>CAKXYN010000030.1:0-10000000 GCA_935064755.1 Tragelaphus eurycerus | reverse complement strand
ATTTTCAACTTACGGTTTACACGTGGCAGAACCTATCTGTCCCATAATTTGCAGTTGAGTTTTTTAGTGAGATTCCATTAATCTTAAAAACTCAGGTTTCAAAGCACCTTCGGAGAAGGCAATGGCACCCCACTCCAGTACTCTTGCCTGGAAAATCCCATGGATGGAGGAGCCTGGTAGGCTGCAGTCCATTGGATCGCTAAGAATCGGACACGACTGAGCGACATCACTTTCACTTTTCACTTTCATGCACTGGAGAAGGAAATGGCCACCCTCTCCAGTGTTCTTGCCTGGAGAATCCCAGGGACGGGGGAGTCTGGTGGGCTGCCGTCTATGGGGTCGCACAGAGTCGGACACGACTGAGGCGACGTAGCAGCAGCAAAGCACCTTCCATGCACGCCAACACTTATTTACCAGGATAACATTCTTTTCCGGCTTTAGTCTTAAGTTTCTGCATTTGCAACAAGCCCCCGGGTGATGACTGTTGTTGCTCTAGTTCGGCACATTTCTCAGCTACATCTTTGTGACTAAAGGCTACATTTTAAGTAGTTCAAGATCATTACCAATAAGAATGAAGCAATTAATTTCCTTCATATCCCATTAAAATTTACTAGAACGAGACCATACCATTAACAATTCCAAACATTTCGAGCCATATATACACGGCCACATGGAAGGTAAGAACTAACCGGCTTTTGTGGGGGGCGAGGGGATTAAGAAAGAAGGTCGTCGAACCCTGAGTCCCGCCCGATAGCAGGAAGTCCGGCCGCAACCGCACCCGCGAGATCAGCAGAAAACGCTGAGTAACACTTCACATTGTCTATGAGCCCTGAAAATACCTTCCACGGCCTGTGTCTTAACCCAATCATTCTCCAACACTAAGAAAACAATCCACTAGTGACTAAAGAGCTTAAATATTACCCTATCTATTCTCCTATGGACACATCTAGACAGCAATACAAAACACGTCCTCACTCACCATGACTGAGAGCAAAAAGAGAACTTAACTCCTCAGTGGGCGGATTTAGGAGGTAAGCGCCTGCGCAGAAGCGCTCCTCAGGCCCCCTCTCCGCCCCGACATAGCTGACCACCGTTCTTGCCTGAAGGAAGCAGCAGTTCCGCGGCTGCCCTAGGACCCCCACCGACTTCTCATAGGTGTCCTCGATGCCTGCGCCGAAAGTCTCAGGCGCCAATTTTCTCCTCTCATTATCTCCGCAGTTTTAGGACAGTTTTAAGGAATATTTAGGGCTTCTCTAAATACTACACAATAAACTGGAAAATTCTGAAGGAAATGGGAATACCAAACCCCCTGACCTTCCTCTTGAGAAACCTGTATGCAGGTCAGGAAGCAACAACAGTTAGAACTGGACATGGAACAACAGACTGGTTCGAAATAGGAAAAGGAGTATGTCAAGGCTGTATATTGTCACCCTGCTTAATTAATTATATGCAGAGTACATCGTGAGAAACGCTGGGCTGGAGGAAGCACAAGCTGGAATCAATATTGCCAGGAGAAATAGCAATAACTTCACATATGCAGATGACCCCATCCTTATGACAAAAATTGAAGAACTAAAAAGCCTCTAGATGAAAGTGAAAGAGGAGAGTGAAAAAGTTGGCTTAAAGCTCAACATTCAGAAAACTAAGATCATGGCATCTGGTCCCATCACGTCATGGCAAATAGATGGGGAAACAGTGGAAACAGTGGCTGACTTTATTTTGGGGGCTTGAAAATCACTGCAGATGGTGATTGCAGCCTTGAAATTAAGAGACACTTACTCCTTGGAAGGAAAGTTATGACCAACCTAGACACCATATTCAAAAGCAGAGACAGTACTTTGTCCACAAAGGTCCATCTACTCAAGGCTATGGTTTTTTCCAGTAGTCATGTATAGATATAGATGTGAGAGTTGGACTATAAAGAAAGCTGAGCGCCAAAGAATTTTTGTTTTTGAACTGTGGTGTTGGAGAAGACTCTTGAGAGTCCCTTGGACTGCAAGGAGATCCAACCAGTCCATCCTAAAGTAGATCAGTCCTGGGTGTTCATTGGAAGGACTGATATTGAAGCTGAAACTCCAGTACTTGGCCACCTGATGCAAAGAGCTGACTCATTTGAAAAAACCCTGATGCTGGGAAAGATTGAGGGCAGGAGGAGAAGGGGACGAAGAGGAAGAGATGGTTGGATGGCATCACCGACTCAATGGACATGGGTTTGGTAGACTCCAGCCATTGGTAATGAACAGGGAGGCCTGGCGTGCTGCGGTTCATGGGGTGGCAAAGAGTTGGACTTGACTGAACGACTGAACTGGAACTGGAAATACTACTTTAAAGAATCCATCTGCAATACAGGAGACCCAGGTTCCATCCCTGGGTTGGGAAGATCCCCTGAAGAAGGGAATGGCAACTCACTCCCATATTCTTGCCTGGAGAATCCCATGGATAGAAGATCCTGTCCGGCTGCAGTCCATGGAGTTGCAAAGAGTTGAGTGGGACTGAGCAACTAACACTTACCAGGAATTGAGGCCCTTACCAATCTGCCTGTAATGCGGGAGACCTGGGTTCGATCAGTGGGTCTGGAAGATCCCCGGAGAAGGAAATGGCAACCCATTCCAGTATTCTTGCCTGGAAAATCCCATGGACAGAGGAGCCTTTCTGGCTATAGTCCACAGGCTTGCAAAGATTCTGACTCAGCTTAGCACATATACACACGGGGCTTCCCAGGTGGCACTAGTGGTGAAGAACCTGCCTGATGTAGGAAACAAGAGACTGGGTTTGATCCCTAGGTCAGATAGATCCCCTGGAAGAGGGCATGGTGACTGACTCCAGTATTCTTGCCTGGAGAAAGCCCATGGACATTTTAAGTAGGTCATGATCATTACCAATGAGAATGAAGTAGCTAATTTCCTTCATATCTCATTATGATATATCCCATACAGTTCATAGGGTCTAAAAGAGTCTGACAGGACTGAAGCAACTAAGCTAGTAATATTTAAACAATGGAATAACTTTTATGAATTCGTTTATTCTTGAGACTCTTTGAAGATATGAAATGGACAGTAATTAACAGAGTTGCATGTAGTTAGCTCAGTTCAGTTCAGTTCAGTCGCTCAGCCATGTCCTACTCTTTGCCACCCCATGAACTGCAGCACGCCAGGCCTCTCTGTTCATCACCACCTCCCAGAGCCCACCCAAACCCATGTCCATTGAGTCAGTGATGCCATCCAACCATCTCTTCCTCTGTCATCCCCTTCTCCTCCTGCCCTCAGTCTTTCCCAGCATCAGGGTCTTTTCAAATGAGTCAGCTCTTTGCATCAGGTGGCAAAAGTATTGGAGTTTCAGCTTACGCATCAGTCCTTCCAATGAACACCCAGGACTGAACTGCTTTAGGATGGACTGGTTGGATCTCCTTGCAGTCCAAGAGACTCTCAGGAGTCTTCTCCAACACCACAGTTCAAAAACATAAATTCTTTGGCCCTCGGATTTCTTTATAGTCCAACTCTCACATCCATACATGACTATTGGAAAAATCATAGCCTTGAGTAGATGGACCCTTGTGAACAAAGTACTGTCTCTGCTTTTTAGTATGCTGTCTAGGTTGGTCATAACTTTCCTTCCAAGGAGTGTCTCTTAATTTCAAGGCTGCAATCACCATCTGCAGTGATTTTTGAGCCCCCCCCCCCCAAAATAAAGTCAGCCACTGTTTCCACTGTTTCCCCATCTATTTGCCATGAAGTGATGGGACCAGATGCCATGATCTTAGTTTTCTGAATGTTGAGCTTTAAGCCAACTTTTTCACTCTCCTCTTTCATTTTCATTATGTAGTTAAGTGTTCAGTAAATGTTTTGGGGTGAATGTTCATGAAATGTTCACATTCCCCTCCTGTATGCCTTGGCCATTACAGTTGAGTCTCTCACCTACTCCTCCCACTTCTTTAGGAGGACACTGGTATCTGAAATATTTGGTACTTACCTTCAACAAAGAAACACCCAGGTTCCTTTTAGGAGCTTTCCACAGGATTTGGGTTTGCTAGGTGTGATCACACAGCTGTTATCAATTCTTGTTTCTCACGACTGTCATATTTAAGCACCTTTGGCACCCACTAGAGTATACTGGCACCCCACATCCTTAAAATTTCTTTCATTCAGTAATGATTTGGAGAAGGGTTCCTGACACAGTGATATATGTGGGTTATCAATAACCAAGAGAGTGTTGAATCTACTGTGATAATAGAGTTTATTATTTCTCCCTGTAGTTTTGTTGATATTCCAATTTATATTTTGAGGGTACTTTACTAAATGCATATTAGTTTGGTGAGATGAGACTTTTTTCATTAAGTGATAACTGTCTCTAGCCCTAATATTTTTTTATTTTAAAAAGTCTGACTTGTTAATTAGTGTGTACATACCTGCCAAATGGCTTCAACTCTTGAGACCCAATGGACTATAACCTGCCAGACTCCTCTGCTCATGAGATTTCCCAGTCAAGAATATTGGAGTGAGTTGTCATGCCCTCCTCCAGGGGATCTTCCGAACCCAGGGATGGAACCTGCATCTTCTGCATTGGCAGGTGGGTTCTTTACCATAAGTGCCACCTGGGAAGCCTTGGTTAAATAATGCCGTTGAAAAATTAATTATGGAAATTTTTATTCAAGACAAATTACAACCAAGGAAGAGCATATCAGAAAACTTTGAGAACTGTTTCTCAGCTAGAAGTCTAGACACAGTTGTATAAGTTTTTTCTGAGACAAAGGACTGTACACCAAATGACATTATTGACAGTTTCCTCAATCCAAGTCTACCCATCATTGTGGTATGTTATGTGACCCCCTTACAAGATCAAGAAGGAATGTTATTTTTAAGAAGACATCTTGCTGATGCTGGGAGAATGTTGCTCTTTATGGCTGAGCAGGTATTCCTGTTAAGGTGGGGAGGTTTCAGATCAGATCAGTCGCTCAATCGTGTCCGACTCTTTGCGACCCCATGAATCGCAGCATGCCAGGCCTCCCTGTCCATTACCAACTCCCGGGGTTCACTGAGACTCACATCTATCAAGTCAGTGATGCCATCCAGCCATCTCATCCTCTGTCGTCCCCTTCTCCTCCTGCCCCCAATCCTCCCAGCATCAGAGTCTTCTCCAATGAGTCAACTCTTCGCATGAGGTGGCCAAAATACTGGAGTTTCAGCTTTAGCATCATTCCTTCCAAAGAAATCCCAGGGCTGATCTCCTTCAGAAAGGACTGGTTGGATCTCCTTGCAGTCCAAGGGACTCTCAAGAGTCTTCTCCAACACCACAGTTCAAAAGCATCAATTCTTCCCGCTCAGCCTTCTTCACAGTCCAGCTCTCACATCCATACATGACCACAGGAAAGACCATAGCCTTGACTAGGAGAACCTTTGTTGGCAAAGTGATGTCTCTGCGTTTGAATATGCTATCTAGGTTGGTCATAACTTTCCTTCCAAGGAGTAAGCGTCTTTTAATTTCATGGCTGCAGTTACCATCTGCAGTGATTTTGAAGCCCAGAAAAATAAAGTCTGACACTGTTTCCACTGTTTCTCCATCTATTTCCCATGTAGTGATGGGACCAGATGCCATGATCTTCATTTTCTGAATGTTGAGCTTTAAGCCAACCTTTTCACTCTCCACTTTCACTTTCATCAAGAGGCTTTTTAGCCCCTCTTCACTTTCTGCCATAAGGGTGGTGTCATCTGCATATCTGAGGTTATTGATATTTCTCCCAGCAATCTTGATTCCAACTTCTGTTTCTTCCAGTCCAGCATTTCTCATGATGTACTCTGCATATAAGTTAAATAAACAGGGTGACAATATACAGCCTTGATGTACTCCTTTTCCTATTTGGAACCAGTCTGTTGTTCCATGACCAGTTCTAACTGTTGCTTCCTGACCTGCATACAGATTTCTTAAGAGGCAGATCAGGTGGTCTGGTATTCCCATCTCTTTCAGAATTTTCCACAGTTTATTGTGATCTACACAGTCAAAGGCTTTGGCATAGTCAATAAAGCAGAAATAGATGTTTTTCTGGAACTCTCTTGCTTTTTCCATGATCCAGCGGATGTTGGCAATTTGATCTCTGGTTCCTCTGCCTTTTCTAAAACCAGCTTGAACATCAGGAAGTTCACGGTTCACATATTGCTGAATCCTGGCTTGGAGAATTTTGAGCATTACTTTACTAGCGTGTGAGATGAGTGCAATTGTGCGGTAGTTTGAGCACTCTTTGGCATTGCCTTTCTTTGGGATTGGGATGAAAACTGACCTTTTCCAATCTTGTGGCCACTGCTGAGTTTTCCAAATTTGCTGGCATATTGAGTGCAGCACTTTCACAGCATCATCTTTCAGGATTTGGAATAGCTCCACTGGAATTCCATCACCTCCACTAGCTTAAAGAATCTTCCTGCCAAAGCAGGAAACACAGGAGATACAGGGGCATCTATGGACATAGTTTCGTTAGCATTCAGTATATAAACTGTTTCTAGTTTTTATAATGTCATGGAATAGCGTTTCCAGGAAACAACAGTATCATATTTTACCTAAGATTTCACTGACTATAAGAAACACCCCAATTACCAAGACATCAAATGTAGGGGAAAAAAATAGTCAATGGTTAGTAACAAAATTTATCCAGATTTCTGAGATATTAAATTTTAAAATACGCATTTGAAATCAATGAAACATAGTAACTGAGTTGTTCATTTTTTAAATTGAAGTATAAATTATTTACAATGTTTTAAGTCTACAGCATAGTGATTCAGTTATACATTTATATTTGTGTATATATATATAAATGCATATGTATATCCTTTTTCAGATTGTTTTCCATTATAGGTTATTACAAGATATTGGGTATAGTTCCTTGTACTATAGTAGTGTATGTGTTAATCCCAAACTCCTAATTTATCTCCACCACCTCCTTTTTTTCCTTACCCCTTTAGTAACCATAATTTGTCTTCTATGTCTGAGTCTATTTCTGTTTTGTAAATAAGTTCATTTGTATCTTTTTAGATTCCACATATAAGTGATATCATATAATTGTCTTTGTCTGACTCACTTCACTTAATATAATAACCTCGGTCCATCCATGTCGCTGAAAGTGGCATTACTTCTTTCTTCCATTGGACTTCCCAGGTGCCACAGTGGTAAAGAATCCGCCTGCCAATGCAGGAGACACAGGAGACAGGGTTTGGATCCCTGGCTTGAGAAGATCCTCTGGAGTAGGAAATGGCAGCCTACTCCAGTATTCTTGCCTGGAAAATCCCATGGACAGAGAATCCCGAAGGACTACGGTCCATGGGGTCACAAAGAATTCAACATGAGATTGATTGAGCATGCCCACAACATTCCATTGTGTGTATGTGTGTGTGTGTGTGTACATATATATATATATATACACATATATGTGTGTGTGTGTGTGTGTGTGTATAGCACATTACCTTGATCCATTCATCTGTCAATAAACATTTAGGTTGCTTCTATGCCTTGGCTATGAGTCATTTATTTCTGAAATAGCAAATGTAGAAGCAAAATATTACATGCTTCATGCTCCATATTACACTTGCAAAATTTTATTACCTTGTATACATTTTATGACATCCCTGATTTTCTTATTCTCCCCTTTATGGATTCAGTTTAAGCAAATGAAATCTTGTCTAAAGTTTTAAAATTGCAGGCCTTCTTAACTAAGTAGTTCCAATAATAAAAGGGATTCTGGATAGGAAAGATGCAGTGTATAGGACTAGAATTCTGGAGCAATTTTAGGGAAGCCTTTTAAGTTGAAGATGAAAACATTTAAAAGTGTAAATTCCTGTCCTTAATTATAAAAGAAGAAATATTGAGACATCTAGGTTTTAAGGTTTAAATTGGTCGCTGGAAATTGGTTTTAATATATTATTGGTTCCCTCCTTTATTAATCATTAAATAAAAATTTTGACATGTGTTCATCTTACATTTATATACATCATGATTTTACTATTTTGAAAATTATACATTTGCCTTGATACTCATGTAAGCAGAACATATAGAGCCAAGTAAACTGTATTGCTTGAGAATGGCACCTCAACGTCTACTTAAGCCAGGGCAGTTTTTTTTTTCTTGGCTCTCACAGTGACTTGCTTGGCTCTCACAGCCACTCCATGTGGCAATAAGGCCTTAACTGTTTTGGACCTTAATGTAGGTTTTGCCTGTCTTACTGATTTTATGTTTTATTTTTGTTTCTGTTTCAGGCACAGTTCATAATTTAGTCTCATTGGTAGCAATGATTGAGACAATATTTTTATGACCCATTCATCTACTATAGAAGACTCTTTTCTCATGGATGAGAGACAATAGAGAATCTTGTTTATCCACTCTTGTCTGTGTGTGAAAGCAGAGCTAATCAGCTAAGAATTTGGAGCCCACTGAAAAGGTGAAAAACAACTTTGAGATCTGGACTGGTAAATTTACTTGCCTATGGCTGAAGTTATTGTAGATCTGAAACTTTTAAGTTCTTAATGTGTATGTATTAAATCGAGGAAGGTTTTGACCTCTTATTGAACATTTATGAAGTACCTTCCCACTTCTGGACAGTGTAAACTAATAAATCAGATTAGTCCTCAGATTAAGGAACTCTGTCTTGATTGGTTTATAGAGATAAATAGGCACTTATATAAATGGATTAGTCCCCAGATTAACAGAAAAAAATTTTAATTCAAATGCTTTGCATGAGATAGACTTCAGAGAAAAACAATCATTCTGATAGAAACCACTAGCTTAGAAACACTTTTTAAAATTCATGTTCACACAGTAAGAATTTGTTCTCAAATACGAAAATGCATAGTGAAAGACAAACTTTAGGACTGTAAATTTTATTTGCCTTGGTGTGTAATACTTGAGTCTGAAAAACACTGAAAGGTGCTAAAATTTTGGCAAAGTTCTCTCAGTTTTATGGGACTTGCTTACAAAAGTAAAATATTCCTCTTTGCCTTCTGCTTAGATAGCAGAAATCTTGTCTTACCAGAATACATTTTCTGTGTTCTATATGTTGAAATTTTAATGTCTTAATTATTTTTTTAAAAAAAGAAACAAAGTTTCCTCATTTCAGAAACAAAGTTCCATATAATCATGTTATATTTTTCTGTGCTTGTTTTTATTTATTGCCCCTTTGACTAAATAGGTACACAAGTGTTCTTTCTCAGGTACCTATAAGCCTATCTTAAGTAATCAGGTCATTTATGGCATCTCTTGATTTTGCCTTCTCAAGGTTAAACCTTGAATCTACAAAAATAAAACTTTCAGGATATATTTTACATCTCAATGTGAAGGGTTGGGAGACTGGAAAATAAAAAAAAAAATTATTCTTTCACCTCGTAAAAAGAAAGATATTTGAAATAATTAATTTTATTTCATATGCTCCATGTTTTGTATTTTATAGAAAAATTTGGTAAGTATATCAGATCAGCTCAGCCTTCCATAGCTTAAAGTTGTCTAGGTAAAATATTATTAATATAAAAAATTAAATAAAACTAATAAAAATATTATTAATATAAATATGTCCAAAATTGAGAAGACCCTGGAGCTTTGTCAATGCTCTTGTTTCCCTCAGGGGAAGTAATGGTTAGATTCTTATGAAATAGTTATGCACTGTAAAGATTTTCACTAATTTCTATTCTGATTATTATCTTACTATCTGATTGTATTATATATTTGATTATAACATATCTGATTATATTATTGGGTATAGTAATTAACTGTAGCTCTCAGTCTTGGTTTTTGGTATTTGATTGAATGCTTCTGTCCCCACACAAATTCATATGTTGAAATCTGAATCCTGAGTATGATGGTATTAGGAAGTGGAGCCTTGAGGTAATTAGGTCATAAAAGTAGAGTCTTCAGGAATGGGATTAGTGCCCTTATCAAAGGGACCCCAGAGAGCTCTCTCACCCTAATTTTGCCATGTGAAGATACAAGGAGTTAGAATTCTGCAACACAGAGGAGGCAAAAATCTTGATCTTAGACTTCCTAGCCTCTAGAACTGTGAAAAATAAATTGTTGTTTAAACCACTTGGTCCATGGTGTGAACAGAAATAAACATACAACATAAAAGCTGTGAGTTGCCCTGATCAGACTGGCCATCATCAAAAAGTCTACAAACAATAAATGCTGGAGATGGTGCGGAGAAAAGGGAACCCTCTTACACTGTCAGTGGAAATGCAAACTGATACAGCCACTGTGGAGAACAGTGGGGAGATTTCTTAAAAAACTGGAAATAGAATGACCATACAACCCAGCAATGCCACTGGGTTGTATGGTAGGCATACACATCAAGGAAACCAGAACTGAAAGAGACTCATGTACCTCAATATTCATTGCAGCACTGTTTACAATAGCTAGGACATGGAAGCAACCCTATATGTCCATCAGCAGACGAATGGATAAGGGAGTTGTGGTACATATACACAATGGACTATTACTCAGCCTTAAAAAGAATGCATTTGAGTCAGTTCGAATGAGGTAGATGAAACTGGAGCCTATTATACAGAGTGAAGTAAGTCAGAAAGAAAAACACCAATACAATATATTATATGGAATTTATAGAATTTAGAAAGATGGTAATGATGATCCTATATGCAAGACAGGAAAAGAGACACAGATGTAAAGAATAGACTTTTGGACTCTGTAGGAGAAGGCAAGGGTGGGATGATTTGAGAGAATAGCATTGAAACATGTATATTACCATATGCAAAATATATGACCAGTGCAAGCTTGATGCATGAAGCAGGGCACTCAAAGCAGGTACTCTGGGACAACCCAGAGGGATGGGGTGGGGATGGAGGTAGGAGAAGGATTCAGGATGGGGGAACACATGTGCACCCAAGGCTGATTCATGTCAGTGTATGGCAGAAACCATCACAATATTGTAAAATAATTATCCTCCAATTAAAATAAATTAATTTTTTTAAAGCTGTGAGTTGAATTTACTCAGTGTCTTACTGAGGACTATAGCCCAGATGACAGCCTCTAAATAACTCTGAGAAACTGTTCTGAAGAGGTAAGGAGAAAGGTCAGTATACATGTTATTTTGGTGAAAGGGGTATGTGCAACCAAGTACACATCTCCATAGAAAATTGCTGCTAGTCATGAGGAACAGATATCTTAGTTAATGGCTTTAGTGCTTTTCTGAATACGAGAAGATGCAAGAATCCAGGATCATAAAAAATTTTTCCTGAAAATACCTATATATCTGAAGGTCAGTTCTGGCAGTTTTCCCAAAGCATAGAGTCTTCATTCTGTCCTAATTCCTTTCAGGTTGTGTTGAAGGTCAGTGACTACAGTGGCTAATAGCTTAATTCTTTTTTTTAATCTTTTTTAAACATTTCTTTCAGAGAAGGAAATGACAACCCACTCCAGTATTCTTGCCTGTAAAATTCCCATGGACAGAGGAGCCTGGCAGGCTACCTTCCATGGGGTTGCAAAGTTGGACACGACTTTCACCAACATTAATTTTTAATTGGAGGATAATTGCTTTACAATGTTCTGTTGGTTTCTGTCATATATCAACACGAATCAGCTATAGGTATACATATGTCCCCTCCCTCTTGAACCTCCCTCCAACCACCCACCCCATTCACCCCATTAGGTTGTCACAGAGCACCAGGTTGGGCTCCCTGCACAATATAGCAAATTCCCACTAGGTATCTATTTTATACATTATGGTAATGTCTATATGTCTATATATGTGTGTATATATATATATATATATATATATATATATATATCAGGTCAACCACTTGATCTGCCTCTTGAGAAATCTGTATGCAGGTCAGGAAGCAACAGTTAGAACTGGTCATGGAACAACAGACTGGTTCCAAATAGGAAAAGGAGTACGTCAAGGCTGTATATTGTCACCATGTTTATTTAACTTATATGCAGAGTACATCATGAGAAATGCTGGACTGGAGGAAACACAAGCTGGAATCAAGATTGCCGGGAGAAATATCAATAACCTCAGATATGCAGATGATACCACCCTTATGGCAGAAAGTGAAGAGGAACTAAAAAGCCTCTTGATGAAAGTGAAAGAGGAGAGTAAAAAGGTTGGCTTAAAGCTCAACATTCAGAAAACGAGGATCATGGCATCTGGCCCCATCACTACATGGGAAATAGATGGAGAAACAGTGGAAACAGTGTCAGACTTTCTTTTTCTGGGCTCCAAAATCACTGCAGATGGTGACTGCAGCCATGAAATTAAAAGACGCTTACTCCTTGGAAGGAAAGTTATGACCAACCTAGATAGCATATTCAAAAGCAGAGACATCACTTTGCCAACAAAGGTCCGTCTAGTCAAGGCTATAGATTTTCCAGTGCTCATGTATGGATGTGAGAGTTGGACTGTGAAGAAAATGAGTGCCAAAGAATTGATGCTTTTGAACTGTGGTGTTGGAGAAGACTCTTGAGAGTCCCTTGGACTGCAAGGAGATCCAACCGGTCCATTCTGAAGGAGATCAGGCCTGGAATTTCTTTGGAAGGAATGATGCTCAAGCTGAAACTCCAGTATTTTGGCCACCTCATGCGAAGAGTTGACTCATTGGAGAAGACTCTGATGCTGAGAGGGATTGAGGGCAGTAGGAGAAGGGGACGACAGAGGATGAGATGGCTGGATGGTATCACTGACTCGATGAATGTGAGTCTGAGTGACCTCCGAGAGCTGGTGATGGATAGGGAGGCCTGGCGTGCTGCAGTTCATGGGGTCGCAAAGAGTCGGACACGACTGAGCGACTGATCTGATCTGATATATGTCAATGCTACTCGTTCAATCTGTCCCACCCTCTCCTTCCCACTAAACAGATCTCACACCATACCAGCTTCCCTGGTGGCTCAAATCGTAAAGAGTCTGCCTGCAATGCAGGAGACCGGGTTTGATCCCTGGGTCTGCAAGATCCCCTGGAGAAGGAAATGGCAACCCACTCCAGTGCTCTTGCCTGGAAAATTGCATGGACAGAGGAGCCTAGTCGGCTACAGTCCATGCTGTCGCAAAGAGCCGGACACGACTGAGCAACTTCACAACTTCACTCCTTCCCGCACTGTGTCCACAAGTCTATTCTCTATACCTCTGCGGGGGGCCGACCCTGACACAGGGAGCCTCCGCCCAGAGGCATGGCTCTGGCAGCTGCCTTATCTAAGGGTCTGTGGGAACACAGACATAGCTCTCTGTCCCGCCACCCCTGATTGCTCCTGAGAACTGGAAGATATCTCCTTCCCAAATGTGAGTCCTTGGGCCTGGCAGGTGCTGTTTTAGTGATTAACGAAACCCTTTGCAGTGCCCAAAATGTTGGGCACCTCCTACTACTCCCATGTTTGCTTTTAACTAGTCTTGGGAAAATAGGCTACAAGTCCTTGAAAAATATCACAAGATGGTGATGTAATCCACAAAAAATTTTCTGTGTCCCTCTTTCCCAGTTCTAAAGTATAAAGATACTGTGCTCAATAAAGACTTTGTCAGTTGCATGAAAACCTGTCTCGTGGTTGACTGCCTGGCCCTCTCGACCCCATCTTTTCTATCATCTTCAATTTTCTTAGCCTCGTTGCCCTTCTTCAGGACCGTTCGACTTTGCCGGCTGGTCCCGGCATACCTCTATCTCTATGCTGCCTACAAAATAGCTTCATTCTTAACAGAACTGGATGGCAAGTGACATTTCTTTAGTTGGCAGCAATATTGTTACAGTAGCCTGAATCACAACAGTTATTTGTAGATAGTTTCTGTTTTATTATGATGCTAGCTTGAAGGCTCTGCCTATAGTCCTACAGGTCAAAATTACTGCATTCAGGAGGGGACAGTCTCAGAGTGTCATGGAAAGAATCAGGTACCTTGAACTATCAGCATATACATCAGAGAAGAGTTCTGCGGGCACACATTTTCAAGTTGTCATAGCTAGACAGATTTCACACCATACCAGTGGATCCAATCAGGATTTCTAGAACTCTTTTGTCTTGAAGCAGAGAGCCTCTTAAAAGTAGTTTACTGATCCGATATCCAACAGAGCACTTATAGAGAATTTAATGGACTGATGAGAGAAATGTAATCATGGCTACTTGTTTGGAATATTATTTATGCTTGCAGTGGTTATGTTCTATTTTTATGAACATATGAGAAAACCCTTTTTAATTTTTAGGCTGTCTCTTTTCAGTTTAGTAGACTCTGCTTTTATAAACTGGAATTTTAAAATGGTATCTGTTTTTCACTGCTTCCCAGGATTTAGAAACATTTACTAAATCTCCTTACATTTCATGACAGTATTCAAAAGGAATATTTATTCCTGTTTACCAGGATATAAGTAAACAAATTGATTGTATAACTAAAGCCCTGTCTGTCTGTGTCCGTAGCTCTGTTGTGTCTGACTCTTTTGCGACCCCATGGACTATAGCCCACCAGGCTCCTCTGTTAATGGAATTCTCCAAGCAAGAATACTAGAGTGGGTTACCATTTCCTACTTCCCAACCCAGAGATCAAATTGCCAACATCCATTTTATCATTAAAAAAAAAAAAAAAAACAAGGGAATTCCAAAAAAAATCTACTTCTGCTTCACTGACTATGCTAAAGCCTTTGACTGTGTGGATCACAACAAACTGTGGAAAATTCTTAGAGACGGGACTACCAGATCACCTTACCTATCTCCTGAGAAACCTATATGTGGGTCAAGAAACAACAGCGGACTAGTTCAAAATTGGGAAAGGAGTACATCAAGGCTGTAAATTGTCACCCTGCTTATTTAACTTATATGCTGAGTACATCATGTGAAATGCCAGGTTGGATGAAGCACAAGCTGGAATCAAGATTGCAGGGAGAAATATCAATAACTTCAGCTATGCAGATGACACCATCCTAATGGCAGAAAGTAAAGAGGAACTAAAGAGCCTCTTAATGAAGATGAAACAGGAGAGTGAAAAAGTTGGCTTAACAGTCAACATTCAAAAAATAAAGATCACGGCATCCAGTCCCATCACTTCATGGCAAATAGATGGGGAAAAAGTGGAAACAGTGACAGACTTTATTTTGGGGGCTCCAAAATCACTGTGGATGGTGCCTGCAGCCACAAAATTAAAAGATGCTTGCTCCTTGGAAGGAAAGCTATGTCAAATCTAGATAGGGTATTAAAAAAAATAGACACCACTTTGCTGACAAAGGTCTCTATAGTCAAAGTTATAGTTTTTCTAGTAGTCATGTATGGATGTGAGATGTGGGCCATAAAGAAGGCTGAGCACTGAAGAATTGATGCTTTGGAATTGTGGTGCTGGAGAAGACTTGAGAATCCCTTGGACAGTAAAGAGATCAAACCAATCAATCCTAAAGGAAATCAACCCTGAATATTCATTGGGAGGACTGATACTGAAATTGAAGCTCCAATACTTTGGCCACTTATGGGAAGAGCCAACTCATTGGAGAAGACCCTGATGCAGGGAGAGATTGAAGGCAGGAGGAGACAGAATCAACAGAGGATGAGATGGTTGGATGACATCGTAGACTCAAGGGACATGAGTCTGAAGAAACTCTGGGAGATAGTGAAGGACAGGGCAATCTGGCATGCTGCAATCCATGGGGTTGCAAGGAGTTGGACAGGACTGAGTGACTGAACAACATCAAGGTATTATCTCATGGATCCTCTGGGTATTTTCTGAACAGGTATATATCTGTGATTTTCTATTGCCTGGGTTAACTCTTTTACAACTCTCTAAAGTTAAAAGTTAAATTGTAGAAAATGGAGAGTTATGGAAATGAACCATGAACTACAACTGGTTTCTCCTGTAAAGAAAAAAATGACCCTCTTTTTATTTTTTTACCCTACAGGTTATTAACCACTTTTACACATATTAGCAGATTATTTTCGGAGAAGGCAATGGCAACCCACTCCAGTACTCTTGCCTGGCAAATCCCATGGATGGAGGAGCTTGGTAGGCTGCAGTCCATGGGGTCGCTAGGAGTCAGACACAACTAGGCGACTTCACTTTCACCTTTCACTTTCATGCACTGGAAAAGGAAATGGCAACCCACTCCAGTGTTCTTGCCTGGAGAATCCCAGGGATGGCGGAGCCTGGCAAGCTGCCATCTATGGGGTCGCACAGAGTCGGACACAACTGAAGTGACTTAGCAGCAGCAGCAGCAGCAAATTCTTTTAAGCATTTCTAACTGTAGATATGTCTGTTCTTTAAGTTCTCCCTTACACAATTTAACATCTTTTTAGTTCTCTCATTCATTAGTTACATGAAACCTTAAAAAAAAAAAACCACTGTTGCCTATAGGGTTCAACCTTTAATCTCCAAATAACTTATTATCTGATTACAGGGATATATTCAAATCAATGGATTTCATTCTAGAAGGCATATAAACAGGTTTTTTTTTTTTTAAATCCAGAGGGGTCTTGGAACAATCTCTTCTTCCTATATGTAAATTGATTACTCTGGTAGATTCCTTAAACATTCATTAAACTTGTCATAAAAATAACAGATCTTAAAAAAATATTTTTTAAGATGTTTTATAAAATTTCTTTTTCCAGGAACCATCAAGTTACAGATGTAAGCAATCAAATATCATACTTGTAATCTGACCTGTGCTCCAGGCTGTAATGGCCCTAGCCAGTCAACTTTTGTAAGTGGTGGGAAATCTAATATATGAAGTGCTAGATTTTATTCTATCTTGAGATCAAAAAAGTAGAGGAAGCTAGTCTATAGATCAACAAAGAATGCAACATGGTAGAGAAGGTAGAACTGAGAGATAGAAAAGTACTATTTCATGGGTTCCTAAAGACTATTTTGGTTTTAGTCCCTTCCTAAAACTGATTCCATTCCAGCCTTCAGATCCATGAGACACTTCAATATAATTCCATTTGTCCATATTTTGCTTAAGTAGCTTAAGTTCATTCTGGTTACTTGTGACTAAAATCTCTGAATTGATAATTATATAATCACTTAACACTTATCATCAAAGGTACTTTAATATTTTCATTATATGGCTTTAGAATACAATTAGATGTCTAGAAGCTTTAGGTAGGTGAATTTTTTAACTTAGGTAAATGCAAATTTACATTTGGAACATACATATTACACATAACTTGGAATTTCAATGTTCAGTTCAGTTCAGTTCAGTTGCTCAGTGGTGTCCAACTCTTTGTGACCCATGAACTGCGGCACGCCAGGCCTCCCTGTCCATTACCAACTCCCAGAGTCCACCCAAACCCATGTCCATTGAGTGGGTGATGCCATCCAACCACCTCATCCTCTGTCATCCCCTTCTCCTCCTGCCTTCAATCTTTCACAGTATCAGGGTCTTTTCAAATGAGTCAGCTCTTTGCATCAGGTGGCAAAAATATTGGAGTTTCAGCTTCATCATCAGTCTTTCCAATGAACACCCAGGACTGAACTGCTTTAGGATGGACTGGTTGGATCTTGCACTCCAAGGGACTCTCAAGGGTCTTATCCAACACCACAGCTCAAAAGCATCAATTCTTTGGCACTCAGCTTTCTTTATAGTCCAACTCTCACATCTATACATGACTACTGGAAAAACCATAGCCTTGACTAGATGGACCTTTGAGGACAAAGTAATGTCTCTGCCTTATAATATGCTGTCTAGGTTGGTCATAACTTTCCTTCCAAGGAACATGCATCTTTTAATTTCATGGTTGCAATCACCATCTGCAGTCATTTTGGAGCCCAAAAAATAAAGTCAGCCCCTGTTTCCCCATCTATTTGCCATGAAGTGATGGGATCAGATGCCATGATCTTCGTTTTCTCAATGTTGAGTTTTAAGCCAACTTTTTCAATGTCCTCTTTCACCTTCATCAAGAGGCTTTTTAGCTCCTCTTCACTTTCTGTCATAAGGGTGGTGTCATCTGCATATCTGAGGTTATTAATATTTCTCCCTGCAATCTTGATTCCAGCTTGTGCTTTTTCCAGTCAAGCGTTTCTCATGATGTACTCTGCATATAAGTTAAATAAGCAGGGTGACAATATACAGCCTTGACGTACTCCCTTTCCCATTTGCAATCAGTCTGTTGTTCCATGTCCAGTTCTAACTGTTGCTTCCTGACCTGCATACAGGTTTCTCAAGAGGCAGATCAGGTGGTCTGGTATTCCCATCTCTTTCAGAATCTTCCAATTTATTGTGATCCACACAGTCAAAGGCTTTGGCATAGTCAGTGAAGCAGAAATAGATGGAACTCTCTTGCTTTTTCGATGATCCAGCGGATGTTGGCAATTTGATCTCTGGTTCCTCTGCCTTTTCTAAATCCAGCTTGAACATCTGGAATTTCATGATTCACGTATTGCTGAAGCCTGGCTTGGAGAATTTTGAGCATTACTTTACTAGCATGTGAGATGAGTGCAATTTTGCGGTAGTTTGAGCATTCTTCGGCATTGCCTTTCTTCAATTGTGCGGTAGTTTGAACATTCTTTGGCATTGCCTTTCTTCAGGATTGGAATGAAAACTGACCATTTCCAGTCCTGTGGCCACTGCTGAGTTTTCCAAATTTGCTGGCATATTGAGTGCAGCACTTTCACAGCATCATCTTTCAGGATTTGAAATAGCTCAACTGGAATTCCATCACCAATATCTGACTTATTTAGAGACCCAATCTCTTACCAATCTTGAGCTGTGCCATTAAAAAACAGTTTCATAGTTAAGCATGAAAAAGCCATTTAAACTTTTTGGGTAAATGATTAGATCTTTATAATTGAGTGAGGTGTAAGAGGAAATGTATTTGGTCTTTTTCCTCAGTCCCTGGGTGAGCTTGTAACCAAAATTGTGGTGTGCCTCTTGCCAATCAAAAGCCAATGAAGAAGGAAGCTGGATAGGAAACAATACTGGAGAGGGTGTGGAGAGAAGAGACCCCTCCTGTACTGTTGGGAATGTAAACTGATACAGCCACTATGGAGAACAGTATGGAGGTTCTCTATAAAACTAAAAATAAAGCTAACCATATGACCCTGTAATCCCATTCCAGGGCATATATCCAGAGAAAACATGATCCGAAAAGATAAACGCACCCCAATGTTCACTGCAGCACTGTTTACAATAGCCAACACGTGGAAGCAACCTAAATGTCCATCAACAGAGGAATGGATAAGATGTGGCATATACATATACAATGGAATCTTACTCAGCCATTAAAAAGAATGAAATAATGCCATTTGCAGCAACATAGATGGACCTAGAGAATGTCATACTGAGTGAAGTAAGTCATACAGAGAAGGAAAAATATAGTGTATGACATCCTTCTATGCAGAATCTAAAAGAAATGATACAGATGGACTGACTTATAAAATAGACTCAGACTTCAAGAATGAACTTACAGTTGTCAGGGGGAAGGGACAGTTAGGGAGTTAGGGATGGACATGCACACAATGTTATATTTAAAGTGGATAACAAATAAAGAAAGACCTATGGTACAGCATATGGAACTCTGCTCTATGTAATGTGGCAGCCTGGATGGGAGAGGAGTTTGGGAGAGAATGGATACATGTATATATATATATATATATATATATATAGGCTGAGTCCCTTCACTGTTCACCTGAAACTATCACAACATTGTTAATCAACTATACCCCAATACAAAATTAAAAAAAAAAATTTTAATCACCTAAAAACAAGAAAAAAAAAAAAAAAAAGAAGCAAGTTTGAGGGAATGTTTGCTTTATTTTGGATGCTGGAAATGGCTGGGGCTGGGGCCAAGGATGAAGGAGACACATATAAAGCCCGACTCACCACAACCTGACAATCAGAGAGAAAGAGCTTTTCTAGACAGAGCGGGCCACATGCAGGAACAGCAGTTAGCTCTGACAGTCATCTTGAAATTGGTCATGTGGTGGTCTGCCCAGCGTCATCTTGATTGCTTTAAATACAGTTAATTTTTCAGTTCCAGGGTCAGTTTATTTCTATTTCCTTGAGACAAATTCTCAGAATTGTGGCAGCTTATGTCATGGCTACAGTCTGGTTATTTTGTAGTTAACTTCTTTCACCTGGTGGGGCTTTCAGACTCTATAATACAGCTCACAGGATATTGCTCAAAATACTTTCCATAGCTTTGGAGGAGGAACTAAAGGTTCTTGACTTTGCTCACTGATTAAACAGTTACTGCTTTTGTCCTGTTTGACTGCTTTTCTTTGCTTCTGCATTTTCTCACTTTTCTGATTAAACTTTTTCTTCTGCTGAAGTTTTCCCACAGACGACAGACAGGCGAAGGACATGGGGAAGGAGGGGTGGTGTTGGGTAAGGACCATAAGGTCCTGCTTCTCTTTATGGTTTTTTCCCCAACATTTGGTCATGCCTGCTCTAAGTTCATCAATTCCTTGGAATTTCCTGAGCAACAGAAGTATGTTATATTATTCCTAATGAGGTTCTTTCAAAAGATCAAAGTAGAGTTATGCTAACGAGGTGACACCGTGGGACCCCTAAAGAGGCTCAGGATGGGGCTGATCACCAAAAAGACCAAGTAATTAGAGGGTACTGTTGTGGTCTAGACTGCCGCCCACAGCTCCCCCAACCTCCAACATATGATGAAGCCCTAACCACTCTCATGTGAGCATATTTGAAGCTTTGGACTTCAGAGAGTAATGAAAGTTAAATCAGATCATAAAGGTATGGTTCTAATCTAATAAAATTGGTGTCCTTGTAAGAAGAGACACCAGTGCCTGCTCCCTATGGTTGTGCACAGACACGAGGCCATGTGAGAACACAATGAGAAGGTAGCAGCATATTACCAGGATGAGAGGCGTCACCAGAAACCAACCGAGATGGTACCTTGGTCTTAGACTTCTAGCCTCCAGAACTGTGAGAAAAAAAGTTTTCTGTTGTTTAAGCCACCCAGCCTGTGGCATTTTGTTACGGCGACCTTAGCTGACTCATGCAGGTAGAAATTTCAGCTCCACCCGACATCTGGGGATGAGAGGAAGGCTGAAGATTCTCCATAAACACTTGAATGATGAGATTCAGGAGTTTCCAGATTACACACTGAACTATGCTTCCAAGGAACACACTGAAGTACTGGAGGGGTGATGCATTGGGAGAAGTTGTGAAACCCCGGTGTCTCTCCTTATACCTTGCTCTTTGCATTTCCTCCTTTGTAATAAACCAGTAAGTGTGTTTTATCTGAGTTCTGTGAGTCATTCTTGCAAATTATCAAACCTGAGGGCACGGACATGGAATACCCAAATTTGTAACCAAAGTGGACAGAAGTGTGGGTGGCCTGGGGATCCAGGAATTATAAGTGGTGTTGAAAGTGAGATACTACTTCAGGCAGAGTGGGCCAGAGTTCTTAAACCTGTGGAGTCTGATGCTAACTATTCTGCATCATTGTCAGAATAAGATTAACTGTGGATGCCCAGTTGGTATCAGAATTGGAAAATAAGTGACAAAGAAATATCATCTGGTTTAACATATTTTAGCAGTATTCAGTGTTTAGGATTACAAAGAAATAGTAAATTCACATTTGGTCCTTTCATTATTCCATTTTGGTATTTTCTGTGGTATCTAATAATGCAATCTAATGAAAACACGGACAGCTAACTTTATGCAGTTCTAAATCAAAACATGAATTTTTTTCCATCATAGTAAATAAATCAAGTATATACTATTACATGAAATAATAAGACTTCTTGAAAAGAATACAAACAGATACACAAATTGAAAAGATACATAATACTGAACAAATTTAAGTTTATTTTTAGAATGTATATGCATGAAATCAGATTGTATACAACAGACCAAAGGTTAACCAGAGACCAACAGAGTCATATAAAAATAATTTAAGGGAAACTGTACTGACTTTTTAAAAATAAGCCAAGTGAAATGTGGGCTCAGAATTATGTGGGTTCACACTTAAAAACTTCTATGTAACTTCTGGTAACTGTTTAAAGGGAGAATATGAACATCAAATTGTTGACTATTACTGTACAAAAGAGAAACCAAATGCTTTCCAAATTGCAGTAAAATTAATTCTTCTAATATAAGACCATTAAGTCTACAAATTCACTGACAAGTTATTTAAATCCTAGAATATTTTCTCGATGTAAATTTTGTAACATTCTGAATACTTTATAAACCTTCTTTTCTGTCTTTGGAAAAACACTGAAATTCCAAGAAATTTCTGTTGCTCTAATTTTCAGAGGTTAAAACAACAAACCAAATGTATTTTTCTAGGTTAATGTAATTCAGGTACAATGGAACTAAAGGAAAACACATAACTTTAATAAAACCAAATGTGTTATAGAAAAGGCAAGTCATAAAGTTAAACAAAAGTAGAAAACTTGGGTTGGCCCAGAAGTTCATTCAGGTTTTTTCATAACATTACAAAAAATCCAAACAAACTTTTTGGCCAACCAAATACTATTAGAATCAGTTATACAGTTATACTATTAGAATCAGTTTAGTACATGAGAACCTATGTTAAAATTTTCACTGGGAAAAAAACCTTAAAGCCCTTCTTCTTTCCTGGAGTTTAAATAGTAGATCATATTCTAATTACTCAACAATTATTAACACGGTGATCTGGTTACTTTTTATACTTGCCAATGTGCTCACGGGCTATAATAAGCCTTTGAATTTGTGCTGTACCTTCATAAATCTGGAAGAAAAAAAAAAGTAGGTTAAATATATTTCATATGTAAGTCCTCAGTATTTTAGACAGTCCTCTAAACCCCATTCTAGTACTAAACTGAATCAAACCATACATATGGTCTATAATCTACAGTTATTCTGAAACCTGATTTTCTGAAAACCATGAAAATACATAATTCTCTAAAGATTAGTTAAAATTATTATAAGAAATCTACCAAAATTTTGGAGGACAGTCTTAAAACAAAAGGATATTGACTTTCAAAAAATATTTGGGAAATCTAATGTTTAATGTTGCTAAAATATTTAACCAACTTTTTTGAGCTCTTTTAGCTAGTTGTCATCTTCAGTCATTTTCTATTCTTACTCTTAAACCTGATTTTTACTTTTTGTTCCTAAGGAACTGAGTTGCTAATGAAAAAAGATCCTGGAAGGATTTGTTTTGCTCAGTTAAGTATTCCTAGAAGACAGCCCTCACTTCCAGTTTAAACTTCTAACTGTTTGTTTAGATGCCAGAGAAAAGTAAAAAGGTAATAATTATAGGCTCCAGGGAAGGGAGAGCATTATCAAATAAACTTGGAACTTTAGATAAGGCACAAATTATGATCCTCAGTTTTTTCAAATCTAAATTGAGGGGCTGTACTGTCTAAATTTCTTTCTTTAACATTCTATGATTCTACCCCTGGATTTTAAATGACTATGCTATGCTATGCTAAGTCACTTCAGTAGTGTCCTACTCTGTGTGACCCCATTGACGGCAGCCCACCAGGCTTCCCCGTCCCTGGGATTCTCCAGGCAAGAACACTGGAGTGGGTTGCCATTTCCTGCTCCAATGCATGAAAGTGAAAAGAGAAAGTGAAGTTGCTCAGTCATGTTCGACTCTTAGCGACCCCATGGACTGCAGCCTACCAGGCTCGTCCGTCCATGGGATTTTCCAGGCAAGAGTACTGGAGTGGGGTGCCATTGCCTTCTCCTTTTAAATGACTAGATTTCTCAAATAATTTCCTGGGGGTTGAGGGAAGTAATGGAGGAGATATTGAGAAGGATTGCTTATAAATACTTAATATACATGTGGCATGAGCATTTATATCTTATTTACTAAATCACTACTATCTCTTAAGTTTTCTTAACCATCAATTTAATTTAGAAGACAGAGTCATATCACATTCTCTTCGTGTTTTTTTACCTCCCAAGTATAACCTCAAGAGTTGTAAGGTAAGATTCAAAATAAAATAATTTAATTAGTTTATGTAATATGCAAACTTTTAGGAGAGCAAAGAGTGGGTTACAATTAGCTAGGATGTTAAGAATCAAAGAAGGGTTATTCAGATAAATCTACATGTCTACTCTATTTGCTTTGTTAGCTTGCTCACTCAAGGCATTTACTTCAAAGTAACATTCTTCTTTGTGTTAATTAGTTCTAAAAATTTAGGCTCACAGACACTTATTATGATGATTTATTAGTACCTGTGACATAAAATCTTTAAATAATCAGAGATCTACTGTATGATTTATGAATATTATGTTTCTTAAAAATCAACTATAATAATTTTTAACATTACCTGATAGATCTTGGCATCCCTCATTAATTTTTCTACAGGATATTCGGTATTAAATCCATTGCCTCCAAAAACCTGAACAGCATCAGAAGCTAACTGATTTGCGATATCTCCAGCATATGCCTTTGCAATAGAGGCATAATAGGTATTTCGGCGACCAGAATCAATTTCCCAAGCTGCTCTCTGGTAACTCAATCTAGCTAGTTCAACTTTCATTGCCATTTCAGCCAGCAAAAATGATATTCCTTGGTGCTAGAATTAGACAGAAAAAAGTTTAAGGTATTTATTGAATAATTTAAAATTATTTCCCCTGAAACTTTTTTAACTTTAAAAGCTAATTTTAGACTTAAAAAGTTATACTCTGCTTCCTCCAGTGGTAACATATTACAAAACCATAGTATAATTAACATTGGTAAAATACTATCAGCTAAACTATATACTTTATTCAAATTTGGCCAAGTTTTCCATCAGTGTCCCTTCTCTGTTGTAAGATCGCATCCAGGATTCCAATTGAATTTAATTGTTATTTTTTCCTAGTCTTTCCAAAGCTGTTAGGATTCCTCAGTCTTTCCTTCTCTTTCATGACCATTGTGCACTTATGAAGAATAATGATTGATTATATTTTGTAGAATGTCCCATAGTTTGGGTTTGCATGATGTTTTCTCAGGATTGGAATGAGGTTATACATTTTTGATAAAAAAAATACCACAAAAATTATGTGTATCCTTCTGAGCAGCTCCTGGGATTTTTAAAAGAAACTTGCCATAGACAGTGAAAAATAATGTGGCACTGTTACCAGGTGCTGATGGGAAAATGATAAGGATAAATAAAAGATGGTTTTTATCTTCTAGAGGTTCATAATTAAACAGGGAAAGTGTTAGTCACTCAGTCGTGTCCGACTCTTTGTGACCTCACACAAAGAGGTCTGTAGCCCACCAGGCTTGTCTATCCATGGCATTTTCCAGACAAGAATACTGGAGCGGGATGCCATGTCCTTCTCCAGAGAATGTCGCCAACCAAGGAATCAAACATAGGTCTCTTGCATTGCACGCAGTTTACCATCTGCGCCACCAGGGAAACCTAATCAACTAGGAGACTTAGACAAATATTTTCAGTAGGAGACAGTAAGTTATCTGTGAGTTATATGGCCAAGATATGTTATAGGATGAAACCATGTCCACCATACCTTGATATATGAAAGTTTCAAATATGAAGTATGCTTACAACTTTGGAAAAATATATTCATGACCCCAAAAGAGCAGAGTACATATTCTATTTAAAGAGTTAATGAAACATTTTACATGATAGATAACATGTCAGACCATGTCAAATGTCTTTTCTGACCACAGAGGTAGAAACTATAAATCAAAAACAGAAACAATCCTGCAAAACACACAAAAAATGTGGAATGTAAACAACATGCTATTAAAAAAAAAATGGATCTCTTAAGAAATCAAAGAGGAAATTAAAAAAAAAAAATACCTGGAAACAAATTGCAAACAAAAACATAATGTTCCAAAATCTATGGGACATAACAAAGGCAGTTCTAAGATGGAAGTTTATGGCAATTCAGGCCTTCCTCAAGGATTAAATGAATTAATGCATGCAGTACTATTTGTTGAGAAGTTCACAGTGCAAAACATATCATAAGCGCTAGAAGTATAAAGGTTTCCAAAACAGAAAGTTACTACTTGTGTCGAGCTTACATTCTAGTGAGGCAGTAAAGAAAGATAGCAGACAAACGCATACATGATATTATGTTGGGCAGTGCTGAGAGCTATGAAGAAAAAAAGTGAGATTTTCCCAGGTGGCACTAAGTGGTAAAGAATCAGCCTGCCAATGCGGCAGACACAAGAGATACAGGTTCAATCTCTGGGTTGGGAAGACCCCCTGGAGTAGGAAATGGAAACCCACTCCAGTACTCTTGCCTGGAAAATCCCATGGACAGAGGAGCCTGGCAGGCTACCGTCCATGGCATCGCAAAGAGTCGGGCATGACTGAGCACATACACATCAGTCACAGTCATCATTATATCAAGTGTTTCAGGCGTTATTTTATACAGGGTATATTTTTTAGTGAAATCAATGAGGAAGTGGATATCTGATGGGAGGAGTAAACAAAAAAACAACAACAAAAGGTCAGTGTGGATGACAGAAAACGACTGCAAGTACTCTGGATTTTGATCTGAGTGTGATGAGAAGATATTGAAATAATTTTGACCATAAAGTGGTTAAAAAAAGAGATATAAGTATATTTCTTTCTAAGTATATCTTATTTCAGTCTCAAGTCCCAAATAGTATTTCTCCTCATTTGTTTTTCCACCAAGAAATGGAAATCATGGGGAAAAGATTTTGCTTACTAGCAATAATAATGAATACAAATGACAGTTACTCACAAGGGATTCTTTGATATCATCCCAAACTACTCCAACTTTAACCTGGATGGAGGATTTTGACTAGACAAAGGAGTAGGCAGTTATTGCCTACTATTAAGAGATTTTATCATCCTGTAATTTGTTATTGGTGTTCCTAGTTTTACTTATTGATAAGAAAAAGTACCATCCTCTGTTTTTGTCAGTTTTCTTTACCCACAGCAAGTTAAGCAGTATGAGGATAGTAACACAGTGTTCTCTTGAAGAGAGAAGTAGTAACGCAACAATGATAAACATGGGAGTGAACAGGAGAATTATGATTAGAATACGACACTCAATCATGTCCCTTAAAACAAAACTAAAAAAAAAATCTATGTATAAATCAGCTGCTTAATATCTCCTTTGTTTAGCTTAGAAAAGTAGTAAGCAAAAACACACTTTCTATACTTAACAGTAAGAGCCCATGAGGCAAAAATATCATTGTGCAGATGGTAAGAATACAAAAAAGAATCTTTGGAGTCTGTAAGAAAAGGAACATAAAATATTCCATTTGCAGTTGAAAATAGCCAGAATATCATCAGATAGTTGGTGAGAAGGACTTGAAAATGATGTTATCTGTTTATGATTAAACTAAACTAATATTTAATAATAAACATACATTTCACTAATCTGTATACATATAGCTCTGGTGACATAAGCGAGTTAATATAAACTCTCTTTTTGTCCACAATCACAAAGAAATGTTTGATTTAAAAACAAAACAAGGGGGCTTCCCTCGTGGCTCACTGGTAAAGAATCTGCCTGCTAATGCAGGAGACATAGGTTTAATCCCTGGTCCAGGTAGATCCCACATGCCATGGAACAACTAAGCAAGTGTGCCACAAATATTGAGTCTGTGCTCTCGAGCCCAGGAGCTGCAACTACTGCGCCTACATGCCAGCTGTTGAAACCTCTGCACTCCAGAACCTGTGCCACACAACAAGAGAAGTCACTCCAATGAGAAGCCCACTCACCACAACTAAGAGTAGATCCTGCTCAACGCAACTAGAGAAAAGTTCGCAAGTAGAGCAACAAAGACCTAACACAGCCAATAAATAAACTTATTTAGAAAATAAAAGCAAAATAAAACAACTCAAAGGAAAGAAACAAATCTCCAAGGGCCTCCAAAAATTTAATCCTGATTGAGAAGCAATGACATGGGGAAGGAAAAAAAATCAGACTGAGATTTGAGTCTATTGTGATAGGAGTTGGAGTCTTAATGAACACAGAAGAACAGGAGACAGATGTGAAAATAAAAAAGATGAGAGGCTGAAATTGAGCTTCTCTGCCTATAAGAACTTCTCTTTCCTAAGGAAGAACTAAAAGTCTCAGCTCATCAAGGCAAGAAAGCCACAAAGAAGCTTATTTCTTGCCCAAGACTCTGTCTGGGAGATTTAAAAAAGGAATCTCTTTTAAACATGTAATCAATGCATACAGCTATGGTACAGGATTTCACAAGTGGAGAAATTCATGTGAAAAAAACAGCTCTAAGCATGCTGAAACCTCTGGGCTACCTGATAAAAAGTATAAAAGAGGACGAAAACCGGTCTCCTGGATACTTCCACAGTGCACTGAAGGAAACTAATGAGCGTTGTTGCAGATAAGCTTATAAGCAAAAACCAAGACGGAATAACTGGTCATAACAGAGAGATCAGATGCAGCAGACCAAAAAATTAGCCACTGTAAGAACTTGAAATAACAGAAAAAAAATCAGAAAGTGACTATAACTGAAGTTTTATATAATTAAAGAGATAAAAAAGGAGAAAGAGAAGCTAAGTTGAAAAACCAGGCCACCATAAAAGAAAGGGTAGAAATGAAAAAGAAGCAAACATAAATTCTATAAATGAAAAACATCATTAAATGGATTGAAGAGGAGATTAGATGTAGGGTTTAAAAAAAAAAAACTGAAAAGCAAATCTGAGAAAGTTATCTAGATTATAACAAAAATAAATTACATAATTGAGGTTGAGATACAGAAGTATACTAATCCAAGTTTCATCTATAGACCACAAGTTGTTACTGGACTGGTTCATGATACACAAAGTGAGAGTAAGCTTTTGTAACAATTTGATAATGTTGTGACATTCTTATATTTTATAAAAATAATGGTCCACAGTTGACTGGAAATTAAAACCTGTCTTCCACCAGATAGTTTGAGAACCACTGACACATAGGGATAGATAGGGAGTGTGCACTGTGCAACCAAGAGTTACAGAAGGAGTTATATTAGAGAATACAGACAATGGGGAAGCATAAATGTTTGAAAAGATAAGATTAAAAAATTCTTGAGAACTGCCTGACAATCCAGTGGTTAGGACTCTGAGTTTTGACTGCCCCAAGGATCCAGGTTCAATCCCTGGTTGGGGAATTAAGATCCCACGATACATGCTGCGTGGCCAAAACACAAACAACAATAACAAATAGTACTAAAATTGTTTGATTATTTGATAAGCAAGAAGACATGAGAAGTAACACGGATTAAGAGCATGAAATGGAAACCTGGAAATATGATTTCTAAATTGTTTGTTCTTGGACAAATTATTTATTCTAAGCCCCAGCTTCCTGGTCTTTAATGGAAATTGTAGTACAAACAAAAAAGAGTGTACTGGTGGAATTAGATAATACAGGCACTTGAATATTAGCTGTTCTTTTTCTTCTTAATTAACACAAATCCCAAAGCAGACAACAGATATTAATAGTAGCAGAGTCTAAAGAAAATCTACTCTTGGGACTTCCCTGGTGGTACAGTGGCTAAGACTCCACGTTCCCAGTGCAAGGGGCTGGAGTTCAATCCCTGGTCAGATAATTAGATCCTACATGCTGCAACTAAGACCTAGTGCAGCGAAATAAATTTTTATACATAAATACATACATATATATATATATATATATCAGATCAGTCGCTCAGTTGTGTCCGACTCTTTGCGACCCCATGAACTGCAGCACGCCAGGCTTCCCTGTCCATCACCAACTCCCGGAGGTCACTCAGACTCACATCCATCGAGTCAGTGATGCCATCCAGCCAATGCAAATCTGTTCTTAAAACCCACCCTGACACTTCCACTTCACATTATCTTCTTGCTACCAAAGTGGAAATAAACTATTTTTTTATTTAAAAGATAGTTTTCAAATATTAAGTGAAAATGAATGGTTTTACATTTGAACAAAACAAGTATAGTATTAAAATTACCTACCTCTACAAGCAGCTTTCCAAAAGTTTTTCTCTCCAGGGCATACTTGGTAGCTTCATCCAAAGCTCTCTGTGCTAGTCCCACAGCACCAGCTGCTACCTAACATTACATTTTACAAAGCACAAGTTCACGTTGTCTTTAAAACACACATATAATGGCTACTTGCCTAAAATCTAAGTTCAAGTTTGTGCAAAGAGAAGCTGACCTATACCTTAAGGCAATAGAGTGGGGGAAATGACAAGCATTTAAATTTATATTTTATATGAATTAAAGGTTAATGGAAGGCATTTGTAAGGCACAGGATCATAGCCTAGAGATAAATCATTCTTTCTGTTTAACAGGGGAAAGCTTCTCTGGGGAAGTATTCCTAATGAGTAAGGCAAGAGCAATGAGTACACATCAGCAGGAATGATTAAGTGTGAAATGCTTCTTTGTAAATCTAACAACTGTAGTAACTTTGCTTTTACTAAAATAATTTCTATAACAGCAAGAATGCTGACGAATTCTTAGAAAAAAAAATCCCTCCATCTTTAATAAAAGCAGATATTTAAAAAGAAATACAGACCAAGCAAACAATGTTAAAACAAAACTATTCAATATAATAAATGAAAACTCCTATAAAGGTTATTAGTCATCTTACTTACTGGTGGTCTGGTTTTATCAAATGCTCCCATTGCAATTTTGAAACCAGCTCCCTCACCAATTAAAACATTTTCCTTAGGCACTCTCACATCTTCAAAGACAATTCCTCTTGTATCTGAACATCGCTGGCCCATATTTAATTCCTAATAAGGAAAACAATATGTAGTATGAAATATATTTTGAGCTAGCATAAAATCTTGCTTTAAGCACTCTTAAAGACTTTAAGATTTTCTGCAATTGCCTATTTATATGAAGGTGGACAAACTATGGTCTGCAATGCCTATTTTCTAAAAAACAGGACTACAGTCACATCTATACATTTACACATTGTCTGTGGCTACTTTCTTGCTACGATGGCAGAACTGAGTATTTGTGACAGAGACCATGTGGCCCTCAAAATCTAAAATACTTATGTATGCTACATCTTTGAAATAAAAAGTTTGTGAAACTCTCATCTGAAACAATGTTTCACAAACTCTGAAACTGTTGACTACAAATTGTCACTTACCTGTCAATGACAAATGGCACTTGCTGAGAGCATCTGCCAGTGACTGAGCAAGGGCAGTCGCCATTTGCCTATGCAGAGATTGAACCCTGTGCTGCTGCAACTGCTGACTTTCAATACCTCCTGAGGGAGTTCAGGGTGGAATGAGGCACTTTGTGCTCCAGGGAATCTGGCAGAACAGGCCTTTAGATGTGTGCTGTGTGCTAAGTTATTCAGTCATGTCCAACTCTTTGCGACCCCATGGACTGCACTATAGCCCACCAGGCTCCTCTGCCCATGAGGATTCTCCAGGCAAGAATACAGGATTAGGTAGCCTATCCCTTTGCCAGGATATCTTCCTGACCCAGGAATTGAACCTGGGTCTCCTGCATTGCAGGTGGATTCTTTACCAGCTGAGCTACCAGGGAAGCCCTGGTAAAGACCTACTAGTTCTTTAGATAGTTGGATATTTTCAGGAACTGATTTCATGATCCCACAGAGTCTCCTGGGAAACTTAACAGTCCTATTAAGAAACTCCTCCTTCCCATTTCCCTCTGGTGGCTCAGACATTAAAGAATCTGCCTATGATACAGGAGACCTGGGTTTAATCCCTGAGTCAAGATCTCATGGAGAAGGGAATGGCTAGAAAATAACTAAATCCCTTCATGATGACATTAGCTCCTCAGGACTAGCAGAAAACCTTCTGTAAAGTAAGCACTTGATTGCACTGAACTCCCCCTTCACCAAAATCTTATATATTGACGTTCCCTGACTGCCTCTTTGGAGCTGTCTCTCAAAACTATCTCAGGTCCTGTCTCACGGGCTGCAGTCCTCATTTTGCCCCAAATAAAACTTAACTCACAACTCTCAAGTTGTTCATCATTTTTAGTCAATAAAACCAACAGTAGTCTAAAGTCTACATGTACATATTACCCACAAAGACAAATTTCATTGTATGTTTTAAGACTATCTTTTTACCACAAATGTCAGTAAAAGCATTTAACATAATTTGCTTTGGAACATTTAATTTTAGCTTAACTAATAGAGCTAGCAATGTACTGAGTAAAAGCTGAACTTCTATTAATATTTACTCCACCTCTGAGAATTAGGTGTTCTGAGACAGAATTTACATATAGAAAAATTAACTCTTATAACATATACATTTCTAATAGTTTTGACAGATATATATGTACTATCACCACAATGAAGATATTTCAGCACGCCTAAAAGTTCCTTTGTACTCTCTTAGTCAATTCCTTTACTCTACTCCCAATCCCAAGAAATCACCAATCTGATTTCATCCATAAGTTTTTCCTTTTCCAGAATGTCATATAAATGGAATAAGGTGACTTTCTGTGTCTGACTTTTCACTTAGCAGAGTGCTTTCAAGATTCATCCATGTTGCTGCTGATCAGTATTTCAGAGTAGCATTCCCCTATATGGATGTACCATATATCCTTCATCTACTCACCAGCTGATGGACATTCCCCACTGCCTTGCCACTCCGAAGTTTTCAGCAATTATAAATAAAGCTGCTATAAACATAGGTCCTTGTTTTTATTTCTCTTGGATAAATATCTAGGAGTGCTGGGTATGTGGTAAGTGCATGTTTAACTTGATAAGAAATTGCCAGGGACATGAAAAGATAGTTTTCATCACTAATTATTAGAGAAATAGCAATGTAAACTACAGTGGGTACCTCACATGGGCCAGAATGGCCATTATTAAAAAGTCTACAAATAAACTGACACAGCCACTATGGAAAACGGTATGGAGAGTCTTTAAAAAACTAGGAATAAAACTACTATATGATCCAGCAATCCCACTCCTAGGCATATACTCTGAGAAAACCAAAACTGAAAAAGACACATATGTTCCATTGTTCACTGCAGCACTATTCACAATAGCTAGAACCTGGAAGCAACCTAGATGTCCATCAACAGATGAATGAATAAAGAAGCTGTGGTACATATAAACAATGGAGTATTACTCAGCCATAAAAAGGAACGCATTTGAGTCAATTCTAATGAGGTGGATGAACCTACAGCCTATTATACAGAGTGAAATAAGTCAGAAAGAGAAACATAAATACTGTATACAAATGCATATATACGGAATCTAGAAAAATGGTACTGAAGAATTCATTTGCAGGGCAGCAGTGGAGAAACAGACATAGAGAATAGACTTATGGACATGAGGAGAGGGGAGGAGAGGGTGAGATGTATGCAGAGAGTTACATGGAAACTTACATTACCATATGAAAAATAGATAGCCAAGGGGAATTTGCTGTATGTCTCAGAGACTCAAACAGGGGCTCTGTATCAACCTAGAGGGGTGGGAGGGCAGGGTGGGGAGGGAGATGGGCAGGAGGTTCAAAAGGGAGGGGATATATGTATACCTATGGCTGATTCATGTTGAGGTTTGACAGAAAACAACAAAATTCGGTAAAGCAATTATCGTTCAATTAAAAAATAAAAAAAAGTCTACAAATAATGCTGGAGAGGGTGTGGAGAAAGGAACCCTCTCACACTGTTGGTGGGAATATAAATTGGTGCTACTACTATGGAAAGCAGTATGAAAGCAAAAATGTTAGTCACTCGGTTGTGTCCAACTCTTTGCAACCCATAGCCCACAAGGCTCCTCTATTCATGGAATTCTCCAGGCACGAATACTGGAGTGGGTAGCCATTCCCTTCTCCAGGGGATTTTCCAGACCCAGGGATTGAACCTGGGTCTCCTACATTGCAGGCAGATTCCTTACCATCTAAGCCACCAGGGAAGCCCAGAAAACAGTATGGAGGTTCTTCAAAAAAACAAAAATAGGGTTACCATATGATCCAACAATTCCATTCCTGGGCATATACCCAGACAAAACTATAATTTGAAAAGATACATGTATCCCTATGTTTCTAGTGGCACTATATACAATAGCTGAGACATGAACCCAACCTAAATGTCCATCGACAGATGAATGGATAAAGAAGATGAGGTATATATACACAACTGAATATTCTTCAGCCATAAAAAGAATGAAATAATGCCATTTCAGTAATTTAGATGGTCCTAGAGATTATCCTACTAAGTGAAGTAAGTTAGAAAAAGAAAGGCAAATACAATATGATATCACCTATATGTGGAATCTTGGAGTAGGAAATAGCAACTCACTCCAGTATTCTTGCCTGGAAAATCTTACAGACAAAGGAGCCTGGCAGGCTATAGTCCATGGGGGTCACAAGAGTTGGACATGACTGAGCACATATGTGCAATCTAAAATACAAGACAAATGACCATATCTACAAGACAGAAAAAGACTCCCAGACACATAGAACAGACTTGTGGTTACCAAGGTGGGTGGTGAGGGAGGGAAGGACTGAGAGTTTGGGATTAGCAGGTGTAAACTAATATATCCAGAATGGAAAAACAACAAGGTCCTTACTATATAGCACAGGGAACTGTATTCAGTATCCTGTGATAAACCATAATGGAAAAGAATATGAAAAAAAAAAAAATATATATATATATATATAACTGAATCACCCTTCTGTACAGCAGAAATTAACCCAACATTATAAATCAACTATACTTCAATGATTGGAGAAGGCAATGGCACCCCACTCCAGTACTCTTGCCTGGAAAATCCATGGATGGAGGAGCCTGGTAGGCTGCAGTCCATGGGGTCGCCAGGAGTTGGACATGACTGAGCGACTTCACTTTCACTTTTTACTTTCACGCATGGAGAAGGAAATGGCAACCCACTCCAGTGTTCTTTCCTGGAGAATCCCAGGGACAGAGGAGCCTAATGGGCTGCTGTCTATGGGGTCGCACAGAGTCGGACATGACTGAAGGGACCTAGCAGCAGCAGCAGCATACTTCAATTATATATATATATACATACACATACATATATGAAAAAAGAAATTACCAAGATAGTTATATCCCCTCAATGTTTTGTTTAAAATATTTTCAAACCAACAGAAGAATTGCAAGAGGAGTGAAATGAATACCTATATACCTTTGCCTAGATTCACCAATTTTGGCACATTTGCTTTATTTCTGTGCTTTGTATGTATGTATAACTATTAGCTATTAGCATTATTTGTTGAATTATTTGAGAGGAAGTTGTAGATACCATGACCCTTCTTAAGAAAAAAATATAATCTGGTTTTTAATAAGCAGCATGAGAAGCAGGAGCAATGAGAATATAGACAAACTGTAAACATAAAGAATTGTATATGTATACAAATTATATATAATTTGGCCACTCTTTCAAATGACTTGAAACGACTATTCTCAACTTAAAAATCTTCAGGAAGGATTATTTTTCACGATAACATCAAATGCAGGTTTACTTTTATTGCAACTTAATACGAGCAAAATGTTTTCAATAAAGGAAACTGAAATTAGTAATTTTTAAATTTACAGTTAAAACAATATTGGAGGCCTTAATCACTATAAGTACACACTTACCTTTCTTCCAATCTGTACTCCTGGGGTGTCCGCTTCCACAATAAAGCCAGTAAAGGCTTTACTAGCAGGAGCCTTAGGATCCGGATCAGAACGAGCCAATAAAAAATACCTAATAAACATAATGATAAAGATAACGGTATCAGCAGATAACAACATACAACATATGATCACTTCCATCTCAGTTAATCCTCCCAACAATCCCGATTATTGTTATTCCCATTTTATAGAAGAAATGAAGCATCAGAGATTTAAAAGCTTGCCCAGGTCATAATCTTATGATGTGGCAGAGCTAGTATTTCAACCCACATCTACTTCTTTCCCAGAAAGATTTAAAAATGCAACATGAGGAGAAAAGGCAAAAACATCCAAATATCCATGTAACCCATGTTCTAAATAGCCTGGAATAGGAGAATTTTTTTTTTTAATTCCTTAAACAACAAATTTATTTTCTGCGCTTAAAACTAATAAACTATCACTCATTCTACAGTTTTACTTAAAATAGTAAAAACTTTTTTCAGTTTCACATTTTACCTAATTTGTCTTATTACATGATGAGTTATACTTATTAAATTCTTACAGTTGTGAAAGTTTCTAATTGCATTATTGGATTTCTCTCACTTGTTATGTTGTAATCATTTCTTCACTTTTTTATTACTTGATGATATTATGATAACTCAAAAATAATGATATATAGCACTCCATAATATTGGACACTCATAAAGTGATTGACATATTTAAAATAGACAGTAAACTCACTTTCAGGAATAAGGCTTTTCTTGCCAAAAAATAATGCTGAAAGAGCACACGTATATATACTGAATCAGAATTTTTACAGACAAGGAAAGATAAAAATGGACACATTTTTAGTTCATTATTCCAATCAGCAGAGAGTCCTTCCTCTATAAGTTTCTATTTATATACTTGTAATGATGAGTAAATACATTTTTCCCATGACAACTTACATATTGGATAGAACCACTATCGAAATGCTTGTTCTTATGCTGAGCTATACTCTACATTTGTCTCACTTTCACCCATTTACTCTAAACTGGCTTTCTGAAGCAAATGTATGAACCTAGTCTTCTTTGTATGCTATGCTATGCTATGCTAAGTCACCTCAGTCGTGTCCGACTCTGTGTGACCCCATAGACGGCAGCCCACCAGGCTTCCCCGTCCCTGGGATTCTCTAGGCAAGAACACTGGAGTGGGTTGCCATTTCCTTCTCCAATGCATGAAAATGAAAAGAGAAAGTGAAGTCGCTCAGTCATGTCCGACTCTTAGCGACCCCATGGACTGCAGCCTACCAGGCTCCTCCGTCCGTGGGATTTTCAAGGCAAGAGTACTGGAGTGGGGTGCCATTGCCTTCTCCGCTTCTTTGTATAAGACATGTCAAAAATTTTTAAATTCTTCCAATACAAATCTAATTCCTTTATTCTTTACAGGACATGTCTTCCGCCTTCACCCTAATGAAGAACATTTACTAGCTTTTGAATTTATTCCATTTTGTCAATGCCTGTTTTAAAAAGTGTTTCCTAGTACTGCTGCCATTTTTTCCTGTTTGTTTGACGCTATACTTCAGCAAGAAACTACATTCACTTCTTAAAGGCAGATACATCAGACGGTTGATTCCTATTGACCCTTTTCTCATATTTTTTTTTTCACAAATAGTGCTATCAAATATGTTTTCCTTCAACATTTTATATTTATACAAGTGATTTTATAACACTTTGTTGAACTTCATGTCACTATTTTTGAACTTAGATATTTGGGCCTTTTAGATTTTATTAAAGTAAAATTCTGTCCACTCTAAAAGATAATGCTTATTGTTCAGGATTAGAGAAATGTGCTATACCAGTGGCTTTCCTTTTTCCCTCAGAGTCTTGGGAATGGTTCCAAGGAGGTTCCGGTGCAGAGTATGGAGAGTAGGTGTAGTGAGCCAAGTAGATGGAGCTCTAGCTTTTCTAATTAGATTCAACCAGAGCAGGTGTTTTTGTTTTATTTTACAAATTAAACTTCTGAGACAATTTGAAGAAATAGCTCAGGACTTAGAACTTTTGAAAATTACTCAATTATTTATAATCTTTTATGGACAATCCAGTTCCATGAATAAAACTTATCTTAACTGTGGTGATTTAATAATAAATGAAAGGAGAGAGGGGGAGACTCTGAATATGAAGTAATGAAGAAACAATGTACAGAGATGCTTTAAACAACATACCAATTAGCTTTTCCTCCATTGGTGATCCACATCTTCTGACCATTAATAATATACTCATCTCCCTTCTTTTCTGCTTTGGTTTTTATACCAGCTACATCAGAGCCTGCTACAGGTTCTGTTACACAATAGGCCTTGAATATATGGGAAAAAGAAAATAAATAAATGTTAATTATTAAATTATGAACATTTAGAGTCAGAAAGGTATCTTACTTTTTGTCAATAATTTAAAACATTTTAAAATATGTAAAAATAAAATGGTCTTACAGAATCAAACTGTTTAAATGTAAAAACATTATATAACAATAATGTATAAGAAATGGAGTGGCCATCATGGTCAACAAGAGTCCGAAATGCAGTACTTGGATGCAATCTCAAAAATGACAGAATGATCTCTGTTCATTTCCAAGGAAAACCATTCAGTGTCACAGTAATGAAAATCTATGCCCCAACCAGTAACGCCGAAGATGCTGAAGTTGAAGGGTTCTATGAAGACCTACAAGACCTTGTAGAACTAACACCCAAAAAAGATGTCCTTTTCATTATAGGGGACTGGAATGCAAAAGTAGGAAGTCAAGAAACACCTGGAGTAACAGGCAAATTTGGCCTTGGAACATGGAATGAAGCAGGGCAAAGACTAACAGTTTTGCCAAGAAAATGCACTGGTCATAGCAAATACCCTCTTCCAACAACACAAGAGAAGACTCTATACATGGACATCACCAGATGGTCAACACCGAAACCAGATCGATTACATTCTTTGCAGCCAAAGATGGAGAAGCTCTATACAATCAGCAAAAACAAGACCAGGAGCTGACTGTGGCTCAGACCATGAACTCCTTATTGCCAAATTCAGACTGAAATTGAAGAAAGTAGGGAAAACTACTAGACCATTCAGGTATGACCTAAATCAAATCCCTTATGATTATACAGTGGAAGTGATAAATAGATTTAAGGGCCTAGATCTGATAGAGTGCCTGATGAACTATGGAATGAGGTTCGTGACATTGTACAGGAGACAGGGATCAAGACTATCCCCATGGAAAAGAAATGCAAAAAAGCAAAATGGCTGTCTGGGGAGGCCTTACAAATAGCTGTGAAAAGAAGAGAAGCAAAAAGCAAAGGAGAAAAGGAAAGATATAAACATCTAAATGCAGAGTTCCAAAGAATAGCAAGAAGAGATAAGAAAGCCTTCTTCAGTGATCAATGCAAAGAAATAGAGGAAAACAACAGAATGGGAAGACTAGGGATCTCTTCAAGAAAATCAGAGATACCAAAGGAACATTTCATGCAAAGATGGGCGTGATAAAGGACAGAAATGGTATGGACCTAACAGAAGCAGAAGATATTAAGAAGAGGTGGCAAGAATACACAGAACAACTGTACAAAACAGAGCTTCACGACCCAGATAATCATGATGGTGTGATCACTGACCTAGAGCCAGACATCTTGGAATGTGAAGTCAAATGGGCCTTAGAAAGCATCACTACGAACAAAGCTAGTGGAGGTGATGGAATTCCAGTGGAGCTATTCCAAATCCTGAAAGATGATGCTGCGAAAGTGCTGCACTCAATATGCCAGCAAATTTGGAAAACTCAGCAGTGGCCACAAGATTGGAAAAGGTCAGTTTTCATCCCAATCCCAAAGAAAGGCAATGCGAAAGAGTGCTCAAACTACCGCACAATTGCACTCATCTCACACGCTAGTAAAGTAATGCTCAAAATTCTCCAAGCCAGGCTTCAGCAATATGTGAATCGTGAACTTCCTGATGTTCAGGCTGGTTTTAGAAAAGGCAGAGGAACCAGAGATCAAATTGCCAACATCCGCTGGATCATGGAAAAAGCAAGAGAGTTCCAGAAAAGCATCTATTTCTGCTTTATTGACTATGCCAAAGCCTTTGACTGTGTAGATCACAATAAACTGTGGAAAATTCTGAAAGAGATGGGAATACCAGACCACCTGATCTGCCTCTTGAGAAATCTGTATGCAGGTCAGGAAGCAACAGTTAGAACTGATCATGGAACAACAGACTGGTTCCAAATAGGAAAAGGAGTACGTCAAGACTGCATATTGTCACCATGTTTATTTAACTTATATGCAGAGTATATCATGAGAAATGCTGGACTGGAAGAAACAGAAGTTGGAATCAAGATTGCCGGGAGAAATATCAATAACCTCAGATATGCAGATGACACCACTCTTATGGCAGAAAGTGAAGAGGGGCTAAAAAGCCTCTTGATGAAAGTGAAAGTGGAGAGTAAAAAGGTTGGCTTAAAGCTCAACATTCAGAAAATGAAGATCATGGCATCTGGTCCCATCACTACATGGGAAATAGATGGAGAAACAGTGGAAACAGTGTCAGAATTTATTTTTCTGGGCTCCAACATCACTGCAGATGGTGACTGCAGCCATGAAATTAAAAGACGCTTGCTCCTTGGAAGGAAAGTTATGACCAACCTAGATAGCATATTCAAAAGCAGAGACATTACTTTACCAACAAAGGTTCGCCTAGTCAAGGCTATGGTCTTTCCTGTGGTCATGTATGGATGTGAGAGCTGGACTGTGAAGAAGGCTGAGCGCCGAAGAATTGATGCTTTTGAACTGTGGTGTTGGAGAAGACTCTTGAGAGTCCCTTGGACTGCAAGGAGATCCAACCAGTCCATTCTAAAGGAGATCAATCCTGGAATTTCTTTAGAAGGAATGATGCTAAAGCTGAAACTCCAGTATTTTGGCCACCTCATGCGAAGAGTTGACTCATTGGAGAAGACTCTGATGCTGGGAGGGATTGAGGGCAGGAGGAGAAGGGGACGACAGAGGATGAGATGGCTGGATGGCATCACTGACTTGATGGGTGTGAGTCTGAGTGACCTCCGGGAGCTGGTGATGGACCTGGAGGCCTGGCGTGCTGCGGTTCATGGGGTCGCAAAGAGTCGGACACGACTGAGCGACTGATCTGATCTGATCCTGCCTGAGGACAGTCTCTGGATTAAACCTTCTGGCTAATTCTGTTATCTTAAAATGTAAATTATGGGAGTAGGTCTGGTGAGGTCTTTACAACCTCCAGACATTCTTTGGATTCATTGGAGAGTATATAACTTCATTGGTAACACTAGCAAGGGGGTACTCTTTCTGCCCTCTTCTGATGCCTATGTCAGAAGCTTTCTCTATTTCCTTTATACTTTAATAAAACTTTATTACACACACAAACTAGATGTAGGATACCAATTATTGTTGTTCAGTTGCTAAGTCACATCCAACTCTTTGGGACCCCATGAACTGCAGCACACTAGGTTTCCCTGTCCTTCACTATGAAGAATACCAATAATCTACGTCAAAAATTACAATGTTAGGTATCTTCAACCAAGTTAAATTCAATTTCACATGAACTCATTCATTCAAACATGTACTGAGTAGTATCTACTATTTACCAGATTATAAAGGAGGAGAAGAAAATATCTTGTCTTCAAAATTTTTACAATATAACAGTAGAGATGAATACTATAGAATACTGTAATTACATATCTAAGTATTATAGTCATATATAAAGGGCTTAAAATACTATGTTTAGTTTTAGGGTATCCAGAAAGCTTTCAGAGGTGATGCTTAAATTAAGTCTCAAAAAATGAAAAGGAATACTTAGAGGATAATCAGATTCTATAACATGTATTCTATAACATGTATACAGATTCTATAGCATGTAAAGGAATGGTAGAAAATTAATCTGAGAAGAAAGGAAGGGAACAGATGACAAAAAACACTTTTATTACACTAAGTTAAATTTTTATCTGGTAGAAAGAACAGGAGCATCTTAAGGCTCTTCAACAGAGGTGTGACAAGATGTAAACAGTAATGGATAAAGGGATAAGTTCAGTTCAGTTCCGTCGCTCAGTTGTGTCCAACTCTTTGCCACCCCATGGACTGCAGCACACCAGGCCTCGCTGTCCATCACCAACTCCTGGAGTCTACTCAAACTCATGTCCATTGAGTCAGTGATGCCACCAATCATCTCATCCTCTGTCGTCCCCTTCTCCTCCTACCTTCAATCTTTCTCAGCATTAGGGTCTTTTCAAATGAGTCAGCTCTTCACATCAGATGGCCAAAGTATTGGAGTTTCAGCTTCAGCATCAGTTCTTCCAATGAATATTCAGGACTGATCTCCTTTAGGATGGACTGGTTGGATCTCCTTGTAGTCCAAGGGACTCTCAAGAGTCTTCTCCAACTCCACAGTTCAAAAGCATCAATTCTTCCGTGCTTAGCTTTCTTTACAGTCCACCTCTCACATTCATACATGGATGTATGGACTATTGGAAAAACCAAAGCCTTGACTAGACAGACCCTTTGTTGGGAAAGGAATGTCTTGCTTTTTATTTTTTTATTTTTTATTTTTTTGAATTTTTAAGATTTCCTTTCCAGTGGATTGTGGGGTCATCATATAAACATATGTCATTTGCTTTTAGTAATTCAATATATCGGCCATTTTCTTTTTTAATTTCTTCCAGTTGTTTATGTAGCTTTTTAATTTCTTCAGCTTGTTCATTGTTTCCTCCATTAAGCAGGAGTTCATCGTTCTGCCTTTTCAATTCCGTTATGTACTTAAAGGCTTGGTCCAGGATCATATTCTTGCTCTGTTTCAGTGCAGGAGAGCATGGGATCAGTTCTCCTATTCTGTTTATCCCAGCATTGATTTTCTTCTTTCTATGCCTCTCCACTGCATTGTATGTCTCCCGATTTTTCTTTCTGTGCTGCTTTTTTGTAGGAGTCTCATTCTCTGTCATTTCTGGCATGGTTACAGTGACAGGAACTCGCGGGCTGCGTGGTCTCGGCCGCGGCGGCGGCAGCGGCGACCCCAGCCTGGGTCATGATCCCAAGCGGGTTCCGCAGGGGTGTCCGACCGCCCGGGCCAATCTCTCCGTCCGCGGCCGCCGCCTGCTTCTCTGGGGCTGGGGGAGCGCGGGCCCAGGCCCTCCTCTCCCCCCGCCCCCGCCGCCTCTTCTAGCGGCCACCGCTGCCACTGCCTGTCTCTGCTTTTTAATATGCTACCTAGGTTGGTCATAATTTTTCTTTCAAGGAGCAAGCATCTTTTAATTTCATGGCTGCAATCACCATCTACAGTGATTTTGGAGCCCCAAAAATAAAGTCTGACACTGTTTGCACTGTTTCCCCATCTATTTCCCATGATGTGATGGGACCACATGCCATGATCTTAGTTTTCTGAATGTTGAGCTTTAAGTCAACTTTTTCACTCTCCTCTTTCACTTTCAGCAAGAGTCTCTTTAGCTCTTCTTCACTTTCTGCCATAAGGGTGGTGTCATCTGCATATCTGAGGTGATTGATATTTTCCCGGCAATCTTGATTCCAGCTTGTGCTTCATCCAGCCCAATGTTTCTCATGACATACTCTGCATATAAGTTAAATAAGCAGGGTGACAATATACAGCCTTGCTGCTGCTGCTACTGCTAAGTTGCTTCAGTCGTGTCCGACTCTGTGCGACCCCATAGACGGAAGCTCACCAGGCTCCCCCGTCCTTGGGATTCTCCAGGCAAGAATACTGGAGTGGGTTGCCATTTCCTTCTCCAATGCATGAAAGTGAAAAGTGAAAGTGAAGTCACTCAGTCGTGTCCGACTCTCAGCGATCCCATGGACGGGAGCCTACCAGGATCCTCTGTCCATGGGATTTTCCAGGCAAAAGTACTGGGGTGGGGTGCCATTGCCTTCCTCGTACATACAGCCTTGATGTACTCCTTTTCCTATTTGGAACCCGTCTGTTGTTCCACGTCCAGTTCTAACTGTTGCTTCCTGACCTGCATACAGATTTCTCAAGAGGCAGGGATGGTGGAGGGCAAACAATGGGTTGCTGAAGTTCATTCACGTTTATTAGGAACTGTGAATAAAAGGCCTAAAGACACAAGTTCCTCACCCTTAAGGTACTTAGTCCAAAGAGAGAAACCTTAATAGTTCATTTTAATTCAAAGTAGTAAGGGACCATAAGGACATTAGAAATGACTACTTAGACCTGTAGAAGGGTGGGAGGTGAGTGATAAGGAGGGTAAAAAGAATACTTTTGGAGGAGATACAATGAATACTCATTGGAGGAGGAGATAAGTCTTGAAGGATAAATAAATGAGGCAAGCAGATCTAGGCACAGAAGAATGAAATAGCATTGTGCAGGGCCAAGTACCAGCAGTTCAGGTGTCATTCAGTCAGTAAGTCACGTACGACTCTTTGCAACCCCATGGATTGCACACACCAGGCTTCCCTGTCCTTCAATATTTCCGGGAGTTTGCTCAAATTCATGTCCATTGAGTAGGTGATGCTATATCTAACCATCTCATCCTCTGTAACCCCCTTCTCCTTTTGCTTCAGTCTTTCCCAGCATCATGGTCTTTTCCAATGAGTCAACTTTTGGAATCAGGAAGCCAAAGTACTGGAACTCCAGCTTAAGCATCAGACCTTCCAATGAACATTCAAGGTTCATTTCCTTTAGGACTGACTGGTTTGATCTCCCTGTAGTCCAAAGGACTCCTAAGAGTCTTCCCTAGCACCACAATTCAAAGGCATCAATGTATTTTTTTTTTTTTATCAATTATTTTAAGTCTTGCCAAAAAGAATGTCTAAGAGATAAGTCCATGTAGGAAGGTAAAGGTCAGATCTAAACATAGATCATACAGATCATAGCATTAGCACTGTTGATTTATATAAAACTTACTCTTGACTTAAATTGCCCAATCAGTCTCTCCATTGGTGTTAAGGTTTGGTGTACTCACCAAATAGCCTATTAAGTCTCCAGTTCCAGGCTTTACCTCTCCCCTGACCTTTACCTTATTAGATGGATTTATCTATTAGACATTCTTCTTGGTAATAAATACCTTAAGCAAAATGCGTCCCAAACAAAATTATTTCCTGTCCACTCTTCACTACTTCTCGTCTAGATTATCTAAAAGTGGCACTAGTGGTAAAGAATTCACTGGCCAATGCAAGTGATGCTAGGGATGCGGGTTCAATCCCTGGGTTGGGAAGATCCCCTGGAGCAGGGAATGGCAACTGACTCCAGTATTCTTGCTTGGAAAATCCCATGGACAGAGGAGCCTGAAGGCTATAATCTATGGGGTCACAAGAAGTCAGACGTGACTGACCACGGTATCTAAAATGAGAGTGATGAAACCATTCTACTCTGTACTTATCACACCATGTTAGAGTACTATATTTAACTCTATGATATTTTTGAGTCACCTTTAAGAAGGTGATGGGACTTTATTGTGAAAAAAAGATGAAAAAAATTGGCTCTAATTAGCTTAGAAAAGATAAAATTCACATGATCAGATCAGATCAGATCAGTCGCTCAGTCGTGTCCGACTCTTTGCGACCCCATGAACCGCAGCACGCCAGGCCTCCCTGTCCATCACCAGCTCCCGGAGGTCACTCAGACTCGCATCCATCGAGTCAGTGATGCCATCCAGCCATCTCATCCTCTGTCGTCCCCTTCTCCTCCTGCCCTCAATCCCTCCCAGCATCAGAGTCTTCTCCAATGAGTCAACTCTTCGCATGAGGTGGCCAAAATATTGGAGTTTCAGCTTCAGCATCATTCCTTCTAAAGAAATTCCAGGATTGATCTCCTTCAGAATGGACTGGTTGGATCTTCTTGCAGTCCAAGGGACTCTCAAGAGTCTTCTCCAACACCACAGTTCAAAAGCATCAATTCTTCGGCGCTCAGCCTTCTTCACAGTCCAACTCTCACATCCATACATGACCACAGGAAAGACCATAGCCTTGACTAGGCGAACCTTTGTTGGTAAAGTAATGTCTCTGCTTTTGAATATGCTATCTAGGTTGGTCATAACTTTCCTTCCAAGGAGCAAGCGTCTTTTAATTTCATGGCTGCAGTCACCATCTGCAGTGATTTTGGAGCCCAGAAAAACAAAGTCTGACACTGTTTCCACTGTTTCCCCATCTATTTCCCATGAAGTGATGGGACCAGATGCCATGATCTTCGTTTTCTGAATGTTGAGCTTTAAGCCAACCTTTTCACTCTCCACTTTCACTTTCATCAAGAGGCTTTTTAGCCCCTCCTCACTTTCTGCCATAAGAGTGGTGTCATCTGCATATCTGAGGTTATTGATATTTCTCCCGGCAATCTTGATTCCAACTTCTGTTTCTTCCAGTCCAGCATTTCTCATGATGTACTCTGCATATAAGTTAAATAAACATGGTGACAATATGCAGCCTTGACGTACTCCTTTTCCTATTTGGAACCAGTCTGTTGTTCCATGACCAGTTCTAACTGTTGCTTCCTGACCTGCATACAGATTTCTTAAGAGGCAGATCAGGTGGTCTGGTATTCCCATCTCTTTCAGAATTTTCCATAGTTTATTGTGATCCACACAGTCAAAGGCTTTGGCATAGTCAATAAAGCAGAAATAGATGTTTTTCTGGAACTCTCTTGCTTTTTCCATGATCCAGCGGATGTTGGCAATTTGATCTCTGGTTCCTCTGCCTTTTCTAAAACCAGCTTGAACATCAGGAATAGCCATAATCAAATAGCTGAAGGGTTATATAGGCAAGGGAAAGAATTTAAATTGATAGGAGAAAACTACTATGAAATTATTCAAACTTACTGAACACCTATTATGGTATCAGGCAGTGAAATGATAAAAAGAAATGACACAATCCTTTTCCTCAGGAGCATATAATCTAGAAAAGCTTTCTAATGGTCAGAGACACTCCCAAACGCAGCTGCTTTAGGAGCCTGTGACTCCCAGATATGAAAACGTGAACTAGATGGCCTTTTCACAGATATGTGATAGAGCAAATTCAGATGACACATAAAGTTAACTAGATTATTCTTCTACCTGGAGATTCAAAGATGTTTTCAGCATCATAACAACAAAAAAGTATTATACAAATGAACCATTCAGAAAAAATAATGCTTTAAAATACCAAAATTTTAAGTATTGATAACTTTGGGAATTTTTCCCTTGAAATGTGCTATTAGACATTTCTCTGGTTTATAACGTATAGTTTTTAGAGCTTATGAAGTGTATGGGTTTGTGTGTTTCTGTATAAAATGGATGGTTTTTGTCTTATTTGATTGCCACAGAGTAATTTAATTTTGTTTTTTCGGCAGAAGCCACTTTTGCTTCCATTGCAACTTGTCTTCACTACCACTTGACTGTAAGTCAAGAAAATTAGTGTTTATTTTTATATAAATATATTAAAATAATATTCTTAAAATAATATTAAAAGATTAATTGTCTTAAAAGATATTAATATTCTTAAGGATATTAATATTCTTAAAATAATATATTAAAATATTAAGAGAATATATTACAATAATATTCTTTTATTCATAACTATTTATTTATAAAGAATTTGTTTTGCATAATTGTATAAATCCTATGATACAATAATACAAATATAATAATACAATTTGGGTAAGGATCTAAGGGTCTACCAGTCTGTTGTGAGCAGGAGCCCAGTTTTATTCACTGTTTTATTCTAAGTCCACCTGGTACACAGTATTCAAAAAATTAGAAGAATGAGAATAACATTACAAGCTTATTAGTGATGATGCCACCACCTTATTTTTGTAGAGTTTACTAAGCAATTTTGCATTGTTCTCTATTAAATTACTAACTTTTTTGGTCTTACACTCTAAAGGGACTGGAGGTAGTTTATATAATACATGTTTTTTTAAAAATCACACTGAAGTAAAAGTAAACTAGAAGAATAACATACTATAACACATGCTTTGAGGTTCAGATAATTACTAACAGAGGACTATAAAACTGGCTCTATGCTTCCTACTTACCAAAACAAAAAAATACTACCTGTAAGTGTAAACTGGCATGTAGCAAGGAATTCAGATATTAAGTGAATGGATGAATGAATGAATGGCAGTTAAAGAGAAACAGTTTCCCCTGGTATTAGGTATAAAGAATTCTCTATTATATTGCAAAAGGGACACTATGTGAAGATATTCTTATAAAAACCTAAGTACTTTATCTTACTGTATCCTTCTAAGATGTTATATGCCCTATTTTCAGAAGAGATTTTGAAGCTAAGTAACTATATAAGATCCTACTGCTACTACATTGCTTGAAGCCAGGTCTTGGGACCTCAACTTCAGCATTGTTTCAGTTACATTTCAGCTATTAATACTTCCCAGTTCCACTGGAAATGCATGGTTTTGTGACAAGAGTTTTCTCTACCACTGTTAGGTTTTTTCAGACACTTCAAAGTTCTTAGACCATGTTTGGACAAATAAGTTTACTGAAAGTCTTGCCTATGAAAAGCTTGTTCCAACAGTTTAATACTTGTTTGTAGTCATCTAATACTGTATATATTTTAGGTATATGCTGTTTAAAAAATTGAACCCAATTTTTAAAAAAGAAAATGGTGGTTTCTTATTATTTTAATATATATATACAATAATACAATTAGTTTTGATTTTTAGAAAATTTTTCTGTACTAAGTGGTATTGAAAAATAATTATACAGCTCCTTGCCCTGTGATAACCTAGAGGGGTGGGATGGAGGGAGTAGGAGGAAGGTCTAAGAGGAGGGGATATATGTGTTGTGTACATATAGCTGATACACTTTATTATACAGCAGAAACTAATACAACACTGTAAAGCAATTATACTCCAATTAAAAAAATAATTATAGTGTTACCCTTATTTATTTCTGTTCTCATATCCTCAACAAGAGTATAACTGATCACATCATCTGGCAAGAGATTAAATCTTACAAATATGTACTAACCCTGTAGAGTTAAACCCGAAGACTTATCTTTTTCTGTACAAATTTATACCATGACATTATTTTTAAAAGCAACAATCTAAGGAATTTAAATATTCAATAATATGGACTAGTGAAATAATTTATAGTACATCAATTAGATAGCATATTATGTAGTAATAAATATCACAGTATTTAAAAAGTAGAGCATAAAAATGCTTATTATATTAAGAAGGATATAAAACTGCACATATGACCATAACTGTGAAAAATACATCTGTATGTATTAAAAAATCAAATAGAGTATATAATAATACAGTAAGACAGTTATACCAGTTAACTTCATATCTGAGGGATTACAGACATTTTTGTTCTTCTTCATATCTTTCTAAATCTATGTTATTTTTATAATCAGAAAAAAATTTTAAATATTAATTTCTAGAAAGTTTAAACAAAACACAATAGTGTACTATAATTTTATAAATGTTATTGGGGATTAACTGAAACTTAGTATAAATTAAGCAATACTTTGCATTAATATACCTATTGATTATTTTCATTTTCACCCTTGGCCTCATATTCGAGTATATCAACTGCACTAGATACATATTTGAGTATATATTATAAGCTAGAAGAGGGAAAATATACAGCAAACCATTATTAATTCAGAGATCAGAATACTTTAGGTACTAGAATGAATATATTTTTACATATATTAAAGGTATGAATAACAAACAAAACTGTCAAAGAAATGTTTAAAATATTTAAAATACTTTTAAAAGACTTTAATATTTTAGAAATACTTATTTATAACTAATAAGATAATTATAAATACTCTTATCAGTGCATTAAGTTCTTCTAACCAGCTCTCTATGCTACAATTTTTTAGCTTGTTTCTAACATTTTATACATTACAAGAAAAGAACTTGGATGTTTCACACAATTCTTAGGTAATATTGAGATTTAGCCTTCTAAGAAACTTTCATTTGTTGAAACAAATTAAGTAGGAAATACAGTATACTAACGCATATATATGGAATTTAGAAAGATGGTAACAATAACCCTGTTTACGAGACAGCAAAAGAGACACTGATGCATAGAACAGACTTTTGGACTCTGGGAACGGGAGAGGGTGGGATGATTTGGGAGAATAGCATTGAAATATGTATAATATCATATCTGAAACGAGTCGCCAGTCCAGGTACGATGCCTGATAATGGATGCCTGGGGCTGGTGCACTGGGACGACCCGGGGGATGGTATGGGGAGGCAGGAGGGAGGAGGGTTCAGGATGGGGAACACATGTATACTTGTGGCGGATCCATCTTGATGTATGGCAAAAGCAATACAATATTCTAAAGTTAAGCAAAATAAAATTTAATTAAAAAAAAAATAAATCCAACTTAAAAATTAGTTGAGTAACTCTCAGAAAATTAAATAAAATCTATAACTCTCCTCCTAAAATCACTCAGTCATCCAACAGTTATCTTTTCAGTCATATTAATTTCTTATTAGTTCAATAAACTATTAGTTCAAACACCTAGAATTATATATTCGATCTGAACTTCCTGACACACAACCACTCAGTTCGAGAGCTCCAGAGTGCTCCATTAAGTAGATATTTCTTGCCTGGAAATAAGTTAGAGGATTCTTACTTTTCTGGCATCCTAGAAACATCATAAGTAGGTTTCTATTTTCTGGAAACAGGCAAGAGAATAATTTTATGAAATTTTTGGCATCTCAAAAACACTTCTGTACTTAAATGTTGCTTTTGTCTTAATGTGTTATATAGCCCAATGTATATATACAGACTGAAAAGGAAAAAGAGCATGCTTATTCCTTTCTTCTTCTATTTTTATTATTTTCTTAAATGTGAAATAAAGTAGCTGCTGCATATACTCACACACATTAATGGCTCCTCAGTCATTCTCCCCAAATATTTCTTTTGTTGTTGATCATTTCCAGCAATAATAACAGGCATTTGCTGTAAACCAAAGGAAAGTGACATTAAAAAAGTAAGATATTTTAAAATTAGGTATGTCAATTCTTTCTTTATTTCTAGCCTCGCTGCACAGCTTGTGGGGTTTTAGTTTCCCAACCAGGGACTGAACCCAGGCCCTCAGAGCAGTGAAAACTCAGAGTTGAAACCACTGGACATCCAGGGAATTCCTAGTAAATTCAAATATAACACTACAATTCAAAACAAGACAACTATTTTTCCCCAAGTGTAAGCCCAAAGAAATGGCCTTTATTCTGCCTCTAAGTCAGAGAGCTAACACCACAAGGATATAAATCTGTTAATCCAAGTATGCACATAAAACTAAGTTATATAGGACTTGTTGGTAATGTAATATATAAACATCTACTGTAGTAAAATGCACAGATAAATAATTAAATTTATAATAAATGACATGGTACATATGATCAGGTCTCCTAAGACTTATCCACTAAACTTCAGCATTGCCAGCAGTGGCAGCAAGTCATCCCAATCTTTCTCCTGAATGACCTTATCTAAGAATTGCCACTGAAGCCACAGCCAAAGTGTACAGTTTCCCCACAAGGACAGGCAGGACTCCAAGTACTAAACACAAAAAACATGTCAGAACAAAGAACTCATGGAGTCAAAATCCAGGCTTCATTGCAGAACTTTGTGTTATTTTTTTTTTAGAAGAAAACTGTGTTCTGCCAACTAACCTAACCTAGCAGGACTTTTTCATTAACAACAGCTCGGTTAGCCAATTAATTTTCTAAATAACTTACCCCTAGAGAATTCCCTTCAATAGCAGTCTGAACCCCTGTACATCCATAAGCCAGTTCTTCAGTAATTAAACAGCTATCAAAAGTTCCAAGTCCAAGACCTCCTACAATATCAAAATGTTTTAAGAGCCCACTGTAATAAATAGCATATCTCAACAGAAATAAAGATAAATTATTTAAATGATTTGCAATATAACAATTAGGTTAACTTAATCTTAAAAGCAAATCTACAAATACAATATCTACAACATAAGAAACTAAAAGATTTGGGGCCAATACAGTAACAAAGTATACTTTGTTATATAAAGCTAAAATTAGTTTTAAATTTTCAAAAAGCTCTCTTACTATTTGTAATGTGGACCTGTCTTCCTGCTTCACCTTGATATTGCAAAAATTTGATTCAACTTTGCTAAAAGTTTGACCCTTTGAAGAAAGGAGTGAAAGGAAGTCTCAATTAAATGTAAAATTGAAAGTAGAATTTAAAAGCAATAACTCAACCAACCTAGACAGAGAAGTTAACAAGGATTAAGTTAACATTGTGATTTAATTACAATGGTCTACTGGGGGGACTCTTACGAACCCATGGGGTGTAGCCTGCCAGGTTCCTCTGTCTATGGAATTCTCCAGGCAACAATATTTGAGTGGTTTGCATTTCCTTCTCCAGGGATGTTCCCCACCCAGGGATTGAACGTGAGTCTCCAGCATTCCAGGCAGATTCTTTATCATCTGAGCTACCAGGGAAACCCCACTTTGGAACCAGTTATAAAGAAGGAAGAATGCTTCTGATTGTTGAGTACAAGGCTTCTAAAAGCTGGCAAACACTGAAGTCTATACAGGGGCTGCTGCTGCTCCTGCTAAGTCGCGTCAGTCGTGTCCGACTCTGTGTGACCTCATAGACAGCAGCCCACTAGGCTCCGCCATCCCTGGGATCCTCCAGGCAAGAACACTGGAGTGGATCGCCATTTCCTTCTCCAATGCATGATGAAAGTGAAAAGTGAAAGTGAAGTTGCTCAGTCATGTCCAACTTCGCGACCCCATGGACTGCAGCCTACCAGGCTCCTCCGTCCACAGGATTTTCCAGGCAAGAGTACTGGAGTGGGTTGCCATTGCCTTCTCCACTATACAGGGGCACATAGGTACAAAACAATTTCATGGTGACAAATATTTGAAAGAATGACTGAACAGAGTTTTAGAGTTTTCTTGTTCATGTGCATGCTAGGATTAAAAATGTAAAGAAAGCTTACCACAACTTTCTGGAATGTGTGTATTCATTAAACCAAGCTCCCAGGCTCTTTTAATTAATGGGACAGGGTACTGAAAGAAATATAATAATAATAGAGAAAAAAAGTTATATTTAAAATCTACTTATATTTAAAATCTTGTAAAATTTGTCAAAAACTTTCACTCCTTAAAGTGCATATACCTACCTCGCCGGTTTTATCATATTCTGCAGCAACTGGAATTATTTCCTCCCTGGCAAATTTACGAGCAGTAGCTTGAAATTCTTTCTGTTGTTCAGTGAATTCTAAGGGAAAGTTATTTTTAAAATATTTAAATAGGACAAGGAGTTGAGAAAATGAAGTCAGTATGTAGATTTTTATAATTATAATGGAGACTTTCACCTTTGATAGCCAGAAAGTTACAACGCAATGTGCTTTCAGACTACTCAAGATTTCACTGTACCATATAATTAAATCTATGTCAATATTAATGCCAAAAAGGTAGGTAAGATTTCTCGCTTTTACAAATGAGTAACAGATACAAACAAGTTTTTCTCTTCCCAGTATTAAAGTAAAAATAATTTTTGTTACTAATTCTTAACTCCGAAGCAGAATCATCATGAAAGAAAAGTGAAAGTGAAGTAGCTCAGTCCTGTCCGACTTTTTGCAACCCCGTAGACTGTAGCCTCCGGAGAAGGCAATGGCACCCCACTCCAGTACTCTTGCCTGGAAAATCCCATGGATGGAGGAGCCTGGTGGGCTGCAGTCCATGGGGTCGCTAAGAGTCGGACACGACTGAGCGACTTCACTTTCACTTTTTTGCTTACATGCATTGGAGAAGGAAATGGCAACCCACTCCAGTTTTCTTGCTCGGAGAATCCCAGGGGCAGGAGAGCCTGGTGGGCTGACGTCTATGGGGTCACGCAGAGTCGGACACGACTGAAGTGACTTAGCAGCAGCAGCAGCAGCAGACTGTAGCCTCGGAGAAGGCAATGGCACCCCACTCCAGTACTCTTGCCTGGAAAATCCCACGGATGGAGGAGCCTGGTAGGCTGCAGTCCATGGGGTCGCTAAGAGTCGAACACGACTAAGCGACTTCACTTTCTCTTTTCACTTTCATGCATTGGAGAAGGACATGGCAACCCACTCCAGTGTTCTTGCCTGGAGAATCCCAGGGATCGGGGAGCCTAGTGGGCTGCCATCTATGGCGTCACACAGAGTCGGACGCGACTGAAGTGACTTAGCATAGCATAGCATAGACTGTAGCCTACCAGGCTCCTCCCTCCATGGGATTCTCCAGATAAGAATACTGGAGTGGGTTGCCACTTCCTTCTCCAGGGGATCTTCCCAACCCAGGGATTGAACCCTGGTCTCCCACATTGCGGGCAGATGCTTTAACCTCTGAGCCACCAGGGAAGCCCAAAGATCATCATATGTTTACTAATACTGAAATGAAACTAATATGTAAGACATATCCTGACCTCAAGAATCAATCTAATTAGGAAGGTAAGACACAACCAGTGACCATACACCAATAAAACTTGTACAAAATATCATATAAGAATACCATAACTCAATCTTACTCCTCCTTTAAACTCAGATAACTTAAGTTTATAAAGATTTTCCAGGCAAGAGTACTGGAGTGGGGTGCCATTGCCTTCTCCGAAGGAGCCCAAAGCAACTGACAAAAGTGGTGGGAAGGCTTCTTAAATTAATGAAAGGAATAGGGTGGCTGGACCAAGCACAGAAGCCAATTACTACTAATTTTTTGCAATTCCACACTAACATGCAGTTTTATTATAGTTGCATCCAACATTAAAGGATAGGTAAAATTTAAGAGTGATATATGATGTTTTGGGCAAGAAGAATGAAAGGCAGAAAGGTAAGAATGAAAAATAAGAATTTTAGGACTATAGCAATAATTTGTGTAGGGATGTGTGAAATAAAATATAAAAGACATTAGAAATTTGGTATTCAATAGCCTAAGATCAAATCTCTCATTTTACAGATAAAATGCAGAGTTCCAGAGAGTATCAAGAAGAGATAAGAAAGCCTTCTTAAACGAACAATGAAAAGTAGAGAAAAACAATAAAATAGGAAAGACTAGAGATCTCTTCAAGAAAACTGGATATATCGAGGGAACATTTCATGCAAGGATGGGCATGATAAAGGACAAAAATGCTAAGGACCTAACAGAAGCAGAAGAGGTGGTAAGAATACACAGAAGAACTATACCAAAAAGGTCTTAATGACCCAGATAACCACAATGGTGTGGTCACTCACCTGGAGTCAGATATCCTGGAGTGTGAAGTCAAGCAGGGCTTAGGAAGTATCACCACCAACAAAGCTAGTTGAGGTGATGGAATTCCAGCTGAACTATTTCAAATCCTAAAAAATGATGCTGTTAAAGTACTGCACTCAATATGTCAACAAAATTTGGAAAATTCAGCAGTGGCCACAGGACTGGAAAATTTCAGTTTTCATTCCAATCCCAAAGAAGGGCAATGTTCAAACTAGTATACGATTGCATTCATTCTGCATCCTAGTAAGGTTATGTTCAAAATCCTTCAAGCTAGGCTTCAGCAGTATATGAACTGAGAACTTCCAGATATTCAAGCTAGATTTAGACAAAGCAGAGGAACCAGAGATCAAAATGCCAACATTCGCTGGATCATAGAGAAAGGGAATTCCAAATCTACTTCTGCTTCGTTGACTACACAAACGTCTTTGACTGTGTGGATCACAACATACTGTGGAAAATTCTTAAAGAAACAGGAATACCAAATACCTTATCTATCTCCTGAGAAACCTGTATGCAGGTCAAGAAGCAATAGTTAAAACCTTACATGGAACAATGAACTGGTTCCAAATTGAGAAAGGAGTACATCAAGGCTATATATTGTCACTGTGTTTATTTAATTTATATGCAGGGTACATCATGTGAAATACTGGCTGGATGAATCCTAAATTGTAATCAAGATCACCGGGAGAAATATCAACAACCTCAGATATGCGGATGATACCACTCTAATGGTAGAAAGTGAAGAGGAACTAAGGAGTTTCTTGATGAGGGTGAAAGAGGAGAGTGAAAAAGCTGGTTTAAAATTCAGCATTCAAAAAATGAAGATCATGGCATCCAGTCCCATCACTTAATGGTAAATAGAAGGGGAAAAAGTAGAAGCAGTAACGGATTTTTTTTTTTCCCTTGGATTCCACTGCTGATGGTGACTACAGCCATGAAATTAAAAGACGCTTGCTCCTTGGAAGGAAAGCTATGACAAATCTAGGCAGTGTATTAAAAAGCAAAGATACTACTTTGCCCAACAAAGGTCCATCTAGTCAAAGCTATGGTTCTTCCAGTAGTCATGTATGGATGTGAGAGTTGGATCATACAGAAGGCTGAGCGCTGGAGAACTGGTGCTTTTGAATTATTCTGGAGAAAATTCTTGAAGAGTCCCTTGGAGACCAAGGAGATCAAGCCAGTCAATCCTAAAGGAAATCAGCCCTGAATGCTCATGGACAGACTAATGCTGAATATTCAATACTTCGGCCACTTGATGCAAAGAGCTGACTCATTGGGAAAGACCTGGATGCTGGGAGAGATTGAAGGCAAACGAAGAGTATAGTAGAGGATGAAATGGTTAGATAGCATTATCAACTCAATGCACAGGAATTGAAGCAAACTCTGGGAGACAGTGAAGGACAGGGAAGCCTGGCGTCCTGCAGTCCACGGGGTCAAAAAGAGTCAAACACAACTTAGCGACTGCACAACAATATACAGATTGTGAGTGTCAAAAAGGTAGGGAAGGCTGGGATCTATTATGTATTGAGAACGTACTTTGATCCCATCACTATATGTTAGGATTTTACGCATGTCATATAATTTAATTGTCAAATAAACCTTGTGTTACAGATAGGTGCAACTGGTCACAGGTGTTATCACTATTCCTTTACTTGACCTCCACAATCTCCTTCCAAAACACTTATATCTATTTCATCCTCTGTCACTCACCAAATTACCACAGATTCCTACTACTAGTCTCTGACTATTGGGTATGAATCTGTATGTGACAAACTGAAACTAAATAGCAATGATACCAAACCTATGTTAATATCTCAATAAGAAAATAAGAACATACAGTATCCCAAACTGCTATCTTCACCTTGCTTTGAAATTTTCACTTAATTCTTTTAAAAAAAAACATTATATGGATGCTGCTGTTGCTGCTGCTGCTAACTCGCATCAGTCGTGTCCGACTCTGTGCGACCCCAGAGACAAGTAGCTCACCAGGCTCCCCTGTCCCTGGGATTCTCAAGGCAAAAACACTGGAGTGGGTTGCCATTTCCTTCTCCAATGCATGAAAGTGAAAAGTGAAAGTGAAGTTGCCCAGTCGTGTCCGACTCTTCAAAACCCCATGGACTATAGCCTACCAGGCTCCTCCGTCCATGGGATTTTCCAGGCAAGAGTACCGGAGTGGGGTGCCATTGCCTTCTTCTATATGGATGGACTGGAAGAAAAACAAGTTGGAATCAAGATTGCTGGGAGAAATATCAATAACCTCAGATATGCAGATGACACCACCCTTATGGCAGAAAGTGAAGAGGAACTAAAAAGCCTCTTGATGAAAGTGAAAAGGTTGGCTTAAAGCTCAACATTCAGAAAACGAAGATCATGGCATCCGGTCCCATCACTACATGGGAAATAGATGGGGAAACAGTGGAAACAGTGTCAGACTTTCTTTTTCTGGGCTCCAAAATTACTGCAGATGGTGACTGCAGCCATGAAATTAAAAGACGCTTACTCCTTGGAAGGAAAGTTATGACCAACCTAGATAGCATATTCAAAAGCAGAGACATTACTTTGCCAACAAAGGTTCGCCTAGTCAAGGCTATGGTCTTTCCTGTGGTCATGTATGGATGTGAGAGCTGGACTGTGAAGAAGGCTGAGCACCGAAGAATTGATGCTTTTGTAGTGTGGTGTTGGAGAAGACTCTTGAGAGTCCCTTGGTCTGCAAGGAGATCCAACCAGTCCATTCTGAAGGAGATCAGCCCTGGGATTTCTTTGGAGGGAATGATGCTAAAGCTGAAACTCCAGTACTTTGGCCACCTCATGTGAAGAGTTGACTCATTGGAGAAGACTCTGATGCTGGGAGGGATTGGGGGCAGGAGGAGAAGGGGATGACAGAGGATGAGATGGCTGGATGGCATCACTGACTCGAAAGATGTGAGTCTGAGTGACCTCCAGGAGTTGGTGATGGACAGGGAGGCCTGGTGTGCTGCGATTCATGGGGTCGCAAAGAGTCGGACACGACTGAGCGACTGATCTGATCTGATATGAATGCTAACAATCTTAAAAAATAAAAACTAAAAATGTTAACCCTAGGGAGTTTTGAGTTTGCTATTTCTTTCAGGGTATGACTTGTATTTCAGCTGCCTTTTAACTTTTTTCTGAGACCAAGTGAATTGAGAAAATGGGTTTTTAAACTAGAGAAATGGTAATACTTCTGAAGCAAGAAGCACTCTAGGGGGCAAAGGATGCTTAAGAAAGGTGTTATTATTTAAAATTCTTTGCCTGGTTTTCATTTTCGAAAGAAGAGGGGAAGGCAAATGTTATTCTGTTTTCCTTCAACACCACATGGCTCCCCAATCCCAAGACTAATAACCATATTTAGCACCAAACTGCTGTTCCATATATGATGGCCAAACTAAACTCCAGCTTATTAGTAGATACCTAGCAATGTGTATCTAATAGTGTTTAAGAATTATTTGTTGTATTCATTTCTAAGTGAAGACTATTCACATGGAACAGTGGATCTGTTATTTATGAAGATATTAAGAAGAGATGGCAGAATACACAGAAGAACTGTACAAAAAAGAGCTTCACAACCCAGATAATCACGATGGTGTAATCACTCACCTAGAGTCAGACATTCTGGAATGTGAAGTCAAGTGGGTCTTAGAAAGCATCACTACGAACAAAGCTAGTGGAGGTGATGGAATTCCAGTTGAGCTATTCCAAATCCTGAAAGATGATGCTATGAAAGTGCTACACTCAATATGCCAGCAAATTTGGAAAACTTAGCAGTCGCCACAGACTGGAAAACGTCAGTTTTCATCCAATCCCAAAGAAAGGCAATGCCAAAGAATGCTCAAACTACTGCACAATTGCACTCATCTCACATGGTAGTAAAGTAATGCTCAAAATTCTGCAAGCCAGGCTTCAGCAGTACGTGAATCATGAACCAAGATGTTCACGCTGGTTTTAGAAAAGGCAGAGGAACCAGAGATCAAATTGCCAACATCCGCTGGATCATCGAAAAAGCAAGAGTTCCAGAAAAGCGTCCATTTCTGCTTTATTGACCATGCCAAAGCCTTTGACTGTGTGGATCACAATAAACTGTGGAAAATTCTGAAAGAGATGGGAATACCAGACCACCTGACCTGCCTCTTGAGAAACCTATATGTAGGTCAGGAAGCAACAATTCGAACTGGACATGGAACAACAGACTGGTTCCAAATAGGAAAAGGAGTATGTCAAGGCTGTATATTGTCACCCTGCTTATTTAACTTAAATGCAGAGTACAGCATGAGAAACACTGGGCTGGAAGAAACACAAGCTGGAATCAAGATTGCCGGGAGAAATATCAATCACCTCAGATATGCAGATGACATCACCCTTATGGCAGAAAGTGAAGAGGAACTAAAAAGCCTCTTGACGAAAGTGAAAGAGGAGAGTGAAAAAGTTGGCTTAAAGCTCAACATTCAGAAAACGAAGATCATGGCATCTGGTCCCATCACTTCATGGGAAATAGATGGGGAAACAGTGGAAACAGTGTCAGACTTAATTTTTGGGGGCTCGAAAATCATTGCAGATGGTGATTGCAGCCATGAAATTAAAAGACACTTACTCCTTGGAAGGAAAGTTATGACCAACCTAGACAGCATGTTGAAAAGCAGAGATATTACTTTGCCAACAAAGGTCCGTCTAGTCAAGGCTATAGTTTTTCCAGTAGTCATGTATGGATGTGAGAGTTGAACTGTGAAGAAAGCTGAGCACTGAAGAATTTATGCTTTTGAAGGTGTGGTGTTGGAGAAGACTCTTGAGAGTCCCTTGGACTGCAAGGAGATCCAACCAGTCCATTCTGAAGGAGATCAGTCCTGGGATTTCTTTGGAAGGAATGATGCTAAAGCTGAAACTCCAGTATTTTGGCCACCTCATGCAAAGAGTTGACTCATTGGAAAAGACCCTGATGGTGGGACGGATTGGGGGTAGGAGGAGAAGGGGATGGCAGAGGATGAGATGGCTAGATGGCATCACCGACTCGATGGACGTGAGTCTGAGTGAACTCCAGGAGTTGGTGAGGGACAGGAAGGCCTGGCGTGCTGTGATTCATGGGGTCGCAAAGAGCTGGACACGACTGAGTGACTGAACTGAAGTGATATACTGAAAAATGGCAGGAATATATATACATGCTGCTAATATAGATGTATGTATAGGGAATTACAGCTGAAGAAGAAAACAAGATCAGAAAGGATGTGTGACTAACAGTGAACAATCTACGGATGGTGACAGACATTACTAAGTTTGTTTACAAACATATTCCAGATAATTACATATAAAAAGTCGCATATATGGACTTCTCTGTTGATCCAATAGTTAAGACTCTAGCTTCCACTGCAGGGAATATGGGTGTAATCCCTGGTCGGGGAACTAAGATCCCATATGCCATGTGGCAGCCAATAATAAATAATGAAACAGAAAGTCTTTTAAAAAAAGTTTCATATATATAACAAATACAAGTTTAAAGTCAAAACGCAAAACAAAATATATACCAAAACTAAATCCTGATCCTGGCTCACGTTGTAGGGCAGTTTTTGTATGTTGTGATCTCCAGTCAAAATGAGAAAGACTTCTCAGTACCTGTAAAGAATAGTTTTATTACAATAAGTTTGGGAATTTAAACATTAGTCAAGTAGAATACTGATAAGCATTTACAAGTAAACAGAACAACTTGTTTGACCATATTCAGGAACACAGTTTAAGTCATTACTTAAATGCCTTCAACCATAATTTGATTTTTGTATTAAGTCAATTATCAGATGTTTTAACACCTATCATAAAGGAAATTCTTCTTTAAAAAGTGCAATGCAAATAAAACTAATCAGTAGCTTTGCACTACTAAAATGGAATATTTCCAAGACAAGTAAGAGTCAGGGGTAGTAGTAGACTTAGAACCACTGTTCCAGAAATCTCACCTTCCAGCACCAGAGTACCTTGTAACTGGGGAATTGCAATGGGGGGCAAAAATGAAATAGTATCACTCTACATTCAAGAGTTGCCTCATTCATCAACTTTGGTTCCCTGTCCCTGGTAGCCTCCCAAGAATATCTCTGGGAATCTCCCCCTTGAAGCACTCCATTACAACACAAATTAGTCTAAAAGCATGTTATATATTTTCTTCTGTTATCTGTAAGTATTCTTAGAATGTTCTGAGCCAAGGCAGCACACTATGGTACCCACCAGTCTTGTAAATAAAATTCTGTTAGAACACAGTCAGACCACATTGTCTATTGCTGTTATCACAGCAGAGCTGGGAAACCACATGGTCCACAAAGCCAAAAATATTTACTCTCCCTTTACAAAAAAGTTTGCTAGCCCTATTTTAAACCATTACTCAACTATTTGTCTTAATTTCTGAAATCTACTAATTATTTCTTCAAAAAGATATATAAAAATAGAATCAGATATTACTTTGCAACCTATTTTTATATTCATAGAAAGGATATAATCAGATATTGTTCCTTTGCAATCTATTTTTATACTCATGCTGCTGCTAAGTCACTTCAGTCGTGTCCGACTCTGTGCAACCCCATAGACGGCAGCCCACCAGGCTCTGCCGTCCCTAGGATTCTCCAGGCAAGAACACTGGAGTGGGTTGCCATTGCCTTCTCCATTGTGTGAAAGTGAAAAGTGAAAGTGAAGTCGCTCAGTCATGTCTGACCCTCAGCGACCCCATATACTGCAGCCCACTAGGCTCCTCCATCCACGGGGTTTTCTAGGCAACAGAACTGGAGTGGCTTGCCATTGCCTTCTCCGTTTTATACTCGTAACAGTTCAATATACACAAAAAGTAACCACTTGCATTTATTAAAGTTGTCAAACTGGAAACCATACTGGAACTCTTGAGTAAATGTTTAAGGAGAGCCAAAATTACACAATTTACATTTTAAGGAATTTGACAGAACTAAATTTTACTAAGCTAGACATTGAAAGAAAAGAGAAATTCAACAGTCTACTAAAAGATGAAGGACTGAACTTATGTTTTTCAAAATGTGTAAAAAGAAACTGTCTACTTTGTAGATAACAACTTCAGCTTGTAAACAGAATTACCTGCATGTGAAGTGACAATATAGACTATCAAATGTATTCATTTAAATAACCCTTTCAATAATATATTTTATACTACAATTTTTTAAAAATTATAGAATATAAAAATTCACATTTTCTTTGTAATTTTCATTAATTTTATTTTGGAGTTAAAACATGGTTTCTCAGGTACTCATTGTCCACCAAACCTATTCTTGTTCAGTCACATTCCATGTATTAATGCACCTGAATCTGAGCCAATCCTAATACTAAGGAATTATTTTTATTCCTATTTTGTATATGAAGAAACTGGGGCTCAGAAAGGTCAAATAAAATTGGCCAAGGTCACTGTTCTATTAGGAACCAGGATTATTACCTTTAAGATGAAGAATTCGTGCCATACTGCTATACTGCTCTTTCAATTCAAGTATCCTAATTTGCTATTAGATTCTATAAAGAAAAAAAAAAGCACGAAAATCAAACTAAAATCCTCTTCTAAATGTGTGTTTAGACAGCATGGCACAAAATCAGACCTCACAATATAGGTAAATGGTTTGTTGAGATTTCAAATAGGGAATTATCAGTGTATTTAAAGTAATTTACAAAGAGTTTACGTATGACCCTACAGGAAAATTTGTTACATAAAACAAAGTATAAAGGTAGTTACAGCCAGGGAGCAATGTCCACAAACTTGTTTATTCTTTCCAAACCTGGAAAATGAGGTTAACCTCATTGGGTAACTGTCGAGATGATCAAAGTAAGTTAATGTCTTCGAAGCAAAACTATTTATAAACGTTATTAACTCTGGGTTCTCTGCTAGAAACATGGAATTCAAAAGCTCCAAGGGCAGCAACTTTAATCAAGCATTAACTTTGCAATAACAGCACAGCTATAATTGAAAACTTTTGCATATTTCTTAGGAATTAAGAGTCTGAGTTTTATGGGAGTGTCAAAGTGGCGTAAATTTTCTGGATCAGGTTTTTCTGTATCTATTTTGTCCCCGCAACAACCCCCCCACCCCCCGCCACCTGCCCCCGCCCCGAGATTGAGAAATCCAGCTCTTTTTTCCTGGTATCAGCATGTAAAACCATTTTAAAAATCCGTCAATTTCTGCCTTCAGCACCCATTAACTTGTATAGCAATGACAAATACTGGGCAATAACCCATTAGAATTACTCTGAACCCGACACTATTTTGGTACAAGACGTAACTTTCTCAATTATAAATAACATATAAATGGCAATAATATTTAAAATAGCGAACTCTATCTAGTAGCTGAGACAACTTAAAATCTGTGAGACACTAGAATAAACAGACGAGCTTCACAGAAAAGCTCTGGGATTTTCTTTTCTCCTTTATTTACGTACACAACTTGGAAGCGCCTCCCTCCATACTGTAAAACCAAATGGATATTAAAATATATTAAGTACCCTAAGGAGCACCTGCTCCATTTTCCTTTTCCTCGTTACTTGGCAGGCACGCAAGGTAAAGATTATCTGAATTCTTCACTTTGTAGTAAATACATCACGGAGACATAGTGTAGGGACTGAGAGCCAAGAGAGAATGTCCTCCAAGAGATAATAAACTAGTTCAGCAAAAACATGGTTGTAATTTTTAGGCTCTGACCAATTAAAAGACGAGTTTACTTCGGGATATGACAGGATTCCTCCGGGAAATCTTTGGAAGGTTCTCGGGCCAGAGAAAGAAAAAACATATTCTGAAAAGGGGACGCCATCTATATATGGGCCAATTGCCAAGGAGATATAGGAAACTGAAAACCCAGAAAGCGTTCTGTCCCACAGGGCGAGGAATGGGTGGGCGCGAAAGCCAGGCGAGGGTCCGGAATCCTGGTTGCTACCAGGAGCGGCGGAGAAGGCAATGGCACCCCACTCCAGTACTCTTGCCTGGAAAATCCTGTGGACGGAGGAGCCTGGTAGGCTGCAGTCCATGGGGTCGCCAAGAGTCAGACATGACTGAGCGACTTCACTTTCTCTTTTCACTGTCATGCACTGGAGAAGGAAATGGCAACCCACTCCAGTGTTCTTGCCTGGAGAATCCCAGGGACAGAGGAGCCTAGTGGGCTGCTGGCTATGGGGTCGCACGGAGTCGGACACGACTAAAGCGACTTAGCAACAGCACCAACCAGGAGCGGGGTAAGAGGGACCAAGGCGCCTGATGATTGGGCTCCTTCTTTATTACAACTTCCCACCCCGCCCGGCCCCCTCCCGAACACCACGACCTCCACTTCCCACCCGCGCGGAGCCTTGCTCTTCCTCTCACCCCGCAGCTTCGCCTAAACAGCGCGATCATGGTGACTGCCGGTCCGGTTATGCAGTCTCTAACCCGGTTGTGCCAACTGCGCGAACGCGCCTGGCTGATTCATCTGCCCCTGCCTACGTTCTGTACCCGCCCACCGGCAAAAGTTGTGGGCGGGGCCTCAATTGGAAGGGACTAGAAGGAAAAGGAAAGACGGCGGAGGGGGCAGCCTGCGAGGCTTGGTTGAACGCATGCTCAATCGGCAATGGCCCCCTCTGCGGCCCCCGCCATCTTGGAGGGAGGTCTAATGTGCTCTAGGTGCCTGACGGGACCCAATGAGTTTCCCTGAAAAAGCGTATCTTCCCGTCGGTCCTTTGAATTCAGTCGACGAGCCCAGTTGGGGGAAGACTGAGGCTGACAGCAGTGCGGAGACAGAACCCGGAGGGCGAACGGTGTCGGGGGCGGGGCGGACTGCAGGCGCCCAGCCTGGGGATTAAAGGGTCACGTACCAGGCCGAGAATCTGGGTGAGAGGGCTTGGCGAGGAGTTTGGCAGAAAGGCGTCTGCTCTTTTCGATCTTGACTTTTATCCAGAGACACCTATCATACTCAATCGTTTCTGCTTCGAGGGGTCAAAGGGTACTTTTCTCTGAAACACTGGACCCAAAGCAGAAGGATGTTTTGTGAATTAAAGAGGAATGTAATTACTTGAGAGATAACATTTCTGAATATTCCCAAGGCTATTTATTACTAATGCACGAGTGTGGAAGTAAGGGTACAAGACGAACCTATCTTAAATCTTCTGGCTCAGCCAGTGAGCGTGAATGTCTACCTGATTATTTCTATTTAGACATGATCTCTGAGATAACTAGGACTTCCCTGGTGGTTCAGACGGTAAAGGCGTCTGTCTACAATGTGGGAGACCTGGGTTCGAGCCCTGGGTTGGGAAGATCCCCCTGGAGAAGGAAATGGCAATCCACTCCAGTACTGTTGCCTAGAAAATCCCACGGACAGAGGAGCCTGGTAGGCTACAGTCTATGGGGTCGCAAAGAGTCGGAAAGGACTGAGCAACTTCACTTTCACTGAGATAACCGTTGTGTTACAATGCCTGGCAATTTGTAAAGCTGTGTATTTGTGAAAGCTAGTAAAAGCCCAGTGCAAGTTGAGCGTATGAATGTTTCCCAGGGTTCCTTGTACTTTTCATTTTTGTTGGCCCCATCCTAATTTAGGGGCTTCTCTGATGGCTTAGATGGTAGAGTCTGCCTGCAGTGGAAGAGCCCTAGGGTTGGATCCCTGGATTGGAAAAATCCCCTGGAGAAGGGAATGGCTGCCCACTCTGGTATTCTTGCCTGGAGAATTCTGTGGACAGAGGAGCCTGATAGGGCTACAGTCAGTGGGGTCTCAAGAAGTAGGACATGGCTGAAGGACTAACATTTTCAACACATTCAACTTTCATCCTTACTTAGGCCCTCATCGCTCACCCCTAGATTTTGAAGACCCAATACAGCCTAAATAAATAAATATGTTTTTTTAAAATAAAATAACAAACTGGGTACAAAGAGAATCATCTCAGCATCATAATGGCTTTGTTTATCTTTCTAAAATGAAAATGTGAAGGTTGCTAATTATATCATCTTCCCTGTCTTGTTATTTGTAGGATAGAGTGACAACCTAATTGTCTAACAGGAAAGAACTTTTAATTCCTAGCCCATCTGATTGCTCCACCTCCTATCTCTCGTAGTTCTCTAGTGTGCTTTTTGCATGAACTAATCCCTCTGTACATAATACCCTGCCTCTTGGATCTCCATCTGATTTTTATTTGTCCTAAGGAAAGGCAGCTCAAATGTCACCTTTGGTGAAATTCCCAGAGCTATCTGTCAAATAAAATAATTTCTGTGTGCTCTTTGTACAAACCTTTTTTTTTTTTTTTTTAAACTTTTTGTTTTGTTTGGGGTATAACCGATTAACAATGTTGTGATAGTTTCACGTGAATAGCAAAGGGATTCAGCCATACATATACATGTATCCATTCTACCCCAAACCCCACTCCCATCCAGGCTGCCATATAACATTGAGCAAAGGTCTTTGTGCTGTATAATAGATCCGTGTTTGTTATCCATTTTAAATATACCAGCGTTGTACAAACCTCTTTTATAATGTTAATAAAGGATTAGGCCCCCACATGGCCCAGTCTCTACAGAGTTATGTATACATAGTATAAAAATGAAAGTATTAAATAAGAGGAATTGTAATCTTTACTTACATCTCTCCAAGAAAATTGTAGACATTCAATTTATAATCTGTGGTTCAGTTCAGTTCAGTCGCTCAGTCGTGTCCGACTCTTTGCGACCATGAATCACAGCACGCCAGGCCTCCCTGTCCATCACCAACTCCCAGAGTTCACTGAGACTCACATCCATCAAGTCGGTGATGCCATCCAGCCATCTCATCCTCTGTCGTCTCCTTCTCATCTTGCCCCCAATCCCTCCCAGCATCAGAGTCTTTTCCAATGAGTCAACTCTTTGCATGAGGTGGCCAAAGTACTGGAGTTTCAGCTTTAGCATTATTCCTTCCAGAGAAATCCATGGTTATGATCAGTTAAATCCTTTTCTCTTCTATTGATTTATTGTCTTCCATTCTGAAACCACATCTAAATGTCTCCCTATCCCTTCCTTTATACTTTATTCCTTATTGTGGAGAAAACTCCCAATAGCAGCTCTTGCTTTTCTCAATTTTTTCATTTTCTTTCCTCTCCTCTTATCTACAGTACCTTCCTCTCTTCCATCCCCTCTCTCTTGTTTTTCTTTATAACTTCACTGAGATATAATTCACATGCTGTAAAATTCACACTTTAAAAAATGCACTAAAAACCATATAATGTAACGGTATTTAGTCTACTCACAAGGTTATATGACCATCACAACTATCTAATGTTAGACCATTTCATCATCCCTAAAAGAAACTCCATACCTTTTAGCAGTCATTCCACATTCCCAACGTCCCCCTCCCTTCTCCCTACTTTCTGTTTCCCTAGATTTTCCTAATCTGTACCTTTCATATAAATGGAATCATAAAATATGTGTTCTTTTGTGACTGGTTTCTTTTCATTTAACATCATGTTTTCAAGGTTATCCATGTTAAATGTGTCTACTGATACATTCATTCCTCTTTATGGCTGAGTAATATTCTATTATATCGATGTATACCACATTTTACTTATGCATTCATCAGTTGATGGACATTTGTGTGATTTTCACTTTTTGGCTATTAGAAATAATGCTGCTTCATAAATGTACACATATGGATGTATGTATATACCTAGGAGTGGAATTGTTGGGTCATATGATAACTCAAGGTCATATGATAACGTCCAAGGTAAGGAGCAGAGGCTGCCCTTTGCTGGAGCAGCCGTGAAGACGTACCCCACGTCCAAGGTAAGAGAAACCCAAGTAAGATGGTACTGAGATAAGGCTTCTGAGGGCGGACAGACTGAAACCACAATCATAAACAACTAGCCAATCTGATCACATGGACCACAGCCTTGTCTAACTCAGTGAAACTAGGCCATGCTGTGTGGGGCCACCCAAGATGGATGGGTCATGGTGGAGAGGTATGACAGAATGTGGTCCACTGAAGATGGGAATGGCAAACCACTTCAGTATTCTTGCCTTGAGAACCCCATAAACAGTATGAAAAGGCAAAAAGATAGGACACTGAAAGAGGAACTCCCCAGGTTGGTAGGTGCCAAATATTCTACAAGAGATAGTGAAGAAATAACTTGAGAAAGAATGAAGGGATGGAGACAAAGCAAAAACGACACCCAGTTGTCGATGTGACTGGTAATAGGAGCAAGGTCTGATGCTGTAAAGACCAATATTGCATAGGAATCTGGAATGTTAGGTCCATGAATCAAGGCAAATTGGAAGTGGTCAAATAGGAGACGGCAAGAGTGAATGTCGACATTCTAGGAATAAGCGAACTGAAATCGACTGGAATGGGTGAATTTAACTCACATGACTATTATATCTACTACTGTGGGCAGGAATCCATTAGAAGAAATGGAGTAGCCATCATGGTCAACAAAAGAGTCCGAAATGCAGTACTTGGATGCAATCTCAAAAATGACAGAATGATCTCTGTTCATTTCTGAGGCAAACCATTCAATATCATGGTAATCCAAGTCTATGCCCCAACGAGTAACGCTGAAGAAGCTGAGATTAAATGGTTCTATGAAGACCTACAAAACCTTTTAGAACTAACATCCAAAAAAGATGTCCTTTTCATTATAGGGGACTGGAATGCAATAGGAGAAAGTCAAGAAACATCTGGAGTAACAGGCAAATTTGGCCTTACCGTACAGAACGAAGCAAGGCAAAGGCTAATAGAGTTTTTCCAAGAGAACGCACTGGTCATACAAAACACCCTTTTGCAACTACACAAGAGAAGACTATACACATGGACATCACCAGATGGCAAACACCAAAATCAGATTGATTATATTCTTTGCAGCCAAAGATGGAGAAGCTCTATACAGTCAGCAAAAACAAGACCAGGTGCGGACTGTGGCTCAGATCATGAACTCCTTACTGCCAAATTCAGACTTAACTTTAAGAAAGTGGGGAAAACTACTAAACCATTCAGATATGACCTAAATCAAATCCATTATGATTATACAGTGGAAGTGGGAAATAGATTTAAGGGACTAGATCCGATAGAGTGCCTAATGAACTATGGACAGAGATTCATGACACTGTACAGGAGGTAGGGATCAAGACCATCCCCATGGAAAAGAAATGCAAAGGACAAAATGGCTGAGAAGGTGTTACAAATAGCTGTGAAAAGAAGAAAAGCGAAAAACAAAAGAAAAAGGAAAGATATACCCATTTGAATGCAGAGTTCCAAAGAATAGCAAGGAGAGATAAAAAAGCCTTCCTCAGCGATCAGTGCAAAGAAGTAGAGGAAAACAATAGAGTGGGAAAGACTAGAGATCTCTTTAAGAAAGTAAGAGATGCAAATGGAACATTTCATGCAAGATGGTCTCAATAAAGGACAGAGATGGTATGGACCTGACAGAAGCAGAAGATATTAAGAAGAGATGGCAAGAATGCACAGAAGAACTGTACAAAAAGATCTTCAAGACCAAGTTAATCACAATGGTGTGATCACTCACCTAAAGCCAGACATCCTGGAATGTAAAGTTAAGTGGGCCTAAGGAAGCATCACAAACAAAGCTAGTTGAGGCTATGTAATCTCAGATAAGCTATTTCAAATCCTAAAAGATGATGCTGTGAAAGTGCTGCACTCAATATGCCAGCAAATTTGGAAAACTCAGCAGTGGCCACAGGACTAGAAAAGGTCAGTTTTCATTCCACTCCCAAAGAAAGGCAATGCCAAAGAATGCTCACACTACTGCACAATTGCACTTATCTCACACGGTAGTAAGGTAATGCTCAAAATTCTCCAAGCCAGGCTTCAGCAATACATGAACCATGAACTTCAAGATGTTCATGCTGGTTTTAGAAAAGACAGAGGAACCAGAGATCAAATTGCCAATATCCACTGGATCATCGAAAAAGCAAGAGAGTTCCAGAAAATATCAATTTCTGCTTTATTGACTATGCCAAAGCCTTTGACTGTGTGGATCACAATAAACTGGAAAATTCTGAAAGAGATGGGAATGCCAGACCACCTGACCTGCCTCTTGAGAAACCTATATGCAGGTTAGGAAGCAACAGTTTGAACTGCACATGGAACAACAGACTGATTCCAAATAGGAAAAGGAGTACGTCAAAACTGTATATTGACACCCTGCTTATTTAATTTATATGCAGAGTACATCATGAGAAACGCTGGGCTGGAAGAAACACAAGCTGGAATCAAGATTGCCAGGAGAAATATCAACAACTGCAGATATGCAGATGACACCACCCTTATGGCAGAAAGTGAAGAACTAAAGAGCCTCTTGATGAAAGTGAAAGAGGAGAGTGAAAAAGTTGGCTTAAAGCTCAACATTCAGAAAATGAAGATCATGGCATCTGGTCCCATCACTTCATGACATATAGATGGGAAAACAGTGGAAACAGTGTCAGACTTTATTTTTGGGGGTCTCCAAAATCACTGCAGATGGTGATTGCAGCCATGAATTTAAGAGCCTCCTTGGAAGGAAAGTTATGACCAACCTAGATAGCATATTCAAAAGCAGAGACATTACTTTGCCAGCAAGGTCCATCTAGTCAAGGCTATAGTTTTTCCAGTAGTCATGTATGGATGTGAGAGTTGGACTATAAAGAAAGCTGAGTGCCGAAGAATTGATGCTTTTGAACTGTGATGTTGGAGAAGACTCTTGAGAGTCCCTTGGACTGCAAGGAGATCCAAATAGTCCACCCTAAAGATCAGTCCTGTGTGTTCATTGGAAGGAACTGATGTTGAAGCTGAAACTCCAGTACTTTGGCCATGTAATGCAAAGAACTGACTCATTTGATAAGACCCTGATGCTGGGAAAGATTGAGGGCAGCAGGAGAAAGGTATGTCAGAGGATGAGATGGTTGGATGGCATCACCAACTCAATGGACATGAGTTTGGGTCGGCTTTGGGAGTTGGAGATGGACAGGGAGGCCTGGTGTGCTGCTGTTCATGGAATCACAAAGAGGCGGACATGACTGAGCAACTGAACTGAACTGATGATAACTGTGTGTTTAACATCTGAGGTGCTGTTTTTTCCAAACAGGCTGCATTATTTTATATTCACTGTAGGAATGTTTGAAAGTTCCAGTTTCTTTCAGATCAGATCAGTCGCTCAGTCGTGTCCGACTCTTTGCGACCCCATGAATCACAGCATGCCAGGCCTCCCTGTCCATCACCAACTCCCAGAGGTCAATGAGACTCATGTCCATCGAGTCAGTGATGCCATTCAGCCATCTCATCCTATGTCGTCCCCTTCTCCTCTTGCCCCCAACCCCTCCTAGCATCAGAGTCTTTTCCAATGAGTCAACTCTTCTCATGAGGTGGCCAAAGTACTGGAGTTTCAGCTTTAGCATCATTCCTTCCAAAGAAATCCCAGGGCTGATCTCCTTCAGAATGGATTGGTTGGATCTCCTTGCAGTCCAAGGAGATTTTACATTTTACATACTCTTACATACACATTCGGAGAAGGCAATGGCACCCCACTCCAGTACTCTTGCCTGGAAAATCCCATGAACAGAGGAGCCTGGTAGGCTGCAGTCCATGGGGTCACTGAGTCAGACACAACTGAGCGACTTCACTTTCACTTTTCACTTTCATGCATTGGAGAAGGAAATGGCAACCCACTCCAGTGTTCTTGCCTGGAGAATCCCAGGGACGGGGGGAGCCTGGTGGGCTGCCATCTATGGGGTCACACAGAGTCAGACACGACTGAAGTGACTTAGCAGTAGCAGAAGAAATAGGTATTAACCTTTGATATTAATCACATTAGACCTTAGGCTAAGTAAGTTCTTTCTTTAATTAAAACCCACTACACCCTCACCCTATAGGAATGTAAATTTATCTGGTGGAGTCTGTTTTAAGAATAATCACCCCTGGAGAAATAAATGTCCTGGATTGACCGCTGTCACAAGGAGAGGGTCATAAATTGTCAGCAGGCCCCAAGGCCAGAAGATGATGTAACACCCCTAAGACTTCTGTATACATTTGTATGAAGCACCTGACTTTGATAAAAGTCAGGACTGCTGACCCTGCGTGACTTTTGTATACCATCTCAGTGTATGAAAGTAGACCATGGAAAATAAAGAATTGGGATCAGTTCCTCAAAAGACTGGTCTCTCCATGTTGCTCTCTCTCTCTCTCAAATTCTGGTTGAGTCTCCATCTGGAGAGTGGAATCCACCATGCTTACTAATTATGCCTGGGCTTCTAAGATCCAACCAGGGAGGCCTCAGTGTCTCCTCTCCTTCCGTAGAACGGAAGGACGCCTGTGGCCTATGTAAGTGGTGCAAACTTCTTGTCTTGAAGTTTTATTGGTCTCCCGCGTAAACCAAGCTACTCAGCCTCTTTTCTCCACTGAATTTTTCTACTGAGATATCCTCATTCTATTACTCTTTATATCTTTAATTAATATTTATTTAAGCAATTGTGTCCTGACCCCCACCGACGCCGTCCTCGCTTTGAAATCCCTGGATCAGCCAGGGCTGGTCCCCGGCACCTTGGGCGTGGGGTATCTCTTCACGGCTGCTCCAGCAAAGCTCAGCCATTGCTCCTTACCTTGGACTAGGGGTATCTCCTCACCACCGCCCTTCCTGACCTTCACCGTGGGATAGCTCCTCTAGGCCCTCCTGCGCCCGCACAGCCACGGCTCCTTGGACGTGGGGTTGCTCCTCTCACCCGCTGCCCCTGGCCTCAGGCTTAGGGGCGTTGGGTATCTCCTCCCGGCCGCCGCCCCTGACCTCCGATGCGGGGTAACTCCTCTTGTCGCTGCCCCTGATCTCCGACGCTGGGTATCTCCTCTCTGCTGCTCCCCTGACCTCGGATGGCGGGTAGCTCCTCTCGGCCCTTCCTGCGCCGTTGCAGTCTGGTACTCTCGGCCGCTGCCCCTGACCTCAAACGTGGGGTAACTCCTCTTGGCCGCCGCCCTTCAGGCATGGGGTCCTCCCAGCTTCTGCCCCTGACCTTGGACTTGGGTGGCTCCTCTCGGCCACGCTTAGTGCGCCGGTCACAGCCACCTGCGCTGCAATTTCTTTACATCATCCTTAACATTATTATCTGTTATTTTGATTACAGCCCTTTTAGGACATGTGAAATGGTATTTCATTGTGGTTTTCGCTTACATTTCCTTGGTGACTAATGACGTCCAGTATCTGTTCATGTGTTAACTGATCATTTGTGTATCTTTTTGGAGAAGTGACCACTCAAATCCTTTGCTCATTTAAAAGTTTTTTATTATCTTTTTATTAGTGAATTGGAAGAATTTATTTTATGTGACTACCTCATTAGTTATATTATCTGTGAAGGAGTCTTTTGGGCCTAGAAAAGAAAGCAACAGTCTCAAAGGCCCTTGCTGAATCATCTAACTTCTGAGAAAACAAAACAGAACTTTAGGTCCCACCCTGATGCTCCAGGTCGGTTGCATCTATCTGGGACTTATCACCCCCTGTCCGGAAACCTTCCACCCCCTACACCTGCCCAGAAGACTTATCACCCCCTGTCCGGAAACCTTCCACCCCCTACACCTGCCCAGAAGACTTACCACCCCCTGCCCAGCTACAAATTCCATCTCAACTGAAGAATACCCAAAACATCCCGCCTGATTAATGTTTCCATTATAGCTTCCACAAACCTCCCTATAAATATGGAGCCACCCTGATCCCGCTCTGTGCTCAACCTGGTCTTTAGGCCAACTGTCGCCCCTCCTTGCCTGAATAAAGATAACCTACTTCTGTTGAGGTCGTCTTTCCTTTTTCTGCCTCGGCCCGAACTATACCTTACAATCTGCAAATGTTCTTTCCCATTCTTTGGGCTATTTTTTTCTCTTTTTTGATGGTGTCTTTTGAATGAAAAAGTTTTTAATTTTCGTAAAGTCCAATTTATCTGTTTTTCTTTTGTTTGTGCTTTTTTTGTATCTAAAAAATCTTTGCCTAACCCACGCTTATGAAAAGTTACTCTGATACTTTCTTCTAAGAGTATTATAGTTTCATTTCTTACATGTAGGCCTATGATCCATTTTGAGTTAATTTTTGTGTGCAGTGTGGGGCAGGAATCCAACTTTATTGTTTTGCAAATGGATATCCAGTTGTGACAATGTCTCATACTGCATATCTAGTCTAAAGCCAAGAAAAAGTGTTTTCAATTTTTAAACATTTGAATCTATCAGAGTCAGACACGACCGAAGCGACTTAGCAGCAGCAGCAGCAGCAGTATCTAGTATAGTTTGAAAGTCCTTCCATTCTGGAAACAATCTTTGGTAACTTAATTGAAGTTCTTTTATTTTTTGTAAAAACATAATTTTTATTTTTAATCTTTTCTTCAAAACTTTCTAATCTAATTTCGATAACTAAAATAATTATTCTTTCATCATCTTTCCATATAAAGTTTGGGCTTCCCTGGTGGCTGAGACAGTAATGAATCTGCCTGAAATGCAGGAGACCTGGGTTTGATCCCTGGGTTGGGAAGATCCCCTGGAGAAAGGAATGGCTACCCACTCCAGTATTCTTGCCTGGAGAATTCCATGGACAGAGGAGTCTGGTGGGCTACTGTCCATAGGCTCGTAAAGAATTGGAAACAATTGAGCCACTAACACTTTCAGTTTCATATAAATTTTATTTGTTTATGAGCAAAAATCCAAGCTAATTTATGAATGGTCAAAGTTAAAAGCTTAGATCCTGTTATAAATCATTAAAACACTACTTGTTGGACATTTGATTCTGATTCTAAATGGTTGATTTCATGTTTTGTTGTTGTTGTTGTTGTTTTGGAGCAGAAGCTGTTTTTTCTAAATTTTTTATGCTGTTGCTGAAATTATGCCCTAAAATGGTCTGCTTTCGTTTCTGTAGATTTGCTTACACAAGGAACAGATTTTAAATTTTGCTTTGCTATATCAAATTTTAATTGCCAATTATTGGAAAATTTTCAATATGTCTTCTTTGAATCTCTTTTTTTTCTTTACCATTCCAATCATATTACCAGCTTCTTTATCTCTGTCTGATTTTACATTGTATTATATCTTCATACAAAATTTAAAAAGTGTCCATGTTTATGTTTTTAAATTATGAAGTAACTTAATTACAATATCATTTAAAAATTATAAGTATTTACATTTATTTAGCAATTAAAATTTACTTAGCTCTCACTGTAACTAGTACTATCTGTATAATATAATTAGATAGATACATTACAACGTTATGTTGGCACCTCAGATCAGATCAGTCGCTCAGTCGTGTCCGACTCTTTGCGACCCCATGAATCGCAGCACGCCAGGCCTCCTTGTCCATCACCAACTCCCGGAGGTCACTCAGACTCACATCCATTGAGTCAGTGATGCCATCCAGCCATCTGATCCTCTGTCTTCCCCTTCTTCTCCTGCTCCCAATCCCTCCCACCATCAGATTCTTCTCCAATGAGTCAACTCTTCGCATGAGGTGGCCAAAGTACTGGAGTTTCAGCTTTAGCATCATTCCTTCCAAAGAAATCCCAGGGCTGATCTCCTTCAGAATGGACTGGTTGGATCTCCTTGCAGTCCAAGGGACTCTCAAGAGTTTTCTCCAACATCACAGTTCAAAAGCATCAATTCTTCGGCACTCAGCCTTCTTCACAGTCCAGCTCTCACATCCATACATGACCACAGGAAACACCATAGCCTTGACTAGGCGAACCTTTGTTGGCAAAGTAATGTCTCTGCTTTTGAATATGCTATCTAGGTTGGTCATAACTTTCCTTCCAAGGAGTAAGCGTCTTTTAATTTCATGGCTGCAGTCACCATCTGCAGTGATTTTGGAGCCCAGAAAAATAAAGTCTGACACTGTTTCCACTATTTCCCCATCTATTTCCCATGTAGTGATGGGACCAGATGCCATGATCTTCGTTTTCTGAATGTTGAGCTTTAAGCCAACCTTTTCACTCTCCACTTTCACTTTCATCAAGAGGCTTTTTAGTTCCTCTTCACTTTCTGCCATAAGGGTGGTGTCATCTGCATATCTGAGGTTATTGATATTTCTCCCTGCAATCTTGATTCCAACTTGTGTTTCTTCCAGTCCAGCATTTCTCATGATGTACTCTGCATATAAGTTAAATAAACAGGGTGACAATATACAGCCTTGACATACTCCTTTTCCTATTTGGATCCAGTCTGTTGTTCCATGTCCAGTTCTAACTGTTGCTTCCTGACCTGCATACAAATTTCTCAAGAGACAGATCAGGTGCTCTGGTATTCCCATCTCTTTCAGAATTTTCCACAGTTTATTGTGATCTACACAGTCAAAGGCTTTGGCATAGTCAATAAAGCAGAAATAGATGTTTTTCTGGAACTCTTTTGCTTTTTCCATGATCCAGCGGATGTTGGCAATTTGATCTCTGGTTCCTCTGCCTTTTCTAAAACCAGCTTGAACATCAGAAAGTTCATGGTTCACATACTGCTGAAGCCTGGCTTGGAGAATTTTGAGCATTACCTTCCTAGCATGTGAGATGAGTGCAATTGTGTGGTAGTTTGAGCATTCTTGGGCATTGCCTTTCTTTGGGATTGGGATGAAAACTGACCTTTTCCAATCTTGTGGCCACTGCTGAGTTTTCCAAATTTGCTGGCATATTGAGTGCAGCACTTTCACAGCATCATCTTTCAGGATTTGGAATAGCTCCACTGGAATTCCATCACCTCCACTAGCTTTGTTCGTAGTGATGCTTTCTAAGGCCCACTTGACTTCACATTCCGGGATGTCTGGTTCTAGGTCAGTGATCACACCATCATGATTATCTGGGTCGTGAAGATCTTTTTTGTACATTTCTTCTCTGTATTCTTGCCACCTCTTCTTAATATCTTCTGCTTCTGTTAGGTCCATACCTAGAAAAAACTTATTGGACCAAATCAATCAATCCATTGATTCTAACTAAATGGGTATTAGCAGTAGACCCATTGAAAAAGACCCTGTTACTGGGAAAGATTGAAGGCAAAAGGAGAAGAGGGCAGCAGAAGATGAGATGGTTGTGTTAGGTAGGTAGAATAGGGAAAAGGAGTCCAAAATGGTGGTGGCTAAAAGACAAGGAAGGTCGAAGGAAGGTCCAAGGACCAGAGTGAAGACTTCAGGCAGAACAAACAGCACTCCTGGCTAAGCCCAGTTTGCATAGGGCAGGCCCAGGTGGAGGAAAAAACATATAAAAGGAGGAGCCAAAGCGCTTTCTCAGGACTCTCTCCCGCGTGCGTGTGCTCTCTCTCTCTCCTGCTATCTTCTGAATAAAATAGAGCTGTAACACTGATTTGCCTAAGAGCTATAACACGGTTTGTCCAAGACCCGAAAGCTGTGACGTGCCGAGGGCTTTAATATCCGTCACTCCAAATCTTTGTTGTGACGAGACAAAGAACCAAGGAACATACACTCGCATGACACTATCACACAATGGCACTCATCTCAGACCCTAGCAAAGCAATGCTCAATATTCTCCAAGCCAGGATTCAACTGTGAACTTCCAGACATGCAAGCTGGATTTTAGAAAAGGCAGAGGAACTAGAGATCAAATTGCTAACATCCATTGGATCATCAGAAAAGCAAGAGAGTTCCAGAAAACACCTATTTCGGCTTTAATGACTACACCAAAGCCTTTGACTGTGTGGGTTACAGCAAACTGGCAAATTCTGAAAGAGATGGAATACCAGACCACCTGACCTGCCTCCTGAGAAACCTGTATGCAGATTAAAAAGCAACAGTTAGAACTGGTCATGGAACAACGACTGGTTCCAAATAGGAAAAGGAGTACGTCAAGGCTATATATTGTCACCTTGCTTATTTAACTTATATGCAGAGTATATCTTGTGAAATGCTGGGCTGGATGAAGCACAAGCTGAAATCAAGATTGCCAGGAGAAATATCACTAATGAAAGGTTGTTGTTGAATCATATGAAAACACCAGGATTCTTGGCCCCCGGAGGAGAAGAATTCAATCTGGGGCCAGAGACGAGGCTTGATCACTCAGAGCTTTTGTGTAATAAAGTTTTGTTAAAGTATAAAGGAGATAGAGAAAGCTTCTGACATAGGCATCAGAAGGGGGCAGAAAGAGTACCGCCTTGCTAGTGTTAGCAATGAAGTTATATACTCTCCAATGAATCCAAAGAATGTCTGCAGGTTGTAAAGACCTTACCAGACCTACTCCTATAATTTACGTTTTAAGATAACAGAATTAGCCAGAAGGTTTAATCCAGAGACAGGCAGGATACATTATTGTTATATAATCCTAAGGAATGTAGAGAAGGAAAAAAAAAGTTTGTCCTTTCTTCCTCCTTGAGAATTCCAGACCCCTCTCTCCTTGGGGACCCCTAGACTTCTTATCAACCTGCCTAGGAAATGACTCTCTCACTAACCTCAGATATGCAGATGACACCACCTTTATGGCAGAAAGTGAAGAACTAAAGAGCCTCTTCATGAAAGTGAAAGAGGAGAGTGAAAAAGTCGGCTTAAAGCTCAACATTCAGAAAACTAAGATTATGGCATCTGGTCCCATCACTTCATGGCGAATAGATGGGGAAACAATGGAAACAGTGAGAGACTTTATTTTGGGGGGCTCCAAAATGCAGATGGTGATTGCAGCCATAAAATTAACAGACGCTTGTTCCTTGGAAGAAAAGCTATAACAAACCTAGACAGCATATTAAAAACAGATATTACTTTACCAACAAGGTCCATCTAGTCAAAGCTATGGTTTTTCCAGTAGTCATGTATGGATGTGAGAGCTGGACTATAAAGAAAGCTGAGTGCCAAAGAACTGATGCTTTTAAACTGTGGTGTTGGAGAAGACTCTTGAGAGTCCCTTGGACTGCAAGGAGATCCAACTAGTCAATCCTAAAGGAAATCAATTGCAAATATTCATTGGAAGGACTGATGCTGAAGTTGAAGCCCCTATACTTTGGCCCCCTGCTGCAAAGAACTGACTCATTGGATATGCAAAGACCCTGATGTTAGGAAAGATTAAAGGCAGGAGGATAAGGGGACAACAGAGGATGAGATGGTTGGATGGCATACTGACTCAATGGACATAAGTTTGAGCAAGTTTCGGGAGTTGGTGATGGGCAGGGAAGCCTCGTGTGCTGCAATCCTTGGGGTGGCAAAGAGTTGGACATGACTGAGGCATTGAACTGAACTTGATCCTTGGATTAAGTCTCCCCACTTTTTCATGCCCTCCGGCCATTTTACCAAGGACCAGATGTATGGGTTTAAGGTTAATGATCACTACTTGTTTTTCCCTCAACCATATGGAACAGAATTTAATTACTGCCCTTCCCTGGATCCATCAGTGCCAATAATCCATCAGACCAAAGACACATTCCAGGAATTAAGGACAATGGAGTGGAATGTTTACTCAAAACAACACTGAGGTCTCATAGTTCTACACTGACTGCCTAGTAATTTCTACCTTATCCTCACCTTAAACAACACCCTCAGTTCAGGACAAAAGAGGATGCTGAGTGACAGGAGAGTTAGTTATGGGAGATTACCAGGAAAAGCACAGTAAACATGGATGACTGTGATGAAAGGTTACATCCTTGCCTTCTCCAATGATAAAACTTTCTAGAGATTTGGTCATCCTCCTCTCCCAGATGTTGAGAGGGGGTTATTGTTATTGTTGTTTAGTTGCTAAGTCATGTCTGAATCTCTTGCCACCCCATGGACTGTAGCCTGCCAGGTTCTTCTGTTTGTGGGATTTCCCAGGCAAGAATATTGGAGTGGGTTGCCATTTCCTTCCCTATGGGATCTTCCCAACTTAGGGATGGAACCCATGCCTCCTGTATTGGCAGGTGGATTCTTTACCACTGAGTCACCAGGGAAGCTACAGAAAGGGAGCGAAAAGTGAAAGTGAAAGTCACTCAGTCGTGTCCAACTCTTTACAACCCGATGGACTGTACAGTCCATGGAATTCTCCAGGCCAGAATACTGGAGTGGATAGCCTTTCCTTTCTCCAGGGGATCTTCCCAACCCAGGGACCGAACCCAGGTCTCCTGCATTGCAGGCAGATTCTTTACCAGCTGAGCCACAAGGGAAGCCCAAGAATACTGGAGTGGGTACTCTATCCCTTCTCTAGTGGATCTTCCTGACCCAGGAATCGAACCAGGGTCTCCTGCATTGCAGGTGGATTCTGAGAGGGAGACATCTTACAGAATCTCCTTACAAAAGGAGATTTTCCTTACAAATATTCCTTGCAAAAAGGCAACTCCTGCTTGGTTTTCAGGTCTCTTCCCCTGTCTGCTGTTATTCAGAAAATAACCAGCTTGAATCAATTAATATGCAAGGACACGTATTTCAAGGTGGCAAGTTCTGCTCCCCTATTGTTTCTTTCAGGAAACGTTATTGCTGCAGCCCACATTAATCTTTTCTACTCATAAATCATCAAAGCATCTGTTATCAAACCAAACTTTGGTCTGCTCACCTGCCAACCAGCAATGCCAACTTACTGACACAGGGTTGTAGTGAAGGAAAGTACAGTGTTTATTGAAGGTCCTAGCAAGGAGTACAGACAGCTCATGCTCAAAAGACCTGAGCTACCAGAGGGTTGGTTGGTGCTGAGATAAGAGAGTGATGTTCCAGGAATCTTGTTCTCAGTCTGAAGTTACAAAATTCCACCCAGATAGGGACCTTAGTTCCTATGTTGTGGTTTGAGTTGCTAAGTCATGTCCAATTCTTTTGTGAGCCCATGGACTGTAGCCCACCAGGCTCCTCTGCCCATGGGATTTACCAGGCAAGAATTCTGGAGTGGGTTGCATTTCCTTCTCCAGGGGATCTTCCTGACCGAGTGATCAAACACAAATCTTCTGCATTGGCAGGCAGATTCTTTACTGTTGATCCACCAGGGAAGCCCCTCAATTCCTACAGAAGAACTCAAGGATACACTGTCATGTATTTCTCTTCAGGAGTAGCAAGGACTCCACTTTACTGCTGTACTATTTTTTCTTGGGGCTTCCCAGGTGGCTCAGTGGTAAGAATTCACCTACCACACAGGAGACAGGTTTGATCCCTGGGTCAGAAAGATTCCCTGAAGAAGGTAATGGCAACCCACTTCAGTATGCTTGCTTGGGAAATGCTATGGACAGAGGAGCCTGATGGGTATAGTCCGTGGGACTACAAAGAGTTGTACCCAAAGTAGTGACTAAAGAACAATTATTTCTTGACTACTTTTTCTTCGCTTCTGAATTCCCTTTCTTTCCTGATTAGTAACTGTCTGAATCTGCCTTCTGGAACTCAGGAAAGGTCTAGGAGATTGCAGTCTTTTTCTACAAATAAGAAACAGAGGACAAGCAAAGCCTTTTGTACCCAGGAGGGCCTGCTCAGTTTCACATTTGTTAACTCTAATTTCTACGACATTTACTATACAACAAATGTGTTCAAGACTCTATTTCTAATGAGTCAGAGTTCAGACTCAGTTCTGTCAATGCTCTTACACATCTGCTTACTTAATGAACAAAACTGTTGACTACAAAACACACACAACCTAAATTTTGAGAATTATGTTTTCTTCAGGGCATTACTGAAAGTTATAGCCCCCAAACAGCCTCTCAACTCTGAGGAACTGTTTCAAAGAAGTAAAGAAGGAAGCAGGATAGATAGAAGTTTTTGCAGAAAAACAGAAAACAACAGGTAGTTGAACATCGAAAGATTACTGCTAGTTATAACCCAGATGTCTCAGGTTAATGAATTGTGTGCTTTTCTACAGTATGGGCTCATTGAAATTATTCCTTTGATATGAACCTTAACTGTCTAGGACCAATATCCTTTTTTTCCCCACCCTGAATCCCCTCAGTGTGCACCAGGTGACTCCAGAGGCTGATGGCTTTTTGACTGCAACATTCTTTGTTTACTGAAATGGCAGGTGACATTCTTTGTGCACATTACTTTGGGAAATCTTTACAAATAGTATCATTGAACATTTATGGATAATTAACAGTGCATCAGATTTTAATGTGTTTTCCATGAATACAACAATTTAATTCTTTCAACAGTCTCATGAAGAAGGAGCTGTAATCATTATCATTTTATGTATGTGATAATAGTATAGAAAGTTAAGTCTCAACTGGCAGAACTGGAATTTGAACTCAAGTAGTCTGAGTCCAAAGACTGTATTCTTAATAATCACTTATTCATACATTGCATTTAACAAAACTTTGCTGAGCAATTACCATCTGCCAAGCACAGTACACAGTGCTGGGAATCTAAAGATAGAGAAGTGTATGCTAAAAGGTATCCTAAAAAAATACCTATATTAGGAGCTTAGTATTCTAGAAAAAACAAGTAAGAAACTTTTGTCATTGGCATGAAAGTTATTGAACATAACTACCACCACCACCAAACAATAAGAATAGTGAGAACTTGCTTTTTCCTAGGTAGTATCCCAAGTATTATGCCAGTATTAATTCACTGAGCCTCCAACCAATCTTAGAAAGTCATTATTCTTCTTCTTCTCATTTTTTTCGAATCAGGAAACTGGGACCAGAGATGTTAGGATGTTAAACCCAAGCCATGAAACGGAAGATCTGGCTTATGGACACAGCAAATCTGGCTCCAGAACCCAAATGCCTAAATGAATATTACATATGAGTGGTAGAATTTCAATTTTTATGGAGCATAAACAAATGGTATTATATTTTGTAGAATAAAAAAATCGACTTTAGACAATTCAGGAACTTGGAGAAATGCTAAGTCATTCTGAAATGAGATGCAAGAAGGTGCAGTTACTAGAATGGCCAGCAGAGGGTGAAGGGAGGCAGGCTTTGGAATGTAAAGCTCCATGAAAATGGGGTAAACTGCAGATGATAATCACTGAAGTCCCCTCTTGCTCTAACATCTTCTGACAGTGATACTTGTCTGAATTTCATTAGCTCAGGGCAATATAAAACACAAGCCAAAAAAGGAGTGGTCTTTTCTCAAATATATGTAGATGAGATACTTACCTTATTTAACATGATGTTTATTTGAGGGTTTATTAAACGTTAGTTAAGGCCTTCTCTAAAGAAATAAGTGTAAGATGACTCATATCCTTGAGAAACTTAAGGTCTCCCTGAAGAATTAAGATAAATAAAATTTTGGAGGATGATACAAAACATCATATTAACAGTTTTAGAGGAGTTCAGAGACAAGGAGCAACTAATGGGGTTGAAATGGAGCTGAAACACTTCATGGAAAAGGCAGTCTTATTCCAGTACTGAAAGGTGGGTAGTATGTTCACAGGTAAAAGGAGCAAGGGGAAAAAACTGGTCCTTTCTTAAAATTAAATTCAGTTTCTCAAACATTTATAAACTGTTTTCAGTGAGCAACGTGCCATCCTAGGCATTGTGGAGAAAATAAGGATGGGTGATATAGTCTCTGCCTGATGGAAATCACAAATACCCTATCAGTAATAACGCAAGTCAGGATAATGTTGACAAGTAACACGATATGGTAGAAAAACAACAAGATGCTCTATTGGAGGCCCCTAAAGCTGACAACAAAATGATATATGCTTCTAATTTTAAAGACAGGTACCACACCATTCATGTAGAACATTCTAAGTATATGGTCCTAAACTAGTTCTGTCAGCTTTTTAAAAGACAAATATTTATATTGCAATAAGCTCAGACTACTGTCCATTACTTTTTTTTTTAAAGTAGCTCAGTTGGTAGGGAAGCGCCAATAAAGCCCAGGCAGCAATAAAGACCACCAGTACGGCTAATAAAAAAATAAATACAATTTTAAAAAGAAAGAAAGTGATGGACAGTAGTCAGATTGCCATATAAATATTTGCCTTTAAAGTTTGCTTTTTGCTTTGTTTTATTGCTTTTTTACTACTTTGTGACAAGCCAGGGCTTCTGTCTCTTGCTATGCACGGAATTCTCATTGCGGTGGCTTCTCTTAGACTGTCGGGTGTGTGCACCTCATAGTTGAGGCACGAGGGCTCAGTAGTTGTGGTCCCTGGTCTCTAGAACACAGGCTCAATAGTTGTGGCCCATGGCTTATTCACTCCGAGGCATGTGGGATCCTCCCTGACCAGGGATCGAACCTGTGTCTCTCCTGCATCTTCGCTAGTGAGCCACCAGGGAGGTCCTAGATCTGCCAGTTTTAGCTGTTCACTCAGTTTCAGTCTATACACAAAACTGAGGTTGAAGAGAAAGAGGTTTCTTTGGAGAAGAGATGACAGAGTACTTTGCATTTCACTCCCCTTCTACTCTGTCTGGAAGGGCAAGGAGAAGAAGTATTCCTCTATGATAGAAATCCCCTCAGCTCAGCTCAGTCACTCAGTCGTGTCTGACTCTTTGCGACCCCATGAATTGCAGCACGCCAGGCCTCCCTGTCCATCACCAACTCCCGGAGTTCACTGAGACTCACATCCATCGAGTCGGTGATGCCATCCAGCCATCTCATCCTCTGTCATCTCCTTCTCCTCCTGCCCCCAATCCCTCCCAGCATCAAAGTCTTCTCCAATGAGTCCTCTCTTCACATGAGGTGGCCAAAGTTCTGGAGTTTCAGCTTTAGCATCATTCCTTCCAAAGAAATCCCAGGGCTGATCTCCTTCTCCAACACCACAGTTCAAAAGCATCAATTCTTCAGTGCTCAGCTTTCTTCACAGTCCAACTCTCACATCCATACATGACTACTGGAAAAACCATAGCCTTGACTAGATGGACCTTTGTTGGCAAAGTAATGTCTCTGCTTTTTAATATGATATAAACAGACACAAATAGAAACTTCTAGACACTCAGAACTTGCTCAGAGAAGAGGCATTTGCTAGGTGCCAGTATGGCAAGAATTTCAGAGCCCTGGAGAATGTGGCTGTCTGCATAACAGAATTGTTGCCTTCTGTTGGGCTTCTGAGGTAGCACTAGTGGTAAAGAACCCACCTGCCAAAACAGGAGACATAAGAGATGCTGGTTCATTCTCTGGGTCAGGACGATCCCCTGGAGGAGGGCATGGCAACCCACTCCAGTATTCTTGCCTGAAGAACCCATGGACAGAGGAGCCTGGCAAGCTAGTCCATGGGGTCAGATGGAGTCAGACATGACTGAAGTGACTTAGTACCCTTGCACATTGGTGTTCTAAGTTGTTTCTGGGTGTTGATATGGCTGGTATGAGGTCCACATTCTTTACCAACCTGGAAAACTGGCATGCTGCCAGTTCCAATGAACTTTGAATGAACTTCTGTGAAATGCATTTAAAGCATGGGGAGCTGCATTCTCTGACCTCTTTTTAATTTTCTTTTATCAACAGCAATGTATTTACTGCTTTGGGAGTAAACAGAAGTAAAAGAAACCTTGAATAATAAAAATGAAAGAAAACTTGAATGGAGGCCAAGCTGTCGTTTTACCTAATCTCAAACTTGGACCTGACAAACTGCCCTGTGTGATTGCTACTGCTAATATGCTACTAAAAGGTACAGAATATGATAGATGCCTCCTCTTTTCAAGTCAAGGAGAATTTTTTTTTTTAAGGGTCTACTTGGTGAGTTTTATGCACATCTCTAGGAATGTGAGGGTCTTATCAATGATTATTCTAAAGATGAGATGCTGTGGCCGGAATGGCCCCACCTGGTAGCTGAACACACAGGTGGCTACGTTGAGACTGGACTGTCCTTCCTTCCATAGCGGGATAAAGGTGTATGTTTTTGAGGTTTGGTAAGGACTCTGTGGAGATGATACTAACCATGTGTGCTACCTGAGGAGCAGGAACAGAGAGTAGGTTCCAGAAATCCATGAGCCAGGCAGAAAGAAGGGCAGACCAGGCAACCACGGAATTTATGAAGAACTGACAAAAGTACCCCATAGTAAGCAATTGACTACTGCCACTTAGAGGGCCCTGTCAGTAGACTACAACTGTACCTCCACAAAAACTGTGCCCATGACCCCAGTGGGGCTTCCCTAGTAACTCAGACAGTAAAGAATCTGTTTGTAATGAAGGAGACCCTGGTTTGATCTCTGGGTCGGGAAGATCCCCTGGAGAAGGAAATGGCTACCGATTCCAGTATTCTTGCCTGGAGAACCTCACGGACAGAGGAGCCTGGCAGGCTATATAGTCCATGGGGTCCCAGTGTTGGACGCCACTGAGCAACTAACACTCACACACATACATACACACACCCATTACTTACCCTCCCACCCTCCAGATATTAGAAACAGCGACTAGAAAATTGATGAGATGGAGCCAGGAAAGAAGACGAGCTAATTTTACCTGCTATCCCACATGGGTTAGAGGATGTTCTTGTATAGTCGCTAAGTGTCTGACTCTTGCAACTCCATAGACTGTAGCCTGCCAGGCTCCTCTGTCCATGGGATTTCCCAGGGAAGAATACTGGACTGGGTTGCCATTTCCTTCTTCAAGGAATCTTCCTGACCCAGGGATTGAACCTGCATCTCCTGCTTGGTGGGTGGATTCTTCACTGTGGCTTAGTGGCTAGAAGAAATTTAAATTAGAATGGGTTTGGAGTTTGAAATTACACTTAATAGAGCTATCTCTGTGCTTTCTAGCTTTTTTAGCGCTAATACAGTGTTACATGGTTCTCAGTTTTTCTGAGATTTGCATTCTCCCATTTAATCTTTAATATTGCTTTACACCTTACTTTTAAAACTTAATTTTATGTTCTCATTAATGTCTGTATGAGGAAGAATATTTTCTTTTTGGGGGCTCTGTTAACTTCCAGAATGCTTTCTTCATCTGTGTTCTCCTTTCTCATATTTATTTATTTTTGCCAATATGTGTTTGCAAAGTTATTGTGCCCCTTCTTTTCATCTTTTTAATATGGCATATAAGCAGCTTCTATTTGCTTTGCTACAGTGCGGATGAATTCCACTTGTTTAGCTAGCTATTACCTTCGGGGAAGGCAATGGCAACCCACTCCAGGACTCTTGCCTAGAAAATCCCATGGACAGAGGAGCCTGGAAGGCTGCAGTCCATGGGGTTGCTGAGGGTCGGACGTGACTGAACGACTTCACTTTCACTTTTCACTTTCATGCATTGGAGAAGGAAATGGCAACCCACTCCAGTGTTCTTGCCTGGAGAATCCGAGGGACGGCGGAGCCTGGTGGGCTGCCGTCTATAGGGTTGCACAGAATTGGACACGACTGACGCGACTTAGCAGCAACAGCAGCAGCTATTACCTTAGGTTCAGAGAAGAGGGAAGAGCTCAGCTGTGGCTGTGTACAGCCTTTGTTGGGATGCCTGTACTCTGCCCTCCTGGGATTTCATTAAATGTTTTCTATGCTAAACTCTGTCTGGCCACTGGGGTTTATTTCTATCACACTAAGAATATCAATGGGCTTTGGATTATTCCTTCTGGTCATCTTGGAGCACTGACTTCTTTGTTTCCTTTAGTGAAGGTAATCTAAAATTTTGTTTTGTTTAGTTTTTTTTTTTTTTTTTTTACTGGAGTCTCTACTTCAATGCTATCAATTTTTCCTTCCCACAAACACCCATATCTTCCAATCAGCAATTTCTCTTCCTCCCAACCCCCACTCTGTCTTCCTCCGAGGAAAAGATGAGTCAAAAAGGAGAGTTTTGCCCTGTATCAATAACACATGTGTAGGTTACTTCCCTTTAGGCATTAAGAATGCCTCTTCTCTACTTTACCTCCCTCAGAGACTCTTGTCCTAATTATTCCCTTTTTTTTTCTTCCTTTCTGCTAAATCCCCATTTATTGTTGGAAATAATTAACTCTGGCTGTTTATGATTGTTCCACTATCTTCTCCATTTTCCCCCAGCTGAAAGAGAGTCGAAAGGTTCCCTTTTCTGGCAGGACAAAAAGGTAGTTAGGATAAAACTTTGGCCCCCTTGCAAAGTTCTTTGTCTTCATATCTCATCTGAATCCTCTTTCCCAGGTTTCAGGGCAGATTGGGAGGGTGGTTTAAAGTTTTCAGGATTTTGTTCATTTATCTTCCCTACATAGTTTGGAGGATGATGTTAAAAGTCTTGCCGTACTGCTCTGAGCTTTGTTCTGTACATTTTTGGAAACTTGTGTATTTTTCTTTGATAGTCTCCAATTTTTGAAGGTTATGACATGACCTTTCCCCTTGTTTGATGGCTGTTGATATGTTTTTGCTGCTTTAAAAAGTTGCTCTTTTCCATTAACTATTCAAGTAATTAAGCTATGTGGAAGGGAGATTTTTAGATTTAACTGAACTCTAGTATCTAAATCTTAAACTCTCATCCCCATTCATCAGTTGTATAAATCAAAGATCCTAGTGTTTAAGTGAGTTACTTAAAACACAGCTTGCAATATCAAAGAAAGTGACAGGGAAGAGCCATGATTTGAATCTAGATCTGTCTCTTATCATTTAATCATTGTTCTATTCTGGAAGCCCATGAAGGGTAGTCAGGAGTTTTAAATTAAGTGACTAATGAAATGAGACATTCATTTTAGGTTAGGGAGGTGGCACGTGATCTTAGAGATCTCTGAGATGAATTTATAGAGAGGAAACTTTGAAAGCATGGAGAAGGCAATGGCACCCCACTCCAGTACTCTTGCCTGGAAAATCCCATGGATGGAAGAGCCTGGTGGGCTACAGTCCATGGGGTCACACAGAGTCGGACACGACTAAAGTGACTTAGCAGCAACTATGAAAGCAAGGAAACAAGCTAGGAAGGAAGGTTTTTATAGAATCAGATATAAAGCAATGAAGGCCTGAATTGAAAGAGAAACTCTTTATTTTTTTTTGTCTCTCAGCCTGTGGGATCTCATATCCCCAACCAGGGATTGAATCCACACCATTGGCAGTAAAAGCTCAGAGTCCCAGTCACTGGACTGCCAAGGAATTCCTTCATATTTTAGAGTTTTGACTTTGGTCATCAGGGTGTTGCTCCTCGTAGGTTCGAGAATGCCATCAATTTTGTCTCACACACTCAAATGTGTAAAAATTTTGTATTAAACTTGGGAAACTTTGAATTAGGTAGCAATGGAGGGAATCTCTTGTAGGCTGTTTTTTAAAAAACTGCTTAATTGGGATTCCCTGGTGACTCAGACAGTAAAGAATTTGCCTGCAATGCAGGAGACTGGAGTTTGATTCCTGGGTCAGGAAGATCCCCTGGAGAAGGAAATGGCAACCCACACCAGTGTTCTTGCCGGGAGAATCCCATGGACAGAGGAGCCTAATGGGTTATAGTCTACTGGGTGGAAAAGAACTGGACACAGCTGAGTTTTCATTCCAATCCCAAAGAAAGGCAGTGCCAAAGAATGCTCAAACTACCACACAATTGCACTCATCTCACACTCTAGTAAAGTAATGCTCAAAATTCTGCAAGCCAGGTTTCAGCAGTACGTGAACCGTGAACTTCCAGATGTTCAAGCAGGTTTTAGAAAAGGCAGAAGAACAAGAGATCAAATTGCCAACATCTGCTGAATCATTGAAAAAGCAAGAGAGTTCCAGAAAAGCATCTATTTCTGCTTTATTGACTATGCCAAAGCCTTTGACTGTGTAGATCACAATAAACTGTGGAAAATTCTGAAAGAGATGGGAATACCAGACCACCTGATCTGCCTCTTAAGAAATCTGTATGCAGGTCAGGAAGCAACAGTTAGAACTGGTCATGGAACAACAGACTGGTTCCAAATAGGAAAAGGAGTACGTCAAGACTGCATATTGTCACCATGTTTATTTAACTTATATGCAGAGTATATCATGAGAAATGCTGGACTGGAAGAAACAGAAGTTGGAATCAAGATTGCCGGGAGAAATATCAATCACCTCAGATATGTAGATAACACCACCCTTATGGCAGAAAGTGAAGAGGAACTAAAAAGCCTCTTGATGAAAGTGAAAGAGGAGAGTGAAAAAGTTGGCTTAAAGCTCAACATTCAGAAAACTAAGGTCATGACATCTGGTCCCATCACTTCATGGCAAACAGATGGGGAAACACTGGAAACAGTGTCAGACTTTATTTTTCTGGGCTCCAAAATCACTGCAGATGGTGACTGCAGCCATGAAATTAAAAGACGCCTACTCCTTGGAAGGAAAATTATGACCAATCTAGATAGCATATTGAAAAGCAGAGACATTACTTTGCCAACAAAGGTCCATCTAGTCAAGGTTATAGTCTTTCCTGTGGTCATGTATGGATGTGAGAGCTGGACTGTGAAGAAGGCTGAGCACCGAAGAATTGATGCCTTTGAACTGTGGTGTTGGAGAAGACTCTTGATAGTCCCTTGGACTGCAAGGAGATCCAACCAGTCCATTCTGAAGGAGATCAGTCCTGGGTGTTCTTTGGAAGGAATGATGCTAAAGCTGAAACTCCAGTACTTTGGCCACCTCATGTGAAGAGAGGACTCATTGGAAAAGACCCTGATGGTGGGAGGGATTGGGAGCAGGAGAAGAAGGGGATGACAGAGGATGAGATAGCTGGATGGCATCACTGACTCGATGGATGTGAGTTTGAGTGAACTCCGGGAGTTGGTGATGGACAGGGAGGCCTGGCATGCTGCAGTTCATGCGGTCGCAAAGAATCAGACACGACTGAAGGACTGAACTGAACTGAGCAACTTCACTTTCACTTGCATGTACACCAAACTATTTCAAGTTGCTATGTTTCAGTATCCTTATGTTTAAACAGGAGAAGTTTCATTAGATGGACTATAAGTTCCCTTTCAATACATAGTAGACACTCAGAAGCAAGAGAATGATATCAGCATCGTAAGACAATCCTCTTTTTGTTCCCTTCATTTTAAACAACTTAATTAGGCATCTATCTATGAACAAAAGTACCTCTGTGGGATTCAACACAATACTTCAAGGGGCCGAGGAGGAGTCTTGTCCACCTGTGCATTGGGTAATAGGCAGACATACCTTGGTGCCAGCGGTGGAACTAACAGGAGCTTATGCAGTAGCCATAGTCCCTCATGATCCTGGTGGAGGAACACCAGGATAGACTTAATAAAAGTCCAGCCTTCCCAAAGAGAGATTACAGCTCTTTATTTGAACAAAAAAGAATATAAATTTTGATGTATCGCAGAGAAGAAGAGCTTTGCCTGGCCTCCAAAGCAGCACCGCTGTGAAGCTGAACTAGCCACTGGTGACCTATCCCACAGGAGGATGGTGGGTGAGTGCCTGGCTACCTCAGCTATGTGGAACACTGCTGGAGAAGCCGGTTACTGTCCTGTGGCTCCCAAAGCATTGAGGTTGAACCCCCATGACTTGGGGGAGGAGAAGATCAAGAAGGAGGCAGAAGGGAATATCAAAGGTCTAATTAAGGGACTGAAATTCCTGCTGACTACCATCAGGACTCCAGCAGGAAGCTCACTTGTGAGCGGCTAGAAAAACCTCATCCAAGGATGACCCAACCTGGCCCATGGGCACCCTCAAGGCCCTGAGAGCTAAACCAGCACTTCCCCACACTCTGCAGCTGACTCCTGGTGCCCGCTCCTCAGTGCAGTAGAGAAAGCAAGCTCACCCTTCAGAAAACTGGCCAGGGTCTGTGGGCAAGAGAGAACCCACAAACTTGAGTTTTAGCGCCACCTTCTGTAAAACAAAAGGAAGGTTGCCAACAGCCAACCTAGTGAGTTGTAAGGACCAGAAAAGACATAAAATTTAAGAATTCTGCCACAAGAGGGAGCAAGAAGAGTGAAGCAGGTATGTCCATACACAGCTGGAAAAAGCGGTTCACATAAGCTGGACCAACAAAAAAACCCTGCCACCAGAAGTCAATAAGTAAAGTTTTGAGGAGGTATCTGCCACCTCAAAGGCAAGAACAGAAATGCACTCCCCCCGCCCCCCCCACCGCCCCGGGAACATGAACAATCAAGGAAATTCGTTATCAAAATATCACAATAATCCTCCAGCATGCAAATTCAAAGAAATGGAATTTTGCAGTTTATCTGATAAAGAATTCAAGGTAGCTGTTTGAGGAAACTCAATGAGTGACCAAAAAGTATGATTCAATGAAGTCTGAAAAACAATACCTGAACAAAATGAGACTTTTAGTGAATATAGAAATAATTGAAAAGAACCAAACAGAAAGTCCAGAGCTGAAGAAGCCAATGAAGGTAATGGAAAATGCAATAGAGGATGTCTACAGCAGAACAGACTAAAGATAGAATCAAGGATCTTAAAGGATGGGAACTTTGAAATAATCCAGTCAAAGTAGAACAAAGTAAAATGAATGAAAAAGAGAGAAGAAAGCCTGCATAATTTATGGGACATCATGTACAAATATTAGAATAATTGAAGTTCCAGATGGAGAAGAGGGGAGAAAGGGACAAAAAGCATATTTAAAGAAAAAAAAAATGTTGAGAATTTCCCAAGCCTGGTGAGAGACTTAGACATACAAGTTCACAAAGCGAATAGATTATTCCATTATCTCAGTGCAAAAAGGCCTTTCCAAGGTACATTATAATGAAACTGTCAAAAATCGTAGACAAGTATAATCTTAAAACCAGCAAAGGAAAAAAAGTTTGTAAAGTCCAAAAGAACCTCCATTAGGCTATCAGTAAATTTCTCAGCAGAAACCCTATAGGCCAGGAGAAAGCAGAGTGATATAGTCAAAGTTTTAAAAGAAAAAAAAATGCCAGTCAGAAATACTTTATCCAGCAAGGATATCCTTCAGATATGAATGAGAAAAAGGACTTTTCCAGACAAAAACTTTCTGAGAGAGTTTATCCTACCTTGCAAGAAATTCTGAAAGGAATTCTTCAAGCAGAAATGAAAAGATTCTAATTAGACATGAAAACATGAAAATGCATAGCATACTGGTAAAGATAAATATATAGTCAGACTGAAGCAACTTAGCAGCAGCAGATTTAGAAGGCTAATTCTGGGCTTCTTCGTGGCTTAGTAGTAAAGAATCCGTCTGCCAATCCAGGAGACATGGGTTTGATCCCGCATGCTGCAAAGCAGCTAAGCCCATGGGCCACAGCTACTGAGCCTATGCTCCAGAGCCTGGGAACTGCAACAACTGACCCCAGGCGCTGCAACTACTGAAGCCTGTGTGCCCTAAGCCCATGCTCCACAACAAGAGAAGCCACTGCAATGAGAAGCTCATGCACTGCAACGAGAGAGTAGCCCCTGCTCACCACAACTAGAGAAAAGCCTGCGGAGCAATGAAGAAAGATCTGCTGCTGCTGCTGCTGCTGCTAAGTCACTTCAGTAGTGTCTGACTCTGTGTGACCCCATAGACGGCAGCCCACCAGGCTCTCCTGCCCCTGGGATTCTCCAGGCAAGAACACTGGAGTGGGTTGCCATTTCATTCTCCAATGCATGAAAGCGAAAAAGTGAAAGTGAAGTCGCTCAGTCATTTCTGACTCTTAGCGACCCCATGGACTGCAGCCCACCAGGCTCCTCCATCCATGGGACTTTCCAGGCAAGAGTACTGGAGTGGGTGCCATCGCCTTCTCCAAATGAAGATCTAGCACAGCCAAAAATAAATAAATAAACATTTTTTTAAAACTTAAAAAAAGACTAATACTGTAACATAAGAGTATGTTAACCATTTAACTCTAGTACAAAAGTTAAACACAAGTTTTAAAAATAACTATAGCCACTGTAACTTAACAAATACACAATATAAAAAGAGATAAATTGTGACATCAAAATCATAAAAGGACAGAAGCAAAAAAGTGAAGTTTTTATATGCAATTGAAGTTAAGTTTCTATCAGGATAAAATTATTTTATCTATGTTTTGGGTAATTCTCATAGTAACCATGGGCTTCCCCAGAGGCTCAGTTGTAAAGAATCTGCCTGCAATGCAGGAGACTCATGTTAGATCCCTGGATGGAGAAAGTTCCCTGGAGAAGGGTATGGCAACCCAGTCCAGTATTCTTCCCTGGAGAATCCCATGTGCAGAAGAGCCTGGCAGACTACAGTCCATAGGGTTGCAAAGAGTGGGAAATGACAGAAGAGACAAGCATGCATGTGTAATCACATGGTAACCATAACACAAAAACTATAATAGATTTATACAACATAAAGAGAGAAGAATTAGACATATCACCATGGAAAATCACCAATTCACAAAGGTTGGAAGGAGAAAAAATATAGTGGAAATACCAAATAGTTAGAAATCAATTAGTAAGACATCATTAGAGAGTCCTTAAACATCAATCAGTTTACTTCAGTTCAGTCACTTAGTCGTATCCAACTCTTTGCAACCCCCATGGACTGCACATGCCAGGCTTCTCTGTCCGTCAACAACATGTTCAAACTCATGTCCATCAAGTCAGTGATGCCATCCAACCATCTCATCCTCTGTTGTTCCCTTCTCCTCCCACCTTCAATCTTTCCCAGCATCAGGGTCTTTTCAAATGAGTTAGTTCTTTGCATCAGGTAGCCAAAGTATTATAGCTTCAGCTTCAGAATCAATCCTTCCAGTGAATATTCAGCTCTGATTTCCTTTAGGATTGACTGATTTGATCTCCTTTTGGTCCAAAGGACTCTCAAGAATCTTCTCCAACACCACAGTTCAAAAACATCAATTCTCTGCTGCTCAGGTTTCTTTATGGTCCAATTCTCACATCCATACATGACTACTGGAAAAACCACAGCTTTGACTATACAGACCTTTGTCAGTAAAGTCATGTCTCTGCTTTTTAATATTCTGTCTAGGTTTGTCATAACTTTTTTTCCAAGGAGCAAGGGTCTTTTAATTTCTGCAGTGATTTTTTCTTTACCTCTGCAGTGATTTTTGAACTCCCCCAAAATAAAGTCTGCCACTGTTTCCATTGTTTCCCCATCTATTTGCCATGAAGTGATGGGACCAGAAGCCATGATCTTAGTTTTCTCAATGTTGAGTTTTAAGCCAGCTTTTCCACTCTCCTCTTTCAGTTTCATCAAGAGGATCTTTAGTTCCTCTTCGCCTTCTGCCATAAGGGTGGTGTCATGTGCATATCTGAAGTTATTGATATTTCTTCCTGCAATTTTGATTCTAGCTGTGCTTCATCCAGCCCGGCATTTCACATGAGGTACTCTGCATGTAAGTTAAACAAGCAAGGTGACACTATACAGCCCTGATGTACTCCTTTTCCAATTTGGAACTAGTCCATTTTTCCATGTCTGGTTCTAGCTGTTGTTTCTTGACCTGCATACAGATTTCTCAGGAGGCAGGTAAATATCAATAATTACCCTAAAAGTAAATGGATTGAACTGAATAATCAAAAAGCATAGAGCGGCTGGATGCCAAAAAAACTCAAGACCCAAGTATATGCTGCCTACAAGAGACTTCAGGAACTCCCTAACCTAATCCCAAAGTGCCCTATCTTTTACTGCTCTGCAGAAGGGAATAGCTACCCACTCCAGTACTTTTGCCTGGAGAATTCCATGGACAGAGGAGCCTGGTGGGCTACAGTTCCTAGGGTCGCAAAGAGTTGGACACAACTGAGTGACTAACACTTTCACTTTTCATTTTACCACTCTAGCCAAGGAGTTGTTCATCAATAAACAATGAGCTAAACTCTCATTACAGTGGTTACAACCAAAGTCTCCACCCTAATGGACCATCTAGTTTAGTAGGGAGATAGACATCCACATAGTTTACCAAGATATGAGGTAAATAAAATAAATATTAATGATAAGGCACAAAAATTATGCTATGTAATGCACAAAAATCATGCTATGTAATGCACAAAAAGGAGCACTTACTTGTCAGCAGGAGATTGGAGTGAATACCATATAGGCTAGCCCTTAAGGGATAAATAAGACTCTAGCCCTTAAGGTGAAGATGAAAAGTAGAGTATTCAATATAGAAGAAACAATGTGAACAACAAATATGAACATACACGACATATTTAAGGAATTGTGAAAAGTGCAATTTGATTAGAACATTAAGTGCTGAGGGCAGAGTAGAGAGAGAGGGAGCTGGAAAGGTAAGCTGAGGCCAGACTGTAGACAACTTTACGTGACATGGAGAGCTTGTGCTTTGTTAAATAAGCTTTCGGAATAGAAGAATACGCTTTGCTTTGTGTAACAGTAACATAACCAAGGCATTTGTGAATGTGAAGATGAATTACGGAGATAAGAGAATGGAGGTAGAGAGAGACCGATTAAGCTTCAAGGAGAAGAAAAGATGAAAAAATTAACACTGGATGTTGCTAGTAACAGAGAAAAGGGGCCAGGCTACTGGAAAATGATCTTGCAGAAGCCAAAAAGATTTGACTATAAAGCCAGGCTGGGGGGATGTACATGGGAAAGGAATGGAATAAAATTTATCAAAAACTATATACTTAGATTACTTTCTTCTGGCCCACTTTGTGCATGGCTTCAGTGCAGAGCACAGAAGGAAGAGTGACACCAGAGGAGGCCATAAACAGTCATGGGTCAGATCATTCCCATGTTGGCATGTTGAGGATTTGGATGTTCTTCTACAAAAAGTGGAAGCCCGTCGAAAGGATGTTTAGTAGTAGAGTGAGATGGTCGGTTTCCTCCCTTCATCCTATCCATCCTTATTCTGGCTAAAATCCATAATACATTATTTTCTCTTCAACTTCTTATCCTCGCAAATCCTTCCTACAAAGCATACACTAAAGATCAATTTAATTGCCTGCCTTCTCTGGTCTTATGCATTGACTGAGTAAAATAAAGTATTTCCCAGCTTGATTCTCCGATACATACATTGTCTTCAACACTGTCTTGGCATAACAATGCTCAGAATTCTTTCAGCATCTCTTGTTATCTCTTTCTCTTAGTCCCCACAATAGGCATGGCAAATTGTTCTATTTTTCTCAGATGTTCTTCCCCACAATTTACTCCCTCATACTAAGCTTTATCTCATCTCCTGCAGAAGTTGTTAGAAAGTTTCTCAACATCCTGCCACCAATATCTGCAAACTTACCTGCAATTACATCCACTTGTACCAGTTAAAAAAGTGACTGTACCTGGTGAAGGAAATGGCAACTCACTCCAGTATTCTTGCCTGGAAAAGTCCATGGACAGAGGAGCCTGGCGAGCTGCAGTCCATGGGGTTACATGACTGAGCACGCACAAGCATGAAGGTGGAGAGAGATGGGTTAGTAGCAATAAACTTGTAGAAATTTAAAAAAAAGGAAAAAAAAACTGACTGCAAATATCAAAAAGCACAATAGTAGTTTAAATTATAAGAGATTATGTTTTCTTTCTTTTTAAATTTTTTTTTTTAAAGAAAAGTTTCTTACATGAGACAGGGTGCTCAGGGCTGGTGTACTGGGATGATTCAGAGGGATGGGATGGGGAGGGAGGAGGGTGGGGGTTCAGGATGGGGATCACATGTACACCCATGGCTGATTCATGTCAATGTATGGGAAAACCACTATAATATTGTAAAGTAATTAGCCTCCAATTAAAATAAATAAATTTTAAAAAAGTAAAGTTTCTTTAAAAGTTTTTTAAAGAAAAATTTTAAAGTTGGTTTAAAATGCTGTGTCAGTTTCTACTGTACAGCAAAGTGAATCAGTTATACATATACATATATCTACTCTTTTAAAAATTCTTTTCCCATTTAGGTTATTATAGAGTACTGGAAAGAGTTCCCTGTGCTATACAGTAGGTCCTTATTAGTTATCTACTCAATACTAAGCTTCTAATTTATCCCTCCTCCCTCCTCCCACCAGTAATCATAAGTTGTTTTCTACATTTGTGACTATTTCTATTTTGTAAATAAATACAATTTATCCCATTTTTAAAGATTCCACTCTTTCTAACTACTTTACTCAATCTCTAGCTCCATCCATGTTGCTGCAAATGACTTAATTTTGTTCTTTTTAATGGCTGAGTAATATTCCATTGTATACTTGTACCACATCTTCTTTATCCATTTGCCTGTCAATGGACATGTAGGTTGCTTCCATATCCTGGTTGTTGTAAACACTGCTGCAATGAACATTGGGATGCATGTATCTTTTTGAATTATGGTTTTCTCTAGGTATATGCCCAGGAGTGGTATTGCAGGATCATATGATAACTCTATTTTTAGTTTTTTAGGAACCTCCACACTATTCTCCATAATGGTTGTACCAATTTATGTTCCCACCAAAAGTGTAGGAAGCTTCCATTTCTCCACACCCTCCCCAGCATTTATTATTTGTAAATTTTTGGATGATGGCCATTCTGACTGGTGTTAGGTAATATCTCATTGTAGTTTTGATTTGCATTGCTCTATTTAGAGCATCGGAGAAGGCAATGGCACCCCACTCCAGTACTCTTGCCTGGAAAATCCCACGGACGGAGGAGCCTGGTAGGCTGCAGTCCATGGGGTCGCTAAGAGTCGGACATGACTGAGAGACTTCACTTTCTCTTTTAACTTTCATGCATTGGAGAAGGAAATGGCAACCCACTCCAGTGTCCTTGCCTGGAGAATCCCAGGGATGGGAAAGCCTGGTGGGCTGCCGTCTATGGGGTCACACAGAATCGGACATGACTGAAGTGACTTATCATAGCATAGCATAACATAGCATTTAGAGCATCTTTGATGCTCATCAAAGCATATTAATTAGAGTATCTTGATGTTGAGCATCTTTTCATATGCTTTTTTTGGCCATCTGTATGTAAGAATTTGTATTTTCTCACATAAAAAGCTTAGGGCCAAAGACTAGAGGTTATTGACAAGGAATAAGTATAATAACTGGGAGGCTGGGACAGGAGTATAAAAAGTTAAAGCATCACTGGCCATCATAAGAGGAGCTCAGTAGTTGCTGCTACTATTATTTTTTCTTATCATGGAATTAGTCCTAAGTCACAAAGAGTATCAGCAGACAAGTTGTGACTAGTCCTCAGATTTCCTGATTTAATATGCTTAGACAACCTTAATGAGGATAACGTTTCTGGCTTAGGAAACCAGTGAGTATTTAATTCCTCATAAGCCATTTCCCTGTGGCTCCTTGCACACTGCGTCAGTGGCAATCATTGCCTCCAGGAAGGTATAATCTACCTAGAGAAAATGACCTTTGCTAAGTTTGAAATCTCATGGTGAACTTTCTCGAGTCCCTTGTCAGACATTTGTCTTGAAATTCAGGCCTTTTGAAAGGGAAAGAAGCCCTCTAAATTTCAAAAGTGTTCTATTAACCAAAGGAAATTTTTAGTTATTGGAAAATAAATCTAATACTCTAGTTTTTAAAAGGAACCATAATAGAGAAAGAATGGAGGCTATGATCCAACAAAAGTCCCATTGTATGAAAAGTAGGAAGTGCCGGGGAAAGAGTTAAGGGGTGTGTGTGAGAGACAAGTGCATGAGAGATGAAACTGTGTCCTTTGCTCATAGTGCAATTGTGTGGGTTCAAAGTTTTGGAGAAATTTGGGAACCTTACTGGCCATGAGTTTGAAAGCCTTTGAGAAAAACCCTATACCAACAGGGGATGGCCACAGAAGCATAAAAATTGTGCCATGGTGTTTTAGGCAGAATAGTAGCTGGTGCATATGGCAGGAGAGATAGTTTCCTGGGAAACTCTGAGGATACATACATAAAGGGTGAAAGCGAGAAGTGAAAGTGAAAGTGAAGTCACTCAGTTTTGTCTGACTCTTTGCGACCCAGCCTACCAGGCTCCTCAGTCCATGGGATTTTCCCAGGCAAGAATACTGGAGTGGGTTGCCATTTCCTTCTCCAGGAGACCTTCATGACCCAGGGATTGAACCCAGGTCTTCCGCATTGTAGGCAGATGCTTTACTGTCTGAGCCACCAGGGAAGTCCTATATAAAGGGTAGTTTAGAAATAAACATTAATATATTTGCCAGGAAGTCATAGCAGAGGAGGTCTCAGTAGAGGTCTCTGGTCAAAGAACATAATAATGATAGCTGTGAGTGGGCAACTCCAAGGTGAGATCCAAATGGAAGATTTTGCCAAGTCTCAGAGGATTTGCAGCATCAGTGAAAGTCAATGAAAGTAGCTTGATCAGCAGGAGGAGATGGCTGAACTTCTTGAGAGCCATCATCCTGCATTGCCTATGCCAGGAGATCTGACAAAACCCACCCATTTTAGCAGTTATCACAGTAAACATATATGAACCAATGCCCAGAGCTCAGTGAGGCAAGCTATGCATCACCCACACATTATTTGATGCCAGGGAAGAAGCACAATGTGTAGACCAGAAGAGAGCAAACTATGCTATTGTTAAGATATATAATAAACTTCTGTGTTCAGATTTCAAAAGATGAGAGGGGAAGAGAAAGAATAAGAGGAAAATAACCTTGAAAAACTGAGCACTAATCTCCCAAGAGACTAGGTTTATCTTAAACTGTTTTACCATTAACTGGGCAAAGCTGAATGTTTCACTTTCCTCATTTTTCTATTTTGTATTTTGAAAAATCTCAAGCCAACAAAGAGGTTGAAAGATTTTGCCTACCTACCTACTTATCTATCATGTATTAATGTTTCTGCTGAAGCATTTGAAAGTAAGTTGCAGACATCATGGCATTTGTTTCTAAATATTAAGTTTAACCTTATGAAATTGCTAATAAATAGTCGTTTTTGTTTTTTCAACTTAATACTTCAGTATGCATCTCCTAAGAATAAGGACATTCTCCTTTATAAAACTACTAATGACATTCTCCTATATAACAATACTCCTATTGAAAGTCAATTCCTAGGCAGGTTGATAAGAAGTCTGGGGCCCCTAAGGAGGACAAAGGGGTCTGCGGCTCTTGAGGAGGAGATAGGGGTCTGGAGTTCTCAAGGAGGAGGAAAGGACAAACGTTTTAGTCCAGAGCTGATGCTTGCACAACAAAAGGCTTGCTCAAGGATGAGTTGCTCAAGTTTTTCCTTAAACTCTGTACCAATGACTATATAACAATAATGGTTCCTGCTCTAGGGTGTGTTCTCCTTCTTGAGAAACTTCTGACTAATCCTATCATCTTAATATGTATATTATGGGAGTGGGTCTGGTAAGACCTTTTACAATCGAGACATTCTTTTGGTTTACTGTAATAACCAATTTAAAAAGTATAAAACTCCCTTGCAAAGACTAGTGAGGGGGGCACTCTCCGTCCCCCTTCTGATGTCTATGCCAGAAGCTTCCTCTATCCCTTTTTCACTTTAATAAAACTCTGATATGCAAAAACTCTTGAGTTATCAAGCCTGATCCCTGGTCCCAAAGCTAAATCTTCGGAGATCACAAATCTGACATCATTCACCATAATCTATCACTATATAACAATACTATATAGGCCAATCTCCTATATAACAATAACAGTATGCATCTCCTAAGAATAAGGACATTCTCCTATATACCAATACAACTAGCATACGTAAGAAAATCAGATTAACTGAATAATATCTAATGTACAGTCCATATTTAACTTTTTAATTGTCCAAAATGTCTGTTATATGTGGTCTGCTTTCCCCACCCTGATCCAGGATCCAGGTGCATTTGATATTTATGCCTCTTTAGTCCCTCTGTTTTTTTCATGATGCAGACTTTTATATTTTACAAAATAAAAATCCAGGACAGTGTCTTACAGAATTGCACATTTTTATTTTATCTGACTCGTTTCATCATGATTAGATTTAGGTTAAACATTTTTTAGAAGTAAACTACATAGGTGATGTGTATTTCTTATTGATTCCCATCAGGAGGCACATGACACATAGTTCAGCTATTGGTGATGCTAAGTTTGATTATTGATTAAGGTGGTAACCACACCAATTCTCCATTAAAGATACAATTTTCCCTTTTCACTCAACAACTAAAATACAGGATACTATATAAGAATATCATGTTCTCAACAACTTTTATCTGAAGGCTTTAGCATCCATTGATGATCCTTAGATGTTAAATGAGAAGTTTGCCAAATGATGATTTTCTAATTCTGTCTTCTACACTTACTAGCTCAGTTCAGTCGCTCAGTCGTGTCCGACTCTTTGCGACCCTATGAATTGCAGCACGCCAGGCCTCCCTGTCCATCACCAACTCCTGGAGTTCACTCAAACTCACGTCCATCGAGTCAGTGATGCCATCCAGCCATATCATCCTCTGTTGTCCCCTTATCCTCCTGCCCCCAATCCCTCCCAGCATCAGAGTCTTCTCCAATGAGTCAACTCTTCGCATGAGGTGGCCAAAGTACTGGAGTTTCAGCTTTAGCATCATTCCTTCCAAAGAAATCCCAGGGCTGATCTCCTTCAGAATGGACTGGTTGGATCTCCTTGCAGTCCAAGGGACTCTCAAGAGTCTTCTCCAACACCACAGTTCAAAAGCACCAATTATTCAGTGCTCAGCCTTCTTCACAGTCCAGCTCTCACATCCATACATGACCACAGGAAAGACCATAGCCTTGATTAGGCGAAACTTTTTTGGCAAAGTAATGTCTCTGCTTTTGAATATGCCATCTAGGTTGGTCATAACTTTCCTTCCAAGGAGTAAGCATCTTTTAATTTCATGGCTTACTAGCTCAATTTCATGACTTACTAGATCTGCTGCTGCTGCTAAGTCACTTCAGTCGTGTCCGACTCTGTGTGACCCCATAGACGGCAGCCTACCTGGCTCCACTGTCCCTGGGATTTTCCAGGCAAGAACACTGGAGCAGGTTGCCATTTCCTTCTGCAATGCATGAAAATGAAAAGTGAAAGTGAAGTCGCTCTGTCGTGTCCAACTCTTCGCGATCCCATGGACTGCAGTCTACCAGGCTCCTCTGTCCATGGGATTTTCCAGGCAAGAGTACTGGAGTGGGGTACCATTGCCTTCTCTCTTACTAGCTCAATTCTTCTTAAAAAAAAAAATACCTAACTAAAATTCTCTCTTTTGGATACCACTATGATTTATAGGGCTTCCCAGGTGATGCTAGTGGTAAAGAATTCACCTGTCAATGCAGGAGATGTTAGAGATGTGTTGGATCCCTGGGTCAGGAAGATCCCTGGAGGAGGGCATGGCAATCAACTCCAGGATTCTTACTTAGAGAATCCCATGGACAAAAGAGCCAGGTGGGCTACAGTCTATAGGGGTGCAAAGAGTCAGACATAACTGAAGAAACTTCACATGTCCCTGGATTCATAAATTTTATTTTAGTCAATATGCAGAGTACATCATGAGAAACGCTGGACTGGAAGAAACACAAGTTGGAATCAAGATTGCTGGGAGAAATATCAATAACCTCAGATATGCAGATGACACCACCCTTAGGGCAGAGAGTGAAGAGGAACTAAAAAGCCTCTTGATGAAAGTGAAAGTAGAGAGTGAAAAGGTTGGCTTAAAGCTCAACATTCAGAAAACGAAGATCATGGCATCTGGTCCCATCACTACATGGGAAATAGATGGGGAAATAGTGGAAACAGTGTCAGACTTTATTGTTCTGGGCTCCAAAATCACTGCAGATGGTGACTGCAGCCATGAAATTAAAAGACGCTTACTCCTTGGAAGGAAAGTTATGACCAACCTAGATAGCATATTCAAAAGCAGAGACATCACTTTGCCAACAAAGGTTCGCCTAGTCAAGGCTATGGTCTTTCCTGTGGTCATGTATGGATGTGAGAATTGGACTGTGAAGAAGGCTGAGCGCCGAAGAATTGATGCTTTTGAACTGTGGTGTTGGAGAAGACTCTTGAGAGTCCCTTGGACTGCAAAGAGATCCAACCAGTCCATTCTGAAGGAGATCAGCCCTGGGATTTCTTTGGAAGGAATGATGCTAAAGCTGAAACTCCAGTCCTTTGGCCACCTCATGCGAAGAGTTGACTCATTGGAGAAGACTCTGATGCTGGAAGGGATTGAGGGCAAGAGGAGAAGGGGATGACAGAGGATGAGATGGCTGGATGGCATCACTGACTCGATGGACGTGAGTCTGAGTGAACTCCGGGAGTTGGTGATGGACAGGGAGGCCTGGCGTGCTGCGATTCATGGGGTCGCAAAGAGTCGGACACGACTGAGCAACTGATCTGATCTGATTATAATTCATTATCATTATTTTGTATATATATTTTGAAACTCAAATCTTCATAATTTTGACCAGTAGACAACTACTTCAAGCTGGCTCATTTGTCCTTTTGTCCTGAGCTCACTAGTCTTTGAGGACTTCCTTGTTTTCTGGCACATCAAGATGTTCTTAGTTCACCTAGTACTTTGTCTGCTACAGACCTGGAGTCATTTATCCAAGGATCCCTCTCTCTGTCTTGTGGACAGTGGTATTTAGAAACCAAGATCTGACTGCCAGATATGTTCATTACTATAGAGCAACGCTGCTTCTAGGCCCAATAAGGGGCTCCAGAACACGTCTGAGTGTTAGTGTGAAACTTTAACTCTCATCCAACCCAACAGCCATATAATTAACTTATTAGACTTATTCCAATTACCCATACAGGAGTCAAGAAATCAGAGTTTTATTATAAAAGGTAAATTAAATCATGTCTTCCTCTTAAAATCATCCCAACGTAGTAAACCTCAGGGCTTCCCTGATAGCTCAACTGATAAAGAATCTGCCTGCAATGCAGGAGATCCTGGTTCGATTCCTGTCTTAGGAAGATCCCCTGGAGAAGGAACGGGCTACCCATACCAGTATTCTTAGGTTTCCCTGGTGGCTCAGATGGTAAAGAATCCACCTGCAATGCGGGAGACCTGGGTTTGATCTCTGGGTCGAGAAGATCCCCTGGAGGAGGGCATTGCAACCCACTCCAGCATTCTTGCCTGGAGAATCCCCATGGACAGAGGAGCCTGGTGGGCTACAGTCCATAGGGTCACAAAGAATCAGAAATGACAGAGACTAAGCACAGCACAGCACAGTAAACTTCAGCCACATTCATCTTCCTTTAGTTCTTCTAATGTAATAGTGTCTGGTGGTGACCAAGATGGTCCATTTAATAAAACCTTACCCTTTAAAACTGCAAGATTTTGTATGTATTTTATTATGTATACATGTATTATTACAATAGTACACTCAATGTAAATACAACCAAATAAATATGGTTGGAGTTGGGCAAGCAATTTTCTTTTTAATTGATGGGATGCCTATCAATTTGGAATTTGGAAAACACTGTTCTAATCTTAAATTTCCTACTGGAGCCTTTGGATGTGCTATTTTCATGAGGAATTTAAGGTTAATTCTATCTCCTCTATAAAACTGTAAATACTATGCATGCACAGATCACGTTGTTTCATTTCTCCATTGTATATCCAATCACCTAGAACATGACTGGCGTATAGTATTACTCAATACATATACACATGTCAGAGGGAATAAATAGAAAGAGAAAAAAATGGAAATTACAATTTGGCCCATTGTCAAAAAATCTCTAAAATGTTTCTTTATTTTGTATGCTATTTATTTTACATGCAAATTGCTCACTCATATATGGGAGCTCAGTTGGTTGATTGGTAGACTGAGTAAAGGAACAAAATTATAAACAGAATTATAATGGAGGGGGTTATTGCAGACACGAGAACATTTTTAGGGTAAAGTGATTACTTGGAAGCTAGCAGAGATCAGATTGAATATTCTGGCCTTGAGCAGGTCAGCTAGAGTCTTAAGGAAAACAATTTTAGTTGTTTATATATATATATCTTCCATAAAATCTTGAGAGTTTAACTATAGATCATACATAGCAGACAATCTCTATATAATGTCTGACTATCCTTCCATCTATACACTGCTTTACTCAGGCCAGGTCTGTGCTATTTCCCCCTGAGGAACTTCTGGATAATTTGAGCAGAGACCTAGTTTGAGGATTTCTTGGCCTTTCCAAATGCCTTCTTTTGTTTCCTGTGGGTTTCTGTGGAGTTGAACTCTCCTAAGCGTACGTATCATTGTGGGTACAATAAAGCTCCATGTTAATTAACTCCCTTTTAGAAGGACATAGTCCTAGAGTTAGGTTACAACTGGGAAATTGAACTTAACAAAATTAAATTTTCTTTCTCATAGATTCAATGCTAGTAGTGATGGCTGTATCATGGGTAGGCAGGTATCTCTGCAGAAGAGTTTTGCTCTGAAAGTGGTAGAGTGTTAAGGAATCTTTTTGAGAGGGTTCCATCTCAGAAACCTAGAGTTGACATTTAAGTCCCTAAATGCTGTCTCTGAATTTAATGTCTTTCTGTGCAATTCAGACATGCTTAAGTGAAATCATATTTCTTAAGGTCAGGGTCATCAATGGAAGAACTAGAATGAGGTAAGATTCTATAAACTCTCATTCCAGGACCTTCCAACTAAATTCAGGTGAAATATTATTGTAATGAATATCTGTGTATCTATTATAAAGATCAGAGGGAAAGGGAAGATGTAAAACTTAAGGTCTCACGTATCTATAATGTTGTGTGAGATGGGGTAGGAAGCCAGCCTCAGTTTCTCCACTCCTTCATAGGATGATTTTGAGTATATAAGTGCTATAGGAATTCTTTTTAGTGCACTAGTTGGACTATCTCTCTCTCTTCCTGCCATCTTTTCTCTTTTTACCTTTCTTTAGCTGTAGTCACATAATTGCAGTTTCCCTTAAAACCTCAGCTGAAGTGAGTATTATGATTTTATTAATGTAAAATTTAAAAATACTAGTTCTTTTTTTTTTCAGTAATGGGGCAAGTTTGGATTTTTTTGATAGTCTTTGGTATTAAAATGATTAAAATCAGCAGGGCTTTTGTTCCTCCTTTTCACTTTCCCTAAACTGCATGCTAAGTCACTTCAGTTGTGTCTGACTCTGTGCGACCCTATGGACTTAGCCTTCTAGTTCCTCTGTCCATGGGATTATCCAGGCAAGAATAGTGAAGTGGGTAGCCATTCCCTTCTCCAGGGAATTCTTTTTAGTGCACTACACAGAAATCAACCTGCGTCTCCTGTATTAACAGGCAAATTCTTTACTACTGAGCCACCTGGGAAGTCCAATTTATGGATAGATATTCAATATAAAATATTTCAGCCAAAAATTATCTTTGAGGCTTATATTTTCAACCTTTTTACTGAAGTGGCAGTAACATACAGTTAATGACAATCATGCTTTTTGTAGTATGAATGATATTTTAACTTTGATCTTTAGTATAATTCGTATGACATGTTCATTTTCCCTGTTGGGCTCACTTGATACTTCCACACAAGGAGCATGCATTCCTTTCTGCCATTCTGATTATCTTTTACTCTATAGGTGGTCTTGACAGATCAGATCAGATCAGATCAGTTGCTCAGTAGTGTCCGACTCTTTGTGGACCCACGAATTGCAGCATGCCAGGCCTCCCTGTCCATCACCAACTCCCGGAGTTCACTCAGACTCATGTCCATCGAGTCAGTGATGCCATCCAGCCATCTCATCCTCTGTCGTCCCCTTCTCCTCCTGCCCCCAATCCCTCCCAGCATCAGAGTCTTTTCCAATGAGTCAACTCTTCGCATGAAGTGGCCAAAATACTGGAGTTTCAGCTTTAGCATCATTCCTTCCAACGAAATCCCAGGGCTGATCTCCTTCAGAATGGACTGGTTGGATCTCCTTGCAGTCTAAGGGACTCTCAAGAGTCTTCTCCAACACCACAGTTCAAAAGCATCAATTCTTCAGCACTCAGCCTTCTTCACAGTCCAGCTCTCACATCCATACATGACCACAGGAAAAACCATAGCCTTGACTAGATGGACCTTTGTTGGCAAAGTGATGTCTCTGCTTTTGAATATGGTGTCTAGGTTGGTCATAACTTTCCTTCCAAGGAATGAGTGTCTTTTAATTTCATGGCTGCAGTCACCATCTGCAGTGATTTTGGAGCCCAGAAAAATAAAATCTGACACTGTTTCCACTGTTTCCTCATCTATTTCCCATGAAGTGATGAGACCGGATGCCATGATCTTCGTTTTCTGAATGTTGAGCTTTAAGCCAATTTTTTCACTCTTCACTTTCACTTTCTTTTTTTCACTTTCATTTTCATCAAGAGGCCCTTTAGTTCCTCTTCACTTTCTGCCATAAGGGTGGTGTCATCTACATATCTGAGGTTATTGATATTTCTCCCAGCAATCTTGATTCCAGCTTGTGTTTCTTCCAGCCCAGCATTTCTCATGATGTACTCTGCATATAAGTTAAATAAACAGGGTGACAATATACAGCCTTGACGTACTCCTTTTCAACTTCAGCTTCTTCAGTGTTAATGGTTGGGGCATGGACTTGGATTACTGTGATACTGAATGATTTGCCTTGGAAACGAACAGAGATCATTCTATCGTTTTTGAGATTGCATCCAAGTACTGTATTTCGGACTCTTTTGCTGACCACGATGGCCACTCCATTTCTTTTGAGGGATTCCTGCCTGCAGTAGTAGATATAAGCGTCATCTGAGTTAAATTCACCCATTTCGGTCCATTTTAGTTCACTGATTCCTAGAATGTTGACATTCATTCTTGCCATCTCTTGTATGACCACTTCCAGTTTGCCTTGATTCATGGACCTGACATTCCAGGTTCTTATGTAATATTGCTCTTTACAGCATTGGACCTTGCTTCTATTACATCCACAGCTGGGTATTCTTTTTGCTTTGGCTCCATCCCTTCATTCTTTCTGGAGTTATTTCTCCACTGACCTCCAGTAGCATATTGCGCACCTACTGACCTGGGGAGTTCCTCTTTCAGTATCCTATCATTATGCCTTTTCATACTGTTCATGGGGTTCTCAAGGCAAGAATACTGAAGTGGTTTGCCATTCCCTTCTCCTGTGGACCACATTCTGTCAGATCTCTCCATCATGACCTGCCTGTCTTGGGTTGCCCCACGGGCATGGCTTAGTTTCATTGAGCTAGACAAGGCTGTGGTCCTAGTGTGATTAGATTGACTAGTTTTCTGTGAGTATGGTTTCAGTGTGTTTGCCCTCTGACGCCCTCTTGCAACACCTACCATCTTACTTGAGTTTCTCTTACCTTGGGTGTGGGATATCTCTTCATAGCTGCTCCAGCAAAGCGTAGCCATTGGTCCTTACCTTGGACGAGGGGTATCTCCTCACCACTGCTTTTCCTGACCTTCAACGTGGGATAGCTCCTCTAGGCCCTCCTGTGCCTGTGCAGCCACGGCTCCTTGGATGTGGGGTTGCTCCTCCCGGCCGCTGCCCCTGGCCTCGGGCGTGGGGTAACTCCTCTGGTCGCCGCCCCTGACCTCGGATGCTGGGTATCTCCTCTCAGCCACCTCTCCTGACTAACACCCAAAAAAGATGTACTTTTCATTATAGGGGACTGGAATGCAAAAGTAGGAAGTCAAGAAACACCTGGAGTATTAGGCAAATTTGGCCTTGGAATATGGAATGAAGCAGGGCAAAGACTAATAGAGTTTTGCCAAGAAAATGCACTGGTCATAACAAGCACCCTCTTCCAACAACACAAGAGAAGACTCTATACATGGACATCACCAGATGGTCAACACCGAAATCAGATTGATTATATTCTTTGCAGCCGAAGATGGAGAAGCTCTATACAGTCAGCAAAAACAAGACCAGGAACTGACTGTGACTCAGACCATGAACTCCTTATTGCCAAATTCGGACTTAAATTGAAGAAAGTAGGAAAAACCACTAGACCATTCAGGTAGTCTTGACAGGGCTGGAATAATCTAAATAGAATTATTACACTACTACTACTACTACTACTAAGTCACTTCAGTCGAGTCTGACTCTGTGGGACCCCTGAGACGGAGCCCACCAGGCTCCCTCATCCCTGGGATTCTCCAGGCAAGAACACTGGAGTGGGTTGCCATTTCCTTCTCCAATGCATGAAAGTGAAAAGTGAAAGTGAAGTCGCTCTGTCATGTCCGACTCTGAGCAACCCCATGGACTGCAGCCTACCAGGTTCCTCCATCCATGGGATTTTCCAGGCAAGAGTACTGGAGTGGGGTGCCATATTAGTACTGGAGTAGTCGGGGAAGGCAATGGCACCCCACCCCAGTACTCTTGCCTGGAAAATCCCATGGACGGAGGGGCCTGGTAGGCTCCAGTCCATGGGGTCGCTAAGAATTGGATACGACTGAGCGACTTCACTTTCACTTTTCACTTTCATGCATTGGAGAAGGAAATGGCAACCCACTCCAGTATTCTTGCCTGGAGAATCCCAGGGACGAAGGAGCCTGGTGGGCTGCCGTATATGGGATCGCACAGAGTCGGACACGACTGAAGTGACTTAGCAGCAGCAGTGCCATAAGGAGAATTGCCTTCTCCATATTACACTACATATAACTAAAGTTACCACTGTAGCACTGTGACTACTTTTTGAAGGGATTCATTCAGAACCTTTCTATAAAGAGAAATAGATATTAGGCCAGTTTTGTCCTCCTCACTATCAATCCTTCATTATCATCATCAAATAAAATGTAGAGATTTCTTCATGCCCAGAAGAATTACATATGACTTAAAATTTTTGATTTACTGTGGTCATTCTCATTGATGGCTCTAAGAACAGCCAGAAATTTAAAAATGCCAATCTCTGCAATTTATCTTTAGAAATCATGATTAAGTGGACCTAAAGCCTTGATAACCTCTAATTCTAATGGTATATAGACACCAACAGAATTAGATTAGTTCCAAGGATTTGGTTCAGTACCTACTCTTTGGTGATAACACTCAGTTGAAGGCTTCCCTGGTGGCTCAGTAGTAAAGAATTTACTTACCAATGCAGGAGACCGAGGCTGGATCCCAGGTTGGGGAAGATCCCACATGCCACAGAGCAACTAAGCCCATGCACCACAACTATTGAGTCTGTGCTCTAGAACCTGGGAGCTGCAACTACTGAAGCCCACACGTCCTAGAGCCCATCCTTGGCAACAAGAGAAGCCCATGTATAGCAACTAGAGAGTAGCCCACACTGGTCACAACTAGAGAAAAGCACACACAGCAATGAAGACCCAGCACAGGAAAAAAACAAAACAAAACTTGATGAGATGTGAAAATGGATACAGATATACACAGCCCATAAGCTGTATATTACTGACAGTTGTGTTCTGTTAAGCCTGCCTGGTTTTGCTTTGTTTCATGTTAACCAACATGAAAAGAATATTTTATCTGGGAATCCAGATTCCTGAATCCTCTTAAACTTGAGAATCCTCATATCCAAGGTTTCCATTCCCACAAGCCAACTTGCAGCTGTGTAGTGGTACATGTGCTCTCAAGTTTCTGAAGTCTTTACTTCTCACTTAAGAGTAGCCTGCATATGTATAGGGCTTCCCTGGTGGCTCAGATGGCAAAGAACCTGCCTGAAGTGCAGCAGACCTGGGTTTGACCCCTGGGTCAGGAAGATCCCCTGGAGAAGGACATGGTAACACACTCTAGTATTCCTGCCTGGAGAATTTCATGGACAGAGAACTAGTGGGCTACAGTCCATGGGGTCTTCAAAGAATCTGGCCTCTGGTGACTAACACTTTTTTATGTATGTATACTGCTTGTGTCACGTATTTTGCTTTACTGATCCCTCAGTTCAGTTCAGTCACTCAGTCATGTCTGACCCTTTGTGACCCCATGGGCTGCAGCATGCCAGCCCTCCCTGTCCATCACCAACTCCCTGAGTTTACTCAAACTCATGTCCATTGAGTCGGTGATACCATCCAACAATCTATCTGTTGTCCCCTTCTCCTTCCACCTTCAATCTTTCCCAGCTCAGGGTCTTTTCAAATGAGTCAGTTCTTCATATCAGGTGGCCAGTATATTGGAGTTTCAGCTTCAGCATCAGTCCTTCCAATGAATATTCAGGACTGATTACTTTTAGGATTGACTGATTGGATCTCCTTGCAGTCCAAGGGACCCTCAAGAGTCTTCTCCAACACCACAGTTCAAAAGCATCAATTCTTCGGTGCTCAGCTCTCTTTATAGCCCAACTCTCACATCCATACCTGACTACTGGAAAAACCATAGCTTTGACTAGATGGACCTTTGTTGGCAAAGTAATGTCCCTGCTTTTGAATATGTTGTCTAGGTAGGTCATAACTTTTCTTCGAAGGAGCAAGCATCTTTTAATTTCATGGCTGCAGTCACCATCTGCAGTGATTTTGGGGCCCAGAAAAATAAAGTCTGACACTGTTTTCACTGTTTCCCCTTCTATTTGCCATGAAGTGATGGGATCAGATGCCAGGATCTTAGTTTTCTGAATGTTGAGCTTTAAGCCAACTTTTTCACTCTCCTTTCTCACTTTCTTTAAGAGACTCTTTAGTTCTTCACTTTCTGCCATAAATGTGGTGTCATCTGCATATCTAAGGTTATTGATATTTCTCCTGGCAATCTTGATTCCAGCTTGTGCTTCATCCAGCCCAGCATTTCTCACGATGTACTCTGCATATAAGTTAAATAAGCAGGGTGACAGTATATAGCCTTGACGTACTCTTTCCCTATTTGGAACCAGTTTGTTGTTCCATGTCCAGTTCTAACTGTTGGTTCTTGACCTGCATACAGATTTCTCACGAGGCAGGTCAGGTGGTATGGTATTCCCATCTCTTTCAGAACTCCAGAGTTTGTTGTGGTCCACACACTCAAAGGCTTTGGAATAGTCAATAAAGCAGAAGTAGATGTTTTTCTGGAACTCTCTTGCTTTTTTGATCCCTATTCTATTTGTAATCCTTAAACAATAGCATGCACTGTGAGCTACCCAGGGCCTGAGTAGCTGTGACTGTAATGTCTCTGGGTCTGTTCACTCATCTGTTCGGTTGGGCTCAACACATCTCTTTTCATAGACTTCTGTAATAGTTGTGACCTTCAATTAAGAGAATGCATGCAAAAATACTTTGAAGTTCTACAAGTTAATCATGAAAGTGAAACTGTGAGTCGCTCAGTCGTGTCCAACTCTGTGACCCCATGGACTGTAGCCTGTCTATCTATGCAATTTTTTGGGCAAGAATACTGGAGTGTGTTGCCATTCCCTTCTCCATGGGATTTTCCTGAATCAGGAATTGAACCTAGGTCTCCCACATTGCACGCAATTTCCTTGCTATCTGAGCCACCAGGGAAGCCATGTACAAAAAATAGACAGTTTGTCAACTAAAATCTTAAGTTTCCTCTGCTAATAGTAATGGCATCATGGAAGGAATAAATAGAAGGAAACAACTCCTGGTCTGAAACAGAGCTATTCTATTTCATAGGCAGTTGGTGTCATGGAATGAGGCTGATGTTAAGTTAGAAGAGCTTCACAGAAGTCCTGGAAGCTGTGAACAAATAATTGTACCTCTAGGAACCTCATGTCCTCATCTATAAAACATGGAAGACAGGGCCTGCCCTCTGAACTCCCAAGTTTATGGTCAGCATCAAATGAAATAAAGTATATGAAAGTAATGTGCGAACTGTCAGACATTATCTTAATATAGGCAATAATAGTATTTAGTGATAAAGTATGAACACATAAAGAATGTTTCCACATCTAATATTTACACATTTTAAGAGTCTGAAAAGTAGTTTAGAATTAAATCAAAGATGGCTTTTTGGAAGAGAAAATTTTGATTGAGTCTCATTTCTAGCTATACAACAGAGAATGTGCCTATGTTGCTAATTAAAATAAGCTTGCTATTTTGTTTTTTAATTCCATTGCACACCTTTGTTGTGAGAGGAATTGGGTATTTCATATTTTCTTCAAACTACTTACCTCAATATAAAATATTGTATAAAGTTAAATTTAGAAAGAGTGCAACAATATCTGACTATTTTGTGACTACAAAATCTCAGGATATTTATTAGAACTGGAAGGAATCTTTGAGATGATATTTTACAAACCAAGAAGCAGCACAGCAGGATTAAATGACTTGTGCAAATTCTCAAAGCTATGATGCTGCAGCGTTAGAATTCAAGACCAAAGGCTTGGACTTCAATGTTCTTTTTTTTTTTTTCTTCAAACTTTTTATTTTATATTGGGGTATAGCCAATTGTCAATGTTGTGATATTTTCAGGTGAACAGTGAAGGAATACAGCCATCCATATACATGTATCCATTCTCTCCCAACCCTTTTTCCATCCAGGCTGCCTCATAACAATGAGCAGAGTTCCATGTGCTATACAGTAGGTTCTTGTTGGTTATCCATTTAAAATATCAGATCAGATCAGATCAGTTGCTCAGTTGTGTCCGAATCTTTGCGACCCCATGATTCACAGCACGCCAGGCCTCCCTGTCCATCACCAACTCCTGGAGGTCACTCAGACTCACATTCATCGGGTCAGTGATGCCATCCAGCCATCTCATCCTCTGTCGTCCCCTTCTCCTCCTGCCCCCAATCCCTCCCAGCATCAGAGTCTTCTCCAATGAGTCAACTCTTCGCATGAGGTGGCCAAAGTACTGGAGTTTCAGCTTCAGAATCATTCCTTCCAAAGAAATCCCAGGGCTGATCTCCTTCAGAATGGACTGGTTGGATCTCTTTGCAGTCCAAGGGACTCTCAAGAGTCTTCTCCAACACCACAGTTCAAAAGCATCAATTCTTCGGTGCTCAGCCTTCTTCACAGTCCAGCTCTCACATCCATACATGACCACAGGAAAAACCATAGCCTTGACTAGATGAACCTTTGTTGGCAAAGTGATGTCTCTGCTTTTGAATATGCTGTCTAGGTTGGTCATAACTTTCGTTCCAAAGAGTAAGCATCTTTTAATTTCATGGCTGCAGTCACCATCTGCAGTGATTTTGGAGCCCAGAAAAATAAAGTCTAACACTGATTCCACTGTTTCCCCATCTATTTCCCATGAAGTGATGGGACCAGATGCTATGATCTTCGTTTTCTGAATGTTGAGCTTTAAGCCAACTTTTTCACTCTCCTCTTTCACCTTCATCAAGAGGCTTTTTAGTTCCTTTTCACTTTCTGCCATAAGCGTGGTGTCATCTGCATATCTGAGGTTATTGATATTTCTCCCAGCAATCTTGATTCCAGCTTGTGTTTCTTTCAGTCCAGCGTTTCTCATGATGTATTCTGCATATAGGTTAAATAAACAGGGTGACAATATACAGCCTTGATGAACTCCTTTTCCTATTTGGAACCAGTCTGTTGTTCCATGTCCAGTTCTAACTGTTGCTTCCTGACCAGCATACAAATTTCTCAAGAGACAGATCAGGTGGTCTGGTATTCCCATCTCTTTCAGAATTTTCCACAGGCTTTGGCATAGTCAATAAAGCAGAAATAGATGTTTTTCTGGAACTCTCTTGCTTTTTCCATGATCCAGCGGATGTTGGCAATTTGATCTCTGGTTCCTCTGCCTTTCCTAAAACCAGCTTGAACGTCAGGAAGTTCACGCTTCACATATGGCTGAAGCCTGGCTTGGAGAATTTTGAGCATTACTTTACTAGCGTGTGAGATGAGTGCAATTGTGCAGTAGTTTGAGCATTCTTTGGCATTGCCTTTCTTTGGAATTGGAATGAAAATTGACCTTTTCCGGTCCTGTGGCCACTGCTGAGTTTTCCAAATTTGCTGGCATATTGAGTGCAGCACTTTCACAGCATCATCTCTCAGGATTTGGAATAGCTCAACTGGAATTCTATCACCTCCACTAGCTTTGTTTGTAGTGATGCTTTCTAAGGCCCACTTGACTTCACATTCCAGGATGTCTGGATCTAGGTCAGTGATCACACCATCGTGATTATCTGGGTCGTGAAGATCTTTTTTGTACAGTTCTGTGTATTCTTGCCATCTCTTAATTCTTCTGCTTCTGTTAGGTCCATATCATTACTGTCCTTTATTGAGCCCATCTTTGCATGAAATGTTCCTTTAGTATCTCTGATTTTCTTGAAGAGATCTCTAGTCTTTCCCATTCTGTTGTTTTCCTCTATTTCTTTGCATTGATCACTGAAGAAGGCTTTCTTATCTCTTCTTGCTATTCTTTGGAACTCTGCATTCAGATGTTTATATCTTTCCTTTTCTCTTTTGCTTTTCACTTCTCTTCTTTTCACAGCTATTTGTAAGGCCTCCCCAGACAGCCATTTTGCTTTTTTGCATTTCTTTTCCATGGGGATGTTCTTGATCCCTGTCTCCTGTACAATGTCATGAACCTCATTCCATAGCTCATCAAGCACTCTATCTATCAGATCTAGGCCCTTAAATCTATTTCTCACTTCCACTGTATAATCATAAGGGATTTGATTTAGGTCATACCTGAATGGTCTAGTGGTTTTCCCTACTTTCTTCAATTTCAGTCTGAATTTGGCAATAAGGAGTTCATGATCTGAGCCACAGTCAGCTCCTGGTCTTGTTTTTGCTGACTGTATAGAGCTTCTCCATCTTTGGCTGCAAAGAATATAATCAATCTGATTTCGGTGTTGACCATCTGGTGATGTCCATGTATAGAGTCTTCTCTTGTGTTGTTGGAAGAGGGTGTTTGTTATGACTAGTGCATTTTCTTGGCAAAACTCTATTAGTCTTTGCCCTGCTTCATTCTGTATTCCAAGGCCAAATTTGCCTGTTACCCCAGGTGTTTCTTGACTTCCTACTTTTGCATTCCAGTCCCGTATAATGAAAAGTACATCTTTTTTGGGTGTTAGTTCTCAAAGGTCTTGTAGGTCTTCATAGAACCGTTCAACTTCAGCTTCTTCAGCGTTACTGGTTGGGGCATAGACTTGGATTACTGTGACATTGAATGGTTTGCCTTGGAAAGGAACAAAGATCATTCTGTCGTTTTTGAGATCGCATCCAAGTACTGCATTTCGGACTCTTTTGTTGACCACGATGGCCACTCCGTTTCTTCTGAGGGATTCCTGCCCACAGTAGTAGACATAATGGTCATCTGAGTTAAATTCACCCATTCCAGTCCATTTTAGTTCGCTGATTCCTAGAATGTCGACATTCACTCTTGCCATCTCTTGTTTGAGTACTTCCAATTTGCCTTGATTCATGGACCTGACATTCCAGGTTCCTATTCAATATTGCTCTTTACAGCAGTGTGTATATTGGACTCCATTGTTCATACAGGGGCACCACATCTTAGCTGGGGCAATTTTTGACTAGTGGTACTCAATTGAATCACTGGATGTTTAGATAATCAGACTAGGTTGGGGATATAGGCAAGAGGGAACTGCTGATAAGATCTCTGTGTATTAGAATGTAGGTTTTGAGGAAATCCCAGTTCCTGCAAAGAAAGAAATGAATTGGCATCTTCCCGATGCATACTGGTAATCTCCTCCCTACTCTACTCCTTCAACCATTCCTTTAAAGCTAGGCTACCAGTCCTAAAGGAAGTCAACCCTGAATATTCATTGGAAGGACTGATGCTGAAGCTCCGATACTTTGGCCACCTTCAACACTTTGGACAACTCATTGGAAAAGACCCTGATGCTGGGCAGGATTGAAGGCAAAATGAAAAGAGAGAGGCAAAGGATGAGATAGTTAGATAGCATCAGCGACTCAATGGACATAAGTTTGAGCAAACTCTGGAAGATAGTGAAGGACAGGGAAGCCTGGCGTGCTGCAGGCAAAGGGGTCACAAAAAATCGGATACGATTGAGTGATTGAACAACAATAACTTGGTTACCTTCACATTCTCAGATCAGTCAGACTTTTGCATGACCTTTCTGCCCTGACACACCGGTGAGAGTCTCTTTCTGATCAGCACGCTAGAGGAGGACAGCTCCTTCCGGATAATGAAAACTACAAATTCACCATCAGAGCACGGAAGAACTCGACCACTGGAACAGTTTCTCCTGGAGATCAAGAAATCACTCCTCCGTCTCCTAATTCCTCCAGTTTCTGAGAGCATGCTTTCTTTCCTCTTTTTCCACAGCCCTAAGGGACCTGTCCTGAGTTTTCGCTATAAGAAGTTTAGGGCCTGAACTAGGTCATTTTTCCAGTTGTCTGTCCCTGAGCGGCCTCTGGAACTTAATTTCTCTCCTCTCTACCACTCACTATCCAGTGGCCCTCTTGCCTTCTCGGTTCCGCAGGAGCAGAGGCATCCGCGCGTCCCGGGCTCATCGCTCGCTTGGAATTCGGGCTTGGTGCCCAAGACAAGCTTTTTGCGGGGAGGCCCGGTCGCAATTGCAGGTGCCAATACTCCTGCAGTTGGCTGGAGTTCTTGGCATACGGAGACTGGTGTCTTTCGCGGGCCTACCCCGCCGCCGACGTCGCGCCCTGCCACCTGGGGTGGGGCTGTTAGCTTCCCAGGCGCCGAGGCCGGCAGGATGCGAGCTCCATCAGAGTTGGACCGTCTGGCTTTCTCCTCCCGAGTCGCAGATGGCCGCGGGACCCCGACTTCCTCCAGCTGTCCCCTGCCGCCGCCACCATCGTCTTCCCCAGCAGCGGCGGCTGGACGACAGCGCCGTCACTGGTCGGATTGGAGCCGGCGGCTCAGACGGGACACCCTGGGGTGGGGGAGTGGGGGAGGGAGGGTGTGCGAAAGGGGGAGGTCAGTGTTGGGCGGGCACTCGGGGGACCCGGCGCTGCCCCCTCCAGCAGCAGCAGCACAGCAGCATCCACAGCCGCCGCCGCAGTCTGAGCGGCCGCAGCAGAGCGAGCGCGAGCTTCAGCTCCGCGCGGCGGAGAGCAGAGGGGCGGCGGCGCCCGCCCCAGCCGAGCCGAGCAGAGCCGAACGCGCAGCCGGGCCGCCGCCGCCGCCTCGCAGATGCCATCACAGCAACAAAGAGCTCGCTGAGCTGAGAGCCCCGGCGAGAGCTCGCCTGGAAGCCCTCCACGGTGCCCGCTCCAGGAGCTAGGTGACAGCAGGAGGAAACGCTCCGGGGGTCTGGGGGAAGGGAGGGGACAGGAGATGGCCAAGAAGAGAAAGCCCCCCAGCATCAAGGGTGAGTTAACGCTCCATTCTCACCTCGCTCCATCCCATCTCCCACCCGCCGACCGCCCCTGTGGCTAGCCTGTTTACATCCGGGCTTGGCCAAGTGGAAGGCTGCCTGCTGGGGAAGAGTTTTCCTTATCCGGGAGGTGGGGAGAACTGCTGCACCTTCCTTTACCTCCGGGGAGACTCCGATAGGAGTTTGTCCCCTTTTCGTAACCCGGGGAAACCTGGAGACTCTTGTCCTCACCCCACTCCTTTCCCACTCCAAGAGCTTGGGTATCTGTTGCACCTTACCCTCCCGGGGCAGTGGGGAGAGAAGCGACTTGGCTCCTTGGATCTTAACCTTTTCGGAATCAGGCTGTGTGTGTGTGTGTGAAAGAGAGAGAGAGAGTTTTTCGAGGTGCCTCTCTACTACTCTCTTCTCCCAACCTCCCTCCTCCCTCTATCCCTTCATCCCAGGGTAATAAGTTCTGCATCAATTTCCCCAACGTCCAGCCTCAAGAGGAGATAGGAGCTGTCTGGCTCTCCTTTTCCCCATGGTCAAGGGGATTTGCTACGGGTCAGGTCCCTGCAGGCTTTTCCCCTCTTCCCGACCTGCTGAGGCTGGCAGTGACTCCCGTCGTTGAGGTGGGCCCCTGTTGCTCCTTTGGAACCAGGGCTTCTAAAGTTGGAAAGTTCAGAGGGGGATAAGCTCTGGCAGGGAGGATAAGGATGAGCTTGTTGCCGGGGTGACTTTAGGCATTGTGGCGTGGTCGGGAGCTGGACTCTGGAGGGAGCCTCGTAGGCGGCGTCCAGCAGGAGCTGGGTATCCAAATCGCCTAGCGCCGCGCTGCGCGCAGGGAGCTGGTGCACTCGCCTCTCGCGACCTCAGCGCGGACTAGCAGAGGTCGCCGCTGGCCGGCTGCCTAGCGCTTCGACTCTCGCGCCGGGGAGGTAGCGGTGGCGGAGAGGTGGTCTTGCAGCACTGCAGAGAGGTGGAAACCAGCTCGGCACCATGCGCGGTGAGGAAGCCTGTGCCGGGAGAACTGCACCAGAGCTTGGTGGGAAGGAGGAAACAGTGGCGTTTGAAGTTGGATTTCAACCCAATGGGCCTGGTAGCCCGGGAGGCGGAGATTTATCGCGCCTTGGGGTTTAATAAAACAGGACCACACTCTGAGATGCGAAGTGATGTACTCTTGAAAATATAGGTTTGGTTTGCAGCAGCGCGCCAGGCTTTGGCTTGCTGCTTCCTTTCCCCCCAAGTCTTGCTTGTGGGAGCTTAGCTCTACTCTAGAGGTCACTAGGGGGACACAACTTTATCTTGGTGCTTCAGCTTGCCTTTTAATTGCTGCGGAGTACTCAAATCACTTATTGGAAAGGGTTTCAAACCATGATCCTTAATCTTTTAGAAGATGTTGCTACGAAATACCCAGGATTTTCTCTTTTCTGCTCTAAACTATAACAGATATATAATTTTAGTGCAATGCCTTTCTTTAAAAATAATATAGCTCCTGTAAAATAGAAAAGGCCTTAAACTTGCTTTTTTCTCTCCCAATGAATTAGTACATGTTTACAGTGGTAGATGACTAAAGAAAGAATGAGAGAATATATTCATATATTCATCTACAAACAATTTTCTTATGATAATCTCAAAGAATTAGTCTAAACCCAGATTGACAGGGTGCATTAGCTGCACTTTTGGTTCATTCCTTTTTATGGAACCAGATCGCACCATGAATGAAACAGAAGGATTGGTTTTCAGCACTGCTGAACGGCTATCCATTGGCAGAAATACATTTCATACCCACCCCAAACCTTGCAGATTGTAAATGATCCATGAAGAGTGGAAAAATTTTTCCAGTTTTACAATACATGCTAGCTGGAGACAATCTTACCCTGAAATTAATCTTAGTAGACATGCAAAAAGATATAATTGAGGCCAAATTAATAAGTGAACTAGTATAACAGTTTGATGAAACATATCTCATTACTACCCTCCCCAAATACTAAGAAGTTTTTGATTTGTAAGCCAATAATCGGATTGTATTTTTTTGAATTTAACTAGATAGTGAACTAATTGAAGAGCAGTAATTAATAGAATTTTGTCATTTAAATGTTAAGAGATTTTTTGGAGGAATTAATAATCAGGCTTTCCTAGGAAATGTCTCAAGAAAGTTTACTGTAGTTCTTTAAAAATAAGATTTTCTCATACTACATGTTTTCTTTAAAAGTTATGTTATTTAACTCTTACTGATTTGTGTGTGTGTGTGTGTGTGTGTGTGTGTGTGTGTGTTTCTCTCTCTCTACTAATGCTGAGTTTCTTTTTCTTTAAACCAGATTACCATTTCTTTCTTAGAAGGAAAGAAACCTTTGAGAAAATCCTTGGAGTTTCCCTTTAGCAAAGCACAGTTAATTGTGATAGTTCAAAGGCAAGCCCAGGAAATTGGAATCCATTAATTTGCCTCAATGTTGCCTTTTATGAGGAGGAGTGCTCTACAAAAGTATCTGACTGCTGCTCCCAGACATCTGCTTCTAAGCTACAACCAACTTAAACCAAACTGCTAAATGCTAGGGCATTTTTGTTTGCCAGTTTAGTTTTTTTGGCAGGCTGGGGTGAACTTTGTGAATAATAAACTATACGTTTAGCAACATCCCGCCTGTGTTGGTTATCCTCTATCCAGAGCTGTTTTCTCTGCTTAGCTACTCTGTGTGCCGGGAAAGATGATTTGTTAGAGCATGTGACAGGCAAGTTGCTCATTGGCTCCTGTAGTCCTTGCAACAGACACTACACATCTAGAAAGCTAGAAATTGGCCAGAGGGAAATAGTCTCTTAATATTGACAGAAGATACCAGCTTTCATTTGTGGCACTCATTAAAAGACATTTTATAAAATGACTTTTATAAAAGAATATTTGTCAATCCAATATTTATAATATTTTAATGAAAAGATATGATGTAGTCCATTTCAATAAAAGTCTTAAAAATAGGTTAGTTATATTGATTATAGTGATACTAACCCTCCTCCCCCAGTACTATTAGTACAACAAGGATTCTCATTCACATTTAAAGGTTAAGTTATGCTGGGATTCATCTATTTATGCATTCATTCAGCAATTTTATTGACTACTGGATATGTACTAGGTTCTGTGCATTGATAAACATGATACCCAATGAAGAGTATATTAAGAGGGAGGCTTGGAAAGACTAGGTAAACAAATACCTGAATAAGAAAATTTTACAATGATTAATATCATGAAAATAAAATAGGACATATTATGGAAAGTGATTGTGGGGTTACTTTATTTTATTTTATTTTTTGTGTGTGTGTGAGGTTACTTTAGATTGTGACATTTGAGCTGGGAGCCAAATGATGAGGAATTTACCTGCCAAGAGCTGGAACATGGCACTGCAAGCCTTAAGGCAGGAATGAGATTGTGGCTTGGCATGTTCAAATACAGAAGAACTGCCAGTTTGGCTGGAGTGCAGTATGTTAGGTAGAGACTGGTAGGGAGAGGCCAGACTTTTTGGACCCTAAATAGGAGTTAGATTTTAGTTTAAGTGCAGTGAGAAGCCTATTGGATGCTCACTAGACATTTAGGGCTTCATTCTCATCTTTGAGGATGGTTTCATGGAGAGCAGCTTTCGTACGTCAACACCCTAGGCCAAGTAAAGTCCCTACCCAATGAATTTCACTTTTCTAAAAGGTCTAGTTATAATCAAGGAACTGAGACCTCCTGCTGAGAGCCCTCTTACCTGCAATATTTGGGGCTAAGATGTTGATAGCATTTCTAGGAATCTCTGCTTAAGGAAACAATTCTAAAGATAATGAGGACTATTAATAATTCAACATTTTGGTAAAAAAGTTAGTCATCATCCTCATTCCCCATCCCCCAACAATCCTTTCAAAGCAAGTAAATCTTAGGAAAAGCATATTGTAATGGTAGAAGGGAGGAGTACAAAGAGCCTAGAACAGTAGGTGGAATGTGGAAGGCAGCACGAGAGGCTCCTAGGTAACGGAAAGGAGTCCTTGAAACAAGAGTGATGCTTGGAAAGGGGACATGAGAAAGCCTCTGAGACAACATCAGCCAGTTCATGATTTTGCCAAGAGAAGCAGAAGCCTGATGTGAGAGTGTGCCAAGAGAAACACTCTAGTTCAAGCACAAAGGAAGTTCAAATCAGGGTATCTTTATGCTTTTAACTGCTTTTTACTTGTGAAGCATTTATAACAATAAAAGCACACAGGCTTTTAAAAAAGCTCTTTGATTTTACTTATTATCAGGTAGCTCTTAATGGATTATAAACCTCGAAGATGAAAATAGCATAAAAAAGTAGTGATAAAAACTGCTATTTGTTGGAGGTATCTGCTTGACATCTAATCAACAGGGAAATTATACTCCTGGGTCTCTATCTTGCTGTGGAGATGTTGGCAGTGGGGAAGGGGGCAGGAGACTGGGTCTGTTGGATGATTTTCTGCCCCATAAGCATTTATTCCTAGAAGGTGCCATGGTATTTAGAAGATGTGTAAATCATAATTTTAAAGCCCTCCACTCCCTCTCCCACCTTCACCTGTCTGCATTTTTTGCCAGCAATTAATAATGAAAACTATGTTAAGAATTTTTGTAGCTTCAAGACATTGTTTAGTCACCTCATTGTTTAATCCCTGTTTTCTTTGTGCTCCAATGGACTCTTGAGGCTGGCAGGGCTGGTAGTTCTCAGGGATTATGTAACTAAGAATGGATTTGGTCCTTAGTGGTACAGTAACACAATGTGTTTATGACATCAGATTTTCTTCATAGCATTGAGAGTCATAGTAGGTTAGAGTTAAAAGAAAGGCTCAGTGTTGATAGAGTTAGTGGAGAAATGCTATAGTAAGAGGTGAGAAATGCTATAGTAAGAGGTGAGTAATGCTGTCAAATATGAATAGTCTATGTAAGGAATTTGGTCAAGTGTATTATTTGTAGTTGCATATTATGTATAAGTCAGGATATGTCTCTCTCCATCTAGAGAGAGATATGTATATAGGCATATCTTGATATGTATTTAAACTAGAGCTCAGTTCCCAATATAAATTCAGATTTCACTCTGTACATGCGAGTGTGATCATGTCTGCATTTTATATATAAGGAAATTGAGACACAAAGATATTAGGTACTTTCTTGGGGTCTATGAATAAATTTTGTACTGTGGATAAAGGCATAACCAAGCTGTATGACACACTCTCCTTTGACTATGTTCAGTGTTTTTTTTTAAATTAATTAATTTATTTTAATTGGAGGCTAATTACAATGTTGTAGTGGTTTTTGCCATACAATGATATGAATCAGCCATGGGTGTACATGTGTTCCTCATCCTGAACCCCCTCCCACGTCCTTCCCCATCCCATCATCCCTCAGGGTTGTCCCAGTGCACTGGGTTTGAGTGCCCTATTTCATGCATCAAACTTGGACTGATGATCTATTTCACATATGATAATACATATGTTTCAATGTTATTCTCTCAAATCATCCCACCCTTGCCTTCTTCCACAGAGTCCAAAAGTATGTTCTTTATATCTGTGTCTCTTTAGTTGTCTTGCATAAAAGGTCATCATTACCATCTTTCTAAATTCCATATATATATACATTATTATACTGTATTGGTGTTTTTCTTTCTGACTTACTTTATTCTGTATAATAGACTCCAGTTTCATCCATCTCATTAGAACTGATTCAAATGTGTTCTTTTTAATAGCTGAGTTATATTCAGTGTTTTATTACCTGTTCACTTTCCTCAAGATCTCTCAAGTCTAACATAGAAAGGGAGATCAATTTTGCTTTTTCATGCTGAATCAAAAGGATGGTACACTGTCCTCAGAAGTATCACAACTTTATTGTTTGTGATCCACTTTTAAAATTAGAAATACATTGCTAACAAAGTAGGCTAACTGCTCACAAATGCTAAGGTGATATTGTACAGAGGTTTTAGGGCCTCTCTAGAGATAGGGAGGCCAGACAGAGTGAACAAATATTCTCATTTTTTGAAGTGGTATAATTTGGAAAAGATGCATGTGGGTCCCCTCTGAGGTAGATTCAAGTCATTTTGCCATTCACGTGGAAAGCCATTTGCCTGCTGTGGTAGCTAGCCTTTAAGATGGCGTCAGTGTTTTTTGCCTCCTGGTGTTCACACCCTTACATACTCCTGTGGCACACTGAATTGGGGCTGCATGTGGCCTGTAGTGTGTGGTGGAAGGCTATGTTGTACAAAAAGACATGGCAGCTTCTGTCTCGCTCTTGTATATCTGGTGCTCTCTTACATTGCTTACTTTGGGGAAGACCAGCTGCCAAGTTGTGAAAGCACTCAGGCGTTCTGGTGGAGAGGCCCATGTGGGAAAGAACTGAGGCCTCTTGCTAAGAGCCAGCTTCAGCTTGCCCACCTTGTGCACGACCTACCTTAGAAACAGACCCTCTAGCCCAGTTAAGCCTTTAGGTGTCTATAGCCTTAGCCAACATCTAACTGAACGTTATGAGAAATCCTTACCTAGGTCTACCCAACTAGCCTACTTTTGGATTCCAATATTGTAGAAACAGTGAGAGATGGTAAATGGTTACTGTTGTGCTGAGCCGCTTTGGTTCATTACTTTTGTACCTTTATCTTGGGGGGTAGGGACCCTCTTATTGGTGTGTAAATAGTAGGGGAGACCATGTATGTGTGAAAAAACATATATAGTTTTAAAATCTTCCACTACAATAATTTACTTATTTATATAATTTTTATATGTAAAATATTAATATATCTTTATTAATCTTTATATTTACATATCTTTTATATATAAAAGATTAATTTTCTTATTTATATAATTACTCCAGGGTTTCCCCTAAGCTAGGTGCTACTTCAGAATAAAAGGAACACTGAATTCACAATCTTCATTACTAGTCTTGGCATTGGCCCTGAATCTTAGTTCTCTTTATTACTTCAGAGAGCTGGGCTAAAAACCTGCAGTTCTCTTTCCCTGTTTCCCTTAAGTTCCTTTTAGAAGCTTGATTCCTTCTCCTCTACTTCTTTGATTGGTCCTCATTTCTGCCCTCTATAGTTCACTTGGTTTGGCAGGTACCTTCCAAATAAAAGCCCCATCAAGTGAAAAAATGAGAGTGTTAGACTACAAATGCCCCCCAAGTCCTCCAGCAGCCCTCCAAACTGAGAAGACAAAAAGTCCCTTAAAACCTAAAATCTCCCAATAGACCCTTTTCCAGCTATATTTATCTACTTCTCCCTACCAAGGAGTCCCTGGCCCCTCCCAGTCCAACTAGTCCCTTGATGTATAACAAGGAGAGTGAGAAAGAGGATAAAGCAAACATTAAGAAGCCTGCGATTCCTTCTACTTCAGTGTAGAATACTTGTCTGCTTTATTTCAGCCCCTCACTCATTTCTTCATTCACTTGACAAATATTAACTGAAGACTTACTCTGTGCTAGAAGTGTATTTGGGAATCAAAATGGAGCCTTTAGGTAGGGAAGACAGACCATGAACAAACTGTTGAGATTAAAAATTGAAATGTACTATGATGAAAAAAATAGAGCATGGTCTGGGGGATTTGGAGGGCTGGTGATGGCCTGATGGAGGAGAGTGAACTATTAATAGGATGGTTGGTGCTGCTGCTGCTGCTAAGTCACTTCAGTCATGTCTGTGCAACCCCATAGACGGCAGCCCACCAGGCTCCCCCGTCCCTGGGATTCTCCAGGCAAGAACACTGGAGTGGGTTGCCATTTCCTTCTCCAGTGCAGGAAAGTGAAACGTGAAAGTGAAGTCGCTCAGTCGTGTCCGACTCTCAGCGACCCATGGACTGCAGCCTACCAGGCTCCTCCACCCATGGGATTTTCCAGGCAAGAGTACTAGAGTGGGGTGCCATTGCCTTCTCCGAATAGGATGGTTAGGTAAACTTAATTGGAAACACAATATTGAAGAAGACAAAGTAGTTTTTATGGAGGAAGAAGAGTCTTTCAGAAAGAGAGAAAAGCGAGGGCAAAGACCCCCTGGTCAGAGTATCCTGGCATGTTTGATAAACAGAAAGGAGAGTGAGTGAAATTAGTAAAGAGAATAGAAATAGGAAAGGCAGGCAGAACAGTGAGGGGGGACTAGATCACATTCGGCCCTGTGGGCAATTTTAAAGACTTGGACTTTAATCCTCAGTGAAATGGGGCATCATTGAAGGTTTTGAACAAAGGAATAATAGGCTCTGACTGACAATTTAAAAAGAATTGCTGTGGCTACCATGTCAAAAACATCCTCTCGGGGCAAGAGAGAAGCTAGACGACCAGTAAAGAGTCTTGCAGTATTTCAGTTGAGAAATGATGGTGGCAACTGTCAGGGCGATAGCAGTGGAGGGCCTGAGAAATGGAAGGACACGGAATATATTTTGAGGGTGGAGCTAATATGGTTTCCGGAACTAACAGGCTGTGTGAGAAAAAGACAATGAGTCATGGATGATTCCATAGTTTGTGACCTGAACTACTAATAGGATGGAGTCGTTATCAGCTGGTATTGGAAGATTGTGGATGGGGCAAGTTTAGTGAGAAAGGAGTTCAGTTTTTTTTTTTTTTTTTTTTAGGAGATCAGTTTTGGACACATATGAGTTGAAGTGTTCATTTGATATTCAAGTGGAGATGACAAGTAGGAGGTCAAACACATGAATCTGGAGTCTGGGGTAGAGGCTGGGCTGATGATGTGAATTTGGGAGACATTGGCACCTAGGTGGTAAGACCTAAGGCTGAATAAGCACTCACTTCCTGGCAAGTGAGTAGTCTGAGAGACATGATCTAAGCCCAGGGTTACTGTATTATTAAGAGGGAAGGGAGATGGAGTGGAAGCTGGTAAAGGAGATTTAGAAAGAGAAACTGGTGGGTAAGGGGAAAGTCAAGAGTGTGAGGGGTCCCAGAGCCAAGGGAGAAAGTGTATCAAAGTAGAAAAAAATAATCGACGGCGTCAAATGCTGCTGATGAAGTAACATGAGGGTTAAGAAGTGACCATGGCATTTGTTACTGTGAAGGTTACTGAAGACCTTGACAAGGGCAGTTGGAATAGGTCAAGAGAGCATGAGAGGAGAAGAATTGGAGACATCAGAGTCAACTCTTTCGAGGGGTTTTGTGGCAAAGGAAGCAAAGAAATGGTGCTGTGGCTGGGAGCAGTAATCAAGAAAAAGAAAACTTTTTGAAGATGGGAGAAATGATGGTAGGTTTCATTTCTTGCTTTTGTCATTTGCTTTGTGAGGTGGTCTTTAACTTCTCTTTCACTATTTTTTTAAACCATTGAACTGTACACTTTTTTTTAATGGATTTGTTCATTTTTGGCTGCACTGGGTCTTTGTTGTTGCACTTGGGTTTTTCTCTGATTGCGGCAAGTGGGCCTACTCTCTAGTTGCGGTGCTTAGGCTTCTCATTGCGGTGGTGTCTCTTGTTGCAGAGCACGGGCTTTAGGATGTATGAGTTTAGTTGCCCCATTGCATGTGGAATCTTCCCGGAGCAGGGATGGAACCGTGTCCCCTGCATTGGCAGGCAGATTCTTAACCACTGCACCACCAGGGAAGTCCTTTCTTTCACTATTTTAAATTTTGACAGCTTTCTAGGACAATTTTCTTTGGGAGATAAGGAGGGAATTAATGTATAGTGGTTTTATATTACTTAGTTATAAGAATGTTTCTTTTTTGTCTTTTATTTCTGTAAACAGATTATCTTTAAAAATATTAAATATAGTATGAGAAGAGAAATAGAAATGGATTTCCTGATGAAATATTTAATAAAATATACCACGGTAGGAGAAAGCTGCCATGAGATGAAAGAGTGCCAGTCATCATGTTGCTGACTGTCAGCTGGAAAACTCAGAAGGAACGAAGGACAAGTTTAAAAATATTTTGTGTAGGGGCAAGCCTGGTTGTTCTTGACCAGAGGCAATTTTGCAGTGTCTTGAAGACATTTTTGATTGTCATTACTGGGGTGATGCTATTGGTTTCTGGTGGCTAGAGACCAGGGATGATGCTAAACATTTTGTAATGCCCAGGACAACCCTCACAACAAAGAATTATCTGGTTCAAGTTGTCAACAGTGCCGAGGTCAAGAAATCCTGGGATAGTCCTGTCATTTTTTCATTCTTTCAGAGAGGAGCTAGCAAGCTCCTTCCGAAAGAGTCTGTTTGACCTATGCCATTGTTCTACATTTAGATGAGGCGCAGCTGTTTAAAAATTAAATTCAAATAAAGACAGGCTTTTTTCTTTTTGTCTTTGCTTTCTATCCCCACCTGCCTGTCCTGCCTTCTGTTGGTTCCCCTAGTATTTTACTATTTTTATAAACTTGCATTGTTTCCCACTGGGCCCATGAAATTAGAGGGACATTAAAGTTATGGTAAAAAAATCCTTGATTCAGTTGGGGAACCACAATTTTATATTGCTGATTCCTATTCTGCATCTGTCTGACAGTTTTATGAAAGAAATAATCAAGAACAGGATGATTTGTTAAGCTCTAGCTCTTTAATGAAAAAGGCTGGGTGGTCTCTCAGCCATATTTCCCGTGGCCTCTTTTAGCCATTAGGACTTCAGGGGAAAGCTGCACCCTTCATAGTCCGACTGTCGATGTGTGCATTATCTGACGAGGAAGAATCTGAACTAACTCACGACTGTCCTAAGTGCTTGTTGAGTGAAAGGATGAGAAATTTTAAATCCAGTTTTATAAGAAGCAATTTAAAATTTGTGTATTTAAAAAACTTGAAGGACAGGTTCTTTTTATGTACATTTGGCAGTTCATTGGATTGTGTTTGAATGTCCAATTCCAGAGATAAAAGTAAGATTTTTAAACTGACATTAAAAGTTTATTAAAAGTGTATTATCACTCTAGGCTTGCTCTACAAAAAAAATTCAGAAGTCATTCTGAAGTTAGCGTATATATACATTTTGTTAGTATTAGTTTCAGAATATCATAAATCATAAAATTAGAAAAAACTATAAAAGCTACTTAATGAACATTCATACTTCACAAGTCTGGTATTAACAGTATTTTTCACTTTGAATTAAGTTCTTTTTTCTTTTTACCCACTGTTCTCATACTCTTATTCATACTTACTTTGTTTGGCTGCACAAAAATGTTAACACATTCTTTTTCCATGGCAATGACTTTGATTCTGCTGATTTAACACCTTTACTGTAGTGAAAGAATATCTAGGACTAAAAAAGAAGCATTATGTTATTTAAAAAAGATCTTTGTTCATAAATAAACCTGTCCAGGAATATCTTAGTTGTGGAAGGTAGGACAGACTTGAAGTTATAAAGAATAGTGTTACATATACCTATGGCTGATTCATGTTGATATGTGGCAGAAACTAACACAATATTGTAAAGCAATTATCCTCCGATTAAAAATAAATTTAAATAAAAAAAGAATAACGTTGGAATTCACCCCTTATCTTGCCCTTCTTAGTCCTTAAGAAAGACTTACATTAAAATACATACAATAGAAATTCTGCACTGAATAATTATCATACTTCTGACACACAAACTTTATTTAGTAATCTATAGACACAACCCAAAGACAAAAAGACATGTGGTTCACATGCCAAATTCTAAGGTCAAGACTGGTTATGTTTTAACCTCTATAAATTCTCTTTACCTGATTCTGAATCAATGCCTTAAGTATGATGGATAAGCAAATTAATTGACTATACATAAGTTTATATGGATCAAGAGAGGCATGTAACCTATTTAAACCATTTGGCAAACAAGCCATTTTTAAGTTTTTGGCAACATTAAATGGTAGAAAAGTATATTAATTAGAAATGACTTACTAAAACAAGCCTTTGAAGAATTCTAATGGTAATATTTTTAGCTATTTGTTTATATTATGTTAAAGGAATGGAATATCTTTTGAATATTGAGAACTTTCATGAGTCTAGACTTTCTTCCAGTTGTTCCTATTTAGTGTGGTTTTATGCTACATCTTGTATTTCTGAAAACTGGGTATTTGTATGTACTAAGACCCTGACGCTGGGAGGGATTGGGGGCAGGAGGAGAAGGGGACGACAGAGGATGAGATGGCTGGATGGCATCACTGACTCAATGGACATGAGTTTGAGTGAACTCCGGGAGTTGGTGATGGACAGGGAGGCCTGGTGTTCTGCAATTCATGGGGTTGCAAAGGGTTGGACACGATTGAGCGACTGAACTGAACTGAAGGCTGAAGAACCTTGAGAATGGCCACTGGCAGACCAGAGGTCAAGTCAACATCAAGAATCTCTCAGGGATGGGAAGTTGGCTCGATGGTATCCTTGAGTAACTTGAGGTTAGGGCTGTTTATGAGGAATTTCTTCATGTAGGGAGAAATAAGCATGTAGTTTTTCATTCCTATAGATATGCTAAAATTTTTTTCTTGGAATCATCCAGACCCTGAGATAGCTCTTTATCCAGCTTATTATTTTGACCCCACATAGACATGCTTTTGCTATTTTGTATTTAGCTATTGTAGTGCTGACTGGCATTGAAAAACTTGACATATGAAGTCATATGAGGTTCAAGGATGTATGTCTCATGCTGATCACTATTTTATGAAGTATTTGCATTATGAGTACCTGATTAAGAAGTTTTTCTGAATGTCACTAGCTAACAATAGACAAAGTAAGTCATGAAACTCATTGAGTTTCCCATATGGGTAGATAGCTTGTTATTGTTCAGTCACCAAGTCATGACCAACTCTTTGTGACCCCATGAACTAAAGCACTCCAGTCTTCCCTGTCCCTCACCATCTCCTGGAATTTGCCCAAGTTCATGTACATTGAATTGGTAATACTATTCAACCATCTCATCATCTGTTGCTCCCTTCTCTTTCTTCCTTCAATCTTTCCTGGCATCAGGGTGTTTTCCAATGAGTTAGCTGTTCACATCAGGTGACCAAAGTATTGGCGCTTCAGCTTCTGCATCCATCCTTCTGATATACCTTGGTGTTTCAGGGTTGATTTCCTCTAAGATTGATTGGTTTGATTTCCTTGCTTTCCAAGGGACCTGTAAGAGTATTCTCCAGCACCACAGTTTGAAAACATCAATTCTTCGGTGCTCTGCTTTCTTTTCTGTCCAGCTCTCACATCCATATATGACTACTGGAAAGACCATAGCCTTGACCATATGGACCTTTGTCGGCCAAGTGCTGTCTTTGCTTTTTAACACACAGTCTAGGTTTGTCTCAGCTTTCCTACCAAGAAGCAATCATTTTCTAAGTTCATGGCTGCAGTTACCATCTGTAGAGCCCAAGAAGAGGAAATCTGTCACTACTTCTATTTTCCATGAAGTGAAGGGACTGGATGCCATGATCTTAGTTTTTTTAAGCTAGGAAGGGTAGCTTGGAAGCTCAAAACTGAGAATGAGCCCACTTCTTATGTAAGACTGTGGAATCATAAATTATGCATTTTTGAATTAATTTTGTTTTTCATATCTTTATTCTTCTTTCCTGTCATCATCTTTCTATATATACTTTCTTTTGTTGAAATGTGTGTAGTTTTATAAACTGCTTTAAATCTTCTTCGAAACAAGATGAATTATAAACAAATTAACGTTGGCTAAGACTAACTTTATAGAAATTAAATAATCTACTCAAAGTTATTAACTAGTAAAGAATGTGCATTTAAACCTAGATGCAGCCTCAATCAAAATTTTTTTTGCATGTAATAGAACAAAGCATCTCATTGTCCTAATTCAACTTTTCCTTTGCAGATTACACTAGTTTTGTTCATGTATAATTTTCTATAGTTGAGGTTTGATTTATCATCACCTTTACCCACTTGGCTACACAAGTGGGGAATCTGGAGTCATCCCTGACACTCTTTTACAGGCCTCTGCTCAAGCAAATGAAGTTGGTCATTACTACTGATCCTGATAGTGTCTACTTTTCTTTACCTTCACTGTCACAGATATAATTCAGCACTCCTCATTTCTAGTATGGATTAGAACTACCTGTACACCAAAAGGTCTCTTTGCATAAGGCCTAAATCATCTCTTAACTTATTTTTCACAGTATTGCAGATATGCTACTACCAACATGCATGTTTGATCATTTCACAGTCTTAAAGTAATAGCCCTCCATCACCTCTACTCAGGACAAAAATCGAAATTCCATACCAAGGTATATCAGACTCTCTAGAATCTGACCCATTAGAACCTTTCCTGCTTCATCTTTTCCACACCCATCTTAAACTTAATGACCCACCATTCTAACACTGGGGACCACACGCATTCTTTTATGCTTCCTCTGCCTTTGTGATGTTGTGTGTGTATGTGTGTGTATAATGCTGAAAATTCCTATTTATCCTTCAAACCTCAGCACAATGTCACTACTACATTAAACTCTCATCCCCATCTTCCCCTTTGACACTCCCTACAAAAACAGTTGAACTTTTCCTCTTTGCTTCCCCCATTACATCTTCCACTTAGGTCTAAAACCCCATGAACAGTATGAAAAGACAAAATGATAGGATACTGAAAGAGAAACTATGAGATGGCTGGATGGCATCACTGACTCGATGGATGCGAGTCTGAGTGACCTCCGGGAGCTGGTGATGGACAGGGAGGCCTGGCGTGCTGCGGTTCATGGGGTCGCAAAGAGTCGGACATGACTGAGCGACTGATCTGATCTGATATTGATTTAAGATTTAAAGTGTAGAGTTTATATGTCCATCGCTTTCTCAGTTCTCCAGGGGGTCTTTAGTCTTACCTGTGCCCTGAAGCAAAAGGAACCAAAAGCCTGACAGGAAATCAGTCATTGGCTTAACATCCCAGGGTCAAGGTGTCACTGTAGCTTACCCCGCCTCCCATTATCCTGGTAATATTATTAGGGAAGTGTGTGTTTCAGGCAGGAGAGAACAGTGCCCTGTGCCCAGGTAAGTCTGCTAGAAACTGTTCTTTCCTAGGGCTGCTTCCAATCTTCCTGTGTCTTGGATTAATTTTCCTGAATCAAACCTGGCTCTCTGTAAGTTGTCACCTGTCTGGAGTTGGTCTAGGGTTTTATGGGATTGCACCAAAGGGACTTTGTCATGTGCCTGTTGGTTGTTCTTTCCTGTAGGTTTCTTCGTAAATACCTACCACTAGACTATGAACACCTTGAGAGTCCTGATTGTGTGATATTTATCCTTTAATCTAAAATGTCTAGTATAATTCTGGATATATTACAGAAACCTATGGACAGAGGAGCCTGGCAGGCTACAAGTCCAGTTCAGTTCAGTTCGGTCACTCAGTTATGTCCGACTCTTTGCGACCCCATGGACTGCAGCATTCCCGGCTTCCCTGTCCATCACCAACTCCCAGAGCTTGCTCAAACTCATGTCCATTGAGTTGGTGACACCATCCAACCATCTCATCCTCTGTCATCCCTGTCTCCTTCTGCCCTCAATCTTTTCCAGCATTATGGTCTTTTCCAATGAGTCAGTTCTTCACATCAGGTGGCCGAAGTATTAGAGCATCTAACTATCTCCCTCAAAATATTGGAGGGAGGAAAGAGAAAATATCTTTTCAGATACCTCCCTCCTTTCCTCCCTCCCTCCCTTCTTTTGTTATAAGTATTTTCTAATTTTGGGTCAGTCTTGTTTAACAAAAAGGAATTTATTAAAATTATTTCATTAAAAACTGCAGATATGTAATATCAAATTAATTTTAAGAGTTAAATGAATGTATATATTTGTGTTAACTTTATATGTCTCACTTTGTAATTTGGGGCATAGTATTATACATTGAAAACCCAAGTTGATTCTTTATGCTATTATTAAAATTGTGAGTTTAATAATCTTTTTTACTAAAATGGTGTAAAGAAAATGGTACCATAGCCTCTTTCCCTGTTTCTGTTGCATTGCTAATTTTCTTCCAAGGTATAGCACCTTTGTAATTGTTAACTCAGTAATCTTCACGAGGTAGGGAAGGTCTGCAGGTGTAATTTTTCCCATTTCTAAAATCAAGGCAGCATGGAGTTCTTTTACTTTTTTTTTTTTTTTTTTTTTTACTGTCAAATTACACATCACTCTATCATTACATTATAACTTTTTGATGGTTCTGCACAGCTTGTGGGATCTCAGTTCCCTGTCCAGAGACTGAACCTGGACCAGGGCATTGAAAACTCCGAATCCTAACTACTTGACTACAGGAAGTTTGCGTTTCATTGTAATTTTGAATGTCATTTTACATTTGACTTATGAACACTTTTAAAAAGTTGACCTGTCAACTTTTTCAGTTTTTTCAATAATAAATGTAAAATCTTTTGTACAACTTTACAATAATAATGAAATATCATTAAGATTGGAATTCAGCTTTTCTGTTGGTCTTATTATTTTTGTAGGCAGTTAGATATTATGCTAAGGTCAGGAAAATTTCTATCTTTTAACATTTCATTTTGAGACTGTAATGAACTTTGGATCTGTTTTAGAAGACTCCACTGCTATGTTTAAACATGTTCTTTCTTTTCCCTTTTGGAACTTTACCTTTTCATTTCAATTTTTCCAAAGCTGATTTATTTCCATTTATGATGTCAGTTTTTCTTTTAATATTGATTGTAAAATTCATATGGTGAGTTCGGTTCTTTTTTTTTAAATGTAATTTGAAATAATCATCAATATAAAAGTCTAAAATACTGATAGTTTCCAACCAATTTCTGATTAGCAAGCTGTGGTATGTACTTAAAAGTCATTAGAGTTAAAACTATGAATTAAAACCCTATGTTATCTATGCTAAAAGTGGGAAAGATTTTAGAAATGGTTTAGCTTAATTCCTTTTGAAGATGAGTAAACTTAGGCTATTAGGGATCAATCCTGGAATTTCTTTAGAAGGAATGATGCTAAAGCTGAAACTCCAGTATTTTGGCCACCTCATGCGAAGAGTTGACTCATTGGAGAAGACTCTGATGCTGGGAGGGATTGAGGGCAGGAGGAGAAGGGGACGACAGAGGATGAGATGGCTGGATGGCATCACTGACTCGATGGATGCGAGACTGAGTGACCTCCGGGAGCTGGTGATGGACAGGGAGGCCTGGCGTGCTGCGGTTCATGGGGTCGCAAAGAGTCGGACACGACTGAGCGACTGATCTGATCTGATCTGATCTGAAACTTAGGCTGAGAGAAGGCAATGGCACCCCACTCCAGTACTCTTGCCTGGAAAATCCCATGGATGGAGGAGCCTGGTAGGCTGCAGTCCATGGGGTCGCTGAGTAGGAAACGACTGAGTGCCTTCACTTTCACTTTTCACTTTCATGCACTGGAGGAGGAAATGGCAACCCACTCCAGTGTTCTTGCCTGGAGAATCCCAGGGACGGCAGGGCCTGGTGGGCTGCTGTCTCTGGGGTCACACAGAGTCAGACACGACTGAAGGGACTTAACAGCCGTAGCAGCAGCAAACTTAGGCTTGGGCTTGCCAGGCTCAGAGGTGAAGAATCTACCTGCCAAATAGGAGACTTGGATTCCATCCCTGGGTAGGGAAGATCCCCTGGAGAAGGAAATGGCAACCCATTCCAGTTTCTTGCCTGAAGAATCCCAATGGACAGAGGAGCCTGGTGAGCTACAGTCCATGTGATTACGAAGAGTTGAACACGACTTAGCGACTAAATAGCAGCAGCAACAGCAGCAGCAAATTTAGGCTCAGGGAGGTTAAAATTACTTTTCCAAAGTTACACAGTCAGAACTTGGGCAAGCTTGGATTGAAATTCAGATCTGACTTTTAGTCCAGTGTGGCTTTTCACCACATACTCTGAAATTGGCTGTATCGTCTATGGATGATGTGGCAGATGGAGCAACAGAGGTCTTCCATTTATGGCCTGGAATTAGAGTATTATTTTGAGTCAGAGTGTGCACACACATGTGCAATTCCTTCAAACTCAGGGTTAGAAGAAAGGTGCTTTCACTTATCTTCAATTCAGTTCAGTTCAGTTGCTCAGTGGTGTCCGACTCTTTGTGACCCCATGGACTTCAGCCCACCAAGCCTCCCTGTCCATCACCAACTCCCTGAGTTTACTCAAACTCATGTTCATTGAGTTGGTGATGCTATCCAACCATCTCATCCTCTGTCATCCCCTTCTCCTGACTTCAATCTTTCCCCAAAACAGGGTCTTTTCTAATGAGTCAGTTCTTCTCATTGGGTGGCCAAAGTATTGGAGTTTCAGCTTCAGCATCAGTCCTTCCAATGAATATTTAGGACTGATCTTTAGGATGGACAGGTTGAATCTCCTTGCAGTCCAATGGACTCTCAAGGGTCTTCTCCAACACCACAGTTCAAAAGCATCAATTCTTCAGCGCTCAGCTTTCTTTATAGTCCAACTCTCACATCCATACATGACTACTGGAAAAACCATAGCTTTGACTAGATGGACCTTTGTTGGCAAAGTAATGTCTTTGCTTTTTAACATGCTGTCTAGGTTGGTCATAACTTTTCTTCCAGGGAGTAAGCATCTTTTAATTTCATGGCTGCAATCACCATCTGCAGTGATTTTGGAGCCCAGAAAAATAAAGTCTGACACTGTTTCTACTGTTTCCCCATGTATTTCCCATGAAGTGATGGGACCAGATGCCATAATCTTAGTTTTCTAAATGTTGAGTTTTAAGCCAACTTTTTCACTCTCCTCTTTCACTTTCATCAAGAAGCTCTTTAGTTCTTCTTCACTTTCTGCCATAAGGGTGGTGTCATCTGCATATCTGAGAGTGATATTTCTCCCAGCAATCTTGATTCCTGGGAGAATCAAGCACAATCAAAAAGCTTGTGCTTTTTCCAGCCCAGCGTTTCTTATGATGTACTCTGCATATAATTTAAATAAGCAGGGTGACAGTATACAGCCTTGACGTATTCCTTTCCCTATTTGGAACCAGTCTGTTGTTCCATGTCCAGTTCTAACTGTTGCTTATTGACCTGCATACAGATTTCTCAGGAGGCAGGTCAGGTGGTCTGGTATTCCCATCTCTTTCAGAATTTTCCACAGTTTATTGTGATCTACATAGTCAAAGGCTTTGGCACAGTCAATAAAGCAGAAGTAGATGTTTTTCTGGAACTCTCTTGCTTTTTCCATGATCCAACGGATGTTGACAATTTGACCTCTGGTTTCTCTGCCTTTTGTAAAACCAGCTTGAACATCTGAAATTTCATGGTTCTCGTACCATTGAAGCCTGGCTTGAAGAATTTTGAGCATTACTTTGCCAGCGTGTGAGATGAGTGCAATTGTGCAGTAGTTTGAGCATTCTTTGGCATTGCCTTTCTTTGGGATTGGAATGAAAACTGACCTTTTCCTGGCCTGTGGCCACTGCTGAGTTTTCCAAATTTGCTGACATATTGAGTGTAGCACTTTCACAGCATCATCTTTTAGGATTTGAAATAGCTCAACTGGAATTCCATGAGCTCCACTAGCTTTGTTTGTAATGATGCTTCCTGAGGCCCACTTGACTTAGCATTCCAGGATATCTGGCTCTAGGTGAGTGATCACACCATCATGAATATCTGGGTCGGGAAGATCTTTTTTGTATAGTTCTGTGTATTCTTGCCACCTCGTCTTAATGTCTTCTGCTTCTGTTAGATCCATACCATTTCTGTCCTTTATTGTGCCCATCTTTGCATGAAAATTTCCCTTGGTATCTCTAATTTTCTTGAAGAGATCTCTAGTCTTTCCCATTTTATTGTTTTCCTCTGTTTCTTTGCATTGATCACTGATGAAGGCTTTCTTTTCTCTCCTTGCTATTCTTTGAAACTCTGCATTAAAATAGGTATATCTTTCCTTTTCTCCTTTGCCTTTTGCTGGTGTTCTTTTCATAGCTGTTTGTAAGGCCTTCTCAGACAGTAATTTTGCCTTTTTGCATCTCTTTGTCTTGGGAATGACTTTGATCACTTCCTCCTGTACAATGTCATGGACTTTTCTTACTCCTGCCTTAAGTCTCAACTTGAAACTGAGTCTGACAGACCTCCTTGTCAATACTTATGTGTCCTTATACCTCTTTGGGGTTTCACTTGCTATAGCGTTTATCAAATTGTATTTTAATTGCGTGTATACTTGTCTTTCTTCCTTGTTGTTTTTTAGTCACTAACTCATGTCAGACCCTTTTGGGACCCCATGGACTCTAGCCCTCCAGGCTGCTCTGTTTGAGGGATTTCCCAGGCAAGAATACTGGAGTGAATAGCCATTCCCTTCTCCATGGGATCTTCCTGACCCAGAAATAGAACCTACGTCTCCTGCATTGGCTGGCAAATTCTTTACCACTGAGCCACCTGGGAAGCCCCTTTCTTCCCTGCTGCTATTCCTAAGTCACTTCAGTCGTGTCTGACTCTGTGTGACCCCAGAGACGGCAGCCCACCAGGCTCCCCCATCCCTGGGATTCTCTAGGCAAGAACACTGGAGTGGGTTGCCATTTCCTTCTCCAATGCATGAAAGTGAAAAGTGAGAGTGAAGGCTCTCAGTCGTATCCAACTCTTAGAGACCCCATGGACTGCAGCCTTCCAGGCTCCTCTGTCCATGGGATTTTTCAGGCAAGAGTACTGGAGTGGGGTGCCATTGCCTTCTCCACCTTTTTCCCTACTAGACTGTAAATAGCATGCATTGTTCACAGGTGTACCTTTGATGGCAATTAGCACAGTGCCTTGCTCACACTTAGTGTTCCATAATTATCTCTTGAGAAAGTAAAGGAATAATTATTATATAACTTAAGAAAGGAATACATTATGGAGTAGGTATAAGGATTGGGTATCTTATTATGGAACATGTAGCTTCATATGTCAGTTCAGTTTCCTATCATGCCTGATCACGTGTTCATAGAATGAATTTTCTAAACATTTTTATTATCTTTCCAGAGGTTACCCCTTCTGTTTTTTATGGACTTTGAGACCAGATATCTATGTTCAATTTGTTATTGAGAACTCTGCCTCTCTGTACACCAGTGCTGAATCAAATCTCAGAGACAGTTTTGGGTGAAGTAGAAAAGGATAGTTTTATTACTTTGTCAGGGAAGAGGGGAATACAGCTGGCTCCTGCTTCTAAAAACTAAGGGTACCAATTCAGAGGATTTGATGAGGGGTTTTATAACAATGATTCAAAGTTGGAGTCCCTGACAAGACTAAGGTGTGAACAGGGTTTGCAGCCTTAATCTGACTCAGGTAGTTGGTCTAACCTTGATGAGTTTCTCTGGTCCCTGTAATCTTGCCTCAGGTTTTGGTTGCTTCTCCCTTGATTAGCAATTGTTTGAGTCTGCCTTCTGGAACTCAGGGGAAGGTTTGGACGCTGGAGTCTTGCCTACAAGAAATGGGGAACAGGAAGGCCTCTGTACCGGGGAGCCCCACAGAGTCCTGCTTGGTTTCAGAATCCCAGCTCTGTGATCCTGGGCAAGTTACTTAACCTTTCTGCACTTCACTTTCCTTATCTGAGAATCGGAGACAATATCTTATGATACAAATAAAATAAGTACCTTACAGGACTATTGTGAGGGTTAAATAACAAATGACAAAGTATCAATATATAGCATCGTGTGTATAGTAGGTATTGAATAAATGCTTATTTCAGTTTCCTTTCTCTTTTCCTTCTTCACTTTCCCCTTCCTTCCTGCCCTCGTTCCTTGCTTCCTTTTGTCCTCCTTTGTCTTTTCTGGAAATGAGAACTATAGACAATTAGAAGCATGGTCAAAGCTAGCTTTTTCTTACAGCAAATGTGCTCTACCCCGTAAATTATCCTCACCCTCAAGCTTGCCTCCAGATCAGCCTCTGTTTTCTCATACTTCTTTTTCTCTGCCACATTCATATCTATAGCTGACAAAGTTTACCTTCTGTTTCCCCCATTGGCTTGCCTGAAATCCAGTTATTCTTCTGCCGTATGCCTGATGGTTAACATGTGTTCTGTACAAGGCAGCGGAGAAAAGAGTGGTTGTGGACTGGGAAATCTGGAAGTACCCAAGGTACTAAAAACAAGAATGTGCTGGTTGCAGATGGTTCCACGAGCAGAGTCTTTGGAATGACATTCAGGGCTTATTTAAAAAGAAGGGGGAAGGTCATGCTTGTTTATTTTTCTTGCTCCTGACTGTTAAGGATGCTGTTTCATTATCTTCCCATCAGGTTATGTTGCAAAATGCTTCTAACCAAGATTGAAATTAATATTTAAACAGGCCTAGCCCAACAAAGAAGAGCTGAGCCATGTAACTGAAGGCAGGGAAATGATAAAGATGAGTTAAATCATAATCAAAACAACATGTAAAAGACAGAGTTCTCCTACCACAGGCAGTCCTGCTGAGGCACAGAAAGTGAGCTGTCATGAGCAATTAGTGGTTGAATAGCTCCTGGTCAGGTTCAGATTAGATGAATGGATCAGCTGGCCCAGAATTAAGAAAGTCTTCAAGAGTGTTTGGTTCAGAGTGAGACTATTTTATTTCTAAAGTAACTAGCTGTGTGACCTGCAGCCCCAGGTTGCAGAATGCTATCTGTAAAATAGTTATATACTTGTAAATTGTTGGCAGTTGATATTTTTTCTTTGGTTTTAGGTCAAACTTTTATTTAGGAGGCTGGTGGAAGAACTTAGGACCCGTACTTGATTAGCTCACTTGGGTTCCTCTAAGGCTGAGTTTCTCAACGTAGTCACTTGACATTTTGGACTGGATATTTCTTTGTTATGGAGACTGTCCTAGGCATTGCAGGATGTTTAGCAGCATCCTCAGTAAATGCTTAGTAGGACCATCTCCAGTTGTGACAGACAAAAATGTCTCCTAACATAGCCAGATGTCTTCTGGACATACTTCCTCCCTGCTTTTGAGAACCACGGTTCTGATGGAGAGATGAAAGGGAGATGGTTGTCTCTGTACCTTTAGACTTTCCAGTGAAAGTCTGTGGAGTTACCATGAGAGTCAGAAAAAATAACAAAAGTTTTTTTTGCTGTTGTTTAGTTGCTAAGTCGTGCCCAACTCTTTGTAACCTCATGGACTATAGCCCGCAAGGCTCCTCTGTCCATGAGATTTCCCAGGCAAGAATACTGGAGGGGGTTGCCTGTTTCCTTTTTTAGGGGATCTTCCCACTTAGGGATCAAATGTGCAAGTCCTGCATTGTCTGGTGGATTCTTTAACTCTGAGCCACCAGGGAAGTGCATAACAAAATTTACTCTGTCCAAACTGAGGTTTCAGTCATTCATTAATAGCTTTGTTGAATGCTTACCAGCACTGTGCTAGGCTCTGCGGGTATGTAGATAAGTATGACTTGATCTCTTACGTTCAGGGTGCTTCAGTTCAATTCAGTTCAGTCACTCAGTTGTGTCCGACTCTTTGTGACCCCATGGACTGCAGCATGCCAGTCTCCCCTGTCCATCACCAACTCCCGGAGTTTACTTAAACTCATGTCCATTGAGTCGGTGAAGCTTTCCAACTACCTCATCCTCTGTCATCCCCTTCTCATCCCGCCTTCAATCTTTCCCAGCATCAGAGTCTTTTCCAATGAGTCAGTTCTTCGTGTCAGGTAGCCAGTGTATTAGAGTTTCAGCTTCAGCATCAGTCCTTCCAATGAATATTCAGGACTGATTTCCTTTAGGATGGACTGGTTGGATCTCCTTGCAGTCCAAGGGACTCTCAAGAGTCTTCTCCAACACCACAGTTCAAAAGCGTCAATTCTTCAGTGCTCAGCTTTCTTTATAGTCCAACTCTCACATCCATACATGACTACCAGAAAAGCCATAGCTTTGACTAAACAAACCTTTGTTGGCAAAGTAATGTCTTTGCTTTTTAATAAGCTGTCTAGGTTGGTCATGGCACCCCACTCCAGTACTCTTGCCTGGAAAATCCCATGGACAGAGGAGCCTGGTAGGCCGCAGTCCATGGGGTCTCAAGGAGTTGGACACGACTGAGCGACTTCACTTTCACTTTTCACTTTCATGCATTGGAGAAGGAAATGGCAACCCACTCCAGTGTTCTTGCCTGGAGAATCCCAGGGATGGGGGAGCCTGGTGGGCTACTGGCTGTGGGATAACACAGAGTCAGACACGACTGAAGTGACTTAGCAGCAGTAGCAGCAGGTTGGTCATAACTTCTCTTCCAAGGAGTAAGCGTCTTTTAACTTCATGGCTACAATCACCATCTGTAGTGATTTTGGAGCCCCCAAAATAAAGTCTGTCACTGTTTCCACTGGTTCCCCATCTATTTGCCATTAAGTGATGGGACCAGATGCCATGATCTTAGTTTTCTGAATGTTGAGCTTTAAGCCAACTTTTTCACTCTCCTCTTTCACTTTCATCAAGAAGCTCTTTAGTTCTTCTTCACTTTCTGCCATAAGTGTGGTGTCATCTGCATATCTGAGGTTGTTTCTCCCAGCAATCTTGATTCAGCTTGTGCTTCTTCCAGTCCAGCATTTCTCATGCTAGAGTCTGCATATATGTTAAATAAGCAAGGTGACAATATACAGCCTTGATGTACTCCTTTCCCTATTTGGAACCAGTCTGTTGCTCCAGTTCTTACTGTTGCTTCTTGACCTGCATACAGATTTCTCAGGAAGCAGGTCAGGTGGTTGGGTATTCCCATCTCTTGAAGAATTTTATACAGTTTGTTGAGATCCACACAGTCAAAGGCGTTGGCATAGTCAATATAACAGAAGTAGATGTTTTTCTGGAACTCTCTTGCTTTTTTGATGATCCAACAGATGTTGGTAATTTGATCTCTGGTTCCTCTGCCTTTTCTAAATCCAGCTTGAACATCTGGAAGTTCTCGCTGCTTGCTTTCTACTAAAGGGAGGAAGTAATGCCTTACCAGTTCATTTCCATATAAAGCTGTAAAGTGCAGTGATACATCTCAAGTCAATATAAGGTATAATGGGACTACACATTCCCATCCCCATTTCTCTCAGGGGGACGGTATCAGTTAAGGCTTCATTGAGTACCATGCTGCTGAAACTGTATTTAAAGTCATCCAACAAAATTGATCTTACTGACATCTAAACTCTAAAATTTTAGTCCTGTATTTTCTGCCTACTGTTTGCTCTTATATATATATCAGATCAGATCAGTCGCTCAGTCATGTCCGACTCTTTGCGACCCCATGAACCGCAGCACGCCAGGCCTCCCTGTCCATCACCAGCTCCCGGAGGTCACCCAGACTCACACCCATCAAGTCAGTGATGCCATCCAGCCATCTCATCCTCTGTCGTCCCCTTGTCCTCCTGCCCTCAATCCCTCCCAGCATCAGAGTCTTCTCCGATGAGTCAACTCTTCGCATGAGGTTAGTATTCACTTGTCAGTGCAGGAGACACAAGAGATGTGGGTTTGATCACTGGGTCGGGAAGATCCTCCCCTGGAGAAGGAAATGGCAACCCACTCCAGTATTCTTGCCTGGATAATTCCATGGACAGAGGAGTCTGGCAGGCTACAGTCCTTGGAGTTACAAAGAGTCGGATAAAACTGAGTGACTGATCATCAAACATACTCGGTGTTTGTCTAATCCCGTGGTTTTATCCTTGGAGCAGCAGTGCATTACCTGGAAACTTGTTAGAAATACAAATTCTTAGTCTCTATTTCAGACCTTCAGTTCAGTTCAGTCACTCAGTCGTGTCTGACTTTTTGTGATCCCATGAATTGCAGCACACCAGGCCTCCCTGTCCATCACCAACTCCCAGAGTTTACCCAAACTCATGTCCATTGAGTTGGTAATGCTATCCAGCCATCTCATCTTCTATTGTCCCCTTCTCCTCCTGCCCCCAAACCCTCCCAGAAAACTCTTTTCCAATGAGTCAACTCTTTGCATGAGGTGGCCAAAATACTGGAGTTTCAGCTTCAGCATTAGTTCTTCCAATGAACACCCAGGATTGATCTCCTTTAGGATGGACTGGTTGGATCTCCTTGCAGTCCAAGGGACTCTGAAGAGTCTTCTCCAACACCACACTACAAAAGCATCAATTCTTCAGTGCTCAGCTTTCTTCACAGGCTAACTCTCACATCCCTACATGACCACTGGAAGAACCATAGCCTTGACTAGACGGACCTTTGTTGGCAAAGTAATGTCTGCTTTTTAATGTGCTATCTAGGTTGGTCATAACTTCCCTTCCAAGGAGTAAGCGTCTTTTAATTTCATGGCTGCAGTCACCATCTGCAGTGATTTTGGAGCCCAGAAAAAGAAAGTCTGACACTGTTTCCACTGTTTCCCCATCTATTTCCCATGAAGTGACAGGACCAGATGCCATGAGCTTCGTTTTCTGAATGTTGAGTTTTAAGCCAACTTTTTCACTTTCCTCTTTCACTTTCATCAAGAGGCTTTTTAGTTCCTCTTCACTTTCTGTCATAAGGGTGGTGTAATCTGCATATCTGAGGTTATTGATATTTCTCCCTGCAATCTTGATTCCAGCTTGTGCTTCTTCCAGCCCAGTGTTTCTCATGATGAATTCTGCATAGAAGTTAAATAAGCAGGGTGACAATATACAGCCTTGATATACTCCTTTTCCTTTTTGGAACCACGTTCCATGTCCAGTTCTAACTGTAGCTTCCTGACCGGCATACAGATTTCTCAAGAGGCAGGTCAAGTGGTCTGGTATTCCCATCTCTTTCAGAATTTTCCACAGTTTATTGTGATCCACACAGTCAAAGGCTTTGGAATAGTCAATAAAGCTTAAATAGATGTTTTTCTGGAACTCTCTTGCTGTTTTGATGATCCAGCTGAATTAGAATTCTGGGGATAGGGCCCAGCAATTTGTTTTTACAATTTTTTCCTGCCCCTCACTAAAATCATGCCAAACTTTGAGAACCACCACTTTAATAATTAATTGATTACATTATTTCTTATATGCTCCTTATGAAATAATTTTCATAAATATATATAATATTTAAAAAGGAGAATATAATCTGCATTTTGTTATTCAGTGGCTAGGTCATGTCCGACTCTTTGTGACTCCATGGACTGCAGCACACCAGGCTTCTCTGTCCTCAACTATCTCCCAGAGTTTGCTCAAACTTTAGCCATCTGGTCGGTGATGCCATCCAACCATCTCATCCTCTGTTGTCCACTTCTCCTCTTGTCCTCAATCTTTCCCAGCATCAGGGTCTTTTCCAGTGAGTGGGCTTCTTCATATCAGGTGGCCAAAGTATTGGAGCGTCAGCTTCAGCATTAGTCTTTCAACGAATATTCAGGATTGATTTCCTTTAGGATTGACTGGTTTGATATCCTTGCAGTCTAAGGGACTCTCAAGAGTCTTCTCCAGCACCACAATTTGAAAACATCAATTCTTCCTCACTCAGCCTTCTTTATGGCCCAACTCTTACATCTTTACATGACTGCTGGAAATACCATCAGATCAGATCAGATCAGTTGCTTAGTCGTGTCCGACTCTTTGCGACCCCATGAATTGCAGCACGCCAGGCCTCCCTGTCCATCACCAACTCCCGGAGGTCACTCAGACTCATGTCCATCGAGTCAGTGATGCCATCCAGCCATCTCATCCTCTGTCGCCCCCTTCTCCTCCTGCCCCCAGTCCCTCCCAGCATCAGAGTCTTCTCCAATGAGTCAACTCTTCACATGAGGTGGCCAAAATACTGGAGTTTCAGCTTTAGCATCATTCCTTCCAAAGAAATCCCAGGGCTGATCTCCTTCAGAATGGACCGGTTGGATCTCCTTGCAGTCCAAGGGACTCTCAAGAGTCTTCTCCAACACCACAGTTCCAAAGCATCAATTCTTCGGTGCTCAGCCTTCTTCACAGTCCAGCTCTCACATCCATACATGACCACAGGAAAGACCATAGGCTTGACTAGGCGAACCTTTGTTGGCAAAGTGATGTCTCTGCTTTTGAATATGCTATCTAGGTTGGTCATAACTTTCCTTCCAAGGATTAAGAGTCTTAATTTCATGGCTGCAGTCACCATCTGCAGTGATTTTGGAGCCCAGAAAAAGAAAGTCTGACACTGTTTCCACTGTTTCCCCATCTATTTCCCATGAAGTGATGGGACCAGATGCCATGATCTTCGTTTTCTGAATGTTGAGCTTTAAGCCAACCTTTTCACTCTCCACTTTCACTTTCATCAAGAGGCTTTTTAGTTCCTCTTCACTTTCTGCCATAAGGGTGGTGTCATCTGCATATCTGAGGTTATTGATATTTCTCCCAGCAATCTTGATTCCAACTTGTGTTTCTTCCAGTCCAGCGTTTCTCATGATGTACTCTGCATATAAGTTAAATAAACAGGGTGACAGTATACAGCCTTGATGTACTCCTTTTTCTATTTGGAACTAGTCTGTTGTTCCATGTCCAGTTCTAACTGTTGCTTCCTGACCTGCATACAAATTTCTCAAGAGACAGATCAGGTGCTCTGGTATTCCCATCTCTTTCAGAATTTTCCACTAGACCATTCAGGTATGACCTAAATCAAATCCCTTATGATTATACAGTGGAAGTGAGAAATAGATTTAAGGGCCTAGATCTGATAGATAGAGTGCCTGATGAACTATGGAATGAGGTCGTGACATTGTACAGGAGACAGGGATCAAGACCATCCCCATGGAAAAGAAATGCAAAAAAGCAAAATGGCTCTCTGGGGAGGCCTTACAAATAGCTGTGAAAAGAAGAGAAGTGAAAAGCAAAGGAGAAAAGGGAAGATATAAACATCTGAATGCAGAGTTCCAAAGAATAGCAAGAAGAGATAAGAAAGCCTTCTTCAGTGATCAATGCAAAGAAATAGAGGAAAACAACAGAATGGAAAGACTAGGGATCTCTTCAAGAAAATCAGAGATACCAAAGGAAATACCATAGCTTTGGATAATCTACATACCTTTTTGAATTAAGCATGTTTTCACTATCTGTGTACATGGTGTCATTTAATCCCTAAGAGGTATCTTAGTGGTTCTCGGTCCTGGGTTAACTTCCAAATACCTGTGAAGCTTAAGTGCAAGATTGAGGCAAAAAGGTGTTTAATGACTCTTAAATACCTATTGAATCAGAAACCACAGTGTTTCTAATATGTACTGTGATCGAGAATCACTTAAGGTAGATATTTGTATATTTTACATACATGACTAGGAGTTCTCACATAGAAAGAGGCTGAACAAATATTTCATTATTTGCTCGGCAAATAGTTATTGACACTGAATGATTACCGAGGCTGTCTGACTTCAAGGACTGTGTTCCTAATCATTTAGGTGAATTCTATTTGTGGGATCTATCAGAAAAAAATGCTTTTTCAAAATGAGAGAAAGCTAATATTTGCAAAGTGATTTATACTCCTGTTACAAAGAATGACAACTTTGCTATGTTATTATCATTGCTATTTTACAAATTAGGAAACCAAGAATAATTAAGATTAAGTGATTTGCCAAAAATTACTTAACCAGCGAGACCTAGGGCCAAGAGTGTGAATCTAGGTTTTCTGACTCTGGTCTTAGCTTTTTCCCATGACTTATATTAACTGTATATTTACAGTTAACTGTATATGAACAGAATTAGAATAACGAAGGTAGTTATGTGACATCATAGGATTAATTTCTTCCTAATAATTAAATTTATTTAGATATTGTTAAAAAATAAAACTAACATAGTATCTATGGTTGCATTTTATTTTCTGAAGTCTTAAAGAGTCAACAAATTATCTAACAGAAATGAGGACTCTAGCTTTTCCATTAAGTGATAAATATACTGATAGTTGCCTAATTCATTCCTAATTGAGAATACATTGACCAATATTATTATGATACAGGATTTATATTCTGGTGTGATATGGGACTTGGACTAGTTTGCTAGTAGGGTGACTTAAGCAGATGGATTTATTTACACCAGGAAGAATGCAATTAGGATAATGTGCTGCTCTGACTGTCATAACCCTTTTAATTACCTTTGCTTATGCCCTTTCCATCTAGGCTGGACCACAGGCAAAGCTCAATAAAATGACAGTTTCATTCTAAAGAGACAGAGCCATTAGGGTAAGGGGCTTCAGCTCTTTATTTGGATTTCTCCTTTAGGGTAGTTGGACGGCAATTCAGAAAGACAAATTCTCATTAAAATAGCTTAATTCAAAAGTCACGTTATATCTGTAACAGTATATGGAATCAAGGATGTCTTGTCTTAAAACCTGAGACCTCAAAGCTTAGGACATTGGGTGACAATTACGTCCACGCTTCAGAGAGACAAGCTAGACATAGCTCCACAGTTTTACTGTGAGTTAGTCAGATCACCAGTGATGCCGTCTGCTTCTCGTCTATTTAGAAGAGATTCAATTAAGATTTTTTGAAAGAAGTTCATAGGAGCAGAAAACAGTGTGGCTTTTCTTTGTTTTCTTTTACAGGGAGGGAAAAGAGGTGCTCCCCTTACCCTCAAATCAAGTCTTGGGGAGCTCACCAGTACTGCTTATAAAAGTTAGAGTTGTCTATGAAATGGCAAATTGGCATCTCAGCCCATGGCCAGTTGCTTGCAAAAATTTTAGAATTTTAGAATCTAGTGGTCTTTTTCCATGCCTCTCCCCAAGCCCAATATGAGCATTTTCTTGAGAGAACCTGATGGGCTGACCCCCCTAATTTGGAGCAAAGTGTGATAATAACCGGTCTCTGCCGCTCCTCTGGGGAAAACTGACAAAAAAAAAAAAAACAAAAACCCTCCAGCGAAATAGAAGTGCCTTTGACTGCAGAGCAAGGACGGGAGGGGTCAGCAGTTTGTCGGGCTGCACTTTCATTGTAATTCCTTGGAACCACGCAGACCCTATCTAAGAGGGCTGTCTACTAGAGCAAACCTGAGAGCCAGCGGTCATGATTATAATGGTGGGTTGAAGAGTTCTCTGTCAATTGCAGGAAACATACAGATGATAGGACCTTACTGAAGGTCTCCTCCCAATCCACAGACATGTCTTATGAGATCCAGTATTTGGAAGCCTGCATGTAGAGTGCATTTAATAGTCAAATGAGAATTATAAACAAGACTTACATATTTTTTTTATCCCTGCCATTTCCTAGGATCCAGAAATGCAAAGGGCAAATATGGGGGTGGGGAGGGAAGGAAGAAGCATAAAAGAACAAAGCGGAGCCTTCCTCCTTATCTTCTCACTGTTTCTCTTCTTCCCACACACCAAGAGTCATTCCTGAGGTGGCTTGAGGGGAGAAGCTCTAAATCAAATGTAAGATTAACGCTTTGATTTAGACAAGACTTAACTTTTTAATACCTGATGGCAAAACTGTTGTGAAAAGAAATCTGAAAGAGATGCTGTCAAGGATAGAGGAGGGGAGACCTGACAGAATGTTTCATGCAGTGAGAGGAGAAAAATGAGGCTCTTTCCTGATTGTTACTGAGTCCAGTTCATGTGGTAATGAATAATGAAGGTCACTGTTTCTTTAACAGATAAAGTGTAAGAAAAAGAAAAAGATAGAAGCAGATTCTGCTTTCTGAATTGTAAACAATTTAGATATCTACAGAAATGTTTTTTTTGACTGAGAGGCTAAATTAGATAATTTTTATAATACTTTCAAACTTCAAAAATCTATACCATTTTCGGGTGTTTACGTGTGTGTGTGTGTGTGTGTGTGTGACTTTTTAGTAAGTTGTAGACAAGAATAATTTGTCAGCTCTCAGTATGCTTTTGTACATAACTAGGGCTCAAAAATTATTTTTGGAATACTGTCTACCTTTCCCACACTACTGTATCTCATATATATCATAAGTTTATTATAGAAGAGATTCATTATAATTCTGAAATTACATTCCTCACTGCTGACAACGCAGCTTTTAAATCATTGGTCCTGGTCCTAATAGTGGTATTTAGTTCAGTTCAGTCGCTCAGTCGTGTCCTACTCTTTGCGAACCCATGAATCGCAGCACGCCAGGCCTCCCTGTCCATCACCAACTCCTGGAGTTCACTCAGACTCATGTCCATCAAGTCAGTAATGCCATCCAGCTGTCTCATCCTCTGTCATCCCCTTCTCCTTCTGCCCCCAATCCCTCCCACCATGAGACTCTTTTCCATTGAGTCAACTCTTCACATGAGGTGGCCAAAGTACTGGAGTTTCAGCTTCAGCATCATTCCTTCCAAAGAAATCCCAGGGCTGATCTCCTTCAGAATGGACTGGTTGGATCTCCTTGCAGTCCAAGGGACTCTCAAGAGTCTTCTCCAACACCACAGTTCAAAGGCATCAATTCTTTGGTGCTCAGCTTTCTTCATAGTCCAACTCTTACATCCATACATGACCACTGGAAAAACGATAGCCTTGACTGGACGAATCTTTGTTGGCAAAGTAATGTTTCTGCTTTTCAATATGCTATCTGCTGCTAAGTCACTTCAGTCGTGTCCGGCTCTGTGCGACCCCATAGATAGCAGCCCACCAGGCTCCACCGTCCCTGGGATTCTCCAGGCAAGAACACTAGAGTGGGTTGCCATTTCCTTCTCCAATGCATGAAAGTGAAAAGTGAAAGTGAAGTCGCTCAGTTGTGTCGACTCTCAGCGACTCCATGGACTGCAGTTGGTCATAATTTTTCTTCCAAGGAGTAAGTGTCTTTTAATTTCATGCATCACCATCTGCAGTGATTTTGGAGCCCAGAAAAATAAAGTCTGACACTGTTTCCACTGTTTCCCCATCTATTTCCTGTGAAGTGATGGGACCACATGCCATGATCTTCGTTTTCTGAATGTTGAGCTTTAAGCCAACCTTTTCACTCTCCACTTTCACTTTCATCAAGAGGCTTTTGAGTTCCTCTTGACTTTCTGCCATAAGGGTGGTTTCATCTGCATATCTGAGATTATCGATATTTCTCCTGGTAATCTTGATTTCAGCTTGTGCTTCTTCCAGCCCAGCATTTCTCATGATGTACTCTGCATATAAGTTAAATAAACACAGTGACAATATACAGCCTTGACGTACTCCCTTTCCTATTTGGAATCAGTCTGTTGTTCATGTCCAGTTCTAACTGTTGCTTCCTGACCTGCATACAGATTTCTCAAGAGGCAGGTCAGGTGGTCTGGTATGCCCATCTGTTTCAGAATTTTCCACGGTTTATTGTGATCCACACAGTCAAAGGCTTTGGCATAGTCAATGAAGCAGAAATAGATGTTTTTCTGGAACTCTCTTGCTTTTTCCAATATCCAGTGGATGTTGGCAATTTGGTCTCTGGTTCCTCTGCCTTTTCTAAAACCAGCTTGAACATCTGGAAGTTCACGGTTCACGTATTGCTGAAGACTTAGAATTTTGGTACACGGCATCTTTGATCTTCCTTGCAGCATGCAGGATATTTAGTTGCAGCATGAAAACTCTTATTTGCAGCATGTGAATCTGGCTCCCTGATCAGGAGTTGAACTTGGGCCCTCTGTATTGGGAGGTCAGTCTCTTAGCCATTGGACCACCAGGGAAGTCCCTATAGTGGTATTAACTCATTGCATTTTTATTATTTTATACCAATAGACAAAGCCTTTTGAATGTAGGCCAGTACAGTTAGCTAGCTACATCATTTCTTTAAAGCCGAGATACACCTTGGAACAATATTAACAGATCAGATCAGATCAGTCACTCAGTCGTGTCCGACTCTTTGCGACCCCATGAACTGCAGCTCGCCAGGCCTCCCTGTCCATCACCAACTCCCGGAGGTCACTCAGACTCACATCCATCGAGTCAGTGATGCCATCCAGCCATCTCATCCTCTGTCGCCCCCTTCTCTTCCTGCCCCCAATCCCTCCCAGCATCAGAGTCTTCTCCAATGAGTCAACTCTTCGCATGAGGTGGCCAAAATACTGGAGTTTCAGCTTTAGCATCATTCCTTCCAAAGAAATCCCAGGGCTGATCTCCTTCAGAATGGACCCGTTGGATCTCCTTGCAGTCCAAGGGACTCTCAAGAGTCTTCTCCAACACCACAGTTCCAAAGCATCAATTCTTCGGCGCTCAGCCTTCTTCACAGTCCAGCTCTCACATCCATACATGACCACAGGAAAGACCATAGCCTTGACTAGGCGAACCTTTGTTGGCAAAGTAATGTCTCTGCTTTTGAATATGCTATCTAGTTTGGTCATAACTTTCCTTCCAAGGAGCAAGCGTCTTTTAATTTCATGGCTGCAGTCACCATCTGCAGTGATTTTGGAGCCCAGAAAAATAAAGTCTGCCACTGTTTCCACTGTTTCCCCATCTATTTCCCATGTAGTGATGGGACCAGATGCCATGATCTTCGTTTTCTGAATGTTGAGCTTTAAGCCAACTTTTTCACTCTCCACTTTCACTTTCATCAAGAGGCTTTTTAGCCCCTCTTCACTTTCTGCCATAAGGGTGGTGTCATCTGCATATCTGAGGTTATTGATATTTCTCCCAGCAATCTTGATTCCAACATGTGTTTCTTCCAGTCCAGCATTTCTCATGATGTACTCTGCATATAAGTTAAATAAACAGGGTGACAATATACAGCCTTGAGGTACTCCTTAGCTTTCATTTTGTAAAAAGCTCAATTATATATTATAATACAAATGCTAGATCTCCTGCCATTTCTGTTTATTTATTTAATTAAAAAATCTTAGAGTATAGTTGATTTACAATGTTGTGTTAGTTTCAGGTGTACAGCAAAGTGATTTCTCCCACCATTTTTAAAAACTAATTAAAAAAATTGGCATATAACTGCTTTACAATGCTGTTAGTTTCTACCATACAACACCATGAATCAAGTATAAGTGTGCATGTATTCCCTCCTTAAGTCCTCCTTCCACCGCCCTCCCCCCATCCTGCCCCTCTAGGTCCTCTCACCATTGTTAGAAGAGCCTTTGCCTACGTAATGCTAATGGTCCTTGACTCTCTTTAGGTAATGAAAGAAATATCAATGGAGTTGTTATATGTTGAAGTTGGCTGTTTTCATCACCCCTCAGGGTCTGGTTTTAAATGGGCAGATTTGAATAATGCCACTTGTTGAAGAAACTTTCATTGCCTTAGGCTATTTCTAACTTTGTGACAATTATCAATACTTCCCAGGTGGCGCAGTTGTAAAGAACCCTCCGAACCCTCCTGCCAATTGCGGGAGATGCAGGTTGGATCCCTGGGTTGGGAAGATCCTTTGGAGGAGGAAATGACAACCCACTCCAGTATTCTTGCCTGGAGACTCCCATGGACAGAATACCCTGGTGGGCTACATGGAGTCACAAAGAGTCAGACACAACTGAGTGCGTGGGCACACACGCACAATACATGAAGCAGGGCAGCACGGATAGTAGGTATCTGAGAAAGATTCTTTCTTCTTCGCAGGCACTAATCCTGTCTAGTAGGTTTGGGTTTTAAACAAAATTCTTTGTGCAAGTGTACTGGTCCTAACTCATTATTCTAAGTCCTACAAACCCTTCAGCAGAAATTAACTTTAGAGGGTCATAGCCCTTCTGATATTAAGTCTGGTTATCTAGAGCTTAGTCTATTTCTTCTTCATGAACAAAGGACTATGCACTGTGTGGTTGAGACAAGATAAGAAAACACAAATATTTGCATATGACCCTGAAATCACAAGTTTGAGGGCTAGTCATAAGAGAAGCTCACTCTCTTTGTTTTAGAGGGTGACAATTCACTATTCAGGATGCTGCAAATTTTGCTTCTTACTGCCTAGGTTCAGAGAGCCTATAACTGTCCATAAGTATTCTTTAAAACTGAACTTAGGATTTTGCCTTTTTATTTTTTGCTTCTTTTAATACTAGTGTTATAGCTGAGACATAGAGTTGCATCTTTTGACCCTAGAAATATTATCTTTTTACTTTATGATATAGATGATTTTGTTTTGTGAAGTGTCTGAATAAGAGACTCCCTGCTTTTATTGTTTTACTGATAGAATGTGAGCTTATATAATGTGAGTACAGGCATAGAAACATTCTCACTAGACTGTTTCTAATTTTCAGCCAATAAAAAATTTTTTTTGCATTTTGAATTTTTTAATGTTTATTTTTATTCTAAAATTCACTGGTAATATAAGAAAAGCAAAGATTTTGGGAAATATGCTTTACCTGGCTATGTTCAGTGCTAGAGTATTGTTCATATACTATTTTTTATTGAAGTATAGTTGATTTACGTTGTTTCGGGTATATAGGAAAGTAATTCAGTTATTATACATAATTGAATATTATTCTTAGATACATATTCTTTTTCAGAATCTTTTACATTGTAGGTCAACCAGAAAAGATAAATATGCAAAAATATATGTGCTATACTCCCTCCTTACAAAGTGATATATTAAAACATACAAAAGCTTGTCTTGAAATCTTAAAAGCTAGCATTTTGTGTAATCTCCCTAAATTCCTCTCGTTTCCCCCTCTTCTTCATTGGCAGATTGAGATAGGTTGCCTACTCATGTGTGTGTGTGTGTGTGTGTGTGTGTAGATAATTGAATTGGGGCTTTTCAAAAGGAAAGGAAAGTCTATAGAGTCATTTCAGATTTGTTCTCATATATTCTGCCTTCTCCAAGCCCTATCTATTGAGAAAGTATTTTTATCTTGTGATTTCAAAAGTATTCCTAGGTCTTAACCCTCTGCATGACTCTTGACAAGAAGTATAATTAGTAGAAATGACATGTCTTAAATGCACTGGGTCAATGAAAAAATGGTATCTATTTAGAATTCATAATAAAGAAGAATATATTAGTGTAGGGAAGAGAGTGAAGGAGATTCTTTGAAAACTTTTGCTTAGGGACCTAGAATTTATTCTTATTCTATAGTCTCTGACTTAAATTTATGTATTCTGGCCAAATCCAGATGATTATTGAAGGCTGATTTGTCTTCAGTAGTCATCTAAATGTAACACTTTCCTGATTACAAGCAACTCTTTTTCCTGGTATATTAATTATCATAATTCAGAGTCCATTTCATTTCCTGACTAAAACCCCTGGCTGCAAGAAATTAAACTGTGTATTTTAGTTTTTGGTTTAAAATGAGCATTCTAAGCCCAAAGTTCCCAGTTTATAATCAATATTACTTTTATCAGTTAGAATATTTATAATAATATGTACTATTTTAGTTCATATGATAGATTTTGTATGCTAATATTTTTATATTTTAAATGCTGAAATTTGGCAACATGGCTGATTTTTTTAATCTTGGAAACCTAGTAAAGTACTGTACAAAAACAGCTGTGGTATAATATGCCTCAGAAGAAGAATGAGGCATTTGGTAAAGAAAATATTTGTGTTAATTGAATATTATCATATATACTTTATAAATTAACAAATGATTTAGCTAAGATTATAATACAATAAAATGCCTGTAACACTAAAAACATGTAAAACAATCAAAGCTTCTTAATAGTGAGTCAGAAAGCTTCTTAATAGTGAGTCAGAATAATTACTGTCAACATTTGCTACTATTGTGCCATAGATATAGAGAAGTGCTGATTAAGAGAGCCCTGGTTATGTTGGATTCAGGGAGCCACCTGAGTACTATTTGTATTCTTATGAACCTATTATGTATGGAATTTAAAAAGAGGTGAAGAAAATGATAGAGGAACCTCATAGTATGCTAGATTTTTTCTTTTCCATCTCAGGAATTAATTACAAGCTTGACTAAAATGGTCTTTATTGATTGTTTAAACTCATTTAGCTTATAACCTTTAAGAAACTGTAGAAAATGAATAAATATATATAAATTATATATCACTAGAAAAATTTACAATTCTCACTTAAAATGACATAGAAAGTGAAAAGTGAAAGTGAAAGTGAAGTCGCTTAGTTGTGTCGGACTCTTTGTGACCCCATAGACTGTAGCCTAGCAGGCTCCTCTGTCCTTGGGATTTTCCAGGCAATAGTACTGGAGTGGACTGCCATTTCCTTCTCCAGGGGATCTTCCCAATCCAGGGCTTGAACCCGGATCTCCTGCATTGTAGACAGATGCTTTACCATCTGAGCCACCACACAGGGAAAATGTATTTAGGGACTGTTTAAAGACTATAAAAATATGTATTTAAAAGCTATTAAAAACTAGTTTGTAACGGATAATCCTTGTTGAGAATGTCTTTGGAGCTTTATGATCTTGAGTTTTAAATGTCTGATTGCATATTTAACAGAAAACAAAAGCAAAACATTAAAAAACAAGGGACTATTTTAAAGCTAATATAATCCATGATTAAAGTATATATTGCTGCTACTGCTGCTGCTAAGTCGCTTCAGTCGTGTCCGACTCTGTGCGACCCCATAGACGGAAGCTCACCAGGCTCCCTCGTCCCTGGGATTCTCCAGGCAAGAACACTGGAGTGGGTTGCCATTTCCTTCTCCAATGCATGAAAGTGAAAAGTGAAAGTGAAGTCGCTGAGTCGTGTCCGACTCTTAGTGACCCCATGGACTGGAGCCTACCTGGATCCTCCGTCCATGGGATTTTCCAGGCAAAAGTACTGGAGTGGGGTGCCATTGCCTTAAGACTTAAAAAACTAGAAATGATTACATAAACTAATACCCTGAATAAGTAATAGCTAATTCTTATTGTATACTTAGTATGTGTCAGACACATTTAAAAATGTTTTATACTTATTAACTTATTGAATTCAGATACTTAACAAATATTTACTGTGTACCTCCTCAGTGATGTGTCTGCTACTGCTACCGCTAAGTCGCTTCAGTCGTGTCCGACTCTGTGCGACCCCATAGGCGGAAGCCCACCAGGCTCCCCCTTCCCTGGGATTCTCCAGGCAAGAACACTACATTGGGTTGCCATTTCCTTTTCCAATGCATGAAAGTGAAAAAGTAAAAGTGAAGTCGCTCAGTCGTGTCCGACTCTTAGCGAACCAATGGACTGCAGCCCACCAGGCTCCTCCATCCATGGGATTTTCCAGACGTGTCTATATAACTGAATAATAAACAGAGAAAAACCTTTGCCCTCAGGGAATTTATATTCCAGTGGGAGAAGACCCACAATAATCAATATTAATGAGCAAAACATAGTGTGTTTTATGGTAGTAAATTTTATGAGTAAAGAAAGGAAGAGTGTGTGAGTGAATGTGGGGATCCAGTGGTTAAGACTCCAGGCTTCCTACGCAGGGGATGCGGGTTTGATCCCTGGTCAGGGAACTGAGATATCCCATATGCCCCTTGGTGTGTGGGGTGGGGAGGGAAGACTGTGATATCTGAGCAAAGACCTGAAGTAGGTTTTAAAGACACCTGGATATCTGGAAAAAGAAAGGCCCAGAAAGAAGGAATACGTGCCAAGGCCCCAAGGTGGAAGACATTTCACACATTCATTCCTGGTGCAGCAAAGAAGACCATGCAGCAGGATCTAGTGAGTTAGGAGGAGAGTAGCAGGAGAAGCGGAGAAGGCAATGGCACCCCACTCCAGTACTCTTGCCTGAAAAATCCCATGGACGGAGGAACCTGATAGGCTGCAGTCCATGGGGTTGCAAAGAGTTGGACACAACTGAGCGACTTCACTTTCTCTTTTCACTTTCATGCATTGGAGAAGGAAATGGCAACCCACTCCAGTGTTCTTGCCTGGAGCATCTCAGGGATGGGGGAGCCTGATGGGCTGCCGTCTATGGGGTCGCACAGAGTCGGACACGACTGAAGCGACTTAGCAGCAGCAGCAGGAGAAGATGAGGTCAAGGAGATAACGAGCGATCTGATCATGTAGACCTAGGCTTTTTTTCTAAGGAAGTTGCAAAGCCAATGAAGATTTTGAGTAGAAAAGTGACACCATATGACTTACATTCTAACAGGATTCCTTGAACTGCTGTGCTGAGAATAGACTGTGCTGGGCAAGGACTGGAAGAGGACATCAGTTGGGAAGCTGTTGGAATGGTCAAAGCAGAGACTACCCTGTTCTTGGAGCAGGGTTGTGTACTGGTAGAATGTAGTGAGAAGTGGTTGGGTTTTGTTTGTGTTTGGAAGGTAGAGCCAATAGGTAGAGGAAGAGAAGAATTAATTATGACTCAAAGCTTTTGCCCTGAACTATGGAAAGAGGAAATTCATGATGTATATGTGAAGACTGTGGGAAGAATAGGTTTGGAAGGGGAAGGTCAGAAATTCAGTTTTGGACATTTTGAGTTTGAGATGCTTATTAGGTAGTAGAGATGAATCCGCTCTACAACTCTACGAGATGGTTACTATTATTGTCCCTCTTGTGCAGTATGGAAAGGTTAATTTCTCTTTATTTACTCAGGAAGTAACAGAGGCAGGATTCAAACACAGACACTCTGGCACCACAGTGCCTGATTTTAGACACTGAGGGGTCTATATCTAAGGAATTTATAAATGAATATGATCATATTGAGTTATATAGAATTATAATATGGAAAAGTCCAACCAACCACAAGATCTAAGATACCTGGCAGCTTAGACTAAAATGGCTCTTTTAAAAAGACCATTTATAAAAATTTAAGTGGTTTGCACAATGTCCATGCCCATTTCTATCTCTATGTCTATCTCTGTCCCTCTTTCCCTTTTTTGTAGAGATCATCTGCTTCTCCTTACTTGCCTGGCTGGAGTGGGAGAGTTTTCCATACTACAAGCTCTATGTAGCTGTGGAAGTGGTTCCTATTTTGATCACTACAAACTTCTGGTGCTCTTTTATTTAGGCAGTTTAGTCTCAATCTCTCTAGTGCCTTAGGTTCAAAGAAGCTCTTGTGGTTTCTGATTACTTCCTGAATGGTGAACCAAAGTCCTAGTTTCCTAGGAACCCATAACTTATGGTATTGTTCTGGGCTAGTACATCTTTATAGTCCCTTTTAGTTCAGCGTACTTGTAATTGACTTACCACGTGGCAGCTGTTTAGGTGTCCTTTCGTCAATCACTTTACACATGCAAGCCCAGCCCAGATAACTTGTGTTGCATTGTAAAGCATATAATTTAGCAAAACAAATTCTTACAGTTTAAATATGCATTTTCTGTATTAATAGCATTAATGTGGATTCCTTTATATAGTTCATCCAAACAATTATATACTTAAATTTATTTTTTAAAGAATTAGGACTTGAACTAAGTTTCCTACTAGCTCATAGAAAATGTTTTATATCTTGGCATGCCATCTCAAGAAATATGTGTTTGTAAGTGAATAGCTGACATACCATTAACTATTCAGCAACACATTCAGCAAATCAATACAAACGTAGTGCACAGTCAATTGTATGATGCACTTGTCACTTGGCGGTTGGTCCCATCAGAGTAAGCACAGTATTATAAAAAGCTAAAATTTCCCCTTCCTTTATTATATGCTCTGTTACTGCATGATTAAACCAAAATGTTAAAGTCTGAACTCATCATATTTTGTACTTACAAATAATAATACATGTGGCTGGAAGCATTCAGTGAAACAATATAATTTGTTGAGGAAATTTAATCTTAGAGTACATTGAAACAATATATAACTTAGGGTTAAGAAGCTTGATTAACTGTTAAAAATGTGGAGGATGTAGAAATTAAGCAGTTTTAGGAATAGAAAATGATTTTTGGGTTTTTACCTGTGTAAACTTTAGTAAGAATTTTAATGTGTTATAAGTTTTCTCTAGAAAATAGGAGTGAGGGCACCCCTCTTCTCTGAACTATGCTTTTCAGAATATCCCTCCCCAGCACTTCCTCATTCTTCATTGGCCTTGTTATGACTCTAAAGAAATGTACAGAACTACTATTCACTTAAAGATCCAGCAGGCTCTTTCGTGTTCTGTTAGTTCTTAAGCATGTCACATACAAATGTTCATAAACACATAATCAATTTTCTCCTTCTGTATATTTCATTGTTTAAATAATTCTCATGTATTACTTATTCCCACAATATGGTCTTACAGCTTCTGCTAATGACTGGACCTAGGAGAGGACAGACACATCCAGGAAGGATATATTTTGTAAGGTAGAAATAGCATTGTGCTGAACTTGAAGGATGCAGGTCTTGGATGATGGAGTGCTTACAGGAGTGAAGCTCCAATTGAGATGGGTCACTGAAGGTTACTTACTCCACAGTTTTGACTAAGAGCTCTCAGGCTCTTATGGTATTAAGCAGTTTGCTTTATCAGCACTGCTGGCTTATAGTTTAGTATCAGGAATATTTATTATTTTAAATATTTCATCAAGATTTATCTGTTATTTGAGACTGCATAAATTTCAGCTGACAGAAGAAGAAAAGGTCTCAAATTTAGTGACAGATAATAATTTACAATTTGGGTATTCTTGCTTAAGTCAGATAGACTGAAGCCAAGTGGAACTATTTTAGATCATTTACTAAACAATAGCAGTGTATATTTTCTGGGCAGGCTTCCTTGAGTTTAGATTGCTGCAGTGTCTACCTGGAACAGCTTTGGCAAATGCAACTTAGAAAATGAGAGAGGCCTGACAAACCACAGGGAGGACATTGCTTTCATCCTCTCGTTCCACAGTTTACTCCCAGGGGCACTTCAAGGTGCTGGCTTTGGTGTCGTCTGCTTTCTTGGCATATTATCTTTTTCCAAATGCTACCTCTTGACGCTTATTCAACTGCAACTGAAATGAGTTGAGACTTTTGCTGACAGTCTCTAAGCCATATTTGCTGATGCATTGGGTGCAGCTGTGCATGGGGTGCATGATCATCTTTACCACAAATATTGGACCCAGGTAGAAGATGCAAGTCTTGTATTTGAACCTCAGTGTGGTGACAGTGTACCACTCTAATGGCAGAAAGCAAAGAGAAGCTAAAGAGCCTCTTGATGAGGATGAAGGAGGAAGGTGAAAGAGCTAGTTTAAAACTAAATATTAAAAAAAATAAAATCATGTCATCAGGCCCCATTACTTCATGGCAAATAGAAGGGAAAAAGCTGGAAGTAGTGACAGATTTCCTCTTTTGGGGCTCTAAAATCACTGCAGATGGTGACTGCAACCATAAAATTAGAAAACGTTTGCTTCTTCACAAGAAAGCTATGGCAAACCTAGTTAGTGTGTTGAAAAGCAGAGACATTACTCTGCCGGCAAAAGTCTGCATAGTCAAGGCTATAGTCTTCCCAGTGGTCATGTATGGTTGTGAGAGCTGGACCATCAAGAAGGTAGAGCACTGAAGAATTGATGCCTTCGAAGTATGGTGCTGGAGAAGACTCCTGAGAGTCCCTTGAAAGGCAAGGAGCTCAAACCAGTCAATCTTAAGGGAAATCAACCCTGAATACTTGTTGGAAAGACTGATGCTGAAGTTGAAATTCCAGTATTTTGGTTATCTGATGCGAACACCTGACTCATGGGATAAGTCCCTGATGCTGGGAAAGATTGAGGGTAGAAGGACAAGAGGGTTTCAGATGATGAGATGGTTGGATGGCGTCACTGAAACAATGGACATGAACTTGGGCAAACTTTGGGAGATGGTGAGAGACCTGCTGTGCTGCAGTCCATGGGGTTGAAAGAGTCGGACATGACTGGGCGACTGAACAACAACATGGTGAAAACACTGTGCATATTTCCCAAAGCAGGAAAGCACTCTCATCTGAAGAGGAAGGAAACATTTTTTTTCTGGATTCATTACTTGAATTATACTCCATTTAATTCTTGTGCTTATTTATCTGATAGTTATTAGAGCAACTTCTATTTATTTCATAAAATAAACCTGCCTCATTTTGTGGCTGGAGTCACTTTTGTTACATATAATCATTGTCACCTTTAGGAGTCAGAATCAGACTCAGTAACATTTAAGCACATTACCTGTGATGGGGACATGCTAAGGAGTATTTTCGTTTATCCATGCATTGATGAATACTGAATTTTATTGAAATAATAAATTCATGTGGTTAAAAAAGTCTAGCAATACAGAAGAATTTAGAGTAAAAGCTGCAATATCTTAGAGATAACAGCAGTTAACTAACAGAAGAAAGAAAATAGAAACTGTTAAAAGTTGGTCACCTCTGTGGGTAGGGAGGGCTTCCTCCATGGCTCAGCGGTAAAGAATCCACCTGCAGTGCAGGAGACACGGGAGACGTGGCTTCAATCTCCTGGAGAAAGACATGACAACCCACTCCAGTATTCTTGCCAAAAAATTCCACAGACTAACCCATTGGGCTACAGTCCGCAGGGTTTCAAAGAGTTGCACATGACTGAGCGATCGAGTGAGGGAGGGGGTAGGGAAGTATGTGGCTGGATGTTGTAGCTATATACACACACACCACTATATCTTGATTTATTTAAGTAAAAAAAATTAATTTCCTTCTTGATATGCTAGATTAGGACTGAATTTATTTGTGTCAGTGTTTATGTTCTCATTCCCATTTTGTCGTTGTTTGTTCAGTTGCTCAGTCGTGTCTGACTCTTTGCGACTCCATGGACTGCAGCACCCAGGCTTCCCTGTCCTTTACTATCTCCCGGAATTTGCTCAAACTCAGGTCCATCTACATTTAATTATATCAGTACAGTCTGCCCTGTCTATGCCATTGTCCATAAGGGACTTGAGTTTCCATGGTTGTTGGTAACCCAGGGGTCCCAGAACCAACACCCTGTGGCTACTGAGGGACAGCTGCAGTCTGTTTCCATACAGAGTACTGTTTTTTTTTAGATTACCTTTGGTACTTGAAAAACATAATTAAATCTTCATTTCTTATTCTATTACCATGGATAGTACTCTTAACTACCTACTTTATAAAATAAACATGTTATAACTATTAATTCTTTCTTCCTTTTTATCCTAATTCTCAATCTTTCAAGTCAATAAACAACATTTCCATATATATTTACTGCAGAGCTGTATGCAGTGTGTTCGTGACACTTCCTTCTCTATGGATCTAATGTTAGGACTTCTCTGTCACTCAGTGAAGAATGTTCCCAGCTTCAAATTGCAATGGGTTCTTTATTTAAAATTGCACCAGTAGGCTTTATCATATTCTTCTTTCAGATTTCTCAATCTATTCAGTCTCCCTGCCTTCTGTCCCTCTTGGGGACCCTTCTCCTGGGACACTGCATTCCCTGGCTCCAGGGCCTTTCCAAAGCTGTTCTCCTGAGACTTACTCTCTTCTGAACAGCGATTTCTGTTTCTTGGATCTTATGTGTTTTTTTCCTAACTGACACCTTCAGGTTAACTTCCTAAACAAGGATGTGTAGGAGGAAAACATCTTGTAAACCAGAACTATCTTGATTCTACATTTACACTTAATTAATCCATTCATTTAGCTGGAAATAGAATCCTTGGTTGAAAACCATTTGCTTTCAGAACTTTGAAGGCATTGCTTTAGTGTTTTCTAGCACTTAGCTTGGAGAAGGCAATGGCACCCCACTCCAGTACTCTTGCCTGGAAAATCTCATGGATGGAGGAGCCTGGTGGGCTGTAGTCCATGGGGTCACTAGGAGTCAGATACGACTGAGCGACTTCACTTTATTTTTTCACTTTCATGCATTGGAGAACGAAATGGCAACCCACTCCAGTGTTCTTGCCTGGAGAATCCCAGGGACAGGGGAGCCTGGTGGGCTGCTGTCTATGGGGTCACACAGAGCCAGACATGACTGAAGCGACTTAGCAGCAGCAGCAGCAGCACTTAGCTTTGTGGATGAAAAAAATCTGATGTCAGACCAGTTTTGTTCATTGATTACCTGTTTTTTTTTTTTTTTTTAATTTCATTTATTTTTTGGCTGGGCCTTCATTGTTGTGTGGGCTTTTATCCAGTTGCAGAGAGTGGTGGCCACTCTCTAGTACGGGCTTCTCATTGTGATGGTTTTTCTTGTGGAGCACAGGCAGGGCATGTGGGCTTCAGTAAGTGCGGCATGTGGGCTCAGAAGTTGCAGGTCCCCCGCTCCAGAGCACAGGCTCAGTAGTTGTGGTGCATGTGCGTAGCTGCTCTGTGGCATGTAGAATCTTCCCAGATCAGAGATGGAACCCCTGTCTCCTGCACTGGTAGGCAGATTTTTTACCGTTGAGCCACCAGGGAAATCCCTGATACCTATTTTTTTCCCTCCTCTCTGGCGTCTTTCAGGCTCTTTTCTTTATTCTTTGTGTTTCAAACAATTTACATATATATATGTGTTTACTTTTAACGTGAAGATATTTTCTTATATTATTTCTTTGATTATCTCCCTTCTATGTACTTTCTCCCAGTTTCTCCAGAATTCATTAGTGGATACTGAATATTCTGGATTTATCCTCCTTGTTTCTTTATTCCATATTTTCTGTTTCTTTGTCCTATTGTTTTATGTCCTGGGATATTTACCTGGTTTTATCTTCTAATATTTCTCTTGAATTACATTATTCATCTAAAGCACTTTTTTGTTTACTTAAAAAAAAGATATTGTCTTCTTGTCTATATTTTCTAGGATCTCTGAGAATAATATTTTGAGGTTTTAAAAAATTCTCTTAGATCCCCCTGGATTATCATTGCTTTTTGTGGGGTCATTTTCCCCCCTGCTAGTTCATTTTTATCTTTCTTTTTTAATATTATCAGATCAGATCAGATCAGATCAGTCGCTCAGTCGTGTCCGACTCTTTGCGACCCCATGAACTTCAGCACGCCAGGCCTCCCTATCCATCACCAACTCCCGGAGGTCACTCAGACTCACATTCATCGAGTCAGTGATGCCATCCAGCCATCTCATCCTCTGTCGTCCCCTTCTCCTCCTGCCCTCAATCCCTCCCAGCATCCGAGTCTTTTCCAATGAGTCAACTCTTCGCATGAGGTGGCCAAAATACTGGAGTTTCAGCTTGAGCATCATTCCCTCCAAAGAAATCCCAGGTCTGATCTCCTTCAGAATGGACCGGTTGGATCTTCTTGCAGTCCAAGGGACTCTCAAGAGTCTTCTCCAACACCACAGTTCCAAAGCATCAATTCTTCGGCGCTCAGCCTTCTTCACAGTCCAGCTCTCACATCCATACATGACCACGGGAAAGACCATAGCCTTGACTAGGCGAACCTTTGTTGGCAAAGTGATGTCTCTGCTTTTGAATATGCTATCTAGGTTGGTCATAACCTTCCTTCCAAGGAGCAAGCGTCTTTTAATTTCATGGCTGCAGTCACCATCTGCAGTGATTTTGGAGCCCAGAAAAATAAAGTCTAACACTGTTTCCACTGTTTCTCCATCTATTTCCCATGTAGTGATGGGACCAGATGCCATGATCTTCGTTTTCTGAATGTTGAGCTTTAAGCCAACCTTTTCACTCTCCACTTTCACTTTCATCAAGAGGCTTTTTAGGCTTTACTCAAATATCTGGGGATTTTGGTGGACTGATTATATGGAAGAATGAAACTGACTGGGGCTCTGGATATGTGAGGTGGTTTACCGAGTGGCATCCTCTGCTTTTTGGTTCATGGTTGGGGTACCGGCCATTAAGCTTGGGAATCCCTAATAACCAGGCCAAGGAATGCTTTAATCAACACTCTAACACTTATGGCAACCCACTCCAGCATTCTTGCCTGAAAAGTCCTATGGACAGAAGAGCCTGGTGGGCTACAGTCCCTGGGATCACAAAGAATCGGACACGACTGAGTGACTGAGCATACTAACACTTAGACTTGCTGCTTTACTTTTTCCTAATATGATCAGAGATGATAGCTCAGATTTTTGGTCTAGATTACCTGCCTGGCCTCAGATAGTCTTACTTCCTGGAATTGGGGAGAGGCTTGTATAACTGTTGACTCTTCTATAAACCAAGGATCAGTAAACGTTTTCTATAAAGGTGTGATAGTAATATTTAGAATTTGCAGGTCACATACAGTTTCTATCACATAGGTTTTCTTTTAAAAAAAACAACGCTTTAAAATGTAAAAACCATCTTCAGATAACTGGCTGTGCAAAAACAAGTAGTGGGCAGCAGTTTGCCATACTCTTGCAAAACAGACCTGCAGTTAGTCCCTGTTTTCAGCCCTGTGTTTCACTCTCAACTTCTGAGTCTCAGTCCTATGTGGGATTGGAATTTGATAAAGCAGTTCCCCTGAGTTCTGCCCTGCCCCCTGAACTTCAGCCTTTCTTCACTTGTATTCTGGGCTATTTCTTTCTTCTCTGATTTCTTGGTCACTAGACTTATATCTGCTTGCTTTCTTCCAAGAGTCTGTTGAAAATTCATGTCCGCTGTGGCTCCCTCTGGAGAAGGCAATGGCACCCCACTCCAGTACTCTTGCCTGGAAAATCCCACGGATGGAGGATCCTGGTAGGCTGTAGTCCATGGGGTCGCTAAGGGTCGGACATAACTGAACGACTTCACTTTGGCTTTTCACTTTCATGCATTGGAGAAGGAAATGGCAACCTAGTCCAGTATTCTTGCCTAGAGAATCCCAGGGATGGGGGAGCTTGGTGGGCTGCCGTCTATGGGGTCACACAGAGTTGGACACGACTGAAGCGACTTAGCAGCAGCAGCAGCAGCAGCAGCAGCATGGCTCCCTGTGTTGTTTTTTGTTAGTATGGTAGATGTTCTTGGTTCCTATAGATTCTCATCGCTTCCAAATTCCCAGTACCATCAGTTGCCAGCACCTACATCTCTGAGTGTGAGGGCTCTCTGTCTCACTGTAGAAGCTTGCTCTGGGTGCCTTTGGGAAGAGCAAGGGAATGTCTCTTCCCACCAGCCCTCACCATTAGCTAACAGGTGTTGATAAATAAATACCCCAGCTTCCTTGCTTCTCAGTTGAAGTATCTCTGAGGTACATATTGTCCTCAGGCTCCAGAATTGCTAAGCAGGATTGACTCCAGGTGCTAATAGTATGTTGTTTGCTAATAATCCCTTGATTGGCCCTCCCTGGTTCTGTGACTAACTTTCCCTCCTCTGCTAAAGGTTCCTGGGATTCCTTCTCCCCTGAATTGCTTGAATTCAAATCCTTGTGGAGAGTCTGCTGGTGCTGAGGAACCAAAATGGAGACTAACCATGGAGACCATGGGTTAATTTTTTTTTCCTTTATTATAATTTTAATTAAATCTCAGGTAGAAGGAACAGATAGCCTTGAGTACTACTTTTATTGTATTGAATCTGAATCTGATTAATCAATATTATTGATACAGTGGTATTTACTATGGAACAGGCATTGTCTGTGGGGGACAGAATCATGAATTAGCCTTGACTTCTAACTTGCAAGAAACTTGCATTCTGCAGAGCAGATAATCCATGCAGTAAAATGTTTGAAGTATTGTTGAGAGGTTGAGATGGATGTGTTGTGGGGCTCATTGGGCATGAGAAGTTATTTGAAGATGGGTGACCAGGGATGGCTTCAGGAGGGGATGTGGGCTGTGTAAAGGAGAAATCAGTTTGAAAACAGAATGATGGAACTAGGCATTCTTAGGGGAGAAAACGGAACCAGCACAAACCCTCCTCAAGAGGCAGGTGATGAGGAATGGTTGACTCGAGAGAAGATTTCTATTTCTAAAAGAGGAAAAAATGATGTAAAACAAGCATGTTGTTGTTGTTTAGTGGTTAAGTCGTGCCTGACTCTTTTGTGACCCTTTGGACTATGGCCCACCAGCGTCCTTTGTCTGTGGGATTTTCCAGGCAAGAATGCTGGAGTGGGTTGCCATTCTCTCCTCCAGAGGATCTTCCCCATCCAGGGATTGAACCCATGTCTCCTGCATTGCAGGTGGATTCTTTACCACTAAGCCACCTGTAAGTCCCCAAAACAAGCATTAGTACATATAAAAACACAGATGTGTGTGTATGTGTGTGTGTGTGTGTGAATTCATTAATTCAAATTGTAAGGAGATAGTCACATGAATATTGATGGAGTTTGCTGATAGTTGACTTATACAATTAAGAGTTTGGAATTGATATAGGAAAGAAATGGAAACCATCAGATTCCTCTAGGAAGGGAAATTAAAAACATATTTAAGGGAGAATTAGTGACTAAGGATATTTTATTTTATGAAGGATAGATTGAACAGAGAAGAGGAGGAAGCCATTGCAGGTGAGTATAATTTTTCAGTCTGCATCATTGTGGGAGACTACGGGGTTGGGAATCTTAGGACTAATTTGAGAAATATGGAAGAAAAAGCTGAACAGTTAAAGGAGGAGAAAGCAGAGAGTGGTATGGAGACTGGGAAGCAAGGGGAAAAATTCTAAGAAAGAGGTCAAGCTCTTAGGAATCTCTCAAAGTAGGAAGGACACTGCTGCTGCTGCTGCTGCTAAGTCACTTCAGTCGTGTCTGACTCTGTGCGACCCCATGGACTGCAGCCTACCAGGCTCCTCCGTCCATGGGATTTTCCAGGCAAGAAGGAAGGACACTAGGGAAAGTGAAAAACGAGATAGGTCTGTGTCTGGACTAGTTAGAATTGAGAGGGTGAGCCGATAGGTTGTTGGGAAGAACTCTGCTTTATCTTCTATTTGTCCTGTCACTATTTCTGATGATTTGTGCCCTTCAGAAGAATTGGTGAGGAATTGTGTAAAACAAACATTGAAGGTTAAGCTTTGGATTTGTTTTGAAAAATACATTTTTTTTTTTTTTTGGCACCCGTACTTAAAGGGGTTTTAATGAGAATAATTAAACAGAAAATATATCCTTCATTGATAATAAAGTCTTGTGCTTAAGTGAATGACTCTTAGAGCTTTCAAACTGTACATTAGAATTTATATTTAAATTGATTGACTGCTGTAGCCACAACAGTTGTTTTGCTGATTTCCCTGTGAAGACTTCCTGTATGGAGAAAAAGTGCAAACCAGAATTTACTGCATTCCCACAATGTCAATTTCTTAGGCACCGATCCATAAATTAGCATTATTAGTGGGGAAGGACACCTTGTGTCTAGCTACATGTATTTAACTATATGCTGAAAAGACCGTGTTCATTATTGCAACTGTAAGGAAGCTGTAGCCACACATTAATAAGTTATGAGCTACTATTTCAGAGAAATTGCCCTACCAATAATAAGTAGTCTATGTTCTATTTTTCTTCTCCCTTGGATATCTGTATAGAGTACAATTATTCAGAAAACAATCTCAGAGAAATGGGAAAGCTTAAATTATAACCTGCCTTTGCCCCTGAATTCTCACCCTTATTAAAAAGCATTTAGAATTATTCTAGCATATTAGTTGCTCTTTCAGACCCTAAATCTTAAGCTCTTTTTTTTTTTTTTTTTTTTTAATTTCATAATCCTTTCAAGGTCACCTCCCACTGTCTTTTCTGTTAGCCACTGCTGTAAGTGGTATCATACTCTTAAGTTTTCTACATTTTTATGTGTAAGCCATTTACTCTAAAGGTTCTTTTGCCATTCAACATCATGGAAGCAGTTTACTCTATAGGAATTCTACTGTTTTCTTAGGATTTTAGAATGAACAATTCTTCAAAAACTCTCAGGTACGCTGAGAACTCCTTTCTTCTAATCTCACCCCTTCTTTGTTGTTGTTGAATTAGTGGGCTGTTTTAATTCTCTAGACTAGTCTCCTCTTGTCTGTAGTTGAAGTAAGAGAGCCAACTCCATTTAGCGTAAGCAGGAAGGGAGAAGATATCAAGAGCACACGGGACTATCTGTACATGATTGACCGTTACTGAGAGGACATGTAGACTGGCCACGAACTAATTTTGGAATCTTGGTGCCACATTGGTATTGTGCGTGCATTACCCATCCCCTGGTCCAGGAAGGATAACCAGCAGCAGTCAGGGATCACAGAAGTGGCTTGAAAGACAGGGTTCTATTTGAGAGCCATCCGGGAGAAGCAGCCACGCTCCTGGCTCACCAGACTTGGCTGCCAAACTCAGTAGGTTAACACTAGGCAAGGAAATGTGGAGAATACAAGTTAGAGGAGAAGCCTACTTCCTCCTAGACCGCCCCCCAGCCCCCGGCCCTTCTCCCCACTTTCTACTCTATTCTTAGGAGGAGAAATAAGGAAAAATAATCAGCCCATGGGTGTGATGTTCTCGCTTCCCTCCCCCACAAGCCTGGAAATGAAGTGCTGGTGCCATTCCTACCTGGGAGATGGCCCCACCCTGCCCTTCTGGTTCTTCCTGATCTTCCATCGAAGGGGCAAAGGGCAGCAGACCAGCACACCTGTCATCATTCTCTTTTCCTTTCACACCCACAACCAGCTGATGGTCACTCATTCTTTTAAACTGATATATTAATATCATTGCTTATAACCTGATGCTGCTGCTAAGTCACCTCAGTTGTGTCCGACTCTGTGTGACACCAGAGATGGCAGCCCACCAGGCTCTGCTGTCCCTGGGATTCTCCAGGCAAGAACACTGGAGTGGGTTGCCCTTTACTTCTCCCATGCATAAAAGTGAAAGTGAAGTCTCTCAGTCGTGTCCGACTCCTAGTGACCCCATGGACTGCAGCCCCACCAGGCTCTTCGGTCCATGGGATTTTCCAGGCAAGAGTACTGGAGTGGGGTGCCATTGCCTATAGTAATATAATTAGAATACCTGTGCTTTGTTACTGTCAGATATTTCTGCTTAGCAAATTATATGAATGGTCCTAATTCCAGGACAAGGGAGTTCATCTTCTGGGGAAATTCTGATGTTATTATATATGGGGCAGAGCACATTTTCTTTCCACATCTAGCTTTGGAAAACAGTGTTAGAGATGATAAAAATATTGACCTTTTGGCAAGATGGTTTATTTTCATGCTGATACTGGAACTTTGGGACAGTGCTATTTTGCATGGCTATTTAAAATTACAGTAAGAAAGTAAAAACATATTCTGCTTTAAGCATAACTGGAATTGACATTAATGAAAATAGACCCAGTCTCAGACCTTCGAAAAATAAAAGCATTTTTATTGCTAATTTGGTTCTATCAAGATGACTTCTGAATCTCATAGAAGAACTTTAGTTGTTACAAGTAGACTTGAAATGACAATCATGTGTATTTTTATCATAATATAACAGTACAGAGATCAAATTGCCAACATCTGATGGATCATTGAAAAAGCAAGAGAGTTCCAGAAAAACATCTATTTCTGCTTTATTGACTATGCCAAAGCCTTTGACTGTGTCGATCACAATCAACTGTGGAAAATTCTGAAAGAGATGGGAATACCAGACCACCTGACCTGCCTCTTGAGAAACCTGTATGCAGGTCAGGAAGCAACAGTTTGAACTGGACATGGAACAGTAGACTGGTTCCAAATAGGAAAAGGAGTACATCAAGGCTGTTATATTGTCACCCTGCTTATTTAACTTATATGCAGAGTACATCATGAGAAACGCTGGGCTGGAAGAGGCACAAGCTGGAATCAAGATTGCTGGGAGAAATATCAATAACCTCAGATATGCAGATGACACCACCCTTATGGCAGGAAGTGAAGAGGAACTAAAGAGCCTCTTGATGAAAGTGAAAGAGGAGAGTGAAAAAGTTGGCTTAAATCTCAACATTCAGAAAACAAAGATCATGGCATTTGGTCCCATCACTTCATGGTAGATAGATGGGGAAACAGTAGAAACAGTGGTTGACTTTATGTTTTTGGGCTCTAAAATCACTGCAGATGGTGACTGCAGCCATGAAATTAAAAGACGCTTTACTCCTTGGAAGGAAAGTTATGACCAACCTAGACAGCATATTAAAAAGCAGAGACATTACTTTGCCAACAAAGGTCCGTCTAGTCAAGGCTATGGTTTTCCCAGTAGTCATGTACAGATGTGAGAGTTGGACTGTGAAGAAAGCTGAGCGCCGAAGAATTGATGCTTTTGAACTGTGGTGTTGGAGAAGACTCTTGAGAGTCCCTTGGAGAGCAAGGAGATCCAACCAGTCCATCCTAAAGGAGATCAGTTCTGGGTGTTCATTGGAAGGACTGATGTTGAAGCTGAGGCTGCAATACTTTGGTCACCTGATGTGAAGAGCTGACTCACTGGAAAAGACCCTGATTCTGGGAAGGACTGAGGGCAGGAGGAGAAGGGGATAACAGAGGATGAGATGGTTGGATGGTATCATTGACTCAGTGGACATGGGTTTGGGTGGACTCTGGGAGTTGGTGATGGACAGGTAGGCCTGGTGTGCTGCGGTTCATGGGGTTTCAAAGAGTTGGACATGACTGAGCGACTGAATTGAACTGTGATAAACTTCTGCCCCTTCTAATTTTCTGTGGATTGGGACTCTAATTATTAGGCACTGAGTCTCAGTAACTTCTGGTGCTGTGGCATTCTATTTTCTCCCAGTCTCACAGGCTTCAAACACTGTTTTTAAAAGTGCCTCATTACTGCATAATGTTCCTAGTTCATTGTCATGAACAGAGAGTTGGAAGTAGAATGTTTTAAGGTAGTTATCTGAAGACAGTAAAGAATAATTCCTTGGTATGAAAAATAACACCTTCAGTATTGTTTTGGAAGCCAAATTTTAATTGCATGAAATTTTAAAAGTTTGTCTCTCAAATGTTACTTTACTGCCTATAAAGCTCTATCTATCAGAGATCAGATCAGTCGCTCAGTCGTGTCCGACTCTTTGCGACCCCATGAATTGCAGCACGCCAGGCCTCCCTGTCCATCACCAACTCCCGGAGGTCACTCAGACTCACATCCGTCGAGTCAGTGATGCCATCCAGCCATCTCATCCTCTGTCGTCCCCTTCTCCTCCTGCCCTCAATCCCTCCCAGCATCAGAGTCTTTTCCAATGAGTCAACTCTTCGCATGAGGTGGCCAAAATACTGGAGTTTCAGCTTTAGCATCATTCCTTCCAAAGAAATCCCAGGGCTGATCTCCTTCAGAATGGACTGGTTGGATCTCCTTGCAGTCCAAGGGACTCTCAAGAGTCTTCTCCAACACCACAGTTCCAAAGCATCAATTCTTCGGCGCTCAGCCTTCTTCACAGTCCAGCTCTCACATCCATACATGACCACAGGAAAGACCATAGCCTTGACTAGGCGAACCTTTGTTGGCAAAGTGATGTCTCTGCTTTTGAATATGCTATCTAGATTGGTCATAACTTTCCTTCCAAGGAGTAAGCGTCTTTTAATTTCATGGCTGCAGTCACCATCTGCAGTGATTTTGGAGCCCAGAAAAATAAAGTCTGCCACTGTTTCCACTGTTTCTCCATCTATTTCCCATGTAGTGATGGGACCGGATGTCATGATCTTCGTTTTCTGAATGTTGAGCTTTAAGCCAACCTTTTCACTCTCCATTTTCACTTTCATCAAGAGGCTTTTTAGACCCTCTTCACTTTCTGCCCTAAGGGTGGTGTCATCTGCATATCTGAGGTTATTGATATTTCTCCCAGCAATCTTCATTCCAACTTCTGTTTCTTCCAGTCCAGCATTTCTCATGATGTACTCTGCATATAAGTTAAATAAACATGGTGACAATATACAGCCTTGACGTACTCCTTTTCCTATTTGAAACCAGTCTGTTGTTCCATGACCAGTTCTAACTGTTGCTTCCTGTCCTGCATACAGATTTCTCAAGAGGCAGATCTAGCTATATCAGGTAGGAAAAGCACCTCATACTTTTCCAGTGCCAGGCACTTCAGATATACTTCAGATACACTTCAGATACAATTAATTCTCATAATTGTTTCTGGAGGTAGGAATTATTACCCACATTTTATAGAGGAGGAAACTGAGAGTCAAAGAGGTAAAATGATTTGCAGAACTTGTAAGTACAAAGCAAGGACTTGAATGTGGATCTGGCACCAAACACTGTCTAACTTTCCACTCTACTGCCTGGAGTGAGGAGAAAGAAATGTGTCTAGTCAAACAGAAATGGATAGGGCCATCTGGAAGGGTAGTTCTGCCAAGTTCTAATAGAGAAAGTGCTGGACCTCTTTATAACTAACATTAATGTAAAGTTGAATCCCTTTACTGAATGATCACACTCTTATAAAACACTCTGATATGCATTTTAGTTCTGAGTTCCCATACACCAGAGTACAGCATTGGCTATAATTGCTGCTGCTGTAACTTTGTACATTATTGGCAATTTTTTGAGGCAAGGTGAATTTTCCTGTTTAGCAAGAGCTTGATTGTTCTCTCTAGACTTCCCTTAATCTCCTGCTGAGATCTTGCTAAACATTTTGAGGATGAACTAATCAGTGTTTTGTATCCTTTCAAAAATGTGAATGCTCTTTTTTTTAAAGCATAATTTAATGTGAAGCTATTCAGATGGAAATAGATCGAAAGACTCCCTTGCCAGTCATGGTTTCTGAAAATGGGTTGGCTTAGTGATGCTGATGGGTAGACAACCTCATTAAGGTTTAACCTGAAGTAGAAACCTCAGATAAATGTTTCTAAATGGGTAACAATTTATAAACAACTCTGAATCATTTATTCTTTCATTCTTAGAATTGTTCCAGGTCATTTGCAGATACTGAAATTCCTTCTGCGGGTATTATGAGAGGGAGGTAATCTGTTCAGAAATCCTCAGAGCCAAATTGATAAGCTTTTAATTCTTATGCTTTAATGCCTATTGATCCTATTGATTGATGCTTGAAAATCAAATTTGTTTTTCCCTCACCCTAGTGAATCACTTCAGCATAAAATTAAGATGCTTAATTTGAAATGAATTCTCCCCAAAGCAGAAACAGCTCTAATTTTCCTGTAAAGGCCATCAGTGCTACTTCTTTGGGTTTAGTGTTAGATGACAGTACTTTTCATGTCCTTTCTGGGTCAAGATAGTTCATTGGCATATTCAAACTTTTAATAAGCCGGAGTGTATTTGGATAGTATGCTGATTAACGAGGTGAAAATGTTGTGATGACTTTGGTAAGAATCTTTTAATATAATTTCACATCATTTAAATATGTAGAGACATGGAAATAAACCAGTCTTTCTCTCTTTTTTTCTGTATGCTGCTAGGTACAGATTTTAAATTTCAGCACCATAATTCAGATTTTTGCCTTGTGTACTTTGTTAGTAATCTATATATTTTCCGATTAAACTTTTTAAGGAAAGTTCTTATAATTTGGGCTTTTCTGGTAGCTCAGCTGGTAAACAACCCGCCTGCAATGCAGGAGACCTTGGTTTGATTCCTGGGTCAGGAAGATCCCCTGAAGAAGGGTTAATCTATGCACTCCAGTATTCTTGGGCTTTCCTGGTAGCTGAGATGGTAAAGAATCCACCTGCAATGCAGGAGACCCAGATTTGATCCCTGGGTTGGACAGATCCCCTGGAGGTGAGCATGGCAACCCACTTTAGTATCCTTGCCTGGAGAATCCCCATGGACAGAGGAGCCTGACAGGCTACAGTCCATGGGATTGCAGAGTCGGATACGTTTGAAGCAGAGTTGGATATCATATACTGCTGCTGCTGCTGCTAAGTCAGTTCAGTCGTGTCCGACTCTGTGCGACCCCATAGACGGAAGCCCACCAGGCTCCCCCATCCCTGGGATTCTCCAGGCAAGAACACTGGAGTGGGTTGCCATTTCCTTCTCCAATGCATGAAAGTGAAGAGTGAAAGCGAAGTCGTTCAGTCGTGTCCGACTCTAGCGACCCCATGGACTGCAGCCCACCAGGCTCTGCCATCCCTGGGATTCTCCAGGCAAGAACACTGGAGTGGGTTGCCATTTCCTTCTCCATTGAGTGAAAGTGAAAAGTGAAAGTGAAGTCGCTCAGTCGCGTCGGACTCTTAGCGACCCCATGGACTGCAGCCCACCAGGCTCCTCCGTCCATGGGATTTTCCAGGCAAAAGTACTGGAATGGGGTGCCATTGCCTTCTCCTAATCATATACTGCATGTGTAATTTTCAGACACCTTTGTGAAAACTGAAACAGTCAAATACCTCCATATCTGATGCACTGGAACACTGTATTATTTTCAGTTATATGGTTTAGGATGATGAGTTCATATAACTATTTTTCTTACATTTGATACCAAGACCATGACCCTGGCTTGTCTTATGAAGAGTAAAAGCATATTCTAAGTTATTTGTCTATATATAATTTATCTTACAATATTGGTTCAATTATTCTTTAACCCTTTTGGCTATCATTTGTAATACAAAAATAATATTCCAAATAGTATTAAAGATAGTATTTGAATGAGATGGTAGGCAAGAAAATTTGAAGATTTTAGAGTTCAGAGCAGGCACAACAGATAAACTTCTTATACAGAATGTTTTCTGAACGAGGCTCTTTTTTTATTTAGGTGTGTCATTAAAATACAAATGAATATTTTAAAAATATTAACTTTATACTTACCATCATCATCTTATACTTCAGTGTTAGTATTTGTCTTAAATTGTTAACTTCAGCAATTTCTTGACTTAGCTTTGCATCTCCCACAAAAACTATCTCTGAGGTTTTACTGTAAAACTCTGCTGCTGCTGCTGCTGCTAAGTTGCTTCAGTCGTGTCCGACTCTGTGCGACCCTATAGACATCAGCCCACCAGGCTCTCCTGCCCCTGGGATTCTCCAGGCAAGAACACTGGAGTGGGTTGCCATTTCATTCTCCAATGCATGAAAATGAAAAAGTGAAGTCTACTTACATCCAAAATCCTTTTATTTTCCCACCAAAGCAGGGATTATTTTATTTGCATACTTTTTTCTTCCAGTTTTATTGAGATATAATTGATGTATGCTGCTGCTGCTGCTGCTAAGTCCCTTCAGTTGTGTCCGACTCTGTGCGACCCCATAGACGGCAGCCCACTAGGCTCCCCCATCCCTGGGATTCTCAAGGCAATCACACTGGAGTGGGTTGCCATTTCCTTCTCCAATGCATGAAAGTGAAGTCGCTTAGTCGTGTCCGACCCCCAGCGACCCCATGGACTGCAGCCTTCCAGACTCCTCCATCCATGGGATTTCCCAGGCAAGAGTACTGGAGTGGCGTGCCATTGCCTTCTCCGAATTGATGCATAGCACTGTATAAGTTAAAGGTGTACAGCATAATGGTTTGACTTACATACATCATGGAATGATTACCACAGTTTTAGTGACTATCCATCATCTCATACAGATCCAAAATAGAAGGAAAAGAAAAAGAAATATTCCTTGATGAGAACTCTATATAACATACAGCAGTGTTAATGACCTTATTATCGACTATATTCCAGAGACTGTACATTCATCCTCCTGACTGACTTGTTTTGTAAGTTGAAGTTTATCCCTTTTAATTTCCCTCATCTATTTCATTCATCCTCGCATTCCTTGCCCCTCTAGTAATCACCTATATGTTCTCTGTATCTATGACTCTTTCTGTTTTCTTTCTTTTTTTAGATTTGACGTATGAACGAAATACAATATTTGTCTTTCTCTATTTGACTTGCCCACTTAGCATAATTCCTCTAGGCCCATCCGTGTTGTCATAAGTGGCAAGATTTCATTCTTTTTAATGGCTGTGTAATGTTCTTATGTGTGCGTGCATGTCCATGCTTCATCTTTATCCTTTGAACACTTGGATTGCTTCTGTTTTGTGTCTTGGCTGTTGTGAATATGATATTTGCAAACTTTTATGAAATGTTCTTGTGTAAAACTATACTATGTTGAATCAAACTTTACTATCTTAATGATATTTATGTGTAATCTATATTTAAAATGCCACAGAACCTATTATCAAAGAGAAAAAAAATAACAAATAGAAATTTCAGTAGTTGAAAGTAATGCTAAACAATTTCAAAACAGACAAAAGTTTTTAAATATAATAGACAAATATATCTGAGAAAACTTCACAGTGTTTTCTTGCGAGCTATTTCTTAGGTTGTTTCACATTTTTAAAAAATTAATTTATTTTTTTATTTTTTTTTTATCAAGAATCTCTTTTATTGATTATCAAATTTTGTTTTTGTCAAACCTCAACATGAATCAGCCATAGGTATATATATATCTCCTCCCTTTTGAACCTCCCTCCCATCTCCCTCCCCATCCCACCCCTCTAGGTTGATATGGAGCCCCCTATTTGAGTTTCCTGAGCCATACAGCAAATTCCCATTGGCTATCTATTTTACATATGGTAATATAAGTTTCAGAGTTACTCTTTCCATACATCTCACCCTCTCCTCCCTTCTCCCTATCTCCATAAGTCTATTCTCTATGTCTATTTATCCATTGCTGCCCTGTAAATAAATTCTTCAGTACCATTTTTCTAGATTCTGTTTATGTGCATTAGAATATGATATTTATCTTTCTCTTTTTGACTCACTTCACTCTGTATAATAGATTCTAGGTTCATTCACCTCATCAGAACCGACTCAAATGAATTCCTTTTTATGGCTGAGTAATATTCCATTGTGTATATGTAGCACAACTTCTTTATCCATTCATCTGTTGATGGACATCTAGGTTGCTTCCATGTTCTAGCTATTGTAAAAAGTGCTGCAATGAACTATGGGATACATGTGTCTTTTTCAGTTTTGATTTCCTCAGGGTTTATGCCTAGGAGTGGAATTGCTGGGTCATTGGTGGTTTTATTCCTAGTTTTTTAAGGAATCTCCATACCGTCTTCCATAGCAGCTATATCAATTTACATTCTCACCAACAGTGCAAGAGCATTCCCTTTTCTCTACACCCTCTCAGCATTTATTGTTTGTAGACTTTTTGATGATTGCCATTCTATCTGGTGTGAGGTGATATCTCGTAGTTTTGATTTGCATTTCTCTAACAATGAGCGATGTTGAACATCTTTTCATGTGTTTGTTAGCCATCTATATGTCTTCTTTGGAGAGATGTCTATTTAGTCTTTTTCTCACTTTTTGATGGGGTTGTTTGTTTTTCTGGTATTGAGTTGGATGAGCTGCTTGTATATTTTGGACATTAATCCTTCGTCAGTTGTTTCATTTGCTATTATCATCTCCCATTCTGAGAGTTGTCTTTTCACTTTGCTTATAGTTTCCTTTGCTGTGCAAAAGCTTTTAAGTTTAATCTGGTCCCGCTTGTTTACTTTTGTTTTTATTTCCATTACTCTAGAAGGTGGGTCATAGAGGATCTTGCTTTGATTTATGTCATCGAGTGTTCTACCTGTGTTTTCCTCTAAGAGTTTTAGAGTTTCTGGTCTTACATTTAAATCTTTAATCCATTTTGAGTTTATCTTTGTGTATGGTGTTAGGAAGTGTTCTAATTTCATTCTTTTACATGTAGCTGTCCAGTTTTCCTAGTACCAGGGCTGTTTTACATTTTGAAGTTTATTATGGTGTCATGATAGCTAGAACAAAGTGTCAGAGTGAAAAATCATAGCTAAGAAAAGTGGGTGATGGCTCTCATGTTGATAGAGAAAAGGATTTTGGGAGGCTACAGATTCTGAGTTGGCTGAAGGTAAAGATTAAGGGGAAATTTTCATAAGTATTAGAAAGATAAAAGTTATAATGTTATCTTAACAATTCCTGTCATAAAATAATAAATAAAATTATGCAAAAATTGTGATGTGATTTTTGGAATTATCTCTAAAGAAGAGAAAGATGTTTAGGAATTGAAAATATTTTTTATAGAGGAGTGGTGATTGGGATGGGGCAAAAGAGAAAAAATATTAATAAAAATGTAAAATACTAGAATCGAATGTGACTGTCTACAAGGGGAATATTTATAATTTTAGAAATATCCTAAAATGTTTGTTACAATGAAAAAATATTACATTAATGTGTCTCTTGATGAGATGTAACCTGAATTTCAAAGTAGAAAATTTCACATTTCCCTTATTCCAATGCAAATCAGATTATAGCCATTACTTCATGGTAAATTATAAAGTAATAAGCAATAAATTTTGAAATAACCTAATATGACCGTAAATGATAATCTCCATCACTTTTCTTCAGTGTTTGTTGAAAGTGCCAAATGTTGTTTTTGACTACAGTAGAGAAGAGGTCCTTAGGAAATTGGAAGGATTTTGTGATACAGAATAGTTAAAATTTAAAGCATTTGATTTTGTTTTTAATTTTATTTAGCCAAGGATCGTAGGACTCTCCCAATTCCTCCTAAATGATAAAGTTATTAACTATTTATTGATTGTTCATAATACTGGGATATTAAGCCCTGCAGTACTGAATGTTATGGGTGCTGGAGATATGTAGTGAAAAATACCAAGGTCACTGTTCTCATAACATTTACATTCCCTGGGAGAAGAAAGACAATAAAAAGAAGTGACAAATGTGTGTAAAGTATACTGATTTGCATTAAATACTATGGAGAAAAAAATTAAGTGAGGTAAGAGTAATTTTTTTTTTAAGATAAGAGTAATTTGAAGAAATTACCCCAGCATAGCTCCATTGTAATAAAATATTTCTATTCTTGTCCTTTCTATTGTCAAGAAATTTGCTAATAATAAACTCTGATAATATAGTGAGACTCCATGACTAATTACACATAATTGGTTTCTCCACTTTTTCACATACTACAGAGAACAGACTATGATTCCAGTAAATTTGGATCATGCATAGAGAAGATTTCAGATAAAAATAATGCATGGAAATAGACACTGACATCTTGTTTGCTGCCAGAAGCCACAATTAATGGCTAGCAGAGTGCTGAATTAGCCTATGGACAGATGAATGAGAGTCTTGAAGCAAAATAGTTTTAATCAGGGGTGATTTTTAACCCTATTAGAATTTTTACAACTTATTGTTCAATTGCTCAGTCATGTCGATTCTTTGTGATCCCATGGACTGCAGCATGCCAAGCTTCCCTGTTTTTCACCATCTCCCAGAGCTTGCTCAAACTCATGTCCATGGAGTTGGTGATACCATGCAATCATCTCATCCCCTGTTGTCCCCTTCTCCTGCCATCAATCTTTACCAGCATCAGGGTCCTTTCCAATGAGTCAGGTCCTTCTCATCATGTGGCTAAAGTACTGGAGTTTCAGCTTCAACATTAGTCCTTCCAATGATTATTCAGAACGGATTTCCTTTAGGATTGATGGGTTTGATCTTCTTGTAGTCCAAGGGACTCTCAATAGTCTTCTCCAACATCACAGTTCAAAAGTACCTATTCTTCAGTGCTCAGCTTTCTTTATGGTCCAACTCTCACATCTGTACAAAACCAAAGTTTTGACTAGATGGACATTTGTTGGCAAAGTAACGTCTCTGCTTTCTAATATGCTCTCTAGGTTGGTCATAGCTTTTCTTCCAAGGAGCAAATGTCTTTTACTTTCATGGCTACAGTCACTATCTGCAGTGATTTTGGAGCCCTCCAAAATTAACACTCTCACTGTTTCCATTGTTTCCCCATCTGTTTGCCATGAAGTGATGGGACCAGGTGCCATGATCTTAGTTTTCTTAATGTTGAGTTTTAAGCTAGCTTTTTCATTCTCTTTCACTTTCATCAAGAGGCTCTTTAGTTCTTCTTTGCTTTCTGCCATAAGGGTGATATCATCTGCATATCTGAGGTTATTGATATTTCTCCCTGCAGTCTTGATTCCAGCTTGTATTTCATCTAGTCCAGCATTTTGCATAATGTATTCTGCATACAAGTTAAATAAGCAGGGTGACAGTACACAGCCTTGACGTACTCCTCTGCCAATTTTGAACCAGTCCATTTTTACGTGTCCAGTTCTAACTGTTGCTTCTTGCCCTGCATACAGATTTCTCAGGAGGCAGGTCAGGTGGTCTGGTATTCCCATTTCTTGATGAATTTTCCACAGTTTGTTGTGATTCACAAAGTCAAGGCTTTGGCATATTCAATAAAGCAGAAGTAGATGTTTTTTTCTGGAACTCTCGCTTTTTGAGGATCCAATGGATGTTAGCAATGTGATCTCTGGTTCCTCTGCCTTTTCTAAATCCAGCTTGAACATCTGGAAGTTCACGGTTCATGTACTGTTGAAGCCTGGCTTGGAGAATTTTGAGTATTACTTTGCTAGGGTGTGCAATGAGTGCAACTGTGTGGTAGTTTGAACATTCTTTGGCATTGGAATGGAAACTGACCTTTTCTAGTTCTGTGGCCACTGCTGAGTTTTCCAAATTTGCTGGCATATTGAGTGCAGCACTTTCACAGCATCATCATTTAGGATTTGAAATAGCTCAACTGGAATTCCATCGCCTCCACTAGCTTTGTTCATAGTGATGCTTCCTCAGGCCCACTTGAGTTCGCATTCCTGGATGTCTGGCTCTAGGTGAGTGATTACAGCATCGTGCTTATTTGGTCATGAAGATCTGTTTTGTGTAGTTCTTTTGTGTATTCTTGCCACCTCTTCTTAATATCTTCTACTTCTGCTAGGTCCATACCATTTCTGTCCTTCATTGTGCCCATCTTTGCATGAAATTTTCCCTTGGTATTTCTGTTTTTCTTGAAGACAGCTCTAGTCTTTCCCATTCTATTATTTCCCTCTATTTCTTTGCACTGATCATTGAGGAAGGCTTTCTCATCACTACTTGCTATTCTTTGGAACTCTGCATTCAGATGTTTATATCTTTCCTTTTCTCCTTTGCTTTTAGCTTCTCTTCTTTTCTCAGCTACTTGTAAGGTCTCCTCAGACAACCATTTTGCCTTTTTCTTTTTCTTGGGGATGGTCTTGATCCCTGCCTCCTGTACAATGTCACGAACCTCTGTCCATAGTTCTTTAGGCACTCTGTCTATCAGATCTAATCCCTTGAATCTATTTCTCACTTCCACTGTATAATCATAAGGGATATGATTTAGGTCATACCTGAATGGTGTAGTGGTTTTCCCTACTTTCTTCAATTTTAGTCTGAATTTGGCAATAAGGAGTTCATGATCTGAGCCATAGTTAGCTCCCAGTCTTGTTGACTGTATAGAGCTTCTCCATCTTTGGCTACCTAGAATATAATCAATGTGATTTTGTTGTTGAGCATATAGTGATGTCCATGTGTAGAGTCTTCTCTTGTGTTGTTGGAAGAAGGTGTTTGGTATGACCAGTGTGTTCCCTTGGCAAAACTCTGTTAGCCTTTGCCCTGCTTCATTCTATACTCCAACGCCAAATCTGCCTTTTCCTCTGGGTATCTCTTGAGTTCCTACTTTTTCATTCTAGTCCCCTATGATGAAAAGGACATCTTTTTTGGGTGTTAGTTCTAAAAGGTCGTGTAAGTCTTCATAGAACCGTTCAACTTCAGCTTCTTCGTAATTATTGGTTGGGGCATAGACTTGGATTACTGTGATATTGAATGGTTTACCTTGGAAACGAACAGAGATCATTCTGTTGTATTTGAGATTGTATTCAAGTACTGCATTTTTGGACTCTTGTTGACCATGATGGCTACTCCATTTCTTCTAAGGTATTCTTTCCCAGAGTAGTAGATATAATCGACATTTGAATTAAATTCATCCATTCCAGTCCATTTTAGTTCTCTGATTCCTAAAATGTCTATGTTCACTCTTGCCATCTCCTTTTTTTTTTTTTTTTCAACATAACATTTTTTATTGCAGAGTTTTTAAAAGATACAACCCAGCTGTGCATTAAGACCTTACAAGTTTTCCTCTTGGATTCTCAAAAGGTCCAGTTGGCTCATGGACTTTCTAGAAGTGCAACTTTGCACACTGGAAAGTTGTGTGGATGTATAGCACCCCATCAGAGGTGGCCATTGCATGGTGCTAGGCAAATATCTGTGATGTGTTTTTTTTTTTTTTTTTTATTTTGCTTAACTTTACAATATTGTATTACTATTACTATACATCGAGATGGATCCGCCACCAGAATACACGTGTTCCCCATCCTGAACCCTCCTCCCTCCCCCTTCCCACACCATCCCTCCAGGTCATCCCAGTGCTCCAGTCCCAGGTATCTGTTATAGGGCATCGTACCTGGACTGACTCGTTTCAGATATGATATTATACATATTTCAATGCTATTCTCCCCACTCATCCCACCCTCTCCCAGTCCCAGAGTCCAAAAGTCTGTTCTATACATCAGTGTCTCTTTTGCTGTCTCATAAGCAGGGTGATTGTTACCATCTTTCTAAATTCCATATATATGCGTTAGTATACTGTATTTGTGTTTTTCTTTCTGGCTTACTTCACTCTGTATAATAGGCTCCAGTTCCATCCACCTCATTAGAACTGATTCAAATGTATTCTTTTTAATGGCTGAGTAATACTCCATCGTGTATATGTACCACAGTTTGCTTTTCCATTCATCTGTGGATCGACATCTAGGTTGCTTCCACGTCCTGGCTATTGTAAACAGTGCTGCGATGAACATTGGGGTACACGTGTCTCTTTCAATTCTGGATTTCTCAGTGTGTATGCCCAGCAGTGGGATTGCTGGATCATAAGGCAGTTCTATTCCCAGTTTTTTGAGGAATCTCCAGACTGTTCTCCATAGTGGCAGTACTAGTTTGCATTCCCACCAACAGTGTAAGAGGGTTCCCTTCTCTCCGCACCCTCTCCAGCATTTATTGCTTGTGGACTTTTGGATCGCAGCCATTCTGACTGGTGTGTAATGGTACCTCATAGTGGTTTTGATTGCATTTCTCTGATAATGAGTGATGTTGAGCATCTTTTCATGTGTTTGTTAGCCATCTGTATGTCTTCTTTGCAGAAATGTCTATTAAGTTCTTTGGCCCATTTTTTGATTGGGTCGTTTATTTTTCTGGAATTGAGCTGTAGAAGTTGCTTGTATATTTTTGAGATTAGTTGTTTCTCTGTTGCTTCATTTGCTATTATTTTCTCCCATTCTGAAGGCTGTCTTTTCAGCTTGCCTATAGTTTCCTTTGTTGTGCAGAAGCTTTTAAGTTTGATTAGGTCCCATTTGTTCATTTTTTATTTTATTTCCAATATTCTGGGAGGTGGGTCATGGAGGATCCTGCTGTGATGTAAGTCAGAGAGTGTTTTGCCTATGTTTTCCTCTAGGAGTTTTATGGTTTCTGGTCTTACATTTAGCTCTTTAATCCATTTTGAGTTTATTTTTGTGTATGGTGTTAGAAAGTGTTCTAGTTTCATTCTTTTACAAGTGTTCAACCAGTTTTCCCAGCACCACTTGTTAAAAAGATTTTCTTTAATCCATTGTATATTCTTGCCGCCTTTGTCAAAGATTAGGTGACCATATGTGCGTGGATTTATCTCTGGACTTTCTATTTTGTTCCATTGATCTATATTTCTGTCTTTGTGCCAGTACCATACTGTCTTGATGACTGTAGCTTTATAGTAGAGCCTGAAGTCAGGCAGGTTGATTCCTCCAGTTCCGTTCTTCTTTCTCAAGATAGCTTTGGCTATTTGAGGTTTTTTGTATTTCCATACAAATTGAGAAATTATTTGTTCTAGCTCTGTGAAGAATACCGTTGGTAGCTTGATGGGGATTGCATTGAATCTATAAATTGCTTTGGGTAGTATACTCATTTTCACTATATTGATTCTACCAATCCACGAACATGGTATATTTCTCCATCTATTAGTGTCCTCTTTGATTTCTTTCAGCCGTGTTTTATAGTTTTCTATATATAGGTCTTTAGATTCTTTAGGAAGATATATTCCTAAGTATTTTATTATTTTCATTGCAATGGTGAATGGAATTGTTTCCTTAATTTCTCTTTCTATTTTCTCATTATTAGTGTACAGGAATGCAAGGGATTTCTGTGTGTTAATTTTATATCCTGCAACTTTACTGTATTCATTGATTAGTTCTAGTAATTTTCTGGTGGAATCTTTAGGGTTTTCTACATAGAGGATCATGTCATCTGCAAACAGTGAGAGTTTTACTTCTTCTTTTCCAATTTGGATTCCTTTTATTTCTTTTTCTGCTCTGATTGCTGTGGCCAAAACTTCCAGAACAATGTTGAATAGTAATGGTGAAAGTGGGCATCCTTGTCTTGTTCCTGACTTTAGAGGAAATGCTTTGTTTTTCACCATTGAGGATAATGTTTGCTGTGGGTTTGTCGTATATAGCTTTTATTATGTTGAGGTATGTTCCTTCTATTCCTGCTTTCTGGAGAGTTTTTATCATAAATGGATGTTGAACTTTGTCAAAGGCTTTCTCTGCATCTATTGAGATAATCATATGGTTTTTATTCTTCAGTTTGTTAATGTGGTGTATTACGTTGATTGATTTGCGGATATTGAAGAATCCTTGCATCCCTGGGATAAAGCCCACTTGGTCATGGTGTATGATCTTTTTAATGTGTTGTTGGATTCTGATTGCTAGAATTTTGTTAAGGATTTTTGCGTCTATGTTCATCAGTGATATTGGCCTGTAGTTTTCTTTTTTTGTGGGATCTTTGTCAGGTTTTGGTATTAGGGTGATGGTGGCCTCATAGAATGAGTTTGGAAGTTTGCCTTCCTCTGCAATTTTCTGGAACAGTTTGAGTAGGATAGGTGTTAGCTCTTCTCTAAATTTGTGGTAGAATTCAGCTGTGAAGCCGTCTGGGCCTGGGCTTTTGTTTGCTGGGAGATTTCTGATTACAGTTTCAATTTCCGTGCTTGTGATGGGTCTGTTAAGAGTTTCTATTTCTTCCTGATCCAGTTTTGGAAAGTTGTACTTTTCTAAGAATTTGTCCATTTCTTCCACATTGTCCATTTTATTGCCATATAATTGCTGATAGTAGTCTCTTATGATCCTTTGTATTTCTGTGCTGTCTGTTGTAATCTCTCCATTTTCATTTCTAATTTTATTGATTTGATTTTTCTCCCTTTGTTTCTTGATGAGTCTGGCTAGTGGTTTGTCAATTTTATTTACCCTTTCAATGAACCAGCTTTTGGCTTTGTTGATTTTTGCTATGGCCTCTTTTGTTTCTTTTGCATTTATTTCTGCCCTAATTTTTAAGATTTCTTTCCTTCTACTAACCTTGGGGTGCTTCATTTCTTCCTTTTCCAGTTGCTTTAGGTGTAGAGTTAGGTTATTTATTTGGCTTTTTTCTTGTTTCTTGAGGTATGCATGAATTGCTATGAACTTTCCCCTTAGGACTGCTTTTACAGTGTCCCATAGGTTTTGGGTTGTTGTGTTTTCATTTTCATTCGTTTCTATGCAGAATTTGATTTCTTTTTTGATTTCTTCTGTGATTTGTTGGTTATTCAGGAGTGTGTTGTTCAGCCTCCATATGTTGGACTTTTTAATAGTTTTTCTCCTGTTATTGAGATTTACTCTTACTGCATTGTGGTCAGAAAAAATGCTTGGAATGATTTCAATTTTTCTGAACTTACCAAGGCTAGATTTATGGCCCAGAATGTGGTCTATCCTGGAGAAGGTTCCGTGTGCGCTTGAGAAAAAGGTGAAATTCATTGTTTTGGGATGAAATGTCCTATAGATATCAATTAGTTCTAACTTGTCTATTGTATCATTTAAAGTTTGTGTTTCCTTGTTAATTTTCTGTTTAGTTGATCTATCCATTGGTGTGAGTGGGGTATTAAAGTCTCCCACTATTATTGTGTTATTGTTTATTTCTCCTTTCATACTTGTTAGTATTTGTCTTACATATTGCGGTGTTCCTATGTTGGGTGCATATATATTTATAATTGTTATATCTTCTTCTTGGATTGATCCTTTGATCATTATGTAGTGACCTTCTTTGTCTCTTTTCACAGCTTTTGTTTTAAAGTCTGTTTTATCTGATATGAGTATTGCTACTCATGCTTTCTTTTGGTCCCTATTTGCATGGAAAGTCTTTTTCTAGCCCTTCACTTTCAGTCTGTATGTGTCCTCTGTTTTGAGGTGGGTCTCTTGTAGACAACATATGTATGGGTCTTGTTTTTGTATCCATTCAGCCAGTCTCTGCCTTTTGGTTGGGGCATTCAACCCATTTACATTTAAGGTAATTAATGATACATATGATCCTGTTGCCATTTACTTTGTTGTTTTTGGTTTGAATTTATATATCCTTTTTGTGTTTCCTGTCTAGAGAAGGTCCTTTAGTATTGTTGGAGAGCTGGTTTGTTGTTGCTGAATTCTCTCAGCTTTTCCTTGTCTGTAAAGGTTTTGATTTCTCCTTCATATTTGAATGAGATCCTTGCTGGGTACAATAATCTGGGCTGTAGGTTCTTTTCTTTCATCACTTTAAGTATGTCTTGCCATTTCCTCCTGGCTTGAAGAGTTTCTATTGAAAGATCAGCTGTTAGCCTTATGGGAATTCCCTTGTGTGTTATTTGTTGTTTTTCCCTTGCTGCTTTTAATATTTGTTCTTTGTGTTTGATCTTTGTTAATTTGATTAATACGTGTCTTGGGGTGTTTCGCCTTGGGTTTATCCTATTTGGGACTCTCTGGGTTTCTTGGACTTGAGTGATTATTTCCTTCCCCATTTTAGGGAAGTTTTCAACTATTATCTCCTCTAGTATCTTCTCATGGTCTTTCTTTTTGTCTTCTTCTTCTGGAACTCCTATGATTCGAATATTGTAACGTTTAAAATTGTCCTGGAGGTCTCTGAGATTGTCCTCATTCCTCTTAATTCGTTTTTCTTTTTTCTCCTCTGATTCGTTTAATTCTGCCATTCTATCTTCTAATTCACTAATTCTATCTTCTGCCTCTGTAATTCTACTATTTGTTGCCTCCAGAGTGTTTTGGATCTCATTTATTGCATTATTCATTATATATTGACTCTTTTTTATTTCTTCTAGGTCCTTGTTAAATCTTTCTTGCATCTTCTCGATGCTTTTCTCCAGGCTCTTTATCCATGATTCCATTTTGCTTTCCAGATTTTGGATTAATTTCACTATCATTATTCTGAATTCTTTATCAGGTAGGTTCGCTATTTCTTCCTCTTTTGTTTGGTTTGGTGGGCATTTATCCTGTTCCTTTACCTGCTGGGAATTCTTCTGTCTCTTCATCTTGTTTAAAATGCTGAGTTTGGGGTGTCCTTACTGTATTCTGGCAGTCTGTGGAGTTCTCTTTATTGTGGCGTTTCTGCACTATATGTGGGTTTGTACCGGTGGCAAGTCAGGGTTTCTTGTTTATGGAAGCTTGTATCGATGTTCTGGTGGGTGGGGCTGGATTTCTTTTCTCTGGGGTGCGGTGGAGTGTCTAGTGGTGAGTTATGAGATGTCTATGATTTTGAGGTCGCTTGTGTAGCCTGTGACTTGGAGCTCAGGGCTGTGTTCTTGTTTTTCTAGAGAATTTGCTTGGTATGTCTTGCCATGGAACTTGCTGGTCTTTGTGTGATGCTTGGTTTCAGTGTAGGTATGGAGGCATTTGATGAGCTCCTGTCAATTAATGTTTCATGGGATCAGGGTTTGGACTTAAGCCTCCTGCTTCCTGTTATCTGTCTTATTTTTGGAGTAGTCTCAAAAAGTTCGTCTTCTATATTGCATTCCACAACTAGACTGCTCAGAGATGTTCACGGAGTTATACAGAGAAGGAGAAAGGGAGGAGGGAGATAGAGTTGGTCAGGAGGATAAAAGGAGGGAGTGTAAAGGAGAGAGACAGATCCAGTCAGTAATCAGTAAAGAAAAGAACAAAGGAAAGAAAAAAAGCAAAGGACAAAAAGAAAAAAAAAAAAAAAAAACAGGGTCGCAAAAGTTATATCTAACAGTGGAGATTAAAGAAGTACTAGAGGATAAAAACATAAAAATAAAAGAACCAAAAAAAAAAAAAAAAAAAAGGAAAAAAAAATTTTTTTCCTTTTTTTTTATAAAAAAATAATTAAATTTTAAAAAAACATATATTAAAAAAAAAAAAAAAAAAAGGAAATAATGATGGTAAAAATAGTAACAATATGTATAAGAGTTTCTCTTTTATTGCTGTGGGTTCAGTTCATTTTCGGCTAGTTCCTTGTTCCGGCTTAAGTTTCTCAAGATCTATAGGCCCCTTCCTCTGTAGTTGGTCTGTATAGTCCTTTGTTCTGTGCGCGGGCCCCGCAGTGTCTTGGGCCAGGGCCGGCCTCTCCTGTGGTCGGCGCTGCAGTCTGGTCTGCCAGCCCAAACTACTCTCGGCGGAAACGGCCCGCGCAGCAACGGCTGGCGGGGGAGTGGAGGCGAGGGGATGGTTCGCACGGGAACGGTCGGCGGTGGGGGTCGACCCGCGCGGGAGCCCCGGGCGCAGGGGGCGGGTGCGTGCCCGCGCGGGGAGCGGCTGGCTGCCGGGGGGGAGGGGAGCGCTCCTCGGGGGGAGCCTCCTTCGGGGGAGCGGCCGGTGGCTTGGGAGCAGCCCGCAGCATCTCCCCGCCCAGCCCCGGCTTGCTACTGGCAGAAGCGGGTGTTTGCGATGATGCCTTCCTGCTGTGGAAGCTACCGCAGGGCTCGTAGTCTGTGGGTCTTAATTGTTCAATTGTTTTCCTCCCTGTTATGATATTCTCCGTGCTTCCTAGGTTGGCACAGACTCTACAGGGAGAGTGTTTCCCGGTGTTTGGAATCTTCTCTTTTCCTTTCAAGGCTCCCTTCCCCGGACAGAGGTCTGCCCCTCCCTCTTTGTCCCTCTCTGGCTTCTATATTCTTTCCTACCTCCTTTAGAGGGGAGTGAGTTGCTTTTCTGGGTGTCCGATGTTCTCTGCCGGCATTCCGAAGCTGTTTGAGGAATTTACTCGACGTTTAGATGTCCCCTTGATGAATTTGTGGAGGAGAAAGTGTATTCCCCGTCCTAATCCTCCGCCATCTTAACCGGAACCCCGCCATCTCCTTTTTGACCACTTCCAATTTACCTTGATTCATGGACCTAACATTCCAGGTTCCTATGCAATATTATTCTTTACAATATTGTTCTTTATTTTCATCACCAGTCACATCCACAACTGGGCATTGTTTTCACTTGGGCTCTGTTTCTTCCTTGTTTTTGGAGTTATTCTCCACTCTACTCCAGTAGCATTTTGGGTACCTACGAACCTGGGGAGTTCATCTTTCAGTGTCATATCTTTTTTCCTCTTCATACTGTTCATGGGTTTCTTAAGGCAAGAATACTGAGGTCGTTTGCCATTTCCTTCTCTAGTGGACCACGTTTTATCAGAACTTTCCACCATGACCCATCTGTCTTGAGTGGCCCTACATGGCATTGCTCATAGTTTCATTGAATTAGACAAGGCTGTGGTCCATATGATCAGTTTGGTTAGTTTTCTGTGATTGTTTTCATTCTGTTTGCCCTCTGATAAATAAGGATAGCACTCAGTGCATCTAACTTAATTGTCCAACATTCATACCCAGTGCTTGATGCTAACTGATCATGGAAACCAGGACTGTCCTTTCTGTAACCTACCCAACTCCTACCATCTGTGTGTGTTTCTAACTCTGTGCTCTTTTGTGTGATTCCTAGTATTTATACCATTCTACTTTTTGTGTTCATAGCCTGTCCACCATTTAAAACTCTATTTCTGTGCTGCTTTCTTTTCCCTGACTGCTTATCTTGATTTCCTATTACACTTGTTTGAGTCAGACAATGACTACTGATTAAGGACTGTTTATTTACTACAGTTTCTGTATATTTCACTTTTACACTTTAAGAACACTTGTTTTTTCATGGTTTTGTTCTTATAAGACTTATCAATAGATAATAAACTTTGTGTGAGAAAGTACATGTCTGCACATGTAGCACAGTGCCTGGAAAGGGGCCTCTGGTCAGTAAGCACTTAGTGCTTGTCCACTGACTCCCTGAAAGCTTTGGGAATTCTTGAGTGGCTATCACTGAGATTATCTGAGTTATGTTATTATAATAATAATGATCTGTTTTATCTTTTGATTTGGGGGGAAATGTGTGACTGAGATCACTCTGCACTTTCCTTCTCTTTGGATGAGTTTGATTACATGTGAATGTGTTTTTCTCAGAGTAGTCAGTATTAGTTTTATGACAGTGCTTCAATATTGAAGTCTCAGACTTCCCTGGCAGTCCAGTGATTAAGCTGCTCTTCCACTGTGGGGGTGCTGGCTCAATCCCTGGTTGGGAAATTGAGGTTCCACATGCCGTGTGGTGCAGCCAAAAAATTAAAAAAAAATATTGAGATCTCAGGGTCTACATTGAAATATCAAAAAATCATTGATGATAGAAGGAATGTATACATAGTTCATGTCCTGTGCTGCTGCTGCTGCTGCTAAGTCGTTTCAGTCGTGTCCGACTCTGTGCGACCCCATAGACGGCAGCCCACCAGGCTCCCCCGTCCCTGGGATTCTCCAGGCAAGAACACTGGAGTGGGTTGCCATTTCCTTCTCCAATGCATGAAAGTGAAAAGTGAAAGTGAAATCACTCAGTCGTGTCCGACTCTTTGCGACCCCATGGACTGCAGCCTACTAGGCTCCTCCATCCATGGGCTTTTCCAGGTGAGAGTAGTGGAGTGGGGAAATAATGACTAACATACACTATGCCTGTAGTTCTATATAAAGCTTGGGGTTTCTTTGACTATGATCTTTACATTTTTTAATTTTAAAGCAGCTAACCAACCAACACTGTTAAGGCTGTGTTTATATATGTATGTTTCCTTTTCTCTGAGTGGAAGAGCAATTCAAAATTGTGCAGCCTTCGTGCTCATAGATGATAAAGGGCAGTGAATTGTGCTTGTCTTGAATACCCTCTTCTGTTGGTTTCAGTACAAATTTGGTATCTGTGCTGGTTTCTAGGCAGTAGTCTGAAACTTGAAACAGAAAATAACTGATATGTCTGCAGAAGCAACACACTTAATCTTTGGTAGAGTAATTTGAAAATTTGTGTTACATTTTATCAAGTGATAAAAATTTTAGATAGTATGTTTCTAAAACTTGTCAGGCATAAACTCTGTAGTTTTCTTGCCTTACTTGAACATCTTGCTCAACTATCTTGCTGTTACTCCTAGAGAAGTAAAAAAAAAAAGAAAAAGAAAAATGTGAAGGAAACAGAAATCAGAATTGCAAGGACATTTGTGGTGCAAATTATATACATCTACCCTAGTACTTTCTACTGTTTCCCCATATATTTGCCATGAAATGATGGGACCAGATGCCATGATCTTAGTTTTCTGAATGTTGAACCTTAAGCCAACTTTTTCACTCTCTTCTTTCACTTTCATCAAGAGGCTCTTTAGTTCTTCACTTTCTGCCATAAGGGTGGTGTCATCTGCATATCTGAGGTTAGTAATATTTCTCCCAGCAGTCTTGATTCCAGCTTGTGCTTCATTCAGCCTAGTGTTTCTCATGATGTACTCTACATATAAGTTAAATAAGCAGGGTGACAAATATACATCCTCGACGTACTCCTTTCGCTATTTGGAACCAGTCTGTTGTTCCATGTCCAATTCTAACTGTTACTTCCTGACCTGCATACAGATTTCTCAAGAGGCAGATCAGGTGGTCTGGTATTCCCAGCTCTTTCAGAATTTTCCACAGTTTATTGTGATCCACACAGTCAAAGTCTTTGGCATAGTCAATAAAACAGAAATAGGTGTTTTCCTGGAACTCTCTTGCTTTTTTGATAATCCAGTGGACGTTGGCAATTTGACCTCTGGTTCCTCTGCCTTTTCTAAAACCAGATGGGGAAACAGTGAAGACAGTGACATGCTTTATCTGGGTGGGGGGGGGGGGGCTCCAAAATCACTGCAGATAGTGACTGCAGCCATGAAATTAAAAGGCACTTACTCCTTGGAAGAAAAGTTATGATCAACCTAGAAGGCATATTAAAAATCAGAGACATTACTTTGCCAACAAAGGTCCATCTAGTCAAGGCTATGGTTTTTCCAGTAGTCAAGTATGGATATGAGAGTTGGACTATAAAGAAAGCTGAGTGCCGAAGAATTGATGCTTTTGAACTGTGGTGTTGGGGAAGACTGTTAAGAGTCCCCTGGACTACAAGGGACAGTCCATCCTAAAGGAAATCAGTTCTGAATATTCATTGAAAGGACTGATGTTAAAGCTGAAACTCCAAAACTTTGGACACTTGATGGGAAGAGCTGACTCATTTGAAAAGACCCTGATACTGGGAAAGATTGAAGGTGAGAGGAGAAGGGGATGACAGAGGATGAGATGGTTGGATGGCATCACTGACTCAATGGACGTGAGTTTGAGTGAACTCCGGGAGTTGGTGATGGACAGGGAGGCCTGGTGTGCTGCAGTCCATGGAGTCACAAAGAGTCGGACATGACTGAATGACTGAACTGAACTGACCCATAGTACTTAGGGCTTCCCTGGTGGCTCAGGCAGTAAAAAAATCTGCCTGCAATGCACAAGACCTGGGTTCAATCCCTGGGTTGGGAAGATACCCTGGAGAACGGAATGGCAACCTGCTCCAGTAGTCTTGCCTAGGAAATTCCATGGACAGAGGAGCCTGGCGGTGTAACATCCATGGTATTGCAAAGAGCTGGACACGACTGAGTGACTAACACTTTCAGCATACTCATCAAATTGCTATTATTTGTGATTTTTTTTTTTGAAACCAGGAATTCTGCTTTATTTCACTTCTGAACCTAGCAGAATGGATGGCTCATAGGTGCTCAATAAATGGCTGCTGAATTTATGTTTTTGGAGTAGGCTAATATATTTGTTATTGTTTAGTTGCTAAGTCACGTTTGACTCTTGCAACTGTCTTGACTGTAGCCCACTAGGCTCCTCTGTCCTTGGGATTTCTGAGGCAAAAATGCTGGAGTGAGTTGCCATTTCCTTCTCCAGGGAATCTTCTTGATCCAGGCATTGAACCCGAGTCTTCTATATTGGCAGGTGGATTCTTTAACACTGAGCCACTAGGGAAGCTTGGGCTAATATATAATGAAAACTTAATAATTAAGACTGAAAAAGTGAATTCTTAGTTTAACTCACTGACCACAGATTATATATTTAAAAATTTATAAATAGCAATAAAAATGTCTATTGTCTACTGAATTCTTGAGTGACATGCAGTTCAGGTGACCAGAATACTGACACACACTGTGTACATAATGTGTATGGGTTTGACCTCGTGGCTGGGAATTGTAAATAAGTCTGGTTTGGATTTCAGTTATTGTGGAAACAAACAAGGCTTATAAATGTGAATCATGTCCTTTTCTTTCCTTGTTTTAAAATGTTATTAATATTTTCCTAGAGGTGATATTCTGCCTATCTTGCCACTTCTTTGCACGTAGATAATAATACTTGTTGAATGTTAAAAGTGCACTGATGGATCACCAGAATACTTTCTAGATATGAGATATGCAGAAATTGGCAATTTCTAAATCACAGGAAACCACAAGAGGTAAAGCTATTGATTAGAAGCATGAGAAGTTAAGCTATAGGTCACTGTATTTCATTCCTTCCTTCCACATACTCCTTCCACTTAAGGAAAAACAGAAAAGCTTTTTCCTTAATTGTGCCTACTCTCTCAAAAGATGTATGTGTCACTTACCAGTGCCTACATGCATACCGTATTCCATACTCTATCAAGTCCTCATCCTCAGGATGAAATGTCTGCCCCTTGCTTGGAATATTAAGATGCCTTTGGGGAAGAATTTATGGAAAACTTTATTCATATAAAAACAGGCTTGGGAAATAATTCTAGATCAAATTCTGTCTCCACCTCTTGGTACTTAAGGAAGGAATTGCTCCTTTGGCCTCCATCTTTTATCCCCTTCCTAGTAGCTTTCTGGTGGCTATTTGACACAGTTCTGGCGAATGATAAGCAAAAGCCTCTGGGTGGAGTCTCTGGGGAAGCTGGGAGATTCAATGAGTAGACCCTTCTGTCTTTTCCCACTTCACTCTTTCTTGCTTCTTTCCGCCTGAAGTCCTCTGATGCCTGAAAGTGCAGAAGCTACCATGTAACTAAGAGGCAGTAGTCACACAGTGGTGCATGTTGGGGCGGAGGGAAGAAGAGCCTTCCTATATCCTTGTCCACATTGCTGTTTTGTTGTGGTTTAGTTGCCAAGTAGTGTCTGACTCTTTGCAACCCCATGGCTTAGCAGCTCAAAGCACACCAGATTGTCCACCTCCAGCCCTCTTGTTTTTGTTGTTGTTTATTTTTAATAACAATGACCATTTCTTGTTTAAGTTGCTGAAAGTGATTGTTATATTCCAATTGAACATACTTCTAACTCGGTCCTCAGTTTCCTCATTTATAACTTGGGGATATTAAAACTACCTACTTCATACTGTTGATATGTGAATGAAATGAATTAAGTGAGAGGCACAGCAAAGTGCCTGGCTCAGAGTAAACATTAAATAAGGTTTATATAACATCATTATTCCAACCTGAATATTTTTTTCATTATATTTGTGTTAGAAATATATGTTACAAAATAGATCATATGCAATTCAGTGCAGCTTTATCATGATCTTGTCTTCTTTTCTGAAGATTGTTTTTAGCATTTTTAAGAAGAGTTTTGTTGAGGTATTACTGACTACAGTGAACTGTGCATATTTAAAATTACCGATATGATAAGTTTGTGTGTATGTATTACCTGTGAAACCAGGCTGTTGATATTTCTTCTGGCAATCTTGATTCCAACTTGTGATTCCTCTTGCCCGGCATTTCACATGATGTACTCTGCATATAAGTTAAATAAGGAGAAAGTGAAAGTTGCTCAGTCATATCTGACTCTTTGCAACCCCTTGGACTGCAGTCCATGGAATTCTCCAGGTGAGACTCCTGGAGTGGGTAGCTTTTCCCTTCTCCAGGGAATATTCCCAACCTAGGGATTGAACTGGGGTCCCCTGCATTGCTGGTGGATTCTCTACCAGCTGAGCCACAAGGGAAGCTCAAGAATACTGAAGTGGGTAGCCTGTCCCTTCTCCAGAGGATCTTCCCAACCCAGGAATTGAACTGGGGTCTCCTGCATTGCACGTGGATTCTTTACCAACTGAGCTATCATGGAAGCCCTTTAAATAAGCAGGGTGACAATATACAACCTTGTCACACTCCTTTCCCAATTTTGAGCCAGTTAGAGTATAAACTAATTCTATTTGGAGGAAGAGTGGTCTAAACGTCAAAAAAGTTTAGACCATCACTATAATCAAGGTAATGAATATATCCATCACCCCCAAAGACTTCGTCATATACCTTTGTAATCCCTTCATTCCTTCACTTCCCACCTCTCTCCCCTCCAGATGACCACTTGTATGCTTTCTAACACTATAAATTATTTTTCAGTTTTTAGAGTTTTATATAAATGGAGCCAAACAGTATGTCCTTTTTTTTTTTTTTTTTTGAGAGGGATGATTCCGGCCTCTTCCACTCAATGTAATTATTTGGAGATTCATCCATGATTTTGCATGTTCAATAGTTTCTTTTTATTGTCGAAATAGCATTCTATGGTATGAATACACATACATTTGTTTTTACCTATTGATAAGGAACTTTGAGTATTTTTAATTATTTTAAATTAAAACATTAAGTATCTCTCTCCTGAAACACTTTGTTTATAACTCTAATGGAACATTTCTCATAATGTGTTAAACTAGGTTGTTTTCATACATCCTACATTAGACTATTCTTGTCCTTCAAGATAGGGGAACTGTGTATTTTTCATCTTTGCTCTCCCAGCCCCTAGCACAGCAGTAGCGTTTCAGATTGGTACTTCATGTAAACAACCCTCTTAGGTGAAGCCCAGACTTTCTCTTCCTCCTGTATTGTCTTCATTATCACCATTTACTCATTCAAAAAGAAAGTTGAAGATGTTTGCTGCTTTTCGAAAATATACTTTGTCTATGTATAATTCATACACAATAAAAGTCACCATTTTTTTTAATTTAAAAAATTTTATACAATTTCTAAAGGCTGTACTCCATTTACAGCTATTACAAAATATTGGCTATATTTCCCATGTTGTGCAGTACATCCTTGTAGCCTGTCTTACACACAATCGATTGTACCTCCCATTCACAGACCCCTAAGCTACAAACCACTAGTTTGTTCTCTATATCTGTGAGTCTGCTTCTTTTACATTTACTAGTTGTTGTATTTTTTAGATTCCACATATAAGTGATACCAGGTAGTTTTTGGTTTTCTCTGACTTATTTCACTTAGCATCATGTCCTCCAGGTTCACCCATGTGTGTAGTCATTCAGTCGTGTCTCTGACTCTCTGTGACCCCATGGACTGTGGCCCACCAGGCTCCTCTGTTCATGGGGATTCTTAAGGCAAGAATACTGGAGTGGGTTGCCATGCCCTCCTCCAGGGGATCTTCCCAATGCAGGGATTGAACCCTGGTCTCCTGTACTGCAGGTGGATTCTTTACTTACTGAGCCACAAGGGACAAGTTCACTTGAGTTGCTCCAAAGGGCAAAATATTATTCTTTTTTTTTTTGATTTAGTAGTATTCCATTGTGTATATTTGTTAAGTTGTGGTTGACTCTTTTGCCACTCCATGGGTTGTAGCCCACCGGGCTCCTCTGCCCATGGAATTCTCCAGGCAAGAGTACTGGAGTGGGTTGCCACTTCCTTCTCCAGGGATCTTCCTGATGCAGGGACTGAACCTGCATCTCTTGCATTGGCAGGTGGTTTCTTTACCACTGAGCCACACACACACACACACACACACGTGTGTGTGTGTGTGTGTGTATGTATATATGTGTGTGATATATCTATGTATATGTGTATATTAATGTGAGATATATATATATATATATATATATATATAAGCTTCTTTATCCATTCATCTTTTGATGGACACTTAGGTTGCTTCCTAAGTGCCCATCAAGTAAATAATATTGCTATGAACATTGGGAGGCATGTATCATTTCAAATTGTTTCTGTTTTTTTCAAACATATACCCAGGAGTGGAATTGGTAGATCATATGGTAGTTCTATTTTTAATTTTTTGAGACCCTCCCTACTGTTTTCCACAGTGACTGCACCAGTTTACATTTCCATCATTCGTATGTGAAAGTTCCCTTTCCTCTACATCCTTACCAATATGTGTTATTTGTGTTCTTTTTGATGATAGCCATTCAGACAGGTGTGAGGTGATAGCTCACTGTGATTTTCATTTGCATTTCCCTGATGATTAGTGATGCTGAGCATCTTTTCATGTGTCTGTTCGCCATCAGCTTTCCTCTTTGGAAAAATATTTATTCAGTTCTTCTGCCTCCTTTTAAATCTTTTGCTCTGTGGCATGGCTTACAGGATCTTAGTTCCCTGACCAGGGACTGAACCCAGACCCTGGTAATGAAAGTGCTGAGTCCTAACCATTATACTGCCAGGGAATTCCCTCCCCATTAAAAAAATTTTTTTTAATGTTGCATTGTATGAAATGTTTATATATGTTGAATATTAATCCCCATCAGTCATATCATTTACAAATATTTTCTCCCATTTAGTAGGTTGTCTTTTTGTTTTGGTGGTTTCCTTTGCTGTGCAAAAGCTTTTGTTTACTTAGGTCCCATTTATTATTTGTTTTTATTTCCTTTAGGATATGTATCCAAAAATATTGCTGTGATTTATGTTAAGGAGTATTCTGCTTATTTTTTCCTCTAGGAGTTTTATACTACAAAGCTATAGTAATTAAAACAATATGGTACTGGCATAAAAACAGACTGATAGATCAGTGGAACAATACAGAGAGCTCAGGTATAAACCCACACTTATGGTCAATTAATCTATGACCCCAGAGGCAAGAATACAATAGGGAGAAGACAGTCATTTCAATAAGTGGTGCTGGGAAAACTGGATAGCTACCTGTAAAATAATGAAATTAGAACATTCTTTAGCACCATATTCAAAAATTTGTTGTTCAGTCACTCAGTTGTGTCCAACTCTTTGTGACTCCGTGGACTGCAGCATGCCAGGTCCCTCACCATCTCCTGGAGCTTGCTCAAATTCATGTCCATTGAGTTGGTGATGCCATTCAACCATCTCATCCTCTCTTGTCCCCTTCTCTTGCCTCAGTCTTTCCCAGCATCAGGGTCTTTTCTAATGAGTTGGCTCTTTGCATTAGGCCAAAGTATTGGAGCTTCAGCTTCAGCATCAGCCCTTTCAATGAATATTCAGGACTGATCTCCTTTAGGATGGACTGACTGGATCTCCTCGCAGTCCAAGGGACTCTCAAGAGTCTTCTCCAACACCACAGTTCAAAAGCATCAGTTCTCTTCCCTTACCCTTCTTTATGGTCAGCTCTCACACATCCATACATGACTACTGGAAAAACCATAGCTTTGACTAGACAGACCTTTGTTGGCAAAGTAATGTCTCTGCTTTTTAGCATGCTGTCTAGGTTTGTCATAACTTTTCTTCCAAGGAGCATGAGTCTTTTAATTTCATGGCTGCAGTCACCATCTGCAGTGATTTCTTGGAGTCCAAGAAAATAAATTCAAAAATAAATACCTAAATAAAAAACCTAATAATATAGGACTAGAGACTATAAAACTCACACATTCTAAGTGGACAGATCAATGACTTTGAAAAATGTATTGTGCATAGAGCTCTATAAACCACCAAACCAATTAAGATATAGAACATTTTTAATCTTCCACCAAAGTTCACTCTTACACCTTGGCAGTTTCATAATGTCAGTCTCTTTCAGCCCTCTGTGCCAGGCAATTACTGGTCTGTCTGATTTCTATCAATATAAAATGGCTTTGTCTCTCTTGAACTTGCATACAAATCAAATTACTCCGTATGTATTCTTTATTTCCAGTTTCTTTCAATTCGCATAATATCCAGTTTCTTTCATTTGTATTACATTGATTTGTCTTTTTAATTGAGGGTATTTAATCCATTTACATTTAGTTTTATCTTTGAAATATTTGGGTTTCAGTGTACTATCTTTTTTTTTCATTCCATTTTTTACCTCTATTTTTTCCTCTCTTACTCATTCCTTGACTACTTTTAATTGATTTGAATTGTTCTTTTGCATGTGTGTTTCATTTTATTTCCTCTATTGATATCTTAGCTCCACCTTTTATTATTTTTAGTGATTGTCTAGGGGTTACAATATATATATCCTAACATAGCATAGTCTCTGTGTTGATAAAAGTAATATTCTACCTTTTTGTGTTTCCTAAATCCTTTACATATATCACATTTCTCATTTCACAAATATAATAATGTTAATCAGAATTATTCCATTTACACCCTTTCCTAAATTCACTTTTTCATTTAAATCACTCGACTCTCCCCTCCTACCTTTTTTTTTTTTTTTTCCTGGTACTAAGTTACCTCCTAGAAATTAAAAGGTGCTTGCTCCTTGGAAGAAAATCTATGACCAACCTAGACAGCATATTAAAAAGCAGAGACATTACTTTGCCAACAAAGGTCCATCTAGTCAAAGCTATGGTTTTTCCAGTAGTCATGTATGGATGTGAGAGTTGGACTATAAAGAAAACTGAGTGCCGAAGAATTGATGCTTTTGAACTGTGGTGTTGGAGAAGACTTTTGAGAGTCCCTTGGACTGCAAGGAGATCCAACCAGTCCATCCTAAAGGAAATCAGTCCTGAATATTCATTGAAAGGACTGATGCTGAAGCTGAAACTCCAATACTTTGGCCACCTAATGCAAAGAACTGACTCATTTGAAAAGACCCTGATGCTGGGAAAGATTGAAGGTGGGAGGAGAAGGGGATGACAGAGGATGAGATGGTTGGATGACATCACCAATTCAATGGACATGAGTTTGAATAAGCTCTGGGAGTTGGTGATGGACATGGAAGCCTGGCATGCTGCAGTCCATGGGGTCACAATTAGTCAGACAGGACTGAATGACTGAACTTACTGAAGTTACCTCCTAACATGACTTATCAAGTTTATTATGTTTTAAATCTTGTCCACATCTCTATATTAATCTACTACTGCTTCAGCTCCCGGGATACTGATTTTCTTAGCATACTTCAAATACATCTGGCTGTTTGAAACATTTGTGTCTTATATAAATTGTTCCATGGGTCTGGAATACCCATTCTCTCTTTCCATTTATACCCCCTCCCAACCCTAGGCAGGTTGATAAAAATTCTGGGGTCCCCGAGGAGGAGAAAGGGATCTGGGGCTCTCAAGGAGGAGGTCTGAAATTCTCAAGAGGAGGAAAGGACAAATGTCTTTTTTTTTTTTCCTTCTCTCTTTACATTCCATAGTCTTAGTCACATAAAATGTTTTTTTCTTTAAACTGATGATTACACAACAAAAACTCATTTTAAACTCTGTGAAAAGTGAAAGTGAAGTTGCTCAGTTGTGTCCGACTCTTTGCGACCGCGTGGACTGTAGCCTACAAGGCATATAACAACAATGTTTCCTGATTGAGGACAGTTTCTACTTCTTGAAAACCTCTGACTAATCCTGTTATCTTAAATGTATATTATGGGAGTGGGTCTGGTAAAATCTTTCTATTGTTAAGTTCTAATCCTTTTATCTTAAATGTAAGCTGTGGGAGTAGGCCTGGAAAAATTTTTACATTCTTTTTATTTATTGTAATAACTAATTAAAAAAGTGTATAGCTCCCTTGCTAAAGATGAGCGCATGGCGGGGTGGGACACTTTCCGATCCCCTTCCGATGTCTGTGTCAGAAGCTTTCTCTGACACAGAGAAGGCTTACTTTAATAAAACTCTGCTACACAAAAGCTCTTGAGTGCTCAAGCTTGGTGCCAGGTCCAAGATCACAAATCCAACGTCGTTCACCGTAAGTTATCACACCCCTAGTCTAGCCTTCGGGATTCTTTATTTGATGGTGAAGTAGCCTGGGGCATCATAGGATTTTGAGTAGCAGTCAAACATGTGCAAAAGAAGAAATGATGGGGAGTTATTGCCCTGTGGACACCACTGACCAGTGAAGAAGAGGTGGTGGAGGTTTAGTCACTAAGTCACGTCTGACTCTTTGCGACCCCATGGACTGTAGCCCACCACCCTCCTCTGTTTGTGGGGTTTTCCAGGCAAGAATACTGGAGTGGATTGCCTTTTCCTTCTCCAGGGGATCTTCCCAACCCAGGAATTGAACCCAGGTCTCCTGCATTGCAGGAAGATGCTTTACTGACTGAGCTGTGAGGGAAGTCCATGAAGAACAGAGTAAATGGGTAAATGCTTTGTGCTTTCTTTTCCTGAGAGGTTATTAGTGTGTCCTGTAAGACTCAGTATCCAACCTTCTGTTTTGGTGGCCAGTCAGTTCAATAACAAATCGTTTTTTTTACTCTCCTTCCCTCCCCACTTTGTTCCTTCTTCCCAAGATTTTGTTCCCTGAAACATACTTCTTTGTCTTAGGTTCTGTATTCTGAGGAACCCAGGCTGAGAAAATACAATTATTACCTGTGCAACAAGTACAATGCCCGTAACTTCCTCCAGATCAGTGATTTTTTTTTCAGACATCTTAAGGCAGTACTTTATTAAGCCCTAAAATATGCAGCTGGTAAAAGTAGAGCAATTCTGATTGGAATGAGAATGAGGCCGAGGTTTTGTAAAACAAAAAACAATACACTAATTAAGCTGTGAACTTCATGAGAATTAGAAAATGTCTTATTAATCTTTGATTCCTAAGAACCTGGTATAGGGTCTGGCTCCCAGCAAGTAGTCAATAATATTTATTCCACTGAACTACATTTAATTGAGAGAAGCTAAAGTCTAGACAATATAAATAATTTTATTCAGTCTACAGTAATTATGGATACAAGAACAAAACAATACTAATACTTTAAACTTAAACAATACTTATACTTAAACAATACTAACACTTCTAATACTTTTTCTGGAAAAATGAGGTTTATTAGGAAAGGTAATAAAATGTTTTCTGCAAGCTCAAGTTTTTCTATTCTTGACTTTGTATATTAATTTTCAGGTGGATGTCCAGACTTATGTTATGTCATCAGTAATAAATTGAAATAGCATTTTTAAAGATCCTCTACATTCTTGAAATTGTTTATTAATAAAAGTGAAAGGGATGGGAAAGATATTTAAATTATTTTATGCTTATCAGTGTGGAAAGAGTGAGATAGTAAAGCTAACATCTAGAAAGTAAAGGAACCACTACAGAATCAAAAAGCCAAAAATGGAGCCTCTTCTTATATACTGTGTTGAAAGTCAGTATTGAAGGATGTCATCATTTCTTAAGCATGACAAAAAATCCAGAGGGATAGATTTCTTGAATTAGATATTGTGAACAAGATTTTCTGAGCATTCAGAGGTGGGGGAGAAGTGAAAAAAAAACTGACTGGAAATTTATGCTCCTAAATAATTTAGCAGGACATAATTTTATATGAATAAGGTATTTTATCAATTGGTTCATCAATTCACCTACTCACTACCCACCCATTATAATGGTGTTAAGACTGGTGTTTAAAAAGCTTCCATGAGAATCTGTTCTTTATCATCAATCAATGAATTTTTAAAATTCAGTTCAGTTCAGTTCAGTTCAGTTGCTTAGTCGTGTCTAACTCTTTGTGACCCCATGAATTGCAGCGCGCCAGGCCTCCCTGTCCATCACCAACTGCTGGAGTTCACCCAAACCTACGTCAATCGAGTCAGTGATGCCATCCAGCCATCTCATCCTCTGTCGTCCCCTTCTCCTGCCCCCAGCCCCTCCCAGCATCAGAGTCTTTTCCAATGAGTCAACTCTTCGCATGAGCTGGCCAAAGTACTGGTTTCAGCTTTTGCATCATTTTTGCATCATTTTTTGGCATCATTCCTTCCAAAGAACACCCAGGACTGATCTCCTTCAGAATGGACTGGTTGGACCTCCTTGCAGTCCAAGGGACTCTCAAGAGTCTTCTCCAACACCACAGTTCAAAAGCATCAATTCTTTGGTGCTCAGCTTTCTTCACAGTCCAACTCTCACATCCATACACAACCACTGGAAAAAACATAGCCTTGACTAGATGGACCTTTGTTGGCAAAGAACTGTCTCTGCTTTTGAATATGCTATCTAGGTTGGTCATAACTTTTCTTCCAAGGAGTAAGTGTCTTTTAATTTCATGGCTGCAGTCACCGTCTGTAGTGATTTTGGAGCCCAGAAAAATAAGGTCTGACACTGTTTCCATGTTTCCCTAACTATTTCCCATGAAGTGATGGGACCAGATGCCATGATCTTCGTTTTCTGAATGTTGAGCTTTAAGCCAACTTTTTCACTCTCCTCTTTCACCTTCATCAAGAGGCTCTTGAGTTCCTCTTCACTTTCTGCCATAAGGGTGGTGTCATCTGCATATCTGAGGTTATTGATATTTCTCCTAGCAATCTTGATTCCAGATTGTGCTTGTTCCAGCCCAGCGTTTCTCATGATGTACTCTGCATAGAAGTTAAATAAGCAGGGTGACAATATACAGCCTTGATGTATTCCTTTTCCTATTTGGAACCAGTCTATTGTTCCATGTCCAGTTCTAACTGTTGCTTCCTGACCTGCATATAGGTTTCTCAAGAGGTAGGTCAGGTGGTCTGGTATTCCCATCTCTTTCAGAATTTTCCACAGTTAATTGTGATCCACACAGTCAAGGGCTTGGCATAGTCAATAAAGCAGAAATAGATGTTTTTCTGGAACTCTTCTTGCTTTTTCGACAATCCAGTGGATGTTGACAATTTGATCTCTGGTTCCTCTGCCTTTTCTAAAACCAGCTTGAACATCTGGAAGTTCACGGTTCACATATTGCTGAAGCCTGGCTTGGAGAATTTTGAGCATCACTTTACTAGTGGGTGCTGCTGCTGCTAAGTCACTTCAGTCATGTTCGACTCTGTGCGACCCCATAGATGGCGGCCCACCAGGCTCCCCCATCCCTGGGATTCTCCAGGCAAGAACACTGGAGTGGGTTGCCATTTCCTTCTCCAATGCATGAAAGGGAAAATTGAAAGTGAAGTCACTCAGTCTTCTCCAACTCTTTGCAACCCCATGAACTGCAGCCCACCAGGATCCTCTGTCCATGGAATTTTCAGGCAAGAGTACTGGAGTGGGTGGCCATTGCCTTCTCCATACTAGCGTGTGAGATGAGTGCAATTGTGTGGTATTTTGTGCATTCTTTGGCATTGCCTTTCTTTGGGATTGGAATGAAAATGACCTTTTCCAGTCCTGTGACCATTGCTGAGTTTTCCAAATTTGCTGACATATTGAGTGCAGCACTTTCACAGCATCATCTTTCATGATTTGAAATAGCTCCACTGGAATTCCATCACGTCCACTAGCTTTGTTCGTAGTGATGCTTTCTAAGGCCCACTTGACTTAACATTCCAGGATGTCTGGCTCTAGGTCAGTGATAACACCATTGTGATTATCTGGGTTGTGAAGCTCTTTTTGTACAGTTCGTCTGTGTATTCTTCCCATTTCTTCTTAATATCTTCTGCTTCTGTTAGGTCCATACCATTTCTGTCCTTTATTGAACCCATCTTTCCATGAAATGTTCCTTTGGTATCTCTGATTTCCTTGAAGAGATCTCTAGTCTTTCCCATTCTGTTGTTTTCCTCTGTTTCTTTGTATTGATTGCTGAAGAAGGCTTTCTTATCTCTTCTTGCTATTCTTTGGAACTCTGCATTCAGATGTTTATATCTTTCCTTTTCTCCTTTGCTTTTCACTTCTCTTCTTTTCACAGCTATTTGTAAGGCCTCCCCAGACAGCCATTTTGCTTTTTTGCATTTCTTTTCCATGGGGATGGTCTTGATCCCTGTCTCCTGTACAATGTCACGAACCTCATTCCATAGTTCATCAGGCACTCTATCTATCAGATCTAGGCCCTTAAATCTATTTCTCACTTCCACTGTATAACCATAAGGGATATGATTTAGGTCATACCTTAATGGTCTAGTGATTTTCCCTACTTTCTTCAATTTCAGTCTGAATTTGGCAATAAGGGGTTCATGATCTGAGCCACAGTCAGCTCCCGGTCTTGTTTTTGCTGACTGTATAGAGCTTCTCCATCTTTGGCTGCAAAGAATATAATCAATCTGATTTCGGTGTTGACCATCTGGTGATGTCCATGTATAGAGTCTTCTCTTGTGTTGTTGGAAGAAGGTGTTTGTTATGACCAGTGCATTTTCTTGACAAAACTCTATTAGTCTTTGCCCTGCTTCATTCCGTGTTCCAAGGCCAAATTTGCCTGTTACTCCAGGTGTTTCTTGACTTCCTACTTTTGCATTCCAGTCCCCTATAATGAAAAGGACATCTTTTTTGGGTGTTAGTTCTAAAAGGTCTTGTAGGTCTTCATAGAACTGTTCAACTTCAGCTTCTTCAGCGTTACTGGTTGGGGCATAGACTTGGATTACTGTGATATTGAATGGTTTGCCTTGGAAACGAACTGAGATCATTCTGTTGTTTTTGAGATTGCATCCAAGTACTGTATTTCTGACTCTTTTGTGGACAATGATGGCTACTCCATTTCTTCTGAGGGATTCCTGCCTGCAGTAGTAGATATAATGGTCATCTGAGTTAAATTCACCTGTTCCAGTGCATTTAAGTTCGCTGATTCCTAGAATGTCGATGTTCACTCTTGCCTTCTCCTTTTTGACCACTTCCAATTTGCCTTGATTCATGGACCTGACATTCCAGGTTTCTATGCAATATTGCTCTTTACAGCATCGGACCTTGTTTCTATCACCAGTCACATCACAACTGGATATTGTTTTTGATTTGGCTCCATCCCTTCATTCTTTCTGAAGTTATTTCTCTACTGATCTCCAGTAGCATATTGGGCACCTACCGACCTGGGGAGTTCCTCTTTCAGTATCCTATCATTTTGCCTTTTCATACTGTTCATGCGGTTCTCAAGGCAAGAATACTCAAGTGGTTTGCCATTCCCTTCTCCAGTGGACTACATTCTGTCAGACCTCTCCACCATGACCTGCCTGTCTTGGGTGGCCCCACAGGGCATGGTTAGTTTCATTGAGTTAGACAGGCTGTGGTCCTAGTGTGATTAGATTGACTAGTTTTCTGTGATTATTTTTAAAATTATGTTTCTTTAAATAAGAACTTCAAACTTTTATGGATAGCAAGTTAGTGACTGAGTTTCATTTCCTTTATTGTAAACATTAGACTTATTTATGAAAGTTGTTAGTAATACATAGCCTTAAAATCAGATCAGATCAGATCAGTCACTCAGTCATGTCCGACTCTTTGCGACCCCATGAACCACAGCACGCCAGGCCTCCCTGTCCATCATCAGCTCCCGGAGGTCACCCAGACTCATACCCATCGAGTCAGTGATGCCATCCAGCCATCTCATCCTCTGTTGTCCCCTTCTCCTCTTGCCCTCAATCCCTCCCAGCATCAGAGTCTTCTCCAATGAGTCAACTCTTCGCATGAGGTGGCCAAAATACTGGAGTTTCAGCTTTAGCATCATTCCTTCTAAAGAAATTCCAGAATTGATCTCCTTCAGAATGGACTGGTTGGATCTCCTTGCGGTCCAAGGGACTCTCAAGAGTCTTCTCCAACACCACAGTTCAAAAGCATCAATTCTTCGGCACTCAGCCTTCTTCACAGTCCAGCTCTCACATCCATACATGACCACAGGAAAGACCATAGCCTTGACTAGGCGAACCTTTGTTGGTAAAATAATGTCTCTGCTTTTGAATATGCTATCTAGGTTGGTCATAACTTTCCTTCCAAGGAGTAAGTGTCTTTTAATTTCATGACTGCAGTCACCATCTGCAGTGATTTTGGAGCCCAGAAAAACAAAGTCTGACACTGTTTCCACTGTTTCCCCGACTATTTCCCATGAAGTGATGGGACCAGATGCCATGATCTTCGTTTTCTGAATGTTGAGCTTTAAGCCAACCTTTTCACTCTCCACTTTCACTTTCATCAAGAGGCTTTTTAGCCCCTCTTCACTTTCTGCCATAAGAGTCGTGTCATCTACATATCTGAGGTGATTGATATTTCTCCCAGCAATCTTGATTCCAACTTGTGTTTCTTCCAGTCCAGCATTTCTCATGATGTACTCTGCATATAAGTTAAATAAACATGGTGACAATATGCAGCCTTGACGTACTCCTTTTCCTATTTGGAACCAGTCTGTTGTTCCATGACCAGTTCTAACTGTTGCTTCCTGACCTGCATACAGATTTCTCAAGAGGCAGATCAGGTGGTCTGGTATTCCCATCTCTTTCAGAATTTTCCACAGTTTATTGTGATCTACACAGTCAAAGGCTTTGGCATGGTCAATAAAGCAGAAATAGATGTTTTTCTGGAACTCTCTTGCTTTTTTGATGATCCAGCGGATGTTGGCAATTTGATCTCTGGTTCCTCTGCCTTTTCTAAAACCAGCTTGAACATCAGGAAGTTCACGGTTCACATATTGCTGAAGCCTGGCTTGGAGAATTTTGAGCATTACTTTACTAGCGTGTGAGATGAGTGCAATTGTTTGGAAGTTTGAGCATTCTTTGGCATTGCCTTTCTTTGGGATTGGGATGAAAACTGACCTTTTCCAATCTTGTGGCCACTGCTGAGTTTTTCCTATCCAATTATTCAGCATACATGTCAATAATACATACTTTGTATTGAGTGCTGAGGATTAAATGGTAAATATAGTTAAATATCGGAGATGGCAATGGCACCCCACTCCCGTACTCTTGCCTGGAAAATCCCATGGATGGAGGAGCCTGGTAGGCTACAGTCCATGGGGTCGCTAAGAGCCAGGCATGAGTAGGCAACTTCACTTTCACCTTTCACTTTCATGCATTGGAGAAGGAAATGACAACCCACTCCAATATTCTTGCCTGGAGAATCCCAGGGACAGGGGAGCCTGGTAGGCTACCGTCTATGGGGTCACACAGAGTCGGACACGACTGAAGTGACTTAGCATAGCATAGCATAGCATAGTTAAATATATTTCAGAGATGGAAGGAACACCAAGAGATGTTATAAGAAGAGCTGGTGAGGCATCAGTTCAGTTTAGTCGCTCAGTCATGTCTGACTCTTTGCGATCCCATGAATCACAGCACACCAGGCCTCCCTGTCCATCAGCAACTCCCGGAGTTCACTCAAACTCATGTCCATCAAGTCGGTGATGCCATCCAGCCATCTCATCCTCTGCATAGTTACTGTCAATGAGACACACATGGAGAAGTGTTGTGACTTGCCCAAGGTTACAGAGCTTGTAAATTATTCCTCAGAATATATAAAGTTATTTTTAGGTGTAATTTTGATTTGCATGAATCTTCTAAGCATTTCTGAATGATATCTATGAAGACAGCCAATGGCAAAAAGGAATTGTTGCACAAATGAGAAGCCAGTAAAAGTAAATACTACTCTTTTTAAAAGGAAAGGGTTAGAGCTTCCCTGGTATCTCAGATAGTAAAGAATCCACTTGCAATGCATGAGATCTGAGTTCAATTCCTGGGTCAGTAAAATCTCCTGGAGAAGAGAATGGCAACCTACTCTACTATTCTTGTCTAGGAAATCCCATAAACAGAGAAGCCTAGTGGGCTACAGTCCTTGGGGTTGCAGAGAGCTAGACATTACCAAGTGACTAAAATATATAGGATGGAGTGGGGGGGAAATTTAGGATCATTTCAGTTCATCTAAAAAATTTTCAAACTTGAGTCTTTTCCCCATTGTGTTGCATATGGCTTAAAGAGTTGAAAAATAAGCTGTTTATTGAGAATCTAAAATATGTTAGGTACTTTAATATCTATTAACTCATTTAATATTCACAACTACACTGTGAAACATTGTATCATTAAGTATGATTAGCTGTTTCAGCTTGGTGTCCTAGGGTGTGTCCTTCCTTAGTGATCATCATTGTGCAGAGTCTGTCACACAGTCTCATTTTCGGTAACTGTGCTATTATGTGGTCATCCAGAGGTTAACAGGCCGACGCAGATTGGGTCCCTTCTCACCAAACTTATGAGTCTGAGTCTAAATCAGGACATCAATTTACAAGTCTCTATGAGGAAATTAACTGCCAAGTAGACTAGATATTCATGTCAGCTTGTCAGAACCTTTTATACCCTGAGGAAAAGAACACTTGGGAAATTAAAGACAGGAGGATTCCAAGGAAGTAAAAATTAGAGGAAAGTGAGTTGGATGCTCTTAATAAGGAGAGTGTCATGCAGTTACTGGAGCTCAGTGTTCCTTCTCTGCCACTGGAATATACTTGCCTGGCTGAGCGATCTGAATATTATTTTTACCCAATCATATCCCTCAGTCAATATTGTCTACAATAACGGCCAGTTGTATACTCAGCCACAGTAAGAGAAAATAGATAGTGAGAGCCTTAAACTTTGTTCCCCAAAGTCCTCTAGTTTGGGCTAAGCATCTACAGGTGCTAGAAGAAGGAACAGAGAGGCAGTTTATGGATTAATTATAAAAATCAGGACAGAGATTATGACAGTGATAATCTCAGATAGTGATTCAAGATTTATTGTGTGTTAGAAATTGTGCTAAGAGCTTTACATCAATTACCTAACTTAACTCTCATGAGAACTATCTCCAATGAACCCTTAATATTCTTATTTTATATAGATGAGGAAACTGAAGTTTAGAAATGTTAAAAAATAATTCATTGGAATGTGGGTAGTCCAAACCAGTGGATTGGGGGCATCTCAAAGTTAGTGTGTCCAAAGTGACATCTTCATTTCTTCTTAAAACATATTCCTCTTCCAGGTCTGAAACTTCTGGGTCCCTAGATCCCTCCCTCCATTTCTCCCTCCCTCCCTCCCTCCCTCCCCTCCTGTTCTTCTCTCTCTCTCCCTACTTCTATCCTTCCTTCCTTTTCTTCTTCACTCCCTCCACTCTCAGTTCCTCACATCAGAAAATACAGTAAATTTTACCTCCTAAATACTAGTGGATCTTTTCCCTTTCCTTCACCTCTCCGCCACCCTAATCCAATTACAGACCACCTCCTGCAGTTGCTAGGCTCCCCCCACCCGACAAACCAAGCATTGTCCAAAGAGTGGTATTTTTCTTTATATAAGTAAAATTTATGTAACATGAAGTCAGTCATTTTAACCATTTAAGAAGTATACAATTGAGTGGCTTTTCATATATTCACAATATTTTGCAGCCATCACAACTAGCTCATTCTAGAACACTTTCAAAAAGAAACTCTGATCTATTAAACACTTTCCACTCTTCCCCTGAACACCAGTGATCTGCTTTCTGTCTTCATGAATTTGTCTATTCTGGACATTTCATGTAAATGGAATCATATTTTGTGGCCTTTTAAAAAAAAAAATTTGTGGCTTTTGTGTGTGGCTTCTTTCATGAGAAATGTTTTCAAGGTTCATTCTTGATGGAACATGTATCAGTCCTTAATTCCCATTTATGGCTGAGCAATATTTTATTGTATGAATATATCACATTTTGTTTATTCATCAGTTGATGGACATTTGGATTATTTCCACTTTTTGGCTATTGTGAATAATACTTCTGTGAACATGTTTTAACATCTGTTTCAACTCACTAATCTTTTAAAAATGAAAATCATGTAGTTTCCTTATTTAAAATCCTTCAATGTCTTCATATTGCAATAATACTATAGACCAAATGGCTTATTTTTCTAATTTTAACTTTTTAATTTATTTTGACTGTGCTGGGTCTTTTTTGCTGTGCGTGGGCTTTCTCTAGTTGTGGTAAGTGGGGGCTACTCTCTAGTTGCCGTGTACAGGCTTCTTGCTTCAGTGGCTTCTCTTTTGTGGAGCATGGGTTCAATTGCCCTGCAGCACCTGGAATCTTCCTGGACTGGGAATGGAACCCATGTACCCTGCATTGGTAGGCAGATTCTTAACCACTGCACCACCAGGGAAGTCCCAAGATGTTTTCTTTTGACCCACAAGGACCTTCCTGCTCTGCCTCCTCTTTCTCATGTAAGCATCTTTCCTCTTCCCTTAATATGTGGCAGCCGCACTTGCCTCCATTTCTTTCAGCTTCTTGAGCCTGTTTAGAGTATTCACACCTACTGTTTATGCATTTCACACCTGAAATGCTCTTTGCAGTACTTCACATGGCTAGTTTATTTCATCTTTCAAATCTCCATCCTTAATGTTGCCTTCCCTGAGAGGTTTTCCCCTAACACTATTATTCCCTATTTCCTGCTAATAGTTTCCCACCTTATGATTACATAGTTCTTTCTGCTCTGTCACCCTCACAAGAATGTAAAGTTCCTTAAGGTCAGGAATTAAAGTGTACCTGTTTTCATCATTAATATTTACACCTGTGCTTAGTGCACTACTTGACATAGAAGAGGCACTTCATAAATGTTTGAATAAATGAGAAAGATCACAGAAGTTGGATGCGAGATAGAGTAATTCAATGTTTAGTGACAGAGGTATGCATGCATGCTAAGTTACCTCTATGCAACCCCATGGACTGTAGGCTGCCAGACATCTCTGTCCATGGGATTCTCTAGGCAAGAATACTGGAATGGGTTGCTATGCCCTCCTCCAGGGGATGTTCCTGACCCAGGGATCGAACCCATGTCTCTTATGTCTGCTGCATTGGCATGCAGGTTCTTTACCATTAGTGCCATCTGGGAAGCCGTAACAGAGGTACAGTGACAAAAAACAGCTATGTGGCACAGGATCTTCAGTTATGCCAACATTTGAAAATCTCAGCAAGTGAGTGTTCAACAGAGCAGGTCAGTCACTGGTTCAAGGTGGAATATGAACCAAGATGGGAATCTAGTTAAGGAGTCAGAGGAAAACCTCTGCATGTAAAGTCAGAGTTCAGGAAAAAAGAGCATGGTTAATTTGATGTCAGTTCTAAACAAACTGACTAAATTTCCTTAAATATCACCTGCCTAAAATCAGGATTGGGTTTTGAAACCAGCCTGGGACTATGCTCTTCAAACCATCAATCTCTCTTCAGCACTTTTAATTAATCCATCATCCTTATCTACTTGATATGAATAGACTGTGGCCAAATCACCTCATGTCCCCCTGCCTTCTGGATATGACCACTGAGATCTGAAAATCTATGATCCTCCATGCCATAGTTTCCAAGTTTCAAATGATTTTTTCACCGTACACAATTGATATTGGCTCTGAAGTTACATGTATTTGTGGGTCCTTTCAAAGTGGCACTGCTTGACTTGAAAAAACAGCATGTTTCAGAACACATAGCCCTTAATCTTAAGGCTAGAGATATAATTTCAGAAAAAAAGAATTTGAGTAATATTTAGTAGCAAGATTTCCTAAATTATTTTTTAATATGGTAGTTACTTAAAGGTAAATACATAGGTTTACAAAGTCATCTAACTTTAGAAAGTTAACATCCAAAGTATTAAATTTTTCTTTATTTGATCTTCATCGTTGTGTGGGCTTTACTCTAGTTGTGGCAAAGGGCAGCTATCCTGTGCACAGGCTTCTCACTAATGTGACTTTGCTTGTTGCAGGGCACAAGCTCTAGGGCATGCGAACTTCCGTAGTTGAGACATGTGGGCTCAGTTGTGGCTCCCAGGCTCTGGAGAACAGGCTAAATAATTGTGGTGTATGGGTTAGTTGCTCCACGACATGTGGGATCTTCCCAGATCAGGGATCGAACCTGTGTCACCTGCACTGGCAGGTGGAATCTTTACCACTGAGACACCAGCAAAGCTCCCAAAGCTGCCCTCCCCCCACCGCTGCCCCCCGCCCCCCGCCACTAAAGTTGTTAGATCAATCTCTATTCTCTGAGGATTTCATTTTGATTTTTGTCTGAACACAAACTTAGGCTAGTAGAATAGAAGTTTACTGGTACCTAAATTGCAGGATTAGACTAAATCTTTCTTATTCTTCGCTGTGCAATGAGATATGATAAAAATGAGTCTGTACAAACCAGAGATATGTTAACAAGATTCTTAGACAGGAATTAGACATTTTCCATGACTGATTAGGTAGCACTGTAATAAGAGAGATCTAGTCTTGGATTACAACTAGAAGTTTGAAGAAAGACTTAGAAATCTTAAATTTTATGAAGTACAAAAATAGTTTAAGTGCAGCAATATGAAATGTCAGCTCTGGGCTTCTTAACATGTAGCTTTGAAAATGAAAAGTTAACGAAAAATGTGATAACATTTAAAAATATAAAAATAATTTTTGAAACAAGTCTTGAATTTAGACATACTTATAAGGAATAAAAACACAACTCAAGGAGATGATATTTAAGGAAAAGAATGGCTACATAAGCAAATGTAGAAGGAATAATGTAAGCAGAAAATCGCCATTCTGCAACCATTATTATAATAATGGATTCAGAAGAATAATCGATGAGTGCTAAGTTTGAAGAGGAATGGGATATTTATGTGTAATCAAAGTATCTCCTTAGAGATTATCTACTAATTACAAAGCAAGAAATTGTAACTTGACAGTGGAGAAACTTGACACTGCTTTATTGAGTAATCCAAGTTAATATCATAATGATGGAATAAACTGAGTTTGATTCCTGACATGATACACTGAGAAAGTCACAACACCACTTCAATAGTATTCTTGCCAAAAATGCATAACTTGAATCTAATCATGTGGAAACATCAGACAAACCCAGTAGCTAATTTATTTATCTGTGGTCATGTAGAGAATGTCCTTGTTCTTAGGAAAGAAGAATGAAGTACTTAGGGATAAAAAGGCATGATTCTGCAAATAATTCTCAAATGGTTCAGGAAAAATATCTTGTGGATGTGCATGTGTTTGTGTGTGTGGGAAGAAAGAGAAATATGGCAAAGTGGTAACAGTGAATTTGATTGAAGGTTATTACAACAGTTCTTTGTTCTATTCTTCCAACTCTTCTGTAAGTTTGAAATTATTTCACAATAAAAAGTTAAAGAAATAAAAAGAGCGATTAATAATAATCTGCCTGAGAAAAGGTGTTCTTTCCTTCCTGAGTTACTATCAGTGAATAGAAAGCATTGGACAGTGCCAAAGTGAAACTGCAGATTCTGTGAGGCAGAGCTGATGGCAGAGATGGTAGATGAACTTGCAGTATTATTTATTAGTAGAATTTGGAAAACGAGGTTGAGCTTCTTATAACTATGTCTGAAGATTGTTACCTTATGTGGATAATTCAGTACATTTTGTAGATATCAACAGGGCTCCTATTATATTTCAAAACCTTTGCTAGATGCTGGGGCTCCTGTGATGACTAACTCTCTTGTTCTCAGGTCACTGACACTTGGGAAGGGGGCACAGCTATAAAAAACAAATTTAATATTAGTAAAAGTAAACATAGATGAACAGATGCAATAATTATGATGGTATGGGGAGGAGGGGTTGGTGTGGTGGAGGGGTATGACAACAAGGCCCAGGAGTTTTCCATCTGGTGAAGTGGGTGGGACGGATGGAGCAGAGAGATTCCTGGCAATGGGAGCAGTAAGGACAGAGGCAGGAGATACAAGAAAGGTTGGGTTGTTTTGGAGACTCAAGTAGTTTGGTGGTGTTGTGTATATAGCTTTCTGATTTTCAATTTGTAATAATAAAGCATTATGTTTTAGTTTAATTATAGTTATGAATATTGATGACACTAAAATAGTACAAAATAATTAATGCCAGAGAGCATACAATATAAAGTAAACCTTTCAGAAACTGTTCTTATTTTGTATTAGATGGCATTAAAAAAAAAAAAAAAAAAAAACTTGGGATTCCTTTTGTTTAAAAATAACTTGGGATTCCTTCTGCAAAACCTTTTGCAGCTTTTGTCAAATTTGAATAATATATGGGCTCTTTTTTAAGGAAAGAAATTCCCATTATTCCCAACAAGCGCATCTTCACCTGCTTAGTGGCTGGGGGATCAGAGTTTGAGAATGAAAATGCCTTTCCATTACAAATTGCTACTAGAAAAGAGATTTTGTTTTCAATTGGCAAAGTGTTTTGGATTATCAAAATGAAAACAAAGCAAATAAACTGCAATAGGCAAATGGTAAAAGATATTTGCAGTCTTTGAGTTGAAAGCTGAGCATTCTTCATATGCAAGCTTTACACAAATTTGTAAGTAATGCATTCAGACACCCTGAGTACATGGGCAAACAACCGGATGAATAATTATAAAAGATGAAATAAAAAGGACTAGTAAGCATTTAGAATGTTCACCTTCCTGGTAATTTAAAAAGCAATTTATAATGAGAGACCATTTTTTGACCTATAAAATTTGTAGATGTTTTTAAAATGTATAACCTGTGTTGATGAGAATTTTTAATAATAGAAAAAATTTGCAAGCAATCTGTCTATCCAACAGTATTAATGTGTGTTGATATAGTATACATTTCCTGGTCATTAAAATGTTGTTTTTGAGAAATTTTAAATAATAGAAATGCCTGTGCTATCATACTAAATGTAAGAAGCAGTGAACAAAAAGTATGATTTCACCTAGTCAAAATATACATAGAAGATTTTGATAACATCATAACATCTTCTACTACTATAATATACTTATCAGTAGGAAAACTGGGTGAAAGAGTATACAGGAACTCTCACTACTTTTTGCAACGCTTTTGTAAGTCTAAAATTATTTCAAAATAAAAAGTTAGAAAACATACAGACAAAAAGGACTGATAGGAAAAACAACAAAATCTTTGTAGTAATCTCTACCTGGTGAAATGAGTTTTTCCCCTTTCATTAAAAAATACTTTTCTCTAACATTTTTACAAGTTCTATGCTATATCATCATTATCATCATCTCTCTCTCTCTCACACACGCACACATGCACACACACACACACACACACACACACACACACACACACACCCTTCCCTAAAATTAGAACAGCACAAAAGCTAAACTTGAAAGAAAAATGCCATCTACCACAAGCAATTTATTGATCAGTGTGACAGTTAAACATAAAAGCAGAAATCTGAGTGCTGAAAAAGGATCCATATGGGTGGAAGATAATACAGAGGTATCAACTGCTTAGAGATGCACTTAACAGGTGGATGTGAACTATGAAAGTAGATAATAAAAATAAGGATGGAGATAGATTTAGAAGACTGTGGCACTGATTATTTTAGTGGTAAAGGAGATAACGAAGTCTTCTCAAAAGAGAGTAGATACCTGCAGTATTTTATATTAGAAGAGAATTAGGCTAATTATCTAGGTTTCTAAGAATCATAGATCATAGTAGGTTATGGGAGTAGTCCCTTAAGGTTGGTTTTTAATAAGTTAAAATCATTTGTTGTAGGTAACCATCTTTATACTTGTTTTTATCACAGACTCTGTTCTAAGCAACTCAACTTTGCACTGGTTCAGGTCTTCTGAAACAACAGCCTCTTATCTTAATGACTGACAAAGGTAACCACCTAGTCAAATTAAGTCCTTCTTGATGTAGATGTTGGTGTAAAATATTATTGTTCAATATTAAATAAGGACAAATAGAAAAATGAATACATAGTATGGTGTCACTAGGAGCTGCGCCTGAAACACTGCAGCATTGTGGTTCTCAGTGGTTTCCTATCTCAAGACCTCTGAGATGCAGGGCATCCTCCTTCTGTGCCTGGGGGCTCCCCATAGCTGTGATTCTGAGGAAGTCATGGTGTATGTGGGCTCTGTGGTTTGTAAAGAGCACATCCTCAGGCAAACTTAAGTCACTTCTGAAACTGCCCCCTTTCTCCTGCTTCACTCCCTCCACCTCAAGAGTTATTGCTAGAATCAGAATCCTTGACATTTTCTTGAAGGATTATTCTTCTCAGCCCCCTTTCTCATTGGGAAGCCAGAGCTCTTTAAAGCAACCTGGTATCAGAAGTTGTTTCTTCTAGAGGGACTAAGAAGCACTTTACATTTTGACACTGAGTTCTACTATTTCTGTCTTCATAATTAGGTTTTAAGCCCTTGGCATTGAAAGATCAGGTCTTATCTATCTTTTTACTTTCTTCAGGGTTCGCCTTTAACATTCAAAAAGGTAGTTACTTGGTAAATGTTTGCTGAAAATGATTACTGTTTTCCTTAAGGGCAGATTTTGTTCCCTCATGAAGGAAAACTCTTTATTTCTATGAAAAAAATGTTGTATAAGTACAAATTAAAATGAAAAATATAGAGTTTGTAGCTTAAAGCTAAGCTGCTGCTTTAATCTTTGGCTGAGTATTTTAAAAAGATTACAAGGGTTATTAAAAATAGGATCTAAAGGTATAACAAGACCTAAAAATCGGCCCAAGAATGTGTCTAAATCTGCTTAGGCTCCTGAAGGCTGCAGGCACATTGTAATATGTTGGTATCAGTGACACAGACCCCTGCTCCATGAGTATGTCCTAGGGGACCCTCTGCCTTCTGAATGTGGACTGCAATTGTTCCTCAAGTAGGAAATGACAGATTTAAAGAACACTTTCTTTTATGCAGATATACAGTATTAACATTCTTATGCCTGGTGCAGATTACTTCATTGTTTAGGTTTATTTGTTCCTTTGTGTCAAAGATAATAACAGTCACCTCCTGGACTAAGGTAAGGATCAAATGGGCACAGTGTCTGAGAATGAGTATGTATATGTGAATAAACAGTAGTTTGTATTTTATTCACAAATTGAAATTCAGAAGTAGCTTACAAATGTGTAAGTGTATTTGAAATAGCATTACTAGGGTTTTATGATACCTTAGCTATATTGTGGTTTATACTGGCATATGAACAGAGAGCAGGACATTGCTACCGTGTCTAACAATGTTTGAGGGAAAGCAGTTTCCCAAAATCACACAACTGGCATCCTCCTAGAGTTTTGGAACCATGATGTACTTGTGAGATGAGTGGTGACCGTGAAAGTGTCAGTTGCCCAGCCGTGTGTGACTCTTTGTGACCCCCATGGAATATAACCCACCAAGCTCCTCTGCCCATGGAATTCTCCAGGCTAGAATACTGGAGTGGCTACCTGTTCCCTTGTCCAGGAGATCCTGACCCAGGGATCGAACCCCAGTCTCCCACATTGCAGGCAGATTCTTTACCATCTGAGTCACAGGAAAGTCCAGGTACCTAGTTCTTTTCCCTGTTGCTCATTTGCTATTTACCACTCTTTCCTGAATATTAGCTATTATATAAACTAGAAGAGACTTCACAACTTTCACCATCAGAAAAAAAAAACACATTTCTTTCACAGTAATATCTGCTTTTTAAAACTTTTCCTAATTGATATTTCTGTTGGCCTTCATTTAGGTTCAGGTAACTTGCAGGCCTTTGACAAATTAATGAATGACATTCTCTTTGCCATTTATGTTAGACTCCCTGGGCATGCGTCATTACTCAACTCTAATCAATTTTTTTTTGCAAGATTTACATGTGTAATAGATGAGAAAATGTGATCAGGAAAATCATAGAAAAGAGTATAGATCTTGGCAAAAACTTCCTATCCATAGGACAACATTTTCATGCTTGTTAGAGTAGAACACAGAAGCTACAGCATCCCCAGTAACACCAGTATCAATAGAAAATATTCAGTAAACATAAAATTACCTGTGAAGTTATGCTAGGTGTCATAATATGAGAATCACATTGAGAAGAGTGATCAGGAATTACATATATAGACTTGATAGATGGAGAGAAGTAAAGCAATAAGCAAATATCTATATATGGGCATTGTGGTTTTCATTATGTAGAAGTTACAACCTAAATTTTGGAATGTTGTTGTTATTCAGTTGCTAAGTTGTATCTGATTCTTGACAACCCTATGGACTGCAGCACACCAAGCTTTCCCGTCCTTCACTATCTCCAAGAATTTGTTCAAACTCATGTCTATCGAGTTGGTGATGCCATCGTATCATCACATCCTCTGTCGTCCCCCTTCTCCTGCCTTCAATCTTTCCAAGCATCAGGGTCTTTTCTAGTGAGTCAGTTCTTTGCATCAGGTGGCCAAAGTATTAGAGCTTCAGCTTTAGCATCTGTCCTTCCAATGAATGTTCAGGGTTGATTTCCTTTACGATTGTCTGGTTTGATCTCCTTGCAGTCCATGGAGAAGAGTCTTCTCCATCAGATCAGATCAGTCGCTCAGTCGTGTCCGACTCTTTGTGACCCCATGAACCGCAGCACGCCAGGCCTCCTATCCATCACCAGTTCCCGGAGGTCACTCAGACTCACACCCATCAAGTCAGTGATGCCATCCAGCCATCTCATCCTCTGTCGTCCCCTTCTCCTCCTGCCCTCAATCCCTCCCAGCATCAGAGTCTTCTCCAATGAGTCAACTCTTCGCATGAGGTGGCCAAAATACTGGAGTTTCAGCTTTAGCATCATTCCTTCCAAAGAAATTCCAGATTGATCTCCTTCAGAATGGACTGGTTGATCTTCTTGCAGTCCAAGGGACTCTCAAGAGTCTTCTCCAACACCACAGTTCAAAAGCATCAATTCTTCGGCGCTCAGCCGTCTTCACAGTCCAGCTCTCACATCCATACATGACCACAGGAAAGACCATAGCCTTGACTAGGCGAACCTTTGTTGGCAAAGTGATGTCTCTGCTTTTGAATATGCTATCTAGGTTGGTCATAACTTTCCTTCCAGGGTAAGCGTCTTTTAATTTCATGGCTACAGTCACCATCTGCAGTGATTTTGGAGCCAGAAAAAATTCTGACACTGTTTCCACTGTTTCTCCATCTATTTCCCATGTAGTGATGGGACCAGATGCCATGATCTTTGTTTTCTGTGTTGAGCTTTGCAACCTTTTCCTCTCCACTTTCACTTTCTCGGCTTTTCCCCTCTTCACTTTCTGCCTAGAGTGGTGTCATCTGCATATCTGGGTGATTGATATTTCTCCCGCACTTTTCCAACTTCTGTTTCTTCCAGTCCACATTTCTCATGTGTATTCTGCATATAAGTAAATAAAATGGTGACAATATGCAGCCTTGACGTACTCCTTCCTATTTGGAACAGTCTGTTTCCTCTTCACTGTTGCTTCCTGACCTGCTCTTCTCGGCACAGTGGTCCCTCATTCTTCTTCCGTAGTCAAAGCAGAAGATGTTTTCTGGAACTCTCTCTTTTCCATTCCAGCGTGTGGCATGATCTCTTTCCTCTACTTTTTCAGCTTGAATCAGAGTTCACGTACATAGCTGCCTGGCTGCAATTGAGCATTATACTAGCGTGTGAGATGAGTGCAATTGTGTGGTAGTTTGAGCATTCTTTGCATTGCCTTTCTTTGGGATTGGGATGAAACTGCTCCTGTGGCCTGCTGAGTTTTCCATTTGCTGGCATATTGAGTGCAGCACTTTCACATCCTCTATCTTTCAATTGAATGCTCCACTGGAATTCATCACCTCCACTACTTTGTTCGTAGTGATGCTTTCTAAGGCCCACTGGACTTCACTTCCAGGTGTCTGGCTCTAGGTCAGTGATCACACATCATATTATCTGGGTCGTGAAGCTCTTTTTTGTACAGTTCTTCTGTGTATTCTTGCCACCTCTTCTTAATATCTTCTCTTCCGTTAGGTCCAACCTTTCTTCCTTTATCGTGCCCATCTTTGCTGAAATGTTCTTTTGGTATCTCTGATTTTCTTGAAGAGATCCTAGTCTTTCCCATTCTGTTGTTTTCCTCTATTTCTTTGCATTGATCACTGAAGAAGGCTTTCTTATCTCTTCTTGCTATTCTTTGAACTCTGCATTTAGATGTTTATATCTTTCCTTTTATCCTTTCTTTTTGCTTCTCTTCTTTTCATAGCTCTTTGTAAGGCCTCCCCAGACAGCCATTTTGCTTTTTTGCATTTCTTTTCCATGGGAATGGTCTTGATCCCTGTCTCCTTACGTCACGAATCTCATTCCATATCAATTCTTCAGCCTTTTTTATGGTCCAAAATTTGGTATGTGGAAAAGGTTAATTATGTGACCGAAGTAGAGATTAGAAATAAAGTTTAGGACTTTGATGTCTTGTCAGTTTCATGCATAATAATGGTGGTGTTACTGTGAGCTCTTGAGTTAGCCAGGGCAGAAGCCATTTCAGTGTCGGCAGCATCAAGGCAGGATAAGAGGACAGGGGCAGGGAGAGTGGTGGCTCTTACTCTTTGGAGTGTGTTCTTCAAGGCTGACCCAGACTCTGGTTAGGCCTGGTGCTAGTACCTGAGGCAAGGTAATGCATGCTGCTGCTGCTGCTAAGTGGCTTCAGTCGTGTCTGACTCTATGCGACCCCATAGATGGCAGCCCATGCCTAGCACTACATTTTAGGATGTGCTCCGGGCTCTGGTACCTGTGGGGAGGGTCAGGGGGAGGAACACCATCATTTTTACTCGTGCAGCTCCAGGGCAATGTATGTCTTCAGGGGCAATAAAGAGGAATGCCAGTGCTAGAGAGATAACCAAGATGAGACTCGGGGAAATGATATAGCACCCGAAATTGCCTCAGAGATGAATAATAAATTCAGTCTGAGACTGTTGTAAATTTTATTTCCAAGTGCATGTAAGAGCAACAAAGCCAGTAGATGTTTAAATGGGATTTTCAAGCTGACAGTTTATCCAGACTTTATACTTTAGCTTAAATGGGAGTGCCTCAAGTCACCCATGATTCATTTCTGCAATTGAAAGGGCATCTTTACAGTATGTTTTAAAGCCAGTGAGGATTTATTTGTATTAACATTTCAATTTTGCTAAATGCCAGTAAAGGCTATGCCTTATATTCACTTTTCTGTTAGGCAATTGCTTGAAAATGTGTCATTGTAAAATTTAAGAAATATGTAATGTACTAGTATGTCCAGAAGTCAAGAAACTATTTCTACATTTATTTCTGTATCTATATCTGTATCTATATGTATGTATCTATATATCTATACCTATATCCATATCTATATTGTCTAATGGTCATACTTTCAAACATACTGATATTATAGAAAATAGAAATGGACATGTTTAGATGGAGTTAATAAGATTAAAAATTATATAAAAATTAATCATGCACCCATACTTTAAAAGAAAAAGGCTATAAAAAATGAAGGTAAAGGCAGTAATAGTTTCCTTATATCCTATGATAAGCAAAATTGATCAAAACCCATCTGTTCATTCTTTGATTTTCTGTTTTACTTCTGTGGTTATTCTCACTCCAGTAACATGTAAAACAACACTAGAAAATTACAAAGTAGGTTAGTATAGCCCCTGTGCAAAGATGGGACTTCCCAGGTGGCTCAGTGGAAAGAATCCACCTGCCAATGCAGGAGATGCAGGAGACATGAGTTCTATCCCTGGGTTGGAAAAATCCCCTGGAGTAGGAAATGGCAACCTGCTCCAGTATTCTTGCCTGGAAAATCCATTGACAGAGGAGCCTGGTGGGCTACAGTCCCTGGGGTTCCAAAGAGTTGTACAAGACTGAATGACACACGCACATGCTAAGATGATTCACAAATTTGTAAAGCTGCCATATTTTTGTGTACGTAATGACTTCTTTCTTTGGGTTCTTATGGCACATGTATATACATTAGCTGTCATCTTACTGTATTATAATTGTTTGCTTCTCTGTCCTGCAACAAAATTACTAAAAAAAAAAAAAGGAAATTATTTTTTGTATCCATAGTGGCTAGCGTATTGCCTAGCTTTTAAAAAGCACCAAGAAAATGTGTAATGAATGAATAAAAGCTTTATAGTCTATGAGTAAGAAACAAACAGCATTCTTTGTATAAATCCTTCTAACCCAGAAATTGATTCTGAAGCAGTTAATCCTCTTCTTCTTTTCTCACCTTATCTTCCTGATGACAGAATTTCTATTTTAGTGTGATGCCCACATGGCCACCTCCTGTTGATAACTAGTGGGCACAACTCAGTTTGGTGATGGACAGATGGACAAGCCTGCTGTTGTTCTTGGCCATAAGACTATTCTCTATAGTCTTATTTGCATCAAACAGGCCTTTCTTCCTCTCTCTCTCTTTTTTTTTTTTTTTTTTGCAGAACTGTACATATTTGCTCCTAATACTGTCTCAAAGTATTAAAGGCCATAAACAGGCTTTGGAAAGACAGATGAACAGAATTATTTTGAAAAAATGCATGATATCTAACACAAAAGAAGGACTTAATGGAAAAAGGGCCATAAAATATGCCTCTATTCAACTAAAGAGTTGCTGGTCTTCTCTCTTTTTTACCATAGTGGGATTAAAATAAAGCTGCAATATATTTCTGAAAAAGTTCCAGATTATGGTACCAGTTATAATTCATTCAAATTTTATGTATAATCACATACATAAATAGTAGCTGCTTCAAATTAGCAATATAAACTAGAGTTGCATAGATAAGACACTGGCATGTTAATTTTTTCAACCATATGCAACATTCAAAAGCATTCTTACAGATATTTTCTTTACTAGAAAAAAATGGGGGAAGAAAATGAATATTTAGTGTTTATCATTGGTCAGGCATTCTTTTTTCTGTATTTTTTATGTAATCCTCAGAACTACATTATGAAATAAATTTTATTGTGATTACAAACTTGAGCTTAAAGATAATAAGTAATTTGCTCATGGTCACAGAGTTGGGAAGTGACAAAACTGATTCCAAATCAAGTTTTTCCAACTCTTTGATTTTTTTCTACTTAGTATGCTGGATTAGGCAGCATACAGTCAGTTTTTAAGGAATTTGAGTTCTTATTATAAATCTGTTGTTGTTTATTCACTAAGTTATGCCTGACTCTCTTTATGACTCCATGGACAGTAGCCTGCCAGGCTCCTCTGTCTATGGGATTTCCCAGGCAAAAATACTGGAGTGGATTGCCATTTCCTTTTACAGGGGATTTTCCCAACCAGGATTGAACCCATGTCTCCTACATTGGCAGGTGGATTCTTTACCATTGAGCCACCAGGGAAGATCTCATTATAAATAGGAGTGTTTTAAAGCATTTCCCATTATTGGGAATGATGTCTTGGATGCCACCTAATATTTGTGCTACATGGTATGGGATTCCTTTCCCCTTTTCCAGATGAGCAAGTGGGTTGATTGAAAAATGATTCAGTAGTGTGGTATAGGAAAAGTGATCTCTGAAGTTTAGGAATGATGAGGTTGGAAGAAGAGTGCTCACAATGTCTCACAAACATTCTTCAGGAACTACTGGTCCATTTTTAGATGTCAATATTTGCCTTGGCTGTTCTTTTGCCTAAAGAGTCTGTGCCTGGGCTACCATGATGGGGACTGACTTCAGCTCTTGATTTCATTCTTGTTTTGACCAATTCATGGAGCACTGGTGTCTTGACTGATAAAGGGTGTTAAGGGAAGAATCACCCTAGCCTTTTTGGGCTCTCTTAGCAAGCATCATTTTGTGGCTAGGTTTTTATCTGAGGCCCACTGAGATTGTTCCTATGTATATCCAGATCCAAGGAGAACTCCTGAACTGACTGCACTTTTTTGTGGAGCAGGGGTCATGCAAATCCTGGACTTCCTCTGGCTGTTTCAGCATCACTGCCTCTCCCTCCCTGCTTTGGCATGGTAGCAGAGTGCTTACTAAAGAGAAAAGATTCTGTGTGTTTGCTGCTTTTCTCATCCTACCCTCAAATGAGTTAGGTTCACCTTCTCAGGGTGAAAGGACAGGTTGCAGGACCAATGGCTGGTACCATAATCAAGTAACATAGCTAAATGGGATCAACTCTATGAAGTAACAGACCTTGCCAGTTGTCATCCTGGTTTCCTTGGGTAATGCAGACAGTGCCAGAGGCAATTTCTAACTGTGTTAGATGATTATTTTCTCTCCCCAAAGCAGCCTTCAATTATAGTATGCTTAAAAATGAGAGTTAATCCAGACAGAATGATCAACTGGCTAGCTAAAATTTAACAAGTGAGTTTCATTCTGACTGAGTTACAAAGGTGATTGTAATATTTGGAAACTGTCTTTTAGTGAGAAGCTCTGGAAAAATTATAATTCTGAAATGCAGGCATAATCTCCAAGATGTAGAAATTGTCATTATGTTTAAATAGATGTTTATTTGTCTCTCTTATCTCTATTTTCATATTTTTCTAGATATATGTGTTTTCCTATCATTTAAATTTAGTGATTTAGCTATATTTAAACTAATGCTTTGTCATTAGTGGGAGGTCACCTTTAAAAAGTTGATTCAGTAGTATGAGTTATTTCAGGACTGGAGATGAGCTGGTTCCTATTAATGAAGACTATTTTCCTTTTCTTTTTCTAGGACAGTGGAATTAATATAATCAGTTTTGTCTCTTTGCAGTCATGACACATTCTAGGCTTAGGTAAATAAACCCAACTGAAAAATAACAGACTAGCCTGCCCTGTCTATCACTTGACTTGAAACTGTCATTTTCAGTTTCAACGCTATATTCATGAGCATGAATATGAAAAGTCTCTGTCAAAGATTTGCTTCATGTGTTTTGATTGCTTTAGAATGGAAATTTAAATACTGAATTTCAGAAATGAATTAGGAGAGGAGAGAGTCCTGCACAAGGAGTCAGTCAGTTGGTTCTGGTCTTGGTTTGCTACCACGTATGTACCTGGACAAATCACTTTAAATTTCTTAGCATGTTTCCTTTGTTTTTATTTTTAAAAAATAAATTTATTTATTTATTTATATGGGCCTCATAGGTGTCAATATTGGTAAAGAGTCTGCCTGCCAATGCAAGAGATGCGAGAGCCGTGGGTTCAGTCCCTGGGTTGGGAAGATCCCCTGGAGTAGAAAATGGCAACCCACTCCAGCATTCTTGCCTAGAGAATCCCACACAAAGAGGAGCCTGGTGGGCTATAGTCCATTGAATCACAAAGAGTTGGACACCACTGAAGACACACACACACACACACACACACACACACACACACCTTATTTGTTGGCTACTCTGGGTCTTTGTTGCTGTGTGCAGGCTTTCTCTAGTTGTGGAGTGCAGGCTTCTCATTGTGATGACTTCTCGTTGCAGAGCACAGACTCTAGGGTGCATGGGCTTCAGTAGTTGTTGCACATGCTAGTTGCCACTCCTAGTCTCTAGGGTATGGGCTCAGTAGTTGTGGTGCATGGGCTTAATCTCCCTGAGGCATGTGGGAAGCATGCAAGATCTTCTCAGACCAGCGTTTCAGGGATTGAACCCCTGTCCCTGGCGTTGGCAGGAGAATTCTTAACCACTGGACCATGTAGGAAGTTCTTCCTTTGCTCTTGTAACTAAGATTGCTTCTACTAGGTTGGGGTGGCACATAGATATTCTGCTTGTCTGCCAACTCTGATTAATTGGTAATACCTGCCTAGGGGGCTGCACTGGCAATGAGGGTGAGCCTCTTTCAGCTGATGGGAGGACTGGGAGTGAGAGAGCCACTTATTTGCCCGTACCTGAACTCACCCACTTCTTGGATCATTTTCTGTTTCTATTATGACTTTCATGATTTTTTTTTTTTGGCCACACAGCACGGTTTGTGGGATCTTAGTTATTCAAAGAGGGATTGAACCCAGGAACTTGGCACTGAAAGCATGGCATCCTAACCACTGGACTACCAGGGAATTCATGACCTTTATGATTTATTCTTAATTTTTACCTCAATAAATGTTTTCTCTATCCTCGAAGATAATTGGAAAACGTAAGAGCAAGGAGACATAGTCTTTGAGATCATCTAGTCAAAACTAGGCTGATGAATATAAAAGTTCTTTGTAAAATGTTGAGCACTATTATAGTTATTTGAGGAGAGCATGGGTGGTGCTAGTGGTTAAGAACTCACTTGCCAGTGCAGGAGACATAATAGACGAGCATTTGACCCCTGGGAAGATCCCTTGGAGGAGGAAATGGCAACCCAATTCAGTGTTCTTGCCTGGAGGGTCCTATGGACAGAGGAAACTGGTGGGCTACAGTCCATAGGGTCACAAAGAGTCAGACACAACTAAATAGACTTAGCATGCATGCATGATTAACTAATAGTTAGCTTTCCCATTTTTTGAGGGAAGGGGCCTTCCTACCTAATTTTCATGAAATGGTTGTTAGAGAAATGATGCAGTTTTAAAATGTAAATTTCGTAGAAGTTATTCCACTGACATTAAGAAAATTAAGTGTTAAGTCGTACCATATGGCAGTAAACACTGTAGATATTCAGAGAACTAGAGAGCTGGAGTCATCAGGGAATACTGAATGAAAAAGTAGAGACCTGAACAAGACCTAACATGGGCAGAATTAGATAGAAGGGCATTTTTAGGTATGGGACAGAATTTGGGTAAAGCATGGAATAAGAACAAAGCACAGTTTGAGGCAACAGACAATTGGAGGCAATAGACAGGAAGTATAAACTGTTAGGTTTCAGTAAGGAAAATTTGAATTGCTAAAAATAATATTAATTTTGATGATAGCTAGCATTTATTTATTTATTTTCCCACCAACTTTTTTTCCTTTTTTTAGTATTTCCAAAGTGTCACACCTTGTTCTAGATACTGGGGGTACAGCTTTTAGTAAAATGGACAAAAATCATTGATCTTTAGAACTTACATCTTAGTGGGAGAAGACAGATAATAAAGTAGTAAGTCAAATATGTGGTATGTTATACAACTGCCAGGGAGGAGATAATGGAGTATTAGGGATGGGCTGCAATTTTGGATAAAGTGGACAGGGAATTACTCAATTGATGGGTAACGATTGAGTAATGACCTGAATACCACATTTCAGGCACTCTGCTATACTAGTTATAGATATGAAATAGTTTTAATTTTCATAGCAACTTTGAGAGTAGATACTATTATTAGTCCCATTTTATAGATGAGGACCTGAAACACAGACAACCAAAGTCATCAATTAACTGTAGGAGCGGGGATTTCCACCGAGGAAGTCTACTCTCGGAGCTTATAATTTTCGTCTTCAAGTAGGAAAATCAAAAGTCCTTGAAAAGACTGTCAGAGATCAAAGTATTGACAGCCTCTTAGAGCTAGAGGGGAATTTACTTATTTTCTAATCCAGTGGTTTTCGGAAGGTCTCAGAGACACCTGGAGAGCTGGCTAAAACCTAGGTTTCTGGACCCTGCCCCACCAGATTTTGCTCCAATAGGCCTGGGGTGAGGTCTGGGAATTTACATTCTAACAAGTTTTCAGGTGATGTAGTTGTTGATGGTTTGGGCAACTTTTGGGAATCATTGGCTGGTCTGGTGGTTTGAAAACTTGGCTGCACATCACAATCACCTGGGGAGATTCTAAGACCTGCTCATGTCTTAATACAGGAGGTCCTGAGAGCCTGCACTTAATTGGTCCAGGCTGAGACTCTCATGGTATTAATGAGCACATTGCACATGGAGGATTAAACACCACTCATCTAGTTTAACTTTCATTTTACCGATAAGGAAACCAGTCTGAAGGAACAGCTATTCTCTTCTGGTTTTGGCTTCTAGCATTCTGCACACTGTTTCTTACTCATTCACTAGATTTTTGATTATATAAGGTCGGGGGCTATGTTAATCTATTTGCCACATGGTCAAATGTAGCAGGGAATGCTGCTGCTGCTAAGTCACTTCAGTCGTGTCCGACTCTGTGCGACCCCATAGATGGCAGTGCACCAGGCTTCGCCATCCCTGGGATTCTCCAGGCAAGAACACTGGAGTAGTTGCCATTTCCTTCTCCAATGCATGAAAGTGAAAAGTGAAAGTGAAGTTGCTCAGTTGTGTCTGACCCTCAGCAACCCCATGGACTGCAGCCTACCAGACTTCTCTGTCCATGGGATTTTCCAGACAAGAGTACTGGAGTGGGTGCTGTACTAGTTAAGGGATTTCCCTGCTGGTCCAGTGGCTAGGACTCTGAGCCCCCAGTTCAGCCTAAGTTCAAATATCTGTCTTGATGGTTCCAGTTATGAGATCTCTCTCCCCAACCTTGAAAGTGAAAGTGAAGTCACTCAGTTGTGTCCAACTCTTCCTGCTCCCATGGACTGCAGCCTACCAGGCTCCTCCGTCCATGGGATTTTCCAGACAAGAGTACTGGAGTAGGGTGCCATTGCCTTCTCCAGTAGCAGGAAATAGTGAGTCACTAAAAGTTTTTAACCAGCAAAGAGACATAAAGACAGTAATACTTTAGGATAATTCATTATTTGAAAGGGTAGGACAAAGAGATTAGAGATGTGAAGATCTTCCTAGTGCAGTGTTCCTGTAGAGCCTTGCTACTCAAATGTGAGAGAGAGCAGCAGCAGTATTACCTGGAGCTTTGTTAAACATTCAGCTCTCAGGGCCAATATCAGACCTACTGGATTAGAACCTACATTTTACAAGATCCCCAGTGATTTGTGTGCACATGGAAATTTAAGAATAATACCTGGGCGTATAGGGTAGCCCTACAGGAGACTGAAAAGCAGCACTGAGTATAAATGGCTGAGCAGGTCAGCTTTCCTTTAAGCCTATTCCTTGGAATCTTTCTTTCTCCCCCTCTCCAGGATCTTGATAGGTATTCAGTGGTCAAAAAGATTAGTTTGGCAAATACCAGGTTAAACAAAGCTAAACAGGTTTCTTTGTGGCCAGACATCTTCTAATATGCTCATGTGCTTTCTGAATCTCCAAGATAAAAATTGTACGATGTAGCTGCTTCTACCTTTATTGATCATGGAAGTTAGTCTGGGGGGAATCTTCACATGTTACTATTCTATTGAGCATATCTTGGTAAAGATGTAATAGCCCTTTGTGACTATTAAAGTTCTAGACTTATAAGATATTCTAGCCCCTGGTCATCTTAGACTTCCTAAATTTAATATCTCTTGCATTCTTATACATTAATGATGAAAGATTAGAAAGAGAAATTAAGGAAACAATCCCATTTACCATCACAACCAAAAGAATAAAATATCTAGGAATAAACCTACCCAAGAACACAAAAGCCCTGTACTCAGAACTATAGGATACTGATGAAAGAAATCAAAGATGGCACAAACAGATGGAGAGACATACCATGTTCTTGGATTGGGACAATCAATATTGTGAAAGTGGCTGTACTACCTAAAGCAATCTAGATTAAGTGCAATTTCTGTCAAATTATCAGTGGCATTTTTCACAGAATTAGAACAAAAAAATTTACAATTTGTATAGAGACACAAATAACTACAAATAGCCAAAGCAATCTTGAGAAACAAAAATGAAGCTGGAGGTATCAGGCTTCCTGACTTCAGACTATACTACAAAGCAGTAGTAATCAAGATAGTGTGGTAATCACCCAAAAACAGAAATATAGATCAATGGAACAGGATAGATAGCCAAGATAAACCCACACTTATGATCACCTAATCTATGACGACTCTCACATCTACTACTACTATGGCTACTGGAAAAACCATACCTTTGACTGTATGGACCTTTGTCAGCAAAGTGATGTCTCAGCTTTTTAATACGTTGTCTAGGTTTGTTGTAGCTTTTCTTCCCAGGAGCAAGCATCTTTTAATTTCATGGCTTCAGTCACCATCCATGGTGATTTTGGAGTAGTCATGTATGGATGCGAAAGTTGGATCATAAAGAAGGCTGAGCACCAAAGAATTGATGCTTTGAACTGTGGTGTTGGAGAAGACTCTTGAGAGTCCCTTGGACTGCAAGGGGATCAAACCAGTCAATCCTAAATGAAATAAACCCTGAATATACATTGGAAGGACTGATGCTAAAGCTGAAGCTCCAGTACTTTGGCCACCTGACACAGAGTCAACTCATTGGAAAAGACCTGATGCTGGGAAAGATTGAAGGGAGGAGGAGAAGTGGATGACAGATGATGAGATGGTTGCATGGCATCAGTGACTCAATGGGCATGAGTTTGAGCAAACTCCAGGAGAGTGAAGCACAGGGAAGCCTGGCACGCTGCAGTTCATGGGGTTATAAAGAGTGTAGGACATGACAGAGTGACTTACCAATAACAAATCTAAGACAGAGGAGGCAAAGAATATACGATGGAGAAAAGACAGTCTTTTCAACAAGTGTGCTAGAAAAACTGGACAGCTACATGTAAAAGAAATGAATTTGGAACATTGTCTAACACCATACATAAAAACAACTCAAAATGGATAAAAGACCTGAACATAAGGCCAGGCACTATAAAACTTTTAGAGGAAAACATAGGAAGAACACCATATGTCCCAGCAATCTCATTCCTAGGCATATACCCAGGGAAAGCCATAATTCAAAAAGATATATGTACCCCAATGTTCATTGCAGCACTATTTACAATAGCCAGGACAGGGAACGAACCTAAATGTCCATCAACAAGGAGTGGATAAAGAAGATGTGGTACATATGTACAATGGAATGTTACTCAGCCACAAAGAGGAACAAAACAGTGTCGTTTGCAGGGAGGTGGATAGACCTAGAGACTGTCATACAGAGTGAAGTAAGTCAGAAAGTGAAACAAATATCATAAAATATTGCTTATATGTGGAACCTAGAAAAATGGTACAGATGAACTTACTTGCAAAGCAGAAGCAGAGACACAGATGTAGAGAACAAACTTATTGATACTAAGGGGGAAAGGAAGGGTGGGATGAATTGGAAGATCGGGATTGGTGTGTGTGTGTTTATGTATATACATATAATACATATAAAATAGATAACTAATAAGAATCTACTGTATAGTACAGGGAACTCAGTGCTCTGAGGTGGCTTAAGTGGGAAGGAAAACTAAAAAAGGGGATATATGTGTATATATATATTTATATATAACTGGTTCACTTTGCTGAATAGCAGAAACTGACACAACATTGTAAAGCAACTATACTCCAGTAAAAAAATTTTTAGAAATGTTACCTAAATTTATTATCCATTACTTATCTGTCTCAGTGTCCAACCTTTCCATCACTGGTACAGGTATATGACTTTACTTCTGACTCACTTTCGTTGTCTGAGCCCTATTTGGATAGAGTCATAGGATAGAACTGTGGGTTTTGTTAGTGCTGGTTTGGGGAAAGCATTCAAGAGTTGATGTTTATGATGATGGAGATGAGGAGGAGATACTGGAGGATGTTAGGGTCACTGGTACTGTGCTGAAGTTTAGATTGTGGTAGGAATAAAATCAAGAGGTACGACTGAGAGCAGATACTGAGTGAGCAAGAACAAACAGGAAAGTTTGATTGACAATTATGAGGCACAACATTTGTCAGCAAATTTATAGTCAAAAATAAAAAGAAGCAAATGAACAGGTCCATTTGGGAACTAGGGTTGTTGTAGGGCAGTCCTAAATGGGTTTTCTACAGTTTATTTCCATTGATGCCCTTTTTGAAAATTCATGGCCCATTTTAACTTTGACAGGTTGATTTATCCCAAATTCTATGACTTAGAACATATTTTATTTTATTTTTTTTGATCAAGAATCTCTTTTATTGATTATCAGAAACATTACAAACATCTAGTATAACAAATTGTAAATGATAGTGTTTAGTTTGAACAATTAATAATTTCAGATATAATATTATACATATTTAATGTATTCTCCCCTCATCTCCCCTCTCCGTCCCAAGTCCAATCTTTTTCTTTTTTCTCTATTTTACATTTAGTTCTGTTTGTTTTTTGCTTCTTCCTCTCCTCCCTCTTATATTTTTTGCTGAGTTTCTTTTGATCCATTATCTGTGGTACATTGGCTTCCACTCTGCTTCAAACAGTCTGCTTGAAGGGGTGGCTCTTGTTTGCAGCAGGGTGCTGGATCACCTTTTGAGAATCTCCATACTTTCTCCAATGCTGTACTAGTCTTCCCACCAACATGAGGGTTCCCTTCTCCCCACCTCTCCACATGAGCCCGCGTAGTTTCAGGTTGGGCTGACTCTTAGACTCAGAAACTCTGATGCTGGGGGGGGGCAGGGGGGGACGACAGAGAGAGGCTGGATGCATCACTACTCGATCGCGGGACCTCCGGGGCGATGGACAGGGGCCCGCTCAGGGTCGCGCGAAGCGACGATCAGTGATTGGGTGAGCATCTCGGCTCTTCTGACGCCTTGGTCTGGGCTGTAGAGGCTTGGGATAGTCTATTTTTCTTGAGCTGTCTTTCACTTCTTAGTCCCGATTTGGGGCCCTGCTGGAGCCTAGTATATTTAGAGGTCTTGGCAAACGTGGTCGGGGATGCTGGGCCTCGGCCATGGGCCTTTTCTCGCCGCTCTTTTTGTCTTCCGTCTCGCCGGGCCGGCCCTCGGGGCCGGCCTGGTGGCCAGCGCCTCCCCTCTCCTCGTCCGCCTCTTCTGGGGGGTGGTCGGGGAGGGGGAGGGGAGAAAGAGAAGAAGAAAAAAAAGAAAAAGAAAAAAAAAAAAAAAGCAGAGGGAGAAGGGAAAAAAAAAAAAAAAAGAACCAAAAAAAAAAAAGAGGAAAAGAAAGGCTCTTGTGTGGGTTACCTAGCGTCCGGCAATCCCCTTTCTCTGTGGTGGTCTGCCCGGCGGTGCGGCGGCCCGCCACTGGGTCGGCGTGCACATCGACGCCAACTCCGACACTCAGACTCACGACGTCCGCTGGGCCCGCAGGGGGGGGGTCGGCGACGGGAATGGCGGGCGGGCGGGTGGGGGAGGGGATGGGGTGGCCCTCGTGGGGCCGCCGCACGCGGGCGGGGGCACGCCTGCGCGGGGTGGCCGGCGGGGGGCGTCCGTGGGGGGGTCCCGCGGGGGCGTCCCTCTGGGGAGCGCCGGCAGCGGAGCGTCCCGCGTGGGACGGCCAGGCGTCTCCCGCCCGCCTCGGCTCCCCAATGGCAGATGCGGGCGTTTGCGCGGTGCTTTTCCGCTGCGGAGCCCGGGCCCCGTCTGTGGGTTCTTTGCTCCTGCTCTCCCTTGTTCTCCTTCCGGGCGCGTCCGGGTTCCTGGGTGAAACTTCTCTCTCCTTCCCCGGACGGGTCCCCCCTCCCTCTTGTCTCTCTCCTTCTTTCTCCTCCTCCTTGGCAGTGAGTGCTCTGGGGTCCGGTCCTCCCCCTCCTGGCCGCCTGTGGGGGGGCCCTCCTTTTTTTTTTTATATTTTATTATTCTAGTAAATTACCAATATCTTGGATATAATATTTAGATACACTTTGTATTACTTTCATGTATCCTGGACATGAACTTTCACTTTTTTTTCTTTTTTAGTAGTAGAGTACTTACTCTTCTTTTAGCCCTGCTGCTGCTGCTGCTGCTAAGTCGCTTCAGTCGTGTCCGACTCTGTGCGACCCCATAGATGGAAGCCCACTAGGCTCCCCCGTTCCTGGGATTCTCCAGGCAAGAACACTGGAGTGGGTTGCCATTTCCTTCTCCAATGCATTAAAGTGAAAAGTGAAAGTGAAGTCTCTCAGTCGTATCTGACTCTTTGCGACCCCATGGACTGCAGCCTACCAGACTCCCCATCCCTGGGATTTTCCAGACAAGAGTATTGGAGTGGGGTGCCATTGCCTTCTCCGTCCCTTAGCCCTAGGAGGAATGAAAATATTTCTCAGTGATATACTAATACCTACTTTGGGCAGTAAACCATATCACTTTTTTTGTTTTGTTTTTTTTTGTTAATAAACCAATGGGAAGTATTTTGATTTAGATCTGTTTCCAAATACTCAAAAGCTTTTTAATTGCCTTTTCCTGACATTTAAAAAATGTCATTTCTTAAAAAAATCAAGGCATTACTGTTATTTCTATTTTATGTCATCAGTATAACTTTTCTTAGGAATTTTTCTCTTGAAAAATTTGATATTGCTTTAGCAAGTAAACTCAGATATGTAAATGCTTCAAATCTGATTCAGTTTCTCTTATTCAACCCTTAGTTAAAAGAATTTTTATACTTTCAGGAGAAATTTTGAAAATCAAGAAGAGTATATTGGATTAAGTAGCTTTTTTTTTTTTTTAAATTTCAGAGATATCTAGAGGGGATAGTAAAGTTTAAACCCATTTTTTTCCATCTCTAAAATCTATAGTTCTCAGACCACTATGATTAGGGTGATGATCCAGAGATCTTACAAGTGGCTACCGTCCCAGAGAAATTCAATTTTTCTTTTTCTTTTTTTCCATTAGATTTGCTAAGACAGAAAGCTAGACTGATTCATTATAGAATTATAGAGGTTGGCAGTCTCCAGGAGGAGTACTAAGATGCTTGATGCCTCCTATTGTCAGGCTAACAATGGTGGGAGATGCAGTTTATTAGGCAACCCTGACTCATCAGTAGAGTGGGGCATGAAAGATTGTGGTAGCTGAGTGACTACCTCTGAACAGGCAAAGAGGACTAGATGGTTACTATGGGAGCATCAGCTACTGAATTTTAGATAGCATGGGTAGCTGGTATCAACTCTACATCCTTATGGTCATAAGGAAGAGATAACAATAGAGGCAGCCATTGTCTTGTCCCACATGCCATAAGTAACTCATTAATGAGCCTTACTTAATATGCTATGGGTTGTGAAAATTTATTCTAGAAAGATTTTCAGCAAGGATTGGAGCAGGACATTCAAATTAACCCTTGGGTTACTAGACACTGCCATCACCTGAGACTTTGTGTGATATTCATCCAATACCGTGTTTATCAAACATTATCAGATGCTAGGTTCTGTGCTGGGTGCCGGGATATCAGGGCAAAAAGGTGAATGTTGCTGTTGCCATCATATTGCTATGCTGACTAGAGCAGGATGCACATAAATAAACAAGATAATATAAGTATATTCTATGCTGTGATAGGAGAAATACAGTGAGCCATGGTAACATATAGAAAGGAGGTGCTTAACTTTTAGTTAAGGATTCAGATAAGAAGAGGTATCTACAGGAAAGCTGAGTAGGCGATGAACAGATTGAGAGGGGCTGGGGCAGGAAAGAGAATTTTGGGCAAGGGGAAAAAAGCATATACAGAAGTCTGAAAAAAGTTCATAAAGAAAGTTCTGTTTAGAGCACACAGATCTTGGGAAAGAGCAGTGGCTAGAAATGTAGACAGAGTCTAGACATATGGGATTTTGTGAACATTTGGGTTTTTTTCCTAGATGGAGAAAGAGCCATTGAAAAACTTTCGAGCATAGAAAGGGTTAGGTATGTGTTTTAAGATAATGACTCTGGCAGCATTCTGGAGATTGGGTTGGAGGGAGATCATACTGGAGACAATGAGCCCTTGTCAAGAAGGACACTTTTAGAGAAGTTTACATAAAATGAAGATGGTAGCCTGTATTTGACAAAAAATAGCATTCATAGTGGCTGATATTTTTGTGTTTGGCACACTAGACATTAAAGTGATTTACTTTTATAACATTAAAATTTTTATGTCATTCTTTAACTCATTATTTCCCATTTTATAATCCTTCAAGAAACCATTCTTATTTCTGCTCTCGTATCTTGTAAATGGTTGTTTTTGTTGCTTCCTGAGTATTTTCTTGCTAGTGTCTTTTCTGCTTTGGACACGTTTTTTCCACCTTTTGTCACTGATTTTTTTTTTTTTCAAACTTGCGTAAGGAGAATTAACGTTGAGAGAGAAGTAATTGTGACTCTAGTGGGTAGATCTTGGTTGTGACAATTATGGAGAAGCTGAGGTTTCCTGGAAAGGACTAGTAGAAAAGCAATCAGTGGTTCTTGGCATTGGAAGGAAAGAAAATAAAGACAAACGGTGTTCCTAGAGAAGAGGCTTGCTGTACAGCAATCAATATAGTAGGATTAGAAAAGAGCAACATGGATCAACCCCAAAGTGCAAAAAGTAATTAAGGGCACAGAAGGCACATAATACATGTCAAGTTCAAAAGAGAAGCTGCAAAATTACACAGTGGAGTTCAGAGTTTAAAAATGACAGACAGAGCAAAGGTGGAAAATGACAAGAACATTTCATGTAAGACTAACTAAAAGTGCTGGGATTTTATGGTTATAGTACATGGGACACAGAAGGTCAGTGAATAGCCTAGAAAGGTGTCTAATGGATGGAAAGGGTAATTCATTGATTTGAGGGGACCTTGTAGGCATTGATTTAAAAAAAAAGTAAAATTAAATGAATTCTTTGCCTCAGTACTCTCGAAAAGCACAGTCTTGCTAAAAAGAGAAATCAATTTAAGAAAGGAGTAAAACTGTACCTTGGAAATGTTACCAATCAATAAGTGGCAAAGAAATTGAGAAATCTGAATTCTCAGATAGAACAAGATATGCTTTCTTCCAGGATTAGTGGTGTCCAAAGCCAATACTTCATTTGTAGAGTTCAAAATCCTTTTAAAAAGGTATTATATGGCTTTCATGTATTTTGTTCCAAGTCATTCAATGTAGACCATTTTTAATGCATTCTTGCCTTTCTGTCTATGCATTACAGTATGACACATACTCTTAGGTAAAGCAAAGGAAAACATCAAGAGTATATGTAGAAGTCACAGCAAAGAGAACTTCCCTAACTTTTCTTTTCTTTTTTTTTTTTTTTTTTGAGGAGATAAGCTTGTTGCTGTACGATTTGGAGGAAATGGGTTTTGCTTACTCTGGAAATCCTTGCCTTAGTCCGTTTGGGCTGCTGTAATGAAAATACCATCTACTTGAAGAACAGACATTTATTTCTCCCAGTTCTGGGGACTGGGAAGTCTGAGATTTGCCAGCGGACTGTGTCCCAGATTCTTGTGTATCACTGCCTGCTGGTGGTGTCAGACAGAGAGACAGAGACAGACTGACCGGCAGACTAATTTCGTCAGGTTTGCTCCACTTTTAACCTAATTACCTCTCAAATCTTTTATCTCCAAATACCATCACATGGGGATTAGAGTTTCCACCTGAATTTAGGGGGATGCCTAGCATCTTTAGTGATCCACATTTTCCAAAATGACAGCAATTGCTCTTTCTTAATCTCATAATAAAGGCAGGGTTGGAAGGATGGGTGTGCTGACGCAAAAAAAGGGACTTCCTGTTATCCTCTCAGAAAAGATTCAGAAATAATTTCATACAAAAGTGTTTTGGTAAGTCAAAAACAATTGCATATTGGCAAGTTCATATAGTTCAACCTAATATACATAGATCAGGACCGCTACCTTAAGATTTGTATCATTTTTCTACATTTGTTCCATTTTCCAGTTTTCCCAGGTCTGTTTCTCCATTGTGATTAGAAATTAACCCCAGAGCAAACAAACAATGAAAGATTTTTCTCATGCATGTTTTCAAGGACAGAAATACAAAGAGAGCCTCAGGGATATTGGGCACATAATGGTAATTATCACCAGGAGAAGAAAGTTGGCTGTGGGTCTGGGTGCAGCTGCAAGGAAACAAGGGCTGGACTGGGCATGAGAAAAGGTACCAAGTCTCACCTTGGAGGGAACAGGTGGGGTTCCCCAGATCCCTATATTTTCCTGAGAATAATTAAATGTGGGAACTGGCATAGTATAGTTATTAAAGAGCATGAACTGTAGAATCAGTTAACCACTTAGTATGAGTGCTGCCCTAGTAAGGAAGTGAATCGCTGTATGCTCTATTCCCATTATGCCTGGGGAGACAAGGACCACAAAAGATGGAGTAGGTAAGAAGTGGGTAGCCCCTCAGGGTGCACAGGAGGGCAGTTGAAGTATATCACAGGAACTGAGGAAATCAATGAAAGATCACGAAGAGCTGGTCTGAAGCAATGTGGAGGATTCAGGAGGCTCTTGTGGGTTAATTCCATGTAACTGGTATATATCTGATTCTGGTGCATTGTCTTTTACAGTGATCAATCTGGGATTACTAATTATACTACTTCTTAAAGAAAACTTTGTATTTTATATCAGCATATAGCTGATTAACAATGTTGTGATAGTTTCAGGTGAGCAAAGCAATTCAGCCATGCATATGCGTGTGTTCATTCTCCCCCAAACTCCCCTCCCATCCAGGTTGCCATATAATATTGAGCAGAATTCCCTGTGTTATACAGTACGTCCATGTTGGTTATACATTTTAAGTAGAGCACTGTATACATGTCGATCCCAAACTCCCTAACTTTCCCTTCCCCTCATCTTTCCTCCACTGGTAGCCATAAATCTGTTCTCCAAGTCTGTGAGTCTGTTTCTATTTTATAGGTAAGTTCATTTATATTGTTTCTTTTTAGATTCATTATATAAGCAATATAACATGATATTTCTCTTTCTCTGTCTGACTTATTTCACTTAGTATGACAGTCTCTAAGTCCATCCAAGTTGCTGCAAATGGCATTAGTTCATTGCTTTTAATGGCTGAGTAATATTCCGTTGTATATAGGTATCGCATCTTTATTCATTCCTTTGTCAGTGAACATTTAGATTGCTTCTATGTCTTGGTTATTGTAAACAGTGCTGTAATGAACATTCAGTTCGGTTCAGTCACTCAGTCATGTCTGACTCTTTGCAACCCCATGAACTGCAGCACGCCAGGCCTCCCTGTCCTTCACCAACTCCTGGAGTTTACCCAAACTCATGTCCATTGAGTCAGTGATGCCATCCAATCATCTCATCCTCTGTCGTCCCCTTCTCTCTTGCCTTCAATCTTTCCCAAATCAGGGTCTTTTCAAATGAGTCAGCTCTTTGCATCAGGTGGCCCAAATATTGGAGTTTCTGCTTCACCATCAGTCCTTCCAGTGAACACCAAGGACTGATTTCCTTTATGATGGACTGGTTGGATCTCCTTGCAGTCCAAGGGACTCTCAAGAGTCTTCTCCAACACCACAGTTCAAAAGCATCAATTCTTCGGCACTCAGTTTTCTTTATAGTCCAACTCTCACATCCATACATGACCATTGGAAAAACCATAGCCTTGACTAGACGGACCTTTATTGACAAGGTAATGTCTCTGCTTTTTAATATGCTATCTAGGTTGGTCATAACTTTCCTTCCAAGGAGTAAGCGTCTTTTAATTTCATGGCTGCAAACACCATCTGCAGTGATTTGGGAGCCCAGAAAAATAAAGTCAGCCACTGTTTCCACTGTTTCCCCATCTATTTGCCATGAAGTGATGGAACCAGATGCCGTGATCTTAGTTTTCTGAATGTTGAGCTTTAAGCCAACTTTTTCACTCTCCTCTTTCACTTTCATTGAGATGCTCTTTAGTTCTTCACTTTCTGCCATAAGGGTGGTGTCATCTGCATATCTGAGGTTATTGATATTTCTCCTGACAATCTTGATTCCAGCTTGTGCTTCCTCCAGCCCAATGTTTCTCATGATGTACTCAGCATTTCTCATGATGCATATAAGTTAAATAAGCAGGTGACAATATATAGCCTTGACGTGCTCCTTTTCCTATTTGGAACCAGTCTGTTGTTCCATGTCCAGTTCTAACTGTTGCTTTCTGACCTGCATACAGGTTTCTCAAGAGGCAGGTCAGGTGGTCTGGTATTCCCATCTCTTTCAGAATTTCCCACAGTTTATTGTGAGCCACACAGTCAAAGGTTTTGGCATAGTCAATAAAGCAGATGTTTCTCTGGAACTCTCTTGCTTTTTCAATGATCCAGTGAATGTTGGCAATTTGATCTCTGTTTCCTCTGCCTTTTCTAAAACCAGCTTGAACATCTGGAAGTTCATAGTTCATGTATTGCTGAAGCCTGGCTTGGAGAATTTTGAGCATTACTTTACTAGTGTGTGAGATGAGTGCAACTGTGTGGTAGTTTGAGCATTCTTTGACATTGCCTTTCTTAGGGATTGGAATGAAAACTGACCTTTTCCAGTCGTGTGGCCACTGCTGAGTTTTCCAAATTTGCTGGCATCTTGAGTGCAGCACTTTCACAGCACCATCTTTTAGGATCTGAAATAGCTCCACTGGAATTCCATCTCCTCCATTGGGTACATATATTATTCTGGACTCTGTTTTTCTCTGGATATATGCCCAGGAGTGGGATTGCAGGGTCATATGGTAGCTCTATTTTTAGTTTTTTGAGGAACCTCCATACTGTTGTCCATAGTGTCTGTACTAATTTACATTCCCACAAACATTGTAGGAGGGCTCCCTTTTATCCACACCCTCTCCAGCATTTATTGTTTATGAATTTTTTGATGATAGCCATTCTGACTGGTGTGAGGTTATATTTCATTGTAGTTTTTACTTGCATTTCTTTATTAATTAGTGATTTTGAGCATCTTTTCATGTGCCTGTATATCTTCTTTGGAGAAATAGCTACTTATTCTGTCCATTTTTTGATTGGGTTGTTTCCTTTGATGCTGTTTGTAAATTTTGGAGACTAACACCTTGTCAGTTACATCCTTTACAAATATTTTCTCCCAATCTGTGGGTTTTTTGTTTGTTTTGTGTATAGTTTCCTTTTCTATGGCAAAGCTTTTGAGTTTAATTAGGTCCCATTTGTTTATTTTTGTTTTTATTTCCATTATTCTGATCGGATCGGATCGGATCAGTCTCTCAGTCGTGTCCGACTCTTTGCGACCCCATGAACCGCAGCACGCCAGGCCTCCCTATCCATCACCAGCTCTCGGAGGTCACTCAGACTCACATTCATCGAGTCAGTGATGCCATCCAGCCATCTCATCCTCTGTCGTCCCCTTCTCCTCCTGCCCTCAATCCCTCCCAGCATCAGAGTCTTCTCCAATGAGTCAACTCTTCGCATGAGGTGGCCAAAATACTGGAGTTTCAGCTTGAGCATCATTCCCTCCAAAGAAATCCCAGGTCTGATCTCCTTCAGAATGGACTGGTTGGATCTTCTTGCAGTCCAAGGGACTCTCAAGAGTCTTCTCCAACACCACAGTTTCAAAGCATCAATTCTTTGGCGCTCAGCCTTCTTCACAGTCCAGCTCTCACATCCATACATGACCACAGGAAAGACCATAGCCTTGACTAGGCGAACCTTTGTTGGCAAAGTGATGTCTCTGCTTTTGAATATGCTATCTAGGTTGGTCATAACCTTCCTTCCAAGGAGTAAGTGTCTTTTAATTTCATGGCTGCAGTCACCATCTGCAGTGATTTTGGAGCCCAGAAAAATAAAGTCTGACACTGTTTCCACTGTTTCTCCATCTATTTCCCATGTAGTGATGGGACCAGATGCCATGATCTTCGTTTTCTGAATGTTGAGCTTTAAGCCAACCTTTTCGCTCTCCACTTTCACTTTCATCAAGAGGCTTTTTAGTTCCTCTTCACTTTCTGCCATAAGGGTGGTATCATCTGCATATCTGAGGTTATTGATATTTCTCCCGGCAATCTTGATTCCAGCTTGTGTTTCCTCCAGTCCAGCATTTCTCATGATGTACTCTGCATATAAGTTAAATAAACATGGTGACAATATACAGCCTTGACGTACTCCTTTTCCTATTTGTAACCAGTCTGTTGTTCCATGACCAGTTCTAACTGTTGCTTCCTGACCTGCATACAGATTTCTCAAGAGGCAGATCAGGTGGTCTGGTATTCCCATCTCTCTCAGAATTTTCCACAGTTTATTGTGATCTACACAGTCAAAGGCTTTGGCATAGTCAATAAAGCAGAAATAGATGTTTTTCTGGAACTCTCTTGCTTTTTCGATAATCCAGCGGATGTTGGCAATTTGATCTCTCGTTCCTCTGCCTTTTCTAAATCCAGCTTGAACATCAGGAAGTTCACGGTTCACATATTGCTGAAGCCTGGCTTGGAGAATTTTGAGCATTACTTTACTAGTGTGCGAGATGAGTGCAATTGTGCGGTAGTTTGAGCACTCTTTGGCATTGCCTTTCTTTGGGATCGGGATGAAAACTGACCTTTTCCAATCTTGTGGCCACTGCTGAGTTTTCCAAATTTGCTGGCATATTGAGTGAAGCACTTTCACAGCATCATCTTTCAGGATTTGGAATAGCTCCACTGGAATTCCATCACCTCCACTAGCTTTGTTCCTAGTGATGCTTTCTAAGGCCCACTTGACTTCACATTCCAGGATGTCTGGCTCTAGGTCAGTGATCACACCATCGTGATTATCTGGGTCGTGAAGCTCTTTTTTGTACAGTTCTTCTGTGTATTCTTTCCACCTCTTCTTAATATCTTCTGCTTCCGTTAGGTCCACACCATTTCTGTCCTTTATCGAGCCTTTATCCTTTATTATTCTGATAGATAGATCAAAAAAGATATTGATGTGATTTATGTCAGAGAGTGTTCTGCCTATGTTTTCCTTTAGGAGTTTAATAGTGTCTTACATTTAGGTCTTTAATCCACTTTGAGCTTATTTTTCTGTGTGATGTTAAAAGATGATCTGTTTTCATTTTTAAACATGTAGCTATCAGTTTTCTGGCACCATTTGTTGAAATGACTGTCTTTCCATCATTCTATAATATTACCTCCTTTGTCATAGATTAATTGTCCATAGGTGCATGCGTTTATTTCTTGCCTTTCAATCCTGTTCCATTAATCTATATTTCTATTTTTGTGCTAGTATTATACTATTTTGATGCTTATACCTTTGCAGTATAGTCTGAAGTCAGGGAGTCTGATTCCTCCAGCTCATTTTTTTTTTTTTCCAAGAGTTTTTTGGCTGTTTACGGTCTTTTGTGTCTCCATACAAATTTTAAGATTTTTGCTTCAGTTCCATGAAAAATGCCATTGATAATTTGATACACATTGCATTGAATCTGTAGATTGTACTGGGTGGTATAGTCATTTTGACAATATTGATTCTTCCAATCCAAGAATATGGTGCCAATTATATTACTGTAAATGCAATTGTTACTTCAAATATAATTACTTTTAATACAACTTGTGTTTTTTCTTCACTTTATTTTTTTTAATATTTTTTTTTACTGCATTGGGTCTTTGTTGCTTTGTGTGGGCTTTCTCTAGTTGGAGAGAATGGGGCTACTCTTTGTTGCAGTGAGCAGGCTTCTCGTTGCAGTGGCTTCTCTGCGGAGCACAGGTTCAGGCATGCAGGCTTCAGAGCTGCAGCACATGGGCTCAGTGGTTTTGGCCAGTTCCAGGGCATGGGCTTAGTTGCTTCATGGCATGTGGAGTCTTCCCAGACCAGGACTGAATTCCCGTCTCTGCATTGGTAGACAGATTCTCATCCACTGTACCGCAGGAAAGTCCTTTTCTTAATCTTATATTTAAATATTTTTCAAATATACAGAAAGGTTGAAAGAAGAATAGAGTATAAACACTTTATATTTATTACTTTGATTCAACAGTTCACATTTCGCCATATTTCATGTGTGTATTTTTTCTGAATGCATTAAAAATAAATTGTAGACATCTTTATATTCACCATAAATACTAAAAAATAATTAAAAATGTTTACTGCGGTAACGTTGGTTTATAACATTATACAAGTTCTACGTGTACAATATTTTACTTCTACTTATGTATGCACTACGTCTCACCACCAAAATTTAGTTTCCATCCTTCACTGTATAGTTGATCCCTTTTATCTGTTTTACCCTCCCCCCACCCCTTCCTCTCTGGTAACTACTCCTCTGTTCTCTGTATCAATCGTTGTTAATATTTTATATGACAACAATACCCTCATCTCATCGAAGACAGTTAAATATACTAATAACTTTTCCTGATTAACTGGGGTTTAGTTACATTTCTTCCTTAAGAAGTGAATGCATTCATAATTTTAAAAATTATTTAGCAATTTTGAATATAGAGAAAAATATAAACATCAGCTATAATCTTATTAGCCAGTTGATACCAATGTTAACAATTTAATATATTTCTTTCCATTCATCTTTTAAAGCCTGTAGAATAAAATTTGTTATAAAATTTGATACAAAAAAACCCTTACATCCAGCTTTTTACAGTTAATATATCATTATTGCTTTTCTATGGTGAATCCTTAAAATATTTTTGTTAGCTACATAGTGTTTCATAATGAGGCATATTTTATTCCCCTATTCCCTTATAACTGGGGGACCATGCATTCTGATTTGTCCAAGGGCAGTCCTTATGTATGACTGTTGTCCTGGCAGAATTATTAAAATACCCTCATTTACTCCCAGATTTATCCAGTTTGGAAGGCAAACTATATAGTCACCTTTCCTGTAAACACCCAACCAACAACTGACCATTTGCTATTTTTAATTTTGTAATCCATTTACTCTTAAATTAAATGTTTGTTTGTTTCCTATTATTTTGTGAAGGCATATTCCTAAAAGTGAGGTGACTAGATCAAAGAGTATGAACATTTTTTAAGGTTTTGTCTACATATTGTCCTGCTTGTATTTTTGTTAAATATGTAAAATACTTTACTGTTAAACTGGATTCATCAAATTTATCTGCTTTCAACTTTGAAAGTTTTACACTCTTTGAGAATGGTTTCTTAACACTGGCACAATTATTTTGGCCCAGATAATCCTTTCTGTAGAGGGCCATCATGTGCATTGTAGTATGCTTCAGCCGCACTCCTGCCTCTTACATGTCAGTAGCAGGAGGCTCAGTGGTAAAGAATCTACCTGCCAATGCAAGAGGTTTGGTCTCCAGGTTGGGAAGAACCCCTGGCAGAGGAAATGGCAACCCATTCCAGAATTCTTGCTGGGATAATCCCATGGACAGAGGAGCCTGGCGGGCTACAGTCCATGAGGTGGCAGAGAGTCAGACAGGACTTTTCAAATGAGCATGCCCGCACACCAGTAGCATGCCCACCGCAGTCTTGACAATCAACAGTGTCTCCAGATATTGTCAAATGTCCCCGGGGGCAAAATAACCCTCAGTTGAGAACAGAACTCAGAAAATGTACAGAAATAATACCAGCAACATCTTCCTTACCTAGTGTATTTGTCTCATTTTTTAAATCTCATTTGTTTTTGATAAATGAATTGCTTATTTAGCATACTGGAAATGGTATAAGTTATTTGGTCTAGATTACATGACCCAAAGTGGCCATTTGAACCTGGTCTCTCTGTCTTCAAAGTCTTATCCATGTGTCCTCCTGCCTGAAGGACTCATGTAAGTACTGTCATGCAGTCACCATTGTTAAACAGCAAACAAAGTATTTTCTCTCCAGTGAACTTTTGGCAATCATTTGGGATACTTTCTTGTTATCAAGGTAGTTCTTATTTTTATTATTTGTAAATAGAATCGGCTGTGTGAATAGAAATTGCCCCATAGGTACTAGTTTCCACTTACACTTGCATACAGTTATTGTAACCATATGCTAATAAGTCTGCAGGGCTTAAAGGGGAAACCAAATCAAAGAGGACTGATTACCTTTTCCTCTTTCTGCCTCCAAAAGCTGTTGTTTCTACTTTCCCTTAATGTTGATGACTTGCCCTTTGAAGAAAACAGGAGACAGACTCCAGGTCATCCACAAACCACAAACCAAAGGAGTACAATTTAAGTCCCTGAAAGAAATGCTGATCTTTTTATCTTCTGTCTTCAAAGCTGTTCAGAATAAGAAAGCTGTCTTCAATCTCTGAAAGCAAAACACTGCATCTGTAGTTTAGTTTCAGGTTGTTTGGGGACAGATTCTAAAGATAGAAATGTAGGACTGGTGAGTGGAGAGAATCAGAATGGAGAGAGCATTTTCAGTACATTCTTTTTTTTTCTTCCCCCCAGTGTTAATCCTTTTTCTTTGCTGGTTTTTCCAGGCTGAGCTGACACCATTATAGAGGTTAACTGCTTTTAAAAAATTAGAATATAATTGCTTTACAATGTTGTGTCAGTTTCTGCTATACAAGAAAGTGAATCAGCTCAGTTCAGTTCAGTTCTTTCGCTCAGTCGTGTTCGACTCTTTGTGACCCTATGAATCGCAGCACGCCAGGCCTCCCTGTCTATCACCAACTCCTGGAGTTCACCCAAACTCATGTCCATTGAGTCGGTGATGCCATCCAGCCATCTCATCCTCTGTTGTCCCCTTCTCCTCTTGCCCCCAATCCCTCCCAGCATCAGAGTCTTTTCCAATGAGTCAACTCTTCACATGAGGTGGTCAAAGTACTGGAGTTTCAGCTTTAGCATCATTCCTTCCAAAGAAATTCCAGGGCTGATCTCCTTCAGAATGGACTGGTTGGATCTCCTTGCAGTCCAAGGGACTCTCAAGAGTCTTCTCCAACACCACAGTTCAAAAGCATCAATTCTTCGGCACTCAGCTTTCTTCACAGTCCAGCTCTCACATCCACACATGACCACATGATAAACTATAGCCTTAACTAGACGGACCTTTGTTGGCAAAGTAATGTCTCTGCTTTTCAATATGCTAAGCTAGATGTATACATAGATCCCCTCCCTCTTGGACCTCCCTCCTACCCCATCCCCCATCCCGCCCTTCTCAGTCGTCACCACGCTGAGTTGAGCTCCCTGTGTTATACTGCAGGTCCCACTAGCCACCTGTTTTACATACAGTAGTGTATGTGTATTGGTACAGTCTTGTGCTAGAAGTCAGTCCACCAGTAGTACCAATGAATGCCTGAGTGATGATAAGGTGGTAGAGAAATCTGGTGGGTATTCCAACATTGGAGGAGGATGTTTGGCTTAATTTTAACAGTTAAACTCAGTTTAGAACCTTAAATATGGTAATCTCAGGAAGCATGACTGAATTAAATCTAGTTTTATCATTCTAAAATAGTGGATGTGGCTGATTGTGAAGACCCTTGAAAGAAAAATCAGAGGCACTATGATGGAATCACTTTTCCCCCAGAAGATAGTAGGCCAGGAGAGAAAAAAAGAGACCTGGATCTGAAACAGAGGGAATTCTCATCTATTCTGAAACGGTTCTTCACTTCAAAGTATGCTACTTTATGTTTTGTAGTACTCTTTGGTCTTTGAAGCATTTTCACAAATATTAGCTCTTTGACCACCTGAAGGGGTAAGTCAGGCAGACATTCATGTTTCAGAAGAAGGAATGAAACATGGAGAAGCTGTATTTTCCCAGCTTTGTAGAATTAGGAATGACAGAGGATCCTTGATGCTGCTACGTCAGTGTGGTCTGAACTCTATCCCAGGGTTTGTGTAGTTCCAGAGGTTATACAATTTCTCTGTCTTTAGACTTTCACAGTTTTGTTGGAATTTTAAACTAGTCCCCCTGTGACTAGTATTTAAAATAATTATTACTATGTGGTTGCCTTCCCCCAAATTTGATGCGAGACTTCAAAGTATACCCACTGTGTTCTCTGAAATTTGGGTGCTATCCCTACTCTCTCTCTCTTTTTAATGTTTTCCTCTTTTCTGTCCTTGTGCAAGGCTGAGCAGAGTTTATTGCTCTACATAGATCCCATTTTGAGTTTATGATAGCTTTTCTGTTAATGGGTTGGATATTACTGTGTTTCGACCCCTGTAAACCCTGTGTTAGGACAGCTTGGCTCCAGGATGCATTACTGAGCTGTAACTTAAAAACCCTTGGCTCTTCTCCTTGTCAAGCAAACTTGAACATATAACAGTGTTGTCTTAAATAAGACAGGATTAGATTTCTTTTTCAGTAAATGATGAATATTTGAAAAACAGTATATGCTAAAATAGCCCTCTGTCTCTTCTCTGCTGTCTTTATGTTGCTCACAATGTGTTAAAGCATAATATAAAATGGAGAAAAGATCTTCCCTACTTTATTGTGGTGCTATTTTAACTTCTACTTCTCAACTACTTCGTTTTATGAGTCTTCTTGACCCAAATTATTTTCTGTCCTAAGCAGCCTTCTTGTAGCTTATCACTGCCAGTTGAAATTCTCAGTATTTTTCCTCCTTTTCTCTCCCTCCCTGCCTCCTTCCCTCCTTTTTCTCACTCCCCGTTCTACTATTTTATATTCACTCATCTACCCATTGATCCATTGATCCATCCATCTCTATCTCTTAGTAATAGGAAGCCCATGCTTAGCATGCATAGTAGCCAAAGCTGTATAATTTCAGAATTTGAAATTTGAAAGTATTCTTAAATTGAGCAAGTTTAAGTGAACTTAGACTTGATCTGTCCACATCCCAGTTTTGAGAGTGTTTTTTATTATAATATTATTATCTTTTAAGTATAACTTTCTAGTCAAGTGCTCATAATTTATGAGACTCCATGTGACTACGAAAACTAAGAAGTTTTGCTTAAGAAATTAAAATTTTGTCAGTTCAGGGTATGGATAAAAGTGGCCTCTGTGTCTATGGAGGTGTGGAGGTGTGTTTCAGTAATTGATGCTTGTGATTTCAGTGACTGTGCCATTTCAGTATTCCCCCTCCTCTCACGCCAGGATGGAGCCAGTCCAGCTAGCATCATAGCCCTCAATCTTTGGCACTCTTATCAACTGCCTCAAGATTATCTCACTTTCCTCTGAACAAAAATGACAGGTGAACAGGGAATTTTCTTTTAGCAATTCAGTCTGATTTCCTTGGAGAAAACTCTACCTCCCCATTTCCATCTTACAAAAGGCATCATGAGGGATTTAGTAACTCAGAGCTGAGTGACTGGAGAGTTCTTGCATGATAGGGATATTTTATTTAGGAGATGACAGTCAGATACATGTAAGCTAAATGAAGGAGAAATAGTAGTTTCAGTCTCTTTAATATTTTGTGGAACACTGCATATTTTCAGCATAGACAGTTTTTTTGTGTTTTAATATGGAGAGTTTTAATATAGAGGGTACAATAATAATGTAGTAAATATAGAAGGAGTTCTACTTAAGGTAATTTAGCTTATGAGCCAAGAAATGTATCTTATGTGAATGGTTTCCCACTTTGTGCTCAATTTGTCTTCACTGTCTTTAAGTGATAAAAGTAAAGTAAAAGTCACAAGGTCGTGTCTGACTCTGCAGTCCCATGGACTGTAGCCTGCCCGGCTCCTCTGTCCATGGAATTCTCCAAGCAAGAGTACTGGAGTGGGTTGCCATTCCCTTCTCCAGGGAATCTTCCCAACCCAGGGATCGAACCTGGGCAAATTCTTTACCAACTGAGCCCTGATATGGGAAAACAAAAAACAAGTAGGGATATGCATTTCTAGAGCCACAACCTGAAGGCTTGCTTGAGGTTTCAAGTTTTTTAAGGAAGCTTGTAATGAAATAGTTTTTAACTAATATTTAAGATATCTATTTAATAATTAAAGTGTCAGATTTATTGAGATATACTTTATATTTAACATAATTCTCTTTAAAATGTGAAATTCAGTGGTTTCTAGTATATTTATGGGGCAGAGGAACCAGAAATCAAATCACCAACATCTGTTGGATCATCAAAAAAGCAAGAGAGTTCCAGAAAAACATCTACTTCTGCTTTATTGACTACACCAAAACCTTTGACTGTGTGGATCACAACAAACTGTGGAAAATTCTTCAAGAGATTGGAATACCAGACCACCTGATCTGCCTCCTGAGAAATCTGTATGCAGGTCAAGAAGCAACATTTAGAACTGGACATGGAACAACAGACTGGTTCCAAATCGGGAAAGAGTACATCAAGGCTGTATATTGTCACCCTGCTTGTTCTAACTTTATATGCATTATCCATCATACTAAAGGCCAAGCTGGATGAAGCACAAACTGGAATCAAGATTGCCAGGAGAAATATCAACAACTTCAGATATACAGATGACACCACCCTTATGGCAGAAAGTGAAGAAGAACTAAGGAGCCACTTGATGAAAGTGAAAGAGGAGAGTCAAAATGTTGGCTTAAAACTCAACATTCAGAAAACTAAGATAATGGCATCTGGTCCCATCACTTCATGGGAAACAGATGGGGAAATAATAGAAACAGTGAGAGACTTTACTTTTTGGGGCTCCAAAATCACTGCAGATGGTTACTGCAGCCATGAAATTAAAAGATGCTTGCTCCTTGGAAGAAAAGCTACAACCAACCTAGACACCATACTAAAAAGCAGAGACATTACTTTGCCAACAAAAGTTCATCTAGTCAAAGCTATGGTTTTTCCAGTAGTCATGTATGGATGTGAGAGTTGGACTATAAAGAAAGCTGAGTACCGAAGAATTGATGCTTTTGAACTGTGGTGTTGGAGAAGACTCTTGAGAGTCCCTTGGACTGCAAGGAGATCCAACCAGTCCATCCTAAAGGAGATCAGTCCTGAATATTCATTAGAAGGACTGATGTTGAAGCTGAAACTCCAATACTTTGGCCTCCTGATTTGAAGAACTGATTCACTGGGAAAGACCCTGATGCTGGGAGAGATTGAATGTGGGAAGAGAATGGGATGACAGAGGATGAGATGGTTGGATAGCATCCTCGACTTGATGGACATAAGTCTGAGTCAACTCCAGGAGTTGTTGAAGGACAGGGAAGCCTGGCGTGCTGCAGTCCATGGGGTCACAAAGAGTCGGACATGACTGAGCAACTGAACTGATGGGATTGTGTGACCACCAATCTACTCTAATTTTAGAACATTTTCACCATGCAACAAGGAGTCTCTTTAATATTCACTTCCTGTCCCCCAGCCCTAGACTAATCTGTCTTTTCTATTGATTTGCCTCTTCTGGATATCTCATGTAAATGGAACCATCAAGTATGTGCTCTTTTGCAATTGATTTTTACTAGTAACATTTTGTGATTAGTCAGGAAAATTGTTTTAGAATTATTTAAAACACATAATTTTTTAAAATGTTATATTTTATATTGGAGTATAGTAAATTAAAAATGTGGTAATTGTAGGTGGACAGCAAGGGGACTCTGGAGAAGGAAATGGCAACCCACTCCAGTATTCTTGCCTGGAGAATCCCAGGGACAGAGGAGCCTAATGGGCTGCCATCTGTGGGGTCGCACAGAGTCGGACACTACTGAAGTGACTTAGCAGCAGCGGCAGCAAGGGGACTCAGCCATACATATATACATGTATCCATTCTTTCCGCAAACTCTCCTTCCTTCCATGCTGCCACATAACATTCAGCAGTTAGTTCCCTGCGCTATACAGTAGGTCATTATTGGTTGTAAGACAGAATTTTTTTTTTTTTACTTTATTTTTAAAATTTTATTTTATTTAACTTTACAATATTGTATTGGTTTTGCCATATATAAAAGTGAATCTGCCACAGGTATACATGTGTTCCCCAGCCTGAACCCCCCTCCCCCCTCTCTCCCCATACCATCCCTCTGGGTCGTCCCAGTGCACCAGTCCCAAGCATCCAGTATCGTACCTAGAACCTGGACTGGCGACTCGTTTCATGTATAATATTATACATATTTCAATGCCATTCTCCCAAATCATCCCACCCTCTCCCTCTCACACAGAGTCCAAAAGACTGTTCTATACATCAGTGTCTCTTTTACTGTCTCATATACAGGGTTATCGTTACCATCTTTCTAAATTCCATATATATGGGTTAGTATACTGTATTGGTGTTTTTCTTTCTGGCTTACTTCACTCTGTACAATAGGCTCCAGTTTCATCCACCTCATTAGAACTGATTCAAATGTGTTCTTTTTAATGGCGGAGTAATACTCCATTGTGTATATGTACCACAGCTTCCTTATCCATTCATCTGCTGATGGACATCTAGGTTGCTTCCATGTCCTGGCTATTATAAACAGTTCTGCGATGAACATTGGGGTACATGTGTCTCTTTCAATTCTGGTTTCCTCAGTGTGTATGCCCAGCAGTGGGATTGCTGGATCATAAGGCAGTTCTATTTCCAGTTTTTTAAGGAATCTCTACACTGTTCTCCATAGTGGCTGTACTAGTTTGCATTCCCATCAACAGTGTAAGAGGGTTCCCTTTTCTCTACACCCTCTCCAGCATTTATTGCTTGTAGACTTTTGGATCACAGCCATTCTGACTGGCATGAAATGGTACCTCATAGTGGTTTTGATTTGCATTTCTCTGATAATGAGTGATGTTGAGCATCTTTTCATGTGTTTGTTAGCCATCTGTATGTCTTCTTTGGAGAAATGTCTGTTTAGTTCTTTGGCCCATTTTTTGATTGGGTCATTTATTTTTCTGGAATTGAGCTGTAGGAGTTGCTTGTATATTTTTGAGATTAGTTGTTTGTCTGTTGCTTCATTTGCTATTATTTTCTCCCATTCTGAAGGCTGTCTTTTCACCTTGCTTATCGTTTCCTTTGTTGTGCAGAAGCTTTTAAGTTTAATTAGGTCCTATTTGTTTATTTTTGCTTTTATTTCCAATATTCTGGGAGGTGGGTCATAGAGGATCCTGCTGTGATATATGTTGGAGAGTGTTTTGCCTATGTTCTCCTCTAGGAGTTTTATAGTTTCTGGTCTTACATTTAGATCTTTAATCCATTTTGAGTTTATTTTTGTGTATGGTGTTAGAAAGTGCTCTAGTTTCATTCTCTTACAAGTGTTTGACCAGTTTTCCAAGCACCACTTGTTAAAGAGATTGTCTTTAATCTGTTGTATATTGTTGCCTCCTTTATCAAAGATAAGGTGTCCATATGTGCGTGGATTTATCTCTGGGCTTTCTATTTTGTTCCATTGATCTATATTTCTAAGACAGAATTTTTTAAGAAAGAAAATTAAAACCACTTCTATCAAATCAGTGCTAAGAAAAAAAAACTCTAAATCATGTTTTGTCTGTTTTCCCAGTCTTTTTCTATTTATTTGCTATTTCATTCATTAATTTGTTTAGCAGATTAATTTATTGAGTATATGCACCAGTCACAGTGCTTAGCACTGGACATACTACAGTACACAGACAGGCAGCTTAAGTCTTGATGAATAAGTAATAACCATTGCACTAAGTGCTGCAGGTCAGTATAGACCACCTGTACTGTACAATGCAAATCTAGTTTACTTTTTATCAAGAGGTTATTTAATATATGCCTTTGTATATGTGTTTTAAATAACTGAAGTCATATGACACACAAAGTTTTGTGTCTTTTTTTTCCTTAAAACTATATGATGAATATTTTTCTATTCATTTAAATATTCTTTGAGAATGCTATTTTTAATGACCTCATACTTGGAAATTTCAACACTGGAATTTAAACTTCTCATAGTGGCATTCATCTGCAGTTTAAAGTGACAAAAAACTTATGTGAGAAAGCATATGTATTTATAAACCAGACCTGCCAGTTCATTCCTTTTGATATATGCCTATTTTGTACCTTTTGCTTCATGATCCTTCTAGAATGAAGACTTAGAATTTATGGCTCCTGGAGATAAAAAGGTGGTCATAGCACTTTTTGTTTTAATAACCACTCTCACTGTCACCGTTTTATGATATTTGGGAAATCTCAGAGAAATCCAATGTAAGAGATGGCAAAAATGACCACTGAGTTTTCAAGGGCCTCCCTGCACTGCAAATTGAGGGTTCTTTCTGGAGTTAGTGTAGATACTTGGGTGATTATTGGGAAGTTAGGGGTGGGAAAAGATATTGTTGAAAATCAACTTTAAAAAAAATGACAACTCCACCATCATTGATGTTTGGGAAGTACTCACTTTTTAACTTATGAGCTTATTTGGCTTTTATTCTTCCTTTTCCATTTTTAAGTTCCTCCTCATTGTAGTCTGTTTTGGTGTGTTCCCACCTTATTAAGATATTTCCTCTATTTATGTTTCCTTCATGTGCAGGTCAGCTGTCTCCCTGGGGTCAAAGTCATCCAAGCATAAATCCCCTTCTGCTGGATTCTTGCTTTTCTCCCGTGCTTGTGTGTTGCCATTTTCTTCCCGACTTTTGTGTTCTATCTTGTTTTCTTGGGCTTGCTCCTAGCTCTTCCTCCATTCATTCTTTCTCGGGAGTCTGCAAGATCTGTTTTTCATTTAGTGGTCTAGCTGCTGCTTTTCATTCTGTTATGGTTTGGTATCTGTGCTGTTTCTCTCTCTCTCTCTCTGATTAATATTTGTTTCACCTTGGCTCTGTTCATTTCTGTTCCTAGATTTCTGCAGTAGCTTCTTGCACATCCAGTGAAAACTCATGGAGGGCAGAGAAACTGGAAGGAAGGACAGTTGCTGTAGTCACTGATGGAACAGCAGCTCCTAGTGCAGAGTTGCTTAGAAAAGGGACTCAATGAAAAGGGGAATTTTCCTAACATGCTGCTCCTATTAAGAAGTTCCCTGGCTTAAGTCCAGAGATTCATCATTACTTTTAAAGAAAGCCTCTAAAAATAGGCTGGTCCTCCAAGTAGGATTATTTATAGGAGCCACACCCTAAGTGGATTCTTCCCATAAGCGGAATTGACTCTTTTAGAGGCTTGTAATAGGGGAAATATTCTTGGAAGCAGCTGCCTAGAGTCACTTTGAAATAGATTTTAAAAATTTCACAAAAAATTTGCACACGTGATGTGCTTCCGTACTCCATATGACAAAAGTGGCTGTTTAAGAACTCTTATGCCACCTTGCAAAAAGAGAGGGTCAAAGAGTCAATTTGACGAGGCTTATTGGAGGACTTTCTATGTATACTTAGCTGGATGCTGGGAAGTTATAGGTGAATGAGCATATACAGTGCCTGCCTTGGTCATAGTCTAACACAGAACTTACATTCACTCACCAGTTTATTCGTTTATTTATATAACATGAATGAACAAGTTCTTAGACCTTGTTCTCAACTAGTTCACAGCCAAACTATTGCCCTCTGTCCACGGGAACTCATGTTTTAGAAAAGGCTTTTGGGAACTAACATTCTACATACAGAAAGAATGGTATGTAAAACCACTTCATACCATGGTATATAAAATTTCAGTTTGATAAATTTTAGATTTCATATTGATGCAAAATTTCTGAAATAACCAAGAACTTTTTATAGTGGTACTAATTACTATAATTGGAATGGATGATTTCTAAAACCTTTTTCAGTTGTTAAAAAAAGTTTATTTTCTGAGTTTATCGCTGTCAGTTTTATCAGTTGCTCGCCATCTCTGAGTCATATACCTGAAAGCCATTTACCTTATTTAGACAAGATAAAATTTTAGTTTCTGTAGTCGAGCATCATGTTTTATTTCCATTTATAACAGGTGCCCCAAAATAGGACTGAACATATGGTCTGGGTTTGTCCTAATAGATCAGTGTAGTTTTTGACCCTGAATAATTATATCAAAGTAACTTACCTTTATTCCTGCTTATTTAAATCAGAAATCTGCCATTACCCTTGCATAGTCTGAAATAAACTACTTAGTTGGTGCAATCAGTATGTTTTCTGGTGATGTGTAGATGTTTTAAAATACTAATTACCTATTAAGTACCAAAAAGTAATCCTGTTCCAAATCAAATTTATGTTGGTAAAGAAGAGACATTAAAATGATCATCTCAGATTACAGGGGAAGGAGTTAGAAAAGAAAGGAAGCTCCTTTATTTAGTGTCTGTGTCTCATTTTTTATTTGTACTGTGCTCAGTTGTGTCTGACTCTTTGCAACCTTTGTACTGTAGCTTACCAGGCTCCCAAGTCCATGAGATTTTTCAGGCAAGAGTACTGGAGTGGGTTGTCATTTCTTCCCATTCCAGGGATTGATGCATTGCAGGCGGATTCTTTACCATTAAGCCATCGGGGGAAGCCCCTTAACTACTTGGATCTCAGTCAGCATTTCCTTCACAGGTAGAGGATCTGAGCACTCCACTTGTTGGCTGTGCTGACTTACCTGGAAATGTAATGCATTTGTACAGTTATTGTCACCCTCAGAATCTTGCTGCTGCTGTTGCTAAGTCGCTTCAGTCGTATCTGACTCTGTGCGACCCCATAGACGGCAGCCCATCAGGCTCCCCCGTCCCTGGGATTCTCCAGGCAAGAACACTGGAGTGAGTTGCCATTTCCTTCTCCAATGCATGAAAGTGAAAAGTGAAAGGGAAGTCACTCAGTCATGTCCGACTCTTAGCGACCCCAGGGACTGAAGGCCACCAGGCTCCTCTGTCCATGGGATTTGCCAGGCAAGAGTACTGGAGTGGGGTGCCATTGTAGTACCAGACAAAAGTTGACTGAAAGGCAAGTGTAGAATGTCGACCAAATTTGAAGAGCTCCCAGGTTAGATCAAAGAATTATAATGCTGTTGTAAAGTTTTAGCTAGTGATATTTGGTTCTAGCAAGTGTAGCAGAAGAGGCAGCAAACAAGAATCATCCAGGATAGATATAACAATAATCTGAATTTGAGAAGTGTAATGATTAGATTTGAATGAATACTATTCCTCTATTAAAATCATATGCTTTGGAAAATGCATTTGGGAAATGTGTTATGCTGATTTAGGCTAATTCAGGCTTCAAGATGAATTTTGCATCAAAATTATAAATAATGCCCACCTACATAGTTGCTATAGAACTTCCTTCTATTTAATGCAGTTTAAACTTCCTTTCTGTGTAGTTCAGATCTGAGTCTCTTCTCTAACAGTACCTGACTTGGAGTCATGAGGAGAAGGGGATGACAGAGGATGAGATGTTTGGATGGTATCACCTATCCCATGGACATGAGTTTCAGCAAGCTCTGGTAGTTGGTGATAGGCAGGGAAGCCTGGCATGCTGCAGTCCACGGGGTCTCAAAGAGTCAGATGTGACTGAACAACTGAACTGAACTGGAGTCTAGGTTCCAATTCTTCTTTTTTAAAAAATTTAATGTTGGGTTTCAGTGGATCTTAGTTGCTACATGTGGGCTTTATCTAGTTGTGGGGAGTGGGCTCAGTAGTGTGGCTTGACTGTTCTATAGTACAGGTTCAGCAGTTGTGGGGCTCAGGTTTAGTTGAGCTGAGGCATGTGGAATCTTCCCAGACCAGGGATTGAACCCAAGTCCCCTTCATTGGCAGCTGAATTCTTAGTCACTGGACCACCAGGGGAGTCCTACGTTCCAATTCTGGCTTCATTGTTCACTGACCCTGTAAATATACACTAAAATAAAACTCAGGCTCAAGGTTCTCCAGTGTAAAATGAGTCTAACAATATTATCCTATCAAACTGATATTTGTGGTGAGGATCAAGTAGCATTAGGTAACAGAATGGAAGAAAGAACTCTGAATACTCTGGTCACTACAATTAAGTTAATAAAAGTAAGGTAGGCAATGCATTGTCAAATGTGTTTTAATAGAAAAATGTATTTTTCCAACAAAAGTGAAATTACTGACAAAAAGTACATGTGGCAAACATAAATATGGAATGTCAGCTTATAGAGCTTCCCTGGTGGCTCAGCTGGTAAAGGACCCACCTGCCAATGTAGGACATGGAAGAAACATGAATCCAATCCCTGGATTGGGAAGATCCCCTGGGGACAGAAATGGCAACCTGCTCCAGTATTCTTGCCTGGAAAATTTCATGGACAGAGGAGCTTGGCAGGCTGTAGTCCATGGGGTTGCAAAGAGTTGGATACAACTTAGCACACACACACACACACACACACACACACACACACAAGGTTATAGGTGTCCATTTTATTCTTTGCCCTTTTTACCTAGGTAGCTTTACCTCAGTTGTGTTCAGGAGCATCTTACTGGGGATTTCTCCTCCACTCCTACCCCATTACAATGGGTAATGATGTGTTACCTCCCTTATACAATCTAGTTCTCACAAGAATTCCTCAATGTAACACACATCACCCTTTGTAATGGCTACTTGTGTGCATGTTTGATTGTCTTTCCCTTTAAGTCCTGAACTCCAAGAGCTTGTTTGTTTTACTTACATACCTGGTCACCCACACAGAATGTGGCACCAAATCATCACTGAATGATTGTTAGGTAAATATTTCAACCCTTAATACATTTATCTAAATCAGTTTGAATCACTAACCAAAAATTGAGTTCAGTTCAGTCGCTCAGTTGTGTCTGACTCTTTGTGACCCCATGGGCTGCAGCACAACAGGCTTCCCTGTCTGTCATCAACTACCAAAGCTTGCTCAAACTCATGTCCATTGAGTCGGTGATGCCATCCAACCATCTCATCCTCTGTCGTCCCCTTATCCTCCCACCTTCAATCTTTTCTAACCTCAGTGTCTTTTCCAATGAGTCAGTTCTTCATATCAGGAGGCCAAAGTTTTGGAGTTTCAGCTTCAACATCAGTCCTTCCAATGAATATTCAGGACTGATTTTCTTTAGGATGGACTGGTTGGATCTCCTTGCAGTCCAAGGGACTCTCAAAAGTCTTCTCCAACAACACAGTTCAAAAGCATCAATTCTTCAGCGCTCAGCTTTCTTTATAGTCCAGCTCTCACATCCATACATGACTATTGGAAAAACCATAGCTTTGACTAGATGGACCTTTGTTGGCAAAGTAATGTCTCTGCTTTTTAGTATGCTGTCTAGGTTGGTCAAAGCTTTTTTTCCAAGGAGCAAGTGTCTTTTAATTTCACGGCTGCAGTAACCATCTGCAGTGATTTTGGAGCCCAAAAAAGTAAAGTCTCTTACTGTTTCCATTATTTCCCCATCTGTTTGCCATGAAGTGATGGGACCAGATGCCATGATCTTAGTTTTCTGAATGTTGCATTTTAAGGCAACATTTTGACTCTCCTCTTTCACTTTCATCAAGTGGCTCTTTAGTTCCTCTTCGCTTTCTGCCATAAGGGTGGTGTCATCTACATATCTGAGGTTATTGATATTTCTCCTGGCAATCTTGATTCCAGCTTATGCTTCATCCAGCCTGACATTTCACATGTTGTATTCTGCATGTAAGTTAAACAAGCAGGGTGACAATATACAGTCTTGACGTATTCCTTTCCTGATTTGGAACCAGTGTGTTCAGCGCTCAGCTTTCTTTATAGTCCAGCTCTCACATCCATCATCTCACAACCAGTCTGTTGTTTCATGTTCAGTTCTAACTGTTGCTTATTGACCTGCATACAGATTTCTCAGGAGGCAGGTCAGGTGGTCTGGTATTCCCATCTCTTTCAGAATTTTCCACAGTTTATTGTGATCCACACAGTCAAAGGCTTTGGTGTAGTCAATAAAGCAGAAGTAGATGTTTTTCTGGAACTCTCTTGCTTTTTCAATGATCCAATGGATGTCGGAAATTTGATCTCTAGTTCCTCTGCCTTTTCTAAAATCCAGCTTGAACATCTGGAAGTTCATGGTTTACGTACTGTTGAAGCCTGGCTTGGAGAATTTTGAGCATTGCTTTGCTAGGGTGAGATGAGTGCAATTGTGCGGTAGTTTGAACATTCTTTGGCATTGCCTTTCCTTGGGATTGGAATGAAAACTGACCTTTTCCAGGCCTGTGGCCACTGCTGAGTTTTCCAAATTTGCTTGTATATTGAGTGCAGCTCTTTCACAGCATCATCTTTTAGGATTTGAAATAGCTCAACAGGAATTCCATCACCTCCACAAGCTTTGTTCATAGTGATGCTTCCTAAGGCCCACTTGACTTAGAATTCCAGGATGTCTGGCTCAAGGTGAGTGATCACACCATCATTGTTATCTAGGTCATGAAGATCTTTTCTGTACAGTTCTGTGTATTCTTGCCACCTCTTCTTAATACCTTCTGGTTCTGTTAGGCCCATAAATTGGGTTCAGGACTGCTCAAAAACTCAACATAATAACTGCAGAAATCAAGGAATAGTCAGTCATTCTACTGGAACTTGGGTTAATTATGTTTACTATATACCCAGATGCTGATTACCATCTTTGAGGTCCTAGGTTCAAAGTAAATTCGATTCTTTTAATATTACATGAAAAGGATTTCTGGTTTTCTTACTGTTTATTGAACTGTAGTCAATGATTTCAGATGTTGAAAATCTTCTGGCTGTAAGTAAATCTTGAGTCAATTTTTCATTATTCATTTATAAAATAATTCCTTACAGTAAGATTACATTTTTTGGAAAGAAATTCATATTTTAAGGCTTTTATTTATTTATTTATTTTACTTGAGCTGTACTTATTTACATGAGCACCTTATCAGATTTATCGAGGCCAAGCCATAGCACATCAACAAGGTTACACAGGACCCAGAGGCTTATGAGTTCCTGTCACAGCTCTGCACATAACTTCTCTGTGGCCTTAGGCCAGTCAGTAAGCACTTCTGGACTTTAATGTCCCAGTCATGTAATTGGGATTATATTGTGTGTCTCTTTCTCCATCACTTGAATGGTGAGAGGATTAATGAAGAGACTGACTTGACCCTACCAGTGAGAAAGAAGTAAATCACTTGCTTTTTAAGAGGTTCATTAACTCTTTGAAGCTAGTAGCTATTTAATACTTGGAAAAGATCATTTACCAAATGACCCCAGGTTAGCCTCAAAGATGTTACGCACCTCCCCGTAGTGAGAAATTGTTCGGTTCTCACTGGCAAAAGCAGGCATTCAACCTTTTATATAGCTTTGCAGGAGTTAGTTTCATAAATGTGCATATTGGTTGCATTGCTCTGTTAAGACCTTGTAAAAATATTGCTGGTGAGACTGTATTGAGAATATATTAAAAAGCATTTTTTAGGTAATATTTGTTCACATGAGAGATACTCTGCTGTACTTGATATTTATGTTATTTAGCATCTGAATTATTATACTTTATTTTTGGTAGAATATGTTCATGCAAGTTCTCAAAACACATTTGCTTTTATCACCACAGTGTTTGTGCAGTCATGCCTCCCCACACACAAGCTTTATGTGTGTTTTAAATTAACTGATATAGCTACCATGTAAGGGTAGCCACAAAGGCTTCTTATGTGACTCAGCTGGTAAAGAATCTGCCTGCAGTGCTGGAGACCTGGATTCAATCCCTGGGTTGGGAAGATCCCCTGGAGAAGGGAAAGGCTACCCAGTCCAGTATTCTGGTCTGGAGAATTCCAAGGGCTGTATAGTCCATGGGGTTGCAAAGAGTTGGACACAACTGAGCGACTTTCACTTTCTTTCACTTTCAGCTACCATGTAAATGTCTGTAAAACACATTATATGTTAAAAAAGAAGTCCCCATACTTGAAAAGTTTAGAAAGTACTGTCCAATAACAAGTCTGACTATATTCAGAATACAAATCTGGCTATATTTATTATTTCTGTTCTTGAGTATAACAAGATCTGAGATGCCATTTTGGATTTTCCCCATTGTTTCTATCACTTTTGTTTCATTATATTATTTCTCATCCTTGTTGTTTGTCAGAATTGGGTTCAGAGAGCATGTGCCTTTATTCTTCTAACTTCTCAAACAGAGCTCTTATCATGCACACCAAGAATTTATAAGATGTACTGATTTTATCAAATAGACTTCTTCGAGATACCTAGCTATTTGAAATGAAAGTTGCTCAGTCTTGTTTGACTCTTCGTGATCCCATGGACTGTAACCCACCAGGCTCCTCTTTTCATGAAATTCTCCAGGCAAGAATAATGTAGTGGGTAGCTGTTCCCTTCTCCAGGGGGATCTTCCCAACCCAGGATCAAACCCAAGTCTCCTGCATTGCAGGCAGATTCTTTACTGTCTGAGCCACCAGGGAAGCCCAAGTATACTGGAGTGGGTAGCCTATCCCTTCTCCAGGGGATCTTCCTGACCCAGGAGTCAAACCAGGGTCTCTGGCATTATAGGTGGATTTTTTGCCAACTGAACTACTAGGGAAGTCCAGATATTTGAAGATCCCCATAATTAAATATCTTGAGACAGTATATGTGAATGTGTTTTGCACAGTGTCTAGTAGCTACATGGTAGATGCTCAGTAAATCTTAATTTTTTTTTTTTTTTTTTGCTTTTAAAATGGCTACTTCAGAAATGTGGCATTTACACCCTTCAGTTGGGCAAAGGGCCTGTTTTAAATGCCCTCAGTGGTCTCAGGTTTCTTTCTTTCTCCTTTTATTCTCCTCCAGCTTTTGTACCAATCGCATTGCTCTTTCTCCAGCCTGGGATTCTTTTCAGTAAAATAATAACATTTTAATCTCTGATATCTAGCTGTAGTGTTATCCTATCAAGTTTGGGAAATACATTACAGTCACCCCTAGGTATTCATTGGGGATTTGGAAGAACCCCTGCAGATACCCAAATCTGCACATGCTCCAGTCTCTTTAAAAAATGGCATAGTATATGCATATAACCTATGTAAAATCTGTAGATACTTTAGAATATCTCAAGATTACTTTTAATACAGAATAAAATGCAAATGCTATGTAAATAGTTGCAAATATAATGTAAATAGTATGTAAATAGTTGCTGGAGTATGGCAAATTCAAATTTTGCTTTTGAGGACTTTCTGGAATTTTGGGGGAATATTTTCATCTCTAATTGGTTCAATCTGTGTGTAGAACCTGTGCCTATAAAAGACCAACTGGACTTCTTTGCTTAGAACACCCATGCTCTTTCTGCTCTTTTGGACTCTGTTCAAGAGCCACCTACTTTAGCAAATTTTCCCTAACCTCCTCAATTAGATGTCCCTCATCTCTTATTTCACAGAAATCCATATGTATCTCTATCAGTATTTAAACCACTATAATTATCAGTCCATTAAACTGCCTCACTCACGAGACTGTAGGTCGCAGCCACTGAAGTTCTCAGGCACTGTATTTTATCTCCGTAACTCAGGGCTTAGTACATAATAAGCATTCAATAAATATTTACTGATCCGATAAATAAAATAGTATTTATTTCCTTGTGTTAGTATCTCAAATTTATTACACATTGTGCTTTGGAGTATAGACATCTCAGATCATAACTCTTATATCTGCCTCTCCTTTGCAAATGGGTTTCTGATGTAAATTATTGAGCCTTTCCTCTATTGCGAGTCTTCTTCCAATATCATTTATGTCCTCCAAAGTAACCATTCTATTTTTATAGTTTTAACTGAACATTTTCACTGCACTACTTTCATTTCCAATTTAAAACCTTTCTGGTCAAAGCTGTAAATTTCTGAACAAACATATTGATTTTTCCAGTTCTTGCAACATGAGTATTTTATCTCAACTAATTTTCATCACTTTGATATTTTTAACTTTTTATTTTATATTGGAGTATAGTTGATTAGCTCGCTAATTCCTAGAATGTCGACATTCACTCTTGCCATCTCTTGTTTGACCACTTCCAATTTGCCTTGATTCATGGACCTGACATTCCAGGTTCCTATGCAATATTGCTCTTTACAGCATCGGACTTTGCTTCTATCACCAGACACATCCACAGCTGGGTATTCTTTTTGATTTGGCTCCATCCCTTCATTGTTTCTGGAGTTATTTCTCCACTGATCTCCAGTAGCATATTGGGCCCCTACTGACCTGGGGAGTTTCTCTTTCAGTATCCTATCATTTTGTCTTTTCATGCTGTTCATGGGGTTCTCAAGGCAAGAATACTGAAGTGGTTTGCCATTCCCTTCTCCAGCGGACCACACCCTGTCAGATCTCTCCACCATGACCCGCCCATCCCGGGTTGCCCCTCGGGCATGGCTTAATTTCATTGAGTTAGACAAGGGTGTGGTCCTGGTGTGATTAGATTGACTAGTTTTCTGTGAGAATGGTTTTAGTGTATTTGCCCTCTGATGCCCTCTTTCAAGACCTACTGTCTTACTTGGGTTTCTCTTAACTTGGGCGTGGGGTATCTCGTCCTGGCTGCTCCCGGCGGCTCCCGGCCAGCGAAGCACAGCCATCGCACCTTACCTTGGACGAGGGGTTTCTCCTCACCGCCGCCCTTCCTGACCTCGGTCCTGGGGTAGCTCTTCTCGGCCGTGCTTAGTGCGCTGGCCCTCACCGCCGTCCTTCCTCAGTTGTGGGGTAGCTCCTCTCGGCCGCGCTCTTAGTGCGCAGGTCGCGGGAAGGCGAGGCGCTCTTAGTGCTCCGGTCGCGGGGAAGGCGAGGCGCTCTTAGTGCGCCGGTCGCGGGGAGGCAATGCCAAAGAAAATGCCAAAGAAAGGCAATGCCAAAGAAAGGCAATGCCAAAGAGTGCTCAAGCTGGTTTTAGAAAAGGCAGAGGAACTAGATATCAAATTGCCAGCATCCGCTGGATCATGGAAAAAGCAAGAGAGTTCCAGAAAAACATCTATTTCTGCTTTATTGACTATGCCAAAGCCTTTGACTGTGTAGATCACAATAAACTGTGGAAAATTCTGAAAGAGATGGGAATACCAGACCACCTGATCTGCCTCTTGAGAAATCTGTATGCAGGTCAGGAAGCAACAGTTAGAACTGGTCATGGAACAACAGACTGGTTCCAAATAGGAAAAGGAGTACATCAAGGCTGTATATTGTTACCCTGTTTACTTAACTTATATGCAGAGTACATCATAAGAAATGCTGGACTGGAAGAAACACAAGTTGGAATCAAGATTGCTGGGAGAAATATCAATAACCTCAGATATGCAGATGACACCACTCTTATGGCAGAGAGTGAAGAGGGGCTAAAAAGCCTCTTGATGAAAGTGAAAGTGGAGAGTGAAAAGGTTGGCTTAAAGCTCAACATTCAGAAAACGAAGATCATGGCATCTGGTCCCATCACTACATGGGAAATAGATGGAGAAACAGTGGAAACAGTGTCAGACTTTGTTTTTCTGGGCTCCAAAATCACTGCAGATGGTGACTGCAGGCATGAAATTAAAAGACGCTTACTCCTTGGAAGGAAAGTTATGACCAACCTAGATAGCATATTCAAAAGCAGAGACATTACTTTACCAACAAAGGTTCGCCTAGTCAAGGCTATGGTCTTTCCTGTGGTCATGTATGGATGTGAGAGCTGGACTGTGAAGAAGGCTGAGCACTGAAGAATTGATGCTTTTGAACAGTGGTGTTGGAGAAGACTCTTGAGAGTCCCTTGGACTGCAAGGAGATCCAACCAGTCCATTCTGAAGGAGATCAGCCCTGGGATTTCTTTGGAAGGAATGATGCTAAAGCTGAAACTCCAGTATTTTGGCCACCTCATGTGAAGAGTTGACTCATTGGAGAAGACTCTGATGCTGGGAGGGATTGAGGGCAGGAGGAGAAGGGGATGACAGAGGATGAGATGGCTGGATGGCATCACTGACTTGATGGATGTGAGTCTGAGTGACCTCCGGGAGTTGGTGATGGACAGGGAGGCCTGGCGTGCTGCGGTTCATGGGGTCGCAAAGAATCGGACACGACTGAGCGACTGATCTGATCTGATCTGATCTGATAATTGATTAACATTGTTGTTAGTTTCAGGTATACAGCAAAGTGATTCAGTTATACATACACATGTATATATTATTTTTCAAATTCTTTTCCCATTTAGGTTGTTACGTAATATTGAGCAGAGTTCCCTGTGCTGTATGATAGGTCTTTGTTGGTTATCCATTTTAAATGTAGCGGTGTGTACATGTTAATTCCAAACTTCCTAACTATTCCTTCTCTCCTGGTAACCATAAGTTCATTTTCTAACTTTAGGAGTCTGTTTCTGTTTAGTAAATGAGCTCATGTGTATCATTTTCTTTAAAGATTCTGCATATAAGCAATATATGACATTTCTTTCTCTCTCTGACTTCACTTAATATGATAATTTCTAGATCCATCCATGTTGCTGCAAATGGCATTTCATTTTTTTGTGACTGAGTGATGTTCCATTCGGAGAAAGCAATGGCACCCCACTCCAGTACTTTTGCCTAGAAAATCCCATGGACAGAGGAGCCTGGTAGGCTGCAGTCCATGGGGTCGCTAAGAGTCGGACACAACTCAGTGACTTCCCTTTCACTTTTCACTTTCATGCTTTGGAGAAGGAAATGGCAACCCACTCCAGTGTTCTTGCCTGGAGAATCCCAGGGACGGGAAGCCTGGTTGGCTGCCGTCTATGGGGTCGCATAGAGTCGGACACAACTAAAGCGACGCAGCAGCAGCAGATATTCCATTGCATGTGTGTACTGCATCTTCTTTACCTTTTGATGGACATTTGCTTCTTTTAATGGACATTTGCTTCGTTGTCCTGGCTATTGTAAATAGTGCTGCAGTGAATATTGAGGTGCATGTATTTTTTTAAATTATAATTTTCTCCAGAAATATGCCCAGGAGTGGGATTGCTGGATGATATGGTTGCTCTATTTTTAGTTGTTTAAGGAACCCCTCCATTCTGTTCTCCGTTGTGCCTCTACCAGTTTACATTCTCATGAACAGTGAAGCAATGTTCCCTTTTCTCCATACCCTCCTTTTGATGTTGGACATTTTGACTGGTGTGAGGTGATACCTCATTGTAATAGTTTTGATTTGCATTTTCTCTAATAATTAGTGCTGTTGAGCCTCTTTTCATGTGCTTTTAATCTCCTTTTTTCACATCTCCAGCCTACCCATGTGAACACATTAGAGATCCTTTTCAGCTCTTACTTTGGTGACTTGGGGTGCTGCTTGTGGTGGATTCGCCTGGCAGAATGATATTGTTGAAGTAGTTCTATGACCATTTATGTAGACAGTCTTTCTCTTTCACTTCAACCTAAATATTATGGCAAGTCAATGATTGTGTCAACATGTGAAAACTTGTTTTTACAAATGAAGTTTCAGTAGAACATTTATTACTTTAGAGGTTAATGCATTTTTGAAAAGAATGTAATTCAACTATGAGATTTTGACAAATGTAAATTATTAATATGTATTAACATTATTAAGGAGAAGAATTAATTGACATCACTTGAGAGACGTTGAGATGTCCATGTATTTTTGTAACTCTTCCTGTGGCTGTGAGTGTTGCTGAGAATCAAACGTAGTGGCAATGATACCTAACACATTACACTTCTAACTTTAACATAGTTGTTTAGTCTCATTTAATTCTCAGAATAACCATGTGAGATAGTCAAGAAGAGAAGGAAGAAGACAAGGAAATTAGGGCTCTGGAGAGATTGAGTGATTTGAGGACCAACCAAGCCAAGGTTGGAGCTCCCTTCCTGAGCTCCCAGTACCAGGCTTGTTCCGTCACAGTACTTGGACTTGGTTAAAGAATATGCTAAAGTGCCATTTGAACCACTTTTGAAATAATAATTCTTTCAATGTCAGTATACAGGCCAAAACAAATTAAATTTTTGTTTTAAAAAGTAGGAATCTTAACATTTATCCTTATCTTCATGCATGAATATTAACTGAGGATCCACAGGGTGTTTGACACTGTAATTGACTAATTTCATGGGAGTCAGACTTCCCATGAGACAACGATAAAGCAAAATGCTGCTGGCTAAAAGCATACTAGCAGATATATAGCCAAAAATATTTTTTTGTCCTTTGATCAGTGTTGTTTAGTTTTACTGAGCTATGGGTGGGAAGGATGGTGTGTGTGTGTGTGTGTGTGTGTGTGTGTGTGTGTGTGTGTGTTTATGTGGTGTGACGTGACATGGAATTTGCCCTTTTATTTGGTGCATCAAAATTGCTGCCTTTTTTCTGTTGCTTTTGTTCATAAAAACTATTGTTGGCACTTCACTGGGTACCATGTGCTGCTTTTCACACTTGCTTTTAGTACTTGAATCTATCTTATGCATTGTTTTATCACAAAGAAATTTAGTAATTTTATTCTCATTGTAGCTGAATGATCAGCTTTGTATGTGTGACTTAAGCTTATTATATCCAGTTTTAGAACATGTGTGCCTAGGGAAAAAGCAAGTTTTTTTTTTTTAAGGGAACAACAAAAGTTAATTATTTTGCTGTATAATGCTGTTTTATTAAGCATTTGGCTTTGGCATTATTCATTGGCATCTGTCATTTCTCTATGCCTGAAGCTTTTTAACTCAGATAACAATTCATCAGAGGAGCACAATTATTCAACAAGGATCCTCTAAGAACCTGGAGTGTAAACTATTTCAGCTGTCTTTTTTGGGGTGATGTGGTAGCTTACTGATGACTATCAATACCACCATAATCTCTCCTTGGCTCATGAAATTCAGGACTGGAAGCTTTTCCTTCTTGTAGGTATTGCTTGATCATGTTACTTCCATTATTATGAGAAAATGGGTGTGAAAGTGCTTTGAACTTTATTGAATGCTTAGCAAACATGAAAGTATTGCTATTATCATCAGTTATGCTTACCAGAATGCTCACCTTAATAAAGTGAGATTAGTTTGAAAAGGGAGCAAGATCTGCTATCTTTAGTTTTTTGTAAGTTGAGGGAATGTAGTAAGAAAAATCTCAGCTAACAAAGAAATATCTGATCCATTATCTATTTTGTTACTGCTTTATAGGTTTTCAGTGCTTGGCAAAGAGGGATGAGATTGAGGAGGGGCAAAGGAATAGAGAGATAAGAAGGAAATAATTTCTCAAGAGACTTTCACTAAGATGTGGGAAGACTGGCTCTTTGTTTCTCCATCACCCTATTAATTTGTACTTGTGTTTTTTAGTTTTCATTAGAGTCAGTGATTGAAGGCTTTCACTAAAATTAAGTTTTTTTGTATAGCAATACAAACTGCTAGTTTTCTAAGGTTTCCTTAATAGCCTGAAATTATTATAGAATAAGGAGAGAGAATCAATTTGGCACTTTACTTAATGTCTGACTTTGCCCAAAGCATGTTTTATGTGCTATAATGTTGTCATACTAACTATACAAAGAAGAGACAGTTTTCTCTATTTTATATATGAGAACAAGGAGGCTGTAAGATGATAAATCTATATGTTCAAGGCTATACAACCAGTAAGTGGTAGAACTGGTGTTCAAGACTAGGTTTCTCAGAACCCCTTACCAGGGTTTTTAATCTTGTACCCAGCATACTGACTTTAAAATTAAATGTTTGTGCATTTGACATTTTCAAGGTTCTTTCAGGAAGGTAATTTTCTCTGATTTTACCGAGAATTGTGTTGATGAGCTGAAATGATTTGCTTCATTTTTACAAATGAGCTTCAGAGTGTTTTGTCAGTTAAGGTAACTTCTGCTCTAATAGAAAGTGTAAAAATGTTCAATGTTCTGTTTCTCATCCATGTAAAGTAAAAAGAAGAAAAAACCCCCTCATATTTATAATTGGTGGCGTTAACTGTTTTCCAAACGATAACTCTGAGGCACCTTGTTGCCATCCATTTGGTGGAGTCTTCATCTTAAATATATAGTTTCCAAGATTGAACTGGTAGAAAGGACACAAAGAAGGAGAATGTGATGACAAAGATCATGTCTGTTTCTATTCTGAGGATAGCCAGCTACCATATGACCCTACTTAACTGCAGGAGGAGTGGGAAGTGTTGGGTTTCCCTGGTGGCTGAGACTGCTCAGAATCTGCCTGCAATGTGGGAGACCCTGGGTTGGAAAGATTCCCTTGAGAAAGGAATGGCTACTCACTCTCGTACTCTTACCTGGAGAGTTCCATGGACAGAGGAGCCTGGCAGGCTACAGTCCATAGGCTCGCAAAGAGTTGGACATGACTGAAGGACTAACGCTTTCACTTCACACTGGCAAGTGTAGTCTCTGGCAGGGCAGTGCTGAAGGTTCAGCAGGCACATGACCAGTTTTCTGAGTTTTTGCAGGTAATAGTTTCACCAGATGTATTGCCACTGTATACCAGGATCCTCTCATTTTCTAGCCTCTGACATTAATCCTTTATGACTCACTGCCTGGCCACAAAGCCAATCACATATATTTTAGGTTTTTTTTTTTTTTTTTTTTAACAGCAATACCTCATTTTAAGGAATGATTTTTTTTTTTTTTTTGGTATTGATTGCAACAGACTAATTGCTGTGCCAAATAAACTTTAGAATTATCATGGTTTAGCACATTAGACTAAGGAATCCCAGGGACGGCGGAGCCTGATGGGCTGCCATCTATGGGGTCACACAGAATTGGACACGACTGAGGCCACTTAGCAGCAGCACGTTAGAAGTTTATTTCTTACTCACAAACTAGCAACGTGGGACCACAATTTGTGTGTTGGGGGTGAGAAAAACCAGGGTTAGGGGAACTATGGTCTACACAGTTTTTTGAACATCTTGACATCCATTTTGTCACCTTTAACAGATGCCTTCCATGATCACGTGAGCACTGACATCTTGATATTGGATGGGAGTGTTTTATAGGTGGGTCCAATAGTGATGTCTGTCACTTCTGCTCATATTCCATTAGTCATAACTAAGCCATATGGCTGCATCTAAGCGGAATGTGTAGTACAGCTATGTGCTCAGGAAAAAAGGGTGATGCTTTGGTAAATAGCTTGCTATTCTGTTCCGTAAGAAATAATGACTTTCTAAGCATATTTACATTGGCTATATCTATACATTTGACAAAAAACTGTGTGTTCACATGAACTGAAAAAGTATTTAAAATATTCCAATCATCATATAAGCAGAAAAAGAGGTGGAACAGCAAAAAGCTACCTAGCTGTAGCTGGAAGCTACTGTTTCTCATTTGAGTATATAAAATATACTGACATATATGCAAAGCACTAGGCAAACCTGTTTTGATTATATTTACTAAGAGTAAAAATTTGACTTGCAGTGTACTGCATACAACTTTGTCATTTGGAGAGGAAGTATATTTGTAGAACTATGAATGGATTCTCTCAGTGACAGACATCACTCATCTTGAAAATAATCTATATTTGTAACTAGATTAAATTCATTTTATGGAGAATTTATATTCCTGCTGAGTTAAAAAGTGTGGTTTTGATAATACATACTTTCTATCACAGCATGTCTGACTTTAATTGCTTTGTATGAAATAGACCGAATACATAGCTTTTGTTGTGTTATTAAAATAAAATAAAGTATTAAATATTTTTGAAGACTAAAGTAAAAATAACTGCATTGGCATGCAAATGTTAGCATCAAACCTGAAAATTGCTATTATTTTAAGGAAAATAGAGTTAAAAGAATAGATTGAGTGCTATATTTTCTTATGTATATCTTAAAAATGCACCAAGGTTCAAATTTAAAAGGGGAAATTATGATTAAATTAACTGAAACAACATCAAATTTTAGGAAAATAGTGCTTCTATTTTAGTGATTTTATTATGAGAATTTATTGTTGGCTCCTTGGCTTAGACATGTGGAAAAGGGAAAGTCCACACTGAGACTGACAATATGCTGGACTGAATAACCCCCAAATATTTCATCTATTCATCTAACAAATATTTCTTAAAACCTACTTTTGACCCATGTTTGCAGCTGGTCAGATATCATCAATCACGTACGTTGTACATGCTCAGTCAGTGTAGACGTTCCCTCTTCCACATGTCTAAGCCAAGGAGCCAACAATACATTTATACATAATCGTGGTTTTTTTTATAACAATTTAAAAGTTTATATTGTATTCTTATCCAAACTACCCAAAATGGCAAGAACCTTATCTGCTTTAAATATCCATTAACATACTTTTTCTCATGTTTCTCATTTTGTTGTCTAGAATTTTAGTTTTATATTTTTAAACATATAAAATAAGTTACATTTTTGGTAGTCATTAATCAAATACAGCAATAGTAAAAAATAAATTTCATCTTTATATGATCAGTCATATGATAGGGTCATGATTTTTGGCACTTTAGAGCTTATATATGAAGAACATTGCAGCCATAAAATAAAGAGTACTACTCTGCCAGATCTGGGCTTCTCCAGTGGCTCAGATGGTAAAGAATCTGCCTGCAATGCAGGAGACGTGGGTTGGGAAGATCCCTTGGAGAAGGGAGTGGCTACTTGCTCCAGTATTCTTGCCTGGAGAATTCCATGCACAGAGGAGCCTGGTGGACTACAGTCCATGGGTTGCAAAGACCTGGACATGACTAAGTGATTAACACTTTTTTGTTTTTGTTTTTTGCCAGATCCAGGTAGAGAAGTCCTAGGGAAGGATTTTGGTCTTCCCAACGTTGGTCATTCACCCATCCATTGTCCAGTTCATTGTGCCAAATGGATGAATGGCATGACTGAGTCAGTCTGTTTAATATGCTGACATTGTGGTCAGGCAGGATGGAGGTGGGATTTGTTACCAAAAGGAGGAGGAAGAGGAGCTGTGTAGATAAAAATAGTAGTTAAAGTGAACCTTTTCCCCATTACTTTCCCAGATTAGGGAGTGAGTGAAAATTGTTCAGTCATGTCCTACTCTTTGTGACCTCATGGACTAAACAGTCTATGGGATTCTCCAGGCAAGAATACCAGGGTGGGTAGCCATTCCCTTTTCCAGGGGATCTTCTTAACCCAGGGATCAAACCTAGGTCTCCTGCATTGCACTCAGATTTTTTACCAGCTGAGCCACCAGGAAAGCCATAATAGTAGAGTGACTATGCCCTTCTCCAGCAGATCTCCCCAACCCAGAAATTGAACCAGGGTCTCCTTCATTGCAGGTGGATTCTTTACCAACTGAGCTATCAGGAAAGCCCAGATTAGAGAACATGATCCTTTCTTAATTCTAATCCTATTCTAACAATATCTCTGTTATTGTCTTTATGACTGAGCCTTCCTTAGGCTTAGCTATGTGCATGTAATAGCTTGTTTATATGCTTTCTTAAGTTTATCACATGGCCTTATAGCTATATCTCTGTTTGTCTCCCTTATTAGTCTGTAATTTTTTTTTGGTAAGAGAGTTTCCTTTGCATTTTTACAATCTTCATATATTCATTCATTCAACTATTATTTATTGAGTGCCTTTGTGCCAAATATTGTGACAGGCCCTGAGAAAATAGTGGACACTCAATAATGCCTGGGAATAAAGCTTCCCTGTACATTCTGAGAAAATATTTGTTTTGTTACTAAGGTTTTGACAGGCTAGATTCTTTCATTTCATTTTCCTGTTATTGTAATTTAAAAGCCTAGACATTCTAGAGAATGACCTTTGAAAGGTTACACATGATGGGGATTTCAAGGGGAAAATTTTGGCTTGGCACACCAACCTCCTCACTGTGTTTTGAAATGTAGTACTTCAGGGAGGAGGCAAAGAAGGCCAAAACCTCCTTCATGAAGAGATGAACTGCAGGGCCTGGTATATTTCTGTTTTCATTAAAATGGTAACATACCCATGTGTTTAGTCAGCTATAGGCTATTTCAAATTCTATTGAACACTGTGAAGTGCTAAAGTAAATTTCAATGCTTCTCAGGGTAGCATAAAATAAAGGATAGAATAAAATGGAAGATATGAAAAAAAACCCAACACTCACGTTCTACATTCTGACTACTATTTGTTATAATCATAAAAAACATATCGGAGCTGTTTCAATTTCTAAGACAAATCACTTTTTAAAGAATAAGCAACTGATATTTCTGCATAGCCTATTACCTGCAGACCCTATGATGTTACCAAAAACTGAAATAATACTGTATGTGTGTGTTTGCACCTGCATATGAATTTATTAAACTCTCTGACACATCCTAAACTGTACACATATCCTAAGGATGGCTGTGTATGATCTGGAGGATAATAAAGCATCTGGTCCCATCACTTAATAGCAAATAGAAGGAGAAAAATAGAAGCAGGGATGGATTTTATTTTGTTGGGCTCCAAAATCACTGTGGACGGTGACTGCAGCCATAAAATTAAAAGATGCTGGCTCCTTGGAAGAAAAGCTATGACAAACCTAGACAACATATTAAAATGCAAAGACATTACTTTGCTGACAAAGGTCCGTATAGTCAAAACTATGATTTTTCCAGTAGTCATGTATGGATATGAGAGTTGGACCATAAAGAAGGCTGTGTGCTGAAAAATTGATGCTTTCAAACTGTGGTTCTGGAGAAGACCCTTATGAGTCCTTGGACAGCTAGAAGATCAAACCAGTCAATCCTAAAGGAAATCAGTCCTGAATATTCATTGGAAGGACTGATGCTGAAGCTGAAGCTCCAGTACTTTGGCCGCCTGATGCGAAGAGTTGACTCATTGGAAAAGACCCTGATGCCGGGAAAGATTGAGGAGAAGGGAGGGGATGACAGAGGATGAAATGGTTGGATGGCATCATCGACTCAATGGGTGTGAATTTGAGCAAACTCCAGGAGATGGTGAAGGACAGAGAAGCCTGGCATGCTGATATCTGTTCCATCCTGTCTCTCTGACCTTTGCTTCTGCTTTTTGTGAACACACACTAGAGTAATGGAGTGGACTTGCTCAGGAGTGTGGAAGGGCAGGTAGAAAATAATGGGGACTGAGAAGGAGAAAATATTGTGTCTAACATATGGGAATGACTTAGTTTTGATAAAGACCAAAACCCTAACATTTTAAAGCATCTCTTACAAATAATTCTCTCTTCAGTGAGTAATAGTGGCAAGATTAGATGGATAAAGACTGTGTGAATGAAGTAGGATTTGAATAACTAGTCTTAATTATTTCCCTTCAGATGTTGACCTGCAATATGACATGAAGCAGTTGGAAGAAAAACGGTCTTTTCAATAGATCATAAAAATTAAAAGATGCTTACTCCTTGGAAGGAAAGTTATGACCAACCTAGACAGCATATTAAAAAGCAGAGACATTACTTTGCCAACAAAGGTCCACCTAGTGGAGGCTAGGGTTTTTCTAGTGGTCATGTATGGATGTGAAAGTTGGACTGTGAAGAAAGCTGAGCACCGAAGAATTGATGCTTTTGAACTGTGATGTTGGAGAAGACTCTTGAGAGTCCCTTGGACTGCAAGGAAATCCAACCAGTCCGTCCTAAAGGAGATCAGTCCTGGGTGTTCTTTGGAAGGACTGATGCTAAAGCTGAAACTCCAATACTTTGGCCACCTCATGCGAAGAGTTGACTCATTGGAAAAGACTCTGATGCTGGGAGGGATTGGGGGCAGGAGGAGAAGGGGACAACAGAGGATGAGATGGCTTGATGACATCACCGACTTGATGGACATGAGTCTGAGTGAACTCCTGGAGTCGGTGATGGACAGGGAGGCCTTGTGTGCTACAATTCATGGGGTCTCACAGAGTCGGACACGACTGAGCGACTGAACTGAACTGAACTGAAACATTACTTCTTTAAAGAGACCAGTCCTATTGATGGAAAAAATTCCTACCTTGTAGATGAAGAATAGAAGGAATTGTATAATTTACAAAGATACCCCAAATGCCTTCATTAAACAAATGAACAAACACATTAATATCAGTGATTAAATGTAATATTGTGTTTGCTGCTGCTGCTGCTGCTGAAGTCGCTTCAGTCGTGTCCGACTCTATGCGACCGCATAGACTGAAGGTCATCAGGCTCCCCCGTCCCTGGGATTCTCCAGGCAAGAGCACTGGAATGGGTTGCCATTTCCTTCTCCAATGCATGAAAGTGAAAAGTGAAAGTGAAGTTGCTCAGTCGTGTCTGACTCTTAGCGACCCCATGGACTGGAGCCTACCTGGATCCTCCGTCCATGGGATTTTCCAGGCAAAAGTACTGGGGTGGGGTGCCATTGCCTTCACTTAAGGCATTAATTAGTATCAATGATAATGATTCCTCATATTCTTAGATATCCAATACATTATTCATTTCTCCCTTGGCTGATCCATGGGAAAAATCAGAGGGACTATTTTTTAGTGATTTACAGGAAAAATAGAATATTTATTAAGCTAATAGGTGAATGTTAAATGGAGGTATTGTTGCTTCACTGTTTATTTTTCCTGATGGTTTATTAAGTTTCTTTACAGTTCCTTTTTGTTTGTTTGTTTACAACTTAATGTCTTCATGTGAAGTTGAGGGTATAATGAGTGTGAATATCAGTATCTTTACTGGATATATCAATACCTTAAGTGGAAGTTAAGCATATAATAATTTATGTGGCCTCTTGTACTTAACTTTTCATATGGGCTAGTGCATCATGATGCTAAGTAAAGAATTAATAATTCCTTCTTAGAAGTCACAAGTGATTTGTTTTGCTTATTGAAAGTAAATCTACTGCTGGAAAATTGGGATACTTAAGTTATTGGTTCCTAAATATCTTTCCTTGAATATTAAAATCTACTTATTTTTTATTTTTATTTTATTATTATTATTATTTTTTTACTTTACAATATTGTATTGGTTTTGCCGTACATCAACATGCATCTGCCACGGGTGTACACGTGTTTCCCATCCTGAACCCCCCTCCCACCTCCCTCCCCATACCATCCCTCTGGGTCATCCCAGTGCACTAGGCCCAAGCTTCCTGTATCCTGCATTGAACCTGGACTGGCGATTCATTTCTTATATGATATTATACATGTTTTAATGCCATTCTCTCAAATCATCCCCCCTCCCTCTCTCAGAGTCCAAAAGACTGTTCTATACATCTGTGTCTCTTTTGCTGTCTCGCATACAGGTTTGTCGTTACCATCTTTCTAAATTCCATATATATGCATTAGTATATTGTATTGGTGTTTTTCTTTCTGGCTTACTTCACTGTGTGTAATAGGCTCCAGTTTCATCCACTTCTTTAGAACTGATTCAAATGTATTCTTTTTAATGGCTGAGTAATACTCCATTGTGTATATGTACCACTGCTTTCTTATCCATTTATCTGCTGATGGACATCTAGGTTGCTTCCATGTCCTGGCTATTATAAACAGTGCTGCGATGAATATTGGGGTACACGTGTCTCTTTCAATTCTGGTTTCCTTGGTGTGTATGCCCAGCAGTGGGATTGCTGGGTCGTATGGCAGTTCTATTTCCAGTTTTTTAAGGAATCTCTACACTGTTCTCCATAGTGGCTGTACTAGTTTGCATTCCCACCAACAGTGTAAGAGGATTCTCTTTTCTCCACATCCTCTCCAGCATTTATTGCTTGTAGACTTTTGGATCACAGCCATTCTGACTGGCGTGAAATGGTACCTCATAGTGGTTTTGATTTGCATTTCTCTGATAATGAGTGATGTTGAGCATCTTTTCATGTGTTTGTTAGCCATCTGTATGTCTTCTTTGGAGAAATGTCTGTTTAGTTCTTTGGCCCATTTTTTGATTGGGTCGTTTATTTTTCTGGAATTGAGCTAGAGGAGTTGCTTGTATATTTTTGAGATTAGTTGTTAGCTTCTTTGACAAATTATTTTCTGTTATCTTTAGTTTTCTTCACTTGCCAATGTGTTCCATTTATTCATTCACTCACTGCGTTACAAAAGGTGTGATCAAGACTAGTAACACAGATAAACCATTCACTTTCAAGCTAGCTTCTACTTGCCAATATAAATCACTGCAGATGGTGACTGCAGTTATGAAATTAAAAGATGTTTACTCCTTGGAAGAAAAGCTATGACCAACCTAGACATCATATTAAAAAGCAGACACATCACTTTGCCAGCAAAGGTCCATATAGTCAAAGCTATGGTTTTTCCAGTAGTCATGTATGGATGTGAGAGTTGGACTGTGAAGAAGGCTGAGCACTGAGAGTTGAAGCTTTCAAGCTGTGGTGCTAGAGAAGACTCTTGGAGAGTCCCTTGGACTACAAGATCACACCAGTCCATCCTAAAGGATATCAACCCTGAATATTCACTGGAAGGACTGATGGTGAAGCTGAAGCTCCAGTACTTTGGCCACCTGATGCAAAGAGTTGACTCAGTAGAAAAGACCCTAGTCCTGGGAAAGATTGAGGGTAAGAGGAGAAGTGGGCAGTTATCATCTCGTGTACATTAATTTGAGCAATCTCCAGGAGATAGTGAAGGGCAGTGAAACCTGACATGCTGGAGTCCATGGGGTTGCAAAGAGTCAGACATGACTTAGCAGCTGATATTCTGATATTTCAGGGGCTTAAGCCTGAAGAAGCCCAGACTTTAGGACAAACAAACAAATAACCTAGCTGTAGATCTTGTATTCTCTAGTTTATGGTCTTGTAGTTTGTACAAATGATGACAGAGTATCTGGTTCCTGGCTGGCTATTTCTCTTTTCATTCCAACTGTTTTGGTTGTAAACACATTTTAGTCAGTAAAGCAAGAGTTATGAAGCAGAATCTTGAGAATCTTTACTTTCAAGCTATTAAAGATCTCTGACCCCTCTTTTCCTCAAACACATGAATTTTTATTGTCTGTTATTCTGTTCTCTAAATTCACAGAATAAAATCCAGGCTTATTTTCAATGATGAAGGCTCCTTTAATTTTGGATTGGAGAATAACTTCCGTACCTTTAGAGTTGGTCTCAGTCAGCTATCATAGACATCTGACTTAATTACGCACATTTTTAACAAGTTGTATATGTGTCATCAGATCATTTCACCATAGAACATAAATGAGTGCTATAATTACAGGGAAATGTCACATGCATCTCATTATCACAAAGCAGGATTTGCCTTAGAGAAATAAGTAATTTCATTCTAAAGAAAAGGATAAAATTTCAAGTATTTTTTACTGTTGTTGATACCTTAATGCATAAGTACGTAAGTATGAATCTGGAGGATTAAATATGAGAGAGGAGAGTGATTTTTAAAAAATAAATTACTTGAACATTCTTTTCCAAATTCAGATATAAATTTCTCAATACTTTGTTACTTTTATTCAGACTTGGCCAAAAATCACTAATAGTGTACCTTGCCCTAAGTACCTCATAGAAGTGTCACAGTCTAGTGAGATCTGAATTGACTCAGCCGATAGCTCATGTGGATTATTTCTTGAGATCCTGGATAATTTTTTTTAGTTTTAGACAAGACATTCCTTTCTGTGCTTTATTTCTTCAAATTTTTATAAAGTGCCCAAATTCCATCTTGCCTCATGGCACTGCCTAGAGCTGTTTTCCTTTCTCTACTTGCATGGCGACTTCCCTTCTCGTACTTTAAGTGTCAGCCAAGTAGCATTGCTTCTAAAAGGCCATTTTTTGGACTACTCCATCAAAGTCCCTTTTGATGTTATGCACTTTCATTATGCATTGTCTCTTCATTTTACACTTTTAGTTTGTAGTTAAGGATTTGTTTAGTCTTTGCCTTTTCCTTATTACCGCTTCTTGGGGACTGTGGACTCCATAGGTACTGGGGCACATAGTAGGTGTTTATTAAAATTTGCTGACAGAGGGAATGATCCTGGTATTATGGCTGAAATCAAATCCTATCAAATCAAATCAAATCTCCAGAATCCTACTGTTGTTATACCTTAGCCACTGCATGCTTTTACCATGTAATATATTGGATTATTTTCTGTCTTTTCTCCATATATAAAATAGCGTCCACATGTTCTAAATTCAAGAGATGTCTCATTTCCATATTTTATTTGGGAAGCATAACAGAAGCAAGTAATTGTGGCCTCCCTAAGTATATTATTAATTATAATACAGCATCAAAAATAGTAGAACTATGGACAGAAAATGACAGTTTCTTTTGACACCTAAAAAGCTTTTGCTTTTCAAAAGAACTGATTTACTCTCAAGACAAAAGCTAGTTTTTTTAAAGATAAACTATTTGTGTTTCTTTGCTCTGATTTTTGGTAAATTAATAGGAAAGGGTAAAAATATGCTTTCTATGGAAATAAGCTGCTTTAAGCTTTATTTTCATTAAAAATCTCTAAACACTGATTATTTCACATCACACCTTCAACACATTCACATGTGCATACAGCTTCATTCTGCATTATTTCAAGTTACAAATTGTCATGGAGACTTGATTGACTTAGGTGTGAAATAGTTTTCTTGTCCAAATCAGAAACAGACATGTCAAATTTTCTCAAACTTTTTTAGCAGCAGGCTTTCATTTGCTGGCTTCCTTGCCTTTTAAAGTTTTCTTTGTGGAGGGAACATATTTGAAAATGTACCGGCATTTTCATATTACTATTTTATTACTAAATAAAGCAACTTACATGATTTTAGAATTAGAAGTTTTCTTAGAGATAATCTAGTCCAATAACCTCATTTCTTATTTATTGTCATGACAGGGAGGCCTGGAGTGCTGCGATTCATGGGGTTGCAAAGAGTCGGACATGACTGGGCAACTGAGCTGAACTGATAGTAACAAAATGAATTTGTATAATGCTTCTTTTTTGAAATGTATTTGAAATAAAAGATTGTAAATAAAAGGTAGTAGTGCTCAGTTGTGTTTGACTCTTTGCAACCCTATGGACTGTAGCCCTCCAGGCTCTGGAGTGGATTGCCGTTTCTTCCTCCAGGGGATTTCCCCAACCCAGAGGTTGAACCTATTTCTCCTGTGTTTCCTGAAATGGCAAGTGGATTCTTTACCATTGAGCCACCTGGGAAGCCGTATAAATGAAAATCTTTCAATAAATAATACATTTTATTTTTTTTTTCTCATAAAAAAGAGAGGGGAAATTTAGTCCCCTCAACATTTTAGCAATTGTTTTATTCTAAGACTTTATTTATATCCTTTTTTGGATGTTTATTTTCTTAAGTTCTAGATCTTGGCTAGAGTATATTTGTTTCCCCTTATAAGAACTTTTAATAAATAAATAATCCTATATTAATTTGATGCTATTAGATAATTTGTGTTTAGGGAATATGGTATCTTTAAGCTTCTATTGAGGTTTAGGATGTTGATAATAATAGTAGTAGTGGTAGTTATAAATGATATATTGATTTTGGGACCAAAGCTTGCTCATTGTTAAAATTTACACCCAAGGACCTTCTTTACTGTCTAGTTTCAGATTGATTAATCTCCCTCTGAAGTTCAGTTCAGTCACTCAGTCATGTCTGCCTCTGCGACCCCATGGACTGCAGCACACCAGGCCTCCCTGTCCGTCACCAACTCCCAGAGCCTACTCAAACTCATGTCCATTGAGTTGGTGATGCCATCCAACCATCTCATCCTCTGTCGTCCCCTTCTCCTCCCACCTTCAATCTTTCCCAGCATCAGGATCTTTTCAAATGAGTCAGTTCTTCGCATCAAGTGGCCAAAGAGTTGGAGTTTCAGCTTCAGCATCAGTCCTTCCAATGAATATTCAGGACTGCTATACTCCAATATAAAATAAAATATTAAACAAAAATTCTGTGTTTTAAATAATTCTAAAACAATTTTCCTGATTAATCACAAAATGTTACTAGTAAAATTCAATCTCAAAAGAGCACATATTTTATGGTTCCATTTACATGAGATATCCAGAAGAGGCAAATCAATAGAAAAGATAGATTAGTAGTTGTGTAGGGCTGGGGGACAGGAAGTGAATGCTAAAGAGACTTCTTGTTGGCATGGTAAAAATGTTCTAAAATTAGAGTAGAGTGGTGATCACACAACCCCATCAGTTCAGTTCAGTCACTCAGTCATGTCCAACTCTTTGTGACCCCATGGACTGCAGCATTCCAGGCTTCCCTGTCCTTCACCAACTCCTGGAGCTTACTCAGACTCATGTCCATTGAGTCGGTGATGCCATCCAACCATCTCATCCTCTGTCGTCCCCTTCTCCTCCCCCTTCAATCTTTCCTAGCATTAGGGTCTTTTCCAATGAGTCAGTTTTTAGAATCAGGAAGCCAAAGTATTAGAGTTTCAGTTTCAGCATCAGTCCTTCCAATGAATATTCAGGACTGATTTCCTTTAGGATGGACTGATTGGATCTCCTTGCAGTCCAAGGGACTCTCAAGAGTCTTCTCTAACACCACAGTTCAAAAGCATCAATTCTTCAACGCTCAGCTTTCTTTATAGTCCAACTCTCACATCCATACATGACTACTGGAAAAACCATAGCCTTGACTAGATGAACCTTTGTTGGCAAAGTAATGTCTCTGCTTTTTAAACCCTCTGAAGAAGCACTACTCTTTTCCTCAGGCTGTCTGGCCAATGCAGTTTTCCCTCTGTCCTGAGGTGTCAAGCCATTCATTTTGTTCTTCCTTCCCTTCTAAATGTTTATAGTAAAGCCTTTTCTAATTTATTTTTATCTCCAGAAAATGGTATATACTCAGTAAATATTTGTTGAATATGAATAAAAATATAATGTATTATATTTCTACCATATGTTATTTATTCAGTTTTCAAATTTATCTAGCTGGAAAAATTTAACACATTAATGTAACTTATTATTTCATAATATATCATATCATTTCTCCTATAAATGGATTTTCCTAGTGTTTCAGATTTTTTTGAAAATCTAATCAATTAATATAGGAAGAAAAGAATATATATTTGGGAATAAATGAAATTTATCTTTACCCTGGACGTCCCTGGTGGCTCAGATGGTAAAGAATCTGCCTGCAATGTGGGAGACCTAGATTCATTCCTTGGGTTGGGAGGATTCCTTGGAGAAGGAAATGACAACCCACTCCAGTATTCTTGCCTGGAAAATCACATGGACAGAGGAGACTGCAGGGCTACAGTCCATGGGATCGCAGAGTTGGACACAACTGAGCGGCTAACACTTCAAAACAAGATTTTGATTCTTAAGGGCAGGGACAGTGTCATGTGTTTCTTTTATGGTTTTACATTTTCATCAAGTTTAAGAGTAGATTGCTACTGAAGTCTTAGAGCTTTTAAAAAAAGGTTTGTATTAGACTTCAACTCCTGATATTTTAGGACTAGGAGGAATTTTAGAGATGGTTCAATTTAATCTTTTCCTTTTTCAGACAAAGAAATGGAAACATGAGAGATTGTTGCCAGTAACATAGTATTTGTACATACTTAGGGACTGTAATAATAGCCACCTTTCCCTGGTGGCACAGATGATAAAGTATCTGTCTGCAGTGTGGGAGACCTGGGTTCAACCCCAGGGTCAGGAAGTTCTCCTGAAGAAGTGAATGGCTACCCACTTGAGTATTCTTGCCTGGAGAATCCCATGGCCAGAGATGCCTGGTGGGTACAGTCCATGGGGTTGCAAAGAGTTGAACATGACTGAGCGGCTAACACTATTGAATAGGTAGGCTACTGGATGTGATTATAAACACTTCTGAGCCTGATTCCTAATCCCCTGCTTTCATGTGTGTCTACTCTGAAAAACTTAGAGATGATTGAGTGTTCTAAGTAAGAAGTAGATATTAGGGTGGCAGTGAAGATAGTAGTGGGTAGTAATGAAAGGAAGCTGGTAATGGTGAGATGAGAATATAATATGGGAGAGAAGAAATGGTGGTGTTAAATTCTGGCTGAACAAGTAATCATGAAGTATTTTTGGAAGAAGATAGATCTTTCTGAGTAGGGCCCATGAAATGATATTTGCTCAGAGGAGTTTAAACTAATGAGGGGTGATCGTTCTGAGAAGCGAGCAAATCAAGAGGTAATTCCAAGCTCATCTACAAAATATCTATTAGACCTTCCTTGTTGTGCTGTTTTCTCTTCTGAAATAAATTTGCTATTGTGAGTGTTTGTCTTTTGAAAGGATCCCTCAAATGATATTGGAAGGACACCTAGACAGAGGACATAAAGTCTACTTTCCTCATTTGGCTTCTTGCTGAGGTGTGAATACATCAGAGGTGAGGTGTAAAATCCTCATTGTTGATGTTATTTTGTCTTGTGAGCACTTCTTTAATAAATAACACAGAGGGCAACTAGGAAAGGACACAGAACTCAGTCTCCTCATTTAGTTTCCTGCTGATGTGTGAATAATTCACGGGTGATGCACAGTGTTTTTATTTTATGCCATTTGGTATTTCATGCAGGCAGCTGAATGGCTTTTACCCGAAGTCTTAGTAGGACCATCTTAGCAGAGTGGCACTTTGAAAGGATTCAGAATTATTTGAAAATTCTACTAAGGGATATTTTACAAACCTGGAAACTGTTACATTGTTTATCACAGGTTGGTGCAAAGCAGAAGTTTCTCAAATTTTTTAAGAAAAGAAACCTGGATAGATCATGAATTAAACATGTATTTAGTTAAGAGAAATATAGGGTATAACATTCTACTGATTTTGGCTCTCTCTTGTATTGACATTTTGAAAATGTCTTAGAGTCACATAATTCTAGGTCTCAGAAAGCAAACTTACATGAACTTGGCCTACTAATGGGCAGAAACAAAATAAAACATTCTAGTCAAAAGTTACACATGCTAATGCTAATGCTAAGTCGCTTCAGTCGTGTCCGACTCTGTGCGACCCCATAGATGGCAGCCCATCAGGCTCCCCCGTCCCTGGGATTCTCCAGGCAAGAACACTGGAGTGGGTTGCCATTTCCTTCTCCAATGCATGAAAGTGAAAAGTGAAAAGGAAGTTGCTCAGGCGTGTCCGACTCTTCGTGACCACATGGATTGCAGCCTAACAGGCTCCTCCATCCATGGGATTTTCCAAGCAAGAGTACTGGAGTGTGGTGCCATTACCTTCTCCGAAAGTTACACATAAATGTCTTATTATCAAGATTAGCCAATCTTAACTTTGTGAATGGCAGTAACTCCAGTTTGCTGATTATCAATCCAGGAAATGGTAAGATGTTTAGTATTTACACATCTAGTTGAAAAGATTAGTATTATCAATTCAGTTCAGTTCAATTCAATCACTTAGTCATGTCCGTTGCTGCAGCCCCATGGACTGCAAGACTCCAGGCTTCCCTGTCCATCACCAACTTCAAGACCATCACCATCACCAACACCGTCACCATCACCAAGCTTGCTCAAACTCATGTCCACCAAGTCAGTGATGCCATCCAACTATCTCATCCTCTGTCATCTCCTTCTCCTCCTGCCTTCAGTCTTTACCAGCATCAGGGTCTTTTCCAATGAATCAGTTCTTCTCACCAGGTGGCTAAAAAATTAGAGCTTCAGTTTTAGCATCAGTCCTTCTGATGAATATTCAGGACTGATTTCCTTTAGGATGGACTGGTTCAGTCTCCTTGCAATCCAAGGGACTCTCAAGAATCTTCTTCAACACCACAGTTCAAAAGCATCAAGCACCAAGATTGAAAATAATGTGTTCTAGTGAGACTTGAGTTCAATTCTTGGGTTAGGAAGATCTCCTGGAGAAGGGAATGGCTACCCACTCCAGTATTCTGGATAATTCCCTGGACAGAAGAGCCTGGTAAACTACATACAGTCCATGGGGTTGCAAAGAATCGGACAAGACTGAATGACTGTTACATAATAAGTGAATGTAAGTATATATAAATATAATTATCTTGGGACACGTTCAATTTAGCAGTGTTAAATGACTTTCTCTAATTATAAAGTGCAAAATGGAATCTAGTAAGTCTAGGTTGGACACACTTACTATTGACAATAAGTGCCTCGGAAATGATGAAAAAGGCAGAATTTATGGTAATTAAATTTAAAAAATATTGTTAGTGGTTTTGGCTTTTCTAGTTATCAGATTGTTCATTTTCCTCCCCCTGGATTTTAGAATAAAATCTGCTATTGAAAACTGCCTATTATACAGAGTGAAGTAAGCCAGAAAGAAAAACACCAATTCAGTATCAGATCAGATCAGATCAGATCAGTCGCTCAGTCGTGTCCGACTCTTTGCGACCCCATGAACTGCAACACGCCAGGCCTCCCTGTCCATCACCAGCTCCCAGAGGTCACCCAGACTCACACCCATCAAGTCAGTGATGCCATCCAGCCATCTCATCCTCTGTCATCCCCTGCTCCTCCTGCCCTCAATCCCTCCCAGCATCAGAGTCTTCTCCAATGAGTCAACACTTCACATGAGGTGGCCAAAATACTGGAGTTTCAGCTTTAGCATCATTCTCTCCAAAGAAATTCCAGGATTGATCTCCTTCAGAATGGACTGGTTGGATCTTCTTGCAGTCCAAGGGACTCTCAAGAGTCTTCTCCAACACCACAGTTCAAAAGCATCAATTCTTCCGCGCTCAGCCTTCTTCACAGTCCAGCTCTCACATCCATACATGACCACAGGAAAGACCAATTCAGTATACTAAAGCATATATATGGAATTTAGAAAGATGGTAGCAATAATCCTGTATACGAGACAGCAAAAGAGACACAGATGTATAGAACAGTCTTTTGGACTCTGGGAGAGGGAGAGGGTGGGATGATTTGGGAGAATGGCATTGAAATATATATAATATCATATAAAAAAAAACAAAAAATAAAATAAAGTCAATACTTGCAACATTTCAAAAAAAAGAAAGTGAACTGATTTAATGAAGGAGTGTTAAATATTCAATGAAGCAGCAAATCTGTTCATGTTTTTATTAGCATATAGTTTTGAAGAAATAAAACAAGTCTAAAAGACTTAGAGTCTAAGATACAGGCATAAAACAAGGTCATATCTGTATATCTTGTATATACTGAATAAGGATGAAAATATTTGGCCTCTCTGATTTATTGTCACAGAGTCACATTGCAGAATCATAGAGCTTGTGTTTAAAAGACTGATTACATTACTTAGAACGTAACCTTACATTACTTACATTGGGCTTCCCTTGTGGCTCAGCTGGTAAAGAATCTGCCTGTGGTACAGGAGACCTGAGTTTGATCCCTGGGTTGGGAAGATCCTCTGGAGAAGGGAAAGGCTACCCACTCCAGTATTCCGGCCTGGAGAATTCCATGGACTGTTTAGTCTATGGAATTGCAAAGAGTCAGACATGACTGAGCGACTTTGACGTCACTTCACTTCATTACTTAGAAAGAAGTATTCCACTGACAGCTGAGTGAGACATATTGCCATTGGAAAAAGTCTAAAAAGCCTACTGCCTTCCAGAGGAAAAGATCTTCTTATTAAAAAGGAAGGTAATTTATAAAATTATGAGAAGCACATGAGAAAAAAAATAAGGCTGGGGCGAAGAGAAACCTTATAAAATAAGATGTTAATTATGTGCTAGAATCAGAGAAGCTGAGTACAATGAAAAAAGTCATCTATAAAATGATTGTCTTTTGAAAGTAAATATAGAATATTTCCAAATCAATGCAGAGAGGGTAATGAAACATTTGTGTGTGATTGCATTTTAATTGGGGCATAAATATATATATATACGGAGAAGGCAATGGCACCCCACTCCGGTACTCTTGCCTGGAGAATCCCACGGACGGAGAGGCCTGGTAGGCTGCAGTCCATGGGGTCGCTAGGAGTCGGACATGACTGAGCAACTTCGGTTTCTCTTTTCACTTTCATGCATTGGAGACGGAAATGGCAACCCACTCCAGTGTTCTTGCCTGGAGAATCCCAGGGACGGGGAGGCCTGGTGGGCTGCCGTCTATGGGGTCGCACAGAGTCGGACATGACTGAAGTGACTTAGCATATGTATGTATATGTATATGTATATATACATATATATATGCCTTTTGAGGAAAGAACAGCACAGAACAAGTCCCCATACTCAATAAATAAGAAAACCCCATTCTCCTTTCTACCTCATCCAAAACTGTCTGATACAGTTTAAATCCTTGTCATCAATTTAGGAATTTTGCTTTGGAAATCAACCAGTGAGGCTGGATCTTCAGACATTATCTTTTCCTTTTGGAAAGTTACAAATATCTTATGAGGTGTTTTAATTTTTTGATATTCTTTTTTAAAAATTTAATTTTTAAAAATCAGAATGTAGTTTATTTACAATTGTGTTAATTTCTGCTGTACAGCAATGTGGTTCAGTTACACATGTATACATATCTATATTTTCTTTTTTAAAATATTCTTTTCCATTGTTGTTTATCACAGGATATTGAATATAGTTCCCTGTGCTATACAGTAGAACCTTATTTATTCATTTTTAACCATCATTATTTTAAATAGTTTTTCCAGTTCTTTTGGAGAAGGGAATGGAAACCCACTCCAGTGTTCTTGCCTGAAGAATCCTGTGGACAGAGCAGCCTGGTGAACTATGGTTCATGGGGTTGCAAAGAGTCGGACATGACTGAGCAACTAACACGCGTGCATCCAGTTCTTGGCTCTTGAATGTCCATGAGGGAGGTTTTGAAAGATTATGCAAAATATTACTCCCTTTGCAGCTTCCATGTAGGCCCTGGAGATGTTGGGAAATGCTTGTGATTTTCATGCAGAAAAAAGGACACCCAGCAGAACTGGCTTGACTATAATTCAATCAAGGAGTTCTGGTGGCATTCTTAACCTGGAAAGTACAGTTTGAATGCTTTATGAATAATACCGTATTGCCAACAATGAATTACAGATAGTATTTTTACTCGAGGACTAGGAATACTAGGAACATAAAACAGTTTTATAGCCAGTTACCTCTGAGGTTAAGAGAGATGACAATTTATCATACCAGAGGTCTTTAGTGCATGGTGCAAAGAAAGATTATAATGTGTGTAGGATAATGTGTGTAGGAATGAAGCCTTGCCACTTGTTAGTCTGTGAGGAGAAGGATTTAAATATAGGGGACACAGTGGTCTGCAAAGCATTACAGAACTTGTAATCCTGAGGACAGGATTGTAATGCTTTTGAGGACACCCAGGTTGCCAGGGACACGAAACCTAGTCCTCACACATACCACATTTATACTTTAATCAGAAAAATTCTATTGAGAGTAACCTTCCTGCAAGGGAATATTATCTAAACAGAACACTGTCATTTTGACAGTTAGATGAAAAACTTATATTTTATGAGCCTGGAAAGAAGAGAATTGAGTGTTATCATAAGATAACACATGGTCTGGGGGCACTCTGGGGTGCTGCTATCTCTCATCCCAGCACAAGCTCAGAAACTCTTAGCCTGCTTGATAATTGTCAAAGTTATTTTAATTTGAGCCATAACCAATTATTTATGTAAAAATATACTGTAAAGACGATAGCTGGAGAGCAAGAACATAAAAATGTATTTTTTTCAGACTTGTTGAGATTAATGAACCCTCAAAAATGTTATTAGCTTTGCAGAATGAGTACCAAGTCTAAACAGCTCTGCATTTAAAAATGCCTTGGCTTTCTTCTCAGAGGAGTGAATGAAGTTGATTCTCGTGACTAGGACAGAAATGTGCTTACACAGGTGCTCTGCACACTTCTCCCTGCATGATCCACCCTTAACTTTGCCATAATGACTTTTTATTCTAGTTTTGCTTCTTTGTGAGAGGTCTGTTCTCAGTGGCATAGAAATAGGAAGAAGAAATGCCCAGTGGCTCATTATTCAGTTTCCTTTGGCATCATGTTGTTTCACTGTTTTTTTAAACTCGGGGATATTTGCTCTGCAAGTTATCCCAAAAAGCAAGAGTCTTACTAGATTAGGGTGTTTAATCTCTCCCATTCCTGCCTTGTGGGGATGTGAAGAACCTGGGAGGACTTTCCAGGACACACTACAAAAGAGATTCAGAGCTGGAAATCAAGAATGATTATGAAATGGAATTATAAATACAAATCAGGGAAGAAAAGGTTTAGTGGTTACTTGGCTATGATTCTTAAGACTGTGAAGAATTTATGGGTGGGGATATTACCTAGCTTATTTGGATCTTTTCTGAGCATAGAAAAAGACTAAATGGTCTTCCCTGGTGGCTCAGACAGTAGAGAATCAGCTTACAATGCAGTAGATTGTGTTCAGTCTTTAGGTTGAGAAGATTCCCTGGGGGAAGGGAATGGCTACCCATTCCAGTATTCTTGCCTGAAGAATTCCATGGACAGAGGAGCCTGGTGGGTTGCAGTCCATGGGGTCACAAAGAGTCAGACACGACTAAGTGACTAACACTTTCACTTTTTACTTTCACATGGACTTAAGCAATGACTTGAAGGGTTGTATGACTGAGCTGAGGATGGTGACTGCAGCCATGAAATTAAAAGACGCTTGCTCCTTGGAAGGAAAGTTATGACCAACCTAGATAGCATATTCAAAAGCAGAGACATTACTTTACCAACAAAGGTTCGCCTAGTCAAGGCTATGGTCTTTCCTGTGGTCATGTATGGATGTGAGAGCTGGACTGTGAAGAAGGCTGAGCGCCGAAGAATTGATGCTTTTGAACTGTGGTGTTGGAGAAGACTCTTGAGAGTCCCTTGGACTGCAAGGAGATCCAACCAGTCCATTCTGAAGGAGATCAATCCTGGAATTTCTTTAGAAGGAATGATGCTAAAGCTGAAACTCCAGTATTTTGGCCACCTCATGCGAAGAGTTGACTCATTGGAGAAGACTCTGATGCTGGGAGGGATTGAGGGCAGGAGGAGAAGGGGATGACAGAGGATGAGATGGCTGGATGGCATCACTGACTCGATGGATGCGAGTCTGGGTGACCTCCGGGAGCTGGTGATGGACAGGGAGGCCTGGCGTGCTGCGGTTCATGGGGTCGCAAAGAGTCGGACACGACTGAGCGACTGATCTGATCTGATCTGATCTGATGACTGAGCTGAGTAAAAGCTGCCAGTCTAAGACAGTTAGCAGAAGAAAATTAATAAGACATAGAAGGTACTAGAATGCCAGATAGGAAATACTTTGAACAAATTAGAAAAGAAACCAAACCAAACAGAGAAACAGTATCTGAAAGAGAGGCATTAGTATCTTTATATCCTCTCAGATAGAGGATGATTGCTTAATTGAGGGACTGTGCTCTCCTTTCCATCTCTGGGAGATGAAGGATTTGGTTAGGAAGATTCTGAGAGCTGCGTATGCTGATATTCTCTCCCTTCCTTTTGCCCTTGAGTTCATGGGTGTTTGTGTGTGCACATGTATTAGATGCAGAGGGGTACTGGAAACAACATTCTCTGTTGAAAGGAAGGCCTCAAATAGAACCACAGTCCCCCTCGCAGAAAGATTTGTATCCTGGAGATTCCCTTTAAGGCAGGGATTCAAGCAGTGATGAGAAAGATTTGCCCTGTAATGAAATGTTACAAGCCATTAATTTTATGAAACTGCAAAGAAATCCCAGCCAGATCATAAAAAAAAAAAAAAAAAAAAGATCTAGGAATCACTGAGAAAATACTAGCTTTCCAGGTTCAGGGAATGAATTTGACCAGGCCTTTCCCCCTTTTTTTCATTGTATTTGAAGCTATGATGCATTGTATTTGAAGCTATGGTTTTTGCTGTTTCCCCTGAAGCCCTTGTTGTATGCTTTAGTTCTAGGGTTTTCAGGGAATTAGGAAGCTAGAAAACCCCCAAAGGTAGATCAAAGCAAAAGCAGTCACTCAAAACCTCTCTGTTGCTGTGAAGATCAAGTTCACTCTCCTTAGTTTACAAGAGGCCGTAGGTACTACTCACTGTCCAGCCCCATTTCTCCACCTGGCTTCCTTGCTTCTCTTGGCTCTTTGACACGCCTTGCTTCTCCCACTCCAGTCTTGGAACATTGTTTCCTCTCCTTCAAACTCCTTTCATAAGTTAACACCTACCAGTGGAATAGGTTTATTTTGGACTTTACTTTTTCCAGGAGGCTGATCCCAATTACACACCCTCCCCAACACGGTCTGGGTGATGGCCCCACCTATGTGTTTCCACCGTACCTCCTGTATTTACACAGTCATAATACTATATAATAATTTAGATGCTGACTTGGCTGTAGTCATCCACACTAGGCTATAAATTCTGTTTTATGTTCCAGAAGAGTTCCTATAACATGAACTAGCTTTTGTGGAAGAATTACACTAAACTTGGCCTAACTTTGGCTGTGGTAGTGGGTGAGGAACATTTATAAGGAAGCAAAACTATACATCATTTGCTTTCTCTTACATGTCCGTTCTTTATTGTCTTTGGGGTATTAAAAAAGAAAAACTGTTGTTGTAAAGTATGGTCCTGGGGTTTTCGAAAAATGAAGCTTTTAGTTTCATGTATGGACCTCATTCAATTCTTTTTAAAAGTCTTGTCCTAAGGATTGATTTGAAAGCTTGGTTATTATCAAAAGCTTTTAGCTTTCCAGGATCATTCCTTAGGTACTCTTGTAGAAACATCTGAACTGTGGGAATTCCTTCAATGTGATGTGAAATGAATGGTGGTGATTTTAAAATAGCTGCCTCTAAAGAAAATTTTTGATGCTTAGGAAATATTCAAGTCATCCTTGAAGGCCTCCTTCCTTTGAACTGCAATGTTTCCCTGTGAGAGGCCGGATATGCTGACTAGTTTTTATTAGTCTCATAACCAGGACATGTTACCCCAATGGCATAGTATTTCTATTCTGTTATACTCCATAACATTTATTAATGTTTTTTCACTAAGTTGCACACATATTGGTTTCAGTATATCACAAAAAGAAAATGGAAAAGGAATCACTATGTTCTCAGCTGGGAATGGTAGTAAAATCTACTGCTGAATTATGTAAATGGTATTATTGTCTTAAATGCCACATGGCATTACAGCATAAGGCTTATTATGTTGCAGTATTCCTTACATAAGTATTTTCATCACTCTGTCATCAATCACTCAGTCTTCAGCTGTGTGGTCCAAGATGGAAGCCCCTAGCCACATAGGCTGTGGAGAAGGAAATGGCAACCCACTCCAGTATTCTTACCTAAAGAGTCCTGTGGACAGCGGAGCCTGGAGGGCTGCTGTCCATAAGGTCACGCAGAGTTGGACACGACTGAAACGACTTAGCAGCAGCAGCAGCCACATGGGCTACTGAGCACTTCAAATGTGACAAATATGAGTTGAAATGAGCTATAAATGTAAAACATAGGGTTAAAAGGTTTAGTAAAAAAAAAAGAATTTAAAACATTTCATCAGTAATTATAATAATATTGATTACAATATTTGGGATGATGATGATATTTGGGATATACTGGGTTAAATAAAAGATATTACTAAAATCAATTTCATGTATTTCTTTTTACTTTTTAATGCAGTTATTGCTGCTGCTGCTGCTAAGTCGCTTTAGTCGTGTCCAGCTCTAAATTACATGACTTGTATGTGTGCTTTACATTACATTTATTTTGGGCAGAGCTGGTCTATGTAGTGATTAAATAATGAAGGCTTTCTTTTTTCTTTTTTTTTTTTGCTGGAAAAGGGTATATATAGTCACTGTAGTAAGTAATACTTTGTGACTGGTTGACTTGTAGGAATGGGATCCCCCAAAAGCAATTAAGTATACCTACTGGCTTGGGATAAACTACTCATAATAATATTAATAGTAATAACTACTCTAGTGAATTAATAATATTATTCAACTTTTTGGATTTTTCAAGGATTCAATCAAATAATATGTGTGAAAAAACTGACCTAAAAATAGTATTGTCTCATGGCCAGAAAGGTGAAAACTATCAGAGATGAAATCTATTATGGAACAATTTAAAAACTTTTCAAACATGTTATATAAGTAGTGATGTACTCTACTATCTGTAGATTCAATTAAAACATCAAAGAATGGACATTTTTTAGTTGATGGAAGATTTGTTATAACGGCATCATTTTTCATGTATAACCGTGTTTCTGAATGGTGCATGATATTTTATTTAATCAATATATCAGCCTTTATGTAATCATTCCCGTATTCTTAGAGATTGGGTTGCTTCTAGTTTTTTGCTCTATTGTGGTGATAAATACCTGTCAAACTTCCCATATTTTGGATAATTTTCCAAGGATGTCAGACTGATTTTAAAGGATGTAATGAAATATGTAGGGATTGAAACCCCATTTAAATTCCTGGCCAATACTGAACAAATTATCTAACTAGGAGAGAGTTGAATATAAGTTCTTTCTTTACCAGTCTTGTATTTCTAGAGTAAGAAATTGAAATGGGGCAAAGATTTACTAAATGTTGACAGGAGGTTATTCCTATTTTGATAACACAGGCAATAAGAAATATGATAATAAAATAAAAAATTTTGGACATTTCACTTATATTGAGACCTTGCTTTAACTGAAATCTTGAATGCAGAGTTTTAGCTCTATTGAACAATTTTGTCTAAAGCAGTCAAAGAACTCTGAGAGTGCCCTGCAACTTCATAAAGGCTCAGATAATTGACCACTATCACATGTGAATTAGCTTAAATTTGCACTTTGGGTTTGGGAAGAGACTATTATTTGTATTTCAGACCTTTCAGTTCCAAAAAAAATGTCTTAGAAGAAAGGTTTCATTTTGCTCATGACTGTGTGTTTGTAAAACTTTTATTTTCAGAGCAGATGTTTAAAGCCCCAAAAGCTGCGATTACATTTTGTGAATATATTTATTGTCTTAATCACACAGAGCTTCTGTTAATGGTAGTAGGTTAGAAATTGCAACTCATTCCAAATAAAGTTGGGCGGAAATAGGAAGGCAACTCCAAATTAAGGCAGAGCACTTTAATAATGATCTCTTTTAAAATACGGCTTCTCATTATCATAACATTACAAACCCTGCTTGTAGCTAGAGTTCCAGAGTTCAAGAGCAAATGTTTAGAGCTGCTGCTGCAGTATTCATTCAAATGGAGAGAACAGTGCAGAGAATGTGTATTCAGTGAGACCGATTTATATAGTTTATGTTCTATGCATATAGAGTTGTTAATTTTAATATAGTTGCCCTTATTCTCAAGAATACCTGCTACCCATACAATCCAGTTATAAAAGCAACTCTTCACAAAATTATTTTCCACTTATATTACTTGGGTCTAGAAGCAATGGTCTTGAGCACTGCTTGTGTATAGAATGTTTTAAAGTTACTGTGATATTGGTTGAACATTTTAAAGATTCTAGGCACCTTAAAGACCATGACTGTTGCCCCTGCATTGTGCACTGTAAATAACTGCACAATGCAGGGTCTTTCACAGCAACGAAAGACCTCATGGGCTGCAACTAAGACCTAGTGCAACCAAATAAATAAATATTTTTTAAAAAAGAAAATAAATGGACTACCTTTTCATTGATATTGTTATTGTTATTCTGTGTCTTCATTTCTTCTTTGCCAATAGATTCATGTGCACCATTTTTCTAGATTCCATATATATGTCTTTAGTCTTTGAATTCTCAATGCTCAGTATATCAGTTCAGTTCAGTACAGTCGCTCAGTTGTGTCCGACTCTTTGCAACCCTATGAATCACAGCACGCCAGGCCTCCCTGTCCACCGCCAACTCCCGGGGTTCACTCAAACTCATAGTGTGGTAGGTGCTCAGTATATGGTAGTTGCTAAATAAATTTTGTTGAATTGAATCAAAGAATATGGTTCCTGATTCCTCTCCAACTTCATTTCCTGCCATTTTCACCCCACTCTGTTATTCATCCTCACTGGACTTAGAGTTCTTTGAATATTCCGTGGTCTAGTCTTTGTGCTGTTTATAGGAATGTTGCTGTTCCATTGCTGGGAATACTTTCCCCTCCTGCTTCTCTGTGTGGTTTGAAACTATTGGTCTGACAATTTGATTTAGACATCTCTCAGAAGCCCCATTCCACTTCCTTGGTATTCTCATTTTACGATAGATTTAGAAAGCCTACTTTATTTTCTTAAAACCTCCTCTGCTCTCACAGCACTGTTTGTGTTGGTTGTCCTTTTGGGTTTACTTGTCTTTCTCACCCACGGGACTGGGACCTCTGGTTTAGATCAGTGTGCTTAGCATTTAGTAAGCTCTTAATAAAATTTTCTTCAAAAACATTTTTTCCTTCTTGATTAAAAGGGAAAGAGAGAAATAGCATTTTGAAAACCTAGTATGTGCCTGTCAGTATGCCAAAATCTGCACAGTTTTGGGAGAAACGCAGTTGGAGGCAAGAACCTTAGCAAAGAGACAGCATTTGCAGTTCTGTTTCCCTGTGTGTGCTAGGAAAGGCCATTTCTCTCATTAGAAAATGTGTGGTCCTAATGGTGAAGCTACATAATTAGTTTATTTTGTAATATTCTGTGATTTATTGGGGGGAAATCTACTTTAATAGACTGTAAGGTGCTTCCTAAACTGGGGCAAGCATTCTCCTGGGGTATGAAGCCATGGAACAAGCAGACATATCTTCTGCATGTTAACATTTACTCATAACTACAAACACTTTTCAGAATCGCACATGACTGAAGTGACTTAAGCATGCATGCATGCACAGACACTTCTACTTAAAGATAGTGGAGTAAGGTCATTTCAATGCTTCTTTCCTCCCTGGAACTCCTAAAACAAACTACCTCTCCTCTAAATCCTCAAAGAATCAAAATCAGGGAAGAAAATACTATGTTCAAGTGAAAAAAGAAAGATAAACAATTATAAAGAATAGCAGCCCAATATAGTGAAATTTAGATGAAATATGAGAAAAAATAGGGTCAAATATGTAGGACTTTAGAGTTCCTGTTAATAATTCCTAAGAACAATGGGCAATAATTGAACGATTGTCAGCATTATGACATGATTAAATTTGTGTTTTTAAATGATCCCTTTGACTGTAATGTTGCTGCTGCTCCTCCTGCTAAGCCACTTCAGTCGTGTCCGACTCTGTACGACCCCATAAATAGCAGCCCACCAGGCTCCCCCGTCCCTGGGATTCTCCAGGCAAGAACACTGGAGTGGGTTGCCATTTCCTTCTCCAATGCATGAAAGTGAAAATTGAAAGTGAAACCGCTCAGTCGTGTCCGACTCTTAGCGACCCCATGGACTGCAGCCTACCAGGCTCCTCCGTCCATGGGATTTTCCAGGCAAGAGTACTGGAATGGGGTGCCAGGGCCTTATCCGGTTGACTGTAATGAAGACAACTGATCTGGGACCAAAGGCTAGTGTGAATACAGGGAGACCAGTTAAGAGGCTTTTGTAGTAAAACAGGTGATGATGTAGTCAAAGAGGTGATGATGTCTCAGACAAGGGCCGTGACACTAAAGATGGAGGTAAATGGGTGTTTTTTGTGAAATAATATACAGGAGACAGACAGACTTAATTTGGTGATAGATTTGCATTTTGGAATGTGCATGTCAGAAACCCACTCATTGTTTCCTATATCCAATTTCCTTTCATTCCTTCTAGAAAGGGTACCACCTACCCTACCCTCAGTTGTAGCTGTTTACATGATTATCCAGCTATAGTCTCTTATCAGGCTCTTGTTCATTTAAATGTGACCATAGACTAAATTTGGGCCAACAACCAGGTCCCTTCCTAAAAGTCAAGGACTACTTGCCCTGGACTCTAAGCCACTTTCATGGGCTGGAACATGGACTGGTGCTAGAGATCCAGTTTCTATCCATGGTGGCTTGAGCATCAACTTAAGGGCTGGGAGAAGAAGAGGGTAGAAGAAACTTGGGTTCTTGAATGACCTTGTGAAGCTGAGCCTCTTCATTGGCTTTATTCTACTCACGTTTGCATTTTTATGCATTATAAAGATCATTTCCTGTCTTGGTTGAGCCACAGTATTTTGGGATGGATTTGTTTCAGTAATTTAGCTTAATTATTCCAGGTGGACAGAGGGGACTGAATTGGATGAATGGTGATGTCATTCACTGAGATGAGAAAGGTTTATTATCTCTTTCAGCTTTGAATAATTTATATACTTGATTAAATATTATTTTTATATATTTACTTGAATAAATGATAAAAATGTTTCAAAAGCATATATACCTGTCCCCGAATTACCACAAATTTATTCTTTTTTATGAGATTAAACCTTGCCAATATAATTTTATCAAATTGTGCTATCACCCAGATCATGCTTCTGAAACCATTAAGGTATACTGAAAAGCAAAACTGACTTCCTGAATCCTTGGTCTATTTATTTTGATAGACTTGACCTGACTTATCCACAAATAGGCAAGAAACATTTCAATAAGGAGGAGGAGAGAAAATGAGGTTAATTCAGAATTAGTTTATTTTTTAGTTTACCTATGAGGGTCTCTGAAAATCATCACTTTCATTTTTAGAGAGCGTTTATGTTTTTTGCCTTTGATAATCCACTTAATTTGTTTGGAATAAAAAGTATGCTCAGTATTCAGAAACCATCCTCTTTCCTTTTCAAAATCAGGGCAGCCACCCTCATGCAGATTTTAGCATCTCTTATTTTCTATAGTGCCTCATAGATTACTAAAAAATATTTCTGTCAAAATGTTTCCTATATAATTTATCCAGAGACACAATCTTTATCAAAGTAATAATAGCTCAGATCAGATCAGATCAGTCGCTCAGTCATGTCCGACTCTTTGTGACCCCATGAATCGCAGCACGCCAGGCCTCCCTGTTCATCACCAACTCCCAGAGGTCACTCAGACTCACATCCATCAAGTCAGTGATGCCATCCAGCCATCTCATCCTCTGTCGTCCCCTTCTCCTCCTGCCCTCAATCCCTCCCAGCATCAGAGTCTTCTGCAATGAGTCAACTCTTCACATGAGGTGGCCAAAGTACTGGAGTTTCAGCTTTAGCATCATTCCTTCCAAAGAAATCCCAGGGCTGATCTCCTTCAGAATGGACTGGTTGGATCTCCTTGCAGTCCAAGGGACTCTCAAGAGTCTTCTCCAACACCACAGTCCAAAAGCATCAATTCTTTGGCGCTCAGCCTTCTTCACAGTCCAGCTCTCACATCCATACATGTCCACAGGAAAGACCATAGCCTTGACTAGACAAACCTTTGTTGGCAAAGTAATGTCTCTGCTTTTGAATATGCTATCTAGGTTGGTCATAACTTTCCTTCCAAGGAGTAAGCGTCTTTTAATTTCATGGCTGCAGTCACCATCTGCAGTGATTTTGGAGCCCCCCAAAATAAAGTCTGACACTGTTTCCACTGTTTCCCCATCTATTTCCCATGAAGTGATGGGACCAGATGCCATGATCTTCGTTTTCTGAATGTTGAGCTTTAAGCCAACCTTTTCACTCTCCACTTTCACTTTCATCAAGAGGCTTTTTAGTTCCTCTTCAGTTTCTGCCCTAAGGGTGGTGTCATCTGCATATCTGAGGTTATTGATATTTCTCCCAGCAATCTTGATTCCAACTTGTGTTTCTTCCAGCCCAGCGTTTCTCATGATGTACTCTGCATATAAGTTAAATGAACAGGGTGACAATATACAGCCTTGACGAACTTCTTTTCCTATTTGGAACCAGTCTGTTTTTCCACGTCCAGTTCTAACTGTTGCTTCCTGACCTGCATACAAATTTCTCAAGAGGCAGATCAGGTGGTCTGGTATTCCCATCTCTTTCAGAACTTTCCACAGTTTATTGTGATCTACACAGTCAAAGGCTTTGGCATAGTCAATAAAGCAGAAATAGATGTTTTTCTGGAGAACTAAGTAAAAAGTGGTTTATTATTATGAGAATTATACCTACCTTACAAAATCTATATTAAACTCATTTGGAATTTTATGAACTTTTCCTATAAGCTCAAAGAGATAGAAATCAATGAAGGATATTAATAGTTTCTTTAATAGTCTTTAGAAAAAGTGAATATTTTACAGCTCCTATTTCAACAATTCCACTTCTTCATGCTAATCCGTAGAGAATTCTTTGGGAGTATGAGGGCAGCTGTTCCTACTTAACAGATGAAGCAATGGAATTATTAAGTAACAGAAGACTTTGTCAGTTTATATACCAATCAGGAACTAAATAAGGACTCTGAATGTTTTAGAGTCCAGGGTACCTTTCACAGAACTATGCCTTCTTACGGTAAATGCAAGTTCATTATCAAGTAGGGTAGTACTATAATCTATTTGATGATGGTGATGAATGAACTGCTGCTGCTGCTGCTGCTAAGTCACTTCAGTTGTGTCCGACTCTGTGTGACCCCATAGACGGCAGCCCACCAGGCTCTGCCATCCCTGCGATTCTCTAGGCAAGAACACTGGAGTGGGTTGCCATTTCCTTCTCCAATGCATGAAAGGGAAAAGTGAAAGTGAAGTCACTCAGTTGTGTCTGACTCTTAGCAACCTCAGCGACTGCAAGCCTACCAGGCTCCTCCATCCATGGGATTTTCCAGGCAAGAGTACTGGAGTGGGATGCCATTGCCTTCTCTGAGAAAGTAAATTTAAGACATTATTATTCTTCTACAAGGAAGGAAGCTGACCTTAGAATTTAGAGCAATCCATAAACTTGATGCAAACAAAATTACTTAAGCTAGATTTGCCAGTTAGAAAGAGAGAATTTAGTTGAGACTTCTAAGCTATATGAAATAAGTTTGAACTTATTCAACGGACAAAAATTTTTTGCTGGCCACTATTTGCAGCTAACAGGGGTGAGCAAGGCAGTCTCTGCTTTCATAAAACTTTCCTTCCAGTGGGAGAGATTCACAAAATGTCTATAAAACAAAATGCCATCCATGCAATCAAGACAAAATAAAGGAGAGTAAGTAGATAAAGAGGGTGGGCTCTTTTGGATAAAAATACTGACTTTAAGAGATGATGTTTAACTGTGACTAATGAAAGGAATGTGCCAAAAATTTCTGAGGCACATTGAATGTTGATGCAGATACCCTGAAGTAGAGATGAGCTTGACAACTGCTAGAAATGATAAGAATTCCGATGTGATTGAAGCAGAGTTAGAGGTGGGAGGAGTGATGGAGGGATATGGTTGGGGAGTTAGCCAAAACCAGATGACGTAGAGCCAGATAGACCGGAGTAAGGACTCTTTGGGCCTTCCCTGGTGGCTCAGACGGTAAAGCGTCTGCCTGCAATGTGGGAGACCCAGGTTTGATCCCTGAGTTGGGAAGATCCCCTGGAGAAGGAAATGGCACCCCACTCCAGTATTCTTGCCTGGAAAATCCGATGGACAGAGGAGCCTGGTTGGCTACTGTCCATGAGGTTGCAAAGAGTCGGACATGACTGAGTGACTTCACTATCACTATAAGGACTCTTTGATTTTGTACTGAATGCATTAGACAACATGGGAAGATTTAAGTATGAAAGTATGTCATCTGATTTATGCTTTTAAAAGATCATTTTAGATACATGTGGAGAATGGACTAGGGGTGGGAGTGGAACTGATTTGGCAAAGATATAGCAAAGAGATGATGATGCCTTGAAGCAGAGTAGTAGTGGTGGAGGTGGTGAGAAGGATTAGATTTGGGATTTGAGAAGGATTGTATTTTGAAGGTAGAGGTCCTATAAGTTACTGATAGATTGGATGTGAGGTATAAGAAAAAGATAAATCAAGAAAAAACTAGGTTTCTGTTCTGGGCAACTAGATGAGTAGTTAATGCCATCTACTGAGCTCTGAAGACTGGGAAGAAAGAGGAATGGGCAGAGAAATAAAAAGTTTGTTTTGGACATGTTGAACTAGAGATGCCTTTTGGACATCCAAGTATAAGCATCACATGGGCAGTTGAATATACAAGTCTGGAGCTCCTGGCAGAGGTTAGGAGCTGCAGATAAGAATTTGTGAGTCATTAGCACTTGGAGGATATTTAAAGCCATGGGAGTAGGTGAACTCACATAGGAACATGATGGAGAGAACGTATCTGAGGACTGAGCTCAGGCACTCCAATATTTAGGGAAGTTCATTTAGAGTTGAGGAAGAGGATAAAAATCTAGTAAAGGAGGATAAGGAGTGGTTAATGAGGTAGGGGAAAAATCAATAGAATGTGCATCAATGTGGACGATGTCCCATTACATTTCCCTGTTTAAAGTTAATAATTTCTTACCTTCTCTCTCCTCAAAACATCAGTGCTCCCTGCTTCACTCCACCCCACTCAGAGTCAGTGTAACCCTGTTTCACATTTCACAGAAAAAATAGAACGACTCAGGAGATGTGAACTTCAATATCTTTCTATCAACAAATAAGTTAACTGTATCTCCTCTGCCTGTCCATTTATTGAAACAGGTGCATTTTCTCTGCTGTATTATAAGATGGATTCTTACTCATAGGAGCCAGATCAGATTTCCTTTTTCCTTTCCAAGGTCTGTGCTCTTATAATTATCTTCTTTTTCTCTCGCATCATCAAGCATTTCCATGTTGCTTATATCATTTCCATTAATATAAGAGCATGCTGTACTTTCTTCCATATTAAAAAATAAAAACAAAGTTGAATTCTGTCTTATTCCCATGTCCTCTTCTACTTTTAACCCTTTTGTTTCTACTGTTTGTAGTAAAACTCATCTTCATGTACTATTTCTATTCCTTATTGCCTATCTCTTTAAAAGTATTTTTATAATGTAATATTTGATATATACCAAAGATTGTTTTAACATATGTAAGATCTAAATCATGATAAGGAACACCTGAGCAACTGGAACCCAATTTAAGAACTAAAATGATTAATATTGTTACATCTATTTGTACTTTCCTCACCTATTTGTATTTAGCCCCTTTCTTTCTCCCCAAGGTGACTCTTCTTGAAGTTTGTTTTTATAATTTTGTCTCCAGAGTTTTTCATTTTATCTCCGTCTATTTGTCTATCTCTATATGTTTATTTTTGCTTATTTTTGAGCTTTATGAAATGGCACAGTCTGCATAATGTCCTATGTACCTAGCTTTTTCCATTTCATTGTTATATTTCTAAGATTCATCCAGGCTGCAGTGATTTTTTACTTTCACTAATATATAATATTCCAGTGTGCAGCTATTATACAATGTATTTACCCGTTTCTCTGTTCATGTATATTAGGGTTGTTTCCAGGTCTTTGGCTTTATGACTACTGCTGCCATGAATTTATTTGTACGTCTCTTGGTAAACAAATAAAAAGAATTTCTGTAGACTAGGATTTACAAGCCTAGGACAAGAATTGTGAGCTCATAGAATAAGGGAATGTTTACTTTTATGAGATAATAGCAAATAGCTTTCCAAAGGTGATTGTCTAAATTTACCCTCTTCCCAGCAGAATGAAGAATTTTTGCCATTCAACTGGCATTGACAGTGTAAAATGGTATCTTGTTGTGGTCTAGCTTTGCATTTCCTGATTATTGCAAGGGTGCTAAGTCACTTCAGTCGTGTCTGACTGCAAACGAATGGATCGTAGCCTGCCAAGCTCCTCTGTCCATGGCATTCTCCAGGCAAGAGTACTGGAGTGGTTGTCATGCCCTCCTTCTGGAGATCTTCCAACCCAGAGATCAGACCCACATCTCTTATGTCCCTTGGATTGGCAGGCAGGTTCTTTACCACTAGTGCCACCTGAAAAGTCCCTTCCTGAATATTAATGAGGTGAAAACTTTCTAAAATTATTTTTTATTGAACTATACTTGATTTACAATGTATCAGGTGTATAACAAAGTAGCTCAAACATATATATATATGTACCTATATATGTACCATGTATATGTACCTATATATGTGTATATATTTGGACCATAAGCATAAATGTACATATATATTTATATATGTTCTTTTTCAGATTCTTTTCCATTATAGGTTATTATAAGATATTGCATATAGTTTCCTGTGCTAGTCCTTATTCTTTATCTATTTTTTATATAGTACTGTGTATATGTTAATCCCAAGTTCCCAATTTATCCCTCCACTCCTTTCCCCTTTGATAATAATGTGTTTGTTTTCTACATCTTTGGATCTATTTCTGTTGTTGTTTAGTTGCTAAGTTGTGTCCAACTCTTTGCAACCCATAAACTGCAGCATGCCAGGTTTCCCTGTCCTTCACTATCTCCCAGAGTTTCCTCAAACTCATGTACATTGAATTGGTGATGCCATCCAACCATCTCATCCTCTTTTGCCCCTTCTTCTCTTCTTTTTCCCCCTTCTCCTCCTGCCCTCAATCTTTCCCAACATCAGTTTCTTTTCCAGTGAGTTGGCTCTTCCCATCAGATTGCTAAAGTATTGGAGCTTCAGCTTCAGCATCAGTCCTTCCAATGAATATTAAGGACTGATTTCCTTTAGGATTGACTTGTTTGATCTTCTTGCATTCCACGGGATTCTCAAGAATCTTCTCTAGCTCCACAGTTCAAAGGCACCAGTTCTTTGGTGCTCAGCTTTCTTTAGGGTCCAGCTCTCACATCTGTACATGACTGCTGGAAAAACCATAACTTTGACAATAGGGACCTTTGTTGGCAAAGTGACGTCTCGGCTTTGCTGTCTAGGTTTGTCATAGCTTTTCTAGGTCTGTCATAGCTTTTCTCCCAAGTAGCAAGTGTCTTTATTTCGTGGCTGCAATCACCATTCACAGTGATTTTGAAGCCCAAGAAAATAAAATCTGTCACTGATTCTACTTTATCCCCTTCTATTTGCCATGAAGTGATGGGACTGGATGCTACAATCTTTGTTTTTTGAATGTTGAGTTTTAAGCCAGCTTTTTCATTCTCCTCTTTCACCCTCCTTAAGAGGCTCTTTCGCTCCTCTTCTCTTTCTGCCATTAAAGTGGTATCTGCATATCTGAGATTGTTGATATTTCTCCCGGCAATCTTGACTCCAGATTGTGATTCATTCAGCCTAGCATTTTGCATGATGTGCTCTGTATATAAGTTAAATAAGGAGGATGACAATGTATCAGATCAGATCAGATCAGTCGCTCAGTCGTGTCCGACTCTTTGCGACCCCATGAACCGCAGCACGCCAGGCCTCCCTGTCCATCACCAGCTCCCGGAGGTCACTCAGACTCGCATCCATCGAGTCAGTGATGCCATCCAGCCATCTCATCCTCTAGCGTCCCCTTCTCCTCCTGTCCTCAATCCCTCCCAGCATCAGAGTCTTCTCCAATGAGTCAACTCTTCGCATGAGGTGGCCAAAATACTGGAGTTTCAGCTTTAGCATCATTCCTTCCAAAGAAATTCCAGGATTGATCTCCTTCAGAATGGACTGGTTGGATCTTCTTGCAGTCCAAGGGTATAGCCCTGTCATATTTCTCAATTTTGAAGCAATCCATTTTTCTATGTTCAGTTCTAACTTTGCTTCTTGATCTGCATACAGGTTTCTCAGGAGACAGGTAAGGCCGTCTGGTATTCCCATCTCTTTAAGAATTTTCCACAGTTTGTTGTTGTGATGGTGGTTGTTCAGTTGCCAAGTCATGTCCAACTCTTCTCAACCCCATGGACTGCAACACACCAGGCTTCCCTATCCCTCACCATCTCCCAGAGTTTGCCCAAGTTCATGTTCAGTGCATCAGTGATGCCATCCAACCATCTCATCTTTTGTCACCCTCTTCTCCTCCTGCCCTCAATCTTTCTCAGCAGGATCTTTTCCAGTGAGTTGATTCTTCACATCAGATGGCCAGAGAGCTTCAGCTTTAGCATCAGTCCTTCCAACCAGTATTCAGGGTTAATTTCCTTTTTAAGATTGACTACTTTGATCTCCTTGCTATCTAAGGGGCTCTCAAGAGTCTTCTCCAGAACCACAGCTCAAAAGCATCAATCTTTTGGCACTCTGCCTTCTTTATGGTCCAGTTCTCGCAACTGTATATGAGTATTGGAAAGATCGTAGCCTTAACTATATAGATCTTTGTCTGCAAAGTGAAGTCTTTGCTTTTTAACACACTGTCTAGATTTGTCATAGCTTTCCTTCCAAGAAGCAGTTGTCTTCTAATTTCATGGCTGCAGTCACAATCTGCAGTGATTTTAAAGCCCAAGAAGAGGAAATCTGTCACTACTTCAGCCTTTCCCCCTTCTATTTGCCATGAAGTAATGGGGCCAGATGCTGTGATCTTAGATTTTCTAAATATTTAATTTTAAGCTGGTTTTTTCACTCTCCTTCTTCAGTCTCATCAAGAAGTTCTTTAGTTCCTCTTTGCTTTCTGCCATTAGAATGGTATTATTCACATATCTGAGGTTGTTGTGGGGGTACTATGAGCCTAAATTGGGGGTGTTCTTTTCCAGAAAAGATTGGTATTTGCTTCTGCACAGAGCCCAGAGTACTTTCAACCTGGAGCTATATATAGTCTCTTAGAGGTGTTTGGGTTGATTTGAGGATCTGAAGCTAGCCTGCCTTGTCTTGCAGTTGGCCCAAGGCTTGGTCTTAGTAGTAATGATATTGCCTTCAACATACCTGTTTCCTCTTTTTATTTGGTATTGCACAGTGCTGGCTACTTAGGTTTCAACGCTTGGGAGTTTTTTTATTTTATGTTTTGGTTATGATGGTAGAGCTGCTTGGATTTTTGTTTTTTTATTTTTTAGTTCTTGCAAACCCAGCAGTTCTTTAAAACACTATGTATTATTCATGATCTACTTGGTTTGTAGCAAAAGAACTCTTTTAGAAAATCTGGTTTACTGTTCTTTGGAAGCCATCATTTTGTCTTGAAGCCTCTCCAATCAGGCTTTCTTTCCCATCATTTCAATAAAAATATACTTGTCAAGATCACAGTGACTTCCAGATTGCCGAATCCAGTGATCTGTTTGTATTTCTTTCTGTCTCTTAGCAGCACACTTGAATGACAAGTTAAAATTTTTTCAACATAATCTGTTGAACCACTTGGCTTTGAATTACTTGATTTTTCTGGGATGCATCTTTTGTATCAGAATGAATACAAAGATGGCTAAATAGATCTTCAATAGTGGCTCATCCTGGGGGCTAATCCTACTTAGGAACACTGCAGCAGCATATAGTTCAGCAATTCAAAGGAACAAATATAGTACTAACTATAAATCAGAAGAAAATGCCTTAATAAAAAGCCACTACAGTCATACACAATTTATCTTTCCTCTTGGTGAACACAATCTTTTGATAAGGAACATGATTTGGCCACCTCAGGCGAAGAGTTGACTCATTGGAAAAAACTCTGATGCTGGGAGGGATTGGGGGCAGGAGGAAAAGGGGACGACAGAGGGTGAGATGGCTGGATGTCGTCACCGACTCGATGGACGTGAGTTTGAGTGAACTCCGGGAGTTGGTGATGGACAGGGAGGCCTGGTGTGCTGCGATTCATGGGGTCACAAAGACTCGGACACGACTGAGCAACTGTACTGAACTGATGATACTCTCTTGACAGTCTTTCCTCAGAAGTACTGAGTCTGAGGGGGGAAAAAAAGTAATTTCTCTTTTGCAATCATTCTGGTAAAATTTAAGAAAGCAGAAGTATTACCCCCTATCAATACTAGCTGATGCATCGAACTTGCACTGGTCATCTATTTTACATATGGTGATGTACATGTTTCAGTGCTATTCTCTCAAATCATCCCACCCTTGTCTTCTCCCATTGAGTCCAAAAGTCTGTTCTTTACATCTGTGTCTCTTTTGCTGCCCTGGATGTAGGATTGTCGCTTGTTACAGTTTAGTCACTCAGTTGTGTGGGACTCTTTGTGACCCCGTGGACTGCAGCATGCCAGACTTCCCTGTCCTTCACCATCTCCTGGAGTTTGCTCAAGCTCATGTCTATTAAGTTGATGATACCATCCAACCATCCCATCCTCTGTCACTCCTTTTGCCTCCTGCCTTCAATCTTTCCCACAATTGGGTTCTTCTCTAATGAGACGGTTCTTTGCATCAGATGACCAAAGTATTGGAGCATCAGCTTCAGCATCAGTCCTCCCAATCAACACCCAGGACTGATCTCCTTTAGGATGGACTGATTTGACCTCCTTGCAGTCCAAGGGACTTTCAAGAGTCTTCTCCAACACCACAATTCGAAGGCATCAATTCTTCAGTGCTCTGCCTTTTTTATTGTCCTGCTCTCTCATACATACATGACTACTAGAAAAATCATAGCTTTGACTATGTGGACCTTTGTCGGCAAAGTAATGTCTCTGCTTTTTAAATCACTGTCTAGGGTTTGTCATTGTTTTTTTTCCAAGGATCGTCAGTACTGTTTTTCTAAATTCCATTTATATGCATTGACATACAATATTTGTCTTTCTTTTTCTGACTTACTTCACTCTACATAATAGGCTCCCGAAGTTGGTGCTCTGGGACAACCCAGAGGGATAGGGTGCGGGGGAGGTGTGAGTGAGATTCAGGACTGGGGGTACACATGTGTACCTGTGGCCAATTCATGTTGATATATGGCAGAAAACATAAAAATATTATAAAGTAATTATCCTCCAATTAAAATAAATAAATTAATTAAAAAATACTAGCTGTTGGTAAGTGAAAGTGAAAGTGAAGTCACTCAGTCATGTCTGACTCTTTGCGACCCCATGGACTGTAGCCTACCAGGCTCCTCTGTCCATGGGATTTTCCAGGCAATAGTACTGGAGTGGATTGCCATTTCCTTCTTGAGCGGATCTTCCCGACCCAGGGATTGAACCCTGGTCTCCTACATTGTTGGTAAAGGTGATGCTAATTGTTCTCGTATTTTTGTGCCACCCTAGTTGATCATTGCTGTGATTCCCAAGAGGCCTTTCTGCACCTTGGACTCTATTACATCATTGATAATTATTAAAGCCACCTTAATAAAAATTTATAATCTCAGCAAAGACAGGCTCTTTCAGTAAATATTATCAAAGCCTAATTGTACAGAATACAGTATAAAATTTTGTTTGTCATGTAAATCCACTAAGGATGGATTAAATTTTGGGATTAGATTATGTCCTGGACTAATTCATTGTATGAAATGTGGGGAATTGCATATATTAGCTTACCTCTTAATTTCTGATACTATTTATCAAATTTGTTTAAATTAGCCTCATTGCTTTTTTATCCCGTAAATGAAACTTGATGCAGTATCCAGCCATAAACCTGATTGCTTTATAAAATAGGTTATTTTAATTTTCGAGTGTTAGTTTTGTGTGCCTAAAATATGTTTGGAAATTGCTAGAGTCTGAAGATACAAATGTGAATATGAGTATTCAAATGATTCACTCTTTCTCATAGATTCAACTCTTTATTCCTTAATACAGATTGAAAAGAAGCAAAGATCCTCTTTCTTATGAAGCAGTATAAAATTCAGATATACACCTCAATAAGAAAGCTTTTGGTGCTTGTGTGCATCTGAGTGAGATATTTGATTTGGACTGGGCAAAAATCTGTAACACAGCTGATTATAGTTCTCTCAGGAAGAAGAAAACTTTAAGTAATCAGTGATAGAAAAATAATATTAGAATTGTGACATGTATAGAAGTCATGAAACTTGAAATAGTTTATGTGTTAATATAGAAGGCAGCCATATTTGCTTTATTACTTACACTGCTTGTGTGAATTTTTAATATTAACTGTTACTGTCTTTGAATTAAGAAAACAGAAGTTTTTATAATTAGATGATTCTTTATGGCAAAGATGGATATGTTTACATTTTAAAAAACAATTTCTGTTTTATCATAATTAGATATAGTCAGAAAAAAGTTTGTTAACACAGTGTCATGTTTGAATATAATTTTGTAAACTGTAGTATAACTCATGTTTTTTAATTCCTTTACGATAATGATGCAAAACAAAAACTAATGTAGGAAATTCACTTTTTACTAGTTATAGAACACAAATAATAGATAACCAAAAGATCCTGTAATGCATTTAATTTTAATAGGCAACTTTTACTTGTGAATTATAATTTTTTATTTAATATTTTGGAATTTAAAAGGTGAAATTCTTTGAGGTTAAGCTCAAATCAAGTTGTGGTAGTTTTATGTTTGTGTACACCTGTGTGTGCGTGCATGTGTAGACGTAGGGGTGGGGGTGGTTGGGAGGGAAAAAGAAAATATGTTTTAAAGATCTCTTTGAAAGAATACAGAGTAACATTGCTAATTATTTTATTATGTTTTATTAAGTCAATGGTATCAGTTCAGTTCAGTTCAGTTGCTCAGTCGTGTCCAACTCTTTGTGACCCCATGAATCGCAGCACACCAGGCCTCCCTGTCCATCACCAACTCCCGGAGTTCACTCAGACTCACATCCATCGAGTCAGTGATGCCATCCAGCCATCTCATCCTCTGTCATCCCCTTCTCTTCCTGCCCCCAATACCTCCCAGCATCAGAATCTTTTCCAATGAGTTAACTCTTCCCATGAGGTGGCCAAAGTATTGGAGTTTCAGCTTCAGCATCAGTCCTTCCAAAGAACACCCAGGACTTATCTCCTTTAGGATGGACTGGTTGGATCTTCTTGCAGTCCAGGGGACTCTCAAGAGTCTTCTCCAACACCACAGTTCAAAAGCATCAATTCTTCAGCACTCAGCTTTCTTCACAGTCCAACTCTCACATCCATACATGACCACTGGAAAAACCATAGCCTTGACTAGATGGACCTTTGTTGGTAAAGTAATGTCTCTGCTTTTTAATATGCTGTCAAGGTTGTTCATAACTTTCCTTCCAAGGAGTAAGTGTCTTTTAATTTCCTGGCTGCAATCACCATCTACAGTGATTTTGGAGCCCCCAAAATAGTCTGACACTGTTTCCACTGTTTCCCCATCTATTTCCCATGAAGTGATGGGACCAGATGCCATGATCTTAGTTTTCTGAATGTTGAGCTTTAAGCTAACTTTTTCGTTCCTAGTTACTCCAGTGTTGGGTTTGAGACCTAGATTCTCATGAACCAGTGAATGAAAGAAATCACCTGTGAGTTTCCTGTTATGAGGATGAACCACCTTTACCTGACATAGAGGAGTGAAGTTCTCTTTTTCTACGGCTCCATGTAGGGATGTGAAGCCTACCACAGTTTGCAGGCAAATATAAAATGCAGATGAGCCACCTCTAGTTGTGGCCATCTCACTTATCCATAGGACCCCTTTATGGGGACCCCTGTTGTAGTTAGATGCTGTATAAAGACAAGCATAGATGAAAGAGTAGAATTTATAGAGCATAGTTTCCCAGTTTTCTTAGTTGGTAATCACCCTTTGTTGTATATAGAGAAGTAAATTCATTAAAGAAGCATCGACAGCCACCATTGTGATATCCTTTTGGTGTAATAAACTGGATTCAGGGATCATGGCACGGACCTTGGAATGGGCAACCTTAGAAAAGGGGCTCCTTTTCTTCCCAAAGATCAGACTCATGATGTAAAAGACTAATGCTTCAAAACCACATTTCTTGACATGATTCTTAGTTTTCATATTAAAACCACATATGTATCATTTCCTTTACATAGCTATTTTAATTAATATATTAAAATATTTTTGTTAATGAACATGTATTTCAGTTGACTAAAACTCTAGCACCATGTATTAGCAGTGCCTTTTGGGGGTGCAGGTAGCATAGGGTGGACAGAGTACATTTACTGTGTTGGGACATATGTGCCTGTAGCAAGGAGGATTGTTGTTTAGTCGCTAAGTTGTGTCCAACTCTTTGCAATCCCATGGACTGTGGCTCATCAGGCTCTTCTGTCCATGAGATTTCCCAGGCAAGAATACTGAAGCAGGTTGCCATTTCCTTCTCCAGAGCATCTTCTCAACTCAAGGATCGAACCCAGGTCTCCTACATTGATAAGTGGATTCTTTACTGCTGAGCCATCAGGGAAGCCCTAGGAAGGATAGTACTAAAATTATTTAACTGGGCTCTTGTAAAATGAGGTGACAAGAGTTACTGGGTCACTTTAGTAATCCTTTTATTGAATGCTTTCTACTGTGAGGAAGTGGAATAAGCATAGTGGGGGATTGATGGTGTCCTTGGGGAGCCTGCTCCAGTCTAGTTGGGGAACCTAGGTGTCCATGCCTGTAATGCAGGGTACATGGCGCTGCGTGCTCTAAGGTGCTATTAAGTGCTGGGGTACAGAGAGAGGGAAAGCAGCTCTTCCTTTACAGTAAGATTGGAGAAAACTTTAATAAAGAAGTAGAATTTTATTTTGACCTTAAAAGTTACATGAATTTCAATAGGCAGAGCTATAAAACAGACATCCCAAGCCATAGATGTAAGTAATACAGAGTGGATTCTAAAAATAAAAGAAAAAAGAGTGAACAGTGTGTGTAGCTGGGGTGGCAAGTAGATGGGAGGTGAGGCATAGTAGCAGGTTCAGGGCAGGCCCCAGAGGACTCTGAATGTCATGCTGAGGAGTTTCTGCTTTTATTCTGTGTTAAGAGTCATTGAAGATTTGGGGGCAGTGTATTTATAGTATCAGATTTCTGTTTTAGGAAGATAATTGCTGGCAGTAGGAGTTCAGTTCTACAAACGTGTATTCAGTGGTTGTGCAGGGAAATACAAAGATGACAGACAATCCTACTCCAGAGACCTTAGTCTTGATGTTTGGGGGAAAAAATGGGATGGAGAACAGTGAGGGTGGCAGTGCCATTAATACGCTTTTGTATGGTTTGACTGAGAGATTATGAAAAATTTAAACTAGGACCATAGCAACGGGGATGGAAATTATGGGGCAGGATCAAGAAATGTTTCAGAGACAGTGTCATCAGGACTTGAAGCGGAGACGAAGTTGCAGGTACTGAGGACGCTAACCTCCAGAAGCACTCTAAAATTGTTAACAACATGACTGGGAGGGGGTGCTGCTATACCTTAAAGGTGGGGACAGAAGAGAGGCAGACTTAGCAACGGGAAGGAGGGAAGATTGAGTTCTGTTTTGGTCCTACTGTGTGTGAGGTGCCAACATGGCATCTATGAAGAATGGTTCAAAAGCCATTTAGAAAGGTGAGTCTGAGAGATAGAAGAAAAATGAGAACTAAAATTATGTTTGGATGATGCTGACAGAAATATTTGAAACTGTGTCAGTGGTTGAAATCTTCTATTGGAAGAGGTATAGAGTCAAAAAGAGGGGTATAGAACATGTGTTATCAATGAGTTTGGGGAGGATTGCTGCTGCTGCTGCTACTGCTGCTGCTGCTGCTAAGTCTCTTCAGTCATGTCCGACTCTGTGCAACCCCACAGACGGCAGCCCACCAGGCTCCCTGTCCCTGGGATTCTCCAGGCAAGAACACCGGAGTGGGTTGCCATTTCCTTCTCCAATGCAGGAAAGTGAAAAGTGAAAGTGAAGTCGCTTAGTTGTGTCCAACCCTCAGTGACCCCATGGACTGCAGCCTTCCGGGCTCCTCTGTCCATGGGATTTTCCAGGCAAGAGTACTGGAATGGGGTGCCATTGCCTTCTCTGTTGGGGAAGATTGGTGATATAAGTAAGAGAAGCCTTGGTATATTGCAAGAAAACTTGAGGAAAGGAGTATTAATAATAAGGGTTGGTTAGCAATGTCAGGTGCTGCATGGAGGTCAAATAGCATGAAGGATAAGGAGAACTCATGTATTTTTTTAAATTAGAAAGCTCCTGGCCACCTCTGGAGACCAGTTTTAGTAGAGGAGTGGGCTGAGTAGTTTCATTAGTTTGCAGTGGAATGAGGAATACATGTGAGATGAAGCAATAGGGAAATAGAGTTTTTTTCCCCCATTTAATCCATAAATATTTATTGAGCATTTGCCTCTCATTTGTGAAGTGGGGGCAGAAGGAGAGATGGGATAGTTATTTAAAGGGAAAATCAGGGTCAGAGAGAGATTATTTTTGGATAGGAAAGCAATGCAGAGGGAGAGAGTGAGTCTAAAAAAGAAATAATAGAGCCACGGTCCCAAAAGGTAGGTAGGAGGGAAGGAGCTCATAAGTTTGGGTGGAGCGGTTTACTTTGACCTAGCTGTGTTCACGTGGATGAGGAGAAGGATAAGGCTGAACCAGAGCTCCACAGGCACAGATCTCAGTTTAAATCTACACTAACAGTTGCTTACTTTGTTGTGTCTTACTGTTGGTGATGATGTTTGCCAAATGGCATAATAATATTTTCCGAGGGGAGTGGATCTTCACATTTTTCAGGTGAAGAGAGCTCTCTGAAAACCCTTTGAAGTATTAATGGGGTTGCAGTGTTAGGAGCCCACCTAGTCATTTAAGAACGTTACCAAGTGGAATTGGGATAATCCCAGTAGTGAAGTCACACAAACAGTATGTCCAAGCAGGAATTTCACCTTTTCCATAGAAAACAATGGTGGTTCTCTGGAAATGACACTTCCTGGAGTCAGTTGGTAATCATGTGAAATAATAGTAATGTCAGCTTCTGAATATGGGATATGGTAGACATAATATGGCAACATTTTGGAGAACTTAAGGAGCAATGTTTTGTTCATAAACAAGAGAGTTTAGAGAATATATATAAAAGAGGAGGAGCCTAAGCAAAGACACCTTCCCTCTGTTAAAGGGAGCGAGGCAGAGGTGACTGTTCCCCTGTGTGAGCTACAGAAAATTTCTGGAGGGCATTGGTTGAGACCATCTCACTGTGGGATCAAAACAAGCTGGGTTTATTTATTTTTTTTGAACTTTTAATTTTGTATTGGGGTGTAGCTGATTAACAATGTTGTGATAGTTTCAGATGAACAGTGAAGGGACCTAAAGCTGGGTTTACTATAAAGAATATTTGCACTACCATTCCATTTGTATCAAAACAATACAAATGCACTACTATTTCATTTGTATCAAAACAATAGCTTTTGCTGCTAAAATGATGATTAATAAAGAGTCGTTTCAAGAAAATTCACCAAGCAGCATGAGAAATGGATTCCTGAAAGGGTTTAGAGCAGTTGAGGACAGATCCAAAATGACAAGAAAATTTAAGCTTGATTTAATGCTTTATAAAAATTAAAACGAATGGGAGAGGGGTCAAGAGAGAATTCCGTTTTTCTTATTGACAAGAACTGGCTTGACATCACATACCCTAAGTGGCAAGTGTCTACACATACTCTGGAATAAAATGAAGCCAGGAATGCTTTAAAAATTCTATGTTGTGAAATAATTTTCCAAAACAAGGAATGAATTTGAGACAGAAACATTCCTTTTTGATAGGAAATAAACAAGCTCTACTTTTGACAATTTACTTGAATTATATGTTTTCATCTAAAGGTCTCACCTATTCCTCTTCTTTCCTTCAGGTGGTTGTTTTTATCTTTTAGTTTTTGTTACGCCGTCAAAAATCTTGTGTATTTCTCATTGGGCATGAATTAGTAATGCTTTACCTGCAACACAAGGAACTATTAAAATGATAAAAAGACAATGACTTTATTTCAGCTCTTCAATAAAAGTAAAAATCTGCTCCCTTTCTTTCCCACCAGACTATTAAATGCTGAAAAATCCACAGCCTTTCTGCAAAGAGGGTCACATTACGGCTCTTTTAAATAAATAAGTTAATTAAACCTTGATGTTATAAAACATTTCTGAGAAGTTCTAATTAATTTTTAAACAATATTGAAATAATGACTTGGTAACTCACATTAAAAAAAAAGTTATAACCCAATCAATCTCACTATACAGTATGCCACAGTAGACTGATGATTTTTTAATGGTTAGAAACACAGTTCATCAGTCTGGCTAGTAATCAAGATACCTTGGGGGGAAAAATAACACTGAGGTTTTATAGAAGTGACCAGAATTTTTAATGGCTTTATTGACTCTCTAGGTATTTGCTTTGTTTCTTCTTTGATAGTATAAGGTACAGAAACTAACATATTCAACTGCAATCTTTTAAGTCAGTGTTTACCTAAGGTTGTTGGATTGACTCTTTTCACTGGAGATGCTTTGCAATTCAGTAAAATAGGTCTGGATTTTTTCCCATGGGATTCTCTATTTATGCCCCAGTTTCCCTTGACTTGACTGCACAGTGTAGACAAAACCACTTCTTAATCTCTGGAGGATTCATCTAATTTCTTTGTTGTTTCTGCTTCTGTTGGCATGAATAGAATTGATAATAGAATTGCTCACCTCTTATAAGTTCTATAGATACCTTTCTATCAGAGAGTTCTGCAGATAATAAGCTCCATGAGGGCCATGACCTTGTCTATTTTCACAGTTGTATCCTTAGTACATTACATACTGCATAGTAGATGCTCAATAAAAACTGAATTCATCAGTGCTTAGATATCATATCCCCTCTTTGCCCAAGAAAGATGTAATCATCTGCTCTTTCTTATGGTCATAGTTTTAATATGAAGCCAGTTCATGACAGTCAGGATCCAGGTCTACTGACCCTGGGGTCTGTTTCTTAGTTTCTCAGGATATGTTTCTCTAACAAGAACCCTCCTAACAACAAAAATTCTGGATGTTCTTTTAAAGGCAATTATTTTTGAAATAGTAGAAATTATTATTGCTGAAATTGACAGGGAATCCAGCTACACTATTAGAATTCCTAAGGGTGGGATCCAGGCATGCTTCTTCTTTAAAAGCTACAGGATTCTAATATTCAACCAGAGTTGAACCACTGCTTATACTGCATGCACATAATGTCTTTAGTGACCATCACTGCAGATGGTGACTGCAGCCATGAAATTAAAAGACGCTTACTCCTTGGAAGGAAAGTTATGACCAACCTAGATCAGATCAGATCAGATCAGATCAAAAGCAGAGACATGTCCGACTTTGCCAACCAATGAACCGCAGCAGTCAAGGCCTACTGGTTTTTCCAGTGGTCAGGTATGGAGGTCACCAGACTCGCATCTATCGAAGAAGAGATGCCATCCTGCCATCTCAACCTGTGGTGTTGGAGAAGACTCCTGCCAGTCCCTCGCACTGCAACAGAGACTTCTCCAGTGAGTCAATTCTTCGCAGGAGATCAGCCAAGTACTGGGATTTCAGCTTTAGCATCAATCCTGCTAAAGCTGAAACTCCAGGACTTTGGTCTCCTTCAGAATGTGACGAGTTGATCTCCTTGCAGTCCAAGACGCTGACGCTGAGAGAGACTTCTCGGCAACACCACAGTTCAAAAGGATCAATTCAGAGGATGAGATGCCTGGATGACAGTCCACTCTGACTTGATCCATACATGACTCACAGGAAAGACCAGAGCCTTGACTGATGAACCTTTGTTGGTAAAGCAATGTTCTGCTTTTGAATATGCTATCTGAAGGTTGGTCATAACTGACCTTCCAAGGAACTGAGGTCTTTTAAGTGTATGACTGCAGTAACCATCTGCAGTGATTTTGGGAAGATTGGAAAAACAAAGTCTGACACTGTTTCCACTGTTTCCCCATCTATTTCCCATGTAGTGATGGGACCAGATGCCATGATCTTCGTTTTCTGAATGTTGAGCTTTAAGCCAACCTTTTCACATTCTCCAACTTTCACTTTTCATCAAGAGTCTTCTGATTTGAAGCCCCTCTTCACTTTCAGACATAAGAGTGGTGTCATCTGCATAGCTGAGGTGTATGATATCTTTGGCAATAAAGCAGAGATTTTTTTTCCAACAAAGTATCACTCTAAATTGGGCTTGGTCTTTCCTGTGGTTATGTTGATGTGAGAGCTGGATGTGAAGAGGCTGGCGCCGAAGAATCGATGCAACTTGGTGTGAGAAGATCTGGAGTCCCTTGACTCAAAGACACCTTCTAAGAGATCACCTGGGTTTCTGGGGAGTTAATAATCAGTACCTGGCCTCTGATGCGAAGAGTTGACTCATTGGAGGCTCTGAGCTGGGAGGGATGAGATCGGCAAGGAAGGAGACAAAGGATGAGATGGATGGATGGCATCACTGACTTGATGAACATGAGTTGGAGTGAACTCCGGGAGCTGGTGATGGACAGGGAGGCCTGGTGTGCTGTGATTCATGGGGTCACAAAGACTGAGCAACTGAACTGAACTGAACTGAATAGGTATGTATGTAAACTATTTGGTATTGTGGGAAGATTGGAAAGCTGAGCCTTACCTCTGCACTAATAGCTTCATGCTTGAAGAGTTACTTATTACTCCTGAGGCTCAGCAATGCTATCCTTAAAATGGGATATTGGGTAGCTAATCTTAGATCTTCCAACTCTACTTTTCTATATTCTTCTGATTGGAAGCCCAAGTCAAGTCAGACACTGGAGTAGCCAAGTTGCACAGGTGGTGTATGTATCTTGTGGCAGCTGTCATTTATTTTTTTCCTAAGTAAAATCAAATTGGTGCTTGCACTGGGAATGCCTGTCAAGTTTAGTTTATTATGCTAAATAGTACCTTCTTGGATGAAGCTAATTTTGCTTCCAAAGTCACATCGATTAGCAACTTCCATGATGAGAACATCTGATCAGACCATATTTTGCACTCTAAAGTTTAATTTGGGTTAGCAGACACTTCTTGAGTTCCAACTGGTGTATCATACACTGTGCTAAATTCTGAGATATAAAGATTAATACAGTATAGTCCCTGTCCCTGAGTTGCTAACAAGTATAATGCACAAATGGGGCTTCCCAGCTAGTGCAGTGATAAAGAATCCATCTGCCAATGCAGGAGACAAATGAGACATGGATTTGATCCCTGAATTAAGAAGATCCTCTGAGTAGGAAATGGCAACCCCACTCCAGTATTCTACTGCCTGGAAAATTCCACAGACAGAGGAATCCATGGGGTCACAAAGAGTCGGACACGACTGAGCATACATGCACGCATAATGCAGAAATAGGGAGGTGTAAGCAGGGTGATTTCCCATAATGGAAAACTGATGAGGTCACTATTTCTAGGTCTCTCCTCCTGCTACAGCCAGATCTTATCATAATCCAGGGCTAAGAGTCTGAAAGATAGAGACCATGTAGGTCAACTTGTTTTTAAGGAAAATCCCGAGACATTAGCAAAGTGGCTATAACTAGAAGTGGGTTTTAAAATTAAAAAAAAAAAAAAAAAGAGAAAACGAAGGACTTTAAAACACATGTGTTTCATTGCATCTTATGGTTTGGAGTTATAGGGCTATAGGTACTAGGATATCTGAGGGGTGTTCAGGAAACGATTGGAAGTAGCTTTCTGAAGTATGTGTTGATAGAGTTTATGCAGAATGGAGAGCAATATAGGTTTTCAGGACTCATCAATAATGTGTTAAGGTAATTCTCTGAATTTAGCTCAGCTTAAGCCCGACCTTCAATTTTCAGAGAAGATTATGAGGTTAACTAGATGGGAGATTTAAAAATCTAACAACAGTTTAGGTGAGCAACTGATATGTTAACTTGGCATTCCAACAGAATTATAAAAAACATAGGCACCTGCTTGCTGTGTATAAGATCTTCCATGACTAATTTACACAGTTTCAGAAATAATGTAACCAGTGCTTTTGCCAGTCCTCTGGCAAAAAGACCCCATTAGAACTGAAAATGAGGTGATGAAAATAATGATAGCAGCTAACACTTATTGTATGTCTGCTGTATGCTAAGCCCTGGGTTAAACACTTTACATTTTTTGTTTTACTTAATTCTAACAGAAACTCCTTTTACACCTTTACAAAGAAGAAACCTAAGGCACAAAGATGTTAGTTATTGCTAAAATTTAAAGAGCTGGTAAGTAGTGGACCTAGGGATAAAGCACATAGGTTAGTTAGGACTCTCCAGGTAGAAACAGAAATAAACATAAGCCCACTTAAACAAAAGGAAGGATACAGGGCTCTGTGGTGTAACCTGTTCTTAGAAATGTGATTGGAAGGAATTTACTGTCCACCTTTCCAGTCTTCATTTCTTCTCCTTTCTATGTCTTCTTTGTTGCCTCTTTCTTTTCAACCATTCTTGGCCCCTTGCTTTTGAACTGACTGAAAAACAGCATATAGTGATGAAATTCTAAGGGAGTCAGACAGGAACTTTGCAATGGCTTATTAAGTGCCCATGGAAAGGTCACCGAGGCTGTACTTCAATAGTTCCTGTAGCTGGCATGGTCTGTCTTAATAAAAAGTGAATGTGGATCTCAGATAATTATTTCCATAGTTAAACAGCCTCCATGATTTTACCCATACATATAACTCTTTTCTGAATTGTAAATCAAGAAGATCTTCCAAGTTTATCTTCCTTATGAGATATAAGTAACTTATATCTTATAAGTAACTCTTATGCTGCTCTGATTCTTCCTGGAAATAGATCAGATTAAACCCATTCACTTGGATGTATAAGTATTTGATAATTTATGTATTACTTATCCTAGGGTATTGTGCCATATTTAAAGGGACAACTTGAGAGTGATTTCAAAAATCTTCAGAGTGGAGCATCATACCCCAAAACAAGTACTGAGACTGTTATAGCCACGTGTTCTGGGAAACAAACTCACTCAGAAGGACAATGCAGATAGTGGAGTGCAATTTATCACACCAACAGGCCCAAGGCAGTCTCCTCTTAGCCAAGGACCCCCGATTGACTTTTGTGAAAATTTTATATACCTTAAGTGTACTGCTCAAGCCCACATCCTTGAAGTCCTTAAACCTAGCCTGGAAAGTGTTAAAGGGAGATACAATCAGGTTACAGCCATGACTCATCATCGGAAGGGTCAGCTGGTTATACATTGTAGCCTACACCAATGTGTGCCATAAAGATTACAAAGGTGATTCACCATATTCAACTGCCCTAGTTAGCATGCCAGAGGGAAAAGATTTACTAGAGAATCTCATCCTCCTATTTAAATTCTAATTCACTTGACTTGTTTATTGTCTGGATAGAAACATGGCCCCACCCAACGGCAAGGGAGGTAGGGGGTTCCATGTGCTAGAAGGAATGAGAATTTAATTCAATTAATAGCACAAATGACTGGCCCACATTTTAATAGTTTTCCCCTGTAGGAGCTTCTCAGAATGTAATAAAAGCAGACAATTCAATGGATTTACTAAGAAGTACTATTTTAACCATTTTATGTGTATCATATCTCAATCTTCAGGAATGCTTTTGTTATTCCCATTTTAAAGATAAACAAACTGATGCATAAGGGGTTTAATAGTAATTTGTTCAAGATCTCACAGCAGCCTGGGATTTGACCTCATGCCATAGAGTCCATGCTTTTAATCACCAAAAGCATATTCTTTATCTGGATTACTTATAAATAATGGTGGTTTTCATGAGAAATGATTAATTATGGACACAAAGATAAATATGAGTTTATAGGCATATCAGAGGTGTAAAATATAGCTATTGCTACAAAAACTGAAGTGATCCAATCTTGAGAACATTTAGTATAGGAGGCATTTTTATATTTTGGTATATTTTGGAATTTCAATGCATGACTGGTATTCTGATGGCAAGTTCTAATTTAGACTGATTTGTTTAGGAGAAATAAATGATAACGTTTATAGAGATTAACATGCAATCTGACTTTAAAACATGTTTACCTAAAAATTAATGAAGATAGCATATAGGACCATTAACTTTTAATGATGACTAATAATGAGGATGCAAACATAGCTGAGACAGTATTGCTTGGTGTAGTAGGGTCCTCCAACAACGCTGCAAGCTTGGTGCATCAGTCCAGGGTGAGGGGTGACCAGCAGCAGGACCTGACCCTGGTTGACTTAGCAAGAAATGGATTTACTGACTGGCATCTGTGAAACTGACAGAGCTGCTGGGAATGCTGGAGATTCCACAACAGAAAAAAGACAGAACAAAGTGGAGCTGGACTCGAAGAAACTCAGCCAACATCATGAGCAGCACCAGTTCCATGAGGGCATCGTGGCCGCCAATGCTGAGCATTGGATGATATGGCTTGTCCTACTGGTCCAGATGCCAGCTACCCCTGGACACTGCATCGCTGCTGCAGTCAGAGCCACTAGAGTGGATTCTCTCTGCTTTCTTTGTGCCACCAGCAACTCATTCAGAGTCCCACATGGTTTCAGCTGTTGGGCCAGATCTAGGTTAGGTGCCATGTTCTAGTTATTAGAGGGACTGGGAAAGTGAGTTCCCTTTAAGTTTTATAATGCCTGGTGGCCTTTTTGTTCTAAGTGAGGCTTTCTCCAAACATAGCAAGTGCTGAGCAGCCAGTAGGGGACAAAAGGCAAATGTTCACTATGCCTGGCTGGGGATTGTTTATATGATTAATCAGGAAAATGTATCCCTGTTTCCTCATCTGTTTTGTTGTTTTACTTTCATAAAAATTTGTATCCAAAAGACTTTTAATTTGCTTATTTACTTAGTTAAAAATAATTTCATATAATACACTTGCTCCTTGGGAAAAAAGCTATGACAAACATAGAGAACATATTAAAAAGCAGAGATATTACTTTGCCAACAAAGGTCCATCTAGTCAAAGCTGGGGTTTTTCCAGTAGTCATGTATGGATGTCAGAGTTGAATCATAAAGAAGTCTAAGCACCAAAGAATCAATGGTCCTGGAGAAGACTCTTGAGAATCCCATGGAGTGTAGGGAAATCAAACCTGTCAATCCTAAAGAAAATCAACCCTGAAGGACTGATGCTAAAGCTCCAATGCTTTGGCCACATGATGCCAAGAGCCGACTCATTGGAAAAGACCCTGATGCTGGGAAAGATTGAGGGCAACAGAAGAAGGGGGCTGCAGAGAAAGAGATGGTTAGATAGTATCACTGACTCAATGGACATGAATTTGAGCAAACTCGGAGTAATAGTGGGGAAAGAGGAACCTGGTTTGCTACAGTCCATGGGGTCACAGAGTCAGACACGACTTAGCAACTGAACATCAATAATGTAAAACATTATTCCAGGCACTGAGAAAGTGGCAAAAACAAAAAGATTCAGAATTATAGTCCATTGCTCAGGTTGGTTTGGGGATGGATAAGGAAGTAGAATATAATTCAGAAGATAGAGAGATGGTTCATAGAACAAGACAAGAAAAGACTTTGAAGGTATAGAGCATTTGAGTTGAAACTTAGATAAGTAGAGATGGGAAGACAAGCATTTCTCCTAGAGGAAAAGGTAAGAAAAGATAGTGTGGCTATATCTAGGGAGTAATAAGTTATTTGACTATTGGTCAAAGAAGTAAGTCAGGAAAGGTAAATCAGGCCTTGATCGTGGATGTTTTTGAATGACTGGGAAGTCTGAGTTTTAGTTCATAGGTACTAGGGAACTATTAAGTGTTTTTGAGCAGAGTGACAGATGTTGGCAATTTGATCTCTGGTTCCTCTGCCTTTTCTAAAACCAGATTAAACATCTAGAAGTTCATGGTTCACAGAAATCCAACTGAAATTCAGGAAAATCAACTATCAGTAATATTTATCAGGTTGGCCAATAAGTTTGCTTGATTTTTTTCTATAAAATGTAATGGAAAACCTGAGTGAACTTTTTGGCCAACTCAATAAAATGTCTAGGCTGAACAGGAAACCATAGTCAGAGAAATTATTTAAGAAAATGAATAACCCAGGACAAAGACATGAAGGCCCTAAAAGATTTTGATAGCCTTGAGAATAAAGAGGGAATGGATGTGAGAACTATTCCATATACTGTAGTTAAGGAAGTGATTTTTTTATATGTAGTCACTGTAATGAGAGAGATTCCTGTTAAGGACCAATCATAGCCAGGCAGAGAAGGAAAGAGAGGGGGTAAGACATGGGGAGGGGTGAGGGTGATGAGCAAACTGAACCAGCCCTTTCCTGAACCCGACTCTAGGATGCTACTACCACCTCTTTGAACTTTGGTATCCTGGCCTCACTGTAAAAATGACCTTTTTTCATTAGTTCTTCCAAAGTAAGATTGAAATTCTTTTTTTTTTATATATAATAACATATGCTACCATTTCTGACTGTTTATCAAATGCCAAAGGCAATGCCAAAGAATGCTCAAACTACCGCACAATTGCACTCATCTCACACACTAGTAAATTAATGCTCAAAATTCTCCAAGCCAGACTTCCGTGAACCATGAACTTCCAGATGTTTAATCTGGTTTTAGAAAAGGCAGAGGAACCAGAGATCAAATTGCCAACATCTGCTGGATCATCAAAAAAGCAAGAGAGTTCCAGAAAAACATCTACTTCTGCTTTATTGACTATGCCAAAGCCTTGGACTGTGTGGATCACAATAAACTGTGGAAAATTCTTCAAGACATGGGAATACCAGACCACTTGACCTGTCTCTTGAGAAACCTGTATGCAGGTCAGGAAGCAACAGTTAGAACTGGACATGGAACAACAGACTGGTTCCAAATAGGAAAAAATACGTCAAGGCTGTATACTGTCACCCTACTTATTTAACGTCTATGCAGAGTACACCATGAGAAACACTGGGCTGGAAGAAGCACAAGCTGAAATCAAGATTGCTGGGAGAAATATCAATAACCTCAGATATGCAGATGACACCACCCTTATGGCAGAAAGTGAAGAGGAACTAAGGAGCCTCTTGATGAAAGTGAAAGTGGAGCGTGAAAAAGTTGGCTTAAAGCTCAACATTCAGAAAACAAAGATCATGGCATCTGGTCCCACCACTTCATGGCAAATAGATGGGGAAACAGTGGACACAGTGTCAGACTTTATTATTCTGGTCTCCAAAATCACTGTAGATGGTGATTGCAGCCATGAAATTAAAAGACGCTTACTCCTTGGAAGGAAAGTTATGACCAACCTAGATAGCATATTCAAAAGCAGAGACATTACTTTGCCAACAAAGGTCCATCTAGTCAAGGCTATGGTTTTCCCAGTGGTCATGTATGGATGTGAGAGTTGACCTGTGAAGAAAGATGAGTGCTGAAGAATTGATGCTTTTGAACTGTGGTGTTGGAGAAGACTCTTGAGAGTCCCTTGGACTGCAAGGAGATCCAACCAGTCCATCCTAAAGGAGATCAGTCCTGGGTGTTCTATGGAGGGACTGATGTTGAAGCTGAAACTCCAATACTTTGGCCACTTGATGAAGAAGGCTGACTCATTTGAAAAGACCCTGATGCTGGGAAAGCTTGAGGGCAGGAGGAGAGGGGATGACAGGATGAGATGGTTGGATGGCATCACTGACAGAATGGACATGGGTTTGAGTGGACTCCAGGGGTTGGTAATGGACAGGGAGGCCTGGCATACTGTGGTTCATGGGGTCGCAAATTAGTCAGACATGACTGAGCAACTGAACTGAACTAAAATGGCCTAGAATGGGCCAGTTTAACTCAGATGGCCATTATATCTACAACTGTGAGCAAGAATCCCTTAGAAGAATTGGAGTAGCCCTTATAGTCAACAAAAGAGTCCGAAATGCAATTTCAAAAAAGACAGAATGATCTCTGTTCATTTCAAGGCAAACCATTCAGTATCACAGTAATCCAACTCTATGCCCCAACCAGTAATGCTGAAGACACTGAATGGTTCTATGATGACCTACAAGACCTTCTAGAGCTAACACCCAAAAAGGAGTCCTTTTCATTATAGGGTACTAGAATGCAAAAATAGGAAGTCAAGAGATACCTGGAGTAATAGGCAAATTTGGCCTTGGAGTACAAAAAGAAGCAGGGCAAAGTCTAACAGAGTTTTGCCAAGAGAATACACTGGTCACAGCAAACCCTCTCTTCCAGCAATAAAAGAGAAGACTATACATGGACATCGCCAGATGGTCAACACTGAAATCAGATTGATTATATTCCTTGCAGCGAAAGATGGAGAAGCTCTATATAGTCAGCAAAGACAAGAGTTGGAGCTTTTGTGGCTCAGATCATGAACTCCACATTGCAAAATTCAGTCTTAAATTGAAGAAAGTAGGGGAAACCACTAGACCATTTAGTTAAGACCTAAATCAAATCCCTTATGATTGCACAGTGAAAGTGAGAATTAGATTTAAGGGACTAGATCTGATAGAGTGCCTGATGAACTATGGACAGTGGTTTATGACATTGTACAGGAGGCAGTGATCAAGACCATCCCCAAGAAAAAGAGAATGCCCAAGAAAAAGGCAAAATGGTTGTCTGAGAAGGCCTTAGAAATAGCTGAGAAAAGAAGAAAAGTGAAAGGCAAAGGAAAAAAAGGAAAGATATAACCATTTGAATGCAGAGTTCCAGAGAATAGCAAGGAGAGATAAGGAAGCCTTCCTCAGTGATCAATACAAAGAAATAAAAGAAAACAATAGAATGGGAAAGACTAGAGATCTCTTGAAGAAAATAAGAGATACCAAGGGAACATTTCATGCAAAGATGGGCACAATAAAGGACAGAAATTGTATGGATCTAGAAGAAGCAGAAGATATTAAGAAGAGGTGGCAAGAATATACAGAAGAACTTTACAAAAAAGATCATCATGACCCAGATTATCACAATAGTATGCTCACTCACCTAGAGTCAGACATCCTGGAATGGGAACATGATGGTATGATCACTCACCTGGAGCCAGACATCCTGGAATGTGAAGTCAAGTGGGCCTGAGGAGACATCACTAGAAACAGAACTAGTGGAAATTATGGAATTCCAGTTGAGCTATTTTAAATCCTAAAAGATGATGCTGTGAAAGTGCTGCACTCAATATGCCAGCAAATTTGGAAAACTCAGCAGTGCCCACAGGACAGGCAAAGGTCAGCTTTCATTCCAATCACAAAGAAAGGCAATGCCAAATAATATTCAAACTACCACAATTGCACTCATCTCACATGTTAGGAAAGCAATACTCGAAATTCTCCAAGCCAGGCTTCAACAGCATGTGAACCATCGTGAACTTCCACATGTCCAAGCTAGATTTAGGAAAGGCAGAGGAACCAGAGATCAAATTGTCAACATCCATTGGATCATTGAAAAAGCAAGAGAGTTCCAGAAGAACATCTATTTCTGCTTTGTTGACTATGCCGAAGCCTTTGACTGTGTGCATCACAACAAACTGTGGAAAATTCTGAAAGAGATGGGAATACCAGAGCACCTGACCTGCCTCCTGGGAAATCTGTATGCAAGTCAAGAAGCAACAGTTAGAACTGGACATGGAACAACAGACTGGTTCCAGATTTGGAAAGAGTACATCAAGGCTGTATATTGTCACCCTGCTTATTTAACTTATATGCAGAGTAATCGCCCCGACCCCAGAACCGCAGCACGCCAGGCCCATGCAGAGTACATCATGTGAAATGCCAGGCTGGATAAAGGGCAAGTTGGACTCAAGATTGTCGGGAGAAATATCAATAATGTCAGATATGCAGATAATACCACTCTTATGGCAGAAAGTGAAGAAGAACTAGAGCCTCTTGATGAAAGTGAAAGAGGAGAGTGAAAACACTGGCTTGAATCTCAACATTCAGAAAACTAGGATCATGGCATCTGGTCCCATCACTTCATGGGAAATAGATGGGGACACAGGAGAGACTTTATTTTGGGGGCTCCAATATCATTGCAGATGGTGACTGCAGCCATGAAATTAAAAGACGCTCAACGGAAGGAAAGTTATGACAAACCTAGACAGTATATTAACAAGCAGAGACATCACTTTGCCAACAAAAGTCCGTCTAGTCACAGCTATGGTTTTTTTCCATAGTCATGTATGGATGTAAGAGTTGGACTATAAAGAAAGCTGAGTGCTGAAGAATTGATGCTGTTTTTTTTTTTTTTTTTAATTTATTTAGTTTTTATTGAAGGATAATTGCTTTGTAGAATTTTGCTGTTTTTTGTCAAACCTCAACATGAACCAGCCATGGTTATACATATATCCCCTCCCTTTTGAAACTCCCTCCCATCTCCCTTCTCATTCCACCCTTCTAGGTTGATATAGAGCCCCTGTTTGAGTTTCATGAACCATACAGCAATTTCCCGTTGGCTATATATTTTATATATGATAATGTAAGTTTCCATGTTACTCTTTCCATACATCTCACCGTCTCCTCCCTTCTCTCCCATGTCCATATGTCTATTCTCTTGTCTGTTTCTTCACTGTTGCCCTGTAAATAAATACTTCGGTAGCATTTTTCTAGATTCCATATATATGCGTTAAAATATGGTATTTATCTTTCTCTTTCTGACTCACTTCACTGCATAATAGGTTCTAGGTTCCTTTACCTTCAGAACTGACTCAAATGTGTTCCTTTTTAGGGCTGAGTAATATTCCATTGTGTATATGCCCCACAACTTCTTTATACATCCATCTGTTGGTGGACATCTAGGTTGCTTCCATGTTCTGCTGCTTGCGCTGCTAAGTCGCTTTAGTCATGTCCGACTCTGTGCAGCCCTATGGACAGCAGCCCACGAGGCTCCTTTGTCCCTGGGATTCTCCAGGAAGAATACTGGAGTGGGTTGCCATTTCCTTTTCCATTCCATGTTCTAGCTATTGTAAATAGTGCTGCAGTGAACAATGGGATACTTGTGTCTCTTTCAATTTTGGTCTCCTCAGGGTATTTGCCTAGGAGTGAGATTGCTGGGTCATATGGTGGTTTTATTCCTAGTTTTGTAAAAAATCTCCGTACCACCTTCCATAGTGGCTATATCAGTTTACATTCCCACCAACAGTGCAAGAGCATTCCCTTTTCTCCACACCCTCTCCAGCATTTGTTGTTTGTAGCCTTTTAGTGATGGCCATTCTAACCAGTGTGAGGCAATATGTCATTGTGGTTTTGATTTGCATTTCTCTAATAATGAGCAATGTTGAGCATATTTTCATGTGTTTGTTAGCCATTTGTATGTCTTCTTTGGAGAAATGTCTGTTTAAGCCTTTTCCCCACTTTTTGATTGGGTTGTTTGTTTTTCTAGCTTTGAGTTGTATGAGCTGATTGTTTATTTTGGAAACTCACCCTCTGTCAGTTGTTTCATTTTCTATTATTTTTTCCCATTCTGAGGGTTGTCTTTTCATCTTGCTTATAGTTTCCTTTGCTGTGCAAAAGCTTTTAAGTTTAATCAAAAAACAAAACAAAACAAAAGTTTAATCAGGTCCCACTTGTTTACTTTTGTTTTTATTTCCATTACTCTAGGAGGTGGGTCATAGAGGATCTTGCTTTTATTTATGTCATCGAGTCTTCTGTCTGTGTTTTCTAGTTTCTGGTTTTATATTTACATCTTTAATCCATTTTGAGTTTATCTTTGTGTATGGTGTTAGGAAGTGTTCTAATTTCATTCTTTTACATGAAGCTGTCCAGTTTTCCCAGCACCATTTATTGAAGAGGCTGTCTTTGCCCCATTGTGTATTCTTGCCTCCTTTGTCAGAAATAAGTTACCCATAGGTGTATGGGTTTATTTTTGGGCTTTCTATCTTGTTCCATTGGTCTATATTTCTGTTTTTGTGCCAGTACCATACTGTCTTGATGACTGTGGGTTTGTAGTATAATCTGAAGTCAGGAAGGTTGATTCCTCCAGCTCCATTCTTTCTCAAGACTGTTTTGGCTATTCGGGGTCTTTTGTGTTTCCATATGAATTGTGAATTTTTTTGTTCTAATTCTGTGAAAATGCCATTGGTGATTTGATAGGGATCACATTAAATCTGTAGATTGTGTTTGGTAGTATAGTCATTTTCACAATATTGATTCTTCCTACCCAGAAACATGGAATCTCTCTCCATCTGTTTATCTTGTCCTTGATTTCTTTCATTAGTGTCTTATAATTTTCTGTGTACAGTTCTTTTGTCTCCTTAGGAAGGTTTATTACTAGATATTTAATTCCTTTTGTTGCAATGGTAAATGGGATTGATTCCTTAATTTATTTTTTTGATTTTTCATTGTTAATATATAAAAATGCAAGTGATTTTTGTGTATTGATTTTGTATCCTGCAACTTTTTGAGTCAGTAATTCACTGATTAGCTCTAGAAATTCTCTCATACTATCTTTAGGGTTTTCTATGTACATGTATCGGGGGAAGGCAATGGCACCCCCACCCCAGTACTTTTGCCTGGAAAATCCCATGGACGGAGGAGCCTGGTAGGCTCCAGTCCGTGGGGTCGCTAAGAGTCGGACACGACTGAGCGACTTCACTTTGACTTTTCACTTTCATGCATTGGAGAAGGAAATGGCAACCCACTCCAGCGTTCTTGCCTGGAGAATCCCAGGGACAGGGGAGCCTGGTGAGCTCTCCGTCTATGGGGTCGCACAGAGTCGGACACGACTGAAGCGACTTAGCAGCATGTACATGTATAATGTCCTCTGCAAACAGTGAGAGCTTTACTTCTTCTTTTCCCATCTGGATTCCTTTTATTTCTTCTCTGATTGCTGCATCTAGGATGTACAGAACTATGTTGAATAATAGTGGTGAAAGTGAACACCCTTGTCTTGTTCCTGATCTTAGGGGAAATGCTTTCAGTTTTTCACCACTGAGAATAACGTTTGCTGTAGGCTTATCATACATGGCCTTTACTATGTTGAGGCAGGTTGCTTGTATCCCCATTTTTTTGAAGAGTTTTAATCATAAATGGGTGATGAATTTTGCCAAAGGCTTTTTCTGTATCTATTGAGATGATCATGTCATCTTTATCTTTCAATTTGTTAATATGGTGTTATCACATTGATTGATTTGTGTATATTGAAGAATCCTTGCATCCCTGGAATAAACCCAACTTGATCATGTTGTGTGAGCTTTTTGATGTGTTGCTGAATTCTCTTTGCTAAAATTTTGTTGAGGATTTTTACATCTGTGTTCATCAGTGATATTGGCCTGTAGTTTTCTTTTTTTGTGTTGCCTTTGTCTGGTTTTGGTGTCAGGGTGATGGTGGCCTCATAGAATGAGTTTTGAAGTGTTCCTTTCTCTGCAATTTTTTGAAAGAGTTTTAGAAGGATAGACATTAGCTCTTCTCTAAATGTTTGATAGAATTCTCTTATGAAGCCATCTGGTCCTGGGATTTTATTTTTTGGGAGATTTTTGATCACAGCTTCAATTTCAGTGCTTGTAATTGGGTTGTTCATAATTTCCATTTCTTTCTAAGTCTTGGAAGATTGAACTTTTCTAAGAAACTGTTCATTTCTTTCAGGTTATCTGTTTTATTGCTGTATAGTTGTTCCTAATAGTCTCTTATAATCCTTTCTATTTCTGCATTGTCTGTTGTAACCTCTCCTTTTACATTTCTAATTTTGTTGATTTTTTGGCTTGATGAGTCTGGCTAAAGGTTTGTCAATTTTGTTTATCTTCCCAAAGGACCAGCTTTTAGGTTTATTAATCTTTACTATTGTTTCTTTCATTTCTTTTTCATTTATTTCTGTTTGGATGTTTATGATTTCTTTCCTCCTACTAATTTTTGTGGGTTTTTTGTTCTTCCTTTTCCAGTTGTTTTAGGTGTAAAGTTAGGTTGTCTATTCGATGTTTTTCTTGTTTCTTAAGGTAGGATTGTATTGCTATAAACTTCCCTCTTAGAACTACTTTTGTTGTGTCCCATAGGTTTTGAGTTGTCGTGTTTTCATTGTCATTTGTTTGTAGAAATTTTTTGATTTCCCTTTTGATTTCTTTAGTAACCTGTTGGTGATTTAGAAATGTGTTGTTTAATCTTCATGTGTTTGTGTTTCTTATGCTTTTTTTCTTGTAATTGATATCTAGTCTCATAGTATTGTGGTCAGAGAAGATGCTTGATACAATTTCAATTTTCTTAAATTTACTGACTTTTGATTTGTGACCCAAGATGTGATCTATCCTGGAGAATGTTTCATGTGTACTTGAGAAGAAGGTGTACTCTTCTGCATTGGGATGGAATGTTCTGAAGATATCAATGAGATCCATCTCTTCTAATGTATAATTTAAGACGTGTTTTCCTTATTAATTTTCTGTTTTGATGATCTGTCCATTGGTGTGAGTGGGGTTTAAAGTCTCCTACTTTTATTTGTGTTATTGTCAATTTCTCCTTTTATATCTGTTCGTGTTTGTCTTATGTACTGAGGTGCTCCTATGTTGGAGCATCAGATCAGATCAGTCGCTCAGTCGTGTCCAACCCTTTGCGACCCCATGAACTGCAGCACGTCAGGCCTCCCTGTCCATCACCAACTCCCGGAGGTCACTCAGACTCATTCATCGAGTCAGTGATGCCATCCAGCCATCTCATCCTCTGTCGTCCCCTTCTCCTCCTGCCTCCAATCCCTCCCAGCATCAGAGTCTTCTCCAATGAGTCAACTCTTCGCATGAGGTGGCCAAAATACTGGAGTTTCAGCTTTTGCATCATTCCTTCCAAAGAAATCCCAGGGCTGATCTCCTTCAGAATGGACTGGTTGGATCTCCTTGCAGTCCAAGGGACTCTCAAGAGTCTTCTCCAACACCACAGTTCAAAAGCATCAATTCTTCGGCGCTCAGCCTTCTTCACAGTCCAGCTCTCACATCCATACATGACCACAGGAAAGACCATAGCCTTGACTAGACGAACCTTTGTTGGCAAGTGATGTCTCTGCTTTTGAATATGCTATCTAGGTTGGTCATAACTTTCCTTCCAAGGAATTGTTGGAGCATAGATATTTACAATTGTTATGTCTTCCTCATGGATTGATCTCCTTATCATTGTGTAGTGTCCTTCCTTACCTCTTGCTAATATTCTTTATTTTAAGATCTATTTTGTCTGATATGAGAATTGCTACTCCAGCTTTCTTTGCTTCCTATTTGCATGAAATATATTTTTCCATCCTCTTACTTTCAGCCTATGTGTGTGTTTAGGTCTGAAGTGGGTTCTTGTATACAACATATATATCGGTCATGTTTTTTTATGCATTCAGCCAGTCTGTGTCTTTTGGCTGGAGCATTTAATCCATTTACATTTAAGGTAATTATTGATATGTATGTTCTTATTGCAATTTTCTTAATTGTTTGGGGTTGATTTTGTAGATTTTTGTCTTCTTTTGTATTTCTTGACTATACAAGTCCCTTTAACATTTGTTGTAAAGCCAGTTTGGTGGTACTGAATTCTCTTAACTTTTGCTTGTCTGAAAAACTTTTGATTTCTCCATCAATTTTGAATGAGATCCTCGCTGGGTACAGTAATCTTGGTTGTAGAGTTTTCCTTTCATTGCTTTAACTATATCCTGCCTTTCCCTTCTGGCCTGCAGAGTTTCTGCTGAAAGATCAGCTGTTAAGTGTATGGGGTTTCCCTTGTATGTTACTTATTGTTTTTCCCCTGCTGCTTTTAATATTCTTTCTTTGTGTTTAGTCACATGTTTCTCCTTGGGTTTATCCTGTATGGGACTCTGTGCCTCTTGGACTTGTTTGACTACTTCCTTTTCCACGTTGGGGAAATTTTCAACTATAATCTCTTCCAGAATTTTCTTGTACCCTTTCTTTTACTCTTCTTCTTCTGGGACCTCTATAATTCAAATATTGGTGCAGTTGATATGGTTCCAGATGTCCCTGAGACTTTCCTCAGCTCCTTTCATTCTTTTTTACTTTATTCTGTGCTTCAGAAGTTAATTCCACCATTTTGTCTTTCAGCTTACTAATTTGTTCTTCTGTCTCAGATATTGTGCTATTCATTCCTTCTAGAGTATTTTTAATTTCAGTAATTGTTTTGTCACTGTATGTTTATTCTTTAATTCTTCTAGGTCTTTGTTAATTGATTCTTGTGTTTTCTCCATTTTTTCCCCAAGGTTTTTGATCATCTTAATTATCATTTTTCTGAATTCTTTTTCAGGTAGTTTGCCTATTTCCTCTTCATTTATTTGGACTTCTGTGTTTCTAGTTTGTTTCTTGAAGAAGGTTGAATTCTTTCTTACTTTTGGTTTCTGCCCTCCTGAGATTGGCCCAGTGGTTTGTGTGAGCTTTGTGAGATATGTGCTGAGTTTTTTTTGCATGTTTGTTAGTTTGTTTGTTTTTCTTCTGATGGGCAAGGCTGAGTGAGGCTGAGTGAGGGTAATCCTGTCTGCTGATGATTTGGTTTGTATTTTTGTTTTGTTTGTTGTTTAGATAAGGCAAGGTGTACTATATAGGGTGTTATTCATGGTTGTGTGATGCAGAGTCTTGTATTCAAGTGATTTCCTTTGTGCGAGTTCTCACTATTTGATACTCCCTAGGGTTAGTTCTCTGGTAGTCTATGGTCTTGGAATTAGTGCTCCTATCCAAAAGCTCATGGCTTGATCTCTGGTCAGGAACAAAGATTCCACAAGTGGTTTGTTATGGTATTAAGTGAGATTAAAACAAATATCCAAAAACGAGAAAGCAAAGATGAACCCCGGACAAATGGCAGTTACAAAATCTGTCAGATAATAATTAAAATAATGGAATATACACCCATGAGCAAAGTGAAAACAGTCCAACAAAAATAAAGTACAATAGATTGACCTGGTGAACTAAGGAAATAAAAAATTATATTTACCAGTTAAGAACAAGACTAACTTAAGCACTAACTTGAAAACAAAACTAAAACAAAATGCCAAGTGGGGAATAAAGCATGGAATACAAAACCAACAAATGTGTTGAGAGGAAAGGAAAGAAAAAAAAGAAAGACTAGATATGCAAAGTTAAATAGAGGTAGATGAAGAAGATTTATATATATTAAAGATTAACTGCAAAGGGAAAAGAAGAACAGGAAAAGCAAACAAAGGAATAAATATAGAAAAAAATAATGGGTTTAAGAAATTAAAATTTAAAAAAAAAAAAAAAGGAAAATGCCACAGAACTGCAAAAGCCTAATGTAGAGGCAGAGGTTTATGACAACAAAAAAATGTAACTGAGAAAATAAAAAGAAAGTCAAAATCTTAATTAGATTTCTTTGTGCCAATAAAATCAACAGCTACAACAGAGGGGGAAAAAAGAAAAAAAAAAAAAAAAAAAAAATCCAAAAGAATCTACAGAACAAGTCAAAAAATGAGCATAATAAATGTTTTTCTTGAGCCACTGCTGTCAGAGTCCTTTCCCTTGCTGGGAGTCACAGCTACCTTACCTCCCTAGGATGCCCTCCAACACTGTGCTGATCTCTGGACCTGCTGTGGAGGCAAATCAGATTCTAATCTGGCCCTACTCCTGTGTCTTCTTGCCTCCAATGTCCACAGCTATCAGAGCTAGTGTGTTTTCTTTTGTGTGTGAGCTCTCAATGACCTTTTATGTGTTCAGTCGACACAGAGTCTGCTTAGTTGATTGTGTGGATTTAATCTGCAGCTTGTACAGCTGGTGGGAAGGCTTTGGGTCTTCTTACTTAGCTATACTGCCTCTGGGTTTCAACTGTGGTTTTATTACCACCTCTATGTGTGGGTCGTTCACTAGGGTTTAACTCCTGACGCTGTCCTGGAGGACTTGGGTTTGCTCCTGTGAGGGCCAGGTGTCCAGGTGGTGCAGCTATTGGGGTCTCAGGGGTTCTGGCAGCACCAGGTACTCAGGGGGATTGGCTGCTAGGGCAGCAGGAAATATAGTGCTCTAGAAGGGTATGGTAACCAGTATTGGCCAATACACTCCAGTATTCCTGCCTGGATAACCTCCTATCTGACAGAGAAGCCTGGCAGGTCACAGTCTACAGGGTCACAAAGAGTTAGACACAACAGAAGTGACCCCGTGCGTATAGACACAAGACTGTTTTCCCTGTGGCAGCTCTGCCCCAGTGAGAGTTGAGCATGAAGGTGGCACAGCTGCTTGGCTTGCAGGGATCCTGGTGGCGCCAAGTGTGCAGGGACACAGACTGCTTCTGCCGCAGGAGTTATGGCCATATGAGAGTCTTTTTTCAAGCTTCTTGTAGCTCATGATCAGAAGGGCTATTTGGCCATTCTTTCTCTGTAGCTCTGCCCTTTCAGGCACATAGAGGGGCCCCCTGGCTGGGGTCCTACTCTGTAGTTCAGTGCATCAGCATTTGATGGGCCAGCCTCTCTATTGTTCAGCTTCCGATGCTGCTGTGTAGGGAGAGAGAGTGATGGCTTGACCCACTAGGTGTAACTCAGCAGTATCACCCTGCTTCCATGGCTGCCTGGCTTTCCTCCACAGGCATTTCCTACCACGATTTCCTCCCTCACATCCCCTCAATCCATCACTCCACACTCAACAGCAGCTCTTGCCCTGGGATTGCTCCACAATCTCTAAACTCCAGCTCTCAGCCACTGCGCCTTCCAGGGGACCAGTGTTCGTGTCTGGGATATGTATGACTGCTGCAAGGACTGTCTGATTCTCATTCAATTTAGGCTGTCACAGATCAGCTGTTTCACTCTCAGGCTTAAATGTTTCTCCTCTGACTCAGACAATTGCCCCGATGTGGGGATCAGACCCCTGCTTCAGTTCCCCCACCTGCCTAGGGCAGGTCCAGTCCTACTAACACTCCTGCTTTCCCCCGAGTTCCTTCATCCTATCAAGTTTTGTGTGGTTCTGTATATTCTTTTCCACTGGTCAGGTACTCCTGTCTGCTCTCAGCTGGTGTTCTGCATGCACTTCTGTGTCTGAAGGTGTATTCCTGATGTATCTGTGGAGAGATGTACTCCATGTCCGCCTACTCCTCCACCATCTTGTTCCAAATTGATGCTTTTGAACTGTGGTGTTGGAGAAGACTCTTGAAAGTCCCTTGGACTGCAAGGAGATCAACCAGTCAATCCTGAAGGAAATCAGTCCTGAATATTCATTGGAGGGACTGATGCTAAAGCTGAAACTCCAATACTCTGGCCACCTGATGTGAAGAACTGACTCATTGGAAAACACTCTGATGCTGGGAAGATTGAAGGAGGGAGGAGAAGGGGACTACAGAGGATGAGATGGTTGGATGGCATCATCAACTCAATGGATGTGAGCTTTTGTAAGCTCCGGGAGTTGGTGATGGACAGGCAAGCCTGACATGCTGCAGTCCATGGGTCACAGAGTTGGACACGACTAAGTGACTGAACTGAACTGAGGCAGAACTAACTTACAAGCTCAAATCTTCTCATCAATAGCCTATTATTTTTTCTGCTCATTTTTTTCTCTACAAGAAGTAACTCAAGTTATATTTTTATTTTAATGTTCTCTAGAACTGAATAATACTACTCTTTTATACTCTTAATGCTGCCCTTCTATGAATTTTTAAAAATAGGTCAAATAAAAAATTAAATATAAAAGTATAAGGGAGAAACTTAAGAGAAAGGAAGAAATCCATACATGGATGACTTCCAGAGTCCAGTTAACCTTAGGTTAACTAAAATCTGCTATAGTTTAGTTTAGCTGCTAAATTAGATTATCAGAAAGAACTTATCTAATTAGTCTCCTTCTCAGTGTAATTGTGTCTAGACCACCTGGTTCTCAAAATGCTTCATTGCTTTCCTCTGAGCATTCTTCCTTTCTGCAAGTTCAGTTCAGTTCGTCACTCAGTCATGTCCGACTCTTTGTGACTCCATGAATCGCAGCACGCCAGGCCTCCCTGTCCATCACCAACTCCTGGAGGTCACTCAGACTCACATCCATTGAGTCAGTGATGCCATCTAGCCATCTCATCCTCTGTCATTCCCTTCTCCTCTTGCCCCCAACCCGTCCCAGTATCAGAGTCTTTTTCCAATGAGTCAACTCTTCGCATGAGGTGGCCAAAGTACTGGAGTTTCAGCTTTAGCATCATTCCTTCCAAAGAAATCCCAGGGCTGATCTCCTTCAGAATGGACTGGTTGGATCTCCTTGCAGTCCAAGGGACTCTCAAGAGTCTTCTCCAACACCACAGTTCAAAGGCATCAATTCTTCGGCACTCAGCCTTCTTCACAGTCCAACTCTCACATCCATACATGACCACAGGAAAGACCATAGCCTTGACTAGACGAACCTTTGTTGGCAAAGTAATGTCTGCTTTTGAATATGCTATCTAGGTTGGTCATAACTTTCCTTCCAAGGAGTAAGCATCTTTTAATTTCATGGCTGCAGTCACCATCCGCAGTGATTTTGGAGCCCCCCAAATAAAGCCTGACACTGTTTCCCCCCTTTCCCCATCTATTTCCCATGAAGTAATGGGACTGGATGCCATGATCTTTGTTTTTTGAATGTTGAGATTTAAGCCAACTTTTCACTCTCCACTTTCACTTTCATCAAGAGGCTTTTTAGTTCCTCTTCACTTTCTGCCATAAGGGTGGTGTCATCCGCATATCTGAGGTTATTGATATTTCTCCCCACAAACTTGATTCCAGCTTGTGTTTCTTCCAGTCCAGCATTTCTCATGATGTACTCTGCGTATAAGTTAAATAAGCAGGGTGACCGTATACATCCTTGACATACTCCTTTTCCTATTGGAACCAGTCTGTTGTTCCATGTCCAGTTCTAACTGTTGCTTTTTGACCTGCATGCAGATTTCTCAAGAGGCAGGTCAGGTGGTCTGGTATTCCCATCTCTTTCAGAATTTCCCACAGTTTATTGTGATCCACACACTCAAAAGCTTTGGCATAGTCAATAAAGCAGCAATAGATGTTTTTCTGGAACTCTCTTGCTTTTTCCATGATCCAGCGGATGTTGGCAATTTGATCTCTGGTTCTTCTGCCTTTTCTAAAACCACCTTCAACATCAGGAAGTTCACGGTTCACATATTGCTGAAGCCTGGCTTGGCGAATTTTGAGCATTAGTTTACTAGCATGTGAGATGAGTGCAATTGTGTGGTAGTTTGAGCATTCTTTGGCATTGCCCTTCTTTGGGATCAGAATGAAAACTGACCTTTTCCAGTCCTGTGACCACTGCTGAGTTTTCCAAATTTGCTGGCATATTGAGTGCAGCACTTTCACAGCATCATCTTTCATGATTTGAAATAGCTCACACTGGAATTCCATCACCTCCACTAGCTTTGTTCTTAGTGATGCTTTCTAAGGAGGGCCCAGTTGACTTCACATTCCAGGATATCTGGCTCTAGGTCAGTGATCACATCATCATGATTATCTGGGTCATGAAGCTCTTTTTTGTACAGTTCTTCTGTGTATTCTTGCCACCTCTTCTTAGTATCGTCTGCTTTTGTTAGGTCCATACCATTTCTGTCCTTTATTGAGCCCATCTTTGCATGAAATGTTCTCTTGGTATCTATAATTTTCTTGAAGAGATCTCTAGTCTTTCCCATTCTGTTGTTTTCCTCTATTTCTTTGCATTGATCGCTGAAGAAGGCTTTCTTATCTCTTCTTTTTATTCTTTGAAATTCTGCTTTCAGATGCTTATATCTTTCCTTTTCTCCTTTGCTTTTCACTTCTCTTCTTTTCACAGCTATTTGTAAGGCCTCCCCAGACAGCCATTTTGCTTTTTTTGCGTTTCTTCTCCATGGGGATGGTCTTTATCCTTGTCTCCTGTACAATGTCATGAACCTCATTCCATAGCTCATCAGGCACTCTCTCTATCAGATCTAGGCTCTTAAATCTATTTCTCACTTCCACTGTATAATCATAAGGGATTTGATTTAGGTCATACCTGAATGCCAATGTGTCATCAATAGGAAGTTCCGTGTGTTGACTATCCTTAGCCAATAAACCAGTGAAACCTCAGACACCTTCCCTTTTTGGGAACAGTCAATGGATATTTCTAAGATACTAACAGAAACAAATGGAGGTAAAAGTATGAGATAACTACCTGAAAGAAACAGAAAAGAGATGCTGAAATGGGGGTTGGGGTGGGGGCGTGTGGGGTGAGGTGGGGGAGTGTAGGGCTGCTGGCTAGGTCTGAGAGATCTGGTTTGTGAGATCCGTCCTAGAGCATTCTTGCTTTGCTAATTTCTGTCCAAGGTGCTGCTGCCAATGTAGGCAGTACAGTGTTTTGTTTATATAAATGTTTGTTTATTCACTTATTGACCCTGTCAGTTCTCAGTAGCGGCAGGCAGGATCTTGGTTGTGTCTGCGGAATCTTCTATTTCAGCACAGTTGTGGTGCAGGGGCTCAGTTGCTCTGTGGCCTGTAGGATCTTACTTCCCTGACCAGGGATCAAACCTGTTTCCTCTGCATTGCAAGGTGGATTCTCAAGCACTGGCCTCAAGGGAAGTCCTGTCGGTACATTGTTCAATGGACAGTGAGGTAGAGCCATGAGATCTGAGATTGAGAGGACGATAGTGAGTGTGGCACGTTCACATCATTCAGAATGGAGCACTGTTAGTGCTTATGGGACCCATGCAGGGGCTGCTACTACAATGCTCTTTACTCTGCTGGAGCAAATGATTAGGACAGACTTTGTGGATCTAAAATGAGTTTCTTAATTAAGTTGGCATGTCTGTCTGACAGCCTTTGGGTCCTGAGAAGATTATCATCTGTGCAGCTTCTGTCTCTTCCACTATGTCTCAGACTGTCAATGTTCCTTTAAAATGCAATGCTTCTGCAAGTTTACAGACTTCAGGGCTCTGAAGCTTTATTGACCATCTGCCACATTCACGCAATTAGTTTTGCCCTTTCTTTCTGATTTTAATTTCCACCTTACAAAGTTCTTTACTAGTCATGTCTTTTAGTTTTCAATCAACCAACCACCAAATGCTTACTGACATTCCTAGTGTGCCTGATGTCCTGCTGGACACTTGCAGGGAGCATGCAAAAAAAAAAAAAAAAAAAAATCCATAGTGCCTCTTGTCCAGGTTGGGCTGCTCTTGTACAGTACTTTTCCTCCTTTTTGCTGTGGCTTTCCTGTCACCTTCCACCTGGTTAGTACATTTAGATTTACTATCTTGTCTCACCTTTTGGACAAGTTGTGTTTAAAGAGTTGTGAGATAATAAGGATAAAAGTTTTAACAACTTGGAAAGGAAGTTGAATTGGTATGGAAAAAGTGAGCTTATTAATGGGACAGCGCTATTACTTTTAATGCTTCCTACCATTGAATGGCTCCCGTTGTTGAGAAATGTGTTTAGTATTTTGGGTGTTGCTTGTTTACTTTGCAAGTGAATTATTTATGTTTTTGTTGTTTGCTGAGCTCAATCAGTTCTTCACGTTGTGTCTTCTTTGTAAGAAAGAAAGTGTATTGAGATACTGTAACTTAAAATCACCTTTCCTGCAACTTGATGCACAGAATGTATTATCTGAAATGAAACAAAATCCTAGTTTTTTGACATCTTAATATTTCATATTTCTTCTTAGATGTTCAAACACCAAGCAAATCTCACAAAACCAGAAACCCCTTTTCTACTGACTTGTCCTTTTCAGTATCAATGGAACCAAGACTCTTGTTACTGAGGACTATGGTATTAAAAGTATGATAATGTATAGAATATTTAACACTATTCTAGGGGAAATTTTCAAAAGCACAGAATGAGGGTCTCTTTGTTAATCTATTCATGTTCAGCTATGGACTGAGAGTTGATAATTTTACACAGTCAGTATGATAATCTTTAGAAACAAAATGCCTCGGCATAGCGGACAGCAAAATAAATTCTCCAGCATCGTTATACAATGAGGTGTGTTAAAAAAAAATCCACTGTATTCTGGGAGGTGGTCCTAAAAAGTTGCAAAGCCTTATTACTTCCAGAAGGGGAAAGAAAGTTATACATACATAAGCCAAATTCAAATTCTCCAGGGACATAGAGGCTTCCAGCAAAGCAACACCTTTTCTAACCACTTGATGGTGTCTCTGCGGCTTATACCCTGAACAACACACCATAGGAAACTAATGGTGTTTTAAATGGAAAACAGCAGTTCATTAAGATTGGTTAATCAGTTCTTGGCAAAATTTCAACTTAATGGGTATGCAAGTATATCTGTGTGTGCTCAGCAAGGCCTGTCCCGAGCTTTCTAATGGTGTCACTCAGTATTATAAATTTACTTTGACAGTTAGTAAACAGACAAGTGAGTCCTGAGAACAGGAAGTGTGGAGCCTGTAGCAATTTCCAAAAGAAGAAGGCAAATAGAGCCAGGCTTGTTTTAACACAGCAAACATTGAACTTTTCTGCTTCTCCACTCTTTAATGGAATGTTAGTAACATAGCAAAATAGGGTGCAAAGCCTTCATTAAAAAAAATCCTTAACTGATAGGCTAGGAATTTAGGATTAGGAATAAATTATTAAAATACACATTTTAAGGGAAATAACCCATGGTCAAACAGTATTTCAGACATATTAGCTTTGTTGCTCTGTGTTAGATCAATATTTCTATTGGCTACAGCTGACTTGGTAGAAGATTCATATAACAAACAGACAACCATCTTATTTAGTTCTACCAGCCATGGGGAACAACAGTAGGAGATGTTTGTATTTCACTGTTTCCTCAGGAGGCTTGACCTTACTAAGCAGTTTGCTAAGTATTGTTTTATGGTGGGTTTATGAAATTGCTACATGTGGGAGAAATTACCATAGGTATTTATCCTATAGAGAGTACTGTTGTTTTCTGCTCTCTTTTGGCCTATCAGAATAACACATCTCACACCAGAGAATTTTTTTGTTTCTTATCCTTACAAATGATGCATTTGAGGAAAGAACAAGGTTTTAATGCAATGAGTGAAAGTAGCTTGAGTCTTGAGAATTTGTAGAGCAGAGAAAGTGGAAGGAATTCCTCGCCCCCTATTAAGCACATAAAGGCATCAGGAAGGGAAGAGAGCTGGTTTTCTATTTAGTCCAACTCTCTAGCAGAAAGCTCTTTCTAGTGGAAAGAGCACTAGACCTAGAGTCAAAATGTAGTACCTAGAATTCCAGTGTAGGATGGTTGTTTGATCATCTTCCTTCATGTTGAGATTCATGTCATCCTTGCCAGCTAATGGAACAGATAATGCCTCCCTCACATGCTCAAGGTGTTACACAACTGCCAAGTATTCTAATAGCGTCATAACATGTAAAACTTGCTCCACACTCAAAATCTGTTTCCAACTCTCCTATTTCTGTTGGCAGTATCAACATGTTCCCCAGCCAAAGCATCTCTAATCACTACTGCTGTGTGTAGTATCCATTCATTTGGGATATTGATGATTTGACTAAAGTTTACTTTCTAAGTTTTTATCTAGACAAACATTTTGAAGTGAAATAAAATGAGCTTGTCAAAAGGTAACTGTGTTTTCACTGGTTTCTTGTGCACCTATTCACTAAAGTCCTACTAAGTGTAAAACACTGTGCTCTGCATTTTGGGCAGCTGACTGAGGACATGAACAAAGCCCTCCCCTGCCCTCAAGTGAGCTGATGGCCTCGTGAAGGTTCAGATGTGTTCATACCTAACCCTGATACGAAGCATAGCTCTTAGAACTGTTGGGTTACTCTAACATGGAAACAACAACTCATAGCAGTATCCATTCCAGAAAGGGCATTCACTTTTCCACATGTTGTCCAAATTTTACATCACATCCCTCTGGATATGAGCCCAGCCTCCTATTTAACACACACACACACACACACACCACACACACACACACACACACACCCAAATTCTCTTTTGCCAAATGTTTCTTGAAGTTAATAACTTTATTGAATACATGAGGAGGTCATAGAATATCTTTCTTCTTGAATAAGCATTTCCATGATGATACATAATGCATGTGTCACACTTCAAATGGCTCACCAGAGTTCTTTTTTCCCAAACAAATAACAGTGTTCTTCTGAAGAGGAATTCTGGCAAATAAAAATTTTGCCTTCTTATCTCACAAGATTTTATGAGTTGTAGACAAGTTTTCCTAATAAAAACTTTTTTATATCTATACTTTTTTCTTTTTTTCTATTATGTTTTGATCACCCTTAGCAAGGCAGCAATGAACTAAGAACATACATGAAATGAATAACCAGCAGTTGGCCCTTTAAGAGCTGTATGCAAAATGGTGATCTTAATGAAAGAAGAGGGAAGCCTCAGTAAATTTCTCAGACCACTAGGGCACCATTGAGAACAATAGTGAAACAATGTCTTTATGAAGTCAGCAAAATGAACCACAGCACACTAAGTGCCGTGGCTTCCTATTGAAAGAAAAATTAAAATAAGATGAATAACTGGGCTGTCATCTATTAAGCGTATGCACATATGGCTAATGGCCTACATTAAAATTCTAACCAATCTGTACACTTCTATAAATAGATTAAGAAGCAGCTCCTTTGTTTCTTTCTCAAGCTTGCAGTTCTTGGGCCAAAGAGGACATCTTAAAGATGATGGTTGGATGCAAAGCACCCGTAGGTTCATGAGTCCTAGGTCACCTGTACATATCATTCTGTCTGTGCTAGTTAAAATGATATAGAATGATTTTGTAATATTTTACATAGGTATATTTGTATGTACTAATAGCATATGGTTCCCATTTTAAAGCTGTTTTACAGCAAATAATTGTTGTGTTTTGAAAGAATGATATTTGACGTGGCCCATACTGTATTTGTTTTTTCTTTAAACATTTTATTGTGTATTGAGTATAGCAGATTAATAATGTTGAGATAATTTGGATAGCAAAGGAACTCAACCATACATATACATGTATCCATTTTTCTCCAGGACATGTTTTATTATTACAAGTGAAATCAAAAGGGTAACACAAAGGCAGTAGGATAATTGAATAGGTTGAAGGTCAGTGAAATATACTAGGCCAATCTCTGACCACTGTTCAAATATACATAATAGTGCAGGACTCTCTCAAGCAAATGTGGCACAAAGAAAACTTTCTATAAGAATAACATAGTTTAGATATATTCTTTTTGGAGTAAGTCTTCTTGCCTAAAATTAAGCCTGAAGTCATCTCTTTTATTCTAATATCTGTTTATAATCTCCCAAGGCTACTGGTAAATTGTAATGCTGTAGATGAAATTAGAATTATAATTGCTAATTGTGAGTGTTTTGTTATGATTTGAGATGGATCGTACTATATTTGAGGACTTCCCTGGTGGCTCAGATGGTAAAGAATCCACCTGCAATGTGGGAGACTTGGGTTTGATCCCTGGGTTGAGAAGATCCCCCGGAAGAGGGCTTGGCAACCCACTCCAGTATTCTTGCCTGGAGAATCCCCATGACAGGAGCCTGGTGGGCTACCATCCATGGGGTCATAAAGAATCAGACACAACTGAGTGACTAAACATAGCACACCACATACTATATTTGAAGGCTTCCCAGGTGGCACACTAGTGGTAAAGAACCCACCTGCCAATTCAGGAGACATAAGAGATGTGGATTCAATCCCTGGGTCAGGAAGGTCCCCTGGAGAAGGGCATGGCAACCCACTCTGTATTCCTGCTTGGGAAATCCCATGGACAGAGGAGCCTGGTGGGCTACATATAGTCAGTAGGGTTCCAAAGAGCTAGATGTGACTGAAGTAACTTAGCACACACACATGCATATTATATTTGAAAACCATCCTGCAAGTAAAATAAAACAATTTCCCTTCTGAAATAGTAAAATTACATTAAATTCCAAAGAGATCATTTCCTAGATGTCTAAATGCTTGTTCTTCTCATTTTTATGAAATGCACAAATTTAATCTGTAGCTATTACCTAGTATGGCTTAGAATATGCAAGTGATGGGTAAGAAACTTCTAAGGTTATGGTGTTTGGACACTCCAGCTGTGGGCTGTAGTCTTCTGCTTCATAGAGCATGGTAAATAAAAGCAAAGGATGAGAATAGAAATTGTAACCTTGGATATGCTTGTATTTTGTAGATTCTTTTATATAATAGTCTGTACAATTTTGGGGATATATTCACTGTTCAGAAAATCGTGTTTTAATGGTATTTAACATTAAAACAGTGTTTAACAGTGTTTAAAACAGTGTTTTAAACTTTTAATTTATCAAAAGAAGTATTTCCTTTGATTGAGTAAAGAAAATCGTACACACCAAAATAGTCTGAAAACCTAGAGGCTCTAATCAAAGCATTCAAAACCTAAGAAATTAAGGAAACTATATGGAAAATTTAATCAATCCCAGGATTTATATTTTTATGGACAGCAGGTAGTTGTGCATTCTCATTTAAATTGATTCTCATTAAATCTGTTGTTTAAATGAAGTGTTTGGATGATTTGCTTTAATTACTAGTAGCATTGGGTTTAAACCAAGAATCTTGCTAGTTATTTTTATTTATTTCATCTCTTCTGTGTTCCATTTTCCTTTTTTTCTTTCCTTCTTTCCTTTCATTTATTTTAATTTTTAATTGAAATATAGTTAACTAAAAATGTGTTAGTTTCAGCTGTAAAGCAAAATGATTTATAAATTAAGTTCTTTTGTACCATTTTTTTTAGATTCCATGTATAAGTGGAATCCATATTTGTCTTTCTCTGAGGTAGTTCACTCAGTATGAAAATCTCTAGGTCTTCATTTACTGCTTCAAATGGCATTATTTCATTCTTTTATTTTATAGCTGAGTAATATTCTATTGTATATATATATGTGTGTGTATATACACATGTATATACCACATTGTCTTTCTTCAGCTGTTGATGGGCGTTTAGGTTGTTTAGATGTCTTGACTAGATGTTGTTTAGATGTCTTGACTCGGGGAGGCAATGGCACCCACCCCAGTACTTTTGCCTGGAAAATCCCATGGAGGAGGATCCTGGTAGGCTCCAGTCATGGGGTCGCTCGACACGACTGAGCAACTTCACTTTCACTTCCTTCACTTTCATGCATTGGAGAGGAAATGGCAACCCACTCAGTGTTCTTGCCTGGAGAATCGCGGGGGAGCCTGGTGAGCTTCCGTCTGTGGGGTCGCACAGAGTCGGACACGACTGAAGCGACGCAGCAGCAGCAGATGTCTTGACTATTATAAATATTGCTTCTGTGAACAGTGGAACACATGTGTCTTTTTAATTAGAAAGTTTTTGTCTTTTCTGGATATATGCTCAAGGGTGCTGGAGCATATGGTAACTCTATTTTTAGATTTTAAAGGACCCTCCACACTGTTCTCCATAGTGACTGCAGATCAGATCAGATCAGTCGCTCAGTCGTGTCCGACTCTTTGCGACCCCATGAACCGCAGCACGCCAGGCCTCCCTGTCCATCACCAGCTCCCGGAGGTCACTCAGACTCGCATCCATCGAGTCAGTGATGCCATCCAGCCATCTCATCCTCTGTCGTCCCCTTCTCCTCCTGCCCTCAATCCCTCCCATAGTGACTGCACCAATGTACATTCCCACCAGCTATGTAGGAGGGTTCCCTTTTCTCCACACCCTTTCCAGCGTGTATTCTGTGTTTGTAGACTTTTTACCAATGGCCATTCTGACTGGTGTGAAGTGATACTTCACTGTAAATTTAATTGGCATTTCTCTAATAATTAGTGACGTTGAGCATGTTTTCACATGCTGCTTGGTCATTTGTATGTCTTCCGGGAGAAATGTCTATTTAGATCTTCTGCCCATTTTTTGATTGGGTTGTTTGTCTTTTTTTGAAGTTGAGCTGTATAAGCTGTTTGTGTATTTGGAAATTAAACCCTTGTTGGGCGCATCATTTGCAAATATTTTCTCCCATTCTGTAGGTTGTCTTTTTGTTGAGTTTATGGTTTCCTTTGTTGTGCAAAAGCTTTCAAGTTTAATTAGGTCCCATTTGTTTATTTTTGCTTTTATTTCCATTACTCTAGGAGACGGATCCAAAAAAATATTGTTGCAATTTATGTCAAAGATTGTTCTCTGTTTCCCTCTAGGAGTTTTATAATGTCTAGTATTACACATAGGTCTTTAATTCATTTTGAATTTAATTTTATATATGGTGTTAGAGAATGTTCTGATTGCATTCTTTTACATGTAGCTATCCACTTTTTTAGGCACCAGTTATTGAAGAGTGTTAACTTCTTTTGATTATTTTTTATTACTCCATTTTATCTCCAGATATGATTTAACACCCCTGATGTCTGCACATTTGCCCCTTCCATGCCCTGTCGTGGGCAACCACTCTAGTATATTTGCTGCTGCTGCTGCTGCTAAATCGCTTCAGTCGTGTCCGACTCTGTGTGACCCCATAGACAGCAGCCCACCAGGCTCCCCCGTCCCTGGGATTCTCCAGGCAAGAACACTGGAGTGGGTTGCCATTTCCTTCTCCAATGCATGTAAGTGAAAAGTGAAAGTGAAGTCTCTCAGTCGTGTCCGACTCTTCGCGACCCATGGACTGCAGCCCACCAGGCCCCTCCGTCCATGGGACTTTCCAGGCAAGAGTAGGTCCTCAAATATACACGTGTGCATGGAGAATCCCAGGGACAGAGGAGCCTGGTGGGCTGCCGTCTATGGCGTCTCATAGAGTTGGACACGACTGAAGCGACTTAGTAGCAGCAGCAACCTTGTAAATGAACTGTACATGCTTGTGTTTTTAAATTATGCAAGTGACAACCTATAAAGTACTCTAATACTTTATACACTTTAACATACTTAGAGTATATTTTAAAAAACTTTAATATACTTCTTTTTTATTTTTAGTGGTTGTTCTAGGATTTACAGTATACATCTTTAACTTATGATAGTCTGCCTTCAAATGGTACTATATTAATACCTCTCCATGATGAGTATAAGGATCTTACAGCAGTTTGCTTCCATCACCCTCCTCCTGTTGGTCTTATTGTCACTAATGTGTTATAAATCCCACAGACATTGCTGTTGTTTTTGCTTTAAACAGTCTGTGATCCAAAGATTAAAAATGAGAAAAATATTTTTATATTTATCTATCTATCTATATATATATGTAGCCTATGTGTTGGAGAAGGAAATGGCAACCCACTCCAGTGTTCTTGCCTGGAGAATCCCAGGGACGGGGGAGCCTGGTGGGCTGTCGGTCTCTGTGGTCGCACAGAGTCAGACACGACTGAAGTGACCACAGTCGCTTCAGGAAATGGTAGGAAAGGAAAGGTAATGGTAACCCACTCCAGTGTTCTAAGTCGACTGAAGCGACTTCGCAGCTTAACATATATGCACACATATGTTGCTCCTTGTTCCTTTGCATAGATTTATTATTTTTATCAGATATCATTTTCCTTCTGTCTTCTCTAGAACTTCCTTTAACATAACATAACATAAGGATCTGTAAATGAACTCTTTTGCTTTTTGTTGGTCTGAAAAAAATCTTTATTTCATCTTTATTTTTGAAAGATTTTCTTCTAGATATATAATTTCATGTTAACAGAACTCTTTTCCCTTCAGCGCTTTAAAGATGTCATTCACTGTCTTAGATCTCTGATGAAAAATCTCCTGTCATTCATTCTTATCTTTCTTCCTCTGTACATATCTTTCTCTGGCTGTTTTTAAGATTTCATTTTCTGTTTTGTTGTTTCTCATCAGTTTGTTTATCATATTCTCTGGTGTGGTTTTCATGTTTATCTGCTTGTACTTTCTTGAGATTCTGACTCTGTGGGCTTAGAGTTTTCATCAAATTTGAAAAAAATTCATTGATTATTTCTTCAAATACTTTTCTATTCCTCTCTGCCTTAGTGGAACTCTAATTATGCATGTATCAGATTGCTTGATATTGTGATTTTTTAAATATTCTGTCCAAAAATTTTATGCATCTCTGCTTTTCAAATTCTGATCTCAGTGGAATCACTGCGCTCTGTTTAGGCTTATTTCTCTAAGGGCTTCCCTGGTGGCTCAGTGGTAAAGAATCTGCCTGCCAAGGCAGGAGACACAGCTTCAATCTCCGGGTCAGAAAGATCCCCTGGAGAAGGGAATGGCATCCCACTTCAGTGTTTTGCCTCAAGAATTCCATGGACAGAAGAGCCTGGCAGGCTACAGTCCATGGGATCACAAAATAGTTGGACACGACTTTGTGACTAAACAACAACAGCTCTGAGCCATAGCATGGACTTGTTTCCAAGTGGTGATCTGGAGCAACCGAAAGTCTCACCTGGTTTGTGTTCCTTCACTTAAGAGATCAGAGTCCCATGCTCTGCAAAGCATTGTTCTTTGATTTTTTGTTTTGTTTTCCTAGTTATATATATGGCAAGAAGACAATTCACACAGCAATTAATCCTTCACACCCTGCTTTATTTTTGATCGATTCATACAATTCTTTTAAAAAACTGATTGCTCATAATAAAAATTAAAATATATGAGTATCATGAACAAAATGTATTGCATTTAGGATAAATTCCAGCATGTTTTCTCTGACTTAGAGGTCCTGCATGATTTGGCCCCTTCTTCCCATAGTAGGTATCCCTTTTACTACGCTTTCCTCCATTCAAACCCTCCAGTGATACTAGCTTATTTAATCCCTCCAATCTACCATGCATGCTCTGGCAGGCTTCTCCCAGTCATCTCTTGAATACCTCTTTGTCATCATTTACATGCAGGCTTGAATGCCACTTATTGAGTGACTCTTTTTTTCTTTTTTCGCATGACTTGTGTGTGTGAAAAAATTAGGTTTTCTTCTTGTATTGTGTCATCAGATCAAATCAGATTAGTCCCTCTGCTGCTGCTGCTGCTAAGTCACTTCAGTCGTGTCCGACTCTGTGCAACCCCATAGACGGCAGCCCACCAGGCTCCCCCGTCCCTGGGATTCTCCAGGCAAGAACACTGGAGTGGGTTGCCATTTCCTTCTCCAATGCATGAAAGAGAAAAGTGAAAGTGAAGTCGCTCAGCTGTGACCGACTGGTAGCGACCCCAGGGACTGGAGCCTACCAGGCTCCTCTGTCCATGGAATTTTCCAGGCAAAAGTACTGGGGTGGGGTGCCATTGCCTTCCCCGAGTCCCCCAGTCATGTGCAACTCTTTGCGACCCCATGAATCGCAGCACGCCAGGCCTCCCTGTCCATCACCAACTCCCGGAGTTCACTCAGACTCACATCCATCGAGTCAGTGATGCCATCCAGCCATCTCATCCTCTGGCATCCCCTTCTCCTCCTGCCCCCAACCCCTCCCAGCATCAGAGTCTTTTCCAATGAGTCAACTCTTCGCATGAGGTGGCCAAAGTACTGGAGTTTCAGCTTTAGCATCATTCCTTCCAAAGAAATCCCAGGGCTGATCTCCTTCAGAATGGACTGGTTGGATCTCCTTGCAGTCCAAGGGACTCTCAAGAGTCTTCTCCAATACCACAGTTCAAAAGCATCAATTCTTCGGCGCTCAGCCTTCTTCATTGTCCAACTCTCACATCCATACATGACCACAGGAAAAACCATAGCCTTGACTAGATGAACCTTTGTTGGCAAAATAATGTCTCTGCTTTTGAATATGCTATCTAGGTTGGTCATAACTTTCCTTCCAAGGAGTAAGTGTCTTAATTTCATGGTTGCAGTCACCATCTGCAGTGATTTTGGAGCCCAGAAAAATAAATTCTGACACTGTTTCCACTGTTTCCCCATCTATTTCCCATGAAGTAATGGGACCGGATGCCCTGATCTTCATTTTCTTAGTATTGAGCTTTAAGCCAACTTTTTCACTCTCCACTTTCACTTTCATCAAGAGGCTTTTGAGTTCCTCTTCACTTTCTGCCATAAGGGTGATGTCATCTGCATATCTGAGGTTATTGATATTTCTCCCCACAAACTTGATTCCAGCTTGTGTTTCTTCTAGTCCAGCATTTCTCATGATGTACTCTGCATATAAGTTAAATAAACAAGGTGACAATATACAGCCTTGATGTACTCCTTTTCCTATTTGGAACCAGTCTGTTGTTCCATGTCCAGTTCTAACTGTTGCTTCCTGACCAGCATACAGGTTTCTCAAGAGGCAGATCAGGTGGTCTGGTATTCCCATCTCTTTCAGAATTTCTCACAGTTTATTGTGATCCACACAGTCAAAGGGTTTGGCATAGTCAATAAAGCAGAAATAGATGTTTTTCCGGAACTCTCTTGCTTTGTCCATGATCCAGCGGATGTTGGCAATTTGATCTCTGGTTCCTCTGCCTTTTCTAAAACCAGCTTGAACATCAGGAAGTTCACAGTTCACATATTGCTGAAGCCTGGCTTGGAGAATTTTGAGCATTACTTTACTAGCGTGTGAGATGAGTGCAATTGTGTGGTAGTTTGAGCACTCTTTGGCATTGCTTTTCTTTGGGATTGAGATGAAAACTGACCTTTTCCAGTCCTGTGGCCACTGTTGAGTTTTCCAAATTTGCTGGCATATTCAGTACAGCACTTTCACAGCATCATCTTTCATGATTTGGAATAGCTCCACTGGAATTCCATCACCTCCACTAGCTTTGTTCGTAGTGATGCTTTCTAAGGCCCACTTGACTTCACATTCCAGGATGTCTGGCTCTAGGTCAGTGATCACACCATCGTGATTATCTGGGTCGTGAAGATCTTTTTTGTACAGTTCTTATGTGTATTCTTGGCATCTCTTCTTAATATCCTCTGCTTCTGTTAGGTCCATACCATTTCTGTCCTTTATCAAGCCCATCTTTGCCTGAAATGTTCCTTTGGTATCTCTGATTTTCTTGAAGAGATCCCGAGTCTTCCTTTATAGCACTGAACATAATTTTTAGTTATATTTTTATTTGTATGCTTTTCTTTTTATTTGGAGGATTATTGCTTTACAGTGTTCTGTTGAGTCTGCTACACAACAGTGTGAATCAGCCATAAGTATATATATATATATATATATATATATCCCCTCAGTTTTGAGCCTTCCTCCCTCCCACCATGTATGCTTATTTTTAGTTGTCCATCTGGCTGATAGACTGTAAGCTCCAAGAGGGCAGTGAACTGGCTATTTTGTGGATACAATAGCCTGTATCCTATGCTCCGGCATATAATAGGTACTCAACAAATAATTGTTGACTTACTGTTGTGCAAACTAGTTAACAGTGAATTCTGTACCTTGCAGGACATAGGATGACAAATAGGCTCATTCTTCTTTAATTCCAGTAAGATACTTAAGTGTCACAGCACCTCTGTTGCTGCTAAGTCACTTCAGTCATGTCCGACTCTGTGCGACCCCATAGACGGCAGCCCACCAGGCTCCCCCATCCCTGGAACTTTCCAGGCAAGAACACTGGAGTAGGTTGCCATTTCTTTCTCCAATGCATGAAAGTGAAAAGTGAAAGTGAAGTCACTCAGTCGTGTCTGACTCTTAGCAACCCCGTGGATTGCAACCTACCAGGCTCCTCTATCCATGGGATTTTCCAGGCAAGAGCACAGCACCTCTACTTTGTTATTATAATGTCCTAAGAAGCTGGCTATGAGGGGTAAAAGCAAAAGGTATTTACTTTTTGGTATTTCTGTGCTTTCTGTATTTATCACTGTTAGTTGCTGTAATCCTATGGTTTTAAAAGTATAGCACAGAAAATCTGCCATGAACATTCTGATACCTTTTCTCACTTTAAAATAAGGGCTATTGCTCTCAGTTATTATAAGACATTCTAATTATAGAAAATTTGGACAGTAAAGAAAAGTTTTCTGAAAGTTTCCTTGTTATCTCTTAGTCTCCTTTGTTGCTTCATCAAACTCTTCCCATCTTTTTTTGCTGTGGAAATGTGAGAGTTGGACTGTGAAGAAGGCTGAGCGCCGAAGAATTGATGTTTTTGAACAGTGGTGCTGGAGAAGACTCTTGAGAGTCCCTTGGACTGCAAGGAGATCCAACCAGTCCATTCTGAAGGAGATCAGCCCTGGGATTTCTTTGGAAGGAATGATGCTAAAGCTGAAACTCCAGTACTTTGGCCACCTCATGCAAAGAGTTGACTCATTGGAAAAGACTCTGATGCTGGGAGGGATTAGGGGGAGGAGGAGAAGGGGACGACGGAGGATGGGATGGCTGGATGGCATCACTGACTCGATGGACATGAGTCTGAGTGAACTCCAGGAGTTGGTGACGGACAGGGAGGCCTGGCGTGCTACGATTCATGAGGTGGAGAAGAGTCAAACACAACTGAGCGACTGAACTGAACTGAACTGAAGATTTTAGCTTTGATTTTATTCTTCTCACTGGGACTCTTTCCTTAGACTATTACCCTTGCCCTTAATTTCTCTTTCATTTGTGTATGTGTGTGTGTGTGTGTGTGTGTATAAAATGGTTTTTAGTGTGGTAATTGACATATGTGGGCTTCCCTGGTGGCTCAGCTGGTAAAGAATCCACCTAAAATGTGGGAGACCTGGGTTTGATCCCTGGGTTGGAAAGATCCCCTTGAGAAGGAGACAGCTACCCACTCCAGTATTCTGGCCTGGAGAATTCCATGGAGTCTATAGTCCATGGGGTCACAAACAGTTGGACACAACTGAGTGACTTTCACTTTCACTCTTTTTCAAAAGAAAGTGTACACTGCTGTGTATGAAGTAGATGGCTGGCCAGGGCCTACTGTATAGCGTAGAGGAAAACAAGGAAGGTACAATCTGTTTGTAGGACACATATTAAGTTAATCTTGAAAATTCATTCCAGTATACATTAGGTAAGACAAATGTGTATTTTTAATCATACTTTTTGCTCTAGACTCCAAACTCATGTATCCATTGGCAACATGACACCTCTGTTTAGAGAGCAGACCTGTGTCCAGAAACAAATACATCATCAGTCTTCTAAACTCATTCCATGTCTATTTCAGTGTCTGATACAACCACTTGCCTAGCTGTCCAATCCACAAACATAGACCTTATCATGAGTTCCTCTTTCCCCTTCCTTATAGCTCTATCACTTTAACCAGTTCTGTCACTTTAACCAATCAAATACCTTTGTGTCAATCTTTGTCTCCATCTCCATTGGCTGAGCTATAACCATCTCTCACCTAGAAAGCTGCTCCAGTCCCTGACTGGTCTCTTTCATCATTCTTATTTCCTTTCTTTCATTCTGCACACTGCAGCCAGACAAATCTTTGAAAAATATACATTTTAACCCTTCCCAGAACTCTTCAATGGTTTCCCACTGATATCACAGTAAAGATAAAAAAAATCCTAGTCTTAACCACATAAAGCCTCCACGCATTGTTCCTGTGCTTTCTCTTTTGCTCTTTTTATTCTTTGCAATTGTGCTAGACTTTTTAAAATTAATTTTTATTGAAGTATAGTTGATTTACAGTGTTGTGTTAGTTTCTGCTTTGTAGCAAAGTGAATCAGTTATATATATATATATATATATATATATATATATATATATATATATGTATATATACACACATATAACCACTGTTTTTAGATTCTTTTCCCATATAGGCCGTTACAAAGTGTTGAGCAAAGTTCCTTGTGCTGTACAGTAGGTTCTTATTACCTATTTTCTGTATGGTGGTGTGTATATGTCAGTACCAATCTTCCAGTTATCCTGCCTGCCCCCCTTTCACCCTTGGTAACCACAAGTTTGCTTTTTACATCTGTGACTCTTGTTTTGTAAATAAGTTGATTTGTGACATTTTTGTAATAGATTGCACATATAAATGATATATGTATTTCTCTCTGTCTGACTTACTTCACTCAGCATGACAATCTCTCAGTCCATCAATGTTGCTGCAAACGGCATTATTTCATTCTTTATTATGACTGTGTAATATTCCACTGTATATATATACTACATTTTCTTTATCCTTTCCTCCGTCGATGGACATTTAGGTTGCTTCAATGTCCTGGCTATTGTAAATAGTGCTGTAGTGAACACTGGGGTGTATATATCTAGAATTTTATCAGGTCTTAGAATGTGCATGCTCTCTGTTTCCTTATAGGTATTGTATGTGCTGTTCCCTCAGCCTTAAACACTCATCCTTCTGAACTTTGGTCTGTTTAATTCCTGTCTATATTTCAACATCTTAATATAAGCCTTCCTTTACTCTCAAACGAGTTTCTTTGTTTCATGATTTTAAGGCATCTCACACCTCTTCTTTATGGCATCTCAAAACAATTGTAACAGTTATCAATTTTAAGTTAGTTATGTCCTTCTCTTGCTAGAATATGAGCTTTTTGAAAACAAGGCTGTGCCTATCTTATTCTTCATTAATACTGATGCCTAACATCCTGTTTTGAATAAAGTAGATAGTAAATATTTTTGGATGGAAAGATCCTTTGAAAAAATTTTTGGCAAAAGAATCAGGGTTCCCTTCTGATTGCTGGGCTCTGTTATCTATATTTTAAATGGTGGCTCAATCAAATATCATAGATTGAGGACAAAGCATGCACTAAAATAGACATGGGAAAACTGGCTACATACAGTTGAAAAGTTTAGGAAAGTATAACTTTTAGTTTATGTAGGATGTCAGGGACTCTGTTTATTCCTAGCCATGAATGGTTTTGGGGCATGGGCAAAAGTGTATTCCCTGAATCAACCTGCCAACTTGATAATGGAATAGAAATTAAAAAAAAAAAAAAAAACATACCACTGGACATAGGTCACATTAACCTAGAGATCTGGCTAAGAATAAACTTTGTAATTTGCAGGCAGCAGACATTATCATGGGCTATTCTGTAGGATTCAGGATAGGCACAAACTGTCCCAGATACCCATGCTTTGCAGGTTAAGTGTCTATAGCAGGGAGAAGGGAAGTTATAGGACCATAAAATTTTGTAACCCAGTTGATCAATAAATACGTATTGAGTATCTTATATGTGCCAGGTTCTAGTGATTCCATGGTGTTCTAGATAGGCATTAAATAAATATACAAGGTTTTGGATAACAGAAAATTTATGTCAAGTGAAAGTCACTCAGTTGTGTCCGACTTTTTGTGATCCCATGGACTGTACAGTCCATGGAATTCTCCAGGCCAGAATACTGGAGTGGGTAGCCTTTCCCTTCTCCAGGGGATCTTCCCAATCCAGGGATCAAGCCCAGGTCTCCTGCATTGCAGGCAGATTCTTCATCAGCTGAGCCACAAGAGAAACTCAAGAATACTGGAGTGGGTAGCCTATCCCTTCTCAGAGGATCTTTCCAACCCAGGAATCGAACCAGGATCTCCTGCATTGCAGGTGGATTCTTTACCAGCTGAGCTATCAGGGAAGCCCTATGTCAAGTTTTATAAATATAATAGTCTAAGTGCACAATTAATATAACCTATAATAAGGATATCCACCAAAGCTGTCTTGTGCTGGGTCTGTGGTCTGCTCAAGATTTATAGATGCACATAGTACTATAAAAGGGGAAGAAGGCAGAATAACATGCTCTAAAATGTATATATTTGTGGATTTGATGATTATCAGAATTGTTAATTTCTATGTTGATACCAGAGGAGAAATTCTAGGAAAACATTTCTTGCTTATGGCTTGTCTGATGGAGACTTCTATTTCAGAGGTAAGACTCAGTTTCAGTCTAAATGCCAGCTTTAATTTAACAGTGTAGTTTCCTGCAGTCCTGTGTTGAGAAGGGTTCTGAGATCATGTCTAGGCTTGGGTGTAGAACACTGATTGAAATATTAGACATAGCTGAGGATGTAGTTATGGAACCTCTCATGTCATAAGTTGGTTTTCCTTGTTCTATATGGTCATCCCCTGAGCCCAAAAAAAGGGGGGGGTGCCATCCCCCCCCTATATGTCAAAGACTTACTTTTTTTCATCCTCAGTAATTAAAATTGATTATTTTCAACAAATTATTATTGCATTAAAAATGTCTCTGTGTTGAACTAGTATTGTGAAGTGCTACATTTTCTGCTTTATCCTCATCAAATCCTACTGAATAAAATCTATTCAATTTAATTAAATACTGAAGGTAGACTGAAAACTCTCAACTCATTTGGAGCTCAAGATTAGAAATAATACAAAATTCACAGATCCTAGTAAATTGTTATCATATAGAGAATATATTCATCACAGGATTTGGGCTACCCTGAACTAACAATTATATTTTGGCACATATTCTAGTGGCTCAGATGGTAAAGAATCCTCCTGCAATTCAGGAGAACTGGGTTGGATCCCTGGGTTGGGAAGATCCCCTGGAGAAGGGAATGGCTACCTGTTCCAGTATTGTGGCCTGGAGAATTCCATGGACTATACAGTCCATGGCATTGCAAAGACACAACTGAGTGTCTTTTCACCTTCACCTTCACCTATTTTAAACCTCTGTGGCAACAACAGCAACATTAAAGTATATCATTGTGATATGGCGGCTGTTCAGAATAAATATGGGAAAATATCACAGAAAGAAAAAGTCCCAGAGGGTATCTGTGCATATGTAATAACCTCTCTCTAGTTATTTTGTCTTCATTTTTCTCTTTCCTCTCCTTCCTTCCATTGTAATCCCAGCTAAGTCACACCAGAGTTTTCTTGTTTTTCACTGAGAATCATGGTTCTTTTCCTTTTTGTATTTGGTGATTGGATTCTGTTAAGGGTCAATGACTGTTAAAGACAGATGCCCTTGCTTTCTTCTTTTGTGACTGTTTAATCCTTTTCTTATCTTCAATGATCTTATACTTGGTAGCTTATGCTTATTCAGCTTACACCCTTTTCCTTCTTTTTGTCCACTGCTTGCACTGAAGTATGGCTGTTTTGCTTCTGACCTTTACATGGGGGTATATAATTGGACAGTCTCCAAAGGCAGATGAATCTATGTGAAGTGATCTTTAGACTAACCTTCAAATGTCTCTTGAAGGTTGGGAAATTGACTAGTATATCTTGGCACCAAAAGCATTTTCCTAACCTACTTCATGAGCCATATTGAGCTCTAACTGCTTCATTTGACTTGAGACTCTTTTCTTCTTCAACACTTTCCAAAGATGCTTAAGGTAATGGAATGGAATGAGTTAGAGTTGTTGAGTACACATTTCTTTATCTAATTCACTGTCTTTGTCATGGACCTGGGTAAGATTCTGACTTTGACTGTGCTTCTGGAATTCAGAAATGGGATACACCATTATGCCAGCAGTCCAATTTGAATCCCCCGAGTTACTTAACTTCAGTACACTGTACTTCAAACATCTTTCCCATGTCTTATAATAGCGGCATCCTTATGTCCTGTTGCTGCTTCAAGAATTATAGAGAGTTCTCTTTCTCACTGGACTGCAAACTATCAGGGGATAGAGACAGGGTCTTGCTATTTCTTTGTGACCCCTAATGCCACACTACTAACAGAGTAGGTGCTCAAGAAATTTTGATTGAATGAATAAAAACAATACAAAGTTATTTTAATTTAAAGTAGTATATAAATGTAACAAGCACCATTTCTAGAACCTCCTCTCCCAAAATACAGCACAGAAATTTGCAGTCAGTGCGGTCAATTTTCCATAAACTTTTAAGGATCATTTTGGGGCTTGTGATTCTATATGTGTATTAGAAATTTGCCAAATTTCTACCTTTTCTTCTCTTACCTGCCCCTCACATAGCATTTGGACCTATTATACAGGCTGATATGGAAGGATATTGCGTCTTTGCTCATTCAAAGGATAGTGCTGATCTGGACAAATGAAGTGAATCCTAGAAGTGTTTATTTAGGATGACATTGCTTGAGATGATATCACATAGATCTCATTCATTCAATGAATCTTTGTTTTTATTTTTTTTGAGGAGAAAAAAAAAGGGATATTTTTTAAAAATCACAAATGAAAAGAGACAATAGTAAAAGTTGGGAAACATGACTTTCCTTATAAGCAGGTATGTGTGGGCACACTCAATCATGTCTGATTCCTTTGAAGCCTGATAGACTGTAGCCTGCCAGGTTCCTCTGTCTGTGAAAATTTCCAGGAAAGAATACTGGAGCAGATTGCCATTTTCTTCTCCAGGGAACCTTCTTGACCCAGGGATTGAACCCATGTCTCTTATGCCTCCTGCATTGGCAGGGGTTCTTTACCACTAGCACCACCTGGGAAGCCCCATATAGCAGGCAATTAATTGCATAAATGGTTCAGAAATGGCATCATTACTGCCAAACCTGGCCTTTTCTTTACCTCCCTTGTTTGCCATCTATCATCTGGGTGTCACAGTTTCTGCAAGGAATTTGTGCTTTATTTTTTCTCTTAGGGGACATCGTCTAAAAATGTAGTTACTATGAATATGGATAAATTACCTAATTTCTTTCTGCAAAATGTAGCTTAACTCTAATTCACACTACAGCATTAAAGACATCTGTTAAGAGGGTTTAATTTTTTTTTTTTGGAGTATAGTTGTCCTTTTCATCAGGGAAATGGAATGCAAAAGTAGGAAGTCAAGAAACTCTTGGAGTAACAGGCAAAATTTGGCCTTGGAGTACAGAATGAAGCAGGGCAAAGGCTAATAGAGTTCTGCCAAGGGAACGCACTGGTCATAGCACACAGCCTCTTCCAACAACACAAGAGAAGACTCTACACATGGACATCACCAGATTGTCAACACCGAAATCAGATTGATTATATTCTTTGCAGCCAAAGATGGAGAAGCTCTATACAGTAGCAGAAATAAGACTGGAAGCTGACTGTGGCTCAGATCATGAACTCCTTATTGCCAAATTCAGACTTCAGTTGAAGAAAGTAGGGAAAACCACTAGACCCTTCAGGTATGACTTAAATCAAATCTCAAATGATTATACAGTGAAAGTGAGAAATAGATTTAAGGGACTAGATCTGATAGACAGAGTGCCTGATGAACTATGGATAGAGGTTCATAACATTGTAAAGGAGATAGGAAGCAAGACCATCCCCAAGAAAAAGAAATGCAAAAAAGCAAAATGACTGTCTGAGGAGGCCTTACAAATAGCTGTGAAAAGAAGAGACATCAAAAGCAAAGTAGAAAAGGAAGGATATAACCATTTGAATGCAGAATTTGAAAGAATAGCAAGGAGAGATAAGAAAGCCTTCCTCAGGGATCAGTGCAAAGAAATAGAGGAAAACAACAGAATGGGAAAGACTAGAGATCTTTTCAAGAAAATTAGAGATACCAAGGGAAAATTTCATGCAAAGATGGGCTCGATAAAGAACAGAAATGGTATGGACCTAACAGAACCAGAAAATATTAAGAAGAGGTGGCAAGAATAACAGAAGAACTGTACAAAAAAAGAACTTCACGACCCAGATAATCACAATTGTGTGATCACTCACCTAGAGCCAGACATCCTGAAATATGATGTCAAGTGGGCCTTGGGAAGCATTACTATGAACAAAGATAGTGGGGGGTGATGGAATTCCAGTTGAGCTATTTCAAATCTAAAAGATGATGCTGTGAAAGTGCTACACTCAATATGCCAGCAAATTTGGAAAACTCAACAGTGACCGCAGGATTGGAAAAGGTCAGTTTTCATTCCAATCCCTAAGAAAGGCAGTGCCAAAGAATGTCAGACTACTGGACAGTTGCACTCATCTCACATGCTAGTAAAGTAATGCTCAAAATTCTCCAAGCCAGGCTTCAACACTACATGAACCGTGAACTTCCAGATGTTCAAGCTGGTTTTAGAAAAGGCAGAGGAACCAGAGATCAAATTGCCAACATCCGTTGGATCATGGAAAAAGCAAGAGAGTTCCAGAAAAACATCTATTTCTGCTTTATGGACTATGCCAAACCCTTTGACTGTGTGGATCACAATAAACTGTGGAAAATTCTGAAAGAGATGGGAATACCAGACCACCTGACCTGCCTCTTGAGAAACCTGTATGCAGGTCAGGAAGCAACAGTTAGAACTGGACATGGAACAACAGACTGGTTCCAAATAGGAAAAGGAGTTCGTCAAGGCTATATATTGTCACCCTGCTTATTTAACTTCTATACAGAGTACATCATGAGAAACGCTGGGCTGGATGAAGCACAAGCTGGAATCAAGACTGCCAGGAGAAATATCACTAACCTCAGGTATGCAGATGACACCACCCTTATGGCAGAAAGTGAAGAAGAACTAAAAAGCCTCTTGATGAAAGTGAAAGAGGACACTGAAAAAGTTAGCTTAAAACTCAACATTCAAAAAACTAAGATCATGGCATCTGGTCCCATCACTTCATGGCAAATAGATGGAGAAACGGAAACAGTGAGAGACTTCATTTTGGGGGGCGGGGCTCCAAAATCACTGCAAATGGTGACTGCAGCCATGAAATGAAAAGATGCTTGGTTCTTGGAAGAAAAGTTATGACCAACCTAGACAGAATATTAAAAAGCAGAGACATTACTATGTCAACAAAGGTCGGTCTAGTCAAGGCTATGGTTTTTCCAGTAGTCATTTATGGATGTGAGAATTGGATTATAAAGACAGCTGAGCGCCGAAGAATAGATGCTTTTGAACTGTGGTGTTGGAGAAGGCTCTTGAGAGTCTCTTGGACTATAAGGAGATCCAACCAGTCCATCCTAAAGGAAATCAGTCCTGAATGTTCATTGGAAGGACTGATGTTGAAGCTGAAACTCCAATACTTTGGCCACCTGATGCGAAGAGCTGACTCATTTGAAAAGACCCTGATGCTGGGAAAGACTGAAGGCGAGAGGAGAAGGGCATGACAGAGGATGAGATGGTTGTATAGCATCACCTACTCAATGGACATGAGTTTGAGTAAGCTGCGGGAGTTGGTGACGGACAGGGAGGCTTGGCATGCTGCCGTCCATGGGGTCGCAGAGTCGGAAACGACTGAGCTACTGAACCGAACCAATAGTTCCTTTACAGTGTTGTGTTCTTTGTATAAACATATCCCTTTTTTTGAATTTCCTTCCCATTTTGGTCACCGGAGAGCACTGAGTAGAGTTCCCTGTGCTATATGGTAGGTTCTCATCAGCTGTCTTTTTTATACATAGTAGTGTATATAAGTTAATTCCATTCTCCCCATTCATCCCACTCCCCCCACTCTAAAGTGGGGCACATTATACCTGAATATCTACAACAAGGATGGGTTAATTGAGAGCACTGAGAGTTAGGAACAGGTTAAAAAAAGTGAGTTTAAGAGTCTTGGAAAATGTATATCTGTCTGTCTGTATTTATGTGGAGGAGCATGTTCATCCTAGTGGTGAAAACTGGGAGACAAGCAAAGTAGGTAAACACTGGGACAGCCTTGGGCCAGAGCTGCCTGGGGCATGATTATTAAAGGAGTGTCAGGGGGACTCCTGCTAGACAGGAATGTCAGCGACCCTCTATTGTGCTCTTGTGGTTTGGAAGGGATACCAGTGAGTATGTTTTGAGGTGCACTTATTTTCTTCATGCCACAGGCCGTATAAAAAAAATTAGTGATATACAAAATAATCTCTTGTTTATCAGTAGTCTCTTCTTTTCATTCACTTATTTTATTTTCATGTGGCAGCATCTGTCAGAGCTCCTGTTTTCTACAAGGAAGGGCATTAACATTCAATACCAAGTATCTGTTATGTGACAGGCCCTATGGTGAACATTTTAGTATTACGTTACTTACTCCTGACAACTGTGATGGAGCTTCCTCCCCTTGTACAGACAAAAAAAACAGACACAGCATGCCTGCCCTAGGCTGTAAAGGGAGTGAGGAGCAATGTTGGGGTATGTCTTTCTGACTCCACCATGGCCATGCAGAAAGCAGAACTTGATGTAAAATAAAATGTATTTTTTTTCAGGCTATTAATTTGCAAACTTTCCATTTAAAAACACCATTTCTAATTTCTAAAATGTAGTATTCACCTTTCTCTTCCTTATAACCATTCTGTAGCCTTTGATTTTGTAGACTTGGTTCATTTCTACCCTCATCCTTTTTTCTCTGTGTGATGCTGTTCATGTATGGACCACATTTTCTGGCCCGTTTACTTTTGACTTTCTCTGGGCCTTCCCTAACTCCACTATATTTTTCTTTAAATTGTGTCTACTTGTTGTTTGTTAATGTTGCTCATTCACTAAGTTGTGTCTGACTCTCTGTGACCCCATGGACTGTGGCACCCCAGGCACTCAAACTCCTGTCCTTCACAATGGAGCAATATGAGCAAACTCCTTCCTGAAATTTGCTCATATTCATGTCCTTTGAGTCAGAGATGCCATCTAACCATCTCATGCTCTGCTGCCTCTTTTTTCCTTTGCCTTCAATCTTTCCCAGCATCAGAGTCTTTTCCAGTGAGTCAGCTCTTTGCATTAGGTGGCCAAAATATTGGAGCTTCAGCTTCAGTAACTAGAACTGTAAAAAAAAAAAAAAAAAAAAAGTTTACTGATGCATGGGATGATGATCTTTATTTTGTTCCAGTACCTGACCATGATGCCCAGAATACTGTTACCTTTTTGATTTCAGCAGCAGTTCTTTTTTTTGAAAACATAAAAGATTACAGATGATACTCAACAACCTCAGGTCCTCTCAGACCTTGGGTGCTCCAGCATATATTTCTACAAGGGTATAACCACGTGTGTCCATTTGCCCTCCCTTCCTGCTTCTTCAGTCCCAGCTCCTATCACTCAGCCTCTCACCCAATGTTCTCCAGCCATGCTGGCTTTGTTTTAGTTGCTCATAGCTGCCAAGTTCTTTCCTATCATAGGCTCTTTGCCCACACTATGCCCTTTGCCAAGGCTGCCAACCATCATGCTAGCACTTACTCATCTTTTAAATTTTAGATTAGATATTGTCCTCACATCTTGTACTTCCCCTTCATAGCATCTCTGATACCACATTTGCAGGTAAATTGTTACTGGTGTGTTTATTTGGTTAAGGTCTATCTTCCTGAGGCTTTACCAAACAACTCCAAGAGGGTTGAGATCCCCTTAGTCACCTAGGTAGCTTCAGTGCCTAGCCTAGTATTTGATACCCAGTAAAAGTGAAGTCTTTCAGTTGTGTCCGACTCTTTGTGACCCTATGAACTGTAGCCTGCCAGGCTTCTCTGGCCATGGGATTCTCCAGGCAAGAATACTGGAGTGGGTTGCCATTTCCTTCTCCAAGCGTTCTTCCCTACACAGGGATTGAAACAGGGTCTCCCACACTGCAGGCAGATTCTTGATACCCAGTAAGAGGTCAATAAATGTTTGCTAATAATGAATAAATTAAGGAAAAAAGAGAGGGAATATCAGACCACCTGATCTGCCTCCTGAGAAATCTGTATGCAAGTCAAGAAGCAACTATTAGAACGGGATGTGGAACAACAGACTGGTTCCAAATAGGGAAAGGAATATGTTAAGGTTGTATATTGTCACCCTGCTTGTTTAACTTATATGCAGAGTACATCATGAGAAATGCTGGGCTGGATGAAGTACAAGCTGGAATCAAGATTGCTGGGAGAAATATCAATAACCTCAGATATGCAGATGACACCACCCTTATGGCAGAAAGTGAAGAACTAAAGAGCATCTTGATGAATATGAAAGAGGAGAGTGAAAAAGTTGGCTTAAGGCTCAACATTCAGAAAACTAAGATCATGGCATCTGGTCCCATCACTTCATGGCAAATAGATAGGGAAACAATTAAAACAATGTTTATTTTGGGGGGCTCTGCAGGTGGTGACTGCAGCCATGAAATGAAAAGATGCTTGCTCCTTGGAAGAAAAGTTATGACCAACCTAGACAGCATATTTTTTCAAAAGTTATGACAACAAAGGTCTGTCTAGCCAAGGCTATGGTTTTTCCAGTGGTCATGTATGGATGTGAGAGTGGGACTATAAATAAAGCTGAGTGCCAAAGGATTGATGCTTTTGAACTTTGGTGTTGGAGGAGACTCTTGAGAGTCCCTTGGACTGCAAAGATATCCAACTAGTCCATCCTAAAGGATGGATATTGTGTCCTGAATATTCATTAGAAGGACTGATGCTGAAGCTGAAACTCCAATACTTTGGCTACCTGATATGAAGAACTGACTCCTTTGAAAAGACCCTGATGCTGGGAAAGACTGAAGGCAGGAGGAGAAGGGGATGACAGAGAATGAAATAGCTGGATGGCATCACTGACTTGATGGACATGAGTTTGAGTAAACTCCAGGAGTTGGTGATAGACAGGGAAGCCTGGTGTGCTGAAGTCTATGGGTTCACCAAGAGTCGGACATGGCTGAGCAACTGAATTGAACTGAAGGAAGGAAGAAATTAATAAGCCTGTGGACATAGTTTTGCCCATACTCTGGGTCCTGTGTTCTTTTTCAGTAAGGAGTTTATAGCTAGCCTCTTTTGCAAATCATGTAGGTTTAGAATCACATCCATCTTGGGTTTGCAAACTCTTAGGCCTTTTTAGAAGGGTTCAGTGAACACAGGAGAGAATGAGAAATGAAATCAGCTACAGAAGCTGGCTCTGCGTGGGCAGCTTCCTGGTCCCTTGTGGTATACTGGGTGTGCTAAGCTCCGGCACAGTTTGGGTAGGCAGCAGGCTCCAGAGCATGTCTGATCTGGCAAGCAGGTCACAACTTGTGACCTGTGGTGGCAACATTGTGGCTCAGGGTGTTCTCTCTGTTCAAACATATCCAAGTCAGGGAGTTAGAGCCCTGTGAGCAGGATTCTGTCTTCAGAGCTGGCAGGAGTGAGGCAGGACCTCAGGGTTCTTGCCAGGTACATGAACACAGGAAAGGAAACGGAGCTCTGGGCAAAGCAACTAAGGTAGAAGCCAGGTTTTCCTGTTGATGGTGGGAGAGCACAGGCAGCTGGCAGGAGGGCCTACAGTGCAAAGGTTTTCATGAGTGCTTGGATTCCTTCCTGGCACCTGGAGCCTACAGGATGGACAGAAGGGAGAGTCTTACTGAAAAACGTCAGCCTCTGTGTTTAATTCCTGAGTGTTCTTCCAACTAGTTGTGAATTGCAGGTGCTGAAAATGGCCTCTGTGGGAAGGAACATGCACTGCTATTTCAATAGCTTGTTGTTGTTTCTCAGTCACGTCTGACTTTTTGTGACCCCATGAACTGCAGCACGCCAGGCTTCCCTGTTGTCTGCTGTCTCCTGGAGTTTGATCAAACTCATGTCCATTGAGTCGGTGATGCCATCCAACCATCTTTGTTCTGTTGCTCCCTTCTCCTCCCACCCTCAATCTTTCCCAGCTTCAGGGTCTTTTACAATGAGTTGGCTTTTCGCATCACATGGCCAAAGTATTTGAGGTTTAGCTTCAGCATTCATCCTTCCAATGAATATTAAGGGTTGATTTCCTTTAGGAGTGACTAATTTGATCTCCTTGCTGTCCAGGGGATTCCCAAAAGTCTTCTCTAGCACCAATAGCTAATTCTTTTAATGACAATAATTTTATTACTATCAGTCAGTTGAGTTCAGTCGCTCAGTCATGGCCGACGGTCATCTGCTATTCTACTTATCATTATTATCTTTTCCAAGTGAACACAGCTTATACATATTTACTTTCCCTTGACTCTTTATCACAACTCTGACTCAATGATTTATTATTGTTAGAACTTAGACCAAGTGTTGTCATTTCTGCCCACCAGGTTTACAGTGGGAATTCTTTTCAACAGCATTCATTAAAGGGTTGGCAAATCTGATAAAGCACCGAAAAATGGGATGCTTATCAAAAGTATTAAAATTTTTGTTTAATATGTGTGTGGAATTATTTGAATGTTAAAGCCTTAGTATGCTATCATTATTCAACATAGAGCTTGCTACCTTTTTTTTCTTCCCCACAAATAACCCTAAATTTTACCTGCCAAATTGAACCGACTAATATCTATCATGTAGGACTTTCTGTGAAAGCAAAAGGCTATGTGTAACATGGCTAAAGTGTGGCTGCTAAATTCGAATTACATCTCTTTTCTCTATTCTTCAAGTAGTTAATAAGTATTTAATGCATATTAAGTTTCCCGGACTAATGTGCCTTCTAAGGAATAAGTATTAGCATAAAATGAAAGTGAACAAAGTGTCTCATTTTTTGTGCTGAATTTTGCAAGACTGTATATCATCTAAGGTGTACAAGGCATGGATAAAAATGCAAGAGTTAATAGCTTTATTCCCCACCCCCAAACCTCTTACCTCCAGCATTTTCATGCAGTTAAAAAAATTTTTTTTATTGAAGTATAGTTGATGTACAATGCTGTGTTACTTTCTGGTGTAAAGCAAAGTGATTCAGTTAAATATATTATATATATTTTCAGATTCTTTTCCATTACAGGTTCTTACAAGTATGCAGAGCTTTGTTTTTTTTTTTTTTTACATTTCAAGTGTTATTTGTAAGATTTGTAGTAATGATTTAAAATTATTACCTATTTTATTTTATATCTAGTAGCTTGTATCTCTTAATTCCCTTCCCCTACTTCTCCCTCTTGCCATCCCCTTCCCCTCTGATAACTGCTAGTATGTTCTCTGTATCTATGAGTTTCTGTTCCTGTTTTGTTACACTCATTGACATTTGTTTTATTTTTTGGATTTAAGTGAAAAAATACAGTACGTGTTTTTCTTTGCATGCAGTTTGTTTTTTTTAAATTCAAAATTTAGTGCTCTTTATCAGTGAATTCAGGTATTAAGTATCAGTTCTCCAGTCCAACTGACTTCATGTTATTCTGTGTATTAAAATTTAAGCACTAGGATTTTTAGGGCAGGGAGAAACAGGTATTGATCTCCAGAGACACCAACTGCTAAAAATAAAGATTTGTTTGCCCTTTGTGCTTATTTCTAGGAGACCAACGACCAGATACTCACTTGGAGGGCGAGAAATATGGTAAGTCAGTCTGAGTGCTAAGTATTAAGTTTGTCTAAGAATGCTTTATGACAGTCTATTGCAAACATATGATTCTTTCAAACTCTAGGAATGCCTAATATTTAGTTGATAAAGACTAATTGCTGATGAAGACTTTTTGGGTTCTTTCATGTGGCTGATTTCTACCTCCTGAAGGAGTTCCCTCCCTTCAGATTTATAAAAGAATCCCCAAGGAAGAGCATTATATATCTACTATGTTTCCTGACCTCAGTGCACCCCATACATGTTGATTTCTTCTGGTCCTTCCATCCCAATTTATGACTTTGGCACATGTGTCTTATTTACATCTTTTCCTGATCAAGATCTCAACTATCAATCTTTTTGGATGTTTCATGACACCCGGAGTGTCTGAGCCAATCCTCTTCATTTTGTAACACCTGACTTGCTCCTCAGTCAGCCCTTGATAAGTCAAGTCTTTGCTAGTCCATGGATGGACCAACAGCCTGGGGGTTATCACCTGGGAGTTTGTGAGGAGTGCAGAATCTTAAGGCCTGCCCCAGACTTAATAAATCAGAATCTGCACTTTCACAAGATCCTCAGTGATTCATACATATGAAAGTTTGAATCACACAGGCTTTAAGAATTTTTCTTCATGTATGCACTCCCATTGCCCCTGAGAGCTACAGATAAGTACTTTTCTGCTGTGACTTCCAATATCACTTGGGTTCCAAATCATCAACTAAAAAGAAGAGCATATATGTACCTTCTTATCTCTATTCTCAAACTCACTTTTTGGACTCTTATATACTTTAATTTTACCTGTGTAGATTTTATTGTTTATTATACTGTATAGCATTTTATAGTTCTCAAAGCTCCCTCATACAGATTTTATTTGATCACACATGATCCTATAAAGTGGGAAGGTAGGTAATATAATCTTTTGTACAAGCTATATTATAAATTTCTAGTTGTGATTTTCTAACCTTAGGTGGGGAAAAGATCTGTATCAGCAGATATTTTTTTCCTACCTTACAGAAAAATAGAAGTCAAGCCTTTGGGGGCTACCAGAAATCAGTCAAGTTGTTCTGACTTAAAATGTATCATAATTCAAAATCATGTTTTATTGCTCAGTATGATCAGTTTTGTTCATAGTGATGCTTTCTAAGGCCTTATAAAGCATCACTACGAACAAAGCTAGTGGAGGTGATGGAATTCCAGTTGAGCTATTCCAAATCCTGAAAGATGATGCTGTGAAAGTGCTGCACTCAATATGCCAGCACATTTGGAAAACTCAGCAGTGGCCACAGGACTGGAAAAGGTCAGTTTTCATTCTAATCCCGAAGAAGGGCAATGCCAAAGAATGCTTAAACTACTGCACAATTGCACTCATCTCACACACTAGTAAAGTAATGCTCAAAATTCTCCAAGCCAGGCTTCAGCAATATGTGAACCGTGAACTTCCAGATGTTCAAGCTGGTTTTAGAAAAGGCAGAGGAACCAGAGATCAAATTGCCAACATCTGCTGGATCATCAAAAAAGCAAGAGAGTTCCAGAAAAACATCTATTTCTGCTTTATTGATTATGCCAAAGCCTTTGACTGTGTGGATCACAATAAACTGTGGGAAATTCTGAAAGAGATGAGAATACCAGACCACCTGATCTGCCTCTTGAGAAATCTGTATGCAGGTCAGGAAGCAACAGTTAGAACTGGACATGGAACAACAGACTGTTTCCAAATAGGAAAAGGAGTATATTGTCACCCTGTTTATTTAACTTATATGCAGAGTACATCATGAGAAATGCTAGACTGGAAGAAACACAAACTGGAATCAAGATTGCTGGGAGAAGTATCAATAACCTCAGATATGCAGATAACACCACCCTTAGGGCAGAAAGTGAAGAAGAACTCAAAAGCCTCTTGATGAAAGTGAAAGTGGAGAGTGAAAAGGTTGGCTTAAAGCTCAACATTCAGAAAAAGAAGATCATGGCATCCAGTCCCATTATTTCATGGGAAATAGATGGGGAAACAGTGGAAACAGTGTCAGACTTTATTTTCTGGGCTCCAAAATCACTGCAGATGGTGACTGCAGGCATGAAATTAAAAGACACTTACTCCTTGGAAGGAAAGTTATGACCGGCCTAGATAGCATATTCAAAAGCAGAGACATTACTTTGCCAACAAAGCTTCGTCTAGTGAAGGCTATGGTTTTTCCTGTGGTCATGTATGGATATGAGAGTTGGACTGTGAAGAAAGCTGAGCACCGAAAAATTGATGCTTTTGAACTGTGGTGTTGGAGAAGACTCTTGAGAGTCCCTTGGACTGCAAGGAGATCCAACCAGTCCATTCTGAAGGAGATCAGCCCTGGGATTTCCTTGGAAGGAATGATGCTCAAGCTGAAACTCCAGTACTGTGGCCACCTCATGCGAAGAGTTGACTCATTGGAAAAGTCTCTGATGCTGGGAGGGATTGGGGGCAAGAGGAGAAGGGGACGACAGAGGATGAAATGGCTGGATGGCATCACTGACTCGATGGCTGGATGGCATCACTGACTCGATGGATGTGAGTCTGAGTGAACTCCAGGAGTTGGTGATGGACAGGGAGGCCTGGCATGCTGCGATTCATGGGGCTCACAAAGAGTCGGACACGACTGAACGGCTGATCTGATCTGATCTGATCTGATCTGATGATCAGTTTGGAGAAGGAAATGGTAACCCATTCCAGTATTCTTGCTTGGAGAATCTCCATGGACAGAGGAGCTTGGAGGCTACAGTTCAAAAGGTTGCAGAGTTGGGCATGACTGAGCAACTAAGCATGCATGTATGCATGATCAGAGTTATCTTTTATTTTGCAAACCTTGTTTGTCTTCTTAATTAAAATAATTTGTGTCCATGAAAAGTTTCAATAGAATTTTTAAATAACAATAATATTCAATTCGTCAAACCTTTTTTATTAAAAAAGAAGAAAAAACCATATATATACCTGTTTATGTACCTATCGGAGAAGGCGATGGCACCCCATTCCAGTACTTTGCCTGGCAAATCCCATGGATGGAGGAGCCTGGTAGGCTGCAGTCCATGGGATCTCGAAGAGTTGGACACGACTGAGCGACTTCACTTTCACTTTCGTGCATTGGCGAAGGAAATGGCAACCCACTCCAGTGTTCTTGCCTGGCAAATCCCAGGGACAGGGAAGCCTGGTGGGCTGCCGTCTATGGGGTCGCATAGAGTTGTACACGACTGAAGCGACTTAGCAGCAGCGGCATGTACCTATCTTTAGCATTGTTAGTTTTATTTCTCAGGATAATTTCTACCTAATCTAACTATACTTGGGTCAAATTATATTTCCACAGTGTCAAAATGCCAGGGTTAAAATGTTCTGCTGTACTTTTAATTGCTACATTTTTTTTTTCCCCCTCAGTCAGGCTATCAGTGTTAGCTATAGCTGTAACAATGGAAAATTATTGCTAAAGCAAGTTTGACTTCAAGTGGAAATTCCAGAAAGCCTAGAGGCGTCTTGCAGGGAGCAGATGTAAATTTTAAGGGCAAAGGACACATTTTCTTCAGGCAAAACGTGTCAAATTGACTTCTAACTTCCTGGGAAAGAGTTCTCTCCTTACCTTGGAGCTTTTATTTAACCTGGCAACCCAAGCTGGCTTCCTCTCTCTCCATAGCGTTGAGTGCCTCTTGGCACAGAATATTGCAATCAGCTATTCTACATCTATGTGAACAAGAGCCTTTGGAAGCAGGAACTGATTAAAATATATGATTTCCTCACACTATTCAACAGGACACCCTTTATTTTAGTTTTTGATAACTTGATTTAAGTAACTGAAATGTATATATCTTGCATTATTAATTCTTGAAATGGTTTGGACTTTGCCTGCCTACTCTTCCAAATTATTAATATTAAACATAGATAAAGGTGGCTATTCTAGAATGGCATTCATTTTATATCCCAAATGTCTTTTTATTTTGGCATTTTCTTGAGAATCAGGAAGGCTGAATGTCATGGATTTTAGAACACTACTTGGGTCTTTTGGAGGGTTGACATGCCAACAACGGTAACAATAAAATGTTTTCATAGCACTTACTATGTGCTGGATACTGTTCTAATTGCTTTATATATGTGAATTTACTTAATCTATTAAGTAAATTCTTTGAGATTGGTTTCATTTCCCCCATTTTACAGTTGAGAAAACTGAGGCATAGAGAGGTTAAGTAACTTGCGAAAACTAGCACAGTAAAAATCTGATACAAACTGCATAAAGTTTTCTATTTTAAAAAAGGCTTTGTAATTAAACAAAAAAACTTGATTTCCCCACCTTAGGAAATGAGGTGAGCCTATAATTTTCCATTGACATATCCTTGTTGCCCATAAGTGCATAGGGAAGTTTGAAGTATTTGATAAAAGTGGGTCCAACTGGAAAACTGAAGTGATTTCTCCACATGGGACTGAGACCACAGCCTCAATCCTCTTTCCCAGCAGACTTCTTAGTTTAGGTCTTCTTTAATAGCACATGCAGAATATTCATTCATATAACCAACATAACTGGTCATATTATTAATGGGGACAAACTACGTTCAGTCAAGATTTGTTAAACACTCTATTTGTTATTACTTAAACAGGGAAATTACATTTTCCCTCCCATTCCTGCTTCTGTCTGTCTCTGTCAGCACTGATTCCTTTCAATAGCTCACTCATTCTCACTCAGATCCCATGTCAAAGCTTCTCTTTCGAGTGGTGCTCAGCTTCCTGTTTGATCTCTGCTGGAAACCAAGGTTCATCTCTGAATTTCAGTTGAATGTTCTGACTACAACTGTATGTTACAACTTCTAGAAGGGTTGCTCTGGTTTGAATGTTGTTCCTTCTGTCCCCTCTGTACAGTTTATGAGACTGACTCTGGTTTTCTAGTGGTTCTACATTCTCTCTACTTTGGATCAGAGCAGTGTGGGTAGGCTGTATTCTGCATTTTTAATCTCTTGATTTTTGGCAGTTGTAGGCATTTTTATGGCACCCCACCCCAGTACGCTTGCCTGGAAAATCCCATGGATGGAGGAGCCTGGTAGGCTCCAGTCCATGGGGTCGCTAAGAGTCGGACACGACTGAGCGACTTCACTTTCACTTTTCACTTTCATGCATTGGAGAAGGAAATGGCAACCCACTCCAGTGTTCTTGCCTGGAGAATCCCAGGGACGGGGGAGCCTGGTGAGCTTCTGTCTATGGGGTCGCACAGAGTCGGACACGACTGAAGCGACTTAGCAGCAGCAGCAGGCATTTTTATTCAACAGGCATTTATTCAGGATCCATCCATATGCCAGAGGTTTAGAGCCTGAAGGAACCTTGAGGATCATCTTCAGTATCTTCCTTTTATAGGTGAAGGGTTGAAGTTCAGACGGTTTAAAGGGCTTCCCTCATATTGTGAGTGCTGGGCCAAGATTAGATCCAGATCTTAGAATCTGTGCTTTCTCAATACCATGTTTTTCAGCCTTTATACTTTTAATTTGAGGGATATGGTTATTCTTAGGCTTCCATAATATTCTTAAATTTCCCCTAAAAGCTTAAAAATATTAATAAGTATCTCCTTGCTTTTGTAACCAGATAGCTAGGATGCCTAATAAAGCTAAACTGGTTGCAAAATTGGTCCAGATTCCTATCTTATGTTTCCAAAGATTCTTAATATATTTTTGAATATTACCAAGAATCCCCCCTCGTTTATTTCTCTACTTGTGTAACTTCATGTTTGCATTTTATCCCAGTTTAGTTTACTCTTGTAGGATAAGGTGAAAGCAAAGCACATTAGCACGAGGACAAGAGGTAAGGCGTACCCACTCTATATATTGTATGGAAAGGGGCACCTTTAGGCACACATCCTTGAATATTTTTGTAATGCTTGAGAGTATTCTGATAAATATACTACCTGAGGCTGGTTGAAGAGATGAAAAAAGTAATAAAAGAGGGGAACTGTTTAAAGTAAAAGAAATTCCAATAAACAAATCCTTAAAACGTTATACTCTTCTTTCTAAAATAACAATTTCAGATGTAGATAGGCATAAGTGTACATTATAGCCTATGCATACAAAGAGCCCAGAAACTCTTTCTATTCTCCTAAAAATGAAGGAGACCCTACAATGTTAATTTTTGAGCTTGACATTCTTTTCCAGATGACCAGGCCTGCCTTAACACCCAGAGGGTGGAACATGGAGGAATATCATTTTTCTATTTATTGAAGAAAGCTCTTCAGTTAGAACCACCCTTAGCAGAAAAAAAGGCTAAGCTACTCAATTTATTTTTAAACATAGATAAATAGTATCTTAGCAGCTCAGAACTTGCTGAGAAAACTGGATTGCTTAGACGGGAAAGTGCAATTGAGGTTTGAGAATATGAGCTGGAAGCAGGTCATGGCTAACCGCCTGGAAAACTTCAACTGGAAACCTAGTATTTGGTTAACCTGAGCTTAGTGGCTCAGTTGTGTCCGACTCTTTGTGACCCCATGGACTGTAGCCTGCCATGCTCCTCTGTCCATGGGGATTCTCCAGGCCAGAATACTGGAGTGGGTTTCCATGCCCTCCTCCAGGGGGTCTTCCTGACCCAGGAATAGAACCTGGGTTTCCCACATTCCAGGCAGATTCTTTACCATCTAAACCACCAACAAAGCCCATGTTAATGAAATACTTATCAGATTATTTATTTTATACCAAAGTATATAAGTGGTAAGAAGACAGAAATGAATCACTCTCGCTTTCTTTGAATATTGTCCATAAGAGAGATGTGTGCCTGCAAAGAAAATTTCCATTGAACTATAGTTTAGTATTGCTGACAGATTTTAATGCTTATCTAACTGGTTGGTACACTTCATGTTCCGTACATAAACCTCTTTGTTATAGGGTAGATTGTGGCAGAATGTGGAAACATTAAACATAGGAAATGTTCTTATAGTTGCATGTCCCTCAGGAAGCAGAATTCCTTTTAACAATAATAGATAATAATAAACAATAATAATGAACTTCTTGGAATACATTTTCAGGACATTTGATTTTGAGCGTTCAAAATACCAATTTGTCCCAAATGCGTGAGTGTCGCGTGTGTGTGTGTGAGTGTGCATTGGTGTGTATATGATGGCATGTGAGAAAGGGAGAGCCAAAGTCAATTTTGTTATGATATCAAGATACCTACTTAAAGTAGATTTTACAAACACATCTTCCAGAAAAACTGAGTTGGTGCCACCTAAGTCAGAGCTCATTAGGACTACAGAACAAATAATTACTCGAGTCAGTGATTGTGATAAGAACCTTGACCTGGTTGGTCAGATGGTCTTGTTAAATGTGATACTTAGCAGGAGGCGTTTTTTTTTTTCTTGGTTACTTTGTAAGATAATTCTGGTTAAAGCAACATTTACCTGGGTTAGTGATACACTAGCCTAAATAAATATTCAAAAAATTGTTAGTTATTTAAACTTTTATAAACCTAGTTAAATACTTTTATGCAAATGTATAAGCCAACGTATTCCTTAAGCATAGGGAGCATGATGTCAAGGTACAATGCAAAAAAATTTGGCTTTTTACATAATTAACATCCTAAGCTGAGTCTTAATTTTATAAAGTATACCACTGGCACAGTAATCTCTATCGATACTTTAAATATACTAAATATGACATGCATGCTTATACCAGTTTCCTCTTTGCTTCACATATTCACTGCATGTTTTTGTTTTGTTTTTAAAATAATTTACTGAAGTATAGTTGATTTACAATGTGGTGTTGATTTCTGCTGTACAGCAAAATGATTCATATATATATATACACACACACACACACATTTTTTCCATATTCTTGTCCATTATGGTTTATCACAGGATATTGAGCATAGTTCCCTGTGCCATACAGTAAGGCTTTGTTGTTTGTTTATCCTATATATAATAGTTTGCATCTGCAACCCCAGCGTCCTCCCCCATCCCTCCCCATTCCCCTTGGCAACCACAAGTCTCTTCTCTCTTTCTCTATTTACTACATCTTGATTTACACCATTTCAAGCATTTTTTTCCCCCTAAGGAATCTGTTGGAGAACCTTGACTGCTCAAACTCTTACCTGTTTTATGTTCTGTTCTTCTCTTTGGATATTTACTAAGTACTTAAACTGTGAATCGGGTACAGTGTCTCATATGAAATAAAGTAGCTCATAGAGTAAAAAGCTTTCAAAGAAACAATCTAGGATTGTGGGTGTATGCGTATATGTGTGTGTATGTGTTTAAGAAGCAGAGAACTAGAAACAGATGAGTGTAAAAGTCATATTAAAATTCATTTTGGCTGCACGGGCTTTTCTCTAGTTTCAGCAAGGAGGGGCTGCTCTCTAGTTTTGCTGCGTGGTTTCTCATTTCAGGGGCTTCTCTCGTGGAGCAAAGGCCCCAGGGCTCCTGGGCTCAGCAGTTGCGGCTCCCTGGCCCTAGAGCACAGGCTCAGTAGTTACGGCACATGGGCTTAGGTGCTCCACAGCGTGCGGGAACTTCCTGACCAGGGATTGAACCCATGTCTCCTGAATTGGCAGGATACCAGTGAGCCACCAGGCAAGCCCCAAAGTCATATTACATTTTAAAGGCAAGTTTGTTTTCCTTAAAACTTCTGAAGTTCTGGAGTGGATTTTCTGGAAACGGTGTGTGACATTACGTATTTAATCCTACTTGTTGGTTTTTCTAATGAGATCTGAGAACAGAGTTAAATTCAAATTAGTAAGAAAGATAAAACTAGCTGACCTGAATAAATGTCTAAGCTAGATATCACCATATTTACACAGTGATTCACTATTCCCTCGACACACTGAATTTCTCCATCCCAGATTTTCCTTTCTTCACCCACTGGGCCCAGGCTCTCACCAAACCTAGCTCAAAGGCCAACCCCTTAATTTGAAGACTTTCCTGGTATCTTCAGCAGAATGTGAATCATCCTTCCTTCACAGTTCCCAAGGCCTTTGTGAACTGGCCTTCGCGCACTCTTGGTGTTGTTCCTAAGTTACAGTATTGATGCATTACTACTTCTGCACTGAGATTTCCTTCACAGAGGGAGCTTTGTTTCTTATTCATCTTGAGCCCCACAGTGGAAGTGCCCAAGTGAAATAAAATCAATTCTGTTCAATACTTGGGCTTCCCAGGTGGCTCAGTGGTAGGGTACCTGCCTGCCAATGAAGGAGATACAAGAGACGTGGGTTTGATCCCTGGGTTGGGAAGATCCTATGGAGGAGGGCATGGCAAGCCCCTCCAGTATTTATGCCTGGAGAATTCCATGGACAGAGGAGCCTGGTGGGCTACAGTACATGGGGCCACAAAGAGTCGGGCACGACTGAGTGACTGAGTGCTAATTCAATACTCAGAGAAAAATATTCAGAGGTCAAAATCAATTTAAAGGGAAGTTTTTCTTTTTTTTGGTCAGGACATATTATATTTTATGGGCACTAGGTCAGTGAAGAGTATTCCAGGTTGCCTGAGGCTCCGAGTTCAGGAGACTTTGGAGCTGCGCTATGTGAAGGCACATTTGGTCATTTTGGTGGCTGGAAGGGCACCAGATGCTAAAGCCAAGAGAGGAAGATGTAAAGGTGATCCTTTCCTTTCTCTCAAGTCTCACTAGTAAAGTAAAGGAAGGCAGAGTGAGTGGCATGGATATGGGAATTAAAATTGAGCTGGCCTGTTAGGAGATCAGTGGAGAAGGAGAAGGACAATTTTTATTGAGGATCTATGATGTGTCGGACACGTTACACATGGTATTTAAGGTAAAACTGTAGTAATCATAATGCTTTCTCACATTTATGGAAATGTCTCATACTTTTTATAAATGACTTCACATCATGATCCCACTTTCAAGCCACGGCATAGGTAGTGTACTGATGGCATCCTTCCTTTTACAGAAACTAAGGTATGAAAAGGCAAAATTTGTTCAAAGTTACATACTGAGTCAAAGATATAGGACTTGAATATAAATTTTGTTTTTCTGTTTCTTGTTTGACTATTACATCTTTTTTATGTTATAAAACCAACAATGTAATTTTTAATTGTTTTATACAGGTGTCTTTTAAATCACTTAAGAGCTTTGTATTTCTTCATATGCATCAGCACTGGTTTTATTTTGGGAAATATTTTATTGGGCGAAATTTTTGTTTATAAAAAAGAATATCATAATTTAAAAGTTTTAACTAAATATATATTGCTAAATAAATAAGCACATCTTACTAATCTCTCACTTGTAACTCTAACCAATAACAGAGTGGGGAGGAGTGAACATTAGGAAGTAGATATACTTGTAATAACCTATAATGGAAAAGAACCTATAATGGAAAAAGAACCTGAATCACTTTGTAGTACATGTAGAAGTAACACAGCTTTGTAAATCAACTATACTTCAATAAAAAGAAGTAGATATAAGTTTCAGAGGTAATGGGGAGTATATCTAAGTCTTTGTCTACTGATTTTAAAGTTGGCCTGTGTGGAAGAGGGACTTATCAGGTGACTCAGTGGTAAAGAAACTGCCTGCCAGGCAAGAAAGGCAGGTTCAATCCCTGGGTTGGGAAAATCCCCTGACGAAGGAAATGACCACCCACTCCAGTATTTTTGCTTGGAAACTCCAATAGACTCGGCTTGGCAGGCTGTAGTCCATGGGGTCACAAAAGAGTAGGACATGACTTAACAGCTAAACAACAGAAAAGTGGAAGACAGTAGCAGACTCTCCTCATCTTGGCATAGAAAAGATTCTGTCCAAAACTTTTTATTTGAGAATATAGAGCTACCTAATAGACCTGAGTCAAAAATAAATGTCTTAGAAATTATAGAGAGTTCCTGGAAGAAAGAGAAGACCTAGAAGGTTTTCATTAAGAGATTGGACCACTGGATGACCGATGGATTTTTTGAGCTCTTCTGGGTACCGGAGAAGGAAATGGCAACCCACTCCAGTATTCTTGCCTGGAGAATCCCATAGACAGAGGGGCCTGGCGGGCTATAGTCTGTGGGATCATAGGGAGTCGGACATGACTAAGGGACTAAACAGCTACCTACCTTAAATCAGGTATTATCCCATACCTATTATCCCATTCATAGTAAAGCTTTGGAAATGATTGGAATTGGACTAAACTTGAGTTATCTTCAAAATGCCTACAACAGCCCCTTGTGCACAGCTGTGCTGACCTCTACATAAAGCTGCTCTAAAGGGTGCCACCTCCATCCTTTAAGAGCCTTTTCTGATGGCACTAAGATAACCAGGTGAATTTAATGGCTCAAGTAACAACTGCAGTGATTCTACAGGTAGACTGTATATGTGTTCTTCAGAGATAGAAACTTTAGAAATTAGAAAATTAGAAAAGATTAGAAAATTTCTCTAACGTAATTCACTTATTTCAAAAAGTACTAATGGGAGGAAAGGTCATATTATTAATTTACAGGCCTTTGAGGCAAATAAACTATAAAAGAAGAATTATCCTTAGAAGAGTGTGGCAAATCTTACCCTATATTCTTTCTTTTATTTTTAATTTTTTAAAAATTGAAATATAATTGCTTTACAGAACTGTGTTGGTTTCTGCCAAACATCAACATGAATCAGCCATAGGTATACATGTATCCTCTGCCTCTTGAATCTCCCTTCCACCTTCCTACCCATCCCACCCCTTTAGATTGTTGCAGAACCCCGGTTTAAATTGTTATTTCTTCTTGATGAACCTGAAGCTGGAGTTGGCACCCATCCTTGGCTGCCTCAGCAGCAGGAAATGTCTATTGGCAGGAATGTGCTTGAGAACTGTACACGTTTGCCATGACTTGTGAATTTGTTTTCATTGTCTCCTCTGTAGAAGGCAAGTTTGAAATCTGGCAGGCACTCAAGCTTTTAAGATATGAGCATAGCACTTCTTAAGTCAGTTTTATGATGTGTTCTGGTCAATAGTCACATGTGCAGCATTATGAAAAACTGAACTGGCCTGTCTATGTTAGAGAGTGAATAAAAAGTAATGGCACAGATAACTAAAAAGACAGTTCTAGGTGACATTCCATTATTTGTTCATAACAAATATTTAATCCGCAGCTGCTGTGACTCTGAATTGCTGTTCAGAGTGGCAGGGCATATAGTAGTGGATAAAATAAAGCCGTTACCCTCTTAGAGTTTATAATCTAATGGAAAAGACAGACAATAAATAAAACAACTTTCCAAACTTGTCCCAAAGTGGTTCTACCAGTTTTCCTTCTCACTCACAGTGTATGAGATCTCATTATTCTACGCCTTCTGTCAGCATCATATTATCAAGTTTTTTACTTTTACTTTTGGGGTTATATATTTCTTTCTTTTTGTGTTTTTTGTTTATGTCTGCCTTATTATTAATGAAATGGAATTGTTGTTAAGTTGCTCAGTCATGTCCAACTCTTTGTGACCCCATGGACTGCAGCCCACCAGGCTTTCCTGTCCTTCACCATCTCCTGGAGATTGCTCAAACTCATGTCCATTGAGTCAGTGATGCCATCCAGCCATCTCATCCTCTGTCATCCCCTTCTCCTCCTTATTCAGTCTTTTCCAGCATTAGGGTCTTTTCTAATGAGTCAGCAATTTGCATCAGGTGGCCAAAGTATTAGAGCTTCAGTATCAGTCCTTCTAATGAATATTCAGGACTGATTTCCTTTAGGATTGACTGACTGGACCTTCTTGCAGTCCAAGGGACTCACAAGCGTCTTCTCCAACACCACAATTCAAAAGCTTCAGTCCTTTGGCATTCAGAGTTCCTTATGGTCCAACTCTCATATCCATACATGACTACAGGAAAAACCACAGCTTTGACTATATGGACCTTTGTTGGCAAAGTAATGTCTCTGCTTTTTAATATGCTGTCTAGGTTTGTCATAGCTTTTATTCCAAGGAACAAGTGTCTTTTAATTTCATGGCTGCAATCACCATCTGCAGTGTTTTTGGAGCCCAAGAAAATAAAGTCTTCACTGTTTCCAGAATACTACTTTATTATTTATCGACCATTTTGATTTCCTCCTCTGAAGTCCCTACCTGAGTCCTTTGCTCACTTTTCCATGAAGTTTTTGGTTGGTCTCTTTCTCTTTGAATCATAGGATTTCTTTACATGCTCTGGGTATTAGTAATTCAGTGTTATAGGTGTTACTAGCATCCTCTGTGAATGTCTTATCCCATTTTTTAGTGAGTCTTTTGAAAACAGAATTTCTTACTTTTGTTGTAGTTAAATTTATCATTTATTTCCTTTGTATCTAGTCCTTTTTTTCCTATTGCTCAATAAATCTCTCTGAGGTTTTATAGTTTTATCTTTCACTTTAAGTTTTTCTATCTGGTACCAGGGTCCAGCCCTGGCTGATCCAGGGAGGGTGGACAGCGTCAGCGACTCATTTACATATTAATTAGAGACATTAAGAGTAATTAAAGGATAGCTCAGTATAGCTCAGAATATTTAGAGGAGAAAAGAGGCTGAGTAGCTTGGTTTATGTGGGAGACCAATAAAACTTCAAGACAAGAAGTTTGCACCACTTGCGTAGGCCGCAGGCGCCCGCTCGAATAGCGGAAAGTGCCCCACCTTAGGCACTTTCTCGAGTGGGTCTTAAAAGCCCAGGCATGATTAATAAGCTTGGTGGGTTCCGAGCTCCAGATGGAGACTTCAGCCAGAAATGGAAATTGAGAGAAAGAATGACATGGGGAGACCAAGCTCTGGTGAGCAAGGCCCGTAGCTTTATTTTCAACAGGGGCTTTTATACCCTGTTAAAACCAGGGTTTCTTTCCTGCAAATTTATCGCGTATAAATGGTTCAGGTGATTTACATCATCATCTGGCCAGAAGGCCTATTAACACTTTATGACTCTTGACAAAGTTTTGTCAACCGCAAGACTTATTTTCTCTAAGAGTAATTATTTTAAGGTTTGGCGCCATCTTTATCTGCAGGTGTTAGATAAACTTGCATTCCTATAGGGAGAAGGCGCAGTGGGTTTACAACAAAGAAAAGAATTTATTACCTTAAGGGTCTAAAGTTACTATCACCAAGGCCACTACTTATTTTTTCTACAAACCAACTATAGACATTCAAGGATACAAAACGGGGGATGTGAAAACTTGGCAAAAAGCATTGGCTCATTAATGAACTAGTTTTTATTCTGACAGTTTTTAACTCTCTGAGAGGCTCTAAGCTATTTGAATATCTTAAGCTTCCCTTGCCTCTCGAGGCTGAGAAACTGTAAACAATCGTATGCATAGCTGTAGGAGTCCGGGTAAACTTGTCAGGCCAGTTAGAGAGCTATCTGAGGGGTTTGGATTTGAACACTCCTAATGCCCAGGAACTTTATTAATTGAAGCTGTAAGTTAATTCCTTATTAGAGAGAGCGAGATGGTGGTGGGGGACAGCCCCCAGTAAAGTCAGAGGTGAGAGCACAAAGCAGTAAAGTAGGCAGATTCTGGTTTTTTGGGGGTAGATTCTCGCGAATATCCGGGAGGACTCCTGAGGCTTGATCTCGCCTTCGCGTCTGCCAAGCCTCCTTCATCATGACCTTTGTCACGAGTAGAGTGCCTCTCCGCGGCGGCTCCCAACAATCTGGAATCAACTTTCGTGTCTGATGTGAGGTAGCAGTCCAAAATGATTATTATTATTTTCTTTCTGTATATCCATTGTTCTATCACATTTATTGAAAAGAATGTACATCCATAGGGGTTTTATGACCTTTTTTATCATAGTATTTGATAAACTACTAAGAAAACATGTTAAAATATCCTACTATGTGAATTTGTCTTTTTTTTCTGGTAGTTCTATACAAGTACATTTAAAATTTCATTAATTTCATGTAATTGCAACTATTGCAGCATTCTGGTTAATTCAAACTTTTATCATTATGAGGTGACCCTCTTTATGCTAGTAGTGCTTTTCACTGTAATTTCTGTTTTCAGAGACTACATGCAACTCCTTTCTTTTGGTTATGATTTATATGCCATATCTTTTTTCATCTTTTTACCTCAACTTTCTTATATTCTTAGTTTTGTATGTGCATATAGCATATAGTTGGATTTTTTTTTATCTAGTATGAAAATTTTTATTTCTCACAGGCACATTTAGTCCATTTGTATTGAATGTAATTGTCAATATATTTGAGTTTATATACATCTTTTCTGCTACAACAAAATATCAGACTGGGTGGCTTTTAAACCACAGACATTTTTTTCCCACAACTCTGGTGGCTGGAGAGTCCAAGACCAAGGTGCTGGCCGACTTGGTTCCTGGTGAGAGCCTTTGTCCTGGCTTGATGATGTTTGCCTTTTCATTGTGTCTCCACATGGCAGAGAGAGTTGGCTCTGGTCTGTCTTCCTCTTTTTGCGTGTGTGCATGTCCAGTTGCTCAGTCATGTCTGACTCTTTGCGACCCTTGGACTGTAGCCTGCCAGTTTCCTCTGTCCATGGACTTCTCCAGGCAAGAACAGAGGAGTGGGTTGCCATTTCCTACTCCAGGGGATCTTCCCAACCCAGGGATCAAACCCACGTCTTCTGCATCTCCTGCATTGGCAGGTGGATCCTTTACCACTGCCCCACCTGGGAAGCTCCTTCCTCTTCTATGAGAACATTAATCCCATTGTGGGGGTCCCACCTTCATGACTTCATCTAAGACCCTTCTTCCTGATAGTATCATATTGAGTGCTGGGACTTCAATATATGATTTTGAGGAGGACACAAGGATTCAGTCCATTAACAATATGCATCACCTTATATAGGTACACCCTACTTTTCATAAGTTCACTTTGCACCTCTTTGCTTTTTATGACAGACCTGTATTTGTATCTGTTTTCAGTAACTGAAAGATATCAGAAGATGATTTTCACTTTTACAAAAAGAGATGAAAATTGGAAATAGCATTCAGCACTTGTTTTGCAATGCACCTCTTATAGAGGCAGCAGGCATTCTAGGCAGCAAGAGAGGCACACAAGTCTGCTTCCTCAGTGTCTCAGCATCACGCTGCCACAGCTTTAAACTGTGCCTGTGAGCATCCGTGCTTTATCTCTATTTTGTGCACCTTCTGGTGGGCTGACGTCTATGGGGTCATGCGGAGTCGGACACGACTGAAGTGACTTAGCAGCAGCAGCAGATTAGCAAGATGTGTCCTATGGTAATTGCTTCTTTGCCTAATGCCATTTTGGCTTACTAGAATTTTCATAGAAATGCTCTGCTTTTGGATAACAGAGGAAACCTGCATGATACTTTTTCATTGCCTTAACTGTTCTGTAAAGATTTTCTTCTCTTTCTTATCTGATTCTGGATTGGCTAATTTTTCTTATTCCATTTTCCTTCCTATAATATTTTCAAAGTAATGCTTACCAATTCTGCTTTTTAAAATATTATAGCATGTATACTCATTAAAATTTAAAACTCATTAGTATTTTACTTCCTGTTTACAGAATACAAAAAGTGTACAATACTTCAAGTCTTGGATTACATTCTATAATTGTCATAATTTTCTCTTGTTTTATATAACCCCACATACTCTATTATTGTTGCTATCTATAGCCACTGATTGTTCTCCCTTCCTAGGTGTTTAGATTTCTTCTTTCATCAAAGACCTTCCATCTAACTTACTCTTTCTTCTTTCAGGAATATATATACTTAATATATTTCAGTGAGATGCTGCTAATGGCAAGCCGTCATGCCTTTTTTTTTTTTCCTGAAAAGTGTCTCTATTTCACCCTTTTTTGGGGAACATGACATAGGACACTAGATGTCACTAGATGTAGACTTCTGTGCTCTTTCATTGTCCCTCTCCACCATTTCTATTCTTTCTTTCTGGAAATCTGATTTGACATATAGTAAAACTTCTCACTCTGTACTCAAGTGTGTCAACTATACTTTAATATTTTTTCATTCTTGGTTACTTTGTGCTACATTCTGAATAATTTATTTTTACTTACTTTCTAGTTTGCCAATTGCCCCTACAGCTGTGTCTAATCTGATGTCAAACTTACCAAGTTTTACATTTCATTTACTGTATTTTCTACTTCCAGATTTGATTTAATTCATTTTCAAATCTGCAGAATAATTTTGTATACTTTTTCACATTTAATTTCAAGCTTGTCTTTTTATTTATGAAAAACAGTGAGCACAGTTGTTTTATAATCTGGGACTAATGATTTAAATGTTTAAAGACTTTATTAGTCAAATTTTGTTGTGTGTTGATTATGTAGTTTTTGTGTGTGTGTGTTGTCTAGATTCCTTATATAATTTGCTTTTTAAATTGTGAGGTGCCTATTTCGTTAGAAAATTATTTGTGAGAATTCTTAGAATAAAGATGAATTTGAACAGAAGCCTGCTATTGTCTGTCAGTTTCTTAGGAACCCATCCAGATTAACTTCACATATGCTGCAAATTCAGATGAGAGTGTTTTCGCCCATCTTACTGCTCAGTGTCACGGTAACTTTCTGAAGGGTAAGGTCCATTTTATTCTGAGGGTATAGTCCTTTGAAGTGCCAGCTTAGCAGAGGAATGATTTCCTATTTGACTTTCCTGCTCATCTTGAGCAGCCTCTGGCCTGCATCTTCTGTCCCCTTTGCTCCTTGAATTTGCTAAGTTGCTAAGTATCCTTTGGGTTATCATGACTTGAGCTATATTCTCCTCTCTCAGGGTTCTCACTTTCACTTTGATTTGAGCCTGGCATTCCTTCATTGTTTTGTCAGCTCTCCAGTGCTCTAAAAACATTCTTTAAACTTTATATTCAGAATATTTGGTTGTTTTTATAGAAAGAGAGAAAGGAAAAACAGTTGAACCTCTCACGCTTTTGGACCTGAAGCTAACAGACTTTCACTTCTAGATTTGATCTTCACAGGTTCATGTTTCTACTGTCGTGGCATGTCAGGGCTCCCTTAGTGGCTCCGGTGGTAAAGAATCTGCCTGCAATGCGGGAGAACCAGGGTTCGATCCCTGGGGAAGGGAATGGCTACCCACTCCAGTATTCTTGCTCGTAGAATCCCATGGACAAAGGAGCCTGGTGGGCTACAGTCCACGGAGTCTCAAAGAGCTGGACACAGCTGAGTGTCCACGCATGCACAGTGTCACGGCAGTTATTTAGTCAAGTCGTCTTTCGTGCTGGATTTCCCTTCCCTAGTTTTTTCGCTCCCTTCTCTAACTCAGTGCAGAATGTAAAAGAAATAAACCCCAAAGTTTTCTTTAGACATTGAACTTAAAATACGTTTACTCTCTTTGTGAAAAATCCATTCTAAGAGGGAAAAAAAAGTTCATGAGCATTTCTGCCTCGCATATGTTCTATAGATTTTGCAAGTATAAAAACCAGGCTGTTTTATCTTTGACTTGATCCAAGGAGACAGGACTCCAGGAAGGAGTGAGTTAAGTCCCCAGGCATCCATTCCAACTGAATTTCTTGTTCTGAAACACACCCCCACCCACAGCACTAAGAAGAAAGAACATCACTCTCTCTCTTTTGCTCTCTGAGTAGATTTAACAGTTTAGAGTGGATCATGAAATAGGTTGTGTATCCCTGATGGCTGCTGTTTCCCTAATGGTCATTATAAGTGACTAGTTTGGCCAGTTGGTTAAAAACCGTAGTTTACCACAATTTTTCCTCAGTTGTCTTATAAGTAGAGGCATCCACATGATACAGATTCTAATAGTGCACTTCATCTGCAGTTTTTATTTGTTGGTCATGATGCTTTGTGGGTAGAAATTATGCACTAAAATATGTTTTCATTCCTACATTTGAGGCCCAGGAATAGGGATGTTTTTCCAGTGATTATTATCTTCTATCATCTTGAGTTGTAGTTAAAGTTAGAGTTGATAAGCAGTTTAATTTTGTTCTCATAAATAACCTCCGGGTGATATGAGGGAGTGGAAGAGATGTTATCACCAGCTACCAAACTGCTTTATGCACTTGTGATAAATTGACCAATTCTTGCTATTTTTCTCTAGTAGTGTTTATTCTTAAGTTCAACAGAAGTCTTTTACTCAACTATAGCTTTAAAGGTAATTTTCTCCTTTTTTGTTTTACAAAAGTTAATGTTCATATTTATATAATGATGAAAACTATCGTTTTCCCTAACCTTTATTCATTCACTGTGCTCTTGCCTGAACTCTGTAGATGGAAAGGCCAGATGAAGTCACTTATTTTTATTTTTAGGGTAAGTAAATATGCTCCTTGTTTCCTATCTCTGGTTGTAAAATTGTTCTTATAGTTTCTTAGAGGTATGGGAATAGGGCTTGGAATGCTAATGAAATATATAACCTATGAAAACTGGAAGAAAATAAGGAGTTGCTTCAGTGTAATTAGAGTATGTTATTGGTCTTTTTTTTTTTAAGTGCCTCATGTTTAGCAATAAATACAAATATGGCTAGAAAGAAATATTAGAAAACCCAAGCTGATAATCTTCAAACTCAATTCATGTTCTTGTTTGCTTCCAGACTATTTTAAAATCAATATTGATTCATAATTTTATTTATTCTGAGATGTGTGGTTATCCAGTAATTCATGGCTATTCTATAGCACAAATTCAGTGCTTTGTCACAGTAGTCAAGGAAAATCATTTTTTCAGAAGTACATTTCCATTGCCCCCTAACCGTGCATCTTTCAGCATTGCCTATAAAACCGGTCTATTAGGAAGCAGCCTGAGTGTTTTATGTATGTTTTCCTTTGCTTGCTCAATGGACTTGAGGTTGCTTTTTTTACATATTTTTCTAAGGTTGACATTCTAACTGAATGTTAACAATTTGTGTTCATATAGGGCAGATTATTTCAAATGATGATGCAAGCTATTTAGGAACCAACCCTGTGGATTTAAAGTGAAAGTGAAAAAGTCGCTCAGTCGTGTCCCACTCTTTGCAACCCCATGGACTATACAGTCCATGGAATTCTCCAGGCCAGAATGCTGGAATGGGTAGCTTTTTTTTTTTCCAAGGGATCTTCCCAACCCAGGGATTGAACCCAGGTCTCCCACATTGCAGGTGGATTCTTTACCAGCTGAGTCCCAAGGGAAGCCCCCTAAAAAAAAAAATCTTTGAAAAAAAGATTAAAAAAAAAATCTTAAAGCAAGAGATTTGACATTCCAATGTTTTGTCACAGGGTGTTTTGTCATTCCGGAGAAGGCAATGGCACCCCACTCCAGTACTCTTGCCTGGAAAATCCCATGTATGGAGGAGCCTGGTAGGCTGCAGTTCATGGGGTCGCTGAGGGTTGGATACAACTGAGCGACTTCACTTTCACTTTTCAGTTTGATGCATTGGAGAAGGAAATGGCAACCCACTCCAGTGTTCTTGCCTGGAGAATCCCAGGGACGGGGAGCCTGGTGGGCTGCCGTCTATGGGGTCGCACAGAGTCGGACACGACTGAAGCGACTGAAGCGACTTAGCAGCAGCAGCTTTGTCATTCATATGTTGAGAAAGTTTTTCAATATGGGGGAGGAACAACCATCAAAAGATCACGATACCACAGTATTGTTTGGTTTGGATCAGTGCTGAAGGAGCCTTGTTTGCATATCTCTTCATCTTGCCATGTCCAATGTGGGGTCATGTTTCTGCTCAAGATGAGTTTCTGGAAGGCACATCATTTTCTGCAAGAGACATTACCATCACGTGGTGATGAAGCATGGTACTATGCCCTTTCTTTCACCCCTACCAAGTGTACCCCTCTGCGGTGCTTCTGGAATTGCCTCATGTCCTCTCACTGCTACAGTCTCAGTCAGGCACCTACCACCATCTTATATCTGAAATATGACAGCAATCTTCGCGTTGGTTCCTCTGCCTTTGCTTTTCCATTTCCTCTGCATCATGCAGAAGCATAAACATGTGACGATTGTATTAAACTTTCCCTGAAGCCTTGAGGGGCTCTGTAAATCCTCCAGCTCCTGATGGTGTGCGTCATTCCGCTAACTGCTCTCATGTTTCTTCCGCCAGATTCTCTCTTTGCTCTGGCTCAGCATGAGCTTTTGTCCAGCTTTCCCAGATGACACAAGATTCTATCCTTTAAGCATGCTCAAAATTTCTTTCTTTCAAAAAGTGATTTCATAAATGTTACAGCCAGCTCAGTCATTGAAAGCATTTAGAATTGTTGGTGTCACTTATAGTCAGTGTGACAATCCAGCTAAAGTTGGGTTGCGTTAGATCTGCACAGACTGACTTTCATTATATGTATATGTAAAGATTATATGTATATGTAAAGTATATGTAAAGATTTACATATACTTTACTATTTTCCAGTTAGGTGGTCATCCTGAAGGAAGAAATTGTTTCCTTCTTTTTTCGTTTTGTACTTTTGGCTACTATCTATCACTTCATAAATGACAAAATGGAACTTCAGAGAGGAAAAAAAGCAATTCTCTCAAGATCACACAGCTTGTAGTGGCAGAGATGACATTTGATGCCAGGTAATTTGATAGCAATTTTTACTCACCAGTATGAGGTACTGTCTCCCTTACTTCCTTTGTTCATTTCTACTGATCTTGACATTACAAAATGAATGATAAATTAGTGTTAGTGATAGGGAAGTCATTTTTTTTTAATGTAAGTGAGTTTTTAGGAGTCTATTAACTTGCTTTTAATCCAAGTTGAAACCTGTCTAAAATAATTACCTGATGATTGTCAAGATTGATTTCCTATTTGTATTTTTGTAACCTAAATTAAAATAGTCTCTCAGTCATGTCCGACTCTGCGATCTCATGAACTGTGTGGTCCACCAGACTTCTTGGTCCATGGAATTCTTCATGCAAGAACACTGGAGCAGGTTGCCATTCCCTTCTCCAGGGAATCTTGTGACCCAGGGACTGAACCCAGGTGTCCCGCACTGAAGGCAGATACTTTAACACCTGAGCCACCAGGGAAGAGTTCACAATTACATTGACATTATTTTTAAACTTACTCTATAAACATTCATTGAATGCCTATTATGTATACACCAGGTACTAAAGCAGATAATAGCAATAGAGCAATCCCCAAAGTCTAGTTTCTGCCCTAAACGAGCTATCAATCCAATAGGAGGAATAGTCATGTGTATTAGCTTCCTCTTGCTGCTGTAATGACTTAGCACAAATTAGGTGGTTTAAAATCACACAGACTTATAATTCTGGAGGTCAGAAGTCCACAATAGGTCTCAGTGGACTGAAATCAAGGTGTCGACAGGGCTGCATTATTTCCTAGAGGTTCTATGGGAGAGAAATCAGTCTTCTTAAATTTCCACTTTCTAGAGGTTGCCACGTTCCTTGACTCATCACTCACTTCAGTCATCAAAGCCAGCAATGGCCAGTCAAGTTTTTCTCGTGTTGCATCACTTTGACCTTGTTTACGCTGTCACATCTCCTTTGACTCTTCTGTCTCCCTTTTCCCTATTTAAGGACTCTTGTGATTATACAAGGCTCACCTAGATAATCCAGGGTAATCTCTATGTCTTGTGATTTTCCACTTAACTAAATCTGCAAAGTCCCTTTTGCCATGTAGGGTAACATAGTCACAAGTTTGGAGATTAGGACATGAGCATTTGTCTACCACAGCATGTAAACAAACAACTTGTTGGTACAGTACACCACGTGCAATAATACAGTATACCACGTGGAATAATAGAAATATATGTCTCAAAGATGAATGGAATTAGCTACCATGATGTAGGGGCCAGTCAAAGTGGGCTCCACTTACTGGCATAATGACCAGTAGAGTGTCTTTAGTCCTTGTCCTTCTTGAAAATGAATGGGAAATTTGTGAGCAGAACTGTAGACTTCCTTTAGCCATTGCCAAGCGAACAAAGAAGGGAAAGTCCTATTATTCAGAGAACACTGTATAAAATAGGAGCTTCCCTGGTAGCTCAGCTGATAAAGAATCTGCCTGCAATGCAGGAGATTCCAGTTCAATTCCTGGGTTGGGAAGATCCACTGGAGAAGGGAAAGGCTACCCATCCCAGTATTCTTGGGCTTCCCTGGTGGTTCAGCTGGTAAAGAATCCACCGTTCTTTACTGGCTGAGTCACTTTTGGAGGGGAACCATAGCAGTTCAGAATTGCTAAAAGATCAAGTTTGAAGTGAGGGATGGAAGGAGATGAGGCGGGTGAATGTGCCAAATCAAGAAAGGCCATATGGGCTGTGAAATTGGAACATTGTCCACTAAGAAATGGCAAGGAATATGGCTCTTTGTCCTTCATTGAGACTTAGAGGGAAGGAAACCTTTTCCTTTGATAAAATGACAGGTCCTCATTTATAGACACACCATCATAAACGTATTTGAAAAGTATAGTAAAACAAGTATTTAATTATTCCCAATTCTCCACTGCCTGTTGTGGAATACTAAAGTAAGACAACTTTGTACCACACTATTTTCCCATGCTAGTTGGAAAGTTATCTGATGTGCTTGCTCATAATAGTTCTAAGTTCTGTTTGTCCCACCTTAGTTCCCCCTTCACACTCTAAGTCACATTAGATTACCTGAAGGAGAACACCTGAAGAAATAACATTAAATGTCTCAGATTTTTGCTTTAAATGATCAATGGTAGTTATATTGTCATTTTCTTTGAGAAACAGATTGCTTTTAAGACAGAAAAGTGTCTGGGCATGACCAGCTGCTTTATCTTGCTCTTTTCATTTGACTGAGGCATGTGCAGTTGGCATCCATAAACTGAATTAATTACCTGGACCGTTTTTCATAATCTTCAGGAATTATTTCTATTAAGAAAAAATTGCACTGTATGTCTGCAATATAAGCTGTTAGATATAATAACAAATGTGCAACTGTCTATAATGAATAATTTTTAGTGATTCTATTATCACAACAATTTTGGTAATCAAAGAGTCATAAGAACTGATGAAGCTTTTAAAATGATTACCTAATCTTAATTTCTTTTCCTTTAAGTGAGAAATATGAATTGCACTTAATTAGCTGAGCTATGTGGTAGTGAAGCATTATAGCTCTTTTTACTTAGCTGGTCGCTCAGTCTATTTATTCCAGAGATGCAATTAGAGCACATGAGAGCCTCAGAAAAAGCAATGCCCTGTATTGATTTCAGGAAATAAAAAATTTGCATTACAATACAGATTCTGTCAGCACACGGGGCAGGGTGAAGTTATCACTTTCCAGCTGCTATTACTATATGAAATCAGCTAAATCTTATCATTTGACTGAGGCCTTAGTGTATTTGCAACTGAAATATAAGGCAGGCAGAAATTACAGTCAAAAAGTGTCAGCTTTTTAGAAGATTTGACAATAACGTTTCATTTACACCACAATCCACTTTTTCACTTTCTAAGGTACAAATCACACAAAAATTGGAAGCCAGCCTAGACACTTTTAAACCAGTTTTGCCCATCTTTTTGATAAAAGAATAATTACAGGATCAATATAAGTTTCCAACCTCTTTCAATATATTTTCTTTCCCCACTCATCTATGAAATTTCTCTAAGGTCACTATCAAGAAATTTACTGCCAGGTAGCTCAGCAGAGGCTTTGGGGTCAGACTAAATGCCACCTCCACCTCTTGTTAGCTGACTGAGCTAGGGCAAATTAGCTGTGACTCAACTTCCTCATCTATAAAATGGAAGGATAACAGTGGCATACATCATAGAATTATTGAGAGCATTAAATGACAAAATAAATATGCCAGTGCTATTGTATTGCATAGTTCAAGGGGGTACTATTCACACTGTGTTTGTGCAGAATTGTAAAAAATGACATATGTGTGTAAAGCTGTAATAGCAGTTCCTCATACAAATAAGCATTCACTTAATAATAATATTTCTGTGGAATTTATAATCCTTCTTTCTTGAAATTCTTGAGTTTTATTGAATGTCACTTTCTGCTTCTCTTCCTATAGCTGTTATCTCTTACTCTTAATTGTGTGTTTCCCAAAGCTCATACATACCTAATGATTTGCTTTTCTCTTACTTCATTAGGCTTGGTCTGAATTAAGACACCTAGAATTAAGGACAGTGCATGAATGAAACAGAGGTTAAGAATAAAATTCAGAATAAAATCAAGTGACGTCAGTTCAGTTCAATGGCACCCCACTCTAGTACTCTTGCCTGGAAAATCCCATGGGCAGAGGAGCCTGGTAGGCTGCAGTCCATGGGGTCGCTAAGAGTTGGACACGACTGAGTGACTTCACTTTCACTTTTCACTTTCATGCATTGGAGAAGGCAATGGCACCCCACTCCAGTACTCTTGCCTGGAAAATCCCATGGGCAGAGGAGCCTGGTAGGCTGCAGTCCATGGGGTCACTAAGAGTCGGACACGACTGAGCGACTTCACTTTCACTTTTCACTTTCATGCATTGGAGAAGGCAATGGTACCCCACTCCAGTACTCTTGCCTGGAAAATCCCATGGATGGAGGAGCCTGGTAGACTGCAGTCCATGGGGTCGCTAAGAGTCGGACACGACTGAGTGACTTCACTTTCACTTTCAGTTCAGTTCAGTCGCTTAGTCATGTTCGACTCTTTGTGACCCCATGGACTGCATTATGCCAGGCTTCCCTGTCTGTCACCAACTCCTGTAGCCTGCTCAAATTCATGTCCATCAAGTTGGTGATGCCATCCAACCATCTCTTCCTCTGTTGTCCCCTTTTCCTCCTGCCTTCAGTCTTGTCCAGCATTAGAGTGTTTTCCAGTGAGTCAGTTCTTTGCATCAGGTGGCCAAAGTATTGCAGCTTCAGCTTCAGCATCAGTCCTTCCAATGAATATTCAGGACTGATTTCCTTTAGGATGCACTATTTGATCTCCTTGAAGTCCAAGAGTCTCTCAAGAGTCTCCTCCAACAGCAAAGTTCAAAAGCATCAATTCTTTGGTGCTCAGCTTTCTTTATGGTCCAATTCTCATATCCATACATGACTACTGGAAAAACCATAGCTTTGACTAGATGGATCTTTGTTGGCAAAGTCATATCTCTGCTTTTTAATATGCTGTCTAGGTTTGTCATAGCTTTTCTTCCAAGGAGCAAGCGTCTTTTAATTTCATGGCTGCAGTTACCATCTGCAGTGATTTTGGGGCCCCCCAAAAATGAAGTCTCTTACTGTTTCCATTGTTTCCCCACCCATTTGCCATGAAGTGATTGGGACCAGATGCCATGGTCTTAGTTTTTTGACTGTTGAGTTTTAAACCAACTTTTTCACTCTCCTCTTTCATTTTCAGCAAGAGGCTCTTCAGTTCCTCTTTGCTTTCTGCCATAAGGTTTGTGTCATCTGCGTATCTGAGGTTATTGATATTTCTCCCAGCAATCTTGATTCCAGGTTGTGCTTCATCCAGCTCAGCATTTCATATGATGTAATAAGTTAAATATAAGTTAAATAAGCAGGGTGACAATATACAGCCTTGGTGTACTCCTTCCCCAATTTGGAATCAGTCCATTGTTCCATGTCCAGTTCTAACTGCTGCTTCTTGACCTACATATAGATTTCTCAGGAGGCAGGTCAGGTGGTCTGGTATTCCCATCTCTTTAAGAATTTTCCACTGTTTGTTGTGATCCACACAGTCAAGGCTTTGGTGTAGTCAGTAAAGCAGTAGGTGTTTTTCTGGAACTCTCTTGCTCTTTCTATGATCCAGCAGATGTTGGCTATTTGATCTCTGGTTCCTCTGCCTTTTGTAAATCCATCTTGAACATCTTAAAGTTCTCGATCACATACTATTGAAGCCTGGCTTGGAGAATTTTGAGCATTACTTTGCTGGTGTGTGAGATGAGTGAAATCGTGTGGTAGTTTGAACATTATTTGGTATTGGCTTTCTTTGGGATTAGAATGAAAACTGACCTTTTCCAGTCCTACGGCCACTGGTGAATTTCCCAAATATTCTCAAGTGACCTAGTGGTCTCCAAATCTGATTGTGCATCAGAATTATCTGATAGGACAAGCCTACCCCAGACCTTTGGAACTATAGTATTTGATGTGGAGGGGCTAGATGAAATGGTTTTGGTATATTTTAGCTGTTCAGCCAGTTTGGGGATGGAAACCTTGAACCAGCAGGAATGCCAGCACTAGTGTTCATTATCCAAGTCAATGCACAGGTCCTTAATACTGGTGGAAAGTAGAGCCCAAGTTCAGCATCAGTTAGGAGGTGAAGAGACCTATCTGTTCATGACCCCCTCTAGCTCCATGGCATCTTCTGCATGTCTCTATCATGGCTCTTAACACCAGTATTGAAATTTTAGTCTTAAGCTTATATTTCGTATTTTCACTTGAGATTTGTGAAAGCAGACTTAGTCTCCAGAATTCTTCCTCAAATCCCTACCAACTTTTTATTGCAAGAATATAATAAATGTTGTTAAAATGAGTTGTTGAAACCTTAAGTCAGGTCAAGAGAGGGAGTGTATTAGTGGTAGTCTTTGGTTGCCTGTAACAGATGTGAACTAGCAAAAAGCAAGATAAAGGACTTCAGTATAAGGATATAATATATCACACAAAACTCAACCCAGGTCTCAGGTAGGGACTGGAACATAAAGCTGAAGTCCATGAAGATTTTCATCTTTGCTGCTTCTTATACATTGGATTCAGTGATTTCTTTCTGAAAGCTTTCTTTCTCTGCCTCTCTGATCTTCAAGCTTTACATTTTGCAGTTCTCATCTTTCACTGTCTGTTTTAATTCTCATCCCTGGGATACAGTGACCAGAAATGACTGGCCTAGTTTGGGTGTAATATCCAAACCAGATCCAGTCACTAATTGCCAGGAAACAGCTACAAGGGAGAAACTTGGTGGCTAGAGACCATGCCTGTGGATTAGAGAGGAAATCAGTTCCCAGAGAAATGGTGACTAGATACCCTGAAACGTTTTTGTCACCATTAGGTAGAGGGAGACAAGGCAGTCAGAAAAGGAGAAGCTGACAATTGTGTCAGAACTGAAGTATTTACAGCTATCTCAAACAGAAAACATTCTACTCACTTCCGCCAGAGTAGGAACCCATGCTGGCTTTGTAGGGTATGACCCCAGGAGTCTGTTTTGCTGCAATGAGATAGGGCAGTATGGCTCCCAGGTCCATTATATACCATGTTGGTGACAGTGGGTACCTTGGCCTCTCTATGTCTGGACTTTTGCATATGTACAATAAGGCTAATAATAGTTTCTAATCTAACTAAAAAATACATTTATTTTTCAAAGTAAGCAAAATAATGCATGAAAGCACTTAGAATGGTGCTTAACATTTAATGATTGAAAATGTGTTAAATATTATTGTTATTGTCACTATAACAACAGAGCTTGATATTCTTTATGGAATTTATTACTTTTCATGTGATAAAGTTATGACTTCCAAGTATTTATCTCAAGGTTTGACCCAGACTTCAATTTCTTTAAAAAAACTTTTTATTGAAGTATATTTGATTTATGATATTGTGCCAACCTTCAGTGTATAGCAAAGTAACTCAGTTTTACACATATATACATTCTTTTTTAAAATATTATTTTCCATTATGGTTTATCCCAGGAGATTGGATGTAGTTTCCTGTGCTTTACAGTGGACCTTGTTGTTTATCCATTCTAAATGTTATATCTTTTATCCCCCCCATCAAATTCCCAGGTCATTCCTCTCCTTCTCCATAATTCTTCAGTTTTTTGATTTAAGTTGAACACTGGACTTTCAGTTAGATGTCCCCGTGAGCTGAATCAGCCTCATGCTCTTTTTCTCATAACAACTTTACAGTTTCTTCAACTTGCTAACATCATTCCCAACTGTTTTAATAACATCAACCTTTAAACTGAGGTAAAAGACCAGAAGTAACTGAGAATCACAGTTTCTAGGTCTGAAATCTCTTTATTTGGTCTTTTTTTGACATTTCTCTTTCACACCCTAAGTCTTACCATTCAAGTACTTTTTATATTTGTCATATAATTCTAAGAATGAACATACATAGGGGCTTACTAAGTGTCAACCACTGCTTTAAGTATTTTTACAAGTATTAATTCATTTAATCCTCATAACATCTTTATGGCGTAGATACTGTTGTCATCCCCATTTATAGATATATGGGATTTCCTGTTGGCTCAGACAGTAAAGAATCTGCCTGCAATCCAGGAGACCTGGATTCAATCCCTGGGTTGGGACGATCCCCTGGAGAAGGGAATGGTTACCCACTTCAGTATTCTTGCCTGGAGAATCCCATGGACAAAAGAGCCTGGAGGGCTATAGTCCATGGGGTCACAAAGAGTTGGACATGACTGAGTGACTAACCCTTTACAGATACGGAACTGAGACTCAGAGAAGTGATATGATCTGTCTAGGGTCACGGCTAGTAAGTGACAGAGAATAGGCAGACTGACTCCAGAGCCGTTGCTCCTAACCCCTAAGCCACATGACTGCTCTGTGATGACCGATGAATCTCTTTTTCCATTACTTCCACCACCATTTGGGGCGGGGCTCATGTGACTTCACCTCTATTATTGCAGTAGGGTCCTAGTTGATCCCCTTGACTTTGCACTTTGTGATAGCACTTATATACTGCCACTAGATTATTCTTTAACTGAGCCCTGCTTCTACCGTGTCATTCCTTTGTTGAAAATCCTTCTATGACCCAAAATCCATGACTGTCAATACCCAAATTGGAGCCCAAAGATGTGGGATGTGAATGTGCAGAATTTGTATCAGAAAGAGACCTGTCCAACTAAGTGACAACTTGAAATAATGAAAGTAAACCTGCATTCCCCTATCCTGGGGGATCCCCAAAGTGTGTCCTGTGGCCACTGGCCCTTCTTAACTCTGAGCTCTGGGTATTTCCTCAGATAACTTGTCTTTGTGAACAACCAGCATCTGAAAGTCAGATTAAAATTGCTACCTACCTTCCAAGTTACAAGAAAAACTCACATGAGATCTGGGAATGAAATAACATTTAGAATCAAAATGGTTCATCCTTATATGAGAAAGATGAAACTACTGTTTTTTTGCATTAAGTTATTCAGTTCAGTTCAGTCGCTCAGTAATGTCCGACTCTTTGTGACCCCATGAATCGCAGCACGCCAGGCCTCCCTGTCCATCACCAACTCCCAGAGTTCACTCAGACTCACATCCATCAAGTCAGTGATGCCATCCAGCCATCTTCATCCTCTGTCGTCCCCTTCTCCTCCTGCCCCCAACCCCTTCCAGCATCAGAGTCTTTTCCAATGAATTAACTCTTCGCATGAGGTGGCCAAAATACTGGAGTTTCAGCTTTAGCATCATTCTTTCCAAGGAAATCCCAGGGCTGATCTCCTTCAGAATGGACTGGTTGGATCTCCTTGCAGTCCAAGGGACTCTCAAGAGTCTTCTCCAACACCACAGTTCAAAAGCATCAATTCTTCAGCACTCAGCCTTCTTCACAGTCCAACTCTCACATCCATACATGACCACAGGAAAAACCATAGCCTTGACTAGACCAACCTTTGTTGACAAAGTAATGTCTCTGCTTTTGAATATGCTATCTAGGTTGGACATAACTTTCCTTCCAAGGAGTAAGTGTCTTTTAATTACATGGCTGCAGTCACCATCTGCAGTGATTTTGGAGCCCAGAAAAATAAAGTCTGACGCTATTTCCACTGTTTCCCCATCTATTTCCCATGAAGTAATGGGACCGGATGCCATGATCTTCGTTTTCTGAATGTTGAGCTTTAAGCCAACTTTTTCACTCTTCTCTTTCACTTTCATCAAGAGGCTTTTTAGTTCCTCTTCACTTTCTGCCATAAGGGTGGTGTCATCTGCATATCTGAGGTTATTGATATTTCTCCCGGCAATCTTTTTTTTTTTTTTTTTTTTTGTCAGTCAGTTTCTTTTTCTTTTTATTTTTTTAATTAAATTTTATTTTGCTTAACTTTATAATATTGCATTGCTTTTGCCATACATCAAGATGGATCCGCCACAAGTATACATGTGTTCCCCATCCTGAACCCTCCTCCCTCCTCCCTCCCCATACCAGCCCTCTGGGTCGTCCCAGTGCACCGGCCCCAGGCATCCGTTATCAGGCATCGTACCTAGACTGGCGACTCGTTTCAGATATGATATTATACATATTTAAATGCTATTCTCCCACATCACCCCACCCTCTCCTGTTCCCAGAGTCCAAAAGTCTGTTCTATACATCAGTGTCTCTTTTGCTGTCTTGTAAACAGGGTTATTGTTACCATCTTTCTAAATTCCATATACATGCGTTAGTATACTGTATTTGTGTATTTCTTTCTGGCTTACTTCACTCTGTATAATAGGCTCCAGTTCCATCCACCTCATTAGAACTGATTCAAATGTATTCTTTTTAATTCAATCTTGATTCCAGCTTGTGTTTCTTCCAGTCCAGCGTTTCTCATGATGTACTCTGCATAGAAGTTAAATAAGCAGGGTGACAATACACAGCCTTGACGTATTCCTTTTCCTATTTGGAACCAGTCTGTTGTTCCATGTCCAGTTCTAACTGTTGCTTCCTGACCTGCATTTCTCATGATTTCTCAAGAGGCAGGTCAGGTGGTCTGGTATTCTCATCTCTTTCAGAATTTCTCACGGTTTATTGTGATCCACACAGTCAAAGGCTTCAGCATAGTAATCAAAGCAGAAATAGATGTTTTTCTGGAACTCTCTTGCTTTTTCCATGATCCAGTGGATGTTGGCAATTTGATCTCTGGTTCCTCTGCCTTTTCTAAAACCAGCTTGAACATCAGGAAGTTCACGGTTCACTGCATTAAGTTATAGTTCTAGGCAAAAAAAAGAAATCCTTCTATGACTCCTTGTTGGCCTAGGATGTATAAAATACCTTCTGTTCCTGGTTTTTTTAGGCTTTCTGTAGTCTGGTTCCATACTATCTATTTAGCTTTATGTTTTCCTCCTTCTGTCCGATTATCTAGGACTCTAATCAGGCTGATCTTTTCACCATCCCCGTGCACTTGCTGTTCGTTCCTAACTCTATGACTTCATACTTGTCCATCTCAAGATACCGTGACTCTAGGAACTCTTCCTTACTAATCTCAACTGAATGTGACCTTTCCTTCCTTAGAATGCTCCTAATACTTTCCTTGTACCCCCTCTTATGGTATCATATTCTGTCTTCTTTCCTGTGACTTGTGGTCTTTTCTTATTTCTCTCCCTGCTCACCACTTTGTTAGCCTGTTGAAGAAAGAGACTGTGTTTCATTAAACCCTGTATTCCCTGTAGTGCTTCTTTCAATGCGGAGCGCATAATGGGTGATCAATATGTAGTTACTGAGTTTAACGGAGTTCTAGTTTCACCCATTCAGAATGTTTCTCTTTTCCCTTTTATTTTGTTCCAATCTTTCACACAAATCTCACTTCTTGAATGAAATGCTCTTGACTGCTCTAGTCCTCGATGAAACTTACTTTTGCAGAACTCTTGTAACACTTCAGGCCAATACCATACAATTCAGTACTTTATTATTTTATACAGTCTATTCATTGCTCGTGTATTATAATACACGACCTGATATATAAAGATTTCAAGAAATGTTGTTGAATGAATCGATAATGTCAATCTTGCCCACCAACTGTAAGGTCTCCAAGACAGGAAGCATCCTTTATGTATCTTCTGTATGCCCTCAGAGCTCTCAATGCATAACAGGTGCTTTATGAATACTTGCTGACTGATTGGCTCTGGGATTTCTGTTCCAAATCTGCCCTCTCCTTCCTGTTGTTCTGCCCTCAGCCTGTGATTACACTGAAGAGGCTTTGCAGTCCTCAGGTCTAATTTCCCCACTGAGTACAGACTGAGTCAGATTGCTGACACACAGGCCTCTTTTTTACAGACCCTTTTGAAATTCTGTCTTTAATTCAGGCCTTTTTATAGGGACAAATGCCTAGAGGAAGGGAGCAGGAATCCTTTAGTCAGGGGGGTGAGAACTGCAAAATATAAACCTTTGGCCAGAAATGATTTTACAGAACTTGTTACTGAGTGTACCCAGTACATGTGGGGGAAAAGGCCATTCTGTGTCTACTTTGTATCATTTAAAGACAAGTGTAATATATGACAATTCATGTTACAACAGTGAATGACTAGGGCATTTCTTCAGATGGTATGAAGTCTGCCAGTGGATCTAAAAAATAACAATAAAAAGCAATAAAAATAACATTTGTATTGTAAAATATAATAATGACTTTTGCATAACATATAGCCAACATGGCAGGAACCAGTAGTGACTGGTATTCCAATTTCTCAGAGGAAAGCTTCATGTACTGAGAGGAAAGGGAGAACTGCGATAAGCAGACATCTCTATTTCACTGTGCACCTCACAAGTACACAGCGATCCTTGGAAATGGCAGATGGTAGAATGCGTTTTTGCAGACTGGAAGGGCTTCAAGTTTTGCTCTCTTGGCTGTGATCTATGATGTCGCTGCTCAGAACAGTGGGAGATATGTACACAGTGTGCCTAAGAATATGGTGCTTAACAACTCTTCCCAGACTTGCCTCTCACTGGAGAGAGGGAAAATGATTGACAGCTGTATCCACGGTATAACTGAGTTTCACTGGACCGAAGAATGAGTTCAACACTGCACTAAGCAGTGGACTGGCTAAGATAGGAATTTTTCTTTATTCATATTTTATGTATATTTATTTGCCATTTCATTGGCTTACATGCTTAGAAAGTTCTTTATTTTAAATGCAGGTACTCCAAGGGCTTATGATCCACATTTCAGAGGACCCGTTGTCAACAGGTAAGCAGTTCTTTTCTCTGGAATGCATTTGTTAACACACACAGAAAGCTTTTTTTTTTTAAATATCATTTTCTGGTCAACGGAGACTTGTGTCTACTATGAGAAGGAAATTACTTATTTTTAGCATAAATGTCCCCTTATTTATACAGAGTAAGTACAGGGAATAAATCTTCCCATGAGTCATGAATATCCTCTCCTATTCAGCAAACTAACTGCCTCAATTTATTAGACTGAAGAGTTTGTGTTTCTCGAAAAGAGAAGCAAAAAACTGCTTTACAAGATTTAACTGCTTTGTAGAGAAGCAGACACATTCCAGTAGCTGTTTTATGCACCTGTTTACTCTGTGATTTGCCACCGCAAATGCAGAGTTGCTATGCCAACTTCTTCCACACAGGGTATTTGTGCCACTCAGCCTCCCAAAGCAGAGAGCTTTCTCAGAGTCATCCATTCACCAATGCCACATGTATGCTTTAGGGTATTTTAAACTGCTTTAGGGAAATATCTGCTTGTCTCAACTGGTGTTTCTCCTGCAAGATGTGGCATGGCATTTAAAAATTATCCAGTAATTCACAGACTTCTTTTATTATTATTTTCTACCCTCTATTCTCAGGTTTCCTGCTAATCAAAAAGGGAGCTTGCAGGGTAGAATGGCTAAAAATGAAAAGATTATGCTGTGGGTAGCTGTTTTTTTTTTTTTTTTTTTGTTTTTTTTTTTTTTGCTTAGCATTGACTTTGATTTCTGGCAGTTGCATGTCATAATAAACTGTGATGTGAAATAATGATCGGCGTCCTTATTTGCACTTGCCAGCATGTGTATTAGCATTACTGTTATGTCTCTGCAATATCCTAGCTTTAAACAAAAGTGTATCTGCTGCTGCTGCTAAGTCACTTCAGTCATGTCCGACTCTGTGTGACCCTGTAGACGGCAGCCCACCAGGCTCCCCCATCCCTGGGATTCTCCAGGCAAGAACACTGGAGTGGGTTGCCATTTCCTCCTCCAATGCATGAAAGTGAAAAGTGCAAGTGAAGTCGCTCAGTCGTGTCTGACTCTTAGCGACCCCATGGACTACAGCCTACCAGGCTTCTCCATCCATGGGATTTTCCAGGCAAGAGTACTGGAGTGGGTTGCCATTGCCTTCTCCGAAAGTGTATCTAGTTTATTCTAATTCTGTAAAAAGCCAAGTCATTTGTTTGAGTCACTCACTCATTCAAAGATGTACCTATGCCCTCTTTAGAGTAAGTCTGAAATCTTTCTCATTCTCTCCATGGTAACACCATGAATATATTTTATTGACCAGTGTACAAACAGCGTCATTTGATATGGAGGTTACTTTTATTGTGGTTGCATTCATTCTATAGTAACTAATTTGTATGAATGGCATCTACCTTATTGACCTCAAGAGACCTCTAGATATAATCCAGATTCAACAGTAGAAACAAAACCAATGATAATAAGGGAGCTACTAAATTCACACAGATTAAATACAGATTAGAGTTAATGCCTTTTCTAGCCATAGAGAAGAAAGCAGAGTTTGGTCTGACTGGCTGTGGGTGTGGGGAAGGAGGTTAAAATCTGTCTTCAGTTATTTAGAGTGTACTGGTAGAACCAGGTGGTCCAGGTAAAATCTAAAGCACTGTGATGATCACTGTGAGAAAGTAATCTATTTTTACTAAGGGCTTTTGTGATGTCTTAGCACCAAAAAGCCTTCAAAGGTAAAATAATCATTGTGTATACCTCTCCTTCCCCCTAATTCTTTAGTCTAAGAATGGAGAGAACTATTGTAAAACCATGGGGGCTTAACTATAGAAAGACACAATTTGCTCATTGGTAACTTTTCAGATGCAGAGGTTTATAATGCATTTTCTGGGAAAATAGTTGGGGTGTTTCAAGAGCAAGTGAGAAACCCCACCTTCTTCACATTACCTCTGCATCAAGGCCAGCTTTAATAACATGTTACTTACATAAAGTCAGTTTCCTTTTGAGAGATCCCAAGTCTTATCAGATATTCCAGCAGACCTTCACAGCACTGTCTGCTCACCATTCACAATGTTCTATACACCTCTTCAGTTCACAAGAACATCATTTTGTGCCCAGTGATCAGCCAACTGTAGTTGTTTCCAAGAGAAGTGAAGGAATGATGGTAATTCCATAGAAGAGATTAACTTAGTTTTTCATTTGTCCCCACCTACTTAGATAAGAGGGACTTCCTGGCTGGCTCAGTGGTAAAGAATCCACCTGCCAATGCAGGAGTTTGATCCTGGGCCAAGAAGATCCCCTGGAGAAGCAAATGGCAACCCACTCTAGTATTCTTGCCTGGAAAATCCCATGGAGCCTGGTGAGCTACAGTCCAAGGGGTCACAAAGAGTCAAACACGACTTAGTGATGAAACATTAACTAAGATAAGAATTGGGCATATATGGAAGCTAATGTCCCATAATGTTGACAACAAACAACAATTCTTGAAGAAATATTTGACTGCTTTGGGTCTTAGTTGCAGCATGCAGACTTAGTTGCTTTGCAGTGTGTGGGATCTTAGTTCCCTAACCAGGTATCAAACCTATATTAGAAGGTACATTCTTAACCACTGGACTTCCAGGGAAATTCCTCAAACAGTGTTTTGATAGTCCCATTTGGAAAGGTAGTTAACCAGTGCCTGTGCTTTGTCCCCTATAGTCAACAGAATTTAGCATTGGATTGAGGCTGTGAGGTTTTTGTAAAAGTTTAAGGGATGTTTAGCAGTACTCTTGGCAGTACCATTAGATGGCAAAAATGAATGCACGTAGAAAACTAAGAAATAAATCTCTTTTACAAGCTGCTACATGAGAAATTTCTCTTACAATTTTACAACTAAGAAAAATTTTCATTTAATGGAAAGTTGGCATACTTTCTTCTGTTATATAAAGAGAACTGTAATCTACTGTTTCTCCTTTGGTCTTGACTTGTAGAAAGCCCACTGATAATTTAATTTCAGTGCCAGCAACTACATTAGCCTTTGAGCCGAGAATTTCTTTTTAGAATTTTGAATTTCTATTTCTATTTTAGTAATGCTGTTGCATCCAGTTTTAAGTCTTTTCACTAACTCAGATATTCATTCTAGAAAGAAGCAGCTTATAGGCAGACAGGTAAATAGAAATGAAAACCTTGAATGTTCCATGATTGACTTTTTCCCTTCTCTATATACAAAGTAGATGAAGGACCTATGGCTGATACTAATCATATTGATAGGTTTCACAATGCTGAAAATAACTATTATTATAAATGGTACAAAATCTGTCCAGAATGTAATAGCCTGTGCTTATTTTTCCCTGAAGCACTGGGGAAAGGTTAAATTCACTATCATGAAGGGATTTAAAGAGAGACTGAAGGGGCATTTATTATGAATGTTGTGAAGGGGATTCATTCATATAAAGGACTTGCACTACATGACCTCTGAGTCCTTTCCAACCTTGATACTCTATGACTCTGTGATTCAATATTTTTTTAATTATTGTAATTAGCATACAACATTATATTAGTTTCAGGTATACAACATAGTGACTTGGAATTTTTTATTCATTATGCTAGTTACCATCTGTCACCATGGAAAATTGTTAAAATATTATTGACTCTATTTCCTATGCATATATTATATTCCTGTGACTTATTTATAATTGGAGGTTTGTACCTTGTTAATTCCCTCCACCATTTGTCTGTCCTACATGTCTCTCCCCTCTGGCAGCTATTAGCTTGTTCTCTGTATTTGTGAGTCCATTTCTGTTTTGTTTGTTCCTTTATTTTGTTTCTTAGATTCCACATATAAATGAAATCATATGGTGTTTGTTTTTCTCTAACTTATTTCACTTAGCATAGCACCTTCTATGTCTATAGTACTGTCACAAATGGTGAGATTTCAGTTTTTTATGGCTAATATTCCGTTACACACATACAGTATACCACACCACATCACATCTTTATCCATTCATATATTGATGGATACTTAGGTTGCTTCCATAGCTTGGCTATTGTAATTAGTACTGCAATGAACATAGGCTGTGTATATCTGTTTGAACTAGTATTTTCATTTTCCTCAGATAAATACCTTGAAGTGCAACTGCTGAATCATATAGTACTTCCGTTTTTAGTTTTGTTTCTATATTTACTCATTTATTCATTCTTATTTTCGGCTGTGCTGGACCTTTGTTGCTGCACATAGGCTTTCCCTGGCTTCAGCACGCAGGGGCTATCCTCCAGCTGAGATGTGCAGACTACTCATTGCGGTGGCTTCTCTTGTTGTGGAGCATGGCTTTGGTCGTTGTGGCAAATGGGCTCAGTAGTTGCAGCTTGTGGGCTCTAGCGTACTGGCTCAGTAGTTATGACACATGGGCTTATTTGCCCCATGGCATGTGGGATCTTGCAAGACCAGGGATTGAACCCATGTCCTCTCCATTAGCAGTCAGATACTTAACCACTGGACCATCAGGGAAGCCCTATTTTTAGTTTTTAAAGGAACCTCCATACTATTTTCCAAAGTGGCTGTACCGATTTATATTTCTACTGATAGTTCACCAGGTTTCCCTTTTCTCATACCTCCTTGTCAGTTTTTATTGTTTCCTGCATTTTTGATAAAGCCATTTTGACAGGTATAAGGTGATATCTCATTGTAGTTTTCATTTGCATTTTCCTGATGATTAGTGATGTTGAGTACCTTTTCAGGTGCTTGTTGACCATCTGACTTTTTTGGGAAAATGACCATTCAGGTCTTCTACTGATTTTTAAGTTAGGTTGTTTATTTTTTGATGTTGAATAGTATGAGTTATTTATATATTTTGGATATAAACTCCTTATCACATACATTGTTTGCAAATATCTTCTCCAATTTAGTAGGTTGAATCTTCATTTTATTGGTGGTTTTCTTCACTGTGCAAAAACTCTTTAGTTTGAACTAGTTATATTATTTTTGCTTTTGTTGCCATGCGATATTTGGAGACATATCCAAAAAGATATTGCTAGGACCAGTGTCAAAGAGGTTACTGCTTATGTTTTCTTCTAGGAGTTTTATGGTTTCATATCTTTCATTTAATTTTTCAATCCATTTGAGTTTACTTCGTTTATGGTGTGAGAAAGTTGTCTAGTTGGATTCTTTTGCAATTAGTTACCTGGTTTTTCCAACACTATTTATTGAAGAGACTGTTTCTCCCCATTGTGCATTCTTGCATCCTTTATTGTAGGTTAATTGACCATACTAGAGTGGGTTTACTTCTGAGCTGTCTATTCTATTCCATTCATCTGTGTGTCGGCTTTTGTGCCAGTTTCATGCCGTTCTAGTGAATATAGCTTTGTAGTATAGTTTGAAATCAGGGACTGTGATACCTCCAGCTTGGTTATTGCTCAAGATTGTTTTGGCTCTTTGGGGTCTTTTGTGATTCCATACAAATTTTAGGTTATTTGTTCTAGTTCTTTGAAAAATGCTGTAGGTATTTCAAAAGGGATTGCATGGAATATATGGATTGCTTTGGGTAATATGAACATTTCAACAATATTAATTCTTATAATCTATGAGCACAGAGTGTCTTTCCATTTATTTGTGTCATCTTCAGTTTCTTTTATCAGTGTCTTATAGTTCTCAGAGTAAAGATATTTTACTTCCTTTGTTAAATTTATTCCTAGGTATTTTATTTGTTGATGTAACATTGAGAGGATTGTTTTCTTCATTTCTAATACTTCATTATTAGTGTACAGAAAAGCAACAAATTTCTGTCTATTAAACTTCTATCCTGCAACTTTACTAAACGCTTTCATTAGTTTTGAGACTGTTTTGGTGGAGTCTTAGTGTGTTCTATATGTAGTCATGTTATCTGCAGATAGTAATAGTTTCATTGCTTCCCTTCTAATTTGAATGCCTTTTTTCCCTTCTATAAATTTTATTTATTTTAAATTGGAAGATGATTGCTTTATAATATTGTTTATTGGGTTCTGTCATACATCAACAAAGATCAACCATAGGTGTATATATATCCCCTCCGTCTTGACCCTCCCTCTCACGTCACACCCCATTCTACCCCTCTAGTTTGTTTTTTATTCCCTTTTCTTGTATGGCTAGACTCCCCAATGCCAAGTTGAATGAAAGTTGTGAGATTGGGCATCCTTGTCTTGTTCTTGATCTTGGAAATCTTCCATGTTCTTACTGTTGAGCATAATGTTGGATGTGGATTTGTCATATGTGACTTGTATTATGTTGAGGTATATTCCCTCTATTCACACTTTGTTAAGAGTGTTTGTCATAAATGGATGTTGAATTTTGTCAAATTTTTTTCCTGTATTTATTAAGGTGATCATATGACTTTCATCATTTATTTTGTTAATGTAGTGTCACATTGATTGCAGCTACTGAACCATCCTTCAATTCCTGGAATAAATTCTACTTTAATGTGTTGTTGCATGCAGTTCGCTAAATTTTTTTGAGACTTTTTGCTTCTGTGTTCATAAAGGATATTTGTCTGTAATTTTCTCTGTGTTTGTGTGTCTGATTTTGGCTCAGGGTAACGCTGGACTCTTGGAATAAATTCACAAGTATTCTCTTTTCTTCAATATTCTGGAATAGTTTAAGAAGAATAGGTAACTCTTCATCAAATGTTTTGTAGAATTCCCCTGTGAAGCCATCTAGTCCTGTGACCTTTGTTGAGAGTTATTTTTTAAATTACTGATTCAATGTCATCTCTAGTGGTTGGTCTATTCAAATTTTCTATTTATTCTTAAAATAGAGACTTGGAAATCTTGGCAGATTTTATGTTTCTAGAAATGTGTCCCTTTCTTCTAGGTTATCCACTTAGATGGCATCTGGCAACTGTTTATAGGGCTTCCCTGGTGGCTCAGACAGTAAAGAATATGCCTGTTCATAGTATTTTCATATTGATTTTCTGTATGGATGATCTATTGGTATAAGTAGAACTGTTATTGTATTATTATGTGTTTCTTTATATTTGTTTATATTTTGCTTTACTTATTCAGGTGCTCCTATGATGGGTGTATAAATGTTATTATATGCTGTATTCTTTTGGTTTTTGACCCCTTTATCATTATGTAATGCCTGTTTTGTCTCTAGTTAAAGTCTTTTATAAAAGTCTATTTTGTCTGATATGGGTATTACTCACCCAGCTTTCTTTTTGTTTCCATTTGCATGGAATATCTTTTTATATCCCTTCTCCTTCACTCTCTTTATGTCTTTAGAGCTGAGTTGAGTCCCCTGTAGCAACATATTAGATGATTCTTTTTCTTAATGCATTAAGTTACCCTCTATCTTTTGACTGGAGAATTTAGTTCATTTGCATTTAAAGTAATTATTGGTAGGTGTATACTAATTGTCATTTTGTTAATTGTTTTCTGGTTGTTTTTGTAGTTCTTCTCTGTTGTCATCTTCTTCTCTTGGTTACTTCCCTATGGTTTTATGTATTCTTTTAGTGTTATGTTTGGATTTCTTTCTCTTTATTTTTGTGTATTGTTAAGTTTCTGGTTTAACCATGAGGTTTGAATACACAGACTTGTATACATGGTCATCTATTTTAAACTGATATTCTCAAGTTTGAAAGCATCTAAAAGCTTTGCATTTTTACCCCCCGCCCCAAATTTTATGTTTTTGACATCATATTTTAAATCTTTTAATTTTGAGTATCGACTCATTGTGGTTAATTGCACTGCTTTTGTCTTTTAACTTTCAGACTAGCTTTTCAAACAGCTGATCTCATACCATTCCTATATATTTGCCTTTACCAGTGAGATTCTTTTTTCATATATTTAAACATTTCTATTGTGACCTTTTCCACTTAAAGGAAATCGTTCAGCATTTCTTGTACGTTCAGTTTGGTGGTGATGAACTTTATTTTAGCTTGACTTGGATTTATTTCTCTCTTTAATTATTTCTCTCTTTAATTCTGAATTCTGTAACTTTGCCAGATAGAGTATTTTGGACTGTAATTATTTTTTCTTTCATCATTTTACATATATCTTGCCATTCTCTTCTGATCTGTTAAGTTTCTGCTTAAAAATCAGCTAATAGCCTTATGGGGTTTACCTTGTATGGAATTGCTTGCTTTCCTCTTTCTGTCTTTGAGACTCTATCTTTTGCTTCCTTAATTATAATATATCTTGGTGTGAATCATTTTGGGTTCATCTTGTTTGGGACTCTTTAGGTTTCCTATACCTAAGTGTCTCTTTTTTTCCCTAGAGTAAGGAAGTTTTCAGCCATTATGTTTTCAAACAAATATTTGTCTCCTTTCTGTTTCTTATTTTTCTTGGACCTCTATAATGCAAATGTTAGTATGGTTGATGTTTCTTTAGAAGTCCCTTAAATTCCCTTTATTTTTTAAAAAAAAATCTTCCTTCTCTTTGCTTTTCTGATTGGATGCTTTCTGCTATTCTCTCTTCCATGTAGCTGATCTTCTCTTTTGTATTATCTAATCAGCTATTGATGCCCTTTTTCAGTTATTGTATTCATTAGCTCTGATTGGTTCTGTCTTGTATTTTCTAAGTCTCCATTGAAGATCTCACTGTATTTCTCCATTTCTCTCCTAAGTATATTGAGCATCCTTATGACCATTTCTTTGTATTCTATGTCAGGTTAAATGTTTACCTCGGTTTCATTAGGCTTTTCCCTAGGGTTTTATTTTGTTCTTTCACTTAGAAAATATTTCTGTTTCTTCATTTTGTTTGGCCCTTGGCATTTATTTCTATGAATTATGCAAAATAGCTGCCTCTCCTAGTCTGAAGGAGTGGCCTTGTATGGGACTGTCTACTATGTAGACTGTTTGCACCTGCTAGCTTTGGCAGGCTAACTGGAGCTGGAACAGGTATGAATTGGGTGAAATCTCAAGGTATGTTGTGCCAAGTCTGCCTTGGCACGTTGGCAGGAGTTAGAGTGGGCATGAGTTGGAGGCAATCCTGAAGCTGCCTTGATGAAGCAGTTAGAATAGGAGTAGGCTCTGGCTGGGGGCAGTCCCTGGGTGTGCCATGTTGAGGCCATCTTGGTAGAATGGCTGGAGCTGGGGTGGCTGTGGACCAAAGAGAGTTCTGGAGGTGATTCAACCAATGGCACTTGCCAGTTCCTCTCGTATTAGAGTTCCAGTAGTTCTCTGCCAGTTTCGCAAAAGCTCTAAGGTTAGTAAATGGATTTCTTTCCATATAATCTAGGTGCCTTGTAAAGTAGTGTGTTTATTGTTTTTATGTTATATTTTTGCTGTATCTCAGGGTGGATGAGTCTGCGCTCGGTCCCTCAATAACCTGCCCCTGTTGCAGGTCATGTGGTCAAGGGTGTGTATAGTGTTTCTCTGTCTTTCCTACCAATTTCTATGTGGTCCTTCTATTTTTAGAACTGTTCAATAAACCCTCAGCATGAGTTGCTTTGTATATAGGTGCAAATTGGGTGTGTTCATGGGAGGAGATGAGTTCAGGGTCTCTCTACTATATCGTCTTAGACCTCTTCCTGTCTTATGATTCAACTTTTAATGCCAAAGCAGAGAAGGAAGAGCTCAGCTTCTGGGCTTTGTGATACACGCATATAGCTCTGCTGATGCTCAACAAAAGCTTTTGTCCTTTCTAAAGTGCCATTATTAAGTAGACAATTTCAATTATTGTGATAACACAATGCTGTCTCCTAAGTTTATGCAGTCCTTGTGAACTTTTTATTCTTTTTGAAGTAATTGGTATGTGTCTTGTCACTATTGTTGTTGTTAAGTTGCTACTATACGTTGCTTCAGTCATGTCCGACTCTGTGCGACCCCATGGACTGCAGCTCACCAGGCTTCTCCGTCCATGGGATTCTCCGGGCAAGAACACTGGGGTGGGTTGCCATTTCTTTCTCCAATGCATGAAAGTGGAAAGTGAAAGTGAAGTCAATCAGTCGTGTCCAACTCTTAGCAACCCCATGGACTGCAGCCTACCAGGCTCCTCAGTCCGTGGGATTTTCCAGGCAACAGTACTGGAGTGGGGTGCCATTGCCTTCTCCGTGTTAAATTACTAAGTGGTGTCCAACTTCTTTTGTGACCCCCATGGACTGTAGCCCACCAGGCTCCTCTGTCCATGGGATTTCTTAGGAAAGAATACTGGAGTGGGCAGCCATTTCCTTTTTCAGGGGATCTTCCCAACCCAGGGATCGAACCTGCATCTCCTGCATTGGTAGGCAGATTCTTTACCACTGAGCCACTTGGGAAACCCTCTTGTCACTGTAGAGGGAACTTATGTGTCTAGAAGTGGGGTCCATCATCAAGGAAAAATGTGAGGAAAAGTTTATTGAAAAGAGTACACAAAGGACAATAAAAAATGTAGGTCCCATGTTGTAAAAATGTCTGAAAATGTTTCAAAATCATTTTGACTTGTAAAACAGTTTGAAATAAAAACTCTATGTCTTATCACTCCTTTGAAAACTTTTAAGTAGTCTCAAAATGTGAAAGGAAATAAAAACAAATAATTTCCCTGCGTGGCTAATTCTTCAGAATGCAAATGTGAATTGAAGATGTGCTTTAACTTGGCATTTATTTGCCTCATTTTGATTGGAGAAAATGGTCTAATGTGATCAATGATAAATGTTATTTATCATTGTGACTCTGTTCCACAGAAAGATGGGGACTAACAGACATCTTTAAAATTCATAGCCTATCCCTTTATTCCTCAATAAGTGAATTTGTTCTTTGCATTTTAAAGAGTCACCACCTACAAATTATTCCTAATAATGAAAATAATCAACCTAAAAGATAATATTAAAACTTGAAATCACCTTTAAATCAAAGGAATTAAAGAAACTCCAGTATTTTGGCCACCTCATGTGAAGAGTTGACTCATTGGAGAAGACTCTGATGCTGAGAGGGTTTGGGGGCAGGAGGAGAAGGGGACGACAGAGGATGAGATGGCTGGATGGCATCACTGACTCGATGGATATGAGTCTGAGTGACCTCCGGGAGTTGGTAATGGACAGGGAGGCCTGGCGTGCTGCGATTCATGGGGTCGCAGAGGGTCGGACACTACTGAGCGACTGATCTGATCTGATTCATTAACTGTGTGCTTGTTGTGTGTCAGGCAATGTACTGGGTGCTAGAAATACAAAGATGAACTGAGCAAAGTTCCTGTTCAACAGATCTTACAAATGAGTAGGAAGAGAAGATGTTAAAAGGATAAATGTAATGAGTGCAATAATAGAGTTACCGACCCAGGCATGGCAAATGAAGAGTGTCTAGTGTGCTAGGAGTAGGGAGAATCTGGAAAAACCTAAGAGGAGAGGTGACCCTTGAGCTGATTCTTAAAGATATTCCAAGAAAAGTTGGCAGCGCACCTCAGCATACAGAAACTGGAGAAAAACTGTCCTGGAAATGATTTGGTGAACACCCAGTGTGTGAAGATCAGGATGAGGTGGAGAGAAATGATGCTGAAGAGGTAACAATGAGCAAAATCATCAAGGAGTTATTCAACATATCAGTGTGTTTGGTATTTTATTTTATAGACTCAGAAAAGACATTGAAGAATTTTAAGAAATTAACAATGGAATTGTATTTTTAGAAGCTTTTGTTTAGGAAGCACTAAGAGAACACTGCTCTGTACAAGATCTATATCCAGTACCAGGGACAAATATCTCCTAGAAATGCTCCTAAACTTCATAGTTTGTTCTTATTCCGTTGCCTATGTTTGTGTCATAGAGTGAGGGGAGAGGAGTGTTATAATCAAAGCAAAGACTGCAATGTAGAAACATGTAAGTGGCGGTGACAGTTGGAGTCTAAACACACTTGTGCTGGTCTCCGGGTGCCCTATGAGAAAAAAGGGGAGGATGCCACTGGAATCATCTTCCTCTTCGATGCCGCTGTCTTTCCCTTACCCTCAGTACCCGACAATGTTTCTAATTCTTCCCCTCCCCCAGTGTCTTACATCACTTGCCAGGAGATGAAGTGTATTCTTCACTGACTTGCTAGCTGTTCAGGTCCTCAGCGTGAATATTTTTTGACAGCACCTGGAAAATTACAGCCATTGATAGAAAGTCTAGAGCAAACTGACCACCTTGTATCTTTGAGTGCCAGCTGCGTATTTGGCATCAGTGGTTTGGAGGTTGGGCTGAGCAGGGATGCAATGAATTTCTCAGGCAGGTGGAGGTCAGTGAACCAGACTTCATGGCAGAATTTTACCAAGCAGTGGCTGCAACAGCTGGTAAAGAACATAAGGCATTAAAAATCAACGAAGATAGCCAGAGCTAGTGGAGTCATGGCCACAACTTTACTGAGAGAACTTTGGATGTATCACTTAAAGATCTGGGAATGGTGTCCATCTGAGCAAATCCAAATTAGCAGTCTGCCTCCTAGCTTACTTCTTTCCAAGAGATGTCAAACCATCAAGAATTTCAAGACTTCTTTTGCAACTATAACTGAAAAGAATCTACACATTATAACTTAAGTCTACTATGGCCCGTAAGGTAAGAATACCTTATGTTCTTTACCAGCTGTTGCAGCAGCAGAGACTTTGTGCTCCAGAAATGAGAGAAGGGAGTACATGACCTTACTAAAGGTCATGTTTTTATAATTTAGCTGGACTGGGATGGCTGATTTCATTGTTATTACCAAGTGTTGGAATAATTATGTGATATCCCCATTACCAGGTTTCCTAGTGATGATTTAGTAAAATTATGGAAAAATGAGGAGACAGAGATGTTTGTTCCTCTACACTGATGTTTGTTTGAATCTAAGAATACTTTTTCTAAAGTATATGTGAAATCTTTGGAACTGGTAGCAGACGCTCCTATCTTATAAGTGTTCTCTATAACAATATGAAAACAAATTACATTCTTTAAGGTTGAAGGGTTTATTTTTTCTATTAAAATAAATAATGAATTTTCAGAAAGAAAGAAGACTGCAGTGTAGTGAGGTAAACACTACGTAGCCATTCAGGTTGCAGTGGAAGCTCTAGGGAGAGAGTAAATTATGTGGAAGGGAGGGCACTGCTTGCCTGATATGGTCATTCTTGAAGGGGACGAAGGATGTATAAGAATTTTTTTTTTTTTTTTATGTAGGATAGGGCAAGGAGTAACCCAGAGATGCATATGGAGGAAGAGACTTTGCATGACTCATGTTAGAGTATTACAAGTATTTATAGTAGTAGGAGGGAGAGTATGGTTGGGAGATAAAATTGCTTAGGTTGCAAGAACCCAGATACTGAAGAGCATTGTATATCTGAAGGCACAGAGTTGGACCTTTATTCTAAAGGGCGTGAGATGAATGGCAAGCTTCTGCTCTTTTAAAAAGATTTTATTTTATATTGGAGTATAGTTGATTAACAATGCCACGTTAGTTTCAGGTCAGGGAGTTGCATGATTAGATTTGCTTCAGCTGTCTTTGTCATTTCTTCATTCTCCCCTTTGTCATATTCTCTCCAGTACAGATTTATTTACAGCTCTCCTCAAACTGATTTTGAAAAGGTCACCAATGACTTCCATCGTGCCAAGTATAGTGGGCAACATCTTTTATTTTAATTTCACAGCAGCATTTGACAAAGGTGACGACTCTCGCCACTTTCATTTTTTGAAGTATAGTTGATTTTATAGTGTTGTACCAATCTTTGCTGTGACTTAGTTACACATATAGATATACATTTTAAAAATATTTTTTCCATTATGGTTTATCATAGGATATTGAGTATAATTTCCTGTGCTATACATTAGGACTTTATTGTTTATCCATTCTAAATATAATATTTTGTATCTACCAACTCCAAACTCTCAGTCCATCCTCCCCCCTCCCCCGACAACCTCGGCAACCACAAGTGTGTCTCTATGTTTATGAATCTGTTTCTGAGATAGGTTTATTTGTGCCATGCTTTAGATTCCACGTATAAGTGATATCATATGGTGTTTGTCTTTTTCTTTCTGACTTACTACATATTACATGATAATCTCTAGCTGAGTCTATGTTGCTGCAATATTTCATTCTTTTTTATGGCTGAGTAGTATTCTGTTATATACTCACCACATCTTTGTCCAGTCATCTGTCGATGGACATTTAAGTTGTTTTCATGTTTGGCTATTGTGAACAGTGCTGCTATGAACATAGGGGTACATATATCTTTTTGAATTATAGTTTTTTCCGGGTATGTTCTCAGGATCAAGATTGCTAGATCATATGGTAATTCTATTTTTAGTTTTCTGAGGAGCTTCCATACTGGCTGCTTGGGTGTTAAGTTGCTTCAGTCGTGTCCAACTCTTTGGGACCCCACAGACAGTATATAGCCTGCCAGTTTCCTCTGTCCATGGAATTCTCGAGGCCAGAATGTTGGAGTGGGTCTCCATGGCCTCCTCTAGGAGATCTTCCTGACCCAGGGATCGAATCTACATCTCTTATGTCTTCTGCATTGCAGGACGATTCTTTACCACTAGTGCCACCAGGGAAGTCCCCATGTGGCTATACCAACTTATAGTCCCACCAACAATGTAGGAGTGTTCCCTTTTCCACACCCTCTCCAGCATTGGTTATTTGTAGACTTTTTAATGATAACCATTCTGACTGGTGTGACCACTCTCCCTTTTGAAACAGTCTTTTCTCTTGGTTTCCTTGACATCATACTCACCTGATGCTTCTTGCACCTCATTGCCACTTCCTTTTTAGTCTCCTTTTCTGTGTCCTCAACCCCTTCTTGATCTCCAAATATGAGAGTGCCTTGGTCCTCATCCTTCACTTTTCTCTAGTCTACTTTTACAGTAGGTCAATGACTTTAAATATTATCTACATGTCAGTGACTCCCAAGCTTTATATCTCTAGCAATGACTCTCCGTCGACCTCCATATTTCTTTATTCAACTGCCTATTTGACTTCTGTATTTGAAGTCATGGTACTTATTCAAACTTAATTTGGCCAAATAGAACTCTTGATTCTTACTTGCAGTTGAAAGCTCTAAAACCTCCTCCATCAGTCTTTTCCATTTCAGAAAGTGACACCAGTATCCTCATCCTGTTACTCAAGTTACAGGTTCTTGGCTTCCTCTTCCCACCCTCCCCCCATTTCTCACATTCAATGCATCAGCAAGGCTTATTGGCTTTAGCTCCAAAATATATCCCCAGAATACCTACTTCTCTTTTTTATAGTCACCATCATCCACAGCACCGAATATCCTACTTATACTTTAGCACTAGACTCTAGATTGATCTGTTTTCTTTGCTTATTTTTCTATAATCCATTCTACATAAAAAAACTTGAGTGAGCTTTCAAGTCATGAATTAATCATAGCTCTTCTCCTTAATACATTTTCAATAGCTTTCCATACTATCTATGTAAATTGAACTTGAACTTATGTCCTACATGAGTGCCCTCTGTATGACTCACTTATATCATCCTGTACCACTCTTTCTCTCTCTCATCCTCTTATTGTAGCCATGCTTGCCTTCTTCTCATTTCTTAAAGATTTTAAACTTGCAGCCATCCTGAGTACACTGACTGAAATACTTTGAGCCCAGACCTTTGCATGAATAGCTACCTCTTATCATCCATTTTTAACTGCCATTGCCCAAGAGCCCTTCATGACAACCCAGTCTTCCAGTCTCTATCTACAATATCATTTAATTGTACTTTCTTTATAATATTCATCACTGTTGAAGATTTCTTTATTCATTTTTTTCTCACAATTAATATCCTGTCTAAAAGATCAGGTTTGTGAGCAGCAAGAACCTTGAATGTTTTGTTCATCAGTGTATTCCCTATGGTTAGAAAAGTCCCTGGCATATAATATATGTCTGGTGAATGACTAAGCGAACTATTATCCTAGCTTCAAAGCCAGGGATATCCTGGAGAGAAGAGAAAGTAGATGAAACAAAGGCAGGATACCATTTAGATGAATTTTCAGTTATCTAGCTGACAAATGATTAAAACCTTGACTGAGGCAGTGGCTCTGGAAAAGAATAAATCTAAGAGGTAATAAGAAGGCAAAAATCTACAAGGCTTTAGGACTGATTGTATGCTGAGGATAGAAGAGATGGTCTAGCATGACTGGACTAATAACTGGAAGCATTACGGTTATATTCATGAAGGTAGGGAACACATGAGGAAGAGCCGGAATGGTTATAAAGAGCAGAGAGGATAGCTAATTTAGTTTTTGAAATGTTGAGTTTTGAAATGCCTACAGCCTCTCCAGGTAAGAGTATTCAGTAGAGAGTCAGAAATATACTTATGAAGCTCTTTGAAATATTGATATATTTCTTTTAACTAAAAAAGTATCTAAATACAAGGGAAGATAGAAAGAATGTTAACTCTAATAGAAAAATGTGTAAATTTTCTCTTCTGAGAAATACTTCCTTATCCTTGTTGCTCTCAGAGTACTCTGTGTGCTTATAACACTGTGTTGTAATCAGTAGTTTGCTTGGCTAGCTCCTCAATTAAGCCATGAGTTCTGCCAAATAGAGCTGAATACAACAGATAATACATGATAAATAACAGTTGCAATCATGTTGTTGTGGTTGTTTAGTTGCCAAGTCATGTTTGACTCTTTGCAACCCCATGGACTGCAGCGTGCCAGGCTTCCCTGTCCTTCACTATCTCCCAGAGTTTGCTCAAACTCATATCCACTGAGTCAATGATACCATCCAACCATCTCATCCTCTGTCTCCTCCTTCTCCTCCTGTCCTCAGTCTTTCCCAGCATAAGGATCTTTTCCAGTGAGTCAGCTCTTCACATCAGGTGGCCAAAGTATTGTAGCTTCAGTTTACGCTTCATCCTTCCAATGGTTATTCAGGGTTGATTTCATTTAGGATTGATTGGTTTGATCTCCTTGCATGTTACACATGCCACACCCCCTCACCTTTCAAATTTCACAAATGACTTCCCACTGCCTAAAAGTTAACTCCAAATTCCTTAACATGATACTGAAATCTTGACACAAATTTGTCTTAAGTTATCTGACTAAACTATACTCTCTCTGGGGTTTCTAAACTCTTGAATGAACTCCCTGTTGAGACAAACCAAGTCCTGTGCATTTCTCCAGGGTCTGAAAATTGATTTTGCCCGTGTTCAAGAATTACTCTAATTCAGGGATGATGATTAGTATTAACAAAGCTCACAAGAGACTGATGTATAAAGCCAGAATGTTAATGCAGTCATTTACATGAGAAATTTAATTGCTGAGAAGGCCTGATGTTCCTTGGCCTGACCAGCACATTGTTCCCTTTAGGCAAACTACACAAGAAACCTAATTATCAAAAAAGTTTCTGGGTGAATGTGTAGTCAGAAAAGGAAATTGCATGAGAGGAATGGCTATGGCAAGGCTCTTCCAGCCTGGCTATCTATTGACAGAACAGCATCTTCACATTAGACCCTTATTTCAATTTGTCTTAGTGCCCTAATCTGGAGGGTGCTCAGATGGGCAGAGCTGTTTGAGCATCACATGCAGTTTTCTTTAGATATGTTAATAGATTCAAGAAGTTTGGAATCAAGGCCTGTTAGACTGGGAGGCTTCGTCTCATTGGGGTGATTATGTACATTAATCATGTGTTGAATCAGAGTTTAAGTTTCAGAAAGCAGTATTGTTTTCTCCACACTCACATTTTGGAGAAGTATCTCACTGGCACCTCAAGTGTTAATCTTCCTTGCTCCATGGCCCTGCTCAGGGCCCACCTCCTCTGCCCTCCAGCCTTAGAATGCCTTCCCTCCACTGAAATCCTGCAGCTTTTACTATGGATGGTATACAGCACATAATACTTGTGATTTTTTTTTTTAGCTTTTGGTACTCATGTATTGTCTTATCATCTGATTTGTAATTCCTTGGAGGACAGAGATCTGCATTCAGTATGTGTGTAAGTAGGTAATGATTAGCCTCTTTTTTTTTTATTCTTCTCAATATAGCACCACTTAGAGCACCTACGGAGAAGGCAATGGCACCCCACTCCAGTACTCTTGCCTGGAGAATCCCATGGACAGAGGAGCCTGGTAGGCTGCAGTCCATGGGGTCGCTAAGAGTCGGACACGACTGAGCGACTTCACTTTCACTTTTCACTTTCATGCACTGGAGAAGGACATGGCAACCCACTCCAGTGTTCTTGCCTGGAGAGTCCCAGGGACGGCAGAGCCTGGTGGGCTGCCGTCTATGTGGTTACACAGAGTCGGACACGACTGAGGTGACTTAGCATAGCATAGAGCACCTACTCCTTGGATGGCATTCTGCTACAAGGAAAGGGGTTATTTCTTCCATCAGTTCGGTTCAGTCACTCAGTTGTGTCCAACTCTTTGTGACCCCATGAACCGCAGCATGCCAGGCCTCCCTGTCCATCACCAACTCCCAGAGTCCACCCAAACTCATGTCCATTGAGTCAGTGATGCCATCCAACCATCTCATCCTCTGTCGTCCTCTTCTCCTCCTTCCCTCAATCTTTCCCAGCATGAGGGTCTTTTCAAATGAGTCAGCTTTCCACATCAGGTGGCCAGAGTTTTGGAGTTTCAGCTTCAAAATCAGTCCCTCAAATGAACGACCAGGGCTGATCTCCTTCAGAATGGACTGGTTGGATCTCCTTGCAGTCCAAGGGACTGTCAAGAGTCTTCTCCAACACCACAGTTTAAAAGCATCAATTATTCGGTGCTTAGCTTTCTTTATAGTCCAACTCTCACATCCATATATGACCACTGGAAAAACCATAGCTTTGACTAGGTGGACCTTTGTTGGTAAAGTAATGTCTCTGCTTTTTAATATGTTGTATAGGTTGGTCATAACTTTCCTTCCTAGGAGTAAGCGTCTTTTAATTTCATGGCTGCAATCGCCATCTGCAGTGATTTTGGAGCCCAGAAAAATAAAGTCAGCCACTGTTTCCACTGTTCCCACATCTATTTGCCATGAAGTGATGCGACCAGATGCCATGATCTTAGTTTTCTGAATATTTAACTTTAAGCCAACTTTTTCACTCTCCTCTTTCACTTTCATCAAGAGGCTCTTTAGTTCTTCTTCACTTTTTGCCATAAGGGTGGTGTCATCTGCATATCTGAGGTTATTGATATTTCTCCCAGCAATCTTGATTCCAGTTTGTGCTTACTTCAGCCCAGTGTTTCTCATTATGTACTCTGCATATAAGTTAAATAAGCAGGGTGACAATATACAGCCTTGATGTACTCCTTTTCCTGTTTGGAACCAGTCCGCTGTTCCATGTCTAGTTTTAACTGTTGCTTCCTGACCTACATACACATTTCTCAAGAGGCAGGTTAGGTGGTCTGGTAGTCCCACCTCTTTCAGGATTTTCCATGGTTTATTGTGATCCACACAGTCAAAGACTTTGGCATAGTTAATAAAGTAGAAATAGATGTTTTTTCTGGAACTTTCTTGCTTTTTCGGTGATCCATCGGATGTTGGCAATTTGATCTCTGGTTCTTCTGCCTTTTCTAAAACCAGCTTGAACATCTAGAAGTTCATGGTTCATGTATTGGCTGTGCTTAAAAATGTCAAGCTTCTTTAATTTGCATCTTCTTTCAGATGAGTTTTCTATTAAAAAACTAAACAAATCCTTTCTCCCTGTCCTGAGAAGATAGTGCATGACCTTTATTACAGGGTGCCAGTTGTAGCAATTTGGACTTTATTTTTTTCCAGACTTGGATCACAGGTCAAGCAAGTGGTCATAACATTTTAATGAATTTTCTCTGACACAAAAATAATGAAATAAACAGAATAAGCTGACTTTTTCCATTGGGACCTGTAAATCTTTGACCTGCTTTGACATAGCATATTCAAATCTGCAGTCCACACTGTGTACAGTGTCATGCCCTCTGTGGATACTTCGTAAAAACTAATTGAATTGAAAAATAATCTGAGATGTATTCTTAAGTTTTAGTAATTCAAATAGCTCAGAGAACTCTGCCACTGTCTTCCTGTTACCCAAGCATCTTGTTTAGGAATTTGAACCCCTGTATCACACCAATGTCATCTGAATATGGTGTAGGATTTGCATAACTTCAAATAGGGTAGAGTGTTAATAATGACTTTAAAGTCCTGAAGTTTAAACCTGTATGTAATGCTTCACTTCTCTGTGATGATTGGTCTCAAATGCTGTGGTCATCATTCAGCCTCTTTTGAGGGTCACCTTTGTACTTATCCATAGGATCTATGTCACATTATTTCTTCCACATCTCTGTTTTCTTTTATTCTTTCAACAAATATTTGTAGTACACCTTATATGATAAGAATTATGCTAGTTGGTAATAATACAAAGATAAAATGTCCTTGTCCTCAAAGAATTAGCATATAGTAGAAATGATAGGCAGTGGAAAAGAGTTTACTTCAATGTGGGAAGTACTGCCATGGAAGAGAGAAGGCCCTAACTCTCAGCGGATGCCTTATGTGACTGCTCTTCCAAAGATTAATTTTTATTTATTCTCACTCAGAAGTTATTGACTGATCATATATTATGTTCCCTCTCTGCTCTGGGCATTAGAGATACAGCGATGAACAAGACAGGCTACGTGCTGGTTCTCTTGGAAGGGGAAAGAGATGGGGCAGATAACATCTGAGAAATGAAGATGACAGTTTCATAAAGTGATAAGTATGAAGAAGAAAATAAAGCAGAGGATGTGCTAGTACCTGGCCACAGTGTGAGTGGGAGCATTAATTTAGATTTGGTGGTCAGGGAAGGTCTTTCTTTGGAGGTGACGATGGAAATGAGACTTGAATGATAAAGAGCAGCCAGCCATGGGAAGATTGAAGACAGTGCATTTCAGATAGAGGAAGAACAAAATGTAAAATCTCTAAGGCAGGAATGAGCTTCTGTGCTCAAGGAGTAGAAAGAAGGCCCCTGTGAGCACAGTATGGTGGATGGGGGCAGGGAAGTGGGGAGGGAGTGTGGGTTGTTAGGAGAACCCCGAAAGCACATTCTACTAAGTGCAATGGAAAAGCTATTTGAGGATTTTAGTAGGAGAGTAAGTTAGTCTAATACATTATAAAAGCTCATTCTAACTACTGGAGAATGGCTTTTAAGAGTCCTAAAGCAGAAACGAGGAGATCAATAGGCAGATTTTGTAGTCATTGATATGAAGGAGTCAGTGATTTGGCCTAGGGTGGCAGTAATGGAGATGGAGAGATGTGAATAAATTCAGACATGTTCTGGTGGCAGTGTTTATTGATATGAAAGGTGAGGGAAAGAATTCAGAGATAACTGCTGGACTTGTGACTAGCTGAAGCTCCAATATTTTGGTGGCCTGATGTGAAGAGCTGACTCACTACATAAGACCCTGATGATGGGAAAGATGGAAGGCAGGAAGAGAAGGGGACGATAGAGGATAAGATGGTTGGATAAGCATCACTGACTCAATGGACTTGAGTCTGAGCAAAAGGAGACAGCAAAGGACAGGGAAGCCTGGCGTGCTACAGTCCATGGGGTTGCAGAGTCAAACCCAACTTAGTGACTGAACAACAAGATGTGTGACATGATCATTTGGGTGTATGACAATTCTTCTTCCTATGAATGGAAAGATTAGGGGAGTGCAGGTGTGCTGGTTCAGAAATTAAGACTTCTGTTTTGGCTGGTAGGTTTTATGCGCAAAGTATATATTCATGTAGTGATGCTCTATGTGAGTCTGGAGGTCAGTGAAGAATAAAGTGAGAGTGGGAGGTTGAGAGTTGTTGGTCATAGGCATTTAGATAATATTAATATTTAAAGCCGAGTGTCTGGATAAGATCATTTAAGAGGGTAAAGAAGAGGCCCAAGGACAAAACTCTAGATTTGACAGCATTTGGAGGTCAAGCAGAGATGAAGGAGCAGGCAAAGGAGCTCTCAGTGAGTTCAGATCAGATCAGATCAGTCGCTCAGTCGTGTCTGACTCTTTGCCACCCCATGAACTGCAGCACGCCAGGCCTCCCTATCCATCACCAGCTCCCGGAGGTCACTAAGACTCACATTCATCGAGTCAGTGATGCCATCCAGCCATCTCATCCTTTGTCGTCCCCTTCTCCTCCTGCCCTCAATCCCTCCCAGCATCAGAGTCTTCTCCAATGAGTCAACTCTTCACATGAGGTGGCCAAAATACTGGAGTTTCAGCTTTAGCATCATTCCTTCCAAAGAAATCCCAGGGCTGATCTCCTTCAGAATGGACCGGTTGGATCTCCTTGCAGTCCAAGGGACTCTCAAGAGTCTTCTCCAATACCACAGTTCAAAAGCATCAATTCTTCGGCGCTCAGCCTTCTTCACAGTCCAGCTCTCACATCCATACATGACCACAGGAAAGACCATAGCCTTGACTAGGCGAACCTTTGTTGGCAAAGTAATGTCTCTGCTTTTGAATATGCTATCTAGGTTGGTCATAACTTTCCTTCCAAGGAGTAAGCGTCTTTTAATTTCATGGTGAGTTAGGAAAAGCCAAAAGAATGCTATGTTACAGAAATTAAGAGTGTTGTAAGAGTTTGTTTTTTATTATTTTTAAAGTTGCTAACTGCGTCAACAGCTTTGAAAAATCAAGTAAGATAAAGCCTGAGAGGCCGCCACTGGATCTGGCAACATGAACATCATCAGAGACCTCATCCAAAGCAATCTCAGTGATGTCATGGGCATGTAGATCTGGCAAAGGAAAGTAAGTTAGAGACTGTGAGGTGAGAACCCGGAGGGGGCTTCTAGAGACTACTCTTTCAGTAAGTTTTATCGGAGGGTGAGTGGAATCTGGGAACAAAGTAGAGTTTCTGAAGAGGAATGATTCTAGGACACAGTAGTGTGTGGAGCTGGAGATGATCCAGGACACTGATAATGCAAGAACAAGGGAAACCTATGGACATGAAGTCCTGAAGATAGAAAGTGAAAGTGAAGTCGCTCAGTTGTGTCCGACTCTTTGCGACCCTGTGGACTGTAGCCCACCAGGCTCCTCCGTCCATGGGATTCTCCAGGCAAGAATACTGGAGTGGGTTGCCATTTCTTTCTCCAGGGGATCTCCCCAACCCAGGGATCGAACCCAGATCTCCCGCATTGCAGGCAGATGCTTTAACCACTGAGCTACCACAAAACTGGAGAGTCTGACCTTTGGTAGAAACAGGGGTTTCTAGTTCATAGTACAAGATGGTAAGCAGGGAATAGACTAGAGATATTGAGTGTCAATAGTTTTGGTGATGATGAGAGATTCTTACTGCTTGCTTTTAACTATTCGATGAATTATAAGCTGTCAGGCAGGGATGGGCTGGTGGTGGTGGTGGTGGTGGCAGGTCCAGGTGTATAAAGACTGAGAGGAGAAAGGGTGAAACAATCATTTTGGAAAGTGGAGAAGTGAGCATACATATATGATTAATGCAGAATGTGTGTGTATATATATGTGTATATATATTATATTTCCCATATTGTTCATTGTTGTTCAGTCGCTAAGATCTATCTGACTCTTTGCAGCCCCATGGACTGTAGCATGCCAGGCTTCCCTGTCCTTCACTATCTCCCAGAGTTTGCTCAAATTCATATCCATTGAGTTGGCGATGCCATATAGAGAATATTATTCTAGTCTTAGAAAGATTTAAGAGAACCTGAATATTGTTCTGATGGAGCATAAATATTTTTAGACACATATACTGAGATAGCTGGAGTTGAGGGGCAGTACCCTGGGGTGCCTCACATAGATGGAGGGTCTGGAATAGTATTTTGAAGGAACATACTGTCAGATGAGACAGGAAAAGTGTGTATCATGCAAAGTGGATTTGGTTAACTAGATCAGAAAGCAGAAGCTAATATAAAATATAGCTGAAAAATAGAAGGGGTTGGATCTGGTGTGTGAAATATTGGCAAGATTTCATTTCAGTTATAATAGAGAGGGGAAAAAAGAGGTTTAGGCAGATTCTAGATCATACATTAATTTATTCCATTGTTCATAACTCTTTTAACTGTTATACACTTTGGGGCATACAGAAATGAATAAGACAGAGGTTGTACTCTCAATAAACTTGAAATTTAAACTACTAGCTTTAACAGAAAGCCACATCTCGGTAGACGTGTAAAAGCGCAATTCAAGGGGACAGAGTAAAATGAGTAATTATTCTTGATTAGAAGGATCAAGGAGTGTTTCTTGAGGGTATTATTTGAGCTGGACTTTGCAGGAGTAGAATCAGAGAATGAAAAAGAAAATCAGACTCATGGAGGCATGTTGCAGATAGAGTTTTCCAGAACCAGAAGCTGAGATGGAGTTTGGGATCAAGCTCTTTGGTAGGGAATAACACCTGTGAAAAGAAGAGGAAGGAAGTAGAATTACATAGAGGGAGATGTCAGTCTGCTACCAGACCCCACAAAACCTCAGCCCACATTTTAGGGAGCTCTGCAGCAAGGACTGCCCTGCAGAGGGGTCCAGAGTATCTTTGAAATGGCTGCACCTGTATGAGCCCACCTGATTCAGTCCCTGTTTTGTGAGCTTCCCAGGAGGAGTGAAGTGGTAGAAGTGGACCCTGAAGATACTGTAAACTAGAAACTGTCTGCAACCATATCTGCTGTAGCCATTAGCAGCTTCTTCCTTGAGGAGGAACCTGGGTAGTGCATCTTTGTGTGGAATATAGTGTGTAAGTGCATGGTATGTCCCCTCATGCTTCCAGAGGGGTTGGAAGAGAGACTAGGGCAAAAGATCCTTGGGGAATAAAACTGGACGGATCATTTGGGATTATGATTTGCAGTTCATGCATGAGCATTGGAACGTTTTTGTTCCTATGAGGATCTTAGGTCTATATAATGCTTGAGTGCTCTACTTTCAGGAACGAACTCCAGGTAGTGGACCTAGGGCAGCAGAACCTCTTAGAAATAATAGTTGCCATAAAGCAAGCTGCCTAATGAATTTGATAGTGGGAAATGAAGGGTGGGGAAGACCACACCCTATGTCCATTTTCATTTGGATCCCTTGTTCTTGGATAACAGTGTTTATGATGGTTCACTTGGCACAGACATCTAACCTTTCCCCTTTAATCACAACTAAAATGTTTTGAGGGGGACCCATTTAGCCCCTCTTTTTGAAAGAGCTAAAACATACCTGTGTCAGAAGACTATATCAGTGTATATTTTTCAAGTATTTGGGGCTTTCCTAGTGGCTCAGGTGGTGAAGAATCCGCCTGCAATACAGGACGTCTGGGTTCAGTCCCTGGGTTGGGAAGCTCTCCTGGAGAAGGGAATGGCTGCCAACTCCAGTATTTTTGCCTGGAGAATTCCATGGACAGAGGAGGCTGGTGGGCTACAGTCCATGGGGTCACAAAGAGTCGGACACAATCGAGTGACTAAGACACTTTTCTTTTGTTCTTATGCTTAGGCTGTTTGGCATTGAAGGGATTTGTTTTCCGTTTGCTCTCCGTCCATCATGATTGCTAGTGAATTCTTTTGGCAGGGGAATGGGGAGAGAGAGATTTTTCTATTTAAAAATTAGAGATAGTCTGTGTCCAGAAGGAGCAGGAGACTAATGAATTGGCTCAGTCAGGAAGCCAGGGCGGGTGGAAGGCAGCAGGCAGCTTCCAAGAATTTGGGCCTGGGGTGTGGTGCCCTCTTGTGAGTGGGCTGTAGAATGTTAAATGAGGACTCTTAGCGTCCCGATGTAGAACTTCTAAGTCTTTCAGAAACCAGCAGTGGAGCAGGTGACCAAGTCCAAATAGAAGCACAGAGGACTTGAGAGTATAAAGATAGTATCAGGAAGCAGAAAGGCCAAGCCTGGAAGACTCATATTCATTCACTAGCATGCCACTTGAACTGCTTCTTCGTGTCATGACTGTGCAGGGCTTCACTGCCACAGTTATTTTCTAGTCAGACTCATGGAAAAATTACTGAGGAAATAACATCAGATTTTATCTGGATATTGTTATTTAGTTTAAATCTTTTCCAAGTTGTATATTAGTTTTCAAATGGTTATTTTGCTTGGTTAGTTAAATAAGGAATTATTATATACCTAGTATATGCAACTGTCAGAGATGCCATCCTATTTTAGTCATGAACCCGTCACTCAACAAAGACCCTTCACTTGGTATGAGTTTGCCCAAATTCTATATATAGAGTCTCAGAGAAAAAGGAATAAGTTTTTTATGTTTTTTAGGAATAACTTTTTATTGCTAGTCTTATAAACCCAAATGAGCAAACCTCATAGCTCTACATTTTTAAAGTCTAGGCATCATAAATTAGACTAAAACCTAATAACACACATCTTCCTGTCACTTTAAATTTACTTATTAAGAATTTATCAAAGATGTCTTTGTGTTTCATGACTTTTGATCACAGGCATCACTTTACATGCTTTGGCTTGTGAATTCAGATTATTATGGAGTTTATTTCAAACTGGAAGTCAGTTTATTTGGCCAATGTCTGTAAGAATCAATTTCTTCATGTTAGTAAGGTTGTGGCTCTTCAAATTATTATTTATCTTATGTTTTTGGTAATTTGTTGTTTTATTCTTCACAGGATGCTTTTGGTCAGACATGGTAAAAAAAAATAAAGCTGAAAAAAAATATTTGCTGAAAATTTAAAGTAAAAAAATCCACACTAGTGGTCTCCATATGCTTATTTCTTAATGTTTTCTTACTGAAAATACTCTGTTGTAATGTACATTAATATTTTATAGGTCCCTCTAAAATAGAATGGAAAGTTTGTTCCATGCAGTAAGTAGTGAAGGTACTGTTATTTTACAGTTGTCTCTTTGATATCACAACTTGTTTTTTTCAGATTTCAGGTATCAAAGTTACAACTGCATAAACCATCTCCATATGCATTATCCATAATTTAGTTTTGTACTGTTCAATGAAAGAGGAAATGAATCTCCATCTCCTCCTTCCTGAAAAATGTTTGATTTCCTATCTCATTACCATTCATTCCTCCCTAAAACCCTGATCTTGATGTTTGTGTGTAATATTTGTGCTGTTTGTGAACTTATTCAATGTTCTTGGTTCCCCTAAACTAGCTATGATAATGTTGATGTATTATTTATTGATTCTGTGATCTATTTAGGATTAGTAGACCACATCTATTTTCTTAAATGTCTGTGCCATCTGTATGATTTACAATTCAGTTGGAGAGTTAATCCTAACACACATAAACTTTAGCGAGTTTGGTGCTTAACCATGATGGTGATTGTAAGAGCAATAAGATTTCCAGTTATAGAAGAAAGAGCTCAGTTAAATGCTAAATATCAGATTTAATGTAGGAGAGAGCTTTTGAAGTACCTGAAAAGAAGGGTAAGACATGAATTTTTAAAAGAAAAGGACAAAGTGTTCCAAGTTAAAAAATATCTAGAATAAAGACAAGGAGGCTTCAGTTCATGAAATACTGTCCTAATCACAGGGCTTCAGTTCTTCTAGCTTTCCTGAATGAATGTGTATCTGTCTATCTCAATATGAATGTATTTTCAGTTCAGACCAGTCACTCAGTTGTGTTTGACTCTTTGTAACCCCAAGGACTACAGCATGCCAGACTTCCCTATCACCCACCCCTGGAGCCTACTCAAACTCATGTCCATCGCATCGGTGATGCCATCCAACCATCTCATCCTCTGTTGTCCCCTTCTCCTCCCGTTTTCAATCTTTCCCAGTATCAGGGTCTTTTCCAATGAGGCCATTCTTCACATCAGGTGGCCAAATTATTGGAGTTTTAACCTCAGCATCAGTCCTTCCAATGAATATTCAGGACTGATTTCCTTCAGGATGGACAGGTTGGATCTCCTTGCAGTCCAAGGGACTCTCAAGAGTCTTCTCCAACAGCACAGTTCAAAAGCATCAATTCTTCAGCACTCAGTTTTCTTTATAGTCCCACTCTCACATCCATACATGACTACTGGAAAAACCAAAGCTTTGACTAGACGGACATTTGTTGGTAAAGTAATGTCTCTGCTTTTTAAGTATGCTGTCTAGTTTGATCATAGCTTTTCTTCCAAGGGGCAAGTATCTTTTAATTTCATGGCTGAAGTCACTATCTGCAGTGATTTTGGAGCCCAAAAAATAAAGTCATTTTTTTGAGGGGTTCCATAAGTCAATGTATATTACATGTATGAATATGTATGCATGTTTGAGCTCATTTGCAGTTAGAAATTGGGCCCATCTATTGATGAAACAGCTCGTTTAATTGGGTTGTTCCCCCTTTGCACTGGTCCCATTCTTTTGCTGGGTTAATCATATTGAATAATTGTCTTCATATTGAGTAGATATAGTTTCAGCATTCTTAATGAGGAACACAGTAATTTTCTCTCAATATTTCTGATTAACTTTTGTTGCCCAAGTGTACCAAAATGTGAGAAGTCTTTTGGCCACAACCCATGTCCTGAGACCTAAGTTTTTTCATTTTTTAAAAAATGTGTTTATTTTTAATTGAAGGATAATTGGTTTATAATATTGTGTTGGTTTCTCTCATACATCAACATGAATCAGCCACAGGTATACATATGCCCCCTGCCTCCCACCCCATTGCATCCTTCTTTGTTGTCATAGAGCCCCAGTTTGAGTTCCATGAGTCATACAGTAAATTCCCACAGCCTATCTCTTTTACATATGGTAGTGTATATGTTTCCACTAAGAAGTTTTACTTCCGTTAAAAATCAGAAGCCAGTATGACACATGCTGAATGGGTTTTACATCTCTGAGAATGTTTGGAGTAAAATAAAAATATATTATTTATTAGTTATATTAGACAAAGTGTTTTGTTTTAACTAATTTATTCATTTATTTAACTAGGTAATACATGAGGATTGGGTAAATGATTCAAATAGTACAGAAACGTCATAGAGTACCTAGTCCCTCAGAATTCTGCCTTTGAGATTCAAATATTATCAATGCCTGTGTGTCCTTTCAAATAAATGCATGCATTGAAAAGTATACATTTGTGTGTACATATTAATATGTACACATATATTTGTATATCCCTTTTATAAATAAATGTATGTTATAATAGCATTCTATACACACAATACGTTTGTAAATCAGTTCGTCAGTATATATAGAGCAGTCATAGGAGTTTGAAAAGAGGTCTTGAAAATATATAACTCAAAACTTTATTGTTAGTCATACAATTTGAAGAAATATGTCTTCAATACCCTTCTCTGTCTTCCACTCACATATAAAGGTCTTCCACTCACATGTTCCCTTTCTAATTCATATTCTTAGTTATTCTCTGGCAGAATGTATTGCTCTCTTTTCTGTGTTCTCTAAATAATTTGTATATACTATGTTTATGACCCTCATAATATTAAAGATTTTTTGTTTGCTTGTTCTTCTGTTTTTATCCACAAATAGATAGTGAGTACCTTTAAACTCTTCTTTTTCTGGGTTCATTCTCTGGTAGAGTCTGGTATGTAAGAGGTACTCAATAAATACTTGTCTGTTTTTTTTTAAGTGTTAGGCCCTCCTTAACTTTCACTGCTGAAGAATCCATATTTTTCCCTCATTGTTGTTGTTCTTTGGTATTTGACTTGAATAGTTATCTCCCCAATGATAACTTTCTTAAACCATGGAGCAGGAAAAGAATTAGGTTGAAAAATAAAACAAATATGTCACCTGGAAATACTTATTCGGTGCCCCTTTTATAAACTTTTATGAGAAAAATAAATGATCCTTTGTATTTTGTATTAACAATTGCTGAAGAAAGGCTGATAATTGCCAAAATAAATCTACAGCTCTCAGCCTGGAGCAATTTCTTGTAGATGTGTTTGCATATACACTTCTTGAACCTACTCCATGATATATGCACACATTTGTGTGCTGCTCACAAAGATGCTTCATGTCATTACTTCTGAAATCATCATGTTTGGCTTCATCAAGCAGACTTCTTTAATAGCATCATGGATTTTGTTGCCATGCCATAAGAATACAGTGCTATATATTCATTTATCTGTGCTCTGTTCATTTATATCATCTTCCCTCACTTGCAATATTTAATAGAACTTTTGATGTGAATGCAAATAATTGAAAGCATTATTTTTTATTTGTTCCCATTATGGAGCTTGTGGTTCTGTTTTAAACGTCCTTACTGAACACATGAGCATTTTTCTTCATTTTGCTTTGAAGATCATTTAAGACTCATCTTTAAACTGCCTCATTATGTCTTTCAGAAATACAGTTCTCGTTTAACAACTAATCAGGAAATTCAAAGTATTTGAAATATGTTAGGAAAAGCAGATGTTTGCTATTTAAAGTACTGCCGATGATTGTTATTTCTTTTTCTAGTCAAAAGACGTTCATATCCACTAAATAAATGTATTGTCTTGAAGTGTGCATCCTTCTGTGTCACAGTGGAGGGAAGTCTTCACTGCTAGAGTAAGAAATGAAACTGTTCTGCTAATGCTCTGCTTAGCTATTCATTTTGCACAGTAGGAAAGCTGGGGTTGGGAAAACATCAGTAAATTTCACTCTTCTCACCCTAACAGGAAAAATAGACAATGGAAACGGCAGTTCTTGGCTGGTTGCTTTGAAATACTAGCATGCTGAATGAGTTCAATAGTGGTTTTTTTTTTTTTGTTTTTTTTTTTAACCCAAAATAAGCTTAGCTGATTTTGCATAAAACTAAGCCTTATGCATAAACATAGATGTTAACATGTTAAGCAACTGAGCTAATGACGCCAAATCTAAGGGCACAGAGGCAAAAGTAGGAAGAATTGTTTAAACATATAATTACACATTGAATTCAACAATAGAATTGAAAAGATTTAGTATCAATTTAATAGTTTGATTGAAACAATCATAATAATTATCCATGTACTTAAAAAAAAAAACTTTAGAGCTTATTTGGTTCAGCATTTTGTTTTGGGATTGCAGGCATGGAAAGGCTTATCCAAAATTGCCTGATGATTTGGTGGCATAGTTGGGATTTGAATCCAGGTCTCCAGGTTATGCGTCTAGAGTGCTTCTATATTTCTCTGACATACAACAAATACGCTGCTTTTAATTTCATGGCAGTATTTTGCTTGATTGTTTGTTTTGGTGGGAGAAGCAAGCTGAGAGAAAGAGGAAAACCATATTTGTGGAAAAGATGGAGGAAGAACAAAAAAGTTAAACTGGTTGGCAAATAAGGAGGAACTTCGGGAGAACAAAAACATCTATTGGGGAATGTTTTTGGTTTCTGGAATACGGTGTATGGTATATCTTCTTTTTTGCTTCCCCTTCTTTAGCAAGCGTCTGTTCCTCAATTCCACTGTGGAGTTGGATCCCTTTTGATGGATTTGACTAAAATGCTGAGAATAACCTCTGAATGGATGAGGTCGAGAGCCTAGACTGTCATGTGGAAGACTGTCACACATTTATTCATGGGATTATGTGATTAAAGTCTCTTCTCTAAACCATGAACTCTACAAGAATAAGCCATGGATCTTTTGTTCACCATTGTATCTTTAATATCATGTATATTACCTGGCATGTAATACATGCACCATAAAATTTTGCAGTCTGTTAGGACACAGAATATGACTTCTTTGCAAAGGATATATATCAGACACTTGATCTTCTGGACAGTTTAATCTCAGAACAACTCTACAAGGCATTTATTTCTAACTGCCAGTATAGATTAGGGAGCTGAAAGTTGGGAACATCATGTCACTATGCAAGGGCACACAACTCATTAGTGACAGTGCTGGTACACTGAAAGAATGTTAGGGCTATCTGACTTCAAATGTCATGGCTAGGGGACAGTTCAAGATGACAGTGTAGAAAGACCCTGGACTCACTTCTCCATAGAAACACTGAATCTATACATGCATAGAGCAGTTTCTCCCAGAAGAACTGAGGGCTGATTGAACAACTTCTGCACAACAACAACAAAGGTACCACATAGAGGTGGATAGAAAAAAACAGAGAGGTCATATTGATAGGAGCCACACCCCCAACACAGTGATCTGCAGTAGAGAAGGGTGACACTGAAGGGCCCCATGTGTGCATTTACACCCTCTGGGGCATAGTGAGAGGACAATGATTTAAAGGGTGCCTAGACCTTACATGGGGAGACGGCACTGGCACCCCACTCCAGTACTCTTGCCTGGAAAATCCCACAGATGGAGGAGCCTGGTAGGCTGCAGTCTATGGGGTTGTGGAGAGTTGGACACTATTGAGCAACTTCACTTTCACTTTTCACTTTCTTGCATTGGAGAAGGAAATGGCAACCCACTCCAGTGTTCTTGCCTGGAGAATCCGAGGGACGGAGGAGCCTGGTAGGCTGCCATCTATGGGGTTGCACAGAGTCGGACATGAGTGAAATGACTTAGCAGCAGCAGCAGCAAACCATACATGAAGGAAATACATTTATTAAACCTTGAGTGTCTGCCAAATGGGCAGGGAACTGCACAAACTCTCTCCAGGGTTAGAGGTCCTGGAAAGTGCCAGTTTTTCTTTTAACTTCTTCTTCCATCTTGAGATGAGATGGGAACATGATCTAAGCATTCTGCCCATCTGCCAGGACTGCCCTCTCCCACATCAGCTCTATGCTCCCCTCACCCCACCACTACCCACACCACCAAGGTGGCCCCTGTCCCATACTTGTGCTTACCCTAGCTCTAGCTTTCCTGTTAGGTCCTGGTGCAGAGCACCATGGAACAGCCCCAGTGTGTACCTATTCCAAATCCAGCCAGCCTGCCAGCCAAAGCTGCCTGGTGCATTGTTTACCCAGAAGATTCCCTAATACAAGTTCTCGCTAACAAAACCAGGAGAGGTTCCTGTTTTGCCTAATTCATTGAAACAGTCACTGAGAGTCAAACAACATGAGGAGGCAGAGGGATATCTCTAAACAAAAGAACAAAATGGAACTCCAGAAAAAACCTATTGAAACATACAAGTAATGTACTTAATAAAGAGTTCAAAGAAATGGTCATAAAGATGCTCACCAAGCTCAGAAGAATGGAGGAATGCAGTGAAACCTTCAACAAAGAGGTGGAAAATATAAGAAAGAACCAATCATAGCTGAAGAATAAAATAAAAAGAGCAGTAGGTAGAATCAATAGCAGATTAGATGATACAGAAGAATGGATCAGCAATTGGGAGGATATAAGAATGGAAATCATCCAATCAAGACAGCAAAAAGAAAAAAAAAAATTAAGATTAGGATAGTTTAAGGGGCTTCTGTGACAACATTAAGTGTACCAAAATTTACAGCTATAGGGTCATATAAGAAGAGAGCAAGGGACAGAAAACTTATTTGAAGAAATAGTGGCTGAAAACTTCCCTCATCTGAGGAAGGAAATAGATATCCAGGTCTAGGAAGCATTGGAGAAGGTGATGGCACCCCACTCCAGTACTCTTGCCTGGAAAATCCCATGGACAGAAGAGCCTGGTAGGCTGCAGTCTATGGGGTCGCGAAGAATTGGACACAACTGAGTGACTTCACTTTCATGCATTGGAGAAGGAAATGGCAACCCACTCCAGTGTTCTTGCCTGGGGAATCCCAGGGACGGGGGAGCCTGGTGGGCTACTGTCTATGGGGTTGTACAGAGTCGGACACGACTGAAGCGACTTAGCAGCAGCAGCAGGAAGCATAGAGAGTTCAGAACAAGATGAACCCAAAGAGATCCACACCAAAACATATTACAATGGAAAAACTTAGAATTTTAGAGATGACAAAAGAAAGTTACATCAGCTAATATTTCAGCAGAAACTTTGTGAGTCCAAAGACCGACAGATAATATATTCAAAGTGCAGAGAATACTCTGACAAGGCTATTTAGAATTGAAGGAGAGAGATAGAGTTTCCCAGGGAAGCAAAACTTAAGAGTTCATCACTACTAAACTGGCCTTACAAGAAATGTTAAAGCTTGTTTTTTTGAGCAGAAAATAAAGATCATAACCAGAAATATGAAAATATATGAAAGAAAAAACTGTCTCTGGTGAAGGCAGTAAGAAGATGTCTCTGGTTAAGGCACCAGATCAGCAATTTACAAAGCTAATATGAAGGTACAATCAATTATAACTACAGCAAGTAGTAAAGAGATATGCAAAAAGATGTAAGTATGATTAAAAAACATGAAATGTGGAGACTTCCGGTTAAGATGGCGAAGGATTAGGACGGGGAATACGCTTTCTCCTCCGCAAATTCATCAAAGGGACATCTGGGCGCCGAGTAAATACCACAAACAGCTTCGGAGTGCTGGCGGAGGACGTCGGACACCCAGAAGAGCAACTCACTGCCTTCTAAAGGAGGTAGGAAAGAATATAGAAGCCAGAGAGAGACAAAGAGGGAGGGGCGGACCTCTGTCCGGGGAAGGGAGTCTTAAAAAGAGAAGTTTCCAAACACCAGGAAACACTCTCCCTGTGGAATCTGCGCCGAACCTGGGAAACACGGAGACTATCATAACAGGGAGGAGAACAGTTGAGCAATTAGAACCCACAGACTGCGGGCCCTGCGGTAACTTCCGCAGCGGAAAAGCACCGCTGCAAACACCCGCATCTGCCATTGGGGAGCCGGGGCTGGGCAGGGAGACGCCTTGGCTGTTCCCACGCGGGACGCTCCGCTGCCGGCGCTCCCCAGAGGGACGATCCCCCGCGGGACTCTCCCCCACTGGACGCTCCCCCGCCGGCCACTCCCGCGCAGGCGTGCCCCCGCCCGCTGTGCCGGCGGCTCCCACGAGGGCCACCCCATCCCCCTCCCCCACCCGCCCGCCCGCCATTCCCGTCGCCGACCCCTCCCCCTCTGCGGGCCTCAGCGCAGACTTCGTTCGCCTGATTGTCTGGAGTGCTGCCTAACTGGAGTAGTTTGGGCCGGCAATCCAGATTGTGCAGCGCCGACCACACGAGTGGCGGGCCTTGGCCCAGAACACCGCCGAACCGTGCACAGAACAAAGAACTATACAGACCAACCACAGAGAAAGGGGCCTATAGATCTTGAGAAATTTAAGCCGGAACAAGGAACTAGCTGAAAATGAACTGAACCCACAACAATAATAGAGAAACTCTTATATATATTGTTACTATTTTTCCCATCATTATTTCCTTTTTTTTTTTTCTTTTCTTTTTTTAATATATATATATTTTTTAAATTTTTATTATTTTTTAATTGGAAAAAGGAAAACAAAAAATTTTTTTTCCCTTTTAATTTTTTTTTGTTGTTGTTTGTTTTGTTTCTTTTATTTTTTTTACTATTATTATTTTTTTTATCCTCTAGTACTTCTTTAATCTCCACGTTTAGATATAACTTTTGCGACCCTGTTTTGTTTTTTTTTTTCTTTTTTCCTTTTTGTCCTTTGCTTTTTTCCTTTCCTTTTTTCTTTTCTTTACTGATTACTGACTAGATCTGTCTCTCTCCTTCACACTCCCTCCTTTTATCCTCCTGACCACCTCTGTCTCCTTCCTCCCTTTTTCCTTCTATGTATAATTCCGTGAACATCTCTGAGCAGTCCAGTTGTGGAATGCATTATAGAAGAAGAAGTTTTTGAGACTACTGTAAAAATAAGACCAATAACTGGAACCAGGAGGCTTAAGTCCATACCCTGATCCCACGAAACACTAATTGACAGGAGCTCATTAAAAGCCTCCATACCTACTCTGAAACCAAGCATCACACAAAGACCAGCAAGTTCCACAACAAGACATACCAAGCAAATTCTCCAGAAAAACAAGAACACAGCCTGAGCTCCAATACACAGGCTACACAAAGCGACCCCAAAAGCATAGACATCTCATAACTCACTACTAGACACTCCACTGCACCCCAGAGAAAAGAAATCCAGCTCCACCCACCAGAACACCGATACAAGCTTCCATAAACAAGAAACCTCGACAAGCCACCGGTACAAACCCACATATAGTGCAGAAACGCCACAATAAAGAGAACTCCACAGACTACCAGAATACAGTAAAGACGCCCCAAACTTAGCAATTTAAACAAGATGAAAAGACAGAAGAATTCCCAGCAGGTAAAGGAACAGGATAAAAGCCCACCAAACCAAACAAAAGAGGAAGAAATAGCGAACCTACCTGATAAAGAATTCCGAATAATGATCGTGAAATTAATCCAAAATCTGGAAAGCAAAATGGAATCATGGATAAATAGTCTGGAGAAAAGCATTGAGAAGATGCAAGAAAGATTTAACAAGGACCTAGAAGAAATAAAAAAGAATCAACATATAATGAATAATGCAATAAATGAGATCCAAAACACTCTGGAGGCAACAAATAGTAGAATAACAGAGGCAGAAGATAGAATTAGCGAATTAGAAGATAGAATGGCAGAATTAAAGGAATCAGAGGAGAAAAAAGAAAAACGAATTAAAAGAAATGAGGACAATCTCAGAGACCTCCAGGACAATATTAAACGTTACAATATTCGAATCATAGGAGTCCCAGAAGAAGAAGACAAAAAGAAAGACCATGAGAAGATACTAGAGGAGATAATAGTTGAAAACTTCCCTAAAATGGGGAAGGAAATAATCACTCAAGTCCAAGAAACCCAGAGAGTCCCAAATAGGATAAACCCAAGACGAAACACCCCAAGACACATATTAATCAAATTAACAAAGATCAAACACAAAGAACAAATATTAAAAGCAGCAAGGGAAAAACAACAAATAACACACAAGGGAATTCCCATAAGGATAACAGCTGATCTTTCAATAGAAACTCTCCAAGCCAGGAGGGAATGGCAAGACATACTTAAAGTGATGAAAGAAAAGAACCTACAGCCCAGATTATTGTACCCAGCAAGGATCTCATTCAAATATGAAGGAGAAATCAAAACCTTTACAGACAAGCAAAAGCTGAGAGAATTCAGCACCACCAAACCAGCTCTCCAACAAATACTAAAGGACATTCTCTAGACAGGAAACACAAAAAGGATATATAAATTCAAACCCAAAACAACAAAGTAAATGGCAACGGGATCATATTTATCATTAATTACCTTAAATGTAAATGGGTTGAATGCCCCAACCAAAAGACAGAGACTGGCTGAATGGATACAAAAACAAGACCCCTCCATATGAATGAAACTAGAACACTTTCTAACACCATACACAAAAATAAACTCAAAATGGATTAAAGAGCTAAATGTAAGACCAGAAACCATAAAACTCCTAGAGGAAAACATAGGCAAAACACTCTCTGACTTACATCACAGCAGGATCCTCTATGACCCACCTCCCAGAATATTGGAAATAAAATCAAAAATGAACAAATGGGACCTAATCAAACTTAAAAAGCTTTTGCACAACAAAGGAAACTATAAGCAAGGTGAAAAGACAGCCTTCAGAATGGGAGAAAATAATAGCAAATGAAGCAACTGACAAACAACTAATCTCAAAAAATATACAAGCAACTTCTACAGCTCAATTCCAGAAAAATAAATGACCCAATCAAAAAATGGGCCAAAGAACTCAATAGACATTTCTCCAAAGAAGACATACAGATGGCTAACAAACACATGAAAAGATGCTCAACATCACTCATTATCAGAGAAATGCAAATCAAAACCACTATGAGATACCATTTCACGCCAATCAGTATGGCTGCTATCCAAAAGTCCACAAGCAATAAATGCTGGAGAGGGTGCGGAGAGAAGGGAACCCTCTTGCACTGTTGGTGGGAATGCAAACTAGTACAGCCACTTTGGAGAACAGTCTGGAGAGTCCTCAAAAAACTGGGAATAGAACTGCCTTATGATCCAGCAATCCCACTGCTGGGCATATACACTGAGAAAACCAGAATTGAAAGAGACACCTGTACCCCAATGTTCATAGCAGCACTGTTTGCAATAGCCAGCACGTGGAAGCAACCTAGATGTCCATCCACAGATGAATGGATAAGCAAGCTGTGGTACATATACACAATGGAATATTACTCAGCCATTAAAAAGAATACATTTGAATCAGTTCTAAGGAGGTGGATGGAACTGGAGCCTATTATACAGAGTGAAGTAAGCCAGAAACAAAAACACAAATACAGTATACTAACGCATATATATGGAATTTAGAAAGATGGTAAAAAAATAACCCTATTTACGAGACAACAAAAGAGACACTGATGTATAGACCAGACTTTTGGACTCTGGGACCAGGAGAGGGTGAGATGATTGGGGAGAATAGCATTGAAATATGTATAATATTATATCTGAAATGTATTAATTGTTCAAACTAAACACTATCATGTTACAATTTGTTCATACTAGATGTTTGTAATGTTTCTGATAATCAATAAAAGAGATTCTTGATTAAAAAAAATAATAATAAAAAAAAATAAAAATAAAAAACATGAAATGTGAGAAGGGTAGTACAAGTGTAGTGCTCTAAGAATATATTAAAAATGTATTGATTATAGGTTTAAAATAAACTGATGTGTGTGTGTCTGTATGTACACATTTTTAGTCTATATAATGGATATTACTCAGCCATATAAAGGAATGAAAACTTGCCATTTGTGGTAACACATATAGACCTAGAGGACGTTACACTAAATGAATGTTATACAGAGAAAGACAAATACTATATAATTTTCACTTTATGTGGAATCTAAAAAACAAAACAAATAACAAAATGTAACAAAACAGAAGCAGGGTCGTACATTTAGAGACTATTATGTGCTTGTGCTCAGTTGCTCAGTCATGTCCGAGTCTTTGTGACCCCTTGGACCGTACCCCGCTAGGCTCCTCTGTCCATTAGGGATTCTCCAGGCAAGAATGCTGGGGTGGGTTGCCATGCCCTCCTCCAGGGGATCTTCCCAGTCCAGGAATCAAACCCAAGTCTCCCGCATTGCAGGAGGATTCTCTGCTGTCTGAGCCACCAGGGAAGCCCAGAGAATATAATACTGAGTTCTAATTTTCATTTTCTCCTATATGTTTATGATATATTCATATTTCTTTGTCTTTTGCCTTACTTAACAATTCAACAATGATAAATAAGCATACTTGCTTAGAATCCCAGCCTCGTGTTCTGAAACAAGGTCATGTATCACTAGCTTATTTGTGTTGCCCCAACCTTTTACCAGAAGGCTCTTAAGGGATTTGTGAATTAAATCTTTGAGTGTATTTGAAAAGCTTGCCTGGTAATTGGACAGAAAAGAGACCCTTAAGTACAAGGTCACCTAACCCCAACCATTATCTAGGTCGCATACAGCTCTAATATTAAGCAGTTAGGAAGACATTCATATAATTGAATGATCCATAGTATCTAATGAATATCCATTTGTCATTCAAAATATTGCTCCCATCAGGGAAAGGTGACAACCATTTATATTCAGCCCTTTGAGCTATAACTTCAAGATGAGGTTATATCCCTAGGCACATGGAATGGTTTTGACCTCCTTCAGCTTACAAGAAAAAAATGTATATGTATCTTTGGCTTTTTCTTTGTGTTGCCTTTTTTCTTTTCATGCAAATTAATGTCATATTGTATTCAGTCTCTAAAGACTTATCACAGAATTTTGATATTTGCTACAGGGCAAATGAATTATAAAATCATGCTTTTAAAATATCTTTCATTTCTAGGTTTTGCATGAAGATTCCCATGTCTTTTATTGTTCATTTTTCTTTCTATTGATTTCTTTGATTGCTTTTATGGATTTTTTTTTTTTTTTGCTAGTCAGATATAGCTTGATAGCATTCTCTGGTACATTTTCGAAGACAAATTTATTTTTGAGGATTCTGGTGGATAGCTTTTACTAAATGTAAATATAAGCATCTATAAACTTTTATAAACCCTATTACACTTGAGACTTAGATGCCATACATTCTTGACTTTCCAGTATATTTGAATTACAAATAATAAATTTTTGTTTTCTGTTTAAAGTAATTATCTTTTCTTTAGACCAGAAGGGTCTAAAACCTTTGAAAAGATCAGAATAATAAAAAGTGGTACAGGAAAGGGAATTTGGGAAGTGGAGGAGAGTATGTTTTCCAACTCAAGTGAAAAAGCCAGGTACTTAACATAGTAACTAGGAAGACGAAATGAGAAAATGCTGAAGTGTTTTCTACTTTTAAGTAATTTATCTTCTGTTTCCTTTAAGACTATCTTCTTTCTTTTTCTAGGATACATTATTATTTTGCTTGTTATATTTTAAAGCCATCCACTGAGCTTCTCGTGATATGTAATGATTTTACCTTCTATTCCCTGTGATCCATGCTAATGTAAGAAAGCTAATATATGCATGATCCAAACAGTTCCAGATGAGACACATTATTAGAGTTAAACATACACACCTTTGTCTCCTTGCCAGAAGGATGATAGCAGGGAGGCATGGATACACTGGTGGCTTAGCTCTATTGGGAAGTTTAGAATAAAATTCAGGAGAATAAAGCGTAGATTTTAGGTCTTGAGGCTAAAGGCCCTTTTCTTTCACTCCTTTTAGAAGAATTGGTAATGACTTAAATAAATCAGTAATAAAAATGTTAATAAGGCTAAGAATTTTCTTGACCTCTTAGTATCACTTCTGAGAAAGTAGAGAGGGTCCATGCTGCACATAAAATCAAACTGAAACTATTTAATAACAAATTTCAAGAAACCTATGAGTCTGGGATTAGGTTTATAAATTTTTCTATCATTGGAGTTGAAATGGCATCTCGGACAAATACTATATCCTCTCTGCTGCTTTTATATTCGGAGAGGATGTATTTGACTATGGATTCGGAGTAGAGAGGGGAAGGAAAGATTACATTTCCAATTTGTACAAATATTAATGCATCCCAAAGCACACAAAAGTCTCTGCAGAATCATATGGAGCTAAATAAAAATCAACATAATGTACTGTTTACCAGCCTAGCATCTAAATGTCAGCGTGGCTAGATTTTTATGGGGGTCTTCTTATACGATAGTCCTAATGGGCTTTTGTCAACTAAGCACACACCTCTGAGGATTTTCAGATCCAGAAAGGCCTTGAAAATATGAGATGGGGAGATGTGTGTTGGGGGATGAGATTTGGACTGGATATTTGGAACGAAGTATGCTAAACCAACTTTGGATAGTGGTGCTGAAGAATAAGAAGCAGGCTTTTGTCCTTCACTTTATTCTGGTGCTCACCTCTCCATCTAAGACAGCTGCCAAGAATACCAAGGAGACAGTGCAATGACGGAGCCACAGAGACTGATGGTGGCCAAAAAAGCTCTGGACCAAAAATAAAGCTTAGACTAGAATATTCAAGAGGCAGCCAAGGGTGATGCTTCTGCATCAAAAGTCAGAAGCTAGCGTACTTAACCTGACATTTGTCTGGCATTTTTTGTCTCTTCCAGGGTTTTATTTATCTTGAGATTCAAGGACATGAAGCCTCAGGTCACTATATGAAACCCATATGAGCCTATCATAGAACACCATTTTACTATGACTCATTCACCTGTGCTTTTGGATAAAACAAGCCAGGTCATCTTGTTTCAAATTAAATATATACTCACAAAAGTCAACTGTTCAAGCATATATTTTTACCTTTAGTCTATGTGGGAGGTTTAAGGGACCTCCTTTGGCTACATTTTTAGAGAACTTTACATATAAAAAGCGCTTCCCTAGTAGCTCAGTTGGTAAAGAATCTGCCTGCAATGCAGGAGACCCCAGTTCGATTTCTGGGTCAGGAAGTTCCCCTAGAAAAATGATAGGCTACCCACTTCAGTATTCTTCAGCTTACCTGGTGGCTCAGATGGTAAAGAATCCGCCTGCAATGTGGGAGACCTGGGTTCAATCCCTGGTTCGGGAAGATCTCCTAGAGGAGAGCCTGACAACCCACTCTAGTATTCTTGCCTGGAGAATCCCTATGGACAGAGGAGCTTGGCAGGCAGGCTACAGTCCATGGGGTTGCAAAGAGTTGGACCTGACAGAACAACTGAGCATACAGGACAGCATGAATAAAAAGGCACGCCACACCTAAACTGAAATAGGTTCTATTCTGCAACTGCACTGTGAGAAATGCTACTTACCTGACGTTATGGACTAAATGTTTGTGTCTCTCCAAAATGCATAGGATGAAACCCTACCTCCACAATGATATTTGGAGATGTGAGGCCTTTGGAGGTAACAGGTTCAGAGAACATTATTAGGATAAATTCCTCATGTTGGGGTTCAGTTCAGTTCAGTCACTCAGTCGTGTCCGACTCTTTGTGACCCCATGAATCACAGCACGCCAGGCCTCCCTGTCTATCACCAACTCCCGGAGTTCACTGAGACTCAAGTTCATCGAGTTGGTGATGCCATCCAGCCATCTCATCCTCTGTCATCCCCTTCTCCTCCTGCCCCCAGTCGCTCCCAGCATCAGAGTCTTTTCTAATGAGTCAACTTTTTGCATGAGGTGGCCAAAATACTGGAGTTTCAGCTTTAGTATCATTCCTTTCAAAGAAATCCCAGGGCTTATCTCCTTCAGAAAGATCTGGTTGGATCTCCTTGCAGTCCAAGGGACTCTCAAGAGTCTTCTCCAACATCACAGGTGATGGGGTTAGGGCCTTTATAAAAAAGGGAAAGACCTCTTTCCCTCCTTCTCTTTCTCTCTCTCTCTCTGCCATGTGAGAATACTGCAAGAAGGCAGCTATCTGCAAGTGAGGAAGAGAGTGCTCACCAGACCCTGACCATGCTGGCACTATGACTTCAGACTTCCCAACCTCCAGAATGAGAAGCAAACGCCTGGTGTTTCAATCATGCCAGCTGTCTTGTTTTGTTATGGCATCCTGAGCTGAGACACCTGGGATGGTCACTTTGTTCACCAGGATAGTGTTCTTAAGGATAGATTGTTGTTGTTGTTCACTCACTGAGTCATGTCCTACTCTTTGTGATCCCATGGACCGTAGCACACCAGGCTTCCCTGTCCTTCACTATCTCCTGAAGTGTGCTCAAATTCCTATCCATTGAGTCAGTGATGCCATCCAATCATCTCATCCTCTGTTTCCCTCTCCTCCTGCCCTCAGTCTTTTCCAGCATCAGGGTGATGGATGCATCTCCCTTGCTTAAGAATCTATTCTTAATTGTGTGTGAAAGGCATTTTGTGACAGCCACAGAATCATTAGTTGAGAATAAATGACTGAACACAACTAAGGAATTTACTGTGTGTAGTATTCCAACTAATTTTTCTCAATTTCAGCAACCAGTAATATGCAGGCATCAGAATCATCCCCAGATGCCTGTCACTAACAAGTGGGGGAAGTTGTTGAGGGACAAGTCTGTCCTCGTTCTGGTTTAAGTCCTTCTAATGTCCAAGCCCTGCTGTGGTCTTGGTCCCTCCTGGATTTCCCAGTGATCTGCATACCCTGTCTGTATCTAGATTAGTTGAAGCTAAGTAGACATCTTACCGTTATCAGAGGTGATTGAAAAATTGGAACATTTACAGTCTCTCAGTCTAAAATCATACTTTTTGACTATCTAATGTTCTGCTGCTGCTAAGTCGCTTCAGTCGTGTCCGACTCTGTGCAACCCCATAGACGGCAGCCCACCAGGCTCCCCCATCCCTAGGATTCTCCAGGCAAGAACACTGGAGTGGGTTGCCATTTCCTTCTCCAATGCATGAAAGTGAAAACTGAAAGTGAAGTCACTCAGTCATGTCTGACACTTAGCGACCCCATGGACTGCAGCCTACCAGGCTCCTCCACCCATGGAATTTTCCAGGCAAGAGTACTGGAGTGGGGTGCCATTGCCTTCTCCACTTTCACCCCTTACTGCCTGTCAAAACATCAAGACCCAGCTTAAACGTTGTCTCCTTTGGTAAGCAATCATATAAAGTCCAGTACTTACAATACAAACAGGCTTTATCTCTTATTTCTATTGCTCTTGGGATTTTAATCACTAATTCCACAAACTGGTAAAATTCTGGTGGTGCAACTTCTTTCAACATTAATAGGCTTTGCAAAAATGCCTGCTATATAAAATGCCTCCTGCACATTTCCCAACTTCTGTAAATGTCCTCCATGCATTTTCAGAGAGAGGTTTCATTGATCCTCATGGGTTTTGGTGGGTAGGAAATAATTTTGGTTTGAATGTTAGGATTTGCTTAGGAATTATTTACCTTGTGGCTGCTGCCTTTGTCTGTTAGCTGCCTCATAGAGTTTTGTCAGATGAACATTATACATCTGCTTTCATGTAGGTTACATGTGCATAGCAGGGCTCCTAGGGGCCATATGCTCTGGTAGTGTATAATCATTTCTTTCATAGCCATATTTAATCCATCTGGTAAGATCAAATCCACAGCCAGTAGGAAGAAAAGGGAAAGATGATATGGGGAAAGATGATATGAGGAGAGAGGCATTCTATGATATATTAAATCATAATACCAACATTCCTCCCAAATTTAACCAAAAAAATTTATCAGCTCCTTTGTGTACCAAGTTAAGGAAATTTAGTCTCTCATTAAATAAATATTTATTAACTCCTATTTAGACATTAGGGATTCCCTGGTAGCTCAGATGGTAAAGAATCCACCTGCAATGCAGGTGAGCCCAGTTCGATTCCCGGCTTGGGAAGATCCCCTGGAGAAGGGATAGGCTACCCACTCCAGTATTCTAGGGCTTCCATGGTGGCTCAGCTGGTAAAGAATTTGCCTGCAATGCAAGAGACCTGGGTTTGATCCCTGGGTTGAGAAGAGCCCCTGGAGAAGGCAATGGCATACTAGAAGTAAAGATACAGAGATAATTAAGTCCTAGTTTCTACTCTCAACTTTGCCATATTCCAGTGGCAGAGACAAGGATATACAAGTAATTAAAGCACAGTGCTATGGCAGAGATATGACAGAGTGGTCAGGGAGCACAGTGGAGAGACCAGTTCTTTAGCCTAGTGTGGTCAATGATTGCTTACCAAAGGAGACAACGTTTAAGCTGGGTCTTGATGTTTTGACAGGCAGTAAGGGGTGAAAGTGGAGAAGGCAATGGCACCCCACTCCAGTACTCTTGCCTGGAAAATCCCATGGACGGAGGAGCCTGGTAGGCTGCAGTCCATGGGGTCGCTAAGAGTCAGACATGACTGAGTGACTTCACTTTCAGTTTTCACTTTCATGCATTGGAGAAGGAAATGGCAACCCACTCTGGTATTCTTGCCTGGAGAATCCCAGGGACAGGGGAGCCTGGTGGGCTGCCATCTATGGGGTCACACAGGGTCGGACACAACTGAAGTGACTTAGCAGTAGCAGCGGCAAGGGGTAAAAGAATATTCCTGGTGGAGACAAAAGACGTTCTTAGTTAGGTTTTATGAAATTGTCATTTTTATGTCAAAATCATTAAATATCACCAATTTCATATGGTTCAACCAAATACAGAGCCACTAAGATTTGAGAGAGCAAAGGTTATTTGTGAATGTGAATGGACAATAGAAAGTAATTTTTTTTTTTTTTAATAGAAAGTAATTTTGAGCAGTTTAGTAAAGGCCAGATTATGGAGTTTGGACTTTATTTTGTAAGCAGTTGAGAATCTTAAAAGGTTCTGACCAATGGATTTATATGTCAAATTCTGTATTTTACAAAGTGTGGATGATGGGTAAGAGAGTGCACAATGCTGTTTGGAGGCTGTGGTATCCGTCCAGATAAGAGATAATGAGGCTTCAACCTAGGCAGTGGCAGAGAGACTTTAGAAAAAGAAACAGAACATTGTAGATGGAGAATTTTAGAACTTGTCAATCAAACGTGAGGATGAGAAAGGAATCGAGAATGGCAGGATTTGTCGTTTGAGTGAGAGAGTGGGTGGTAGACAGAAATAGGTAAGCAAAAGAGCAAAGTCTTAGACCTCTGGGAGCAATAGATAGTAAACTTGATTTTGGATCATTGAATTTAAAAGTAAGGAGCTAGCATTTGGGAGAAAATTAAGGCTGTTCATTGCTGATGCCTTAGAAACCATGATATAGATGAAATCCCCTTAGATAAGCAGATAAAATTGAAAGATGAGCTGGATCCCGAGAGAGCCCTGAGATTATTCCAGTATTGAGATGAGGGGGATTCCCAAGTGGCTCTCGTGGGTAAAGAACCTACCTGCCAAGCCCTAAGACACAGATTCAATCCCAGAGTGGGGAAGATCACTTGGAAAAGGAAATGATAATCCACTCCAGTTTTCTTGCCTAGGAAATCTCATGGACAGAGGAGACTGGTGTGCTATAGTCCATGGGGTTGCAAAGAGTCAGATGTGACTTAAAGACCCAAACAGCAACAACAAAGAGACTTGCTAGATAGACAAGATAGACCCTAGATTCCCAGACTGTGATTCTCAAGGCACATTGTTGCCTCATGGAGCAAGCCCAGCCTGAAGACAGACCACTGCCCCTCTGTTTGCAGCATGATGAGACCAGGAGGATGACTAAAAGCTGCAGGTCAGTTACATTCTTCTAGAAAAGCTCTTCGTGAACACAAACTAAAATGAAGCAATCATATTAATTTGCTGTCTAAGTTTTAGATAAATTTGAAATTATAAAAAGCTACCGTTGAGCCCTACAGAAAGTGATGATCAAGAGTTGGGGATGGTTCAGAGTTATTTGATGACTGCCTTAGACAGTCTTAAGAGTCCCAATTGTCTTTCCAAGTATTTTCATTCGTTAAGGTAAACCCAAGTCCTTTTAGTGTCCAGCACATTTAATTTTGGCCTTTTAAGTCTTTTGGCAATATCTCAGCTGCTGTTACTGCTGCTACTGCAACCCCTGTGTTGATTAAAATCTGAAGACAGGCTGCTTCTCCACACACTTTGGCACATTTATCCAGTCACTAAAAGATGAAGTAAGAGCGAAACTCAAAATCTTTTAGCTTTTTAAACAATCAGCTACTGAACACATGCAGCTTTCATAGCAAAATATGAATGATGATGCTGGCATGTTCCTGCCATCCAGTGTTAATTGCAGTAGATTGGAGGTTGTCCTAACTGTGACTCTTCTGGGACTAGGCTGCACAGACATGGAGACTTGGTAGATTCGCCAAGTGTATTAATAGGAGAGGCAGAAAGAGACATGTTGGGTCTGTTGAGTGGTTTGTAGGCAGCTGGCAGATAATAGTTGTATTAGAAAGGAAATAGCAAGTGTTTTAAAAGGAGGGGAACAATAGATACAAAGAACAGATGTCCTTAAACTTTGTTTCTATGTACAACCTTTATTATTTGACTGTTAAAATTACTTAAACTATAAAGTAAAAATAGAGACATTAAATTCCAATTAATTTAATAACCACCACCTCTCATTATCTCCTTTTACAGATTATGAAATACTAACTTTATAATTGGATGCATGTATCTGCTTTATGATTTTCTTCAAAATCAAAGTTTCAGTAAACTTTCTTATGGATGACCTTCATATATTTTCTTTTCCTTTTCTTATACCACGATGGTTCTTTCTCTGCATTTTTCTTCCTTAAAATTTCTTTGTTTTATTTTTGGATGCACTGGTTCTTCATTGCTGCGTGCAGGCATTCTCTAGTTGCAGTGAGTGGGGGCTACTCTCTAGTTGCAGTGCAGGGGCTTCTCATGTGCAGTGGCTTCTCCTGTTGTGGAGCACAGGCTCTAGCCATATAGGCTCAGTAGTTGGGGTGCACGGGCTTAGTTACCCCAAGATGTAGAATCTTCCTGGACCAGAGATCGAACCCATGTCCCCTTCACTGGCATGCAAATTCTTAAGCAGTGGACCACTAGGGAAGTCCTATACATTTTTATTGATCCTGTTTCTCTGATTTCTTCTCTCTTGCCTTTTTCCTTTTCATCCTTTACCTTGATTCTTCTGACTTTAATTAAGGGCCCTACTCCTTCCTCTCATTTTTTTCCTCCCTAAATCTCTTTTCAGCTTATTTTTCCTCTTGATTTTGTCTTGTCTTCAGTTGTCACTTTTTTCTTCTCATCCTTGTCCTTCACCCTGTCTTTGCTCGCTTACACATAGTTGACAAGAGCTAGAAACAACACGATTGAATAACTTGTCACATGGCTCGTTAATAATCGACATCCACATCTAGAAGCTTTCAAGGCCAGCTTTCTTTTGATGTGGCCTTTGGAAGTTAAAAGCAACAACAGAGCAACACTTATGTCCATTACAGAAAAGACAGATGTCACCTAGCCACATTCACACCAGAAAATGAAAAATAAGATCTTTGGTCTCCCAAAGCTCAGAGAAAATACATTTTTATCAAGTTGATACAATAAAAAAGTGGAACAGAGTGCTTTGAAGACCATAGGAGAGATAAATATAAGGTTTGATGCTCAAAGATTTGTGAGCATCCTTTCTCCCTCTGTGTTAGAAACTGTTAGGGAGAAATTCATTCACATCTATTTCAGTCCATGAAGAATCTTTGTGGAACTGTAAACTGTCTTCATGCTGTGGCATTTATCATCACAGTATCCTGGCGACCCAGGAAAACAGATGTGCGTGGGAGGCTGGTGATGCTGATGAAGCAGAACTGGCCCTGGTTTCATTCTCTTCTGTCTTGCCACTGCTCTATTTCAGCCCTCATTTCCCTAAACTCTCATCCTTCTGCATTCACCACATACCTTATTCCAATTCGTCCTCCATTCTAGTGCCAGATGTATATAACTAAGGTTCTGCTTTTGGTTTATTACTCCTCTATCGAAGAACTTCCAGTTGAAAATAAGCTGAAGTTGTAGTCAGTAGTTACCTAAATTGTAAAATGATGTCTTAGGAACAGCTTTTGTGTCAACTTTACAGAGGTGTTTTAATGATCCAAATGAGATAATATATGCCAAAATGAGTCATAAACCACCAAGTCCTTAGACATAAGATACTGTAACTGGATTTCCCAGATGGACATGTCCAAACTGAGGACCGATCAGTCATTCTGCTGTACCAGCCTCCTCTTGTATTGCTATCTCTCTTTTTCCTCTATGTTTTGTTCATACTGACCATTTGTCAGATCACAGGGCAACCTACCCTGGTCTCACCTGCCCTCAGGATCTTTGTGTTTGTTGTTTCTTCTGATTAATACATAACACCCAACGCCTCTTTATTTCTTCAGTCCAGCCTTATTGGGATATAATTGCTATATGACATTGTCTAAGTTACACTTAAATGCTGTAAAATGATTAGCTAACACTTCCATCCTATCACATTATTACCATTTCTTTCTTGTGGTGAGAACATTTAAGACTCGTCTCTTAGAAACTTTGAAGCATATAATACAGTGTTGTTGACTTTAATCCCTAGGCTGTCCATCAGGTCTCCAGAACATTTCTATTTTCTAGCTGCAAGTTTATACGTTTTGACCAACATTTCCCCATTCTTCTCCCCCCGAACCCCCAGTCATCACAATTCTACTTGGTTTCCAAGAGTTCACTGTTTTTAGATAAGTAAGTGATATCATGGAGTATTTGTTCTACATTATCTCACTTAGCATAACGTCCTCAAGCCCCATCCATGTGGTAACAAATGGCAGGTTTTCCTTCTTTCTGAAGGCTGAATGTGTTCCACTGTATAAAATTACACCATATCTTGATTCATTTGTCAACAGATAGATTGTTTCCATGTATGAAAACTTCGCTACATACATACTGTGCTAGTATGACTGATACTGCAATGAACATGGCAATGCAGATATTTTTTCAATATCCTGTTTGATTTCCTTTGGATTTATACCCCAAAGTGATATTGTCAAGTCATATGGTAGTTCTATTCTTAATATTTTGAAGAACCTCCATACTGTTTTCCGCAGTGGCTGTACCAATTTACATCCCCATCAGTAGTGCACAAGGGATCCCTTTCCTCCAAATTCTTGGCAACACTTATATTTTGACTTTTTGATGGTAGCCATTCTAATAGGTATAAGGTGGTAATTTACTGTGGTTTTGGTTTGCATTTCCTTGACAATTAATAATGTTGAACACTTTTTCACATATATGTTGGCCATCTTTATATCTTCTTTGAAAAAATGTCTACTTCAATCCTCTGCTCATTTTTAATTGGATTGTTTGGATTTGCTTTTGAATTGTATGAGTTCTTTATATTTTTTGGATGCTAACCCATACTAGATATATGATTTGCAAATATTGTCTCCCATTCTGTCTGTCGCCTTTTCACCTTGCTGATGGTTTCATTTGTTGTGGTGAAGCTTTTCAGTATGATGTAGTCCCACTTATTTTCATCTCTGTTGCTTGTGCTTTCGATGTTATGTCTTAAAAATTGTTGCTAAGACCAATGTCAAGAAGCCATTTTCCTTATTTCTTTTGGAGTTCTATAGTTTCAGGTCCTACATTTAAGTTTTTAATCCATGTTGAGTTAACTTTTGTGAGTGGTGTAAGATAGGGGTCAAATTTTGTTTGTATGTGACTATTTCATTTTCCCAACACCATTAATTGAAGAAGCTATCCCTTTTTCTTATTGTGTGATATTAGCTCCCTTATCAATTGTTTCTTGACCACTTACTGGGGGATTTATTTCTGGGCTCTCAATTATGCTCCATTTATGTATGTGTCTGTATGCCAATATCATACTGTTTTGAATACTATAGCTTTGTAATAGCATGGTTTGACATCAGGAAGTAAATTCCTCCAGCTTTGTTCTTCTTTCTCAAGATTGCTTTGGTTTTTCAAAGTCTTTTGTGGTTCCATGTGAATTTTAATCAAAAAAGTATGCCACTCAACAATATTTTCAGAATTCTTCCCTACTCTTTCATACTGTCCTTATTATACTCTTTTCTGATATCATGTTTATTTCCTTCCTAGCACTTCCATTACTACCATAATTCTGTCATTATCTTATTTGTTGACCTTTACTTATTTATGGCTAGTTTACCATATTAAATTGTGGGTTTCATGAGAGAAAGTACCATATCGGTCTGGTTCACCATTCTATTTGTAGTATGTACTGTAATACCTGGTGCAGAATAGGTACCAATAGATATATGAAAATAAAATACTGAGTTAGTTTCTTTTGATTCTGTGACACTAACTGATCTGTTTCATAATTTCAACTGAAAAAGAATTCCAACTAACCTGACTTCTTTCTCATTTCCATCAGCCATGCACTTAATTTTGCATCTTTGTTCTTGTACTTCCTTTTACCTAGAATGGACCTCTCTTCCCAGCCAGTCAAAAATCTCCATAATTCAAAATTTGATTCATCCCTTGTAATTAAAGTGTCTCCTATATTCTAACTCACACTGAGCTTTTTCTACTCTAACCATCTAGATTCTTCCTAATTGTAGTACTTACTTTTACTTCTACATTTTAGACAGTATTTATTTTTAATGTTAATCTTTTAGATGTTTTTATCTTTTTAATGGGGGACCTTAATGTCTCCTTCCTCCTCCAACAGTTTGACTTACCTCCCCATGCTATACTCCATGCCCACCCCCCGCCCCCGCCATATACACACACATATACATATCTTACCTTAGTAGCAAAGAGTAGACACTTAACAAATAAATTAGAGACGTTTACTGCTTGGAAGGAAAGTTATGACCAACCTAGACAGAGTATTAAAAAGAAGAGACATTACTTTGTCAACAAAGGTCCGTCTAGTCAAGGCTATGGTTTTTCCAGTGGTCATGTATGGATGTGAGAGTTGGACTATAAAGAAAGCTAAGCGCAGAAGAATTGATGCTTTTGAACTGTGGTGTTGGAGAAGACTCTTGAGTGTCCCTTGGACTGCAAGGAGATCCAGCCAGTCCATCCTAAAGGCGATCAGCCCTGGGATTTCTTTGTAAGGAATGATGCTAAAGCTGAAACTCCAATACTTTGGCCACCTGATGCAGAAAGCTGACTCATTTGAAAAGACCCTGATGCTGGGAAATATTGAGGGCAGGAGGAGAAGGGGATGACAGAGGATGAGATGGTTGGATGGCATCGCCGACTCAATGGACATGGGTTTGGGTGGACTCCGGGAGTTGGTGATGGACAAGGAGTCTTGGTGTGCTGCGGTTCACGGGGTCGCAAAGAGTTGGACACGACTGAGCCACTGAACTGAACTGAACTGAACAAATAGCTATTGGAAAAATTGGTGGGGAGGTTTTTTGAAACCCTGAGGAGGAAGGACTTAAATCTGGGGGAAAATATGGGTCCTCCATTTTTATCTCAGAATGATGGGAAAGAGGATAGTAGTAAGAACTGAGACCCATTATGTATGTATTGTAATACTTTGTTATATTAAAAAAGAATACAGTTCCTGGACAGAATTGCTGGATGTCTTCCAGACTTATTATTAAGATACTGTTCTGAGTATCTCTTGTTGAAATGAGAGAGACTTATTGGTATAGTTTGTGATATATTTTATGTCTAATGATTTTTTAAAAATATATTTATTAACTTAACAAAAACATTTATTTCAATATTTAGCTTAGGACAACTGTAACGTCATACATTTACTATGGCTGAATTTAAATTTCAGTCTCCCACTGAACACAAATGTCAAGAATTATTTAATTTATTGAATATAAAATGTAAAATTATTCAGAAATAAGATGTTATAACTTCCTATTTTACTGTTATCAGCTCTAGAATATGCTAACCTGGGAAATGAATCTCATTTTGACTACTTGAATTCTGTGAGAATATACAATATTCAGTTTTCATATGTTATTATTATAAAACATATTTAATATCTAATAATGATAGTCACAGAGAAAAACATTATTTGGTGTAATCCATTTGGGTTGTCTAAAAATCATTAGAATAGGAAAGTCTTACTATTTTTATGATTGTTTAAATGAATCTCACTAGTAACCGTGGTCTATTCTGTAATTTGTCTCCCTGAACATCCATTCCATACCACCTTCTGCCTTGTCTCCTTTACTGTAGAAGTTGAAAAGTCAAACATTCAATTCTCTCTTTTTTTTTTTTAGACAAGGGAAAGTGGGCAAAGGAAGGGATCTATAAGGATGGGAGGGAAATGGGAAGGAAGAAGGGGGGTGATAGTGGGGAGGAGTATATGTAAATTCCTAGCTGATGGATTTCTATTTTTAATCATAAAGAACATTTAAAAAATTATGTTTAATTCATCTTATATTTGGAGATTTGCAGATTTGGAGATGGTGCTGATTGCAGTAATAACCAGTTAGTGTGTGATAATAAGACTAGAAAAGCAACTCGAGATGAGAAGTTCAGGGAACTGAAAGTCCAGTTTGGGTGTCCTCTCATCTTACACACATCTTGGCATTTTGTAGTTATAGGTCTGTCTTTACAACAATGTGTAATTTAGGACAAGATCACAATTATCACTGCTTCCTCCCTAATGCCCAGAATGGTACCTGACCCATAAAATACTCAATAAACATTTACAGAATGAACAAATAAGTCTATTTTTTAAAAAATTCTGAAAATTATTCCTGAATTGAGAGCTGCATCCTGGGACACCACTGTCTTCACTCCTCGTGGACCACTTCTTGTGGGCGGCCTTGTGGATAATAACATTTACTGCTGCTGTGGATGCTGTGAGAAGCACTCTTTGTAATTCTCTATGGTATTTAGTGTAGGGGGTTGCTGAGGAAGTAATTCACTTCCTTACACAATATTCCATCCATTAGGACCCACAAGGGAAACTTTTCTGGGATTTCATTGCTAGGAAGACCTGTGACTCTCCTGAGTGAACTGACAATTTGTGAGGCTCATAAGTGAATGTATTTTCCTCTTTGCTTTGTCTATTACAGCCAGATTTGTATAGGTGTGAGTGGGGTATTAAAGTCTCCCACTATTATTGTGTTATTGTTAATTTCTCCTTTCATACTTGTTAGTATTTGTCTTACATATTGCAGTCCTCCTATGTTGGGTGCATATATATTTATAATTGTTATATCTTCTTCTTGGATTGTTCCTTTGATCATTATATAGTGGTCTTCTTTATCTCCTTTTCAAAGCCTTTGTTTTAAAGTCTATTGTATCTGATATGAGTATTGCTCCTCCTGCTTTCTTTTGGTCCCTATTTGCATTGAAAATCTTTTCCCAGCCCTTCACTTTCAGTCTATATGTGTCCCCTATTTTGAGGTGGGTCTCTTGTAGACAAGAAATGTAGGGGTCTTGTTTTTGTATGCATTCGGCCAGTCTTTGTCTTTTGGTTGGGGCATTCAGCCCATTAACGTTTAAGGTAATTATTGATAAGTATGATCCCGTTGCCATTTACTTTATTGTTTTGGGTTTGAATTTATACACCCTTTTTGTGTTTGAATTTATACACCCTTTTTGTGTTTCCTGTCTAGAGAATGTCCTTTAGTTTTTGTTGGAGAGCTGGTTTGGTGGTGCTGAATTCTCTCAGCTTTTGCTTGTCTGTAAAGCTTTTGATTTCTCCTTTATATTTGAAGGAGATCCTTGCTGGGTACAATAATCTGGGCTGTAGGTTGTTTTCTTTCATCACTTTAAGTATGTCTTGTCATTCCCTCCTGGCTTGGAGAGTTTCTATTGAAAGATCAGCTGTTATCCTTATGGGAATTCCCTTGTGAGTTATTTGATGTTTTTCCCTTGCTGCTTTTAATATTTGTTCTTTGTGTTTGATCTTTGTTAATTTGATTAATATGTGTCTTGGGGTGTTTCGCCTTGGGTTTATCCTGTTTGGGACTCTCTGGATTTCTTGGACTTGAGTGATTATTTCCTTCCCCATTTTAGGGAAGTTTTCAACTATTATCTCCTCAAGTATTTTCTCATGGTCTTTCTTTTTATCTTCTTCTTCTAGGACTCCTATGATTCAAATGTTGTAGCGTTTAATATTGTCCTGGAGGTCTCTGAGATTGTCCTCATTTCTTTTAATTCATTTTCTTTTTTCTCCTCTGATTCATTTATTTCTATCTTTCTATCTTCTAATTCACTAATCCTATCTTCTGCCTCTGTTATTCTAATGTTTGCTGCCTCCAGAGTGGTTTTGATCTCATTTATTGCATTATTCATTATATATTGACTCTTTTTTATTTCTTCTAGGTCCTTGTTAAACCTTTCTTGCATCTTGTCAATTCTTGTTTCCAGGCTATTTATCTATGATTCCATTTTGATTTCATGATTTTGGATTAATTTCACTATCATTATTTGGAATTCTTTATCAGGTAGATTCCCTATCTCTTCCTCTTTGGTTTGGTTTGGTGGGCATTTATCCTGTACCTTTACCTGCTGGGTATTCCTCTGTCTCTTCATCTTGTTTAAATTGCTGAGTTTGGGGTGTCCTTACTGTATTCTGGCAGTTTGTGGGGTTCTCTTCATTGTGGCATTTCCTCACTGTGTGTGGGTTTGTACAGGTGGCTTGTCAAGGTTTCTAGGTTAGGGAAGCTTGTGTCGGTGTTCTGGTGGGTGGAGCTGGATTTCTTCTCTCCTGGATCTTGTTGGCCCTTGTATAGTGCTTGGTTTCAGTGTAGGTATGGAGGCATTTGATGAGCTCCATGGGGTTTTAGTTTATTGCCTGTCGCTTCCAAGGCAGTTCCCTCTGTTATAGCTTCTTCTGTTTGCTGGTCTCTTCAATGTCTGATTTCTGCTCTGATACAGAGGGGGCAGTGGTGGACACCCAGGTCTAAGCCGCTCAGGTTCAGGCACTCGGGTAGTCCTCAGAAGCACAGACTCGGTTGATCCTGCGTTTTGTGCCCTTCCCAGGTCTGAGCAGTGCAGGTGATGAGGTGTTTAGCGAGCGCAGCTGCTGCAACTTATCGCCTCCCCGCTGCTCGGTTTTCTGGGTATACAACCGGCACACCTTCTCAGGCGGATGTTGACTGTCCAGAGCTCCAAGAAGCCTTAGTTAGTAAAGAAGCCTACTTAGAGTTTTGTAGATAATGTCTTTCTGGGGCTGTGATTGCCGGCTTCCAGCTCTGGCTGTTTGTCACTGGAGGGGGACGGTCTGCAGCTGGCTATCTCTGTACAGTCCTTTGTTCTGTGTGCAGGCCTGGTGGTGTCTTAGGTTAGGGCTGGCTTTTCGCATGGTAGATATCCCACAGTCTGGTTTGCTAGCCCAAATTATTTTGCTCAGGTAGCACTCGGGATATTCAGGCCAGATCCTTACTCTAAGCGATGCAGCCCGCGCCACGCCTCCCTGCCCAGCCCCTGCTTGCTAATGGCGCATGCTGTCGTCTGCGCTGCTACTCCGCTGAAGGAGTTACCGCAGGGCTCATAATCTCCTTTCAAAGACAATGGGTTGTCTTTCTAGGTGCCTGATGTCCTCTGCCGGCATTCAGAAGTTGTTTTGTGGAATTTACTCAGCGTTCAAATGTTCTTTTGATGAATTTGTGGAGGAGAAAGTATTCTCCCCGTCCTGCTCCTCTGCTATCTTAGCTCCTCCCCTCAAACATTCAATTTTCTTAACCACTTTCCAGGCAGGAATGGCCATGAGACACGGTTCAAGCCTATGAGCTCAAGGGCAAGTCTTCTAGGAGGGACCGTCTTTTCTAAATAATAAGACAAAGCTTTATTGAAGAGATACAAGTGTCTTGAGTGCAGCAGTCAACTTGTGATATGAGGTACAAATATGAAGATAAATCTCTACAAGCTAAAGATGAGAGGGGGCAGAAAGAGGATTTGAGTTACTTAGGTCCCTAATGGCATCACTGAATGGCATACAGCACTAGCTCAGAACTTTCAATTGCAGAACTTCTTGTATGAAACAAATGCTTTGGAATTTAAGCCACTGTTTCTGGCATAAATTTTCTGGTATTTGCAACTGAACACATTTTAAACTGATACAGTGAGGTTCAGTTTTCTGTTGGATTACACAGAGACTGTATTTAGTAAGTGCAAAGCAATAAACATTTAGAAAACATTGTTTGATCTTAAACCCTAAAATGTTTAATGAAGTCCCCTTTAAAATTAATAGCAATCACCCTGTTCCTGGGCTTCCCTGGTGGCTCAGATGGTAAGAGTCTGCCTTTAGTGTGGGAGACCCACGTTCCATTCCTGAGTCTGGAAGATCCCCTGGAGAAGGAAATGGCAACCCACTCCAGTATACTTTCCTGGAAAATCCCATGAATGGAGGAGCTTGACAGGTTAAAGTCCATGCGGTTGCAAAGAGTCAGACACAATTGAGTGACTTCACTCATTTACTCACTCATTCACCCTATTCTTACTAGTAATGCTTTGTTGTAGAATGAGCAGCTTGTAGAATAAAATGTACTAGGAGAAGGCAATGGCACCCCACTCCAGTACTCTTGCCTGGAAAATCCCATGGATGGAGGAGCCTGGAAGGCTGCAGTCCATGGGGTCGCTGAGGGACAGACACGACTGAGTGAGTTCACTTTCACTTTTCACTTTCATGCACTGGAGAAGGAAATGGCAACCCACTCCAGTGTTATTGCCTGGAGAATCCAAGAGATGGGGGAGCCTGGTGGGCTGCCGTCTATGGGGTCATACAGACTTGGACACGACTGAAGGGACTTAGCAGTAGCAGCGGCAGCAGCAGATATTTATAGAAAAGAATGAGCAATTCATGTAGTACTTCAGGTTCTAGATAAATGGTTGGAATTTCCCCTTTTGCTGAATAATTTGAGAACAGAGGGACACAGAAGTTTTAAACATTTTAAAAATGTCTACAGTATACTAATGTCTGATGTTCAAGTAACACTTTCACTCATTCATTCACTGGACACATGTTGAATGTCTAGGCTTCTTTGCTTTTGACATGTAATGAAAACTACCATCTCTTATTATACCATCTCACAATTTGTCAATTTTCTTCCTAAAGTCAGCAGACCTCCCATTTCAAAGTAAAAATTACCAACAACATACTAGTATAGTGATAGCAGATATTACTTAAACCCAAGATGTCATGTTGTGTTTGTCTTCCTCTAAAAACTGAAATTATTGCCAAAACAAATTCTAAGTTAAAAAAAATGTTTATGACAGGAGAAACCTTGTTTTCTACAAGTATGATGTAGATCATCAATTGTCAAAATTCAATCTTTCAATGAAGATAAACAGGTAAATTTATATCATAGTTAAGGATATTTCTTGTGGAATGTGTCTAATGACTTTATATCTATATAGTTTATAGTTTAATTTCTAGTAAATTAATTTTGTTTCCTACTGTATTCATTTTAATGGTTAATAGTTGTGTTGCTTCCCAGGTTATTTCTGTTTCTCAGATATGCCAAATCAATACTCAACTGATTTTCTCTTATAAAAATTATTTTTGACTAGAGTAATACATGTGTTTGATACACAGTTTAAAAGTTACAAAAGAATATGCAGTAAAAATTAGGTCTACCTCATCTCTTCCCAGACACACAGTCCCCCTTCTTAATGTATCTACTATTTCCAGTTCCTTGTATCAGTCAGTTCAGTCACACAGTCGTGTCTGACTCTTTGCGACCCCATGGACTGCAGCACGCCAGGCCTCCCTGTCCATCACCAACTCCCAGAGTTTACTCAAACTCATGTCCATTGAGTTGGTGATGCCATCCAACCTCTGATCCTCTGTTATCCCCTTCTCCTCCTCCCTTTAGTCTTTCCCAGCATCAGGATCTTTTCGAATGAGTCAGTACTTCGCATCAGGTAGTCAAAATATTGGAGTTTCAGCTTCAGCATCAGCCTTTCCAATGAATATTCTGAACTGATTTCCTTCAGGATTGACTGGTTGGATCTCCTTGCAGTCCAATGGACTCTCAAGAGTCTTCTCCAATACCACAGTTAGATTCCTTTTAAATTATTTAAAATTTATTATTTTATCTAATGGACACTTAAGTGATTATAAGTATAAAATGTTTTATGACTTAGGTAATTACCTTGCTAAATTTATTTCCAAAACTAAATTTTCATTTCATGTTCCAAAAGCACTAGGGTAACTATAGGACAACTTGCTTAAAATTAGTATAGATAGCTAATAAACATTCTAAGCAGAGGCGAAGTTCTAAGAAAACCACTGAATATATATTATTTTAAGGAAAATAAAAAAGGATTTTTATTATTCATATTTGCTAAATAGATATAAAGAAAATGACAAAAGAGAGACATACCATCAAATCGGAGAGACTTTATGAGCGAAGGTTAAAAGGCCAACTCTGTTTTCGTATATGCAGTGATTCAAACAAGAAGTGGGGGTCTGTGTCTTATAAAGTTGGTGAGATGTTCGTTACTGGGAAACGAAGGTCTGATTTGTAAGAAGTTTATTGAGGCCTTTATGGATGTGTATGTTCAATTCTATCTCGATTTAAAAATGTTTGAGCAATAAGAAAGATTAATCAGAAGACAGTCTGTCACTCTGTCACACACTTTTTTAGTAACCATTTTTGCTTAAAGGCAATAAAAATGTGTTTTGAATTTTAGTCAATAATAATCAAAAAAAAAGTGAAAGAGCAGAAGATCCATTTTTAAACGTATTTTGAGGGGATCAGAAAGAATTTCATATAATAAAATAAGGCAGCAATCTGTTTATAGTTGTCAAATGAATCTATGTGTCTTAGATTTTTGTTTCTATTATAAATGCAATTTGTGCTCATTGTTACAGTTTTGAAAAAAAAAACAGAAAAAGCAAAAGAAGAGAAACAAAATTACATAAAATCATACCACCTTGAGATAGTGGCTGCACCCTACTCCAGTACTCTTGCGTGGATAATCCCATGGACGGAGGAGCCTGGTAGGCTGCAGTCCATGGGGTCACGAAGAGTAGACACGACTGAGCAACTTCACTTTCATTTTTCACTTTCGTGCATTGAAGAAGGAAATGGCAACCCTCTCCAGTGTACTGGCCTGGAGAATCCCATGAACGGGGAGCCTGGTGGGCTGCCGTCTATGGGGTCACACAGAGTTGGACACGACTGAAGTGACTTGGCAGCAGCAGCCTTTTATTGTATCCTTTTTTTATATTATTAAGCATTTACATATATATTTATATATCTATACATATATTACACATATGTTTTATAACCTATTTTTCTCAATATATTATGACCATGTTTTCATATAATTATTATTCTAAAAATTGTTTCCAAATTTTATTATAAACAGTGTTTTAAATCCTTATAAATTAATTCTTGCTTCTTCAATACATGTTTCCATGCTATAAATTACTAGAGAAGAAATTACTAGATCAAGGGGCATATAATTTTCTGACGTGCCCATCATCTGTATGTACCTTTTTTCATTATTAAAATTTTAGGTGACAAATAGTAATTTTCATTTTCATTTTAACATGTAGGCCTTTGATTACTAAAAATATTAATTGTTTATCATATTATTTAAGGAAGTATGATTTAAAAATAAATTTTAATAGCAGAATTTTTGTAGCTAGTCCAGTGATGAGAATTTTCAGAAGTTCACTGTTTAAACAAATATTCTTGAGCACCTACTCTGTGTTTCTATTAGAGGGATGTTAACCTATTCCAAGAAGATTAAAGAGCATTTTGAACTGATATATGTGCGCTTTTAGTCACTAAGTCGTGTCCAACTCTTTTGTGACCCCATGGACTGTAGCCTGCCAGACTCCTCTGTCCATGGGATTTCCCAGGCAAGAATACTGGAGTTTGTAGCCATTTCCTTCTCCAAACTGTTTCGGAGTCTGTAAACTTTTGGACCAATTCCCAAGGCTGTTCTAAGCTGGTTCTCTTAAGACCTCTTTGATGATACCAGTTGTACTGTGGGCAATAACTATGATCTAGTGTTCACTTTACTAGCAATTTTCTGAGTAGTTTCCTCTCACTGACACATTCTTAACTATAATGCAGGTTTTACAAAGATGATGAATAATATAGTAAGATCAATTTTGTCTGACCTTATTCCATTTTAAACAAAAGAGATATTTATATAGACATCACTTAAACTTCTGTATTTAAAAATGAAGTTTTATTTCCCCTTTACAGATAGAAAATATAAATTATAAACAGTTAAAGCTACTCTCTAAAGACATTGGAAACCCAAGTGCAAACAATATAGGAGAAATAGAGGATGCTGCTGCTGCTGCTGCTGCTAAGTCGCTTCAGTCGTGTCCAACTCTGTGCGACTTCATAGACCACAGCCCACCAGGCTCCCCCATCCCTGGGATTCTCCAGGCAAGAATACCAGAGTGGGTTGCCATTTCCTTCTCCAATGCATGGAATTGAAAAGTGAAAGTGAAGTCATTCAGTCATTTCTGACTCTTAGCAACCCCATGGACTGCAGCCTACCAGGCTCCTACATCCATGGGATTTTCCAGGCAAGAGTACTGGAGTGGGGTGCCATCGCCTTCTCTGGAAATAGAGGAGAGGGGAAGCTTTTAAGATTCAGTTATCCAAAAGAATTAAATAATGCAGGTACAATACTGAAATATCATCCTAAATATTCTAATCAGTTCAAAAGAAATGATCAGTGTCACTGTATGATTTCTTAGGGTGTTATGCTATTTGGTGTATTTCATTTTCAGCAACAGTTTAACATGTACTAAAAAATGATAAAACTAACACTCCTATGGAGAAGGCAATGGCACCCTACTCCAGTACTCTTGCCTAGAAAATCCAATGGATGGAGGAGCCTGGTGGGCTGCAGGCCATGGGGTCGCAAAGAGTCGGACATGACTGAGAGACTTCCCTTTCACTTTTCACTTTCATGCATTGGAGAAGGAAATGGCAACCCACTCCAGTGTTCTTGCCTGGAGAATCCCAGGGACAGGGGAGCCTGGTGGGCTGCCGTCTATGGGGTCACACAGAGTCAGACACGACTGAAGCGACTTAGCAGCAGCAGCAGCAGCAACACTCCCATAAAACTAACACTGTCTTCTCAATGACTGGGTATCAAAATTATCTTTTAAAGTAAATATAACTGTAAAGTCATTCTTAAATTTTTTTAAGAAAATTAAAACACTTGTATTTAGTTTGAGCACCTGAAAATACAAGTTCATGTGGTTAAAAGCTCATTGTGTCTTCCTATTTTTTGATTATGTAACAGTGTAATTCTTCAGGATAATTTTTAACTTTTTATCAGACTTGTAGAAATGGCTGGTGTAATTTGCTTAGTTCTAAAACCTCAACTTTCACACACAACCCCAAATGGTATATATGGTATTTTCTAAAGCTGTGGGAATAGAACAGTAGACAGTATGTATGTCTGGGAAAAAAGAAGCTGGATGGAAAGGGGAAGGTTACAGTTAACTCCTTCAAACACAACTCTTTGAAAATTCTCTTATCACTAATCACCAGATTCTCCAGTAATAGTGAAGAGTGGAAGAATAGAAGAATTTTTTAACTTACACAGAACTGTACCTCACGTAGCTCCCAAATGTTTTGAGTCTGCTGACTGAGCATCATTTAGCTTGATTTAATTCAAGCCACATTCTGCAGTTTGCCAAGTATCTCCGTGGAGCTTAGAGAATGGCCCCCAAATTAACTGTCTTTTAATAAAGCCTCTGGGAAGTGAAGCAACCATTCAATTTTCTGGAACAGACTTCTGCAGTAAGAAACTGAGAGGTAACGGATGACTTAATAGCATCTTGCAGGTGCCAACCAAACCACAGAGGAGAAGTGCTTCTAAACTGTGCATTATCAATGCAGCCATGTCATAGAGAGATGTACTCAGGTGACACCAAGAACTTTCAAATAAGAGGTGATCATCAGACTGAATTCATGGGCAGTGGACAGTCCCTAAACTGACTCATTAGGCATGAATGGATGATCTGTCAGAGAAAAATGACTTTTAAGACCTCCATTTTTGCTCTAATGCTTGATATTAATGATCTTTCAGGATGGTTGATATCACTGAAATTTCAGCTGTCACAAAGAAAACTAGTAAATGAATCAGTTTCTGAATGAAGATAGAAAGCTGTCCTTGAAAAAAAGAGGCAGAATGACAGTTGTAGGAAAGAAGAACTAGTGTGGAACTGAAATGTAAACTTAAGAAACAAAACTCTCTTATTACCTCTGAATTTAATTTAATTTTTTTATGATTTATTTTATTGGAGTTTGAAATGTCTAGGTAGCAGACTTAAGCTTAACCCCAAAATTAAATTCTAGACAACATATTCACTATATAGGCTTTGTCCCCTTCCAGAAAAGAAGATCTGAAATTTGAAATACAGTACTTTGAGTTTCACCAGAGCCTGCTTATGATGTATTAGCTCGTCAGTTACAGGTGTGTCTTACTGACCATTCATAGGACATAGACTGCAATCTGTCTGTAGCACACAACACTCTGTGCTTAACTGCTGCTGCAAGAGGACATTATGGCCTAGATCTGAGGTCAGCAAACCTTTTCTATAAAAATCTAAGTAGTAAATTTTAGGCTGTGCCGGCCAGATGGTTTCTGTTGTGACTACTCAGCCATTGTGCAACAAAAGTAGGCATAGACAATATATATGTAAATGCATGTAGCTATGTATTTATAGACACTGAGATTTGAATTTTGTATAATTCTTATATCACAAAATACTCTTTATTTTTAAAACTATTTTTTAAAAAGTAAAAACCATTATTTTTTTTAAATTTATTTATTTTAATTGGAGGCTAATTACTTTACAATATTGTATTGGTTTTGCCATACATCAACATGAATCCACCACGGGTGTACATGTGTTACCCATCCTGAACCCCCCTCCCATCCCCCTCCCCACACCATCCCTCTAGGTCGTCCCAGTGCATCAGCCCCAAGCATCCTGTATCCTGCGTTGAACCTGGACTGGCGATTCATTTCTTATATGATATTATACATGTTTCAATGCCATTCTCCCAAATCATCCCACCCTCTCCCTCTCACACAGAGTCCAAAAGACTGTTCTATACATCTGTGTCTCTTTTGCTGTCTCACATACAGGGTTATCGTTAACATCTTTCTAAATTCCGTATATATGCGTTAGTATACTGTATTGGTGTTTTTCTTTCTGGCTTACTTCACTCTGTATAATAGGCTCCAGTTCCATCCACCTCATTAGAACTGATTCAAATGTATTCTTTTTAATGGCTGAGTAATACTCCATTGTGTATATGTACCACAGCTTTCTTATCTATTCATCTGCTGATGAGCATCTAGGTTGCTTCCGTGTCTTTGCTATTATAAACAGTGCTGCGATGAACATTGGGGTACATGTGTCTCTTTCAATTCTGGTTTCCTCAGTGTGTATGCCCAGCAGTGGGATTGCTGGATCATAAGGCAGTTCTATTTCCAGTTTTTTAAGGAATCTTGACACTGTTGTCCATAGTGACTATACTAGTTTGCATTCCCACCAACAGTGTAAGAGGGTTCCCTTTTCTCCACACCCTCTCCAGCATTTATTGCTTGTGGACTTTTGGATAGCAGCCATTCTGACTGGTGTGAAATGGTACCTTATTGTGGTTTTGATTTGCATTTCTCTGATAATGAGTGATGTTGAGCATCTTTTCATGTGTTTGTTAGCCATCTGTATGTCTTCTTTGGAAAAAGTCTATTTAGTTCTTTAGCCCATTCTTAGCTCACAAAAAGCTATATAAAAGCAGGCAGCAGGCCAGATTTGGCCCATGGGCTATGGTTTGCACCCCCATCTAAATTATAATTGGCTCCCCTTATGGCTCAGCAGTAAAGAATCCACCTGCAGTGCAGGACACTCAGTAGATGCGGGTTTGATCCTTGGGTTGGGAAGATCCCCTGGAGAAAGAAATGGCTACCCACTCCAGTGTTCTTGTCTGGAGAATTCCTTGGACAGAGGAACCTGGCGGACTATCGTCCATGGTACCACAAAGAGTCAGACATGACTGAGTGAAAGCATGCAGACACTAGATTATAATAGTTAATTGCCTTAAAGATGTACAAAGTGTCTGTGAGTCTACAGAGCTGAGAAGGATCTCTTTTACCTGAAAACTGCATGATGGAGGTGACATTTTAATCTATTTGAAAGTTGGGATTTTAGATGGGGAGCACGTGTATACTGGTGGTGGATCCATCTCGATGTATGGTAAAAGCAATACAATATTGTGAAGTTAAGCAAAATAAAATTTAATTTAAAAAACTAAATAAATTTTCTTAGCTGAAAAAACATTTTTGCATTTAAAATCACTTATTTATACCCAAATTAAGCTTTTTCATAGCAAAATTTTAAATTCAATAACACATGACCCTGAACAAATACATTCCTGTATACTGAAGTCTTGCAGTGCATATTATGTCTTCCATGCTATTTTATTTTTTAAATTGTGGTTAAGAACGCTTAATGTAAGACCTACCATCTTAACAGAATATTAAGTACCCAATACAGTGATGTTAAAAATATATACACAATGTACTACAGACCTCTGGAATTTACTCATCTTGCATAATCAAAATGTAGAGACATTGAATAACAACTCCCCATTTGACCCTCTCCCCTGCCCCTGTCAGCCATCATTCTGCTTTCTGTTTCTATGAATTTGACTATTTTAGATATCTCAAATTAGTAGAATTCTACAGTTATTTGTCTGTGGTTGGCTTATTTCACTTAGCATAAGGTCCTGTCCTCTAGGTTTATTCATGTTGTCCAAAAGAGTTGAAATCAGAACCTCTAATGTATATCTGCAAGTTCACTGCATGTTGTCCAAAAGAATTGAAATCAGGATCTCAAATAGGTATCTGCATGTTCACTGCAACATAACTCACAGTAGTCAAGATATAGAAATAATTAAATATTCATTGACAGATGAATGGGTTAAAAATGTATGGCATATACATACAATGGAATGTTATTCATTCCCAGAAAATGAAGGGAATCCTACTATATGAAGAATGGGATTTTAATAGATGGGGTAGAGATCCAGACTGGAGTGCTTCTGATAGTAAAAGTGAGCATTGTTGATTGTTATTCCAGGATAATAGGTATCAGTTCAGTTCAGTCGCTCAGTCGTGTTGGACTCTGCGACCCCATGAATCGCAGCACGCCAGGCCTCCCTGTGCATCACCAACTCCCGGAGGTCACTCAGACTCACATCCATCAAGTCAGTGATGCCATCCAGCCATCTCATCCTCTGTCGTCCCCTTCTCCTCCTGCCCCCAATCCCTCCCAGCATCAGAGTCTTCTCCAATGAGTCAACTCTTCGCATGAGGTGGCCAAAATACTGGAGTTTCAGCTTTAGCATCATTCCCTCCAAAGAAATCCCAGGGCTGATCTCCTTCAGAAAGCCCTGGTTGGATCTCCTTGCAGACCAAGGGACTCTCAGGAGTCTTCTCCAACACCACAGTTCAAAAGCATCAATTCTTTGGCACTCAGCCTTCTTCACAGTCCAGCTCTCACATCCATACATGACCACAGGAAAAACCATAGCCTTGACTAGATGGACATAAATCCTGGCTATTTCATACACATTGGGACATATTGTATCTTACTATAATGAGTCTTAAAGCAACTATGATCAGAGAACTCTGAATGTTGTCAAAGGAGAATTCATTAGGTATGCAGTGAATGAAAAAGTCCAAGTTGGTTGAAGCACAGGGGATGAATAGGGGGAAAAATCTAGAAAGGTAGTCTGGGGCTTGAACTAGGATTGAAATTGTATTTTCTTAAACATAAAGCTAAGACATTTGGAAATTATTAAACAAGTAGTGGAGAAGCGTTGAATTTTTAAAATAATAAAGTGACTTTGTTTGCTCTCAGTGATGTCAGTGATGTGCAGAATGAATTAGATGAGGCAGAGACTACATGCAGGAGCCCAATAAAGGGACCACAGCAGCAGTTAGAAGAGAGAATGAGAGAATGTGGACTGAATCCAGGCAACAGGAATAGAAAGGAAGGTGTGGATGAAAGACACATCAGAGAGAAGGAGTCAAGAGAACTTATTAATTGAATATAAAATAAAAGATCATCTAAGAAAAAGAGAAACTCAAAGGAAATGCCCAAGAGTTTAAGTTGAGGTGACTATAGGCATTTTATACTTTAGGTTAGAATTAGGAAGGAAAGGGAGGTCTACAAATGAGTACAGGACTGGGATCCTATTCTTACTGTAATTTGGAAAAATACATATAAGATAGCAATGGTACATCTATAGTTTAACTTTTGAAAATACTTTTATGCCAGGAATATTTTTAATAACTCTGAGTGTGAGCAACTTGTTTTTTAAAAAATTGGACTTTGATTTAGAAGGAGGGTAAGGGAGAGGGTCGGAGAAGGCAATGGCACCCCACTCCAGTACTCTTGCCTGGAAAATCCCATGGATGGAGGAGCCTGGTAGGCTGCAGTCCATGGGGTTGCTAAGAGTCGGACACGTCTGAGCAACTTCACTTTCACTTTTCACTTTCATGCATTGGAGAAGGAAATGGCAACCCACTCCAGTGTTCTTGACTGGACAATCCCAGGGACGGGGCGGGGTCGGGGGGTGCTGCCTCGTGGGCTGCCGTCTCTGGGGTCGCACAGAGTCGGACACGACTGAAGCGAGTTGGCAGCAGCAGCAGCAGCAAGGGAGAGGGTTGACGTATATTTCTCTCTAAAACTATTCTTTGTCTTCTTTCTAGGATCCAGTGGGATGCAATCCATTTTTAGATTAGTACACTGGTCCTTAATTTATACTTACTGTAAAAGTAAAAGTGAACCCAGCCGAGGGAAATATACAGTTATGACAGACCTCTAGCTAGAATATGATTCAGAATGATTTTAAACCACAAGCTTGTATCACCCAGTTACCTCAATACCTATCTTAAGAGTCTTCAAAATTATCCAAACTAAACTAAGTATTGATTTAAAAAAAAAAAAAAAAAAAACAACTAATTTTCCACAAAACATTTGGGATTGTAAAGATGCCTTGAAATCAAAGAAAGAAACAATGATGACACTATAATTTCTAAAATTTGAATTAAGCTTCTGCTATGTTGCTGACTCCCAAAATGGTACCCAAGCTATATTTTATATTTTTTATATTAAATTTTCCAAAAAGTTTCTAAGCAGTGACTTTTTCCAGCAGGGCATATGGAGAGAAATAAGAAGTGGAAAGAAATAGTTGTTTCACACACACACACCCCTAATTTTAAAAGAAAAAAAAATTAAACAACAAAGGGAATGATATCACTAGAGGAACAAATTCATAAATAAGAATTTTTAATTTAGAAAAACTTTCCTACTTTTTGAAACTCTTGAATTCTTCAAACTCTTCTACTTTGTTCAATGTTCTTCCATGTTTAGATACTATGAAATTAACCAGTCTGGCCATGGTGTGTGGTACGGTCTGCTATTTCTCTAAAGCAGTGGTCCAGAAAAGGAAAGATTTGAATACATTATCCTGCCTGGTACCAGAATAGAATACCCAGCGTGTGAATTACTGAGAAATGTTATCCTTCTCTGGTGAGAGACTAGACTGCTAGGAGAGTGGATAGAGAGTGGTTGTGTGGGTGCCCAGTAGCCCCTGGTGCTATGACATGTTCTTGGTACAAGAAAGAAAGAGAAATCATAGTATAAATCCCCCTTGTTGTTGTTGTTATAAGAACCCCCTATAGATCAAAACTCTGATGCCATTCATCAGGACCAGTAGCCAAGCACTGTGCATTTTATTTCTTAGAAATTTCCTTTTGGGCTCTGCTTCTTTCTTTGTGCCTTATTTTTTTTAATTGGTAAGTTTCTTTTACTCATCTTTCTAGTATGTTTACCTCTTCCTATGCTGACTACATAATATAAATAGAAAACATTATAATGCTATATAATTATAGTCATTAGTCATTATAGACATATTATAATGTATATTATCTATGATATAACCATGTAGTTACAAACATACCATACATATGATATTACAGGACATTGGCCAACCTGGCTGGTGCTTCTGACTCTATCCCTCTCTCCTTGGTAGTTATGATTACACACAAAGGCTTTGACAATTTCAAGATTTCTAATAAAAGCTTATCAGTGTTCTAGTTTTCTCTTCCTTAGTTCTTTGCCTGCAGGCAGTCCTTCTTAGGTATCATACTATTTAGCAACTGCCCTGACAGGATGAGAACTGATCTTAAGTAGGATGTGTCAAAATGCAAATAAACCAGATCCTTTCCTCACCCTCCAGCAGGTTTTGCCTTCAATGATTGTTAAACAAAGAAATCTAGATTATCTTTTTTTTCTCTTTTTATTATTTTCATAGTTCTTCAGTTCCAGTGAAATTTTAAATTCCTGGGTTGAAATTGGATTTAAACAAGTAATGATTTGTTTCTGAATTGACCATGATTAGCTTTCTCTATGATGGATCCCTTTCCTGTGGTGAGGTGGTCTAATAAGGATATGTGTAGAGTTTTCAATATGACTAATTGGAATCTTCCTAGAAAGTTGTAATCATATTAGAATAACCGCTAAGTGAAAAAAGATTGAGCATAGGAGACTTAGATGTTTGTCTGCCTCTGCAACTACTTCTCTCTCGTGGACCTTATATAAGGCAACTTACCTCACTACCCTGAAAAACCCAAAGGTAGGAAACTCACAAACTTATGTAAGTGAAAGCAGTAAAAGTACAACAGGGCTTTATCAATATACAAGGTATTACTGTGTCTGTTACTGTACAATTATTATTCATTATTACTGCTATTACCACCACTAAAAATAGAATGTAACTTCAGCCTGTCTGTGCTAAAAGATTGGAACATGTCCATCTAACCTCTAGAACAAGAAGTTTTTGCTATGAAAAATTCTCATGTGCATCTTTTAATCCTGTCAAATATATTGATCTGTCTCTTTCCTAATAGATTCTTCATTAAATTTCAACAATGACTGCATTTTCTTAATTTTAAGACAAGTTTTGACCTTCTAGACTCCTTACAAGCTGAACAAAATTTAATATTGGAAATAGGAAATACTTTAGATGAAAACCTGAGTTTCCCTACTGGATACTGGTTTGACTTGTGATCCCTTAGAAAATTACCATGTCTCTCTGAGCCAAATTTTCTCTAAATTTCATTTCACAATATCCAGCTTACAGAATAGCTGGAAAATTACAGTTTAGAGCATTTCATTTTGTAATACATTATAGACATTGTTTTTTGAATAGTTGCAACTCTGTTCCTCATAGAAAGCTTATGTAGTCAATCCTTTATTTAATCAGAGTACACTTTATACGTGCACGTAGAAAGATAATGGAGAGAGAGAGGAATTGAAAAGGCTAATTTTTTTTTATTATTATGTCATATACTGGGAAGCTTGAAGGAGAAAATTATAAAATCAAGTAGCTTAAATTACAATTTCAAATAAAAGAATTTTTTGATGTTAGTGTACTCTAACTTCTAAAAAATTTTACAAACAAAGAATCCAGAGAATAAATGATAACAGCTTTGGAGGAACTTCTTTAATCACAGAACTATAACCGCTCTCTGCTGTTTAAGTCTTTGATTGCAGAAATACATCTGATCTACCTTTTAGAATTATTAAGTATAAAAAGGCATATCACTGTTGTTATTATCTTTTGTGTGTTCAGTTGCTCAGTTGTGTCTGACTCTTTGCAACCCCATGGATTATAGCCTGCCAGGCTCCTCTGTCCATGGGACTTTTCAGGCAAGAATAATGGAGTGGGTTGCCATTTCCTTCTCCAGGAATATTTCCCGACCCAAGGATCAAACCCAGGTGATCTGCATTGCAGGCAGAGTCTTTACCGTCTGAGCCACCAGGGAACCCCAGTTATTTTTTTATGCCTCCCTATGTATATTTTTGCAGTAAACATTAGTCATTTTGTATCCCTTTTAATTCTCCCCCCACTTCTCCCTCCCACCCTACTCACCTTCTAACACCTTCTAATACCATTACCTTGGGGGTTAGGTTTCAACATAAGGACTTGGGGGAGACACATTTAGAGGGAGGAAGACGGATGCTCTGTGAGTCTTCCAGGATCCTTTTAATTCATTGTTCCTCTTCATCTTTAGGAGTTGTACAGATGTGCTGTGCTGCATGATCTTCATACTGTTCATTATGGCCTACATTCTTTTAGGACTTGCAGGTGAGTAAGAACAGGTATAGAAGATATTTAACTTTTACTATTTACATGACTAAGTCAGTGTCACATTTTTAACATTAATCATTTCAAAATCCTTCTTATTATTGATTATTGTCTTTTCTGGAGGGAGTATACCTCACCAGAACTCATTGGGTAGGAGATGCAATGAAAAAGAAACACAAAGCAGTTTATTCAAAGGCAACTCTATAAATTACTTAGATAAAATTATACAAAAAAAAAGAAAAACCCTTATAGTTGCTTTTTAATCATTTTTACTTTTGAAATTTTATTAAGCAGCTAATAAGGTTCACATTATTATTTACTAATTAGAATTAGGGACTCTTGATGAAAGTGAAAAAGGAGAGTGAGAAAGCTGGTTTAAAACTCAACATTCAGAAAACTAAGAGCATGGCATCCAGTCCCATCACTTCATGGCAAATAGATGGGGAAACAATGAAAACAGTGACACACTTTATTTGGGGGTCTCCAAAATCACTGCAGATGGTGATTTCAGCCATGAAATTAAAAGACGCTTGCTCCTTGGAAGAAAAGCTATGACTGACCTAGACAGCATATTAAAAAGCAGAGACATTACTTTGCTGACAAAGGTCCATCTAGTCAACACTATGGTTTTTCCAGTAATCATATATGGATATGAGAGTTGGACTATAAAGAAAACTGAATGCCAAAGAATTGATGCTTTTGAATTGTGGTGTTGGAGATGACTCTTGAGAGTTCCTTGGACTGCAAGGAGATCAAACCTGAATATTCACTGGAAGGACTGATGCTGAAGCTGAAGCTTCAATACTTTGGCCACCTGATGTGAAGAACTGACTCACTGGAAAAGACCCTCATGCTGGGAAAGATTGAAGGCAGGAGGAGAAGGGATGACAGAAGATGAGATGATTGGATGGCATCACCAACTCGATGGACATGAGTTTGAGCAAGCTCTGGGAGTTGGTGAGGGACAGGGAGGCCTGGTGTGCTGCAGTCCACAGGGTCACAAAGAGTCAGACATGACTGAGCAATGGAACTGAATAAGGTTCATGTTACTATTTACCAATTAGAATTAGGACCTCGATAAGTCTAAGTAACATATTACCTTTTCTTTTTATAAGCAAATTAGAAAGGAACATTAAGTATTTCACCAAATAGTTTCTTGACATATAAGAAGTCCTATTGTCTTTGCCTACCAGAGAAAGATAACCTGTAGTTCATTGTTAGATTAAAGGTTTTTCTATGGAAGTGAAAATAAAGAGGACAAATAAAGTCTTTGTTTAGGGTTTGTTTTTGTTTTTTTGTTTTTGAACTACCAAAAGGGATCAATCAGTACGGCAGAGTAAGAGGACATGAAGCTCACTTCCCCTAACAAACACATCAAAATATATGTACATGTGGGATAATTTTCACTGGAAACTGGCAGAAAGACTCCAAGGCTGTTAAGATACACACATAATTGGGTAGGAAGGGGAAAAAAAGGCAATCAAGTCAGGTCATGTGCTCCTGGAGTGGACCTCAGAGGACAAGAAAGATCACACAGGTGGACACTCATCCTGTGAAATAAACAATGAGAACCACAGACTGAGCGCCCCTGTCCTGGGTTTCTATCCAGAGGAGACAAGCCCTCTTGGCTGAAGGACTGCTGGGGTAACAGGATGGCTGTGGGAAGCCTGGACTACAGCTGTGAGGAGCACTCACATGCTAGCTGGCCCCTGAGGCAGGGTGGAGAGAGGTATGCTCTGGTGGCCACTGGGTTTCCCATAACCTCCTTGGCATGCACGAAAGCTGAGCAAAGGCTTTGGTCCTTCTCATTCCACATCACAGTGTATCATTGGATCTGGAGCAGCAATGAGTGGGTAGAAGACTCAGCTCTGGTGTGCAGAGATGACCTAGTCCCTGGGCATACCCTGGGTGAGAGGGTGGCAGCCACTACTGACCTTACTCAAGCAATACATCTCAAGTAGCTCTCAGGTCTCGGACAGCAGCGGCTCTACCACAGCTTATCCTCAATCATGTGCCAAGTGTCCATGTAGCCCAGTGATGTGGTTTAACAAAAGAGCGGAAATGGTGGAGGGTGAGGACAGTGATGTGCTATGAGGGACAAAGGGGAACTTGCACATCAGGTTGTGTCTGAGCCGAAAAAGGAAACACTTGTAGGTGCCTTCCCAGGCAGTGTGTCAGAGATAGCTGGGACCTCTGTCTGCAGACATGTGAGCAGAGAGCCCTCACGAGCCCCACTTACCTCAGCACTTCCCTGCTCTAGGGCAAAGGTCCCAGTGCAGATAGAGGGGAAAACATGCTGAAAGGGAACAGAACCAGCTTGGGCTCAACCCTCAGGGTGTCAGATCCAGCAGCTTGGGCTCAGACTCCACCCCTGATTGGACATTGATAGCCACTGAGCAGAGAGAAAGTCCTGCCTCACACTGGGCTCCAGCCCTAACTCCTCCATCTCTAGTTCACAGCTGCAGTCATGTCCATAGTGATTTTGAAGCCCAAGAAAATAAAATCTATCACTGCTTCTACTTTTTCCCTTTTTATTTGCTATGAAGCAATGGGACTGGATCTTAGTTTTTTGAACGTTGAGTTTCAAGCCAGCTTTTTCACTCTCCTCTTTCACCCTCATCAAGGGGCTCTTTAGTTTCTCTTCACTTTCTGCCATTAGAGTGGTATCATCTGCATATGTGAGGTTATAGATATTTCTCCTGGCAATCTTTATTTCAGCTTGTGATTCATCCAGCCCAGCATTTTGCATGATGTACTCTATATACAAGTTAAATAAGCAGGGTGACAATATACAGCCTTGTACTCCTTTCCCAATTTTGAACCAGCCCATTGTTGCACGTCTAGTTCTAACTGTTGCTTCATGACCCACTTACAGGCTTCTTGGGAGACAGATAAGGTGGTCTAGTATTCCTATCTCTTTAAGAATGTTCCACAGTTTGTTGTGATCCACACAGTCTAAGTCTTTAATGTAGTCAATGAAGAAGAAATGCATGTTACTTTCTCTATGACTCAATGAATGTTAACAATTTGATCTCTGGTTGTTCTGCCTTTTCTAAACCCATTGGAAGTTGTCTGGAGCATCTGGAAGTTCTTGTTCACGTACTGTTGAAACCTAACTTGAAGGATTTTAAGCATAACTTTGCTAGCATATGAAACGAGCATAATTGTAAGATAGTTTGAACATTCTTTGGCATTGCTCTTCTTTGAGATTGGGATGAAAACTGACCTTTTCCAGTCTTGTGGCCACTGCTAAGTTTTCCAAATTTGCTGACATATTGAGTGCAACACTTTTAACAGCTTCATCTTATAGGATTTGAAATAGTTCAGCTGGAATTCCATCACCTCTACTAGCTTTGTTTGTAGTAATGCTTCCCAAGGTCCACTTGATGTCACATTCCAGGGTGTCTGCCTCTAGGTGAGTGACTACACCGTCCTGATTTTCTGGATCACTGAGACCTTTTTCTATAGTTCTTCTGTGTATTCTTGACACCTTTTCTTAATCTCTGTTGCCTCTGTTAGGTCCTTAAAATTTCTGTCCTTTATCATGCCCATCCCTGCATGAAATGTATCCTTAATATCTCTAATTTTCTTGAAAGATCTCTACCTTTCCTATTCTATTGTTTTCTCCTGTTTCTTTGCATTGTTCACTTAAGAAGGCGTTCATATCTCTCCTTGCTATTCTCTGGAACTCTGCATGTAGTTGGGTATATCTTTCCCTTTCTCCCTTGCTTTGTACTTCTCTTCTTTCCTCAGCTATTTGTAAAGCCCCCTCAGACAACCACTTTGCCTTCTTGCATTTCTTTTTCTTTGGGATGATTTTGGTCCCTGCCTCCTGTACAATGTTACAAACCTCTGTCCATAGTTCTTCAGGTAATCTGTCTACCAGATCTAATCCCTTGAATCTATTTGTCACTACCACTATATAATCATAAGGAATTTGATTTAGAGCATACCTGAATTCCCTAGTGTATTTCCCTACTTTCTTCAATTTAAGCCTGAATTTTGCAATGAGGAGCTGATGATCTGAGCCACAGTTAGCTCCAGGTCTTGTTTTTGCTGACTATAAAGCTTCTCCATCTTCAGCTATAAAGAATATAATCAATCTGATTTTGGTATTGACCATTTGGTGATGTACATGTTTAGAGTCATCTCCTGTGTTGTTGGAAGAGTGTGTTTGCTATGACCAGTGTATTCTCTTGACAAAAGTATGTTAGCCTTTTTTCTACTTCATTTTGTACTCTAAGTGCAAACTTGCCTGTTCCTGCAGGTATCTCTTGACTTTCTACTTTTGTATTCCAGTCCCGGACCTATGATGAAAAGGACAGCTTTTTTTTTTTTTTTTTGGTGTTAGTTCTAGAAGGTCTTGTAGGTTTATAGAGCTGGTCAATCAACTTCAGATTCTTCAGCATCAGTGGTTGGGACATAGACTTGGATTACTGTGATGTTAAATGGTTTGCCTTAGAATGAACTGAGATTATTCTGTAGTTTTTGAGATTGCATCCAAGTACTGCATTTTGGACTCTTTTGTAGAAGGTCCCAAACATGATGAACCTAAAATAGACCCACACCAAGATATATCATAATTCAAAATGGCAGAAGTCAAAAGTAAGAGAGAATATTTAAGGCAGCAAGAGAAAACAAAGAGTCATATGCAAGGGAATTCTTATAGGCTATCAGCTGATTTCTCCACAGAAACTTTTCAGGCCAGAAGGAAGTGGCATGATATGTACAGAGTGCTGAAGGGAAAATCCTGCAATGTAAAATACTCTAACCAGCAAGATTATCATTTTTAAAAAAGGAAATGTTAAAGGCTCTCCTCTAAGTGGAAAAGAAGTAAGAATCTTAAAGAGAAAATCTCCCCAGGAAAGGTAAATATGTAATAAAAACTGATGACCAACTACTTACATAAGCCAATAGGAGGTCTAAAAGACAGATAATTCAAAAGCAACTATAACTATTATAAACAGTTAAGAGATAAATTTGGCCTTGGAATACAAAATGAAGCAGGGCAAAGGCTAATAGACTTTTGCCAAGAGAACACACTGGTCATAGAAAACACCCTCTTCCAACAACACAAGGGAAGACTCTATGCATGGACATCACCAGATGGTCAACACTGAAATCAGATTGGTTATATTCTTTGCAGCCAAAGATGGAGAAGCTCTATACAGTCAGCAAAAACAAGACCGGGAGCTGACTGTGGATCAGATCATGAACTCCTTATTGCCAAATTCAGACATAAATTGAAGAAAGTAGGGAAAACCACTAGACCATTCAGGCATGACCTACATCAAATCCCTTACACTTAAACAGTGGAAGTGACAAATAGATTCAAGGGATCAGATCTGATAGACAGAATGCCTAAAGAACTATGAACAGAGGTTTTTTTTTTTTTTTAATTAAATTTTATTTTGCTTAACTTTACAATATTGTATTGCTTTTGCCATACATCAAGATGGATCCGCCATAAGTATACATGTGTTTCCCATCCTGAACCCTCCCTCCCTCCTCCCTCCCCATACCATCCCTCTGGGTCGTCCCAGTGCACCAGCCCCAGGCGTTATCAGGCATCGTACCTGGACTGGCGACTCATTTCAGATATGATATTATACATATTTCAATGCTATTCTCCCAAATCATCCCACCCTCTCCCATTCCCAGAGTCCAAAAGTCTGTTCTAGGTTTTTGACATTGTACAGGGGGCAGTGATCAAGACCATCCCCAAGAAAAAGAAATGCAGAAAGGCAAAATGGTTGTCTGAGGAGGCCTTACAAATAGCTGAGAAAAAAAAAAAAAGAAGAAAAAGGCAAAGGAGAAAAGGAAAGATATATCCATTTGAATGCAGAGTTCAAAAGAATAGCAAGGAGAGATAAGAAAGGCTTCCTCAGTGATCAATGCAAAGAAATAGAGGAAAACAATAGATTGGGAAAGACTAAAAATTTATTCGAGAAAATTATAGATACCAAGGGAACATTTCACGCAAAGATGGGCACAATAAAGGACAGAAATGGTATGGACCTAACAGAAGCAGAAGATACTAAAATGAGGTAGCAAGAATACACAGAACTATACAAAAAATATCTTCATGACCCAGATAATCACGATGGTATGATCACTCACCTAGAGCCAGACATCCTGGAATGTGAAGTCAAGTGGGCCTTGGGAAGCATCACTACAAACAAAGCTAGTGGAATTCCAGTTGAGCTATTTCAAACCCTAAAAGATGATTCTGTGAAAGTGCTTCACTTAATATGCCAGTAAATTTGAAAAACTCAGCAGTGGCCACAAGACTCGAAAAGGTCAGTTTTCATTTCAATCCCAAAGTAAGGCAATGCCAAAGAATGCTCAGACTATCACACAATTGCACTCATCTCACACGCTAGCAAAGAAATGCTCAAAATTCTCCAAGCCAGGCTTCAACAGTACATGAACCGTGCGTGAACTTTCAGATATTCAAGTCGGATTTAGAAAAGGCAGAGGAACCAGAGATCAAATTGCCAAGATCCACTGGATCATCGAAAAAGCAAGAGGGTTCCAGAAAAACATCTGCTGCTGCTAAGTCACTTCAGTCATGTCCGACTCTGTGCGACCCCATAGACGGCAGCCCACCAGGCTCCCCCGTCCCTGGGATTCTCCAGGCAAGAACACTGGAGTGGGTTGCCATTTCCTATGCCAAATCCTTTGACTGTGTGGATCACCACAAACTGTGGAAAATTCCTAAAGAGATGGGGATACCAGAACACCTGACCTGCCTCCTGAGAAATCTGTATGTAGGTCAAGAAGCAACAGATAGAACTGGAGATGGAACAACAGACTGGTTCCAAATTGGGAAAGGAGTACATCAATGCTGTATATTGTCACCATGCTTATTTAACTTATATGCAGAATACATCATGAGAAATGCTGGACTGGATGAAGCACAAGCTGGAATCAAGATTCCTGGGAGGTAAATATCAATAACCTTAGATATGCAGATGAGACCACCCTTATGGCAGAAAGTGAAGAAGAACTAAAGAGCCTCTTGATGAAAATGAAAGAGGAGAGTGAAAAAGTTGGTTTAAAACTCAACATTCAGAAAACTAAGATCATGGCATTGGTTCCATCACTTCATGACAAATAGATGGGGAAAAACGGAAACAGTGGCAGACTTTATTTTGGGGGCTCCAAAATCACTGCAGATGGTGACTGCAGCCATGAAATTAAAAGACACTTACTCCTTGTAACAAAAGTTACAACCTAGACAGCATATTAAAAAGCATAGACATTACTTTGCCAACAAAGGTTCATCTAGTGAAAGCTATGGTTTTCCCAGTAGTCATGTATGGATGTCAGAGTTGGACCATAAAGAAAGCTGAGCACCGAAAAATTGATGTTTTTGAACTGTAGTGTTGGAGAAGGCTCTTGAGAGTCCCTTGGACTGCAAAGAGATCCAACCAGTCCATCCTAAAGGAAATCGGTCCTGAATATTCATTGGAAGGACTGATGCTGAAGCTGAAATTCCAATTTTTTGGCCACCTGATGTGAAGAGCTGATTCATTTGAAAAGACCCTTATTCTGGGAAAGATTGAAGGCAAGAGGAGAATGGGACTACAGAGAATGAGATGGCTGGATGGCATCACCAACTGAATAGATATGAGTTTGAGTAAATTCTGGGAGTTGGTGATGGACACGGAGGTCTGGCGTGCTGCAGTGCATGGGGTCTCAAAGAGTCGGACATGCCTTTTTGACTGAACTGACATGAAGAGATAAACATGAAGATGTAAAATATGACATCATAAGCACAAAATGTGGGTGAAGGAGTGAAAAAAAAGTTTATATTTTAGAATGTACTTGATCTTAAATGACTACCAATTTAAAACAAGTTGATATTATTATAGATCAACATGTATGAACCACATGCTGCTGCTGCTGCTAAGTTGTGCGACCCCATAGACGGTAGCCCACCAGGCTCCCCCGTCCCTGGGATTCTCCAGGCAAGAACACTGGAGTGGGTTGCTCTTTCCTTCTCCAATGCTTGAAAGTGAGAAGTGAAAGTGAAGTTGCTCAGTCGTGTCCGACTCCAGCGACCCCATGGACTTCAGCCCACCAGGCTTCTCCATCTATGGGATTTTCCAGGCAAGAGTACTGGAGTGGGGTGCCATTGCCTTCTCCATGAACCACATAGTAAGCACAAATCAAAAATCTGTAATAGTTCCACAAAAGTTGAAAGGAGTGGAACAGTCACATACTAATAAAAAAAAAATCATCAAACCCCAAGAGAAGAAACAAAATGAAGAAATATGAACAGAGAATAACTATAAAAACTGGAGAAAAAGTAATAAAATGGCTCTAAGTACACACATATCAATAATTATTTTAAATGTCAATTAACTAAATGCTCCAGTCAGAAGACACAAGGTAGCTAATTGGATTTTTAAAAAGATTCTTCTATGTGCTGCCTGTAGGAGATTCATTTTAGAGCTAAAGGCACGCAGAGACTGAAAAGCTGGCAAGGGAAAAAGATATTTCATACAAATAATTTCATACAAATAGAAATGGCAAGAAAGTGTGGGTAATAATTTTCATACTGGAAAAAATGACTTCAAAACAAAGGCTATTTCAAACAACAAAGAAGGGCATTATATAATGATAAAAGTCTTGATACAGGAAGAAGATATTTGTTAACATATGTGCACCCAACCTCAGTTCAGTTCAGTCACTCAGTTGTGTCTGACTCTTTGCGACCCCATGAATCGCAGCACGCCAGGCCTCCCTGTCCATCACCAACTCCCGGAGGTCACTCAGACTCACATCCATCGAGTCAGTGATGCCATCTAGCCATCTCATCCTCTGCCGTCCCCTTCTCCTCCTGCCCTCAATCCCTCCCAGCATCAGAGTCTTCTCCAGTGAGTCAACTCTTCACCTGAGGTGGCCAAAGTACTGGAGTTTCAGCCTCAGCATCATTCCCTCCAAAGAAATCCCAGGGCTGATCTCCTTCAGAATGGACTGGTTGGATCTCCTTGCAGTCCAAGGGACTCTCAAGAGTCTTCTCCAACACCACAGTTCAAAAGCACCCGACCTAGGAGTGTCTAAATATATAAAGTAAATACTGTCCTGTATAAAAAGAAAAATTGATAATAACAAAATGATAGTGGGAAACTTTAACATCCCACTGATACCAATGGATCATCCAAACAAAAAATAAATCAGGAAACAATGTCTTGAATGACACAGTAGAGCAGCTAGACGTAATTGGTATCTAGAGAACATTCCATCCAAAACAGCAGAACATTCTTTGCAAGCGCACACAGAATTTTCCCCAGGATGGATCACATCCTAAGCCACAAAACAAACCTCAACAAATTTAGGAGGATGTAAATTATTCCAAGCATTTATTTCAACCATAACAGTATAAAATTAGAAATTAATTACATAAAGAAAAATGAGAAAAGAACAGATATGTGGAGACTAAACAACATGCTACTAAAAAGCCAATGGGTCAATGAAAAAAATCAGAGAGGAAATCAGAAAATACCTTGAGATAAATTAAAATGGAAATACAACCTTCAAAAATCTATAGGGTGCAGTTAAAGCAATTCTACAAGGAAAAATCTCAAACAGCCTAACCTAACACCTAAAGGAATTAGTAAAAGAAGAATAAACAGAACTCAAAGTTAGCAGAAGGAAGGAAATAGTAAAGAACAGAGAGGAAATGAATAAAATAGAAATTTGTAAATCAGCTATACTCTGATTAAAAAAAAAAAACTACCAAAGGAACTGGTGTGAATATTTTCTGTAAAAAGATTTCACCATTGCCTATAAATAGTATCACTTGATTGCCAGAGACTTATATCCTATCCCTTCGATGTTGGCTTAGGAAACTTCATTGTATTATTATTATTAGGATGGGGACTGTAAAGTCAGATGATAACTTCTAGTAAAAATAATTAATGCTTAGACTTAATGTGTATAGATTGTCCAGCAGTAAAAAGGCAGTGCCTATCTAGAGAACAATGGAAAATAGTCTTCTCTGTTCTTCAGTTTTATCTTCCAATAAAGAGAAATACTTTGAGAACAGTAATTGAAAGTAATTTCCAAAAGATCATCTGAGTAATACTGTGCAAAAGCTACACATAACTGGAGAATGTAAAAAAAAAAAAAAAAAAATACGGCAGGAAGATAGGGATAGAGAAGAACCAAGGAATATAAACCACAAAACCAAATAAAGCACTGTAAGTTCTTCAGAAGATTCCTTTGGTATTTCTTTTATGCATCTTAATTTCTAAACATTTATGTAGTAGTGGTATAATACATTGGAGAAAGATATGGCAATCCACTCCAGTATTCTTGCTGGAGAATCCCATGGACAGAGCAGCTTGATGGGCTATAGTCCATAAGGGTCTGCAAAGAGTCGAACATGACTGAAGCAACTTAGTATGCATGCATGCAAGCACAATTCATAAATGAATAAATGGAATATTAAAACGAGGTGAATTTTCTTATTACACAACTAGTAGAATTTTAGCATCTCCACGTTTGGGACACACGTTTGTCACTGTCATTTTTTTGTTTGTTTTTACTTTTTGTCATATAGTTGAAATATGTCATATGAGAGAAAAGATTTGGAGTCAAGCAGATCTAGGGCTTCCTCATATGGTTTGGTGGACATAAGCTACTTTCTTAAGCTCAATTTTCTCATCTGTAAAATAGGGAAACACTACCCACTTTGGAGGGCTGTTATGAGGAGTAAATGAATTAATATCCAGCTATACCAATAATGCTGCATAATAGTACAAGGCACTATTTCATTTGCTACCATTGTATAATCTAGTTGTTCTGAATATTAATAAATTGCTTTTAAATGTAATTTACTATATTGTTTCTATAGCAACCCATAATATTTGTTATTAAAGTTTGAATGCATGCAGGAACTTCATAAGGATCTCTTACTGTGTCTGAAATATTTCCATTAGGAGACCTTATGTCATAATTGAGTTTCTCCTCTCCATCTAAGAGCCAGTCTCTTGTAATCCATGGAGAAATGCCTTCTGTCCTTATCTAGAGCTGGGCATGCCACTGCCACTCTCTCCCTTGTCAGCACAGTAGAACGCACAGTAGAATGTGTCATTTCCTCCGAAACAAAATGAGAAATTTGCCTTTTTGTTTAAGATCTCCAGATTCAGTGTGTAAATGCCTTAACTCACTGGGATACAAATGTTCCTCAGTGAAAAATTGTGCTCAATACTGGATTTAGAATTTCCTCTAAAGTAATCCTTATGCCACTAATTAAAATGTTGTTGTTCAGTTGCTAAGTTGTGTCCAACTCTTTGAGACCTCATGTATTGCAGCACACCAGGCTTCCTTGTCCTTCACTATCTCCCAGAGTTTTATCAGACTCATGGCCATTAAGTCAGTGATGCCATCCAACCATCTCATTCTCTGTCACCCCTTTCTCCTCCAGCCCTCAGTCTTTCCCAGCATCATGGTCTTTTCCAATGAGTTGGCTCTTAAAAGCCATTCTAATCTATTTCTAAGACAAATTTAACTCTTCTAATACTGGACTAAAAGAAGAATGAAGGAAAACACTTGGCAGATATTAATAGAAATGTTAAGCTTTTTTTTTTTTTTTAACATGAAATAATGTACACCTTCACTTGAAGTGTCCGACTCTTTGCGACCCCATGAACTGCAGCACGCCAGGCCTCCCTGTGCATCACCAACTCCCGGAGGTCACTCAGACTCACATCCATCGAGTCAGTGATGCCATCCAGCCATCTCATCCTCTGTCGTCCCCTTCTCCTCCTGCCCCCAATCCCTCCCAGCATCAGAGTCTTCTCCAATGAGTCAACTCTTTGCATGAGGTGGCCATAATACTGGAGTTTCAGCTTTAGCATCATTCCTTCCAAAGAAATCCCAGGGCTGATCTCCTTCAGAATGGACTTGTTGGATCTCCTTGCAGTCCAAGGGACTCTCAAGAGTCTTCTCCAACACCACAGTTCAAAAGCAGCAATTCTTTGGCGCTCAGCCTTCTTCACTGATCTGATCACTTGAAGAAAGTTAAAGCTGTCAGTTTTACTGTTGTTGTAAGTAGTTTTTGCATCTTGTGTTAGATAAGGACTCTCTTAGGCTTATCTTTCATCCTTGTGTTTTTTATAAGGAATGTTACCATGAAAGAGACATGTTTCTTACAAATTCTACCAAGGGAAAACAAAGCAGCAAAACTGTTCTTTGCTGTGTATGTAGAATATGGCCAGCTAGGGTAACACTTGGATGCAACAAAGACATTTGACATTCAACTGATGAAAGGCAGAACCTCTGTTTAAGTGGCTAAAGTGGAGTCTGGGTAGATGGTAATCAAATCTCCTTGAAAGATCAAACTAACATTTATGATAATAGCCTTCTTTTGTCCTCCTTCACTGATGGGTGCTGTTCAATTATGGCACTAACTGGAAAAAAGAGTAGGAATATTTACTATGCAAATTGTTCTTGCTATCCTTGTGCTAACATTATGTATACAATAATAGCACAATTTTAACATGAATAATTTTTTTATTTCTTTTCAAATGGATTTCCAATTGAAAGAGTTAGTTTTTTCATTGTTGTATTTACATGGGAAGCAATTATAGTTAGGGTTCAAAGCTTGTTTTTGGTTTTCTTTTTAATCTTCCTCAGATCAGATCAGATCAGATCAGTCGCTCAGTCGTGTCCGACTCTTTGCAACCCCATGAATCGCAGCACGCCAGGCCTCCCTGTCCATCACCAGCTCCCGGAGTTCACTCAGACTCACATCCATCGAGTCAGTGATGCCATCCAGCCATCTCATCCTCTGTCGTCCCTTCTCCTCTTGCCCCCAATCCCTCCCAGCATCAGAGTCTTCTCCAATGAGTCAACTCTTCGCATGAGGTGGCCAAAGTACTGGAGTTTCAGCCTCAGCATCATTCCTTCCAAAGAAATCCCAGGGCTGATCTCCTTCAGAATGGACTGGTTGGATCTCCTTGCAGTCCAAGGGACTCTCAAGAGTCTTCTCCAACACCACAGTTCAAAAACATCAATTCTTCGGCACTCAGCCTTCTTCACATTAATTATTCCTATTAGTTGAGAAGACAGGAAAGTAAATTAATGTGAGCAAGCCTAGGCTCCGTCACTATCCTGTAAGAAACCGAGGCAACATGGAGATGACATATATTGGTGTCCTAGTTACTAGGCTGGGTGAGCTCCTACAGGTGGATAGTGTTTCCTGTCAGCCTGTAGGGTTTTCAGATGATTAAAGCCCACTCAATATTTGACTGTGTGAGAGACCTCCAAGGGGGCTCAGCTGAGCCTTCTCCAAATTCCTAACTCCTAAAATCCTGAGCAAATTAAAATTGTTGTATTAAGCCAGTGGGCTTGGGGGTGCAAAACTAGATAAAACAAAATCTGATACCTGGAAGTGGGATGCTGGCTTTACAAAATCTAAAATGTGGGCATTCATTTTGGAGAACAGGTGGTGTTCAGAAGCCTAGTGAATTTTGAGGTTGTTGATGAAAGTTTGATGGAAAATGAGGACATGTGATTGGAAACAGGAGGAAAAGGCACTTTGCTATGTGGTGGTTAAAGTTTGGCAACACTGTTGCCAATGGTGATGTGGAAAGAAGGAAATACACCTAATGAATTCAATGATCTAGCTAAGGAGACCATCCTTAAGAGATGAACCAGTCCTAAAGAGCCTCAACTACCCTTGGACTTGACTTAGGTGATGATATTCAGACCTTGAGTCTGAGCCTGATATCATAACTGGATGAGGTTTCTGGGGATCCTGGGAGAGTAAAAGTGTATTTGACTGTGGAGGGAATATAAAAATTTTGCGTAGTTTTAACACGTGGTTGGAAAAGGCAAGAAGAGATAAGAAAGCCTTCTTCAGCGATCAGTGCAAAGAAATAGAGGAAAACAACAGACTGGGAAAGACTAGGGATCTCTTCAAGAAAATCAGAGATACCAAAGGAACATTTCATGCAAAGATGGGCTCGATAAAGGACAGAAGTGGTATGGACCTAACAGAAGCAGAAGACATTAAGAAGAGATGGCAAGAATACACAGAAGAACTGTACAAAAAAGATCTTCATGACCCAGATAATCATGATGGTGTGATCACTGACCTAGAGCCAGACATGCTGGAATGTGAAGTCAAGTGGGCCTTAGAAAGCATCACTACGAATAAAGCTAGTGGAAGTGATGGAATTCCAGTTGAGCTATTCCAAATCCTGAAAGATGATGCTGTGAAAGTGCTGCACTCAATATGCCAGCAAATTTGGAAAACTCAGCAGTGGCCACAAGATTGGAAAAGGTCAGTTTTCATCCCAATCCCAAAGAAAGGCAATGCCAAAGAATGCTCAAACTACCACACAATTGCACTCATCTCACACGCTAGTAAAGTCATGCTCAAAATTCTCCAAGCCAGGCTTCAGCAATATGTGAACCGTGACCTTCCTGATGTTCAAGCTGGTTTTAGAAAAGGCAGAGGAACCAGAGATCAAATTGCCAACATCCACTGGATCATGGAAAAAGCAAGAGAGTTCCAGAAAAACATCTATTTCTGCTTTATTGACTATGCCAAAGCCTTTGACTGTGTGGATCACAATAAACTGTGGAAAATTCTGAAAGAGATGGGAATACCAGACCACCTGATCTGCCTCTTGAGAAATTTGTATGCAGGTCAGGAAGCAACAGTTAGAACTGGACATGGACCAACAGATTGGTTCCAAATAGGAAAAAGAGTACGTCAAGGCTGTATATTGTCACCCTGTTTATTTAACTTATATGCAGAGTACATCATGAGAAATGCTGGACTGGAAGAAACACAAGTTGGACTCAAGATTGCAGGGAGAAATATCAATAACCTCAGATATGCAGATGACACCACCCTTATGGCAGAAAGTGAAGAGGAACTAAAAAGCCTCTTGATGAAAGTGAAAGTGGAGAGTGAAAAGGTTGGCTTAAAGCTCAACATTCAGAAAAGGAAGATCATGGCATCTGGTCCCATCACTACATGGGAAATAGATGGTGAAACAGTGGAAACAGTGTCAGACTTTGTTTTTCTGGGCTCCAAAATCACTGCAGATGGTGACTGCAGCCATGAAATTAAAAGACGCTTACTCCTTGGAAGGAAAGTTATGACCAACCTAGATAGCATATTCAAAAGCAGAGACATTATTTTGCCAACAAAGGTTCGCCTAGTCAAGGCTATGGTCTTTCCTGTGGTCATGTATGGATGTGAGAGCTGGACTGTGAAGAAGGCTGAGCGCCAAAGAATTGATGCTTTTGAACTGTGGTGTTGGAGAAGACTCTTGAGAGTCCCTTGGACTGCAAGGAGATCCAACCGGTCCATTCTGAAGGAGATCAGCCCTGGGATTTCTTTGGAGGGAATGATGCTAAAGCTGAAACTCCAGTAGTTTGGCCACCTCATGCGAAGAGTTGACTCATTGGAGAAGACTCTGATGCTGGGAGGGATTGGGGGCAAGAGGAGAAGGGACAACAGAGGATGAGATGGCTGGATGGCATCACTGACTCGATGGATGTGAGTCTGAGTGACCTCCGGGAGTTGGTGATGGACAGGGAGGCCTGGCGTGCTGCGATTCATGGGGTTGCAAAGAGTCGGACACGACTGAGCAACTGATTTGATCTTATCTGGAAAGGCAATGGCACCCCACTCCAGTACCCATGCCTGGAAAATCCCATGGACGGAGGACCCTGGAGGGCTGCAGTCCATGGGGTCGCTGAGGGTCGGACATGACTGAGCGACTTGACTTTCACTTTTCACTTTCATGCTTTGGAGAAGGAAATGGCAACCCACTCCAGTGTTCCTGCCTGGAGAATCCCAGGGATGGGGGAGCCTGGTGGGCTGCCATCTATGGGGTCGCACAGAGTCGGACACAACTGAAGTGACTTAGCAGCTTAGCAGCAGCAACACATGATTGCAAACTCTTTGCCACTGCATCAAGAGATGGAGTCTTCATTCTTGTCCATTGAATTTAGTGAAGTTAGGGATTTCTTCTCTAATAGAGAATGAACCAAGCCAAAATACAACAGTAAAGGGCTTTGATGTGCAGGTAATTTATTCAGTTCAGTTCAGTCGCTCAGTCATGTCCATATATTTACAACCCATGAATTGCAGCACGCCAAGCCTCCCTGTCCATCACCAACTCCCGGAGTTCACTCAGACTCACGTCCATCGAGTTGGTGATGCCATCCAGCCATCCCATTCTCTGTCGTCCCCTTTTCCTCCTGCCCTCAATCCTTCCCACCATCAGGGTCTTTTCCAATGAGTCAACTCTTCGCATGAGGTGGCCAAAGTACTGGAGTTTCAGCTTTAGCATCATCCCTTCCAAAGAAATCCCAAGACTGATCTCCTTTAGAATGGATTGGTTATATATCCTTGCAGTCTAAGGGACTCTCAAGAGTCTTCTCCAACACCACAGTTCAAAAGCATCAATTCTTCTATGCTCAGCTTTCTTCACAGTCCAACTTTCACATCCATACATGACCACTGGAAAAACCATAGCCTTGACTAGATGGACCTTTGTTGGCAAAGTAATGTCTGCTTTTGAATATGCTATCTAGGTTGGTCATAACTTTCCTTTCAAAGAGTATGCGTGTTTTAATTTCATGGCTGCAAACACCATCTGAAGTGATTTTGGAGCCCAGAAAAATAAAGTCTGACACAGTTTCCACTGTTTCCCCATCTATTTCCCATGAAGTGATGGGACCGGATGCCATGATCTTCGTTTTCTGAATGTTGAGCTTTAAGCCAACTTTTTCACTCTCCTCTTTCACGTTCATCAAGAGGCTCCTTAGTTCCTCTTCACTTTCTGCCATAAGGGTGGTGTCATCTGCATATCTGAGGTTATTGATATTTCTCCCAACACTCTTAATTCCAGCTTTGTGCTTCTTCCAGCCCAGCGTTTCTCATGATGTACTCTGTATAGAAGTTAAATAAGCAGGGTGACAATATAGAGCCTTGACATACTCCTTTTCTTATTTTGAACCAGTCTGTTGTTCCATGTCCAGTTCTAACTGTTGCTTTCTGACCTGCATATAGGTTTCTCAAGAGGCAGGTCAGGTGGTCTGGTATTCCCATCTCTTTCAGAATTTTCCACAGTTTATTGTGATCCACACAGTCCAAGTCTTTGACATAGTCAATAAAGCAGAAGTAGATGTTTTTCTGGAACTCTCTTGCTTTTTCCATGATCTAGCAGATGTTGGCAATTTGATCTCTGGAATGGGTTAATTTAACTCAGATCACCATTATATCTACTACAGTGGGCAGAAATCCCTTAGAAGAAATGGAGTAGCCATCATGATCAACAAGAGAGTCTGAAATGCAGACAATTTAGATTACTGTGCAAAAGATTAAAGAAAGCCATCATGGATTGACTGGGAACAGTAGGACTGAAAGTACCAAGGTTAGAAAGAAAGAGGTTTACATAATACAGTCTTGAATCCTTCATGGAAGAGTTTTCATGTTCAGTTACTGAGTTGTGTCTGACTCTTTGCAACCCCATGAACTGTAGTACTCCAAGCTCCTCTGTTCATGGGATTTTTTCTGGCAAGTGTACTGGGGTGGGTTGCCATTTCCTCCTCCAGGCAATCTCCCTGACCCAAGGATTGAACCTGCATCCCCCACGTCTCCTGCATTGGCAGGTGGATTCTACCACTGAGCCATGTGGGAAACCCTCAAGGGATGAGGTGGAGAATAAACAAAATAGCTGAATTAATAATCCAATGTGGGATTCCCTGGTGGCTCAGTGGTAAAGAACCCACCTGCTAATGCAAGAGATGTGGGTTCAGTCCCTGGGTGGGAAGATCCTGTGGAGAAGGAAATGGCAATCCTTTCCAGTATTCTTGCCTGGGAAATCCCATGGAGAGAGGAGTCCAGTGGGAGACAATTTAGTGATTAAGCATGCATACACAGTCAAACTTGATCCTATCATTTCTAGTATTAAAGTATATGTTCATTGTCTTAGGGTAGCAATACAGTCACATGTCTGCTTTTCCATTCATTTCTTAATGAAGTCCAGCATTTTATCTCTACTCCAACCTGGACTACCCTGAAATGCCAAGGAGAGGTCAGTTTTGTTTCCATTTTCTTGTTGGAGAGAGAAATCTTGTAGTCGACTGGTGTTCTGATGTTTTGGTTGGTGCCATTTGATATAATTTCTTAGTGAATTGCTTATCTGGATCCTTCCACTCATAGTGGTTTCCTATGCTAGGACCCAAGACTATAGTTTTTAATTATTATGCCCCATTCTCCTTAGAATTCAGTCCTTACTCTTAGACCCTTCTGTCAAGTCTAGGACATCAGCCCAGTCTCTGCCTTCATGGAAAGTCCCCCTTTGGGGTATTTGTATTCCTTTTGGCCTATAGATATGGTTCAGGGTCATTTTATTCTGTCCTAAAGTGAAATCTCAAGGAGAAAAATTGAGTTCTTGTCCCTTCTCTTTCTTAAAGCTAATTAGCCTTCCTTTCCCAAGGGATATGAGGATGGAAGAAATCATATTTTCATAACTGAGAGGTCCCTCAGGTGAACTTTTGACAAACAAAGATAATTCCCAGATGACATTTTGCTTCTTTCTATGCAGAGGCAGTGGGCAATCTCTCTTACCAATAAAGAAATAAGCAAATATAATTATAAAGATTATGCTACAGAGTCATCCCTTTATAGTTTGTGAGATTGCTGGTGTGATCCTAATATTCATTGTAAGTGAACATTGGTGATGAAAAGTGAATGTGACAGGAAGTCACACTGTACCTTTACTTTGGGACTAAAATGAGCCTGCCTGTCAGATCACAGCTTAGAAACATTGTTTTAGCAAAATTATTTTTTTAGCCAAAAAAGGTAAGAAAGTTAAATAATTCCAGTTCTGTTATCTTTAAAATTGTTCTAGTAAACTTTTCTTAATGAAAAATTTATTGTATTTGTAAATAACCAGAACCAGTATTAAATGTCCTTTTGCATCCTTGATAAATATACAGATGTTTACAGATAAAACTATATACCTATACATTACTTTGGAAGTTTTCATTTTAAAAGGAACACACTTATTTTTTACCATTACTTGAACAGATTTTTTTTTGATGTTGTGTGAGATTTTTCCTGCTTGTTGTATTTTGTTGAGTGCATGGGTCCCAGAAGATCTCAAGTGGAATATTGTTAGCATGAGAGAGACTGATTTATGCTCAAGGACATGACCCTAAACTCACTATTGGGTGGAAGAGGCCACCTATGAAATGAGAAACAACATTTTTCTTATCCAGGCAACTGGAGACAGGGCTGCTTCCAAAAGTGTTTCTCCAGCAGCAGTGTCATCAACACAGATTTTCAAATTCGGTATCATGTGTCCTATTACCTGCTTCATTGCATTTGTAAATTGCTTGTGTTAAAAAGCCATAAGCACAATTTGGCAGGCCTGTTCCTCACATATTAAAACAGTTAAAATGTACCTTTAAGGGATACAAAGTAATGATTAGAAAGCCAAAATTCCCAGCCAGCAAGTGTTGAGGGAATGCCTTAGCTGCCCCAAACAGATTTACAGTTAATTTTTAAGTGTCAGTGCAAGCAGTTGGTCTAATCACATTTTCTCCTTGACAGAGGGCTTTGCAATAGCTGCAGCTTCTGACTCAACCCTAGAGCCCAGCAGAACATGCTTGGCAAATGTTTGGAAATAAGAGAAAATATTAGATAATACTTGCTCCTGAAACTTTAGTAAGATACCTTGCCTTGATCATGAGTGAAAGGATAATTTGCCTGAATAAAGTTTTCACCCATCTCTTAGCAGTCTTTGGTACTCTGCTATGAATTACCCAAATAGGAGTAGTTCACAAATAATTCCCCTTCTTCTTTTCTCTCTCTCCCTGCTCCCAACACAGAGAAAGATGCATACATCAGCTACACTTGAAGGGTTTTTTAAAATTTATTTCTAAATGTTATGTGGCAGCCTGGATGGGAGGGAAGTCTGGTGGAGACTGGATACATTTGTGTGTATATGTATATGTGCATATACAAATATATATATGTATATATATACATATATATATATAGCTGAGTATATATATGGCTGAGTCTCTTTTCTATCCACCTGAAACTATCACAACGTTGTTAATTAGCTATACTCCAATGTAAGATTAAAAGTTTTTTAAAAAATGGCGAGAAAATTAAGGGGGAGAGATGGTTTGTCCTGATTTTTATTGATTGCTATGTGACTTTGTCATTTGATCTTATTCACCACTATAATCCAGGCAGCTTAATTCTGAAGCCTGTGCTATTAGTCACCATGTTACACTGCATTTTATTTAACAAAGAAGATGAATGAGGATTTTTTAAGTAATAAAGGTTACTGAGCGAGAGGCCAGACCAGAACCCCATGATACTCTCCTAAATGCTTTCTTTCACTCCTTCCCCTCCTTCATCTAATTCCACAGAGTTGGGCTTAAAACAGAGAGTGTAAGAGAATGGCACTAGAGGAATAAAGTGAAAAGAAAGTATTATTTTGCAGCAATAATTATGAAAATCTGAGAGCTGCAGTCTTGCTCCGTGAGACCGAGTATATATTCATTTTACTGCAGTGTCATTGTTTACATTCACTGATCATTTGCAAAATTGGCCTCTATTATGTCGGAGAAGGCAGTGGCACCCAACTCCAGTACTTTTGCCTGGAAAATCTCTTGGACGGAGGAGCCTGGTGGGCTGCAGTCCGTGGGGTCGCTAGAGTTGGACACGACTGAGCGACTTCACTTTCACTTTTCACTTTCATGCACTGGAGAAGGAAATGGCAACTCACTTCAGTGTTCTTGCCTGGAGAATCGCAGGGACAGGGAAGCCTGGTGGGCTGCCGTCTCTGGGGTCGCACAGAGTCGGACATGACTGAAGCAACTTAGCAGCAGCAGTAGCAGGAGCAGCATGTACCCACTAGAGAGAGGAGCATATTCTTTATGATAATCCACACCTATTAGTACAGATTTGGTTTTTTCATTCAATCAATTTGTATAACTATAGAGTAAATAAAATTATGTTAGACAGTATCTCATTCTTTGGGCTCTTTTTTTTTTTTTTTTTTGTCCAGAAAGACCTCAAAGAATTTCATAGATCTCTCCAAAAAGTGTATATACTAGTAGACATTAATAATGAAGATTATACATAGCATTTTCAGATAAAATAAACTGCATCGGTTTTTAGGAGCAGTGAAAAACTCTTCCTTGACATAAAGCAGTGGTTTCCAGTTATAGAACCATAATTAAGCTAGTAAACACCAAAATGAGTGGTACTGAATGTGCGGTGACTGTGCATTTTTCAAGGAAAATAGGAAGAGAAGGACCCACTTGAACAGAGCCTCTCCTGTGGATTGCACGTCTGGCACTGACAATCCTGTTATGCTAAAACAGTCTCCCTGTAGTTATATTATATAAAATAACGTAAGATACTGCCTCTCCATCCCTACCTTGGACCATGTTCCAGCCCATGTGTGCACTACACTGGTCTTCTTTCCATTCCCAGTACTCATCTTGCCCCTACCTTTGTCCCTGTGTCTGTCTCCTGGAAGTCTCTTTGAACCTCTGTTCATTTTTCAGATCCCCGGTTCTGTATTACTTCACAGGGACATCATCCCTGACGTCCCTCATTTGGTCATCTGCCCCTATGAATCGCTCTCTTTGTACTATGTATTGCTCCTTTCTAGTGCTTGTCAGAATTGAAATTTCATGTTTGTGTGAGATCTGTTTCCCCCAGTCGACTGTAGGAACCTGATACAGCAGGGACCTTTATATACTTAGCATCTAGCATACTGCTGCCACGTAGTAGACACCCAGAAAACATTTGTAGAGTGAATAAAGAAAAGAATGAACAAATTTTTCTGTTTTCCTTGTTTCCAACCACTTTAGTGTGGATCAAAAACTTGTAAATAGTAGTAGACTGACATCTATTTAACTAGAAAGAGAAGCATATTAATATATTAATAGCCAGCATAGAGTCAGACCTGCTAATACAGAAAAATGACAAAGAGGGGCTTCCTTGGTGGCTCAGTGGTAAAGAATCCTCCTGCCGATGCAGGACACATGGGTTTGATCCCTGATTCTGGAGGATCTCACATACCATGGAGCAACTAAGCCCATGTGCCACAACGACTGAGCCTGTGCTCTAGAGCCCATGAGCCACAACTACGGAAGCCTGGGTGCCCTAGAGCCTCGGCACCACAACAGTGAGCGGCCTGCACTCTGCATCTAGAGAGTAGCTCTCACTCTGTAAAACTAGAGAAAGCCCTCAAGCAGCAGTGAAGACCCAGAGTAGCCAAAAATAAATAAATAAATATTTATAAAAAGAAAAAGATGTTGTGAAAAGTCTAATTTTATCTCTTGGTTATTTGGTGGGTTTTCTATTTTCCTTCAATTCTATATTTTATTAGTTACAAATATGCTTTAAATATATGCTTTCCCCCATCTTTTACTTCTTTGTTTCTCTCATCCCTTCCATTTTAGAGACTCTGAAATTTAGAATATGTATCTTTCTGTTCTTTTCTTTTGCTGTCCTATGTGGCAATAAATTCTGATAAAAGAGTCTGAAAACATTATATCTCTGGTAGTTTTTTGTTTGTTTTTAATGGAGTCCTGAACGTCTTGCTGAATATATCTAAAGTTTCCCCCGTGAGTAGGCTGGTCATTTGTTCAGAATATGGACAGGGCATTTTCCTGTTCCCCTTGGATTTCTTCTCTATCCGCCTCTTCACCCTGCTCTGTCCCCTGAGAAGCTGGCATTTATGATGGCATCAACAGGCTCTCTTGTCCACTGGCTCCCAACTTGGTTTGCCTTGGGCAGGGGGCAGGTATCAACAGTAGATTGGACGGACTTCTCTGGTGGTCCAGTGGCCAGTATGAGCAGAGTTACGGAGAAGGTAATGGCACCCCACTCCAGTACTCTTGCCTGGAAAATCCCATGGACAGAGGAGCCTGGTAGGCTGCAGTCCATGGGGTCGCTAAAAGTTGGACACAACTGAGCAACTTTACTTTGACTTTTCACTTTCATGCATTGGAGAAGAAAATGGCAACCCACTCCAGTGTTCTTGCCTGGAGAATCCCAGGGATGGGGGATCCTGGAGGGCTGCCATCTATGGGGTTGCACAGAGTGGGACACAACTGAAGTGACTTAGCAGCAGCAGAACTCGCTGCAATTATCTCATGTGAGTATAACATCTATTTGCTGCTAGGATTCTTCTGTATTCTAGAAAACAGCAGCCCAACCTTGAAAGATATTGCTTCCTAGGTGGTGCATTAACTGGGTCTTCCGTAGGGTATATTGTTTCATAGGGCTGGCTATTCTGGTTGATTGAGTTGAGTGTTGGTCATCCACTCCTGACAAATTTGTCACATAAGCATTGCTCTGATCCAGGTCAGTGTAAATAAAAATCTGTGTTATCCAAAATCCACATACAGTCTTCATTCCTGTTGTCATGATTACTTTTTCACAAAAATCATTGAACAAGTACTTTTCCATCTGGTTATTGAAAACTATCTCTATAGAGGGGTCTAAGCAGCCACATGAGACCTAAGTATCTTCATATTCTGAGTGCATTTGGAGGTCAGTACTTCTAATATTTCTTAAGCTTTCTTGCCATTGGTTGTCCAATATTTTTTCTTTTCTAGTTTGTGATAATGTGGTCAAACCATTGGCCTCTGTCTATGAATAGATAAGCGATTCAGTTCATGTCTTCTTTCAGTCAAAGTAGATAATCGGAAAAATGCCTCCTGATCAGTGCCAATAGATCCTCCATAACCATCTATAAATATAATTTGATTTTTTTCTTTAGTTAAATAATCATAGGGAACTTTCCATGAGCCATAGGTTTGTGTTGAAGCTATGCCTCAGGAGTCAACACACTATTATATTGAGCAATTTTCTTATGTAACTTCCTTGTGCTTTCATGACCTTCTCCAGCATTGTATGGATATAGCACTTCTACTCAATAATGGAGTGCAGTATTGGGCACAGCCAACTTTAGGCTTGATGGATCAGATAACATTCAGTTCCCTGATGGGTTCTCATGTCATTAGGTGATTATTCAAGGTTCAGAAGCTACCTCTCAAAAGAAGAACAGTTATTTGCTAAAAGGATATGAATTTTCTCCAAAGTCATAGGAACCTCTGTGATCCTCTAATAGGCATTTGCCACAGTTGACATATAACATCGTGCTCTCTGATGGATATTTTAAGTACCATTGAGTCCACTCTGCCATACAGACCTAGTGGCGGACCTGCTAGTACAGTAACCTGGGTTATCTGAAAAGCACTTTATTTCTTGGGGCAGCCATTAAATGCTGTGCCTCTTTTTTAATAATAGACAGTGCAAGGTACAGCAGCTTATCTTTTACTTTGGAGGAGATATCACTACTCAACCCTCAAATCTTCATTGAAGGACTCCTGTATTTTCATGAGATTTATCTCCCTTCCATTAGCACACATTATGTCTTTGTAAGACATCTGGATTGCATGCCATCCAGTACTCTTCAGATCTTATTAGCATGATGCCATCAGTGTAAGGGCTTTGTGTGGTATCCTGTGAAGTAAGATATTATTCAAACCCTGCAGACTAAACTGTGACAAAGAGCTAGGGGGCCATATAACTTTGAGGGGAGATGGTGAGGATGCAGCACTATCCCTACCAGGTGAAAGCAAATGCTCCCAGTGTTTTGTACTTACTGGGAAAGCTTTTGGGAAAGCTTTAGTTATTAATAGATCAGTTGCTGCATCCAAGCTGACAGAAGCCACTTTGATTTATTCTAGTAGAGAGACTACAACTTTAACAGTAGCTAAAATTAAGGCCATGACTTGGTTAAGCTTAAGCAAATCCATTATCATTCAGAAACCATCTTCCCTCTTCACTGGCCAAACAGGGTGATATATAGTTTCCTTAGGGAGAATGTGCTAATTATTAATTAGTGTTATACTAAGTATGAATGTGTTCATCTCTATATTTTCAGAGTTTTTATGTGCCTATCACATAGTAAGGCCAAATAAATGAATGAATGATAGTTAATAGAAAGTTGATGACTGACAATTCAGTATAGATGAATGAATGGGAGTTTGACTGTATTCTAGACTGTTACTTTAAGATAAAGCTTTCCGTGTTAACTTTTATAATATTGCTTCTGTTTTATGTTTTGGTTTTCTGGGCGTGAGACATGTGGGGTCCTAGATCCCTGGCCAGGGATCAAACCTGCACCCTCTGCACTGGAAGGTGAAGTCGTAACCCCTGGATCACCAGGAAAACCTTGTGTTAACTTTTTTAAAAGAAATAAAGTGAATAGGTATCAGATACTGTATGATTGGTTAGATACGTCCTAAGGAATATTGTAAATCAAGTTGCAGGCTCCACGTATTAAATCATACAGTGAAGCAACAAAAAATAATTAAATCCTAGCTGTTGTAGCTATGAGTTTAAAAGGCTGGTGCCCTGGGATGACCCAGAGGGATGGTACAGGGAGGGAGGTGGGAGGGGCATTCAGGATGGGGAACACATGTACACCCATGGCGGATTCATGTTGATGTAGGGCAAAACCAATACAATATTGTAAAGTAATTAGCCTCCAATTAAAATTTTAAAAAAATTTTTAATAAAAAAAATGGGCAAAAGAAAAAAAATGACAAAACAAATCAAATAGAAAATAAAATTTAAGTATTGTGAATATTAGGTGGAAGGAGAGAAAGATTAACTGCTTCCTTTAAGTATATAAAAGATTTTAAAAGTTATATGGGAGTTAATTATCTATTGTTGCATAGGAAATTACTCCCAAACTTGGTAAGGTAAAATAAACATTCTTTAAATTAAAATTTTTTTTAATTTTATTTATTTTAGGCTGTGCTAGATCTTTGTTGCTGCATGAGCTTTCTCTACTTGCAGCAAGTGGGGGCAACTTTCATGTAGTGGTGTGCAGGCTTCTCATTGGGGTGGCTTCTCCTATTGCGGAGCACAGGCTCTAGAGCACAGGCTCAGGAGTTGGGTGCATGGAGCTTAGTTGCCCTGTGGCATGTGGAATTTTCCCAGACCAGGGATTCAAACCCATGTTCATTGCATTGGCAAGCAGATTGTTAACCACTCAGTCACAGAAAATCCCTCAAATAAACACTTCTTATCTCACAGTTTCTGTGGTCAGAAATTGGGAATAGCTTAAAGTTGCGTAGCTCTGGCTCTGAGTTCTTCATGAATTAGCAGTCAAGATGTAAGCCAAAGTCACAATCAGCTGAAAGCTTGACTGTGGTCAGGGATTAGCCTTGTAGATGGTTCCCTTGCATGGATGTTAGCAGGAATCTTCAGTTCTCACTGACTGCTGACAGTAATGTGGGCTTTATCTGTAGGACTGTCTGAGTGTCCTCATGTCATGTCATATGGCTTCCCATAGAGCTACTGATCTAAAGGGAGAGAGGGAGAGCAAAGAGAAAACTGCATTGCCTTTTATGACCTATTCTTGGAAGTCACCAAATGTTATTCTGTCACATTCTATTCACTAGAAGCAGTCACTAAGTCTAGTTCACACTCAACGGATAGGACATTAAGCACCACTATCTGAAAGAAAAATGTCAAATAATTTATAGACATATTTGAAACCCGCTGTACATGGTGATCTGCAGCCATGAAATTAAAAGATGCTTGCTCCTCGGAAGAAAAGCTATGACCAACCACAACAGCATAATAAAAAGCAGATACATTACTTTGCTGACAAAGATCAGCAAAGCTATGGTTTTTCCAGTTGTAATGTATGGATGTGAGAGTTGGACTATAAAGAAAGGTGAGTACCAAAGAATTTATGCTTTTGAACTGTGGTGTTGGAGAAGACTCTTGAGAGTCCCTTGGACTGCAAGGAGATCAAACTAGTCAATCCCAAAGGAAATCAACCCTGCATATTCATTGGAAGGACTGATGCTGAAGCTGAAACTCCAATACTTTGGCGACCTGATGCAAAGAACTGACTCATTTGAAAAGACCCTGATGCTAGAAAAAATAGAAGGCAGGAGGAGAAGGAGACAACAGAGGATGAAATGATTGGATGGCATCACCGACTTGATGCACATGAGTTTGAGCAAACTTTGGGAGTTGGTGATGGACAGGGAAGCCTGGTGTGCTGCAGTCCATGGGGTCACATAGAGTTGGACATGACTGAGAAACTAAACTGAACTGAACTGATACATGGTGATCAGCTGAATAAAAGTAAATGAATGGGGTATATGTACACATATAGCTGATTGACTTCGCTGTACAGTAGAAAACTAACACAACATTGTAAAACAACTGCTGCTGCTGCTAAGTCTCTTCAGACATGTCCAACTCTGTGCGACCCCATAGACAGCAGCCACCAGGCTCCCCCATCCTTGGGATTCTCTAGGTAAGAACACTGGAGTGGGGTTGCCATTTCCTTCTCCAATGCATGAAAGTGAAGTCAACATGACTCTCCGCGACCCCATGGGCTATAGCCTCCCAGGCTCCTCTGTCTATGGGATTTTCCAGGCAAGAGTACTGGAGTGTGTTGCCATTTCTTTCTCCTTGTAAAACAACTATTCACCTATAAAATTAAATTTAAAAGAGAAAATGAGATTATTCAGATCTTCTGCCTATTTCTTAATCAAGTTTTTGGCTTTTTTGATGTTAAGTTGTAGGAGCTGTTTATAGAGTTTGGATATTAACCCCTTCTTCGCCATATCATTTGCAAATATTTTCTCCAATTCTATAGGTTATGTTTTGATTTTGTTCATGGTTTCCTTTGCTGTGTAAAAGCTTTTAAGTTTAATTAAGTCCCATTTATTTATTTTATTTTTTTGCTTTAGGAGACAGATCCAAAAGTCTTGCTACATTTTTTGTCAAAAACTATTCAGCCTGTTTTCTTCTAGGAGTTTTATGGTTTCTAATCTTACATTGGAATCCAATGTACATTCCAATCTTACATAGCAGGGAGGGAACATAGCTCCACCCATCAATAGAAAATTGGATTAAAGTTTTACTGAGCATGGCCCATACATCATGAGAAATTCTGGGCTGGAAGAAGCACAAGCTGGAATCAAAATTGTAGGGAGAAATATTAGTCACCTTGGATATGCAGATGACACCACCCTTATGGCAGAAAGTGAAGAGGAACTAAAAAGCCTCTTGATGAAAGTGAAAGTGGAGAGTGAAAAAGTTGGCTTAAAGCTCAACATTCAGAAAATGAAGTTCATGGCATCTGGTCCCATCACTTCATGGGAAAAGATGGGGAAACAGTGGAAATAGTGTCAGACTTTATTTTGGGGGGCTCCAAAATCACTGCAGATGCTGACTGCAGCCATGAAACTAAAAGACGCTTACTCCTTGGAAGGAAAGTTATGACCAACCTAGACAGCATATTCAAAAGGAGAGACATTACTTTGCCAACAAAGGTTCGTCTAGTCAAGGCTATGGTTTTTCTTGTGGTCATGTACGGATGTGAGAGTGGGACTATAAAGAAAACTGAATGCCGAAGAATTGATGCTTTTGAACTGTGGTGTTGGAGAAGACTCTTGAGAGTCCCCTGGACTGCAAGGAGATCCAACCAGTCCATTCTGAAGGAGATCAGTCCTGGGTGTTCATTGGAAGGACTGATGCTAAAGCCTCAACTCCAGTACTTTGGCCACCTCATGCGAAGTGTTGACTCATTGGAAAAAACTCTGATGCTGAGCAGGATTGGGGGCAGGAGGAGAAGGGGACGACAGAGGATGAGATGGCTGGATGGCATCACTGACTCGATGGACATGAGTTTGAGTGAACTCCAGGAGTTGGTGACGGACAGGGAGGCCTGGCGTGCTGCAATTCATGGGGTCGCAAAGAGTTGGACACAATTTGGAGACCGAACTGAACTGAACTGAGCATGGCCCTGCCCGTCAGAACAAGACCCAGTTTCCCCCTCAGTCAGTCTCTCCCATCAGGAAGCTTCCAAAAGCCTCTTATCCTTCTCCATTACAGGGCCTAAAGACTGAAAACCACAATCACAGAAAACTAATCTGATCACATGGACCACAGCCTTGTCTAAACAATGAAACTATGAGCCATGCCATGTAGGGCCACCAAAAGTGGACAGGTCATGGTGGAGAGTTCTGACAAAATGTGGTCCACTGGAGATGGGAATGGCAAACCACTTCAGTATTCTTGCTTTGAGAACCTCATGAATAGTACGAGAAGGCAAAAAGATAAGACACTGAAAGATGAACTCCCCAGGTTGGAAGGTACCCAATATGCTACTGGAGATCAGTGGAGAAATAACTCCAGAAAGAATGAAGAGATGAAGCCAAAACAAAAACAACACCCAGTTGTGGATGTGACTGGTGATGGAAGCAAGGTCCAATGCTGTATAAAGCAATATTGCATAGGAACCTGGAATGTTAGGTCTGTGAATTGAGGCAAATTGGAAATGGTCAAACAGGAGATGGCAAGAGTGAATGTTGACATTTTAGGAATCACAGACCTAAAATGGACTGGAATGGGTGAATTTAACTCAGAACTATTATATATACTACTTTGGACAAGAACCCCTTAAAAGAAATGGATTAGCTATCATCAGATCAGATCAGTCGCTCAGTTGTGTCCAACTCTTTGCGACCCCATGAATCACAGCACGCCAGGCCTCCCTGTCCATCATCAACTCCCGGAGGTCACTTAGGCTCACATCCATCGAGTCAGTGATGCCATCCAGCCATCTCATCCTCTGTCGTCCCCTTCTCCTCTTGCCCTCAATCCCTCCCAGCATCAGAGTCTTCTCCAATGAGTCAACTCTTCACATGAGGTGGCCAAAGTAGCTATCATAGTCAACAAAAAAGTCTGAAATGCAGTTCTTGGATGCAATTTCAAAAGTGATAGAATGATCGCTGTTCGTTTCCAAGGCAAACCATTCAATATCACGAAAACCCAAGTCTGTAACCCAACCAATAATGTTGAAGAAGCTGAACTGAACAGTTCTATGAAGACCTACAAAATTTTTTAGAACTAACACCCAAAAAGATGTCCTTTTCATTATGGAAGATGAATGCAAAAGTAGGAAGTCAATAAACAACTGGAGTAACAGGCAAATTTGGCCTTGGAGTACAGAATGAAGCAGGGCAAAGGTTAATAGATCTTTGCCAAGAGAACGCACTGGTCATAGCAAACACCATCTTCCAACAACACAAGAGAAGACTCTACACATGGACATCACCAGATGGTCAATACCAAAATCACATTGATTATATTCTATGCAGCCAAAGATGGAAAAGCTCTATACAGTCAGCACAAACAAGACTGGGAGCTGACTGTGACTCAGATCATGAACTCCTTATTGCCAAATTCAGACTTAAATTGAAGAAAGTAGGGAAAACCACTAGACTGTTCTGGTATGACCTAAATTAAATCCCTTATGATTATATAGTGGAAGTGAGAAATAGACTTAAGGGACTAGATGTGATAGACAGAGTGCCTGATGAATTATGGACATTGTACAGGAGAAGGGAGAAAGACCATCCCCAAGAAAAACAAATGCAAAAAAGAAAAATGGCTGTCTGAGAAGGCCTTACAAATACCTTGAGAAAACAAGAAAAGTGAAAGGCAAAGGAAAAAAGGAAAGATATACCCAATTGAATGCAGAGTTCCAAAGAATAGCAAGGAGAGATAAGAAAGCCTTCCTTGGTGATCAATACAAAGAAATAGAGGAAAACAATAGAATGAGAAAGATTGGAGATCTCTTCAAGAAAATTAGAGATACCAAGGGAACATTTCATGCAAAGATGGGCTCAGTAAAGGTCAGAAATGGTATGGACCTAACAGAAGCAGAAGATAGTAAGAAGAGGTGGCAACAATACACAGAAGAACTGTACAAAAAAGATCTTCATGACCATGATAATCACGATGATGTGATCACTCACATACAGCCAGACATCCTGGAATGTTGAAGTCAAATGGCCTTAGGAAGCATCACTACAAACAAAGCTAGTAGAGGTGATGGAATTCCAGTTGAGCTATTTAAAATCCTAAAGATGATGCTGTGAAAGTGCTGCACTCAATATGCCAGCAAATTTGGAAAGCTCAGCAGTGGCTACAAGACTCAGAAAGGTCAGTTTTCATTTCAATCCCAAAGAAAGGCAATGCCAAAGAATGCTGAAACTACTGCACAATTGCACTCATCCCACACGCTGGCAAAGAAATGATCAAAATTCTCCAAGCCAGGCTTTAACAGTACATGAACCATGAACTTCCAGATGTTCAAGCTGGATTTAAAAAGGCATGGGAACCAGAGATCAAATTGCCAACATCTGTTGGATCATCAAAAAAGTGAGAGTTCCATAAAAACATGTACTTCTACTTTATTGACTATGCCAAAGCCTTAGACTCTGTGGATCACCACAAACTTTGGAAAATTCTTAAAGAGATGGGAATACCAGACCACCTGACCTAGCTCCTGAGAAATCTGTATGCATGTAAGGAAGCAACAGTTAGAACTGGACATGAAACAACAGACTGGTTCCAAATCGGGAAAGGAGTACGTCAAGGCTGTATATTGTCACCCTGCTTATTTAAGTTCTATGCAGAATACATCATGAGAGACGCTGGGCTGGATGAAGCACAAGTTGGTATCAAGATTGCCTGGAGAAATAGCAATAACCTCAGATATGCAGATGACACCACCCTTTGGCAGAAAGTGAAGAAGAACTAAAGGGCCTCTTGATGAAAGTCAAAGAGGAGAGTGAAAAAGTTGGCTTAAAGTTCAGCATTCAGAAAACAAAGATCATGGCATCCTGTCCCCTCACTTCACGGCAAATAGATGGGAAAAAATGGAAACAGTGGCAGACTTTATTTTTGGGGTCTCCAAAATCACTGCAGATGGTGACCACAGCCCTGAAATTCAAAGATGTTTGCTCCTTGGAAAAAAAGTTATGACTAACGTAGACAGCATATTAAAAAGCAGAGACATTACTTTGCCAACAAAGGTCCATTTAGTCAAGGCTGAGCGACTTCACTTTCACTTTTCACTTTCATACATTGGAGAAGGAAATGGCAACCCACTCCAGTGTTCTTGCCTGGAGAATCCCAGGGACAGGGGAGCCTGGTGAGCTTCTGTCTATGGGGTCGCACAGAATAGGACACGACTGAAGCGACTTAGCAGCAGCAGTAGCAGCAAGATCTTTTCAGTAGTCATGTATGGATGTGATAGTTGGACTATAAAGAAAACTGAGCACAGAAGAATTGATGCTTTTGAACTGTGGTGTTAGAGAAGACTCTTGAGAGTCCCTTGGACTGCAAGGAGATCCAACCAGTCCATCCTAAAGGAGATCAATCCTGGGTGTTTATTGGAAGGACTGATGTTGAAGCTGAAACTCCAATACTTTGGCCACCTGATGTGAAGAAGTGACTCGTTTAAAAAGATCTGGATGCTGGGAAAGATTGAAGGTGGGAGAAGAAGGGGATGAAAGAGGATGAGATGGTTGGATGGCATCACCAACTCAATGGGCGTGAGTTTGAGTAAACTCCGGGAGTTGGTGATGCACAGGGCAGCCTGGTGTGCTACAGTCCATGGGGTCGCTAGGAGTTGAACATGACTGAGTGACTGAACTGAACTAACCTTACATATAGGTCTTTAATCCATTTTAAGTTTATTTTTGTATATGGTGTTAGAGAATGTTCTGATTTCATTCTTTTGCATCTAGGTCTCCAGTTTTCCCAATACCACCTACTGAAGAAATTGTCTTTTCTCCATTATGTATTTTTGCCTCCTTTCCTGTACATTGGGTAGAAATGTGTGAGTTTGTCTCTGGACTTTCTATTCTGCTCCATTGTTCTATGTGTCTTTATATTTTTAAACCAATACCACAGTGTTTTGATTACTGTAGCTTTGTTGTATAGTCTGAACTTAGGAAGCATGGTTCCTTCAGCTCTGTTCTTCCTTCTCAAGATTGCCTTGGCTATTTGAAGTGTTTTGTCCTTCTATACAAATTTTAAAATATACATTTTTTTTTTAAAGAATACACACTGATGGCCAATGGGGACTTGAAAAGATGATCAACATTGTTAATCATCAGAGAAATGCAAATTAAAACTACAACTAGGTATCACCTTGACACGACTGAGTAATTTCACTTTTCACTTTCATGCATTGGAGAAGGAAATGGACGGGGAGCCTGGTAGGCTGCCGTCTATGGGGTCACACAGAGTCGGACACGACTGAAGTGACTTAGCAGTAGCAGGTATCACCTTATACTTTAAACAACAAATATTTTCAAAAAAGAACACAAATAACAAATGGTGAGGATTCAAAGAAAAGGGAACCTTTGTACACTGTTAGTGGAATTGTAAATTGGTGCAACCACTATGGAAAACAGAACAGAGGTTTCTCAAAAGAACAAAAGATAAAACTACCATATGACCCTGAAATTCCACTTCAAAGAAACAAAAACACTAATTTCAAAAAGACATGTGTACTGCAGTCTTAATAGCAGCATTATTTATAAATTGCCAAGATAATGGAAGCAACCTAAATGCCCAATAGATGCCTGGACAAAGAAGATGTGATGTCTGTGTGTGTGTGTATGTGTGTGTGTGTGTGTGCATACACAAATACATACACTGGAATAGTACTCAGCCATAAAATAGAGTGAAAATTTCACCATTTGCAACACCAAGGATGAACTTGGAGGGAATTATGTTTAGTTAAATAGATCAGACAAAGAAAGAGAAATACTGTATCACTTATATGTGGACTATAAAAAATAAGTGAATTTTTTACAAGTACATGGGATTAAATTATAATAACTCCATGAGAGCATATCCCCTCAAAATCTGGGAGAAAATAATGTGAAATTTATACATATATTTTAGATTTTTCAAAATGTGAATGAACATCTAAGTCAGTGATTCTCAACTGGAGCAATACCACTGCATAGGAAGTCTTTGGGAAAATTGATTTTTGATTGTTACAATGTTTTGGAGGTATTACTATCTTTTAATGAGAGATTGTGGAGAAGGCAATGGCACCCTACTCCAGTACTCTTGCCTGGAAAATCCCATGGACTGAGGAGCCTGGTAGGCTGCAGTCCATGGGGTTGCTAAGAGTCGGACACTACTGAGCGACTTCACTTTCACTTTTCACTTTCATGCATTGGAGAAGGAAATGGCAACCCACTCCAGTGTTCTTGCCTGGAGAATCCCAGGGACGGGGGAGCCTGGTGGGTTGCCGTCTATGGGGTCGCACAAGTCGGACACGACTGAAGCGACTTAGCAGCAGCAGCAGCAATGAGATGATGGGTGGGTGGGTGGGAGCCAGGGAAAGTAGAAGCCTGGCAATATATAGAACAATTTTGGACTTCCTGCCAACTTCCCCATGTCCCACTTATGTAGGTGACAATTTGCTTTTAAATAGTTGAATCTAGAACTTCTGTTTTAAAATCACACATTTTTATTTTTGTGTGGTTTTAATACCTACCAAGAGAATTTGAAGAAAGATTGTATTTTTTGTTGCAATTTAATAAAATTTGTTCATTTAGGAAAATCATATGACTTGTAGTATTTGAATCTCCTACACAATTGCTTGAATCCTCCTTCAATTATAACTGTTATATTCAATGATTCTATCTATAGGTACAAGCATCTGACTATTCCATTGTGTCTTCTAGTTTAGTTACATGTGAGCATTTGCATATTTATATGCATACTGTTTAATTTTAAATTAATTTTTAATTTATCATTTATATTACAGTTAGTACACATTATTGTTTTTAAAAGAATTTGTGGTAGATAACTTATGTTTTATAAATATTATTTCAAGATTTGTATAAAAGGAGCATTGTCAAATATTTATTATAAAAAGGATGTGTTGAGTATGATGGGATTGAGAAGGACTCACATAGCCATGATGCTATGGCACTATTAATTACCTTATATGAGAAGCCCTGACATTTGTGGGGAAATATTCTAAAACAGATCTATCCTGGAGAAACTCAAGCAAGTCATATATGTAATGTTAAATCTCCTAGTAGCTACATTTATGGGAGTAAAAAGAAACAGATGAAATTAGTTATAATAATATACCTTTTAAAATTAACCATAACCAAATATTATAATTTCAAATATAACCAAATTAAATAGTATTAATGAGACATTTACATTCTTTTTTGTTGTTTTTCATACAGTCTTTAAAACCGGAAATATATTTCACAGTTATAGTATGGCTCGCTTCAGATAAGCCACATTTGTGTGTGAAGTAGACATGTGGTTAGTACCTATCCATATTAAACAGCACAGTTCTAGAATTTGCATGAATAGAGAAATTCCAAGAAAGGGAGTAAAATGTGAGAAGCCCCTTGCTTTACTAAGGGACAGAATAACTGTTACTGCATATTTCCTTTTCCCGCCTCTTCTTCCCCCCCCCCCCACCATATTCCTCCAGTGGAAGTGTGGAGAGACGTGGACTTAATGAAGAAGACCAAGAGAACTAGAGGGACTTTCCTCGTAATCCAATGGATAAGACTTTGCCTTCCAATGCAGGGGCTGCAGGTTCAACTCCTGGTCAGCAAGCTAACATCCTGCATGCCTCACAGCCAAAACACCAAAGCATAAAACAAGCAATATTGTAGTAAATTCAATAAAGACTTAGAGAGAGAGAGAACTAGATATCCTTGATTGAGGTGACTTGTTTGAACTGACCCTTGCAACTTTCAGCTCAAAGTCTTGATGTTCTAGCTCAAACACAGAGCATCTGCAGCAACACTTCTGTGCTAGAGGCTGCATGGAGAGGTGTAGCAGCCACTTAGTAATTCAAAACTACAAAATCAAGGAAAACTCTTCCCTTGACACCTCCATCTTCATCTTTCCCTCCATCGTCCCTGGGCATCAGATCCCTGTCAGCCAGATGCTTTCTCCTGCCAAGCACAAAGCTCTTTTGTACAGATGGCAGAGGCTCCAAAATTACCTGTGTTATCTCCTTTCCTACCATATGTGTCTAACATACTGCTGATCCTCATTATGCTGATACCTTGTTGTTTCCCACTGTTAACAAGCTCTCTCCTAAGCTACCCTTTAGTAGGCAGCGGTGTAGAGACTATAATCTGATGTTTAAAGCATGAGCCCTAGAGAGCAACACTCCTAAGTTCAAACCCTGTTTATGCTGCTTAAAACCTGAGTGATCTTAAGAAGTAAATAAAACTCCAAGCTGCAAATAATTGAAGTGAAAATAATGTCCACTTCACAGGCTATTGTGAGACTCAAATGAGAAATGGATGTAATACATTTAGCATAATACTTGATATATGTAAGCATTTAATAAATTGAAGCCTCTTATGACACTGTTTCATCAATCTGTAATTCCTTCCCCACTCCTGGTCACCTTCCCGATTCCTTCTCAAATCCTTGTCATTTCCCAGTCTTTCCCAGGTCCCACCTCATCTCCGAGTCTTCTATAGACCTTATTCTCTCATTTTCATGTGTTTGTTGAGAACTCTGACATAAAATAAACTGGTATTGACTTCTAGTACAGGACATACAGAGGTTATTTAGTAATTTCTTTAATTGGATGACAGAGGATGACCAAAAAGCAACAACTATTGCAGGTGTTACCACAACTGCTCAACCCCTCAGTCCATCTAAGTTTGCTTGCCGCTACGGCAGATAGTTTCCTCATGCCCACTGACATGGCAGCATGGGCTAACGTTCTTCTATATGCTTCCCTAGAAGGTCCCCAGCAGCATGGAGTCACCTCACTCACGACATTATCCCACTCATTAACATGCCCTTTATTGACTTTGCTCCCTTCCCTGTCTCACTCTCTTCACTTTCACTTAACTAAAATCACGTTGCTAATTAGTTACCTGCATCAGTGTTTGGTTTCCATGAAATCCACATAAGACAGGAACTTGCCTTATTAGGTCCGTGTTGTATGCCTAGTACCACATTAGGCATTCCACTTTATCTTCTTTCATATTCTCAACATTCTTTGGGATTGGATATTACTATAATCATTTTTAGTAACAAATTAGAAAGCCAAGACTAAAACATTTCAGTGACTTTTTCAGGGTCGTAAAAATATTAAGCAGCAAATGTTGCAATTCAAATGCTTCTTTCAGTTCAGTTCAGTCGCTCGGTCGTGTCTGACTCTTTAAGACCCCATGGAATTCAGCGTGCCAGGCTTTCCTGTCCATCACCAACTCCCAGAGCTTGCTCAAATTCTTGTCCATTGAGTCAGTGATGCCATCCAACTATCTCATCCTGATGCGAAGAACTGATTCATTGGAAAAGACCCTGATGCTGGGAAAGTTTGAAGGCAGGAGGAGGAGGAGACGACAGAGGATGAAATGGTTTTTAGGTGCCCATTTTGAATTAAGCATATAAAAAAGGACTAAAACATTTGGGGATAAAGTTTAAAGAAATATATTACAGAAAATAGAGTTTGTAAAACTAGATCTCTTAGGTATCTGACAAACTAAGTTATAAAAACAGAATTTAATAAAACAGTGTCTAGAGACATTGTGCATTGAACACTTAGTTGTCATTTAAATGCCATATTTATAATCCACTTTCTTTATTCTGGGAAATGAAGATGGGAGAGAACTGCCTGAATGAGTCAGATTTTATAAGAAGGTATTTAGAAGATGAAACTGATTTAGTCTCTGTGACATTGGAGAAAGAATTAGACAATGGAGACTTTTCTGGGTGCTTGGATACTAAAAGGAAAGGCTTGGATGGATGATAAAAATTGAGAAAAAATTCATTTCCATATTAAAATTCTCATCCAGAATTGATTTATTTTTATCTTTCCAAGTCACACAGGCCGTGTATATATGAGTGATTGAATTGTAACATGAACTGTCAAATCCTTCAATGTGGGTAAGGAGATAGCTGGGCAAATGTTAAAAGAAGCATAGGACAAAGAGATAGGTTTTCCATATGCAGAGGCAAATGTTCGGAGACCAATGCATCTTCCAAATTTTTAGGAACTGGATTTTTTAAACTTTTTATTTTATATTGGGAGTATAACTGATAAAAATGTTGCGATAGTTTCAGGCAAACAGCAAAGAAACTCAGCCATACATATACATGGTTTAATTCTCCCACAAACTTCCATGCCACATAAAAGTGTTAGTTGCTCAGTCGTGTCCGACTCTTTGCAATCTCATGGACTATAGCCTGGCAGGCTCCTCTGTCCATGGAATTCTCTAGGTGAGAATACTGGAATGGGTAGCCATTGCCTTCTCCAGGGGATCTTCCCAACCCAGGGAAGTTCCTAGGGAGATAGAAAGTGGTTCAGATGGTAAAGAACCTGCCTGCAATGTGAGAAACCTGGGTTTGATCCCTGGGTTGGAAGATCTCCTAGAGAATGGAATGGCTACCCGCTCCAATATTTTTTCCTTGGAGAATTCCATGTCAGAGGAGCCTGATGGACTACAGTCCGTGGGGGTCACACAGCGTTGCATATGACTGAATGACTAACACTTTCACTTTCAGCTTGCCACATAGAATTGCATTAATCAAATTAGAGGAATTATAAGCATTCAGTTAGAATTAGAGTATCTCCCAATTTAGCTACCATATATTACTTTGTGTGGTTCTCTAATATAGCTGGCAAGTGTATAATTCTTAGAAAACAAGGATGATGAATTTATATGACCCTACCTAGTATCTTCAAAGAAAACAGAATCAAGTCTTCAATTTCATGAAGCTTGAAAACACTGGATATTTATAGGCAGCTTGAGATTATTAGACAAAATGTATACTGAATTTTTATTGTGTGTTACTTCAAAAGTTGCTACTGTTTGCCTTTACAGTGCCATAACAGATCATAAAGAACTAGCCAATTTGAATTGGGCATTATAGTTTCATTTCTTGAAATTTTGAAATGGTCTTCACTTATGTATAACCTAAAAGAATTACATCATGATATGTACTGTAGATTTATTAGCCCTGATATGAAATCATTTCATTTTGAGCCCTAGCAAAAGTGACTTCTTGCCAACCAAGCATTTGTAGTGTGCCCTCTAATTCACATTTTAATAAATGTCATTTTCTAAGTGTGTTACCTCATGCTTTGGCTACAACCCAGATGAATCCTGAGAGAATAATAAATGTGCTTTCTGACTGATTCATCCGTATTTTATTTTGCTTTTCATTAAGAAATTACTCTTTGAAGAAAATCAATAATCTTTTGTGACTGAGGGGAGAGGTTAGTGTGTTGCAGTGGTGCATTCTAATTTCTCAAATCAGACTGCCTTTAGCCAGCTGTTGCTGATTGTTTTGTCTTTTCTTGTTCCTACAGCCTGGGTCAATGGTGACCCCAGAAGAGTGGCCTATCCTACAGACAGCCAGGGCTACTTTTGTGGCCAGAAGGGTACCCCCAATGAGTGAGTATGGCCACCTTGCTGATTTTACTGTCTAAGCTGGAATGTGGAAATCACTTTCGCATTAGTCCTACTTAAGATTTCATAAGAGGACTGAAATCCATAAAATAGGGCTTCCATCTTCTTTTACCCAGAGACAGTTTATAAATAGGTGGGATATTTCATATTATTTGATTTAGACAAGATGTCCTCGTTCTGCAGAATTTTATTAAAATATATGAAGACCCTGGTTAGTAAAAAAATATAATTGTGATGGATAAATGGACCAGTGAGCTTTATGAGAAGTCATATTTTAAAATGTTGTATGAAATGAGCTATTGGAAGGCTAAGATCTGAGTACTTGCTAAAAAGCTAGACAGTACAGTAGTTAGAATTGATTTTGTCACAGTGTCTATGGATAAACCATTCTACCTTTCAAAGTGAGGAGCACACCTTAAACATCTTCAATGAGTGGCAGGTGGGCTTTTCAAGACAACTAGCCTGCTGCTGACAATGACCCTGAAGCTGAAACAAACAAGAAAGAATCTTCCATCAAATTCCTTTCTAATGTTAATCATAACAGAAGTTTTCATTTCTGAAAGTCAGTCAGTTCAGTCGTTCAGTCGTGTCTGACTCTTTGCGACCCCATGAATCGCAGCACGCCAGGCCTCCCTGTCCATCACCAAATCCCGGAGGTCACTCAGACTCACATCCATCGAGTTAGTGAGGTCATCCAGCCATCTCATCCTCTGTCGTCCCCTTCTCCTCCTGCCCCCAATCCCTCCCAGCATCAGAGTCTTTTCCAATGAGTCAACTCTTTGCATGAGGTGGCCAAAGTACTGGAGTCTCAGCTTTAGCATCATTCCTTCCAAAGAAATCCCAGGGCTGATCTCCTTCAGAATGGACTGGTTGGATCTCCTTGCAGTCCAAGGGACTCTCAAGAGTCTTCTCCAGCACCACAGTTCAAAAGCATCAATTCTTCGATGATCAGCTTTCTTCACAGTCCAACTCTCACATTCATACATGACCACTGGAAAAATCATGCCTTGACTAGATGGATCTTTGTTGGCAAAGTAATGTCTCTGCTTTTGAATATGATATCTAGGTTGGTCATAACTTTCCTTCCATGGAATAAGCATCTTTTAATTTCATGGCTGCAGTCACCATCTGCATTTCTGAAAGTTTTCTATTTCTTTTTCATAAAGAAAAAACAAAACAGAAACCCACATTTTTAGAAAAAAAATTCTCCTTTATCATTGGTCCTTTTCTTTTCTAGTAATACCTGAGTTTTTATATGATCTCCTGGTTCTTCATAACCAATTCAGATTCTATAAAAGTTGGTAATGAAAGGGTAAAAAAAAAACCAAAGAAACAACAGCTCTCTCTACCTCCAGAAACAGCAAAAAACAAGGCTCAGAATATTTATCCTGTGTTCCCATGTCACCCAACTATAACTGTAGAGCTTATTATTCCAAGATATAAAACAGATTTAAAAAATAGGGTTAGGAAAGTGTTAACAAAATACAGGGTAGAATTATTATGGGCAATTAAGAGAAACCAGAAATTTGGGTGAGGTTGAGTGACATAATTCTTAATATCAGGTTGAGTTTACAATATGTAAGTTGATGTCTACAAAGGTCCTCATTGCCTATTAGAGACAACTAAATTCTCAGACAGGGTGGTAATTCTTAGCCTCAGTAACTCAAAAAATCCTAGACATTGCCAACAAAACCTTCACACTATGAAGGACAAAGAAAGCACCAGGTGGTAAAAAGATCATACAGATCTCTAAATCGCTAGTTCTTTAAAATAGGCTATCTTTAAAAGCGCTTCTGTAACAGTGTTTCCTGGACTTAAGCCAATGACCCACTTATTTTCAACAAAAGTGGGATACCATAAATTTCAGTATATTAAAGATCATTCAGAGACAGTCCTAGAGTAACACTGATATGTTCTTTAAAGTATTATTTGTAATAACAATATATTGGAAACTATACAGATATCTAATAATATGTGGATGGTAATAAATTGTGGCCATTGTATTTAATAAAATATAATGGAGCCATTGAAATCTGTAGTTATAATTTTAAAATTGATTTTGTTAACTTTCTTCATAGTTTCTAGATTTTCTTCTTATTGTCAAATTCAAGATTAAATTGAAGAAAGTAGGGAAAACCACTAGACCATTCGGGTATGACTTAAATCAAATCCCTTATAATTATACAGTGAAAGTGACAAATAGATTCAAGGGATTAGATCTGATAGAGTGCCTGAAGAACTATGGACGGAGGTACATATGAACATTATACAAGAGGCAGTGATCAAAACCATCCTCAAGAAAAAGAAATGTAAAAAGGCAAAATGGTTGTCTGACAAGGCCTTACAAATACCTGAGAAAACAAGAGAAGTGAAAGGCAAAGGAGAAAAGGAAAGATATACTCATTTGAATGCAGAGTTAGAAAGAATAGCAAGGAGAGATAATAAAGCCTTCCTCAGTGATCAATGCAAAGAAATAGAGGAAAACAATAGAATGGGAAAGACAAGAATCTCTTCAAGAAACTTAGAGATACCAAGGGAACATTTCATGCTAAGATGGGCACAATAAAGGACAGAAATGATATGGACCTAACAGAAGCAGAAGATATTAAGAAGAGGTGGCAAGAATACACAGACGAACTATACAAAAAAGATTCACGACCCAGATAATCATGATGGTGTGATCACTGACCTAGAGCCAGACATCCTGGAATGTGAAGTCAAGTGGGCCTTAGGAAGCATCACTAAAACAAAGCTAGTGGAGGTGATGGAATTCCAGTTGAGCTATTTCAAATTCTGAAAGATGATGAAATTCCAGTTGAGCTATTTCAAATCCTGGAAGATGATGCTGTGAAAGTGCTGCACTCAATATGCCAGCAAATTTGGAAAACTCAGCAGTGGCCACAAGACTCAAAAAGGTCAGTTTTCATTTCAATCCCAAAGAAAGGCAATGCCAAAGAATGCTCAAACTACCACACAATTGCACTCATCTCACATGCTAGTAAAGTAATGCTCAAAATTCTCCAAGACAACCAGGCTTCAAGAGTATGTGAACCATGAACTTCCAGATGTTCAAGCTGGATTTAGAAAAGGCAGAGGAACCAGAGATCAAATCGCCAACATCCGTTGGATCATGGAAAAAGCAAAAGAGTTCCAGAAAAACGGGTACTTCTGCTTTATTGACTATGCCAAAGCCTTTGACTCTGTGGATCACAATAAACTGTGGGAAGTTCTTCAAGAGCCGGGAATACCAGACCACCTGACCTGCCTCTTGAGAAATTTGTATGCAGGTCAGGAAGCAACAGTTAGAACTAGACAGGGAACAGACTGGTTCCAAATAGGAAAGGAGTATGTTAAGGCTGTATGTTGTTATCCTGCTTATTTAACTTATATGCGGAGTACATCATGAGAAACACTGGGCTGGATGAAACACAAGCTGGAATCAAGATTGCCAGGAGGAATATCAATAACCTTAGATATGCAGATGACACCACCTTTATGGCAGAAAGTGAAGAAGAACTAAAGAGCCTCTTGATGAAAGTGAAAAAGGAGAGTGAAAAAGTTGGCTTAAAGCTCAACTTTCAGAAAACTAAGATTATGGCATCTGGTTCCATCACTTCATGGCAAATAGATGGGGAATCAATGAAAACAGTAACATACTTTATTTTGGGGCTCTAAAATCACTACAGATGGTGACTGCAGCCATGAAATTAAAAGATGCTGGCTCCTTGGAAGACAAGTTATGAACAACGTAGACAATATATTAAAAAACAGAGACATTGCCAACAAAGGTCCGTCTAGTCAAGGCTATGGTTTTTCCAGTGGTCAGGTATAGAGTGAGAGTTGGGCTATAAAGAGAGCTGAGTGCTGAAGAATTTATGCTTTTGAACTGTGGTGTTGGAGAAGACTCTTGAGAGTCCCTTGGACTGCAAGGAGATCCAACCAGTCCATCCTAAAGGAGGTCAGTCCTAGGTGTTCATTGGAAGGCCTGATGTTGAAGCTGAAACTCCAATACTTTGGCCACCTAATGCAAAGAGCTGACTCATTTGAAAAGACCCTGATGCTGGGAAAGATTGAGGGCAGGAGGAGAAGGGGATGACAGAGGATGAGATGGCTGGATGGCATCACTGACTCAATGGGCATGAGTTTGAGTGGACTCCGGGAGTTGTTGATGGATGAGAGGCCTGGCATGCTGCAGTCCATGGGGTTGCAAAGAGTCAGACACAACTGAGTGAACTGAACTGAACTATGTTAATTTTCTTCCTAGTTTATGGATTTTGTTTCATGATTATGATTGCCTTCCTCCTGAAAATAACATTTAATTATATTTCTCCAGGATGTCTATGTTTATGAGAATTTATAAATTGCTAATACACTTGCAATTTGTTTTTGTATATGGAATGAAGTAGGAATCAAACTTCCTTTTTTTCCAGTTGTAAAGCCAATGATCTTAGAATAATTTGTTGAAAACTATGCTGTTTGTCCTGATTTCTGATAACATTATTATCATTTGGTAAATTGATATATATGTTTCTGAACCATCTATGCTTTTCAGTATATACATTTTAAGCCTCCCAATGTTTTAATTCTTATATAAATGTGTATTAATTTGAAAAGTTAACAGGTTATTTCAAATGTTTATGAGAGTTTTTAGTAGTTAATGAAAATATTTCTGAAAATATCACATTTCAATCGTTAAAACAGTGTGGAATTATCATGAAACTAGGCAGAAAGAAAAATACCTTTACAAATATATATTTTGAATGTGATAAGATGGGATTTCAAGTCAGTACCAAAGAATGGATTATTAAATAAGTGGTACTGAGTCAACTGAAATGCTATAGATAAATATAAAATAAAACTGGATATTTATTGCATGCTAAGTCGATTCAGTTGTGTCCGACTCTGTGTGATCCCATAGATGGCAGCCGACCAGGCTCCCCTGTCCCTGGGATTCTCCAGGCAAGGACACTGAATACTGAAACTTGGAAATTTAAATACAAAATATACAACCAAAAAAGTGACAGAAGAAAATTCAGGAGTGGGTTTATAGAATAATGGGGAAAACAACTTTTTCTAAACTTGACACCAAAGCCAGAAAACGTAACAAAAGTGTTAAAGCATATTATGACACAATGTAAACCCACTTTAACCTACAAAGTGGTATACAAAGTTAAAAGGCAAGCAGAAATTCAGGAAAAAATGTTTTTCAGCATTTGTATCTGACAATGGGTCAAAAGCTCTATTATATGAACTACTTTTACAAAATCAGAAAAGGAAAAGAGAATAATTCAATATAGAAGTTGGAAAAAGTATTAAAAACAAAATAACATGATATAATAACCAATAATAATAGAAAGTGCTGTTCAATCCCAGTTTTCAAAGAAATGCAAATTAGTAGATATTGTTGTTGTTCAGTCACTAAGTTGTGTTCAACACGTTTTGACCCCATAAACTGCAGCACACCAGGCTCCTCTGTCCTTCACTATCTCACAGAGTTTGCTCAAATTCATGTCCATTGAGTAGGTAATGTTATTTAAACATCTCATCCTGTTCCACCCTCTACTCCTTTTGCCTTCAATATTTCCCAGCATCAGGGTCTTTTCCAATGAATCAGGTCTTCACATCAAGTGGCCAAAGTACTGGAGCTTCAACTTCAGCATCAGTCTTTCCAGTAAATATTCAGGGTTGATTTCCTCTAGGATTCAGTGGTTTGATCTCCTTGGAGTTCAAGGAACTCTCAAGATTCTTCTCCAGCACCACAATTCAAAAGCATCAATCAGTGTTCAACTTTTATGGTCCAGCTCTCATATCCATACATGACTACTGGAAAAACCATAACTTTGACTATACGGACTTTTGTTGGCAAAGTGATATCTCTGCTTTTTAATACACTGTGTAGGTTTGTCATAGCTTTCCTTCCAAGGAGCAAGGGTCTTTTAATTTCATGGCTGCAGTCACCATCCATAGTGATTTTGGAACCCAAGAAAATAAAATCTCTAATTGCTTCCACTAATTTCCCTTCTATTGCCATGAAGTGATAGGACCAGATGCCATGATATTAGCTTTTGAATGTTGAGTTTTAAGACAGCTTTTTTTTACTGTCCTCTTTCACCCTCACCAAGAATCTCTTTAGTTCCTCTTCACTTTCTGCCATTAGAGTGACATCATCTGCATATCTGAGGTTGTTGATACTTCCTGGCAATCTTTATGCCAGCTTGTGATTCATCCAGCCTGGCATTTCAAATGATGTACTTTGCATAGAAGTTAAACAAGCAGGGTGACAATATACAGCCTTGTCATACTCCTTTCCCAATTTTGAAGCAGCCTGTTGTTCCATGTCTGGTTCTAATGTTTGGTTCCATGTCTGGTTCCATGTTGCTTCTTGGCCCACATACAGGTTTCTCCAGAGACAGGTAAAGTGATCTGATCTCTAAGAATTTGCCACAGTTTGTTGTGATCCAGAGTCAAAGGCTTTTGCATAGTCAATGAAGCAGAAGTAGATGTTTTTCTGGAATTCCATTGCTTTCTCCATGACCCAACAAATGTTGTCATTTTGATCTCTGGTTCCCCTGCCTATTTGAAACCCAGAATGTACATCTCAGTGTTCTTGGTTCATGTACTGCTGAAGGCTAGCTTGAAGGATTTTGAGCATAACCTTGGTAGCATGTGAAATAAATGTAATTGTATGTGGTTTGAACATTATATGTCATTGCTCTTCTTTGGGATTAAAATGAAAACTGACCTTTTCCAAGCCGGTGGCCATTGCTGAGTTTTCCAAATCTGCTGACATGTTGAGTGCAGCACGTTAGCAGCAGCATCTTTTAGGATTTGAAATAGCTCAGCTGAAATTCCATCACCTCCGCTAACTTTGTAGTAATGCTTCCTAAGCCCCACTTGACTCCAGGATGAAGCTGTCAAATTAAAAAGATTAAAATTTCCAGGGTTGACCAAAGCATGGGGAAGAATTCAAATTTTCTACTGGTTTTGGCATAATATGATAAGATTTATCACAGTTTATGAATTGTTTATCAATTTGTATATTCTTTTTGATTCAGCACTTTTTCTCCTAGAAAGTTACCTAATGGAAATTTATATAAACTTTCCTAATGTTTGCTGCTGCTGCTGCTAAGTCACTTCAGTCGTGTCCGACTCTAAGCAACCCCATAGACGGAAGCTCACCAGGTTCCCCGTCCCTGGGATTCTCCAGGCAAGAACACTGGAGTGGGTTGCCATTTCCTTCTCCAATGCATGAAAGTGAAAAGTGAAAGTGAAGTCGCTCAGTCGTGTCTGACTCTTAGTGACCTCATGGACTGCAGCCTACCAGGCTCCTCCGTCCATGGGATTTTCCAGGCAAAAGTACTGGGGTGCGGTGCCATTGCCTTCCCCGTCCTAATGTTTAGGTACTATGAAATAGTAATAATAAAATGGAAACAGCTAAATGTCTGTTAAACTCTACACAGCAAAGGAAATCATCAACAAAATGAAAAAGCAGGCTATAGAATGGGATAAAATGTTGGATTGGCCAAAAAATTCTTTTGGGTTTCCGTAAGATATTACAGAAAAACCTGGATGTTTTAGACAACCCATTATTTGTGAATCATACATCTGATGAGGGTTTAGTGACCAAAATTTATAAAGAATCCATGTAATTCAATAGCAAAAAAAAAAAAAAAAAAAAACAGTGAAACAAATGATTAAAAATTTAGCAGAGGATCTAAATAGACATTTTTCCAAAGGAGACATACAGATGGCCAACAGCTATATGAAAATGTGCTCAATGTCACTAACCATCAGCATATCAAACCATGAGTTATCATCTGATTAAAATGGCTATCATTAAAAAGACAAGAGAAAACAAGTGCTGGTAAGCATGTGGATAAAAGGGAAGCCTTGTGGATTTTTGGTGGGAATGTAAATTGTCGCAGCCACTATAGGAAACAGTATGAAGAGCTGCAAAAATTAAAAATAGAAGTACCACATGGTCCAACAATTCCACTTGGTACCTACCTAAAAGAAATTAAATCAGTATCTTGAATAGATATATGCACCCCCTTGTTCACTGAAGCACATCTCATCAGATGGTTAGCATCATCAATTCAATGGACATGAATTTGAGCAAATTCCGGGAGATAGTGGAGGACAGAAGAGCCTGGTATGTTGCAGTCCGTGAGGTTGCAAAGAGCCGGACATGACTTAGTGACTGAGCAACAACAGTGCACAACGTGGACTTCCCAGGTGCCGCAGGAGTAAAGAATCTGCCCGCCAGTGCAGCAGATGCAAGAGGCACGGGTTCAACCCCTAGGTTGAGAAGGTCCTCTGGAGTAGGAAATGGCAACCCACTCCAGTGTTCTTGACTGGAAAATTCCATAGCAGAGGAGCCTAGTGGGCCACAGAGCAAGCACACAGTGTACAGTATGGAGAAGTCACAGATGTAAACCACTTATTGTGGTAATTATTTTTCAATATTTACATGTATTAAATCATTATCCTATATACTTAAACTAAAACAGTGTTACATGTCAAGCATATCTCAATAAAACTGGAAAAAATTAAAGTAGGATCTAGACCAAAAAAAAAAAAAGAAAGAAATTCATGGGTTTCTATCTAGTATGGTACAGTGTGCTGGTTAAAGAATAAAGTATAATGCCTACAATTCCATCTGAAACATTACATTTACCCCCACTTTCTCTAGTCACTTTCTGGCACAAGACCCTAATTTAACGCCTTGAGTACTTACCACTACATGAATTTATCCTGAGTATTGATTTCACTTGTTCATCTTCCTCTTCTAGAGTCAAAGTTGTCTGACATCAGGAATGTTCTTTTTTGTTTTGCTGTTGTATCCTCAACACTTCATTGTAGTCCGTGCCTGGTATATTCATTGTGAAATGAATCAGAATAAACGGGTAGCACAGATAGGACACTCATCGGCTCCCAAGATGGAGATCAGTGTAAAGTTCTTATCAGATCCTCCTATCAGCACTGCTAAGTAGGTGTCGTTATTTTACTCTGATTTTCAAAATTTGGAAGCAAATGCAGGTAGGCTAAAATATGCATTCAGGGTCAACTGACTACTAAGGGGCAAAAGTAGCATGTTCTAACCCCAATTCTCTGCTGCTTAGGTTGTACATGGATAGAGTTGCAGTGAAATTGGTTTTCCATGTTCCGTATTTAATCCATGTTCCATGTTTAACTTGACATTCAGATTCGCAATTCTTCCCTCATTCCCTGTTGATTGCATAGTTCCTAGGGTCAATTCAGTTCAGTCGTTCAGTCGTGTCTGACTCCATGAGACCCCACGAACTGCAGCATGCCAGGCCTCTCTGTCCATCACCAACTCCTGGAGTTCATCCAAACTCATGTCCATTGAGTCGATGCTGCCACCCAACCATCTCATCCTCTGTCATCCCCTTCTCCTCCTGCCCTCAGTCTTTCCCAGCATCAGGGTCTTTGCAAATGAGTCAGTTCTTTGTATCAGGTGGCCAAAGTATTGGAGTTTCAGCTTCAACATCAGGCCTTCCAATGAACACCCAGGACTGATCTCCTTTAGGATGGACTGGTTGGATCTTCTTGCAGTCCAAGGGACTCTCAAGAGTCTTCTCCAACACCACAGTTAAAAAGCATCTATTCTTCGGTGCTCAGATTTCTTTATAGTCCAACTCTCACATCCATACATGACCACTGGAAAAACCATGGTCTCAACTAGACAGACCTTTGTTGACAAAGTAATGTCTCTGCTTTTTAATATGTTGTCATAACTTTCCTTCAAAGGAGTAAGCGTCTTAATTTCATGGCTGTAATCACCATCTGAAGTGATTTTGGAGCCCCAAAAAATAAAGTCTGATGCTGTTTCCACTGTTTCCCCATCTATTTCCCATGAAGTGATGGGACCAGATGCCATGATCTTCGTTTTCTGAATGTTGAGCTTTAAGCCAACTTTTTCACTCTCCACTTTCACGTTCATCAAGAGGCTCTTTAGTTCCTCTTCATTTTCTGCCATAAGGTGGTGTCATCTGCATATCTGAGGTTATTGATATTTCTCCTGGCAATCTTGATTCCAGCTTGAGCTTCTTCTAGCCCAGCATTTCTCATGATATATTCTGCATATAAATAAAATAAACAGGGTGGCAATGTACAGCCTTGTCGTACTCCTTTTCCTATTTGGAACCAGTCTGTTGTTCTAACTGTTGCTTCCTGACCTTCATATAGGTTTCTCAAGAGGCAGGTCAGGTGGTCTGGTATTCCCATCTCTTTCAGAATTTTCCACAATTTATTTTGATCCACACAGTCAAAGGCTTTGGCCTAGTCAATAAAGCAGAAATAGATGTTTTTCTGGAAATCTCTTGCTTTTTCAATAATCCAACAGATGCTAGCAATTTGGTCTCTGGTTCCTCTGCCTTTTCTAAAACCAGCTTGAACATCTGGAAGTTCATGATTCACATATTGCTGAAGCCTGGCTTGGATAATTTTGAGAATTACTTTACTAGCGTGGAGATGAGTGCAATTGTGCGGTAGTTCAAGCATTCTTTGGCATTGCCTTTCTTTGGATCAGTTTACTTCAGTTCAGTCGTTCAGCCATGTCAAACTCTGCAACCCCATGAATTGTAGCATGCCAGGCCTCCCTGTCCATCACCAACTCCCAGAGCTCACTCAAACTCACGTCCATCGAGTCGGTGATGCCATCCAGCCATCTCATCCTTTGTCGTACCCTTCTCCTCCTGCCCCCAATCCCTCCCAGCATCTGAGTCTTTTCCAATGAGTCAACTCTTTGCATGAGGTGGCCAAAGTACTGGAGTTTCAGCTTTAGCATCATTCCTTCCAAAGAACACCCAGGACTGATCTCCTTTAGAATGGACTGATTGGATCTCCCTGCAGTCCAAGGGACTCTCAAGAGTCTTCTCTAATGCCACAGTTCAAAAGCATCAATTCTTCGGCACTCAGCATTCTTCACAGTCCAACTCTCACATCCATACATGACCACAAGAAAAACCATAGCCTTGACTAGACGGACCTTTGTTGGCAAAGTAATGTCTCTGCTTTTGAATATGCTATCTAGGTTGGTCATAACTTTCCTTCCAAGGAGTAAGCGTCTTTTAATTTCATGGCTGCAATCACCATCTGCAGTGATTTTGGAGCCCCCAAAATAAAGTCTGATGCTGTTTCCACTGTTTCCTCATCTATTCCCCATGAAGTGATGGGACCAGATGCCATGGTCTTAGTTTTCTGAATGTTGAGCTTTAAGCCAACTTTTTCACTCTCCTTTTTCACTTTCAACAAGAGGCTTTTTAGTTCCTCTTCACTTTCTGCCATAAGAGTGGTGTCATCTGCATGTCTGAAGTTATTGATATTCCTCCCGGCAATCTTGATTCCAGCCTGTGCTTCTTCCAGCCCAGCATTTCTCATGATGTACTCTGCTGCTGCTGCTAAGTCACTTCAGTCATGTCCAACTCTGTCTGACCCCATAGACGGCAGCCCACAAGGCTCCCCTGTCCCTGGGATTCTCCAGGCAAGAACACTGGAGTGGGTTGCCATTTCCTTCTCCAATGCATAAAAGTGAAAGGGAAGTCGCTCAGTCGTGTCCAACTCTTAGCAACCTGCACAGCCTTGACGTACTCCTTTTCCTATTTGGAACCAGTTTGTTGTTCGATGTCCAGTTCAAACTGTTGCTTCCTGACCTGCATATAGGTTTGTCAAGAGGCAGTTCAAGTTCTGGTATTCCCATCTCTTTCAGAACTTTCCACAGCAGATTTGGAAAACTCAGCAGTGGCCACAGAACTGGAAAAGGTCAGTTTTCATTCTCATCCCAAAGAAAGGCAATGCCAAGAATGCTCAAACTACCGCACAGTTGCACTCATCTCACACGCTAGTAAAATAATGCTCAAAATTCTTCAAACCAGGCTTCAACAATACATGAATCATGAACTTCCAGATGTTCAAGCTGGTTTTAGAAAAGGCAGAGGAACCAGAGATCAAATTGCAAACATCTTCTGCATCATGGAAAAAGCAAGAGAGTTCCAGAAAAACATCTATTTCTGCTTTATTGACTATGCCAAAGCCTTTGACTGTGTGGATCACAATAAACAGTGGAAAATTCTTTGGGTCAGCAGTCCCTTAATTAATTGCAGCATCATAGCTCCAGTACTCTTGCCTAGAAAATCCCATGGATGGAGGAGCCTAGTAGGCTGCAGTCCATGGGGTCGCTAAGAGTCAGACATGACTGAGCAACTTCACTTTCTCTTTTCACTTTCACGCATTGGAGAAGGAAATGGCAACCCACTCCAGTGTTATTGCCTGGAGAATGCCAGGGACGGTGGAGCCTGGTAGGCTGCCATCTATGGGGTCACACAGAGTCGGACACGACTGAAGTGACTTAGCATAGCATAGGGAATTTAAATATCTGAGACCATTATTGCTAAATAGCTCCTTAAGTAATTAGCCCAGACTCAAACAAAATCTGTATTATGTTATTTTTTATATGTTTTTGAAGCAAAAGTACTTTTATATGAGAACAGGAACACACAGGACAACCCACATTGTCCAAATAAATACACCTGATTTCAGAAAAAACACATATTACCTTGAATTCAGACCATCATGAAAAAGCCAGGAGAATACTGTCCTTCCATAATGATGTAAAATGAATGAAACATCATACTTTGGGAAAGTGCTTGAAGCAGACAAAAAACATTGTTTTAACCTCCTCTTCTTTTCCCTCCTCCACTAAAAAATAAATAGACCAAGCAGAAAAAAAGTACCATTATTACAAATAAATGTGTGTGTATATATGCTCATTTGCAGATGAAATGGATCTTTGTTAGGATGTGTAAGCAGTTTAGACACTTGGAAGAGTTGGGTTCAGGACATACTTATTAGACTGTAACAGAACATTTGTGCTCATTAATTTCATGATTAATGAAATAACTGAGCTTAAAATTCTATGCTTAGAGATGTGCAATAGAGTTCGGGATAGAATCTGTTGGTTCTGTGCTTCATTTATCCATGCCTAACCAAAAGAATTCCAAGGGAAAAACTGGGAATTTTCTAAAATGCCAAAAGAGATAAACTCTAAGTGAAATGGGGTGCTTTTTTGATATGTGTGACTTTCTCTGCCTTTTGGGTTGCAGGGAAGTTACTCACGATACTTGGGTATGACCTTTTCTTTGGGATTTCTACTAAATTGCAAGAACTCGATTGGTTTTGTTGCCACCTTCTGGCTCCTACAAAAACTTCAGCTTATAAAATGTGGGTTGAAAACACTTTGAACACTGTCTGATACAGCCCAATTGCCAAATTAGACAGACTGAAACACCCATCCACCTAGTATGAACTTCAGAATGGGAAACAGGAAAGATTAAGAGGACAAAACTTCCATTTAAATTTTGTATTAATATGACATCTAAGTGAAAGAGTACCTTTATTTGCAATTCACTGAAAAAACTCTTACAAAATGGCAAAGAGATCTCACAAATCTGTTTGAACATTCTACAAGCCCAGATTTGCCACTTGGTTTAGTTTTTAAAATCTGTATCAAAATAAAATATGCCTGTGAAAGTAAACCAAACAATAATGAAGAGCTTATAATAAAGGCAATAAAAGCAATGGTCTCCTGTCTTAAGACTCCTTACCCACAGTTTCATTCCACAAGATAATTTCTCCTCTTTCTGATTGCTTTAGACACTTCAGGCTGCTACAACAGAATACCATAGACTAGGCTTATAAACAACAAAAGCTTATATCTCACAGTTCTGGGGATTGGAAGCTCGTGATCAGGTGTTAACTTGGTCAGTTTCTTGGTGAGGGTCCATTCCCTGGTTTGACATCTTTATTATGCATCCTCAAATGGAGGAAAGGATTAGAGAGATCTCTGGGTCTCTTTTATAAGTGCACTAATCCCATTTATAAGGGCTACACCCCCCTGACCTAAGCACTTGCAAAGGCCCCATCTCCTATAATCATCATGTTGGGGGGTTGATTTTAACATATGACTTTGGAGGGAATAAATACTGGTCTTAGTTCTTCTGGAAGATTTTTGCATAACTTTGAATCATATTCTTTCATTTCATGCTTTATTAATTTTAGATAGTATCCACTGATAGCCCACTATGAAAAATGGAAGATTTAACTCATGTACTTTATGTTTTCCTGATCTTCCTCCTCCTTCCATGTTTGATAGTTAAATTATTACCTTTAGATTTTCTTATAGTTACTTTCATGACTTTACATAGTATGCTGAGTCTCTATTGCCTGTTCCACTAACTTTTATCAGAGCCTTGACTCCTCTTTATGTAAGAAGAGGGTATTATCCTCACTACCATTCTCCATCTTTCTTTTCCATTCCTCTTTCTATTTTCTTTTTTTAAATTTTTTTATTGGAGTATAGTTGATTTGCAATGATACATTAATTTCAGGTGTACAGGAAAGTGAATCAGTTATATATGTGTGTGTGTGTATATATATATATTAGAGAGAGAGAGAGAGAAGGAAATGGCAACCCACTCCAGTGTTCTTGCCTGGAGAATCCCAGGGACAGGGGAGCCTGGTGGGCTGCCATCTATGGGGTCGCACAGAGTCGGGCACAGAGTCGGACACACACATATATCCATTCTTTTTAGATTCTTTTCCCTTATAGACCATTACAGAGTGTTGAGTAAATTTCTCTGTGCTATACAATGTGTTTATTAGTTGTCAGTTTTATATATAGTAGTGCATAGATATATCAATCCCAATCCCCCAATTTATCCCTTCTCCCCCCCCCACCCCCGCCCATCTTCTGGTAACTATGTTTGTTTTCTACATCTGTATCTCTATTTCTGTTTTGTAGATAAATTCATTTGTACCCTTTCTTAAAATTCCACATATAAGTGATACATTATATAGTATTTTTATTTCTCTGTCTGACTTACTTTACTCAATGTGAGAATCTCTAGGTCCATCTATATAGCTACAAATGGCATTATTTCATTCTTTATATGGCTGAGTAATATTCCACTGTATACACACACCACATCTTCTTCATCTATTCCTCTGTTGATGTACATTTAGGTTGCTTCCATGTCGTGGTTATTGTGAATAGTGCTGCTGTGAACATTCCCTCTTTCTATGTTTACCCTTTACCTGATTGAGTTTGTAATAAAGTTCAATTCTGCAACTTCATCAGAATTGTTCATATTCTATTGGTAGATTGACTCTAAAAGTTTTCGAAATAAGACTTGTACTTTGAAATAGCTATTTAAAGTTTATTCACTGTCTGGCCATTATATTTTAATTTCTACTGTGTCCCTGATATCAAAGCCAAATTTTACACTTTATTTGCAGCTTAGCATCATTCTGCATTTTAGTGTATTTTGACTTAGAGCAATGACATTCTTGTATAATGTTTTATTTGCCAGCAAGTTTTCTTGGACAGTCTCTATCAGGACAACAGTTTTTCTGCCTTTCCAACCCCACTATTTTTTAAGGGCTCCCTCTTCTCTGAACACCTACCTTGCAGATTTTCTGCTTTTTGTTCCACTCAGCACCAGGCAAATTTTAGGCTCAATGCATAGCTTTAATTCTGAGACTTATCTACCTCATTAGATTGGACCCTGCTACTAGACTTAGCAAATAAAAGAATGCTCAGTCAACTTTAGATTTACAGAAGGATTTTTTTTTAGCCTGAATTTGTGCCATGAACATTTATCTATATCCCAGCTTGTCTTTTTTCTTTGTTGACACTCTTGTTTTGATGGAGAACATTCTTGACTATCTTCGTAAGATAAGAAAGCAGAGAAAGATAAATTCTTGGAAATGTTTTTCTTCTCCCTCTTTACAATTGATTGATGGTTGAGCTTTAGAGATGTAACTTGAAAGACAATTCCTGTCAGAAATTTTAAGATGTTATTCTGTTGTTTTTGGCATCCAGTCTGTCTAATGTTAGTCTGATTCACATACCTTGTGGTGAAATCATTTTTTCTGTTTTGAAAGATTTTTCTTTTGGGAAAGCATTTAAAACTATTTATTTTTGGTGTTCTGAAATCTCAAAATTCAATGTAGGTCTTACTTAAAAAAAAAATCTTTTTGTCTAGTCTTTGATGGGTCCTTTAATTCTGAAGAACTGTGACTCATCACTTCTGAAAAATTTTCTTCTGTTATTTCTTTTCTATTTTCATTCTTTCCATTTTATTGGCTGTCCTTTTGGAACTCTATTATTCGTAACTTGGACCATCTTGATTAGTCTCAATACCTTTTCTCCCCCTTATATTTTCCATTTATGACTTTTTATTCTGTATTCTAGAAGATTTTGTCAAGTTTTTTCCAGTTCTGCCTTTGATTTTTAGATTTTTGTTAATCATGATTTTAGTCTCTTAAAGCCGTCTTGTTTTCTAATTGTTTATAATAACATAGTATTTTTATTTATGAATAATCTGATTGAATCTCTCTGAAAATACTGTTTTTTAAAGGTCCCTTCTGTCCTCTGAATTATTTTTATTTTATCCAGCATTGCTTTTTGTTTGTTTATTTTAGTCTTTCCTTTCATTTTCTGATTTCTCTTAAATTCCTGATGCTACTTGGTAATCCATTTTAACTATAGAAAGAATTGGGTCACTTGTGTGAATTTGCTCAGCTGCTGTGTCACTGGGTCAGTTTTTCCAAGGAGACCTCTGCCTAGTATGGGATAGGAACACTGTATTAGCTATTACATTTCACTACCACATGAACTGGTGGGAAGCTGACTGTCAGACATGGACTTTTAAAATGCCAGAATATGAAGGATTGTAGACTGGGGTATCCAATTTCACAAAGGCCCTTGCTATCACTCAGCAAAAGAGGCCTTTGTTTTTGCCTGTTTTTCCTGGATCCTAGAAGTATTAAGTGTAGAACTATGAGAGGAGCACAGAAGTGCTGATTTGTACTGTAGACCTGTATATAAACCTTTAATTAATCTTCTCACTTTTAGCCACATTTCTCACTTTTGAGTCCAGAATATATCATGCTTTCTAACAGGTATATCATATCCCACCCTTTTTGTAGCTTTTCTATAGTGCATTCATCACTCAACACACTCATATGCTCTTCGTCTTCCAGAAATTATTGACCTCTTATGTGCAATTGTGAGCAGATCCCATCCTGCACATCCTTAGCTGGTATGACAGTGTTTATTCCTTTCTGTATTTTTATCCTTCTATTTCCTTGTGTCTCAGGAAGGAAAAGAGATGGGCTTAAGTGCATCTTATGTCATCTTGAACTAATAGTTTGTAGTTGCTTCTATTTTATTGTTTCATGGTGGAAATAAAATTCAAGTTAAATAATGAGTTACTTCCTTAATCACTTTTGCAGAATTATTCCTCTCCAATCATTACCATTTGGCTTCCCTAATGCCTCAGATGGTTAAGAATCATCCTGCAATGCAGAAGGCCCAGGTTCCATACCTGGGTTGGAAAGATCCCCTGGAGAAGGAAGTGACTACCTACTCCAGTATTCTTGCCTGGGAAATCCCATGGACAGAGGAGCCTGGCAGGCTATACAGTTCATGGGGTTGCAGATTTGTATGTAAGGAATCTGAGGACCACTGATGTTTAAGGATATCAGGCAGCCTTTGACAGAATGAGTACAGATGTGTCCAAAAAACTAAGGAGGATTCTAAGATACTGAGAAACTTATTCTGAAATTGATCTCATTCATTCTGCAACATCTGATGAGTGCCTGTAATGGGCCAAGTACTAGGCTAAGTGTTGGGAAAGTAGATGGATATAAACGTGAATAAGGTACAAACTTTACCCTTGAGGATTGCATAATCTGGTGAATAACTTGAGTTTATGGAGAAGGCAATGGCACCCCACTCCAGTACTCTTGCCTGGAAAATCCCATGGACAGAGGAGCCTGGTAGGCTGCAGTCCGTGGGGTCACTAAGAGTCCAACACGACTGAGCATCTTCACTTTCACTTTTCACTTTCATGAATTGGAGAAGGAAATGGCAACCCACTCTAGTGTTCTTGCCTGGAGAATCCCAGGGACGGGGGAGCCTCGTGGGCTGCCGTCTATGGGGTTGCACAGAGTCAGACACAACTCAAGTGACTTAGCAGCAGCAGCATTCAGCATTTTGCAGTTTATAAGTCAGTTTTACCTATGGTGGATGCTTGACACTTGCTGATTTACCATTCAGCCTTTTAACTACTCCTAAGGGACTCCAGTGATCCATGACATGCAATAATTAATTCATTCACTTAGGTATAAATTTGAGTCACATGCACCATGAGACTGTGTAGAATGTATAGCTGCCTGTGTGGTGAAAGAGCCAAATTCATTCTTGTGGAATCTTTAAGCAGCCTTGTGCATACGGTGCATGCATTTATAGCCAGATTCTTGAGCCATCAGAACTCAATGGGAGTACAAACATTAAGTGGGTTTATTTCCCTCTTATTATTGCCTTTAATAGTGTTCTTTCAAATTTCTTTTCTTCTTGTTTTGGCATCTTGGGTATCTTCCATAGCTTTCTAAACACTTTCTGTTAAAAAGTTCAGTGTAGTCCAATTTAAAATTTAAATCCATCTTTTCCAATTCCCTAGTTCAGGTTTGAACTCTGCAAGAGAATTTAGGAATGGGAGAGAGGGCCTCTTTTGTTATTTTCCTTCTCTTCCCTCCCTCCTGGTTTTAGCTCTTTGTGTTGTGACATATAGAAGGAGAAAGAGTGTCTGTTACTTTCCTGGCCACTGCCCTAGTCCCACATGGTTGTTGCTACTGAAACTAAGATGTAACTGACTATCCATAAACTCTCTCCTTGACAAAGCCTGGCTCTTTCATGGTGTGCAAGTGGAAATTCTCTGGGGAAGTCCTTACTGACTAGTCTTTTGATCTGAGAAATCAGTTTTGGCTTTCTCTCCACCAAACCCCTTCAGCTCCATCCCTGGTGATTCATCTCCAGTCTCTTATCAGGTGATGTACCACCAAGAAGGTACAAGCCCATTCCTTGGCTCCATACCCTCCCATGACAGACCGCTTCAGTGCTGTCCTCTATCTGCACCATTGGTTTAATTTCATTCTCTTGTGGTTTCTGGGTCTCACATTTCTCTGCTAAAATGGGCAGAGGGCTGTAGTAAGTCTGCTACACAAAGCAGTATCCAGCTGGAAACCGAGATGCTGGTCTGCCCTTCCCATGTCCATGTGTGCTCAGTCACTTTAGTCACGTCTGACTCTTTGAGACCTTGTGGCAGCCTGCCATACTGTCCCAGCTATAGCCTGGGACTGTAGCTTGCCAGGCTCCTCTGTCCATGGGATTCTTCAGGCAAGAATACTGGAGTGGGTTGTCATATACTCCTCCAGGAGATCTTCCCAACTGCAGGATTGAACGCAAATCTCTTATGTCTTTGGCATTGGCAGATGGGTTCTTTACCTCTAGAACCAACTGGGACACCCTCTTGTCTGTGTGAGAGGTTCTCTCAGAGCCTGTGTGGTTTGAAACCCAGAAGAAATAATCCACCCTTTCAATGAGGAGGGGAGGAAAAATCCTCTGAACTCTGATGACTGTATCCTGCCAGTTCCACTGTCTCCAATCACCTCCCTCACTCATCTTTTGCTTATGTAGACATGAGCAAGAAGCAGCAGAAGTGATGTAAGGATCTAGCCCACATTTTCTGGTGGAGAGCTTTTTTGTTTCTAGATTCAGATCCTACTTGGTGATTGTGAGTCAGCAGGAAAAATATAACTCAACAGCCTATTATACATTTTATGTTGTATATGTAGTCATATTAACTTGGGACTTTACAAGGTTCTGGAAACATTCCTCTTGAATGTATATGGCTATGTTCTCTCAAGATATTGTTTATAGACCACCTGTGTCTGAATCAGTTGGGGATCACAAGGGGAAATGTGAATTCCTAGGGTCTGGGCTCTGAAGGGTTGAGAAGGAGTCAGGAATCACAGTTTTCAACAAACACCCCAAGGTTCACTGATGCATACTAAAGTTAGACAGCCATTTGTCTTGAGACCACCACACATTTCCTATGTCCTCCTAACACCACTGTTCAGCAGATCAGTCTGGTATTATCCCCATTTTACTGCTGAGGAAATTGAGATTTAAAGGAGAAACATGGCTTGCCAAATGGCAAAGTCACCACTATTGCTAGTGAAGTGTGTGTGTGTGTGTGTGTGTGTGTGTTAGTCACTCAGTTGTGTCCGACTCTTTGTGACCCCATGGACTGTAGCCTGCCAGGCTCCTCTGTCCATGGAATTCTCCAGGCAAGAATTACTGGAGTGGGTTGCCATTCCCTTCTCCAAGGGAATCTTCCCGACCCAGGGATTGAACCCAGGTCTCCAGCATTGCAGGCAGATTCTTTACCATCTGAACCATGAAGGAAGATCCCCAATAATAAATGTCAGGTTATCCCACCACTATGCCCCTGAACATAATTTTAAAGAGAGAAGATATAACTAAATTTATCTTTTTGCAGATCACTGAAATAATACATGTTTATCTCATGAAACCCATAAAATACAAAATTATTTAAACAAATATAATGCCACCATTCAGATATAATCATTTGTTTCTGCATATAATGTGTTATAACTGTTTTTGCAAAATTACATCATATTTTGATACTCTTTAGTAACATGCTTCCTAAATTCATCCATTAAATATTTTTCAACATTATTTTCAAAGGCAGTATGATCTTTTACTTTATGGATGTGGCGTTCTTTATTGACCCAATCCCCTGTTGATGGACAATTTGATTATTTTGACTTTTTACTACTACCAAAAGCTACTTTTAAGTGTTAGGCCACTTGACGGGGATTTGGGGAATATGGTGCAACTTTATAGAGGAAATGCAGCAGATTTTTAAAGGTCATGTTATATTAAAGTATACCCAATGATCTGAAATGATATGAAGTATTTCCACAGTCACTAAAAATATTATGTTGTTTTTTTAGGAACAAGTCCATTTTGTTTTACTTTAACCTGCTCACCTGTACCAGTCCCTCCGTGGTGGTAAACCTACAGTGCCCTACCACACAGGTAAGGCAAAAATATGCCTCACTGGTTTTAGCAATTTTGAACATTCTTGGATGACAGAACTGAGAAACTCTATTTGAATTCTGGTTGTGTGTGATTAATGATGAATTTATGGAAGGTGATAAGACAGAAGTATAATCTCATGTTTGTTCATATACAATAAAAACAGGGATTAATCATTTAGTATCACTAGGAACCTCAGTGATTATCTTGTCCAACCACCCATTTTTATAAATGAATAAACTGCAGTATAGAGAAGTAGAGATATTTTTCTCAAGATTAGTATTAGGAAGAATAAAGCCATCTATTGTAACTAATAAACTTCAGTTCTTCAGTGACTGAACACAATAGTTTCTTTTTGGCCATATAATAGTATAAGGCGGTGTTTGCGGTCAGTGGGCGGCTCTTTTCCAGGCTCCTTTCCTCTGGTGACTGTCATCCCTTAAGGACTCAGCAGCAGCAACAGCATCCAGTTGCCAGAAGGAAGCAAAAGGCTGAATAAAGCACCCCTGCTCTAAGCCTTGGATCAGTTGGGTCACACATTGTATTTCTACTCAAATACCATAAACTCATAAGTTTTAAATGTTCAACCTGAGATGCAAGAAGGAAGGAAAGAAGGAATAAAGCCATGTAATTGTGGACTGAGCAGCCTCTTGTGTACCATGAAGAAATGAAACAAGATATCAATGGGGAGTTCATTTTGTTTTCTATATTCTATCCATCTGTCCTCTAGAGGACCCTTCTTCCCAAGGGAGACAACTCAGAGTCCAGTGTGGTACTGAACTTCAACCCACAGTTTAGGATCTATGGATGATGGATAGTCTCTCCATCAGGTCTGGACACTAAATGCACAATGGGGAACAGGGCTAGGGCAGTTAGAATACAAACTCCTATTCAGAAAGGGAGGAGGTGTACGTGCACAGTGGCCTTTAGTGCGTAGCATGAGAACGGCCTTTTATCTCTTCAGATTGTGTTCTCTGAAGGAAGTTCCTTATCTGCCATCCTGTGATCCTTCGCTCAACAAACTGGAAGGTTATTTCCTGTTTGTCAACCTCAGGCCATACCAGTGCTGAACACTGGAAATATGCCCTCTTACAGGCCATGTGGCTTTGAAACTCTCTTCCTGTTGTGCAAGTTTATCATGTCAGAGATTATTTTAACAGTCAAATGCCTTTTCAGGTTAGGTCATGAATTTAGCAGTACAACTACCTTAAAAACTCAGTAGGATTTTGACTTATTTGCTTTCTCCTGGTTCCTTGTGCAAGTAAACCACATCTGAAGGTCTTCTCTAGAAAATCTGCTTGCTTTCCTCCTCATGTCCCTCAAAGACTTTTGATATCTTATTTCCTGCTGAGATTTAAGCCATCTTCGGGTATTAACATCTTAGTTCTGTGACCACCTCTACCACAAAACCTTGTTTTTATCACAGCCACTCACCCCCAAGGTCAAATTCTCACTCTTGTCAGTACCAATAATTACCACCCTTAATTTCAAACATCATACTGTCTAATCATTTCAGTCCCTCTAATATTTCAACTCCAGTTATTCTTCTACCTCACTTGGACCTACAAACCACTGACTGGATGCCCTTCAAAGTTTCCCTCAGTTCTATCATGTTTCCATCTCATTCTTTATATGATTTAAACACCATTGTCCCTCTTGAAAATGACTCCTTTATAGAACTCTCATACTGTAAAGCGTCTGTTTACAATGCAGGAGACCTGGGTTCAATCCCTGGGTTGGGAAGATCCCCTGGAGAAGGAAATGGCAATCCACTCCAGTACTATTGCCTGGAATATCCCATGGACAGAGGAGCCTGGTGGGCTACAGTCCATGGGGTCTCAGAGTCGGACATGACTGAGCGACTTCACTTCTTCATACATTATTTGTGGCAATGTAAATGGCTTCAACAGGTATGGAAACCAGTATGGAGGTTTCTTAAAAAACTAAAGATAGAACTACCGTGTGATTCAGCAACTCCACTCCTGAGTATAAACCCAGAGAAAACTCTTAATGTGAAAAGATACATGCTCCTAGGTGTTCATAGCAGCACTATTTACAATAGCCAACACATGGAAGCAACCTAAGTGTCCATTAACAGATGAATGGTTAAAGAAGATGTGGTACATGTATACAATGGACTATGACTCAGCCATAAAAAGAATGAAATAATGCCATTTGCAGCAACTTGGAGGGCATTGCTTAAGTGAAATAAGTCAGAGAGAGAGAGAGACAAATACTGTATGATGTCACTTATATGAGGAGTCTGAAAAATGATACAAATGAACTTATTTACAAATCAGAAACAAACTCACAGACATAGCAGACAAACTTATGGTTACTAAAAAGGAAGGGAGAAGAGAGATAAATTATGAGGTTTGGACCAGCAGATAAATACTGCTGCTGCTGCTGCTAAGTCGTTTCATTCGTGTCCGACTCTGTGCTACTCCATAGATGGCAGCCCACCAGGCTCCTCTGTCCATGGGATTTTCCAGGCAAGAGTACTGGAGTGGGGTGCCATTGCCTTCTCCAGATACTACTATATATAAAATAGATAAACAGGGTTCTATATAGATAGGTTCCCTGTTTACTACAGGGAACCATATTCAATATATTTTAATAAAGTACAATGGAAAAGTGTGTGTGTGTGTGTGTGTGTGTTATATATATATATATATATATATACATATATATATATATAAAACATCACTTTGCTGTACACCAGCCAAAGTAAAAACAACACCCAGTTGTGGATGTGACTGGTGGTGAAAGTAAAGTCTGATGTTGTAAAGAGCAACATTGCATAGAAACCTGGAATGTTAGGTCCATGAATCAAGGCAAATTGGAAGTGGTCCAAAAGGAGATGGCAAGAGTGAACATCGACATTTTAGGAATCATGAACTAAAATGGACTGGAATGGGTGAATTTAACTCAGATGACCATTATATCTATTACTGTGGGCAAAAATCCCTTAAAGAAATGGAGTAGCCATCATAGTCAACAAAAGAGTCCAAAAATGCAGTACTTGGCTGCTGCTGCTAAGTTGCTTCAGTCGTGTCCGACTTTGTGCGACCCCATAGATGGCTGCCCAACAGGCTCCCCCATCCCTGGGATTCTCCAGGCAAGAATACTGGGGTAGGTTGCCATGTCCTCCTCCAATGCATGAAAGTGAAAAGTGAAAGTGAAGTCGCTCAGTCATGTCTGACTCTTAGCGACCCCATGGACTGCAGCCTACCAGGCTCCTCCATCCATGGGATTTTCCAGGCAAGAGTACTGGAGTGGGCTGTACTTGGAGGCAATCTCAAAAACAACAGAATGATGTCTATTCATTTCCAAGGCAAACCATTCAATATCACAGTAATCCAAGTCTGCCCTGACCAGTAATACTAAAGAAGCTAAAGTTCAACGGTTCTATGAGGACCTACAAGACCTTCTAGAACTTACACACACACAAAAATGTCCTTTTCATTGTAGGGAACTGGAATGCAAAAGTAGGACATCAAGAAACACCTGGAGTAACAGGCAAATTTGGCCTTGGAGTACAGAATGAAGCAGGGAAAGGCTAATAGAGCTTTGCCAAAAGAACGCACTGGTCATAGCAAACATCCTCTTCCAACAACACAAGAGAAGACTCAACACATGGACATCACCAGATGGTCAATACCAAAATCAGATTGATTATATTCTTTGCTGCCAAATTTGGGGAAGCTCAATACAGTCAGCAAAAACAAGACCGGGAGCTGACTGTGACTCAGATCATGAACTCCTTATTGCCAAATTCAGACTTAAACTGAAGAAAGTAGAGGAAACAACTAGACCATTCAGGTATGACCTAAATCAAATCCTTTATGATTATACAGTAGAAGCGAGAAACAGATTCAAGGGATTAGATCTGATAGACAGAATGCCTGAAGAACTATGGAGGGAGGTTCGTGACATTGTACAGGAGGCAGTGATCAAGACCATCTCCAAGAAAAAGAAATGCAGAAAGGCAAAATGATTGTCTGAGGAGGCCTTGCAAACAGCTATGAAAAGAAGAGAAGTGAAAGCCAAAGGAGAAAAGGAAAGATATACCCATTTGAATGCAGAGTTCCAAAGAATAGCAAGGAGACATAAGAAAGCCTTCCTCAGTGATTAATGCAAAGAAATAGAGGAAAACAACAGAATGGGAAAGACTAGGGATCTCTTCAAGAAAATCAGAGATACTAAGGGAACATTTCATGCTAAGATGGGCTCAATAAAGGACATAAATGGTATGGAACTAACAGAAGCACACAATATTAAGAAGAGGTGGCAAGAATACACAGAAGAACTGTACAAAAAAGATCTTCATGACCCAGATAATCATGATGATGTGATCACTCACCTAGAGCCAGACATCCTGGAATGTGAAGTCAAGTGGGCCTTAGGAAGCATCACTATAAACAAAGTTAGTGGAGGTAATGGAATTCCAGTTGAGCTATTTCAAATCCTAAAAGATGATGATGTGAAAGTGCTGCACTCAGTTTGCCAGCAAATTTGGAAAACTCAGTAGTAGCCACAAGACTCAAAAGGTCAGTTTTCATTTCAACCCCAAAGAAAGGCAATGCTAAAGAATGCTCAAACTACCACACAATTGTACTCATCTTGCATGCTAGCAAAGAAATGCTCAAAATTATCCAGGCCAGGATTCAACAGTACATGAACCATGAACTTCCAGATGTTCACACTAGATTTAGAAAAGGCAGAGGAACCAGAGATCAAGAGGTTGGAATACCAGACCACTTGACCTGCATCCTCAGAAATCTGTATGCAGGTCAAGAAGCAACAGTTAGAACCAGACATGGAACAGCGGACTGGTTCCAAATTGGGAAAGGCATATGTCAAGGCTGTACGTTGTCACCCTGCTTATATAACTTATATGCAGAGTACATCATGAGAAATTCTGGACTGGATGAAGCACAAGCTGGATTGGATGAAGCACAAGCTTGAATTCTGGGAGAAATATCAATAACCTCAGATATGCAGATGACACCACCCTTATGGCAGAAAGTGAAGAACTAAAGAGCCTCTTGATGAAAATGAAAGAGGAGAGTGAAAAAGTTGGCTCAAAACTCAACATTTAAAAGCCTAAGATCATGGCATCTGGTCCCGTCACTTCATGGCAAATAGATGGGGAAATAGTGGAAACAGTGACAGACTATGTTTCTGGGCTCCAAAATCAGTTCAGATGATGACTGCAGCCATGAAATTAAAAGATCTTTCTCCTTTGAAGAAAAGTTATGACCATCCTTGTCTAGCATATTCAAAAGCAGAGACATTACTTTGCCAACAAAGGTCCATCTAGTCAAGGCTATGGTTTTTCCTGTGGTCATGTATGGATGTGAGGGTTGGACTGTGAAGAAAGCTGAGTGCCGAAGAATTGATGCTTTTGAACTGTGGTGTTGGAGAAGGCTCTTGAGAGTCCCTTGGACTGCAAGGAGATTAAACCAGTCCATCCTAAAGGAGATCAGTCCTGAATATTCATTGGAAAGACTGATGCTGAAGCTGACACTCCAGTAGTTTGGCCACCTGATGTGAAGAACTGACTCATTTGAAAAGACCCTGATGCTGGGAAAGATTGAAGGCAGGAGGAGAAGGGGACGACAGAGGATGAGATGGCTGGATGGCATCAATGACTCAGTGGACATGACTTTAGTGGACTCCAGGAGTTGGTGATGGACAGGGAGGCCTGGTCTGCTGTGGTTTATTAGTCACAAAGAGTCAGACACGACTTAGCAACTGAACTGAACTGTACACCAGAAACTAACACAACATTGTAAAACAACTATACTTCAATAAAATTTTGAAAAGAATTTTTAAATCACACCCTTCTACAAACCCTCAATTCTTTTGCCCCCTCTCATTTAGTTGTACTTCCCTGGCAAAAACTCATTCATGACTAAATGCAGCTTTCTACCTACTCCATGCTTCAATCTAGGCAGCAGTGTGTTCTTGCAGAAAACACACACAGCAGTCCATTAAATTGAGGGCTGCTAACCTCCAGGGGCCCCTCAATGCTGTCCCTCAATCACACAAGAGACCCTTTGTCCATTCACTAGCTACTCTGCTAGAAAACAACTTCACACCTTTTCCTCTCACCTCAAACCTCCAAGCCCTCCTTCCCTGTCTCTATCAGCCTTTGACTTGGCTTCCTAGTTCACTGTGAAAATATCAGCATTCAGTAGACAACTTTTACAGGTTCCCACACTGACCTTCCTGCCATTATCTGTGTTCATGTATTTACTCTGCCTTCCCTGCTCTTCTCTGGAGAAACAGCCTGTGTGCCCAAGGCCAGCCCATCTGCTTATGCATTAGATCTTATCCTCACTCACAAACTCCAGCACACAACTCCAGAAATCTTCCTTTATTTTTTTACTACCAGTTTCCTTCTCCACTAAATCATCCCCATCAGAAGAAAAACATGCTGTTATTTCTTCCACATTAAAAAGTTTTCTCATTGATCCCATATCCCCTTACAGTTACTGCTTCATGTCTTTGTGCTGCTTTTTTTTTTTTTTTTTTGCAAAATTTCTCAAAAGAATAATTTATATCCAATGTATCTGAATCTTCTCTTCTTACTTGCATTCAGGCTTTTATTCTTACTCCATTTTCTCCAAATGATACCATTGATCTTCATATATTTAAGCTAAGCTAAGCTAAGCTAAGTCACTTCAGTCGTGTCCGACTCTGTGTGACCCCAATAGACGGCAGCCCATCAGGCTTCCCCGTCCCTGGGATTCTCCAGGCAAGAACACTGGAGTGGGTTGCCATTTCCTTCTCCAGTGCATGAAAGTGAAAAGTGAAAGGTAAGTCGCTCAGTCATGTCCAGCTCTTAGCGACCCCATGGACTGCAGCCTACCAGGCTCCTCCGTCCACAGGATTTTCCAGGAAAGAGTACTGGAGCGGGGTGCCATTGCCTTCTCTGGCCATATATTTAAACCAATGGTCAATTCTCTATCCATATTTACTTGATACAACAGTATTGTTTAATCTATCCATCTTCCTTCAAGTACTTTCTTCACTTGGCTCCTAGGACATAGCATTCTCTTTCCTCTTAATTCTCTGGATCCTCCCTCTCAGTATTCTTTGATGGCTTCTCCTCATCTTCCCAGCACCTTGTAAACACTGGAGTTTCCTCCTCCACCAGGCTTAGCCCTCTTCAAAATATATATTTACCCCTTTGGTGATCACACCTAGTCTTTTGGTTTTACTACCATCTATATACCGTCCTTCCTAGTTTATATATGTATATTCCCAGGACTCCAGTTCTTTCTATCCAACCAACTATGTCATGTCTCTACATGGATGTTTAGTTGGCATCTCAAATTTAACATGTCCAAACTCAATCCCTGAAAGTCTCTGACTTTATCCCTAAAATTGTTCCCCCATCCCCAACAGTCTTTTCTTTTTCCATTAAGGTCAACTCTAAATACCATGGAACCACCCTTGATCCCTCTTATCTCTTGTACTCATATTTGAGCTGTGAGCTAATTCCTCTGGTCTCCATTCAAAATATACCCAAGACCAAATTACTTTTAACCATCTCCTCCTCTTTTCAAGGAGCCAGTATATTGTTTCAGTGACCCCCGATTGGTCTCTTTGCCTCTATTCTTGCCCCTGCCTCCAGTCCCTTAGTCTCTTCTCCACCCAGCAGTCAGTGTGATCCTGTTAAATATCAGTCACATTATATCCCTCCTTTGCTCAGGCCTCTTTCCCTCAATAGCTTCCCAAGTTGCTCATATTAAAAGCCAAAGTCCTAACAGTGTCCTCCAAGGTCCTTCACTGTATGCCTGACTCTGACCACATTTGCTGTGTTCCTCCCTCTACTCACTGCACTCAGGTCATAGTGACCATCCATTGTCTTCAAAGGATCCAAGAAAGTACCTAGACTTCACTGTTCTCCCTGCCTAGCCTCCTCTTTCTCCAGATGACTACAGTTTGATCACTAGTCTTCAAGTCTTCCTCAAATATTACCTTTTCAGTGACACCTCCCTTTGATTACCTGTTTAAAGTTATAATCCCATCCTGGTTCCTTTCATCATCTGGCCTTTCTAGCCTTATTTTTCTCTATAACAGCTACTACCATCTTGGGTGCTTAGTCGCTCAGTCGTCTCCGAGTCTTTGCTCCCCCATGGACTGTAGCCTGCCAGGCTCCTCTGTTGATGGGATTCTCCAGGCAAGAATACTTACAGCAAACAATTTTACTTATTTGTCATTACCCATCTCTTCCTACTAGAATGTAAACCGCTTGAGGGTAGGGATTTTTATCTGTTTTGTTCACTGCCATGTCCCCAGTGCCTAGAACAGGCTCAGAGTAGGTGACTGATAAATATTTGTTGAATTAAAGGGTAAATGAATGAATGAGAGAATTAATATTTTACTATTCCCAGTCTAGAAATCTTTTGACTATACTATACAAATCCATCATTCTCATGATGAAACAAAAAATCCTTCCACACTATGCTTTTTGTTAAACATTTCAGTTACTAGATCCTTTCTTCATTGGAACTGTACTGTTTTAACCTTCAGTGTAACTTTCTCTTCCACTCACCAAATCCTAATTTATATTAGAGTGTTAATTGCATATGAACAGAATATGTAAATATAATGATGAAGAACTATATTCAAGGTGCCCCTTTGTGGTTATACAAAGAATCAGAACTGAGTCAGAATATATATCAGCTGCCAATAATGCAGAATTGCTCTCAGTCTGCCAGGTAATAATGTATCTACTGATCCAAGCCATAATTTTATGCATTACATTTTCTGTTAACTGCAGCATGGTCCAGACATGTGTCATAAGCATTTAAAGGACAAACCTTGATCAATTAGGATATCCAACCTCAATGTGACCTTCATTTTTGGCTAATTATATGTTGATTGCTACTAATCAGCATTGTATTTATAGTGAACAAATAGGTCTGATAGAGAGTAAAGAGCAGTTGTCATGTTTTTAACAGCTCATTTATGTTTGGAATGAAATTTGATGTGAGTCTCTTTAACAAAACATTTTTTAACATTTAAATTACTTTCTTTTATATGTTGCGTGTTTGCTCAGTTGCTCGGCTGTGTCTGACTCTTTGAGAATCCCGTGGACTATAGCTCGCGGGTTCCTCTGTCCATGGGATTTTTTCAGGCAAGAATATTGGAGTGGGTTGCCACTTCCTCCTCCAGGGATTGATCAACCCAAGGATTGAACTGACATCTCCTGCATTTCCTGCGCTGGCAGGCAGATTCTTTACCACTGAGCCACCTCGGAAGTCCACATGTTGCATACACCACACTTTTATGTGTCTAGTATACATTGTATGTGTGTGTGTTTATAAATGCAGAAATCATCATAGCCTCAGCTCAGTAGTTCCTACCATCATTTAAAGCCAGTGAAGGCATTAATACATTCAGTTTTTACTTTATAAATCCATTTAAGTATATCAAACAATGGACTAGTTCAGTTATCTTCCAGAGTCTTATAAGTAAATTGCCAAAGTGTAAATGTCTGTAAGTTAGCTCCAAGCATGTTAATGGTTTTTTTAAATTTAACTCTAATCAGAGTAAACTTTGGACATTTGTAATGACAATGACCTCAGTCTTCTTCCCCCAAATGTGAGCATGTTGGATGCTGTGAATGTCCATCAACAGTTCTTCTGTTTTCATAGAAAGATACCTGTGAGACTTTCATTATTTCCTCTAGATGTGCATGAATGTGTGTATGTACTTGTGTGTGTGCACAAGTGTGTAGGAAAGACTAAGAAACAGAAAATACATCTGGAGGTGTGAACGTGGAGATGGGTTGTTTACCTTTTAGAAACTTCTAAAAGAAGTTAGAATGCTGCTGCTACAAAACAATATTAACTATGACACTTGAGGTACCCACTTCATTATCCACCTACTATCTTAGCTGTGGGGTCAATACCAAATGTCCTCATGTAGCAGAAACATGACCAAAAGATAGGAAAGAGATATCAGCTTAGCAGCTGTGTTTTTACCTAATTGCCAAATGGGGGCTGAGATATAATCTGGCCAATGAGAATAGTTACCACAATACGGTAGGGAGGTGGAACCAAAGGTAGAGGAGAGAATGTTCAAGAATTGACTACAACTCTCATGACATCATGTGATTGTTGGTTTTTTATTACATACACAAGCAAAACAAACAGAGTGCCTCCTCCCTAATTGTGTTTTCTCTCTGTGGAGTTACTAATTGGGTTGCAGTCACTCCACAGTAGCTCTGTGGACTAGCACAGTGATCTGATTTGGCATTAATAGACCCCTAAAGTTCATTAAAGATAATTGCATCAGTGACCTCTCTGCCCACATTTGACTGGTGTTGCTAAAAGACAATAATAATGATTGATTACCACAAATATCCCTAATTTTGTTAGTTTCTTATGGTAATAAACCCCCCAATTATGTTATGAGAATTCACTGGTTTTGATAGTTCTTAGTGGCATAAGTTATCAATGTTTGGAGCATTTTTAATTACCATTCTATTCATACATAGGAAAGAAAGCAAGATTCTAACCCTGAAAATGTATAAACTACTCAGGCAAAATTAATCTTGGATTAAACTCTTATCTACTAATTCAGAAAATCATTAAAAATTTCATTAAAAGTTCATCTCTGTCCTGTGGATGATGTCACATATACAAGTGATAAAATTGCACACACACACACACATGAACACTTGTAAAACTGGTAAAAACTGAATAAGGTTAGTGGATTTTAACAATACCAGCTTCCTGGTTGTGATATTGTGCTATGGTTATGCGAATTATTACCATTGGCCAAAACTGGGTGAAAGGTACATGGAATTTATTATTTTTACAGCTGTGTGAAGATCTACAACTATATCAAATCCAAAGTTAAAAATAATTTTGTAATTGTATAGTATCTTATTGTTTTAATAGCATATTAGCATCCAAGGGCAAGGAGTAGAGGTTGATAGCTGGTACATGAAATTTAAGTTTTTACATTATGTTTAGAAAATTGATTTACGTTTCTTAGATGGAAAATGGTACTTTGCTTTTTTATTGTGATGGGTAATTTAGAAGTCTAACCTTGTAGATAATTCCTTGGTTTGTTCAATTCAATTCAATTCCTACCACTGTATTTATTTCACAGATCTGTGTCTCCAAGTGCCCAGAAAGATTTTTAACTTACATGGAAATACAATTTAAGTACAAAAACGACAGTGAATACTGGACATACTACAGCCAATTCTGCCGGACTACTTTTCTTAAGCCTGTGGAGGTATATGTGTTTAAGCTTAAAACTAGAGAATTTATCTTGTTTGAAGTGTAATGTATTTATAACTGGACAAGCTCCATAATTTTCTAGGAAATTATTACTAATGTTACCATTTCATTAAAGCACAAATGCACATATATATACAAACAACACAATTTAGAGCATATCATTTTGTAGACTTGGGGTGTTATACAGGACTATTAGGTCTGGTAAGTTAGTATCAACTATTTCCTGACACCAGTAGATTCTCCACTTGGATGGATTTTTTTGCTGTCAAGAGCTAGGAGCTAAATGTCATTTGCGGTCACCATTTCATTAATGTGGTGTAAAGCTCGATGGCTACAGAGTAACAAGAACTTTACTTCCAAACCTGGTTTGATAATTACTCATTTGAAAAAAAAATCCAAACACTACCTAGACTTAAGATTTATAAGGGAATTCTAAAACCTTATTATGTTAATTAGTTGTGATGGCGTCTAAATTAGAGGAGATATCACTTTTCCAGGAAAAAATAAAAACATTAGACTGAGGATATAACTAAGACAAAGATATACAACTTCAAAGATGTACCTTGGTTTCAGCATATCTGACTTTATTATTGTTGATTCAATTGAATTACAGTTAGGATATTTAAGAGTGTTTGTCAAACAAGTGTGTGTGTGTATGATAATCTTACAATTACTCTTACTAGGGGAGTAATTTGGAATAAGGAAATTATTAGGAAATTGCATTTTTAAAAGATACAATTTATATATTGACTAAGATGTGTCATCACATAGTCTTTGAAATGTTAATGTACTCTTCCTTCAATTTTAGACTCTCTCACAAGTTTTACTGGATAATGATTGTCCATCAGCGATTTATCCAAGCAAACCTTGTAAGTGGTTATTATTTTACCTCAGAAACACAGGATCTACCTGTAAAATCAGTTCACCTGTTTTACAATTGACAAAAATGAGGCTGAGAATGGTCCCATGACTGGACCAGAGTCCCAGAGTTAATTGAGAAGAAAGCCAAAGCCACAAAGCCCATTCTTCTGATTCCAGCCTAGGGTGTTCCCCAGGAGCTTGGAAAGGTTTTAGGTTTGGTGGCATAAACGCACACAGAGAAGTTTGAAAATTGAATATGAAAAGTTCAGTCAGTTTGATTCTTTGCTACTCTAAGAACACACATGAGCCACACACAGACATACCCTAGCACACCTACCCCTGTGTTTTGAATTCGGCCAAAAAATTTGTTGAAAAATTGCTTGGGGAGTGAGAATGGGGTATATATTTGTCTTTATAACTTAAAACATGAAATACTTATATGTCTCCTGAATGAATTGACATTATATTTCTTTAAAATTTATAAACTTAAACCCTGTTTAGGAGAAAATGAGATAATCACTCATTTTCCTTTCTTAAGGATATAATTCTAACTACAGATAAAAAACTTTACATAAAGATGTCCATCACAATGTTATTCAAAACAACCTAAAAAAGAAAAAAAGAAAATTAAATATTCTAATATCCAAGAGCAAGCATATATTGAAATAAATTGTGATGCATTTATTAAATGAAATATTTTAGAATTTTTACATAAGTGTTGTTTATGTTACAATTTTAAATAAAATGAAAAATACTATATACATTGTAATGACAAGCCTCTAAAAATGAAAATGAATAAACAAAAGTATATTCATAGAAAAAGATTGAAGACAAATATGGCAAAATATTAAGTAATTAGCTGGAATCAAGATTGATGGGAGAAATATCAATAACCTCAGATATGCAGATGACACCACACTTATGGCAAAAAGTGAAGAACTAAAGAGCCTCTTGATGAAAGTGAAAGAGGAGAGTTAAAAAGTTGGCTTAAAACTCAGCATTCAGAAAACTAAGATCATGGCATCCAGTCCCATCACTTCATGGCAAATAGATGGGGAAACAATGGAAACAGTGACAGACTTTATTTTGGGGGGGCTCCAAAATCACTGCAGATGGTGACTGCAGCCACGGAATTAAAAGATGCTTGCTCCTTGGAAGAAAAGTTATGACTAACCTAGACAGCATATTAAAAAGCAGAAACATTACTTTGCCAACAAAGGTCCATCTAGTCAAAGCTATGGTTTTTCCAGTGGTCATGTATGGATGTGAGAGTTGGACTACGGACAAAAAGTGGTGTTAGAGAAGACTCTTTGAGAGTCCCTTGGACTGCAAGGAGATCCAACCGGTCAATCTTAAAGGAAATCAGTCCTGAATATTCATTGGAAGGATTGATACTGAAACTGAAACTGTAATACTTTGGCTACCTGATGTGAAGAACTGACTCATTTGAAAAGACCCTGATGCTGAAAAAGATAGAAGGCAGGAGAAGAAGGGGATGATAGAGGATGAGATGGTTGGATGGCATCACTGACTCAATGGACATGAGTTTGAGTAAGCTCTGGGAGTTGGTGATAGACAGGATGGAGAAGGGAAAGGCTACCTACTGCAATATTCTGACCTGGAGAATTTCATGGACAAAGGAATCTGGTGTGCTGCAGTACATGGAGTCACAAAGCGTCAGACACGAGTGAGCAACTGAACTAAACTGATTTTGGAGATAGCAAAACTATGGCCATTTTCTGTTTTCTTTCTTCTTTTTTCTTATCTGTTTTTCCACAATGAGTATATGTACTCATTTCTTTTAAAATAGAAGAAAGATAATAGTCATTAGTTTGAGTAGAAAGTCAGGTACCATTGAGTTCAGATCAGATCAGATCAGATCAGTCGTTCAGTTGTGTCCGACTCTTTGCGACCCCATGAACTGCAGCACGCCAGGCCGCCCTGTCCATCACCAACTCCTGGAGGTCACCCAGACTCACATCCATCGAGTCAGTGATGCCATCCAGCCATCTCATCCTCTGTCGTCCCCTTCTCCTCCTGCCCCCAATCCCTCCCAGCATCAGAGTCTTCTCCAGTGAGTCAACTCTTCGCATGAGGTGGCCAAAATACTGGAATTTCAGCTTTAGCATCATTCCTTCCAAAGAAATCTCAGGGCTGATGTCCTTCAGAATGGACTGGTTGGATCTCCTTGCAGTTCAAGGGACTCTTAAGAGTCTTCTCCAACACTACACTTCAAAAGCATCAATTCTTCGGCGCTCAGCCTTCTTCACAGTCCAGCTCGCACATCCATACATGACCACAGGAAAGACCATAGCCTTGACTAGGTGAACCTTTGTTGGCAAAGTGATGTCTCTGCTTTTGAATATGCTATCTAGGTTGGTCATAACTTTCCTTCCAAGGAGTAAGCGTCTTTTAATTTCATGGCTGCAGTCACCATCTGCAGTGACTTTGGAGCCCAGAAAAAGAAAGTCTGACACTGTTTCCACTGTTTCTCCATCTATTTCCCATGAAGTGATGGGACCAGATGCCATGATCTTCGTTTTTTGAATGTTGAGCTTTAAGCCAACCTTTTCACTCTCCACTTTCACTTTCATCAAGAGGCTTTTTAGTTCCTCTTCACTTTCTGCCATAAGGGTGGTGTCATCTGCATATTTGAGGTTATTGATATTTCTCCCAGCAATCTTGATTCCAACTTGTGTTTCTTCCAGTCCAGCGTTTCTCATGATATACTCCATATAAGTTAAATAAACATGGTGACAATATACAGCCTTGACGTACTCCTTTTCCTATTTGGAACCAGTCTGTTGTTCCATGATCAGTTCTAACTGTTGCTTCCTGACCTGCATACAGATTTCTCAAGAGGCAGATCAGGTGGTCTGGTATTCCCATCTCTTTCAGAATTTTCCACAGTTTATTGTGATCTGCACAGTCAAAGGCTTTGGCATAGTCAATAAAGCAGAAATAGATGTTTTTCTGGAACTCTCTTGCTTTGTCCATGATCCAGCGGATGTTGGCAATTTGATCTGTGGTTCCTCTGCCTTTTCTAAAACCAGCTTGAACATCAGGAAGTTCACGGTTCACATATTGCTGAAGCCTGGCTTGGAGAATTTTGAGCATTACTTTACTCGCGTGTGAGATGAGTGCAATTGTGTGGTAGTTTGAGCACTCTTTGGCATTGCCTTTCTTTGGGATTGGGATGAAAACTGACCTTTTCCAATCTTGTGGCCACTGCCAAGTTTTCCAAATTTGCTGGCATCTTGAATGCAACACTTTCACAGCATCATCTTTCAGGATTTGGAATAGCTCCACTGGAATTCCATCACCTCCACTAGCTTTGTTCGTAGTGATGCTTTCTAAGGCCCACTTGACTTCACATTCCAGGATGTCTGGCTCTAGGTCAGTGATCACACTGTCATGATTATCTGGGTCGTGAAGCTCTTTTGTACAGTTCTTCTGTGTATTCTTGCCACCTCTTCTTAATATCTTCTGCTTCTGTTAGGTCCATACCATTTCTGTCCTTTATCGATCCCATTTTTGCATGAAATGTTCTTTGGTATCTCTGATTTTCTTGAATAGATCCCTAGTCTTTCCCATTCTGTTGTTTTCCTCTATTTCTTTGCATTGATCGCTGAAGAAGGCTTTCTTATCTCTTCTTGCTATTCTTTGGAACTCTGCATTCAGATGTTTATATCTTTCCTTTTCTCCTTTGCTTTTCACTTCTCTTCTTTTCACAGCTATTTGTAAGGCCTCCCCAGACAGCCATTTTGCTTTTTTGCATTTCTTTTCCATGGGGATGGTCTTGATCCCTGTCTCCTGTACAATGTCACGAACCTCATTCCATAGTTCATCAGGCACTCTATCTATCAGATCTAGGCCCTTAAATCTATTTCTCACTTCCACTGTATAATCATAAGGGATTTGATTTAGGTCATACCTGAATGGTCTAGTGGTTTTCCCTACTTTCTTCAATTTAAGTCTGAATTTGGCAATGAGGAGTTCATGGTCTGAGCCACAGTCAGCTCCTGGTCTTGTTTTTGCTGATTGTATAGAGCTTCTCCATCTTTGGCTGCAAAGAATATAATCAATCTGATTTCGGTGTTGACCATCTGGTGATGTCCATGTATAGAGTCTTCTCTTGTGTTGTTGGAAGAGGGTATTTGCTATGACCAGTGCATTTTCTTGGCAAAACTCTATTAGTCTTTGCCCTGCTTCATTCCATATTCCAAGGCCAAATTTGCCTGTTACTCCAGGTGTTTCTTGACTTCCCACTTTTGCATTCCAGTCCCCTAGAATGAAAAGGACATCTTTTTTGGGTGTTAGTTCTAAAAGGTATTGTAGGTCTTCATAGAATCGTTCAACTTCAGCTTCTTCAGCATTACTGGTTGGGGCATAGACTTGGATTACTGTGACATTGAATGGTTTGCCTTGGAAATGAACATAGATCATTCTGTCGTTTTTGAGATTGCATCCAAGTACTGCATTTCGGACTCTTTTGTTGACCATGATGGCCACTCCATTTCTTCTGAGGGATTCCTGCCCACAGTAGTAGATATAATGGTCCTCTGAGTTAAATTCACCCATTTCAGTCCATTTTAGTTTGCTAATTCCTAGAATGTCAACATTCAGTCTTGCCATCTCTTGTTTGACCACTTCCAGTTTGCCTTGATTCATGGACCTGACATTCCAGGTTCCTATGCAATATTGCTCTTTACAGCATTGGATTTTGCTTCTATCACCAGACACATCCACAGCTGGGTATTATTTTTGCTTTGGCTCCATCCCTTCATTCTTTCTGGAGTTATTTCTCCACTGATCTCCAGTAGGATATTGGGCCCCTACTGACCTGGGGAGTTTCTCTTTCAGTATCCTATCATTCTGCCTTTTCATACTGTTCATGGGGTTCTCAAGGCAAGAATACTGAAGTGGTTTGACATTCCCTTCTCCAGCGGACCACACCCTGTCAGATCTCTCCACCATGACCCACCCATCCTGGGTTGCCTCACGGGCATGGCTTAATTTCATTGAGTTAGACAAGGCTGTGGTCCTGGTGTGATTAGATTGACTAGTTTTCTGTGAGTATGGTTTCAGTGTATTTGCCCTCTGATGCCCTCTTGCAAGACCTACTGTCTTATTTGGGATTCTCTTACCTTGGGCGTGGGGTATCTCTTCCCGGCTGCTCCAGCAAAGCACAGCAATCGCACCTTATCTTGGACGAGGGGTCTCTCCTCACCGCCGCCCTTCCTGATCTTGGTCGTGGGGTAGCTCCTTACTGCCGCCCTTCCTGACCTTGGTCGTGGGGTAGCTCCTCTCGGCTGCCCTCTCAGTGCGCCGCGCAGCCAGCTAGGCGCTCTCAGTGTGCCGGTCGCGGGTAGGCGAGGCGCTCTCAGTGCACCATTGAGTTAGCAACCATCAAATACAATGTCTTACATGCTCCCATCATTCTTCTCTGGATCATTAAAGACCCTCCATCAAAGCTGCGGGTCTGGCAAGCAACTGCATTTAACCAGGATTCCCTGAGCAATAGTGTTGTAGTTAAGAACAGTGTTACAGATTTTTATGCAAAAGGGTAAAAATGAATCATTAGTCACTGAAGATACATTAGGTATATAAGATATAGTCCCTGCCTTTACAATTATAGTCTGTTTAGATCACACAATATAAAATGTACTTTGGGGATGTTGTTGTTTAGTTGCTAAGTCATGTCTGACTCTTTTGCAACTCCGTGGACTGTAGCCCACCAGATTCCTTTGTCCATGGAATTCTCCAGGTCAGAATACTGGAGTAGATAGCCTTTCCCTTCTCCAGGGGATCTTCTCAACCTAGAGATCAAACCCAGGTCTCCTGCATTGCAGGTGGATTCTTTACCAACTGTGCCATTAGGGAGTCCAAGAATACTGGAATGGGTTGCCATTTCCTTCTCCAGGGGATCTTCCTGATCCTGGGATCGAATCCACATCTCCTGCATTGCCAGGCAGATTCTTTACCAGTGAGCCACCAGGGAAGCCAATGTTGGGGACACAAAAATGAATAAGGCACAGTCCTTCAAAGTCTAGTGAAGGAAACATTGAAATCAATTTGTATCCCCCCAATAGAGAATTAAATATAGTACCTGAAACAATGTTATGCAGCTAACAAAATTCACTCATTAAAGATTTTATAAACGGAAATAAGTAATAATAAAAGAAAGAAACAAGAGACAATATCTCATGTACTGTATAGTTAATAACTCTCAACCAAAAAAAATGTATACAGAAGAAAGACTGGAAGGAAATGCACCAAAATGTTAATATAGTTCACTGTAGTTTGTAAAACTATGTACAGTTTTGTATCTTGTTTCAAGAATTTTTCTCTACTTTCCAAAAATATAATGAGCATATTTAAATTAAATTAAATTAAATTAAAGGAAACAGACTAGATGAGTTACTGTCCAGAAATACTACATAGAACAAGTTTGGGAGGTTCTGTAGATGGGATCATATTGAAGCAGCAAAAAGGAAAGGAATACACGAAAAGGCCGAAGAGGGGGTAGGAGAGAACCTGGGCCTGTGAACCAAGGGAAGAGAGTTATAAAGGGCAGGGGTTGTCTCCTGTGCCAAAGACTCATTGAACAGGACAAGTAACTCGTTCAACAACAAAGATTTACTGAGTTCCATTCTGTACCAAGCCCTGTGCTAGGTAATGGGTTCCAGCAGGATGAAGAGTAAAAAGTATTTGGAAGTTTTGGCAATTAGGGGGTCATTGGAATCACTGGGAGGATGATTTCCATGGCGAGGTGGAGGTAGAAATATGGTTGGATTGAGAGGGAATAGAATCATCTGGTAGAGACTATGTCAAATTTGCCAGGGAGGAGCAGGACAGAGAGGATACTGAAGCAGTCATCCCTATTACAGATGCTACAGAGGATGAAGGTGAGTAGACAAACTGATTTTAAAGCCAGATAAGTCAGGCAAAGCTTTATGAAGACATAGTTCTTTCTCTATATCAACTGCTTTCATATTTTCAGGTTTAAACTCCATATTAGCCCCTGCAAGTCTGTAATACTTCTTGTAAAAAAAAAAAAAAAAGATAAACCATTCCTGATTCTTCTTCTTTCTTCCTATATAATTGAGGTTTTAAAACTTTTAGTAATAGAGATTTGTAAAGAAGCAAAGATTCTGTTGAATTAAAAAGTACATAAAAGATTGAATGACAAACTCTCAGAAATCATGCTAGTTGACATTTTTGTCATTTGTCCCATGGGCCATTTTTGATGGCTTTATATTTCCATTTCCAGCCCCTCTAAAAAAACTGATAAATGAAAAAGCTGGACGAGAGACAAATTATTAACATTTTATAAATAAAAATTCGGTTATCTTAGTAGCCTAAAGTTTGAGCTGATGCTTATTTCTCAAAGAACTATTCACTAAACTCTGGTTTTCAAGGTTTCACTCAAGGAATATCTAAGAATTTCTTTAAAAAATAACAAAACTAAATTCATCTAATAATTCAAGTAAATATAGCCTTTTTATTAAGATGTGTTTAGTATGAGAGCGAGGTTGTCAGTATTATTCTTATAAAACCTGTGCTATGTGTCCTGCTTATGGCTACTTAATGAATATATCATGTATGAAATACTCAAGTTTAAGTGTAGCTTCAGATCATGATTGTATTTACTTCCCATGTCTGTCTTAGAATCATCAAAAAGTCTGATTATCAAGTAATCGGTAGTTATCTATACTGAGCAAGTTATATAGTGTCTAGCAAGTAAGCATTTTGATTATAAAAAACTGAAAGCTGAAGAAAGAGAGGACATTGTAAAGAAAGAAAAGTGATTATCATAATTTTAATTTATTTTTACAGTCCTCCAGAGATGTTTCCCAGACTTCTCTACTAAAAATGGCACTTTAACAGTGGGAAATAAGACAGTATTTGATGATGGGAGTGGAAAGACAAGAAATGCTGCAGAACTCAGAAAAGCTGCAAAGTATGTAGATCACATCCCCATTTTCAATTTTATGCACCCCATTATTATCCCTGAACTAAAGCTTTGTTAGGTTAAGGGTTATAGAGGAAGAATTATGTTTATTCTGAAATATTCATGTCACTGTGGATTGGAGAAATTTGTATGTGTTCGTTAAGAAAACCAAAGGAAAAGGCAGAATGGATTTGAAAGAACAATTATGTTTTTCAAAATGGTTAAGTCTTTCATCATCAACAGGTACATAAATGAGACATCAGGAAACATATTGAAACACCTTAATATAATTTACTTTTGGATGAGCATAATTTTAAAAACTCATGATTTTTTTAAAGCATCATTTAAAAAAAAAATGACTGAAATAGTAAAACTACCAGCTGTTTTTTTTTTAAATTTAATTTAATTTTATTTTTTAACTTTACAATACTGTATTGGTTTTGCCATATATCAAAATGAATCCGCCACGGGTATACATGTGTTCCCCATCTTGAACCCTCCTCCCTCCCCATAACATCCCTCTGGGTCGTCCCAGTGCACCAGCCCCAAGCATCCAGTATCGTGCATCGAACCTGGACTGGTGACTCGTTTCATATATTATACATGTTTCAATGCCATTTACCCAAAACATCCCACTCTCTCCCTCTCACACAGAGTCCAAAAGACTGTTCTATACATCAGTGTCTCTTTTGCTGTCTCGTATACAGGGTTATTGTTACCATCTTTCTAAATTCCATATATATGCATTAGTATACTGTATTGGTGTTTTTCTTTCTGGCTTACTTCACTCTGTATAATAGGCTCCAGTTTCATTCTCCTCATTAGAATTGATTCTAATGTATTCTTTTTAATGGCTGAGTAATACTCCATTGTATATATGTACCACAGCTTTCTTATCCATTCATCTGCTGATGGGCATCTAGGTTGCTTCCATGTCCTGGCTATTATAAACAGTGCTGCGATGAACACTGGGGTACACGTGTCTCTCAGTTCTGGTTTCCTCAGTGTGTATGCCCAACAGTGGGATTGCTGGTTCATAAGGCAGTTCTATTTCCAGTTTTTTAAGGAATCTCCACACTGTTCTCCATAGTGGCTGTACTAATTTGCATTCCCACCAACAGTGTAAGAGGGTTCCCTTTTCTCCACACCCTCTCCAGCATTTATTGCTTGTAGACTTTTGGATCTCAGCCATTCTGACTGGCATGAAATGGTACCTTATAGTGGTTTTAAATGGAAGGGAGCCTTAAGAAAAATGAAACAACCACCATGCTGCTGTGTTAGTACTGTGTTGAATTTCTATTACTACTTACAGTGAAGTAAATTTTCTGTTTCTCTTGGCTGTATGCATCATGGTATTCCCTGTTATTTGGAAATATAATTTTATCATGCACACAGATGTGTGTATACAAATATAAACACAGAGTATCATTGCATAGCTCAGTTGTTGAATTTAAAATTAAAAATATATTGCAAAAATGTATTGTACTAATAGTACAATTCCATTGATAAAATTTTGAAGTAAGCATATGTGTGCAAAGTTGCTTCCACGAATACTGGAGTGGGTTGCCATGCCCACCTCCAGGGAATCGTCCTAATACAGGGATCAAACTCACATCTCTTATATCTCCTTCACTAGCAGGCAGGTTCTTCACCACTAGTGCCACCTGAGAAGCCCAACTAAATTAAATTACACTGGAGAAGGCAATGGCACCCCACTCCAGTACTCTTGCCTGGAAAATCCCATGGATAGAGGAGCCTGGAAGGCTGCAGTCCATGGGGTCACTAAGAGTCGGACACGACTGAGCGACTTCACTTTCACTTTTCACTTTCATGCATTGGAGAAGGAAATGGCAACCCACTCCAGTGTTCTTGCCTGGAGAATCCCAGGGATGGGGGAGCCTGCTGGCTGCTGTCTATGGGGTCGCACAGAGTCGGACATGACTGAAGCGACTTAGCAGCAGCAGCAGCAGCATGATGTATATATATATGGTACAATTAAGAAAACTGGGAAATTATAATCACAAACGTCAGAATTATGGTTTTTTTAGGGGAAGGGAGAGGTATTGTAATTGGAGCACATAGGGGGAAGGAATAACTATGTTGTACTTATCAAGTGTGTTCACTTTGATAACCCATTCAACTGGATGCTAATGATTTGTGTACTTTTCTTATGTTGTACTTACCAAGTGTGTTCGCTTTGATAACCCATCCAACTGGATGCTAATGATTTGTGTACTTTTCTGCATATGCCTCTTTGTGCCTTCTGCAACAGAGTGTCAGAAGATTAAGAAGGGGAAATTAAATATATTCACTCTTAGCTCTATGGATGTTATAAGTTAGAAGCTGAACTTATTTAAATTCATGTCTTATAGTGAGGTCTCTGCAACACTGAGGGCATGTTGCATATGTTGGAAAAAAAGGTATGTTTACCACTCTTGAAAGCAATGCTTCCTCTGTGTGTAGCTGTAGGTACCTTTGTAGGTTCACCAAAGTGACACCTCATGTGTTATTGTGGCTAGCAAAAGTGTCACTAGTGATAAATGGTTTCTAAAAATATGCTTAGAATATCAGCTTCCAAGTCCCTTTTATCGTAACAAGAACATTTCTCTTTAATGGTAGTCAAAAAATAATTGATTTTTTTTTCTTCTTTGAATTCAGTGGTATCAATAAAGCCCTTGATGCAAGGGCAATTGGAGTGAAGGTGTTTGAAGACTATGCAACAACATGGTATTGGATTCTCATGTAAGTGAAAACATAAGTGCATCTCCAGCCCCATTCTGAGTTTATCTTTGTAGAATTTCTTTCATCAAATTCCCCATTCATATTCATGAATGAGAGATTGACTCAGATTTCAGTTCCTGCCAGTTTCTTTTTCAGACAGAGTGAAGAGCCCAAAATATTTGGAAATCTGCCCAATATTAGCAGAACGTTATAAGAATGTAAATTTAAATTTTACTCATTACTAGTAAGAGTATTCATATATTTCAAGTCCCATGGGGCCTCACTGTGGTGTATGTGTGCCTTTCACCACATATAACACTTGTTCTTCCCTTGATCTCCAAAGGATCATTCTTATTTTTTAACGTAGCCCTTCCACATAATGTTTGTTATCATCATCATCAAACTCACTCTACTTATGAAAAGCTGAAAAAGATGAATGAAGGGAGGAAGAGGTTTTAAATTTTCAGACATAAGATCTGCATTTCTTAAGCATAAAGAATGTAGTCAGTCTTCTAGAGCAGGTACATGTGTTTGATATCCCTAAGGCTGTCATTACTATCTGGATTTTGTGTCACCTTCTTGTACCTTAAGTACCTTAAAGGCATCTATGATTCCCTAGTAATCAAAGAATAAACTGGAAACTTCTTCATATACTTACAAGAACTCTTACAACCTATCCAACTTACTTTCCCAGATTTATCTACATCCATGTTTCTTGATTAACCCTGTATTCTAAATAGCAAATAGCACACCCATTCTCAGACCATCACACCCTTGTGTTTTTGCACATTCTATTCTCTTTCCTAGAATATCCTCCCTTGTGCCCTGGGAAACTTCATCTCACTATTTAAAATCAGCTTTTGTGTCACTTATGATATCTTCTTAACTTCTCTAGATATAATAAATTACTTGCACCTGTGTTCCTCATTCATTTTGTGTGTGTGTATATGTGTGTACATACATACATGTAAACACACATATGTATCTTCTATATAGCACTTACCATCTTGTATTTTATTTACCTGTCATTTTCTCTCTGATAAACTATGAACTCTTACTATGGTAACTATGTCTATCTTGTCTTTGTTTTCCAGAGTCCTAGTATGGTTCTTGGACCATAGAGATACATAGAAAATGTGGGTTTAAGAAACAGTTATAAAAGTACTAGGGGGACAAGATAGATATATTTAAGTAAGTAAGTAAGGTGCTTAATAAAGTCAAAATTGTATTGTGTGTAAAATACTAGGGAGTAGTTTTTAGAGCTGGAGAAGGCGATGGCACCCCACTCCTGTACTCTTGCCTGGAAAATCCCACGGACAGAGGAGCCTGGTAGGCTGCAGTCCATGGGATCACTAGAAGTTGGACATGACTGAGCAACTTCACTTTCACTTTTCACTTTCATGCATTGGAAAAGGAAATGGCAACCCACTCCAGTGTTCTTGCCTGGAGAATCCCAGGGACAGGGGAGCCTGGTAGGCTGCTGTCTCTGGGGTCGCACAGAGTCGGACACAACTGAAGCGACTTAGCAGCAGCAGCAGCAATTTTTAGAGCTATAAAACTAGATAGTTTTATGAGGTTTTACATTGTTATGCTTTGTTTTAAACACAGTAATTATTTTCAGTTTGTATTTCAAGATATATCTCCATGGCAGAGATTGTAGTTTACACTTGATAGGAAACTGGTACCCCTATTGTCAGACCTGAATATCACTAGATAATTTCTGTCTCGTCTTTATTTTGGCTTTTCTACTCTCACCTGAGAAAGGTATAATTTATAACCTATTCTCCTGTCCTCCTCACACACACTGAAGTAGTCTCTACTCAGGGACTAAACACTAGAGCATAAATACCTCCTTTTATTATCAGCTCTTCTGTTCTCATCTGTTTCATACATATAAAGCCAAACACTGACATGCTGGGACTTAGTGTACTCAGAATTTTTATGCGGGAATTAAAAACACAAGTAGTCAAGAACTATATTTCTTATTTTTCCCCTCTGATCTTGTTTTTAAATTTTTTATTTATTTTTATTTTTGACTGTGCTGGTTCTTGGTTACTTCACAGGGTTTATTCTGGTTGCAGCAAGTGGAAGCTTCTCATTGTGGTGGCTTCTCTTGTTGCCGAGCACAGGCTCTAGGGTGAGGGCTTCAGTAGTTGCAATTCTGGGGCTCTAGAACACAGGCTCAATTGTTAATGACAAATGGACTTAGCTGCTCCGCAGCATGTGGGATCGTCCCAGACCAGGGATTGAACCTGTGTCTCCTGTATTGACAAGAGGATTCTTTACCACTGAACCACCAGAGAAGCCTCCCACCCCCTGTCCCAATCTTTTTTTAATAACCCTCTTGTCCTATGCCATAGAATAATTTTTCAATCACACTACATATTTCAGCATTAAAGTATCTGTGGTTTGCTTCTAAATTAAAAGCCTAGGCTCTGTAAGACTGTGCACTGAGAAGATATTCTGGTACATGCTGTCATCTATCCAGTGACAGTATTATTAACAGTTTCTTCTTAAAGATAACATCTGAAGACAATAAGCTCAGTAACTGTGCCAGGCTGTCTGTTGCTATTTGGAAACTTGCAGATATCACCAGCAGTGTTAGGTCTTAATGGAGGTATCAGCCAAATTTCCAATTTTAGTGAGTTCTCTTTGATGAAATCACTTAGAAAAATCCAATATGACTTTAACCTGGATATATAGTGGTGTTGGGAAGAAGTACCTCCAGTACTCAATCAAACCCCAGGAAGAAATTAAAACAAGGAAAATAGTCATGCTCTTGATTGCTTGATAAAGTCACATGGCCCAGGAGACACAGAGGCCTTATCCCGGCTCCAGATAATGGCCCACAGATCACTGGGGATCTGAAATAAGTGTCTGGTGATGTTAGACATCACAAACAATTAGAGATAATTAGACCAGAATGATAATGGCTACAAAACCATGGATTCAGGAACTGTGTAGGACAATTATTTTGCTTGTCTTTCTGCCCTAAGATTATTTTCCTACTGCTAGTTATATCACATACGGTTTTCATTAGTGACCAGGTATATAGAGCAGCAATAACGTCTCATGGATATGCTTTGTTGCTTATCTCTTGGTGCATAAGTATGAAGGAAAAAAATAGGACTGCAGCAGATAGGAATTGTGATTTTTCCTGAAACAACTATGGACACAGAATTCGCATTTACCTAGGCACCAAAAGTGATTCATTTATCAAGTTCTGATGATCCTATTGTTGCCCTTGAAAGTCTTAACAGAAAGAATTGCTTATACTTTTTAATGTCATAAATGTTTCTACAGTCAGTAAAAATAATCAAGAATTATTTTGAATAGAAATAAGTGTTGTCTTGCTATGTTTGTCATGTTTAGCACACTGGCCCCCTATGTTTGTTGTGCCTTTTGTCCTCCAGTGGCCTGACCATCGCCATGTTCCTCAGCTGGATGTTTGTGATGCTCCTGAGGTTCACAGCTGGATTGCTTTTCTGGATCTTCACCTTTGGTGTGATTGGAATCATAGCTTATGGTAAGTATCCACCCATCTTGAAATCACCAAATATCAAAATAATCTTTTTCTTTTCAGTTGCCATTGTCAATTACCAGAAAGCATTTTACTTCCAGTGAATTTAATCCTTCTTTACTGTCTTCCTAAAGGTGTTAAATTGAGAAAAATTACTTAATTCTGCATACAGTGTCTCTGTTACTTCTTTCTTCTTTATCCTGGTGGGGTAAGTGCTATCAAAATATTCTTCTCTTTTTCTCTACAGTCTTTGATCTCATATCTCATGAGTATTAAGAAGGAGGTGAAAAGAATCCCATTTAGGTTAATGAAAACTATTTCAGACAGTTTCTTTTAGTCTTTTTACTTTTTATCTGATCAAAGGCCCAGGTCTGCGCAGTTATAGATGTGTGATCGATCTATTTTTCTCTTTCAACTTAGGACTTTTAATCCAGGTACTGTCACACACTTTAATAATTGGCCAGTACTCCATAATGGGCCATCACCCTCTAGAGGCAAGTATTCTGAATTACACTTATTGGATGGAGAGTTACTTTACTTCTAGGTTGAACTCTAATTATTAACTCAGTTCTGCCAAATGGAGTACAGGTGAAATGTGAACATTAAAAAAAGAATTGGGCTTCCCTGGTGGCTCAGATGGTAAAGAATCTGCCTATAATGCAGGAGACCTGGGTTTGATCCCTGAGTTGGGAAGATCCTCTGGAGAAGGAAATGGTTACCCAGTCCAGTATTCTTGCCTGGAGAATTCTATGGACAGAGGAGCCTGGTGGGCTACAGTCTATGGGGTCACAAAGAATCAGTGAACAGTATAGCCCTTCTTCTCAGTCTTCTAATAAATGTATGAGCCAGTATATGAATGTTTGAGAGGTTTCTATTCAAAAGAATGATTTTCCTACAACAGCATTTACATCGACAATGAGACTTTTATAGTCACAGATACCAAAATAACACTATCTTGTTTCTGTCACCCAAAGAAGAAGAGTTTTACACATATCAGAATAAGAATGTAGAATACCCAAAATCTATAGTTAGCTTGAGTTCCAATCCTGTCTCCATAATGTAACTGGAGGACTTGGAAAAGTTTCTCAGTGATTGTAAGACTCAGTTTCCTTATCCATATCATCAACACAATAATGGTATCTCCATCATACCATTACTGTGAGAATTAAATGAGACAATGAATATAAAGCTCTTAGAACAGTCCCTGGAACACGGTAAACACTCAGTATGTCTTGGGTTATTGTTATTATCGTGATCATTATCCTCAGAGTTTCTCAACAGTTGTTTAGGTGACTCCATGTATCATTCCTGATCTGTTCATGCTGTGCAGCCGCCCATACACCTCATGAAGGAGTATAAGAACTGCTGTCTCCTAATCTGAAACTCTCAAGAAAACTTTTTGTCAAAAAGCTTTGTTTTCTTTCTCGGAGCCCAAAGTATCCCCTGCCCTTTTCTGTCTTAGAGTTTGGGCATGTGAACAATTCTCATTGATTATAAAAAATTAAGAGTTACATAGGGGATAGCCATTAATGCCATGGTTATAAATATGTATTTGGAATTTGGAAAAAGCACAGTTCTCTGCAGGTACATAGTTCTGTATTTCATAATTTCCTCAACTGTATAACAGGAATCTCTGAATGTTAAATAAACAATGTATATAAAGTACTTCAAGAGCTGCCATAACAATTGTTTAATAAATGATATTTATTATTTTCTTATTATGCAGGAGTATTATTAAGGAAAGAGGACTTGAAGCCCAGGGAACATACTTTTAACAACAAACACACACTAGGACAGGAATGAGATAGGAATAGAAAAATAAATTGGAAAATAACTGCTGAGACTTTCACATCCATCAGTGTGAAGGAACTAAACAATCTGAAGGGTTCTTTTGCTATGAAATGATGGCATATTATATTGTATTGTTTTATTTAGTTTTTTCATGAGCTTACTAGACATAAAGTATCCCAGAAAGGAAAACCATTTTCAACCCACAAGCTAAAAAGTGGGGAAATGAACAGGAGGCACAAGTGAGATTATGGGTAGATCATACCAGTGCTATAGTCAGGAGACTCAGAGCCAGCAGAGGAGTAGAGGGTCAGGCCTGAAACTGCTGGAGTAGGGTCAAGTGACCCTAGTTTAGTAGTACCCTTTGGTTGCCAATAGAAATAAATATGAATCCCCTCTAGATGGAAGTACCTTCAATTCAGATCACCAGGTCTCAACAGATTAAAATGGACAATGTATGAGTTGCAATCAAAGATTTCCAAACATGTATGGTAATGGTCTTTTGCAAGAAACAAAAGAAATGATAAATCTCAGATTGAGGTCACTAAGAGATTCAGATATGGACTGATACAGAACATGATTTAATGTGTTTAAGAATTAAAAATACAACTAAAAAATAAGAAATCATCAAAAATATTTAGGCATACATGAAGATGAATCAAATAGAACTTTTCAAAACAAAGCAATAAAGTGTTATATTCAAAACTAAATAAGTTAAATAGTAAAATAGATAATTAATGAACTGAAAGATGAAACTCTGAATTAATTACTCAAAATACAGCAGAACATGAACAAAGGACAAAATATGATTTGTATTTAAGAGAGATAGAGAATAGATTGAGAAGGGACTAACATATATCAGCATATTTGAAAGGCATTGACTGAGAATTTTCTAGAACTGATGAAAGATATAAATTCAAAGATACAGAAAGCTCTACCAAGAAGAATAAGGGAAGTGACATCCATATCTAGTCATACATTTTTCCATTTATTCATTCAACAAATATCAGTTGTACAGCTGCTATGTATAGGCACTATTCTAGGCTTTGAGAAAGAACAGTAAACAAAAAAGACAGAAGTTCTTACTCTCTTGATGCTCATAGCCTAAGCAAATTATCTATTAGAAGGTGATACTTGCCACAGAAAAAAGAAATAATAGACACTGAAGGGGGATTGAGAGTATCATGGTAGGGCAAGGAGTACAAATTGCAGCATTAGTAGAGGAGGAATTTTTGAGAGGCGATCCAAGAAAACACTTGAAGGAGAAAATGGGATTAGCCCCTTGAGATACAGGAGAAGTTCCAGACAGTAAGTACAGTTAGAGCAAAGTCTTAAAGATGGGAGCATGTTGAAGAAATTGTTAGAATGCTTATGTGGATGAGTATACCAAATAAAGGGGAGAATAGGAGATGAGGAATTTCTGGAGGGCCAGAGACTTAGATTATTTTTACTCTGAGTGAAGTAGGGAGACAAGGTAGGGTTTTGAGCAGAGGAGAGATGTGAAATGATCATGACTTTAGTCCCTGGTGGCTCAGACAGTAAAGAATCTGCCTGCAAGGAGACCTGGGCTCGATCCCTGGGTCAGGAAGAGTCCCTGGAGAAGGAAATGGCAACCCATTCCAGTATTCTTGCCTGGAGAATCCCTTGGATGGAGGAGCCTGGCAGGCTGCAGTCCACAGGGTCACACAGAATTGGATACAACTGAAGTGACTTAGCACGCATACATGAGATAGGAAAGGTGTGAGTGGAGCAAGCTTGGTTTAGAAAGGGGATTGGTCAGAAGTGTAATTTTGAATATGTGGAGTTTGAGATGTTTAATAGGCAATAAGATAGAGATGTCACATCGGCAATTGAATATACAGTTGAATGTACAGAATTAGAAAGAGATCAGATCAGATCAGTCGCTCAGTCGTGTCCGACTCTTTGCGACCCCATGAACTGCAGCACGCCAGGCCTCCCTATCCATCACCAGCTCTCGGAGGTCACTCAGACTCACATTCATTGAGTCAGTGATGCCATCCAGCCATCTCATCCTCTGTCATCCCCTTCTCCTCCTGCCCTCAATCCCTCCCAGCATCAGAGTCTTCTCCAATGAGTCAACTCTTCGCATGAGGTGGCCAAAATACTGGAGTTTCAGCTTTAGCATCATTCCTTCCAAAGAAATCCCAGGGCTGATATCCTTCAGAATGGACTGGTTGGATCTCCTTGCAGTCCAAGGGACTCTCAAGAGTTTTCTCCAACACCACAGTTCAAAAGCATCAATTGTTCGGCGCTCAGCCTTCTTCACAGTCCAGCTCTCACATCCATACATGACCACAGGAAAGACCATAGCCTTGACTAGGCGAACCTTTGTTGGCAAAGTGATGTCTCTGCTTTTGAATATGCTATCTAGGTTGGTCATAACTTTCCTTCCAAGGAGTAAGAAAGAGATAGTTAGCCTAAATAAATATATTTAGGAGTCAGGATTATTAGAGCCATGAGAATGGCTGAGATCACCAAGAAATTAGGTGTAGGTAGAGATGTGGACCAAAAACTGAGTTCAGAGGCCCTGCAACACTAAGAGGTCAGAGAGAAGAGAATGGAACAGCAAAGACAACTGAGGAGAAATGGGTCTTCTTTGAAAACTAAACGGATGTGATGTTATAGAAGCCAAGTTTAAAAAAAAAAACAACAATGGAGGGAGTGATAAACCATGTCAAATGTGCAGATAGGTCAAGAAAGATAAGAAATGAGAATAGACTTTGGATACATAAATATGGCAAGATCATTGGTAATCTAATTAGGGTAGTTTTGGTAGCATAATGAGGAAGAAAAGCCTAATTAGAGTGGATGGAGGGAAGATTGGAGGAGAGGAATTATAGACAGACAATATACATGGCTATTTGGGAGAGTTTTATTGCAACGAGGGACAAAAAATCAGGCAGTGAATAGGAGTAAGACTGTCAAAAGTAGACTTTTGTTTTACTCTAAGGTGGGAGAAAGGAAAATATGCTTGTATATTGTTTGGAATGATACATTAGAGAGCAAGAAATTAATGATTGTGAAGGTTCAGAATACCAAAGACAAAATATTTTAAAAACCATCAAAGAGAAAAGACAGATTGCCTACAAAGGAACAGTTAAGCTGAAGAAGACTTTTTGACAGCAACAAAAGGAGCAAAATAATACCTTCAAAGAGCTAAGAAAAAAATAATGGTCAGCCTATAGCTGTACACTCAGCAAAACTATCTTTCAAGAATGAGAGTAACATTGAAGATATTTTAAGATAAGTAAAAGCTGGAGTTTACGAGTAGACATATATTAATACTAAAGGAGTGCCTACTTCTAGAGGGAAAAATGATTCAGCCAAAATATATGAGATGCAAGAATGAATGGTAAGCAAAGAAAATTAATTGGTAAATGTGTAGGTAGGGCTTCCCTGGTGACTCAGACAGTAAAAAATTCCCCTGCAATGCAGGAGACCTGGGTTCAATCCCTGGGTTGGGAAGATCCCCTGGAGGAGGACATGGCAACCCACTCCAGTATTCTTGCCTGGAAAATCCTCACAGGCAGACGTGCCTGGCAGGCTATAGTCCGTGGGGGGTCACAAAGAGTTGGACATGACTGAGGGGCTATCAGCACAGCACAGAACTTAAGAAACTTTGTACAAAATAATGATAATATCCAATTTTTTGAGGTATAACTGTACTTATTAAAATACAGAGAAATAATCAGACTGGAATGATTATTGAATAATGTAAGGTTCTTATATTTCCTGAGTTGACTTTAGACTTGGTTAGTAAGTACACAGTCAATTTTCAAGAGTAATTTATTCTAAAAATATAGTAGATATCTCTAAACCAGTAAAGGGGGAAAACAGAATTAAGTTAACAAACAAAAACTGATCAGTTTTTAAAGGACAAGAATTGGAAGTGTTGATACAAAGTAGAACAGGAAATACAAGAATGAAGAAGGTTGAAACAAAAGTAAATATAACAATACATTAAATATATTAAGCTCACCAATTAAATATATTAAATATATTAAGCTCACCAATTAGAATATAGAGATTATCAGGTCAGATTAAAATATAAACATACAAATTGGAGCTGTGTTCTTTACAGAAGTTACAAAAACATAAGAAAATTGGAAGTTTGAAAGTGAAGGGATACAGAAAGTACAGTATTTCTATGTATCGTCCCAGAGATATTTTATGTATGCATAAGAAAATACATACATTATTTTTTACTTCTTATATGAATTATAGAATATTTTGTATACTTTTTATAATTTTATATTTTTTTACTTCTTTTTTTCATTTAACAAAGCATCTAGTGATCACTCACTATCACTAGAGACTTTCTCCTCTTTATATGGAAATACGGTATTCTACTGTGCAAATATACTATAATATTTTTAACCAGTATTACCAACTTTAATGATGGACATTAAAGTTGCTTCTAATTAAAAGGACATTTAAAATTGAGTGTTGCCATGATCATCCAAAAAAATACTGAAAAAATTTACATTGCATATGATAGCACATTTAGACTGTTGGATACACATAAAATAATTAATGTGTAAATAGGAATATTTCCTTTGTAAAAATGACCATGCTAATCAATTTCATGTAGATGTGTTCTTATATTTCAGAAAATAACATTTTATATTAGTCTGCTTTTCTCTCTTTTTCAAGGAATATGGCGCTGTTACCTAGAATACAGCCGTCTTCAGGAACAGCCAAGTTCTCACTTAAACGCATATACCATTGGGATTCAGACTGACATAAGCATGTACTTTCGCCTGAAACAAACATGGTTCGCACTTAGTGAGTGGATTTTAAAATTTTGCTTTGTTAAAATTGTAATAACAAGAAAGCGTCTTTTTGTCTAAAGAAAACATGTATTGGTATAACTTGTTAAATACATCTATTGGTAACATCATTAAAATAAGTATTTACAATACCACTAGCCATAGTAAATGTAAAGTCATTGAGGGGAAATTATTATATAATCTAAGAAAATGTTACTGTACAATGATCTCAAGTTATTTGCCTTCAACTTAACATGAGTTGGATATAGACATTTATAGCCATTAATCTAATATCTAAGAAAGGTATTTTAAAAGGAAAAAATGCTTGATATTTCAAACTTCCATTTAAAAACAGAAAAAGAAAAAAGAAAATGAAGAAACAAGTTTTTCATGGCAGGACTTTTAAACTACTTGTTATAGAATTTGAAAAATAAGTAATTTTTAAAAATTTACAATTTTTAGTGTTTATTTAGAATGAGTTAGTTAAGGGTAATAGTAACAGAATTTTGAAAGGTGGATGATTTCAAAGATGGCTTTAATAGTTTTTATTATACTATTCCTTGTTCTTTACAGAGATTCATGTTCTTTAATCAATATTTTAAAAATGATCTCTAATTACATGGTGCTTTAAAAAACAAATTCATCTTCCTATATTGTTGAAGTTAGACAGCCAGACAAGACAAGTTTGAGGAAGCCTGGTAAGGAGCCCAGACAGCCTAAGAGGAGGGCAGTATCTTGGAGAGCATCATGATTCCAGAATGCATCCCTTAACATAAATCTGAAAACTTAATTTTGCCACTTCACGCAGAAGTCATCTGGGTGGCTTTCAGAGATAGGCTCGCATCATGTCACTAGAGTGCCATTGTATTTGTTTACATTATTAGGATACTCTTGGAACACAGACATATCCCACCTAGGACACTGCTTTCCTGGGCTCAATGCACATGGGGAATAAGATTACTAATGAGAAAGTTTTTTCAGCAGAGACTCTTGGATAGTCTTGAGAGGTGTTTCCTTCAGGCTCATGCCAAGCTGGATGACCTACCCTGGCTGCACAGAAGCCCCCACCAGATTCCTGTGTCTGCAATATTCAGTGTTTCTCTGTTCCTTGGATAGTGCTAACACAAAATGCCAAATTCTTGTTCTTTGGGTTCCCATTTCTAGCTCTCATGCAGCTGCTGCTGCTAAAGCTAATTCCCTTCAATAATATAACACATTAGTTTTTTCAAATATGTTTTAGAAGAAGTTCATTGATAGCCATTTCTTTTTTCTTTTTTTTGACTATAAAAATCAAGCATCTTGGGACTTATATCCTCATCCCTTCTACTGAATTTGAGTGATTCTATATCCCTCAGCAGTCCACATACTGTTACGTATCATTTCTGAAGATGAAAAATCTCATCCATTATGTATTGAAACCTCTAGTTTTACTCTCAAATGGATGTTAGTTACAGGTTCTACAGTCATCCCGCTGCTGTCTTTTAAGGATCTTTGACACAAAATCATTGAGATGATTAGAATCTGCCATTGGAAAAGTTAAGAGAGGCACTTTGAGGAAAATGCAGAGCTTGCTTTTATTTTCAAGTTTAGGAATATTTATCTTCCCTCAAATGAGTATGACTTTCATAATCCATTATGAAATAATATCAGACGTTATTTGCTCTGTGCTTATAATTCTCAGCATGAGTGACAAGGGTATATATGTGAAATTATACTTATTGACAAACACTGAAAATATGTGGAGTAATGCACATAAAAATTATCATTTTATGAGTCTTGGATTGTATTAGAAGATGGTTCTATTATCATTTCTATTAATTATCCCAGCCTCCTTGATAAAGTTAGATCTATACCAGCTTCTCTGTAGGGTCTCAAAAAATATGTTTCTATTGTTTGCTCTTATTTAAACAAAAGGAGGGAATATATAAATTCAAAAGGGTGCTAAATTTCTTTAATATAACCATTTAAAATAATATAATTTTGTAAAAGTACAAATTTAATATGCAATGTTCTTTTACAGTGCAATTTTGGAACATAAAGTGACTCACACAGTTTATATTCTTAAGTTTATCCAAAGATGATAATGATTTTAGCTTAATATGGCTACACTCCACAGTTTTGGGCTCAGTGTAGCTTTAAAAGAATCAGTTATGCATAAAAACATAAATACACAGTTGAAATAAAAGAAGATGTAGCAGGGAGATATTACATTACTGAGAAGCTCCCAAATCTCTGGGTTAACTGGTTTCTCCTCACTTGGAGATTCTAACTGAGGTATGTTAAACATCTGAATCTTAGTGGTATAGCAGTAGAATAGAATGAGTGTCCTATGATTGGAAGTGTTCAGACATGAGCAGAATAACTAACAGAAATGTTGTAGAGTGGGTCCTTTCATGGGTAGGAATTTAACTTTCACTGAGTTTCTTTCATGATTTCAAAATCTGTTATTAGCCATACTATATTCCTTAATTTAGACTCCACGTCTTTTCACTTTTTAACATCTTTGAGGTCAGGATGCATTTTATAATCAATAGACAGACATTTAATAAAGGATTTTTTACTTTTCCTCAAAGGTTATTACTAAATTAAAGGTATGTCATAGAATTGAGGAATATAATAATTAGGGCTGCTTGGCTTCAAGTAAAAACAAACAAAGCCGGAGGCAAGGCAGGGGCATTTATTCTAAGAACAGAGAAGTGTCTCACCAAACTCATAATAGCAGAAAAGCAGCTGGACTTGCAAGTGGACCTGGATCTAGGAAACAAAAAGCCAAAATGGAGCCAAGGTTTCCTCTACTTGCTCTCTTTCTTTACACTCGTACACTTTATTCTTTGTTCGCAGGTTCACTTGCTTTACATAAATGTGGTTTTGACACAGTAAATGTGTAAAACTCTTAGTTCAAGAGGCATACAACGCCAATTCAAAACTAAACTAGACCTAACGTAGTGGATTGAGGGGTCAGAGAGGCTCAGGAGGAAGGGCTTCTATGTATACTTACAGTGATTCACGATGTTGTACAGCAGGAAAAAAAAAAACTGAACTAGATTCCCTTAATTCTAACTCTCAGACTTTTATTACACAGCTTGGGTTGGCATTACACTCTAATTTTATCAAGGCAGTCATGATGGATGGGCTCACAAACTAAAAATGTGGTATCCCAGAACCCCACCCTGTCCGTCAGCAAGATCAATTAAGAGGCCTTGTGAGCCTGGCAGCAGCTCAAAAACTTTGTTCTGTAATGTTCTCTTACTCAAGGAAGTTTACAACTGAAAACATCTAAGATAGAGTTGTCTAAAGCAGCCCTTCCTTTTCTTCTGTGCCTATTTTCTCATATCTACAAGTGGTGTGAAATGTTTCTATAGATAAAATGAAGCCTGTCCAACACAGTTGTTTAAATTCTAGCTAAAAGTTTTAATCCAGAATTGTCTTTAAAGCATTTCTCAGAGGTTTTAAAAGTGAATTTCTAAAACTGGCATCTTTGGAGAGGTAGCACTGCTTAAATTATGAAGTGTCAGAGCTGGCAGAAATCATCATGAAGATCAGTCTAATATTTGCACAGAAAGTTTGCTCTTTGGTTTGATTTGCATCGCACACTAATATTTTTTTTCCTGTTTAAAGTGATAATACTCTGCCTCCTTGAACTGTTCATCATCCTCATGCTGATCTTCCTCAGGAACCGAATCCGTATCTCCATCGCCCTGCTGAAGGAGGGGAGCAAGTAAGGCCTTGATGGAGAGACTCGCATAATGTATATCCGTCTTTCATATCAGTCACTGCTTATTTGTAGATGCCCCAGACTGTTTTCCCTTTAAGATGGCTTGTTAAATCTGCTTTCCATTCAAGAAAACTTGTTCAAGTTCAGACTTTGTCACATATTAAAAAGTTCACACTAACAAGTCTTTCAAAATCCCCAAACATCAATTATCTTAGAGCAAAATAAAGCTAAAACCCGTGTAGTCTATGCACTAGCACTTTTTAAAAACACCAAATATATGTTAGGAGGATAGCTTATGTGAAAGTAAGTGATAGAGTGCTAATAAAAGTTAGTTATATGTTGTATTACTCCCATACTGAGTCATATGTTAATACTGATGGTTGAGATCCTTTGCAGAACTGTAGATCACTGTAATTCTGTAAAGTCAATTATGTGCTCTTACTAGTTTTGTATAAGTAACAAAATTTGCCAGTAGACAGAGTAATTGGTCTTAGCAGCACTAGACTATAGGTTTTTGTATCTAGAGCTCTCAATTCAAGAACATTGTATACCCAGAGTCATTTTTATTTTAAAATGCTACAAAATAAACACAATTTTTCATAAAATTCATGCTGTGAGGTAATAACACCTACAGTTTCTAAACTATTCCAAAAGGTCACTTGGAGATAATACATTAAACTTTTGAATAATGCATGGAAACAACAAAGAAAGTATTACTAAAAGCCAACAGATCATGTTCTTTGTTAAGAACAATGGAAACTGGGTTGTTAATGACCAAGGACCAAATTATTTTAAATAGTCCTTAAGGATTGTTTTAACAAAATCGTCATCTATAATAATAATAGTGCCACCTAGAGCCAGTGTTTGAAATAGTTAACAAGCAGTTTGCTAAATTAAATCTGTCCTTCCCACAATAACTGAAGCCCTATCATTAGCCACTGAAAACTACTGATTTGCTGGGTTATTCCTTAAATAGTATGATATTGTACAATTCACTTATCCAACTGCTGTGCCTCTAAATGTGTGTGTGTGTATGTGCGTGTTAAAGAGCAGTTACTACTGTGACAGATTAAAGATTTTTTTTTTTTCAAAGGAAAATAAGAGCTGGAATAAATTGGCCTGAGAATACAGGGTAATCATAGGGATGCCCAGTATTTCACTCACACCAGTGTCTGGAGGAAAGAGAGAATAGCATAGTCTAAATAGTGAGGTGGAGAAAGTAACAAATAAAAAAACGAATCTAAAATGTGTCAGTGTGGGAATTCCCTAGTGGTCCAGTGGTTAAGGCTCCGCACTTCACTGTAGAGGGCAAGGGTTCTATCAGCTGGTCCAGGAACTAAGATTATTCATGACTCATGGCGTAACTCAAGAAAAAAATGCGTCAATGCGTTAGGAGTGGAAATAGTTCTATTGTAGTTCTCAGTGGCTATATCAAACAACATAGAGTTAATTTAGTGTCATATGCTAAAACAATTATTCAAAAGTAGTAATAGAGTAACTAGGATGTGAATATTTTAGAAAGCATATCTTAGGAAATATCAAAATAATCATTTATCCTGGAAAATGAAAGAGTTTCTTGAAGGGTTGCTGTATGGAAAAGGTGGTCATTTCCTCTCCAGAAGGTAGTGGATGTGAATTACATGCAGAAGAAGAACTTCCTAATACTTTGGTTGTTAAGAAAATAGAATAAGCTGTGTCATATGAGACTAAGGAACATGTTCTGAAGACAGTTCAGAAGGGATTCTTGAATTAGAGATGGATTCTCACATTTGATCAGATGATTGTCAAGATCCTCTGCAATTTTAAATGTCTAAACAAAAGGGAGAAATACCATGATTATAATGCATGAAGTCTTTCTGAGTTAGACAGAAACAACCAAAGAGGAGAAGGTTTTGAGAACTTTTGGCAGGAATCAAACATGAGCACTGAAAGAATGCTATTAACTTAATAAATAAATAAAAATTAAAACAACTATGAATACACCAGCAAAAAAGAGTCAATGGTCATTATCACTGTTCTTTGAATTCAGTCTAGTTCTAAAAGATGAAATTTTAATTGAGAAATTGTAACTGTATCATTTTGAATTTCAACTATTTGTTTTATTTCAGAGCCATTGGATACATCCCTAGTACTTTAATTTATCCAGCTTTAACTTTCTTTTTCCTCTCAGTCTGCATTTCCTACTGGGCTGTGGTAGCACTGTATCCTTTGCTAATTGACTTCTTTAAACCTCAGGTCCATACTATTACTCAGAAACTGGGAGTTTATATACCTTTCCATAGAAACATCCTAAAGATATAATTGAAATGATGATGATGATGATGGTGATGACTGCTAAGCTCTAAAAAAGTGAACCAACTGAATTTCCCCTCAAATAGGTCATATGGTAGATTTTGTTTTATCTTCACATATGATACTTCTCCTTTGCAATACCTAAAAAGAAAAAAAAACTCTTTTATATTTCATTGCTTTTAAGGGGCCACTCAGTGTAGCTGACCCATGTTATATTACTCTGGGTCTTAAAATGAATGAATTATTAGATTATAAGTTTTTTGAAATTAGTCTTTCAGTACCCTTTTGGGTTATTCACACATTATTTTCTTGTCCATTTATTTTCAATCTGCCAGCAAATAATTTAACCTTAATAGAGGTCACTCAGTTACTTGGCTACATCAGGGGCACCTATATACAAAGTCATAGCCCCACAAGGGCAATGTGAACATGAAAATAAAACCTGCGACCCAGTGGTAAGTAAAAGAAACTCTTTTATTTACTTTAATAAAGAACTCTACTACATTTCATCCAACAATTGTTATAGGAATAATCCTGTAATAGGGACCCTGTGCACTGATGAGGATCACTGTAGAGAAGGGGAGAGTGAGTCAGGTGTTAGTTGAAGAGCACTGAGAACAGTGGGCAGAACAGAGAGAAAACACTGCTGTTGCCTGAGCTCACTGGTCGTGTCATATATCTAAGATGCATGTACAGTCAACAACCACACTAATAAATGTAAAATTATACTGGATGCAGACTAATGAACGTGTGATGGTAAAATGAGATACTTTTCCATAGCTCAAGAAAGAACTGTATAAAGTGGTGCTATAGAAAATAGAAATAACAGCAGAAGCTAATCGAAGAGCAGGACAAGCAGTTGGGGGCTACACAGGGAAGGCAGGGAAGGCATTATCTTGGAATAGTATTATCATATTATCCTTGTTGGTTTCTTTTTTCTGAGTGCAGGGTTTTAATACAACTGCAATTGCCAAAGCTTGCCCTGGGGCTCAGTGTCATTTTGCTTTCTATGGTGGAAAGAGCCTATATCATCAATACATCACTACCTTCCAGTTGCTCAATCTATTCGTCTTTCTCTGGCTTATAAACTTTGTCATTGCATTGGGTCAGTGTGCCCTTGCTGGTGCCTTTGCTTCTTATTATTGGGCCTTGAAAAAACCTGATGACATCCCACCCTATCCACTTTTTACTGCATTTGGACGAGCCATAAGGTAAGTTTTACAATGAACACTACATCTATCTTCCCAGTTATGTTTAGTGTGCTTATAATTCAAGTGGCAAAGTACTTGAAGTCAAAGGTATAATTCAAGATTCATGAATGTCCATTGACTATGTTTGGTTTTATAGCCATCATTTTATTTTTAACCCCTACCCAGGCCAATCCTTCTAAAAGGTTACTGGAGCGAAGAAATAGGAAAGGTCACTAAATTAAAGATTAAGGATGAACTTGTCTTTCTTCATTGCTCAGCTCAAACATAAAATCAATATAAAATGATAAGCTATTGGTATCATTTTTGTAGATGAAGTACAAAATGGATATATATGGTTTAAAGGCCTCTATGGAGACCTTTGTCAATCTGAATAAGAGAGTAGAAGTTCTTTTCTATCAACCCTTTTACCAATAAAAATCAACTAACATCCTTTTAGTTTTTAGTAAAAATATTTTAACCTTTATTCTCATTTTATCTTTGTCCAGATATCACACAGGATCCCTAGCATTTGGATCTTTAATTCTTGCAATAATTCAAATGTTCAGATTAATCCTAGAATACTTGGACAAACGTCTGCAAGGTAAGATTCTAGAATTCATCTTTTCTCAGACTTCCTGACTTCTGTGAATAGAATAGACTGGATCCGGGGTTGGGGGAACATAATGACTGTAACTTGGATACAGTAATAGGGATGGATGTGGTCAGATTGGGGAGATGTTTAGAAGGAAAAGCTAACAGGACTTGTTGAGGGATTGAATATGGTGGGGGTGGGATAGGAGTAGTGGTAAAGAAAAGAGAAAAAGCGTGTGATACTGAAAACCGCTCAATTGTGTCTGACTCTTTGTGACCCCATGGACTGTAGCCTACCAGGCTCCTCTGTCCATGGGATTCTCCAGGCAAGAATACTGGAATGGGTTGCCATTTCCTTCTCCAAAAGTGTGTGATGTTACTTACAAAATTATGGAAGCCAGAAGAAACACAATTCAAAGAAGAGATTAAAATTTGTGTTTTTGACAGGTTACTATTGAGAAGCATGGTGGGGATGTCAGGCAGTTCTAAGTCTAGAGCTCAAGACAGCACAGGCTTAAAATATGAATTGTGGATGTCATTTGCTGACACATACACATACAGTTTACAAAAACATAAGCTGTTTAGAATGTACTTTAAAAGATTTTATTATTAATTGTCAAAATCTTGAAACAGAACAACAAAGTTGGAAAACATACAGTTCCTGATTTCAAAACTAAATACAAACCTACAGTAATCAATACAGTGTGGCACTGGTATAACAACAGACATATAGATCTGAGATAGACTAGAGAGCCCTAAAATAAATGCTCACAAAAAGGCTATTCAATGTGGGAGTTTCTTTCAACTAATGTAACAAAACTGGATATTTACATGCAAAAGAATGAACCCTTGCCTTACACCATATACATGAATTAACTCAAAATGGATCAAAGACAAACATAAAAGCTAAAACTATAAAAGTCTCAGAAGAAAGCATAGGAATAAATCTTCTTAACATTGGATTTAATGATGATTTCTTAGATATGATACTAAAAACACAGGGAACAAAAGAGAAAACAGATAAATTACACTTCATCAATATTTTTTAAATGCTTGTACATCAAAGGACACTATCCAGAAAGTAAAGACACCCCACAGAATGGGAGAAAATACTTGCAAGTCATATACAAGATAAGCAACTAATATTTAGAATGTATAAATAACTCCTACAACTCAAAAATAAACAACCTAATTCAATATGGGCAAAGGATTTTTTAAGTAAATTTTTTTCAGCTTGAGGTATAACTGACAAATTGTATTTTTCACATGTACAAATGATGATTTAATGGATATATACATTGTGAAAGGATCCCCACATTTAAGGTGGGACATTTTTTCCTTCTTTTGGTGAAAATGCTTAGGTTCTACTCTCCTAGAAAATTTCAATATACAATACAGTATTATCAACTGTAGTCATGTTTTACATTATATCCTAAAACCTTATTCATCTTTTAGCTAAAAGTTTACCAGCCTCTCCCAATTTCTTCCATGCCCAGCATGTGATAACCACCATTCTATTCAGTTTATATGCATTACAATCTTTCCCCCATGTATAAGCAATACCATGCATATTTGTTTTTGTCTGGCTTACCTCTCAGCATAATGCCCTTCAGGTTCATCCATGTTATTGCAAAGGTAAGATTTCTTTCTTTTTTATGGCTGAATAGTATTCCATTGTGTATATATACTATACTTTATTGATTGATGTACTTAATAAACTAAGATCGCAGCATCTGGTCCCATCACTTCATGGGAAATAGATGGGGAAACAGTGTCAGACTTTATTTTTGAGGGCTCCAAAATCACTGCAGATGGTGATTGCAGCCATGAAATTAAAAGACGTTTACTCCTTGGAAGGAAAGTTATGGCCAAGCTAGACAGCATATTAAAAAGCAGAGACATTACTTGGTCAATGAAGGTTCATCTAGTCAAGGCTATGGTTTTTCTAGTAGTCATGTATGAATGTGAGAGTTGGACTATAAAGAAAGCTGAGTGCCAAAAAATTGATGTTTTAGAATTGTGATTTTGGAGAAGATTCTTGAGAGTCCCTTGGGCTGCAAGGAGATCCAACCAGTCCTTTAGTCTTGAATATTCATTGGAAGGACTGATGCTAAAGCTGAAACTCCAATACTTTGGTTACCTGATGCAAAGAACTGACTCATTTGAAAAGACCCTGATGCTGGGAAAGACTGAAGGCAGGAGGAGAAGGGGATGACAGAGGATGAGATGGTTGGATGGCATCACTGACTCAATGGACATGAGTTTGAGTGGACTCCAGGAGTTGGTGATGGACAGGGAGGCCTGGAGTGCTGCAGTCCATGGGGTCGCAGAGAGTTGGACATGACTGAGAGACTGAACTGAACTGAACTGAATGAGCTTTGTGCCTTGTTTCAGCTTTTGGCTTAAAGTCTATTTTGACTGATAACAAATATAGGTATACCTGATTTCTTTTGGCTTCCATTTTCATGGAAAAATCTTTTTCTAACATTTCACTTTTGGTCTAAGTATGTCTTTAAAGGTGAAATGAGGCTCCTATAGGTAGCATATACTTGAATCTTTTTAAAAATTTTCATTCAGCCACTCTGTCCTTTGATTGGAAAATTTAGTTTATTTACATAGTTGTAATTATTAAAAATTATAGACTTACTTATTTCTATCTTGTTAACTGTTTTCTGGCTATTTTAAAGTTTTTTTTGTTTTTTATTCTCTTTCTTTGTGATGTTACCATTTTATAAGTGGTATCTTTTGATTCCTTTCTTGTATCTACTCTGTGGTTATCATAAGGCTTATGTAAAATATATTATAGTTATAATAACTAAAGGAGAAGGAAATAGCAACCCACTCCAGTATTCTTGCCTGGAAAATTCCACGGACAGAGGAACCTGGAGGGCTACAGTCCATGGGATTACAAAGAGTCAGCCACAACTGAGCACATCAGCAGTATAATAACTAAATACCTTATAGTTAAAATATCTTATAGCTGATAACAAGTGAAGTAGTAATGCATACAAAAACTCTACCTTTTTATATCCCCTATGCACATATATTTTATGCTACAATGTTTTTGGTATCACAGTTTATATCTTTTTATGTTGTGGATCCATTAACAAGTTATTTAGTTATATATAAAAAAGTCCTTTTAATACTTTGTCTTTAACCTTTATACTATAGTTCTAAGTGATTTACCTATTACCATTAAAATTTTAGAGCATTATGAATTTAAGTTTATATTTACCTTTACTGTGAGTTTTATGCCTTCATATATTTTCATGTTACTAATTAGCATCTTTTGTTTCAGCTTAAAGAACTCCCCTTAATATTTCTTGTTAGGCTATTCTACTGGTGATGAACTCTTAGCTTTTGTTTGTCTGGAAATCTCTTACCTCTCCTTCAATATTGAAGGATAACTTTGCCACATAGTTTCTTGGTTGGCAGATTTTCCTTTCAACACTTTTAATATATTATTCAACTTCATTCTGGCCTACAAAGTTTCTGCTGAAAAATATGCTTATATTCTTATGGGGATTTCCTTGTATATAAGAAGTTCCTTCTTTCCTGCTGCCTTTACCTGACTTTTGAAAATTAACTTTATGTGATTCAATGTGGATCTCTTTAGATTGGTATTCTTTGAACTTTCTGGATCTGGATGTCTGTTTCTCCAGGCTAGGGAAATTTTCAGTCATTATTTCTTTGTATATGTTTTCTGGCCCCCTTTTTGCTTTCTCTTCTCCCTCCGGGACCTCTGTAATATATATAATGGTCTGCTTGATGGTGTCGCTTAGTCTCTTATAACTTCATGCCTACTCTAACTGGATAAACCCCCCTACATTGTCTTTGAATTCACTGATCCTTTCTTACACTAGATCTAGTCTGCTGTTGAATTCCTTTAATTTTTCAGTCCAATTATTATAATTTTGAGCTCTATAAATTCGGTTTCATTTTTAGAAATTTTCTATCTCTTTATTGAAATTCTCACTTTGTTCATTCATTGCTCCCTGACCATGGTAAGCATCTTTATGACCATTGTTTTGAATTCTGCATTGGGTAAGTCAATGATCTCTGTTTCATAAATGCCAATTTTGGAAATATATCTTGTTTATTTAGAACATATTCTGTTGTTTCTTCATTTTTTTCCATCACTCTCTGTATTTGTTTCTGTGCATTAGATAAAGCAGCCATTTTCCCCAATTTGACAGACTAGTCTCATGTAGGAGATTTCTTCTCTCAAATCTTTGTGATTGTCCTAGCCATCATAGTTAATTAGCTCTTAGTAGTTGAAAGTGTAACTAGACCTGTCGGTGTCCCAAAGGGAAGGGTCACAGTCAGAACCTAGACAAGGCTGATTAGAAGCTAAATCCTCAGACATGAGCTGGCAAAATGTGCAGTTAAGCCCATTTCAGGAGAAACTAGGAGGGAAGCTTTTGCCTGCTTCCTCAGCACTCAGCCAGGATACATAACCATGGTAGAGGTTAGTGGTAGTAGGGCACTCCTTAACCATTTAAAACCTGATTGTTTTCTGCAGTCCTGTGAGACTCATAAGTACAAGCCCTATCTATGCTATGCTATGCTATGCTAAGTCACTTCATTAGTGTCCAACTCTGTGCGACCCCATAGACAGCAGCCCACCAGGCTCCCCCGTCCCTGGGATTCTCCAGGCAAGAACACTGGAGTGGGTTGCCATTTCCTTCTCCAGTGCATGAAAGTGAAAAGTGAAAAGTGAAAGTGAAGTCACTCAGTCGTGTCCGACCCTCAGCGACCCCATGGACTGCAGCCCTCCAGGCTCCTCCATCCATGGGATTTTCCAGGCAAGAGTACTAGAGTGGGGTGCCATTGCCTTCTCTGAAGCCCTATCTAGAGCTACACAAAGCTGGGTCACCAGGCATGTGTACAAGCTCCTTCCAAAGAGAAGTTGATGACCTGCTCCCCCTAGCTCCTTGTAGGACCACAGGTAGATCTAGAGTGTGCAAATTAGAAATTCAACTTTTAGGCAGGGTGTTATAAAGTATGCACTCAGTCCCTTCCCAGGAAAAGACTGGAAGATGGGCATTTTTGCTTGCTTTCTCTTTGCTAGTCTCTGTGATTGCTATGGTTATTTTTTATAGTCCCATAGAACTTGTGGGCATAAACCCCTTTGGCTTCAGAGATAAATGTTTTGGGGGTCTGTCTCTTGGGTGGGAATCTTGAAAGTTGAAATCCTTGATGTGCTGCTCAAACCCTTTACTCCTCAGGGAGAAGCTGAGAGTTGGGGGTATTGTCCTGGTTGTATGGCATTGTGCCAGGGGTAGGGTTTATGGTGAGTGTGTCTCAGCCTTCTCTACAATTTCACTGTTAGATTTTTTTAGTTGCCTGATGTGAAGGAGTCACTCAGCTTGTTTCTGGATTTCTCTCAGAGGAAATAGCTCCCAGTGTAGTTATACATTTGGTGCATTTGTGGGAGGAGGGAAGTTCAGGAGCCTCCTTGTTACCATCTTTGTCCCTCCTGAAAATGATTTGCATAGATATCGCTCTGAAGAAAGTATATAAGTGGTGAATAAATATATGAAAGGATGCTCAATATTAGTCATTGTGGAAATGCAAATCAAAAACATAATGAGCTACCACTTCTTACCCAATAAAATGGCTACTATCAAAAAATAAAAAATAATATGTTGGTAGGTTAAGGATAAATTGGAACACCTGTGTATTGTTGGTAGGAATGTAAAATCATATTGCCACTGTGGAAAACAGTATGGTGATTCTAAAACATTAAAAATATGATTGCCAGCATTTCCACTTCTAGATATATACTCAAAATGGTTGAAAGCAGGGTCTCAAATAAATACCTGGGCACCAATATTCATAGCAGCATTATTCATAATAGCCAAAAGACAGAAAGAACCCAAATTTCCATTAACAGATAAAAGAAAAAACAAAATTGTTTGTGTGTGTGTATATATATAGATACACACACATGCACACACAAATATACACACACATACATACATACAACAGAATATTATTCATCTCTAAAAATAATGTAATAGGTGGATCCTCATAACTTAACGTTAAGTAAAATAAGCAAGACACAAAAGGTTGAATATTGCAAGATTCCACTTATATAAGGTATCCAGAAGAGGCAAATTCATACAGACAGAAGTATGATAGAGGTTACCAGGGACTTGGAGGAGGGGAGAATGAGGAGTTATTGTTTCAATGGGTACAGAGTTTCTATGAGATGATGATAAGTTCTGGAAACTGATAGTGATGGCAGTTTCACAATACTGTGAATGTACTTAATGCTACTGAGTTGTACACTTAAAATGGTTAAAATGGTAAATTTTATATATATTTTACTACAGTTAAATCAAAAAGCCCATTTAAAATTTTACTATTATTTTTATTTATAGAGTCTACAAATCATTAATAGGTTTAAATATCTCCTTCTCATAGAGGCCCAGAGCAACATTTCTAAATTCCTAAAATGCTGCCTGAGATGCTGTTTCTGGTGTTTGGAAAAAGCAGTAAAGTTTTTGAACAGAAATGCCTATGTTATGGTAAGTAAATCATGTTTATTTACTAAACTTCTTTGCAAACCCAAATTGCATGTCTGCATTTCCATCTCAAAAGCACTTGTACATCAAGCAGTTGAATTTATCACCATGTTGATACAAGAATTTGTGAATCCAATGCATGATTCAGGGCTATGCTTTCCTAGCTGAGATAGTAACTTAACTGTACTTCATTATTACCTTCAATACCTTTATGGAGAGGGAAAATATTATTTCCCTTGTGTGTGTGTACCCCCAGTCGTGTCTGACTCTTTGCAACCCCATGGACTGTAGCCCTCCAGGTTCCTCTGTCCATGGAATACTCCAGTCAAGAATACTGGAGTGAGTTGCCATTTCCTCCTCCAAGGGATCTTCCTAACCCAGAGATCAAACCTGTATCTCCTGCATTGGCAGGCAGATTCTTTACCACTGCACCACCTGGGAAGCCCATTATTTCCCTTAGAAATATAAAAATGTGCTAGATTAAAAATAATATTATTTGTCTTTGACATACTTTCATGGGAGGGAAGATTAGTGTAGATTTCACGATGAAAAGAAAATACTCTTCTAATTCTGGGATTTACACATTTTTAAGGAAGGATCTGTTTCTTTTTATGATTCTTATTTTGAAATGTGTGGGAATTGATAATGTAACTGAATTTGTTACTTATGTACAATAGGAATATGGAGGCTTCTAAAGGGATTTTTTTTTTAAATAGGGGATCCAAAAATATTGTTCTAAAATTTAGCAATTACAACCTTATTAACACTTGATTATCACAGTGATATAGGGTCTGATGGTGTGATTCAAATAGTCATGGATATTCAAAGAGTCATTTATATAACCCCAGTGAGAATATTTTATTGAGCCTCTTAATAAAGTAAGTGTGTATTGGAAGGCACAGGGTTTCCTGAGAGTAATTTTTAATGTGAATGCTGCAACACTTCACCTATTCAGCAACACACCATAGCCAAACCCTTCAAAGACAAGCTGTGATCTGGGATTTGAGAAGACCTACCTCTGTTTACTTTGGCCACCTGCTGAGAAGAGCTGACTCATCTGAAAAGACCCTGATGCTGGGAAGAATTGAGGGTGGGAGGAGAAGGGGACAACAGAGGATGAGATGGTTGGATGGCATTACCGACTCGATGGACATGGGTCTGGGTGGACTCTGGGAGTTGGTGATGGACAGGGAGGCCTGGCATGCTGTGACTCATGGAGTCACAAACAGTTGGATATGACTGAGCAACTGAACTGAACCTCTGTTTAAATTTGTATATTTCCCATGGAATTAAGGGAAAATAGCAACTGAAATATACCTTATTGTCAATGACTCTGAGAGTTGTGCAGAGTTGAGGATACATGGTTCCCAAGCCTCCCATGAGCCCAAAGTTTGGAAAGATGAATAAAAGTAACTGTATGGGTGACAGAGAATTAGTTAATGTTCCTGTCATTGGATTGTCTGTTGGTCTTGTTAAGTTATCAGAATAATATCAACTGTCTTCCTCAGATGGCAATATACGGCAAAAACTTCTGCAAGTCAGCAAGAGATGCTTTCAATCTGCTGATGAGAAATATTTTAAAGTAAGTAAGCAGGTTGAGCATTGCAGTGGATGGTTTGGGGAATTTTGAGCATTTATACTTCACATGTTGTTGGTGGTTTTACTAGACACGAATCTTCTCTTTTTTAAAAGATTTAAATCTTCTCCTTCAGTATGTCTTTGAATTGTTGCTCCCATCATCCATCTATACCTTTATACCCACTGGCACTTACTCATCTTTATTATACCCTATGCTCAAGAAATTCCCCACACAAACATTATCATCATGTTTCTGACTTTTCTTTCCTCCAAAAATTGACAGAGTCTGAGTCAACAAAATCAGAGAACTAATGCAGCCATCCTCAGGATGCAGGGTGTCTGTAGTCCTCAAATTAGAGTGAGAGAGGCTGACACCACCAATAGCACCTGACAGCCCTTATAATGCCATTTTCTGTTTACTTCCTTATAAATAAGTCAGAATTTCATGCCTGGGTTCCTTCATTTCTTCCATTTAATAAATGCTAAGTAAGATTTCAGCAAAGACACATCAAAATGAATTCATGGATTATTTACTTTCATAAATTTCTAGTAACAAATCTAACTTAAACACAAAATTATATTTTTTTTTTCTGATTTTCAGAATTGCAGTTATGGATAGAGTGACAGACTTTGTACTAATCCTGGGAAAGATTCTAGTTGCTGGCTGTATAGGTAAGTAGTAGTAGTAGTAATAATAACAATAACAACAATAATGAAGATTTTTTTTAAATTTAACAGGTGCTTAGAAAAACTTCTTTATGACAAAAAACTATATTCCTTTGCTCCAGGTGTCCTGGCCTTTCTACTTTTCACCGAAAGACTCCCAGTGATTATAGAAGGACCAACATCTTTAAATTACTACTGGGTACCTTTGCTGGTAAGAGCTGATAGTAAGTTTGGGCTGCTACAATAAAAATACCATAGATTGGGTGGCTTAAACAACAGGGGTTTATTCCTCACAGTTTTGAAGATGAGAAGTCCAAGATCAAGGTGCCCACAGATTCAGTCCCTAGTGAGAGCTTCCTTCCTAATTTGCAAAGGCATACCTTCCTGCTATATACTAACAGGGTAGAAAGAGAGATCCTCTCTCATCTTCTAAGGACACTAACCATTCACGAGGTCTCCATCCTTGGTTCCTCATTGCCTCCCAAAGGCCCCATGCCCAGATGCCATCACACTGGGGATTAGGTTTCCACGTAGGAATTTTGAGGGGACACAATTCATTCCATAGCCACTGGGTAACATTGACTCTGATTTATGAGAGATGGAAAAATAAAAAAACCAAAAAGGAATAGGAGAAATAATGATAGCTAACATGATTAGTTTTATTGTGCCCAGCCTCATTCTGCTGTGGAGCTTGGGTTCCTTGGAAGCAACCCCTGAGACAGAGGATTGCAAGCAGAGGGCTTATTACGAAGTGCTCTCCGGAGATACACTGGAAAGGAAGTGAGGAGGACAGGGCTGGGCAAAAAAAGAAGCTGATCCATGCTGCGATTACAGTTGAAGCCTCAGACATAATTATAGGAATTTCTAACACAGGGGCTAGGCCTCCATATACTGCATCAGGCAGCCACTGGCCAAGCGTTGCCCTCCAAATGACGGTGTAACCTTGAGTGAGGCAGTTCCCTGCAAAAGCAAGTTCTGTGGAGCAGAACAGCTGAGTCATCAGCTGCCTGCCTACATTCCCAACAACTGGGAGATAGATGTGGCAACTGGAGAGGACCTGAAGGAACCCTGTGGGATCTTTTACGGTACATTATTAATAACTCACTCAATCCATGTGTCATAAACACCATTGTTACATTCTCTGCTTCCCCACCAACAATCTTCCATAGGAAGCACAGAGAGATTACGTGACTTATTGAGTGAGTGCCTGAGCTGTGATTAAACCTAGGCAGTATGTGCTTTTAACTCCTATGCTCTGGACTTCCCCGGTGGTCCAGTAGTTAAGAGTCTACCTGTTGGGCCTCCCTGGTGGCTCAGTGGTTTAAAAAAAAAAAAAAAATCTACCTGCCAGTGGAGGAGACATGGGTTCAATCCCTGATCTGAAATGATTCCACATGCCACAGGACAACCAAGCCCGTGAGCCACAACTATGGAAGCTCGTGCACCTAAAACCTGTACTCTGCAAGAAGAGAAGCCACCCCAGTGAGAAGCCCCACTAGAGCTAGAGAGTAGCCCCCACTTGCCACAACTAGAGAAAGCCCATATGCAGCAGTGAAGACATAGCACAGCCAAAAATAAATGAATATTTTAAAAAGAATAGGATTATTCCATGAAAAAAATGAAACAAAAATCTCTGCTTTACTGCCTCAGTATGCAGGATCCTAGATCTGGGATGCTTTTGGTAGGCATTGTAGTGAAAAGAAAATTGGGAGATAATCTAGTACATTTTGTTTAAATCTCAGTTCAAATACACTCAAAAACATTATCATTGAATCTTTTACATTTCTATATTGAAATCTTTTCCATCAAAGAGTACTTCAAAACTTCCTTATCATGATTTCATTTAAAACTGCATTATTGTTCTTTTGGACAAATTTACAACATCTTCATTCTTTTCTCTACTCATTTACAGACAGTGATTATTGGATCTTACATAATTGCACATGGATTCTTCAGCGTCTATGCAATGTGTATTGAAACAATTTTCATCTGCTTCTGTAAGTTTTCACTATATGTGTTTTCCCTCTTCGGTGGATAACCGAAAGATGAAAAGGTTTACACCCATGTCTTCAGCTGGCTGTGGATTTGCTATGACCTGGCTGCAACTGCAAAATAGTGTTAATTTGGAAAGAGACATTGTCTAGTAGATACTTTTTAAAACTTAACAGCTGAGAGATGATATTTGCAAAGCACAGCAGAGTCAGGCATCATGGCATGGTGTTAGCATGAAATTATTTTTTAATTTCTGAAAATGTTTTCAAATTTGTAGTAATGATTGGCTTCTGTTATGCTTCATTAACAACTGAAGACTTAACTGGGCTTTGAGGCTGGGCTTTGGGAACTCTTTAGGAGAGCCATTATAGTTTCTGATAAAGCCAAGCTGGCAACGATTTCAAAGATACATAGAGCCAATTCACACTAGGTAACACAATGACAGATAGATAGGATTAATAGAGAGGCGTGTCTTGGAAATGTTTAGATGAACTCTGATGCTTATCATTAAAATATTTCATTAGGGCTTTCATCATTGACTTCTGCACTGTGCCTCTATAGAGCATGTGCTACTCACATACACAGAACGGATATGTTTTCTATTAGTACCTCATCTTAAAAGCCCTGGGGAATCCAGAGCCCATCAGGAGCTTGATCTGTTGTCATCCTCAGCCTAAATAAAGTAAGGTCAACAGATGAGAGAACAGAGCTTGTTATCCCTACAGCTAATACCCTCTGAGAGATTGTTTCTCTGGTACATTGCTCTTAAGAAAAGCAGAGAAAACATTCTATTACAGTGCATTACTGAGTTATCCACCTGTATAAAATGAACAGTTTAGTGGGTTTTTTTGGTATAATTCATAGTACCAACTGCATACTGGGGTCAGGATAGAAGATAATGTATGTGTGTGTGTGTGTGTACCACCTGCAATGCAGGACACCTGGGTTCAATCCCTGAGTTGGGAAGATCCCCTGGAGCAGGGCATGGCAACCCACTCAAGTATTCTTGCCTGGAGAATCCCATGGACAGAGAAGCCTACAGTCCATGGTGTCATAAGGAGTCAGACACAACTGAGTGACTAAGCACACACACACACACATATATATATACACACACATATACATATATATTTTTTATAGGGTGTTATATTGAAGGAAAAAATCTTCTAGAAAATGGTTGGATATCTTTTTCCTTTCTGAACATTTACAAATCAATTTTCAATAACTGGACAAAGAAATCAGGAGAACTTTGTGCACAAGTGAGCTCTTCCTTTGGCTCTAAATGGAACTGGAATGTTTAATCTTTTCCTAGCACCTCAGTGGTTTGTCAGGAAAAGCCATTTACAAAATACCACATGAACAAACATCAGCTCAGGTATGAGATGGAAGAAGGAACACGGGAATAATGTAGCTTAAGACACAGAAGAGACAGAGCTTTCAAATGTTCAGAGAGCTTTCATCTCAAATGCTAATTATGGGAGTCAAACTGGGAGAGCCCACTGGGATCTTCCCCATTTTTGTAACTGAAAAGATTTCTCAAAATGTATCCAAGGAAATGTCTAGAACCTACCAGTTTCCAGTCTTTGGAAGCTTTGGCAAGTCTTGTGGATTTTAATTTTGACAGTGGATTCTAAATTCGAGAATGAAGAAATGTTTTGCACTCGTCGATATTACTATATTCCACTCATCTATATTGCCAAGTTCTTAAAAATCAGGTATAATTTCAGCCTTGTTCAAAACATCATGTGTTGAATGTGAACTTTTTTTTTCTTCAATATTCTTGTCATTGACAATAAAGAGCAAGAGAAACTAGATTGTGTTTCTCTTCCCTCTCCAGCTGTTACTTTGGGCAACATCTAACTTTGGAAAATATTCTCCTTAAATGATGTTCCAAACCAAATTCTGACTGTGTGGAACTGTACCTTTTGTTGTTGTTGTTTTTTTTTTTCTGCATACCTCTTTATACCTATTATCTTGACTGCCAGAAAACTGGTATGTTTAAAAATGCGAACCACTTGCAAATACTCTATTTTATAGAAATGTAGCATCCTTTCAACATTACAAAGAAATGAGAATTCTGACCCCAAGATAAGAGAAAACAATACTTGTAGATGATTATTATCATTATTATGTGATTGATACTGTAGTTCCTACCCATTCCTCAAAAGTAATAATGATATAAACATATAATATGTGATATAGGAATATGATTAAGGAAAAAAGAACAAAAATGTTCAGCATCTATGATGTTTCCTCCTTAGCTTTTCATTTTGTAGCTGAGGAAAGTCACTGTGAATTCCATTGTAAAAATCTGATAAACCAATAATCCAACCATTCCTGAGAGTATGGTGAAAAATAACTTAGATATATTCTAAGTGATTATGCTATATGGTTTTATATAATATTTCTTATCCTTTATCATAATAAATAAAGGCTAAAAATAATATAATATTTTCATATACTAGTAAAAACAGAATCAAGTTGCATTTATATATTTATTGAGATATTATCAATTGTGAATTATATGTATCTGCAAGAAATTTAATTCTATGTAAACTTCTCCTTGCTTCACAGCATCATTCTGATCTTTTCCCCCAACCACCCAGCAGATGTGTGCTCAGTGAATACCCATCACCTTACTATTAGCCTAAGCAAACCTGGAATATAAACTCATATATTACAAAAGTCAAAGACATTGCATTAGCTTTTGAATGTAATCTGAGGCAAACTGCAAGGATTTAGGACAGGGCCCCTTTTAGTAAGCAGCATGAGATCTGAAGAAGGTGTCTAGAAACTGGGTCCTCACCTCATCCTTATTGCCCCAGAGCTTTCAACCTTAGGAGAATCATTTCACATCCTTGGGTCTCAGTTTCTTCATCTAAAACATTAGGGTGTGAATTACCATTAAGAGCAACTTTGAACTCTGAAATTCAAGTATTCTCTACATGTATCATGCCACACTTTTTATTCAGCTTCATCTCAGAGGATAGGGCAGTTTACCTTTATGAACTGAACAGTTGAAGAATTTAAAGATAAAACCTTTGAAAGGACATTAAAGATCTTATTAACCTTTAAACTACCAAAATAAACCTCTTTGGGAGTGGGTGGGATTTACAAAGTTTTAGTGCTTCCTGGAAGAAGTTGAAGCTTCTAACTTTGACTAGCATTGGCTACTTAACTGCACTAATTTGTCTTATATTTGACTTTCTAACACTACTTTCTCTGGTTTTTCCCTGTTCAACTCTGCAAATTCTAAAAATGCATATAATTATTCTGCTGCTGCTTGCTGCTTTTGCCTGCTTTGGCTGCTACATATACAGGTGAAGATCTGGAAAGAAATGATGGATCAACAGAAAAACCCTACTTCATAACCCCTACCCTGCACGGAATTCTGAACAAGAAGCAACTAGTTCCCCAGAAGCAGAAAAAGTAGAAAAGCTTCAAACAGTGCCATTCACTTTTAAGTAGAAGTTTTGTAAATTAGGTCATTTGTATTGGAAAACGATGCTTTTAAGTAATGTGAAATATCAGTACCTATTCCTGAAAAGCAAGAACCTGGTATCATCTGAGGTATCAGGCAGTTGATGACAGTAGCCTCTGTGAACTAGGATACTTTATAGACTGTGGTTCCAATTGAAGAGCAAGGTGTAAATGTCACATGTTTTCTTAAAGTCTATAGCTGAAAGTGTTTCCAAACTTTTATAACTTGGCATGCTGTTTTCCATTGCAGCACTTTGATGACCTTTCTTTTTACAAATGTATATTTGTAAAAGATATTCAGGAAATTTTTGAAAGCACTATAAATGTATAATCAATTAGCCATAAACAGGTTGATTTATAGTTAACCAGCATATGGTACTAAACTTGTAAATGTGGTGCTATGGTTATATTTATACTGTTCAAGCAAGTGGACAACATCCTAAACTGTGATTAAACTTATATTAATGGTTCCCTGGGAAGTATATTTCAGTAAGTGATTCAAGACCATAATGAACATATAGACGCTAAGGTTATACAGGTTCCACAGAGAGCATTACTAGGTAAAAATTACCATGGAACCTTCATAGGCCATTTTGTTGTCATGAAATTAAAGTTGAATCTGAGTTCTGGAATATCATTTTTAATAATATGAACCTGAGGCCACCATGAAAATATTCTGAGCAGAACTGAGATGGCCACATAACTCATACCCTTTGTGTATAATCCAAATAGAGATGAATCTTTATGCCCACCATATAGGAAATGGGTATGGATGTGTTTCAGAAGAGTGATTAAATCTTTTATGAGCATGCCTGTTTTTCTAGATTAAAGAGATCATGTGGGTTTGTTCCATAAAAGGTTTAATTTTAGCTTAACTTTCAGTGAAAAAAGAGACAAGTAAGACTTCAGATTTTACCCTAAGGAAACATTAGCCCTCCGTAGGTACCTCAGCTAGTATCTTTACAAGGGGCATACTGTGGATTAGGAGATCTCTTCCTGAAGGGTTCAGGAGAGAAGTTATTCTTCCACCTCTGCTGACCAGACCAACAAACCAGGCTCTGGCAGCCATGCCTTAGTCTTTTGCATGGTGGAGCAAAGCATGAATCGGACACCCACATACATTATCTCCTGTGTACAAGAGCATAAGATATGGCGAACAGTGTGAAAATATACCCCAAAGGACTACTGGGTTAACAGTGTCCTTTTGGCTTTTACACTAAGTTTGTGTATAAGGATTATTTATGTCTTGACAAAAAGGAGCATGATCTGGATATAATCCATGTACCCAAGAAGAGAGTTAGAAATGTATAATTGTGCTATAAATTAACATGACTAGTAATTTATTTAACGACCCTGATGTATGGGGTCACTGACTTCCTACCAGCAAGACGCCAATGAATAGGGGAGAGTTTCAAAATATTGGTCCTTATATGGCCCCCATCTTATTCTTGGCTTACTTTCTTTTACAATTGTAATCAAAGGCATCATTTGGCTTCCTATCTTGGCAAAAGCCTTCTTCACTCTCATGCTCCTTGAAGTATAATTCAGAGAAGAGTGACAACCTATATTTCTAGATAGTTGTTATTATTATTTTATTCAATAATACACCTGGATGAGAGGGGAGTTTCAGGAAGAATGGATACAGGTATATGTATGGCTGAGTCCCTCGTCTGTGTGCATGAAATTATCACAACATTGTTAATTGCCTATATTCCAATTTAAAATAAAAAATTAAAAAGAAATAATACAAGGTTCACAACAAAAATCTAGTCAAATAGTTACCTCTATCTTAAGTGTTGAAAATTATAAGGAATAAGTCCCATCTTAGGAGTAGTTGAAAAATTCATAATGATGCAACAAAACAATTTTAAATTTTCTGTGTATGTATCTGAATCACTCTGAGAATTTGTTATAAATATTGCTACCTGTGCTTCCCACCCCAAGAGACTCTGATCTAAGTATTTTGGTGTGGGGCAGCTTGTGAATTATTAAAAAGTTCTCTAGTGATTCTGATGCACACAAAAAGTTGGGAAATAAATAAAACATAAATCAGTGTGTGGGAAATTAGTTGCTTATTTTCTACTTATATGCTTGGCTGTTCTAGGAATTAGAAAATTATGAAAGACAAAGGAGATTCATTTGGAGATTGCTAGCTGACATAATTTCTATTTTTAGATTCTTGGTACTAGATTGGACCCATGTATTAAATGCTTAACATTGAAACTGCTGATTAGACCAGAAGACTCGCCACAGTAAAAGTATTCATTGAACAGTATGGAGATACATTCTAAACTTGACTATAAGAATATAACCCTTGGGTGCAAAATCATAGGAAAAGGAATGTTGTTTGGTTCAGTATTTCTTAATACTTTTTTTAATAATTAGAAAGCTCTAAGCAGAGAAGTTTTAACCCATATTATGTGCTTAATCTAGTTAGAAAAATATTTTTCATTAATTACTTGTGTAATTAAAATATTTAGAGAAAAATGGGTGTTGTTTTGAGAAAAATTTGGAAGCCACTTACAAATTAAACAACAATGAAAAAATGGAGAAAATGGAGCAATATGTCTCAAAATTTGCGGTTCAAGGATTTGAAATATACTGAAAGTTTACAAATCTTTTTACAAAGCTAGACTGCTTAAATTGTTGCTTGAAACACAAAAGCAGCTTTAAATTAATACAGTAAGTTAGAAGGAAAATTCAATACATAACACGTTTTAGGAATGTGAAGGTGAATTTAAAAATTCCTCATATATCTCTTGATTTTTGTATAATTACGTTTGCTCTCTAAAAGAAGAGAAAACTTGTTTTCTCAATTGTGCAGCTGAGAGGCAGGTGCTATTGGCAGAATCAAACCTGGTACACAGAATGAGATAGTATCTCACTGACATAATAACAAGGGCTGATTGTTTTCTCATAGTTATGTTTACAGTAAGGTTGATGCCCAACTATGCTGTTTTTTAAAATAACATTTTAAACTGCTGTAAAGCAAGTATACAGCAGATGGCGATGTTACTTCTCTTACACTTGTGCTTTGATATTTACCCTGTGCCATTCTTCCTCCTAGTGGAAGATTTAGAAAGAAACGATGGTTCTGCTGAAAAACCCTATTACATGAGTCAGTCTCTGATGAAGATTATGAACAAGCGAAATGCAGAAACCAAGAAGCAGTAGAAGTGCAAACTCGGGTCATCCTGCAGCGGTGTCACCTTTGGCTCATCTCCCGCGTCTGCGCTGCACTTCTCTCATAAGTGCTCTGTGTGGCGAACCCTGTACTCACGACCTTGTTGGCTTTGATTTGCATGTTTTATACCAAAGCTTATACTGTAATATGTGAAGCCATCAGAAGTCGCAAGGGAATTGTTAATAACACGGAACATTTTTTATACTAAGATCTTCTGTTTGGTAATTCATTTTTAAAGAGAATGGCTTGGATGTTTTGAAAATGCTAGTGAATATGTTAATATTGTTTTAAATATAAGATTGAAAATGATACATTATTTAAACTAATAGCTCCTAATATATTTTTTAAATTACAACTAAAAGACTTCTGCAGGGAAAATTGGTAAGCAAAGTGAAAGAGAAGATTTTAAAGTTTTCCCCACTCGCATTTGACAGTAAATCGGTAAAAGGAGCGCTCCACTCCAGATTTTGCTCTAAGTATAGACTGTTTCCTATTAAACCAACTGTCAGTCATCCAGCCTTTACTACTTCATCCTCTCTGACAAAGTGCCTTACTGGCTGTTTAATATCACCCAGCTTTTGTGGGCAAGTTTACAAACATTGTTTAAAAAAAAAAAATCCTGCAATGTTTAGTGATTAAAACAAGTCTTCTTTCATTTGTTTTCCTCTTAGCTTACTGGTTGGAAACCATTTGTCATTTCACTACGTTTGATAGTTTCACTGTATAGACTACATTTTGCAGCATAAACAATTTCCCTTGCGCCTAGTGGACGTTCATGAATGTGTACTACACGCAAGAAAAAAACCCGAAAGGACACTTGTTGGGTTTGTTTTGTTTTGTTTTTTACTAAAAGTGAATTTAAAATGTAATCTTTTCTATGATAGATCTTTGAAAATAAAATAGGTATAAGACTACATTTATCAGTGTTTTACACAGATTGGAAAGGGAAACTTTAAGAAATCACAAAGGGAAACTTTACCCCCTTAGAAAGGGTGCTCACAGATATCGTGTACTGAATAGTTCCATTTTAAATTGATTTATTGTCCATGAGTGTACTAAGTATGTCATTTCCATTCTCTAACTTTTGATATGAACTAATCAGTTTACTTATGATACTTACTTTTTATTGTGCTAATATGAACAGGAACATAATTTCTAATTCAGTTTTAAATAATTTTATTAGTACTGCTAACTTGAAAGAAAATGAATTCGGTTTGTTACTCAGTGTTATAAAAAGAGTCCAAAAAACAATCGCCCTAAGGGAATGTCAATCACACAGTGATAAGTTGTGAAAGCTTTGAGAATCAACTGTGTAAGTTGCTAGCAGTTTATCTACTATCATATTTAACTGTGACTTTGGATATTCTTTTATGCCAAAAACGAACTCACATGAGCGTATGACAGTCTGAGCTCTGTAACCAGTGTGCTTCTGCTGTGCAGAAATATTAGGGACCTATTGTCTAAATAGCTTTGATAACTGAAGTGTTTAATATTTACTGAGATATGTTGTTACTCATTGTTTTAAATCTGTTTTTTTCTTCTAATAAAGATTTAGATAAGAAAAAAACTCTCTGCATTTTCATTTCTTTAAACTAGAAAAACACACCTACCAGGACAAGATTTCCTCTGTATCAAATATCTTGATTTCTTTTAAAATCTAAATTTATCTTTAAAATGGTTTTTCACATTTCCTAGCTGTGCATTGATTGCCAAACCAAATAGCTGAAGCTGATAATTTATGCAAAGTAAGTAAGTCAAAGATAAATGGAGAAGAAATGGATTTTTTAAAACCCAAACAATGGCCTAAATTAGTTAGTTTTTTAATTTGCCAAAGGTTTTCTCAGTCCCTCTTTTGGTTTTGGCCAGTTTCATAAGAAGCAAATCTCATTAGTTTAAAGGCAGGGATAAGTTTACATAGTGTAAAGAATGCTAACACAAATTAACAATAGTTTTCTAAGGTGAGATTAAACATCACTATCACTGGTTTAACTCAAGCTAAAATTTTTCTTAGGTTCAGATATTCCTTATCAAATGTATGAGTCTATTCTAAAATTGAATTATATATTAAATCTTCAAACCTAACTTTTCTTTAAAATTTAGTGGGTTTCTTTAAATGAAAATATAAAATAATATTGCAGTTCTCAGGGTTATTTTAAAATGTCCTGTATCTAATAACATGCTTGTTAATACACTAATGGTTCTTTTCGTATTTAAAAAAAAAATGTCATTTGATTTCCAGAAGAAACCCAAATCCAGCTTTATATTTTAATAATAACTCCCACTTTTAGGTGATAAAGTAGTGATCATATATGTAAATAAATTGAAATTGGACTATGATTGATTGGATTTTTCTATGTGCCTAGAAAGTTTAAAACGAGATTGTGATTCCACACAGTAAATTCACACTATTAAAAGTTCTGTGGGATCATCAGGTATAATGCAGTTATTATTTAAACTAATATTGGAAAGCAGACTGCATGCAACAATTCCTTATTTTCTTTAACTGTATAGCTGACCAGCACTCATTCCAATGTATGTTCTTTCACTTTTACAAGTAGTGTCTCAGGAAATTGCTCTTAAACTCTAACCAGGCATAGCAATTATCTTCAGTATTATCTGGTTCTGGACTGAGGAACATGCTTTATAAATCAGTCTTCGTTGGCATAAGATATGGGGACAAAACTGAACTAAAATCATTATTGCAGACCATGGATATGAAATTGTGTCTTGACATTTTTTTCCCAGTTTCTTGCAAATATTATTCTTAGATGTTTGCAAATGTTTGTGTTTTAAAATTTATAAGAATACAATTCAATAAATCATTGATGAAATACCTTACCAATATAGTAGGAATAAATTACTTCTCCAAAGTTACTTCTCATATACTATGTTTCTACTCTTGGTGCTAAAATGGGTATTGACAACTTCTCAGAACCTAACTGAGTTGCTTCCGGTCCTTAGTGAATCAATCATAACCCCAAAACAAAGCCAACCCTCATTAAAACAAACATATTCATTTACTCATGAAAACTGTATCACTTTATGCAAGCCTTGGGCATCAGGATGATGTCACAGCCACAGACCCTCTTTAAATTTATGAGGCCAAACTGAACTGTTCTCTTCTCCCCATTTACGACTTTCCAATTGCTTAAAATGAAACAGCATATAAACTGGCAATATCTTCTCTAATGGTTTCTGTGCTGGGAAGAATGAGGGCTGTTATGTGACACATTTAAAAGCAATCAATTCTATTTTACTATTTGAAGTCACTATTTTTCTTAACACCTCAGATCTTTTTTTCCAGCCCTTTTTTCTACGATGATTCAGAATAAGTAAATGGAAAAAACAATCTTGTGAATGAAGCAAAATGCCCATCTACTGCTGACTTAAAAATATGGACATCTTTATATTCTGGCCCTTTACTATACTAAGAGCATCACATTTTAGCAAAGATGAGGGATACTTATCAAATGAAAAGATGTTTCCATTCTGCATATAAATTAAAGTGAGCCTGGACTTAATTCATTGTTAGATTAATCTTGAAATCTCCATTTTCTTCCACCCAAATGGAAGGGTGCATATGTGTCTGCAGTGCACAGAAAGAAGGAAATAAAGGTAAAATGTTGGGGAAAGCATTGGTGTCCAAGGAGAGAACAGGAATAGTTGAGGATATAGAAAAGTATACCTCTAACAGCAGCTAAGAGGGCAATGTTACAGAAAGTGGGGTGCCTTCTGAAGGCAATTCATAAATCTATTCAAAAAAGGAAACTCTAACAGATTTGAAGTCAATAATTAAAAATATTTTTCAGTTTTCCAGTAGCTGAGCTATTTTAAATCATAAAAATGATGCTGTTAAAGTGTTGTACTCAATATGCCAGCAAATTTGGGAAACCCACCAGTGGCCACAGGATTCAAGAGGGTTAGTTTTCATTCTAATAGCAAAGTGCAATGCCAAAGAATGTTCAAACTACCCTACAATTTGGCTCATTTCAAATGCAAGTGAGGTAATGCTCAAAGTCCTTTAAGCTCTGCTTCAACAGTATATGAACCGAGAGCTTCCAGGTACACAAGCTGGATTTAGAAAATTCAGAGGAACCAGAGATCAAATTGCCAACATCCACTGGGTTATAGATAAAACAAGGGAATTCCAGAAAAACATCTGCTTAATCGACTTCGCTAAAGCCTTTGACTGTGTGGATCACATCAAACTGGAAAATTCTTAAAGAGATGGGAATACCGTCTCCTGAGAAACCTGTATGCAAGTCAAGAAGTAAGTTACTGGACATGGAACAACAGACTGGTCTAAATTGGGAAAGGAGTACGACAAGTCTATATATTATCATCCTACTTATTTAACTTATATGCAGAATACATCAAGCAAAATACCAGGCTGGATGAATCACAAGCTGGAATCAAGATTGCTTGGAGAATATCAACAACCTCACATATGCAGATGATACCACTCTAATGGTAGAAAATGAAGAACTAAAGAGCCTCTTGATGAGGGTGAAAGAGGAGAGTGAAAAAGCCAGCTTAAAACTCAACATTCAAAAACTAAGATCATGCCATCTGGTCCCATCACTTCATGGCAAATAGATGGGGAAAAAGTGGAAGCAATGACAGATTTTACTTTCTTGGGCTCCACAATCACTGCAGATGGTGACTGTGGCCATGAAATTAAAAGACATTTGCTCCTTGGAAGAAAAGCTATGACAAACCTAGACAGCATATTAAAAAGCAGAAACATCACTTCACCAACAAAGTTCCATATAGTCAAAGCTATGGTTTTTCCAGTAGTCATGTACAGATGTGAGAGTTGGACCATAAAGAAGGTTGAGTGCCAAAGAACTGATGCTTTCAAACTGTGGTGCTGGAGAAGACTCTTGAGAGTCCCTTGGACTGCAAGGAGATCCAACCAATCAATCCTAAAGGAAATCAACCCTGAATATTCATTGGAAAGACTGATGCTGAAGCTGAAGCTCCAATACTTTGGCCATCTGATACAAAGAGCCAACTCCCTGGAAAAGACCCTGATGTTGGGAAAGATCAAGGGCTGAAAGAGAAGGAGACAACAGAGGATGAGATGGTTGGATGTCATCACCAAATCAATGGACATGGATTTGCACAAACTCTGGGAGATAGTGAAGGACAGGGAAGCCTGGCGTGCTGCATTCCATGGGGTTACAAAGAGTTAAACATGACTTAGCAATGAACAAGAACAACAAGTAAACAGCATTGAAGCAGACTATGTTAAAATAAAACTGTCACATAGATGTATTTAGCCCAAACAAAAAATGATGTTCCAACATGATTTATGATTAAGGGATTAAAAAACATCTGTCTGGGGAAGATATAAAGATGGCAGAATATGAGGATAAGAATTCACCCCTTCCCACCCCATGAACCCATCAGAAATACATCTACATGTGGAAGAAATTCTCACTGAAAACTAATTGGAAACTGACAGAATACTGTATGACCAAGCCTGTAAAAAAAGATCTACATGGAATCTTGTAGGAAATGAAGACATCATTCTGGGACCTGTGCCCTTTAGAGGAAACTGAGAAGAGGGAGATTACAGGGCAGAGGTTATTCCTAAGAAATAAGTGGTTAAAAATCACATATTGGGCACCCCAACTCTGGGGCTAGACACTGGGAAGATGAGTCTCCTTGACTGGGTGGAGACGAGTGGGACTAACAGGAAGGCTATGAGAAGCCAATTCATGAGTAGCATGCAGATCCCTTCCTCCCAAAACAGGGCAGAGAATGCAGATGGAAGCTGCATGGAACACTGGCTGGTTTCTCCCAATGGCTAGTGTGGGCCCTAGCCTGAACTGAGCACCCACTCTGGATCTACCTGCTTCATGACACAGCTCTACCCTAGGGTGAGAGCTGCTGTAGCTGAGGTGAGGTCTCAGCTGTGAGGCATGGAAGTGACTCAGACCTGGAACAGCATCTGAGTAGGGTGAGGGCAGCCATTACTGGTGCTCACACAGGCACAGCATCAGAGGTCTTCCAAGTCTCTGCACCTAGGGCTGACACAGCCCGCACCCTCACCCATGCCAAGCACTGCACCATCCCCACTGGATCTACGCACAAATCCACACTAGCACTAGAGTGAGTGCTGTAGTGGCCAAGAGAACTCAGTTATGAGGGACAAAGGTAGGTCAGACCCAGACATTCAAGTGGGCCAGGGAAGCCATTATGGTGCTTACACAGGCAGAGCATCAGAAGCAGCCTAGGTTGTTGACTGGCTAGGGCCAATATAGCTTGTGCCCAGATGTATGATGAGTACCCAGACCAGTCCCTCCTGTTGCACCACTCCTCCCCTCTGGGCCAAAGTAAAGGTTCTGGAAGTGGGGAGAGCACACACTTAGAAGGAATGGGGTCAACTCAGACCTGAATCTCAGGGCTTCTGTTCCAGCATTTGGGATCTACCTCCAGCCCCAGTAGGGTGGTGCTGACCACTGAGCAGAGGATAAGCTCTGACTCACACCTGGATCTGGCCGGTGTCTCTCCATCTGCAGCCCTGAAAGTGAAGTCATTCAGTCGTGTTCAACTCTTTGAGACCCCATGGACTGTAGCCCACCAGGCTCCTCCGTCCATGGGATTTTCCAGGCAAGAAAACTGGAGTGGGTTGTCATTTTCTTCTCCAGGGGATCTTCCCGACGCAGGGATCGAATTCACATTTCCCACATTGCAGGCAGACTCTTTACCCTCTGAGCCACCAAGGAATCCCATCTCCAGCCCTGCCTTCTACTAAAGTGAGAGCTTCCAGCACACACTGGGGGAAAACATAACTCATGCTCATATGAGATCTTGTTCTCCCACCAAAGCAATGGAGCACACATAAATCGTATTAGGGAATCTCCCATACAAGGACACTCCTTCAAGACTGCAATTGGTAACTAACTCTTTCACCTAATTTCATAGAGACAGGGGAATTTGTTTTAACTGAAAGAATAAGAGAAAAACCCAGGAAAACAAAGTAATGAAACAGAAATAAACAATTGACCAGATAGAGTTCAAAGCATTACTAACCAAATTCAGGAGAATATATGAACACCATGAGAATTTTAACAAGGAACTATAAAATATAAGAAAAAGATCTAGTCACAACTGAAGAATAACTGAAATGAAAAAGACACTAAAAGCAATTAACAGCAGACAAGGTGATACAAAAGAATGCACCAATGATTTAGAAGATGGAATAATGGAATTCACCCAATCAGAACAACAACAAAAAAATGAGAATAGTTTAAGGGATTTATAGGACAAAATCAAGTATATTAAGATTCACATTATAGGGTCCTGAAAGCAGAAGAGAGAGAAAAATGTGTCAAGATGCATTTGATGAAATTATGGCAGAAAACAGCCTGAACCTGATAAAGGAAGCCTATCCAGGTACCGCAAGCACAGAGGGTCTTAAAAAGAGGAACCCAAACAAATGCACACCAAGATATATCATAATTGTGTGCTTAGTCACTCAATTGTGTACAACCCTTTGTGACCCCATGGACTATAGCCTGTCAAGCTCCTCTGTCCATGTGATTCTCCAAGCAAGAATACTGGAGTTGGGTGGCCATTTGCTTCTCCAAGGGGAACTTCTCCAGCCAGGAATTCAACCCACATCTCCTGCATTGGCACGTGGATTCTTTACCACTGAGCCACCCAGGAAACCCATACAATGCTATATTACTCATCCGAAAAAAATGAACTCCTTCCATTTGCAGCAATATGGACAGACATAGAGAATACTATACTTAGTGAAGTAAGTCAGACAAATATTACATGATATCACATATGTGGAATCTAAAAAATAATACAAATAAAACTATATATAAAGAAAACAGAAACAGGCTCATAAACACAGAAAACAAACTTATGTTTTCCAAAGTTAAGAGGGAGTGGGGAAGGACAAATAAGAAGTATGGGATTAACAGACATATGTAAAATAGATAGGCAACAATGATTTACTGTATAATTCAGGGAATTATAACCAATATTATACTGTATATATATAATAGAATACAATCTGCAAAAAGATAAAGTGAAAGTGAGTCAGTCATATCTGACTCCTTACGAGCCCATGGACTATGCAGTCCATGGAATTCTCTAAGTCAGAATATTAGAGTGGATAGCCTTCCCCTTCTCCAAGGGATCTTGCCAAACCAGAGATTGAACCCAGGTCTTCTGCATTGCAGGCAGATTCTTTACCAGCTGAGCCACAAGGGAATCAAAAAGACTAAGTCATCATGCTATTCACCTGAAAGAAACACAGCATTGTAAATAAACTCAACTTCAGATTTTTAAAATCACATAATCATCTCAATAGATGAAATAAAAGCATTTGGAAAAACTCAGCATCTGATCATGATTAAGAACTCTCATCAAAGCTAGTACAAAAGAAATACATCTTAATATAATTAAGGCAAACCCACAGCTAATATCATACTCAGCAGTGAAAGTTGAAAGCCATTCCTATAGAATCAGGTACAAGACAAGGATGCCCACTCTCCTCATTTCTATTTAACAAAGCATTGCAAGTTCTAGACACAGCAATCAGAGAAGAAAAAGAAATAAAATGCATCCAAATTGGGAGGGAAGAACTAATAAATTAATTTGGTGAAGTTGCACTATATAAGATTAACATACAGAAATCTGTTGTTTTTCTGTATATAAATATTACTAAAAACAAAGCTAGTAGAGGTTATGGAAATCCAGCATAGCTATTTCAAATCCTAACAGATGATGCTGTTAAAGTGCTGCACTCAATATATCAGCAAATTTGGAAAATTCAGCAGTGGGCAGAGGACTGGAAAAAGTCAGGTTTTCATTCCAATTTCGAAGAAGGGCAATGCCAAACAATGTTCAAACTACCAAATTCTCCAAGATAGGCTTCAACAGAAAGTGAAGTGAGAACTTCCAGATGTTAAACTGGGATTTAGAAAAGACAGAGGGACCAGAGATCAAATTGCCAACATCCGCTGGATAATTTAAAAAGCAAGAGAATTCCAGAAGAACATCTACTACTGCTTAATTGACTACTCTAAAGCCTTTGACTGTGTGGATCACAACAAACTGTGGAAAATTCTTAAAGAGATGGGAATGCCAGACCAACTTACCTGCATCCTGAGAAATCTGTATGTGGGTCAATAAGCAACAGTTATAACCAGACCAGGAACAATAGACTGTTTCCAAATTGGGAAAAGAGTACATCAAAGCTGTATACTGTCACCCTGCTTATTTAACTTATATGCAGAGTACATCATGCAAAATACTGGGCCTGATGAAGCATGAGCTTGAATCAAAATTGCTGGGGAAAATATCAATATCATCAGATAAGCAGACGACACCACTCTTATAAGGAAGAAAGCAAAGAGGAACTAAAGAGCTTCTTGATGAGGGTGAAAGAGCAGAGTGAAAAAGATGGCTTAAAGCTCAACATTCACAAAACTAAGATCATGGCATCCAGTCCCACCACTTCAGGGTAAATAGAAGGGAAATAATGGAAACAGTAACAGACTTAATTTTCTTGGGCTCCAAAATCACTGCAGATGGTGACTGCAGCCATGAAATTAAAAGAAGCTTGCTCCTTGGAAGAAAAGCTATGACGAACCTAGACAACTTATTAAAAAGCAGAGACATTGCTTTGCCAACAAAGGTCCATAGTCAAAGCTATGGTTTTTCCAGGAGCCATGTACAGATGTGAGAGCTGGACTATAAAGAAAGCTGAGTACCAAAGAATTGATGCTTTTGAACTGTGGTGTTGGAGAAGACTCTTGAGAGTCCCCTAGACTGCAACGAGATCAAACCAGTCCCTCCTAAAGGAAATCAGTTCTGAATGTTCATTGGAAGGACTGATGCTGTGGCTGAAGCTCCAATACTTTGGCCACCTGATGCAAAGAACTGACTTATTACAAAAGAGCCTGATGCTGGGTAAGATTGAAGGGGATGACAGAGGATAAGATGGTTGGATGGAATCACCAACTCAATGGACATGACTCTGAGCAAGCTCTGGGAACTGGTGATGACAGGGAAGCCTGGCATGCTGCAGTCCATGGGGTCACAAAGAATAGGACATGACTGAACAACTGAATCGAACTGAACTGGACAATTAATTGCACTCATTTCACAGGCTAATAAGGTTATGCTCAAAATCCTTCAAGCTAGGCTTCAGCAGTATGTGGGAAAAGAACTTCCAGATGCATAAGCTGGGTTTAGAAAATGCAGAGGAACCAGATATCAAATTGTTAACATTCATTGGATCATAGAGAAAGCAAGGGGATTCAAGAAAAATATCTACTTCATTGTCTACACTTAAGCCTTTGACTGTGTGGGTCACAACAAACTTTGGGAAATTATTAAAGAGATGTGAATACCAAACCACCTTACCTGTCTCCTGAGAAACCTGTATGCAACTCAAGAAGCAGCAGTGAGAACTGGACATGGAAGAACTGACTGGTTCAAAATTGTGGAAGTAATATGACAAGGCTGTATATTACACCCTGCTTATTAACTTACACACAGAGTACATCATGTGAAATGCCAGGCTGGATGAATCACAAGCTATGACCGAGATTGCCAGGAGACATATAAATTACTTGAGGTATGTAGATGATACCACTCTAATGGCAGAAAATGAACTAAAGAGCCTCTTGGTGGGGGTGAAAGAGGAGAGTGAAAAAGCTGGCTTAAAACTAAACATTCAAGAAGACTCTTGAGAATCCCTTGGACTGCAAGGAGATCAAACCAGTCCATCCTAAAGGAAATCAGTGCTGAATATTCATTGGAAGGACAGATGGTGAAGCTCCAATACTTTGGCCACCTGATCCAAAAAGCTGACTCACTGGAGAAGACACTGATGCTGGGAAACACTGAAGGAAAATGTTGAAGAGGAGGGCATAGGATGAGATGTTTAGATAGCATCACTGACTCAATGGACATGAGTTTGAGCAAACTCTAGAAGATAGTGAAGGACAGGGAATCCTGGTGTGGTAGCCCATGGGGTATTCCATGGGGTCACAAACAGTCACACATAACTCAGCGACTGAACAACAACAATAAAATATCAGAAAGAGAAAGCAGAAAATTCCATTCAAAAATGCATAAAAAATAATAAAATACATGGAATAAACTTAACCAAGAATGTAGAAAGTTTTTACACTGAAAAGTATAAAACACTGATGAGGAATTTGAAAATGATACAAAAAAATAAGACACATATTAATCAAACTAACAAAGACTAAACACAAAGAAAGAATATTAAAAGCAGCAAAGGAGAAGCAACAAGTAACATACAAGGGAAACCCCATATGCTTAACAGCTGATCTTTCATCAGAAACTCTGCAGGCCAGAAGGGAATGGAAAGATATATTTAAAGTACTGAAAGGGAAAAATCTCCAACCAAGATTACTATATCAGGCAAGGATCTCATCCAACATTAATGGAGAAATCAAAAGCTTTTCAGCCAAGCAAAAGTTAAGAGAATTCAGTACCACCACACCAGCTTTACAACAAATGTTAAAGGGATTTATATAGTCAAGAAATACAAAAGAAAAAAAAAAAAAGATCTACAAAATCAACACCAAGCAATTATGAAAATGGAAATAGGAACATATATATATCAATAATTACTTTAAATGTAAATGAATTAAATGCTCCAACCAAAAGACACAGACTGGCTGAATGGATACAAAACAAGACCCATATACATGCTATCTAAAGAAACCCACTTCAGACATAAAAACACATACAGACTGAAAGTGAGAGGATGAAAAAATATATTCACAAATGGGAAGGAGAAGAAAGTTGGAGTAGCAATCCTCATATCAGGCAAAATAGACCTTAAAATAAAGAAGATTATAAGAGATAAGGAAGGACACTACGTAACGATCAAGAGATCAATCCAAGAGGAAGACATAACAATTGTAAATATCTATGCACACAACATAGGAGCACCTCAACACATAAGACAAACACTAACAGACATAAAAGGAGAAACTGACAGTAACATAATAATACTAGGAGACTTTAAAACTCCACTCACACCAAAGGACAGATCATCAAAAAAGAAAATTAATAAGGAAACACAAGTCTTACATTAGATAAGATGGATCTCATTGATATCTTCAGGACATCCATCCAAATGCAGAGAATACACCTTCTTCTCAAGTGCGCATGGAACATTCTCCAGGATAAACCACATCTTGGGTCACAAATCAAACCTCAGTAAATTTAAGAAATCTGAAATTGTACCAAGCATCTTCTCCAACCACAGTGCTATGAGACTAAATATCAATTACAAAAAAAAAGTGTAAGAAACACAAACACTTGGAGATTAAACAACACATTTCTAAATAACCAACATGTTACTGAAGAAATCAAAAAATTTCTAGAAACAAATGACAATGAAAACACAACAACTTAAAACCTATGGGACACAGCAAAAGCAGTTCTAAGAGGGAAGTTTATAGCAATACAATCCTACCTCAAGAAACAAGAAAAACATCAAATAGACAACCTAACTTTACACCTAAAACAACTAGAAAAAGAAGAACAACAACAACAAAAAAAACCATGATTAGTAGAAGGAAAGAAATCATAAAGATCTGAGCAGAAATAAATGAAAAAGAAATGAAAGAAATAATAGTAAAGATTAATAAAACTAAAAGCTGGTTCTTTGAGAAGATAAACAAAACTGATAAACCTTTAGCCAGACTTATCAAGAAAAAAAAAGAATCAAATCAACAAAATTAGAATTAAAAAGGAGAGGTCACAACATACAAAGCAGAAATACAAAGGATTATAAGAGACTATTATGAATAATTATATGGCAATAAAATGGATAACCTGGAAGAAGTGGATAGATTCTTAGAAAAGTTTCATTTTCCAAGACTGAACCAGGAAGAAATAGAAATTATAAACAACCCAATTACAAGCACTGAAATTGAAACTGTGATCAAAAATTTCCCAAAAAACAAAAGCCCAGGACCAGATGGCTCCACAGGAGAATTCTATCAATCATTTAGAGAAGAACTAATACCTATCCTTCTAAAACTCTTTCAAAAAATTTCAGAGAAAGGAACACTTCCAAACTCATTCTATGAGGCCACCATCACCCTGATACCAAAACCAGACAAAAACAACACAAAAAAAGAAAACTACATGTCAATATCACTGGTGAACATAGATGCAAAAATCCTCAACAACATTTTAGCAAACAGAATTCAGCAACACATCAAAAAACTCATACACCATGATCAAGTTGGGTTTATTCCAGGAATGCAAGGATTCTTCAATATAAGCAAATCAACCAATGTGATACACCATATCAACAAATTGAAAGATAAAAATCATATGATCATCTCAATAGATGCATAAAAAACCTTTAACAAAATTCAGCATCCATTTATGATTAAAACTCTTCAAACAATGAGCATAGAAGGAACCTACCTTAACATAGGAAAGGCTATATATGATAAGCCTACAGCAAACATTATTCTCAATGGTGAAAAACTGAAAGCATTACACCTAAGATCAGGAACAAGACAAGGGTGTCCAGTTTCACCACTATTATTCAACATAGTTCTAAAATCCTAGCTACAGCAATCAGAGAAGAAAAGGAAATAAAGGAATCCAGATTGGAAAAGAAGTAAAGCTCTCACTGTTTGCAGATGACATGATACTGTACATAGAAAACTGTAAAGATAGTATCACAAAATTACTAGAGCTAACCAGTGAATTACAAAAAGTTGTAGGATACAAAATCAATACACAGAAATCACTTGCAATTCTATATATTAACAATGGAAAATCAGAAAGAAAAATTAAGGAATCAATCTCATTCACTGTTGCAACAAAAAGAATTAAATATCTAGGAATAAACTTACCTAGGGAGACAAAAGAACTGTATGCAGAAAATTATAAGACATTAATGAAAGAAATCAAAGACAACATAAACAGATGGAAAGATACTCCATGTTCCTGGTAGGAAGAATCAATATTACAAAAATGACTATACTACCGAACGCAATCTACAGATTCAATGTGATCCCTATAAAATTACCAATGACATTTTTCACAGAATTAGAACAAAAAATTTCACAATTTATATGGAAACACAAAAGGCCCCAAAAAAGCCAAAGCAGTATTGAGAAAGAAGAATGGAGCTGAGGAATCAACCTTCCTGACTTCAGATTATACTACAAAGCTACAATATGGTATACTATAGAGTATACTATCAAGACAGTATGGTACTGGTAAAAAACAGAAATATAGACCAATGGAACAAGATAGAAAGTCCATAAGTAAACCTATGCACCTATGGGTACCTAATTTTTGACAAAGGAGGTAAAAATATACAATGGGGCAAAGACAGCCTCTTCAATCAATGGTGCTGTGAAAACTGGACAGCTACATGTAAAAGAATGAAATTAGAACACTTCCTAACACCATACACAAAGGTAAACTCAAAATGGATTTAAAAGCTAAATGTAAGGCCAGAAACTATAAAACTCTTAGAGGAAAACATAGGCAGAACACTTGATGACATGAAGCAAGATCTTCTATGACCCACTTCCTAGAGTAACAGAAATAAAAACCAAAGTAAACAAATAGGGTCTGATTAAACTTAAAAAGCTTTTGCACAGCAAAGGAATCTATAAGCAAGGTATAAAGACAACCCTCAGAATGGGAGAAAATAACAGCAAATGAAACAACTGACAAAGGATTAATTTCCAAAATATACATGCAGCTCATAGAACTGAATATCAGAAAAACAACCCAATTGAAAAGTGGGAAAAAGACCTAAACAGACATTTATCTAAAGAAGACATACAGATGGCTAACACATGAAAAGATGCTCAACATTGCTTATTATTAGAGAAATGCAAATTAAAACTACCATGAGATATCACATCACACCAGTCAGAATTCAGTTCAGTTCAGTTGCTCAGTCATGTCCGACTCCTTGGGACCCCGTGAATCGCAGCATGCCAGACCTCCCTGTCCATCACCAACTCCCGGAGTTCACTGACTCATGTTCATCGAGGCAGTGATGCCATCCAGCCATCTCATCCTCTGTCGTCCCCTTCTCCTCCTGCCCCCAATCCCTCCCAGCATCAGAGTCTTTTCCAGTGAGTCAACACTTCGCATGAAGTGGCCAAAGTACTAGAGTTTCAGCTTTCGCATCATTCCTTCCAAAGAAATCCCAGGGCTGATCTCCTTCAGAATGGTCTGGCTGGATCTCCTTGTAGTCCAAGGGACTCTCAAGAGTCTTCTCCAACACCACAGTTCAAAAGCATCAATTCTTTAGCACTCAGCTTTCTTCACAGTCCAACTCTCACATCTATACATGACCACTGGAAAAACCATAGCCTTGACTAGATGGCAAAGTGATGTCTCTGCTTTTCAATATGCTATCTAGGTTGGTCATAATTTTCCTTCCAAGGAGTAAGCGTCTTTTAATTTCATGGCTGCAGTCACCATCTGCAGTGATTTTGGAGCCCAGAAAAATAAAGTCTGACACTGTTTCCACTGTTTCTCCATCTATTTCCCATGTAGTGATGGGACCAGATGCCATGATCTTCGTTTTCTGAATGTTGAGCTTTAAGCCAACCTTTTCACTCTCCACTTTCACTTTCATCAAGAGGCTTTTTAGTTCCTCTTCACTTTCTGCCATAAGGGTGGTGTCATCTGCATATCTAAGGTTATTGATATTTCTCCCAGCAATCTTGATTCCAACTTGTGTTTCTTCCAGTACACCGTTTCTCATGATGTACTCTGCATATAAGTTAAATAAACATGGTGACAATATACAGCCTTGACGTACTCCTCTTCCTATTTGGAACCAGTCTGTTGTTCCATGTCCAGTTCTAACTGTTGCTTCCTGACCTGCATACAGATTTCTCAAGAGGGAGATCAGGTGGTCTGGTATTCCCATCTCTTTCAGAATTTTCCACAGTTTATTGTGATCTACACAGTCAAAGGCTTTGGCATAGTCAATAAAGCAGAAATAGATGTTTTTCTGGAACTCTCTTGTTTTTTTCCATGATCCAGCGGATGTTGGCAATTTGATCTCTGGTTCCTCTGCCTTTTCTAAAACCAGCTTGAACATCAGGAAGTTCACGGTTCACATATTGCTGAAGCCTGGCTTGGAGAATTTTGAGCATTACTTTACTAGCGTGTGAGATGAGTGCAATTGTGCGGTAGTTTGAGTACTCTTTGGCATTGCCTTTCTTTGGGATTGGGATGAAAACTGACCTTTTCCAGTCCTGTGGCCACTGCTGAGTTTTCCAAATTTGCTGGCATATTGAGTGCAGCACTTTCACAGCATCATCTTTCAGGATTTGGAATAGCTCCACTGGAATTCCATCACCTCCACTAGCTTTGTTCCTAGTGATGCTTTCTAAGGCCCACTTGACTTCACATTCCAGGATGTCTGGCTCTAGGTCAGTGATCACACTATCATGATTATCTGGGTCGTGAAGCTATTTTTTGTACAGTTCTTCTGTGTATTCTTGCCACCTGTTCTTAATATCTTCTGCTTCTGTTAGGTCCTTACCATTTCTGTCCTTCATCGAGCTCATTTTTGCATGAAATGTTCCTTTGGTATCTCTGATTTTCTTGAATAGATCCCTAGTCTTTCCCATTCTGTTGTTTTCCTCTATTTCTTTGCATTGATCGCTGAAGAAGGCTTTCTTATCTCTTCTTGCTATTCTTTGGAACTCTGCATTCAGATGTTTATATCTTTCCTTTTCTCCTTTGCTTTTCGCTTCTCTTCTTTTCACAGTTATTTGCAAGGCCTCCCCAGACAGCCATTTTGCTTTTTTGCATTTCTTTTCCATGCGGATGATCTTGATCCCTGTCTCCTGTACAATGTCACGAAGCTCATTCCATAGTTCATCAGGCACTCTATCTATCAGATCTAGGCCCTTAAATCTATTTCTCACTTCCACTGTATAATCATAAGGGATTGCAGAGACATCACTTTGCCAACAAAGGTTCACCTAGTCAAGGCTATGGTCTTTCCTGCGGTCATGTATGGATGTGAGAGCTGGACTGTGAAGAAGGCTGAGCGCCGAAGAATTGATGCTTTTGAACTGTGGTGTTGGAGAAGACTCTTGAGAGTCCCTTTTACTGCAAGGAGATCCAACCAGTCCATTCTGAAGGAGATCAGCCCTGGGATTTCTTTGGAAGGAATGATGCTAAAGCTGAAACTCCAGTACTTTGGCCACCTCATGCGAAGTGTTGACTCATTGGAGAAGACTCTGATGCTGGGAGGGATTGGGGGCAGGAGGAGAAGGGACAAGAGAGGATGAGATGGCTGGATGGCATCACTGACTCGATGGATGTGAGTCTGAGTGACCTCCGGGAGTTGGTGATGGACAGGGAGGCCTGGCATGCTGCAGTTCATGGGGTCGCAAAGAGTCGGACACAAGTAAGCGACTGATCTGATCTGATCTGACTAGATGGACCTTTGTTGGCAAAGTAATGTCTCTGCTTTTGAATATGCTATCTAGGTTGGTCATAACTTTCCTTCCAAGGAGTAAGCGTCTTTTAATTTCATGGCTGCAGTCACCATCTGCAGTGATTTTGGATGGCCATGATCAAAAAGTCTAAAAACAATAAATGCTGGAGAGGGTGTGGACAAAAGGGAACGCTCTTGCACTGTTGGCAGGCATGTAAATTGATACAGCCACTATGGAAGACAGTATGGAAATTTCTTAAAAAACTAGGAATAAAACCACCATATGACCCAGCAATCCCAATCCTAGGCATATACCCTGAGGAAACAAAAACTGGAAAAGACACATGTATCCCATTGTTCATTGCAGCACTATTTACAATAACTAGAACATGGAAGCAACCTAGATGTCCATCGACAGATAAATGGATAAAGAAGTTGTGGTACATGTACATAATGAAATACTACTCAGACATGAAAAGGAAGTAAGTCAGAAAGAGAAATATAAATATCCTATTCTAATGCATATATACGGAATCTAGAAAAATGGTACTGAAGAATTTATTTACAGGGCAGCAATGGAGAAACAGACATAGAAAATAGGTTTATAGACATGGGGAGAGGGAAGGAGAGGGTGAGATGTATGGAAAGAGTAACTTGGAAACATACACTGCTGCTGCTAAGTCACTTCAGTCGTGTCCGACTCTGTGCGACTCCAGAAACTGCAGCCCACCAGGCTCCGCTGTCCCTGGGATTCTCCAGGCAGGAACACTGGAGTGGGTTTTCATTTCCTTCTCCAATGCATGAAAGTGAAAAGTGAAAGGGAAGTCGCTCATTCGTGTCCGACTCTCAGCGACCCCATGGACTGCAGCCTACCAGGCTCCTCCGTCCATGGGATTTTCCAGGCAAGAGTACTTGAGTGGGGTGCCATTGTCTTCTCCGGGAAACATACACTACCGTATGTAAATAGATAGCCAGTGGGAATTTGCTGTATGGCAAAGGAAACTCAAATAGGAGTTCTGCATCAACCTAGAGGGGTGGGATGAGGAGGGAGATGGGAGGGAGGTTCAAAAGGGAGGGGATATACATAAACTATGGCTGACTCATGTTGACATTTGACAGAAAACAACAAAAGTCTGTAAAGCAACTATCCTTCAAAGAAAAAAATTTTTTTTAAATTTTAAAAATTAGACCTAATCAAACTTGGGCGTCCCCAATGGCTCAGCAGGTAAAGAATCTGCCTGCAATGCAGAAGACACAGGACATTCAGGTTCGATCCCTGGGTTGGGAAGATCCCCTGGAGAAGGCAATGACAAAACACTCCAGTATTCTTGCCTGGAAAATCCTACAGACAGAGGAACCTGACGAGCTACAGTCCATGGGGTCACAAGGAGTTGGACACGACTAAGCAACTAACACTTCTAATCAAACTTAAAAACTTTTGCATAGCAAAGAAACCATTGACAAAACTAAAAGACAGTCTATTTGGTAGAAAATATTTGCAAATGATATGACAAACAAGGCGTTAATACCCAAAATATATAAACAGCCCACCAAACTCAATATCAAAAAAGTAAACAACCCAGTCAAAAAAATGGGCAGAAGTCCTGAACATACATTCAGTCATACAGATGGCTAACAGGCATAAGAAAAGATCCTCAACATTGTTAATAGAAAAATGCAAATAAAAAATAACGATGTCACTTAACACCTATCAAAATGGCTTTCATTAAAAAGCCTTCAAATAATAAATGTTAGTTAGGATGTGGAGAAAGGAAACCTGTACCTTATTGGTGGGAATGTAAATTGGTGCAGTCACTGTGGAAACATTACAGAAGTTCCTTAAAAAACTAAAAACAGAACTACGATATAATCCAACAATTCCACTATATCTGGAAAAATCTAAAATACTAATGTGAAAAGATACATGCACCCCAATGTTCATAGCAGCACTATTTACAACAGCCAAAACATGGAAGCAATCTAAGTGTCAATCGGTAGATGAATGATAAAGAAGATGTAGTGTATGTACAATGGAATATTACTCAGCTGTAAAATGAATGAAATTGTGCCATTTGTACCAATATGGATGGACCTGAAGAGTATTAGGTAGTAGTTGCTCAGTCATGTCCAACTCTTGGCGATCCTTTTGACTACAGCCCTCTAGGCTCCTCTGTCCACGGGACTTCCCAGGCAAAAATAGCACAGTAGAATGCCCTTCTCCAGGGGATCTTCCTGACCCAGAGATTGAACCCAGGTCTCCTGCATTGCAAGCAGATTCGTTACCCTTTGAGCTGCATGGCAAGGGTATCATGCTAGGTGAAATAAGTCGGACAGAGAAAGATAAATATCATGTGATATAACTTACTTGTGGAATGTAAAAGATAAAATAAATTGTAAAGGCAAAAAAGAAACAGACTCACATACATAGAAAACATAGTTACCAGTGGGGAAAGGGGAGGGACAAGATAGGGGTATGAGATTAAGGGATACAAATTACTATTAAATAGATAAGCAACAAGGATATATTGTATGGTGCTATACAATACAGCCATTGTTTTATAATAAATGTAAATAGACTATAATCTATAGAATACTGAATTAACTATGGTGCACCACTGAAACTAATATAAACTGTAAATCAACTACACCTTGATTAAAAATATTTTTCTAAAAAAAGAAACATTTGCCCTTCTTATAAGTGTTCTTGTATGTCAGTCAATGCTTTGCTGTCTTGATGAGCTTGTGTATTTCTTCCTTTTTCCTTACAACTATTAAGATCCATTCACTTTTGAACTTTTTTCAGTTCCTAATTAGTTTTGGGTGGCCATAAAAGACAGAAGAAAGGAATTGCTAGAAATCATTTTATGCCATGTCATTTAAATACTTATTTCAACTCACAAGATAAAGTGATGAATAATTTAGATGAAATGATGAATAGAATCATTTTGCCATCTATAATAGGAAACCTGAAATATCACTGAAATATCCATTTCAGTCTCTCTCTTTTTTTTTTTTTAATCTCATTTTCCCTTGCTTATAAGAAATCAAGGCTCTAATAAGGTCTTTGGGAGGAAATGGAGGGGCAAGAAGTAAAGAAAGAACGATAATGAAGACCCTAACTACAGCTTGGTTTGCACTATGGAGAGGCACAGGTTGAAGGTGTGGGTTCTGAACCCACACTAGGGCAGCAGGAAAGTGAACAGAACACAGGAGTAGAGACAGCATAAAGGCATTAGGTTGGATTTTTGAACCAGACCAGGTAAATTTTGATTTCAAGTCACCCTGTTATTGTGTGACCATGGGCAAAGTATTGAACTATTCTGAGTTTCTGCTTTTCTGCTCAAGATTGAACTTTTTCTGCTCAAGACTGAAACTAACCTCCTCCTCACAATGCTACCAGGAAGAGGATATGAGAGCTTGTGCTTTGTGCCTGTTTTTTAGGACCTGGTAAAGAGAGACCTGGTAGCCATTAACAGTGTGTTCTCTCAGCTGAGGACTATCCGTGCCCTTGATGGTTTGATTTGACTCCCCTGCTACGCAGCAGGCAGCTAAAGTGGGCCTCTCTGAGAAGCCAGTAGAGCGCATGTATGCTAGAAGTGGGAACCCCTTCCCACCACCACTCTCACGCCAGGCCAGGGTCAATGTCTTCAGAACATGGATGGCTCTCATCCCTTTCTTGGAGCTTCATTCCAAATCCCACATAAGATTTCTTTAGCAAAGCTGGAATTCTTGGGGCACTCATGACAGACCCCCTTTTGAATAGCCAAGGAAATTCCACTGGTGTTTCTGTTCTGATTTATACTTCCTATTACCTTCTTTTATTTTAAATTCTGGCAATAAACCCCATGTGAGAAGTTGGCAAACTGTGTGGCATTTCTACAGTCCCTTAACCTTTAATTGTTCTCTAAGTAATTCTGAAAACTGAATAACATTTAAATTCAATTTTGCACAACTGGACAAGTGGAGCCTTCAAAATTTAAGCCCATGGATTTGCACTTTCTATTTCTGAGTGGTAGCTTTTCTCTGCAGACCTTGCTCTACAAGTCTTTGTATGTCTGTTAAAAGAATTCTTTCCTTCTGCATCCCTACATTAGTTTTCCAGGCAGGAAGCCTTGGATAAACTGCAGGCTTTAGGCCTTTCTTGAAGATTGTTTGAGCCTCTATGAGGTTTCCTGTTTTCCTGAGACAGAACAAGATGGTTCCACCAATTTAAATAAAATCAGCAGAGAAGAAACCATACTTAAAGTAGCAAGTATTCCCTTTCTTTTGGTGGGTCCTAATTAGTTTTGAGTGGCCATAAAAGAGAGAAGAAAAGAGTGGCTAGAAATCATTTTATGCCATGTCATTTAAATACTTACAGTATTTATTTCAACTCACCAGGTAAGCTAATGAATAATTTAGATGAAATGATGGATAGAATCATTTTGCCATTTATAATATGAAACCTGAAATATCACTGTGTTTTGGTAGGTGGGGTCAAGAGAAATCAAACCTGTATAAGATTTTAGGAATTACACAGTTTTGTTGTTGTTGTTGTTTTGGTTTGCTTGGAGCATCAGGATATTTTCAGATTGCTAATTTGGCATTTGTGATAAAGAGAGATAGAGAATATTTGAGCACACAATATGTTTCCCAGCTTATACAAAAAGTAGATGTTAAGATAAAGGAACAAAAACTTGATACAAAATACACTAAACTTTAACAATATTCTTGTGTTTTGCTAATTTATTACATTTAAATGAAATGATTTCTTGAATTTTTAAAGTTAACCTATTTTGAAAAACAAAGTTGTTTTATTTTTGCTGCTATTCAGAAATCCTTTTTAAAATAATTTTGATTTGTTCCTGACACAATTTGCCATCCTTGTTGTTGCTGTTTTGCATATGTTTGTCTTGGACATTTAAATTGCTCTTGAACTGTTTTTACCAAATGTGGGCCATTATGTAATAGTTACTCTCCAATGGTACTTAATGGAATTTAAAAGCAGAAAATAAACCACAAGTAGGGAGGACTCTTGATGGGCCCTGATTGCCTCAAAGCACTGTACCTGCAGTGCGTGCACCATTACGGAGGTGCAAGGCATGTGTGTCAGGAAGGTGGGATGATGTGTGTGCCCAGCACACAGCAGAGTACACAGTAAGTGCCCATATACGGAAACTATCTTAGAAATAAGAAAACAATCTCTATCTCCTTATAAGACCCTGAGCCAGATACCAAAATTACCTTAACATTAAGAACAGAAATAAGAGCTGATCAAAAATGTTTCCCATTACATTCTGCTCTATTTCCCCAAGACACTGAATGCCCTCATCAGGTTTACAATGCTGATACTGAAGGGAAGACCTCTTGGAGATACAATCTTCAAAAAGAAGATTTACAACTATGGCAGTGCAAGCTACTTGGTTGTCATTTGTTCCCCGGCCAGCTTTTAACTAAATTTACATTAAAGTGTGCCGTGTTCATTTCATTCAAGCTACAGAGAATAGGATTTCCTGCCAGTAGCACCTAGTCAGTCCCTGAAGAAGCAGCTGCTTGATCCATGCTGTGCTTCCATCTCTGCAGAACGGCTCCAAGAATTTTTCCCACCTGAGACTGACCATTTGACTATCAACCACCTATAAGGTGTCCCAGTTCATCAAAACTCCAGAGTACTGGCAATGGTACTCACAGGTGCAAAGGCATGCTAATTGATTCTGTCTCCAGATTTTCTCTCAGATATGGAAAAAAAAATCAACTTGATAGTTATTAAACTCTTTCTGGATGCGTGGCAGTGTGGAAGGTTTAAAAGTATAATAGCTTGTCCCTGCTCTATGCTTTCTCTTCAGAGTGATCACACAAATGCCAGTTACTTACTTATTCCCTCCACTAGACTGTGAGCACCATGAGGGCACAGACTCTGTCTTATTCTCAACTGTATCTGGGGCCTGTCATATAGTAGGTGCTCATTAAATGCTTCTTTAATAAGTGAATGAGTTAGGTGAGGTCTTCAAGTAGGGAGGACTTACATGGTCTTTGGAAGGATATTGAAGGTAGGCATGCTGCTAAGTCGCTTCAGTCGTGTCCGACTCTGTGCGACCCCATAGACGGAAGCCCACCAGGCTCCCCTGTCCCTGGGATTCTCCAGGCAAGAACACTGGAGTGGGTTGCCATTTCCTTCTCCAATGCATGAAAGTTAAAAGTGAAAGTGAAGTCGCTCAGTCGTGTCCGACTCTTAGCGACCCCACGGACTGGAGCCTACCAGGCTCCTCTGTCCATGGGATTTTCCAGGCAAAAGTACTGGGGTGGGGTGCCATTGCCTTCCCCGGAAGGTAGGCATAAGATACTGAAAAAACAAAGATATTAAAAATATCAGGAAATGGGAATTCTGAAAGGGAGGTGGATAGGAAGAAAAACGAGTCCCATATTTTGAACGTCAGTTTGTGCACTGTTGGGGCAAGAGCAGCAGGCAACTTCTGATGGGTGACTACAGCTGGGGCTTGACATATAGTATATCAAATGTTTGAGGCAGTGGGACAATGGAAGCTCCAGAAGTAGATACCATCTCAAAGAAAAGGTAAGAACCAGGAGGCATGAAGGCTGGGGAAGGTCCTTTGTGGGTGTCCTTAGATCAGATCAGATCAGATCAGTCGCTCAGTCGTGTCCGACTCTTTGCAACCCCATGAACTGCAGCACGCCAGGCCTCCCTGTCCATCACCAGCTCCCGGAGGTCACCCAGACTCATACCCATCGAGTCAGTGATGCCATCCAGCCATCTCATCCTCTGTCGTCCCCTTCTCCTCCTGCCCCCAATCCCTCCCAGCATCAGAGTCTTCTCCAATGAGTCAACTCTTCGCATGAGGTGGCCAAAATACTGGAGTTTCAGCTTTACCATCATTCCTTCCAAAGAAATTCCAGGATTGATCTCCTTCAGAATGGACTGGTTGGATCTTCTTGCAGTCCAAGGGACTCTCAAGAGTCTTCTCCAACACCACAGTTCAAAAGCATCAATTCTTCGGCGCTCAGCCTTCTTCACAGTCCAGCTCTCACATCCATACATGACCACAGGAAAGACCATAGCCTTGACTAGGCGAACCTTTGTTGGTAAAGTAATGTCTCTGCTTTTGAATATGCTATCTAGGTTGGTCATAACTTTCCTTCCAAGGAGCAAGCGTCTTTTAATTTCATGGCTGCAGTCACCATCTGCAGTGATTTTGGAGCCCAGAAAAACAAAGTCTGACACTGTTTCCACTGTTTTCCTATCTATTTCCCATGTAGTGATGGGACCAGATGCCATGATCTTCGTTTTCTGAATGTTGAGCTTTAAGCCAACCTTTTCACTCTCCACTTTCACTTTCATCAAGAGGCTCTTTAGCCCCTCTTCACTTTCTGCCATAAGAGTCGTCATCTGCATATCTGAGGTTATTGATATTTCTCCCAGCAATCTTGATTCCAACTTGTGTTTCTTCCAGCCCAGCATTTCTTAAGTACAGAGCAAAAAGATTCAGAGATCAGAAGAGAGAGACAGAGACACACCAAAAGGTGGAATGCTGCTGCTGCTAAGTCGCTTCAGTCGTGTCCGACTCCATGCGACCGCATAGATGGCCTCCCACCAGGCTTCCCCGAACCTGGGATTCTCCAGGCAAAAACACTGGAGTGGGCTGCCATTTCCTTCTCCAATGCATGAAAGAGAAAAATGAAAGTGAAGTCGCTCAGTCGTGTCCGACTCTTCACGACCTCATGGACTACAGCCTACCAGGCTCCTCCATCCAGGGGATTTTCCAGGCAAGAGTACTGCAGTGGGGTGCCATTGCCTTCTCCAAAAGGTGGAATAAGAATGCCTTAATCCTCTAAGGTTAAAGACCATTTTCTTCTCCTCTCTCTCATTCTAACAGCTGGTGGAGTCCCTTGCTATTCACCATCAGGTAGAGTGTTCCCTTAAGAAAGGGCTCAGGGGCATGGAGCACCATCCACAGCTTTGCTATGTTCTCTTTGACAAGTTAATTCACCTCTCTGAAACTCAACTTTTTCATCCCCAAAATTGGGGTGATACCTGCCTCTTGCAATTGGGGTGGTAATACCCAATTTTAATGTGATATATCATCTAGAGCACCAAACAGTACCTGACACATCACAAAGGAGATACATATACATTTTTTTTTTTTTTTTTTGCCCATTTAGCACTTAGCCCTAGACTCAGAAGACTTACATTGAGGGCCTCTCTCTGGCACTAAGGGCTTCCCTGGTAGCTCAGACAGTAAAGAATCTGTTTACAATGCAGGAAATCTGGGTTTGAGTCCTGGGTCAGGGAAATCCCCTGGAGAAGGAGATGGCAATCCACTCCAGTATTCTTGCCTGGAGAACCCCATGGACAGAGGAGCCTGGTGGGCTATAAGTCCATGGGGCAGCAGAGAGTTGGACACAACTGAGCGACTAACATTTTCACTTTCTCTTGCACTAAGCTCATGTGTGACCATGGGCCTCAATTTCCTCATTAAGGAAGACATGAAGGAATGACTAGGTCTATCTCTAAACTACCTTCAAGTGCTAAAATTCTCTAGTTCTCAGATTATAAAGAGGAATGTTTGGGAATCACATACTTAAGATTTTTAACAATGTAATTCCTCAGGAGAGGCAGAAGTCACGGACCAACTAGTCACCACTTAGCCTGTTGATTAGCTATGACACTTTCTGATCTTCCTTACTCGGGCCACGGATGTGTCGGTGAGACAATTCCTAAGAGAGTCACTTATGAGTGAATGGAGGGGTTTAAGTCCATGAGACAAACCCCCGGTTTTCCTTTGAGGAACCGTAAAGTTAGTGTGTGAGCCTCAGATGGAGACACTGGGGTGAATAATGACTGCACAGGTGGTGGCTATAAATGCTGGAAAGGGAGGCCATCAAATGCAGAGATGGAGTTACATTGGAAGCACATTTCTAGACAAATCCTCATGGTGTTTGTTTAGTAACTATGCTATCTCCAGAGCTATAGGCTTTCAGAACATAATAATCATGTCACAGGCCAGACTTGCAGCTTCTCTTGTCTCAGACTCTGCCTCAGGCAGGGACCCAAGCAACTCCTGGTGGAAGCTGTCAGCAGCCAGTTGCACAACCCCTCCACTCCACCACGTCACTACCACCAGAGAGCGAGGACCTTCAGGATACTGCCTTATTCTGTGGACCCTGTCATAGCTTTCACTTGTGGTTCTACACAGAGGCTGCTGCTGCTAAGTCGCTTCAGTCGTGTCTGACTCTGTGCGACCCCATAGACAGCAGCCCACTAGGCTTCCCCATCCCTGGGATTCTCCAGGCAAGAACACTGGAGTGGGTTGCCACTTCCTTCTCCAATGCATGCAAGTGAAAAGTGAAAGTGAGGTCGCTCAGTCATGTCCAACTCTTAGCGACCCTATGGACTGCAGCCTACCAGGCTCCTCCATCCATGGGATTTTCCAGGCAAGAGTACTGCAGTGGGGTGCCATTGCCTTCTCCATACACAGAGGCTGCTGCTGCTATTGCTAAGTCGCTTCAGTCGTGCCCAACTCTGTGTGACTCCACAGACAGCAGCCCACGAGGCTCCCCCATCCCTGGGATTCTCCAGGCAAGAACACTGGAGTGGGTTGCCATTTCCTTCTCCAATGCATGAAAGTGAAAAGTGAAAGTGAAGTCGCTCAGTCATGTCCAACTCTTAGCGACCCCATGGACTGCTGCCCACCAGGCTCCTCTGTCCATGGGATTTGCCAGGCAAGAGTACTGGAGTGGGTTGCCATTACACAGAGGCAGCCCTCAACAAATGTTGAGTAAATGAATGAAAGGTGGGAAGAATCCCTCAAAAGACCTAATGGAGAGAGAGTCTAATGTTGTTCAGTCGTGTCTGATTCTTTTCCACACCATCATGGACTGCAGCTAGCCAGGCCCCTCTATCCATGGGGATTCTCCAGGCAAGAACACTGGAGTGGATTGCCATTCCTTTCTCCAGGGGATCTTCCTGGCCCAGGAATTGAACCTGGGTCTCTTGCATTGCAGGCAGACTCTTTACCATCTGAGCCACCCAGGGAAGCCCCAAAAGTCCTAATCTCAATAATAACTAACAGATCAATGCTGTACAAAGCTATTTGATCCTTTTTTGAATTTGTTTCATACTTTCAGCCTGTATGAATGTGGATAATTAGTGATGGAATGCTTCTGTTCATTTGTTCTAAACAGTTCATTCTTGCTATGAAGCATTTCCTAAAGGAACCTTGGGTCAGATGGGAGAGGTGGCAGATGCATAAATGTAAATTATAAAGCAGAATGTAAATTAAAAGAAAAAAAAAGCACTATGCACATTTAAAGGAGAGGATGACTTTAAGGGAAATGGCAATGTTTCGAGGACTGAGTGGTATTTGTGTTAGATCTTTAAAGAGTTATAAGATCTTGAGTAACAGAAAAAATAAAAGGAGGAAGATGGTCAAGTATAAAACCTGAGCAAGGCATGAAGGGAGAAAGCAAAAACACATTCCGAAAGCAACTAGTTAGATTAAATGTAGACTAGTTAGATAAATTAGATTAAAGGTAGGCTAGGGATTGTAGGAGTTAAGGCAGAAACACAGGTTGAAGTTTAACTGTGAAGAGTTTTGCTTACTATCAAATTATGTAAGTCATAATATTTTAGCAAGGAAGACCAGGATCAAAGCTTAGGAATACTGACCTGAAAACTGAATTAGGAAGGAAAACATCTGCACTTCTGGGCTCTCACTAGAAGACTACTTGCCTTGCTTTGGAAAGTGTGGTAGGGACCAGAAGTTTTGGCACCTGGGAACTTGCTACAAATGTGGAATCTTTGGCTGTCCCAGACCTACAGAATCCAAATCTGCATGTGCATTAAAATATAAAACCAACTCATCCAAGGAGGGCAGAGAAGAGCCTGAACACAGGAGGCTGCTCAAAGATGACAGGGAGGAGATAGGGAAGAGAGATGTGGAGAGGCAACGCACCTCAGGACAGCCAGGACATCTGAAACTTTGCACTGGGACTGAGAGGGTGGTGGGGTCATTCTCAGGAATGCCAGGAGGAAAAGGATGCAGGGTGCATGAGATGACAGGAAAGGAGAAAACCTGCCTTCACATCTAGAAATCAAGGAGCCTGCAGGGAGAATCCAAGTAGAGATGCCCAGAAGGCATTTGGAGAAGTAGATGAGATCACAGGCCAAGTCTTCTTGTACTTTGCCTCAGTACCAAAAACATTCAAATAAGTAATGTAACAAAACACCTAAAGTGCTGACATTGAAAAAGATTTCATAACTCAAAGGAAACACGTGTTATTTAGTTGAATCCTCTCCTGTGAGAGTAGGAATTGTGAGCCCAGGAAGGGAAAGTGACTTTGATAGGTGACTCAGAAAAAAAACTCAGCTAGATAGTCAGGGAGTTACGTGACTCCCAACACAGGACTATTCCACTTCACTGTTATTCTAGTAATAGAGGCCTTGGGAACTAGGACTAGAGGAACTGGACTCAGGAAGTTATGCTAGAAATCATGAAAGAATCAATGGAAGTCTTAGAAAATGGCTTAGCAAGTAAACTTCAGGAATTTTATAAATAATTCTCTTTGCATGGTCCATAAACCTTGATCAGGTTTCAGGGATATTTCAGAATATGCTTAGTATTGGCATAGCAAGACCAGTCCTAATCTGGAATGTTTTTTTATATGACAACCATATTAACTAGCATTTTTATAGACTCACTATGCACCAGGCACTTTTCCAAGTAACTTACATATATATTAGCTCACTTACTACAACAACTAGCATGAAAGAGGCACTAATCATTTTCCACGTGAAGAAACTGAAGCACTAATAAAACAAATAACCCACCTGATGTCACATTGCTAGTTACTGGTGGAGCTAGGATTTAAACAGGCAATAATTTTTTATTTTTGTATTGGAAGGTTAGCCATATGTACTTTTCTTCCTTTTCATGTAAAATGATAGATCTTTCTGTGAGAATCAGTTCTAACCCTGCACAGAGACTGTTGAGCTAACAGAAGTGCTTGGCTTAGGGTAATCCATTAGTCTATATCCTCTTTGACTAATCCTCGTGCAGTTTTGATCTAACACTGGCTTCTAGCCAATGATTTTAGTCTACTTCCATATCCTTAAAAGGATTAAAATTTATTAAAAGCATTAAAAATGCTTTTCAGTCTCATTATCTTTAGGTCATATCTAATGACCATCCTAGTGAGTTTGCCTCTCAAGTCTTTTAGTAATAGGAGGCAAGAAAAGACACTGCTTCTACTGTTTTCAAAAGATGAAGCCTTCTTACTGGGTTTTCTCTTTTCAGCTTTGGGTCTGGGGTATTTGTTCAATGGAATTCAGGTTCCTTAGATAGAAACCAGGGGCATTGGCTAAGGTTAGCTTCCTTTCTCCATCCAGAGGAAGATGCTTCCAGTATACCACCTGCACCTCCTTTGTAGCATCATTTGGGAAAACGTGCTCTGATTGTGTTTCCCTTGGAAGATGCTGGCACAGCTCCTCTGAAATAAATCCTCCCAGCTGGAGAGAGCCTGGGCTGAGGGCGGGGTACAGAGACAGAGGCTGTCTTATGGAGACCTTCATTAATGGCCTTGTGAGTTGCCCTGATTTTTCCACATGTCTGACCAAATCAATTTCCTGTCTTAGATCTCTTTTCTTCTTGTCAAATCCCAACTTTTCTGCTTTTCATTCTTGGCCTGGCTGGAAGGGTGATTAATTTTATTTTTTTTTTTTGCTTGAAATGTACGAAGTGTTTGCCTTCTGGAATGGAGTCCAGAGTAGTGTCAGGGAAGGGCTCAAAGTTAAATCTTCTCCAAATGATAAAACTGAAAATCTATTTTCTGTCCTTATTCCCTCTCAGTTCTTTTCTTTCCATAAAAGAATTTGTAATATAAGTTTTAAAATTTACATACAATAAAATCAACCTTTCAAATGTATGATTCTATGAATTTTAACAAATGTGTAAAGGCATGTAATTTCATCATAATCAGTTCTCTTTTTTTAAAAATCAAACTCACTGAACAAAATATTAAGTAAACATGTTAATAATACGTATAACTCAGTTGAACTATTATTGGCACAAGACTTGGTGACTTTTTTTCCTAAAGAGGATTATATTATTCATCAAGACATTTTAAACATTGCAGTGCTTTGTTTATCTCTAAGAGAAACTTCCAGTTCTTGAATATACAAATATAAATGAACAAGATCAACATTTTCATGGTCTAATACAATTGATTCTACCAAGTGTATCTTTAAATTTTTTTTTCCCCTTTGGACTAGCATGAATAATGTTTTGACGGTTTATCTTAAAGAATCTTGATTTTATTACTTCATTTGTGTAGTTATTTATTTAGGGCAGGATAAATAAATGATATCTGGTTGAGAAATGATATTTACATCTCAAAGTGGAGAGCAATGTTGTGAAAACATAATAAGCAGAGGGACACAAATGGAGTCAAGCTTGACTATCACTTCAAATCACAATTTCCAGATTTGGTAAAAAGTCATAATCATGTGAGAATGTGGCAAAAGGGAACAATCTGTCTGAAGCTTTGTGTTCAGAGCCAAAAGTATAAGAAGAAAAAAAAAGAACCTAATTAATGGAGAATCATCATATGATCCTGAATGACAAAACAGAGCAAAAGTCAATTTAGACAGTCTTGAATTTTAAATTCTTGAGTAAAATTTTTTTTTTCTTTTTATTGAAGAGGTTTTTCATACTCTATCCATTTCTCTGTCTGGCCTCTCATTCTTCAAAATCCAGCTGAAAGGAATCCTTCCCTGAAAAGCCTTTCTCGTTCCCCAGAGTGAAGCTACTAGTCTTGGCTGTGTTCAGCTAAACAGCCCCTAGTGTGGGTGTGCGCTCAGTCGCTCAGGTGTGTCCGACTCTTTGCAACCTTATGGACTACAGCCTGCCAGGCTCCTCCGTCCATGAGATTTTCCAGGCAAGAATACTGGAATGGGTTGCCATTTCCTTCTCCAGGGGATCTCCCCAACCCAGGGACTGAACCCACATCTCCTGCATCTCCTGAATTGGCAAGCAGATTTCTTACCACTGAGCCCCCTGGGAAGCCTCAACATCTCCTACAGTACTGACCTTTTTGCGTCACAAATACCTGTTTTTAAGTCTGTCTTTCTCCTTGGGTTGTGAATTCCATGTCATATTCACCCTTATTTTGATAGGGGACTAGCAAGGAGCTCACTTGTTAATGAGTGAAGTGTAAATGGATAAATATCATTGATCAGTTGGTTCAAATCAGATCAGATCAGATCAGTCTCTCAGTCGTATCCAACTCTTTGCGAACCCATGAATTGCAGCACGCCAGGCCTCCCTGTTCACTGAGACTCACATACATCGAGTCAGTGATGCCATCCAGCTATCTCATCCTCTGTCGTCCCCTTCTCCTCTTGCCCCCAATCCCTCCCAGCATCAGAGTCTTCTCCAATGAGTCAAGTCTTCGCATGAGGTGGCCAAAGTACTGGAGTTTCAGCTTCAGCATCATTCCTTCCAAAGAAATCCCAGGGCTGATTTCCTTCAGAATGGACTGGTTGGATCTCCTTGCAGTCCAAGGGACTCTCAAGAGTCTTCTCCAACACCGCAGTACAAAAGCATCAATTCTTTGGTGCTCAGCTTTCTTCACAGTCCAACTCTCACATCCATACATGACCACAGGAAAAACCATAGCCTTGACTAGACGAACCTTTGTTGGCAAAGTAATGTCTCTGCTTTTCAATATGCTATCTAGGTTGGTCATAACTTTCCTTCCAAGCAGTAAGCGTCTTTTAATTTCATGGCTGCAGTCACCATCTGCAGTGATTTTGGAGCCCAGAAAAATAAAGTCTGACACTTTCCACTGTTTCCCCATCTATTTCCCTTGAAGTGATAGGACCGGATGCCATGATCTTCCTTTTCTGAATGTTGAGCTTTAAGCCAACTTTTTCTCTCCACTTTCATTTTCATCAAGAGGCTTTTTAGTTCCTCTTCACTTTCTGCCATAAGGGTGGTGTCATCTGCATAACTGAGGTTATTGATATTTCTCCCGGTAATCTTGATTCTAACTTGTGTTTCTTCCAGTTCAGCGTTTCTCATGATGTACTCTGCATATAAGTTAAATAAACAGGGTGACAATATACAGCCTTGACGTACTTCTTTTCCTATTTGGAACCAGTCTGTTGTTACATGTCCAGTTCTAACTGTTGCTTCCTGAGCAGCTGGTTAAATGGTCAGTATTCATACCTATTACCTAGCACAGCAATGTGCTAAAGATATAATGATGAACAAAAACACCCTGCTCTTTGCCCTCAGAGAACCTACAATCTGATGATGTATTAATAAATATCATCAATTTAGAGAGGATGTTTTTTCTTAATTGTCAGAATGTATTTTAAATTAAGTCAGTTATTATAGTTCCATTATTATTATTATACTATTAATATTTGATATTACTGTGGTGAGACTTTAGTTTCAGCAAAGGGCTATTAACTATGACATCAATCAACATAACTAGAAAATATATGAGCATTTTTTTTTGCACAGCAAAGGAAACCATAAACAAGATTAAAAAACAACCCTCAGAATGGAAGAAAATATTTGCAAACAAAGCAACTGACAAAGGATTAATCTACAAAATCTACAAAAAGCTTATGCAGCTCAACATCAGAAAAACAAATCCAATTGAAAAAATGGGCAGAAGACCTAAATAGACATTTTTCCAAAGAAGACATACAAATGGCCCATAAACACCTGAAAAGATGCTCAACATCACTCATTAGCAGAGAAATGAAAATAAAAACTACAATGAGGTTCAGTTCAGTCACTCAGTCGTATCTGACTTTTTGCAAACCCATGGACTGCATCACGCCAGAACTCCCAACTCCTGGAGGTTACTCAAACTCATGTCCATTGAGTTGGTGATGACATCCAACCATCTCATCTGTGGTCCCCTTTTTCTCCTGCCTTCAATCTTTCCCAGCATCAGGATCTTTTCATATGAGTCAGTTCTTCACATCAGGTGGCCAAAGGATTGGAGTTTCAGCTTCAACATCAGTCCTTCCAATGAATATTCAGGACTGATTTCCTTTACGATGGACTGGATGTCCAAGGGACTCACAAGAGTCTTCTCCAACACCACAGTTCAAAAGCATCAATTTTTCAGTACTCAGATTTCTTTATGGTCCAACTCTCACATCCATACATGATTACTGGAAAAATCATAGCCTTGGCTAGATGGACTTTTGTTGGCAAAGTAACGTCTCTGCTTTTTAATATGCTATCTAGGTTGGTCATAACTTTCCTTCCAAGCAGTAAGCGTCTTTTAATTTCATGGCTGCAGTCACCATCTGCAGTGATTTTGGAGCCCAGAAAAAGAAAGTCTGACACTGTTTCCACTATTTCCCCATCTACTTCCCATGAAGTGATGGGACCGGATACCATGATCTTCGTTTTCTGAATGCTGAGTTTTAAGCCAACTTTTTCACTCTCCTCTTTCACTTTCATCAAGAGGCTTTTCAGTTCTTCTTCAATTTCTGCCATAAGGGTGGTGTCATCTGCATATCTGAGGTTATTGATATTTCTCCCAGCAATCTTGATTCCAGCTTGTGCTTCATCCAGCCCAGCGTTTCTCATGATGTACTCTGCATATAAGTTAAATAAGCAGGGTGACAATATACTGCCTTGATGTATTGCTTTCCTGATTTGGAACCAGTCTGTTTTTCCATGTCCAGTTCTAACTATTGCTTCCTGACCTGCATACAAATTTCTCAGGAGGCAGGTCAGGTAGGTGGTCTGGTATTCCCATCTCTTTCAGAATATTCCACAGTTGCTGTGATCCACACAGTCAAAGGCTTTGGCATAGTCAATAAAGCAGAAGTAAATGTTTTTCTGGAACTCTCTTGCTTTTTCAATGATCCAATGGATGTTGGTAATTTGATCTCTGGTTCCTCTGCCTTTTCTAAATCTAGCTTGAACATCTGGAAGTTCATAGTTCACAAACTGTTGAGGCCTGGCTTGGAGAATTTTGAGCATTACTTTGCTAGTGTGTGAGATGAGTGCAATTGTGCAGTAGTTTGAGCATTCTCTGGCATTGCCTTTCTTTGAGATTGGAATGAAAACTGACCACAGGACTAGAAAAGATCAGTTTTCAATCCAATCCCAGTCAGAATGGCCATCAAGAAAAATTCCACAAATAAGAAATGCTGCAGAGACTGGAGAGAAAGGAACCCTCCTACATTGTTGGTGGGAATGTAAATTGGTACAATCACTATAGAGAACAGTATGAAGGTTCCTTTAAAGACTGAAAACAGAACTACCACATGACCCAGTGGTGTATGCCACTCCTGGGTATATACCCAGAGAAAACCATAATTCACCCCAATATTCATTTCAGCACTATTTACAATAGCCAGGACATGGAAGCAACCTAAATGTTTATCGACAGAGGAATGGATGAAAAAGATATGGTACATATACACAATGGAATATTGGTCAGCCATAAAAAGGAATGAAAATTGTGCCATTTGCAGAGACATGGGTGGACCTAAAGACTGTTATACAGAGTGAAGTATGTCCGAAAGAGAAAAACAGATATCGTGTATTAATGTATATATGTGGAATCTAGAAATCATATAGATGAACTCATCTGCAAAGCAGAAACAGAGACACTGGCATAGAGAACAAATGTATGGATACCAAGGGGGAAAGAGGGGCAGGATGGAGTGCAAGATTGGGATTGGCATATATACTCTATGTATAAAACAGATTACTAATGAGGACAGTACAGTCCAGGAAACTCTACTCAATGCTCTGTTGTGACCTAAATGGCAAGGAAACCCATGGAAGAGGAGATACATGTATACGTGTGGCAAATTCACTTTGTTGTACAGCAGAAATTAATACAACATTGTAAAGCAACTATACTCCAATAAAAGAAAAAAGAAAATATACGAGTATTCTTATTTCTTGGGTTTTCTTGTTTAAGTGACTAACTTATATAAAAATTTTCTTAAGTTACTAACATATAAACTTATATGAATAAAAAAAAGAAAATATATGAGTATTCTTATATCTTGGCTTTTCTTATTTAAGTTACTAACATATATAAACGCTCAGACATGTCTGACTCTTTGTGACCCCATGGACTGCAGGCTCCCAGGCTCCTCCGTCCATGGGATTTTCCAGGCAAGAGTACTAGAGTGGGGTGCCGTTTCCTTCTCCAGGGGATCTTCCCAACTCAGGGATTGAACCCGGGTCTCCATGTTTTACCCTCTAAGCCACCAGGGAAGCCAATATATATAATATTCTGTGTGTCAGTTGCTCATATTCAAAAGCAGAGACATTACTTTGCCAACAAAGGTTCGCCTAGTCAAGGCTATGGTCTTTCCTGTGGTCATGTATGGATGTGAGAGCTGGACTGTGAAGAAGGCTGAGCACCGAAGAATTGATGCTTTTGAACTGTGGTGTTGGAGAAGACTCTTGAGAGTCCCTTGGACTGCAAGGAGATCCAACTAGTCCATTCTGAAGGAGATCAGCCCTGGGATTTCTTTGGAAGGAATGATGCTGAAGCTGAAACTCCAGTACTTTGGCCACCTCATGCGAAGAGTTGACTCATTGGAGAAGACTCTGATGCTGGGAGGGATTGGGGGCAGGAGAAGGGGACGACAGAGGATGAGATGGCTGGATGGCATCACTGACTCGATGGATGTGAGTCTGTGTGACCTCCGGGAGTTGGTGATGGACAGGGAGGTCTGGCGTGCTGCAGTTCATGGGGTTGCAAAGAGTCGGACACGACTGAGCGACTGATCTGATCTGATCTGATCTGTGTCAGTTGCTCAGTAGTGTCTGACTCTATGTGACCCCATGGACTGTGTAGCCCACTAGGCTCCTCTGTCATGGAATTCTCTAGGCAAGAATACAGGAGTAGGTTGCCATTCCCTTCTCCAGGGGATCTTTCTAACCCAGAGACTGAACCTGGGTCTCCTGCATTGCAGGCAGATTCTTCACTATCTGAGCCATATTACTGGAATCTAACAAAGAAAATGATTTTAATTCATAGATGATGTTAATAGTTCTAACTCCAGATCTACCAATAAACAACTCTGTATCCTTAAATATTAACAAGTCTCTCTCGTCTTGTATAAAGAGCTCTAAAAGGGTCATTGTGAGAACTAGATAATAACTGTAAAACCTAATAAATCAATGATGTTGCAAATTTCAGACACATTGCACAGTTCCAGTAAAGGAAGATTTACTGAGTACTTCCTCTGCTAGGCACACTGGCCCAACTAAAATAATTAGGGATCTGAGATCTGTTCTTTATCATGCCCATCTTTTCATGACATGATCCCTTGGTATCTCTAATTTTCTTGAAGAAATCTCTAGTCTTTCCCGTTCAATTGTTATCCTCTATTTCTTTGCATTGATCACTGAGGAAGCTTTTCTTATCTCTCCTTGCTATTCTTTGGAATTCTGCATTAAAATGGGTATATCTTTTCTTTTCTCCTTTGCCTTTAGTTTCTTTTCTTTTCTCAGCTATTTGTATTTAGGTCACACATTAATGGTCTCATATTTTTCCCTACTTTCTTCAGTTTAAGTTTGAATTTGGCAATAAGGAGTTCATGATCTGAGCCACAGTCAACTCCTGGTCTTGTTCTTGCTTACCGTATAGAGCTTCTCCATCTTTGGATACAAAGAATATAATCAATCTGAGTTCAGTACTGACCATCTGGTGATGTCCATGTGTAGAGTTTTATGTTGTTGGAAGAGAGTGTTTGCGATGACCAATGTGTTGTCTTGAAAAAACTGTTAGCCATTGCCCTGCTTCATTTTTTACTCCAAGACCAAATTTGCCTGTCACTTCAGGTATCTCTTGATTTTCTACTTTTGCATTCCAGTCCCCTATAATGCAAAGGACATCTATTTTGGGTGTTAGTTCTAAAAGGTCTTGTAGGTCTTCATAGAACTGTTCAACTTAAGCTTCTTCAGCATTACTAGCTGGGGAACAGACTTGGATTACTGTGATATTGAATGGTTTTCCATGGAAAGATGGGCACAATAAAGGACAGAAATGGTATGGATCTAACATAGCAGAAGATATTAAGAATAGGTGGCAACAATATACAGAAGAACTGTACAAAAAAGATCATGTTGACTCAGATAACCATGAGGGTGTGATCACTCACCTAGAGCCAGACATCCTGGAATGCCAAGTCAAGTGTCCTTAGGAAGCATCACTACAAACAAAGCTAGTTGGAGGTGATGGAATTCCAATTGAGCTATTTCAAATCCTAGAAGATGATGCTGTCAAAGTGCTACACTCAATATGCTAGCAAATTTGGAAAATTCAGCAGTGGCTATAGGACTAGAACAGGTCAGTTTTCATTTCAATCCCAATGTAAGGCAATGCCAAAGAATGTTCAAACTACCGCACAATTACACTCATCTCAAATGCTAGCAAAGTAATGCTCAAAATTCTCCAAGCCAGGCTTCAGCAATATGTGAACCATGAACTTCCAGATGTTCAAGATGGATTTAAAAAAGGCAAAGGAACCAGAAATCAAACTGCCAACTTCTGCTGAATCACAGAAAAAGCAAGAGAGTTCCAGAAAAACATCTACTTCTGCTTTATTGACTATACCAAAGCTTTTGACTGTGTGGATCACAACAAACTGTGGAAAATTCTGAAAAAGATGGGAATACCAGACCACATGACCTGCGTCTTGAGAAATCTGTATGCAGGTCAAGAAGCAACAGTTATAACTGGATATGGAACAACAGACTGGTTCCAAATCAGGAAAGGAATACATCAAGGTTGTATACTGTCACTCCACTTATTTAACTTATATGCACTGTACATCATGAGAAATGCCAGGCTGGATGAAGCACAAGCTAGAATCAATAACCTGGGAGAATCAAGCTGGGAGAAATATCAATAACCTCAGAAAAACAGATGACATCACCCTTATGGCAGAAAGGGAAGAAGAACTAAAGAGCCTCTTGATGAAAGTGAAAGAGGAGAGTGAAAAAGTTGGCTTAAAACTTAACATTCAGAAAACTAAGATCATGGCATCCAGTCCCATCACTTCAAGGCAAATAGATGGGGAAGCAATGGAAACAGTGACAGACTTTATTTTTGGGGGCTCCAAAATCACTGCAGATGGTGATTGCAGCCATGAAATTAAAAGACACTTGTTCCTTGGAAGAAAAGTTTTGATCAACCTAGACAGCATATTAAAAAGCAGAGACATTGCCAACAAAGGTTCGTCTATTCAAAGCTATGGTTTTTCCAGTAGTCATGGATGGATATGAGAGTTGGACTATAGAGAAAGCTTAGCACTGAAGAATTGATGCTTTTGAACTGCGGTGTTGGAGAAGACTCTTAAAGTCCCTTTGACTGCAAGGAGAACCAACCAGTCCATCCTAAAGGAAATCGGTCCTGAATATTCATTGGAAGGACTGATGCTAAATCTGAAACTCCAATATTTCAGTCATCTGATGTGAAGAACTGACTTATTGGAAAAGACCCTGATTTTGGGAAAGAATGAAGGCAGGAAGAGAAGGGGACAACAGAAGATGAGATGGTTGGATGTCATCATCGACCCGATGGACGTGAGTTTGAGTAAGCTCTGGGAGTTGGTGGTGGACGGGGAGGCCTGGCGTGCTGCAGTCCATGGGATGGTAAAGAGTCAGACACGACTGAGTGACTGAACTGAACTGAATGAAAAGAAGATCTATTTTGTACACAGAGGATAACAAGTTTGTTCTAGATTTTCTATCCATTAATTCTTGTTTCACTGCAACTTACTTGGGAGAAAGAGGAGTGGCAGGAAAGTCCAAATGACGCTTAGCTTTACATTTTATTCTTTGAATTTTTGTGGGAGAATTTTGAGATACATCTTGATGTTATCCACAGTGTCCATGATAGATAATGTGAGGAGCCCAATTCAAGTTAGGAATCTCTACCACAGTTACATTTAGAAGAAACTATAACTCATTCTCAAGGCTTTAAGAAACTTTCATTTTTAGAATACACCATTTAGAAAAGTTATCAGCAACAGACGATAAATGAGGCTTTCTAACAGGCCATTAGTAGACAAGGAAGACCTCTCAGGGGAGTTGCAGAGGGGAGAAAAATAAAGTTGAATCACTGGAGGGCCTTTCACTTGTATTTTTGTTATATACTGGAATTTGGCACTAAATTAAATTTACGTGAATGTAATTATAAAAAATGGTGATTGCAGCCATGAAATTAAAAGAATCTTACTCCTTGGAAGGAAAGTTATGACTAACCTTGATAGCATATTCAAAAGCAGAGACATTATTTTGCCAACAAAGGTCCGTCTAGTCAAGGCTATGGTTTTTCCAGTCGTCATGTATGGATGTGAGAGTTGGACTGTGAAGAAAGCTGAGTGCCAAAGAATTGATGCTTTTGAACTGTGGTGTTAGAGAAGACTCTTTGAGAGTCCCTTGGACTGCAAGGAGATCCAAGCAGTCCATCCTAAAGGAGATCAATCCTGGATGTTCATTGGAAGGACTGATGCTAAAGCTGAAACTCCAATACTTTGTCCACCTCATGCAAAGAGTTGACTCATTGGAAAAGACTCTGATGCTGGGAGGGATTGGGGGCAGGAGGAGAAGGGGATGACAGAGGATGAGATGGTTGGATGGCATCACCAACTTGATGGACATGAGTTTGACTGGACTCTGGGAGTTGGTGATGGACAAGGAGGCCTGGCGTGCTGTGATTCATGGGGTCGCAAAGAATAGAACATGACTGAGCAACTGAACTGAACTGAATTATGAAAAAAAAAGGGATGGGTGCTTCACTGGTGGCTCAGATGGTAAAGAATCTGTCTGCAGTGCAGAAGACTTGGGTTCAACCCGTGGGTTAGAATGATTCCCTGGAGAAGGGAATGGCAACCCACCCCAGTATTCTTGCCTGGAGAACTCCATGGACAGAGGATCCTGGCAAGCCACAGTTCATTGGGTTGCAAAGAGTCAGACAAGATCTCATACCATTTATCCTATAAATTCCAGTGAAATTTGAAAATCTCTGGAAGGTTGGAGTTTGTTGGCCTTGACAATGAAAACTTGCCTCTGATACTTCATCCATAAATTGCATTGTACACACCAGCTGCATGTGCCACTTGTATTGGGATCAATAGAATGAGCTGCTAGTTCATTCCTCTTCACTTTAAGGCTTGAATTATATTTTTGATAATGTTTTAATAAATTAATGGCTTTCTTGGCTGCTCAGATCATTGAAATTTTGATGGTAAACAATCTCTTTAGAAATTTGATTAAATATAAGAAAACAAGAGACAAGAAAGCATCATAATTTGTATGATACAGTAATTTGGTATTTTGTTTCCTTCATCTCAAGGAAGAAGAAACCTGCTCATGTCTTGCTAACACTATTTATCTGTCAGATGGTGCAGGCAGGAGTCAGCTGTTTCCCATAAAGATATCTTGGGAAACAGCAATGGTGCTGTCTACACTGGCAGATGCTATCTGACATCATTTCTGGAGGGTAGTTCCTGTTGAAATGTTGCGGGAGGGTTTTCTAAAGAACAGGCCAAGATGTCAAGAATGGTTAGCGCTGATACATGCCACAGTCAATGCAAAATAAGTAGACAGGAAAGTAAAATCCTCTTTGAAGGAGGAAAGAAAGATTCTGAAGATGGTGAGAAGCAGGCAATGTTCACAGGGCATTGAAAGGGGGATTGGTAAAACTGTCTGGTACTGGGGGCTGAAAGTTGAAACCTGTGGCCACAGGCACTGGTACCCAGATCTTAGCCAATGTTTTTATAACAGAAGATAGGGAATCTTAGCTCAGTGATGAAAAGAAGAGAAAGCAAAGCTCAGAAGTCCTCACCTGCTTAGAGATGGGTCACTCTACCTTGATTGATCTTCCATTAAAGAACATTAAGAATTCTTCTCATGGTCACCAAAAAGGAATAAAGCCTCCACATATGGAGTGCTGGACCTAGGCCAGGGCTCCAAATGGATGAGGGGCAAGTCAAATGGCAGCAGTTCCAGGGGAGGGGGCCCAGAGTAGAGGGAAGCTCTGTTCCACAAGAAAGGATCGTGGAGACAAGGAGTTCGGGGGAGATTAGACAAGCCTCAAATGTTTTAAGATCAGTCATGTGGAAAGTCTTGGTCTGTGAGTTCCTGAAGCCTGGGCTTGAATCCATAAGGAAAAGTCACAAAGAGTATAATTCATCTGAAGATAAGTAAAACCAATATGTTGGATAAGCCAACTGTGGGGGGTATAAACACAGACAAAGGCTGACTTTTTCTCACACTGTCTCTTTAAACCTGCTCTTTGAGAGTAGTCTTTCCTTATCCTAGATGAGAAATGGGGCAAGCCCATGACTTTCTGTTTTCTCTTAAGTAAAAGAAAGTTCTGTAACTACATGGACATGAACTTGAGCAAACTCTGGGAGACGGTGGAGGACAGGGAAGCCTGGTGTGCTGCAGTCCATGGGGTTGCAAAGAGTCAGACACGACTTAGCTCCTGAACAGCACAACCACATAGCTACTTAGAGTAAAAAGCAGAGCCTCAAACTAGATGACACCGATACTGAAGGGGGTGGTCCTTCTTTGTTTCCCTGCTCCTTGTCGCATCTCCTCTCTCAGTTTGCTTACTGTGACTTCTGACCTTTCCAGGTAGAGGCAAAGGAAGGAAGAAGAGATAAGTAGAGAAGGAAATATCATACTTGGCTTCTCTGTTATGTGGTCTCATGTCTGCAGTTCTTTGACCTGGATGAATGCAACTAGTCTGACGGTGACTTTCTGCTATGACCCTAGAAAAATTTCCTCCAGTCTCTCTTCTACTGAGGCTTCAGTGCCCTTTGGGTGGCCACTGAACAAAATCTAAGAAAACACCCACTAGTGCTTGCTTTTATATATTCATAATTGGGAAGTATAAGCCCTGGCCAGCAGCTGGCCAAGCAGTTCTCTCTCCTCATCCTGCCTTGGTTCCTTGTGCCCACCAAGGAGAGAAGGCAAGCATCCAGCTCTCCAAATGAAGCCTCTTGCCCTTGAATTGAGATAGTAGTAAGGAAAGGACTCTCCAACCTTTGCCCCACAAGGTCATTTCCAATCTCCAGCAGCTTGACTCTTTTATTGCATTCTATATATTGCAGTTAAGTCTTCTATTGGGTTGACCAAAAAGTTTGTTTGGGTTTTTCTGTAATATGTTGTATGTTTATGTGCACTTAGTCGCTCCGTTGTATCTGACTCTTTGTGACCCTATGGACTGTAGCTCGCCAGGCTTCTCTGTCTATAGGATTTCCCAGGCAAGAATACTGGAGGAAGTAGTCATTCCTTTCACCAGGGAATCTTCCTGACCCAGGGATTGAACCAGGGTCTCCTGAATTGCATTCGGATTCTGTATTGTCTGAGCAACCAGGGAAGTCCAAGATATTATGGAAAAACTCAAAAGAATTTTTTAGCCAAACCAAAAACTATTTCTCAGTCATAGTGGTCTGTCTCATTTTGGAATTTGGTATTTATCATCAACCGAAACGGAAATAGGAAGAGTTCCATGTTAATACCCTATTACCCAAAAGAGGACTTTTTCACATAAATAGTACACTATTTCTCATGCCGAGCTGGGACTGTAGGTGCAGACAAGAGGAATGTCTCACTTGGTGCTCTGGCTCCTCCACCCTCAAGTCAACTGCAGCAGCTCCACTATTATGTTTCTCATATGTTGAGTCTTTGTGTAAGATTTCACTCTGTGGTGTTAAGTTGCTCAGTCATGTCCAACTCTCTGTGACCCCATGGACAAACTCCTCTGTCCATGGGATTCTCCAGGCAAGAATATTGGAGTGGGTTGCCACGCCACCTTCCAAGGAAGATTTCAATGACTTCAGTCAAATAAAATGCTGTTTGCGCAGTAAAAATGCCTTGACTGGTGACATTCACTCACTTGCCTACTCCAGTTCAGTCGCTCAGTCATGTCCGACTCATTGTGACCCCATGGACTGCAGCATGCCAGGCTTCCCTGTCTATCACCAACTCCCAGAGCCTGCTCAAATTCATGTCCCTTGAATCAGTGATGCCATCCAACCATCTCATCCTCTGTTGTCCCCTCTTCCTCCTGCCTTCAATCTTTCCCAGCATCAGGGTCTTTTTCCAATGAGTCAGTTCTTCGCATCAGGTGGCTAGAGTTTCAACTTCAGCATCAGTCCTTCCAATGAATATTCAGGACTGATTTCCTTTAGGATTGACTGGTTTGATCTCCTTGCAGTCCAAGGGAACTCTCAAGAGTCTTCCCTAACACCACAGTTCAAAAACATCAATTCTTCACTGCTTAGCTTTCTTGCCTACTCTAAACAAGATAACAATCTAGGCAGATTTACCCTGATCCCAGGCATCTAAAACTACTGTAACAGTTAACCAGCAGCTTTTAATTCCAGTGAAAGTGAAAGGAAGTGTGTCACTCAGTTATGTCAGACTTTGTGACCCCAGGGACTGTAGCCCACCAGGCTCCTCAGTCCATGGAAGTCTATAGGCAAGAATACTTGAGTGGGTAGCCATTCCCTTCTCCAGGGGCTCTTCCTGACCCAGTGAATGAACCCAGGTCTCCAGCATTGCAGGCAGATTCTTTACCATCTGAGCTACCATGGAATTCCAGTGGAAAATGCCTCTTTTTAGTTCAGCCATTTACTCACTGGAGGACTTTGGGTGAGTAACTGAAATTGTGTATATCTCAATTTTCTCATCTGTTAAATACCAGTTAGTATTGTTTTGAGTCCTATATGTCAAGTGCCTGCTGTGATAATCACAATCACTGTTGAAACTCAGAATATCACAGCTGTACGACCTTTCAAAGCTGCCTCGGAAGATACTATGCAATGCCTCCACGGTTACATCCTCTACTATGTCATCAGTTTGAAGAACTTTGCTCTGATGATGGCTGTGTCAAGAGGACACAACGTCCTCTCAAACCATTTCCTTCTACTCTCTACGTGAAAAGTTTAAACATCTCGGAGTTTCCTTGGAGCTTTTATTTTGGGTACAGGCATAAAAAGCCCATCTGGGCAGCTGAAGCTAAATATAAACGTGAGGAAACCTCATTCCTGGATAGTCCTAGAAATGTCCTCCCCAATATGAATGTAGACCTGCCATAAGGCACTGGGAAGAAGCTTTATGACAATAAAAGAACGAACAACTATTATGTAATTCTGCTTGAAAAGTGCAGTCACCTCTAGTCTACTAACTTCTAACATCTCTTAGTGCTCATTGGGAATAATCCCCAATATCACAATTTCCAGATGAAGGATGGATCCTGTGATGGTTAATTTTATTCATCAACTTTTCTAGGCTATGGTGCTGGTTGTTTGGTTCAATGTTGCTGTGAAAATATTTTTACATGTGATTATCATTGAATCAGTAGACTTTAAATAAAGCAGATAACCCTCTATAATGTTATGGGCCTCATCTAATAAATTGAAGGCCTTAAGAGCAAAAGCTGAAATTTCCTGTAAAAGAAGAAATTCAGTCTCAGGACTGCAACACAGAAACCCTGCCTCAGTTTCTAGCCTGCCTGCCCTGCCCGGAAGATTTCAGACTCAAGTCTGCAACATCAACTCTTAAATTTCCAAACTGCTGGCCTCTGCTATAGATTTCAGTCTTGCCGGCCTCCACAATCATGTATGCAAGTTCCTTAAAATAATTCTATGTATCTCTATATATCCTACTGGCTGTTTCTCTGAAGAACCCTGACAAAGATTCCATCGTGGTACTCCTCAGTGTCCACCAAGCACAAGGTTGAACTGAATTTTCTTAAATGGGTTGGTTATTCCTTGAACATGAACTAGAGTATAAGTGGCCACAAGATTGAGCTCTATGTGGAAAAACACTGCTCTGGGCTTGACTTTGCCCTGTCACTTACTACTGTACGAGGCTCAGCTCTGCAACCTTTTGTGCTCAGCTCTGCAACCTTCTTAGCAACTCAGCACATTCGCCTAGGTCGTTTCCTCTGACACTACCTATGGTATCTAAGTGCATTGAACCGTTTGTGGTAGAAGTCTTAGTGGCTGCAGACCAACTGATGGGATCCATGAAATTCTGCCTTTTCACAATGGTTGCCAAGAGGGGACAGGTGACAAGCTCTAAGTGCAGGAAAATTAATGCCAAATGGGACAGTTGTTGATTAAAAGATCTTGATAAGAAGAAGTCTGCAAATCAACTGCATGCTCTCCCTTTTCATGATGGGATTCAGTGGTTCTGCATGGATGTCCAGACCCTCTGAAGAATCACATGTGACCAAGCAGACAGCTCTGAAGAAAAGCTCACAGTAATGCACCACTTTGAATTTGCTTCCCCTCTCTCCTTGCCTATTCCTTCTTTTCCTACATTTGTGATTCCCTGGAATTGTTATCTCATTCCCCAATAATGTTGACATGTAAGTTTTGTTTCCTAAAGATATGGGTGAAGACACTAGCTGTGTGACTTTGGTGAATCACTTGACTCATCTAAGCTCCAACTCCCTTGTCTTTGGTGTGGAAACAGGAAGAGTATTTTCTTCAGGAATGTTTTGAGGATCGGGTAATATAATGCACACATCTTGAGGATGCATTTGATAAATGACAATCACAGCACTATGTACAAACCTAGACAGCATATTAAAAGGCAGAGACATCAATTTGCTGACAAAGGTCCACATAGTCAAAGCTACAGTTTTTCTATCAGTCATGTATAGTTGTGAGAGCTGGATCATATAGAAAGCTGAGTGCTGAAGAATTGATGCTTTTGAACTGTGGTATTGGAGAAGACTCTTGAGAGTCCCTTGGACTGCAAGGAGATCCAACCAGTCCATCCTAAAGGAAATCAGCCCTGAATATTTATTGGAAGGACTGATGCTGAAGCTGAAACTCTAATACTTTGGCCACCTGATGCGGAGAGCCAACTCACTGGAAAAGACCCTGATGCTGGGACAGATTGATGGCAGAAGTGGGTGACAGGATGAGATGGTTGGATGGCATCACTGACTCGATGGACATGAGTTTGAGCAAACTCTGGGAGATAATGAAGGCCAGGGAAGCCTGGTGTGTTGAAATCCATGGGTTGCAGAGAGTAGGACACGACTGAAAAACACCACCTTAGCTTTTGCTGCCTCATGCAGCATATGTACAGGAGCAGCCCCACATCAGGGAAGGCTGTAACTTTCCAGTGCCACCTGTGAATGAGGAGCCCATTCTAATTCTGGAGCTTATCACTAGGAAGCCTGTTGCTGTCATATACATAAGCCAAATTCTCTAATGATAGCAGAGCAGAATACCCCTTTGCTGAGGGCAACTGGATCCCAAAGGAAAACCATTCCCAGCACTTCTCCTAACCTCATTCATCTAGTGTCTTGATTTCTGTAGTGGGAGTAAACAGTGGGGCAATTGGACAGAAGAGTGTAGAAAAGTTCCTTCACATAAAAAACCAGGAATGATTTTCTCGGGGGGCTGTATCAGGAATGGTGAAGACATTTCATCTGCTACCAAGCAGTGCAGTTCTTAAGTCCTACTTTGAATATGGAGTTGTTGGCGGTAAAGCTGGGGGGATTTCTTTAGATGAAATGTCTTTTATTCTGAGACAGGAAACAGGGTAGATTTTGAGGCTGATTTTTCACGGCTGGAGTGCACAGTTAGGGTCAGAAGCTGGCTCTAGTCTCCAAGCCCTTGCAGGTAGTCTCCGGAAAAATGGCTTTGGGTTGTATGTGTGTATGAGTGAGAGAGAAACAGAGGGAGAGGGGGAGAGAGAAAATGCATAAAATAGAGAAGCCACAGAACAAAGCATATAAAATTACTGAGAACCCGGGTTTATGGGGGCAAGGCGAGTCTACAATGCACCCAGAGTGGGGCATCAGAAGAGAGGCATCTTCTCTATACCGCGAGAACCCCCCGCTGCACCAGGGACAGAAGTAGGGGCCTGATGTCACTGCCCTTCTTCAGTGTCCAGGGGTTATACCAGGCTCCAGGACTGCCAGCATGGGGATAGGAGTTCATGACCAAATCACTAGACCATCAGTGTTTCCTTGACGTCAAATGGCACAACAGCCAAAAGAATGGGAGTTTTCAACCAAACAAAAAGTGTTCTCTCTCCAGAGCCATACTAATAGAAAACTCTTAGGCTGAGGAAGTATAACTGAGATTCTAGAAGCTACCATGATAGGAAGAAGGACACACCTGTTGTAGTTAGGATGAGGTCTTAGAGTTATTTGAGTAGAATATTTAAAAGATCAGATCCTTTTTTCGAATTCCCTGAATTGGTAAGTTAAGACGGCTTCAACCAGTCCATTCTGAAGGAGATCAATCCTGGAATTTCTTTGGAAGGAATGATGCTAAAGCTGAAACTCCAGTATTTTGGCCACCTCATGCGAAGAGTTGACTCATTGGAGAAGACTCTGATGCTGGGAGGGATTGAGGGGAGGAGGAGTAGGGGACGACAGAGGATGAGATGGCTGGATGGCATCACTGACTCGATGGATGCGAGTCTGAGTGACCTCCGGGAGCTGGTGATGGACAGGGAGGCCTGGCGTGCTGCGGTTCATGGGGTCGCAAAGAGTTGGACACGACTGAGCGACTGATCTGATCTGATCTGATCTGATTTTAGAGACAGGATAACGTAATGATTAAGAATATATATTCTGAGGCTAAATTGCCTGGATTTAAATCCTGGTTCTATCACCTACAAGCACTGTGAGTGAGGCTCCAGTCTCCTCAAAAGTGAAATCGGGATGGTAGTAACTAACTCATGGGATGCAGGGAGGATTGAAAAAAGTTCCCACCTATGGTGCCTGGCACCTAATAAATGTTCACTGAATGTCAGGTAGTAACTTTTTTTTTTTTTTTTGGTTATAGCAACTTCACCTTGACTTTTTCACTTTCATTCACTGGAGAAGGAAATGGCAACCCACTCCAGTGTTCTTGCCTGGAGAATCCCAGGGACGGGGGAGCCTGGTGGGCTGCCGTCTATGGGGTTGCAGAGAGTCAGACACGACTGAAGCGACTTAGCAGCAGCAGCAGCAGCATGGCATGTGGGATCTTAGTTCCCGATCAGGGACTGAATCCATACCCACTGCAATGGGAACACAGAGTCTTAACCACTGGACTGGTGGGAAATTCTCTGTCAGGCAGTAATATTGTTTTGGTTTTTTTTCCTGAGAGATCTTGCTTTCCCCAGGGGAAGTGGAAGGCCCTAAAGGGTTCCCAGAAAAGACTGAGCATTCTCACAATTAACTCTTAATGATGGAGCTCCTTGTTCAAAAGAAAGAGACTGAGCTAAAAAGAAACAGAGTGCCAGAATTCAAGGTTTGCTATTAGGGTTTCCAGCTGAGGGCTATTTTGAGGTAGAGAAGATGGTGTCATGAAGACCTGGGAGCAGCTCAATGATCCCACAGAAGCCTCATTTGCAAGCACATCATTTAGCCGAACCGGGATGTTTCTCTGAGAATCACGTGGGAGCCCCAAACTAGATAATTTTTGTTTCCATCTCTAAGGAGAAGCTGGAAAGGAGAGGAATTTGGATTCAGAGTAAAATGTGGGTATTGGATGACATGATCTCTAAAGACTGTTCCAGCATTCTGCAGGCACAGAGTCTATAAGCATGACAAGAAGTAGTTAGATTAAAAAATATTCAAGGCAAGGAATTCAGGCAGATGCTCAGGAAAATATGTTCCCACCAAATTCCTGCTGAGCCTCAGAATACCTCAGTAAGGGAAATGATGGGACTTTCATACACGGAGTTATGGCGGTAAAAATGAAGCACATAAAATTGGGGAAAAAACTTACACCAGCAGAGACAGGCTTTTTTATCTAGCCAGTCTCTCCTCACTTCACCATGGCTAAAAGTTATGTTCTGTCAAAGAAAGCCTTAAAAGAATTTGGATGGACAAGTTCAACAGTAGCTACAATCAAATTATCTCCTATTCTATTTTGAAATCTCCCATTTGAGCAATAGTTTAGGCCAAGAATTACAAAATAATTCATGAAATATTGGGATAGCCAAAAAATTCATTTGGGTTTTTCCACAAGCCGGTCCAGACAAACCCGAACAAACTTTTTGGCCAATCCAACAAAATATTTGGCCAATCGCATGTGACCGTCAGAAGATCTTAGGACTAACGTAACGGTCACTTGTGTCTCTAAGAAGCAGTCCACAACAAATAGTTGTGATATGCAGTATAGCTTGTGCACTGTAAGGTAATGAAATTAGACTGCAAAACTCCATTGGATGGATAAAGATATTAAAAAGGAATTAAAGTACTGCTGCAAGAGAGGAATTTTTGTGCTTCAGGAGATGAAAGATGGGGAAGCTTTGGCAAGTCCAGGGATGAGAGAAGCAGCTGCTGAACAAATCTCTTTGCTATTATTCTACCAGAGCATCCCTAAAGTTTCTAGTCCAGGATCTGCTGCCCTACACAAACACCAATCTTTCTGCCAAGATGTTGGCTCGACATCCAGTGCAGGAGCTGAAGCCACTCTATTAGGCCCATCAGCAAAGCTTCAGCCTTATCAGGCTCATTCTCTCTTAGCCATTCAGCCCCTAATGGCTTTGTCACCCTGCTTATCATTCTTTCTTTGGAAGAATGAAGAGAAAGGAGAAGTCTTATAAGGCATCAACTGAAATCTGAGACAAGACAGCAGTGTTTCCCTAGTGCTGTCTTTCTGTGTGCGTGCTCCGACAGTACTGTCTGACTTTTGCGACCCTGTGGACCGCAGCCACCTGGCTCCTCTGTTCATGGGATTCTCCAGGCAAGTATGCTAGAGTGGGTTGCCATGCCCTCCTCCAGGGGATCTTCCTGACCCAGGGATCAAACCCAGGCCTCTTACATCTCCCGCACTGCAGGCAGATTTACCACCTGAGCCACCTAGGAAGCCTTTCTACTTACACCAAACTTGAGCGTCTTAAAAGCCCAGCGCAATTCAAAAAAAGTCAAAGTAAAGCATTCATGTTATGAGGCACAGAGAGCATGCTTGTTAACATGGATTCCCTTTATCTCCAGTTGTCAAACTCTCTGGGAAAGAGATTCTCATGTGACAATGACCTCCAACAACACCAAGTATACTGGTTCCTTACCATTTTGGAAGAAACAGTTATACCCCTACAAGTTAGCATACCACATAGAGCATACCATACCACCTACCCCTCCCCTCAAAAAAACCAAGCCCTGCCTCTTGGTCACTTAGTGACTCAGAGTTCCTACCTGAAAATTACAAAACTAGGCACAAGCCAGTGTCTCTGTGACCCGCCAAAATGTCTGAATATTTGAAAATATGCGGATGTGGGGTACCAAGTGCCTTCATCCAGAGGACTGACTCACATTCTGGCAACTGTGGAATGCCAAATAGCATCTTGGTCAAAGATTTCACGGAACTCTAAAAAGTCAGCAAGAGTAATTTTTGGAGTAAATAAAGCAGACCCAATCGGTTATAACTTTTTGAGCCCCCAGGGCTGATTTCGCTCTGTGTGCCTTGGTTGGTTTGCTCCCAGGACACCTGCCTCACTTCCTCAACCTTTACTGTAACACGTGTGGTGAAGGAAAAAAAAAGTCTAAAAACTGGGTTCAAATACTAGCCTCCTAGGAAAGTTTTGTGGCCACCTCAACTGCATCATCAGTAAAGCGGGAATGAGAATAATATACCCTGTACTGTTGTTGCGAGGACTAAACATAATGTTCTTTAAGCTGTCCCTCACAGCAGACTCTCCATAAACAAATAGTAGCTTAACAAGGGCTACTGTAAATTAACACCCGCAGAGGCAGAATCACTCATCAGGAAACTGCTGCTTAAAGTCCCTCTTACTGTCCCAGGGTTTCTCAAAAGTGTGATCTCTGACTATGTGCTGAAGAATCTTCTCAGGATGCAAATAAAAGAGATTTCTGGTGCTGATCGCAGATGTGGTGAATTGGAATCCCTGGGAATCGTCATTTCTGATGCCACCTTATTCTTCAGATGACTGTCTAGTATGATAAAATTTGAGAACCACTGAATTAGAGCACTAGTTAAAGCAGATGATTTCTTTTAGTCATGGGTTTGTAAAGAACTAGATGAGTTATAAGTTTCAATGATTTTAAAGCATTCTTTGCATTTCCTGACTCTCGAGGGCCTTTCTAATCTCTGAAAGATTAGATAATATGGTTAATTGGGGGAAGTTAAAAACTAGTCAAGGTAGTTTGGAGGGAAGTTTTTTATTTTTTCTTGACTTACTGGTTAACTGACTAATTCTGGGCTATTATTTAGGCCCAATAGTCGGCATTTACCCAATTCCCTGGCTATTAAACACAATTTTATATTATTTGTTCATTTAGCTTGGTTAATAAAATTCTAATTATGTAGACGATACCTGGTCTAAAATCCACTTGCTCTTAGACTCCATAGTACAAAAGAAATAGGATCACTTAAGTCTCGAACTTGCAGTTGCATAGAGAAAAATTATTTAGCAGCCATGAAACACTGGGCTGGTATGGATCCATATTAGCATGAAGGTGAGAGTCTCAACAGCAAATACTAGCCAATTCTTTGGCAATGAATAAGTGTAGCCCTGGAGTATCTGCTGAAAAAGCAAACACAGAGTTGGCAGAGCTGTCAGTCTACCAGTGTTCCTCTAGCAGTAACACCAGGGAAGCACCATGAATCCTGAAAATTGGGCCAATTTCACTGGCAAAGACCGGGAGCTCCCCTTCAGCAAAAGCAAAGCCTTTGTTAAATGGGCCCCACAGCTAAGTGGTAATATGGAGAACTTGGAGAAGGGCCACAAAAAGCAATCAGTATCAGTCAGGCTCCAGAGGAATACATTCTTTGATGGTTTGGTGATAGAGTCCTGGGCTGGGAGGGTAGCTGTACAGGAGAGATTAACAGTGCATTTAGATGGCTAAGTGATAGTTGCTGCTGCTGCTGCTAGGTTGCTTCAGTCATGTCTGACTCTGTGAGACCCCATAGATGACAGCCCATCAGGCTCCCCCGTCCCTGGGATCCTCCAGGCAAGAACACTGGAGTGGGTTGCCATTTTCTTCTCCAATGCATGAAAGTGAAAAGTGAAAGTGAAGTCGCTCAGTCATGTCCAACTCTTAGTGACCCCATGGACTGCAGCCTACCAGGCTCCTGCGTTCATGGGATTTTCCAGGCAAGAGTACTGGAGTGGGGTGCCATTGCCTTCTCCGAAGTGATAGTTAGGAGTGTAAATATTTTTGCTACTAAGAAGATCAAAAGGAATTGATCAAAGGATCAGTTCTTCTTATTAAGAAAATTTGGGTGGACTTCTGCAGAAATTGGGCCTGAAATTGAAGATCTGGTGGTGAGGGAGAGAGTTACCCTGTTTTAGTGTGTTAGGGAAAACCTACTGATGCTTTCCCACTTGGGAGCACCCTCTCTCCTTCACCTCCACCCTGCCTCACCCCTCACTCCAGGAGCCACCACCCATTCTTGATCTAGGGCCAATGATATGCCAGACATGGGGCTAACTGCTTTATATTTCCTATCTCTTTTACTCTTCACAGTAAACCTGCAAGGAGTGGGGTGGTGTTCTCATCTATAGAAGAGAAAACAGGATCCATGAGATTAAGCAACTTTCTCAGAGTTATATGGTCAAAAAATGGCAGACCTGATATGTATTGTTACAAAACTCTAAGCACAATTTTATCAAGTCTACTTGCCCACAGCCCAGGAGGCCAGTGTGGCTGGAAGTGAGCAAGCAAGTGGGGCAAGGATTGGAAATAAGGTTAAAAAGTGATGGGGTGGGGATGGCTCCCTGATAAGGCTCTGGATATCCATGAAGGATATTGGATTTTCTTCTGAATATGAAAGGAAGCCAGTGGAGGGTTTTGAGCAGAGAAGCACTAATCTGGGTTTTAAATAGATCTGTATGTTAGGGGAGAAAGGGCAAAAACCAGGAAAATAGTTGTGTATATATTTTAACAGTCCAGATGTGAGATGCTGGCTTGCACTAGATGTGAGTGGTAAAGACATAGGGAAGTGAGTGGATTCTAGAGACAGTTCAAGGGTAAAAGTATGTGATGAATTGGTAGGTGATATCCCCAAGGTCACATATAGGTAGTAAGGCTGCACTAGGCTGGGGTTGGAACAAGGCTCTGACACCAAACCCAGCAATCTTTCTCCAACTACAGGGAGCCATGCCACTCATGCCTAAGAAAGGGATATCCTGAACCTGAGGGCCAAAATACAGTTTCTAGCATGTAAAACTCATGACTGAGTTGTGCATGAGTTTTGTCTCCTGTGTGTATCCTGCATGTCCATAGCTCTTCGTTCTACATACGAAACAAGAGGAGAGTTGACAGCAGATTATCCAGAACACAGATTAAAAAACAATTCTGAACCCTCTGTCCAAATGTTTTAACCTATTATGAAGACTACTAGAGCAAGGTCAGCTGAAGCTTAGTATAGCTACTAAGGGCATGAAAGAGAAAAAGTGTGAAAATCGCTAAGTCGTGTCTGACTCTGTGACCCTATGGACTGTAGCCCACCCAGCTCCTCTGTCCATGGAATTCTCCAGGCAAGAGTATTGAAGTGGATTGCCATTCCCTTCTCCAGGGGATCTTCCCGACCCAGGGATCGAACCCTAGTGTCCTGCATTGCAGGTAAATGCTTTACCATCTGAGCCACCAGGGAAGCCCATTAAGGGGATGGTGAAAGGTAAATTTTATGCTTAAAGCTGTACTAGGTACAGGAAGGGAGGAGCCACTTAACAGAAATGAAGCAACTCTGTGGCCACATTTACACAGCAAAAGCCATGTGGAAGATAGCAATTACTCTGTAACTACAGGCCAGGGAGTCAATTTGGGTAGCTCTGATAAAAACATGTGCTTTGGATGATTGCTCTTGCCTGAACCTGATAAGGGCCCAACTATCTGCTTTACTTAGTTTAAGAGAACAGGAAACAGGTACATCTGAGTCAGGGACCTTCCCTGGGCCATGGTGCAGCCCAAGCTGAAGAGCCAGCGGGGGAAGGCTGTCCCCAGAAGCCCACCTCAAGCTGGCAGATGTAGTGAATCCTTGATAAAGAGCTTGCTCTGTCAGTGCCCTTTGCTAGGTTCTAGAGATCTTAACGGAGAAGGCAACGGCATCCCACTCCAGTACTCTTCCCTGGAAAATCCCATGGACAGAGGAACCTGGTAGGCTCCAGTCCATGGGGTCGCTAAGAGTCAGACACGACTGAGCAACTTCACTTTCAGTTTTCACTTTCATGCATTGGAGAACGAAATGGCAACCCACTCCAGTATTCTTACCTGGAGAGTCCCAGAGACAGAGGAGCCTGGTGGGCTGCCATCTATGGGGTCGCACAGAGTCGGACACAACTGAAGTGACTTACCAGCAGCAGCAGAGATCTTAGGATGTCATTCATTACTCTGATGTTTCTCAAAGTCTAGTCTTGAGATAAACTTGAGAAAGAATACTTAAAATGTGTAAAGTTTAGAGATACTTTGAGGAAATGATGCAAACAGAGAGGGGGCAACTGACCCACACCTGGAGGGGATGTGGAACAGAGAGGGAAAGCTTCCTGGAGGAGACGATGCCTGGGATGGGTCCTGCAATATGACCAGTTAGTAGATAGTGAAAGAGAAAGAGAGAAGGGAGAGGGAAGGCTAATGTGAAGGTTGGTGGCATTTTCCTTCTCTATTGATAAGAGTTTACCCCAAAATAATATTTAATAGATCCTATTCAGGTTTTGGGCTTCCCTGGTAACTCAGATGGTAAAGAATCTGCCTGCAATGCAGGAGACACCAGCTTGATTCCCTGTGTCGGGAAGATCCCCTGGAGAAGGGAATGGCTACCCACTCCAGTATACTTGCCTGGAGAATTCCATGGACAGAGGAGCATGGAGGGCTACAGTTTACGGGGTTGTAAAGAGTCAGATGGAGAAGGCAATGGCACCCCACTCCAGTACTCTTGCCTGGAAAATCCCATGGACGGAGGAGCCTGGTAGGCTGCAGTCCATGGGGTTGCTAAGAATCAGACACGACTGAGCAACTTCACTTTCACTTTTCACTTTCATGCATTGGAGAAGGAAATGGCAATTCACTCCAGTGTTCTTGCCTGGAGAATCCCAGGGACGGGGGAGCCTGGTGAGCTGCCCTCTATGGGGTCTCACAGAGTCGGACATGACTGAAGTGACTTAGCAGCAGCAGCAGTCAGATATGACTGAACGACTAACACTTCATTTCACTTTTCTATTCAGGCTTTGCTATGCACCAGACACCTTGCTAAGCACTTCCAGGCATTGTCTTATTGACTCTATAATAATCATTTGAGAATAGCACTATTATTATTCTGTTTTATGCACAAGGCATAGAACAGTTTGATAATTTGCCCACAGTCATACCAGTAGGGTGTGGCAAAACCAGGATTTCAAGCTATATGACTTCAAAGTCTTTGCAATGTTTTCCTCTGTCCTGATTTTGTCTGTTATTATTTAGGTTTACGTATTTCTGGGCAATGCATGCAGTTTCCACACAAGCCCATGAGATCAGAATAAACTCATGTTTCATCGAGGCCAGAAGTCTGCTCTCAGGGAAGAACTCTAGCAGGCAAGTGACACAGAGAGGCAGCAACTTTGCCTCTGATCTGCTCTTCCTGAGCTGGTCCGGCTCCACCTCAACTCTGCCCTCTTTGCTGCCTGGCACCTTGCCCCCTGCCCTATGTGAGCTGCTATGGGATGCTGCTCACAACCTATGAAGTCCCTGCAGACTGGGGCAGCCGCCACTTAGTTTCACCACAATCTCCTTCCATCCTACTGAGAACGTGGGTGGGATTTATGTCTTTTGAGAATTTTCCTGGTTCCTCTCCCACCTTTTTTCCATTACTGATCTCCTGCAAGTGCCATGCTCAGCTTAGGAGTCTGTGAAGCCATCTTTGCCCATCAAGGCTCCTGACACATGTTTTGATCATTGTCATAAAAAGCGCCAGACCATGTTCTGAAAGATAAATGATGAGCTAAGAATTGCACGTGGTCTCGCTTGGAGGCGTTGCAACCAAAGATGAAATTCTGTGGGTCAGAGCTATGCTGGCAATGTAGCAGACTTCTTCCAGTACATTGCAAAGAAATGAGCTAATAACTAGTAGTGGTTCTCTTGAGACTTTACCCTCGTTCCAGGAAATAAATATTTTGAAATTGAATTTGTAGCCATGATTTCCATTTTCAAGTACAGCATCATCATTCCTTTAGGTTTAAAAAAATATTTTTTCAAACATTTATATCACCTCTGTAAGATAAACTATACAGAGATCTTATCTACCCAAATTACAGAAGGTGACACCTCTATTTGCCTGAGAAGCTTTCTAATAAGAAGAAGGGAGTTCCTGTGGACAGCGAATAGATGGTTTCCATTTGTACTGAGATTGCGATAAGAGAAAAACTTCACTTGAGAACATGGAATTCATTACCAGTATAGATGCTCCACCTCTCACTTTATTTAAGGAAATGGATGGAGCACTGTCCTTCTGGGGTTGCTTAGGCTTGGGCAATGCTTGCCAGACTTCTGATGTTTTAACAGCCCAGCCTTGGTTTGCCTGATCCCCTGCCATTGGCCCCACCCTTCTAAATTAATATATCATGTTTTTACCATGTTTTTCCATTTATCATATCATGTTAAGTCTCATACAAAAATCTTCCTTTGACTGTTGAGGAAACCGGTAACCAGGGAGGCTGAAGTCCTCATTCTACAGTTCACTGGTGTCAGAAACTGCTAAAACCAGGTGTCCCACATTTTATAGTGTGTGTCTGTGTATGTGTGTGCACTTAGTCATGTCCCACTCTTTGCGGCCCTGTGGACTGCAGCCTGCCAGGCTCCTCTGTCCATGGAATTTTCCAAGCAAGAATAGTGGAGCGGGTTGTCATCTACTTCAGAGTATCTTCCCAATCCAGGGATTGAACCTGCATCACCTACACTGGCAGGTGGGCTCCTTACTGCTCGCGCCACCTGAGAAGTCCGACATCCTATACTAAGTGGTGTAAAAAGAATATAAGAAGCAAAAGGCATTTAAAAGATATTTGATGAAAGAAGAATATTTTGAGAATTTAAGAAGAGTTCTTTTGGAATTTTAAGTTAATTTAGGATGCTCAAACATGAGTATCATGCTCATTATTTTCCTACAAACCTCATTCAATCAACTGATCACTTCCCACATTACATTGTGAATGCAATGGGAAAGCAAGTCCCTCCCAGGACTCGCTCTCACTCACTTCTTAGCATCCTCTCTCCTCTTGCCCTGTGGTCTCTCTCACACACACACACCACTCACCCTGAACTCTGCACACACACACACACACACACACCCCACCCACCCACGCCTGAACTCTGCTCTCAGCCCCCACCAAGTACAGAACCTTGGTAGATCCTCAGCAAATATTGCTGATACAACTAGAAAGAGAAGGGTGTTTCCTGTAGGCATCTTTACAGCCTCTGAAAGTCTATTTTCCTTAAATTTGTTTATGAAGCTCAAGCAAATGAGAGTCACTTACAAATTTATTCTGAGATCTCTATAGAGTTATAGAAATAATCTGATGCTCTGGAGAACTCTTGCATATTAAAAATCAAAGGCCTAATTACATTAATAAAAGTTTCTTAAATTTTAGTTTCCGTGTCTGTTGAATGGGGGACATGATGCTGTACAGAAAAGCATTTGAAAAGCATGAAGGGCTTTGCAAAAAATAAAAAAATAAAATCATCAGTGAATCTAATAAAATGTTATAAAGACTTCCAAGTGCTTCCATAAAATGTTTGATGTCAATAAATGATACCTCTGCTGAACAAATCCTATGGGATGTTCACTTAGCCATGGATGCAGAACAATTGAAGGAAGAAAGGTCACAGAAATGGTTGCTTGTGTTTACCTTTACTCCTTTTACAAGAAAATAGGTCTCCAAAATGTAAATTAAAATGTCTTATCAAGTAATAAATAAGGCTTTAAAATTATCTCTTTGACTCTCTTGGAAAAATAATTCGTATCAACTCTACTAGTAGGTAAGATAGACAAGTGCTTTGGAAAACATCTCAAACACTGCTAGTGGAGATGTAAATGAGTGCAGCATTTTGGGAACAACTGATGAATTTCAGCAGTCTTAAAACTATTCATGCACATCTGGTGCTGGGGCTGGTGCTCAGCTACTCAATCATATCCAGTTGACCTCTGAGACCCCATGGACTGTAGCCCCCAGGCTCCTCTGTCCATGGGATTCTCCAGGCAAGAATACTGGAGTGGGCTGCCATTTCCTTCTCCAGGGGATCTTCCTGATCCAGGGATCAAACCCGCATCTCCTTCATTGGCAGACGGATTCTTTACTGCTTGCCTAGCTCAAGCAATATGGTGTGCTGTGTATCAATTATAATGATGTTGTGGATGAGTATGGTACTTTGAAATATGATTATCATATTAAAAGGGAAAAACAGGCTATAAAATAGTTTTCACTGTGTGATTGAATCCAAGCAGATACGTATTAGACAGTATCCAGTGTACTTCTTTTGAATTCAGATCCATTCCTTCTCTAAAAATTTGGTTGTATTTCAAGAGAGCAAAATCAAATAACACTAATTTTAGTTCGTTTATCTCCTGGAATGGAGACCAATGAGAAATTTTCCTGGGCCAATATACTTTTGGTATTTAGTGTATTGCAATCCAAATGACTTCTAAATAATAGAATCATTTCTTTCATAACAGGTAAAGTCCTTCAAGCCATAACACAGTCCTAAGATATCATTTAGTCTCATAATACTACTGGAGTAATTATATACATAATTTACCAAGTCAAGAAATACTACAGCTATAAGATTTGAAACATTATAACAATTTTAAAAGCATGAACTGTAATCCTAATAATACTTATCATGAGATACTCAAAACACATGTACTTACAACTTAAAGTAATGTGGAATTTTAAGAATGATATTTGCATAATGCATAATTACTGTTAAAGCTATACTGTCTTACAATCACTTAAAGGAGTATGACTTAGTGTGACTTCAATTTTAATGTTTGAATTGGTGATTCAGTTGATTTGCAGAGCAAAAAGTTATCTTTACCCTCTTACAGCTCATGAATCTCTGAACACTGAAGAGATAGCCTATTTGTTACCCAGGTTTTTGTTAGTCCAACAATAAAAAGTCTTCCTCCAAGCCTCACAAAAGTTGTTTGATCACCCTCTAATTTCAAGCAAATAGATATTGTGCCTACATGCTCACACTGAGTATTACTAACATGGAGATACTTCAATTCTTCCCTAAAGTTATAAAAGTAGCACCTCCAACTTCCATTAACAGAAACAAAAACATAGTCATAATGTTTGTATCACATGCAAAACATGTTTTAGTACTTTCTTATCTATCCCATTTTTATTCTTAGCAACTTCATATGCTGGATCTATAAGTCTCATTATTTTGACAACTTTGAACTTCTCTGTTATGGAAATTTTACTTCAACTTTGGGCATTCATCTTTGGAACTAAAAATAGTAGTGATGTGGTTCATAAAATTTCTCTGAGCATTGTAAGCACAGAAAAAAAGGCAAAAGAGCCAGAGAAGGAACACTCACAATCAAGCACCTTCCAAGCTAAATGGTGCCAATTACATGCAGCTGGGAAGTGGAAGAAGCCGCTTACAGCACAGAGGTTGGCTAGACTACAAGAGGTTTCTTCCACATCTGGTAAAGGAAAGCTGACCTCACCACGTTGGTGCCTGGGACAGGTAGACAAGAACCCAGGAGATTAGCATCGATTTCACAAGATCAGATACGGTGACTACTGGCTATGTTCTTTGTTTTTGGCCAAAAGGATTGTAACTGGAGTAGCAAGTTTAAAAAAACAAAACACTTTTTTCCCCCTTTTATCCCATAGTGAAACTTAGTTATGTTGCTTCTGGTTTGAGGCAGATAGTAAGTTACCGACATCCATGTGATTGCTTTCTGGTTGCATTTATGATTACTAGAATAGAATTACAAATACTCCACTATTACTTCCAGTCCTCAGCCAGATGTGAACCCGCCAAGTTAAACAAAGACTTAAACTTAAGATTTCTTTCTCACTACCTTTTTTTCCTGATTGGTATATAAAAGACAAGAAGTACTGATTAAATTCTTTAAATCCAAAAATTAGTGAGGGTGGCACTACTTACTTTTGTAATTCCGAGACAAGTGTCCACTGCTACATAGGATAAAGTCCTGAGGTTTAGATTTCAGCTCTCAATCACAATCCCTAAAGAGGGTTCACTAGGAAGAAAAAGTAAAGAGTCTCTGCTCTAGAAGCATTGATCACAAACTCCAAATATTTCTTGTCCTCCTTTTGCAACCCTTAAGAAATACATTGTAACGGCCCACATTTCATTTCTGGCTTGGGACACCCCAAAAGGTCATTTTGAAAAGTACTCTGCCTTTTCTTTCACATTAATTTTATTAACTAGTTCAAAAGAGACAATTTGCCACATGAGATATTTTCATGTGTTCTTGAGTAAGTGCAATCATCTACAAATAAGTTTCCTATTAAAATGTACTCACAACAAAGCTCAAAACAAAATGACTTTTAAAATTAAAAGTTATTATATGTGTAAGAGGCTAAAGTTAACTTACTGCTGAAAATACACACACAAAAAGGATAAATTGGTTGAAACTTTCACAAGAATGAAAAATGTTTAATAAACTTAGAATGGTGGGCTTATTAAACTATAGTGTTATTTACAGCCATAGTTCATCAACCACAAACACAATAATGTGTTTGCATGGCATGCTACAACAGAAGCTTTATTCAGTTCATTCAGAAAACATTGGCAAAATAAATTTCAATTGCAAATTCACAGATACAAGCTTCAAAGTATAAAGTTGTATATAACAAAAAAATACAGGTAATATTTATAACAATAACTTACAGATACAAACTAATGATAAACTACAATTTCACAAAGAATTGTAAACATTTTGCACACTTGTCAGTCCTTTCTTTTAGGCAAAGTGCTCTTTTGATGACAAATAAATTAACAGATACACACTTGAGTGAACTATTTTCATACAATACAAAAAAAAGTTTTGATTTATTTTCTTCTTGTAAACATAAGTTTTACAAAAAATGAAAAATCAATAAAAGTGTCTTGCAGGCCAACTAGAGATACATACCTGGGCAGCAAAGTGATGTTGGAAATGCTTTGGGTGTTAAATAAAAAATTAACATTAATATATTTTCAATGGTATTTTATACATAACAAATGACAAGTTTATATCCTTAATCATTTCTATCCCTGATAAAAGGAATTAGGTATGACTTATTGGCAGTTGTGTCATTGAATGGGGTAACAAGGGCTGGAGTCCAAGAGTTGTTGGTGAATGAGCTACAAAATAGAAAGAAATTTGTGGATCAGTTTTGTATGGTAAATAAAACTGACTTAAAAACAAACAAAAAACAATCCAAGGCAAAGTCCTCTCACTACTGATTATAGCTGAGGGCACCAAGCTATTCCACTGACCTCAGCAGAAGCATTAACACATTCAGCATAGTGAGTATAGTATTATGAGAATCCAGGAATGATTTACTCCAAAATCTTTATTTTGGGCCCCAAGCTTTTGCCACTTTAAAGTCCTCCATCCATACCCCATTCACTGCACTTTACCCTGCAGCCAGAAACACACCACCTTCGTCTACAGAGATGTTGCTCAATTTCATACGAAGGTTCCTCTATAGGGTGACTCCTGCCCCAAATTCCCATTTATGGATGTTTAACTGCCTCTTTCCTAAGCATACATGAAAACACATTTGACTCAGGCAATGCTACAATCATTGATGTGAACACACACAATTTTAATCCTAGGGCAGCAATGATACAGGCTCTGATTATTACTTTAACCAAACCTTAAAATGAACTTTTCACTCTCAGCAAAGACTATGCTGCGTCAAACCAAAAGTCCTTCTAAGAGCAACTAAGAAAGCCGGACAAAATTTTTAAAAAGCTGTTTGAGGGCATCTGAAAGATACCAAGGCAGTGAGAGTTCACAAAGTCAAGTCCTAGAGAAGGAAGGAAATAAAATGAGGCTACTTTTCCTCCATAAGTGTAATGACAATTTTAAAAGAAAATGAGTGTCTAAGAGGATGAGAAGTTTAGCAGGGTTTTCAGGAGTTAGACTTTGGGTGGTGGGGAACAAATATGAAGGACCAGGTACCACTGAAGAGAAGCCCTCATTAAAAACAACAGACACAAAACATAACATAAGCTTTGGGGGGTATCCCAAAAGGCTCCTGCCAAGAAGAGGTGACCCAGAAACATGCCAGCCTTTGTGAGAACTGATACCTGATTGGATTAAGTTGGTCTTCCCCTGACCTAACTCCCTGCCAATGGCAAAACTAAATTCTCTCTGGTGGAAAATATCCCATTCAGAGCTTCACATTATTTCTAGTTTTCATACCTCACATCTGAAGTACAATAAAAAAGTAACAAGGCAAATAAGACATGACTTGACTAAAAACAAAGAGGAAAAAACAATAGAATAGATTGCAAAAATATCCAGATATGGGAGTTGTCAGGTATGAACTTTAAAATAACTATAATTAGTATAACAATTGTATAAGGAATAAAGTGATAAGAGAGATAATTCTGGTATAGAAATAAAAACTATATAAAAGAATGAAATGGAAATTCTAAAAACTGAAAACAATAACTGAAATTAAGACTTCAGCAAGTGAGTTTTACAGCATATACAGAGAGAGAATTAGTGAACTGGAATACAGGTCAGAAGGAAATATCTAGTCCAGAACATGGAAGATCAAAAGGCTAGAAAATATGGACTTTTTCAGTAATAGCAGAAATAATATTTGAAGATACAGAAAGTTTGTATAAGCAAATACATCAAACTCTCATATTCAAGAAGCATATCTAGGCACATTCTACAAAACTTAAAACCAAGCACAAAGAGAAAAGCTGGGGGAAAAGGACATTCACTTTTAAAGAAACAAGAATAAGACTCATAGCTGACTTCAACAATAAGTGGTATCAAGTCAATTAACTATATTCTAAATGACAGAAACAATGGAAGAAACTATTTTATTCATATTGTCAAAGTGCTGAAAGAAAATAGCTGTAAACCTAGATTTCCACATATAAAGTAAAAACCATTTACAATTAACTGCATCAAAACAAAAACCTATTAAAAAAACCTAACAAAAGATGTGTAAGGTTCCTAAATAGAAAACTCCAGAATATAAGAGCATTTGAAGGTGACCTAGATAAACAGAAAGATGGACTAGGATCATGGTTTGGAAGACAGTATTATTAAGATGGTGGTTTCCTACAAACTGATTTAATAGATTATATCAAAATCTCAACTATTTTCTCTTTTTTTGTTGGAAAAAATTATGGGAACATAAAGGGTCAAGAAGAGGCAATACAAACTTAAACAATAGGATAACAGGTATTACTGGATATCAAGAATTATATATCCAGCATTAGTAAAACAATTAGGTATGGATACAGAAATAGACCAATAAAACAGAATAGTATGTACTAAGTCCCTTCAGTCACACCCAACTCTTTGTGACCCCATGGGACAGTAGCCCTCTAGGCTCTTCTAAGGGTACAGAAGTTGACATGTAAACTATATAGACACTTGGTTTATGACAAATGTAGCACAGAAAATCAGCTGGGAAATTGGTACTTTCATAAACAAAACAAAGACTTTGTCCTTATTTTACACTACATAGAAAATTCAATTCTAGATGGACTGTAAATCTAAATGACAAGGTAAAACATGGTGAGTGAAGTTTGTGGAAGACACCATAGGAGGAATATATGACAAAGGTCCATTTGGTCAAAGCTATGGTTTTTCCAGTAGTCATGTATGTATGTGAGAATTGGACCATAAAGAAAGCTGAGCACCAAAGAATTGATGCTTTCGAACTGTGGTGTTAGAGAAGACTCTTGAGAGTCCCTTGGACAGCAAGGAGATCAAACCAGTCAATCCTAAAGTAAATCAGTACTGAATATTCATTAGAAGGACTGACACTGAAGCTGAAGCTCTAATATTTTGGCTACTTGATGCAAAGAACTGACTCACTGGAAAAGACCCTGATGCTGGGAAAGACTGAAGGCAGGAGAAGGGGACGACAGAGGATGAGATGGTTGGATGGTATCACTGACTCAATGGACATGAGTTTGAGCAAGCTTTGAGAGTTGGTGGTGGACAGGGAGGCCTGGAGTGCTGCAGTCCATGAGGTCGCTAAGAGTCAGACACGACTGAGCGGCTGAACTGAACTGACAGGAGGAATATCCTCATTATCTTTGAGTAGGAACAATTTCTTGAACAGGTCATAAAAAAACATTCCTCATGAAGGAAAAAAACTGATGAACTACATTAAAATTAGGAACTTGTGCTCCATAAAACATACCCTTAAGAGCGTAATACATATAATCATGAAAAAACTGATCTATATGCAATACACAGCCAAAATCAGCACAAATCAAGGAAAACAAAACAGACAAACCAACAGACCAACAAGCAAAAGATATGAATAGGTACTTCACAAAAAAAAAAAAACAATATACAAATGCCCAAAGAAAAAATACTCAGGCTCATCAGTGAAGAGGGAAAAGCAAATGAAAATAATGAGATAGCACTATACAAGCACAAAGCTGGCTAAATTAAGAGGTCACAGCACATCAAGTGCTGGAGAGGATGTAGAGCACTTGAACTCTCCTGTGCTGCTGGTCAGAGCGTATATTGGTTCAACCAGTATCAGAAACTTTTTGGCAGAATCAACTAAGATTGAACATATGTGTAGTCAGGACCCTATATGCTACTCTTAGCATATATGTACTAAATAAAACTGTGAATTAATGTGCACCCAAAGGCATGTACAATGAGGCCCATAGCATCATATACATACAAGTCCAAACTGGAAATAAAATGAGTGCCTACCAACCCTAAGTGGATAATGGTATCCTAGTGGAATTTTGTATAACAATGAAACAAATCACTGATTCTTGCAACAATACAAAGGAATCTCACAAACATTACAGTTGAAAGAAGTGACACACAGAATACATTCTGCAAGGTTTGATTTATATAAAGCTCAACAACAGGCAAAAGCAGAACATGATTTTGGAAGTCAAGGCAATGTTACTTTGGAGGAAGAGGATAATGACTGGGAGTGGACAAAAGAGAAGCTTCTGAGGCGCTAATTACAGCCTACTGCTTCCTCCGGATAGTATTTACACAGATATGTTGATTTTATTAATTCATCAAGTTGAATACTTATGTGTGTACTTTTCTATATGTACGTTTTGCTTCAATAAAAAAGTTTCTTTAACAAAATTCAGTAAACCTCAATCTAAAAATCTGAGGGTGAATACTGTCTCTGACCATAGGAAAATAAATTATTCAAATATTTATCAGGTCAAACCAAAAGGAATTTTTTTTTTTTTTAAGTAAAAATCAAGCACTATCTATGAGTCATTATGATTATCTGTATTTTAGCTGTAAAGTGAGTGCTTTGCATGCCCCTTAAAAGGCTGTCACAGAAGTAGGAAGGTTGGATAGTTCTTCTCCCTACTGCATCCCTCTCCCACAGTATTTTTCAGCTACTACTGAGGTAATATTTCAAAATGTGAATCCTATTAACAATATAATATGAGAAGGTATGAGTGATTGTTTGAAAGGCAGCGGTTAAATGTTAGGATACCTACCATCCATATAACTATGCAGTGCAGTTAACATCGTCCCATCTTGGGGCACATATGCAGAATAAGCCATTTCTTCTAACATGGGTGGAGACAGTCTGGAGGGTGGCACTGCTGTGACCGGGGCAGAGGAGGAGTGATTAGGACTGACATGTTTCTTGTGGCGTGCTCTACAGTTCTGAAACCACACCTGAGAGAGGAGAAAAGCAACAGTAGCTATGTCACACAGCAGCTGAGTACAATACCAGCTCAATACTACAAAGGATGCAACTGTGCCATATAAGCACAGCATAAATCTAAAGAAGCTTTCTTTAAAAAAGAGTTCTGTGACATGAGAGAAATCACTTTGCACAGTTATCAACAGTCATTTTCTTTGCCCAAATAATAATTATCTGATGATTTAATTTAAAACTGGTTGTATAATAAGCCAGCATCTCCCAAAATAAAAACGGGGGAGGGGATTCAAAATTTCAGGAAAGTTTCCTTGGTTCTCCTACTGACATTTGGGACAAAAAGAAAAACGGAAAAAACCTTTCATCAGAAATTTTAAAAAAATACACTGTATTCTCAGACACCTGCTGGACTTATTTGAAATCCATTTTCAAATGATTAAAATCCCCACTGAGAACTGAAGGCTTTCTACAAACCTCTTGATTCAGTTATTCCAGTCTGTTGGTAACCTGCTGAGTTTAATTTCTCTTAGTAAATACATAGGCTATTCTCTAAGAAACATGTTAAAGTCAGGCTTACAGTAAGAAACAACTAGCAATATTTAAGTAGAATAAAATGCAAACATATCCACTGGTGAAGCAGTTCAGCAAATGTAAAGAGCTAACCACCTTGTTGTCCACTCCATCACAGAAATAAAGGAAGTTCTGGGTTAAGCAGAATTTTATGTGCAGGTCAGGGTAAACAAGTCTAGACCACCCAGAATGCTTCCAGTAACTAAGCTACCCGCATGTGAACTTCCTGCACTTAGATATAACCTGCCTACAGAGTGTTCCTCTATTAAAATATTACAGCATTTATTTGCTATCACTCCAAACAACTCTGTCACAAGAAGACAGAGAAGTGGAGGGATTAAAACTTTATAAGGAAATTAGGATAAGAACATTTGGGGATCAAGGGAGAAGGCCAGGGGCATAAGTCTCTGCTCAGGGCTGGCAGGCAGTCAGTTGATGACTCAAGGGAATCAGGGCTGAACAATGCAGAACAGAGGGCTGAACAAAAAAAGATTTATTAAAAAGTTGGCCTGACTTCAAAAAGGCATACCTTGTTATCCTTGGGACTCATAAACAGAGGTATAAACTCAAGGGGTTAAAACCAAAGGAAAATGGGTCCGAGCAGGTGGCTGAGGGGTAGCATCTAAGGAGTATTTTGGGAACAAGCGTAGGCATGTATCAAGGAAAATGATGTAGTCACAGCCTTATCACCCATGTTCTGGAGCAGCAGCGAGACTCGGGTATCTATACAGAGATTTCATCCAAAGTCTTCAGTTACAGTTCCCTTTACAGGCTCCTGAGCAACAGGTGCCACTGCCGTGACCCAGGCAGCCAAGAAGACACACTCACACATTCTCCAACTTTTAACCAGGGACAGCTGCCACCTGTCTTTTCCCCTGACACTGCCCAGAAGACAGGCACCCCAGAGGACTACATTAACCTAAAACACACACACTACGATCCCCAGAGTTTCTTCAAGGTATCTTATGTCTCCATAAATTATATATTAGATGGAAAATACTCAGTTATTTTTTTAAAGAATTTCAGACTTTGGAAATAAATATGAAGATAGCCTGATGTTAACAGTAGAATAACTACCTTAATGTAATTCAGATACCTCCTAGAAAAAAATCAACAGGTAATTAAGCAAAGAGAGGTTTGAAAACACAAAGTCTCATGTAACCTGCACATTTAAATAAAGTTGAAGATTTGAGGCATCAGAAAACTTCTGACATGAGGGCTATCTAGCTTGAGGAATGAAATACAAGTCCTTTTGATTCTCCTTACTGACTTAAAATCTCCTCTTGCTTTGCAAACCTCTAACAGAGTTAAAATTTCTTCTAAGTAACATACTTTTAAAATATCTAAGTTGTAAATTGCAAAATATATAAGCTGAAAGCAGGCCATGTAGACATTCTGTAAAAAAAAAAAGACTAGTGCATTAGATCAATCTCTTGGAAAACCCAAAGGGCCAAATAAAAGAATTTAATGTATGAAAAAGATGTAATTTTAAATGACTGAGAAATTAGAGCTGACACAGAATTGATTAGAGAAAGCTACCTAATCATTTGGCGGGGGGGGGGGGGGGAGAAAAATCTCAACATTACAACATGTAACCAAAAGTCCATTACAAATAAATAAGAGCTTAGATATAAATAATTGGGACCATAAATGTTTACTGAAACAAAAGCCAATGTTGATATACTTTTCCAGGTGAAGCAAGAAAAAGGCCAAAGCTATCAGAAAAAAAATATGTAGAGATTTGAATACAAAACAATGTAAAATTTCTATGTGGTAAAAATAAATGAAAAGGTAATTGATGAACTATGAAAGTTTAACATGATAAATAATAAAAATCAGTAGGATAAAGAGAAAAGAAATAACCCAATACAAAAATCAGCTAAAAAATACATTTTTTAATCACAATATAAGTAAACATATTAAGGTTTATTGATAATAAAAGAAAGATAAATAAAAACAATGACATTTTCTTACTGGCAATTGGAAAGGATGTAAAAGAATGATAGTTTTTAGGATTTACCCACTTTGAGGAAAGAGAAATTTCATATTGAGGTTCTGGGAGAGTAAGTTGATTATGAACTTTCTACAAGGTGAATTTTGTATTATCAGTCAAAGGCTCTTATAATGTTTTTATACTTTGACTCAATAATCTCACTTCTAGAAATTTATCCTATAGACACCACTGAATAAATGCACAAAGTTTATACACAATATTCTTCATTGTAGCATATTTATGATGTAAAAAAATTCAAAATAAACTAAATTATATACCAATACAAAGGATGTGTATTTTAATATAGAAAGAGAACTCCAAGCACACTGGGAGAAACAGCAATGTTTTATCATGTTTCTGTAAGATATACAACTCATAATTCAACTTTGTGAAAGGATATGTGAGCAGTGATTTTATCTGGAGGAGAGGGCAATGGCACCCCACTCTAGTACTCTTGCCTGGAGAATCCCATGGACGGAGGGGCCTGGAAGGCTACAGTCCATGGGGTCGCTGAGGGTCGGACACGACTGAGCGACTTCACTTTCACTTTTCACTTTCATGCATTGGAGAAGAAAATGGCAACCCACTCCAGTGTTCTTGCCTGGAGAATCCCAGGGACAGGGAAGCCTCGTAGGCTACCGTCCACTGGGTCGCTCAGAGTTGGACACGACTGAGGTGACTTACCAGCAGCAGCAGCAGACTGTTAAAATCACCCATCCTTGTTCTGTGATTTCAGCTCAGTGATGATCTGCTCTGTTACAAAGTCTCACTATGCAGACTTTCAGGGCTTCCCTGGAGGCTAAGATGGTAAAGAATCTGCCTGCAATGCAGGAGACCCAGGTTTGTTACCTGGATTGGGAAGATCCCCTGGAGAAGGAAATAGCTACCCACTCCAGTATTCTTGCCTGGAGAACTCCATGGACAGAAGAACCTGGCAGGCTATAGTCCACGGGGTTGCAAAGAGTCACACACGACTGAGCAAATAACAATTTTCACTTTCATGTAGACTTTAGCTAGTAAAGGTGAGATCTGTAACAATATCCTATATAGGACCAGTATTTCCACCTAATATTTGGGTAACCTAGTTTGCATATAAGAATCGAGGCCTAGTAAATCTCTTTTCTTTACCCTTTCTAATGTGTGCTCAATGCTAGGAGGTAGCTGGGCAAAGAGGTTCTGACTACTATTTGAGTTCACAGTAATTAATCCTTCAAAAATACTGTAAAAGACTATATATTTGAGTTGTTAGTACTCCTTTGCCATCTTATCAAAATACTTAACTCTTACATATTAATAAGCCACCACCCAACAATATATTCTCCAGGTTCTAGGGCTTGCAATGTAGTTAACTTGCTCATAATACTGGTGACCTAAATACCTGGAAATTATAAGAGAGATGTCTGTCTGGGGTTCTTACTTCTTCAAATAATAAAGAAAGCTCTCAGAAAATCTTCCATTTTCCCTTGCTTCCAATTTCAAAGTAATCTAAAACATAATAACCATAAATCTGACTTAGCTACAGCAATCACTGTCACTGAATGTATACAGTCTTAGATTATGAGGCCCCCCTAAGACCATTGAGTTGGAACTACCTCAACAAAGGAAGTTTCACTTCCAGGTAAAGAAACTCACCACCTCAATGGTGCGTGCTAAGTTGCTCAGTCATGCCCGACTCTATAGGACTCCATGGACTGTACCCTGCCAGGCTCCTCTGTCCATAGGATTCTCCAGGCAAGAATACTGAAGTGGGTTGCCATGCCTCCTTTAGAGGATCTTCCTGACCCACGGATTGAACCCATGTCTCCTGCACTGGCAAGCAGTTTCTTTACCAGTAGTGCTCAATGGCAGCCGATGCCAATTTTGTAGACTTACATATTGAGAAAATTCTTCACTGTGAGTGAAATCTGTTTTTCTCCTACATTCCCTCGCAGAGACATGATCCTGTCGCCTTTCATAACCATCTAAAAACACCTCTGTTTATACTCTTCCTTCCCTTACCATCTCTGGATCTTTTCTCCAGATAAAAATCCCTGTTGCTGTTAATAACAGCACATGATTTCCAGACTTTCTTGACCTTAATCTTCCTCTAAAGGGAGCACTCTTTTCACATTGGTTCCTTCTTAGCCCCTTTCTAGAATCTGGCACTCTGAGACAAACACAATACCCTGGGCACCTGAAGTACTGAGGTTATGGGAGTTGCCGCCTCAGACAGCCTCATTACACTGCACTTAACCGAATCCACTGCAAATCTAGGTCTTCAGAGAAGTTGAGATATCATCAGGTCTCTCCCACTGACTTCTTGGAATAAATGATCCTTTAATTATGAAATACTTCAGGCCTAATAGAAATAAACTGAAGAACAAACACCTGTTTAGCAGGTGTTTATTTACCAGCAAATTTAAGAAATAAAACATTATAGTTTAGTGTTAGACTTAACTGTTTCCCCCACTAAACTCCATCTTATAGTCACTTGCATCATTACTCTGTTATACCTTTTTAACCTTAAATATTACTTAAAATTGTTTTCCATTTCCCTACTGTACTGTACTGTAAGTCACTTCAGTCATGTCCGACTCTGTGCGACCCCATAGATGGCAGCCCACTAGGCTCCCCTGTCCCTGGGATTCTCAAGGCAAGAACACTGGAGTGGGTTGCCGTTTCCCTCTCCAACGCATGAAAGTGAAAAGTGAAAGTGAAGCTGCTCAGTCGTGTCCGACTCTTAGCGACCCCATGGACTGCAGCCAATCAGGCCCCTCCGTCCATGGGATTCTCTAGGCAAGAGTACTGGAGTGGGGTGCCACTGCCTTCTCTTCCATTTCCCTAATCGAAGGGAAATATAAGATCCTGATATAGTTTACCCCCTCCATCTTGAATCTACCTCAGTCCTTGGGCTTCCATGATGCTTCTACACTAGACTCATTCCTTGGTTCTGGCTGTGATGGTCTAGTTCAAACAGCTCACTCCATAAAGTTCATTCTTCAGTTTTTACTGTTCACAGTGTCTCTATAAAGGAGCTAGTTTCATGAGTCATGTTCATCCTTTGTAAAAGTTGCTCAGTTGTGTCCGACTCTGTGATCCCATGGACTGTAGGCTGCCAGGCTCTGTCCATGGAATTCTCCAAGCCAGAATACTGGAGTGGGTAGCCATTCCCTTCTCCAGGGGATCTTCCCAACCCAGGCATTGAACCCAGGTCTCCTGCACTGTAGGCAGATTCTTTACTTTCTGAGCCACGAGGGAAGTGTATCCATGGAAATGGTGTTTCAAACTTTTAAATACCGGTTTACATGCTCAACTGCCACCATCATTGCCTGATAATCAGAGATGGAAAAGGAATTCATCTCCCTCCCAACTGCTGAACCCACATTTTAAAAAACCTTTAATAGTCCTGTCAGTAACACCATTTCCATGGATGCTTTGACTTCAAATATAAGTCATCTTTGATGTCTCTCTGCTTCACCATTACAGTGTCCAGGTCTTTTTCCTTGTCTCTCTTGCATCCAGTGCCTGCCATTAGTCTTCAGTTGATAAAATGTTTCAGAATGAATTTGAGGCCACCAGCTCAGTCTCTTTTCGAAAAATCATTATTTTGCCAGGCATCACACCTAATCTGTCAATCTCCATGTAGCCTCTCCCAACTCTAAGTCTTCCTATGTACTGTCACCAGTCCTTTCTTCCTAAAAATACATATCATGGTTTTCTCCTACTCAGAAGCAAACTTGATGTTCACAGGCCTCTCCAAGTTCAGCTCAAACAACTCTATTTCCCACAATTTGCAAACATAAATTTCATCTTCCAACAAATTTGCTCTAACTTATCCTTCCCTACTTTTGTTTACATCATTCCTTCTACCTGGATCTTTAATAAAGGTCATCAACATTGCCCACCCCCTGCACACACACACACACACACTCCACATACACAATCATAGAAAAGTAGAAACAATTCTGGCTTCAGGAACAGATCTAGCTTCAAACCATACTTGTCTTTTTAGCCTTAGGATCTTAGGCTTGCTCTGAGCAATGAATGAAGTAACTTCTGCAAAGAGCTGTCTAACAAATGGTAGCCTGGATCATGCAGGCTAATTAATTATCAGGCTTTTTAAAAAACTGATTTAGAATGTGAAGAGATCTAAAATGAGAAGCTAATGCTTTGAAATTTCTACACACACATATGTACACACACACACAATGTACACTTATAAAAACCTAGAATAGAACTTTTAGTATCTCTTGATTAACCTTTAAAATAGTCACCTGTATCACACGTCTGCTCAAGCCTGTCCTTTCTGCCAGTTTCTGGAGAGTCTGTGCATCTGGGTTGTTGTCCTGAGCAAACTGTGCTTGCATAACCTGTTTTTTTAAAAATGTAGGTAGTAAATAGTAAATAGCTAAAAATAAGAAGTTCAATCTTCTGAACTTTGATGACAGGAGAGATAAGGCATGCACAAGAAAATGGAGTACTTGCATTTTACTACTTGAAAATCGATACAAAGACGTGTATATCAATAAAAAGAATGCATATTATATAAAATTATGCACAAGTTGCTATGCTCAAATCTTTAAAAAAATAATAAATTTCAACATAAAAAACTTGTCTCTCAACTATGCTGTTAAAAATAAGCTCACCTTTTCTTCCATTCTTACAACCCACAAAAAATGCATAAAAGTCTATTTACTATTTTTTCCATTTTTTTAAAAATTACTAGCATTAAGCAATTTTTAAAAATACAAAAATCATATCTTTGACCTCTACTCAACTAAACAGGTTCAGGGCCCCTACATCAATTTTTATTAGTATGAAAATAGTAGACAGTGCAACAGATCGCACTCCACTTAATTGCAATGACTCCATCATTCCTTGTTTCGACACTTGTTCTATGCAAAGGAACATCTGGGACCTTAAGAGAGAGATACTCATCAGTCTATTGCATAAGAATTTCCTGAGATCTAAACATTCATAGATCGAAAAGCTCCCAGGTGATTGTGATGTGAACCTCTGGATTGGAACCTGGCCTCAGCTTCCTGGGAGAAAGATATATGCAAGCCTATAATTAACAACAATACAAGTTAAAGTGAGATGCCTGCAGTGGAGGAGGAGGAGGAGCTCCAGAATAAAAGCACAAGCAGAGGGCTTTGGATTCCTTCGGAAAAGGAAGTAATGGGAATCAAGCAAGATATTTGAATTTTATTACTTAAAAGTTAATAGAGGGAAGTATGAAATATAAAGTATTAGAAGAATGAGAGAGTGGAGCCTAGCATCCAAATGATTGTAAATGTCCTGGGCATGGGATGGGGATAATTTACCTAACCTAAAGTCCTGCTGACCCTGACACCATTTCCAACAGTCAAGATTAACTGCATTCTTTACCATGTTCCTCAAATAATACCATCTGCTGCCACTGTATTTGTCACCAGGTAGTTAGCTAATCTGCTAGCAAGTCAAGCTCTTCATAGCAGAAAGTGAGTTTCTGGAGGGCAAAGGGAATGTCTTATCCATTATATCTGGAGATAATGCCCAGATTAACTGAATGAACCTCCACAATGTGCAGTAAATCCAAAGATAGTGCGGAGAAAAAGATCAATGTTGTTCTGGGAAACCTTATGAGGTTTAAAAATTATGTATTTTTTCAGTTAAGTGATAGTGACTCTTCCAGAATAAGGCATTCCTGGCTTCCAGTCCAATATACTTCTCCACATACTTGCTGTAAAGTAGCACTTGTACTTTTGCTTTTAAAAATGGGCAGAAACAGCCTAAAAGTTTATTATCATGCCCAGTTCGCTTCATTCTTCCTCTCCTATTCCAAGTGTGTTACTTTAATATCTTCATGTGCAAATAGTTGTGTTTATATGTAGTTGAGCATGTAACATCCAAAAGAGAAAAATAGAATGAACAAATTAATGTCTTTGTTTTTTTAATTTTTCAAGGAGAAAAGCTGAACAGCTATTTATTTGTAATGTCATTATAGATAATTTATAAAACAAAAAACATATGCTCTTCACAAATGCATTTCAAATTCACAAGTTTAATAATGGAACCAAATTACATTTACTAAAGCAATTTCTCATTAAGGAATAAAGGAAAACTTAAATCAACACTGATGGTTTAAAACTGGAATATGCTAACAGAAAAGTAAGATGTATTCATCAGTGTTTAGTCTCACAAAAGAATCCTTTTAATTTCGACTTGGTTTCATTGCTTTCCAGTCACTAATGATACCAAAAATCTACCCTATTCCTCTTCTGAGCTATTTAAAATGGTCAAGGATCTAGCCTCTGTAGACACATCATTTTAAAGCCAGAAAGTCTACCAAAAATGTCAAGAGTCTGCATAGTAGCAGCTGACCAACTTAATCTGAAAGTAGATTAAAGTAGGTGTTAACCCTGGCATGTTTAACATTAATAATCATTGAGCAAGTACTTCCAACTACAATAAGCAAACCATAATACTGGCAGGAACTTTTAAAATACAATTTATACAAATGAGACAATATTTGAAATATTTTTGCCAACACAGAATAGTCTATTTTGTAAGTGTTAAAATATTTTTTTCTTCTCGTAATTTTCTAAAGAATTTGGGAAGTTTGTTTGTTCCTCATACTTTAACTCTTCTAAGTCCAAGCAAGGTACTGTATGAATAGTCTTGACTTACTGATCACCTATATTTTATTATTTTGCTAAATTCAAGCACTACTTAAATAATTAGCTTTCTGAAAAGTAAGACAATTTAACAATGAGGTACATGGCTTGATTTATTAAAGCTTCTGGTAAAGTATAATGATGCAATTTATCCTAGATACCTAAGCAACAAAGAACACTTGAGGACAAGATTATGCCTCATTGTTTCAGTTATTCCTGGCATAGACAGATGCCAATAAACACTGAATAAACGAGAACATGCTTATAAAGAATATAATTTCTGCTTACATTTTTAAAACCTATGATTCTGGTATAAATTTTTAAAAACTCATGATTCAGATCATATTTTCATATACTAATGCATGGCTTAAGTAGTTTTTATGCACATTTGCAATGTAAAACTATAAAGCCATCTTCAAGATTCAGAATCTCACTCTTGTTTTAGCTGCCACAGCCATTAAATGGAGTCTTAGTAAGGCACAGTTCTACTCATGGTCTCCTGGGAGGCCAAGGAAAATTAAAAGACCAGAAGTTTGGGAAGTAGGGTCCAAATCTCTTCTCTGCCATTCCCTTGGTTGTCTGCCTTGGGGGAGTCCCTGTAGTTCTTGGATGAATTGCAAGATGAAAGAAGATAACGTTCAGGAAATTATCTGGCATAGGACTTGGTAAACAAAGACCTCCACAAATATTATTCCCTTTCTATTTAATTAGTATCTACACTTTCCAGATGAGATTGTATATATCTACCTAAGAGTTGCTTCAAATTTTCAGTTACCCTTTTACTAATAAATTTTTATATCAAATTAAAGTTATCGGTCTTATAACTATTAAAATTATGGCCAGTCTTTCACAGAAACAACCCACTTTATACACAGAACATATTTATATTAGAGATTATATTTTAGCTACTGGGTGTTTTGCTACCAGGTCTCCCACAGGTACACGTATCCCCTAACCCAGGGCTTTACGTGATTTTCATGATAACCAAATGAAGCACCCAGAAAAACAAGCTTCACACAGATTTCTTTCAGATGCCTTACCTTCCATTTTCTACTTACTATGTAGGCAATGCCTGAATTAAGGAATTAAAAATAATTTTCTGGAATTTTTTTTAAAGAATGGATCTAGATTTTAAAGCTAGATTGCTTTTCAGTGACATTAAGGTCCTTTGGGATATTTACGTCATATCAAGGCTTCTTTCTTAATCATTGTCAAAACAAATATTCTCTCATACTGCATTCATCTTACATACTGACAAGTATTAGAATACTATCAGTGATTTTTCAAAAAATTACCTTCATTCATTTATTAACATTGTATAAATATCCTCTAAAGACAGCTAAGATGGATACTATGTGTAAAGCACCTAACCATACATACATGGTAGGTGCTCAATAAATGTTACCTCACCTTAACATAAAGCAAATACTTTAGTCACACTAATCTTTTAGAAAATGATTTATCTGGAAAAAAAAATGCCAGAAATAAATCACTGTGTATACAGCCTTAAATATAAAGCAAGGAGTAATTATTTCATTATTTTCCTGACTATAAAAATAGAAGTTATGACAATTATATTCAGGGCAACTAAGTTGAAAATAATCCCTTCATTTTCAGGGAACATAATCAAACTTTAGCATCAAATTATAGAATTACTCCCTCTACCCCCTTTAAAAACAAGGAAAGGTCTACTTGATTGCAGTCAATCAGTAGATTTCTATTTATGGCAAGGCATTTTCAATTCCTTCCTTCTCAGAAAATCTACAATCTTGTCTATTAAAAGACTCAATGCAGTTTGTTAAAAAGATGAACACATCAGAGTCCCACAGACCCACATACTTAATGTCTCTTTCTGTTAAGTGTCCCAAAATGTTCTGTCTTCTATTAAAATTACATGTAGTAACATAAATACCTGGGTTAAAGTAATTTTTTTCAGGAAGTCAGGACAGAGCAACATTTTGTTTGCACCTTGATGTTAATGTTAACAGACGTCAGGGAGACAAACTTGCAGAAGTTCACATCATACCACAACTCTTGGAATATCGATAAACAATATTTAGGGCAATGTTTTCATACACTCAACAAGTCAGTTTGCACAAAAAGCACAGACTAACCTTTTTGAAAAAATAAATGTTTTAAGACAGCATAGACATTGCTTTTTGTTTGGCTTTTGTTAGTTTCGGTGTTTTTTGTTTATTGGGGTTTTTTCTTTTTCTTTCTTTTTTTTTTGGTGGAAAAGGGCTTCAAAAACTCAAATTCATTGTCATGTCTACCTGGAGCTGATCTGCTGTAAAGCTGGTCCGAGCTCTTTTTGCTGGTTTTGGATGATTAACATCTTGCTCTGTAAGGAGGGCTCCTTCAACACTAATCCCATTACCTGCATTTTAAAAACACACCAAATGTGTTGGTAACTCAAATGGGGGCAGTCATACAATAATAGGTTTCTTGCATCTCTTGGCTTGGTATGAAACTGTATACATCTTCTAGTTTGCCAAATCCCTTAAGATTTAGAACATACTAGAAGCATAATGTAGAAACAACATTTCATTTGTAGGCTTATATATTTTGTCAAAAGTGCACCAAGTTGAAAGTGCACATCTAAGGCTCATCCTTAAAAAGGCAAACACAAGGAAACAACTGGTTACAAAAAGCAAAACAGAACCCTAAATTCAAGGCTGCTTCCTGAGAATATGGCACAAGGCAAATACATATGCCATGGCTTTTCTTATAAATAAACAGATGGAGACCATCACTAACAGTAGAGGGCTTAATGAGTTTCACCACAATTACACTGCACAAAATAATGCTTTAAGAGAAAAAAAATCATTTTTATCCCTGTGTTCACTGTCCCAAAAGATTCAAAAGTATTTTAAGTATATATTTACCATTTTCCACTTCTCTTTTTAAATTATCCAGCATGCAGTCATAATGCACTCTGCAGAGGACTTTCTCTTCCACTAAAGCAAACTCCTCTCCCGTGGAAAGTTGTCTTTTGCAAGAAAAGCAGGCAAAGCACGCCAAATGATAGACATTCCCCTTGGCCCTCCGGACCCAGTCAGTAGAATGGATATGCCTCCCACAGCGAGAGCAGCGAGTTCCATACCTTCTACATAAATGGGGGGCAGGGAAGGGTGAAGAGTTAATGCTTGGTGAGATATTCATCATAGGATTAAACTAACACATTATATTACTCATTGGATTAACCCAAGTATTTAAATCTTTTGAAAATGAAACAAGAATCAATTATTTTTTAAAAGTCAATATGGTAAGCAGCAGCAAGACTTGAGATGGGATCATAATTGAAATCTGTTTAGAAAACAAAAACTTCTCATTGTTACTCTAAAGGAGGATAGGATTTTTTATTTTAAAATAAATGAAATATGAGTTTCAATATCCTTCTTGTAACAAATATCAGGACATTTATTAATTATCTAGAGACTCAACACACACGCACTCCAAACTGAAAAAACTAAAAGCACAAAGCGATACCATTGAAGATATAAATAATGATGTCTTAAAGCCAAGTTGAGACAATTAGAAAATGCTTTAAACTTTTTTAAAAAGTTAAAACATTTAAAATTGATATTATCAAAGAATGAATAGAACAGAAATTGTTCACTCTGGTGCATGAGGAAGGACAACTCAGAAATGCTTCCTTTGGTAAACAACCTCTTGTATTACCATCCACAAGAGGCAGAGAAATATTACCTAAAACTTTTAGACACATTTCTGGACATTAAATGCAAGTTAATCTTAACAAAATGCCAGATGTAAAGATTTCTTTTTTCTCGCAGTCCTTGTGACACTCTGTCATATCTCTTACCACAACTGCAGTCATAGCCTGCCATATCCCCACTAAACTAGAAAAGTGTATGCGTCTGTGTCTATTCATTAACATATCTTTAGAGGTACTGCTAGTTTCCAAGTTAATCTGAATCATAAAAATCAAGTTTTGAATATAGTAAAATACAAGGTATTTAAAAAATTCTGAAGAACTAGACTTGTAAAAAGTCTCTGAAAACAAACATTTCATGCAGCTTTAAATTACCAAAAAAAAAAAAAAAAATTAAGATTGGCATACCCTATGTGAAAGAGGAGGCAAATTGCTACTGTTTTTGAGGAAATAGAAAGCAAACTTGATGAGAAATATATGATTTGGGTAATTATAAAATCCTATGATTTTATAAAGTAAAGGACTCTGGGTTTCGTGAAGTGCTTTAACTTGCCTAGCAATTTTATTCAAATCAATCACTAAACTCTTAAATCAGTTTTTGAAATTGAGTATAAACAACATAATTAGTATTACAAACTTCATTATGTAGTATTAACTTCCCAATTTCACAATGAAAATTCTTCTTCCTTTGGAAATGCAAATAAAGGAAAAAGGTGATAATTTTAAAAAGTCATGCTTAAAGGATGATTTCAATTTTGAGATAGCTATCCATTAAGAATTGAACTCTATCCTTGAGGAAATTTTCCATTTAAATGATTATAAAGAGACCAGGCAGAGAAAATGTTACATTTAATACCCTGGGCAAATATAATCGCACAAATATCAAAGAACAGACAAAAGAAATAGAATTTTTAGTCAGGTTATGTAATTAGACTTGGTGTATTTCTGATACTGAAATGGCCAATTCTTCTGAATAATATGGTTTATCACAGTTTTCAAACTGCTGGCATTTTATAGGTATATTACAGGGGGTCATTCTATAATAAACTGGTAAAAGCTCAGTAACACTTTGTTTTCCCCTATAATTACTTCATTTTTGTCTTACTACTCTACCTGAACAAAGAGCATTGCTATAATAAGTCACCTTATATTTCATACTTTTTATCCCTACACAGCAAAGAAGCTTCTCTGTTTATAATACCTAAAACTTTCATTTGCCAAGGCAGAAAAATTATTCAAAGTTAATTTTTATATACTGGGTTCCTAAAACATATAAATATGCTAATTTTATTTGTTTTAATCCAATTTACCTCAAAAATATAAAGCATTCTCATTTTGAAATCTGTTGTATAAGAAAAAGTGGGCTTCAGTAAACAAAACTGGACCAGAAAGCCTATTTATAAAATTCTCTTTGTGTAAATAATTTCTTGGTGTATCTACTTACTAAAAAAAAAACAAAAGAAGTTTCAGTGTACCTGAAATAATCAAGTTTGCAGAAAATGTCTTTGTCTTTAATATAACAGCTGGTGTGCCTTCCTAAGGAGGTCCTGCAGACGCTGCAGGAGAGACACCGGACATGCCAGCACAGGTCGTTCACCTGTGAAGAAAAAGAGGCCAAATGAGAAGCCATTCTAATACCACGCTTAAGAGTATCCTTCATTGGTTTTCTGTATCAGGCAGTTTTAAAAGCTAGCCCCTTAATATTTTAACACATGCTCTGAATGTTTCCATCTAAGAGGTATTATTTACATAAATACGCTTCTAGATATACTCTATTTTAGATTTCAGCCAGAAAAATCACAACAGCATATTCTATACTTCGTGTTTATTTAATATAATTTTGAAAAATTCAAGTTTTTTTTTTTTTTTTTTAAATCAAATGTCCATTCTGTTTTTTTTTTTTTTAATCAACATCTATGAACATAGGGAAAATTTTGGTCACTTTTAAGTCCTACATATTGGTTTTATACTTTTTCCTTGACCAAATTCTTCCCACTATAACACACGGCAACTAAAGATTTCAAGCCACATGTCTTCTCAATCTACTTTTTAGCCAAATAATTATAAACTGTTCACTAGTTACAGTGAAAAAGAAAATGGACAAAAGCTTTGTAAGATAAATACTTACCCTTGTAAAGAAGCCAGGCAATTCGTTTCTCTTACAAAACAGACACTGCTAAGGTAGATTTAGATGTTGATATGGCAGAAGCCCTGGCTCCCACCTAACATTAAATAACCAAGACATAAAGCACTGGTAACCCTACTTTAATGATTTGGTCATTAAAGGAAAAAATAAATCTATTATAAGTGGTTCTAAAACGGCACACAAGTATTGTTTGTCATTTATACTTAGTAAGACATCTTATTTTATAAAATGTGTTAATAAATCATAGCACTTTACATTGTAAATAGGGACATGAAATACTGTCGGATCAGTGGACAAATCATACAAACCCTTACCTTAAACTGTTGCCATCATACTATAAGCTGCATACCGTTAGCCTTGAGGAATGAAGATGTGTACTGAACTAAATTTGCCTATAACGCAAGCTCCTAAAGTTTGCCCTTGTTAAATGGGCACAAGAACTTGGTTTAGCTTGATTAAATTTCATTTAAAAGAACAGCAATAATGCAAAAACAGCAGTTACATTGTACAAATGGATCTAATGCCTAATATAGGAATTAGGAAATTGGAAAAAAATGGGAAATTTTGAAATATAGCTTTTGCTACACTATTTCATAATAAAGACAATTTTGTCCAACGATTCTATCATGTTAGCACTACTGTTCAAGATGTTTTACTGTGACATGACATATAAAAAGTACTGTGAAGCTGAAGAAGAAAGTTTCACTGGCTTCTAATTAGTTATGTGCCTCTTTCCAAAGCACTGATGATTTTAGTGAGATTTTAAGTTTTGGCTTTTCTATAAAAGAACATGCTCACCATACAAAAAATAGGGAAAATAGCAACGGAAAACAACTGGAAAAAAATCTGAGGAAATCAAAATTTAAAAAATTAACAATTGTGATCGCTGTCCTGGATATGGAGATGCTTTTCTTTTTTTCCCCCTCAAATGGGTCCAATTAAATTAAAGTTGAGAAGTACAGGCTTCTATTAGTATTCCACTGTTTAAGGCCTCTGCATTTTGATCTTATCCAGGCTTTTTTTCTTTTTAAACCCAGGATAGATGCAGTCTTCAAGGCAGAGTCATGGTCATTCTCTAGTTCCCTAAAGCCAGATGTAATTCCTGGTCTGCCACCTTTCCTCAAAGTTTACTAAAAAACAAAACAAAACAAAAACCTCCTTCATCCTCTTTTTCTTTTCCAGAGAGGAAAATAAGGTGAACAGGAAAAAATTCTGGAGACTATAAACCTTTCCTGATGGCTAGCATTCATCCAATCTCTGTATGTATACATATGTAGGATCAATCCAGAAAAAAAAAAAAAAATCACTCAAACGACAGGGCACTGAAGTATCACATGGATCAACAGATGCATCTAACTCCTCTCACATTTTTGTTCTAACTCCATTTTACTTGCCTCATGATATGGTGTTTTTCTATATTAAACAGTTACATCCTCAAATATTCTATTTAACAATTATTTTTTCACCAGTGACTTGAATTGAATTCAAACTTATCTGGAAGAATATGTACTCAAAATGGTGTGTGTGTGGGGGGTGGGGGGGAGTTGAGAACTCAAGAGTTTTTATATAAAGTGTCAAACTTTGGTTAGTTTCCTATATGAAGACAGTTTTCTTGCACATCTACTAATATGTACTTATGCATACTTGTACATATACTAAAGAGTAAACTAAGACTGTATGTAGAAGACTTCATTGGGAGCACTCCAGTCCTATTACAAAGGAAAGCTTAAAAAAAAAAAAAAACTCATTTAGATAATTTAGATTGTTTTAGACAAATATATATCTGATATATAAACATATGTTAACATATAAAAGATGAATGCTAGAAACGATTATCTATTTCAGAGGATATGTTAAGAGTCACTTCAAGCTTTTTTCTTTTTCCTCTCTAATATGAAGTGGATCCATTATACATCCATTCAGAAATATTCTGAAAGATAAAGCTAATTCCTGAGGGCGCTCAAGAAAGGAAGAAGCTAGTTTTGATTCAAAAGATGGTTTTAAAATATTCAAAGAGGTTCAGGTCTAGAAACACTGAAATGGGAATCTTAAGAATGCAGATTTAAAGAGAAAGCCATGCTAACTTGCCAGCCTTAAGAATCAACCACTAATTAAGTAACTTGGTTACTTTTTAAACAGTTTTCACCAAAACTCCTTTTGGTACTTTATCTTAGTTGTATCTACAGGGTATCATTCCAACTTCCCAGATGAAGCAGTTTTGTATGCTGAGGCAAAAATTTAAAGAAACTCACAAACTTGTTTTCTGAATTCATATTCTACATAATGAATTCTTTTGAGAAACTAGGTGGGGGATGGTGGTGGTGGGGAGAATAGAAAGTGAACTGGTTTGCTACTAATTTAGTGTAGGAGAGATCATTACTTTAAATAGTGGTTTAAAAAAACTATTGAAGTTGAAATTCCATGATATTAGGATTAAAACACAGGAGACTATGATCCTTCATGCAATGACATGGATAACTGGCCTGCCAGAATTTGTACTCCAAAACTCCCCCACAATATCTTGAGAGAAGTAAAACAAACTGAGACACAGTCAACTCTCAAATCACCACTTGAAGCACTTCATTTTTCTGTTTTGTCTAACTTCAATTTGTCTAACATCAATTTCCATTGCCCTCTTAAGCACTGGAGATGACGTTTTAAAAAATAAAAAATCACTGAGTGGCCCTGAAGTATTAAATCTTAGTAAGAGGAGGAAGATATTGAAAATGTTTTTTATTTAAATGGTAGTATGAATTTTATACCATTTACTCAGGTTAGTGTAAATAAACATAAGACTATATATATTAAAAAAAATCTATCTAGAAAAGACTCTTTAAGGCACTTCACAGTGGTTCTCACCAAAGGAGACACTGAAAAAGGAAAACCGGTCAACATATACAGACTTGAAACCCTCATAAGCAGGCAGACCCGAGTGTTACTGCGGATTATAACCCGAGGCTCCGGTAAAAATAATTAGGCAGGACCCTGTTTCCAGAATGGGTAATGATTTCCCCACTTCCGTTCCTCTACAAGTAGGTGGCTGACTCCACTACATTAACTCGGGTATAGACACCCCTAGACCACACACACAAGCAGTTTTGCAACAACAGGGGGTATTCCAAGATTTCTTCTCCCACCTTATGAGTTGCTCTTGACTAGGCGGTTGTACTAAGAAAGTCTACAACCTCGAGCGAGAACTTGAGTGGAAAAGAAGGGGAAAATAAACTTTTCTCTTTCCCCAAAGCTCCCCGGGGAACCGCGCGCGCCTTGGGCCTCGCGGCTCCGCCCCTACCTTGAGAAGGTACTTGTCCACGATCTCCAGGCCGCAGCTGCTACACACACACTTGCCAGGAGGGCAGACGGAGCCCGAGGCCATGGACCGGGGCGAGGACGACGGGGACAGCGGGGCCGAGGAGGAGCACGAGTCCTCGTCCCCCACTCCCTCGGGGCTCACCTGCAGGAAGCCACGAGGCGCGGTCTCAGGCGGTTCTAGACCCCTCCTCCTCTCCCCATCCCACAGACCCGCGGGGGCTCCCTCACCGCCTCCCCTCCCTTCCCCCCCAAGCTACCCCCAGTTCCTGATGTCCCGCTCCTCGCCCTCCCCGGGGTCCAAGCTCCTACGGCGCAGTCGCCGGGGCTGCAGACCCCTGACCTCAAAGTCCTGGGGTGCCTGGCGGCTCTGCCCAGCCCGCCCCAGATCCCTCCGCCTCCACCGGCACCTCGAGGGCCCACAGTTGAACCCGGGAAGGAACTCTGGGACAGCAGCCCTCCGTTCTGGGCCGCCTCTCCAGTGCCAGCACCCACTCACCAGCCCCTCTTCCCCGGCGCCTTTCCGAGTCCTCCCGGCCGCCAGGGCTGCAGTCCGCCCGCACTCCTCCGACATGAGACCCTGGCACTGAGGAGGTGAGAGCCGGGAAGTGGAGAGGAACAGAGACGAGAAGTTCAGAGTCGGCACGTGCAGCCCGGAGCTTCAGCTTCTCCGGACGCGGGGCGAACTAATGAAGGCCCCGGCGCGCTGGGCCCCACAGGCAGCCGTCTGGGCGCCTGGGCCCGCGCTGCTGCGGGCGAGCGGACGGCGGCGCAGCCCTAGCGCGCAGCGAGGCGGCCACGGGAGCTCCGGGGGCTCGCCCGGCGCGCCGCCGCGCTCTCCGGGCTACGGGTCCCCAGCGCTCACCGGAGCACGCCGGTTCCCCGCCCCCCTGCCAGGGGTAACGAGTTAATAACAATCATCCCCGCACAAAGCATTTTCTTTCTAGACGTCAATCACTGTGGAGCGGGGATCACTGGGCTAAAGGGGGTGCATGGGGGGTGGGGTGGAGTAGGAGAGAAGAAAAGAGGATTTGAGGAGGGGGTGGGGGTAGAAACTTGATTTCTTTAATAGCCTCAATTAAAAGAGCGAGACATATATATTTTTAAATGGGAGCTTTTTGAGTTGGATAGCCCGAAAGGTGAAGAGGTTTAATAGGATACTTGAAAGCTAATTACAGCGGGATTTAAGAAGCCTGGTGTTTGTTCCGATGACAATTTGAATGAAAATGCTTCAGATTAAACCGAGCCAGCAGCTCTTTCGTAAACTTACAGCAATTAGAGCTGCGAGTGATTTATACTCGTTTCTTTAAGGTGTAAATTGCCACTTATTGCTCGGTAAGTCAACATTTGAGTTACCAAAGGATTATTTTTAACCAGCGCAAAAAGCGGGTTGAATAATGGAAAATATCCAGCTGAATTTAATTTGTGTCATTAAAAAAACTCCTCACACAACCTCGGTCAAAATGTTTTAAAGCAACAACGGGCATTACTCAAGTGTTTCCAAGCTTTTGCAGGAGTTTTATTCTTAAACGAAAACGCAGCCGCTCTGGGTTTTTTCTGCCTTCGTTTACGGAAACGTTAGCTTGGGGGGCGGGGGGGTTGGTGTCACGGAACTCGAGCGGCCCACACTTCTGTAGTTCTCTCTTCGCCTCCCTTTTCCCTCTGACAGCATTCAGCGAGATGCTGTCCGAACCCCGGAGTCCCCCCAACCCCACCCCCGGGCTCTCTGCCGGGACCCAGCGCCGCAACACAGAGGCCGCGTCCTCGCAAACACAGAGTTTAGGCAGGAGCCCCCGGAGTTCCCGTGCGTTCCCCGCAAGCATTCGGGCGAAGACAAAGTCAGTGGTGCCCAGTGCGGGGCCGCGGAGGCGCTCAAACAGGCTGCAGAAGATTTTCAAACCTAAAACGCGACATACGCCGCGTTTGTGAGTAAACGCTCCTGCCTCCAGAGCGAGGTGAGAGTTTGTCAGTTCCCCGCTATCTACTCTTAGGAACGGTGCAACTCGAGAGCGCTAGGGTTGTTTCTTTCGATTTTTTTTTTTTTTTTTTTTTTTTTAAGTAAAATGGCCCTCAAAACCCTCCCTGCGATCCGAAAGATCTTCCTGGAGCTCCGTCTGCTTCTGTTTCGCTGTGCGACCGCAGCAGCGAGGATCGCCCTGCGGCCGGAGGAGCTCCTTAGGGCCGGCAAGCGTCCGCCGGCTGCCGAACAGAGAAGCCTCGCCTCGGGTCCGTCCCTCCCCCACGTCCACCTCCACCCCCGCCAGCGCCCCAAACCTCCCGACTCACTCTCCCGACCTCACGATCACCGTTGCAAACACAACAAAAGCACGACTCACATCGCCTTAGGCTCGAGGCTTCGTCTCCCAAATTACGGTCTCCATGCCTCAGGTTAAGTGAGCTTGTGGGAAGGGGAGGCAATGATTACTGACTAACGCCACTACGTAATAAAAAAAAAAAAAAATTGCCGGGTTTGAAGATGAGACTGTTACAGGTAATTTCTGAACCTCGTTTAGGAGCCCAAACAGCTCGCGTTTCAAGGAAACTGCGATTCAGCTGGTCTGGCCGGGCGTCGGGTCGCTCACCTTCTCAAGGGGAACTGCCAGCTCCAGCACGTCCTTTTCTTCTAGTTTACACACAAACATCTGATTGCTTTTCCAATACATGGCACTGCTAGGGCTGCTTATCACATACCAACTCCAGAGGGTCAGAGGCAGTCCGTGTCTGCCGATCTGGCCCCCTCCCCCGCCCCAGTGCACTAATGAACGCTGACACACCAAGAAGAGTAAGAAGGCTGCAAGTCTTCGTCCAAAGAGGCCGCTGTGACCGTAGCCACTCCGATGGACTGTTCCTAAGATTCTTTCTCCAACTTCATTGAGCTCTGCCCCTCTAGGAAAAGGGGGGAAAAAGTTTTGTTTTCCAGAGGGTGGAACCTTACATGGAAGGAGGGAAGAGGGTGTGGGGTGAAAGTCTTTTCCAGGAGGAATAGCCTCACCTCCTTCCGAAAAACCCGCCTTCCCTACAAGTTAAGATCGTTATCAGGACAAGCCAACTTGCTCCAGATTTGGTATTAAAGAAGGAAAAAAAAATGAGACTGGCCAGTTAACTTTTGACTTTAAAAAAAATCTGCTCTCTGCATCTGCCGTGCTTTTTAATTCTCACTCCCTAACCAAAACCTAAACAAAGATTCAGGTTACATCTCTTTCTGCAGCAAGCTGAAGGGGAAGCGGAGGTCTGGGTGACTCGAATGTTTTAGTCATTCTCCTGAAACGAGCCGCTCTCCTGTCTAGCCATGGGCCGCGACGGCTCCCTGGCAGCCTGGAGGCTTAGTTATCTAGAGGTTCACACTCCCTTTGCGAAAAGTTTTCTCATTAAGATAAAGAAGGAACATCTGAGCAGCACAAAAGCTTTGCTACTAAATTTGAAATCAAGGCTACAGGAAAGACTAAAAAAAGTATGTTGCTAATAGTATTGCTGTTTCATCTCATTCTAGGCAACACTGAAGCCCTGGAAACGGCCAGCTTCTGCCTCAAATTTTGGCTGCAGATTTGGGGGGTGGTCCTCAGGATACTGGTAATTTTGATTAGAATTGGAGGGTGTGTTTGTTTAAAAAACTTCTTTATGGTATAAATTTTACTTCATTATGTAGTGTGTAAAGAGGAATTTGATAAGACTAACAATTTTTATTTCGAATTTCCCCCTTTTAAGAAACAAAACAAAGCAAGCCTCTGAAACAGTAATATAAGACTATCTACAAGTCTGTTTCTTAAAGGCCTTTAACAAAATCATATAATGTTGCTTCAGTAAGATATATATTTATAATATCTCCTTGCTTTATTGTCTAGAAGAGGAAGATCGAGGCGTTCCCACCCAGACTCGTCAGCAGCAGGCTAGAGGAGGACAATGGGCAGAGATAGACTTGCCGGTGATAAAATGAGCCCATGTAACAGCCTGAGACCGAGCATCACCTGCAAATTTAGTTTTTCCTCCATTACATTTTTCTCCCATAAACACGAGGGTCTCTAGAGCATTTTCCGAACGCCATTGTTTTCTTTACAAGAAGCTTCGCCCACATTAATATTAGCTATCCCCCTGCCGGTCCTCTCTGGGAGCTCTCGTTTAAATTTACGGAGGTGCGGGGGAAGGGGACAGAATTGAAGGCTTGGGGTGGACCGACTTCTCGAAAAGCTAACTTGTGCTTGGATAACAGAAAAACTTGTGTTTTTCATCAAGGGCCAAAATTAGTGTTTTTGGAAAAATCCACATAATGCCTTTTCCATGAAATAGCATCAGTCTCCATAGCTCTTCTAAATGGAGAGAGTCCTGCAGAATGTTGATTATCAGGCCGTGTATAGAGCAGAACTGAAAGCGGAATTAAAAATAAAGACCGAATTCGGCGATTTAGTTACAGTCTCTACTTGTTAAGGGTCTGCAAAATGAATCTGGGGTACTGTTTGGCTACCATCCGGGAGAATAAATCGCGCGGATCATTTGGAGACTCGGGGAGGGCTGGAGCTGTCTTGGGAAGTTAGGGCGGGGGCGCGGGCGTTCAATGCGGTCTTTCCATCCACCCTCGCCTAATCAGGCGGCTCTCAATCAGGTTTTCAAAATACTAATCTTGATCTTAGAGCTCTTATCTCTGCATAAGTGGAGGAAATGATTCCTTTTTAGACGCTTCTGGGTTTGGACAAGAAGAATGATCGTCAGACATAAGAAGACCTAAAAGACTTGTCTGGCGTCCGCTTTACTCCTGGAGCCCGGCAGGACACCTACCTTTCCCACGGGGTAATTGCTCGCACCCAGCCTTGCTCAGTAGGCCTCCGGGTGGTGAATTTATTTCTGTGTCCCAGGTGGTATAGGCCTTAGGTCGGGGGTCGTGCGTTGAGGTGGGAAGAGGCGAGTGATGCGCAGGTGTTTGCTGTGAATGTGAGAGCTAAGCGTCCTTCTCGTCCAGGGCCCAACCACCTTGTGACCCCCAGTCGAGGGCGAACATACCGAGGGGTCTTTCCTGCACAGTGGCCCCAACTTCTTGGAGCTCGCGTCACACCTCTTACCCAGGCTTCTCCTCGGCTCCGACAATGGAAGAGTTCGCCCAATACTTCACAGAGTGCCCCTTCCTACCTTAGGTGCTTGTGCTAAAAGTCAGGACTCTTTTTGTCTGTGGAATGAGGGTTTTTAGCTCCGACTCCAACTGAGACCAATTTTGGTCGCGAATAAGGATAGACCAAAAAAACATCATCTTGTGTGTCTGCAGGTGGGTAAGGAATCGCCGAGTTGGAGCGATTCCTACCTACTACCTTGAAATTTCTGGAATGCTCACCTCTCCTTAAATGAAAACCGGTACCTTAGCCCACCTAGGGGGCAACCAACACCCAACCAACAGCTCTGACGGATAGGGCTCTTTGCAAGGTTGGGAGAAAGAAAGCCAGAGACTTGGCAGTGCCTCCTGCCCCAGGCTCTGGGGCGCTCCGCTAGTTGGGAGGTGCAGGGTGTGACCCCCTAAAGCTCGAGGGGTTCAGGGCAGGGGTCTGGGTTGAGCCAGGCCTTGATTGGAGGTCCATGGCTGGAGAGCGGGAACACCAACCCGCCCTGACCCCCACAGCTTCCACTCACCGCGAAGAGCTGCCTAATTGGGCTCCGAGCAGCTGCGAAATTTGTAATCGCCTAATAAGCCTTCCACCTCGGTAATTCTTATCAAAAGGCATAAAACTGATATTTTCACACTCGGCTTGCACCACAGGAGCCGTTTATAAACATCCTTCATCAGTGGGATGAAATTAAGCCTGCATTGACAGAGGTCTCTGGAACTCGATATTTAAAAGCAATAGATCCGAATTAGCAAATTATTACTTTAAGTAAGGAAAGTCCCCACCAACTTGACTATTGAACCTTTTGCCTTTGAGCTCCTCGCGGTGAGTAACCACATGTTTGAGAAAACTTAACCTGGAGTTTTCGCGGTACTCAGGCAATCTTCGGAATCTCGCTTCCTGAATCCGCGACCGCCCCGGCTCTTAGCCCTCCCACCAGCCTTCCACGCGCTGGAGTCAGACTTGTGTAGACATGGGGGAAACACTGCTGAGACACGGACGAAAACACAGTCAAACGAGACGGGTCCAGGACTCCCGGGCTCCAAGGCACAGGGCCAGTACCAGCGACTGGGGCCCTCATCTTCCCGGGCCGGCGGCTCTCGCTGACCACACCCCTACCCCCAAGTATCCGCGCCAGGGATCGGCGAGAGGACGGTCGGAGGGTGGAGGGCGGAAGACCTCTGAGCGGTAAGAAGGCACTGCTTCTGGATGATTCTTGTAGTGACCTCTTTACTCCTAGTGCTCAGCCAAGAGCCCTCTGAAACTGCGGAAGTCACACTTGATTCAGAGTATCCTTTGATTTTTGACCACTTCGTCTGACCATTATTAATATTGATCTGGAAAAGGACATATGGAAATAGCTTCCAGAGTTTTTTGTTGTTTTGCCCTGCCCCCGCCCCAAAATTACTCAGGAAGCCCCGTGACCCCTCAGAGAGAGCGGAGCGGGAAATGCTCCCACCTTGGGACTTACCGGTCCCAGGCTCCTTTCCAGACCTTGTCACCCAGTTTCCGAGGGAAAGGGAAGGGCGCGTTTATTCATGCCAGCGGAGGTCGCCCAATGGTGGCGAGAGCCTCCGTCTGAGACCCACAGATCTCTCCCCCACTGCGGGCCAAGGCCGAGGCTGGAGGGTCTTCCCTGGGAGGCTAGCTTGGTGTGCACTGGACAGCCGGGAACCACGGAGCGCAGACCCGGCCTCCTCTCCGGCCCCGCTGGCAGTCTGTTACGCCAACTGCTGTCGGGTGAGCCGGCCAGGGCCACTTGTCACCAGTGGGTCTAGAAACCCACCAACTAAAAACCGAGTTCTGCGACTGAAAGGATTGTTTGTGTAGATTCCGTGTTCCTTTCCAGGAGGTACTCTCATCCCCTCCTCGAGCTTTCCCTCCTGAGCTCAAGTAAACTTGCGCGATCCGCTGCGACAGGAGGTAGCGGTACCGTTTCTCCCAGATGGGACCGCTGGTAAGAGAGGAAAGAATTAGAAGTCTTATGCAGCCCGAAATTAGGCAGGGCGCTGTCTGGGACGCTCCCGAGCTAAATGCTACTGCACAAAGCGCAGAAGTCCACTACATCCTTTACTCATTGTGACATTTCCAAGCCGACAATCTCTTCTTAAGCACGCTTGTGGCTTGGAGCTGCTGATTTTATATGCATTTTATCGTTCAGAATAAGCAATAGGGCAGGACCAGTGGAAACCCGATTCTAACCTATTTCTACAGACCTCTGCCCACACAGCTCTGCAAAAGCCAAACTAGGAGTTTGAGAGAAATAACAACTAAGTCCTTTCTCCCCAGCTTTTTATTACACATCCGAGGCCACCGAGCTGATCTAGCTTGGAGCTCATTCATCTAGAAAGAGGACGCAGGCTTCCCCTCATCCACTCCCCTCACCCCCTGTTCTCCAGGGATCCCTGAGAGTTAACAAAAACCCAGCAAGGGAGGCAGGAGAGCCAAACTTCATCCGAGTGCAAAATCCTAGGTCCCTGACGGCATTTCCTGGGTCGAGTGGGGGTGGTGACAGGGAGCTGTGTGAGCCTCCCATTTGCAGGCTTCCATCCTGTTTTGATAAGAACTTGCAGCTCCGTTGTGTGGAGCTTTAGTGTGGGTGCACCCAACAAGTCCATGAAGTGTCACCCTACAACCTCAGTGTCAAGGTTTCTACCCCCCAACATTTCCATGTCCCATTGTTACTTATCCGATGTAACTTATGAAATGATAATTTGAAAGAAGTCTGCAGAATAATCTTGAACCATAATTTTTCATGTTAAATAATCTTCTATAAGGATTTTTGCTGGAGGAGACTGGCTCTGGTAACTATGGCAGTGTTTTCTCCCTCCTCCCATTCTCCCTTCCTCCTTTCCTGTCTGCTTGCCTGCCTGCCTTCATGGGAGATCAGAGTTTAAGAGCTATGTGTTATACTAATAGCACAGTTTTTGAAGTTAGTCAAACCTGTAATGGATTTTCGAGGAATTTATTTAACAACTTAGTTTGTTTTTCTCATCAGTAAAATGGGGACGACAGCGCTAATGATGTTGAAATATTTTCACCAACAGATATACAGTAGCTTCTCAATGAATGTAACCTTCTTCCACTCCTCCCTCCTCCTCCTTTGTCACCCAAGAGCTGTCTAGATGCAAGGTGTCACCAACGGCTTAATTCCCCAGGTGAAGGGGTCAGGCCACCGACCGTGATTCCAGTTGGCCATTTTGAGTAGTTCACCTGCTCGGATTCTAATGCTGGAGGAGCCTCCCAGTGCTCCCGGGGCTCTGAAGAAGAACTCACAGCTGCCAGCCACCTCTCATCAGGGCATCTCAGCCCAAGTAGGCATGCAAACGACTTCTCCTCCCACTGCTTTATTTGGGGGTTAATCTGGCACATGTAAATGATTGGCACCCTGCCTTCTGTCAGTTTGCGGAACTTCTGAATATTGTTAAAGTAGCAATACTCATAGCTGTTGCTTTTTGTCAAAAGGGGCTGAGGAGCATAACCATTCTTCAATAACTTGCCAAAGGCCATTTTACCAGGTTGAGTCAGAATTCGAACCCAGACACCGCACGCTGAGGCCGACTTTCCTTCTTTTTTAAAAGCCCGCCTCCTAACCATTCCGCGGTGTTGTCCTCCTTGAGGTGAACTCAGAAAAGGACGCATTTAATCAGTGGATTCATTTACCCCAACTCGAGACGGTTTTTTACATAGTTCAGTTGACCTGGGTTGCGGCTCCAGCACAGGTGGTCCAGCTGTCAGCGCTTTGCCCCCGCCGGCTTCCTGCCGAGTTGCCACTGCCGGGAATCCGGTATCCAGTGGGAAAGAGCGCCCCCCTTCCTTCTACTCTTCCCGGTGCGAGGTTTAAAAGCACAGAATGAATAGTTTGGAGTGTCAAATAAGCTGACCACAGGGGGAAAAGAGTTGAGCTTTTAAATCGGTGGTAAAATTTTTCTCCTTTCCTTTGCAAATTACAGAATCCGATGACTAATCATCAGCGAGTGGGTCCAAACCTGGATTGAATAAGTGACCAGTGCTCTCCGTACCTCCTGCAGTGTAAAGGCCGGCGGGCCCTCACTTCCTGAACTTTCCTCTGGACACTTTGACCAAAGTTCGGGTCACTGAGTCTCCGGAGTCTGCAGAAGCCTCGGTGCCCAGCTCCAGCTGTGCAAAGTCATGTCGTTGCACTCTGTAACACCACTACCCTGCAGAAGTCTTTAGAAGTAGTTTCCCTGCTAGAAAAACAGGTGAATAAAATTGACTCCAGCAGATCTTTGACAGCTCCAGGCTTCTGTCACTCTGGAGGCAGGAACCATGTGCTGTTCTGACTCTCTGGAACCTAGTTCAGTATGTTGGCACTGGGCAATAAAGGATGGCTTTTTTAATGAAAACTATAAATATGTGTGTTGGCAGGTACAGAGGGTTTCATGCCTTTTTATGCATTCTTAGTTCCAGCTTCCTGTTTCTTTACAGTGGCACCTTCTTGCCCAGGACCCAAATCTTTTAATCCCTTAGAAGAACGAGGTAAGGAAGGGCATAGATATTCTGACTATTTAATTTGAGGGACTTGCCAGGCTCCACTTTTCTTCTAGGGCGAGGGACTTAAAATGGCTCATTTGGGCCCCTCTGGATCATCCTTCAGCTTTCAGTGTTTGCAACTGAAAACATACTGTGGGTTCTTCAGAGACTATCAAGGTCTGAGCCTCAGTTAAAGGTGAAGACTCTAACGGGACAAAGAATTGAAACATATTGGAGCCCAGAGAAGGCCCATGGGCCTCCACAGACCCACTCTTGACTGCACACGTGGAAATGCTGTGTGTGTTGGCCTGACCTAAGTTGATCTATGTTTTGGCTTGCCCCAGGGCAAAAAGGGAGCCTGGGGTGGACAGTCAGGATGGCAGCTGAGGTCACTCAGAGCCAGATGGTGGTGCTGTCAGGCCTTCCCAGCTTAGGAAAGAGATGCACCCCTATTTATAGCCTGCAAAACTACTGAAGAATGTGGAGGGGAGGCACAGGTGATGGTGTATAATCTTAAGCTAGGTAGATCCATGTGCACTCCCCCCCCCCCCAAGCCCTGTCCCACGGCCCTTCCAGGTCATAATTGTGTGCCCTGGGTGCTTCAGCTCCCTCTCTTCCCAGACCCAACCTCTCTCAAGCCAGGATAGCTCTGGAGCAGAAACTGTAGCCCCAGGGGACTGTTTGACTAGGGTCCTGAAGGGCTGAAAGAGATCTGTTGGCCTGGGATTACTGCACTGGGAATTTACAGCAACACTAAGAGAAAAGCCCTAGGGTTTTATCTTGAAAACTGGGGTCTCTTGACAGACTCATCAAGAAGATTTGCAAATTTAGCCACAGCCACTGCAGGCAAAGAAACACAGGGAAGAACATAGTTTCTTCCTTTAGAAGAGCATAATCTCTCTTATTTCCTTCGAATAGCAGCCCAACCCTCTGGAGGCACTCAGAGCAGCGTTTTTTGTTTTGGTTTTTTTTTTTTTAAAGGGTGCCTACACATCTACTACCTTTCAGAAATAACTCCTAGACTTGCTCAGTGCTTAGTGTGCCTTTATCATTTTGGGGGTTTCACAGTCACCAAAAACAGCAGGCACAAGAGTGGAGCTTTATTAAAAAAATGCCTTTTCAAGGTGTCTTCCTCCTTTCAAAATACTTTTGCCCTGCTTCAATAATTAATTTTAGCGATATTGTGGGGAAAACCTCTCGCATTACAAACCATCTAGATCAGTCCATGAATGTCTGTCTTTTAAAGGTCAGCGTAGAAAAAAAAATTACAGTTAATAAATTAAGCCATAATTCCCCATTCTTTATACTGTGCCCCCACTGCCACCCAGGCTGAAATATCTTTCTTCCTAAAAATGTTTTGTATTTTTAGAGAGGAATATGTGCATGTATGTAGATACTCATAATAAAGAATAGCATTTATTGTTTAGCATCACCTATATTTAACATATGTTGTCACACATATTCCTCAGTCATCAAGGAGGTAGATATTATGTCCATCTCACAGGTGAGAAGCCTGAAGTTTAGAGGAGACTCAAATTCTCAAGACATATGTGCAACGGATTCTAGATGCAAACCAGTTCCAAGGTGTTAACCACTGTACTATACATAGAGGATATTGAGTGAGCCTGGCCGGGTATGAAGGCCTCCCTCCTGGCTGGTTGGACATGTGGCTCCACGATTGCTCTGGAGTTCTAGAAGCCTAAGTTCTCTTAAGAGCTGTGGGAATGGGGGACAGCAGGGGAGGCTTGAAGGACCTAACTGATGCTGTCTGTTAGTTAGGGCCCAGAAGCAGAGCCAGGGTGAGAAGGGGAGGAAGGGCTAGAGGGGTAGGAAGCTGCGGGGGAGCGAGGAGGAAAAGGAGATAGATCGCGTGCTGGGAGAGCACTTTCTCATCGCCAGGTCATAAATATTGTTGCATTTCCTTGGAAACCCCAAACCTCTACGCCTCTAGGGGCTGAAGCCCTTCCCCTCCAGCAGCGGCCTGGGTTGGTTCGGCCGTCGCCTGCCCTCGGAGGTGACCTCTCCGGAAAGGCCATTAGAGCCCCGCTTGTCCTCGCGGCGTTCGGGGCGTGGTTCCCAGCCCCTAGGCTTCGGTCGCTGCCGGTCGGTGGCCCCGGGGCAGGCTGGGAAGTTCCTTACCGCGCAATCCCCTGCCGCGCGGTGCACCCCGGGAGGCGCCGAGGCGATGCGCCGCGAAGGAGAGCGAGTCTGAGCGCCCTAGCGACGTATCCTAGTCCCAAAGCAGCCGGGCATCCAGCGTGAACCCCCACATCATTAATCCAGTCTCCTGGAGAAGGTGGGAGGAGGGTGGCCACGGCTCCAAGCACCGGAATGTCTACTCCAGGCCAGGCTCTGAGTTAGGCTGGTCGCCCTGATGGGTTTGACCACCGCCCTCCTTGCGCCTTTTTCCGTGGGCGGAAACCTTGGGTTTCAAATGTGAAACATTCGTCTCCTGGAATCAGATCCGGATTCCAGAGGATGTTAAGGCTTTTCTTTCCCAGAGGTATAAAAATAATCAGCGCCCAAGGAGACTCAAGGCCCAAGCCCTTCTGCCCAGCAATTGTCTCTGCCCATAAATAGGTAATTCTTGTTAAACCCTTCCCGTCCCCAGAGTCCACATCTTGGTATCTCACTGAAAGCTGTTACAGAAGACAGAAAACCTAAAAGCCAAGCCTACTATACACCAGGCCATGGGGGCCTGACGAGGTCAGAGCAACGTGTGCCTGAAGTGATCAGTAAAGTGGTCAGGCTCTAAATGCCCAAGTCGGGAGTGCAGGCTGGCTCCAGACAGATGTAGACTAGAATGTTACGTCCTGTACTGCTTTCTCCAGCAGTGGCCTCTAGGCAGGCAGGTCAAGGCCCTGGAACTCTCCCACATTTGGGAGGGGTGGGTTTGGCTTTAGAGAGGCGTTTCTAGGGATTTGAATTTATTCTACTTGGTTTTGGTTTCTGTGCCAGCCATAGAGGCCCTTGGTACTTTTAAGATTGTTGTGCAGTGCATGAGCAAATACTTATAGCTGACCAAACACTTGTATAACAGCTCTAATAAAAGGTGTGTGGGTGTAAGAGAGAGAGGGAGAGAGAGAGGGAGAGGGAGAGGGAGAGGGGAAGAGAGGGAGAGGGAGGGAGAGGGAGAGGGGGAGAGAGGGAGAGGGAGGGAGAGGGGGAGAGAGGGAGAGGGAGGGAGAGGGGGGGAGGGAGAGGGAGAGAGGGAGAGGGAGAGAGAGAGAGAGAGAGGAGAGAGGAGAGAGAGGGAGAGGGAGAGAGGAGAGGGAAGGAGAGAGGGAGAGAGAGGGAGAGGGAGGGAGAGGGAGAGGGAGGGAGAGAGGGAGAGGGAAGGAGAGAGGGAGAGGGAGGGAGAGAGAGGGAGAGGGAGAGGGAGAGGGAGAGGGAGGGAGAGGGGGAGGGAGAGGGATTTTTCTGAGCTGATGAGAATATTTTCAGTTCCAAGTGATGTGTAGAGGTCCTTTGTTGTTGTTGTTCAGTCCCCAAGTGGTGTCTGACTCTTTGCAGCCCAATGAATTGCAGCATGCCATCTGAATTTTCGAGATTAATACAAAAACTTATTTCCTTTTTATGTGATCACTTTAAAAAAACATGCATGAAAATTTATGTTCTTAACTCTGGCCACCCTGATAGAGGTTTAATACCAATGCATAAGAGGAAGCCAAAGGGAAAATATTTGTATGCCAACCTTGGTCTGGAAAAATATCAGTAGCATTTCTTACTTGACAAGGAAATGCGTTTGCTCACCCTTTCCCCCTCCCTTTCTTTTTCATTTGGCAAAGGCATCATTTTTAATATATATCCCATGTTTATTGTTTCTGTTTGGTACTTTGGTCATTTACAGCACATCTGTTTCTGATATTGTTCCTGTGTTAAGCATACACTATTGTGTTAGTAAGATTTTACACCAGCTGTTTAAGAAAATTCTTGCCAGTGCTATTTGATGCCCAGTTGAACTTTAGCCAAACTTCATTTTATAATGTTCTCTCAGTCTTGAGCATATATATAATAAACTTTAATGAAATTATGCTTTCATACTTGCTGATAGACATCAGAAACTCATTTGCCCAGGTCAACAGCAGTTTAGCTAAATGTTAAATAAGAGGAACAATATTAAAATAGTAAAAATGTTGAAAAAAATTAAGAAAACTATTGAATTAAGATCAAATAATCACCCAAATAACTGTTACACACACACACACACACACACACACACACAAAGAATTTGTATGTGGCTGTTGGGAGTTCATGTATGTTTCTGATGATTTATGTATTTCTTCATTATATATATTAAACTTGGCAGTTTGTATTTTTGACATTATTCCCAAAGGTGTAACAAGTGGTTTGAAACATAATAAAGTAGAATAACATTATAATGTGACTATATCACATATATATTAAATTATATTAAGCACATACAAACTTAATAATTGAGCCTAATTAAAATTATATATATATATATATTTTATCATGTGTACACTCATAAAGGTTTTTCACTGTATCATCAAAAGGTAATAGGCAATGTTGCCCACTTGAGGCCTCTTTAAAAGTAGAGTTATTTAGGGAATTCCCTGGTGGTTCAGTAGTTAGGACTCCATGCTTTCACTGCTGAGGAACCAGGTTCAGTCAAAAGAAAGAAGTAGAGCTATTAATGACAATTCAAAAAATATTAAAGTACTAATATCTATATTTGTTGGCTAGGCATATATATCTAATAGTGGCATAATGATAAGACTGGAATTGGCTTGAAAAAAGTGATTACTGGCTATTTTCAAGTATCTTTTCTAGAACACCATACTACTATTAATATATTTATCTATTTTGTTTACATCCAATGTGTATATGTGTACTCCAGTGTAAAGCCTTAAAAATGGTAATTTCGCATGATTTTATGTGAAATTAAAGTACAGAAATAGAAACCATAACACTTGGGTTAATAAACTTTTGACATTCATTCCCCAAAATCAGCATTCTTCAATTGACAAAAACATGTCCTTTGATTTGAGTTCTGCCAAAAACAGATTGTCACAGCCTTTTGCTTTTTACCTGGACAGAATGTTTTTATAGCAGATGCTATGAGCAAAAATGTGTCCATTAGATAATTGCTTAGGGGTGTACAGTCTCTCTATGTTTGTTTCTTTAGGAAAACAAACTTTGTTTTGGTATATTTAATTTCTAAATAAAATGTATCTATAATAATTGACATTTTTAAGCAAGAGAGTTGGAATTTAGTACTGTTTTACTGTGAGATATATCTGGTTATAGAACTGGAACCAGCCTCATAGCATTTCTCCCTATATATACACTTTATCAAGTTCTACATTCTCTTTAAACTGTTTATTTAGATGTCTCAAATGTAACCTGTAAACCTTTTTAAATAATTGATGTTAAAACAAACCTTATGAATCTTCACACGTCTGGTTCCAATTAATCTGCTTAGACTATTTAATGGATAAAATAACAAACCTAATTTTGTCAACCTGGAGTTCTGCACTAACATTCTATGTGCCTCTTTAAGGTCTAATGCCTTTTCCTATACATATTTAATCCATAGTTATCCTCATGTAAAACCTGGGATTAGAAGAGAAATTAACTATATGCATTTTCTTAGAAGACTGTTTTTCAGCTTAATCAGTATAAAAGTGAGATGGTCTCAAAATTATGTCACTGATTATTGAAAGGAAACTATGTACATCTTTGTGAATTGAATTCATCAGGTATCTACAAGGTACCAGGTGCTGTGGATACAAAGAAGAGTAAGACATGGGTGGTCCTTGCTCTCAAAAAATTCCCAATCCATTAAGGAGACTGACAAAAATAGAACTAGCTCCTTCCTTCAATTCTATTATTGCCTATTCCTTGGGTTTTTAATTGATAAAGTGTCAGATGATCTTATCATAATACTTTGTATAGGTTTTTAAATTTTAAAAATCATTCATAGAATTTATATGGAATGAAAGTGAATGAATTTATATGGAATTAAAGCAAACTACCCCCCAGAAGGCTATATGCCTTCTGAAATAATCAATACTTTGGGTACTTATTCAGGTGTGGGAAGAGGACAAAATTAGCAATGTTCGTGAAACATCTGCTCAATTATTTTGAGTCTTGCATCATAAATCCTCAGTCTGTTGTAGAATCTGTTGAAAGAGTAGTAGTAGGGCACCATAGTGGAGCTAGAGAAAAATTTTAGATTTGTTCAATTCCAAAATCTGGAACAGCTCCTTTCCTCACACTTTCTTCTTCTCCTCTACAAAATAATCTTAGATTTTATCACTGAAAACTTTTACAAATGATTGGGAGGGGAGAGAAGGAGTCTACAAAGACTATCATTTAAGGCAACGGATGATTGAATTCAATATTTGCTATTTTTTCCAACATATATTTGCTAATTTGGGGAATTAATAATTCTAAAACTACACGGCAGAGTTTATTTTTCATACAAACAAATTGGGGATTAAGTATTTAGCAGACCTTTGTGAAAAAAAAAAAAAAAAAGTTGAATGCTTTTGTTTTGTTGGGAATATAGAGTAAAAAGAGGTAAAGTTTCCTTACTATGTCAAAGAATTATAGTCAAGTTAATTTTAATTACTCTAATACTTTTAGAAATTAAAGTTTACTTTTCTTCTTTTATGTACATTGATGAAAAATATCAGAAGACAAGAAACAATCATCTGATTGAATTAATTGAGTGCCTTTTACCCTTGAGGAAACATTACATTTTAATTTTCTTTTGTTTAATCATGGTTTTTGAAGTCTATACTATGTTTTTTTCTTTTAGAGGATATTGCATCTCTAATACTTATACATCTATTTATGTGATCAGTTGATTCCTACTGGCTATTGTCACACACTTCATTTCTGATTCTCTTCATTTTCCTTAACTCCTTGCTTCTTAAGAAGACAGAATGCTGATGTGAAAGCTTTTACAGTTGGAGTCTACTGACCTGTATCTCAGTTTTAGCTCCTGTTCTTTTTTAGTTAGTTGTGTGGTTGTTGTTTGTTGTTGTTCAGTCACTCAGTTGAGTCCAACTCTTTGTGACCTCATGGACTGCAGCATGCCAGGCTTCCCTGTCCTTCACCATCTTCTGGAGCTTGCTCAAACTCATGTCCATTGAGTTGTTAATGCCATCCAACCATCTCATCTTCTATTGTCCCCTTCTCTTCCTGCCTTCAATCTTTCCCAGCATCAGGGTCTTTTCCAGTGAGTCAGCTCTTCACATCAGGTGACCAAGGTATTGGGACTTCAGCTTCAATATCAGTCCTTCCAATGAATATTCAGGGTATTCAGGGTTGATTTCCTTTAGGATTGACTGGTTGGATCTCCTTGCAGTCCAAGGGACTCTCGAGTCTTCTCCATCACCACAGTTCAAAAGCATCAATTCTTCAGTGCTCAGCCTTCTTTATGGTCCATTTCTCACATCCATATATGACTACTGTTGTGTCTTATTGAAATCACTTAACTTTCTAAGCCCTAGCGTCTATAGTTTGGGGTGGGGGAGATCGGGGTCTTCAGAATAAGTCATCATTAAAAAATCTCTCTAGCTTTTAGAGGTAAGTCACTGTTTACAGATTTTTAAGAATTTTTCTCAAACCAGCTTTGAAATCTGTTATGATAGTTCTCGAAAAGGAAATTTTTCTTCAGGTTATAATCCTGTTTAAGAGTATCATCATGTTATAGTTATTTACTGAAATCAAGTTGGGACTGAACTCTGATCTCTAACCTGCATCAGTTCCTTCTACAAAGCTAGATAAAATTATCTTAGAAGTTAACTCTGACTCCAGCTCAGAGTATGGATCCAAGTGTAACAGAATGAGAAATTCCCAAACAGGCTTCCTCATTCTTCTGTTTCTTTTCACTCAACCTTTAAAACCTAGTTTAAATGCTGCCTTCTCACTGAGCATTTCCATTCAAGTTGGAGGTGATTTCTCTTTTCTTTGAGCTGCATATTCATCAAATTGGGCAGTTGCTTGGCTGTATAATTGGTGTCCACTGTAGGCACAGCTGAATGTGATTCTCCCAGTGCTATAGCTCTGGCATTCTGTTTTTGGTGAATCAGCCTTATACTTTGGTGTTAAATAAACCCTGGTAATACACAGGTGAGGCAGAGCTAGGAACTGGTAAGGTGATCTGATAGATCATTTGTTAATTAGCTTAACATATTTGACTTCTCTCGTTTATTTCTAGGACACTTTTCTCCCATCATGAGTGTGACATGTATTTTTTGGTTTGTTTCCTGGTGGTCATAATGAATTTGGAGTGAAATGGCCGTCCTCAATTCAGGGCTCCTTAGTTGATATTTATAGGGCAGCAGAATAAAGTCAGGGATGAAGACTGTGGCCATGGAAAAGACTAAAGAAAACTAGGACACTGTAGGCTTGGTTTGGAGTGTGATGTTTTACTTTCCAAAATATAAGTTAAAAAAAAAATCTGTCCAATGTACTTCCTGACATTAATTATGGTGATAAAAACATTGGCATGGCTAATGTTTCTTGAGGTGATGAACAACTCAGTAGCAGCTGAGTAGAACAGAAGTCTCATCGACCTGACTGGCTGAGATCTGTAACCCATTTGACAGCTGCAGAGGATTACTTCCATTCTCTGCAAGGTATAGATTATTTCCATGTAAAATAATTCCATCTATGTATTTTAAATGCTATAGTATTATGCATGGATTGATCTAATTGATTATCAATATCTGTTGCCAAATATTAAAAAGTGAGAGGGATAAACATTAAAATTGCCTTACTAACATCTGTCCTACTCTTTATACCACTGTAGTAGCATGTAGTTTAATCAGGATTGATTCTAAACCTAGGTCCAGAAATGGCAAACTAATGGAGGTAAACCTGTTGTCACTGTGATTTTTAAAAATTGAGTTATAATTAATCAAAAATATTATATTTGTGTCCAGTGTGCAGCTCGACTGTGATTAATTCAGGGATGGCTACAGGAAATTAAACTCCATGAAGATATGTAATCTGTTTTGCTCATAGCTGTATTCCCAGTGCTAAGTCTCTTCAGTCATGTCTGACTCTTTGTGACGCTATGGACTGTAGACAGGCTTCTCTGTCCATGGGATTCTTGAGGCAAGAATACTGGAGTGGGTTGCCATTTCCTTATCCAGGGTATCTTCCTGACCTAGGGATCAAATCCAGGCCTCCTGCATTTCAGGTGGATTCTTTATCCACTGAGAATAGTACCTGGCATACAGTAGGTGATTAGTGAATATTTGCTGAAAGAAAAAATGAAGCAAGGTAGCCTGATCAAAATGATTCTTGGGCATTTTGTTTGAGCCTCAGAATTTGGGGAGAGTCCCTATTTTCCATAGATAGTATTTCCGAAGCCTGTAGCACATGTATATATTTTGTGGCCATGAAAGAAATGCCCAAAGATGAAACGGACATATGGAGGAGCTGCTGCTGCTGCTAAGTCACTTCAGTCGTGTCTGACTCTGTGCAACCCCATAGATGGCAGCCCACCAGGCTCCCCCATCCCTGGGATTCTCCACGCAAGAACACTGGAGTGGGTTGCCATTTCCTTCTCCAATCATATGGAGGACAGAGGAGGGCAAAGCTGAAAAAATGAGTGAGAAACAGAGCCTCTGTGTTAACCTGTACCTCTGGTTCAAACTACCTTGAATTAGATGCTTTTAGTTTGACCAAGAGCATCCTAAATGATATATTTTGAACAGTTCAAGGTATATAACAAAGAACAACTAGCACAATGCTTAGCTCTTTTCCTATACATACTGAGTTTTCAGGTTGAGAGTTTAAAGATTTGAATACAAAACTACCATCAGACAATCTTCGACTGAATTATAGTTTTTGGTAAAAAACACCAAGACATGTGAAATCTTAATAGTTTTCATGTTCTGGTTGAGCCAGACTGCCTTTAAGAAATCAAATAGTTTTAAAGTATAATGAATTTTTTTCTAAATCCATAGGTATAGTGAGTGTTAAGTAATGCATTCAGTTCAATTCAGTCACTCAGTCGTGTCTAACGATTTGCAACCCCATGAACTGCAGCACACCAGGCCTACCTGTCCATCACCAACTCCTGGATTTTATCCAAACTTATGTCCATTGAGTTGATGATGCCCTCCAACCCACTCATCCTCTGACATCCCCTTCTCCTCCCACCTTCAATCTTTCCCAGCATCAGAGTCTTTTCCAGTGAGTTAGTTCTTCACATCAGGTGGCCAAAGTATTGGAGTTTCAGCTTCAACATCAGTCCTTCCAATGAACGTCCAGGACTGATCTCCTTTAGGATGGACTGGTTGGATCTCCTTGCAGTCAAAGGGACTCTCAAAAGTCTTGTCCAACACCACAGTTCAAAAGAATCAATTCTTCAGCGCTCAGCTTTCTTTATAGTCCAAATCTCACACCTATACATGACTACTGGAAAAACCATAGCCTTCACTAGACACACCTTTGTTGGCAAAGCAATGTTTCTGCTTCTTAATATGCTGTCTAGGTTGGTCAAAACTTTCCTTCCAAGGAGTAAGCGTCTTTTAATTCCATGGCTTCAGTCACTATCTGCAGTGATTTTGGAGCCCCCCAAAATAAAGTCAGCCACTGTTTTCCACTGTTTCCCCAGCTATTTGCCATGATGTGATGGGACCAGATGCCATGATCTTCGTTTTCTGAATGTTCAGCTTTAAGCCAACTTTTTCACTCTCCTCTTTCACTTTCATCAAGAGGCTCTTTAGTTCTTCTTCACTTTCTGCCACAAGGATGGCGTCTTAGTTTTCTGAATGTGGAGTTTTAAGCCAACTTTTTCACTTTCATCAAGAGGTTCTTTAGCTCTTCTTCGCTTTCTGCTATAAATGCATTTCTGAGGTTATTGATATTTCTCTCGGCAATTTTGATTCCACCTTGTGCTCCATCCAGCCCAGCATTTCTCATGATGTACTCTGCATATAAGTTAAATAAGCAGGGTGACAATATATAGCCTTGACATATTCCTTTTCCTATTGCAACCAGTCTGTTGTTCCATGTCCAGTTCTAACTGTTGCTTCCTGACCTGCATACAGGTTTCTCAAGAGGCAAGTCAGGTTGTCTGGTATTCCCATCTCTTTTAGAATTTTCCACAATTTGTTGTGATCCACACAGTCAAAGGCTTTGGCATAGTCAATAAAGCAGAAATAGATGTTTTTCTGGAACTCTCTTGGCTTTTTCGATGATCTAACGGATGTTGGCAATTTGATCTCTTGTTCCTCTGCCTTTTCTAAAACCAGATTGAACATCTGGAACTTCACGGTTCATGTATTGCCTAAGCCTGGCTTGGAGAATTTTGAGCATTACTTTACGAGCATGTGAGATGAGTGCAATTGTGCAGTTATGTATAAGTTATGACCAACATAGACAGCATATTAAAAAGCAGAGACATTACTTGGTCAACTAAGATCCATCTAGTCAAGGCTATGGTTTTTTCAGTGGTCATGTATGGATGTAAGAGTTGGACTATAAAGAAAGCTGAGTGCTGAAGAATTGCTGCTTTTGAACTGTGGTGTTGGACAAGACTCTTGAGAGTCCCTTGGACTGCAAGGAGATCCAACCAGTCCATCCTAAAGGAGATCAGTCCTGGGTTTTCATTGAAAGGACTGATGTTGAAGCTGAAACTCCAGTACTTTGGCCACCTGATGCGAAGAGCTGACTCATTTGAAAAGATCCTGATGCTGGGGGAAATTGAGGGCAGTAAGAGAAGGGTACGACAGGGGATGAGATGGTTGGATGATATCACTGACTCAATGGACATGGGTTTGGGTGGACTCTGGGAGTTGGTGATGGACAGGAAGGCCTGGCGTGCTGCGGTTCATGGGGTCACAAAGAGTCGGACATGACTGAGTGACTGAACTGAACTGAAAGAGCTCATACAACTTAAATGAACAAGAAACATGACTGTTTCATAATAGAGGAAATACAAATGGTTAAGAAACATATGAAAAAACCCTCAACCTCAAATTTATCTGAAAATTATGAATAACAGAGTAATGACATTATTTATTGCTCAAATAAGATTAGCAAATCCTAAAGATATGTCATGCCAGTAAATGTGAAGGTCATTGTACTCTTTTTTATTTTTTTCTCATTAAACTTTTTTTAATGGGTCTCAAATTCTGTGACAGATTTTTGGTCAAGTTGTTTTCATTAAAAAGTACTGATTTTAAAAACTAATAACTTAAACTGCCACACACAAAACATATGGTCCACAAAAACATTATCCTTTCCTTCTGAAGGTTTTACGATGCATTGTTATCATTAACCAGTCTTTTACTATTAAACTTAAATGGCCAATTGAGACAAACAGTTCTGAGACCGTTCTTCAACCACTGATTAAGACTGGGGTGGCAGGTATTGGGGATAATATTCATTTAGCCTTCTGAGCTTTCTGGGCAGACTTGGTGACCTTGCCAGCTCCAGCTGCCTTCTTGTCCACTGCTTTGATGACACCCACAGCGACTGTCTGTCTCATGTCACGCACAGCAAAACGGCCCAGGGGAGGATAATCAGAGAAGCTCTCGACACACATGGGCTTGCCAGGAACCATATCAACGATGGCAGTGTCACCAGATTTCAAGAATTTAGGGCCATCTTCCAGCTTTTTCCCAGAACGACGATCAATCTTCTCCTTCAGCTCAGCAAACTTGCAAGCAATGTGAGCTGTGTGACAATCCAGCACAGGTGCATATCCAGCACTGATTTGGCCTGGATGGTTCAAAATAATCACCTGAGCTGTGAAGCCAGCAGCTTCCATTGGTGGATCATTTTTGCTGTCACCAGCCACGTTGCCACGACGGACATCTTTGACAGACACGTTCTTGACATTGAAGCCCACATTGTCCCCAGGAAGGGCTTCACTCAATGCTTCATGGTGCATTTCTACAGACTTCACTTCAGTTGTTACATTAACTGGAGCAAAGGTGACCACCGTGCCAGGTTTGAGAACACCAGTCTCCACACGACCCACAGGGACAGTACCAATACCATCAATTTTATAGACATCCTGGAGGGGCAAACGCAAGGGTTTGTCAGTTGGGCGAGTTGGTGGCAGGATGCAATCCAGAGCTTCAAGCAGGGTGGTTCCACTGGCATTGCCGTCCTTACGGGTGACTTTCCATCCCTTGAACCATGGCATATTAGCACTTGGGTCCAGCATGTTGTCACCATTCCAGCCAGAAATTGGCACAAATGCTACTGTGTCGGGGTTGTAGCCAATCTTCTTAATGTAGGTGCTGACTTCCTTAACAATTTCTTTGTATCTCTTCTGGCTATAGGGTGGCTCAGTGGAATCCATTTTGTTAAGGCCAACAATTAGTTGTTTCACACCCAGGGTGTAAGCCAGAAGGGCATGCTCACGGGTCTGCCCGTTCTTGGAGATACCGACTTCAAATTCACCAACACCAGCAGCAACAATCAGGACAGCACAGTCAGCCTGGGATGTGCCTGTAATCATGTTTTTGATGAAGTCTCTGTGTCCTGGGGCATCAATGATGGTAACATAGTACTTGGTGGTCTCAAATTTCCACAGGGAGATATCAATGGTGATACCACGCTCACGTTCAGCTTTAAGTTTGTCCAAGACCCACGCATATTTGAAGGAGCCCTTTCCCATCTCGGCAGCCTCCTTCTCGAACTTTTCAGTTGTTCTCTTGTCGATCCCGCCACATTTATAGATCAGATGGCCAGTCGTGGTAGACTTCCCTGAATCTACGTGCCCAATGACAACAATGTTGATGTGGGTCTTCTCCTTTCCCATTTTGAGTTAGGTTTAACGGTGGTTTTCACGACACCTGTGTCCTGGCAGCAAACCCATTGCGAAAAAACTCATTGTACTCTTGCTAGAAGTAAAACTTGATTCTACTTTTAACAATATGTAGCAAACAAGCTTTATAAAATGTTTATAATGAAGTATTTTCCCTTTTTGTAGTCTGTGTAAAGGATATAATATAAAAATTTTCATTAAGGCTTATACTCTAGGATGTTTAGCTCAGACTTTTGTATATAAAGGAAAAATTGTAAACAAACTAAATTCTCAGGGACATGGTTAAGTAAATTATGTTTCATTCAAATGAATGAAGCTCACAACAATGAGCTCTTTACTGAACAAGTTATCAATACTTTGTCACATTCATTGCAAATTTATTTTATTAATTAAACATAGTCATTAACAATAAATAAAAATGAGTTTATTGTCTTATAAAAACTTCTAATATGTTAGATGAGAGAAATTGGATGTCAAAGTAAATATACAAAATGATTTATGTTATAAAGAAAGAAAAAAGACTGGAAGGAAATTTGACACAATGTCATTGCAGAAGGGGAAAAATTGGGTGTTTTTTCCCTACTGCTTTTTTATTTACTACTACTAACCAGTGAGAAATATCTTATTTTTAAGTTAAGGAGGAGAGACCTTAAAAAAGGTCCATATCCTTTGCCTCATCTGTGTCTATGTCATATCTAGAAATCTATTCTGAGGAAATAATCCTAAACATTGACTCAGATTTGTACAAAAGCAGTTTAGCTTTTTTTTTTTTTTTTTTTTGCTGTTTATTAATAATTGCTATTTGAATCAAGCAAGATATTCAGAATATATGAATAATTAAGATATGGTATTTATTTCTATAATGGAATATTATATAGTTATTAAAGTTGTTTTTCTGAAGAAGTTTTCAAATGGGAAGATTTTATGATATAGTATGATCCTGTCACTGATTCAAGTTGATGTTTGGCAGAAACCAACATAATACTGTAAAGCAATTATCCTTCAATTAAAAATAAATTAAAAAATAAGATACAACAACAACAGCAGAAAGAAGGCTAGCAAATGTGCCTGTCAGTATGGTTTCATCCTTCTCACCAAATCAAAATTCCATCATATCATGGATAACTTTTTTAAATAGTCATGACTATCAGAGATGAGTCTTACTTTGCGTAAAAGTGCAGTCTCGTGGGGGCAGGTGTAGAAGGTTTAATGTTTCAGTATCTTAACTCCATAATACATGGATGTCTACTGTGATGTTAAAAGTATAGCAAACTCTATTTCAAACAATACAGGATAATGTTGGACCCTTCCTGGTAAATAGGTAGGAAGCTAGACCTACCTAATAGCTTCCATAGGTTGCAGCTAGTTACAGAGTCTGAAAAATTTAGATGTTCTTAATAAAGAATAATTCTTCTACTCATCTAACGTGCCAGGGATGGCTGACAAGATCAACCTTTCACAGCTTGTTCACATTTCTATGGTGACAGAATTATCAGAAGTATAATCTTGCAATGTCAAGCACATTAATAAACACATGATTTTCAGAATGTGTCAGTGGTCATATTTAAGAACTAAAATACTTGTGTTTTTGAAAAGATTTAAAAGGAAAATTTGGACAAAAGGAGTACATAAAATAATTTTGCTTCATTTTAAAAATCCATTTCAAATAAAAATATATAGTACTGTAATAAGCAAGAGGCATCTACTCACATAAAATATCTTAATTTGAAAGTACTATGTCCCTACTTATTTCTTTCTTAGTCACTCTGTTCATAGATGAATAAATGTATGCTATAAACATGTGTTCATTTAAAATATATATTCACATAAATTCACTTTAGCTAATCACAAGCCATATCTTCCTATCTCATTTCAGAAGCATAAAAAAGATTTAAACTACCCATGTTACCTAAATCAGCTTTATTTCTTTTTAAAGGAATGACAGATATTGAAAAGAAACATGGTTTCTGATAGGGGGAACCAAAATTTTTGAGAGCTCACAAATATCTAGTGGGGGAACTTAGAAATACCTGTTATTACATGTCACAGCAATCACAGCATTTTTTTTTTTTCAAATTTAGTTCCATTTTATTTCTTTCTGCAAAAAAAAAAGAGGCCTGAATCAATGTAAAATGTAAAAAAGTCCCATCCGTAACTCACCAAAAGCAAAAAACAAAAAAACAATTTTGTTCATATGATATTTCCCTTGAGGTCTTAATCGGTTTAGTCTGTAGGATTTCCTTTTTGGGTGACATTATCAGAAGAAATTACCCTGTACCATTACCTTTGGTCAACGAGATTTGACAGGCTTTCCTTCTCTCTCATCTGCATCTAAGTGAAAGTTGCAAGCAATTCCCTGAGACAGGAAGGTGTCGTCTAGACGTGACCCTTTGAAGTTTCTTTTACTTCCATCTTCAGCTCACTGCAGTTTCATTTTGGAGGGTCATCAGCTTAAACACTCAGAATCTGTGGACTATGCTGCTTTATTTATTATAGCCATTTACTGTAGTACTCTGTGCTAGAGAAAAAGTGAGGCTAGCTGTAGAATTTGCCTGGAATTCATTCAGTATCACCCTTGCTAACTTTTGCTTGGGCAGTGGCTTCAGGTCAGGGAAGAATACAGGGAGAAGCTGGGAAGAGAACTTTGCAAATTGGGAAGGTCCAAGAGAGGGCATCTCAGTCATGCAATAGTAATTTTTTGTTCGTTTTGTTTTTCTGAGGGCAGAGCATTCCTTGAAATTTTGCAGTTTAAAACTGGTAGTAATAATTACAGAAAGGAATGATGCTTCAGCCAATTTCTTAACTAGTTTTAAAAGCTTGAGTTGTTTGTTTTTCTCCTTACATTACTTCCATAAAGCAATATAATTAAATTCTCTTGATTCTAGTACATTGGACAAAGTTTCAAAAAAGTTTGTCACTTTAGGAAAAAATTGCTCATTTCCTACAGTGTACCCAATTTCCGATGGATGCAGTAGATTGTGCCTAAAGAGTTGCACAGTCTTCAGCATAGTCCTTGCCTTCCTTGTTCATTGTTAGTACAACATTTTAAAAAATGGTAACCTTAATGAACCCTGAGACTCCTTTAGACTTTTACCTAGAAACTGATAACAACTTCTAGAAGTCAGTCTTGCAACTGAACAGTACTTATTGTGAGGGATGGGGGAGATAGGGGTAGAATGGGGGTAGCATGGAAATTCTAGACTTTTATTTTACTGATAAAAGTATTAACTTTACTATTTCATATTACATACCTATTCTGTTTGTTTTAATATCAGTAACTTCCCTGCCTGTGTTCCTCCTGCTGCAGGAAAAAGTTTTATTCACTTCTAATTTACATCTGTCTTGTCCGAGTTCGACAAGTGGAAAAATGTGGAAGTGGTCAGTTTTCCAAAACCTTTTGTAAGTAGGGCTTTACAGTTACTGGGCCAAGACCTTAATTCCAATAGGGAAACTTGATAATAAGTTAGACAACATGGTAGGAACAGGTTCTGAGAAAGCTCTGAGAAATGCTCTTACATTTTTTAGGTAGTGATCTGGGTCTCTTAGTATCTCACAGTTGAATTGATTCCTAAGAATTAGAAAGATGATGTTTAGGATTGATTCCTATCAAAGGGAGGTTGAAAGAAGAGAGGTTGCAGCATAAATACTGCTAAGCCAGAGAGAGCAGTCTTACAGAATACTCTATAATTTGAAACAACATTTTACCTATGTATCATCTCACATTGATTTTGATCCTAAAAATACTCCTTCTTAAATAGGCCATCATCAAATGGCCATTTTCAAATTTCCATTTTTCAAGGTATGGAAACTGAGGCTTTTGCTTAGTAACTTTCTTAAATTCGCATAGTTAATAAAGAACAAAATATTAAAACTAGGTCTTCTGATTGTAAGATCTGGCCACTACACCAAAATTTAATAAGGATTCGTTGGTGAGAAAGGAGATATAGAAGAATTTGGTTTCTTGAAATCTGCCAAAGGCTAAACCTTTGCAAGCATCATTTAGCTGGAGAAGAAGTAAAATCTGCAAAGTACAGAGCAAATATGCATTGTTTTAAACACCCACAAATTGATATATGAATGCTTTTTACATTGTTTTACAAAGCATTTTACAGCTGTTCAGTTTTAAGTTGATAGACTTTTTACACATTTTTACCCTTCAATATGTCAAAAATATTCCCCCTAAATTACATCACATATCTTTAGGAGATGGTTTTCCAGCTATTTTTCAGAACCAGTGACATGGAGTGTAGGATGAAGTAAAGTTTTGAAATCTGATATTTATGGTTGGGGACTGAGAAAAGTAGATTCTTAAAGACTCCTAAAAGATGAAAAATTGCACATTATAAATATCTGAAAGAGTTGCTAAAATTATTTTCTTTGTGATTCAGATGGGTAGGTGTGTTTTTATTGTAGATACAGTCATAGATTGACTGTTCTATTTTTACTCATTTTTTAAATTCATTAGAACTTACAAAAATTATTGTATATATACTCTTGAAAACTTACCCATAAACCCAGTAATGAAGTTTTAAAAAGTAAAGTTGTATTATTTGTTGATTAGAATATTATATACCAATATTCTGTGGTCAACAAATATTTAAAAATAAGACTAACAAAGTGGAAAAAAGGATTTAGTCAAATAGTGGTGAGATTATGTGATTTTTTTTCTTTGAAGAGTTTGGTTTCTAATGTTTTCATAAAATTACTGTGCATAATTTTTATAATAATTTTAAAATAAAAACAAAACACTGGGAAAATAATTTAAAAGCTGGTATCCTTTGTTTAATAATTGTCTAGTCATTATTTGTTTATTTAATAATTTTTTTCTAGTCATTATTATAATATTTCTGTCCCATTACAACTTAGTATTTTCTGATTTTGAAGATTAATGGGATTAGTCATTAGTGCTTTATTGTCTAGCAGAATCAGAGGATTTTCACCAAAAAAGAAAAAGAAGAAAAGGAACTCACTGTAAGCCTGAATCATAGCAGTAATTTTATTGGGCCTCAAAGTGTTCTGAGTCTGGAGGAAACACTCTGTGTAAAACTTGCAGACTCATCTGGTAGTGATTTGTCCATTTACTATGTTTTGGACTTGCATCCCGGTCAGCTGTTGCCAAGAGAAGGCAGACAAGGGAATAAAATTATTATCAAGAAAAGGCTTGGAAACACACTGAATGAAGAAAACTGAGATAAACTCAAACAAAATTAAGGATGAAATGGATTCCAAGAAATAAAAGGGGTTAGAAAAAGAAGTGGACTCAGTCCCTCTAGGATAGTTTTCTTTCTTTTTCTTTCTGCCCTTGACATATCAAGTGTTAGTCTTTAAATTTATTTAATTAATTGGACAACTAGGAATAGATTTTGTCTAATATTTTAGTCAAATAGATTCTATGTCCTGAAAATTTGCCTTTGTTTTTACTCCTTCACCACTGCTTTAGTAGTTTTAAATGTAATTTCTAGCAGGTTTATCTTATGAACTCATGATTTCTCAGATTCAGTTAATAAAATATGTAAATAATTAATGTAAAGAAATTTAAGAAAAAGATATAGTTTAAATATAAGAAAAAAACATTATGGGCCAAGGACTTTAAGTGTATTTGTACGTTAAATGAGACCTATAGTTTAAATAAAAAGATACTGAATGAAGATAGAATTAACTAGATAAATCCCTGTTATATGCAACTCAAAAATAACACACTTGAAGTTAAATGTTCAGAAATCTTTGGATATGACTGAGCAGCTGAACTGAACTGAAGTTGATAATATTTACTAATAGGCTGAAGATAGAATTTATGCATTCAGTTGATCCTTCTGTCTTTGAGGAGCTGTTATAATAAAACAGACAACATTGATGATGACCAAGAGGTAACAAATAGAAGACATTTAGATAATGTGTTTTTTGGTAATCTGCCCGAAATGTAGAGAACTCAGAATGATGAAAACAGTTTATATATGCTCAAGTGAAAGTGAAAGTCACTCAGTTGTGTCCAGCTCTTTGTGACCCCATGATCTGTATAGTTCGTGGAGTTCTCTAGACCAAAATCCTGGAGTGGGTAGCCTTTCCCTTCTCCAGGGGATCTTCCCAACCCAGGGATGGAACCCAGGTCTCCCACATTGCAGGTGGATTCTTTACCAACTGAGCCACCAGGGAAGCCCAAGCATACTGGAGTGAGTAGCCTGTCCTTTTTCTAGTGGATCTTCCCAAATCAGGAATTGAACCGGGGTCTCCTGCATTGCAGACAGATTCTTTACCAGTTGAGCTACCAGGAAGATAGCAGTAAAATAATTTAGAATGTCAGATTGATTCCTATGTCTAAAATAGTAGTTTGTATGAAATGGGTAAATATTTGAGAGAATCGTTTATCCCACTTAAGAAGGTATTGTGTAATACAAGTGGAAAGGGCACTCTCTTGGCATCAGGCAAGCCTGGGCTAGAATCCCAACACTACCACTTACAACCTGGATGATCTTGGGCAAATCATTTAAACAATTTACTCATATATAAGTAGGTTGTAATTATATCTTATTCACAGAATTCTTGCTGATAATGTAGCTATAGTGCCTAGAAGGACAACTGATACATGAAGGAGTTCAGTAAACAGTGGCCACAATTATTATAACAGTTCTAGTGATTACTTTATTCTAAGCTTTTAAATTCATAACATTTCATAATTTTTAAAAATATAAGCTTCTGCTTTATTTTTTATGTAAAGTTCTTCTAGGATTTCTTGATCATATTATAGTGACTGACTTCATCTTGAAATAGGTTGGAGAATGGTTTGGCATAAATTAAAAGAAACTGGAGGTTGGTGTGCTCAAGTTTACCATGCTGACTTTCTGCTATTGAAGTCACATTTATACCTCAGGACTGCTGCTACTTGGCAAAAGTATGGCTCACTCCTAGGAAAGAAAAAAGGGCAACTCATGAATTCCTCAACTATTCCAGGAGTTAGTACAGTTATTGTGGCCACTGCAATCTGTGAGGTAGGCATGTTTTTTGTTCCTAAAGCCATCTGTCATGGATCTGTTAATGCTATTATTTAGGAAAGAAAAGGAGTAGAAATTTGATGGTTATATTTATAATTTTTATATTAACAAAATATTTTAGAAGTCTGTTATGTAGCAATCTTTTAGGGTTCATGAGATCTTACTATTATTTTCTTACTGTTCATTAAATAAGAGTTTGTCTTTTATTGCTTTGCATTTAAAGCATGGTGCCTAAGTTAGGGGAGAAGGCAATGGCACCCTACTCCAGTACTCTTGCCTGGAAAATCCCATGGACGAAAGAGCCTGGTAGGCTGCAGTCCATGGGGTCGCTAGGAGTCGGACACGACTGAACAACCTCACTTTCACTGTTCACTTTCATGTATTGGAGAAGGAAATGGCAACCCCCTCATTTTCTTGCCTGGAGAATCCCAGGGACAGGAGAGCCTAATGGGCTGCCATCTACGGGGTCGCACAGGGTTGGATATGACTGAAGCAACTTAGCAGCAGCAGCAGCAGCCTAAGTTAGGGCCTTGCGTGTTTTTAAATAAAAGTTAATTGATTTATAAATTCCTATTTCCCCTAAGGACTTGTCTTTTTCATGAGTTTTTTGTTTTGTTTGTTTTTTTTTAAGAAATGTAGCAATATGGAAAATGGGGTTGTGTTAATTCTAGGTTAAGGCTTTAAAAAGCCTTGCAGCATTAGATTATCCTGAGACACCATATATAGAATCCTGAATTAACTTATTTGAAGATGACAGATCTTATAAAAAAAAGGTGCTGCAATTCATGGGATTGCAAAGAGTCGGACACGACTGAGCGACTGATCTGATCTGATCTGATAGAAAGGTTATAAAGAGACATTCAGCCAGACCTCAGTCTTTCCTGCCATACCAAACTATAACCTTGAAATGTTGATGAAGCCATCTTAGATCCTTCATCCCTGATCAAACTGCAAGCTGGCAGATGCATAAGTGAGCTCAGTGAATACTTTAAAGAGCAAACATAAGCTGCCCAACTCGATCCAGTCCTTACCGCAGAGTTGTTAGGAAATAAATTATTGTTGTCTTGTTTTAAGCACTAAATTTAAGATTGTTATGTAGCAATAATTAACTTATATTTTGTATAAGAAAATTATGTGTAATCCCATCATTTTGACAGAAATCAACATTTTGGAATAATTCATATGGTGTAGAGAGTTTGTAATTTGCTTTTTAAAATTTAACATTGAGCCATAAATATTTTTTATGCAATTAAGAAATCTTTAAAATATTTAGATTTAGAAGAAAAAAGATACATAAAAATAAAACCAACAACCCAAAGAAAAACATCATAAAAAATCTTTAAAAAATGAGCAATGTATGTTCTCCAAAACTTAATTACTTAAAATAATAATAAACATTTTTTGTCTTTCACAGTTTCCCCCTGACAGAAATTCAAGAATGGCTTAGCTTGGTGGCTCTGGCTCTGGCATGAGATTGTAGTCAAGATTTTGGCTGATCTGCAGCCATCTTAAGCCTTTACTGTGCTATGCTTAGTTGCTCAATTGTGTCTAACTCTTTGTGACCCCATGAACTCTAGCACACCAGACTCCTCTGTCCATGGGGATTCTCCAGGTAAGAATACTGGAATGGGTTGCCATGCTCTCCTCCAGGGGATTTTCCCAACCCAGAGCTCCCAGGTCTCCTGCATTGCAGGTGGATTCTGTGCCATCTGAGCCACCAGGGAAGGAGTTATCTATTGCTATGAAATAAATCATCCCCAAACTCAATTGCTTAAAATAACAATGAACATTTTTTTGTCTCACAGCTCTTTACTAGGGCTAGAGTATTTACTTCCCAGATGTCTTGCTCAAGAGACTGACAAATTTATCCCTGTCGTTGGTTGGAAGCCTGTTTCCCCCTCTCCAGAGGGCTGGTTGAGTGTTCTCAGTTCATGATGGCTGGCTCACCCCCCATTGTGTGACCCAAGAACTGAAAGTGAGATCCTGCAGTGCCTTTTGTGACTAGCCTCAGAAGTTACATACTGTTACTTCTGTAGTATCATTTTAGTCATTCTGGTCAGCCCTATTCAGTAATATATGTATCACCTTTGCTGAAATATAGAATGATATAAATGACCATTAGAAATATACTGACTATAATAAAATCTGACAGAATATTGAACCAAAATGGCCATAGGATGAACATAGTTTATTGAAATATAACCTTAGGACTTGAGGATTATATAGCTATGCAAAACAAGGTTTATATGTTCTGTTTGGAAGAAAAATTTGATTTATAATTAAAAATCATCAATGGTGAAGAATAGGTTAATAAATGAAGAGATTAAGAAACTAAGTTGGATTTCAGTACATTAGTGAAATGATATATTAAGAAAAATCTTCTGCCATTGAGTTAAAAAAAATTCTCTGTTGAAGATTAAGTTATGCAGAAAGCTGAGCTGAAAAGTAACTTAAAACTATTTTAAAAAGCAGTAACACTGAGTTAATGTACACAGTATGAAACTACATAAAGTGAAATAGAGTTGAGATATTTTCTGATGGATAAAATTGGTTTATAATGTAGATAATCAATCTGGACGATGCAAGTATTTTCAAAGAGCTATTGTTATGTTTTTTAAGTAACAGTTTTCCTTTGTTGCTTTATCCACAAAACCAAAACTGATTGATGATATCCTGGTACTAAAACTGGAAGATACTTTGGCAATCAGTGAGAGAGTCTTCCCATAATACAATAATTTCTTCCTATAGCTTTTTGATAGATATATATCTTATTCTTGTATATCTCTGTTGGGCAATTGTAATTTTTTAAACTTTATTTTTAAAATATTGAGTCAAAATGTAACATGATATCATCTATGTATTTCTGTCTTTAGAATAGCAAATAGTTTTTTCTGCTTCTCCATGACAGCCTTCAAGTGTCTTCTTTCATCTTGCTTTTTGATGTCATATATACCAAGATCTAGGTTATTCATAGGCAGCGTTTATTGTCACTGTCCACTTCTTTAGGACTTCACTTTCCTCACTGTGCCATTGTAAAGCAGTCTCAAAATGTTACTAGAAAATACAGATATACATTGATCTGATAGAATTTAATACTTTACTAGAAGAATAAACCTCATGAAGGCAGGGACTGTATATTTTTACTCATTACATACCTACTGCTTAGCAAGTTGTCTAGCACATAATAAACATTTGTTGAACAAATCAATGAATGAACATGGCTCAACTTAGCATATGTGTCTTTTTGCTAGATCCTAGATTTGTTCTTTTTTTAAAATTTCAGGGTTACTTTACTAGTGGATGATAGTACTTTGTGGAGAAGGAAATGGCAACCCAGTCCAGTATTCTTGCCTATGAAATACCATGGACAGGGGAGCCTGGTGAGGTACAGTCTGTGGGGTTGCAAAAGAATCAGATGTGACTTAGTGACTAAACAACTACGACAACAGTACTTTGCACTTTTTAAAAGTTTATTCCAACATTTCAAAATATCTTGTGGATAAATTAGGGGACCATCCCTATATTATCGTACAATGTCTGTTTTCATTGCACTAGTACTACCCTAGTGCCCTAAAAGCATTTTTTTTTTTTTTAATCATGAAAAGGACAAATACATTATGCCCAGTTGAAGAGGAAAGTTGGACAAGATCAATTCTGTGAATTGAAATAAGATCACATAACAAGGATAGCCTCTTTATTCCTATAAGATTCAACAATGGAATTTTGTACTAATGCCTTTTGGAAAATAACCAAAAAACAAACAAACAAACAACCGGAAGCCAAAGCACCACTTTCTTGCATTTGGAAATTAGCAGATTTAGATTTGGCTCAGAATGAAGAGCTCTTATTCATCATCTACACATTTGCATTGTCTACACAGTTTCTGGACTCAGCTCAGTTGGTAAATCATCTGCCTGCAATGCAGGAGATACAGGTTCGATTCCTGGGTCAGGAAGATCCCCTGGAGAAGGAAATGGCAATCCACTCCAGTATTCTTGCCTGGAGAATCCCATGGACAGAGGAGCCTGACAGGCTACAGTCCATGGGATCGGAAGAGTCGGACGTGACTTAGCGACTAAACCAAAACCGACCACACATTTTCTTGAGTTTACTGAGGCTGTGTCTTAAGTATAGACCTAGCTTGGTTTTATTAAACTTTTAGTAACTGACAGAATCAATGTCAAAGTTAAGAGGTTTACTTTAAATTGAAGCTGTTTATTGAGATAAGCTGGGGTGATTTTAGCTTTCATGTCAACCTTAAGTGGAATCTACTTACTTGCTCTGTTCATTCAAGAATTACTGTTAAAGTTGCCAAAACACTTGCATTAGAAAACACCAACTCAGTTACTTGATTGCCACCCAACTAATCAAGGTGTAGTTAGTTTGTTGGAGCAAAGTAAGGTGACTCTAAAACTTAGAAACAAGACTACTTTAGAAATGTAAGACAAAAATCATTGAGTTTTATATGAAGTTAGGTATCTGTAGAAACTGTTAATGTGTGCCTGAGGTTGTCCATGGTTTAGATAAAATACTTTTCCAAACTCAGTTTGCTCAGATTATTACTTACAAAACTATTTTATGATTAGTAAGTCAATCTTCCAGATGTTTTGATTTGGGAGGTCTATTTCCCTGAATAATAATAGATATACTCGTGTCCATGGTTACTGGAAAAAAATATTCCTCATTATAAATATGTTGCTCCGTGAATCAGCTTCTGGTGAATTTAGCTAACCTAAATCAGTATTTAAGAGCCTATTCAACTCTAGGTGCACTGAGAACACCAAAAAGATACAGGTATTGTAGTATTAGCTCTTTTTACATCTGTGTGGATAGCCAACACCTTTCCTTTTATTTTATCCTTAATTTCTCACTTTAAATATTCTAAAGAATTCCACTGTAGTTATTAATATAGTGAATAGATATCACCATCATCATTATTTGTTAAAATTCTAATTTGAGCAAATAATTTTAGCAGTATGCAAAGTACTAATTGGCTCAGCTCATTAAAGTTTTCTGAGATGTGAGCTGAATTTGACAGTAATAAAGGCTGACTTGTCAGATTGTGTGTTTGCCTGGTATTTTGGCACCATCCACCCAACAATAACTATATAACAGAATAGTTATCATAATGTCCGTAAAGAATATTTCAGAAGTGTAAAAAATTATCTAGCTCAGAATGTGTATAAGGCATTCACTTTCAATGAGTGAAACATGAAATGTAAGCATTGAAATAGAAATAGGACTACCAGATTTTACATGAAAAATTCTGGTGTCCTCAGTAAGGAAATTTTGCTGTTTCAAGAGAGTTCCTAAGAACTACTATAATCTATTTATAGAACTATCAGATCAGATCAGATCAGTCGCTCAGTCATGTCTGACTCTTTGCGACCCCATGAACCGCAGCACGCCAGGCCTCCCTGTCCATCACCAACTCCCAGAAGTCACCCAGACTCACATCCATCGAGTCAGTGATGCCATCCAGCCATCTCATCCTCTGTCGTCCCCTTCTCCTCCTGCCCTCAATCCCTCCCAGCATCAGAGTCTTCTCCAATGAGTCAACTCTTTGCATGAGGTGGCCAAAATACTGGAATTTGAGCTTTAGCATCATTCCTTCCAAAGAAATCCCAGGGCTGATCTCCTTCAGAATGGACTGGTTGGATCTCCTTGCAGTCCAAGGGACTCTCAAGAGTCTTCTCCAACACCACAGTTCAAAAGCATCAATTCTTTGGCACTCAGCCTTCTTCACAGTCCAGCTCTCACATCCATACATGACCACAGGAAAAACCATAGCCTTGACTAGGTGAACCTTTGTTGGCAAAGTAATGTCTCTGCTTTTGAATATGCTATCTAGGTTGGTCATAACTTTCCTTCCAAGGAGTAAGCGTCTCTTAATTTCATGGCTGCAGTCACCATCTGCAGTGATTTTGGAGCCCAGAAAAACAAAGTCTGACACTGTTTCCACTGTTTCTCCATCTATTTCCCATGTAGTGATGGGACCAGATGCCATGATCTTTGTTTTCTGAATGTTGAGCTTTAAGCCAACTTTTTCACTCTCCACTTTCACTTTCATCAAGAGGCTTTTTAGTTCCTCTTCACTTTCTGCCATAAGGGTGGTGTCATCTGCATATCTGAGGTTATTGATATTTCTCCCGGTAATCTTGATTCCAACTTGTGTTTCTTCCAGTCCAGCATTTCTCATGATGTACTCTGCATATAAGTTAAATAAACAGGGTGACAATATACAGCCTTGACGTACTCCTTTTCCTATTTGGAACCAGTCTGTTGTTCCATGACCAGTTCTAACTGTTGCTTCCTGACCTGCATACAGATTTCTCAAGAGGCAGATCAAGTGGTCTGGTATTCCCATCTCTTTCAGAATTTTCCACAATTTATTGTGATCTACACAGTCAAAGGCTTTGGCATAGTCAATAAAGCAGAAATAGATGTTTTTCTGGAACTCTCTTGCTTTTTCCATGATCCAGCGGATGTTGGCAATTTGATCTCTGGTTCCTCTGCCTTTTCTAAAACCAGCTTGAACATCAGGAAGTTCACGGTTCACATATTGCTGAAGCCTGGCTTGGAGAATTTTGAGCATTACTTTACTAGCGTGTGAGATGAGTGCAATTGTGCGGTAGTTTGAATACTCTTTGACATTGCCTTTCTTTGGGATTGGGATGAAAACTGACCTTTTCCAATCTTGTGGCCACTGCTGAATTTTCCAAATTTGCTGGCATATTGAGTGCAGCACTTTCACAGCATCATCTTTGAGGATTTGGAATAGCTCCACTGGAATTCCATCACCTCCACTAGCTTTGTTCATAGTGATGCTTTCTAACGCCCACTTGACTTCACATTCCAGGATGTCTGGCTCTAGGTCAGTGATCACACCATCATGATTATCTGGGTCGTGAAGCTCTTTTTTGTACAGTTCTTCTGTGTATTCTTGCCACCTCTTCTTAATATCTTCTGCTTCTGTTAGGTCCATACCATTTCTGTCCTTTATCGAGCCCATTTTTGCATGAAATGTTCCTTTGGTATCTCTGATTTTCTTGAATAGATCCCTAGTCTTTCCTATTCTGTTGTTTTCCTCTATTTCTTTGCATTGATTGCTGAAGAAGGCTTTCTTATCTCTTCTTGCTATTCTTTGGAACTCTGCATTCAGATGTTTATATCTTCCCTTTTCTCCTTTGCTTTTCACTTCTCTTCTTTCTGCAGCTATTTGCAAGTCCTCCCCAGAGAGCCATTTTGCTTTTTTGCATTTCTTTTCCATGGGGATGGTCTTGATCCTTGTCTCCTGTACAATGTCACGAACCTCATTCCATAGTTCATCAGGCACTCTATCTATCAGATCTAGGCCCTTAAATCTATTTCTCACTTCCACTGTATAATCATAAGGGATTTGATTTAGGTCATACCTGAATGGTCTAGTGGTTTTCCCTAGTTTCTTCAATTTCAGTCTGAATTTGGCAATGAGGAGTTCATGGTCTGAGCCACAGTCAGCTCCTGGTCTTGTTCTTGCTGATTGTATAGAGCGTCTCCATCTTTGGCTGCAGAGAATATAATCAATCTGATTTCGGTGTTGACCATCTGGTGATGTCCATGTATAGAGTCTTCTCTTATGTTGTTGGAAGAACTATGAAAACTAAGAATATAAATATTTATTCAGATAATAGTGGTAAAATATAATGTGGATATGGTAGGCAAAAATTGCACCCCCAAAGATATATTCCCTCCATCACTCCTAGATCCTTGAATGTTACCTTATATAGCAAAAGGTATTAAATATAAATATTTAAATATAAAAAGATATAATTAAATTAATGATCTGAGAGGAAGAACTTATCCTGAATTATCTAGTGGGCCCTAAATGCAATCACATATTCTTAAGAGAGAGGCAGAGGGAGATTAAACAGACAGAAGAGAAGATACACTGAGAGCAAGGCAATATGAAGGCAGAATAGAGAGAGATGTGGCCACAAGCCAAGGGATGCCAATAGCCAATAGAAGCAGTGTAGGAGGGTGGGGCAGCCCACCCAGCTCTAGCTCCACGTGCACACCGTAGGAGCTGCTCAGAACTTTGGCTCCGTCTTCAACAACATGCTTCTCTCATAGCCTTTTCCTGTGTTGGTTCCTGCAAACTTCATTCTTCTGGTTGCTGGATACAATAACTATGTAATCATTCTTGATTACCGTAGTGGGTTGAATAGTGACGCCCCAAAAGGTATGTCCACATCGTGGAACCTGTGGGTGTGATCTGATTTGGAAAAAAGTGTATTTGAAGGTGTAATTAAGGATCTGGAGATGAGACCCTCCTGGATTCCCTCCTTGTAAGAGACAAATCAAGAGGAAAAGGCCACGTGGAGATAGAGTGGCCACAATGGAAAGGATGCCAGCAGCAAGGGGTGGGGGCCGGTGCTGAGGTTGACTTTTGTATTTGAGAGAATCTATTTCTGTTGTTCTAAGCCACCAGCAGTTCCAGGACACTAAATCTCTCTCTTGCACCCCTCACCCACAGCCTTTGAGAGATACCCAGAATGTGACCCCTTACACCCTCTGCCACCACCACCTGCTCTGAACCACCATCCTTTCTCACCTGGATTATGGCAACAATTTGGCTTCCTGCTCCCACCCACTCCAGTACTCTTGCCTGGAGGATCCCATGGACGGAGGAGCCTGGTAGGCTGCAGTCCATGGGGTCGCTAAGAGTCAGACATGGCTGAGCGACTTCACTTTCTCTTTTCACTTTCATGCATTGGAGAAGGAAATGGCAACCCACTCCAGTGTTCTTGCCTGGAGAATCCCAGAGACGGTGGAGCCTGGTGGGCTGCCGTCTATGGGGTCTCACAGAGTCGGACACGACTGAAGTGACTTAGCATAGCATAGGGAGAGAGCAAATTAGCCAAGATGGCTTGTTCAGGCTCTCTCATCCTGTGTTTTTGTAAATAATTACTATGTAACAGTTGAGATCATTTATAGCACTGCCCATGGGCTTCAGGAGGTACTGGCTTGGTACTTGCTACTTTATGCTTTATGCAAGTATGCTACTGCTGCTGCTAAGTCACTTCAGTCATGTCTGACTCTGTGCGACCCCATAGACGGCAGCCCCCCAGGCTCCCCCGTCCCTGGGATTCTCCAGGCAAGAACACTGGAGTGGGTTGCCATTTCCTTCTCCAATGCATGAAAGCAAAAAGTGAAAGGGAATTCGCTCAGTCGTGTCTGACACTTAGCGACCCCATGGACTGCAGCCCACCAGGCTCCTCCATCCATGGGATTTTCCAGGCAAGAGTACTGGAGTGGGGTGCCATTGCCTTCTTCAATGCACGTATGAGCTCCTCATAAAAGTGTAGCGGCATTATTACAGCTGAGTCTGCTGTATCTGTTTCGTCAGTCACAAGAGGAGAGAATATAGTATGTCTGCTGCCATGGACAGAGGAGCCTGGTAGGCTGCAGTCCGTGGGGTTGCTAGGAGTCAGACACGACTGAGCAACTTAACTTTCACTTTTCACTTCCATGCATTGGAGAAGGAAATGGCAAGCCACTCCAGTATTCTTGCCTGGAGCATCCCAGGGATGGGGGAGCCTGGTGGGCTGCCATCTATGGGGTCACACAGAGTCGGACACGACTGTAGTGACTTAGCAGCAGCAGCAGCTGCTGCTATGGCTGCTGTGTCAGCCAGGAGAGAATAAACGGGTCTGCAGTTCCTATGACTCCTTGAATCTTCTTCCAGCCTCTTAGCTCATGCCTTGCCTACCCTGAATTCAACAAACAGTGTGCACGGTGAGATACAGCAAAACAACTGGCGTACAGGATCAGCAAAACAAGCTGGAAAAGGCAAAGAATGAATTCTGTCTCCAGAGATAGTGGGGCTTTATGAAACCTTGATTTTGGACTTCTGACCTCCAGAACTCGAAGAGAATAAATTTCTGTTGTTTTAAGTTAGCAAATTTGTGGCAAATTGGGATAACAGTCAGGGGAACCTACTACAGTAAGTGTAGGTTTGCAGAAGTTTTGTTTCCCTTTCTAACTTAAAAATCATACTACTATTTTTGGTGGTGAGATACAAGTGGAAAGCAAACAGTTAGTTGTACCTTTGATGAAATGCTTTGTGGTCTTCTTACATGTTTATATGATACTTTGCTATGTTAAAGTATTTTCCTTCATTTTTTAATAAGGAATGCATACATACTCTTGGCTTAAAAAAACATTTGGCTACACTGATAAACATGTTTATCAGAATGATAAACATTGGGTTGTAGTCTACCTCAACACAATTTGTTTGTCATGATTTGTTGATATGTTAATAAAAACACAATGACAGCACATGATGCTTAGTTTTCTTTGCTCTTTGACTTCCCATGTTCAACAGTGCGTATTCTTATATCAACGAAAGAAGCACTTATCTATTAATAGTGTCTCTGCTTGAGTTTTTGCACTTACAGACATGTCACATAGAGACTCTTTGTTTCCTTTTGCCTTCATTCTCTGAATATTTATTAAGTTTCTGTTGGGTGCCAGGTGACTCAGAATGCTGAGAACGTGGGCAGTGGTTGGGTCAGAGAGGACCCTTGTCTCTTAGAGTCACTTCTAGCCCGTTAGTGCTTTTGCACAAATTAGTAAAAGGTCCTTTCTGCAGTCGCAGCTGTGAAGACACAGGATTTGTGCAGCTAAATAAAGCTGGGGTTCAGCTGCACTTGCTCCCTTGGCTGGGTGCTTTTGTGCCCAACCTGTACTGCTATCAGCAGAACCCTGGCTTTGTCCTAAGAAGATTGGTGTGTAGCCATAGCAGATGGTTTTCTCAGTACCTCCAGCACTTCTTTTTACTTTGTAAAAGAGACAAAAAAGTTTCTGGGTGACTGAACAGAGCAGGCTTCATTTCCAAATAAGGTTGCATATACCTATGAATGGAGAAACTGAGAAGGTGAATATTGCTAGTTTCTGCTCCTGTATGCTTTCTCCCATAGAAGCTGGTAGATTTATCTTGACAGGTTTTCATGAGTTTAATTCTGTCCCACAGGTCAGAGAATTTGTTATGTTCTGTGTTTTCTAGAAGGTAAAATGTCAATGAATTAGAGAAGAAACCTACTCCTATGATGCTGAGGATTATTCTGTGGGCTCTGGACTGCTAAAATTTGTGGAGAGGTGCTAATAGGCACTAATAGAAACTATTTGGGAGGATGATATATTGAATGGAAAAATATTACAAGAACAGAAGCGGCCAGAGCTACACCACAGATATGTATGGAGAAAACACTGCTCTTTTTGGACTGCACAAAATTATCGCATGACAAGGATGAAGAAACCTCTTGAATTCTCAGTATAGTCTGTCTTCTTTTTAACAGCAGCAAAGGTACTTTTGGATAAATGGTTATGTGTTTTCCATAAGTAAAGGTAATATTTGCATTGTTCAAAAGAGGAAATTATTAACCATTGGAAAACTTGAGAATACTGTGGGATTTAAGGTGTGTGTATGTTAGGGGGAAAGTGTGTGTGTGTGCTTGTGCGCGTGCACATGTGTACATGGTAATTAGGTGTCTTTTGCTTTAAAAAGATAATGGGAGATGTTTTGCTTTAAAAAGATAATGGGAGAATAAAGTTTCTTCATCTTTCTCTATCATAGCATAGGGATTTAGGGACAGAAAAATAACTGATAAGTGATCCTTTTAACAAAAAAGAAAAAAAAAAGCCTGAATCAGTAATCTAGCTTGCCAAATGAAGTCTGATGTGTAGAAAGATTTGTATTTTAGGGATGGGGCTCAGTGGGAGTGGAGGAAAAGATGTGAAGGGGGAAAAAGTAACCAACAGCAGGCTGCAGATAGTTAGGACAGAGCCAAGAAAGAAAGACAGAGCCAAGATCTGGAAGATTCATTCCATTCTAAAATAAGTATCTCTACTGCTGAGTTAAGTTGAGAGAATGGTTTATGTTAAAATTGACTGTATGTGGGATAGCTTACTATAAATACTCTCTTAAGATGACTGAACTACTCATTCAGTTATAATTAAGTTGGTCAAAATATATAGAGTTCTTTCTTTGAGTTCTAACTATTCAAATAGGTTGGTATTACATTTGTACAATTGAGTGTGATATAAAATTGCACTTGACTAGAAAGTGAGGTATCTTAAAAGTAGCCTGATTTTTTTACTTACTTTTTTTTTTGGCAAGAAACAGAAAAATCCCTGTAAAGAGTCATTCTTCTTTCCTTTAATTTCCATAATTGTATTGAACATGAAAAGCAGAGTGTATCTTCTTATACAGTACCCTCACAGGTTAGATAAGAAAGGCCATAAGGTTAAATGTCTCTCGTTTATATAACTCTAGTTGTAGACTTGGAACACAGCTATAAAACTCAAGTGGGTTCCATTCCATGCAAAACTGACCTTTTTTGTTTTCAAGTACAGGACAATAAGTTTGCAAATCAGACCTAATCTCCTGACTATAACTGACAGCAGATAGATCTGAAAAGACACCAATTGAACCAAACACAGATATATACTTGACCAATGAGTTTTCATTTGGGAGAATAGCTGCATGTGGCAGTGGTGGCTTCAGTAACATACATTATAAACTCTATCTTCCATACCACATGAAGCAGTGACATCCTTCTTTCTTGACTTCTCATGAAGGCCTGGTTCTGACGGAGTCTTTTGATGGTTAGCCTGCATTTCTGTTTCCTGAATGCTGACTCACAGTCTCCTTGCTCCCAGCCCACCCAATGGGCATCCTTATAAATAGAAAGATGTGTTCACAAAAGAGGAAGTGGTAAGACCCAGGGAAAGCATTTTGCTGTTCTAGAGAGCTCTTTTTTCTCTGGGAAATTTCTGAAACATGCCAAACTATCAGAAACAATTCCCAGATCCCAGTTTAGGAAGAGTTTAGTATCTACTGGAAGGCAGCATAATGTAGTGATTAAAAATACTAAAGTCAGATTTCCTGGATTTGCATTTTAGCTCCTACAAGACTACAGAACTTCAGACTAGTTAGCTAACTTCTTTCTGTGCCTCATTTTCCTCATTGTAAAGTGATGATAATAACAATACCCATTTCATAGGGTCATTGTCAGAATTGAGTTAATATAAAGTGGTCAGAATAGTAAGCAGTCTAATTCTTTTAAAATACCATGAGCATTGCCAGCAAGATACTATTAATATTTGAAGGGTATAGAGTGATACCTCAAATTATTTGCCCAGTAGGGGAAGGCAATGGCACCCCACCCCAGTACTCTTGCCTGGAAAATCCCATGGACAGAGGACTCTGGTGGGCCGCTGTCCATGGGGTCGCTAAGAGTCGGACACGACTGAGCGATTTCACTTTCACTTTTCACTTTTATGCATTGGAGAGGGAAATGGCAACCCACTCCAGTGTTCTTGCCTGGAGAATCCCAGGGACAGGGGAGCCTGGTGGGCTGCCGTCTATGGGGTCGCACAGAGTCGGACACGACTGAAGTGACTTAGCAGTAGAGTTTCCTAATGCTTTGCATTTTGTATTAGAAATCACTCAGAGTAGAACAAAATTAAGACATATTTGTTACAGGGACAAGGGCCATAAATTGGAAAAAGACCAGTGTTATATTTAATTGTCTGTGATAAAGGGTATGGGTTGCAGGACTCTCTATAGCTCTTCTGATTAAGGGCTAGTTTTGTCTCAGAACTGAACTCAAGACTGAATTTTCAAATGAGGACTAAAGTTGGTTGGTCAAGCTTTGGTGCTAGGTCTAGCTGCAGTTGCATCCAACCAGGTTAGTTAACCCAAATGACATTATGATGGCAGTTAAAAAAAAAAAAGACTGAAGAAGTATGATTTGGAAGAAATATTGGACTCATTTATTTCCATAAAGGAAGTAAGGTGAGTGACTGGAATTTTCATGAAAGCAACTTGGGCTCCGTATGAGGAAATAGTTTTCAGCCACAACTGTTTTAAAATAAAAAAAGCTGCCTTAGTAGGTAATAAGCTTTCACACTAAAAATGTTCCAGGAGAAACTGGCCTGCCACTAATCAGAAATGTACCTGTATGTTCGTCTGTAAAGTGAGGATAACCAGGATTGTTATAAGGATTAAAGGAGATAATATGCATAAGGCAGTTAGCATGGGGCTCGACACATTGTAAATATTCCATGAATGGTAATTGCTGATAACTCGACACATTGTAAATATTCCATGAATGGTAATTGCTGATACTACCATAACCACCTTCATTGCTACTATCATTATTATTATTAATTGAAATTTTAAATTTAGCAGATACTGGATTATATAATCTCTCTAGTTTTTATGAAAATAGATGGTAAGCTTATGCTAACCATTTTAAGGTCTTCTTTCACTCAGGAAGTTTAAAATACTTAGAAATGGGAGACATTTTATATTGTAGAATGTGGTGTTACTCTTCATGTGTTTATTATGCTAGCTCCTTTGACTATTCTATTTATTATTCTCTACTTTATTTAGAATGGTTTAACCTGTGTGTAGTTCAGCTGTATTCTTTGTTAGTATAGTAATTATAGACTTTCTTCTGTTTATAAAGATGAAAAGGAGATGGGATAAAGAGACGAAAGAAGTTTCAAGTTTAAATACCAAGGTCTTTTGTTTCTCAGCTGGTGAACAGGTTAGATGAGAATTATTTTAGAGAAAAAAAATGGCACCTTGTTTATTTTCTCTTGAAGGATTCATTTTGTTCTAAACTCACACTTTGAAAGTTTTAATACTTTTTTTTTGTGATTGTGTCTTTTTTTGCAAAAAGAAATCGAGTTAGAAATAAAACAAAAATCAGCATATTTCCTTTCAAGGCGAAGGAGTAGAATTTGCAGAAGCAAGATTAGAACAAAAAATTTAAATGAGGTGTGTGTTTAAATGAAGGAAAAAAGTGAAAACTATTACTTTTTTCTTTTGCTCTAAGTATATTCTCTGATATACAGTATTTTATATCACTACAGAAACCTCTAATTATTCTCATTCTGTATTCATTGATGATGAGGTAGGACTCCATGGGACAAATGAAAGATTTCGGATTTATCATATCTATGAGGAAATAGGGGACAAGAAAAAGGAACACAGATAGTGAGGTTATAAAGGGTTCAAAATCATAAACGGTTTTGCTCTATAATCCCTACTCACTTAGCAGATGATAAATGGAAGCCCTGTTGGAGTTTGACTTCATTTTTATTTTTTCTGTCTGTGTGCAGTTTACTTAGATTCTCTTCTCCTTCAAGGATTTTTTTTCACCCTTGCCTATAGGCCTACAGAGGCAATCAAGACTGAACAATAGGTGCCTTCTTATTTCAAGTGGGTAATTTGCATTTCTGAGGATCTCCTGACTGGATTAAACACATTTCCCAGAGGCTTCTGCAACTAGGGGAATGCTCCTTCTAGAAATTTACTTCATCTTTTGCAGGGTAGGGTGTTGCTCAGCTTTCATACTCCTGAGAAGCACAAAGCACCTAAATTTCCACAAAGTAATTGTTTCATTTCTGCTGTGATTCAGTTATTCATAAATTCAGAAGGGTTGAGTACATACTCTTTCCTAATTTTCATACTGTTTACTTGAGTGTTTTGCTTAAAATGAAGTGGGCAAGGTATGAAACAGCAGGAAACTAGAATTTTGAAAACCTATTCTTGAGTTCTGATTTTAGGTCAACTGCTTTGCCATACTGAGCCTCAGTTTCCCTATTTGTAACTTGAGGGATTGCCACCCTTTAGAGCTCTGAGAGATGAAAACTCTATGCAATAGATAACACTGATGGACCCTTCTTTCCTTTCGGCAAAAACAAAGTACTTTGGGAGCAGGCTTTATAGTGGAAGTGTATCTTAGTTGGTCTAGAATGGAAAGGAATTCAGTAATGAATCGTCCATACTATAATATGAATAGGCCAAAGAGGAGAGATTGGAGCTCTGGACTATATAGAGGAAGCAGGACTATACAGAAGAAGCAGCACTCAAAATAGAGCCTCAGGGAGGTTGGAGCGATAAGAGGAAAAGCCGAAGAACAGAATTTTGGAGGCAAGGAGGAGGTCATGCCAGATGTCACTAAAGTGAAAATGAAGGTCGCTCAGTCAGGTCCAACTCATTGTGGGCCTCATGGACTATATAGTCTATGGAATTCTCCAGGCCAGAATCCTGGAGTGCATAGACTTTTCCTTCTCCAGAGGATCTTCCCAACCCAGGAATTGAAGCTTAAACTGGGGTCTCCTAAATTGCATGTGTATCCTTTACCAACTGAGCTATGAGGGAAGCCCCCAGATGTTACTACGGACTGACTTAAGGCTCACGTCTATTAGAACATATAACAGTTGGAGACTTTTTTCACAAAGTTGGTTGGAATAGTGGGACAGAATATTGTGTTGGATTTAATAGTAAATATGGAGACAAAGTATAGATTATTATTTACATAATAATAAAGAACTATAAAAAAGCTTGGCTATTTGGTTGGGAAAAGAAGGAGAGATAAAGGAATAGATATAGAAACATAGGGTCAAAAGATATTTTCTTTTTAAAGGAGGAGAGATATTGATATATTTATATATTAAGGGAGTAAAGACAATAGTGAAGGGATAGTAGATGCAGGCTAAGAAAGATGCCAGCTAAAGCCCTGCTTAAAATTCTCTGGTATCTTGGGACTGACATATACAGTCCTTTGATTTCTGACTGTTCTTAACTTTCTGGCTTTAACTCTAATCATCCTCTGCATGGTCTTGAACTAACCAGTACAACTGAACGAAGTATGATACTTCCTTTATATCATTGAAGATGCTAGTCAAAATGACCTTCCTTTTTCTCCTTCTCCTCCTTCTTTTTTGGCCTGGCTAATTTTCAGTTCAGTTCAGTTCAGTCACTCAGTCATGTCCAGCTCTTTGCGACTCCATGTACTGCAGCACGCTAGGCTTCCCTGTCCATTGCCGACTCCTGGAGCTTGATCAAACTTATGTCCATTGATGATGCCCTCCAACCATCTCGTCCTCTGTTGTCCCCTTCTCCTCCTGCCTTCAATCTTTCTCAGCATCAGTGTCTTTTCTAATGAGTCAGTTCTTTACATCAAGTGGCCAAAGTATTGGAGTTTCAGCTTTAGCATCAGTCCTTCCAATGAATATTCAGGACTGATTTCCTTTAGGATTGACTGGTTGGATCTCCTTCCTCTCTTGGGTACTCTCAAGAGTCTTCTCCAACACCACAGTTCAAAAATATCAATTCTTCAGTATTCAGCTTTCTTTATGGTCCAACTCTCACATCCATACATGACTACTGCAAAGCTTTGACTATATAAACTTTATCAGCAAAGTAATGTCTCTGCTTTTTAATAGCTGTCTAGGTTGGTTGGTCATAGCTTTTCTTCCAAGGAGCAAGCATCTTTTAATTTCATGGCTGTAGTCACCATCTGCAGTGATTATGGAGCCCAGGAAAATAAAGTCTGTCCCTTTCCATTGTTTTCCCATCTATTTCCCATGAAGTGATGGGACCAGATGCTATGATCTTAGTTTTTTGAATGTTGAGTTTTAAGCCAACTTTTTCACTCTCTCCTCTTTCACTTTCATAAAGAGGCTCTTTAGTTCTTCACTTTCTGCCATAAGGGTGGTGTCATCTGCATATCTGAGGTTATTGATATTTCTCCTGGCAATCTTGATTCTGGACTAATTTTCACTTATCCTTAAAGCTTTGTTCAGATGATCCCTTTCTCTGGGAAATATTTCCTGTCATCTTTGTCCTCCACCCTCACCTTAGCCAGGGTTAGTCACTGGAATTCCTTTAAAATTCTTTGTGGACTTTTATGTTATTGGCTGGCTGCCTAAGTCACTTCAGTCGTGTCCGACTCTGTGTGACCCCATAGATTTCAGCCCACCTGGCTCCCCCATCCCTGGGATTCTCCAGGCAAGAACACTGGAGTGGGTTGCCATTTCCTTCTCCAATGCATGAAAGTGAAAAGTGAAAGGGAAGTCGCTCAGTCGTTTCCGACTCATCATGTAATATTACGTTTTTTAAATTTATCTGCTTCCTGTAGGTGGCCATGAATTTCTGAAGGTCAGACAACACTACTTGAGAAGTAAGTGTTCAATAAATGTTTATTAAACAAGGCAAGGAAGACAATACTTGAGAATCACGGTGTCAAAATGAACTCTGTGTTTCAAAGATTGTTGATTAAATGTCTCTTTGTTCCCCAGTTCTACTCTAAAATAATTGCAGCTTTCTTGATCGTGAGAAAGAACTACTAGTAAGGCAGATAGTTAGTAGTCATGTTGCCACCTGTTCTAAGGCCAGGACAGACTCCATTAATCAATTACTATGCTTGCTCACACAGCTTGAATGTTGCCTCTATACATGGTAAGGGATCAGTGTTGACACTTGTGGCAAAACCTATTTGCTGTTTTGCAGTCTCTTGTTTTTCTTAAACCTTTTCTTTGTTCTTGTTATTCAGTTGCTAAGTCACGTCCTGCTCTTTACGATGCTATGGACTATAGCATACCAGGCTCTTCTCCTCCACTGTCTGCCAGAGTCTGCTCAAATTCATGTTCATTAAGTTGGTGATACCTTCTAATCACCTCAGCCTTTGACATCCCCTTCTCATTTGCCTTTAGTCTTTCCCAGCAGCATGGTCTTTTCCAATGAGTTGGCTCTTCACATCAGGTGGCCAAGGTATTGGAGCTTCACCCACAATACGAAAGTATCAGTTCTTTGGTGCTCAGCCCTCTCTGTGGTCCAGCTCTCACATCCATACATGACTACTGGAAAATCTATAACTTTGACAGTATGAACCTTTGTGGGCAAAGTGATGTCTCTGCTCTTTTTTTTTTTTTTTTTGCTTTCTAGGTTTGTCATAGTTTTCCTTCCAAGGAGCAAGCGTCTTAATTTCATGGCTGTAGTCACCATCCACAGTGATTTTGGAGCCCAAGATAATAAGATCTGTCACTGCTTCCACTTTTTCCCCTTCTTTTTGCCATGAAGTGACAGGACCAGATACCATTTGATCAGAGTCATTTATGGTTGAGTTTTAAGCCAGCTTTTTCATTCTCCTCTTTCACCTTCATCAAGAGGCTCTTTAGTTCGGCCTCACCTTCTGCCATTAGAGTGGTGTCATCTGCTTATCTGAGGTTGTTGATATTTCTCCTTGGAATCTTGATTCCAGTTTGTGATTCATCCAGCCTAGCATTTTATATGATGTACTCTGCATATAAGTTAAATAAGCAGAGTGACAATATACAACCTCATCATACTCCTTTCCCAATTTGGAATGAGTCAGTTGTTCCATGTCCAGTTCTAACTGTTGCTTCTTGACCTGTGTACAGGTTTCTCAGGAGACAGGTAAAGTGGTCTGGTTGTATGGTCTTCTAAAGAATTTTTCATACTCTGCTGTGATCCACACAGTCTAATGCTTCAGTGTAGTCAATGAAGCAGAAGTTTGTTTTTTTTTTTTTTCTTTTCTGGAATTCTCTTGCTTTTTCCACGATCCACCGAATGTTTGGCAGTTTGGTTTCTGATTCCTCTGCCTTTTTTAAACCCAGCTTGTGCATCTGGAAGTTCTTGGTTCATGTACTGCTGAGGCCCAACTTGAAGGATTTTAAGCATAACCTTGCTAACATATGAAATGAGCAATATAATATGGTAGTTCTTTGGTGTTGCCCTTCTTTGGGATTGGAATGAAAACTGACCTTTTACAATCCTGTCGCCACTGCTGAGTTTTCTAAATTTGCTGGCATATTGAGTGCAGCCCTTTAACAGCATCATCTTTTAAGATTTTAAATAGCTCTGCTAGAATTCTGTCACCTTCACTAATTTTGTTCATAATAATGCTTCCTAAGGCCCATGTGACTTCACACTCCAGAATGTCTGATGAGTGGTCACACCATCATGGTTATCAGGGTCATTAAGAACTTTTTGTGCAGTTCTTCTGTGTATTCTTGCCACCTCTTCTTAATCTCTTCTGCTTCCGTTAGATCCTTACCTTTTCTATCCTTTATTGTGCCTATTCTTGCATGAAATATTCCCTTGAAATCTCCAAGATTATTGAAGAGATCTCTAGCCTTTCCCATTCTACTGTTTTCCTCTGTTTCTTTGCATTGTTCATTTAAGAAGGCCTTCTTATCTCTTCTTGCTATTCTCTGGAATTCTGCATTCAGTTAGGTATATATTTTTCCCTTTCTCTCTTGGCTTTCACTTCTCTTCTTTCCTCATCTATTTGTAAAGCCTTTCAGACAACTACTTTGCCTTCTTGCATCTCTTTTTCTTTGGGATGAGTTTGGTCACTGCCTCCTATACAGTGTTAGAATCTCTGTCCATAGTTCTTCAGGCACTCTGTCTACTGGATGTAATCCCTTGAATCTTTTCATCACCTCCACTATATAATCATAAGGGATTTCATTTAGGCCATACTTGAATGGTCTAATGGTTTTCCTTACTATCTTCAACTTAAGCCTGAATTTTGTAAAAAGGAGCTTATGATCTAAGCCACAATCATCTCCAAGTCTTATTTTTACTGACTGTATCAGTTCAGTTCAGTTCAGTCACTCAGTAGTTTCTGACTCTTTGTGACCCCATGAATTGCAGCACACCAGGACTCCCTGTCTATCACCAACTCCCAGAGTTCACTCAGACTCAATGTCCATTGAGTCAGTGATGCCATCCAGCCATCTAGTCCTCTGTCATCCCCTTCTCCTCCTGTCCCCAATCCCTCCCAGCATCAGAATCTTTTCCAATGAGTCAACTCTTCGCATGAGGTGGCCAAAGTACTGGTGTTTCAGTTTTAGCATCATTCCTTTCAAAGAAATCCCAGGGCTGATCTCCTTCAGAACGGACTGGTTGGATCTCCTTGCAGTCCAAGGGACTCTCAAGAGTCTTCTCCAACACCACAGTTCGAAAGCATCAATTCTTCGGCACTCAGCCTTCTTCACAGTCCAACTCTCATATCCATACATGACCACAGGAAAGACCATAGCCTTGACTAGACGGACCTTTGTTGGCAAAGTAATGTGGCGGCCGGAAGGACCAACTGACCGTATAGAGGTTCTCTATTTTTGGCTGTAAAGAATATGCATTTAGTCATGTCTGATTCTTTAAAACCCTATGGACTGTAGCCTGCCAGACACCTCTGTCAGTGGGGATTCTCCAGGCAAGAATACTGGAGTGGGTTACCATGCTCTCTTCATAAAGAATATAATCAATCTGATTTTGGTATTGATACCTGGTGATGTCCATGTGTAGAGTCATCTCTTGAGTGTTTGCTGTGACTGGTGTTTTCTTTTGACAAAGAGCTGTTAGCCTTTGCCCTGCTTCTTTTGTATACCAAGGCCCAAAGTTGCCTATTTTTCCAGGTATCTCTTGATTTCCTACTTTTGCATTCCAATGCCCCTCGATGAAAAGGATATCTTTTTTGGTGTTAGTTCTAGAAGGTCAGCTCAGCTTCTTTGGCATCAGTGGTGGGGCGCAGACTTGGATTACTGTGATGTTGAATGGTTTGCCGTGAAAATGAACTGAGATTATTATGTTATTTTTGAAAATTTACCCAAGTTCTACATTTTGGACTCTTTTGTTGACAATGAGGGCTACTCCATTTCTTCTAAGGGATTCCTGCCCACAGTAGTAGATATAATGGTCATCTGAATTAAATTCACCCATTCCCATCCATTTTAATTCACTGATTCCTAAGATGTCAACATACATTCTTGATATCTCCTGCTTGACCACATCAAACTTACTCTGATTCATGGACCTAACATTCCAGGTTCCTATGCAGTGTTTTCTTTACAGCATCAGACTTTACTTTCACCACCAGACACATCCATCACTGAACATGATTTATGCTTTGGCCAAGATGCTTCATTCTTTCTGGAGTTATTAGTAATTGCTCTCCAGTATTCCCCAGTAGCATACTGGACACTTTCTGAGCTGGGGGCTCATCTTCTGGTGTCATAGCTTTTTGTCTTTTCATACTGTCCATGGGGTTCTTCAGGCAAGAATAATGGAGTGGGTTGCCATTTCTGTTTCCAGAGGACCATGTTTTGTCAGAACTCTTCATCGTTCTGGCAAGACCTTTCCTAGAAATGTAATATAAAATCTGCCACTGCCCTAAAACTATGTTCCCCTGGTTTCTCCAGGAATCTATCTGGCCAGTGCATGTATATATGACCTTCTGGCAATAAAGCTCAGATGGATTTTCATTTTTCTTAGTAATTTATTATAGGAATTATACTCCTATAAATAAACAGTGAGTGTTAAGCCCACTTTTTAGATGAAGGAGCTGGGAATCGTTAACATTTTTAAAATTATAGTAGGGAGAATGTTGGAGAAGGCAATAGCACCCCACTCCAGTACTCTTGCCTGGAAAATCCCACGGATGGAGGAGCCTGGTAGGCTGCAGTCCATGGGGTCGCTAAGAGTCGGACACGACTGAGCGACTTCACTTTTTCTTTTCACTTTCATGCATTGGAGAAGGAAATGACAACCCACTTCAGTGCTCTTGCCTGGAGAATCCCAGGGATGGGGAAGCCTGGTGGGCTGCCGTCTATGGGGTCACACAGAGTCGGACACGACTGAAGTGACTTAGCATAGCATAGCATAGCATAGGGAGAATGTTGAGGGGAAAAAGGTGATATCTATCTATATGGAAAGATTCTATCATATTTACACAGGAAAAAAATATGAAAAAGTGAGGAATTCACTGTGATTTTTACCTTTTTCTTAATCCTTTTTACTCCATTCCTTACTCCACATCCTATAATGTAGTTTAACAAAAATTTGCTGAATAAGGATGGCATCACCAATGCAATGGACATGAACTTGGGCAAACTTCAGAAGACAGTGAGGGACAGGGAGACCTGGTATACTGCAGTCCGTGGGGGTCCATGACTGAGTGACTGAACAATGAATAGCTTGTACTAAGTACGCTAAATATGTTCTATGAATAGGAGATTAAAAAAAACGTACAGGACAAATCAACTGTCAGGGAGTTTACAATCTTATTAGGGAAGCTGTTAAGAAGTAAAACAGGGATATATAGAATATGGGTGGGGGCTTCCCTGGTGGCTCAGCTGGTAAAGAATCCTCCTCCAATGTGGGAGACCTGAGTTCGATCCCTGGGCTGGAAATATCCCCTGGAGAAGGGAATGGCTACCCACTTCAGTATTCTGACCTGGAGAATTCCATGGACTGTATAGTCCATGGGGTCACAAAGAGTTGGACACGACTGAATGACTTTCACTTCATTTCAGTGGAAAACATGCTAATATGACTCAGTCTGCATTGTTCCATTTATCCAGCCATTGTTGTTAGATCATTTACTAACCTATTAATTTTAATGATCAAAGTCACAGAATTTTTCTTAATCTTGAATCTTGTTCCTATAAGAATATTTCCTTGAATCATGGAAATTGTATGTGGATAAGAGAGTCTTATACTCCTATGGATAAAATCATTAAGAGTATTACATTATAAACAGGGTATATACTTTTTTTCTGGATCAGAAAGTCAGAATTTAGTAAGATGAAAAAGAAAAAAATACCTCATTAAGACTTAAGAATTAATCAATTTAGAACATATTACTAATTTTTTTTAATGACTGTGCAGACTTTGTTGAGTCTGTAGAATTAGTTTGTTATAAGTGGCAAAAGACAAACATTATTTAGAAAATTAAACACAAAAAAGACATATCCCCACCTTGTTTACTCGACTCAAATTGCAGCACAAGCATTAAAGAAAGCCTTGCTAAACTTACTGTTTCTCCAGAGAACATTGAATTAGCACCCATGTGAATATTATAAAAATAAGGAACAGAATGTTCACAGTAAACCTTAGGAAGATTCTGAGGCAGATAAGGCCAAATGTTTAATTTTCATTTTTTAATGTAATGCTGTTACAACTTACTTGCAATGTTCCTCCCTGCATGGCGGCCCCATAATTATTTCATCATGCAGCAGGAAATCCTGGTAGGTCATATATAAACAGCCTGAGGCAGGAACCTCTTCATCTGATAGAGTATGACATCTGACATCTGTGCAGCCGGCTGCTTGCCTGCCACAATTAACCAGGAAGCTTGGGCATTAACTAATGCAAAGGCCACTGGGAGCTTGGGATAATGTGGAGTAGCAAAGGTCTTTCCTAATCCAATAAATTCCTATGAAGATGAAAAACTGACAGCAAATAGGTGACAGTTTTCTCTGGAACTGAACCTTTGTGGTCTTTTTCCTGATTGTTTTCCAAAAAGCAGCAAGCCATCTTTCTTGTCTCCCCTCCCATTCTACTTCTCATGTATGCATAATTTCCCTTGACTTTGAATGAGACTGAAGTGCACTTAGAGGCTGCTGAATTTTGCTCTTGGTATTGTTTATGCTCAAGTGGGGGTGGGAATCCCTTTCTGGGTTTCACAAACTAAAGGAAACCCAGAATGGAACCTCTGTGTAAAATGTGTTGAAGGATTGAGCCAGCACCTGCTTTACAAGCTAATTGTTTCTACCAGCCATTTATTGTTTGTTATTCTGTTTGGAGGCAAATGCTAAGAACCGTAGATGATTTGCATTGCTAGGAGTTTAACTGGCTTGCCTCCTTTAAAATAATATACATACATATACATTATATATACATGCATATATAATTTTTATATTTTATTTCAGTGTTTTTATTAAACAAATATTTACTGAGTACCTACTATGTGTGACACTATGCTTGACCCAGGGTTAAATAAGATCATTTCTAAACAGAACTGAAGATCGTCTCTGTCCATGAACTTGGTCTAATGAAGGAGACTACCACATACAGCAACATACATACAGCAACTAATATGCAATTGTGGTTAGTGTCTTATAATATGAACTAAGAATTGATAAAGGGGGAAACAGATTCCTTAAGAAGAGAACAGTCAGAAAAGATAGCATGGAGGAAGTGATAGTTTTTCTGTATCTTGAGTGCTGTTTTCTAGATTCTCAAAGTGAGAAGGAGTGTTATAGAGTGAGTAATGAACACAAAGTCATTGAGATATTGAAGATCCAGGGATCTTTGAGGGAATTAAGGGAGGATTAATATTGTGTGCACATAGGATGTCTGGAGGGGTGAGGAAGGAGATCAGGCTAGAAAGACAAGCCTGGTACCTTGGGAGCCATGCTAAGGAGTTATTGTGAAGGCAGTGACTAGTTTGATTTTCTTTTAAAATTAAAGGAAAATTATTGCTGGAATGATGTTTTTGGAATCTTGTTCTGGCAGAAGTATGAGATAGATCAGTGAGGGAAAACATATTTGAGTCAGGAAGCCAATGAGAAAGCTATTTCAGTAGGGCCTCTCCACACTTCATTTGTTGATTCCTTCAACAAGTAAATGCATAAGAAGATTAAAAAAAGATACCTTTGAGTTTTCGTGTCTTGGTATTTTACTGGTGTGGCTTCATAATTAATTTCTCTGCCCTCTCTTTATCTTTACTCCCCTACCTCATTTCCAATTTTTTTTTTTCCATTTCTGAGCCATCTGAAACCAGAAATGACTGAAATCATACCCCTCTGAGGTTAAAGCTCTTGGCCAACATTCCAATCATTTCAACACTATCCAAGTTGAACTCTTTGAAGTCAGTGCCTTGCTAGTAATGATATAGCAGATATTTGTCCAAAATAATCACTAGTTGGTTTAGAAGAGAGAAAGAAGCCTAACAGGTAAGTGTTGGACAATACATATGGTCAATTATGAACTGACTTGAAAAGTAGGCTGCAAGAATCTGATAAGGAGAAATCTGTGGGATTCAGAACATACTGTATTAATTATTATTATTCATTCTATATTGCCACAAGTGTGCAAAATGTTATATAAGTGGTTGACAGTGCTGGAGAAAGAATAATAGCCCAGGCCTGGAGTGCTTATAATTTATGTAAACATATCCTTTTATTTTGTTTTTCTAAGCCATTTCTCTGAATTGTTATTCGACTTATTTTGCTCATATTTATATTTCATCTCTGGTTCTCATATAAACTAAAAAATAAGTTGTGTTAAGAATCACACATGTTTTTACAAAATGATGGTTCTCATCCATAATATTGGAACCACCACATTGGGAATTCTGAGTACAAAGCAACTCCTTGGTTTGAGTTCCATGTGTTTATGAAATGAGAAAAGCAGAGTATATTTAAGGCTCTCTGGAGATGAATGGGACTAGAATACTGTAGTATTATTAGGAGCTTTTCTTAATAGAGTATTAAAAATCTTTGCCTTTGAAAGTGTTTTTACTACCAGGAAAACAGAGGAAGTCATGTAGAGAAGATTAGTATCAACATTTATTATTACCTTAAATTTCTTGCTAGTTCTGCCTCCTGATCATACTTAGTTTATCAGGTTCATTGGTCTCCACCAATATAAATTCATGCCATCTTATTGCTCTATTTTATCTTGTTGAGGAAATTCCTTAGGCTGACTTAGTTCAGAAGCAGACTGAGTGATTTATACAGCCTCGAGTTTCTGTTGGATAGCCATAAGCGACTTATGGACAGGCAAATTCAGTAATGATATGAATGTGATAGTAGGGAGACCTCTATTTTACTGCAGCTATGCATATTACTTATTTTACTATTTAAAAATATTTGAAAGATAAATGTAAACATTGATGCAATTTGTATTAGCCTCTGAAAAGCTTTTCCTTAAAGTCAGAAATAAAACTTATGACAAGTTTGGAACTTCTAATTTGAAGGTCCTATAAAATATGATTTATTAAATTTATCTATCTTCTGATATGAAATAACCCCCATTGATAAGAAAGAAATTAATAAACCAATCAAATGACTATTTTAATTTACTAAAATTAATTGAGTCCTCATTGTATGAGCACTATACTTAGGCAGTATTGATACCCTGGTGAATAAAACAGATATGTTCCTTGGGGGACTGTCCTAAGGTGGTGGAGGAATAGGACGGGGAAACCACTTTCTCCCCAACAAATTCATCAAAAGAACATTTGCACGCTGAGTGAATTCCACAAAACAACTTCTGAATGCTGGCAGAGGACATCAGGCACCCAGAAAAGCAGCCCATTGTCTTCGAAAGGAGATGTTTTATCAACGGTGCTGTATAGATGGAGAAGTCTTGAGACTACTGTAAAAAGACTGAAAACCAGAAGCAGGAGGCCTAAGTCCAAATCCTGAGAACACCAGAGAACTCCTGACTCCAGGGAACATTAATCGACAGGAGCTCATCAAACGCCTCCATACCTACCCTGAAACCAAGCACCACCCAAGGGCCAGCAAGTTCCAGAGCAAGACATACCACACAAATTCTCCAGCAACACAGGAACATAGCCCTGAGCTTCAATATACAGGCTGCCCAAAGTCACACCAAACCCACTGACATCTCATAACTCATTACTGGACACTTCATTGCACTCCAGAGAGAAGAAATCCAGCTCCACCCACCAGAACACCGACACAAGCTTCCCTAACCAGGAAACCTTGACAAGCCACCCAAAAACCCCCATCCACAGTGAGGAAATTCTGCAATAAAGAGAATTCCACAAACTGCCAGAATACAGAAAGGCCACCCCAAACACAGCAATATAAACAAGATGAATAGACAGAGGAATACCCAGCAGGTAAAGAAACAGGATAAATGCCCACTAAACCAAACAAAAGAGAAAGAGATAGGGAATCTACCTGATAAAGAATTCTGAATAATGATAGTGAAAATGATCCAAAATCTTGAAAACAGATATGTTCCTTGACCTTTTGAGTGTGCATAATGTAAACTGACAATCACAGTACTTTGTGAAAGTGTTTTTATAGGAGAAACAGAATAAACTGTGAATCTCTTTTATGGCTCTAAACTTATACCTATTTATCAGAGAGGATGTCCCAGAGGAAATGATGTCTAAGTAGATGAAAATTGGGGTTGTGAGTCTGGAGAGGATTCCAGGTAGACAGAGGAGAAAAGTCTAGAAGCAAGTGAAATTCTAGTAAGAGTCTATAACTGAAGATAATCTGGTATGGTTTGAGTTTAGATTACAAGGATGGAAGAGGGGGAGGGAAAGCTAAAAAGCAAAATTATTCAGATTAGTATAAGCTAAGATAAAACATTAGGACCATATACTAAAAAAGACGTTCTAAACTCGGTCTCATGGCCTTGTGGGGAGTCATGGATGAGCTTCAGGGAATTGCTTGAGGAAATTTTTTTGCAAAAATATATTCTCGAAGGGTTCCAACAAGTCGTTCTTGTTAAGAACAAAAATTTCTTCCTTGTTGTCCCTCCCCCACCAACACATAATAACTATTTGTGATATGTTAGCAATTGGACCTTGGCAACTTCATTCACTCATTCACACATTTATATATTTAACAAATATTTATTGAATTTTTTTGTAAACAAGGGGTACAATGGTGAATAAGAGATGACAGACTTCTAAAGGGGAGGACAGGAAATAAGCAACAAATGAATGAAATTTCATAGTAATAAACATTATAAAGAAATTAAAATAAGAGATGTTGATAGAGAGGAAGGCTTCCCTGAGGAAATAACAATTGAGCTAAAACTTGAATTGGCTAGAAGCTGAAATAGCTAGTGAAAGACTCTGAGACAGAATTGATTTGATATATTTGCTGAATTGAAAGAAGGTCATTGTAACTGCAATATAAATAGTGGGAGAGTAGTACAAAATAGGATGTGACATTGGAGAAAAGGATAGGAACCAAGTCATATCGATCATGGCCAGGAATTTGAATTTTATTCTCAATACCATGGGAAATCATTGAAAAAATTTAACAGTAGTATCACATAATCTGATTTATGTTATGGAAAAAAATTGTAGAGAAGAGTAGAAATAGGGAGAGACTAGTTAGCAATCTGTTATAGTAGTTCAAATGAGATGATTTCATTTTAGTAATGGAAATGGAGATTAGTATATAAATTTGAGATTATATTTTGGACCAATACCTAGCTGCCTGTGTGTAGGCATGAAAAGATGACTAACTGCAATGGATGAGATTCTCCAAATACAAATACTTTTTACATGGAAAATACTAAAGAAGTTTCCACAGAATTTCTTCACAGATCTGACAGACAAAACCAAGTCAAGATATGTGAGTTCAAATTTCAACCCTGTCATTTGTAACTTTGGGTCAACGAGTGATGTACCTTCTCTTGGTCAATTTTCTTATATAAAATATGAAGTTAATAAAATATGAAATCATCCAACACTCTTGGTTCCAAGTGAATTTTGTTTAGTTCTAAAATGAGCAATAAATAACTTCAACAACAACGAAAGGATCCTTGAGAATGGATAGCTGAAAAAGGGAGAGAAGAAGAGAATCTTGAGGAAAAACTGTATCATTTTTACCCAGAGCGAAATTGCTACCTTTCTTATGGTGCTCCACATTCAAAACTTGCTTTTAGGATCCCATTAAACATGATCTTAACTGGCTCATTTTGTTCCTGTATTCAGAAGTGTACACACACAGGCTAGGCAGTGAGATTTCCAATGCTAGGTAAACAAGGTAGTCTGGCTTCTGAAAATTCATTCTGCATATATTACATGCATTGATATTCAAATATTCACATGAACTTCCCAGGAAGCTCACAGTGATTATGACCTCCACAATCACCTTAATTGGCCCAGGCACTTGCCAAGAGTGTGCCCAGGAGACACTGAGGATGAGCTCAGACCTTTGTGGCTGTGTACTTATAAATCTTCTCTTCCTTTCTCTTTTCTATACACTGTGAAAGCTCTGCAGTTAAAAGTAACTATAAGAAGCAGGTTTGGTCTCAGGGTGTGGAACAGTCTCAGAAAGTTTTAATTAGATACCTCCTTCCTTGTGGCTCAGCTGGTAAAGAGTCCACCTACAGTGCGGGAGACCTGCGTTCAATCCCTGGGTTGGGAAGATCCGCTGGAGAAGGCAATGGCTACCCACTGTAGTATACAGTCCATGGGGTTGCAAAGAGTTGGACACAACTGAGCCACTAGGGAAACTGGAAACTAGGGACTAGGGTTGTTTATATATATATATATTTTTTTTAATTATTTGAGATATCTTTTGCTCTCTTAAGCAGCTAAGTCAGTGTTAAGTAAAAGTGTAGCTTAGTTAATGTTTGTAGAAATGGGAGTTCTTTGTCCTATTGCCATACTGGTATAAAACCAGAGAAACACCGTGTGCCTTTCTTCATCCCTTCGTATAGAAACAAGGCTCATGAATTGGGGTATGGAGGCAGCTTGGGTGGGAGAGTGCACGGGCGGAAGGTAGTTGATGGCATACATAAATTTTCCAGTTGGAAAGTTGGTATTCTCACTCTGTACCTAGAATCCTGTAAATGGAGTTAAAGCTTTGCTACTATAGTTGATCTGGAAAAAACCTGCTAGAAATAAGCCAATGTTTCAGAAATCTTAAAAGAAAACAAATGGTTTTAAGATTTTAGAAATCTTAAAAGAAAACATGCTTTTAGGTTGTGCCTGTGAATTTTATGGCTTCCCTGGTGGCTCACTAGTATTTGGATGAACTAGGCTCTAGGCAATGCCTCTGTGGGTAAGAAAAGAGCTATTGAATTTTAATTTTGATTGTTCTCCATATTGCTGCTCAGCTATGACCTCTTCATTCATGTTGATATATTTTAATAAAAAAAGCCCTTGAATTCAAACATTTGAGGTTTCTACACTGCTAGAATATTTCTTTGAATAGCAGGGCAGGAAATCTTCCTGTTGAGCAAACTATTACAGTAAATGAAGTTTGTCCTAAGGTGATGTCTTTCCTGCTCTTTTGACATATCCTCTTTCATTTTTTTACCCTACTGAGTTCTAAAAGATAATTTTAAAAAAGTAAGATCTTGACTCTTCTACATGATATAAAAATGAACATGTGTTAAAGATTTTGTTTAACATATTCAATGAGGGAATCAGGCAGATGTTATAACTGGTCAAAAGAGAATCTGTAAAACAGAAGGATTTATATAAATTTGTTGAAACAAACAGGCAAGTCAAGGCAAAGCTAGTTTCTTTTTTCCCCAGAGTTTTAAAGTCCATTAAATCTATCAGGACAGAATTTGCATCTTTATCAGTTATGTACGTTTTACAGAGTTGTAAAATAGCTCAAGAACGATGAGGACTAAAGTCAGATAACCTGAAATGGTTTCTTTTAGATGATGCATAGTTTTCTTGTTGTTGTTGTTTAGTTGCTAAATTGTGTCCAATATTTTTTGTGCCCTACGTGAACTGTAGCCCGCCAGACTCCGCTGTCCCTGGATTTCCCAGGCAAGAATACTGGAGTGGGTTGCCATTTCCTTCTCCAGGGGATATTCCTGACCCAGGGGTAGAACCTGTGTCTCCTGTTTGGCAGGTAGATTCATTACCACTGAGTCACTTGGGAAGCATAGTTTTCTACTGAAGACCAAAAATTCTTCTACAGTTCTTGTATAAATGTATTAATATTATAGAACAAAGTAAGCATCAAGTAAATATCAGATCAGATCAGATCAGATCAGTCGCTCAGTCGTGTCCGACTCTTTGCGACCCCATGAACTGCAGCACGCCAGGCCTCCCTGTCCATCACCAGCTCCCAGAGGTCACCCAGACTCACACCCATCAAGTCAGTGATGCCATCCAGCCATCTCATCCTCTGTCGTCCCCTTCTCCTCCTGCCCTCAATCCCTCCCAGCATCAGAGTCTTCTCCAATGAGTCAACTCTTCGCATGAGGTGGCCAAACTACTGGAGTTTCAGCTTTAGCATCATTCCTTCTAAAGAAATTCCAGGATTGATCTCCTTCAGGATGGACTGGTTGGATCTCCTTGCAGTCCAAGGGACTCTCAAGAGGCTTCTCCAACACCACAGTTCAAAAGCATCAATTCTTCGGCGCTCAGCCTTCTTCACAGTCCAGCTCTTACATCCATACATGACCACAGGAAAGACCATAGCCTTGACTAGGCGAACCTTTGTTGGTAAAGTAATGTCTCTGCTTTTGAATATGCTATCTAGGTTGGTCATAACTTTCCTTCCAAGGAGTAAGCATCTTTTAATTTCATGGCTGCAGTCACCATCTGCAGTGATTTTGGAGCCCAGAAAAATAAAGTCCGACACTGTTTCCACTGTTTCCCCATCTATTTCCCATGTAGTGATGGGACCAGATGCCATGATCTTCGTTTTCTGAATGTTGAGCTTTAAGCCAACCTTTTCACTCTCCACTTTCACTTTCATCAAGAGGCTTTTTAGCCCCTCTTCACTTTCTGCCATAAGAGTGGTGTCATCTGCATATCTGAGGTTATTGATATTTCTCCCAGCAATCTTGATTCCTACTTGTGTTTCTTCCAGTCCAGCATTTCTCATGATGTACTCTGCATATAAGTTAAATAAACATGGTGACAATATGCAGCCTTGACGTACTCCTTTTCCTATTTGGAACCAGTCTGTTGTTCCATGACCAGTCCTAACTGTTGCTTCCTGACCTGCATACAGATTTCTTAAGAGGCAGATCAGGTGGTCTGGTATTCCCATCTCTTTCAGAATTTTCCATAGTTTATTGTGATCTACACAGTCAAAGGCTTTGGCATAGTCAATAAAGCAGAAATAGACGTTTTTCTGGAACTCTCTTGCTTTTTCCATGATCCAGCGGATGTTGGCAATTTGATCTCTGGTTCCTCTGCCTTTTCTAAAACCAGCTTGAACATCAGGAAGTTCACGGTTCACATATTGCTGAAGCCTGGCTTGGAGAATTTTGAGCATTACTTTACTAGCGTGTGAGATGAGTGCAATTGTTCGGTAGTTTGAGCATTCTTTGGCATTGCCTTTCTTTGGGATTGGGATGAAAACTGACCTTTTCCAATCTTGTGGCCACTGCTGAGTTTTCCAAATTTGCTGGCATATTGAGTGCAGCACTTTCACAGCATCATCTTTCAGGACTTGGAATAGCTCCACTGGAATTCCATCACCTCCACTAGCTTTGTTCGTAGTGATGCTTTCTAAGGCCCATTTGACTTCACATTCCAAGATGTCTGGCTCTAGGTCAGTGTTCACATCATCATGATTATCTGGGTCTTGAAGCTCTTTTTTGTACAGTTCTTCTGTGTATTCTTGCCACATCTTCTTAATATCTTCTGCTTCTGTTAGGTCCATACCATCTCTGTCCTTTATCGTGCCCATGTTTGCATGAAATGTTCCTTTGGTATCTCTGATTTTCTTGAAGAGATCCCTAGTCTTTCCCATTCTGTTGTTTTCCTCTATTTCTTTGCATTGATCACTGAAGAAGGCTTTCTTATCTCTTCTTGCTATTCTTTGGAACTCTGCATTTAGATGTTTATATCTTTCCTTTTCTCCTTTGCTTTTCACTTCTCTTCTTTTCACAGCTATTTGTAAGGCCTCCCCAGAGAGCCATTTTGCTTTTTTGCATTTCTTTTCCATGGAGATGGTCTTGATCCTTGTCTCCTGTACAATGTCACGAACCTCATTCCATAGTTCATCAGGCACTCTATCTATCAGATCTAGGCCCTTAAATCTATTTCTCACTTCCACTGTATAATCATAAGGGATTTGATTTAGGTCATACCTGAATGGTCTAGTAGTTTTCCGTACTTTCTTCAATTTCAGTCTGAATTTGGCAATAAGGAGTTCATGGTCTGAGCCACAGTCAGCTCCTGGTCTTGTTTACAGTATACTAACGCATATATATGGAATTTAGAAAGATGGTAACAATAACCCTGTATATGAGACAGCAAAAGAGACACTGATGTATAGAACAGTCTTTTGGACTCTGTGTGAGAGGGAAAGGGTGGGATGATTTGGGAGAATAGAATTGAAACATGTATAATATCACATATGAAATGAGTCACCAGTCCGGGTTCGATGCAGGATACTGGATGCCTGGGGCTGGTGCACTGGGACGACCCAGAGGGATGGTATGGGGAGGAAGGTGGGAGGAGGGTTCAGGATGGGGAACACATGTATACCTGTGGCAGATTCATTTTGATATATGGCAAAACCAATACAATATTGTAAAGTTAAAAAATAAAATAAAATACATAATAATAATAAAAAAAAAAAGAGTCGGACACAACTGAGCGACTGAACTGAACTGAACTGGTAAGACATCTTTGATAGCTCAGTTAGTAAAGAATCCATCTGCAGTGCTGGAGACCCTGGTTCAATTCCTGGGTTGGGAAGATCCACTGGAGAAGGGATAGACCACCCATTCCAGTATTCTTGGGCTTCTCTTGTAGCTCAGCTGGTAAAGAATCTGCTTGCAATATGGGAGGCCTGGGTTCAATCCCTGTGTTAGGAAGATCCCATGGAGAAGGGAACAGCTACCCACTCCAGTACAGAAAGCTGTTTATTGTGGAAGGAAAACTTCCACACATTTAATGACCATAAATGGCAGAAGTAAACTGTTCTGTGTAAAAGTAAAGAAACACACAAGGAAGAACACACAAGAGGGAAGAACTGCGTTTTTATCCACAGAGGAAGGAAAACTCTGAGGCTTTTCCTTAGACATAGAAAAACACGGAGACCTTAAAATAGGTGTTTATTGGAATACTTTTGACAACAAAAAAGTGATATCAACCTTATAGTCCATCATCTGGGGAGAGAAAATATACTGTTTATTCATACAATGGAGTACTATTGTTAAACTAATTAAACAAAGTGGCCATTAGAGTGAGCTGCCTTCAGTGCCTTAGTAGCCTACTTAAGCAAACCAAAACCTAAGCCTGAAATGCCTCAAGGTGATGTCAACTAAAAATTAGAACTTGCCGTCTTCCTCTACAAGGATTAAGTCACAACTGCTGAAGCTGTTGACCTTTAACACACCCTGAAAGAAGTTCAAGGTGGAGATCAGGAATGAGGCATTCCATGCTCTAGGAAAAACTGCCAGAACAGGCCTTCAGACAAATATTTTCAGGAGAAGATTTTATGAGCCCAATTCCTACATCTTCTTATATCTAGAAAAGCATTAACATCATTACTGATGATGCCTACTTCTCATGACTGAGCAACAAGCCTCTGCCAAAATGAGTGCTTAATTGCACATATACCTCCTTCACTAATATCATATACAATACTGACCTCTCCTCTACCTCTTTGAAGCAGTTTCTCAGAGCTATCTGAAATGCTATCTCATGGGCTACAGTCCTCACTTTTGTCCCAAATAAAACAAACTCACAAATCTCACATTATGCATTTTATTTTTTCAGTCAACAGTTAAGAAATTGGAACCTAAAGACAACCAATCATAGACAACTAAGCTTTCCCAAATAAGGCAACCACTTAAACAGCAGCCAATCAAATAATAGCTTTGCTTTGTTTCCACCTTTTCCTTATAAAGGTCTTTCCTTAGCTCCTGTTGGTGGAGTGCTCCTAATCACTTCTGGTTTGGTGCTGCCCAATTCAAATCAATTTTTGCTCAAATAAACTCTTACATTTTTAAATATGCCCCAGTTTAATCTTTTAACACTATATAGCAATAAAAATAAATTAATTATATCTATTGTATCACTTCTCAGGTGGCAATAGTAGTAAAGAATCTGCCTGCCAATACAGGAGATGTGAGACATGGGTCTGATCCCTGGGTCAGAAAGATCCCCAAGAGGAGGGCATGGCAATCCTCTCCAGTATTCCTCCCTGGAGAATCCCATGGACAGAGGAGCCTGGCAGGCTAGTGTCCATGGGGTCATAAAGAGTCAGACACAACCAAGGCAACTTAGCACTGTATTACTAGGGATAAATTTCAAAAAGTAATATTTATTAGGGCAGTTTCCAAAAGATACATAAAGGAAAGCTATGATCAACCTAGACAGCATATTGAAAAGCAGAGACATTACTTTGCCAACAAAGGTCCATCTCTTCAAGGCTGTCGTTTTTGCAGTAGTCACATATGGATATTAGAGTTGGACTATAAAGAAAGCTGATGCCAAAGAACTGATGACTTTGAACTGTGGTGTTGGAGAAGACTCTTGAGAGTCCTTGGATTGCAAGGAGATCAACCAATCCATCCTAAAGGAGATCCATCCTGAGTGTTCATTGGAAGGACTGATGTTAAAGCTAAAACTCCAATACTTTGGCCATCTGATGTGAAGAGCTGACTCATTTGAAAAGATGCTGATGCTGGGAAAGATTAAAGGTGGGAGGAAAAGGGGACGGCAGAGAATGAGATGGTTAGATTGCATCACCAACTCAATGGAGATGAGTCTGAATAAACTCCGGGAGTTGGCATCACCGACTCAATGGAGATGAGTCTGAATAAACTCTGGGAGTTGGTGGTAGACAGGGATGCCTGGTGTGCTGTGGTCCATGGGGTTGCCAAGAGTCGGACAGGACTGAGTAACTGAACTGAACTGACTGAGCAGGATACTGTAAATTCTGCACAAATATAATAGCATATAGTGTTTGTGTGTGTTAATACACATGCGTGTGTGTGTGTGTGTGTATGCCTCTGAGCTCATACACACTCAGGCAGAGTATAGGCATTTATGTACATGTATTCTACATATATACGTATGTAGGGAAAATATGCATAGAAATGATCAATGTCAACCTGAGAATACTACCGTAGTTTCCTCTGGTGCAAGAAAGAAAAGGTAATGCTAGAAGAGTTGAACTTTAATTCAGTAACATTTATCTATTCTTCTGAGTATCTGGCAATATTTCTAAATCTATAATCTGTGAAGGGTGCATGGATGTCTATTATGTTACTTTCTGAACTTCTATGTGCTTATAATATTTCATAATTCAAAACAAAACATTTTAAGAAAAAAAAAATAAAGGCACATAAGAAATTTCACACTTTTGGTCGCATGTGTAGGTACTCCACTGAACAGCTAAGACCTTAAAAGTAACTATGAGACCAAACAAATAATTTCTACTAACATGCAATATACTTTATGTTCAGCCTTTGTATATATCTTAAAGGATACACAAGAAACTGGTAATCAGCAGTTGTTTTGTTAAGAAAAACAGTGAAATGAACCAGTAAGCAGGTGTGGAGACTTTTCATTGTGTTCCATTTTGTAATGCTTTCATTTCTTTTTTCCCACTTGAACTTTTCCAAACTATGTAATTTCACATGTGTAACACATATGAAAAAAAGAAAATTAAATATTTTCCTTCATAGTGCCTTTCTTCTTTTTATATGTAAATCCTGTGGGAGAATTAACAATGAGTCCATGATATCCTAGGGTAAATTAGTTTACAGATGACTTTCTTCCATAACAGAGGATCAAATATCTACCACAAATACCATTATTTACTACTCCATTGTTACACTCTTTGCTGCTGAACCTAAAGACTTCTCAGAGAATGCTCCAGGCATTGTCAACTGACCAATGACTGCACTCCAATGGGCCTTAGAAAGCATCACTACGAACAAAGCTAGTGGAGGTGATGGAATTCCAGTGGAGCTATTCCAAGTCCTGAAAGATGATGCTGTGAAAGTGCTGCACTCAATATGCCAGCAAATTTGGAAAACTCAGCAGTGGCCACAAGATTGGAAAAGGTCAGTTTTCATCCCAATCCCAAAGAAAGGCAATGCCAAAGAATGCTCAAACTACCGAACAATTGCACTCATCTCACACGCTAGTAAAGTAATGCTCAAAATTCTCCAAGCCAGGCTTCAGCAATATGTGAACCGTGAACTTCCTGATGTTCAAGCTGGTTTTAGAAAAGGCAGAGGAACCAGAGATCAAATTGCCAACATCCGCTGGATCATGGAAAAAGCAAGAGAGTTCCAGAAAAACGTCTATTTCTGCTTTATTGACTATGCCAAAGCCTTTGACTGTGTAGATCACAATAAACTATGGAAAATTCTGAAAGAGATGGGAATACCAGACCACCTGATCTGCCTCTTAAGAAATCTGTATGCAGGTCAGGAAGCAACAGTTAGGACTGGTCATGGAACAACAGACTGGTTCCAAATAGGAAAAGGAGTACGTCAAGGCTGTATATTGTCACCATGTTTATTTAACTTATATGCAGAGTACATCATGAGAAATGCTGGACTGGAAGAAACACAAGTAGGAATCAAGATTGCTGGGAGAAATATCAATAACCTCAGATATGCAGATGACACCACTCTTATGGCAGAAAGTGAAGAGGGGCTAAAAAGCCTCTTGATGAAAGTGAAAGTGGAGAGTGAAAAGGTTGGCTTAAAGCTCAACATTCAGAAAACGAAGATCATGGCATCTGGTCCCATCACTACATGGGAAATAGATGGGGAAACAGTGGAAACAGTGTCGGACTTTATTTTTCTGGGCTCCAAAATCACTGCAGATGGTGACTGCAGCCATGAAATTAAAAGATGCTTACTCCTTGGAAGGAAAGTTATGACCAACCTAGATAGCATATTCAAAAGCAGAGACATTACTTTACCAACAAAGGTTCGCCTAGTCAAGGCTATGGTCTTTCCTGTGGTCATGTATGGATGTAAGAGCTGGACTGTGAAGAAGGCTGAGCGCCGAAGAATTGATGCTTTTGAACTGTGGTGTTGGAGAAGCCTCTTGAGAGTCCCTTGGACTGCAAGGAGATCCAACCAGTCCATTCTGAAGGAGATCAATCCTGGAATTTCTTTAGAAGGAATGATGCTAAAGCTGAAACTCCAGTAGTTTGGCCACCTCATGCGAAGAGTTGACTCATTGGAGAAGACTCTGATGTTGGGAGGGATTGAGGGCAGGAGGAGAAGGGGACGACAGAGGATGAGATGGCTGGATGGCATCACTGACTTGATGGGTGTGAGTCTGGGTGACCTCCGGGAGCTGGTGATGGACAGGGAGGCCTGGCGTGCTGCAGTTCATGGGGTCGCAAAGAGTCGGACACGACTGAGCGACTGATCTGATCTGATCTGATCTCTGATTGGTGTTTTTCTTTCTGGCTTACTTCACTCTGTACAATAGGCTTCAGTTTCATCCACCTCATTAGAACTGATTCAAATGTATTCTTTTTAATGGCTGAGTAATACTCCATTGTGTATATGTACCATAGCTTTCTTATCGATTCATCTGCTGATGGACATCTAGGTTGCTTCCATGTCTTTGCTATTATAAACAGTGCTGCGATGAACATTGGGGTACACGTGTCTCTTTCAATTCTGGTTTCTTCAGGGTGTATGCCCAGCAGTGGGATTGCTGGATCATAAGGCAGTTCTATTTCTAGTTTTTTTAGGAATCCCCACACTGTTCTCCATAGTGGCTGTACTAGTTTGCATTCCCACCAACAGTGTGAGAGGGTACCCTTTTCTCCACACCCTCTCCAGCATTTATTGCTTGTAGCCTTTTGGATCACAGCCATTCTGACTGGCATGAAATGGTACCTCATAGTGGTTTTGATGTGCATTTCTCTGATAATGAGTGAAAGTGGAGAGTGAAAAAGTTGGCTTAAAGCTCAACATTCAGAAAACGAAGATCATGACATCTGGTCCCATCACTTCATGGGAAATAGATGGGCAAACAGTGGAAACAGTGTCAGACTTTGTTTTTCTGGGCTCCAAAATCACTGCAGATGGTGACTGCAGCCATGAAATTAAAAGACACTTACTCCTTGGAAGGAAAGTTATGACCAACCTAGATAGCGTATTCAAAAGCAGAGGCATTACTTTGCCAACAAAGGTTCACCTAGTCAAGGCTATGGTTTTTCCTGTGGTCATGTATGGATGTGAGAGTTGGACTGTGAAGAAGGCTGAGTGCCGAAGAATTGATGCTTTTGAACTGTGGTGTTGGAGAAGACTCTTGAGAGTCTCTTGGACTGCAAGGAGATCCAACCAGTCCATTCTGAAGGAGATCAGCCCTGGGATTTCTTTGGAAGGAATGATGCTAAAGCTGAAACTCCAGTACTTTGGCCACCTCATGCGAAGAGTTGACTCATTGGAGAAGACTCTGATGCTGGGAGGGATTGAGGGCAAGAGGAGAAGGGGACGACAGAGGATGAGATGGCTGGATGGCATCACTGGCTCGATGGATATGAGTCTGAGTGAACTCCGGGAGTTGGTGATGGACAGGGAGGCCTGGAATACTGCGATTCATGGGGTTTCAAAGAGTCGGACACGACTGAGCGACTGATCTGATCTGATCTGATCTGATAATGAGTGATCTTGAGCATCTTTTCATGTGTTTGTTAGTCATCTGTATGTCTTCTTTGGAGAAATGTCTATTTAGCTCTTTGGCCCACTTTTTGATTGGGTCATTTATTTTTCTGAAATTGAGCTGTAGGAGTTGCTTGTATATTTTTTAGATTAGTTGTTTGTCAGTTGCTTCATTAGCTATTATTTTCTCTCATTCTGAAGGCTGTCTTTTCACCTTGCTTATAGTTTCCTTTGTTGTGCAGAAGCCTTTAAGTTTAATTAGGTCTCATTTGTTTATTTTTGCTTTTATTTCCAATATTCTGGGAGGTGGGTCACAGAGGATCCTGCTGTGATATATGTTGGAGAGTGTTTTGCCTATGTTCTCGTCTAGGAGTTTTATAGTTTCTGGTCTTACATTTAGATCTTTAATCCATTTTGAGTTTATTTTTGTGTATGGTGTTAGAAAATGTTCTAGTTTCATTCTTTTACAAGTGGTTGACCAGTTTTCCCAGTACCACTTGCTAAAGAGATTGTCTTTAATCCATTGTATATTCTTGCCTCCTTTGTCAAAGATAAGGTGTCCATAGATGCGTGGATTTATCTCTGGGCTATTTTGTTCCATTGATCTATATTTCTGTCTTTGTACCAGTACCATACTGTCTTGATGACTGTGGCTTTGTAGTAGAGCCTAAAGTCAGGCAGGTTGATTCCTCCAGTTCCATTATTCTTTCTCAAGATTGCTTTGGCTGTTTGAGGTTTTTTGTATTTCCATACAAATTGTGAAATTATTTGTTCTAGCCCTGTGAAGAATATCGTTGGTAGCTTGATAGGGATTGCATTGAATCTATAAATTGCTTTGGGTAGTATACTCATTTTCACTATATTGATTCTTCCAATCCATGAACATGGTATATTTCTCCATCTATTAGTGTCCTTTTTGATTTCTTTCACCAGTGTTTTATAGTTTTCTATGTTTAGGTCTTTAGTTTCTTTTGGAAGATATATTCCTAAGTATTTTATTCTTTTCATTGCAATGGTGAATGGAATTGTTTCCTTAATTTCTCTTTCTATTTTCTCATTATTAGTGTACAGGAATGCAAGGGATTTCTGTGTGTTGATTTTATATCCTGCAACTTTACTATATTCATTGATTAGTTCTAGTAATTTTCTGGTAGAGTCTTTAGGGTCTATGTAGAGGATCATGTCATCTGCAAACAGTGAGAGTTTTACTTCTTTTTTTCCAATTTGGATTCCTTTTATTTCTTTTTCTGCTCTGATTGCTGTGGCCAGAACTTCCAAAACTATGTTGAATAGTAATGGTGAAAGTGGGCACCCTTGTCTTGTTCCTGACTTTAGAGGAAATGCTTTCAATTATTCACCATTGAGGATAATGTTTGCTGTGGGTTTGTCATATATAGCTTTTATTATGTTGAGGTATGTTCCTTCTATTCCTGCTTTCTGGAGAGTTTTTATCGTAAATGGATGTTGAATTTTGTCAAAGGCTTTCTCTACTTGTGTCCGACTCTTTGTGACCCCATGAATCACAGCACGCCAGGCCTCCCTGTCCATTGCCAACTCCCAGAGTTCACTCAAACTCATGTCCATCGAGTTGGTGATGCCATCCAGCCATCTCATCCTCTGTCGTCCCCTTCTCCTCCTGCCCCTAAACCCTCCCAGCATCAGGGTATTTTCCAATGAGTCAACTTTTCTCATGAGGTGGCCAAAATATTGGAGTTTCAGCTTCAGCATCAGTCCCTCCAAAGAACATCCAAGACTGATCTCCTTTAGAATGGATTCATTGGATCTCCTTGCAGTCCAAGAGACTCTCAAGAGTCTTCTCCAATACCACAGTTCAAAAGCATCAATTCTTCGGCACTCAGCTTTCTTCACAGTCCAATTCTCACATCCATTCATGACCACGGGAAAAACCATAGCCTTGACTAGACGGACCTTTGTTGGCAAAGTAATGTTTCTGCTTTTCAATATGCTATTTAGGTTGGTCATAACTTTCCTTCCAAGGAGTAAGGAAAGTTTTAATTTCATGGCTGCAATTACCATCTGCAGTGATTTTGGAGCCCCAAAAGATAAAGTCTGATACTCTTTCCACTGTTTCCTATAGTGTAACTTAATTGTTGCACTGTCTATCCCAGCCCCTTCAGATCACCTGTTTCTGACCTTACTGGTATAGATCAGAGGATCCAATGACCCCCTCCTCAGGTCCCATTAATTTGCTAGAGCAGCTCACAGAACTCAGGGAGACACGTTTACCAGTTTACTAAAGGATATGATAAAGGAAGCAGATGAACCAGCCTAGTGTGTACACAGAAGAACTATACAAAAAAGATCATGACCCAGATAACCATGAAGGTATGATCACTCACCTAGAACCAGACATCCTGGAATGTGAAGTCAAGTGGGCCTTATGAAGCATCACTACAAACAAAGCTAGTGGAGGTGATGGAATTCCAGTTGAGCTATTTCAAATCCTAAAAGATAATGCTGTGAAAGTGCTGCACTCAATATGTCACCAAATTTGGAAAACTCAGCAGTGGCCACAGGGCTGGAAAAGGTCAGTGTTCATTCCAATCCCAAAGAATGCTCAAACTACTGCACAATTGCACTCATCTCACACACTAGTAATGTTCAAAATTCTCCAAGCCAGTCTTCAACAGTACATGAACTGTGAACTTCCATATGTTCAAGCTGGGTTTAGAAAAGGCAGAGGAACCAGATATCCTATTGCCAACATGCATTGGATCATCAAAAAAGCAAGAGAGTTCCAGATAAACATCTACTTCTGCTTTATTGATGATGCCAAAGCCTTTGACTACGTGGATCACAACAAACTGGAAAATTGTTAAAGAAATTGGAATACTAGACCACCTGACCTGCCTCCTGATAAATCTGTATGCAGGTCAAGAAGCAACAGTTATAACTGGACATGGAACAACAGACTGGTTTCAAATAGGAAAAGGAGTATGTCAAGGCTGTATATTGTTGCCTTACTTAGTTAACTTATATTTAGAGTACAACATGAGAAATGCTAGACTGGATCAAGCACAAGCTGGAATCAAGATTGCTGGGAGAAATATCAGTAACCTCAGATATGCAGATGACACCACACTTATGGGAAGAAAGTGAAGAAGAACTAAAGAGCTTCTTGATGAAAGTGAAAGAGGGGAGTGAAAAAGTTGGCTTAAAACTCAACATTCAACAAATTAAGATCATGGCATTTGGTCCCATCACTTCATGGCAAACAGCTGGGTAAACAATGGAAACAGTGACAGACTTTATTTTTTGGGTTTCCAAAATCACTGAAGATGGAAACTGCAGCCATGAAATTAAAAGATGCTTGCTCCTTGGAAGAAAACTTATGACCAACCTAAACAGCATGTTAAAGAGCAGAGACATCACTTTGCCAACAAAGGTCCATCTCTTCAAGGCTTTGGTTTTTCCAGTAGTCATGTATGGATGTGAGAGTTAGACTATAAAGAAAGTTGAGCGTCAAAGAATTGATTCTTTTCAACTGTGGTGTTGGAGAAGACGCTTGAGCGTCTCTTGGACTGCAAGGAGATCCAACCAGTCAATCCTAAAGGAAATTAGTCCTGAATATTCATTGGAAGGACTGATGCTAAAGCTGAAACTGCAATCCTTTGGCCACCTGATGTGAAGAACTGACTCATTTGAAAAGACCCGGATTCTGGGAAAGATTGAAGGTGGGAGGGAAAGGGGACAACAGAGGATGAGATGACTGTATGGCATTACTGACTTGATGGACATGAGTTTGAGTAAGCTCCAGGAGTAGGTGATGAACAGGGAAGCCTGGCGTACTGCAGTCCATGGAGTCACAAAAGAGTCGGACATGACTGAATGACTAAAATGAACTGAACTGAATGTGTATGTTTGCTAGTCAGGAAACTCCCCATCCCCAGAAATACTGGGATTTTAGGGAGGCTTCCTCACATACAAATGATCAGTCATAAACTCCATTTCCAGTCACTCTCCCCTTTCTAAAGGATTGAGGGGAGAGCTGAAAATTCCTAACATCTTATCTCGACTTGATCTTTCTGGTGACCAGCCCTATCCAGGAGTCATCCAGGAGCCCATCTAGAGTCAACTCATTAAACAAAAGATGCTCCTAGTGCTCTTATCAGAGATTTACAAGGTTTTTAGGATCCCTGTGTCAGGGAAAGTTAGTTGCTCAATCGTGTGAGACTCTTTGAGACTCCCTGGACTGTAGCCTGCCAGGCTCCTCTGTCCGTGGGATTCTCCAGGCAAGAGTACTGGAGTGAGTAGCCATTTCCTTCTCTAGGGGGTCTTCCCAACCCAGAGATCAAACCTGGTCTCCTACATTGCAGGCAGATTCTTTACCATCTGTGCCACACATATTAGAACAAGAGACACTCCTAGCATTCTTGTCACCTTGGAAACTGCAAAAGTTTTAGGAACTCTGTGCCAGGAACCCAGTGAAAAATCGCTGTGTTCTATAGTATATGCAGCTTCACATAAACTGAAATTTGCCTTTTTAGAGTGGTTGTACCATCACACACTTTAACAGCATCTATCACTAATGCTTGTTTTCAGGTTTACTGTTTGTTTGTTTTTTTGCGAGGCTGGAGGGTATTGTTGTTTAATTTTTGTTTTCTGGTATACTAGTAAGGTTGATCATGTTTTCCTTTTTTCCTTGTCCATTATAGATTTTCCTTCTCTGAATTGTTTATCCATCTGTTGGGTGACTTGGCTTTTTCTTATTGATTTGAAGAAACTTCTAAAATATTAAGGTATGAATATTTTTGTGATTACAAAAATTTCAAATTTCTTTTAGTATTATGAGATTTATCTTCTAACCTTATCACACCTTTTGACATATAGAAGCTTATCGTTTTAATGTTGATCTGTCTTTTCTTCTATGGTGTGTACCCCTTTTTGGGGTGATCATAATAAATCCTTTCCTAACTGGTGGCATCATAATATATCAGTTTCAGTAGGCTGAGGTGCATTCCTCAGATTTTCCTTCTGTGTTTTCAGTTAAGGTAGGCCACATAAAGAGATTCTTGTGAGAGATTTGGAGACTGAAGTGAAGCAACAGGCATTTTGTAGCTCAGACACTTCTATTGCATATCTGAAATATCGCCTAATTGGCATGAAGTAGCAGTCAGGCTGTAACTGCTCTGCCTTTTCCTTAATCTTCCTTTAGTTGCTCTAATGCCTGGGCCGGATGTGTGTGCTTTATAAGCTCCATGAAGAAAAGCCCCGGTTTCTATAGGATACCTATATGTTTCTCGCTTCATGCTTATCTTGCCTTCCCAACTTTCTGCCCCATGGACTTGAAGCTCCAGCATCACATGGGAAGATGCAGCAGGCTTACTGAAACCAGCTTACACAGTCACATAAAGTCAAATTCACATGACAAATCACAAACAATGTGTGCCTGTATGATTGAAACTCTGGCTGATACAGTATGTTTATGACATAAAGAAAGCCTCCTATAGCTTTTTGTAATAGCTATATTTTTCCCATTTAGGCATTTAGTGCATCTAAACTTTACCTTTTTGTGTGGTGTTGTACACAGACCAAAACAATATTTTTTAAAAATGTCGTTTATCTATCCTTATTCCAGCAATTTCTCTGTCACAAATAAAATATCTATATGTCCACAGATCAGATCAGATCAGTCGCTCAGTCGTGTCTGACTCTTTGCAACCCCATGAACTGCAGCACGCCAGGCCTCCCTATCCATCACCAGCTCTCGGAGGTCACTCAGACTCACATTCATTGAATCAGTGATGCCATTCAGCCATCTCATCCTCTGTCGTCCCCTTCTCCTCCTGCCCTCAATCCCTCCCAGCATCAGAGTCTTCTCCAATGAGTCAACTCTTCGCATGAGGTGGCCAAACTACTGGAGTTTCAGCTTTAGCATCATTCCTTCCAAAGAAATCCCAGGGCTGATCTCCTTCAGAATGGACTGATTGGATCTCCTTGCAGTCCAAGGGACTCTCAAGAGTCTTCTCCAACACCACAGTTCAAAAGCATCAATCTATATGTCCACATCAACCTTTTAATTTATTCTCTTTCATTAGTCCACTTACATGTAGATGGCACACTATCAGAATTACTGCTGCCTCACAGTGTTAGATAAACCTTATTTGATTCCTTCTTTCAAAATCATGTTGGTTATTTTGGCTGTCTATACTAAGATAGGAATTTTAGTAGAAACTTGCCAAGTTTCATGAAAAAAAAAAAAAAAAAAAAAAAATTTTGTCTGTAGTAACTCTTGCTATATAGATCAAATTAGGGAGAATTGCTTTATGTTCAAGACCTCCCATCTAAGGACATGATATATTGCTCTCCCTGCACTTAAAGTCAATAGTCTTTATTTTTAGAGCAGTTTTAGGTTTATAGAAAAATTGAGCAGAAAATAATGAATTTGTTACAGTTTATGTGCCAGTACTTACATAATATTAACTAAAGTCTGTAGATTACTTAGGGTTCACTTTGTGTTGTGTTTTTAGTGGGGTTTGACCCATATATAATGACATGAATTCACCATTATAGTATCATGCAGGGTAGTTTCACTGCATTAAAGATTCTCTGCGTTCCACTTATTCATCCCTCCCTCCCAAACCCTGCCAACTATTGAACTTTTTACTGTCTCTACAGCTTTGTCTTTTCCACAGCGTCATATGTTTGAAATCATACAGTATATAGTCTTTTGAGATTGGCATCTTTCACTTAGCAATATGCATTTCAGTATCCTCCATGTATTTTCATGGCTTAAAAGTTCATTTCTTTTTATTACTGAATAATATTCTGTTATATGCATGTACCAGAGTTTGTTTATCCATTCACTGTTGAACAATATCTTAACTGCTTCTGGTTGTGGCAATTATGAATAAAGCCGCTGTAAACCTATATGTTTAGGTTTTGTGTAGATGTGAGTTTTCAACTCATTTGTACAAATACTAAGGAGCATGATCACTGAATTGTATGGTAAGAATATGTTTAGTTTCATAAGAAACTGTCATGTGGTCTTCCACTGTGACTGTACAGTTTTCCATTCCTACCAGCAATGAATGAGAATTCCTGTTGCTCCACAGACTCTGCAGTAGCTCAGTGGTAAAGAAACTGCCTGCCAGTCCAGGAGATGCCAGTTCAATCCCTGGGTTGGGAAGATCCCCTGGAGGAGGAGATAGCAACCCACTCCAATATTCTTGCCTGGAAAATCCCAAAGACAGAAGAGCCTGGCAGGCTATAGGCTATGGGGTTGCAAAGAGTTGGACACGACTGTGCAGTTGAGCACACACACACACTCACTTGGAGCTGTGTTTTGGACTTTAGCCAGTTGGCATCTGGTCCCATCACTTCATGGCAAATAGATGGGTAAAAAATAGAAACAGTGAGAGGCTATTTTTTTTGGTTTTCAAAATCACTGCAGATGGTGACTATAGCCATGAAATTAAAAGACACTTGCTCCTTGGAAGAAAAGCTATAACCAACCTAGACATCATATTAAAAAGCAGAGACATTACTTGGCCAACAAAGGTCCATCTAGTCAAAGCTATGGTTTTTCCAGTAGTCATGTATGGATGTGAGAGTTAGACTATAAATAAAGCTGTGCATCAAAGAATTGATTCTTTTGAACTGTGGTGTTGGAGAAGACTCTTGAGAGTCTCTTGGACTGCAAGGAGATCCAACCAGTCAATCCTAAAGGAAATTAGTCCTGAATATTCATTGGAAGGACTGATGCTGAAGCTGAAACTGCAATCCTTTGGCCACCTGATGTGAAGAACTGACTCATTTGAAAAGACCCGGATTCTGGGAAAGATTGAAGGTGGGAGGGAAAGGGGACAACAGAGGATGAGATGATTGTATGGCATTACTGACTTGATGGACATGAGTTTGACTAAGCTCTAGGAGTTGGTGACGAACAGGGAAGCCTGGCGTGCTGCAGTCCATGGGGTCAACAAAGAGTTGGACACGACTGAGTGACTGAACTGAACTGAATATATGTATGCTTTTGCTAAGTCACTTCAGTCATGTCCAACTCTGTGCGACCCCTTAGATGGCAGCGCACCAGGCTTCCCCAACCCTGGGATTCTCCAGGCAAGAACACTGGAGTGGGTTGCCATTTCCTTCTCCAATTCATGAAAGTGAAAAGTCAAAGTGAAGTCACTCAGTCATGTCTGACTCTTCGCGACCCCATGGACTGCAGCCTACCAGGCTCCTCCATCCATGGGATTTTCCAGGAAAGAGTACTGGAGTGGGGTGCCATTGCCTTGTCCGGGAATATATGTATAGTGGTATCTTATTAGTTAATTTGCAATTCCATGGTGATATATGATCTGAAATTTTTTGTGTTCATTTGCCATCTGTATTTCCTTGGTGAAGTGTCTTTTCATATCTTTTGCTCATATTTTAATTTGGTTATTTGTTTTATTATCATTGAGTTTCAAGAGTTCTTATATGTTTTGAATACCAGTTCTTTATCTGGTGTTTTGCAGAGATTTCCTATCAGTTTAGTACTTGTCTTCATTCTTTTAGTGTCTTTCATATAGTCAAGTTTTTAATTTTAATGAAGTCATGTTTGTCAATTATTTTTTTTCATCAATCAAGCTTTTGATGTTGTATTTAAAAAGTCATTAACAAATCTAAAGTCATCTGAATTTTCTCCTATTTTATCTTCTAAGAGTTTTGTAGTTTTACATTTTGTATTTATATCTATGATCCATTTTGAGTAAACTTTTGTGAAAGATGTACGGTTTGTACCTACACTTATTTATTTTTTGCATGTTGATATTCAATTGTTCCAGGACCATTTTTTGAAAAGATTATCCTTTTTCATTGAATTGCCTTTGCTCCTCTTTTGGTCATTTCTAGGCTTTCTATTTTGCCATACTGATTTACTTGTCTGTTCTTTTACCAATTACTCTACTGTCTTGATAACTGTAGCTTTCTAGTAAGACTTAAAGTTGGGTATTATCAGTCCTCTGACTTTGTTCTTCTCTTGCAATATTTTGTTTATTTTGGGTCTTTTACCACTCCATATAAACTTTAAAATCATCTGTCAGTATTTACAAAATAACTTGCTATAATTTTTATTGGGATTGTGTTGAGTTTATAGATCACATCGAGAAAAACTGACATCTTGACAGTATTATGTCTTCTATCTTTGTACATGAAAAGTCTCCATTTATTCAGATTTGTGATTTCTTTCATGAGAATTTTGTAGTTTTCCTGATATAGATCTTTTATATATTTTTTTCAGATTTACATCTACATATTTCTTCTTTTTTTGGCACTAAGTTAATGGTATTGTTTTTAACATCAAAATCCAATTGTTCCTTGCTGGTATTTAAGAATGCAATTGACTTAAAAAATTTTTTTTTTAATTGAAGGATAATTACTTTACAGAATTTTGTTGTTTTCTGTCAAACCTCAACATGAATCAGTCATAGGTATACATATGTCCCCTCCCTTTTGAACCTCCCTCCCATCTGCCTCCACATCCCACACCTCTTGGTTGATACAGAGCCCCTGTTTGAGTTCCCTGAGCCATACAGCAAATTCCCATTGGCTATCTATTTTACATATGGTAATGTAAGTTTCCATGTTTCTCTTTTCACACATGTCCCCCTCTCCTCCCCTCTCCCTATCTCCTTAAGTCTATTCTCTATGTCTATTTCTCCATTGCTGCCCTATAAATAAATTCTTCAGAACCATTTTTCTAGATTCTGTATATGTGTATTAGAATATGATATTTATTTTTCTCTTTCTGACTCACTTGACTGTGAAGTGAGGTGTATATCACTGTATAATAGGTTCTAGGTTTATCCACCTCATTATAACTGATTCAAATGCGTTCCGTTTTATGGCTGAGTAATATTCCATTTTGTATATGTAGCACAACTTCTTTATCCATTCATCTGTTGAGGGACATCTAAGTTGTTTCCATGTTCTAGCTAAGCAACTCTGGTATTCTTGTTTGGAAAATTTCATGGACAGAGGAGCCTGGGGGCTATAGTCCATATGGTTGCAAAGAGTTGACACGACTAAAGTGACTTATCATTTGCATATGTATATTAACCTTATATCCTACAATTTTTCTATAATTGCGTTTTAGTTTCAGAAGTTGTTGATTTTTTTAAAAGATTTTCTGTGTAGACAGTCATGTCGTCTGTGAACAATGAGAGTGTTATTTCTTCCTTTCTAATTTGTATACCTTTTATTTCCTTTTCTTGTCTTATTTCATTAGTTAGGCTGTCCAGTAAATGTAAAATAAGAGTAGCAGGGAGAGACATCCTTGCCTAGTTCTTGATCTTAATGGGAAAGCATCTAGTCCTTTCTAAGAACATTTTTCATGTACACAAACAACATTTTGATTTCCCATTAAGGGCCCACACGTTTTATTTCTAGGCATTTTAATGTTTTTGTTGTTATTGGTTTTTCTATCTTCACCTACTGCCAACGTTTCTCCTGCACACTCTTACTAAGTTTTATAATTTCTCATGTGTTCTTTGGGTGTAAAATCATATTATCTGCAATAATGACATTTTTTGTTTATTCCATACTAATTCTTTTTGTCTCTAGTCTCTTTTACTTACCATATTGCACAAGATACAGTTTATAATGCAGATGTTAAAATGATCCATCCTAAAGGAGATCAGTCCTGGGTATTCATTGGAAGGACTGATGTTGAAGCTGAAACTCCAATACTTTGTCTACCTGATGCAAAGAGCTGATTAATTTGAAAAGACCCTGATGCTTGGAAAGATTGATGGCAGGAGGAGAAGGGGATGACACAGGATGAGATGGTTGGATGGCATCACCAACTCAGTGGACATGGGTTTGAGTGGACTCTGGGAGTTGGTGATGGACAGGGAGGCCTGGCATGCTGCAGTTCATGGGATCACAAAGAATTGGACATGACATCTGCTGGATCATGGAAAAAGCAAGAGAGTTCCAGAAAAACATCTATTTCTGCTTTATTGACTATGCCAAAGCCTTTGACTGTGTGGATCACAATAAACTGTGGAAAATTCTGAAAGAGATGGGAATACCAGACCTCCTCATCTGCCTCTTAAGAAATTTGTATGCAGGTCAGGAAGCAACAGTTAGAACTGGACATGGAACAACAGACTGGTTCCAAATAGGAAAAGGGGAACGTCAAAGCTGTATATTGTCACCATGTTTATTTAACTTATATGCAGAGTACATCATGAGAAACACTGGACTGGAAGAAACACAAGCTGGAATCAAGATTGCTGGGAGAAATATCAATAACCTCAGATCTGCAGATGACACCACCCTTAGGGCAGAAAGTGAAGAGGAACTAAAAAGCCTCTTGATGAAAGTGAAAGTGGAGAGTGAAAAAGTTGGCTTAAAGCTCAACACTCAGAAAACGAAGATCATGGCATCTGGTTCCATCACTTCATGGGAAGTAGATGGGGAAACAGTGGAAACAGTGTCAGACTTTATTTTTTGGGCTCCAAAATCACTGCAGATGGTGACTGCAGCCATGAAATTAAAAGACGCTTACTTCTTGGAAGGAAGGTTATGACCAACCTAGATAGCATATTCAAAAGCAGAGACATTACTTTGCCAACATAGATTCATCTAGTCAAGGCTAGGGTTTTTCCCGTGGTCATATATGGATGTGAGAGTTGGACTGTGAAGAAAGCTGAGCGCTGAAGAATTGATGCTTTTGAACTGTGGTGTTGGAGAAGACTCTTGAGAGTCCCTTGGACTGCAAGGAGATCCAACCAGTCCATTCTGAAGGAGATCAGCCCTGGAATTTCTTTGGAAGGAATGATGCTAAAGCTGAAACTCCAGTACTTTGGCCACCTCATGCAAAGAGTTGACTCATTGGAAAAGACTTTGATGCTGGGAGGGATTGAGGGCAAGAGGAGAAGGGGATGATAGAGGATGAGATGGCTGGATGGCATCACTGACTCGATGGATGTGAGTCTGAGTGAACTCCAGGAGTTGGTGATGGACAGGGAGGCCTGGCATGCTGCGATTCGTGGGTCACAAAGAATTGGACACGACTAAACGACTGATCTGATCTGAGCAACTAAACTGAACTGAAAATGGTATGGTGATATTGGATATACATTTCTCACTCCTGACTATTTTATTTATTTTCAAGTACAATTTAGAGGAAATAAATATGTAAGAGCCAGGAGTTGCTGAGTTTGCAGATGAAACTATTTCTCATTTAATCTCTCCTGGCTAAAAGCTCTGAAAGTAAGAAGTGAATTGTTGCCGTTAGTGCAGTAACTGAGTAAAGATGCTGTGGAATCTGCTGGTTCTTCATCAGAATATCCAGAAGACTTTAATTACTGCTTCACACAGGAAGTTTGAAAATAAGGTTCCAGAGAAACAAAAGATGTTTCAGGAGGATAATGAAATTCCAGTGCATCTGAAGGGTGGGATAGCTGACGCCCTCCTGTATAGAGCCACCATGATTCTTATAGTTGGTGGAATGGCATATGCCATGTATCATCTGGTTGTGGCTTCATTTCCCAAGAACCAGGATTGGCTTCACTTTATTCTTCCAGCAATCAGTTAGTTCAGTTTCATTCAGCTCTCTGTGGACTGATAAATAGCTAGGTACTTGGGGATCAGTAGTTATTGATTTGTATACTGACTGCCACCAATAAAGAAGTCTTTACCATAAAAAGAAAAGAAATGGTCTTAGGACAAAGGTCAAATTGAGGCAACTACCAGTAAATTTCAGGGTAAAAACCAGATCAAGCGTGTAGCTACAGGACCCTTGTTTAAATGTAAGAAAGAATAAAAATGATGCCTCAGAGACCTTCACAGCTAGATAAAAGAGCTCTAAGAATCTTTTTTTCCCCAGAAGAGTGTTTATTTTTTCTATTCATTTATTTAATAAATATTTCTATTTATTTATTTAATACTTTACAATATTGTATTGGTTTTGCCAAACATTGACTTGAATCTGCTATGAGTGTACATGTGTTCCCCCTCCTGAACTCCCCTCCCACCTTCTTCCCCATCCTATCCCTCTGGGTCATCCCAGTGCACCAGCCCCGAGCACCCTGTATCATGCACCAAACCTGGACTGGCGATTAATTTCACATATTATAATTTACATGTTTCAATGCCATTCTCCCATATCATCCTGCCCTCACCTTCTCCCACAGAGTCCAAAAGACTGTTCTATACATCTGTGTCTCTTTTCCTGTCTCACATACAGGGTTATCATTACCATCTTTCTAAATTCCATATATGTGCGTTAAAGCTGAAACTCCAGTACTTTGGCCACCTCATGCAAAGAGTTGACTCGTTGGAAAAGACTCTGATGCTGGGAGGGGTTGGGGGCGGGAGGGGTTTGGGGCAAGAGGAGAAGGGGACGACAGAGGATGAGATGGCTGGATGGCATCACTGACTCGATGGATGTGAGTCTGAGTGACCTCAGGGAGTTGGTGATGGACAGGGAGGCCTGGCACACTGCAATTCATGGGGTTGCAAAGAGCTGGACACGACTGAGCGACTGAACTGAACTGATACTGTATTGGCATTTTTCTTTCTGGCTTACTTCACTCTGTATAATAGGCTCCAGTTTCATCCATCTCATTAGAACTGATTCAAACATATTCTCTAAGAATCTTAAGAGTGCTCTCCCATGACACCCTGATTCTCAGCTCACATTAGAGAGAGAGCTGTTTCAAAAAGACAGGTGGGTTTGTCTAACTGTTGTTGTTCTGTCATGTCATGTCAGACTCTTCGCAACCCCATTGATTGCAGGACACCAGGCTTCCCTATCCTTCACCATCTTCTGGAGCTTGCTCAAACTCATGTCCATTGAGTCGGTGATGCCATCCATCCATCTCATCCTCTGTTGACCCCTTCTCCTCCTGCCCTCAATCTTTCCCAGCATCATGGTCTTTTCCAGTGAGTCAACTCTCTCTTCAGGTGGCCAAAATATTGGAGCTTCAGCTTCAGCATCAGTCCTTCCAGTGAATATTCAGGATTGATTTTCTTTAAGACTGACTGGTTTGATCAGTTTGCCATTTGTGGGTGGTACCAGATGCTGTTGGGTTCAGGGAGTGTAAGCCTCATGCCCTTCAGGAGCTGAGCACTACAGAAGTCATCTTAGAGGGCACTGAGAGAAACCATTCACAGGGACGTGTCACATGCATCACACATGTCACTTGTGTAATTCTTTAAAAAGACAGAAGGGAGGGGACAGAAGGGAGGGGATATACGTATTCTCATAGCTGATTCACTTCACTGTACCACAGAAACTAAACCAGTGTAAAACACCTATACCCCAATTAAAAAAAAAAAAAAAAGAACTGTATGCATCTCATTATATATACACTAGATCTGTTTACCTGCCATGACTCAAAGAATCATTAACCACTTTTATGTAAAGTTTAATAGAAGTATTTTTTAAAAGACAGAAGGGCTTTAGGTGACTAACTTAACAATTAGATAAATGACAGAAAAAGGAAAAAATGTAGACAGATTCCAGATCCAGATGTCAAACTTATTTCATCTTTAGAGATTCCTCTGGTAAAATCTGCCTGGAGCCATCTTTTGAAAATTGTGAATTAACTTCAGGACTCATAGGAAAATAGTTTAGTGATTGATTATCGATGTCTTCCTTGAGTGTGGGAAGGAGCTATGTCAAGAGAGATAATGGCTTCAACTTTGCCCATTGGTCAGTCAACATTTGTGATATTATGTTCTATGCTGGAAATCACATTAAAGTGTTACATTGAAACAACTGTTTTTAGAGTTTGGTGGAAGTTATGGACTTAATCCCAGAAGAATGTACATTGAATATATATGTAAAATTTTGTGTGCAGTTGCAAGAGCTTCATGGCATCTAGATTAAACATTCTTGAGTTGGAGGATATGGGGAAGTATACCTTAAATAATAGTAATAGGAGCTATCCTTTAACCATGTGATTCTGCATCTCAGAACAGCTCACTGTAAAATGAAAGGTAAGATAATGAAAGGGGTAGGATATATATTGGAGTGATACAGTCCACTTTGGCTGGCCAGATAAATGAAGATATCTATTTAGGTACTCTAAATCATTAATTCAAAATATATCCTCTCTACTACTGTAAAGGGATTCAGAGGTGTACAATTAAACATCTTAACTCTTGAAATTATTTTATGTGGAATTTTATAATATACAGAGTTCTTTCAAATGCATTATATCATTCACATACATGGTTTGATTTTCAAACCATGCTGCTTGCTGGGCAGACCAGATCTTGTTTATCCTTATTTTAGAAATGAAGGCATTGAGGTTCATGGAGGTTGGAAGGCTTCCTCTAGTCACACAGCTTTAGGTAGTAGAACCAAGGTTTAAGCCACCAGCTTTCCTGCCCCTTTCCATTAGTAGAGCTGAGAGAAGAGAGTCCAGTAAGTACAAATTAGAAAATGGATGCTGTTGATTTTTGTAGTGAGCAACAGCACTGAAACATTTCAGGATGACTTGCATTTGTTTTTAGAGCTACCTTTGGTCTGTGTTTTAGGACTGTCTGTTTACCTGTTCTGGTGTGGAGCAATCTGATTTTCTTTACTTGTGTTTATAACTTCTCTTAAGAAAAGATAAGGGGGGATAAATTGTTCTCATGACATGGGTTTTCAGATGGACCCAGAAATTGTTTTCTGAATCTGTCGAGTGCTACCTATGATTGGGATCTTGACTGGAGACACTTTTGGCAGTTTATTCAAGTGCAACCTTCTTACTTTCCCTCCCTCTGCTTGTTTTTGTCGAGTTAGGACCTAACTAACGTAAATCTGACTATTTGTTAAGGTCAAATGTGGAAGCAAAACATCTATTCACACTTGCAAAAGTAAACCATACCCTTTTCCCTTTTAAAAAGGATTGAAATATAATTGACATAGTACCTTATATTAGTTTCAGGAGTATAACATAATTATTCAATATTTGTACATATTATGAAATGATCACAACAATAAATAGAGTTAACATCTCTCCCCATACCTAGTTATAAAAATGTTGCTTCCTTATGATGAGAATTCTTAAAGATATCTCTTAGCAACTTTCAAATATGCAATACAGTATAATTAGCTATAGTAACCATGCTGTACATAATATCTTCATGACATTTATTTTTAATGGAAAGTTTGTACCTTTGTTACACTGAGGAATTTCTCATCTATTCCTTGTTTGTTGAGTATTTTTACACTCAAAAAAAGTGTTAAATTTGTAATTACCTTGATTTTTTGGGGGGCTTCCCTGGTGATTCAGATGGTAAAGAATGTGTCAGGATCCCCTGGAGATGGGAATGGCTCCTCATTCTAGTATTCTCACATAGAGAATTCCATGGACAGAGGAACATGGTGGGCTACAGTCCATGGTGTTGCAAAGAGTTGGACATGACTGAGCAACTAAAACTTTGATTACTTTTTACATATTAAAGCAGTATGTATTTCTGAAATAAATCTTATTTGATCATGGTGTATAGTCATTTTTATACGTGGCTGGATTTAGTTTGCTAGTATTTTATTGAAGAGTTTTACCTGTTTATTCATAAAGGGTATTGGCCTATATAAATATTTTTACTTGTGATGCCTTTTGTCTGATTTTGGTATCAGGGTAATACTGATTTCATAAGGTAACTTGGAAAATGTTCCCTCTGCTTCTTTGTTTGAATAATTTTTGGAGGATTGATATTAATTTTTTGGAAACATTTATAGAATTTACCAGTAAAATCATCTGGGCCTGGGGTTTTTTTTATGGGAAATTTAAAAATTATGAAGTCAGTCTTTTATTTGCTGTATATTTACTCTGTGTCTTGCTAGGAAATCTTCCATTTTCTCTAAGTTATCTAATTTTGAGGTATACTGTAATTTTTCCTGTGTAATTCTTTTTATTCTTTTTTTCCCTTTAATTCTTTTTATTTCTCTAAAGTTGGTATAACAACCCCTCTTTCATCTATAACTTTTATAATCTGAGCCTTCTTTTTCATTTGATTATTCTTGCTAAAGTTTTGTCAATTTTCTTTGATCTTTAATAGAACCAAATTTTGGTCATGTTGATCTTTAAAATTGTTTTTCTACTCTCTGTTTCATTTGTTTTGCTCTAATCTTTATTATTTCCTTCTGTCTCCTTGCTTTGGGTTGAATTTTCTCTCCTTTTTCTAGTTTCTTAAAGATGAAGTTTAAGTTATTGATTTTAGATCTTTCATTTAAAAAAAAATACTGGCGTTAACAGTTTTAAATCTTCCTCTAACCACTGCTTTAGTTGCATCACATAAGTTTTGGCATATTGGGGTTTTGTTTTCATTCATTTCAAAATTAAATTTACCCTTCTGATTTCTTCTTTGACTCAATGGATATTTAGGAATGTGTGTTTAAATTCCATTTATTTGTAAATTTCCCCAAATTTCCTGTGGTTATTGATTTCTAATTTCATCTTCTTGTGGTTGGAGAATATGGTCTATTGTGGTGAATTTTCCATATGCACCTAATAAAAATGTATATTGTGCTGTTGAGTAGCATGCTCTCTTGTTCTATAGATATTTTAGGTCTAGTTGGTTTATAGTATTGTTCAGGTCTTCCATTTCCTTGCTGATCTTCTATTTATCCTATTTATTATTGAAAGTGAAATACTGAAGTCTGTTATTGTTGCTGTGTCTGTTTTTCCCATCTATCCTGTGTTTTTACTTCATATATTTTGAGGTTCTGCTGTTAAGTACATATGGCTTTGTAGTAATTATGTCTTCCTGATGGACTGACCCATTTACCACTATAAAATCTACTTCTTTGAATTAGCAGGCATTTTTTTTAAATTAAATTTTATTTTGCTTAACTTTACAATATTGTATTGCTTTTCAATACATCAAGATGGATCCGCCACAAGTATACATGTGTCCCCCATCCTGAACCCTCCTCCCTCCTCCCTCCCCATACCACCCCCCTGGGTCATCCCAGTGCACCAGCCCCAGGCATCCGTTATCAGGCATCGTACCTGGACTGGCGACTCGTTTCAGATATGATATTATACATATTTCAATGCTATTCTCCCAAATCATCCCACCCTCTCCCTCTCACACAGAGTCCAAAAGTCTGTTCTATACATCAGTGTCTCTTTTGCTGTCTCGTAAACAGGGTTATTGTTACCATCTTTCTAAATTCCATATATATGCGTTAGTATACTGTATTGGTGTTTTTCTTTCTGACTTGCTTCACTCTGTGTAATAGGCTCCAGTTCCATCCACCTCATTAGAACTGATTCAAATGCATTCTTTTTAATGGCTGAGTAATACTCCATTGTGTATATGTACCACTGCTTTCTTATCCATTCATCTGTGGATGGACATCTAGGTTGCTTCCATGTCCTGGCTATTGTAAACAGTGCTGCTATGAACATTGGGGTACACATGTCTCTTTCAATTCTGCTTTTCTCAGTGTGTATGCCCAGCAGTGGGATTGCTGGATCATAAGGCAGTTCTATTCCCAGTTTTTTGAGGAATCTCCATACTGTTCTCCAAAGTGGCTGTACTAGTTTGCATTCCCACCAACAGTGTAAGAGGGTTTCCTTTTCTCCACACCCTCTCCAGCATTTATTGCTTGTGGGCTTTTGGATCACAGCCATTCTTACTGGCGTGTAATGGTACCTCATAGTGGTTTTGATTTGCATTTCTCTGATAGTGAGTGATGTTGAGCATCTTTTCATGTGTTTGTTAGCCATCTGTATGTCTTCTTTGAAGAAATGTCTATTTAGTTCTTTGGCCCATTTTTTGATTGGGTCATTTATTTTTCTGGAATTGAGCTTTAGGAGTTGCTTGTATATTTTTGAGATTAGTTGTTTGTTGCTTCATTTGTTATTATTTTCTCCCATTCTGCAGGCTGTCTTTTCACCTTGCTTATAGTTTCCTTTGTTGTGCAGAAGCTTTTAAGTTTAATTAGGTCCCATTTATTTATCTTTGATTTTATTTCCAATAATCTGGGAGGTGGGTCATAGAGGATCCTGCTATGATGTATGTCAGAGAGTGTTTTGCCTATGTTTTCCTCTAGGAGTTTTATGGTTTCTGGTCTTACATTTAGATCTTTAATCCATTTTGAGTTTATTTTTGTGTATGTTGTTAGAAAGTGTTCTAGTTTCATTCTTTTACAAGTGTTTGACCAGTTTTCCCAGCACCACTTACTAAAGAGATTGTCTTTAATCCATTGTATATTCTTGCCTCCTTTGTCAAAGATAAGGTGTCCATATGTGCGTGGATTTATCTCTGGGCTTTCTATTTTGTTCCATTGATCTATATTTCTGTCTTTGTGCCAGTACCATACTGTCTTGATGACTGTGGCTTTGTAGTAGAGCCTGAAGTCAGGCAGGTTGATTCCTCCAGTTCCATTCTTCTTTCTCAAGATAGCTTTGGCTATTCGAGGTTTTTTGTATTTCCATACAAGATGAGAAATTATTCGTTCTAGCTCTGTGAAGAATACCGTTGGTAGCTTGATGGGAATTGCATTGAATCTATAAACTGCTTTGGGTAGTATACTCATTTTCACTATATTGATTCTTCTGATCCATGAACATGGTATATTTCTCCATCTATTAGTGTCCTCTTTGATTTCTTTCACCAGTGTTTTATAGTTTTCTATATATAGGTCTTTAGTTTCTTTAGGAAGATATATTCCTAAGTATTTTATTCTTTTCATTGCAATGGTGAATGGAATTGTTTCCTTAATTTCTCTTTCTATTTTCTCATTATTAGTGTACAGGAATGCAAGGGATTTCTGTGTGTTGATTTTATATCCTGCAACTTTACTATATTCATTGATTAGTTCTAGTAATTTTCTGGTGGAGTCTTTAGGGTTTTCTACGTAGAGGATCATGTCATCTGCAAACAGTGAGAGTTTTACTTCTTCTTTTCCAGTTTGGATTCCTTTTATTTCTTTTTCTGCTCTGATTGCTGTGGCCAAAACTTCCAAAAAATACTAACAAGTATGAAAGGAGAAATCAACAATAACACAATAATAGTGGGAGACTTTAATACCCCACTCACACCAATGGATAGATCAACTAAACAGAAAACTAACAAGGAAACACAAACTTTAAACGATACAATAGACCAGTTAGACCTAATTGATATCTATAGGACGTTTCATCCCAAAACAATGAATTTCACCTTTTTCTCAAGCACACACGGAACCTTCTCCAGGATAGACCACATCCTGGACCATTAATCTAGCCTTGGTAAGTTCAGAAAAATTGAAATCATTCCAAGCATCTTTTCTGACCACAATGCAGTAAGATTAGATCTCAATAACAGGAGAAAAACTACTAAAAATTCCAACATATGGAGGCTGAACAACAAGCTCCTGAATAACCAACAAATCACAGAAGAAATCAAAAAAGAAATCAAAATCTGCATAGAAATGAATGAAAATGAAAACAAAACAACCCAAAACCTGTGGGACACTGTAAAAGCAGTCCTAAGGGGAAAGTTCATAGCAATACAGGCATACCTCAAGAAACAAGAAAAAAGCCAAATAAATAACCTAACTCTACACCTAAAGCAACTAGAAAAGGAAGAAATGAAGCACCCCAAGGTTAGTAGAAGGAAAGAAATCTTAAAAATTAGGGCAGAAATAAATGCAAAAGAAACAAAACAGACCATAGCAAAAATCAACAAAGCCAAAAGCCGGTTCTTTGAAAGGGTAAATAAAATTAACAAACCATTAGCCAGACTCATCAAGAAACAAAGGGAGAAAAATCAAATCAATAAAATTAGAAATAAAATGGAGAGATCACAACAGATAACACAAAAATACAAAAGATCATAAGAGACTACTATCAGCAATTATATGGCAATAAAATGGACAACGTGGAAGAAATGGACAAATTCTTAGAAAAGTACAACTTTCCAAAACTGGATGAGGAAAAAATAGAAAATCTTAACAGACTCATCACAAGCACAGAAATTGAAACTGTAATCAGAAATCTTCCAGCAAACAAAAGCCCAGGTCCAGACGGCTTCACAGCTGCATTCTACCAAAAATTTAGAGAAGAGCTAACACCTATCCTACTCAAACTGCTCCAGAAAATTGAAGAGGAAGGCAAACTTCCAAACTCATTCTATGAGGCCACCATCACCCTAATACCAAAACCTGACAAAGATGCCACCAAAAAAGAAAACTACAGGCCAATATCACTGATGAACATAGATGCAAAAATCCTTAACAAAATTCTAGCAATTAGAATCCAACAACACATTAAAAAGATCATACACCATGACCAAGTGGGCTTTATCCCAGGAATGCAAGGATTCTTCAATATCCGCAAATCAATCAACGTAATACACCACATTAACAAATTGAAAAATAAAAACCATATGATTATCTCAATAGATGCAGAGAAAGCCTTTGACAAAGTTCAACATCCATTTATGATAAAAATTCTCCAGAAAGCAGGAATAGAAGGAACATACCTCAACATAATAAAAGCTATATATGACAAACCCACAGCAAACATTATCCTCAATGGTGAAGAATTGAAAGCATTTCCTCTAAAGTTAGCAGGCATTTTTATTTTAAACTCTGCTTTGTCTGATGTTAGCTTAGTCACTCCAGCTCTCTTTTGGTTATTGTTTGCATGGCATATTCAGTTCTTTTAGATGCTACTATAAATTATGAAAGTCTTTTCTAAGCAGCAGATGTTTGGATTATTTTAAACTATTATGCTAATTTCTACCTTTTGATAGAGTGTTTAATCCAATTGTATTTAATGTAATTTATAATGAGATATGATTTATGAGTGACATTTTTCTATTTGTGTACTATGTTTTGTGACTTCTTTATTCCTTTGTTTTCCTATTTGTGCCTTATTTTGTACTAAACAGATATTTTCTATGCCAATATATTTCTATTGCAATTTAAATCACTTGTTTCTTTTACTATCAGATCAGATCAGTCGCTCAGTCGTGTCCGACTCTTTGCGACCCCATGAATTGCAGCACGCCAGGCCTCCCTGTCCATCACCAATTCCCGGAGGTCACTGAGACTCACATCCATCAAGTCAGTGATGCCATCCAGCCATCTCATCCTCTGTCGTCCCCTTCTCCTCCTGCCCCCAATCCCTCCCAGCATCAGGGTCTTCTCCAATGAGTCAACTCTTCACATGAGGTGGCCAAAGTACTGGAGTTTCAGCTTTAGCATCATTCCTTCCAAAGAAATCCCAGGGCTCATCTCCTTCAGAATGGACTGGTTGGATCTCCTTGCAGTCCAAGGGACTCTCAAGAGTCTTCTCCAACACCACAGTTCAAAAGCATCAATTCTTCGGCGCTCAGCCTTCTTCACAGTCCAGCTCTCACATCCATACATGACCACAGGAAAGACCATAGCCTTGACTAGGTGAACCTTTGTTGGCAAAGTAATGTCTCTGCTTTTGAATATGCTGTCTAGGTTGGTCATAACTTTCCTTCCAAGGAGTAAGCGTCTTTTAATTTCTTGGCTGCAGTCACCATCTGTAGTGATTTTGGAGCCCAGAAAAACAAAGTCTGACACTGTTTCCACTGTTTCCCCATCTATTTCCCATGTAGTGATGGGACCAGATGCCATGATCTTCGTTTTCTGAATGTTGAGCTTTAAGCCAACTTTTTCACTCTCCACTTTCACTTTCATCAAGAGGCTTTTTAGTTCCCCTTCACTTTCTGCCATAAGGGTGGTGTCATCTGCATATCAGAAGTTATTGATATGTTTCTTTTACTATATATATATTAAAAAATTTATTGCCATGGCATCACAATTCTCATTTTGTCTTAAAACAATATAGTACAGGTTAATACCAACTTAATTTTGATGGTATATAGAAACTTTGCTCTAATAATGCTTCATTCCCTCCTGCTCCTTTGTGTTATTATTATCAAAGACATTGCATATTTATTCTAAGGTCTTCAACACATAATTATTACTTCATGTAGTTGTCTTTTAAATAATAGAGAGAAATAGTTACAAACAAAAATACACTTAATGGTCTTTTATGCTTACATATGTAGCTACCTTTATTGATACACTTCATTTCTTTATGTGGATTTGTATTACTATTTGGTATCCATTTATTTTTGCCCAAACAATTCCTTTTAATATTTCTTGTATGGCTAGTAACAAAATATCTGTAGTTTTTAAAAAATCTAGAGTGTTTTAATTTCTCCTGCATTTTTGAACAATATTTAGGTGTTTATAGAATTTTTGGTTGGTCCTTCTTTTTTTCAGCACTTTGAATGTGTCCTCCTACTTCCTGCTAGGCTCCATAGTTGCTGATAAAAAGTCAGCTGTTAATTTTATTGAAGGTTCTTTGAATGTGATGAGTGTTTTTCTCTTGCTGTTGTGTCTTTGGTTTTCAACATTTTAACTATGATGATGATGTACTTAAGGATAGATCTCTTTGAATTTATCTTGTTGGAGTTCATTGAGCTTATTGGATGTGTAGATTAATGTTTTTCATAAAATTAGAAACTTTTAGACATTTTTTTGTTCAAACATCGTTTTGTTGTCTTCTCTTTGTATACATCTTGGTTTGCTTGATAATGTCCTGTAGGTCTCCGAGGCTTTGTTAATTTTTTTCCCTCATATTTTTTTTTTCTGGTTCTTCAGATTGGATAATTTGATTGGTCTTCAAACGTGTTGATTCTTCCTTTTACTAGTCTTCCCAGTTTTATATTGAGACCCTTCAGTAGATTTTTTAATTTTAGTTATAATTTTCAACTCCAGAATTTCTATTAGCTTCTTTTAAATAATTCCTATCTCTTTATTGATATTTTCTTTTTGGTGAGGGATTGTTCCCATAATTTTAATTTCTTTAGTTCTTTAGACATCATTCCTTTAGTTCTATGAGCAGATTTGGTAGCTTATTTATAGTTTTTGTTTAGTAAGTCCAACTTCTGAACTTCTTCAGGTATAATTACTGTTAATTGCTTTTTTACCCCTATGTATAGTCCATACTTTCCTGTTTCTTTGCATGACTCCCATTTTGTTCAAAACTAGTCTTTTAAAATAATGTGATAACACTTGAAATCAGATCCTTTTCTCTCTAGGATTTGTTGTTGTTGTTATTAGTTGTTGTTTCTTTGTTAATTGACTTTTGGGGATGAATTCTCTAAAATTTGTATTTTTTATTGTAGGTTGCCACTCAAGTTTCTGTTGACTTGGCTTAGTGGTCAATGGAAGTCAGTGTGTTTTTTTGTTTGTTTTTTAAATAAAGTCTCCCTGAATTGTTGCAAGTCTTAGGTTAATTTTCAGAGTTCTGAAAAAGTTGATTTTGGGAGATGTTTCCAGTGTTTGCATGATTTTTATAGAAGAGTATATTATTGGGGTCTTTACTTCATCATTCCAGAAGTGCTCCCTTTTGCATTATTCCCTTCACTTTTACCAAGGCTGATGGGAAAATGTAGCCCCATGAGGATGCCTAGCTCTACTTGCCTCATGTCACTTTTTTAGTAATGCTCTTGAAATCTGTGTAGCTGACCATCAGATTGTCTTCTTGTAAGCAGAAAATTTTATTTTTAATTCATTTTTGTATGACATTATTCAAGAATACTAGCTATATATCATTAAAAGCAACATTAGACCCAGTGACTAAATCTTATTCTTCCCATCTGTTCTTCTTCTCACTAATATAAATATGTCTCCTCAAGTCTTCTGGGTCATCTTGTGTGTGCATACTAAGTTGCATTAGTCACATCTAGGTCCATGTGACCCTAAGGACTGTAGCCCACCAGGCTCCTCTGTCCATGGGATTCTCCAGGCAAGAATACTAGATGGGTTGCCATGTCCTCCTCCGGAAGATCTTCCTGACCCAGGGACTGAACCTGTGTCTCTTATGCCTCCTGCATCGGCAGGCAGGTTTTTTACCACCAGTGCCACCCTGGAAGCCCCCTGGGTCATCTTACGAAGGTAATAATAGAATCTAAATGTAGTTACTATTCAGTTCGGTCATTCAGTCATGTCTGACTCAGTCTTTGCGACCCCATGGACTGCAGCATGCCAGGCTTCCCTATCCATCATCAATTCCCAGAGCTTGCTCACAATCATGTCCATCGAGTTGGTGATACCATCCAACCATCTCATCCTCTGTCATCCCCTTTTCCTCATGCCTTCAATATTTCTCAGCATCAGGGTCTTTTCTAATGAGTCAGTTCTTTGAATCAGGTGGCCAAGCTATTGGAGTTTCAGCTTCAACATCATTCCTTCCAATGAATATTCAGGACTAATTTCCTTTAGGATTGACTAGTTTGATCTCCTTGCAGTCCAAGGGACTCTCAATAGTTTTCTCCAACACCACATTTCAAAAACATCAATTCTTCAGTGCTCAGCTTTCTTTATAGTCCAACTCTCACATTCATACATGACTACTGGAAAAACCATAGCTTTGACTAGATGGATTATTACTTGTCAGCAGTTTTATTAAGTAAGTGCTTTACTTGTATTATCTTATTTGATGTTCACAATAACTTTATGTGGTCAGTAGTTTCTTTAGGCTAGTTTACCGCAGAGGAAACTGAAGTTGAAAAGGTCAAGCAACTTATCCAAGGTTATCCAGGTAGTAAGTAATAAAGCTGGTCCTCAAACCCAGGAAGCCTCATTGTAGAGATTATATGCAGTGACTGCATTGTGCTGATTTTTACCTCAAAGAGGGCATCCCTGGTGTCTCAGACAGTAAAGAATCTTCTTGCAATGCAGGAGACGTGGGTTTGATCTCTGGGTCAGGAAGATCCCTTGGAGAAGAAATTGTTAACCCACTCCAGTATTTTTACTTGGGAAATCTCATGGACAGAGGAACCTGGCTGACTACAGTCCATGGGGTCACAAAGAATGAAACATGACTAAGCGACTAACACTTTCACTGTCTTTACCTCAAAGAAGTGTGAAGAAATAGGAGGGTCTGGAATGTGAAGGTAGACATTTGACAGAGACTTTGGGGCACTGTGAATCTATATTCTTTTTCACTTTTGCAGATCTTTCCTTCAGTACTGCTGTAAGAAATTTATGGAGCTGCTTTTTTAATTAATCTGACCAGTTGTAGAGAGAAACATAGACATTCTGGGCATATGGACTAAATTATCACATGAAGTTATTTTAGAGATTTAAATGTAAAGATGGAAGGGTGAGGAATTTGTAGACTTAGAATATTTCTATTGGATAGAATAGTTACAGTGATTTTTGGATAAAGAGAATTAAAGTGCCAAGTATATACCTTTTACATAATGGATAATATGCTATATGAATGAATGAGGGATGTTTTATAGGGATTTTATAGAGAATATTTTAAATAATTAAAAAAATCAAGATAATTATATTTTCTTGATTTTGTGACATAATGTTCCTAAAAAGACAGTTTATTTTTCTCTAAGAAATTTATCATTTTCTTAGTGATGCTTATACTCACACATTTCTCAGTTTGGAGTTACAGTGCTAAATGCAACTATATTTAAATTTTTGAGGAAAAATGCTGCACTGTAGGAACCATATAGAAATTTTGTACAAATGACATTCAAATAAATAAAACTAATTTATGTAGCTGAGAAGTCATAAATTGAAATCTGTTGTCCACGCTCAAGAAAGTAAAAGACAACATGCAAATTTCATTTCTAATTATATAATATGAATTATATATATTTAAACATAGCAACAAATATATTTTCTTTATTAATGAGTGCATTGATACCATATAGTGGTATTTAATATTTCAAAGAGTGGCATTCTGAATTGAAATCTTTTCCTATTGATGTTTTAATTTTTCTTTTCACTTGAAGGAAAAATCACATTCATTTTATAGAAAGTTTCAGTTTTCCACAGATGAAGATATTAATAATATTTTCTTTAAGGCATCTGTTTTCAGTTGTCCAAGAAGCTTCTCAATAGCTAATGGAAAAGGACCAAAGAGTGAAAGAAATGTTCTGATGTATTTCTTCAGGTTAGAGTCACTGGACATTCCACCTGTGGTAGCTGGTTTGTGGTTGGCAATCATATTCCTTGGTCTGGCCACTATGCAGAGCAGAGGAAAGCAATCCTTATAGTCTGGCTGTGTGTTGCTACATCTGTTTGGAAGTCTGGTGGGTGTGCATTTTTGTAAGCAATACAGTCCAGCTCATAAGCTTAGGTACAAGTTGCTTAATTGTTCTCCTTGTCATGTGTCCCCAGCCAGTTGGCCTGGAAATGGCTGGAAAGACTTGTGAGAACTGCTGCTGACCTTAGAGCATGGGGCAGTGTAGTGTGTCCCTCCATAAAAGGGAGATAGTAGAAATTTGGCTACCAAGAAGCAATGTTGCACAGCTGCCTCCCATCAGAACTGCAGTCAGCTAATCCTTCTGCAAGATTAGCTGTTAGAGACAGGCAGGTTATTGGATCAACATTTTCTGGCTTGCAGCCCTGCCAGGTGTTTCAAACTTTGCTTCATTTAGCCAGATTTAACCAGAGATTTTTTTCTTTTGGGTGTTCTACTGGCTGTTTAACTCTGGGGACATAGACTTTGGAACAACATAGCTTACTTCTTCTGCAGCCTATCAATTGCAGGTGTTTTTCTGCTGTGTGTTTCAAGCCGTAACAATTGGTATTAAGAGACATGGGTCCGTATATGGGGAGGTTTTGTGTAATAGTCAGGAGTATCTGTTGTAGAGTTAAACCAGACTGAATTTGAATCTTGGCTTCAGCACTTTCAAGCTCTGTGCCTAGTTTTCTCTTTTGTAAGGTGGGATAATATCTTTTTTATACATTGTAAGAAGGTTTTAGCTAGTTGATACAGAGAAAGAGTTTAACGTATTATCTGGCAAATGAAAATCCAATTTGTTTTGGAAAGTTCTAACATGTTCTAGTGACTTGAGAAACAGTACTGTTTGGGATAACACATAACATTTTATCAAAGCTGATGATTAATCAGAATGCTTCATTCCTGATGACATTAATTCTAATATAAATAAAATCCAGTTTTTGAAATTGTGTTTATTGTATCCTTTGTTCAAGCAATAACTGTCCTAGTCCATTTGGGCTGTTATAACAAAATATCATAGTCAGGGTAGCTCATAAATACCAGATATTTATCTCTTACAGTTCTGGAGGCTGGAAGTCTGAGATATGGGTGGCAGCATGATCAAGTGAGGGTCTTTCTGGGTCACAGATGTCTTGTATTCTCACGTGGTGAAAGCGGCTTGAGAGCTCTGTGAGGTGTGTTTCATAAGAGCACTAACTCTGTTTATGTGGGCTCCGTTCTCAAGACCTAATCACTTCCCAAAGGTTCACTCCTAACACCATCCACACTGGGCGATAGGATTCTACCATGTGAATTTGGGGAGGAAATAAATATTCAGATCATGGCCATAACCGTTTGGTAAACTTGTAATGTGCTTGTAATGTGTATGTAGCTTAGATGTTAGTAGACGTACAAAAGAAGCAGAAGAAGACTTGTACTAGAAGAGATTTTAGTCTCTTTTTAGCTTTGTGTGAAAAGTCAGTTAGCTTACTTTTAGCATTCTTTTGGTCTTGAAAATTGGAGCATTACTTTACTATTACACTGAACTTAAAGCATTATACGTCTCTTAGAGTTATGGTTACATGTAAAACATCTACTGAAGGTCTGCCATTCATCTTATGATATCTAAAATATGGGTCTATCACTATGGTTTATTTTTTATTGAAGAGCACTAGAGTGCCTTCTAGGATATCAAAATATGTCCTGTGTCTAATGTGATATTCATGATAGTTCAGTTCAGTTCAGTCGCTCAGTCGTGTCCGACTCTTTGCAACCTCATGAATCGCAGCACACCATGCCTCCCTGTCCATCAACAACTCCCGGAGTTCACTTGGACTCACGTCCATCGAGTCAGTGATGCCATCCAGCCATCTCATCCTCTGTCGTCCCCTTCTCCTCCTGCCCCAATCCCTACCAGCATCAGAGTCTTTTCCAATGAGTCAACTCTTCTCATGAGGTGGCCAAAGTACTGGAGTTTCAGCTTTAGCATCAGTCCTTCCAAAGAAATCCCAGGGCTGATCTCCTTCAGAATGGACTGGTTGGATCTCTGTGCAGTCCAAGGGCCTCTCAAGAGTCTGCTCCAACACCACAGTTCAAAAGCATCAATTCCTCAGCGCTCAGCTTTCTTCACAGTCCAACTCTCACATGACCACAGGAAAAACCATAGCCTTGACTAGATGGACCTTTGTTGGCAAAGTAATGTCTGTGCTTTCGAATATGCTATCTAGGTTGGACATAACTTTCCTTCCAAGGAGTAAGCGTCTTTTAATTTTTTAAAAGTCAAATTTTTAAATTTGACTGTATGGCTGCAGTCACCATCTGCAGTGATTTTGGAGCCCAGAAAAATAAAGTCTGACACTGTTTCCACTGTTTCCCCATCTATTTCCCATGAAGTGATGGGACCGGATACCATGATCTTCGTTTTCTGAATGTTGAGCTTTAAGCCAACTTTTTCACTCTCCTTTTTCACTTGCATCAAGAGGCTTTTTAGTTCCTCTTCACTTTCTGCCGTAAGGGTGGTGTCATCTGCAGATCTGAGGTTATTGATATTTCTCCCGGCAATCTTGATTCCAGCTTGTCTTTCTTCCACTCCAACATTTCTCATAATGTACTCTGCATATAAGTTAAATAAGCAGGGTGATAATACACAGCCTTGACGTACTCCTTTTCCTATTTGGAACCAGTCTTTTGTTCCATGTCCAGTTCTAACTGTTGCTTCTTGAACTGCATACAGATTTCTCAAGAGGCAGGTCAGGTGATCTGGTATTCCCATCTCTTTCAGAATTTTCCACAGTTTATTGTGAGCCACACAGTCAAAGGCTTTGGCATAGTCAATAAAGCAGAAATAGATGTTTTTCTGGAACTCTCTTGCTTTTTCGATGATCTAATGGATGTTGGCAATTGATCTCTTGTTCCTCTGTCTTTTCTAAAACCAGCTTGAACATCTGGAACTTCACGGTTCATGTATTGCCTAAGCCTGGCTTGGAGAATTTTGAGCATTACTTTATGAGCATGTGAGAGTGCAATTGTGCAGTTATGTCTAAGTTATGACCAACTTAGACAGCATATTAAAGAACAGAGACATTACTTGGTCAACTAAGATCCATCTAGTCAAGGCTATGGTTTTTTCAGTGGTCATGTATGGATGTAAGAGTTGGACTATAAAGAAAGCTGAGTGCCAAAGAATTGATGCTTTTGAACTGTGGTGTTGGAGAATACTCTTGAGAGTCCCTTGGACTGCAAGGAGATCCAACCAGTCCATCCTAAAGGAGATCAGTCCTGGGTGTTCATTGGAAGAACTGATGCTAAAGCCGAAACTCCAAAACTTTGGCCACCTCATGCGAAGTGTTGACTCATTGGAAAAGAGTTGACTGATGCTGGGAGGGATTGGGGGCAGGAGGAGAAGGGGACAACAGAAGATCAGATGTTTAGATGGCATCACCAACTTGATAGACATGAGTTTGGGTCAACTCCGGGAGTTGGTGATGGACAGGGAGGCCTGGTGTGCTGCGATTCATGGGGTCACAAAGAGTCGGACATGACTGAGTGACTGAACTGAACTAATAATTGATTTATAATGTTGTGTTACTTACTGCTTTTATAAGCACAGTGACTCAGTTATACATATATATATATACATACATTCTTTTTGAATATAGTCTTTCCCATTATGATTTATCATACAATATTGAATATAGTTTCCTGTGCTATACAATAGGACCTTGTTTTTTATCCATTCTGTTTATAAAAGCTTACATCTGCTAACCACAACCTCAAGAGGTTATGAATTGGGTTAGTGTGCTTAAAAAAGAGAACCCACAAGCTCCCTGGTCCCTTCTATTAGATGAGGGCACAGAGAGAATACAGTAGTTTGTAACCCAGAAGAGGGCTTTCACCAGAACTTGACCACACAGGCATCTTGTTCTTAGATATCCATCCTCCAGGATTGTAAGAGATTTCTGTTGTTTATAAACTATCCAATCTGTGCTATTTTGTTATGGTACCTCAAATGGACTAATCCAACAGGCAAGTTTTCAGTAGTGAACCAGGGGAGATTTACTGGAACAATGATGGTCATGCAAGAGTGCTCAGACACGTCCAGCTCTTTGCAATTCCATGTACTGTTGCTGGCCAGGCTCTCCTGTCCATGGGATTATCTAGGCTAGAATACTGGAGTGGATTGCCGTTTCCTCCTCCACACATCTTTCTGACTCAGGGATTGAGTCTGCCTCTCCTGCATCTCCTGCATTGGCAGGTGGATTCTTTACCACTGAGTCACTTGGGAAGTCCCAACAATGATGGTTGAGTTTCTATGATCAGAAAATCTTGAAGCAATGATCAGAAAACATCAGACTTTTATAGAAGTTGTTAACTGACAGTGAGATTTTTTAGCCTGGTTTGAGTGTGGCCGTCTAGAGATTTCCACGTACAAATGCTCCACACTGTTTTGTGCTGTATGGACTGGTCTTAGAAGAGGAAAGGTCTGCAGTTATCTATATGAATTTATGCCTCAGTCCTCAAACTGAGCAAATTATTGAATTGTCTATAGTATGTATGCAGCTAAAGATTCTTATCTTGAAATGCCTAGATAATAATAGTAATTATCTGTGTTTATTTGAAAATTCCAATTTTTCAAAGTGTTCCCCACTTAGCTTATGTTATTTATAAATTAACTTCATTTGATAATAGAAAAAAAAAAACCCATGAGAAATTGGGATACAAAGAGGTTAAGTGACTTCCTTTAGGCTACACAGCACATCAGTGGAGAAGAACTCAACTAACTAACTAACTCTGACTAACTAGTCTAACTCTGACTGAAGATCCAGCTTTCTTTGCATTATATTACCCTGCTCAGAAAAGGATTATAGCCACTTCACTCACTGTAAGTTAAGCTCTATTTAGAACATGACTGATTAACACATGCCTTTATAGTAGAATTTTAAAACTTGAACTATTCACTTAATCAGTCTTTTGCTTGGCTGATGCAAAATTCACAATGGAGTTGTGGAATATAATGGGGACAAATCACATTCCATGTTGCTAGGCTTTTTACAGTATACTTAAACTTTATTGGCTACAGATCTGTCTTTGAGAAAGGGGGATGTGAACAATACAATGCAAAATGCAAAACATCTGTTAGATTTTCTTTTCCCTAAACAATCATTGTTCAGTGAGCATTTTAAGATTAAAAAAAAATTCTAGTAACAAGTTATGGAAGGTAGAAAACTAACAATTACATGGGTTAGCTTCTGAGGATTGGTTGTTTTTGTGTACTTAAGCTTCTAGATGACCCTTGCTTAAAGTATATCCCAACTTAATCTAACTTGCTGTGGCTTTTAATACCATGTACAAAGAAAAGTTTAGGCTAAAAATGAATGACTGTAACTTACAAATGGTATAATGGGGAAACACTGAACCAACATACTGAAGTGTTTTCTATTATTTATACTAAACAGTTATAGAAATTATATAGATGTAGGATATAATGACTCTAAATTATATACTTTCTGTAATAGTCTTATTCAGTAACCTTTACCCTTCACTATGAATAGATCCTTTTCCAGAAGTGGGATGGCAGTAGGAGAGGAACCAAAACTTAAGCTAGCCCTCAATTAGATGGTACTGGGTATAGCTGAGTAGCCCCCTTATTTTGAGAATGCATAAGAATATGCATTCTTATTCTTCTGTACTAAGAGAGGATGTTTATGTACCTTACTTTCTCTTAGACATCTTTCATCATTCTGAGTAATGTGACTTATATTTTAAGTCACATTACCAGATTCCCCCCTCCATTCCTTTTTATAGATGGATTATTACCAAATTGGTAGGATGTTTGGAGTCCACTGGGATATGGTAAGCAGCTATCATTCCCTATAAAATAGATAATAAGCACCTTATTGTAAAGCTTGAATTCTGTTAGATATATTCAATTGTGAAAGCACATTTATAAACATGCAAGAGGAAAATAAAAATATTTTTTTAGCTTTTTGTAGCCCTTTTGGAATTATACTGATTTTCATATTCCTTGTATAAGGGAACTTGTAAATACTTATTCTAAAATAACTCCTAAAGATAAGTAAAACATAGGTGTTTGAATTTTCAGGCCTACCTTATTGAAAAAGATGGAGGAGAGTTGTTGACCAATTTCAGCACAAGTTTTTCCTTTCTTCTTTTCTAATCATGAATTTATACTGCTCATAAATTCGTCATACAAAATCAGAAGACTTATGTTTATGTTTTTAGCTAAATATTTTTCATAGGGTGAATTATAGAGTTAGTAATTATCTAGTAAATTTGGGCTTTGCAACCAAAATCATTGTAGGCCAAGATCAGAAACAAAACTAAAAGCACTTGGCTATTTAAATAAGCAAAAGAGTACATACTTGATTTAGCCTTAACTAACTTAAAATTCTGGAGTACTTTTACCTGATTTCCTCAGTAATCTTAGTGGAATCAAAATAAGCCTCTTCCTATTTATATTAAAGGTTTTGCTTAAAAATGATGATGAAATAAAGATGATTTTAAGAAAAATATTTTTCATATTCAGAAAGGAAAGTTTAAAGACAAAATAAAAAAAATTATTGGCTTATAATAATTTTGTAGGAATAACATGTTTATGTTTTCATTCAATGAATAAAACCACTGAAGCCTGGGTTTAGTAAGATAGGTATCTCAGAGATTAACTGATTGACAGAAACACTCTCTTTTCCTTATGTATCAGCCTTCAAAGTCCAATGGCTCCTGTACTTTTCTGTACTTTTAAAAAGGTACAAACATTGCTTGAAAACTACTTTTACTGCCCATTGTGTCATGTCAATTTTAAGTCAAGGCATTATGTTACTGAACATGTTTATTGTTTTTCAGTCGCTAAATTGTATCTAACTCTTTGTGACCTCGTGGACTGAAGCACACCAGGCTTCCCTGTCCTTCAGTATTTCCTGGAGTTTGCTCAAACTCACGTCCGTTGAGTCGGTGATGCTATCCAACCATGTTATCCTCTGTCATCTCTTTCTCCTCCTGCCTTTAATCTTTCCCAGCATCATGGTCTTTTCTAATGTGTTGGCTGTTTGCATCAGGTGGCCAAAGTATTAAAGCTTCAGCTTTAGCAACGCTGAATATTCATCGGAAGGAACATGTTCAGGATCTATAAAAAATGTAAAATAACCTGAAGACAATAGTTGTCTCAGCATTAATAAAGATTGATGATCATTTCTTACCAGTATTATTTAACCTAAATTCTCAGAAAACCTAGGGATAAGTGACAGAGGAAAGAGTTGTCATTGTGAGTGGACTATAACAAGATCATTGTTAAAGAAAGGTCTAGCAGTCCATGGGGTCGCTAGGAGTTGGACACGACTGAGTGACTTCACTTTCACTTTCATGTATTGGAGAAGGAAATGGCAACCCGCTCCAGTGTTCTTGCCTGGAGAATCCCAGGGAGGGGGAGCCTGGTGGGCTGCCGTCTCTGGGGTCGCACAGAGTCGGACACGACTGAAGCGACTTAGCAGCAGCAGCAGCAGCAACAAAACACATGAGGAAGAGGAGCAGTGCTGTCCCTGCTCTGAAGATAATTATCATTCTGTGCCAAAAACTTTTCTAGAGGAGCTTTTGTTGTTTTTGTTGCTTGTTTCTGGGTTTATAAAATTGGAATAAAAGAGATCTTAGTTTCAATCAGCTCTGCCAGCTGTGTGGTCAAGAAAAATATATCATTGAAGCTCTCTGGGCTATGATTTTCTCATCTATAAAAATTTGAGATTAGGATTGGAACTCTACAGCCTTTTCTAGCTTTAAAAGTCTAGGATTCCAGAAAATAGAAAAGAAGAGAAAAACACATAGGGGCTATAATCAGTTTTTGAGCAACTCTTCAAAACCCCTCCCCTGAAATACCCATTTTGGAAGTAGTGATCTTTAGGTTTTCAAGGTCCTATACATAATAAATATGTGTGTAAGGAGGAGGGAATATCTATTGAGCACTTGTAAATGTTAGATGTCACTTTCTCCAGGAAGTTTCTCCTAAATACCCACCCTCCTGCACACCTTTTAAAATGGATATTCATCCCCCCATATGTTTCATTTGCATCTTCTGCTTGCTTCTATTATTATTGCATTGTACTCACTTAAATGCCTGTTATTGCTACCAGATTGTTAGTTCCTTTGATATAGAACTGTGTTTTAGTATCTTACTCATCTTTTATTCACAGTTTCTCACACAGACCCTCACATATTAAAGGCACTTAGTAATAAAAATCTTTGGGATAAATATTCACTGTTTTATATATGCTATCTCTCTGAACCTACATAATATAACCCCATCTCTAAGAAAATGAGCTCAAAGTGGAAACATAAATGTCATACTGCTAATAAATGATAAAGCAAAGATTCTGCTTTGAACCTCTGACTCCAAATGTGAGTCCTTTCTTCTTGATCAAGCTGCCTTCCATGCAGAGTAATGAGGCCAGTAGAACAGAATTTGGTTCACAGCTTGGAGAGGATAATCTGGTCAAATTTCACATTGTTGAACAACGTACATATTTCTTTTGTCTTTCAGTATGGCTGATGTACCTGTTTTCCCCAAGGAAACAGGGTTGACTTGAATGCTTATTTTGTATTTTTAAAGTTTGGGTACTACTGATCTTTGCATTTAAGAAAAAATCAATTTAGCCATAGTTGGGGTTGTTGGAGACCAAGGGGAAAGCAGAATTCACTTGCTTCTTTTCTCAGTCTGTGCTCCACAATAGATTCCACATCCTCTACTCTCCTTTCACTTTCATTTATTATTTCACTGCCAGTTTTGTTATGTTCATAGGCTATCAGCATTCCCAGAGAAAGTCACAATATCCCTCTACCTGACTCTACTACAAATCCTTGCTGGATCTTATTGCTGCTTTTGATGATACTTTAATTCCCATCACATTGATTCCTTGTTGCATTCCCTACAACACCAATTGCAAATTTTTTGTGTTTTTTCTATCCTCATTATTCCACTTTCATTTTCCTTCATCCCTTTATCTTCAATTTTGTTGATTTAGATTATAATGGGATGACAGAGGGTGAGATGATTGGATGGCATCACAGAATCAATGGACATGAGTTTGAGCAAACTCCAGGAGATAGTGAAGGTCCCAGCATGCTACAGTCCATGGGGGTCACAAAGAGTCACACTCAACTGACCCGCTGAACAACAGCATATACCGGAAATTTGAGCTTTGCTATTCTTCGCCTTAATCTTTCACTTTTCCATTTTTTAACTCTGTGTCACTGGTCACTGGCCTACTTTCTTCCTCTTCTCTTCTGAAGAGTGACATTTCCAAAGGCTCTGTCTTCCATTGTCCTCTCTCTTTCTCTTTTACTTATTACTTACCTACTTTGTATGTAGTAATTTGCATCTGTTAATCTTATATCCCTAATTTGTCCCTCCCTCCTTATTGTCTGTTGGTTTGTCATAAGTTCCATTGTCTCCTCCTGACTTGCTCTTTTGTGATCTTTGTGTCCCATGACTTAAGCTATCATCTCCAAAGCCATGACTTTCAAATCTATATCTAGCTCTGATCTCTCAAGTCAATTCCATCCTTATCTTAAAAATTGCTGTTTGGAAATCTTCACTTAGCTGTATTTTACTCAATTCAAACTCAGCATGTCTTTATCCTGATCCTAAATCATCTTTTCCTCAGTTTCTTAATTTCTGATAATGAGAGTTCTTCCTCCTTTATTTGAGACTCTTCTCCTAGAGCATAGTTATGATCATGTCATTCCCATTGCTAATTCTGTATTTAACCTTCCTAAGCCTGTTTCCTCATCTGAGTGTGTTATGAGTCTTTGGATTGTGGTGATGAAAGTATACACTCATATGAAATGGGCCAAACTTGGCACCTGATTTATGGAAGGCATTCTCTGTTGGACTTTCCCTTATTTAAACACTGCTGTGGCTCTGTATTGTTTAAGTAGAGCTAGTGCTTCTCAGCCTGACATGCAAACTCTTATCAAAGTATCTGCTGAAAATGCTCCACTTTTTCTTAACTTTTGCTTATATATTTTTTTTATTTGAAAGTTCGTCCTTTATAATTTATACCAGTTAAAATCTTAACCCAGTATAAGTACTTTCTCTTCCACAAAAGGCTCCCTAATGCTTACATTTATATGTCAACTCCTCTTTTCATTCTCAACCCTTTTCTCACAATTTACAAATTCTGTCTTGAATTATAGGTAAAGATGACATTTTTCTGTTAGAATTTTACATTCATCATGAGGGTTAGTCGTATTTTTAACTGTTTTTTATAAACTTCACAGTGATAATAGAGGGCCTTCTCCATAACAGACCCTCAAAATATTTTTTGAATAACTTTTGATAGATCATCAGAGTGTTTTGTTTGTACATTCAGATTCCCAGATGCTTCAGTGGGAAGAGCTGATTGTGAAATATGATAGAGTCATGGGTCATGACATTGCACAAGTATGCTAAAACTATATTTGATTAGATTATACAGTAGTCTGATAGAAAAGCATATATGGTTTGTTCACTTTATGTGGTATTAGGAGAATGGGAACAGGCCTAGACTAAACATTTTCATAATCTTTCATTGACCTTCCTGGAGATAGAATGCTCAGTCTTTGCCATCTCTAATTATTGTAATTTTGGACTTGGAACACGTGTGTTATATGGAAAGCTTCCTTGCCTGTCCTACTTCCCCATGCCTTGCTGGAAAGCAGTGTAGGTAGTTGTTGAGGTTTCTTTTGCAAAAGTCATAGTTAAAGCCATTTTGTAGAGAATTCATGGATCTATCCAAAGTAAAGGGGAAATCAAAACAAGTAACATATCTTATTTATGAAAACAAATTTTAACAACCAGTAAAACCCGTAATATAGCACCATCACTACTGAAGACAAGAAGAAGAGGGTGTGGAGGCAGGGATGTGAAGCATGAAGAGATGAAAAAAAAAAAAAACACTCTTCCAGAAGAACTCTCTATTCTGTTTATTATTTCTCAGCTCTTAATCTGCCTTTCCCTGGGTATATCTGGCCTTGAGTCACAGAGCCCTGTTACAAACTTGGTGTGTTTGTGGTTTGGATGAGACTTTGGTATAACGGAAACAATGTTGGCTTCGGCATCAGAGAAAGGAGGTGCAAGTTCTGGCTCCGGTGTTACTGTGTGACCTCACTTCACATCTCTGGTACCTTAGTTTCTGTCTGTAAAGTGAAGCTGTTAGTACCTGCTTCCTGTAATTGTGATGAGGCTTGAGGATAATATTGTAATATTATAAAAACTTCCAAATTATAAAGTGTTTTGTGAATAATCACTCAATGAAGGAGCTATGTTGACTTACTCCTGAAACGAGAACAATGTTTGAAGCTTTTAATTCTCACCTCAAGGTGAGAATTTTTTCCCCGTGGGTTCAAAAGTACCTAAGTATATGATTACAAGTGGAAAAATACGGGACAAAAACAAGGTATTGGCAGTTTTTCCATTTTCATTTGTGTGTGAATTTTTAATATAAATTCAGAGACATAAAGCATTAATGAAAGTCAAAATGGTTTACTGAACAAGTTTTCAGCAGTTCAACTTTATAACAATTAAACCTGTTAAATTTTTCTGAACAATGCCAGCATTTGGATTTTTTTTTTTAAAAAATAAGTAAATTTCTTATTGACTGCAAAAGTCAATAAAGAGTTCCTCTATTTGGAGCTCTCTTCTATTTTTGTCAGTCTGCAAGTCCTAACTTTAAATATACTCACTTCAAAGAGAGGCTTTCTTTGATCATTGTATTAGTTTTCTTTCTTTTTTAGTTAGTTTTCTAGGACTGCTATGGGTTTCCCTGGTGGCTTAGATGGTAAAGAACCTGCCTGTTATACAGGAGACCCAGGTTAGATCCCTGAGTCAGGAAGATCCCCTGGAGAAGGGAATTGCTACCCACTCCAGAATTCTTTTTTTGTAATTTATTTATTTTTAATTGAAAGAAAATTGCTGTATAATATTGGTTTGATTTCTGCCATACATCAATATGAATTAGCCATAGGTGTACGTATGTCCCCTCCCTCTTGAACCTCCCTCCCACCCTTTGTCACCCATCTAGGTTGTTGCAGAGCCCCAGTTTGAGTTCCCTGAGTCATGCAGCAAATTTCCATTAGCTATCTATTTTACAAATGGTAGGGTATATGCTTCTATGCCACTCTCTCCATTCATCTCATCTTCTCCTTCCTCCTCATAGCTCGTCCATTCGTCTGTTCTCTATGTCTGCATCTCCATTGCTGCCCTACAAATAGGCTCATTAGTAGCATCTTTCTAGATTCCATATATATGCGTAAATATACAATGTTTGTTTTTCTTTTTCTGACTTCACTCTGTATAATAGGCTCTAGTTTATCCACCTCATTAGAACTGACTCAAATGCATTCCTTTTTATGGCTGAGTAGTATTCCATTGCATATATGTACCACAACCTCTTTATCCTTTCATCTGTTGATGGACATCTGGGTTGCTTCCATGTCCTAGTTTTGTAAATAGCGCTACAAGGAACAGTGGCTCTACAGAGGAGCCTGGCAGGCTATGGTCCATGGGGTCACAAAGAGTCAGACATGACTGAGCAATTAACACTTACTTACTTATCTAGGACTGCTAAAACAAAGTACCTCAGGTTGGGTGACTTAACAGAAATTTATTTTTTCATAGTTCTAATAGCTGGAAGTCTGAGATCATGGGATGAGCAGAGTTGGTTTCTTATGGAGTCCTCTTTCCTTGGCTTACAGAAGGCTATCTTCTTCAGATATCTTCACAACCTCATCTCTCTTTGACTGACTGTGTCCTAATCTTTCTTCTTACAAGGACACCAATCATACTAGATTAGTTCCCCACTCATATGACCTAATTTTACCTTAGTGGCCTCTTTAAAGGCCCTGTGTCCAAATGCAGTCACATTTGGAAGTGTTGGGGGTTAGAATTCCAACACATGAATTTTGAGGAAGACATAGTTTAGCCCATAACAACCATTTTATCAAAAGTACTTCCCCCGTTTTTATTCCTTTTGTGTGCTTATTTGAAATTATTTTATTTGTTTACTCTTTTTGACTGACTTTTTCATTTGAATATAATTGTTATAAAGACAGGATTAGATACTATTACTTTTGTATCCTCAGTCTCTGGCAAAATGCCTTACACCTGGTAAGTAGCTGGTTTCATCACTTACCTTGTAACTTTGGACAAATAATTTAACCCCTTTGAGCCTCAGTTTACTTAGGTGGAGGTGGAAGTGGTGGTGGTTTAGTTGCTAAGTCATGTCCGACTCTTTTGCGACCCCATGGACTTTAGCCCACCAAGCTCTTCTGTCCATGGGATTTCCCATGAAAGAATGCTGGAGTGGGTTGCTGCTTCCTCCTCCAGGGGATCTTTCCAACCCAGGGATTGAACCCGTATCTCCTGCTTGGCATGTGGATTCTTAACCACTGAGCCGCCTGGGATGTTCACTTATGTGGAAATCTTATGCATTATCCACTTCCTATTATGTTATCATTTTTCAGTGCTTAGAACAGTATCTGACACATAGAAAATGCTCAATAAATGCTAGCAATTATTCTTACTTTTCCCACACATTTGTTGAAAACAAAATGAATGAATCAAATACCTTTTGAAAAACTTAAATATTTCTGAATGATTTCCACATGGCAGTCCACAAAGCAGCTTTTTTCCCCAAGGCAGGTTTTTTTTTTTTTTTTAGTTCAGAATGTGTTATACTTCACTGACCATAGTAACTACCATAATACCCTTTTGGTGTTGGAAGATTGTGATTCTAACTGCATTTTCAATGACTTCTGCACAGTCACTCTGACTACATGTTTTGGGTCTCTTTGGTGGGTATGTCATTGTATACTTGCCTTGATTGATGGCTTTTGCGTGTCTGTAGTTTGAATCAGAGTTAACGGGAAGTGAGAAAACAAGCATGTTATACAAAATTAATGACTCTAGATTCCAGGAGAACTAGAGATCAAAAGCATAGCTCCAATGGAAGGAGACATGAATTTGTAAAAGTTGGGTTGCAGAGAGCTGTTGAGCAAGGAACTAAAGGAACAGGAGCTTGGCCTAGCTGGGCTTGAGAGCTCAGAGAGGGTGAGATAAAAACAGCTTCTTTAGATGTCTAGCTTGTTCCAGGAGAGACACAGCTGGAAGCTAAAAGAGCTTATGTGATTCTTAATCAAACTTAGATGAAGAATGCCTATACACATCCATGCCAGGATAGATGTATCCAGACTGAGAAATCACAAATGATCTAATCAGTTCAGAGATACTCTGTAATTTACTAGTTTTTAGGACTCTATAATTCTCAATTTATATAATACACAGAGGGTCTCATGTCAATCTTCATTCTTATAAGAAAATAAATGAATCTTTTCACTGATTTTCCTGAAAGTGTGCTAAAATATGCTGTCTATACAAGCATTCAAAAAGTAATAATAATAATGGCTAATATATAGCGCATTTTTATCACATTTAAGTATCACATATTATGAGTTAGGTAATATGTCATTCCAATTTAAAGAAAAAAATTGAAGCTCAGAGAAATTAAACTGGTCAAGGTTGTACATTTTATAAATAGTAGAAAGAAATCAGGTCTATTTGCTTACAAACCTCTGTACTCTATTTACCTTCCAAGTAGCATTTATTGTTTATATTCCCACATAATATTTATTGTGTATATGCTAAATGGTATGTTAAAGTTATAGCTTTTAATCTTGGTAACATTTTTTGAGTGCATGGAAGATATTATAATTCCTAATTTTCCAATGTGAATTCTGAGGCTTAGAGAGATTTGCCTAAAGGTTTCACTTTGGTAGATAGGATCATAAGCAAGAATGTCAGGCTTTCAAGTGAAAGAAGAATGATGAGAACTATCATACTTTTAACTAATGTATTAAAAAAAAAAAATTGCGGTCCAGATGTAGTTAAAAAAACGCACACATACACTAAACACAGTTCAGTTACCATAAATAGAAGGAGGAAGGGGTCTTTGGATTAAGTGGTAGTAAATATCATGTAGTTTTATTCAGTATGAAGCATAGAGGCTTCCACATAGGAATGCTTCCAACATTAATATAGCACCTGTGTCTCCGAAGCCAGTTCTTTCTCAACAACACCTTTTTCAGAAGAATAAGGTGGCAAAAAAAAAAAAAAAAAGAAAGAAACATGCATATGTAAAACAGAGATTTGGCAAATGAACTGTCCAGTTCTTAACATCCTTGCAAATTCACCCTCATTAAAAATAGAAGTTGAGACATATAGCTTTCCCCTTCATTTCTCCTAGGATAAATCTCTGAATTCCCATGTTGAGTAGAAAATGCTAAAATATCACCATCTCTATGAATCACTGCTCCTGCTAAGTCACTTCAGTCGTGTCTGACTCTGTGTGACCCCATAGATGGCAGCCCATCAGGCTTCCCCATCCCTGGGATTCTCCAAGCAAGAACACTGGAGTGGGTTGCCATTTCCAATAAACCCTGAAATCCAACCTCAGAATTATATAGTTGCAGGCCCACTACAGGAGTGTTTCTTTTAACACATGACAGTATCCATACACACTAACACTGCATGTTCATTCTCTCCAGAGATTGTAAATAACATTATACAATATATGTGGCTTTTTCCCTTCTCTTTCTTTTTTAGTAACTGCATAAATAGACAAAAAGCTTGGGGAAAAAAGTATCTGCTTTCTTCCCCCTTTATAAAATCTTTAGTCTGATTATTATACCCAAGATAAGCAAAACCCAAGTGTGTTTGCTCTTAATTAAAGCTCTTTTCATAGTGTACCCAGAGGCACCACTTAAGAGTGTGGAAACCAGATGAGATGAATAGTAAGCATTCAGATTTATTCACCAAAAGATTATCTATGCATTTTTGTTTTGAGAAATTGATGTTAGGAACTTAAACAAGAATCCTTAACACTTAGGAGAAAAGTAAGTTTGTATGTCAGTCATTCTCATGTATTTGTGTTTCCATAGTGAGGGCTCTACAAAGAAACTACCATATGGACTGGGACTGAGGGAAGGAATAGGAGAGTGTTCTCATCTACCAAGAGGCAAAGGTATGACTCTTGTCTCTTAATTTCCTTACCCTCTCTCAGTTCTCCTGGTTTTCTTGTCATCAAAACACATGGTTTATGTTCCAAAGAGATTATAAATTCCTAGTCATTTGTTTGTAGTGTGAATAAATGAAAATAGAAAGTTGATAGTATCCATTCCAGAAAATAGGACACCTCAGCAGGATCTCATAACACTCTAAAGAAAAGTTTCATTTTGCTTTTTAGATATAGGAACAAATGGAGGAGGAAAAGTTGCTTGTCTAGAGTTAGTGTCAAGAACAATCAGTATAACACAGATAAGCAAATCACCAAGCATCAGGCTCTAGATTCTGTATTCCAGCCTGTTCTCCTTCTATTTTAAAACCTGTCTGTTTGACTTTGGGTTTTTAACTCTCTGATTCTTAGTTTTCTTACCTAGATTAATGCTATTCAATGTTTGTTGTTGTTTGTTGTTCAGTCATTCAGTCATGTCCAACTCTTTTTGACCCCATGGACTGCAGCAGCATACCAAGCTTCCCTGTCCTTCACTGTCCCCTGGAGCTCGCTCAAACTCATGTCCTTTGAGTCAGTGATGCCATCCAAACATTTCATTCTCTGTCACCCTCTTCTCCTTTTGCCCTCAATCTTTCCCAGCATCAGGGTCTTTTTCAGTGGATCAATTCTTCACTTCAGGTAGCCAAAGTATTGGAGATTCAGCTTCAGCATCAATCCTTCCAATGAATATTCAGGGTTGATTTCCTTTAGGATTGACTGGTTTGATCTCTAGCCATTGTGTAAAGCTCTTCATACAGTATTCGTTTTAATCTTGACAGTAATACTATGAAAGAGAAATTATTCCCTATTATACAGATGAACACCTGTATACAGCTACACCAGGCTTCCCTGGTGGCTCAGAGGTTAAAGCGTCTGCCCGCAATGTGGGAGACTTGGGTTCAATCCCTGGGTCGGGAAGATCCCCTGGAGAAGGAAATGGCATCCCACTCCATTATTCTTGCCTGGAGAATCCCATGGACGGAGGAGCCTGGTGGGCTACAGTCCACGGGGTCGCAAAGAATTGGACACGAGTAAGTGACTTCACTTTCACTTTCTTTCACTTTATACAGATGAAGAAATCAAGGTTTAGAGAGGCAAAATACCTTATCCAATTTTATATAACTAGTAGAAGAATTATTAATAGTATCAGACTCACGACATTCTGATTCCAGTGCCCAAGCATTTAACCCCAAATGGTTGTAATGATATACTAAGATAATGGTTACATAATAAGGGATTAATAAATGATTTATTAATTCAACAAAGGTTTATGAATGCTTCTATTTTTTTGTCATGTACTATTCTATGCATTTAGGTTATAGCAATTAGTTATAAAGACAAAGTCTGAGGACTTATGAAACTTACCTTAAGATGAGGAAAACAAATAATAAAAAATTAATATTCCTGGTAGTGATGACTCTTATGAAGAAAAATGAGAGAAGGTAAGAAATAGAGAGTGATGAAGATGGGATGACTATTCCACAATTTCTCTTCTAAGGTGACATTTGAACAGACACTTGAATAAAATGAGGGAGCAAGGTATATAGAATTAATTGGGAAGAATGTTTCCAGCAGAGAGTAAAGCTAGTATAAAGCCTTGAAGTAGTCAAGAAACACTACAGAGTTTTGTCTGGCTAGAGTGGAGTGAGCTAGAAGAAACATACTGGGAGATGAAGTCAGAAATAGGGGCAACATTATGAAAGGCTTTGTAGACTATAGTAAGAAGTTTGGACTTGATTCTGAATGAAATGGGAAGCAATTATAGGATTTTTAAGCAAAGGAGTAACATTGTCTGGTGTAAATTTTAAAGTAAGCCTGTTTATTGGATTGTACGGTAAATTATTAAATTGAAGCCAGATTGAAAGTGGAGTTAATAAGACTTGCTTATGGATTAGATGTGGCCAAGAGTGGTGTGAGAGAATGTCAAAGAAGTTTTTGATCTGAGTAGCTGAAAAAATGGAGTTGCTACTTACAGAGTTAATGGAAGGGTGGAGGCAGAGGGTAGAAATAGGAAAATAGGAATTCAGGTTGGGAACTGTACTTGTGAGATACCTCTTAGGCAGCCAAACAGAGGTGTTCAGTGGATCATACAAATACGAAATTCAAGGAAGAAGTTGGAGTTCGAGACATATATTTAAGAGCTGTTAGTCTCTATATGTTACTTAAAGTACAGAAGTGGATAAGATCATTAGAGAAGAGGGTTAGATAAAAGAGAGATCTGAGCCCTGCTGCTGCTGCTTCAGTCGTGTCTGACTCTGTGCGACCCCAAAGATCTGAGCCCTAGGGCACTCTTAAAGTTCTGGAAGATTAATCAGAACCAATAGACAAGATCAAAAAAAAGAGCTGAAAGAATTGAGAGAGTAGAAGGAAAACTGAGGGAGTGCTGTTGTGGTTGCCAAGTAAAGAAAATGATTCAAAAAGGAAAAAATGGTCAACTGTGTCAAATGCTGCTTAAAGGACAAGTAAGTTGAGCATTGGATTTGATAACGAGGAGATCCTTGGTGATCTTGACAAAAGTGACTTTCAAACAGGGGCTGGAAGCAAAACAGCTCAGTCGTGTGGCTTCAGGAGAGAATGGGAGGAGGGGAAGTATGGACAATGGGTACAAACAGGATTTTTTGGGGGGTGGGGGGCGGGCTCTGCATTAGATTTTCGTTGTGGCGCAGGCTTCTCTTCTCGCATCACATGGGCTCTCTAGTTGTAGTGAAAAGGTTTAGTTGCCCTGTAGCATATGGGATCTTAGTTCCCTGCCCAGGGATTGAACCCACATTCCCTGCATTGGAAGGTGGATTCTTAATCACTGGACCACCAGTGAAGTCCCTCTAAACAGGATTTTGAAGATTTTTTTTCTAATGAGGAGCATAAAGATTGAGTGATAGTTAAGTGGTAAATGTTCACAGAAGAGTTATTTTTTAAATGAAGTGTATATAACAGACTTGATGTTTATGGTATCACTTCTGTAGAGGGAGCAATAGATGATCAGGAAAGAGAGGGAGCAGTTATTATTGCTATTTTACTGATTTATCATTATTGCTACTAATTATTATTGCTACTGTACAATGGGAACAGATATTTAAAATTCATTTTCAAAAGCTCTATAAATGTCTCAATTATACTAATAACAGATATTTGTTGTTTGCTATATGACTGAGACTCTTTCAAACATTCCAATTGTCATTTCCTTATTTATTCCTCTCAGTGCCACTATAATCATCCCCATTTAAAAGATGAAAACCAGTTTAGCAGAGTTAAGTTTCTCCACAGTCACGCAGTCAGGGTTCAAGGCCAAACCCAGGTTTGACTGCTCTCAGACTAGGTTGCTAATCTCTTCTAATGTGCTTCTGGTCAGTTACTTACTATGCTTTACTCAGGACAAATATTAGATTCTCTGGAAATTTCAGAAAAATTGATTATTCTAAACCAGGAATTTTATATTTACTGAGGCATGGTCTTTATGAAGATTTCCAACTCTATAAAGTTTACTTTCCACTTAAACATAACTATAAATCTGAAAGTTCTGTGAGTGCTTCTGGACATCATGTAAATGCAAGGATTGTTTTAGGACAGCAAGAGGAACAGTCACCTATTATTATTGGTGTCTTTAAGGCCAATGTGTGGGGGAATTTTAAAGGATCTCTTAAGTTTTGTGGCCTTGGGCAGAATATTTAGTATTAATTAGTCCCAGTTTTTCTTATTGGTAAAATGGAGATAAAAGGTATACTCTTCAGGTTTATGGCAAAAATTGTATACACACAAAGGATATTATGTGTCAATTACTTAGCACAGTGCATGGCCCAGAGTAAGTAAGCACTTAATGCTCACTATTGTTTTTCTTCTCTCAGTAGCTTGGAAAAGGCAATTCTTCATTTCTAATTGAATTCCAGAGAGCTTTGAAATTTACAGAGCCAAGATAATTTGCTTAATTAGAAGAGAATATTTGGGGGATTGAGTAGGAAACTATATTTAGAATGAATGCTGAGTTCCAAAGAGTCTGTCTCATGCTCCAGTTCTACTCAACCCAGTTTTAGCTGGGAACCACATGAAACACGTCCTTTTTGTTACAAGGGTAACTCACCTAGACAGCTGGTTCAGTTTATGTTATGAAATCAACATCTTCATGCAGCAAGCATTTTGAATTGTGCTATGTTGTCAATGACCTAATTCCAGTGTTGTTTAAACTTCCTGTAGCAGTAGAATTTCTTCTTATGAATAAATTTTTACATGGAATTACAAAATAATTTTCATTGGTCTCCCCTCCCCCTTTTCATTCATCTCCCCTCCCCACCTCAGATGGTCCCTCTGGCACAGCAATGGAACTTTAGGATTCTGTGAGATCTAGTTTGAAAACCACTGACCTAAATTGTTTGGGTACTAAAAAGTGATAGTTGCTCAGTTGTGTCCAAAGTTTTGTGACACTATGGACTGTAGTCTGCCAGGCTCCTCTGTCCATGGAATTCTCTAGGCAAGAATACTGGAGTGGGTTGCCATTTCCTTCTCCAATCTGGGTACTAAGATTATCAATAATATATTTTTCAATAATATTTATCATTCAAAAGCTATGTTAATGGCACTGTGCTGAGTGGTGAGAGGGAAGATATGATGAGTAAATCAGACCCAAATTCAAATTATGTAGGCTTTAACTATAAGGAAATTTATTGTACCAGATGACTACAAGTCCAGAAACTAGAATGGCTGTGGAAGACAGTATAATGGCTCCCTCAAAGTGTCTGTGTACTATTTCCCTCAAACCTGTGAAATGTTATGTTATAATGCAAAGGAGAATTAAGGTTGCTAATCAGCTGACCCTGTATAAGGAGATTATGCTGGGTTTTTTTGCATGTCTAGTGTAATCAACAGAATCTTCAGAAGTGGAAGAGGAGGCAACAAAGAGTTAAAGAAAGAGACATGAGGATGGAACAAAAGTTAGAGTGATAATGTGAGAAGGGCTTGATCTACCTTTACTGACTTGAAGACTGAAGAAGGCCTCAAACTGACTTTTATAGCCTTTGTTTTTCATTCTGTATGGTTTAAAGTTCTGGTAATTTCCACTATAAGCAAAGGTTCTGATGGGCAGAGGTTGAGTGGATTCATTCAGTGATTTATGGCTTCATTCAGGCTTAAAGTCATAATGATTAGAGGGCAAAATGGTATATTCTCAGATCTCTGGAATATATAATTCAAAGGTTTGATTTTCTTGAGTTACTTGAGTGTCACGATAGTGTCTAAATCTTAATCGTTTCAAGCAGGATATCTACTGTGGGTAAGAAACCTTTATGTGGATTAGAAAAATGTGTCTGAACTACTGAGTGAGGTAAGCCCCATGCTAGGGCACAAAGCTTGTTGAGCAGAGTTCAGGCTGGATTTCAGTCCCCAGTCAGTTTTGGGTGGGCATCTTTGTGTAGTGAGCAACCTGAAGAACCATATAGGATAGCTGCCTGGCATTTAGAGACAGGACACGAAATTGATCATGATTCATAGATTTTAACAAATGGAACCCCACTCCAGTACTCTTGCCTGGAAAATCCCATGTATGGAGGAGCCTGGTAGGCTGCAGTCCATGCGGTCGCGAAGAGTCGGACACGACTGAGCGACTTCACTTTAACTTTTCACTTTCATGCACTGGAGAAGGAAATGGCAACCCACTCCAGTGTTCTTGCCTGGAGAATCCCAGGGACGGGGGAGCCTGGTGGGCTGCAGTCTGTGGGGTTGCACAGAGTTGGACAGGACTGAAGTGACTTAGCAGTAGCAGTAGCAGTGCATGAAGGAGTACCAAGCTTATCAACAGAAAGTGTTTTGATTAGTTAAATTAATGAAAACAGACCTATTTTTGGAATCCTTATTTTCTTTAAAGTGAAAGTGTTAGTGGCTCAGTTGTGTTCGACTCTTTGCAACTTCATGGACTATAGCCCACTAAGCCCTTCTGTCCATGGAATTCTCCAGGCAAGAAGACTGGAGTAGGTTGCCATTCCCTTCTCCAGGGGATCTTCCCAACCCAGGGGTCAAGCCTGGGTCTCCTGCATTGCAGGCAGATTCTTCTTTTTTTTTTTTTTAGTTTAATTTAATTTAATTTTTTAACTTTACAGTATTGTATTGGTTTTGCCATATATCAAGTATACATGTGTTCCCCATCCTGAACCCTCCTCCCACCTCCCTCCCCATACCATCCCTCTGGGTTGTCCCAGTGCACCAGCCCCAAGCATCCAGTATCGTGCATTGAACCTGGACTGGTGACTCGTTTCATATATGATATTATACATGTTTCAATGCTATTCTCCCAAATCATCCCACCCTCTCCCTCTCACACAAAGTCCAAAAGACTGTTTTATACATCAGTGTCTCTTTTGTTGTCTCATATACAGGGTTATTGTTACCATCTTTCTAAATTCCATATATATGCGTTAGTATACTGTATTGGTGTTTTTCTTTCTAGCTTATTTCACTCTGTATAATAGGCTCCAGTTTCATCCACCTCATTAGAACTGACTCAAATGCATTCTTTTTAATGTCTGAGTAGTACTCCATTGTGTATATGTACCACAGCTTTCTTATCCATTCATCTTCGGATGGACATCTAGGTTGCTTCCACGTCCTGGCTATTGTAAACAGTGCTGCTATGAACATTGGGGTACACGTGTCTCTTTCAATTCTGGTTTCCTCAGTGTGTATGTTCAGCAGTGGGATTGCTGGATCATAAGGCAGTTCTATTTCCAGTTTTTTAAGGAATCTCCACACTGTTCTCCATAGTGGCTGTACTAGTTTGCATTCTCATCAACAGTGTAAGAGGGTTCCCTTTTCTCCACACCCTCTCCAGCATTTATTGATGGTAGACTTTTGGATCATAGCCATTCTGACTGGCGTGAAATGGCACCTCATAGTGGTTTTGATTTGCATTTCTCTGATAGTGAGTGATGTTGAGCACCTTTTCATGTGTTTGTTAGCCATCTGTATGTCTTCTTTGGAGAAATGTCTATTTAGTTCTTTGGCCCATTTTTTGATTGGGTCATTTATTTTTCTGGAATTGAGCTTTAGGAGTTGCTTGTATATTTTTGAGATTAGTTGTTTGTCAGTTGCTTCATTTGATATTATTTTCTCCCATTCTGAAGTCTGTCTTTTCACGTTGCTTAAAGTTTCCTTTGTTGTGCAGAAGCTTTTAAGTTTTTCTTTAGTACTGACCAATTTTAGATGCAACATTACTGTGTCCTGGGGAGCATTGCTTTTTTTCCTCCTATTACTATGTAAAATTGATATTTTATTTCAAACTGTGCTTATTTTATTTCAACTTGTTCAGGTTTCTTTATAAAAGGGGTATACAAAAAGTTTTAATTTCATTTTTACAAACTAACACCTTAATACTTGTTATGAGGCTAGGTTTTGGTTTTTCTTATGCCTGGACAGCCTTAATTTGGGGTAGGTGGGAAGACAAGGAGAATTTATGTGTGGGAGTGGAAGGACAAGTTGAATTTATGGTCAGCTTGGAGCAAATATTTATATCAAGTCAGTATTAGGATAAGTGGCTGGAGGAGTTTGTGAAAAATAGAAATCTCCAAAAGAAGTATCTAAACAGATTATAGCATGTAATGCTCAGTTTCAAATATCATTACTGTTTCTTGCCACCACAGAAGTTTAAAGATGCTCTCTTTAGATGAAGAGTTATTATGATCTCTGCCTGGTATTTTGTTTTTGTATTTTTTTCTTTGCCTCCTTCAGTTGTTTACTGCTGGTTCACTGATACCATCCATTAGAGTGACAGAATTTATCTTGTTACTGGAAGTCTGTACCGTTTGACCAACAACTCCCCATTTCCCCTTACTACCACCCCATGACAACCATGTCCTTAGGGTCTGACCATGTGGGTGTCACAAATGGTAGGTTTTCCTTTTCTTGTGACTGAATAATATTCAAGTGGGTGTGTACTATATTTTCTTTACCTATTTATTCATCTGTGATGGACACTTAGGTTGTCTTGGCCATTGTGAATAATGCTGCAATGAATGAGGGGGTGCAAATATCTCTTCAATATATTGATTTCATTTCTTTCAGCTATATACCTAGAAGTTTGATTGCTGGATCAAATGAGAGTTATATTTTTAAATTTTTGTCTAATTAGAAAAACATAATCTGTCCAGAATCTGTCAGGTGTGTAGTTCCCAAGTCATACAATCCAGCCCAGCAGTTAAATATTCATTGCTTGTATTATCTCTTCTAGGCAGGATGCTAAGAGCTGGAAATACAGAATTCATCAAAAAGACCAAATCAAGCAAAGAGGAAGCTACAGTATGGTATTTGTTGCTCTTATTATAGCGTCTGCAATAGTATAGGAGTGGGGTACTAAGCTCAGGTTAGGGAATTGAGAAGCCCTCTTTGAGGAAGTGAAGCAGTAATACTTAGCCAGGTAAAGATGTTCCAACCCCAGAAGCACGAGGGACCATGGCACATACAGGGAGCTACAAGTAATTAGGGGAGTTTCTCGAACACAGACTTCAGTGGATGTAGTGGCAAGAAATGTGGATTAGCTAGGGTAATGATGTCCTGAACTAAGGTAATGACAGTGAGGATGGAAAGAAGTGACAAATTCAAAAGACATTAAGGATATAGAACAAAAGCACTGGTGTTTGATTTGAATATAAAAGGGTGAGAGAGGGAGGCATCGTATATGGTGCCTTGGTTTCTAACTTGGGCACTTGAGTGGAATTTGGGGATTAGTGATAAGAGGGTGAACTAGGGGAAAGACAGGAGTTTGGGGGGGCTTCAGTTTCTACATGGTAGCCTGCTTGGTTACTCTTCTTAGTATTCCAGTCAGGTCTTCTAGGCATCTAGCACTCACCTGAACCTGGGCTATTGTAAGGTCCTGATAATCTCACTTATCTCCTTGAAAGCTAGAACTGTGTCCTTAGAGATAACCTCACAGTCACCTGTTCCATTGGCTGGAGACCTCTCAGATGTGGACAAAATTCATTGGATCACAGTTATAATATACCAGGCATCAGTGTCAATTCCTGCCTAGATTCCCCTCTGCAGGGCTGAGTCATATATATGTGCCCCTGGTACTAACAATAGACCTTCTGTTACCAGGCCAGCAACTCCAATAATGATTTTTGTTCTTTTTCCATGGTGATGCAATACTGCAGGTGACCCTGTAGTCTTGTGCCAAACTGGCCTGTGGTAACACTGTGGATAATGCAGTACGGAAGCTTAAACAGTACCCAAAATTCTACTTTGCCAGCACATCTGCCTTTGACAGACGAACTAAAGTTGAATATCAGTGGAGCTGCAGGGAGGGCATGCTTTCCCATTATTTCTTCCAGAGAGCACATAGGCTGAAGGGTGGGCCCTCTGTTAAATATCAGTCACTTTCACCTTCTTAGCTATGATCTGAAGCTAGTCCTGGTCCTGCAAACTTAAAGAGCAACCAACCAAGGAGAGACCTAATGAGAATTAGAAGGTTCTCAAGTAATTAGGTTGCCTCTTAAAGTTCTTACCTGTGGTGAGTACACAACATTCAATACCTTCGCTCTGTGTGTAGCCTCTCACTAGGCATTTATAACCAATTACCTCATGTATGGATTTGTCAGAGTGCTTGAGTTAATGCGGCTCATTAAAACCTCATGGAGATGAGTGACTCACAGATACCTGCTGGCCAGAACATCTCTTCTACTCAGGTTTGCACTGTTGACAGGTTGTTGACTAAACAGCAAATTTGACAAGGTTTGCTATAACTCAGAAGTTTAAACCTGCACAGGAATTTTATGAAAACCTCATGGGCTGAAATGCTGGAACATCAGGCCTTTTCCCAAGAAAACGGACATGTGGGGAGGTATCAGAGGTGGGAGGAGCAGAAAAAGAAAACTTGAGAAAAGGAAACTTAAAGAGAAAACTTTGATCATTTTTCTGTATGGAATTGTGATATGTTTCTGGGAACTCTCCCACCACCCTTTTCCATCTCCTTCCTTATACAAAAGTTGGAGGCCATAGAGAGGCAGAGGCATGCCCCCTAGATAAGACAGCGTGAGTGGTTGGTGGGAAGGGGCTGTCGATGTCCGTTCTCCTTTCTCAGAGATGATGGATCTGACGTTGGAGCTATTCTGAATAGCTGTTCTGAATGTCTGCTCTATGGGCTGTGCTGCCTCCAGCCATGGCAGCATGGATGAGGGACGTGCTGGAGCTGAGAGGTACTTGATAAAGAGCTATGACTTTTTGGAAGGCTGAAAACGCCCTACACTGGTAGTAGAGGAGCCAACTGGATTTTGATGGGAAAAGGGAGGCTCCTGTAAAGTGTTGCTAAACCTCAGTTAACAAGAGCTGAGTCGTGGCATTCCCTGCTGTTAGGCAACTTCTAACATGACATGTGCTAGAATAGCTCCAATCTTCAAGTAACTAGCAAGACATCGCATAAGGCACACACCCTGAGGTGGAGAGTTGCAACTTGTGGCGGAAGTGGTTCCAGGTAACCTCTGCCAGGTGTGCGAGGACCATTTATTATCTCTATTGTGTGCTTGGTGAAGCATTTATCACATAATCTGGAGAGAGATCAGAGGGACTTATTTTGGGAAGGGTTATAGATGGTGACACAGTCTGGCTCTGACTGGTTTGTTGGAGAAAATAAGCATTGAGTACATGAATATACTTATTTCTTATGTAATAGTTATCACTTATTGAACATTTATTCAAGGCACATTACATACAACTTTTCACTCTGTACTCACAATGACCTTGTAGACTATTATTTCCCCATTTACACAGAGGACATACAAGAGACTGAGAGAAAAAGACCTAACTGGTTTGCTATCCCCAAACATATGTTCTGAATCGCTTTTTATTCAGTCCTCCCGTTCCTTGTAGTTCTGCTGGAGCTAAGGACTTCAGTTCTTAGTATTATCAGCTTAACTGGATGAGGAAAATGTAACTTTTTTTTTTCTCAGTTGACCTATTTGTCTCAGAGTCCCTTGGACTGCAAGGAGATCCAACCAGTCCATTCTGAAGGAGATCAGCCCTGGGATTTCTTTGGAAGGAATGATGCTAAAGCTGAAACTCCAGTATTTTGGCCACCTCATGCGAAGAGTTGACTCATTGGAGAAGACTCTGATGCTGGGAGGGATTGGGGGCAGGAGGAGAAGGGGACCACAGAGGATGAGATGGCTGGATGGCATCACTGACTCGATGGATGTGAGTCTGAGTGAGCTCCGGGAGTTGGTGATGGACAGGGAGGCCTGGTGTGCTGCAATTCATGGGGTCGCAAAGAGTCGGACACGACTGAGCGACTGATCTGTTCTGATCTGATCTGATTTGTCTCAGGCCATTTATTGTAAACAGACTGATAGCTCAAGGTGAGAATAAAATTGAGTGAACTATGAATGCCTTGTGTCTTCTGTGCATAGGGGGATCATAAGCTGGTTTTTGGTGGGACTGAATAAAGAAATAATGCATGTGAAAGTATCAAGCACAGTGCCTGGCACATTGTGGAAGCTCAGAAAAAAATGTTAGTTTACTTTAGTCTCCATCCTAGAGTTGTATGAATTAATCTTTAACTAGAAAGAGACTTAAAAGGAAATTGTATAGTCTAAAGAATATTTCAGATTTTCTTTAAACCTGAAAGATTTTTCTGTTTAAACACAGATTTAAAAAATTTATTCCTCTCTCCCTTTTTTCTCAATCACCTCTAAATTTAGGTCTAGACGTTTTACCTGTAAGCTATTTGTGTGCTTACACCCTTCCTTATATTAATACCAGAAGCATGGGATAGGGATGAATTAGGGATGGGTGAATCCAGCTGCACTCTTGAGTTCACTGAACATCTCAGATGAGTTTTTGAGTGTTTGGAGCTCACTGAAATCCAAAACAGCTTTCACCCATGCGTATTCTCTGCAGTTCAGAGCATGTGCAATTTAAGGGAAATTTAATCCATATGTTTCTGATTCGTTTACACTTAAATAGTCAAAATATTGTTTTTAATAGTGATTTGATGCCCAAGTAGCCTTTTGAACCACTACAATAAGCTTTTAGAAGCCTGCATTTCTCTTCAAAACAGGAAATCATGTCTTCCCAATGAGACAAACTAATTTATACATCTGAAAATTCAGGTTCAGTTGAAAATACTCCAAACCACAGGTTTTTAATGGCCTGTCTGCTTGGCAAATGAACACTCAGCTTTAGACTAAATTTTGTTTCAATGTACCTACCTCTGGATATATATTTGGACTGAACATCCATTTCTGTTGTTTTTGAGCTGTTTTGTGGGTAGATTTAGCATCCTGAAGCTTGGAATTTACCTGGCTTTTGTTTTGGTGCTATTATTTTCAATTTTTTTTTTCAAGTTTTAATTCATTTCAAAAGACTGAGAGAAAAAGACCTAACTGGTTTGCTATCCCCAAACATATGTTCATTTCAGCTCTCATTGTTAACTATTATGGCTACTATTTTTCCAAATATTTCACATGTGATGAAATCTTTTTGTGTTTTTTCTCTTTTTCTTCACCAGTTATTTTAATAAAAAAATAACTGAAATAGCTGATTTTCAATAAAACTATGATGGACTTCAGTAGAGATATTAACACGCTTTTTCAACTGCATGTCCAGAGATTGACTGCTGCTGCTACTGCTAAGTCACTTCAGTCATATCCGACTCTGTGTGACCCCATGGATGGCAGCCTACCAGGCTTCCCCGTCCCTGGGATTCTCCAGGCAAGAACACTGGGGTGGGTTGTCATTTCCTTCTCCAATGCATGAAAAGTGAAAGTGAAGTCTTTCAGTCATGTCTGACTCTCAGCGACCCCATGGACTGCAACCTACCAGGCTCCTCCATCCATGGGATTTTCCAGGCAAGAATACTGGAGTGGGGTGCCATTGCCTTCTCCGAGAGACTGACTAACACCTTGCAAAGAAAAGAAAAACCATGAGGATTAGTGGGGGGAAATGGATTTGAAATTTAATGGATTTAAAAACCATTTAAAATTAATGGATTTAATAAAATTAAATGGATTTAAAATTTACTTACTCTGTGAATTTGTTTTAAAGGGATAAGATACTTGCTTAGAGAAACTGAAGTATGGCTACATGATTCCCATCTCCTACCCCACTCTCTTCATTAAATATTTGTCGAGTGAATAAATGAGTAAAGATTTTAGTGTACATATGTTTTCTCATGCAGCCATTTCTACTTTGACTTTTACAAATGTTTATTATTACTAATATGTATGTAGCTTGCTGACATCTGTTTGGTCGCTAGCTGTGTGAACTTGTATACATCACTAAACCTCTCTGTTCACCCTTTACCCATTTATAAAATAGATATTACTAATAATAGTTTTTAATTCATAGGGTTTTGTGAAGATTAAAAAATATACATAAAGTCCTTATTATTGAACCTGGCAAATAGTAAATCCTTCATAAATGGTAGCAAGAAAACAAAACACATACACACACATTAAGCAAACTTTGGAAAGAGGATACTTACTACTTACTGTGTATGAGGCTGAGAGCTGTTCTGGGAACATAAAGTTATATTTTATTCTCTTAAGGAGTTCATCACTGTTACTATATAATTTTAGAAATGCTTGAACAGAAGTTCACCTACAATGATACTCAAATCCAGTTGAAGAGCATTTACACTTGGTAGGTAAGAAAAAGCTTGAACTGCATTTTTTGGGCAAATAGAATTTATCATCAAAGAAAAAAAGGATAGAACAAAATGGTGTGCCAGACATGGCGAACAGCACGCAGAAAGGCATGGAAGCATGAAAGAGCATGACCTAGGTAGGGTGGTGTAGTAAACTCTGGGTGGTCTGCTATTGCTGAATCGCTGGGCTAAACTAAGATGCTTGCATTTTTCTTGCTTTTCTTATTGAAAATACTAAAAAGAGAAATAATGTTATTAGATTTGGGTTGTAACTCAGCAGTCAGCAAGGTATGAGGACATTTGAGAGTTAAATGAAGTTTGCTGGAAGTTCACGTCACAAGAGGAGGAAGTTCTGTGTCTTTCCCGATCTTTCTAGGGATTTGGTGGAAAACCAAGGGAAGAGAAGGGGTTGTTGAATTTCCTAGGCCTTCTGGCTCAAAGTGTCTGCTTCTGCTGAATTTGCTCAATGTATGCATCCTCTTATTCTTACACATATCCTTAATCTTTATCTTGTCCAACCAAATGCAAAATTTAGCTAATTTCTTCCACATTGTTTCTCTCCTTTTCTTTTAGGAAACAACCACTTTAAATTTATCCTATTTTGCCACACATACTATTTGTGGAAAGAGAGAACATTTTTTTGCTTCCTGTCAAAACAAAGTCGTTTGGTGGAAGTGTGGGTAAGTAATGAATTGGAGAAAATCAAGATAGGAGGAAAGCAGACCAGGTGAAAGGCTGTTGTCAAAGAGCAAAATGCTGAGGATATGGCAGTGGCATTGGCAGTGGAAATGGTAAGGGAAGAATATATTTGAGGTATATTTATGAAACAGAATCCACAGGACTGGACTCATGATTGAAACAACCTGGAGCGGTGGTATGCTGCTGCTGCTAAGTCGCTTCAGTCGTGTCTGACTTTGTGCAACCCCATAGATGCAGCCCATCAGGCTCCCCCATCCCTGGGATTCTCCAGGCAAGAACGCTGGAGTGGGTTGCCATTTCCTTCTCCAATGCACGAAAGTGAAAAGTGAAAGTGAAGTCGCTCAGTCGTGCCGGACTCTTAGCGACCCCATGTGTTGGGAGCCGGTTTGGATTAGCGCTCCGCCCATGACAAAGGTCATGAGGAAGGAGGCTTGGCACACGCAAGGGCGGGATCGAGCCTCAGGAGCCCCTTGGAGGTTCTCAAGCATCTACCGCCAAAAAAGCTGCAGTCTGCCTACTTTCTGTTTTGTGCTCTCGCCCACACCTCTGACTTTACAGGGGGCTGTCCCCCACTACCTTTCTCTGAAAAAAGAGCTAACTTACAGCTCCAGTTAATAATTCCTGGGTGTGACAGTGTTTCAGCCTACAAACTCCTTTTGGAAATCCTCTAGCCTGCCTGAATAAGTTTTTCCGGCCACATGTGATTGTTTAGAGCCTCCCAACTGTGAGAGGCATGAGATGTTCTAAACTGTCTAAACACAGATTCCTTTGAGCAGTTAAAAGATTGATTAGAAATTGTATTGGTGAAGGGTTTTTCACTTGTTGGGCCAATGTTTGCTGCTAAGTCTCCGTATCCCTTACTTATTGTGTCCTTGGCAGTGTATTGATTGATATAATTGGTTTATAGAAATGTATGCTATGCTATGCTAGTTCACTTCAGTCGTGTCCGACTCTGTGTGACCCCACAGACGGCAGCCCACCAGGCTCCCCCGTCCCTGGGATTCTCCAGGCAAGAACACTGGAGTGGGTTGCCATTTCCTTCTCCAATGCATGAAAGTGAAATGAGAAAGTGAAGTAGCTCAGTCATGTCCGACTCTTAGCGACCCCATGGACTGCAGCCTACCGGGCTCCTCCGTCCGTGGGATTTTCCAGGCAAGAGTACTGGAGTGGGGTGCCATTGCCTTCTCCAATAGAAATGTAAGTAGTAACTTTAATGTTTGTAACCTTGGACCCTTGAGTTAATTCTTTTTCTTGTTACAACCCACCACACCTTTGCCCTATAGAAATGCAACTCCAATGCCTTTGGGGGGTGGTGCCTGACTTCAGAATAATCACCTTTAGAGAAAATAAGTTCCTTAAAATGTTAATAGGCCTCCGGGCCAGAAGATGATGTAACTCACCTAAACTTTTGCGTATGATAGGTTTGAAAGCCTGGCTCAGGGACTGCTGTCCCTGCATGACTCCACCCCTTCCCCGATTATCCTCTATGCATAACTTAAGGTATAAAAACTACTTTGAAAAATAAAGTGCGGGGCCTTGTTCACTGAAGCTTGGTCTTTCCATGTCGTTCTTTCTCTTACCTTCTGGCTGAATTATTCAGCCTTCTCTCTCCACAAAATGTTCTCACTGAGTCACTGAGCTATCCTTACTTCATCCGCTTGTCTTCACTGAATTTCCTTACTGAGCTATCTTCATTTTCATCACTCTTTATATCTTTAATTAATATTTTAATAAGCTGTTGTTTCCTGATTGCCTATGCCGTCTCCCCTTCGAAATCCCTGGATCCACTGGGGCTGGACCCCAGCAACCATGGACTGCAGCGCACTAGGCTCCTCTGTCCATGGGATTTTCCAGGCAAGAGTACTGGAGTGGGGTGCTATTGCCTTCTCTGGGAGCAGCGGTATAGGGGAACATAATAGAGGAGAGATGAGAACGGGAATGGTAGGGAATGCTTCTGTGTATAATTTGGGATTTTGTATGAGTCAAGTGAACAGTTTGGGGTGACATTCACTGTTGTTCAAAATATAGAAAGAAATATATATTTGGGGAGAAATTTCAGTCCAGTTTGGGTAAGTTTGAGGTAATAAATGGATATATTACTAAACTACTTAGTGTCTGTATCTAAAATTTAGAAGGTTGATCTGGACTGGAAAAGCTAGGCTTGGGAGTGGATCATTTAGGGCCTGTGCTCAGGTATAAGTCTGAGAAACCCAGCTACAGGAGCTTAAACAAACTCTCAGTTATTTTTCTTACTAAATAAGAAATCTAGAATTAAATAGTCCAGGATTAATGTGATGAATCCAAGATTTTACTGATGTTTCCAGCTTTTTTTTTTCTTCTTTAATCTTTCTGTTTTGTCATTAGTATCTTTGGTCAGGTTTTCTAGAAGCTGAGTTGACATGGAAATTGAGGTTATGAGATTCATGAAGGGAATGATTTTCAGGAAAAACCTTCCAGGAAAAGTCTGAGACAGTATAGAGAAATGGACAGAGCAAGCTGTCTGACCACCTAACTAATTTATTAAAAATGGGCCATGCATGAAGTAATGATGAATGTGTCATGAATCAAGGGTTATAATTAATCTCTCTGTGAACATGTGGTCCAAGGAAAACTCAAAAGAATGGGTGAAGAGAGGCAGAGAGTCAATAATATAAAGGTTTTCTTTCAAGTAGCTTAACTTTGAAAAGAGAAGAGTCAAAGGGAGGGGTAGTTAGGGGAAGATGTGGATTAAAAGAGAATTTTAAAGAATAGGGAATGAGCTAAAGAGAAAGAGCCAATAGAGAGGGAAGATTGAAAATTTAGAAACGGGAGGAATTGTTTGGTGGAGTAATATCTTAGATGTGGGAGGAAGTCCAGAGATAAAAAGATTAGCTTTAGACACAGATAAGGACATCTTTTTTACTGATCCACAAAGTAAAGACACAGAAATAAGTGGGTTTACAAATGAATTCATGATGGTGAGGAGCTAAGGAATTCCTATATGATTGCATTTAAATTTATTTTCACAGCAAAATACAGAAAAGGTCATCTGTTGAGCATGTGTGTGTGAAGTAGGAGGTGTCAGTGATGGTAGGATGGGGGAGAAGTGTAGAAGACTTCAGAGTGGTGAAAGTTTAAAATAACCACTGAGAGGAACAGAAGAGTTATCTGACTGGAGCTTCCTGGCACATTTCAAGCCCAGCTGAGGTTGAAGATAATCATTTTGTAGTAGCATCCCCCTGGTTATGTTATTTTTCTCCAGCAATGCTTTTTAGTTGTGGATAGCATCTGGGTGGGGGGGATGAGTTGGGCTATTAAATAAAGAGGCATCACACATGTGATTCAATTTTCTAGCCATTAAGTACCTTTCAGTTGTAAATCACAAAGAGATGTATATATGTGAATGTCTACACCCACATTTAGGTGGTTAAATGTAACGCTATTTAACCCAATGTAAACTATAGGTTTAGGAGTCAGCCTAATTTCAAAATTCAGTTTCAGAACTGGTAAAGGAGTATGTGAAGTCTGTATATTATCACCCTGCTTATTTAACTTATATGCCGAGTACATTATGCAAAATGCTGTGCTGGATGAATCACAAGCTGGAATCAAGATTGCCAGTAGAAATACAACAACCTCAGATATGCAGATGATATCACTCTAATGATAGAAAACAAAGAGGAACTAAAGAACCTCTTCATGAGGGTGAAAGAGGAGAGTGAAAAAGCTGGCTTACAGCTCACCATTCAAAAACTAACATCATGGCATCTGGTCCCATCACTTCATGGCAAATAGAAGGGGAAAGTAGAAACAGTGACAGATTTTCTTTTCTTGGGCTGCAAAATCATTACAGACAGTGACTACAGCCATGAAATTAAAAGATAGTTGCTCCTCAGAAGAAAAGCTATGACAAACCTAGACAGTGTATTCAAAAGGAGAGATATCACTCTGCCAACAGAGGTCTGTACAGCAAAAGCTATGGTTTTTCCAGTAGTCATATATGGACATGAGAGTTGGACCATAAAGAAGGCTGAGCACCGAAGAATCAATTCTTTCAAATTGTGGTACTGGAGGAGGAAGACTCTTGAGAGTCTCTTGCACTGCAGTGAGCTCAAACTAGTCAATCCTAAAGGAAGTCAACCATGAATATTCATTGGAAGGAATGATGCTGAAGCTGAAGCTCTAGTACTTTGGGCACCTGATACACAGAGCTGACTCATTGGAAAAGACTTTGATGCTGGGAAAGGTTGAGGCGAGGAGGAGAAGGAGGTGACAGAAGATGAGATGGTTGGATGGCATCACCAACTCAGTGGACAGAAGTTTAAACAAACTCTAGGAAGCAGTGAAAGACAGGCAAGCTTGGTGTGCTGCAGTTCATGAGGTGGTGAAGAACTGGACACGACTCAGTGACTGAACAGTGAACAAGAAAGAATCAGTTTAGTGGGTAAGAGCATAGGCATTGCATTTGTGTTTGAATCCTAGCTTTTAAATTACTAGCTATGAGATCTTAAGAAATTTAACTTTCTTTGTTCTAGTTTTCTTACCATAACATGGAGATGACTATATATACTTTATAAGATGATGAAGATTAAATGAAATGTGCTTAATACAGTGCCTGGGTTACAGTATATTTATAATATTTCAGTTCTTTATTTAGTTAACTCAATTTACATAGTGTTTTGACACTGTTGTAAACTCATTTAATCCTTATAACAATCCTCTGAAATAGGTAATATTATCAATAACCTCAGATATGCAGATGACACCACCCTTATGGCAGAAAGTGAAGAGGAACTAAAAAGCCTCTTGATGAAAGTGAAAGTGGAGAGTGAAAAAGTTGGCTTAAAGCTCAACATTCAGAAAACGAAGATCATGGCATCTGGTCCCATCACTACATGGGAAATAGATGGGGAAACAGTGGAAACAGTGTCAGACTTTCTTTTTCTGGGCTCCAAAATCACTGCAGATTGTGACTGCAGCCATGAAATTCAAAGACGCTTACTCCTTGGAAGGAAAGTTATGACCAACCTAGATAGCATATTCAAAAGCAGAGACATTACTTTGCCAACAAAAGTTCGCCTAGTCAAGGCTATGGTCTTTCCTGTGGTCATGTATGGATGTGAGAGCTGGACTGTGAAGAAGGCTGAGCGCTGAAGAATTGACGCTTTTGAAGTGTGGTGTTGGAGAAGACTCTTGAGAGTCCCTTGGACTGCAAGGAGATCCAACCAGTCCATTCTGAAGGAGATCAGCCCTGGGATTTCTTTGGAAGGAATGATGCTAAAGCTGAAACTCCAGTATTTTGGCCACCTCATGCGAAGGATTGACTCATTGCAAAAGACTCTGATGCTGGGAGGGATTGGGGGCAGGAGGAGAAGGGGACGACAGAGGATGAGATGGCTGGATGGCATCACTGACTCGATGGATGTGAGTTTGAGTGAGCTCCGGGAGTTGGTGATGGACAGGAAGGCCTGGCGTGCTGTGATTCATGGGGTCACAAAGAGTCGGACACGACTGAGCGACTGATCTGATCTGATCTGATCTGATCCTAATTTTACAGATGAGAAAAGTGAAAATAGTGAAATTAATTAATTCTTAGCAGCTGTTAAATAGTAAAATCATGTTTCAAACTCAGGGAGTCTGTCTTTAAAAGCTATGCTTTTAGTCACTAAAACATGTTACCTTTCAATAAATAGCAACTATTAATACCTTACTTATTTTCCCTTAAACATGCCATGTGTATTTCTACTTACTTGTTACTCTTCATATCATCTACCATGCCAAGAAAGCCCTTCCTCCTTTTCTACCCAAATTCTGTTTTTCTTTTAAGTCCATGTTAATGTCTGCACTCTCCATCAAGCTTTCATTGATTCCTTAGTTATCAGTGATCCTTCTCCTCTCTGAATCCTTGGCACTTATTGCCTACATAATTTAATTGACATTTAAAATATTGTTTAGAGAGTCTATATTTTTGTGTGTATATGTTCTTTAATCTGTCCTTGGTTTTCAACTAGGTAATATTTGTGATGGTGGGAACAATGTGTTGCTTTGTGTCCTTCAGTTTAGTTGCTCAGTTGTGTCTGACTCTTAGTGACCCCATGGATCGCAGCACGCCAGGCCTCCCTGTCCATCACCAACTCCCAGAGTTCACTCAAACTCATGTCCATCGAGTCAGTGATGCTATCCAGCCATCTCATCCTCTGTCGTCCCCTTTTCCTTCTGCCTCCAATCCCTGCCAGCATCAGAGTCTTCTCCAATGAGTTAACTCTTCGCATGAGGTGGCCAAAGTACTGGCATTTCAGCTTTAGTATCATTCCTTCCAAAGAACACCCAGGGCTGATCTCCTTCAGAATGGACTGGTTGGATCTCCTTGCAGTCCAAGGGACTCTCAAGAGTCTTCTCCCACACCACACTTCAAAAGCATCAATTCTTTGGCGCTCAGCTTTCTTCACAGTCCAATTCTCACATCCATACATGGCCACTGGAAAAACCATAGCCCTGACTAGATGAACCTTTGTTAGCAAAGTAATGTCTCTGCTTTTGAATATGCTATCTAGGTTGGTCATAACTTTCCTTCCAAGGAGTAAGCGTCTTTTAATTTCATGGCTGCAGTCACCATCTGCAATGATTTTGGAGCCCAGAAAAATAAAGTCTGACACCGTTTCCCTATCTATTTCCTATGAAGTGATGGGACCAGATACCATGATCTTCATTTTCTGAATATTGAGCTTTAAGCCAACTTTTTCACTCTCCACTTTCACTTTCATCAAGAGGCTTTTACTTCCTCTTCACTTTCTGCCATAAGGGTGGTGTCATCTGCATATCTGAGGTTATTGATATTTCTCCTGGAAATCTTGATTCCAGCTTGTGTTTCTTCCTGTCCAGCATTTCTCATGATGTACTCTGCATATAAGTTAAATAAGCAGGGTGACAATATACAGCCTTGACGTACTCTTTTTCCTATTTGGCCCAGTCTGTTGTTCCATGTCCAGTTCTAACTGTTGCTTCCCGACCTGCATATAGGTTTGGCCTTAGCATTGTATAATGAGAAATTCACTAAATTTTGCATTGGAGGACCTAAATTCAAGTTACAGCCCTGACACTTAATAAACCTGGTGACCTAAGACATATTAACTTGATCTCTTTGAACCTTAACTTCATCAGCTGTATAATGGGGTTATAACTAATCCATCTCAGAGATTTATTGTGGGGATTAAATGAAAATGATAAGCGAAAAAGTTGTGGGGGTCTGTACAAAAATCAGAAGTTTTGTGCATAGTATTATTTCTCTAATACTTATTAAAGACATGAAAAAATGAATTAATGGATGTATAATTGGTGGAAAGAAGACAGAATACCAGGGAATGAACTCTATAACTTTAAATCTGTATTATCTTAAACTAGTCATTTAATCACTCTGAACATTCTTTTTCATCAGCATAGCAGAGATAAGAAGCTAGGTATGTCCAGTTCAGTTGCTCAGTCATGTCCAACACTTTGTGACCCATGGACTGCAGCATGACAGGCCACCCTGTCCATCACCAACTCCTGGAGCTTGCTCAAACTCATGTCCACCGAGTTGGTGATGCCATCCAACCGGCCAACCATCTCGTGCTCTGTCGCCCCCTTCTACCTTGAATCTTTATCAGGATCAGGGTCTTTTCAAATGAGTCAGTTCTTTGTGTCAGATGGCCAAAGTATTGGAGTTTCAGCTTCAGCATCAGTCCTTCCAGTGAATATTCAGGACTGATTTTCTTTAGGATGGACTGGTTTGATCTCTTTGCTGTCCAGGGGACTTTCAAGATTATTCTCCAACACCACAGTTCAAAAGCATCAATTCTTTGGTGCTCAGCTTTCTTTATGTTCCAACTCTCACATCTATATACATGCCTGCTGGAAAAACCATAGCTTTGGTTATACAGACCTTTGTTGGTAAAGTAATGTTGCTGCTTTTTAATATGCTGTCTAGGTTGGTCATAGCTTTTCTTCCAAGGAGCAAGCATCTTTTAATTTCATGGCTGCAGTCACAATCTGCAGCGATTTTGGCGCTCAAGAAAAGTAGTCTGTCACTGTTTCCATTGTTATCTATCTATTTGCCATGAAGTGATGGGGCAGGATGTTATGATCTTAATTTTTTGAATGTTGGGTTTTAAGCTGGTTTTTTCACTCTTCTCTTTCACTTTGATCAAGAGGCTCTTTAGTTCCTCTTTGCTTTCTGCCATAAGGGTGATATCATCTGCATATCTGAAGTTATTGGTATTTCTCCCTGCAATCTTGACTCCAGCTTGTGCTTCATCTAGTCTGGCATTTTGCTTGATGTGATCTGCCTCTTGAGAAATTTGTATGCAGGTCAGGAAGCAACAGTTAGAACTGAACATGGAACAACAGACTGGTTCCAAATAGGAAAAGGAGTACATCAAGGTTGTATATTGTCACCCTGCTTATTTAACTTATATGCAGAGTACATCATGAGAAGTCCTGGACTGGAAGAAGCACAAACTGGAATCAAGATTGCCGGGAGAAATACCAATAACCTCAGATATGCAGATGACACCACCCTTATGGCAGAAAGTGAAGAGGAACTCAAAAGCCTCTTGATGAAAGTGAAAGAGGAGAGTGAAAAAGTTGGCTTAAAGCTCAACATTCAGAAAACGAAGATCATGGCATCTGGTCCCATCACTTCATGCGAAACAGACGGGGAAACAGTGGAAACAGTGTCAGACTTTCTTTTTCTGGGCTCCAAAATCACTGCAGCCATGAAATTAAAAGATGCTTACTCCTTGGAAGGAAAGTTATGACCAACCTAAATAGCATATTCAAAAGCAGAGACATTACTTTGCCAACAAAGGTCCATCTAGTCAAGGCTATGGTTTTTCCTGTGGTCATGTATGGATGTGAGAGTTGGACTGTGAAGAAGGCTGAGCACTGAAGAATTGATGCTTTTGAAGTGTGGTGTTGGAGAAGACTCTTGAGAGTCCCTTGGACTGCAAGGAGATCCAACCAGTCCATTCTGAAGGAGATCAAGCCTGGGATTTCTTTGGAAGGAATGATGCTAAAGCTGAAACTCCAGTACTTTGGCTACCTCATGAGAAGAGTTGACTCATTGGAAAAGACTCTGATGCTGGGAGGGATTGGGGGCAGGAGGAGAAGGACACGATAGAGGATGAGATGGCTGGATGGCATCACGGACTCAATGGACGTGAGTCTGAGTGAACTCCAGGAGTTGATGATGGACAGGGAGGCATGGTGTGCTGCGATTCATGGGGTTGCAAAGAGTTGGACACGACTGAGTGACTGAACTGAACTGAACTCTGCATATAAGTTAAATAAGCAGGGTGATAATATAGAACCTTAACATACTCCTTTCCTAAATTGGAATCAGCCACTGTTCCATGTCTGGTTCTAACTGCTGCTTCTTGACCTGCATACAGATTTCTTAGGAGGTAGGAAGATGGTCTGGTATTCCCATCACTTTAAGAATTTTCCACAGTTTGTTGTGATCCACATAGTCAAAGGCTTTAGTAGTCAATAAAACAGAAGTAGATGTTTTTCTGGATACTCTTGCTTTCTGCGATCCAATGGATGTTGGCAATTTGATCTCTGGTTCCTCTGCCTTTTCTAAATCCAGCTTGAACATCTGGAAGTTCATGGTTCATGTACTGTTGAAGACTAGCTTGGAGAATTTTGAGCATTACTTTACTAGCGTGTGAGATGAATGCAATTGTGTGATAGTTTGAACATTCTCTGGCAGTGCCTTTCTTTGGGATTGGAATGAAAACTGACCTTTTCCAGTCCTGTGGCCACTGTCAAGTTTTCCAAATTTGCTGGCATATTGAATGCAGCACTTTCACAGCATCATCTTTTATGACTTGAAATAGCTCATCTGGCATTCCATCACCTCCACTATGTTCATACTGATAACTTCCTAAGGCCCACTTGATTTTGGGCTCCAGGATGTCTGGCTCTAGGTTAGTGATCACACCATCATGGTTATCTGGCTGATGAAGATCTTTTTTGTATAGTTCTTCTGTATATTCTTGCCACCTCTTCTTAATATTTTTTCCTTCTGTTAGGTCCATACCATTTCTGTCCTTTATTGTGCCCATGTTTGCATGAAATGTTCCTTTGGTATCTCTAGTTTCTTGAAGCAATCTCTAGTCTTTCCCATTCTATTGTTTTTCTCTGTTTCTTTGCACTGACCACTTAGGACGGCTTTCTTATCTTTCCTTGCTATTCATTGGAACCCTGCATTTAGATTGATATATCTTTCCTTTTTTCCTTTGCCTTTCGCTTCTCTTCTTTGCTCAGCTGTTTGTAAGGCCTCTGCAGACAACCATTTTGCCTTTTTGCAATTTCTTTTTCTTGGGGATGCACCTCCTGTACAATGTTACAAACCTCCATCCATAGTTGGAAATATGCAAATAGATACTCTGTTCATAGTTCTTCATGTAGGTGTATATGATACTTTGAAAGAATGTGGGCCTTCATGGAATTCAATTTTTGACTGAAATATGAAGGACCTGGTTTGAGGAAAAAAATAAAGGTAAAGGAAACAGGCTGCAGACATACAAGAAATGGGAGGTTATAAAACAGTAAACTTGTAACTTTTTTTTGCTAAAACTAAGCTTTGTGCCTTTAGCATATGAAAACGGGATAAAATTCTTTAGTTCATATTTTTCACAAATACATCACTGACTATCTAAAGTTCCTCTTTTGGCTCTAGGGTAAGTAATTCTAGCCAATTCCTCCTCATAAAAATTCAGCTTGAACTTAAATTCCCTATCCACAGGACAAATCTGTCTAAAATTTCATATGACCCACATGTAGCATTTTAAGATTTCTATAACCAAATAACCATGAATTTCTAAATAGTAAATGAAAATTCTTGATTCTTATTAGACTTACTTGTGTAAGTCCAGCCAATTTTCACAGTTTTCCCCCTTCCAAAAATTCTTCCAAAATAAGCTGCCAGTTGCTAATTTCTTAGAATTTATGATATGCACTTGTATCTCAAGTATCTGCCACCATTCCACAGTCAGAGTATCCACCACCTAATCCTCTTGTGGTTACTATTTTTCTATCTTATTCTGATGTTACACTTTGTTATACTTTGTTTCCTTCTGGACTCTGTATTATTATGCTTAGAGTCTGCTCAGGTCTTTTATTTTTTCCACCTTTCCCAGCCCTAACATAAGCAAATTATGTAGGCCACGTGTTAGGGAAATGAAATGATTAACAAGAAAAGACCTGAGCTGCTAATGGAAGAGTTGGAGGTGAGGTGGTTAAGAAAAGTTTTAAAAATAAAAGACATGAAACCACCTCGAGAGAAAAGAATTTGGAGTTGTGGGGAAAGAGTTTTCCAGGTAGCACTTAGCTCAGAAGAAATTCTACTATTGTCAGGACCTGCCTGCCCTACTTCCACCCATGGTCTATAATTATGTATGCCATTTGCAGGCTCATCCCAATCCAGTGAGATTTAGAACCCTGTGCTCTCTTGCTGTCTTCTTACAAATATGAGATGAAGCCTTCCAGGTTTTCTATTATTGCATAAGGGCCTGGAGTATATTTGAGGTTACTGTGCTGTGCTTCAGTATCCTGTATGACCTCCAGCACATGTAACTAGTCTGCTCATACTCTGATACTTGGATATTCTAACCGCTTTCTTTTTGCTTCTTCTCTCATGGAATATGAGGTCTAACTTGAAATCCCAGCCAGAAAGCTAGAGATTCTGACCTCCTTATTGGGTTTTGGCTAGCTACTTTCTCTATAATTGAGTTCTAGTTATTCTTAAATTATTTAATCCCTGAGAGTGACATCAGCAAGATGATGGTATAGGAATTTCTATTACTTGTCTCTCCTAGAAATATAAATTTGAGTAACTATCCATGTAGAAAATACCTTAACAAGAGCTAGAGATTTCAGGCAAGGGTTGATAGAACCTGAGTGGAGCACAGAAATAAAAAAAGATTCACTGAAGAGAATAAGAATGACATTTTCGCATTACCCCATCATCCCTTCACCAAGCCTAGGCAGCCCAGTGTGGAGAGACACGTTTCTGTGGGGGAAGGAGAGTAAAATGTGTATATGACATCACCATGAACATCAACACTGATCCAAATCAGCACTTGACCCCAGCCCATGGCTCTAGGCAGTTCTCATGGCCTACTGCGGCACCAGAACAGGTCTATTGGACCTGGACTCCAAAACAGCTACTGTGGGCTACTGACCGTCCTCAGTAATGGGCTGGTTATCAGAGTCCCAGGCTCCTGGCAAGCCCTAGAACTGTAAAGATCATGACTACTCAAAGAAACATGATAGCAGTGCAAGTAACTAATAAAAAAACACTTCAATGATAGACCCTAAAGAAATGACAATCCATGAACTGTCTGACAAAGAATTCAGAATATTCTTCTTGAAAAACTTCAGTAAACTACAAGGAAACACAGATAGACAATCAAATAAAATTAAGAAAGCACTGTTTGAATAAAGTGAGAGGTTCAACAAAGAAATAGAATTTCTTCTAAAAACCAAACAGGAGTACTAGAATTGAAGAATACAATGACTGGAGAATTCAGTAGAGAACTTCAACACTAGACTCAACCAAACAGAATTAGGGAACTAGAATATAGGTCATTTAAAATCATCCAGTTAGAGGAGCAAAATGAAAAAAAGAAAGAAAATGAGTAAAGAAAGCCAGTGTGAATTATGGGATACCATTGAGAGAAACTATCTATGTATTGTTGGAATCCTCAAGGGGAAGAGAGCAGAAAGCTTGTTTAAAGAAATAATGGCTGTGAACTTTCCAAATCTAGGCAGAGATTTGGACATCTATGTTCATGTAGCTCACTGTCCCCCTGAAATTTCACCCAAAATGGTCTTCTCCAAGACACAGTACAATAAGATTGTCTAAAAAACAAAGTATTTAAAAAGTAGCAGGAAGAAAACAACCTCTTTACATACAAAGGAACTATCATAATGCTATCTATGGATTTCTCAACAGAAGCTTTGGAGTCTAGGAGAGAGAATGATTAAAAGTGATAAAAGAAAAAACTGCCAACCAAGAATACTCTTCCCAGCAAAATGTGTGTGTGGGTGCATTTTCAATTGTGTCTGACTCTTTGTGACCCCATGGACTGTAGCCTGCCTGACTTCCCTGTCCATGGGATTCTCCCAGCAAGAATACTGGAGTATGTTGCCATTTCCTTCTCCAGAGAGTCTTCCTGACTCAGGGACTGAACCTGTGTCTCTTGAGTCTTCTGTATTGCAGGCAGAACAAAACAGTCCTTCAGAAATAAAGTAGAAGGAAACACTTTCCTCAGCAAACATACATCAAGGGAGTTTATCACCACTGGAACTGCCTTACAAGAAACAATGAAAGGAGTTCTTCAACCTAAAATGAAGGCATGCTAATTAGTAATATGAAAACATAATAATATAATTTTCACACAAATAATAAATACAACAAAACCAAACACACAAAAAAAGAAGATATTTTCAATCTTACAGTACCTTGAAAAGTACAGTAGTACATTACAATAGCTAGCACCCAGGAACTGGCACATATGTTTCCATCTTTGAAAGTCTGCAACTTGAAGGTTTGTATATAGGGAACTTACTATATAAAAAGGTAAGTTGTAATATTGAAAATAAAATAGAGGGGGAGTAAAATATGAGAGAGAGATTTATATGTGATCAAAGTTATCAGCTTAAACAGACTATTATAAGATGTGTTATCTAAGCATCATGGTAACTACAAAACAAAAACCTGCAGTAGATACACAAAATATAAAGAAAGAGAACCAAAGCATACCACTAAGGAAAATCATCAATTCAAAAATGAATAAAGTAAGACAGAAAGAAATAACAAGAAACTCCAAAACAACTGGAATGTAAGGATATTATAAACAATGTTTTAAATATGGCATTAATAAGTTCCTTACCAGTCAATTATTTCTTTAAAATTAAATGACCTGAATTGTCCAATCAAATGGCATACAGTGACTGAATGGATAGCACAAGACCCAACTATATGAGAGACTCACTTCAGTTTTAATGACACGCATAGACTTAAAGTGAATGAATGCAAATGATATTCTAGGGAAATGGAAACCAAAAGAGAGAAGGAGTGGCCATACTTACATCAGACAAAATAGACCTTAAGTAGAAAGCTATAACAAGAGACAAGGCCATTATATTATGATAAAGGGGTTGATAAATCAAGATAATGTAACCATTACATACACACATATAGCATCAGAGCACCTAGACATATAAAGCAAACATTAACTAATCCAAAGGAAGGAAGAGAAAATACAGTAATAGTAAGAGATTCTGCTTACAACAATGATCCTTTAGCAGAAAATCAGTAAAGAAACATTGAACTTGAACTATATTTAGAGCAAATGGACCTAATATGTATATAACATTCCATCCTATAACTGTGGAATACACATTCTTCTCAGTTGAACACAGAAAATTCACAGGTATATAGCCTACATTAGGCCATAAAACAAGGCTTAGCCAATTTAAGAAAGTTAAAATTGCAGTGGTATAAAACTAAATATAAATAGCAGGAGGAAAATTTGAAAATTCACAAATATGTAGAAAGTAAACAATATGCTTCTGAAAAACTACTAAGGAATAACTCAAAAAGAAATTTTTTTTTAAATATATAGATAGAAAGATGGAAACACAACATACACAAACATATGAGATGCAGCAAAAGCAGTTCTAATAAGGAAGTTTATAGTGCCTACATTAAAAAAATTAAAATAAACAACCTAACTTCAAAGGGCTAGAAAAAGAAGAATAAGCTGAAAATTAGTAAAAGGGAGAAAATAATAAAGATCAGAGCAGAAATAAATGAAATACAGAGACCAAGAATAGAAATACTCAATAAGGCACAGATAGTCCCTTCAGTAGAAAATGTTGGAAAAATTATTCCTTCATGTAAAAGAATGAAATTGGACCCTATTTTATATCTATGAAAAAATGTTAACTCAAGTGGTTTAATGATTGAAATGCAAGATCTGTAACCCGTACAGAAAATATAGGGGGAAAGTTCTTGACATTGATCTTGGCAATGATTTTTGGGGTTTGACACCAAAAACACAAGCAATAAAAACAAGAATAAACAGGTGGGACTATATATCAAATTAAATAGCTTCACACAGCAGAAGAAATAATAAATGAAAAGGCAACCTACAGAATGATAGAAAATATTTGCAAATCCTATATCTGAGAAGGGGCTAATTACCCCAACATATAAGGACCTCATACAACTCAATAACAAAAAACTCAAATAATCTGATTAAAGAATGGGCTGATGACCTGAATGAATATTTTTCCAAAGAAGGCATACTAATGGCCAACAAGTAAAAAATGAAAAAGTGTTCAACAATACCAATCATTAAGAAAATACAAATCAAAACCATTATTATATGTCTTCTCACACATGTTAGAATCAGATCAGATCAGTTGCTCAGTCGTGTCCGACTCTTTGCGACCCTCTGAATTGCAGCACGCCAGGCCTCCCTGTCCATCACCAACTCCCGGAGTGCACTCAGACTCACATCCATCGAGTCAGTGATGCCATCCAGCTATCTCATCCTCTGTCGTCCACTTCTCCTCCTGCCCCCAATCTCTCCCAGCATCAAAGTATTTTCCAATGAGTCAACTCTTCTCATGAGGTAGCCAAAGTACTGGAGTTTCAGCTTTAGCATCATTCCTTCCAAGAAATCCCAGGGCTGATCTTCTTTAGGATGGACTGGTTGGATGTCCTTGCAGTCCAAGGGACTCTCAAGAGTCTTCTCCAACACCACAGTTCAAAAGCATCAATTCTTCAGCGCTCAACCTTATTCACAGTCCAACTCTCACATCCATACATGACCACAGGAAAAACCATAGCCTTGACTAGACAGACCTTTACTGGCAAAGAAATACCTCTGCTTTTGCTTATGCAATCCAGGTTGGACATAACTTTCCTTCCAAGGAGTAAGCGTCTTTGAATTTCAGGGCTGCAGTCACCATCTGCAGTGATTTTGGAGCCCAGAAAAAGAAAGTCTGACACTGTTTCCACTGTTTCTCCATCTATTTCCCATGAAGTAATGGGACCAGATGCCATGATCTTCATTTTCTGAATGTTGAGCTTTAAGCCAACTTTTTCACTCTCCACTTTCACTTTCATCAAGAGGCTTTTTAGTTCCTCTTCACTTTCTGCCATAAGGGTGGTGTCATTTGCATATCTGAGTTTATTGATATTTCTCCCAGAAATCTTGATTCCAATTTGTGTTTCTTCTAGTCCAGCGTTTCTCATGATGTACTCTGCATATAAGTTAAATAAGCAGAGTGACAATATACAGCCTTGACGTACTCCTTTTCCTATTTGGCACCAGTGTGTTGTTCCATGTCCAGTTCTAACTGTTGCTTCCTGACCTGCATACAGGTTTCTCAAGAGGCAGGTCAGGTGGTCTGGTATTCCCATCTCTTTCAGAATTTTCCACAGTTTATTGTGATCCACACAGTCAAAGGCTTTGGCATACTCAATAAAGCAGAAATAGATGTTTTTCTGGAACTCTCTTACTTTTTCCATCATCCAGCAGATGTTGGCAATTTGGTCTCTAGTTCCTCTGCCTTTTCTAAAACCAGCTTGAACATCAGGAAGTTTACAGTTCACATATGGTTGAAGACTGGCTTGGAGAATTTTGAGCTTTACTTTACTAGTGTGTGAGATGAGGGCAATTGTGCAGTAGTTTGAGCATTCTTTGGCATTGCCTTTCTTTGGGATCAGAATGAAAACTGACCTTTTCCAGTCATGTGGCCACTGCTGAGTTTTCCAAATTTGCTGGCATATTGAGTACAGCACTTTCACAGCATCATCTTTCGGGATTTGAAATAGCTCAACTGGAATTCCATCACCTCCACTAGCTTTGTTCGTAGTGATGCTTTCTAAGACATGCTTGACTTCACATTCCAGGATGTCTGGCTCTAGGTCAGTGATCATACTATCGTGATTATCTGAGTCGTGATGATCTTTTTTTGTACAGTTCTTCTGTGTATTCTTGCCACCTCTTCTTGATAGCTTCTTCTTCTGTTAGGTCCATACCATTTCTGTGCTTTATCGAGCTCATCTTTGCATGAAATGTTCCCTTGGTATCTCTAATTTTCTTGAAGAGATCTCTAGTCTTTCCCATTCTGTTGTTTTCCTCTATTTCTTTGCATTGATCGTTGAAGAATGCTTTCTTATCTCTTCTTGCTATTCTTTGGAACTCTGCATTCAGTTGCTTATATCTTTCCTTTTCTCCTTGCTTTTCGCTTGTCTTCTTTTCACAGCTATTTGTAAGGTCGTCACGAATGTCATTCCATAGTTCATCAGGCACTCTATCTGTCAGATCTAGGCCCTTAAATCTATTTCTCACTTCCACTGTATAGTCATAAGGGATTTGAATTAGGTGGTACCTGAATGGTCTAACGGTTTTTCCTACTTTCTTCAATTTCAGTCTGAATTTGGTAATAAGGAGTTCATGGTCTGAGCCACAGTCAGCTCCTGGTCTTGTTTTTGTTGACTGTATAGAGCTTCTCCATCTTTGGCTGCAAAGAATATAATCAATCTGCTTTCAGTGTTGACCATCTGGTGATGTCCATGTGTAGAGTCTTCTCTTGTGTTGTTGGAAGAGGGTGTTTGCTATGACCAGTTCATTTTCTTGGCAAAACTCTATTAGTCTTTGCCCTGCTTCATTCCATATTCCAAGGCCAAATTTGCCTGTTACTCCGGATGTTTCTTGACTTCCTACTTCTGCATTCCAGTCTCCTATAATGAAAAGGACATCTTTTTTGGGTGTTAGTTTTAAAAGGTCTTGTAGGTCTTCATAGAACTGTTCAACTTCAGCTTCTTCAGCATTACTGGTTGGGGCATAGACTTGAATTGAATGGTTTGCCTTGGAAATGAACAGAGATCATTGTGTTGTTTTTGAGATTGCATCCAAGTACTGCATTTCAGACTCTTTGTTGACCATGATGGCTACTCCATTTCTTCTAAGGGATTTCTTCCCGTAGTAGTAGATATAATGGTCATCTGAGTTAAATTCACCCATTCCAGTCCACTTTAGTTCACTGATTCCTGGAATGTAGATATTCACTCTTGCCATCTCTTGTTTGACCACTTCCAATTTGCCTTGATTCATGGATCGGCTGCAACCGGCGCACTAAAGCACGGGCAGCTGTGACCGGCTCACTAAAGCGCACCCAAGAGGAGCTACCCCACGTCTGAGGTCAGGGGCAGAAGCCAGAAGGACCCCATGCCGGAAGGGCGGGGGCCAAGAAGAGTTACCCCACGTCCGAGGTCAGCGGAAGCAGCCAAGAGTGCCAGGCTGCGCTGGCGCAGGAATGGCGGAGAGGAGCTACCCAAGTCCGAGGTCAGGGGCGGCGGCCAGGAGGAGCTACCCTACGTCCAAGGTCAGGGGCGATGGCCGGGAGGAGCTCCCCAAGTCAGAGGTCAGGGGCGGCAGCCGGGAGGAGCTACCCCATGCCCTCATGCCAGAGCCCAGGGGTGGCGGCCAGGAGGAGCATCCCCACACCTGAGACCAGGGGTGGTGGCTGGGAAGACCAGCCCCATGTCCAAGGAGCAGTGGCTGCGTGGGCGCAGGAGGGCCTAGAGGAGCTAACCCACACTGAAGGTTAGAAAGGGCAGCGGTGAGGAGATACCCCTTGTCCAAGATAAGAAGCAGCGGCTGCCCTTTGCTGGAGCAGCCATGAGAGATACCCCACGCCCAAGGTAAGAGAAACCCAAGTAAGACGGTAGGTGTTGCAAGAGGGCATCAGAGGGCAGACACACTGCAACCATACTCATAGGAAACTAGTCAATCTAATCACATTAGGACCACAGCCCTGTCTAACTCAATGAAACTAAGCCATGCCCATGGGGCAACCCAAGATGGGCGGGTCATGGTGGAGAGATCTGAAAGAATGTGGTCCACTGGAGAAGGGAATGGCAAACCACTTCAGTATTCTTGCCTTGAGAACCCCATGAACAGTATGAAAAGGCAAAATGATAGGATACTGAAAGACAAGCTCCCCAGGTCAGTAGGTGCCCAATATGCTACTGGAGATCAGTGGAGAAATAACTCCAGAAAGAATGAAAGGATGGAGCCAAAGCAAAAACAATACCCAGCTGTGGATGTGACTGGTGATAAAAGCAAGGTCCGATGCTGTAAAGAGCAATATTGCATAGGAACCTGGAATGTCAGGTCCATGTTAGAATAGCTATTATCAAAAAACAACCAAATAAGAAAACCAAGAGAAATAACAAGTGTTTATGAGGTTGTGCAAAAAAAGCAACCCTTGTGCACTGTTGGTAGAAATGTAAATTAGTACAACCACTATGGAAAACAGTGTGAAGAGTTCTCAAAAAATCAAAGAGAGTTACCATATTATTCAGCAATCTCTTCTGGATATATATCCAAAGAAAATGAAATCATTATCTTAAAGAGAAATCAGCATTCCTACATTCTTTACAGCATGATTCACTATAGCCATGATATGGAAACCACCCAAGTGTCCATCAGTGGATAAATGGATAAAGAAAACATGGGAGATACCCACACACATACATTGTAGAATTATTTAGCCATAAAAAAGGAAAATTCTTTTTTATGACATTTGTGACAACATGAATGGGCCTTGAAGGAGAAAGACAAATACTATACGATGTAACTTACACGTGAATTATACAAAAACCAAACTGACAAAAACAGTAAAATAGTGGTTGCCAGGGGCTGGGGGCTTAGGGAAATGGGAAATATTTTAGAAGAGGTAAAAGTTTTGAGATATAAGACAAATACGTTCTGGAGATCTAATGCACAGCATGGTGACTATGGTTAATAATACAGTAGGTCCATACTTGAAAAGTTGGAAAAAAATGTGGAAAAAAGTTAAATCTCAAACTTAAATGTTAAGTGATTTATTGACTGAGAGATTTTTGCAGGAACTAACAAAATTAATTCTGTTATTTCACTAACAATTTGAGGGTTACTATTTTTAATAGTTACACCTGAAACATCTGAAAAGTCTTCTCCAGCATAAGTTTCACTTTTCATATCAGAATCAATCACTAAGGTGTTTTTTGTTGGTGGTGGTCTTTTTTGTTGGTCTTTATACAATCAGGAAAAACAAGACCTGAAACTGTCTGTGGCTCAGATTTTGAACTCTTTGTTGCAAAATTCAGACTTAAATTGAAGAAAGTAGGGAAACCAGTATACCATTCAGATCTGAATGGTATAGTGGTTTCCCTACTTTCTTCAATTTAAGTATGATGTAAATCAAATCCCTTATGATTATACAGTGGAAGTAGACAAATAGATTCAAAGAATTAGATCTGAGTGCCTGGAGAACTATGGACAGAGGTTTGTAACATTGTAAAGGAGGTGGTGACCAAAACCATCTCAAAGAAAAAGAAATGCAAGAAGGCAAAGCTGTTGTTTGAGGAGGCCTTATAGATAGCTGTGAGCTTCCCTGGTAGCTCAGATGGTAAAGCCTCTGCCTGCAATGCAGGAGACCTGGGTTCAATCCCAGGGTTGGGCAGATCCCCTGGAGAAGGAAATGGCAACCCACTCCAATATTCTTGCCTGGCAAATTCCATGGACTGAGGAGCCCGGCAGGCTACAGTCCATGGGATTGCAAAGAGTTGGACACACTGAGCTATTCTCTCATCACGAATAGCTGATCAGAGAAGTGAAGGGAAAGGCAAAGGAGAAACAGAAAAATATACCTAGCTGAATAAAGAGTTCCAAAGAATAGCAAGGAAAGGGAAGAAGGCCTTCTTAAGTGAACAATGCAAAGGAATAGAGAAAAATAATAGAAAGGGAAAGACTAGAGATCTCTTCAGGAAAATTAGATACACCAAGGGAACATTTCATGTGAACATGGGCACAATAAAGAACAGAAATGGTAAGGAACTAACAGAAGGAAAAGATATTAAGAAGAGGTGGCAAGAATACACAGAAGAACTATACAAAAATGGTCTTAATGACCCAGATAACTGCAATGGTGTGATCACTCACCTAAAGCCAGACATCCTGGAGTGTGAAGTCAAGTGGGCTTTAGGAAACAAAGCTAGTGGAGGTGATGGAATTCCAATTGAGCTATTTAAAATCCTAAAGGGTGATGCTATTAAAGTGCTGTACTCAATATTCCAGCAAATTTGGAAAACTCAGCAATGGCTGCAGGACTGGAAAAGGTCAATTTTCATCCCAATCCCAAAGAAGGGCAATGCCAAAGAATGTTCAAACTACCACACAATTCTCCTCATTTCACATGCTTAGCAAGTTAATACTCAAAATCCTTCAAGCTAGACTTTAACAGTACATGGACTGAGAACTAGATGTACAAGCTGGTTTGAGAAAAGGCAGAGGAACAAGAGATTGAATTGGCAACATCCATTTGATCATAGAAAAAGCAAGAGAATTCCAGAAAAGCCTCTGCATCATTGACTACACTAAAACCTTTGCTGGTCTGGATCATAACAAACTGCTAAAAACTCTTCAAGAGATAGGAATACCAGACCACCTTACCTCTCAGGAGGCAGGTAAGGTGGTCTGGTATCCCCATTTCTTTAATATATACCCAACTGGTGAAAAATGAGAGTGAAAGAGGAGAATTTAAAAGCTGACTTAAAACTCAACATTCAAAAATGAAGATCATAGCATCCAAGTCCCATAACATCATGGTAAATAGATGGAGAAACAATGGAAACAGTGGCAAATCTTATTTTCTTGGGCTGTAAAGTCACTGTGGATGGTGACTACAACCATGAAATTAAAAGACACTTGCTCCTTAGAAGAAAAGCTATGACAAACCTAGATAGCATATTAAAAATCAGAAACATCACTTTTCTGACAAAGGTTCATATAATCCAAGCTGTGGTTTTCCTAGTAGCTGTGTATGGATATGAGATTTGAACCATAAAGATGACTGAGCCAAAGAATTGTTGCTTTCGAACTGTGATGCTGGAGAAGACTCTTGAGAGTCCCTTGATGTGCAAGGAAATCAAACCAGTCAAACCTAAAGAAAATCAGTACTGACTATTCACTGGAAGGACTGATGCTGAAGCTCCAATACTTTGGCCACCTGATGAGAAGAACTGACTCATTGGAAAAGCCCCTTGATGCTCTGAAAGATTGAAAGCAAAAGTAAACGATTGTGTCAGAGGATGAGATGGTTAGATAGCATCACCAATTCAATAGACATGAATTTGAGCAAACTTTGGGAGATAGTAAAGGACAGGGGAGCCTGGCCTGCTGCAGTCATGGATCTTTGCCCCACAAGGGCGAAGAGTTAGATGTGACTTAGCAATTGAACAACAACAAATATTGCTAATGTGAATACCTTGTCAATGAAATATTTCTAGTACCTCCCTCCTCTCATTTGTAATATTGTTGTCATTCATTTTGAAACAGAACAAGACCCTGTGGGATCTTCCCAAGTATAAATCCTTTCTTTGTCCTCTATTTCCTGTATGTAGGAGAAAGGCTTCATTCTCCTTGACTTTCTCTGAGTTCCAAAGTATTAGTTGCTCCGTTGTGTCTGACTCTTTGTGACCCCATGGACTGTAGCTCACCAGGCTCCTCTGTCCATGGAATTCTCTAGGCAAATACACAAGTGGGTAGCCATTCTCTTTTCCAGGGGATCTGCACAACTCTGGGAACAAACCTGGTCTCCTGCATTGTAGGCAAATTATTTACCATCTAAGCCATGAAGGAATCCCAAAGTGTTCCAAAGGGCAGATTCAAACAGATTTATTTGCTTATCAGGGAAAGGAGGGAATGAAGAAATAAAGGAGGAGCAGTCAAGAAACAATAGTGCAGTGATGGGGCAGCATCTTGGTTCTTTCTCAAGATATATACATAACAATATTATTGATTACATTTGTAGGAACTAAGGCTCTCATCCAAGTAGAGGATAGTAACTTCAGCCTGAGCAGAAGATTCCTGGAACACTGTCTTGTTACTTTACTGCTAAGCAGTTGAAGAAAGTCTGAAAACAATGTAAGATAACAAAGACTCTAACCCCTTTCTTGAATGATTTTCCTTTTAAAAACTGTAATGGTGGAACAGAATCTATGGACTTGGTTTTTGGACATGAGTCCACCTTCTCTCAGATTACTGGCCTCCTGAATAAAGCTTTTCTTTTCCAAGCAACATTATCCTCTTAAGTATTGGCTTTGGAGCAGCCAAACCTGAGTTTGGTAACAATTTCACTTATATAAAAGTGAAATGTTTATATGTATATACATAAATTAATATATATAAGTGTACACAATCAAATCTTAATATTGTTGCTATTACTGTTTTGAACAAATTGTTAACTGTTGGATCAACTAAGAATAAGAAAAATTTAAATTTTATTGATACCTTAACTTCCTTCTTTAGTTCTCTTCCATTATGTAGGCCTGAGTTTCTGACCTTTAGTATCTTCCTTCTCTTTAAAGCATTTCTTAGCATTTCTTGAAAGGAATATCTGCTGCTGCTGCTGCTAAGTCACTTCAGTTGTGTCCAACTCTATGCAACCCCATAGATGGCAGCCCACCAGGCTCCCCCATCCCTGGGATTCTCCAGGCAAGAACACTGGAGTGGGTTGCCATTTCCTTCTCCAATGCGTGAAAGTGAAAAGTGAAAGTGAAGTTGTTCAATCGTGTCCAACTCTTTGCGACCCCATGGACTGCAGCCTACCAGGTTCTTCCGTCCATGGGATTTTCCAGGCAAGAGTACTGGAGTGGGGTGCCATCACCTTCTCCGAAAGGAATATCTAGTAGCAACAAATTCCCTCATTTTTTGTCTATCTGAGAAAACTTTTATGTCTCCTTCATTTTGAAGAATGATTTCTCTAAGTAAAGAATTGCAAGATAGTGAATTTTTCTCTCATCACTTCACTTTCTTTTTGCCTGCATGGTTTCTGAGAGGTTGGATGTAATTTTTAATTTCTATTCTTCTGCAGGTAAGGTGTTTGTTTCTTCTGGCTTCTTTTAGGATTTTTTTTCCCTTTACCTTTGATGTTCTGTAATTTGAAAATTATATTTCCAGGTATTTTTTTTTCTGACATCCTGTTTGGTATTCTCTGAGCTTCCTAGATGTATGGTGTGGTTTCTGACATTAATTTGGGGGAAATTCTCAGTCATCATGGTTTCAGATATTTCTTCTGTTCCTTTTCCCCTTTATTCTCCTTCTGATATTTCCATTACACATATGTTACACCTTTTGTAGTTCTTCCACAGTCCTTGGATATTCTGCTATTTTTTTTTCAGTCTTTGTTCTCTTTGCTTTTCAATGTTGAAGGTTCTATTGATATATCCCCAAACTCAGAAATTATTTTCCTCAGCTGTGTCTGGTCTACTAACAAGCCCATCAAAGGCATTCTTCATTTCTGTTACAGTGTTTTTGATCTCTAGCATTACTTTTTGGTTTTTTTAGTATTTTCATTTATTTACTTATATTACCCATGTGTTCTTGCATTCTGTCAAATTTATTCATTATGCATGTTAATCACAATTGTTTAATTCTCAATCTGATAATGCCAGCATTCTTGCTATATCTGGTTCTGGTGCTTGCTCTGTCTCTTCAGATTGTCCTTGTCTTTTTATATATCTTGTCATTTTTTCTGGATAGTGAAACATGATATATCATGTAAAAGTAACTGCTATAAATAGACCTATAGAAATGTGTTGGTGAGGTTTGAGGGGAGGGTAGCATTTTGTAGTCCTAGGATTGGGGTTCAGTCTTTTAATGGGTCTGTACCTCTGGGCAGTGAACTTCACATGTGTTTCTCTAGTCCCCCCACCCCCCACCCCTCCTTGGGTGGGAAAGGACCGTTGGAGTGGGCTGAAGGTGGGTAGCTTCCTCTCTCCTGTGTGGAATGCTAGATCTGATTTAAGTTGGATATTTTCCCTTTCTTAAGTCAGCTAGGCTCTGATAATACCCAATCAGGGCAAGCCTTGTTGGGAAGAACTGAGTGCTCTGGTATATTTCAAAATGGTTTCTTTTTCCCTTTGCCTTCCAGAGGCCCAAGGGGATCTTTCTGATATTTACTGTGGGAATCTGGTCCAGTTTCTGGAGGTAAATCTCACAGTATCTTGAGGACCTCCCCATAACTGGGTTCTTCTGGGTTTTTTAACTCCATAAGTTTTCCACTTTCAGCTGTCAACAATTCATCATAGTTCAGGTTTCCTTCCCCAGTGCAGGTTCTTGAGATAGTTTTTCCTTGTGAGTTCTATTGCTGGCAAACTGTGATGCCTGTATTCTCCTGTCTCTTCAGCCTTGGGGCAGCAGCTTGCCCTGTGTGCTCCTATCTGTGGATCCAAGAAGTGTTGAGTTTTCAGTCTGTGTAGCTTTTTACTTGTTATTGGGACGGAGTAGCAACTTCCAAGCTCCTTACATCAAGAAATGGTTAATGTCGAAGTTTCCTCCTTCTCTGATATTTAAAAATTGTTTCCCTGCTTTCTAATTGTTCCATGGTGGTAAGGTTGACTTGAACAGTCTTCTCAACTGTTGCCATAATTGTAATTCGCTATACTCTATCATAATAACCCTACTGTTTAACTCCATTTTCAGCCCTGACCTTAACTTTAATCTTGTCTGTTGATACTTAGTTTGGTTCCCTGATTTGATCCTCACACTTTCTAAAATCAGTGATTTCAGTTCACATCTCTGTTCTTCCAATTCTTCCCTGTCTTTAGTAATATACTAAATGCCTTATCATTACAGGCATTTCTAGAACCTTTTGATTGATGTTTTTCTTGTCCAACCAAAGCTCTTCTTTTTTTATTAATAGAAAATACAAGCCCATTTAAGATGGCCCAAATAAAAGAGTATTGTTGTAAGGATATAATAGATAGTGTTCTGAAGATTTAATTATATGAAATGAGCAACAGCCTGCTTTCATATGTCTTAGTACTGGAAGAAGTATTCTTTTTATCACTGTGACTTTTATCACTGTGCACATACATTCTCTGTTTTGGTCTCTGTCTCTGTTTCTTTGTCCTCTTTGTCATGGTTTCTCGGTTAACATAGGGCAGACAATTCAGTTTCACACTTTCCCTCCTTCTTATATTGTTCATAGAACTTTTAATTTAGAGTTTTAATTTTGTACATACCAATTTTTAAACCTTTAAAAGGAAAGGACCTAGTAAATGTTTAAGAATTCAGTTACCTAAAGTCTCAAGGGCTTCCCTGGTGGCTCAGATGGTAAAGAATCTGCATGTAATGCCGGAGACCTGGGTTTTGGAAGATCCCCATGGAGAAAGGAATGGCTCCTCATTCCAGTATTCTTGCTTGGAGTGTTCCATGGACAGAGGAGCCTGGTGGGCTACAGTCCATGGGGTCGCAAAAGAGTCAGACACGACTGAGCGACTAACAATTACCTGAAGTCTATCACTCATTTTTTTCTTCTCTCTTAAGAAATTATATAAAATTAATGTTAGTTAAATGAGAAAGTGTAAATATATTAATTTTTCTGTAGGTACTATATATCCTTAAATATAGCTTAAATCACACAGGGACACATTATTGAGGGTAAAGGCCAAAGTAAGGCCCTTGCTTACTTTTCTGAAGTCCTTTATTTAAAAAAAAAACAACAAAACTTTAAATTGGAGAATAATTGCTTTATAATGATGTGCTGGTTTCTGCCACACAACAATGTAAATCAGCCATAAGTATACATATTTCCCTCTCTCGAACCTTCTTCCTACCCTCCACCCCATTCCACACCTCTAAGTTGTCACAGAACTTGGACAGAGCTCCCTGTCTTATACAGCAACCTCCCACTACCTATCTCTTTTACACGTGGTGATGTATGTGTTTCAGTGCTACTCTTTTGATTTTCCTACCCTTTCCTTCTCCCTTTGTGTCCCCAAGTCTGTTCTTTATGTCTGTATCTCTATTCCTGCCATGCAAATAGGTTCATCAGTACCATTATTCTGGGATCCATATGTATTTATTAATATATGATTTTGATTTTCTCTTTCTAACTTACTTTACTCTGTATAACAGGCTCAGGTTCATCCACGTCACTAGAACAGACTCAGGACTCAAAAACTTTCCTTTTTATGGCTGATCAATATTCCATTATATATATGTACCTCAGCTTCTTCATCCATTCATGTGTCGATGGACATCTAGGTTGCTTCCATGTCCTAGCTATTGTAAATAGTGCTGCAATGAACATTGGGGTACAAGCGTCTTTTTGAATTATGGTTTTCTCAAGGTATATTGAAAATTGAGGATTGCTGGGTCATATGGTAGTTTTATACCTAGATTTTTTTTTAGCAATCTCCATACTGTTCTCCATAGTGGCTCTATCAATTTACATTCCCACCAACAGTGCAAGAGGGTTTCCTTTTCTCTACATCCTCTCCAGCATTTATTGTTAGATTTTTTTGATGATGGCCATTCTAACTGGTGTGAGGCGATACCTCACTGTGGTTTTGATTTGCATTTTGCTAATAGTGAGCATTTTTATTGTTTTGTTGAGCATTTCTTCATATGTTTATGAGCCATCTGTATGTCTTCATTGTAAAAATGTCTGTTTAGGTCTTCTGGTCATATTTTGATTGGGTTGTTAGTTTTTCTGATATTGATCTGCATGAGCTGCTTGTATATTATGGAGATTAATCCTTTGTCAGTTGCTTCATTTGCTTTTATTTTCTCCCATTCTGATAGCTCAGTTGGTAAAGAATCTTCCTGCAATGCAGGAGACCCTGGTTCGATTCCCGGGTTGGGAAAATCCACTGGAGAAGGGATAGGCTACATACTCCAGTATTCTTGGGCTTCTCTTGTGGCTCAGCTGGTAAAGAATCTGTCTGCAATGCAGGAGATGTGGGTTTGATCCCTGGGTTGGAAAGATCCCCTGGAGAAAGGAAAGGCTACCCACTCTAGTATTCTGGCCTGGAGAATTCCATGGACTATACAGTCCATGGAGTCACAAGGAGACGGACATGACTGAGTGACTTTCATTTCACTCTCCCATTCTGAGGGTTATCTTTTCATCTTGCTTATAGCTTCCTTTGCTGTGGAAAACCTTTGAAATTTAAGTAGGTCCCACTTGTTTATTTTTGTTTTTATTTCCATTACTCTAGGAGGTGGGTCATAGAGGATATTGCTGTGATTTATGTCATAGTGTTCTGTTTATGTTTTCCCTCTAAGAGTTTTATATTTCTGGTCTTACATTTATGTTTCTAATCCATTTTGAGTTTATTTTTGTGTATGGTGTTAAGAAGTATTCAAATTTCATTCTTTTATAGGGAGCCATCCAGTTTTCCTAGTATCACTTATTGAAGAGACTGTCTTTTCTCCATTGTATGTTCTTGCCTTCTTTGTCAAACGTAAGGTGTATGACAGATGAGATGGTTGGATGGCATCACGGACTCAATGGACATGAGTTTGGGTAAACTCCAGGACTTGGTGATGGACAGGGAGGCCTGGCATGCTGCAGTCCATGGGGTCACATGACTGAGTGACTGAACTGAACTGAACTGAAAGTGTCTGAGTCCTTTAGTTTCCTGAAACTTATCTATTCCTTCTCCTTCCTTTTCCCCAAACTGAAGATGGAATATTTCTTTCTAGAGCAATGACATACATTCTTCAAGATTTATTAATACTTTTTGTTTCTCTTTGCAATACCATGAACTGTAGCCTGCCAGGCTCCTCTGTCCATGGGGATTCTCCAGGCCAGAATACTAGAGTGGATTGCCATGCCCTCCTCTAGGGGATCTTCCCAACTCAGGGATTGAATCCAGGAGTCCCACATTGCAGGCTGATTCTTTGCTGTCTGAGCCACCAGGGAAATCCTTTGTTTCTGTAAAGGTATCTAATTAATTATTTCCTTCCTTTAGCAACTAGCTTTTTCTCTTACTAATTTTTCACATGGCCCAACATGGCTGTCCTCACCCTTCTTATCCAATTCAGGTTCTGTCACTAATGATTATAGTCTCAATTTTTTTTCATTATTCATTTTTTCATTAGTTTGTAGCTAAAGCAAAAAATTGGTCTTGGACCTGGTGTCAGTTATTGTCTAATAAGCTGTGGCCATGGTGGTAGTGTCTTGTGGCAAATAAGAATGTTCCTTCCAGGCTCTCTGAGAGATTTATGCTTTCATAAATAAGATTATTTAATTTGGTCTTATTTAATTTTAATTTTAATAGAAGTAAGATTAAGTCAAAACTCCAGAGCCACTACATTTAGTTATCTAGACTATAATATAAATGGTACTCCCTAGAGTTGGGTGGGGGAAAATCCATATAACTGTATGTTATAGGTCCCTGGACTTCAAATAAATATTTCTACTTAGTAAGAACTATTATTTCAAAAAAACTTTCTCAAAAGTTAGGTATAAAGCTTATGGAAGATAAGTTTTGAATGACATGTTTTCATATTTCATATCCTTCCTCACATTTTCTCTTCTTCTCATAACTTGTATGTTATATTATTGCTTGTTCATTGTCCAGATTAATGACCTTTAAATCAACCTTCAGTCTTTTAGCATGGCTTCTCCCTTCCTGAATTCTTGATTGACTTACCTTCTAATGATCTAAAGTTTGAGTGATATTTAAACCATAGTTACTGTATTCTCTGAGTTCTTCATTTTTGCAAATACCTGTCTTTTTATTTTTGAAAGATATCTTAGCTGAGTACAATAGTTTCGGACCATATTTTCTTTCTCTCAGAACTTTCCAAAGTGTTTTGAAAATCATTGTTGTATGAAGTTTAAAGCCACTGTGGCTTATTTCCTTTTCTTGCAGGGAATTCCTGAAGAAGTTTTTCTTCATTCTTAAAATTCAGTAACAATCAGGATATATCTTTATGCTGATCATTGTATTTTATTTTTCCTGGAGCAGAGTATTTTTTGATATGCAAATTTGAATTACTTCATATCTGGGTAGTTGTGTTATATCTTTGGGTATATTTTGTTCCTCATTTCTGGGGTTATATAATTCAAAACCCCTCGTTATATCTTCACTGTGGTCTTGCCTTATCCTTCAAATCTGTTATCTTTTCTTTTACTGCTTTGTTGTGACTTTTTCCTCTGCATTTGCTCTAATTACCTCAGGCTTTTTCTCTCTGACAGTAATTATGTTTTGTTTCTCATTTCCTCTAATTTATTTAGTAGTTTTTTTAAAAAGTTATTTTTTTACTTAATGCTGCAATCTACCATTTATGTCATGTTATTGCTTTTCATCTCATCTTTTAGGTTGATGAAGAATCTATATTATTAATTCTTTTTATTATGCTCCTCTATAGCAACACACTTACAATGAATTTTTTTCTATCCTTCAGGTTTTTGTTCAAAACCATTATTGAACTACACTTTATATGCCTTACTATTTTCCCACTGTTTTGTTTCTATACTGCCATATCTATAGTTGCTATGCTATTTCCCTCACCCAGAATGTTGCTTATGTTTATCATAAGTATCTCTTTTTTAGACATTCTATTCACTTTAATATAGATAAATGTATCTTTATTTTGGTTTACTTTTCCCTCTAAGCTAAATTTTTGGGCTGGATAATTTATATTTTGTCTATTTTTCTTTAAGTTGAGGGTATGTGAGGATTTCTGAAGTTGGTTAGAGGTCAGAAAAAATTGTATGAAGTTTTATTGTAATACGCTGAGCTTTTCTCTCCTGAGTTTTTGTAAACTATAGCTTACCAAAATTCACTTCTTATCACAAACATATACCATTCCTGAAGGCTTTAAGTAACTCTCTTGGTTCAGTTAGGAGCCCCATAGGCTTTGTTTCTAATACATAACACTAAACACTTCTCTAATTTCACCCGTCTTTAAACCATCCCTCTCCAGATGTACCTCATACCCTTTCTCTCAGCTAATCAGTAAAAAGAAAGAGAGAGAGAGAGAAATCTATGTCTTCTCATCTTAGTTTTGTCATTGTTGTTTAGTTGCTCAGTTGTGTCTGATTCTTTTGTGACTGTATGGACTGTAATCTGCCACGCTCCTCTGACCATGGGATTTACCAGACAAGAATACTGAAGTGGGTAGCCATTCCCTTCTATAGTGCTCTTCCCAACCCAGGGATTGAACCCACATCTCCTACATTAGCAGTCAGATTCTTTACCACCAAGCCACCAGGGAAGCCCCATCTCATTTTATTTATCTCCAAATTTGGGATGTTTAGTACTCTTGCCTGGACGGGAGAGCCTGGTAGGCCGCAGACCATGGGGTCGCTAGAGTCGGACACAACTGAGCAACTTCACTTTCACTTTTCACTTTCATGCATTGGAGAAGGCAATGGCAACCCACTCCAGTGTTCTTGCCTGGAGAATCCCAGGGATGGGGGAGCCTGATGGGCTGCTATCTATGGGGTCGCACAGAGTTGGACACGACTGAAGTGACTTAGCAGCAGTGAGAATTCTCAGAATTTTCCAAGCCACCAGAACTTCCTTTGCAGCATTAGAAGACACCTGGTGCTAGCAATTCACAGTATGTACCAAGACTCCTTGAGGACCTCCACTAAAGGAAGCTATTTGATTTTGCTAAATCCAGTGTTTTCTATATTTATACAAATTCTTTTCTGTAAGACAGTTGCCAGTATTATTTTGGGAACCCTGACTTTTGAAGGTCCCTGAGTTCATATATCCTAGATAGTGCTTTGACAGCCAACCAGTAGAAGGAAGGTCAGTCCCAGTGTGTGATTGACCTGAAAATATGTGGGTTGAGGAAGAAGCACACATGGGACATCATGGAGGATGTCCTATGGCTGGAGCTTCACTGACATGATTTTTCTGGAGTTGGTTGAGAGTGAGGAAAATCGAGGAATCAGTTCAAGTTGTGTTCTCAGAAGTATGAAGGGTTGAAACTAGAAAAACCAAATTCTAAGGACTAAATTTTCAACCAGGAAGAGAAGTTTAAGCCAAAAAGATTTAAGTGTTGGGTACATGCAGGAACAGAATAAGAAATGAAAAGCAAGGATGGGAGATAGGAAGTATGAAAAGCATAAAGGATAATTGCCTGGCATTGGGCTAGGGTGCCCAAGTCTGGTGTCTCTGAGGTCAGTCTATGGTAAAGGCTCTGGAATGTAGTAGTATGACTGCTAATGGACTCCATTTCAAGTATAAGTTCTGTCTCTGACTGATGAAGAGGACTATTTCAGTTAATTCTTGGGTATTCAAGCAATATGAGGTTGTCTAATTACTAACTTACCCTGGATGTAACTGTCAGTTGCATAAAAAAGCATTTTCAGTGGCCTGGCATTAATACAGTGAGTGTATATATATATAGAGTCACTGGCACAATGCTTTGCCAACAGTAGATTTTCCAGTAACTTTTTGATGAATTCAAGATATTTAATGTTCCTGGAAGCTATGATATGTTCAGGTCTCACTCAAATTCATGCAACAGTAAGTTGGAGTCCTCATTCTGTAAGAAAATTTTGGTCTAGGTCATATGCCACATTTGTGCCAGGGTTTTGAAATACGCAGTTAAAAAATATACAGGTCCAGCCCTCAGAGAACTATTTTAAATCCTAATGGAGACAACTGTATTGATTAGTTCCATCAGAGTTAATGCCTAGCTCTCCTTATCAATACTTTAAAAAATTTGCTTAGAATTACACCTTAAAGCAGCAATTCTCAAACTTGGTTTCACATTAGAATCACCTAGGTAGCTGGTGTCTGTGTTCTATTCCAGGCCAATTAAATCAGAACACTTGGGTTTGGAGTTTTGCATCAGCAGTCTTTGAAAACATCCTAGGTACAGACTGTGTTGAGAACCCATGTTTTAGAGGGAAGACACAAATGAGTCAATTAGTAAAAACTAAAACAACACAATGAGGGAACTGTGTACTGTTTTAAACACTTAAGCATATCTGTAAGTGTGAATACAACAAATTAAGACTGTAACACATACAGGTCTTCAGTTTTGTTCTGGTGTTAATTACCAATCTCCCTTCATTAAGGTAGTGGTAAAAACCAATAAATAGTTTTGACTGTGAATGGAGGAGCCTGGTAGGCTGCAGTCCATGGGGTCACTAAAAGTTGGGCACGATTGAGCGACTTCACTTTTACTTTTCACTTTCATGCATTGAAGAAGGAAATGACAACCCACTCCAGTGTTCTTGCCTGGAGAATCCCAGGGACAGGGGAGCCTGGTGGGCTGCTGTCTATGGGGTCGCACAGAGTCGGACACGACTGAAGCAACTTAGCAGCAGCAGCAGTTTTGACTGAGTTAATGTCTTTGTTCTGGCTTTGTTATAGACTTTGATCCAGTACTTTTCTGTTTTCTATTTCTGTTTCTTTTCTTTTTTTTTTTACCTTTATCATTTCCACTGGTAAGAAACTTTTATTACAAAGTTTTCTCACTTGCTCATTCTACAGCTACTATTTAGTCACCAGGAGATATAGCAGTCATTCTGAGATCTAGCTGAATTTTAATCACCTGGAGAACTTTTAAAAAATGTTTGGGCTTCACCCCAGACAACTTAAATCAAAATCTCTAGAAGTAAGCCCCTGTCATTGGTAATTGTTCAGAAGTATTCCAGATGATTCTGTGTAAAGCTGGGATTTAAAATGCTGTAGCTGTAGCTGTGCTTAGTCACTCACTTGTGTCTGACTGTTTGGGACCCGATGGATTGCAGCTCTTCAGGCTCTTCTGTCCATGGGGATTCTACAGGCAAGAATTCTGGAATGGGTTGCCATGCTCTATTCCAGGGGATTTTCCCAACCCAGGGACTGAACCTATGATATCTGCCTTGTGGCTCAGCCAGTAAAGAATCCACCTACAATATGGGAGACCTGGGTTCATTTCCTGGGTTAGGAAGATCCCCTGGAAAAGGAAAAGGCTACCCACTCCAGTATTCTGGCCTGGAGAATTCCATGGACTTTATAGTCCATGGGGTCGCAAAGAGTCACACACAACTGAGCAACTTTCACTTTCACTTCCATTCCTGCATTGCAGGCAGAGTTTTTACCATCTGAGCCACCAGGGAAGCCAAAACTCTAGTGTGATTGATTGTTAGACATATAATGGACACCAAAGAGTTATGCCTTCCCATGTCCACAAACTTTTGCAGTGTGACTTCTCCCATAAATAGGTGGTCTTTTTTCACACCCTGACCACAGGCCCTTAAGTGACTCTTGAACATGGGTGAGTACAGGTTAGGTGAGAAGAGAAACCATCCAACCAAACTCTCAGAAGAATAATAAGAGTAAGCATTTTTAAAACAACTAGTTTAGGGATGGTTTGTTACGCAGCAAAGTCTAACTGAAATATAGTATATAGGGGACTTTCTATTATAAGCTAAGACAAAAAAGCACTATTCTTGATTTTTCCTTTTTTTAGTTCTATTTTTATTGCTGTTGCAGGAACCACTCTAACCACTCTTTCTGTTCCCTAGGATTTTCCTTCAGACTCTTTTACTACCAAAAGAATGAGATTTAGACAAAAAAAGAATTTCTTGTCATTGTACAAATGCCTTCCATTTGTCTGTAAGGTACTTCTCCAGTCTGATTACCAAATGTTTTCTTTAAAACTATAAAGATCAAAGGAACCACCTGCCTCAGGGGTCATGGCTTAGGCAGACTTTCATAACACTGCATGTGGATTGCATCAACACATCCTGAAATTTGCCAAGACTCAGTTTCACAAGTTAAGGTCCAGAATAAAGAAATCCTCTTGTGTTAGCAAGATGGTCACACTTTATCCAGGAACAAATTGAAGTCTCCAGTCAATTTGCTTAGTTTGGGTCATGAGAAAGAGCTGTAGTTGGCATCTTCACTACGCTATCAATGATGAAAATTACCATACCTTGTCTTAATAATAGTATCAACTGTTTTAACAAGTCTAGTTAGAATATCTGTCTTGTAGAATCATCAGTGAATGAAAATGAGTTGTCTATCTTGTTACTTGCTAGTTTGGTGGGATGAAATGTCATGTCAAAGACATGGGTTTGACACAGTTCTATCACTTATCTGTTATGTAACCTTTCGTAAATCACTAAACACTTAAAAAATCTTAGTTGCCTTGTCTATAGAACTGAGATGAAATAAGCATTTTCAGAATATATCTGAGGATCAAAAAAGATCACATATATAATATCCCTTTGCAATCTTTAAAGCTTACTTTAAATATAAGATGTTATTACTCATGATATAGGTAGCACCAAGAAAGAATAAATATGGAAGTTTCTCTGACAACAGGTGAGAAAAGTCATTCATATTCTCACAGCATTAGGGAAAGTAAATACTTTATATGGCTTCACATTTTTCTTTAATCTCTGAATCTCAAAGTACCTTGCAGCATATTTTCATTAATTTATAAGGCCCCATGAAATACATTTGTTCCCCCTTAAACTTCTTTCTAAACAAGGTACCTTTTCTAGAACATATAAATTTAAGCCTCACCCACAAAGGGCCCTCAGATTTGTGAATGAATAGAGGGGTTCTGATCCTTTTTTATGTTGTAATTTTTTGTCTTATTTTAAATCTGCAAGTCTCTTGATCTTGTCTGCCTTCCCTTGAAGTCTGTCCCTTGATGCTTTGATGTAGTGAACATGCCTATGAAACTCAAATCCTAGACAGGTGGCAGTCTTTTCATTCCTTACATGTTAGGGATAGGTTTTGGAGATAATTTATTAATCTATTTCTTCCTTAAGTGTTTGAAAGATAACCACTAAAAATATGTGAACCAGATTCTTTTATATTGCCCAGGTTGAATTCTGTTTGGAATTCGAGCCCTCACAGGCTGCATTTGACTCTTCAGCTCCTTGACTAGCATGTAGGATTTTTTTCCTTACTGAGTGGTAGTCTGCTGATTGAATGAGCTAATAGGGCTTTCAGTCAAAACTTATTTAGAACTAAAAGATGTGGTTATAATTATTCCCTGTATTTCTGTGGTTTCTTTTTCAAATAGTTCAGAGAGCCCTGCATGTATTATTGAATCTTTCTAAAGTAAAGTGAGCCAGATAAACTGTTATTTTATTAGAAAGATATACCTTTGCTCCAACTTTGTATTGTTATATCTTTTAGTATCTTTACTTGTCTTACTAATATTCAATGATTTGACTTTTTCCATGAATGTTCCAAATTGTTCTCCTTAACCTGTTGAAATAAACTTGATTTCTATCTGTTCCCTCAAACACTGCTCTTGAAGGAAGGGATATGGATGTCTATAGACGATTAACATATATTAGGCTCTAGTTCAAAAGAAAGACCATTAATGGTAAATTTCTTAGTTTGGCGGCTTCCCTTGTAGCTCAGTCGATAAAGAATCTGCCTGCAATGCAGGAGACCCAGGTTCATTTCCTGGGTTGGAAGATCCCCTGGAGAAGGAAATGGCAACCCACTCTAGTATTCTTGCCTGGGGAATCCCATGGATAGAGGAACCTGGAAGGCTATAGTCCATGGGGTTGCAAGAGTTGGACATGACTTAGCAACTAAACCACCACCATCAGTGCATGAAAAAGGATGATACATTTTGGGGACACATGAATCTTTTGCTCATGAAAATAAATCACATAGATATTTGTTTATGCATAAAGCTTATGCTGTTTATATCCTCTTTTAGACAGAAATTACTTGTTACAAGCTCTATTTTAGGGAGAGGGAGACTGAAGTACAGTACAGATTGATAACATGAAAAGAAAATCAATTTTTGGTAGGTTATGATTTTGATTATTAATGCTTATGTCCTGACAACTGCTTTGACAGGATCTCACTTATAGAGATTTCCAAAGCCCATGCTGAATCTCTTATCAGGTTATTAGAGCACTTGAAATTTGAGACTGCTGGAGGTTTATCAAACTGTTTTTTATTTATAAATTTCCCTGAATGATTTTCTCTTCAATTCAACACATTTTATTGCAGAGTTTTCCATATTAGGCCAGTAGAAAGATGAGCTTTTTTTTTTTTGAAAAGCTTTTTCTGTCCTGGAGATGTACTCACACAACTCAAGTCTTGGTTTTGAACTCTGGTAGTTCTTAATTCAGTGGTGTGAGCAATGTACATGTGCAGGTGATATGAGTGGTTAAAACACCAATACTGTATAGTTCACTTACCAACATAGGCTCCTTTCCTCCAAGTCTCAGATCAACTGTCTGTCTAATCACTAAAGGATTGTTTAATATCATTTAGAATTGCACCTCCATGGACATCTTCCAGAACTTATTCAGAGGAGACTTAAGTGGAGATCATGCTGGCTTTTCTAAATAACTTTCTAGAGGAGAGGAGCCTAATTGCCTCCTTCCAGGAAACTGCAGGAAACTAGCATTCATCAAAAAAGGCTTGCTTTTCATGTCCTCCCTGGTGGCCATCAGGGGGATTTTTCAGAATGTTTCTCAGAGTCTCTCCAACTCTCTTCTATGTGTTTTGCTTCCTCCTATGCCTTCCTTCGGAGAAGGCAATGGCACCCCACTCCAGTACTCTTGCCTGGAAAATCCCATGGATGGAGGAGCCTGGTGGGCTGCAGTCCATGGGGTCGCTAAGAGTCGGACACGACTGAGCGACTTCACTTTCACTTTTTCGCTTTCATGCATTGGAGAAGGAAATGGCAACCCACTCCAGTTTTCTTGTCTGGAGAATCCCAGGGGCAGGAGAGCCTGGTGGGCTGACGTCTATGGGGTCACATGGAGTCGGACACGACTGAAGTGACTTAGCAGCAGCAGCATGCCTTCCTTGGTAGTTCATTTTTTCCTGATTGTTCACACAGGAAGGAAATAAACATTTATAATGAAATGACCCCTTAGCAAGAAAAATAATTTCTTATAATATTGCTATCAAATAAAATCTCTAAATAAAAGATATTTTGGTGTTTGAACTCAATTGGCACTCTTCTCCTTTGCTGGAATTGTTAATCGTAATGAAAACACATGTACACTGGCACAGGTACACCCCAAGGTTAAAGAGAAGTTTCTTTTGACAGATGGATGCTGTTTTAGCAGCTTGATTACATTTTCCTTCAGTGGTTTGATATACTAGAAAGAGTATGAACTTTGAATCCAAAATAGCGTGGGTTTGAATCTGTGTTCTGCCACCCATAATTTTACAATTTTAGGCAAGTTAGTTAACATTTTCAAGGGTATGCTTTTTCTCTATTAAAAGGAGAACAATAATATCCACTTATCAGAGTATCATAAGAAATAAAAGAGACAATGCAAATTAAGACATATGGCACATGACAATTTTAGTGAGTTCTAAATAAATACTAGTTACTTTTCCTTCCTCTCTTATGTTGGTCAGATAATAATGTGGTATTGTGCTTATCAAGATAAAATTTAAAAGTGTAAAAAAGTAAAGAAGGCATCCAACTGTAATGAATTTTTAGAGTCATTTTGTACTTTGCAGGATACTTAGTTAATCTTAGTTAGTTCACTTCAGTTCAGTTGCTCAGTCGTGTCTGACTCTTTGTAACCCCATGGACTGCAGGCCTCCCTGTCCATCACCAACTCCCAGAGCTTACTCAAACTCATGTCCATTGAGTCGGTGATGCCATCCAACCATCTCTTCCTCTGTCATCCCCTTCTCCTCCTGCCTTCAATCTTTCCCAGTATCAGGTCTTTTCCAATGAGTCAGTTCTTCACATCAGGTGGCCAAAGTATTGGAGTTTCAGCTTCAGCATCAGTCCTTCCAGTGAATGTTAAGGACTGATTTCCTTTAGGATGGACTGGTTGGATCTGCTGTCCAAGGGACTCTGGAGAGTCTAAAGCATCAGTTCTTCAGTGCTCAGCTTTCTTTATACTCCAGTTCTCACATCCATACATGACTACTAGAAAAACCATAGCTTTGACTAGACAGACCTTTGTTAGCAAAGTAATGTCTCTGATTTTTAATATGCTGTCTAGTTTGGTCATAGCTTTTCTTCCAAGGAGAAAGCGTCTTTTAATTTCATGGCTGCAGTCACCATCTGCAGTGATTTTGGAGCCCCCCAAAATAAAATCTGTCACTGTTTCCACTGTTTCCCCATCTATTTGCCATGAAGTGATGGGACCAGATGCCATGATCTTAGTTTTCTGAATATGGAGTTTTAAGCCAAGATTTTCACTCTCCTCTTTCACTTTCATCAAGAGGCTCTTTAGTTCCTCTTTGCTTTCTGCCATAAGGGTGGTGTCATCTGCATATCTGAGATTAGTGATATTTATCCCAGCAATCTTGATTCCAGCTTGTGCTTCATCTAATTAGCATTTCTCATGCTGTACTCTGCATATAAGTTAAATAAGCATGGTGACAATATACAGCCTTGATGCACTCCATTTCCTATTTGAAACCAGTCTGTTGTTCCATGTTCAGTTCTAACTGTTCTTTCTTGACCTGCATACAGATTTCTCAGGCAGCAGGTCAGGTGGTCTGGTATTCTCATCTCTTTAATAATTTACCACAGTTTATTTTGATCCACACAGTCAAAGGCTTTGGCATAGTTGATAAAGCAGAAATAGATGTTTTTCTGGAACCCTCTTGCTTTTTCGATGATCCAGCGGATGTTGGCAATTTGATCTCTGGTTCCTCTGCTTTTTCAGAACTTACACAGGACTGGGGGAACAGACTCTGGGGGCCACAAACAGAACCTTGTGTGCTCCAGAAGAAAGTGACCCCAAAAGACCCCATGAGTGTTCAGGAGTCTCTGGCAGAGGCTTGGGTCAGCAGTGGCCTATTGTAGGATTGGGGGCACTGAGTGTAGCAGTGTGTGCATGGGACCTTTTGAAGGAGGTTACCATTACCTTCATTATCTCCACCACAGTTTGGCCTCAAGTAAAATAATAGGGAGGGAACACAATCCTGCCCTTCAACAGAAAATTGGATTAAAGATTTACTGAGCATGGCCCCACCCAACAGAATAAGACTCAGTTTCCCCTTCAGTCAGTCTCTCCCATCAGGAAGCTTCCATAAGCCTCTTATCCTTCTCCATAAGAGGGCAGACAGAATGAAAACCACAATTGCGGAAAACTAACCAATCTGATCACATGGACTACAGCTTTGTCTAACTCAATGAAACTATGAGCCATGCCTTGTAGGGCCACTCAAGACAACCGGGTCATGGTGGAGAGTTCTGACGAAATGTGATCCACTGGAGAAGGGAATGGTGAACCACTTCAGTATTATTGCCTTCAGAACCCCATGAACAGTATGAAAAGGCAAAAAGATAAGACACTGAAAGATGAGCTCCCCAGGTCGGTAGGTGCCCAATATGCTACTGGAGATCAATGGAGAAATAACTCCAGAAAGAGTTAAGAGACAGAGCCAAAGCAAAAACAACACCCAGTTTTGGATGTGACTAGTGATGGAAGTAATGTCCGATGCTGTAAAGAGCAATATTGCATAGGAACCTGGAATGTTAGGTCCATGAATCAAGGCAAATTGGAAGTGATCAAACAGGAGAGGGCAAGAGTGAATGTCAACATTCTAGGAATCAGCGAACTAAAATGGACTGGAATGGGTGAATTTAACTCAGATGACTATTATATCTACTACTGTGGGCAAGAATCCCTTAAAGAAATGGGAGTAGCCATCATAGTCAGCAAAAGAGTCTGGAATGCAGTACTTGAATGCAATCTCAAAAACAACAGAATGATCTCTATTCATTTCCAAGGCAAACCATTCAATATCACAGTAATCCAAGTCTATGCTCTGACCAGTAATGATGAAGAAGCTGAAGTTGAATGGTTCTATGAAGACCTACAAGATCACCTAGAACTAACACCCCCAAAAGATGTCTTTTCATTATAAGGGACTGGAATGCAAAAGTAGGAAGTCAAGGAATACCTGGAATAACAGGCATTTGGGGCCTTGGAGTACAGAATGAAGCAGGACAAAGATCAACAGAGTTTTGTCAAGAAAATGCACTGCAAACATCCACTGCACATGCTGTGCAAACACAGCAAACATGCTCTTCCAACAACACAAGAGAAGACTCTACACATGGACATCACCAGATGGTCAATACCGAAGTCAGATTGATTATATTCTTTGTAGCCAAAGATAGAGAAGCTCTGCACAGTCAGCAAAAACAAGACTGGGAGCTGACTGTGGCTCAGATCATAAATTCCTTATTGCAAAATCCAGACTTAAATTGAAGAAAGTAAGGAAAGCCACTAGACCATTCAGATATGACCTAAATCAAATCCCTAATGACTATTCAATGAAAGTGAGAAATAGATTCAAGGGATTAGATCTGATAGAGTGCCTGAAGAACTATGGATGGAGGTTAATGACATTGTATAGGAGGCAGTGATCAAGACCATCCCCAAGAAAAAGAAATGCAAAAAGACAAAAATGGTTGTCTGAGGAGGCCTTACAAACAGCTATGAAAAGAAGAGAAGTGAAAGGTAAAGGAGAAAAGGAAAGATATACCCATTTGAATGCAGAATTCCAAAGAATAGCAAGGAGAGATAAGAAAGCCTTCCTCAGTGATCAATGCAAAGAAATAGAGGAAAACAACAGAATGGGAAAGATTAGAGATCTCTTCAAGAAAATTAGAGATGCCAGAGGAACTTTTCATGCACAGATAGGCACAATAAAAGACAGAAATGGTACGGACCTAACAGAAGTAGAAGATATTAAAAGAGGTGGCAAGAATACACAGAATGACTATACAAAAAAGACCTTCACGACCCAGGTAATCACGATGGTATGATCACCCACCTAGAATCAGACATCCTGGAATGTGAAGTCAAGTGGGCCTTAGGAAGCATCACTACAAACAAAGCTAGTGGAGGTGATGGAATTTCAATTGAGCTATTTCAAATCCTAAAAGATGATGCTGTCTGTGAAAGTGCTGCACTCAATATGCCAGCAAATTTGGAAAACTCAGCAGTGGCCACAGGATTGTGTAAGGTCAGTTTTCATTCCAGTCCCAAAGAAAGGCAATGCCAAAGAATGCTCAAACTACTGCACAGTTGTTCTCATCTCACTTAGTTAATCTAGGGAATCAAATAGTTAAATATAAAAATGCTACCATATTCTTGTAAGATAGAAAAATAATATTAAGAAATTCATTCATTAAATATCTTTTAAGTGCTATTTATTTTTTAAGTACTATGCTAAGTTCTAAAGATACAGTGGTGAGGAGCATAGACATTGTTTTTGGAGTTGGCCTGCTAGATTATATTCAGTTTTTAAACAGGAAAAATTAAGAAGGAACTGATTTAAGGAATATTGAGTTTGATTTCAACTGATACATAATCCCTGGTGCATGCGTGCTTGCTAAGTCACTTCAGTTGTGTCTTAACTCTTCTCAATCCCATGTACCATAGCCTGCCAGGCTCCTTTGTGCATGGAATTCTCCAGGCAAGAATACTAGAATGGGTTTACATGTCCTCCTCCAGGGGATCGTCCTGACCCAAAAATCAAACCCGCATCTCTTACATCTCCTGCATTGTCAGGCGTGTTCCTTTCCACTAGTGCCACCTGGAAAGCCCCATAATCCCTGGAATCATATCTCAAATGGGATTTACCATCATCCTGTAGCCAATTTATTTCTCTTATTTTCAGTCAGTAGTTGAGAATTTTTCCTTAGACTGTGCATGAAAACTCTATGGATGTGAAGGTGTTCTAGGTATTTCAACCATTACAAAGAACTTTAACTGATGTTTAGGTCAGTTATAATTCTGGAACCACATAATACAATATCAAAAGAAAAAAATTTCGGTTTTTTTTCCCTCTGAAGAAAGCAACATTGACCACAGCCAGTTTAGTACTCCCAGAAGAGAGACAATTCACCATTTTTGTCTTAAATAGCTCTGCCTCATCCTTAGCCCTGTGAGTGAAGTTTGGCATGAGGGTAGGATTATGTTTTTTTGTGTTACTACACATGTTGCTCCCACTGGGGCAACGTGCCCCATTCTTTGGAATGATGAGAATGACAGACACATCAAAATTGCAGCTTAATCACTTTCTTTAATGCCTGTGGGCGATGTCTTAAACCAAAGGATAGTTGGGAATAGCCACCAAAGTGATTTTTCTCCCCTTTATGTGTTCTCTCTCCCTTTCATTCTCTCTTCTTTTTTTTTTTCATCTTCTTTGTTACTCTCACTTTATTTCTCTTTTTCTCATTTACTTTCTCTTCACCTCTGATGCCCAGCAACTTAGTTTGTTGGAGTTTTGCTGTTGTATGAGGTTTAATCATGTCCCCAGGAAGAGGGATAATTATTAAATCACTGGAAATTTAATGATGGGTATTTATTTCCCAACCTTAGTCATTTTGGTGTCTGGGGTTTGGCATACTAGTCACTGGAAACCAAAGTGGATAAATGTCATCAAGCCACACGTGACTTCCCAGTTTACATGCGTTTGTTGTACAGTTGAGCAATTGCCTGATGCCCTACTCTGGCCTTTATTTGCAAGCCTCTCATGATCAAAATAACACAGACTTAAAGTAAGTTCACCTCTCCACAGTGGTAAAAAAAACAGGTGCCAGTTTCTTCAATATGAAGTCAGTTTCTGAAACTGTTCTGCTGTCACATTTTCTTTTGGGGGTGCTTAAGTCAAGATCCCCTGAGCTTCTTTTTTAAATATTAAAAGTTGCCTTTCCCTCTGATTTAAGAATTCTGATTCTTAGAAAAAAAGTTGGGTTTTATATTTTTTAATGAATTAATGTTAATCTTCTAACATACGTATTTGCTTACTTATTATGTTTACATTTGTTGTCTATTTCCTCCCACTAATATTTAAATGCCTCAAGGACGGGAATCTTTACCTCTTTGGTTCATTAATGTATCCCATGTGTTTAAAACAGTGCCTGCATGTATTAGATGCCCTGTTAATATTTGTTGAATAAATGCTGAATGAATACTACTAATGGAAGACTTGCCTGGAATTATCATTCTCATAGATGGGAGAAACTGGTGTTAAATTAGCCACTGTTTCTTCATATAAGCTTAACAAGTTATTTAACCTTTCTAAGTATGTATTTCTTAATCTTATAGTGGGCATTTTTGAAGATTAAAATGGATTAAACACATAGGATAATGCATGAAAATTTGTTCAACACAGTACCTGGTATATATGGTTTGTGCTCAAGAAATTGTAAATGTTATGAAGGTGTTGCTCTTCCATTTAATGTTGTGCAGTTGTGAGAAATATATTACTGTGCTCATGAAAGAAAGTTTTTTTATGATATTTATTTTGATGATATTGATATTTGATGATATTTGTTTTGAAGCTCCACTGGAATGTAAATTTAATAAAGATAGACATATTGCTTGTTTTTGTTCCTTGATGTATCTTGACAATTAGAATGGTACTGGGACTATAATAGGTACTCAATAAATATGTGTTGAATAAATTATTGAATGTTTAAGATAGGAATTATCTTCACAAGTCTAACCTTCTGAGTCCCTGGGGTAACTAATTGAATTAATGGCAGAGATGTCAAAATCCTGTTGTAAAATGCCTCAGCTTTTTCATTGTGTGGAATGAAAGACAAGAAAGGAGCGTCCTGAGAACTAAAAGTGAAGGGGAGGAGGAGCTGGAAATTATCTAGATGTTCGGGCCATGCAGAATTACTTTAAGCAATTCAAAATCAAATGGACTTTTAATTTTCTTACTATTCTATTTGACTTTCTGAAACACTTGGATCTATAGCACTTAATTTCACTTCATATTTATAGCTCTGTCTGAAACAGAGCATTTTATTTAATTTTTAGCTTCTTTTAAATAACTGTCTTAGTGGTAGGCATGTCTGTTTAGCAGAAAATATACTGCAGCTTCATGAGTAAATTTACCTTTCTGGTTCCTGCTGCAACCCTGTGCTCAGGAAATGCCGCAATCCAAAGGGCATACTGAAATGTCGATCTTCTATGAAGTGAAAACAAAATGAATTCTTGAGCCTGTTTCCCATCCTGCTAACTCAAGTTGTTCTGCTAAGTAACTAACTTCTGCTATTATATTTTCAAATGAATAAGGGGGGTCTTGGATGCTCTACTTATAATTGAATATTTAACAATTGTATTTAAATATTTAATAATTGTATTTTGTTAAAACAACATTTCATAGGATCATGAACTAAATTTCTTAGAAGTATCTATGTCAGGCAATTCACATCTACATCATTTTGACATTTTCATGTTTTTTAATGTCCAAGTTTTGGTTTTGTTGTTTTGTATTCTAACTAGTATAATTTTTTCCTATTAAATTTTAGCAATCATAAGTATTTCTATTGCTATCCTTAAAGTATTTTAAATGCATGCTATTGTTTTATTTTTATTTTTTATATATATTATTTTAGAGGATAAAGCATTATATATTGAATTTTGCAACTGCTGAAATAAAGCCTGAAACTTTTCCAAAAATAAAGATTCTAAATAATTTAGGTTTTAAAATATGTTCATAACTGCAACTCAACACAATACGAGTTGCATATAACTTTAAGAATACCACATCCATACCATGTGGATACAGTTAAATAATAGAGATTTATATAGTTTGGGGAAAACCAATATTTTAACAAAAATTTTTTAAAATCCAACTTCTTTTGTAATTGTAGAAAGAATAGTTTCACCAATACCCCAAATGTTAATTCAGTTCAAACTAACTCCTAAAAATTCCAACACTTATATGTTGAGTTTTTTTCCCCCAAAATATATTTGCTTTTAATAAGTATAGGAAAGCATGAAGTATTTTCAATATATGGAACTGGAGCAGACACAGAAGTATAGAAATAACAGAATTACACTACAGAGATATGACAGTGCATGTAGTTTTGGGGAATATTAATCCTAGGATCAGATACAGTGTGATTATAGCCTGTGATTCCACCAAATCCTTAGTCACTGTCCGAAAGGGCGATTGTCCTGAAGTCAGCTTCCTTATCTTCTGCATTGACAGAAAAAGCAGACACAGTCTAGTGACAGGGAAAACAGATTTGTACTTGTAAAGTTTGAAAGTTGTTTTTTAAGGAGAACATATCAGCTTTTCTGCCCACCCCCCACCCCACCCCTTTGCTCTATAAATAGCTCCTGGCAGGCAGAAACAACCCTGATTGCACCAAGATGAAGGAGCACAAGCAGCAGGCTGTAGTGCAGAATCAATGGCACAGTGCCAAGAGCTTCATCAAATGAATAATAGCTTCCACTTGACAATCAGTAAAGTGCCTCTTCTCCTACGGATTTAGTTTTTAATGATGATTAGAGAGGATGGGCCCCTAAAATTTCTCTGGTAGAAATGACCTCCTATTAATTTCTATTCCTTGAAATGCTGAATTTCAAAGCTATTTTACAGCTGCAAAACTAAAGGCACTGACATAAAGGAACCATTATCTTTGTAATTGTAGCAACAAGTACTAAATTTGTCATTGATTAACAGAGACTTTTTAACTTCATGATCCTTTGTTGGTTAAGTCCCTTATTTGGAACTTGCTGGTTTACTTGCTTTGAAAGTCAAATGTTACATTTTAGATCCAACAGCTATCAGAATAATGTCCTTTGTTTTAATATAATGAACACTTCCTTATAACATCTTACATTGATTATTATGCAATAAAGGTGAAGGTCATGTCAGAGCTTATTAATTCTATATAGTGTTTTGTTTTCTTTGTGGATAAAAAATATTCTAATCAGATATGCTTAAAATATATGCATAGAAACATAGAAACATGTTATTAGGCAAAAAACTTTTTCAGAATTTTAAAATTTTCTAACCCATTTTCATCTGTGTTTGTGTATATACAAAGTAGATTTTCCAAGGGAAATTAAATGTAGAAGAAAGCTTATTAAAGAGCAGAAATGTTTATACTAATATTAGGTGATAAGACTATAGGTTTTGTCAAATTAAGTCATTAGTTATGAAGCAATGTCACAGGCATTGGAAATAACCTGTGTATATCTTAGTCATTTAATATGTGGCATTCTATTTTATAAATAAAAGTTTTGAATGTAAAAATTCAAGAGAAGACAATGGCACTTTCTGTATAATGTTATTAGTAGTTTTTTAAAAAGACATAATTAAATGCTTACTTCAGAGGTTTTTAAATTTAGGATGACTTTGAAAAGCCACTGAGTCCATACTCTTGAATTTCATGTATTGTCATACATAGAAGATGAGAAAACTTGCAGAAATGTTTAAAGTGGCTGAAAAGCTTAGAAGGAAATATTTATTAAGAATTTAAAAATGTTGCCACACTTCTAATTCAGGAGGCTACTTGGTGATGTTCTTTGATGTTCTTCTTCAGTGTTTCCCAGAGAAATGAGAATGAGTGAATTTGTTGCTTAATTCATTCAGTTAAAAGGATTCCTTCAGAATTAAAATGTCCTTTCCTTTATGAAATATTGTTAGGGAATTTTACTTTTAAATGTCTTTAATTAATAAAAAAATTGGTAATCATTTGTAGGTTTTATCTTCACTTTAAAAAATATCCTGTGAAATCCAAAATTTTTGCATCTACTAACCTAAGAGAATTTGAAAATGAGAGGGCAGAGCTTTGCTTTTTATTAGAAATGCTGACTTGAAAAGTCTGTTATAGCCACAGGTCAACCAATTATATGAAGAAGAAATATGTGAAAAAAAAAATTAGCATGATGCTGCTGCTGCTGCTAAGTCACTTCAGTCCTGTCTGACTCTGTGCGACCCCATAGATGGCAGCCCAAGAGGCTCCCCCGTCCCTGGGATTCTCCAGGCAAGAACACTGGAGTGGGTTGCCATTTCCTTCTCCAATGCATGAAAGTGAGAAGTGAAAGTGAAGTCGCTCAGTCGTGTCTGACTCTTTGCGACCCCATGAACTGCAGCCTACCAGTGAAACCCAAAAGAACAAGAGTCATCAGATACTCCCATAATTAGGTCATACATTTCAGAAAAAAATCAATCAAGAATTAAAGAGAATATAGCTTTTAGGAAGAGCAGAATGTCAAGCTCCATGAGGAAGTTTGAACACATTACTTCCCTCTGATACCTTTGTTACTTTTTTAGAGAACCTGTAGAACACATAGTCATTTTGTCAAGAGAGTGTGAAATTTCCTTGATTCAGTCTCCGCAAAAAATACTTGAAACCTCGACCAGTGTTACAGCTCAGAGCTTTATTTGGTAAACAAAGGATAGTACACCCCCAAGGTGTGAGGGCGACCCTGAAGGAGTGGCCTCAATGCATCTTGGCTCCCTCTTTTTATACTTTTTGTCTTTCGCTCCACCCCTCCAGCCTGCCGTATGCAAATTAGGGATAGTACCCATCGTAGATCAGGAAGGGGGTGGTGTTTGTTTCACCTCAATTTCCCACTCTGGGGCCCTCGGATTTTCCCTTTGTTCCCCTTTTGCCGGCTTTCTCCCTTTCTTTGTCTTTTAGCTGCCGCCATTTTGGACTCCTTTTTCTACTCCGACTGCCCAACAATTTGAATGTAGAAATGTCCAAACAATTTCAACACTAGGGAACAATACTTTTGCTACTATATCACTTATTTCCCAGCATAGGAATGAAATAATTCTGTACTTTCTTAAAATATGGCTATCCTCATGTAGTGGGCCTACCAAGCTAAAACTTGTTTTTTTGAGGAGGTAGCGTTTCCTTTGAAGTATAACCTGATTCCTGATATTAGTCTTCCAGGGATGAGAGAGGTTTCTTTGAGAGAAACCTAGGAAAATTTAAAGAATTAAGGGCAAAAACAAAACAAAACAAAAAAGTCTAAAAGACAAGTTTGTGGGAGGTGAGGGGAGTAGAATGCGCTGGTGTGTGGCATAGTTGAGTCGTAGGCGTCCTAAGAGTAAGTCTGCTATCCTAGGACTATGGTCTTTTTTCTGTCAGATGGACAGTTTCTATTCCTTGTGCTGCTGCTGCTGCTAAGTCGCTTCAGTCGTGTCCGACTCTGTGCAACTCCATAGAGCCCACCAGGCTCCACCATCCTCGGGATTCTCCAGGCAAGAACACTGGAGTGGGTTGCCATTTCCTTCTCCAATGCATACAAGTGAAAAGTGAAAGTGAAGTCTCTCAGTCGTGTCTGACTCTTCGTGACCCCATGGACTGCAGCCTATCAGGCTCCTCCGTCCATGGGATTTTCCAGGCAAGAGTACTGGAGTGGACTGCCATTCCTTGTGCAGTCTGTGTTTATTTTTCCATTTTCTTTACTATTTAACAAATCCCATTGGAAACTTCTGGCTTGGTTCTGTTGCACTAAGTAGCGTAAACAGAATTGCTTGAACCTGCAGAGTAGTGAAGGGCGAAGTATACCCCAGAGGCCAGTGTGTTGTGGCTCTAGGATCCCCAATGGGAGACCATCAAGAAGATCAGACTCAGAGGAACAGAGTCATATTACTTGGTCAGCTTCTTTTTCCCACCAGGAAAGTTTCCTTTCTAGTACTGATCCTGGAAGGATTTTGGCAGAGATAGCTACATAATTGGTAGGGCCCAGGCCACAGTGAAAGTATGGGACCCCAGCTGGGGTTAGGGAAGTCAATCTCCTTTTCATACAGAGCTTCTCCTGCCCACTTTACTGTAGGTGGGGTCCAGAGCCAGGACCCCACTTAACACCTGGGTGCGATTCAGAGAAAGATCCCATGGAGCCATCCATTGAGTGCACTGTCACGCTGTGTGTAGAGTGGTGAATGGCTGATCTGGACCCTGTTGGGGGGCAGGGAGAGCAGTTGGAGGAGTGAGATGTGTTCTCCTCCAGCCAATTCAAACTGTACCTCAGAGAGAAAGTGGCAGCAGTGGTAGACCAGAGCTTGAGGAACTTCAAGATGGCTACTCCAGGGCATTAAACCCCCATCTTAGATCATTAAACCCCCAGCAGGACTTTTCTGAACAAGAGACCCCTCAAGGACTGCACTAGTTGTAAAGCTGTGAAGCAGACCCTGAACGTAAGATACATTTTATTAAGGAAGATACTTTACAGCTATACTGTGGTGTTTAGCCTCTTTCCCCTAAATGGTTTGTTCTTGTTGCTATCATTGCTTACAATTTTATACACTTGCTCTAGTAAAGTGAAAACATCAGTGCTTATTCACCTAAAGCAAAGATTAGTTTTAGGTTTTCTTTTATCAAGATGAGTGATAGAACACATGACCATTTTCATAGTTGTTGTTCAGTCGCTAAGTCACGTCTGACTCTTTGCATTCCCATGGACTGCAGCACACCAGGCTTCCCTGTCCCTCATCATCTCTTGGAGTTGGCCCAAGATCATGTTCATTGATCAGTGATTCTCTCCAACCATCTTCACTGTAGGAGAACACAGATCCCTGTGGTTCTCTAGAACAGAGGGCTTGGAGGGTGCTCTGTTAGTAAGCCAAAACTGTATTTTTATACTAAGCAATTGTTAAAGTGAGACGCAGGTAACAAGACCAGGTCTGTTTTTGAAAACACAACTGTGGATTCATTTCTGATAGGAAATACAGTGCTGCTGAACGTGGAGACAGTCAGCCAATTTTGACTTGCAGCCATTGAGAACTTGACAGAGCAACAGAGTTAGCTGGCTAAGAAGGAGATAGAAAATGAATGGATTCTGATAAATTTGGGGGTGTTTCAGTGATGGAAAGACTGAGCTCCACACTCAGTTCTTTCATTTTCTTAACCCTAAAGACATAGGAGTCTACAATGAATAGGAAAGGTGTGTGTATTACTAGTCTTTTTTTTTTTTTTTTTTCACCTTTCTTCTGGTTCTTTTTATTCTCTTCCCAATTTGATTGCCATTTCTTTTTTGGCTTGTTCTTGAGTCAAGATAAGTTCACTAGGAACAAGATTTATGTTCCTCTGCCTAGGTGATGAAGGAAGATAATACTAAGAACTGATATTAGAATAAGTCACATTTTCAGAGGTGATATACATAACACTTAAACTTCTTTCTTCTCTATCCCTCCATATTCCTACTACCCTTACCCTCTAGTCAGCTTCCTACATTACAAACCTGTGAAAACTAATTTTCATAGGATTCACAGCATTGCCTATTATATTAGAAAAATACCTCAAGGAGTATGCAAAAGAAGCAATTATATATACTTATATGCTGCTGCTGCTGCTGCTAAGTCACTTCAGTTGTGTCCGATTCTGTGTGACCCCACAGACGGAAGCCCACCAGGCTTCCCCATCCCTGGGATTCTCCAGGCAAGAACACTGGAGTGGGTTGCCATTTCCTTCTCCAATGCATAAAAGTGAAAAGTGAAAGTGAAGTCGCTCAGTCGTGTCCGACTCTAGCAACCCCATGGACTGCAGCCCACCAGGCTTCTCCATCCATGGGATTTTCTAGGCAAAAGTACTGGAGTGGGGTGCCATTGCCTTCTCCGATATACATATATATATGTATATAATAAAGAAAGGTATATTTAATTTTGTAGCAATTTATTTGTATAAATTTTATTATTGCTTTTCTTGGACTTAGAGTACAGAAGACTAAGTTAGTTACGTTTAGTGCATGGAACACTGTTAAAATTAGTCTGTGCAGTTACCCTTCCTGTTTGTTTATTTATTTTCCCTTTTATGCTTAATCCTCAACCATTTTAATGTGGGGTCCTTTTGTGTGGTTTTGTAAAATATATACTTATTTTACTATTTATTATGCATGTGAATGTGCTCAGTTGCTCAGTCATGTCTGACTCTGTGACTGTAGCCTGTCAGACTCCTATGTCCATGACTTTTCCCAGGCACCAATACTGGAGGGCGTTGCCACTTCTACTCCAGAGGATCTTCCCAACCCAGAGATCAGCCTGTATCTCTTGTGTTTCCTGCCCTGGCATGCAGATTCTTTAGAAGCCCCTCTATTTATTATAAATGTATATTATTTTCATGTGGATGTATTTTTATTTATATAATCTACTGCCATAAATCTCATTCTATTTTTTGCTTATTTTATTCAGCACTATATTTGTAATAGTTATGTGTCATATGTATTAGAAATCCTTTTTTTTCTAATGGCTATTTGGGAAACTCAGCAGTGGCCACAGGACTGGAAAACGTCCATTTTCATTCCAATCCCAAAGAAAGGCAATGCCAAAGAATGCTCAAACTACTACACAATTGCACTCATCTCACACGCTAGTAAAGTAATGCTCAAAATTCTCCAAGGCAGGCTTCAGCAATATGTGAACCGTGAACTTCCTGATGTTCAAGCTGGTTTTAGAAAAGGCAGAGGAACCAGAGACCAAATTGCCAACATCTGCTGGATCATGGATAAAGCAAGAGAGTTCCAGAAAAACATCTATTTCTGCTTCATTGACTATGCCAAAGCCTTTGACTGTGTGGATCACAATAAACTGTGGAAAATTCTGAAAGAGATGGGAATACCAGACCACATGACCTGCCTCTTGAGAAATTTGTATGCAGGTCAGGAAGCAACAGTTAGAACTGGACATGGAACAACAGACTGGTTCCAAATAGGAAAAGGAGTTCATCAAGGCTGTATATTGTCACCCTGTTTATTTAACTTATATGCAGAGTAAGTACATCATGAGAAACGCTGGACTGGAAGAAACACAAGTTGGAATCAAGATTGCAGGGAGAAATATCAATAACCTCAGATATGCAGATGACACCACCCTTATGGCAGAAAGTGAAGAGGAACTAAAAAGCCTCTTGATGAAAGTGAAAGTGGAGAGTGAAAAGGTTGGCTTAAAGCTCAACATTCAGAAAACGAAGATCATGGCATCTGGTCCCATTACTTCATGGGAAATAGATGGGGAAACAGTGGAAACAGTGTCAGGCTTTATTCTTCTGGGCTCCAAAATCACTACAGATGGTGACTGCAGCCATGAAATTAAAAGATGCTTACTCCTTGGAAGGAAAGTTATGACCAACCTAGATAGCATATTCAAAAGCAGAGACATCACTTTGCCAACAAAGGTTCGCCTAGTCAAGGCTATGGTTTTTCCTGTGGTCATGTATGGATGTGAGAGCTGGACTGTGAAGAAGGCTGAGCACCGAAGAATTGATGCTTTTGAACTGTGGTGTTGGAGAAGACTCTTGAGAGTCCCTTGGACTGCAAGGAGATCCAACCAGTCCATTCTGAAGGAGATCAGCCCTGGGATTTCTTTGGAAGGAATAATGCTAAAGCTGAAATTCCAGTATTTTGGCCACCTCATGTGAAGAGTTGACTCATTGGAGAAGACTCTGATGCTGGGAGGGACTGAGGGCAAGAGGAGAAGGGGACGACAGAGGATGAGATGGCTGGATGGCATCACTGACTCGATGGATGTGAGTCTGAGTGACCTCCAGGAGTTGGTGATGGACAGGGAGGCCTGGCATGCTGCGATTCATGGGGTCACAAAGAGTCGGACACTCTTGAGCGACTGATCTGATCTGAAATAGTATTTCACAGTGAACTTACCTGTTCCTTCAATGATAGAGCTCTACGGTGTCTCCATTTCCTTACTATCAGAAATAATCCTGTAATAAACAATCTTTTATGTGTCACCTTTTGAATGTGCATGAGGATTTCTTAAGCTGTCTACTCAGAAGCAGGATTGCTGGATCTAAGAACCTGTGTATACCTAATTTAACTAGACTTTACCAGATTATTTTCCAGAATGTTTCCTATAACATACCAAAACTGCGAGAATATTCATGTATTCTTACGTTACATCCCTATATCCTTGATCTCTGGCATTACTTGGTGTTGGCCAATTTGATGGTTGTAAGTGATATAGCATCGTTTTATTTTTTAATTCTCTAATTACTAACTATTTAGCATCTCCTAATAAGCTTTTTAGTGTTTTAGATTTTCTCTTATGTAAATTGCATGTTAATAGCTTTTGATAATTTCTGATTTCCATTTTTTGTTTATTTGTTTGCTTTAGTTTTTTCCTCTCCTATATTAAATATTATGCCTTTTGCATTTTAGACATTGCTAATATATTCTCCCAACTTGTCATCTGTCCACTAATTTTGTCAGTGGTGTTTCTATTATTTAGGAAGTAACTTTGGCATTTGTAAGAGAGCCCCATATTAACAAAGGCTCAATAAAGAGATTTATTTACCTCTCAAGCAACAATGTGGAAAGAGGTAATTTTTCTATCTTCTCGTTTCACCATTTTTAGGGTATTGCCATTTTTAACTTGAAGCAGGGTGACTCTCACCAGCCACAGAGAAAGAAAAAAGAGGGGGAAAAGGGTGGTGAGTCTCTTTGTTTTAAGGGCATGAAGTTTGGAAGTTTGCTCACATTTCACTGGCTAGAAACTAGTCACAGGGTCATATCTAGGTATAAGGAGTGCTGGGCAATATAATCTTTTACCCAGGTAGTCATGATCCCACCTAAAATTTGGGGATTCTGTTAGATTTAGAGACAAGGGAATTTGAACTTGAGGAACATCAACAGTCTCTGTCACAGTGTCCTTCATTGAACAGAAATCCTTAATTTTTATATTCTCAAATTAATACTTTTGTCATATTTGTGCTTTTGAAGTTTTGTTTAAGGAACCTTTCACTAACACTGGATGACTATCTTTTAAAACATTTTAGTTATACCTTTTTAATTTAATGTTAACCTGTCTGGAATTCACCTGCAATTTTGGTATGAGAGAGGAATGCAATTGTGTTTTCCTTATGTGCTAGTTGCTCAGTCGTGTCCGATTCTTTACGGCCCCTTGGACTATAGCCTGCCAGGCTCCTCTGTTATGGAATCTTCCAGGCAAGCATACTGGAATCGTTGCCACTTCCTACTCCAGGGGATCTTCCCAACTCAGGGATCAAACCCTCTAGGAGGTATAACTTTGGCATATGGCTGTGGAGAGGTCAGCAGTTAACTATGTTTCTCCAACAGAAACTCTTGAGTTACACATTTTTATGACTACCACAATTTGTAGCAACCAACTTTATCATACATAATGTTCTCATATTTGCACGTGTGTTTTGAGTTTTCTGTTGTAGTCTGTTGATCTGTTTCTCTCATACTGTATCATCTTTTTTACTTACTTTTCTTTTCTGAAGTTCTTTAAACAATCTTGTATTTATTTCAGGAAACACATTTTAGAGTTTTACCATTAAAAAAAAACTCTGGAATTTCAACTTAAATTGCGTTTAATGTATAAATTAATATGAAGAAAAACTGGATCTTTAAACTTTTATCATCTCTTTAAGCATATAGAATATCTGTCTACTCATGGTTTTCAATAGGGTTTAAAATGTATCTCTATAAAAATTTCAGTACTTGTTAATTCATAGAAATTTTATGCTATGCTGTGTTTAGTTGCTCAGTTATGTCCGACTTTTTGCAACCCCATGGACTGTAGCCCACCAGGCACCTCTGTCCATGGGGATTCTCCAGGCAAGAATACTGGAGTGGGTTGCCCTGTTCTCCTCTAGGGGCTCTTCCTAATGTAGGGATTGAACCCAGGTCTCCTGCATTGCAGGTGGATTCTTTAGCATCTGAAACAATATTGACTAGTGAGAGATTTCAGTAAGGTTGCCAGATTCAAATTCAATACAAAATCAATAGCATTTTCCTATGTCAGCAAAATCAACAGCATTTGACTTTGCTATAACTATAAAGAAATTTTGTAGAGAAATTTTATAGTTATGGCAAAATCAAATGCTATTGATTTTGCTAATATAGAGAAATGCTATTTTATAGGGAAATTTTATAATTACAGCAAAATCAAATGCTACTGGTATTTGTATGCTATTGATTTTGGATCTGGTAACCTTACTGAAATCCCTCACTAGTCAATATGGTTTATATATTGATTTTTGTTTTTACTATGTAGAAGATCTTCAAATAATGAAAATTTTGTCTCTTCCCTTTTAATACTTTACTGTACTATGTTAAACAGTAGCAGAAAGAATGGGTATCTTGGTCTTGTTCCTAAAGAGAATGTATTGAAAGTTGAGGATTTGTGAATATAATCTTTACTTGGTTAAGTAAGTTTTTGCAAATTCATAGTTCAATCAGATCAGATCAGTCACTCAGTCATGTCCGACTCTTTGCGACCCCATGAATCGCAGCATGCCAGGCCTCCCTGCCCATCACCAACTCCCGGAGGTCACTCAGACTCACATCCATCGAGTCAGTGATGCCATCCAGCCATCTCACCCTCTGTCGTCCCCTTCTCCTCTTGCCCTCAATCCCTCCCAGCATCAGAGTCTTCTCCAATGAGTCAACTCTTCACATGAGGTGGCCAAAATACTGGAGTTTCAGCTTTAGCATCATTCCTTCCAAAGAAATCCCAGGGCTGATCTCCTTCAGAATGGACTGGTTGGATCTCCTTGCAGTCCAAGGGACTCTCAAGAGGCTTCTCCAACACCACATTTCAAAAGCATCAATTCTTCAGCGCTCAGCCTTCTTCACAGTCCAACTCTCACATCCATACATGACCACAGGAAAAACCATAGCCTTGACTAGGCGAACCTTTGTTGGCAAAGTAATGTCTCTGCTTTTGAATATGCTATCTAGGTTGGTCATAACTTTCCTTCCAAGGAGTAAGCATCTTTTAATTTCATGGCTGCAGTCACCATCTGCAGTGATTTTGGAGCCCAGAAAAATAAAGTCTGACACTGTTTCCACTGTTTCCCCATCTATTTCCCATGAAGTAATGGGACCAGATGCCATGATCTTCGTTTTCTGAATGTTGAGCTTTAAGCCAACTTTTTCACTCTGCACTTTCACTTTCATCAAGAGGCTTTTAGTTCCTCTTCACTTTCTGCCATAAGGGTGGTGTCATCTGCATATCTGAGGTTATTGATATTTCTCCCTGCAATCTTGATTCCAACTTGTGTTTCTTCCAGTCCAGTGTTTCTCATGATGTACTTACTCTGCATATAAGTTAAATAAACAGGGTGACAATATACAGCCTTGATGAACTCCTTTTCCTATTTGGAACCAGTCTGTTGTTCCATGTCCAGTTCTAACTGTTGCTTCCTGACCTGCATACAAATTTCTCAAGAGGCAGGTCAGCTGGTCTGGTATTTCCATCTCTTTCAGAATTTTCCACAGTTTATTGTGATCCACACAGTCAAAGGCTTTGGCATAGTCAATGAAGCAGAAATAGATGTTTTTCTGGAACTCTCTTGCTTTATCCATGATCCAGCGGATGTTGGCAATTTGGTCTCTGGTTCCTCTGCCTTTTCTAAAACCAGCTTGAACATCAGGAAGTTCACAGTTCACATATTGCTGAAGCCTGGCTTGGAGAATTTTGAGCATTACTTTACTAGCGTGTGAGATGAGTGCAATTGTGTGGTAGTTTGAGCATTCTTTGGCATTGCCTTTCTTTGGGATTGGAATGAAAACGGACGTTTTCCAGTCCTGTGGCCACTGCTGAGTTTTCCAAATTTGCTGGCATATTGAGTGCAGCACTTTCACAGCATCATCTTTCAGGATTTGGAATAGCTCCACTGGAATTCCATCACCTCCACTAGCTTTGTTCATAGTGATGCTTTCTAAGGCCCACTTGACTTCACATAGTTCAATAAAAGGTTTTATTGTAAGGTGTTAAACTTTATCTCTTTTCTATATTTATTTAAAATCTTAGATTTTCTTTAGTGTGTTAATGTAGTGTATATCATTGATAAAATTTTCTCATGTTAAATATCATTATACTCCCAGAGTAAATTCTACCTGATAATTCTGTAGCTAAAAATATATCTAACACTGGATTCATGTAGCTAATACTTTATTTTAAATTTTGCATTCATACTTATAAGTGAAATGATATATAATTTCCTTTTCTTGTACAATCCTTATACAGTTTTTGAATAATATGTACTGGTCAGTCATCTTTCCCTTTCTACTAAGAGGATTAACAGATCTTTGCAAGTTTGATAGAATTCAACTAATAAAACAATGTAGACCTGAGACTTATTTGGAATGTCTTTGCTCACCGATTAAGTTTTTTAAATGCCAATTTGTCTATTCATATTTTCTATTTTGTCTTATATATAGGTTTGCATTTTACATTTTGTAAAATTTGTAAATTTGTCCATTCCATTGAGGTTTTCAAATTTAGTAGAATAAAATTTTTCATAATACCATTTCATTATTATTAAAAATCTATGCTGAGTTTATGGTTATGTCTCCTTTTTATACTATATATTGTTTATTTTCAATCAGTATTTCCCAAGGGTTATCTAACTTATTGATCTTTTAAAATAATGAGCATTTGAGTTACGGTAGGGGAGCAACCCCACGTCCAAGCAGCAGTAGCTGCACAGGTGCAGGAGGGCCGAGAGGATCTACTCCACGTTCAAGGTCAGGAGGGGTGGCTGTGAGGAGATACAACTTGTCCAAGGTAAAGAGCAGCAGCTGTGCTTTGCTGGAGCAGCCGCGAAGAGATACCCCATGTCCAAAGCAAGAGAAACCCAGGTAAGAGAAACCCCAGTAAGATGGTAGGTGTTGCAAGAGGGCATCAGAGGGCAGACACACTTAAACCATAATCACAGAAAATTAGCCAATCTGATCGCATGGAACACAATCTGTCTAACTCAACGAAACTAAGCCGTGCCATATGGGACCACCCAAGACGGACAGGTCATGGTGGAGAGGTCTTACAGAATGTGGTCCACTGGAAAAGGGAATGGCAAACCCTTCAGTTTTGCCATTGAATATTCTTGCCTTGAGAACCCCATGAACAGTATGAAAAGGCAAAATGATGGGATACTGAAAGACAAACTCCCCAGGTCGGTAGGTGCCCAATATGCTACTGGAGATCAGTGGAGAAATAACTCCAGAAAGAATGAAGGGATGGAGCCAAAGCAAAAACAATACCCAGCTGTGGCTGTGACTGGTGATAGAAGCAAGGTCCGATGTGGTAAAGAGCAATATTGCATAGGAACCTGGAATGTTAGGTCCATGGTGCTGCTGCTGCTGCTGTCGCTTCGTCGTGTCCGACTCTGTGCGACCCCATAGACAGGCCCACCAGGCTCCCCCGTCCCTGGGATTCTCCAGGCGACACTGGAGTGGGTTGCCATTTCCTTCTCCAATGCATGAGTGAAAAGTGAGTGAGTCGCTCAGTCGGTCCCTCTTGCCACCCCATGGACTGGAGCCCACCAGGCTCCTCCATCCATGGGATTTTCCAGGCAGGTACTGGGGTGGGGTGCCATTGCCTTCCCCGGTTAGGTCCATGAATCAAGGCAAATTGGAAGTGGTCAAACAGGAGATGGCAAGAGTGAAGGTCGACATTCTAGGAATCAGCAAACTAAAATGGACTGGAATAGGTGAATTTAACTTAGATGACCATGTATCTACTACTGTGGGCAGGAATCCCTCAGAAGAAATGGAGTAGCCATCATGGTTAACAAAAGAGTCCGAAATGCAGTACTTGGATGCCATCGCAAAAACGACAGAATGATCTCTGTTCATTTCCAAGGCAAACCATTCAATATCACGGTAATCCAAGCCTATGCTCCAACCAGTAATGCTGAAGAAGCTGAAGTTGAGTGGTTCTATGAAGACCTACAAGACCTTTTAGAACTGACACCCAAAAAAGATGTCTTTTTCATTATAGAGGACTGGAATGCAAAAGTAGGAAGTCAAGAAACACCTGCAGTAACAAGCAAATTTGGCCTTGGAGTGTGGAATGAAGCATGGAAAAAGCTAATAGAGTTTTGCTGAGAGAACACACTGGTAATAGCAAGCACCCTCTTCAAACAACACAAGAGAAGACTCTACACATGGACATCACCACATGGTCAACACCGAAATCAGATTGATTATGTCCTTTGCAGCCAAAGATGGAGAAGCTCTATACAATCAGCAAGAACAAGACCAGGAGCTGACTGTGGCTCAGATCATGAACTCCTTATTGCCAAATTCAGACTGAAATTGAAGAAAGTAGGAAAAACTACTAGACCATTCAGATATGACCTAAATCAAATCCCTTATGATTATACAGTGGAAGTGAGAAATAGATTTAAGGGCCTAGATCTGATAGACAGAGTGCCTGATGAACTATGGAATGAGGTTCGTGACATTGTACAGGAGACAGGGATCAAGACCATCCCCATGGAAAAGAAATGCAAAAAAGCAAAATGGCTGTCTGGGGAGGCCTTACAAATAGCTGTGAAAAGAAGATAAGTGAAAAGCAAAGGAGAAGAGGAAAGATATACGCATCTGAATGCAGAGTTCCAAAGAATAGCAAGGAGAGATAAGAAAGCCTTCCTCGGTGATCAATGCAAAGAAATAGAGGAAAACAACAGAATGGGAAAGACTAGAGATCTCTTCAAGAAAATCAGAGATACCAAGGGAATATTTCATGCAAAAATGGGCTCAATAAAGGACAGAAATGTTATGGACCTAACAGAAGCAGAAGATATTAAGAAGAGGTGGCAAGAACACACAGAATCAGATCAGATAGATCAGTCGCCGCGTGTCCCACCCCTGCTGCGCACGCCAGGCCTCCCTGTCCATCACCAACTCCTGGAGGTCACCCAGACTCACATTCTCGGTCAGTGTCATCACCATCTCTCCTCTGTCTCCCCTTCTCCTCCTCCCCCTCCCTCCCAGCTCGTCTTCTCCCCTCTTCGCGTGGCCTCTGGTTCCTTGCATCTTCCTTCCTCCCAGGGCTGATCTCCTTCTGCTGGTTCTCTCGTCAGACTCTCTCTTCTCCCCCACATTCAAAACATCAATTCTTTCGCTCGCCTTCTTCCTCCAACTCTCACTCCATACATGACCACAGGAAGCATAGCCTTGACTGGCGCCTTTGTTGGCAAGTGATGTCTCTGCTTTTGATTGCTATCTAGGTTGGTCACAGAAGAACTGTACAAAAAAGATCTTCACAACCCAGATAATCACGATGGTGTGATCACTGACCTAGACCCAGACATCCTGGAATGTGAAGTCAAGTGGGCCTTAGAAAGCATCACTACAAACAAAGCTAGTGGAGATGATGGAATTCCCGTGGAGCTATTCCAAATCCCGAAAGATGATGCTGTGAAAGTGCTGCACTCAATATGCCAGCACATTTGTAAAACTCAGCAGTGGCCACATGACTGGAAAACGTCAGTTTCATTCCAGTCCCAAAGAAAGGCAATGCCAAAGAATGCTCAAACTACCACACAATTGCACTCATCTCACACGCTAGTAAAGTAATGCTCAAAATTTTCCAAGCCAGGCTTCAGCAATACGTGAACCGTGAACTTCCAGATGTTCAAGCTGGTTTTAGAAAAGGCAGAGGAACCAGAGATCAAATTGCCAACATCTGCTGGATCATTAAAAAAACAGGAGAGTACAAGAGAAAAACTCTATTTCTGCTTTATTGACTATGCCAAAGCCTTTGACTGTGTGGGCCACAATAAACTGTGGAAAATTCTGAAAGAGATGGGAATACCAGACCACCTGACCTGCTTCTTGAAAAACCTGTATGCAGGTTAGGAAGCAACAGTTAGAATTGGACATGGAACAACACACTGCTTCCAAAGAGAAAAAGGAGTACATCAAGGCTGTATATTGTCACCCTGCTTATTTAACTTCTATACATAATACATCATGAGAAACACTGGGCTGGAAGAAGCACAATCTAGAATCAAGATTTCCAGGAGAAATATCAATAACCTCAGATATGCAGATGACACCACCCTTATGGCAGAAAGTGAAGAGGAACTAAAAAGCCTCTTGATGAAAGTGAGAGTGCAGAGTGAAAAAGTTGGCTTAAAGCTCAACATTCAGAAAACGAAGATCATGGCATCTGGTCCCATCACTTCATGGGAAATAGATGGGGAAACAGTGGAAACAGTGTCAGACTTTCTTTTTCTGGGCTCCAAAATCACTGCAGATGGTGACTGCAGCCATGAAATTAAAAGACACTTACTCCTTGGAAGGAAAGTTATGACCAACCTAGATCACATATTCAAAAGCAGAGACATTACTTGCCAACAAAGGTCCGTCTAGTCAAGGCTATGATTTTTCCAGTGGTCATATATGTATGTGAGAGTTGGACTGTGAAGCAGGCTGAGTGCCAAAGAATTGATGCTTTTGAACTGTGGTGTTTGAGAAGACTCTTGAGAGTCCCTTGGACTGCAAGGAGATCCAACCAGTCCATTCTGAAGGAGATCAGTCCTGGGTGTTCATTGGAAAGACTGATGCTAAAGCTGAAACTCCAATACTTTGGCCACCTCATGTGAAGAGTTGACTCATTGGAAAAGATCCTGATGCTAGGAGGGATTGGGGGCAGGAGGAAAAGGGGACGACAGAGGATAAGATGGCTGGATGGCATCACCAACTTGATGGACATGAGTTTGAGTACACTCCAGGAGCTGGTGATGGACAGGGAGGCCTGGCATGCTGCAATTCATGGGGTTGCAAAGAGTTGGACACGACTGAGTGACTGGACTGAGCTGAACTGAACTCTATTTTTTTTTAAATTCCATTTAGTTTAATTTCCCCTTATTTTCATTTATTATTTCCTTACTTTGGAGCATATTTTCTTATCTTTTTTCACCTTCTTGCTTAGCTATATTTTAATTCAATATTTCTTATGCCAAAATAAATGTATTCAAAGTTGTGTGTCTCCATAAATATTGGTTCAGATTACCTCACCAACTTTAACACATAGTATGAATTTCATTTTTCAATTCTAAATACTTTGTCATTTCTCTTATAATTTCCAAAGGCTATTTGATAAATATTTTGTTGATTGGCAGTATTTCCCTGGTGGCTCAGATGGTAAAGTGTCTACCTACAATGCGGGAGACCTGGGTTCAGTCCCTGTGTCGAGAAGATCTCCTGGAGAAGGAAATGGCAACCCACTCCAGTATTCTTGCCTTGGAAAATCCCATGGATGGAGGAGCCTGGTAGGCTAGAGTCCATTGTGTTGCAAAGAGATGAACACGACTGAGTGACTTCACTTACTCACTCACATTGTTGATTTAAGGCATGAGATTGAACATTTTATTAACTTCTAGTTTTATTGCACTACAGTTAAAAAACAAGAACTTAATCTTATTTTTCTGAATCTATGTATTTCAGAAGGTATATGCTACAGTTTTTGATTTATCTATTTTCCCCTCACCCTGCTTTCTATCTATATTGTTAGTTGCATTTATGTTCATGGTGACTAAATCTTGCTTATTGTTCCCTTTATCAGGCTAAAATATTCCTCATTGTCCTTTATAAAAGTATGGACTTTTGCTTTGTCAGATGTTAAGAGTGCAATTCTAGCTTTCTTGGAATTTTGCATTGCCAGATTTCCTTTTCTTATCCTTTCTGTAGCCTCTTGTTTGAATGACCCTTCTTATGAACAGTAAGTTATTGGATCTTTTTTCTTTTAATTTAAAAACTAGTATGGGAATATCTGCCATTTAAGTAATGCTAACCCCATTTACACCACAGCGATTTATCTGATCTGATCTAACCCCATTTAATTTATATCTATTATATTTGCATTGTAATCGCTATTATATATTTTAGGATCTATTTTTATGGAACATCTTAATCAATGCTCCATCTTGCATATACTTTATATTTCTGAGCAGAGGTAATCCCCTTAGGTTATAATCCCACCAGGTGGGAAGTAGGTTAGATAGTGAAGAATTCAAGGATTGATTCATGATATGTGACTGGTTGGTGGAAGTATAATTTCACTCCAGCAGGATTTTTACCTTAACTAATTACCTCAGTATTATGCCATGTCAGTGACCTAGTCTATTGTAAATTCTTTGGTGGTATGCAGACAGTGACTATCCTCAGATAAAAACAGAATTTAAAAGCTCTCCCTAAGTCAGTCCTTAATGCTGTGATGCAGTAGCTTTTGCCTCATGCTGCTGCCACTTTATTGGCTTCCACAGCTTTCCTTTGTAGGAGTTTATTCACTGTTTTTATTAGTTATTCAGACCCATGTTTCTCTATCAAGCCTGTAGTTCCTCCAGTATTGACTTTGGGAAATGAACTCATACTCCATGCTGATAAACCATTGTTAGAAAGACACAGACATATTTTATGAATACTGTATATCAGTAAGAGTGGTAGTACAGACATATTTTAGGAAAAGTTATTATTAGAAATTACTTAAAATCCCCAAACAAGGTGACCTTGGTGAATCATTTAATGAGAATATTAGAAAAGCCCAAGTACTTCACACCTACACCCAATATTTTCTTCAGAACCAAATCAATCACTCCATAATACCCCTAAGTCTTGTAAGATAGCTTAGCATATTAATTTGGTTAGTTTTCTCATCCTCTCTTTCTCCCTTTGAAGATTTCTCTTCATCTATTTCTTTATGATATCCCTGTGACTCAGAATGTTTTTGAAGCTCATTCTTGATACTGTGTCAATCTCTGCAGACTGTGTGCCGTTTGACATCCCAGATGGTGAGCTATTTAAGAGGTTGAGATTGCCTTCTCTTTCTACCATCAGGCAGCACTGTTAACAGCACTAATCCCCAAGACCCATTCCTTTGCCCTAATGATACCCTCCTGCACTCGTGTACTCACATCTGTTAATGGATAGCATAAAGGGATATCTAGTCTGGCACCCCACTCCAGTACTGTTGCCTGGATCCCTGGACGGAGGAGCCTGAGGCTGCGTCCATGGGGTCGCTGAGTCGGACACGACTGGCGACTTCCTCCTTTTCACTTTCCTGCATTGGAGAGGAAATGGACCCACTCCACATTCTTGCCTGGAGAATCCCAGGGACAGGGAGCCTGGTGGGCTGCCGTCTATGGGGTCGCACAGAGTCGGACACGACTGAAGCGACTTAGCAGCAGCAGCAGTCTGTCCCTACCTTTTCCATTAAGTGATCCACTTAACCAAAAACAAAAGTCACTGTTTCTTTACTGCTTTTCAAGGGAATAACTCTTGCCAGTATTTCTAGAAGAAACTCATAGTTGTTCCTCTTCTGTGATAAAGGGATGGCATTGCCAGCCACAAATGAGCAGGGATGCTAACCATTTCAGTTAACTAAGTTATGGGGTGTAATTATTTGTTTTAGAAAGACAATCCTTAGAGGATTGGTTGTATTATATTTTAAAAATGTGTTGTGGTTGTTCAGTCATAAGTCATGTCTGACTCTTTGAGACCCCATGGACTGCAGCACGCCGGGCTCCTCTGTTCTCCATCATCTCCCAGGGTTTGCTCAAATTCTTGTTCATTGAGTCAATGATGCTATCTAACCATCTTATCCTCTAACATTCCCATCTCCTTTTGCCTTCAATCTTTCTTAGCATCAGGGTCCTTTCCAATGGGTTGGCTCTTTGCATCAAGGGTCCAAAGTATTGGAGCTTAAGCTTCAGCATCAGTCCTTCCAATGACTATTCAGGATTAATTTCCTTTGGAATTGACTGATCTGATCTCCTCGATGTCCAAGAGACTCTCAGGAGTCTTCTCCAATGCCACAATTTGAAAGCATCGATTCTTTGGCCCTCAGTCTTCTTTATGGACCAGCAGTCACATCCGTAGATGACTACTGAAAAAAACATAGCTTTCACTGTCTAGATTTGTCATAGCTTTCCTTCCCAAGTGCAAGTGTCTTTTAATTTCATGGCTGCAGTCACTGTCTGCAGTGATTTTGGAGCCCAAGAAAATAAAATCTGTCACTGCAATCTGTCACTGCTTCTGGCTTTTTCCCTTATATTTGCCATAAGGTGAGTGGACAAAATACCATGATTTAGTATCAGATCCTAAATTCTCCATCTTATTTATTGGTTAGGAATTAGAAACTTGTGTATAAATTGTAGTATTTCTTTAGAAGACTGAAACATCAAGTGTTTGATACCATGGATTTAAAATGATTGATCAGGAACTGAAAAATATAAGGATTCATTCCAGTGAAATTACTAAGTAGCTATGTGACCTTGGGGAAATTAGACAACTTCTCTGGGAATCAGCTTCCTCATCTGTAAAATAACCTTTGAGGTCCCATTCCTCAAAAACCCAAGATTCTGTGATGATAATATTCTAAGGCATTTAAGCCAAGCACACTTTTGCACCTCTACAGAAATATTAGCAATTAACGTAAGGGTTATAAGTGAATGCAGGTAAATTTTCATGAGATTATGAAGAATGGATGTATCCGAGGCTGGGTGGTGGAGAGAACAGATTCAGGCAAACTACTGCTCACTAAAACCTGAAGATCTGGGAACTGTGGAGGCACAGGGGTTGAAAGGGAGGGGCATACCTATAGGAAAGTGAGACCCTCTGCCTCTTACATGCTCAGGCCCATGCCAGAGTCCCTGAGACAGATGAGAATATTTTGCATGCTCCTTATATGTAGGCAGTGGATAAAACTCCCTACCACAGACTGATGAAAGACATACACACATGATCTGTAATGTTAGATTTTTAAACTGCAAATCTGCTTTGTTACAGATTTAATGAGTTCTTTTTAGTAAAGAGTTTTCATGGAGAATCTCATTTGCTACCCCTGTCATACCCATCTATTTCCACCCCACCCCCTACTTCACCTAAGAATCACACAGGAGTGAAATGAAGTGGTCTAGACATATTTTTAAGATTGGAACATTTTTTCCAGACGGTGATAGGACAGCTCCAAATGTGATGCAGCTGGATTTTCCTTGGGTGGCCTGTGGTGTCTCAAACCCAACCCCAACTCTCTAAGCAACCTAAAATTCATGTTTTTTCAGGTCTTTAATTAAGAAGGATAGAGACAATTTTATAACCTTGCTTACATGAAGGAGAAGTAGTCTGACTCTGTAGAAGAATGCTAAAGGGACTTACCTAATGCTTTTGGCTTTTCAGGACCCCAAATCAGATTTCTAAATTCTCCCATCTTTTTACCTTTCTCATAGCTTAGCTAGGAGTAACTCAGAACAGAACAAATTGGCTCTCTGCCTTCCTCAGTTTGCAGTGATTGACTAGTAGAGTCGTAAATGTCTCTCTGAAGTAAATATGTAAAAATATAAGCAAAAACAAGCCCATTAATCATAAAATAGTGACTTACATTAAATAGTAATTTGGGAGTTACAGAATAATATTTGGGAAATATATTAGAGGTATAGAAAAGGAAAACACTTTGAAAAATAAATACATTATGGCACAACAGAAAAAGTCTTGTCTGTCATATTTTAAATAATATAATTAGGTGTTTGCATGAAGATAACTATATATACCTTTGGACACCTCAGCCTCTGGCACAATCATATAAGTGGACAAAAATCAACAGCAAATATACCACAGTTCTTTTTTTAATGGAATTTATTTATTTAATTTAGATTCCACTCAGTGAAAATAATATTTTAAAATTCCAATCAGTCCCAGAAGGCAGCAGGAGATCTGGGGCCTCCTGCCTAATGATGTAATTAAGCTTAGCTCATCATTATCCAGACAGACACCACACATGCACACATGCACACATCCACACACACTGCTGTGAATTACAACTGCATTTGGAAGATGATGGGGGTCAGTAAATGACTGGGAACAAGTTGAGGCTGAGTAACAAAAAGTCATAAGGGATCTTTAGTTTTTAGACTAAGTGCATGTTGATGTGCATTTACAGTAGCTGGATGAAGGACAGATATTTTGGCGTGACAATATTGGGAATCAGTATAAGAGACACAGAAAATATGCCATGCTTATTGTTTGCCACAAACATATTTACATAAAAGTGAAGATTTTATGTACTTAAAGAGTGTGTATCTTTTTAGTTTTCAACTTTTATTGTTTATATTTTATTGTAGATTAATGCAGAAAATACTGAGTTTCTTTGGAAACTAGAAGTTTTAGTAGTTTGATAGACACCTCATCACTCTTGGCCATGATGAGGAAGCATTTCTATCAAATACTGTTTTAGTTTATCTTATAAAGAATGCATGACATAAGAATAAATATAGTAAAAGTTATTGAATAATTAAACTAGATATGCCATTGCACAAGAGGATCATTTATCAAATAAAGTTTATCCCTCCAAAGAGAAATTATTTTGAACATAATTTCACATTTTTTTGAAAAATTAATTATTTTGAAAATAAGGTTTTTATTGCATGGAAATCAATGTCACTAAATACCTTTAAACACATGCATAAGTTGTTCAAACGCTAGCCAGTGTCTGTTCTGCACAGTTTGGTTTAGCTTCTGTCTCAGCACATGTAAGACTTTTAAAAAAACATTATGAAAATATGATAACACATTTACAAGAGACTTGGAAAATACAGAACAAAGTTACATATAGTTCCACTATATATTACAATTATTTTTAAAAGTAGATAAATTAAGATTTTTAGTTGGAGTTTTAATATCAAACACTCAAAAATAAATAGAATGACTATATAGAGAAGTAGGGGCTTTCTGGGTGGTTTAGTGGGTAAAGAATCTGCCTACAGTGCAGGAGGTGCAGGAGACTTGGGTTCAATCCCTGGGTCAGGAAGAACCTTTGGAGAAGGAAATGGCAACCCACTCCAGTCATCTTGCCTGGAGAATCGCATTGACAGACGAGCCTTGTGGACTATAGTCCATAGGGTTGCAAAGAGTTAGACATCACTGAAGCTACTTAACATGTATGCATGCATAGAGAAGTAGAAGGATATAGTAGACCTGAAAAGCCCTGTGAACCAATTCAACATAATTAAGATTTAGACAGTTTTCACATAACAGTAGGATATAAATTCTATTCAAGTTCAAGTTATTCTAGACTATAAACTAGGAGACACTGAAACATATCCAGGGACATAAGACCAGGTGCAAACTTTCATGGCCTAAAGGTATTTGAAGTCATATAAAGTCTATTCTCTATCACTGTGGAATTATGTTAGAGATCAATATCAAAAGATATTTGAAAATAACTCACATATTTTCAAGTGCATCATGACATTTACCAAGAGACATCTTTGACTTAGCCACTGAAAGGCTCAATAACGTAAGAATTTTTTTTTTTTTAAGCTATTTTACCTGATGATATTATGGGCACAATGGCTAATTTTTAAGGGAGTAAGACATACAGAAAAGGAATTTCTTACCTAGCTATAAAAAAGTCCTCACCTACATGAGTAAAACTGTGTTTTGTTTCGTTGTTAGATGATTTCAGGTCTTAAGGAACCAATTTATTAAGAATAAATAAGGTGCTTCCTAATCTTTTTTTTTTTCATTTCTAAGCACTCCTGAGACACCCTTTTAATACCATGGATGCAAGTGAAATGACTTTGGGGTAGTCTTGAGGCCTTGCCATTGGCTAACAATAGCTACATTATAGTAGCAAATAGTTTATAGCACAGAGTGCATTATATTTTAGCTTGCATAAAGGGTAGGCCATAGGATAAACTTAAATTCTCCAAACAATTGAGGTGGCATTGGGACTTCATAGCTTTTGAGGTCAAAGCCTTGAAGGAAAAAAAAAAAAACAAACAAGAACTGCAGGAACATGTATTATGTGTTACCAGGATAACAATATGTGGCATGGATTAAAAAGCTAGAAAACATAATGTAGGATGGATGGCACAGGCCATACTAATTCTATTTCCCCACTATTTCCTTTATTAATTAATAAAAGTTTGTTGAGTGACTGTTACCTGCTAGATGTACTGAGGATATAGCAGTACAAACTGATGATTTCCCAGTCCTCATCCATTCATACTCTAGTGAATGAGAAAGATGATGAACAGATAAATACACAGATACACTGCGATAAGAAACATTGTATGCAAAAGAAATGTTCAAGTATTGCTGTTGAAATGTCCAATTATATTCCTTATATTTTAGTCTAGCTTTATTAACAACTATGACTTCCTTTGAATATCATATTCTAGACATTTCAGTTCAGTTCAGTCTCTCAGTCGTGTCTGACTCTTTACAACCCCATGAACGGCAGCATGCCAGGCCTCCTGTCCATCACCAACTCCCGGAGTACACCCAAACCCATGTGCATTGAGTTGGTGATGCCATCCAACCATTTCATCCTCGTTGTCCCCGTCATCCCCTTCTCCTCCTGCCCTCAATCTTTCCCAGCATCAGGGTCTTTTCAAATGAGTCAGCTCTTAGCATCAGGTGGCCAAAGTATTGGAATTTCAGCTTAAACATCAGTCCTTTCAGTGAATACCCAGGACTGATCTGCCTTAGGATCGACTGGATGAATATCTTGAAGACTCTCAAGAGTCTTCTCCAATACCATAGTTCAAAAGCATCAATTCTTCGGTGCTCAGCTTTCTTTATAGTCCAACTCTCACATCCATACATGACTACTGGAAAAGCCATAGCTTTGACTAGACAGACTTTTGTTGGCAAAGTAATGTCTCTGCTTTTTAATATACTGTCTAGGTTGGTCATAACTTTCCTTCCAAGGAGTAAGTGTCTTTTAATTTCATGACTGCAGTCACCATCTGCAGTGATTTTAGAGCCTCCAAAAGTAAAGTCAGCCACTGTTTCCCCATCTATTTGCCATGAAGTGATGGGACCAGATGCCATGAGCTTTGTATTCTGAATGTTGAGCTTTAAGCCAACTTTTTCACTCTCCACTTTCACTTTCATCAAGAGGCTCTTTCATTCTTCACGTTCTGCCATAGGGTGGTTTCATCTGCATATCTGAGGTTATTGATATTTCTCCCAGCAATCTAGATTCCAGCTTGTGCTTTGGCCAGCCCAGCATTTCTCATGATGTACTCTTCATATAAGTTAAATAAACAGGGTGACAATATACAGCCTTGATGTACTCCTTTTCCTCTTTGGAACCAGTGTGTTGTTCCATGTCCAGTTCTAACTGTTGCTTCCTGACCTGCATACAGATTTCTCAAGAGGCAGGTCAGGTGGTCTGGTATTCCCATCTCCTTCAGAATTTCCCACAGTTTATTGTGATCTACACAGTCAAAGGCTTTGGCATAGTCAATAAAGTAGAAATAGATGTTTTTCTCAAACTCTCTTGCCATTTAATACCAATTTAAGTTCCACAAACATTGATTACTTTTTCACACTTTGGAATATTTGAAGATATAGGTGCTTCTTGCTAGAATCCACCTCTTTGCTTAGAAAACACCTTATCCATCTAGTTTCAGTAGGGCTAGGATTCTTTCCTCCTGTGTGTGTGCTCAGGTGGCATCTGACTCTTTGCGATCCCATGGACTGTAACCCGACAGGCTCCTCTGTCCATGAGATTTCCCAGGCAAGAATACTAGAGTGGGTTGACATTTCCTTCCCCAGAGAATCTTCCTGACCCAGGGATTGAACCCCCATCTCTTGTGTCCCCCTCTATTGGCAGGCAGATTCTTTATCACTCACGCCACCTAGGAAGCCCCACTAAACATGTTTCTTTTCTCACTATACCTTTTGTTGGCAAGCATTGTATTTTCATCTTTGTAGCCTTATCTAACACCTGGTAGGTGCTCAATACATATTTGTTAAATGAAATAACGTTTTTTTGTTTTATTCAATATATGTAAGGCCAACATATCTCTGATTCTTTTCTGTTCCTGCAACTCTTGTGGTGACGTCTCATTTCTAGCCTGTATCTCTCCTTTTTCTTTGTATCTACACATTTGTGCATTATGTTTACAGGGCCACTCTCTTCCTCTCTTCCACACACCCTCAAGGCTGTATGATTTTTAGACATTTCTCCCATAAGTAGAGGTCACAAGTCACCTGTTGGGGATTTTTGCTTGGTCCCAGTGTCAGTCACTCAACTCCGTGCTTTCTTCTGCTTACATGGACCACTCTGGCTGTAGAAATTATATTTGTCCATTTGATTCCAAGGCTTTGCTAGTCACCCATGAACTTTCACATATCTTGAGCTTTCTAGTGTATTAATCACAGTTTTCTCTGAGTCCAACCATAAGTATTATGTCTATCTACAGATACCCTCATTTGGGGCAATAAAGTGTTAGCTTTCTGATAAAGTTATAATGAGTAGTATTTCCACAGGAAATAAATTAATACTATATTTATAAGGATTTTTATTCCCCTAGTTCACAAACCTCTTCTGGTGTAATGACACAGCACATCCCCACTCATAAAAAACTACTTCCCATTGAAAAAATAATATAGAACTTTGGGATGCTTTATTTCCCTTCCATTACATGACTGAGCAATTGAACTGAACTGAACTGAACTGATACTTGATATAGACTTATAGCAAAAAGGAATGGGTAAAAATTGACCAAACTCATTTGACGGCCTGACATTCTACAACTTGCTTATCAAAAGAGGAAGTAAGCAAACTATAACAGCAAACAAAAAGAAAAACAAAAGCTATTTATTACCTGTTTCTTTTATTTCTCCAACTTACAGTGAGTATGATTTTAACTCTGTGTGCTGAGATGATATACTCCTGGGACCGTGATCCTCCAGAACAAGATCAAATTAAGTCTCAGTAGTGACTAAAGAGGCTCTTTGAACTTAAAAAAGGCACACTATGAAAAACTGACTAGACAAAGTTACTTGGTTCAAGAATGGTTTATTTTGTTTAGTGTTTACTGCTGCCACTTGAGTTGTTTAGTGTTTACTATTTCTAAGAGGAAGGGAAATGACATTTGGTGAATGCTTACTTGACCAGACACTGTAATAAGGTCTTTGAATTTCGTGGCTACCTTGTGAAGTAGACATTGTTACCCTAATTTTGTAGATGAGGAAACTGAGCCTCATATAATTAATACATTTTTCAAGAATTTCACAGCTAGCAAATAGAAGGCTAAGGAAGAAGCCCCATTCTGTCTGACTTCAAAGCCTATACTTTTCCTACTATTTGGTGAGGGTATAGTTGAGTTAGTCTGGATGTTTCTGCCTTCCTCTGTAACTTCGAGGGAAGTCTGGTTCTAAAGTCTGTGCTGTTAATGCCTAACTTAGACCTAGGTGTAGGGGCATTACCTTGAAGAGTAACTGCTGAGGATAAAAGATGGTCGGAAAACTCCTCCTACAATAGGCAGTATTCACATGAATTTTCAGGCATTCTTTTTTCTTTGTTTTGCTCTTTCATTTCCCCATCTCTATTACCCCTATTTAAAAAAAACTAACAAGCAACCAAATGAAAATGCTAATTTCTATTTGCTCAGTCTTTATTCTCAGATCTGCCATTGCATGCTCCTTTATCCAACCTTGGTTGATCTTTTTTCTTCAGTTTCTTTTTATTTTTCTATACCTCTCTCCCCCCGCCCCCCTTTATCTCATCTTTGGGTTATTTAAGCCTATGTCCTCTCTTCCCGCATTGTCACCCCACTCCAGTACTTTTGCCTAGAAAATCCCATGGATGGAGGAGCCTGGTAGGCTGCAGTCCATGGGGTCGCTAGAGTCACAACTGAGCGACTTCCCTTTCACTTTTCACTTTCATGCATTGGAGAAGGAAATGGCAACCCACTCCAGTGTTCTTGCCTGGAGAATCCCAGGGACGGGGAAGCCTGGTGGGCTGCCGTCTATGGGGTCACACAGAGTCGGACGCGACTGAAGCGACTTAGCAGCATGTCCTCTCTTCCCATTTGCAGGACTGTGGTTCCAGAACTCCACCATTCCCACAGGAATTTCCAGGACAAGAGTGAAAAAGGTTACCAAATTGCAGAGGTTGGAGGTAGTTGGAAGCAGAGCTCAATCAAGGGTCAGTGAGTTTAACTCTTCTCTCCCTCTACCCTCTACCGCTGCCTCGCCTTGTCATGTCAGTCTAGCATGGCCCACATGCCAGAATGATGAGAGTCCTAAAGAGAGGGTGCCAGCCTCAGAGCCTGTGCCAGGATAGGTTTTGTCTCCTCTGCAACGGTTTTTGTCACCTGGCCAAGCGCAGCAGTGGACAGGAGGTAAAAGCTGCACAGGAGGTAAAGCCAAGAGAATCTGGGCATAGTATTCTGGCAGTTTTATCTTAGTTTTGTGGAACTTGAAACCCAAACTTGTCTAGAATTTTTAACTAGGTATCAGAATGGGTGTCTTTGAGTCTAAAAATGGAAGAAAAGAAACAAATAAAAAAGCAATTTCTGATGGAAATGGAACCACTAATTTCAATCCAAGGACTCTAAGTTGGTTGGAATTGCCCAGGTGGTTTTTATTATGTCTCTTTCTGATTGCTGGTTGCCTCATACAGAAAGAAGGGTAGAGAAGTTTTGTATTATAGACATTCGTTGTGTGCCCATCATGTGTCTTCATTTTACGTAGTACTGAGGAAAAGTATAGGGGGAGATACAAGACTAAAAACAAACAGTCCTAAAATGATATATAAAAATAAGTAAAGTCTACAACAACGTCAAAACAATAGGAGGCTGAAAGTTACTGCACTGGAAAATTTTAAGAAGCTGTTTTTTCAAGAATTATATTCAGAATGATTTGAACTACAAAAGTCAGTCTGACTACCACCTTGCTTACTCACTTACTTTAGTACTAGATTTGATGACAACTACTGACTGTTTTGAAAAGTAAATTTCATTTTCAAAGAAATAAAATTCTTTATTTCTGAGGCTGTACAGAAGAATGTGCCATAGGCTTCATAGCACTATAAATGGCAGCAGTGTTAAACAGGGACTGAATCCCAGAGTGAATACTTTGAAGAGAACTTTCATCTGAGCGTACTACTTTTTGGAATGCTTGTTCAAAAATAAAGTTGTGCTATTTTGAGGTTATCCTGTGAACACAAGTTCACTGACATTAGGTAGATTAAAATTTTGTGAGACCTATACATTTAAGACCTTTAAAGAATAACTAAAGGCAGAAAAAAAAGAATTGTCAGTTTGGTATGTGTATACACACACACACACACACACGCACACACACAATGGGATAATATTAACCTTATAAAAGGAGGAAATCCTGCCATTTGCAACAACATGGGTGAATCTGGAGGGCATTATGCTAAAGTGAAATAAACCAGACAGAGAAAGACAAATACTGCATGGAAACACTTATATGTTGAACCTAAAAAAGGAAATTGAACTCATTGAAATAAAGAGTAGAATGGGGATTGTGAGGGCCTGGAGAGTGAGGGAAGTGGGGGGAGGTTGATAAAAGGACACAAACTTTAAATTATAAGATGAATAAATTCTAAGGTTCTAATGAACAGCATAGTACTACAGTTAATAATACTGTTTTATATAATGAAAATCTACTAAGGGAGCAGATCTTAAGAGTTTGCTCCAATGTAAATAAATAAGCAAATAAAGGTAACTATGTGAAGTGAAGCATGTGTTAATTAACTTCTTTGTGGAAATCCTTTTACAATTTATGTGTATAAATATATCAAATCATCACATTGTATATGTTAAATGTGTGTAAACCCATTATAATTTTGTCAACTATGTCCCCATAAAGGAGAAGGCAATGGCACCCCACTCCAGTACTCTTGCCTGGAAAATCCCATGGACAGAGGAGCCTGGAAGGCTGCAGTCCATGGGGTCACTAAGAGTCGGACATGACTGAGCGACTTCACTTTCTCTTTTCACTTTTATGCATTGGAGAAGGAAATGGCAACCCACTCCGGTGTTCTTGCCTGGAGAATCCCAGGGACGGGGAAGCCTGGTGGGCTGCCGTCTATGGGGTCACACAGAGTCGGACACGACTGAAGTGACTTAGCATAGCATAGCATAGCATGCCTCTATAAAGCTGGAAAAATTTGTAAAAGAATCTATTATACCAAAAAAAAAGAAAGAAAACTCACAAGAAACAAAACCAAACTGCCAAAATGGTAGTTGAGTTCAAGGAAGGAAGACCGTACAGTCTGGAATTCTTAGTAAAGACCATAGAGAAAATGAGACATTTTATACATAAACTTTGGGAAGCTGGAACATAAAAAATTAAGATGTGAGGCTTAAAGCACAGATCAGATCAGATCAGATCAGTCGCTCAGTCGTGTCTGATTCTTTGCAACTCCATGAATTGCAGCACGCCAGGCCTCCCTGTCCATCACCAACTGCCGGTGTTCACCCAGACTCATGTCCATCGATTCAGTGATGCCATCCAGCCATCTCATCCTCTTTCATCCCCTTCTCCTCCTGCCCCCAATCCCTCCCAGCATCAGAGTCTTTTCCAAGGAGTCAACTCTTCACGTGAGGTGGCCAAAGGACTGGAGTTTCAGCTTTAGCATCATTCCTTCCAAAGAAATCCCAGGGCTGAGCTCCTTCAGAATGGACTGGTTGGATCTCCTTGCAGTCCAAGGGACTCTCAAGAGTCTTCTCCAACACCACAGTTCAAAAGCATCAATTCTTCAGTGCTCAGCTTTCTTCACAGTCCAACTCTCACATCCATACATGACCACAAGAAAAACCATAGCCTTGACTAGACCGACCTTTGTTGGCAAAGTAATGTCTGCTTTTGAATATGCGATCTAGATTGGTCATAACTTTCCTTCCAAGGAGTAAGCGTCTTTTAATTTCATGGCTGCAGTCACCATCTGCAGTGATTTTGGAGCCCAGAAAAATGAAGTCTGACACTGTTTCCACTGTTTGTCCATCTATTTCCCATGAAGTGATGGGACCGGATACCATGATCTTCGTTTTCTGAATGTTGAGCTTTAAGCCAACTTTTCACTCTCCATTTTCACCTTCATCAAGAGGCTTTTTAGTTTCTCTTCACTTTCTGCCATAAGGGTGGTGTCATCTGCATATCTGAGGCTATTGATATTTCTCACAACAATCTTGATTCCAACTTGTGTTTCTTCCAGTCCAGCATTTCTCATGATGTACTCTGCATATAAGTTAAATAAGCAGGGTGACAATATACAGCCTTGAGGAACTCCTTTTCCTATTTGGAACCAGTCTGTTGTTCCATGTCCAGTTCTAACTGTTGCTTCCTGACCTGCATACAAATTTCTCAAGAGGCAGGTCAGGTGGTCTGGTATTCCCATCTCTTTCAGAATTTCCCACAGTTTATTGTGATCCACACAGTCAAAGGCTTTGGCATAGTCAATAAAGCAGAAATAGATGTTTTTCTGGAACTCTCTTGCTTTTTCCATGATCCAGCGGATGTTGGCAATAGAGACCAAATTAAAGCACAGGAGAAGCTTAAATATTATCTTTAAATTAAGCAGCTCATTGAAATAATAACCAAGGATATTGGACAATGTTACAGAAATCCTCTAATCAATGTTACAAAAATGATTTACTTAATCCTTATTTGACTTATAAAATAGTGCTAGCTCTTGGTAGAAGTCTTATGAAATAATGTTGGAAACTGCCTAGAACACATAGATGCATTTTCTTGAGGTTGTTCACATGTCTGACTAACCCAGAGACTGCAGATGCCTTACAGTGTTGTATTCCTAAAATTCCATAGAATGCAGTGACTAAGAAATCTTGCAGAAACAGCTAGGAAAGTCAGTCAGGCTTCCACCGTAGCTAGCAAACTGTGATTATACATGTTACCTGTCCAGAATATACCCTCAAATAGTAAATGCAGATTAACAGACAAATATACAGGAAAAAATAAGATCTCAAAATAGGCGACATATTTGTTTCTCTATTATGATCTGAATATTAAAAAATACCTAGATGGCTATAGTTTTACTGGCTTTTTGCTTTGTTCCAAATTTGACTTTATCTTCACACAATCATGCAGAGAGCCTATTCAATATATTCTATGGATTTAAGAAAAAAGAATATAACCTAAAACTTGTCACTAATTTCCATTTATAACATTAAAGACTTACCTGAAAATCCACTATGAGGAAATAGATTCACTCTGAATCAACTCAAATTTCTTGGCATTTAATATAATAATTGGCTATATTTATTGAGCATCAGTTAAGAGCAAAACACTATGCAAAGTGGTCTCTTTAATCCTTATAACATACCTATAAAATGAGAACTATAATAATCCTTATTTTGTAGATTGAAAAAAAAGGGAAGCATAAACAAGTTAACAAATGGAAAAAAGTAAAAGTCACTCAGTCGTGTTTGAATCTTTTCAATGCTGTTGAGTATAGCCTGCCAGGCTCCTCTGTCCATGAGATTCTCCAGGCAAGAAAACTGAAGTGAGTTGCCATTTCCTTCTCCAGGGGATCTTCCCAACCCAAGGATTGAACCCAGGTCACCTGCATTGCTGGCAGTTCTTTACTATCTGAGCCAACAGGGAAGCCCTTCCATATCGTAGCAGTTACCATATTATATTGAGACTTGTCAGAATACTGTGTGCTAGAATACTAAGTGCTGCTAGACTTCTCAAGGTCAGGGTTCATGAATGTCTATTAATGGGTCCAGTGCCTGGTATATCATAGGTACTTGATAAATCCTAGTCCACTAAATGAGTGGGTAAATGAGAATTCTCTACTGAGAATACAGTAGAGAAGAAGTAGAAGACTTTGAGTCAATACTGAATTTGTGGTACATTTATGGTATAAGTTATACTGTGTTTGGGGACCTGAAATACACTTCCACAACATTATACTTTTTTGCATTAAATATTATAACATTTAATTACCAATCATTGCAATATATGGGCCTTGTTTGGATCTTGATTCAGTCAAAGTAATAAATTTCAGAGTACCTGGGAAATTTCAGCAATGACTAGATTATTCATGGTATAAAGAAAATATTGTTCATTTTTAGGTATAATGATATTACTGTGGTTTTTAAAATTTTATTTTTAATTTGAAGATAATTGATATACAATATTGTGTTGGCTTCTGCTATACAACAACATAAATCAGCCATATATATATATATATATATATATATATATATATACACACACATATGTCCCCTCCCTCTTGAACCTCCCCCACCCCTCTAGGTGGTCACAGAGCACCAGTTGAGCTCCCTGTGTTATCCATCAACTTCTCATTAGCTATCTGTTTTACATGTGGTAATGTATGTTTCAAGGCTACTCTCTTAATTTGTCCCACCCTCTCCTTCCCTCCCTGTGTCCAAAGTCTCTTCACATGCCTGCATCTCGATTTCTGCCCTGCAAATAGGTTCATCAGTATTTTTCTGGATTCCATACATATACATGTTAATATACAAAACTTGTTTTTCTCTTTCTGACTTACTTCACTCTGTATAACAGGCCAATCAGAATGACCATCATCAAAAAGTCTACAAGAAATAAATACTAGAGAGGGTATGGGGAAAAAGGACACCTATTGTACTGTTAGTGGGAATATAAATTGATACAACCTATATGGAGAACAGTATGAAGATTCCTTAAAAAAAACAAACTGGTAATAAAACTACCATATGACCCAGCAATCCCACTACTGGGCATATACCCCGAGAAAACCATAATTCAAGAAGACACATGTACTACTACTCATGGGAGCACTATTTATAATAACTAGGACATGGAAACAACCTAGATGTCCGTGGACAGATGACACATAGAAAAAATGGGACATATGCACAATGGAATACTCAGTTCAGTTCAGTCGCTCAGTCGTGTCCGACTCTTTGTGACTCCATGAATTGCAGCATGCCAGACCTCCCTGTCCATCGCCAACTTCCGGAGTTCCCTCAGACTCACATCCATCGAATCAGTGATGCCATCCAGCCATCTCATCCTCTGTCGTCCCCTTCTCCTCCCGCCCCCCATCCTTCCCAACATTAGAGTCTTTTCCAATGAGTCAACTCTTCGCATGAGATGGCCAAAGTACTGGAGTTTCAGCTTTAGCATCATTCCTTCCAAAGAAATCCCAGGGCTGATCTCCTTCAGAATGGACTGGTTGGATCTCCTTGCAGTCCAAGGGCCTCTCAAGAGTCTTCTCCAACACCACAGTTCAAAAGCATCAATTCTTCAGCGCTCAGCCTTCTTCACAGTCCAACTCGCACATCCATACATGACCACTGGAAAAACCATAGCTTTGACTAGACGGACCTTTGTTGGCAAAGTAATGTCTCTGCTTTTCAATATGCTATCTAGATTGGTCATAACTTTCCTTCCAAGGAGTAAGTATCTTTTAATTTCATGGCTGCAGTCACCATCTGCAGTGATTTTGGAGCCCCCCAAGATAAAGTCTGCCACTGTTTCCACTGTTTTCCCATCTATTTCCCATGAAGTGATGGGACCAGATACCATGATCTTCGTTTTCTGAATGTTGAGCTTTAAGCCAACTTTCACTCTCCAATGGAATATTACTCAGCCATAAAAAGGAATACATTTGAGTCAGTTTTAGAGAGGTGAATGAACCTAGAGACTGTTAAACAGTATATGTTCCTAATACTCAGTAATATTATAATAAAGTAGAACATATAACAATGGGTCTAGACTGGTGTCTTTCATGTGTGCATGCATGCAGTAAATATGTGTCTGATATGAAAATTATAGATAGAGGTAGGGCTTATTCAACAAATATTCTAAAAATTGTTAGTGTTTTGGATTAGGGGCTGACATGGGATGTGGGAATGATGGCAGCAGTGGATGTTTGTTTATAGTTCAATAAAATTTTGAATAGTCTCTAGATTGAATAGAAACCTCAATAGAGAGATTGAGTAGAAATGATGGGCTTCGTTTTGGCAAACCTCTATTTAGTTAAATGGCATTTTCTTTGATTGTGTCTTGACTTTGTTATAGTAGTCTAACTTTAAAAAAAGTTGGACATATAATTTTTCAAAAATTTAAAATTGCTAGTTCAGTATTAATTAGTGATTTTCAGCCTTGCTATCACAAAGGGAAATGTGCAACTAGAGTTAGAGAGATAATTTTGAAAAATTATCAACAAGTTTCATTGGAATCAACAAGTTTCATTATTCTCTTTCCTGTTCATTGATTTCTTTTATGTTTGAGTGAGCTCAACTGTCTGTCTGATTTTGTTTTAGACACTCCTGAGTGAAATATATGCTGGGCTGTGGACTGCTCTTACTTGTGAACATAATTTTTTCCTTCCTTAGCCTCATAGTTTTCTAGATTTTTTTCTTTTTTTCTACTCATTGCTATAGTGTTTTCCTTTTCTTTTCAATATGCTGCATCTTATTAAATTTAACTCAATATGCTGCATCTTTCACCCAAATTTAACTCACATTCATTTTATAGCAAAGAAAAAAAGATTCTTATCCATTAAAAATACACTTTTTTTTCTTTTTTATTTCTTCATGTGAATGCCTTATTCAATTCCATCACTTTTGGATAAGGTATTACGAAGTTGCTTACTTAGACTGTGTCATTCCTTTTTGACTATCAAATGTGTAGTTATTTTTTTAATCTACTCTGACACCTCAGGCACTTTGTGCATTACTCCAGTTGTGGCCCCTGTACCTCTCCTCAGCCTGAGTCAGGGTACCTCTGTCAGCCACTTCTTTTGCTCCTTCTCATGGGGGTAAGGAACAGACCCCTGATGGCGGTGCACACACGGAAGTGGGGTCAAAACCAAAACTGAACTCCAGGGGCAGTGAGACTACAAGGAACAGAATTTTCTGGGCAGCTGTGCAAGTCATGGATTATATCCGTGTGATCTGCTTAGTAACTACTACACCTGTAGAACATCTGAATAGAGGAATATTCCTACAAAAGAGACCGGTCTAGCTTTAGCAGCAGTGGACTTGGGGAAAAGTACACGTGGGACTTGGCCAGGTCAGAGCCTGAGTTGCCCCTACAGTGCCCACAGAGATCTACCTAGAGGTATTGGAGGCTCACCTGGAGAGGTGGAGGTTGGCTGTGGCTCACTGTGGGGACAAGGACACTGATAGCAGAGGCCCCAGGAAAATATTATTCTTCTTCTTATTTTTTTTATCTGTTTCATTCAGTTGTTGTGATTGGTTTTTATTATTTATTACTTTTTAAATATTTAAAAAATTTTCTGTGTTTTTTTTTTCTTCCTGGTTTTTTTTTTTGGTTTGTTTTTGCTCTGTGATTTTTTTTGTTTGTTTTTGTCTGTTCTAGCTTTGCTTTTTTAGTTTGCTTTCCATTCTCGTTTTACTATTTTTTTGTTTTTGTTAGTTCAGTTTTGATTGATTGTTTTTATTTTTAAGTCCTTTGTTCGCTTGTTTTTTCTATTTTGTCTGTTTTTGTTGTTTCTGTTGGTTTGCTTTTGTTTTCATCATTTAATTGTTTTGGGATTAGTTTGTTGGTTTGCTTTCTTTTTTCTCTTTTTGTGTTGTTTGTTTTTGTTTTTGCTATTTGTCCTATATTTTCTTTGTCTCTTTTTCTTTTCTTTTCTTTTTCTTTTTGTTCTGGCCCTGCTGCACAACTTGCAAGCTCTGGGTTACCTGGCCAGGAGTTGGGCCTGGACTTCTGGAGTGGGAACATCAAGTTCAAGATGCTGGACCACTAGAGAATTTCTGGGTCCAGGGAATATTAATTGCTGTACACTCCCCCAGAGATGTCTGTCTCAACGCCAAGATCTAGCTTCACCTAACTGCCTGTGGGATGGTGCTGGACACCTCACATTGAACAACCAACAAAATAGGAACAAAGCCCCACCCATCAGTGGAGAGACTGCCTAAAGTCATACTAAACTCACAGACACCCCAAAACACATGACCTGATGTGGGCCTGTCCGGCAGAGGAAGGAGTCCCAGTTCCACCCACCATAGCAGACATGCCAGTCCTCCACACCAAGAAGCCTACACAAACCCTTAGACCAACCTTACCTACAAAGGGGAAGACCACACAAGCAAGAGGAACTGTGATCCTGCAGCTTGTGGAAAGGAGACCACAAAGACAGTAAATTAGACAAAATGAGATGACAGAGAAATATGTTGCAGACTAAGGAGTAAAGCAAAAAACCAATAAGACCAAATATATGAAGAGGAAATAGGCAATCTACCTGAAAAAGAATTCAGAATGATGATACATAGAGATGATCCAACATCTCAAAAATAAAATGGAGACACAGATTGAGATGATACAAGAAATGTTTGATAAGGACCTAGAAGAAATAAGGAACAAACAATCAGATCAGATCAGATCAGTCGCTCAGTCGTGTCTGACTCTTTGCGACCCCATGAACTGCAGCACGCCAGGCCTTCCTGTCCATCACCAACTCCCGGAGGTCACTCAGACTCACATCCATCGAGTCAGTGATGCCATCCAGCCATCTCATCCTCTGTCGTCCCCTTCTCCTCCTGCCCCCAATCCCTCCCAGCATCAGAGTCTTCTCCAATGAGTCAACTCTTCACATGAGGTGGCCAAAATACTGGAGTTTCAGCTTTAGCATCATTCCTTCCAAAGAAATCCCAGGGCTGATCTCCTTCAGAATGGACCGGTTGGATCTCCTTGCAGTCCAAGGGACTCTCAAGAGTCTTCTCCAACACCACAGTTCAAAAGCATCAATTCTTCCGCGCTCAGCCTTCTTCACAGTCCAGCTCTCACATCCATACATGACCACAGGAAAGACCATAGCCTTGACTAGGCGAACCTTTGTTGGTAAAGTAATGTCTCTGCTTTTGAATATGCTGTCTAGGTTGGTCATAACTTTCCTTCCAAGGAGTAAGTGTCTTTTAATTTCATGGCTGCAGTCACCATCTGCAGTGATTTTGGAGCCCAGAAAAAGAAAGTCTGACACTGTTTCCACTGTTTCTCCATCTATTTCCCATGTAGTGATGGGACCAGATGCCATGATCTTCGTTTTCTGAATGTTGAGCTTTAAGCCAACTTTTTCACTCTCCACTTTCACTTTCATCAAGAGGCTTTTGAGTTCCTCTTCACTTTCTGCCATAAGGGTGGTGTCATCTGCATATCTGAGGTTATTGATATTTCTCCCTGCAATCTTGATTCCAGCTTGTGTTTCTTCCAGTCCAGGATTTCTCATGATGTACTCTGCATATAAGTTAAATAAACAGGGTGACAATATACAGCCTTGACGTACTCCTTTTCCTATTTGGAACCAGTCTGTTGTTCCATGACCAGTTCTAACTGTTGCTTCCTGACCTGCATACAGATTTCTCAAGAGGCAGATCAGGTGGTCTGGTATTCCCATCTCTTTCAGAATTTTCCACAGTTTATTGTGATCCACACAGTCAAAGGCTTTGGCATAGTCAATAAAGCAGAAAGAGATGTTTTTCTGGAACTCTCTTGCTTTTTCCATGATCCAGCGGATGTTGGCAATTTGATCTCTGGTTCCTCTGCCTTTTCTAAATCCAGCTTGAACATCAGGAAGTTCATGGTTCACATATTGCTGAAGCCTGGCTTGGAGAATTTTGAGCATTACTTTACTAGCGTGTGAGATGAGTCCAATTGTGTGGTAGTTTGAGTATTCTTTGGCATTGCCTTTCTTTGGGATTGGGATGAAAACTGACCTTTTCCAGTCGTGTGGCCACTGCTGAGCTTTCCAAATTTGCTGGCATATTGAGTGTAGCACTTTCACAGCATCATCTTTCAGGATTTGGAATAGCTTCACTGGAATTCCATCACCTCCACAATCAGTGATAAACAATACAATAACTGAAATGGAAAATACATTAGAAGGAGTAAATAGCAGAATAACTGAAGAAGAAGAACAGAGACGTTAGAAGATAGAATGGTGGAAGTGACTGCCACAGAGCAGAATAAAGAAAAACGAATGAAAATAAATGAGAACAGTCTCGATCTCTGAGACAACATTAAACAACCCAATATTTGAATTATAGGGGTCCCAAAAGAAGAAGAGAAAGTTAGAGGGTCTGGAAAAATATCTGAAGAGATTATGATAAAAAATTTTCCCAACATGGAAAGGAAATAGTTACAGAAGTCTGGGAGGCACAGAGAGTCCCATACAGGACAAACCCAAGAAGAAACATGGTGACATGCAAATTAGCAAAATCATTAAACTAAATTTAAATTAATTAAACCAACAAAAATTAAATGCAAAGAAAAAATATTAAAAGCAGCTAAGGAAAAGCGACAAATAACATACCAGAGAATCCCTGTAATGTTATCAGCTAATTTTTTCTGCATAGACTCTACAGCCCAGGAGGAGTGATAGAAAAGGAAACCCAACAAGTGAGGTTACTCTACCCACCGAGGATCTCATTCAGATTTGACGGAGAAATCAAAAGCTTTATAGACAAGCAAAGGCAAAGAGAATTCAACACTTCCAAACCAGCTTTACAACAAATGCTAACAGAACTTCTCTAGGCAAGAAACACAAGAGAATAAAATGATACCAAGAAAAAAAAGCCAGAGCAATTAAGAAAATGGTAATAGAAACATACATATTGATAATTACTTTCAGTGTAAATAGATTAAATGCTCTAATCAAAAGGTACCGATTGGCTGAATGGATACAAAAACAAGACTCATATATATACTGTCTACAAGATACCCACTTCAGGCCTAGGGACACATACAGACTGAAAGTGAAGGGATGGAAAAGATATCCAATGTAAATGGAAATCAAAAGAAAGTCAGAGTAACAGTATTCGTATCAGACAAAATAGACTTTAAAATAAAGACTAATGTAAGAGACAAGGAAGAACAACACTACATAATGAGCAAGTGATCAATCCAAGAAGAAGATATAACAATTGTGCATATTTATGCACCCAGTATAGAAACTCCCCAATACATAAGGCAAATGCTTATAGCCATTAAAGGGGAAATCAACAGTAGCACAGTAATAGTGAGGGACATTAACACTCCACCTACACCAATAGACGGATCATCCAAACAGAAAATTAATAGATAATCCAAGCCTTAAATTATACATTAAGCCAGATAGACTTAGTGGTTATCTATAGGACATGTCATCTGGAAGCAGCAGAATACACTTTCTTCTCAAGTGCACATGGAGCATTCTCCAGTATAGATCACATCTTGGGTCACGAATCAAGCCTTGGTAAGTTTAAGGAAACTGAAATTGTGTGAAGCATTTTTCCAACAACAATGCTGAATTAGAAACCAATTACAGAAAAAAAAACTGTAAAGAAACACAAGCATATGAAGACTAAACAATTTGTCCATCGACAGAGGAATGAATAAATAATATTTTTTTCAATAAATAAATAAGAGTCCATATATACAGTAGAATATTCAGTTGAGTTCAGTCTCTCAGTCGTGTCCGACTCTTTGTGACCCCATGAATCGCAGCATGCCAGGCCTCCCTGTCCATCACCAACTCCCAGAATTCACCCAGACTCACGTCCATCGAATCAGTGATGCCATCCAGCCATCTCATCCTCTGTCGTCCCCTTCTCCTGCCCCCAATCCCTCCCAGCATCAGAGTCTTCTCCAATGAGTCAACTCTTCACATGAGGTGGCCAAAGTACTGGAGTTTCAGCTTTAGCATCATTCCTTCCAAAGAAATCCCAGGGCTGATCTCCTTCAGAATGGACTGGTTGGATCTCCTTGCAGTCCAAGGGACTCTCAAGAGTCTTCTCCAACACCACAGTTCAAAAGCATCAATTCTTCCGCGCTCAGCCTTCTTCACAGTCCAGCTCTCACATTCATACATGACCACAGGAAAGACCATAGCCTTGACTAGGCAAACCTTTGTTGGCAAAGTAATGTCTCTGCTTTTGAATATGCTATCTAGGTTGGTCATAACTTTCCTTCCAGGCAGTAAGCGTCTTTTAATTTCATGGCTGCAGTCACCATCTGCAGTGATTTTGGAGCGCAAAAAAATAAAGTCTGATACTGTTTCCATTGTTTCCCCATCTATTTGCCATGAAGTGATGGGACCAGATGCCATGATCTTCGTTTTCTGAATGTTGAGCTTTAAGCCAACTTTTCACTCTCCACTTTCACTTTCATCAAGAGGCTTTTTAGTTCCTCTTCACTTTCTGCCATAAGGGTGATGTCATCTGCATATCTGAGGTGATTGATATTTCTCCCTGCAATCTTGATTCCAGCTTGTGTTTCTTCCAGTCCAGCATTTCTCATGATGTACTCTGCATATAAGTTAAATAAACATGGTGACAATATACAGCCTTGACATACTCCTTTTCCTATTTGGAACCAGTCTGTTGTTCCATGTCCATTTCTAACTGTTGCTTCCTGACCTGCATACAAATTTCTGAAGAGGCAGATCAGGTGGTCTGGTATTCCCATCACTTTCAGAATTTTCCACAGTTTATTGTGATCCACACAGTCAAAGGCTTTGGCATAGTCAATAAAGCAGAAATAGATGTTTTTCTGGAACTCTACAGTGTGTCATTTGTGGACATGTGGATGGACCTAGAGACTGTCATACAGCGTGAATTAAGTCAGAAAGAGAATAAGTTTATCATATATTAATTTGTATGCTTGGAATCTAGAAAAGCAGTATAGCTAATCTTACTTGCAAAGCAGAAATAGAAACACAGATGTAGAGAACAAATGTATGGATATTAAAGAGAAAAGTGGGCAGTGATATGAATTGGGAGATTGGGACTGACATATATACACTACTGTATATAAAATAGATAACTAATGAGAACCTACTGTTTAGCACAGGGAACTCTACTCGGTGCTCTGTGGTGACCTAGATGGAAAAGAAATCCCCCAAAGAGGTATATATGTATGAATAGGGCTGATTGATTTGTTGTACAGCAGATACTGACACAGCAGTATGAAGCAACTATACTCCAGTTTTTTTTTTTTTTTTTTTAAAAAGGAAGAAAAAGCTAGAATATAGTGAAAGCTGGAAAACTGTGTCTATGGGGAAGAAGGTGTAGTGCACATATAGAAACCAATGATGTATAATATATCTGTTGCTCATTTGAAACTTTGGCATTGCCTATATCACCTATATGTCCTATACATCTGTATAAAATCATATTGAGCCTGTATGTAATATTTGGCATTGATCTTGCCAAAGTCTTGATTTGAATTCTTTCCAGAAATGTTCAAGTTTGAGTTTATTGTTTCAAGTTAATGAATATGCCTTTAACTCGAGGCAAAGACAAGGGTTGAAAACAGATTATGTGGCCTTAAACCACACAACTGTTTCCCTTGTGAAATTTTTTTGCTGTTTGAGTTTAGTTTGTATAAAATAATCAAAACACTCTGTAGGAATTATAAGCTTCTAAAGTGTTTTATCCCCACAGAGCAGTTTAGTTCATGTGTGGCAGTCCAGAACTTGGAAAGTGGTTGACTTAATTTATTGTAAGCATTAGAAATCAAAATTAGCATTAAAAGTCAACCCCTTGTGACTTCCCCCTCTCCCTAAATTGAGCTTACATAAAGCAATCTAATACACCATAGATTTCATCAGCTTTTGGTGAAGTTTTTTGGTTGTATAATGGTACAAAATGGTTTGGAATCAAATTTGAATTGCTTCTAGTTAACTCTGAAAATTTTTGAAACAGAGATCTGTACAGTTTTATTGATAAACATTTTGATTGCAATTTTATTTTAGAGAACAGTTCTTAATTTCCATGTTTTTGTAATTGTTAGCTTCCAGGAAGATCTTATCAGTCATCTTAATCAGGGATAAACACAGATTTTAAAGTTTTTGTTTTTTTAGTTTTATATTGAGAAGTGAATGTGTTCTTTGTCTTTTTCAATATAAACTTAGTATGTAAGAAAGTTGTATATTATGTGAGCATTTACATGTGCTTTGTATATGCATAGAATAATTTAAACTTGTTAGCATAGAACAGTGGAAATTTAAAAAGGATGTTTCCTAATAACTATAGTTTATTCAAGAGATCATTACTTCAAAAGCAAAACAAAACAAACAAGTAAAAAAAACTGATTTTATTCCCTACAGTTTTAAAATACATCAAACCCTCTATAGTAAATAAATTGTATTGTTAGTTAATAAATCATAAAACAGAAGTGACATATAACTTTCTACAAATGAAATTTACACATCCATATGTGTTTTCGTATTCTTCTTTGTACATTGCTTTTTCCTCAGAAAAATAAATAAAAAGACCATCTTTTTTAAAATAAATTGTGGGGGGAAAATAAGATTGATAACTATAAAGTCAATGAAATATAACGTGATGAAAGTGTCTTTGCTTAATATTGATCACTTTTGAGAAACAACTGGCTATTTTAAGGTAACAGATCTAATTATTTTTGGAATATTTTGTTTACTCTATGAAATCTACAACCATTTCTATTTTCCACTTAGTACAACAGTTTGGTGAACTATAATTTACTGCAATTGTGTGAATGAAGACTGTAGATTATATTCTACTATTAATATTCTCAAATACAAATTTATATAAACAAATCCAGAGGTGGCATATGTCCAAATTCAATGACTGATGCTTAAGAAAACAATCATTAATTATAGTTTTAAAAGGTAGTATGTGTTCCAGCCATTCAAAAATAAAACAGCCTTCCAACAGTAATCTGGGGTTTGTACCGAATGAAAGCATCTTGCTGAAATGTCTGTGGGACCTCTTGAGGCTTGAGTTCATTAGGATATACATACAAAACTATTTGGGCTTCCCCGCTGGCTCAGCAGTAATGAATCTGCCTGCAGTGCAGGAGACTCAGGAGACAAGGGTTTGATCCTTTGGTTGGGAAGATCCCCTGAAGGAGGAAATGGCAACCCACTCCAGTATTCTTGTCTGGAAAATTCCACAGACAGAGCAGCCTGGTGGGCTACAGTCCATAGGGTTGCAAAAAGTCAAACACAACTGAAGCGACTGAACACGCATGCAGAGCTATTTATTGTCCAGAGGACCAATTAGAACAGTGTGAAACCAAAGCAGTCACTAATGGCTTAGCCCCTTGAACCCACCTGCTCTCCTCAACAATTCAGACTCTATATTTGCTAATAGGTTGGGGAGGATAAATGTTCATAGATACATACATTAAACTATGTAACTAAGTACAATATAGAGTTAGAGGAAAGAAGAGACACTTGGTTTTAATATTTGTTTAAAGGATACAGAAAGGTCATCTCAGTCTCCAGATTGACACCTGTATCTATTACCTGGATCACCTGACAGTCTTATCATAAAAATTCACCCTACAGGCTAAAACATAATGTCCAGAAATAAGAATACCTTATAGAGGTTTTGAATCACATGTCAATAATATTTTCTGTATTTTCCCCAGTATTTTATAATTTACAAAGTTCTTTATGATAATTCTGTTGGCTATTGTCCTTTTTCAGAAATTCTTATGGGGCTTATTTATGCAATGGGGCTTATTTAGCCAAGAAAAAGATATATAACACTCTGCAAGTACTCTCTCTGTGAATGGCCTCAATGATATATGTATGAAATTCTGCAAAGTAGGTATTTTCTAAGTTAGAATTATTTCATTATTGTCATTAGTAAGTACTCTCTTAGAACTGGAGAATCTGAAGCAGATGCTGGTTTAGACTCTATTTCTTACTAGTTCTGCTACACTGAGCAATTTCCTCATCTGGAAGATAAGGCTTTCCAGGTGGTGCAGTGGTACAGCATCTGCCTACAATACAGGAAATGTAGGTTTGATCCCTGGATTGGGAAGATCCCCTGGAGGAGGGAATGTCAACCCATTCCAGTATTCTTGTCTGGAGAAGCCCATGGACAAAGGAGCCAGGAGGGCTAGAGTCCATAGGATTGTAAAGAGTCAGACATGATTGAGCAACTGAGCGTGTGTGCACAAGATAGTGATAGTATCTACCTTGTGGATTGTTGTAAGAATGACATAAATACACATCAAGATCTTAGAACAGTTCTTTGTCAGAGTAAGCTTTCAATGAATTTTTTAGTTATTATTACAATTTACAGAAAGTGCAGGGCATGCCACAAAAAGTGTAGATGTAATTGAAAGGACTGCCCCCAAAGTTTTGAAGTTTTAACTTATAGTAACTATTAATATTTTTATTAATGTGTGCATTTTTTATTTTATAATTAATGAATAACACTTTGGTGAAACTGCTTTTTCTGTCTCATCCTTGAGTAAGTAAAAGACAACTTTTTTGTTTTAAAGACTACAGAATCTCAAGAGAAATATTTATGTAGTAAACTGTTGGAAAGACCAGATATCAGGAGATGTAGGAAATAAAACAAAAGCAAGAGTTGAGAGGACAGTTAGAAAAGGGACCTTTGGTCTAACAGAAGGTTCTGGGAAACTCAGACATGAGAAGAAAAATTATCATATTCTTTTGTTTATTTGTTCAGGTCAATTAATTTATTTCTCATCAATATTATATGAAGATAATAGAAGCTATTTAAAATCAGCTAAGAGAAAATAATGCAACTGCCTGGTGCTTATTTATCTGAAATTTTTTTTTCTGTCTTTCTCTTCCTACTTGTTTCTGTTTCTTGAACATTCCATGCTCTCTCTTGCTCTTTGGGTACATACTGTGCCCATCTTGCAAAAAAACTCCAAAACAGACTCATGCTTTGCCAGGTTAGCTTCTCCCATCCTCAAGTCTTTGTGTAAATGTCTCATTCTTGGGATACTTGATATTATCCCTAGGTCGGTTAAATTCCATGTTATATGCTCTCAATGAACCTTCTGAACCTTCCCTTTGTCACACTGTATTGTGACAAAGTCTTACTGTATGGTATTGTAGCTCTCTAATGCTGTCTTCTCTTTGAGATTGTGAACTCCATAAGAGTACAGTCTTCATCTCTGAGGTTCTGGAAAATGTACTCAATGTTGATTTGGATAAATCATAAAAAATTCATTGAGCTGTACATCTAAGATCAGTACACTTTACTCTGTGCAGGTTATGCCTCAGTAAATAAGAATGAAAAAAGTAGGCACTTATCTGATTATTTAATCTGCACAATACCAAATCTTGAGGTTAAGTTGAACAGTGAATTAGTAGAAAAGTTCTCCCTTTACTTAGAGTTGAAATATGCATTATTGTAATTTTCATCTGTTGACCATAAATCTCTTCTCTGAGTCAAAGTTAAATAATACAATCTCTCTTTTTACCTGATACCTTTAAAAATATTTGATGAGAGCATTCATGTTCCAAGCTAATCTCAACCATTCCTCTTCTGACAGTTTAATTTTCTAATCATCTTGGTCTATCTTCAGTTTATCAATGTGCTTTAAAATATGGTACCTAGAACTGAACACAGCATTCCTAGTATTATCTGAGCAATGCAACACACAGCTTGCCATCACTTCCCTTGAAATGCGTATTTTGCTACTATTAAACAGACTAAAAAACTTTCATTAATCCTATTTAGCATTATCTCTTTGCATATTAAGACTCCTTTTCAGCTCCATTTAAAAATTACCATTAAACTAGATTCCTTCCATTTGTATTTACATAATTCATTTTTTAAACCTGGTGCAGGCCACTACATCCTGTTGGCTTTAGGCAATAATAGGTTCCAACTTATTCCACCCCAAATTACATTTTCTCTTCATTTCATAAGTTTGTTAAAAAGATTAAATATAATTATGACTATAAAATGTTTTATAAAATGCATACTATATGCAAATTTAAAGAAAAATAACTGGAAGATAATTTTAAAACTTAAGTCTTTCATTATTTCATTTTGTTTATTAAGCAGATTAAATGTAAAAAGTGCAGGGTCAGACTCCTGTAGCATAAATCTCTTTCAATTTGACATCCATTAAGACTTTTTGTCTGTATTTGTTTAATCATTATTAGCAGAAATACAGCCTAATGCCATATGAAAAATAAAAATATATTATGAAGAATATAGAAACAAGACCAAGTTTAACAGTTTGTGTGTTTTGCTGTCATTTCTTAACATATAATTAACTCCTTAAGCAGTAATCCTATACAGTCTTAATGACTACAGCTTTATAAGACATTTTCCTATCTGGTAGATCTTTGCTGTTCTTGGCCCTGTGATTTCCATACACTATTAGATATGCTGTTCTAGTCCTGCACATGTGTGTGTGTACATGTGGGTGTGCACATACATACCAATCTATTTAGGATTTTGACTGGGATTGGTTTGAGTCTATAGATCAATTGAGAGAGAATTGACATCTTTAAAATAATTTTCCCAGTCTATGATCAGTGTGTCTTTACATCTATTTAGATTCTCTTTGTCTTTCAGTAAAGTTTGTAATTTTTCTATAACCGTATTTCATATTTTCCTATGTATGCTGTATTTTTTGTACTGTTTTAAGAGATATATATGTTAAAATATACTTTTCTAACTTTTGGCTGCTACTGCTGCTGCTACTACTGCTGCTAAGTCACTTTAGTCATGTCCAACTCTGCGACCCCATAGACGGCAGCCCACCAAACTCTAACCCATCTACTTACTCTCCCTTCTCCAGACTACCACTCTTCTGAATCTTGTTTTAAATCATTTCTTTAATATTTAAAAATGTTGTTTTATCATTTGTGTATTCTTTTAAAAGAACATTTAAATTATTTTTAACTTTATAAGAAAAATACTGTATTGTATATAGTATTCTTGGGCTTATCAGTATTGTATTATTTCACATTACTGTGTAAATAAAACAGAGGCGAACACCTCCTTGATCTTGGTGTAGGAATGATTTTCAGTATGACTATGGAAAAGTAATATCTCTTTTTATCAAGGAAACTTTAAATAAAGTAAAAATAGGTATTACAGAAAGCAGGGACTTGAACAGATATTTGTATACCAATGTTCATAGCAGCATTATTCAAAATAAGCAAAAGATTGAAATACATTACACAGAAGAACTGTACAAAAAAGAGCTTCAAGACCCAGATAATCATGATGATGTGATCACTGACCTAGAGCCAGACATCTTGGAATGTGAAGTCAAATGGGCCTTAGAAAGCATCACTACAAAAAAAGCTAGTGGAGGTGATGGAATTCCAGTGGAGCTATTCCAAATCCTGAATGATGATGCTGTGAAAGTGCTACACTCAATATGCCAGCAAATTTGGAAAACTCAGCAGTGGCCACAAGATTGGAAAAGGTCAGTTTTCATCCCAATCCCAAAGAAAGGCAATGCCAAGGGTGCTCAAACTACCGCACAATTGCACTCATCTCACACGCTAGTAGATCTCAAAATTCTCCAAGCCAGGCTTCAGCAATATGTGAACCGTGAACTTCCTGACGTTCAAGCTGGTTTTAGAAAAGGCAGAGGAACAGAGATCAAATTCCAACATCCGCTGGATCATGGAAAAAGCAAGGTTCAGAAAATCTATTTCTGCTTTATTGACTACGCCAACCTTGACTGTGTATCACAAAAACTATGAAATTCTGAGGTGGGAATACAGACCACCTGATCTCCTCTTAAGAATCTGTTGCAGGTCAGGAAGCAAAGTTAAACTGGTCATGGAACAAAGACTGGTTCCAAATAGGAAAAGGAGTACGTCAAGGCTGTATATTGTCACCATGTTTATTTAACTTATATGCAGAGTACATCATGAGAAATGCTGGACTGGAAGAAACACAAGTTGGAATCAAGATTGCCGGGAGAAATATCAATAACCTCAGATATGCAGATGACACCACCCTTATGGCAGAAAGTGAAGAGGGGCTAAAAGCCTCTTGATGAAAGTGAAAGTGGAGAGTGAAAAGGTTGGCTTAAGCTCAACATTCAGAAAACGAAGATCATGGCATCTGGTCCCATCACTGCGTGGGAAATAGATGGGGAAACAGTGGAAACAGTGTCAGACTTTGTTTTTCTGGGCTCCAAAATCACTGCAGATGGTGACTGTAGCCATGAAATTAAAAGACGCTTACTCCTTGGAAGGAAAGTTATGACCAACCTAGATAGCATATTCAAAAGAGAGACATTACTTTACCAACAAAGGTTTGCCTAGTCAAGGCTATGGTCTTTCCTGTGGTCATGTATGGATGTGAGAGCTGACTGTGAAGAAGGCTGAGCGCCGAGAATTGATGCTTTTGAAGTGTGGTGTTGGAGAAGACTCTTGAGAGTCCCTTGGACTGCAAGAAGATCAACCAGTCCATTCTGAAGGAGATCAATCCTGGAATTTCTTTAGAAGGAATGATGCTAAAGCTGAAACTCAGTATTTTGGCCACCTCATGCGAAGAGTTGACTCATTGGAGAAGACTCTGATGCTGGGAGGGATTGAGGGCAGGAGGAGAAGGGGACGACAGAGGATGAGATGGCTGGATGGCATCACTGACTCGATGGATGCGAGTCTGAGTGACCTCCGGGAGCTGGTGATGGACAGGGAGGCCTGGCGTGCTGCGGTTCATGGGGTCGCAAAGAGTCAGACACGACTGAGCGACTGATCTGATCTGATCTGACCATCAACTGATGAATGGATAAATGTGGTATGTATTCAGTGGAATATTACTGTACAGCATGAATGAACCTTGAAAACATTATGACACATGAACTAAGGCAGGCATAAAAGGAAAAATATATGATTCCACTTATATGAGTTATCTAGAATTGGGAAATTCATAGAGACAAAAGGAGAATAGTGGTTAGGAAGTACAGGAGAGGAGGGGGAATGGGGAGTTCCTGTTTAATGGGACATAAGTTCAGTTTGGGATAATGAAAACATTTTAGAGATGAATAGTAGTGGTGCACAACAATGAAAATATACTTAATGCCACTTAATTGTACATTTTAAAATGGCTTTAAAAACTTTTTTGTCACCAGTTCCTGTATAATTCATGAACTTCCATCCATAGTTCCTCAGGCACTCTTGTCTATCACAGTGATGTGGAATGATTTGCCTTGAAAATGAACTGAAATCATTCTGTCATTTTTGAGAGTGTACCCAAGTATTGCGTTTTGGACTCTTTTGTTGACTTATGAGGATTTTAGGTTATACATACTTTATTGTAGTATAAAAAATATGTTTCAAATTGGGATATGGTGTTTATAGCAACTATAATTTTCAGGGCATTAACATCAAGAATATAAAAGAACTTATCAGATCAAATCAGTCCCTCAGTTGTGTCCGACTCTTTGCAACCCCATGAATCACAGCACGCCAGGCCTCCCTGTCCACCACCAACTCCCGGAGTTCACCCAGACTCACGTCCATCGAGTCAATGATGTCATCCAGCCATCTCATCCTCTGTCGTCCCCTTTTCCTCTTGCCCCCAATCCCCTCCCAGCATCAGAGTCTTCTCCAATGAGTCAACTCTTCGCATGAGGTGGCCAAAGTACTGGAGTTTCAGCTTTAGCATCATTTCTTCCAAAGAAATCCCAGGGCTGATCTCCTTCAGAATGGACTGATTGGATCTCCTTGCAGTCCAAGGGACTCTCATGAGTCTTCTCCAGGTCAGTAGGTGCCCAATATGCTACTGGAGATTAGTGGAGAAATAACTCCAGAAAGAATTAAGAGACAGAGCCAAAGCAAAAAGAATACCCAGCTGTGGATGTGACTAGTGATAGGAGCAAGGTCTGATGCTGTAAAGAGGAATATTGCATAGGAACCTGAAATGTTAGGTCCATGAATCAAGGCAAATTGGAAGTGGTCAAACAGGAGATGGCAAGAGTGAATGTCGACATTCTAGGAATCAGCGAACTCAAATGGACTGGAATGGGTGAATTTAACTCAGATGACCATTATATCTACTACTCTGGGTAGGAATCCCTCAGAAGAAATGGAGTGGCCATCATGGTCAACAAAAGAGTCTGAAATGCAGTACTTGGATGCAATCACAAAAACGACAGAATGATCTCTGTTCGTTTCCAAGGCAAACCATTCATTATCCCAGTCATCCAAGTCTGTGCCCCAACCAGTAACACTGAAGAAGCTGAAGTTGAACAGTTCTATGAAGACCTACAAGACCTTTTAGAACTAACACCCAAAAAAGATTTCCTTTTCATTATAGGGGACTGGAATGCAAAAGTAGGAAGTCAAGAAACACCTGGAGTAACAGGCAAATTTGGCCTTGGAATACGGAATGAAGCAGGGCAAAGAGTAATATTTTTGCCAAGAAATTGCACTGGTCATAACAAACACCCTCTTCCAACAGCACAAGAGAAGACTCTACACATGGACATCACCAGATGGTCAACACCGAAATCAGATTGATTATATTCTTTGCAGCCAAAGATGGAGAAGCTCTATACAGTCAGCACAAACAAGACCAGGAGCTGACTGTGGCTCAGACCATGAACTCCTTATTGCTAAATTCAGACTGAAATTGAAGAAAGTAGGGAAAACCACTAGACCATTCAGGTATGACCTAAATCAAAAGAACTTATAAGAATATAAAAAAAACTATAAGAAAAGGATAAACAATAGAAGAATTAGCAAAACCTATGGACAGGAACAATTATGGCTGATACACACATGCAGAGATCTTAATCCTCAGTTGTGGTAGGGAAATATAAGTCAAACCGCAGTGAAGTGTCATTTCATATTCACAGGTCACATTCACTTGCAAATATTAAAAAGTCCAACAACCCAAATGTTGAAGGGAATGTATACTTTATCTCTTAATCATTGCTACAATATAAAGAATATAACAACTTCAGTTGTTCACAAACACAACTCTTTAACAAGTGTATCCTTAAATATTTACCCAAGAAAACTCTTAAATTTTAGTGCAGAGAAAAGTATAATAAAGTCTGTAGCAACTTTATAATAAAAACTGGAAAAGTCCAAATGCTTTCTGAAAGAGAACAGATAACAGTATTTTTTATATATTCAGTGACTATCATTTGGCAGTCAAATTAAATAAATTAATTATGACCCTAAAGTACAGATTCCCAGGTGGCACAGTGGTAAAGTATCCAGCTGCCTACACAGGAGATGCAAAAGATGTAGGTTTGATTCCTGGGTTGGGAAGATCCCCTGGAGTAGGATATGGCAACCCACTCCATTATTCTTGCCTGGAGAATCTCATTGGCAGAGGAACCTGGTGGACTACAGTCCATGGAGTCACAAAGAGTCAGACACGAGTGAGCACACATATGTGAGTTTTTAGTACTTCATCTTATTTAATATTTAAATAATTAATAATTAAATATACACATTTAATATGTGTATTTAAGGCTATAAATTTCCTAAGTGAAATTTTAGCTGTATCTCATACATCTCGTACTTTTGTTACTGCTTAGTTCAAAACATATTTATAATTCTTTCTTTTAATAATGAATTAAACATCTATATCTTCATTTCCAAACAGTTTTTTATACTTTAAAAAGCTGATTTTTAGCTTAATTACAAATAACATTGTCTATATGGTTCTGTTCCTTTGAAATGTGCTATGATGTGGCTTATGTCCCATTAAACGATCAATTTTCTCAAATGTTTGAGAAGAATATATATTTTGCAGGTCTTTTATGTGGCATTTTAACCTTTTTTTGTTTAATGGAGTGTGCTTGATTTTTTGTTCAGATGACTAACTATACAGCCTCAAAAATCTATTGCTGCTACTGATGAATAACATACTGCTATTGATCTTTTTATAAACATAGATATGTTTGCTTATATATTTATAATTTGAATTTTGAAAACTTTAGCTCGGCTCTCAACTTTGGAAAAAGTATTCCAGTTGGTACTATGTTGAGATGATATTGTGTAGAAATTAAGAGCCATATTGGTCTGTTATTGCTGCTGCTGCTGCTAAGTCGCTTTAGTCATGTCCAACTCTGTGCAACCCCATAGACAGCAGCCCACCAGGCTCCCCCGTCCCTGGGATTCTCCAGACAGGAATACTGGAGTGGATTGCCATTTCCTCCTCCAATGCATGCATGCATGCTAAGTCGCCTCAGTTGTGTCCGACTCTGTGCGATCCTTTGGACAGCAGCCCACCAGGCTCCTCCATCCACAGGATTCTCCAGGCAAGAATACTGGAGTGGGCTGCATCTAAGCAAATAAAACCCAAGAAAAAAGTAAAATTCTGTTACTATTGTGGTATCTTCCATTGTTTTTTAATCAATTTCTCTATCATCATCTGGAAAGAAAACAGTCCAGAATAATGTCATTAAAAACAGCGCTGACAAAGCACCATTACTACTGTGTATCGTAAAGCAGGTACATGCTGTTTTACATTCACAGAGATATGATACTGTACTGTCTTTCATCTGTAATACTAGAGAATACAATTCAAAAGGCATTATTTGACATTTGATTCTACTTTCCTAGCAGAAATCTCAAAGGATGGTATGACAGCTCTGTGAAAGAAATGCACCATCTTAGATAAGATTTCCTTTCATTATTAGTGGCACAGTTCTAGGTACTCCTGCTTTTTGTGAAATTCAGGTAAAAACTATTAAAAACAAACAAAAACAATTACTGAATTTGGACACTGATTTAATTTTTCAAGATTGCCTTAGTCTTCTCTGTCTTGGCTTTATCAACATTGGCTTTGATATATGGAGATAATATTTTATAACTTTTTGAGGTTTATAATCTTTTTCAAAATTCTGTAATTCTATACAAGGCCACATATTAATGAAATTTGAGAACAAAATAAATAAAATTTTTGAAAATGCACAACTGTGTAGGAAGTTTCCTACAACAAAACAAGGAACAGACCAAGTAATAAAAAATTGTAGTACTCAGGGACTAGTGTACCCACCATAACCATAGGATAGTTGTGTAAGGAAGCCTCAGTATAATATGGGGTATCAGGCCTAGAAAGTAACCAGTCCATATTGATGGACTACAAAGAAACTTAACTATACAAAAGAAAATGTGTAGCCATCATTTACAGAGTCATAGTCATTAACTAAAATTTGTAATACAATATGTGTGGAGGATAGAGAAGGGTTGATGATGTATTAGATAGCTGCCAAAACAAAAAATCAGTGGCAAAGATCTGAATGCGATAAACCAAGAAATCGTAGCATTACTCTAGGGTGAAGGAAGAGAGTCTAATTAGATAAGCAAGAATCCTCTCTTAACCAGTGTCCATGTGTCTTCCATTATGGTCTAGCTAGTATCGTTTTCTGAAGGTTTATCAGTAGGTCTGGATTTGCTCTCGTGAGGCAATGTTTGATATCATTTATATAACTCCCATGACGCAAAGTGTCTCAGTCTCTTCTATGTTACATTTTTCACTCACCAGCTTGATATTCATGTTGATTTCTTCTTCCCTCTCAGAATAATTTTTTGGTGTCTTTCCTGGAAAATTCACTGTATCCTGTAAGAATGCTTCTATCTATATGTAGCAGGTAGTGATTTATAGGCACTTAAGCAAATAAGCATTTATTTTCCCCACATTATAAGATATCTGGAAATAAGCAATAGCTTACAGTGGTTTCAAGGTTCTGCCATATCTGTGATGCTCTTGACCTCTTTCTCTTGCTGTTAAGATGGCTTCCCAGTTTTAGACTACTGGGCAAGTTCCAGACACTGTATCTCTTTTCAAGACACATAGAGAAGAATAGTATTCTCTGTTTCTTTTAACAGAAAAGAGAGACTCTCCTAGAATTTATCCCATTCCCACAGACTTCCAGTTCCATCCTAAATGGATAAAATTATGTCACATGGCCAGTACTAACTGCAGCGGAAACTAGAAAGCAGCTAGAAGGCAGCAAGGGCTAGGAATGGGTTTGAGATCAATGATTCAATCTTGGAACACTTCAGTGTTTTTTCTAAGTAAAATGATAGAGGAAAAGACATATTGGAATGGCAAAGATATCCCTAATCTTTAACCCCTTTTCATCATCTCCCAAGTTAGGAAACCAGTTTGCATTGGTAGTGCATATAATTGAAAAGTCTCTTACACTAAAACAGTTGTTTTTTTTTTTTTTTTATCAAGAATCTCTTTTATTATCAGAAACATTACAAACATCTAATATGAACAAATTGTAACATGACAGTATTTAGTTTGAACAATTAATACATTTCAGATATAATATTATACATATTTCAATGTTATTCTCCCCAATCATCCCACCCTCTCCAGGTCCCAGAGTCCAAAAGTCTGGTCTATACATCAGTGTCTCTTTTGCTGTCTCGTAAATAGGGTTATTTTTACCATCTTTCTAAATTCCATATATATGCTTTAGTATACTGTATTTGTGTTTTTGTTTCTGGCTTACTTCACTCTGTATAATAGGCTCCAGTTCCATCCACCTCCTTAGAACTGATTCAAATGTATTCTTTTTAATGGCTGAGTAATACTCCATTGTGTATATGTACCACAGCTTGCTTATCCATTCATCTGTGGATCGACATCTAGGTTGCTTCCACGTTCTGGCTATTGCAAACAGTGCTGCTATGAACATTGGGGTACACGTGTCTCTTTCAATTCTGGTTTTCTCAGTGTATATGCCCAGCAGTGGGATTGCTGGATCATAAGGCAGTTCTATTCCCAGTTTTTTGAGGACTCTCCAGACTGTTCTCCAAAGTGGCTGTACCAGTTTGCATTCCCACCAACAGTGCAAGAGGGTTCCCTTCTCTCCGCACCCTCTCCAGCATTTATTGCTTGTGGACTTTTGGATAGCAGCCATTCTGATTGGCGTGAAATGGTATCTCATAGTGGTTTTGATTTGCATTTCTCTGATAATGAGTGATGTTGAGCATCTTTTCATGTGTTTGTTAGCCATCTGTATGTCTTCTTTGGAGAAATGTCTATTGAGTTCTTTGGCCCATTTTTTGATTGGGTCATTTATTTTTCTGGAATTGAGCTGTAGGAGTTGCTTGTATATTTTTGAGATTAGTTGTTTGTCAGTTGCTTCATTTGCTATTATTTTCTCCCATTCTGAAGGCTGTCTTTTCACCTTGCTTATAGTTTCCTTTGTTGTGCAGAAGCTTTTAAGTTTGATTAGGTCCCATTTGTTCATTTTTGATTTTATTTCCGATATTCTGGGAGGTGGGTCATGGAGGATCCTGCTGTGATGTAAGTCAGAGAGTGTTTTGCCTATGTTTTCCTCTAGGAGTTTTATGGTTTCTGGTCTTACATTTAGCTCTTTAATCCATTTTGAGTTTATTTTTGTGTATGGTGTTAGAAAGTGTTCTAGTTTCATTCTTTTACAAGTGGTTGACCAGTTTTCCCAGCACCACTTGTTAAAGAGATTGTCTTTAATCCATTGTATATTCTTGCCTCCTTTGTCAAAGATAAGGTGACCATATGTGCGTGGATTTATCTCTGGGCTTTCTATTTTGTTCCATTGATCTATATTTCTGTCCTTGTGCCAGTACCATACTGTCTTGATGACTGTGGCTTTGTAGTAGAGCCTGAAGTCAGGCAGGTTGATTCCTCCAGTTCGGTTCTTCTTTCTCAAGATAGCTTTGGCTATTCGAGGTTTTTTGTATTTCCATACAAATTGAGAAATCATTTGTTCTAGCTCTGTGAAGAATACCGTTGGTAGCTTGATGGGGATTGCATTGAATCTATAAATTGCTTTGGGTAGTATACTCATTTTCACTGTATTGATTCTACCAATCCATGAACATGGTATATTTCTCCATCTATTAGTGTCCTTTTTGATTTCTTTCACCAGTGTTTTATAGTTTTCTATATATAGGTCTTTAGATTCTTTAGGAAGATATATTCCTAAGTATTTTATTCTTTTCATTGCAATGGTGAATGGAATTGTTTCCTTAATTTCTCTTTCTATTTTCTCGTTATTAGTGTACAGGAATGCAAGGGATTTCTGTGTGTTAATTTTATATCCTGCAACTTTACTATATTCATTGATCAGTTCTAGTAATTTTCTGGTGGAATCTTTAGGGTTTTCTACGTAGAGGATCATGTCATCTGCAAACAGTAGAGTTTTACTTCTTCTTTTCCAATTTGGATTCCTTTTATTTCTTTTTCTGCTCTGATTGCTGTGGCCAAAACTTCCAAAACTATGTTGAATAGTAATGGTGAAAGTGGGCATCCTTGTCTTGTTCCTGACTTTAGAGGAAATGCTTTCAGTTTTTCACCATTGAGGATAATGTTTGCTGTGGGTTTGTCATATATAGCTTTTATTATGTTGAGGTATGTTCCTTCTATTCCTGCTTTCTGGAGAGTTTTTATCATAAATGGATGTTGAACTTTGTCAAAGGCTTTCTCTGCATCTATTGAGATAATCATATGGTTTTTATTCTTCAGTTTGTTAATGTGGTGTATTATGTTGATTGATTTGCGGATATTGAAGAATCCTTGCATTCCTGGGATAAAGCCCACTTGGTCATGGTGTATGATCTTTTTAATGTGTTGTTGGATTCTGATTGCTAGAATTTTTTTAAGGATTTTTGCATCTATGTTCATCAGTGATATTGGCCTGTAGTTTTCTTTTTTTGTGGGATCTTTGTCAGGTTTTGGTATTAGGGTGATGGTGGCCTCATAGAATGAGTTTGGAAGTTTGCCTTCCTCTGCAATTTTCTGGAACAGTTTGAGTAGGATAGGTGTTAGCTCTTCTAAAACAGTTGTATATCACAGTTCTGATATCATTCCTCATTTCAAGTGCCACTAGGTCATATAGTTGCTCTTAATTACTTTTACAGGAAGCAATTCCTCCTTCCTCTGAATTTTCATATTTCCTTATATGTATTTCTTATGGTACATGTCTCCTTTAACCTTGTATTAAAAAATAATCTTTATATCTATCTGATTAAAAATTAATATTCACAGCATTTTTTACCTTTTTGAAAATTCAGAAGCATAGAAAGAAAATAATAGCAATCCTCAGGTACATGCTTATAAAACATAGTATGGAATGTGAAACATTCTTCATTCTTAAAATTACTTGCTTACTATTTGTATTTTTTATAAACACCTTGAAAGATCCTATTGTCTTATTCATTGCAGGTATCCAGCACAATGCTATGCTATGCTAAGTCACTTCAGTCGTGTCCGACTCTATGTGACCCCATAGATGGCAGCCCACCAGGCCTCCCCCGTCCCTGCACAATACCTAACACATAAGTAGACATTTAATAAATATTCATCCAATGGCTAAACTCAGACTACAATTAATATTTTGTGTATCTGTTTTATTTTTTAAGTGATTTTCATTCATGACTATAAGTTCCTTAAGAATAGAATCTGTCTACCACTGATTACTTGCCCTCCCCAATCATTAAACATAGGGCTTGATACATAACAGAAGCTCAACAAGTAAATATTTATTGGATGAGTAATATTTAATCAGCCTATTATATGAACCCATAGTAACAAATAACATCTTTTTCCTAGATATTCATTCATCTTCTGCTACTCTTTGGCCCTGTTTCAGAGTAGACCAAGATGTTATAAATCTCTGGCAAGAGCGTCTTCATCACCATGACTCAGGCTCTAGATCAAAATTTTGAATTTAAAGTGAATCTCTACAATTTTCTAGATGTGTAAATTCAAGACAATCCTTTCAACTGTGTGAGTTGATACTTCTTCACTTCCAAAGTGGGAATAATAATACTATTTCACATGATTGTTTTGGGAATTCAGGAAGAATTCATGAAAAAGCACATAGTATATAGTAAGTAATCATCCGGTCTCATCACTTCATGGCAAATAGATGGGGAAACAGTGGAAACAGTGGCTGACTTTATTTTTCTGACTTTATTTTCCAAAATCGCTGCAGATGGTGATTCCAGCCATAAAATTAAAAGATGCTTACTCCTTGGAAGGAAGGTTATGACCAACCTAGATAGCATATTAAAAAGCAGAGACATTACTTTGTCCACAAAGGTCCATCTAGTCAAGGCTATGGTTTTGGCAGTAGTCATCTATGGATGTGAACGTTGGACTATAAAGAAAGCTGAGTGCTAAAAAATTGATGCTTTTGAACTATGGTATTGGAGAAGACTCTTGAGAGTCCCTTGACTGCAAGGAGATCTAACCAGTCCATCCTAAAGGAGATCAGTCCTGGGTGTTCATTGGAAGGAGTGATGTTGAAGCTGAAACTCCAGTACTTTGGGCACATAATGCGAAGAGCTGACTCATTGGAAAAGACCCTAATGCTGGAAAAGATTGAGGGCAGGAGGAGAAGGGGACGACAGAGGATGAGATGGTTGGATGGCATCACTGACTCAATGGACATGAGTTTGGGTGAACTCTGGGAATTGGTGATGGACAAGAAGGCCTGGCATGCTGCTGTTCATGGGGTCTCAGAGAGTCAGACACAACTGAGCAACTGAACTGATATAGTAAGTACTCATATAGTTTTTCAGGAAGTTAAAAATGTAATTTTAATTTAAATGCAGTCTCTACATGTGTATATGTATGTATAAAGATTTAGCTCATTAATAAAGGAGTCAGCAGGAATAAAACCAATTCAAATAGCATTTAAAGAACTGAATACTTACAGACATTGAAGAAAGAATATTGGAATAAGATTGCCCAGTCATATCTAAAACTGGCTAATGTCCTGGATAGCATACCCCTAATCTTTGGGTATGCTTTTTACCCTAGGCAGAAGTTATTTGAAGTTTTATTGGATTACGAAATATGTAGCATAACATGAAACTTCACAGTGTTGGCCCCTTTAAAGAACAGGTGCTCTTCTTTTTGCTTTGTTTTTAAGCTTTGGACAATTTCCTTAGTATAAACATAATGATATAATACAAGATACGTTAGAAGATTTAATGAGGAATGAATCTTTTCTCTTATGCAACAGTGTATTTTTCCATTGATCCGAGGTTTCACTCTTCGGGTAGAGATGTACTTTTTCTTCTTAATCTGTAAAAGATCAGAGTTAAGGAAAAGAGTTTTGTGAAAGATATGAGATTGCACCTGAATCCTAAAGGATAGATTGAACTAAAGAGTGGGACATTAGAATAAAATAATATAGATCACTATTAGCTGAAATGTGTTAATTTTATTTTTTCTTAATTGAACTGTCTCATAAGACAAGGTTAGATTCAAATAGAGAAAAGAGCCAAAAGAGAACAAGGCTGTGAGAGTCAAACAGTTAAAGAGAATGGAACAAAATGAAACCAAAATCTTATCTGCCTAAAGGGACTCAGGATACAATATTCATTTATTCAAGATTCAAGAATACATACTCATTTATTCCCATTCTAACAGTATGTCTCAGGGCTGGAGATGCTACATAGGATAGTTCAGTTAGTAACCAGGCACCATGCTGTCCGGTACCCATACTCACGCTGTTGTCCAATCTTTCTTAATAGAGGTGCTTGAACTTGATCTGGCTTGAGAAATGTGATCTCTGTGAACAAAGGCAAAATTCAAGGATCCCTTAGGAGCATAAGCTTAGTAGATAGAACATGCTGGTGAGGGAAAACTGTACATTTTGTTGTATGAAGTACTGAATGTAAAAATTAACTCTGTCAGTTAGCAGCAGTGATGGCACTGGGCAAGTGATTTAAGTTTTAGCGTCTTATTTTCTTTATCTGCAAAATGGGAGCCATAATACCTGTATCACAGAATTGGAGTAAGAATTAAAGGGAGGTGTCTTTGTCCATTCATGCTTCTGTAACAAGAGACTACAAACTAGGTAGCTTATAAACAACAGAGGTTTCTCCCAGATCTGGAGGATGGAAATGTAAGATTAGAGTGCCAGCACGATCGGGTGAGAACCCTCTTCCAGTTACAGACTTCTCATTGTACTCTAAAGTTGAGGGAAGGGACCAAGGGATTCTTTTGGTTCTCTTTTATAAAGTCGCTAAATCCCATTCATGAGGGCAGAGCCTCCCACAGACCCTACCTTCTAATGCCATCACTTTGAGGTTAGGTTGTCAACATAGGAATTGTGGGGAGATTCATTCAGGCTATAGCAGAAAGTATGTGAAAGTACTTTGTTAATGCTTAATATAAAGGAAATTTATATAGGTTTTCTTGATCTTACCCTCTATTGGCCAAGAGATGTCTTTTAACCTAATGGAGATATGTTGCTTTTGATCAGATTTCCAGAGCACAATGACTGAGGCTTAGAATACCTGTCATTTTCAAGCATCAGGCAGGTGCTGCTGATGTTCTCTATAGGCTTTGTGCTCTGTACTGCCTTGTAACTTTCACTAAGAAGTTTCAAGCAGCATTCATGAAGAAGTTGGAACAGATTCCTGCCTGTACCTGTGGCTGTTTTATTTTATTTTGTGTTTTAAAGGTCAAGCCCAACACATCTGGACTACAGTGGGATGTTTAGAGACATATCACTTTATGAAAGTCTTGACAGCAGGATTTGGAGCACATGTTGCATGTACTGTCACTTTTTACTTCCATCTGGTAAACAGAAGCCTAGCTGGGACTCACAAGGGAGAATGATTTATACATTTTAGTGGAGACCCCATTTATAACATTTATAAAACAAGATCAAGTTAGTAGGTTATTTTATTTATTTAAATGCTTTTACTCTGCTTCATTCCACAAAAGATTTAAGAGAAGTTAGATAGGAGGATTGATTGAGAACTAGTCTATTACTTAGAAAGGCATTAAGATTGTAATGAAAATTGAGTTATATTTTTGAAGTAGAATTTATTTGAGAGAATATATGCTATAGTGGCTATATTAATATGGGGGAAAGTACGTGAAGAATTTGTGTATAATTCAAGATAGTAAGGACTATTCCTTTTGTTTTAGTATCTTTGACATATAAATAAATGTTTATGTGTATATGTGTGAATATATACACATGTATATATACATATATGATTTTTCTTAAATTTCCTGAATTTTATGATTATTCTGTTTACTGTGCTTAGCATGAGCAGTTCAGTGACAGGAAATTAGCAGGAAAAAATTGTATCAGGCAATTTTGTCAGGGATATTCCATTAGTATACAACTGAATAATGAGGACTGTCAGTCAATAAAATGCTTGACCAGAACTTCTCATTACTTTACTGTCATGTCTTTTTTAAGCAGATGAATTTTGATGAATCAGTACATTCTGTTTTATGTATATGAAACCAGTCTGATGTTATATCTGGTTTTGTGTGTATATATATACCCTTTTTCCTGAGTTGGTTACTTCATCTTCCCTTATTCATGTAAGCCAGGAATCCTTTTTCACTTAGCTCTGTGGATATTTTATCATTTCCAGGACCAGTTTTAATCAACGAACAGTAAATTTGGGGCAGGGGGGAATTGATTAAGGCCAGGTATTTTTTACTTTTCATTGTTTAAAAAGAAACTGAATTTGGAATACATTGACAAAATCGGATCAGATCAGATCAGTCACTCAGTCGTGTCCGACTCTTTGCGACCCCATGAATCGCAGCACGCCAGGCCTCCCTGTCCATCACCAACTCCCGGAGGTCACTCAGACTCACATCCATTGAGTCAGTGATGCCATCCAGCCATCTCATCCTCTGTTGTCCCCTTCTCCTCCTGTCCCCAATCCCTCCCAGCATCAGAGTCTTCTCCAATGAGTCAACTCTTCGCATGAGGTGGCCAAAATACTGGAGTTTCAGCTTTAGCATCATTCCTTCCAAAGAAATCCCAGGGCTGATCTCCTTCAGAATGGACTGGTTGGATCTCCTTGCAGTCCAAGGGACTCTCAAGAGTCTTCTCCAACACCACAGTTCAAAAGCATCAATTCTTCGGCCCTCAGCCTTCTTCACAGTCCAGCTCTCACATCCATACATGACCACAGGAAAGACCATAGCCTTGACTAGGCGAACCTTTTTTGGCAAAGTGACATTGACAAAATAGTCATTCATTAAATATTTCTCAGGAAATAAAGCATAGTTGAAATTAATTATCTTAACATTTGGGGTCTATATGACATGTTAATTCCTATCTATAATTGTATTTCTTAATTCTACTTTCATTATTTCCCTTCCACTTATCAACTGTGGTGTAAAAGCTTGATTTTTAAAAAATTAGAATAAATAAATTTAAATTCTATTTTGATAGAATTCCAACATACGTCTTAAAATAATTGAATTATTCTTGACCATTTAGTCGTTTTTCTTTTCACCAGATATTAATGAGCTTCTACAATGTAGCAGGCTCTTTGATAAGGCAGAGACTTATCAGAGAACAAAATAGACCCAGTCCTTGCCCTTATGGGTTTTACAGTTTAGAGAAGCAAACAAGAGAAAACTATTAACCACAAAAATATGCAGGTATTTAGGAACTGAGGTAAGTGCAATGAAGGAAAAACGTAGGGTTGTATGACTGAAAATTAAAGAGACATCCAGCTTAGACTGAGAGAAAAGGAAAAAAAAACTTCTCTGGAAATTTCAGCTAAACTGGTAAAATACTGAAGGATGAGCTGAAGTTATCTGAGGAATGGGAGATAATATGTTTGAAGTATACTGATGGAGGGAGAGAGTGGCAGAAATGATAGATAGATTCAGGTGGATTATACAGGCACCTGAGGCCTTGTTAAAATTTTATAATTTGATCTTAAGTGCATTGGAAGTCACTGAAAGGCTTTAAAGAGATCCAAAATAAGCTTAGTATTTTAAATAGATACTCTGACTTCTGGTTGTGTGGAGAATAGATTGCAAAAGAAAAAAAATGAAGATGGATGGGCTTTTCAGTGGGGGATATCCTTCAGGAGGTTACTACAGAAGGATAGGTGATGGATGATGGTGATTTGGACCAGGTTAATGGCAGGCAGGGGAGACAAAATAAAGTGGACGTGTATAATGAAGATAGTATAAACTGACCATGAAGAGGACTTGGGAGACTATGAATGAGTTATTAAGAATGATTTACATTTTCTATCATAAGGAATCAGGTGAATGGAGGCACTAGGATGTACAGAGATGGAGAAGAATGGAACAGAAGCAGCTTTAACAGAACTGAGGATTGAAAACCCAGAGTTAGGAATCAGTGTTCTAGAGGAGTTGAAAGGAAAGATACAGTGAAAGACAGACATTTGGAGCAGCAAAGAAATAAAACTGAAAACGACAGAGTCCTTAGTGAAAGTTCAACAGGGACAGATGTTTAGTCTTCCTAATTTAGGAGAACAATGGACCTGGGTGCTTGGTAAGAACTTCAGGAGAAGACACAAAAAGTCTCGCTTATGGAAAACTTGTTTGCTTTTGGACAAATCACTTAACCTATTGAGCTCTATTCACTCATCTATTAAATGAACGTGTTGAATGAGAGAAGGTATCTTTTTATTCTAGCATTCTATTAATATGATACTATGGCACCCCACCCCAGTACTCTTGCCTGGAAAATCCCATGGACGGAGGAGCCTGGTAGGCTCCAGTCCATGGGGTCGCTAAGAGTCGGACACGACTGAGCGACTTCATTTTCACTTTTCACTTTCGTGCATTGGAGAAGGAAATGGCAACCCACTCTGGTGTTCTTGCCTGGAGAATCCCAGGGACGGGGGAGCCTGGTGGGCTGCCGTCTGTGGGGTCGCACAGAGTCGGACACAACTGAAGCGACTTAGCAGCAGCAGCAGCATGCAGTGGGAAACAGCTGGAGTTTTGGAGTCACAAAGATGAAGTTCAATACTCCAGTTCTCTAATTTCCACATCTACAAAATGGGACTGATATTAATGAGATAACTTACATGTTGGAAGTGCCTTTTTTCCTTTATTCCTCTTAATGCTAATCAGAAGTTCTTAACATATTTCATTTGGGAATTAGTCATATACTTTCCTAAACAATTTTTTCTAAAAGCTGAGAAACAAACTTGGAGTAGAATATCAGATTGATACATTTTTGTATTATTTTATTTTTGTCATGTGATCTTACTTCTCTGAAGCTCTATTTTCTCTTTTGTGAAATAAACATAGTAATATTTAGCTTATCAAGTTGTTATAAGGCTTGCACAAAGTACCACACACTAAGGGCCTAGCCAAGTACCTGGAACATAGTAGGCTCTTGAAAGATTTGAGATTTAATCCTCTCTCTAGATTCCATTCTAAGGCAAAAGTAGGTAAGAAATCTTTAGGCCAGAACTACTTTCTGCAGTTACTGGATAACTGGTCATGTGATATCTATTTATATATTCAGTAGTTATTCAATTTTTCAGCAAAGCCAGTAAGCATCTTGTCAATATTTATTGTGACCAGAGGGATTCTGACTTGCTCATTGATGAGACAAAACTGCTGCAGGAGCCATGAAAGAGCTTCCCTAGGCCTAATTGGCATCTATGGAAGCTTTGTGATATATGTTGTTTAATGCCAATGAAAGTACAGTTTGCATTTTAATGGCAATAATGACCTTTCGAATAAGTAAAAAGATCCTGGAGCGCTGTGTAAAAGAAAACAGCACACATGCCCTTTGCTTTTAAAAATGCAGGAAGCCTGATTCTGGAGCCATTATAATCAGTGAGCTACTCGGTCCTCTCACAGACTGCCTTTTTCAGTCGCATCCAATTTCATCCTTCTTAGACCTCAGGTCACCTTAAACGAATTGCTTAAAAAGAAGACAAAAGATGCCTCATGTAATATGCCTAGGATACTGAGGCCAAGTTAAATGGAATCTCTAGCACCTCTGTGTTTCAAGCTCTGGTTTAGCTCGCAGGTAGCTGTAATTCTGTCTGGAAAGGCCAAGAGCATCTTGAAATTTTGGCCAAAGTGCTTTCTTCACCCAGCCTTTGAAGTCCAGGCATTGGGAGGTCAAAAAATACCAGTTTAATATTTCATCATTGTAGGCTCTGGCTATTACAGTAAAGCCCTAACTCCTAGCTCTCCCTCTAATCTCTCTCTGCCACCAGTCTCTCTCTTTCCTTCAATTCTGACTCCCCTTGGATTAATCTTCCTGAAACAGCCTTTGGAGTCTTGCCTCATCTTAAAACTTGTCACTCTCTGTTAAACAAAGTGTAAACTCTGTACAGTGGCAAAATCTGACCCTAAGCTACCTGCCTAGATTTTTCTTTTATTATAATCTTTCATAAACCTGACATGCCAGGCATATGTAATTTCTTGGGATCTTGCCAAAGCCCAGTGTTACTGCCAGAAGCAAGGTACACGTCCCATTTGATTTTGAGATCCAGGTACTTTTTTCTCATTTCTTCTTCCCTTGCACATGGGAATCCTTATATTCTATGCTAAAAAACATTTTGTTTTCATACATCTTCAGGATAGCTTGTACTCATGAATTCCTTTCTCTGAACTGCTCTCTTAAAAGCAAAAGCCAGTCACTGTTATAGGATCTTATTTTCTCCCCCAACATGTACTGCTTCCTGCACTAATGTTCTTGGAGGTGATTATCAACTTTCCAGAAAGTAAATTAAAGAGGAGAATGCAGGGAAGGGAAAAGTACGCACACACACACACACACACACACACACACACACACACACACACTCACTTATCTAGACATCCATTAAATATCTCATTTACTCTTCAAGACAAACCCTAGGAAGTAAGTTTCGGTAAAATACTTTAGAGATAAATAAACTGAGGACATTAAGTGACTTGTCCAAACATACATATTATTTAGGGCCTTTGTGGCTCAGCTGGTAAAGAATCCACCTGCGATGCGAGAGATCCAGGTTTGATCCTTAGGTTGGAAGACCCCCTAGAGAAGGGAAAGGCTACCTACTCAAGTATTCTGGCCTAGAAAATTCCATGGACTGTATAGTCCATGGGGTCGCAAAGAGTCGGACATGACTCAGTGACTTTCACTTTCCACTTTTCATACATTATTTAAGGGTGAAACCAGAATCTAAAAGCTGGTCTAATCTGACTTTGTAGTATAGGCTTTCATTCAAGAGCATTGATAGCCTCTAGGCATGAATGATATAAAAAGGTTTCTATTGGTTTCACTTGAAATCCTACAGGGAATCAAAATGTGATTCCAATATTCTATTTTCTGGAAGCTGAAAATTAAAATTTCTACTTTATCGCAAAGAGGGTAGGATGGGAACTAATATTACCAGGTAGTGTTACTGATTCTAACTTGTGAAAGTGAACACATAAAATATTGAGAGACTGATAGCTCACTGTACATGTTCAAAGGTTGGACCAGGGCGACTGTGGGAATTTAGAGAGCAATGCAACTCTTGAGTACTGTGAGTGAGGTAGTACATAGAGGTAATTCAAGTGCAAAGTCAAGTGGAATAAGGGCAAGAAAGCCCAAATTCCAGTTAGAATTTATGGATGTTGGATTAACTTTAGGAAACTTGGTCTAATAGCTTCAAGGCAAGCATAGACTAAGTCAAGAACATGAGTGCAAAACAGGTCAGAAAGTCTATATTCAATTAAGGAAAATTTAGCAAAATCAGCATTATATACCAAGATATAAAGTAGCAAGTGGTTGGAAGATACTTCTAGAATTGTTAGTAAAAAAAAAAAAACAAAACTGATGGAGTAAAAGTTGGGCCAGCTAGATGTTTATTTTATCAACAATATCTATGGATGATTGTTGCTTTTATTTTTAAAATAAAATATCAGGTTCCCCTAGACCTCTGGCCTTAATGAGATTAAATGATATTCCAGTTTCCAGTTCAGTCGATTAGTCGTGTCTGACTCTTTGTGACCCCATGAACCACAGCACACCAAGCCTCCCTGTCCATCTCCAACTCCTGGAGTTCACCCAAACCCATGTCCACTGAGTCTGTGATGCCATCCAACCATCTCATCCTCTGTCATCCCCTTCTCCTCCTGCCCCCAATCCCTCCCAGCATCAGGGTCTTTTCCAGTGAGTCAGCTCTTTGCATCAGTTGGCCAAAGTATTGGAGTTTCAGCTTCAACATCAGTCCCTCCAATGAACACCCAGGAATGCTCTCCTTTAGGATGGACTGGTTGGATCTCCTTGCAGTCCAAGGGACTCTCAGAGTCTTCTTCAATGCCACAGTTCAAAAGCATCAATTCTTTGGGGCTCAGCTTTCTTTATAGTCCAACTCTCACATCCATACATGACCATTGGAAAAACCATAGCCTTGACTAGATGGACCTTTGTTGGCAAAGTACTGTCTCTGCTTTTTAATAGGCTATCCAGGTTGGTCATGACTTTCCTTCCAAAGAGCAAGTGTCTTTTAATTTCATGGCTGCAATCACCATCTGCAGTGATTTTGGAGCCCAGAAAAATAAAGTCAGCCACTGTTTCCACTGTTTCCCCATTTATTTGCCATGAAATGATGGGACCAGATGCCATGATCTTAGTTTTCTGAATGTTGAGGGTTAAGCCAATTTTTTCACTCTCCTCTTTCACTTTCATCAAGAGGCTCTTTAGTTCTTCACTTTCTGCCATAAGGTGGTGTTATCTGCATAGCTGAGGTTATTGGTATTTTCCCTGGCAATCTTGATTCCAGCTTGTGCTTCCTCTAGCCCAGCATTTCTCATGATGTACTCTGCATATAAGTTGAATAAGCAGGGTGACAATATACAGCCTTCACGTACTCCTTTTCCTATTTGGAACCAGTCTGTTGTTCCATGTCCAGTTCTAACTATTGCTTCCTGACCTGCATACAGATTTCTCAAGATATTATGATATAAATGATATAAAGATATAAATGATATTATGATGATATAATACAGAGTGAGAGAGCTTTGGAGTCAGAGCCAATTCAGATCTTAGTTTGTTCACACTGCCTGTTTATGTAAATATACATGTTTTGTGTTCATTTGCATATTGTCTATGACTGCTTTCAAGCTACAATAGTGTGTCGAGTAGTTGCAACAGAGCCTATATAGTCTCCAAAGTCTAAACTATTTACTGTCTGTCCCGTTATAGGAAAATTTTACTAATCATTGGCTTAAAAGAGCAGTCATTTATTCTTGTTCAGTAGTTGGTAGGTTGGCTGGAGTTGTTCTCTTCTATAGGACTCTAGGACATAACCTAAATAGTACAGTCAGGTAGGGGGAAGACTTTTCAAGATGATGAAAATTCAAGGAGTAAACTTCTTCAGTACTAGACTCAAATAGGCCTACTGTTACTTCTGCCCATATACCATTGGCAAAGGAAGTCAAATGGCCAAACATAAAGTCAGGGGTCAGGGAAGTACGTTTACCCATGATGAAGCAAGAATATGGATGTAGGGAGGAATAGAGAATTGAAGTCTATTATTCAATCTACTACAAAATAATGGGCTGTATGATTATATGGGGATAATAGCATATCAGGTAAAATAAATAGGCAGTATATATACTCTAAGGTGAGAGCATCTCTGGTATATCCCTGGTATATATGGGAAATATAGATACTAATCAATCCTAAAGGAAATCAATCCTGAATATTGATTGGAAAGACTGATGCTGAAGTTTAAACTCCAATACTTTGGTCACCTGATGCAAAGAGGGGCCTCATTAGATAAGACCCTGATGCTGGGAATGATTGAAGGCAAGAGGAGAAGGGGACAACAGAGGATGAGATGGTTGGATTGCATGACCGACTCAATGGACATGAGTTTGAGCAAGTTCCAGGAAATGGTGAAGGACATCTTGGGAAGGGAAGCCTGGCTTGCTGTAGTCCATGGACTCACGAAGAGTCAGACATGACTGAGCAACTGAACAACAACAAAATATCTGAAAAATGGTCTACAGTGCAGTGAGTGAGGGGGAGAGTAGTTAGAGTTAAGAGTGGGGACATAATGGGGACCGGGAGTGGAGAGAGGATAGCCATTTGAGTGAGATGGGAAGTCAATACAAAGTTATAAAAAGACAACTGAATCATTTTGACTTAGATTTTAAATGACTTACTGTGACTCTTGTGTTGAGAATATACGTGAAGAGAAAAGGATGTAATCAGAACAGTTAAGAAGCTGTTTTAATTAGTACATGTGAGAGATAATGATGGTGGGTGGCATCTGTGGAGGTGGTGAGAAAGGTTAAATTTTATATATATTTTGATGTCAGAACCAAGAAGATTTTCTGACAGATTGGATGAGGAGTGTAAGAAAAACAGAGGAGTCACAAATAATCTCAACATCTTTGATCTGAATCGCAGAAGTGATGTAGTTACTAGCAAATAAAATGGAAGACTGCAGGTTGAGTAGTTTTGAAAAGAAGAAGCTTGGTGAGGGATATTTTGAGTTTGTGATATCCACTGGACACTAAAGTGGACATATCGAATAGGCAAAAGGATACACAAGACTGAAATTCAGGAGAACATTTGAGAAACATTTATTTGTTAATGATATTTAAAGCAGTAAGACTGGATTCATTCACTAAATGAGTTAGTGTAGATGGAGAATAATGCTAAAGATTGAGTGTTAGGGACTCCAATGTTAAGAGGTCTAGGACAAGAAGAAGAACAAGGGAATAAGACTGAGATGGAGCAACCAATGAGATAGGGTGAAAACCATGGGTGATTACATAGGTATTTTATGGAAGAGGCAGAAATCAAACCTAAGTTGCCTCAGCTGCCTCATTTTCAGACAAGGCAGTTTGGATTTCTCTTCAGCACCACGACTATTGTTTCAGGTTTGCCCTGGTTGTACCGTCAGTACAAGCTGAAGTTAAAGCTTTGACTTAAGAGTTACAGGAAATTTTAGTAATATGCTGTCCCAGGCATTTAATTCCAAGAGCCATGGGTTGGTATGGGTTGAAGAGATAGATTAATTTGATTGTTAAGCTTTTCCTGATGAATCTTAGTTTCAAAGTTCATTGCTTTTGTTTCTCTGGTCAGAAATATGCCTTATTGTAAATCTTATATAAACACAAAATTCCTACAGCTCAATTATTTCATCTCACAACTTGAACTCTTCAAAATAATTTCAAAACTTCTTAGACTAATATAAAGGAACCTTAGAAATCTGGGTTCTGATCTTCTCTTTTCCATCATCTTTCATCCCTACTCCCCACCTTCTCCTTGTTCTAGCAGTGTTGACCTACCGTAATTTCAGTTTCCTCAATGAGACATTCTCTCTTGCCTTCCTGCCTTCATGTGTGACCTGTCTTTGGATGACTCTTTCTCGACCCATATCTGGTTGCTACTTGTTCATTTTGAGGTCTCCGTTTAAATGTTTCTTCAGTCTTTCTTGATCCTCAGAATCTGCTATGGAACTGCAAGATTCCCACATCTCAGCTCTAATTACCAGTATCACAACTTCCCATATACTTGTCAACTTATCCCTCTAGATCAGAGGTTGGCAACTGTTTTTGTTTTGTTTTGTTTCTTTTTTCTGTAAGGGACAGGTAGTAAATATTTTAGAGTCTATGGACCAAACATTCTCTGTCACAACTACTTGATTCTTTCATTGTAACAGTCACAGCAAACCAGTCATGGCCAATACATAATCAAATCACTGTGTTTTAATAAAACTATGAGAAAATAGGTAGTGGATTGGATTTGGCCCATGAGGGTAGGAAATATACTTTTGTTGTTTGTTATGTCCCTAGCACCTAGCACAGTCTCTAAATCACAATAAGAACTGTACAGACGTTGTTTAAAAAATAAAGGGCAATGTGGGAAACCTGGCCAAGAAAATAGTGTCACTGTGAACATGCAAGAGTTGTGCAACTTAAGCTATTTTATGTGTATTCTTTCAAAGCAGTGCTCCATCCTTAAAATCTTTTCTCCTTTGCTCCTGTCTAAAATTGGCATCCATTTTACTGCTCTGACTCAGATTTCTGAACTTATTCTGGCTGGTGAAGCAGTTTTTACACAGACACTCAAGGGCAGCTGTTGAATCTGCGCATTTCCAACCACAACCAGGAACCAGCTTTCTCTTTACATGCAGCCGAGATGGAGTTGTCCCTGAGATTGAATCTGTGTGTTGTGGTTATTGGGAGTCTGGTATTTATTGACCATTCCTGTCTCTCGCAGTGCATGGAATTTGGGTAAGCACTGATTCATTTGCAGAGATATCATTTATTTAGATTCATTTGTTGGAGTTTCATGTGGTTTCTCAGCCATGGTTTACTTTCCCAAATTATGAACGGGAAATCAGGAGGTTTACGAGAATTTTGGCTTGTACCTTTGCCAGGTAATGAGTAAAACATGGTGTTGAAGATGAGAAACTGTGTTTGCGGTGGTCACATCTTTTAACCAGACATTGTCAGGATGTTGAGCCAGATTTGGTCAGATGAGCAAGTTAATTCCTGGGAAGTCTCATTACTTCTGGGTTATTTAAATGAAAAGGAAAAATAATAGAAAAGATGCTTGTATTTTTAAAGTGGCCTCACAAAACCATAATTATTTCCACTTTTCCCCCCAGATTTTACTGTACATTACATAGTACCAGGGGATCTTTAGTTGGTTTTGAGCACCATCCAAACCTAGAAGAGAAGGGACTTTAAGACTACATCCACTCTTAACTGAATATATAAGATGTGCTTAGTCCTTCCTAGGTACAGAGATCTGACACTGGGCTTGTAAGCATGTGCAGAAACTTGCCACTTTTGTGGATTGAAATATTACCTTAGGCCAAAGTGGTATTTCAACTATGTGTCAATTGTAATAAAAGTCTTTCACATTTTAAAGTTAAATACAGACTGAAGAGAGATAAAAAGGGGTTAATGAGAGGTTAGAACAGGAGAGTGAGGATTAGAAAAGAGACCATAAACAGGAGTAAAAATGTTTTAAGTCCTTTTATATTTAGAAAGTGCTTTATTGAGAAAAATTCTGAAAAAACTTCTACATTTGATTCCTTCAAAAGCCCTCTGAATTAGACAGGATTAAGTATTTCCTTTTTGCAAATAAGGAAATTAACTTCAAAGAGATTAAATGATTTGATCATACCCAGTAGAGATCCTCATGGTAAATAAGAGAAAGGGCCATGCTCACTTTTATTGCTACTCACCTGTTCAGTTATCTGCTTTCTTCCATAGTTTTATTTTGTTTCGTGTTCCCCAAGTCTAAACCTTGGGGTTTCAGGGTTCAAAGACTGAGTTTCTGTTGGCTAACATTTTTCCTTTATCCTCATAGCTGGCTGGATTGTTTCTTCCATTGTTTCCCGTAACTCTTATGGCCCAGTGAATCAGCCTGGGGAGAGATGAGTACAGGGGAACAGAGACTTGGTGAAATGGTGGTTAGGAGAGGGGAGAGTTAGGTGTATTGAGTTTTAGCAGAGTTAAAGTGAATATTCTAAGTGAAAGGAAGGCCAGCAGTTGCTGTAAAAATATTCATTTCCCAAATAGGAGGAATTAATTTTTTTTCCCCTTCTTGATTGTCAGTATAATAATTGATATTATTCAATGCAGTGGTCATTTTATAAAGAGCACAAAGCACACATCTAATTTATAGTGGTTAGTTAAAGGTATGTAAATGAATATCTTAGTGAACAGGATCGGTTGTACTTTCCATTGGAATTAAAATGCTACAGACATTTTTCTTTTAAGGTGGGCCTATGAGCCGTATGAATAGATATTTCTTTCTTTCTTTTTTTTTGATATTTCTTTTTTTAAGTTTTGAAGGTACTTTTGTTTCTTCAAGATTTAATCCTTAGTGTTCTCAAATGTTCTCAGATGGCATATACTTCTACGTGGAAGAAATCTTACATGGAAATATTATCTGCTTTAATTGATGTGGCCTGACATTGTCATCACATATTAACATTGTGTTTTTTTATATGTGTCTTTGAAACATTTAGGGCTTCCCTTGTGGTTCAGAGGTTAAAGCGTCTGCCTGGAATGAGTGAGACCCGGGTTCGATCCCTGGGTCGGGAAAAATCCTCTGGAGAAGGAAATGGCAACCCACTCCAGTATTCTTGCCTGGAGAATCCCATGGAGGGAGGAGCCTGGTAGGCTGCAGTTCATGGGGTCACAAAGAGTCGGACACGACTGAGCGACTTCACTTCACTTCACTTCACTTTGAAACATTTAAAATTTATGTCCATTTCCTTCACTAGCAGATTCTCACTCGGGATATCCTATTGAAAACTACCACCTTACATTTATGTAAACAATGATCTAAGCATGCAGAATGTTTTAGATATGAATCCCAAATTCCCTTGTCTGTGCTGGAGACGGTGCCTCAGAGCTCACTTCAGCCAGACCCTGTTAAACTTATACATATGGAAATGCTGTTCTTTGTTTGCATAATACCTTTGTACTCACATTTTCTGTTCTGTTTTAACACATGGAGTTAGTTCCTCAGACTTCGTATCAATCACTGAATAAGGAATTCTTTCATCTACTGGCAGATATTTAACATTTGTCTTCACATTTTTTTTATGCTGTTCCTCAGTTTCAAAAGAAACTCTAATCCTATAGATGACTGGCCTCCATAATTGCTATTGTCACTGTTATCATCTTCCACATTATTTTCTGCCAGTTTTTTCAGGTCACTCCTGGTTCACTATCAGAAAAGGAATCAGACTACAGGAAGTTAAAAGTTAAGTAAAATTTGAAAACACAGATTAAAATAATTTGATGCATTCACATGGAAGAGCAGGGGGAGAAAAAGAAAGGTACAGTTGGGTCCAAGAATAACAATCAGGTTATGGAATGACAGAACTCTGAAACAAGTTTTTAAAATGGTCAGGTGGCTACTCAGTTCACCTATTCTTTGGCCTCTGTCATCACTTCCCCAACATCACCACTGTTTTTTCCTTTCATAAGCCAGTGGCTATGGATGTGAGTATTGAACAGGCAAATGGACTAGAAGCCAAGAAACCTGGATTCAAGATCTGACTCTGCTGCTTGGGTAAATCACTTAAAGTCTCTGAGTTTGTTTTTCCAGCTGTAAAATGGAATCAATAACATCTGGCTGTCTCCTCTATGGGATTAAGGTGAAGTAAATATAAGAAAGTGTGAAAGAATTTTTGAAATTCTATACTTTTACATCTATATAAGGAATTTTCACCGTGAGCATTATTTCTATACTCGGTTGCTTTAGAAACTTCAATAACTTACTTTCTTTAAAAATCTCAAAATTTTTTTAGAATAAGTACTTTACCTGTAAGGGTTATGGACTCGGGGGGACTGAGGCTGCTGTTTTGCAGCAGAAATGTTTAGATTCTGTATATTCATGAGCAGGCACTGACAGAACATGCCTGATTAAAAAAAGAAGAAGAAGAATGGAGGCAGATGTACAAAGTGGAGAAGGTGAGGAACCATGGGCTTCCAGAGAATTCTTGATAAAGCATGAACGGAATTTCTTGCCCTAGAGTTTTGGTAATATCTTTGATTTTTCATTATAAATCTCTCTTTACTAAGGCCAGCTTAAATATGGGTCAGTTTTTTTTGTTTGTTTTTTTCAATCAGCTCCAAAGGACCTGACTGTGAAAAAAACCGATATTGGTCAGAGACAGCAGCCAGAAGCAAGGCCACCGACTGTTGTTGCAGGAGATAATAGTTCACAGTGCTCTGGAACTGACACCTAACACTCTTGATGAGTGTTCTCATCAGTGTATCATCTTTGGTGCCATCTCAATAAGGCTAGTGGAATGCCACAGTTGGCCACTGGTTATATTATTTCGAAAATTATTTTGAACTAAAAGGGAAGATCCTCTGCCTGGGAAATCTCAAATAATTTTTAAACATATTTCAGTTTCTACTGGGAAACTTTTGAACTCAGTGATATCACAGTGGCATAGTGTCACGGACAGAACATGGACTGAGGTCAGAAAACCTCTCATTTTAGCCTGAACACCACGTGTGTGATGTTGGATATGAAGCTTCATTCATCAGGGCCTTGATATCCCTTAGAACCCATTTTATTTCTACAAGATTGTCCTCATTCATTTTTTATTTTAGTTAGTTTCAGTCTTATCTCTTTTTTCTCAGTTTCGCTAAAAATCTGTCAACTCTGTCACTGGCATTACCTCCTGAACCATCCCTCGCCCCCCAAAACTGGGTCTGTGGAAAAATGCTCTTCCACTAGATCTAGTGCCAAAATGGTTGGGGACCACCAATCTAAAGGATATAATCAATTAGGTTATATGCTTAATAAGAGAGCTATGACATACGTGAAGCAAACAGAATTGTAAGAATAAATAAACAGGGAAATCCTTAATTAGAGTCTAGAGCACACATAGAAAACCTACAGGAATTTTATAGATTTGAGCAACAGTACAACCAACTTTGGAGAAGAAAATGGCAACCCATTCCAGTAATCTTGCATGGAAAATCCCACGGATGGAGGAGCCTGGCAGGCTACAGTCCATGGATTCGCAAAGAGTCGGATATGACTGAGCGACTTCACTTCACTTCACAACTAACTTTAACTAAACTAACATTTATCAAAGACTCCATAAAACAACAGCAGAATGCACATTGTTTTCAAGTGCATGCAGAATATTTACCAAGATACATTGTATTTGAGTTACAAAACAGATCTTAATAAATTTAAACAATTTAGTTCATACGAAGCATGTTTTCTTACAGTGGAATTAAATTAGAAATCAATAACAGAAAAATCCCAAACAAAATTTCAGCAGATTTTTTTTTTTTTGGTATTTTTGGAGAATTGACAAGTTGATTACAAAATTCATGTGGAAATAAAAGGACATAGAATAGACAAAACAATTTTGAAAGAAAAAAAATAAAAGAAGCCCACACTTATATGGACAACTGATTTTTCATAAAGGTGCAAAGCAGTGGAATGGAAAATAATAGCCTGTTCAACAAATAGTAGTGGAGCAATTGAATATTTATCTGTGTGTATGTGTATGTAAAAGAACTTAGATACATATATGCTATGCTATGCTAAGTCACTTCATTTGTGTCCGACTCTGTGTGACCCCATAGACGGCAGCCCACCAGGCTTCCCTGTCCCTGGGATTCTCCAGGCAAGAACACTGGAGTGGGTTGCCATTTCCTTCTCCAATGCATGAAAGTGAAAAGAGAAAGTGAAGTCGCTCAGTCATGTCCAACTCCCAGCGACCCCATGGACTGCAGCCCACCAGGCTCCTCCATCCATAGGATTTTCCAGGCAAGAGTACTGGAGTGGATGGGTCAATGTAAAACTATAAAATTTCTAAAAGAAAACATAAGAAAAATACTTTGTGATCTTAAGTTAGTCAAAGATTTTTTTAAATATGACACCCAAAACACAGTCTATGTATATAAAAGAACAAACTAGTTAATCTGGTATTAATTTTTAACCTTAAAAAGACTGGAGAAAATAAGCCAAAGCATGGAAGACAATGTTTGCTAATGATGTGTTTAATAAGGGACTTGTATTCAGAATATATAATGGACTCTCTACGTTCAACAATTTAAAAAACAAAGCAAAACTAGCAAATGGGCAAACACTTCACCAAAAAGATATCCAGATGGCAACTACTGAAAAAAATTCAACATTATTAGTCAGTATGAAATTGCATATTAAAACTACAATGGAATGTCATCACAACATGTTTAAATGTCTAATATAAGAAAGGCTGACAATATCATAGTGGAAGTGTATGGAACAACTGGAGCTCTTATACACTGCTGGTATGAATGTAAAATTGCTGTGACAGATAATTTGACAGTTTCTTTACAAGTTAAAAATACACTTAACCATATTGCCCAGTTATACTATTCATACATATCTCCCTAATAGAAATAAAAATATTTTTCCACAGATAGAAACAGTCCAAATGCCTATCGAGAAGTGAGTGAAAAAAGAAATAGTGGTACAGCCTTGTATTAGAATACTGCTCTCAGTAGAAATGAACTATTGATACATTCAACAACATGAATCAATCTCAAAAAATGCTGTGAAAGTCAGACAAAAAGTACATGTTATTAATATATGATTCCATTTATATAAAACTTAAGAGATTTAAACTAATCTATAATGACAGAAAGCAGAACAGTGCTTTCTTGGGAAGTGATGGAACTGAGAGATTACAATGATGCACCAGGAAATTTTTGAGGCGATGGATATATACAGTATTTTTATTGTGATCCTGGTTTTACATATACATGTGTCAAAACTTTTCAAATTGTACCTTTTAAATATGTGAGGTTATTGTATGTCAATTATACAGTAAAGACATTTAAATATATGTGTATAGATATGTGTGTCTGTATCATATATAGCCTATGTGATATAAGAAAATTATTTTGGGCGCCCTAGAAACTATCTCAAAGAAACAGACAGCTATCCTACTGAGCAGCAATAGCTGTTGATTAGCAATCCTGTTATTTTTCCTATTATCCTGTCTATATGGGTACACCAGGGAGAGTAGCAGCATGAATATATTTAACAATGACATAATTTTAGAGTAATGCCTGAAAGTTGTTGCTCAGATGTGTCTGACTTTTTGTGACCCCATGAACTGAAGCACATCAGCTTCCCTGTCCTTCACCATCTCCTGGAGTTTACTTAAACTCATGTCCATTGATTTGGTGATGCCATCCAACCATCTCATCCTCTGTCCCCCACCTGCTCCTGCCCTCAATCTTTCCTAGCATCAAAGTCTTTTCCAATGAGTTGATGGATACTTCCCATCACATGGCCAAAGTATTAGAGCTTCAGCTTCAGCATCAGCCCCTCCAATGAATATTCGGGGTTGACTTCCTTTAGGATTGACTGGTTTGAACTCCTTGCTGTTCAGAGGACTCTCAAGAGTCTTCTCCAGCACCACAATTTGAGAGCATCAACTTTTTGGCATTCAGTCTTCTTTGTGATCCAACTCTAACATCCATACATGACTACTGGAAAAACCATAGCTTTGACCATATGGACCTTTGTTGGCAAAGTGATGTCTCTACTTTTTTATATGATGTCTACATTTATCATACCTTTTTTTTTCTAAGAAGTAAGTGTCTCTTAATTTCCTAGATGTAATCACTGTCCACAGTGATTTTGGAACCCAAGAAAATAAACCCGTCACTGTTTCTGTTGTTTCCTCATCTATTTTCCATGAAACGGTGGGACTGGTGGATACCATGATCTTCATATTTTGAATGTTAAATTTTAAGCCAGGTTTTTCACTTTCATCTTTCACATTCATTGAGAGGCTCTTGAGTTTCTCTTCTCTTTCTGCCACTAGTGTAGTATCATCTGCATTTTTGAGGTTGTTGATATTTCTCTCAGCAATCTTGATTCCAGCTTGTGATTCATCCAGCCCAGCATTTTGAATGATGCAATCTGCATATAAGTTAAACAAGCAGGGTGACAATGTACAGCCTTGTCATATTCCTTTCCCAATTTTGAAAGTTAGCTTGTGTGAAATAATAGATGCTAACTGATGAGTCTTATTGGTCAGTTTTAAGGACATAACTGTTATCAAGTGATCATCCATAATCACTTTTTCATAACATTATTTTGGGAAATTTTAAGAGAGAAAATGTGAAGAACAGAATTAACCCCCTTTCTCCTCTCTCTGTTTATCATATTTACCTAGAAAAATCCAATTCTGGTTAAACCCAACTATCAACCTAATCATTTCCTGTACTAGGTCAACTGCATGATTTTTGAGAAACTCATACAGCCATGCCCATGGATTTTCTTTAGAATTTACATTTAAAAAAAATCAAGTGGGTACTCACTAGTGCCAACAGTAAAAGAGTGCCCTGGTAAATGCACTTTCCTGCTTTTCACAATGACCATTTTATATCTTGTCTTATTTTTTCTCAAATGTTTTGCTTCTACCTCTCTGACCAGTAATGATTTTACTTAAAATAATCACTGAGCATATAGAAGCAATTAGAAAAGAACTTCTATATTTCTCCTACCACCAGATTTACTAATCTACCAGTTTATGGATCATGAGCTCTGCCTTTCCTTCTTTCATAGTGGTCTGTGCACCCATCTATGGAACCCCTGGGATTCATTTTTTCCCTCCTCACATTTAGATGTGAGAACCCCCTAGAGTTCAGTCTTTGGCTATTTTCTCTATCTATACTTTTATGGAGAAACAGTGGAAACAGTGTCAGACTTTATTTTCCTGGGCTCCAAAATCACTGCAGATGGTGACTGTAGCCATGAAATTAAAAGACGCTTACTCTTTGGAAGGAAAGTTATGACCAACCTAGATAGCATATTCAAAAGCAGAGACATCACTTTGCCAACAAAGGTTCGTCTAGTCAAGGCTATGGTCTTTCCTGTGGTCATGTATGGATGTGAGAGTTGGACTGTGAAGAAGGCTGAGTGCCAAAGAATTGATGCTTTTGAACTGTGGTATTGGAGAAGACTGTTGGGAGTCCTTTGGACTGCAAGGAGATCCAACCAGTCCATTCTGAAGGAGATCAGCACTGTGATTTCTTTGGAAGGAATGATGCTAAAGCTGAAACTCCAGTACTTTGGTCACCTCATGCGAAGAGTTGACTCATTGGAGAAGACTCTGATGCTGGGAGGGATTGGGGGCGGGAGGAGAAGGGGACGACAGAGGATGAGATGGCTGGATGGCATCACTGATTCAATGGATGTGAGTCTGAGTGACCTCCAAGAGCTGGTGATGGACAGGGAGGCCTGGCGTGCTGCAGTTCATGGGGTTGCAAAGAGTCGGACACGACTGAGCGACTGATCTGATCTGATCTGATACTTTTAACCTATACCTTTTCTCTGGGTAATCTCACCCAGTTCTATGGTTTTAAATTCCATCAATATGCTATCGACTCCAAAACTGTAGCTCCAGTCAAGGCCTGTGCCCTGAATTCAGCTACATTTCACCTTTACTTTCACTGCTTTAGTTCAAGCCACCTTTGTATATTGTCTGGACTATTGAACCAGCCTCCTGTTCCCATTTTTGCTTCTCCTGTACATCCATTCTCTATATAGTAACCAAAGTGGTATTTTAAAAAGCCCGAGTAAGATTATTTTGGTTCTCTGTTTTAAAACTACACAAAGGTATGTACTTCTGTTAGAATAAAATCCAAATTTCTGGCTATGAGTTAGGACATGGGTTAGCAAGCTGCAGCTTTACCCACCAAATACAGCTTGACACCTGTTTTTGTAAGTAAAGACATATTGGAACACAGCCATACCTATTTATTTACTTACTGTTGACGTCTAGTTTACTGCTACAAGGACAGAATTGAATAGTTACAACAGAGACTATGTCTTGCAAAGCCTAAAATATTTACTATCTGTCTCATTAAGAAAATATTTGCCAACCCCTGATTTATTACATCTTCATAGGATGGAGAGAAAAAGAAAGGAAAAAGAAAGGCAACAACAGTTAAAAAAAAAGTTTGATGAGAATATTTCAATTCCAAGTTAAGGAATTTTGAGTGTCTTTGCCTTCATTGGTGACTCTTTAGTTCTGCCAGGGGTTTTGCAGGTCACATGGCAAAATATTTGCTAATAGAACATCTAAGTTTGTGCCTTTTTTCCACTTTATTTTTTTAATTTAAGGATATTTGTTTTACAGAGTTTTGTGGTTTTCTGTCATACATCAAAAGAATCAGGCATAGGTACATGCATGTTCCTTCCCTCCCGAACCTCCCTTCCATCTTCCTCCTTATCCCACCCTTCTAGATTGTCACAGAGTCCCTGTTTGAGTTCCCTGAGTCATACAGCAAATTCCCATTAGGCTATCTATTTTACATATGGTATTATAAATTTCCATGTTACTCTCTCCATATGTCTCACTCTCTCCCCTTTGCCAATAACTTTGTCAATGGAATAGATGCAATTTTGAAACACTGCACATGTAAATGTAATTAGAATACTACTTATGTCTCAGGATGTTTTTCCATAAAAATGATTTTACAATTTTTAAATGTAAGTGATAAACTTCTTTGCCATTCAAAATTTTGCATTTAAAACAATTTTTTCAGGAATGCATCTGCTTTTGTACATAGATAAACACCAAATTGAGGGCTTCCCAGGTGATTCAGTGGTAAAGAATCCACCTGCTAAGCAGGAGATGAAGGTTCAATCCCTGGGTTGGAAAGACCCCCCTGGAGGAGGAAATGGCAGCCCACTCTAGTATCCTTGCCTGGAGAATCTTATGGACAGAGGAGCCTGGTATCTACAGTCCATGGGGTCACAAAGAATCAGACATGATGTAGAGAACCACTACACTAAACCACTACCACTTAGAAACACCAAATTGATCTTTATTCCTAGAATTTGTCTGAGTGATCTTAGGCCAAGCAATGCCTATCAAGCTATTTTAAGTTCCTCTTCCTGTGTTGTTGATACTTCTTGTAAGTGCATTGGCCTTGCAGAGTCAAGAAAATTGTTTAAAGTGGGGTGTTTAAAGTGTGCATAAAGGCAAGAGGAAGAAATTGACTCAGAATTTTCCCAGAAATAGAGAGCATTCCTTTTTCAAGTATATTTTAGGGGATAGGCCCCAGAAATATGTCGCTATGTTTCTAAATTTTACTGTACATTATAATACATTTATTATACATTACCAACTCTCTAGTGTTATTTGCTAAATAAATACTGCCAAAATACTAAATCTGAACATTGTATATTATGTAGTAAGCATATAAGCACATTTGTTGAACAACTATAAGCAAAGAAAAAAGGGGTTTTTTGTTTGTTTGTATGTTTGTTTTTTGGATCTTTTTATTGTGTTAAAAATATGTAAAAACTACCATCTTCCTATGAGTTGAAGTGAAGTGAAGTCGCTCAGTCGTGTCCGACTCTTTGCGACCCTATGGACTGTAGCCTACCAGGCTCCTCCGTCCATGGGATTCTCTAGGCAAGAATACTGGAGTGGGTTGCCATTTCCTTCTCCAGGGGATCTTCCCAACCCAGGGATCGAACCCGGGTCTCCCGCATTGGAGGCAGACGCTTTAACCTCTGAGCCACCAGGGAAGTTCCTGTTTGTTTGTATGTTTGTTTTTTGGATCTTTTTATTGTGTTAAAAATATGTAAAAACTACCATCTTCACCATTTGTAAGCATATGGCACCCCACCCCAGTAATTTTGCCTGGAAAATCCCATGGACGGAGGAGCCTGGTAGGCTCCAGTCCATGGGGTCGCTAAGAGTCGGACATGACTGAGTGGCTTCACTTTCACTTTTCGCTTTCATACATTGGAGAAGGAAATGGCAACCCACTCCAGTGTTCTTGCCTGGAGAATCCCAGGGACAGGGGAGCCTGGTGAGCTTCCGTCTATGGGGTCGCACAGAGTCAGACACGACTGAAGCGACTTAGCAGCAGCAGCAGCAATTCAGTAGTGTTAGGTATATTTATATTGTTGTGAAACAATCTCCAGAGCTCTTTTATCTTGCAAATCTGAAATTCTATACCTGTTAAACAAACAGTTTCCCTTTTCTACCTGTTTCTTGTAACCACCGTTCAACTTTCTGTTTCTATGAATTAGACTAATTTAGATACCTCATGTGGGTGGAATGGGCTTCCCCGCTGGCTCAGCAGCAAAACATCAGCCTGCAAGGCAGGATTCACAGGAGACTCTGGTTTGATCCCTGGGTCAGGAAGATCCTCTGGAGGAAGAAATGGCAACCCACTTCAGTATTTTTGCTTGAAAAATCCCACGGACAGAGGAGCCTATTGGACTACAGTGCATAGGGTCTCAAAGAGTTGGATATGAGTGAGTGACTGAGAAACAATGACAATGAGTGGAATAATTCATCATTTGTGGGTTTTTTATCTTTTTTTCTTTTGTGGCTGGCTTATTTCACTTAGCAGAATGTCCTCAAGGTTTATCCATGTAGCATATGACAGGATTCCTTATTTTTTAAGGCTGAATAATATTTCATTGTATATACATGCCACATTTTGTTTATCTATTTACCCATCCATTGGCTTTTGGGTTGCTCCCACATCTTGACTATTGTGAATGGTGTAGCTATGAATACTACTACTACTACTAAGTCGCTTCAGTCGTGTCCGACTCTGTGTGACCCCATGGACTGCAGCCTACCAGACTTCTCCGTTCATGGGATTCTCCAGGCAAGAACAGTGGAGTGGGTTGCCATTTCCTTCTCCAATGCATGAAAGTGGGAAGTGAAAGTGAAGTCGCTCAGTCGTGTCTGACTATGAATATAGATGTTCAAATATCTTTGGAACTCTCTTTCAGTTCTTTTGAACATATACCCAGAAGTATCATAATCCCAGAAGTGGGATTGATGCATCAAATGGTAGTTCTATTTTTTAAATTTTATCAAGTGTTTTTATATAGCAAAATTTAACTTAATAGATTAGAAATTTATTTTCACACCTGTGTAGTTTGTTTCCCAGTTTAGTTCAATGAAGACTGAGCAATAGAAAAGATAGAAATAGTTTTATGGTGAGTAAGAGAATGAGGTCGCAACAGAAACAAGTAAGATCATACTAAAAATGCTAATAAGAGTTGAAACTCCAGTTTAGGTCCGTGATCAGAAATGCATAATAGTAACGTAAGGTGGGTGCTGTATTACAATTTTTACAATGACCACTAACTACTACTGACCACTAACTACTATGTTCAAGCTGGATTTAGAAAAGGCAGAGGAACCAGAGATCAAATTGCCAACATCCGCTGGATCATCGAAAAAGCAAGAGAGTTCCAGAAAAGCATCTATTTCTGCTTTATTGACTATGCCAAAGCCTTTGACTGTGTAGATCACAATAAACTGTGGAAAATTCTGAAAGAGATGGGAATACCAGACCACCTGATCTGCCTCTTGAGAAATCTGTATGCAGGTCAGGAAGCAACAGTTAGAACTGGTCATGGAACAACAGACTGGTTCCAAATAGGAAAAGGAGTACGTCAAGGCTGTATATTGTCACCATGTTTATTTAACTTATATGCAGAGTACATCATGAGAAATGCTGGACTGGAGGAAACACAAGCTGGAATCAAGATTGCTGGGAGAAATATCAATAACCTCAGATATGCAGATGATACCACCCTTATGGCAGAAAGTGAAGAGGAACTCAAAAGCCTCTTGATGAAAGTGAAAGTGGAGAGTGAAAAGGTTGGCTTAAAGCTCAACATTCAGAAAACGAAGATCATGGCATCTGGCCCCATCACTACATGGGAAATAGATGGAGAAACAGTGGAAACAGTGTCAGACTTTGTTTTTCTGGGCTCCAAAATCACTGCAGATGGTGACTGCAGTCATGATATTAAAAGACGCTTACTCCTTGGAAGGAAAGTTATGACCAACCTAGATAGCATATTCAAAAGCAGAGACATCACTTTGCCAACAAAGGTTCGCCTAATCAAGGCTATGGTCTTTCCTGTGATCATGTATGGATGTGAGAGCTGGACTGTGAAGAAGACTGAGCACCGAAGAATTGATGCTTTTGAAGTGTGGTGTTGGAGAAGACTCTTGAGAGTCCCTTGGACTGCAAGGAGATCCAACCAGTCCATTCTGAAGGAGATCAGCCCTGGGATTTCTTTGGAAGGAATGATGCTAAAGCTGAAACTCCAGTATTTTGGCCACCTCATGCGAAGAGTTGACTCATTGGAGAAGACTCTGATGCTGGGAGGGATTGAGGGCAAGAGGAGAAGGGGACGACAGAGGATGAGATGGCTGGATGGCATCACTGACTCGATGGGTGTGAGTCTGAGTGACCTCCGAGAGCTGGTGATGGATAGGGAGGCCTGGTGTGCTGCGGTTCATGGGGTTGCAAAGAGTCGGACACGACTGAGCGACTGATCTGATCTGAACTACTACTACTACTACACTATGATATAGATTGAGTTTCTTAAAATTTATTTTTATTTATTTGACCATACTAGGTCTTCGTGTGGTATGTGGGATCAAGTTCTCTGACCAGGATCAACCCAGGCCCCCTGCATTGGGAACATGGAGTCTTAGCCACTGGACCACCAAGGAAGTCCCTGGATTGGCTTTTGAGTTGATATCTGGGGCATTTTATAGTAGGCAAGGAGCCTGTACTGTGTGAACCATCAAATGTTGAGTTCCTAATTTGGGGCACTTTCTCTGAAATGTACTTCTACTGTTTAGTCACAAAGAACAACAGGGCCCCAGAAGTGACCTGCTCAGAACCATCAGTTGAAAATAGTAGTTAGGGAGGCAGCCAGCAGTTCAGGCCTTGAGGTCGTCATCATGTGTAGCCTTTTAAGTTTCTTTCTTAAAGTTCAAAGTCATTAAAGTAATTCCTCAGCGGGGTCTCCACTCATCATGCTTTGTTTTGCAGAGGTAATTACCATCAACACTAATGGGAATTCTGTATTTGACTCCAAAAGTAAGCACAGCACTAGCTCCTGAAACAGAATACAAGAGTTACTGAACTCCATCTAAATTTTCTTCCAGGTTTTCAAAGGAGAGAGAATTCAGTTGGCATTAGAAAGGCACTTAATAAATCCTTCCTTTGCTTCTGCACTTGTTTAAATTTTTCTAGAATTTAAAAGTGCATAAAAATGTAAGATACTGTTTCCTGAGAATAGAACAAATAATCACAAAAGTGCTTATTGTGTACGAGGAAGTATGCCTAGCATTTTATTTACTTTATTATTTTACTTATTTTTTTCCTCACAGAAACCTTCTAAGTAGGCGTTAAGTGAAAGTCACTCAGTTGTGTCTGACTCTTTGCAACCCTGTGGATAAACCATGGAATTCTCCAGGACAGAATACTGGAATGGGTAGCCTTTCCCTCCTCCAAGGGATCTTCCCAATGGCCTCCTTTTAAAAGTGTGGAATCTGAGAATAGGGAGGATCAGTAGTTTTCCAACATTTAGCATGGGTTCTCAACCCTGAGCTAAGGACTATGGGAATACATATAGAGAGGACTCCTTTTAGAGTCTTATCTGAAAAAAAAAATAAATCTATGTCTGTTATCAGAGAAGAAGGAAGTTATGACATTATAAACAGTGATGCAGTCCTGACTCTACATCTCAGGGTTCCATCTCTAAAAATAAATATGTCTGATACTAAGCATGTCCAACAATGTAGGCAAAAGTCTACGATTTTCAGGGCCTCGAGTGAGTATACATGGAGGCCCACGTGCTTGTTGTTTAGTTACTAGGTCGTGTCTGACTCTTTTGGGACCCCATGGACCATAGCCCCCCAGGCTCCTCTGTTGATGGGATTTTCCAGGCAAGCATTCTGGAGTGGGTTGCTATTTCTTTCTCTAGGGGATCTTCCTGACCCAGGGATGGAACCTGTGTCTCCTGCATTGGCCGGTGGATTCTTTACCATTGATCACATAAATATAGCTAGATATTTAAGTCAAGTCATCAAACTGTTGATTAAAATATATACTGTCTTCTTATCTCAATAAATGTACTTTTGTAGTAACCTGTAAGGCTGGAGTTAAATTTAGATCTCTGACCCTTCAGATTACACACCGAAATGTGACAGAGTGGAGAAAGCCACTAGCTTGCAGCTTGCCCTCATTCTCTTCCCACGCTGGTTCTGTCCCACTCTGCAAAGGGCCTAGCCCAGGCGTGTGTGGGTTCCTCACCCCAAACTCAATCCATAACCTTTCCTACTCCACATTCAGCCATCCCTAAGCTATGCACTTGGCCTGAAAGTATGTATGTCAATAATCTGGCCTACTCTTAGAAAGATGGACATCTATACAGACCATGGGAATGGATTTGGGGCATTTGACATCAAATCTCAAAATCTTACATGGAGAAGGATCTAGAAGAAGAGGCTGAGTGATGCATCATCTTGGTTCCATGGAAGCCTCACACTATGGAAACCTCACATTATGACAAAGAGTGTGGCCAGGAGAGGTCCATGCCATGGCCCCCTAAAGTATGGGCACAGGGAATGGATCTAAGTACTAAACTTGACAAGAAGCTTTAGAGAAAAATTAGCATACAATAGAGAAGTTTCCTCATAGCTCAGTTGGTAAAGACTGCCTGCAATGCAGGAGACCTGGGTTTGATCCCTGGGTCGGGAAGATCCCCTGGAGACGGAAATGGCAACCCATTCCAGTATTCTTGCCTAAAGAATCCCATGGACAGAGGAGCCTGGTGGGGTTACAATCTATGGGGTCACAAGAGTCGGACATGACTGTGACTAAACCACCACCAGAGAAGTTAAAATTTTTCTAGAATCCCTAGTCTCTGGGATTTTCTTCCCAATGGCTTTTAAAAAATCTAGTCTTCACCATGTGAGTAAATGATGTCACTACCCTTACAGTTTCTCTGGCTGGAAACATTGAAGCCATCCTTGATTTCTCTCTTTCACTCATAAATCACATCTGGTCTCCCAGAGAAAATCTTGTCAAGCACCATCTACAGAAATTATCTAGAATTTGACTACTCTTCAACACTTCCAGTGCTACTACTCTGGTCCAAGACATCATCACCTCTCTTCTGGTTTAATTTGTCACTGTGTTTCTTGTCTCATGCCTGATATGTTTGCAACACAGCAGCCAGAGGACTTTGGCACTTATTAGTCTCTGCCCAGAATGTTCTTGTGCAAATATTGGACAACTTGCTACCTTGCCTCCTTCTTAGTGAGGCCCTTTCTGTTTGCCCCACCTAAAATTTGATCCTCCTGATAGTCTATAACCTGCTTCCCTTCTTTATAGTTTTTCTCTTTGGACTTACCACATTCTGACATAAATATATTTTACTTACTTTGACTGGGTATTTTCTGTCTTTCTCCCCTATAATATAACTGGGCTTCCCTGGTGACTCAGATGGTAAAGAATCTGCCTGCAATGCAGGAGACCTGGGTTCAATTCCTGGGTAGGGAAGATCCCCTTTAGAAGGAAATGGCACCCACTCCAGTATCTTGCCTGGAGAATTCCATGGACAGAGGAGTCTGGCAGGCTACAGTTCATGAGGTTGCAAAGAGTTGGACGTGACTGAGTGACTAACACTTCCACTATAATACAAGCTTATGAGAGCAGGAATTTTTTCTCTGTTATACTTACTGCTGGAAACCTTTGAAGGAGGATCCATAATAATCTGTTCTCTATTCTTTGTTTCTGCTCCTTGGAATACAGATATGATGGCAGGAGTTCAGGCAACCACTGCAGATACTAAGGCAATGCATTGTAAATGACAGAATAGTAAGACAGAAGAAGGAAGACATTATGAACTATAGTACTACTCTTGGACTACCTATCTATGTAATCTTAGCATGATAAAGATATATCCTTCTATCTTGTTTATTCCACTGTTATTTTTGGATTTTTCTATTACAGTGTATTCAGTCAAATCCAATTCCAAGTAACAAATGACTATCCAGTAATTTAATATATATTTGCCAATATATTGTATACTGTACAAGAATACATAAGCCATGCCCTCACCCTATCATGCATTATATCTATTTCATGATAGGGTGAGGGCATGGCTTATATATTCTGTATGAAATTACTCCTTACATTTGACTTCAACTGATCACAGACAGTGGCTTCCTAGGTGGCTCACTGCCAAAGCAGGAGATGTGGGTTTGATCCCTGGGTCGGGAAGATCCCCTGGAGAAGAGAATGGCTACCCACTCCAGTATTCTTGCCTGGAAAATCCTATGGACAGAAGATCCTGGTGGGCTAGAATCCATGGGGTCTCAAAGAGTCAAACACAACTGAGCAACTGAGCATGCAAACACATTGCAGTAATGTGAAAGAACTAAAAAGCAAATGATAAAAAAATACAAGTTATATCAAAATGTCTTGTCAGAGTTTTAAGAGATGTAAATAGTATCTCAGAATTGCATACTTCAGAATGAAATTCTACTAATAAACGAGTTTTGAATTCATGCCAGAACAAAATGTGTAAGTGATACACCATGTTGCTTACTTTTGTTTAAAAGTCCCATTTAAGAATGTCTTTATGGAAATACAAATGGATATGTTTTTCTGAATTTATCTCAGGACTAGAAAGGGATGAATATGAGCATACAAATATGTATAAGAACAGATCATTTGTTTTGCCATCATTATGAATTCATGCTTACATATCTGAATAAATCATTTGAAAATTTGTTTCAGGATGGATCAAATATTTGGCCATTCAGTGGTCTAGGTAACTTAGGAAATATTGCTTCTTAAAGAAAAAAAACATTTTATTTTCATATCCTGTCAGTGAAATTTAGATTAAAAAGAACTATTTCAATTCGTAATACCTCTGCCTGACCCCAAAGTGTTAATTTTATTTTCACTGTTCATAACACTTTGCAGTTTTGTTAACTTCAAAGTACCATCCTCAGCCTTTCAATGTGCCTAAAAAATATGTTTGCAGGCCCAGAAATGTCCCCTTTCCATGTTATGTTATATTATGTACATAGCTTTTGTACATATTATATATGCAAAAGAACTCTTTGGATGTTAAAAATTAAGAGTTTGAATTGTAGGCTTTGTGGTAAAATTTCATTGGCAAAGAAATACTTCTTAGAAAGGCAGCCTGGTGATGAAATGGAAAAGCACTGACTTTGAAGTAAAAGGGGCTTCCCTGGTGCCTCAGACAGTGAAGAATCCACCTGCAATGCACAAGACTTGGGTTCAGTCCCTGGGGTGGGAAGATCCCCTGGAGAAGGGAATGTCAACCCCCTCCAGAATTCTTGCCTGGAGAATTCCATGGACAGAGGAGCCTGGCAGGCACAGTCCATGGGGGCCTTGAAGAGTTGGACACGACTGAACAACTAACACTTTGAAGTAAAAAATAAAAGCAGATGAACAAAATCCCGAGACTGGGTTCAATCTATTCTTTATAACTGTGTGAACTTAGAATCAAAATCACTGCAGATGGTGACTGCAGCCATGAAATTAAAAGGCGCTCACTCCTTGGAAGGAAAGTTATGACCAACCTAGATAACATATTCAAAAGCAGAGACATTACTTTGCCAACAAAGGTTCACCTAGTCAAGGCTATGGTCTTTCCTGTGGTCATGTATGGATGTGAGAGCTGGACTGTGAAGAAGGCTGAGCGCCGAAGAATTGATGCTTTTGAACTGTGGTGTTGGAGAAGACTCTTGAGAGTCCCTTGGACTGCAAGGAGGTCCAACCGGTCCATTCTGAAGGAGATCAGCCCTGGGATTTCTTTGGAAGGAATGATGCTAAAGCTGAGACTCCAATATTTTGGCCACCTCATGCGAAGAGTTGACTCATTGGAAAAGACTCTGATGCTGGGAGGGATTGGGGGCAGGAGGAGAAGGGGACGACAGAGGATGAGATGGCTGGATGGCATCACTGACTCGATGGATGTGAGTCTGAGTGACCTCCGGGAGTTGGTGACGGACAGGGAGGCCTGGCGTGCTGCAGTTCATGGGGTCGCAAAGAGTCGGACATGACTGAGCGACTGATCTCTGATCTGATCTGAACTTAGATGGCTTATTGAACTCCTCTGACTCTTACTTTACTAAGTTGTGAGGAACTATTATTCAGAGGTTAAAATGAAAGACATTGAAAGTGTCTAAAATCCAACTGACTGGATTTTAATCCTAATCCTCACTGGCTGTGTAATTTGGGGCAAATTACTTAACCTCTCCAAATGCTTTATGTGTAAACTGGATATAACAATAGTACTTGTTTCAAAGAGTTATTTAATATTTACATGAAAGTATTTAGAGCCGTACCTGTCATAGAGTAACTTTTAGTAATGGCTATTACATCTTAATAATTGCTCTCCCCTCATTTCTATTTCTGTCTATAAAATGGAGAAAATCATATTACTTCATGGAGGATTAAGTTAATTAATATATACATAAGAAACCCCAAATGAGGAAGAGTAGCTGCTCAATAAATATCAGCTATTATCTGAAAAAATACTTTTAAGTATTTTGTAAAGAATAACTGAGAAAATACATATAAAAGCCCAGCACAGAGAACAGAACAGAATACATGCTCAATAAATTTTAGTACCATATGGAAAAAACTATTTTCTTTTTCCACAGATTTAGCTATGAAAAGATACAAAAAAGAAATACTAGAAATGGATCCCCACTTGTTAGGAATATTCCTGTAACTTCAGTGTAATGACATTTTAGGGACAAGTCAGTCCTCATTCATGTTGATGAAGAGAAAACCACCTCATGTCAGTTATGTAAGGAATTACCTACCAATGAAAGGGTGAAACTGACCTCCCATGCTTGTGATTTTTCCAAATGCTCCTTCATTCTTTGACATCAGTGAGGGGCTTAGAGATTTCACACTACGCATCCATCTTCCATGTGAGAATGCCGATACTGTTTGCCCTGAAAGAACCTTATTTCTGCCTTTGGACTTGCAGCAACCAAAATCACATCACTCTCCCGTACGCCACCAGTACCCCTGAGATATAATCACTATCCACCAGAGCAACAAATACCTCACCTGGTTTCTGCAAGCATTTAACAGGGAAAACCACATTTGGGACTGAGAATGCTGAGTTATAAGGCCTGGGGGTCAGATGGGGGTGCTGGAAGAGTTCCAGGCAATCTGTTTATTTTTATTTTTTATTTTCTATATAAAAAGCATGTACCTCCCTGTACCACAGGGTAGATGCTGCTGCCAAAACTACTTATGCACTAGCCTCATTTCCTGGGCTGAGAGTCATATTCCTCCATTTACAGTGATTATCAACATTCTTTACACCAAACTGCCCTCAGAGCAAGGGACTTGGCAGCACTCAGCAGCCATGTCAGCAACTTCTCAGTTTTTGGATTTCAGTTTCAGAAATGGAAAGTCTCAGAGCCCAGAACTATGGATATTTTGCTTGACATCTGCTTGCCTCTGCAGGGGGCTAGAGGTAGACTGAAAGGAGGGCTGGGCGTCTGTGGTGAGTCTTTCTATTTTGAGTCTCAGATACCCAGGGAGGCAGTGGAGTCTAAATGGAAAGAGTCCTGGCTTTGGAGTTAGTCAGACCTGGGTTCACTTCTCAGCTATGTCCTTACTTGTGTACTTAGGCAAATCACTTCAATCTTTCCAGGACCCATTTTAGCCATCTATGCAATGAGTTTCCTGATTACAAAACCTACAGTGTTGATGTGGATATTGAATGACATTATGGAAAGGCTTTCAAGAGATTTTTTTTTTCCCCTTCAGTGGTTGCTTAACCATCATGAGAGATACATACAACTGTCTTGGCTGCTGTGGGAATGGTTTTCTGGCTACTTCCTGGTGTCAGAAAGCTTATGTCTGCCCAAGAGCTGTAAGTGAAGTAGATCATTTGCCAGTTATCATTTCTACAGGTCACACCAGCCTTGGTGACTTCAGAGGATAAGAGTCTGACATAGTGGTTTTCAGCTCCAAACCCCAGTTTCCTTACTCCCCACAACATGCCACCTTCCTACCACTAATGGAGGTTGATGATTTCTGGCTACCCGAGCTGCAGTAGTTCCCGTTCTATCTACTCCTGGCTGTCGTGTTGTGCTGCAGTTATTGCTACTGTCAGAACCCATCAGAAATAACCAGCTCTGATGCTTCAGGTGTGGTTACCCGCTTCGCTGGTGGCCTTTGTCATCATGACTTTTCCCTTCGTGCTGCTACCTGTATTGCAGTAACTTTTGTCATTCCCACCACCCAGGTCTTCTCAGACATGGAGGCCTATCTCCCTGCGGTGATTACAGGTCTAGTCTAGCCCGAGGTTTCTGGGCTCTGCTGAGAAACCTGAAACCCACAGGTTTTCAGAGGTTGGGCTGGTATTGTATGAGAGACTGCTTAGGATCGTATGTGAACATACTCAGTGTCCCTGAGTCAGTATCCAAGGACTGGGCCTGAGCAACTCAAATCCAGGTCCTCTCTATCAAAAATTCTTAATGGTAGTGTCCAAGAGAGGATTCCAGCCTCCAAATATCTTTTCTGACTCCCTAGTGTAACTAGTCCATCATGGGCGTGAAGAAGTAACTAGCAAAGCTCTTATCCACGCAGCAGTGTATCCTGGGTGGAGAGCTTTGTACTTTATTCTTGGAATTGTTTTAATTATATATAATTTATATTGCTGCTGATGCCTTAGAGTGGGGGAGAATTGCAAATGAAGGCAAAAATAGAGGAAAGTTATTTTGAGTGATGGTGGAGAGTTTTCAGGCTGGTAAATATAGCCCTAGATCAGGGAAGCTTAGAGTACATTACACATTTCACAACTGGAAGAATTTGGGTTATACACATCTCAGTGATTGCAATTAGTAACTGAAATAAGGCCTAAGACATGTACTTGCTGACCCTTTCAAGGGAGAGGAATAAATATTTATAAGTATATTAGTATTGTTACTCAGGAGGGCCAGACTAGTATGGGCCAACTAGGGAAAACAAGAAAATAAGAGAACTCAAATAGATCGCTAGCGGGAAGTTGTTGTATAGCAAAAGGGGGTTCAGCCAGGTGCTCTGTAGAGTGACCTAGAAGGATGGCATGGGTGGGAGTGGGAGGGAGGCTCAACAAGGAGGGAATATATGTATCAGTTCAGTTTAGTTCAGTCGCTCAGTCGAGTCTGACTCTTTGTGACCCCATGAATCCCAGCACGCCAGGCCTCCCTGTCCATCACCAAGTGCCGGCGTCCACCCAAATCCATGTCCATTGAGTTGGTGATGCCATCCAGCCATCTCATCCTCTGTTGTCCCCTTCTCCTCCTGCCCTCAATCCCTCCCAGCATCAGAGTCTTTTCCATTGAGTCAGCTCTTTGCATCAGGTGGCCAAAGTATTGGAGTTTCAGCTTCAACATCAGTCCTTCCAATGAATACCCATGACTGATCTCCTTTAGGATGGACTGGTTGGATCTCCTTGCAGTCCAAAGGACTCTCAAGAGTCTTCTCCAATACCACAGTTCAAAAGCATCAATTCTTTGGTGCTCAGCTTTCTTTATAGTACAACTCTCACATTCATACATGACTACTGGAAAAACCATAACCTTGACTAGATGGACCTTTGTTGGCAAAGTAATGTCTCTGCTTTTTAATATGCTGTCTAGTTATAGCTAATTTGCGTCATTGTATGGCAGAAACCAACACAAAATTATAAAGCCATTATCCTCCAATTTAAAAAAAGAAAAGAAAAGAGAATTCATGTTAAGAGACACCATATCAACCATTTGGGGCTTAGGTAATGTACTCATAAGATGTGTGATCCAAGTTGTGACTTTTCTGAGAATAAATGGGGGCACCTTTACAAACAAATTTCCTCAGACACAAAATTAGAATGAAAGGTCACTCCAGGCTTAGGGCCCCACCAGTTGCTAGTGAGGATTGATCAGTAGACACACTGAATGTGGGCCTGCACATGGCTTATAATTTACTGTGATTGTTTATGCTTACACTGATTGTTGGTGAACTGTTTCGTGCTCACCCCATAGCAAGGATTCAAGGCATTTGGATTAATCTTGTTGTTGTTATAGGTTTTCATGTTAAAAGAACCCCTTTAGGGATTGTTAAGGAGAGGTACTTGATTCTATTTGAAATTTGTAGCTCCTATTTATGCTCAAAGAGGGCTTAACATTGACTTTATAATTTGAAATGCTAGTTAACCACCAACTTCATTTTACTTCATGCTCTAAAAACTAGAGTAAATGCTGATGAATGACTGAGCTGTTCATTGGGGTAATATTTATATTTATTTTTTAAACATATTTTTTAAACCTATTGCTATTAAAATAGCAATCTATTTTTTAAGCCTCACTACTGAGATTTAATTCTTTTAGGGTCCTTTTAGTTATGACAGATTTTAATATTAAGTTTATTTACTTATTTTATATGTATTATGCTATCTTGGCGTTAAAAGAAAGTACATTCATCCTTTAATCTGAAGTAGAAAAGGAGTCAAGTTTTGATAGATTTTATAGGTCAAGATGGAGAAGGCAATGGCAGTCCACTCCAGTACTCTTGCCTGGAAAATCCCATGGATGGAGGAGCCTGGTAGGCTGCAGTCCATGGGGTCACTGAGGATCAGACACGACTGAGCGACTTCACTTTCACTTTTCAGTTTCATGCATTGGAGAAGGAAATGGCAGCCCACTCCAGTGTTCTTGCCTGGAGAATCCCAGGGACGGGGGAGCCTGGTGGGCTGCCGTCTATGGGGTCACACAGAGTTGGACACGACTGAAGTGACTTAGTAGCATAGGTCAAGAAGCCTTACTTTGACCCTGTAGGTTCAAGACAATGCTTATGTCCCTAAGGTATGTTATTTGTGAATACCTACAACATCATTAGGAGAAGGCAATGGCACCCCACTCCAGTACTCTTGCCGGGAGAATCCCATGGATGGAGGACTGTGGTAGACTGTGGTCCATGGGATCGCAAAGAGTCTGACATGACTGAACGACTTCAATTTCACTTTTCACTTTCATGCATTGGAGAAGGAAATGGCAACCCACTCCAATGTTCTTGCCTGGAGAATCCCAGAGACGGTGGAGCCTGGTGGGCTGCCGTCTATGGGATCATACAGGGTCGGACATGACTGAAGCAACTTAGCAGCAGCAGCACAACATCACTTACTTAGAAATATTACATTTGGTCTTAGCCAAAGGCATGAGAAATGATATTGCAGAAAGGGCTGGATAAAGGCACATTGATTCTGACAGCATATTACAAAATAAAATTTTGCTGTTGATTTTAAAATCCACTACTTCTTAAATTACTCAGACATTGAGTAAGTGAATAAAATGTTCCAACTTTCTTTATTTTCTCAAGTCAGTGGAAAGCTTCCCTGCCCATCCTATTTCAAAATCAATCATGTAACTTCAAAGAAATCTTTACCTGAAAGCAGTAAAGATAAAACTCTGCCCATCTCTCCAGGTACTTACCTCTACCCCGTCTTTATAATTTGAGAGAAGTCACTCTCCATACACGTCTGTGGTTGGCATCCTGACATTCCTTACATTGAATAGATTACTTAACTTGTGGGGTATGTCCTTTTCCGGCTCCTTTCCAGTCTGATTGGCTTCCTGGTAACCTTATTCTTGTATGTGTATAGCTAGAATGAAGGCCTGCAATTTCCCTCTTCTAGCCACATTTTATCTTTAAAAAACTAGAATTTTAAGAAAAAGTCTCTCTCTCTCTCTCTTTTTAAAAACTAAACACAAGTACAAAGGAGTAGTTTTCTAACAAAATAACAATCTCTGCCGGTTTATTTGTAATGTACTAATGGTTGGGTCGTTCCTGCTCATATCACATTATCTGATGTCGCCTACAACATGTTAGTGACTAGTTAGTTTCTCTGTCCTCAGGTTTTGTGAGGAACTGAAGAGCTTATTGTTGCATAGTAGTGAGGAGCCTGGTGGGCTGACGTCTATGGGGTCACACAGAGTCGGACATGACTGAAGCGACTTAGCAGCAGCAGCAGCAGTGAGTGAAACAGCCATTCTCTGATTTACCTGGAATTAAGATGAACATGTAAAAATGTTCTTATTCCTTTAGCAGGAAATGAAGAGGGAGGGTTCTGTTTCTCACTTATCACTAGTCAAAAAGAATTACAATTCTCAGGAGCAAATTGAAAAGTTAGGAGGAAAAAATATTTTTAAGAGTAGAAGTTCTCCAGGTGCTGAAGAGATTGAGCACATCAGATCTGATGGATAGTATCAATATTGACATTTGTGAAAATGTGCATGAAGAAATATGCATCGATTTTAAAGTGCATGCCACAAAAGTCTAAAAAATGATGCGTGATTTTCCATTTTCTAACTTAGATGGAAAAACATGTGTTTTGCTCACAATTTTGTCTAAGGGAAATGTGAACTTGCAGCCAATTGCATTCACATGCAGGCCCTTTTCCTGAGATTGCTTTCAAATGTAAGCATAGCATATGTTGTTCTCTAGAAAAAAAAAAGTGAACTTTTGAAATGTGAATTACTAATATATAAGATTATGTAAAAGAGCCATGTTGTTTAAAATAATGCATGGTTTTACCTTTTGGTAAATTCTTAGAGTTGGGGGTGTAGGGTAAGTGATTTTAACCCTTGCATGTCTTACATTAAACCGTGGTGCATGCAGTTATGTCAGAACAACTTTCCTCCATCGGGGTATAGAAAGTCAAACTCAATAACCATATTAGGAAGAATAATAAGCCAATGGGAAATGTGTTGACAGATGTTTTTTACCCAGTGGAAAGGAGATAGAGGAAATCAGATGATGGATTGTAAGGCCTGATGCATACATTGTAGTTTTTTTTTCAAATCTTCAAGTATTATGTTCTTCCTGAGGTCACCAACTATGTGTTGGCTGCCTTTGGTGACACTGAAGAGTCCTTAGAGTCTAAATGAATGAGCTCTGGAATTGCTCCCATGATGAACTGCTAACCAATTTGTCTCAACTGGCACTTGAATGCAAAATTAAAAATGAAGGTCTTCTGGACGGCACTGTGGCTTTATGGAAGACTCTTGAATGATTTATTCTCACTCATTTTCTCCACTTTCCATGCTAAAATATTTTCACATGGTCAATAAATTATGACGGCTGACATTAACATAATGAACTGGGGATGAAAATATGTGAACCTGAATATTTGTAAGAATGTGGAATTGATATTTTACTTTTTCTCCAACCAGCTCTGGACTTCTGGGAGTTCCATTAAATGAGGGCATCTAACAATTCAGATTAGTTTAGTAAAAGGCCCCAGAGACTGATGGATCATGGATCATTAATAATGGAAAATGAAGTGCTTAAATACTTAGGACATTTTAATGAAAGAAAGTGACATATTTGGAACAAGTAAGATGAGGTACTTTTGCTCTCTTTTGGGGAAGCCTTTGACATTGAAACACTGAATTTGATTCTGAACTGGGGCCATACATAAGTTCTGATGTGCCAATGATGTCTACTTATCATCCAAAGGATCAGGTTAGCATTTGGCAGAGTTTGTTGAGAGCTAATATTGCAAGCTGTTCCAGCTATGAAGACATGTTCTAAGAAAAAAAGAAGGGAAGTTTAATTCAGGCGTAGTCATTCAGACATTGGAGAGAAGGTAAAATGTTCTACTTAGAGAAGATTCTGACTTACTGCTGAAAAGAAATATTTTGAGAAGTCTAAATAGTGCAAATAGATCATTAAGAAATGAGTTTTTAGGCATATGGCAGGAATAACTGCTAGCAACTAATATTTTGAATTTTATAATGTAATGGGTTTTCTACTCTGGTTATTTTATTTCAGTTAACTCTTAAAACACACTATGATATGTGCTTGTCTTAGGGCCTTTCTAGTTTTTTGATTATGCACTTTGTCATTTGTTGCAGTATTAACAAATATGCATTAAGCCTCTGTAGAGTATCTTATATCTTTGAGCAGGTGACAGCAGGTAATTAAGAAAAAATCAGAAGAGAAAATCATTGCTAAATTTTTCGTACTCTACTGATTTATACCCAGAGTTCTCATAATCAGTAATTTGAAAGTGCCATGTGTTTTTCAGTTCTGAAGCGGGAAAACCTATTTCCTAGAAATCATTAGGATATAAATATTGACATTTTTTCTTGAGATGCCAACTTCTTGAGCTCAAAGGGACTGACATGACAAGCCCTTGGAGTATATGACATGCTTGTGACCTCATGAACGTTGAAATGAGAGATGAAGAAGCTTATTTTTAGCAGAGTATTTAGAGGGACCTCATGGGCTAATTTTTGCTTAGAGCTGTTCATATAACAGTTGAAGATGTGCTAACAGGGCATGCTGCCAAGGTCTGTGATTGTTGTTATTTAGCACTTTATTTTAAGAACTTTAAACATCATCCAGAAATATTTATTAAGTGCATGTATGTATAAGGCAAGGCTGTTTGAATGTGGGACAAGCTTTGTAGATCTAAGTAGTGAATAATTTCAGCCTTCAGCGCATGATGAGGAGTGGGGCCACTATCCCCTATGCCCTGTTGAATAGAAGAGAGCATGATGTGCTTAATCATTATCTTTTGTTCCACACATGATATCAGAGTTTTGAAAATTTGGAATTAAGCTTTTTATTCAAGTTAACTTCTCACGCACTCCATTTTACATATGCAAAATTGAGAAATGAAGAATAACTGTGGTAATTTAATGAGTGTGGAAAGATAGTCTGTTTCAATGGAGTACAAACACCCTTCTTTGCTCTATACAGGTTGTTTGGTGGGTTTTTTGTTTTTTTATTTTTGGTGAGATTTGTTGGGTTATATGGGTAAATTTTTACTTTTTAATTTATCTGTGTCATTGTGTTTTGTAGGATTTTTCAAGTTTGGAGAGCTATCTTATATGAACAGATCCTATTTTGATTCTTTAGATCAGAATGGGATAAAATACTAGGTTATCCAAAGATAGACTGATCAAAAGATTTTTTATATGCATTTAATTTTTTATCATTTTAACAGCCTGCAGTATCCAAACAAAATCCACGTTTCTTTCAGCAATCTACAGAAACATGGAAATTTTCAGTTGTCAGAGTGACATGGATCCCCAAAGCTGATCAAGTATATCAATGCTGAGGATGGGGAAGAAAGGTTTTTAGCCTTGTATGAGCCAGAACCCTGTAGAGTTTATCCGGTGACCTGTTTAAAAGGGGTGGGGTGTTCTGATCACTTGGTGATTTTTCCTGAGGAAAAGTGTGAAAGTCTGTGGAAACATTTGATTATAACTTCTTTTTGCCATATTTGGACAGAGGACAGATTTCTTCTCTTCTATCTGTAATTAAGAACATAACTAAAAAAGAGAAAAATTCATAGGCAAGGAACTTTCAGCAAGCTATTTATAGATATTGCTTCTTTTACTTCTCTGTAAATAACACTTTAAATTTAGAAAAAATGTGTAATGACTTCAGTACACCCTAAGAATAATGCTCTTAACCTAATTAGGCTATGCATTGCCAGGAAAAGACAAACTCATGGTATAGGAGTGCCAGGGGTTTAAGGTCTCAGATCTTCATTCACTTCATCTCATATGTGTCTTGGCTAAAGTTCAGGTACTTTCTAGTGACCAACAGCAATCAATAAAAGAGTATGTTGCCCTTACTTGATCATTTAATTTTTTTCATCCAGTGATTTAGTTAATTCTCTTCTAATAGAGATTCTTAAAACAGCACATATTGAAAAAATATATATTCCCTGGTGATTCCCAGACAGTAAAGAATCTGCCTGCAATGCAGGAGACCTGAGTTCAGTCCCTAGGTGGGGAAAATTCCCTGGAGGAGGACATGGCAACCCACTCCAGTATTGTTGCCTGGGGAGAATCCCCACTGACAGAGGAGCCATGGGATTGCAAAGAGTCATAAAGAGTCACAAAGAGTCAGATACGACTAAGCACACAGCACATCCAATAATTAGCCATGTGAACAAAAAATAAGTATAATTCAAGCTTGCATTATTATTTTGCTTGACTCATCTGTTAGTACTATACAGAATTATAACCAAAGCCATGAATTAAAATAATTACATTCGATAATTTTTATGATGGTTAAATAAGATATTTTTATAATCTCATGCATAGTGCTTCGCATATATAGGCACTTAATAAATCTTTAATAGAATGTTTTTTGAAGAAACTGTTGGTCACCTAGTAAGGAATGATGAGCTGTTTCCCTTGCACTTTAACATCTAGGTCTTCATATATCCAGTACTCTCCAGAGTTGTTTTTTGAAACTTCCCTTTGTATCTCATTCTAATAGTTTGTATCAGAATGTATCAGTATATAGAAATGCAACTGACATTTGTATACTGATTTTGTGTCCTGTGACTTTATTGAATACAAATCATCTTAAGGTGTAATATGGGACAAGTAGATGTTTTGAGATCTTAATTTCAAATGTTTTAATTCTAGCTATTTACTCTTTTATTCTAGTTAATATAATTTAATTGGGTAAAGAATTCTAGATTGAAAGTAATTTTTCTTGTTGTTCAATGACTTTGTTGTGTTGATTCTTTTAGGCCTGAATTGTATGGATGTATTTTACAAGGCATTTTCCAATATTTTCTGGTATCTATTCACTGATTTATTTATTTCTAAGGTAAAAGAACTTGTCATTATTTAAAAGATACTTTGGCATCATTGTCAATTTGATAGGAATGGGCTTAATCAGCATGGCATTTATCATGTAATCACTATCTAGATATATTAAACTTCTCAGTGAGTTTTATGCCAAAGCAGAAAGCCATGGAAATTTTGCAGTCATCGTGAACAACTGAGCAGTGAAGTAAGAGTTAAAAGACCTGGAATCCAGTCTTGGATAAGCAGATAACTCCCAGAAAGCCCGAGCTAGTCACTTAGGCTCCTTTGTTGTTTTGTTCAGTCACACAGTTGTATCCAACTCTTTGTGACCTCATGGACTGTAGTCTGCCAGGCTCCTCTGTCCATGGAATTCTCCAGGCAAGAATACTGGAATGGGTAGCTATTCCCTCCCTTCTCCAGGGTATCTTCCAGACCCAGGGATCGAAGCCTGGTCTCCTGCATTGAAGGCAGATTCTTTACCATCTGAGCCCCCAGGGAAATCATTTAGACTCCTTAGCAGAACTTCATCTTTAATGAGCAATGCGACTGCTATACACCTAAGAGCCTCTGAGCTCTTAGAAGAATATTCATACATCCAATCTTTCTTGCTCCACAGGCCATATACTTTTAGATAAATGGCCCACATCATAGATCAAAGCACCACTAACATTTGCAAAAGTAACCAAATGCTACAATATAATTACAGTTGCTTCTTTATTATCCATATTAACAGAAAAAAATAGAGGACAATCTTTTTTATGCAGATAAGCTTTAAAGCATGTACTTAGCTTGAGGCAACCTCATGCTTAGTAATAGTTATGTGAGAATTTTCTTTCCATGTTGTTTTACTTGGTTAATATAAAAATTGGTGGATATTTCCTAAAAACATAGCAATTCCCATTGGAAAAGACAGACTTAGAATCAGATAAGTACAAAATGTTTTACACTTGCTGATCTACACCTGGATAAAATTAATAAACAATACCCACACTGAATAACAATTTATGGTGATTTTAAAAGATGCCTGTAATTTGACATTCCTCCTATGAATAGGTGGAGTGTATGTCCCTTCCTATTGACCTGAGGAGGACTTGGTGACTTTGATGAACACAACGTGACAGTGTAACTTCTGACTTTGGGTGAGGAATGGTTATGCCTCTTCTGCTGGCTTTTTTGGGAGAGACTAGTGTTTGGAGCTGAAGCCACCATGTAGGGAGACTGACTATCCTAAGGCTGCCTCCGTGGATGAGAGCCTACCTGGAGTGATGACAAACGGAGAAACAGAGAAACAGCTCTATCCCCAGTACTTGTGGTCTTTCCAGCTGAGGCACTGTGAGAGAGGAAGTCTTAGAGGTGACTGAAGTCCTAATCACTGTCTGACTTCAGCTGCATAAGAGACCATGGGCAAAACTGTCTGTCTGGGCCTTATCAAAATCCATATTCATTATTGAAATGAATAACAGTTATTATTTTAAGTCTGGTTTTAGTGGGTCATTATGCAGCATTAGATAACTAGAATATACTTTTTTTTTCTTATTTTTTAGTGAGTCTGTTCTGTTAGGCTGAGCAGGTCAAAGCCTTTTTTCTTTAAATAAAGTAGTTGATTTACAAGGTTGTGTTAGTTTTAGGTGTATAGCTAAGTAATTCAGTTATTTATATAGATAGATATGTATATGAATACACGTATAAGAATATACATATTGTTTTTCCTTTAAAGGTTATTATAAATACTGAGTAGAGTCCCCTGTGTTATACAGTAGGTCTTTGCTAGTTATTTATTTTCTATATAACAGTTCAGTTCAGTTCAGTCGCTCAGTCATGTCCAACTATTTGCAACCCCATGAACCATAGCATGCCAGGCCTCCCTGTCATCACCAACTCCCGGAGTCCACCCAAACCCATGTCCATTGAGTCAGTATGTATGTGTTAATCCCAAACTCCTAACTTATCCCTCTATACTCATTTTCCCTTTGGTAACCATAAGTGTATTTTTTATATCTGTGAGTCTATTTCTGTTTTGTAGATAAGTTCATTTGTATAACCTTTTTTAAAATTCCACATATGTGTTATCATATATTTGTCTATGTCTGGCCTACTTCACTTATTATAATGACCTGTAGGTCCATTTATGATGCTGCAAAAGGCACTATTTCATTCTTTTTATGGCTGAGTAATATTCCATTGTATATACGTCAATGGATGTTTAGGTTGTTTCCATGTCTTGGCTATTTAAACAGTGCTACAGAAATCTATATGCAGGTCAGGAAGCAACAGGTAGAACTGGACATGGAACAACAGACTGGTTCCAAATAGGAAAAGGAGTACGTCAAGGCTGTATATTGTCACCCTGCTTATTTAACTTATATACAGAGTACATCATGAGAAACGCTCAGCTGGAAGAAGCACAAGCTGAAATCAAGATTGCCGGGAGAAATATCAATAACCTCAAATATGTAGATGACACCACCCTTATGGAAGAAAGTGAAGAGGAACTAAAAAGCCTCTTGATGAAGGTGAAAGAGGAGAGTGAAAAAGTTGGCTTAAAGCTCAACATTCAGAAAACGAAGATCATGGCATCTGGTCCCATCACTTCATGGGAAATAGATGGGGAAACAGTGTCAGACTTTCTTTTTCTGGGCTCCAAAATCACTGCAGATGGTGACTGCAGCCATGAAATTAAAAGACACCTACTCCTTGGAAGAAAACCTATGACCAACCTAGATAGCATATTGAAAAGCAGAGACATTACTTTGCCAACAAAGGTCGGTCTAGTCAAGGCTATGGTTTTTCCTGTGGTCATGTATGGATGTGAGAGCTGGACTGTGAAGAAGGCTGAGTGCCAAAGAATTGATGCTTTTGAACTGTGGTGTTGGAGAAGACTCTTGAGAGTCCCTTGGACTGCAAGGAGATCCAACCAGTCCATTCTGAAGGAGATCAGCCCTGGGATTTCTTTGGAAGGAATGATGCTAAAGCTGAAACTCCAGTACTTTGGCCACCTCATGCGAAGAGTTGACTCCTTGTAAAAGACTTTGATGCTGGGAGGGATTGGGGTCAGGAGGAGAAGGGGACGACGGAGGATGAGATGACTGGATGGCATCACTGACTCGATGGATGTGATTTTGAGTGAACTCTGGGAGTTGGTGATAGACAGGGAGGACTGGCATGCTGCAATTCATGGGGTTGCAAAGAGTCAGACACGACTGAGCAACTGAACTGAACTGAACTGAACAGTAAATATCAGGGTGTGTGTATCTTTTCAAATTATGGTTTTCTCCAGATATATGCCCAGAGTAGATATATGCCCATGAATTTTATAGTAGCTTTGTTTTTAGTTTTTAAAGGAACCTCCATACTGTTTTCCACAGTTGCTTTACCAGTTTACCTTCTCACCAACAGTATAAGAGGATTCCTTTTTCGCCATACCCTCTCCAGCATTTATTATTTGTAGACTTTTTAATGGTGGTCTTTCTGACTGGTGCAAGGTGATTGTACTACTCACTATAGTTTTCACTTGCATTTCTTGAATAATTAGTGATGTTGAGCATTTTTTCATGTACCTTTTTGCCATTTGTATGTCTTCTTTGGAGAAATGTCTATTTGGAACTTTTGCCCATTTTTTCATTAGGTTTCATTAGGTTGTTTGTTTTTTTTTTTAATTGAACTGTATGGGCTCTTTATATTTTTGGAGATTAATCCATTGTCAGTTGCATCATTTGCAAATATTTTCTCCTGGTCTGAGGACTTTCTTTTCATTTTGTTTATGGTTTCTTTTGCTATACAAAGCTTTTAAGTTTAGTTGAGCCCCATTTGCTTATTTTTGTTTGTATTTCTATTACTCTAAGAGATGGACCTCAAAAGATATTGCTGTATTTCATGTCAAAGAGTGTTCTACCTACGTTTTCCTCTAGGAGTTTTATAGTATCTGGTCTACATTTAGGTCTTTAATTCATATTGAGTTTATTTTTGTGCATGGTGTCAGAGAATGTTCTAATTTCATTCTTTTATATGTAGCTGCCCAGTTTTCCTAGCACCACTTACTCAATAGGTTATCTTTTCTCCATTACATATTCCTGCCTCTTTTGTTACAGATTTTTAAACTTCTGTTTAGTTTTTCATAAGTTTTTTAAAAAAAATTATTAGAGTATGTTTACAATGTTGTGTTCATTTCAGGTGTACGGCAAAGTGATTCTGTTATACATAAGAATAGAATAGAATATATATATATAGATAGATAGATAGGTAGATATCCACTTGCTTTTTAGATTCTTTTCCCATATAGGCCATAAACTACTGAGTAGAGTTCCCTCTTCTATACAGTAGGTCCTTCTTGTTTTTGTTGTTCAGTTGCTAAGTTGTGTCCAATTCTTTGTGACCCCATGGACTGCAGCATGCCAGGCTTCCCTGATTTCCACTATCTCCCAGAGCATACTCAAATTTATGTGCATTGAGTCAGTGATGCTAACCATCGTATCCTCTGCCACCCTCTTCTCCTTTTGTCTTCAATCTTTCCCAGCATCTTTTCCAATGAGTTGGCTCTTCATATCAGGTGGTCAAAGTATTGGAATTTCAGCTCCAGCATCAGTTCTTCCAGTGAATATTCAGGGTTGTTTTCTTTTATGATTGACTGGTTTGATCTTCTTGCTGTCCAAAGGACTCTCACGAGTCTTCTTGAGCACCACAATCCCAAAGCACCAATTCCACAAAAAGTTGAACACAACTTAGTAATAAAACCACCACCACCACCATCAGCTTTGTAGTATAGTCTGAAGTCAGGGAGCCTTATCCCTTCAGCTCTGTTTTTCTTTCTCAAAATTGCTTTGGTTATTTAGGGCCTAAAGTTTCCATACAAATTTAAAAATTTTTGTTCTCAGTAGATGCATAAAAAGCTTTTGATAAAATTCAACATTCATTTAGGGTAAAAGCTCTCCAGAAAGTGGGCATAGAGGAAACATACCTCAACATCTAAAGACCATACATGACAAAGAGTCAGTTAACATCATACTTAATGATAAAAAAACTAAAAACATTTCCTCCAAGGTCAGGAAGCATACAAGGATGTCCACTCTCACCACTTTTATTCAGCATCGTCTTGGAAGTCCTTGTTACAGCAACCAAAGAAGAAAAAGAAATAAAAGGAATCCAGATTGATAAGGAAGAAATAAAACTGTCACTGTTTGTAGATGCTAAGTCACTTCAGTCGTGTCCGACTCTGTGCGACCCCATAGATGGCAGCCCACCAGGCTCCCCTGTCCCTGGGATTCTCCAGGCAAGAACACTGGAGTGGGTTGCCATTTCCTTCTCCAATGCATGAAAGTGAAAAGTGAAAGGGAAGTCACTCAGTTGTGTCCGACCCTCAGCGACCCCATAGACTGCAGCCTACCAGGCTCCTCCATTCATGGGATTCTCCAGGCAAGAGTACTGGAGTGGGGTGCCATTGCCTTCTCCAGATACTATACATAGAAAATCCTAAAGATGCTATCAAAAAAACTATTAGAGCCCATCAATGAATTCAGTAAAGTTTCTGGGTACAAAATTAATACACAGAAATTTGTTGCATTTCTATACACTAGCAACAAAAAATTAGAAAGAGAAATTTAGGAAACAATCCCATTTACTATAAAAAAGAATAAAATATCTAGGAATAAACCTAGTTGGTGATGGGCAGGGAGGCCTGGCGTTCTGCGATTCATGGGGTTGCAAAGAGTTGGACATGACTGAGCGACTGAACTGAAATGAAGGAGACAAAAGGTGCTTCCCTTGTAGCTCAGTCGGTAAAGAATCTGCCTGCAGTGCAGGAGACCCCGTTCGATCCCTGGGTTGGGAATATCCCCTGGAGAAGCAAATGGCAACCTACTCCAGTATTCTTGCCTGGAAAAATCTCATGGATAGAGGAGCCTGGTGGGCTGCAGTCCATGGGTTCACAAAGGGTAGGGCATGACTGAGTTACTAACACTTATTTACTTAAGGAGGCAAAATACCTGTGCTTCAAAATCTATAAGGCACTGATGAAAGAAATCAAAGATGGAAATATATACTGTGTTCTTGGATTGGAAGAGTCAACATTGTCACAATGACTATACTATACCTGACATAATCTACAGATTCAAGCAATCCCTACCAAATTATCAATGGCATTTTTCACAGAACTGAAACATGATTATTTATTTAAATATCTGCTTATTTATTTATTTGGCTGTGCTGAGTCTTAGTTGCTATATTCAGGAAGTTTAGTCATGGCATGTGAACTCAGCTGTAGCATGTGGGTTCTAGTTCCCTGACTATGGATCAAACCTGTGTCCTCTGCATTGGGAGCACAGGATCTTAGCCACTGGACCACCAGGGAAGTCCCCAGAACACATTTTAAAAATCGTTTATCTTTCAGTTTTCCTTTGAAGGCAAGCTTATACTCACATGTGAGGAAATTGAGACTCACATGTGAGGAAATTGAGACTCAGAGAAATAAAATGGATAGTGGAATTAGTCTAATTCAAATTCCTCTTTCCATAAATGTGGAAAATGAGGATCAGAGAAGTGAGATGACTCACAAAAATCATAGACCCTGTCAGTGGAAGCTCTGAGATTGTCTCCAATCCTCTTTACAGTAACTCGCTACATGTATGTCCTCTGTTCCATACTGACCAGACTTGCTTCCAGGAAAATAGAAGTGTACAGGCTCACTTTCATATTCAGGTCATGTTTTCCTTGGACCCATAGAAAGAGTAGAAAAGTATAGACTTTTTGGTGACAGATGGATTTGGTTTCAAATAAACTTCTTGGCTATATGCTTATAGTTACGTTATTTAACTTCTCTGAATCATATTTACAGCATCTGTAAAATGGAGATCAAAGTGTTTCTTTTGAGTATTATTAGAAAACAAGATATAATGAATATCAATTGCCTGGCAAAATATAAGTACCCAAAAGATACATCTCATACAAAGTCTCTTGTAAAGTATCTTTTCATTGTCATCATTACTGTTTTTCAGAGGGCCTAAAGTGAGGAAAGTGATAATATTATAGTACAGTAAAAATAGTAACTGGGATGTCCCCAGTGGCTCAGTGGTAAAGAATCTGCTTGCAATACAGGAGATATGACTTTGATCCCTGGATTGGGAACATCCAATGAAGAAGGAAATGACAACCCACTTCAGTATTCTTGCCTGGAAAATCCCATGAACAGAGGAGCCTGGTGGACTATACTCCTTGGGGTCACAAAAGAGTCAGATACTGCTGAGTGACTAAACAACAACTACAAATAATGGCAACTGTGGTTTAGCTTATTTAATCCTCATAGCCTGCACATGAGATAGGTGAATACTATTTACACCTCTAGGTGAGGGAATGGGCATGAAGTAGTTAAGTAATGTGCCAATGTTAGTTGGGATTTGGACCTTAGAAGATCCAGAAGGGAGAAGAAAATAATTTATTAGCCTGGTGATGAAAAATATATATTGTTACTATTTGACCTCCCTTTAAGGCCCTTTAGGGGAATAAAACTAAGTGTAGTATGTCTGATAACAGCCAAGTCTCCAATAAGCCAGACCATTTCCCAGTCTTGCTGGAAAGTAAATCAGATTCTATATTAAATTCATCTAATGTTAATGTTGCTTTAGAGAAGGTCTTTCTGGGATGTCTGGGATTCATTGTCCAAGGTCTTCAGTGTAATTTTCATGCTCCAGATAAGGCCTCCTCGCCTAAAATATACATGCTCTAATGATGCTATGCAATGTGTTTACAAACTGAATCACAAAGTACCACCATTAGGGCTATTTTAGTCTCAAGGTGACCTAAAATGTTTGTCTGAATTGCATTATAATTGTCAGATTTATGAGTTAAGATTTTATAGCAACTTGTCTTAATTATAAAGTTACATCTATTCATTACATGTGGATTATATTACTTTTTTCAATCTTGCCATTTTTGTGTTATAAAGAGCCCTATTGGTTATTAGTCACATTGTCCTTTAGCACATAATGTAATACAATTAGTACACTAGTACTAATTTCTAGTGTGCAAGTATCTTGTGAAGTTGCATGTTGTCACAAAGTGATTCTAACAGCTTTGATCATTTCTCTTAATAGCTCACTAAGTATTACTCTCTTGGGAAGTGTCTAGAGAAATATCTCAGATGTTAAAGGTACAAAGGCACATTAAACCTGCAAATTCTTGATTTACTCAGAACTCAGACTATTACAACAGTCAGCTCACACTCTATACTTTTGCCTCTGACCTCCGTAAGCATCTTCAGGACTTTTCTTAGCATTGTCTCAGCTCAGATTGTAAATGAGAATGTTTTGCTTAACTAACATAGTGGCTTGTATGCTTTTGAATCAGGAGAGGGGAGCTGATGATTTAGCATCAAGGTCAGCCTCTCACTTTGCTAGAAATGGTTGGTGCTTACAGTCTATCATCCGAGAATAGTAGGAAGCTAAGTGTCCACTCTAAATTTTTTTCCTCCAGCTTTGGTAGTCACACCTAAAATTATACTAGTGGAAATGAGCTCCTTTACTTTTGACAATTCAAGGACATGGAAATGCTGAATTAAGTAACTTAAATACACAGACAAGCAAGCAAGCAAGGAAAGGAACCTATATGTGTTAGAATTAAGAGTGAACAATAGCCATAATCAGAGAAGGCAATGACAACCCATTCCAGTACTCTTGCCTGGAAAATCCCATGGGTAGAGCAGCCTGATAGGCTGTAGTCCATGGGGTCGCTAAGAGTCGGACACAACTGAGCGACTTCGCTTTCAATTTTTGCTTTCATGCAATGGAGAAGGAAATGGCAACCCACTCTAGTGTTCTTGCCTGGAGAATCCCAGGACGGGGGAGCCTGGTGGGCTGCTATCTATGGGGTCGCACAGAATCGGACATGACTTCAGACACGACTGAAGAGACTTAGCAGCAGCAGCAATAGCCATAATGATAATCATGTGAATTCATGAAATCATGGACCAGGGTGACATAGCACTTCAGTTCAGTTCAGATCAGTCGCTAAGACGTGTCCAACTCTTTGCGATCTCATGAATCACAGCATGCCAGGCCTCCCTGTCCATCACCAACTCCTGCAGTTCACTCAGACTCACGTCCATCGAGTCAGTGATGCCATCCAGCCATCTCATCCTCTGTTGTCCCCTTCTCCTCCTGCCCCCAATCCCTCCCAGCATCAGAGTCTTTTCCAATGAGTCAACTCTTCGCATGAGGTGGCCAAAGTACTGGAGTTTCAGCTTTAGCATCATTCCTTCCAAAGAAATCCCAGGGCTGATCTCCTTCAGAATGGACTGGTTGGATCTCCTTGCAGGCCAAAGGACTCTCAAGAATCTTCTCCAACACCATAGTTCAAAAGCATCAAATGGACTTAAAATTTGCTCATGCAAAAAAAAAAAAAAAAAATATTTCATCAAAAGGTAGAGAAATACAACAAAAAAAGAATAATTTTCACCAAATAACTAGAAATTATACAACTACCCGAGACATTATAAAAAAAATATTTAAAATTGATTAAAGAGATAACATAAAGAAAAAGAAATTTAATGAAATTATAATGAATTATAAGAAAAGAACAAGACTGTATGAAAAGGACACTTTTGAAATTTAAAATCTGATGACCATCCTATAAGGAAAGTGCTATCATCATCTTCTCCATTTAACAGATAAATAAACTGAAATTCAATTTAACTAATTCATTCAAGTTCATGCAGCTTTATAAATGATGGAGTTGGACTTGAACCCAGGTATCTCTGATTCCAAAATTTAGCTTTTTAGCAATTACCCTAAACTGCCTAAGAAAAGTATGAATCCCAAACCTACAATAAAGATGTGTGTGTGTGTGTGTGTGTGTGTGTATATATATATATGTTTCTATGTGAGGGTGTTTATCTATATAAAGCATATGTATACAAACGGAGGGATATAGTAAGATTAATAGTGGTGAATTATGAAGGCTGACTTATTTCTGATTTCCTCTGTATCCACAATTTTCTATATTCAACATTATGATAGAAAAATAAGTATACCTTTAAGACTTTGGTAATTAGACTTTGGTAATTACTTTAGACGGAGAAGGCAATGGCACCCCACTCCAGTACTCTTGCCTAGAAAATCCCATGGATGGAGGAGCCTGGTAGGCTGCAGTCCATGGGATCGCGAAGAGTCAGGCACGACTGAGTGACTTCCCTTTCACTTTTCACTTTCATGCATTGGAGAAAGAAATGGCAACCCACTCCAGTGTTCTTGCCTGGAGAATCCCAGGGACAGAGGAGTCTAGTGGGCTGCTGTCTATGGGGTCGTACTGAGTCAGACACAACTGAAGCTACTTAGCAATTACTTTAGATGAAGCAAAGAAAAATGTAAACAAACAAAAAATTTCAATGATAAGGATGAGAAGCAGATTAGATTCAGCTAAAGAGGGAACATATGGTATGAAACAAGTAGATCTAAAGAAGTTATCTATAATGCAACAAAAAAGAAGTTATACATTCTATAACACTAAAAATTATAGTTTTTAGTGCTTGCCTTTGTATTCTTAATAGGTACATCTGATTTTACATAATTTAAAGTTAATCAATATCTTTAGAATCTTACCAAGAAAAATAGTTTCCAACTTTTAATGTTGATCATCTTTTTGTTTCACATATAATTTTTGCTAGTGTTGCATTTCCATTTGGTTCATATGGCCTCATTATTACTATTATTTACATTTCTTATGTATCAATGCTTGTTAAGAGCTTATCATTGATTTTTTTTATATCTCCAGTTTCCATCTCCTTAAATTACACTCTATTAGTATTCCATGGAAGTATACCAAATCACCACAAAGTTAGTGGTTTAAAACAACATTTATCTCTATGTCTGTGGATGAGGAATCCAGATACACCTTGGACCTCTGCTTTCAAAAGGTTGAAATCAGATTGTCAGCTGGGGTTCATTGCTTTCTGGAGGCTCTAGGAAACTACTTACTTCCAAGATTATTCAGTATGTTTACAGAGTTCTGTTTTTTGTGGTTATAGAACATAGATTCCCGTTCTATTGTAGATGTTGGCCAAGGATCATTCTCAGCTCCTAGAGGCTTCCCACAGTCCCTTGTCATGTGGTCATTTCTCTATTTCTTTACATATTTTGAGTCTCTCTGATTTCCTGTTTCTGACCCGTACAGCCAAATTTAAAGGTCTCATAATTTCCCTGTCTTAAGAGCAACTTTTTGGGAATGTCTATACATCAGTAAAATCTCTTCAGAGCAGTACCTAGATTAGTGGTATGCCTAGTAGAAGGTGAGTTTACCACAGGGGTGAATATCAAGAGGCCATCTTAGAATTCTTCCTAGCACATAAACTTCTAAAAATGTTTTTTTAAAGAAATTATAAATTATACAATCTCTCAATATCTTCTTGTCTTGAAATCTTTATATAACTTCACTCTTGAATGATTGTTTAGCTGGATATAGACTTCTACGTTGACAGTAATTTTCTCAGCTTGAGATATTATTACACTATGTTCTGACTTCTGTTAGTGTCAATAAGTCTGCTGTCAGTTGAATTTTCAATCTTTGTACCAAATCTGTCCATTTTGTATAGTTTGCGTGCATGCATGCATGCGTACTAAGTCATTTCAGTGGTATCCAATTCTGTGCAACCCTGTGGACTGTAGCCTGCCAGGCTCCTCTGTCCATGGGATTCTCCAGGCGAGAATACTGGAGTGGGTTGCCATGTCCTCCTCCAGTAGATATTCCCTACCCAGGGATCAAACCCACATCTCTTATGTCTCCTGCATTGGCAGGCAGGTTCTTTATCACTCAGATCAGTCACTCAGTCTTGTCCGACTCTTTGCGACCCCATGAATTGCAGCACGCCAGGCCTCCCTGTCCATCACCAATTCCCGGAGTTCACTCAGACTCACATCCATCGAGTCAGTGATGCCATCCAGCCATCTCATCTGCTTTCATCCCCTTCTCCTCCTACCCCAAATCCCTCCCAGCATCAGAGTCTTCTCCAATGAGTCAACTCTTCGCATGAGGTGGCCAAAATACTGGAGTTTCAGCTTTAGCATCATTCCTTCTAAAGAAATTCCAGGGCTGATCTCCTTCAGAATGGACTGGTTGGATCTCCTTGCAGTCCAAGGGACTCTCAAGAGTCTTCTTCAACACCACAGTTCAAAAGCATCAACTCTTCAGCACTCAGCCTTCTTCACAGTCCAGCTCTCACATCCATACATGACCACAGGAAAGACCATAGCCTTGACTAGGCGAACCTTTGTTGGCAAAGTAATGTCTCTGCTTTTGAATATGCTATCTAGGTTGGTCATAACTTTCCTTCCAAGGAGTAAGCGTCTTTTAATTTTATGGCTGCAGCCACCATCTGCAGTGATTTTGGAGACCAGAAAAATAAACTCTGACACTGTTTCCACTGTTTCCCCATCTATTTCCCATGTAGTGATGGGACCAGATGCCATGATCTTCGTTTTCTGAATGTTGAGCTTTAAGCCAACCTTTTCACTCTCCACTTTCACTTTCATCAAGAGGCTTTTTAGTTCCTCTTCACTTTCTGCCATAAGAGTGGTGTCATCTGCATATCTGAGGTTATTGATATTTCTCCCGGCAATCTTGATTTCAACTTGTGTTTGTTCCAGTCCAGCGTTTCTCATGATGTACTCTGCATATAAGTTAAATAAACATGGTGACAATATGCAGCCTTGACGTACTCCTTTTCCCATTTGGAACCAGTCTGTTGTTCCATGACCAGTTCTAACTGTTGCTTCCTGACCTGCATACAGATTTCTCAAGAGGCAGATCAGGTGGTCTGGTATTCCCATCTCTTTCAGAATTTTTCATAGTTTATTGTGATCTACACAGTCAAAGGCTTTGGCATAGTCAATAAAGCAGAAATAGATGTTTTTCTGGAACTCTCTTGCTTTTTCCATGATCCAGAGGATGTTGGCAATTTGATCTCTGGTTCCTCTGCCTTTTCTAAAACCAGCTTGAACATCAGGAAGTTCACGGTTCACATATTGCTGAAGCCTGGCTTGGAGAATTTTGAGCATTACTTTACTAGCGTGTGAGATGAGTGCAATTGTGCGGTAGTTTGAGCATTCTTTGGCATTGCCTTTCTTTGGGATTGGGATGAAAACTGACCTTTTCCAATCTTGTGGCCACTGCTGAGTTTTCCAAATTTGCTGGCATATTGAGTGCAGCACTTTCACAGCATCATCTTTCAGGATTTAGAATAGCTCAACTGGAATTCCATCATCTCCACTAGCTTTGTTTGTAGTGATGCTTTCTAAGGCCCACTTGACTTCACATTCCAGGATGTCTGGCTCTAGGTCAGTGATCACACCATCATGATTATCTGGGTCGTGAAGCTCTTTTTTGTACAGTTCTTCTGTGTATTCTTGCCACCTCTTCTTAATATCTTCTGCTTCTGTTAGGTCCATACCATTTTTGTCCCTTATTGAGCCCATCTTTGCATGAAATGTTCCTTTGGTATCTCTGATTTTCTTGAAGAGATCCCTAGTCTTTCCCATTCTGTTGTTTTCCTCTATTTCTTTGCATTGATCACTGAAGAAAGCTTTCTTATCTCTTCTTGCTATTCTTTGGAACTCTGCATTTAGATGTTTATATCTTTCCTTTTCTCCTTTGCTTTTCACTTCTCTTCTTTTCACAGCTATTTGTAAGGCCTCCCCAGACAGCCATTTTGCTTTTTTGCATTTCTTTTCCATGGGGATGGTCTTGATCCCTGTCTCCTGTACAATGTCACGAACCTCATTCCATAGTTCATCAGGCACTCTATCTGTCAGATCTAGGCCCTTAAATCTATTTCTCACTTCCACTGTATAATCATAAGGGATTTGATTTAGGTCATACCTGAATGGTCTAGTAGTTTTCTCTACTTTCTTCAATTTCAGTCTGAATTTGGCAATAAGGAGTTTGTGGTCTGAGCCACAGTCAGCTCCTGGTCTTGTTTTTGCTGATTGTACAGAGCTTCTCCATCTTTGGCTGCAAAGAATATAATCGATCTGATTTCGGTGTTGACCATCTGGTGATGTCCATGTATAGAGTCTTCTCTTGTGTTGTTGGAAGAGGGTATTTGCTATGACCAGTGCATTTTCTTGGCAAAACTCTGTTAGTCTTTGCCCTGCTTCATTCCGTGTTCCAAGGCCAAATTTGCCTGTTACTCCAGGTGTTTCTTGACTTCCTACTTTTGCATTCCAGTCCCCTATAATGAAAAGGACATCCTTTTTGGGTGTTAGTCCTAAAAGGTCTTGTAGCTCTTCATAGAACCGTTCAACTTCAGCTTCTTCAGTGTTACTGGTTGGGGCATAGATTTGGATTACTGTGACATTGAATGGTTTGCCTTGGAAATGAACAGAGATCATTCTGTCATTTTTGAGATTGCATCCAAGTACTGCATTTTGGACTCTTTTGTTGACCATGATGGCCACTCCATTTCTTCTGAGGGATTCCTGCCCACAGTAGTAGATATAATGGTCATCTGAGTTAAATTCACCCATTCCAGTCCATTTTAGTTCTCTAATTCCTAGAATGTCGACATTCACTCTTGCCATCTCTTGTTTGACCACTTCCAATTTGCCTTGATTCATGGACCTGACATTCCAGGTTCCTATGCAATATTGCTCTTTACAGCATTGGACTTTGCTTCTATCACCAGACACATCTACAGCTGGGTATTCTTTTTGCTTTGGCTCCATCCCTTCATTCTTTCTGGAGTTATTTCTCCACTGATCTCCAGTAGCATATTGGGCCCCTACTGACCTGGGGAGTTTCTCTTTCAGTATCCTATCATTTTGTCTTTTCATACTGTTCATGGGGTTCTCAAGGCAAGAATACTGAAGTGGTTTGCCATTCCCTTCTCCAGCGGACCACACCCTGTCAGATCTCTCCACCATGACCCTCCCATCCCGGGTTGCCCCACTGGCATGGCTTAATTTCATTGAGTTAGACAAGGCTGTGGTCCTGGTGTGATTAGATTGACTAGTTTTCTGTGAGAATGGTTTCAGTGTATTTGCCCTCTGATGCCCTCTTTCAAGACCTACTGTCTTACTTGGGTTTCTCTTACCTTGGGTGTGGGCTATCTCGTCTCGGCTGCTCCAGCAAAGCACAGCCATCGCACCTTACCTTGGACGAGGGGGTCTCTCCTCACCTCCGCCCTTCCTGACCTCGGTCGTGGGGTAGCTCTTCTCGGCCGTGCTTAGTGCGCTGGCCCTCACCACCGTCCTTCCTCGGTCGTTCTTTTTTCTACTTCTCTTTATTTTCTTTTAAAATTTTTATCTCTTTATCACATTGGACTGGATTCTGAATAATCAAAGATCTATATTCTAGTATATCAGTTTTTTCATCTGTGCTTAATATGTATTTAATTCATTGGCTTGGTAATTTTGATGATATTGTCTTTCTCTTTTAATGTTTTCACTTCTTTATTTTACATATTAGTTTATAAAAATATTCTAATTTACTATCAATTGGCAACTAATGCAGTAATAGTGTTTTGGGAAAGAATAATCAGTGAATTCTGAAATTAGTGGGTGAAAGTTTGACAAAAATAAGGATATTTCCATAGTCTCAAAATACTTTCACACATGAGATTTATTCCTTACAAAGGATACATAGTAACTGTAGTGAAAAATCTGGCACACATTACTTTGTGCTCAAAGTTAACTTCCACAGCGATAGGAAAAATAGACATAATTTGCCTCCTAATATGATGCACTGAGAAGGGTATCTCCATGGTATTTCTGCCAAAAATGTCTAACCTGAATCTGTCCATAAGTTTTTGTTACCTATCATGTGTAATTTTCTTTTTAAGAGCTAACAAGTTTTATTAATCTATCATGATGTAATATATATTACCTACTTAATCAGAGTACAGGATTTATAGTTTATACATCTGACTTTGAGGTCTGTCACCATCATCCACCATAAAGATTTAAAAACTTGAAGCCAACGTGGCTATAAGAGGATTATTCTGAAGAAAGCTGTTGATGTTTTGTGTATGTCCACTCTTGTAAAATAAAAGGGGTACTTTCTCCTCCCCCTGATCTAAATAAGAAAGGAGCTCCAAGGAAATTACTTACAGGGATTAACCTGTAAGTAATTCCATAGTCTGGAAGTGTCAAAATGGCAAGAGAAGCTGAGACAGATTGGCCCAAGGCAGTGAAACAGAAGAAAGAGGACACCCTTGGAAATAAAAAGTTCTGTCAACAACTTGATGGGCCAAGGATGCCTGAGTCTTGTGGATCAGATATGGACCACATAAGAGAGGCAATACAAAACCACTTTGAATTCCACTCTCCTCCCCCAAGAAATTCCATAGATGGAGATATAACACCAAGGAGAGATATTAGTTCTACATGCTCAAAGGCTGAAGAAAGAATTTTAATAAGTCAGCAGGTGATAAATAAGCATCAGAAAAGTTGTAATTGAAAGTATCCAGTGGGCTACTACGGGTGTTCAGTTGCTAAGTTGTGTCCAACTCTTTGCAGCCCCATGAACTGCAGCACACCAGGATTCCCTATCCTTCACTACCTCCTGGATTTTGCTCAAACTCATGTCCATTGAGTTGGTGATGCCATCCAACCATTTTATCCTCTGTGCCCCCTTCTCCTCCTGCCTTCAATCTTTCCCAGGATCAGGGTCTTTTCCAATGAGTCAGATCTTTGCATCAGGTGGCCAAAGTAGTGCAGCTTCAGCTTCAGCATCAATCCTTCCAAAGAGTATTCAGGTTTGATTTCCTTGCTGTCCAAAGGGAAACAGTGACATATTTTATTTTCTTTGGCTATTATTGAGGAACTCACAATAGCACTCTACAGAGGGAAGAATTGGCTTTGGAACACTCGCTGCCACCCTCAGGAGTTTCCCTCATAGATTATTTCCATGCCACTCAAATAAGATCTTTTCTATTGCTTACATTTCCTCCCTCATTATCCCACCTAGAAGCCTGATGGATTCAGAGAAGACCTGAAAATAGTGAGAGGAAGAAAAGATGGAGAAAAGAGAAAAATAAAGAATGCCCTTTCTGCATTCTGGACTCCAGATCTAAAGCAATACCAAACTCAGGTAGAAGGATGATGTAAGGGATAGTGGCAGTGATAAGAATAGAGAGCAGTGATTATGACATTTTAGTCTTGTAATGAGACTATGAATATGCATAAAAGTGACTGGAGTACATGCATATCTAAGCATACTTGAAAGTTCCTGCCAAGATTTCACTGTTTATGGTGAGAAAGAAGTAGCCCACAGAGTAAGTCTGAAGAGAGAGTAGTGAAAAATAATAAAGTTATCTTATTTGCATTTTGTTTCATTTTCCTTTTCTGCTTATATCCTATTGAGTTCAGCCCATTCAGCATCCAGGTTTCATGCACAACTTGTCCTAGCTCATCTTGGTGGTTAACTGAAATTCAGGTTCTATTTACTCTATATAATAATGACTTTCTTAAAAGAGAGAGAGGAAGTGGTGGGGAGGGGGAGAGAGAATGAATATTTGGTACTTATTTGCATAATTAGAAAGCTTAGTGTTATCTTTGGCCCAAAGGACAAACACATGCAAAGTGCTGAATCTGCAAAATCTTCTCTCCAGGAAGGACAAGTCAAGTCTTGGCTGGTTTGGGTATGGAATTTCCCTGGACAGGAGGCTGAGATTTTGAGAGGTCAAGCTTTCCCTGGGGATCCAACGCTCATGGAGAAAGCAGATGGTTTCCAAAGTAAAAACTAGAAAGAGAGTTCCCCAAAGGGGACCAGATCTTAGATTTTTGGCAGAGAAGAGGTTGTTTCACTAGTAGAGTGAAAACATCCCACCCCCCCAGTTCACTTCCCTCCATACACACACTTGTAGAACATTTTCTACATCATGACAACACATAGCACTATATTCACCACTGAAGGATGATTATATCTTCCTGTTGAACACAGTGGGCTTTTCAAACAGATTATGAGGAGCCTGTGTTTTGTCGATAAACCTCTAGTAAGACCCAGAGAGAAACCAGAACACAGGCTTGGGATGTGAGACTGTAGCCTGGCTAGTGACAGGAACCAGGCCTGGGCCGCCCTCCACTGTAGAGGAGCTGGCAGAGAAGGGGGAAGGGAAGCCAGGTGCAGAAGAAGAAAGGGGGTTTCCTACAGAATCTGCTTTCAACTCTGCATTAGTTGGAAGCATCACTCTCACTGGAACCTTGTTAATGAATGCAATTGAAGAACACAGGGCATGCTGTTTTATAATACAGAATTTGTTTCCCAGAGCTGCTGGACCAACTATTTTCATGAAATTTGTGTTTTAATACAGTATGACCCCAATGTATTGTAAGGGTTAGGACACAAAGCATAAATTGGATATGAGTTTTCTGAAAGCATTTTGCCAACTCTAAAACTCTGAAAACCAATATATTAGTCTCCAAGCAAAGTATCTGAAGCTGAATGGAAGACTCAATATGGACAGAGACTTTGAAGCTGGATTTATGGTTCCTCCATCTTCTTCTTCTTCTTTTTTTTTTTTTTTTTTTAAAGTAAAAGGTACATATCTGCCTCACTTCTCCAAAAAACACCTGCAAGTAACTTATTTACTTGTAGATATTAGGAAGGAAAGAAAGTAAATAGGTGTTTTCTTAAATTTTTGTTTGAAATTTTAAAGCATTCTTCAAGAATACATTATTTCCAGCAATCATTCTTCATTGACAGCAGCTTTAATTATTTAGACATAATTTGTTAGAATTCAATGTTTAACTAAAAATGTTTAGCAATAAAAGTGTTAAATTATGAAAATAGAAAGAATTGAAGCATATAAAATATTGTACTGAATGATAATAATAAAAATTTCTCTCTTTGAATAATGACCTAAAATATATAACATACTTAATCTCTTTACATGCACCTTCATTTCCTGCATAAAACAGAGAATCACCTATAAGAAATATTGATGAGCATTTATCCCATTCCTTTACCTGCTGGGTATTCCTCTGTCTCTTCATCTGGTTTATATTGCTGAGTTTGGAGTGTCCTTTCTGTATTCTGGCAGTTTGTGGAGTTCTTTTTATTGTGTAGTTTCCTCACTGTGTGTGGGTTTGTACAGGTGGCTTGTTAAGGTTTCTTGGTTAGAGAAGCTTGTGTTGGTGTTCTGGTGGGTGGAGCTGGATTTCTTCTCTCTGGAGTGCAATGAAGTGTCCAGTAATGAGTTACAACATGTCTATGGTTTTGGGGTGACTTTGGGCAGCCTGTATCTTGGAGCTCAGGGCTGTGTTCCTGTGTTGCTGGAGAATTTGCTTGGTATGTCTTGCCCTGGAACTTGTTGGCCCTTGTGTGGTGCTTGGTTTCAGTGTAGGTATGGAGGTGTTTGATTAGCTCCTGTCAATTAAGGTTCCCTGGAGTCAGGAGTTCGGAGTCAGGATTTGGACTTAAGCCTCCTGCTTCCGGTTTTCAGCCTTATTTTTACAGTGGTCTCAAAACTTCTCCTTCTATACACCACCACTGATAAAACATCTAGGTTAAAGATGAAAAGTTTCTCCACAGTGAGGGACACCCAGAGAGGTTCACAGAGTTACATGGAGAAGAGAAGAGGGAAAAGGGAGTTAGAGATGACCCGAATAAGATGAGGTGGAATCAATAGAGGAGAGAGCAGGCTAGCCAGTAATCACTTCCTTATGTGCACTCCACAACTGGACTGCTCAGAGATGTTCACGGAGTTATACAGAGAAGAGAAGATGGAGGAAGGAGACAGAGGTGGCCAGGAGGATAAAAGGAGGGGATAAAAAAGAGAGAGACAGATCCAGCCAGTAATCAGTTCCCTAAGTGTTCTCCACCATCTGGAACACACAGAAATTCACGGAGTTGGGTAGAGCAGAGAGGGGTTAGGGAGGAGACACAGGCAACCTGGAGCAGAAAAAGGAGAGTCCAAATGGGGAGAAAGCAGTCAAGCCAGCAATCTTGCTCTCAGGTAAAAATGGGTACTGAAGATTGGGTTCTTAAAGGTACAAAATTGATAACAAACATCAAAAAGCAAAAATTAAAAATCTAGAGTGGAGTTTGGAATTTCAAGAATACAATGCTAAATAAAAGAAGAGAAAGAAAGAGAGAGAAAGAAAAAAACAAAGTCACAAAAATTATAAAGAAAATATAGGTACAAAATTGATAACAAATACCAAAAAGCAAAAATTAAAAATCTAGAGTAGAGTTTGGAATTTCAGAAATACAATGTTAAAGAAAAGAAGAAAAAAAAAGAAAGAGAAAAAAAAAAAAACAAAGTCAGAAAAATTATAAAAAAAAATATGAAGTTTGCTTTTAAAAAAATAGGGTCTTTTTATTGAAAAGTAATAGTAAGTTATAAAAGTGAAAATTAAAGCAGTGATAGAGGACTTAAATTTTTTAAAAAAATTTTAAAAAAAAAGAAAGAAAGAATGATCATAAAAATATATCTAGGACTTTCTCTGGTGTTGTTTTGGGTATTGTGGGGTCAGCTCATTTTCGGCTAGTTCCTTGGTCCGGCTTATATTTCTAAAGATCTATAGGCCCCTTCCTATGTAGTCGGTACTAACGACAAGGTTTTAATCTATTGCACCTGTCGCTTCCAAGGCAGTTCCCTCTGTTTTAGCTTCTTCTGTTTGCTGGTCTCGTCAGTGTCTGATTTCTGCCCTGACACAAAGGGGGCAGTGGTGGACACTTTTTTTATTGTTGTTTTGTTCAGTAGCGCTGTGGGGAGGGAGGGACGCTGCAAACAAATAACACTGGTGTGTGCTCACAGTGCCTCAGCCACACTGGGCCTGCCCCCGCTCACGGTGTGTGTACCCTTCCTGCCCACATGGTGCCCACTCTCACCACTACTATTCAACATAGTTTTGGAAGTTTTGGCCACAGCAATCAGAACAGAAAAAGAAATAAAAGGAATCCAAATTGGAAAAGAAGAAGTAAAACTCTCACTGTTTGCAGATGACATGATCCTCTACATAGAAAAACCTAAAGACTCCACCAGAAAATTACTAGAACTAATCAATGAATATAGTAAAGTTGCAGGATATAAAATGAACACATAGAAATCCCCTGCAGTCCTATACACTAATAATGAGAAAATAGAGAAATTAAGGAAACAATTCCATTCACCATTGCAACAAAAAGAATAAAATACTTAGGAATATATCTTGCTAAAGAAACTAAATACCTATATATACAAAACTATAAAACACTGGTGAAAGAAATCAAAGAGGACACTAATAGATGGAGAAATATACCGTGTTCATGGATTGGAAGAATCAATATAGTGAAAATGAGTATACTACCCAAAGCAATTTACAGATTCAATGCAATCCCTATCAAGCTAACAACGGTATTCTTCACAGAGCTAGAACAAATAATTTCACAATTTGCATGGAAATACAAAAAACCTCGAATAGCCAAAGGAATCTTGAGAAATAAGAATGAAACTGGAGGAATCAACCTGCCTGACTTCAAGCTCTACTACAAAGCCACAGTCATCAAGACAGTATTGTACTGGCACAAAGACAGAAATATAGATCAATGGAACGAAATAGAAAGCCCAGAGATAAATCCACACACATATGGACACCTTATCTTTGACAAAGGAGGCAAGAATATACAATGGATTAAAGACAATCTCTTTAGGAAGTGGTACTGGGAAAACTGGTCAACCACTTGTAAAAGAATGAAACTAGAGCACTTTCTAACACCATACACAAAAATAAACTCAAAATGGATTAAAGATCTAAACATAAGACCAGAAACTATAAAACTCCTAGAGGAGAACATAGGCAAAACATTCTCCTACATACATCACAGCAGGATTCTCTGTGACCCACCTCCCAGAATATTGGAAATAAAAGCAAAAATAAACAAATGGGACCTAATTAAACTTAAAAAGCTTCTGCACAACAAAGGAAACTATAAGCAAGGTGAAAAGACAGCCTTCAGAATGGGAGAAAATAATATCAAATGAAGCAACTGACAAACAACTAATCTCAAAAATATACAAGCAACTCCTACAGCTCAATTCCAGAAAAATAAATGACCCAATCAAAAAATGGGCCAAAGAAATAAATAGAAAATTCTCCAAAGAAGACATACAGACGGCTAACAAACACATGAAAAGATGCTCAACATCACTCATTATCAGAGAAATGCAAATCAAAACCACAATGAGGTACCATTTCACACCAGTCAGAATGGCTGTGATCCAAAAGTCTACCATCAGTAAATGCTGGAGAGGGTGTGGAGGAAAGGGAACCCTCTTACACTGTTGGTGGGAATGCAAACTAGTGCAACCACTATGGAGAACAGTGTGAAGATTCCTTTAAAAACTGGAAATAGAACTGCCTTATGATCCAGCAATCCCACTGCTGGGCATACACCAGAATTGAAAGAAACTGAGGAAACCAGAATTGAAAGAGACACATGTACCCCAGTGTTCATTGCAGCACTGTTTATAATAGCCAGGACATGGAAGCAACCTAGATGTCCATCAGTAGATGAATGGATAAGCAAGCTGTGGTACATATACACAACGGAGTATTACTCAGCCATTAAAAAGAATACATTTGAGTCAGTTCTAATGAGGTGGATGAAACTGGAGCCTATTATAGAAAGAGAAGTAAACCAGAAAGAAAAACACCAATACAGCGTACTAACGTATATATATGGAATTTAGAAAGATGGTAACAATAACCCTGTATATGAGACAGCAAAAGAGACACTGATGTATAGAACAGTATTTTGGACTCTGTGGGAGAGGGAGAGGGTGGGATGATTTGGGAGAATGGCATTGAAACATGAATAATATCATATATGAAATGAGTTGCCAGTCCAGGTTCGATGAACAATACTAGATGCTTGGGGCTGGTGCACTGGAACGACTCAGAGGGATGGTACGGGGAGAGAGGAGGGAGGAAGGTTCAGGATGAGGAACACGTGTATACCTGTGGCAGATTCATGTTGATATATGGCAAAACCAATACAATATTGTAAAGTTAAAAATAAAATAAAATATATTAAAAAAAGAAATATTGATGACATGCTCATCCTTTTTTCCACCCCTGATACTGCTTTTAATATTAATATTCACAGTCAAAAATTAATATTCCAATTTTATTTAGGCTTAATGTATTTAAAACAGGACGCATAATGAGGAGGTAGATTTAGGATAATTCCACTGAACTATCCTTCTGTCTCAGACCTGAATTTGGTCTGAACATTGCATAATACTAAGCACTTATATACATAGAGTCACAAAATAGTAAATGTAAAATCCGTTTCTTTTCCTTCTCTTCTTCTCTTAGTAATTCTTTGAGTGTGTCTACTATCAGTGGACTGGCCTTCCCTAATTATAAGAGAAATCAGAATAAGTGGCATGCTGATTCAAGAAAATACCTGATGAGAATATAAATTATTTTAATATAATGGGAGATGTAAAAATGCATAGCTAGCTAGTGAAGTGAAAGTCACTTAGTCGTGTTGGACTCTTTTTAACCCCATGGTCTGTAGTCCATGGAATTCTCCAGGTCAGAATGCTGGAGTGGGTAGCTTTTCCCTTCTCCAGGGCATTTTCCCAACCCAGGGATCAAACCCAGGTCCCCTGCATTACAGGCAGATTCTTTACCAGCTGAGCCACCATGGAAACCCAAGAATACTGGAGTGGGTAGCCTATCCCTTCTCCAGCAGATCTTCCCAACCCAGGAATTAAACCAGGGTCTCCTGCATTGCAGGCAGATTCTTTACCAACTGAGCTATCAGGGAAGCCCCATAAAAATGCATCAGATCAGTCACTCAGTCGTGTCCGACTCTTTGCGACCCCATGAACTGCAGCACGCCAGGCCTCCCTATCCATCACCAGCTCTCGGAGGTCACTCAGACTCACATTCATCGAGTCAGTGATGCCATCCAGCCATCTCATCCTCTGTCGTCCCCTTCTCCTCCTGCCCTCAATCCCTCCTAGCATCAGAGTCTTCTCCAATGAATCAACTCTTCGCATGAGGTGGCCAAAATACTGGAGTTTCAGCTTGAGCATCATTCCTTCTAAAGAAATCCCAGGTCTGATCTCCTTCAGAATAGACTGGTTGGATCTCCTTGCAGTCCAAGGGACTCTCAAGAGTCTTCTCCAACACCACAGTTCAAAAGCATCAATTCTTCGGCGCTCAGCCTTCTTCACAGTCCAGCTCTCACATCCATACATGACCACAGGAAAGACCATAGCCTTGACTAGGCGAACCTTTGTTGGCAAAGTGATGTCTCTGCTTTTGAATATGCTATCTAGGTTGGTCATAACCTTCCTTCCAAGGAGCAAGCGTCTTTTAATTTCATGGCTACTAAAAATGCATACTATTATATAATTCAAGCAGTATTTTTTATTTACATATTCTTTTTAAAATTAAAGCATAATTGATTTACAGTGCTGCGTTAGTTTTAGGTGTATAGCACAGTGGTTTCAGTTATATATTCACTTACATACATATATATTCTTTTTCAGAATATTTTCTCTTCTAGGTTATTGCAAAATATTGAGTATAGTTCCCTGTGCTATACAGTTCCTTGTGCTATACTATTTTAAATAGTGTTACAATGAACACTGGAATGCATGTAGGTTTTTGAATTATAGTTTTCTATGGATATATGCTCAGGAGTGGGGTTGTGGGATTATACAATATCTCTATTTTTAGTTTTTTGAGGAAACTCTGTACTGTTCACCATAGTGGTTACATTCCCACCAGATGTGGAGAGAAAGGAATGTTCCTTTCTCTCAGTCAGTTCAAGTTCAGTTCAGTCTCTCAGTCATGTCCAACTCTTGGCGGCCCCATGGACTGCAGCATACCAGGCTTCCTTTCCATCACTAACTCCTGGAGCTTGCTCGAACTTATGTCCATTGAGTTGATGATGCTGTCTGATCATCTCATTCTCTTTATTCTATACCAGCATCAGGGTCTTTTCCAATGAGTCAGCTCTTCACATCAGGTGGCCAATGTATTGGAGTTTCAGCATCAGTCCTTCCAATGAAGATTCAGGGTTGATTCCCTTTAGGATTGCTTGTTTGATCTCCTTGCTGTCCAAGGGACTCTCAAGAGCCTTCTCCAGTACCACAGTTTAGAAGCATCAATTCTTCGGTGCTCAGCTTTCTTTATAGTTCAACTCTCACATCCATACATGACCACAGGAAAAACCATAGCTTTGACTGGACAGGCCTTTGCTGTCAAAGTAATGTCTCTGCTTTTTAATATGCTGTCTAGGTTGGTCATAGCTTTTCTTTCAAGGAGCAAGTGTCTTTTAATTTAATGGCTGCAGTCACCATCTGCAGTGACTTTAGAGCCCCCCAAATAAAGTTTCTCACTATTTCCATTGTTTCCCCATCTATTTGCCATGAAGTGATAAGACCAGATGCCATGATCTTAGTTTTCTGAATGCTGAGTTTTAAGCCAGCTTTTTCATTTTTTTTTTTTTTTAAGCCACTCTCCTCTTTCACCTTCATCAAGAGGCTCTTTAGTTCTTCATTTTTTGCCATAAAGGTGGTGTCATCTGCGTATCTGAGGTTATTAATATTTCCCTGTGTGATACTATTATTTTTAGACACAAAAATTCTCAAGAAAAAACTAGCACACCAACTCCAACAATTGATTAAAAAGATTATACACCATGATCGAGTGGAGTTTATCCCTGAGATGCAAGGATTTTTCAGTATCTGCTGATCAATCAGTATGATATATCACATGAATCTGATAAAATTCAACAATGATTTAGGGTAAAAACTCTGCAGAAATTTGGCACAGAGAAAGCATACCCCAACATAATACAGGTTATATACTGACAAACCCACAGCTGACATAATACTCAATGGTAAAAAGCTGAAAGCATTTCCTCTAAGACCAGGAGCAAGACAAGGATGTTCACTCTCATCACTTTTATTCAACATCATCTTGGAAATTGTAGCCACAGCAATCAGAAAAGAAAAAGAAATAAAAGGAATTGAGATTAGTAAGGAAGAAATAAAACTATCAGTTTGCAGATGACATGATACTATACATAGAAAATCCTAAAGGTGCTATCAGAAAACTACTAGAGCTCATCAATGAATTTGATTAAGTTGCTAGATACAAAATTAATACACAGAAAGCTGTTGCATTTCTATATATTTACATGTTTATATATTATGTGTTTCATCATATTGGCTCCTTACATCTATTAAAAATAATATGCCACTATCAAACACTTACGGAAGAAATAATATCAGTCCAACACCATTGCTTAGAAGACCAGAGGTGGGAATATTCTCAACTCATTTTATAAGACTCACATTACTCTGTTTCTAACGAACAAAGCTAGTGGAGGTGATGGAATTCCAGTGGAGCTATTCCAAGTCCTGAATGATGATGCTGTGAAAGTGCTACACTCAATATGCCAGCAAATTTGGAAAACTCAGCAGTGGCCACAAGATTGGAAAAGGTCAGTTTTCATCCCAATCCCAAAGAAAGGCAATGCCAAGGAGTGCTCAAACTACCGAACAATTGCACTCATTTCACATGCTAGTAAAGTAATGCTCAAAATTCTCCAAGCCAGGCTTCAGCAATATGTGAACCGTGAAATTCCTGATGTTCAAGCTGGTTTTAGAAAAGGCAGAGGAACCAGAGATCAAATTGCCAACATCCGCTGGATCATGGAAAAAGCAAGAGAGTTCCAGAAAAACATCTATTTCTCCTTTATTGACTATGCCAAAGCCTTTGACTGTGTGGATCACAATAAACTGTGGAAAATTCTGAAAGAGATGGGAATACCAGACCACCTGATCTGCCTCTTAAGAAATCTGTATGCAGGTCAGGAAGCAACAGTTAGAACTGGTCATGGAACAACAGACTGGTTCCAAATAGGAAAAGGAGTACGTCAAGGCTGCATATTGTCACCATGTTTATTTAACTTATATGCAGAGTACATCATGAGAAATGCTGGACTGGAAGAAACACAAGTTGGAATCAAGATTGCCGGGAGAAATATCAATAACCTCAGATATGCAGATGACACCACTCTTATGGCAGAAAGTGAAGAGGGGCTAAAAAGCCTCTTGATGAAAGTGAAAGTGGAGAGTGAAAAGGTTGGCTTAAAGCTCAACATTCAGAAAACGAAGATCATGGCATCTGGTCCCATCACTGCATGGGAAATAGATGGGGAAACAGTGGAAACAGTGTCAGACTTTGTTTTTCTGGGCTCCAAAATCACTGAAGATGGTGACTGCAGCCAGGAAATTAAAAGACGCTTGCTCCTTGGAAGGAAAGTTATGACCAACCTAGATAGCATATTCAAAAGCAGAGACATTACTTTACCAACAAAGGTTCGCCTAGTCAAGGCTATGGTCTTTCCTGTGGTCATGTATGGATGTGAGAGCTGGACTGTGAAGAAGGCTGAGCGCTGAAGAATTGATGCTTTTGAACTGTGGTGTTGGAGAAGACTCTTGAGAGTCCCTTGGACTGCAAGGAGATCCAACCAGTCTATTCTGAAGGAGATCAGACCTGGGATTTCTTTAGAAGGAATGATGCTAAAGCTGAAACTCCAGTATTTTGGCCATCTCATGCGAAGAGTTGACTCATTGGAGAAGACTCTGATGCTGGGAGGGATTGAGGGCAGGAGGAGAAGGGGACGACGGAGGATGAGATGGCTGGATGGCATCACTGACTCGATGGATGCGAGTCTGGGTGACCTCCGGGAGCTGGTGATGGACAGGGAGGCCTGGCGTGCTGCAGTTCATGGGGTCGCAAAGAGTCGGACACGACTGAGCGACTGATCTGATCTGATCTGAACAGCAGGAAAATAACTAAAAGAAAAGCATAAAGCAATATTCCTGTGAAGAGACTCAAAAATCCTTAACAAAATATTAGCAAAAAGCAACACATGGAAAGACACTATACCATGGTTTAGTAGGTTTAATCACAGTTATGCAAAGTTGATTTAACATTTGAAAATTAATTTATGTAATTAGTCATATTAATTGAAAATGAAAATATTTTATTAGATACAGAAAAAGCATTTGACAAAATCCAATTTCCATGATTGGTTAAAAAAAATTCTGTTTTTTTAACTCTGGTTTAAAAAAAACAAAAAAACCTGTTCAAAATAGGAACAGAAAAGAACTTCAAGCATCTGACAAAGCATATTTACAGAAAATCTACAGGTTTTCATACTTAAGAGTGAAAGACTGAATGCTTTCCTCCAAGGTTCTGTTCAACATAGTATTAAAGTTTCTTAGTACAGTAAAGGCAGGTAAGAGCAAGGATTAAAAAGAAAGAAAGAAAACTGTCTTATTTGTAGGCACTATTATTGGGTAAACAGAAAATCCTAACAAAACTAAAGAAAAACTCCTAGAACTTACACATAAGCTTAGCGGTTGTTGGATGTAGTTTTCTATAAATGTTAATTTGTGCAGGGTTTTTAATAATGTTGATCCTATCTCTTATATATTTACTGATATTTTCTCCAAGCTCTGTTGGGAGGGTTGATGCAATACATATAAGCTGCAGAATGATGCTTAACATGTAGTATGAGTTCAGTAATGTAAGCTGCTTCTATTTTCTTTGGAAAAAGGCAAAACTGTATAACCTGGGATGAATATTAGTTCATTTACTTATTTGGCAAGGATGTATACATTGATATCAGTCCTATCTCATGAGGTTGTTATTCATTTATTCACTCATTCATTCAAGAAACATTTACTTAGCACCAGCTCTTTGTGAGCACTATGCTAGGTAATGAGGATGTAGTGGTGAACGGGATATAAGTTCCTCCCTTTGTGGGGGATATGGACAAAAGACAGTAGGCAATAAACATGTAAACAAATAAAGATATATAATTTAGGGTTTCCTGGGGGGGAAATATCAGCGTAAGAGCATGGGAAGTGACTGAGAGGTACTAGCATAGTTGGAGGATGTCCCTGGGGGGAGGTATCATTTAAACAGACATATGAATGAAGGAGGGGCTTCCCATGTGGCACTATTCCCACCTGCTACTGCAGGAGATGTAAGAAATGCGGGTTTGATCCCTGGGTCGGGAAGATCCCCTGGAAGAGGGCATGGTAACCCACTCCAGTACTCATACCTGGAGAATCCCATGGACAGAGGAGCCTGGCGGACTACCGTCCATAGAATCACGAAGAGCTGGACACGACTCAAGTGACTCACACGCGTACACATGAATGAAGCAGAGGAGTCAACCATGCCAGGAACTGATGTAAATACATTCTAGGCAGAGAGGACACCAATATAATGGTTCTGAAGTGGGAACAAGCTTTAGCAACAGCATTTCAGGGACAGAAAGAAGGTCAGTGTGTCTAGTGAAAGACATAGAACTGGTAGCAGGAGATATCAGAGAGGTAAACAGACCATATAATACAAGGACCTGTAGGATATTTTTTTAAGAGTGGTCAGTTCCATGTGTGGTTGCACCATTATCTTACTTACACTGTTAAAAAGAATTTCATCAAGAGTAGAATGCAAGGAGACTAGCATAGAAGCAGAAAGATCTATTAGGAGGCTTCTGAAAGGAATCCAGTTCAGAGATGATGTTGGCTAAGGATAAATGTGTTAACAATGTAAGTGAAGATAAAAGATGAAATAGACACATATTTTGAAGATATAGTTAGCAGAACACAATGAGAATCAGGTGTAAGGTGTGAGAGAAGATGAGGAATCTAGAATTTCTCCTCACTTTCCACCTAAGAGGACTTCTCTGATGACTCAGTTGGTAAAGAATCCACCTGCAAGGCAGGAGACCCCGGTTTGATTCCTGGGTCAGGAAGATCTGCTGGAGAAGGGATAGGCTACCCACCCCAGTATTCTTGGGCTCCCCTGGTGGCTCAGCTGGTAAAGAATCTGCCTGCAATGTGGGAGACCTGGGTTCAATCCCTGGGTTGGGAAGGTCCCCTGGAGAAGGGAAAGGCTACCCACTCCAGTATTCTGGCATGGAGAATTCCATGAACTGTATAGTCCATGGGGTCACAAAGAGTTGGACATGACTGAGTGACTCTCACTTTTACTTTTTCACCTGAGAAATGGGCTTATGCTCATGCCATTTCCAACAAAGAAGATGGGAAAAGAACAAGTTGGAGTAAATAGTCAAGAGTTCTGTTTGGACCTCTTAATTTTGACTTGCTTACCAGAAATAAAAATAGAAATGTAAATATCTCTTTCAGTAGTCAGGAAAAAGTGATAACTTTGACTAGAAAGCTATGGTAGTGGTGATGGTGGTAGTGAACTTGTGAGAAATAGACTAACAAGAGGCATTTTTAGAAGTTGATAAACATTGGTGATATATTGGATGCCAACGTGAAGGATACTGAGATGTCATAGATAATACCAGTTTCTGGCTTGCAAAACTAGATGGGTAATGGTGCTTTTGAATGGAGAAGGGCAAGATTTGGAGGAAAATCATAAATCCCATACTAGATATTTAAAGCTTCAAATACTTGTGAGATATCCAAGATGTGATGTCAAGCAGGCAGGCAGTTGTGTAGGTGATTCTAGAGATATAAATCTGAGTATCAGTGAAATGTACAAGATAACTGAAACATTAAAAGAAAATGTGATCATCTAGAGAGAGAATATAAATACAAGAGAAAGAGGCCTAGGACTGAGCCTGGAGGGATTTCAGGATTAAAAATTAAGTAAAGTAGATTTACCCTAGAAGAGAGGACGTTGAGAGGCCCAATTCATATGGAAGTATTTTACAATTCATAGCAGTCCAAGCAAATGACAGTTTTAATAACTAAATTAGGCCAGTACCTCTCAAATGGGGTTAAGAGTGCCCCCAGATATAAGCTGATTGAATCAAGGGACACTTAAAACCCCAGGATAAATGATGATGTTTTCCTTGAACATGAATTTTACTCAAGGATAAGTAATTTTAGATATTATTTCTATGTGGAAACAAACATATCTATTATGGAGTAAAATGGAAGTTGAAGTCAGTGAAAGATTACAACATAAGAATTCTAATAAATTTCATACTTGACATAGGATACCTCTGGTTATATCCTCAGAAATTCCTTCCACTGCCTACCTCTTCCTCATCTCTTGTGTTTATAGAATTGTTTGGTGGGAATGTTTGAGAAACACTGGATAAGTTAAGGAAAGAGTCTTTATGGCAATGAAGTCTTTGATCACTCTCAGTTCTGTGTGATAGTAAATAAGAAGGATATTGTTGAAAATACACTGTTTCTTTAAAATTTTATACTTTAAAAAAATTCAAGCAATAAATAGAAAAGTGCAGAGGAAAGCCAAAATGAAGAATTCTTACTATTTAGAAGTCACCAGAGTTAATGTTATATAAATATTATTTCTAACAACTCTCTTTGCAAGAATGCTAATAGTAAGGTAAAGATTTAAAGGCAATTATTTTAAGAGATGATGTTGTACACTAAATTTTATCCTCCCAAAATTCATATGTTGAAGCTGTACCTGGAAATAGAATCTTTGAGGTTAAACGAAGTCATAAGAGTTGGGCCCTTATCTGTTAGGACTGTGTCCTTGCAGGAAAAGGAGGAAGATCTTTCTCTCTCTCTCCTTCCTCCTTGCACTCAGTGTTATGTGAAAATAGGTAAGATTTCCATCTGTAAGCCAGAAAGAACCCTCTTCAGAGAGCAACCATGCTGGAATCCTGATCTTGACTTCCATCCTCCACAATAGTGAGGAAGAAAATTTCTGTTGTCTCAGCCACCTAGTCTATATTATTTGTTATAACAGCCTGTGCTAGCTAAGAGAGGTGAGCTGACATATACTTAGAAAACTTTTTATTACAAGTATAAATTTAATTTTATCTGAATTTAAGAGGAAAAAAGAAAGCATATTGAAATAGAAAGGAATTTTTGAAGTTCCTAGAGGAGGCATTACCTGTTTCTTTATACACAGTTAAATTGTTTGTACAGGTTTACAGTCCCTTCACAAGGAAATGAAAATTCACATTTCACTACATCCTTGCCAAAAATGAGTATTGTAATTTTTTTAATTGCATTTTTTTCAGTGCAATTTTCAGTGCAATTGTACTTTCTCATAATTTGCATTCCTTTGATTCTAGGAGATATATCACAGTTTTTATTTTGGGAATTAATTATGTTTTTTCTTTTAAATTGTATATACACTCTATTTTCTCTGTTTTGTTATACTGGAGTGTTAGAAATGTGTAAACTAAAGGAATGAAGGAATTGGAAAACCTCCTTTCAGCAGCCATGGTAATAATTATTTCTGACAAGACAAGACACATTAGTGGATGCTAAAATTGCTCTCTACTAAAGGGACTGCCTGGCTCCAGGTAATCCTCTCCCAGGGGACAGTCCCCATCCAAAAGCCAGGAGAGTATGTATGGGATTGGATTTGAGGATGCTGAATCTAGAAGATAGAATACAAAATTGGAGAAAAGAGAGTTTAGAGATAGCACTAGTATGCCTCTAGAATGGTTGTTGAAAGCTTGGAAAAAGTGATAGCTCACATGAAATGAATGAGAAGTGTCCAGAATTGCCATGGCAGGTGGTGGAAGAAGAGATTAAAAGGCTCAGAGGTGAGCAGCTAAGGTACTAGTCAAGTGTGTTTAGACAGCAGATACTCTGTCAAAGCAATAAGGTGAAGGGGCATTAGGATCATTGAGAAGATCAGTGTTGGCTGTCTGCTGCAGTCTTGGGCTATTCTAGAACTAGGCTCCCTAGTGGCAAAGGGTGGGCTTCCCCAGTGGCTCAGTGGTAAAAAAAAAAAAAAAAAAAAAAAAATCCACCTGTGGTGCAGGAAGCACAGGAGACAGGGTTTCAATCCCTGGGTCGGGACAATCCCCTGGAGGAGGGCATGGAAACTCACTCCAGTATTCTTGCCTGGAGAACCCCATGGACAGAGGAGCCTAGTGGGCTACAGTCTATGGGGTCACAAATAATTGGATACAACCGAAGCGACTGAGCATGCATGCACCAGTGGCAAAGGGTAAGAAAAGATTCTGAAATAATAGAGGCCAAAATGGCAACACATAACCAGCAGAAGCAAAATGAATACAATGATCATGCTGCTGCTGCTGCTGCTAAGTCACCTCAGTCGTGTCCGACTCTGTGTGACCCCACAGATGGCAGCCCACCAGGCTCACCCGTCCCTGGGATTCTCCAGGCAAGAACACTGGAGTGGGTTGCCATTTCCTTCTCCAATGATGAAAGTGAAAAGTGAAAGTGAAGTCGCTCAGTTGTGTCCGACCCCAAGTGACCCCATGATCATAATGAGGAACAATTTTAGAGTGACAGCCAAGGTACTTGATCTGCACAGAGCTGTATAGATAGTTAATAGAACATACTATCCTTACAGGCAAGATAATGGGCAGAAAATAACAGCATCGTTATTTAACTCAAAGAAATGCAGACAGATAATCAGAGACTGAGGTCCCCAGCTCCAAACCACAGTTCATGATTTGGACTTGAACTCAGCAATTTTCAGAGTTGCTGAAAAATGAAGCACTATCCCCATGAGGAAGATCATAGAACAGTATGGCAAGTGTTTATAGTAATGATTCCCCTTATCCTTTTCCAGAGGGGCTTAGGGACTTGTACTTAGGTGAGCATACACTGGGGAAAAGGGAATACTCATTTGGAAGACTGTTGGACATTGGAAAAAGTGTTCCAGTAGCCCCTGCCATTAAAGTCAGTGGGGGCCAGCAGTGAATGGAATCCTAATCTTGGTGTTTCTCACAATGGATCTGCTATGTTCAGAACCCAAAGCTATCCAGTGGCCAGCTCTCCAGGCCTTGAGTGTATAATTGAAACGTATGTACTTGGTAACTGGCAGAACCCTCCATGGGTTTCTTGGCCTGTGGAATAAAGAATAGAACACTGAAGAAACACACATGGAAACTTCTCAAACTGACCCCTCCTCTTGGTCAAGTAGTCAAAAATATTATCATAAACTGGGTTGGATTTGTCATGGCCTGACAAAGTATGAAGTAATTTTAGAAAGAGTGACATTAATTATAACAATATTCCTTCAGTTCCCAGAGAGGTAAATATGCCTTTTCAATTTTTCAGTTTCTTTTATGTTTTAGTAAATGCAGTTTCCTACATATAAATATCACATTTCTTGAGAAAGTTATTTCTAAATGTCTTACACATTTAATTTCCATTGTGAATAGGAATGTTCATATATTTTCTGAATGTTGCTGTTTTCTGAACAGGTGCCATTCTAATTCCTTAATCCAGGATGGGATCGTCACCTCCATGATTCAGAAAAACACTCAGTGGAGGGATTTACATAAGGACAAAACAATCAATGCAACTAATTATTTATTCACCAAGATTTACTGAAGGCTTGAGCTTGGTGATTTGTGGGTATACAAAGATGAATAAGTGGGGTGTGCTCAAGAAACTTGTCAGTTTGAAAGAGATAATCTCCACATCAATAATAAATATGGTACAACAATCACAACAAGAAGGGTAAAAGGAATTATTACAGCAAGAGGGAAAGAGGCAGGAAGGAAGGGAGAGTGAAGAGGAGGGACTGAGAGAGGGAGGGAGAGTGATGGGAACTGGATGTGGAATTGCAGGTGGTGTCTGTGCACAGGGCATAATGTCAGCCTTGGATAGAAGGTTCTCTTTGCCCTGAGAAAAAGAGGAGTGGCGTGAGGATGGATTCAGGAAAAAAAGAATAGCAAGAGACATTCTAAGTGGTTATCTAAAGATGGAAACTGAAGAAATTCAGCTCAGTTCTCTTGTTCTCTGTAAAGAAATATGCAAAGTCATCTGTGGATGGTAGATTTTGGGGTATAAGAAGAAAAGGTTTTTAAATTGGTAACAGGGGAGGTATAATAGAAAGTAATAAAAGATGAGCAAAAACAAGATTTCAGAAGTGTGATCTTAAAGAGCACCCACATCAGAATCACTTGTAGGTGTTTGGTAAAAATGTATACCCAGTCCCACTGTAAACCAAGTGCTCAGGAAACATCAGATGACTTGAATTTGTATGTGAAACAATCAATTAATCTGAATTTTATATTAAGACCAAGGAATAAGAAATAAAGGCAGTCTTTACCACTAATGGCCAGTAATAAAAATATATTTGATACTGTGACAAAGGCCAGTTGATGACTTGTGGGAAGGTGACAAAAAAATGGGCAGGGGGAGCACGGATAAGATTAAAAAGTTAAGGAAAGAGTGAGAGAAGAGAAAAGAGAAAAAATTGGAGAAAATGAGAGAGATACAAGATAGAAGAAATTTGAAGCAGAAGGGGAAGAGAGATATATATTTACACAGGATATATTTACCCACTCCAGTGTTCTTGCCTGGAGAATCCCAGGGACGGGGGAGCCTGGTGGGCTGCCGTCTATGGGGTCGCACAGAGTTGGACACGACTGAAGCGACTTAGCAGCAGCATTTACACAGGAAGAAATTTAAAATGTGAGAAGGGCCTGAGTAGATTTGGGGGTTGATGTTAGAATGAAAAGTATAAGTGTTAGTCCATCAGTCATGTCTGACTCTTTGCAACCTCATGGTCTGTAGCCTGCCAGGCTCCTCTGTCTATGGAATTCTCCAGTCAAGAATACTGGAGGGGATTGATGTTCTCGTCTCCAGGGGATCTTCGTGACCTAGATCTCCTGGATTTCAGGCAGATTCTTTATTGTCTGAGCCACTAGGGAAGCCCACTATTAGTAGTGCTAATGTATGCTATAAACAGCGTATTAAATAGCAGAAGCATTACTTTGCCGACAAAGATCTGTATAGCCAAGTGAGTCTCTCAGTCATGTCCAACTCTTTGCAACCCCATGGACTGTAGCCTGCCAGGCTCCTCTATCCATGGAATTCTCCAGGCAAGAATACTGGAGTGGGTAGCCATTCCCTTCTCCAGGGGATCTTCCCCAGCCAGAGATCAAACCCAGGTCCCACATTGCAGGCAGATTCTTTACAGTCTGAGCCACCACAGATTTAGCCTTCAGAATAAATTATCACATTGTTTCCACCTTTTTCAGATTCTGATCAGCAACTTTGCTACTCTTTCTCACAGTTAGGTATTTCAGCTAGCAATGTGTTGGCTAAATGGAGTTTCTCAGGGGAGGATATTTTTCTACATGTTATTTTTCCCCCACAGGATGGCAGATTGTACCCCGATGTGATGCTCTTGGAGAGTTCCTGTTCTGACTAGCCCTCAGGGCTCAAATAACAAGGAAACCTGGAAAAATCTGACATAGGGCTGTAGACAGTTATCGTGGTTATTAACCTAACCTTTGGCCACATACAAATCATCAGGTTATTACTTTTCCTGTTTTTAAATAATTACTTATTACCTGGGTAAGCAGTCAACTAACTCTCTAATCTGAATGCTGGATTCCTAAATATATTATCACACCTGATTTATATTCCTCTATACAATAAATTGAAACTAAACTCTTTATGATTACAAGCCCAGCACTCCTTTGTTAGATCTATAGCCTAATAGTGGGGGTTGATGCTCATCACAGAGAACTCAGTACCTAGTTGGCCAGTGGAATGGTGACTTTCTTGCAAACTCGTAAGTGAGGGTTTGAAGAGTGCAGGTGAAAACAATGAGGGAGAATTATTTTTTCAGGTACTAAAATTTGATAAAAATAAAACTGTTTATGTATGTGATGAGCTTCATGGAGTTGGCTGAGATTTGAAGAGCCATCTGTTGGAAGAGAAAGAGGAATTTCTTTCAGCAAGAGCTGGAGGAGGCCAGTGGCTTCTATATACTTCATAGTGATCTCAACAGTCTTACCCACTCTTACTATCTCCATGACCAACAAGACACTCCCTTCCTGCCCCAAGCCATCATGGTGTTCTTTTATGAATTTTCTTCCTCATTTTTGTTCTCACTTGATTTAATGAAGATAAAAATGCTCCACATGGAATGCAAAAGATAATGCATTTCTTTCTGTCCCAGAGATGGCTGTTTCTTAGCAGCCCCAGAGCAATGTACTCTGTCAAAAGCTTGTTTTTAGACAGATGAAACACTAAACTATTGCTGTAACTTCATGAAGGACAGCAGTCTTCGACAGAGCTAGATAAATTTTTTTAAATGAGTCCTAATTGTGTATTGCTATAAAGTTCTGCAAGAAGATCCAACCAGTCCATTCTGAAGGAGATCAATCCTGGAATTTCTTTAGAAGGAATGATGCTAAAGCTGAAACTCCAGTATTTTGGCCACCTCATGCGAAGAGTTGACTCATTGGAGAAGACTCTGATGCTGGGAGGGATTGGGGGCAGGAGGAGAAGGGGACGGCAGAGGATGAGATGGCTGGATGGCATCACTGACTCGATGGGTATGAGTCTGGGTGACCTCCGGGAGCTGGTGATGGACAGGGAGGCCTGGCGTGCTGCGGTTCATGGGGTCGCAAAGAGTCGGACACAACTGAGCGACTGATCTGATCTGATCTGATCTGATAAAGTTTCTAGGCTTCCCTGGTGGCTCAGATGGTAAAGAATCTGCCTGCAGTGTGAGAGATTTGGATTCAATCCCTGGGTTGGTAAGATTTCCTGGAGAAGGGAAAGGCTACCCACTCCAGTATTCTGGCTTGGAGAATTCCATGGGCAGAGGAGTCTGGCAGGCTGCAGTCCATGGGGTTGCAAAGAGTCCGACACGTCTGAGCTTTCACTTTCACATTCATAGTTTCTAGGTCTTCCCAGGTAGCTCAGATGGTAAAGGATCCGCCTGCAATGCGAGAAACATGGGTTCAATCATAGGGCTGGAAAGATCCCCTGGAGAAGGGAGAGGCTACCCACTCCAGTATTCTGGCCTAGATAATTCCATGGACTGTAGAGTCCATGGGGTGGCAAAGAGTCAGACACAAGTTAGTGACTAAACAACAGCAATAAAATTTCTAAGGACAATTTGAAATTGTATCAATATCCTAGGATCACATTATATGTTAAAATAAAGCTTATTAATAATATAAAACCATAAAAGCATGCATAAGCTTTGGTCTATCAACTCTAATTCTGAATAACTAATAACTATCCAAAGAAAAATGGTATACCACTAATGACTATGTGTTTACCAATCCCATATCTTTTTCTTTCAGGGCAGTTACTAAACTCCAATTAGGTGGAGTTATGTGACTAAGTTCTAAAATGAAATGTGGGGGAAAATGTGATAGACCACTTCAAAACCCAGGCTATAATGAAATTTTTGTAGAGGCTCTCTTCAGGCTCCCTCTCTCTTTCAAGCTCTCTCTCTTTTTCTATATAGCTAAATTCTGAGGAGAATGAAGTTCTAGAAGACGATTGAGCTATGTGGTAAAAGGCACCTGGGTCTGGACAAACCACATGAAGCAAAGTTCCCCCACCAACTAACTCACACGAGAATTCAGTTTTAGAAAGCCACTGAAATGCCTCATTTGTTTATTACTGTATTCAGCCTACTTTCACAAATACACATACTACCAACATTTTACAATATGGAGGAGGAGTGCATAAAGATTAGAAAGTAAAAATGCAGTGGCTATTTTTTTCTGGTGTGGTAGTCTGTATAGAATATCCAAGAGAGCCGGCAAAAGTATTAGAGAACTGATGAGGTATTAGACACAGCAGCAGAATTCAGTTATATTGCTTGAAACAAAGTCAATAGTCAAAATTAAATTATGTGACATCTATACTCAAGCATCAGATTGTAAAATAAAATTATAAGAAAGGTATTATTTATGACACCAATAAAATTATATGATATTCAAGCATGAATCTAATAAAAGATGTAAAAGAAAGACTTATATTGAGGAAAATTAGAAAAGATGACCCAAATAATTTGAGAAATGTGCCGTGAGTATAGTCAGAGTTCCCCGGAGAAACAGAATCAATAAGGTATATATTAACATGTTATTATATACACAGACTGTGTATATATTATAAGGAGTTGGCTCCACAGTTATAGAAGGGGCAAATCTCAGGATCTGCAGAGTGAGTTGGCAAGCTGGAGACCTAGGGGAGCTCCTAGTTGAGATCTAGTCCAGCGGCTGCAAACTCAAAACCCAGGAAGAGTCAATGTTCAGTTCTAGTCTGAAGGCAGGAAAAAAAATTGATGTCCCAATTTGAAGGCAGTCAGGCAGGAAAGAATTCTTTATTACTCAGGAGAGAGTCAGGAGAGAGAGTCAGACTTTTTGTTCTATTCATGCTTTCAATTGATTGGCTGAGGCTCACCCACACTGGGTGGGGGGTGGCAATCCACTTTAGTCCACCAATTTAAATGTTAATCTCATCCAAAAGTACCCTCACTGAGACACTCAGAATACAGTTTGCCCAAATATCTGGGCAAAATGAACACCAAACCATGTTTATGGATAGGCATGCAAATGGTAATTCTTACCAAATTGGCTAGAATTTAATACAGTTCTTTCCAAAATTTCATTTTCCACACAATTTAATAAATCCTTTTTAAAATTCAAGTAGAAGAGTGAAAGGTCCAAAATAACTAAGATAAGCTTTAAAAAAGCATTTTCCCACGTGGCACAGTGGTAAAGAATCTGCCTACCAGCACAGGAAACGCAAAGACATGGGTTCAGTCCCTGGGTTGGGAAGATACCCTGGAGTAGGAAACCGCAACCCACTCCTGTATTCTTACCTGGAGAATCCCATGGACAGAGGAGTCTGGCAGGCTACAGTCCTTAGGGTTGCAAAGAGTTGGACACTTCTGAGCAACTGTACACACAAGTGCATGCGCACACACACATATACACATACACACACACACAAGCTTTAAAAAAGGGAAACAGTAGAAGAGAATTGCTCTTACATTTGTATTAGTTTTCTATGGCTGCTATAATAAATTACCACAAAATTTGTGGCTTAACTTAACATTTATTTTCTTACATTTCTGCAGATGAGAATGAGCCATTTACCACTGGGCTAAAATCAATGACATATATTAATATCCATTCACATACTCATTATTAAAGGCTCTAGAGGAGTTACTTTCTCCCTCTCATTTTGATGTCAGTGGATAAAAGTTCTCCCCTTTGAAGATTTGTGAATTAGATTGGGCCCAACATAATCCAGGATAATCTCCCCATATCAAGGTCCTTAATTTAATCATATCTGTCAAGTTCTTTTTGTCATACAGGATAACGTATTCACAGGTTCCAGAGATTAAGATATGAACATCTTTGAGGAGCCATTTTTCTGCCTATCACACTACTTATCAAATTTAGAATTACATTATATGAGAGTGTGGCACTGGTATAAGTCTATAAGGATAAAGATGCAGAAGGAGAACCATGTGTATTTTAGAAGCTTAGGCCTTTAACTTTTCATAGAAGCATTAGGCCTTCTATGAGAAAGGAGATTTGCAAATAATAGAGTAAAAGATAAGTTGTCTAGTACTTGGCACAGGAAAATGCTAAAAACAGATTCCCATGTTATATTTTCTTCAGAAATAAAATTTTAAAATAATATAAAAGGAGAAACTAAATCTTTTAAAAGAAAACATTAGAGAATAATTCGGAGAAGGCAATGGAACCCCACTCCAGTACTCTTGCCTGGAAAATCCCATGGACGGAGGAGCCTGGTAGGCTGCAGTCCATGAGGTCGCTAAGAGTCGGACACGACTGAGTGACTTCACTTTGACTTTTCACTTTCATGCATTGGAGAAGGAATTAGAGAGTATCTTTGCTGCTGCTATGGCTGCTAAGTTGCTTCAGTCATGTCCGACTCTGTGCGACCCCATTGACAGCAGCCCACCAGGCTACACGGTCCCTGGGATTCTCCGGGCAAGAATACTGGAGTGGGTTGCCATTTCCTTCTCCAATGCATGAAAGTGAAAAGTGAAAGGGAAGTCGCTCAGTTGTGTCCAACTCTCCGCGACCCCATGGACTGCAGCCCACCAGGCTCCTCCGTCCATGGGACTTTCCAGGCAAGAGTACTGGAGTGGGGTGCTATTGCCATCTCCGGAGAGTATCTTTAGGAATCTTTTAAAAGAAGCATTTCTTTAACAGGATTCAAAAACCAGAAACCATGAAAGACAAGAATGATAAATCAGAGCACTTTAAAATTAAAGCAGTTTTGTGAAAAAGACATTGTAAGTAAAGTGAAAAGAAAGACATAGACAGAGACATATTTTGCAACCTATATCTTAAAAACCAGTAAGAAGGAAAGAAGAGAAATGGGTAAAGGGTATGAACAGACAATTCACAGAAGAAGTGTAACCATCTGATACAAATATAAAAATAGTCCCCAAATCATTAGTAGTCAATGATATAAGAATATTCTAAAATAATTTTTAAAATAAAATCCTGTGAGATATAATTTCACAACCATTAAATTGACAAAGATTAATTAGTGATATTACATCAAGGGTTAGTGATGATGTAAGGAAACATCAGTTTTTCTTTATTGCTGATGGTAGTATAAACTGCTACAGCCATTTTAGAAAGCAATTTGATAATACCTGATATGGTTGAAGATAATAATTTCATAGCATCTAGCAATATGACTCCTAGATTTCTCCTCTAGGAAAACTCTTATATATGCTTAGGGGTACGTGTGCAAAAAATGTTAATTTCAACTGTGTTTGTAATAGTCAGAAACACATGTGCTACTAGGAGACACATCTTCCTGTTAACTCTCATATATGTGTGTATTAATAAAAAGACTTGATTGAAAAAACAACTTGCCATCCTATTAAGCTGGGCCAGTCTAGCAATTTCTAAGAACTTGGACTGGTCCCTCAGGTGGGAATGGATTATATACACATAAAGAAATGCTATTAAATTGAATGAACTAAGTGTATATGTATCAATATGAATAAATCTTTAAAAATTGTTAATTAGAAAGCTGTAAAAGGATAAATACAGCATAATGCCATGTATGAAAATTGTTACATGAAATCATAGTACATAGTATCCAGGAACACCTACTCCTGTAGTAAAAGTATGAACATATGCAGAAAAATAATAGAATGCAATTTTAGATAAGTTTTTACTTCTGAAAAGGGGTGAGGATAAGAGGATGAAGGAATGAATATATATCTAGACAACATTTTATGATGATAAAAGAGTGAGGTATCAAGCATGTGTTGAAAAATGTTAGCATCTACTTAATCTTGATGGTGGAAAACAGAGGTCTGTTGCATTATGTTCTGTACTTTACTACATGTTTTATATTTCATATGAAATGTTTCATAATTTTTATAAAGAAAAAAAAAATGGGCAAAAGATGAGGAAATGACCAAGCAGTAAAAGAAAGCAATTTCTTGAACTGAACATCATTCATTACCTTTTCAATAAACGTTTATTACGGATTTGCTATGTGACGTATTTTTGTACTGAGAATTTGAACAACATCCTATTTTTTTTTTTAAAAAAAGACATGCTCTATTAATTATGCCAGTGTTACTTAATAGTGGAACACTACGCCTTTTGACTTCGACTTCAACCCAACTTTGTTTGTTTCCAATAATACAGACCAGTCCAAATCTTTAGTGCCTGCTAGATTGTTCCTGTGTAATTGGATGGCTGCTGAATCTCTTAAGGACATACTGCTGCTCATTCACTCGGCTTCTTCCTCAACATTCAGTGAAAACTAAACCATCTGTTGTAATGAATGTAAGGTTTCCTGCTCTCAATTCTATCTTCTGATTCCCCCAGTAAATGCTGGTTGTCACTTTCAATTTAGAAAAACATCATTATACTCTCCAATTCCTCCTTTAGAATTTTCCTGTGAGGATCTCAAAGCACTTCCTCCCATTCAAGGGAGGCATTGCAGTTTGTCCAAGGGACTCAGTAGTGGTATTAGCCACACTTGATATTCTAGACAAAAAAGAGATTTCAGCCAGCTCCAGGATTTTGTACCCGTCAATTTGAAAGTTAGTGCCAGTCAAGAAGTATGAGTTGTTACTCTTAAACTAAAATGTCAACATCGGGCAGTGCTCTGTAGAAAATTTTCAAAAAAAAATTTTCACAGCATTAGAGTCTAACCTGATGGATCCTGCATCCGCTGCAGCTGACAGGTTTTCAGCACTTCCTCCCTTATAGGCTGTGGGTGGTCTCCCAGTTACAGATCCTGGTAAAGCTGGTTAGTGAATCGGATGGGACCAGTGAAGGAAAAAAGTAGTTGGGGAGGAGAGGGTTATGGATGGTGAACTATGGTAGGAAAACATTTTCCCAATGAAACTAGACATTAGAGTGGAAAATGTGGACTTTAGAAGGGAAAGTGTAAAATGAGCAATTAATTATGGCAATGTTACTTAGAACTGTCATAGAAAAGGCAGAACTCTTCTTTGGGGCATGGGAAATGGGAAATTTCACCTTAGTAACCAAAAAGCAAAGAGTTTTAAATATGAGTTAATCAGTTTCCCTAATATACTAGTTTCCTTTCCTTCCATGCTTTCTTCTCCTCTCCTTTTCTTTCCTTTTTTTTAGAAGCCTCTCCAATACCCATGAAAGAAGGTCCAGGGATTGTTGTTTAGAGACAGTCCAGCAGTCTGACCTTCTCAGATCCTGAACCATGAGATACTCTCATTGATTACTTTCTAAGGCTCCAGGTAACACAATTAATTTCACTCAATTAGGATATTTAAGTATTCATTTTCCACTCTGTTGAAAGAGAAGAATCAAGTTCTTGGCCATCTGGTATATACTTGGATCTTGAGCACCGAATGCAACTCATTGTGTGTGTTTGTGTTTGTGTGTGTGTGTGTGTGTGTGTGTGTGTGTTACTGAGGTATAATTTACATAGCATTATGTTCAGGTATACCATATAAGGACTTTCTATATATTGCAAAATGATTCCAGGAAGTCTAATTTACATCTACCACTGTACATAGTTAAATTTTTTTCCCTTGTAATGAGAACTTTTAAGATGCAACCCACTTTTTAAGAAATATAACCTTTATATCATGTTTAGTTGTTAGCTTGACAGAAATGATCAATAATAAGAATATATTACAGAACAAAACAATTAGTGGTTTCACTGTGGAAGTACAAACTTCTGATTTGTTAATAAAAAAAACTTCTTATTCTGAACGACCAAAAACACCACCCCTCTCGTTTGAAGAATATATATTAATCTGGCTTGGGCTCTAAATATGGCCACTCAGAAGAAACGTATGAGGTTCTGGCTTGTCCATTTTATTGACAGATTCAGATCTCAACTATATCAGGCCTATATCTTAAGTCTCTTTGTTAGGGACCAGCAATAAATTACCTGAGGTCAAGTTCTGTTTATACAGTGGACTGTTCTGAGAGAATTACCTTCTTGACTTAATAGCTTCCTTTTGGGTGACATTTCTCCCTGAAAGAAGACAAATTGTCTAAGGTCAGCCTGCAGATCAGCTCCAAGTGTAGGAGGAAATTGTAGTGGATCAGCCAAATTGCACCATCTCTACCCGCCAGCATTAGGCAGCACGCCGCCAGTCAGAGGCCTGCCCTGAGGGACTCCAGCCACAGCAGCCTCGGGCTGCTCTTGGAAGAGCAGAATTTTCAAATCTTTCTCTTTAGGCTGTTCTTGAATTTTACCTCCCAACCCTTACCCTCAAACCTTTGATTTCCCTGCTCTTATCAACAATGAAATGGTTTAAAGCTGAATTGCTTCAAAAGGTCTTTCTCCATCTACTGTTTCTTCAACTAATTCGGGAGGAAGAATATAGAAACTGAGGGTGAATCTGAGACTCAGCTTGAGCTTGAATCTGCTTGGTTTCAGCCACTGGAGTGACGGAATGAACTCCAAATTGTTGTTTTAGTAAAATGAAAACCTTAGGAGTTAGAAGTAGACCCAAAGCAATAAGTAAGTTTCAGGACATTAAAAACAGAGCAGTTTGTTCTTAAAGATGGTTGTCTTCTACATGAAGAAATTCAAAAAGATAATTTTTTACTGTATATTCACCTTCAAAGGAGCTGGTGACTTTGCCAACTGAGTGGGCATTTTATCCCTCCTTTAAAGGAAAAACACAGAGAAAGGGAGAAAAATAGAAATACAAGTCTCTTTTTAATTAAGCATTTTATCCTTTGAAGTTATTCTGATTTTTTTCACATTGATGATGTAATTTATGTAAATAATCATCTATCTATGAAAGGAGTGTGTCTGTCAAAAGCTGAAATAAAAAACATCCGTCATTTTGAAGTGATTAACATTCTCCAGATGTTTAAATCATCAGATTTCAGGAGTTTCTCTTTGTTGTGATAATGATATAGTATCCAGAACAAGAATGTTTACTTTTTTGTATGGGTCAAACGCAGATTTTTCACAATCCTATTAAGGCATGCAGTTCATTGTAATTGTATGTGCAGATGAAAGCATATCCAGTTATTATTATTCCCCTTAATTGTAAACTGCTGCTGGTAATTTTACTGTAAAGCTCAAACAAAAGGAGTGTACTTGAAAGGACCACCACTGCCCACTTATGTAATCAATTTATATATGTCAAGTTTGTAGTGGGATGGTTATCCCCTTCTGTTACCAGACATGTGACATGCTACCACCCTGTAGCTCGGGGCCATGCACGCATGCCACTGGCTCCCTTTGCAGGCTGCTTGGAAATACAGTACATGTCGGTGATAATGTTAAACGACAGTTCCAAACTATTTCCTTAGGCCTGTTTGACCCTTGGGTTCAGGGTAAAACAGGAAAGGTTCCGCTTGCCTTCAAGGACTGAGCATCCTCACCACTGGCAGATTTAACTCGGAGGCTTGGAGGAGCTCCCTGGAGGCCCAATTACCCTTGTTAGAGGACCTATTGAAACATTAATGACATGTAGGCACTTCATTCATAAAGTTGGGCTCAACTCCTGTCTAGCATTACCCCCCACACCCTTGCCGGCTTCAGATCTGAAATGCTTGTAGGGATTTATTAAAACCGCTTGACTAGAGCACAAACTGACTACACGCTTATTATGTGCTACCTAAATGCAGACAAGGCTGAGAGGGGGGTCTCAGATCCCCATGTGCCCAGCTCAGTTTTGTAGAACTGCACTAATGAAGAACAAGAGATTCAGAATAATTTCTTAAAAGCTGTACATGAGTGATAATGTTTCGGGCCTCTTTTGCCTCTTGGAGCCTTATACATAAGTTCTGGAATTTAATGTGATTTTATTCCATCAATGGCCACACAGTTCTTCTGTGCTGAACATCACAGAGATCTCTTGGCATCAACAGAGGGAGGAAATGTCTTCCTTTACTGTTCTTACAAGAAATCAAAGCATTACAAGGGTTAGATGATGATGATTCAGACATAGAATACCTTCCTTCTTACTGGACTGAAGCCTTGGTAATAGGCTAATAATTAATAGTTACCATCTGCTATCCCTTGTGCCCAACCTTCAAATCAGTCTTCATTTGTATTTGAACACACACATTCCTTTTAATCATTCTGTGGCCATTTAAGTACTCTGATAAGCCATGGGTTCCTAAAATGTTTCCAAATCATCCCCATCTGACATAGACCCTTGAATTAGAACTTTATTAAAGAGGAAGTATGTATAATAAGCAACCAAGAGCTGTAGCATTGGGCTGGGAATTGGTAACTTGGGCTCGTTTCCTTGTTATGTTCAAGCATCAGAGCAAGCGCTGGAGCCAGTTCATTAGCGTTCTTGCCCTTACCTTTTCTAAAGAATTTTGATAGCTTCTTTTGTCACATGAAGATGAGTGTTTTTCAACTCTTCTTCCTATATATCCCTCATCTTTCCTTCATTTAGAAGAATTGTTCTTTCTCTAAATTAGAAAGATGTGCCTCCAGATTTTTATACAAGATTCAATTCTGCTTGCTGTGAACAGCCAAAGGGTCCAAATTTTCCTGGGTAGAAGAAAAAATGTGCAAAGAAATCTGGAGAAATCACAAAAGCATTTTGTATTCATCACCATTACCATGAAGTCAACATCACTAGACTTAGTATTGATAGAGAACATTTTATCTCTTCAAATCAAATTTAAATGAGAATATTATTTATTAGAAATTTAAACCTGGATCCAGATAGTATAAATGACTTACCCGAGGCCCTGTAATTATTCATTCATCTACCCAGCAGCTACAGTTGCTGGTCACTGACCTTGATGCTTGTAATAGAGCAAGAATAAGATCCTCTGTCCTGAAAAAGGAACAGAGCCAGGACTAGAAACTTCGAAGCAGAGAAAACCACCCCCGCTTCCACTTTCTGCATTTCTTTCTGGCGCAGCTTAAACAGGATTTTATGTTGTGCTATTTTGACAATTAATCCCACGGCATAGATGATAGCCATATTTCTCCAGGCTGTCCAGGGTAGATAATAGCCATATAGAAGAAAGAATACACAATTTATTTTTTGAAAGTGTTATCCTGCCACATAATGAGAACTATTTTGCCTGAGATCCACAATTAACATCTTTGCTGGCACTAAAAACCAAATTTGGTCATTGCCAGACAGCTTTCTTTTAATAAGTCAAAAATTTCTAACCCAAGTTTAGGCTCATTGGGAATTTTGTGACAATTTTCAGAATAGAAAAAGGCTAATGACAAACTTTTCTCACCAACTAACTAGTATCAGGAACCAACAGATCCTAAGGAGCTTTCAAGTTCATGAACATGTGAAGATAGACAAACAAAGGGGAAATTATCAACAAGATGCTCTCAAGACTGGTCAGTCCTTCTTGATTTTAAGAGTAAAGGTAGAGAGAGACTGAGACAAACTTGTTTATTGTTATATTTACATATATTAAACACATTTCTTACCCAAACCTCTGGCTATTCACTTCTTTGGTTTTTGAAGCTTTTAAATTAATGTACTTGGCATCTTAGGCAAATCTTTCCTGTTTCATTTCCTCGATACAAAAAAATGGCATGTTCAGTTTTAGCCTATGTATTTTTAAAATTCCAGCATAAGTGACTACAGCCTGTTGACAGAATGTTTTTGGAGATTTGTCATGCAAATGAAATCTAACAAAATCCTCTCTCAATCATACTCTTTCCCTTCCTCATCTTCCTCTCCTTTCTTCTTTTTCCTGCCCACCATTTGGCTTCTTTGATGTATTGATGTATCGCTCATAAGACCCATTGCCTCTTCCTTCTATACTGGACCTAATTGTTTTTGTTTTCATACCTAAGCCCTAGCATGCACTTCTTAGCTCATATCTTTAAATTCATTTTTTCATCCTCTGCATCAATGTCACATTAACTTTCCACATATTCCATTTTCATATTAGTGAATATCCACTGCTGCTGCTAAGTCGCTTCAGTCGTGTCCAACTCTGTGTAACCCCATAGACGGCAGCCCACCAGGCTCCCCCGTCCCTGGGATTCTCCAGGCAAGAACATTGGAGTGGGTTGCCATTTCCTTCTCCAATGCATGAAAGTGAAAAGTGAAAGTGAAGTCGCTCAGTCGTGTCTGACCCTCAGCGACCCCATGGACTTCAGCCTTCTAGGCTCCTCCGTCCATGGGATTTTCCAGGCAAGAGTACTGGAGTGGGGTGCCACTGCCTTCTCCAAATATCCACTGCTGCTGCTGCGGCTAAGTCACTTCAGTCGTGTCCAACTCTGTGTGACCCCATAGACGTCAGCCCACCTGATGTCTCCTGCCCCTGGGATTCTCCAGGCAAGAACACTGGAGTGGGTTGCCATTTCCTTCTCCAATGCATGAAAGTGAAAAAGTGAAAGTGAAGTCGCTCAGTCATGTCCGACTCTTAGCGACCCCATGGACTACAGCCCACCAGGCTCCTCCATCCATGGGATTTTCCAGGCAAGAGTACTGGAGTGGAGTGTCCAAACTCTTTTGCTTGATCTTTACAAAGTTTTCCGTTACCTCATCCTCTCAGAACTCATTTCTAGGGAAGTATTATGTAACACCTTACTGTTTACAATGCATTTTACAGCTACTAGCCCTGAGAGCCTCATAAAAATATAAATAAAGCCTATAGAAATTAAGCAGGAGTAGGAAGGCTCTCTTTACCCCCATTTTCTTGGAGTTCTAGAGAAAGTCCTAGGAAATCAGTCCTGAATATTCATTGGAAGGGCTGATGCTGAAGCTAAAACTCCAATACTTTGGTCGAAGAACTGACTCTTTGGAAAAGACCCTGATGCTGGGAAAGATTGAAAGCAGGAGGAGACAGGGACAACGGAGGATGAGATGGTTGGATGGCCTCACCGACTCCATGACAGGAGTTGATGACAGGAGTTTGAGCAAGCTCTGGGAGTTGGTGATGGACACCGAAGCCTGACGTGCTACAGTCTATGAGATGCAAAGAGACAGACACGACGGAGCGACTGAACTGAACTGAACTTCATAGGACTTCCCCAGGGAGTCAAGTCAAGATCTTGAGCAAGGTGGGGAGGGCATTTCTGTGAATGGGTAGTCAAACATGAGGTACAGAGCACCAGTGGTGTAAGGAGGGTCAGTGTAGGAGTGGGCTGCACTGGGGATTCAGAGCCTTATTGTGACAGGATATTGATGCATACAAATCATACAAATAAATGTATGATTAGTCATACGAATAAACATATTAAGAATGGAGGGAGCAAAGTTTCTCAATGTCAGGAGAGGGATTTGCAAATATAAAAAGGGAAAAAACTATAAAGAACCCTGTGATATTTGATTGGAATTGAAGACATTCATGTGGACTCATAAATTTCAGTCACTATAGATAGATATACTAGTAAATATAGATGTAAATATGCATTTAGATACATATATTCCCCAGCTCTGTACACCGAGATCGCCTGAGAACAGAGACACCATTAACAATGAGCGCGTCTAGCGCTGAGATTGTAGCTTTTAAATATCATTCTCCACTAAAAGGAATCAGGGCTCCTTAAAAAAAAAAAAAAAAGGACTGATTCTAGGAGTGAAGCACAGGAAGTAAAAGATGTGCCAGAACATCTTGTGACAGAAAGCGAAGAAATGACAGAAAGCAACACATGATGAGGACGTACCCTGCAAAAGAAGAAAGGAAGGAAGGAAGGGAGACAGTGGGAGGGAGGAAATAAAGAAAGGAAGGAAGGACACAAAAATGAGATTAAATAAGATGCCAGTGTTCATATAGGAGACAAACTAAGCAGGAGAATAAATAATATTATTTCTGAATTAAAATGGGAAGCTATGAGTCCTTAATTATATAAATTTAAAAATTGGAGGTTGATGTAGAATGGGATATTTACATAGTCTCCAAATATCTCCCTACAAAAATACTTCCTAATTACAAGTGAGAAAAGAGTAACTTTACAGTAGAGAAACCTGGGAGACACAGCTTTAATAAAGTGATCAAAGTGAACAACTATAATGCTGACAAATCAAAATCATGAGTTATACTATAGGATGCAGTAAGGGGAACACATCACTTTTCGACATTGCTGGCACAGATGCTTAACCAGAATCTGATCGTGAGAGCAGACCAAATGTCAGTTTTGAGAGAAACTCTACAAAATGACTGGCTTTTAAACTTCAAAAATGTCAAGGTCATGAAAGTCAGGGAAAGACTGAGCAACTGTTCCAGGACAAAGAATACTAAAGGGACATGAGAACGGAATTCAACATGTGATTCCGAACTAGGTTTATTTTGCTATACTGTGCATTTTGTGGACGTTTAGTGGAAATCGAATGGGATTGAGGATTAGATGGTAGTAATGTTATCAATGTTATTTTTGTGATTTTAATATGTTATTGTGACTGTGTATAAGAATGTTCTCACTTCTAAGAAATAACACCCTAAAGTTTTCAGGGATGTTGGAGCAACAGGTTGACAAGTGATTCTCAAATGGTTCGGGAAATAAAATTTCTTTGTAGAGTACTTACAACTTTTCTGTAAATTTGAGACCATTTCAAAAGTAATAAAATGTTTTTAAGTTAAAAGAACGAAGTCACTTGTGAGTTCCCTGTCTAGAGATATATACCCATTGATAACCTTGGTTTATAGCTTTTCACTGTTTTTTCCGTAGAGATATTTTAAAATATTATTTTATTATTTTAGTGACCTCAATTATACATTCTTAATATTTTATAGTTTTCTTTTTTCACTTAACAATAATCATGAAAATTTTATTTCATTTAATGCTTTTATTACTAAACAATGTAAACTGCATGCTAGTGTTTCATCTTTGGGATTATAACAATTTATTTAATCAATTTCTTATTATAGAACATTTACATTGTTTTCAGCTCACCTCTGGTTGTTTCCTAATGGAAATCTATAAAAACAAAATTACTGAGTTGAAGAATATGGATAATTTTAAGGTTTATGATACATAATGAAAATTATCTTCCAGAAAAATTCAACCAAGTTACATGACCATTATCAAATAATTTCTGAAATAATCTATTTTTCCACAAGCCTAACAGTGATAGGTATTTTCTTTTAAAAAATAATCAAAATAAAGTATCTTGGTTCTCATTTTGATTTTAAATAACTTATACATTATACATATATACATATATATGCTCTGCTATGCTAAGTCACTTAAGTTGTGTCCAACTCTGTGTGACCCCACAGACGGCAGCCCACCAGGCTTCCCCGTCCCTGGGATTCTCCAGGCAAGAACACTGGAGTGGGTTGCCATTTCCTTCTCCAATGCATGAAAGTGAAAAGAGAAAGTCAAGTCGCTCAGTCGTGTCTGACTCTTAGCGACCCCATGGACTGTAGCCTACCAGGCTCCGCTGTCCGTGGGATTTTCCAAGCAGAGTACTGGAGTGGGGTGCCATTGCTTTCTCCGATATACATATATATAGTTAACCATTTATATTTCTTCTTTTAAATGTTTTCTTTTCTATTTCTATTTACTGTGACATTATTTTTTTGATTGTATATATTTATATATTATCCTTGTATAGAATAGTCAATAAAGCAGAAATAGATGTTTTTCTGGAACTCTCTTGCTTTTTCCATGATCCAGCGGATGTTGGCAATTTGATCTCTGCTTCCTCTGCCTTTTCTAAAACCAGCTTGAACATCAGGAAGTTCACGGTTTACATATTGCTGAAGCCTGGCTTGGAGAATTTTGAGCATTACTTTACTAGCGTGTGAGATGAGTGCAATTGTTCGGTAGTTTGAGCACTCCTTGGCATTGCCTTTCTTTGGGATTGGGATGAAAACTGACCTTTTCCAATCTTGTGGCCACTGCTGAGTTTTCCAAATTTGCTGGCATATTGAGTGTAGCACTTTCACAGCATCATCTTTCAGGACTTGGAATAGCTCCACTGGAATTCCATCACCTCCACTAGCTTTGTTCGTAGTGATGCTTTCTAAGGCCCATTTGACTTCACATTCCAAGATGTCTGGCTCTAGGTCAGTGATCACATCATCATGATTATCTAGGTCTTGAAGCTCTTTTTTGTACAGTTCTTCTGTGTATTCTTGCCACCTCTTCTTAATATCTTCTGCTTCTGTTAGGTCCACACCATCTCTGTCCTTTATCGTGCCCATCTTTGCATGAAATGTTCCTTTGGTATCTCTGATTTTCTTGAAGAGATCCCTAGTCTTTACCATTCTGTTGTTTTCCTCTATTTCTTTGCATTGATCACTGAAGAAGGCTTTCTTATCTCTTCTTGCTATTTTTTGGAACTCTGCATTTAGCAAGAGAGTTCCAGAAAAACATCTATTTCTCCTTTATTGACTATGCCAAAGCCTTTGACTGTGTGGATCACAATAAACTATGGAAAATTCTGAAAGAGATGGGAATACCAGACCACCTGATCTGCCTCTTAAGAAATCTGTATGCAGGTCAGGAAGCAACAGTTAGAACTGGTCATGGAACAACAGACTGGTTCCAAATGGGAAAAGGAGTACGTCAAGGCTGCATATTGTCACCATGTTTATTTAACTTATATGCAGAGTACATCATGAGAAATGCTGGACTGGAAGAAACACAAGTTGGAATCAAGATTGCCGGGAGAAATATCAATAACCTCAGATATGCAGATGACACCACTCTTATGGCAGAAAGTGAAGAGGGGCTAAAAAGCCTCTTGATGAAAGTGAAAGTGGAGAGTGAAAAGGTTGGCTTAAAGCTCAACATTCAGAAAACGAAGATCATGGCATCTGGTCCCATCACTTCATAGGAAATAGATGGGGAAACAGTGGAAACAGTGTCAGACTTTGTTTTTCTGGGCTCCAAAATCACTGCAGATGGTGACTGCAGCCATGAAATTAAAAGACGCTTGCTCCTTGGAAGGAAAGTTATGACCAACCTAGATAGCATATTCAAAAGCAGAGACATTACTTTGCCAACAAAGGTTCGCCTAGTCAAGGCTATGGTCTTTCCTGTGGTCATGTATGGATGTGAGAGCTGGACTGTGAAGAAGGCTGAGCGCTGAAGAATTGATGCATTTGAACTGTGGTGTTGGAGAAGACTCTTGAGAGTCCCTTGGACTGCAAGAAGATCCAACCAGTCCATTCTGAAGGAGATCAATCCTGGAATTTCTTTAGAAGGAATGATGCTAAAGCTGAAACTCCAGTATTTTGGCCACCTCATGCGAAGAGTTGACTCATTGGAGAAGACTCTGATGCTGGGAGGGATTGAGGGCAGGAGGAGAAGGGGACGACAGAGGATGAGATGGCTGGATGGCATCACTGACTCGATGGATGCGAGTCTGAGTGACCTCCGGGAGCTGGTGATGGACAGGGAGGCCTGGCGTGCTGCTCTTCATGGGGTTGCAAAGAGTCGGACACGACTGAGCAACTGATCTCTGTATAGAATGTCATTAACCTTTTTTCTTTCGTTTATATTGTAGGTATCTTACTTTCCATTTATATTGGCATTGTTTCTGTTTTCAGAAACAATGAGAATTATTAGAACAATTAGTAGAAAACAAAAAACTTTTCAATTGTGATTTGTCTTTTTCTTTGTGTTGCCAAACGTATTTATTTTATTTAGAAGTATTCAAATGTATTCTTATTTAGTCAGGTTTAGGAAAGCATTTACCACCTGTAGACCATCTATTTATATGCATTATGTTTTTAAAGTTATTTAGTCTGAAATTCTCATGTGATGTAGGGATGTAGCTCCCCATGCGTGCGTGCTAAGTCATGTCAGTCATGTCCAACTCTTTGCACCCTTTAGACTGTAGCCTGCCAGGCCTTCTGTTCATGCAATTCTCCAGGCAAGAACACTGAGTGGGTTGCCATGCCCTCCTCCGGGATAGCTCCCCCAACACCGCCCACCCCCCCCCCAAAAAAAAAATCCCAGCAATTGTGGAGCTCTATTGTTAGTCTCAGAAGACAACAAAACTACAAACAATGAGTTATGCTCACTTTGGTCAGCTCCTCGTCTCTGAGGCTTTCTTCAAGCCTAGGATAACCCTTGTTTATAGGCCCGGTTTCTTGGAGCTAGAAGAGGAGCAGTTGTTAAGCTCTAGATATAGAGTGTGACTATACAGTCTAGGGGCCCAGCAGGATGCAATGAGGCTTTTCCACATGATGGTCCTTGTAGTTTCTCTGTTTGTAGCTTCTCTCTTGAAAAAATAAAAAGTTATGCTTTTTGCATTATAGCAGAACAAATAGAATTGCAACATTTACATTATAAAAAGAAAGCATCTATTCAATAAAATACCTGAGGTACTAAGAGGCAAAGGTTTCTAGGTGTATCTACAGTGTATTGAAAAATCAGTGATTTGTTTCACAATAACTTACATCTGAATGAGATTTAGAGGAGTCCTAATTTCTGAAACAACATCAGACAATAATTATGATTAACCCATTTTGAATCTAGATGGGTTATTATTTTCTTTCTTTAATTTAGTTTTTATTTTTATCAAAACATGTCCATAGACTGAACTGTTAGTGTTAGTCACTCAGTCGTGTCTTAACTCTTTGTGGCCCCATGGACTACAACCCACCAGGCTCCCCTGTCCATGGAATTCTCCAGGCAAGAACACTGGAGTGGGTTACCATTTCTTTCTCCAATAGACTGAAGACTCAAACACTAATACTAAAAATAAAAAGTGTAGCATTCTTTTTGGCAAACATTTCTGTTTCTCTCCACTTACGAGTACATGATAAGATTCTATGGCTTTGGTTCCCTTATACTTACATGGAGCCAACGGGTTGTAGCAGAAATGAATGGGATGTGTCACTTCCAGGCTGCACCATTTAATTACTAAAGTGAAACTCTCCAAAAATTTTTTTCAGTCTGATACAGTGACAGGCAACATTCAAGCTGGCAGCTTCTCTATCACCCTGGGTCTATGAGAATACAATAAACAGAGAACTCTCAGCAGTGGACATTTAATGTAAGCAAGAAATAAACATTTGTGCTTAAAGTCACTGAAATTTTGAGATTTCTTGTTTTTGTAGCATAACCTAGTCTATTCTGATTGATATAATGATAGCAATATGCTATTTAAAAATTATATTGTATATCATAACTGTCTATATTTATATTCTTTCATTTTATTATTTTATATTATGTTTATTTTATTCATATCTACTAGCTTTCATTATTAGAACTATCATAATAGCAAACATATAGCTCTTATTATATGCTAGGCACCATTCTAGTGCTTTATATATATTAATTCATTTAATATTCATAATTATTCACTGAGTACCATTATTATCCCTATTTCATACATGATTATGTAACTTGTTCAAAAGAGTGGCAGGACTGAATTTTGAGTCCAGGCAATTGTTCCCAGAGTCCAGCCTCTCAACCACTAAGGCAGTTCTTTAAAGTGTCTTTAGTTTTCTATTATGGAATGAATTACCAAAACTTAGTGGCTTTAGTTTTAAAACAACACATATTTATCATCTCACAGTACCTGTGTATCAGTTATCCGTGCTTGACCTAGCTTCATTCTCGGCCTCAGGATCTCTGTAGGTTGCAGTAAAGACTATTGGTGTGGAGGCTTGACTGAGGAAGAATTCACTTCTAAGTTCTTTCAGGTTTTTTGGAAGAATTTATTTTCAGCTATATGATGAGGAATCTGGCTTTTTTTCTGGTTGTAGTCTGGTGGCCGCCCTCAGGTCCAAGAGGCCACCTGCAGTTCCTTGTTGTGTTTAAGGCCAGGAGGAGAGTATCCCTAGTGCATACTGGCAAGATGACCATAGGGTCACAAAGAGTTGGACACGACTGAAGTGACTGAAACACACGCACACGTATATTATACATGTAAGCTTCATTTTGCCAGTCTCTCTTTACACATGTATATGCATGTAATAAAGTAACCATAGGAATGACATCTTGCTCCATATTACCTACCTACTTATGGAAGTGTCAGCCCATCCTCTTTGCCATATTCTCTTAATCAGAAGCAAGTCAACATTTTACCTACACTCAAAGGGAAAGGATTTTATAGGGTGTAAACCTAGTTAATTTGGGGTCTGTATCTACAGGTAACATGAGAAAATGGAACTGTAAGGACAAATAGAAAATATCCATTATATTTTCCAAGTATTACATTTACAGAATTCTATAAAAAGGGACAAGACATTTAAAGAATAAAAAGGACCCTCGGATTCAAAAAATATGATTTATTGATAGTTAGGTGCTGCTGCTGCTGCTAACTCGCTTCAGTCATGTCCGACTCTGTGCAACCTCATAGACAGCAGCCAACCAGGCTCTCCCATCCCTAGGATTCCCCAGGCAAGAACACTGGAGTGGGTTGCCATTTCCTTCTCCAATGCATGAAAGTGAAAAGTGAAAGTGAAGTCACTCAGTTGTGTCCGACTCTTTGCGACCCCATGGACTACAGCCTACCAGGCTCCTCCACCCATGGGATTTTCCAGGCAAGTGTACTGGAGTCAGGTGTCATTGTCTTCTCCGATAGATAGGTGATGAATAGGTAAATAGATAATGGATAGATAGAGAGACAGGTAGATGGGTAGATAGACAGGCAGAGAGATAGATTAGGAGATTATTACAAAATATCCAGACAAGAGATCAGACTCATTTGAACCAGGATGGTGAATGGCAGAGAGAGATACCTCACAGTTCAGAATGCTGGAGGTATTGCTGTAAAGCATAAAGAGATCTCAGGAATCTCGTCAGGGCCTAATTGCTACTGATGGGAAAAATATCTCACTCTTATCCTCAAAACACTTAAAATCAGTCATGAATTGAATTAAACTAATGCTGTAAAAGACCACAGAAGTAGCATGGAAGGAAAACAGATGTGTGCTCTCTTCTGGATGTAAATATTATTTATTTTATTTCATTTAAAAATATCTAGAATACAATATGGAGAAGGCAATGGCATCCCACTCCAGTACTCTTGTCTGGAAAGTCCCATGGGCAGAGGAGCCTGGTAGGCTGTAGTCCCATGGGGTCGCTAAGAGTCGAATACGACTGAGCAACTTCACTTTCACTTTTCACTTTCATGCATTGGAGGAGGAAATGGCAACCCACTCCAGTGTTCTTGTCTGGAGAATCCCAGGGACAGGGGAGCCTGGTGGGCTGCCGTCTACGGGGTTGCACAGAGTCGGACACGACTGAAGTGACTTGCAGCAGAATACAATAAGATACTACAAAATACACACAGAAGCAAGCAAGTGTGCTGGAGAGGAAGCAGTCAATAGAAACAGACTGAGAGATGACCTAGTTGTTAGACTTATCAGACTACAACTTTAAATAACAGTAATACAAAATATGAGAGGATCTAATAGAAAAGGTTAAAAACCTGTATGAAGAGATGATGATTCCACTGCTGGGCATACACACTGAGGAAACCAGAATCGAAAGAGACACATGTACCCCAATGTTCATTGCAGCACTGTTTATAATAGCCAGGACATGGAAGCAACCTATATGTGCATCAGCAGACGAATGGATAAGAAAGCTGTGGTACATATACACAATGAAGTATTACTCAGCCATTAAAAAGAATGCATTTGAATCAGTTCTAATGAGGTGGATGAAAATTGAGCCTGTTATACAGAGTGAAGTAAACCAGAAAGAAAAACACCAATACAGTATAATAATGCATATATATGGAATTTAGAAAGATGATAACAGTAACCCTGTATATGAGACAGCAAAAGAGACACAGATGTATAGAACAGTCTTTTGGACTCTGTGGGAGAGGAAGAGGGTGGGATGATTTGGGGGAATGGCATTGAAACATGTATAATATTATATAAGAAATGAATCACCACTCCAGGTTTGATACAGGATGCTTGGGGCTAATGCACTGGGATGACCCAGAGAGATGGTACAGGGAGGGAGGTGGGAGGGGGGTTCAGGATGGGAAACATGTGTACCCCCATGGTGGATTCATGTTGATGTGTGGCAGAACCAATACAATATTGTAAAGTAATTAGCCTCCAATTAAAATAAATAAATATAAATTTTTAAAAAAGAAATGATAAACTTAAGTACAGACATGGAAATTATATAAAATAGATTCAGACTTTATAAGAGAGAAGCAAATCTGAGTACTAAGTGTGTTAGTTCTTGGCACTTAGATCCATACCTAGACAATCTCCATGGAGAGAGGACTATAAATTTAAAAGGTGGGGAAGGAAAAGGAAGAGGAGGAGAGATAGTGATGCTCGGTATACACTTTGGTGCCTCACAGAAGCAGCAGTGAAGGTCAATAAATGTGCTAACACTCCATGGGAACAGTAGAACAGCAAATATCTCAAGATCACTCATTCAGTTTATTCATAAATACATATCTTCTGAGAACTCTCAGGAGCAGGGACTGAGATCTTTCTAGAGTCTGAGGTCTTACAGAGCATGTGGGAGCAAAAATCAATGAAGCCTGCATGACTACTGTTCATGTTACTCCACCTATAAAATAAGTTGCTGAGGGCTGCTTGAATTTGGGTTTTGATGAATGATAACATCTATTTCCCTTCTTCTGGAATTTTAATGATGGGGGAAGTGGATTATTTCCTTCTTGTATAGAAAGTTGCTCAGTTGACATAATGCATTCATGTAAGAGATCAAAGAATATTCATCTTGTTTTAGAATAAATCTTACTAATCCAAACAACAGATGCCATTCTACTAAAAGTTACATTTGTCCCTAGGAGAAATTAATATAGTCTTTCTCTTCTCTTCCCTTCCCTTCCCTTCCTTTCTCTTCTCTTCTCTCCAGAGCACAGTTTATTGTGTGAGACTGTCTTTTCTATTTTTATTTTATAAAAGCTGCTAGGAAACACTGTAGTTACCTAGCATTTATTAGACAATTTCTTGTTCTCAACTCACTTGTTTTTATTTCCAGTGGAGCTTGACTATACTTAATATACCTATTTTAATTAATTGCTTATTAGCACTGCATAATCAACTAGATAGATTGCAATCAATAGTTATAATTTCAACATCCTTCAGTTCAGGTTTCAGTGTATTAATTTGAACAAATATACCACTTTGTCAAAAATGGATTTTTTTAGACTCAGTGATAGTCTGAGTCTAAATGGAAAGCCATTTTTAAAAAGTCATTTTTTAAAAAAAGAAATCCAGGTGACACATAGTACTATGTTGAGTATAAATATAATAACAAGGATGACTTCTTCTTACTTGTGTGCAACTGAATTTGACAGAAACGTTTAGAACACATAACAATTGTCATTTTTAACACAATTTTTGAAACAACATGTATATCTATAACATAAAATGTAACAATGGTAGTTACTGAATTCTTAGTTATATCCAGAGTTTTGGTTAAAAAACACTCTGGAGTTTACCATAAAGTCAAATAAGAGTACTTCTCAGCATTTCATGCAACTGTATGTGCTCTTTGTGTGTGTGCTGGTGGCTAAATCCATGATGGTACAAAGATGGGAAAGAAGTGAGAGGTACCCAGGACAACCAGACTGACTGTAATATGTTAATGATACACAACAAATGCCAGGTGAAAATCTGAACTTGCAAAATAAACCTATCAACAGTTGATTACTTAATTTCTAAAAGATCCCTTGTTGAGTGAGTGAAAGTTGCTCAGTCATGTCTCATTCTTTGAGACCTCATGGACTATAGCCCAACAAGCTCCTCTGTCCATGGAATTCTTCAGGCAAGAATAGTTGAGTGGGTTGTAATTTCCTTTTCCAGAGGATCTTCCCCACCTAGGGATCAAACCTGGGTCTCGGCATTTTAGGCAGATTCTTTACCAGCTAAGCCACCAGGGAAACCCAAATATAGGAAGCGAGTGAGGTGCTCTTTTAAATTGTAGGCCCTGGAAAGTATTGAGTTGTTTGCTACTTTTCCTTCTAAAAGCAAGGTATGTGCACCTGCCCTACTCTGAGCTGTGTGTTAGGCACTCAGTTGTGTCTGACTCTTTGCAACCCCATGGGCTGTAGCCTCTGTCCATGGAATTCTCCAGGTAAGAATTCTAGAGTGGGTTGCCATTCCCATTTCCAGGGGATTTTCCCAACCAAGGGATAAAACCTGGATCTCCCACATTGCAGGCAGATTTTTTTTTTTACTGTCTGAGCCATCAGGGAAGTCCTACTCTGAGCTGATCTGTGGGGTATTATAAACAAGTTCTAGGTCTGACTCACAGGTAGGTTTCTTTCTTTTTCTCCCCACAAAGAGTTTTGAAACAGATGCATTGAGTGCTAACAGTTTATCCACATCTCTACCATATTTGCCTGGACAACTTGGTATTCAACAGTGGTTGTAAAGTTGATGGTGCTACTAATCACTTATGTGGGTGTACCTGAAAAGAAGGCATTTCAAACATAAGGAAATGGTGTGGGCCTGGGAGGGCAAAGTTCAACATCTCTTGCCTGAAAATAATCTTCTTGCACCCTGATTTTTCTTCAGTCATTTGTTGTTACCCAGAGGTAGAGGCAAAAGAGGAGAGATTGTGGCATCAGGTTCATTTATATGTGAACTTTCTTCATGACCACTTCTGACCTGGGCAAGGGTGAATTTTGTATTTCTGCTACCCGAGTTAAGAAAATATTCAAATGATCCACACAAAGTTAGCAATAAAGAGTTTTTTAAAAAAGCAAAAATACTTATCCTTCTAGTGAAAGCTTTTATATTATTTTAAAGGAAATGGATTAGTAAAACTATTTCTTCTTTTCTTCTTTCACTGACCCAAGTATAATGATTGATTTTATGTTTAACCTTTTACTTCTCTTTCTCTCTCTTTAAACAATTACATTTCAGAGCGGATGGAATATTGTGCTCCATTAAGGGTTCAAAATAGATTTGCTCAAAATTAAAAACTTTTGTGCTTCAAAGACACTATCAGGAAAGTGAAAAGTCAACCCACAGATTGGGAGAAAATATTCATATATCATATATCCAATAAGGGACTTGAATCAAGAGTATATTAAGAAGTCATACAGGTCAATAATTAGAAAGCAGCTCAATTTTTTTAAGTGGGCAAATGATCTGAGTAGACATTTCTCCTCAGAAATATACAAATAGCTGATATGCACAAGAAAAGATTGTCATCATCATTAGTCATTGGGGACATATAAGTCAAAGCTACAATGAGATGCCTTTTTCACCCACTTGAATTACTATAATAACAATAAAAAAAAAAGATGGTCAGTAACGTGTGTTGGCAAGAATTAGAATGCATACATTGCTGATGGAAAATGGAAAATGATTAAGCCATTTTGCATAACAGTTTGGCAGTTCATTACATTAATCATAGATTTACCATATGATTCAGGAGTTCTTGCCTGGAGAATTCCTTGGACAGAGGAGTCTGGTGGGCTATAGTCCATGTGGTTACAAAGAGTCAGACATGACTGAGTGACTCAGTTCACTTCAGTTCATTTCAGTTCAGTTGCTCAGTCATGTCCAACACTTTGCGACCCCATGGACTGCAGGACACCAGTCTTCCCTGTTCATCACAAACTCCCAGAGCGTACTCAAACTCATGTCCACTGAGTCAGTGATGCCATCCAACCATCTCATCCTCTGTCATCCCCTTCTCCTCTTGTCTTCAATCTTTCCCAGCATCAGGGTCTTTTCCAATGAATCAGTTCTTCGCATCAAGTGGCCAAAGTATTGGAGTTTCAACTTCAGCATCAGTCCTGCCAATGAACATTCAAGACTGATTTCCTTTAGGATTGACTGGTTTGATCTCCTTCCTGTCCAAGGGACTCTCAAGAGACTTCTCTAATACCACAGTTCAAAAGCATCAATTCTTTGGCGCTCAGCTTTCTTTATGGTCCAACTCTCACATCCATACATGACTACATACAAAACCATAGCTTTGATTAGATGGACCTTTGTTGGTCATGTCTCTGCCTTTTAATATGCTGTCTTGGTTTGTTATAGCTTTTCTTTTAAGGAGCAAGGGTCTTTTAATTTCATGGCTGCAGACACCATCTGCAGTGATTTTGAAACCCAAGAAAATAAAGTCTGTCACTGTTTCCTTTGTTTCCCCATCTATTTGCCATAAAGTGATGGGACCGGGTGCCATGATCTTAGTTTTTTAATTCTACTCCTATGTATCTTCCCTTGTGACTCAGCTGATAAAGAATCTGCCTGCGATGCGGGAGAGCTGGGTTCGATCCCTGGGTTGGGAAGATCACCTGGATAAGGGAAAGGCTACCCACTCCAGTATTCTGGCCTGGAGAATCCCATGGACTGTATAACCGATGAGGTCGCAGAGAGTCAGACACAACTGAGTGACTTTCCCTTTTACTTTCCTATGTATCTAGCCATACAATTTGAAAATATATATCCATACACAGACTTGTACACAAATGTTTGTAACCAGTGCCAATAAAAAGTATCTCAAAAGTCTAAACCAGAATGGCTGTCTTTGAATGAATGAGTAGACACGATACAGTATATCTATATAGTAGTATGCTATTCATCAATAAAAAGGGACAGCATGCTACAGCATGGATGAATTGCCAAATCTCAAAAACAGCTCAGTGAAAAAGCCTAACATAAAAGAACACATATTATTCCATTTAAATGAAATGTTCAATTAAAGGCAAACATAGAGACAGAAAAGGAGATAACTGGTCGCATTAGGCTGGGAGTAGGAATGACAGTGATTGTCAGTGGGTGCTTATCTTTTCAGGATTGTGGAAATATTCCAAAATGAGATGGTAGTGATAGTTGTACAACTATAAATATACTAAAATTCATTTAATTGAATATTAAAATGTGTAAGTTTTATGACTGATAAATTATATCTCAGTAGAACTGGAGGAAAAAGAAAGATTTCTTATGAGTTCTGACCCAGATCCTAAGGGAGACTATTACTTACCAGATAGTATTCTTAATTTTGGGAGCCTCACTTTATATTACAGGTTTGCTATGATCCCAACTAAGTGTATTTAGAAAGATAAAAGTATGGTATTTATTTCATGGAAGTTTTCTGGGCATTTTGGTTTGGAGAAACGGGAGCAGAACTAGGATGTTCACATGCATAATTATTTGCCTGTGATTGACAAGATTCAGGAAGTTGCCCACGATAATCAGCTAATTCTAATTTTGAAACTCCAGTTTCTTCTAATGAGTTCCGAGGAATGAGATGTGCTGAACTTTTTAACACTTAGCAAAAATAATCCTTCACTGTCAACAGCAGGAATAGACTGTGTTAAATTAGAAGTGGTATTAAATAATTTTTAAACCTGACAATAGGACTCCACTTTTAAGAGCTGTTAATATTTTCTTCCTATAGACCTTAAGTCTGGTGAAAAAGTTATGAAATCCTCCCCCATGCCTCAAAGCAAAGGAAAAAAGCCCTTGTTTCTGTATTATTTCCCCAGAGAACAAAGAGTATGCTAGTACACCAGCCACACGTGCCTCCAGATGCCTTAGTATCAGCATTGTACCCCATACCTACTTCCCCTAGCCCCCCACTCCCAGTGGGATAAATAAAGAAATGGAAAATGTGCTCTCACAAGTTTCAAGTCTCTGTCCAAATTTATTTATTAGGTGTAGAAATCCAAGTTCCAACATTGTTGTTATTTTGAGTGAAAAGTTCTCTCTGAAAATGTAAAATAGGCACATTAAGAAGCGAAATGTACATGAGTTACCTGCTCCCATCCCCCACTCTTTTTTTTTTTAAGGACATATTCTGCATGATGGAGGCTAAAAGGTGGCAGCTGTGCCAAAGTAGTGGACCCTAAATCACTGAGCAAAAATGAGAGAGGGGAGGCTCTGATTGCTCACAGTACAGGAGTGAATACGCACTCTCAACCACAAATCAAGCAAGCTAAAAAAAAAAAAAAAAAAGGCCCAATCAAGGCAGTAATGGCCTCCACTTCACAATCAGACAAGTGCTTCTTACTTGAAAAATCCTACCATTTATAGCTGATTGCTAACCCTGGCCTCATTTCTAATCTAAAGGGCGAGTAATAATTTGGAAAAGGAATTATAACAACTTCCCAACAATTTAGCAAATTGTTATTATTTCAGGGGGAGGGGAGGAGGGTGGAAAGGAGTTGCTTTTGTAATGTGTTTCTCTTGTGGGCTACCATTTACGTGACATCAAATCCCATTGCTGCCATGCTAGAATAGCAACTAATATATCTTGGAAATATTTTTTTAATGGTGATATCTTATGCCATGTCACATGTTTCAACATGGTCAAAGTTATAGGTCTTCAAAGAAAAAGGGAGGAAGAGGAATTGTCAATTTTTTTGTATACATTTATCTACAACACCCTCAAATAAGTTTGAGTGAATGTCCTCGAGTATCTTTGTTTTAGAAAGGATTTTGACCTTTTGGAGAATTTGATTTCATAAAAAAAAAAAAACCACTGTTAAATATTCCATGGGCTTTTTCATTGAGTGTTGCAGTGTTGATGGATTTGGCTCAGATAGGTTATTGCTTATGGAAATATAGTGATATATGGTCACCTTCTACACTTTTATTTTTGAATTTTTACATTAGAATGGATGTATATGTAGCAATCATTTCATTAACCTTTTACATTCATAAATGTGTGATACCTTTTACATAGATACTATTTAGGAGACTAATGTAATTATTTTCTACCAAGCAAGACACACATTTTCTTCAGAAAGCAGCTAAGCATACATATTTCATGTAATATTGTATGAAAGAGATTTGGACCATGCTGCTTTCTGAGAAAGAAAATTAGCCTATAGGAGTATGGGACAGAGGAATTATATATATAATCACAATGGCAAAAAGATAGTGGAGTTCACCCTATTCGGCCTAATCATTATGCAAATAAGGAGACAAAGGCTGGGAAAAGGCAGTAACTTCCTAAAGTCATGGGCTACTAAGTGACATTAAATTGAGACTTGAATATCCTTACTCCCACCAATATACCTTTTGCATTATATCTTATTCTTTCAATATCATTCTTCAAAGTGGCTCTAAATTATGTCTTTAGTAAAATGCTTCATATGGTACAAACACCAGTGATTTTTGTAATAGGATATGCTTAACATCAACATGCAACTTTAAGCCTATCATGTGAGCAATAATATTGTTTCTGCATGTTTCTTCACATTCCATTATCTTTGTAGCAAAACTTCATTGTAGGTTAGAACACTTTTGTTCCTATGACATAAGATGATTCAAATACCATCAATGGAAAATATACTTCTTTCTTTTTTATTCCCCAAATTAAGACCAGTTATCCAAGACAGAATAGACAATTAGTAGCAGAACCAAAACACACTATTGTTCTTTCATTTCTCTTTCCAGGTTGTAGGCAACCAGCAGAAGAATTCTGAGGGCACAATACAGGCCTTTGCAGCTGTACAAAAGGCAATTGACATGCCTGGAAAATCAGGTCATCATTTTAATTTTAAGTTAGAAAAAGTGGAACTCCCAACTGTTTGAGTCAATGTAAACATAAGCATTTTAAACGTATTTATTCATTTCAGTAGAAAAAAATAACTTCCTTTCAGTATTTTCCATATGTCTGGCAAATACTAGGGATAAAAAAACATATCTAGTTTTCGAATCAAAGAAAATACTTTAATTTTAAATGGAAAATGTTAAACATAATATACTATGTTTTCTGAAGAACAATAGATTTTAAGCAGATCTAAAAAATTAGGTTTAGAAAAACAAATACAACTATCTTTATTTATGTGTATAACTAGAGTAAGAAGGCTAAAATTTTTGGACACCCCAAAATGATTTATAGCTTGCAATTACCCACTCCATTCAATATAAACAAGATCATAATTCATATTACATAATCTGTATCACAGTCTAAAATATATAATGCTACTCTGAAAAAAAAATTTTTTTATATCATCTCTCACACCCAGCACCATGGCCTTAAAATGAATATTCTAAAAGAAATAAGGGATTGATATCATTAAGTCCCAGAGTGGGAAAACAAAGTACTTTAGAATAGAGTTTGAAATTTTAAAACTTTTAAGAGTAGGAAATCTAAGATATTGTAGTGAGAGGTATTCATTTTGTTTTGGAAAGGAAATCTTCATTCTAATGAATACATTTACTACACTTGAAAACAGTTTGAAGATTAGCAAAAAAATCAATAAGACCTTTACTGTGGCTCAGGAGTGTCAGAATGTAAAAGCTTGAAGAAAAAGGCCAAGCAAGCCCCAAAGCTGACACGATATGAAACAGTGATCACAGACAAAACCATGAAATGAAGCATCATGCTTTCAAAAGTAGCCAAAACATTTTAGTAGAATTAGCAAAAATGAACTTTAGATAAGAAGCTCAAACCATATTTTTGTTTTACAGTTCTAAAGTTAGATAAGGTAACAAAATCCATTCACAGTCCAACTAGGGGAAAAATTAGGGATCTGAGGCCAGGGAAATGTTTTTCAAGGACAGCACTTTTTTAGGAAATGTCATATTCCTAACCTTCTATTTTATTAAAACTAAACATCTTAGAATATTACAAGCTAAAATGACCCCAGCTGCTGCTGCTAAATCGCTGCAGTCATGTCTGACTCCGTGCGACCCCATAGACAGCAGCCCACCAGGCTCCTCTGTCCCTGGAATTCTCCAGGCAAGAACACTGGAGTGGGTTACCATTTCCTTCTCCAAAATGACCCCTAGTGCTAGGAAATAGATTCCTTAGGGTAAATCATAAGCACCAATCTTATTTATACATACAGTAATGGTAGCACATACATCTTATCACTGTAATACAATAAGCTGCTTTAGCCAAAACAAAGACATAAAGCATACTATAAAGGCAATCTCTTTTCTTTTGCATATTAAGTATAGGAATATCTAATCCTCAGATCCACTCAAGGAACATTAGATTTTTATCATTCAGAAGGGACATTTTTCTCACTACAAAATATGTGTTTATACTTGTTATAGCAGATGTAGCTATGAAGAGAAAAAAAAAAGAATTTTTTAATAAAAATTCTTGTAGCATTGTCAAGGAGAGTGTGTAGAACAATTTCAAGGCAGGCTTCTTGAGTGGTACAGTTACCTCTGTAGAGGAAATCCTAGCTTATATGGGCTAAATGGGAAAGTACTCAAGCTGTTTTAGCTGTGTAAATCATTAGACATTATAATGAAACTTTATAATTTTTAAGTATTTAAACACATTTGTATCATTAAACCTACATGAATGAATCTTGTAGCCATTTAATAGTTAATTTTTATATCTTAAAGAGCAAAATTTAGGGAGAAAATATAATATTAAGGAATAAAGTTCCCACAAGGTAGCAAAAAAGTGCGACACACACTTTATAAAGGGATTTCTTTACCTTAGAAAAACAGTACTGAAAGAGGGTTGCATTGATTCAATAATGAATAATTAAACTCTATTATGACTTTCCTATGTTTGTGGCAAATAAATAAAGCTAGTAAAGTCCAGTGTGATTTAGAGAAGCAAGGAGGGATTAAAACAAAAATTGACAAAAACCCTGCACTCGTGATAAATAAGTAAATGCAAAATGAAACGAAACACAAAACATAGACATATATTTAAACTTTTTAAAACCTATTGACTGTAAATGATAGATACTTATGTTGAAATAAGAGATTTCATTTGCACTGCATAATTTGTCAATGAACATTATAAAGAAAGTAAAAGAGCTAGTAAAATACAGATTTATGATACAGATTAAAAAATCAAAATTACTTACCAAACAACCAAGCACAATGTCATTAATTTCAGAATAAGTTAATATTACACACATTTTGCATGTTAAAAATACACAAGACCACTTTCAAATATATGTTCTGAATTTTGTTCTGAGCTTAATTTGAGAGATTTCCTGAAAACGCCATGCTTCTTCCTATGTGCTTATTGCTGCTGGAATAATTATCTGAGAAGAATATGCCATAATGATAAACTTCATTACTCAATAACATCAGTAAACATTAAAATATTTAAAGAATATTGTACTGCATTATGGCTTATTCTATTTAAATCTCACAATTATAGCAGCCTTTTCTTCTTGTCTTTGTGGGTTGAATTGCCAGGATTTGATAATCTGCTGCTAATGCAAGCTGATATTACAGTCATATGACCTAATTAAACATCAAGATTCATACTTAAAATACATAATTACCAGAGCATCATTTTTAAAAATGTAATTACTAGTTTCTACTTTAATAGGAAAAATTGATGTTCATGTCAACAGACTAAAAAGTTTTCTGGAAAATGTTTTTCTTCTCTGGTTGTAAAGAAACAATGAAAAGGATCTGTGTTGACCGGCATTATTAATTTTATTTTCATGGGATAAATTCTCTTATCTTTCATCACTGTGGAAATTTCTGCTTCCAGAAGTATATTAGGTGTCATTTCTTATTGTCACTTTGGATCCATTCATCATTCTTTATTCATTTCCTTTGTAGGAATATATTTTCGTTTTCAGCATTTGAGAAATCCATGCACAATACTAGCGTAAAAGGTAAGTGAGGCAACAAACTTCTATTATTTTAAAACAAAATAGACTCGAAGACTTGGGGCTTTGGGGAGGAATTTTTCATTTCTGAATTGCACAAAATCATTCATAATTACCTCTTAGTGATTTCAATATCACAAATCCCTTCTGATTAGCTCTCTTTAAAAAAAAAAAAAAAAAAAAGAGGAACCCGTTTCAGAATTGTTTGGCCCTGTTGGAAGCCTTGTCTTAGAGAACAGCAGATTATGTAATTAAATTGAATCGTGTATTTTCCATAGAAACAAGGCATGATACTGGAACTGATGCAAGCTATATGCTCATTTCTATATTTAGACCGCTCAGTGTCAACAGTGCAGCAGTCCCGTGACTGATCCACCAAGAGTTAAAGCATCTTATGTAGCTTTCCAATTTAAAAACCATGGAAAGACAGAAAAACATAGTGACTATAGAAATGGTTGATGAAAAGTAACTCCTTTAAGGAAATTGTGCTTCATTTCTTGAGTGAAAGAATTTCCCCACAAAGAGTATTTTCCTGTTGAGAGGTCTGACTTGCTTAGAGTGCAGGATAGAGAAATCTGGGGAAACGGTTAAGTTTCGGATCCAAAAAGGAGATTCAGGCAAGAAAGCAAAAACGTAAGTTCACCGAGGAAACATGCCAAGTACCTCCAGAAGTTTGTAAGTGAAAATACAAATGTAATATTGAAGAAAAATGCTCCTTTGTTTTTCAAATGCAAAGTGATTAGAGATTACAAGGACAAACCAGGTGATATCAGGACTACATCTAGCACACAACAGTGAGAAGGAAACAAATCACTGAAGATTTGTCAGCATTTGATGAACTTTATCTTTCAGGATACGCTTTCATACTGGGTTTCACAACCACACCACCCACAACTGAGGTCCTAAATACTCAGCTGAATTTTGGAATCCTCAGCACTATGCTCTAAATTGAAAGTGTACCTTTTACATTTTACCTATACATTCAGGAAGAAAATTCAGTGTCACTTAAGTCCCTCAAAATCAAGAGATCAAAAAACTCGGTTGGTGCCTGAAAAAAATCTAGAATATGTTGTCATCAGGAATCAGTGAACATCAATCTTAGAATGATTGTTTTAAATCAACAGCAATGGATTATTTATAGACTTGGTGATTGAATGCAGATATTTATATTTGGTAACTGATGCTGCTGTTTAGCTGCTAAGTTGTGTCCAACTCTTTTGCAATTCCATGGAATGTAGCCCACCAGGCTCCTCTGTCCAAGGGATTTCCTAGGCAAGAATACAGGAGTGGGTAAATTTGGCAACTACTTGTTGCCCAAGTATTGAACATTATATTTAATATAAAGAATAAACAGGATTTCATGAGGAATAGTAACATTAAAAACACAAAAGAAAAAAATTTGACACGGAAATCTATAATCCTACTGAATTTCATTATAATTACCCACCTTTTTTTTCTAGGATACCTGTATATAGAATACAGATACACAGAGAGACAGCAGTTTTCTTTGGAGCTTATACATATATAAATATATAGATTTATCTTCTGAATTTGTAAAAAAAAAAAATGTTCAATATGGGATTTCCCAGGTAGGAATGCTGGAGTGGGTGGCTGTTTCCTTCTGCAGGGAATCTTTCTGACCTGGGGATCAAACCCAGGTCTCCTGCATTGCAGCCATATTCTTTACCATCTGATCCACCTGGGAAGCATTTTCTTTACACATATACATTACTTATATGCATGAAAAATATTTAAAGACATGAAGATGATCTTACAATTCTATATAGATTTTAGATTCAAGCAGATAAAAGTTTGAAATATAGCTTGTTCCCAGTATTTTTTCATTTTTTACCTTAGACATAATTGTTATAGCATACTGGCACAACAAAGATGAAAGCTTATGGGTATTTGTTGTTGTTGTTAATCGCTAAATCATGTCCGACTCTTTTGCAATCCTATGGACTATAGGATTGCAAAAGAAGCCTCTCTGTCCATGGGATTCCCCAGCCAAGAATACTAGGATGGGTTGCCATTTCCTTCTCCAGGGAATTTTCCCAACCCAGAGATAGAACCGAGGTCTCCTGTATTGGCAGGCAGATTCTTTACCATCTGAACTGCCCGGGAAACCCTTTGGATATTTATCTTCTGTTCTTAAAATACCATATAGTAAAAATATCATTTGACATTATGTTATTTTATTTTTTAGAAGAGTAAATGGCAGAGTTATTTTCTTAGTACCATTGTTTCTTAAAAACAAAAACACCAAAATATTCTCGATTGGTTTTATAAAGAAAATAAAGCAGAGCAAACTCACACTTCCCACTTCAATTTTAAATGATGCTCCAACTTCTCTGCTTAGCTCCACTGTGTGTGGTACTCTGCCACCTGGTGGGGGCTTGTGAAAGATCTAGACCGTGTGCTTGCGCATTCTGTTTCTTTTTCCCTTGACCCTCTCCTTTACAGAACTAATGGATTAAACTTCAATTTGACAATATGCCTGTTGCTGTGGGAACACTGGCTACTTCATGTGACTTATTAATTTGCTCTTGCCTCATTTCAAAGCATCAGTACAAATTAGCTGCAAGATAACGGGAGGCTTGAATAAATTATTGGCAATTGTTAAGTAAAATGAAGTTAGTTAAAATTTCTTGATCTCTTCATAGTGCTTTTCTCCAAGGAGTGAGGAATCGCTTATTTAAATCTTACCATATTCCTCAAAATAGATAGGGGTATATATTAAATCATGAAAAGCCAAAGAACAAAGGAATTCACTAAATGAATATAATGAGACAGCATCTCCACATATTAATGTGAACATTCCTGCTGCTACATCACAGAGAAATGAACTTAGCAGACAGTTTTAGATGTCATTTCTGTCAACACATCTCACGGATGGGGTAAACTGCTAGATCCAACCTTTGAATAATGATCACTTAGTGATTATTAGACACTGATGAGTCATTTCATAATTATTTTAAAAAATAGCAACTTTCTGTGATGAACACATGTAGGGTTCAGAATGTAATTTCTAAATGCCAGGAAATCAGATCTCTTTGACTGAGAACGTCACACACACACACACACACACACACACACACACACACACCGGGAATATTACTCAGCCATAAAGAAGAACAAAATCTTGCCATTTGCAACAATGTTGATGAAATTTCAGGACATTAAACTAAGTGAAATAAGTCAGAGAAAGACAAATATTGTATGAGCTCACTTATACCAGAGCTTCCCTGGTGGGTCAGATGATAAAGAATCCTCCTGGAATGTGGGAGACCTGGGTTTGATTCCTGGGTTGGCCAGGTCCCCTGGAGAAAGGAATGGCTACTCACTCCAGTATTCTGGCCTTGAGAATTCCATGGACAGAGGAGCCTGGTGGGCTACAATCCATGGGATTGCAAAGAATCAGACACGACTGGGCAACTTTCACTTTCTCTTATACGATAAATCTAAAAGCAAAACCAAAATCCCTCAAATCAAGCTCACAGGTACAGAAAACAGATTGGTGGCTGCTAGAGGCAGGAGGTAAGGGAGGGGTGGAGGAAATAGGGGAAGGAGATTAGAGGGTACAAACTTCCAATTATAAAAGAAATAAGTCATGGGATGTAATATACAGTATGGTGACTATAGTTAACAATACTGTAGTGAATACTTGAAAGTTGCTGGGACTTCCCTGGTGGCTCAGTAGTAAAGAATCCACCTGCCAATGCAGGAGACAATGGTTCGATCCCTGATCTGGGAAGATCCCACATGCCACGGAGCAACTAAGCCCACGTGCCACAACCACTGAGCCTGTGCTCTGCAATGAGTAGTCACCACAATGAGAACTGGAGAGTAGCCCCAGCTTGCTGTAACTAGAGAAAAGCCTGTGCAGCAACAAAGACTCTGCATAGCCAAAAATAAATGTAGTTTTAAAAAGAAAGCAAGTTGCTAAGACAGTAAATCTTAAAAGTTATCACAACAACAACAAAAATTTTGTACACTATATGGTGATACATGTTAACTAGACTTCACAACATATATAAATATATAATCATCATGTTGTACACTTGAAACTAATGTAATGTTATATGTCAATTATACATCAATTAAAGGAACCAAACTATATTAAAACAATTGGGAACATATTTGTTAGAAACCAACAATGAGCATTAGTGTTTGGGGCATAGACTTGGATACTGTGATATTGAATGGTTTGCCTTGGAAACGAACAGAGGTCATTCCGACGTTTTTGAGATTCCACTCAAGTACTGCATTTTGTACACTTTTGTTGACCGTGAGGGATTCTCCATTTCTTTTAAGGGATTCTTACCCACAGTAGTAGATATAATGGTCATCTGAATTAAATTCACCCATTCTGGTCCATTTTAGTTAACTGACTCCTAAAATGCCCGTGTTCACTCTTGCCATCTTCTGTTTGACCACTTCCAATTCACCGTGATTCATGGACCTAACATTCCAGGTTCCTATGCAATATTGTTCTTTACAGCATTGGATTTTACTTCCATCACCGGTCACATCCACAGCCAGGTATTGTTTTCACTTTGGCTCAGCCTCATCATTCTTTCTGGAGCTATTTCTCCACTCTTCTCCAATAGCATACTGGGCACCTACTGATCTGGGGAGTTCATTTTTCAGTGTCATATCTTTTTGCCTTTTCATACTGTTCATGGGTTCTCAATGCAAGAATACTGAAGTGGTTTGCCATTCCCTTCTCCAGTGGACCATATTTTGTCAAGGCTGTATATTGTCACGTTGCTTATTTAACTTATATGCAGAGTACATCATGTGAAATGCCAGGCTGGATGAAGCACAAGCTGGAATCAAGATTCCCAGGGGAAACACCAATAACTTTAGATATGCAGATGACACCACCATTATGGCAGAAAGAAAAGAGCCACTTGATGAAAGTGAAAGAGGAGAGTGAAAAAGCTGGCTTAAAACTCAACATTCAAGAAACTACGATCATGGCATCCGGTCCCATCACTTCATGGCAAATAGATGGGGAAACAACAGAAACAGTGAGAGAGTTTATTTTCTTGGGCTCCAAAATCACTGCAGATGGTGACTGCAGCCATGAAATGAAAAGATGCTTGCTTCTTGGAAGAAAAACTATGACCAACCTAGACAGCATATTAAAAAGCAGAGACCTTACATTTCCGACAAAGGTCCATCTTGTCAAAGCTATGGTTTTTCCAGTGGTCATGTATGAATAAGAGTTGGACCATAAAGAAAGCTGAGCACCGAAGAATTGATGCTTTTGAACTATGGTGTTGGAGAAGACTCTCGAGAGTCCCTTGGACTGCAAGGAGATCCAACCAGTCAATCCTAAAGGAAACCAATCCTGAATATTCACTGGAAGGACTGATGCTGAAGCTGAAGCTCCAATACTTTGGCTCCTGATGTGAGGAACTGACTCATTGGAAAAGACCCTGATGCGGGGAAAGACTGAAGCCAGGAGGAGAAGGGAATGACAGAGGATGAGATGGTTGGATGGCATCACCGATTTGATGGACATGAGTTTGAACAAGCTCTGGGAGTTGGTGATAGACAGGGAAGCCTGGCGTACTTCAGTCCATAGTGTCACAAAAAGTCAGACACAACTGAGCAACTGAACTGAACTGAACAATGGGCAAGGCATTGGAGATATAAAAATAAGGGAAATACAACTTTCTCCTTCAAGCAGTCAAAGTTCAGTAGGGTGATGGTGGTGGATATGTATGTGTGTGATTAATACATATCAAGCTTCCCCCCTCTCCTTTTTTTTAGAAGATATGGTAACTATATACAATGAAATATTAGCCGTAAAAAGAAAAAAATGATCCATTTGCATAAACACAGATGGATCTAGAGACTGTCATACTGAGTGAAGTAGGTCAGACACAGAAAGACAAATGTCACGTGATACCGCTTATATGTAGAATCTAAAAAAAAATGGTACAAATAAACCTATTTACAAAAGACAAATGAAGTCATAGATGTAGAAATCAAACTATGGTAGCCAGGAGGAAAGGAGTAAGAAGGATAAATTGGGAGATTCGGATTGACATGTATGCACTAGGTAACCAGTAAGGACCCTGGGTCAGGAAGATCCCCTGGAGGAGGGCACGGCAACCCACTCCAGTGTTCTTGCCTGGAGAATCTCATGGACAGAGGAGCCTGGAGGGCTACAGTCCATAGCGTCCAGAGAGTCGGACATGACTGAAGCGACTTAGCACGCACACATGCAAAGACCTACTATATAGCACAGAGAGCTCTATTCAATACTCTGTGAGGACCCACATGGGAAAAGAACATAAAGAAGAGTGGATATATGTATATTTATAACTGATTCACTTTGCTGTACACCTGAAACTAACACAACATTGTAAATCAACTATTCTCCAATAAAAAAAAAAAAAAATTTGTTTAAAGGTAAGTAAAGAAAAGTTGCTCTTTGATATGTATTATTAAAGAGAGGAAAACAAAGTGCTATGTAATGTACAGCATTACAGAGTAGTACAGCTATGGCAAAACAGAGATGGAAGGAGTTAACTCTGGTATGGGCTATCTAGAAAGCTTCTCAGAAGAGGCAACACTTGAGCTAGGCCTCGATTGATAAGTAGAATTTAAAGAGCACAGAAGAAACTAGCACCCACACAACAGTGACCATAACACAAAGTCTTTAATAGTGTGACTGGAAGGAAAACCCTGCGAGCAGAGGGACTTTGTTTTGTCTTTATGTGACTGACACATAGTAGGCACTCAATGTTTTCCAAGTAAATAAATAATAAAACCATTGTGCAGTTGTTGTATACATGTATGAACGGCAAGTAAACAATTTGGTCACTGGCAAAGATTTCACTTTTCCTCTTGAATGACATATTTGGAGGAAGGACTCTTTTTAGTTATCCTTGGAATAGCTAGAGAAAGTAGGCCATTTCTATGATATTCAGCTGTGCGAAAAGTTTTGACAGAAATATCTGGAAAAAATGTATATAGGAAGAGAAAGAAATTCCTAGAGTATTTAAGTAATCTGCTGCTGATTTGGAAAATGAACCAAAGAGAACATCCCAGAAATAATAAAAATATAAATAAAAATAAATAAATTAATTAAAAAACGTAGTCTTTAAAATATAAAACTTAGTGGGGCAAGCTAGACTGTAAATTAGACACAGCTGAAGAAGGAATTAATTTACTGAAAGATAACCTGAATACATGACACAGAATGAAGCACATAAAAAGATGGGGGAGGAGGAGGTGGATGAAAAGGGTGAGAGAGATGGAAAATAGATAAAGTAGGTCCAATGTATATGACTAACAGCAGTTTCATAAGGAAGGAATAGAGATGAGGAGCAGCATGAAATACAGACTTTAGTTAATAATGCTGTTTAAAAATTGGCTCCTCAATTATAACTAAAGCAACACAATAATTTAAGTGGGAAACTGCCAGGGAAGGGGGAAGTGGACGGATATATATGAGCTCTCTCTTTCCTTTTTCTTAATTTTTCTGTTAACCTAAAACTACTTTAAAAAAATAAAATGTATTTAAATAAATAAACAGTAACATATGCAATGGGTTAAAATTAAAGTTTAAATTGAACCATTTTAGAGGCAAAAAGAAAAAGGACTGAGAAATAAATACCTAGCAAAAAACAAATAAATAAAAATCCAGGACATTGAACATAAGCATGTGTAGGTATTAAAATTTTTTTGCAATAAGAGAGGATGCTAAGGAGTGAGTGGGGTTTCCCTGTGGCACTAGTGGTAAAGAACTCACTTGTCAGTGCAGGAGACGTAAGAACTGTGGGTTCAATCCCTGGGTTGGAAAGATCCTCTGGAGGAGGGCATGGCAACCCACTCCAGTATTCTTGCCTGGAGAATCCCATTGATAGAGGAACCTGGTGGGCTACAGTCCTTAGGGTCACTAAGAGTTGGATGTGACTGAAGTGACTAACCATGGCATGGCAAGGAGTGAGTGGGATTCAGTGTCTTCTTGGGTCCAGGGTAGCACCTGGTCTCTCTTCTCTACAAATCTAAAAGGTCCAGGGTAATTCTGTTTCCTTAGATAAAGCAGTTAGGAGGCAACTGTGGACTCTTTTCCAAAATCTTATGCATATACTATTTACTGAATCTTTATTTTTATTGAATATAGTTGATTGACAATGTTGTGTTAATTTCTGCTATATGGTAAAATGACTCAGTTATACACATATATACATTCTTTTCCATTATGGTTTGTCCCAGGATATTGAATATAGCTCCCTCTGCAATATGGTAGGATCCTATTGTTCATCAAATCTTTAGAATTCATAGTTCCCTCAGGGGGCAGGTTGAATAAGTAAAGGAAAGTCAATGGATTACAAGCCCTTTAGAGAGATTTTTGAATAAGAGAACACATAGTCATTCCACCCCAGGCTGCTGTTCTCCACACACACAGCCTTTTCCTACAATTCCTGTGTATGTAGGGATTATTTTTTAAAATTTGTTTCTCTTTTCTTTCCATCTACCTGCCTGACAAGTATTTCCATATTCTACTCATTAAATTAGAAGAAATGTTCCAGATATTCTGAGGCCGTACGTTTTTTCTCCCCAAATTCCCCTCCTGGCAAGACTGCTGTATGTGTTAGTATATAAGAATGTGTACTGCACAGCTTCAGGGAGTGCCATTCACATTGTCAAATACAGGGAATGCCTCTTCCTCCTGGAGTTTATACAGAGTGCAACTTACACAGCTGTCCATGTGGCCGTTCCTCCTGGCAGCTGCTTTAGCCCTAAGGAAAAGGACAGTGACTTAACTAATTAATATATTGGGAACACTGGTCTACCTCCATGCTAGGCCACAAGGCCCCTTCACACTTGCTTTTCAACCAGTTTGACTCATTTCATACCACATGTTGTATCGCAGCATTAATGGAATATTTACCGTCACTGAATATATCATGTTCTTTGGTGTCTCAATTATACACACATTCCTTCTGACAACAGGAATTTTTCTTGGATTTTTTCTGTCAAGTGAATTTGTTACTTGGCCTTTAAAATCTAAACAAAATGGTACTCCCTTGAATTGGACTTGTAGTATTTCCTTGCCTAGACTCCATTATTCCTGGTTCTAAGTTCTTTTTTTTTTTTAATATAGGATTTAAATTTTTCATTTAAATTTTATTAGAGTATAACTGATTTACAATCTTGTGTTCCTTTCAGGAGTACAGCAAAGTGAATTTATACATATATCCATACATATATATTGGAGAAGGAAATAGCAACCCACTCCAGTATTCATGCCTGGAAAATCCCATGGACTGAGGAACCTGGTAGGCTACAGTCCATGGGGTTGCAAAGAGTTGGACATGACTGAGCGACTTCTCTCTCATATATATATATATATATAATATACAGATATACATGTATCTATACATATCTACTTTTTTAGATTCTTTTCCCATATAGGCCATTACAGAATATTGAGTAGAGTTCCCTGTGCTACACAATAGGTCCTTATTAGTTATCTATTCCCTGTGCCATAGGTAGGTCCTTATTAGTTATATATTCTATATATAGTAGTATGTATGTGTCAATCCCAGTCTTCAATTTATCCCTCTTCTCCGTACCCACCTTTAACCATAAGTTTATTTTTTACATCTGTAACTCTATTTCTGTTTTGTAGATAAGTTAATTTGTAGCCTTTTTAAAGATTCCACACATAAGCAATACCATGATATTGTATTTCCCTTTGTCTTACTTACTTCACTGTAAGACTTACTTCACTCTAAGTTCTTATAAGAGTATGTATTATAGCAGTGATCCTCAAATATTGTTGGCTAGATATTTACCCCCAAAGAAATTTTAAAACTCTATACCTAATATAAAAAATTTATTTGCATTGTATAAGTTTAAATCACTACCAATGATATAATTTCTAACACATTAAAACATCAGCTCTTTATAGTAAATGTATGCCATCACTTTCTAAAATATAGCCAAAATACTCCCAATATCTGTCTTAGGTCAGGTTCTTGCAGAAGACACCATTCTAGTGCAAGTGATTTATTAAGCAGGAGATCCCAGGAGAAATGGGGAAGGGAGTGGGAAAAATATGATAGGGTTCAGGTGAAGTCCAAACCTCAGCCTGATGGGAAGCTTAAATGGCAATTGCACATCCAAGTTTATCCCATTTCTGGGCAACAGTATTGTCTTTTGAAGCTCTGCACTTGTCATTATTGGCTGTGAGACAGGGAGTATGTATGTGGTGGGGGTGGAGGGTAAAGGACAGGAAACAGACTTCCAGGCATTTTTTTCCTCTATTTTAGAATGAAGAGGCTGCAGCAGCCTAAAGCAAGAGCAGCAAAGCATACAAACTGGGAGACAAGGGGCAGCACTAAGTAGAGGGAGCTGTAGCTATCTGGATGGGTTCCAAACCTATCCTCAATATCCCACGGTATGATATCATCATTAATTATAAAAATACATTAGACTTTTGATTCGCAAAGATAAAGTAGGTACACTTTTTCCTATTCCTTCCATTAAATGAAGCTAAAAACTCTGCACAGGGAATTCCCTGGACGTCCAGCGATTAGGACTCAGCAATTTCACTGCAGGGGCCCCAGGTTCAATCCCTGGTCAGGGAACTAAGATCCCATAAGCCACACAGCATGGCTAAAAAATAAAAACTCTGGACACTACATATAAAACAAACATAAGAAGACTCTGAGAAGTGACAAGGGAAAGGTAGACCAGCTTGGGATTTGGGAACCTAAGGAACAACACAGTCATGAGTGCCCTGGCTTTTTGCTTTACCTCACATATCCCAGACTGGGCACTAGAAAAGCCAGCAACCTGGAAATGCAGGTGGGCACAAACAAACAAAAAAAACACAACGAAAGTCTGCTTTCTCTAGCCAAAGAATCAGGAAATAGTCACACAAGAGAAAACTTCTGAAATGTAATAGCTGCATTGGAGAGGCCCAGCAGTTATTCAGAGTGTAGGAGACAGATCAGGCCAGGAGAGGCAGGAGTCATTGTCTCAGAAGGTAAGGCTCCTGGGATGGATGAGTTTAGCTGGGGTGCAGACAGGAATACAAGATGAAGACCAAAGACAGAAACTTGGGAATGCCTACAGTGTCACTGGGCCTTCCCAGGCGGTGCTAGTGGTAAAGAACCTGCCTCCCAATGCAAGAGATATAGAGAGATGTGAGTTTGACTCCTGAGTCGGCAAGATCCCCTGGAGGAGGGCATGGCAACTTACTCCAGAATTCTTGTGTGGAGAATCCCATGAATGAGGAGTCTGGCAGGCTACAGCCCATGGTGTCACAGAATCAGACATGACTGAAGCGACTTAGCACGCACACACGCACAGTCATTACCCTTTGCTTTCCAACTAGAGAATAACTTGGGAGCTTAAAAAAAAAAAAAGTGCTTATCCCTGGACTTTCTCAGGTCTTTTGTGTTTTTTCAACATTCTAAACATGATTCTAAGGTGCAAGAAATGTTGGAAAATGTTAAAGGGTTGGAGAGAAAAAGAACTGAGCAAGATTATAAATAGGGAAATGATTAAGAAGAAGGCATTCAGAATGCTGATGAAAGGGCAAATGCAGGGATAAGAGTGTTAACAGGCCAAGTGCTGCAGGATGGCAAGGAGATGGAGGACTCAAAATGACTAAAGGAAATATTAGCTCTTACTTTAAGGGCCAAAGAGAGAGTTCAGAGCTGTGACAGAAAAAAAGGAGTAAACCTGGGCATATATATATCCAGACAAAACTATAATTTGAAAAGATACAGGCACCCCTATGTTCATAACAGCACTATTTACAATAGCCAAGACATGGAGACAACCTAAGTGTCCACTGACAGACAAATGGACACGGATTCGGTTTGGTACATATAGACGATGGAGGACTACTCAGCCATAATGAATGAAATACCATTTGCAGCAACAGGGATGGACCTAGAGATTTCCACTCTAAGTGAGGTAAGAAAGACAAATACCATGAGATATCACTTATATGCAGAATCCAGATCATGACACAAATGAATGATCTATGAAAAAGAAATAGTCTCATAGAGACTCAGGCTTGGGGCTGCCAAGGGGGAGAGGAGCGGGGCAGGGAAGGACTGGGAGTTTAGGATTAACAGAGGCACACTGTTACATTTAGGATGAATACAGCAGAAATTGACACAACATTGGAAATCAACTATACTTCAGTAAAAATTAAGAAAGAATAATAATTTTTTAAAAATAGAAAAGAGGAATAAAGAAAAATCTCACAGTAACTGTGGAGCTTCCTGGATCCCATTCCTGATACATTTTAGATGATAGCAGATAGTTATCAAGTTGATCAACTTTTAAAATGAGAGTATAAAATGGTATTTGTCAGAAGGAAAGCATCTGTGATGCAAATCTAAAAATAATTTATATGAAGACTTAGATAAATTATTAAAATATTAGGAAATGCCAAAACCACAACTCAGTGTTGACTACCTCATATAATTTTTTATGTTCTGGTGTTTTTGTCCTTCAATTTATTAGCTCTATGACTAACTAGTAATTTCTTTTTAAATATATATTTTTTATAATTTGATATTCTGAAAATACATTGTGAAATGTCAATTTATAGTGAAAATAAATAGCAAAATAAATAGTAATATATATGCAAAATGGTCTATTAAGTGTTTCCACATTTTTATTTAACTTAGATGTTAGCACTCCTTTGTTATAAATATGGAAGGGATTAGAATTACTATTAAGCAGAAGAGGAAATGGAAGCCCTTGGAAATTGATTTGCTCAAGGACCTCCAACTTCTCTGTTGCAGTCAGAACTCAAACCAAGGCTTCTGATTATTTGAGGTTTTTCACAGCACATTTGTTTATTGAGATTTCTGTGTCTTAAGTTATCATTTCTGACCGAGGATAGTGAAAAGCTATGCCTACCTGTTCCACAGAGGCTGTGCCAGTGGCAAGCTCTGGTTTATGAGAAATAATGGGGAAAGAAGGTATAAGTACTTTGTCCTGAACGAAAAAGGTATCAGTTGTTTTATTCGGAGTCTAAAGAGAGGAAAAATCCTGTCCTTGGACTCCAGGAAAATAAACAGCAAAGTGATCCCCTTGAAAGCTGTTGATTTCAAAGTGAAAACTAAGAAAAATGTTATGATTTTTACTCAAATATTCCTAATGTTAAGGTTCCCTTGGAAGGATATTATAGTTCTGTTTTGAAGTAGACACTGAAACTTAGAGGCATTAAAAAAAAATCATAATTTTATTTTTGCAATGACTATGTGATTTAAAAAGATAGTATATAAGAGTAAATATTATACACAGCTGTTTTTAAAAGTTAAGAGTTTCTCTAAAATATAGAGAAAAGTTAAATCTTGCTTTTCTGAAAGTCTGATACACTCAACAAACTCTTATTAAGAATAGCTTTATAATATCTATTAGAAACATCATTCTACCAAGACATTTTGGAACCAAATCTCAGTAATCTTCAGGGAAGATAGTAACACTGATTCCTGGATCATCATGGTCATTATTTTCAAGTTCTTTATCATGTTCTTCAGGAACACCTTTGCCACGTGCCTTTTCTGGGTTCCTTTTTTTTTTTACGAATATATGATGTATTAACTTTCTCTTTAGGATGTGAAGTTGTAGAAACAGTTTCTTTTTCCAAAGCATGTTGTAGGCAGTGGTAAAACCTGTAAAGAAATAAAACACTTCTGTCATGTATCTGTGCATTCTCAAACAAAATGACTGAAATACACCTCAAACATAAAATTATGTAAATCTGGTATCTCAAATTAACCTTAAGATATGAAATAAATCACAGAAATAATGTGATTCTTGTGTTTATGATTGCTTATTTATGAAAAGAAATGCATTTTCAGTTCTTTAAGAACAGTCTTAAAAACTGGATTGGAATCACCTCTTGACAACTTCTATGCTACCTTAATTTCTATTCCAGATGTAGGAGTCAAACAAAGGTAAAAAAAAGAACAGAAATATTTTTCTTTAAAAAAAAAAAAATCCTAACTGTAACAGAAGTCAATTTTAGAGAATTTGGAAAATATATCAAGTTACAGAGATGACCTCGACATAATTATCTAAAAATAACCACTCTGAATATTTTTATTTTTTCCAGCTTATGAGTGTATTCTGAATTAATACATTTGTCCATGTATACATATACCTGTCTTTTATACAATTGTGATATCACATACAAAGTTTGACTTTGCTTTTTCAAATTTAGTATTTATTGAAACACTTTCCACATCACTAAATGAATTACAAAATAATACTTTTAAATGGTAGTATAACATTATGTCACTTAGACTGGCCTTTGTTTTCAAGTTTTCCCAATACAAACAATGTTATAAACATTTTGGAAATAATATGATCTGAGTCTTTTGCTATTTAGGATAGATACCTTGAAAGTAATTACATGGTTGCTGCTGCTAAGTCGCGTCAGTCGTGTCTGACTCTGTGCGACCCCATAGACGGCAGCCCACCAGGCTCCCCCGTCCCTGGGATTCTCCAGGCGAGAACACTGGAGTGGGTTGCCATTTCCTTCTCCAATGCATTAAAGTGAAAAGTAAAAGTGAAGTTGTTCAGTCGTGTCTGACTCAGCGACCCCATGGACTGCAGCCTACCAGGCTTCTCCGTCCATGGGGTTTTCCAGGCAAGAGTACTGGAGTGGGGTGCCATTGCCTTCTCCCAATTACATGGTTAAAAGGTATAAATATTTAAGGCTCTTGATGAATACTGTTTTCCAGAATGGGTATTCAAAAAAATATGCTCCTAACAGCAGAACTTGAGACCACTTCATTCATACAGTGAATATTACATCAAAAACATGCTTTACTTTGATAGGTGATAAGGGTGTCTCATTATTTAAGTTTTTATTTCTTTGAAAGTGAGTATTTTTTTGTTTACTGTTATTTGAATTTTTTACTGTAAATTATTCTTTTCCTTTACTCATTTTTCCAGTGGAGGGTTTGTGCTCGTTTTCGGCAGACACTGGAAAGCAGCAAGTGGCTTGGTTTGCTCCGTGTGCTTCACATCAGTGCTCCACTGGGAAAGCTGACGTTGCTAACTGCAACCTCACTGTGTCTCGAATTCCTCATTTACAAAACTAGCTCTTATCCTGTACCTAGCACGGTTGTCAGAGGGTTGGTTATATATGTAAGTACCTAGCACAGACCCTGGCACTGATTAAGTTCTCAAATGTGACTATTCTTACAGAATATAAACTCCATGATACCAAGGACTCCATTTATCTTGTCATGTGTTCTGTTGTTATATTCTTAGCATGGAGTAGAGTGCAGCCACACCTGGTTAAAAATATGCCCAATACGTGAATAAATAACATGTGAAAAAAAAGGTAAACATCCGAGGTGTTATCCTAGGTCCCAAATAAATGATCTAAAAGTTGAGAACGCTTCTGCCATTGTTGAGATCTTACCACGCTTTTAACAGTTCCGCTCAGTCGTGTCTGACTCTTGGGGACCCCATAGACTGTAGCACGCCAGGCTTCCCTGTCCATTACCAACTCCCAGAGCTTGCTCAAACTCATGTCCATGGAGTCAGTGATGCCTTCCAACCATCTCATACTCTTTCATCCCCTTCTTCTGCCTTAAGTCTTTCCCAGCATCAGGGTCCTTTCCAATGAGTCAGTCCTTCACATCTGGTAGCCAATGTATTGGAGTTTCAGCTTCAGCATCAGTCCTTCCAATGAATATTCAGAACTGATTTCCTTTAGGATGGACTGGTTGGATCTCCTTGCAGTCCAAAGGACTCTCAAGTCTTTTCCAACACAGTTCAAAGGCATCAATTTTACGGTGCTCAGCTTTCTTTATAGTCCAACTCTCACATCCATACATGACTACTGGAAAAACCATAGCTTTGACTATAAGGACTTCTGTCAACAAGGAAATGTCTCTGCTTTTTAACATGCTGTCTAGGTTGGTCATAGCTTTTCTTCCAAGGAGTAAGCATCTTTTAATTTCATGGTTGTAGTCACCACCTGCAGTGATTTTGGAGGCCAAGAAAATAAAATCCATTACTGTTTACCTTGTTTCCCCAACTATTTGCCATGAAATGATAGGACCAAATGCCATGATCTTAGTTTCTTGAATGTTGAGTTTCAAGCTGGGTTTTTCATCCTCCTCTTTCACTTTAATCAAGAGGCTCTTTAGTTACTCTTTGCTTTCTGCCAAAACGGTGGTGTCATTTGCATATCTGAGGTTATTGATATTTCTCTAGGCAAGCTTGATTCCAGCTTGTGCTTCATCAAGCCCAGCATTTCACATGATATACTCTGCATATAAGTTAAATAAACAGGGTCATAATCTACAGCCTTGTTCCTTTCCCGATTTGGATTCAGTCCACTGTTCCATGTCCAGTTCTTACTGTTGTTTCTTGACCTGCATACAGATTTCTCAGGAGGCAAGTCAGGTGGCCTAGTATTCTCATCTCTTGAAGAATTTTCCACAGTTTGTTGTGACCCACACAGCCAAAGGCTTTAAGGTAGTCAACAAAGTAGAAGTAGATGATTTTCTGGAACTCTCTTGCTTTTTCAATGATCCAATAGATGTTGGCAATTTGATCTCTGGTTCCTCTGCCTTTTCTAAATCCAGCTTGAAGATATGGAAGTTCTCAGTTCATGTTCTATTGAAGCATTGCTTAGAGAATTTTGAGCAGTAGTTTGCTAGCGTATGAGATGAATGTAATTGTGTGGTAGTTTGAGCATTCTTTGGCACTGCCTTTCTTTGGGATTGGAATAAAAACTGACCTTTTCCAGTCCTGTGGCCACTGCTGAGTTTTCCAAATTTGCTGGCATACTGAGTGCAGCACTTTAATAGCATTATCTTTTAGGACTTGAAACAAGTCCGTTGGAATTGCATCATCTCCACTAGCTTTGTTCGTAGTGATGCTTCCAAAGGCCCTCTTGACTTCAGACTCCAGGATGTCTGGCCCTAGGTGAGTGATCATACCATCGTGGTTATGTGGGTCATGAAGATCTTTTTTGTATAGCTCTTCTGTATATTCTTGCCACCTCTTCTTAGTATCTTCTGCTTCTGTTAGGTCTATACCATTTCTGTCCCTTATTGTGCCCATCTTTGCATGTAATATTCCCTTGATATCATTAAATTTCTTGGAGAGATCTCTAGTCTTTCCCATTCTATTGTTTTCCTCTATTTCTTTGCACTGATCACTGAGGAAGGCTTTCTTATCTCTCCTTGCTATTCTTTGGAACTCTGCATTCAGATGAGTATATCTTTCTTTTTCTCCTTTGCCTTTGCTTCTCTTCTTTTCTCGGCTATTTGTAAGGCCTCGTCAGACAACCATTTTGCTTTGTTGCATTTCTTTTTCTCTGGGATGGTCTTGATCACTGCCTCCTGTACAATATCACGAACCTCTGTCCATAGTTTATCAGGCACTCTGTCTGTCAGATCTAGTCCCTTAAATCTATTTCTCACTTCCACTGTATAATCATAAGGGATTTGATTTAGGTCATGCCTGAATGGTCTAGTGGTTTTCCCTACTTTCTTCAACTTAATCTAAATTTTGCAATAAGGAGTTCATGATCTGAGCCACAGTTAGCTCTTGGTCTTGTTTTTGCTGACTGTATAGAGATTCTCCATCTTTGGCTGCAAAAAATACAATCAATCTGATTTTGGTATTGACCATCCGGTGATGTCCATGTGTAGAGTTGTCTATTGTGGTGTTGGAAGAGGGTGTTTGCTATGACCAGTGTTCTCTTGGCAAAACTCTGTTAGCCTTTGTCCTCCTTCATTTTGTACTCCAAGGCCAAGCTTGCGTGTTACTCCAGGTTATCTCTTGACTTCGTACTTTTAAGGTCATCACAGAACCATTCAACTTTAGCTTCTTTGGCATTAGTGGTTGGGGCATGGACTTCGATTACTGTGATATTGAACGGTTTGCCTTGGAACCGAACAGAGCTCATTCTGTCCTTTATGAGATTGCATCCAAGTACTGCATTTTGGACTCTTGTTGACTATGATGGCTAGTCCATTTCTTCTAAGGGATTTTTGCCCACAGTAGTAGATATAATGTTCATCTGAATTAAATTTGCCCATTCTAGTCCATTTAGTTCACTGATTCCTAAAATGTCCATGTTAACCCTTGCCTTCTCCTGTTCGACCACTTTCAATTTACCTTGATCCACGGACCTAACATTCCAGATTCCTATGCAATATTGTTCTTTACAGCATTGGACTTAATTCCATCACCAGTCCCATCCATAATTGGGCATTGTTTTCGCTTTTGCTCCATCTCTTCTTTCTTTCTGGAGTTATTTCTCCCTCTTCTTCAGTAGCATACTGGGCACCTATCTGGGGAATTCATCTTTCAGTGTCATATTTTCTTGCCTTTACATACTGTTCATGGGGTTCTCAAGGCAAGAATACTGAAGTGGTTTGCCATTCCCTTTTCCATCATGCTCTTATATGCTATTATAATGGGAGATTATGACAGGAAGTTTTTGACATCTACAGGATAGATTGCTATCTGAGCCAATTATGTTCTTTATTTTAATTCAATAAACAGGCTAAGTTCCACTTGCAAAAGCTCTAAAACTGCCCTAAGAAAACCAAGCTAATTGCTTCTTCCCAAATACTTCACACAATGCTAAGATATACCTAACATGATTACCACATTTCCTATCCATCCATATTTTAAGAACTTAAGTAGTCACCACTATACACTTTGATATTCATCACCATTCTTGGCAGATAACTAGGGCTAAATGGTATTTCTAGAATGAATAAATCAATCTCAAAGAGGGAGGTACAGTGAAAGAGAAAACAGTACTTTAAGAATTAGGGCAAAAGGTTTTGAAAATTTTAAACTGATATTTATTTTAGATCCCACAACATGGTCACAACCTTTTCATTTAACATATTCCTTATATCCTTGCTTAACTGAAACCTGGTTTCCCACAAACACACCACTGCCCTGCATTCCTGTCAAGTGGAGAATGCTTATTCTTTCAGTATCCTGCCCACCAGAGAGGTGAACGATAAGGTAAGAATTCACCTGCCTCACCAACACTTTATTCTAGACTAAACTCCTTTATCAGCCCCTCAGATTATCTATCAATATTCTGTTTAGTCCTTTACACTCATGAAAACTTCTACACTTGGCCTGATCTTTGTCTCCCGGTCTTGCCATTATCCTGGGTGACTTCAATGACTGGTTTTCTTCTCATTTTCCACACTGCCTATATAGCATGGTTTTTAAAAATGCCTCAGTAGAATGACTCGCGGCCTACCCACGAGCGGCGCACTGAGAGCTCCTGGCCTACCCACGAGCGGCGCACTGAGAGCTCCCGGCCTACCCGCGAGCGGCGCACTGAGAGCTCCCGGCCTACCCGCGAGCGGTGCACTGAGAGCTCCCTCGCCGGCTGCGCGGAAACCCAAGTAAGACGGTAGGTCTTGCAAGAGGGCATCAGAGGGCAAATACACTGAAACCATACTCACAGAAAACTAGTCAATCTAATCACACCAGGACCACAGCCTTGTCTAACTCAATGAAATTAAGCTATGCCCGTGGGTCTGACAGGGTGTGGTCCGCTGGAGAAGGGAATGGCAAACCACTTCAGTATTCTTGCCTTGAGAACCCCATGAACAGTATGAAAAGGAAAAATGATAGGATACTGAAAGAGAAACTCCCCAGGTCAGTAGGGGCCCAATATGCTACTGGAGATCAGTGGAGAAATAACTCCAGAAAGAATGAAGGGATAGAACCAAAGCAGAAAGAATCCCCAGCTGTAGATGTGTCTGGTGATAGAAGCAAAGTCCGATGCTGTAAAGAACAATATTGCATAGGAACCTGGAATGTCAGGTCCATGAATCAAGGCAAATTGGAAGTGGTCAAACAAGAGATGACAAGAGTGAATGTTAACATTCTAGGAATTAGCGAACTAAAATGGACTGGAATGGGTGAATTTAACTCAGAGGACCATTATATCTACTACTGCAGGCAGGAATCCCTCAGAAGAAATGGAGTGGCCATCATGGTCAACAAGAGAGTCCAAAATGCAGTACTTGGATGCAATCTCAAAAACGACAGAATGATCTCTGTTCGTTTCCAAGGCAAACCATTCAATGTCACAGTAATCCAAATCTATGCCCCAACCAGTAATGCTGAAGAAGCTGAAGTTGAAGGGTTCTATGAAGACCTACAAGACCTTTTAGAACTAACACCCAAAAAAAGATGTGCTTTTCATTATAGGGGACTGGAATGCAAAAGTAGGAAGTCAAGAAACACCTGGAGTAACAGGCAAATTTGGCCTTGGAATACGGAATGAAGCAGGGCAAAGACTAACAGAGTTTTGCCAAGAAAATGCACTGGTCATAGCAAATACCCTCTTCCAACAACACAAGAGAAGACTCTATACATGGACATTACCAGATGGTCAACACCGAAATCAGATCGATTATATTCTTTGCAGCCAAAGATGGAGAAGCTCTATCCAATCAGCAAAAACAAGACCAGGAGCTGACTGTGGCTCGGACCATGAACTCCTTATTGCCAAATTCAGACTTAAATTGAAGAAAGTAGGGAAAACCACTAGACCATTCAGGTATGACCTAAATCAAATCCCTTATGATTATACAGTGGAAGTGAGAAATAGATTTAAGGGCCTAGATCTGATAGATAGAGTGCCTGATGAACTATGGAATGAGGTTCGTGACATTGTACAGGAGACAGGGATCAAGACCATCCCCATGGAAAAGAAATGCAAAAAAGCAAAATGGCTGTCTGGGGAGGCCTTGCAAATAGCTGCGAAAAGAAGAGAAGCGAAAAGCAAAGGAGAAAAGGAAAGATATAAACATCTGAATGCAGAGTTCCAAAGAATAGCAAGAAGAGATAAGAAAGCCTTCTTCAGCGATCAATGCAAAGAAATAGAGGAAAACAACAGAATGGGAAAGATTAGGGATCTCTTCAAGAAAATCAGAGATACCAAAGGAACATTTCATGCCAAGATGGGCTCGATAAAGGACAGAAATGGTATGGACCTAACGGAAGCAGAAGATATTAAGAAGAGGTGGCAAGAATACACAGAAGAACTGTACAAAAAAGAGCTTCATGACCCAGATAATCATGATGGTGTGATCACTGACCTAGAGCCAGACATCCTGGAATGTGAAGTCAAGTGGGCCTTAGAAAGCATCACTACAAACAAAGCTAGTGGGGGTGATGGAATTCCAGTGGAGCTATTCCAAATCCTGAAAGATGATGCTGTGAAAGTGCTGCACTCAATATGCCAGCAAATTTGGAAAATTCAGCAGTGGCCACAAGATTGGAAAAGGTCAGTTTTCATCCCAATCCCAAAGAAAGGCAATGCCAAAGAGTGCTCAAACTACCGCACAATTGCACTCATCTCACACGCTAGTAAAGTAATGCTCAAAATTCTTCAAGCCAGGCTTCAGCAATATGTGAACCGTGAACTTCCTGATGTTCAAGCTGGATTTAGAAAAGGCAGAGGAACCAGAGATCAAATTGCCAACATCCGCTGGATCATGGAAAAAGCAAGAGAGTTCCAGAAAAACATCTATTTCTGCTTTATTGACTATGCCAAAGCCTTTGACTGTGTAGATCACAATAAACTGTGGAAAATTCTGAAAGAGATGGGAATACCAGACCACCTGATCTGCCTCTTGAGAAATCTGTATGCAGGTCAGGAAGCAACAGTTAGAACTGGTCATGGAACAACAGACTGGTTCCAAATAGGAAAAGGAGTACGTCAAGGCTGTATATTGTCACCATGTTTATTTAACTTATATGCAGAGTACATCATGAGAAATGCTGGACTGGAAGAAACACAAGCTGGAATCAAGATTGCCGGGAGAAATATCAATAACCTCAGATATGCAGATGATACCACCCTTATGGCAGAAAGTGAAGAGGGGCTAAAAAGCCTCTTGATGAAAGTGAAAGTGGAGAGTGAAAAGGTTGGCTTAAAGCTCAACATTCAGAAAACGAAGATCATGGCATCTGGTCCCATCACTACATGGGAAATAGATGGAGAAACAGTGGAAACAGTGTCAGATTTTATTTTTCTGGGCTCCAAAATCACTGCAGATGGTGACTGCAGCCATGAAATTAAAAGACGCTTACTCCTTGGAAGGAAAGTTATGACCAACCTAGATAGCATATTCAAAAGCAGAGACATCACTTTGCCAACAATGGTTCGCCTAGTCAAGGCTATGGTCTTTCCTGTGGTCATGTATGGATGTGAGAGCTGGACTGTGAAGAAGGCTGAGTGCCGAAGAATTGATGCTTTTGAACTGTGGTGTTGGAGAAGACTCTTGAGAGTCCCTTGGACTGCAAGGAGATCCAACGGGTCCATTCTGAAGGAGATCAGCCCTGGGATTTCTTTGGAAGGAATGATGCTCAAGCTGAAACTCCAGTATTTTGGCCACCTCATGCGAAGAGTTGACTCATTGGAGAAGACTCTGATGCTGGGAGGGATTGGGGGCAGGAGGAGAAGGGGACGACAGAGGATGAGATGGCTGGATGGCATCACTGACTCGATGAATGTGAGTCTGAGTGACCTCCGAGAGCTGGTGATGGATAGGGAGGCCTGGCGTGCTGCAGTTCATGGGGTCACAAAGAGTCAGACACGACTGAGTGACTGATCTGATCTGAGAATGACTTGCTTTATCTAAAACAAATCTAAGCATGCTACAAAAGGGTATGGATCACCCTTTCTGACCATAAGAGGCTATTCATGATGTTCAACATTCTCTTCTATCAGTCTCTCCTCAACCCTGCTCTTTAAACTTAGGTAACCAGGTCTCTTCTCTGGATTCTACTGTATTCCTAGAAAATTAAAGATAAAATTAAATTTCTCTTTTATGAGGCACAGCGAATTAAAAGCTGTGTAAAATACCTTATTGAACACACTAAAAAGGTAATTAAAGAGGAATAGGTGCCTTACTTCTAATCTTCCATTAAACAACCTAAGAATTCACAGCTATAATCCTTGGGAGACCAAAGAAACAAGTGGTGAAAAGGAACAAAGAACTTTTCCATGTTGAGAGCCAAGAATACAATTTCAACTACTTTTTTTTTTTTGTTAAGGGAACTTTTAAAATGTCCTTTGGGAAACTATCTTACTCAATAATCAGAAATTTGTTTCTCAATTACATGTTCTTTTCTCATGCTATGACCCTTTACACAGCATTCCAAAGCCAGATTCTCAAAGTATATTTTTCTCAACTTTCAAAGGCAACAAAAAGAGCTGGGGGTATAAAAAGAAATATATGCTCAGGCAACTGTTTTTCTGCTCCTCTCCAAAGAAAAGCAAATTGTCTTCGTTTTTCCACCTCTGTAGTCAAGATTATCATGACACAGGGCAACTTGTATATAGTTCTCTTTATGACAGAAGTTTTAAGACCAGCTCTGGGAAATCAAATTTTTGTTCTTCAGATCAGTTAGGGGACCATGGGCAATAAAAAGCTGGTCTTTCTGACTTCTTAAATAGGAACATAAAATTAATGAAATCTTAAGCACAACTTCATATCCTTTTGCATGTGTGCATATGTGTAAAGTCGCTTCAGTTGTGTCTGACTCTGTGTAATGCTATGGACTGATTCTCCAGGCAAGATTACTGGAGTGAGTTGCCAGGGGATCTTCCCAACCCAGGGACTGAGCTCACATCTCCTGTGTTTCAGGTGGATTCTTGTAACTCTGAGCCACTGGGGAAGCCCCCACACCCTTTTAGGCTTCTATTATTCACAAATAACAAAAGAAGACTATTCTCATATATTATGTATTTGGATTTTCAACTGATTTTAAACTCAAGCATTTTTATTAAAAAACATATGTGACAGAACCTGTGCCAGGTGCTAAAAACAAGTAAGAGATGGCCTGCACCCTCAGGGAGCTCAGAGTTTGATGGAAGCGGCAGAGCTGTAAAGATACATTCAATGTGCCACGAAAAAGCTAAGATAAAACTGGAGAACATGGGGCACTTAGCTCCAAGAAAGATCAAGAAATCCTCTTTGGGGGAAAAAACCCAAAGCCTGGCTGAATTGGAAGGATGAATGGGAGCTGGCGAGGTGAATTCCTCCCTCTTCTGGCACAGAGAGGAATTATGAGAGGAAAAACTGAGGGGAGGGGACATCCAAGGAGAAACTACCAGAAAATGTATGTTTTCTCTTTATATTACTTAATTCTCTGACCATAAGTATATAGCGAATTGTGTGAGTTATTTATTTACCAGCTTTATTTCCATTAAAAAAAGTAAGACTTGACTCCTCATTCTTCTCTACCTGCATTTCTATCTGCTGCCACGTTAGGATTATGCTCTGCAGGATCATTCCCATTCACCTTGCTACTTGGAGTCCTGTTACTTCTTACCCAGACTGTGTAGCAGGTCTATTCTGGTAGCCCCATCAGTAAGCCATCTTACATGTCTTCCAGAATAATGACCTTAAGTCTGTGAAGCCATAAAAGTAGCACTATTTTTTTTAAGTAGCACTACTGTTAGAACAAGTCTGTCAAATAAATTCAGCAAGCATTTATTAATCACTGTTCTCCTATCAGACACTCATAAAATGATAAGAAACTGTACTTGTCTTTGGGGGACTCAATATACTGTATTGACTTTTAAGTTCCTTTATTATTTATGATTAATTCAATAAAGTTATTGGGTTTCTACTCTATAAAGTTTTAGGATAAGAGATATTTAAAGTGTGGGTATGTATGGATATGTGTTTGGTTGGTATCTGTGTGTGGGGGGAGTTAGTCCTATTTAAAAGGTGACCATCTTGAAGTGGGGAAAAAAGACATACATGCAATTAAATAAGTGTAATTCAATATGGTTCACATTTCTCTTTGCACTGAGGCATAACAGTAATAATGTTTGTAAATGTTAAGACTCTGAACCAAGGAAATTGTTAAAAAAGGTTGAGACTAAGATAAGATATTAAGGAAAGGCTGTTGGGATATTTGGTTAGATATGTTCAATAGGTTACTAGATATATGGGCCCAGAACTTGGGAGATATTTGGAAGATCTACCCCAGGTGGCGGTAATGGTAAAGAACCCTCCTGCCAATGCAGGAGGCATAAGAGATGTGGGTTCAATCCCTGAGTTGGGAAGATTCCCCTGGAGAAGGGCAGGGCATGGCAACCCACTCTAGTACTCTTGCCTGGAGAATCCCTATGGACAGAGGGGCCTGGAGTGCTGCAGCCCATAGGGTCTCACAGAGTCGGACATGACTGAAGCGACTTAGCAACCAGTGTCTGGGGAAGCTAAGCAATGAGCCATGGGAGGAATCCTGGAGAACAATAGTATTTAACCAATAGGTAGAATAACAAGAGAAACCCAGAAGGAAGCTAAGAAAAAGCACCGGAAGGAAAGTAGCTATGTGATGTCACACAAATGCTTACCAACAGGTGTAAGAAAAATGCTCAATGTCATTAATCATCAAGGAAATGCAAATCAAAATCATAATGAGATATCACCTCACACCTGCAAGGATGGCACTTACCAAAACAAAACAAAACAAAACACAAGTGTTGGCAAGGATGTTGAGGAAAGGATGCCAATGAACTGTATAATGGCTAAAATTGTGAATTTTATGTTATGTATATTTTACCATAAAAAAGTAAAAAACAAAAAACCAACCATTAGAAATATTTACTTTTTTGCTCTAATTTGCTTAATTTTTATCAATATTATATGCCAATATACTTGGACTTTTTTCCTACATTTTATTTAACATTTATTTTCCTATTACACAGTTGGTGAGAAGAGGAACATGGCTAATTTCATCCAATCTAAGTCAGTCTTGATCTCTTATTAACAGCTACAAGCCCTCCTCTGCTACTGCTACTGCTAAGTCGCTTCAGTCATGTCCGACTCTGTGTGACCCCATAGACGGCAGCCCACCAGGCTCCCCCATCCCTGGGATTCTCCAGGCAAGAATGCTGGAGTGGGTTGCCATTTCCTTCTCCAATGCATGAAAGTGGAAAGTGAAAGGGAAGTCGCTCAGTCGTTTCCGACCCTCAGCAACCCCATGGACTGCAGCCTTCCAGGCTCCTCCGTCCATGGGATTTTCCCAGGCAAGAGTACTGGAGTGGGGTGCCATTGCCTTCTCTGAGCCCTCCTCTTATAATTGGTAAATAAACCTCCAAACTTCCCATGTTTCACCCGGAAATCGTTATAGATGAAATTATCTTACTCTTCCCATGAAGAAGTGGGCTTGGGAACTGTTTTTTACGAAAGAGACCTCTTGCTATTAAAATAATATCTTAACTTTTGATTATCACATTTCAAGAATATTTCTTGTTGCTGGAATGCTACTCATTAGGATTTTGACTTTTAAAACTTCTATTACAGCTGTTTGAATTGTGAAACTTTGGTCCCATGACAAACCAATTTTACACTCAACATCTGATTGCAGAACTCATCACCTCCAGTGTTTAATTTTTCTCTTTTCCACATCAGAAGAGTAGCTCTTTTTCTGCATTTGGTTGAATATACAGCTGTTCCCCAAGGAGCGCCCTAATTTGTTCACTCTTTCTGAATTCACATGTAATCTTCTAATCAGTATCTTAAGACACTTTTTACCCTTCTTTAATTTTTCACTGATTTTATATGATGAGCATGACTCTCTTGATAGCAGCATGCATACTATAATCTCAAAACATATTTTTGAGTCAATGGATTTAAAGCATAATTTGATTTTATAGTTGGTGAACGTGGCTCAATTAACTTCACCAGGTGTATAGTTAGTTGATCTTGGGCTATATTTATAATCTTGTTGAAATTCAAGTAAGAAAACAGAGAAACTGATTTCCTGCCTCCTACTTTTTCACCAACAGTCTCACAGAATACTAACAAATGTAGCCAAGTTTGGGGATGGTACTAATAAATACTGCAGCTTGGCAGGCTGCAGTCCATGGGGTTGCAAAGAGGTAGACACGACTTAGCGACTGAAAAACCACCAATAAATACCTCTGTACAGTTCAAACTCTGTAGCCTGGTGGAAAGGAGAAGGCAATGGCAACCCACTCCGGTACTCGCCTGGAAAATCCCATGGACGGAGGAGCCTGGCAGGCTACACTCCATGGGGTTGCTAAGAGTTGGACACGACTAAGCAACTTCACTTTCACTTTTCCTTTCATGCATTGGAGAAGGAAATGGCAACCCACTCCAGTGTTCTTGCCTGGAGAATCCCAGGGACGGGGGAGCCTGTTGGGCTGCCGCCTATGGGGTCACACTGAGTCAGACACGACTGAAGTGACTTAGCAGTAGCAGCAGCCTGGTGGAATGGCTGAGTACCTTCAGTTACTTTCTTGAAATCACTTTATTTAGAACATCTGCTCAAAGTACCTTGTGATCAGGAAAACTCTTAGGCTTTTTCAACCAGGTTTTCACTAAAAAATTAAGCCCAAATGCCCACAGACAGCCACTATATGTCACGAATTAATGAACTTAACTCCAATGTATCTTGGCTGGTATAATTTATATGGCACTGCTGGGAGAACTGAGAAATAGTCACTTGCATAATTTTGTTAATTTTATGGTTCAAATAAGGAGCTCTGGCTGAAAAAGCCTGGATGGTGATACTGATGTAATTATAGGTTTATTCTCTGTATAAGTCAGTGAAGAAGGAGAAAGGCTATCCTAAGAATCATGACATGACACAGATAGGGCCTGTCATTTGATATATGCTGTCTAAAACATGCTAAAATTGTCAAGACAGATATAAGAAAACTGAAGCCAAGAGAGTTAAGTTGTGGTGGGCGCAGGATTTGAACTCGGTTCTGCCTCTGGAACCCAATTCTACCTCTTTCCATCATGCCACTCTGCAGCCAGAGTGGCTTCTGGCTTTAGCTGTTTCGTAAAAAATTCTAGGTATTAAAGACTGTTAAGGTATTAAAGAATGTTAAGCAGACAAGTTAAGCAAGAGGATTCCTTTTCATTTTACAGACAGGATTCTGATGGTGATACAGAGAATGGCTTAGCAGAGAGACACCCTGGAAACATTCTACTCTTAGATCAGCGGTCCTGGATGAAGAATGTGGCAGGAAGGGTGGGGAGAGAAGAATGAGTCAGGAGTGATTTCGGCAGTGACTGAGTGGTTGTGAGGTGACCAAAGGAGTGCTGCTGCTGCTGCTGCTAAGTCGCTTCAGTCGTGTCCGACTCTGTGCGACCCCATAGACGGCAGCCCACCAGGCTCCTCTGTCCCTGGGATTCTCCAGGCAAGAACGCTGGAGTGGGTAGCTATTTCCTTCTCCAATGCATGAAAGTGAAAAGTGAGAGTGAAGTTGCTCAGTGGTGTCCAACTCTTAGCGGCCCCATGGACTGCAGCCTACCAGGCTCCTCCGTCCATGGGATTTTCCAGGCAAGAGTACTGGAGTGGGGTGCCATTGCCTTCTCCGGACCAAAGGGGTATGGAGAAAGCAAAAAGGAAATAATAAATGACAATAAGATGATTTCTTCAATAACTCAGAAATACACATCTTACTGATGGTAGGTTAGTGGCATTTATCTTCATATATAAAAAGCAGCATAATAGTCACTTCTTTATATCAAAAATTCTATTCTGAGGAAAAATTTGAGAAAGACTAATGTAAAATTAATCAAGCAGAAACAAGAGAAATATAAAGATATGCATGGACAGCCATAATCCTTCTGACTGGGACAATTATGCCAATTCAAATCTAATTCATGACAAGAGCTGGGTTCTGATCTAGCCCGAGGTATAAAATATTTATCAGATTAAAATCAACCAGGCTGTTCTCCTCAAAAGGAGATTTTAAGTAATCCTCAGTAGGTCCCATCCCGGGGACAGAGTGTACCGTGTCCCTGGCTGCCTTCGGCTGGATCAGTTATGTCCCTGCGGCTGCCTCGCTCTCACCTAAGTGACTGCTTCTCCTTAATGCCTGGTGCTAGCAGCTGCAAGTCCCACTGTCCTGCCTGGAGCTTCCTCCCCTTTATGCTCCATGTAGTACCCACCGCAGTTTGGCCTTTATGTGTACTATGTGCTAAGTCTCTTCAGTTGTTTCCGACTCTGGGCAACCCTGTGGCCAGTACCCCACGAGGTTCCTCTGTCCGTGGGGTTTCCCAGGCAAGAATACTGGAGTGGGTTGCCATTTCCTTCTCGAGGGATCTTCCCAACCCAGGGATCGAACCCGCATCTCTTATGTCTCCTGCACTGGCAGGCAGGTTCTGTACCACTGGCCTACTCTCATCAATTATTTTCATTGTCTTTATTATTCATGATAAGGCTACACATATAAAAGCAGCTGGGAGTATAAACTGGAAATGATGTGTATTAATATTTTCAAAACTTAGGTATATAAGACTAACATGGAAATATATCATTAACATACCTTTCAATTCTCCTCTTGTTTTCTTCCATTTTTTGATTTGCTATCTTTAACAGGAAGTTGATATATTCCTCTGTCACCATCAGCTTTCCTTGATGGCTTAACGGAACTTCTAAGCCATGTGTGCTCCGGACAGCCTACAAGGAACGATTTAGACTGGATGACTTATGTACTAGAGACGCTGAAGATACTAAAGAATAGTCCACTCAGGGGTGTGTTTATATATAGTTTAGCTCCACTACAGCACTTAGGTTTGCACTTTGATACAATTTAGTCAAATACAGCTGAATCAAAGGAGAGTAAATAGATTTTCCCATCATATAAAGTCATTTGCAAAGAAAATCCTTGTATACATTGTCTTTCAGAGAAGCAGATATTATCAGAGTCCAATAAACTTAATAGTATCAATCTCACTAAATCTAAGAAAGTTTTAATACACTATTTAAAGAAACAAAATAAATCAAACCTCAACAGAAGTTTTAAGGGAAAATCAAAATGGCTTGGATGCTGAAGGGCCTCTTAGCACTGCTTGTGCAGGGTGGTTACAAGATAAAGCAGGCCTATTCCATCACACAAAGTGGCTGCTTTCTTGATGCTTTAGGGTTGCCAATCTTAGTAACCTCATTGAGGAAACAGTCAGCATGTTCCCAGTAAATCCAAACACTAGATATAGGTTAGGAAACAACAGAGACTCTTATTAGGCAGAAAAATTCATTCAACGAGCCTTTACTGAGTGTCTGCAATTTTCCAGGCCCCACGGAAGGTATGAAAATACAGGATGAATACACATGGTCCCCATCTAAAAGAGAGCTAACACATCTGAACAAAAAACCAAGTGAACAAAGAATCACAATCCAACATGGTACTAAGAAGAAGCACATAAATGTGCATGTGCACGCATGCATGTGCGCACACACACAGACACAAAATACTAAGGAAACGTATTCAAGAGGAGCAACATATAGAAGAGGAGCATCTGAGACAGGTGGTGGTTTTATGGGATTTTAAAGCATATATATAATTTCACCAGATGTATAAATGGGAGAAGGGGAACATTCAGCCAGAGAAAGAACTTTTCTATAGTAACAGGACATGAAAAGCATAATACGTTCGGGAAATGACCAACAGCATTTTATCTGGCTGGAGTGGAAGTATGCTGGTGGAACATGAGCATAAATAAGGCAGATGCAAAGTAGTTGATTTATATAAGGTCTTGAAAGCAGAGGAAATACCAGGTGACCCTGACTTCTTTAAAAGGGCCTTCTGACAGTACTGGCTAGAGGGACTGAAGGAAAGATGGGGAGGACAAAGACCAGGCAGGAGATTGCTGTAAAGACAGAGGTGAGAGATGAAGAGGGCTTAAGTAGGGGCAGTGGAAGAGGACTGGGAGAGGTGGAGTCTGGAGTGAGGACTTAGAGGTAAACGTAACAGATTTGTCACTAACTTAATATAGAAGACAAAGGAGAGAAAGGTGGAAGAGCGGTTCTGTTTTTGCTCGGGCCACCAGACATACACAGTGGGGAGTGAGATGGAGACTCAAATCAGTACCATGAGCTTTGCTTTTCTATTTAGTCATGCTATACAGACGACTTTTGTAAGCCACCTCTTTTTGGAAAGTAGGTTATTTGTTAAAAATAGGAAATTGGGAAGTCTAGGGAGCTAGAATGGAAGACAATCTGAAATACTACAAAAGCAAACAACGTGCACCATGCCAAGCAGCAAACATAAACAGTAGCTACTACAGGAGAGGGGCTGGCTTGGCCAGGAAAGGACTCAGAGAGGCTGTGGGACTTGGAAGGAATTTTGAAGATCCTCTAGTCCAGGGGGTGGCAGACTTTTTCTGTAAAAGGATAGATAGTAAATATTTTCAACTTTGCAGGCCATATAATGTCTGCCATTGTAGCACGAAAGCAACCTTAGAGAGCAATTAATCAAATAGCGGTACTGGAACTAGTCTCGCATGGGCTGGATGTTGCCCTAGGGCAGCAATTTGATAGATCCCCGATACAGCTGAAAAAGTTCAGTCCCTGATGGATCCCTGTAGAGGACTTAAGAGCCCATCTGTGATTCTTCCCAGTACATCATGGTGCTGATTAAATTGGGCCGTGACTATTCAGAATGCGGAGGCCAAAGAGAATCAGGTTAAAAGTGGTGTATGTATTAATCGCTCAGTTGTGTCTGACTCTTTTGCGACCCCATGGACTGTTGCCCATCAGGCTCCTCTGTCCATGGGATTCTTCAGCCAAGAATACTGGAGTGGGTTGCCATTTCCTTCTAAAGGGGATCTTCCCAACCCAGCGATCAAAACCGGGTCTCCTTCATTTCAGGTGGATTTTTTACCATCTGAGGCACCAAGGAAGCAGAAAAGTAAGTGGAGGGGAATATTATAAGGCCTCAAATGTCAAGCTAAGAACTCTGGACTTTGCCCTGTACAGAAAAATCAGTCACTGAAGGTTTCTGAGCGGGGAATGGCAGGAAGATTTGAGTAGAAAGTTATTTGATAATCTGGATTACTTCATGATCAACGAATTGCTTTTTCCCAAAAGGTACCTTACCAGCATAGTCTTTCCTCTCTTTCCCACAGTTATGCCGGAGTTCCTGAAGCCAGATTCTATTGCCACTGAATGCTGTAAGAAAATAAATTTGTTAAATTCTGATCATCTGGCTAACCAGACAAACATTTTAGCTCTACAAACTGCTGAAACATATATAACGTCAAATCTATAATTAGATAAAACATTAGTTGATTAAACTAGCATTGCATTAATTGTGGTAGAAGAGTTAAAGTTCAAAACTAAATCTACTCATATATCTATAAATTCAAGTATAATCACAAAAGTTTACCAGAATCTGTGCATCCTGCAACTGTCGACACTGCACGTGAAGAACAAGCGGCTCAAATTTCAAAACGGCATCGCCCTTTGCTTTCTGCAAGGCCACAATCTAAATATATGGAAAATATTAGGATTAGACACAAATACATGATCCTATTCCTTGGTGACTCTTTATCCTATGTACCTTCAGTATTTCCAAGGAACTTTCTGACTCATTCTGCATCATTCTTCCACAGTAACTTTTCACTCTGCTTTCTTGGATCTCTTTCTCCAAAACTCATTCATCTGCTTATTCTTTTAAGAGACTTGATTTCTAATCCTCTCATAAACTATTTGTGGCATTCTTTCAAACCATACCTCAAACAAGTAAACTATTACTTTATATTTTTAATAAAAGAATATGGAATGTAAGACTGTACTGCTGTTGCTGCTGTTAAGTCGCTTCAGTCATGTCCGACTCTGTGTGATCCCATAGACAGCAGCCCACTAGGCTCCTCTGTCTCTGGGATTCTCCAGGTAAGAACAATGGAGTGGGTTGCCATTTCCTTCTCCAATGCATGAAAGGGAAAAGGGAAAGTGAAGTCGCTCAGTCGTACCCGACTCTTAGCGACCCCATGGACCGCAGCCTACTGGGCTCCTCCATCCATGGGATTTTCCAGGCAAGAGTACTGGAGTGGGTTGCCATTGCTTTCTCTGAAAGACTGTATTAGATCTGTCTAAATGCTTTGTTGTTAGATTTAAGATTGAGACACATGTATTATTATGCTTCAGCTAGAATCTGTTATGTGAACCGAGAACTTCCAGATGTTCAAGCTCGATTTAGAAAAGGCAGAGGAACCAGAGTCTGAGTGAACTCCGGGAATTGGTGATGGACAGGGAGGCCTGGCGTGCTGTAATTCATGGTGTCACAAAGAGTAGGACATGACTGAGCGACTGATCTGATCTGATCTGAACTATGCTAAACCCTTTGACTATGTGGATCACAACAAACTGTGGAAAATTCTTAGAGATGGGAACACCAGACCACCTAATCTGCCTCCTAAGAAATCTGTATGCAGGTCAAGAAGCAACAGTCAGAATTGAACATGGAACAACAGACTGGTCCAAAATTGGGAAAGGAGTATGTCAAGGCTGTACATTGTCACCATGTTTATTTAACTTATATGCAGTGTACATCATGTTTGAAATGCTGGGCTGGATGAATCACAAGCTGGAATCAAGATTGCTGGGAGAAATATCAACCTCAGATATTCAGATGATACACCACCCTTATGGCAGAAAGCAAAGAGGAACAAAAAAGGCCTCTTGATGAAGGTGAAAGAGGAGAGTGAAAAAGCTGGCTTAAAATGCAACATTCAAAAAACAAAGATCATGGCATCTGGTCCCATCATTTCAGGGCATATAGATGGGGAACAATAGAAACAGTGAAAGACTTTATTTTCTTGGGCTCTAAAATCACTGTGAACAATGAATGTTGCCATGAAATTAAAAGACGCTTGCTCCTTGGAAGAAAAGTTATGACCAACCTAGACAGCATATTAAAAGGCAGAGACATTACTTTGCCTACAAAGGTCTGTCTAGTCAAAGCTATGCTTTTTCCAGTAGTCATATATGGATGTAAGAGCTGGATGATAAAGAAAACTGAGCTCCAAAGAATTGATGCTTTTGAATTGTGGTGTTGAAGACTCTTGAGAGTCTCTTGGACTGCAAGGAGATCAAACCAGTCAATCCTAAAGGAAATCAGTTTTGAATACTCATTGGAAGAACTGATGCTAAAGCTGAAACTTCAGTACTTTGGCCACCTTATGGGAGGAACTGACTCATGGAAAAGACCCTGATGCTAGAAAGATTGATGGCAGGAGAAGGGGATGGCAGATGGTTGGATGGCATCACCGACTCAATGGACATGAGATTCAGCAAGCTCTGGGAGATGGTGAAGGACAGGGAAGCCTGGTGTGTTGCAGTCCAGAGGGTCACAAAGAGTACCACATGACTTGGTGACTGAACAACAACAGTCAGTTGTTACTTCTGTCTGCCTAACCTACCTGCACCATTCTCCCTCCTTCACATCATTTGATTCTGGTTCGACTGTCAGTTGTGACCCTGTCGCTCATGGCTCCCACTATATAATATCAGACAACGAGTGCCTGGGTCTGATCAAGGAGAGCATTCTATTCTACTGGCAAAGATAACTCATCTTGGCGGCGAATACCTCACCAGGCTGGATGACTCAGAATCCTTTGGAAATAATGCATGGATCTTAAAAGTGAATCTTTTTCTGCTGGGGTTGCTGGCAGCTATCTTTCCCGCCACAAAGATTATCTGCAGCAGAAGAGAAGTGCAAATATACAGAGAGAACTAGTACCCACAGGAGACTGAGTGAGTACTCTGAAGACAACATTTAAGCACCTGAGCGGGTAATGTAAAACGCCTGACTAATATGAATTTGTATGAACTCACCTAAACATTTTAATTTAGGGAACTAAATAATCCAGCATAGATAGTAGTCTCCTACAACTAAAAAAAATAGCCATTGTAATGAATGCTCTTTAGGCCTTGTAATCTGCACTCATTAAAATTGTGCACATAAATTGAATTTTCTATTCTTTTCATATAAAGTGACTGTGAATTAAAGTTTATTTCTAAATTTATATATAAAAACTTACCACATCATCTTTCACACAGGCTTTGTGTGTAACCAGTAGCCAGCAACAGTTTTGTTTCTGAACCTCAGAACCATTTACACTCTAAAATGAAAAAATAACACAATTTAAGTTAGTCACATAATATTTAGAAAATAAGAAGTACAATGTGTAGCATATTTTGCACTTGTGCTGTTCTTAGTCACTCAGTCGTGTCCAACTCTTAGGCGACCCCAGGCTTCTCTGTTCGTGGGGATTCTCCAGGCAAGAATACTAGAGTAGGTTGCCATGCCCTCCTCCAGGAGATCTTCCCAACCCAGAGATCCCACCCAGGTCTCCCACACTGCAGGAGGATTCTTTTCCGTCTGAGCCATCAGAGAAGCCCATTTTAGGCTTTCTCCTAAGAATTAAGAATCCCAAGTGGTGGTTTTAAGTATAACTAAGAACAATTGAATAGGCTTTTGGGAAAAATTAAACATAAAACAGATGAAATTAAATTATTTGAGATAGAAAGAAATCTGTTTATTAAGATAAAAATACTTAACATTTCCTGAAATAAGGTCATGTTTTTGTTAGGAGAAAAGGTATTATTACAAGGGGTTGTACACTAGTAGCCCCTAAGTTGGAGAAGGAAATGGCAGCCCGCTCCAGTGTTCTTGCCTGGAGAATCCTAGGGACGGGGGAGCCTGGTGGGCTGCCATCTATGGGGTCACACAGAGTTGGACACAACTGATGTGGCTTAGCAGCAGCAACAGCCCCTAAGTTGTACTTTAGCTGTTTTATATGATTAGCAAAACATTAAAAACATTTTTTAAAATTCCTTTTGTAAGAAAGCACTGTTCCAGTCCCACACAGGACCTACCAGTTTTTACTGATGCCTGATCTGTTCATACCTTTCTATGTCCCTAGTCACTGTAGGCATAAATTTGTGACCTCTGGATTAGACTTTATATGTAGCACCAAACAGCAGAGCTAGGACTCAAAGTTCAGAATTTCAAGAAGGCAAATATTTTACCAGTATTCATGGCTTATTAACTGTAAAAATGTTTGTCATGAAAGTGAAAGTGGAAAGTGAAAAGGTTGGCTTAAAGCTCAACATTCAGAAAACGAAGATCATGGCATCCGGTCCCATCACTACATGGGAAATAGATGGGGAAACAGTGGAAACAGTGCCAGACTTTATTTTTCTGGGCTCCAAAATCACTGCAGATGGTGACTGCAGCCATGAAATTAAAAGACGCTTACTCCTTGGAAGGAAAGTTATGACCAACCTAGATAGCATATTCAAAAGCAGAGACATTACTTGGCCAACAAAGGTTCACCTAATCAAGCCTATGGTCTTTGCTGTGGTCATGTATGGATGTGAGAGCTGGACTGTGAAAAAGGCTGAGCGCCGAAGAATTGATGCTTTTGAACTGTGGTGTTGGAGAAGACTCTTGAGAGTCCCTTGGACTGCAAGGAGATCCAACCAGTCCATTCTGAAGGAGATCAGCCCTGGGATTTCTTTGGAAGGAATGATGCTAAAGCTGAAACTCCAGTATTTTGGCCACCTCATGCGAAGAGTTGACTCATTGGAGAAGACTTTGATGCTGGGAGGGATTGGGGGCAGGAGGAGAAGGGGACGACAGAGGATGAGATGGCTGGATGGCATCACTGACTCGATGGACGTGAGTTTGAGTGAATTCTGGGAGTTGGTGATGGACAGGGAGGCCTGGTGTGCTGCGATTCATGGGGTCGCAAAGAGTCGGACACGACTGAGCGACTGATCTGATCTGATCTGATATAAATAGAAGAAAAGCTATGACAAACCTAGACAGCATATTAAAAAGCAGAGACATTATTTTGCCAACAAAGGTCCGCATAGTTAAAGCTATGATTTTTCCAGTAGTCATGTATGGACATGAGAGTTGGACCTTAAAGAAGGCTGAGTGCCAAAGAACTACGCTTTCTAGCTGTGGTTTTGGAGAAGACTCTTGAGAATCCCTTGAACAGCAAGGATATCAAACCAGTGAATCCTAAAGGCAGTCAGTCTTAAATATTCATTGGAAGGACTGATTTTGAAACTGAAGTTCCAATACTTTGGCCACGTAATGTGAAGAACTGACTCATTACAAAAGCCCTTCATGCTGGGAAACATTGAAGGTAAAAAGAGAAGAGGGCAGCAGAGGATGAGATGGTAAGACAGCATTACTGACTCAATGGACATGAGTTTGAGTAAGCTCTGGGAGATGGTGAAGGACAGGGAAGCCTGGCTTACCGCAGTCCATGGGGTCGCAAAGAGTCTGACTTGACTGAGCAACTGAACAACAACAATAAATATAAGGACAATTGAGAAAGGATACAGGAAACCACATGTACTTTCTATGCAGTAAACATGGTTTATATATAAACTGTAAATTTATCCAACTAACTTATTGAAATAATTCCAACATATTGGAACTGCTAGGACTAAAAATATCCAAAATTTACAGTTTTGAGTCTAAACTACAATAGATTTCCCCCTACTATACAGAGGGGATTTCATCAATCTTGGCCCCCAGTGTTTATGTGGGTATGTTTCCTAAAACTGTACAAATGTTAATATTGGGCTTCCCTGGTGGCTCAGACAGTAAAGAATCCACCTGCAATGCAGGAGACCCAGGTCAGATCCAAATATGGTATTATAAAGAAACTGCTTTTCGTTTGCTACTGTTCTACTCAGTCATCTTCTTATGCTTAATCCTTACTAGTCACTTGTGTCATTTTATTTTCTCTCTTTTTTTTTTTCATTTGTCTTGGCTCATTTATGACTAAGGTTAACCATTTGTCAGGCAATGAAAATGAAATACCATATTTTACTGTCAATTTACTATGATGTTTTATATTTTGGTTGTGTATTAAAATATAGTCATGCTGTGTTTCATGAAAATAAATCAATCACCATACTTCCACAAGGTGACTTTTATACATTAGGTGCACAGGAGACTTTGCCATCTGGCTTTGGAATGGAGAAGAGTTGTGCTTCTCCAAATAACTGATCTGTTTTCATTGAATGACCTCAGTCAGGGACTGATGTTTCTGATCTAATGCTGGCTGCCCTAAATCTTACAACCAAATGTGTGACCCACCTCTAGCAAATTAACAGTCTTGTGGTATATTTTGAGGACTAATGCCATTTCTGCTTTGTCTTATCTATGCTCCTTTTATCCAGATTTTCTCACTTTTTATTTTCCTTCTTGTAATGCTTACTTGTAAGTTGATCCAAATTCTTCCGGAAATAAGGCAAAGTGAAACAAGGTATAAGGTAACACATAAAATGAAAAGATGTTCAGGAAAAAGTCCTAAAGGTAGTTCAGAAGAAGTAGTCATTGCTTCCAAGTGGATGTGTGTGTTTGTGCTCAGGTAGGAAAGGGGAGTTTGGGGAGGTATGTCTCAGATATGCAAAGATGGATGGAAACATTTCAGGAAAAATAAAGATGAGCAAAGGCAGATAAATGTAAGAGGAAAAAGAGAATAGTTCAGTTTCAGTGACCAGATTAAGATGAAGAGTCAGAGGGGAAAAACAACTGAAAAGTGTATTAGAGTATTTCACCAGGGCTTCCCTGGTGGCTCTGACGGTAAAGAATCCACCTGCAATGCAGGAGACCTGGGTTCCATCCCTGGGTTGGGAACATCCCCTGGAGGAGGGCATGGCAACCTACTCCAGTATTCTTGTCTGGAGGATCTTCTCGGACAGAGAAGCCTGGCTGGGCTACAGTTCATGAGGTTGCAAAGAGTTGGACACGACTGAGTGACTAAGCACCACAAAGCACAAAGTATTTCAGCACAGATGAGTGACACACACAAACGGTGCTTTATAAAGGAGAATCTGTTACCAGCCTGTAACTTGGTTTGGGGTAGGGAGACTGGTAGTTCAGTGACCTGTTAGGAAATCACCGCGTAAATTCAGGTAAGACAGGGCAGGAGAAATGAGGGAAGAGAGAGAAAACAAGCCAAGCAATGGAAGCAAATAAGAATGAATAGACCCTGCTAACTTGGGAGACATTCACATGATCTGTCAGTGAGAGATCTAAAGAATGAGTTTACAAGCACGGTGTCTTGCAAGCTCTGAATTCAATCCTAATGTTAAAGTGAACACACAGCTAACTTTTATAGTGCACTTAATATGCCAGGCAGGGTGCTAAAGTTTTAATGTTGTGTCCAACTCTTTGCGACCCCGCGGACTATACAGTCCATGGAATTCTCCAGGCCAGAATACTGGAGTGGGTAGCCTTTCCCTTCTCTAGGGGTTCTTCCCAATCCAGGGATCGAACCCAGGCCTCCCGGACTGCAAGCGGATTCTCTATCAACTGAGACACAAGGGCTTCCCTCGTGGCTTCCTTTTTTGAAGCAACGTGAAAATTAATGGCACCCCACTGCAGTATTTTTGTCTGGAAAATCCCATGGACGGAGGAGCCTGGTAGGCTGCAGTCCATGGGATCGCGAAGAGTCGGACACGACTGAGCGACTTGTCTTTCACTTTTCACTTTCATGCATTGGAGAAGGAAATGGCGACCCACTCCAATGTTCTTGCCTGGAGAATCCCAGGGACAGGGAAGCCTGGTAGGCTGCGTCAATGGGGTCGCACAGAGTCGGACACGACTGAAGCGACTTAGCAGCAGCAGCAGCAAAAATTACCAGAGTTGTAATAATGGAGTGGGCCACTAGGAGGCAGTGAACTCCTTAACTATAGCGAGCAGCAATCAACTGGTTAACAATGGTTTGGTAGAGCGGTCGACCAGAAGGGATCCGCCTCGCCAGACTAGAAAATCTTTAAATCTCCTTAGTATTGAAAAAATAAAATTCCCTTAGTGTTTAAAAAAAAAGTCTCTAACCCTTGCAACTCAACATCATTCCCAGGCTAGTAGTTTCAGCTTCATTTGAGGGCTTGTAAGAAATGCAGATTATGCCCTAGCCTTGACGTATAGAATCAGAGTATGTATTTTAAAAGGTCTCCCAAATAATTAATAAACACATTAAAAAATTTAGACACATCGGTTTAAGTAACGCTGTCAGTTTAAAGAGACCGAGATCACCGATCAGAGGGCAAATTGGCAAGCTGGGTTGGGGTGTTACATCGGGCGGGTGTAGGAGTTCCCGTCGTGCACACTACAGGGCACGACTGGAAGGGCACAAAGGGTCCTCACCCCGTCTAGGAGGATGATTCGGCCAGCGCAGGAACTGGTGGTGAAAAACTGTTCTTGCCCATTTAGGAGCTGCACAATCTCTAACACGTCCTCGTCCACATTGCCCTTCCGGCTGAGGTCCGCTTTGCTCAGACACTGCGCCTTCCACCTCTTGAACTCTGCGCTAAGATCCATGCGACGAAAGAGTTAGGGTCTGGACTTTTCACGTTAGCCCTGTTTTTCCTGGAGGCAGCCATATTGAAGTCAATGGTGCCCGGGAAGGTCCAAACTCCTTCCTGGGACCCGCCCCTGGGGCGGGGCGGGGCGGAGCCTGAAACTGCTATAGCCTCCCCGCGCCAGCCCGGCCCGCCCGATTTTCCCGTGCAATCTCGGGGGACGCTCGCAAATTTTGATTTTCCACTCTAGAACCGGGTAAGTGGTTTTAAAAGTCCTTCAGTTCAGGATGAGGATTTCCCCAGCGCTTGTCCAAAAGGAACCGAGTTGGATTTTGGTTGCGTTCCTTTCCTGCGCCTCGTCCTCCCCGAGACGGGGATGAGTTTGTGGCCAAAGTTACTCCGCACCGGGGGCTGCAAGTTAATCACCCGTAGATCACCAGGGCACTTTGACTTACTGGTCCTGAAAGCCCGGTTTAGCTTACTGGCAGGGTCCGCGTTTCGGGTCCCACCGCGGGGCTCCCGCCCCGCAGCCTCTGCCTGCCTGCCCCCAACTAGATTTCCACTCGGCCTGGGATTCCTGCAGCCTCTCGGGTTCGGGTTTCCTAGGGCTCCTTCTCTCCGGTCTTTCCTCCTGCTTTGATGACATCTTGGAGAGAATTGTGTAGACCCCTACTACCCCGCCATGACTCTCATCTAGGAGACTCTTTAAAAAACAAAATTCCCTGTTAGCACGTCGTTGGGTATTTACACGTTTCTAGAGGAGACTTATCTCAGTGACCAAGGTAGGTGAATTAATGATTCAACCATTGAAAGGCTAAAGTTTGGACTGATTGTCAGCAACTAGTGGAAATGGCTTCCCACGTGGCACAGTGCTAAAGAATCCGCCTGCCAACATAGGAGAGGTAAGAGAGGCAGTTTTGATTCCTCACTTGGGAAGATTCCCATACAGGAGGAACTAGCAACCTACTCCAGTATTCTTGCCTGGAAAATTCCATGGACAAAGTAGCCTGGTGGGCTATACAGCCCATGGGGTCCCCAAGAGTCCGACAGGACTGAGCATAGCACAGCATTAGTGGAAAATGGCTGTGTGATTCCCACTGAAACCGTTGGGACAGTATGAGTGTCTGGTCAGCAGTAGTAAATCCCGCGGAGCTCTGCTTCCCCAGCGCAGGAAGAGCCTGACCAGTTCCACCCAATCTTTTCTTCCAAACACCTGCAGGGGGTTAGAATAACTATCTGATCAACTCCTCCTTCCCTCCTAATCAGAAGTGGGTACTAAGAACCAGGCCCATGAAGTAGTATCCTGACAAGGTCATTCAGCTAAGAAGAGACTTTTCTTTGGCTGCTTTTAATTTAAAAAAATTTTTTTCTGGCTTAAGAATAAATGATATTATGAGTCATTCTTGATCAACCGTAGCACATTTATAATGTTTGATTCTCTTTCCAAGTTTTTTTTTTTTTTTCCCCTTGTTAGAAATTCTTGAAAAGTAAGAATTTTTAAAAAAATAATATGTCTTTGCTTTGGCTTTGTGAATCGATCTGTTCATTCTATGTGAGATATATTTCCGACTTTTTCCTTATCCCTTTAATTTTGATTTAAACCAAATGGATTCAAGCATAGCTTGAAAAAGATCAGTGTTGAAGGAAGAATTTTAAATTCTGTATTTCCTCTATTTGCAAAATATGGTGGGCAACATTTCACAGGTTAAAAAGTAAAACTGAACAATAAACCAAGGTGCTCTGATTGAAAGTTTTTATTTGATAAATAGGAAAACCTGCTAAAGTACATTTTAATTAAAAAACGCAAGCAGTGTGCTGAGCCTGCTGCTGACTAAATGATTTACTCTGAATAATAGAGAATAATGGCGAATGCAGTGGCACCCTACTCCAGTACTCTTGCCTGGAGAGCCCCATGGACAGAGGAGCCTGGTGGGCTGCAATCCATGGGGTCGCGAAGAGTTGGACATGACTGAGCGACTTCACTTTCACTTTTCACTTTCATGCATTGGAGAAGGAAATGGCAACCCATTCCAGTGTTCTTGCCTGGAGAATCCCAGGGACGGGGGAGCCTGGTGGGCTGCCATCTATGGGATCGCACAGAGTCGGACACGACTGAAGCGACTTAGCAGCAGCAGCATAGCCTGTCAGGCATGCTCTGAAGCACTCCCCATGTGCTGCTGCAGTTCATCCTCACAAGGGAGCATTGGCCCCATTTTATACATAGGAAAATTATTATTATTTATTATTATTATAGTTTTCCTGAAAGAATCACATTCTGTGTATCTCTAGTAGATCCCTTAACTTATGGGCATTTGAAAAATTTCAGACTCAAAGCAGATGTCTTAATCATAAAATATGTAATGCTACCTCCAGTTTAGCTGAATTTCATATCTCTAGCTCAGTCTGTCTCACTGTCATCATTATAAATTCTATCTCTAAGAAATTAAAGGTCCTCTCTGCCAATATTTCAAAGGGTGAGATGAAAAGGATTTTACAGTTAGGGGGAAAAAATGCCCAATAACATTTAAGGTGTTGGGTTTCAGCTCTGCTTCAGTGTGACCCTGGTGAATCTCAACCCCCTTAGATGTTTCCTCATCTGTAAGAAGAATGGTGATTTTATTTCCAGTTTTGCATACAATTAAATGGTTTTAGTAACTGTTGCTTCTCTACCTATTGTGAAAATTCTGTTAATGGATGTGAAAGATGTACTGTTTAGAAGAAATCAGGTATTGCAAGGGTTTAAGAATAATGATTACTATTTTAACAATTGTTTAGCTTAGCACCTATATTATGAAGCAAATGATGATCCTGTAGGTAGTTGAGGGGGTTCAAAGGCAATGAATGCAGATTGGAGCCTGAGCAATCATAGTGGCAAGGGCTCAGCAGGAAATAAGACCACCAGAAGCAAGGTAGAAGTTAGAGTTGTCAAGGTCCTGCCCTGTTTCCTTATGAGCTCCACAGGTTAAGGGGTAGCACTGAGCAAGACTGGGCTGGGGGTGGGGTCTTCTAAATCCAAGATTAAGGGTGAGTCTCTTCCTTTGTTCTTTTCTTCCAACTTAGCAAATGTCCAGATGCGAGGAAAAAAAATGTATATGCTAGATATTTTTGACAGATCCTATCTCAGGGTAATTTTGCTTTTATTATTGCTGCAGTTTTTTGAGGGTACTAGTGATGTCTTTTGGTGAGAAGATAGATGTGAGAGCTTGAAAGAAATAAATAGGGAGAAAGTAAGTAGATATTGAAAGTGGAAAGAGAGCTACACCTCTTAACATGGTGTGTGTGTGTGTGTGTATGCACGCGCGCAGGCATTGAAGGGAGATGAGGGCAGAGTGGGGAGAGTCTGGGGCTTGTTATCCTTACCCTCTGTGCTCTCTGTGTGTGGCACAGTACCTCCCTTATAGTTAATGTTCAAAAATGCATGTTGAATGAATAACAACCAATGTTTGGTATTAGTGCTTTGTTTGAATAGTTCTCTGGACTGTGAACTCTTTGAGGTTAAGGACTTGATTTTACAACAGTCCCATAAATATTGTTAAATCAAAGATGACTATAGGATTATAGAACCAAAGATATCTTAATGAATACAAAATTGGAAAGGAGAAGCTAAGGGGGAAAGGAATCATGATATCACTATGTGTAGAAGTAAGCATTTGCTGGGTTCTGTGCTTCATACCTACCCTGGCTCTTGCATAGTAACCCTGAGTAGAACTCAGTTTTCAGATGAAGAAGCTCGAAAAAAGTGACTGCCTTGCCCAAGGCCATATGGCTAGTAAATGATAGATCTGGGATTCACACTGAGAGCTGTCAGATTCCAAAGCCCGCACTCTTTTCACAACACCATGCTGAAGACAAAAAGGAGAAAAAAAGAGCCATGTTCTTATTTTCAGAGTAGAAAACTCTGGTCTGTACAACCTTTTCTTTTTCTGTTTTATTTTCTTTATATATATTTTCACTTTCAAGTCTTAAGAAATACTCAGCTTGAGTGAAGATCCAAACAGAAAGGCAGGAGTGAAACTGCTGGGTAGGTTCGGCATGAGCTGCCTGTTCCGCTGTCCTAGTTCCTGCCCGGGCTTCTTACCCTAGGACTGCTCAGCTGCTGTACAGTGAGTGAGGCTTACACCTGCTTCTGACCCCACCCCCTTTTTTAATAAGAATACTGCCCTTTAGGCTATTTCATTGCTAAACAGCCTATTAGCAATGGAGAGTTTATTTTCTCTTCTGTACTAGGTACTATATTAAATCATTTTGAATAAAAGGTTTTAAAATGGCACAACTTTTGGTTAATTATATCAAGAACTTTCCATTAATACACCATCAAAGTGCTTTGATTCCCCCCACACATGGAAGGGCATTTTATAGTAAGCATGAGCTTTGTTCCAAGGAGTCCTGTGTTGGGCTTCAGTACAGTGAAAGTCTAAATTCTTTCATCTCAACTTAGTTTCTGCAGCTCTTTTTGATGTTTCAGCTGCTCATGGTTGGTGAATATGATTACTCCAGAAGTTAGCAAAGATGTTCCTGGTGGTGGCAGAGTTTAGCAATATTTGGTGTGGTTAATTTCAAGAAATTGTCATAGCAGACAAGCAAAATTACGGAGGTCAGACAAAGCCCTTTCATTACATCTCTATAGATGTAAGATTTCCAGTTACCCACTTCTCTCTCTATATATATGTTCTTTACCTTTATAAGCTTATTTTAACTTTGAGTTTTCATTTCAATATTTACAGTGGTAGAGAAAGGGTAACTATAAATTACACTTACGATTTACAGAGGATTACACTCAAAGCCGTTTTTAGCTGTTTATTCTTTGTTAAAATGAATGAACTTCATAAAACTAAATGTTTCAGCATTGATAAATCTCAAAAGCTTAATACTGAGAGGAAAAAGCAAGTTGCAGAATGCAGTACAATATGATCCACTATGATTATACACTTTATAAAGTTTGAAAACATGCAAAATAATAACAGTAGCACATACTGTTTAACAGTGCAAATACATGTTGCAGTGGAATTACATCCTGCCTGAGAACGATGAGCTCTGAGTTTATGGGAATAGTCACCTTCTAGAATTGTGGAACAGAAATGGGTTTGGGGACAGTTAGAGGAGGCTTTAGTTATATCTATAATACAACACTTTAGGTTTTTACAGTGGTAAGGTTTGTTTAAGCTGGGTAGCAGGTAAATGTTTATTGTATGTTTTATATTTCTCTATATATCTGAAATATAATCTAACAAAAGAAGATCTGTTTATCTAATGTTAAGAAAACTTATATTAGCTCCTAGAATTTCCAAGATGTTATAGCCCAAGCTTACACAAAACGAAACCTGAGATAATTATATCATGCATCGTCTATCCAGATGTTTTTGTTTGTATGTTTGATTCCCTTGTTGAAAGCACTGAATCCCTACAGGAAATAATATGAAGCATTTTGCTTTGTAGCTGAAGGATTTGTAAGATGAAAGGTCCTTAAACATGAAATGAGATCAGTGGTAAGCTCATGATTTAAATTGTTGTTTGAAAAATTGTTTGATCTTCCCCCTCCAGGGGGAAAAACACAGTGATAGCCTAGATACAATATGACAATATGTTATTTTTTTTCTTAGTATCTAGATCACCATGGCAACTGGACAGAAGTTGATGAGAGCTATTAGAGTTTTTGAATTTGGTGGACCAGAAGTGCTAAAACTCCAATCGGATGTTGCTGTACCAGTTCCAAAAGACCATCAGGTGGAAATCATTACTTAAAAACAGGCAATAATTATACTGAATGTATGTCTCTAGCACATGAAGTTATTGTTCGAAAGAATGATTTATAAAGACATTGCTTTAGGATGGACCCTGGAGAAGGGAATGGCAACCCACTCCTGTATTCTTACCTGGATAATCCCATGAACAGAGGAGTCTGGTGGGCCACAGTCCACAAGGTCACAAAGAGTCAGACACGACTAAGCTGCCTTCACTTCACTGTGCTATTTACACCTTCAGATCAGATCAGTCGCTCAGTCGTGTCCGACTCTTTGCGACCCCATGAACCGCAGCACGCCAGGCCTCCCTGTCCATCACAAGCTCCCGGAGGTCACTCAGACTCACATCCATCGAGTCAGTGATGCCATCCAGCCATCTCATCCTCTGTCGTCCCCTTCTCCTCCTGCCCTCAATCCCTCCCAGCATCAGAGTCTTCTCCAATGAGTCAACTCTTCGCATGAGGTGGCCAAAATACTGGAGTTTCAGCTTTAGCATCATTCCTTCCAAAGAAATTCCAGGATTGATCTCCTTCAGAATGGACTGGTTGGATCTTCTTGCAGTCCAAGGGACTCTCAAGAGTCTTCTCCAACACCACAGTTCAAAAGCATCAATTCTTCGGCGCTCAGCCTTCTTCACAGTCCAGCTCTCACATCCATACATGACCACAGGAAACACCATAGCCTTGACTAGGCGAACCTTTGTTGGTAAAGTAATGTCTCTGCGTTTGAATATGCTATCTAGGTTGGTCATAACTTTCCTTCCAAGGAGCAAGCATCTTTTAATTTCATGGCTGCAGTCACCATCTGCAGTGATTTTGGAGCCCAGAAAAACAAAGTCTGACACTGTTTCCACTGTTTCCCCATCTATTTCCCATGCAGTGATGGGACCAGATGCCATGATCTTCGTTTTCTGAATGTTGAGCTTTAAGCCAACCTTTTCACTCTCCACTTTCACTTTCATCAAGAGGCTTTTTAGCCCCTCTTCACTTTCTGCCATAAGAGTGGTGTCATCTGCATATCTGAGGTTATTGATATTTCTCCCGGCAATCTTGATTCCAACTTGTGTTTCTTCCAGTCCAGCATTTACACCTTAAGCTCCAACAAACAGAACATATAATTCTAACTAGTGAAGTAAATGTACAAAAAGAAAGAACGTAAGAAAATTGTTGAAATTGAAAATCATCTGTCTGGTGAAGTAATTGGATTTTTCTGAATGAGGTCATGATTATTCAATTATAATCTTTCATGATCTTTGTTTTATGTATGGGGAGAATAATTTTCTTCTGCATACATGCTTTTTCACATATAAGATTTTAAATATAGATTTTAATCATTTCCAGTGACTTTAACAATATACTTTTTCAATAAAAATTGTGTATTTTTATTACTGCACCCTCCATCGCTCCCATGTCTAACTTCCTTAGCAAGCCTTATGAGAGTTTTTACAGTTTGGTTATGATTTGGCAAAGATTTATTTCTTATCATTTCTTCTCAGTAGACTGCTGTGACAATACAAGCTTTGTCTGGTTTCCCCAAGAGGTCCTTTTATTCCTTCTGTCTTTGCACATACTGTTTCTTTAACCTGAAATATACTTCCATTCTGAAAGATAGCTCCTCATCCTTTAAGATCTAAATCAAATACCACTTCCTTCATAAGGCCTCTCCGTACTTTGAAAGCAGAAGTAATCACCCTGTATTAAGGTCAGATGAGCTTCTATAATAGATGTAGCCTCAAAATTTCAGTGGTTGGCAGCCTGGATGGGAGGGGAGTTGGGGGAGAATGGATACATGTATACGTATGACTGAATCCCTTTGCTGTTCACTTGAAACTATCACAACATTGTTAATTGACTATACCCCAATATAAAATAAAAAAAAAAATCCCAGTGGTTCTCATTTACTAAATTGCACAATTGTAAAATATCAGTGGATAGAGTTCTTTCCAAAGTGATTTAGGGACCTGTGCTGCTTCCCATGTGTGGCCCTGCCACCTTCGACACCTGTCCTCTGAGGTCACTAAGAAAGGGTGGAAGCACTATGTACATTGCCTAGGAAGGACTCTGTGGATCAGTCCGGAAAGTAGCTTTCGTCACTTAGGTTTACATTCCATTTGACTGCTTATAACTCTGAAGAAACCAGGAAGGAGTATTCTTCCTACCTTGCTGTCCAGGAGGAAAAAATAGGTTTGATAGAGGTCTCTGCACACATCCCCTCAGATATCTCCGCCACTGTTTTCCCCAGATGTTTTTAGTATAGCACGTAGACCATACTGTCTTATCTTTTTATTTATATGGTGATTTCTAAAACTGGAATGTGAACTCATTGAAGGCAGGGTTTTCCTCTATTTTTGTAGCTCCCATGGTCACTCCACTCCAGTCCTATGAAAATGCTGAATGAATGCCTAACTGCTCTGTATAAACTGAAGTACTTTGTCATTGCAGGTTCTCATCAAAGTCCAAGCATGTGGTGTAAACCCAGTGGACACATACATTCGCTCTGGCACTCACAATATAAAACCACTTCTACCATATACTCCTGGCTTCGATGTGGCTGGGATAATAGAAGCTGTTGGAGAGAGTGTATCTGCTTTCAAGGTATTACATTTTAAATTATTTCTATTTTAGCTTAATATGTATATTTTTTAACATTTTGACATAGCTTTAAAATGTGTCTGTATGTAAGTCTTTAAAAGGCCCTGTTACACAATTTCTGCCACTTGGGGGACTCCTCTAGTCAAAAAAGAAATTACCTTTTATCCAGGGACCTTGCTTGTTTGCATTGTTGGGAATAAGTGTTGGGTAATTTCTGTGTCTCTATATCCCCGTAGAATTGAACTGTGATCCTTTGATTTAACAGAAATACTTAAGGAAAGAATATAATAAGCAAGGAAATTATACTGTTTCCTAACTCTTGATAATAGCCAATATAGTTTTTTCTTTTTTTTCTTTCTATAAAATTTAGTTCCACAAAATAAAGGGAAGGATAATTCTTTTGAATAAAAAGTAAAAGATGAATAAATGCAAGGTCAACTATACATTTTTAGAGCTATGATTCAGACCAAGGTGGCTGAGTCAATGTAGATGTTATGAGTTATGATCAGAGCTTTTGTTATTTATGTGCAAAAAGATATAAAAAACCTAGATAGCATATTCATGTTCTAGCATCTGCCCTCGTCATTCCTTGACCTGCTCAACTGTGGCAGCACATTTACCAAAATTGAACTGAGTGAAGATTAATAGGGTCTGGCCCAGGAAGCCAGGAAAATTCCTTTTGCTTTCTACTCCGCTGCTTCAGCAGTCCAGCTCCTGCCCTCACTGCTCCACTGAGACGATGTTTACTAATGTCGCTAATGGCCTCTATATTGCTGGAGCTAATGGGTCCTTTTATGTTATTATCTGTCTTGACTTCTCTGGGACATTTGACACTCTCAGCCACTTACTTTTTCTTACCGAAAAAAACCTTCTTCTTCATCTTCTGTGACATTACATTCTCCAGGTCTCCTCCCTACCCCCACCTCCCATTCCTCTCTGAGCATCCTTTTTCAAGCTTCTTTTTCTCTGGATGTTCCTCACTTCTTGGTGTTGCCCAGTGCCCACTGACCCTATGTAGACTCTGCCTTTTGTATTCTCTTCCTTCTTCATGATGGGCTCATATGCTCCCTCAGTTTCAATTATCTAGTGATATCTTTGGCTTAGAAGCTGGGCCTATTCTTTCCAAATATGGTGGCCACTAGCCACATGTGGCTGTTTGAAATTCAAATTAAATTAAAATTAAAAATTCTATTCTTCAATTGCTTAATAGAGCAAAGTGTCTAGTGGCCACTGTTGGACACTGCAGATGAAGAGTATTTACATCATCACAGAAAGTTGTGTTGCAGGGCCCACATCAGCAAACTCTAGGAAGCTCTTCAGTTCAGTTCAGTCACTCAGTCATGTCTGACTCTTTGCAACCCCATGAAGTGCTGCACGCCAGGCCTCCCTGTCCATCACCAACTCCCAGAATTCACTCAAACTCACGTCCATCGAGTCAGTGATGCCATCCAGCCATCTCATCCTCTGTCGTCCCCTTCTCCTCCTGCCCCCAATCCCTCCCAGCATCAGAGTCTTTTCCAGTGAGTCAGCTCTTCACATGAGGTGTCCAAAGTATTGGAGTTTCAGCTTTAGCATCATTCTTTCCAAAGAAATCCCAGGGCTGATCTCCTTCAGAATGGATTGGTTGGATCTCCTTGCAGTCCAAGGGACTCTCAAGAGTTCTCCAACACCACAGTTCAAAAGCATCAATTCTTTGGTGCTCAGCTTTCTTCACAGTCCAACTCTCACATCCATATATGACCACTGGAAAAACCATAGCCTTTACTAGATGGGCCTTTGTTGGCAAAGTAATATCTCTGCTTTTGAATATGCTATCTAGGTTGGTCATAACTTTTCCTCCAAGGAACAAGCGTCTTTTAATTTCATGGCTGCAATCACCATCTGCAGTGATTTTGGAGCCCAGAAAAATGAAGTCTGACACTGTTTCCACTGTTTCCCCATCTATTTCCCATGAAGCGATGGGACCAGATGCCATGATCTTCGTTTTCTGAATGTTGAGCTTTAAGCCAACTTTTTCACTCTCCACTTTCACTTTCATCAAGAGGCTTTTTAGTTCCTCTTCACTTTCTGCCATAAGGGTGGTGTCATCTGCATATTTGAGGTTATTGATATTTCTTCCGGCAATCTTGATTCCAGCTTGTGCTTCTTCCAGCCCAGTATTTCTCATGATGTACTCTGCGTATAAGTTAAACAAGCAGGGTGACAACATACAGCCTTGATGTACTCCTTTTCCTATTTGGAACCAGTTTGTTGTTCCATGTCCAGTTCTAACCCTTGGTTCCTGACTTGCATATAGGTTTCTTTCTTTTTCTCTACCTATCTTTGATGGCTCATCAGATTTGCCTTGCTTTAAAATTCTCTCTCTCCTTTTTTTCCCTCTTCCTGGAGTTTAAGAAGCTTGAGATTAGGGAGAATGTCTTGCTATTAATATCCATCACAGAACTAAAAGTACTGCTTTTCATAGTGAATTCTTAAACAGGTTGGGATTATATTCAGATCAATGCAGTGTGTTTTTAAGCTGTAAAAACAGGATTAATCTGATGTTAATCGTACTTGACCATTTGCAGGCAACACTGTTAAGCAGTGATACTTGTCTTTGACTCCTGGGTGCCCTTGGAACCTTTTCTGTCTCTACCTCACCCTATAGTGTTGTATTATAGGGCAAATTTAAGTGTATTGAGAGTTATTGCCTTAATGTTTTGCTTGTTCCAAGGACTATTTACTTGTTTTTTTTAATTGAAGATACAGGATTTAGAAAAGGTGCTTGTACTGGGCAGTCTAATTTCCTTCGTGTCCAGGTCACATGGAGCCAGCTTGTAGTGCTTGCATGGTGCCTGTCCTTACCCTCAGTTACACATCTGCCTTCCAGTAGTGAGGACCCAGTGGGCGTTTATGGAGAGTTTGTTTTATGTTTCTGGTGCTGCAACAGGTCAAGACACTTTTCCTGGCTCATCTTTGTTGTCGGGATCCAGGCAGAGTTGCCTGCCTTTTGGTCCATGCGTAAAAAATGAGGGAAATGCGGGAACAAACCTACAGAAAGGATTTAGAACAGGTGTTTGGAAGAAACCTTTCATTGTGTTTGTTTCTTTTCCCCAGTGTTTTAGATAAAAAACTTTTATGTTAACTACCATTTATTAACTGCTTGATCTGAGCAAATTATTGAACTTATTTACACCTCCATTTCCTCATCTTTGAAGTGGGATTATCTAAAGGGAGGTAATGAAAGTTTTCCTCATAGACTGTTGTGAAGATCAAATTAGACAGCACTCATTAGACACTTAATGCTGTGCCTTGCACAGCAAACTGTCAATAAAGGTAAGTTATCATCATAATCTTTAGACCATTCTGGACATTCTCTCTTTTCTTATTTTTCCTATTTCCCTTGATTTTTCTTCTTCCTAGTTTCTATTAATAAAACATTTAAAAATGTTCCATATTTTGAAGTTGTTTTTATGAGACCTTAGGATGTAGACAACAATATATAAATACTCATTTTATTTCTTGTTATAAATGTTGGATTTTAAAGGGTTACACCCATGTTGACAACTTTTTTAATCCTTGAAGCATTTATTAATTTATTGCTTTCCCCAGAAAGGTGACAGAGTTTTCACTACCAGGACGATCTCTGGGGGCTATGCTGAGTATGCTCTGGCAGCCGATCACACTGTTTACACACTGCCAGAAAAACTGGACTTTAAACAAGGAGCTGCCATCGGCATCCCATACTTTACTGCTTATCGAGCTCTGCTCCACAGGTAATAACACACTCTGTCAGCTTTATAACCAGCACCAGAGGAGGGCGATATTAATTGGAGGAAGGTAATATATAATTTATGCTTCCTACCACCTGTCTACCCATTGGTCATTTTTGGTTCCCATTAAGTTAACATTAAGGTTTATGGAGTGGAAACTCTGCTAATTTGGTAGATTGTTCTAATCACTGAAGAAAAAGACAAGAACAGCAAAACCCCATCTTTGTCTTCAAGATGCTCATAGTCTAGTAAGGGAGAGAGACATAAGAGTACTAATACTGATATATAATGTGGAAAGGACAGTGGTAGAGATGTGCATAGGGATTTACGGGATCACAAGGGACATGCCTGTGGTAATGAGGTCAGGCTTCCTGGCAAGGCATAAGTCTTGGATTATTTTAAAGCCATGGTTCAAAAATCTCGTTATCCAGCTCCAGAAACTATTTGCTGCAACTTTAAAGTACAGTGGCTCTGCCCTAGTTCCCCTGATCAGTTTCCGTGGCTGATACCAGAGAATCTATATCTTAATCAAATTCCCTAGGTATTTGAAAAGCATCAGAGAGCGTTATCCTGGGGAAGGGTAGCTGGGAATAGGAAGGGTATTCTCGAGATTGGGAAGAGCTGGTTTGGGGAGCAAACATCGGGGTGTCTGGGGAGAAGAGCTATAGCAGTTTGCTTTTGTTAGAAGATTCCAAGGCAAGGAGTGGCAAAGAATAAAGTTGGAACATAGTAATCTCTCAGTAAATGTTAGCTGTCATTATCAAACAGGTGCATCTCAGATTGTAGAAAGCTAGATTATAGTGCTTACATATTGTTCTGTAAGGACTTGGGGGTCAAGTAGTGTTTTATTCAGGAGAATGATAATGTCATATCTGTGTTTTATTAGGATCACCCATCTGCTATGGGAAGGATGGATGTTATGACAGGAATGGAGAAAGACATGCGAGAATCTTATAGAAGTACCCTCTGGACATTAATAATACTTAAGGGCCAGAGCAAGGCTCATGGTAGAGGTGGAGAGGAAAGGATAACTATTTAGAGGGTAAAATCAGAAATATTTGGTAACTATTTGCATGTGGAGAATGAAGGAGAGAAAGAGCTTAAGGATACTTACAGCTTTATAACGGGTAATGTTTGACTTGACAAAGAGAAAGAGGGAAAAATTTCAAAACGAAACTGAGTTCAGTTTTGGACATGAAACTGAGACAGACATCATCATGGAGAAGTCCAGCAGCCTGTCGGATGAAAGAGCCTGAAACTCAAAGGCTGGAGCTTTAAATTTGGGGCTGTCAGCATGTGGTAAGAGCTGACGAAGTGAAAGTCACTGAAATGCCTCAGGAGTGAGAACAACAGTGGAGAGAGACTGGAACTGTACTAAGCATTAACATTTAGAATGTGGTCAGAGGTAAGGGACAGTCCTGAGAGAGGCAAAGGGAGTGTCACCCAAGGCCAAGAGAGTCTAGAGGTCACTGAGTCTGTTAAACATCCGTTAAGCTCGTAGGTGTTGAAGCCAGGAGGCCTCAGTTTTAGTACTGTCTCCACCTACTACTAGTCAAGTTGCTTTCCTGTCTCAACTGTAGTTTACTGACTTGAAAAATACAGATAATAATAGCAAGCACCTTGGGGTGTGGTGGAATTAGATGACAGAGGATGAGCTGGCTGGATGGCATCACTGACTCGAATGCGAGTCTGAGTGACCTCCGAGAGCTGGTGATGGATAGGGAGGCCTGGCGTGCTGCAGTTCATGGGGTCGCAAAGAGTCAGACCCGACTGAGCGACTGATCTGATCTGATCTGATGCTTATAAAGTTGTTCAGTTCAGTTCAGTTGCTCAGTCGTGTTCCACTCTTTGTGACCTCATGAATCACAACACGCCAGGCCTCCCTATCCATCACCAACTCAGAGTCTACCCAAACCCATGTCTATCAAGTCAGTGATGCCATCCAGCCATCTCATCCTCTGTCATCCCCTTCTCCTGCCCCCAATCCCTCCCAGCATCAGTGTCTTTTCCAATGAGTCAACTCTTCGCATGAGGTGGCCAAAGTATTGGAGTTTCTGCTTTAGCATCATTCCTTCCAATGAACACCCAGGACTGATCTTCTTTAGGATGGACTGGTTGGATCCCCTTGCAGTCCAAGGGACTCTCAAGAGTCTTCTCCAACCCACTATTCAAAAGCATCAATTCTTTGATGCTCAACCTTCTTTATGGTCCAACTCTCACATCCATACATGCCCACTGGAAAAACCATAGCTTTGACTAGACGGACCTTTGTTGGCAAAGTAATGTCTCTGCTTTTGAATATGCTGTCTAAGTTGGTCATAACTTTTCTTCCAAGGAGTAAGCGTCTTTTAATTTCATGGCTTCAGTCACCATCTGCAGTGATTTTGGAGCCCCCGAAAATAAAGTCTGACACTGTTTCCACATCTGTTTGCCATGAAGTGATGGGACCAGATTCCATGATCTTCATTTTCTGAATGTTGAGCTTTAAGCCAACTTTTTCACTCTCCTCTTTCACTTTCATCAAGAGGCTTTTGAGTTCCTCTTCACTTTCTGCCATAAGGGTGGTGTCATCTGCATATCTGAGGTTATTGATATTTCTCCTGGCAGTCTTGATTCCAGCTTGTGCTTCCTTCAGCCCAGTGTTTATCGTGATGTACTCTGCATAGAAGTTAAATAAGCAGGGTGACAATATACAGCCTTGATGAACCAGTCTGTTGTTCCACATCCAGTTCTCACTGTTGCTTCCTGACCTGCATATATAAAGCTGTTAGTACGTGAATAGTTCAGAACAAGTGCTCAGTTAGTGTGGGTGGTGTTAGGGGTGGTAGTTGATGTTGCTACCAAGGAGGGAAACTAGCTGTCAGTGCAGCAGTGAGGACTGTTTGGGAACAAAATAACAGCCAGGCTTAGTGATAGGAGGTCAGTGGTGGCTTTTGTCAAATCATTTTCAGTAGAGTGATGGAGTGAAGCTTGAATGAATGGGTTGAGAAAGGAAAAGGAAATCGATTCTTGAATGGAGACTACTCTTAAAAAGCGGGGAGACAAGCAGAAAGAGGTAGGAAAACTACTTGAAGAGAGTGGGAACAAAGGTTTTTTTTTTTTTTTTTAAGATGGACAGGACTTGGTTATTTTTATAGTTAAGAAAGGATGTAGCAGAAATAGACAGGTAGGAAGCTTGGAAAAGAGGGCAGAATCGCAGATGTAACAAGATCCTGTACTGGGTAAGGATTGGACTTAGCACAGAGGTAGAGAGATTGGCTTCTGATCAAAAGGAGAACTCACCTGTCAAACCTGGAAGAAGCAGTGAGAGAGTCAATTACTAGGGCAGGTTGATAAGAAGTCCAGGGGTCCCCAAGGAGGGAGGGGTCTGGAATTCTCGAGGAGGAGGAAAGGACAAACTTTTTTTCCCTCTACATTCCTTGGTCTTAGTCACATAAGTCATGTTTTATCTTTAAGCTTTGAACTGATGATTACACAACAAACAACTCAGTTTAAACTCTGTACTAAGGGTTATATAACAACAGTGTATCCTGCTTGAGGACAGTTTTTGGAAAAAACCTTCTGGCTAATCCTGTTATCTTAAAATGTAAATTATGGGAGTGGGTCTGCAGCTGCTGCTAAGTGGCTCCAGTCATGTCCGACTCTGTGCGACCCCATAGATGGCAGCCCACCAGGCTCCCCTATCCCTGGGATTCTCCAGGCAAGAGCACTGGAGTAGGTTGCCATTTCCTTCTCCAACGCATGAAAGTGAAAAGTGAAAGGGAAGTCGCCCAGTCGTGATCGGCTCTTCATGACCCCATGGACTGCAGCCTACCAGGCTCCTCCGCCCATGGGACTTTCCAGGCAAGAGTACTGGAGTGGGGTGCCATCTCCAGACATTCTTTTGATTCATTGTAATAACTAATTAAAAAGTATATAATTCCATTGCTAACACTAACGAGGGGGCACTCTTTCTGCCCCCTTCTAATGTTTGTGTCAGAAGCTTTGTCTATCTCTTTTGTACTTTAAAAAAACTTTATTACACGAAAGCTCTGAGCAATCAAGTCTCGTCTCTAGCCCCGGATTGAATTCTTCTCCGGAGGCCAAGAATCCCAGCGTCTTTTGTGGTTCAACAGCAACCTTTCAGCATTGGTATACTTAATGGAAAGTTTGTGGGCAGGAAGGTGAGGCATTGAAGGAACTCATGTGATTGCTTCATTTTGATAACTAAATAGGAAGCAAAGTGACCTTTTGAGAATCAGGACTGTAGTGGTACCAAAATGCATGGTCATGTGATTTTTTTCTTAGGTATTTAGCCATTTGGATACATTATCCAGGGAAAGTAGACCATAATATTAATCCAGGGCTGGAATATTAGTGGGATATTGAAAGAGCACAAAGAAAATGGGAACACTGGAGAGAAAGAAAGAAGTTGGGGTAATGTCCCGTGGCATCCAGGCTGATGGGAGTGCGGCAGGAGCAGCAAGAGGGCAGAAAAGGAGCAGACAGCAAGCTCCGTGAAGCCAAAGAAAAGGTTTTGAGGGAATATGGGGTTATAGAATCAGAACAGGAGATCAATACTGGTTATTAGTGTCTGATATTCCTCAGGAGAATGGTTAGGGATGACTACTAGGTATGGGAAGAGAGTGGTAGAAGTAGAGGAGAATTCAGGAATTGTGAGTTTTCTTCCCATGAATGTTGAAATCTCTCAGGTTGGGGCTGGATTTGGGGTGGAAGAAGAAACCTATCCGAAGCTCCAGTTCTTTGGCCACCTCATGCGAAGAGCTGACTCACTGGAAAAGACCCTGATGCTGGGAAAGATTGAGGGCAGGAGGAGAAGGGGATAACAAAGGATGCGATAGTTGGATGTCATCACTGACTCAATGGACATGAGTGTGAACAAACTCCAGGAGATAGTGAAGGACAGGGAAGCCTGGCAAGTCACAGACAATAGGGTCACAAAGAGTTGGACGTGACTTAGCGACTGAACAACAAGGAAACCTATGAGCCAGGTCCTAGGCTTCAGTGACTAGGAGGGGGTAACACAGCAGAACTGAAAGCCAGGCCACGTGCTCCAGCCCTGTTGCCGGCCCCAGGGGCACAGGACTATTAGTGTTCTGCAGAGAAGCAGAACCAGCAGAATGTGTAAATTGATGGATGGAGTCCTGCTGAGTCTAACATCAGTAGAGAGAACAGCAGGCTGGAGAGCCTGAGAAGAGTAGCTGTTCAAGTGTGCTGTCAGAATTTCTTCTTGCTCTAGGAGAAGTCTGTCTTTGTTTTATTAAGACCTTCAAGTGGCCAGGCCAACCCACACTATAGAAGATAATCTGCTTTATCCAAAGTCTCCTGACTTAAACATTAATCTCATCCAAAATAGCACCTACACAGAAATATCCAGAATGTTTGACCCATATCCAGCACCATGGCCCAGCCAAGCTGACACTTAAACTTAACCATCACAGTGACTCCACGAGGGTAGAAGGATGGTAGCCGTGGAGACCCAGTAGACAGTTTGCCTGCTTTTTCTCCACCTGCTGCAGGTCTGGGGGTTTAGGACAATGTACTTAGTGTTTGGAGACTTGTTTATAAGATTTAGAAAAAATCATTGGAAATATTTCATGACTCAGAGTATAACATTAGTAATCCTATTCCCTTAAATTTGTATTTTACTTTTTAAAATATCAAAGTGTTTTGGTAACAGCTGTCTCAGTTTATCACTCCAAACCCTCAGTTTAACTCACTGTGCTCAACCCCCATCCCCAAGCGAGCATGTTGGAGAAACTTCATTTACTGACTCACAGCTGCCATTTGTCAGCTGTTGGCACATGGCCTTGAGCAGGACTCTGGGTGACTGTGTTCTCACTCCTAGATTGAACAGAATATCTGTACAGGGTGGTGTGATTTAGTTGCTAAGTTGTATCAGACCCTTTGTGACCCCATGGACGGTATAGCCCGCCAGGTTCCTCTGTCCATGGGATTTTCCAGGTGAGACTATGGGAATGGGTTTCCATTCCTTCTCCACTCTACAGGGTGACCACCCCCTATTGTTCTTGTAAACAAGGGATCCTTACTGAGAATCAGATCTGGACCACACGGCCGTAGCTGGCCTGTGACATCAGCGTTTGTCCATGTGAAATGATAAAGCATCATTGTGTCTTGCTGCATGTTTTTGCTTTCAGTGTAATAGAAGAGGAATGGGTGAACCAGAAGTCAAAAGAATGTGTCATTTCACCAGAGGCTCTGGACATTTTAGGGGTGGTAGGGGGACCTGTGTGACAGGACTTGGTATATTTCTTACTCTCTTCCCATCGCTGACTCAGCATTGGTTTCTGAAACAAGGGCTTAGAGGCTGTGCAGCCAAGTATTGAAAGGCATGGAGAAGGAAGACAATAGCTGCCGCATTTATTCAGGTGTGAGTCTGAACCATGGAATAAAGACTGAGCTATAATGACCCTTTTTGAGACACTTTGTGTGGGAATGAATGGGAGACTCCAGTTCTTCTGGGTGAAGCAATTTCCCTTGGCACGTCCACAAAGCCTCTTAGCAGGTAGCACAATTATGATCCTGGCGCCCCAACAATATCTGGCACGTGGTTGACTCCCAGTAGACATTTGTTGAATGAATAAATGAATTGAACGTTTTCGTTTATCTGTGGCTCTAAAGAACCATTGTTTGAGTCTGGGGAGTGTGGAGAATATCTCGGGTTGTCTATCAGGATGAGTTTCCTCTTTGGGTAACTGTTGGTTGAAATGAAGTAGAATTTAAGAATTATGACAAACACTGAGCTTAATTATTAATTAGCTCCAAAGTAAGGTGATGGACCTGTGCTTTCTTTTTCAGTGCCTGTGTGAAACCTGGAGAAAGTGTTCTGGTTCATGGAGCTAGTGGAGGAGTAAGTATTTTTTTCTTTTAAGTTTTTCACTTTTCTTTAAGAGGTTATATTTGTGGATTTCACATTATATTTCTTTAAGTTGCTTTTAAAAACCAAATTTATAAATATAGTCAAGGATGATGGCTTTTTTCTTTTTGTAGTGAGACTTTAGATTCTGTCTTCTGAAGGTGATTCCCCATCATATTCGCTTAGCATTTCTTGGTTAATAAATTCAACAGATTACCCGATCAGTAATGTATGCATTAGGTTTTCCACCTGTGTTGGGTATGGACCAAGATAAACGGGCTTTGTTTTTCTTTTCAAGAAGTGACTGTTATAAGAATATTTATTTAGAATTTTAAACAGTTCTTTAAGGTTAATATAAATTCCACATCCCCTTAGATAAGAAAACTAAGGCTCATTAAAGCTTTACCTCTGTTGCCCCAGACAGCACTGCAAAGCCACACTGTGAGTCCTTCATCCTTTCTAGCTCCCTTCCTGCTCGCCTGCTGCGCTTTGATGACATTCGCAGGGTGCATAGTATACAGCTGTGTCCTTCACACCACAGCCCACAACTTAAAATGCTAATGGGTGTGTGTTGGGGGGGGTGGGGGGTGGGGGATGCTCAGAACTTATCAAACCAGCCCTGCAGTGAAATAGAAGAGCTGTCAGAAACCTCTTCAAGAAACTGGCTGTCAATCTGCCTCTGAGGAGCTTAGAGGAAAAGTTAGAGCTCGGAGGTTGGAATTTAACAAGAAATCCACATGACCTCTATCCTGCATGTAGAAGCTTTAGAAATTTTGGAGACACGATTTCGCTTTTTTAAAATACAGGGCCTGGGGCTGGATATATGAGGAAGCAGATTAACCCTTTCAGGACACTGTATTCCAAAGAGGAGATGGAAAGAGGTAACCTATTAATGGCAGATTGTCCCCAGCATAATGAGGGGCATCCTGAAAATGCATTTACCTCTAAAAGTGGACACGTAGTACAGAGAATTCAAACCTCTGTATAATTGTTACTTTCCGTGGATGTATCACGAGGTTTCAAGCCCAGCTTCCTATGTACTTCCAATAGATCAACTCAAGGATTTCACAGATAGACTGTTTACTTAAAAAAACACCAAGATCGTCTTTCTGGGGCTTGAGAAAATATGACACATACCCGTGTCAAAAACTCCTATTGTTTAGCCTCACTGAAGAGGCAGTTTGGGGGTTAAATTAAATTTAGCCCTAAATAAATAAATTTAATGCTAAATAAGGACAGAATCTGTCCAACATGCATTTATTTAAATTGCCTTGGCTTTCACAGAGCTAACCTTGTGGTCTGTATCAAAAAGAGAGATTTCAGTAGGAATGGGAGAGACGAGTTTATAGAAAATCTCTTTTTATTCCCTTTACCCTCTTGTAAAAAGCCAGGTCGCTTCATCATGATTTTTTTTTTAAAGCCAAATCCAGACTGTTCTCTGTGCTGGCTGAGTTTGTTAAATCCTTGGCTGGCAGGGATAGGCTGGCGACCTGGTGTGTGAAGCGCTTCTGATCCTCGCTGCCCATCAGGGGGAAACAGTGCTGAGTTTTGTCTTGCTTCTATTTGTACTTTCTGTCCTCATTTAAATCAAATTCCTTTGGGATTATGTTGTGTATTTAAAACGGTGTAGAATTTGTGAACACAGCCAAATCCTGATATGTTGGTGGGGAGTGCCCTGTTTTATTGTCAGCAAAATAAATAGAAGAAAAAATAGTTGACACATAATGGTATATAATCTATTGAAGAAATATTGTTAGTATAATTGTTGACAAGAATAGAATAAGCAACTCCTTTAAAATAGCTCTTGAGTGCCCCTTTGAAGTAGTTAGATCATAAGGAGATAATATTTACATTATGTCTTAGGTTAAATCATGGTTTTATTAGAGGCCTCCCTTTTTTTTAATTGAAAAATTAAAGTAGCAAAAATCAGCCATGCTCACCCCATGGTGTATTGGTATTTCATGGTACTGAATGTCTCTCACACTCACAGTGAGTTCCCTGTGTTTGTTTTGGTTAAATCAAACAAATCCTCAGCATAACCCAGCTGGGTTCAGGCTCCTCACTCCCATATGCCGTACAGTCTTTAAGGTCTTATTTCAGGCTTAGGAGTTTGTGATTCTTTGACAATTTTAATTAGTTTCCATCATCTTTTTCATCTCAATTCTCTTCTATCTTGCCCAGTCCATAATGGTTGTATCTTCCTTTAAATCAGTGGTTTTCAATAAGGGGTAATTTCATACCATCTCTTCTCCCACTTGGGGACATTTGGTGGTGTCTGGGGACATTTTTGGTTGTCACAACTGGATGAAAGGGTCTGGCATCCAGTGGACAGAAACTAGGCATGCTCCTTCTAAGCACCCTTCACTGCACAGCATAGTCCCCACAGCAAAGAATTACCTTGCCCAATAGTGCCAAGTGTGAGAAAGCTTATTCTAAATGTATGGGCTAACCCTTATCTGTACCATTCATTTGGCATGGGATCAAACATGTTTCCTAGTATTATTATTTAAATGATTTCTTTTATCTATATTCCTAAAATAGTTTTATTTCTCCTTTATGCTAAGCACATTTATCTAGTGCTCTAGTGATCTCATGCAATCCTGTGGCTTTAAGTACTGTCTATAAACTGATGATCCAACCAGTCCATTCTGAAGGAGATCAATCCTGGAATTTCTTTGGAAGGAATGATGCTAAAGCTGAAACTCCAGTATTTTGGCCACCTCATGCGAAGAGTTGACTCATTGGAGAAGACTCTGATGCTGGGAGGGATTGAGGGCAGGAGGAGAAGGGGACGACAGAGGATGAGATGGCTGGATGGCATCACTGATTTGATGGTTGTGAGTCTGAGTGACCTCCGGGAGCTGGTGATGGACAGGGAGGCCTGGCGTGCTGCTGTTCATGGGGTCGCAAAGAGTCGGACACGACTGAGAGACTGATCTGATCTGATAAACTGATGATTCTCAAATGTATGTGTCCAATTCTAAATTCTTTTCAAGTCCATTATCATTTTCAACTAATGATTGAGCATCTTCAGTTGGGTGAATTCAGTGTGGTCAAAGTGAATTCTTGATGCTGTCACAAACTTGATCCTCTCTCATCTTCCTCATCCAAGTCAATCTACCCAGTTATTCTGGCCTGAGACCGAGGAGACATTCTTGATTTTTCTTTATTCCTCACCTCCCACCTCCAATCTTTGATGAAGTCCTGATCTTCCTGCTCCCATTTCCCCTACCTCCTTTTTGCCGCCCATATAATTAGAATGTTCTATTAAAAGCCTAATTCAGATCATTTCCCCCTCCTCTTAAACTCTCCAGTAGTTCTGCAAGGCTCTTAAATACAATCCAGAGTCTTTACCTCCAAGGCCTTGCGTGCCTGGGTCTTTCTGTGCCTCTCTGGCCTCATCTTTTGTGCCCTTCCACATGTCCCGCCCTTAAGCCTGTTGACCCTCTTTCTGATGTTTGAATGCCCCAAGCTCATTACCACTTGAGCAGGATAGCCGTGACCATTCAGCCTACAGCATTCTCCAGCAGGCGTCCCAGACCTGTCCCAGACAGTGCTTGTCCCTCTCTCCATTCAGGTCTCTTCAGAATGCCTTTGCTGATGACCTAATTGGCCTGGTTCTCTAGCTCTTTATAACCCAATATGCTATTTTTTTCAAGTATTTTTCATTCTCTGAATTTACTTTATTCGTTTATTTCTTCATGTGTTTATTATCTCCCCCTTCCTAAGAACATATGTTCATGTGTGAAGAACCACATCTTGCACATCGGTTCAGTCAGTTCACTTGCATCCGACTCTGCGACCCCTTGGGCTGCAGCATGCCAGGCTTCCCTGTCAATCACCAACTCCAGAGTTTACTCAAACTCAGGTCCATCGAGTCTGTGATGCCATCCAACAGTCTCATCCTCTGTCGTTCCCTTCTCCTCCTGCCTTCAATCTTTCCTAGCATCGGGGTCTTTTCTAACAAGTCAGTTCTTCACATCAGGTGGCCAAAGTATTGGAGCTTCAGTTTCAGCATCAGTCCTTCCAATAAATATTCAGGACTGATTTCCTTTAGGATTGACTAGTTTGATCTTCTTGCAGTCCAAGGGACTCTCAAAGTTTTCTCCAACACCACAATTCAAAAGCATCATTCATTGGCACTCAGCTTTCTTTATAGTCCAACTCTCTCATTCATACATGACTACTGGAGAAACCATAGCTTTGACTAGATGGACCTTTGTTGGCAAAATAATGTCTCTGCTTTTTAATATGCTGTCTAAGTTGGTCATAGTTTTTCTTCCAAGGAGCAAGTGTCTTTTAATTTCATGGCTTCAGTCACCATCTGCTGTGATTTTAGAGCCCAAAAAGATAAAGTCTGTAACTGTTTCCATTGTTTCCTCATCTATTTGCCATGAAGTGATGGGACCAGATGTTGTAAACTTAGTTTTCTGAATGTTGAGTTTTAAGCCAACTTTTTCACCCTCTTTCACTTTCATCAAGAGGCTCTTTAGTTCTTTGCTTTCTGCCATAAGGGTGGTGTCATCTGCATATCTGAGGTTATTGATGTTTTTTCCAGCAGTCTTGATTCCAGTTTGTGCTTCATCCAGCCTGGCGTTTCACATGATGTACTCTGCAGATAAGTTAAATAAGCAGGGTGACAATATACAGACTTGACATACTCCTTTCCCTATTTGGAACTGGTCTGTTGTTCCATGTCTGATTCTAACTGTTTCTTCTTGACCTGCATACAAATTTCTCAAGAGACAGGTCAGGTGGTCTGGTATTCCCATCTCTTTAAGAATTTTCCACAGTTTGTTGTGATCTACACAGTAAAGGCTTTGGCATAGTCAATAAAGCAGATATTTTTCTGGTATTCTCTTGCTTTTTTGATGATCCAACTTTGATGTTGGCAATTTGATCTCTGGTTCCTCTGCCTTCTAAATCCAGCTTAAACATATGGAAGTTCTCTGTTCATGTACTGTTGAAGCCTGGCTTGGAGAATTTTGAGCATTACTTTGCTAGCGTGTGAGATGAGTACAGTTGTGCGGTAGTTTGAACATTCTTTGGCATTGCCTTTCTTAAGGATTGGAATGAAAACTGAGCTTTTCCAGTCCTGTGGCCATTGCTGAGTTTTCCAAATTAACTGGCATATTGAGTACAGCACTTTCACAGCATCATCTTTTAGGATTTGGAATAGCTCAACTGGAATTCCATCAGCTCCACCAGCTTTGTAGTGATGCTTCGTAAGGCCCAGTTGACTTCACGTTCCAGGATGTCTGGCTCTAGGTGAGTGATCACGCCATCATGGTTATCTGGATCATGAAGATCCTTTTTGTATGGTTCTTCTGTGTATTCTTGCCACCTCTTCTTAATATCTTCTGCTTCTGTTAGGTGCATACCATTTCTGTCGTTTATTGTGCCCATCTTTGCGTGAAATGTTCCCTTGGTATCATTAATTTTCTTGACGAGATCTCTAGTCTTTCCCATTCTGTTGTTTTCCTCTGTTTCTTTGCATTGATTGCTGAGGAAGACTTTCTTATCTCTCCTTGCTGTTCTTTGGAACTCTGCCTTCAAAAAGGTATATCTTTCCTTTTCTCCTTTTCCTTTCACTTCTCTTCTTTTCAGTTATTTATAAGGCCTCCTCAGACAACCATTTTGCATTTTTGGTTTTTTTTTTTTCTTGGGGACGATCTTGATCACTGCCTCCTGTAAAATGTCACGAACCTCCATCCATAGTTCTTCAGGCACTCATGTCTATCATATGTCTTGCATGTAGTAAATGTTCATCGTATTCATGAATATAAATTTGCCCATGTACATTCCTGTCTCTCCTACATAAGTGGTAGATGACTTGAGGTTGTTATGTAGTATTTTATGTGTACTGTTAAAGTATGAAGTCACTGAGCATATTTTGACCATCTTTAAACCCTGTATCTTCTGCACAAAGCAGATGCTAAGTGAACATTTTGCACAGTGTTTCTTATTTCTTTGTTTAGACTCTTAACATTTATTAGCAATACTCTAGAACCTAGAAGAACCTTATGTTAATTGTATGTATTTAATAAATGTTTGCAGAGATGCAAAGTTCCTAAAACTACTGGGCTGTATCTTGTTTTTTAAGGTTGGAATAGCAGCATGCCAAATTGCAAGAGCTTACGGCTTAAAGGTTTTGGGCACAGCTAGTACTGAGGAAGGACAAAAGATTGTTTTGGAAAATGGAGCCCACAAAGTGTTTAATCACAAAGAAGCCAGCTATATTGATAAAATTAAGGTAAAATTGTTCTATAATTTTATAAAACTAACATTTTGTTTCATGTTCTTTTGTAAGTTGTTTTTTTTTTTTTTTTTTATCAACTACTCTTAAAGTTGTTTGTTTTGCCTGTGTGTTTTAAAGCTTTCATTAATTTAAAAATAGAGATGTCTACTTTTCGAACCTTCACTATCATTTCTGTCTTGTTTATTTTTACTAAATAAAATATAGCCTCTCTAGAGGCTTGTAGTTATAAAAATCAGTACTCTTTAATGCAAATCACATTTTAAGTAAAGCCACAGCTTTGTATTTGCAGCTGTGAGGCATTTTTTAAACATGTATTTTTATATATTATGAAATGATCACCACAGTAAATTTAGTTAACATCTGTCCCCATACATAGTTATAAAATTTTGTTTCTTGTGATGAGAACTTTTAAGATCTATTCTCTTAGCAACTTTCAAACATGTAATACAGTATTCCTAACTGTAGTCACTATCCATTATATCCTCATGATTTATTTATTTTACAACTGGAAATTTGTGCCTTTTGATCCCACCTTTATCCATTTCACCCATCCAGCACCCCTTGCCCCACCTCTGGCATCAAAAAGGCATTCTTAATATAAGTTCTATTGGTGTAAATTTTCCATAGAAAGTTAAATTATCCATGGATTACAAACTGGCTCTGTCTGGCCTAGGGAATTAAGTTTCTTTGTTTATTGGATGTTTTTGGAGGAGAAACCACTACCTCATCAAAAATAGTGAGGCAGAATTTAGTTAGTGTTGCATCTATTCCATTGCTGCAGTGGAATTCAAGCAGGTTCTGGAGTTCTCCATCTTTGCCATAGTAACAATTTACTAAACACTGATTACTTGCTGATCCTCAAACTACTTGCTCATGTTGAGAAAGAATTAGGATATCTCAGGTACTGATTACAGTGTAAACAAGGTCATTACAAACTGAGGAAAAAATGAGTGTGAGTTTGTTTATTACCTCTAAATACTCTTGCCAAAAAATTGAATAAAGGCTCTCCTTTGTATATGTTGAGGAATACAAAATTGATTGAGCATGCACTCCTGATATCATTATCAAAGATGAAAATTGGCCAGTTATTTCAAGAATAGGTTTTTGTTTTGCAATGTAATTCTAAGACCACAAGACCTTATAGCTTCTATCTCTTATACTGTTTCCTTCTGCTTAAGTCTCTCTTTCTCCACAAACATTCTCTTAACCTTTTCTCCTCCCCTTCCCTCCTTTACCACACATTTCTTGAAAAAGTAGGGAGTACTTAAACTTCTCTTACTTCTTTACCTCCCACTGCAATTTTGCTTCCACCCCAGGGCTTTCCAGGTGGCCCTAGTGGTAAAGAACATGCCTGACAGTGTAGGAGATGTAAGAGATGCAGGTTCGATCCCTGGGTCGGGAAGATACCCTTGAGAAGTGCAACCCACCCCAATATTCTTGCCTGGAGAATCCCATGGATGGAGGAGCCTGGTAGACTACAGTCCATGGGGTCGCAAAGAGTCGAACACTACTGAAGTGACTTAGCCCGCATGCACACACCAGCTACTTACCTGGCTTGTCAGGGGCACTGATAATCCCATCACCGGTCAGCTGCTCTTGGCTCAGTTCTCATTGTACTTGACCCTGACCACACCTCCTGAAAGCTGGCTCTCTTCTCACTTCTCTAACTTCACTTTTGGTCTCCCTCCTCTTCATTTCACTTGGTCTTCCTTAATCTTTCCTCTTCCATAGGTCTTTCCTCTTGGTCTCTCACTTTCTCTGGTGCTACACCTTTATCCTGATCCATCTCATACACGTCCTTACACTGCTGGTTTCCAGCACTGTCTCTGGCCTGTTTCATTCCTTCACACCATCATCCTGCTAGACATGGCCGTTCATCTGGTCCCCCAGGATAGACAGCCACATTTCATTTCCTGTTCCTGTTGTTTAATCACCTTTCTGCCTCTTGCACATCAAATTGGTCACCTTACCTATCAGTTTCACCTCTGACATGCCTTTCATATATGTCTGTTTCTCTTTCCCCTTCACTGCTGTAACTTCATTTAGTCTTCATCTTTTCCAGCGTTGACTCTTATTCACAGCTGAGCTAATGCCCCCTTCTCTCTCCTCTACTGTCTCCAGAGTTATTTGGTTCTCTGTTTCAAAGAAAGAAAAAGTAAAACATCCTCAGAAATAAACGAGAGCTCCATGAGAATAGGAATTTCTGTTTTGTTGTTCCCTGCTGTACTTCCAGTGCCTGGCACAAGAATTAACTAATGATCATCTGTCTCCACAAAGTCCAAATCTTTTAATGTGGCATTTGATGTATTTTCATAGTCTGAACCAATTTGTAGTCTCTTATCTCCTACCTCTCCCCTCCCACCCCCGCCCCCATCTCCTTCACAAATGCATACTCCAGCTCTGCTGGGCCACTTTCCAATTCCAGCTTTTACTCTCCATCCCTACATCTTTGCTCTTCTGTTTCTTTTGTCCAGACTGACTGCCTCATGTCTAGCTTCTCCTTGCCTCTTATTCCTTCTGTTCTACTTAAGAACTCCTACTTATCCCTCAGGGCCGAGGTCGTCGTCTCTGTGGCATTTTCTTTGACCTTTACAGGTGATCAGAGTTGTAACTTTTTCCCCCTCTAAAACCTATGGTTTGTTGCACTGATGGCTCAGATGGTAAAGCGTCTGTCTGCAGTGCAGGAGACCCAGGTTCAATCCCTGGGTTGGGAAGATCCCCTGGAGAAGGCGATGGCACCCCACTCCAGTACTCTTGCCTGGAAAATCCTATGGATGGAGGAACCTGGTAGGCTACAGTCCATGGGGTTGCAAAGAGTCAGACATGACTTCACTTTCACTTTCAATGCAGTACTTAGCCCATCACATCACACCTTTAATTGTAGTGTTTTCCATTTTCCTTTTTATTTTGGGTTTTCTATGTCCATCTTGACATTCATAATACCTCACGCAGTGCTGGGCATAGGTGTTCATTTTTTTCTTAAAATGAAAATGTATAGCTTAGCTTATTTAAGAGCCGGTTTTAGATGTTGGGAATTGACATCAGAAAGCCCAAAAGAAATGGAGTAGTGTGCCAAGCTGACTGTAGGCCACTGAGAATACAACTAAGTGCACACACACACAGAATATTGCAATACCAAAAAGTCAGTATTTTTTTCTTTTATTGTCTGTTTTTTAATAAAAATAGGAGCACCAGTGCAGTTTTTGATTTTTGATTTGTTGCTTCTTCCTTAATTAAAATACATTTTGAAGACAGAAAATTTTCACCTAAGGAAGAAGTACTTTATAGTCAAGTCTAAACACATGAAAATTTTGGACAAATTTTATTTCATTATAGCAATTTATTTAATACAAATCTGTCATTTTAGATGTGGCTGGTACCTTGGAGTTACAGCATCACTGTATAATTATATTATCTTAAAATTGGCATTATTACTCTTTAAAAATGTAGCATTTTATATCATTTTTGAAATATATTTCTGTAATATATGGCACTATGATAATCTTTTTTTTTCTAATCTCTGCATTCTTTTATATAGAAATCTGTTGGTGAAAAAGGAGTTGATGTGATTATTGAAATGTTAGCTAATGTAAATCTTAGTAATGATTTGAATCTTTTGTCACACGGAGGACGAGTAATAGTAAGTATTTCTTTTTTTTTTTAATCCCTTTGCAGTTTTTTCATAATTTAACCCTATTTTGCAGTAATCTTTAACTGTAGACATGTTGTTTTCATACTAGGTTGTTGGCAGCAGAGGCCCTATTGAAATAAACCCACGAGACACCATGACAAAGGAATCTAGCATAAAAGGAGTTACTCTGTTTTCATCCACCAAGGTACAGAAGTGATTCTGATACATTGGTGTAATTTGCCTAGTCAGGCAGACTGAAAATTTAAGTCGATATTAAGGTTAGTTATCTAAGTGGGTTAAGGATTAATCCCTGGAAGATAACTAGGGTGACAATATAATTTATTTTCCAAGCCAGGGCACTTATGAAGGAGAGAGGAGATACTGTTGGTAATTACTAATTACTCCATAACAATAGTTATTTTGTAAACTGAGACTGCCACAGACAAATTGCAGTGTTGGTTAACGTATAGGAAACTGCTTTTTTATAGTTCTGGACAAGTTGACAAAAGCCACACATTTACGAGAAAACTCTTACTGCTTTCTTAGACTCTGAAAAATGTTAATGCTTCTGAAAATTGTCATGTGTTCATCTACTGAAAAAGACGTTTTCTTTCCCTCAGGAGGAATTTCAGCAGTTTGCAGCAGCCCTTCAAGCTGGAATGGAAGTTGGTTGGTTGAGACCAGTAATAGGTCCCCAGTATTTACTGGAGAAGGCTACCCAAGCTCATGAAAATATCATTCATAGCAGTGGGGCTACTGGAAAAATGATTCTTCTCTTAAAATGATCAATCCTTCCATTGATTTCCTGTGAAATTAGAGGTTTCATATCTCAGTTTTATGTACACTGTGTTTGCTCTACTTAGCATTCATTTGATTCAGTGAGTTTCTTAACATTTTAAAAAAAAGGTTTGTCTCTAGTGATCATAAGCATTGGAGTGCTGTTTATTTTATAGCTGGCAACTTTCTTTATGCCTTCTACTTCTCATCAAGGAATCATTGTAGTAGGAAATAAGATCTAGTGGTCACTTGGCATTGGAGGACATTACAGAAGTTCCTAACCGATACTCATCATTAATCCCATACTTTTGACTAAAACATACTAATTCAAAATAGGACTGCTTGATTTCCAAGCCTGCTGCTGCTGCTAAGTCGCTTCAGTCGTGTCCGACTCTGTGTGACCCCACAGACGGAAGCCCACCAGGCTCCCCCGTCCCTGGGATTCTCCAGGCAAGAACACTGGAGTGGGTTGCCATTTCCTTCTCCAGTGCATGAAAGTGAAAAGTGAAAGGGAAGTCGCTCAGCCGTGTCCAAGTCTTAGCGACTCCATGGACTACAGCCAACCAGGCTACTCCATCCATGGGATTTTCCAGGCAAGAGGACTGGAGTGGGGTGCCATTGCCTTCTCCATTTCCAAGCCTACTTCTTATAAAGGTTCTTTAATCTCTGATTAGCCCAGAACTATATTGGACTCTGATGATTCTCTGGAGTAAATGAGACCCCTTTCCCATACTAATCTCATCTAGATCTACAAGTCTCTTAGAAAGACAAGATAAACAGTGTCCAGAGAAATTTGTTATTTTCCCAATATTCCCAATATTTTATGATATTCACTAGGTTAATGAGCCACATATTCTGTGAGAACAGCAGCTTTCTTTCTGCTATAATGATACTGGGTGCATAGTTTCCAAATAGATATGTATTGATTGATTCAACTTCAAAGTAAATTTAGAATTATCTCTTTGTGTGATTGGGATCATATATTTTTGTTTAAATTAATAATCAAATTAGATTTATTAAGAATGATCTGCTTTTGTTATTATAACATGGTAATTGCAATAAATTCTAAAGGCAATTAAAAATGGTGGTTTCCTAGTTTATTTTACATGTAGTACTTGCCTTATATCAGTTTTATATAGCACCAAACTAAGGTTACTTCCTATTTGTATTTTCCAAGTTTATTTGTTATTTCTTTCACAGGTTAGTCTTGTAGAGTAAAATAACATTTGAAAAAGTTGTTTATTTAATTAAAAAAAATTTTTTTATTTTAATTGGAGGCTAATTACTTTACAATATTGTATTGGTTTTGCCATACATCAACATGAATCTGCCACGGGTATACACGTGTTCCCAGTCCTGAAAAAGTTGTTTAAAAAGCAGTGTTATGAATCTGCTGCTGCTGCTGCTAAGTCGCATCAGTTGTGTCTGACTCTGTGCAGCCCCACAGATGGCAGCCCAACAGGCTCCTCCGTCCCTGGGATTCTCCAGGCAAGAATACTGGAGTGGGTTGCCATTTCCTTCTCCAGTGCATGAAAGCGAAAAGTGAAAGTGAAATCGCTCATTTGTATCCGACTCTTAGCCACCCCATTGGAGAAGGAAATGGCAACCCACTCCAGTATTCTTGCCTGGAGAGTCCCAGGGACGGGGGAGCCTGGTGAGCTTCCGTCTATGGGGTCGCACAGAGTCGGACACGACTGAAGTGACTTGGCATCTTAGCGACCCCATGGACCGCAGTCCACCAGGCTCATAGAGACTAGCATTTTATATTCATTTCAAAATGGAAGATTTCTTCCCATTCAAAAAGATAAAGGAATAATTATTTTGTAAAAGTCAGCTTAATCTGTTTTCACATTTGCCTTATCTATTGAATAAGCTAAAGCATACTGCTAACTTAACACTGCACAATTCATTAATACGGTTCAGTTTATTCCAAAGAAAAAACTAGCCAAATTTTATGCATTAACTACCATATTTGTGATTATATAGCATTGAACATATTTCCTGTACACATCTCCTTGTCATTGTAGTTCTGTCCTTGTCTGAGTTTTCAGCAAACTATTTTCACAACACTATTGCTGCTTATAGTCCCAGGGCTACTACCCCAGTCACCAGTGCTGTCCCTGATACAAAGTAGAGAATAACTTGTAGAATCAACAGCATTATTTCATGTTTTAACCATCTGAATTTCTGTCCATTTGCTTTGACCTTAGAATCGTATTTGCTTAGAATCATATAATATGTGTGTTAAAAGATCAAACAGATCAGCCACCCTGAGCCTAAGAACGTGAACTGTCATGCCAGTGGTCACATGATTAGTAGGATAAAGCTGAGCTGAGTGAAATTAAACTCATTTAATTTCCAGGTCTTTGGCATTCCTGGCTTGTAACCCTGGCTACAACACATGTTGGGCTGCCTGCTTTCCAGCCTCATTTTGCCCGAGATTGTTAGTTCTGACCCTGTTAATCATCTTTGCCTCAGTTGTCATTTACCTTCTGATTCAAGTCTTTTATGAAGGGATTATTCTATTATTTCAAAATATTGAATACACTGAGTTTAGAAGGCACTGTGCTGGAATTTGAGGATACAAAGGTATATAATACATAGTCCATATTCATGAGCTTAGAACAGAGTAGAGATGAGAGCTGAGTAAAACACATGGAGTAAAATGTGTGTATATAAATAGATAGATAGATTCATTTTAAGAATTTTCTCATACAATTATGGGGCCTGATGAGTTTCTGTATTGTAGTACTAAGGCAGAATTATTCCTCTGGGAAGCCTCAATTTCTGTTCTATGGCTTTCAACTGATTGCATGAGGCCTACCTGCATCATGGAGAGCAATCTACTTAAAACAATGTACTGAAAATATGACAAGTTGACACAAAACTGACCATCACAAAAGGTGACCTAGGGAAGCTTGAGGTTGCCAACTACACACTTCGTATTTCAATGCATTTGTTCGCTCCTGCTATCCAAAGTAGCTTTGAGAAGTACAAAATAACTTGTATGCTTCAGAAAAGGGAAGAAAAATCAGGTAGCATTTTATAATGTCCTTAGCTCAGCTTTACAGAGGCAAGAAATCCTATGTGTGCCAAGGGGCCTCCACAATTTACAATGTAAAAGCTTTTTTCTGCACAAGATAGCTCAAGAACAGCAGGTCACTTTGACCGGGCTCTTTCAGCCTCTTAAACCATGTCTCACAGACAGGAAAACACCTCAGCTCAATCCTTAGTTCTTTTTCCTATGCTACCTTTTCCTTTGGTCCAGGGATTTTTTAAAAATGTCATTTAAAACTGTCATAGGACAATTTTGCTAATCCATAGGGCTTAGGAATAGCTTGTATTGTGGGAGCTTCCTCCAGCCAAGGAAGGAGTCTAGGAAATGTATCATAGAAAGAAATCTATATCCATTTTGGCCCGTGTCAATGATCCATAGGTGTTGATGGGGACAGTCCATGTATATTCTTTAAGAGTGAGTCTAACACTGATCCCAACTGATTGCCTGATATAGATGCTCATTAAGCATGTGTTAAATGTGGCGATGGGCTTTCCAGGTGGTCAGTAGGACAGAATGCACCTGCCAGTGCAGGAGACATGGGTTCAGCCCTTGGGTTGGGAAGACCCCCTTGAGAAAGGAATGGCAACCCACTCCAGTATTCTTGCCTGGAAAATTCCATGGACAGAGGGGCTTGGCAGGCTACAGTCTATGGGGTCACAGAAGAGTTGGACGTGACTGGGTGACTGAGCACAAATGCACGCAAGTAAATATGGCCACAGATTAGCAGTCTTGATTTTATCTTTTCCCAGCTTCATGTAAAGGTATCCACAAAGAGACAACAGTACTAATAACTAAAGAAACCCTGTGCCAAAGTCCATTGGGAATATATACTAACTCCAGTGTCAATCATTTGACATATTGACCCAAATTACCTGCAGAGTAGGTAAAAAGAAAAAGCCTCCACTCAGTCACTACCTCTAATGCAGGCCACCTAGAGTATCAAATCATATTACACAGAAAGTATCTGAGCCAGCTAGAGACATATACCCAGGCCTCAGCATTCCTCATCTCCTTTTTATAGACTACAGGATTAAATTTTTGGTACAACTTCAGGTTCAAGAGGAAGGGCGACTTCGCACTCTTGGATATACAGTCACTCCAGAGAAAGCCTTGTAAATGGGTGGAGAGTGGCAGACTCAGATTGTAGCAAATGCTGGAGAGTACACAGCAGTCACACAATAGACATTTGTCTTTGACTTTAGAAAAGCCAGACTAAGATCTGTCGATTGGAGGAAAAAGGCACAAATAAAACATGAGAGTTTAAGTTAAGTTTTATTTGGGGGCAGAATGAGGACTATAGCCCAGGAGACAGTATCTCAAATAGCTCTGAGAATCTGCTCCAAAAAGGTAGAGAAAATGGTCAGTATATATGTGATTTTGGTGAAGGGGAATTACATGCAATCAAGCACATATGTTTTGCAGCATATTGCTGCTAGTCTTCTGAAGGTCACTGCTAGTCACGATGAGCAGATGTCACCATGAAGGACGTTAATACTTTTCTAGATACAAGGAGATGTAAGAATTGGGCTCATAAAATCTTCTGAAAGTATCTAATTATCTGAAACCTGTTCTGCCAGGTTTTCCCAGAGTACAAAGTTCTCATTGCTGATCTTCACCTGAACTTTCAGGGGGTGTTGAAAGACAGCAGCTGCAGCAGCTCATAATTTGATCCTTGTAGAGGTAGATGCTGCTGCTGCTGCTGCTAAGTCGCTTCAGTCGTGTCGAGGTAGATAGCAAATGCCAATTTATAGGTGACAGAGCAGAAGACATTCATGTCTTACTTTAGCAAGTAGTTAAAGAGGCCACCTCACTCCAGGTATAGATCTGAGAACAGCTCCCTCATGAGCAGGGAGGAGAGCCAGGGCACATGAAGCCCTCTGGTAGAGTTAAGAGCATGGGTTATGGAGGCAGAAGACCTGGCTTTAAATCCTGGCTCTACTATTGACTAGTTGTGGAGTCCTGGGCAAGTTACCAAGTGATCTGAAGTCTCGATTTCCTTACATGTAATATGGTAGTAACATCTACCTCAGAGAGTTCGTACAAGTTAAATAAGATAATGTCTGCTGCTAAGTCGCTTCAGTCATGTCCGATTCTGTGCGACCCCATAGATGGCAGCCTACCAGTCTCCCCCGTCCCTGGGATTCTCCAGGCAAGAACACTGGAGTGGGTTGCCATTTCCTTCTCCAATGCATGAAAGTGAAAAGTCAAAGTGAAGTCGCTCAGTCATGTCCAACTCTTAGCGACCCCATGGACTGCAGCCTACCAGGCTCCTCCATCCATGGGATTCTCCAGGTGAGAGTACTGGAGTGGGGTGCCATTGCCTTCTCCGAAGATAATGTCTACAAAGTACTTATTAGCACTCTGTCTTGCAGTTCAGTTCAGTTACTCAGTCATGTCCGACTTTTTGCGACCCATAAACCGCAGCATGCCAGGCCTCCCTGTCCATCACCAACTTGTGGAGTCCACCCAAACCTGTGTCCATTGAGTCGGTGATGCCATCCAACCATCTCATCTTCTGTCGTCCCCTTCTTCCCCTGCCCTCAATCTTTCCCAGCATTAGGGGCTTCTCAAACGAGTCAGCTCTTTGCATCAGGTGGCCAAAGTATTGGAGTTTCAGCTTCAACAAACATCAGTCCTTCCAATGAACACCCAGGACTTATCTCCTTTAGGATGGACGGGTTGGATCTCATTGCAGTCCACGGGACTCTCAAGAGTCTTCTCCAACACCACAGTTCAAAAGCATCAATTCTTCAGTGCTCAGCCTTCTTTATAGTTCAACTCTCACATCCATAGATGACTACTGGCAAAACCATAGCCTTGACTAGACAGACCTTTGTGGACAATGTCTCTGCTTTTGAATATGCTGTCTAGGTTGGTCATAACTTTTAAGCATCTTTTAATTTCATGGCTGCAGTCACCATTTGCAGTGATTTTAGAACCCCCAAAAATAAAGTCAGCCACTGTTTCTACTGTTTCTCCATCTATTTGCCATTACGTGATGGGACAGATGCATAATCTTAGTTTTCTGAATGTTGAGCTTTAAGCCAACTTTTTCACTCTCCTCTTTCACTTTTCATCAAGAGGCTCTTTAGTTCTTCTTCACTTTCTGCCATTAGGGTGGAGTCATCTGCATATCTGAGGTTATTGATAATTCTCCTAGCAGTCTTGATTCCAGCTTGTGCTTCCTCCAGCCCAGTGTTTCTCATGATGTACCCTGCATAGAAGTTAAATAAAGAGGGTGACAACATACAGCCTTGATGTACTCCTTTTCCTATTTGGAACCAGTCTGTTGTTCCATGTCCAGTTCTAACTGTTGCTTTCCTGACCTGCATACAGGTTTCTCAAGAGGCAGGTCAGGTGGTCTTGTATTCCCATCTCCTTCAGAATTTTCCACAGTTTGTTGTGATCCACACAGTCAAAGGCTTTGGCATAGTCAATGAAGCAGAAATAGATGTTTTTTCTGAAACTCTCTTGCTTTTTGCATGATCCAGCAGATGTTGGCAATTTGATCTCTGGTTCCTCCGCCTTTTCTAAAACCAGCTTGAACATCAGGAAGTTCACGATTCACGTATTGCTGAAGCCTGGCTTGGAGAATTTTGAGCATTACTAGTGTGTGAGATGAGTGCAATTGTGCAGTGGTTTGAGCATTCTTTGGCATTGCCTTTCTTTGGGATTGGAATGAAAACTGACTTTTTTCAGTCCTGCAGAAAGTGTCTAAATAATCATCCTTTCATTTTTATTAACTATAAAAAAATAAGTTGAGAAAAAGGAGGAATGAAGATGGAACATCCTGAAAGACACCAAAAAATAAAAGGAAACCTAAATACAAATTCCCATAGGAGGTATGAGTCAGCATTACTGACTGCAGTAAACTTCATTGGTCATATGGGTAAATTTTATCCCTCTTCAAAAATGTAAAGAAAAGTGATGAGAAAACAGCTAAGAGCCAACAAAAAACAAATACAAATCCAACCTATGTTTTTGGCTGCACCAAGTCTTTTTCCTTTGCATCGTCTTTCTCTAGTAGCAGTGCACAGGCTTCTCATTGTGCTGGCTTCTCTTATTGTGGAGCACAGGTTGTAAATGCACAGGCTTTAGCAGTTGCAGTGTGTGGGCCCTGCAACTTGTGGTTTATGGGCTTAGTTGCTCCGTGGCATGTGGAATCTTTCCAGATCAGGATCAAACCCATGCGTTCTGCATTTACAGGTAGATTCTTGTCCTCTGTACCACTAGGGAAGTCCTAAATGCATCCTTTGAATTACAAGTGTGCTCCCTCCAAAGAACCCCGGGGGCGGGGGGCGGGGGGGGGGGGAGGGGGGGGGGGTGTGAATAGTAATTAAGGAAATCTTTACTGATCCAACCAAAAGAGCTAAGTTTATTCACTGATAGTATATATTTTCTCCATGCAAAATCAATGGAAAGTACTAGTAATAAGCATATCATTTAAATTTTTAAAATTTTATGTAATCAGATACTGGAAGAGAGTGTGCAGAAGAATCACTGTTTACAGTTTTGTTATTTAAAACCTGGACAATGTTAACAGAAAAACTATTAATGAGTTCTGAATGTTGAGCTTTAAGCCAACTTTTTCACTCTCCACTTTCACTTTCATCAAGGGGCTTTTCAGTTCCTCTTCACTTTCTGCCATAAGGGTGGTGTCATCTGCATATCTGAGGTGATTGATATTTCTCCCAGCAATCTTGATTCCAGCTTGTGTTTCTTCCAGTCCAGAGTTTCTCATGATGTACTCTGCATATAAGTTAAATAAACAGGGTGACACTATATAGCCTTGACATACTCCTTTTCCTATTTGGAACTAGTCTGTTGTTCCATGTCCAGTTCTAAGTGTTGCTTCCTGACCTGCATACAAATTTCTCAAGAGGCAGGTCATGTGGTCTGGTATTCCCATCTCTTTCAGAATTTTCCACAGTTTATTCTGATCCACACTGTCAAAGGCTTTGGCATAGTCAATAAAGCAGAAATAGATGTTTTTCTGGAACTTTCTTGCTTTTTCCATGATCCAGCAGATGTTGGCAATTTGATCTCTGGTTCCTCTGCCTTTTCTAAAACCAGCTTGAATCAGGAAGTTCACGGTTCACATATTGCTGAAGCCTGGCTTGGAGAATTTTGAGCATTACTTTACTAGCGTGTGAGATGAGTGCAATTGTTCGGTAGTTTGAGCATTCTTGGCATTGCCTTTCTTTGGGATTGGAATGAAAACTGACCTTTTCCAGTCCTGTGGCCACTGCTGAGTTTTCCAAATTTGCTGGCATATTGAGTGCAGCACTTTCACAGCATCGTCTTTCAGGATTTGGAATAGCTCCACTGGAATTCCATCACCTCCACTAGCTTTGTTCGTAGTGATGCTTTCTAAGGCCCACTTGACTTCACATTCCAGGATGTCTGGCTCTAGGTCAGTGATCACACCATCGTGATTATCTGGGTCGTGAAGATCTTTTTGTACAGTTCTTCTGTGTATTCTTGCCACCTCTTCTTAATATCTTCTGCTTCTGTTAGGTCCATACCATTTCTGTCCTTTATCAAGCCTATCTTTGCATGAAATGTTCCAGCACTTCATGGGAAATAGATGGGGAAACAGTGGAAACAGTGTCAGACTTTATTTTTCTGGGCGCCAAAATCACTGCAGATGGTGACTGCAGCCATGAAATTAAAAGACGCTTACTCCTTGAAAGGAAAGTTATGACCAACCTAGACAGCATATTCAAAAGCAGAGACATTACTTTACCAACAAAGGTTCGCCTAGTCAAGGCTATGTTTTTTCCTGTGGTCATGTATGGATGTGAGAGCTGGACTGTGAAGAACGCTGAGCGCCAAAGAATTGATGCTTTTGAAACTTGGTGTTGGAGAAAACTATTGAGAGTCCCTTGGACTGCAAGGAGATCCAACCAGTCCATTCTGAAGGAGATCAGCCCTGGGATTTCTTTGGAAGGAATGATGCTAAAGCTGAAACTCCAGTACTTTGGCCACCTCATGTGAAGAGTTGACTCATTGGAGAAGACTCTGATGCTGGGAGGGATTGGGGGCAGGAGGAGAAGGGGACGACAGAGGATGAGATGGCTGGATGGCATCACTGACTCGATGGATGTGAGTCTGTGTGACCTCTGGGAGTTGATGATGGATAGGGAGGCCTGGCGTGCTGCGATTCATGGGGTCACAACGAGTTGGACACGACTGAGCGACTGATCTGATCTGATTAATGAGTTCAGAAAAGTAGTTAATTGCATAAGAAATATACAAAATTAATATATAAAAATTAATAAAAGTCATTTGATCAGTTAGAAATATAATGGGAAATGGCTTTATTCACAATGGTAGTACAACTATTACTAATTCAAAGACAGTGAAATATAAGTAACCAAATCTAAAAGAAACATATAGGATCTCAAAAAAACTATAAAACTTTCCTGGGAGACATAGAAGAACACTCAAAGATTTCTAGGTCAGATTTATGTAAAGATTTTCCTTCCCCTCATACTCTACAAAGTAATTCATACTAAAATCTCAATAGGACTTTTTAGGAACCTGAAAAAATGTTTATGAAGTTCTTTGTGTATGTGTGTGTGTCTGTGTGTCTGTGTGTGTGTCTATGGGAAGAACAAGAAAAGGGGCAACTAACCAGAAATCTTCAGAAAAAGAGTTGGAAAAAGTCTCACAAGACATGGAATTTTCCCCCAAATTAGAGTTACTAAAATAGAAACATATTAGTCCAAGTATAGCACTAGAGCAGTGGAACAAACAGTCTAGAAATGTTTCTCACTTTAGCAGGAGATAAAAATAGCTTTTCAGAGGGGAGAAGTTACTTAGTGAGAGAACTGGGTACCCATTTGGAGAAAAAACAACTACAATTTGATTTCACATACAGTATCAGAAGACTTTTAGATGGTTGGGACATTTAAAATGTGATAAATGAGATTATATAAAACAAAAACGTGATAGACTATTTTTACAATCTTTAGAGGTGAAAATTTCTTCCTATTATTATTCAAAAGCGTAAATTATAAAAGAAAGAGCAAATTAGGAGAAGTGGAAAAAGAACTTCAATAACAGATATGGATTAGTAGTGTTCAAGACATAGTATTAAGAATATTAAGTTTAGAGAAGATGCATATTATAATTCCACTTCTATATTGTTATCTGTGTTTACTTAAAGCATTGCAAGTGATGGGTGCGTGCTCAGTCATGTCTGACTCTGTGCAACCCTATGGACTGTAGCCTGCCAGGCTCCTCTGTTCATAGGATTTTCCAGGCAAGAATATTGGAATGGGTTGCCATTTCTTCCTGCAGGGGATTTTCTGGCCCAGGGATCGAACCACATCTCCTGACTGCAGGCAGATTCTTTACTGCTGAATCATCAGGAACACCATTGCAAGAGATATCTGGTAGTTATTTTTTAATATGTTTTATCTTAGTGATGAGGTTATAAATATTTTCCCCAACACGTTTATTTTTCTGACATTTTCAAGTATTTTTTAACAAAATGTTATTTCTGACAAATCAGTAGCTAAATTCTATTTGAGAAGTATTTTCTAAAATAAAGATCTAAAGAGTTTAATATCAAAATAAATAACTTATTACATCTCAGAGTCATATATTTATTTTGATTCTTCTATAACTGTATGTCTGCACATTCAGAATTAGTTCTTACCTGTGTTGATAATTTATGATTTATCCTTATGACATGCTCCATAGAAAATTATAGTGTATTTGTATTAAATTTGTCCTAAGTGGATCATAATGATTTATTTTATTCTTGTTTTTTGAAATAATACATTGTCCTCTGAAAATATTCCATTTTCTTTTAAAAAGATTCTTTCGGTGATAAGAACTACCTGATCTTGAGGAAACTTTATGTTTACATTCCCAGTAATCCCAGTAATGAACTCTCAGACTTGACTCATGGTTAATATAAAACCCAAGATGAACTTGGGTTCATCAGTTTGTTTTGGATGTTTATTTTGATTGCAGCATCACATTTGAAATCCAACTGAAAGCCTCACTTCTAATCAAAGCAGTTTTAGTAGGTGTGACAAATGTGTTTTAACAAAATTGTACCCTTGCACTATTCGGTGAGCTATTATTTTCTTAGGAATTAACACTGTAATTCTATTTCACAGTTTATCCATGTAATTTGAGTTTTTACGTGTCTTGCAGTTTCTTTCATCCTGGAGTAGGTTCTGAGTTTATTAGCTGGTTTCACATATTCTTGTTTATAGATCTATCACTAACTTCTAAGTGCATCTCAGATTATGTTCCTTTTATGTCTATCAAACTACATTTCCACATAAATGAAAACTTTTAAGGTGCTGGAATTCTTTGCGTTTTTATCATCAGCCTGCTGGTTAACCAAATGAAGAATACTGTTTTCCAGAGTGTTATTCCACCCAATGGTAGACAATTTATCTGAAATTTTTTTCTCATTGAAGAAAACACTAACCCTATTCACACATGTATGGATGTGAGAGCTGGACTGTGAAGAAGGCTGAGCGCCGAAGAATTGATGCTTTTGAACTGTGGTGTTGGAGAAGACTCTTGAGAGTCCCTTGGACTGCAAGGAGATCCAACTGGTCCATTCTGAAGGAGATCAGCCCTGGGATTTCTTTGGAAGGAATGATGCTAAAGCTGAAACTCCAGTATTTTGGCCACCTCATGCGAAGAGTTAACTCATTGGAAAAGACTCTGATGCTGGGAGGGATTGGGGGCAGGAGGAGAAGGGGACGACAGAGGATGAGATGGCTGGATGGCATCACTGACTCGATGGATATGAGTCTGAGTGACCTCCGGTAGTTGGTGATGGACAGGGAGGCCCGGCGTGCTGCGATTCACGGGGTCGCAAAGAGTCAGACACGACTGAGCGACTGATCTGATCTGATCTGATTCACACTTACAAATTTATGTGCAGCCTGCTTCCCTGGTGGCTCAGATGTTAAAGCATCTGCCTGCAATGTGGGAGACCTGGGTTCGATCCCTGGGTCGGGAAGATCCCCTGGAGAAGGAAATGGCAACCCACTCCAGCATTCTTGCTTGGAGAATGGACGGAGGAGCCTGGTGGGCTACAGTCCATGGGGTTGCAAAGAGCTGGACACGACTGAAGCGACTCTGATGCTGGGAGGGATTGGGGGCAGGAGGAGAAGGGGACAACAGAGGATGAGATGGCTGGATGGCATCACTGACTTGATGGATGTGAGTCTGAGTGACCTCCGGGAGTTGGTGATGGACAGGGAGGCCTGGTGTGCTGCAGTTCATGGGGTCGCAAAGAGTCGGACACGACTGAGCGACTGATCTGAAGCGACTTAACTTCTTTTTTTTTTTTTGTCTTTCTCTCCTGCTTCACTGGAAGTGATAACATCCCTAATTAAGAATAATTTCTGTCTTTTCTCTGAATCCCATTGCTCTGGCCTCTTTATGAACTTCAATCTATCAGTTAGCCCCTCAATCTTGTACCTTCATAATCTCTTTTAAAATACAAACACCTCAATTTCTTTCCTATCTGGGTCTTCCAGAACATCATACTCCTGGTACCCCAGACCCTTCTCAGTTTTCTTGCAAACATTGCTTCTTCCACTCACCTCTTAAATGTGGATGTGCTTCACTGTGTTTGACTCTTTCCTGTATATGTTGCCCTTGACTGGCACCCCTTTTTCTCTATGCATTCCCTTATCCTGAACCCAGGCGTTAGTATCACCTTTGAGCTAATGGCTCTCCAACTTTTATCTCCAACCTTCTCTAAGGCCCATATGGACTTCCCCACTGGAAAGCACTTGGATGTTCTGTGAACCTCTCCAAATCAGTATGTCAAGAACTGAATTCTTCCCAGTCACAAACCTATTCCTCTTCTTGTATTTCCTATCTCAGTGCATGAATATAATTTTGAACCTGCTGACCCAAGTCCAGCAATCATTCTTCTTCCCTTTCCTATGTCCCCAGTCCTGCATCCAGTTGGTCACCAAACTGAATGGATTCTATTCTCTTTGTACCTACAAAAGCTGACTCACTGCCCATGCCTTGGTTGGACCCCTTGGTGCTTCCTGCTTGGAATTCTATCCTGATGTTCTCCTGTTCAAACAGGCTGCTCGACTGTTACTCTTGTCCTACTTTAAATCCATTGGCTACACACTGCCAGAATGTTCTCTGTAAAATGTCTGATTAAAATCACTTAATGCATTTTAAGAAAAACCATGAGCTCCACAGCTTTGCAGAAACGGCCCTGCCTTTGCAGCTTCAGCCTTCACGACATGGGGTCTTATCAACCCATTGTTCCTTTAGACAATACACCATACTCTTATATCTCTGCTCTGACACCCTTCTCAGAGTTTAAACTGAGTTGTTTGTCATGTAATCATCAGTTCTGGGCCTAAAGAAAAAAATGTTTTAGGTGACTAAAACTAATGAATGTAGAGGAAAAAAAAAAGGCGTTTGTCCTTTCCTCCTCCTTGAGAATTCCAGACCCCTATTTCCTCCTTGAGAGCCCCAGATTATATAACAACAGTGTGTCCTGGTTGAGGACAGTTTCTCCTTCCAGAAAACCTTCTGGCTAATCCTGTTATCTTAAAATGTAAATTACGGGAGTGGGTCTGGTAAGATCTTTACAACCTTGAGACATTGTTTTGATTTATTGTAATAACTAACTAAAAAATGTATATAACTCCCTTGCTAACACCAGCGAGAGAGGCACTCTCTGTCCCCCTTCTGATGTCTGTGTCAGAAGCTTTCTCTGTCCCTTTTTCACTTCAATAAAACTCTGCTACACTAAAGCTCTTGAGTGATCAAGCCTGGTCCCTGGTCTGGAAGGTAAATCTTCAGAGATCACGAATTCCACACCATTCACCGTAAGCTATCAATCTCTTGCCTTAAACAGTGTGAGACGGCCAAACTCAAACCAACACAGGTTGGATGAAATTGGAAAGTGATACTAGTCACATATACTCATAGTCCAGGGAAGAGGGTACTGAATGCCATCTAGGGTCACAAGGGGGATGTATTCAGAAGCAGAATGAACCAGAAGGGGTGTGAGTGGCAGGCCTTGTAGTAACAAGGAGGTAGAGGACACTGTGGTTCCTGCTGGGGTGTGATTTGTTTGTTTGAAGAGTTTCACAGGCTGGCTTCCAGGGAAAACTCATTAAACTGAGGACAGGATAGTTGCAACCAGTCTGACTTACAGAGGAACTAGCTGGGTGTGGAGGCTTTCCTGCCAGGTGAGGGCATATCTGGCAAGAGTAGAGGAATGCAATGGCTAAGCTTTTGGGACCCTGTGAGACTGAAAGAGATCAAGGCAGCACATGGAATTTCAAGCCTTGCAATATGATAACCTCCTGGACAAAGTCTTCCCTGACCAAGCCTAGTCAGAGTCGGCACCTTTTCTGTACTCCTAGAGTAAATGTGAACAGTTGCCACCCTGCCTAGACTGTTAAATTCTGTTCTGGAAGAAGATAGGTCTAAACACACACTCATACACACACACACACAGCCCCCACAAACATAGAAGCAAATCAGCACATCTTACGCTATTGCAATCTACTACTTACTTGCCTGCTCCCGTAACTACAGTAGTGGAAATGTCTTGAGTGTAGGGACTCTGTCTTTCATTTCCTGAATTCTCTGTACCTCACACACGGAAGGAACTTACCAAGTATTTCTTGAATAAGTGAGTAAATATTCATTATGGACTAATTTGTGGAATATACCTTCATATCTGCGTGAAAATATACTCACAATACGTTTTAAAAGTAAACATTCAGAACACTGTGATTTCACCAAAGATAGGGAATTTGCAACAAGGTGGTCCAAGCCCTCTGCCCATTTTTCCCCCTGGGTAGGGGTATTCAGAGGCTGACTGGGGGACTAGGTTATGCAGTACAGAAGCAACAGCACTCAGGTTCCTGAAAAGTAGACTCTGTCTAGACAGAAACACTTGGGGAATATTTTTCAGGGAGCTGGGTGCCCTGAGCCCATGACTGGACTCACTAAAATAATAGAATCTGTGTTATTACTATGGCTGTGACCTCATTTACCTCACTTCCAGCCCCCAGGGTGAGGACCAGGACAATTTAATACTCCTTTCTAAAGTGATTAGAGGGGAGAAATCAGCTTCCAGAGCAGAGGTAGTTTAAAATCCTTTTTCTTGTTTTAATGATTCCTGCTCTTCATCTTCACTTAGTCCCTTCATTCATTTGACCCCTCATTTCTCCCCAGTCCATTGGCCTTAACCTCCCATTCCATCAAGCCTAGGGTGGTCATTAGAAACCCTCAACTGCCTTGAGCCACGTTCCTACAAAAGCCACTCAAGGAAACCTAACCCTGGATCAAACCTATAATCAATCTTCAACTTCCAGCCTTATTTTCACTACTTCGCTTCATCTACATTTAAGTTTGGCCAATTGTGTGTAGCATATGCTGCTCAGCCTTCCCCTCTGACTTGCCCTTCAAACTCAGAGTCTTCCTGCCCTTGCTCCTGTCCATGTCATTTATTTCCCATTTATAACCTTTTCTCCAGACAAAATTGGAAACTCATCATTTAATTTTATGATGATTTGCATGTATTCCTGTGTGCATGTATTTAGAAGATGAGCAAGACATTTTTCCTTCCGGAAGGGAGGTAGAATGTGGGAGCAGCTATTCATCAGATGTCACTCAAACCATTTGTGAGAGTGAATTTCTATAAATTTAAAAAACACAGTTGGAAAGAAGATGGAATCACTGAAGCTTAGTATGATTAGCAGTTGTGGATCAGGAGGACTGAATGTTTTCATCTTTCTCTTTAACTTTCTTGCACTAGAACTTAAGCTTCTTGAGGTGAAGAATAAGACCTAACAGAGTGCTAGCCAAGAGCAGGCACTCAAATGTTTGAAGAATGAAGGAGGATAAAGGTGAGTTAGGGTTTCCTACCTGTAAAATTTCTGTCTCAACTAATACACACACACACACACAATGTATATCATATTTAAACTGAAGTTTAAATTGTGTCACAGAAGAAAATAGAGATATGTATACAGGTTTGTACATTAACTATAAATTACAAAATTGACATTTGAATCAAGTATGAAAAATTTGACCTTATGTGCTATCAAAGCTTAGCTCTTATTATCTTGCTTCAAAGAAAACCTTACTCTGGATGGTCAACAGAAAAAAATGAAATTCTTCAAAAAATAAAAGTAAAACCAATCCCTCAAAACACTTATTTCCCTTTATTATTATTTTTTGGATGAAATACAGATCTAATCCTCTTAACCTTATTTAATTTTTGCCTTGAAAATGTTTAGCAGCCTGTTCTTAAACTTATATTCTAAATACAGAAAGTGCATATCGTAGGTCAGTATTAATTTTTAGAATGTCAGTTCAACTTAGTAGAAAAAAAAGCAACTAATGTGCTTCAGTAATAACTTCTACTTGTTTTTAACTTGTTTTATTAAAGCTTGCAATTCTATTTAATTGGCATGTAATTTAATTGTCACGTAAGTTATTTAGTTATATGCTATAAATGGAAAATGTTGTTTATAGGCAATCATATCTCTTTTGTTAGACTCTGGAATTCTAGATCTCCCTCAATCTCATTTTTATATGTAATTCTTTCATGCTGATTGTTTGCATTGCATGATTGATTTATATCACATATTAAATTGATTTTGCCCTTGTTTATAGTGGTGTGTGTGTGTGTGTTTTGTAATTCAGAAGGCCAAAATTTAGCATACTTTATCAATGAAAACAGAAACTCAGACAACCTGTGTTTCTTTCTTCAGGCAAAGTAGATTATCACAATATTTCACATATGCCATTCGATCAGCCTGGCATGCCCTACCCTCCAATCTTTGCCTAATTTCAGCTATTACTTTTGGAGGTTTACCTCCAGTGTTCTACTCAGAAAGCTCTTCTGATCGCATAACATATTAGATGGCTTTTTTTCCAAGTCCCTTTAAGCAGAATAATAGTATTGAGTCAGACAGAACTAGGGTCTAATCTTTATCTCTCACTAATGGGGCAACCTGGGGCCTCAGGTAGCCTTAGATTTCTTGGTTGTAAATCAGGGGCAACAATTACTTACCATATTGGGTTGCTGTGAAATATATTAGATAAATCTCATTGTGCCTTTTCACAATGGTTGGCACATAGAAAGCTTGTGAACAATTTCTCTCTCTTTTAGTAGGTGCTCAATAAATATATGTTGGATGAGTGAATAAATTATAATTATCTATTCTTCCCAGTTTTATTGATGTATAATTGACTACAATTATCTTTCACTTGTCTGACCCCCCACTACCATTTGTTTGTCCAGGGACGGATGGTCTTTTGTCTCATGTATGGTAGAGAATAGTACTTGCCACATAGTAACTGGTTGGTAAATTGTGAAAATCTCTAGCTCTCCCATTTGACTACAGACTTTTACAACTACTGTAGCACACACCATTCACTTAATGATTATTTGTTAAGCACCTGCTGTCAGACAGGCATTGCTCTCTAGGCAGGTCATATGTCAGTGACAGTGTCTGTTTTCATAGCATTTGCACTTTAGTGGAAAGAGGCAGTGATAAGCAAGTAGACAGCTAAGTACACGGAATGTTGAGTGATGATAAGAGCTATAGAGAAAAATCAAGCAGAGTAAGGGGCAGGAGAGTGTTGGGAGCCATTGCTATTTTATATAGTGTGATTAAGAATGCCACCCATGAAGGTGATCTTTGAACAAGAGATCTAGAAGAAGTAATGAAGTCAGGCATGCAGATAAAATATCTGGACGTAGAGTATTCGAGACAACACGAATAGCAAGTGCAAAGCCCTGAGGAAGGAGAACGTGGTGTATCTCAACAAGATCAGGGAGCTGTGACCAAGGTGGAATGAGGAAGAGGGAGAGTAACAGAAGGTGACATCCGCACAGTAACAAGGAGATTACCATGGAATCAGAGATCAGTGGAAATATTTAGATTTTTAATCTCAGTCAGAAGTGTACCCATTAGTGTTTCGATACAGAAATAAAAGCACTTTGTGAAGAAGGAAGTGGTTATATAGAGAATAAGTGTTTGAACATCACTAGAAGGGAGAGAGGGATGGGGGTCTAGGCTGGACCTCCTGGAAAGACTCCTAGAACAAGTCTTTAAAGCACCTTCCAAGCGGCATTGCTGTCTCTGCTCCTATAAAGAAGATGGGGAGTTAGCTACAATCCAGGGCTAACAAACCACCAGCAATACGACATCTGGTTCTCGCCACCCAAAGAGTGAGTGACTGGCTATGAGAGCACTGATGCGGAAAATCCTGAGGTCTCCAAGGTGCTGCTTATCAGGGCAATGGCCTAATGGCAGGAAGATGATTAACTGGTCTTCCAAATGTGGCTTGGGTGTCTGTAGTTGGGGGAACTTATCATGAAATTTGTCTTTCTGGCATTTGCATATAGGAAGGCAGGCTAGAAGGGGCCCCAGTAGACTATCTACCACAGGAAGACATCAAGGAAATACACGATCTGAATTGTTTCAACAAGACTACTCTGGCTGCTATGTAGAGAATATACAAAGAGAGGCCATCACCATGATCCAGTAAGAGACTATGATGGTTGGTGTAATCTTGTGTTAGATGAAATATTACAATCTAGGTCCACTCACTCATTGAACTGATGTCATTCATTCACTCAACAGTTTATGCATTTTACCACAAAACAGATTGCATGGCTCAAACCTGGGGAAATGTACTCATGTGATCTTATTGAAAACTGACTAAACATTTCTGTAAAACAGAGAATGAAATGTGTATGGCTATATGAATCAAAGCTTAAAGTCATCTTGCCTATGATGGTTATGTACATCCAAAGATTTCAATAGATGTAAAATGTTATCTTTCATTTCTTAATATCAAAAGAGAAATCAGTTTATCCCTTAGTTTGAATTCACTTGTCTACATGTAAAGCATGTCAAAACTTATGAGAAAGCTGGTTATGGACAATTATTCCCTCCCAGGCCTGATGGAAGGCCAAAACACCTTGCACACTTAGCAACATTGCTTATTTATTTGACCCTCATTAAGGCTCATTGCTTTATAGGTCAGGATGTGGTAAACATTCTGATAAACAAATTCAGGTAATGTAGCCAAAGCTGGTTTTTTTTTTTTTTAATAAGAAAGTTAGAGTTTGTCTTTTTTCAATTCTTGTATCTCAGAGCAATGTAAAATTCCAAAACATGGATAAACGCTACCTGATGACATTTAATTTAGCATCTGAAATACATGTTGCAGATATCAAGCACATGATTCAAAAATAGACCTTATAATAAACATAATATTTACTTCTTGATCAAATAATTTTACAGATAAAAATAATTCAGTTTGCCTATTTAGCTACTATAGGATACATGTTCCCAGGTGATGGTTGTAACCAGCTTACTTTATGTTGTTTTTATTCTCCTTTGTGCTGCTTTTAATATACTTCATACATACTTTGTTTTGAAGAGAATACTGTGTGTAACGATTATTCTTCTGGAACCATGTAAAGTATTAAATGAAACAGTTTTCAAAATGCATATCTTCTGTATGTAGTACCCAAAGAAGTGTGTGTAAGTATATATATATATATACATAGTATATATGTATACATAGTATACATAGTATATATATATCATAATTATAACTTTAATAATCACCTGACTTTTTCTTTTTAAAGTTTCAATAAGCTTTATATAATGAACCCAATTGAAGGAGGAATATTATATTGGGCTTCTCTGGTGGTTCAGTGGTAAAGAATCTGCCTGCCAATGCAGGAGACACCAGTTTGACCCTTGGATCAGGAGGATCCCTTGGAGGAGGACGTGGTAACCCACTCCAGGGTTCTTGCCTGGAGAATCCCATGGACAGAGGAACCTGTGGGCTATAGTCCATGGGGTTGCAAACAGTCATACATGAAATTAGCAGCTAAACAACAACAGCAAGTACATTGTTACGTAGTATGATACAGATGGTTAAAAGTATAAGGTATGCTTTAAAGCTGTAAAGTTATGTTTCTATATAAACAAGACCTGAATTAAATTATCTCTTCTCACTCTTCAACTGTCACAGGTCAAATAGGTTTACTAAAGAAGATATTTTTATTGTTTATTTCTAGAATATTTCCTCATACTTTATAGTTTTAAACTATTGTTTAATGGATATATGATAAATGTGTACATACACACATATATACATGTGTGTATATATGCATACATATAGGTGTAGGTAGGATGTACATACAGAAATTTTGAAAAATAAATGAACTATCCATTCATGGAAGGTTAGAGATTTATATTTCAAACTTGTATTTTTCTTGGCAGCTCATTCATCCAAACACTCAACAAATATTTGTAGAATAAATAAATGTATCAATAAGTGCATGCTTTATTCTGATACTCAATGGACAAAATGTATTCTTTAGAATTACTTTGACATCAAGGGAAACCATGGTCTCTTTCACATTATATCTGATGTCTCAATTTATAATCATAGCTGTTCATTTAAAATTTTTAAAACTTTTCTGGAAGATATTATGGTGATCCAAATTTCCCAGAGATCATGGGTGTGGTTTTTATGGTACTAAGGCAAAAAAGTGGTATTATGGTTGATACAAACTGCCATTTCTGGCCCCTTGTTTCCCAATTGCATTCATTAAATGTTTTCAGGTACGATCAATACTTTTTGAAAGTTTCCAAATTTAGTTTGTAAAATTGCATGCTTGGCTTGTGGAGCAATTATGCTCTTACCTGATGAGAAATATTTTAACTCTTTCCTAATGTTAGGTACAAAGAAAAAGATCTGCTTTAAAAGACTGGGCTTTCATTCTTTGTTTAAGTAAAAGAAATGTCCTCTTTTTTCCTAGCCATATAAGCATAAAGTGTCTTTAAAAATCCTTCTTTCTCAGAGTCCATATCCAGACACACTCTAATATTGGCTGATGCTCCTTCCTAAAGCACTTTCTTCTCTGCACATCCCCACATTTCCTGCCCCAGTTCAGGCTCTCCTGTCTCTTGAGCTCTTAAACAGCTTTGAACCTTACCTGCCTGGCCTTCACCAGTCTTCCCGCTTCCCTCCACACTGCAGTGAGGGTAATTTTTCTAATTAGAAAATCTGACTTTATCACTGTCATGTGTACAGCTTCCAGTGGTGCCTGACGCCTAAACCATCAACCCACACTCCTGAGTTGAGCTTTCAAAGCCCCTTGGGGTTGGGGCCTTTCCATTTCTCCAGGCTCATCTCTCTGCCTGCTCTCTGTGTTCCAAGTGAACCAAAATAACTTCTGCTTTCCAACGTGCAGCTCCTCTCCCTCTGTACTCCCTACTCATTACTGTGCTTGAATGGCTGCAAGCTGTTGACCGTGTTTTGGTGTTAAAGTGTCTTGAACTCTGGAAAAATTGGTATAGCATTAAGTACTGAGATGGTAAATTCTCAGGTTAGAAGCAAGATTTTAAAATCAGGAGGAAATTTAGTAAGAATTCAAGGCTAAAAGAAAATGTGAATAGAAAAAAAAAAAAAAAAACCCAAAATATTATTTAAAAAACCTCCCCACCCTGTATTAGATTTTTTAAAAATGCAATCAACCCTCCACTCCCTTATTTCTCTTAGAAAAGTCACCCAAGGTCACACACAAAGTAGCGTGATTTTCAGATCAGCTCTGGGATTCTACACTGACCCCAGTTAAAAGTTGCCTTAAACTTACTCATCCTTCAGGGCTTCAACATCACCACCTCTGTGGATCCCTCCTGATCCATGAGAGTAAATTGCTTCTGTGACCCCTGTAACATCTTGCGTGTCCCCAACCTAAATACAGTACTGACATACTTGTCATCTCCCCAAAGATAGATGTGTAGATGCACATTTCTTCCCCAGTACGTGGCTATATTATTGAATGGAAGGATCATCTCTCTCCTATCAGTAGTTCAAGTGCATGTCACAGAGCCTGAGACCTACCAGGTAGTCGCACAATATAGGTCTGTTGAAATTAACATGTCTCTGGGAGGACCTTTGACTCAAGTCCATTTTGTTACTGACAAAGTGCAGTTTGTTTTTCACCAGTAGGTGTCGCACTAGCTCTATCTTTTTAGAGCACGTTTTGGCTTTTCTGTTCCGCTCTCACATATTAATTGGGTTGTTATGGGAAGGAGATGATAATTTAGGCACTGTTTACAGAATAAAACTGATTTAACCTTCGGTTTTTCTGTGAACATTTTTTCCAAACCTAGTGTTCCAACTGAAATTGCCAAAGTAAAAAGAAGACTTCAAATTTAAAAGATGATTAGAGTGAAATAAAAATTCAAGATGGGACATCAAGTTAAGAACACAGGAAAAATGTGAAGCACAAAATCAACACCTCAGAATGGTAATGGCACGATAATAGCTGTAGCCACACAACTGTTTCTTTCCATCTCACAAGCAAAAAGCAAATTGTGTTTGGTATCTGAGCAAAAGGGCTCGAAGGAAAAACAAAGCCCAGAATAAAATGTGCTTTGTTTGTAGGGTGTCATTAGCTTTGAGAAACTCAAGATCCTGCATAAAGAACCTTTAATCATGCACTTATGAATATTATACGTCTAATACTTGCACAACTTGAGAATCAGGAAAACAGAGAAACAAGCAGAAAAGAAAACAAAGGAGATGATAAATGATCCTTGGACGTGTGAAGACAGACAGTGAAAAGAATTTTTAAAATAAGATAGAAAATGGCCAGATACACATTACTAAATACTTGCAGCTTGTAACAGTAGAGGAGAGACTGAGTCTTGGAATCAGAAGATCAGGGTTATGAATTCTAAGACTAGCTGTGTGACCTCAGGCTATACAGATCTGTCCTCTCAGATTGTCTGTATTTTGAAACATAAAATAAAGCTGATATCCAAACTGTGTAGTAATGGTCAAATAAGATAAAACGTGTAAATACTCTTCATGTTCTTTAAAATGCTATAGCAACATAGAGTAGTATTGGAGGAGAAACGTGAAATTAACATTTATTCAGCATTTACCCTGTTGCAAGTAAGTGCTGGGGAGCACTTGACATAAAAATACCTTTGATTTCTTCCAGTAGGCAAGACTCAGCTAGTCATTGAACTGCATTCACAGGTCCCTACGGTCACTCCTGGTCATCTCTGTGTTTCAGTGCAGTTAAGTCCCTACATATGAACAAGTTCCATTCCGAGAACATGTTTGTAAGTCCAACAAGGTTGCCTAGGTACCCAAGTAACACAATCAGCTATACATTACTGTACTGTAACAGAATTATAATACTTTTCACATAAATAATACATAAAAATAATACCTTGAAAAGCACAGTACAGTACAACAGCTGGCATACAGGGGCTGATATCGAGTAACCATGCATGAAGAGTTACTGACTGGAGGAGATAGAGGAGGTAGGAGGTGGTAGAGCTGAAGGATCATCAGCAAAGGAGACGGAGGGCAAGCCACAGTTTCACTCACCCCGATGTTGATGGCACAGATTCTGGTTCTAATGCTAGACTCAATTCTACTACCCTCTTAAACAAATGGTCCAGTGGTGTCTGGGTAGTAGCTCTTTTTTTCTCATCATAGATGACACGGTAGGACTGGATCTTCGTGCAGGGTTCTACGTTCGGGTCCTGTGCCTGAAAAACTAACAGTGTCTCCTCAAATAAAGAAAATCCCCTTGCCATTTCCTGCATCGTGAATCTCTTCAGTTCATCAGTTACTTCTTCTTTCTCTTTGTCTATCTACATCCTTTCTCTGTGCATATTTGTATCTTTGAAAGTTTGAAAGTTGAAGTTTTGTTGGAGGGGACTTATTGTACACATCTCTCACATACGGAAATTATAGATATTACTACCAATCTCTCAACATTGAGGGATTTTTATGCAGGGTGAGCTTCGTCAGAATTGGTAGTCTTGGGCCAGTGGGAGTTAGACCTGGTGCTTTAAAAGAAGCCCTGGATGTATTTGCCAATAAGTTCCTGCTCGAAGCTTCCTTTTGAAGGAAAAAGATATAAAGGAATTTGTCATCAGATCAAGATTGCAGATACCTTTTACACCTGAAGCGGTAGATAGATGAGACTTTTTTCTTCAGTTGGAAGGTTTCTTCTATTAGAGGAGAAAACCAGTTTTGGAAGATGACACCTCGAGAGACAACAGGAATAACCTTGCCCCTGAATGTGCTCTCAACAAACATTTACTAAATAAAGATCAGTTTCTATATCTTTCAACGTTAGAGATCCATATTTCTAAGTTTGTTGGTTTCAATACATACATATGATTTTAAGTTGTTTAGTAGTTTGCCTTTTCCACTCCAGAATAAGTGGATTTGGACAGGCAAATTTGCTTTCTTGAAAGTACACACTTTTGTATGCATTGGTATCAAGAGTGTTATTATTCTAACTTACTTCATATGGGCTTGGTGAAAAAGAAGAAGCAAAAATTAAAATAGTGAAAGAGAGAAAGGAAAGTCCAAGATCTAATTCAACTGAAAGCAAAACCCTTTCAGCAGAAAGCAAACCCTACAGCAATTTATGTCCTCAATTCAATTCTAATATTCTCTCCTTTTATTTGTCTTCAGCTTTTACATTTGAGTTATTTTCTGCCAAAAGAAACCAAATAGTGCAGGAAATTAAACTTTTCTTCCTTAAAAAATTATAGAAGTTTGGATCAGTATTTCACAAACAGTTTTAGAATATTAGCAGTCTATGCAATGGATTATAACTCCATAGATTTTCTTGTGCACTTCTGCAAAACTTCATTATATCCATGACTGTTGAACTGAAACTATTACCAGTTCCTAAAAAGGCAGGTCAAATATTATTTCAATTGCTGATGAGCAGCTCTATTCCTTGACAAGGTTACCATTGCTGCCATTTGATGCTTTGTGCAGAGTGGAACTAATGTTATTCCAGGAGGTAACAGTAATGAACTAAATTTTACATCCACAAAGGAGATTGGACAGCAGGGCAGTCTTGCACTTTGGTTTTTATCTGTAATCAGATTCTTTATCACCATAAATCCTGTCTGTCAAGTTCCCCCAAGTAAGCTGGATTTATTAAAATGCGTTGTTACTCCTTGTTCCAGTAATGAGCTCCGCTACTGGTGACTGTTCAAAGAACCACAGAAAAGCAGAGGAGAGGACCTGTTACTATATAGCAAGGAGACTACATAGGCAGTGGGAATTGAATATGACTTTTAACTCCACGCCATTGATGGTAATTTTTGGTTGCTTGCCCGATTTGCCTGGGGCAGCTAAAAACATCACCTTAGTTTTATTCAGGCTAATTGTCAGCCTGTGCAGTGGTGCCAAATTTGAGAAATGATTGACAATCAGATGTACAACCTCAGGTGTATGACCCTGCAGTTCATAGTCATTAGCACTCAGTCATTCAGGGCTGGCCTGCCCTAAAGACATTAGTGGAGGCCAGCCATCTGATGAGACCAGAGAGCTCTGGGGAGGCGCAGCTGCACGTTCTACCCAGATGTTCATGATTTTTGTTGCATGATTGAGCATCCTTGCGCAGGGAAGCTAGATAGCTTAGGGCCTATTGACGACCTTGTCTGACACCCATTTTTGTGCAGGGGCGGTTCAGGCTGGACGCCATCTGGCCTGACTTGGCTGGCTGTTTCATCATGTGGCTGCCTCTCCACACTGATGGATTTCTCTGAATAGCTGAGTGTGTTGAGCTTCACTAAGTAAGAGAAAAACAATGTATAAGCCCTGGAGTTACTCACCATCTTTCCTCTCAGTCTGGAAAATTGGGAATGCCTCTCTGAGGCTAATTATAATATCTGTATATGAGCTCCATTATCTTTACAATCTAACCATATCTCAAATTTTGTTCTTTCTCCATTTATCCTTCTTAAACACATTCCCCTATAGAGTGAAACAGAATTATTCTACACCTGTCACTTTTTTTGTTGGTGGTGGTGTTTCTCATGCTTTGTTGTTTAATCAAACTTTTATCAAAACTAAAATCCATATGAACAAGCTGTAAGAGCTTACATTTAAAAACACTGCTGAAGTCAGATGTGCTATGAACTAAAGCATTATACCTTAGTCAGGGAAAGACACTTCACTTAAAATTACACAGTAAATGTGACTTTTCCCCCAGTCTGAGGAAAAAACATCCAAGGAATTAAAAACAGTCTTGAAGATCTCTTGGTGGTCATCCCAGTTTCTATCTTTGCTGAACTTCCTGAGATCTCTGCTTCTTCCTAAGAATGTCTTTCTCAGAGTCAGACTTGGCCTGGAGAATTTTCATGTACCCTTTGGGGAAAATGTAGTCCTCAAGTACAGGGGCTGGAACTGCCCGAGGGTCCAGCAGTCTCCCCAAATTTGATCTTGAGGGGAGAGAGGAATGCCCAGAAGCTCCAGCAGGGCTGTGCTGGGCAGAATGTAGCCCTGCAGAGGTGCAGGGCCCTGTATCGAATGCTGCAGTACAGCATCATGTCGGGGAGTCACGCTGAGAGATCCTTCCTTAGATCTGCCCACGGGTACAGCCAGTCACACTTCGCTTTATCTTCCACCACCCTGCAGAATTCTGCTGGCTCATGTGGAAATGTAACTGCGTACCCAGACCTCCCGCCCACCCTTCTCTGAAGGACAAGCCTTCCTTTCCAGAGACAGTCAATTCCTCATCTGCTGTCATAAACTGAAAGTCAGTGGGCAGAATTCTAACCACAGATAATTTTTGTTTGGCTTGCATAATGTTCTAAAAATCAGAAAATTTCACCAAAAACATCTGGCACTTTAGCTTCTTTGGAAAAACAAGATGTGGCATTTCTACAAGGCATTTCTAGAAAGTAACAACCAACTGAGCTCTGGAGCCCTGTTGCTCCTTAGTGTCTTGTTTTCTCTTTCTCTTTGGGGTTTTTGACTCCTGGTGGAAGGAGGAAGAAAATCATCTGAGATGGGACACAGTGGAGTCAGTAGAGCTCATTAACATACAAAGAAGTGTAGGGTTTCTTATTTCTATTCCCACTCCCTTTTCAAATTGTGATTCTTGGATCTTTCAGAAAAGAAAACATACAGCTGCTTCACTAAACCGTGTACTCTCTGTGGCTGTTTGCTTAGTTATAAAAGCCCTGACAGAAACTTTTTAAATTGGAATATAATTGTTTTAAAATGTTGTGTTAGTTTCTGCGGTACAGTGAACTGAATCAGCAGTATGTATACATATGTACCCTCACTCTTAGAACTCCCTTCCAAGTCATCCTAACTCTTTAGGTCATCACAGAGTACACAGCTGAGCTCCCCCTGCTCTACAGCGCTATCTATTTTACATGTGGCAGTTTATATATGCCATAGAAAAAGCAGGAGAATTTCAGAAAAAATATCTACTTCTGCCTTTGACTTTTCACTTTCATGCATTGGAGAAGGAAATGGCAACCCACTCCAGTGTTCTTGCCTAGAGAATCCCAGGGATGAGGGAGCCTGGTGGGCTGCTGTCTATGGGGTTGCACAGAGTCGGACACGACTGAAGTGACTTAGCAGCAGCAGCAGCAGACTTTGACTATGTCGATGACAACAAATTGTGGAAAAGTCTTAAAGAGATGGGAATACCAGACCACCTTACCTACCTCCTAGAAATCTGTATGCAGGTTGAGAAGCAACAGGCAAAACTGGACATGGAACAATGGACTGGTTCAAAATGAGGAAAAGATTATGTCAAGGCTGTATATTGTCACCATGTTTATTTAACTTATATGCAGAGAGTACATCATGTGGAATGCCATGCTGGATGAAGCACATCCTGAAATCAAAACTGCAGGGAGAAATATCAATAACCTCAGATATGTAGATGACACCACACTTACGGCAGAAAATGAAGAGGAGCTAAGGAAACTCTTGATGAAAGTGAAAAAGGAGAGTAAAAAAGCTGGCTTAAAGCTCAACATTCAGAAAACTAAGATCATGGCAACTGGTCCCATGACTTCATGGCAAATAGATGGGAAAACAATGGAAACATGAAAGACTTTATTTTCTTGGGCTCCAAAATCACTGCAGATGGTGACTGCAGCCATGAAATTAAAGATGCTTGCTCCTTGGAAGAAAAACTATGACAGCAGATTAAAAAGCAGAAACATTACTTTGCTGATAAAGGTCCATCTAGTCAAAGCTATGGTTTTTCCAGTAGTCATGTATGGATGTGAGAGTTGGACCATAAAAAGCTGAGTGTTGAAAAATTGATGCTTTTGAACTGTGGTGTTGGAGAAGACTCTTGAGAGTCCCTTGCACTACAAGGAGATCCAACCAGTCCATCCTAAAGGAAATCAGTCCTGAATATTCATTGGAAGGACTGATGCTAAAGCTGAAGCTCTCCAATACTTTGGCCACCTGATGTGAAGAACTGACTCATTGGAAAAGACCCTGATGCTGGGAAAGATTGAAGGTAGGGGGAGAAGGGGATGACAGAGGATTAGATGGTTGGATGGCATCACTGATTTGGTGGAGATGAGTTTGAGCAAGCTCTGGGAGTTGGTGATGGACAGGGAGGCCTGGTGTCCATGGGGTTGCAAAGAGTCGGACATGACTGAGCAACTGAACTGAACTGAACTGATATATGTCAATACTGCTCTCCCAATTTGTCCCACTCTCCTCATCCCCCCTAGATACCCGAGAGAAACTTCTCAATTGCTGCATATAAGGGTTGATGCAGGTGAAGGGCTTTTTCTTTCAGGGCTGGAGGATCACAGGAGATGGCCACTATCATGCATTCATCAAGTGAAGATTTCCTAGGAGAAGCCTAATGATCCATTTAGGTCAATATAACTCTCTGTGAGGGTCTTCTCAAGAACATTTCTGATTCTTCTCTTTGATTATTTGAAGAGATAATGACCTCTCTATCATCAAACACTGCCTATTGCTTTTTTGGACACATCCTCTATAACATGGGTATAAAATGTGTTCTCACCTATAGAGTCATTGCAATAGAATTTATAATTGTTGTTTGGTTCTGGAAGGTTCTTTCTTTTACTTAATCAAAAATGATCTTATAGATTCTTTCCTTAGTTATCGTCCATGACACTTCTCAGGCTTTTCTCTCTTTTGCATGAAATCCTTTCAGATATTTAGTGACACTGATACTTTCCAAGTCATGTTTAACTTAGACATCACCAGTTATTTCAGTGAATTTGTCAATGAGATGCTTTCCAGAGTACTCACCATTTTGATAAACTTATACTTGTTATTGCCTTTTTAATGCAACTATTTTATTTTGGATGGTTGAATGTAATACCCAGAAATAAGTGAAACAGTCTTTTTGTATCTTAATTTCAGCAGAGGTCCCCTAGATGGAGAATAAAATAATAGGTGCCAGTAGGGTTGCCAGTTGCACAGCTGCAGGGGGCACCATTCACATCATGGTCTGTGAACAGAACACTTTGGGACTGTACTTGCTGTGCACAACCTTCGTGACCCTACATGACTGTCCCAGACACTTCTTAGAAGTGCTGATCACACTTAGAGGTTGTGCATTAACCCATCACTCACTCACTACCAGGGTTTAAGAAGGAAGGCAATTCATTGCCAGAAGGAAGAAGCTGGTGGTGAAGATTTCATTGGAAAAAGCTATACACATGTTGATTTCTCCCTGATTCCACAACTACGTACCACGGATGAGAGGGAAATGCTTTTTCCTTACCTTGAGCCAAATGAAGAGGGATTTCAGAATACAACTCAGAGAGCTTGGTTGGGCCTTGCCTCTGAATTTAAAGAATGCAGTGACATAAACACCTAGAGACAGGACCCTATCATGTGGGCACAGTGTCTAGATGTGACCAGATCAATGCATAATACAGAAGAACTTGTCCATCTGAAAATGTAAACCAGTATTACATTGATGTTTTTAATTGACATGTAACAAAATGACTTTGTATTGAGTTTCCAAGCAAACATCTAGGTATTTCTCATATAAACTGCAATTGGGTCATGTATCATGATATTTTATGCAGAAAAATAATTTTTTTTAGATCAAATCAGAATCAACTTGCTACAGAGGCAGCAGCATCAAATGTGGGTTTAGATTGCTTTGGTTTGTGTCTCACCTTGTCTTTCTGGTTGACCAATTCATGAACCTCCCTGAGCCTCAATGTTCTCCTCCTCTCCTTCCCCTGACCTAGAATTGTGAGAGTTTAATGGGCTGGTATGTGAGGGTGGTTAGCACATTGGAAGAGTTTGATAAATACCAGTTCCCTTCTGCCTTCTTGATGACACCCTTCATTGGTGGGTTTGTTTATCCCCAGTCACCCATAGTCTAGTCAAGGCTATGGTTTTTCCAGTGGTCATGTATGGATGTGAGAGTTGGACTATGAAGGAAGCTGAAGAATTGATGCTTTTGAACTGTGGTGTTGGAGAAGACTCTTGAGAGTCCCTTGGACTGCAAGGAGATCCAGCCAGTCCATTCTAAAGGAGATCAGTCCTGGGTGTTCATTTGAAGGACTAATGCTGAAGCTGAAACTCCAATACTTTGGCCACCTGATGCGAAGAGTTGACTCATTGGAAAACACTCTGATGCTGGGAAGGATTGGGGGCAGGAGGAGAAGGGGACGACAGAGGATGAGATGGCTGGATGGTATCACCGACTTGATGGACATGAGTTTGAGTGAGCTCCAGGAGTTGGAGATGGACAGGGAGGCCTGGCACGCTGTGATTCATGGGGTTGCAAAGAGTAGGACATGACTGAGCAACTGAACTGAACTGAACTGAGTCACCCTGCAGGGGACAGTGTAACACAAGGGCTGAGTGCCATTGTTAAGAAAGTGTCACCACTTACAAGCCTGTGACTTGAGCAAATTACTTCAATTCCCTGCTTCTCAGCACCTTTCTCTGTTAATAGGGGGAAGTATCAGTGTTTGAATATAAGATGAAGTATGACATTTAAAGTGTTTAGCACAGAACTTGGCACTCAACACATACTTGGTGATTCTTTTTCCTTAACTGTCATTACTGTACTGCTACTGTAACTGTAGCTGAGTTGTTTATTTGCTCTGATGATTAGGCTGAAACTGTCCTCCTGAAATCTGAACAAAGGGTCCATTTGAAACACATTTTACTGTGCTTGCTCTGGGGACGTCAGGAACACCTCTAATTAATAAGTCTGAAAGTGAGTAGCAGGTTTCCAGCAGAGGGAGATGGGGGAAGGGATGGCTACAGAACGCCATTTGATCATCTCTCATTCATTCTGATTCACATTTCCTACAAATATCTCTTGTAAATTCCTCTGAGATGTATGCTCTCCCTAATTCTAGGTGTCATGAGCATATCCTCAAAAATGACAGGTTACTTTTATTCTGTCCCTTTCATTTCAACCCACCAGCTCTTCCTTTTATTGAATTAACTACAGAGGAGTTGCTCCCCTCATGGATTCCTCTGAATTCTCTCCCCTGCTGATCTCTCTACTAACACTGCAGTATTTGCCATCCTCCTATACTGGCATCTATGTCTCCTGCTGTGCAGCTTCTCAATGCCTCTCTGGACTCTAGGAGGCAACCTGGGTTATTAGGAGATGCGATGCAACAAGATGGAGAAAAGTAAACTTAGGCTTGTTTGAGTCAAAATTTGAGATTTGGGATATGAAAATGTTTGCTAAGTCACTTAAGTCACTAACTCTTTGTGACTTACTCTAACTGACTAACTCTTTGTGACTCTATAGACCAGAACCCACCAGGTTCCTCTGTTCATGGAATTCTCCAGGCAAGAATACTGACTGGAGTGGGTTGCCATGCTTTTCTCCAGGGGTCTTCCCAACCCAGGGATCAAACCCATTTCTTTTATGTCTCCTGCATTGGCAGGTGGGTTCTTTTACCCTAGCACCATCTGGGAAGCCAAAATAGTGTTTAACCACCTTTTTATAACCAAGAGCTCCTTGTATATTATTTTTTTAATCATCATAAATCTCATGTTCTGAAAAAGACTACATTTTTATTCAAGAATGATAACAAATATTGCTTCCGTTGAGAAATCTAAATGTGCCAGTGAGATGATCCATAATTTTTGAGAAAATAGAAAATAAAATGGTGATATTTTTAATTTAGCTTAGCCATGTCACCTGCCAAAACTGTATTATTTTTTATAGACTTGTGGAAATCTTGAAAATAGCTTGAAAACCCACATTATTACTTTAATAAACCTTTAGCAGTTGGCAACCTCAGATTAGGAATTGCTGGTTATGGCTTTAGCTAGAATCATTAAAACCAAGTCTTTAGTGAGAAAGATGTCATGTATGTAAAAGATGATGATTTAAAGCTTTAAATAACTTATTCTATTTTCATTTGTTTTTTAATAAGATGTTTATCATTTAAAAAATTCTTTTTCAAATTATTTTCCCATTTAGGTTATCACAGAATATTGAGCAGAGTTCGCTGTGCTACACAATTAGTCCTTGTTGGTTATCTATTTTAAACATAACAGTGTGTGCCTGTCAATACCAAACTCCTAATCTGTCCCTCCCCCTCACTCTTTCCCCTGGTAACCATTAGTTCATTTTCTAAGTCTGTGAATCTGTTTCTAGTTTTTAAATATCTTCATTTGTATCATTTTTTTAGATTCCACATATAAGTGATATCATACGATAATTTGTCTTTCTCTGTCTGACTTACCCTTGTTTAATATGATAATCTCTAGGTCCATCCATGTTGCAGCAAATGGCATTATTTCACTCTTTTTAATGGCTAAGTTATACTCCATTGCAGCAGCAGCAATACTCCATTGTATATACATACCACATCTTCCTTATCCGTTCCTCTGTTGATGGACATTTAGGTTGTCTCCATGTCTTGGTTATTGTAAACAGCACTGCAGTGAACACTGGGGTACATGTATCCTTTTGAACCAAGTTTTTCTCCAGATATATGCCTAGGAGTGGCATTGCTGGATCATATGGCAGCTCTGTTTTCAGTTTTTTAAGGAGTCTCCAACTGTTCTTCATAGTGGCTGTACCAATTTACATTCCCACCAATAGTGTAGGAGGGTTCCCTCTTCTCCACACCCTCTCCAGCATTTATTGTTTGTAGATTCTTTTAAGGATGGCCATTCTGACTGGTATGAGGTGATATCTCATTGTAGTTTCAATTTTTATTTCTCTAAGACAACATTGAACATCTTTCCATGTGCCTCTTGGCCATCTATATGTCTTCTTTGGAGGAATGTCTATTGGGTTCTTCTGCCCATTTTCTGATCGGGCCGTTTGTTTTAATGGTATTGAGCTGCATGAGTTATTTGTAAATTTTGGAGACTAATCCTTCGTTGGTCAAGAGGCTTAAGTACTAATATCTCATTTGGCGCCACCCTTATGGCAGAAAGTGAAGAGGAACTAAAAAGCCTCTTGAAAGTGAAAGTGGAGAGTGAAAAGGTTGGCTTAAAGCTCAACATTCAGAAAACGAAGATCATGGCATCTGGTCCCATCACTACATGGGAAATAGATGAGGAAACAGTGGAAACAGTGTCAGACTTTATTTTTCTGGGCGCCAAAATCACTGCAGATGGTGACTGCAGCCATGAAATTAAAAGACGCTTACTCCTTGGAAGGAAAGTTATGACCAACCTAGATAGCATATTCAAAAGCAGAGACATTACTTTGCCAACAAAGGTTCGCCTAGTCAAGGCTATGGTTTTTCCTGTGGTCATGTATGGATGTGAGAGCTGGACTGTGAAGAAGGCTGAGCCCTGAAGAATTGATGCTTTTGAACTGTGGTGTTGGAGAAGACTCTTGAGAGTCCCTTGGACTGCAAGGAGATCCAACCAGTCCATTCTGAAGGAGATCAGCCCTGGGATTTCTTTGGAAGGAATGATGCTAGAGCTGAAACTCCAGTACTTTGGCCACCTCACGCAAAGAGTTGACTCATTGGAGAAGACTCTGATGCTGGGAGGGATTGAGGGCAAGAGGAGAAGGGGACGACAGAGGATGAGATGGCTGGATGGCATCACTGACTCGATAGATGTGAGTCTCAGTGACCTCCAGGAGTTGGTGATGGACAGGGAGGCCTGGTGTGCTGCGATTCATGGGGTCACAAAGAGTCAGACACGACTGAGCGACTGATCTAATCTGACCTGAGCTATTTTGAGGGGAGGTGGAATGGTGGGAAAAGTAAGAGCTCCGGATCAGAAAGATCTGGTTCCTATTACTTACAAGCTTACTGATCGACTTTTATAAAGCTAGCATACTTCTTTGCACCTTGGTTTCATCATCTTTAGAAAGATCAATAACACCTCCCCTATGAGATTGGTGTGAGGATGAGAGATGATGCATGGAAAGGGAAGACATCAACTGGCAGAGTATAAGTTGTTATTAAAGAGTGGCTCTTATTATGGGGATGAACAAGCTACCATTGTTTGAAAGCTCACCATATACCAGGCCCTTATTTTCTGATGAGAAAATTGAGGGATGGAGCCTGTCAGTAGCTTTCATAGCCACTCTACGGCTGTATTAGGTCAGCAAACTGTGATAGCCAATAATCCCCATATTTCAGTGGCTTCACAAAGTGAAAGTTTGTTCCTCTTTTGTGTTCATGTCGTTTGCAGGAGACTGTTCCATGCTCACCTTACTTGAACAATAGGCTAAGGAATGTCGCTGATTGCTGGGGCCAGTGGGTAAAAGGGGATTTCCCTGTAGCTCAGTGGTAAAGCAGAGAAGCCAATGGCACCCCACTCCAGTACTTCTGCCTGGAAAATCCCACCGATGGAGGAGCCTGGTAGGCTGCAGTCCATGGGGTCGCTGAGGGTCAGACACAACTGAGTGACTTCACTTTCACTTTTCACTTTCATGCATTGGAGAAGGAAATGGCAACCCACTCCAGTGTTCTTGCCTGGAGAATCCCAGGGACGGGGGAGCCTGGTGGGCTGCTGTCTATGAGGTCACACAGAGTCTGACACGACTGAAGTGACTTAGCAGCAGTAGCAGCAGTGGTAAAGAATCCACCCACTATTGCAGGAGATGGGGGTTTGATCTCTGGGTTGGGAAGATTCCCTGGAGAAGGAAATGGCAACCCAGTCCAGTTTTCCTGCCTGGACAATCCCATGGACAAAGGGGCCTGGCAGTCTACCATCCACGGGGTCACATCTGAGAAACTCAACAACAAGAGGGGATAAAAGATGGAGAATCCTGCAGAACCCTCAAATGATTCTACCTCAAAGTGATACACATCATTTTTCACTTGTATTTCCTCAGCCAGAACAAGAATTATGGCCGTGCCTAATGCCAAGGTGACAGAGACGTGCAAGCCCCATCTGAAGCGGACAAGAAGCAGATATGGGTGTCACCTCACATGGTGACAGCATTCCAGTTCAAACCCCAGTCTCTGATTTAAATCTGGATGAAACAGGGGAGCTAGAAACTCTTACTTTTCTTAAACCTGTTCTTTATAACATGGTCTCATTGGTATATCTGAAGAAAATTCTCACAATCTAAATGTCACATATACATAACCACTTAAGTCTAAGTGCAAAGATGTGGTACCAAGCAAAGTGAAGGGGATTTATGTATTTTACTTTTTTGTGATTGTGGATAATTGAAACTAAGTACCTTCCATTTAAGACTTTGCCTCTTGCTTTGCCATTTAGTACCTTTTAAGTCACTAAAGCTATATTTACCCTGCTTGCCAAAAGCATCTACATACCACAGCACACCTTAATGTTAACAGCTTCATTTTCCCCCCTTTGGCTTACAGCCGGGGAATAGTCTTTGTTACCATGTGAGCCTATAGAACATATCAGAGGAATGAGGCCACGAAATTTCCTGCTCCCGTGTCCAGTGATGTGGAACTCTGGCTCATCAGAGCCCTTCTCCTGTGTTCCCACCTGGGCTGACCATTTAGCTCAGGGACAAAAGCTCCCTTTGGTGACAACCCTGCACAGATGCAGACAATAAGCCCTGTGGTCACGGTGCCTCCTCCTCTACCGAATTGTGGAATCTGAAATGGTCTTTATTAAATGAGAGAAAAACTCATTTCAAAAAAAGAAAAAAACTTAGAGTGCGGGAGAACCCCCACAATTCTGACTTTGGGTTGGCTACGGGGGCTGTGTTACATAATCCATATTTCATGGAATCACCAGATTTTTTCTTTCCAAATAAATCTGTAGAGCTCAGGAACTCATGGTTTTGCTGTTTTAGTCTGCCCACCTATTGATTTATTTTCACTTGTTCTGAGTTTTCCTACACCTAGCTGCAGGTGGATAATTTCAGTTCTCAACTTCCGTTCCAGAATGGTATGTTCCCCTTTGTATGTTCTTTGCTGCTTGGTCCACAGGTCCATTTCTTTGATCAGGATAGGAAAGTCTCATTAATTCAGAATCTGTGGTCACTCTAACAATGACAATACTTTTTTTTTTTTTTTTTTTTAATCTCCGTGCTCTTAGGAAGAAAGTGTTAAAATTAACTGAGCAGTTCTTAGGGAAAGCATAATCAAACTCCTCTCAGTTCAGTTCAGCTCAGTTCAGTTGCTCAGTCATGTCCGACTCTTTTCGATTTACATGAAACTGCAATTCATGGGGTCACAAAGAGTCCGACACTATTGAGCGACTGAACTGAACTGAACTGAATATGTTAATTACCAAAAAATATCTTTAGTCAGTATTTGTTTCTCAAAGACCTTATCAAGTATTACCTGAATTTTGGGATTAAGTCCTTGATCTAAGTTGAGTTATAATATGGATTTGTAGGTAATAAAGCTATGCATGCATGTATGCTCATGTCCAGCTCTTTGTGACCCCATGGACTATAACCCACTAGGCTCCTCTGTCCATGGGATTTTCCAAGCAAGAATACTGGAGTGGGTTGCCATTTTCTCCTCCAGGGGATCCTCCCAACCCAGAGATCAAACCCCCATCTCCTGTGTCTCCTGCAGGCAGGCAGGTTCTTTACCATTGTGCCACCTGGGAAGCCCCAATAAAGCTCTGCTTTTATTTAAAAATAGATACCACAGTTCAGATGGTTTGTTTCACAAGTTTCACTATCATCCACCTCCTAGATGAACAATCTTAGTCTTCTCTTTAACACCATGAATCTACTTTTAACCTGAGTTTAAGAAATGCAGTCTTTTTGTTTATACAATCAACTTCATTGTATAGAGTACTATATATACATTCCCCCTTTTCTTCTGGCTAGAGAAAAGGAAATTCAGTCAGCAGTTTTTCTGATGCTGGAATGCTTAGAGTTCAATGCAGTTTGCTCCCATGGAAGAGCCAAGTCCAGTGCCATTTAAATCAAATGAAGCTGTAAAACATTTTAGAGATCGTTTCTTTTAAGGGCTAGAGGATGTGGACCATTCTATTTACTCTGTCAGAAAACAGATGTGCAGTAATAAATGAAATTCCTGCTTGTCGGTTTCTTTTCACCAGCATATTATTGAGCCATGATGCATGGGGAAAGCTGGGGGAATAGTTGGTATAATCAAGGACAACTTTCCTTGCAGTCAGTGAACTTACAGCAATTATATTCCCCATGTGTGGCTGTATTCCTTACCTCTTTGAGGTGGGAGGGAAGAGAGCAAAGTGTTTAAAATTGTGGGTTCTAGGATCACAGAAAATGGAAACTGAATCCCAGTTGTGCCATTCAGTAGGTGGTATTTAACTTACCTGAATCCTAGTTTCTTTATCTATAAAATAGAGAGAAAAATAACACCCACCTTACAGTTGTGAGAACTCAAGGAGTGAAGACACTTAACATAGTGTCTGGTACATAGTAAAGTCAATGGATATTCTCTGCTGTTAGGTCAAGAGGAGCCAGAGTGGGGTTCTGTGGACTCCAGATATGCTATTTTTCATGGCAAACAGTAGTGTCAGCCATCTGTAGCTGCTTGGGATACACTGAACCAAAAAAACAAACCTATTGGAAGAAAGTCTTCCATTGCATCCAGACGTTGTGAGATCTCTGCTTATTTCCTCTCCCCAGATTCAATGCCTATGACTTAGAAAGCAGTTTTTGGCTAATGGTGGATAATCGCAGACATGGTGAGCTTGTTGACATCTAACAAATTCACTTCTACATGGTTAGAGCCATAGCCTGGGAAATAATTATGACTCTTATCACCTGCTTCACATCCTCTCCTCCAAATGGAGTGTCTAGGACAACATAGATTACACCCCTTATACCACTTACTTAACAAATATTTATTAAGGCCTCCCTAAATTCATGGCAATTTGATTGGCCTGGTGTGGAGAGCAGAAACTTAGCTTGGGGTTGGAGGAGACATGCATGCAAAACACAGTATATGCCTATGTAGCATGAGCAGGTGCATTGGAGAAGGAAATGGCAACCCACTCTGGTGTTCTTGCCTGGAGAATTCCAGGGACAGGGGAGCCTGGTGGGCTGCCGTCTATGGAGTCGCACAGAGTTGGACATGACTGAAGTGACTTAGCAGCAGCAGCGGCAGCAGCATGAACAGTGCAGAAAAAACCTTAGAAGAGGGGGTGGCTCCAAAGCAGTGGCTTAACATGACTGAGCTCTGTTCAATTCCCATTTTCTTGATAAAACCATCATCTCCTATCTTTTCTTCTCCTCCTCTTCCTTTTTTCTCTTCCAAATCACAACCTCCATTAATGTTTGGGCTGCAGAAACCAGGATAGGTTCTACAGACTGACTGAATCCACTGTCAGCTTGAGAGGCTTAAATGGGGAGGTCTTGACTTGGGGAAGATACCTCTTCCCGCCAAAGCCCCATCTTCCTGGCCAACTCCTACACATCTTTTTAGGCTCATCTTAAACACGGCCTCCTCTGTGAGTCCTTCCTTGACCTTCCTAGACAAATTTTGGGATGGAGTGGGGAGTGCATTTATCAGAATTATAATGGTAATTAAAACACAAATATCCTTTACTCTCAGATTTCTTATGGTTATGCCTTCCCAACAGCTTCTATGTTTCTCTTCCAACGTAGTCAGTCTTTTCCCTCTCTTGGCATAGAATCCCTGAGAGATGGTGAGGAATAATTAGGAATGTATTAAGGCTGGTTGAAATAAGAATGTGATCAGTGAGAACTAGTGTTCATCATCATAATGAATGAGTACCTGACTGGAAATGATGGTGATGGGGTAGGATGAGGCCATTAGTCAAAAGGCACCCCTGTATTGCACCATATCTGTACTTCTATCACTGCACTTTGCGCTTACTTTGTCATTCTTCGGTCTACATGTCTATGTAGCCGATATACTTCAGCTTCAGGGCAGTCACTCTGTCTTTGAGGCCTCAGGTACAGTAAATGCCATTGATTTCCCATGGCCACTAAATAAGTCTATTGAATGTCCATTCCAATCTGTCTGTGGATTCTTTCTAGCTCAGAAATAGGGGTAGAAGGGTTTGGAGACACCTTGCCTATCCCGGTTGCTCAGAACTCTAAATTAGGACTGTCCCCTTGAGTTTTTCACTGTATCCATTGTATATGCCTGCTAAGCCCTTCCTATATAATACCCAATACCATGCTTCACCAAATGACTCACTGGAATTAAGCTAATTAGGGAAGATTATAAGGGAAATATGGAAAACAATTCAGGTTTGAAGTTAAATCCGTGTACATTTGTTCTTTATTTTACAGCTTCTCAATGCTGAAGTTCTGAAGGACCCAAGCTAATGTTGGAGGATACGAGGTATTAGGAAGCTCTCCTATAAACATAACCATTTACACTTGTGCCCTGATGAAATGCTTACACTACTTTCTACTGGAGTTTTATGCTCAGTCATGTGACCCTCAGTTGTGACTTCATGGACTGTGGCCTGCCGGGCTCCTGTCCATGGCATTTCCCAGGCAAGAATACTGAAGCGGGCTGTTGTCTTTTCCTCCCCCAGAGGACCTTCCCAACCCAGGGGTTGAACCCATGTCTCCTGCATCTCTTGCATTGGCAGGTGGGTTCTTTACCATTGAGCTACCTGGTAAGTCTCATTGGAGTTTTATCAGTTCAGTTCAGTCACTCCGTCATGTCCAGCTCTTTGCGACTCTGTGGACTGCAGCACGCCAGGTGTTCCTGTCCATCACCAACTCCTAGAGCTTGCTCAAACTCATGTCCATCGAGTCGGTGATGCCATCCAACCATCTAATCCTCTGTCATCCCCTTCTCCCCCTACCTTCAATCTTTCCCAGCATCAGGGTCTTTTCCAGTGAGTCAGTTCTTCACATCAGGTGGCCAAAGTATTGGAGAGCTTCAGCTTCAGCATCAGTCCTTCCAATGAATATTCAGAACTGATTTTCTTTAGGATTTACACCCTTTGGGATGTGACTGTGCACAAAACCATGCACAGTTTTGTGCATGGTTCTGTGTGTATATTTCATAAAAAATGTTGATTTTTAAAAATAAAATATGTATTATTAAGTAGGAAGCTAATCACACTCATACATTTCAAGCATAACGTTTGCTCCCAGGATTCAGATTTCTGCACTAAAAGCAAGGGACTTAGACAGTCCCTTGCTGTCCAAGGGACTCTCAAGAGTCTTCTCCAACACCACAGTTCAAAAGCATCAATTCTTTGGTGCTCAGGTTTCTTTATGGTCCAACTCTCACATCCATACATGACTACTGGAAAAACCGTCGTTTTGCCTATATGGACCTTTGTTGGCAAAGTAATGTCTCTGTTTTTTAATATGCTGTCTAGGTTGGTCATGGAGAAGGCAATGGCACCCCACTCCAGTACTCTTGCCTGGAAAATCCCATGGAAGGAGGAGCCTGGAAGGCTACAGTCCATGGGGTCGCTGAGAATTGGACACAACTGAGCGACTTCACTTTCACTTTTCACTTTTATTCATTGGAGAAGGAAATGGCAACCCACTCCAGTGTTCTTGCCTGGAGAATCCCAGGGATGGGGAAGCCTGGTGGGCTGCCATCTATGGGGTCGCACAGAGTCGGACACAACTGAAGCGACTTAGCAGGAGTAGCAGCAGCAGGTTGGTCATAGCTTTTCTTCCAAGAAGCAAGTGTCTTTTAATTTCATGGCTGTAGTCACCGTCTGAAGAGATTCTGGAGCCCAATAAAATAAAGTGGAGTTATATATAGTGCTGTTAAAAGAAGGTCACATCAGATCGTCATGCACGTCTGTTACATCTGAGGGGAAAATCCTGATGTGTTGATCTTTACCTGTGGAAGAAAATAAACCCTTGGGAAAACTTATTCCTCATCTGTTTATGCTTTCCTTCATTTGCTTGTTGAGTATACTTTGTGAGAAGCACTGTGGTAGGTACTGAGGATAAAAGATAAAAGATGTGGTATCTGTTCTCAAAGTCCAGGAGGGTAAATTACCTCTCTGACTATAGTGATAATCTAAGCCAGGGGTGGACAAACTCTTTCTGTAAAGGACTGCTGCTGCTGCTAAGTCGCTTCAGTCGTGTCCGACTCTGTGTGATCCCATAGACGGCAGCCCACTAGGCTCTGTCCCTGGGATTCTCCAGGCAAGAACACTGGAGTGAGTTGCCATTTCCTTCTCCAATGCATGAAAGTGAAAAGTGAAAGTGAAGTTGCTCAGTCGTGTCTGACTCTTAGCGACCCCGTGGACTGGAGCCTACCAGGCTCCTCTGTCCATGGGATTTTCCAGGCAAGAGTACTGGGGTGGGGTGCCATTGCCTTCCCGCTAGATAGTAAATATTCTAGACTTTGTGAGCCATAAGGTCATTTTGACAACTGCTAAATTATGCCTTTGTAACACTAAAGCAGCCATAGGTGATTTATAAACAAATGCGTGTCTCTGTTCCAACAAAACTTTACTTATGGATACTTAAATGTAAATTTCATGTAATGTTCATGTATCCTATGACATTATTTTTCTTTTGACTTTTTCAAACAATTTATAAATGTAGCAACCATTCTACACTTGTGGAATGTAAAAAACCAGGCAGCAGCAAAGATTTGACCCTTGAGCCATGAATTTCCCACCCCTGACCTAGGAGATGGTCACTGATGGTTTAGATCTGTGATTTCCTGGTTCAGCTAGTATTCAACCAAAGCAGAGATCCAGTCATCATTCTAGGAGTACTTCTTGTGTTTCTTCTCTCCTGCTTCTATCAACCTCTTGTCCCCAAAGCACAATTCCACAGGTCTTTGTACAAAACAGAAATCTCTTTGTATTTATGACACTACCAGGGACATCTGGGGACTTGTTTCCCTGTGAGAAAATGAAAATGACTCTAGTGACTATTTGGTCTCTGAAACAGTTTAATTTACTGTTTTGTTTTTTTTTTTTCTCTTTTCCTTTTTCCCATCTCCATACTAGAAATTAACATAAAAATTCCTTCTGGCTAAATTCCCAATGCATTCTCACAGTGAGCATTTTCTGAAGTGAAAATTAGTAGCTTCCTTGCAGTTTTCATCAGGGATGTGAAATTGTGCAGCTTGCAGGGGTAGTGAACTCAAACCCCATTTATGAATTATTACATGCTGCTCAGGGTACCTCACTGTCTGCTGCGTGCCAGATAGTCTTTCCTACAAACCCTGAGTATCTAAATAGTGGATCTTAATTTTCTTTCTCATTCCACCAGTGAGAGAATACCACTTTCTATTTGCACAAATGAATTAATATGTAACAACTAGTACTTACATAATATTATTTTATTTACACCATCCTTAGGGGTTGGTAGCACTTAGGAAAACGATGAAGTCTCTCTGTAGTCCTTTCTCTCTCCCTCCCAGTTTTTATCCAGGTGAAATCTACTTACAATGAACTTTAAGGACATCGTACAAGGGAAACGACAATCAATAAGAGTAAGCTTATAGGGGGAAGGGTGGGTTCAAGTGCCATTTATGGCTGTGCAGTGATTAGATATCTATCTATAAGGCTTCCTCGTTTAATCATTAAATGCCACTTCAAATCACATATTTCTTCTTTGACAACCTTGGCCTCTCTCTAGCTGCTCTAGCCATCTGCTCCCCAAAGCAGCTTGGAGTCCTCTGTCTCACGACCTAAGCTATTGAGCTAGAATGCTATTTTGTCTCTACAAAGATGACTCTTGGTCTTTCAGGTCAGAAAAGTCTGATAGTATTGAAAATTTAACTTCTGCAGCAATACATAGGAGTTATGGGGAAAGGAATCTGTAATTGTTAAAAACACAGGTTTTGAAATCAGAGTTGTATTTGAATCCTGGTTTTTCCACTTAGAAGCTATTATACACTTCAGGCAAAAAAAATAACTTCTCTGTGTCTTATGAAATGGAGGAAAAAAACCAACTTTAGAGAATAGAAGTAAGGATTAAGTGAGATAATGAACAGTTAGTAAGTGCTCATTAAAAGACCAAGGAGAGCATTTAGTAAGTACTCAGTAAAAAGGCTACCACTTTGAAGAGATTTTTCTTTTTTCCTTCATTTATACTGCAAACAATTGTTACACTGCCATTTGTCTCTGAGACTACTGAAAAATAAAATAGATATACACCATGAAATAGAGAAGCTCAGGTTCAAGTAGGAAAGGCAGCCATAGAGCAGTAAGTAAGTGTGAAACAGATATGTCCAAGCAGAGTGGGACCCCAGAGGCAGGAGTCATCAACTCACCTGGAGATGTCAAAGAAGACAATATTTGAGGTAAGAGTTGAAGGATGAATGGAAGTTCGTCAAGTTGTCAGGATAGAAGCATGTTCCCATGAGAGGGAAAGTGAAATTTTGGTCTTGCTAGAGTTTAGGGTAGCAGAGGTGGAGAAAGTGGTCATAATGGATCCTTGACAAAGGATGCTGGGGACAGAAGATAAAAGGGCTTGAATGTCATGTGAAGGAGACTGGACTCTGATGTTCTTGGTGGGCCTTTAGGACGCGTGGGAAAGCAGAATGCCATTAATGAGGTGATGCTCTTCACACTGGTAAGTATGGCTGAGCTAGAACTGAGATCCACGGAGAACTCGGTCATCTTGAACGTGACCAACCCTGACATATACAAGGCAAACCTGAGGCCGGAGGTCAAATTACCCAGCAGAGAACCTGACAAAGCAAAAACAGGACTAGGAATAGCTCATCTGAATGCCAGTCTTTCAATTTCCTCCACACCAAGGCCCACTTGAATAAAGCCAGGCTTCTTTGTCTAAAACTTGCATTTTCCCTACTAGATTCAAATACAAGTTCCAGGTGCCAGCATGCTTCACTGAGGAACGGCATCTTTCCCACTTTGTGAATATCGGAACCCTCAGCCCTGTCTACCAGAAGTGGCGACCTCAGCTAGAAGCAAGGCTGGGGGTTTTCCAAGGAGGAAATCCAGGAACAGCAATCTCTGGCAGTTGCAGAAACCAAATAAAAAGCCAGAGCTTCTTTCTTTGCCTGGAACTTGCAATCTAGGGTCTGTTTTACAATTGGAAACTAAGATATCAACACAGTAGCTGCTCCCTGCTCTTAATGAACTAACCCTCCCTTCCCAGGGCCTAGCAGAAAGCACACCAGGGTAAGCAGGGGGTGTCTGTGTGTGTGTGTGTTTTCATGTCGCAGGTGCCTAGGGAACCTGCCCACATAGTGGGTGTGTGTGTTCAGATCCCAGGTGCCTAGGGAACGAGAGCCCTAGAGCTACAGCGCAGGGGCCTGGCTCCCCTCTCACATCTGGGCCCAGTAAAAGCGCTGGAAGCTGGGCTTCACTTCCAGCTTCCCTGGGCTCGGCTCCAGCAGCGCTTGGACTTCTCTAAATCCTCCCCGCTTGCCTTCCTTCCCTCCTTAGCAACCGGAGGACGTGGATACCGCGGGCGGGTGAGGGCCTGGGAGGCTGCGTGCAGTCCCGGCGCCCAGGGGTGGCGGCCCAGCCCCAGTGCCCCGCGCACTGGCGACGACCGCAGTGCGGAACCACCGGCAAAGGCGACTGTCGCGGCCCCGGAGTGCACAGGTCCCCCGAACCCACCCTCCGTACCCGCCGCGGGTCCAAAAAGGATCCTGCAAAAATGAGCCATTCTCACCCTGCTGGGTAAGTGACAACTGGAGCTTTTCCACGCAGCGGCAGGTGGCGGCTGCAGCCAGCGGCCCCTCCGCCCGTTCCTCCTGCTGCTGAGGGAAGGGGCGAGCGGGGAGAGGGGGCTGGGGAGAGGAGGAAAAGAATACGGATTCTGGGTCGCAGCGAGGATGGCAGACATCCCGGGCTTCGTATCGCCCCTCTCCCCTCTCTCACTTCTTTCCATGACGTTTGCCCCCTTTGAAATGTTCACTCAGGAAGGATTTTAAAATGGATGTGAAAAATGCATACATTAAGCAGGGACATTAGCTGAGACCAAGAGGATACTGGGTGGTGGAACATACGTGTTTAAATACAAAAGCGAAGGTCAAAACATGCGCATTTGTTTGGAGAATCAAGGCTTAGAGATAATTTCTCACTGTGGCATCTTGCATTCAAAGGAGTTGTGTGTTGATTTAACACGCATTGAGGCAGGTTTCCTGTGAGGGTACCCCGTATTTCAGGATTTTTATCTGCCTCATCTCAAAAGGATCATAGGGTTTTTTTTTTTTTTCTTTTTTCTTTTTTTAATATTGTGACCAGGGGAGGTTGTGTGATGCAGGAAGGCAAGAAGGAAGAAGGGTGCCTGTGTATTTACACATGATCTCCTGTTGTGTTGGGCAGGGTGACTCCTCGGAAGACATATTTTGGCAATTATTCAGTCTGTTTTAGAAAGTTAACACAGTCATTATTGGCTGTTGAAACGAAAAAAATAAAAACCAACCCCCAACGGATCTTGGTCCTTTTATTGGAAGAGAGAGTATCCAGTTTCCTTTTGAATTAAACAATGTAATGCATATTAGATTTTTTTTATTATGATACATCTAGTAAGCCGATAATATCCTAGTTGATCTTGCAACTAATTTGAAGATGCTTTCCGTTTTAATTGAATTTATTGCACAGTTTCAAGAGCAGCAAATTAGCAGAGGACAACATATTTAAGATCATTTGGAGTTTGTGATGTCTGAAATACCACATTAGTCCCTGGGTTTAGGATTTATAGTCAAACTTAAAGACTTTGCTTTTTAATGAATTCTCTGAACACAAGACATAAATGAAATTGTTTGAAAAAACTAAAGGCCTATAAGGTGCCCTGTTGGAAGTCAGTTTCAGAACTTTTTGGAAAGTGATGAAACTATGCCTAAATAAGCTTCCTATTTTATCTTAAATTGAGTTTAGTTTAGGTACTTGAGGGGATCCTCTGGTCACTCAGATGGTAAAGAATCTGCCTGCAATGAGGGAGACTGGGGCTCGATCCCTAACGTCCGGAAGACCCCTGGATGAGGGCATGGCAACCCATTTCAGTATTCTGAAAAATACTGAAGAATCAATGGACAGAGGAACCTGGCAGGCTGCAGTGCATGGGGTCGAAAAGAGTCAGACACGACTGAGTGACTAACACTTAGGTACTTGAAGGGTTTGATGCTGAACTCCTGTGCAGTTTTAGTTGCTGTGGGTCAGTGGGATGTAAATGGCACCATTTTTCTGCAGCTGCTTTTTGTAGTGTCCACATTCAGGAAAATGAATGTGTCAGTCATGGTTGTCTTCCTATGTTTTTCAAGTTTTTGGCTAAGTCAGAATCTGATTAGACCATTTAATCATCTATTTTCAAATGTGGAAAAACCTGTAGCTGCTGACTAAATTGTGCATGATTAAGATTTCAGAAGCTGAAGTGAAATTTTTCTGAAGCTCGATTAGTTCCAAGCACATGGGAAAAATAGGAAAATGTGTGATCTACTGAAAGAGTGTGCTTCATGGTACTCTGCAAGAAAGATAGCAAGATGCAATAATAATCATGCACTAAAATTGTAGACACTGTGTCTCATTCATCTTTGTGCCCCCTTTGCTTATTCCTATATAAAGTAGTGCTCAACAGGTGTTTGTGAAATAAGTGATATCATGACAGTGCATCCAATCTATAGGTGGATGGGTTCACAAAAGAAAACCATATAAGAGCTAAATATTTATTAAGTGCTTACTATGTGCCAGACTCTAGTCTACTATTTTATAGGAAGGACCTCATTGATCTTCCCACTAAACACTTCACAAGGCAGATTCTAGCCACTCTTTTCACACATAAGAAAACGGAGGACTGAGAGGTTTTCAGAGATTTCACAGGTAGGAGGGTGCCGCGGCCAGCGCTTGTAAGGCGAAACCCCCAGGAACCCTGCTGTCGAGGAGCTTAGAAGAAAAGAATGAAAGCAAGATGGGGTTGAGAGGATCGGACAACACTGGACCGATACCAGTCTTTATTGATGTTCATATTTATACCATGTAGTACGTGACATTCGACATACAAGACTCTTGCTTATCTCTAGGCCTGGTTTTACATTAGCAATACAAAAGGTTTCTGCTCCTTGAAGTGTAGCCACAAGCCAGACTCGCTGGAGTCTTAAGGTTGTAAAAAACATTCTTGAGGAAGGCGGGACAGAGAGCTACAGGGGGGCCTCAAGCTGAAATCACATAGCGAGGCAAGAGGGCCTCAAGCTGAAATCACATAGCGAGGCAGCCCCCTTATCAGGTCAGTCCCCCGCAGGAGGGGTCAGATCAGACCAGATCAGATCAGTCGCTCAGTCGTGTCCGACTCTTTGCGACCCCATGAATCGCAGCACGCCAGGACTCCCTGTCCATCACCAACTCCCGGAGTTCACCCAGACTCACGTCCATCGAGTCAGTGATGCCATACAGCCATCTCATCCTCTGTCGTCCCCTTCTCCTCCTGCCCTAAATCTCTCCCAGCATCAGAGTCTTCTCCAATGAGTCAACTCTTCGCATGAGGTGTCCAAAGTACTGGAGTTTCAGCTTTAGTATCATTCCTTCCAAAGAAATCCCAGGCCTTCAGAATAGACTGGTTGGATCTCCTTGCAGTCCAAGGGACTCTCAAGAGTCTTCTCCAACACCACAGTTCAAAAGCATCAATTCTTCGGCGCTCAGCCTTCTTCGCAGTCCAGCTCTCACATCCATACATGACCACAGGAAAGACCATAGCCTTGACTAGGCGAACCTTTGTTGGCAAAGTAATACCTCTGCTTTTTAATATTCTATCTAGGTTGGTCATAACTTTCCTTCCAAGGAGTAAGTGTCTTTTAATTTCATGGCTGCAGTCACCATCTGCAGTGATTTTGGAGTCCAGAAAAATAAAGTCTGACACTGTTTCCACTGTTTCCCCATCTATTTCCCATGAAGTGATGGGACCGGATGCCATGATCTTCGTTTTCTGAATGTTGAGCTTTAAGCCAACCTTTTCACTCTCCACTTTCACTTTCATCAAGAGACTTTTTAGTTCCTCTTCACTTTCTGCCATAAGGGTGGTGTCATCTGCATATCTGAGGTTATTGATATTTCTCCCAGAAATCTTGATTCCAGCTTGTGTTTCTTCCAGTTCAGTGTTTCTCATGATGCACTCTACACAGAAGTTAAATAAACAGGGTGACAATATACAGCCTTGATGTACTCCTTTTCCTATTTGGAACCAGTCTGTTGTTCCATGACCAGTTCTAACTGTTGCTTCCTGACCTGCATACAAATTTCTCAAGAGGCAGATCAGGTGGTCTGGTATTCCCATCTCTTACAGAATTTTCCACAGTTTATTGTGATCTACACAGTCAAAGGCTTTGGCATAGTCAATAAAGCAGAAATAGATGTTTTTCTGGAACTCTCTTGCTTTTTCCATGATCCAGCGGATGTTGGCAATTTGATCTCTGGTTCCTCTGCCTTTTCTAAAACCAGCTTGAACATCAGGAAGGTCACGGTTCACATATTGCTGAAGCCTGGCTTGGAGAATTTTGAGTATTACTTTACTAGCGTGTGAGATGAGTGCAATTGTGTGGTAGTTTGAGCATTCTTTGGCATTGCCTTTCTTTGGGGTTGGAATGAAAACGGACCTTTTCCAGTCCTGTGGCCACTGCTGAGTTTTCCAGATTTGCTGGCATATTGAGTGTAGCACTTTCACAGCATCATCTTTCAGGATTTGGAATAGCTCAACTGGAATTCCATCACCTCCACTAGCTTTGTTCGTAGTGATGCTTTCTAAGGCCCACTTGACTTCACATTCCAGGATGTCTGGCTGTAGGTCAGTGATCACACCATCATGATTATCTGGGTCGTGAAGATCTTTTTTGTACAGTTCTTCTGTGTATTCTTGCCATCTTTTCTTAATATCTTCTGCTTCTGTTAGGTCCATACCATTTCTGTCCTTTTTCGTGCCCATCTTTGCATGAAATGTTCCTTTGGTATCTCTGATTTTCTTGAAGAGATCCCTAGTCTTTCCCATTCTGTTGTTTTCCTCTATTTCTTTGTATCGATCGCTGAAGAAGGCTTTCTTATCTCTTCTTGCTATTCTTTGGAACTCTGCATTCAGATGTTTATATCTTTTCTCCTTTGCTTTTCACTTCTCTTCTTTTCACAGCTATTTGTAAGGCCTCCCCAGACAGCCATTGTGCCTTTTTGCATTTCTTTTCCACAGGGCTCTAATAAAAAGCCAAGGAGCCTGTGTGACCAACCTTTACACTATCTGCCTCTCATGGTCCAGAGCTGAGATGTGAGGGAGCCCTAAATACATGAAAATTCTCAATCAGATCAGACCAACCCTGACACGTGTTAGTGGTACATAGCTATCAGTATTTTGATATAGAATTAGAAAATAATATTGTGATAGTGTCTAAATGTATATATTTTTTGTTTTTACTTCAAAAATAAATGAGAACAATAAACATAACAACTCCAAATGCCTTAAAAGTCACCCAAGAATAAAATTATTCAAATTGCTAAAGTTTTCCCTCAATATAAGTAATCATTATTTTTCTTGTCTATGCTACCATTTGGAAATAATAAAAGTTCCAGTAACAAATAAAAGATTTCATTAAAGCTGAGAAAGTTTTCCATCATTACTGAAGCAATTTGTATTTATTACATTTTAAGATTTAAAGTGGTAATAAAATGCAGTTGTACAGCAAAACAGAAATTTAAAATTCCTAAAATTCCACCAGTCAATAAGATGCTTTCTCTTGGTGCTTGCTTTGAGTTCCACTGCTTCCTTAATTACAGCAGGAAACACTTGATGTAAAAATTGCAAAGGGCCTGGTGCTGACTGTGTTCCAATAGAGTTTAGAGTAAATAAAAATGGTCTTAAAAACTTCTGCCAAAGATTATAATAGAGACTTTGTTTCTGAGCTGCATTGTAATTTGGGGGAAGTCAACTATAACGTACTGTTTCTGGCAATGCCATCTCTAATGAAATTGTTTTAGAGTGGAAAATTTCAATTGATAGTCCCTCTAGTTTGTTCAATTTCATCCTGAGTTGCTATTTGTTTGTGTGGGTGTTTGTGGGTTGTGCTCTAGTCCTGGAGGTGGAATGGGGATTTTATACCCCTCAGTCATGCATGAGGATAAAATGATATGGCTCTTCTGACTCCTTCAAAGGATCATCACTGAATCCATGTGCAGTGGCTCCCTGTGTGAAAGATAAGCTTGGCTCTGAGTAGAGATAGTCACACTCATCTGTAAATTTGCTTTGAGGAACTGGAAGAATGGGAAGCATTATAGTTTATGAGAAAATAAAAATGCAGAAGATGTATGTTTGGAAAGATTATTCCAAGGTTTTGAAACTTTTCTTTTTTGGTTTAGACTTATTAATTTATAACTTTTAATGTGAAGATATGTTTCTATAGTAACAGAAGATGCTGAACTGTGATTTAGAAAGAATGATCATATCCTCAGTACTCTCAAATCACTCAGTTCTATTTCATCAAAGGCAGAGTACAAAGTTCTATAGGTAAAATTATCAATTTTTAGATAGTTTATAGTGTATATGTATATCCAAAAGATTATAAACCAACATGTCATTTACATATGGAATATCCATTGCATTTTGTCTCTGCCTTCTTTTTATCAATCCAGCATGATATTTCTTGTTCTATTTTTTAAGAAATGATATATATTTAACATATAACCTTATATTAGTTGCAGGTGTACAACATGATTTGATATTTGTCTACTTTGCAAAATGATCACCAGAGATACCAAATGATCTCGCTTATATGTGGAATCTAAAACAACAACAACAGCAACATGAACTCATAGATACATAGAATATATTGGTGGTGGCCAGGGGTTGAGGGTGGGGGAGCAGTTGGAAAATGGGGGAAGGTGGTCAAAGGTACAATCCTCCAGTTATAGAATAAATAAATCATGTGGATGTAATATAAGTCATGGCGACAATAGTTAATAATACTGTATTTTAAATTTGAATGTGGCTAAGGGAGTAGATCTTAAAAGACATCACACACGTACATAATTTGTAACTAGGTGTAGTATTGATTGTTAATGAAACTGATTACAGTATCTTTGCCTTACTAGCAAGTGTAGTACTTTGTAGGAGCATTCTAATCTCTTTGTTCCTCACAACTCCTACCACCAAAATTATCTGTGGCACAGAATTTCAGACTTGAAGTAATTAAATATTTGATTTCAAATTGGGTAGTTTCTATTTACCCTCATATTAAATATTAACATGACTTCATGGAGTAAATTGTTTCTGGTTAAAGGAGGTGAATTGAACATGCTCATTTGTCTTAGCTTCCTCTCTGATCATTTTGTTACAGAGTTTGTTCTCTTATTTTTTATAGAAGAGATGTCATCTCTTATCCCTTTGCTTAACAAACCTGTTCACATAACTAGATGGGAATGGAAAAGGATTTGTTATTTGTTTTATGCCTGTGTGCGTGCGTGCTAAATTGTTTCAGTCGTGTCTGACTCTTTGCAACCCTGTGGACTATAGCCCACCAGGCTCCTTTGTCTATGGGGATTCTCCAACAAGAATACCAGAGTTGGTTGCCATGCCCTCCCCCAGGGAATCTTCCCGACCCTGAGATCAAACCCCATGTCTCTTATGTCTCCTGCATTGGCAGGCAGGTTCTTTACCACTAGCACCACCTGGGAAGCCCTGTTTGCTATACAACATCACTCAGTTCTTTGAAGTTTTCAGAGATATATGACAAACATCACATAGTGATCTATTACCCCTTTTTTTCAATGATCTGTCAAATTACAGCTCAATTAGATCCTCCTTCAGTTGTGCTGGAAGCAAACCTTGGAAACTACTTGCAATCATATTTGTTGCCCAGTCAAAGCCATTTATTATATCAACACCTACATAATACTTCAAATTGTTCCTTTGTCTCACAAATGTTTTTCTAAGTTCAGTACACCCTAAGAAGACACCATATGGTGAGACGTATGCATTTCTTCTGTGAAAGTGGAAAGTTGATTACAAAATGGAAAGGTAGGAGCTGGCGCAACATGGCTTGGATTGCATTTTTTAGACAGACCAGTATTAGGAAAATACACGGAGGAAACTTAAGGGTTTTGAGATTGATTCCATTCAAACACTCCTTGCCTGGGTTCCCCTAGGAAATCTCTGGGTATCCCATGGGAGTACATATCCCAGTTTACAAACTTCTGGTTTAGCACACAGGGTGCTGTCAAATGAAGCCTGCTGTGTAGCAATCCACACTTCTTTCTCTCATTCCCTATTGAAGATCGGCATTTCTAAGCTGTTAGAAGTGGAGACTTCTTCCCCCAATTTATTTTGGTTATTAATAACTATGAAAAGTTTTTGGGGAGAAAAGAAAATAAAACATTTTCAATGTTCAACTGACTCATTGTGCAATTCTAAAATCAACCTCAAATAATCCTGATCTGGGATGTTTATTTATTTTCAAGACTTTTGGTATCCACAGATATCAGTTTCAATGAAAACTTCAGATTCTAGAATTTAGTACTGAAATAATCCTTAAGCTTTAGTTGCTGATTTTGGTACAAAACAAAAGAAGTAGTATGCACATTGAATTCTTTGGATCTTTCCCTCTATGACTTACTCAGTTCCCCATACAAATAGTTGAAAATCGCATATTCTTTGGAATGATTCCATAAATGTCCATCAATTTAAAATAAATTGTCCAATTAGGTGGGCTTAGGAACCAGAGATCAAATTGCCAGCATCCGCTGGATCATAGGAGCAAGAGAGTTCCAGAAAAACATCTATTTCTGCTTTATTGACTATGCCAAAACCTTTGACTGTGTGGATCACAATAAACTGTGGAAAATTCTGAAAGTGATGGGAACATTGGACCACCTGACCTGCCTCTTGAGAAACCTAATTGCAGGTCAGGAAGCAACAGTTAGAACTGGACATGGAACAACAGACTGGTTCCAAATAGGAAAAGGAGTATGTCAAGGCTGTATATTGTGACCCAGCTTATTTAACTTATATGAAGAGTATATCATGAGAAACTCTGGGCTGGAAGAAGAACAAGCTGGAATCAAGTTTGCTGGGAGAAATATCAATAACCCCAGATATGCAGATGACACCACCCATATGGCAGAAAGTGAAGAGGAACTAAAAAGCCTCTTGATGAAAGTGAAAGTGGAGAGTGAAAAAGCTGGCTTAAAGCTCAACATTCAGAAAACTAAGATCATGGCATCTGGCTCCATCACTTCATGGGAAGTAGATGGGGAAACAGTGGAAACAGTGTCAGACTTTATTTTTCTGGGCTCCAAAATCACTGCAGATGGTGACTGCAGCCATGAAATTAAAAGATGCTTACTCCTTGGAAGGAAAGTTATGACCAACCTAGATAGCATATTAAAAAGCAGAGGTATTACTTTGCCAACAAAGGTCCATCTAGTCAAGGCTATGGTTTTTCCTGTGGTCATGTATGGATGTGAGAGTTGGGCTGTGAAGAAAGCTGAGTGCCAAAGAATTGATGTTTTTGAACTGTGGTGTTGGAGAAGACTCTAGAGAGTCCCTTGGACTGCAAGGAGATCCAACCAGTCCATTCTAAAAGAGATCAGTCCTGGGTGTTCATTGGAAGGACTGATGCTGAGGCTGAAACTCCAGTACTTTGGCCACCTCATGTGAAGAGTTGACTCATTAGAAAAGACTCTGATGCTGGGAGGGATTTGGGGAAGGAGGAGAAGGAGACGACAGAGGATGAGATGGCTGGATGGCATCACTGACTTGATGGACATGAGTTTGGGTAAACTTCAGGAGTTGGTGATGGGCAGGGAGGCCTGGCATGCCGTGATTCACGGGGTCACAAAGAGTCAGACATGACTGAGCATCTGAACTGAACTGAAAGTTTGGAAAAAGAGAAAAAAAAAATTAAGTTTCTGCATTCATATTGGTTTGCAAGTGTCTTTTGTCACTTTTCTCTAAACTTGAAGTCCCAAATGATACATTATGAACATGATTTATATTTTTAAAGATGATGAAGAAAGAGGAGAATCAGTTGAGGCATTCGGAGGAAAATCTTTGACACTACAAAAAAGGACATACATTTATGCTTTCAATTAAAATAAGATAAATATGAATGTGGACTTCTGAGGTGATGCTGGTGGTAAAGAACCTGTCTGCCAATGCAGGAAATATAAGAGATGCAGGTTTGATTCCTGGATGGGGAAGACCTCCTAGAGGAGGGCATGGCAACCCAATCCAGTATTCCTACAGTTTCCCTTGCTTACTTGCTCCCTGAGCTAGGAGTGAGCTTGTTCCTTATATGGGGTGACAGTAGGGGTTTATCCAGGGGTTGGGTCAGAGGGGTGGCTTAGATAGTTTGCCCACCTCTTAGGTACTGTTGTGTGCAGGGGGCATGTGCAGTCGCTCTGAGCTCTTCAAAACAGCAGTTGGGTTTTTTGGTCTCTTTGTATCTTTTGTCCAGAATTTGACCCAGCTGCCACAAGCATGTAGTTATTTTTCATCGCATATAGTTTCTTTGTATTTTGTTCCTGGAGGAGAGATGTGTTCAGGTGTAAGCACTGCAGCACTGCAACAAGGGCTATTGAACAGGACTTGGTTAGTGCCCTCAAAAGTAGATTATCTGAGTGTTGGACACTGCATTTTGATTTTTTCCTTAGTTCCTTGTTTTGCCCTAGCTCCTATGGTCACGCATATAAAGAATTACTGAATAGTATGGTATACAGTATGGTATACTTCAGGTGCTGAATAGTATGGTATACAGTATGGTATACTTACCCAAGTAAAACGGTAGGTCTTGCAAGAGGGCATCAGAGGGCAAATACACTGAAACCATACTCACAGAAAACTAGTCAATCTAATCACACTAGGACCACAGCCTTGTCTAACTCAATGAAATTAAGCCATGCCCATGGGGCAACCCAGGATGGGCGGGTCATGGTGGAGAGATCTGACAGGGTGTGGTCCGCTGGAGAAGGGAATGGCAAACCACTTCAGTATTCTTGCCTTGAGAACCCCATGAACAGTATGAAAAGGCAAAATGATAGGATACTGAAAGAGAAACTCCTCAGGTCAGTAGGGGCCCAATATGCTACTGGAGATCAGTGGAGAAATAACTCCAGAAAGAATGAAGGGATGGAACCAAAGCAGAAAGAATCCCCAGCTGTAGATGTGTCTGGTGATAGAAGCAAAGTCCGATGCTGTAAAGAACAATATTGCATAGGAACCTGGAATGTCAGGTCCATGAATCAAGGCAAATTGGAAGTGGTCAAACAAGAGATGGCAAGAGTGAATGTTGACATTTTAGGAATTAGCAAACTAAAATGGACTGGAATGGGTGAATTTAACTCAGAGGACCATTGTATCTACTACTGTGGGCAGGAATCCCTCAGAAGAAATGGAGTGGCCATCATGGTCAGCAAAAGAGTCCGAAATGCAGTACTTGGATGCAATCGCAAAAACAGAATGATCTCTGTTCGTTTCCAAGGCAAACCATTCAATGTCACAGTAATCCAAGTCTATGCCCCAACCAGTAACGCTGAAGAAGCTGAAGTTGAACGGTTCTATGAAGACCTACAAGACCTTTTAGAACTAACACCCAAAAAAGATGTCCTTTTCATTATAGGGGAATGGAATGCAAAAGTAGGAAGTCAAGAAACACCTGGAGTAACAGGCAAATTTGGCCTTGGTATACGGAATGAAGCAGGGCAAAGACTAACAGAGTTTTGCCAAGAAAATGCACTGGTCATAGCAAATACCCTCTTCCAACAACACAAGAGAAGACTCTATACATGGACATCACCAGATGGTCAACACCGAAATCAGATCGATTATATTCTTTGCAGCCAAAGATGGAGAAGCTCTATACAATCAGCAAAAACAAGACTAGGAGCTGACTGTGGCTCAGACCATGAACTCCTTATTGCCAAATTCAGACTTAAATTGAAGAAAGTAGGGAAAACCACTAGACCATTCAGGTATGACCTAAATCAAATCCCTTATGATTATACAGTGGAAGTGAGAAATAGATTTAAGGGCCTAGATGCGATAGATAGAGTGCCTGATGAACTATATGGAATGAGGTTCGTGACATTGTACAGGAGACAGGGATCAAGACCATCCCCATGGAAAAGAAATGCAAAAAAGCAAAATGGCTGTCTGAGGAGGCCTTGCAAATAGCTGTGAAAAGAAGAGAAGCAAAAAGCAAAGGAGAAAAGGAAAGATATAAACATCTGAATGCAGAGTTCCAGAGAATAGCAAGAAGAGATAAGAAAGCCTTCTTCAGTGATCGATACAAAGAAATAGAGGAAAACAACAGAATGGGAAAGACTAAGGATCTCTTCAAGAAAATCAGAGATACCAAAGGAACATTTCATGCAAAAATGGGCTCGATAAAAAACAGAAATGGTATGGATCTAATGGAAGCAGAAGATATTAAGAAGAGGTGGCAAGAATACACAGAAGAACTGTACAAAAAAGAGCTTCACGACCTGGATAATCATGATGGTGTGATCACTGACCTAGAGCCAGACATCCTGGAATGTGAAGTCAAGTGGGCCTTAGAAAGCATCACTATGAACAAAGCTAGTGGAGGTGATGGAATTCCAGTGGAGCTATTCCAAGTCCTGAAAGATGATGCTGTGAAAGTGCTGCACTCAATATGCCAGCAAATTTGGAAAACTCAGCAGTGGCCACAAGATTGGAAAAGGTCAGTTTTCATCCCAATCCCAAAGAAAGGCTATGCCAAAGAATGCTCAAACTACTGCACAATTGCACTCATCTCACATGCGAGTAAAGTAATGCTCAAAATTCTCCAAGCCAGGCTTCAGCAATATGTGAACCGTGACCTTCCTGATGTTCAAGCTGGTTTTAGAAAAGGCAGAGGAACCAGAGATCAAATTGCCAACATCCGCTGGATCATGGAAAAAGCAAGAGAGTTCCAGAAAAACATCTATTTCTGCTTTCCTGACTATGCCAAAGCCTTTGACTGTGTGGATCACAATAAACTGTGGAAAATTCTGAAAGAGATGGGAATACCAGACCACCTCATCTGCCTCTTGTGAAATCTGTATGCAGGTTAGGAAGCAACATTTAGAAGTGGTCATGGAACAACAGACTGGTTCCAAATAGGAAAAGGAGTACGTCAAGGCTATATATTGTCACCATGTTTATTTAACTTATATGCAGAGTACATCATGAGAAATGCTGGACTGGAAGAAACACAAGCTGTAATCAAGATTGCCTGGAGAAATATCAATAACCTCAGATATGCAGATGATACCACCCTTATGGCAGAAAGTGAAGAGGAACTAAAAAGCCTCTTGAGGAAAGTGAAAGTGGGGAGTGAAAAGGTTGGCTTAAAGCTCAACATTCAGAAAACGAAGATCATGGCATCTGGTCCCATCACTTCATGGCAAATAGATGAAGAAACAGTGGAAACAGTGTCAGACTTTATTTTTCTGGGCTCCAAAATCATTGCAGATGGTGACTGCAGCCATGAAATTAAAAGACGCTTACTCCTTGGAAGGAAAGTTATGACCCACCTAGATAGCATATTCAAAAGCAGAGACATCACTTTGCCAACAAAGGTTCGCCTAGTCAAGGCTATGGTCTTTCCTGTGGTCATGTATGGATGTGAGAGCTGGACTGTGAAGAAGGCTGAGTGCTGAAGAATTGATGCTTTTGAACTGTGGTGTTGGAGAAGACTCTTGAGAGTCCCTTGGACTGCAAGGAGATCCAACCAGTCCATTCTGAAGGAGATCAGCCCTGGGATTTCTTTGGAAGGAATGATGCTAAAGCTGAAACTCCAGTATTTTGGCCACCTCATGCGAAGAGTTGACTCATTGGAGAAGACTCTGATGCTGGGAGGGATTGGGGCCAGGAGGAGAAGGGGACGACAGAGGATGAGATGGCTGGATGGCATCACTGACTCGATGGATGTGAGTCTGAGTGACCTCTGGGAGCTGGTGATGGACAGGGAGGCCTGGCGTGCTGCAGTTCATGGGGTCGCAAAGAGTCGGACACGACTGAGCGACTGATCTGATCTGATCTCTGATGGTATACAGAAAACCGTTATTATACTTTATAAATTAAAATTTCAATGATAGTTTTTGCTACGTAGTTCATTTGTATCTTGTGCTGGCTAAAAATTCAACCCAAATGTGTGTGTGTGTGTGTGTGTGTGTGTGTGTGTGTGTGTGTAGTTGGTCAGCTGTGTCCAGCTCTATGTGATCCCATGGACGACAGCCCACCAGGCTCCTCCGTCCATGGAATTCTACAGCCAAGAATGCCAGAGTGGGTAGCCATTCTCTTCTCCAGGCGATCTTCCCAACCCAGGGATCAAACCAAAATCTCCTGCGTTGCAGGCAGATTCTTCACCATCTGGGCCATCAGGGAAGCCCCAAACCAAATGTAATACTGCATTACGCCTTTGTTTCCAGCCCAGAAGAAGCCATTTGGTTCTTTCACTAGCCAGAGACACCAAATTACTCTGTAGGCCTCCCAGTTAGGGAACACAGCCTTCATTGACAAGACCATTGCTGTGCCTTGTTGTATCAGAAAATATATTTGAATTAAACTTATCCACCTGGGAGCTTGCCCTTCTGGATTAATGTCTTTCCAGAGAAAAGAGAAAAAGATGTGACAAGTTCAGTAGCCACAGCTTGAAAAATCATGCTTTAGAGAGATTCTGGTCGATATTAGGATTAAAGGTTTTTTGAGAATTGTTGTCAAATTGTTTTTATAGTAAGCCACAAGAAATGTACTTAACAAGTGAAGAACATTTCAATTGTAGGTGTATGGATTTGAATTTTTAAGTAATTTCTCATTGTCTGGTGGGACCCCTCTCACTATTCCTCTTGTGTCCTGGCCCTTTTGTTTGGTAAACTCTTTTGTCTATGAGCAGATTACTGTGAGGTGCTGTTTCTTCTTGTGCCCTATGCTCTGGGGACTGTCTTTGGAGAGTTTCATTATCCTCTTGTCATCCATCCTAGTGCCTTGCACAGATGTGGTGGGATCCAGGAGGCATCTGTTTCCTGTTTTGATGGATCATCAACGATCTTTTCCGTTTGTCATCACAGATCATTCAGAGTCAAAGTGCAGTAGCTTGCATTTCTTTGAACCCAGGAAGCATGTTCTTTGATACCTTTGTCTAAGTCCATGTTACCTACTTAAATCAATCCCCTTTCTGGTTATAGCTGTGTTTGAGGCTAAATTTTTTCTCTCCCCTCCCTACAAATTTTTATGCTGAAGCCTAACACCCAATACTTCAGCTATAACTATATTTGTAAGTGAAAGTGAAAGTGAAGTCGCTCAGTCGTGCCTGACTCTTTGTGAACCCATGGACAGTAGCCTGTACCAAGCTCCTCTGTCTATGGGATTTTCCAGGCAAGAGTACTGGAGTGGGTTGCCATTTCCTTCTCCAGGGAATCTTCCTGACCCAGGGATTGAACCCAGGTTTCCTGCATTGTACACAGATGCTTTACCATCTGAGCCACCAGGGAAGTCTTTAAAGAGTTAATTAAGCTGAAATGAGGCCAATGGTGTGGGCCTCAATTGAGTATGACTGTGGTCCCTATAAGAAGAGGAGATTAGAACACAGACACGTACATACAGAGATAAGACCATGAGAAGGTATTGGGAGAAGATGGGCATCTGTAGGCCCAAGAGAAAGGCTGGGGCTTATCCTTCTTTCGTGGCCCACAGAAGAAATCAACCCTGTTGACAGCTTGACGTTGGACTTCCAGCCTCTAGAACTGTGGGACAGTACATTTCTGTTTAAACCATCCAGTCTGCAGTACTTTGTTATGGAAACCCTAGTACTCTTGCCTGGAAAATCCCATGGACAGAGAAGCCTGGTAGGCTGCAGTCCATGGGGTCGCTAAGAGGGACACAACTGAGTGACTTCACTTTCACTTTCATGCATTGGAGAAGGAAATGGCAACCCACTTCAGTGTTCTTGCCTGGAGAATCCCAGGGATGGCAGGGTCTGGTGGGCTGCCGTCTATGGGGTCACATAGTCAGACACGACTGAAGTGATTTAGCAGCAGCAGCAGCACAATGATAATACCTGTTTGCAACTCCTGATGCTTTTTTTTTTTTTTTTTTCAACTTGGTCCTTCTAAAGCTGAAGATGGTTTTTATGACACGTGTAGGATCACCGAAAATAAGTGATTTAACAATATGAGGGGCATAGGGAGTGGAGATTGCAAGCCAGAAATTCAAAAAGAGAGATAAAAATGAAAGCAAACAGAAAATATGATTAAAGGACTAAGTGAGGAGAAATAATTAAGGCAATAAGTCAATGATCTCTACTGGTAAGTGTTGAGCTTTTCTTTTGTTAGGTCTGATTAGTAATCAGATTACTCCCCACCTCTTAGTGTCTGACACTACTTGGGATAGAAAATTTAGCATTTGAAGCTGGTGATCCATTTTTCTATGAAGTTTATTATTTTCTTATAATAGTAATAAACATTTATAAATTAATGAAAATTCTTAGGGCAAAATATTGAAACAAGAGAAGACACAGCAGGGAACTAAACAGACAATATAAATTGCACATAGTAGTTATGAAACAGCATTAAAAGCTAAGGATTTTAAATTGAATTGAATCATAATGTTTTATAGTAGCAGTTAATTTGGCATTCTCTATATACCATGGATGATAATATTTCATATTTGTGAATATTATGTGGCTCTCATTTTAAGAAGTTGTCTCTCTTCATAGCTTGCTCCAAGATATTTACAATAATATTGTTTCTGTTGCTTAGATTCAAATAAAACTAATCTGCTGTAAATTAGAATAATAGACTTAGAAAGGATCTCAAATCTCTTGGTACTAGTGACACAATAGATTTTTTATTTTCCCTCTAATACTTATCTATATTTTGAAATTTTTCAATGTGGAAAAATTCAAAGAGGGAAGTGAAAATTGCTTGAAATCCTCCCATCCATAAATAATCATTTTCTTTCTTCTTCATTTTTCTGCGGAATATTCCTATTTTTAAGTGATACTATCAAAGCTCTTTTTTAAAAAAGCTGTTTCTAAGACTCTGCTGTTTTAAAGTACCATAAGGGCACTGCCCTCATAGTGCTCCAGTTGTCTTCCTACTTCTAACTAAACTGCAAACTCTGTGAGGGTATAGACCACACCTCTCTATATCTTGTGTTTGTCCAATATCCCTAGAATTTAGCTCAGGAATTGCTGACATATGTCAACTGTTTTAGTGACCATTTATGGTAAGAGTACAGTTGCTCATCAATTCAATTAATATTTGCTGAGTGCTTACTATGTTATCATATTCAGCACATACTTAGTTCCAGAAAGTCATTTGAGTTCTACAAAAGACCAGAATAGTATGTTTTACTTTTTAAAAAAATTTAAAAGTCACTGACCTTCCTTAAATTTTGCCATCCTTAGGCAGCAGGGTGATTAGTGGGTATCAGATAGGGATATTTTCATTGGCAAGTAACAGAAAGCCAAATGGGCTTCCCTGGTGGCTCAGATGGTAAAGAATCTGCCTGCAAAGCAGGAGACCCGGGTTGGATCCCTGGGTCAGGAAGATCCCCTGGAGAAGGGAATGGCTACCCACTCCAGTATTCTTGCCTGGAGAATTCCATGGACAGAGGAGGCTGGCAGGCTACAGTCCATGGGATCATAAAGAGTTGGACACAAACTGAGCAACTAACACTTTCACTTAAAATTATAACAAAACTTACTGTTTATTTCACAAGTAGTTGGGAGGTAGGTGATTCTATTTTATCATATTAAGGTCCTTATTTTAAATTTTTTTTGGTCTTTTCCTTATGATACCAAGATGACCATTCTAGATCCATGTATAATAGCTTTATAAAACCATTCCAAACTGAAAGGAAAAACATAGATGAAAAAAATGACTTTTTCAGTTCTAATGAGGTGGATGAACCTAGAGCCTATTATGTAGAGTGAAGTAAGTCAGAAAGAGAAAACAAATATCATATACTACTGCATATATATGAAATCTAGAAAGATGATACTGATGAATCTATTTGCAGGGCAGCAATGGAGATACAGACATAGAGAACAGATTGTGGACACAGTAGGGGAAGGAAAGGGTGGAATGAATTGAGAGAGTAGCCTGGAAACATATATATTACCATATGTAAAATAGATAGCCAGTGGGAATTTGCTGTATGATGCAAGGAGCTCAAACTGGTGCTCTGTGAAAACCTAGAGGGGTGGAATGGGGTAGCAGGTGGGATGGAGTTTCAAGAGGGAGGGGCTGACTGTGGCTGACTCTTGTTGATGTGTGACAGAAACTGCACAATATTATTGTAAAGTAATTATCCTCCAATTAGAAATAAATAAATTTTTAAAAATACAAAGGAAAGTAAAGAAAAAGATGGCTTTCTTTTAATCTGGGAGGAAAACATTTCCAGAAGTTTTCATTAGACTTTCCTTTATATCTTGTTGCCCAAGAATATCATTGATGCCAAGTAGACATCAATGAACATGCCTCCTTACTAGAGTGGGAAAGAATAGGTTTGACTTTCCTAACATCTGTGGAGGCAGAGAGAAGGTGGGAATAGGCATTTCCTAACATCTGTGGGCAATAGGCAAGAGAGAATGATTTGGGAAAGGTTTCTAGGAGCCAGTCAACAGTGTCCAGTGCAGAGCCTCATTAATGAGCTGTCTGGCTTGGGATATGGGTAGTCGGAGTTGAGATTTACCACATAGCTGCTATGTGACCCTGCGTAAATTCTCTATCATGTCTCTGACTTGTTTTTTTTTCATCCTTGTAGAACATATGTCTGCTTTGTAGGTTTTGTGAGGATTGAATGAAATACTTTAAAGCATTTAGCACAGGGCCTAGCACATAGAAAGTGTTAATGTGCTAACTGAGTGCCTGAGAGCTTAGATGCAACATTTGTGAGTAAGCCCAGCTTTCTGTAGGGGAACTACCATACCCAAGTCCCGGACCAGATGTAGAGTTGGATTAATTGGACAAGGTATGCTGGAGAGATTAAATTTGGGGGAAGAGTTTTGAAAGAGGGGAGAAAAGATTTCTGGACACATTTAAAAAAAGTAAAAAGTATTCTCTAAAATCAGTATTATAAGTACAATCATCATTGCCAGGGTAAGAGTAGCCAATTGTGACTTTGAATAAGTGAAAGAAGACAACATTATTTGTTTATTTAGCTGACAAACCCTTAGGAGCAGGCAAAGATGCTGTAAAACCAAGCAAAATCTGGCTTACCTGAGATACTTCAAATTTGTTTTTGTCTCTTTCAAGACACTTTTGCTCAAGTTTTAGAACCTTGGATATGATACCAAGTGTGCGCACTAGGATTTCCTTTTTTAACTGAAATATCTTTGCCTTCAATTCTAAGTATGAAATTAATTTCTGATTTATCTCTGTTCATCTCCAAAATCTTTTTAAAAGTGAGTTTGAGTGTTTTTTCTCCTTGAAATTAGACTCTCTGTCTCTAACTGCCAGCAAATGACTTTTTCACCACAGTTCATAGGGATTTACATAAGGTTATCACTGTTAAATTCTTTCTTGTAAAAACTCTCCTTCCCCCTCAGTCAGACTTGAGACTGAGAGCTTTGACCCTGGCTGGCATCTTCCAGAATTGGAAGTAGGTTTAAGGAGTGGGCGAGGCTAATCTCAGGCTACAGTCTGTAGAGAGGGGTTTGAGGTTCCAGTCCTTAGTGAGGATATTGACTCAGAAGGGAAGGAGTCTGGTTTCAGGGCCAAATACAAGAGCAAGGAGGAAGAACTGATCCCAAGGTCCCAGGGATCCCAAGTGACAGGGGGCAGGGCAGCTCAAGAAGGAAGCTGGGGTGTGGGACTGAAGAACGTTAAGAAATTGTCCTGAGGAGTGCGGGCAGAAGGCTGGAACATTTCAAAGGGAAAACAAGCAAAGGTTTGAAGTATCTGCAGGATTAGAAGTGTGTGAAAATTGTCCTTATTTTTTTGTGTGTCTCTAAATGAAAAGCAATGATATTCCAAGAGGAAACTCAATGTTTCATTAAAAAAATAGGAAATAAGCATGTTTGGAGTCAGAAAGATAGAGGTTTGAATCTCAGTTGTGCCTTATGTGAACTCAAGAAAGTCAATTTCCTTTGTGTCTCACTTTCCTCTTTCAAAAAATGGGGTAAATATAAATACCTCCCTTGCAGGAATGTTGGCACATGTTACAGACTCAATGAATGGCAGCTGTTGTGTATTTACTTTGATCTTTGTGCAAAGCATATGCTGCATATGTATTTTTCTCTGTTTGTTTTTTTCTCTAGTTTAATTTTTCAAGCTCTGTTGAGATATAATTGACAAATAACACCATATAAGTTTAAGGTGAACAATGATGATGATTTTATATATGTATATATTATGAAATGATTATTATAAGATTATCAAATCCTTAAAATTTCATTCTTGAAGTACATCAACCAAAAACACATAAATATACAGCTCAAAATTAGTAGAAATAGACTGAACTAACTTAGAAGGAAGATAAGGAATGTATTTCTAGTCCATAAAACACTTTCTTGTTCAGTTAAACTAATTTATTTTAAATGATAACCTGTTTTTAAATTCATGGGTTTTTACAATGAAAATTAGCACTGATCCACCTATTCATAACCTTAAAAATGAAACTACCCTTTTAAAGAAACCATGATCTGGACAACTGAGAATTTTTATAAAATGGAAACTCTGACCCAGAGCATTTTTACTTCTCCAGAATACTTAGTTTTCTTATCTAATTCAAGAACTAAGGACAAACTCTGAAAACTGCATCATTACCTTGACATTGACAAACGCTAGAAGGACTGGTGAATTTTATAAGTACTTTTTAAAAAATGATTGATCATTTAAGATTTAGTCAACCTCTTTAACCTTTGACTGGATGTCCTTACTATTTTAAACCTCACTACTGCACATGAGAATTACATTTTAGAGGAATGAGGCAATCTTTAAAGAGGTTGATTATATTAGCCTTTCTCACCCAACATGTTTGGTAACTTTATTGGTTTTGCCCTCATTAGTGGCTAGTTTTTTGTTTTCTTTTCTTTTTTTTTTTTTTTTAAGGAGCTCTTTGCATTGATATGAAGTTATATTCCAAGGTCAAATATAAACAATGACCAGACTTCTAAGCCAAGACAACTCACTGAAGCCTATTTGACATACAATATGTAACTGACTTAACTGATGATTTAGTAATATTGTAGAACTCAACTCTCTTTGATTGCACTAATTCTATGTAAATACTTAACAAGTTCCAACTTGAGTACTGGGGATTTGTGTTCTATCTCTTTGGGACATTTTGTATATAATGTTTTCCTTTCTTAACATAAGTCTGAACAGCATTTCTGCCCTTGTCATCACCTGTTTACATTTATTTTCTCCCTCAACAATTGACTTGTCATTCAAGACCCAGTTTTGATTTCAGTTCTCCTGGGATACTCATCCTATGTGGGCATAGTTCACTTATTTGTGAAATGGGGTTAAAAATCTGGTGCATAGGGTGTCTTAAAGATTAAATGAGATCATGTATGCCAAGTATGATAAGTTATTATGATTATAGCACACCAGACTGTCCTTCCATTGCAGGCATATCTCATTTTATTGTGTTTCACTTTATCACATTTCAAGGATATTGCATTTTTTACAAATTGAAGGTTTGTGCAACCCTTCATGGTGCAGTTTATTGGCACCATTTTTTTCCCCCCAAAGCATTTGCTTACTACATGTCTCTGCATCACATTTTGGTAATTGCAATGTCTTACATTTTTCATTCTTTTATTTATTACCATGATTTTTGATCTTTGCTATTACTACTGTACTTGTTTGGGGGCTCTATGAACTGGCCTATATAAGACGCCAAACCTAATTGATGACTGTTGTGTGTGTTCTGACTGTTCTAGCAACCAGAAGGTCCCTCATCTCTCTCCCTCTCCTATGCCTCCCTATTCCCTGAGATATGACAATATTGAAGTTAGGCCAGTTAATAACCTTACAATAGCCTCTAAGTGTTCTAGTGAAAGGAAGAGTCATATATCTCCCCAAAGCTAGAAATATTAAGCTTAGTGAAAAAGGCAAGTCAAAAGCCAAGATGGGCTAAGAGCTAGACCTCTTACACCAAACAGTTAGTTAAGTTGTGAATGCAAAGGACAAGTTCTCGAAGGAAATGAAAAGTGTAACTCCAGTGAACGCATGAATGATATGAAAACGAAACAGTGTTATTGCTGTATAGAATATCAGCAATAGAAGATCAAGCTTGATAGAAGATCAAGCCAGCTATATTTCCCTAAGCCAAAGCCTAATCCAGAGCAAGGCCCTAACTTTCTTCACTTTTATGAAGGCTGAAAGAGGTGAGGAAGCTGCAGAAAAGTTTGAAGCTATTATAGCAGAAATTGGTTCATGAGCTTTAAGAAGCCATCTTTGTAACATAAAGGTGCACAGTGATGCAGTAAGTGCTATTGTAGAAGCTGCAGTAAGTTATCAAGAAAATCCAGCAAATATAACTAATAAAGGTGGCTACATCAAGTGACAGATTTTCAGTGTAGATAAAAACAGGCTTATATGGGGAGACAATCCCATCTAGAGCTTTCATAGGTAGAGAGGAGAAGTCTATGCTTGGTTTCAAAGCTTCAAAGGATAGGCTGATTCTCTTGTTAGTGGCTAATGCAACCAGTGACTTGAAGCTGAAGCTAATGCTTATTTACCATTCAGAGAATCCTCAAGTCCTTAAGAATTATGTGAAATCTACTTTATGTCTGCTTTATTAATGGGACATCAAAACCTAGATGACAGCACTCTTTGACAATATGATTTACTGACTATTTTAAGCTCACTGTTGATCTACTACTTAGAAAAAAAAAAGATTCCTTTCAAAATATGACTGTTCATTGTCAATGTACCTGGTCACCCAAGAGCTCTAATAGAGACGTAAAAGATTAATTCTGTTATGCCTGCTAATATAACATACTTTCTGCAGCCCATGGACCAAATAGTAATTTCAGTTTTGTTATATTATTTAAGAAATATATTTTGTAAGGCTATAACTGCCATAGATACTGATTCTTCTGATGGGTCTGGGCAAAATAAATTGAAAACCTTCTGGGAAGTATTCACTACTCTAGATGTCATTACAAATATTTGTGATTCACGGGAAGAGTCAAAATACCAACATTTACAGAAGCTTGAAAGAAATTGATTCCAACCCTTGTGTATGACTTTGAAGTGTTCGAGACTTCAGTGAAGAAAGTCACTGCAGATGTGAAAATAGCAAGAGAACTGGGATTAGAAGTGTGGTCTGAAGAGGTGACTGAATTGCTGAAATCTCATGGTAAAACGTTAATGGCTGAGGAGCTGTATCTTATGGATGAGCAAAGAATACTGTCAAACAGCATTACATGCTACAGAGAAATTTTTCATCAAAAAGTCAATTGATTCAGCGAACTTCATTGCTGTCTTAAGAAACTGACACCGCCACCACCTTGCTGTCAACATCAAGATCAAGGCAAGATCCTCCAATAGCAAAAAGATTACTCTCTGAAGACTCAGATTATGGTTAGCATATTTTAGCAATAAAACATTTTTAATAAAGGTGTTTTTAATATAATGCTGTTGTATACTTAAATACAGGTTGTAAACATAACTTCTTTATGTACCAGGAAAGGAAAAAAATCATGTAGCTCACTTTACTATAATACTTACTTTATTGCAATAGTCACATTGCAGTGATTTGAAACCAAACCTGCAATATTTCTGAGGTATGCTTGTATTTCCTAATTTGGATTTTAAGTAGTTTGAGGGCAAAGACCTCAAAGATCCCTTGTAACCTTTCAACAGCCTGGGCCTATTACCTAATAAGCACCCTGTTGCATAAAACTGTATGAACCTCAGGGGTGTACTAACCAGCCTCCTCTCAGTTTTATCCTCTGGCTTTTGAAACAGTGAAATCCTCCATGCTTCCCATGGAGGCTCTGGTAGAGTGTGTGTGTGTGTGTGTGTGTGTGTGTGTGTGTGTCTGAGTGTGTGTCTGTGTGTGTGTATGCAATGGATGTGGAAATGGAAGCTCCATCTGGGGCAGGAGGAGAACCTGGCAGGACCACAGGGTAAAGTCTGGGACCGGGGTGCTCTCTCACCCCTGAGCTTTTGCATATATTCCCTCTTTCTAGAACAGTCTTGATGTGAATTCCTTCACCCTCTCTTCACATAGCCTGGCATTTATTAGACTTCCTTCTCCTGGCTCAGACTTCATTTCATTCCTGTTTTTTTGAATTGTCCCTCTACTCTCAACTCTTGATGTACCTCCTTTATGATTACAAAGCATGGTGTGTTTACCTCTACCTGAGCACAGGTGTATATGTGGTTCCTTTAAGAATAAAACACTGCTAAACACTACAGCAGCAAATGATGCTATGCCCTGTACTAAGTGCTTTATTGGCACTATCTTATTTAATCTTTAACCTTGTTACCTTTCAACGTTTAATCTTTAAGTTCTATGGGTGAGGCACTATTATTTCCCTCCTTTTACAGATGAGGAAACTTGAGGATAATTGTGATTAAACAACTTGTCAAAACTCAAAAAGCAAAAGTAGCAATATAAGATTTAAACTGGATATTTCTGATTCCAGATGGTGGGGGTGAGTGGACAACCCACTGGTGACATGGTCTTGAAAATGATTAGAAATAGCATGACATTTTACAAAGAAACCCAGCCCTTGTGAAACTGACTTAAACTTTGGGGGACATAAACAACAGACGTTTTACAGGAATTCTTTAGTACAGTTTTAGTTTTTTCCCTCATGCCATATTCTTAAAAGTACATTAGAGAACACAGCATTTTTTTTTTTTTTTTGGCCAAGTGCACAATAGCTTGTGGGACATACCCACAGATGTCAGTTGATTGCTCACTGATTGGTCGGTCCCATGCCTAGAGCTGTCTACCGTGATTATCACTGACCCAGCAGAGGGGCTGAATGTTAAGTGCAAACATACAACCAGCTTTGGAAAATATGGACAATCAGAAGGCAATAGAATCAAAGTTCAATATTCTTTTAGTGAATTTGAATAGGTAATTTGAATGAGAATTACTATAGACAATTTCAGACTAAGGGAAAAAAGAGGCTTCCCAAATGTAATCATTTACGACATCAAGGAGTGGCAATATACTACTTGCAATACTTTGTATCCTAACTTGGATCAGTGGATTAAAGCAAATAGGATATTAATGAAACAGAGGAGACAATTACCTCCATATTGGATTTTAGAAAATATTCCCCACTCCTGAAAGTTACCTCTTTGACTTGGGTTTCTGGTTTCTATACAAATGGAATAACGTGAAGGGTTTTAAGATCCTTCCTCTCTAAAAGACTAGTTTTATGACTTCTTAACTCAAAATGAGTATTTACAACTAGAAAGAATCTGAAGAGATACAAAAATCAAAAATATTTGTATATTCGAAAAGTAGTTTCCACTGTACCATGTAACCAGAGCACTAGGTCCTAGTGAGTAGGACAAAGTTAATGCTCTCATGGAGTTTTAATACAGAAAAAGGACAATTAAGGACTCTGGCTTTCTCACTTCAAAAATATACTGTTTAGATTTATGGAACCCATTCCTGAGAGGATAATGATTAACCACTTTTTGAGGAACAAATAGGGATAAGTAGATTTTGAGCATAGGCTCCTTAAGGAAGATTTTCCTGCCAATGTACATGTGTACTTAGTTGCTCAATCATGTACGACTCTTTGCAACCCCATGATGTGTAGCCTGCCAGGCTCCTCTGTCCATGGGATTCTCCAGGCAAGAATACTGGAGTGGCTAGTACCCATTCCCTTCTCCAGGGGATCTTCCTGACCCAGGGATTGAACCCAGGTCTCCTGCATTGCAGGCAGATTCTTTATCATCTGAGCCACCAGGGAAGCCGCTCCTGCCAATGAGGAAAGTTAAATATGGGAAGAAAGTATTCATGTTGGAAGTTTTTAAGAAGTAATTAGATTTAACCCATGTAGTATTATTTCAGTTTGGGTTTAAAGTGAAGATGAGAGGGGATGAGTATAACCGATGGTAACTTCTAACATTCATTGAGCATTTTCTGTGTCCTGGGTAAATGCTATGTAAAGATTGAACGATATGATGCTCTGAGTTTCTGAAATAACACTATTACTATTTCCATTATTTAACCCTTGCCTGTGGTGTTGGAACTGAGAAGGCAATGGCACCTCACTCCAGTACTCTTGCCTGGAAAATCCCATGGACGGAGAAGCCTGGTAGGCTGCAGTCCATGGGGTCACTGAGGGTTGGACATGACTGAGCGACTTCACTTTCACTTTTCATTTTCACGCATTGGAGAAGGAAATGGCAACCCACTCCAGTGTGCTTGCCTAGGGAATCCCAGGGACGGGGGAGCCTGGTGGGCTGCCGTCTCTGGGGTCTCACAGAGTTGGACACGACTAAAGGGACTTAGCAGCAGCAGCAGTGGTGTTGGAAAAGACTCTTGAGAGTCCTTTGGACTGCAAGGAGATCCAACCAGTCAATCCTAAAGGAAATCAGTCCTGAATATTCATTGGAAGGACTGATGCTGAAGCTTCAATACTTTGGCCACCTCGTGTGAAGAACTGACTTATTAGAAGAGACCCTGATGCTGGGAAAAATTGAAGGCAGGAGAAGGGGATGGCAGAGGATGAGATGGTTGAATGACATCACCAACTTGATGGACATGAGTTTGAGCAAGCTCTGGGAGTGGGTGATGGACAGGGAAGCTTGGTGTGCTGCAATCCACGGGGTTGCAAAGAGTCAGACACGACTGAGGGACTGAACTGTACTGTTCTGTAACCCTTGCCTCTGATTGCTAGTCTAGTAAGGGTCAAACAGGAAAACAGACTAGAGAGGTCAGACTCTTAACTACCTACTGCACTCTGCCTCCTCAAGACACAACAGGAGGAATTTGGTGTTAAAAGGAGGGTTAGGGTACTCTGGTTGTACTGTTTCCCTGTTAAAACTCTTCACTGCTGTCACAAAACCATCCAGTGCTGGGAGCGTGGGGCACACCATCTTTCAGGCCCTTCCTTTGATTTTTAAACAATTTTCTTTTTACTGAGGTAACATATCCTCCATGAACTTTCACTCGTCACCTATCAGAGTCCTGCTTTCTTAGCACCTTTTACAGGATGACTGTTCACTTACCTGACACCCTACATGCCTTTCCTTCTCCAGGCTGAGCTCTGTGGGGCAGTTGTACCTCATAGAGCACAGTTCAGTTTAGTGATTAAAGCACAACAGCCCCTTGTTTGATTTAAGAATATGCCTTTTAACTTGTGAGCTAATTGTCTATAGTAACTACTCTACATCTCAGTTTATTCATCTAGGAAGGGGGAGGATAATAGTACTTTGCAGGGTTGTTTTGAGAGTTAAAATATACAGTGCATGTTATATAGAGAGTTTGGGCTTCCCAGATGGCTCGGTGGTAAAGAATTTACCTACTAATACCGGAGACACAGGAGATGTGGGTTAAATCCCTGGGTCTGGAAGATCCCCTGGAGGAAGACATGGCAGCTTACTCCAGTATTCTTGCCTGGATCATCCCATGGACAGAGGAACTTGGAGGGTACAGTCCATAGGGTCAAAAACAGTGACCAAGCAACAACAACTAACATAGAGAATTTACTGTGCACTACAAAAAAGGAAATGATCAATAAATACTAGTGATAAAAATTATTGGTTTCTAGAACTTTCCTGTTGGTCACCTTTCCTCCAAACAGCCTAGTCCTCTCCCTTAGTTTGGATATTATTCTTCTATTAATGAATAGAAGTGTTTTGTTATTAAAAGATATACAATTCTTGAGTCTCCAGAGAAGAGCTCGGTGGCTCAAGTCAGTTCTTATAGACAATTAGTCAACCTTAGTGTGTCTCAGCCCTGCTGACTCCCATGACCTGTTTTTCTCTTGCCTTGTCTGTGAACACTGCAAAAACTATCTTACAAGAAGTCAGCATAGTTTGGAAACTACCTTGTTTTTACTAGTCACTATGTGTAGAGAAGACTCTACACATGGACATCACCAGATAGTCAACACTGAAACAAGATTGATTATATTCTTTGCAGCCAAAGATGGAGAAGCTGTATACAGTCAGCAAAAACAAGATCAGGAGCTGACTGTGGCTCAGATCATGAACTCCTTATTGCCAAATTCAGACTTAAATTGAAGAAAGTAGGGAAAACCACTAGACCATTCAGGTATGACCTAAATCAAATCCCTTATGATTATACAGTGGGAGTGAGAAATAGATTAAGGGACTAGATCTGATAGATAGAGTGCCTGATGAACTGTGGACAGAGGTTCATGACATTGTACAGAAGATAGGGATCAAGACCATCCCTAAGGAAAAGAAATGCAAAAAAGCAAAATGGCTGTCTGGGGAGGCCTTACAAATAGCTGAGAAAAGAAGAGAAGTGAAAAACAAAGCAGAAAAGTAAAGATATAAGCATCTGAATGCAGAGTTCCAAAGAATAGCAAGGAGAGATAAGAAAGCCTTCCTCAGTGATCAATGCAAAGAAATAGAGGAGTCTTTTGGACTCTGGGAGAGGGAGAGTGTGGGATGATTTGGGAGAATGGCATTGAAATATGTATAATATTATATATGAAACGAGTCTCCAGTCCAGGTTCGATGCCTGATACCAGATGCCTGGGGCTGGTGCACTGGGACGACCCAGAGGGCTGGTATGGGGAGGGAGGAAGGAGGAAGGTTCAGGATGGGGAACATATGTATACCTGTGGCAGATTCATTTTGATATATGGCAAAACCAATACAATATTGTAAAGTTAAATAAAATTAAATTAAATTAAAAAAAATAAAAAGCATAGACACACACACACACACACAAAAGAAAGAAATAGAGGAAAACAACAGAATGGGAAAGACTAGAGATCTCTTCAAGAAAATTAGAGATACCAAGGGAACATTTCATGAAAAGATGGGCTGGATAAAGGACAGAAATGGTATGGACGTAACAGAAGCAGAAGATATTAAGAAGAGATGACAAGAATACACAGAAGAACTGTACAAAAAAGATCTTCACGACTAAGATAATCACAATGGTGTGATCACTCACCTAGAGCCAGACATCCTGGAATGTGAAGTCAAGTGGGCTTTAGAAAGCATCACTGTGAACAAAGCTAGTGGAGGTGATGGAATTCCAATTGAGCTATTTCAAGTCCTGGAAGATGATGCTATGAAAGTGCTACACTCAATATACCAGTAAATTTGGAAAACTCAGGAGTGGCCACAGGACTGGAAAAGATCAGTTTTCATTCCAACCCCAAAGAAAGGCAATGCCAAAGAATGCTCAAACTACTGCACAATTGCACTCATCTCACACGCTAGTAAAGTAATACTCAAAATTCTCCAAGCCAGGCTTCAGCAGTACATGAACTGTGAACTTCTAGATGTTCAAGCCGCTTTTAGAAAAGGCAGAGGAACCAGAGATCAAATGCCAACATCTGCTGGATCATGGAAAAAGCAAGAGAGTTCCAGAAAAACATCTATTTCTGTTTTATTGACTATGCCAAAGCCTTTGACTGTGTGGATCACAATAAACTGTGGAAAATTATGAAAGAGATATGAACACTGGACCACCTGACCTGCCTCTTGAGAAACCTATATGCAGGTCAGGAAGCAACAGTTAGAACTGGACGTGGAACAACAGACTGGTTCCAAATAGGAAAAGGAGTATGTCAAGGCTGTATAATGTCACCCTGATTATTTAACTTATATGCAGAGTACATCATGATAAATGCTAGGCTGGAAGAAGCACAAGCTGGAATCAAGATTGCTGGGAGAAATATCAATCACTTCAGATATGCAGATGACACCACCCTTATGGCAGAAAGTGAAGAGGAACTAAAAAGCCTCTTGATGAAAGTGAAAGAGGAGAGTGAAAAAGTTGGCTTAAAGCTCAACATTCAGAAAACGAAGATCATGGCATCTGGTCCCATCACTTCATGGGAAATCGATGGGGAACAGTGGAAACAGTGTCAGACTTTATTTTTCTGGGCTCCTAAATCACTGCAGATGGTGACTGCAGCCATGAAATTAAAAGACACTTACTCCTTGGAAAGTTATGACCAACCTAGACAGCATATTTAAAAGCAGAGACATTACTTTGCCAACAAAGGTCCGTCTAGTGAAGGCTATGGTTTTTCCTGTGGTCATGTATGGATGTGAGAGTTGGGCTGTAAAGAAAGCTGAGTGCCAAAGAATTGATGCTTTTGAACTGTGGTGTTGGAGAAGACTCTTGAGAGTCCTTTGGACTGCAAGGAGATCCAACCAGTCCATTCTAAAGGAGATCAGTCCTGGGTGTTCATTTGAAGGACTAATGCTGAAGCTGAAACTCCAATACTTTGGCCACCTGATGGGAAGAGTTTACTCATTGGAAAAGACCCTGATGCTGGGAGGGATTGGGGGCAGGAGGAGAAGGGGATGACAGAGGATGAGATGGCTGGATGGCATCACCGACTCAATAGGGACATGAGTTTGGGTGAACTCCGTAAGTTGGTGATGGACAGGGAGTCCTGGTGTGCTTCGATTCATGGGGTCAAAAAGAGTTGGATATGACTGAGCGACTGAACTGAACTGAACCACACTATTAATATTAAGGCCATAAAATAACCTGATGGATCACATCTGGATGCCTAATTAGAATAAACTAAGAGAAATTGTAAATCAATATTTGGCATAATTGTTCGATTTGGATGCAAATAAAAAAGAATGAAGAATGTAACACAAAATCATTTATATGGTATCAGTCCAATCACCCTCTACAAAGGCGCAGGCAGCAGAAACTCACTGTTTAATTTTAGTTGGCAGAGTTTTCTTATAAAGATTTGGAAAATAATTGACCCTATGTCAATTGCTCTTCTGTTCTGGTCTTTCTTCAAGTTTCCTCAAAAGGTTTTTTTTTTCCTTGCCTCCCTGGGAACTTCTCTTCTAATGTAACTTTGAAGCACACCACAAAGGCACTTATTTGACAAAACCAAAACAACAAGACTAACACTGTCAGTGATGGGTACTCATACACACTGAGCATTCTGAATTAAAAAAAGTCCAAATATGTAAAACATGCTCTTCAATCTCTTTTATTGTAGACTGTATTCAGTTCTTATCCTGAAGCAGAAGAAATGTTGATTCTTCCACATGATTTTTTTAAGGTTATACATTGATGAATTGGACTAATATATTTGATTTCTATTAACTGATTGACCATTCATTCAACCAGTTTTCGATGGGTATTTACAGTGGACCTGGCTCCATACTACAACGGATGAGAAATGTACAGGGAAGAATCTTGTAAGAATCTAAATGGAGTGATTAAACATGGATGAAAGAAATTCTGGTGGAAGGCAAGACAAAGACCGTAGGAAAGGGATAGGAACAATTTTGTGGGAACTCCTGAGACATTCTGCATTTTCTTTGTAAGGACATGGATCTGAGTGTACTAATGAATCATGCCTACTTTTAGAACCTCAGTTTCCTGAATATAAAATGAGGGAGTTGACCAGACCTTTTCACATATGAATTTCTGTAATCCAGTGATGTAATATGCTGTATTAAGTCACTTCAGTCATGTCTGACTCTTTGCAACCCTATGGACTATAGCCTGTCAGGATGCTCTCTCCATGGGATTTTCCAGGCAAGAAATACTGGAGTAGGATGCCATGCTCTTCTCCAGAGGATCTTCCTGACCCAGGGTTCAAGCCTGTGTCTCTTATATCTTCTGTATTGGCAGGTGGGTTCTTTACCACCAGCACCACCTGGGAAGGGCTCCAGGAAAATCTGTTTCCAAACCCATAAGCATAGATCATCTACTTCAGGAAGCAGTCACAGCATTTTACTTCATGGTGACAATAACTGTAAAGGGAAGAAGATTGAATTCTCCAGGGCCAGACATCTTTTAAGGGGTAGAGTTATTATTTGACCTCAAGCCTTCTGGCTCCCAATCTTTTCCTTTTTTTAAATCTCATTAAATTTACTTTGGGCAGGAAGTGTTATAGATGCATTTGCTTTAAGTAATTGCAGGAAAATCATTGCACCTCTTAAGAGTTAAGATGTCAGGTCACATATTTCTTAAATTTCCTACTCTTAAATAACAAACTTGCAGTTTTAATGACAGAAAGCTTTTTCTAGTTATTAGTGCTGCTTTCAAATATTTCACTTGAGGAAGTTGTTTCCATCTAGTTATTATTAACTTTCTTTGCTAAGACTCTTACTGTGATTCAAAATCTTTGATTTGGTTGGCTGGCTTGAGTGTGATGAGTTTCTTCGTGCAGTGGGAGTTCAGTGGATTCTTGCAAATTTTTTCTGATGGACAGAAAGAGAGATATTTGGATTGGTGCACTGTACTCCATTCTTCATGAACTGTAACATGAAGGCAATCAAGCCATAATATCCTGTGGTTTGTTTAACTTGCTTTCCCAGTATAAGCACTTAGTATGTGAGTTGAGGAACCATTTTATCTGGCTGAAAGCCTGCTTTGGCAGTGGGGATTTGATATAGGCCCCCCTTGGACACCATCAAACTCTACAAATTGCTGATTTAGTGACCTCTGAAATCCAAAGCACTTCTTGATTAGGCTTCTCATCCTTAGTAATAAAGCTGTGCTCATTCACCTAAGTCTCACTTGATTCTGTTGAGCATACAATGGTGTAATCAGTTTTTCCAGATTGGTAGATGAGTTGAATCTTTTCATTTGTGGCAATGTAAAGAGACATCTTGCATAAAATTTCCTGATTGAAATGCTGCTGAAAAATGTCAGTGTATTTGTTGGAGTCTTTATGTTTTTGTTGTTGTTGTTAGGGATAGGAGAAAGTTGAATAGGAATATGAGGTCATTTGGTCAAATATTAAATACAAAAGATCAATTTCTAAATTAAAAGTATATAAAACATATTTCTATATTTATGCTCATATAATTAATCATTTTATTTATCCCATATTATATATCTTGCTACTTATTTTTAAATTTAGTCAGTGGTGTGCTGATAAACTTGGTTTTCAGAAAGAAAAAAAAAGAGACTTGACTTGTAGTGTTTGCCAATTTCTGTGGTGTAAATACTCCTGGCAATCTTGATTCCAGCTTGTACATCATCCAGCCCAGAATTTTGCATGATGTACTCTGCATATAAATTAAATAAGCAGAGTGACAATATACAATATTGTTATACTCTTTTCCCAATTTTGAACCAGTTGTTTCATGTCCGGTTCTAACTGTTGCTTCTTGGCATACATACAGGTTTCTCAGGAGACAGGTAAGATGATCTGATATTCCCTTCTCTTGAAGAATTTTCCACAGTTTATTGTGATCCACACAGTCAGAGGCTTTAGCATAGTCAATGAAGCAGATGTTTTTCTGGAACTCCCTTGCTTTCTCCATGATCCAACAAATGTTGGCAATTTGATCTCTGGTTTCTCTGCCTCTTCAAAACCCAGCTTGTACATCTGGGATTTCTTGGTTAATGTACTACTGAAGCCTAGCTTGAAGGATTTTGTGCATAACCTTGCTAGGTCACCACGCTGTGTGTTAGATTCCCAGAACTTACTTACCTTATAATCAGAAGTGTGTACCTTTAATCAATCTCTTCCATTTCTCCCATTCCTGAATCCCTGGCCGTCGACACTCTGTTGTGTTTCTATGTTTGGAGTTTTAAGATTCCATATATAAGTGAGATCACACAGTGTTTCTTTTTCACATTCTGGCTTATTTCACTTGACTCTCTTCAAGGTCCGTGTGTGTCATAAATGACAGGATTTCCTCATTTTTTAATGGTTGAATAATATTCAAGTGTGTGTGTGTATTACACTTTCTTTATCCATTTTTCTATTGATGGATACTTAAGTTATTTCCATGTCTTGATTATTATGAATAATGCTCCAAATGAACATGGAGGTACAGATACCTTTTTGAGATAGTGATTTTATTTCCTTTATATATGTACCCAAGTGTGGGATGCTGGATCATATGGGAGTTCTATTTTTAATTTTTTGAGGAATCCTCCATACTGTTTTCTACAGTGGCCGCACCAATTTAAATTCCCACCAACAGTGCACACAGATTTCCTTTGCTCCACATCCTTGGCAAAACATGTTATCTCTTGTCTTTTTGATAATAATCATTTTAACAGGTGTGAGATAATATTTCAGTGTGTTTTTGATTTGTTTTTCCCTGGTGGCTAATGATGCTGAGCACCTCTTCATATTCCTGTTGACCATTTATAAGTTTTTGGAAAAATATCTATTCAGGTGTTTTTCCCATTTTCTAATCTGATTATGTGTTTTTTGTTTTTTATTTTCTTTGCTTTTGCTATTGAGTTGTACGAATTCTTTATATAATTTTGATATTAACCCCTTATCAGATACATATGATGCGAAAATATTTTCTCCTGAAGGGGCTTTTAAAGGTGATTCTCATGAGGACTCAAAGAAAAGGGAGCAGGAGAGGAAGCATCCGCCTTCCTACACAACACATCACAGTAGAGAACACTCGTAGAAATACGGATGGTAATGGCCATTCTGATGGAGTCCCAGACAGAAATGAGGAATATGTTATCGGAAAGTGAAGGAAAGGTGATCCTTGTTGTAAAGTAGCAAAGAACTTGACTGAATTGAATTGTGTGACTGTTCGAGTGTTTTGTGGAAGGCAGAATCATCAAGGCGTGGGGAGGTTAAGTCGTGTGCGCCCCGCTGTGGCACCAGTAATGGTAAAACCAGATTGGACTGAAGCTGCAGTCTTCACCACTACATCCCTCTCCCTCCCTACATCCTTCCCTCTACAGAAGTAGAGATTGTGGGGACTGGCATGCTGGGAGTAGGTGTTGGGGTTCAAGAGATTCCTCTATCATTGTGGTCCAGGATACCTTACTCTCATCATGTTTTCTTTGGACTGACTCACCTTAAGCAATAATCCTGTTTTGGAGCTTTTCCATTTTAGGAAGATGGAAGAGCTGTAACAGACAGATACTGCTCACATTCCAGAGGCCTGGAAGCAGACAAGTGGGACTATGTATTGAAAGTGTAATCTGCAGAATGGGACAGAGATCCCACACTCCTTCCCCAGCTGAGGGCATGGTATCTGACATGGGGACACTCAGTAACTATTAGTGAAAGAATTAGCCTATGACATGTGAAGAAATCAAGCGTGCGTGTGCACACACACACACACACACAAACACACACACCTATGTACATGCATAGCCCCCTATTGGAGCTCCATGAGTACAGTGTCTGTGCCATCTCTGGGTCCCTGGGGCTGTACAGAATGCCCTGAAAATAGTCAGTACTCAGTAAATGGTCTGTGATGCATATTATAGTGACTTTCCTTTTAGTCTGGGTTTCTATGGGATAGACTCTCTAAGGGGCAGATGGAGGGATTGATAAGAACTGACCTTTTTAGTTCAGAGCCCTTATTAAATCATCTACATGGTGGGAGGCAGGAGTCAAGGGTTGAAGGGTCAAATGTTGAAAGGCTGCCGCTGGGAAGGCCGCTCTCCCTGTGACTCAGCAGCTGCTCGTTAATACTCAGACACCACAGGAATGGGGAGGTGCAGACTGAAGCGGGGGAAACAGGAACCATTGTAGAGTTGCTTTGTTTCTTGGGGGACAGTTTTCCCAGTGCATTGAGCCAGAAAGTGGGTCGTTCCCCACCCAGTGTACTGGGGTTAGGTAAAGAGTCTCGTCCATCATGTAAAGAAGCCAACAAGTTGATTTGGCTAGTTAGTTATGGGCCTTTGTGTAAACAGCATGGCATGTGAGTGATGTGGTCACAGTAGCCAGGTGGTCACTGTGACCAACACAGCTGTTGATCTTATGGATAGGAGCAGGAGAGGATCACAGGGCCGATGTGGGTGACCAGGAAGTTTAGCTTTGACGGATGCGGACAATAACTTACAAGAGAATGGAATATTCAAGATGCAGGACAATCCCAACCCAGGCGAGGTGACCTCATCTGGTCCGGGGTTGTGCTGGGTGCAAGGAAACAATGTGTGTATGTCTGTGTGTGTGTGTGTGTGTTGGGGAGGAGAAACAGTGGCAGTGAGTGGAGAGAGCAAAGGCAGAAAGATTGGAAGAGCTCTACTAAATCTAAGTGTGGCTGTAATTGTAAATCTTGTAATTGAATACATGCAAAAGGAAGCTACAAATCATACCAAGACCTGTGAAGAGAAACAGAGTGGAAAGGATGAGACAGATCATGGCTGTGACTGAGCCATAGGATTGCTACCCTCTCCCTGTGAAGGGGGTTTGATGGTCACAATGAGGGTGACATTTACATGTTGACTGTGGAAATGTTTGCATTATTTGCTGTCTCTGCTCAGTTTGTTGTACAGAATACCATAAACTGGTATTATGACAGCATAAACCACAGAAATTTATTTCTCACAATTCTGGAGCTTGGTAAATTCAAGATCAAGGCACTAGCTGATTTAGTGTCTGGTGAAAACTCACTTCCTGGTTCGTGGATGGCCATTTTGCTGTGTCCTTGTGTGGTGGAAGGCACACAGGAGCTCTCTGGGGTCTCTTTTATACAGTGTTAATCTCATTCATAAGAGCTCCACCCTCATGACCTAGTCACCTCCCAAAGGCCCTCCCTCCTAATACCATCACATGGGGGAATGGGGTTTCAACCTGTGATTTTTTTTTCTTTTGGCAGCACCACTGGGCCTGTGGGATCCCCGATCCCTGACCAATGCTCCTTGCAAGTGGAATCTCAGAGTCCTAACCACTGGACTGCCAGGGAGTTCTTCAACTTATGAATTTTGGGGGGAAACATACTTTCAATCCTTAACAACCATTTTACTAAATCTGTATATAATTTAGCATAGTTTCTTGTTAGCAGACAATTCATTTATCTAAAATTTCAGTTAAAAAAATTGAGGCACTGTCTGAAAAAGAAATGACTGAGCCTGGGGGGACCCAGCTGGTTATTATTCATAGTCATGGAAAGAGATGCTTTACACATGGCATCCCTACCAGGGGCCCTCAATCTTTCCTAAACAGTAGAAGGTGAGAAAACTGACGTGTGCAAAGATTTCAACTTGCCTAGATCTATTGCATCTCTCTGTAAGATTGGAGGGGCCTCACAGACACATACTCATTCAATAGGAGCCTGAGAGAGCAGAATTAGAATGAGATGGTGCCAAAGCTGGCTAAGCTTTCCTATTAAGACCTAAATATTAAAAATGTTTCAAAGTCTAAATGAAAATAATGGGATATTTTACTGTCAATAGGGAAGCTGAGGTTCACATTATCTTAACATTTTGACCCTACTACATTTAATCAGGGTTTTAGCACTCATAGTTATTCCAAAACTATTGATTTTTAAAAATGTGAGCCTGAAAAACAGACAAAAGACTATATATGATATCAGTCTAATGATTTATCTTAAGAATCTGTGAACTGTTGAATCATGATTGTTAGGACTGAGAGACACCTGCTCACCTTTCTGAAATGAGTTGCTGAAAAGGTATTCTGAGATTCAGAAAGGGTAAGGGATACAACGTTGACCTTTTGGAGACAGGAAACCTTTGATGAACTATAGGACACCAAGACAGTTCATTTAAAAGATAGCTTCAAAGCATTACCCAGGGCTGGTTTTGTGTGGGCATTACTGAAGCCCTCAGGTTGTCTTTTTACGTAAACCCAGTGAAATAATGGTTTCCGCAGTTGTTCATGCATCTGCAACTCTCGTGTGGCACCTTGGCATCTGAGCTTTGTAAATGCTTTTCACTCTTTTTTGTGGGTGAAATTAAACTTTCCATACTATTCAACAGCATGGAACTTTCCTGAGGTGGGCATTAAGGAGAAGAGACAGGAAAAGGTCACCAATACCATCTCCATGTAATTAAGGCAGTGCAAATAGCTAAATAAAATAGTTGCTAATGACATTTACTTCATTCTATAATATGTGTCCCTGCTCTGGCCTCAGAATAAGTTTAAGTTAAGGATCAGCTGTTCATTAAACATATAGATTATTAATCTTTATGGCAGGTAATAGGGCATGCATTTTTTAGGACAGCTTTATGTTAGGGCTGTGTTTAGGCTTATGTGTTTTCTTTCACTCCCTATGTCTCTCTATGTATATACACACAGTCATATTTATGTGTATGTATATATATGTGTATGCACATTCATGCATATGTGTACATGTATAGTGTATCTGCTTTTGTAAGATAACAGTTAATGAAAGATAGGTTAAAACTTAGAAAACATAGTTTCAAACTTTGATTTATACCCTTATTTTGACTATCTACCACAGTGTAGCATGTGACCAGGGAACCAATTTGTTCTCTTTTAAGTGAAAAACCCTAAAAATCAACTATAATTCTAAGAATTTCTCTTTTCTTTTTGGTTCTGGTTGTGGAATTAATGAAATTGTCTAGCTATATATGTGGAAGTTGACACTTCTAAATTGCTGAGCTTAAGCTAGTTAGAAACTTAATACCAATAAGAATGTGTCACAAACAAAATTGTATCTTCATGTGTTGAACATATCATTATTTAGATACATAATAGATAGCATCAGTAAGGATACTGAAAATAATGTGCCATCCTGGTCTTCAAATCTAGCAGAGGTATTGAATGAGGTTATTGAAAGCATATGACCACCTCAAGCTGGACCTGGGTAATCAGAGGCTCCTCACTCCCCACTCCCCATCCATGGAATGTATGCCCCAGACTTGAGAGAGCAATGTGCTGTTCAGACCACTGGGACCCTGTACATGATTGAACCCAGTTTAAGGCCTCTATATAAGCTTTTAAGATTCTGGTGGCCAGGTGTGGAGAGATACTCATCTTTCAACCATCCAAGACAAGTCTCTTAAGGAAGGTCTTAGTTGCCTGGTGGCGTGTGGATCCATGTGGACCAGGGATCAGGCCCACTGGCAGGCAGACTTCCCACCACCGGACCACTGTGGAAGTTCTAAGAAGACTTTCTTGACAAGAGGAGTCGCTGATCTCCTTCTCTGTGTCCCCATGTTTTTTTTTTTTGCATTTTTCTGTTATTGGATTTTTCACAACCAATTTAATAGTTCACATTTGATTTCCATACTTGTCTGTGGGATAAAATGGCATCAAACTGTCTCCCGGTTCTTATCATCAAACCTAGAAAACAATAGGTGCTTGTTGTTGTTCAGTCACTCAGTCGTGTCTGACTTTTTGTGACCCCATGGACTACAGCACACCAGGTTTCCCAGTGCATCACCATCACCCAGAGCTTGCTCATACTCATGTCCATTGAGTTGGTGATGCCATCCAACTATCTCATCCTCTGTCGTCCCCTTCTCCTCCTACGTTCAATCTTTCCCAGCATCAGGGTCTTTTCTAATGAGTTGGCTCTTTGCATCAGGTGGCAAAGTATTGGAGCTTCAGTTTCAGCATCAGTCCTTCCAATGAATGTTCAGGACTGATTTCCTTTAGGATGGACTGGTTTGATCTCCTTGCTATCCTAGGGACTCTCAAGAGTCTTCTCCAACTGGAGTGGGTTTCCATGTCCTCCTCCAGGGGATCTTCCCAACCCAAGAATTGAACCCAGGTCTTCCAAATTGCTGGCTGATTCTTTACCATCTGAGCCACCAGGGAAGCCCCAATAGGTGCTTAACACCTGTTTATTAAACATATACACGAATGCTGGTTGGCTGAATGAATGAAAGATAATGCACACTTTGGGGATGAGAGTCAAGAATTCCTTGGTTATCAAGTAACACTTCATAAAACCTTAGTGGTTTCGTTTTTCTGTTCCAGATTACTTGCTGCGTATAATAGTCTCACGGATAAACACCTGGCTGGATATTTTAACAATACAAGGATAAGGCGGCATCTCTTAAGATCAGGGCTGGTAAGATTTGATTTTGTTTCTACCTGCCCTCTTGTTTCATTAAGTCCAATATTTCCCTATCTTTTCTAGTTTCCTCTTTGAGCTTAACAATGACATCTTTTCCCTTCCCTCATTGTAGAACAATTACTTCCTTTCCAAAGCTCTGATTTATCTATTTGAGTCTATCTTTCAAAAGATAAGAAGAGAGGTCAGGATGGCTGCTAAGGCAACTTATAAATTATTAAGGAAAATCCCTGTAAGTTTCCAACAACATATTTCATTTGTTTACTCACTCATTTATTCAACACATATTTATTGAACATATTGTATAAACCAGGAACTATTAGGGAGTTAGGATAGAGAAGTCTTTACTGTCTTCAGGAAAAAATATTGTTTTTAATAATCACAGGATATGATGTTGAAGATATGAACAGTTTAAAATTTTCCTCTAAATTTTTAAAAACTCTTTCATTTCATGTGACAGTTTATTGATACATTAGTGTCTTTCATTTCCAGAAAATTTCCACTTCTCTAAATGTCTATAATGTGAAAAACCTTTAAAAAATACTATAGTTTTCCATTCGAAGTAAGGGGTGTGGTTATAAAAAGTGTGACTAACGATTTTAGCTATTTACTTTCTTAAAACACAGTGAGTTTCCTTAACTCTTGTTGCCATGGTGTTGAAAGGAAATGCATCGCATTTCTAATTGTTGTTTATGTGCTTGGCACTCTGTCTGGGTAGATCTCAGAGAGTTTGCTTTTTGTCTCCTGGGGCTTTGTTATCAGATAGACCTGGCTGAAACCTGGCTCTGCCATTTACAAGACAAACTCTTCGGCAAAACACTTAAGTTTCTCAGCTCCAAAGTGTTCAGTTGAAGAAAGATAATGAAGATAATGATACCCAGCGCTCAGAATTGTGACAATCAGAGATGTATAATAAATGGTTGTTGTAATTACTGTGGTTGCTATTAACACTGCTTCTTTGGATAACAGTCCGTGAGCTTCCTATGAAATGGGAAGGACTTTGTATTTCTTATCAACATCATTAACAAGCATTTACTGAATACCAGTTATATACATGGCAACTCAAACAGCAAAGACACAGCCCTTTCTCTAGAGCAGTTGTGCAAATACAGTCCCTGAATCGGGAGTGTTCAGCATCATCTGGGAGCTTGTTAGAGCAGCATTCCAGATCTGCTTCCCTGATGGCTCAGATGGTAAAGAATCCACCTGCTAATGCAGGTTTGATCAGGGAAGACCCCCTGGAGAAGGAAATGGCAACCCACTTCAATATTCTTACCTGGAAATCCCATGGACAGAGGATGCTGGTGGGCCTCAGTCCGTGGGGTTACAAAGGGTTACAACTTGGCAACAGAACAACAACACTCCAGATCTGTTAAGTCAGAAACTGGAGGAGGGCCCATCAGTCTTTTTTAGCTTGTCTTCCAGGTGATTCTTCATCTCAAGTTTAAGAACTTCTGCCCTATAGGAGCTTCCAGTCTAATCAGGGAGAAATAACAATGTTAATTGCTGAGGGAGGGGCAATGCAGGAAATTCTCAACAATTTTTTCCTGATTAGATAAACAGGACATGGTATCCCATGGACAACACATTTCAAGGTCTGTAACTGATTTATTCACAATTCCAAACACACTTTCTATAACCACACCCCTTTCTTCCTTTAGAAAATGCATTCATGAAACAGATGATCAGTAACCAATCACTTGCAGCACAATTCTAGTTGATCTCAGTACTCCAGTGTGTTGCAACATCAGTGCTAAAAACCTAGTTATCAGTTAAGAAATATGTGGACTTGAATTAGATGTGAAAGAAGAGCAGTATTTAAATAAGGGAAAAGGAAGAATATTAACATTCTAGGAAGTATAACATCCTCAGTTTAGGGAAGATATTAAAAATAGAACAAATATACCCCTAGGACATAGGAAGGAATAAAATAAAAATCAGAAACTATCACTCCTGGGACTTGCAATGATGTCTCTTGAAACCCATCTGGAATACTTTGTATCTGTAGTTCTGTATAATCTGAAAATATCTGAATCACAACAAATTAAATTACATTCTGGGCTGGAAAGTAGAAGAAGAAAAGCAGTTTGAAAACAAAGTAATGAAACCAATTATTTTAAAAACAAATTGATGAGATCCTCTGTAGCTTACATGTTTTGCCCTTCAAAGCATTTCCTGTGAGATCATCAGCCTTGTGATCACTGCTCCTATTCATTGTTTCAAGGTAGCATCCCACCCCTTCTTCCCCAATGTGTTCAAAAAAAAAAAAAAAAAAATGAAAAGAACACCTGGGTTCTATCAAGGGAAAATTGTTAGGCTAATGAAAACCTTGTTTTAAACATCAAGTGCACCGCCTGTATGTGTTTTCTCCATGATGAGTTTATGAGACTGCCTTTTGCTTTTTTTCCCCCTTATGAAACATTCATTAAAAGTGAAAGTTTATCAACCATAGTACTATACTCTGTAGGCTTTAAAGATGCTACCTATTTCTCTTTCTGATTGACTGACTGTCCAGCTATTTCTCTGCTTTGTGTTTCTATGTATGTTTTATTTATTCATGACAGATCACAAGAAATGGAAGAATACTTTCTGAAAAGGAATACAAACTAAACATCATGAAGAAGGATCACCAAAAATATATCCGGGAGTGCTTAGCCCAGGCTATTTTCCATAAGGTTCTTGATATGGAGGTACAAGTATTAACTATTTCCTTCACAACTGATACTTTCTAGTAAGAAAATTAATACTATCTGTACCCAGAAGCAGGGGGAGTTCTTCCTGTATTTCATTAAAAATGAATGAAACAAGGTGACCTGAGAAATATTGTATATCTCTCTAGGTAGTGAGAGGAGGCAAGACACCAAAGTAAGCATTTCTTCATTTCAGTTAGGGAAAAATATGGACATCATTGTATAATTTGTGATATTTAATTTAACAAATGTAGATTTTTAGTCCATAATGGCTACTTTAAAACATACCAGTCCTCACCATCTGTACCTCAATTTCCATTTACTAAAAAAAAAGTGACATCTGTTTAAATATCAGTAATTCTACTGCCATGAATTATTTCAGATTTGTTATTCTTTGAAGGCTCTGAAGCTCAGCCGTATGCTAAATTTCAAGGAACAGGCATTGGAACATCTGCCGTCCCTCCTACTTTAGGCTACATGGGTCAGCATAGATTCAAAACCCAAGCATCAACAACTTTTTTTTTTTCCACTCTGACATGGCATTTTTAGAAGGATATCTAGCTAACTTTATAAATCATTTTAGCCTTGCTCCATGGAACTTGTAGTTTCAAGCATCAACATCGTTTTAATGTCTGTGAAAAAGCATGTTACTTCTCTGCTTGACCAAGTAGCAGTAAATCAGAAAACTTGGCTCATGAAACCATCGACCTGTGGGTGCACCATACAAGTATGAGTAACTGTAGAATCAAGAGTAAACCAATATTAAGTGTGAAGTGAAGTGAAGTGAAGTTGCTCAGTCGTGTCCGACTCTTAGCAACCCCATGGACTGTAGCCTGCCAGGCTCCTTCATCCATGCGATTTTCTAGGCAAGAGTACTGGAGTGGGTGTAGTGTCACTGAAAATATTTATTAGTATTCTGCTACTAAAGTGAGCAAGTGTTATGCTCACTTCAGATGTATATGATTTGTTCATTTAAGAATTCATTTTGTGATTTACAGGCTTCCCTGGTGGCTTTTCACTTTCATGCATTGGAGAAGGACATGGCAACCCACTCCAGTGTTCTTGCCTGGAGAATCCCAGGGACGGGGGAAGCCTGGTGGGCTGCCGTCTATGGGGTCGCACAGAGTCGGACATGACCGTAGTGACTTAGCAGCAGCAGCAGCAGCACCATGCATGGCAACCCACCCCAGTATTCTTGCCTGGAGAATATGCATGGACAGAGGAGCCTGGTGGGCTACAGTCCATGGGGTCGCAAAGAGTCGGACATGACTGAATGACTACGCACTGGTGTCTCAGGCAGTAAAGAATCTGCCTGCAATGTAGGAGACCAGGGTTCAAACCCTGGGTCAGGAAGATCCACCAGCAAAAGGAATGGATAACCACTCCAGTATTCTTACCTAGAGAATTACTTGGACAGAGGAGCCTGGCGGGCTACAGTCTGTGGGGTTGCCAAGAGTCAGACATACTGAGCGACCAACTCATGACTGAGTCACTTTGTGACTTATATGCATGAATTATATAGAATCATTGTTTATGGCTCTCAAATTCACTTCCTTGTAAAATTCTTAGTTGGAATTCTACAACTAATGTTGAAAAAACAGTATAGTGTAAAATTATACATATAATTTTATATATGTATAATTTATACATATTTTCATAATCTGTACATAATTTCAAACATAATCAATAGGGACCAAGTTCTATATTAGTCTTGATCCTCGAACTTTGGTTTTCTAAAGTTTCATATAATGCACGCATCATAACTACTAAATGTGCAATTATTAAAGCCTTTATGTATTCTTAAAGTTTGAAATAAATAGTTCAGATAAATGTTAATGTGTAATATATAATTTTATATTATACACAATATATTAATATAATTTAAAATAAAATATTCAGTATTTCTAAATTGTCACCTTTGTCTCACATTTAGTTTATGCCAATACTGTTTACTAATGTTGTTTTAATATTCATATATTCATTGATGCAAGAAAAGTTAATTGCAAGCTTACCATGTACCAGTATGGGGTTACATGATGTAGCTGCGAGATAAAATTTTTGTTTAAATGCTGTAGAAAGTGATCACATGCTAGACGAAAGGAACAAAGAGACTGAGTCTGAAAAGCAGGGAATGATGACTTGCCTCTGTGAGAGTAGGAAGAAGCTGAACAGAGGTCCTGCCATTTGAACTGAGCCTGGAGGACTGAATGCGACTTGACATGAAAAGATCTAAGCAAAGCATTCCTGACCTGAAAAGATCTAAGCAAAGCAGGTGTGAAGTTGCAGAGGTGTGAGGGGACATTGTGGGTGGAAAAGAAAGCTCACTGAGGCCAGACTGCACTGTGAGCTGGCTGAAAGAGTGGCAGCAAGTGATACTCTCTAGTAAGTTTGGAGCCCTGTTTCTTGAGGCCTTCAATTCTCAGCTAGGTTAGGTGTGTAGGTGATGAGGCGATGAAACATTTTTCAGCAGGGGAGTGAAATTAATGAGCAGAGCTGCTTTAGAAAGATGATGTTGCTAAAAATGTGGAAGATGGATTAATGAGCTGGAAAAGATTGGAGGTGGGAGGTCAATTAGGAAGCTGTTGCCAGAGGGTGTGGGCTCACAGCAGTAGTGGAAGTGCCGGGGAGAAGCAGCTGTCCGTGGGGATCTGGAAGAGGGAGAGAGAACAGAGAGCCTGACTCTGCCTGGACCAGGAGAGGGAGGGAGGCACCTGAGCCACTCTGAGGTTTCTAGCATGGTGGTGTGTGCCTTGCAGGAAATTGGGAACAACGTCATGGACTAGATAAGAACCTCCAACTGGTGGGAAAACCTGATAGAGTGCTGACCAGGAAGCCAGCAGGGTCTTACAAGCTACAGAATGGTTGCGTAAGATGACTAATGGGGAGAAAAGGAAATCCTGTTTGACTTCAAGGGTAAAGACATAGGTAGCCTTGGTGAAAGCGGTTTCAGAGATGGTAGAAAGGAGTGGGGTTTCCCAGGTGGCTCAGTGAGTGAAGAATCCTTTTGCAATGCAGGAGACACTGGTTTGATCCCTGGGTCTGGAAGATCTGGAGGAGGGCATGGCAACCCCCACTCCAGTGTTCTTGCCTGGAGAACCCCATGCACAGAGGAGCCTAGTGGGCTACAGGCCACAGGGTTGCAAAGAGTTAGACATGACTGAAGTGACTGAGCACTCTCACACGCACAGAGAGGAGTGAGGATGGGAGAGGGGGACTGCAGTGAGGTGAGAATAAACGGAAGGTGGGAAGTGGTTGATAGTGAATCTAATGAAGTTTGGTGATAAGTGGGTGAGATAACAGGAAAGAAAGAGAAGAAAGGCTTTGAGAAGAGATTGATGATACTTAGAGAGGGAATGCGGAGAAGGCAATGGCGCCCCACTCCAGTACTCTGGCCTGGAAAATCCCACAGGGCGGAGGAGCCTGGTAGGCTGCAGTCCATGGGGTCGCTGAGGGTCGGACATGACTGAGTGACTTCACTTTCTCTTTTCACTTTTATGCATTGGAGAAGGAAATGGCAACCCACTCCAGTGTTCTTGCCTAGGGAATCCCAGGGACAGGGAGGCCTGGTGCTCTGCCATCTATGGGGTCACACAGAGTCGGACACACTCAAGTGACATAGCATAGCATAGCATAGAGAGGGAATGATTGAGTCTGCAGGGTCTTAAAGGCAGCCAGAGGGGATCAAGAGCAGTTAAAAAACAGTTTTTAAAGGCGACAGAATATCAAACACTCTCAAAGGTGTCTGAATGATTTCAAATTGAATTATAAGCAGATTATTCTTACATGAAATTTATTTTTAAGTTACATAACTAATATACCACCAAAACTTTGGAAAACAAAAGAAAACATTTAAAAAGGAAAAGAACTGTGCATAATTTCTCCTCTCAGAGATAACTGCTGTTAACAGTCACATTTCCTTTTTGTCTTTTGTCTATTCATATATAGACATTAATAAACCCATATCATGGTGTGAGAGAAACATGGTTTCTCCAAAAAAAAAAAAAAAAAAAAACAAGCCAGAACATTAATGTCAGAAAGAAAGTGAAAGTCGCTCAGTTGTGCCAACTCTTTGCAACCCCATGGACTATACGGTCCATGGAATTCTCCAGGCCAGAGTACCGGAGTGGATAGCCTTTCCCTTCTCCAGGGGATCGAACCCAGGTCTCCAGCATTACAGGTGAATTCTTTACCAGCTGAGCTAATTTGAATGCAGGACTAGGATTCAAATTACAGTTCCACCACTGACTAGATATGTGACCTGGGGTAAGTTCATGGTCCTCTGCCTCAGTTCCTTCATTTGTAGAACTAGCTGCTGCTGCTGCTAAGTTGCTTCAGTCATGTCCGACTCTGTGCGACCCCATAGACAGCAGCCCAACCAGGCTTCCCCTTCCCTGGGATTCTCAAGGCAAGAACACTGGAGTGGGTTGCCATTTCCTTCTTCAGTGCATGAAAGTGAAGAGTGAAAGTGAAGTCCCTCAGTCGTGTCCGACTCTTAGCAACCCCATGGACTGTAGCCTACCAGGCTCCTCTGTCCATGGGATTTTCCAAGCAAGAGTACTGGAGTGGGGTGCCATTGAGACTGCTTAGCAATTGGGATTGTTCAAGAAGAGATGACATTCACAAAGCGCTCTCCTAGCACTGGGACAGGCACACAATGTGAGCTTGATCAACAAAATTGCATTTCCATGCAGTTCAGCTTTCTACTTTTATCAGCATTACACTCATTTTCCATTTCTAAAGCCAAATCTTTTGGAACCTTATTTTAAAAATTACATTCTGTCCCGTTTATATGGATGTGCCCCAAACTTAAACCATTCTCTTTAAGGTTTATAATGCTTCTGAATTTTTGCTTTGAAGGAAAAAAAAAACTTTCAGATAGCATCTTTGTGCATAAAACATTTTTTTATTATTATTTAGATTTTTCCCTAGGTTTAGAAGTGAAATTTATGGGTTATCAGTAGGAGCACTTTTAACTGCCTAATGTATGTTAGGAATTGGCTTTCCAAAGAGTTGTACCAATTTATATTCCCACTTGCACACTTATGCACATGATTCTTCTCCATCTCAGTGACAAGAGGGGTAATTGAGAATACCGTTAGCTAGTGGGGTTATTTTCCTCTCAAAAATTCTTTACTATAATTGATATGATGCTTTCCTTCACTCTTTCCTCTTTATTTAGCGTTACCATCAGCTTGAAATAAAAAAGAAACTGGAGACCTTAGCTAGGAAGGAGCGAATTCAGAGATTTAAGGTAAGGAGTTCCATAACTATTTTACTTCATAATATTATTTCATGATTTTGAAGGTCAGTGGTACTATTATTGAAGCTCTTTGGGGTCACTTTATTTTGGGGTAACTCATAACTGACATCAAATGGTTCCACCATACTTGAATCCTGGCCACTGTTATTTTGGAAGATCATAACAAAATAGGAGCTACTGTACAAGAGAAATTGTATAAGGCACAATTAATTCAAAGAAAAACTTGAAAATGTCCTCAAGTTTGAAATTTTGCTTTTGTATGTTCTTAATTGATTCGTGATAGAGGCCAAAAGATTTGTTTGTCATAAGAAGGTAAAAATAGACGGTGATATTCTCAATGTTATCGAAAATGGAGCATTTTAAGAATTATCCAATGGTGCTTTTTCATGTGACTGTGACCTTTGAAAATATATGGTAGGAAAGATCTATATTAGCAAACAAAACATAAGATTTAGAGGTTTTGTGAAGTCATTTAAAAATTCCTGTTTTCTACTTTTGCTTTTGATATTTCTTGTTTGCAGTCAACTTAGGAAATGTATAAATTTAAATTAAGAGATGAGCGATTCAATTAGGCATGTTTGAAAGGTTTCAGTTTAGGTTGGCAGTTTTACTCAATTTGTTGAGTCATTCGAGCCCACATGTTGTTCTTCATTTTTAGCGTAGTGCTACAAATGTGGGACTTAAGACACATTTCACAAACTGATGAATATTCGTGAAGCTTCTGTGGAATAACTTGCAGTAGGAAACAGTAATTTTCCTTCTTGCCTGATAGACTCAAATCTGTCTATTTTATCTTGGTCAAAACATACTATTGTTATAAAAGTGTTGTTGAATAACAGACAATAGGTCAGTTTCTCCAGATCAGAAAAGTTGGTGTGGAAAGATTTGTAGTTAAGTCAATTTTGCCAATAGTGTTCTCTGTCAAGGAATGATAGATTCTATAATTTATCTGCTGAAGTGTTGATGGAGAAAATGGTTACTGGAAATGGTTTCTGAAACAGTGTTGTATTCACTCTTGCCTGTGTTGCCAGACACACTAACCAGGTACATGGGTGTGTTGCAACATTGGCAGAAATTCCTGAATAGACACTTTATTTCCTCCCTGTACGGATTTGACTCATCACAATTTTCACCTGTAGCTGCACTTGGCAAAAGACTTCTATTTTAGGCCCCCCTTATGTCATATATAACCTTTTGCTTATGGCATTATTTAATTTTTTTTAAGACATAAATGTAATACTTTCTGGTAGTGTCTACTGATCAGAGGAGTGAGTAACATTGTGCTTCTTTAGGGATCTGCTTCAAGCAAATTAATAAACATTATGCTAAAACTAAGGATACATTGCATCTGTGGCCATTACCATGAGCGCAGCTATTCCTTTAGGTAAAGCAGACTCAATTTCTTGCCTTTCACTACCATACCCAACTCCCATACCCAACTCTCTAGTACAGCTGTGGAAACATCTCCTCGTTATTATGATGGTCCTCGGATGGAGTACTTTTGAAAAACATGAGAAAGAACTTCTCTAGTCATATAACATTTCTTCTCTGGTAGGTATTAATTTAACCTGGATGACTAATTATGCATTGATTTGTTAAATCACTTTCTTATTCTAGGGAGAGCACACAAGATGGACTATAGAAAATAACACACCCCTCCTGTCTCCCCGCCCCCCCATTGGCCCCAAGACTAACCGTGGCCATAGTGTTCTGGTTGATGAAGGGCATTCCAGTCCAGTAACACTGGTGAGTCACATTAATCATGCTGACTTGCACCATGCCAATAATTAATTCATGATTTCTTGTAACTTTCAGGAAGAATGCTCTCGGGGTGCATGGTTGTGTCATCCTTATAGTCTTATATCCATTCAACTCTGTGCCTACTGAATGTCCCACCTTCATCCACCACTCTCAAATCCATTTTGTTACTACTAGATTAGTTTTCCTGAAGTACAGATTATTTGTTACTTACATGCCCAAGTACCTTCACTGGCTCTGTCTCATCTATAGAGAAATCCAGACTCTTGCAATTGACATTTAAGACCCCAAACCACATGACCTCAATTTAGCTATTTTAGTATTTTTCTTCACCCTTTAGCACCCTATGTGCAAGTGTGCCAAGTCAGTTCAGTTGTGTCTGACTCTTTGCGACCCTATGGACGGTAGTGCAGCACAATTGAGCCGTTGGTTGTTCCATACATGTTCTATATTTTCTGACTTCTGGATCTTGTTCTTGCTATTCTCTCTACTCTTACCTTATCTGTAAAGGTTTTTTATGCACACAAATTCAATATACTACAGAACATGAACCAGATACATACATCTGAGCTTCTTTTATCAGAAGTATATGCACATAATCTAAAGGAAAAACAATTAAATGCACAAAAATTATATTTAAAAAACACACACCCCCTACATTTCATTCTAGTTCAATTCATTTACAACCTAGGGGTGGTATTTCCTTGAAGGAATAGGTAGCTTGAAACAATATAAATACAGGAAGAGATTTGCAAAATATTTGCTGGCAGTTGATGGTTTCAGGCTTTCAACAAATAGTTTTGATGACATCTTTATTCTTGCTTTTTGTGGCCTAATATATTTCCTTGTTAGCATGAACATTCTTTGGATTGCATAGTATTTATAGAGGTATTGCAGTGCTTTCACAGATTATTGAAGTAGATTCATCACATATAGTGTTAAGCTTTGACATTTTTCAAAGGTAAATATGTTTTGACATTTACCGATGAACAGCTCAAGTTATAAAAAGCAACTGTCTTTCCTTTGTTGTTACCATATTTCCAGGCTTCATTTAGATGTATATGTACACAAATATTCTTTCATTGAGTGGCAGATTCACTAGAATCTCAAAAGCTTATCTTGGGTGAAACAAAAGAAATAATCAAGTTCCGTTTTCTATCTTCCCACCTGTTTTAGGGAGAAAAAACCCTTGAAATGCTTTCTTTTCAATTTTCCAGCTGAACAGCCTCAATAAGTAGTTTATGATACATCCAGGAGATCTTAATGTGGCAGGAGTGAGGAAGTAATTTAAAAATTACAGGAAACACTGACACCAGCACTTTAGCGGCCTTTCTATCTGGTAAGCCAGGATCCCTCACTTGATCACCCCTGCGGTGCTTCTGCCCTGGAAGGGATACCTATTGTGATCTTGGAACTGTACTTCGCATTTTACAGAAGTTCAAGTCCTTCTTTTTTGTTTTCCTGACTTGCTTGCATATCCTCTAAACTTGACACCTGATCTCTAGGTGCTATTGGGATGCAGATAATCCTTTGGGGATACTGCCATCCATTTTTCTCTTTTAACTTCCTTGAGTGAATAAGGAAAGCATACAGTGAATAGTTTGTGCACTTAATCACTAATTGCACCTGGACTTTCAAAATAGCATGTCGCTTTTAGCTGCACCGTGCCATTAAAACTGTGGAGAGTCATTCAAGTAATTTTGTACATGCTTGGAAAATTCACCCCCAGAGATCTTCTTAGAAGAATTAGAAATGCTCAGCTATGCTGAGTAATCACCAGGTAGTGAATTTCAATTCACATTCTGGTACAGTTTTGAAAATGTTAAGCTATAGTGCCATATTTATTCCCAGAAAATACATTATGAACAGTTTAAAGTGTAGCAAATTTGAGGTGGCTTCTGATGTGAACTACAACAGTTTGTAGCTCACAGCTGTTAGTTGAATGGTGCAGATTTGTTTTTTAGAGATACATGTAATCAGTTAAACATTTGACTGCCACATTCATCTAACTGAATGCAAATGTGGGGAAGTAACATTTAGAGCACAGCAGCAAATAGATCATGTTTTAGTTTATAGTAACCTGCTTTCCAAATCCTACATTCAGTGTTTCTGTATTCGGTTGGATTTTTAGACAGGAGTGAGTCTTAAGGCATATTTCTTTCACAGAAATCAAAAGAATTCTTTTGGATAATCTGATTCCCTTTTTCAGAAAACATCTAGTTTGATTTCTCTTTGTGGGTTTTAAGACATTGCACTTTTTGGCTCATAGAGGCTTATGTCCTATTTCTTAAAACTAAATGTTGTTCTAGTCAATCCACTTGGTTTCCTGTCTAGGTTTGTGTGCAGAGACCAAAATAACGACTTTAATATGAGGATGTGCTCCCGACCTTAAGTTTCAAGTCCTGTGCTATCTCTACTTTCTCAGTCATAAAAAGCTCAGACTCCTTTTGTGTCACTGATCTGCCATATTTAGTGTGTTGTCTTCATCCACTCAAGCCACGATGGCATATTTTTGTTGTTCATTTGCTCAGTCATGTCCAGCCCTTTGTGACCCCATGGACTGCAGCACGCCAGGCATCCCTGTATATTACCATGTGAGTATTTCAGCCTGAGAGAAGAGGATAGGGGAAAGTGAAGACGTTTTTTTTTTTTTTTTTCTAAGAACATGATCTGGATTCATATATCACTTCTGCTCATATCTTATTGGACAAAACTGTGGCCTACATCTATATGGAATTGGAAGAGATGCTGGGAAATATAGTTCTTATCTGTTATAGCCATCTTCCCTAATGGGCTTCCTTGGTAGCTCAGCTGGTAAATAATCTGCCTGCAATTCAGGAGACCACAGTTTGATTCCTAGGTTGGGAAGATCCCCTGGAGAAGGATTAGGCTACCCACTCCAGTATTTTGGGGCTTCTCTGGTGGCTCAGTCAGTAAAGAATTTGCCTGCAATGTGGGAGACCTGGGATCGATCCCTGGGCTGGGAAGATCCCTTGGAGGAAGGCGTGGCAATCCACTCCAGTGTTCTTAACCTGGAGAATCCCCATGGATTGCAGTCCCTTGGGTAGCAAAGAGTTGGACATGATCGAGTGACTAAGCACAGCACACGTTCCCTAATAAATGTTATATTACATAAAGGAAGGAAAGCAGATCTTGGGATATATTACTTTTGCTCTCCTTCCTATGTTTGGTTCACGACTGATTCTTACTTGGATGTCCAAATTCACCATCCCTTTTTTCTATTTAACATTATCCTTTATTGCTCATTCATTTGAATAAAATGTAACTACTTCTGTGAAACTTTCACTTTTGATACTTGTATCATTGGCTTGTTCCAAATAACTTTTAGTTCTAAGTTGTTGGCAGGAATTTTGTTATTCTGATCTCTTTGGTAGTATTTGTGTGGTTCATTTGACACTAATTGTCTTGTGTTGCCATTAGATGTTACAAATTACTGTTTCATCTCCTCACAGTGACTAGAGTTGGAATTCATAAGTGCTGACTTAACAAAAGCAGAGCTTTAGCAACGTATAACATGCTTGTCAAGATGGTACTAAGATCAATTTTTGGTGGTGGGAGCAGCCCTATCACCATTTTTTATGTATTTATACAACACTTTTCCAGAGTTGAATATTTGTAGTCACTATTAGAGTCAATGTAATAAACCTTTTTTATGAATCATTTACATACTATCTTTCTCACACCCTCTTACCCAAATTTGCATGTATTATTCTTAATAGGTTTACTAGTATTTTATTGTAATAGACCAACTGGGCCTAACATTTTGTTTTTTCCATTTTTGAAACATTGCTGATCTTTATGCTAAGGTTACAATGTTCTGTCAGTGCTCCCACAGGCACATCTAATGCTCTGAACTGGCACTTTTGGTGTTCTCTGCAGTACATTCTTGATTAGAAAATGCATCAGTCAGGGTCTCAGCAGGAAACAGATGGCTCACACAAATAGGGTAATTAGGACGAGTTTAATAAAGAAACTATTTAGAAAGATGTGGGCAGGGTTAAGGAAAACCAACTAGGGATGTAAAGCATGCTGGGGTGAACACAGTTGAGAACCACATCATGTAGGGCTAAGGGGAAAGGGAGGTATTGGATACCAGAACCAGCAGGTGGTTTCTGGAAGAAGACTTCCTGAAGAGTTGTGGACTTTGGTGGAGGGACCGAGTTGGCCTATCGTGACCTTGGCAGGAGGGTCCAGCAGCATTAGGACCCTAGTCTCCTTCCCTCCTGTCTTTGATCTCCTGCCAGTGTCTTTCACTGGCCAAATCCGACTGGAAACCTGAAGTTAGTTGATATGGTCCATTAAGAAATGACTCCCAGCAGCCAGAGCAGAAGGGAGAAGGCAGAGAAGAGGAGCAAATGGAAACTGTCTAGCTTGGAAAACATCTCTAAACATCTACATTTTGATAGTATTTTCCAAAGTTGCCAGTCACTAGTTCTCATTTTTGTTTTCCTAATAGTTCAAGGAAGAAATTGAATAAATAAATGGTAAGGCGTTAGAGGTAAGCATTCGCCTTCCCTTGTTTTGAAGCATATTGTCAGCTTTTACTTCAGCGCTAGTCTTAAGGCTTAAAACCTGGAGTGAGTTCATTCTAATCATATGCTCTAGGTCTCTAAAATCAGAACATTATTCAGCTTAATATTTAATTGAACAAAGGGCTTCCCAGGTGACTCAAATGATAAAGAATCTGCCTGCAATGTGGGAGACCTGGGTTTGATCCCTGGGTTGGGAAGATCCCTGGAGAAGGGCATGGGAACCAACTCCAGTATTCTTGCCTAGAGAATTCCATGAGCAGAGGAGCCCGGTGGGCTACAGTCCATGGGGTCATAAAGAGTTGGACATAACTGAGTGACTATAACTTTCATTCTATGTACAGCATCAACTAGGTATTGTCGGTGAGTTTACAGTATGAATAAAATACAGGAACCTAACAGAGAACATCTTTATCTAAAATACTCTACAATTGTGGCATTTAGGTATGTAGAAGACTTCCACACCATATGTTTTAACAAATACATTGGGTCATAAGGGTATGTATAATGGAAGGACATAATTAAAGTTTAATCTATTCAGTAAAAAGGCACCATTAATTACTCTAGGCAATTTGTTGAGTTATTAATTGGTTCTGGAAACATGTCAAGATACTAATTTAAATGGAATTTTCCCCCCTAATTGTCTAGACAGCCCCTCGACCATACACTGCTCCTGGAAATATGCAGCCTCCATTTCAATTACAACCTCTTCCCAGTAATTCTGCAGTACGAACTGTTCCAAAGATAACTTTGGGATCCAGATCAAAAACCTCATTGCTGGAAACTGAAACTCCATTTCCCATTGGGGTAAATGCTTTTTCTTCTCAGTTTTTAAAACGCTAGATTCAATTAATCTGATCAATGAAATATTGTGTACTTATCAAACACTTGCTCTGTACTTCTGTTTAATTATATTTTACTTTAATTGGAAGACCTATAATTTCTGTGTTATTGGGAAAAATAGTAAGGAATAGACTTGTAATAATATAAGATGATCTCTCATGAACTTGAAAGGTTGTATAAAAACAAAGAGGATCTTTTTATGGCTAGATATGACTTCTAACAGAATAGACACAGTGTTGACTGCTTCCAAATTTTAAAATGCATGAAACCTAGAAAATGAAAATTTCCAAGAATAGGTTTGCATTTGCATGCTGACTTACTTTACCATCAGTGTATGAAATTGCTTCAAGTTTGACTCTGGAGAAGGTTGGATATAGAAGGAAAAGAATGTCTATCTTTAAAAAATCCTGAATTAATCACACTCGGAAGCTTGACTATGCTTCTTTTTCAAGGTTATGTCTCAGGTAATTTTCATTTATTTTAAACAAAGCACAGGAAGGAGGTAGGGAAGTCATAAAACATGAGTTTATGTCCTCTAACAGGGAAGGACAATTGGGACATTTAGTAATTAGAAAAGGTATTGTTTGTATTTCTAAGACCAAGAAGAAACATTTGCCAGCTTAAGAAAGAACCTGTGTTATGAGTACAATTGTAATTATGTTCAAATGGGTGAATTTAGTTCCATTTATTATTAGGAAACATAAGACATATGAAATTAAGATGTTTTTACCTAAAGCTGACAGATGACCTTGTCACTAAGAAATTAATTGAAATAAATTATTTTTCACGTTAAAAGTATAACTATAACCCCCAAATGATAAATAATATTTTAATCCAACTGATATGTTTTTTAGCTGGTGAAGCACTTTTCACAAACCTTACTTTAGTTAATTTAATAGTACATTCTTGGAAAGAAGGATAAATTAAAAAGTGGTGGCATTTTGTCTAGGGAATACTACTTAGAGCTGGGCAGAAGTTATTGGGTCATAAGCCAATTCGGCTGACACTTTCTAGGATCTGATCTCCACTTTAAATGTCCAGAGATTTCCCATTTCAAGCTAGTGTCCAGGAATGGTCAGGTCCTGAGATATTGTCTCAAGCTAACTAAACTAAGACATGACAAGCCCATTTTTGTCACTATTGTAAATCAAAATAGGGAGTCAAATCATAATTAGAGGCCATTAATTCACCAGATATCAAATAAATCAAAGCTTGTAGAAACAGTACATTTTCCCCTTGTAGGCAGACTTAGATGGGAAGCCAGATAACAATGAGAAGGTTGCCTAGTGAGTATGGAACCAGAATGAGGGGATATGGTAGAATGGAATGTTAATGGCATCAGGCTGTCTTAGCCTGATACATCTGTCTCATCTTAGGAATGGGCTTGCCAAAGGTACCAGAAAGTTCAAAGGTCTTTGGCTAAAGCCCTCTGAATCCTCCAGGGATAACTTTGCCTTTAGGACTGGAAATATTCAAAGTCCAATGGGTGGGATTTCCTCTCCCTTAGATAGTACTCAGATGGGCACACTCCATGTTTGCCAAGGTGATTATATTCTTTTCTAAGTTCCTATTATCTATTATCTCTACTTGATTGGACCCACTTTCTGTTAGATATGTGACCATTATCAATCAGGTAATATTCAATTTCTTCTGACTAGTAAATGATTTTTCTTTTAGGTGATTTTCTAAATCTGCTCTGAGGCACTGGGTAGATTTATTAATTAAATCTTTACAGGACCTTTTATTTTACCATTTCCAAGTTTGGGAATGTGGATGAGCAAGGGATTGACATTTAATGGTAACTTATGATCATGTTGAGGTTTGACAGCAAACAACAAAATTCTGTAAAGCAGTTATCCTTCAGTTAAAAAATAAATTGATTTAAAAAATGGTAGCTTATATGTGCTGACAAGGTTGAGATCAATTCCATGTTAATTTCAACCAGCTAAACTTAACATTTTTCATCCAGTGGAATTTAACTGGGCATTTACTATTGACTGGGTCCTGCTCTAGGCATTAGTAATATATCAATTATCAAAGCAGACAATGTTCTGTGACTTTTTGGAGTTTATACTGCGACGTGCACAGTCAAAATATACCACCAAGAAAGACATGTAATTCTTTCAATGGCATTGATGATGAAAATTACTTAATATAAAATCAGACAAGAAATTCCTAAAGAATAATAGTTTGCATAACTGCTGAGTATGTAGTAAGCACCCACTAAATAATAAAAGATATGCATGGGGGAATTGTTTGAAGGTGTGACATACTTAAGTAAGTTGAATTTTCCAAGTATTAGGAGCGAGGATCTTTGATTTAGGCAAAAGCAGTTTGGTCAAAACAGATTGGTTGAGATGCTGTTGAGTAAATTAATGACATGACTGAAAATGATTATACTTGGAATGAGAGTTTCTTATATACTATTGATAAGAACAGAAATTGGTACAACTATTTGTGATGGCAGTATGGGAATATTTATCAACATTTTAAATGAACATACTCAAGCATTTTAGCATATTGGAATTTATCCTAGGAACATACATGCATGTGAAGAGAAATAGATGCAGGAACTTTAGAATTATAATATTTCCAATAGTGAACGTTTGGAAGACACCTAAGAATTTATTGTTTAAAAATGTTATAGCATATTAAATAATATTTAAAAATAAGGTAAATTATTTATACTGCCATAGGGAGATGTCCAAGATTCTTTGGGCTAGAAAAAAAAGCAAGGTATGGAGCAGAAGTTTAATTTTTAAAAAATTTACTAAACTTCATTACCAAATAAGGCATGCCAATGATGGATAACTACTTAGAAATTAAAAGTAGAACCTCCCAAGACCAAAAAGTTCTGAATTCATTGATTTTATTGTTTTATTATCTTATTTTCACTTCTTTAATTTATATTTGTTATTACAATGTCAGTGCACACTAGCACAGAAAAATTGGAAAACGTAAGAAAAGAAAAATGAGAGCATAAATAATACCTGCAACATCAAGCAATCTAATAATTCTAAGCCCCTTGGTGAATATCTATCTAAATACCTTCTGTTCATATAAATGTTGATTTCAATCAAAATATGGAGTACCCATGCCTTGCCTTAATCTGCTTTTGTTTAATAGCAATGAGAATGTTTGGGGAATGATTTCTCTTTCTTAAAAATAACTTTTTACAATTTAAGCATCTCAAAATAAAAGAAAAATTGTCTGAAAATAAATTTAAAACAATACTAAAAAAAATTGCTATAAGACAGATTTAAATGATTAAAGATAATCTAAAGTTTGAAAACTCCCTCAGATATACAAAAATTATCAATATGTGAAAATTCATAGGCTCAAATACATGTGAAACTAAAATTTTTGATTATAGTCATTAAGGTGCTAAATGTTGACTAACATTTATATGCTCTACCCCCACAAATAATCCAAATCCTTAAAGGCAGCCCTATGTTCAGAGTCTTCCAGTCATCCCTGATTTTATCAAAATCCACATATAAATTATTTAAATGAAATGTATGATCATGCTGCATGGAGCTTTTTATGTCAGGACTCTGAAAGAATAGATTAACAGTATTCTTTTTAAAGCTTGATGAGAATCTTTTATAACAAAGCAAATTTTATTTAATTATCCTTTTACTGATGGACTTGGTAGTTCAACTAAATTGTTTTTCTCTTTTTGTCACGGAAAAGCATTTCATTTTATATATTATGGTGTGTACTTGTCAATCCCAAGCTGATCAATTAAATTTTTTAGACATATTTGTGTGTGTACCTGTGTGTGTATCCTATTACACACTTACATAAATGTACTTGTGCAGTTAACTGGGTAAAATTTATTCTTACAAGTTAAATTTCTAGGTAAAAATAACTTGAATAGAGACTTTGGGTCAGAGTCAAGTCAATTCCTTGAAACCATATAATCAAGGAATGTTGTAACACCTGGATGGGTGAAATCAATGTAAAAAAAAGTGCAAATGTCCCATCATTGAGTGGACTAGCCAATCCTGTCTTGAAGTACAACACTTCAAACCTATTGATTTTAAATTGTTTCACTGTACTGGGTCCTCGTAGATTTAATGAATCACTGAGGTAAAATCCCCAAAGTGCTATAAAAATGCCATGATTATATGTTCAGTTTAAAATATATACTTAAATAAGTTTAGAAATCCATGAAAATTTGATTTGCTATGAATACTGCAAAATGCCATTTTCCAACAGATTGAGGTGTCTTACGTTTGCCTATTAATATCAATTGTGTTTGCATATAATGTCAATGCCTGTAATTTTGAGTTAGGTTACCACTTCTACTTCATGCATTCTTATGTCATGAAATGTGATTCAGTTCAGTTCAGTTCAGTTGTTCAGTCATGTCTGACTCTTTGTGACCCCATGAACCATAGCATGCCAGGCCTCCCTGTCTATCACCAGCTCCCGGAGTTTACTCAAACCCACATCCATTGAGTTAGCGATACCATCCAACTATCCTATCCTGTCGTCCCCTTCTCCTCCTGCCTTCAGTCTTTCCCAATATCAGGGTCTTATCAAATGAGTCAGCTCTTTGCATCAGGTGGCAAAAATATTGGAGTTTCAGCTTCAACATCAGTCCTTCCAAAGAACATCCAGGACTGATCTCCTTTAGGATGGACTGGTTGGATCTCCTCACAGTCTAAGGGACTCTCAAGAGTCTTCTCCAACACCACAGTTCAAAAGCATCAATTTTTCAATGCTCAGCTTTCTTTATAGTCCAACTCTCACATCCATACATGACCACTGGAAAAACAAAAGCCTTGACTAGACTGACCTTCATTGGCAAAGTAATGTCTCTGCCTTTTAATGTGCTGTCTAGGTTGGTCATAACTTTCCTTCCAAGGAGTAAGTGTCTTTTAATTTCATGGCTGCAATCACCATCTGCAGTGATTTTGGAGCCCCCAAAATAAAGTCAGCCACTGTTTCCACTGTTTCCCCATCTATTTGCCATGAAGTGATGAGACCAGATGCCATGATCTTAGTTTTCTGAATGTTGAGCTTTAAGCCAACTTTTTCACTCTCCTCTTTCACTTTCATGAAGAGGCTCTTTAATTCTTCTTCGCTTTCTGCCATAAGGGTGGTGTCACCTGCATATCTGAGGTTATTGATATTTCTCCCAGCAATCTTGATTCCAGCTGTGCTTTTTCCAGCCCCGCATTTCTCATGATGTACTCTGCATATAAGTTAAATAAGCAGGGTGATAATATACAGCCTTGACATACTCCTTTTCCTATTTGGAACCAGTCCATGTCCAGTTCTAACTGTTGCTTCCTGACCTGCATACAAATTTCTCAAGAGGCAGATCAGGTGGTCTGATATTCCCATCTCTTTCAGAATTTTCCACAGTTTATTGTGATCCACACAGTCAAAGGTTTTGGCATAGTCAATAAAGCAGAAATAGATGTTTTTCTGGAACTCTCTTGCTTTTTGAATGATCCAGCAAATGTTGGCAATTTGATCTCTGGTTCCTCTGCCTTTTATAAAACCAACTTGAACATCTGGAAGTTCACAGTTCACGTATTGTTGAAGCCTGGCTTGGAGAATTTTGAGTGTTACTTTATTAGCATGTGAGATGAGTGCAATTGTGCAGTAGTTTGAGCATTCTTTGGCATTGCCTTTCTTTGGGATTGGAATGAAAACGGACCTTTTCCAGTCCTGTGGCCACTGCTGAGTTTTCCAAATTTGCTGACATACTGAGTGCAGCACTTTCACATCATCACCTTTTAGGATTTAGAAAAGCTCAACTGGAATTCCATCACCTCCATTAGCTTTGCTCATAGTGATACTTCCTAAGGCCCACTTGACTTCACATTCCAGAATGTCTGGCTCTAGTGAGTGATCACACCATTGTGATTATCTGGGTCATGAAGATCTTTGTTGTATAATTTCTGTGTATACTTGCCACCTCTTCTTAATATATTCTGCTTCTGTTAGGTCCATACCATTTCTGTCCTTTACTGAGCCCATCTTTGGTATTTCTAATTTTCTTGAAGCTATCTCTACAGGGCTATTAAGTGGGGCTCCCCTGGTGGTTCAGAGAGTAAAGAGTCAGCCTGCAGTGCAGGAGACCCATGTTTGATTCCTGGGTCAGGAAGATCCCCTGGAGAAAGAAACAGCAACCCACTCCAGTATTCTTGCCTGGAAAATTCTATGGATGGAAGAGCCTGGCAGGGGTTCATGGGGTTGCAAAGAGTCGGACACGAGTGAGTGACTTCACTTTCACTTTGTTTGCCTATTAATATCAGTTGTGTTTGCCTGCAATGTCAATCATAGTCTTGTCTGTAATTTTGAGCTATGTTGGGTTACCAAATCTGTTTCACTTATTCTTATGTCACGAAATCTAATTATAGGGCAAGAAGGCAATGATGAAGTTCAGGAACTCCATGGACAATCCACAGGGAATGAATCGATACCAATTTCCAAGCATTAACCGTTACATTATGCCTATTCCTCCTCCACTTCCTCCCACCAGTGGAAAAATCACAAGAGAAAATAGACCTGAAACATGGAGAAGGAGAAGATTTCGTCCAACCACTGCTCCAAATGGCTTAGAACCTGTCTTTACTAAGGTGATTATGGAATCAACTTTTCTTTCATTAATTTAGCACCGATTACATTGCACCATTAGATTTCTAGATGTGCAGTAACAGAATCTAGGGAAATCGATGCCAAATGACTTACATAAAAAATATAATAATTTTGTAAATATAGCAATTGTAAACTTGAATAAATCTGAAACCAAATATTTGAGTAATCCAGTTGAATAAGTTAGCATATTTGACAAAAAAATTAAGTAAATCTTATACTCAAATTTAGTTTGTACTATACCCATTTCCAAATCATTTATGTCCTTCAATTTGCCATTCAATCATGTCAGAAAGTATTTTAACAATTTGTGAATATTCAGTAACATATTGAAAACCACAGTGTACCATATAAAATAATTATTAAAACTCACTTTTAATAATTTTTGGCAAATTACTGTATCAGATCAGATCAGTCGCTCAGTCGTGTCCGACTCTTTGCGACCCCATGAACTGCAGCACGCCAGGCCTCCCTATCCATCACCAGCTCTCGGAGGTCACTCAGACTCACATTCATCGAGTCAGTGATGCCATCCAGCCATCTCATCCTCTGTCGTCCCCTTCTCCTCCTGCCCTCAATCCCTCCCAGCATCAGAGTCTTCTCCAATGAGTCAACTCTTCGCATGAGGTGGCCAAAATACTGGAGTTTCAGCTTGAGCATCATTCCCTCCAAAGAAATCCCAGGTCTGATCTCCTTTAGAATGGACTGGTTGGATCTCCTTGCAGTCCAAGGGACTCTCAAGAGTCTTCTCCAACACCACAGTTCAAAAGCATCAATTCTTCGGCACTCAGCCTTCTTCACAGTCCAGCTCTCACATCCATACATGACCACAGGAAAGACCATAGCCTTGACTAGGCGAACCTTTGTTGGCAAAGTGATGTCTCTGCTTTTGAATATGCTATCTAGGTGGGTCATAACCTTCCTTCCAAGGAGCAAGCGTCTTTTAATTTCATGGCTGCAGTCACCATCTGCAGTGATTTTGGAGCCCAGAAAAATAAAGTCTGACACTGTTTCCACTGTTTCTCCATCTATTTCCCATGTAGTGATGGGAGCAGATGCCATGATCTTCGTTTTCTGAATGTTGAGCTTTAAGCCAACCTTTTCACTCTCCACTTTCACTTTCATCAAGAGGCTTTTGAGTTCCTCTTCACTTTCTGCCATAAGGGTGGTATCATCTGCATATCTGAGATTATTGATATTTCTCCCGGCAATCTTGATTCCAGCTTGTGTTTCCTCCAGTCCAGCATTTCTCATGATGTACTCTGCATATAAGTTAAATAAACATGGTGACAATATACAGCCTTGACGTACTCCTTTTCCTATTTGGAACCAGTCTGTTGTTCCATGACCAGTTCTAACTGTTGCTTCCTGACCTGCATACAGATTTCTCAAGAGGCAGATCAGGTGGTCTGGTATTCCCATCTCTTTCAGAATTTTCCACAGTTTATTGTGATCTACACAGTCAAAGGATTTGGCATAGTCAATAAAGCAGAAATAGATGTTTTTCTGAAACTCTCTTGCTTTTTTGATGATCCAGCAGATGTTGGCAATTTGATCTCTGGTTCCGCTGCCTTTTCTAAAATCAGCTTGAACATCAGGAAGTTCACGGTTCACATATTGCTGAAGCCTGGCTTGGAGAATTTTGAGCATTACTTTACTAGCGTGTGAGATGAGTGCAATTGTGCGGTAGTTTGAGCATTCTTTGGCATTGCCTTTCTTTGGGATTGGGATGAAAACTGACCTTTTCCAATCTTGTGGCCACTGCTGAGTTTTCCAAATTTGCTGGCATATTGAGTGCAGCACTTTCATAGCATCATCTTTCAGGATTTGGAATAGCTCCACTGGAATTCCATCACCTCCACTAGCTTTGTTCATAGTGATGCTTTCTAAGGCCCACTTGACTTCACATTCCAGGATGTCTGGCTCTAGGTCAGTGATCACACCATCATGATTATCTGGGTCGTGAAGCTCTTTTTTGTACAGTTCTTCTGTGTATTCTTGCCACCTCTTCTTAATATCTTCTGCTTCCGTTAGGTCCATATCATTTCTGTCCTTTATCGAGCCCATCTTTGCATGAAATGTTCCTTTGGTATCTCTGATTTTCTTGAATAGATCCTTAGTCTTTCCCATTCTGTTGTTTTCCTCTATTTCTTTGCATTGATAGCTGAAGAGGGCTTTCTTATCTCTTCTTGCTATTCTTTGGAACTCTGCATTCAGATGTTTATATCTTTCCTTTTCTCCTTTGCTTTTCGCTTATCTTCTTTTTGCAGCTATTTGCAAGGCCTCCCCAGACAGCCATTTTGCTTTTTTGCATTTCTTTTCCATGGGGATGGTCTTGATCCCTGTCTCCTGTACAATGTCACGAACCTCATTCCATAGTTCATCAGGCACTCTATCTATCAGATCTAGGCCTTTAAATCTATTTCTCACTTCCACTGTATAATCATAAGGGATTTGATTTAGGTCATACCTGAATGGTCTAGTGGTTTTCCCTACTTTCTTCAATTTAAGTCTCAATTTGGCAATAAGGAGTTCATGGTCCGAGCCACAGTCAGCTCCTGGTCTTGTTTTTGCTGATTGGATAGAGCTTCTCCATCTTTGGCTGCAAAGAATATAATCGATCTGATTTCGGTGTTGACCATCTGGTGATGTCCATGTATAAAGTCTTCTCTTGTGTTGTTGGAAGAGGGTATTTGCTATGACCAGTGCATTTTCTTGGCAAAACTCTGTTAGTCTTTGCCCTGCTTCATGCCGTATTCCAAGGCCAAATTTGCCTGTTACTCCAGGTGTTTCTTGACTTCCTACTTTTGCATTCCAGTCCCCTATAATGAAAAGGACATCTTTTTTGGGTGTTAGTTCTAAAAGGTCTTGTAGGTCTTCATAGAACCGTTCAACTTCAGCTTCTTCGGCGTTACTGGTTGGGGCATAGATTTGGATTACTGTGACATTGAATGGTTTGCCTTGGAAACGAACAGAGATCATTCTGTCATTTTTGAGTTTGCATCCAAGTACTGCATTTCGGACTCTTTTGTTGACCATGATGGCCACTCCATTTCTTCTGAGGGATTCCTGCCCACAGTAGTAGATATAATGGTCCTCTGAGTTAAATTCACCCATTCCAGTCCATTTTAGTTCGCTAATTCCTAGAATGTCAACATTCATTCTTGCCGTCTCTTGTTTGACCACTTCCAATTTGCCTTGATTCATGGACCTGACATTCCAGGTTCCTATGCAATATTGTTCTTTACAGCATCGGACTTTGCTTCTATCACCAGACACATCTACAGCTGGGTATTCTTTCTGCTTTGGTTCCATCCCTTCATTCTTTCTGGAGTTATTTCTCCACTGATCTCCAGTAGCATATTGGGCCCTTACTGACCTGGGGAGTTTCTCTTTCAGTACCCTATCATTTTGCCTTTTCATACTGTTCATGGGGTTCTCAAGGCAAGAATACTGAAGTGGTTTGCCATTCCCTTCTCCAGCGGACCACACCCTGTCAGATCTCTCCACCATGACCCGCCCATCCTGGGTTGCCCCACGGGCATGGCTTAATTTCATTGAGTTAGACAAGGCTGTGGTCCTGGTGTGATTAGAGTGACTAGTTTTCTGTGAGTATGGTTTCAGTGTATTTGCCCTCTGATGCCCTCTTGCAAGACCTACCATCTTACTTGGGTTTCTCTTACCTTGTATAAGGTATACAAGGTAAAAATTACTGTATAATATTACTGTATAATATTTATACCTTGTATAAATTACTGTATAATATTTCTAAATATTTTCCTTTCCATGTTCTTAAAATATATTGTTTTGTTGTAATCATTCTTCAAAATACTGATAAAGAATGTAGCTCTAAGGGCATTTGCACTTTTACAGATACAGGCTAGTATGAAGATCAAAAATCTCTTAGTTTATAGTGTAAATACACAACCAATAAGCTGTTATATGCAATTTTTGTGGTTATTGGCAACTGGCTGGGTCAACATTTCACTGTTGGAGACTCAGGGAGTGAAGTTCCAACACTGCACATTGATAGCATGCTGGCTCTTCAAAACCAGCCTAGTTCAAGTGCTTTATTTACCCCCATCCACATCTCTCTCCTAGCAGCTATCCTCACCAATAACCTTCTCTAAAAATTGTGACTATCTTCCTCTTGCTTCCCTGGTGGCTCAGATGGTAAAGCGTCTGCCTGCAGTGCGGGAGACTTGGGTTCCATCCCTGGGTTGGGAAGATCCCCTGGAGAAGGAAATGGCACCCGCTCCAGTACTCTTGCCTGGAAAATTCTATGGACTGAGGAGCCTGGTAGGCTACAGTCCATGAAGTCGCAAAGAGTCGGACATGACTGAGCGACTTCATTTTCACTTTCACTTTCCTCATGCTTGCTTAGATTTCCTTCTTTCAATCCACCTTTCATCAATTCTCTATCTTTGTTACAGTCTCTGACAGAGCATTGTATCCTTCATCCTTGAGGTTCCCTCCCCTTCCTCCCCCAGCCCTGTTCCTTGAGCATATTTTTCCCATTACATGGCAATTTGCACTGTCTGTCATTCTTCTCTCCTATTTGGATGTTTATTCTTTCCTCTAATATCCATCTGTCTCTCAGTATACCCAGACCTTATATAGAATAACTAAACCCTTTCTTCATGTTCTGTAGCCTGAGACTTCTGTTATCTCCTTTCCTACTGCAGAGTTCTCTGCAGTCTAGTTTACTATAGCTTCCTTCTAACAAGCAACCCCAGGTGACTCAGATTACAGCAGCAACTTCTTTTTATCATTATTGTCTGTTGGTGTTCAGTGGCAATTCTGAGACCCAGACTGGATGAATCATCCCTGCCTGGGGTGTGTTTGCCTCATGGACAAACAGAGGCATGGAATGCTTTGTAGATTCCATTCAGGAGTGATTCTTGTCACTTACACTTGAATTCCATAACTAAAGCCTGACATAGAGTGGAGGTATCATCCTCTTATAAAGAGGGGGCAGTGAATATTTGGAGCCATGATATTAGAATCTACTAATCCACAAATTTACTATGTATTCTTTGAATGCTGACATTTGTCTCCACTAGGCCAACAAACATGCTGTCTTAAAGGCTGTGGCCTCCATTTGCAAAAACTGTAATTTCCTCATCGTCCTTATTTGGTGGCAAATTTGATTTTCTAATGTTAAAAATATATTACTGGGATGAACTCTACCCAGTCCTACTTTTCTAAGAAATGTTTAAATATCATATAATATGTAAAATCTTTATGTTCAGGTTAAACAACAATTAAAAATCTATGTATATACCATTACTTCTCAACAAGTAGCAGACTTTTGTCATATGATAAGCCCCCTATTTCCTGCCTTGTTACATCCCCGACTCCTTCTCAGATCAAGCAGTATACTGACAAATGTATTAATTGTGTCCCTGCTTTTCTTTGGAGTTCTATTATTTATATGCATAAAACTTCAGAAAAAAGCTCAACGGTAGCATTGTAATGAAAGGCTAATATTTCCAGGAAAAAATAAGCTGAATAAATCTGTGGGTCACCATCTAAGTTTGGATACTTACAGTTTTAAGAGCTCCTGGTGGGGAAGTAAAAGAGGTCAGGTCATGAGTGTTCCTAAAAAAATCAGTTCAGTTCAGTCACTTAGTCATGTCCAACTCTTTGTAACCCCATGGACTTCAGCATGCCAGGTTTCCCTGTCCATCACCAATTCCCAGAGCTTGCTTAAACTTATGTCCATGATGCCATCCAATCATCTCATCCTTTGTCATTTCCTTCTTCTCCTGCCTTCAATCTTTCCCAGCACCAGGGTCTTTTCCAATGAGTCAGTTCTTTGCATCAGGTGGCCAAAGTATTAGAGCTTCAGCATCAGTCCTTCCAATAAATATTCAGGACTAATTTCCTTTAGGATTGACTGGTTTGATCTTCTTGCAGTTCAAGGGACTCTCAAGAGTCTTCTCCAACAGTGCAGTTCAAAAGCATCAATTCTTTGGCACTCAGCTTTCTTTACAGTCCAACTCTCACATCCATACATGACTACTGGAAAAGCCATAGCATTGACTATTATGGACCTTTGTCAACAAAGTAATGTCTCTGCTTTTTTCATATGCTGTCTAGGTTTGTCATAGCTTTTCTTCCAAGGAGCAAGTGTCTTAATTTTCTTAGAAAAATGGGGCTCACCAGAATCAGGGCATCTAGTCCTCATTTGAGGCATATGCTGGATGTCCAGCAGGAATATACTCAGGCAAATGGGCTTCTGTAGCTGTGCACAGAGGAGAGAGCAGCAAATTCTCCACCCTGTTGTCATGACCAGTGAAGCATAGATAAGCATCTGAGCCAGCTTCCCCTGGACATTCTACTTCAGGTTAGGAACACAGCAGGTGTCAGCAGGCATCTTGGCTCTGACACACCTTGGTGTGTCTGGCTCTTGAGTTCACAAGGCTTCAGTCTGACTTGGTCTTTTTTTTTTTTTTTTTAACTTCTGTTCTCTCTTTTTGGAAATCTTATTTTGAGAATGTTGGTACCACTAGACTGATGCTCTACTATTCTTATCTTTTCTCTCATATTTTCTACTTCTTTACCTCTTTGTTTTCTTCAATTTTATCTTCCACACATTCTATTGACATTTTTCTTTTTTAAAGTTTTATTGTAGTTGATTTAGAATGTGCTGTTAAATTTCTACTGTACAGCAGAGTGAATCATTTATATATCCTTTTTCATATCCTTTTCCATTATGATTTTTCACAAGATATTGCATCTAGCTCCCTGTGCTATATATTGGACTTCCCAGATGGCTCAGTGGTTAAAAAAAAAAAAACAAAAAACACTTGCCAATGCAGGAGACACAGGAGATGTGGGTTCAATCTCTGGGTCAGAAAGATCCTCTGGAGAAGGAAATAGCAGCCCATTTCAGTATTCTTGCCTGGGTAATTCCATGGACAGAGGACCTTGGCAGCCTATAGTCCATAGGGTTGCAAAGAGTTGCACAGGACTGAGCACACATGCACGCTAGACATTAGGACCTTGTTGTTTATCAGTCCTATATATAATAGTCTGCATCTGCTAATCCCAGACTCTCAACCTTTCCTTACCCCAACCCCCTTCCCCTCGGCAACCACAAGTCTGTTCTCTATATCTGTGGGTTATTGACATTTTTCTTTTCCTGCCGTATTTTAAATCCTAGAACTCCTTTTGTTCATTGAATGCTACTCTTAAAAAGCATCTTGTTCTGTATGATTTTGATCCTTTGGTACTCGTGGAGATTTACTTTGTGGGCTAAGATAGGCTCAACTTTTGTAAAGAATGTGATGGGAGCAGAATTCTTCCAATAGGTAAGAAATGTCCAATTGTGTTACTCATAATTTTACATCCTTATTATTCTTTTTATCCACATGGTCTCTTAGTTCTTGAGTTCTAGTGAGAAATAACTCTCTGTAGTTGTGGATTTGTCCGTTTCTTCCTGTAGTTAATTGAGTTCTGTTTTGTAAATATTGAGAATACTTGGTTATATGCCCTCAGATTTAGGATACTTTATCTTACTGGTGAAAATATTCTTTATTATTAAAAAAAAGATCGTCTTTATTCTTACTTTTGGCCTCAAAATCTATTTTGTCTAATAGTACTTCTCCTTATTGTCTTTAGATTATATATTGTTGTTGTTCAGTTGCTAAGTTGTGTCTGACTCTTTGAGACCCCATGAACTGCAACACACAAGCCTTCCCTGTTCTTCACTATCTCCCAGAGTCTGCTCAAACTCATGTCCATTGTGTCAATGATGCCATCTAACCATCTCATCCTCTGTTGCCCTCTTCTCCTCCTATACTCAATCTTTCCCGCGTCAGGATCTTTTTCAATGAGTCGGCTCCTTCTATCAGGTGGCCAAAGTATTGGAGCTTCAGCTTTAGCATCAGTCTTACCAATGAATATTCAGGACTTATTTCCTTTAGGATTGACTGCTTGGATCGCCTTGTAGTCAAAAGGACTCTCAAGAGTCTTCTTCAGCACCACAGTTCAAAAGCATCAATTATTTGACACTCAGCCTTCTTTATGGTCCAACTTTCAGATCTGTACGTGACTACTGGAAAAACCATAGCATTGACTAGGCAGATCTTTGTTGGCAAAGTCATATCTCTGCTCTTTAATATGCTGTCTGGATTTGTCATAGCTTTGCTTCCAAGGAGCAAGCATCTTTTAATTTCATGGCTGCAGTCACTGTCTGCAGTGATTTTTGGAGTCCAAGAAAATAAAATCTGTCACTGTTTCAACTTTTTTCCTATCTATGAAAACCACAATCACAGAAAGATTATTTATATATATATGAATCTATATATTTATATTCCTTTTACTTTCACTCTTCAATGTCTTTAAAGCTTTAGACTTTAAATATGTTTATGTAGCATATGTGTGCTTTCTGTTTATTTCAACTGAGAATCTGTCCATTTAATTAGTGAGTTTAATTACTGATTTATTTTATTTTTCAGTATGTTTAGAATTATTTCTACCATCTTAGTTTATATTTTCTACTTACCATGATTTTCCTTTGATAGTAGTGTCTTATGTTCTTACTGCCTCCTCCTTGAAGCTTCTCTCTCTTGCCTCGTGGCACTCTACTTTCATGGTTCTTTGCTCTCTCCTTTTACCTATTGTCTTGCTCCTCTGTGTCTCTTTCATCTTCAACCCTAAACCTGAACATCATCATAGGCTTAGACCTTGACATTTGTCTTTCTTTTCAAAATGTGATCATCTTCTCACATGGCTTCAGTAGTTTTCTAGATGACTCTTGGATTTGTCACTAGCTTCTAGGTTCTGGGTTTATGAATGAAATGGGCACAGTGGGGTAAATTGTGTACTTTCACTTAAATATTTGGATTTATTTTATATTTGATCTAGAAAAGACTCATTTAAGGAAAGGTGGCTCTCATGATTAATTTACACATTAAATTCATACTTTCATGACTACCATTCCAAAGAAAATGCTCTTGAAAGAAAGGGCCAAAGAAATATGGCTTACTGGTGGCCTATCACCTATTCCTCTGTGCATATGTACAACAGGATCCCTGGCTTCTTTGGTCTCTGTCTCTAGGCCATCTAGGAAGCCAAATGACATGGTGTAAATTTCACAGCCCAGCACATTGCTTCTGTACCCTGTTGCTTTATAATGTGAATATATAATACCTGCTGAGCTTATAATGCTTTTATGGAATCTCTGTAACTAGTTAGATTTTACTCTGAGTTTTACCTCACCAATCTGCAGATTTTTGTGTTTCCACTCAGGACTGCCTATCATCTATTCTATACAGCCACCTACTGAAAATGTGGATCTCCTATATAGTGTTTATAGATTTGAATAGTATTTATAGATGTGAAAATAAAGGCTTTCAAATAAGAACTTGCATGCATGCTAAGTTGCTTCAATTGTGTCTGACTCTTTGGAACCCCATGGACTGTAGTCTGCCAACCTCCTCCATCCATGGGATTCTCAAGGCAATAATAATGGAGTGGGTTGCCATTTGCTACTCCAGGGGATCTTCCCAACCCAAAGATCGAACCTACCCATATCTTCTACATTGCAGGCTGGTTCTTTACCACTCGAGCCACCAGGGAAGTCCAAATAAGAACCTACTTAAAGATTATGTTAATCAATTAAAAAATGAAATATAATTTGCTTTAATTTCTTATATGTTTTATGAAAGAGAGGGCAAAGAGTTTCTCCAGGCTTGAACTAGTCTGGGGCTTTCTCATATTTACCCGAGGTCCCCTGTCCACCTTCTAGACTTCAGATAAGCCCTATGCAATTACAGATGCCTGAAAGGTGGGTAGGAAGTTAGCAAATAAAATCAGGAAGCAGAGAGTTAAAGGCAGGAATGGGAGAGGAGTGTAAGCAGAGTCCATCTCAGTAGTAGTAGATTCCACATAATGGTGTTAAAATTAAACTTTGTAGAATAGCTCCCAACTTTTTTCTCCCCTGCTTAGAACCTTTCACTAGCTTCCGCTTTCCTAAAGAAAGTGAAGTAGTCTGCCTGCTTGGAAATGTCACATTATTATTCACCTATGTTGAGACCTATAGATCAGGATACTTGCCTTTAAGTTTGTCACTTACAATTCTCAAGAGAAAGGGACATGCCTGTTTATTTTAGTCAGGCTTCCATCTAGAATATTGTTTGACCGCACATCTGGCACTGTGGCTTAGCAATGTTGATAGATAAAATTAACCATCACACCAGGCCTTGTAGGGTCACCCAGGGAAGCACTAGGAATGTCAGGAGTGAGGGTGAGAGGAAAAGGTGGGAAAGAGCATCTGTTATGGTTTCTGAGGAAGGATCTGGCAACAGAGGGTAAGCAGGCTTAGGATAGGATGGTATGAATGATTTTGGAATGCTTTGGTGTTGGGCTGTCCTCAGTTGTCTGGTGCCTGGTAAGGGTAGGGGAATATGGGCCCAGTTTGTTAGAGACTGGGGGAGGATGGATATGGGTTCTCACTTGGTTAGTTTGTATATGGTAAATGTTCTCCTAGGCAAGTCATTCGGAGAAGGCAATGGCACCCCACTCCAGTAATCTTGCCTGGAAAATCCATGGACAAAGGAGCCTGGTGGGCTGCAGTCCATGGGGTCGCTGAGAGTTGGACATGACTGAGCGACTTCACTTTCACTTTTCTCTTTCATGTATTAGAGAAGGAAATGGCAACCCACTCCAGTATTCTTGCCTGGAGAATCCCAGGGACGGGGTCACACAGAGTTGGGCACAACTGAAGCGACTTAGCATAGCATAGCATAGGCAAGTCATTTATTATGTCTATTGGTTTAGTCGCAAAGTTGTGTCCAACTCTTGTGACCCCATGGATGGTAGCCTGCCATGCTCCTCTTTCCATGGGATTTCCTAGGCAAGAATATTGGAGTGGGTGGCCATTTCCTTCTCTGGGGGAGCTTCCTGACTCAGGTATTGAACCAGAGTCACTTGTGTCTCCTGTGTTCGGCAGGCGGATTCTTTACCAACTGAGCCACCAGAGAAGCCCTTATTATGTCTAGAAACTGGTTAGTCTTGGGTGAGGTATATCCCAGGGTCAGCAAGGACCCAGATGTCAAAACATCAGAATAAAGGGGCATGCTTAGTGTACTAGCATTTAAAGGCTTCTGATTTTCGCTCTTTTCCGGCTTTCTCTCTGCTCCTAGCCAAGCCAAGCTGAACTATTTTCTATACCTTCAACTGGTTGGTCTACTACTTCCCCATCTCAGGTATATACTTTTTAAAAATTAGTTTATGCCAGATATTCTACGAATTGACTGAGAATGCATAACAGATAAGAAGAATGTGTTTCTTTACCTATCTTTCCCAATCTTCTCAAAGACTTTATGCTCTATACTGTATTTCTGTACATAGTAATAGGATTCCATCTCTTCTTCCCTTCAAAAGAACTTTGTTACTTTTCCTATGTTCTTTAATATTTTCTGCTTAACATAAATATTCATGTACCCTTATTCTGAATTCTACTCCCAGGTTATAAAGCTTGTTGAGAGCAGGTGTTTGATTTTATTTACATTTAGTCACATGTTTATTAGCAGTGTGTTCATAAATGGTTATTGCTTTATTATCTATGCAAAGAGTAAGTTTTAGTTATACTTTTTAGTTTAGGTAAATATTGTAGATGACAATTATGCCTTTCAGGTATAGATCCCTTTTATCCAGTAACAAATAAAGCCTAACAAATATTAGCTTTGTGGGGAAATAATGCATTTCTTTTGTTTGACTTAATTTAAGTAATATTTTTAAAATTTAAAATAGTTTAAAAATTTCTTCTAGCCAGTGCATTACCTTGTACTCTTAGTTTTTCTCATCAGTAGACTAAGATTTGAGAATGAAAAACGAAAAACATCAGCATGATTTTAATATATTGTAATTCAACATATTTCATGGTAGGCTTGATTTATTTTAGGCAACATTTTCTTTAAACAATGCTTTTGCTTAAAATTAGCACTGTAGTTTGGTAACTACATAACTAAAAAGAACTTAAAAACAGTATAAAAAAAGTCAATTCAACAATCAAAATATCTTTGCAGCTGGCATTGTGGAACAACACCCTAGAAGAAAGGAAGAACCAGAAATGCTTCTAGGAGTCAGGGCAGACCACTACTAAGAGTGTCCGATTTGGGGGCCTTCTCACCAAAATCAAAATCCGGCTGGATAATTTCTGGTCTTAACAGACTTAATGAACTCATTCTGTTGAGGGAGATGAAGAAGTAAAGGATCCAGTGTCAGTTCAGCATCCTCAAAATCTGGAGCTCAGATTCCTCCACAAGTCCAGAAGGACCAAGGCGTTTGGGTGTAGTTCAGGAATTTGCATGAGATATAGGTCATATAGTAGTAAGAAAAACAGGCAGGGGTAAAGTGCAAGGAAGATGCATAGTAAAAGCAAAGGAGGGAGAAGGAGAGAACAAGTTAAAGCCAGTGAGAAAGAGAAGGGAAAGAGCAGAACTAAATGAGGAAAGTGAAGACAGGTTTCCATCACAACCAGAGGCTTCCTGAAACATTAGGGTATGAACACTGCAGCACTCTTCCTCTAGCTCAAGTCAGAATCTCCACTCCTAAAGACTTGAATAGGGCTTCCCTGGTGGCTCAGTGGTAAAGAATTTGCCTGCCAGTGCAGGAGACATGGGTTCAATCCCTGGGTCAGGAAGATCCCCTGGAGAAAGAAATGGCAATCCACTCCAGTATTCTTGCCTGGGATATCCTACAGACAGAGGAGCCAAGTGGGCTGCAGTCCATGGGGTTGCAGAGTTGGGCTTGACTTGGTGACTGCACAACAAGACCTGAATCAAGAGTCAACATGAAGACTGTCTGCCGCTCTTTATCTTTTTTTTTATCAATACCAAGGCTTAATCAACAAAGGCAGTGTCATGTTTAACAGGATACCATGAATCACTTCTCATGCTTTAGTACCTATTGAATTCCTGTAAGTGTAGAAAGCTTCTGATTTTGAGTGGGGTCAGCCTATTTTTGTCTCAGCAAAGGTCAGAATGTGGAATCTCTAATTGTTCCATGGCTGTGTCCAGTCAGATCAATGTTTATTAAGCTTTTACTCTTTGTGACATGGGGTCACAAAGAGTCGGACACGACTGAGCAACTAAGCACAGCACAGCTGTCAGCACTGACAAGACATAGGGGGTGGGGCATAAAGACCAGTAAGATACTGTCCTTATCTGCTGAGAGAGAGGAATACAAGGAACCAGGTCAATGCCATGGGACTCATACAGTTATATAGGCCTTGAGATTAAAAGCATGTTGGTCATGTGTGGACCATTGCAATTAGTTCAGTTGCTGTACCTTTAGATGTAACACAAGAAATTGCAATAGTTCAAAGATATAGGAGTTAGAGACTCTAAGACTTTTTTTTACTGTCTGAGGAGTACTGAACCTTATCCCGTGAATATTGGGGATTATTGGAAGACTTTAAGCAGGAGAGGCACATGATCTATTTAGTGACAGTAGATCACTCTGATGGAGAAGGCAATGGCACCCCACTCCAGTACTCTTGCCTGGAAAATCCCATGGGCGGAGGAGCCTAGTAGGCTGCAGTCCATGAGGTCGCGAAGAGTTGGACACGACCTGAGCAACTTCACTTTGACTTTTCACTTTCATGCATTGGAGAAGGAAATGGCAACCCACTCCAGTGTTCTTGCCTGGAGAATCCCAGGGACGGGGGAGCCTGGTGGGCTGCCGTCTATGGGGTCGCACAGCGTCGGACACGACTAAAGCGACTTAGCAGCAGCAGCAGCAGCAGCACCACGAGCAGCAGATCACTCTGATATCCAGGAGGAGAGAGAATTTGAAGGACAATTGGATAGATGTGTGGGGGTCAATTAGGTAATCATACATCCAGATTTCCTGGAAGAGCTCAAATTTATGCTCTTTTTTTCTAGCATTCTAACTGCAAGTTAATTACAGTGATCTGGATACGATATGATGTTCAGAGTTCATCAGGGCTTCTCTTAGAGAGGAGGGGCTGCCCAACACATCAACAAGAACAGGAACTTTGACACTTATTCAGTCTCTAAAATCCATTTATTACATAGACCTGGGCAGGGATAAAGAGATGCCAGTGAAAATTTAATATATCCACTGAATGCTAAGTATTACAAATATATAGTAGCTGACTGGTTCACTACTCAATAGGCTTGCTGTTTGTCAGTTCAGATTATACTTACTCGAGAAATCTGAAACGAAATGAGAAGGAAAGTCATAAGCAACTGGTCAAGGAAGTAAGAGAGATAATCTTTAGTTGTAAAGAGGCTTGCGACTTGCTCCTGTTCCTGAAACGCAACTGGATTTTCATGGAAGGTTCTAATACTTGACCGCAGAAAGCGCCATGAAGCCTTGTTAAAGTTTCATCAGTCTGGGTTCATTATAACCTCGGAAGCTTGTAAGTTTAGAGGCAATTCAGTCAACTGCAAGCAACAGTCGTTCATTTCTTGGTGGATGTATTTAATCATGAGCTGTCACTTAGGCCTCCTATTAGAACCCAGAAGGTGTTACTTGGTGGCAATGATTGGGGAATATTTTAAAAAGGAATGAAGCAACCAGACCCAAGAGAAAAGAGATGTTGCTATCAGAAATACACTTTAGCAGAAAAAATATGAATATGAGTAAATGAAAAGGGTGAAGAGCTGTCCTTGATTTTATTTTTAAACATTCTTCCATCCAGGTTTTCCTTTTGCACTGATGAGTCGGGCCCTTCCTCCACTCTAATCCCACTATTACCTTGTATTTATGTAGTGCTTATCTCCCAGAAGCTCTCAGGACTACCTCTGAATCCATGCCACTTCAGAAAGTATTGCTTAACGAAGTGGGATGTTCTTATTTAATCCTCCACATCATTAAATGCACTAGTGGGAGCTTGGAGCTGGATTTGCCTTAGGCTGGTGATTGTGGGTTGAGCTGCACACGTGCGTGTCACAGCTCCATAGTCGCTCAGGCAAGAGGAAACATGGGATGACTTTGCAACTAGGAGCTGGATCTGCCATCATACATATGCCTTCAACTGTGATGCAGAGTGAAGTTTCTAGTCTGCAGAGAATTATCCAGTTTGCTGATTTGCTGTCATGGCTCCTGAAGTCCCTGAAATAGTTCTCTGGATTATCTCTCTATTTGGGAGCTCTGTCCACAGGCAAGACAGTGCACTCAAATTTTAAATCTCAGACTGTCATTTGCAGAATTTCATCAAATTTACCTCCTCTGGTTTTTGCTTCAAAGAAATAAAAGTGAATGAAAAAAAAAAAAAAAAAGGAAGAGTCCTCCAACGTAGAAGGAAATGGATTTAGAGATAGAAGTATTTTAGTAGTTCCTTTGGAATTTTTTTTTTTTTTTTAGCTTTGTCATTCTTAATAAAATGCATGTTTCCAAGGCATCCGTAAGTCAACGAAATCAAACTCAGATCATTGCCTTGGATTCACTGAAAGCTGGTCTCTTCACATTTTTCATTTAGCTAAAAATTGACTTTTAGAAAAGTGAAGTAGATTAAAAGTAATGCCTTGTATCCGTATAGTTCTAGCAGCCTACAATATTCTTACTGGGACCTCTTGAAGTCTTTAAAGGAGCCATTCTATTTTGCTGCCTCTTCTTCCTCTTCCTTTTCTTACTTCCCTTTCCCTGTCTTCCTCTTAGAGGTTAGGCAAACTGCGCTTATTCACTACTATGAAAAAATACTTCAGAATATAAACCAGGAGGCAAGGCTTTGGATATTTAATCTCACATTTGAGTTTCTTATTTATTTTATACATAATTTAACTTGGTCAGTCCATAGAATATCAGATAGGCTTATGAGGTGATATTTTTTGGTTGGGTATATTGTTTGCTATTTAAGGCTAATATTGATAGTGTCGGTTTTTCATTGAACTGAATGCCTCCTATTAAACTGGATAATCCCAAATATCTGACATACAGTATTCCTGATCCTCAGGGTGACTGCAGGAAGAATCAGATGTATGCCTCTCCCTCTCACATAGAATAAACTCAGGGAAGGATGTCTTGTCAGTGCACAAGCATAAAGATATAACACTCAATTACAAAAACAATTGCTAAATCACAGTTAACGTCAATTTGGATTAGAAGAAAATTATGTCACCGATATTTATTTAATTAATTTGATTTAAATTTTTCTTTGGGAACCAGCTAAAAGAACCAAGACTACTTTTCCTCTTCACGTCATTAATGTTTTTGTTGCATGAAAAAAAGACACATATGTGAGCTAAAAGGTGACAAACTTTGTCCATATCCCCAGAATTTACGTTAAAAATACAAAGCCAAAGTGTATGTATGTTATAATTGTTAAGAGTATTTATTTTGTAATGGGGTTGACTTTTTGTGCACTGTATATGTTGACATGTTATAAAGGTTTTTTTTGCTAGGTATATAAAAATAGCCTTTTGTATTCTTTGTATTACAATGTCTTCTCCTTCTGATTAGAAGGAGATTAGTTAATAAGTCCCCCTTTTTGTTTATTCTAGGATTCAAGAAGGATTCATAAAACACCACTACATAGTAATGCAGCTATTACAATGATCTATTTGGGGAAAAATGTGCACCTAGCTTATGATCACCCAGATTTTCGGGATGAAATAAAAGTTTATCAACAGCACTGTGGTGGAGAAAACCTGTGTGTCTATACAGGCAAGCTACTTGAAAAAGGTACGCATAAAATGTGAATTTTTTTAATTGCTTGTAGTTGATGCTATAGATAAGCTATTGTTGATATATCAAAATGACTTCAATCACTTTATGAAATTATGCATGTCCAGGGACTTATAAACCAGCTGCCTAAAAGTAAATCCAGATTTACTGCTCCATGATTGAAACTGAAGCAGCAATTACTCTTGCAGATTGTGGAAGAAAGAATTTGGAGTGATTTAACCCAGTAACAGATTAATCTTGAGATATAGATATATGATCATTAAAATGTTGCATGAATAACGGTCCCCCAAATTATAAGTTAACTATTTGGCTTGCCATAGTGAATTATATCATACATTATCCTAAGAGAAAAATATTAGATTGGCAATTTGTTCTTTAGAAGTATGCTGAGATAAAATCACAAATCCAGTAACATTCAGGGTGGACCACACCTAAATAATGCAGTACAAAATTTGGCTAAATGCTTTTATTACATTTTCATTTCCGTTTGATTATAAATCCATGTTTGTTAGCATAAGATAATTTTTATATCCAATATCAGTTAAGTTCAATTCAGTTCAGTTGCTCAGTCGTGTCCAACTCTTTGTGACCCCATGAATTGCAGCACGCCAGGCCTACCCGTCCATCACCAACTCCCGGAGTTCACTCAGACTCATGTCCATAGAGTTGGCGATGCCATCCAGCCATCTCATCCTCTGTCGTCCCCTTCTCCTCCTGCCCTCAATCCCTCCCAGCATCAGAGTCTTTTCCAATGAGTCAATTCTTCGCATGAGGTGGCCAAAGTATTGGAGTTTCAGCTTTAGCATCAGTCCTTCCAAAGAAATACCAGGGCTGATCTCCTTCAGAATGGACTGGTTGAATCTCCTTGCAGTCCAAGGGACTCTTGAGTCTTCTCCAACACCACAGTTCAAAAGCATCAATTCTTTGGTGCTCAGCTTTCTTCACAGTCCAACTCTCACATCCATACATGACCACAGGAAAAACCATAGCCTTAACTAGACGAACCTTTGTTGGCAAAGTAATGTCTCTGCTTTTGAATATGCTATCTAGGTTGGTTAGAACTTTCCTTCCAAGGAGCAAGCATCTTTTAATTTCATGGCTGCCTAGGATTTCACATATTATACCAAAGTGTTTTTTGGTCAATATTTAGTTCTGTGGAACTGCAATTAAATGAAGTGTTGTTATAGATTGTATTTGTTATTTCCTTGCTTAAGAAACTCTTTAGAAAGTGATAGAGTTTTTACTGATTGAAAGAAATATTTATATTTGGGTAATCTAGATATAGACTTAGAGATTGAAGGGAGGAGTTGGGAGCAAGCATGGTGTTGTTACTTTTGACTTTTCTGATTTCCCTCATCAATCAAAAACAGTGACTATTAACTTAAAAAAGTTCTAGAACTTAAAAAGAACTATACATATTTAGGGATAAAATATTGAAAACTTTCCAGCATAAGAAAGGAGAAACATTTGAATGTTGGTTTTAACTTAGAGTAAAATATTATATATTATAATTAATTATATACATATCAAATTATACAATGAACTATATATTGTTTTATAATTAAAAACATTTTTCTTTATAAAAGTATAAAAAATTTCTTTAAAAAATCAAACTATTTTATTTTTTCCCATTTTATGTACTTGCCTGAAATAGAATTTACTTTGTTTTATTTTGTCATAACATTTGAGAATTTGTTCCTTTTATTGTGTAGATGAGAAAAATGAGAGGCATCAGAGGTACAGACCTCCCCCAGGTCACACTCCCAGCTCTGACCAGGGATGAGAGCTGATTCCAGCCCTCCCCGCCACTAGGTGTAGGGCCCTTGTTTAGTATTAAATACTATCTGGCCCCAGTTAGCTATTCTCAGTAGCAAAGGGTTTCAAATATTTTTATAATATGAGGGCTATGAAACCCCTAATGATAAAAGATTGCACCTATTTTTTGAAAGTGTCATTTTCAACTATTAATTTAGAATTTCTAAAATTAGCTATAGCCTCAAATTGGACTTAACATAATGAAACTTTTCCTGGGTCTTGGATCACGCTTTATTCAACAGAATTCATTTAGAATGGCTTTTTGACTGTTGGAAAATGTACATACAATTGAAAAAAGAACAAGACAGCTGAAGGATTTTCTGAGAGATCATATACACTGTGTGATAAGATTGCAGAAGGTTACTGGAGAGTGTTACTCAGCCAAGTGTTATTTTGCATGCATATTGATCCTAGGACTGACTTTATGTTATGTCATTGGACAATCTTAAATAATAGGATGGAATGGGTGCTTAAATAATTGAATCCTGTCCACACAATAATTTTATCTCAGCTTGCCCTTGATTGCTAGGAAAGTAACTGTTCAAAACTGACAAAGTTAGGTGGCTTCAAGTTGACTTGTAGTTCAGCAATCTTAGCAATGTAGCTGGACTGAAAAGACTCTGCCCTTTTACAAATCAAAGCTGTGTGTGATTCAGTGAAATGTTAATAGGTTTTTAGAAGATTTCTGCTTTAAGAAAAAGGGCCTTTAGCATTATGCTTGGAGCAGTAAACTCATTAAAAATGTAGCATTTGCTAATTTGTCTTGCTTTTGGATGAGCATAACAATACAATTAATTATTTATGAACATAGCATGTGCATCTTTTATTATCATAGTGATTCATGATGTCTTGCAGTTTGATTTTAGACATCAGGCCATAGATTGATTATATATTATATACACCTGTGAAGTCACAGAATATTTTTGCTATTTGTAAAGAGTACAGTTCTTCACAGCAGTTTTATTTACCATTCATCCTTGGTGGCCTCCTGGGTTCATGTGGATATGAAGATCAAAGTAACTATTTTTCTGGCTCTCTTATAATCACCTTTCTGCCCCATTTTCTTGTATTTCCATAACCTGATCCTGTCGTAACTATTTGTGCATTGCTCACTACTTCTTCACCAGCACAGGAGCTGCTTCATTGGTCCCCCTGCCTCCTCCTCCCATCCCCACCTCACACTGTTATCTGATCTTTTCCTGTGCTATTTTCTTTGTAATAGGACAAAGAATTTTAAATTCAAAATTGTATTTTAAATTAAAATCTTACCCATCTTTTAAGATTCAGATTAAGGTTGTGAAGTTTTGTCAGCTGACTTCTATTCTGTTTTATCCCTCTCTCTTGATTGGTCATGGTTCTTAGTCTGTACCTAAAACTGAAGTATCTTATTGTACCTTGACTTATGTTAACTGTTTTTTTTTTTTCTTTTACTTGTTATTAAAAATAGGTGTAGCTTGCATTCCATAAAGTTCATCCACTGTTAAGCGGACAATTCACTGATATTTAGGAATTTTATAGGGCTGTGCAGTCATTATCACTGTTTTGCTTTGTGCCCACACTTTGACAATGAATCCTCACTCTCATAGGCAGCCCCAGGGCAGCACTGATCTGCTTTCAGGTTCTACAGGTCTGCCTTCTCTGGACATCTTACAAATGAAATCATACAATAGGTAGGATTTTATATCTTGCTTCTTTCAGTTAGCATATGGGTTTTTTTTAACTTATTGTATATAATTTTTGAAAATTTAATTAATTTATTTTTTGTTGTTGTTTAGTTACTAAGGTGTGTCTGACTCTTTGCAACCCCATAGACTGTAGCCCACCAGGCTCCTCTGTCCATGGGATTTCCCGGCAAGAATACTGGAGTGGGTTGCCATTTCCTTCTCCAGGGGATCTTCCTGACCCAGGGATCCAATCCTGTGTTTCTTTGATTGGCTGGTGGATTCTTTACCATTGAGATACCTGGGAAGCTGGAGGATAATTGCTTTACAATATTGTGTTGGTTTCTGCCATACATCAACATGAATCAGCCATAGATATGGTATTTTTGAGAGTCATCCATTGTAGCATTTATCAATAGTTGCTCTCTTCTCATAGCACTGAATATATTCTATTTTGTGGATCTACCACATTTTATTCATGTACCCAATTGGTGGACATTTGTATTGTTTCCCTGATGGGCTGCCCTGGTTTCAGACAGTAAAGAGTTTGCCTGCAATGCAGGAGACCTGGGTTCAATCCCTGTGTTGGGAAGATCCCCTTGAGAAGGAAATGGCAACACATTCCAGTATTCTTGCCTGGAAAATACCATGGGTTGGCTACAGTCCATGGAGTCAGAAAGAGATATGACTGAGTGAGTTTCACTTCACTTGCACTTTTCCCAGTTTGGGACTATTATAAATCGTGCTGCAATGATTTACAAAGACAAGATTTCTGTGTAAACATCAGTTACCATTTCTCTTGAACTACGTCCTAGGAGTGGGTTTGATGGCTTTCACTTCCTGAGAATGGGTCACACCCTTTCCAGTTTCTTTTTGAGGTTTTTTTTGTTGTTGTTGTTGAAAACTTGACATTTTAGATCATGTAATACAGCAGCTGTGGATTCTGAATTCCATTTTCCCTCTGGGAAGTTATTCTTGGTTTTGTTGTTGTTTAGTAGCTTATCTAGAACAAATCTGAAGTTCATACCCTCTTTCACTGGTATATAGCCATTAATGTCTCTGCTCTGATTATTTTAAATTTTGTTTATATTTTTTAGGCTAATATCTTAGGCTTATCTCTGTATTTTCATAGTTTAGTGATCATCCAATGATGTGTAAGAGTAAACACTTTGAGCCAATATACCCTCTGTCTTCTGCCAATGAATCTCTCTGTAGGTTTATTAGTTTCCTGGGGCTGACATAGAAAATGCTCCTAAATTTGGTGGCTTAAAACTAGAAATTTATTGTCTTGTGGTTCTGGAGGCCAGAAGTCTAAAATTAAGGTCTTAGCAGGGCCATGCCCCCTCTAAAAGCTTAAGGGGAGAATCTTTCCTTGCCTCTTCCAACATCTGGTGATCCTTAGCAAAATCCTTGGTGTTTCATGGCATGTAGCTCCATCACTTCAACCTGTGCTTCTATCCTCACAAGTCATTCTTCTCTGCGTATCTGTGTGTGTGTGTCCTCTCCTCTTCTTACAAGGACATCAGTCATTGGATTTAGGACAAAACAAATTCTGGGTAATCTCATCTTGAGCCTTCTCTGATTATATCTACAAAGACCCTATCTCAGAATAAGGTCACATTCTGAAGTTCTGAGTATTCATGAATTTTTGGAGGGCAATATTCAACCCACTATAGTGGGTTCAGGAGTACATTCAAAGTTCAGACAGTTTTCAGGTCTGTTTCAACTTTTATTTTCCACCAGGCTCTCATATTTCCTTTGTACACAGGTGCAAGCTCCCAGTAGGACAGAGATGTGTGAATAGGTTGGGCCTACTTCAATCCATGCTGCTTCCTGTTAGCTGGGGATGTGCGGAAAGCTTATTGAATGTGTCTGTGACTGCCTTATTGCCTGTATCTCCCTGTTAAATTTCTGGTTAGTCTGCTGGCCTGTTGCTTGCTCTAATAAGAACTACAATCTGATGGTTAGAAGAACCTCTGACCTGCCCTGTTAATTTGCTTCTGAGATTGTAGATTATTACTCATAATGCCACTGACCAAAGTTTTTTAGTTATTTTTTTTCTCCAAATCAAGTCACCCTCCACTGACAGTGAAACTGCAGTTCACTTATGGCATGTTCTTCCTGCTAGAGGGCTTCCAGGTAGTTCTAATGGTAAAGAATCTACCTGCCAATGGCGGAGACACAAGAGATATGAGTTTGATCCCTGGGTTGGGAAAATCCCCTGGAGGAGGAAATGGCATCCCACTCTGGTATTCTTGCCTGGAGAATTGGGTTTTTGAATGTCTAGGGTGAGACTTCTTTAAAGAGCACTATAGAGACATGGAATGATTAAAACCTGTTAATTACAAGCAGTGGTTCTTAATTTATTGTTGAGACTTGGGTGGGTAGGGGATCAAGAAGGGATCTCAAATCTAGGCAGAACTGAGAATGGACTAAAGACTGAATGATTCTCATCCATATATGTATCAGGATGTTTTGAGTCACGGCTGAAAAAATAAATTTATTTAAAAACACTGCTGAACTAAAAGATAACCATAGAGAAGCATTACTGAGCTCAGAGTCACCTTTCATTATGTGCTTTATTGGTAGATAGCATAGCAACATAGAGGTGTGGAGTCCAGAGAGGTTTGGATTCAAACACTGACTCTCCCACTTACTGTATGATCTTGGCTAAATTACTGAATCCATCTAAACTTAAATTTATGCTTTATAGAAACTAATGATGGTAGTATCTACACTTTCTATGATTGTCTAGAAATAATACATCCAAAGTAGTCAAGCGTAATGTCTGGCCATATTGTGTTCATATAATTTTAGGTTTTATTATTTTATTATAAGTCAAAGAGTTTTATAATACCTTGGAGTATTTGTTATACTTTATATATGTAATACAATGTGTTTTTGTGATTAAAAATTGTCCTCAAGTTAAAACAAAACAACAAAAAAAGGAGATCTAGAAAGTAATATTGTACTTATCTACAAGAAAAATGTTATTTAGAACACATTAGTTCAACATCAGTTTCTTTCACTAATGTATTTCCTTTTTAAATTCCAGAGACCTTTCAGTTTATTTCCAAAAGGCACCAAGGTTTCCCCTTCAGCCTCACCTTTTTCCTGAATGGGATACAGGTGAACAGGTTAAGCTCCTGCTGTGAATATAAGCATCGAAAAGGTTCCAGACTTGGAGGCAAACGAGGCTACTTCGGGTTTGTGTGTGTCGAGAGATCATCGCCTTGTTACAAGTATGGAAACAAATGTCCTTTGGTAGAGGGCAAGTTTTTCTACATGCTCCTTTGTATGCTTTTACTGATGTATTTCTCAGCACAGTTTGTTAAGAATCATATTAATGTAGATGAGCCTAAAATATCTAGGGTTAAGGTTGTTTATCACAATCCTGTGTGTTGTTTTTAAAATTATAAGATGAAAAGTAGATTTTCAGTTGTATTATATAGTGGGGATAAAAGCTGATGGTGTTTCAAATTCTATTTCTTTTCGACCTCTTCCTTTCCTCGTGATGCTTAAGTTCTGTTTCTAAAGGGAGAGAGGGAGGTTTTTTTCCCCACCTCATTCCTTGTAGTAATTGATTTTGGGTTGAGCTCCAGAGCATGTGTCAAGCATCCAGCTTATACAATTGGATATTATAGGTTATGTATATTAGTTATGCCTGCATTATTGTGTAGCCCAATGATCACTTTCATGCCACTAGTTTCAATCTCAGGCATAAAAAAATACATGTAAACAGGTCAGTTCTGACGACCATTTATCAGTTTTCATATTGGACATTCTATTTGAGGACAGTACATTTTCTTGCAGGCTTTGTTTAACTTTCTCCTGAAAGTACTCTTGGAGAATTAACTGATTCTGTGCCAAGACAGAACATGGGAGTAAGCCAACCAAAGAATCTGACCCATGGAGCGCCTTCTGATTGGGGAAGTGCAAGTAATATACCCATAAATCAATGCCAATATACCAATAGTACACCAACCAATTAATGTATGTTATTCAGTCATCCAGTAATGTCTGACGCTCTGTGACACCGTGGACTGTAGCACGCCAGGCCTCTCTGTCCCTCACCATCTCCTGGAGTTTGCCCAAGTTCATGTCCATTGCATTGGTGATGCCATCCAGTCATCTCATCCTCTGATGCCCACTTCTCCTTCTGCCCTCAATCTTTCCCTGAATCAGGGACTTTTCCAGTGAGTCAGCTGTTTGCATCAGGTGACCAAAATAGTGGAACTTCAGCTTCAGCATCAGTCCTTTCAAGGACCGATTTCAAGAATATTCAAGGTTGATTTCCTTTAAGATCAACTCGTTTGATCTCTTTGCTGTCCAAGGAGCTCTCAGGAGTCTTCTCCAGCACCACAGTTCTTTGAAGGCAGCAATTCTTTGGTGCTCTGTCTTCTTTTAATATATATGAGATGGTAATAAACATGATAAACACAAGATAACGTAAGGGAGATAAAAGGAATGGCAAGGGGTAAAAGGGTCAGAAGGCAGTATTCTATCATGTAGGGTGGATAATAAAGGCCTCTCTGATGTCTTTCAAGCAGAAACCAGAAAAATGTTCCCTTTTTTAAATAGGTTTTCAGGTAGAGGAAAAGCATAGACAAAGTGTGTGAGACAGGATTATGCTTGGTGTATGTAAGCTTGTGCGGTCAGAGCACAAATGAGGAATGGGACAGTGATAGGAGCTGAGGTCAGAGAGACAGTGGGGTCAAGTCATGCAGAGTCCTATGGTCACTGCAAAGACTTTGACTTTTATTCTGAGGGGGATGGGAAGCCTCTAAGGTAGGTTTTGAGCAATGGCCTGTCATGATCTGACAGTAGCTTTTATGGAAAAAATAAACTAGGGAGGATGGGGAAATGGTGAAAACTACTTTAATCTAGAGGTAAGAGAATGGTGGAAAGAGTTATTAGAAATTAGGTTCTAGATGAATTTTGAAGGAAGGGTTTATAGGATTTATTGATGGATTGGATGCAGGGCATAAGATAAAGAGCTGAGTCAGAGTGACTGAAAGTTTTTAGCCTGAACAACTTGGAAGATGCCCAGTTAACACAGGAAAGACTGGAAGATGTAGGTTTGGGAGTGGAAGGAAGGCATTTTGGTTTTAGATACATTGAGTTCGAGTCAAGTAGAAATGTTGAATAAGTAGTTGGATCAGTTAATCTGGTGTCTGGTGAGATGTCCAGGCTGGAGATATAAATTTGAGAATGATTTACATATGGATGGCATTTAAAGTCATAAGATGGGATAAATCTGCTGAAGAATGGAAGGCAGAAAGAGAATATGTTGGAGTAATGAGCTCTTGTCACTTTCATTCAAAGGGAAGGAAGATAAAGAGAAACCAGGAAAAAAGCCTAGAGAAGGAAGGCCAATGATTAGACAGAGAACCTAGTGAAAGCAATGTCCTGGAAATGAACAAAATGTTTAAAGAATTAGGCATGATCAACTGGGTCCAAGGTGTGGCCAGGTGAAGCAAAGTGAAGACTCTGAATTGAGCATGGTTTGGCAATGTGTTGGGTATTGGTGATCTTGACACAAGTTGCTATAAGGGAGTGGTAGGAATGCATGTTTGATTGGAATGGGTTTAATACACAATTGGAGAAGAGCTGAGGCCAGAGATTATAGATAGTCCTTATTAAAGAGTTTTGCTCTGAAGGATGGAAATTGGGTGGCAGCCAGGAGGGAGGATGCAGGGGCCCAGGAGGAGCTTATTATTTTTTAAGATTGGAGATATTATAATATGGTTAAAAGCTGATAAATAGGATTAATACCTGAGGAAAGGAAAGCATTGGTCAGGCATGATATAGAGGGAGATATTTCATGCTTGAGTAGATGAGAAGAGATGGGATCTGGGGCTCAAATGGAGGTATTAGCCTTAGATGAAGTAACAAGAAGAAAGATGGCTGTAGGGGAGAGGGAGATGTAAACTGGTAGATGTTTTTGGACCACCTGGAAGTTCTCTGCTGATTGTTTCTGTTTTCTGGTCAAACAAGAATTTGTCAGCTGAAGTTAAGGCTAAGGGAGGGAGAATCTGGAAATTATAGGTGAGAGAAGGGGTACAAGTGGCACAGTGAATGGTCTGGGGCAAGTAGTAGGAATGCTGAAGTGCACTTAGGCCATGCCTGCAGTTGCTTTTCTGTTCCAAGTCAAATATGCATTCTCCGTGGGCAATATGTGTGGGCAAGTCATTTAACACATTTCTGTTTAACTCGCAGGAAAGCTAATGAGTTCTCGTACAATCACGCACGTGTGAACATGTAGAACTCACTGGGAATTGCTGTATAAATCCAAGCTATAAAATGTTTGGTCCTAAACACTTTCTATGGAGGTTTAATAATCAGTACCAAAATCTATGATGGCATCTACTCTCCTATTCTAATTCTTACGAGCACCTGTACAATTCTTTATATGATTTCACTTGGTTTCCTCTAGCTTCTTTCTTTGAAATGTTCAAGCTGGGAAAGATCGAAGGCAAAAGGAGAAGGGCATGGCAGAGGATAAAATGGTTAGAAAACTTCATCAACTCAATGGACATGAATCTGAGCAAACTCCGGGAGATAGTGAAGAATAGAGGAGCCTGGCATGCTGCAGTCCATCAGGTCTCAAAGAGTCAGAAACAACTTAGTGACTGAACAATGTCAACAAATAAAATGGTTTTGATATTTAAGAGTAAAGTCTATTCAGTCAGTCAGTTCAGTCACTCAGTCATGTCTGACTCTGTGATCCCATGGCCTGCAGCATGTTAGGCTTCCCTGTTGATCACCAACTCCTGGAGCCTAGTCGAATTCATGTCCATCATGTCAGTGATGCCATTCAACCATCTCATCCTCTCTTGTCCCCTTCTCCTCCCACCTTCAATCTTTCCCAGCATCAGAGTCTTTTCAAATGAGTCAGTTCTTCACATTAGGTGGCCAAAGTATTGGAGTTTCAGCTTCAGCATCAGTCCTTCCAATGAATATTCAGGGCTGATTCCTTTAGGATGGACCAGTTGGATCTACTAGCTGTTCAAGGGACTCTCAAGCGTCTTCTCAAACACCACACTTCAAAAGGATCAATTCTTTGCCGCTCAGCTTTCTTTAACTCTCACATCCATACATGACTACTGGAAAAACCATGGCATTGACTAGATGTACCTTTGTTGGTGAAGAAATATCTTTGGTTTTTAATATGATGTCTAGGTTGGGCATAACTTTTCTTCCAAAGAGCAAGCATCTTTTAATTTCATGGCTGCAGTCACCATCTGCAGATTTTGGAGACCAAAAAAATAAAGTCTTTCACTGTTTTTATGCATCTATTTGTCATGAAGTGATGAGACCAGATTCCATGATCTTAGTTTTCTGAATGTTGAGCTTTAAGCCAACTTTTTCACTTTCCTCTTTTGCTTTCATCAAGAAGCTCTTTAATTCTTCTTCGCTTTCTGCCATAAGAGTGTTGTCATCTGCATATCTGAAGTTATTGATATTTCTTCCTGCAATCTTGATTCCAGCTTGTTCTTCATCCAGCCCAGCATTTCTTATGATGTACTCTGCATATAAGTTAAATAAGCAGGGTGACAATATACAACCTTGATGTACTCCTTTCCTGATTTGGAAAAGTATGTTGTTCCATGTCAAATTCCAACTGTTGCTTCTTGACCTGCATACAGATTTCTCAGGAGGTAGGTCAGGTGGTCTGGTATTCCTATCTCTTTCAGAATTTTCCACAGTTTATTGTGATCTACACAGTCAAAGGCTTTGGCATAGTCAATAAAGCAGAAATAGATGCTTTTCTGGAACTCTCTTGCTTTTCAATGATGTTGGCAATTTGATCTCTGGTTCCTCTGCCTTTTCTAAATCCAGCTTGAATATCAGGAACATTCACGGTTCACATACTGTTGAAGCCTGTCTTGGAGAATTTTGAGCATTACTTTACTAGCATGTGAGATGAGTGCAATTGTGCAGTAGTTTGAGCATTCTCTGGCATTGTCTTTGGGAGTGGAATGAAAACAGACCTTTTCCAGCCCTGTGGCCACAGCTGAGTTTTCCAAATTTGCTGGCATACTGAGTGCAGTACTTTCACAGCATCATATTTTAGGATTTGAAGTAGCTCAAATGGAATTCTGTCACCTCCACTAACTTTGTTCATAGTGATGCTTCCTAAGGTCCACTTGACTTCAGAGTCCAGGATGTCTGGCTCTAGGTGAGTGATCACACCATCATGGTTATCTGGGTTGAAGATCTTTTTTGCATAGTTCTTGTGTATTCTTGCTACCTCTTCTTTATATCTTCTGCTTCTGTTAGGTCCATAAGATTTCTGTCCTTTATTGTGCCCATATTTACATGAAATGTTCCCTTGGTTCTCTAATTTTCTTAAAGAGATCTCTAGGCTTTCCCATTCTATTGCTTTTCTCTATTTCTTTGCATTGATCTCTGAGGAAGGCTTTCTTATCTCTCGCTATTCTTTGGAACTCTGCACTCAAATGGATATACCTTTCCTTTTCTCCTTTGCCTTTTGCGTCTTCTTTTCTCAGCTATTTGTAAGGCCTTGTCAGACAACCATTTCGCCTTTTTGCATTTCTTTTTCTTGGGGATGGTTTTGATCACTTCCTCTTGTACAATGTCACAAACCTCTGTTCATAGTTCTTCAGGCACTCTGTCTCTCAGATCTAATCCCTTGAATCTATTTCTCACTTCCACCGTACAATTGTAAGGGATTTGATTTAGGTCATACCTTGATGGTCTAGTGGTTTTCCCTACTTTCTTCAATTGAAGCCTGAGTTTGGCAATAAGGAGTTCATGATCTGAGCCACAGTTAGCTCCCAGTCTTATTTTTGCTTACTGTATAGAGCTTCTCCATCTTTGGCTTCAAAGAAGATAATCATTCTGATTTCAGTATTGACCATCTGGTGATGTCCATGTTTATAGTCTTCTCTTGTGTTGTTGGAAGAGGTTGTTTGCTATCACCAGTGCTTTCTTTTGGCAAAACTCTGTTAGCTTTGACCTGCTTTGTTTTGTACTCCACAGCTGAATTTGCCTATTACTCCAGGTAACTCTTGACCCTCAACTAAAATGCACAGTTCTCATAGGACATTTGTTTCCAGCATTTTGTTAGCTTTATAATCATTTCTCCAAATGAAATCTGTGAATGTCCCAAGTAGAACATATGATGTCATTTGATGTGTCCCTACTGCAGCTCAGGTGAAAGTCAATTCAATGCAGATTGGTTTAAATGAGGCAGGGAGGGACCAGTGAGGGCTACAGACTTGCTTGTTTGGTTCTACTCTACTTGAGGTGACTTTGTTTATTCCAGAAGCACCAACACTGCAGAACTCCAGTAAAAGTTAAAACTATCCCTCAGGAGATTGATATCACTTATAATATTCTATAACTTTTGTCACACCCATAATAATACTTTTCTTTAGTTATTTTGAGAGATGTGCTTTCCTTTTCCCAGTTTGTTAAAAACGAAGTTCATTTTAATTCATTTAAAAAATACTGGTTCCTTGAACTTTATTATGAGAAGGAGGGCAACTAAAACAATAGGGAGTTCTATTTTTAATAAGTGATTTGGAATTATCTGTTTTGAGGTCCTTAGAAAACAAGAAAAGTTCAGCAGTGTTCATTACCAAAGTGTGGAGGTTACACACTGGTACCCATCCCTCAATCATGGGACCTCTTTGAAGAGGCATGGTAGTTATTTTCAGTTGCTAAAGTGAAACACAGGAAGAAAAATTGCCTAACCAAGTAGAATGCATACTGCTTTGAGCTTCAGTAATCAGAATCAACACCTCAAATTATACTCAGAAGTCAAATAGGTAGTCAGTGACGAGGAGAGCACAGATGTTACCCACTTTGTTTGTCTAATTCCCTTAAGCAGATGGGCCATAAAACGTCTGCACAGGCAGTAGGGAGGCATCAAAGCCTTTACACAGTCACAACATAAACTAAAAGTAACAGCATATCAGAGGCTCCAAATCAATGGATTTGGTGTTGCCATTGATAAGGGAAGAACAGCTTGAACAGAAGGCAATGCTAGTAATCATAGTCTTTGAAGATTCATGACACCTTTATTCTAAGGAAAGCAATGTGCTAAGTATATCATCATTATAGTTGAGAAATACTTTATCATGCTAATATGGGTGAGGTAAGTGTGTTCTTATTATCCCATTTTTCACAGCCCCTGATAGTTACTGAGTGCCTATCCATTTAGCCTTATTTTATGGGGAGATAGTGAAAGGATAAGTCATTAACTAAGCCCTCATATTTGCTACAGCTAGCCTAGGGATGGCTGAAATTTAGTGCGATCTTCATTTGAAGAGATTCCCATTAGTTTTGGTTCACACTGAGACAATTTTCAGATTTTTACATATTATTTTGATTCTTCCTGGACTGACAAGTCTTGACTACATTCTAATCCCACTCTAATCAGCTCAGTTCACCATGAGTTGTGTAACATGGAGAGAAAGAACTGGGTAAAGTTCTAGAGGAGGAATAGGGAGACCAGTAACTACCAGGCACCTGTTTGGGGTTACAGATTGTCTCTAGGCCTTGGTAAAGACTTCTCCACGTTGTGTTAATCTCTGGTGAGAGTGTGAGTACTTGCCCTGGTGGTAAGCCCGGTCGTGTGACATTTGTCTGTGTAAGCAGTCATCTGAGAAGACTGTAGCTGTAATTTATTAATATGGGTGTACTTCATTGTGAGGTGATGGAGTCTAATAGTCATGAGCTGAAATCCAGTTTCATCACTGACCTGCTGGGTGAAACTGGGCAAGTCATGGAACCCTTAAAGCCTCAGTTTCCTTGTTTGTAAAGTGATGATGGTAATTCTTAATTGGTCTGTAGGGGAATGTATCCTATAAGATCATGTATACAAAGTACCTAGCAAAGAGATTGGCACAGAAGGAGCGCTTGATACTTTTATTATAATTATAGTCATCATATTTATTAATGTGTATTTTCATAATTACAATTCCTATTTTGATATTATCTTGAGATATAGGAAAAAAACTATAGAAGAATTTATTGATCTTAACTTTTTTTATAACTGATTTTTAAAAATATTTTTTAATGTCTTAATGCATTCATATCATCTGTAGGCTTACCAGATTTGAATTTGAATGACCATATGACCTCTAGAGATCAGTGCCATTTTCAAAGCACAAAAACTTATTGCAAACAAAAATCAACAAAAGATTGTGGTACAGGTTTCAAAGTCGTTATGTGTTAGTTGCTCAGTTGTGTCTCTTTGCAGCCCCATGGACTGTAGCCTACCAGTCCATGGGGTTGCAAGAATTCTCTAGGCAAGAATACTGGAGTGGGTTACCATTTCCTTCTCCAGAGGCTCTTCCTGATCCAGGGATCGGAACCCAGGTCTCCTGCTTTGCAGGCAGATTCTTTATTGTCTGAGCCACCAGGGAAGCCCACAGGCTTCAAAAGACCAATCTAAAATAATGATGACAGTTCTATTACAATAAGCATTCAGGCTCCTGAAGTATTTGTTTAAAGGGTGCGAAAATATTTGACGGTGTTTCTTAAAAAAAAAAAGTCAATTATTTAGATTCAACTTTATATATGTCTTTTTTTGATTGTGATGTTGGAATAATACATTATCAAAGACTGAATGACGTCTTCTGATAACTATTATCTCAGCTTCCTTTTACTGATAAACCTGAATGTCCATTTATCACATAATTCTAATTTAAAGACTTAAATTTCTATCTCTCTCTCTCTACCTGACTCTGTTATAGAGCCAAAAATATACTTTAAGGCACAAAGCTTAGTTTGAGACTATAATTCATAGTTATTAAGTTGCTTCCTTTTCTTTTTTATTATTGTAGGTAAAACTAATAATTTTTTTGTGTTTACTTACAAGATCGTCATATTAATAAGGAAAAAGTAGTTAATTTGTAATTAACTATGTACATTATGATAAATATGTTTCTTGTAACATTTCTTACTGGGGTAAGAGAAGTAGTTTAAAGATCTTTGTGGTTCTGCTGTGCATAAAGATTAATCACTCTTTATGTTAATGTTTTTCCTAGGTGCATTATTGCAATGGGCCTTGACAAAAAAACAACTTCTCCAAAACCCAGGAAAGAAAAGAACACTGAGAAAAAAGAGGGACAGAAGAAGGGTGAGGGGAAACTGAGAAAGGATAGAGAGTACCTGATACCAAGAAGGAGAGATATGGAGGGGAGCAAAGCCTCAGCTTCAGCCCTTGTTTCAGCTCAAGAACTACACGCAGGGCTCAGTGAAGTGAGAACTGCTGTGGAAGAAATGGAATGTAAAGAAAAACCAGGGCAAGATGTCTGGGAAGATGACCAAGAAAACATATTTAAATACGGTAATGCATGGCACTGTTTTCTTTTGTTGTTGCTGTTCTTTTGTTGAAGTCTTTAGAATGTAATTATGAAAATTTGCAAAAATATCCATTAAATGTTGTTACTCAGTTTTGATCCTCAGGCAACTCTGTTGCAAGGAGAACTCTCCCTGATCACCTTCCTCCACTGTTTTGTGAATTCTATGTGAGTTCGGCTTCCCTTGTTGAGTTGGGCTCTGCTGGTAAAGAATCTGCCTACAATGTGGGAGACCTGTGTTCTGTCCCTGAGTTAGGAAGATCCCCTGGAGAAGGGAAAGTTTACCCACTCCAGTATTCTGGCCTAAAGAATTCCATGGACTGTACAGTCCATGGGGTCACAAAGAGTCGGACACGACTCAGCGACTTTTCATTTTCACTCTGTGTGAGTTGTCTTAGAGGAGGGCTGCCTAACTCCAGGAGGTTGGAGGTGCTTGTAGGGGAGGCAGGGAAGAGTTTGTATCTGTGTGGGCAGAGGCTCTGTTCACTTCTGCAGGGAGAGACCAGAATTTCACCTATTTTTTTCAGTATCTGATGTATTTGAACTGTGGTGTTGGAGAATACTCTTGAGAGTCCTTTGGACTAGAGATCCAACCAGTCCATCCTAAAGGAAATCAGACGTGAATATTCACTGGAAGGACTGATGCTGAAGCTGAAACTCTAATACTTTGGCCACCTGATAAGAAGAACTGACTCATTGGAAAAGACCCTGATGCTGGGAAAGATTGAAGACAGGAGAAAGGGACAACAGAGGATGAGATGATTGGATGACATCATGGGCTCAATGGACATGTGTTTGAGTAAATTCTGGGAGCTGGCAATGGACAGGGAGGTCTGGTGTGCTGCAGTCCATGGGGTCACAAAGAGTCGGACATGACTGAGCAACTGAACTGAACTGAACTGAACTGATGTATTTGCTCTGATGAAATTGATACTTTGGCATCAGGAATGCACAGCCTGTATGATTATACAATGAAAGAATATTCCATAACTGAAAACATTTGAAAATATAGGCCTGGGGTCCTGGAGCCTATCTGCATTTCTTGTTTTTTAATTTTTTTCTTCTTTTGCCTTGCCTCTCTTCCCCTCCCCTTCCCTCCTCTCCTCCTTCCTTTGCATCTTCTTCCTTCTAATCCTCCTCTTCTGCCTCCTTCTCCTCCTTTCTTTCCCCTCTAAACATATACACACACACACGTATATATGTATGTATATATATATATCTCCTTACCTTATATATATACACACACATCCTCACCTTTTGATATTGTTGCTGTTGTTCAGTCGCTAAGTCATGTCCAACTCTTGGCAACCCCATTAACTGCAGCATGCTAAGCTTTCCTGTCCTTCACTATCTCCCAGAATTTGCTCAAACTTGTGCCCATTGAGTCAGTGATGCCATCTAACCATCTCATTTTCTATCATTCTTGTCTCCTCTTGTCCTCCATCGTTCCCAGCATCAGGGTCTTTTCCATCAGGTGGCCAAAGTATTGGCGCTTCAACTTCAGCATCAGTCCTTCCAATAAATATTCATGGTTGATTTACTTTAGGCTTGACTAGTTGGATCTCCTTGCTGTCCAAGGGACTCTCAAGAGTCTTCTCCAGTGCCACAGTTCAAAAGCATCAATTCTAAGATATTTCAGCCTTCTTTATGGTCTAACTCTCATATCTGTACATGACTATGAGAAAAACCAAAGCTTTGACTATATGGACCTTTGCTGCAAAGTAATGTGTCTGCTTTTTAATACACTGTCTAGGTTTGTCATAGCTTTCCTTTGATATAGTAGATATTATTACTCTTTCCATTTTAAGAAAATAAGGCTCAGACATACGGAGAGAAAGTAGCAGAACTAGGATTCATACTGTAGGAAAGGAAAGATGGCTTTCCCTCTACCCATCTCAGGTTCATTAGCTGTGTCCACGTAAAGAAAACCAATAGGAGATCAAAAAGGGAAAACAGAAGTTTGTTAGCAGATGCATTGTGCATTATGGATGGGAGCACTCAAAGCTGAGTAACTCAAAGTGGTGGTTAGAACTTGGGCTTATATGGCATCTAATAGAAGAATAATACATTTTTTCAAGAAGCAACAAGGCAAAGGAAAAGAACTTTGAGCTTCCAGGGACAGAAAATTGTGGCAAAGCAAATATGTGGAAACTAACATTATATAAGGGCTAGTTTCAGTGAAATTTATGTTGATTTCTCTGGTGCCATCTTTGGGCTGTTAAGGATCAGAGTTGCCTCCTATGATTAACTTCTGTCCTTCTTGGGAGAGAGGAAAAGGGAGACACCTTCAAAAATTTATGTCCTGGGATTCCCTGATGGTCCAGTTGTTAAGAAGCCACTTTCCAATGTAGGGTACATGGTTTGATCCCTGGTCCAGGAAGATCCCAAATGCCATCAGGGGCAGCTAAGCCCGTGCATCACAACTACTGAAGCCATGCACTCTAGAGCCCTTGCTCTACAATAAGAGATGCTACTGCAGTGAGAAGTCTGTGCACCACAACTGGAGAGTAGCCCCTGCTCTCGGCAACCAGGGAAAGCCCTCACACAGCAAGGAAGACCCAGCACAGTTAAAAAAATAAATTAATTAAGAGAAAAATGTATGCCTTGCTTTTAGGGAAATAAGATGAGGACTGAGAGCTCTTCTATTTACAACTTCTCAGTTGCCTTCAGCTCAAAATATTCCTTATGCCCAAGTGGCATAGTGTGTGGTGGCATACTCTGCTACCTTTAATACCCAGTAAGTCATCTCCAATGAATATTCAGGGTTGATTTCCTTTAGGATTGACTGGTTTGATCTCCTTGCAGTCCAAGGGACTCTAAAAGAGTCTTCTCCAGCACCACAGTTTGAAAGCATCAATTCTTTAGAGCTCAGCCTTTTTTATGGTCCAACTCTCACATCAGTACATGACTACTGGAAAAACGATAGCATTGACTATATGCACCTTTGTCGGCAAGGTGATGTCTCTGCTTTTTTAATACACTGTCTAGGTTTGTAATAGCTTTTCTTCCAAGGAGCAAGTGTCTTTTAATTTCATAGTGCAGTCACTGTCTGCACTGATTTTGGAGCCCAAGAAAATAAAGTCTGTCACTGTTTCCATTTTTTTCCCATCTATTTCAGGACATATAGGTATGTTTATTTGGGCCATGTTCAATTTCTGTACTTTTTTTCTTAAACCAAAATGGTGTAACATACTTTATGCCTGTAATACAGCTTTTCTCAAGATCTTTCTAATGGATTTTAAATGCCCATTTCCATTTAAAAGAAAGAAGAAAAAGCTGATAAAGTCTTCAGCTCTCTGTAAAACAGTCACTGATGGTCAGGGCAGCAAGAAGGCTGTGTGGAGGTCAGCCAGGCAGAGTTGTGGCTGGATTGATGTTGACCTTGCCCCGACTTGCTTCCTCATTAGTGGGGATGGTAAACAACAACCTAATTGCATTGTCATGGAGAATAAAGATGAAATGGAGAAACAGAAGAAATTATGAAAAGGGATCCAGAAAGCATGTCACTAGTTCATTCATACTGAAAGCATGAGTAGATAGATGAAGGAGTTGTTTTGAGCTCTGATGCTAATGCAGAGTTCCTGGTTAATAGAAGACTAGTATTTAACTGTGATGATAGAACAAAGCTGGCCAGCCTTGAATTTCCTGTTTGAGAGAAACCACTGAAGCTCCTGCCAAAAAGGATGCAGGGATTTTTCCTCTGCTTCAATAATATGACTGCAATTGTGTCCTAATTGTGGACACTGTACTTCTCTCATTTTAATCAGGTGCCACCATTAGAGTGTATTGCTGTCAATATAGCACATATTGTGTGTGATTTCTCCTGTGCTACTACCAACTCCCTCCACTCCCCAGTCAATCACTACTGATCTCTAATATTTATTTGGGTTTCCCTGAGGGCTCAGTGGTAAAGAACCCACCTGACAGTGCAGGAGACCAGGGTTTGATCCCTGGGTGGGCAAGATCACCTGGAGAAGGAGATGACATCTCACTCCAACATTTTTGCCTGGGAAATCCCATGGACAGAGGAGCCTGGCAGGCTCCAGTCCATGGGGTCACAAAAGAATCAAACACCACTCAGCAACTAAAACAACAAAACAATATTTGTTAGGTACCTACTTTCCTTGGCACTATACTAAGCACATTTTAAGCATTGTTGCTTTTAATATTCCCCAGTTTTGTGAGGCAGGTACCTCTCATACCTTAAATGAAGAAACTGAAACTTAAAGATGTTCAGCAAATTGACTGAGGTCACACAGCTGTGTTTGGTTCTTGGACACATGACAGTGTGACTCCAAAACCCTCATATTTCACCACTCTGTAATAGTTGATGAAGCAATTTATTCATGTACTATCTGTCCCTGCTTATCCTATGACCAGCAGCAAATACCTGTTTCTGATATTTCTCTGTGTGTGTGTGTTCTGTGGCTAACTTCAGCTACTCCCTAGGAAGTCTTCCACAATCTCTGAATGACTTTCCTCTCTTAAATTTGACTCTATTCCACTTGTTTTACATTATTTCACATTATTAATCAAGAGTCCTATATAAAAATCTACAGCAATCAAGCCCAATAGTGTTAAAACTAGACTTACTGAGGGTCATGTATAAAAACTACTCAAACATGAGTACACTATTTATTGTGTATCTATGTCTTATTTCCTCTACAAAAATTGGAGATCCATTGATAGGCAGGGGCTGTGTTACTGTAATGTCTTTAATCTTGCAATTTTATCCTTTTCCACATGGGAAGTTCTCAATAAAGAGAACCTTACTGGACCAAGTGAGGAGTTATCCTCTTAGTTGGCCTGAAATATTTGAATCAAGGCATCCAGTCCCATCACTTCATGGGAAATAGATGGGGAAACTGGAAACAGTGTCAGACTTTATTTTTCTGGGCTCCAAAATCACTGCAGATGGTGACTGCAGCCATGAAACTAAAAGACGCTTACTCCTTGGAAGGAAAGTTCTGACCAACCTAGATAGCATATTCAAAAGCAGAGACATTACTTTGCCAACAAAGCTTCATCTAGTCAAGGCTATGGTTTTTCCAGTCGTCATGTATGGATGTGAGAGCTGGACTGTGAAAAAGGCTGAGCGCTGAAGAATTGATGCTTTTGAACTGTGGTGTTGGAGAAGACTCTTGAGAGTCCCTTGGATTGCAAGGAGATCCAACCAGTCCATCTCCCAGGCTGAAGGAGATCAGCCCTGGGATTTCTTTGGAAGGAATGATGCTAAAGCTGAAACTCCAGTACTTTGGCCACCTCATGTGAAGAGTTGACTCACTGGAGAAGACTCTGATGCTGGGAGGGATTAGGGGCAAGAGGAGAAGGGGACGACAGAGGATGAGATGGCTGGATGGCATCACTAACTCGATGGACATGAGTCTGAGTGAACTCCGGGAGTTGGTGATAGACAGGGAGGCCTGGCATGCTGTGATTCATGGGGTTGCAAAGAATTGGACACGACTGAGCGACTGATCTGATCTGATTTGTTTTTATTAGTACTTTCTGTTTGTATTATGCAATATAAACCCATTTTTTCATCTTGATTATTTTATAATTTTGTCCTACTGATAATTAGCATTTCTCTTTTTACATATTAACTCTCTTTCATGAAAATATTCTCACGAGTTCTCTTTGTTTGCTTTTTTGTTACAGTTTTTGATTTCACTTTTCTTCTAACATGACCCTCGTACCTTCTCTGCATTAAAAGAGCTTTCTGCATATGCACAGGGCATGCATTTCTGAATTAAGTTTCTCTCATTGTGGCAGAGTGGACCACTCTCAAGTAATTACCCAAGAGGCCCCCACCACTGGAGAAGAAACCAGACTATCTAATAAGTAAAACAGAAAAAGGGAAACCTTTATTTTCCCTGTAATCTTTATTTAAAAGATAATTGTTTATTTGCTTAATTGGTTCTGCATGAAATCCTTTTGCTCTCTATCCTTGGCATGTTGTCACTTTAAGATTTTTAGTTTTTGGTGGAAGAAAAAGGGGAATAATTAAATATGAAAGGTGAAAAATTATAACCACAAGGGACAGATGGCGTTTATCTGATGTGACAGATTCCTTTTCCTGCTGCAGATGTGTTACACTTCTGTAGGGAATGAAGCAAATTCATGATTGTGACAAGCATATTCTATTTTATAAGAATTTTTATCCTTGGAATGTAATTATTTTATTGATTGTAGGAATGAATAATGCATATGATTTCAGTTCTAGCCCAGGTATAGAATCCTTCATAATGCCTTTTTGATGTCCATTTGGTACTCTCAAAGAATTTATCATTCTTAGTGTTACTTCTCAGGGCCTTTGGGCTTGATTAATTGAATTTTTCCACTTCACTATTCATTAACTTGATATCCAAATATTTTGAACATTCTTCCTATAAAATATGACCTCACTGGGTCTCCAAATTAACTTTCATTATTATAATCCTGTTCTCTTCATTTTTAATTTATTTCTAATTTATTGTTTTCTATCGAGTTCTTCTCTTGTCCATTTTGGTTATTGTAGATGACGATGTCCATTTGTAAATGAGCTTTTATTAGGTTTCAGACTTGTCATTTGGAGCTTCATTTCTTTAGTGCTCTTGTATATGTAACTGATTGCTATCTTTGATCATTTGCTATTAGTTTTCCATGTTCACTAATTGTGTGAAAAAGAAGTGCAGAATGGCCCAGAGAGCAGAGGATAATGGAGTCGAAGTCCTCATTAAGTGAAATGGGCTCAGTATTAAGGATTCTATTTTCATTCTTATAGTGGAGACTTTCTTTTCTCAGAATACGAAGAAGATTTTGAAGCAGACGAGGAGAAACAAGATGGGAAAGCTAATGAAGAAGGACAGGCTGATGATCAAATGAATGAAACGTCAAAGTCACCCTCAGATGATGAAAAAGATCATTTAGACCCTGAAAGGGAAAGTGAAACCTCTTTGTGGAAGGCACCAGATGCTGATGACAATGTGAAAGATGAGGGTGATGGATGCTTGGAGAGTGAATTGGAAGATGATAAACAAGGCAAGTTGTTTAGCTTATCAGGTGACATAGGCTGTTTAGCAAGTGTACTCACTACTTTCCTTTATATTTAATGAGATAATCCTCTTTTAAGACTGTTTAGAATGTGGTACCCTTATTAGAAGATGCTGGTCAACCCATCTTCCATAGATATCCATTATGGAATCCTTTCTCTGTAATTTGCTGGGATTTTTCAGCAAGGTGTCAGGTAAAACTTGTAGTGACACATCTCCTGTTTACTTAGAAAGTTACCTCATTAAAAATTTTTTTTCCCAGTGTTCTCCTATGTGCACACACATATAGACCATTTTTTTTGGCTTTGGAAAACGAAAAGTGGTTCCTATTCAATTAAAGGAAAGTTGAAAATTTCTCCCTTATTTATGCTCATTTTTTAAAAAATTTACTTTGAACACAAGATGCTGGTATATCAGTTTATGGAAAGATTGATAAAATTTCCCCTTTACAATATTCAAGCCCAAAATGACTCTGAATTTCATAGGAAAAATACATAATATTTCAGGTAGATAAAAACCTTCATCATCTGTGGCATATCTTGAATTTTTAAGATTTTAAAAAACATATTAAGTTACTAAGATAATATCCAAAGAAGGAATCCATTTCTGGCTTTTTTCCTACATAGCAAGGCTATGTAGGTCTTAGTAAATAAATGATATATCTTCCCTGGTACATTCTGGGCATTTTATCAGTGATAATAATAGCCTCTTATATTTAAGTGTGTGTATGTCTATGTAGTTTGCTTTAAACTAGAGAAATGAGGTCACATTATGATGAGTTTTTGAATTGCTGTCCATTTTCTCCATTTTTCACCTCTCAAATTTTTTCCTGTATAAAAATATCAAAAGTTTGAATTCAAGGAATATATTTGAATTATACAAAATAAGAGTAAATTAAGTAATGAAGTAATCACAAGAGCAAATAGTTTGTCACTTTGTCCTCTTCAAGAAAAAATTTAAGAAAACCTATCCTAAAATTTCATGCAGACATACACAGGGCAATAAAATAAAGAACAGGAATTATTTAGAGTAAGAGAGAAGATAATTTTGCTAGGAACTGCATAGGGGATCATGACTACCCTTGAGTTAAAATAATTCTGAACTTTCTGATAGTCAAAGCAAAGAGTGAAGCAACGTGAAGACACATTGTGAAAAACACAGTGTGAAAAACTAGAAATGACTTTAACTTTCAATACATTTGAAAAGATTAGCTGCCATTTAAATTATAGTTTAAAAAGCTACTATATATTAATAGGCATTGAAAAATTTTAGTAAATTCTTAAATTAAGCCTTTTAAATTTCTCAATACTTAACATTTTATGTTTCTAGGCATGCCTAATATATGTTTCTTTTCTCATCTTGAATGTAAGTGTTGAATTTAATTCATATTCCTATATGATATAGAAAAAAAAAAGAATTCTATGGAAAAGTGATCTGACCTGAATCCTATTTTAAAGAAACTATACTTGAACCTAGAAAAAGATTGAAAATGTGTTTGTGTATAAAAATAATCTAGTCAAAACAAAGAGGAACTCAATTTTTTATCTTGTCAATGAATTGTCATCTATTGATTTTATAAAGAGTCAATACATTATTTCAATATATGGTCATCTGAGGGTTATTTTTGTGCTGTGTTATCAACTTCCTTCCTGGGATCAAATGAATTTTTTCCAAGATAGAATAATTTTTTTATGTTCAAGCAAAGATATATGCAGTAATTGAATTTTACTTGGAGGGAAAACTTTAATCACTTCAGATCAGATCAGATCAGATCAGTCGCTCAGTTGTGTCTGACTCTTTGCGACCCCATGAATCATAGCACGCCAGGCCTCCCTGTCCATCACCAACTGGAGTTCACTCAGACTCACGTCCATCGAGTCAGTGATGCCATCCAGCCATCTCATCCTCTGTCGTCCCCTTCTCTTGCTCCCAATCCCCCCCAGCATCAGAGTCTTCTCCAATGAGTCAACTCTTCACACGAGGTGGCCAAAGTACTGGAGTTTCAGCTTTAGCATCATTCCTTTCAAAGAAATCCCAGAGCTGATCTCCTTCAGAATGGACCGGTTGGATCCCCTTGCAGTCCAAGGGACTCTCAAGAGTCTTCTCCAACACCACAGTTCAAAAGCATCAATTCTTCAGCGCTCAGCCTTCTTCACAGTCCAGCTCTCACATCCATACATGACCACAGGAAAAACCATAGCCTTGACTAGATGAACCTTTAGACCTGTAATTATTGAATAGCTGACAATGATGGGTAAGCTTTAACACTGAATACTGCTTACAGTTAAATAACTGAAATCCCATGTTTAGGAAAGTATCCTATAGGTACTGTTTATAAGACTCTATTTTGTGCCGAGCTCGTATTAACTATTTTACATGAATTATCTGATTTACCTCAAACAGATTTTTACCTCAAACTGATTTACCTCAACTTTTAAAAAAGCAGGTACTTTTTGCCTCCATTTTACAAATAAAGAAACTTGGAAATAAAGAGATTTAAGTAACTCACACAGCTGGAAAGTGGTGGAGCCAAGATGCAACATTCAGAGCCTGGATTTTGGAGAAAAACAATGTAACATTTCTCCAAATCAGTCAACATTTGCTTATCTAAAATTAATGCAAATCCCTCTAATAAAAGGATTTTGTTTCCTTAAGAATGTATATTTTAAAGAGGCATTTATCTTGAGCTCTTCATCTTATTCTATTGTTTAGCTTCTGTTTTGGGGTTTTGTTTTGCTCTTAAACAGAAGAAAATAAAATGGAAAAATTTTAATTTTACCTAAATTTACCTTTCTCTTCCATTGATCCACTCCCCGGCCTGTTGCTCATTTCCAGTTCATTGCCCTCCTGTTCCATGAGACTCTCCTACTTCCACAGCTTTCACTGAGCTCTTTATTTTATGAAACTTTATCATGCCATAATTCATTTTCCACTTACAGTTTCATGTGTGTTAAATTTTGCCTTTCAAATTAATCACCCACATTAATAACACACATTAATTATACTACAAAAGCTAGGACTGTGTTGTTTTTGTTATTTCTCACAGAAGCAATTTCCTAAAGGATATTTTGTGAATATTAAGAATTACTTGATTAACACCAAGAGTCCCAAAATACTTTTGTCAGTGCCATGCTATTTAGTTACATTTACACTATGTGATTATTATTAGAATTTTATTCAAAACATTGTGTAGAGTTAGCTGCATAAGGTAGGTATAGAATACATAATATTTTAAATAGTTATGTAATGAAAACTATCAGAACATATAGAATCTAGTCCAAAATGTTGGGACATTTAAAAGCCCCAAGTTAAACTGGTTAACTATTTTTCTTTCAGTAATGACATTTTGAAAAACCCTTTTTAAGAGCTCCTTTGCATTCTTGAGATTTACATTTAAACTTTGCCATTATTCTGAAGTAAAAATCGGATTGCTTATTACCATTTCTTTCTTCCACCTACAGGCTCTTTTATTTTCCATCCCATTATTTTGATAACCTGACCCTGTGTTATTCAAAAACATGCTTTTTAGCATGCAGAGTATCAGAATTAGAGATTTCATCCAGCAAACAAGAAATGTGTATTAAAAATGATAATGACATAATAGATTCCTTGGTACGCTCTATTGAAAAGCCAGACAGCATTTCATCTTCAAAAGTCTAAGAGGCATATTGTGACCACTGCATCCTAGACACTGGTACATCCTTTTTATTGACATGATTAAGAATCTTGCTGTTAGTGTTTGGATGCGTTTCATTTGAACCTGCCTGCACCTGTTCCCAGAGGGCAAACAATTGCCCAGGCTGTCACTCCTGTGACAAGTCGGCCCCATTTAAACTGCCAGCGAACAATTGTATCGGCCTGCCTTGATGAATACCCTGTGCTGAGCGGCTCACAAGTGATGGAGTGCCAGGGACTGAGCACCCACTAAGAGAAGACCCTACTTTAAGAATGATGTGTGAGACTTCCCTTCATTTAAAAAGAATGACAGCTTCCTTTTCTCTGCGTTTGTGCTGACAACCCCGGGAGCTAATTCACCACTTGAAAATATATTGTCATAGATAAATGTTATAAGGTTGAGGGGGAAAGTGTCATGTTGCTGAGAATAGACTTTTGTGGACAGTTTGGATGATAGTACCCATGAGTAAGAGGTAAAGACTAAGTAGCTCCTTATGAGAAAGAGAATGGGGGGAAGCAGAGGGAAAGAGAGAGGCAGCATCTGTTCCCATAACACAAAGAAAGGAACAAGAATTAAAGCAATTTTTTTCTAGTGAGAAAGATATTTCACTTGTGCTATTTTTCACTCTATTGAAGCAATTGGCCTTAAATACTTAAAAAATCTCAGTGTCACAAAAATATTCTCTTTACTTGACATACTTGAGATATCTCACTCATCCTTTCTGGGTCTGACTATGGGCTTGAAGAGATGCATATGAGGGAATGATGCTCCTTCTATGTTGAAATTGCATATGCTCTGAAACCACACTCTATGGACTTCAGTAATCCTTAGACCATAGAGGGTTAGGGGAAGATTGTATGCAGTTTTTGGTCAGAAATCTACATTTTTTTGCATGGTTAAGTCACATTTTAATTTTTCTTAACTGTAAGAATTCCTCATTTTATCTTCACTTTTGGATCACTGAAGTAGGAAGTCATGGCTTTCAGATGGATACTTAAATGCAGCATCTTTTAGTTCACATAAATTACTTATCTATGAGGTGCTTCTCTATAGTTCTGAATCTGCCTTGTACATGGCAGTGATATTATTGAGATACTCAATAAAATCTTGTGAAATGCATGGCTGGTGGACTACATTAATGGATAAATTGAAAAAGACTTAAGCAGCACAATGTGATACATGATTTGATTATATTCTCAGTATTTTAAGTATTCATATTAATGTTTAGAAAACCCAATTAAAGTTAAATATGGAGGAACTTTTAAGCTTGCTTCTTCTCCTCCTACTACATCTGAATTTACTTTAGATATTTACCCTTACAAAGTGATGTATATATTTATCTTACTGATGAATTGATAATGAATTCATTTCATTATCAAGGGAGGACATATGTTCTCCCTTACACCAAATACAAACATGTCATTGAAAATGTGAAAGTGTTAGTTGCTCACTTGTGTCCAACTCTTTGCAACCCCAGAACTATAGCCCCCCAGGCTCCTCTGTCCATGGATTCTTTGGGTAGCCATTCCCTTCTCCAGGGGATCTTCCAGACCCAGGGATTGAACTCGGGTGGAAACATCTCATTACAAAAGCAGTATTTTACAAAAATTGTCCCTTTATAGCTAATGGACAGTGGATATTCTTTAACTTCTGTAGTTTTTACCTTCTAAATCAAGAAAAAGAAGATAAGTATTCCTTGGGATTAAATGAATTGCTTGTAAAGTGCTTACCTCATTGCTTGGTGTAGAGTAGGTGCATAATCATGACCAGGTTTTGTCTTATTTTCCTCATTAAATTGTGACTGTGACTACTATTCATAATATAATGTACAGGGTGAAATCACAAGAAAGATTTATTAGAATGTACTTATCATGCCTTAGGAAGCATCACTACAAACAAAGCTAGTGGAGGTGATGGAATTCCAGTTGAGCTATTTCAAATCCTAAAAGATGCTATTGCGAATGTGCTACACTCAATATGTCAGCAAATTTGGAAAACTCAGCAGTGGCCACAGGATTGGAAAAGGTCAGTTTTCATCCAATCCCAAAGAAAAGCAATGCCACAAAATGTTCAAAGTGTACCACATAATTGCACTCATCTCACATGCTAGTAAAATAATGCTCAAAATTCTCCAAGCCAGGCTTCAGCAATACGTGAACTGTTTCAAGCTGGTTTTAGAAAAGGCAGAGGAACCAAAGATCAAATTGTCAACATCTACTGGATCATCGAAAAAGCAAAAAAAAAACCAAACATCTATTTCTGCTTTATTGACTATGCCAAAACCAGATGTTCAAGCTGGTTTTAGAAAAGGCAGAGGAACCAGAGATCAAATTGTCAACATCTACTGGATCATCGAAAAAGCAAAAAAACATCTATTTCTGCTTTATTGACTATGCCAAAACCTTTGACTCTGTGGATCACAATAAACTGGAAAATTCTGAAAGAGATGGGAAACCCAGACCACCTGATCTGCCTCTTGAGAAGCCTGTATGCAGGTCAGGAAGCAACAGTTAGAACTGGGTATGGAACAACAGACTGGTTCCAAATAGGAAAAGGAGTACATCGAGGCTGTATGTTGTCATCCTGCTTATTTAACTTATATGCAGAGTACATCATGAGAAATGCGGGGCTGGATGAAGCACAAGCTGGAATCAAGAATGCTAGGAGAAATATCAATCACCTCAGATATACAGATGACATCACCCTTATGGCAGAAAGTGAAGAAGAACTAAAGAGCCTCTTCATGAAAGTGAAAGAGGAGAGTGAAAAAGTTGGCTTAAAGCTCAGCATTCAGAAAATGAAGATCATGGCATCTGGTCCCATCACTTCATGGCAAATACATGGGGAAACATTGGAAACTGTGGCTAACTTTATTTTTGGGGCTCCAAAATCACTGCAGATGGTGATTGCAGCCATGAAATTAAAAGATGCTTACTCTTTGGAAGGAAAGTTATGACCAACCTAGACAGCATATTAAAAGGCAGAGACATTACTTTGTCAACAAAGGTCAGTCTAGTCAGGGCTTTTGTTTTTCCAGTGGTCATGTATGTATGTGAGAGTTGGACTATAAAGAAAGCTGAGCACTGAAAAATTGATGCTTTTGAACTGTGGTGTTGGAGAAGACTCTAGAGAGTCCCTTGGACTGCAAGGAGATCCAACCAGTCCATCCTAGAGGAGATCAGTCCTGGGTGTTCATTGGAAGGACTGATGTTGAAGCTGAAACTCCAATACTTTGGCCACCTGATGCAAAGAGCTGACTCATTGGAAAAGACCCTGATGCTGGGAAAGATTGAGAGCAGCAGGAGAAGGGGATGACAGAGGATGAGATGGTTGGATTCGCATTACCAACTCAATGGACATGGGTTTGGGTAAACTCTTGGAGTTGGTGATGGACAGGGAGGCCTGGTGTGCTCCGGTTCATGGGGTTGCAAAGAGTTGGACATGACTGAGCGACTGAACTGACTATCATGTATGATATTAGGGAAGAAGACTGAAAATCATAAAGAAATTATTTGATTTGGTGAGATTAATTTTATCATGTAATTTCTGTAATTATTTATTGAGAACAATAGGTAGAATTACAGCCAAGAAAACAAGAGGCTTAGAGAAGTAGCATAACCAAAGTCATAGGTAATGAGCAGCTTAGTCATGACTGGAGCACCTAGGGTTGTCTTACAGAAAAACATAGTGTTTTCTCTCAATCTTATGTGTGAAATAGTGATGTAAAAGAAGAAATTATTATCACTGAGTAGTTATGATGACATCAAGAGAAAAGATAGTGAAGGGATTTGGGGTCTGATTGAATGTGGAGAGAGACAAGTTAGGGATCCTTCTTAGGAGGTAGAACTGTGGCACCAAACATGATGGCTTTGGCAGAGGACTTAGGGAATGGGTGCAAGTCAGGTCCCTACCATGGAGACCAAGGGTAAATTCTTAGCATCAGTACCTAAAGGAGCGTTGAAGAGACTAATGGAATTTTGGTAGGAGGCAGTGTATGCTCAGTTGTGTCTGACTCTTTGCGACGCCATGGATTGTGTAGCCCACCAGGCTCCTCTGTCCATGGAATTTTCCAGGCAAGAATCCTGGAGTGGGTTGCCATTTCCTACTCCAGGTAGGAGACAAAGCTGTCTCCTAACATGCCTCCAAGACAAATTTTCTCCCTCCTGATGAAAAAAATTACAATTTACATATCTGCTCTTAAACTTCCTTTATATAAAAATTTTTACATAAAAACTTTATTTCTAAGAGAATAAATAAAATTAGTGTTGAAAATCCCATTCCATGGCCCTTAAGCATCTTGAGCTTTTTTGTAGGCAAAACCTTGCCCCAGCATCTGTATGAAGATTAAAATAAGAAATGAGAGTGAACCAAGATTATGCAAGGAGGTTGGAGAGAAATTTGAAAACTGAAATGAGTTTATAAGGGAGGTGAGATAGCTTCACCATTTATTCTGCTGATCTTTCTTCTCTTAAGGACTGACTCAAAAATGAACCATAGCTCATTTCAGCCTTTGAAATAAAATAATTAATAGAAGCTGCTAAAGAAAGAGGAGCCCTCATTTTTTAAATTATATGAACAACACTCAGAGCCAGAGGAAATGGCAACCCACTCCAGTGTTCATGCCTGGAGAATCCCAGGGACGAGGGAGCCTGGTGTGCTGCCGTCTATGGGGTTGCACAGAGTCAGACACGACTGAAATGACTTAGCAGCAGCAGCAGCAGAGCCAAAAATGAGCATCTTCATGTCAACATTCAGACGATAGATATGGATATTTTTGGATGTATAACAAGTATCAATATAACATTGTGTCCTAGCTAATTGTGCAGTTAATGAAAACCACTGATCAAACCACTAGCAAACAGGAGTTGTTTTTCTTTTCTTAAAAAAAAACAAATGTGAGACACGCTGAAGAGGGGGAGATCATAGTCCCTGAAATTTCTCAACTAGTACAAATAAGATAGAGAACATCTGTCCTTGATCGGTACATTCCCTACTGAGAAACAGCACATCTAGATCTTATACAACAGAGATAAAAAATGAGCCGCTGAAGTATGTGACTCCTTTGAGAAACAGTGGTCATCTGGTGCCTGTCAAGGTAGTTGAGTGATAAGAACAAATGGAATTGTACTTAAGGGGTTCTGTTGCTTAAAGGCTTTTTGAAGTTTGTTTTTTACTGCTGTGTAGCATCTCTGAAATCTTTGTGGAGACTCTGATATGTCTCAGTGACTATACTTAAAATGCTAAACCTTGTCATGGAGAGCTGTTGGGGCTGGAGGAAAGAGGATAAGAGTAAGACAGGTATTTCTTCCCTTAAACTCTGCCTCAGCTGCTACAGCCATCTGGGTAGCTGCCAAGCAGAAAAGAAATAAACAGAAAAAAAGAGTTCAGAGCACAGAGAGAAGAGAAAAACAAGAAAGCTAAGCAGCTTGTAAGTGTGGGCTCTTTCATTTGGGAAAAAAAAAATGTATTTTTTAAAAAACAATTATAACATGGATCTATTTGGTTAAAAAAATCAAAGGCAAATTTGTATTTTTCTGGCCCATGGCAGTGCATGCCGTGACATTGAGGCAGCACCTCTTCCTTATAGAGTCAGTGTGTGTGTGACTGTCTTGGAGATACTTTAAAGTGTTTGCAGGTAGCAAATGATAAACCATTTTTGGCTGTGGTAAGTTTCTAGACTGGCTATCTGTAGCATCACATCAGCATACTTCATAAATCTCCTAGAATCTCTTTTACTGATTCTGTGTGCCCATTTCCAGCTCTGCGTCCTCTGTCTTCTTCAGAGGACAGCCCTGGGCTACTGGATTTTCTTCACCCTCAGGCACAAAGAGCTTGGAAGTGTCAAGGAGTTTATGTCCCCCAGCGTGGCCTGTAGCCATGTCTAACTGGAGCAGAGTGTGTGAGCCCAGAGTCCTCCAGGGAGGAAAAATTCTAATATAATTTAGACTTCAGAGTTTCCCCTGAGTTTGGGCTGAGGCTGAGATGTTGCTTGAAATAGCTCCCTTGATTGACTTCTTCCCTTCCCTTCCCTTCTTCCCCCACACTGGAAGAACTTCTCTTGGAGCATATTCTTATTTCATCACTTGCCTGTGCATCCTCATCTCAGCATCTGCTTCTGGGGAACCTGAAAAAAGACATTTCCTTCTGCACACACACACACCGCGCGCACACACACACACACACAAGCATTATTCAAAATATTTATTGAGTATCTAAGTATTATGCAAATACAAAGATAACTGATGCTGGGAAAGATTGAGGGCAGGAAGAGAAGGGGGTGACAGAGGATGAAATGGTTGGATGGCATCAATGACTCAGTGGACATGAATCTGAGCAAACTCCGGTAAATGGTGAAGGATAGGAAGCATGAAATGCTGCAGTCCATGGGGTCACAAAGAGTCGGATACATCTGAGTGACTGAACAACAACAACGATGGATATTTTTACCATACTCAGCTACCAGACTATACTAATACGGTGGGTGTTGCAATAGATAAAAATATAAACATTATGTACAGAGAATACTGTGGCTACCCAAGATGATAATGAAATAAGTCCTCCTGCTGAACAAGTAAAAGACTATTCCATTTCTTCTATAACAAAACAGACAGTTTTTTTCCAATGATATGGCTTTCAAAAAATAAATACTATTTGTTTTCAAATGTGACTTTCTACTAAAAAAATTTATAGACTCACAGATTACATAGATTTTTCTTTATCATGATAAGTATGTGGTATATATGGGAAAAGGGAATCAAATCTACTAAACTATATTTAAAATGTCAATATGATTAATTATGAACATAATTCCCACAATAATTATTAAATTTTCCCTTATGAAAATACAGTGATATCATCATTTTTATTTTTCATAGATGGAAAAACTGCTTCATCAACCTCATCCAGAAGTCACCCATATTCTAGTTCTAGTGAAGATGAATCTGCACTGGGGGACCAGGAGACCAATGCTGAAAACAGTCCAGATGAAAGGGTCAGAAGTCCATCTTCTCAAGAGTTGAGTGAAAATGATAAGCCAGGGGAAACCCACCTTCCAACTGAGGATTCTCCAGAAATTGAAGAACAAGAAATAATAAAAACAGATGTGGAGACCAAGCCTCTGCTGATAGAGGAAAATTTTGAGAATGTTCTTGAACAAGAAGCAGAGAAAGGAACTGGAGTGATTGCAGAGAGCTTATTTGAGAAGTCCAGGGAACGTGTTTCCAAGGAAGAAAAGGAAAAGAGTAAGAGTAAGCTTTGGGAAGAGAGCACTGCTAAGGTGAAGGACAAAAAGGCAGGTCCCCATAGGGTGGATGAAGGTGGTAAGTACGGCCTTTGAGTTGACCTGCCAATGTCCCTGTGCATGGAACCTGATCTCGATCACTGCATTCTGCCAAAGCTTGGGAAATACTGTTGTGATAATGCCAGAAGGATTCAATTTTTTCCTATTTCTCTCTATGTCACATAACCATACATGTATTTTCAGCTTGCTGTTTTCCTTCTACTGCATTTAAAAAATTACTTGATAATTCTTATATAGCTTGTCTCCTATTTTCTGTAATTCCTTCTTATGGCAGTTCTATCTCAAAAATCAAATAAAATACAGTACATGTCTGAAGGCTAGGGTATGCGTGGCTTCTTAGAGGTTATTTAATATTAGCAATGCTATTTGTTCTTTTCTAAATATGCAGTCATATGTATATATAGCTAACACTGATAGATGATTTCTATGTAATAGTGCTAAGTACTTACATATAGAAACTTGCCTAATCCTCACAATGGTCCAATATCGCCATGAATTAGGTTCTCTTGTCATTGTCTCTTTTTTTGACAGATGACAAAATTGTGGTTTGGAGAGGTTAAGTAAGATGTCAAGGATCATATTGATAATAAGAAACATTCCTAGAATGTGAATTTAGGGAGAGTGGCCCCAGTTTCTGAATATCTCCTATTGCATCTGTGCAGTAAGAATTTAGAGTTAAATGAAAATTTAAAGATTTCGTAGAAATCTCCAAACTTCATTTTGAGTTGTCTGAAGCTGAGTAACTTTCTGATCCAGGGGTTTCCTGGGTGTATAGGAAGTTCAATTTGACATTGAAAGTCTTAAGAAGTGTCCCAAGATAATCAGGCCCTGATACTGCAGGCAGTGGAAGGTCTGATACTTTTCAACTCTAGGAGAACAGTTAAAGGACTGAGTTGTGTCCTGTGGATATTTGGCTCTCACATAGCACCCCGTGTCTTATATCTCTCCCATCTCTCCATCTGTCTTCTCTACCAACATGGTGGGCATTCTTTTTGACTCCAACGTAAAATATATTGTCACATTTTAATATTACTAAAATCCATCTATGTTTTAAATCTTATGAATACTTTTAAATTAATGTCTATAATATTTTTTTAGAAACTTAAAAGCTGTTATTAAACCACTGGGGCCCATATCCAGGAATTGAGGATGTCAAATAGTTATCTTTCCATTCAACCATCATCATTAATCTTCTGCCATGCACCATGGTCAATAAGAAATGTGTCAGAGAGGGTTTCATTTGAAAAGACCCTGATTCTGGGACAGAATTGAAGGCAGGACAGAACAGGAATGACAGAGGATGAGATGGTTGGATGGCATCATCGACTCAATGGACATGTTTGAGTAAACTCTGGGACTTGGTGACGGACAGGGAGGCCTGGCGTTTTGCAATCCATGGGGTTGCAAAGAGTCGGACATGACTGAGTGACTGAACTGAACTGAGCTGAAGAGAGTGTTTCATCCACAAAATGTTAAGAAGAAGGCTTGGCATATACAAAACTGGACAAGGTCAGTAGTCACGTATAAAACCAAAGAAAGTACAAATGAAAGTTTCAAAGGAAGAGAAGGTCCATTTGATAAAGAACACGTAGAAAGTTTTCATGAAGGACATATTTGAGGACTTTAAAGGTTAGATAGGATTTTGAAGGTGGGATGGAGGAGGATAAAAGCATGCTGAATATGGGGAAATAGCAAGGAATATTAGCTTAGAATAAGTTAAAAACTCTGATGAACAGTTTGACAAACTTCAGCCCACAGGCTGAATCTGGCCTACCACTTTTATTTTTGTGTTGCCTGTGAGATAAGAATATTTTTTTTTGTTTGTTTTTAAATGATTGGAAAAAAATCAAAGGAATATGTTATAACTTATGAAAATTATATTAAATTCATATTACAGTTCCAGAAAATAAAGTTTCATTGAAAAGAGTCATGCTTATTTATTTACATATTCTCAGTTGCAGCTTTTGCTCTACAAGGACAGAGTAGCTGCAACAGAGACTTTTTGGCCCATGAAACCCTCAGGATTCACTGTCTGGCCCTTCACAGAAAAAGTTTGCCAACCTCTGCCCTAGAATTATAACATTAAGACCCCCTACATTTCTAAAATGATTTTACCATATGTGAGTTAGGATTCCTATTAAAATACATTTGAAGCTCTTTAATAAAATAATTCAAAAGTTTGATCTTGGATTTCATCGTTCAATTCTGGTACGTGGAATATAATCTAGAATATGTGTACAATTTAGCAAACTGCTGACCCAAAAGGTAGAATGTTAAAGTTCAGTAGCAATATTGACATTATTATTTCATTTATTTCCACATCAGAAAACTAGATTGTTTACTTGGATTTATAAAAGTAGACAGCTTTCTGTAAAATAATCTGCACATAATATGGGCTCTAATTAGGTGATGCATAGACTAATAGAAGCATTCGACTAGAATCATGTCACTTGGAAAAGAGTGGGTTTTCCCTCTGGATTTGTGAAATGAAAAGTGTATAGGTTTATTGTTTTTCTCAACTATTATGGGAAACCTGTGTTCTTGACTTGATCACATCTATAATTTTAAAACATTTTGTTGTCTTTTCATTCAAATGGGTTCAACATTAGATGACAAGGTTTATGACTTTCTTATGATCTAATGTATGAAGAACTATGGCTGGAGGTTCGTGACATATTACAGGAGGCAGTGATCAAGACCATGCCCAAGAAAAAGAAATACAAAAAAGGCAAAAAGGTTGTCTGATGAGGTCTTACAAATAGCTTAGAAAAGAAGAGAAGCTAAAGGCAAAGGAGAAAAGGAAAGATATACCCATTTGAATGCAGAGTTCCAAAGAATAGCAAGGAGAGATAAGAAAGCCTTCCTCAGCCATCAGTGCAAAGAAATAGAGGAAAACAATAGAATGGGAAAGACTAGAGATTTCTTCAAGAAAGTTAAAGATACCAAGGGAACTTTTCATGCAAAGATGGGCACAATAGAAATATGGACCTAACAGAAGCAGAAGATATAAAGAAGAGGTGGCGAGAACAGAAGAACTATTCAGAAAAGATCTTCATGACCCAGATAACCATGATGGTGTGATCACTCACCTAGAGCCAGACATCCTGGAGTCTGAAGTCAAGTGAACCTTAGGAAGCATCACTAAAACAAAGCTAGTGGAGGTGATGGAATTCCAGCTGAGCTATTTCAAATCCTAAAAGATGATGCTGTGAAAGTGCTACACTCAATATGCCAGCAAATATGCAAAACTTAGCAGTGACCACAGGACTGGAAAAGGTCAGTTTTCATTTCAAACCCAAACAAAGGCAATGCCAAAGAATGTTCAAACTACCACACAATTGCAATCATCTCACATGCTAGCAAAGTAATGCTCAAAATTATCCAAGCCAGGCTTCAGCAGTATGTGAATTATGAACGTTCCAGATGTTCAAGCTGGTTTTAGAAAAGGCAGAGGAACCAGAGATCAAATTTCCAATATTCATGGATCATAGAAAAAGCAAGAGAGTTCCAGAAAAACATCTACTTCTGCTTTATTGACTACATCAACGCCTTTTACTGTGTGGGTCACAACAAACTGTGGAAAATTCTTCAAGAGATGGGAATACTAGACCACCTGACCTGCCTTCTGAGAAATCTGTTTGCAGGTCAAGAAAAAACAGTTAAAATTGGCCATGGAACAACAGACTGGTTCTAAATCAGGAAAGGAGTATGTCAAGTCTATATATTATCACTCTGTTTATTTAACTTATATGCAGAGTACATCATGTGAAAGCTGGGCTGGATGAAGCACAGGGTGAAATCAAGATTGCTGGGAGAAATATCAATAACCTCAGATGTGCAGATGACACCACCCTTATGGCAGAAAGTGAAGAAGAACTAAAGAGCCTCATGATGAAAGTGAAAGAGGAGAGTAAAAAGTTGGCTTAAAAGTCAACATTCAGAAAATGAAGATCATGGCATCCGGTCCAATCACTTCATGACAAATAGATGGGAAACAATGAAAACAGTGAGAGACTTTATTTTGGGGGCTCCAAAATCAGTGCAGATGGTGACTGCAGCCATGAAATAAAAAGACACTTAATCCTTGGAAGGAAAGCTATGATCAATCTAGACAACATATTAAAAAGTGGAGATATTACTAACCAACAAAGATCCATCTAGTCAAAGCTATGGTTTTTCCAGTGGTCATGTATGGATGTGAGAGCTGGACTGTGAAGAAGGCTGAGCGCTGAAGAATTGATGCTTTTGAACTGTGGTGTTGGAGAAGACTCTTGAGAGTCCCTTTAACTGTAAAGAGATCCAACCAGTCCATCCTAAAGGAAATCAGTCCTGAGTATTTATTGGGAGGATCCTGATGCTGAAGCTGAAACTCCAATACTTTGGCCTCATGATGCAAAGAACTGAGTCATTGGAAAAGACCATGATGCTGGGAAAGATTGAAGGTGGGAGGAGAAGGGTAAGACAGAGGATGAGATGGTTGGATGGCATCACCGAGTCAATGGACACGAGTTTGAGCAAGCTCCAGGAGTTAGTGATGGACAGGGAGCCTGGCGTGTTCCAGTCCATGGGATCACAAAGAGTTGGACACGACCTAGTGACTGAACTGAAGTGTATGTATGTACCAGACCTCTTTTGGTGTTTATTTTTCATTAATAGTTTACAAAATAACATTTAAGAGATTGTGAAAAGTGGTCTTCAAAATATCTGTGGATTTATTACACACAAAAATCACTTTAAACATTTGGTCAGGCTTTTTATTTCTAAAGTTAGAGTTTACAAATCTATGTTGTCATATTTCTATAAAATGTTGTATTTTGCTTTTTATTCCTAACCTTATACCATAAACATTTTTATGTTATTATGTAATCTTATGAATATATTTAATGTCTGTGTATTATTCCATCCTGTGTTTTTTTCATAATTTTACCATTTCCCTAAATTTTTCCCTATTTTCACTACTGTTAATAGTACCCTAATATTTTATTACCTAAGATAATTTAAAATTAATAATTATTTTCTTAAGCTAGTTTCCAAGAAGTTTAATTTCTGGATCAAAGGTAATAGATATTTTAAAGTTTTTGAAAAAAATGTTTTTCTTATAAAAGATTGGTTAAAAAGTTTTCATAATACAGAATGGATGAGAATAAGATGAAAGTTAGGGTCTTCCTTGCCTGGCCTTTTTTCTATTTCCTGAGCAATAACTGTGGATAAGTATTTTTTTGTGTGCATGATTTCAGAAAAGTTTCTCTCTATATAAACATATCTAAATGTATCATATTATATATATGCAGATGTCATTTTTATATGCAGATAGAAACATGATACATTTGTTTTACAAGTTGTTTTTCACAACACTATATCTTGAATATCTTTTCATATCTGCATATATAACTGCACTTTTATTCTTATTTACTGTACATTTTATGCCATTGTATTGCCTTAGTATCTTATAACTTTGCTGTTGCTGCTGCTGCTAAATCACTTCAGTCATGTCTGACTCTGTGCAACCCCATGGACTGCAGCCCACCAGGCTCCTCTGTCCATGGGATTTTCCAGGCAAGAGTACTGGAGTGGGTTGCCATTGCCTTCTCTGTATAACTTTGCAACTTTTCTTAAATATTGCTTTCTGTGTAAGAACTGGTAGATTTGTTTTATGGACTATCTTCCACAAAGGAATAAAATTTCTAGGTTAGAGAGACCTATAGGCAGAGAGATTAGACATTTATAAGCAAAATAGCACAAGGACCTTGTAAAATACTCAGGATAATGTAAAAGAATTATGGCATCAAAACCCCTAAGGATTAGTAGATTAATGACAGTTGAGTACTGATGTTTTTAAAATAAACTCAAGGAAATGATGCAATAAATTTGTAAATATTTAAAATAATAGGTAATGACAAATATTCTCAGAAGTCTTTATATGAGTCAACATTCCTAAGAAAATTTCAGATAAAATAAACCAGGCCTTGAATGCATCATGTTTTATATTGATACCAAGCAGAGAGGTTATGGTGGTTCCTTCTCCTTAATTAAATCTTCAGTTAGGTGGCTGAGGGAGAAAGGGATGGAACCAAAGTTATGTGCTTGAAATGAAGGTCATTTAGGTGACTCTGCTGCAAAACATAGCTTATATAAATTAAACCAGAGACTAGTGAAGATTGAAATATGTATATTTCAATATTTTACTTAGCTCCCTGATTAGAACCTTAGGTTGAAATGAAATGGGGGCTGAGATAATGTGTAAAAGATTCTATCTCATTTTGCATAGCACTGAATTAATCATTTTCCACTATACTTAGAATAAAAATTGTGATTATGTTAAGAACATCTCTGTGCCAAAAAGTCACAAACAATTAAAGATGTTTTGTTGTGTCTAACTTAATATAACTTAATCTGAATTGTTTTCACTTATAGCAATGGATAAATTTGTAAAGTACTGCATTTAATGCCTTCATACCTTTCATGTTGATAACATAAAGTGATAGCTTCCTTCTAAGTATTTTATAATATGTCACACTTAATTAGGTTTTGTCCAGTCCACCAAAAAATCAGGTGAATTTATAGAAAAGATAAGTCTTTTGCAGTGAAGTGGGTAAAGTAAAAGATTATAGTTGCTAGCTACAATGAGATAGTGTCCTTGGGAGTTAATTCAGTATTATAGAGCATAGTGTTATTTAAATGTGTTTAGTTTTCTCTGTTATTTTTAGTTTAAGCTGTCTTAATGCATTGTGACACATTCTATTCTCATGGTGGAATAATTCATGTCCCTTAATTTGTGAAGTTAATGTAATTTATACATTATGAATATAAATAAAATATTAAGAATAAAGTTTTATATAATGTAAAATGTATATAGAAGTAGGCATTTTATATTTTCATATTTGAATCAGAAGAAGTCACAGTGGTTGGCCAAGTAATATAAACCTAAATAGTAGGATTTAAATAAAATGCAATTTTATCATCATATAGGCAGGATAGAATGGTCTTAATGAAAGAACAAGAAAATCATGCATTAAGAGTTGCAGTTCTAAATACAATTTCTGAGTGAATTGTGAAAGCATATAGCTATTTGTTTTCATAGATTCCTTCTGAAATATTTGTTAGGTATCTGTTTTATGCCACACTGTTCTTGGTGTGAATGTAACAAAGTGCTTGCCTATATTGAAGTTTATATTCTGGGAAGAGATATGTCCAATAAGTGAAAAACAAACATGTAATGGGGCTAAGGGCTAGCAGAAAAGAAAATCAAGGTAAGGAGATAGAGGGATGGTTTGAGGAAGGGGTAGTGTGTGTTAGGGCTGGCCTCTCTCAGTGAGGGGACATTTGAGTGGAGAGGGAAATGAGGTGCAGGGGTCAGTCACTCTGTCATTTGAAGAAGAAGCACAAGAAGTAGAGAGCCCAGCAAATGCAGAGTCTAAATTGGGAGCATAGTTTTTGAGTGAAGAATTTGGAAGGAGGTCAGTGTGACAGGAGCAGAATGGACAAGCTGAGAGTGGGAGACGATGAGGCCAGAGGGAAAAAAACTTTTATGCCATTAGGAGGATTTTATTCTGCAATAGGAAGTCACTGGAAAAATCAGAGCATACAAATGACATGAGCAGAAAGTTTTGAAAAGATTATTCTCACCACTGTGTAGAGGATAGACCTTAGCTTTCTGAATCTGTTATCTTTGAACAGGTGTGGTCTTGAGTTGTAATTAATCCTGGGTCTTTGTAAGCCATGTTTCAATGCCAAAGGTGACATACGAACATCTTCACTGTGTAGGTAGATGATGTTAGTCATGAATTTTGTCATGGTGAGTTGCTGGGAAGATAATTTATTGGCGACACAAACAATGATCAAAGAACAGTCATAGTTTTCAAAGTGACCGGGAACTTGGAATAAACCTGGATATATATTTAGTCTGTTTTTATGGTCTTGTTAGGCTCTTAAAATTCAGATAAACAATTCTTTGCAAAACTTTCTTCTGATACAGAACCGCTGGTTTGTTTAGCTTCAAAAGAAGCAGAGGAAAGAGAATGAATTTAGAAAGCTTGCCTACTAATATTGAAAACCATATCCTTGCCACCACTTTTCAATAACTAAATTATCAAATTTAGAAGGAATTGGTGGAAACTGAGAAACTGTCAGCAATAGCACAGGGACATAAGACCCCTTATCATTAGAGGTGAAATTATTAATTGACCTCCTTTTTTGAAGAACATAGAGAAACATATATCAAAAGCGTCTAAAAATTATCATGCTCTTTGACCCAATAATTCCAATTCCAAGAATTTATACTGAGGCAATAGTCAGAAATAATAAAATAATTATGAGCTATTACTTCATAATAAAATAATTATGAAGTAACTTTATAGTCACAAAAAATGGGAACAATTCAACATTTAACACCAGGCAATTGGTTAGCCAAATTTTAGTAAATCTTTATTAGAATATTCTGTGCAGTTACTGAAGAATAATTCTTATTAAATGATACATGGAAACAGTCACAATATTTTGGTAAATGAATAAAATGGGATACAAAATGTTATCTATAGGAGTGGTAAAGTAAGAAAAAATACTTAGAAACCTGCCAAAATGTTGACTAGTAGTTGTTTCTGAATGGTGAGACTAGGATATTGTTGTTGTATTTAGTTGTATTGTTTCTGTATTTTATTATTATTTCAAGCTTCAAGTAGTGAATATGTACTCTTTTCATACTTGGGAAAAATAACATATATTATTTTTAAAATGTTTGTTTTCATAATAGAAAGCTAATACTGTAATGTAATAATATTTTGGTATTTTAAAAATATCTCAAAATATCCTGTAGCATTTGAGTAGAAAAGATGTTTTCCTATGAAATTCTCTGTATGAGCCCCTTCCATTTTGCTGAAGATTCTATGGGAACTGACAGTTCTCTTTGCTTTTAATGGTCATCTTTATAGCAAGGTGAAGGAGCAGAGCCTTGAGGGATGAGGGGCTAAATAGATAGAGGAAACAGGGCTATGTGTCACACTGCTGACACGGGAGTCTCAGCATGCACTGTCCTCCCTTACAGTAGGTGGGAAATGGTCAAGGTTAGACACTAGCTCGGTCTTGCTTTTAAGTTTCAGTTTCAGAAGAACATCTGAGAAAAAAGTGACCAAGTGAGGCCTTTTCTGATCTCACACCTAATAAATCCTTGATGCTCAGACCAGTGTCCCATTTTTGCTAAACCTGAATCAGGCAGCACCTAATTGTACGGCTCTCATCGACTTCCAAAGCCTAACCCTCCTGGGGGAAGCTAGCTGACGTGGGCAAGTGGTGATTACAGTCCTGAGAAAGAAGGACTACATGCTTCAGGAAATTCTGAGTGAGTGTAATTTACAGATTATGCTAGTACTGTTTGGCTTCTTAGAATAGTCTTTTGGTTCAATAGCTGCTAATTGTTTATTTTAGTTATTATTATTGTAAATCATATTAAATATTTTATTAAGGTAACATTGACACACGACATATTAACTTCAGGTATACAACATAACGATTCTGTAACTATAATAAACCATATTTCTTTATAGCCTGTGGACTACTTGGGGAAAAGCCTAGATGTCCTGTTGACTCTGATGAAACAGAGCTTCAGTAATTGATACCAAATCAGATTCCCCTCTACCCTCCTGTCCTGCCAACCTGTTGCTTAGTAGATCAAGCAGATTTATACACAAAGGCCTAAAACACTGTTTATTTAGACTCTCTAGTTAAACAGTGCCGGCATTAGTATAGTGGGAAAGATGATATCTAACTTATATATACTATGTTATAAAGTTACTAAAATAAAGATTGACTTGATTTAAAAAAACAATGATAACCTAATTGTCATGAGTTGATGTCATCTCTAAACTATATTATTATAAAAAAAAACCTTTTTGTATTTGGTGGATTGGATGAGTGAGGAAAATTGATGCTCAAAGACTTCTTACAGAGAATACATTTGGCCTATATGATGCACTTCTTTTCACTTCCGTATTTTTTTCTCTTAAGATTAGTGTAGTTAAGTCATTCCATTTTTCCCCTGAAAGCCATGTGGACCAGATATCTCACTATTTGTTTCCAAACACAGAGGGATGAGTAAGTAACTCACTGCCTCTTAGCAACTCACCTTAAACTGAGCAAGGGAATCACATTCTAGTTCTGCTTTTCTTGAAGTACAGTCTTTGGATCAACTGGATCAGCCTATCTGAGAGGAAAGAAAGCAAGGAAATAAGAGAGAAGGGAGGCAAGGAAAGAAAGGGAGAGAAAGATAGAAAGGAAGGATATTTTGGAGAAACTATGTTTTTATATAAAAGGGATAATCTAGGTCTAGTATTCTTTTGTGAGTTTTTGTTAACCAGGAAATGGTGTAATGATAGCTGTTAGAGATTTAGAGACACAGGTCATCAGATGATAAGCAAGGGATGTAGACAGGGGTGTGTCAGAAACTAAAGACAAACTTAATGGATATTACAGGGTTGCCTAGAATTATATCAAAGTGGGAGATAATACTTGCAATAAACATGCTCATCATTTCATCTATTATTATGTATTAGGTGCTTGTGCTTAGTCACTCAGTCGTGTCCGACTCTTTGCAACCCCACAGACTGTAACCCGCCAGGCTCTTCTGTCCATGGGGATTCTCCAGGCAAGAATACTGAAGTGGGTTGCCATGCTCTTCTCCAGGGGATCTTCCCAACCCAGGGATCGAACCCAGGTCTCCCTCATTGTAGGCAGATTCTTTACCAACTGAGCCTCCAAGGAAGCCCCATTAGGTGCTTAGGCACTTGTTAATAAGTTAAATAAAACATGTTCTACAGGTATTCATTTAATGCCCCCAATATAATCACTAAGATATCTCTTTTTGACAGATGAGTATACTGAAGCTGAGGCTGAGCCTTAGGCCAAAGAACTAACCCAAGGTGACACAGTTAGTATGGAACTTGAACTCTTTAGGTCTTTGCATTCCTAAAGCTCAGTGCTAGTAATCAGTGCAGATAAACAGAAAAGTCTACAGCAGCTTTTACTGTCAAATTTATAGGAATTATGCAATATCTTTTCTGCTCTGTCCACATAGAGTGTTGGGGTCACATCACTGAAATATCTACTAATGGATGAAATGCTTATAGTACAGTCAGTTCTGGTAGTTTTAGAGATCTAAAAGAATAGTGATGATTGGGATTATAAAAGCCATAACATGTTTCTAAAAAGGAAAAGGCAACTAAATTCCTTTACAGTCATTTCATTGCATGTGCCTTTGCCAAATCTGTCACTGCTTCTGGCTGTTGCCTTTTTTTTTTTTTTTTTTAAGTGTGAGTATCTCTTTGCATGGATTTCTTTACTTCATGATTTCCTATTTTGTTTTCATTTTGAAGTCATAGCTTGAGCATTGTTTAATCCTGATATTTTAAAAACAGGATCTTAACGTGAATGCTTTTAAATGAACCCCACTTGCTGCTGTTTCATTTACAATGTTCCCTTGACCTGTTTTTAATACCTTTTGATATTTTATGTGGTCTCCAATCAGTTGAACAGGTAGTAGCTGAAGCTGTGGACTCTAGCCTCCACTGCCACTGTGACTCCAAGTCTGGTGTTAGCAGCACAGACGAAGGAGAGGAGCTCTCAAGGAAGCTGGAGACTGACACAGGTGCAGGTAAGGGTGCATCATTACCTAGGAAGGATCTTCAGAAAGCCTCTGCAAAAGGCAGTGCCATTTCCATCTTTCATCTTCTTATCCTTCTTTCCGTCTTTATTTTCTTTTTGACCAGTGAATGTGATGGCAGGAGGTGGTTGAGAGGCATTAAGGGGAGCTTTGGAGCTGACATCAGATATGAAAGTTATCATTCTTTTTTTGAATACATTGGTGCCTAGAGTTTGTATTTTAAAAAAGGATTTCAGATGATAAAAAAGGACTGCAAATAACAGAAAATATTGGTAGGGATTTTCAGACCAACCTTATTTCTTAGCATGTCTCCCAGTTAGGTGGATGTGCCTAACTGACACACTGGAGACTTGAAGAGCCCAGACACATTTCATGATGATTTATTTGAACTCTTTATTTTTAAAAATTAGGCAAGAATTCATCGCCATCAGCAAATGACCTGGCTTTTGATGATGAGTATTCCAGCTGCAGGAGTGCCAATTAGAGTGACTCAACAGACCATGACACATATATATCTAGTCACACAGCCTGTGTCCTTGAAATCAGGTTTCCCTGTATTTAGTAAACAATTTTTTAAAAAAATACCCCGATTTAAATACATGTATGTGTGTGTGGAAGTAGGGGAGGGAGAGGAAGCTTCATTGTATTCATCATGTGGTCACATTACCCCTACCCCCACATCCAATTTTTAATGATGGGCATCAAGCCCTCTAAGGTGTTTGAGATTTCACTCTATTTTCAAGCAGACAAATTAGCCAGTTTCACAGATGCATCAGAAGATACAAGATTCCTGGGTCAGAGAAAAAGGACTTTGTTACTCAAGACAAATAGTAGCAGCCAGATGATATGCACTTAGGCTGGCTCCCTGAGCTCAAGTTCCCCCAGGGAAAGTGGAGAGGGCCAAGTGACACCTGAACTTGAGTGGAATGAGTTGCAGAAAGACTCTGGGCTTCAAGAATCCTAGTCTTTCATAGTGGGCATTCAACCAGAGGAGTTCTAATATACCTCCCCAAACTTCTGCAATGCAGGCAGAGTAGTTGTTGTCTATTCAATCTGATTCAAGCAAGAAAATATCGCATATTGTATGCAGTGAGAGGGGAATGTGAAAGGAAGATTTGTTAGGGCTCTCTGTGTGCCAGGCACTGTGCCAAGCATTTTATGGTTTGTTCTTATAAAGATTCTGTGAGTCAAGGATTGCTATTATCGCTTTATGGATAAGAGAATGAAGGCTTAGAGATATGTTTCCCAAGTTCACACAGTTATGTGGCAGAGTTGGCACACTCACCCAGATCTGTCTGACTCCCAAGTACACACTCAGTCACTAAATCAAATTGCCCCTGTTTGTGAATATTGCTTGGTTTCTTATATTCATTATTTTTTTTTCAAAAGCCCATGAGGTTACTAGCAAAAACACATCATGTTTTTGTATTGATATTTCTTAGAAGGGCTTCAATTACTCTTTCTCCCTTGCTTCAGGAATGTCATGTCTGACTCCCCTGTGTGTGTGTGTGTGTGTGTGTGTGTGTGTGTGTTTAATAACTCAGCTAGATGCCATTAGCACTTTTTCTCCAAGAATTTAGGCACAATATATTATTACATAGTGGCTAGGCAATTTTATTACCCTGTATTCCTGAATGTTCTTTAATTAATCCATAAATTTAGAGGTCAACTTAGCAAAACAGAGGACTTTCCTTAAATGTTTTTTATAACTGACTATTGAAGTATACTTACATGCAGGAATTTGAACAGTAATAGATCTACTGTTAAAGAGACTTGATACGTTGTTTCTCATGGCTTTCATTTAATTTTGTTTTAAATCTAGTAATCTGTAATGAAATAAAACAAACCATATTCTTTCAGGTGAACTGGCTCCATGGAAGCCCATTTGGCTCTACATTTAATATAATAAATAACTGCTGTGGTATGCTGAGGACTGCCCATAAAAGTTAACAGCACCCTATTGATAGACCTGAGGTTTCTGTTGTGCTATGAGCTTAGTTGCACTTGACTCTGTGATTTTTCAATCCAAGGATTGCAGTCTCCCGGGCTCCTCTGTCCTTGGGGATTCTCCACACAAGAATACTGGATGGGTTGCCATGCCCTCCTCCAGGGGATCTTCCCAACCCAGGGAGATTGAACCCAGGTCTCCTGCATTGCAAGTCAGATTCTTTACCAACTGAGTAACCAGGGAAGCCCCAAAATACTGGAGTGGGTTTAGCTTATCCCTTCTCCCAGGGAAGTTTCTGTTACTCCTTTGAATGAATATATAAAAAGTTACCTTCCAAATACATTTTTAAAGGGAAATGTAATATCAGCCGTTATTGTCTAACTTCATAATGGCTTGTTTTAATAGCTGGTAAGAGGCCAAGAGGAGGAACAAAGGACAGCCATGTGTGATGTTAAGAGAGGAACTGCAGTTATAGGACAGTCGCAGATGGAGTAACAGAGTAAGGACGAAGTGAATAAGATCAGGGCTTTTGGTTTCTGGGAGATTGTTGGTGATGGAGTACGGGTGAGATGGTTAGCCAAAAGGGCAAGCAAGAGAAAACCATGAGGAAGACACACTTGCCTACTTTATACATTTATACCATTTGTAAGTCGGCACCCTGGCATTGTAACTTATTTTGTAGAATCTATTCCAGTATCTTCTACAAACAAAGAAGACTAGATTGATAGAAAGCATTGAGAGGACCATTTGAGAAGCTCTAATCTCCCTAAGTATTATTCTGCAGTTGAAAAATTTAAATGCTTTGGCCTTTGGTCTGGAATGCTTTTATTTATTTTGCATGGATCACTGCAACAGAAATGCACATATTTACTAAAGGATAAGAAATCTATCTGGAGCCTTTTAAGAAAAACATTGAACTTGTATTTATTGAAGTATGATAGCTAACACACCCAGATTTGCAGGAAAGAACGGATGAGAAACTTATGAAATGCTTCAAGTAGGTTATTTATGTTGAAAATTGTCCCAGACTACAAAGTCCTGTCTTGCTCTGTGATCCTGTTTTGCCAAAGGCAAATCAAATTCTGAAGGTAGAGGGGAGGTATTCTGACCTACAACACAAATTTGTATCTATAGTAAAAAGTCTTACCTTGAGCTACGAAGTTATTTGATGACTAAATTTAGATATAGTAGCTTTAATGGATGGAGAAGGCAATGGTACCCCACTCCAGTACTCTTGCCTGGAAAATCCCATGGACAGAGGAGCCTGGTAGGCTGCAGTCCGTGGGGTCACTGAGAGTCAGACACGACTGAGCAACTTTGCTTTCCCTTTTCACTTTTATGCATTGAAGAAGGAAATGGCAACCCACTCCAGTGTTCTTGCCTAGAGAATCCCAGGGATGGGGGAGCCTGGGGGCTGCCATCTATGGGGTAGCGCAGAGTTGGACACGACTGAAGTGACTTAGCAGCAGCTTTAATGGGAGCAATGTATGGGATAATGATCAGTTCATATTGTATTATGATTCTGTTGCTAAATGCTCACATGAGTACAAGAAACCTAGGCTGATAACAAGCATATTATGGTCCTGTAGGGAACAATGATTGCTAAAATGAAATCCTTACTATTTTCCTTGTTGCATAATTTTTTCTGCAAGTCCTAATATTTCATTTGAAAGTGGGATATATGTATGTGTGTATGGGTGTGTGTGTGTGTGTGTGTGTGTGTGTGTGTGTAAAGAGAGGGAGGGAGAGAGATTTTATTATTCTAAGGTATGGATTTTTGTTTATTTGTTTTCAACAGTTCTGATGCTCAATTTCCTTTAATATCAATGTGTGTCCATTAAATTTGATAGCTCTTTTTTTTTTTTCTTTTTTCATCACGAAAAGCCATTATTAAATCATGGTGCATGTTACAGCTGATGGCATCCTAGAATTGAGGAAATGAAATATAATATCAGTAGCCCCTTGATATTATATATAAATATCTCTTATATTTAGAAAATTATATGTAATGTCTCCTCCTGCACTTTGATTAAAGTAACCTGGATTTCTAATCTTATTTTATAGCACTGGATAGGAATCTAGTGGTGGAGGAAAGGATTGTACTCAGCTCAAACAAGAAATCCAAGCAAGTTGCAACAGAAGAGCATACCCTGGAGACGAAAGAAGCAGTGGAGGAAGGTGAAGGTCCTCAACACAGGAATGCTGACACAGAAGGAAAAGGGGATACAGCACTGCAGGGAAAAGCCGGGGTTAATGAGATTCCCTTGGGGCAGGGGAAGCCAAAAGTAGAACAGCTGGCATTAGTAGGACAGTTTACGGAGCAAAGAGAGCTCTCTCAGGGCATAGCAGTTGAGGCAGAGGCAGAAGTAGAAGGGGATAGAAGGCAGGATAAAGAAGGGTTAGGTGCCAGAGAAGGAGAAGCAGCAAAAGACTCTGGAGGTCTGAATGAAGGTGAGGCTGCTGAGGCACGGGCCTTGATGCAAACAGTGCTGGAGATGGAGCAGGCAGCTTCTGAAGGTGGGCAGGCTTCAGAGAGGGCAGTGCTGGCAAGCCGGGCAGCAGCTCTGAACTCAGGGTGTGCTCAGGAGACAGCGGCCCTAAGAGAGGCAGTGAGGCCAGAGAAGGGAAAGTCTGAGAGCGTGGCTGTGAGTGCGGTTGGGTCTGCAAAGCCGGGCGTGGAGGACAGTGAAGAGGAAGCATGTACAGACTTAGAGGACAGGGGACCCATGGAAGATGCTACATCTGACAGAGAGGAGGGTTTAGAAGAGGCAATGCTGGGGCAAGACGAGCCAACCAAAGAGAGAGAGGCAGTCACAGGAATGGAGACACCTTTGAGCTCCTCCACTTCTGAGAAGGTTGAGGCTACTCAGATGGGGAGTTCAGTGGACAGCCTGGAAGGACTTCGTAAGGACCAAGTGGAAAAGGAGGGGGTGGTGATAGAGTCAGAGTCTAATAAAGATGATGATAGGAAAGAAATGTTACCTGAGGAATTAGACTCAGAAAAGAGGGAGAGGAGGAAAGCTGAGAGGTCAAAAACACCTCTGGGGGAAACTGAATCTGAGAGAGAAGAGGTGACAAGGGCAAAGGCGCTTCAGGATGAAGACACTTTAGAAGAGGAACAAAATCTTAAAGGGAAAGCAGGGGAACCTGTGCAGGAAGAAAGACCAGAAGAAGAGACACAAGCCTCCCCAAATGAAATGGAGTGTGATGCCGAGGATGAAGCAGCCATGGTGGCATCTGGAGTGACTGAAGACGCAGGGCAACAAGGAGAGGACGCAGGGCAACAAGGAGAGGACTCACTGAAAGACAAGGAGGTTGACGTGTTTGAAGCAGCCCCTGGATTTGAAAATTCACTAGAAAACATAACGGTTTGGGGGAAAGGGGAAGGAGGGGAAAGACTGAGAGATGCCGGAACCACAGAGCACAGAGGCTCAGCAGAGCTGCTCTTTAGTGAGAACGTGGCCCACGAAGAGCAGGAAGAGGGATCTACCCCTGCAGGAGAGGGGGTGTCAGGAGCTCCCGAAACCAAGTCCACAGGGAGGGCGCAGACTCCCAGGGGTACAGGTGAGGCCCAGGGGTCTGCAACCAAAGATCAAGACATGGCCACCAGTCAGGAGGAGAAGAATAAAGATGGGCCTTTACAGGGGCCAGAGGGAGTAGCCATCTTGACCCAAGATGTTCCCGAGGGAGATTCCATGATGGCAGGAAAACTCAGTGAAGTGATGGATGAGGATGCAGAGGAGGAGGCGGATAAAGAATGCACACTGTGGACAGGAGTGCCGAAGAATGGGGCCCCTAAGGGGGACGGGAGCGCACATGGCGTGGTTATGATTGTGGAAGATCACCGTCAAGGAGGAGAAGCCTTAGAAGAAGCTGCAGAGAGAGAGGACAATTCTGCTGAGGGGAAAATAGAAGCAAATAAAGTCTCCTCCTTTTCAGATGTTGCTGGGGAGGAAGCTTGGCACACAGTGGATGAGATGCCAGGAGAAACGGCAGCTGCAGAGAAGGCAGCTGTAGAGGGGATAGTGCTGAGCAGGGAGGATGTACCAGTGGCTGAGGAGATGACTGAGATTTCGGCACTGGTGGCTGAGGTTAAGGCTCCAGAGGAACCTTCTAACCTGGAAGGGAAGGTTCCAAAGCCAGGGCCAGCTGGGGAGGCAGAGAAGGCTGAAACCACCCTGGGGGCTGAGTCTGAGTTGGTGGTAGAGGAGGCAGGGAAGGGGAGTCCTGATGGGGAGCAGGAGTCAGGGGAAGCTGAAGAATTTAGACTGGAATTATCCCAAGAGAGCGGGTCAGAGGCCAGGAGAGAGAGTCCACAAGATGCAGAAACACTCCCTGAAAAGCCCAACTGCAGGGAAATCCAAGAGAAGAAAGAGCTTTCAGTGCAAAGAGGAAATGAGGACCTGGATGTTTCCTTGAGTCCGGGGAAGGCCTAAGAGACTTCATGGCTGATGGTGAGTTTAAGCTCAACCTGTTTGCAGGATTACACAGATCTCCCACCTGGGGTCTCTTCTCCTGTGGGCTGTCTCATCCCTTTATCAGTGCCTGCACACACAGGCTTCAGTTCCTGGGGCTGCTGAGCCCATCAGGATAGGGGCTAGGTGAGACGGACAGGCAGACCAGAGGTATACAGGGACCCATTTCTACCCCCTGTACAACTCTAAATCCCAGCCTCTGCCTTTGCAAGCACAGCTCTCTAGCAGTGAGATCCTCCTCCTCTCCCTTACAGGGCCAGGAAGATGGATACAGAGGAGAGCATGTGCCATGGGGACAAAAGGAAAAAGGCTTACTTTGCCTTTAAATGGGCTCTCTGTCTTCATTTCTGAAATTCTGTGAAGTTTAAATAAATATATATAGCATAAATTAGTAAAATACATTAAAATATTTGAAGCCTGTTAAAAAATATATCTGTAAAATACTGATGATTGTAACTAGAGACCAAAATTATTTCTAGCATTTCCTTGTATTTCTACTATTTGCATGATGTATCCTTAATGCCTGGTTTCTACTATTCTGAGTGATTATATTCATAGTTCTATCCTTTTTATTGTCTTTCAGGATATTTTCAAGATGTCTTCCAGAAGACTTGGAGTGGAGGAGAAGGATTCACCCGAATATCTCACCAGGACTTTTTTTTTTTAATCCCTGTGCTTGTCTAAGTGATTCCCAATCTGCCAGCTGGTATGTAGCACCTCATGTACCTTGAGAAGAGGTGCTCAGCTCCTTCCTAGAGTGCTGGTTTCTGATGGAGGACTGGAAGGCTCTTACCTAATTCTACACAGTTAACATGTCTATATTCAAATCAAACTGATCATTTGCAAAAGCTCCACTTTTACCAAAGATTACCTGAAAGGCCTAGTCCTGATATCTGGGGTTTCTTTAAATTCCTATTTATTTAAAATCACATATTAGTCCCAGCTTCATACATGAGCATTTGATTTAAAATCTTTGGCTTTGTCTGTAAAAATGAGCTCTAAATGTTCTTCCAGTTACCTTCAGTGCTAAAGATTGCTCCAGACCTGTAAGTCCTTCCAGAAAAGGGTTCCATGGCATGTCTATTTACTTATAAATAGTCATGCTTTATATTTATGCCAGATCAGTAATTTAATGTCTAAATCTTATTTCAAAATGCCCTTTCTTTTTGCATGTTTCTATAGTCTTGCTTTCTGAGGTGAACAGGTAAATGCTTGCAGCATTTTATCCTTGGGGAACTTATTTATAGGGCCACTCAAATTAAATTAATGTAGTAAATAATTTAGTTGAGTAAAATGAGTAACAATCATTATAGCAGGTAAACATTGCACATCAGCCTGTATGCCAACATTCTAGACTCTAGACTCTGGTTGGTGTCACTCAGTGGAAAAGAAACTTGGATTAAATTAGCATGCTGCTCACCTTCCCAGGTTCTGTTATTTCAAACCTGTGAAACTAACCCTGCAGTGCACTGCAAATCAACTGTCATGACTGCTTTCTAAATTACCCCTGCCCCCCATATCACTAGAAATAGTTGTGTAGTTGTGTCTCTTGGGGATTTCAATTTCCCTGTGCCATCTCTGTTCATACACTAGTGTCCTGAAGGGCGCCTATGTTTGGCTATCTTTTCATTATGTAAGGAGGTGAAAGAAGATGTCCTAAAGCAGTGATTCTCCAGTTACACTACACATTAGACTTTCATGGGGCACTTTCATGAATGAATCAATCCTTGATCCTACCCCAGGGATTCAGATCTAATTAGTTTTAGGTGGGTGTAGGCATTAGTTTTTTGTTTTGTTGTTTTAATTTTTCAGTTGATTTTACTATGTAGAAAAAGTTGAGAACTGCTGCCCTAATCATTATACAGTCCACACTGGTTGCCCTATGTCCCTAAAAATCAGGCATACTATCTTTATTTTTTTTTATCTTTAGAGGTGTGTTTCAATTTAATAAAGGAGTCATTCAGTGATCAAAGGTGTTAATATAATGGACCAGTGGTTCGCAAAACGCAGCCTTGATCAGGATATCAGCATTACCCAGAACTGTTCCAAATACAAATTCCTGCCTTCGTCTCATACCTATTAAATTGGAAACTCTGGGTGGGGCAGAGCAATTGGTGTTTTAACAAGCCCTCTGGGTAATTCTGATGTACACTATAGTCTGAAAACTGCTGTCACGGACTATTGATTGTAGTGAAGATTAGTCTCAGTTGGAAAATGGATTGCAGAAGTATTGTGAACTTTGTCTCTTTCTGTCTCTTCTACCCACTGTGTCTCTTTCTTTTCACTTGAGGAAATGATGGTCACTATAAAAGTGATGACCTCGACTTTAAACTCATTTTTATTATGACTGTAATGATATATATGTGAAATCCTTCAGCCCCACCCGCTTTTAAGGATGAACATCACTCATGGCACATCACAGATCTCCACTGTCTTACACTATAAAATAGGTTTCCTCTCCATTATATCCAAGTTCATTTATTACTAAGCCGCGTTTGTGTGGAGTTCTACAGTATTTTTTCTTTGATCTCAACCTCATTGCTACAGAGCACTTTGAATACATAGCACCTTATGGGAGAGATTATGAACTTGTTAATTCCATTGAAGAATTCATTTTGTACAATGTGCTAAATGGAAATTGCATTGGATTATTTTATATTTAACACATTCCATCAAAACACATTCTGTAAAATTATACTACAATCTGCATGTGGGTTTAACTGTGAAATTCAGTGTTGTGATAGTTCAATGAAGTGAATTCTTTCTCTAAAAATACTATGTTGATAAAATTATTTATGTGTTCAACTGAACTGATTTTTTTTCCCTGGTTTCATTATTAAAAGCATAAATAAATCATATGTATATATATGACATAAATGATCCTTTATTAGTAAGACTAGACTTTTAAAATCTTTGTTATTTCCTTAAAATTTAAACTCCACAGAGTAGAGCAGAGAGAATTATTTTCATTGGTCTGTATTTTTGAGTATATGTGTTTACATTCACTCTACATTCACATATGTCTTTCACATATATGTAATAATGTCAGAGAGGAAAACTGTTATCACTATTTCATAGATAAGCAAATAGAAGTTCAATTAAGTGGCTTGTCTACAATCATAATCAGTCTCAAGTCTTCTCACTTCAAACTTGGACTTTTTAAAAAATCACATACACTTCCTTCTAGGAAGAGAAATATTAAATAGATACTAATAGCAGAAAGTGAAGAGGAACTAAAAAGTCTCTTGATGAAAGTGAAAGTGGAGAGTCAAAAAGTTGGCTTAAAGCTCAACATTCAGAAAAAGAAGATCATGGCATCCGGTCCCATCACTTCATGGGAAATAGATGGGGAAACAGTGGAAACAGTGTCAGACTTTATTTTTGAGAGCTCCAAAATCACTACAGATGGTGACTGCAGCCATGAAATTAAAGGACGCTTACTCCTTGGAAGGAAAGTTATGTCCAACTTAGCATATTCAAAAGCAGAGACATTACTTTGCCAACAAAGGTTCGTCTAGTCAAGGCCATGGTTTTTCCTGTGGTCATGTATGAATGTGAGAGCTGGACTGTGAAGAAGGCTGAGTGCTGAAGAATTGATGCTTTTGAGCTGTGGTGTTGGAGAAGACTCTTGAGAGTCCCTTGGACTGCAAGGAGATCCAACCAGTCCATTCTGAAGGAGATGAGCCCTGGGATTTCTTTGGAAGGAATGATGCTAAAGCTGAAACTCCAGTAGTTTGGCCACCTCATGCGAAGAGTTGACTCATTGGAAAAGACTCTGATGCTGGGAGGGACTGGGGGCAGGAGGAGAAGGGGACGACAGAGGATGAGATGGCTGGATGGCATCACTGACTCGATGGACGTGAGTCTGGGTGAACTCACCCAGGACAGGGACAGGATGATGGACAGGGAGGCCTGGCGTGCTGCGATTCATGGGGTCGCAAAGAGTTAGACACGACTGAGTGACTGAACTGAACTGAAGGTATTATATGTGAATCTTTACATATTTTTGTTTACTTTGTAGAGATAAAAATCAAACCTCATTAATATATAATATATCAATAAGAAAAGGGTTATTTACTGTTCTAGTCAATATCAACCAAAGAATATGATAGATTATTTAAATAATTCAAAAGAAAAATAGACAACCAAAGTAAAGATAGGAAGAATTAAGTTTTGAATTTCTTTCTTTTTTTTTAAACAATTTTATTTTTAAAAATATTTATTTGGCTGCACAGGTTTTAGTTGCGGCATTCAGGATCCCAGGTTTGGCATTTGAACTCCTAGTTGCATTATGTGGGATTTAGTTCTCTGACCAGAGATGGAACCTGGGCCCCCTGCATTGGGAGTTTGAAGTCTTAGTCACTGGACCACAAGAGAAGGGCCTGAATTACTCGAGTGAAGCTTTTTCTATGACTTTGTAAACTCTTGTGTTTTAAATTTAAATTATAGTTGAGTTCTTTAAAACTTCTAAGATCAATAATTTTGATTGCAATGGGAAATCATTATTTGAGAAAAGAAGACTGTAAAAAAGATTCATCTAGCATGTGAAATATTCCAACAGCTTCAAGGACTGTGGCCCTTGAGAAGACACTTCTGACCTTAATAACATTTTCTTCTAGTCTCTAAAACCACCTGATTGTGTCATTTGAAAGATGTTCCCAGTTACGGGGCCAGAAACAAGAGGTACAAATGAACAGGGAATAAATACAACTGGAATTCTTTAAAAGCTGCTCTCAAACTCACCCTTTTTCCCCTTTTATTATGTTTTCTCCTTCCCTCTAATATCATGCCTTGCGACAGGAAAACTATGCTTTTCAAAATAACAGAAAACATAAGCTCTACAATAAAATGCTAGATGTTTGAGAATGCACAATCCCTTTGAAATTCCAATCAGAAGTCTCAGACTATTTAATAATCTGTTCAACCGTGTCATATTTTGAGTGGTGCAAACCCCCATTTTTATTAGAGAAAATGAGGTACATAGAAATACCTGAAACAGATAAGCTGATACCAAAGAATATAGAACTAACTCTCTGCCTCCTTTGTCAAACATTTCCTGGTCTTATTAACATCTGCTTATAATCAAAGGGTATAGGAAGGACAAAATTATAGGGGAAATCTCACACTTGTTCAGGAGCTTGGTACTAATGTGACACAGAGACCCTCAAGCTAATGTGGTGTTCCTCTGAGGGGAGATGAAGCTTTTCAAAGGATGCATGAAGGCTACTTTGTGGATGTCAACCTCCATATACGCTTTTGTCATAAAATGGACCTGCCTGAGATCTAGCCGGAGTCAAGGTCTTCCCTTTTGTCAGTCTCCCACTCTCATTCATAATAGAGGCCAGCTCTTCATCCATTTACCAGTTTTACTGTGTTGCCTCTGGGATGACACAAAATGACAAAGAAATGATTTGAAATATGGTGCAGGTATTGAGAAAGGGAATGACCTTAATGGCTGGTTAATAAATCCTCCTGCAATTCAAGTGGTTTTCATTTGTTTTCAAGAAAACTAAGAACCTAATGGACTTGTCAGCTGATAAGCCTCTTAAATCATCTTCGGTATTTTATCAGTCCTTCATTTTTGGTAAATCACTCAGGAGTTCAAAGTAGAGCATTGCTGCACAATACAAGCAAACTACCTCTGTTCCCATTTGTTTATTTATGTGACATGCACAGATACTGTACTTGTGTTATTGTTAGTCGCTCAGTCATGTCCAACTCTTTGCAATCCCGTGAACTGTAGCCTGCCAGGCTTCTCTGTCCATGGAATTCTCCAGGCAAGAATACTGGAATTGGTAGCAATTCCTTCCCAACCCAAGGATCAAACCTAGCTCTCTCGCATTGCAGGCAGATTCTTTGGCATCCTAACCACCAGGGAAGCCCCATTGTATATCTAAAAAAAAGTAACAAATAATGATGGACACTATCATTGTAGCAGGAAATAATACTAGTTCACAGATACACAAACTAATTAAACATAGAAATCACTATGGTAAACACATATTTCTACTTTTACTTTTCATGTATAAGGTTTATCAAAATTTGTTTTTTATTTTGATCAGATGTACATTACTAATTATTGCAATGGTCAGTTCAGTGCAGTCACTCAATCATGTCTGACTCTTTGTGACCCCATGGACTGTAACACGCCAGGCCTCACTGTCCATCACCAACTCCAAGAGTTTCCCAAATTCATGTCCATTGAGTCCATTGAGTGATGCCATCCAACCATCTCATCCTCTGTCATCCCCTTCTCCTCCCGCCTTCAATCTTTCCCAGCATCAGGGTCTTTTCCAATGAGTCATCTCTTTGCATCAGGTGGCCAAAGTATTAGAGTTTCAGCTTCAACATCAGTACTTCCAATGAACACCCAGGACTAATCTCCTTTAGGATGGACTGGTTGGATCTCCTTGCAGTCCAAGGGACTCTCAAGAGTCTTCTCCAACACCACAGTTCAAAAGCATCAATTCTTTGGCACTCAGCTTTCTTTATAGTCCAATTTTCACATCCATACATGACTACTGGAAAAACCATAGCCTTGACTAGATGGACCTTTATGGTTAAGGTAATGTCTCTGCTTTTTAATATGCTATCTAGGTTGGTCATAACTTTCCTTCCAGGAGTAAGTGTCTTTTAATTTCATGGCTGAAATCACCATCTGCAATCATTTTGGAGCCCCCAAAATAAAGTCTGACACTGCCTCCACTGTTTACTCATTTATTTGCTATAAAGTGATGGGACCAGATGCCGTGATCTTAGTTTTACGAATGCTGAGCTTTAAGCTGATGTTTTCACTCTCCTCTTCCACTTTCATCAAGAGGCTCTTTAGTTCTTCTTCACTTTCTGCCACAAGGGTGGTGTCATCTGCATATCTGAGGTGATTGATATTTCTCCTGGCAATCTTGATTCCAGCTTGTGCTTCCTCCAGCCCCAGGTTTCTCATAATGTACTCTGCATAAAAGTTAAATAAGCAGGGTAAAAATATACAGCCTTGACATATTTTGGAACCAGTTTTCCTTTTCCTGTTTGGAACCAGTCTGTTGGTCCATGTCCAGTTCTAACTGTTGCTTCCTGACCTGCATACAAATTTCTCAAGAGGCAGATCAGGTGGTCTGGTATTCCCATCTCTTTCAGAATTTTCCACAGTTGATTGTGATCCACACAGTCAAAGGCTTTGGCATAGTCAATAAAGCAGAAATAGATGTTTTTTCTGGAACTCTCTTGCTTTTTCCATGATCCAGCAGATGTTGGCAATTTGATCGCTGGTTCCTCTGCCTTTTCTAAAACCAGCTTGAACATCAGGAAGTTCATGGTTCACATATTGCTGAAGCCTGGCTGGGAGAATTTTGAGCATTACTTTACTAGCGTGTGAGATGAGTGCAATTGTGCGGTTGTTTGAGCATTCTTTGGGATTGTCTTTCTTTGGGATTGGAATGAAAACTGACCTTTTCCAGTCCTATGGCCACTGCTGAGTTTTCCAAATTTGCTGGCATATTGAGTGCAGCACTTTCACGGCATCATCTTTCAGGATTTGGAATAGCTCAACTGGAATTCCATCACCTCCACTAGCTTTGTTTGTAGTGATGCTTCCTAAGGCCCACTTGACTTCACATTCCAAGATGTCTGGCTCTAGGTCAGTGATCACACCATCGTGATTATCTGGGTCATGAAGATCTTTTTTGTACAGTTCTTCTGTGTATTCTTGCCATCTCTTCATAATATCTTATGCTTCTGTTAGGTCCATACCATTTCTGTCCTTTATCTAGCCCATCTTTGCATGAAATGTTCCTTTGGTATCTCTGATTTTCTTGAAGAGATCCCTAGTCTTTCCCATTCTTTTGTTTTCCTCTATTTCTTTGCATTGATCGCTGAAGAAGGCTTTCTTATCTCTCCTTGCTATTCCTTGGAACTCTGCATTCAGATATTTACATCTTTCCCTTTCTCCTTTCCTTTTCACTTCTCTTCTTTTCACAGCTATTTGTAAGGCCTCCCCAGACAGCCATTTTGCTTTTTTGCATTTCTTTTCCCTTTTCCAGTGGACCACTATTTGTCAGAACTCTCCACCATGACCTGTCCATCTTGGGTGGTCCTAGACAGCATAGTTTCACTGAGTTAGACAAGGCTATGGTTCATGTGATTAGAATGGTTAGTTTTCTGTGATTGTGGTTTTCAGTCTGTTTGCCCTCTGATGGAGAAGGATAAGAGGCCTATGAAAGCTTCCTGATGGGAGAGACTGACTGAGGGGGAAACTGGGTCTTGTTTTGAAGGGCAGGGACATGTTCAGTAAATGTTTAATCCAATTTTCTGTTGATGGGTGGAGCTGTGTTCCCTCCCTGCTATTTACCTGGTGCCAAACTATTGTGGAGGTAATGAAGGTAATGGTAACTGCCTTCAAAAGAGCCCATTCATGTACTGCTACACTCAGTGCCCCCAGCCCTGCAGCAGGCCACCACCAACCCATGCCTCTATATGAGATTTCTGGACACTCACAGGCAAGCCTGGGTCAGTCTCTTGTGGGGTCACTGCTCCTTTCCCCTGTGTCCTGATGCACAAGGTTCTGTTTGTGCCCTCCAAGAGTCTATTTCCCAGTCCTGTGTAAATTCTGGCAGCTCTATGGTGGAATTAATGGCGACCTCCCAGAGGGCTTATGCCATACCCAAGTCTGCTGCACCCAGAGCCCCTGTCCCTGTGGCGGTCTACTGCTGACCTGTACCTCCACAGGAGATGCTCAAACACAGTTCTGTCTCAGTCTCTGTGGGGTCCCTGGGTCTTGGTGTACACAAGGTTTGTTTGAACCCTCTTAGCATCTCTGGCAGGAATGGGGTTTGATCCTAACACGAATTCGCCCCTCCAACTGTCTTGCTGGGGCTCCTCCTTTGCCCTCGGATGTGGGGTATCTCCTCATATCCGCTCCACCGCCTACCATCTTACTGGGTTTCTCTGACCTTGAACGTGGGGTATCTCTTCAGAGGTGGTCCAGCAAAGCACAGCCACTGCTCCTGACCTTGGACATTGGGTATCTCCTCTTGGCTGCTCATCGCTCCAGCACCACAATTGCAATGGTAGCTCAGTTCAAAAGAAATTCACCATATAGAACATTATGGTCACAGAAATATTTAAGTAAAATTTTATATAATAATTTAGTTGCAGAGGAATATGACAGGATGATCAATAAAAGACTTTCAAACATAAAAAAATATACAACAGTAGGCTAAAATTCTGTGGGCAAAGTGGAATGGAAATAAAAGCATATTAAGAAAAAAACCATGTGATGGTTTTTCCTAATGCTAAAGAAAAGCTTACGTACTTTTAAAAATGGTCAAGTTCCCCAGGAAATGATAAAGAATAGAGGTTTTTGTGCAGAAGGCATATTGGGTTGTACTTTGGGATGGGCTTAAGCTTTGGGGGCGGGGGATAGGAGAGGGAAGCAGGAATGGGTTGAATGGAAAGGTGGGTTGTGGTATAGTTGCCCTAAGGGCTGTATCCATCCCATGGGTGCTCTGGAGCTCCGATGGAAGAGTGAAGGCAACAGGGCCATGTCTCTGAGTCCCAACAATGGACCAGTCACTGGATGTGGCTGCCTTCCCAGGAGGGACCACAACCTTTGAGTAGGTATCTGCCTTTCATCAAAACCACTTCCGGTGGAAGACTCTGATGTGTGCCAGCAGCAGACCCACTCCAGGCAGAATAAATGTGTCAGCTGTAAAGTGTATACCAGGGTGGCACGCCATAGCATCCATTACATGGATAAAGGTGCTATCAGATTGGGATGGCATTTCAATTTTTAAAATACATTTAGGAAAGAGATGTAACCATTTCATCTTAAAACAGTCCATTTTATAACATGCTAGAAATTACGTCTGTATCTATTATTCAGATTTATGAAAATGCCTTGTTGTCAGTGTAAAAAATGTGTAAGAGGGGACTGACAGTTTTTCAAAGCTCCCTTAGTGGTTAGTGAGCAAAAATATTTAAAGAGCACTGGTGTAAAGGACAAGGCGTGGCAGCCATCACAAGTGATTACAAAAATCTCTATTAATGTGTAAAATGTGTTTTGGTTACATGCTACAACAGTGATGACATCTGATAGAAAAATAAATAAGTGGGTCATGCAGCCCGGGGATGTCTCAAGGAAGGAGTCAGAGTCCTAGGACAATGCCTACCTGTTCCTAAGGAAGAAAGTGTGCCTTTTGAGTGTGTCCAAGTACACAATCATGAAAACAAGTGTGCTCCCATAGCAATTCAGTGCTAAAGAGCAGTTTCAGCACAATTTTTCCAAACAGATGGTATGTATTTCAGGTTCTGCAGGTTCTAAGTATTTCAAAACTACTCAACAAATGAGTGTGGGTACTCAACAAATGGGTGTGGCTATGTTTTAATAAAGCTTTATTTACAAAGAAAGGTGGCCTGCCAAATTTTGCCTGAGGACTGTGTCTTGAAAAGAAGTCAATATCTATAACTATGTAGACTAATCCTCATGGAAACTCCCTAAACCCTCACTGCCCCATATACCACAGATATTTTAGTTTTCAAAAATATGCCTTAGGCGAAACACTCATAAATCACAGCAGGATCCTCCATGACCCACCTTACAGAATACTGGAAACAAAATCAAAAATAAACAAATGGGACCTAATTAAAATTAAAAAGCTTCTGCACAACAAAGGAAACTATGAGCAAGGTGAAAAGACAGTCTTCAGAATGGGAGAAAATAATAGCAAATGAAGCAACTGACAAAGAATTAATCTCAAAAATATACAAGCAACTCCTACAGCTCAATTCCAGAAAAATAAATGGCCCAATCAAAAAATGGGCCAAAGAACTAAACAGGCATTTCTCCAAAGAAGACATACAGATGGCTAACAAACACATGAAAAGGTGCTCAACATCACTGATTATCAGAGAAATGCAAATCAAATGCAAACCACAATGAGGTACCATTTCATGCCAGTTAGAATGGCTGTGATCCAAAAGTCTACAAGCAATAAATGCTGGAGAGGGTGTGGAGAAAAGGGAACCCTCTTACACTGTTGGTAGGAATGCAAACTAGTACAGCCACTATGGAGAACAGTATGGAGATTCCTTAAAAAACTGGAAATAGAATTGCCATACGACACAGCAATCCCACTGCTGGGCATACACACCAAGGAAACCAGAATTGAAAGAGACACATGTACCCCAATGTTCATCACAGTATTGTTTATAACAGCCAGGACATGGAAGCAGCCTAGATGTCCATCAGCAGACAAATGGATAAGAAAGCTGTGGTACATATACACAATGGAGTATTACTCAGTCATTAAAAAGAATACATTTGAATCAGTTCTAATGAGGTGGATGAAACTGGAGCCTATTATATAGAGTGAAGTAAGCCAGAAAGAAAAACACCAATAAAGTATAATAATGCACATATATGGAATTTAGAAAGATTGTAACAACAACCCTGTATGCGAGACAGCAAAAGGGACACAGATGTGTAGAACAGTCTTTTGGACTCTCTGTGAGAGGGCAAGGGTGAGATGATTTGGAAGAATGGCATTGAAACATGTATATTAGCATCTGTGAAAGGATCGCCAGTCCAGGTTTGATACATGATACAGGATGCTCGGGGCTGGTGCACTGGGATGACCCAGAGGGATGGTTTGGAGAGGGAGGTGGGAGGGAGGTCCAAGATGGGGAACACGTGTACACCTGTGGCACATTCATGTCAATGTATGGCAAAACCATACAATATTGTAAAGTAATTAGCCTCCATTTAAAGTAAATAAATTTGTATTAAAAAATAAAAAAATAAGGCAAATACTGCAAAAAAAACCCAAACCCCAAAATATGCCTTAATAGAAAAAGTTAGGAAACCACTAGCACAAAGGACCTAATTTCCCTTTAACTCCTTTGTGGAGTAAGATGATTTATGACAATCGTCCTCTTTTTTTAAGACTATCATTAAAAAGCTTCATTTTAGCCAGGTTTTCAAGCCCTTCTTCCATACCATTGCCATCTTCTCTGGTACATCTGTTAGAATGCAAATACGAGATGTTGTGAGGAAAGGGAAAGGAATTGTAGACTTGTGATAATTACATTTCCTGTAACATAGGCTGACTTGCTCTGCAATAGAATGTCAGCTCCATGAGTGAACAGGCGTGGTCTGCTAGGGTCCATATTCAAATCCCTGTGCCAGAAGCAATGTCTGGATACGGTGCACATTCAAGAAATATCAGTAAAAGGATGACTAATAGACTAAAATGCAGAGGCAATACTGTTACGTGTTATTCTGAAAATTTTTAAGTCGAAATTTAATTGACGTTGCTAGGATGCAGGGAGTATCTGAATTTGAGGACTGAAGAAAAATGGTCATTATCTTCATAAAATATTAGAGGTAATAGGGGCCCAAAAGAGCAAAGGTTCCTCCAGCACCTCTGTAGATACCATACTGAGGAAACAGAGACCCAGTGGGTCTGAAGATTAGGCTACACCCTGGGGGTGGTGGTGGTTTAGTCGCTAAGTCGTGTCCGACTCTTGTGACCCCATGGACTGTAGCCCACCAGGCTCCTCTGTCCATGAGATTTTCCAGGCAAGAGTACTGGAGTGGATCGCCATTTCCTCCTCCAGGGGATCTTCCCAACCCAGGCATCAAACCCAGGTCTCCTGCATTGCAGGCAGATTCTTTACTAACTGAGCTATGAGGGAAGTCCATAGGCTACACCCTGCGGAGGGTCAAAACAGGATTATAACTCCATCTTTAGTCTAGAGCTTATTTCACTTCACAATGCTGTCCCTCATTAGTCAGATTTTCTTGTTAGAGATGCAGAATCCCAATTTCTAATCAAATTCACTCTCTAAAACTTGATGTTTTGTTTTTTTTTTTTGGTTTTGGTTTTTAGAGCAGCTAATTTTGCTCTTGCTTTGCAAACCCTGAAATACAAGTTTTCAAATGCAGCTTATTTGAAACATTTTGATTGTCTGAATTACAGATATCCTAAGATCTGTCATTGCCTGTTTACAATCCCCACTGAGAATACAAAGGTCTATGGTTAGAGACAGCAGAAATACCACATACTAGTTATTTTATGCACACACCTGCATGCTTGCACACACACACACACACACACACACACACACACACACCCCTCTCATTGATTAAAGAAGAAAAAATCTTTGAAAATGAATGGAAACTATCTCCATTGAACTGAGCATATTATTAGTGACTCCCTACTAAGCACAGAACTCTGCAGTAGAATTCAATAAATTATAAATCTATCTATGCATATTTAAGTCAGCTTAACAAACTCAAGTCTGAATCACTGATTCTCAAATTTGGCTGTACATTAGAATTCCTCCAAGGAGAATTTTTAAACCTTTGGGGGTGAGACTCGGGGATGAGGACATAAAAAAGTCTCCCAAGGTGATTACTATTTGGATACAAGGCTTAGCCCCACAGATCTCAGTTCTGAGGAACTATTGACTTTAAAAGGTAAACTGTAAATGTAATTTCAGAAGCATAAATTAAATTAGTATAACACAGCTTAACATATTATACTTTTACTACTTATTTTCTTCTTTTACTCTTCAATTTTTTTACTCATTAAGCCTCACAATGCTATGCTGCTAAGTCACTTCAGTTGTGTGACCCCATAGACAGCAGCCCACCACGCTCCCCTGTCCCTGGGGCTCTCCAGGCAAGAACACTGGAGTGGGTTGCCATTTCCTTCTCCAATGCATGAAAAGTGAAAAGTGAAAGTGAAGTCGCTCAGTCGTGTCCGACCCTCAGCAACCGCATGGACTGCAGCCTTCCAGGTTTCTCCATCCATGGGATTTTCCAGGCAAGAGTACTGGAGTGGGGTGTCATTGCCTTCTCCATACAATGCTATGAGGAAGGCACTATTAGCCCCATTTTATAGATGATGAAATGGAGACACAAAAAGAGGAAGTAACATATTCAAGTCAGAAAGCTGGAAAGTGTCACAGATGGGGTTTAACCCAGTAAAAAGATGGCTCCATCTGGAGCAGTTCTCAGAGTTTATCTTTGAATTACAGTCACCTGGAGGGCCTTTTAATTAGAATTTGCTGGGTTCCACTTCTAGAGTTTTCAGTTCATTAGAGCTTCAAGGCACCTGAAAGTCTGTATTTCTAACAAATCCCCACATGATGTTGAGGTTGCCAAACCGGGGACCAGTCTTTGTGCCCAGAGTTCAGATCGTGTTTTAAAAAACCCACCAGGTGACACTGATGCACACTGAAGTATGAGAACCACTGTTCTCAAAGGTTCTCCACCTGGGCTTCATATTAGAACCCACTGGAGGGTTTTGAAAGCTCCTGATATTCAGGCTGCCCTCAGACCATTAGATTCTCTGGGGAGTAGGAATGGATGCCAGTCTCTTAAAAGAGACTCCCCATGCAGCTGGGGTTGAGAACCATTGCTTTTGAGTCTTCTCTCTGAGCCAGAACTCTGTATCCTGACCTCCACACCACAGAGAAGAGGGCTTCTGACACACAGTACTACTATAATTGTGAGCATAATGCTGGAATCATTCTCTGTCACCCGAGAGGCTGTATTTGAGTCATAGCCTATTAGTCTACAAGTCCTTCCCTTCACCGCCGAGGCCTCTTCTAGAGGGGATTGCTTCTCAGTAGCAATTAGCTTCTGTTGTTTTCAAATGTTAATCTCTATTTGCAAACTGCAAAATCTGTGAAGCTGAGTCTCTGGAGATTTGTGGCTGATTTTAATCTTATGGACAGAGGAGCCTGGTGGACTGCAGTCCATAGGGTCGCAAAGAGTCAGGCATGACTAAGCGACTAACACTTACTTAACTTAGCCTCTGGACAGTCATGGAGAGCTGAGTGCCGGTTCTCAGTAGGAGAACCAGTGCTCCTGGCAGTACCTAGCCCATGTGTCTCCTAAGGCCCAGTGTGGAAAGGTTGAGAAGCCTGAGCCGTCCCAGCCAAGGGATCACCTCTCAACTGAGTGCCTCTAACCAATATGATAAAGAACTCCACATCTGTCCAGTCCAGACCTGGAAAACAGGTATCTCTGTTGATTCTAAGGGATTGGGGCAGGGCTACATCATAGATTATATTCACCCTGACTCTCAACAGTTATGTCCAGGGAAAATCAGAGTATAATGAACAAGAATGGTGTGAGGAGCACCAACAAAGAGAAAACAAAATTAGATAAGGATAATCTGAGGGCTTCCCTGGTGGCTCAGATGGAAAAGAATTGGCCTGCAATGCAAAGCAGGAGATTTTGGTTCGATCCCTGGGTGAGGAAGATCTTCTAGAAAGGGTAATGGCGACGCACTCCAGTGTTCCTGCCTGGAGAATTCCATGGACAGAGGAGCCTACTGGGCTGCAGTCCATGAGATAGCAAAGAATTGGACATGACTGAGTGACTAACACTTTCACTTTCAATCTGAGGGAAAGAGATGGAAAGGGACAAAGGTAGTCTCCATTCTACCTTTTTGGTATATAACAGTGGTTTCCACTTATGGGTTATTACCACATTTACCTTGCATTGTTCCCATTAAGTAAAATCTAGTGGTAGACATAAGATAGGGCAGGTAGAGCTGGCCCTCTGTAGTCATGGGTGCTACATATGCAGATTCACTCCAAGACAGGTCAAAAATATGCATTTTTTAATTCTAGAAAATTTCAAAAAGCAAAACATAAATTTGTCATGCACTGGAGACTATTTACACTGCATTTACGTTTTACTTACAATTATTTACATAGCATTTACATTGTGTTATGTAGTATAAGTAATCTAGAGATGATTTGGGCTTCTCTGGTAGCTCAGATGGTAAAGAATCTGCCTGCACTGTGGGAGACCTTGGTTGGGACGATCCGTGGGACAGGAATATCCTCCTGGAGGTGGGCATGGCAACCTATTCCAAAATTCTTGCCTAGAGAATCCCCATGGACACAAGAGACTGGCAGGCTACAATCCATGGAGTCGCAAAGAGCTGGACATGACTAGCATATGGGAGAATGTACATAGATTATATGCAAACACTATAACATTTTATATAGGGACTTGAGCATCCTTGGATTTTGGTATCCAAAGGAGGGTCGTGGAACCCCAGATACTAAGGTATGACTATTTTATAAATTGAAATAACACTATTTTATAACATTATATAAGTTTTATGTGTATAATATAAACAAAAAGAGCAGAGTGTTGCTCATCATCCAATACACAAAGGGTTAAGTCACAACCCATTGCAGTCACCCACTGACAGAACACCCTAAGGGGAATTCATAGTTAAGATGCATGTCTAAGGAAGAACTTCAGTGACCCCAGATTCTTTCAGCTTCTCATACATACAAAAGCACTAAAATAATTAAATTGAGATGAACTGCTCTCTGTAATTAACAGTAACCTTTTACCAAAATGTATGCTTGATTATGGGCTTCCCCAGTGGCACATCAGTAAAGAATCCATCTGCACTGCAGGAAACTGAGGTTTGATCCCTGGGTGGGTAAGACCCCCTGGAGGAGGGCATGGCAACCCATTCTAGTATTCTTACCTGGAGAATCCCATGGATAGAAGAACCTGGCAGGCTACAGTCCATCAGGTGGCCACTGATGTGACTGAGCACATACATACACACACATGCTTGATTATACATATTTCCCAGCTCCAGAATTCATATATATACTGACTTCAGCCGTATCTCTTCAGAGTGGTCCTCTCAGAGCTACTGAAAGACTGTTTCCTGGGCTATAGTCCTCAGTAAGTACCCTGTATAAGACTTAACTCATAATTTTTACACTGTGCATTTTTCTTTAAGATGATAATGTTATATTTTTACTTTTTGTATATACCCTATAATGTGCTCACCTCCAAAAGCTTATCCATCCAAAAGGATAAAGTTGAGTCCCTTTATTCATTCCCTTCCCCCTCCCACCCCTTCCCCTCTGATAATCACTACTCTGTATCTATGTTTGTTTCTGTTTGGTTTGTTCATTTTTTGTGTGTTTATCTATTAGTTTTTATGCAGCCACTGTTGAAAACAGTATAGAATCTTCAAAAAATTAAGAATAGAACTACCATATGATCTAGCTATTCCACTTCTAGGTACTTATCCAAAGAACATGAAAACACTAATTGAAAATGATATCTGCACTCTTATGTTCATCACTGTATTTACAACAGCCAAGATATGGAAACAACCTAAGTATCCATCAACATGAATAGACAAATAAGATGTGATGTATATATATGTGTGTGTATATATATACACACACACGATGAAATACTAACCAGCCATAAAAAGATGAAATCTTGCCATTTGCAGCAACATGGATGGATGGATGGACCTCGAGGAATGACTGCAGTTCAATTTTTGTTTTACAGATGAGCACAAAAGTTTTGAGATTTTTCTACCTTTTGTTCCTTAAGGCTGAGCCACGTGGTGTGCAGGATATTATTTTCCTGTGCATTCCTACTCAGTCACGCAGTTGCATCTGACTCTTTGCCACCCCATGGATGCCCACCAGCATCCTCTGTCCATGGAATTTTTCTGGGTTGCCATTTCCTCCTCCAAAGGATCTTTCCCACCCAGGGACTGAACCTGAGGCTCCTGCATCTTGTGTGTTGAAAGCAGTCTCTTTAACCTCTGTGCCACCTGGGAAGCCTCTTAGTTCCCTGACTAGAGATCAAATCTGTGTCCCTTACAGTGGAAGCACAGTCTTAACCACCAGACTACCAGGGAAGTCCAGCCATTTCTATAGTAAAGCATATTGAGAAACACTGAGCTATAACAATTAGATACTGATTTTGAAATATTCAAAATGAATTGTTTAAGCTAAAGCTAGCTAAGAAGTGATATGAAGTTGTGAAAACTAACTGTCTAGTACAAATCACTCATATGTACAAAGACTATTCTGATGTTTTTCTGTAATAGGCATAAAATAAGAATGAAACGCAATTGACTACAGGGCAAGGAAAAACGAAGTATGAAAACAACTTATACAGAAACTAAATTGAAATTCGAAACATGCCAAAAAACCTAAGGTATATGTATTTGTGTCACCTCTATCAACATTTAAAGAGGAAAAAGCATCTATGAAACTCCATGATAAAACCCTGGGATAATACTACAGTGGCAATAATCATCAATAGTGTTAAGACAGCAAACTCTCTTATAACAGCAAGACAAATTTAAACATACATGAAAAGATAGATGCAAAATGATATTGTCATTTATTATTCAGCATATCTCCCAACCCACCAGACGTTTCCTACCACCATTACACCTATTTCTTCATTTTACCACTAGGCATGTGATTGTACTATCTACTTCAACAACGTCTCCTTTAACTACAAAACTGCAAATATGTCTATTTTTGACGGTCTTATGCTGCTTGCTAATTTTTTCACTCTTTGTGTCATTTTATTTTTAGGATTTCTTTAAGTACTATACACATAGTTACTTTCTATTCTGAAATGGATTCTTCTAACATCTGATATCTTTAGCGTCTGCAACTGTTAGTTTATTATTTCTGTTAATTTTCCTTCTTGGTGGTTTATTTCTCATTTATTTGTCAGTACTGAGTTAATTTTAGTTTGAGAATAATTCTTTCAGGGTCCAATTTAATGTGCCAATTTTTAATAAATTTTCCCCTCATTGGTATAAGGCTTAATCACCTATCTCAGTACTAATATCCCACTGCTCTCAGGGCATCCTTATTTTCCCCTTTTGCTTACATGATCACTGAAGTTTTTTGCTCACCTTTTTCTAAAGTGTTTCCTTATTCCCTGCAAGTTCAGTATTACAGTAAAAATTTTAATTTTATTCAGGTGTCAGTTGTACTGTAGTGAGAAAGTCCTTTAAATAAGCAAATCCTTATATTATAAGAGGCAGACTTTTGATATAATCTTCGAATAATTATATCATCTAATTGTGAAGTAAGAGAATATATTTTTTCAAATATGCATAGTTACAAATTCCCAAGAATAAGACTTGGGTTGACTATGAAGATACTAACAATTGAGACTAAATTTTTCTACAACTATAGCTTCTTAAATGATAGCTTAACACAATTGTCTTAAAATGGTTGTGAAGAGATTTTTAAATCGCAATGCTCTTGTTATTGGCATTTAACATTGTAATGCTCTTTTTAGTGGCATTTAAAATTGTAATGCTCTTGTTAGTGGTATTTTTCCCCCTATTTCAACTTCAAGGAAGAGTTCACAGATGGGTCAAGGAAACAACTAAGTTGTATGAAACTTCCTAGTACAGAAGCAAAGTATTCTACCTTTTGAGTACCTTTTCAGTTTAAAATTTTTTTTCACTCTCTTGTAATTTGTCTACTGGCTGGTAAAAGGAGACAAGCTCTGGCCTCTTTCTACTCAGAGTTAAGTAGCAGGCCCCTTTAAAAAGGAGGGTAGACCTTGCAGCCTAGTCAGCCAACTGTGCTGTTTTCTCCAGACCAAGTTCAAGTTCTGTGGCAGAAACTTGGTGGCAGAAAAATGGCTCAGCCTGGATGGGTTTGGGGTCAAATACGTCCCCTGGTCAAACGGCAGGTCCTGCACTCATGAAAGCCTTAGCACTGTCCCCTTCTTACTCATACACATCAATAAATCTTACTTTCCTGTCAAGAAATAAAATAAAATTAAATTAAAAAATTTTAAGAACAAAAAGGGGAGTAGACCAATGTCTATTTCCAGCTTTGATATTGCACTGTAGTTAGCAAGATAGTTCATTGGGGGAGGCTGGGTGAAGAATACACAGGACTTCCCTGTACACTGTTGTGTAAATTCAAAGGAATTGATCACTATCTAAAATAAGTTAAAAAAAAAAAAAAAATAGAGTGGAAACTAGGGTAAGGCCTAGAGACCACAGGGTGTGAAGGAGGATGTTGCTTCTGTCTCTGACCAGGCCTTAAAAGAGTGGGAGGGCTTCCTGGGTGGCTCAGTGGTAAAGAATCCACTTGCCAATGCTGGAGACACAGGTTTCATCTCTGGTCCAGGAAGGTCCCACATGCCACGGAACAACTAAGCCCATGCTCCACAGCTGTCGAGGCTGTGCTCTAGAGCCCAGGAGCCTCACCTACTGCGTCCATATGTGGCAACTGCTGAAGCCTGTGTGCCCTAGAGCCTGTGCCCCACGGGAGAAGCCACCACAATGAGAAGCTCACACACACCACAACTAGAGAGCAGCCCCCACTCTTCACAACTAGAGAAAAGCCCGTGCAGCAACAAAGACCCAGCACAGTCAAAAATACACAATTAAATAAAAAATTTTTAAAAAGACTGGGGAAGAAGGGCTCTGTGTGGCACCCTCAAGGCTTATCCTAGTTCTCCATAGGTAGTGTGCAACAAAGCCCTAAGAAATGATTCAAAACAAACAAACAAACATTCATTTGTCTGCTTTATACTCTATCATAAAACCCTTGAGTGGCCCAGCAGGGTGACAGGTAGCTTCATGAGGGGATAGAAGAGCAGGCATCTTCTCTTTGGAGACACAACTAACAGCTCCCTTTATGCAAAGTGGGTTTTTTGATAGTTATTAACACCAGGTTTACAAATAAACACCATAAATTAGCACCACAGGCAAAATGAACCCTATAAAATGGAGTCTGTAAAAATTAAAGAAAACATGACTTTTAAGGCAGATCATTTAAAACTATAAGGAGATAGAGGATCTATTTTTTAACCAAGTTAAGAACTCCGAGAACATTTGTAAACACTCCTGTTTGCTGTGCATATGGCTTTGATTAATTGCAGCATATGCTTGTACTATGGATAATCATTTTTGATACAGTAGTAAGACATCTGACAGAAAAATTGCAAATAAGGAAGTGTTTCTCTGTGATTCTTGAACTCTATTAATATTTTAAATCAATTAACAGCTTAATGGATAGTGCAGGAAAAAGGAACAAACTAATTTAGCTTTAGCAAGCAACTTGAACAGTTTTCACAACTCACTATTTTACATTTTGCAGAATATCCATTTGTATTAATAACTTATTACTTCTATTAAACATACATTTTCCCTTAAGCCTAATGTTTCTTCAGTGGAGACCAATTAACTAGGACAGTCTTTTCTTAGCTAGCCAATTATTTTAATTGCTGGAATTTTAAAAAAATGTGCTTACTTTGCACAGATTTGATAAGTTGAATTTGCCCCCAAAATTGAATTTGCTTTTGTAACATGGAGATGGAAGATTTTTGGTGAAAATGTGGATGTCAAAAAACCTGGACATTTGGGGTTCTGCAGAGTGGAGTGGTAGACTAGGAAGCCTATGTCTTTATTACATTGCTATTCATCCGGTCTTTGCCTTTAATCTGGTGCGATTCTCAACCAGCCCTATTTTGTTCATTTTTCATTCAACTTCCATGTTATCTATGTGAAGAGCTATGGCTTGAAGGATGGGCAGGCAATCACTGTACTAAAGCGGGAACTATAATGTGGTAGATGGGACTCTGCAATAATGAAAATCTGAGCTTTGCTTTCTTATTCTTTTGGGACTGGTATTGAAAAAATACATGAAGTCCATATTTAATAAGCATTAAAGAATTAAAAGGAAAAACAATGACAGAGCATTTCATTCATTAGATCTCCAAGCAAGGGGTTCGAGGTGCTTAAACTGAAAGAACAAGAAGCACCATAGAGACAGAGTTTGTTTTAGAGGTTAGTACCCTCCTGGCAATGCCAGGAAGCTGGTCATTTTCATATAAAAGACAGAAGTCCCAGAAGGTCATGTAAAAAGTCATTTCCAGCTTGCAGAGACACAAGACACACAACTATGGAGGAAAAAGAATAGCAGTAATGAAGAGAAGGCTAAATAGTAAAATACTAGTAAAGTAGAAAAATTAGTAAGCAGATTGGTAGAAAGAGAGAAATAATAACAACCAAAGAGGGAAAGGGAAAGAAATCAGCTTACAGGAATTTAGAGGGAAGTTAGCAAATCCCTAGCAACACAGTATTAGTTTTGCTGATGACAGGGTTACTTACAAAGGACATAATCAAACATAGTAGTGCTGAGTACCACATCCCACACATTAAAAAAGAAACTGGGAGAGAGTGAAAACAGTGTTAAATTAATTAAACAAGGAAGCCACTAGACTTAGGTGGTTCTAATGCCTTAGCAACCTACTTAAGCAATCTAAAACCTAAAGCTGCAAATGCCTCAAGGTTAAGAAATCAAAAATCTAAGGACAACCTATCACAAACAACTGGCTAGCCTTTCCTAACCACGGCAATCACTTGAGCTGAAGCCAATCAAACAATTGTTTTCCTTTGTTCCTGTTTCTTTTCTATAAGTCTTACCTCTGGTTCCTGCAGATAGAGTACTCCTAGCTACTCCCATTGGTTGCTGTCCACTGTGAATGAATTTTTGCTCAAAGAAATGTTAAATTCTTTTTTAAAGTATTATTAGCCATTTCTCTATTTTTATTTTATTTATTTTTAAATGTTTTTAGCCACACCTGGCAGCAAATGAGATCTTAGTTCCCCAAACAGGGATTGTACCCACGGCCCATGCATTGAAGGCGGAGTCTTAACCCCTGGTCAGCTGGGGAAGTCTCTCTCAAAATTTTTTTAAACGCCTTGGTTTATCTTTTAGCAGAGATAATATAATAGGAGAGTCGAAGTAGCTGAAAGAAACAGGCTAAAATAATGACCTCACTCCAGCAGACTACTGAATCCCTTTCAGATCAGATCAGATCAGTCGCTCAGTCGTGTCCAACTCTTTGCGACCCCATGAACCACAGCCCGCCAGGCCTCCCTGTCCATCACCAACTCCCGGAGGTCACTCAGACTCACACCCATTGAGTCAGTGATGCCATCCAGCCATCTCATCCTCTGTCGTCCCCTTCTCCTCCTGCCCCCAATCCCTCCCAGCATCAGAGTCTTCTCCAATGAGTCAACTCTTCGCATGAGGTGGCCAAAATACTGGAGTTTCAGCTTTAGCATCATTCCTTCCAAAGAAATCCCAGGGCTCATCTCCTTCAGAATGGACTGGTTGGATCTCCTTGCAGTCCAAGGGACTCTCAAGAGTCTTCTCCAACACCACAGTTCAAAAGCATCAATTCTTCGGCGCTCAGCCTTCTTCACAGTCCAGCTCTCACATCCATACATGACCACTGCTAAGCTGCTGCTAAGTCGCTTCAGTCGTGTCCAACTCTGTGCGACCCCATAGATGGAAGCTCACCAGGCTCCCCTGTCCCTGGGATTCTCCAGGCAAGAACACTGGAGTGGGTTGCCATTTCCTTCTCCAATGCATGAAAGTGAAAAGTGAAAGTGAAGTCGCTCAGTCGTGTCCGACTCCTAGCGACCGCATGGACTGGAGCCTACCAGGCTCCTCCGTCCATGGGATTTTCCAGGCAAAGGTACTGGGGTGGGGACCACAGGAAAGACCATAGCCTTGACTAGGCGAACCTTTGTTGGCAAAGTGATATCTCTGCTTTTGAAAATGCTATCTAGGTTGGTCATAACTTTCCTTCCAAGGAGTAAGCGTCTTTTAATTTCATGGCTGCAGTCACCATCTGCAGTGATTTTGGAGCCCAGAAAAATAAAGTCTGACACTGTTTCCACTGTTTCTCCATCTATTTCCCAAGTAGTGATGGGATCAGATGCCATGATTTTCGTTTTCTGAATGTTGAGCTTTAAGCCAACTTTTTCACTCTCCACTTTCACTTTCACTAAGAGGCTTTTTAGTTCCTCTTCACTTTCTGCCATAAGGGTGGTGTCATCTGCATAGCTGAGGTTATTGATATTTCTCCTGGCAATCTTGATTCCAGCTTGTGTTTCTTCCAGTCCAGCATTTCTCATGATGTACTCTGCATATAAGTTAAATAAACATGGTGACAATATACAGCCTTGACATACTCCTTTTCCTATTTGGAACCAGTCTGTTGTTCCATGACTGTTGCTAACTAACTGTTGCTTCCTGACCTGCATACAGATTTCTCAAGAGGCAGATCAGGTGGTCTGGTATTCCCATCTCTTTCAGAATTTTCCACAGTTTATTGTGATCTACACAGTCAAAGGCTTTGGCATAGTCAATAAAGCAGAAATAGATGTTTTTCTGGAACTCTCTTGCTTTTTCAATGATCCAGCGGATGTTGGCAATTTGATCTCTAGTTCCTCTGCCTTTTCAAAAACCAGCTTGAACATCAGGAAGTTCACGGTTCACATATTGCTGAAGCCTGGCTTGGAGAATTTTGAGCATTACTTTACTAGCGTGTGAGATGAGTGCTATTGTGTGGTAGTTTGAGCACTCTTTGGCATTGCCTTTCTTTGGGATTGGGATGAAAACTGACCTTTTCCAATCTTGTGGCCACTGCTGAGTTTTCCAAATTTGCTGGCATATTTAGTGCAGCACTTTCACAGCATCATCTTTCAGGATTTGGAATAGCTCCACTGGAATTCCATCACCTCCACTAGCTTTGTTCGTAGTGATGTTTTCTAAGGCCCACTTGACTTCACATTCCAGGATGTCTGGCTCTAGGTCAGTGATCACACCATCATGATTATCTGGGTCGTGAAGATCTTTTTTGTACAGTTCTTCTGTGTATTCTTGCCACCTCTTCTTAATACTCCTTTGCTAATTTCATTCTCACTCCCATTTAATTATCCAATTGCTCACTCCATCATTCTACAAACCACTCCTCACTAAGAGTAACTAGCAGTCAAAATTCATTTATTTGCATGCTGTCTAGCCTACCTTGGTCACTATGCTGCTGCTGCTACCTCGCTTCAGTGGTGTCCAACTCTGTGTGACCCATAGATGGCAGCCCACCAGGCTTCCCCGTCCCTGGGATTCTCCAGGCAAGAACACTGGAGTGGGTTGCCATTTCCTTCTCCATGCATGAAAGTGAAAAGTGAAAGTGAAGTCGCTCAGTCGTATCCGACTCTTAGCGACCCCATGGACTGGAGCCTAACAGGATCCTCCATCCATGGGATTTTCCTGGCAAGAGTACTGGAGTGGGGTGCCATTGCCTTCTCTGTTGGTCACTCTAGAAAGCTATTGTTGTTGTTCAGTCATTAAGTTGTGTTCAACTCTTTGTGACCCCATGGACTGCAGCACACCAGGCTTCACTGTCTTTCACAGTCTCCTGGAGTTTGCTTAAACTCATGTCCATTGAGTTGGTGATGCCATCTGATCATCTCATCCTCTGTCACCCTTTTCTCCTTTCTGCCCTCAATCTATCTCAGCATCAGGGTCTTTTCTAATGAGTCAGCTGTTTGCATCAGGTGGCCAATGTATTGTGGTTTCAGCATCAGTCCTTCCAATGAAGATTCAGGGTTGATTCCCTTTAGGGTTGACTGGTTTGATCTCCTTACAGTCCAAGGGACTCTCAAGAGTCTTCTCCAATACCACTATTCAAAAGCATCAATTCAAAAGCATCAATTCTTTGACACTCAGCCTTCTTTATGGTCCAACTCTCACATCCATACATGACTACTGGAAAAACCATAGCTTTGACTAGATGGACCTTTGTGGTTAAGGTAATGTCTCTGCTTTTTAATCTGCTGTCTAGGTTGGTCAGAGGTTTTCTTCCAAGGAGCAAGTTCTCTTAATTTCACGGCTGGAGTCAGCATTGGCAATGATTTTGGAGTCCAAGAAAAAAAAGTCTGCCACTCTTTTCATTGTTTCCCCATTTATTTGCTATGAAGTGGTGGGACCAGATATCATCATCTTAATTTTCTTAATTTCAAATTTTAAGCCAGCTTTTTCACTTTCCTCTTTCACTTTCATCAAGAGGCTCTTTGCTTTCTGTAATAAGGGTGGTGTCATCTGCATATCTGAGGTTATTGATACTTCTTCCTGCAATCTTGATTCCAGCTTGTGCTTCATCTAGTCCAGCATTTCACATGATGTATTCTACATATAAGTTAAATAAGCAAGGTGACAATATACAACCTTGATGTACTTCTTTCCCAATTTGGAACCAGTCTGTTGTTCCATGTCCAGTTCTATCTGTTGCTTCTTGAACTGCCTACAGATTTCTCAGGAGGCAGGTAAGGTGGTCTGATATTCCCATCTCTTTCAGAATTTTCCACAGTTTTTTGTGATCCATGCAGTTAAGGCTTTGGTGTAGTCAGTAAAGCAGAAGTAGATGTTTTTCTGGAACTGTCTTGCTTTTTCAATGATCCAATGGATGTTGGCAATTTGATTTCTGGTTCCCCTGCCTTTTCTAAATTCAGCTTGAACATCTGCAAGTTCTTGGTTCACGTACTGTTGAAGCATCACTTGGACAATTTTGAGCACTGCTTTTTTAGCATGTGAGATGAGTGCAGTTGTGTGGTAGGTTGAACATTCTTTGGCATTGCTTTTCTTTGGGATTGGAATGAAACTGACCTTTTCCAGTCCTGTGGCCACAGTACCAGTAATCTTCCAGCTTGTGATTCATCCAGCCCTGCATTTCGCATGAGGTACTCTGCATATAAGTTAAATAAGCAGAAAGCAGAGCCCAAGCCAAAACTTCAGGTAGTACTGTTTCTTTAGGAAATGCAATTCCATGGAAGCAAGAGTGAGGAAAGGAAGCTGGGAGGGAGAGCCAATTCTACTTTGCAGTGTTGAGCTGACATTGTCTGCAATCAAGGGCAATTGATGGTCAGTCTCACTGAATTGTCCTCTGAGACGCTAAGACTGGCAGTGCCTTAGGACGTTTGTGATGTGGTAGAGAAGGGAGAACTTATTCCTTGGCACTGATTCCTATTAGTCAAAAGTTTACTCCATACGTCCCCAAGTGTTGACTGCCAGGGTGACCTGCAGAGACCTCAAGAACTTGGACCATCTCTCCTTTGGGTAACAGGAGTGTGCCATGGCAGTGATCTGAGGGGTACAAGGCAAGGTGTGGTCAAGTTGTGCCCACAGAAAGTTGGTCATGGTGATGGAGGAAACAGTAGCCAATGGCATAGGTGGGACCAAGATTTGAGGTAACACAAAAGAGGTGCCTAATACATGTTCCTTGGAGACACTAGTAATTAGTTGTTTACATTTAACTTAACTGCACTGCAAACATGGTTATAATTTTATTCATGTTGTGCTTTTTATATTATTTTCATATTCTTTTTATTATATAGCCTGGATTATAGGATGCTAATTTAGGATTTACTTGTCTCACAAACACTTAAATTCTCTCAAACCATAATCCTTTAATTAGCATCCAGGAAGTAAATGATCCCCCTTGGTGCTTGGTTGATTTCCGTCTCAGTCATGTTATATTAAGCACGGCCAGTTGCTATTGAGCACTTATTATGTGCCTGTGATGTATGATGTGTGACTTTCCTGCATTATTTTACTCAATCCTCTCTATGAGGTAATAATCATTGTCTCGATGTTATAGATGGGGAATCTGAAGATCAGAGGGACAGAGTAACCTGCCTATGGAAGATCACACACACAGTGATGGATTGAACTAGACTTCCACCTATGCTTGAATCAAGAGCTCATGCCCTTTACCACAATGCCAGTGCTTCTCAAAGCATCATCCTGGTACCAGCAGCATCAAGTTTCAAGGGAACTTCTTGGAAATGCATGTTTTGGGGTCCCACTCCAAGACTTCTGATTGTAAAGCTCAGGGGTGGGGCCCAGGAATCTGCATGTGAATGAACCCTCCACTGATTCTGACAAACACCAAAGTTTGAAAATGTTCTGTGCTATTCAGGTTCCTGCAATTTCATACCTGGACAGGGTAAACATACGTCATCCAGTGTCCCATTTATGTTTATTCTGCTCATCTCAAATTATCCTCAGTTCTGACACTGATTCTTTTTTCCTTTGACTAATTTGAGTTTAAGGAAGGAAAAAAAAAAAAAAAAAATTCCTCTGAAAGAAGAACCTGACACTCTTCACTGTGGATTAATTTTTGAAGTGTTGTTAAGCAGACCATGGATTATTATGAGTAAAAACTGAAGGGCAAACCAACATTCAAATTATTTTTATTGCATTTCGTGGCCTTGCTGGAATCACCCCTTCCTGATTAGTTGAGATAAAAGAAGAGATGGAAGTTTGTGAAATTAGTGAGCTTCAAAACCTTCTTTAAAGATGGTGAAGATACCTTTCCCTGCGTATGAGTCCATTGCTTAAAAGATAGATATTTGAGATAGTATTCTTTTTATCTCACTAATTAAACATAAAGTTAGACTGAGAGTGCTTTGGAGACCTGTCCTCGTCAGCAGGGCCTGGCACCCGTGGCAGCGTTTTAATTCAAGAGGCCTAATTTAATTAGCACCCTGCCACTGGGTCGGCTGCTTGCTGCCTTGGATCTCGGGCCTGAGGAGAAATGTACAACCCCTGCTTTTTTATATCTAGTTAGCCTTCTAAAAGGTAGGATGTCCAAGGAGGGAGAGGAACTTTGCTTCTCCATTATGTTTTGCATATGGTGCTAATTGAGCTGACAGTCTTGGACCACTGTTGGTTACAGCAGCAGCTGAGTCCTCAACTGATCCCCTGTGAAGGGATTGCAAATGTCAAATGGCTCATCTTTGCCCTTGTGGCTCTTGAAATATGGAAGGGAATTGATCAGGGGGAGCTCTGCGGTCTGCATGCTTGAGTAACTGCAAGCAACACAAAACTAGGAAGGAATAAAGTATTCAAATCTTACTGGTAATGGCCATACCATCTCCCTCACTTTCCCTACGCAGTGTGCTAATGAGGAAAGGAAAATGTAAAACTCCTTGGCTTCCCTAATTGCTGTGCTTTGCCCTCATAACTTTTTTGTTCCTGCTTATCGTGGTGAGAGTCTTGCTTCTGTCAATCATTTCTGCTTCTTTCTGCCTAGAAAATAACAATGTATGTTTTTTGAACCTTGAGGTTATTCCAGCCCTCTTTTTTCCATAATTAAAACAGAGAAAATGATGATGATTTTTTCTTTCTTTTTTTGGCTTTACTTTGCAACCATGAGCTATAGTAATCAAGAAAGGTTTGCTTTTTTATTTTTCTGGGTCCCTGCAACTTCTCCTGGGTAATTCCCAAATTTTCCTCAGGCCTGCAAAACTGAAGATTTGTTTGTTTTTACCACAATTCTGGATTGTGAATGTTGTTATTTTTATTCCTTTTTCTCCATCACAGTGGAGGCAGTACTATGTAGTGAAAAACTCATGGATACTAGTGCAAGACAAGCTGAGTTTTGAAACTGATTCTGTTCTGTAGAAGCTTGGATTCATTATTTACCCACTTCAAAAATAAGGAAGAGAATCCTTCCTTTCCAGAGATATTCCAAGAACTATTACTAATTGTAATAATACCCATAAAATCATCTAAAACAGTTCTTGTCACACAGTAGATAATACTTTTCTTTCTACTTTTAAAAAGATTTTTATTGATTTCTTTATGGATGTACTGGGTCTTGGTTTCTTCACACAGGCTTTCTCTAGTTGTGGTGAGTGGGGGCCACTCTCTAGTTGTACACAGTCTTCTCGTTGCGATGACTTCTCTTGTTGCGGAGCGCAGGCTCTAGAGTGCTCGGGCTTCAGTAGTGGTGGTGCATGGCTTAGTTACTCTGAGGCATGTGGGATCTTCCTAGGGGTTGAACATGTGTCCTCTGCATCAGCAGGAGGACTCCTGACCACTGCACTACTGGGTTCAGAAAAATAGATTTATAATTATCAGCCCCCTTGTTTGGGAAATTCTTTCTGGTTCTTATATTTCATTTAAAGAATTTCATCTCTATTCAGGTTTTATTTCAAGTATAAATAAGACATCACTGTCTAAGGCTGATGGATCTTGACTCCAACTGCCTCAGAAGCCTAAGCTTGGCAGTTTGCTGTTTGCAAAGGTGGGTTTTTTAGGAATGTCGATGGTTATCGACAAGAGAGAAAAATCTCTACCTTTCTAATGCTCTTCTACTGTAGAACAGCTCTTTGGCTGCATGATGAAATATAACCATAAACAACATTTACAATATTGACTATGGTATGGCAGGAACTCTGCAATGCAGTTTATATTATTTGCAATCCTTCTAGCAACTTTACAACATAATTTCTATTATCACCATCAAACAGATAACAAATGAGCTAGAGTAGGTAAAGTGACTTGCCCAAGGTCACACAACTTTTGTAAAGAGTTGGAGTGACTCCAAATTTAATGCTTATTGTTGGAGGGAGAGAAGGAGGAAGGGAGGATGGAAAGAAGGAAGGAAAGAAAAAATTAAGGAAAGAAAGTCAGAGAGCATAAAGAGAAAGAAATCGGATATTTCATTTCAGATGGATTATCTATCACTAGCCCTTTTCCCTACTACTAGCACCCATTTTTCCCTCTTTCTCAGGGAAATGTCAGCTTTGGAAATAATTTAACCCAAATAACCACTGTGTTGGAATAACTCTTTCCTGGTGCTGCTGTAATTTGGCTTACAATTATGGCTAATTGAACATCTTCTAAGTGAGCTCAGTGCTGCATGCACATGGAAAAAAAAATTTAATGTGCTAAGCATGCAAAAACATGATCATAGAAGTCCATTTTTACCAGCATAGAAAGAAAGCAATTAGTGAGACATTTTTTCCAGCAAGGAGAGGAAAAAAAAAAAAACAAACCATGATCTCCAGACAACTCTGAGATAGTCCCTGGGCCCCATTAAAGGCAGAGTAATGAAAAGGTTTTGCGAGTTATAGGTTGGCATCTGTGAAAAGGTCCCCCTTCTCAAAAATCAAGATACATTAGTCTCATTATTTGCAGATACTTGATAAGACAAGAGCCAGAGGGAAGCAGCAACATGAGATGTAATCTGGAGAGAGGAGGTGGTTAGAGGAAACAAAGAAAGGGAGCTTGACAAATTTGTTCTAGAAAATCCTTCTCTGAAAGAGGGGTATTTCAGAAGCGAACAGTCATTGCTCTGGATCTGGCCTCCATTCCGTGGGAACCTGGGTGGATGCCCGCTTTACCCAGCACAGGTCTGATCAGACCCACATCTGTCATTACCCCTACTGTGAATCTTTTAGTTAAAACTGGTATGTATGTATATATTCAAAACTTTTTAACTTTCAAAGGTACTCCTTTCAACTCAACTCATAAAAGCCCCAAAGTTTCCCAGGCTGGTGTGGACTCATTTCCTAAAGCAGCTAGAGCCGAGGACGAGAGGGAGAGCTGTGGAGACAGGTGCTTTTTAACCAACCCTCTTCCTTTCCTTCCTTTTTTTTCCTGTCTTTGCCAGAAAGTATTTTGCCTGTATGGCCACTTCAGGCTCCTTGGGTCCTGCTTATTATTAAGCCCCTTGGCGACTTGGTTGGTGGGATAGAGTATATGAGACTCCAGAATAATTGGGTGGGAAAATGAAAAGGCTGGGGGCTAAAAAAGGATAAATCTAATTGGAAGTACCATGATTTTTACTTCCTCCTCTGGATTCTCGTTGGGCTGTCACCACGCTCTTCAGCACATGTAGGGGCTTTAACTTTGCGACCACAGGTCATAAGAAAATGTTCAGAAGGATTTAGAGGTGGGGTTGCTGTTCTGATAGAAATTGCCAGCAAGCAACATAATTTCTAGTTCTTAGGGGGTCGGGGAGGATGGAACAGCTTGCCACAGACATAGAAGGAGCAATCAGTGCTTATTCAGCTCTGTTTGTCTATGATTGCACATTACTAAGGAGGAGGAGAAAGCAGTTTTGCCTAAATGCAGCCAGCCAGAGTCAGGATCTATCTTCTCATTTCTCTTCAGGCTCCTAATCTCAAGATTGAGGGCACTGGCTCTTAACCTGGGGCAATTTTGTCCCCCAAAACACACTTAGAAAAGTCTGGAGACATTTTTTATTGTTGTGACTTAGGGAGCTCTTACTGGCATCCGGGGGGAGAAGCCAGAAAGCTATTAAAAATCTCCAAGAGCATAGGATAGCCCCCACAGAGAGTCAGTTCCTCAAATAATTCTGAGATCCAGTAACCCGGATTGAGAGCGTGCCCAATCTTCCTTTACTAATGGTATTTCTCTTACCAAGGTGCAAAGCAGTAATTATAACACTGAATTTTCATTGTTTCCTGCTTGATTTTGCCAGGTCTGTCTCTGAATGGCAAAACTATTTTGTTTGGTGGAAGTATTCCTGTCCCCCTGGTTGGGAAACTGAAGGGCAGATTTCTCATTTTCTGAAGGCAGCAGGCATCTTAGCTATCCTCCCAGTGCACCATGCCAGACTCTGGTATGAATGACAGCCTTGCATTTGTGGGTTGCTTTCATAACAGTACCGATGGCATTTGTGACACCTTGGTGATGACAGAAGCAGGTCACTCAGGCAGAGCACAGAGCACTTGGTACCATGTAGAGAGTAGGCCAAATAATCATGCTATATATTTGCAAGCTTCTTAATCTGAAGATCATTACTTCTTTTTACCAGTATGTCTGAAAGAAAGGTGTACCTCGTATAAGTCTTGTTGGAATGAAATGCACTTCTGAATCAATTTTGTATGCCACTAAAAATCTTTAATCACAGAACTGGGCACTAGAAGTAACATAATGAGATAAGAAAATGAACAATTCTAAGAAATCAATCATATGACTTTCAAACACAAGTCTACTTAATTCAGTCTAGGAAGACATAATAATTGTTAAGTTCCCACCATGGACTGAGACTCCATCTCCAAGCAACAATGTGAATTTATTTTTCTAATTTACAAAATTAAAAAAAAATTATTCAAATACATTTTGTTTTGGTTCTTTCATTTCATTCCTCAGCCCTAAATCCAAAGCCCAACTTGTGGTGGGGAATTAAATAGGACCAGTATGAGCAAGCCAATTTAAGGAGACCTTAGAGGGTAAAATATTATAATTGGAAGCAAGACTGCCATGGTTGGAATTGTTACTGTCAGTTTGGAGGAAAACTCTTCTTAGGTAAATGTGGAATGCTGTCAGCTGCTGTCCTCAAAGCTGCCACTATTCCGGCAAGAATGAAAATGCATCGGGCTCATGGGATCAGACACGTAGCCTGCATCAGGAAAGAAGTTCAGATGTTACTTATTAGCCTTTCAGCCCATCTCCCCATTTTTCTTCTCTTTTTTGTTTTAAATGTTTTGGCCATGCCATGCAGCATGTGGGATCCTAGTTCCCTGACCAGGGATCGAACCCAGGCCCCCTGAATCAGGGGCTCAGAGTCTTGACCACTGAACTGCCAGGGAAGTCCCCTCCCCATTTTTCTTAACAGCTTCACCCAGTGTAACACATAGCTGCCAAACAGCTTCTCCTGGCTCATGTGAAGAGTCTGCCTGCCCATTGCTGGCAAGCAATTATAAAACAAAAGCAAAATTTACAATGATAACAGAGAGCTGAGACCAGAGGAACATCAATGATGGGAGTCTGATGTGAACCCAAGCTGGCCAGGTGACAGTTTGGAGTAAAGAAGGGTACAATTCAGGAAGGTGGTATATCATGATGGCTAAAAGGATGAGCTTCATGTCAGGCAAATCTGGGTTTGAGCTCTGGCTCCACTATTACCAGTTCTGTGATTTTTGTTAACCTTTCTGAACCTCAGTTTCTTCGTTGTAAAGGGGAGAAGTAATAGTACTTAGCCAAAAAGTTGGTAACACACATAAGACAATTAGCAGCGTCTGACACATACTGAGTGAGAAGCAGATGATGACTGCTGGAAAGGGGAGATACAGATGGCAATAGAGAAAAGCAGAGTATTTTCTATATCAGGTTGGCTCTGATTGTTTTTTATTTTCTCTCTGAGCCTCCAATTTTTAAGTGTGCACTAATCCTTTGGTCTGAATTCTAGTGGCATTTGATGCTCAGTGAAGCACTAGTCCTGGGTGAGTACAGAAAATTGAGCTAGTGCCTCAGGATCTGGCCGCGGTCCTAGAGAACGTAGGACGTGCACAGGGAAGCAGTGTTACCTTTCCACTCTGAGTAGGGAAGCCATTCGTTGTTTCTGTGAAAATGGGCACATTTGTCAGTAGCTAATGCTGCTTTTGCTCCCTTCTGATAGCTGAGTTTTCAAAACCAACTCAGCCATCCACATTTTCATTAAGACATCTGGCGATACACAGTTCAATGGACATATTTATTTTCATGAGAAAGGTCTCCATCAGCATCTCTTAGGCAGCACATAAACTCGCAGGAAAGGCAGAACCACCACTGCTGATGCTGCTTGAAGGGCTCCTTTTGCTAGTGGAGCCTTAGCCCTTTAGCCCTGGCCAGCTGCAGTTAGGGGAAGCGGGAGTCACATTACTGAATCCTAACTCTGGGTGGATGAAAAATCTGTATCTTGAAGTAAAAATATTTCCTTTTGTTCAGCCTGAAGCTGCAACTCCATACCAGGCATAGATAGATGCTTTAATAAGCTCATAATTCTCTCATTACTGTATAATCAACTGTCTAATGTACCACATGCAATTTTACTGGTCTACAACGCTCCATGCCTCTCTCTGCATTGGGCTCCAGTGGAAATCTGATTGTGAGCATCCTTTGTGCTAGTGTGGGCAGGCTTGCCTTCGGGTATGGGTAGCAAAATCAGCAGGACATAAATGCTGACATTTATTATTGATACCATCATCACCAGAATTGAAAGGACAGTCTTTGTGCAATCAGTTGGCTTAAGAGGGACCAAATGAAATTTGACCATGGCTTTAAGAAAAGACTGAATCATGTTTGCGTGTTTTGTTTCTTAAGGGTGAAAGGTCTCAACTACAGCTATGTACTTAATTTTATCTGCATTCTCTAGCCCTGTTCTTTGGAGAAGAAACAGTTCATAAAGTTGCTGTTATATACCACAAGTGGTTTATGAAGTGGAAATGGAGGGCAATTAAAGGGCTCTGTCTTGTACAATGTGATGTTCCTAATAGGACACATCGAAAACATTTTTTTCGTCAACTGGGACTCTCACTCCATTTAAACACCCTAATGTTTTCTTCTACCCCTGCTACATATACACATAAGAAAAACCTACTTTTGTATGATTACATCTTTTTTTGTCTAACTTTTCCATCTTGAGGAATTCTGTTCAATGTATTATTCCTTTAAGAAACAGATCATTAAGAAGTGCTTCATCTTGAAACTCCACCAAGAAAGGATAGACTCCCGGTCAAAGCACACACTTTAAAGGGTGCCCTATGTTTTGTGGTTGTGCAGTCACATCTGTAAAGGTTTGAAAAAACGATATTATATCTATAAAAAAATGTGATGATGTGACACTGAGCACATATTTTCCTCCGTTACTGGAGTGGCCAATTATGTCGTAAAGTTGACGATGAAAAGCACTCGGCTGCATTCTAGACATGTACTGGGAGTCAGAAGCACAAAGAAAGGTTTCTTTCTTTAATGTTCCCAAGTAGTTTGTTGTATCTATCCAGAACATTTTCCCCCTTCATTTCTTAAAGGCTTTGTAATGCCTTAGGTACTGATACTCTACAGACAAAGTGCATTGGTGAGGATCCCAAAGCTGTAGGGCCTACTGGCATCAATAACACAGAGCCAGGAATATAACATGATTTATTCTTCCACAAACCCAGTTCTTGTAATAAATCTGATCTATTTAACTGACATATATTTTTTTTTCAGTTCTACATATTGTCAAAGGAAGTTCCCATGAATAAATGAGCCCGTTGTGCTAAAACTCCAATAAAATATAGAGCCTTTCAGGCTTAGAGGTTGGAGAAAGGACATCACAGGCCTGGAACTTTAATATGGGAGCTGATGATAACAGTTATTGCCCATCCTCTGGCTTCCAGGGGCAAGCACAGAACTGTGCTATAACTATTTCAAAGAGCTCTATTAATTCTTTCTAAAGTAGTCCTGTGCAAAATGGATCCCATCAGTGAGACCCTTACCTCCTCTCCAGCTTTTTGAGAGAATAGTTGGGTTCACATTTTACCCATGGGTACTTAGTAAAGAGGAAACACTTCCCTAGGATATGGTGCAATTGTGGAAACTCGTCTCTTGTTTTCTCCTCTTCCCTATATCTCTGTGATGTGGGGCTTAGAGGCAGTGAACTCAATAAGGTGGCAGCAAGGTATTTGGAATGTTCTGAGATATAGATTATTTTCGTAAGAGTTGTACTTTTTCCACATGTACACACCCTCCCATATACTTGTACATATCTTACAAACTTATGCACACATTATTAAATGCAAAGATAACTAGATTTATGACTTACAAGAGCAAATTTCCCACTTTTATAATCTTTTTATAAGCACCCTTCATTTCTACTTATTACAAAATAGAATCTTCTCTCCCTCATTATCAAACAGATATCACCTTCCCAAGAGCAGTTTTCTTAGTCAATCTGATGAATCTGTATACTTACCATATTTGTCAATGGTTGAGAACTGAAGACTTTTCTTCATGTCATCCAAAGACAGGCCTTGAGTGGAACATTGTCCAGCACTAGAAAATTCCATGAGACACTGTGAAAACCGCAGTGGCATTTGCTAATAACATTTTTATAAAACAGAATTTATTCTCTCAGCATAGATATCAGAGAACTGGCAATATGATACAATGGTACTTTTATCTTACACTGACTTGTTGGGGAAAAATTCAGAATTATTTGCAGCAAGTTGATCTAAGTGTGTCAGATCTAGGTAGGCTCCAATTCCTAGATGTATAACCTTAGACATAGAACCTTTTCTGAGCCTTAGTGTATTGATCTGTAAATCGGGGAAAGTTCATAAATAATATGGAATTTGTCTTGATTATTAAATACAGCAAACAGAGTTGAATATAAAATCTGGGTTAATATCCTTGCAAGTCTTACTTAAAAGGAACTAATGACCAGAATGTTATCATCTTAGTCATAATCAACAGAAATGAAACACATCCCAAAAGGTAATGTTATTTTTATATTGATTTTATTATAACACGAATTACAAGAGATAGTGATAATGGTATTTATTGAATGGTTCTTATGTATTAAGTATTTGCATATATCATTATATTTAATCTTTATCATTATTATTTCTCTCATTTTCTAGATCAGAAAGGCTTTCCAAGTGGTGCTAATGGTAAAGAATCTGCCTGCCAATGCAGGAGATGTAAGAGACTTGGATTCCATTCCTGGGTGGGGAAGATGCCCTGGAAGAGAAAATGGCACCCCACTACAGTATTCTTGCCAGGAGAACCCCATGGACAGAGGAGCTTGCTGGGCTACAGTCCATGGGGTTGCAAAGAGTTGGACATGACTGAGTGTCTTTGAATACATAGATTAGAAACAGAGGATGGGGCAACTAAGAAACTTGTTACATACATTTGGTAAATGGCTCACCTAGGATTCAAACCCAAGTCTTCCATATTCTAAAGCCTATATCCTTGCCCAGTATTCAGTTGGGAATTTTCTCATGATTCCTTGGCTTAAATTAATCCTTTTCTTTGCCAAACTTCTACTCCTCCATGTAGGTTAATGGGATCACTTCTTTTCTACTTTTTCAGACTCAAAACCTGAAGTTATCAGAGCTTTCACCCTACTATAAATCACATCTGTCAATCATATATCTGTAATTCCTCTTGTACCCATTTGTCTCATCCATACTTTAGCATCCTTAAAGAGGCAACCCAAGTTACCCCCAGAGCTGTCCCACTATGTCCACAGTAGAACTTGTAACTCCCCATGTCCCCAAGCTAGTTCTGCCAGCTCATTACTGGCACTACACCACTCCGTTACTTAACCCAAAATTCTGGGGTCATTCTCGGTACCTTTCTTTTTTTTATCTTCCACCTAATTCAAATATTTTTAACTTTGCATCCAAAATGTAACCCTAATCCATCCATCTCTCCTCCTTCAAGGTTTAAGCCATATATCTTTCTTGTCCAGACTGCTGCAATTTGCCTCCTAACTGATTTTCCTGCTTTCATTTCTGTCCCCTTATAATTTATTCTCCATATATTACCCAGAATGGTCTTCTCAAAATATAAAAGCATAAGCCATTTACTGACTCATTTGGAAAGACCCTGATGGTGGGAAAGATTGAAGGCAGGAGGAGAAGGGGAAGACAGAGGATGAGATGGTTGGATGGCAACACCGACTCAAAGGACATGAGTTTGAGTAAGCTCTGGGAGTTGGTGATGGACAGGAAGGCCTGGTGTGCTGCAGTCCACGGGGTTGCAAAGGGTCAGACATGACTGAGCAACTGAACTGAAGTCATTTACCTACCTAAGACATACTTAAGGGCTTCCCTGGAAGCTCAGTGGTAAAGAATCCACCTGCTAATGCCGGAGACATGGGTTTGATCCCTGATCTGGGAAAGTCCCACATGCCACAGAGCAACTAAGCCCGTGTCCCATAACTACTGAGCCTATGCTCTAGAGCCTGGGAGCAGCAGTTACTGTGCCCACGTGCTGCAACTACTGAAGCCTGCATGCCCTAAGAGCCCATGCTCCACAACACGAGAAGCCACTGCAATGAAAAGCCCATAGACCACAACTAGAAAGTAGCCCCTGCTCACCACAACTAGAGCAAAGTTTGTGCCGTGACAAATACCAAGCACAGCCAAAAATAAATGCATGAATAAATAAATAAATAAAACCTACTTAAAACCTTCCAATGACTCCCCAGTTCATTTAGAATAAAACACAAATACTTGGCCCTCAAATACAAGGCTCTCTCAAACCTTGCTTCATACCCCTCTCACCATCTTTGCTAAGCACTTCTTTTGTCATTCTTTCTGTCCTTTGAACCTTCCAAGCTTTCTCTCAATTCACAGCTTTTGCATTTGTGAAGTCTGCTTGGAATGCTTTTCTTTTTCCTTTTTTTTTTTTGTTTTTGTTTTAATTTTTTATTGGACCGTAGCTGCTTTACAATGTTGTGTTAGTTTCTGCTATACAGAAAAGTGAATCAGCTGTATGTATACACATATCCCCTCTTTTGGGGATTTCCTTCCCAGTTAGGTCAACACAGGACTGAGTAGAGTTCCTGGTGCTATATAGTAGGTTCTCATTAGTTATCTATTTTATACGTAGTAGTATATACATATATGTCAGTTCCAACCTCCCAATTCATCCCACCTCCTCCTTTCCCCTCTTGGTATCCATATATTTGTTCTCTATATCGGTGTTTCTATTTTTGCTTTGTAAACAAGTCCACCTGTACAGTTTCTCTAGATTCCACATATATGTATTAATATATATTTGTTCTTTTCTTTCTGACTTACTTCACTCTGTATAGTCTCTAGGTCCATCTATGTCTCTGTAAGTGGCACAATTTTCATTCCTTTTTATGGTTGAGTAATATTCCATTGTATATGCACACCACGTTTTCTTTATCTGTCTCTCTGTTGATGAACATTTAGGTTGTTCCTGTGTCCTGGCTATTGTGCTGCTGCTGCTAAGTTACTTCAGTCGTGTCTGACTCTGTGTGACCCCATAGATGGCAACCCACCAGGCTCCCCTGTCCCTGGGATTCTCCAGGCAAGAAAACTGGAGTGGATTGCCATTTCCTTCTCCAATGGATGAATGTGAAAAGTGAAAGGTAAGTCGTTCAGTTGTGTCCAACTCTCAGCGACCCCATGCACTGCAGCCTACCAGGCTCCTCTGTCCATGGGATTTTCCAGGCAAGAGTACTGGAGTGGGGTGCCATCGCCTTCTCCACTTGGCTATTGTAAATAGTGCTAAATGAACATTGGGGTGCATGTACCTTTTTGAATAATGGTTTTCTCTCAGTATATGCCCAGGAATGGGATTGCTGGGTCATATGGTAGTTCTATTTTTAGCTTTTTAAGGAAATGCTATACAAGTCTCCATAGCAGCTGTACCAATCCACATTCCCTCCAACAGTATAAAAGTAAAGTAAAGTAAAGTAAAGTGAAGTCGCTCAGTCGTTTCCAAGTCTTTGTGACCCCATGGACTGTAGCCTCCCAGGCTCCTCCATCCATGGAATTTTCTAGGCAAGAGTACTGGGGTGGGTTGCCATTTCCTTCTCCAGGGGCTCTTCCTGACCCAGGGATCAAACCAGGGTCTCCCACATTGCAGGTAGACACTTTACTGTCTGAGCCACCAACAGTATATGAGGGCTCTCTTTTCTCCAAATCCTCTCCAGCATTTTTGTTCAAAGATTTTTTTGCTATGGCTACTCTGATCGTGTGAGGATTTACCTCATTGTAGTTTTGATTTGCACTTCTCTAATAACTAGAAAAATTTGTGATACTGAGCATCTTTTTATGTGTTTCTGTGTCTTCTCTATGTCTTCTTTGGAGAAATGTCTGTTTGGGTCTTTCACCCATTTTTTGATTGGGCTATTCATTTTTTTTTTTTTTTTTAATTGAGCTGCCTGAGTTGTTTGTATATTTAGGAGATTAATCTCTTATCAGTTGCTTGTATGCAAATATTTTCACCCATTCTGAGGGTTGTCTTTTTGTCTTGTTTATGATTTTCTTTGCTATGCAAAAGCTTCAGATTTCACTTGTTTATTTTTGTTTTTATTTTCATTACTCTAAGAGATGGGTCAAAAAAGATCTTGTTGTAATTTATGTGAGTGTTCTGTTCATGTTTTCCTCTAAGGGTTTTATAGTTCCTGTCCTTACATTTAAGTCTTTAATCCATTTTGAGTTTATTTTCATCTATGGTGTTAGGGAGTGTTCTAATTTCATTCTTTACATGTAGCTGTCCAATTTTCCCAGAACCACTTATTGAAGAGACTATCTTTTCTCCACTGTATATTCTTGCCTCCTTTAAGAACGACAATAAGCCTTCTGGTGCAAGACTCCTGAATTTGAGTCTTCACTCCACTATTTATTAGTTCTATGACCTTTTTGGCAAATTGTTTAACTGGCATGTGCCTCAGTTTGTGCAACTATAAAATGGGAATTACAACAGGACTTCACTTATGATGTTAATTTTAGAGAATTAAAGAAATATTTATAAGTTTTAAAGTATTTTGAACAGTTCTAACATTTAGTAAGCACTCAAAAATGTTACCTACTTTTATTATTTATCAAGTTCAAACTCAAAGAAAGCATTTCCTCAAAGTCCTCTTGGATACTCCCAGTTGGAATTCCATATCCCTCTAGTACTTTTTACTCCGGACACAGGGCTTATCAGAGTCTGCCTTGGTGTAGAATGATCTATATTTCCATACTGCTGCTGCTGCTAAGTTGCTTCAGTCGTGTCCGACTCTGTGCGACCCCATAGATGGCAGCCCACCAGGTTCTCCCATCCCTGGGATTCTCCAGGCAAGAACACTGGAGTGAGTTGCCATTTCCTTCTCCAGTGCATGAAAGTGAAAAGTGAAAGTGAAGCTGCCCAGTCGTGCCTGACTCTTCGTGACCCCATGGACTGCATCCTACCAGGTTCCTCCATCCATGGGAGTTTCCAGGCAAGAGTACTGGATATTTCCATACTAATACCCCACTAAACAGAATGCCTGTGCAGGTCTGAGATCCTAATACCTGTGGGTCTTCTGCAGGACCTAGCTGGTACTTTGTAAATAGATAAAATAATAAAAGTGTGTTAAATTAAGTTATTAAAAAATATTCATTCAGAGAAGTTTAGACTTTTCTAAACACGTACATGAATTCACATAGTTTAATTCACTTAGCTGCCTTAAAAATGACTACATGTTTGGTTACTTTCTTAAGCTATAAAGTGAAGATACTGTTTCTTAGAGAAAAAAAAATGATTAAAAAAAGGAAGTATTGAACTAAAGTGGGACATGGCGTGATCTCAATCAACATTAAATGGCAAATCACACTCAGTTTGGACAACATAATCTCATTCAAGATATTTTTCAAAATCAAAATTACCTTATTAATTCCTGTAACCTCCTTAGCACTCAAGCTCCTTTTAAGAAATGAGCCATAAGCAGTAGTCTTGGCAACAAGAAGATAATAGGGAATAAATATTTTATCATCAAAAAGGCTATCTGGTTTCCTATGAATAAAAGCTCATCTCCAAGTTGTCTTATTTATTTAGTTGCTGAATGCAATCCGTGCCAGGGGACTTAACCTTCCTGCCCAAGAGATACCACATAAGCTGTCTCTGGCTGCTATTCTAGGATGACAGACAGATGGAAGCTAAGCACAGTCAAGGCAGACAAAGGAGAAGAAACCAGACCTTGATCAGTGGAACTAACTGTCCTCAACCCATGGGTATCCAGACTTCAGTGGGAGTTTCACAGAAGCCCAGAGTTTCAGAGACACACTGGGACCTCTGTTTGCTGAAGTCATGGCCAGTGTAAATAGGCATTTCCAGGATGCAGCTGCCCCATGAATTCAGGGAAAGTAAATCTGAACCAATGGCAGGTAAGGAAAATACTCAATTTTGCAGCATTTCATGTTACTCGTCACCTAGGAGGCTTTCTTTATGCTAAAAGGATAATATATATCATATATAGACATATATATGAATGATATATAATATTATAATGGTAATTTTACATATACCTTTTATGGGAATGAAATGAAACTTTGTCTTTTAAAGAGAATAAGATAGTCTTTAGGTTAGTTTATGCATACTACAACATCATATTGATATACCTTAGTGCTAAAACAGTTTCAGTCATTTTAGGCTAAATAGTTCATATTAGCTTTGTGATGGATATGCAAAGATAAGCATAATCATCAGTCATTTTCTCTTATAAAGATATACTGTGTGTGTGTGCTGTTCAGTCAATCAGTCATGTGTGACTCTTTGTGGTTCCCACGGACTGTAGCCCACCAGGCTCCCTCTGTCCATGGAATTTCCCAGGCGAGAATACTGGAGTGGGTTGTCATTTCCTTCTCCAGGGGATCTTTCTGACCCAGGGATCGAACCTGCGTCTCTTGCGTCTATTGCACTGGCAGGCGGGTTCTTTACCAGCTGAGCCACTATACCCAAAAGGTACAGTAGGGAATGAATAATTTATCCAACAGGAAGGCCTGAACCAAAATTCAGAAGTTATTTTTCACTTCTCAATCCACGTGTTACCTAGTTGATTGGCTGCTAATGAGGCCAGTTCACACCCAAATCCAAATAATGCAATTTGTATTTTTGTGTGTGCACACCATTCAGACTGTGGCTTGTCAGCGCAACATAGCCTGCTTGCAAATAGTCACTCGTGCTCTGAGCAAAGACAACAAGGGCATTCAAAACTAAAATATGAGGCTATGTTGGCTGAAATGAATGCAGAGATAATGACTCTCATGACAAGCACATTAAGCAAAAATACTATCCAGGGAGAAGTAAATCAATATATACATAAGATACAGAGGAACCTTGAAGAATGGGAAAAGCACTAGCAGATAGAACACACCCAAATATAGATTCAACTTGCCAAAGCAGGAGTTAGGCAGAGTCCGCAAACTAAGCTGGTGGGTTAATGTGTATTACGGGCAAAACTCCCCAAAGGAATATGAAAACAGTTTTTCTGTACACTTAAAGACAGTTCTGATCACTAGAAGCTAGCATGGCATCAGTAAGAAAAAAAAATGCTAGATTGGCTTTATTTCTTTTCAGTAAGGATAAACTTAAAGGGGCAATCCATAGGTTAGAACATAGAGCTAGACTCATATCATGGGCAGAACTTCGCCTGATTGCTTTATGAGTAATGAGGAGAGGTCTGTGCCAGGTGACAATGGTTAGATTGGATTGTCACTGGTTGAATATTCAGAATCGACAAAGACCTCAGGTAGGTGACATCTCCTACGGTTTAGACATTGGGAAAAGTTAAAACAAAGTACTGCATTTCCTAACATTAGAACTGTCCATAAATAGATTGAGTTGTTCTAGAAGGGGGTATCATCCCATCTCCAGGTATATTCCAGCTGTGGTTGGAACATCTTGTTCCAACTAAGTGCTACAGAGGGATCCCGGTATCCATCTGGAAGTCACATGATCTCTATTTCTTACATTCTATGATTCTTTAGAATGTATCTGGGAATGATGTAGTCTCTGAAACTAGCTTTGATGTATTGGAAAGGCAGAGTGAAATTACACAGTTCCCACTTAGGCAGATTTTTATCTTCCTTATCTGCACTGACTGACATTTGGCCAGGGCTGAATGCCTGATTCCCAAACACACACCACCGCATACCTAGCTCTACATTACCACTTCTGCTCAAGCTGGTGCTTGTAGCTTTTTGTATATATACATTTCATTTGATACAGTAACTGAACCATGCTATTTGCCTGAAGGAACCATCTTCTTGAGTGCTTTTTTTCTTCAAAGGAAGAACCACGCTGCCATCTAAGATGAAGCAAAGGAAAGTGTAGAGAAGTCACTTTCACATAAACCCATCATTAAGGATTTGAATGACAGGCTGTGTAATATTGGCACTGAAAATTTCTGAGCTGCTTCAGAACGGTTTTTATATAAGTCACATTTATAGAATATTCATATTGAACACCTGAGGGGTGGGAAAAAACCCTAAAACACTCTCATCTCTTAATCCAGAAAGGTATATTGTTAAGGTCCATGAGGAAGGAAGAAAAAGACTGTCTGAAGAAATCCCTGGCAATTTGGGTCCCATCTCTCCCGAGTGGTGGGAGCAGGTAATGCCTCAGTGAGTGCAAATGGTCCCATTCAGAGCCTCAAAAGCAGCCAGTATTGTGGCTTCCCAGGTGGCACAAGTGGTAAAGGATCAACCTGCCAATACAGGAGATGTAAGATGTGGGTTGGATCCCTGGGTCAGGAAGATTCCCTGGATCAGGAAGATTCCCTGGAGGAAGAAATAGCAACCCACTTCAGTATTCTTGCCTGGAGAATCCCATGGACAGAGAAACCTGGAGGGCTACAGTCAACAAAGAGTTGGACAGGACTGAGCAGGCGCCCCCCCCCCCGACCCCCCCACCCCCACGCACCACATTGTGGCTTCCAAATCACAGCCTGCCAAATACGTCTGGTATTGAAGCAGCAAATCATGGCTTTGGCTGTGGGATTCATGAATTCTCGGAATATCTGCTAGTGCCATAATTGCTTCTGACGGAATTACATTCCAAATAAGACTTCAGATGGGCATACAATCCAAAAGAAATCATTTTTATCATATTCTTCCAAATGTGGCTTATGCGAGCTGGGGATTTTGCCTTGGTGAATTACAGCGCACTTATACCCGTCTACATGACTTGCAAGCACGAGTAAAATTAAAACAACCAGATAAAAATAAAGTGACCTAGAACATTAAGTTCTATCACAGTGACATAAAAATAATTTCTTATATTTGCTTTATAGCTTGCACATACTTTTTGATTGATTAAAGAGTTTAAAATCTCCATGGAGTTTAGCTTAAAACCTCCATAGGTGTCCAAGAAGGCATCAATCCCATGCAGGTGGAAAGCCAGGCTCAAGAAGTTTGAATCACCTGCATAAACTCACAGATCTAGCAAGAAGCAGAACCAGAATTTGATCAACCAGTCTTTATACTTCCAGTGCATGCTTTTTCTTCTAAAATACATGTCATTTAACAGTAGTATGGGCTTCCTAGGTAGTTTAGTGGTAAAGACTCTCTCTGCCAATGCAAGAGCCACAGAAGAAGACATGTGTTTCATCCTTTAGTTGGGAAGATCCCCTGGAGGAGGGCCTGGCACCCCACTCCAGTACCATTGTCTGGAGAATCCCATGGACAGAGGAGCTGGCAGGTTATAGTCCATGGGGTGACAAACAATAGGACACGACTGAGCATGTGCACACACACATAACAGCTGCTGCTGCTGCTGTTGCTGCTAAGTCACTTCAGTTGTGTCCGACTCTGTGCGACCCCATAGACGGCCGCCCACCAGGCAGCATATGTCAAACTGTTGATGTGTTTACCACATGGGGAGCTCACTGAATGAGTCATGAGTTACAGAGTTTGGACCCTTTGCATACAAAAGTGATCAAGAAAATTCTTATGGATAATATGCTTCCTCATCATAGAGAGACCAAAATCAGCTTCTCAAGTCTTGCTTTGTTAGACCTTTTAAAAAAGTATACTTTCCACTGTCTGACAATGGCTTTCCCATCCCTGAGCAGTGATGTCAAAACATGAGACACACACACCAAACTTTCTAAATGAGATGTTTATGATTCTCCCCGACTCTCTGAGCTTGTGTAAGGTTTCCTAAGCTGCACACATGGATTCATCTTCCTAAACACTGTCCTAAGTTGAACAGAAAACAATTAGGTTACCAGTGTGATTAAACACTCCAGGCAAAATTTTCTTTCTTTCTCTTTTTTTAAATTTTCTTTCTTTCAAGTGGTTCCAGTTAGTTTTACACAGCTAAAAATGCCCTCCAGGGTGGCCTGTAACCTGGAAGATTTAGCCATTTGGATTTTGCACAAAATAGCACCATCTAAGGCCCCACAGCTTTGCAAATATGCTTGGTGGTTTCTTGGATGCTTTTGCCGTCTGTCTGAACCCTGTTACCTGTCTAAGGATATTAGCCCAAGGATCGGTGCCATATGCACCCTCATCCCCTTCCTCCAGAGGAATATATCTGGGTTAGGAGTCATTTATTTCACTCAAAAGGAAACAAAGACAGGCAATATTTAACCAGAATTTCAGAGCTTTGACACTAATCTAAAGGACTAATACAAAGAAAAAGTAAAGAAACAGCCTGCTGAGATCCCTAATAAAGGTGTTTACACAAAGAAAATAAATGCCTTTCCATAGAAAAGGCTACTCGAGTCATCTGGCTATTCCTTTTGGCATTTAGCTGAAAACAAATACATCTATTTAAAACAGATCTGTCAGAAGGGATAAATGCCGCTGTACACTTTGCAATTTCTCTCTATGCCACACACCTTTTCTTTGGCCTAAAGAGAAACACGACATTTCTATTAGAAACAGAATCACCTTTGGCCTAACTTTGAAATAGTCCAGTCAGATTACTATGAATAAACCTTTGTTAATTTATCAGCTAGATTCAACATATTTATTTATTCATGATTTCCCTCTGGCTGTTTTGAAAACATTGTTTTGTCTTTGTCAATATTCCCTACTTGATAATGTCCTAAATTAAAACAAATTTATTGCACCCATTACAGTAAATGGGCAATGGCCAAAGTATTTAATGGGGTCAGAGGCCAGTGCAAAGTATCTTTTTCAGGAAAATCAAGCCCATCAGCTTTCTATCAATGGCAAATGTCCCCGGGCTATAAAAAGACTGAAAGACTTGGCAATGGGTCATGGCTCTGTTTGAGCCATTAGGCAAATAGCCAAGGTCTCAGCTCCCTTAATTTTAAAGGAAAAAGCAATTAGGTAAAGAATTATGAATAAAGAAAAATGCAGTGAGAACTGAAAGTGTGCATTAATTCCTTGATGGTTTATAAATTATTAATATGCTCAACAGTAACCTGACAACACTACCACCTCTCAATTTACCTCTGCTTTAAACAGGTATAAATGAATCAACTGTACAGTCTAGCAGGAGGTGGGCTTTGCCTGCTAAACTGAGGAAAATCCCTTAAATATAGCAGAATCTTTCTTATCCTTCACTGTTTGTATCTAAAAAAGGGAAATCTTGTTAAATAAAGAACTGTGAGATCTTGGTAGCATGAGAGTTATTAAGCCCACTCCTCATTCCTCCATTTATCCACCTCCCATTTTACTGAGAAGTACACTGAAGCCACGTAAAGTGAATTAACGTATTCAAGTTCATATGCTAAGGTTAAAGTCAAGAATATAAGCTGGAGTGGTAAACCTCTAGTCTTCTTTGATGATTTTTATTCTTATTTTTAAGTGGAGAGGGAAACTAAAATTTGCAGTGTATCTACTGAGTGCAGGAACACAATCAGATGCTTTATAATCCCTATAATCTTTGCTCCACCCAAAAATTCATTTTACGTGCAAGGAAACCAAGGCTTAGAAAGTCTAAATCTTGTCCAAGGTCACACAGTTGTAATTCAAACCTCAAGGAAATCAACCCTGAATATTCATTGGAAGGACCTATGCTGAATGATGCTAAAGCTGAAACTCCAGTATTTTGGCCACCTCATGCGAAGAGCTGACTCATTGGAGAAGACTCTGATGCTGGGAGGGATTGGGGGCAGGAGGAGAAGGGGACGACAGAGGATGAGACGGCTGGATGGCATCACTGACTCGATGGATGCGAGTCTGGGTGACCTCCGGGAGCTGGTGATGGACAGGGAGGCCTGGCGTGCTGCAGTTCATGGGGTCGCAAAGAGTCGGACACGACTGAGCGACTGATCTGATCTGATCTGATGCTGATGCTCCAATACTTTGGCCACCTAATGCCAAGAGCTGATTCATTGGAAAATACCCAGATACTGGGAAAGATTGAGGGCATGAGAAAAAGCAGGTTACAGAGGATGAGATAGTTGGGTGGTATGAAGCATCAATATGAACGAAGCTAGTCGAGGTGATGGAATTCCAATTAAGCTATTTCAAATGCTAAAGGATGATGCTGTGAAAGTGCTGCACTCAATATGCCAGGAAATTTGGAAAACTCAGCAGTGGCCACAGGACTGGAAAAGGTCAGTTTTCATTCCAATCCCTAAGAAAGACAATGCCAAAGAATGTGCAAACTACCACACAATTGCACTCATCTCACATGCTAGTAGAGTGATTTTCAAAATTCTCCAAGCCAGGCTTCAACAATACGTAAACCATGAACCTCCAGATGTTCAAGCTGGATTTAGAAAAGGCAGAGGAACCAGAGATCAAATTGCCAACATTCACTGGATCATCGAAAAAGCAAGAGTTCCAGAAAAACATCTATTTCTGCTTTATTGACTATGCCAATGCTTTTGACTGTGTGGATCACAATCAACTGTGGAAAATTCTGAAAGAGATGGGAATACCAGACCACCTGACCTGTTTCTTGAGAAACCTGTATGCAGGTCAGGAAGCAACAGTTAGAACTGGTCATGGAACAATAGACTGGTTTCAAATAGGAAAAGGAGTACGTCAAGGCTGTATATTGTCACCCTGCTTATTTAACTTCTATGCAGAGTACATCATAAGAAATGCTGGGCTGGAAGAAGCACAAGCTGGAATCAAGATTGCTGGGAGAAATATCAATAACTTCAGATAAGCAGACGACACCACCCTTTTGGCAGAAAGTGAAGAAGAATTAAAGAGCCTCTTGATGAAAGTGAAAGAGGAGAGTCAAAAAGTTGGCTTAAAGCTCAACATTTGGAAAACTAAGATCATGGAATCTGGCCCCATCACTTCATGGCAAATAGATGGACAAACAGTAGAAACAGTGACTGACTTTATTTTGGGGGCTCCAAAATACTGCAGATGGTGACTGCCGCCATGAAATTAAAAGACACTTACTCCTTGGGAGAAAAGTTATGACCAACCTAGATAGCATATTCAAAAGCAGAGACATTACTTTGCCAACAAAGGTCCTTCTAGTCAAGGCTATGGTTTTTCCAGTGGTCATGTATGGATGTGAGTGAAAAGTGAGTGAAGTCGCTCAGTTGTGTCTGATTCTTTGTGGCACCGTGGACTGTAGCCTACCAGGCTCCTCCGTCCATGGGATTCTCCAGGCAAGAAAACTGGAGTGGGTTGCCATTTCCTTCTCCAGGGGATCTCCCCAACCCAGGGATCAAACCCCGGTCTCCCGCATTGCAGGCAGATGCTTTAAACTCTGAGCCACCAGGGAAGCCATGGATGTGAGTGTTGGATTATAAGGAAAGCTGAGCACCGAAGAATTGCTGCTTTTAAATTATGGTGTTGGAGAAGACTCTTGAGAGTCCATTGGACTGCAAGGAAATCCAACCAGTCAATCCTAAAAGGAATTTAGTCCTGAATACTCATTGGAAGGACTGACATTGAAGCTGAAACCCAAATACTTTGGCCACCTGATGCGAAGAGCTAACTCATTTGAAAAGACCCTGATGCTGGGAAAGGTTGAAGGCCAGAGGAGAAGGGGATGACAGAGGATGAGATGGTTGGATGGCATCACTGACTCAATGGATATGAGTTTGAGTAAACTCTGGGAGTTGGTGATGGACAGGGAGGCCTGGCATGCTGCTGTCCATGAGGTCGCAAAGAGGCAGACATGACTGACTGACTGAACTGAACTGAACAGAGAATGAGATGAATGGATAGAATTACAGACTCAATGGACACGAGTTTGAGCAGACTTTGGGAGATAGTGAAGGACAGGGAAGCCTGGTATACTGCAGTTCATGGGGTTAAAAATAGTTGGACATGACTTAGCAGGTACTCAGTTGTTTCCGACTCTTTGTGACCCCATGGACTACAGCACTTCAGGACTGGGTGTCCATCACTAACTTCCAGAGCTTACTCAAACTTATGTCCATTGAGGCTATGATGCCATCCAACCATCTCATGCTCTGTCGTCCCCTTCTCCTCCCACCTTCAATCTTTCCCAGTAACAAGGTCTTTTCAAATGAGTCAATTCTTCACATCAGGTGGTCAAAGCATTGGAGTTTCAGCTTCAGCATCAGTCCTTCCAATGAATATTTAGGACTGATTTCCTTTAGGATGGATGGGTTTGATCTCCTTGCAGTCCAAGGGACTCTCAAGAGTCTTCTCCAACACCACAGTTCAAAAGCATAAATTCTTGGGTGCTCAGCCTTCTTTATAGTCCAATTCTCACATCCATACATGACTACTAGAAAAACCATAGCTTTGACTAGAAGGACCTTTGTTGGTAAAGTAATGTTGGCAATGCTTTGTTGGCAAAGCTTTTTAATATGCTGTCTAGGTTGGTCATAGCTTTTCTTCCAAGGAGCAAGCGTCTTAATTTCATGGCTGCAGTCACCAACTGCAATGATTTTGGAGCCCCCCCCCCCCCCCCGCCACTGCCCTCCGCCAAAAAAAAAAATAAAGTCTGCACTGTTTCCATTGTTTCTCCACCTATTTGCCATGAAGTGATGGAATCGGATTTGATTTAGGTTCCCTACTTTCTTCAATTTAAGTCTGAATTTGGCAATAAGGAGTTCATGGTCTCAGCCACAGTCAGCTCCTCGTCTTGTTGTTGCTGATTGTATAGAGATTCTCCATCTTTGGCTGCAAAGAATATAATCGATCTGATTTTGGTGTTGACCATCTGGTGATGTCCATGTATAGAGTCTTCTCTTGTGTTGTTGGAAGAGGGTATTTGCTATGACCAATGCATTTTCTTGGCAAAACTCTGTTAGTCTTTGCCCTGCTTCATTCCGTATTCCAAGGCCAAATTTGCCTGTTACTCCAGGTGTTTCTTGACTTCCTACTTTTGCATTCCAGTCCCCTATAATGAAAAGGACATCTTTTTGGGGTGTTAGTTCTAAAAGGTCTTGTAGGTCTTCATAGAACCGTTCAACTTCAGCTTCTTCAGCTTTACTGGTTAGGGCATAGACTTGGATTACTGTGACATTGAATGGTTTGCCTTGGAAACCTGGGGTCTCTTTGAAAGGAATGATGCTAAAGCTGAAACTCCAGTATTTTGGCCACCTCATGCGAAGAGGTGACTCACTGGAGAAGATTCTGATGCTGGGAGGGATTGAGGGCAGGAGGAGAAGGGGATGACAGAGGATGAGATGGCTGGATGGCATCACTGACTCCATGGATGTGAGTCTGAGTGACCTCTGGGAGTTGGTGATGGGCAGGGAGGCCTGACGTGCTGCAATTCATGGGGTCGTGAAGAGTCGGACATGACTGAGCGACTGATCTGATCTGATCTGATGGGACCGGATGCCATGATCTTAGTTTTCTGAATGTTGAGCTTTAAGCCAACTTTTTCACTCTCCTCTTTCACTTTCATGAAGAGGCTCTTTAGTTCTTCACTTTCTGCCATAAGGGTGGTGTCATCTGCTTATCTGAGGTTATTGATATTTCTCCTGGCATCTTGATTCCAGCTTGTGCTTCTTCCAGTCCAGCATTTCTCATGATGTACTCTGCATGTAAGTTAAATAAGCAGGGTGATAATATACAGCCTTGATGTACTCCTTTTCCTATTTGGAACCAGTCTGTTCCATGTCCAGTCTAACTGTTGCTTCTTGATTTGTATACAGATTTCTCAGGAGGCAGGTCAGGTGGTTTGGTGTTCCCACCTCTTGAAGAATTTTCCACAGTTTGTTGTGATCTACACATTCAAAGGCTTTGGCATAGTCAGTAAAGCAGAAGTAGATGTTTTTCTGCAACTGTCTTGCTTTTTGATGATCCAGAGAATGTTGGCAATTTGATCTCTGGTTCCTCTGCCTTTTCTAAATCCAGCTTGAACATCTGGAAGTTCACAGTTCATGTACTGTTGAAGCCTGGCTTGGAGAATTTTGAGCATTACTTTGCTAGCATATGCTGCTGCTGCTGCTATATAGCTTCAGTCGTGTCCAACTCTGTGCGACCCCACAGATGGCAGCCCATCAGGCTCCCCTGTCTCTGGGATTCTCCAGGCAAGAACACTGGAGTGGGTTGCCATTTCCTTTTCCAATGCATGAAAGTGAAAAGTGAAAGTGAAATCGCTCAGTCGTGTCCTACTCTTCGTGACCCCATGGACTGCAGCCCACTAGGCATATGCGATGAGTACAATTTTGCGGTAGTTTGAGCATTCTTTGCATAGCCTTTCTTTCGGACTGTAATGAAAACAGACCTTTTCCAGTCCTGTGGCCACTGCTGAGTTTTCCAAATTTGCTGGCATATTGAGTGCAGCACTTTAACACCATTATCTTTTAGGATTTGAAGTAGCTCAACTGTAATTCCATCACCTCCACTAGTTTTGTTGGTGGTGATGCTTCCTAATGCCCACTTGACTTCGAATTGCAGAATGTCTGGCTCTGGGTGAGTGATCATACCATCATGGCTATCTGGGTCATAAAGATCTTCTTTTATAGTTTTTCTGTGAAGAACTATATAAAGAACTATATTAAGAAGAGTTAATATCTACTGCTTCTGTTAGGTCCATACCATTTCTGTCCTTTATCGAGCCCATCTTTGCATGAAATGTTCCCTTGGTATCTCTAATTTTCTTGAAGAGATCTCTAGTCTTTCCGATTTTATTGTTTTCCTCTGTTTCTTTGCATTGATTCTTCTCTCTCCTCACTATTCTTTGGAACTTTGCATTAAATGGGTATATCTTTCTTTTTCTCCTTTACCTTTCTGTCTTGTCTTTTCTCAGCTATTTGTAAGGACTCGTCAGACAAACATTTTGCCTTTTTACATTTCTTGGGAATGGTTTTGAACACTGCCACTTGTACAACGTTCATATGTACCTCCATCCATAGTTCTTCAGGCACTCTATCAGATCTAATTCCTTGAATCTATTTGTTACTTCCACTGTATAATCGTAAGGGATTTGATTTAGGTCATACTTGAATGGTGTAGTGGTTCTCTCTACTTTCTTCAATTTCAGTCTGAATTTGGCAATAAGGAATTCATGATCTGAGCCACAGTTGGCCCCCCAGTCTTTGTTTTTGCTGACTGTATAAAGCTTCTCCATCTTTGGCTGCAAAGAATATAATCATTCTGATTTTGGTACTGACCATCTGGTGATGTGCATATGTAGTCTTCTTTTGTGTTGTTGGAAGAGGTTGTTTGATATGATCAGTGTGTTCTCTTAGCAAAACTCAGCTAACCTTTGACCTGCTGCCTTTTGTACTCCATGGCTGAATTTGCGTGTTACTCCAGGTATCTTTTGACTTCCTACTTTTTCATTCTAGTCCCCTAAAATGAAAAGGATATCTTTTTTGGGTGTTAGTTCTAAAAGGTCTTGTAGGTCTTTTAGAACTGTTAAACTTCAGCTTCTTCAGCATTACTGGTTGGGGCATAGACTTGGATTACTGTGATAGTGAATGGTTTGCCTTGGAAACAAACAGTGATCATTCTGTCGTTTTTGAGATTGCATCCAAGTACTGCATTTTGGACTCTTTTTGTTGACTATGATGGCTATCATATGACTATCCTTCTAAGGGATTCTTGCCAACAGTAGTAGATATAATGGTCATCTGACTTAAATTCACCCATTCCAGTCCATTTTAGTTCAGTGATTCCTAAAATGTCAACATTCACTCTTGCCATCTCCTGTTGACCACATCCAATTTGCCTTGATTCATGGACCTGACATTCCAGGTTCCTATGCAATATTGCTCTTTACAGCATCGGACCTTGCTTCCATCACCAGTAACAAGTGGGTGTTGTTTTTGCTTTGGCTCGGTCTCTTCATTCTTTCTGGAGTTATTTCTCCATTGATCTACAGTAGCATATTGGGCACCTACCGACCTGGGGAGTTCATCTTTCAGTGTCCTACCTTTTTGCCTTTTCATACTGTTCATGGAGTTCTCAAGGCAGGAATACTGAAGTGGTTTGCTATTCCCTTCTCCGGTGGACCACATTTTGTCAGAACTCTCCAGCATGACCTGTCTGTCTTAGGTGGCCCTACATGGTATGGCTCACAGTTTCATTGAGTTAGACAAGGCTGTGGTCCATGTGATTAGATAGGTTAGTTTTCTGTGATTGTGGTCTTCATGCCCTCTGATGGAGAAGAATAAGAGGCTTATGGAAGCTTCCTGATGGGAGAGACTGACTGAGGGGGTAAGGATTTACTGACTCAGTAAATCCTTAATCCAATTTTCTGTTGAAGGGCGGGGCTGTGATCCCTCCCTTTTGTTTGACCTGAGGCCAAACTATGGTGGAGGTAATGAAGATAATGGTGACCTCCTTCAAAAGGTCCCATGTAAGCCCTGCTGCACTCAGTGCCCCCAGCCTGCCGCAGGCCACTGCTGACCCACGCTTCTGCCGGAGACTCCTGGACACTCACGGGCGAGTCTGGGTCAGTCTCTTGTGGGGTCACTGCTCCTTTCTCCTGGGTCCTGGTGGGCACAAGCTTTTGTAAGTGCCCTCCAAGCATCTGTTTCCCCAGTCCTATGTAAGTTCTGGTGGCTCTATGGTGGGGTTAATGGCAACCTCCTCCAAGAGGGCTTATGCCATACCCAGGTCTGCTGCACCCTGAGCCCCTGCCCCTGCAGCAGTCCACTGCTGACCCGCACCTCTGCAGGAGACACTCAAACACAGTTTTGGCTCAGTCTGTAAGGTCTCTGGGTTCTGATGCACACGAAGTTTGTTTGAGCCCTCCAAGCGACTGAACAACAACAAATCTGCTTTCCCCACTTAACCGTGTTGGCTCTAGGAATGTTTCCCAAATTTATACCATAATCTTGCCTCTATCCCTCTGCCCATGGTTGTTCATCAAGCAGAATGCCAGGCACTATGCTGACTAGAAAGGATTCAGATATGAGTGTGTTGGGCATGGACACTACCCTCTGTGGTAGAAATGTGAACTTGGACAGGTAAATGTTAATTCTGGGAACATGGAACATATTCTAGAGGGTATCCTCTCTACACAGAGGAAATAACATTACATGACAGACAAGCAAAGGTTTCCAAGGGGAGGGGACTTCTGGGGAAAGGACTGAATAGGGGTATTTGTGAAGACCCAGGAAATTAAATGGCTAAAGTGAATGTATATTTTTTTAACTTTTTGTTTTGAAGCAATCTCAAAATAAAAAAGGTTGCAACTACAGTACATTTTTTTCCTGAACAATTTAAGAGTAAACTGCCAATCCGATACCCATGATCTCCCCAATATATTAGTGTACTCCTAAAATAAAGACATTCTCTTACATAACCACAATAGAAGCATTTCATTCCACCATCTACCCTCAGATTCCATTTGTCTGTTATCTCTATCGTGCTCTTTACAGCAAAATGGTCCAATTCAGAATAACACTGTTATACTTCTTTAATCTCCTTCAATCTTGAAGAGTTCTCAGTCTCTACTTGAATTTCATGACATTTTCTAAAGATGATGAGCCAGTTATTTTGCAGTGTCCTTTGTGCATGTGCGCGTGTACAGTCACTTCAGTCGTGTCTGACTCTTTGCGACTCTATTGACTGTGGCACACCAGGCTCCTCTGTCCAAGGGATTCTTTAGGCAAGAACACTGGAGTGGGTTACTATGCCCTCTTCCAGGGGATCTTCCTGACCCAGGGATGGAACCTGTGTCTCTTATGTCTCCTGCATTGGAAAGTGGGTTCTTTACCACTAGCACCACCTGGGAAGCCTGAGTGTCCTCTAATTTGGCTATATTTGAGATTTACTAATAATTAATTTAAAATTATGCCTCTTTGGTGGGAGGTATCACAGATATGATCCTGTATTCTATTCACTGTATCTCACTGCATTTGATTTATCCTATTATTGTGCTCCGGAGAAGGCAATGGCACCCCACTCCAGTACTCTTGCCTGGAAAATCCCATGGATGGAGGAGCCTGGAAGGCTGCAGTCCATGGGGTCGCTGAGGGTCAGACATGACTGAGCGACTTCACTTTCACTTTTCACTTTCATCCATTGGAAAAGGAAATGGCAACCCACTCCAGTGTTTTTGCCTGGAGAATCTCAGGGACAAGGGAGCCTGGTGGGCTGCCATCTATGGGGTCACACAGAGTCGGACATGACTGAAGTGACTTAGCAATAGCAATTATTGTGCTCAAATAATAATTTAGATTATCTGATTAAGGTGGTGTCTGACAGGACTCTCTAATATAAAATTCCTCTTTTTCTCTTTGTAATGAGTAGATATTTTTGGGGGGAGATGTTCTATCTCTCAACCAAGTTTCATTATCTTTATTTATTTATATCTGTATGGATTTAAAGTTACTATCTCATTCACTGGATTATAATATTATGATCATTGTTTATTTTGATGCTTAAATTTTCTCACAGTTGATAGGCAGGAGACTTTAAGCTGTCCCTTTGCCATATATCCATCTTTCTTTGGGTACAACTTTACTTCCTGGCATAAGATGTGCTAGGCGTACTTTGTACACTCCTTGTCCCAGATTACCTTGGGCGCGTGGTATCTCTTCACGGCTGCTCCAGCAAAGCACAGCCATCACACCTTACCTTGGACGAGGGGTAAGATCATCCCCATGGAAAAGAAATGCAAAAAAGAAAAATGGCTGTTTGGGGAGGCCTTACAAATAGCTGTGAAAAGAAGAGCAGCAAAAAGCAAAGGAGAAAAGGAAAGATATAAACATCTGAATGCAGAGTTCCAAAGAATAGCAAGGAGAGATAAGAAAGCCTTCTTTAGCGATCAATGCAAAGAAATAGAGGAAAACAACAGAATGGGAAAGACTAGGGATCTCTTCAAGAAAATCAGAGATACCAAAGGAACATTTCATGCAAAGATGGGCTAAATAAAGGACAGAAATGGTATGGATCTAACAGAAGCAGAAGATATTAAGAGGTGGCAAGAATACACAGAAGAACTGTACAAAAAGATCTTCATGACCCAGATAATCACGATGGTGTGATCACTGACCTAGAGCCAGACATCCTGGAATGTGAAGTCAAGTGGGCCTTAGAAAGCATCACTAGGAACAAAGCTAGTGGAGGTGATGGAATTCCAGTGGAGCTATTCCAAATCCTGAAAGATGATGCTGTGAAAGTGCTACACTCAACATGCCAGCAAATTTGGAAAACCCAGCAGTGGCCACAGGACTGGAAAAGGTCAGTTTTCATTCCAATCCCAAAGAAAGGCAATGCCAAAGAATACTCAAACTACTGCACAATTGCACTCATCTCACACGCTAGTAAAGTAATGCTCAAAATTCTCCAAGCCAGGCTTCAGCAATATGTGAACCGTGAACTTCCTAATGTTCAAGCTGGTTCTAGAAAAGGCAGAGGAACCAGAAATCAAATTGCCAACATCTGCTGGATCATGGAAACAGCAAGAGAGTTCCAGAAAAACATCTATTTCTGCTTTATTGACTATGCCAAAACCTTTGACTGTGTGGATCACAATAAACTGTGGAAAATTCTGAAAGAGATGGGAATACCAGACCACCTGATCTGCCTCTTGAGAAATCTGTATGCAGGTCAGGAAACAACAGTTAGAACTGGTCATGGAACAACAGACTGGTTCCAAATAGGAAAAGGAGTACGTCAAGGCTGTATATTGTCACCCTGTTTATTTAACTTATATGCAGAGTACATTATGAGAAATGCTGGACTGGAAGAAACACAAGTTGGAATCAAGATTGCTGGGAGAAGCATCAATCACCTCAGATATGCAGATGACACCACCCTTATGGCAGAAAGTGAAGAGGAACTAAAAAGCCTCTTGATGAAGGTGAAAGTGGAGAGTGAAAAGTTGGCTTAAAGCTCAACATTCAGAAAATGAAGATCATGGCATCCGGTCCCATCACTTCATGGGAAATAGATGGGGAAACAGTGTCAGACTTTCTTTTTCTGGGCTCCAAAATCACTGCAGATGGTGACTGCAGCCATGAAATTAAAAGACGCTTACTCCTTGGAAGGAAAGTTATGACCAACCTAGATCACATATTCAAAAGCAGAGACATTACTTTGCCAACAAAGGTCCATCTAGTCAAGGCTATGGTTTTTCCTGTGGTCATGTATGGATGTGAGAGCTGGAAGCTGCACTGTGAAGAAGGCTGAGTGCCGAAGAATTGATGCTTTTGAACTGTGGTGTTGGAGAAGACTCTTGAGAGTCCCTTGGACTGCAAGAAGATCCAACCAGTCCATTCTGAAGGAGATCAGCCCTGGGATTTCTTTGGAAGGAATGAGGCTAAAGCTGAAACTCCAGTACTTTGGCCACCTCATGTGAAGAGTTGACTCATTGGAGAAGACTCTGACGCTGGGAGGGATTGAGGGCAAGAGGAGAAGGGGACAACAGAGGATGAGATGGCTGGATGGCATCACTGACTCGATGGATGTGAGTCTGAGTGACCTCCGGGAGTTGGTGATGGACAGGGAGGCCTGGTGTGCTGTGATTCATGGGGTCACAAAGAGTTGGACACAACTGAGCGACTGATCTGATCTGATCTGATCTGTCCCAGGTTGAAATCTGCCATTTCTCCAAATCATTCTATTTCCTTAGGAGGAAAGTGAAGAGTAGTATTTAAAAATCAAGATTCAGGTGCTTGTTATGATCCCAGGCCCTGTAACTGAGCAGGCAAAGCTAGAAAAACATGTACATATGTATATACACATTTGGACTCTCCACCCTCAACTCTAACTCTCAAATAATAAATTCAGACCTATATCTCCAATTCAAATCAACAGGGTCTCTCCTAGTTTTCCCCCTTTGCATATCTATAATGCCCTTTTCTGACAGTGAGGGATTCCATCACCCTTACTATCTTTACCTATTTGATCAATGCCCCTGAATGTATAAAATCTCTGGCTGCTGTGGCATGCCAACCCCTCAATGCACACAGACACCCTCCCTTACCCTATGTGGACTGCAGCATTCCATGCCCACTGTTGTGCCCACAAGGGCGCTCTCCTTACCATCCTGTGTTCTGACACCCTGCTCTGGGATTTCCCCACCTGGGTGCCCCAAGTGCATGTCCCCTACACTCTGCTTGGATTTCAATCAGTGGCAGTATCACTGCCTGCCTACACTTACACCCTCATCCCTCTCATGCCCCAACTTATTCACACCAGACATCTTCCTGTGCAGACACCTTTTCAATCTGTGTGGGAGCACAGTGGCCACAACTTCCCTGCATCAGTGTCCTCACTGTGCATGGGCTCGAACATTCCACATGGCTCCACTGCTTCACTGCCCCTTCTCACAACTGCTCCCTCTCAGACTTGGACTCTGATATCCCATGCTAGATTTCTCTACTATGTGGACACCTCCCTCCTCATACCTGGGCTCTAGCACCTTGGCAGGGCAGCCCCAACCCCTATGGAAACCCCCTCGTTCTTCCACTCTGGCTCCTACCCTTGTGCCAGGCAGCTGCTGCTTACCACTCTCACCATCTACGTGGACATTCTCTGCAACCTACTTGGATCCAGACGTCCTGCTCCACCTCCATGGGGCAGTTGACCTTGCTCAGTTCTGTCTAATGGCTTTTGGTATTAAACATTCAGGAAAAGGAGGGAAGGGAAAATAGAGAAGAAGAGTAACATGGATGAACATTTAAAAATATTAATCATATCATGTCATGAAAGTGAAGTGAAAGTGAAGTCACTCAGTCCTGTCCGACTCTTTGCGACTCCATGGACTGTAGCCTATCAGGCTCCTCCATCCATGGGCTTCTCCAGGCAAGAGTGCTGGAGTGGATTGCCATTTCCTTCTCCAGATCATGTCATGTTCTTGCTTAAAAGCCCTCAGTGACCACCCAAGTGCCATGTCCTTGCTGATAAAGCCTTCATGGCCTGACCTCTGCCAACCAACTTCATCCTGTACTACTTTCCCCTTGCACCCTATCTTCTGTCCACCACAGAGAGCTTCTATTCCTCTCCTTTGTTTCTGTCTTATAAACTGCACTTGCTTTTTATCTCTGCTTAATGCTGTTTTCCAGGGTCTTCCTTGTATTTGCTATTCTAAGTGTTGCATTTAACGTAGCTTTTTCAGTCATTCTTTACCGTATCAACCTGTTTCATTTGCATAGCACTTACACCATCTCAGTTTTCTTGAATCTTTATTCATTGTTGGTCACCTGGATAGGTAGATACAGTTGCTGCTGCTGCTAAGTCGCTTCAGTCATGTCTGACTCTGTGCGACCCCATAGACGGAAGCTCACCAGGCTCCCCTGTCCCTGGGATTCTCCAGGCAAGAACACTGGAGTGGGTTGCCATTTCCTTCTCCAATGCATGAAAGTGAAAAGTCAAAGTGAAGTCGCTCAGTCGTGCCCAACTCTTAGCGACCCCACGGACTGGAGCCTACCAGGCTCCTCCGTCCATGGGATTTTCCAGGCAAAAGTACTGGGGTGGGGTGCCATTGCCTTCCCCGAGGTAGATACAGTACTTGTATCCAAAATATGCCTTGACCTACCTGGGAAGTACCTTCAGATGTTTTTATACATGCTCATAGTCTCCTGTGTCTCTCTATCCTTAAGTAGGGGTAAGAGCTAATGTTCCTTCCGACACATCCAAATAACCCTCAGTCAATGAGGAACAAAAATTGTTGGATCAATACTCTAGCTATCTTGCTGCTCACGGGGAAAATTCTGAGGCTATTCATTATAATCATAAGGGATTTGATTTAGTCAACCTTGGTTGTGTTTTTCTTTTCTTCTTTCTATGGCATAGGAGTTCATGGTCGCCACATCACCTCTTTTTTCTTTGTTGCTTCTCCATCTTTCTGTTTTTTTCTCTTGGTCCTTGTTTTCTGTGTTGTTGTTTCCCCTTTTCTCCTCCTCTCATTCCCTCTTCCTCTCTTCTTTTTTGGTGGTTCTCTTGTCTCCTTCGCTGGGGGCTTTTCTTCTTTCCTTCCTCCTTTCTTCTCCCTCTCTTTTTCCTCTCCCTCTCTACTCACTCTTCTCACCTCCACACTGTATCTTTTTTCTCCATCCTTCTCTTTCCTTCGCCCCTTTCTGGGGTCTCTCTTTTTTTCTTTCTGCTGTGGGCTCCCCCCTTCTTCTCTCCCCTCCGCCTCCCTTCCCCTCGGCTGGCTTTCTCTTGGGGTGTGGTGCCTCTTGTCTGTTGGTCGGGCACGTAGACTGGTCATGGAACAAGACTGGTTCATGGAGGAGTGTCGGCGCATATTGTCACCATGTTTATTTAACTTATATGCAGAGTACATCATGAGAAATGCTGGACTGGAGAAACACAAGTTGGAATCAAGATTGCCGGGAGAAATATCAATACCTCAGATATGCAGATGACACCACTCTTATGGCAGAAAGTGAAGAGGGGCTAAAGCCTCTTGATGAAGTGAAAGTGGAGAGTGAGGTTGGCTTAAGCTCAAATTCAGAAAACGAAGATCATGGCATCTGGTCCCATCACTGCATGGGAAATAGATGGGGAAAAGGGAAACAGTGTCAGACTTTGTTTTTCTCTCCAAAATCACTCAGTGGTGACTGCAGCCATGAAATTAAAAGACGCTTACTCCTTGGAAGGAAAGTTATGACAACCTAGATAGCATATTCAAAAGCAGGAATATACCAAAGTCCTGCTTGTCTTTCCTGTGGTCATGTTGGATGTGGAGCTGGACTGTGAGAAGGCTGAGCGCCGAAGAATTGATGCTTTTGAACTGTGGTGTTGGAGAAGACTCTGGGTCCCTTGGACTGCAGAGATCAACAAGTCCATTCTGAGGGATCGCCCTGGAATTTCTTTAGAGGAATGATGCTAAAGCTGAAACTCATATTTGGCCACCTCATGCGAAGAGTTGGCTCATTGGAGAAGACTCTGATGCTGGGAGGGATTGAGGGCAGGAGGAGAAGGGGACGACAGAGGATGAGATGGCTGGATGGCATCACTGACTCGATGGATGCGAGTCTGGTGACCTCCGGGAGCTGGCGATGGACAGGGAGGCCTGGCGTGCTGTGGTTCATGGGGTCGCAAAGAGTCGGACACGACTGAGCGACTGATCTGATCTGATCTGATTCATTATAATTGTACACAGCAGTGACTTATGTATTAACATGCTCCTTATTTATTTTCCTTCCTTTTCTTTGTTTCACTGTACTTCTTGAGATTATGTTCAAGAAAAGCAGTTTACACTCATATCCTTGTTTCATGGTCTGTTTTGGGGGAAATGCAAACTAAGATGGCCTGCCTCACCCAATCCGAATGTAAATTCCATCAGGCAAGGACTTGTATGTTCTTAGGTATTTTTCTCTGTCTGGATCTGTAGTGCCTTAAAATCACTGTCATGTACTAGACAATAAATAAATAAGTATAAAATGAATAATTGAATGAATGAATGAATGATGGTGCTTTCCTTGCAATTTCATTCACTTTCAACTTTGTTTGCTCACTCCTGATTCATGCGCCAACCTCCTTCCATTTCTTTAGCCACTGCTCAAGGATAAGCTGTATTCCCCTGACAGTTCATGTATGAGAGCAGTAGCCTTTGCAGAAGGTTTCCAAGTTTCTATTTCCTGCTCAGCCCATCCCACCTCCCACCTCATTGCCAGAAAAATCTGAGAATGATTCTCTGTCTGGTAGTCCTCATCCTTTTGGCGGCACGCAGTACTCTCCTATAGACAGGGAAGTGAAATGTAGGACAACAAAGGGCCTCTGTTCCAAATCCACCTTTATGTGTAATGGAGCTGATGGCCATATGGAAAAGAATAACAAACCACAGTGGCCTGAGTGTTGCCCCAGCCATCTGCTCTGATCATTGGCACAGAAATCTGTCTCACTGCATATTTACCTGATTCCCAATCAGGGCACTGGGATTCTTCATGGGGAAGGACCCTCCTTGTGAGTCTTCTATCCACAAGAGCCTTACACAGCACCAGGTGAGGTGAAGTAGATGTGCTGGCTTCCTGAAGGTAGCCTTTACATTTTCCCATGAGGAGATGAGTTTTCAATGTATGCAGTTTCAGAGTTACGTGACTTGGAAAAATTGAATTTTTTTATGTTTTTAGAGCAGGGATCAGAAAACTTTTCTTATAAAGGGCCAGATCAGATCAGTCGCTCAGTCGTGTCCGACTCTTCGCGACCCCATGAACTGCAGCATGCCAGGCCTCCCTATCCATCACCAGCTCTCGGAGGTCACTCAGACTCACATTCATCGAGTCAGTGATGCCATCCAGCCATCTCATCCTCTGTCGTCCCCTTCTCCTCTTGCCCCCAATCCCTCCCAGCATCAGAGTCTTCTCCAATGAGTCAACTCTTAGCATGAGGTGGCCAAAATACTGGAGTTTCAGCTTTAGCATCATTCCTTCCAAAGAAATCCCAGGGCTCATCTCCTTCAGAATGGACTGGTTGGATCTCCTTGCAGTCCAAGGGACTCTCAAGAGTCTTCTCCAACACCACAGTTCAAAAGCATCAATTCTTCGGCGCTCAGCCTTCTTCACAGTCCAGCTCTCACATCCATACATGACCACAGGAAAAACCATAGCCTTGACTAGGCGAACCTTTGGTTGGCAAAGTGATGTCTCTGCTTTTGAATATGCTATCTAGGTTGGTCATAACTTTCCTTCCAAGGAGCAAGCATCTTTTAATTTCATGGCTGCAGTCACCATCTGCAGTGATTTTGGAGCCCAGAAAAATAAAGTCTGACACTGTTTCCACTGTTTCTCCATCTATTTCCCATGTAGTGATGGGACCAGATGCCATGATCTTAGTTTTCTGAATGTTGAGCTTTAAGCCAACCTTTTTCACTCTCCACTTTCACTTTCATCAAGAGGCTTTTGAGTTCCTCTTCACTTTCTGCCATAAGGGTGGTATCATCTGCATATCTGAGGTTATTGATATTTCTCCTGGCAATCTTGATTCCAGCTTGTGTTTCTTCCAGTCCAACATTTCTCATGATGTACTCTGCATATAAGTTAAATAAAGGGCCAGATACTAAATATTTTAGACTTTGTAGACCACATGGTTTCTGTTGTACCTATTCAACTACTCTGCTATTTGAGCACAAAAGCAGACATAGACAATATGTAAACAAATCAAGTATGACTGTGTTCCACTCAGTTTACAAAAGTAGACAGGAAGTTGGATTTGGGTTGGATCATTTTATTTCCTAACCTTTGTTTTAGAGCAATAGAGAAACCCTATATGTGTTGTTCCTCTAAGCTACCTTCTACCTTTGGGCCAATCAACACAAGCTCAGTAAAAGTAGGAAATCCACTCATCTTTCATTTTAATAGTTTCTCTTAGAAGGGGAATGTTCAAGACTAAAATACATGAGCTAATGAGAAAAAAAAATACAGAGTTTCCATTTATTCAGTGCTTACTGTACATGTACAAATTCTATTTTCATTCAACCCTCATGGCAACCCAGGAAGAAGGGGTGTTCTTATTTTCATCCTATAGATGAGACATTTGAGACTTGGAGAACTCAACTGACTTGCCCAAGATCACATAACTTATACGTGTTAGAACTTGAATCTGAACTCAGGTTCACCTGAACCCAGGCTTTTAACCATTACTTTATAATAATGGCCACTGGATGAGTTTGTAAATAAAAATCACAAAACCAATTTTATTGCTAAAAGATGAAAGGAGCAGCCACACAAGCGCCTACAGAGCAGTACATATCCCTTTCCCCTTTTGGATTGAGGAAAGTTCAAAGGCCATCTTTGTTGATTTTACATCTCTAGGCTTCATCCTACAAACTCAGATCCCTGCAAAAAATTCCATGTTCCTTTGTTCTTTATGACAGGCCAGTCTGAATGGAAAGATTTTAAAACTCCCTAAACTCTTTGAACATGCAGAACATTGATCTTCACAAACCATTTGAAACACCCTAAGGAGGTTAAAAAATTACAAGCAAAATTTTTTTATTTTGTTTTGTTTTGTTTTAAGTGAATGTACACCAAACCTCTGGGACCTTTTGCCTCATCACACAACACCAAAGCTTTCCTCTCCTCCTCTGTGTATTCTGTGCTGTCAGACCCTGAATAACAAAATAGTGTTAGGCTGCTAGGGTGCCTTGTTCTCATTGAAAAGTTCTTCTCTTGCCAGTAATGTGGGGGCTCTTCCCCTACTCTGGTGTGATGTGCTGTGATGCTTCTTTGAATCCTAGGGCTGCCTGGGGTTTGACGTTTCCTGCTGGGCCAACCACTGCTCCTGCCTTCTGTGTTGGCAGGAACGCAACTGTGGATTCTGTAAGGAAGGCTCGGTGGCCATCTGCACAGCCAGCTCTGCGTGGCCATTTTTATATTGTTATTTATTAAGCCTTGATGTGTGACACAGCAGACTGCACACCTCTTCAGTACAGGAGCCATGCTTTGTTATTTATCTCAGAAGTCCTGGCATTTGGGACCTGGCACAGAGTATGCTCTCAACATGTATTTAAAAAGTGAATTTGGTAGAACTGAACTCCTGCGGCTCCATCTCTGTCCCAGTGCTCTGTGCAGGTGGGCTGAGTGGTCGGAAGCTTCAGGTCTAAGTCAAACAGAGTCAGGTTTCCAGTCCCAGTGCCTCCTCTTCCTAGCTCTGGTCCTTCAGCAAGTAGCTTCATCTTCCTGTGTCTCACTTTTCTTCTGTGCAATGGAGCATAATGATATAGTAACTATCATAGTCATAGGGTCACTGTGTGGATTATATGGTGCTATATGTGAAAGGAGGTAGAAGAATCCCTGATACATACCATCTTCATTCTCATGACCACTTCTGTCTCTAGCATTCTTGCCTTCTCCTCTCCCATTGGATAAAGTGACACAGCTTTCAAGCCTGCGCTTCCCTCACCAACACTTGGTTAGCTGCCCTCTTTGTCACATACTTTATCACATTTTTATCATTGCTTTTTAAACTTGTCTGCCTCCTCCAGTACCTAGCTCACAGCCTATGCTAAATAAAATGTTTATTAAATAATTGTATAAGTAGAAAGCAGATATAAAAGAGTAAATTAATTGCAGCCACCATGGAAAATAGTATGGAGTTTCCTTAAAAGCAAAAAAAAATAAATTTACCATACGATCCAGCAATCCCACTCCTGGGCATATATTTGGAAAAGTTGAAAACTTTCATTCAAAAGGTACATGTACCCCAGTGTTCATAGCAGCACTATTCATAATGGCCAAGACATGGGAGTACCTAAGTGTCCATCAGCAGATGAATGGATATAGAATATGTGGTCTACATATTACAGACATACAATGGAATATTATACAATCATAAAAAGAATAAAATATTGCCATTTGCAGCAACATGGATGGACCTAGAGATTATCATGCTGAATAAAAAAATTAGAAAGGCAAATATGATATAACACTTACATGTGGAATCTAAAGAAAAATGACACAAATGAAGTTTTTTTTAAAAACAGAAAAGGACTCACAGACATAGAAAAGAAACTAGGGTTACTAAAGGGAAAGAGAGGAAGGAAGGCTAAATTAGGGGTATGGGTTAACAGATATATACCACTATATATAAAACAAACAATGAGGACTTACTGTACACCACAGGAAACTATTTTCAAAACCTTGTAATCAACTATAATGGAAAAGAATCTGAAAAAAGAATTTTATATATATATATATATATATATGAATATATATATAATATATATATATTCATCTGAATAACATATTTGTATACCTGAAACTGGAGAAGGCAATGGCACCCCACTCCAGTACTCTTGCCTGGAAAATCCCACGGATGGAGGAGCCTGGTAGGCTGCAGTCCATGGGGTCGCTAAGAGTCAGACATGACTGAGCGACTTCACTTTCTCTTTTCACTTTCAAGCATTGGAGAAGGAAATGGCAACCCACTCCAGTGTTCTTGCCTGGAGAATCCCAGGGACGGTGGAGCCTGGTGGGCTGCCATCTATGGGGTCACACAGAGTTGGACACGACTGAAGTGACTTAGCATAGCATACCTGAAACTAACCCAATATTGTAAATCAACCATTTTTCAGTAAAAAAATCATATTAATTGACCACCATTCTTCTTGGGACAATAAAGCATATCACATAGGGTGATCCTTTTAAGAAGCAGCCTAATCACAACACTTCTCTGCTCAACCCCTGCACTGGCATTGACCTGTTAACATCAGTAAATCCCAAGTCCTCCTAATGGCTTACATCCCTGTGAGGACCTAGCCCCCGTTATGTCTCCACTTTGTCTGCTACTACTTTTCCCTAAGAACAACTTGCTCCTTTTGGTTTCCTGAATTCACAGACATGATCCTGCCTCAAGACATTTGTACTTGCTGTTCCTACAATCTGGAATGCTCTTCCGTGGGGGCCTCTGGTTTCCTTGTCCACTCTGTTCACAGCTTTGTCGTTCCGTTGCTATGTTTGGCTCTTTGTGAACACAGGGGCTGCAGAATGCCAGGCTTCCCTGTCCTTCACTATCTCCCGAAGTTTGCTCAAACTCCTGTTCACTGAGTCGGTGATGTCATCGACCATCTCATACTCTGTCACCCGCATCTCCTCCTGTGCTTAATCCTTCCCTGCATCAGAGTCTTTTCCAGTGATCTGGCTTTTCACATCAGGTGGCGAAAGAATTGGAGCTTCAGCAGCTTTGTTCCAAGGTTACCTCCTAGGTGAGGCCTTCCTTGACCATCCTATTTAAATTAAAAACCACATCTCTTTCTCACTCTCTATCCCTGCTTTGATATACCACATAATTTACAAAAAAAAAAAAAAAAAATGTGTCATTCTTCTCCCTCACTAGAATAAAAGCCCCATAAGGGAGGGGGTTATTTTATTTGCCATAGTATCCACAGAGCCTAGAAGTCTAAGCCCTGGAAAACATTTGCTAAATTAATGATTAAATTGAAGAATACTCATAGTCCTCAGAACTGAGACAAATGGGAAATCTTTTATGAAACTCTTCTTGCAAAAAAAAAAAAAATTACATGACCTTTTGTTAATGCATTTTCCTGTACAATATTTGTATAGCGAAGGGTTGTATGGGGGCCCTGTAGAGAGTTACCAGTTGGCTCTACCCAGATCTGGCCACAGCCAGTGTGACTAGGCAGCAGCCCTGGATCCATATAGTGCCAGGGGCAGAGGGCTGGCATCTCACTATTAGAAGGGCCAAATCCCCCTCCTCCAGGCAGGCCCACAGAGGCAGCCCCTCTGCAGGTTTCCATGGCCATCTGAATGGGGCAGAGGCCAGGCTGTTGAAACACCCAACAGGCTCTTCTGAATGCTTCCAAACAGTATTAATGCCAAGTACCACATGGTGACTGTGTGTTTTAAAGACTTTTCACATAGAAGAATTCACTGAAGCCTTTGTGGACCCTGCAGTAAAAATCACTTGACTGTGTTTGTGGCTGGCTGCAGCTGAGCTGTTACCAAATGCCAACGTTTTACAAAAACACTTCTCTGTTGAAAGCATCTTTGCCTCTGGGACTGTGGCTTGGGAGAACTGCCTTGTTCTCTTAGACACGTGACTGAGAGAATAGAGCAAAACACAAATATCATACAGTTCTGTGATATGTGTCTTTAGTTATTACGTTTCACAGAAGTAGCAATGAGGATAATACCTATAAAAGCACTTTTTAAAAATCTTGTTTTTCAGTCGCTCAGTTGTGTCCAATTCTTTGTGATGCCATGGACTGCAGCATGCCAGGCTTCTCCATCCTTCACTACCTCCCAGAGCAAACTCATGTCCATTGAGTCAGTGATGCCATCCAACCATCTCATCCTCTGTTGTCCCCTTCTCCTTCTGCCTTCAATCTTTTCCAGCCTCAGGGTCTTTTCTAATGAGTTGGCTCTTTGCATCAGGTCTTGTTAGAACATCTACTTCGCGTATATATTTAATTTCTCACTTCATATTCCCAGCAACCATGGGAGTGGGTGGTCCTACTGTTACTATTATTGTGATTTGAAGAAACTGAAGGGCAGGAGGGTCAGGTTGTTTGCAGAGGTGAGTGACCTGGCCAGTAACAGGGACGGGAAGGATGGGCACATACGCTGTGGCTCCTTGATTTTCTGCCCTATGATGTTGCTGCATTGGAGAGAGATTTGTGATCTGCTGGAGTGAGAAGACATGGGGTTCTTCCTCTCATTAACCATTTGGATTTTTCAGTTTCCAGTGGACGACTGGGTTTGGTGCTAGAAATTCGGGCTTCTGGTCATGAACCTACTGAGCTTTAGATCATGCAGCGCTGGGTTTTATGTGCTCACAGTCTAATCTCGAATTCTCTCTGCAGGCAACATTTCCACTAAAGTTAGGGGCTAAGGTAAAAAGATGATTTTTGAACCTGAAACAAACACCAATTTTAATACAGATTTGAATTACATAATCAGTACTCTGGTCAGAAAATGTATAATGTTATTCTGAGATTACTTCCTTAGATATTTCTTTCTCTCTCTATCTTTCTCTCTCTCTCCATACACACACACTTGCACATTTTAGGGACTTAGAAAAACAACTACTTACATTTTTGGAATATGTGGAAAAAAGAGAGTCCCTCTTTTTCCATGCTACTTTTAAGATGTATAATATCCTTGAGAATAAGTCTTCTATACTGTGTTGTGATAATCAGTTGGGCCACTCCCACTACAAATATCCCCCAAGAACTCCTAAGGAAGTGTATCCTTTGGTCCCCCTTTTAATATGAGATGTCATGCTGAAAGGAGAGTGCCTCTGGGGAATGGGTAACCTGAGCTGCTCAGGTTCCCATAGGAAGGCTCCCTTTATTTATATGCATTTGCAGCAGTTGCCTCCATTGGAGTTTGGCCCCTAGCAAGTGCAAGCAGCAGATCCAAGTGCAGAACGGCCCTTAATGTCTCTCTTTGAAACCCTTGAGTCCACAGCCTTCTATTTGTGTCTGGCCCTGATTCATGGACTGCAAGGAGATCTAACCAGTCCATCCTGAAGGAAATCAGCCCTGAATATTCACTGGAAGGACTGATGTTGAAGCTGAAACTCTAATACTTTGGCCTCCTGATGTAAAGAACTGACTCATTTGAAAAGACCCTTTTGCTGAGAAAGACTGAAGGTGGGAGGAGAAGGGGATGACAGAGGATGGGATGATTGGATGGCATCACCGACCCAATGGACATGAGTTTGAATAAACTCTGGGAGTTGGTGATGGACAGGAAGGCCTGGTCTATTGTGGGCCATGGGGTTGCAAAGAGTTGGACATGAATGAGTGACTGAACTGAACTGAACTGATTCATCATGGGCCTAAATGCTTCACTTGCTATGATAAGTTTCCAGTAGAGTCTGAAGCAGGCTGTTAAAAAAGAAAAATCCCTGGCCAGTGCATCTCAGCATGAGAGAGCTGGAAAGGTGAGAAGTGTAGGAACTGAGGCAGATAGTAATTCCTTCCTAACATCTATCTTTGGAAGGATATTGAAATATCTCCCTTACCTGAACTTTTTGCTCTACTTGGATCCCAGCTACCTGGGATTCAACAACAATTGAATGCAGACCCCAAATCATTCTGGGCTTTCGAACAGTTATGATGAACAATTTTAGCAATGTCATTATAAATACACTGCCTGCGTGCTCAGCTGTTCAGTTGTATCTGACTCTCTGAGACCCGGTGGACTGCAGCCCCCCAGGCTCCTCTGTCCATGCGATCAGGCAAGAATACTGGAGTGGGTTGTCTTTCCTCCTCCAGAGGATATTCTTGACTGGGTTGAACCTGAGTCTCCTGCGTCTTCTGCATTGGCAGGCGGGTTCCTTACCACTGAGCCACCTGGGAAGCCTGCCTGAATAAACTAGCACAGGTTTTAAAGAAATTGTTACTTATTCTCTGGGATCAAAACACTTAACATTAAAGTAAAAAATAACTAGAAACATTCATCCTCAATTTATTCATTCAGGTATTCACTTCTTGGACTCTGTGCCCCTCTTGGACTCTGTTCCTTTCATGAAAAGTCACAAAGCGTTCCATCTACGAAAAATCCTGAAATGGCCCATTCACCAACTCTGGAGGACAGGGATTGATTTGGTCTTGATCACTGTACCCCCTGTGCCTGGAACAGAATGGGTCCCTACCAGTTATTTGCTAAACAAAGGAAAGAAGAAAGGAAAGAAATGAAAACATTTCCTCATTTTACAGGTGAGGCAGCAAATAGAAATGTTAATTTTAATTAGCTTGGACAACATCACATAGAGGAAAAGCCATTGCCAGAACATGAACCCAGCCAGTTTGACTGAGTCTGTTCTTAACCACTACTATACACAACCTCCATATACATCACCTCACCTCGGCAAACCCCTAGGGAGATGGAGAGAGGACTGTTTCCAAAGATGCTCTGGATTTGAAGCTGAGGGTTGGGCTATTGCCCAAAGGAGAAATACCTGTAAGAACACTGTCCCATCAGCACAGCCAGAGCACAGAGAAAGTGGATCTGCAGTGCCACAGGCAGGAGCCCCACACTGCCGAGTGACTGCCAGGGACTCTTCAAGTTTCTCTCTATCTCTTGTCTCACATCACCACTATTCACACCTGAACAAATTACAGCCCCCAAGGAAACACTCCAAGATAAACGAGCTACACATGGAACTTCCAGGTCTGTTTAGTGAGGGGCTCCCATGCCTTCCGTTAGCCTGACTTCAAGTCCCCCAGCACAGCTGCTTACATAAACTCCACTTCAGAGGGCCTCCTTCTTTTGTCACCCTGAGGTGGCATGCATGTGTGTGCTCAGTTGTTCAGTCATGTCCAACTCTTTGAAACCCTGTGGACTGTAGCCTACCAGGCTCCCCTGTTCACAGGATTTTCCAGGCAAGAATATTGGAGTGGGTTGCCATTTCCTTCTCCAGGGGATCTTCCCGACACAGGGATCGAACCCAAGTCTCCTGTGTCTCCTGTATTGGCAGGCAGATGCTTTACCACTGAGCAACTTGGAAAGCCCCTTCCTGAGGTGGACCAGATCTAAATATCTCTTATTACATCTCAGAGTTCCCTTCCTCCTTCCCGCTCTTTTGCTATCACTATATAAAAAATGGAGATGGATCAATAAACTTGTCTCTTTTTTAAAGTTGGGAGACATCAATTTTAATGAGGAAGGAAGAAGTTGAAGGTGGAGAAGATAAAGAGGGGCTTCGGGAGAACGAATCAGAGGCAGAGGAGGTGAGGGGACACTGGTGCTGGGAGCAAGCCGGGGAGAGTGGGAGGTGCCGTCTATAGAAAAAGCAGCACTATCTGGAGGTAAAGAAGAGTATTCATGAAGTTTCTGAGAGGTTTGGAGGGACTAAGGAAGAAAGTTGGTGGCAATCATGGGAGATCACTCTGTGAGATTGTTTTGTAAAATTATTTATTTTATAAAGAGATTCTCAGAAGTTTTCTTTCCTATTATTCTACCTTCTCAATTATTTTAGTTTATTTTTTTTTTCTCTGCTGACTGCCATTTTAATAGAATTACTTTACAAAAATTTTCATTTTTTCCCAACTACACTAACTATAAAATAAATGATGCTTAAAACTTCACATTCTCCAGTGAGGATGTGTTTGGCACATCCCACTCTCTCACAACATGGCACAGTCAGTACATCTCTCATCTTTTGTCTCTCTTCCACCTCACTTTCAGAGGTTATCGGTCCCATGATTCTCTCTTTTTCTCCACCCCTCCGGCCCACCATCCACCTCACATCTTACAGTCTCTGGTCACACCATCAGAGACATCATTCTGTGTCGAGATCTCGCTGGCGGTCTCCTCCCACGGCTAAACACACATCGCCTAGACTGAGCCAGCTGCAGGAACTCCACAGTCTCGATCTTGTCCACTACGCCAATCTCCCTCGTCAATCATTCGTCAATCACTTCCCCTGAGGGCAAACTATTTCCTCCACTCCACACGTCCACCCCACTCTCCAACCTCCCTCCCCCTCGCTTCTCGGACCCCCTCTCTTCTATTCCCTCATCACAGGCCTGTACCTCCCAGTACTCCAGCTCAGGCACGCAGCTCAGGCATTCGCCCCCTCCTTCTTCTTCTCCTCCTCACCTCTTCCTCGTCCCCCTCCCCCTCTTTCTTCCCCTCCTGTCCCTCCCTTCTCTCTCCCCTTCCCCCTACCCTTTCTCCTCGTCTCCTCCTTCTCCCTTCTCCTCTCCCTCTTGCTCCCCTCTCCTCCTTCCTCCTCTCTCTCTCTCCTCCTCCTCCTCTCCTTCTCCCCCCCTCTCCCCCCTCCTCTTTCGCATCTCGTCTTCCTCTCTCCTCTCTCCTCTTTCTCTCTCTTCCTCCCTCTCTCTCCCTTTCGTCTCTCTCTCTTTCTCCCCCTCCTCCCCCCCCTCCCCCCCTCCTCCCCCCTCTCCTCCCAGATCTCTCTCCACCTCCCTCCTTCCTCACTCCCCCCCCCTTCTTCCCTCTTTCTCTTTCACCCTACCGTCGCGCCTCCGGTGCTGCTCCTCCTCCTGGTCTCGCGCCGGGCTTCCTCTCCGCTGCGCGTCCTCCACGTCTCTCTCCCCCTCTTCGCTGACCCCTCTGTCTGCTTGGGTCCTCTCTGGTCGTCGCGTCTCTTCTCCTTCTCTCTCTCTTCTCCGCCTTTCTCTCCCCGACTCTCGTTCCCTCGTCCAGTTCCCCACTCTGGGTCTGGGCTCTGTTGTCGGGCTCTGGGGCCTGGGGGGCCTCCTTCCTCCTCTTCGTCTCTCCCGTGTCTGTCTCTGTGCCTTGTCCCTCTTTCCGTCTCCGGGGTCGCGCGGTTCGGCTCCATCCCGGTCTCCCCACGGTCGGGGCCGGCGGCCCGGTCCGACTTACTCCCCGCCCCGGCGGCGGGTGGGCCTCCCTCTCGGGCTCTCTCCCGGCCTCCACTTCTCGCGTCTCGCGCCTCAGGGCGGCCACGCGCGCGGCGCGGGCCGGCCACCCCGTCCGGTCCGGCTGCCCGGGGCCGGGGGCGGACGGGGACGACCCCTGGCTGCGGGCACGACCGGCCCGGGACGGCTGCTGGTGGCCTATTTTAGTTTAGAAAAATCAATTTAAAGACTTTTAAAAATTGTACTTTTAGGGTAAGGTAATTTGTTTTAAATTGAAGACTACTCCCTCAAGGATGCATATTTATAAATGCGATTTTTAAAATTCATTCTTTATTCATGGAAAAGCAATTACATAAAAGCAAAATGTGAGCCCCTAAAACCAATACAATAACTTTGAATTTATAAACAGACATTGTTTTGAACACCACTCATGATGGATTATGAGGACTCTGTTACTGACCGTTTGTTCCCAAAATGTGTTGCAGGTAAAACACAGAAATCATAAACTCAGTCATGATTAGTAGAATCCATTAAGATCCTTGCACAAGGTGTGAGCTATACTAGCACACTATAAAGGAAGAGCTGATGGAGGGTGGGAGAATCCGAGGTCCTCTGGAACAGGAATAGCAGCTTAGAGGAGAGTAAGAGCTTAGAGGAGAGTAAGAGCTTAGAGGAGAGTAAGAGCATACAGTTGCACTTTGGATCAACTGGCCCCATAGGTAAAGAGAAGGAAAATGTTTTAGAAATCTCATAAATAAAAAGAGTAAATAGACAGAAAATGATAGGAAGCTATGTGGAAATAGGAGATGAAATACACCTGCATTGAGATCTCCCTCTGTCTTCTCAATTTCTAGTAATGGTGCAACAATTCATCTGGCCATTCAGACCAAAAAATAGAGTGTCACCTCAGATGACTCTTTTATCACTGTCTCTGTTTCTATTTGTCTTAGCTGGGAACCCCCTGGTCTGCCATCTGTCCTCTGTGTGCTGAGTCACTCAGTCGTGTCTGACTCTTTGCGACCCCAGGGACTATAGCCTGTGAGCTTCCTCTGTCCATTGCGATTTCCCAGGCAAGAATACTGGAGTGGTTTGCCATTCCCTTCTCCAGGGGATCTACCTGGATCGGAACCCAGGTCTCCTGCATTGCAGGCAGATTCTTTACCACTGAGCCACCTGGGAAGCCCATACATAGCTGCCAGATTAATCTTTTAAAAGCAGAACTCTGGCCAGGTCATGACTTGTCCAAACACTTTGAATGGTTTAGCACTATGTGCTATAAAAAGTCAAAGATGCTTATAAGTATTGATTAAGCTGTGGTTCTTCAAAGTGTGGAATCTGGATCATCAGCCTCAGCATCCCCGGGAAATGGTTAGAAATGCAAAATTTTGACACCACATCATATCTACCCAAGCATAAACTCTGGGAGAGAGCCCAGCAATCTGTGCTTTAAGAAGCTTTTCAGGTGATTCTGATGAATACTAAAATTTGAGAACTATGAGCTTAGTGATTGAGACCGTGAACTCTGTCTTCAAATGGTCTAATCTCAAATCCTTTTTCTGCTTAGTAGCTGTATTCCATACACAAGTATGCCTGAGCCTCTATTTCTTCATTTAAAACATGGAGTCTAATCAAGGTATTAGTTATAAGCAGTAGATCACATACAATGCTCAACCCAGAGTCCACACATATGGAGCCCTCCATAAATGTCACCATTGCTAACTATTTTTATTAAAGGCTACTCCCTCAGTTCAGTTCAGTTCAGTCACTCAATCGTGTTAGACTCTTTGCAACCCCATGAATCACAGCACACCAGGCCTCCCTGTCCATCACCAACTCCTGGAGTTCACTCAGACTCAAGTCCATTGAGTCAGTGATGCCATCCAGCCATCTCATCCTCTGTTGTCCCCTTCTCCTCCTGCCCCCAATCCCTCCCAGCATCAGAGTCTTCTCCAATGAGTCAACTCTTCGCATGAGGTGGCCAAAGTACTGGAGTTTCAGCTTCAGCAACTCCCTATATTGATCCTAAACTACTTTCTGCAGGCTGGCTCACTGACCCACTCATCACTTCCTGGCAGGTCTTGTACCACTAACCCAGTGCTTTGCTCATATATGGGCTTAACTTATATGAGTATCAGTGAAGAAATGCCAGAAAATTCTTGATACTAATTGAGTGCCTTAGGGAAGGAACTTAGGTTGAAATTGAATGGAGTGAAAATTCTAATGAACATTAAGGAGGAATTGATTTACTATCTGATAGGAAAAAATATAAGCCAGTTGTTTTTATTCCCATCTGTAAAATGGGATTAATACTATTAATCTCCTTTAAAAGAATTACCCCTACAGATACACTGCACATGAAAAGTGCCCACAGGTATTGAGAATGAGTCCTGTGATACATTATAATGAATCCCATGTGCTGAAATGGGGACATGCTATGAATGATCTATATCAGCAGAGCCAGGGGCGATGGTGTTTCTGTTTTTGATTTGAATTGTTATTGGTGTTTCCTTTAATTCTATTTATGGGAACATACACTACAAGTATTTCTTTTGGACTTCTGTCACATTTGAAGAGAGGATGCTAAAAAAAATATTGCCTGTTGGGTGGTTGACAATTACTGCTATCATTTGTGTGAATTGTCAGTAAGGACATATCATCTAAGGATATTCTAACACTGGAAAATTCCATGAGTAAGCTGCCCTAACCTGTCATAATAACAACTGGGGAAAGAGTATAGATACGGAGGGAGAAATAAAATGCTAGAATTAGTAACACCATCTTATATAAAAAAAGGTACCATTCTATTTGTAATCTATAATACTCCCCAAGTCTTATCTTTCCTCTTTAAAACCCACCAAGTTTAACTAAAGTCTGTTTCTGACAATATTATAGATAGTTTCCTCTGCCACTAGGCAACTCCTTCCCCCGTTTAGGCCACAGCAGAACTGTGGAAATGATCTTCCTATAAAACACAGCTGACCATGCCATCTTCTGCTGAGGCCCCAAGGCTCAGGTCCCCAGCACAGACCAGGTCTACTTCTCCACCCAGCAGCATCCAGCCTCATAGAGGCTCCACCCCTGACAAACTTTCCTATGGTTTCCCTCACACACAAAACCCCACAGTGGAAGGATTTGCTGTCTTGATTACAGGCACTTATTGCATTGCAGTTTATGGATTTGATAATGCCTTTCTGACCAAACTGTTATCATCTTAAGTCAGGAACCAGCATTTATCAACTCATCTGGAAGTTAGGAACCCTCTCCCATTCCATTAAATTCGCTCAATCAAAACCGTGAATGAATGTGTATGTATGTGTGTGTGCTTAGTCGCTCAGTTGTGTCTGATTCTTTGCAAAGCATGCCAGGCTCCTCTGTCCATTGGGATTCTCCAGGCAAGAATACTGGAGTGGGTTGCCATGCCCTCCTCCAGGGGATCTTCCTGTCCCAGGTCTCCCACATTGCAGGCAGATTCTTTGCTATCTGAGCCACCAGGAAAGCCTGAATGAATGAGTGGGCAGCAGCATTTACTGACTAGTCTTAAACTCACTAATTTGTTTCTCAATAATGGGAAAGTTTAGAACAAACAGAAATGGGCAGATTTATAAAAAATCTTGAAATACCGAAGGTATCATCAGTCACACACACACACTCAAAAAAAGTATCAGATCATATCAGATCAGATCAGTCGCACAGTCGTGTCCGACTCTTTGCGACCCCATGAACTGCAGCACGCCAGGCCTCCCTATCCATCACCAGCTCTCGGAGGTCACTCAGACTCACATCCATCGAGTCAGTGATGCCATCCAGCCATCTCATCCTCTGTCGTCCCCCTCTCCTCCTGCCCCCCAAAAAGTATAGATATGGACAATTTGCACTCGAAATCCACAATCTCAGCCTAGTTCTGGCTCAGAGATGCCCAGAGGATGACTTTACCAGGAAGTAAGTAGATGATCTCTCCTTCATCTTCATGAGGCTCCTCAGGACATAGATACTTCTACATTCCATTCACATTTTCCACAGAAAGCAAATTCCTCCTTCTCAAATGAATCTGATAATCAGCATTGCAAGGGAACAAGGGAGGTAAACTGGCTTCATGGAGCATTAGGCTGGCATAGGTAGGGGTATGGTCCTTTTAACAACCAAAAATCTCCAGACTAAAGAAAAAGCCAGTTGAGAGAGGCTACATTTCTGAAGATGTAAAACTCAGAACTTACCTTAGATTCTGTCTGATTTGCTGTTTGACTTAGCTCAGATGTCCTTGTCAGAGCCAGCTTTTAGTGATTCCCATCAGTGTTCAGTCTCCAGTCCTCACCTGTTGTCTCTGCCCGCCTCAGACCTTGATCCCTTTAGTTTGGCTGCATCAGATGTCAGTCACCTGCCCGACCTCGGTTGTGTTTGACCTCAATTACCTGCAATCTCTTCTTGACTCCTGCCCTAATTAGGCCTTCACTTGTAGGATGGGTTGCCAACAGCAACCATCAGAGAGACACCAGTAAAATTTCCGCTAAAACACGTCCACTCCCAGTGTCCTTGAGACATGAGTGCATGCATGCTCGGTCACTCAGACTTTGCAACTTCATGGACTGTAGCCCCCCAGGCTCCTCTGTCCATGGGATTTCCCAGGCAAGACTACTGAATTGGGTTGCCGTTTCCTACTCCAGGGTATCTTTCCCACCCAGGGATCAAACCCACGTCTCCTGCACTGGCAGGTGAATTCTTTACCACTGAGCCATCTGGGAAGCCTTGGGACATGCATGGACATTATAAAATGTTATACTTTAACCACAGCTTCAGTTAGTCATATATTTTTGTTTTCTGAGAAGTCACCAAAAGGATGTATTTCAAATCTCATCCTGGGTTAGGGGTGGGTTTTCTGTACAACCACAAGTGATGAAGGGGAAATGAGTGACTATTACTTCTCAGGCAGTGCATCAGCCTAACTTCAGATCTGAGGCTGGCAAATCTCTGTTATCCCTTGTGTTAGGGTCCTAGAGCCCCATAACAAAATTCTACAAACTAACAGCTTAAAACAACAGAAATTAGTTTCCTCATAGTTCTGGAGGATATAAGTCCAAAATCAAGGTGTTGGCAGCATTGGTTCCTCCTGAAAACTCTCATGCCTGTGTCCAGCCTCTGGTGACTGCTGGCAGTTCTGAGTTCCGGCTTGTAGATGCCACCATCTCCGCCTTGTTGTCCCCATATGGCATTCCACTTTGTGTGTCTCTCCCCTTCTTATACCAACACAACTCATTTTGTATTAAGGGCCCACCCCACGCCAGTATGACCCCATCCTAAATTATTACATCTGCAACAATCCTATTTATAAATAAGATCACATTCTGAGGTACTGAGGGTCAAGATTTCAACATATCTTTTTTGGGGACAGTACTCAACCTGGGACACTCCTCTCACATTTAAAACCATAGCCTCGACCTTGTTTTCATCATGAGTTTCAAAGGAATTTCTTACGCTATCCCTGGAAAGAACACACATGAGCTTTGGGATGTCAGAACAGCTGAGGTCAACCTCAGCTTCCCTACTTACTGTCTCAGGGCATATATCCTGTTTGGATCAGCTTTGCCATTCACCGTGGACATACATATATAGGGCAGCTAGGAGTATTACATTAGTCCATAGTAAGTTCTCAATAAATGCTGTTGAGAATTTCCTTCTTTCAGATCAGATCAGATCAGATCAGTTGCTCAGTCATGTCCGACTCTTTGCGACCCCATGAATTGCAGCACGCCAGGCCTCCCTGTCCATCACCAACTCCTGGAGTTCACTGAGACTCACATCCATCAAGTCAGTGATGCCATCCAGCCATCTCATCCTCTGTCGTCCCCTTCTCCTCTTGCCCCCAATCCCTCCCAGCATCAGAGTCTTTTGCAATGAGTCAATCCTTCGCATAAGGTGGCCAAAGTACTGGAGTTTCAGCTTTAGCACCAGTCCTTCCAAAGAAATCCCAGGGCTGATCTCCTTCAGAATGGACTGGTTGGATCTCCTTGTAGTCCAAGAGACTCTCAAGAGTCTTCTCCAACACCACAGTTTAAAAGCATCAATTCTTCGGTGCTCAGCCTTCTTCACAGTCCAACTCTCACATCCATACGTGACCACAGGAAAAGCCATAGCCTTGACTAGGCGAAACTTTGTTGGCAAAGTAATGTCTCTGCTTTTGACAGATTATTAAATAGCAGAGAGAGACAAAAAGCACTTTCTACTAAAAATGAATAATGAACATTTCAGTACAGGTATACACACAATCACACCAGTTGTCAACAGTGTGATAAGCCCTTTCAGTTTGTCAACCAGTGAACCTCAAAAAAACATAAAGTTGTGAATAAATGCTTTAAAACACTCACTCCTGACATTTTGGCAAGAATGCATGTATTAGACCATATCTCATATTTGATTGTGAAAATACAACAAAGACCTAAATGGTCTGGTTTTATGTGCTCTATAAAATCTGCTTTGCAGTACTCTGTTCTCTGATTCAGAAAGGAAACTTCTATTTTGGTGTGCCTGGGTAAATCTGGCCATGTAAACTTTGAAAAGCCTTTGAATTAAAAAAGGACGTGGTTATGGTTTACTGCTTGAATATCTTTTTCAAGGGAGAAGAGGCAGCCGCTGTGTCACCAAGATAACTTTATTTAAACTTAATTAGTTGCTGGAAGATTATTTACTCCCTTTAGTCTATAAAAAAACAAAGGTCTGTCAGCACCAGATGCATCTGATTTTTGCAGATGTGGTGTGGTTTCTGAAATCTTTAAAGATTAATCTTAAATATGCTTTCAGGTCTCCCTTTTGTGAGACTTTGACAGGATAATAGAATTAGATTTGCTGAATTTCACTAAACTGTAAAGTAACGTGTCATCAGCTTCACTTACTTCTCAAAAAATATTTCTCTCTGGTAATGCTCATCAATCTAGCTTTTCAACCCCTACACATGAAACTCTGAAACAAAAAGGATGACTCCATCAGTTTTGCAAGTGACAAGATGTTAAACATTTAACATCCCCACATTGTAGCACCAGCTGCCTCTGGATAATGTAGACTTGCTTAGGTTTGGTTTAGAAAAAAAAGCGGGAAGAAAAGAAGAAGGAGGGACAGAAAAGGAATTACTCTTGCAGTGAGAATGCAAAATTCTCTGCAGATGTGGAGGGTGTGGAAGAGGCACGTGCCTACTGAACAAAACTTTTCTCCCAAGGGAATGTTGTCAGAGAGTCTCTGTCAGGTTCACAGGTCCTCAGTGCCCCTGCATCTCCACCTTTCCATGGACTTACTCTGACAAGAGTACTTAATGCATTGGATTAAAATCTTCTGTTCATTGACAGAAGGGATGGGGGCGTTAGTCAAGTAGGTCCCCAAATCCCATTATAAGTGCTCAATAAATGTCGGCTGAGTACATGGAAAAGCATATGGGGCCTTGCCAAGGGTCATGCCAACTCTCTCTCTAAATCCAGTTCCTCATCTCAGGCACCTCGGCTGTGATCTCAGGCCAGTCAAACCATACTAATAGAGCAAGCTGTGTGCTCAGTTAATCTAACAACAAAATCCTTTGGCAAAGCCTGTGTTAACCATCCCAAACTAGCATCAACTTTAAAGTGTCAAGAGTCTTTCCTGCTTCTGATGTTTTGTCATGAGTAATGATCATAAGATGGCAAAGTCATCTATGGTGCTCCATGGTGAGCCATCTTCCTGGATGAGAGGCAAGAAAGGCTGACTCTGGGCTCTTGCAGTCTGCCCAGTCATAAGGCTTGTGAAGAGCAAAGTTTTCCATGTGGAGTGAGGCCTGCTGCAGCGGAATGCCCATTGTGAAGGACGTAGTATGAAGCTCCCAACAGGGAACACAGAACAGTATAAATAGCACTCTCAGTGGTAGGTGTTGGTTCTTTCACTCAATGAACTTTTGATGAGGAACTACCATGTGCCAGGTGCTATTCTAGGCACTGAAAGGATGAAGGCAGATGGAAGTAGTGTGGGAGTAGGGAGGCATATAAAGAGGACTAAGGCATATGGCTGAGACACTGGGCAGCTAACTCAGTAGGTCTCAGTTTCATCATCCACTTTTCAATGTGGAGATGAGAAAACTACAAGCTATGGAACCTTTGGGTAAGTTAATTTCTCTCTCTCATTCTTTTTTTATTTTTAAATCATGATGTCTGGATCCTTGCATCGTCATTTCCCGTTCCTCATCATTTAAGGAGACAGCCAGACTTCCCTGGTGGCTCAGACAGTAAAGCGTCTGCCTACATTGCTGGAGACCCGGGTTTGATCCCTGGGTCAGGAAGACCCGCTGGAGAAGGAAATGGCAATGCACTCCAGTACTATTGCCTGGAAAATCCCATGGACAGAGGAGCCTGGTAGGCTATAGTCCACAGGGTCGCAAAGAGTCGGACACGATTGAGCGACTTCACTTACTTACTTACTCACAAACAGATGATCGTGTGTGTGGTGTCATCAATACAGGACTAGCTGAGTGCCAAGAGCCACCCCTGCAGTGCTGACTGGTTTGTATAGTCCCAGAGCCCACTCTTGGGTTCATGGTGGCACTTTACTGTGTCTATGTCATTCATATAGCATCTGTATCAGCACATTTTCTCTACCCACCTGAGTCTTTCCAATGATCCAGTCTATACACAGCTACTTAAATCATGTTCATTCAGAGTCACTTGGAATTTAAAGCCATGCTCCAGTGTAATCTCAGTGAAGACTGCTGGTTGCTGTATCCAGTCCTGCCCAAAGCCATATATGCTCACTGTCTGGATGAAGAGTCTGAGGTCTTAGTGACTGAAAGTGAAGCCACACAAAGGAAAGCTGTTCTCTTCCTTCCAATATTCCTTGGATAATGAACTTCTTTGTCTCAATGTTCATATTTCTATTTCTGCTCAATTTAACTCTCCATGTATCTCTTCTGCTCTAATCATACCCAATTCTGAGCTATTTTCCACATGTATCACACAGCTACTTTTATCCCTACTGCTTCCTTTCCCTAGTACACATATTCTTCCCTCCTCTGCTTGACTGATTCCCCCAAACTCAAGTTCAATAGTGTTGGCTTCAGGAAACCTCCTCTGACCCTTCCCAGACTCCCAGGGCATCCTACACCTGGTTCAGTACTTATCTTCCTATTTGTTTCTCTGACCTCATCATTAGACTGAATTCTCTCAGGACTAGTAAGATATGTTACCTGTCTTTTCTTCTGCAATGTCCATTACAGAATCTGGCACATCAGATCAGATCAGATCAGTCGCTCAGTCGTGTCCGACTCTTTGCGACCCCATGAACCGCAGCACGCCAGGCCTCCCTGTCCATCACCAGCTCCCGGAGGTCACCCAGACTCACACCCATCAAGTCAGTGATGCCATCCAGCCATCTCATCCTCTGTCGTCCCCTTCTCCTCCTGCCCTCAATCCCTCCCAGCATCAGAGTCTTCTCCAATGAGTCAACTCTTCGCATGAGGTGGCCAAAATACTGGAGTTTCAGCTTTAGCATTAGTCCTTCCAAAGAAATTCCAGGATTGATCTCCTTCAGAATGGACTGGTTGGATCTTCTTGCAGTCCAAGGGACTCTCAAGAGTCTTCTCCAACACCACAGTTCAAAAGCATCAATTCTTCGGCGCTCAGCCTTCTTCACAGGCCAGCTCTCACATCCATACATGACCACAGGAAAGACCATAGCCTTGACTAGGCGAACCTTTGTTGGTAAAGTAATATCTCTGCTTTTGAATATGCTATCTAGGTTGGTCATAACTTTCCTTCCAAGGAGTAAGCGTCTTTTAATTTCATGGCTGCAGTCACCATCTGCAGTGATTTTGGAGCCCAGAAAAACAAAGTCTGACACTGTTTCCACTGTTTCCTACAGATGCTTAATAAATCTTAGACGAATACATCTCCAGTGGAATACCTAGACAAAGAGTAATAGAGTCAAGCCCCATAAATGAAGAGGCTAGAGAAATAAGGGAACATGACATATGCACTGGGTTCTTCTCGTCTATGTGTAAAATATTGTTGATCCTTTAAAAAAAGAAAAAAGGGAAAGACAAAGAGGAAGGAAAGAACAAATGATAATGTATTCAATTTGCTGAGCATGTGTATATAAATCTAGCTGTCAAAATACTGGAGGTTCTCCAGGTAGGACCAGATGTGGTTCTGTGTACCTAATAGGAGCCCAACACATATTTGTGAATAACAATAATTCCACGAATTTTCTGATTCTGCTGCTGCTAAGTCGCTTCAGTTGTGTCCGACTCTGTGCGACCCCATAGACAGCAGCCCACTAAGCTCCCCCGTCACTGGGATTCTCCAGGCAAGAACACTGGAGTGGGTTACCATTTCCTTCTCCAATGCATGAAAGTGAAAGGTGAAAGTGAAGTTGCTCAGTCCTATCCAACTCTTTGCGACCCCATGGACTGCAGCCGACCAGGCTCCTTGGTCCACGTGATTCTCCAGGCAAGAGTACTGGAGTGGGGTGCCATCACCTTCTCCATTCCAATTCTAGCCATACTCAATTAAATCTGATACACTATTCAAGCATCTTTATATGTTTATCCAAGATAAAGAGGCATTTAAACAAATGTAAAACATAGATCTTTATACTTCAGGACAAATTATACTTTAAGGTGCTGGCCTAATTTAGTGGTCAGCAACTGAAAAACAATACAAGAAACCTAATGATATTTCAATTAACTCTCCTTTCTCCTTGTAGCCAGCTATAAGAAATGGATGAGAATTTATCACCCTTTGTGCTAAAGATCTCAGGAAGTAAAAATCTGGAGGACAATAATGTAGCTTAACTTTTATAAGTGGTCTCTAAACTCTAACTGCCCATGATTTAAAAAAGAAGGTAAATAGTCAAATGAACAAGCAGCAGAAACATTGTTTAAAAAAATGAAGCTCAGACCACTCAGTATCAGACAGTAGTTCACATGTATCTTTCACAGTCAAGCACTCTATTCCTTAATATTCATCAAAAACAACAACCAACTTTTTGACACAGTGTTTTGTCATCAATTTCTGTTTTACTTATTTTATGATTCCATACTTGTATTTCTCTATGTTGATTTGGTGAAATATTATTGAAGAAAAAAAGTATAAGTCTCATCTTCCTCTTAACAATAAGATTTTTTTTTATATAGAAATAAAAATGCTCATTTGTGTAGAAACAGTATATTTAGATGTGTTGTTTTTAAAGCATTTTAAATCTTCTCCATTTTCATATAGTACTCTAGCATTTAGCAGGCACATTTACAATTAACTACAGCTTTCTTTTCAGGGATTTCAAAGAAAGAAAAATTGAAATCCTTATTTCTATCATTTCATGTAAATAGCTGTTGGCTAGAAAATATTCAGAAACCTTGACTTTAATCCAAATGGCAACTTGACTAGGAAATGGTCAACACTGTTGAATTTGACAAACAAGTAGTGTAGAAGGAGAAGAAAAGCCATGAGAAATTTATGGGTAAAGCTGCTCTTTAATGAGAAAAAGAACTGTTCTACTATCTCAAAGAGAATAAGTGATAAAAAGGAGAAGAGGGTGCTTGAATTAGAATTATGAATTCCTGGCAAACACAGGCTTTCTCTTCTCAGCCACAGAAAGGTTTATCCATCTCTGGGTAGAGCTATGAAACAGTGAACAATTATCTCTAGTTTAAAACAAATAACACAAACTTTGCATGGATGATATAAAATGTTTTGTAGTATCTTCTCCTATCCTTGCAAAAACCAGGCAAGGTAATATCATGGCAACTATTTTGGTAAACCCGGGCCCAGGTTCACACTGTGTTTAGGAGGCAGAACTGAGATTTGACACAGCTATCATTGGCTCTAAAATGCTTGCCCTTTTCTAGCGTAGCACACAGCTCCCTCTTCCATTGTCAGCAAATCATCCTCTTCCTCCTGAGCGTCTCCTCCACCTGACACCTGTGCTGGGCCAGCTTCTCACCATGAACTAATTGTCAATATCCCCAGCAGGCTATTCATTTCCTTCTAAAAGGGCACAGGACAGAAAAACACGCTGGTACAAGCTAGCTCCCATGCCTGCTTTAAATGAAGGCATGATACCTGCAGCTGTTGCAGTCATTTTGTGACCACGGAGCCACAAATATGAAAAAGATCGGTCAATGTGCTAAAGATGATGAAGGAGAAAAAAAGTAACCTAGGTCTTTGAAGACCCGTCGTCAAGCAGCAGTATCGTTTTCCCACAACAATCTCCTTTCAGACTTCTTGTTATGTGTGAAAAATGAAAATATGAAAAATAAATGAGTCGTTAATATTATTAAATGACTATCACTGAGTTTTCTGTTATCTTCAGTTGAGAGCTTTCCTGTTTGATACATCAGTGTGAGCAGAAAGCTAACTAACTAGGTATTAGGTAACCAGTGATGCATTGAGTAGACAAGGAAGACTGTTATCTCTTGTCCTTCCCACTTCCTATATGTTATCCAGATGCCATTTTGAGGAGAGACAAATCTGGTGCGTTCTGAGACTTTGCTCTTTCCCCGTGTGGAAGCTTAGGAAAGGGCCATCTTCCCAGGGCCAAGATAGTGGTCAGCTCCAGACACTTTCCCTTTCAAACAAAACCTTTTCTTAGGTCAGAGAGGGGAAGTTTCATCCTTAAATAGTCACCCAGATATTCCCTGTTTCATTTTCTTTTAAATATTCAGAGAGGAAAAGCATAGGATCCTTCTATAGAGTCGATCATTCTGAGGGATAACATGAGCTCAAGGGACTACACACTTGCATACTTCTCTGTCTATAATATTTTCCCACCAGCCCTGTTTTTTTTTTTTTTTTTTTTCATTGAAATATAATTGACATACTATATTATGCTACTTTCAGGTATACTACATAATGATTTGGCATTTTGCATACATTAAAAATGATCACCTTGGTCAGTCTAGTAACCGTCTGTCCCCATCCAAAGTTATTATAATATTACTGACCACATTCTTCAGGATGTATATTACATCCCTGTGACTTATTAATTATATAGCTAGAGCCTTGTACCTCTTAATCTTCTTCACTAACTTTGCCCAACTCCCAGCCCCTCCCTTCTAAAACCATACCTCTGTCCTCTGTATCTGTATTTTCATTTTGTTTTGTGTTGTTTTTCTCAATTCCGTATAAAAGGGAGATAAAGAAGCATTTGTCTTACTCTGTCAGACTTAACGTCACTTAGCATAATACCCTCCAGGATCCATTCATGGTATTGTAAATGGCAAGATTCCATTTTTTTTTTGGATGACTGAGTAACATGCCATTGTGTGTATACACCATGTCTTTTTGATCCATTCATCGATGGACATTTAGGTTGCTTCCACATGTTGGCTGTTGTAAATAATGCTGCAATTAACACAGAGGTGGATATATCTTTTTGAATTAGTGCCTTTGTTTTCTTCAGGTAAATACTCAGAAGTGAAAATGCCAAATTGTGTGGTGGTCCTACTCTTAATTTTCTGAAGAACCTCTGTATTATTTTCCATAGTTGTTGTTTAGTTGCTAGGTCATGTCCAGCTCTTTTGTGACCCCCCTGGACTGTAGTCCTCCAGGCTCCTCTGTCCATGGGATTTTGCAGGCAAGAATACTGGAGTGGGTTGCCATTTCCTCCTCCAGGGTATCTTCCTGACTCAAGGATTGAACCCACATCTCCTGCATTTTCAGGCATATTCTTTACCACTGAGCCACCTGGGAAACCCATAGTGGCTACATAAGTCTACATTCCCACCAACAGTGTAGCAGGGCTCCCTTCTCTCCATGCCCCCTCCAGCATTTACTGTTTGTGGATTTTTGGATAATAGCCATTCTGACAGGAACCAGATGAAATCTCATTATAGTTTTGATTTGCAGTTCTCTAAGAATTAGCTGTGTCCCAGAGATCATTGTATTTCCATTTAAATTTATCTCCATGTATTTTTTATTTGCTTTTTGATTTCTTCAGTGCTGCATTTGTTATTTAGTAGCATACTGTTTAACCTCCATGTGGTATTTTTTTGTTTGTTTTCTCTTGTAGTTGATTTCTAACATCGTATGTTACAGTCAGAAATGATGCCTGATATGATTTCAATCTTGTCTACAGAGACTTATTTTGTACAGCATGAGATCTATCCTGGAGAGTGTTCCATGTGTACTTGAAAAAGAATGTGTATTCTGATGCTTTTAGATGGAATTTGATTTATATATATTAAATCCATCTGCTCTAATATGCTCTTTAAGCCACTATTACCTTATTCATTTTCTGTCTACAAGTTAGGTGATGCAGAAGCTGCTGGTCTGTAGCCCACACCTTAGCAAGGTCCAGTTCGCATGCCTAGAATAGATGAGAATCCTGAAACTCAGTGCAGGAAGGGACTTGCCCGTGCCACACAGCTGCTTAGTATGAGGGCAGCCCCCTGTCTCACACTACAGCAGCTCAGTAAGTAGTGAAAAGATCATAAGACTTGGAGTCAGGCTGATCTAGGCTCAATCTTGGCCCTGCTGTTTACTTGTTGCAAAGCCCTGGTAAGATCATTTATGTTTTCTGTGCTCCAGTTTTCTCATTTGTAGAATACTGATAAATAACCCCTAACTTGTAGAAGAGTTGTGATGTGACTGGCATACAAAAAAATGTACAACAGTGTCTGGAACACAGTGATCAAAGCACACAATGTGTCTGCTTTTGCTTTTCTGACCAGGCTAGCACTGCTATCGGTGCACATGGCCTTATCTCCATCATCTCTCTTCTGGGGCCTAGGCTGTATTAGCATCCAGTGACATGCAGGGGGGCCATTAACACAGGGTGGCTAACAGATGCCTGATTAAGGCCAAAAACAGAGGATTTAATTTTTTTGTTTTGTTTTGTTTTGCTGTCTCTTCCCTTGTGGCTCAGCTAAGAAAGAATCTGCCTGCAATGTAGGAGACCTGGGTTCGATTCCTGGGTTAGGAAGATCCCCTGGAGAAGGAAAAGGCTACCCACTCCAGTATTCTGTCCTGGAGAATTCCATGGACTGTATAGTCCATGGGGTCTCAAAGAGTCAGACATGATTGAGCAACTTTCACTTTCATTTCACTTTGTGAAAGGATTAAGAGGGTAAATATATTCTACCTGTGCATTTTTGGTACTTCTTTGCATCTACAGCCTTTAAAAGACGGTAAAGTGTGTCTACAATGCGGGAGACCCGGGTTCAATCCTTGGGGTTGGGAAGATCCCCTGGAGAAGGAAATGGCAATCCACTCCAGTACTATTGCTTGGAAAATCCCATGGACAGAGGAGCCTGGTAGGGTACAGTCCATGGGGTTGCAGAGTCAGACACGACTGAGCAACTTCACTAAGCTCATTAGAAAAAGCTTAGATAATATCACAAATATTAATGGTAGATATTTTTCATTCCACTGGTTAACATAGGAACTTTTTCTTTACCTAGGTTACGATTTTTTCAGGTTAACTGCTTAACTAAATACTAAGAGAATCTCAATCTCATGGTTTTCAAGGAGATAATAAGAAACAATGACTTGTGACATGTTTTCTCTAGTGAGAAATTTTCTGTTTCAAGTACTGGCAAGCAGAAGGAAAGATATTTTTGCATTATATGAGGGTTAGATTCAGTCTACCTGGGAGAAGGTAAAGGTGAAAAGAAAAAAAAAATCGTAGGAATTAAACCTGTTAAATTGTGCAGTGTCAATGAAAGAGCTGCTTCAGAAATCTATTTAGAAATCACTGCTCTTGTATCTGAATCATTACTGAGATACCAGCATCACCCACTTCTTATTACTGCAAACATAGCAACAGTTGCCATGCTAGCAAGAGATTCGGAGCACAAACACTGGAGTCAGGAGGGAGCAGGGCAGGGCTGGAGCTGGAGTCAGGGCTGCTGAACAGTGCACAGAGCTGCCTGTGCAGATTTAATTAGGCTGGTTTTTCTCTTTGGCCCTTGTGCTGTGTCCTGTCAGACATTTCAGTAGAGCAGCAGCAGTCTCAGAAGCAGCTTTTTGGGGCCAGGTCTTACTATCGGTCGTGCACAAACATCACTGCCAAAAGGCAGGATCTGTGTGCTTTGATGAAGGCAAGGATGGGTCTGGGCCCTCCTTTTGTTTATGAATGGAGGAAGGAGCAGCATTCCTCTTCATTTCCAGGAATGAAATACTCGTAAAACTCTTATCATTAGGAATCAGGCCGTTCGTTGTCCCAATATGTCATTTCATCTAATTGAAAACTGAGAAATCTGTCACCATTTATTTAGCAGTTTGCCTTGGGCGAATCTTTACAGGTTCCCTTCCTGTGGCTGGGAATTAGTTAATTAGTATTACAAAACGCTTGAAGAGGGACACGCACTCTGGCTCGCCCTTTGGGTTACGAGGGAACCCATTTTCGGTTGCTAACTAGCACTGCTGAAGAAGAGAAAAGAAAATGAGATTACAGCATCAGAGTTACCGTGGTATGAGCTACATCTTTCTTCAGTGCATGCGTTGTAACCTACATATGTCACTCCCTCACTCTTTTCCTGCAAATCTTTTATGCTTGACAATAATTCAGGTTCTTAAAGCTTATTAAAAAAAAAAAAGCTTGTATGCCAATTTGACATACGTAGGGCTCTTCTCATATCTTCACTTTTATTAATTTCCTGTTTTTCATCACTTCCTCTTTGGAATAGAATATTTTGTCTGATGTTCTTTCTTTTACATTTTTTATGGAGAAAGGCTGTTTCAAACTATGGGTGGTTTAAAGTCAAGGCACTGAAGGGAAGGACTGACATTTTTCACGTGCTCCTAACTTTAAAGCTGAATGCCTCTGGTGATATCTCTAAGCCTTTTCAGCACAGCAGTCAGAAGGCCAGAGGCCTCACCCGTGCTTTGTCAACTGAATGCTAGGTGGCGCTAAAGAGCAAGGCAACTAGAACAGAGCGACGAACACAACCGCTGTAGGTCCACAGAAGCTGAAAGGAAGTTCTTACATTGAGATCTGGCACATTTCAGAACAGACTGCTTCCATTTTTGATCGGTGGTAGGATATCAGCAGCAAGAGATTCAGAGGACACAAGCAATCAACTTAAAATCTTCCATCTTTCATTTTTTGTGTGTGTTTTCATCTGGGAATTGTTTTCTTATTTCACTAGTGTTTTCTGGGTGTGGCACCTAGGGCTGTGGTGAGATTTTCTGTAAATATAAACAGATGGATGTGCTTATTTTTTGACCTTTATGGAAACAGTTTTAACTTCCTGCAAGACCTCTCCGCTTTCTTTAATTTCCCCCCTTATTAGGTGACATTCAGGGACATAATGAGAAGGTATAACAAGTGTGTTCACACCCTCACATCAACGTGTATAGCTATATATTTCCTCTCTCAACCCCATACCCCATGACATTAAGAACTTTTCTGCTTTTGTTAATTAGAAAAAAATGTATGGGCAGTTTTGAGCTTAAAAAGAAAGAGATAAAAGGCAGCTGACAGACATCACGGCACATGCTTAGATTCCAGCTGCTCTCCTTGGCCTTTTATATTTTGCCAGCACAGACCCTTAATGAGCTTGATATCTGACCTTAACCAAGTGAGTGTCACAAAAATTATACATCCCAGAGGTGAGAACCATCCTGAGGAAAAAACTTGTCTCTTACCTAGATTAGGCAAGCAACTTCTTACTCTAGTCATCATACAGACAGTGTGAGCAAGGCCCATAGAATCAAGTGAGTTAGGCAACTCTTTCTACAAATTCCGAAGATGCTGGTGAACTGAGATGCCTTGATATACACTGAGTTCTTTTGTACACACAATGTTTAATAAGTAAAAGACAGTTCAGAAAGTCAAAGATGCTATCTTTTTATTATTTCCTTAAATTTATAAATCTTGAAACTGATATGTAGAATCAGCTAAAAGATTCTGGGCCTTCATTGTATTTACTAGTGAAAAGGCAGTATTTCTTTTCATTTCTAGGGTTGAAAAACTCATGGAAACCCTCATCTCTGAATAGGTTTTTTGTTGCACAAAAATGTCAGCTAAAAGACTTTTTTTTATAGTGAATTCAATTGACTACTATAATAGAGAATACATATAATGAGAGAAAATGTCTGATTTTTACAAGGTACTTAATTCAATAAACAAACCATATTGAAGTAGAGTTATCGTCAAAACTGGTCCCCAAATATTTAGAAGGAAGGAGTTTATCTTTTCGTATGTTCTGATTAGTTTTTGCTGCTACTAGAAATGTGGCCAGGCAGTCGGGCTGGCTTCCAGAGACATGACTAAAGAAGATAGAGGGCAGGATTAGGCCACGACCTGCTGGTGAATGAGGCAGCAGATGTGGAATTTGTTTGGTTCAGGTTAGATATGTATCAGTGCAGGCAGCTGATTATAAAGGACTGCTATGAGCAGACATAAGCTGAGATAAAATGGCTATTATCAGAGGCAGTCAGAGTGAGAAGGGAAATTTTTCCTTCAATCGAAGGCTGTATTGGTCATGGACTGAGAGTGTGCTATGTTCCACTGAAGCTGGCAGAGCATCTGAGGGAGGTAGTTCAGTACTCTGGATAGCTCCCTGCTGATCCTCCTCAAAGTGCAAAGCAGAGGTTAGAAGTTTCTGCTTCATGAGATAGTTCGAACATGTTGGCCAAGCAGAGCCTCAGAGACAGCATGATGTAATGGAAACACTACATTACACTACAGACAGACCCAGGTTCAACTATTAATTACCATTTTCTCACTGTACAGTTTCATTCAAATTACCTAAATCATTGGAGTCTCAGTTTGTTTTATCTGGAAAATGGAAACCAGGAGGCCAACTTTATTAAGATAATTCTAAAGATGAAATGGAATAATATTGTGAGATCTGTCATGATCATTCATTAATTCCACAAGTAGGTATTTAGCACCTATCAGACCTTGTTCTAAGTACTGGAGACACAGCAACCAAAAGGAGAGAAGTTCATGCTCTCATGATGTTTACATGACAAAATAAAGAGCAAGAATTATCAGAAACAATAAGCTACATACTTATATCTAAAAACTTCATATATAGAAACAGAAGATATTCAGATATATGATAGAATATAAAATAAGCGTGTGTGAAAAAATAGGAGTGTGCGGAAGAAACGGATTTTCAAAAGAGTCTAGTCAAATTGAAAAAAGTATACAATTTCTTGGATTGAAGTAGATATTAGAAATGAATTGAATCAGGATTGCAATGAAGAGAGCAGCATGTTAGATCCAACTACCAAGGGTACTAGATAGATTTGAAGAAGTCACCAAAAAGCAGCAGCACAGAGAAAATAAAGGGTGGAAAATATATTTTAAAAAAGAGTGAGAAATGTGGAAAACAGAGTGAGAAGACCTAAAATGCATCTAATTAGAATTCCATAAAGAGAATAAGGAGATGGGGTAAAGACATATAAGAAGTGGTGAATGAGAGTTATTCAGAATTTATACAATATATCAATCTTCATATTCTAGATACCTAATAAGTTCAAAGCAAGATAAATTTTTTAAAAATCCATACCTATATACAACATAGTTAAACTGTACAATACCAAAGACAAAATTCTAACAGCAATTAGAAAGTCCAGATTAAAAATAAAAAAAATGATGATTAAGTTCACAGATGATATTTTAGCAGCAGCAACAACAAAGGTGTGGAAACGCATCTTAAAGGTGCAGGGGAAAATTAATTAAACACCTTAAATCCTATATCTGCTAAAATATCTTTCAGGAGAGAGGGAAAACAAAGGTGTTTTCAGATGTTTACTTCTATTAATAACAGAGTCATGTTAAAAGAATTTTTAAAGATGTGTTTGAGAAAAAGGAAAATTCTCTAAGAAGATGGTATAAGATGTAAGCATAATGAATAGTGAAAGAGTATATATAGGCAAATCTAAATAAACCATAGCCGTGTAAAAACCAAAACAATACTTAGACTGCGGAATCAGAAAAACCATGATGAAAATAAAATAATGGACAGAAATATGTAATCCAGGAAGGAATGAATGAGACTAAAATTCTCTAAGATCTCTCTTTTGTTTGAGAGTAGGAAAAATAAATTAACATAAAATTTATTAAGTTTAATATGCTTAAGTTTCTAGGATACCCCCTAAGGAATAGAAAACCAGTGCGTCTATTCAAATAATCCAAAGGAAAACAAGAAAAGGATAGAGTGAGGAAAAAACCTAGAGAGGATAAAATAATATGGTAGCAATGAATTCAAATTATTTCAGCAAAAACAATGAATTAATATGGCAAAAGGTATAAGAACCTCACAGAGAAGATTATAAAACCTAACTAAAAGATATTAAAGAATATCTAAATAAATGCAAAAACATCATGTTCAGGGCAATGGAGACTCAATATCAGAAAGATGTAATATCTTCCCTAATTGATCTATAGGTTTAAAATACTTATAATCAAAAGCTTATGATTTTGAGAAAAATGCAAGCTGATTATAAAATTTATATGGAAGAGAAAAAGTCAAGAATAATCAAGAATAGTCAAGATGGGATGTACCTTATCAGATATCAAGAATTGAATAATGCTATTGTAATTAAAATTGTATATAACTGACACAGAGATAAACAAATGTCCTCGTGGAAAAGAACAGACAAACTGAAAACAGACCTGTCTAAATACAGATCCTCGATATGTGAAAGAACTATTATTACAGGTCATTGGGAAAGAGATGATTATTCTTTTTAAAAAAGAAGAAAAAGAAAGTTCATGGTCATCATTTCACATTTTTTCATCCTGTTTTGTTTTTACCTGAACTATATTTCCATCATCTCTCTCTTCAGTGAAACCTTTCTCAACTCCCTCAACTCAAAGCCATCTCTCCTTTTTAAACACAATGGGAATAAAAGTGTTAATCTCTTCTCTTCCTCACTCATTTCCAGCACCCAGTTCTATTTTTTGGTTTATTAAAAAGAAATGGGCAGACATTTATTGCCCTAATATTGAGGGGGTGGGATGGAAAGAAGCTTGAATTAACTGGTGGTTTGTAACTTTTGGACAAAAACAACTTTGAATTTGATGAGAAGGTAAGGGTCAAAAACTCTGAGTGTTGCAGTTGTACTCAAATTTCAGAAACACAAAACATGGTGTTCATAACCCAACTAAGACTCTTGAGAGTCCCTTGGACTGCAAGGAGATCCAACCAGTCCATTCTGAAGGAGATCAGCCCTGGGATTTCTTTGGAAGGAATGATGCTAAAGCTGAAACTCCAGTACTTTGGCCATCTCATGCGAAGAGTTGACTCATTGGAGAAGACTCTGATGCTGGGAGGGATTGACGGCAAGAGGAGAAGGGGACAACAGAGGATGAGATGGTTGGATGGCATCACTGACTCAATGGATGTGAGTCTCAGTGACCTCCGGGAGTTGGTGATGGACAGGGAGACCTGGCATGCTGTGATTCATAGGGTTGCAAAGAGTCGGACACGACTGAGCGACAACTGATCTGATCTGATCTGGACAGCAAGGAGATGAAACCAGTCAATCTTAAAGGAAATCAACCCTGAATATTCACTGGAAGGAATGATGCTGAAGCTCCAATACTTTGGCCACCTGATGTGAAGAGCTGGGAGAAGGGGAGAAGAGGAGAAGTGGGCAACAGAGGATGAGATGGTTGGATGGCATCACTGACTCAATGGACATGAGTTTGAGCAAACTCTGGGAGACAGTGAAGGTCAGGGAAGCTGGCATGCAGAAGTCCATGGGGTTGTAAAGAGTCAGACAGGACTGAGCAAGTACACAACAATCATAGTACAAGACAATATAAAAATTCAGAGTGGCACAAACTGCCGTGGCCATTTATAAGGCATGAGTGGGAAGGAGTTAGGTCCAGTAAAGCCTCTCACACAACACAGTGATCAAGCTGACTGAGATATTACTGATGGCTGATTCATATTCTTATAGACTTGGTGGGGATGGGGAGCTGTCAAGGTTAAAAACTAGGATATGGGAATCAGTTGACAGTTAAACATAGGGTGTGTGAGGGAAACAGTAGAACTTCTATCTGTCTGTAATGTGTGTCTCCAGGAATACTATTGTTATTTTGTGCAGGAAAATTCTTTATTTTGGGGGGCTTTCTAAAGCATTGTAGGAAATTCAACACTTGCCCTGCCCACTAAACATCAGTAGTACCTCTGTAGTCACTGAGAAATATAAAAAATACCAAAACACAAAAAAATATTTCCTATAGTTCCCAAAACTCTAGACTATTTTTTGAGAAATGATGGGATCATTGTCTAGAACCACTGGAACATCTGCTGTTCAGGGAAAGGTAGAACTGGAAATGTGTCTCACTGGTCATTTTGGACTCTGGATTCAGGATGACATGACTTCACTTAGTTTTAGAGGCCATGTGGAATTGTTGGCGGTTTTAAAGTAGGGTAGCAACCCACTCCAGTGTTCTTGCCTGGGGAATCCCAGGGATGGGGTTGCACAGAGTCGGACACGACTGAAGCGACTTAGCAGCAGCAGCAGCAGCAGCAGTGATAATGCCGGAGGTCTACAGAAGGAGGATTGTGCTGGCAGTAGAAGGTTGAGTAGATGAGGGCATGGGGAGCTGGAACAGGAGTGAGAGAAATTAGAGACATGCATGACAAAGGAAGCCCAAGTTTGGACAAAGGGACCGGGGGCGGGGGGGGGGGGGGTGGGTAACGTTTAGTGTGTGTGTGTGTGTGTGTGTGTGTGTGTGTGAGAGAGAGAGAGAGAGAGAGAGAGAGAGAGAGAGAGAGTTTAGAAAGAGAAAGAGTTGGAGCCATGGGTTGAAACGATTGTGGTGAGCTGGCAGGAGAAATAAATTGGGGATGAAGAAGGGATTGAAAGAAAATGAACATTTAAGGAGCTTGAGGGAAATTTTCAGCACGAAAACGCATGTAGGAGCAGTGGTAAACTAAAGAGGGGCATATTTGCCCTTCAGTAGTGAGGAGGAGACACCAACCACGGCTGTTACTGGATAAACATCTTGCTCCACAGCAGTGAGTGGACATGAGCCCTTCACTGCTTCTTTTCATTCCTCCGAGGTTTCGTGGTGCTATCATCTTATACAATTGCTGCATTCTGGAAAAACTATGTGTAAATTAAAAATTTATACCTTATATTCAACTTTTGTAAATTGAATTGCATTCTAAGTGCACTAGGCAAGCTGTCTATTTAAAGGAATCCTCTGATGGACCCTTTTATAATGTGAAAAATTAATTCCAAATGAATCTGTTTCACAGTTCCAATCTCTGTATCTCTGCTTGTCTTCTCCTGGACAGCTAACTAGGTCATAGCATTCTATTCTCAGAGCCCAGCCCCACACAAACACTAATTGGTTTTCACATCTGAAAGGTTGTGTATCACTTTGTCATTTCTAAATTTACATGATGCAATCCATGTACAAGATGGGAGATTTCATACCCTGTGGGAGGAGCAAGTGCCACATGCTTAGTTTTCCAAATATATCTAGACATAAAATGTTTTAAAAGAGGCAGAACTTCAGGAGTGCCTTCCTTAAACTCAGATTTCATCAGTTTGGGGTTTCTTTGGGAATTAATGAATGCCTATTACCTGTGGAGAAAATATCTGACATAGTTTCCCACCTTGATACTTATTTTATAGTGGCAGATAATAGTTAAAAACAAATGTGGAAACAAACAAAAACCAAAACCCCCACCTAATCAAGAATTACAAAACTACAGACTGTAAACTTTATAACCCCAAAATTGAAAAAAAAAAATGCACCATTTTAAATATATTGGTGAGGGCTCTGGAACCCAAAATAGGGAATGTACATTAGTCAGCATACAGGTCAAACCTTATTGCTACTTAGGAAAAAAAAAATCATGCTGGGCTAAAAATCATACCTTGTGTGATTGTAATGAATTAGTTAGGCTGTCTCTTAGATCAGAGGTTGCTAGAACCTTGCAAGGACTTTTGGGAGAGACCACACAGGCATTCAGGCTTTACTGGTGGCTCAGCGGTGAAGAATCCTCACCTGTAGTGCAAGAGCTGCAGGAAACGCAGGTTCGATCCCTGGGTGGGAAAGATCCCCTGGAGGAGGGCATGGCAACCCACTCAAGTGTTCTTGCCTGGAGAACCTCCCAGGGACAGAGGAGCCTGGCAGGCTACAGTCCATAGGATCGCAAAGAGTCGGACACAACTGAAGCAACTATGCACACACACAGGCACTCAGCCTTCAGAATAGTCTCCTTTGGTAACAGCTGCTGTTTCACTTTGGTTCTCAGGTTCCTCTTTTGTTTATCCTATCAGTTGCATCAGAGTGACTGGCAGGTTAGATTGCAGCATTCTCTTCCAGAGTGTTTCTCATGCTTGGATGTATATTGGACTCAACTGGGAAACTTTAAAAGCTTCCCATGTCTGGGTGACATCGCCATGGATTTTGGTTTAATTGGTCCTGGGTGCTGGCACTTGTCAAAGTTCCCCCAGGTGATTCTAATGTGCAGCCAAAGAGCCACAGAATTCCAGGCTGTTAAATTCATGGCTCTGCTGGATCCCTGGGCTCTTGGACTTTAAGAACCTACTGATCTCTGGTCTCATGTGCTCTGTCTTTCATATACACATGCTGAAAAGACAGGCTTGGTAAGAGTAGTTGAATTCTTTCCCTGACCAACTTCCAGGAGGCACTGGAAGAAGTTCAACAAATACAAGTATTGGCAAAATACATCAAACTTCTGAAAAGTGACACCTCCTGTGCCAGAGAAATTCAGAAAGCATAGGAGCATCCTGGGTGAGAATTCCAATTCTGCTTCCTTAAACTTAGTAAAATTACTTACCCTTTCTCAGCCTCAGTTTCCTTGTCTATAAAATTGGAATACTTCCTTTCTAAGGTGTACTTAAATGACTATTCAAAGTGTCTAAAATAGTGCCTAGCATGCCGTAGAACTGCATAGTTACAGCTGTTTAAGCAGAATACAGAAAGTAATTAAAGCTTATCCACTGACTATGCTCCAAAATAATAATAATTAAAAATTATTGAGCCAGTTTATTCAATTATTTATCCGTGGAACAAATATTTATTACATACTGACTTCATTCCAATCATACTGCTAGCTACTAGGGACACAGATATGAATTTAACAGACATGATTCCTATCTTGGTACATCTTACAACTCAGCTAAGCACTTTATTTCTGGAGGTGATTTCAAGCAGTCCAAAGACTGAGCTTTCTAGAGGAGTGGTATGACTACAAACTGACCTTCACCACACCCTCACAGCAAATATTCAGAGTGTTGCTGCTGCTAAGTCGCTTCAGTCGTGTCCAACTCTGTGCGACCCCATAGACGGAAGCCCAGCAGGCTCCCCCGTCCCTGGGATTCTCCAGGCAAGAACACTGGAGTGGGTTGCCATTTTCTTCTCCAATGCATGAAAGTGAAAAGTGAAAGTGAAGTTGCTCAATCATGTCCGACTCTTAGCAACCCCATGGACTGCAGCCTACCGGCTCCTCCATCCATGGGATTTTCCAGGCAAGAGTACTGGAGTGGGGTGCCATTGCCTTCTCCGATTCAGAGTGTACTAGGCCGTTAAGAAATTTGTACCAAACAGACAGACAAGCACTTTATCAGGGTTCCATAACTGCTTTGAAGGGCCAGAGAGGTATAAAAACCCTTATGAGAATATCAAAGGGAGCATCTCAGAACACCTGACAATTTGTGCCCACTCTGTTTGGGCAGTTTTAGGAGTAGTGGTGTACCTTCTGGTACCTTCTGGGTTCTCCTAGGCCAGAGAAGCTGTGTTCCCTCCACCCCCAGCTCACCCAGTTGGGAGTGCTGCTGTACCTCCCTTCCACACAGCCATCTATGTGTTGTAAGTTGTGACTTACCTACATTATGGGAACTTGTATCTTTTGTTTGGGTCTGTTAGCATTTTTCAACCAATCACTTTTTCTTTTGACAATACTACCTCTCCCAATCACAATCCTAACAGCTGGCATTATTATCTGTGTATTACACATAAGGGGCTTCCCAGGTTGCTCTGTGGTAAAGAATCTGTCTGTCAAGCTAGAGATGGGGTTTGATCCCTGGGTTGGGAAGATCCTCTGGAGAAAGAAGTGCAACTCACTCCAGTATTCTTGCCTGGAGAATCCCATAGACAGAGAAACTTGTGAGCTACAGTCCAAGGGGTCACAAAGAGTCAGACAGGACTTCATGACTAAACTGCCACTCATCATTAGGTGTAAGACTTAGGTAACTTGCCCAAGGTCACTTAACTGAGTTGTTAAGAGGCAAAGCCAAGACTGAACCTCCGATCTGTCTGACCTAAGAGCTCATTGTTTTAACCTCTGCCTCACTGGACAAATCTCAGGTGAGTATGCTTTAGAAATACCAAAATCTGGCTCTTCAGAGAATTCATTTTAAAACCACAAGTAAAGAAAAAGGAGAGCAGGTGGAACTAGAAGATGATGCTGGGACTCAACCTAATCTAATATTGGCCTATGAGCTCCTTATGAAATGATGTGAGACTGGAATCCAATAAAGAATTGTGTCCAGTTTGCCTTGTTATCAATCAGACCTCCTGATGCTTAATTTCAGGACATTCCATAAATTAAAGTCTAAATGATTAAGGTTCCCACCTCTTCAGAGCTGCAACCCTTTTGTCAAACCAGGAATGTAATAACTATGGCTAAAAAGGCAATAGTAACAATTTGTAGAGGGTACAGGACCCTTGCTAAAACTAGATAATCTTTCCCCACCTTCAGGATAAAAATTTTGACAGAATGTGTGGATGTGCATATGTGTGTGTAAGTGTACGTGTGTAATGGCTTATGTGCAAATACTCTTGGGTGCGTGTAGACAGAGATTTTAAGCTAGCCTTTTCTGATTCTCCATAGGTTGCAGTATACACCTTGAAAAGTATCTATCCAGCTCACTGTAACTGCTTTTATTGGTCCCTATCCCAATCAGGTCATTGCCAACCATGTTTACTGAATGAAATATGACCCCCATCTCCATTCCAACCACATTTGTTTAGACTAGAGGTGGTCATATGATCCAATCATATTTTCTCTCATGGCTAACTGTACTTATCATTCTGCTTTTTGTGTTTATGCCCTTTGCCATATGACTTTGTAGGACCTCCCACTAGAGGGTGAGTATATTTTCTCTCCCTATCAATGTCGGACTCAGCCCTGTGACTTGCCCAAGGAATGCCAGAAGATACAGGAGACTGTCTAGTGGGCACTGGGGCATGTAAATGGCAGTTTGTTGTGGAAGAAGGCTGAACTCATCTTTCTTCTTTTTCTGACTTGCCCTTTTGCTTAAACTTATTTGTGGCTTTTTTCTTTCATTGAGGTGAAGTTCACATAACATAAAATTAACCATTTTAAAGTGAACAAGTCAGAGGCATTTAGTACATTCACAATATTTTGCAACCACCACCTCTATCTAATTCCAAAATATTTTGATCGTCCCCAAATAGAACCCTGTATCCAAGAAGCAGTGTTTCCTGATTTTCCCCTTCTCTACCCAGATCCTGGCAACCACCAGTCTTTTCGTTTTTATGGATTTACCTGTTGCTCTTGACTGAATTGTGTCTCCCTCCCTCCAATTTCATATGTTGGAGCCCTAACGCCTCATGTGACTGTATTTGAAATCGGGCCTTTACAGACGTGAATAGAGTAAAATGAAGTCAGAAGAATGAAGCCTTGATCTGACAGAATTGGTGCCCTTATAAAAAGATAAAAAGACTCCAGAGCTCTCTCTGCCATGTGAGGGTGAGGTGAGAAGACGACCATTTGTAAGCTAGGAAAATGGCCAACTCTAAGTCCCATTGGAACCCAATCATGCTGGTACCCTTGTTTTAGATCTAGCCTCCATGGTAAGAAGATAAATTTCTGCTGTTTAAACCATTCAATCTATGGTATTTTGCTATAGCCTCTTAAATATACTTTACTCTGGATATTCATATAAATACAGTCATACAATACAGGATCTTTGTCCCTCTCCTTTATTTAGCATGTTTTCAGAGTCCCTCCATGCTGCAGTATGCATCACTACATCATTCTTGTTAAGACTAAGTAATGTTCTAGTGTATGGATACCACTTTTTAAAATCTATTCTTCTGTTGAAGGATATTTGTGTTAGTTTTCTTTTTTTTCTCCCCACGTTTTGGCTATTGCGAATAGTGCTGCTATAAACATTTGAGTACAGGTATTTGCTTGAGTATTTGTTTTCAATTCTTTTGGGAATATATCTAAGGGTGGAATTGCTGGCTCATTGGTAATTCTCAGAACACTGAAATTTTGGTGCTCAGATTTTCAGAGCTATTTCCTGATTCCCACACAGAAATTCTTCCTTGAATTCCATAAAAAACTCTTAGAATACTTTCAACAAATTCCTTTTGCTGCTGTGGCTAGACAATTCTTGCTTCAGCAATGAATGAAAGCTTAGAGAACTAAACTAATAGACAACAAAATTTCTACATTTTGGTCAAAATATTAGAAGAAAATAGGCTCAAAACTCCCCTTTTGAAGTCTGTCACAGAGGTGGTAAATCCCCTGAAGATATTAATCAGGTCAGGTGACTATGTTGGGAAGACCCTGGAATCTGACTTGACTGTGTAAGTGTTACTTAGATTACCACATACCTTTGCGACCAGGCAGCATAGGACCTTGCGTTTAGAGCATATTCCAGTTCAAAACGACTTCGTAGAGCAGCCACATGGCTCCGGCCAGGCCCTCCGCGGTTCACCAGACAATCAGAAGAAGAGGAAGGTGAGAGAGACCCGCTGCTGTTACTTGAACCAGGAGACATCAGCTGAATGAAGGAAGGGCCATTTCAATCATTTAATAAATCCAACAGGCTTAAAAGCATAATATTATAAAATGTAGATCTATTTTAGCTTTCTATTCTAGGATTTCTCATTTTTTAATTTCTATTCAGCTCAGCTTGCTTCAGGCCTTTCCTTTCAGCTTCTGATGGCAACACTTGGCTAGCTTAATTTACTTTTTTTGACCCAGTTATATGCTGAGAACTGACCCATAAAACTTATGTTTTTCTTTCTCAAAACAGTAGGCTCAAGTCACATTCATAAAACAGATAGAAGATCATTATTCAATGGTTAAAAGATTCTCTACATTTTCACTATAGTGATAAGATTCATGGCAGAGTTCCTTAAAACTAGAACTTACGATTATTCTCTTTTTACATGAAATGATTCCCTTTACATGAACTGAATTTATACACTTTTCCAAGGATACATCCATTTCATAAAATGAAGGATGCTTTAATTTCCAGCAAGGATGAGGACTAAATAGAGTTAATGTAGAGAGTTTTTAAAAATAATTACACATAGCTAAGTGAACCATGAATTTTCAGATAGTCAAGATGGTTTTAGAAAAGGCAGAGGAACCAGAGATCAAATTGCCAACATCCGCTGGATCATGGAAAAAGCAAGAGAGTTCCAGAAAAACATCTATTTCTGCTTTATTGACTATGCCAAAGCCTTTGACTGTGTGGATCACAACAAACTGTGGAAAATTCTGAAAGAGATGGGAATACCAGACCACCTGACCTGCCTCTTGAGAAACCTATATGCAGGTCAGGAAGCAACAGTTAGAACTGGACATGAAACAACAGACTGGTTTCAAATAGGAAAAGGAGTACATCAAGGCTGTATATTGTCACCCTGCTTATTTAACTTATATGCAGAGTACATCATGAGAAACGCTGGGCTGGAAGAAGCACAAGCTGGAATCAAGATTGCTGGGAGAAATATCAGTAACCTTAGATATGCAGATGACACCACTCTTATTGGCAGAAAGTGAAGAGGAACTAAAAAGCCTCTTGATGAAAGTGAAAGTACAGAGTGAAAAAGTTGGCTTAAAGCTCAACATTCAGAAAATGAAGATCATGGCATCCGGTCCCATTACTTTATGGGAAATAGATGGGGAAACAGTGTCAGACTTTATTTTTTTGGGCTCCAAAATCACTGCAGATGGTGATTGCAGCCATGAAATTAGAAGACGCTTACTCCTTGGAAGGAAAGTTATGAACGACCTAGATAGCACATTAAAAAGCAGAGATATTACTTTGCAAACAAAGGTCTGTCTAGTCAAGGCTATGGTCTTTCCTGTGGTCATGTATGGATGTGAGAGTTGGACTGTGAAGAAAGCTGAGTGCTGAAGAATTGATGCTTTTGAACTGTGGTGTTGGAGAAGACTCTTGAGAGTCCCTTGGACTGCAAGGAGCTCCAACCAGTCCATTTTAAAGGAGATCAGTCCTGGGTGTTCATTGGAAGGACTGATGCTGAGGCTGAAACTCCAACACTTTGGCCACCTCATGGGAAGAGTTGACTCATTGGGAAAGACCTGGATGCTGGGAGGGATTGGGGGCAGGAGGAGAAGGGGATGACAGAGGATGAGATGGCTGGATGGCATCACCGATTTGATGCACATGAGTTGATGTGAACTCCGGGATTTGGTGAGAACTCCGGGAGTTGGTGATGGACAGGGAGGCCTGGCGTGCTGCGATTCATGGAGTTGCAAAGAGTCAGACACTACTGAGCAACTCAACTGAACTGAACTAAAGTACAGTTAGAAAAGAGAAGAGTGTGAGGGAAGAAAATGAGAAGAGAAAACAAAAAATAAGACAATAGTTTTCTTGAATTTTTTTATAAACTTGCTGTTTATGCACTCTGTGGTTGTGGTTTAGTTGCTAAGTCATTTCTAATTCTTGCGACCCCCTGGACTGTAGCCCACCAGGCTCCTTGATCTATGAGATTTTCCTGGCAAGAATACTGGAGTGGGTTGCCATTTCCTTCTCTAGGGGATCTTCCTGATCTAGGGATTGAACCCTGGTCTCCTGCACTGCAGGCAGATTCTTTACGAACAGCGCTATCAGAGAAGAACATTAATTCTTTGATATAATAATTTCATGAGACAGTAGATTTTTATTTAAAAATAATATATGTAAATTTTAGGCTCTTCAAGTAGACAAGACATTTCTCAGTAAAGAATCATGCAGTGTTGAAATGAACCTTCAGACTTTCCAATGATTCAATCTCATCCTTTTCATCCTTACGCAGTCTGATGGGGTACCTACTACATCCAGATTCATTCATTTATCTTAGGATGGCTCTCACCACTGGAAACTTTCTTCCTCATAATTAACCACATCTACTACTGGACTTCATTTCCATCTGTTGGCCCACAGAGAACTAGGCCAATCCCTTACCTATATGATATAGTTCTTCAGATGTTTATAAACAGCTGTTGACTCATCCTCATTTTGCCTTCTCCAGGATAACCATCCTTGATTCCTCTAATTGGTTGTCGATCCATTCACCATTCTGATTTCTATTCCTTAAAATTTGTGTTCCAGTTTTAATAATCCCTTTATAAGAATATGTGCTCAGTCACTCAGCTATGTCCAACTCTTTGTGACACCATGGACTGTAGCATGCCAGGCTCCTCCATCCATGGCATTATCCCAGCAAGAATACTGGAGTGGGTTGCCATTTCCTCCTCCATTGTAAGGACATATGTTGGGTACTATTTTGTTTGGCCATCTCAGAAGAGAGAGGAATGATCACATTCTTTATTCTGATGTAAGACAGATATTTCATATTCTAACTCCCCCAAGGTTTATTATCCACTAATCTTCACGGTGCTTCAAAACCATTATATCCATTGTTTGATTCTTCTACTGCTGTTTCCTTGACTCTAGTGCATATTTATTCCTGTTAAACTTATTCTTGTTAGATATTTCCTACTAGTTTATCTTCCAAAATACTCTAGATCCTGCTTTCAAATATTTGTTCTGTCTCAAATTTATTATATCTGCAACTGTGATGAGCAGAGAGACTTCTTGACCAAGATCTAAACCACTGACCAAAAGTCTAAGAGTAGAGAGAATGGAGCCTTAAGGAACTCCACAAGTTAAATCCCTTAAAGATGATCCTAGTCCATTATTTAGGTCAACCCACTCCAGCAACTTCTCTTTGCATATAGCCTGTAGTGACTCATCATCTTTACTAGGGGAGACTGTGCTAAGAGGCTTGGTCAGTTTAGTACCTCCCACCATTATCTCTGTTTCTAGAATTCACTCTCTAATCTAACTGGATATATCCCATGCTTGGCACAACCTTGCTCTTTCAAACACAAAGGTTCAAAGTGAGAGGATACTTGAAAATGAAGCCTTAAAAGTGCTTCTCAACATCTCAGGCCTCTGGTAGATGCTCTTGTTTGTAGGGGCTACTGTAGCCCTACCAAATATACCTTTACTTCTCTCTAGTTTGTATGTTTCAGGATTGAAGAGAAGGGAAAGTAAGCTTTATGTCTAAGACCAAAGTTTCATTCCATAGGAAAAACTTCCTCTTTATAAATCCCAGTAAAGAGTCATGAGATAGAGACACTCCATGCAGGCTGTAGTTGCAGACCTGGGACACTGCTACAAAAGATTGCATTCATATCACTCTTGGCTAAAATTTTTAAAAGAGAAAACTTTTGTTGGATGGTTTCACTCTAGGATTATTTTTGCAATCTCAGGTTGATGTTGTCTTTCTCCATTTTTGCCCCTACACTTCATTCACTCCTTTATACATGAGCCTGTATGTGTAATGTCCATCTTCCTCTCTTGTAGCACTTACCTGCATTGGGGAATATATTATTATTTTTGAATTAGTGCTCATGTTCCAGTTCCCTTGCCTATTTTCAAATGCTATCTCCTGAACAGGTGTATAGAAGATTAAGGCAATTATAGAGAAAATTAAAGCAAACAGCTCCTTAATATTAAGGAAAGAAAATTCCATTAGCCTCATTACCAACACATATCTCTTTATGCAACATATGTGTGGTACACAAGCAATGCCTCCCGATTAACTTAACGTGCTAATTTTAGTAACAATTTTTTTCTGTTCTTACTGAACATAAATGGACAATGGCTTAATGTTTTAGCTTACATTTCATTGTATGTAAGAATTTTTGTATAGAACAAATTGATTTAAATCATCTTCTAACATATTTGTTATATTTTAAAATTTTTACTTATCAATTTTTTAAATTATGCATTTGCTTGCTTGATCATTTCTTGGAAGAGCCCAAATTCACTCTGAATTTGCCTTTGTTCCTATAGATGCAGTTATTAGAACTTAAGTGACAGGGTAAAAATATGAATGGAGTTATGGACACTCACACTTATATTCTTTCCATAAGTACCAGCAACATCCATCCCCCAAGAATTCTGTGTATCCAAGCCTTTTTAATGGACATATTTCAGAAGGCAAATTTCTTACCTCGATGTTGCAGAGACACTCTTCTAACTTGGTAACAACTTCAGAAAATTCAGGTCTTCCCTGTAAATAAAGAAAAGACTTTTTTCCCCCAAAGAATAAAAGAGAGGCAGCTCTCTTTGGATTTTAAAATTTAGTATTTGCATGTATAAAGAATGAGATTAACCATCAAGTATATTTTTATTTAAAATACACTTGTATTGAAGTGTTAATTGAATGTTCATTTGCTGTTCAGGGAGGAATGTTGAGTCTCCCTCTGATAAGAGTTTTAAGTCAGCATTTGCAACTACATTCAGATAATGAAATAGTGGGAAAGCTTTAATTAGCTTTGCATGCTTTTAAATGGTAGGTTTTCCTCTTCAAAATGAAAGAATAAAAGTGAATACTAAAAACTATTAACTATCTCTGTGCCTTATAATACACTGTACAATGTGTCTGTAAGGAAAGTACTGCTACAGCTAATTTTATAATTAGGTTCACTTTTGAAAATAGCATCTCAGATTCAAAACTATGATCAATAGCAACCCCAAGACTATGCTCTACTTTAGAGGTTAAGATAAGCTTTTTATTTTCAAAAAGTGTCATTAAAGGTATTGTCTACTATGAATCTTCCTGTCAGATGAGTTTGGTTAAATAAACAGTTCTTGTATTCTGATTATATTGTAAGCTTTGTTCTAGTTGCTAGGGATATATAAGCGAGTATAGATCTGGGGGAAAAATTCTTGGGATTTTAGAAAATGTCGGTCTCTTTTGAAGAAATTATATGCCTCCTTTTGTCAGGTCCTAAGGACTACATAACCTATCATTTCTCTCTTTATGAAACTTTCACTGCCAGGAGGTGGATAGACCAATTTAACATTCAGGTGCTGTAACCAACTAATTTAGATTCTTAGTAGAACAATTTCTCCCTTAATATCTAGCCCTCCCCTGAGGACACTGCCTCCCCGGAGCTCTCCAAGAGGAAGCTGTTTTCTCTTACATATTCCTGTACCTCCAGGAGTGTGCGGGTGATGGTGGGGTAAGCAGGGGTCTGTGTTTTTCCCACTGACTTTGCAAATTCCGAATGGTTTCTCCTTGAAAAGATACCAGTTTATCAGGCTTTTCCACAGAGCCACTCTCCTTTTGTCAAAGATTTTGCATCTGGCTCGCTGTTATGTTCTCTAGCATGACTCTCAAGGTTTTTATTATCCAAGCAGATAATCACAAATGTGACCCTTGACTGCTGGGTTCCTTTGTCTCTTCTTCGATGATCTTATCCTCTACCTTCCCTTAGTTAATTAGCTTGCTGTAGCTTGCTGGGTGACCTACGGGAGCTGGTGATGAACAGGGAGGCCTGGCGTGCTGCGGTTCATGGGGTCGCAAAGAGTCGGACACGACTGAGCGACTGATCTGATCTGATCATTCATACCCTAGACTCTATTACTAGCGATGCTTGCAACTTCTCCGAGATATTCCACCTCACACTTTCCATCAGATCACTCTCAGGGCTCTGCCTCCTTCCTATCTAGCTCACTTCTTGCAGAACCTTGACTCCAACAAACTTTGACCACATAAATCATCTCACCACTTTATAAAACTCTGCTTTTTATTGTGATGATTTTCAAATGTACCCTAAAGAAGAAGAAAACAGTGCAATAAACCAACACCCTTGTATATATATATATATATATGTGTGTGTGTGTGTGTGTGTGTATTACTCAGCCTTAAAACCCTTATTCTTGCCAATATTGCTCTATATTCTATCATCTAATCTGTCTCCCCTACTTTCTGTTCCTGTTACCATCTTTACACTGTCACAGAGTCACCGCATTTCCTCCCTGATTTAGCTCGGATTTCATTGAAAATCACTCTCTTCCACATAGCCTCAACTCCCTTGCTCTATTGTATAACTGTACACAATTGGAAAAATCCTAGTCTTGATTAAATCATCCTGACAGGTCTTATTTCAAAATTATGACCCTCTAATCTGAAGTGGACCCTTAGTACTACTTTCTCAGAGAGCTTAGCTCATTCTGTTTCACACTCTAGGTGGCTATTTTGTACCTTCTCCTCTTTCCTCAAACCTTCAGCGATCAATGCAAAGAAATAGAGGAAAACAACAGAATGGGAAAGACTAGGGATCTCGTCAAGAAAATCAGAGATACCAAAGGAACATTTCATGCAAAGATGGGCTAAATAAAGGACAGAAATGGTATGGACCTAACAGAAGGAGAAGATATTAAGAAGAGATGGCAAGAATACACAGAAGAACTGTACAAAAAAGAGCTTCACGACCCAGATAATCACGATGGTGTGATCACTCACCTAGAGCCAGACATCCTGGAATGTGAAATCAAGTGGGCCTTAGAAAGCATCACTACTAACAAAGCTATGGAGGTGATGGAATTCCAGGTGAGCTATTCCAAATCCTGAAAGATGATGCTGTGAAAGTGCTACACTCAATATGCCAGCAAATTTGGAAAACTCAGTGGTGGCCACAGGACTGGAAAAGGTCAGTTTCCAATCCCAAAGAAAGGCAATGCCAAAGAATGTTCAAACTACCACACAATTGCACTCATCTCACACGCTAGTAAAGTAATGTTCAAAATTCTCCAAGCCAGGCTTCAGCAATACATGAACCGTGAACTTCCTGATGTTGAAACTGGTTTTAGACAAGGCAGAGGAACCAGAGATCAAATTGCCAACATCCGCTGGACCATGGAAAAAGCAAGAGAGTTTCAGAAAAAACATCTATTTCTGCTTTATTGACTATGCCAAAGCCTTTGAATGTGTGGATCACAAAAAATTGTGGAAAATTCTGAAAGAGATGGGAATACCAGACCACCTGACCTGCTGCTTGAGAAACCTGTATGCAGGTCAGGAAGCAACAGTTAGAACTGGTCATGGAACAACAGACTGGTTCCAAATAGGAAAAGGAGTACATCAAGGCTGTATATTGTCACCCTGCTTATTTAACTTATATGCAGAGTACATGAGAAACACTGGGCTGGAAGAAACACAAGCTGGAATCAAGATTGCCAGGAGAAATATAAATCACCTCAGATATGCAGATGACACCACCCTTATGGCAGAAAGTGAAGAGGAATTAAAAAGCCTCTTGATGAAGGTGAAAGTGGAGAGTCGAAAAGTTGGCTTAAAGCTCAACATTCAGAAAATGAAGATCATGGCATCCAGTCCCATCACTTCATGGGAAATAGGTGGGGAAACAGTAGAAACAGTGTCAGACTTTATTTTTTTGGGCTCCAAAATCACTGCAGATGGTGACAGCCATGAAATTAAAAGACGCTTACTCCTTGGAAGGAAAGTTATGACCAACCTAGATAGCATATTCAAAAGCAGAGACATTACTTTGCCAACAAAGGTTCGCCTAGTCAAGGCTATGGTCTTTCCTGTGGTCATGTATGGATGTGAGAGTTGGACTGTGAAGAAGGCTGAGCGCTGAAGAATTGATGCTTTTGAACTGTGGTGTTGGAGAAGACTCTTGAGAGTCCCTTGGACTGCAAGAAGATCCAACCAGTCCATTCTGAAGGAGATTAGGCCTGGGATTTCTTTGGAAGGAATGATGCTAAAGCTGAAACTCCAGTACTTTGGCCACCTCATGCGAAGGGTTGACTCATTGGAAAATACTCTGATGCTGGGGGGAGTGGTTGGGGGCAGGAGGAGAAGGGGCCGACAGAGGATGAGATGGCTGGATGGCATCATTGACTCAATGGATGTGAGTCTGGGTGAACTCCGGGAGTTGATGATGGACAGGGAGACCTGGTGTGCTGCGATTCATGGGGTGTGTTCAATTCAGCACACCCTGAATTGAACTGAACTGACTGATAGCTCCTACTACTATTTCAACCACCTACCTATGTCTAAACTCGCATGATCTGCCTTCACTTCCTTTTCTATAGATGAACTTTGCTGGATTCTATCTGAGAGCAGTTCCTTCACTGTGTGCTAGATCTATCCCTGCTAATCTACTCAAGGACATTGCTCTAAGGATAATTCTTCCTTCTGTTTTTTTGCATCACTTCACAGGTGGCTCAGGGGTCGAAAGAATCTGCCTGCCAATGCAGGAGACGCAGGAGATGAAAGTTTGATCCCTGGGTTGGGAAAATCCCCTGGAGTACGAAATGGCAAACCCCTCCAGTATTCTTGCCTGAAAAATCCAATTGCCAGAGGAACCTGGCAGGTTACAGTCCATGGGGTTGCACAGAGTTGGAAACAACTGAGCACACATAAAGTTGTCTAACAAATCATCAAAAATGCCATGGTTTAAAATAATGCCAATTTATTAGCTCACAGTTTCTGTGGGTCAGAGTTTAGTACAGGTTAACTGGGTCCTTTGCTCGGGGCCTCAACAGATTAAAATTATGGCATCAGTTCACTCTATGAATATCATCTGAGTCTCTTCCCAGCTTGCTGGTACAGGAAGAACTCATTTCCTTGTGGTTATATGACTCAGGTCCTTATTTTCTTGCCAACTGTGGTTCAGCAGTGACTGTCAGCTCCCAGAGGCTGCCCACAGCTCCCTGCCACACAGTCCCTATAAGCAGTTCACAACATATCCATTTGCTTTCTTTTCTGGCCAGCAAGTACATGTGTCTTTAAACTTCGCCCCCTGTAACCAACTGAAGAAAAATTCTTTGCTTTTAAAGGGGTCATTTGAGTAGGTCATACCTACACAGGATAATCTTTGTTTTGCCATATTAGAAAACATAATTATGTGCTTAACTGTTCATCATATGCATAGATTCTGCTCACACTCAAATGAAGGGAGTTATTCCTGGCATGTATACCAGGGGGCAACCTAAAATCCTCTTTATTAAATGTTAGAACTAAAAATCAGGGGGAAATCCTGGAAGAAAAGGGTCTGGGAGAGGGAGCCCCATTATTTGGATTTGCATGCATGCATGCTAAGTCTCTTCAGTCATGTCCAATTCTTTGTAACCCCATGGGCTGTAGCATGCCAGCTCCATTTGTCCATGGGATTCTCCAGGCAAGAATACTGGAGTGTGTTGCTATGACCTCCTCCAGGGAATCTTTCCTACCCAGGGATTAAAACCCTGCCTCTTATGTCTCCTGCACTGGCAGGTGGGTTCTTTACCACTATGGCTACCTGGGAAGCCCATTTGTATATAGACTCTGCCTAATTCTCTTGCTGACCTCTGAAACACATATGCATAGGGCAGACTCTAAGCAGTCCAGGGAGGCTAAAAGAAGGGAACTTAGATCTTCTGCTCAGTGCAGAACATTGTTCTTACTATTTTTTCAGTCTAGAATTATCTCTTATTCTCTGCCTGTGGAAACCCTTTGCCCTCTTCAAGTCCAACTTACAAGATACATCTTTTTTGAAAGTATCCAAAGACTTCACAAAATAATTTTTCACTTTCACTTCAGTTCAGTCAATTCAGTTGCTCAGTCGTGTCTGACTGTTTGTGACCCCCATGGACTGCAGCACTCCAGGTTTCCCTGTCCATAACCAACAACGGGAGCTTACTCAAATTCATGTCCTTAGAGTTGGTGATGCCATCCAACCATCTCATCCTCTGTTGTCCCATTCTCTTCCTGCCTTCAATCTTTCCCAGCATCATGGTCTTTTCCAACAAGTCAGTTCTTCACATCAGGTAGCCAAATTATTGGAGATTTGGCTTCAGCATCAGTCCTTCCAATGAACATTCAAGACTGATTTCCTTTAGGATGGACTGGTTGGATCTCCTTGCAGTCGGACTCTCAAGAGTCTTCTCCAACACCACAGTTCAAAAGCTTCAATTCTTCAGGGCTCAGCTTTCTTTACAGTCCAACTCTCACATTCATACATGACTACTGGAAAAACCATAGCTTTGACTAGATGGACCTTTGTTGGCAAAGCAATATCTCTGCTTTTTAACTTGCTGTCTAGGTTGGTCATAGCTTTTCTTCCAAGGAACAAGCATCTTTTAATTTCATGGCTGCAGTCACCATTTGCAGTGATTTTTGAGCCTCCCAAGATAAAGTCTTTCACTGTTTCCACTGTTTCCCCATCTATTTCCCATAAGGTGATGGGACCGGATGCCATGATCTTAGTTTTCTAAATGTTGAGCTTTAAGACAACATTTTCACTCTCCTCTTTCACTTTCATCAAGAGGCTCTTTAGGTCTTCGCTTTCTGCCATAAGGGTGGTGTCATCTGCATATCTGAGGTGATTGATATTTCTCCCGGCAATCTTGATTCCAGCTTGTGCTTCATCCAGCCCAGCATTTCTCATGATGTACTTTGCATATAAGTTAAATAAGCAGGGTGACAATATACAGCCTTGATGTACCCCTTTCCCTATTTGGAACCAGTCTGTTGTTTCATGTCCAATTCTAACTGTTGCTTCTTGACCAATACAGATTTCCCAGGAGGCAGCTCAGGTGGTCTGGTGTTCCCATCTCTTGAAGAATTTTCCAGTTTGTTGTGACCCACACAGTCAAAGGCCTGAGATAATAGATGTTTTTTTTTTTGGAACTGTCTTACTTTTCCAATGATCCAGTGGATGCTGGCAATTTGATCTCTGGTTCTTCTGCCTTTTCTAAATCCAGCTTGAACATCTAGAAATTCACGGTTCTTGTATTGTTGAAGCCTGGCTTGGAGAATTTTGAGCATTATTTTGCTCGTGTGTGGTAGTTTGAGCATTCTTTGGCATTGCTTTTCTTTGGGATTGGAGTGAAAACTGACCTTTTCCAGTCCTGTGGCCAATGCTGAGCTTTCCAAATTGGCTGGCATATTGAGGGTAGCACTTTCACAGTGTCGTCTTTTAGGATTTGAAATAGCTCAACTGGAATTTCATCACCTTCACTTGCTTTGTTAGTAGTGATGCTTCCTAAGGCCCACTTGACTTCACATTCCAGGATGTCTGGCTCTAAGAGTGAGTGATCACACCACTGTGGTTATCTGGGTCATGAAGATCTTTTTTGTATGGTTCTTCTGTGTATTCTTGCCACCTCTTCTTAATATCTTCTGCTTCTGTTAGGTCCTAACAGACAACATTCACGCCCTTGTTTGCATGAATTGTTCCCTTGGTATCTCTAATTTTCTTGAAAATATCTCTGTCTTTCCCGTTCTATTGTTTTCTTCTATTTCTTTGCACTGATCACTGAAGAAGGCATTCTTCTCTCTCCTTCCTGTTCTTTGGAACTCTACATTCAAATGCGTATATCTTTCACTTAGATTTTTTCGCTTTCACTTAGATTTTTAAAAGTCTTTCTTGTGTTAAAACTGAATATTTACATGTATATATCACTAGCTGAAACATGATTTGAGGGTAAGCAAAGGTCTGTTTACTCCTGTATACCTAGCATGTTCCATTGCACAGAACAGCTTCAGATCAGATCAGATCAGATCAGATCGCTCAGTCGTGTCCGACTCTTTGCGACCCCATGAACCGCAGCACGCCAGGCCTCCCTGTCCATCACCAGCTCCCGGAGGTCACTCAGACTCGCATCCATCGAGTCAGTGATGCCATCCAGCCATCTCATCCTCTGTCGTCCCCTTCTCCTCCTGCCCTCAATCCCTCCCAGCATCAGAGTCTTCTCCAATGAGTCAACTCTTCGCATGAGGTGGCCAAAATACTGGAGTTTCAGCTTTAGCATCATTCCTTCTAAAGAAATTCCAGGATTGATCTCCTTCAGAATGGACTGGTTGGATCTTCTTGCAGTTCAAGGGACTCTCAAGAGTCTTCTCCAACACCACAGTTCAAAAGCATCAATTCTTCGTCGCTCAGCCTTCTTCACAGTCCAGCTCTCACATCCATACATGACCACAGGAAAGACCATAGCCTTGACTAGGCGAACCTTTGTTGGTAAAGTAATGTCTCTGCTTTTGAATATGCTATCGAGGTTGGTCATAACTTTCCTTCCAAGGAGCAAGCGTCTTTTAATTTCATGGCTGCAGTCACCATCTGCAGTGATTTTGGAGCCCAGAAAAACAAAGTCTGACACTGTTTCCACTGTTTCCCCATCTATTTCCCATGCAGTGATGGGACCAGATGCCATGATCTTCGTTTTCTGAATGTTGAGCTTTAAGCCAACCTTTTCACTCTCCACTTTCACTTTCATTAAGAGGCTTTTTAGCCCCTCTTCACTTTCTGCCATAAGAGTGGTGTCATCTGCATATCTGAGGTTATTGATATTTCTCCCGGCAATCTTGATTAGTTGACCTTAAATTTGTTACATTAAATTGCATCATGATAACAAAAAGAATTATACAGAATCTGACTACCTCTTATCCTTACCATTATCTTTTGCTAGTATTATAATTTTGTTCTAGCTGCTTTTGCTGCTTCTAATCTCTACCTATTAAAAAAAGTGTGTTCTCAACATGGTAGCCAATCCAAAGCTACCATCATACTCAACAGTGAAATATTGAAAGATTTTCCTTTTAAGATTAGGAATAAGACAAGGATGCCCACTCTCAGCAATATAGTATCGGAAGTTCTAGTCGTATCCATTAGTCAAGAAAAAGAAGTAAAAGGCATCCTACTTGGAAAGGAGAAAGTAAGTACAACTCACTATATGTGGATGACTTGATGTAGAAAACCCTAAAGACTCCACCAAAAAACTCTTAGAACTAATAAACAAATGCAGTAAAGTTGCAGGATATAAAAATCAATATACAAAATCTTGTTTTGCTTTTATGCTATTAACAAGCTATCAGAAAGAGAAATAAAAAAATTATCTCCTTTATAATTACATCAAAAAGAATGAAATACCTAGGAGTATACTTAACCAAGGAGGTAAAAGACCTGTACGCTGAAAACTATACGATACTGAAGAAAGAAATGGAAGACAGAAATAAATGGAAAAATGTTCTGTGCTCATGGAGAAGAAGAATTAATAATGTTGAAATATCCATACTACTTAAGGCAATGTAAAACTATACTAGAAATGAAGTAATGCCACTCAAAAAGCCTCCAGTTACTCTTATTTTATATCAATTAAAAAAAAAAAAGTCCTTGCTTTCCTCTTTAAGCCATGCACAACCTGTCCCTGCTACTTCTTGGCCTCCTCACCCTCTTGTACACCAGATCATGTTGACCTTCTGAGAAAAGGGCATACCATGCCTTAAGGGATTTTGCCTTTTTCATTTTTTCCACCTGGACAGACCAGAGCTATCACCTTTTCCAGGTCTTTGTTCAAATGTTCTTTTTTTTCTTGTCTACCATTATTGTCCTTTATTCCATAGAACTGAAACCATTAGATGAATTAATACATATTAATACATATCGCATACTTTTTGTCTGTTGTTTACATACCTTCCTAACAATACTGGAGTGGGTTGCCCTTTCCTTCTCCAGGGCATCTTCCTGACCCAGGGATCAAACCTACATCTCTTGCATCTCCTACATTGGTAGACAGGTTCTTTACCACTAGAGCTACCTGGGACTGTCCAATGAGGATAGGGATTTATCATTTATTATTCTCTCCCTATTGCCTTGAGGAGTGGCTGGTGAACAGAAGGTATTCAATAAATACTTGAAAGTATGATAGAATTACTAGTTTTAAATTTTATTTACATTTTATTTTCAAACTATCTTTTTGTATGGGAGAGGGGTTTTATTATAATTTCCTTTACTTTGGGGAAGGCAATGGCACCCCACCCCAGTACTTTTGCCTGGAAAATCCCATGGACGGAGGATCCTGGTAGGCTCCAGTCCACGGGGTCGCTAAGAGTCGGACACGACTGAGTGACTTTGCTTCGCTTTCGCTTACTTTCTTTATTTTAACCAGTCAGGAAATGCATTATAAATGAATGGCCTTTTCTTGAACATTAAATTCAAATGACATTACTCTTTCATTGGAGGACTAAAAAAGTATCAAAATAATGGTAAAATATGGTATAACTTCATGGCAAATAGATGAGGAAACAATGGAAACAGTGACAGACTTTATTTTCTTGGGCTCCAAAAATCACTGCAGATGTTGACCGTAGCCATGAAATTAAAAGATGCTTGCTTCTTGGAAGAAAAACTATGACAAACCCAGACAGCATATTGAAAAGCAGAGACATTACTTTGCTGACAAAGGTCTGTATAGTCAAAGCTATGATTTTTCCAGAAGTCTTGTATGGATGTGAGATTTGGACCATAAAGAAGGCCGAGCACTGAGGAATGGTACGGGGAGAGTGGTGGGAGGGGGGTTCAGGATGGGGAACATGTATACGCCCGTGGCGAATTCATGTTGATGTGTGGCAGAACCAATACAATATTGTAAAGTAATTAGCCTCCAATTAAAATAAATAAATTTAAATTAAAAAATAAATTGATGCTTTCAAACTGTGGTGTTGGAGAAGACTCTTGAGAGTCGTTTGGATAGCAAGGAGATCAAAGCAGTTAATCTTAAAGGAAATCAACCCTGAATATTTGTTTGAAGGACTGATGCTGAAGCTCCAATATTTTGGCCACTTGATGTGAAGCGCTGACTCCTTGGAAAAGACCCTGATGCTGGGAAAGATTGAAGGTAGGAGGAGAAGGGGACATCAGATGTCACGATGGTTGGATGGCATCACCAACTCAATGGACATTAGTTTGAGCAAGCTCTGTGAGATGGTGAAGGATAGGGAAGAATTGATGCTTTTGAACTGTGGTGTTGGAGAAGACTCTTGAGAGTCCCTTGGACTGCAAGGAGATCCAACCGGTCCATTCTGAAGGAGATCAGCCCTGGGGTTTCTTTGGAAGGAATGATGCTAAAGCTGAAACTCCAGTATTTTGGCCACCTCATGCGAAGAGTTGACTCATTGGAGAAGACTCTGATGCTGGGAGGGATTGAGGGCAGGAGGAGAAGGGGACGACAGAGGATGAGATGGCTGGATGGCATCACTGACTCGATGAATGTGAGTCTGAGTGACCTCCGAGAGCTGGTCATGGATAGGGAGGCCTGGCGTGCTGGGATTCATGGGGTCGCAAAGAGTCGGACACGACTGAGTGACTGATCTGATCTGATCTGAGGGAAGCCAGCTTGCTGCGGTCCATGGGATCTCAAAGAGTTGGACATGACTGAGCAACTGAACAACAAAAAATGATACTTACTAGACACTTAACATTTTATCAAACTCAAAAAACTCTGTAATGTTGGCATTTATTATTTCTATTTTAAACATGAAAAGGAGAAAAAATCAGAAAAATAATTTGTCTAAGATAGTATAGTCATAAGCAGGAGAACTGAATTCAAAGGTAGGTGGAGCTTGTGATCTTAATGCTCCTTCTTTCTCCCTCTCTATGTGTAGCATCTATAGCTATAAAGAATAATTTAGTTGTACTTATGTAAGATTCAATGCCTGAGATTAGCTTCTGCATACTAGAAATAACACTGGATTTAGAATGAAAAGACTTGATGTTAAATACGTAATGGTTCCGTGACCTTGGATGGTTTGTTATCCGTTCTGAGCTTCAGTTTTCTTGGCCTCAAATTGAGTTGCCAAATTAAAAGAATTAAATCAGGTAACGTGTTTACAAATTCTCAACAAACTATCAAGTAACTTAATTTTTTAGTAATCTATACTAATGGGTGTGCCTTAGATGTGAGTTCTCTGAACTTATGATCAAATGCTTTAAGAGTTATGTTTGTTTGTTTATTGTGGGAATTAGCAAACACCATCTTCCAACAACACAAGAGAAGACTACATATGAATATCACAACACCAAAATCAGATTATATTCTTTACAGCCAAAGATGGACTCTATACAGTCAGCAAAAATAAGACTGGGAGCTGAGGGTGGCTCAGATCGTGAAATCCTTATTGCCAAATTCAGACTTAAATTGAAAAAAGTAGGGAAAACCACTAGACTGTTCAGGTAAAACCTAAATCAAATCCATTATGATTAAACAGTGGAAATGAGAAATAGATTTAAGGGCCTAGATCTGATAGATACAGTACTTGGTGAACTATAGATGGAGGTTCGTGACAATGTCCAGGACACAGGGATCAAGAAAAAGAAAGCAAAAAAGCAAAATGGCTGTCTGAAGAGGTGTTACAAATAGCTAAGAAAAGAAGAGAAGCAAAAAGCAAAGGAGAAAAGGAAAAATATACCCATTTGAATGCAGAGTTTCAAAGAATAGCAAAGAGAGATAAGAAAGCCTTCCTCAGTAATCAATGCAAAGAAACAGAGGAAAACAATAGAATTGGAAAGACTAGAGATCTCTTCAAGAAAATTAGAGATACCAAAGGAACATTTCATGCAAAGATGGGCTCAATAAAGGACAGAAATGGTAGGGACCCAACAGAAGCAGATAATATTAAGAAGAGGTGGCAAGAATACACAGAAGAACCATACAAAAGAGATCTTCATGACCCAGATAATCACGATGGTGTGATCACTCACCTAGAGCCAGACATCCTGGAATGTAAAGTCAAGTGGGCCTTAGGAAGCATCACTATGAATAAAGCTAGTGGAGGTGATGGAATTCCAGTTGAGCTATTTCAAACCCTAAAAGATGATGCTGTGAAAGTGCTACACTCGATATGCCAGCAAATTTGGAAAACTCAGCAGTGGCCACAGGACTGTAAAGGTCAGTTTTGATTCCAGTCCCAAAGAAAGGCAATGCCAAGGAATGTTCAAACTGCACTCATCTAACACACTAGTAAAGTAATGTTCAACATTTTCCAAGCCAGGCTTCAACAATATGTGAACCGTGAATTTCCAGATGTTCAAGCTGGATTTAGAAAAGGCAGAGGAACCAGAGATCAAATTGCCAACATCCGCTGGATCATAGAAAAAGCAAGAGAAATTCCAGAAACACATCTACTTCTGCTTTATTGACTATGCCAAAGCCTTTGATTGTGTGGATCACAACAAACTGTGGAAAATTCTTCAAATGATGGGAATACCAGACAACCTTACCTGCCACTTGAGAGATCTGTATGCAGGTCAGGAAGCAACAGTTAGAGCTGGACAAGGAACAACAGACTGGTTCCAAATAAGAAAACGACTACGTCAAGGGTGTATATTGTCACCCTGCTTATTTAACTTATATGCAGTGTACATTATGAGAAATGCTGGGCTGGAAGAAGAATAAGTTGGAATCAAGATTTCCAGGAGAAATATCACTAACCTCAGATATGCAGATGACACCAAGCTTATGGCAGAAAATGAAGAACAACTAAAGAGCTTTTGAACAACTAAAAAGCTTTTGAACAACTAAAAAGCTTTTTTCACTTTTGATGAAAGTGAAAGAGGAGGGTGAAAAAGTTGGCTTAAAGCTCAAAATTCAGAAAACTAAGATCATGGCATCTAGTCCCATCACTTCATGGCAAATAGATGGGGAAACGATGGAAACAGTGGCTGACTTTGTTTTTGGGGTCCCAAAATTACTGCAGATGGTGATTGCAGCCATGAAATTAAAAGACGCTCACTCCTTGGAAGGAAAGTTATGACCAACCTAGACAGCATGTTGAAAAGCAGAGACATTATTTTACCAACAAAGTTTCATCTAGTCAAGGCTATGGTTTTTCCAGTAGTCATGTATGGATGTGAGAGTTGGACTATAAAGAAAGCTGAGCACCGAAGGATTGATGCTTTTGAACTGTGGTGTTGGAGTAAACTCTTGAGAGTCTCTTGGACTGCAAGGAGACCCAACCAGTCCATCCTAAAGGAGATCAGTCCTACGTATTCATTGGAAGGACTGATATTGAAGCTGAAACTCCAATACTTTGGTCACCTGATGCGAACAGCTGACTCACTGGAAAAGACCCTGATGCTGGGAAAGATTGAGGGCAGGAGGATAAGGGGACGACAGAGGATGAGTTGGTTGGATGGCATCATCAACTCAATGGACATGGGTTTGGGTGGACTCTGGGAGTTGGTGAATGACAGGGAGGCTTGGCGTGCTGTGGTTCATCCGGTCGCAAAGAGTTGGACATGACTGAGCAACTGAAGTGAACTGAACTTATGCTGGGAAAGATTGAACGCAGGAGGAGAACGGTAAGACAGGGGATCAGATGGTTGGATGGCATCACTAACTCAGTGGACATGAGTTTGAGTAAATTCCGCGAGTTTCTGATGGACAGGGAGGCCTGGCATGCTGTGGTCAATGGGGTTGCAAAGAGGTGGACACGACTGAATAACTGAACTGAACTGAATATGTATTTATTGAAGCAAAGTTGATTTACAATATTATATTAGTTTTAGGTGTACAAGATAGTGACAGAAATGCAGATGTAGAGAACAGAACAGACAGGTGGGCACAGTGGGGGAAAGGAAGGGTGGGATGAGAGTAGCATTGAAAGATACACACTAATGTGTAAAAGAGATCACTAGTGGGAACTTGCTGTATAGCACAGGAGCTCAGCTGAGTGCTCTGTGATGACCTAGTTGGGTGGGATGGGAATGCGAGGGAGTGCCAAGTTGGAAGGGATATATGTACACATATAGGTGATTCACTTTATGTACAGAATTGTAAAGCAACTACTTGTGCTCAGTCACTTCAGTCATGTCCAACTCTTTGTGACCCCATGTCTATAGCCCACCAGGTTCCTCTGTCCATGGGGATCCTCCAGGCAAGAGTACTGGAGTGAGTTGCCATTTCCTTCTCCAGGGGATCTTCCTAACCCAGGGACTAAACCCACGTTTCTTATGTCTCCTGAATTGGCAAGCAGGTTCTTTACCACTGGATCCACTTGGGAAGCCCAAGATTGTGCTCCATTTAAAGTTATTACACAGTGCATACACATGATGGAATATTACTCAGCTATTAAAAAGAATGCATTTGAATCAGTTCTAATGAGGTGGATGAAAGTGGAGGCTATTATACAGAGTGAAGTAAGTCAGAAAGAAAAACACCAAATCAATATATTAATGCATATATATGGAATTTAGATAGATGGTAATGACGACCCTATATGCAAGACAGCAAAAGAGACAGAGATACAAATAAAAGACTTTTGGACTCTGTGGGAGAAGACGAGGGTAGGATGATTTGAAGAATAGCATTGAAACATGTATATTACCAAATGCGAAATAGGTGACCAGTCCAAGTTTGATGCATGAAACAGGGCACTCAAAGCCGATGCACTGGAACAAGCAGAGGGATGGGATGGGGAGGGAAGTGGGAGGGGCGTTTGGGATGGGGGACACATGTACACCTGTGGCTGATTCATGTCAATGTATGGCAAAAACCACCACAATATTGTAAAGTAATTAGCCTTCAATTAAAATAAATAAATTTACAAATAAAGTTATTACAAATCATAGCTATATTTCTTTGCACTGTCCAATATATCCTTGTTCCTTATAATGGTTCAGTTTAAATTCTATTCAGATTAAGTATTCTTGCTATTTATCTGGCACCATATGAGAATTCACATTGCTCATTAGAAAGGAGAAATCACCAAAATGCCTCCTAACTGAATGTATTGAAATCCTTGGATAATAAATGCCAACATTATGACATGCATTGCCCTCTACTTTCCTTTCAGGTGGATGGCTCATACTCTTTGCCATCATGCTGCAGCTGGTGGCAGCCTGCCCTGCATCATGTGTGGTGTGCACCCAAGATGGAACTCTCTGTCACCAACTAACCTATATAGTAGGTAATAAAACCGATCACTCTAAAAATCAGAGTTCAGTGTACTTGGAAAATTCATTACTATGCTCTTTGTACTGACTGATCTCTGGGCTCAGCCTGAAAGAGGTAAACATTTTTAAAGAGCAAGCCTTCTTTAGTAACTATATATTGATAATATTATTTTATTTTCCTGTTAGTTTCTGGTGGTCTCAACCAAAACTATTTTAAGACCTTTAGAGGTAATTGAGATATCTTGCTATCACAAAAGAATACCATCTATTTCAGTCAGTTGCACACTTATTTAATAAATGAAAAAAAGTAGATCACTTTAATTATATTTTGTCCATACTTTGTGCAGATTGAAACCTACCACAGGGTGAAAGGAATATCAATGAATCAGAAACCTGAACTGCAATTGTTCAGCATTAGTAAGATTAAGTGATGTACCAGCAAAACAGATTATTATCAAAGTGCATCTAATTTTGAAAGTGTAGTCTTTTTTTATTGGTGGTAAATGAGCTGTAGAAATGCTAACAAGATACACTGCCTGTATTCATTACATATTGCTTGCTTAAGTCAACAATTTAATAAGATACCTTATTAACAAATTTGAGAAGAATGTGATTTACATCCTTATATCCAAGAAGAGATAAACAAGCTATAAACTCTGCCAGTTGAAAAACTTCAGAAACAAATCTAAGATGGAGTAGAAGAAAATGAGTTCTTTCATTTCTAAAATCCTATGACTCCATGAGAATTAAGAGGAAAATAGCGTTGTCCTTCCCGACAGGGAAGAGACAGTTTCAAGGCTAGTTGGTCGTACACTGTTTCCAGTCTGTGTAGAAAACACTTTAAAAACACTAAATTCCCATCCGCTCAAATAAACTTCACTACATTTTTTTTTTGATCAGAGATAGCTGATGTCTGTAAGAAACAAATATTGCTCATCTACATCACTGCACCTCTATATCTTCCTTCTCATTTACAGAATGCCACATTTGTGAAGTTAGATTTCATAAACAGAGAAGTAAATGGATGACTTGTGAGTGGAGCCTGTCTGGTCTTAGACAAGAAGTAACTGACAGAAACAATAGCTTGCTCCTTTACAGTCAGAAATCTCTAGGGGACTGAGGATTCTTGAAAAAAAAAAAAAAAAAAAACAAACAAAACTCTCTCAATCCATATCAAAAAAAATAATGAAAGGAACAAAATGCAAGCCTGGCCAGAACTAACAGAATTCAAATAATCAGTAATAAATTCTAAAAAACATCACCCCCCAAACAAAACCCCATGACATAGACTTGCTACTGCTACAGAAATGAGAGCACTTCTTCCAAAAGAAGGCGCTGTGGAAATCTTTTGTCTTTTACATTCTTTTTTCCTCTCTTTGTTTCAATGCTATAGTCTGAACGGGGAATTATGATTTGCTTCCCCCATGGCTGATTGTTCTAATATCACCTGTAGACGTCCCAGGGACAATGGACTCTTCCATCTTTATGACGCTGTCATTGGCAGTCAAAACAATTTTAGCATGATAAAGATGTGTTACAATAACTCTTGATTATAATACATCTTTATTGAGTTAAAATGCTTTGATTTCTAATGACAGAGCAGTGATAGCTCTGGGGTGATTATGGTGAAGGGATTTAACAGTTGGAAGCCCTGAGTACCACCTGTCATCACATGATGGACTTCATTGGAGGGAACAGATATTAGACAGGAGGCCAGGATGGCCCAGACTATAATGAGAACCCCACTGACAGATCCTCGGCTTGTCTGGAGAGAATATAGATCCTTACCAAGTTGCTGACTTTTAGCCTGGAGCTAAAAAGCAGAAACCAGCACTCCTTCTCACTTCCCCCACCCCAACCTATACCTTTATGTTTGAGAAAAAAATATGACTGGCTTTACAGTATAAATATACATTGCTTGCAGAAAACTGGTTAGAAACTCAGACACAGGCTCAGCTCTTGACTGAATCTGTCTTGGGCCAGCAGGGCTAGAGTAGGTTGGTACACAGCTTCACAGACAGAAAGCCTGAGAATCCACTTTCAAAAAAAAAAAAAAAAAAAATCCATGATGATAATCCCAAACAATGAATTAAATTTGACATCTAAAGGAACAGATGGGTTTAGGTTTCTCAAATAAACATGTCATGGTAACAAAGAATATAAAAATCCATCATTCTGATAAAGAGCTGCCTTCCCGTTAAACTGAGAAATCAGAGGATCATTTTCATTTTGTTTATTGTTCTTACCCAGGTGATAAGATTGCTCAGAGGGTATTGATTATCTCTGCTCTCCCGGTGCTCCCCTCCCACGTGTGTGTACTTGCTTCTAGTCTGTGCTTTTCTTCCCCACAGCGGCCCCTGTGACCACGAGGGTTTTAATCATCACTGATGGATATCTCTCCTCTATAGAGTACAAATCTGTCCTTCTTGTTTAATCTCACCCTGCTCTCTTTGAGCAGAAATGGCATCGAGGATGTTCGGGAAAATGCCTTGCACAGCCTTTCAAAGTTGCAGTCGTTGTTGCTGGGGCACAACCGAATATCCAGCTCTTCGCTCACCGATCACACCTTCAGCAAGCTTCGCAGACTGCAGGTGCTGGCGCTCAGCCACAACGCCCTGCACACCCTGCAAGGGTCTTGGTTCCAAAACACCAGGGGCCTGACCAAGCTCCAGCTGGACGGGAATCAGATCACTAATCTGACGGACAGTTCTTTTGGAGGCACACGTCTCCACAGTCTCAGGCATCTGGATTTATCTAACAATTTTATTTCCTTTATTGGGAAAGATGTCTTCCGGCCCCTGCCTCAACTACAGGAAGTAGACCTTTCTCGAAATAAGTTGGCCCACATGCCGGATGTTTTTACTCCCCTGAAGCAGTTAATCCTTCTGAGTTTAGATAAGAACCAGTGGAGCTGCACTTGTGATCTCTACCCGCTTGCCCGATTCTTAAGAAACTACATAAAGTCTTCTGCTTGCACGCTCAGGAATGCCAAGGACCTAAGTTGTCAGCCATCCACCATGGCAGCAGCCACTACAAACAGTGTACAAAGGCTGTCTGAGACCAACTGTGATTCCAAGGCTGCCAACCTCACTCTGGTTCTAAAGGACAGAAGTCCCCTCTTCCCAGGGCAGGATGTGGCCCTGCTGACTGTCCTTGGCTTTGCAGGTATGACAGGGAGAAGTGTACCCAGCTCTTCTCCATATTCTTGAAATTCACTAAATGATGCCTTTCTCTGGCAACTGGGGAGCCTTTTCAGGGCTTGTAGAAGAGAGACATTGCCATTAGTGTGGGAAGATGCTAGCTGATTTGGCATAGGTTGCAAACATTTCTTGTTGCAAAGAAACTGTCTAACACAGAGGAAAGGGGCATGAGCCAGAATTCAAGAGCTCTGTGTCGATGTGTGGGTGTGCGCTAAATCGCTTCAGTTCTGTCTGACTCTTTGCAACCCTCTGGATCATTGCCCACCAGGCTCCTCTGTCCATGGCATTGGCAAGAATATTGGAGTGGGTTGCCATTTCCTCCTCCAGGGGATCATCCCAATCCAGAGATCAAACCGGCATCTCCTACTTCTCCGCATTGGCAGGCGGGTTCTTTACCACTAGCGCCACCTGGGAAGTCCCAAGAGCTCTGGTCCTGGTATAACCAGCACTGCGATCTTCAGTACTTTGCTGTTCAGACTTTAGTTTTCTTGTGTGTAATGAAGGAATATCCTATATTTCAGTCATCCATTACTGATACGTACTGATACATTCATTAAGATATTAGGGGTTTCAAAAAGCCATGAGACCTAGTCTCTTTCTTCAAGGCACTCATATCTGTGTGCCTCTCTGTGGTAGTAAGAATCAGTGGGCTTTACCAAGTACAGGGGGAGGCTATAATGACAAGCCGGTGTGTCCTGCTTTATAGTGCTTGTATAAGTGATGATCCGGCTTCCCTCCTGGCTCAGTGGTAAAGAATCCACCTGCTAATGCAGGAGATGTAAGTTTGATCCCTGGGTTGGGAAAAGCCTCTGGAGAAGGAAATGGTAACCCATTGCAGTATTTTTGCCTGGGAAATCCTATGGACAGAGGAGCCTGGTGGGCTACGGTCCAAGGGGTCACAAAAGAGTCAGACATGTCTAGGGACTAAACAAAAACAAATAAGTGATGATTAAGGGCATGAACTCCACAGTTAGATTACCCAGGTTGGAAATTTGGTTTTGCTCTTACTTGCTGTGTGACTTGGGCAAGTTATTTAGCTGCTCTGTGCCTTGGTTTCCACCTATTTGGGGATTTTGAATTTTTTAAAGATTTGTCTTTATCTAACTTGTTCATATACTTGGCCCATTACCACACCCACTCCTAACTGACTAAGGAAAGGATACCGTCCAATCCTTTAATTTTTCTATAGTTGTTTTACATTTTTTAAACTATTCATCATTACATCTCATTATATATCATTATAATGTAGTGTAATGTTTTGTTGTCATTAGTCAAAGACCAAATATGTGTGAGATTTGTTGAGTTATCTAGATGTTTGTATGCTTTCAGTGCATGGTAAGATCCTTTGTACTTGTGGGTACCATGGTGATGAAAAGTGTGTGTGTGTGTGTTTGGGGGATTTTTAGCTCCTGACACTTATACTTTTAATCAGGATAGATGGAAACCAGTGTCAGGTCTAGACATTGAAACTACCACCAGCAGTAATCAAATTCACTTGAAAGTGAGTTCAAATCCTTTCAGAAAGATAAATTGTTTTAGAAAATGTGTAACCATCTTAGTAATTTTATGTGCTAAGAAACAATTTACTACAAAAGGCAAAAACACTAGGGCAACAGAGTTTTTCCTTAAATGTGTTTCTTATCATAGAATCATACTTCAAGGGGAAAATTAATAGATATTCCAATAAAAATATGAAGAGATGCCTATATAAGCAATATGTTGTTGGGTTCAAATAGATTTGAGCAATGCTGATTAAAGTGAAATAGGCTTCTTTACCACAGGATTTCTTGTATCTTTCATTTTTCTAATAAACATTGTGAGTCTCTAAGAGGAAGATATACTGTGGAGCATTTCTCAGACTTATTTGACCATTAACCTTTTTTTTCCTCACAGAGGAAATTTTCATTGAACTTGTATTTTGTAGGAGGTTGCTTTGGAAATATTACAATAGATACAATTTTTAGTATCTCCTAGGTATTTTTGATATATATTTTTAGAAAAGATTTTGCCAAGTTTACAGCTCTGCATTAGTGTAGAGATACATAAAAATTCTGGAAGATTCCAAAGGTTTTATCAAAATGATAGGAAGCTAAACATTATAAATATTATTATATGCCTGTTAAGTTATAGCATGTGAAATTACCAGAAAAATGTACCCTTCATTGATTAACTATTACAGATGCTGTTTTTAAGAGAGATTCATCTTTAAGACAACTCTTGACTTTTGATATTAATTTACTCCTTTTAAGGTGCTATTTCTCCTAAAGCAAAAGTGTGATCAACAATCTATATCTCTAGATTGTGGGAAGAGGACTTAGAACTAAAATTTGGCCTCTGATTTTATTGTCTTCTTTGACTATAGATAAATCATTACAATTCCAAAGAATATATAAAATCATATCCCGTGAATTTAAACCAATAAGTGGCTAATTGGCACCTAACCTCTTGATCCTTCCTATTATGTGAACTAGAGGATAAACCAAGAAAGCGTTCATGAAGCTGTAACATTTCCAATACGTTGACGAGATTTTTATCATTAATATTGCATTTTTTCTAACTCAGAAGGACTGTTAGAACACTTTTTAAAAAACAGCAACAGTGCCCATGGCAATGAAAATTCAGCCATCTTCTTGACAGCAGGTTCAAACTGCCTACAAGCTTCATTTGCTGCTTTTGCTCTCTGTACTAATAGAAAGTGACCATACTAATAGAAGTGAGTGGTAACACGATACAGACATAGCTCTAGCATCAATAGTGGGAGAATGAGTGGTTCCTCACTGTTTGGACACAATTACAGAGAAACTTTATCCCATAATCAAATTATATATACTTTCATTTCAAAGGTTGAATCATCTGTTTAATAAAATTTAGGTCTTTTCTTCCTTTATTATGGTTTAGTAACTGCATCAGTCATACAAAGTATTCTCTTAATAATCTGTTTTGGACTTTTCCCCCAATAGCTGATGCTTCTAGGATCTAATAGAACGATACAAAGCCTACTTTTGTAGCACCAGCAATTATAACCACAATAATACATAATAATGACCACTCACAGAATCTCACTATGTCAAAGAACTGTGTTAAACAGATCACATATATTGTCTCACTGTATCTCTGAGTGGTATTAATTATTTCTGTTTGATAGAAGAGAAACAATAAGGCTTAGAGAGGTTAGAAAATGTGCCCAAGAAAAGTATCAGAACAGAGCTTTGAATCCTAAGCTTTCTTACTCCGTGTAAGAGATATAGAGATGTGTCTAAAATTTTATTATTTTCATACTTTTGACATTTAAAAACCAAAACTTTTATTTGGAATAGCCCAGACTCTAAGATCTTGCAATTAAAATGTTCTGACCTAACTTCGGCTACTACTTAAAAAAAAAAAAAAATGTTGTGTTTTTATTAGAGATTTCATTATCTCAATATGTTATAACATTCTCCAAGAGTGTATTGTCATCAAATAAATTAAAATGGGGTGCAAAACATTAAGATCTGGTAAGCTACACAAAGGTTAGCAGATTTTTGTTTTTGATTTTTTTTTTTTTTTACCAGAAAGTGCTATTCTATTTGGTTAATCTTCATCTTTAACAGAAAAAAATGAAACTATGCTTGATACCTTCTTTTTTCTTGAAAGTTTAAAAAAATATCATCACATTTTCACTAAAGTTATCTGCCATAGAGAGAACCAGGCAAAGTGCTATCAAGGAGTCTAGAAAGCTGATAACATCTCATTCACTGCCTTTATCTTCAGAGTCAGGGAAATGAGTTTACAGGGCAACTGACTTGCTCAAGGTCACACAGCAAGTTATAGATAAAGCTGGATGTAGAACACAGAGCTCCAAACTCAGTCTATACTGACAACATGTTCTCCTGATTACTGTTCTGGAGATTTGCAAGATTAGATCACTCTGCTTTTCATTATTAGAACTCATAAACAGAATTCTTTCTGTTTACTTAAGAATATTCAATAAATATTTCTGGAGTGCCTCCTCTCTGCCAGTGTTGTGGTCACTGGAGATACAATGTCAAACAAGACTGAAAAAGTCCATTTCCTCACAGTGCTTAATTCTAACAGGGGAGGACAGACAGTGAACAAGCAAATGAATAAGTGAACAGAAAACTTTTATATTGTTATAAGTGCTAAGAAAAAGCAATCATTGTGTCAGAGGAAGAGCTGGGTGTAACTGAGACTTTGGTTTGAGCATCTAGGTGGCTGAGGGTGCCATTTGTCAAGATGAAAAACTGTGAGGCAGAAATAGGTTAGACTCTACACTCAAGTCTGAGAAATACTGCCCTTTACTATTATATTTAGATGATAAGCTAGCCTACAGAGAACATGAAATGACAGTACCAGGAATTCTGAGATTAGATGTCAATCATTTTATTGTGGGAGTTCATAGAAGGGGGTGATCTTTGCAAGATAAAAAAAAAATAGCAAAACTATCAAGAAACCATGAGGTATTGGTTTAGATTTTAAAGGATAAATAAAATTCAAATAAGCAGAGATAGGAGAAAGTATTATAAGCATGAGTAAGAGAATACACAAAGGCTTAGAAGGACATTTTGAGACTAATGAAGAGTTTGAAGCATAGTGCTTGAATGTGAAAAATAATTTGAAAAATAAGGCTAGGAAGGAAGGTTACGGCCAAATTAGAGTCCTGAATGCCAAGGAGTTTGACCTTTATACTAATAGAAGCCAATGATGTATTCTGAGGTAGGGGATAAATCTTTAGGGATGATTAAAATATGGCAATAGCTTGTAGAATCTTTTTTCTTTGGGGGAGGAGGTTATTGTATATGAGAATTTCAGGGTATATGCTAAACATTGACTATTTTTATTAACTATGGAATTAATAAATGGAAGTTTCATTTCCCTTAGGCAGAAAAGAATTTTAATGTAGGAATTATTTTAATTTGAATGAATTTCAGTCCGTGAAAAAACTTTTTCTGTCAAACACATTCCAGATGGTATTGTTTCTTATAATTTTTAATAGATACAAAGAAAGATCCAAATTGGAAAACAGAACAATGTTGATTAAATAGCCTCTATCTGAACTAATATTTTCCACATGGTGATAGATCACCCACCCATTTCAATGCCCTCTAAGCCATTAACCTTGGTACTTGTGGATTTCACATTTGACGATTTATGTTTCTTTCTATGATGTTATCTTTTAATAGTCTCTCCATTTGTCACAGGAGCTGTTGGTCTCACTTGCCTAGGTTTAGTTGTATTTAACTGGAAACTTCAACAAGGCAAAGCAAATGAACACACATCAGAAAACCTTCCTTGCAGAACCTTCAATGAATCCCTGTGTGATCATGAGGCAAGAAATTACCACGCTCAGGGATACTGTAACTGCCACTTAACTCAGGAAAACGAGATAAAGGTCATGTCCATTGTGGGGGCCGGAAAGGAAATGCCACTTTCACAGGAAAGCAGCCATCAAGCAGTACAGGCCTCTGGCTCCACAGCCCTTGACGGATCATTTAGAAACCTGAAAGGGAAGGGCCGTGGGGCAGACAGCACTTTCTTCTGCTTTGGTGGCAGACTGTTGCAGTCAGGATGTTCAGCGCCTTCTGGGAATATGGCAGCTTTTAATGAAGCTGGCTTACTTACAAGATATTGTCCACAGAGAGTTGAAGGGTGGAGGAATCATGAGCCTGGGGAAGGCCAACCTCAAACTCTGCCACAGCATGTAACAAGAACGACAGGTGAGTTGTCTTGTTTGAAAAGTCCCACTTGGTTTAAATCTCTTTTGATTTCCTTGAAGGAGTAATGCCATAAAAATCACCATGGCACTAGGTTATTCTTCTCCTAAAGATACTGGACATGCATTTTTGGGTGTATGTATGCACATGTGTGTTTACAGTGAGGTGTACATGGATGTTCCAACACTCAGGAGGTGAGAGTACATCTTGTGCCCCTCGGAAAGTGAATTTCATGACCCAACACCTAAAAAATTTTTTTTAAAGAAGACTTTTCAATAGCAATAGCACTGTTAAGATTTATGAGAGGCCGAGTATTGGCTTCTGTTCCAACATCCGTTGAGCTCTAATGCCAGTTCTGCAGTAAGCAACCTTCCCAGAGCATGACATGTTAGAAGAATGGGCCTTCTAATGCTAGTGATTCATTTCAGGAATGATGTCAAGACACACACTATGCTTGCTGAGCTGTCAGGGATGATAACTTCCCAGTTCAGGGAAAGTCAGGACTTAATTCATCGTCCCATGTTGGGAGCCAAGTGAATCTGGCCGTGACACTACCCACTGTACATGGGCGATGTCAATATTTAGGTGGAAGCAATGAATTAAATGTCTTCCTTTTTCTCCCTGAATAGTAAGGCAATGCTCTCAGGCTCAGTGGTGAAAACTTTGACAGCCGCTCTGTAAAGAGGTTCCTGTCATTTATTTGAATTGGTTTACAACAAGCAGAGCTTTCTCTCAGAACATGAATGACAGAGGGGCTGTGCCAAGAAATTCTTACCATGGGGATCTGGCCCTAAGGATTTAGGGACAATTGGAGATGAATAAAATTGTATATTGTTTCATATGTGATATAAAGTAGGGTGTGAATTTATGCCATTGCATCCCTCAGAGTTCAGATCTTACCAGTTTTGGGGTCATCATGATTTGATTGAAAAGAGAAATGGCCAAGAAAGGAAACATCTGCTGTAGAAACTCGATCCGATTAGTTTTATTTTATAAAGGAATAAGCACTTAACCTTTCCATAAAATCATACCTGAGGCAGATGTTTCATTTTAGCTTTGTTGAGAGCCTTCGCATCTCTGTGGGAAACTCCTATACTGAAGGGAATGTTGTCTCTTAACCATTTAAAACCCAGTCTTTTGTTTCACACAGAGAAAACTGATTTGTCAAATCAACACAATCACTTTAAGAAAGACTTGAAATTCTACATGCCAGGCATTGTACTGCATCCAGAAAAAGAGAAAAACAGTCAAGACCACACCTGCTCTAAAAAAGAAGTCTGTAAGAGGCAATGTCACTCTGATTAGGCCTTCTAAGTCAGAAACACAGAATTACAGTATTTCAGGCGTAGAGGAGACTTTGGAGATGATCTGGTCCAAAAGCTTTTAATATTTATCTTTGAGCCACGGAGCTGTCTTAGAATATGAAAAAGGCTAGAAATTCTCTCCCTAGAATAATTTTATAACTGCAAAAGTTCCCTTCTCGTCTCCTGATATTCAGTGAGTTAATGACTTCTCCAAGGTCATTCTGAATGTTGAAGGCAGATCTTAGATTAGAATTGAATGCAAGCTGGGGCTATTTCACCTGTTTCTTTCTATCGCTCCAAGAAATACTTCTTTGGATAAAACAATTTCACAGACCAAGAGAAAGAACACTGATAAGATGTAATTTTAAACTTAATATGCATTGTGGAAGAGGATAGGGTTTAATATCAAATAGATCTGGGTCAAACTCTGCCCATATCATTTAGCTGACAAGTGATTGGGGGAGAATATTCAACTTCTCTAAACTTGTTTCTTTCTCTGTAAATGTGATAGGATAATAGAACTTATCCAATGGATCAGGTCTCTTAAATGAAATAATGAATGTACACTATTTTGTACAATGCCGACCTCTTAGTATATGCTCAATTAATGGTGAATTATTACTATTATTTTTGTCATTAACATTATTTAACATGGTTCATTACTATTATATTAATGCAAACCATTTAAAAGTCTTCAACACAGACCAGGCCACAGTCCAAAACACATTCATTTACCAAATATTTAATGAATACACTATTAAGTGAAGTAAAATAGATATGGACTCCACATGAATGGAGCCAGTAACATCACAAGTATATCTGTTGCTGCTGAGGTTATAGAGAAGGCAATGACACCCCACTCCAGTACTCTTGCCTGGAAAATCCCATGGATGGAGGAGCCTGGTAGGCTGCAGTCCATGGGGTCACTAAGAGTCAGACACGACTGAGCGACTTCACTTTCACTTTTCACTTTCATGCATTGGAGAAGGAAATGGCAACTCACTCCAGTGTTCTTGCCTGGAGAATCCCAGGGATGGTGGAGCCTGACGGGCTGCCGTCTATGGGGTCACACAGAGTTGGACAAGACTGAAGCGACTTAGCAGCAGCAGCAGCTGAGGTTGTCATCTGCTTGAAACCTGTTACTCAATATTGTATTACATTCTTCTTAATGATTTAGTTCCAAGTGGTAAATGAGTTAAGAAAAAGTTACTATAGCTATTTGGAAAGAATTTAAACATTATTCATATTTAAAGCTAACCTAATTGACAACTAATCTAAAGATTTACAACTATGAATATTTTTATTTCTAATTCCACAAGTTTTACATCAGCATCAATCACAACTGATTAAAATGTGTTCATAAAGAGTGTCATTGCAAACACACCAAACTGCCAAATGTCCCTTAAGTATTTGGCTAAAATATTAAGGAAATATACAAGAATTGCCATAATTGGAGGCATCCTTTTTGTACCTTTCATAAGGTTTCTAAGCACCTGTTTGGTTGGGGTAATAAAACTATGCTCAGTGCTAAATTCCTGCATTTATTGTTCAGCAGATATCAGCAGTGACACATTTAGTAGAAGATATGCAACATCGGCTTCAGCCTTGGCAAGAGGAAGTCTTGAAAAGCATTTAACAAATGAATCATGGCAGCCTCCAATGGAAAAAGGAGACAATGGCTTACAACCTCACAGGCAGAGACATTTTATTACAGGCTCATCATCCAAGCCTTGTGAGCCTGAGGAACACTCTGCACAAAGGATCTTGCAAAAACACAGGTCAAAATATGATGATCCTTGTAGACTGTTAACACAGAGCAGTCCTGGGTATTTTCAGCCAAACAATTCTCTTATCTGTAAATATGTGCCCTGTGATCAATTTCAGGATTACATGAAAGAAAAGAAGCCAAATCGTCGAAAACGTTCAAAGCCCAAGAAAGAGCAAATCCAAATTAACAGAGCAATAGAAAAATTCCTCATGAGTGAGAACAACATGGAGTTATCAGGGTTATCAACAAAAATCAGGAAAACATATTCCCCTAAGAGGGTTAGCTTCCATCATCCTGATTTAATAGAAAAAAATAGTTTGGTGATGTCCTCCAAAACATCAAGCTGTTGGAAAGAGCAGAAAAATGAAAGTAACCTGACCAACTTGGATCTCAAAAAATGTAGCAACCCTCGTGAGAGAAGCAAAGGAGAAAAGGGGCTTACTGATCCACAGATGCTGAAAAAGAAGAGAATCAATCCAGCTGACTTCAAAGGGAAAATTAAAGGACAAAATTTAAGGATAAAATTAAATTTAACCCCTTTTAGAAAAGTCAGAGTCCATCCAGAAAAATCCTTGCCAGATCTCCCAAAGAAACTCAATCGAGCATTATTACCTCCTGATAAATGCTCCACAGCTTCTGAGAAAGAAGCCAGAGTAAACCTTGAGCCCTCTGCAGATTTTCGCCAACAGTCAGAAGCTAACAACTACGTTAAATTCACTGCAAAGAGGCTTCCTCTCAAACATGCCCCCAAGCAGACCCCATATTACAGAAAAAACATGAAAAAGCCTTCTCTGCTCAGTGTCAACGACTTGTCTGTGGCCAACCAGAGCTCTATGGAAGGCACCTGTCACCCTACTGGTCATATTCCCAATGGAGACCCATCAACACTGACTCAGCCCACACCCACTGTTGCTGAACACGGGCATTCACGCTCCTCCTTCTCAACTGAGCACGTGGGAGGTACAGCTTGCATCGTAATGGGCATCCCAAGTTATTTACCAGCAACTTTGGAAAACATAGGAAGGGATGTTTTACCATCCCACCATTCTAGGGGGGCTACTGACCAAGGGGCAACAGAGCCCCCTGAACACCTGGAGCAGGACAAACTGAAGACCAGTGAGCTAAGCCAGTTTTCTATGTTCCTAGGGAATCAAATCTGCAGGACTGACACCTATGAGGAACATACTTTAAATCAAAAGCAAACCTTAAAACCTACAGAGCAACTCTCAAGTCACGAACAACTTGGAAATGAAAAAACATTAATGACAAAACCCAAAATATCACATCCAATGGTGGAACGCTGTGTTATGGATGAGGGAAATGAGGTAGAAACCAAACTTCCTAAAACAGAAACTTTTGATTGCTCTCCTGTTCCCCAGACACAATCCAAGGGCAACTTAACATTTATGAAGACAAATTTTATTCCATACCAAAATAGAATAGCGCTTCCCAAGGATATCAGTACCTCTCTGAGTACTCAAACCATCTGGCCTCTAACCAATAGTAGGGAAAAAGGAATTGACAGCATAAATGCATTGCCCAGAGATGACGGAGCTGAAGCACTGGAGATAAAAATAGTAGGGAAAGATGAGAAAAAAAGGCTCGATGAAAGCACGGCAAATCCTAGTATGTTAATTAGGACCACACAGATGACCTTAAATGGCACCAGAGAAGAAAAGCAACAAATTTGGGAAAATGGAAAACGTGAAAACCATGTATTATTTGATTCAGATTCTGTTGAGGCAACTAAAGATTTAAGAATGATGAGTTTCCATGAAACCCAAAATAGACTACCTTGTAGTGAAATAGATCTTAAAATTAACAGTAATATGCATTATTTGAAAGAAGTTAAAAATATTCAACTGGATAAAGATAACAGTACACATAAAAAAGGTGCAATGACAGGGGAGACATTACCAGAGTTAAAAGACATTAGTTTTGAGGCAGAAAATGAGGTGCCTCTAATTCCTCGAAGAATAAATGAAGCTGAAAACTCTGCTCCTAAACTTACACTGTATCCACCAGCTGCTGAATATGTTAATTCATCACCTTTAGAGGCAGAACAAAGTGAACAAAATAACTCAAATAATAATCCTTTTCTACTTCAGCTTTCTTAAAAAAGACACACAAACACCCCCTAGCCTTTGCATGCATTTAAAATGCATTATTTTGAAGGAAGAATCCTCAGTGACTCTTTGTTATCAATAAAATAAAAGTACATAGTTGAATATAACACAAAAATCAAAGACAGAGCCATAAGATATGTTTGACACAATTAATTGAGTTTGCATCTCTAAGGAATGGGGAAATGAGAAAGAAGAATTGGGCCTCATCCTGGAAAAGAAAGCAAACATTAAAAAAAAAAAAAAGCCTTAAGCAAATGAAAGATTAAATAGGAAAAAGTGCTTGAGCAGATTTATTCTTGATGATTATTTTATGGAAATTACTATACACATCTCAATTAGTGATATTACAATATTGCTTTCTACACAGATGATTATATATTCATATTTGTGCCTGATCTGTTTTCCTAATTATGGTATGAAAATAAAAATTGAGCTTTGTTAACTGTAGTCTAGCTGATATGCATATTGGCATGTTTCAACCATTTGCAACTGTTCTGTTAACAATTATGCTTGGTTCTAAGTAGAAGTCTTTAAAACCTGTTATTTCTCAAAGGGAAAAACATTACAGATTTCCAGAGGTAGTAGGCCATTTCTTTAAAATCTGTTAAATCCTATAAATCCACTAGGTGGAGATCTCGACTTCAATCATTTTAGAACAAATGGGGCTTCAAAATCCACACAATAGCTTCAGAACAAAAAGCATATTAACAGGCTTTATTGCCAGTTGTTATTAACTTAAGATTTTGAAAACTAAATAACCCATTAGCATGTAAGCTTTCAAGGCCTGAGCTCTTGAATTTAGCATGCCACTACTGTTTCATGTGAGTATTCCTCCTTGTGCACAGGGATTAAATGTCTTCATAAATATTAGATTTCAAGCAATGGTAGAATAAGCATTTCTTATTCAAAGCCACGTTTATTTCAAAGTTAGAGGTATACTTAATTTTATTAATGATATCCTAGTAAAATGTTGAAACCATATCTTCATGGTATAGAATAAGATAATATTTCACATTTCCTAGTGGGAAAAAAAGGTTGCAAAGACAACTTTCTTTTCCCTATCTCCATATATGTCTCTGTATCCTTATAATCTACATGTGGCAATATTATAAAGCTTAAAAGCTTTTCAGTTCAGTTCAGTCGCTCAGTCGTGTCCGACTCTTTGCGACCCCATGAATCACAGCACGCCAGGCCTCCCTGTCCATCACCAACTCCCGGAATTCACCCAGACTCACGTCCATCGACTCTGATGCCATCCAGCCATCTCATCCTCTGTCATCCCCTTCTCCTCCTGCCCCCAATCCCTCCCAGCATCAGTCTTTTCCAATGAGTCAACTCTTCGCATGAGGTGGCCAAAGTACTGGAGTTTCAGTTTTAGCATCATTCCTTCCAAAGAAATCCCAGGGCTAAATATTGCTTAGAAGGCCACCTGTCTCCCATTTTCTTTCCTATTCAGAATTGCTAGCAAATGACAAACTTTTTATTTTGAAAAGTCCCTAAACTTATTCTCTTTTTTTCTTTCCCATCTTACCTGGGTTTCAAAATTTTCTTGCCTTTAATTCCTACTCCTCTCCCCTCTCTGCTTGAGCTCAACTCCTACGCCATCTGTCTGCCTTGCCTGATCCCACTTAATTTTGTCAAGTACCTTGAAGGTGAGAAGTTTGCACCTACGCAAAACCCTTGCACAATAAGTTTACTGTATTCTAATTCCTGAGCTTCTCTGGTGGCTGCGTGGTAAAGAATTTGCCTGCTAATGTAGGAGACATGAGTTCAATCCCTGGGTCAGGAAGATCCCCTGGAGAAGGAAATGACAACCCACTCCGGTATTCTTGCTTGGGAAATTCCAAGGACAGAGGAGCTTGGTGGGCTACAGTCCATGGGTTAGCAAAAGGGTTGGACACAGCTTAGAGACTAAACAATTCTAATTGCCAGCTCTCTCAGTTTTGTAGAGCTGGTTACACTTTTTCTCTGTAGCTATCTTTCTTTTTCCTTTTCCCACTTTTAAAAACAACTTCGTCTTACTGCAGACCCCTTAACTTTGTTCTCTTGTCACTGCCAATAATGCCTCTGGTACATAAGGGCCTAAAGTACTCTGGTCACTAGCTTTCACTCAGAGGGCAGGGATGATGGTTTTCCTGGACTCTTTCTCCTCATCCATTTCCTAAATCCAGTCTTTGACCTCCTCTGTTTCCTTTGAAGAAGTTCTCGGGTTTAGCCCTGCTCCTGAATCCCCATGGTAACCATTGTAGTCTTTGTGTTGTAATCAACTGGATTACCACTGCAAGGGCAGCCCAGTCAGAGGCTCTGACTTCAATGCCTTTGGCCTCGGTTTCAGCCCACTAGTCCTCTGACTTTATTAGGAACAAATCACCTGCGGTACATGTTAAAATGCAAAGCGGCAGGCTCCATCCCAGAGATTTTGATTCAGTAGATTTAGAATAGGGTCCTAGAATCTTCATTTTGACAAACATTTCAGGGTAATCTGGAGCATGTAATATATAGCCTACACTAAGAAACAATGCTTAGCTATTCCAGTGCACACTATGAGATAATTCAGTGACTGCCTTACCATAGGAACTACGTACAATTCTCTAAGTGAACAAATCTTTCATACTAAACTCCAGTGAACTTTCCAGAGAATTGCTTTTAGTCATATCTTTCACTACTTTAGAGGAAAATTACAATTGTCTAAAATTTCACGTCCAAATTCTCTATTCTGGTTTCCAAAGCTTTCCAAAATCTGATCCCATCTAATAAGCAGAACATTTCCCCCCTTCTCACTGTTTTCCAACAAGCATCCTCTATCTCTGATAGGCTAATGTTTTCATTGTCCTCTTCTTTCGTTAAATATTTATTTATTTGGCTGTTTGAGCATCAGTTGTGCCATGCGAGATCTTTGTTGTGTCAGGCAGGATCTTTCTTTGCAGTGCATGGACTTTCTAGTTGTGGCATGCAGGTTCCAGAGTACATGGGCTTTAGTAGTTGCTGCACGTGGTCTTCAGTTCCTTCACAGCATGTGGGACCCTAGTTCCCTGACCAGGGATCAAACCTATGATCCCTGAATTTCAAGGCAGATTCTCAACCACTGGACCACCAGGAAGTCCCATGCACTCTTCTGTCTTTACGGGCCTTGGGTAAGAAGACATGCACAGGAGACAACAATGTGCTTCAGATTTAAGGAATGAAGCAAAGTCAGACATAAAAGAAAGAATGTGAAGTGAAGCTGATAACCTAGCAAACACTGACCAGGCAGTGTGATGTTGGTGTCTTAGATCTAAAGATGAATTTGTTTCAAATGAGGGTCTGACAGTCCCTCAGTAGCTATTAATACAACGTTCCAGCGACTAATAAGTCTCTCGTGTGTCTTTTCTCACAAAGAATTTGCCTTTGCTCTCTTTGTTCCCTACTTGCTGGAACTCCTTTAGCATCCATTCTCATCTCATCTATTCCTGGTTTCCTTCATTTTTGCTTGTAACTATAAAACCATAAATATGTATATGATATTAATCTCCATATGACTGCTTAGGCCTTTAAATGCTATGAAGAGCACATCTCCATTGAATCTCCTCACCCATCTCTGAGGCTGTATTCAGTAGAGATTCAATAAATAATTGTTTAAGGAAAGAGTGAAGACTAGCCCATTTTTCCCTTTCTTCTTACCACTTAGCTTACTGACCAGCTGAAGACCTTGCTGGGCAATGCAATGATGACTTAGGCATGTCACATACAGAGCCAGCTCAAATTTAGACTGCTGAGTTGGATACCACAAGCCAAGCCAGGACCCACCTGACTGAGTGACTGAGAAGCCCAGACTTTGTCAGCCAGTCTGAGACTTGGCCTTTCCTACTATACTTTCTCTCCATCCTCCTCTAGAAGAAGCACATCCGTGGAGCCCAGAGTTTGAACTGCCCCCTGCTTAGCAGTTAAGAGTCTTCTAAGCACTCAGTTTTTGGCCTCTTAGTATTTTTATTTTTAATCTTTAATAGTATTTTCTTTTGGTCCTATTCTGGTGTCTCTTTCTCATTCTTCAGACTGTTACTTGGGCATCTATCCTATGCCCCCCAAAAACAAGAAGCCTGCATACTGCCACTAGAGAAAAATCAGTGTATCAAGGAAGACGCAGTGTACCAAGGAAGGCCCAGCACAGCCAGAAAATTTTAAAAATAAAATAAAATTAAAAAAAAAAAAAAAACAAGCACTGGTCATGGAGTCTTTGCTTGCAGGCCTGCCTCATGGTGAAAGGCCCACACAAATCCACCTTGTGCCAAACTTCTTTCTTAAAAAAATGACTAAGTATGGCTCAAGCGTAGTTAATAAAATTGCAGCTGAGATGAGACTGAGTCATCTGTCATACCCTGGTCTCTCTTTTACTAATCAGTTGTGAGAAACATTTCAGAACCAGAGAGCAGCAGCAAAGAAATATGAGATGCTCAGACTTCTCGAGGCAATTAGAGACTAAAGAGCAGAAGGCAAATCAGTCTTTCTGCCTTGACAGCCTTAAAATATACACGGAAAGTAGACTTTGGAGCTACACTATTGGTGACAGATTTTGACCATAACACATTTGCTAAGAGGAAATAAAAATTACTCACTTCAGGACACGCATTCCACCCTCGCATAAGCAGAGATGCTATGGGCTTTGGGATGGAATAGCCGATGGGAGGTCTGATGTGGTGGTAAGCCATGTCTGCTGCTGCAGCCGCTGCAAACCAAATGGTCATGTCAGTTTTGAAATTCACATATTTATTTCAAGAAACATATGAACAGACAACAAAGAAATCATTAAAAATCAATCTGTGCAACATCAGCAGAGATTCAAAGAGGGCTCTATGATTTTTTTTTAAATGCCTAAGCAACACAGTGGATAAATTGCTACTGTAAGTTTGCAATTGTTCATTTTTTTGGTTGTTCATTCAACAAATGGTGAGCAGAGGGGATTTATACAGGAACAAAGAAACAAAGGAGCATATAAGCAGCAAGTAGTATTGGGTATGTACATGATGTTTTAGGAAGTAAAGACTGAAAGGCAGATCAGACCAGGCTATACAATGCCATAAATCCCAGGCTAAAGCACTTATATTACACATAGTAAGACGAGGTACCACTTTGCACCCCTGAAAGCACTTGTATCATTTGGGCAAAATAGGTTATTTTTTAAAACTTAAATCTGGTTACTGGTTACAAGAACATTGGCATTTTAATTTTTAATGTTTATAAAGTATTGTTTGCTGAACTCAGATACTCCAATCCATCATTTTAGCTGATACTGCTCATTGATTGAACTCCCTAGTGTTGCCTGCTTGCTTCGATTTCTGAATATTGCTCATCACAAAGTCCTCATCACTGTTTTGTGATTCTTGGGACTTCTTTGTAGATTCATGATTGCTGATTATTTTTTCTGTTGTGCAACCAGTGATTTCTGTACTCCCTTGGAAACTAAACTTATAGTTACTTTTATTGAACACATTTTACATTATCATAGTAGATACATACATAAATTATTTCAGTCCTTTAAAACTATTCATGAAAGGTAAGTGTTACTGTTACATGTGTTTGTGTGTGTGTATATATGTGTATGTCTATTGCGTGTATGTGTATTGCATGTATGTGGGAGGGTGTACGTGGGTAGTTTTTAATTTATAAAAATTTTACTATAACCAGTAGTTAGCACAGCCTCTTTTTTTCCCCCCAGATTTCATGCTCTCTTCAGCCACTTCATATTGAAAGTACTTCATAAACAACATACAAAGCTCTTTTATTCCTCTGAAAAATTGCTCTGCACCCATGGGGGAGGCTAAAGTTCCAGGACACTGCTTCCTGTGTTCTTATGATGTCACAAGCATCTGTCTCTATCTTAATGACTTTTGAGATATGACCCACACCCACTACCTTTTACCAAAGTTTACTCAAATTAAAATCTGTGTATGGATCTACATCCAGCAGATGTAATGCAATTATATGCAATGTCACTTAACATTTTGCTTTATGGATCATTCAGAATTACTACATAATTTACCAACATGTAAAATTAATACTTGTTTTTCATACAAGTTTAGAAAATTAAAATAATTAGAAAGATTATAATCTTATTATTCAGAGGAAACAATTGTTAAAGTATTTGAGCATATCTTATATATTCTTCATATCATTGAGCTCATGTCCAATATAAAATTATGGAATATTTCTTCTCCTAAATTAAATATAAGCATTTTCTCATGCTATTAAAATTCTCTGTTAACATATTTTTAATGACTGCATTTAATGTGATTTACCTAATTATTTCTCAGTCTTAGGTTGTTCAAATTTGGGTATAAACACTTCAAAGAATATGTTTTACAGTATAACTTTCCCAATTTCACAGATTATTTTTGAGGTATTTTGAGGAGTGAATTTATATGTCAAAGGCTATAACCATTTTAGAGACTTTTGATACATACTAATGAACACTTCCCCCAAATAGTTATAATAGTTTATGCTCTCAATAAGAACTGTGTGAGAGCATTGTCATTATACCTGCATCAGAGTTAGGTTTTCTCATTTTATAAAAGATTTTGCTAATATGAGAGGTAAATATATCCCAGGTGGCACAGTGGTAAAGAATCCACCTGCCAATGCTGGAGACGCAAGAGACACAGGTTCGATCCCTGAGTTGGAAAGATCTCTTGGAGTGAGGAATGGCAACCCACTCCAGTATTCTTGCCTGAAAAATTCCATGGACAGAGGAGACTGGCAGGCTACCATGCATGGGGTCACGAAGAGTGGGCTATGACTGAGTGACTGGGCGTGCACACACACACAAATATATCTGCTCATTCGTTGCTGTTTAAATTTTGTTCTATGATAAGTAGTTAGGCTTAATATTTATTGAGTAGTTATTTGTGTTTGAAGTCTTAAGTTCATTCCCTTTGCCCACCTGGAACTTCAATATTTCCTTCCGATAGCCATCTAACCGTACAATGGTTCCAGGCTGAGGGAAGAGTCAGCAATTTCATTTCTGCTTTTGTCTGCAATGTCCTTTGCAATATATTTATTACATTTTCAATCCATTTCTGGCCACTATCAAGTAGACTTACAGTTGCTGATACTAAGAAAACAAAGAAACAAAAGACTGTTTATAACATATTTAGCAAATTTAAAAACATGACATAAAATATGTCTTTTGTGTCACAGAAAACTAGGCTTTTTAGGTTCCTCCAGAGGCTACTCTTGACTATTTCTTCATTCATTTTAGAATGATGTAAATAAATAAACAAACAAATAAACTGATGCTTAATGATCATTGGTCTTCTAACCCTGCTTTTTCACCTTATGATCATTTGGATATTGTTGAGCTGGTGCAGCTATAAGCACACAAACCAGTGTAGTGAACACATTTGAACTAATTATACATCTCCTAATGGGTGGGGAGGGACTATTCATAAAGTGAGTTAAACTCAGATGCAGGTGCCAAACGTCTCCTCTGAAACTCTTTTAGACTCTTGACACCAAGTATATAAAGTTATTTGTTTGCTTCTTGGCACTGTGTCTGAAAAATCAGTTTAAGATGAATGATATTTAATTCTTCATTATTCAAAGTAGATTCTGCAAGGCCTTGGCATCTGCTTCTCCCTTTTACTTTATGCATTGTTGGCAGTGATACTACTCATTAGCACCTCTGCCAGAAAGTGGGCAATGCAACGTGAGGGTCATGGAATTGAAATTTGTCACCTTTGAGATTGCTTTGCTTTGTCAATCTTGGCCTAAGTGGCCATGCTACACTAGCAGCCGGGATTTTTCTGGTATTCCAGATTCAGGAAAGAGAACTGTCAGCCCATTAATCAAATTTTTTACCTTGATTGCTACATAAAATATGTGAATTGACTTACATAAACATTGGTTTCCACTTTCACAACTGAAACTTTGCTATTAAAAGAGAATAAGGATACATTTGAAAATATCAATAACTTTTTATTGAGTGCCTTTCATTTCTTCAGTACTACCCTGATATAGTTATCAATAGTTTGGCAAATTTATAATCTAGATTCTAGAGTAAGACTGTCCAATAGAACTTTCTGCAATGATGAAAATGTCCTTCTGTTCTGTTCAATATAGTAGCATACGTCTATTTAGAACTTAAAATGTGCTAGTATGACTGAGAATCTTTTTAATTTTACTTGGTTTCTATTATTTTAAATTTAAACAGCCATGTATGTCTCGTGATTTCCATACTGTACAGCACAATTCTAGAGCACAGTTCCCATTATCCTGAATGAGACAAATTAAACACAAATTTGTGAGTCAACCTCAGGTGTTTTCATAACCACAGTTTGATTTGTGGATTCAAGTTCTTTGTTACCAACAAAGGAAAAGATATGAAAGCAGATTGTGAATGTTGTCTCTCAAAAGAGGCTAGTAACAGAAGAAGCATTCAATACAACATGTGTTAACCTTCATTCATTTATTCAAAATGTTATTGCACATTCTATGTGAGTGATGACAGGCAGAAAAAAATGAAGTGTTATGCTTTTCAAAAAATTACTAAATGAATGAATAATAATGAATTACTATAATTTTCACTGATTTAATAGTTCAACCATAAGTTGAACTCTTTTTGCCTCTGATTCCTTTTTCCCTATCCTCTTTCCTGCATTACATCTACTGTCCTTTAGGTCTTAGCTTAGATAAACTCTCTTTAGGGTCCCATCCTATGGACTCCCATAGCACTCTATACTATAATAGCAATTACTTAACTTAATTGCCTAGTTACTTGCTTGTCTCTATAAATAGATCACAAGCTCCTTGAGGTCAGGACTGTGTCTTTTCACCATTGTCTCCTGTGCTTAGCACAATGATTGGCATTTAGCAGGCACTCAATAGATAGGTAATGATAAATCAATAAATGTGATAGTTCAAAATATGATTTCATTGGAAAAATATAGATCATGGTATATAGACTCACTACATGTTTATTATACAAATGAATGAAGATGATGGATTAATGCCAATTAATATGTTGCTCATTATTATGCTTTTAGGACAGAGCATAATGCTTAGCTATCAAGAAATGTAGAATGAATACTAGGTTTTGTTTGATGTGAAATTAAAACATTCTTATCTCATGACATTGTTGGAGAAGGAAATGGCAACCCACTCCAGTATTCTTGCCTGGAGAATCCCATGGACAGCACAGCCTGGAAGGCCACAATCCACAGGGTAGCAGAGCTGGACACGACTGAAGGCACTGAGCACTGGCAGGTGACATATGGAGCCCATAATGTTATATTTTGCTCAAAACATGTTGAGAGGGGGCTTCAACAAACTGAAGCCGTATGAAGAGTAAGAAATTCCCTTAACTAGGATATCTGGAGGGCTAATTTTCAGTCTGGCTTTGCTTTTAATCTTTTAGGAGATCCCAGTTAAGCCAGTTTGCCTCTGTGAGTATTAATTTCTCTAAATGTAAGATGAAGCATTACACTGTAATGGTGACAAGCATGGGTTTTGGGAACAAGAAGCCATGAATTTAAGTCTTGACCATACCTGTTAGTAGCAGATGATATTGAGCATGCATCTTATCCTGATAGAACCTGATTCGTGGGTTACAGTTAGAATTAAATAGAAGAAAGTCTACATAGAGCATCTGTCACATTGTTGACTCTCAACAAAAGTTAGTTGTTATTGTTGCTATAATCATTACCTACATATCTAAGGCTCTTACTGCTTCTTTTTAGTTGGAGCCTAGAGAACCAGATGGGAGAAGGCAATGGCACCCCACTTCAGTCCTCTTGCCTGGAAAATCCCATGGATGGAGGAGCCTGGTGGGCTGCAGTCCATGGGGTCGCTGGGGGTCAGACATGACTGAGCGACTTCACTTTCACTTTTCACTTTCATGCATTGGAGAAGGAAATGGCAAACCACTCCAGTATTCTTGCCTGGAGAATCCCAGGGTGTGGGGTCACACAGAGTTGGAAACGACTGAAGTGACTTAGCAGCTTAGCAGCAGAGAACCAGATATCAAAAAATATTATTATATATTTTCTATTCTCTTTCCAACACATTGCATTGAGTTAGTGCAAATCACAAGGCTAAAAACCACCTCATCTGTCATCAGGCCCAGTTCATAACATGACACAGCCATTGTGGAGAGGATGACTATGCAATAACCCATGATGAACTTAATTAGCTTTACATTGTTTATGGATAAACTGGTACTAGATTCTGAATTCCTCAAGTAACCTATCACTTCCTGTCTTATGTTTTATAAAAGTAAAAAAGAAAGCAATAAAGTACAATATTTTGTTTGCAAGTTTTGACTAAGATAAAATTGCCAGAATTTTTTTTTCTGGTTTGTGTGTATATGTGTTATAAAAAACACAGTTGATTCTACTTCATTGTTTTTAATGGGTAGGATGTGGTGAAACAAAGAAAATGCAGTCTACCATCCCAGCAAGAGCTAAGACACATTCTTTGTTAAACTGACACTTTTCAGTGATGTATCACCAGAGCATACAGCATCTGAGAGAGACCATGAGATTGCAATCTTGAGATTGTACTAAGAATGGCTTAATTTTTTAAACCACATCCCATTCTCATTACAGGCTGTCAGAAGAATAGATTAATTTGCACCATTGTCTGTTCTCATTGCAATCTTTGTCAGTGTAATGAAGTATTGGAATGTTAATATCAGCTATATTCATAGAAATATCACCATCCATTGGACCGATTTGATCTTTCCTGTGATCTGTGTAGTGACTGGCTGGCATTACTCTTCTGAGTGATAAACTGCTAGGATTAGCACAGCAAACATAGGACTTCAGAACTTTAGTTCACTCCTATTTTCCTATCACTGACAAAGCACTGTCCATATCTGCAATGTGCTTCTGCCCTTTGAGGTTATTCTGTATCATGCCCTTTAGGATCCCAATCATATATGGAGCAGAACATAGGCATCTAATATTAAGCAAGGGTAGAAAATGCAAATGGCTACAAATATATGAGATTTGTGACATAACTGGGTCTCTAAATTACATTAATTCATATTTTTTAAAACCACATGTAACACACAAAAAGTTTGTAAGTTATATTTAGCTACTGGACTGTAGATTTGCAACTCTGATGTAAAGCCTCAATATGAAGTTTCACCAAAATTTGGCTAAATTGGATAAATTGTCAGTTGTTCTTAATTTGCTGCCATATCCCAAACTTAGTTAAGAGTCTGGCATTAAGGAATCTCAGGACACCGAGTTGAGTCCCCTTGTGAACCAGATAGAGGCCCTTTTCTCTAGCTCCAAACTATAATCCAAAAATGACCTGCAAAATTGAGGACCTGGTTATAAGGGAATGGGACTGGATAAAATACGGACTGATGAATTAATTCATCCCAGACTTCTCCTTTAGTTTTTCATGATATATGAGAGGAGACAGACCCAGGAGAGAGATAAAATCTGGGAAGCAGATGTTGGTTTCCTTCTTTAAAATGTATCCAGGACAGGTCTTGTTTGCCAGGTCATACCAGCTTCTTTTTCATCTTGCCTGATTCTTCTCTGCTTGGCTTCATAGCTTGGCTCCTCCTCCCTCCCATCTCATCATTTCTGTCAGAAATCTGCTCTCTTCCTGTGTCCATCGTCTTCCAGCAGGCTAAGTCAGAGGCCCAGAGGCAGTCCAAGACTTTTCCTTCTCCTTCGTGCTCTCATCTCAATCTGTCGGCGAATCCTGTTAAAAATCTCAAAACCAGCCTCTCCTTTCTTTTCACTAGTGAAATCTTAGTTAAAATTTGATACATTCTCTTCTGGATTACCTGGTTTCCTTGCTTCTTTTTCAAACTTCTCCAATCTACCCTTTGTTTTGCAACAAGAGGGAATATTATAAGACAACAGAGTTGTACCAATGCTCTGCTTAAAATCCTGTAGTGACTTCCACTATTAATAAAGAAGGCTTTTTACCCTGAAGCTCCAGCTTTACATTTAGAGCATGACTCTTGCTGCTGATTCCCTTATATGCTCGGATTCATCCCTCCTGAAAGATGCCCCTGCACCTTGCCCAGGCTGCCTTCTGCCAGGATACTTTTTCCATCTCCCCATTATTTACCTATTAGATAGTACTTATCTTTTAAATATGCAGTTCGGTATCATCTATCTAAGAATCCTTCCCTGATATCCTATTGCACCACCATTCTGGCAGGAGAGCCCTCCAGAGAGCATTCTCTGTACTCTCTGATTCCCTCCAGTTGGGATATATTCTGTTGATTGTTCTTTTTCTCATGCTCCCTCTACACTACGAGGTCCTGAGCAATGCTATTTTCCTCTTTGTCTTCTCTCTTACTTTAGCACAGTTTCTGGCCAGAGGAGTACTTAATGATGACTTAAGATAATATTTATTGAGTGCTTATTATTACCAGCCATCATTCCAACCCTTTGAGGCAGGTCCTACTATTATCCCCATTTAAAAAATAAAGACACTGAAGTACTCAAGTATAGCTTGTTTAAGCAGCTTTGAGTAAGATTACAAGACTCATGATTTTACACTATGCCAAGTCTCTTTAGCCTGAAAAATATTTTTCTAAAAAATTGAGTTAATTGCCAATGTTTAAAAATCTTTAGATTTCTAAAGAAGCACACAGAAGTTAGTTGATATGGCAACAGTGAGCAGGCATCCCCATGTTTCTTTCCAGGCACTGTTTGGCTGCAGCTAGGTAGCAGCTGTCCCCTTGAGTCAGAGCTTGTAATTTCCTGTCCATCACACTGCCCTGCATCAAGCATTTACTGGCTTCCCCTGATCGTGTGGGCATTTGATAGTGGGATGCTGGATGTGATGGCTTTTTCAGTTTTTTCTGAACTTGAGATTATAAGGTTAATTTGAATATATTTTGTGTAAAACAAACTCTAGCTTCAAATTCTTCTAAAGGCACACTCATCACTTGTATCACTTGTAGTCAGTGCTAATATTTGCATTCTATTTATATATTCCTCCCAGGAAGTAGGATTCTGTTAAATCCAGAAGGATGAGCCATGTGTAATGTTGCTGTTCCCATAATTGATAATGCTGTCCCACACTGTAGTCATGGATTTGTTCCTCATTGTAAATGGCTAATATGTAGCTTATATTGAATCTGATCCTTCACATAATTTATTGCTGAACATTTGCTAGACTGCCTAACCACTGCAATGATATTAACAGTCTCAGTTCTTGATGCATGGTAACTGTCTAACTTTAAAAAATTCAGCATCTATCATAAACAAACTCTTTTTTCCAATAAAGTACTATATATTCTAATACATGAGATATTGGATTCAAGTTATCTTTGGTGAGACTTCTGTTTTATTATATAATATTCTCCCTCCCAAAACAGTAAATATTTCTGAGGGCCCATGAGAGAGGGAATCTTTATCTTTTTGAAATATTCATTTTACAATTAGCAAAGTGTAAAAGAGTAGAGAACATTGCAAAAATATATAAGCAAAATATGATAAATATGATAATAAATGACAACCTAGGGCATGGAAGAGATTGCACTTAACCGAATATTGAAGAATTCAGGTGGCTATTTTGGAAGAAGTAATATTTAAACTAAGACCTAACAGTAAATTGGAGTTAGTATGATGAAAAGTGGGAAGGAGTGTGTCTGACAAACAACTCCCGTGTGCAGGGACATGGAAGTGAGAGGAAATGTGTCACATCAGGAAAAGGAAACAGTTCACTGTGACTGAGCATAGAGAGGCTGCAAGTGGGAGGCGCTGGGCCTGGAGAGGCAAGAAGAAGCTTAACCACAGGGGCTTTTAGATTGTTTTAAGAATTTTTTTTTAATCTTAAGAAAAAAGGAACATATTGAAGACTTGAAGTAAGGGGAGATAGATGATCAAATTCGTGTCTAGAAAGCTATATCTAGGGCTTCCCTGGGAGTTCAGCTGGTAAAGAACCCACCTGCAATGCAGGAGACCCTGGGTTGATTCCTGGGTTGGGAAGATCCACTCGAGAAGGGATAGGCTACCCACTCCAGTATTCTTGGGCTTCCCGGGTGGCTCAGCTGTTAAAGAAACTGCCTGCAACGCGAGAGACCTGGGTTTGATCCCTGGGTTGGAAACATGCTCTGGAGAAGGGAATGGTTATACACTCCAGTATTCTAGCCTGGAGAGAATTCCATGGACTGTACAGTAAACTTACTGTGATGTTTTGCAGCAGTTATTTTACATTGTAATTTTTTCCTTTAGTCCATCAGGATGTACTTTTTGGGGGAAGAAACCCTGGAGCCTAAAGAAGAAAATATCATGGCAGCTAAGCACATTTGTCAGTGCTCCCATAAGAATTGCTTTAATAGCTGGCATTGTTATCCCTGCCATGATCACTGTATACTGATCATTGGTATACTCCTGTATACCAATAGATTGTTTTAAAAAGGTTTTTTTAATCTTAAGAACAAAAGAACATATTGAAGACTAAGTCAGGGGAGCTAGATGATCAAATTTGAGTGTTTAGAAAGCTATATCTAGTTATAGTATGGAATTTGGTGAAAAGAAGACGGTGAGCAAAACTGGAGACATTTAAGATAGTTAAGATACTCTGCAGAATTTTACTTGTGAAATAAGGAAGTAGCCATGGAGAGGGAGGTAAGTGGATATATTTGAAAGATATTTAGAAAGAAGGATTGAAAAATAAGAAAACAAGTGAAAAACAAGTAAATAAGGAAGGAAGGAAAGGAGGATGGAAGGAAGGAAAAAGGAAAGAAAGAAGGGAAGAGAAAAGTCAAGGATGATTTTAAAGTTTTTATATGGTCTCCTGGTGAATGATAATTCTACTCAAGCCCAGAATCATAGCAAGCCTTGACCCTGCATTACAATTTGCCCTTATCTTTTATCTTACAGTTGCAGAGCGATTTCAATTTATAAAATTCAGTCACAGAATCATCTCATTTGATCTTCAGAGTAATCTCTGTGGAGTCATCATTAATTGCATTTACTTAAGAAACTGAGCTTGTGAAAGGTACTAGAGGCCAGATGAAATGCAACACATTCAAGAAAGCAAAAGAAGGTTTGAGTGGCTGGAGCACAGAAAGTGAAACAATATGAGCAAGTTCAGAGATCCTGAATCATGAAGAGTGTTGCAGGACATATTAAGAATTTTGAGATTTATTCTGAAGAACAAGGGAAACCATAGGATGATTTTAAGCAATAGTAACATAGTCATGTTGACTTATTGGAAAAGACCCTGATTGGGGGCAGGAGGAGAAGGGGACGATAGAGGATGAGATGGTTGAATGGCATCACTGACTCAATGGACATGAGTTTGGGTAAACTCTGGGAGTTGGTGATGGACAGGGAGGCCTGGCGTGCTGCGATTCATGGGGTTGCAAAGTCAGACATGACTGAGTGACTGAAATGAAATGAACATAGTCACATTTATATTCTTAAAATATCATTATAGTGGATGTGTAGAGATTGGAGAGGAAGAGAGGAACAAAGAGAGACTGGGCAAAGAGCTATTGCAGTAAAGTGATAAAGATGGCACTTGGAACTAAGGTGGTGGTGGGTAAAACTTTAGATGAAGATATACTTCACTAATTCTATTCAATATTGTACCAGAGACCCTTGCTTGTGTGAGAAAGCAATAAAAATATATGAAAATATACATATTTGAAAGAAATAAGTAAAATATTCTTTATTCTGAGATGACATAATCATCTATGTTTAATATCCCCCAAAATGTATAGGAAAGCTACTTGAACTGATAAGTAAACTTAGCCTTAGTAAATTTATAGGGCACTAGGTCGTTAAAAATTAATTATATCTCTATACTTGCAAAAATCATTATTCATTGAAATTAATAAACCTTTAAAATTGCATCAAGAAACACAAAATATACATAGAAATAATTCTAAAATTATACATAGAATATATGTAGAAATAGAAATAATTCTAATAATTCTAAAAAATAATTCTAAAAAATATGTGAAAGGTTTCTGTGATGGAAAGTACAAACACACTGATGACAGAAATCAAAGACCTAAATGAAGGGAGATATACTGTTTATCAATTGGAAGAGTCAATGTGTGTAAGTTGCCAGTTCTTCCCTAATTGCTCTAAAATTCACTGCAATTCAATCAAAATTCAAGCAAATTTTTTTTTTGTAGAAATAGACAAGCTGGTTCTAAAATTATATGGAAAAACAAAAACTTTACAATAGCAAAAGCAATTTTAACAAAGAAGAGCAAAGTTGGAGGATTTGCATTATGTGATTTCTAGATTCACTATAACTTATCAATATAGTGTGATATTGGCATAAGGGAAGCCTTATATTGATGGAACAGGATACAGTCCATACGTCTGGTCAATTAATTTTTGATAACAGTACCAAAATAACTTAATAGATAAAGGAAGTGTTTTAAATAAATCATGCTAAAAAATGGACATCCATATTAAAAAAAATTAACAAAGAATACAAATTAAACTCTTACCTTATACCATTAAAAAGTAATTCTAATAGATCATATAAATATAAAACCTAAACCTATAAGGTTCCTATAAGTAAACACAGGAGGAAATATTTGTGATCTTGAGTGTAGCAAGAATATTTTAGATAGGATACATAAAAATATATAAGTTTGATAAAGTAAATTTCACTGAAATTAAAAAAAAGACTTTTGCTGTTTGAAAGGCATTGGTTAGATTATGAAGAGGCAAGTCACCGACTAGAGGAAACTATTTTCAAAATACAAAGCAGATGAAAGAGTCTACCTAGAATCTAAATACTCTTATTAGTATATAAGATAATTTAAACAAATAACTCACCAAAGAAAGAGATATGAACAGCAGATAAACACACAAAATTATCAATATTATTAGTCATTAGAGAAACATAAAATAATACCACAACTATTTACCATAATGCTGCTGCTACTGCTGCTGCTAAGTTGCTTCAGTCGTGTCCGACTCTGTGCGACCCCAGAGACTGCAGCCCACCAGGCTCCCTCGTCCCTGGGATTCTCCAGGCAAGAACACTGGTGTGGGTTGCCATTTCCTTCTCCAATGCATGAAAGTGAAGAGTGAAAGCGAAGTCATTCAGTCATGTCTGACTCTTCGCAACCCTGTGGACTATAGCCTACCAGACTCCTCCGTTCATGGGATTTTCCAGGCAAGAGTACTGGAGTGGGGTGCCATTGCCTTCTCCATTTACCATAATATATCTACTCAAATTTGTTCCATTATAAATGTAATTGCCAAAACCATTTAGGGTTTGGCAATTACATTTATAATGGCAACAAACTGAAAATAACTCAGATGATCATCAACTTGTGAATGGATAAATAAAACCAAGGTACATCAACACACCTGGTCATAGATCACAGCCTTGAAATTAAAGAGCTTGCATAACTCAATAAAGCTATGAGCCATGCCATGCATGGCCACCTAAAATGGACGGGTCATAATGGAGAGTTCTGACAAAGCATGGTCCACTGGAAGAGGGAATGGCAAGCCACTCCAGTATTCTTGCTGCGAGAACCCCATGAACATGAATGGTATGAAAAGGCAAAAAACACAACACTGGAAGATGAACCTTCCCAGTTCAGAAGGTATCCAATATGCTACTGGGGAAGAGTGAAGGGCAATTACTAATAGCTCCAGAAGGAATGAAGGCCTGCACCAAAGCAGAAAGGATGCTCAGTTGTGGATGTGTCTGGTGGTGAAAGTAAAGTCCAATGCTGTAAAGAACAATATTACATAGGAACTTGCAATGTTAGGTCCATGAATCAAGGTAAATTCGAGGTGGTGAAGCAGGAGATGGCAAGAGTGAACAACGACACTGTAGGAATCAGTGAACTAAAATGGACGGGGATGGGTGAATTTAATTCAGATGACTATTATATCTACTACTGTAGGCAAGAATCCCTGAGAAGAAATGAAATAGCCCTCATAGTTAACAAGACATGCAGTACTTGGGTCCAGTCCAAAACAAACAGATTGATCTCAGTTCATTTCCAAGGCAAACCATTCAATACCACAGTAATCCAAGTCTGTGCCTCAATCACTGATGCCAAAGAAGCTGAAGTTGACCAGTTCTATGCAGACTGACAAGACATTCTAGAACTAACACTAAAAAAAAAAAAAAAAAAAAGGATATCCTTTTCATCATAAGAAATTGGAATGAAAAAGTAGGAAGTCAAGCGATACCTGGAGTAATAGGCAAGTTTGGTCTTGGAGTACAAAATAAAGCAGGCCAAAGGCTAACAGAGTTTTGTCAAGAGAACACACCGATCATAGCAAACACCTTTTTCAACAACACAAGAGATGACTTTACACATTGTTGTTGTTGTTCAGTCACTCAGTCATGTCTGACCGAGCGACCCCATGGACTACAGCTCTAGGCTTCCCTGTCCTTCGCTCTCTCCTGGAGTTTCTTCAGATTCATATCCATTGAGTTGATGATGCCATCCAACCATCTCATCCTCTATACCTCCTTTTCCCCCCTGCCCTCAATCTTTCCCAGCATCAGGGTTTTTTTTTTCCAATGAGTCAGCTCTTTGCATTAGGGGGCAGCTTCAGCATCAGTCCTTCCAATTAATAGTCAGGATTGATTTCCTTTAGGATTGACTGGTTTGATCTCCTTGCTGTCCAAGGGACTCTCAAGAGTCTTCTCCAGCACCACAGTTCAAAAGCATCAATTCTCAGCTTTCTTTACAGTCCAACTCTCACATCTGTACATGACTACTGGAAAAACCATAGCTTTGACTATATGGACCTTTGTGGGCAAAGTGATATCTCTGCTTTTTAATATGCTGTCTAGATTTGTTATAACTTTTATTCTAAGGAGAAAGCATCTTTTAATTTCATGGCTGCAATCACTGTCTGCAGTGATTTTGCAGCCCAAGAAAACAGTCTGTCACTATTTCCATTTTTCCCCCATCTATTTGCCATGAAGTGATGGGACCAGATATCATAATCTTAGTTTTTTGAATGCTGAGTTTTAAGCCAGCTTGTTCATTGTCCTCTTTCACCTTCAGCAAGAGGCTCTTCAGTTCCTCTTCACTTTCTGCCATTAGGGTGGTATCATCTGTGTATCTGAAGTTATTGATATTTCTCCCGGCAATCTTGATTCCAGCTTGTTATTCATCCAGCTGGGCATTTCTCACCAAATGGTCCATACTGAAATCAGATTGATTATATTCTTTGCAGGTGAAGATGAAGAAGCTCTATACAGTCAGCAAAAACAAGACCTGGGGCTGAAACTGTGGCTCAGATCCTGAGCTCCTTATTGCAAATTTGAAGAAAGTAGGGAAACCACTGCACCATTCAGGTATGACCTAAATCAAATCCCATATGATTACACAGTGGAAGTGGTAAATAGATTCAAAGGATTAGATCTGATAGACAGAATGCCTGAACAACTATGGACAGAGGTTCATAACATTGTATAGGAGTCAGTGACCAAAATCATCCCAAAGAAAAAGAACTTCAAGAAGGCAAAGTGGTTGTCTGAGGAGGCTCTCAAATAGCTGAGGAAAGAAGAGAAGCAAAAAGCAAGGGAGAAAGGGAAAAGTATACTCAACTGAATGCAGAGTTGCAGAGAATAGCAAGGAGAGATAAGAAGACTTTTTTCCAATGAAAAATGCAAAAGAAGTAGGGAAAAACAATAGAATGGGAAAGACTAGAGATCTCTTCAGGAAAATTGGAGATATCAAGGGAAATTTTCATGTGAGGATGGGCTTGATAAAGGACAGAAACAGTAAGGACCTAACAGAGGTAGAAGACATTATGAAGAGGTGGCAAGAATACAGAGAAGAACTGTACAAAAAAGGGCTTGATGACCTAGATAATCATGATGGTGTGGTCACTCACCTAGAGACAGACATCCTGGAGTGTGAAGTCAAGTGGGCCATAGGAAGCATTGCTACAAACAAAGCTAGTAGAGGTGATGGAATTCCAGCCGAGTTATTTCAAATCCTAAAGGATGATGCTTTTAAAGCACTGCACTCAATATGCCAGCATATTTGGAAAATTCAGGAGTGGTCACAGGGTCATTCCAATACCAAAGAATGGCAATTCAAAGAATGTTCAAACTACTGGACAACTGCACTCATTTTGCGTGCTAGTAAGGTAACGCTCAAAATCCTTCAAGCTAGGCTTCAATAGTACATGTACTGAGAACTTTCAGATGTATAAGCTGGGTTTAGAAAAGGCAGAGAAACCAGAGATCAAATTACCTACATTTGTTGCATCATAGAGAATGCAAGGGAATTCCAGAAAAAATATCTACTTCCGTTTCTTTGACTATTCTGAAGCCTGTGACTGTCTGGATCACACACACACACACACACACACACACACACACACACACACATCAACACAATGGACTATTACACAGGAATGTGAAAGAATAAATAACTGATAAATGTACTAACATGACTCCATTTATTTGATATTCTGGAAAAGGCAAACTTACAGGAACATAATTCAGATCAGTGGTTGCTAGGGGCTGGAGGTTTGAAAGGTGAATTGATTCCAAAGAGGCATGGGGGAACTTTTGAAATATTGGAACTCCTGTTTATTATGATTGTAGTTGTGATTATATAGCTGTATATAGTTGTTAAAACTCCTTGAATTATTAGCCTAAAATGATAACTTTTACTATACTATATAAATTAAACATAATTTTTTTAAATGACAATTGCAATAATTTAAATGATGAAGATGGTGGCTTGAGCTAGGTTGGTGGAAGATAATGATAAGTAGTGGATAAATCTAAGATGTTCTTAGGATGTAAAATCCACAGGAAGAGGTGAACTGATTGATACAGGAGATGAGAAGAAGGGAGACATGTGAAGTGAAAGTTGCTCAGTTATGTCAGACTCTTTGCGACCCTATGAACTGTACAGTCTATGGAATTCTCTAGGCCAGAATACTGGAGTAGGTAGGCTTTCTCTTCTCCAGGGGATCTTCCCAACCCCAGGATCAAACTCAGGTCTCCCACATTGCAGGTGGATAACTTTACCAGTTGAGCCACAAGGGAAGCCCAAGAGGAGCACAAAGGAATAACAAGGGAAGCTCTGATAAAAATACTACAATATGTCTAGAATTACAGTGGATTTTTTAATATACTCATAAATCTTACCAGAAATCATATTTTAAGAGGTAGAGAGATGATAACAGATTAGAAGAAGAAATAGACAGCAATTCTTATCCAGTTCAAAATACAGTCCTCTTGTCCACACTATAATAAGGGCCAGATCTCATCATTTAAAACTATGAAAGCATATAGAGAAAAGTTAGGACAATTATGTACAGAGCATATAATTTGTGAAAAGCTCTTGGTTAGACAGTATGCAGAGTGTAATTAAAGATCATATGGTTATTAGGAGGAAAATATCTTGAAAAGACAGTATGAGATATGGCTATTGCTCTGCACATGAGTACTAATAAATATTGTGATCCTGGTTAAGACTTTGAACTTGTGTGAATATCCACATTTGTAAGGTATGTCTTTCCCTAACATCCCTTTTGACTTGATCCTTCTGACATATTTGTGCTTCCCTGGTGGTTCAGGTAGTAAAGAATCTGCCTGCAATGAGGGAGACCTGGGTTTGATCCCTGGGTTGGGAAGATCCTCTGGGGGAGGGCATGGCAACCTACTCCAGTATTCTTGCCTGGAGAATCCCCATGGACAGAGGAGCCTGGCAGGCTGCAGTCCATGGGGTTGCAAAGAGTTTGGACACAACTGAGTAACTTTCATTTCACTTCTGATATGTTCTGATAGGGTGACCACTTAAAGAGCTTACACTATAGTTCATTATAAAATTTCTTTATGATTTAATTTGAAAACTACTTTTGAATCATGGAAAGTTTGGGGGATGCAAAGTCAAGGGGTTTTTAGACTCATGGTGAATACAAGTAAGTAAACTGTGACCAGACAAAAAGAGCAGAGCAAATAAAATGGAGAGAAATGCAAATCAAATTTACTTCAAATATTTGTACATTTTCCCTTGTGATTAGATTCCCTACCTCCATCTTCTGCAGTTACACAGAGTATAATGTGTATTATCAAATATAATCAACAACAAAATTATAGGCTCACCCACAAAGTCCCAGTTTTCAAATACATCTATATATATAATACAATATTAGAAAAACCCATTCTCCTTTGTATAAGGTAAGACAAGCCAAAAGCAGACCTGATAGATAATTTTTATGTGTTGCTACTTTCAGTTCACCCTTATATGTACACCAAAAAGGCACTTCAAATCAAATCTCAAAAAGTAAATGTGGCGTTATTTACATTATCTGTACCCACATTCCACATGGCCATAGTCATGTGCTTGTTTTATTAACAACAGATAAATCAAAACCTTAAACTTTAATAATAAAATATACCTACGCTTCTGTGTGTCTATGTCCAAAATCATAGTTATAGGCCATTAAGTCTTCTGGATTGGGCACATACTTTGAGACTATTTCTTTACTTCTCACCTTGCCAATCCACCAAGAACTGTCGTTTTGGGGGAACAATGTTCCTTGAATTTGTGAAAATGCAGAGAACTCTGGAAATCAGAGAAACTTTTTTTTTTTTTTTCATGGCTGCACCCTGCAGCTTGTGGAATCTTAATTCTCCAAGTAGGGCCCTCGCAGTGAAAGCACATAATCCTGACCACTGGACCACCAGGGAATTTCCTCAGAGGAACCTTAACTGCAGCATGGCTTACCTGGCTTGAGATGAGCGAAGGGAATTTCTCCAGTGAGAAGTTCCCACAGACACAGAGCATAGCTGAAGACGTCGGCTTTGATCGTGTAGCGTGTACACTGTGTGAACACCTCAGGAGCCATCCAGCGGAGGTTCTGCGGGTCAAGAAACATCCACAAGTCACTGACCAAGTGTTTAGTTCTTCTACTGTAGCACAGCGTTCTTCTTAGTGACGATTTGTTAAGTATTCTATGTTCTCAAAAATATAAATGTAAAATAACATCAATACTGCCCTCAATGTGTGCAATAATAAACTGGCTCGTTTACACAGAAATGGTGTTTACTGCTGCCTTTTAGTTTTTCAAAGGGTGTTTTTTTAATCATTGGAAGATCATGAAATCCATAATTCTTCCAAATACACTGCAACAATATTAATTGCCAAGTAAAATGGTGAGCACAGCAGTGGTACTGTTTTGCTTACCTCTGAGTATCTTTCCCCTGGAAGCCTTGCAAGCTTCTGAATAGCCATCCATGGATTCATCCAAGAACTCTATGCCTCCCTGGGTGTGAATCATGCACTCTGGGGGGAAGCATCTCCCCTTTAGAGCTTCAGGTTGTAATTTAGGAAGTCACTAAATTAGACCAATAAATAGTGCCCTGATGACTGAGGAGAGAGAGGGTCTCAGGGGAGTGCCCAGAACATTCGTGTGAAGGAGATGTCTCACTGGCAGGATCAGGTCTGTCATATCTCCTTTGTTTGCCCAGTGGTGTTATTTCTAAATGCTGTTTGTGCAATATTCCTGGAAGCAAGCCCATAAAACATGACAAGTTTCTCCGTACAAAGTTCTACCCTCATGTTTTGATGGCATCATTTACATTCTTTTTATTTGCAATTGTATATTTTTTCATTTTTAAATATGTTTCCATTATGGGATGCAATTGCATAAAGTTGGTTTATGTGTGTTTTAGGAAAAAAAAATACTAGAGGTAGGGAAGGAAAATTCTAGTCCTGGGCCTATTATCAACTATTTGGGTGGTTCTGAGAAAGTCTCCTATGCTTCTTGGACCTGAGATTCCTCAAGGGTAACACAGGAGGCAGGCCCTTCTAGCTCTAAAATCTCGTGGCTTCATAATCATATCAATGAACTTCGCCAAATACCTTCTGTCTTTGTATTTCCCCTGAAAGAAACTAGTATTCTCTTATTACTCTTGGTGATATTCTGTGTGTAGTGCTGCCTGCTGATAATTCTTTTGAAGTGTCTACATTATTTTGAAGTCATGCATAATTGCAGCTTTCCAAGAATGTCTTTATTTTGATTATGGTGCTTATATGCAATCCTTCCACATGAGCTTTCACATTCCAAGTAGTCTCCAATTATATAGCAGATTATGAGTTTTGTCACAACATTGCATCAGCAGGAGTAAGCATACAATATGCCCATTTTTTTCACAGGGGGTAATAGAGTAATTAGCAAACTTATATAAGGCCACATAACTAGTAAGAAATAAAATAGCCTTCAAAATAAATCTTGAGTAGGGCTGTGCTTAAAGATTCCACTCCCAAGGATAGAAGAATGTTACTTGCTTTGTGGAAATTCAATTCAATTTCATTCAACAAAAGAATATTTAACCAGAGTCTCCATTGGCTACATTTTAGAATCTCTTGGGGAAACTTTTAAAAGATACATGTACTCAAGATGAAGCCTAGGACAATAAGATCAGAATTTCTGGGGGCTGGATTCAGGTTGAATGCTTTTACAAAAGTTTCCAAAGTGATTTCAATGTGCAGCCACGGTTGAGGTCCACTGAGTTAGCTATCTCTATGTCAAAGATGCCAGATAAGATCTGTATGTCCTGTCAAAAAAAGGACCCACTCTTCCCACCTCTCTCATATCTTACCATACTTCTCCTTTCTTACTCCACCCCAGTCAATCTGGCCTTGAACACACAAAGGACTCTCCTGCTGCAGGACCTTTGCACTTACTGTTTCCTCTTCTACACTGCTCTTCTCCTCTTATGGATAACTCTCACATAGGTCTCTTATCAAATGCTATCTTTCTATTTCACTCATCTAAATGACACCCCCTATCACTTTCCATTCATCTGCTCTGCTTTGTTTTTTTCTTCATAACACTTATCACCACCTGATATATATTTTACTAATTTGTTCAATGTTAATCTTCTGCCATTTAAATATTAGCCCCATAAACACAAGAATTTTGCTTTGTTCATGGTAATAGTCCCAGGTCCTTGAAAATGTCTGACACTTAGTAGGTATTCCATAAATGTCTGTTGAATGAATGAAATTTAACTGGGGAAACCAGCACGCTTAATCCTTAATCCATGATGTGGTTCCTGCCTTCCTCTTGAACTCGTCTCTCACTTTGTCTTCTCACATAGTGCATGCCAACAATGCCAAGCTATTTAAAGTCCCCCAAGGAAAGCTGGTGTTTCTGCCTTCCCTGTGCCTTTGCACATGCGTTCATTCTGTTTGAATTGGTTTATTCCTGTTCATTCTACCTGAGCTCCCATGAGGCTTTGCCACATCTCTATCACTGAATGTCCATACTGCCTTCACCCTTACTTGTATATGGTTTTTCCCACTACAAAATGAGTTACTTGAGATCAAAGACAAGCTTTTATTCACATTTTGTATTCTTGGCCCTTTGTACAATGCCTGACACATTGTCAGTTCAGTTCAGTTTAGTTGCTCAGTCGTGTCCGACTCTTTGCGACCCCATGAATCGCAGCACACCAGGCCTCCCTGTCCATCACCAACTCCTGGAGGTTCACTCAGACTCATGTCCATCGAGTCAGTGATGCCATCCAGCCATCTCATCCTCTGTCGTCCCCTTTTTCTCCTGACCCCAATCCTTCCCAGCATCAGAGTCTTCTCCAATGAGTCAACTCTTCGCATGAGGTGGCCAAAGTACTGGAGTTTCAGCTTTAGAATCATTCCTTCCAAAGAAATCCCAGGGCTGATCTCCTTCAGAATGGACTGGTTGGATCTTCTTGCAGTCCAAGGGACTCTCAAGAGTCTTCTCCAACACCACAGTTCAAAAGCATCAATTCTTCGGTGCTCAGCCTTCTTCACAGTTCAACTCTCACATCCATACATGACCACAGGAAAAACCATAGCCTTGACTAGGCAAACCTTTGTTGGCAAAGTAATGTCTCTGCTTTTGAATATGCTATCTAGGTTGGTCATAACTTTCCTTCCAAGGAGTAAGCGTCTTTTAATTTCATGGCTGCAGTCACCATCTGCAGTGATTTTAGAACCCCCAAAATAAAGTCTGACACTGTTTCCACTGAAATCCCCATCTATTTCCCATGAAGTGATGGGACCAGATGCCATGATCTTTGTTTTCTGAATGTTGAGCTTTAAGCCAACTTTTTCACTCTCTACTTTCACTTTCATCAAGAGGCTTTTTAGTTCCTCTTCACTTTCTGCCATAAGGGTGGTGTCATCTGCATATCTGAGGTTATTGATAGTTCTCCTGGCAATCTTGATTCCAGCTTGTGCTTCTTCCAGTCCAGCATTTCTCATGATGTACTCTGCATATAAGTTAAATAAGCAGGGTGACAATATACAGCCTTGACGTACTCCTTTTCCTATTTGGAACCAGTCTGTTGTTCCATGTCCAGATCTAACTGTTGCTTCCTGACCTGCATACAGATTTCTCAAGAGGCAGATCAGGTGGTCTGGTATTCCCATCTCTTTCAGAATTTTCCACAGTTTATTGTGATCCACACAGTCAAAGGCTTTGGCATAGTCAATAAAGTAGAAATAGATGTTTTTCTGGAACTCTCTTGCTTTTTCCATGATCCAGCAGATGTTGGCACATTGTAGACCCTTCATAAATGTTTGTCAAGTGAGTAAGAGTACTACCTAGCAGTGTGAAAAAAGTGCTACAAAAGCACAGACAGAAAAGTGTGTGGGGAGGAGGTGGAAGGGGCAGTTTACAGGATGGAAGGTACTTAAAATGGATAAACTTTTCTTGGCCATGCAAGATAATTAGACTTTCTCGAGGTGGGATGCAATGAAAGGTTTTTTAGGCAGAGAATATGACCCTGGGAGAGTCATAAATTTGTGCAAGTGAATGAAATATTTGGGGAATAGCCAGATGGCTTGTATGTATGTTGCAGGAGGCATTGGGGACTTTAGAAAATGTTTAGTGGAAAATGAAGTCACAGAAGAGTCTTGTGTTCAGACTGGGGGAGAGTGTTATAACATTTTAATGCTTCCCAGGTGGTACTAGAGGTAAAGAATCTGCCTGCCAATGCAGGAGATGCAAGAGAAGTGGGTTTAATCCCTGGATCAGGAAGATTCCCTGGAGGAGGAAATAGCAACCCACTCCAGTATTCTTGCCTGGAAAATTCCATGGACAGAAGAGCCTGTGGACTATAGTGGACCATAGTCCATGTGGTCTCAGAGTCGGACAGGACTGAATGTGCACACACACACATACACACACAACATTTTAAGCATCATTGATGATTTCAAGAAGAAATGAATTGTCAGAACACAACACTTGGCTGATGTTGCAAAGAATGAACTGGAGGAGAGGACTGGAATTAAAAGCCTAGAACAATGGTCCAGAAAAGAGATGGGGAAGACCTGAACTGAGGCAGTGGTAAATGAAAGTTTGGGATGCACTAAAAAAGAAAAGAAATAGAAACAAACATAAAAAGTGATTGAGCAGTGTGTAAGCAGAAGCAGGAAAAGGAAGGAACAGAAATTAGCCCAAGCTTGAGTAATTAAATAACACAGCTAGGTCATAAAGAGACGTACACTCCTTCATGGGGAGGCGAGAGGGAAAAGCAGATAATGGATCTAAATGCAGACATTCTGAGTACAATTTATGTTTGCTTCAGATGTTATAATTTATATTTTTCTTAAACATTAATGCTTGACTGTATCACCTTTCGCCTTACAATGTTAAAATGGAAAACTATAAATTGTTAATAGATGCAGGTAAACTATGGGTTTTATGGTTACCTATTAAATTTTAACTGTACCACTTAATAAGGAGATCTAAACATGAAAGTCAATTATCCATGCCCACCATGTACTTTTCAATTAGATTTGAAACAAATTCTGTTACTTTTTCTGTAACATTTTTCAAATATATATCTAATCTATTTCTCTAACAGAGCCTTGAAATAGTTCTTTTGGGGGCTTACTAAAAATAAAAACATAAAACATTATCCTGCCTCTGGGACAATGACATTTCTTCCAGTTAAAGCTGCTTTCATCTCCTTTTCTCTCATGCTGAGTTTACACATTCTAATTGTTTCATAATTATAGGGAACATGAGCAGCAACAAACCCCAGGTTGTTTTGTCATGTTGTCTTCATCCAGAGACTGCAGAAATCTTGATTCTGGGGAAAAGAGAAGACAAATTCATGTCAAAGGAAATATTTTAAAACCAAGGTCAAAGATTATAGCTAAAAGTTTGAAATCCCAAGGAAAGCTCTGTCTTATTTAAATTTTTACTTCCATTTTTTTTTAGCTGAGGATATAAAAGAGGAAAAACTGAAAGGAAATGTCATACTTTTTAAATTCATTGAAAATTTTAAAAATTCATTTGTTTTTAATTGGAGGATAATTGTTTTACAATATTGTGTTGGTTTCTGCCATACAACAAGATGAATCAGCCATAGGTACACACATGTCACCTCCCTCTTGCTAATTGCAAACTTTCCCCAGTACCCCTCCATGATAACTTGAAATGTGAATAATTTAGAGACATATAGCTGTCAGGATGATATCCATTTTCAGGTTTATCATATAATATCTCCACCGATGAGGAAGGAAGAAAGAAACTGATGTCACTGGGGGCATTATTCATAGAAATCTCACCTCCGAAATCTGCCACCACAGCATGGCCATCCTCATAGAGAAGAATATTGTGACTGTAAAAAAAAAAAAAGTCGATTTTGAGTAAAGTTTACTATTTTCAGTCTGAATGGTCTCTCAAGGAAGAGGATGACAATCATCATTTGTTTACCCCAGAAGTTAAACAACTCCCCAAAGGTTAGCAGACATCTCAGGTTTGTGACTCTGATTTTCTTAGTTTGCTAATCTGAAAGGAATGTTTATATAATGTGATTATCTTATATTTGACTTTGAAAATATTCAAACTATTTTACTTTAGGTAAGCCTTCTATGACACCACCCTTATGGCAGAAAGTGAAGAGGAACTCAAAAGCCTCTTGATGAAAGTGAAAGTGGAGAGTGAAAAGGTTGGCTTGAAGCTCAACATTCAGAAAATGAAGATCATGGCATCTGGTCCCATCACTACATGGGAAATAGATGGGGAAACAGTGGAAACAGTGTCAGACTTTATTTTTCTGGGCTCCAAAATCACTGCAGATGGTGACTGTAGCCATGAAATTAAAAGACACTTACTCCTTGGAAGAAAAGTTATGACCAACCTAGATAGCATATTCAAAAGCAGAGACATTACTTTGCCAACAGGGCTATGGTCTTTCCTGTGGTCATGAATGGATGTGAGAGCTGGACTGTGAAGAAGGCTGAGCGCCGAAGAATTGATGCTTTTGAAGTGTGGTGTTGGAGAAGACTCTTGAGAGTTCCTTGGACTGCAAGGAGATCCAACCAGTCCATTCTGTAGATCAGCCCTGGGATTTCTTTGGAAGGAATGATGCTAAAGCTGAAAATCCAGTATTTTGGCCACCTCATGTGAAGAGTTGACTCATTGGAGAAGACTCTGATGCTGGGAGGGATTGAGGGCAGGAGGAGAAGGGGACAACAGAGGATGAGATGGCTGGATGGCATCACTGACTCGATGGATGTGAGTCTGAGTGACCTCCAGGAGTTGGTGATGGACAGGGAGGCCTGGCGTGCTGCGATTCATGGGGTCGCAAAGAGTTGGACACGACTGAGCGACTGATCTGATCTGAAGCCTTCTAAACTTCTCAAAGACCCATTAGCTGAAAATAAGTTTTTAGCTCTTTGAAGTTCAGTTGCTAACAAAATTTGATTATAGGCAATAGTAAAAGGTATCTGTGAGGATATCAGAGTCAGAGCAAGGAACAAGTTTGCCAGAATTCTAGGTACAAGGGCAGTTTAAGGCAGGATCTGACATGAATATAGGCAAAGGACTCTTTATGGAACATGTCTTGGTCAATATGTTCTAGCTGATATCCTAGGGAAAAAAAAAGTGTTTTTAAGGCCTGTGAAATGAGGCCAGGTAAAGTACTTTTTAAGCTCTTGGATAGGAAAACATAGAAAGGTCTTCAAAGTCTCCTTTCCAAACTAGAATTCAAGCTAGAACAAGGCTGTCCTTTTCAAGAAGTAAACCACAGTTGGGACAGTCTAACTAGAGGCCATTTCTCTCACATTTTGGTGAACTGAGTTGTGAGATCTCTTATGGACAAACATATTGTGACCCAAGATGGTCTTTGAGTGTTTCTTATTGAATGCCTTTCTTTATGCTCACTTCACATTTAGCTTCTAAATGAGTCATTGCAGCATTAGGAGATAACTTACTGGATTTCTTTTAGTGCACATAAGCCATACAATAATAATTTATCTGCTCTTTCTTTCACTGTTTTGCTTAATGATCGAAAAAGGAAAATCTTTTAGTCTGAATAACTCCAGTTTGATATTGAACCATTTATATAAGTGCTTTCAGGTACTGAGTTAAGCTTTATAAGAAAGTTAGCTTTGAACTTCTCTTGTATCATAAATGAATTTTACTTTTATGGTATACACTTAATTCTTTTTTAAACTAGCAAAGATCTACAATGTCTTCAAGTTTTTTTTTTTTTTTTTGGTCTGGAAGAGGCTAGTGTAGAAGTAATGTTAATTAATTGTTAATTTGTAACACATAATGAGTGAGCACATGCTCAGTTGCTCATTCATGTCCAACTCTCTGTGACCTCCTGGACTAGACTGTAGCCCACCAGGCTCCTCTGTTCATGGGATTTTCTAGGCAAGAATATTGGAGTGGGTTACCATCTCCTTCTCCAGGGGATCTTCTTGACCCAGGGATAGAACCCATGTCTCCTGCGTCTCTTGCATTGGCAGACAGATTTTTTTATCACTGTGCCACCTGGGAAGCCCAGAGAAGTATGAGGATGTCAAAATGAAAAGCCCCATGAGATGTTATCTTTAACTGTAAATTACCAATTAATACATTCTGTGAGAAGGACACTGTCATGATAAAGAACTCTCCAGTATCAGGAGCTCTCTGGAAGTTCAAAGGCAACAAGAAGAATGCATCAGAAATGCTGTACCACTAGATTACTTGAAGGATTTAGGTGTGTTATTATACCACAGTCCCTTAATCTATCAAAAGATAATGAGGGTCACAGTTCATAGATATCATTAAAACATGCTAAACATGAATTACCAATTGAATTAAATGATTCTATGTATAGTAGCCTATCCATTAATTTAATTTTAATTCAAATTAATAATGTAGAACTATGGTTATCAAAATAGTTAGCTGCATATTCTCAATACAAATAACAGATATCTAAATGAAGTTGCCTAGTTGAACACCAGAAAAGACTGACAGAAACCCTATTTAATCTTCACCTGTTTCAAAATCGGTCCTTGAGGCAACAACTTAAAATTTTGGATGTTGTGTGTGTGTGCCTGTTAAGTCACTTCAGCTGTGTCAGACTCTGAAGTCCTATGAATGGTAATCCACCAAGCTCCTCTGTCCATGACAAGCCTTGGGCATATTTTGTTTATTCATTTGTGTGTTTAAATTTCTTCTAAATTATTTATGTTACTAAGAATAAGGAAACCCACTCCAGTGTTCTTGCCTGGAGAATCCCAGGGACGGGGGAGCCTGGTGGGCTGCCGTCTATGGGGTCGCACAGAGTCGGACACGACTGAAGCGACTTAGCAGCAGCAGTAGCAGCAGCAAGAATAAGGATGATAATGCCAGGTAACTGGAGTTGGGATCAGATCAGATCAGTCACTCAGTCGTGTCCGACTCTTTGCGACCCCATGAACCACAGCACGCCAGGCCTCCCTGTCCATCACCAGCTCCCGGAGGTCACTCAGACTCACATTCATCGAGTCAGTGATGCCATCCAGCCATCTCATCCTCTGTTGTCCCCTTCTCCTCCTGCCTTCAATCCCTCCCAGCATCAGAGTCTTCTCCAATGAGTCAACTCTTCGCATTAGGTGGCCAAAGTAATGGAGTTTCAGCTTTAGCATCCCATTTAGGAGTTGGGATAATTTAGCATAATTTTACTCTTCGAGAAAAGGAAATGGCTTCCCTGGTGGCTCAGTAGGAAAGAATCCATCTTCAATGCAGGAGACACAGGTTCAATCCCTGAGTTGGAAAGATCCCCTGGAGAAGGAAATGCTTACCCATTCCAGTATTCTTGCCTGGAAAATCCCATAGACAGAGGAGCCTGATGGGGTACAGTCTATGGGGTTGCAAAGAATCAGACACAGCTGAAGTGACTAAACAACAGCAAAAGAAACAAATGAATTTGATCACTGGGCTCCCCTATTCCTCTTGGTATGAGGGCAGGATGTCTCAGGATACAGGGATCATGCTCATAGTTGTAACTACAGCATTTTTAGCATGTGCTTATTTTGGGCATACTGCTTACACTCATCACATTTGAGTATACTCATAAACGTTTTTTAAATAAATAAACGTTTTTTTCTTTGGTGATGTTCTTCATCATCGCCTCCTATACAATGTCATGAACCTCTGCCAATAGTTTTTCAGGCATTCTGTCTATCAGATCTAATCCCTTGAATCTATTTGTCACATCCACTATATAACTGTAAGGGATTTGATTTAGATCATACTTAACTGCCTAGTGGTTCTGCCTACTTTCTTCAATTTAAGTCTGAATTTGGTAAAAGGAGTTCATGATCTGAGCTACAGTCAGCTCCGGGTCTTGTTTTTGCTGACATATAGAGCTTCTCCATCCATAGCTGCAAAGAATATAATAAATCTGATTTCAGTATTGACCATCTGGTGATGTCCATTTGTAGAGCCATCTCTTGTGCTGTTGGAAGAGGGTATTTGCAATGACCAGTAAAACTTGGCACAACTCTGTTAGCGTTTGCCCTGCTTCATTTTGTACTCCAGGCCAAACTTGCCTGTTACTCCCAGTATATCTTGATTTCCTACTTTTGCATTCCAGTCTGCTATGACGAAAAGGACATTTTTTTTTTTTTTTTGGTATTAGTTCTAGAAGGTCTTATAGGTCTTCAGAGAACTGTTCAATGCCAGGTTATGTAGCATTAGTGGTTGGGGCATAGACTTCGATTACTGTGAGAATGAACATTTTGCCTTGGAAATGAACAGAGATCACTCTGTCATTTTGAGACTGCACCCAACTACTGCATTTCAGACTCTTTTTTTTTGACTATGAGGGCTACCCCATTTCTTCTAAGGGATTCTTGCCCACAGTAGTAGATATAATGGTCATCTGAATTAAATTCACCCATTCTGGTCCACTTTAGGTCACTGATTCCTAAAGTGTCTATGTTTACTCTTGCCATCTCCTGTTTGATCACTTTCAATTTGTCTTGATTCATGGACCTAACATTCCAGGTTCCTATGAAATATTGTTCTTTACAGCATCTAACTTTTCTTTCACCACCAGACACATCCAAAATGGGGTCTTGTTTCCACTTTGGCTCAGCCTCTTCATCCTTCTGGAACTATTTCTCCACTGACCTCCAGTAGCATATTGGGCACCTAGTGATCTGGGGAGTTAATATTTCTGTGTTATAATCTTTTTGCCTTTTCATACTGTTCATGGGGTTCTCAAGACAAGAATGCTGAAGTAGTTTACCATTTCCTTCTCCAGTGGACTATGTTTTGTGAGGTATTTTGATCTTATTGAATATCAGTCATCACCTTGTAAATATTTAAATTTTATATACTTGTAAGATTGGAAGATAAATTAGAACTAACCTAGTTTAACCCTCTTAGCTTCAGAAGTGAAGCCCAAATCTCAGAGAATCTAAGTACATCGACAGATGTTATATAGGTAGCTTGGGGCAGTGAGGATTCCCAAGTGGCACAGTAGTGAAGAATCCCCCTGTCAATGCAGGAGATGCAAAAGACATGGGTTTGATCTCTAGGTTGGGAAGATTCCCTGGAGTAGGAAATGGCAACTCTCTCCAGTATTCTTGCCTGGAAAATTCCATGGACAGAGGAACCTGGTGGGCTACAGTCCATGGGGCTGCAAAGAGTTGGCCATGACTGAGCACCCGCACCACCACAAGGGCAGTGGAGACACTGAACCCAGTTCACTGAGGCCAGCATCTCAGACTTTAGAAAAGTCTCTGGCAAATGGTAGATGACAGTGAATTTTATGTTTCCTATTATGGACCTTCCCCCAAAGCATGGTATTTACTTTCTTCACATTATCAAGACACACTGTTGGTGGGACTGTAAATTGGTACAGACACTATGAAGCACTATGAAGAACAATATAGAGGTTCCTTAAAAACCTAAAAATAGAGCCATCATATGATCCAGAAACCCCACCTCAAGGCATATATCCAGAGAAAACCATGCATGCACCAGAGAAAAGATACATGCACCCCAATGTTCATTGCAGCACTGTTTATAATAGCCAGGATATGGAAGCAACCTAAATGTCCATGAACAGCAGAATGGATAAAGATAATGTAAATATATACAATGGAAAATATCACTCAGTTATAAAAAGAATGAAATAAAGCTGTTTGCAGCAACATGGATGGACCTAGAGATGGTCATACTGAGTGAAATAAGTCAGAACAGTAAGACAAATATCATATGATATTACTTATATGTGGAATCTACTACAAGGTACAAATGAACTTATCTACAAAACAGAAATAGAGTTAAGTTCTGTTCAGTTCAGTCTCTCAGTTGTCTCTCACTCTTTGCGATCCCAGGGACTGCAGGACACCAGGCTTCCCTGTCCATCACCCGGAGCTTACTCAAACACACTTATGCTTAACAGGGGTAAGGAGCAGGGAGGGACAAAAATGAGAGATTGGGATTGACATATATACACTACTATATATAAAATAGATAACTAATAAGAACCTACTGTGTAGTACAGGGAACTCTACGCAATAGTCTGCAATAGCTTATATGGGAAAAGAACCTATGAGTGAATATATGTTTACCAATAACTGAACCATTTTGCTGTATACCTGAAATTAACACAACATTATAAATCAACTATACTCTAAAAAGTTTTTAAACATTTTTTGTTAAGTTTGTAGGACATTCCCAAGAGGGGTTTTTCCTATATCTATATTTTAAGTCAAAATCTTATATAATTTAATTTTAGGATAACACATATTCAATAGCAAAGTTATATGAACCCTGCTAACTTGACTTTGCCTTAGAAACCTCAGCCTTTTAAGCACTACTTTTTTGATGACCTGAACTTTAAGAGAAGAATAATGACAAAACATAAAAAGAAGAATAACTCAAGGTTATTAAGATTTAGTTCTTTTTTTCTTATTTCTCCAGTGGCTTTCAAGTAATAATGGTTGCATTTGCTTGGGTTTTTCAGCAAAGAGAGATCAAACCATATAAATATATGCAAACATTGGACTGATTTAGCAATCATACAGCAAAGTGATGATGGAGACAAAAAGCAGAGTAAACCATTCAGAAGCCAATGACTGTCACAACTTCTGGAAGTGGAAAGAAGCCAGGCTGCAGAAGGTAATGTCTCTGATGATTTTTTTGAGGTTAGCCCAGTAAAACTGATTTTGATCCTTTGACTTCCACAAATGTAAAAGAATAAGTATATGTTGTTTTTAAAAAAGGACACTATGAGAGATGCTAAGTGATGCACATTATAGATTCCATCTTCAAGGACTTTATAATCGGTTGATGAAAGCTTAGATGAGTGTTGGTATATAAGAGCTTAAAGAAAATAGTGTAATTATAAAAGAAATTAGTTTTTAAGTGAAACTTGAGGGGCATTCAGGAAGTCTACAAATATTGACTGAGATCTGATGATGTGCTAGAAAATTTCCTGTACCCTTGAAATAGTGGTGATCAAGATAGGGAAAGACCTTATGAGCTTAAAGTGAAGTGAGGAGAAAATGAGGCAGAGACAAAGCGGGAAAGAAGTATAGGTCAGGGAAAATCTTGGTAAATGCCAAGGACTGGGAATGTGTGTAGTCTTTAAGGGGAATAAAAGAAGAATGTACTTACTAAATTGGAGACTACATGCTAAAGAATAATGAGGGGAAGCGGGGAACTGACTGGCGGTGGTGTTAGATTACAACAGAATTTGAAAGTCCGAGAGGGAGTTCCAGACTTGATACAAAAAGCTAGCAGGTTTTTATGTAGAGGGTGCAATACTCTGAAAGCAAGGGACTAGTGTTCAAAAATAATTTGAGGGTTTTGGTACTGAAAAACAAAAGCATTAAGATAAAGTGGAAATAAAACAAAAAAGATAGTATGAATCCATCAACATATGTGAAAGAGTTTAGGTCTTGGGACAGCATAGCTATAGAAAACAAAAGGGAGCAAAAAAACTTAGGATAACCTTCAAGTTTTCTAGTTTGGAATTCTTAAGCAGAAAGCAATAACATATCCAACTAGAAATGGCTGTCTTAATAAATATGCTATGACTTTTTTAATGAAAAAGATAGTGACTGACTTTGGAGGCTGTGGAACTTGACTAAAGTGATTTTTGCACTTGGCAATATTGGACTTACCAGATAAATAGCTATCATTTTTATTAAACTGAAATAACATTCAAAGTGAACTCTTGTGTCCTTAACAAACAATAGCAAATTAAACAAAACAAAGAGGCAGTAACAATTTAGGAACCTAAAGAAAATGTGTGTTCATAGCAGCAAGTGGGGCCAAATGTCAAAAAGAATGCTATGAAAATGTCATTGCAGAATGAGAGCACTTTGGGAAGTGCTGGAATATAAAGAAATGATTTTTCCACCTCAAGATAGTCTTTTGGATTTGTCCATTTCTTCTTTAAATGCTCAGTAACAGAGAAAATAGAACTACCTTTCAGGTCAGTCGCTCAGTCGTGTCTGGCTCTTTGCACCCACAACGACTGCAGCACACCAGACCTCCCTGTCCAACAATCACAGAGTTTACTCAAACTCATGTCCATTAGTCGGTGATGCCATCCAACCATCTCATCCTCTGTTGTCCCCTTCTCCTGCCTTCAAACTTTCCCAGCATCAGTGCCTTTTCCAATGAGTCAGTTCTTCACATCAGGTGGCCAAAGTATTGGAGTTTCAGCTTTAACATCAGTCCTTCCAATGAATATTCAGGACTGATTTCCTTTAGGATGGACTGGTTGAATCTCCTTGCAGTCCAAGGGACTCTCAAGAGCCTTCTCCAACACCACAGTTCAAAAGCATCAATTCTTTGGAGCTCAGCTTTATTTATAGTCCAACTCGCACATCCATACATGACTACTGGAAAAACCATAGCCTTGAATAGATGGACCTTTGTTGGCAAAGTAATGTCTCTGTTTTTTAATATGCTGTCTAGTTTGGTCATAGCTTGTCTTCCAAGGAGCAAGTGTACTTTAATTTCATGGTTGTAGTCATCATCTGCAGTGATTTTGGAGCCCCCCAAAATAAAGTCTGCCACTGTTTCCATTGTTTTCCCATCTATTTCCCATGAAGTGATGGGACCAGGTGCAATGATCTTAGTTTTCTGAATGTTGAGTTTTAACCCACTTTTTCACTCTCCTCTTTCACTTTCATCAAGAGGCTCTTTAGTTTTTCATTTTCTGCCATAAGGGTGATACATCTGCATATCTGAGGTGATTGATATTTCTCCCGGCGATCTGATTCCAGCTGTGCTTCTTCCAGCCCAGTGTTTCTCATGATGTACTCTGCATATAAGTTAAATAAGCAAGGTGACAATATACAGCCTTGACATACTCTTTTTCCTATTTGGAACCAGTCTGTTGTTTCATGTCCAGTTCCAACTGTTGCTTCCTGACCTGCATACAGATTTCTCAAGAGGTAGGTCAGGTGGTCTGGTATTCCCTTCTCTTTCAGAATTTTCAAAAGTTTGCTGAGATCCACACAGTCAAAGGCTTTGGCATAGTCAATAAAGCAGAAGTACATGTTCTTCTGGAACTCTCCTGCTTTTTTCATGATCCAATGGATGTTGGCAATTTGACCTCTGGTTCCTCTGCCTTTTCTAAAACCAGCTTGAACATCTGGAAGTTCACAGTTCATGTACTCTTGAAGCCTGACTTGGAGAATTTTAAGCATTACTTTGCTAGCATGTGAGATGAGTCCAATTTTGTGATAGTCTGAGCATTCTTTGGCATTGCCTTTCTTTGGGACTGGAATCAAAACTACCTTTACCAGTCCTGTGGCCACTGCTGAGTTTTCCAAATTTGCTGGCATATTGAGTGCAGCACTTTCACAGCATCGGCTTTTAGGATTTGAAATAGCTCAACTGGAATTTCATCACCTCCACTGGCTTTGTTCATAGCGATGCTTTCTAAGGCCCACTTTATTCCACACTCCAGGATGTCTGGCTCTAAGTGAGTGATCACACCATCATAATTATCTGAGTCGTGAAGATCTTTTTTGTATAGTTCTTCTGTGTATTCTTGCCACCTCTTCTTAATATCTTCTGCTTCTGTTAGGCCCATAACATTTCTGTCATTTTTTGTGCCCATTTTTGCATGAAATGTTCCTTTGGTATCTCTAATTTTCTTAAAGAGATCTCTAGTCTTTCCCATTCTATTTTTTTCCTCTATTTCTTTGCCCTGATCACTAAGGAAGGCTTTCTTATTTCTCTTTGCTATTCTTTGGAACTCTGCATTCAAATGGGTATATCTTTCCTTATCTCCTTTGCTTTTTCTTCTCTTTTCACAGCTATTTGTAAGGCCTCTTCAGACACCATTTTGTCTTTTTGCATTTCTTTTCCTTAGGGATAGTCTTGATCACTGCCTCCTGTACACAAAACTGCGTCCATAGTTTTTCAGGCACTCTGTCCATCAGATCTAATGCCTTGAATCTATTTGTCACTTACACTGTAAGGGATTTGATTTAGGTCATACTTGAATGGTTAGTGGTTTTCCCTACTTTCTTCAATTTAAGTCTGAATTTTGCAATAGGGAGTTCGTGATATGAGCCACAGTCAGATCCTGGTCTCTTTTTTGCTGACTGCTTGGAGCTTCCCAATCTTTGGCTGCAAAGAATATCATCAGTCTGATTTCAGTATTGAGGATCTGGTGATGTCCATGTGTAGAGTCTTCTCTTGTGTTGTTGCAAGAGGGTGTTTGCTCTGACCAGTGCATTCTCTTGAAAAAACTCTATTAGCATTTGCCCTACTTCATTCTGTACTCTAAGGCCAAACTTTCCTGTTACTCCAGTTATTTCTTGACTTCCTATTTTTGCATACCAGTCCCCTATAATGAAAAGAACATCTTTTTTTTTTTTTTTTTTGGTGATAGTACTAGAAGGTCTTGTAGGTCTTAATAGAACCATTCAACTTCAGCTTCTTCAGCATTACTGATGAGGACATAGACTTGGATTACTGTGATATTAAATGGTTTTCCTTTGAAACGAACAGAGTTCATTTTGTCCTTTTTAAGACTGTTTTCAAGTACTGCATTCTGGACTCTTCTGTTGACTATGATGGCTACTCTATTTCTTCTAACAGATTCTTGCCCACAGTAGTAGATTTAATGGTCATCTGAGTTAAATTAAACCATTCCAGTCTATTTTAGTTTGCTGATTCCTAAAATATTGATGTTCCCTCTTGCAATCTCCTGTTTTAGTTCAATAGCTCAGTCGTGTCCAACTCTTTGTGACCCCATGAATCGCAGCATGCCAGGCCTCCCTGTCTATCACCAACACCCGGAGATCACTCAGACTCACGTCCATTGAGTCAGTGATGCCATCCAGCCATCTCATCCTTTGTCGTTCCCTTCTCCTTCTGTCCCCAATCCCTTCCAGCATCAGAGTCTTCTCCAATGAGTCAACTCTTCGCATGAGGTGGCCAAAATACTGGAGTTTCAGCTTTAGCATCATTCCTTCCAAAGAAATCCCAGGGCTCATCTCCTTCAGAATGGACTGGTTGGATCTCCTTGCAGTCCAAGGGCCTCTCAAGGGTCTTCTCCAACACCACAGTTCAAAAGCATCAATTCTTCGGTGCTCAGCCTTCTTCACAGTCTAGCTCTCACATCCATACATGACCACAGGAGAGACCATAGCCTTGACTAGACGGATCTTTGTTGGCAAAGTAGTGTCTCTGCTTTTGAATATGCTATCTAGGTTGGTCATAACTTTTCTTCCAAGGAGTAAGCGTCTTTTAATTTCATGGCTGCAGTCACCATCTGCAGTGATTTTGGAGCCCAGAAAAATAAAGTCTGACACTGTTTCCACTGTTTCTCCATCTATTTCCCATGAAGTGATGGGACCAGATGCCATGATCTTTGTTTTCTGAATGTTGAGCTTTAAGCCAACTTTTTCACTCTCCACTTTCACTTTCATCAAGAGGCTTTTTAGTTCTTCTTCACTTTCTGCCATAAGGGTGGTGTCATCTGCATATCTGAGGTGATTGATATTTCTCCCAGCAATCTTGATTCCAGCTTGTATTTCTTCCAGTCCAGCATTTCTCATGATGTACTCTGCACATAAATTAAATAAACAGGGTGACAATATACAGCCTTGACGTGTTTCTTTTCCTATTTGGAACCAGTCTGTTGTTCCATGTCCAGTTCTAACTGTTGCTTTCTGACCTGCATACAGATTTCTCAAGAGGCAGGTCAAGTGGTCTGGTATTCCCATCTCTTTCAGAATTTCCCACAGTTTATTGTGATCCACACAGTCAAAGGCTTTGGCATAGTCAATGAAGCAGAAATAGATGTTTTTCTGGAACTCTCTTGCTTTTTCCATGATCCAGCAGATGTTGGCAATTTGATCTCTGGTTCCTCTGCCTTTTCTAAAACCAACTTGAACATCAGGAAGTTCACAGTTCACATATTGCTGAAGCCTGGCTTGGAGAATTTTGAGCATTACTTTACTAGTGTGTGAGATGAGTGCAATTGTGCGGTAGTTTGAGCATTCTTTGGCATTGCCTTTCTTTGGGATTGGAATGAAAACTGACCTTTTCCAGTCCTTTGGCCACTGCTGAGTTTTCCAAATTTGCTGGCATATTGAGTGTAGCACTTTCATAGCATCATCTTTCAGGATTTGAAATAGTTCAATTGGAATTCCATCACTTCCACTAGCTTTATTCTTAGTGATGCTTTCTAAGGCCCACTTGACTTCACATTCCAGGATGTCTGACTCTAGGTCAGTGATCACATCATCATAATTATCTGGGTCATGAAGATCTTTTTTGCATAGTTCTTCTGTGTATTCTTGCCACCTCTTCTTAATATCTTCTGCTTCTGTTAGATCTTTTTTGTATAGTTCTTCTGTGTATTCTTGCCACCTCTTCTTAATATCTTCTGCATCTGTTAGGTCCATACCATTTCTGTCCTTCTTTGAGCCCATCTTTGCATGAAATGTTCCCTTGATATCTCTGATTTTCTTGAAGAGATCTCTAGTCTTTCCCATTCTGTTGTTTTCCTCTATTTCTTTGCCCTGATCACTAAGGAAGGCTTTCTTATTTCTCTTTGCTATTCTTTGGAACTCTGCATTCAGATGCTTATATCTTTCCTTTTCTCCTTTGCTTTTCACTTCTATGCTTTTCACAGTAAGCCCTCCCCAGACAGCCATTTTGCTTTTTTGCAGTTCTTTTCCATGGGGATGGTCTTGATCCCTGTCTCCTGTACAATGTCACGAACCTCATTCCATAGCTCATCAGGCACTCTATGTATCAGATCTAGGCCCTTAAATCTATTTCTCACTTCCACTGTATAATCATAAGGGATTTGATTTAGGTCATACCTGAATGGTCTAGTGGTTTTCCCTACTTTCTTCAATTTCAGTCTGAATTTGGCAATAAGGTGTTCATGATCTGAGCCACAGTCAGCTCCTGGTCTTGTTTTTGCTGGCTGTATAGAGCTTCTCCATCTTTGGCTGCAAAGATTATAATCAATCTGATTTCAGTGTTGACTATCTGGTGATGTCCATGTGTAGAGTCTTCTCTTGTGTTGTTGGAAAAGGGTGTTTTCTATGACCAGTGTATTTTCTTGGCAAAACTCTATTAGTCTTAGCCCTGCTTCATTCCATATTCCAAGGCCAAATTTGCCTGTTACTCCAGATGTTACTTGAGTTCCTACTTTTGCATTCCAGTCTCCTATAATGAAAAGGATGTCTTTTTTGGGTGTTAGTTCTAAAAGGTCTTGTGGGGGGGGGAGGAGCTAAGATGGCGGACGAGTAAGACGGGGAGAATACTTTCTCCTCCACAAATCCATTAAAAGAACATTTGAATGCTGAATAAATTCTATACAACAACTTCTGAATGCTGGCAGAGGACATCAGGCACTTAGAAAGACAACTCACTGTCTTCAAAATGAGAAAACGAGCCCTGCGGTAACTCCTTTTGTGGAAAAGTGGCGCGGACACCAGCATTTGCTATTGGCAAGCGGGGGCTGGGCTAGGAGGAGCTGCGAGGCCTGCATTGCTTTGAGAAAGGATTTGGCCTGGCTATCTCGGGCGCTATCTGAGCGAAATAACCAGACTGTCGGTTATCTACTACATCAAAAGCCAGCCCTAACTTAAGACACCACTAGGACTACCTACGGAACAAAGGGCTGCACAGAGTTCGCCGGCTGCAGGCCATCCCACTCCGGTGACAGGCAGCCAGGGCCGGAGGCGGGCAATTACAGCCCTAGAGAGACACTGTCTAACGGAACTGTGAGTAGGTTTCTGTGCTGACTCACGCTTCTTGGGGCTCTGGATGGTCAGCATCTGCCTGAGAAAGTGCGCTGTTTGTATACCCAGAAAACTGAGTGGCGGGGAGGCGATAAGTCGCAGCAGCTGCGCTCGCTGAACATTTCATCACCTGCGCTACTCGGATCTGGGAAGGGCATAAAACGCAGACTCAACCAAGTCTGTGCTTCTGAGGATTATCCGAGTGCCTGAACCTGGCCGGTTTAGATTTGGGTGTTCATCTCTGCCCACTCTGTAACAGGGCAGAGATCAGATATAGAATAAACCTGTAAACCGCCACAATAAAGAGAATTCAACAAACTACCAGAATATAGTAAGGACACTCTAAACTTGGCAACTTTAACAAAATGAAGAGACAAAAGAATACCCAGCAGCCAAAGGAACAGGATAGATGCCCACCAAACCAAACCAAAGAGGAAGAGATAGGGAATCTACCTGATAAAGAATTCCGAATAATGATAGCAAAATTAATTCAAAACCTCAAAATCAAAATGGAATCACAGTTAAAGAGTCTGGAGACAAGGATTTAGAAGATGCAAGAAAGGTTTAACAAGGACCTAGAAGAAATAAAAAAGAGTCAACACATAATGAATAATGCAATAAATGAGATCCAAAGCACCCTGGAGGCAACAAATAGTAGAATAACAGAGGCAGAAGATAGGATTAGTGAACTAGAAGATAGAATCCTAGAAATAAGTGAATCAGACGAGAAAAAAGAAAAACGCATCAAAAGAAATGAGGACAATTTCAGAAACCCCAAGGATAACATCAAACGCTACAACATTCGAATCATAGGAGTTCCAGAAGAAGAAGATAAAAAGAAAGACCATGAGGAAATACTTGAGGAGATAATAGTTGAAAACTTCCCTAAAATGGAGAAGGAAATTACCACTCAAGTTCAAGAAATCCAGAGAGTCCCTAACAGGATAAACCCAAGGCAAAATACCCCAAGACACATATTAATCAAATTAACAAAGAGTAAATATAAAGAACAAATATTAAAAGCAGGTAGGGAAAAACATCAAATAACTCACAAGGGAATTCCCATAAGGATAACAGCTGACCTTTCAATAGAAACTCTCCAAGCCAGGAGGGAATGGCAAGACGTAATTAAAGTGAGGAAAGAAAATAACTTACAGCCTAGATTATTGTATCCAGCAAGGATCTCATTCAAATATGGAGGAGAAATCAAAAGCTTCACAGATAAGCAAAAGTTGAGAGAATTTTGCACCACTAAACCATTTCTCCAACAAAAACTATAGGACATTCTCTAGATAGGAATCACTAAAAGGGTGTATAAATTCGAACCCAAAACAATAAAGTAAATCTTATTTATCAATAATTGCTTTAAACGTTTATGGGCTGAATGCCCTAATCAACAGACAAAGACTGGCCGAATCAATAAAAAAACAAGACCCCTACATACCTTGTCTGCAAGAGACAACCAAAAGACTAAAATGGGTCAAATGGATACAAAAACTAGACCCCTATATATGTTGTCTACAAGAGAACCACCTTAAAATAGGGGATATATACTGACTGAAAATGAAGGCCTGGAAAAAGATTTTCTATGCAAATATGGACCATAAGAAAACAGGAGTAGCAATACTTATATCAGATAAAATTGACTTTAAAGATCCTGAAAAGGAGACAATGAAGGTTACACATAACGACTTAAAGGAACAATCCAAAAAGAAGTTATAACAATTATAAATATATATGCACCCAACATTGGAGCATTGATATATCTAAGACAAACATTAATTAATATGATAGAAAAAATATGCAGCAATACAATAATAGTGGGAGACTTTAATACCCCACTCATATAATCTGGCTGTAATAGACCAAGTAAAGAGCAAAACATATTTACTTATGAGCCTCAAAAAATTAAGTTCACTCAGGAGAGTTTAAAAAAAAAAAAAAGACTTGTTTGTTCACTCTGTAAAGGTTTATTGACTATTTTATGGGTTTGGTACCACTTTGGGTAGTAGGGAGGAAGAGGTGACAAATGTGATCCTGTCCTAAATAATATATTGTGGTTAAGATAGACCTACCAATACAAAATACCAAGATGTGCCTAAAGATGAGGACATCCAAACTGGACTTTTTGTTTCCTGAACTTTTCATTTCTAGAACAAACCTCCTAATATAGGATGAATTCAACATGATTTTTTTTAAGTGTTCTTTGTGATTAAAAACAGAAAGCCATTGGTTAAGAGATTACATATACTCCTCCCCACCATCACTCCCCTTCTTTCTTCCCATTTCCCTTCCACCCTCATTGATCCTTTCCTTTGTCCATTTTCCCCTAAAAAAAAAAAAGAAAAAAGGAAAAAAAAATAAAATAAAAGGTCTTGTAGGTCTTCATAGAACAGTTCAACTACACCTTCTTCAGAGTTACTGGTTGGGGCATAGACTTGGATTACTGTGATATTGAATGGTTTGCCTTGGAAATGAACAGAGATCATTCTGTCGTTTTTGAGACTGCATCCAAGTACTGCATTTTGGACTCTTGTTGACCATGATGGCTACTCCATTTCTTCTGAGGGATTCCTGCCTTCAGTAGTAGATATAATGGTCATCTGAATTAAATTCACCCATTCCAGTCCATTTCAGTTTGCTGATTCCTAGAATGTTGACATTCACTCTTGCCATCTCTTGTTTGACCACTTCCAATTTGCCTTGATTCATGGACCTGACATTCCAGGTTCCTATACAATATTGCTCTTTATAGCATCGGACCTTTCTTCTATCACCAGTCACATCCATAGCTGAGTATTCTTTTTGCTTTGACTCCATCACTTCCAATTTGTTTGATTTGTGGATCTAATATTTTAGGTCCATTCTGAAGGAGATCAACCCTGGGATTTCTTTGGAAGGAATGATGCTAAAGCTGAAACTCCAGTACTTTGGCCACCTCATGCGAAGAATTGACTCATTGGAGAAGACTCTGATGCTGGGAGGGATTGGGAGCAGGAGGAGAAGGGGACGACAGAGGATGAGATGGCTGGATGGCATCACTGACTCGATGAATATGAGTCTGAGTGACCTCCGGGAGTTGGTGATGGACAGGAAGGCCTGGCGTGCTGCAGTTCATGGGGTTGCAAAGAGTTGGACACGACTGAGCGACTGATCTGATCTGATCTGATGCAATATTGCTTTTTACAGTATCAGATTTTACTTCCATCACCAGTCATATCCACAACTGGGTGTTGTTTTTGCTTTGGCTCTGTCTCCTCATTCTTTCTGGAGTTGTTTCTCCACTGATCTCTAGTAACATATTGTGCACCACTCACCTGGGGAGCTCATCTTTCATTGTCCTATGTTTTTACCTTTTCATACTTTTCATGGAGTTCTCAAGGCAAGAATACTGAAGTGGTTTGCCATTCCCTTCTCCAGTGGACCACGTTTTGTCAGAGCTCTCCACCATGACATGTCCATCTTGGTTGTCCCTACATGGCATGGCTCATAGTTTCACTGAGTTATACAAAGCTGTCATCCATGTGATCAGATTGGTTAGTTTTCTGTGATGTGGTTTTCAGTCTGTCTGCTTTCTGATGGAGAAGGATAAGAGGTTTATGAAAGCTTCCTGATGGCAGAGACTGACTGAGGGGGAGTCTGGGTCTTTTTCTGATGGGCGGGGCCATGATCAGTAAATCTTTAGTCCAGTTTTCTGTTGATGGGTGGAGTTGTGTTCTCTCCCTCTTATTTACCTGGAGCCAAACTATGGTGGAGGTAATGAAGATAATGGCTATCTCCTTCAAAAGGTCCCGTGCCTGCACTGCTGCACTCAGTGCCCCCAACCCTGCAGCAGGCCACTGCTGACCTACACCTCTGCCAGAGACTGCTGGGCACTCATGGGAAAGTCTGAGTCAGTCTCTTGTGGGGTCACTTCTCCTTTCCCCTGGGTCCTCGTGCACACAAGGTTCTGTTTGTGCCCTCCAAGAGTCTGTTTCCCCAGTCCTGTGTAAGTTCTGGCGGCTCTATGGTGCGGTAATGGCGACTTCCTCCAGGAGGGCTTATGCCACACCCAGGTCTGCTGCACCAGAGCCCCTGCCCCTGTGCAGTCCCCTGCTGACCAGGACCTCCACAGGAGACACTCAAACACAGTTCTGTCTCAGTCTCTGTGGGGTCTCTGGGTCCTGGTGCGAACAAGGTTTATTTGAGCCCTCTGTGCATTCTGGTGGGTATGGGGTTTAATTCTAAACACAATTTCACCCCTCCTACCCTTTCTGGGGCTTCTCCTTTGCTCTTGGATGTGGGGTATCTCCTCAAAGTTGCTCCAGAGCTGTGCAGCTGCTGCTCCAGTGCCTACTATCTTGCTGGGGCTGCTCCTTTAAGATTCACCGATTTTTTAGTTAGTTACTGCTAAGTCATACTTCCTATTTGGAGTGAAATTAATGGAGGGGCAGGTAGGGATGAAATTGATGGGATCTGTGCTAATCAGTCAGAGCAGCAAGGCCTCCTGGTAGGTGTTATGTCAGTGAGGTCATCTGATGGGTCACCAGCATCAGAGTGGAGGGTTCCTAGGGAGAGGGAAGACCTTGGAGTGACACAGCTGCTATAATAGAAGTGGTATGATAATTATTAGTGATGAACTCAAGGTTTATCACTGAGTTTTCTAGGAGAAAACTTTCAGGAGAAATTTTCTAGGATCAACTTTCTAGGAGAAGCTGACTCTTGCATCTAGATGGACCCTGAGGGGCCAAAAATTGCTATGTCCAGATGTCTGGACAGAAATTCCAGAAATTTTGTTTGATAGGTAAAGAACCTGCCTGCCAATGCCTGAGATGCAAGAGACTTGGGTTTGATCCCTGGGTCAGGAAGATCCCCTGGAGTAGGAAATGACAACTTGCTCCAGTATTCTTGCCGGAAATATTCCATGGACAGAGGAGCCCGATGGACTACAGTTCACGGGGTTGCAAAGAGTCAGACACAACTGAGCGACTAAATACACACACACACACACACACACACACACACACACACACACACACGTCTATGAGGACATCCCTTGTGGTCCAGTGGTTAAGACACCATGCTTCCATTGCAGGGGGTTGCAGGTTCCATCCCTGGTTGGGGAACTAAGATCCCATATGCCATATGTTATGTAGTATGGCCAGGGGAAAATAAATAGAGAGAGAGAGAGAGAGAGAGGGTCTACCAACTCATGTCCAAAATACTTGTGCTTGATGTATGACTGTAAGGTAATGAGACTGAAGTCAACAAGCTACATGGAATGTAATCTAATATACCTCTGTACCAAGACACAGCAGGCAAAGACTAACCTTCCTCCCTTTCAGAGTATGATTGATGGCCATATGTAGGAATGAAGCAGTCACTGTGAACTGGGCCTTGCAATCTGACCTGGAGAGTAAGCCAGACACAGGAAGAATGCCAGTGCTTTGGATACTGTCATCAGAATCAGAAAAGAGAAACAAAACAACAGTGATGGGAATCCTGAGACTTCCTCTCCCCTAGAAGATCATTTGGAAGGTTCATTTTATCTCTTTGCTTTTGCTGAAGGTTCTGGGGAGATGCAGTCTGTGGTTAAGTTGATGCTTTACAGAGCACCTTCACCACATGGTAACATCTGGTGGAAACGGTCCTGTGAGTCAGACCCTTTTGATTTGAACTTGATAGATAAACAAACCAGTCAGTAACTGCTGGTGCTAGCTGCTTAGTTCAAATCCTTCCTCCTGGGAAAGTAATCTAGGCCAGGTAAGGGGCAGGACATGAGATAGGATACTCTGAGAGGTAGGAGGAAATGGAGAAGAGACACTGTAAAATACCAGTTTGTACACACGATAGCACCCATGTCCACCAGTAGACATGATTGTCTCCTAAATTCTCAAGACATGTGGTTTAGGGTGAAGTGCCACCAAGGAACACTCTCTAAATAGTGGTGAGTTTGGTAAACCACTAAAACAAGTAGATAAAGGTCCATGTTAAGTTGTTTCAGTCATGTCTGACTCTTTGTGACCACAAAGACTATAGCAAATCAGGTTCCTCTGTCCATGGAATTCTCTAGGAAATAATACTGCAATGTGTTTCCATACCCTCCTCCAGGGAATCTTCCTGACCCAGGGATCGAACCGGCATCTCTTACATCTCCTGCGTTGGCAGGTGGGTTCTTTGCCACTAGTGCCACCTGGGAAACCTCAGATAGAGGTTGACAAGTCCTTAATTCTTACAGTAATTTTTGGCAGTTCTGAATTTATCATTTTGATTTAATCTAAGTGAGTACAATTTTAAAAGTCCATGTTATTTGCTAACTTTTGATTTTGTTGTGACAAGCAAGGCTGAAGCTCAGAAGCAAGCTGCTTGCCTGACCACCGGGTCACCCTGGCAGTGTCAGCAGCTCAGAATGCTTCCTCGCCGCCATGGGTCATCTTGCGTTGTAGGAGAAATGATAAGCTGTAATGATGGTCACCCCCATGAGCACTGCTCAGCTTCACTCTTTCTGCTCTAAAGGCTTAGTTTTTTGTGCTAGAAACTGCAGTCTCTGCCTTCGAAGAGAAGGCAGTCTGATTGGAAATGCAATGCAGACTCAAAGAGATAAACTTTATCACTACAAGCTAGAATTTAAAGCAGTTTTCATTGTGAAAGACCCAGAGAAGAATACAATAACTGTAAGAATTAATTCTGAAAAAGATCGTTAACAAAGGAGAAGAAAGGAACTTAGGCATAGGAGGGGTAAGAGGTAGTATGTAGGACAAGGACCCATATTCAGGATGCCTGGTTTTGCTGTTTCTAGTCCTGTGAGTAAATTATAATACATAACATCAAGTTTAATAATACTTACACTTTTTGAGTCTTCCTTTCCTATCTTTAAAAATTGTGAGGTGAATGAGGAAATTAAAAAGAGATAAAACATGGGATTTTGTAGACTGTAAACTTCTAAATGGGTTTTGTTTATTGTGAATAAACATAAGACCTAGCTTACAGAGTATTTGTATGACTTAAATGCAAATGTGCTGTACAAACACTACACAGCCATATAGGAGTCCTGAATCAAAACCACAATAGAAACTGACTTACGAAATATTTCAACTCACTCTTAGCCTTAGAATCTCTTCTCCTTCTGTTCTCATTGTCTAAGTCTACAAGACTATCATTTCTTGATTGAATGACTGCATTTCAAATAAAGGCATCTTTGTTCCCCTGACTATGTTGATACTGCAATATTTGGACTTGGCTCTAGCTTTGTCTTTCATCAGAAAGCAAATGATTTGGGTCAATTGTTTATGTAACAGAACTGAGTATTTATCTCTTTGAAGCTCTATCCCTTACAGATCACTCCACAATAATGTTCTTTTAACCTTAACAATGCATGCACTTAGCAGAATACAGAATATAACTGAGGGCAAGATTTACTTCATACAAATAAGTGATGTGAATACAACTGATGCTCTGACCTTCACTTCTGTCTTCTACAGTAACAGAGTTCACTTTTAGAAAAGAATAAGCTGTTTTCAATGTGATATGTGTGTGCCTGAGTCTATGTGTTTATATTGTTTGAGTGCTTTCTTCAATTTTCTTTTTAACACAAACAAATGGAAGTTAAATTTTGCTGGTTCCTTGCAACAAAAGAAAATTTTCTCTAACTTCATAACTGAATTAATTTAATGAAGTCATTATGTAAGCATCACGAGTCTTTTCATTTTAATTGCCTGTATTGAAAATTTACCTAAAGTGCTCAGATGATTCATAATCAGTTGGTTATGCACTATAGTCCAATACTAATTGTCACTATTAATCAGACTGGCCTGATTATTAGACCATTTTCCAATTCTGACTTTCTTCCAGAGCCAGACTGAGGTTCATAGTGGCTTTAGAAGGATCAAGGTGACTTGCAACTCTCACTCCACTGCTATTAAGAGTTTTTTTTAAGTCACTTTAAAAAATCACATAAATATTAATTCATTTTTTTCTGAATTATAGAACCATGTAATTGCCTATGTCAGTTGCTACTAACAAATACTAGTTTAAGGGCACCATGGCCAACCTCTCAGTGTCCTTATTTGAAGAGATGACAGACTCAGAACTGTAAATCTAATAACAGAACAGAAATGCATCCCAGACTTCCTAGAAGCCACTGTTTTCTGTTCTATGCCTGAAGGTGATTAACTTACATGATTAAAGACACATGGCTATCGGCATGCCTGGAAGCATTCCAAGGGTTAAATCAGTGGAAGCAATTAGGCTTCATTTTCAATCTCATCACACTGTGAAAGTCATTAGTTTACAAATACATCTGTTTGACAAGCAATCACTCAGACCTGATGCTGAGGAGTCCTGAAACTGCCTGCTGTCACATTTTGCCAGTGGTATGGTGGTGCTCGGAGAAGGCAATGGCACCCCACTCCAGTACTCTTGCCTGGAAAATCCCATGGACGGAGGAGCCTGGTAGGCTGCAGTCCGTGGGGTCGCTGAGGGTTGGACACGACTGAGCAACTTCGCTTTCACTTTTCACTTTCATGCATTGGAGAAGGACATGGCAACATACTCCAGTGTTATTGCCTGGAGAATCCCAGGGACAGGGGAGCCTGGTGGGCTGCCGTCTGTGGGGTCCAACAGAGTCGGACATGACTGAAGTGACTTAGCATAGCATAGCATAGTGGTGTTACATGATGGCCCAGGACTCTTACTGCTAAAGACCGCTCTCTGGGGAGCACTGCCCTCTTGACCTCCAGCAGAGGCAACCACTTTATTACTCTCTCCTCACCAGCCATCCTTGAACCTTTACCACTGCCAAACTCAGTGTGGCTCCTTTTCCTCTGAATATGTGACCCCCATACTTTGAACTGCTTCCAATTCGTTTCAAGTGTAATCCAAGGTACTAACTAGACTCTTGAAATGCAATGCAACTCACATTTACTTGCTTTGGAGCTTTGTACCCTTTCCTAAAAATATACTTCCAAGTCATCTAAATTAGCTTCTTGTAGTCTAGACATATTCTCATAGTCACCCTTTTTGGGGGAATATCTTTCTACCTCTACTTCTTACTTCATTAGATAACAACAACTAATCAAAAACTATTTTCATGAGTGGTAACTGCTGGAAGTCTTGGGTTTGAGCCCCAGATAATGGGGACAAGCACATTTGGGTTCAGAGAAATTACTGATAGTCACTTAGTATGTATGTTACGTGGTAAGAGGACCCTCATCAACCACCTGAGAGTCCCACGATTTAGGCTTCATGTAGAAACCTGGTAACAATCATACAATAACATCAGAAATCACATACTCTGCTTCATAGCCAAATAAAGTCTCTACATATATTTTTTATGCTTCCTTTGTACTCTAGGGCTCAATAGAAACTATTCTGAGATGCCTACCACAACCATGAAATTCTGTTGTCAATCTTCTTCAAGAAGTATGAAGCCTCTGAAACACAATTTTTAAGATTATATTTCATCAGGGTACCCTCCTTGCCAAAGGCCAGAGAAGTCTAAGCCTATATTTCTCTATTAATCTCTTTGAAGGTAGTTCTTCACTAAAAATAAGAACTATAATTTTATTTTTTCATGCTGCCAAAAAGTGACCCTGGTTTGACTTTATACAAACTGACTTGTATCTATCCTTGATCCTTTGGAAAAGGCATGTAGGGAAGAACCATGTTGACAGAACAATAGCCCCTCAAGCTTATTCACGAATAGCAACATGCTGATCTTGAACATAATCAAGGTAAGAGAGAAGGACTTCACTAAAGTCCCATATCATGAACTTCTAAACACTGAAAGCCTAATTTCAGTGAACTCTTGGAAACCATGGAAACAGAAAACTCCAATAAACGCAGAGGACTGCAAAACCTTGACTTTTCTTAAAACAAGCTCCAGTCTATCAGTAGAAGTATATTTGAAGGCTTACTTCTAAAGCTACTGGATTTGTCCCATTGCCAGTGGGAATGAAGAGGTGGATTATAAGATTTGTATTGTAGTTAAACCCATTTATTGAGGGCAATGTGAAAAAAGCTCCATACTTTTCACTCACTGTTTGCTCAGCACCATGAAAAACAAGTGGAGCAGTGAGAATGGCTGGATAAATCTAACCACACGGACATGGACACACACACACACACACAGACACACACACACACACACACACACACAGACACACATACACACAGACCCACACACACACTCACACATACATACACACACACTATTGATGTGACGTTTCTGCAAGCTAGTGCCCTAGAATAACAATGAAGTATGATTTACATTTCTATGTATGGCTAACCATACTGCTTATCAGCTTCTTAACAGGGCATAATCTTATGAGGAATCTGAAGTATGCAAACTGGAAAATGGAACCTTTTTAAATGAGAAAGTGACAATCAATATCGCAGGCATCAACAGCTGTGTGTTCATTATATATCATTTGTTTTATTTTAATTCAAAATTGAGAAAGGAAAAAGTGGAAAACATCGTATTGACTACATTTTCTCCACAGAGTCTAACATTTTCCTAATGCACTGAGACCATGGATGAGCAGAAGGTTTTGCCTTCAGACAGTTGGTTATGAAACCTATGGTTTTTTTGGGGGGTGGGGTGGTCACAGGACAGTGGGGGACATTTTCTCCCACAAAGCACAGGGTCAAAATTTTGAGGAAGGATGAAAATTCAAAGATGTATGATATCAAAGAGTTAATTATTACTTAACAAAGAGTTAGACAAGTAATAGTTAACTAGCCTGATTATCAAAATAAAACCAGAAAACCAAAAGCACTGAAAAATTACCAGCTTTTGCTACTTCTACTATCATTTAAATGCTGCTTCCCAGTCACTTTTCTAAACACATTGATTTTTTTAACTTTATTTTATATTGGAGTATAGCAGATTAACAATGCTGTGATAATTTCAGGTGGAAAGCAAAGGGACTCAGCTACTCAAACATACATATACATGGAGGCATACTCCCCCAAACTCCCCTCCCATTCAAGCTGCTATGTAACATTGAGCAGTTTCCTGTGCTATACAGGAAGAACTTACTGGTTATCCACTTTGAACACTCTGATTTTAAAAGTTTATTTTTAATTGAAGGATAATTGCTTCACAATGTTGTGCTGGCCTTTGCCATACATCATTAGTCGGCCATAGGGATACATATGTCCCCTCCCTCTCGAACCTCCCTCCGTCCTCTCATCCCTTTCCATCTCTCCACGTTGCTACAGAAGTGCAGTTTGAGTTCCCTGAGTCACACACCAAATTTCCACTGGTTATCTATCATACATATGGTAGTGTATATGCTTCCATGATACTCTTTCCATTCGTCCTGCCCTCTCCTTCCTCCTGCCCATGTCTGTAAGTCTATTCTCTGTCTGTGTCTCTATTGCTGCCCTGCAAATAGAGAACATTCTGATATTTAATAATACCCTAAACTTATAAGTCCATATGCAAATCCTACTTTGTATGAAAACCCTGAAGTGCACTGGACATTTATTTACCTGTGAGGAGAGACCATGAGTCTGTCAAAACAAAACATAAACTATACTATGGAAACAGGAACTAGAGGTACTTAAGACAAGCAAGAGATATAGCAAGCAGTATTTTAGAATTTGAAAGGATATTAGAAATTATTAAGTGATATGTTCATAAAGGAAGAATTTGAAGTGTTGTTTTCTGTCAAGGTCACTACTGGATCTCCTGACTAATAACTATTCATATTCTTGTCTCACTTACTTCATTTTTCCTGATCTCTAAGGATCCAAGCAAGTCTCCAGTTCATGTTAAATTCAGAGATGTAGACCAACTACAGACAACCCAGACTCACTTGTACCCAAAGTGTCACAGGACTCTTCTCACCCACGTTTAAGAGAGCAGTGAAAGTTAAAGTGTTAGTTGCTCAGCCATGTCCTACTCTTTGCCAGCTGGTGAGTCTCCTCTGTCCTTGGAATTTTCCAGGTGAGAATACTGGAGTGAATTGCCATGTCCTCCTCCAGGGGATCAGTGCCAACTCTTTGAGAGTGTTGGGCCTTCTGAGCATCTATTCAACACTCAGACACAAAAGATCTGTGAAAACCCTCTATCTCTGCATGTTAAAATTAGATCCTAGACACTGATGGGGGGAAAAGAAAAGGCCAGATAGAGGGCAGAATAAGAATGGAAATATATGAAAAAGTAAGAGAAGAAAAATCTCTGACTTTGGCATGCACACATCATTGATTATGTGCCAAGTTTCCTGTTAAAATACCCCGAAGTAGGTGTACATGTGTTGAGCAGAGGAGAGCTGAGCTTAAAAATAACCGCTGAGAGGAGAGCTGGGCTTTATCAACAAATAAGGCTCCTTGAGAGCAGGCAAAGAGGCTCTATCTCTGACAAACAGAGGTGCGCTCCTGTGGAGCTCGACCTCTGAGTGTCTCTTTCTAACTCTCAGAATGAGCCACAGATGAGTATTTAAACAAGTGTGGCTCCAGGGGAACTTGTTTGCGGTCCTCCAGGAAGCAGGAATTTGTAGCTAAGTCAGGAAAGGAAACCTCTGACCTGCCGGACTAATCGGACGCTATGGCTTTTACTATGATATCTTCATCCGTCTCTGTGAGGACAGGGAGACTAAATACCCACGTCTCTGCAAAAGGGCAGGTTAAAAATGTTCTTAATCCTGTGTGCCTTCCTTCAAGGACACTTTGAAAATTCAAAAGAAATGAACGAGTCTATTTTTATTTTTTTTTTAAACTCTCTGAATCGTTCTGCTCCTCTTCCCTTGCTGAGAAGAGAAGCCGTTAGTGTTTTTCAAGACACTAGATGGTCTATCCCCGTGGGTTAGAGTATTAGTCACAGATACAAAACTCATCAGCCATGAAGGTTTGGGGCTATTTTAGTTCTAACCCTTTGTCAATGCTGAGTGGCTGTCCCCACATATCCCTTGGCCCTTAGTCCCGCTCTCTTTCACTTTGTTCCTGTTGTCTCTTTCAAGTTTGAATTCACTTCCAACTTTTCCTCTAAATAAATAGCCCCATTTTCCAGCATCCAGTCCAGTGATTTTTTTTTCTCAACCTGATTTTCCTAGCACCTGACCCCAGTATTACAATAAACTCCACAGGCACAAGATCCATGAACCAGGAAAATTATTAGTGATCAGTAAACTCTCACTGAATTACATTTTCTTCTTGATATGAGAGAACTAATGGTAAAGAAAGAATTACAATGATTGGAGATTTTATGAGGTGGTTATATTCAGCAGTGACTTTTCCTAAATTTCATAGAATTGATTTTGTAGGTACTCTGACCAAATTGTCATTGTATATTTTCTGTTATAGATCCAAATTTGTGACTCACAATAAGTTCTCTGAGACTTAAGACCTTGGTTTCACTTTTTAGCCTTATTCCAGGAAATTCTAATTTGTCAGTTTCCTATAAAAATCTGCATTTACCAAATATTTGGTCAATATTTATTTGGAGAAGGCAATGGCACCCCACTCCAGTACTCTTGCCTGGAAAATCCCATGGACAGAGGAGCCTGGTAGGCTGCAGTCCATGGAGTCGCTAGAAGTCCGACATGACTGAGTGACTTCACTTTCACTTTTCACTTTCATGCATTGGAGAAGGAAACGGCAACCCACTCCAGTGTTCCTGCCTGGAGAGTCCCAGGGACGGGGGAGCCTGGTGGGCTGCCGTCTATGGGGTCGCACAGAGTCGGACACAACTGAAGCGACTTAGCAGCAGCATACTGTTGAACACAGACAAAGCTTTAGAACAATTCACCTTTCTGTTAAAGATAAGATGAGCTGAGCAAATACTTCTCACTTTATCCCTCTGACTGCTCTGCCTGACACATTCTTCACCCGGTCGACCCTTTCTCCATGCCCCCGATTTATTAGCTGCTTCAAGAACAAGCTTACCCAAATATTCTAGCCCACGTCACTGACTGACACTGAATGCCTGTAACACTATTGTTCAGTTCCATATATCTGGCATTTAATATTTGCTCTTTTCTTAGTTCTTCTATATTTTATTTTCCTAAGATATATTAAAACGATTCTTAAGCCATTTTATTATACTTTGCTCCCTAGGACTTGACAAATTATAGCAGTTCAAGAAATATGGTTGTGAATAATCAATATAAATACTATTGCAACAACCTGATTTTTTCAAAGTAACCCTCTAGACAAGATTCTATTTCTCTCCTCCCTTTCATGGTACATTTTCTTAAAGGGTTTTCTTAAATTTACTGCTGCAGCTTTTTTAATGACTATGGTCTCTTCAATCCACTAGTCTCACTTTTACTCCGCCACTCTAATAAACCTTCTTTCCACCGTAAACTTCTCTTCTGCTAAATGCCATGGGCTGTTAGTCTTTGTATCATATGCTATCTTAAGCTGTCCTTGGCCAAACTTGCTTCTTTTCTCTTAGTGAAAGATATCACCATGAATAGAGTTACCCAACTAAATACCAGGGAACCAACCTTGATTGCTTCCTGTCCTTCAGTCCCCTCATAAAAGTCAGTCATCATGTCCTATCAATTCTACCTTTCTAATATGTTCCATATCTGCCCAGTTATGCCTTCTACACTGGAGCACTTATTCCCTTTGGACAAGTCAATAACATTTACTAGCATCCCATTTGTAGAAAAGAACTATCTATAGGAGATCTTTCAATGTTAGACATGGTGTCAGGCATTAGGTAATAACAGTAAGTAACACTTAAATATAACTATGCATTAGGCATAGTTCTAAGTAATATTTGTTAACCTGTCTAATTGTTACATAACCCACTGAGGTGGGTATAATAATTATACCATTTTAAACATGAAGAAATTGAATCATAGAAAGGTTAAGTAACTCCCTTAAGGTAACACAGCTAGGAGCTCTGAATTCCTCATTTCATTATGTTTCTGTAGTAGCCTTACATGGTGGTATTAACATTTCAATTTATAGCTGAGGAATTAATGCTGAGAAACTTAAAATAATTTTCCTTAAGGCTATATATTTGGTAAAAGTGTCAGAATTATGATTGGAATCCACATCTAGTTGCTTTGCAAATTCCTTTACTGTCTTCCACACACACTTTAGCAAGGTCACAGGGAAGAGTTCAAGAAACATTAAAAGATACAGCCTAATTCCTAATCTGTCATATTAATTTAGGAACATTCATCCCTGGTGGCTCAGAGGTTAAAGCCTGCAATAAGGGAGACCTGGGTTTGATCCCTGGGTTGGGAAGATTCCCTGGAGAAGGAAATGGCAATCCACTCCAGTATTCTTGCCTGGAGAATCCCATGGACAGAGGAGCCTGGTGGGCTACAGTCCACGGGGTCGCAAAAGAGTCAGACACGACTGAGCGACTTCACTTTCACTTTGAATATTGTTTTAATGAAAGCAAAGAGGATGAGCACAAAATAGTGAAGTCTATAAATTAAAGAAGTAAGTGCAATAAAGTACAGAAAATAATGACTAAAGAGAAAAGATGACATGGAAAGAGGAGGAAAGCAGAGAGGTGAGGTGGGAGTGTGGAAGAGTGGAGGAGCGGGGCAGCAGGAGCTAAGCTGGATCATGAGAGGATGAACTGCCTTGATAGTGTTTAGAAAATCTAATGAGAATGTGTTAATAGAAAATGTGACATGTGACTAAATAGTTCAATGACATGCATATTTCATGATTCTAGCCTTATGTGACTGGGTTACTCATGAATCTACCAGCTGAAACAAAGCCAAAATATACCCAGTGATTTTATTCAAGTTTAATGTCTACCCAGTCTTTGCATGCAGCGTGGCAGTGACACATGATTGGTATTCTAAAAACAATGTCTACAAACTATCCAGCATATTGTGGATACTTTGTATTCTGTACTTATGCAGCACTGCAGAACATTTTGTTCCTAAAGTATTTAGTGGTTTTTTGTTTTGTTTGTTGCTTTTGGCTTTGGTTTTGATTTGTGTATAGCCCTTCTATTTAACTTGATGATGGAAACAACAATCCTATAAATGTTACCCATAAACCCTGTGTAGCCAAGGAAACAAATCCAAACATCTATTTGAATGTCTGGTTTCCAGAGGATGTGATTATTTGAAGTGGATCTCTATTTAGGCCCTTGAAGTTTTTGGGTAGAGGGCATTTATGGAACATGGGATGAGTTAGGCACTGGGAATCAGAGCTGCTAAGTCACTTCAGTCGTGTCCGACTCTGTGTGACCCCGTAGACGGCAGCCCACCAGCCTCCCCTGTCCCTGGGATTCACCAGGCAAGAACACTGGAGTGGGTTACCATTTCCTTCTCCAATGGAAGGAAGTGAAAAGTGAAAGTGAAGTTGCTCAGTCATGTCCGACTCTTAGCGACCCCATGGACTGCAGCCTACCAGGCTCCTCCATCCATGGGATTTTCCAGGCAAGAGTACTGGAGTGGGGTGCCATTGCCTTCTCCGGGAATCAGAGCAATTGGGTCCAAATATCAGCTCTGCTATTTAGTCAACTGAGTGACTTGAGTGAAGAAGTTAATTTGCTGACCTTCAAGTTTTTCTTCTTTAGCATTGTTTCTTGAAAACAAAGATTAAACGAAATAATACTTGTAAAAAATTCATGTAACATAAACCTGACACAAAGATGACAATGCATACAAATAAATGATACATTCTGAAACAGGCTGGGGGACCTGGGACCCTTTGCTGCAGTACTGTAATGCTTCAACCTGCATAAACTCATCCTCTGATAAGAAAATACAAACCTGTCCTCCAGAATGAAGAAAACAAAACAAAACAAAACAAAACTGTGTGCATGCTCAATTGGGGCAAATTCTGGACAAAAGACACAAAAAAGACCCCAAATCCCAATTGCCACTTCTGAAGAGCCTGGAGCAAAAATAGGGTACTTTTTTTGTCCCGAGCAAAAGCAGGGTACTGAGTTTGCTCCTTGCACGCAACACCAGCAGAGGGGTGGGCAAACCACCAAAGCCACCCTCTGGCCCAATCCCTGGACACACTCCTACCCTTACCCCATTTAAGGTATAAGCTTGCTCCCCTTCAAGAAGTGAGCAAGCAAGGAAAACTGTTGTTTGTTCTCACTCCCTTGCCTCTTTAGCACGGGCCCCAATAAAGCCTTGCCTGAATTTCTTGTCTGACCACTAAACAACTTCTATTTATAGGAGAAGGCCAAGAACCCTGGTTGGTATCAATTCCTCATAGAATCCCCATGTGAATGGGGATGTATGATCAATTTTAAATTGTGAGCAAAAGAACAAATAACCTTGAAATCACTTAAGACATTAAGTGGCCCCAAAGATTACAAGTCATTGCATATCTTAGAAGGGTTGATTTAACCCCCAGATTTAGAAAACTCATTCTTAGGAGGAGTAGCTCCTAAAAAGAAGCTATTGCACTGAATAAATTAAAAAGCATAACAATCTAGGTCTCTTGATTTTTCTTTGACTTTCATGTTGCTCTTAGTTTTTCAGATTTTGCTCATCTGGGGAAGACTCTTTCAGAAGGTTCCTAAATAGGGAGTTTGGTGGTCAGGAGTGCATTCCATACAGGAATGCTTATTGTGGTAATCTGCAGAGTGGGCCCAGTGAGCACCCACCTCTATGACATGACTCATGTCTACTCCTGCCAGCTTTCAGGTGATGTTAGTATTCTTATCCTTAGCAGTTAGACCTCTCCTGTGAAGTCCCTACAAATGTCTTCTTTCTATAATCATCTTTGTTCCTAGTTTAAACTCTTACAGCTATAGCATTAATAGAAAGAACAGTAGATTTAGAGAAACAAGACTTGGAATTTAATACAAGTTTCCCAATAAGGAAGCTTTTTGAAAAAAAAATTATTCAAATTATTTATGTTACCTGAAATTCTCTTATCTTTAAGAGCTATTAATATCTTTTCAGGTTATGGTAAAGATAAAAAAAAAAAAAAAACAACTTTGTATGACTTTAGTAATATGCAAAACACTATAAAATGTAACCATTCATCACATAGGTATATTTCTGCATTCTTCATGAGCACTTTACCAACACCAGCCCTCTTTTTTATATATTTGAATCTTCAGGGATTAGAAGTTGGTGAAGTTTTTGTTCTTGTTTCCTGCACGCAGGGTAATCTGTAGATATCCATGCTGGCAGTGTTGTAGTGATTGTCAAATATCAGGAAAAACCTTTAAACTTCATAGGAACTATTAAGAAAGTTCTAGTAATTTCTCTCCCATCTAGAAGCTAATACGCTTCTAGAAAATGACTATAGATAGACATAAAATATGTTTAAAATAAGAAAAAGAGAAAAACTAATTAAAATTACAGACAGTACAAGTAAGAACAAACTATCTTTACCCATTTTAAGGTAGCATGTAAACTTGAAGTCAAACAATTATTTTCAAAGATGGATAAAAGTCACATTGCTAACTTGAAAGAGCTACCATGAGATAATGTTTCCTCTGACACTTATTACAGCTATTGCTTAAACTGGCATCTGTGGAACATTATGTCTTAATGCCAACATTGCTTTGTTATAGCTTGAGAGGAGGCATTGCAGTTTGGCTGCAGCTGCTTAGTGACATGAAAAAGAATTTTGAAAGTTGAGATGCTGTTTGCAGTGTCTTTTCCTGATAAAGTAATAGTGTTGGAGATGTATGTTGATGTTTGATAATTTTGAAAGCTTTGAGAAAGCTATGACAGCTTGGCAAAACATGGATGGCCAGAAAACTCTAAAGTATTTCTGGAGTCCTATGCCTAACCTGCGAGGTCAGGGGGTGTGGCCCAGAGGAGCTACCACACTCTCCCACGCCCTAGGCCAGGGGCAGCGGCTGGGAGGACCAATCCCACGTCCAAGGAGCCATGGCTGCGAAGGCCCAGGAGAGCCTGGAGGAGCTACCCACTGATAAGGTCAGGAAGGGTGGAGGTGAGGAGATACCCCTCGTCCAAGGTAAGGAGCAGCGGTTGTGCTTTGCTGGAGCAGCCGTGAAGAGATACCCCACACCCAAGGTAAGAGAAACACAAGTAAGACACTAGGTGTTGCAAGAGGGCATCAGAGGGCAGACACACTGAAACCATACTCACAGAAAACTAGTCAATCTAATCACACTAGGACTACAGCCTTCTCTAACTCAATGAAACTAAGCCATGCTCGTGGGGCAGCCCAGGATGGGCGGGTCATGGTGGAGAGATCTGACGGGGTGTGGTCCGCTGGAGAAGGGAATGGCAAACCACTTCAGTATTCTTGCCTTGAGAACCCCATGAACTGTATGAAAAGGCAAAATGATAGGATACTGAAAGAGGAGCATCCCAGGTCAGTAGGTGCCCAATATGCTACTGGAGATCAGTGGAGAAATAACTCCAGAAAGAATGAAGGGATGGAGCCAAAGCAAAAACAATACCCAGCTGTGGATGTGACTGGTGATAGAGGCAAGGTCCGATGCTATAAATAGCAATATTGCATAGGAACCTGAAATGTCAGGTCCATGAATCAAGGCAAATTGGAAGTGGTCAAACAAGAGATGGCAAGAATGAATGTTGACATTCTAGGAATCAGAGAACTGAAATGGACTGGAATGGGTGAATTTAACTCAGATGACCATTATATCTACTATTGTGGGCAGGAATCCCTCAGAAGAAATGGAGTAGCCATCATGGTCAAAAAAAGAGTCCGAAATGCAGTACTTGGATGCAATCTCAAAAACGACAGAATGATCTCTGTTCGTTTCCAAGGCAAACCATTTAATACCACGGTGATTCAAGCCTATGCCCCAACCAGTAACGCTGAAGAAGCTGAAGCTGAATGGTTTTATGAAGACCTACAAGACCTTTTAGAACTAACACCCAAAAAAAGATGTCCTTTTCATTATCAGATCAGATCAGATCAGTCGCTCAGTCATGTCCGACTCTTTGCGACCCCATGAACTGCAGCACGCCAGGCCTCCCTGTCCATCACCAACTCCCGGAAGTCACTCAGACTCACATCCATCGAGTCAGTGATGCCATCCAGCCATCTCATCCTCTGTCGTCCCCTTCTCCTCCTGACCCCAATCCCTCCCAGCATCAGAGTCTTCTCCAATGAGTCAACTCTTCACATGAGGTGGCCAAAATACTGGAGTTTCAGCTTTAGCATCATTCCTTCCAAAGAAATCCCAGGGCTGATTTCCTTCAGACTGGACTGGTTGGATCTCCTTGCAGTCCAAGGGACTCTCAACAGTCTTTTTCAACACCACACTTCAAAAGCATCAATTCTTCAGTGCTCAGCCTTCTTCATAGTCCAGCTCTCACATCCATACATGACCACAGGAAAGACCATAGCCTTGACTAGGCGAACCTTTGTTGGCAAAGTAATGTCTCTGCTTTTGAATATGCTATCTAGGTTGGTCATAACTTTCCTTCCAAGGAGTAAGTGTCTTTTAATTTCATGGCCACAGTCACCATCTGCAGTGATTTTGGAACCCCCCCAAATAAAGTCTGACACAGTTTCCACTGTTTCTCCATCTATTTCCCATGAAGTGATGGGACCAGATGCCATGATCTTCGTTTTCTGAATGTTGAGCTTTAAGCCAACTTTTTCACTCTCCACTTTCACTTTCATCAAGAGGCTTTTTAGTTCCTCTTCACTTTCTGCTATAAGGGTGGTGTCATCTGCATATCTGAGGTGATTGATATTTCTCCCAGCAATCTTGATTCCAACTTGTGTTTCTTCCAGTCCAGCATTGCTCATGATGTACTCTGCATATAAGTTAAATAAGCAGGGTGACAATATACAGCCTTGACGTAGGTCTTTTTTGTATAGTTCTTCTGTGTATTCTTGCCACCTCATCTTAATATCTTCTGCGTCTGTTAGGTCCATACCATTTCTGTACTTCTTCGAGCCCATCTTTGCATGAAATGTTCCCTTGATATCTCTAAATCTCTAATTTTCTTGAAGAGATCTCTAGTCTTTCCCATTCTGTTGTTTTCCTCTATTTCTTTGCACTGATCGCTGAAGAAGGCTTTCTTATCTCTTCTTGCTATTCTTTGGAACTCTGCATTCAGATGTTTATATCTTTCCTTTTCCCCTTTGCTTCTCACTTCTCTTCTTTTCACAGCTATTTGTAAGGCCTACCCAGACAGCCATTTTGCTTTTTTTTTCCATGGGGATGGTCTTGATCCCTGTCTCCTGTACAATGTCACGAACCTCATTCCATAGTTCATCAGGCACTCTATCTATCACATCTAGGCCCTTAAATCTATTTCTCACTTCCACTGTATAATCATAAGGGATTTGATTTAGGTCATACCTGAATGGTCTAGTGGTTTTCCCTACTTTCTTCAATTTAAGTCTGAATTTGGCAATAAGGAGTTGATGGTCTGAGCCACAGTCAGCTCCTGGTCTTCTTTTTGCTGATTGTATAGAGCTTCTCCATCTTTGGCTGCAAAGAATATAATCAATCTGATTTCGGTGTTGACCATCTGGTGATGTCCATGTGTAGAGTTTCCTCTTGTGTTGTTGGAAGAGGATATTTGCTACGACCAGTGCATTTTCTTGGCAAAACTCTATTAGTCTTTGCCCTGCTTCATTCCGTATTCCAAGGCCAAATTTGCCTGTTACCCCAGGTGTTTCTTGACTTCCTACGTTTGCATTCCAGTCCCCTATAATGTAAAGGACATCTTTTTTGGGTGTTAGTTCTAAAAGGTCTTGTAGGTCTTCATAGAACTGTTCAACTTCAGCTTCTTCAGCGTTACTGGTTGGGGCATAGACTTGAATCACCGTGGTATTAAATGGTTTGCCTTGGAAACGAACAGAGATCATTCTGTCGTTTTTGAGGTTGCATACAAGTACTGCATTTTGGACTCTTTTGTTGACCATGATGGCTACTCCATTTCTTCTGAGGGATTCCTGCCTACAATAGTAGATATAATGGTCATCTGAGTTAAATTCACCCATTCCAGTCCATTTTAGTTTACTGATTCCTAGAACGTCGACATTCATTCTTGCCATCTCTTGTTTGACCACTTCCAATTTGCCTTGATTCATGGACCTGACATTCCAGGTTCCTATGCAATATTGCTCTTTAGAGCATCAGACTTTGCTTCTATGACCAGACACATCCACAGCTGGGTATTGTTTTTGCTTTGGCTCCATCCCTTCATTCTTTCTGGAGTTATTTCTCCACTGATCTCCAGTAGCATATTGGGCACCTACTGACCTGGGATGCTCCTCTTTCAGTATCCTATCATTTTGCCTTTTCATACAGTTCATGGGGTTCTCAAGGCAAGAATACTGAAGTGGTTTGCCATTCCCTTCTCCAGCGGACCACACCCCGTCAGATCTCTCCACCATGACCCGCCCATCCTGGGCTGCCCCACGAGCATGGCTTAGTTTCATTGAGTTAGAGAAGGCTGTAGTCCTAGTGTGAGTAGATTGACTAGTTTTTCTGTGAGTATGGTTTCAGTGTGTCTGCCCTCTGATGCCCTCTTGCAACACCTAGTGTCTTACTTGTGTTTCTCTTACCTTGGGTGTGGGGTATCTCTTCACGGCTGCTCCAGCAAAGCACAGCCATCGCACCTTACCTTGGATGAGGGGTATCTCCTCACTGCTGCCCTTCCTGACTTGGGGGAGGTGTATCTCCTCACAGCTGCCCTTCCTGACCTCGGTTGTGGGGTGGCTCTTCTCAGCCACTCTTAGTGAGCCAGTCCTCACCACCGCCCCTCCTGAAGTTGGAGGAGGGGTATCTCCTCACCGCCGCCCTTCCTGACCTCGGTCATGGGGTAGCTCCTCTCGGCGGTGCTTAGTGTGTTGGTTGCAGCCGCTGAGGCGCTCTTAGTGCCTTTTCATTATAGGGGACTGGAATGCAAAAGTAGGAAGTCAAGAAACACCTGGAGTAACAGGAAAATTTGACCTTGGAGTACAGAATGAAGCCAGGCAAAGGCTAATAGAGTTTGGGCAAGAGAACACACTGGTCATAGCAAACACCCTCTTCCAACAACACAAGAGAAGACTCTACACAAGGATATCGCCAGATGGTCAACACCGAAATCAGATTGATTATATTCTTTGCAGCCAAAGATGGAGAAGCTCTATACAGTTAGCAAAAACAAGACCAGGAGCTGACTGTGGCTCAGACCATCAACTCCTTATTGCCAAATTCAGACTTAAATTGAAGAAAGTGGGGAAAACCACTAGATCATTCAGGTATGACCTAAATCAAATCCCTTATGATCATACAGTGGAAGTGAGAAACAGATTTAAGGGCCTAGATGAGATAGATAGAGTGCCTGATGAACTATGGTCAGAGGTTTGTGACATTGTACAGGAGACAAGGATCAAGACCATCCTCATGGAAAAGAATGCAAAAAAGCAAAATGGCTGTCTGGGGAGGCCTTACAAATAGCTGTGAAAAGAAGAGAAGTGAAAAGCAAAGGAGAAAAGGAAAGATATAAACATCTGAATGCAGAGTTCCAAAGAATAGCAAGGAGAGATAAGAAAGCCTTCCTCAGCAATCAATGCAAAGAAATAGAGGAAAACAACAGAATGGGAAAGACTAGGGATCTCTTCAAGAAAATCAGAGATACCAAGGGAACATTTCATGCAAAGATGGGCTCCATAAAGGACAAAAATGGTAGGGACCTAATAGACGCAGAAGATATTAAGAAGAGATGGCAAGAAAACACAGAAGAACTTTACAAAAAAGATCTTCATGACCCAGATAATCATGATGGTGTGATCACTGACCTAGAGCCAGACATCCTGGAATATGAAATCAAGTGGGCCTTAGAAAGCATCACTATGAACAAAGCTAATGGAGGTGATGGAATTCCAGTTGAGCTATTCCAAATCCTGAAAGATGATGCTGTGAAAGTGCTGCACTCAATATACCAGCAAATTTGGAAAATGCACCAGTGGCCACAAGATTGGAAAAGGTCAGTTTTCATCCTGATCCCAAAGAAAGGCAATGCCAAAGAATGCTCAAACTACTGCACAATTGCATTCATCTCACATGCTAGTAAAGTAATGCTCAAAATTCTCCAAGCCAAGCTTCAGCTATATGTGAACCGTGAACTTCCTGATGTTCAAGCTGGTTTTAGAAAAGGCAGAGGAACCAGAGATCAAATTGCCAACATCCGCTGGATCATGGAAAAAGCAAGAGAGTTCCAGAAAACATGTATTTCTGCTTTCCTGACTATGCCAAAGCCTTTGACTGTGTGGATCACAATCAACTGTGGAAAATTCTGAAAGAGATGGAAATACCAGACCACCTGATCTGCCTCTTGAGAAATTTGTATGCAGGTCAGGAAGCAACAGTTAGAACTGGACATGGAACAACTAACTGGTTCCAAATCGGAAAAGGAGTTCATCAAGGCTGTATATTGTCACCCTGCTTATTTAACTTATATGCAGAGTACATCATGAGAAACGCTGGACTGGAAGAAACACAAGCTGGAATCAAGATTGCTGGGAGAAATATCAATCACCTCAGATATGCAAATGACACCACCCTTATGGCAGAAAGTGAAGAGGAACTCAAAAGCCTCTTGATGATGGTTAAAGTGGAGAGTGAAAAAGTTGGCTTAAAGCTCAACATTCAGAAAATGAAGATCATGGCATCTGGTCGCATCACTTCATGGGAAACAAATGGGCAAACAGTGTCAGACTTCATTTTTTGGGCTCCAAAATCACTGCAGATGGTGACTAAAGCCATGAAATTAAAAGACTCTTACTGCTTGAAAGAAAAGTTTTGACCAGCCTAGATAGCATATTGAAAAGCAGAGACAATACTTTGCCAACAAAGGTCCATCTAATCAAGGCTATGGTTTTTCTTAGTGCTCATGTATGGATGTTGAGTTGGACTCTGAAGAAAGCTGAGTGCCGAAGAACTGATGCTTTTGAACTGTGGTGTTGGAGAAGACTCCTGAGAGTCCCTTGGACTGCAAGGAGATCCAACCAGTCCATTCTGAAGGAGATTAGCCCTGGGATTTCTTTGGAAGGAATGATGCTAAAGCTGAAACTCCGGTACTTTGGCCACCTCATGCAAAGAGCTGACTCACTGGAAAAGACTCCGATGCTGGGAGGGATTGGGGGCAGGAGGAGAACGGGGGACAGAGGATGAGATGGCTGGATGGCATCACTGTCTTGATGGACGTGAGTCTGAATGAACTCCGTGAATTGGTGTTGCACAGGGAGGCCTGGTGTGCTGCGATTCATGGGGTCACAAAGAGTTGGACATGACTGAGTGACTGAACTGAACTGATGCCTAACCTCAAAGCCAAAGTGAAAGCCAAGAAAGGCACTTCACGGAAGCAATTTCCAGCACCTGCCTCTGACAGCCTTGCTAGAATCCTTTCTTGCTCTTTTTTTCTTTTCTTTGAGCAATTAGATGCATATAATGGAATATATGAGATCTAAAATGTTTATTTTCGAACAGCAGCTTTTAAATGCGTAAACTTTAAATATAGAAAACATTCAGCAAATGTTTATTTGCAGTTTTACATTAGGTTTTCTTCCATATAATTTCTGCTTTACACTTACACAGATTTCTACATCTCTGATAGTTATACATGCATAAAATGCATGCTAATCTATTTATTCAATCATTTCATACATATGTAGTAAAAGAACAAAACACATATCTCAAAACCAAATGCTAAAGCAACAGGAACTCTCATTCATTGCCAGTGTGAATGCAAAACAATACAGCCATTTTGGAAGAGAGTTTGTCAGATTCTTACAAAATCAAACATAACTCTTACCAAAAGATCTGGCAATTGCATTCCTTAATATGTACCCAAGCGAGCTGAAAGCTTATGTCCACACAAAAAACATGCACATGGATGTGTATCATAATTTCTAAAACATTATTCAGTTTTTAAAACTTAAAAGTTGATGCATGGATAAATAACTGTGGTTCATCCTGGCGATGGGATACTTTCAGTGCTAAAATGACATGAACTATCAAGCCATAAAAAGACACAGAGGAGACTGAAGTGCATACTACTAAGGGAAATAAGTCATTCTGAAAAGACTGCACATTCTATGATGCTCTGTATGTCCAACTATATGACATACACTATATGAAAAGGCAAAACTATGGAGACAGTAAAAAGATTAGTTGCCTCAGTTAGTGGAGAGGGAGGGATGAATACACAGAGCACAGGGGATTTTTAGGGTAGTGCAACTACTCTCTATGATACTATAATAGTGGGTACATGTCATTATAAATTGGGTCAAACCTACAGAATGCAAACACCAAGAGTGAACCCTAATGTAACTAATGGATTATATGTGATAATGATGGCGTATAACATAGATTCATAAACTGTAATCAAGTACCACTCTGTTAGGGGATGTTGACAATGTGGGATGTCAATGCACGTGTGGGGAGAGGAAGTCTCTGTGACTTCCTCTCAACTTTTCCGTGATCCTAAAATTGCTCTAAAAATAGTCTATTTTTTTCTAATGCACCTCTTTCCTAAAATGTTTGTCTTTTGTCTGTCCCTGACTCCCATGCCACTTGATTTCTTCTTGGATACTTATTATTTTCTCTTTTGATATATAGACATTTACATTATATCATACTCTTCTAAGATATTGTGGAGTCTTTGTTAACTTCCTGTATACATTGTGCTTGGTATCTAGTAGTCATTTAGGAAATGTGTGTTGAATGAACAAATAAAATAATACTTAGTTTTTGCCATCAGTTTCTATCTGTTATACTACTTTGATAATATTCTATGTAGGTTATCAAGAATTTCTACATTCTGGAAGAAAACTGGGGTAAAACTTTTGCCTGAAAAACTACCATATCATTTAATATAGGTCCTGATTACCTAACTTGTATACACTTGTTACTGGGTAGCCCTGAGCTTCCTTATGGAATAAACACATACACACACATATGTGCCCACACACATCACAAATATATATAAATACACACACACACACACACACACACAAATTCCACAACAGCATTGTGATATTCACATAATACACAATGGCACAAATCAGTGATTTGCTAATCTTTTGAAAGAAATCCCCTTAACTGTAGCATGGATAGTGTTGAATGGTGGGTTGAATGGTGGTCTCAAAGAGATATGTCCATCTTCTAATCCCCAGACCCTGTGAATAATACCTTATTGGTAATCTTACATTATTATCATCTTATTTGGACCTGGGTGGGTCCTAAGCCCAATGACAAGTGTCTTTGTCAGAGACAGAAAAGGAGATGTAAATACACAGAGGGGAAGGTGATTCAAAGACAGGCAGAGATTGAATGATGTGGCTAAGAACCACCAGAAGCTAGAGGAGGCAATGCAGGGAATTTTCCCTAGATCCTCAGGAGAGAATGAAACTGATTTTGGACTTTTAGCCTTGATTTTGGAATTCCAGTCTCCAGAATTGTGAGGTAATAAATTTGTGCTATGAAGCCACTGAAAATGTGACAATTTATTATGGCAGCCATAGGAATCTACCATAGATGGGACTGGATAGAAGTTGACTCCCTGCTAAATCAAGCACAGAATTTTCACAGAGGACCACCAGAAACAAGGGAGGAACTAGGAGAAGGCATCCACATTCTCCTTAATGATCATCACCTATCTATTATGTAGGACCATTCAGATATTGATAAATCTAAATGTATCCTGATAAATGATTAAAAAGTTGATTATTGATGATACCCTATAAGCATCCAAGAGAGAAACTGAGTTAAGAAAAAGGGATAAAAATCATATCTACTTTAGGTTTTTTCTTGACAACCTATAGGCCATAAGGCAATAGAATAATGTTCTATAGTGTTCTGGGATAATAGGATTTTAACCAAATAATTCTATCCCCACCCATTTACTAAAAGTTATTTTTTGAGACTCTGCTATGTGCTAAACACAGTTAGAGTCACTGACAGAAAATCAGTTAGAGAACAGACATCTTAAGTGATATAATAGGTTGGTTATCTTCAATAAGTAGTGTTTGAAAAACTGGACAGCTACACGTAAGAAAAAATCAGATTAGAATATTTCCTCACACTATATATAAAATAAACTAAAAATGAATTAAATGTCTAAATGTGGAACCTAAACACATAAAACTATAAAAGAACATAAAACATATGTCAAAGAACACTCTTTGACATAAATCATAGTAATATTCTATTAGATCTCTCTCCTAAGGCTAAAGAAATAAAAGCAAAAATAAACAAATGGGACCTGAGTAAACGTAAAAGATTTTACACAGCAAAGGAAATCACAGACAAAATGAGAAACCCACTGAATGGAAGAAAGTATTTGCTAATTATATAACCACAAAGGCGTTCATATGCAAAAATATATGAATAGCTCACACAACTCAATATTAAAAAACAAACAATCCATATAAAAAATGTGCAGAACTGAACAGACATATTTCCAAAGAAGATATACAGATGGCCAACAAGCATATAAAAAAAAATTCCACACACACACATATATATACATGTATACACACACATACATATATCAGATCAGATCAGATCAGTCGCTCAGTCGTGTCCGACTCTTTGCGACCCCATGAACCGCAGCACGCCAGGCCTCCCTGTCCATCACAAGCTCCCGGAGGTCACTCAGACTCGCATCCATCGAGTCAGTGATGCCATCCAGCCATCTCATCCTCTGTCGTCCCCTTCTCCTCCTGCCCTCAATCCCTCCCAGCATCAGAGTCTTCTCCAATGAGTCAACTCTTCGCATGAGGTGGCCAAAATACTGGAGTTTCAGCTTTAGCATCATTCCTTCCAAAGAAATTCCAGGATTGATCTCCTTCAGAATGGACTGGTTGGATCTTCTTGCAGTCCAAGGGACTCTCAAGAGTCTTCTCCAACACCACAGTTCAAAAGCATCAATTCTTCGGCGCTCAGCCTTCTTCACAGTCCAGCTCTCACATCCATACATGACCACAGGAAAGACCATAGCCTTGACTAGGCGAACCTTTGTTGGTAAAGTAATGTCTCTGCTTTTGAATATGCTATCTAGGTTGGTCATAACTTTCCTTCCAAGGAGCAAGTGTCTTTTAATTTCATGGCTGCAGTCACCATCTGCAGTGATTTTGGAGCCCAGAAAAACAAAGTCTGACACTGTTTCCACTGTTTCCCCATCTATTTCCCATGCATATATACATGTATGTATATACATATTATATATATAATGGAGTACTACTCATCATAAAAAAAAATGAAATTCTGCCACAGATGGACCTAGAGAACATTATGCCTACTGAAATAAATCATAGAAAAACAAATTCTTTATTACTTATATGTGGAATCTAAAAAATAAAACAAATGAATGTAAATAAAACAAACAAAAATAGATTAAAGAGAACAGACTAGAGAGAGAACAGGCTACCACTGGGAAGAGGAAAGGGGAAACGGGCACAATGAGGGTAAGGTAGTGAGAGATACGGAGAAGGCGATGGCACCCCACTCCAGTACTCTTGCCTGGAAAATCCCATGGATGGAGGAGCCTGGCGGGCTGCAGTCCATGGGGTCACTAAGAGTCGGACACGACTGAGCAATTTCACTTTCACTTTTCACTTTCATGCATTGGAGAAGAAAATGGCAACCCACTCCAGTGTTCTTGCCTGGAGAATCTCAGGGACAGCAGAGGCTGGTGGGCTGCCATCTATGGGGTCACACAGAGTTGGACACGACTGAAGTGACTTAGCAGCAGCAGCAGTAGCAGTGAGAGATACAAACTGCTATGCATAAAATCAATAAGCAACAAGGATATAGCACATGGAAGTATAGCCATTATTCTATAATGAATTTAAATAGAGTATCATCTACAAAAATATTGACTCACTATTCTATTTACCTGAAACTACAATAATATTGAAACTATACTTCAGTGGAAAAAAGTACAGAGTTTTAGAAGGTATTTCTCTTAAGGATGTAGAATAATGAACTAAGAAGAATGTTGATTTGGGAGTGGGGATGGAAATCAAGTCTTCAGCTTTGAGTACTATGTTAATTTAAATTAGCTGTCTAAAGAAACTCAATAACAAATAAGTTCTTTAACTAGATAGGAGTTTGTTTCCCTCTCTTGTTAAAGAATCCTGGAAGTAGGAAGTCTAGGGCTTCCGTGCTAACCGCAGACATTAGGAATCCAGACTCCTTTCTTTTCTGCTCTGCTCTCTCTGATGTGTTGTGTCGTGGTTTAAGAACACTGCTTGGAGGTGGAATCATAAAAGTGGCAACTGGAGCAGTAAACTATGACCCTTCAATAGAAGATCTGAGCACCGCATTTTCATCGTTGCTGTAACATCTAATAGTTCATTATGTTCCTAAGAACTGAAATATTCTCCTACCATTGTCATTATTAGGCCCTTGAAATTTCCATGCTGACACAGCTATCTAATATATTCTGAGCTATCTTTTAAATGTTCAAGTGGAGATGACCAGTGGACAGTTAAGTACTATAAGCTTCTGGAGTTCAGTGCAGAGTAAAAAGGTAGAGGTAACCTAGCCAAAGTTTTATTAATATCTAAAAGGCTAGGAGGAGATTATCAGATATTCAAAGGTTCAAATTATACACACATCAATCTTTCACACAGATATACTCTAGAAGAAATGAACAGAAAAAAAAAAAAAACAGAAATGGAGAAATTGTGGCACATCAGAACTCCAGAAAACATTACTACCAGCACAAATAGGTACGATTCTCCAAGTGAGAGTGGGGAATACAACAAAATTAAATTGCAAGAGCTAAAATTATTCTTCAAAGACAAGATATTTAATAAAAGTAGAAAGATGTATTAATAAAAATAAGTGTATCTAATTTCAAATAATGTTAGAAAATATTAAGAAGTGGAGAAACAAAAGCATGTTAGAGTCCTTGTTTTCAAATAGGGGAGTCCAAATTTACAGTATGGTTCTTCACTTTATATAAGCTCTCTTTCCACAACCCCACCTATTAAGATGTCTATCTCCAGGGAAAATTTACTCTAATTTCTAGGGTGCTGAGAACTACGTCATGTGTGCTAACAAATTCTTCTTTTCAGTTGCTCCATGCGTGCTCCACAGGCCCTGCTGCTTCAGCTCTGCCCGTTATGCTTTCTCATTAGTGGAGCTCTTCCAGGGCACCACACCATGGCACCTTTTGGTAGAACCCACTGTGACGTCCTAAGCAATTATCACCAGAGGCTGCTGCAGATCATCCACTGAAAAACTGACTCAGCTCTTTGAATTCTTCTGGCCTTTGAATTCTAATCTATGCTGTTTCATGTCAAAGCAGGAAAAATTCCCTCTCCCAATTATGTGCCATATTGGACATCTGAGAACCAGACACGCTGCTATGAAAATAGTAACTGTTACTCTAATGTAGAGCCCCGTAAAGATTCCAGAACTGATACTCAGAGGAGTCTGGGACCAGACTGGGCTTGATCTATGCTAGGTCTCCCCTTTCCACACAGACGCTTCTTTTTGCTCTTTCTGTATGCAGAACTCCTCAAGCAAACCATCTAAAATACAATCTTGCCTGAAAGGAAAACCAGAAATGGCTACACATCAGTAGTAGTCACAACTTGGCCAAAAGCTAGGACTCCCACCTCCCCTATAAAAAACAGAGAGAAAAAGTTCAACAGTTGTTTGTAAAAAAGTAAAGATGACTGCAACCTACAAACAAGAACAGGGTGTATATTGTTCAAATAACTGGGGAAAAGAAATACAAAGAAATCTTATTCTATATGCAAAAGACATACTGAAATAGCAAGGAAACATTAAAAAAAATTCAATAAAGCAGCAAAATTGTAGAAACCAGGAAGTATTGGGTTGGCTAAAAAGTTCTTTCAGGTTTTTCCATAACATCTTACAAAAATCTGAATGAACTTTTAGGTCAACCCAATAGTAAAGTCTAATAGACAGTATGATAATTAATGTGATTATAATTAAGACCAGTACTAAAAGACAAAGATTTTTACAAAAAAGACTTTTTTAAAGTAAAGGAAGATTTATCATATAAATAAAACCAGGAAAAACAATCAAAGAATGAGTGGAGCCCTATAGTGACCAAGCCTTGTACCAAGACAATAGATGTGGAGCCCCACACCAAGGGCATCTCCAGAACTGACTGAGTCCCATATCAACCATTGCCATGAGCCCCCTAGGTCTAAACTGGCCAGCTCCCTGACTCCCTAATAGGTAAAAATACTTACCCTATTACTCACCCGATAGCCCCTTAACCAATCACCTAACAGCACCTTTTCAGCAGGATTTCTCTTTGTCTTGAGGCTCTCAAAATTGGCTAGTAACCCCGGCTTGGGGTCTGCTTTCCCACGAGCCAGACTACTGTTCAAATAGCATCTCCTGCACTAATAAACTCTATTTTCTTCTCATTCTGCCTCATAATTGGAAATTCTTTTCCAATCTATGCACAGGTCATGAGAGAAGGGATGGTAAAAGTTAAAAAAAAAAAAAATAGATACTATATCAAGCAATATATAGGGGCGGCGGCCAGGAGGAGATACCCCACCCCCTAAGCCCGATGCCAGGGGCAGCGGGTGGGAGGAGTTAACCCATGTCTCCATGCCGGAGGCCAGGGGGCGGCAGGTGGGAGGAGCTACCCCATGCCCTGGCTGCGCAGGCACAGGAGGTGAGGAGATACCCCTCAAAGGGGTGAGGAGATACCCCTGGTCCAAGGTAAGGAGCAGCGGATGAGCTTTGCTGGAGCAGCCGTGAAGAGATACCCCACGCCCAAGGTAAGAGAAACCCAAGACAGTAGGTGTTGCAAGTGGGCATCAGAAGGCAGACACACTGAAACCATGCTCACAGAAAACTAGTCAGTCTAATCACACTAGGACCACAGCCTTGTCTAACTCAAGGATACTAAGCCGTGCCCATGGGGCAAACCAAGATGGGTGGGTCATGGTGGAGAGATCTGACAGAATGTGGTCCACTGGAGAAGGGAATGGCAAACCACTTCAGTATTCTTGCCTTGAGAACCCCATGAACTGTATGAAAAGGCAACATGATAGGATACTGAAAGAGAAACTCCCCAGGTCAGTAGGTGCCCAATATGCTACTGGAGATCAGTGGAGAAATAACTCCAGAAAGAATGAAGGGATGGAGCCAAAGCAAAAACAATACCCAGCTGTGGATGTGACTGGTGATAGAAGCAAGGTCCGATGCTATAAAGAGCAATATTGCATAGGAACCTGGAATGTCAGGTCCATGAATCAAGGCAAATTGGAAGTGGTCAAACAAGAGATGGCAAGAGTGAATGTCGACATTCTAGGAATCAGTGAACTGAAATGGACTGGAATGGGTGAATTTAACTCAGAGGACCATTATATCTACTACTGAAGGCAGGAATCCCTCAGAAGAAATGGTGTAGCCATCATGGTCAACAAAAGAGTCCAAAATACAGTACTTGGATGCAATCTCAAAAACAACAGAAATATCTCTGTTTGTTTCCAAGGCAAACCGTTCAATATCACAGTAATCCAAGTCTATGCCCCAACCAGTAACTCTGAAGAAGGTGTAGTTGAATGGTTCTATGAAGACCTACAAGGCCTTTTAGAACTAACACTCAAAAAAGATGTCATTTTCATTATAGTGGACTGGAATGCAAAAGTAGGAAGTCAAGAAACACCTGAAGTAACAGGCAAATTTGGTCTTGGAACACAGAATGAAGCAGGGCAAAGACTAATAGAGTTTTGCCAAGAAAATGCACTGGTCATAACAAAAACCTTCTTCCAACAACACAAGAGAAGACTCTATACATGGACATCACCAGATGGTCAACACCGAAATCAGACTGATTACATTCTTTGCAGCCAAAGATGGAGAAGCTCTTTACAATCAGCAACAACAAGACCAGGAGCTGACTGTGGCTCAGATCATGAACTCCTTATTGCCAAATTCAGACTGAAACTGAAGAAAGTAGGGAAAACCACTAGACCATTCAGGGATGACCTAAATCAAATCCCTTATGATTATATAGTGGAAGTGAGAAATATATTTAAGGCCTAGATCTGATAGATAGAGTGCCTGATGAACTATGGACAGAGGTTCATGACATTGTACAGGAGACAGGGATCAAGACCATCCCCATGGAAAAGAAATGCAAAAAAGCAAAATGGCTGTCTGGGGAGGCCTTACAAATACCTGTGAAAAGAAGAGAAGCAAAAAGCAAAGGAGAAAAGGAAAGATATAAACATCTGAATGCAGAGTTCCAAAGAATAGCAAGGAGAGATAAGAAAGCCTTCCTCAGCAATCAATGCAAAGAAATAGAGGAAAACAACAGAATGGGAAAGACTAGAGATCTCTTCAAGAAAATTAGAGATACCAAAGGAACAATTCATGCAAAGATGGGCTCGACAAAGGAGAGAAATGGTATGGACCTAACAGAAGCAGACGATATTAAGAAGAGGTGGCAAGAATACACAGAAGAACTGTACAAAAAGATCTTCACGACCCAGATAATCACAATGGTGTGATCATTGACCTAGAGCCAGACATCGTGGAATGTGAAATCAAGTGGGTCTTAGAAAGTATCACTATGAACAAAGCTAGTGGAGGTGATAGAATTCCAGTTGAGCTTTTCTAAATCCTGAAAGATGATGCTGTGAAAGTGCTGCACTCAATATGCCACAAAATTTGGAAAACTCAGCAGTGGCCACAGGACTGGAAAAGGTCCGTTTTCATTCCAATCCCAAAGAAAGGCAATGCCAAAGAATGCTCAAACTACCTCACAATTACACTCATCTCACACGCTAGTAAAGTAATGCTCAAAATTCTCCAAGCCAGGCTTCAGCAATATGGGAACCGTGAACTTCCTGTTGTTCAAGCTGGATTTAGAAAAGGCAGAGTAACCAGAGATCAAATTGCCAGCATCCGCTGGATCATGGAAAAAGCAAGAGAGTTCCAGAAAAACATCTATTTCTGCTTTATTGGACTATGACAAAGCTTTGACTGTGTGGATCACAATAAACTGTGGAAAATTCTGAAAGAGATCGGAATACCAGACCACCTGATCTGCCTCTTGAGAAATGTGTATGCAGGTCAGGAAGCAACAGTTAGAACTGGATATGGAACAACAGATTGGTTCCAAATAGGAAAAGGAGTACGTCAAGGCTGTATGTCACCCTGTTTATTTAACTTCTATGCAGAGTACATCATGAGAAATGCTGGACTGGAAGAAACACAAGCTGGAATCAAGATTGCTGGGAGAAATATCAATCACCTCAGATATGCAGATGACACCACCCTCATGGCAGAAAGTGAAGAGGAACTAAAAAGCCTGTTGATGAAGGTGAAAGAGGAGAGGGAAAAAGTTGGCTTAAAGCTCAACATTCAGAAGACGAAGATCTTGCCATCCGGTCCCATCACTTCATGGGAAATAGATGGGGAAACAGTGGAAACAGCATCAGACTTTATTTTTCTGGGCTTCAAAATCACTGCAGATGGTGACTGCAGCCGTGAAATTAAAAGACGCTTACTCCTTGGAAGGAAAGTTATGACCAACCTAGATAGCATATTCAAAAGCAGAGACATTACTTTGCCAACAAAGTTTTGTCTAGTCAAAGCTATGGTTTTTCCTGTAGTCATGTATGGATGTCAGAGTTGGACTGGGAAGAAGGCTGAGTGCCGAAGAATTGATGCTTTTGAACTGTGGTGTTGGAGAAGACTCTTGAGAGTCCCTTGGACTTCAAGGAGATCCAACCAGTTCATTCTGAACATCAGCCCTGGGATTTCTTTGGAAGGAAAGATGCTAAAGCTGAAACTCCCGTACTTTGGCACTCTCATGCGAAGAGTTGACTCATTGGAGAAGACTCTGATGCTGGGAGGGATTGGGGGCAGGAGGAGAAGGGGATGACAGAGGATGAGATGGCTGGATTGCATCACTGACTCGATGGACATGAGTCTGAGTGAACTCCGGGAGTTGGTGATGGACAGGGAGGCCTGGCATGCTGCGATTCATGGGGTCGCAAAGAGTCGAACACGACTGAACAACTGATCTGATCTGATATCAAGCAATAATTTGTTTTTATTTTCAGTCACTAAGTTGTGTCCCACTCTTTGTGACCCATGAGCTGCAGCACACCAGGCTCCTCAGTCCTCTCCTATCTCCCAGAGTTTGCTCAAATTCATGTCCATTGAGTTGATGGTGCTATCTCAGCATATAAAACATATAAGTTCCTACACCCTTGAATTTATGTACAGTGAGATAAGTAAATTAACATTCAGCAAACCACTGATTTAAATAAATGAAAGAATGAGAAGGGATGTGTAGGAAAACTCAGCAGAGTAAGGAAAGCAGGAAAAGTGAGGGAAGAAGGTTCTGGGCAGACGGAACAGAAAATATAAAGTTCTGAGGTTGAGTTTCGAGTGTTCAAGGAACAGTAAAGGAGTAAACCAGGGGGAGAGTACTAGTGTTCACATCAGAGCATTAGCTGGGACCAGAAGATGAAGGATCTCTTCGGCAACTGTATTTTGACTTTTATTGCAAGTGACTTGGAGAGTTACTGGAACATTCTGAGGGTAGGATTGACATGATCTGGCTTTTTTTTTTTTTTTTTAATGCCTTATTTGCTTTGTTGAAAATAGAATGAAGAGTTGAAGGGATCAAGAATGGAAAGGGGAAGATAAATTCTAGATTTGCCATGATAGTCCAGGTAAGAGATGAGAGAGGTTGGGATAAGGATAGTAGTGGTGCATAGAGTAAGAAATGGCCTAATCTGGACATGTGTTCAAGAAAGAGTTGATAGAATTTTCAGATTGGTTAGATGCCTTTTGTAGCTCTTGATTTGCTTGTTTGTCTTCCTTACAAGAATTTAAGTTCCACAATGACAGAATAAATGTATTATTTAGCTTATAACCTTTGCACTAACATAGTATTTGCCCTATAATAAGCAATCTGTATTTTTTAACTTAATTTAATTTTTATATATAGATCGTTTAAAATGAGCACTGTCAGATGATATTAGGAGCATTAAAACATAAAATGCACTCAATGTCACCCAGGAATTATGAGCCCATTACTCAGTGTAAATCACGAGAATAACAATGTACTGTAGAACTAAAAGAAAGGCTGAGATTCATTTGCTGGACCAAATGGTCATACGTTTCATTCATTGACATAATTTTTCATGCAAAACTCCATGCATATTTTATTCTTTAGAATGAACTGCTATTAGAATCTTACAGCATAATGTCAAAACATAAATTTTAGAGAAAAATCACAATACATTTAGCACTATATTATCAAAGTAAAATAACCAGCATAGATGGTTATGTACAGTTGGAACATTTTCAAGTCAAAACTTCAAAAGACTTTTAATAAGTGGTTAATTCAGATGCTACAAGTACAGTAATAATAAACACAACAGCTCAATTATAAAATCATTAACTTTCAGAGCACTCAATGATCCTTTAATTCAAAATTTTTACAGTAGGCTTTGATGGGACTAAAACTAGCAGAGTGTTCCTATTGTACCACCACGTAGCAAGCAGTCACTTGTCGTTATGTAATCCAATAGATAGTATACATCTTAAAGCAGTCTAAGTGCGAAATAAATATACCCACTTTAAATACCTTGCCATCATGCAGCTGAAACAACTCATTACAGCTGATTTCACTATAATCTATATATTGTTCTAACTTTACAGATTCTTTTCTATTCTCTTTTAAAAACATCTTGAGCATATTTAGGAAATAACACTAAAAAGTAAAGTAATCTGGATGCACACTGAAAAACCAAGTACATTATCCCACTATATAACACATTTTTGGTACTTCCTTGCATTCAAATTAGGCAGAACTCTAAATATTCTTCATATAGAACATAAAGGGCCTCCAATTAATTTCCGTTAAAGCTAGATCTTCAAAATTACGTTAAATGCAATGACTCATATAATTTGCATTAAACACATTTCATCAGAGAAGCTCAGTTAATTTCTTGAACATTATCAAATCAGACTTTGCAATACTCCTGAAATTTAGGGAGACTATGCGGCTCTCCTGTGACCACTCCTTTAAAATTGATTACCACTATGTTAAGACATTGAGCTTCCCAGGTGGCTCAGTGACAAAGAACCCGCCTGCAAAATGCATGAGAGGTGGGGTCAATGTCTGGGTTGGGAAGATCATTTGAAGAAGGAAATGGCAACCCACTCCAGAATTCTTGCCTGGGAAATCCCATGGACAGTGGAGCCTGGTGGGCTACAGTCCATGGGGTTGCAAAAAAGTCAAAAGGGCAAAAGAATCAGATGTGACTTAGTGCCTAAACAATGACAACATGTTAGAAACTACTATAGCTTAGAACTGTTTAGGATGAAGTATGAAATACACTTTCTACAGTGAAATGTATTGTGTTGATATATTGGGAAGAGGCTAGAAAAGTTTAACAAAGTACATCTTCTAGACCCTGATGCTGGGAAAGATTTTGGACAGGAGGAAAAGGGGGCAACAGAGGATGAGATGGTTGGATGGCATCACCGGCTTAATGTACATTACTTTGAGAAAACTCCTGGAAATAGTGAAAGACAGGGAAGCCTGGCATGCTGCAGTCCAGGGGTGGCAAAAAGTCGGACACGACTTAGCAATGAACAACAGAGTGACTACCTAATACTAACTAGGACTGTCGTCTAGGTCCAAACAAACACACTTATGAATGTAACCAATATTCCTATCTTGTTATTCAGTTTTTATCTACTTGTTAATGCTTTGTAGAAGAGACTGTCTTATTCCTTTCTCTGCTCCTACAATGCCTGACACATGGTAAATATTTAATAAATGTTTAAATAGACAGTTATAGAAGTAAAATAAACAGATGAATGAATTAGTTAACTGACCAACTGATTAACCAAGGCATTGTTAATTGGACATCACTGATATAATCCTTTCATTGGATTGCTTTTCTGAGTTACCTACATTTGCTTTTCTGACTCACTTAGAACGCATGGCCTATATTTGAGGAACAGGGAGTTAAGATTGAGTGTGACCAAGAAACTACAAAATCATGTGACTTTTATTATTGAGACAAGGTGAGACAATGTTTAGAAGGAATCTTGAATATCCTAAATATTAAAAAAAAAAAACAATAAAACACTGACTGCCTCCACTTTCTCCTCCCATGTTCGAGCTGCATCCAGCTTCTCCCTGTTCTTAGTGTGGGTTTCTCTACATGGTTACAGCAGTGTTCCCAAGGGCAAGTCTCAACAAACAAGCACTTATCAAACCTCTGTGTGTGTCATGTTTCCTGATTTCCCTTTGGTCAAATTTAATCACTTGTCCACATCTCAAACTGGGGTAAGAACAGACCTCACAGGGAAATGGATACCCAGAAGGCATGATTTACTGGGGTGGGTGGGCTTAATATTACAACGTACCAAACCATAATATAGCTCATTATATACTCTGCAACAGTCACCCCAGACACAGAGTAGAGAACTGATAAATGTAAGGAAGATGAAATTTGGGAGGGCCTGTTCAGAGCCTATTTCAGCCACTAAGGGAGAGATATTAGTAGCTCGAACTGAGAGGGTGGCATGGGGACACAAAATAGCAAGTAAATTTGAAAGTTATTTATGAGTTAAAAATCAAAGGACTTGGTAGGATTGGGTATGGGAATGAGAAAAAGGGAGTTATACAGGATGACTTCAAAACTTTTGGTATGTGTACTTGGGTAAATGGCAGTACCATTTCTGAGAAAAGAAACAGTGGATAAGAACACTGCTGTGATCACATGTTTGTTGCTGGCTATCTTGAGTTTGAGATTCCTTTCAGTTATCCAAGTGAGAAGGCCAAGTACATAGTTGGATATTTAGATCTTAGCATAGAAGAGAAGTTGGCACCAAATAAAAAACTGAGATCATAACTAAAGTCATAATTAAAGTCATGGCTTTAATATTGCAATGGGATAATCAAGGTAGAATTTCAGATTAATGAGAATAGAGTAGGTAATGGGAGAAGTAATAGTGATAGCTTGGTGTTTCTAACTTTCATTAGAAGCTTGCCTGTGATGCGGAGAGAACCTAAGGAGATAACTAAAGGGAAAAGTGGAGTAACAAACTATTTTTTTTTTCATTAATTCTCTAAAGACAGGGAAAATGTAAACATTTAAAAATTCTCACAGGTAGAAACTTAAAGAAAGATGACGGCATGAGCCCTTCCTGACTCATATCCTTGTTTTATTGTTGAATCTAGTATAAATAAGTCTTAAGAATCACCTGCTAGTAATTGATAAGAATACATTCAAGAGGTGTTTGGACATTAATAGGAAACAGTTTCCTAATTTATCTAATTCTCTCAACCTGGAAAGCCAGTTCTCCATGTTTCTATGTGCCCAAATCCTGACCATCCTTTAAGGTCAGATTCAAGCACACGTTCTCTATTAATTCTTCCCTCATGCCCACTCTTCCAACAGTTAGATATTAGTATTTCCCTACTTCATCTGTGTCCCTTATGTTCTTCTTTCTTTTGAATGTTTTTTCTTTACCTATCCTACTATCTTCTTGTGAGTAGTGATTTTTCTATTCCCTCAGTGCAAGACACATAATAGGCAATTGAGAATGATTTAGTGAATAGGTATGTTGGCAGAATTTCAGGCAGCAGTCAGAGTTCTTTAAAGCCATTATTTCTGGACAAGAGAATTGCACATGTGTATGTGCAGTGAGGGGAAATTTTTCTTTAATGCACACCATAGTGTTTGTTACCTATTTGACATACTCATTAGACCCCTTTATGCTGCATTTGTACCAAGAGAATTTCTAATTGAGGGTTGTCTCAGGTTGATATGTACAAGAGCCAGCGAGTTTTACCCATGTTTATTATCCTCTCTTTTAGATAAAAAGTTTTTATCTCAGGGTATCCACACTTAGTTGCATCCCAAATGGTTTATAATGATGATAATTAGCATTTAAATAGAACCTTACCTGTTCAGGGGCCTTACAGTCATGCTTATTATTTAATGGAACGGTCACACTATTATCCTTCATTGAGAAGTCTTCAAATATAAAAACCTACAGTATATAGATATCATAAAAGCCTAGCAGCTGATAGAGTTAGTGATGCTATGCATTTTGCCAGAAACTTCAATTTTATGGTATAAAATTGAAACGCAGAAGACCATTAGAACTCTTCCAGCCTTGAAACTTAGCATGCAATGTATGCTCTAAGGTACAACTACATAAAGACAAAAAAAAAAAAAAAAAAAAATCCACAATGACCCACCACCATTTTTCAAGGAGAGAAACCATTTCTTTATAACAATCTCTTAATCACCACAGGACATGCGTGAGCACTGAAAGAAATCAGTCTGTTTAAAACTCATGGTGGGTTCATTCAAAGCCAGTCTCAGGCTGTGATCACTCATAAGATACTACTGATTTTGAGAGCACCCTAAGAGGAGAGTTAGGCCTTTAAAGAATAAATCTCAATTCAAGATCCCTATTGGCATTTGACGGTTATCTCATCATCTTGGCTATTATACTATTATATCTTGGAAGGAATACTAGGTTTTTTTCCCCATTCTCCTCTTATGTCAAGTTTATATCTGATCTTTCGTGGCTTAATTTTACAGCTGGTAAGCTCTTAAGAGAATACAGGATAAGGTCTAAAACCCAGTTGATTAAAGAACTGTAGAGTAACTTGAGGTCAAGGGTGAAATGCAGAAAAAAATAGAAATTTCCTATTCTGCTAAAAATTAAGTATACCTTTCTATTTCTTAAGAGATACAACATTTATACTCTCATGAAATTTGGGAAATTCAAATATTGACAGAGACTAAAGTAGTGAAAGGAGAAAATAGGATTAACAGTCAGACTTGAGGCACAGTTCTAATTTCCACTTATACTAACTTGTTGGGTGATTTGGGGGGTAGATTAAAACAAACCTCTCTAGGAAGTATTAATTTAAATGTGTGTGTGTGCATGTGTGTGTGTGTATGTGTGTGCTCAATTATGTCTGACTTTTTCTGACCCCATGAACTGTAGCTCACCAGGCTCCTTTGTCCATGGAATTTTCCAGGCAAGAATACTGGAGCCAGTTGCCATTTCCTACTCCAGGACTTCCTGGTGGTTCAGACGGTAAAGCATCTGTCTACAATGCGGGAGACCCAGGTTCAATCCCTGGGTCGGGAAGATCCTCTGGAGAAGGAAATGGCAATCCACTCCAGTACTATTGCCCGGAAAATCCCATAGACAGAGGAGCTTGGTCTACAGTTCATGGGGTTGCAAAGAGTCGGGCAGGACCGAGCGACTTCACTTCACTCCAGGGCATCTTCCTGGAAGTTGCATCTCCTGCTTTGGCAGGTGGATAGTTTACCACTGCTCCACCTGGGAAGCCAAGATAGTCATAATGGGACTTTGCTGGTGGGGAAATGAATAAGAATCCACCTGCTAATAAGTAATTGGAAGTTAATTGTTACTCTAATTGTATATTTTGAAGTGAGAGTCTATAGATGGAAATATATGATTAAAAAGTAGAAATTGCCTTTACTGATGTGATTAGGAGCTTGGGTCCTCTAATATCTATCCAGAATTAACTCATCATATAGAATCCCATTATCATATTCATCAGTCAAGGATTATTTTAAAACAAAATTGTTTTCATATATGCTTTAAATTACTTCTACTAAGACAACTTTATGGTTAGGCATCTTTAGCAGAAGCCAGTTGTTGAGGTATTTCCGAAGAACCTGTGTTTTTCAGAGTATCTAAGAATAATCACTGAATCACTTGAAATACTCTTTCCGATTTACTCACTGGTTTTCATAGTAAAGTTACTATATTATCTAAGTACCAATAATACTAAAATATTATTTTCAAAAGTTTTACATAAAATTTTGAGATATACACAAATACAATCAGAAATATGAAATAAAATATTTATATGCTATAGAATACATAGTTCAAAGCATTACGCATGGAACCTTAAGAAACACCAAAGCAATAAAGAACCTCTTTATCATATTACAAAATAATGACAAAAAATGGACAAAACAAATTAGAGCAACTTAACCTCCCAGGGACGGGGGAGGCTGGGGGGCTGCCGTCTATGGGGTCGCACAGAGTCGGAAACGACTGAAGCGACTTAGCAGTAGTAGTAGCAACCTCTCAGAAAAGGAAAGATATAAGCATCTGAATGCAGAGCTCCAAGAATAGCAAGGAGAGATAAGAAAGCCTTCCTCAGTGATCAATGCAAAGAAATAGAGGAAAACAGCAGAATGAGAGGATTAGAGATCTCTTGAAGAAAATTAGAGATACCAAGGGAACAGTTCATGTAAAGATGGGCTCGATAAAAGACAGAAATGGTAGGGACCTAACAGAAACAGAAGATATTAAGAAGAGGTGGCAAGAATACACAGAAGAACTGTACAAAAAAGAGCTTCACGACCCAGATAATCATGATGGTGTGATCACTGACCCAGAGCCAGACATCCGGGAATGTGAAGTCAAGTGGGCTTTAGAAAGCATCACTACGAAAAAAGCTAGTGGAGGTGATAGAATTCCAGTGGAGTTCTTTCAAATCCTGAAAGATAATGCTGTGAAAGTGCTGTACTCAATATGCCAGCAAATTTGAAAAATGCACCAGTGGTCACAGGACTGGAAAAGGTCAGTTTTCATTCCAACGCCAAAGAAAGGCAATGCCAAAGAATGCTCAAACTACTGCAAAATTTCACTCATCTCACACGCTAGTAAAGTAATGCTCAAAATTCTCCAAGCCAGGCTTCAGCAATATGTGAACCGTGAACTTCCAGATGTTCAAGCTGGTTTTAGAAAAGGCAGAGGAACCAGAGATCAAATTGCCAACATCTGCTGGATCATCAAAAAAGCAAGAGAGTTCCAGAAAAACATCTATTTCTGCTTTATTGACTATGCCAAAGCCTTTGACTGTGTGGATCACAATATACTGTGGAAAATTATGAAAGAGAAGGGAATACCAGACCACCTGACCTGCCTCTTGAGAAACCTGTATGCAGGTCAGAAAGCAACAGTTAGAACTGGACATGGAACAACAGATTAGATCAGATCAGATCAGATCAGTCGCTCAGTCATGTCCGACTCTTTGCGACCCCATGAACTGCAGCACGCCAGGCCTCCCTCTCCATCACCAACTCCCGGAGGTCACTCAGACTCACATTCATCGAGTCAGTGATGCCATCCAGCCATCTCATCGTCTGTCGTCCCCTTCTCCTCCTGCCCTCAATCCCTCCCAGCGTCAGAGTCTTCTCCAATGAGTCAACTCTTCGCATGAGGTGGTCAAAATACTGGAGTTTCAGCTTTAGCATCATTCCTTCCAAAGAAATCCCAGGGTTGATCTCCTTCAGAATGGACTGGTTGGATCTCCTTGCAGTCCAAGGGACTCTCAAGAGTCTTCTCCAACACCACAGTTCAAAAGCATCAATTCTTCGGCGCTCAGCCTTCTTCACAGTCCAACTCTCACATCCATACATGACCACAGGAAAGACCATAGCCTTGACTAGGCGAACCTTTGTTGGCAAAGTGATGTCTCTGCTTTTGAATATGCTATCTAGGTTGGTCATAACTTTCCTTCCAAGGAGTAAGCGTCTTTTAATTTCATGGCTGCAGTCACCATCTGCAGTGATTTTGGAGCCCAGAAAAATAAAGTCTGACACTGTTTCCACTGTTTCTCCATCTATTTCCCATGTAGTGATGGGACCAGATGCCATGATCTTCGTTTTCTGAATGTTGAGCTTTAAGCCAATCTTTTCACTCTCCACTTTCACTTTCATCAAGAGGCTTTTGAGTTTCTCTTCACTTTCTGCTATAAGGGTGGTGTCATCCGCATATCTGAGGTTATTGATATTTCTCCCAGCAATCTTGATTCCAACTTGTGTTTCTTCCAGTCCAGCATTTCTCATGATGTACTCTGCATATAAGTTAAATAAACATGGTGACAATATACAGCCTTAACGTACTCCTTTTCCTTTTTGGAACCAGTCTGTTGTTCCATGACCAGTTCTAACAGTTGCTTCCTGACCTGCATACAGACTGGTTCCAAATAGAAAAAGGAGTACATGACACATATTGTGACCCAGCTTATTTAAATTATATGCAGAGTCTATCATTAGAAACGCTGGGCTGGAAGAAGTACAAGCTGGAATCAAGATTGCTGGGAGAAATATCAATAACCTCAGATATGCAGATGACACCACCCTTATAGCAGAAAGTGAAGAGGAACTAAAAAGCCTCTTGATGAAAGTGAAAGAGGAGAGTTAAAAAGTTGGCTTAAAGCTCAACATTCAGAAAATGAAGATCATGGCATCTGGTCCCATCACTTCATGGGAAATAGATGGGGAAACAGTGGAAACAGTGTCAGACTTTATTTTGGGGGCTCCAAAATCACTGCAGATGGTGACTGCAGCCATGAACTTAAAAGACGCTTACTCCTTGGAAGGAAAGTTATGACCAAACTAGATAGCATATTCAAAAGTAGAGGCATTACTTTGCCAACAAAGGTCCGTCTAGTCAAGGCTATGGTTTTTCCTGTGGTCATGTATGGATGTGAGAGCTGGACTGTGAAGAAGGCTGAGCACCGAAGAATTGATGCTTTTGAACTGTGGTGTTGGAGAAGACTCTTGAGAGTCCCTTGGACTGCAAGGAGGTCCAACCAGTCCATTCTAAAGGAGATCAGTCCTGGGTATTCATTGGAAGTACTGATGCCAAAGCTGAAACTTCAATACTGTGGCCACCTCATGCAAAGTGTTGACTCATTGGAGAAGACTCTGATGCTGGGAGGGATTGGGGGCAGGAGGAGAAGGGGACGACAGAGGATGAGATGGCTGGATGGCATCACTGACTTGATGGACATGGGTTTGGGTGAACTCCAGGAGTTGGTGATGGACAGGGAGGCCTGGCGTGCTGCAATTCATGGGGTCGCAAAGAGTTGGACATGACTGAGCTACTGAACTGAATTGAACCTCTCTTAGCCTCAATTTCCTCAGGTGTAAATTGGTGATAAATGTGTCTTTCCTGACTATTTTACGAGTTGTTGAGAAGATCAAATAAGTAAAGGATGTAAAAGTATTTATAGATTTCAAAGTGCTGTGCCAATGTTATTTTATTTAATGGAGCAGTAGCTAAACCTGGCACTAAGCAGAGCCTTTGTTCTTCTGGCTATGTAGAGGCATTAGATCAGTGTCAACTTTCTTGAAGCCTTCTATATTTACATATAATGAAGAGAAAGATTTTTCTAATTAATGGGTATGTATGATGGGTTAAAATAGGTTTTCTACAAAAATGTACAATACCACAAAATAACTTACACAGATTTGGGTTATGAAATTGTCAAGTTGAATATCAAACTGCAGCCTTGGCCTGAAGGACTGCAAAATTTAACACTATGCTGTATTTGGATTTGAAGCAGGGATTTTTTATTTGTTTATCAAGACACACCAAATAAATAAGGATTTAACATTCTAGGCCTATGACCTGAGACTAACTTGAGTTTACCGGATTAATAAGGAACACAAAATTAAGGGTCTTTATTTTCTAAATTTGATTTGTGGGAGGATAAAATATGAAGGGTAGATGTATAACTGCATAGAGAGAATGAATGACTGGAAAAATAAGAATGCATACTTGACAAAAGTAAGAAAGAGAGAATTGAGGAAAAGAGACATATTTGTTATAATATGTTACATGCTTGGCAGTGTGAAAGGTATCTTAGAAACATATCCTCAATCAGCCTTCACTGAAACAGGAATGCTGGGCAAATGGCAATATTAGTTTCAATTTTTATAGAAGAAGAAAGTGGGAGTGAATAAAATGGAATACTTGATATTGCCCATGAACACTAAGTGGCAGAGATAAAAGCATTTTGGTTGTAGCTAATGCCCATGAAATTAAAAGACGCTTGCTCCTTGGAAGAAAAGCCATAACAAACCTGGAGAGTGTATTAAAAAGCAGAGACATCACTTTGCCAACGAAGGTCCATGTAGTCAAAGCTATGGTTTTTCCAGTAGTCATGTATGGGTGAGAGAGTTGGACCATAAAGAGGGCTGAGTACCAAGGAATTGATGCTTTCCAACTGTGGTGCTGGAAAACTCTTGAGAGTCCCTTGGATAGCAAGGTGATCAAAACAATCAGTCCTAAAGGAAATCAGTTCTGAATATTCATTGAAAGGACTGATACTGAAGCTGAAGCTCCAATACTTTGGCCACCTGATGCAAAGAGCTGACTCACTGGAAAAGGCCTTGATGCTGGCAAAGATTGAGAGCAGAAGGAAAAGGGGATGATAGAGGATGAAATGACTGGATGGCATCACTGACTCAATGGACATGAGTTTGAACAAACTCTGCAAGATGGTGAAGGACAGGGAAGCCTAGAGTGCTACAGTCCATAGGGTGGCAAAGAGTCAGACACGACTGAGTGAACAAAAAGGGTTTTTCTAAAGTCAATACATCATAAGAAAGACAAGCCATGCTGAAAAATTGTCATCAGCTTTGTACTCAGAATCCCACCCACATACCCATAGAACTTTTTGGTAGGAAGCAAGTTTGACTGGTTACTATGAAGTATAAGGCTCTCATGTCTAGCTATTACATGTGTGGTGGGTAGAGAGAAAATCACCTTGTTATTCAAGTGGTAAATGAGGGGTTTTTAGGAATCTAGGGATTTCTTAGAGACAAATGGTTATAATATTGGCCATGGGGGTGGTAGAGGTACAAGCAGAGACAGGCAAAGAGTAAAGTAGCTCACATTTGTGAACAAGATCTATGAGGATGAGTGACATCACTGAACAGAGACAAAAACTTGGTAATAACCATGGGCACACCCAACAGGGCCTGCACAATAAGTAGGTGGCTATCCAAATGCCAGAGTTCCATCTTTCTCCTTATTTAGGCATCATACGAGGCGTCTCCTTATATTAGCCTCTAGCAGATCTACAGAAGCCAAAAGCTCCAACATCTTCTCTTACTGGGACCTAAGAAAAGGTTCTATTTTGTACCATCCTGTACAATTCTTAATACAGAAAGGGAATGAAGGTTGGAGACCAGAGAGAGTTGTCAGGTATCAGAAGGCATCGTCTTTTCTTGGATTGTACCAGTCTCTATACTTAGAGCACACTGGTTTTTTATGTTGGAGATAGTACTTTAATCTCCCTGGCATGCTAAGTATTTCTCTCAATCTCTAACACTAAAGGATTTAGGTTTACAGAAAATAAATTTCTTCTCTTCTAGAGATTTAAAAATGAGAACCAGAAAAATGCTGGCAAAGATGGGAGAAATATTCTGATAATCATTTGTCTTGCTGAATTCTTCCAAATTACCAAGGAATGTGGCTTGAGCTTCCTTGTTTTCTGTAACACTGAAAGAAAATAATGAAAACTCAAGTATTTCAAAGTGAAGACAGGGCATGAGTCTGGAGAAGATATAGGATCCAGCTAAACTCTACTTCAATATGTATTTTCAGAAAAAACAAAATAACAATAAAACCTGTGATTGTACCAAATGCAAAGTTGCAAATCTTTAATCATAAGACCTTGAAAATGTTAATCACTCAGTCAAGTCCAACTCTTCATAACCTGGAGGAGGACATGGCAACCCAGTCCAGTATTCTTTCCTGGAGAATCCTATGGATGGAGAAGTCTGGTGGGCTATAGTCCATGGGGTCACAAAGAGCTGGGCATGACTGAAGCAACTTAGCACACAATCATAAGACCTAAAAAAATGGTTCCTTCAACAAAATTTTATAATTATATAATAATTTATAAAATTTATAAATTTATAGTTATAAAATTATAATTTTATAATTGTAAAACAATATAATACTAATTTAATTTCCTATTGATTCCTGCCATCACATTTCCTTTTCACATTAGGTACCAGAATTACATTTCTGTGCATCTGATATGGCAGAAATCCCTGCTGGAAGACAAAGCAACATAATAACAGCAATAAAGGATATTATACAATTACATCTTCCAAGGAGTTCTGAGTTAATAGCATATTTAGAAGCCCCTGGTAGACCTTCTAGTGTAGATTAACTGCATCATCGATAGTTGAATTATTTGTCATGCAATATTGACTTTCAGTGGAGAGGGGGTGGCAAAAATGTGAGCAAATAATCTTCACTGATTCTCTCAATAACTTTGGTTTTCATCGAATACCATGCCTTCAAATATACATACTAATCTTGTGTGTTCATTAGCTTAAAAAGAGCTCAAATCAACAACTGATTTATTGTACGCAGCTTTGACAGAAATGCATTTTTGCTGATACTAAAGATGCTAACTTTGACAAATGGAGTGACAAAAGTGGAGAAGAAAGAAAGAAGAAAAAAGGTAATTATAAAGCAGTTAGTCTGATGCAGCCTATTTATGGAAACTCTGTGTCAAGAGGAGAGAAGCAGAGAAATTCTGCACTGACAATGGTAAATGGCACAAGCCATTCATACTGGACTGCGCTTTCTGTTTACCTTAGTAAATGGAAAGGCCTAATAGGAGTTGTGGTAGGCAGAATAGGCTGCCCAAGATGTCCACACTCTCATCCCCTTAACTGTGACTATCTTAATTATTATATGTATGACAAAAAGGACTCTGCAGATGTAATTAAGATTACAGACATTAAAATAGAGATATTATCCTGGACTGACTGCTGCTGCTGCTAAGTTGTTTCAGTCGTGTCAGACTCTGTGCGACCCCATAGACGGCAGCCCACCAGGCTCCCCCGTCCCTGGGATTTTCCAGGCAAGAATACTGGAGTGGGTTGCCATTTCCTTCTCCATCCTGGACTGACTAGAAGAGCTCAATGTAGCCACCAGTTAAAGTCCAGATGTTTCTCAGCTGGAAGCAGAAGAGATATGGCAGAAGTCAGAGAGCTCCCAGGTCATGAGAAGGATTTGATGTGCCTTGTTGCCTCTGAAATGTAGTGGTTAACATATCAGGACTAGAGAGAGGTCTCTAGGAGCTATAGGAAGCTTCTGACTAACAGCCAGCAAGTAAGCAGGCACTTTAGTCCTACGACCACAAGGACTGGGTCTGAATGACTCTGTAAGTGGTTCTTCCCAGAGCCTCCCAATAAAAGCTTAATTGACTGGCACCCTTTTGTATTTTTTTTTCTTTTTCCAAAAATAAAAAGCTCAGCCAAGCCAACCCAAATTTTCTCCCATAGAACTGTGAAGTAATAAGTTTATATTCTTTTAAGTTAATAAATTTGTGGTTATTTGTTATAGCAGCAACTAATTAATGAATATAAGTAAATGTGAAGATGTCAATGTATAGTACAAACCAACACAATATTGTAAAGCAATTATTCTTCAATTAAAAATAAATTCATTAAAAAAGAAAAACGTCAACATTCAGATGTAAAAAATTCAAATTAGCACTCAGTTTACTTTTGCAAAATCATAAGGGAATAATATTATATTAGTTGGCTCATTCTAATATTACTTAAGTCTTTATAGGGAACAGTTGATCACAAAAAATCATTTTTCTTTCTTTTCACTTAAAAAAATTTTGTAACCTTATGACTATACAGTGGAAGTGAGAAATAGATTTAAAGGACTAGATCTGATAGAGTGCCTGATGAACTATGGATGGAGGTTTGTGACACTGTACAGGAGACAGGGATCAAGACCATCCCCAAGAAAAAGAAATGCAAAAAAGCAAAATGGCTGTCTGAGGAGGTCTTACAAATACCTGTGAAAAGAAAGGAAATGAAAAGCAAAGGAGAAAAGGAAAGATATACCCATTTGAATGCAGAGTTCCAAAGAATAGCAAGGAGAGATAAGAAAGACTTACCCAGTGATCAGTGCAAGGAAATAAAGAAAAACAACAGAATGGGAAAGGCTACAGATTTCTTCAAGAAAATTAGAGAAACCAAGGGAAAATTTCATGCAAAGATGGGCTCAATAAAGGACAGAAATGGTATGGACCTAACAGAAGCAGAAGATATTAAGAAGAGGTGGCAAGTATACACAGAAACTATACAAAAAAGATCTTCACGACACAGATAATCACGATGGTGTGATCATTCACTAGAGTCAGACGTCCTGGAATGTGAAGTCAAGTGGGCCTTAGGAAGTATCACTATGACCAAAGCTAATGGAGGTGATGAAATTCCAGTTGAGCTTTTCTAAATCCTTAAAGGTGATGATGTGAAACTGCTGCACTCAGTATGTCAGCAAATTTGGAAAACTCAGCAGTGGCCACAGGACTGGAAAAGGTCAGTTTTCATTCCAATCCCAAAGAAAGGCAATGCCAAAGAATGCTCAAACTACTGCACAATTGCACTCATCTCACGGGATAGTAAAGTAATGCTCAAAATTCTCCAAGCCAGGCTTCAGCAATACATGAACCGTGAACTTCCAGATGTTCGAGCTGGTTTTAGAAAAGGCAGAGGAACCAGAGATCAAATTGCCAACATCCGCTGGATCATCGAAAAAGCAAGAGAGTTCAAAAAAAAATCTATTTCTGCTTTATTGACTATGCCAAAGCCTTTGACTGTGTGGATCACAATAAACTGTGGAAAGAGATGGGAATACTAGACCCCCTGATCTGCCTCTTGAGAAACCTATATGCATGTCAGGAAGCAACAGTTAGAACTGGACATGGAGGAACAGACTGGTTCCAACTAGGAAAAGGGGTATGTCAAGGCTGTATATTGTCACCCTGTTTATTTAACTTATATGCACAATACATCATGATAAATGCTGGGCTGGAGGAAGCACAAGCTGGAATCACGATTGCCAGGAGAAATATCAATAGCCTCAGATATGCAGATGACACCACCCTTATGGCAGAAAGTGAAGAACTAAAGAGCCTCTTGATGAAGGTGAAAGAGGAGAGTGAAAAAGTTGGCTTAAAGCTCAACATTCAGATAATGAAGATCATGGCATCCGGTCCCATCACTTCTTGGGAAATAGATGGGCAAACAGTAGAAACAGTGTCAAACTTTATTTTTTGGGGGGCTCCAAAATCACTGCAGATGGTGACTGCAGCCATGAAATTAAAAGACACTTATTCCTTGGAAGGAAAGTTATGACCAACCTAGACAGCATATTAAAAAGCAGAGGCATTACTTTGCCACCAAAGCTCCATCTAGTCAAGGCTATGGTTTTTCCAGTAGTCATGTATGGATGTGAGAGTTGGACTATAAAGAAGGCTGAGCACCAAAGAATTGATGCTTTTGAACTGTGGTGTTGGATAAGACTCTTGAGTGTCCCTTGGACTGCAAGGAGATCCAACCAGTCCATCCTAAAGGAGACCAGTCCTGGGTGTTCATTGGAAGGACTGATGTTGAAGCTGAAACTTCAATACTTTGGCCACTGATGGGAAGAGGTGATGCATTTGAAAAGACCCTGATGCTGGGAAAGATTGCAGGCAGGAGGATAAGGGGATGACAGAGGATGAGATGGTTTGATGGTATCACTGACTCAATGGACATGGGTTTGTGTGGACTCCGGGAGTTGGTGATAGACAGGGAGGTTTGGCATGCTGCAGTCCGTGGGGTCACAAATTGTTGGACACGACTGAGTGACTCAACTGAAGTGAACCATCATTCTTTTATCTAACTAGCCTGTTCAATTTTTCCTCCTGGTGTATCTATTTGTTCTGCCATAGATAGTGAAATAGTCCTTGAGATTTTTCTTTTTTGTATATGGGATATTTCATTAACAGTTTTTAAAAATCTCTTTAGTTTGTTCAATATCAGTTTTCACTATTTTGGTTTATTTTCTCACTATTGTTCACTTAGATCTTTGCTTATTTCCCTAAGAGTAGTACTTTCACTACTTTCTAATTCTAAGTAGATTTTGAGGATCAGATCTTCTACCTGATTAAAATCCAATGATTCCCTACAGGTCCATACTCCCTGGCTTGACCTCAGCAACCTCGTATATTTTAGTACATGCTTAATTCTTTAGCCTCATGTTCTTTTTAGACTCATATCTAGTACTCTGATTAATCACACTGAGATTCTTAAGTTTTTTCAATTATTTGTAGATGTTCCACCCTCTCTGTGTGTCTTGACTTTATCCATCAACTGGATAACTCCAACTGGTACCTCAGAGCACAACTAAGACACCTTTTCTATCTAGAAGTCTCTTCTGCTCCTGTGTAGTCAGAGTTAGATCTCTCATTTATGTGTTTTTGTAGAACTTGAGCTAAACATTATCATAAAACTTACTGTATTGTATTGGCATCAGCTTTTTAATGATCTCTCCCTCTTAAACTATAACATTCTTTATAGTAAAGCAAGCATTTTCTCATTTGCATAGACAATGACTGTAACATACTAGGCATGAAATAATATGTGATGATCATGGAATGAATTAATAATATGAATAATGAATTAAGTTAACAGAGCTCTGGTTGTTCTTCAGGTCTAAGAAAACCAAAGCCAACCAACCAACTAAACACACAGATCAAGAGTTAGAATTGGGAGTTTAGTTAGCAGGCATACAGTGGGCTGTAAATACACATAAGAATTAGAGCCCAAAACATAAGTGATTCATATAAGGGATGACCTATAGGGAACTGAACTTAGAATGGGGAACTGAACTTAGAATGAGTCAAAGTTTAGGGGATTGGCATAGGCCAGTGGTTCTCAAAGTGTGGCTAATAAACTAGCAGCATCAGTCTCACCTGGGAACTTATAGAAATGCAGTTTTGGCTCTAACCCAGACTTACTGTACTGGAAGCTCTGAGAATGGAGTCTAGAAACAGTACTTTAATAAGTCCTCAAGATAGTAGTCTGAGAACCACTGGCATAGGCCAAGATAATAAGATGGGGCACTTGGAGCTTAGCAAGCAGTGTCAAATATCTAAAGGATCAAAATTGCTGGGAAGAAAGGTTGAAGTTAAGAGACACTAGATATAAAAAGTTAAGCTATCAATCCTGATGTTATTGAACAGATATAGAGAGATAGAGAAATAATTACAGGGGGAAAGAAAGTAAATAAGACTGCAATATTGAGCCAATATTTCCTAAGGTGGTAAGTCTCAATAGGTTAGTGGCAATGGTAGGTATGGATTCTGATACACCCTTGGGGGTGATGAAATAGACAGGAGTAAGAACTCATATTTAATAAGATCTTTCTAGGTGACTCAGATATGTATTACCCTTTGTTCCTCGGTGAGAGGCATTAGCTTCTTATAATCCTTATCTAAACATCCTGACTTGGAGCACAACTAAAGCATAAGCATGGGTAGGAAGCAGTGGATCTAGTTCATATAGTAGGATATTGGGGGTAGGAACCAGCTTTTTGACTGACATACATCCTTAAATAGATTAAACATAAATAAGACCAAACAATTTTCAATTCTTTACTCAAATGAAGGTAGTGAGAATAGGATGTAGGCAAAATGAAGCACAACACTTGAAAACAAATATTCAGCTTGTTTTCCATCATTCATAGTAATGTAATTAGCATGGACTTTAGCCAAGTCTTTCAACTATGCTTTTCATTAACTATGCCCAAGAATTCTTAACAAGAACAACAGTTTCCATGTGGCTATGTATGTGATGCCAAAGATTCACATAAGAATGAAAACCCAGCAGATGATTTAGAAATTTCCCCAAATCTAAATGTCTGGTGTTGTATAAACAAAGCCACTGATCTATTTTCACTTGTTAGCAGGTGTTCTGATAGCTATGGCCAGTACAATGTTTTTTGTTTTTTACTCCCTTTGGTAACTTGCTATTGTTTTGAGTCTATTGATCAAATGTCTATTGAATCCCACTATATGTTCATCAATGCTTAAATAAATTAGCAATGAGATATCCAAAGTTTGGCAGTAATAACAGGAGAGAAGAGAAACAAATGTTATTTCAGAACCAAGAAAATTCAGAACAAAATACAATCCTATCTGTTATATGGAATTGAACATGAAACTTGATGTTAACAAATTAAAAATCAGTTAAAAGAGGCTGTGCCTTTAGAGTTCCACTTCTGGTGATAGCACCTCAAACTTCATTCTGATAGGATCTATGCTGTTTAGTGTCTCAGTTTTGTCCAACTCTGCAACCCTATGGACTATAGCCAGCCAGACTCCTCTGTCCATGGGATGTCCCAGGCAAGATTATTCGGATGGATTGCCATTTACTTCTCCAGGGAATCTTCCTGACCCAGAGGTTGAATCAGTGTCTACTGCTTGGCAGGCAGATTCTTTACCATTGAGCCACCAGGGAAGCCTGAGAGGAGCTCTACAAAGCATTAAAAAAAATCTATTTGAAGACATAAAATGGTTAAAATCAGTGTAGAATTAAGGGGATAAGATAAGGAGGAGAAGGAAACACAGAGATGTGAGACTAGAATTGAAGGGTCAATTTCCTGCTTTGAGAATATTTCCCTGTTCTATTCCCAAATAAATAATCAACAGAAGTACATGCATATGACCACCAAAAGACATGTAAAGAATGTTCAGCGCAGCATACCCTTATGCTATGGAAATAGCCCAGATACTCATCAACACTAAAATGGAAAAATAAGCATATTTGTAGAATAGAATACTAGTGTTTTAAATGGATGAATTCATAAAAAGACTGTGGAACAAAGTAAGCCAGATATTTTCAAAGAGTGTCTATAATCCAATATACAATGCTAAGAACCAGGCAAGATTAATTTATGGTATTACACATCAGGAGCAGGGAAGGAGTGATGCTTAGCCATTCAAGCTTGGCTCTGATACTCCATTGTTTAAGACTTCAGAGTTATCTTAGAATGGGGGAAATGAGTTTTCCATATGGTTCACAGCAGAAACAAAATTTTCAGTAGGTTTTTGGAACCAAATTCTGAGCTAACAATTCCTTCCTATTCCTTCCTTTGTCACAGTTCTCTGTACTAAAACTTCCTCTGCTGCTGCTGCTGCTAAGTCATTTCAGTCGTGTCTGACTCCGCGTGACCCCATAGACGTCAGCCCACCAGGCTCTCCTGCCCCTGGGATTCTCCAGGCAAGAAAACTGGAGTGGGTTGCCATTTCCTTCTCCAATGCATGAAAGCGAAAAAGTGAAAGTGAAGTCGCTCAGTCGTGTCTGACTCTTAGCGACCCCATGGACTGCAGCCCACCAGGCTCCTCCATCCATGGGATTTTCCAGGCAAGAGGACTGGAGTGGGGTGCCATTGCCTTCAGGGACTTCTAAAGGAAGAGCAGTATAATCACCATTAAGGCAGGCTTTAGGCTTACTGGGTTGCCCCCTGAAATTTCATCTTAATACTGCTCCATTCCTTTACTTCCAAGAGTCACATAAATTACTGTCAAGAGTTGATATAAAAAGTCTGGTCACTTGATCCAGTGCTATTTTGATTTATATACACTTGGATAACTATGATGGAATAGAAGTTAGCTATTAAAATACAAAAAAATAAACTAAAAATGTGAAGGATGAAGCTACTCGGATTATTCCATTGTGAGTTTATCATTCAGGGTTCAATATATACCAATATAAATTTTATATCATCTTTATGAATATCATTTAGGATGGCAATAATAGGGATAGATCCAAAATTGCATTCTTTCTTCTTAAATAATGAGTTCCCCTCAAAATGCAAATAGTAATGAATGATCCAAAGTCCAAATGTACTAGCAAACCATTGCTTGAAGAATTTAATATTGAAAAATAAAATAAGCAGTTTTAAAATAATTATACAGCCATCTTATTGTTTGAATTTATATGGCAAAGACAGATCTGATTATATTTGACATCTTATTTCTTTTGTTATCTTCTTCTGTGTTTAGCTGTTATTATCTCTCTTAACTCCCTATTGGGAGAATTATATTTGAGCAATTGCCTCTCCAGCAACATTTATGAAAATGAGTGTAGTACTCTGAAAATACCTCCCTCCATAGCTCATTAAATGCTCTTTTCTAACTTGTTCACATGGAGTGTGGATTATTTAGCTTTCCCATAACTGAGCAGTAGAATTTAACAAACAATGTCAAGCTATTTATATATTTTTCTTCTTTGTTAAAAAATGCACACAGGTACATGCCTTTTCATTGATAGTGTTATTAAAGATTCAATACAACTTGTGAATTACAAAGGGCTGGATTATATACTTAAGTATTAAAACTGACAAAAAAGTTTTTAGAAAATCTTTTTCCTACTGTGAATGCATTAAAAAAATCTTTAGCTCATCACAAAGAAATGTACAAAGTACCAGAATTGCTATGACCTGAAAAAAATCAACAAATATGGGCATTTAGTGTATCCTATATATATGTGCAATGGATTTGAATATGTTATAGAAGGAAACATATGTTTGTCTCTCACATAGCTATATCTGCATGGAAGTAAAAAACCCTTTGCTGGTCCAGAACAGCTACTTAAAAACTTACTTTTAGTACAAGGCTCATAATCAACTTTGAAAAGAAAGTGAATCTTGAATTTAAGACTTTAAAACTTTTCAATATTCCCGACATCCTATCTCTAAGTGCTACTGAGGTCAGCTCTATCTTAGATTGTAAAAATCACACAAAACTTTTCTGATATTTTCTTATTTCCTCATAAGTTGAGAATTGAAATGGTTCAGTATTCTGCTCCCAAAGACATTGCTGCAATAATCGGAATTTCTTCCTATTCCTCTCTCACCAAAAGGTGCTGGTAAACTCTTTATATTCCTCCCTTTTTAGATTGACTTCTCTATTGCTTAATGGGGTTTCCCTTGTGGCTCAGAGGTAAAAGAATCTGCCTGCAATACAGGAGACATGGTTAGAGTCATGGGTTCAGTTCCTGGGTTTGGGAAGATCCTCTGGAGGAGGAAATTGCAATCCACTCCAGTGTCCTTGCCTGAAAAATCCCATGGACAGAGGAGCCTGGTAGGCTACAGTCCATGGGGTCCCAAAGAGTCAGACATTACTTAGTGAATAAACACACACACACAACACATTGCTAAATAGCTCTTGAGAAAAGCTGTCTTATCAAGTAGTGGTCTGAGATGTTGTATAGGGTTTTTCTATAAATGCTCATGATGCTTTAAACTGCTCCCTAACCTTCCTTATCTCATTGGTGTTTGTGTTTGTGGTATGTGTGAACACTCAAAGTTTTCCCTCCTGACCCTCATGTACCTATTCTCTCAACTCATACAGCAGTAAGAGTTTAGGAATCCCTCTTAAGTAACAAATTACCCTGGCTTATGTTAGTCATTGCTGTTTTACTTTTTGTTCTGGCTGAAAATTCTTATTCTGTTAAGTCCTACCTCAAATATCATTGTGCCTGTGAGCTCTTTCATATTGTCTGTTTAGAGTTGGTTACACTTTCCTTTGTACTTTCCTAACAATTGGTTCCTCTGATATCTCTGATTTTCTTGAAGAGATCCCTAGTCTTTCCCATTCTGTTGTTTTCCTCTATTTCTTTGCATTGATCGCTGAAGAAGGCTTTCTTATCTCTTCTTGCTGTTCTTTGGAACTCTGCATTCAGATGTTTATATCTTTCCTTTTCTCCTTTGCTTTTCACTTCTCTTCTTTTCACAGCTATTTGTAAGGCCTACCCAGACAGCCATTTTGCTTTTTTGCATTTCTTTTCCATGGGGATGGTCTTGATCCCTGTCTCCTGTACAATGTCACGAACCTCATTCCATAGTTCATCAGGCACTCTATCTATCAGATCTAGGCCCTTAAATCTATTTCTCACTTCCACTGTATAATCATAAGGGATTTGATTTAGGTCATACCTGAATGGTCTAGTGGTTTTCCCTACTTTCTTCAATTTCAGTCTGAATTTGGCAATAACAAGTTCATGGTCTGAGCCACAGTCAGCTCCTGGTCTTGTTTTTGCTAATTGTATAGAGCTTCTCCATCTTTGGCTGCAAAGAATATAATTGATCTGATTTCGGTGTTGACCATCTGGTGATGTCCATGTGTAGAGTCTTCTCTTGTGCTGTTGGAAGAGGGTATTTGCTATGACCAGTGCATTTTATTGGCAAAACTCTATTAGTCTTTGCCGTGCTTTATTCCGTATTCCAAGGCCAAATTTGCCTGTTACTCCAGGTGTTTCTTGACTTCCTACTTTTGCATTCCAGTCCCCTATAATGAAAAGGACATCTTTTTTGGGTGTTAGTTCTAAAACGTCTTGTAGGTCTTCATAGAACCATTCAACTTCAGCTTCTTCAGCGTTACTGGTTGGGGCATAGACTTGGATTACTGTGACATTGAATGGTTTGCCTTGGAAACGAAGAGAGATCATTCTGTCGTTTTTGAGATTGCATCCAAGTATTGCATTTCAGACTCTTTTGTTCACCATGATGGCCACTCCATTTCTTCTGAGGGATTCCTGCCCGCAGTAGTAGATTCATGCAAAGATGGGCTCGATAAAGGACAGAAATGGTATGGACCTAACAGAAGCAGAAGATATTAAGAAGAGGTGGCAAGAATACACAGAAGAACTGTACAAAAAAGAGCTTCACGACCCAGATAATCATGATGGTGTGATCACTGACCTAGAGCCAGACATCCTAGAATGTGAAGTCAAGTGGGCCTTAGAAAGCATCACTACGAAAAAAGCTAGTGGAGGTGATGGAATTCCAGTGGAGCTATTCCAAATCCTGAAAGATGATGCTGTGAATGTGCTACACTCAATATGCCAGCAAATTTGGAAAACTCAGCAGTGGCCACAGGACTGGAAAAGGTCCATTTTCATTCCAATCCCAAAGAAAGGCAATGCCAAAGAATGCTCAAACTACAGCACAATTGTACTCATCTCACAGGCTAGTAAAGGAATGCTCAAAATTCTCCAAGCCAGGCTTCAGCAATATGTGAACCGTGAACTTCCTGATGTTCAAGCTGGTTTTAGAAAAGGCAGAGGAACCAGAGATCAAATTGCCAACATCCGCTGGATCATGGAAAAAGCAAGAGAGTTCCAGAAAAACATCTATTTCTGCTTTATTGACTATGCCAAAGCCTTTGATGTCTGGATCACAATCAACTGTGGAAAATTCTGAAAGAGATGGAATACCAGACCATCTGATCTGCCTCTTGAGAAATCTGTATGCAGGTCAGGAAGCAACAGTTAGAACTGGACATTGAACAACAGATTGGTTCCAAATAGAAAAAGGAGTACGTCAAGGCTGTATATTGTCACCATTTTATTTAACTTCTATGCAGAGTACATCATGAGAAATGCTGGATTAGAAGAAACACAAGTTGGAATCAAGATTGCTGGGAGAAATATCAATCACCTCAGATATGCAGATGACACCACCCTTATGGCAGAAAGTGAAGAGGAACTAAAAAGCCTCTTGATGAAAGTGAAAGTGGAGAGTGAAAAGGTTGGCTTAAAGCTCAACATTCAGAAAACGAAGATCATGGCATCTGGTCCCATCACTACATGGGAAATAGATGGAGAAACAGTGGAAACAGTGTCAGACTTTATTTTTCTGGGGTCCAAAATCACTGCAGATGGTGACTGCAGCCATGAAATTAAAAGACGCTTACTCCTTGGAAGGAAAGTTATAACTAACCTAGATAGCATATTCAAAAGCAGAGACATTACCTTGCCAACAAAGGTTCGCCTAGTCAAGGCTATCGTTTTTCCTGTGGTCATGTATGGATGTGAGAGCTGGACTGTGAAGAAGGCTGAGCGCCGAAGAATTGATGCTTTTGAACTGTCGTGTTGGAGAAGACTCTTGAAAGTCCCTTGGACTGCAAGGAGATTCAACCAGTCCATTCTGAAGGAGATCAGCCCTGGGATTTCTTTGGAAGGAATGATGCTAAAGCTGAAACTCCAGTATTTTGGCCACCTCATGCGAAGAGTTGACTCATTGGAGAAGACTCTGATGCTGGGAGGGATTGGGGGCAGGAGGAGAAGGGGACGACAGAGGATGAGATGGCTGGATGGATGTAATGGATGTGAGTCTGAGTGACCTCCGGGAGTTGGTGATGGACAGGGAGGCCTGGCGTGCTGCAGTTCATGGGGTCGCAGAGTTGGACAGGACTGAGCGACTGATCTTGATTCCAACTTGTGTTTCTTCCAGTCCAGCATTTCTCATGATGTACTCTGCATATAAGTTAAATAAACATGGTGACAATATGCAGCCTTGACGTACTCCTTTTCCTATTTCGAACCAGTCTGTTGTTCCATGACCAGTTCTAACTGTTGCTTCCTGACCTGCATACAGATTTCTTAAGAGGCAGATCAGGTGGTCTGGTATTCCCATCTCTTTCAGAATTTTCCACAGTTTATTGTGATCCACACAGTCAAAGGCTTTGGCATAGTCAATAAAGCAGAAATAGATGTTTTTCTGGAATTCTCTTGCTTTTTCCATGATCCAGCGGATGTTGGCAATTTGATCTCTGGTTCCTCTGCCTTTTCTAAAACCAGCTTGAACATCAGGAAGTTCACGGACAAAAGAGTCGGACAAAGAGTCGAACACAGCTGAGCGACTGATCTGATCTGATCTGAGCGACTGATCTGATCTGATCTGAACAATTGGTTGATTGCTTATCAATTTTGTCAAGGCCTAGAGCTCTTTGAAATGGAAATTACATCTTCAGATCAGATCAGATCAGATCAGTCGCTCAGTCGTGTCCGACTCTTTGTGACCCCATGAACCGCAGCACGCCAGGCCTCCCTGTCCATCACCAGCTCCCAGAGGTCACTCAGACTCACATCCATTGAGTCAGTGATGCCATCCAGCCATTTCATCCTCTGTCGTCCCCTTCTCCTCCTGACCCCAATCCCTCCCAGCATCAGAGTCTTCTCCAATGAGTCAACTCTTCGCATGAGGTGGCCAAAGTACTGGATTTTCAGCTTTAGCATCATTCCTTCCAAAGAAATCCCAGGGCTGATCTCCTTCAGAGTGGACTGGTTGGATCTCCTTGCAGTCCAAGGGACTCTCAAGAGTCTTCTCCAACACCACAGTTCAAAAGCATCAATTCTTCGGCACTCAGCCTTCTTCACAGTCCAGCTCTCACATCCATACATGACCACAGGAAAGCCCACAGCCATGGTTAAAACACATATATTTGTGGACTTTTCAGTTATGTAAGCAAAGATCATTTCCTGTTTTGCTTATGCCAGTCTGAGGCTGGGTTTTCTGCAATTTGTAACTTAAAAGGCTAACCTTGTTGTTTAGTTGCCCAGTCGTGCCGACTCTTTGCCACCCCATGGTCTGCAGCACACAAGGCCTCCTTGTCCCTCACCATTTCCTGAAGTTTGCCCAAGTTCATGTCCATTGCATTGGTTATGCCATCCAAGCATCTCATCCTCTGTCCCCCTCTTCTCCTTCTGCCCTCAATCTTTCCTAGCATCAATGACTTTTCCAAGTCCTTGATGATGTGAGTCAGCTGTTCACATCAGATGACCAAAATATTGGAGCTTCAGCATCAGTCCTTCCAATGTGTATTCAGGGTTGATTTCCCTTAAGATTGATTGGTTTTATTTCCTTGCTGTCTGAGGGATTTTCAGGAGTCTTCTCCAGCATCACAGTTCGAAGGTATCAATTCTGTGGTGTTCTGCCTTCTTTACGATCTAGCTCTCACAACCATATGTTACCACTGGGAAGACCATAGCCTCGTCTATATGGACCCTTGTCAGCAGAGCAATGTGTCTGCTTTTCAACACACTGTCTAGGTTTGTCATAACTTTCCTGCCAAGAAACAATCGTCTTCTGATTTCATGTCTGCAGTCACCATCTGCAGTGACTTTAGAGCCCAAGAAGAAGACATCTGTCACTACTTCTACCTTTTCCTGGTCTATCTGCCATGAAGCAATGGGGGCAGATGCCATGATCTTAGTTTTTTTTTTTTTAAATATTTAGTCCGAAGCTGCTTTTTCACTCTCCTACTTCACCCTCATCAAGAGGCTCTTTAGTTCCTTTTTGCTTTCTGCCATTAGAGTGGTATCATCTGCATATCTGAGGTATGGTCAGTCACCCAGAGCCAGACATTCTGGAGTGTGAAGTCAAGTGGGCCTTCCTTAGCAAGCACTGCTGCTAACAAAGCTAGTGGATGGAATGGAATTTCAGTAGAACTATTCAAAACCCTAAAGGATGATGCCATCAAGGCTTTGCATTCGTTATGTCAGCAAATCTGGAAGACCCAACAGTGGACACAGGACTGGAAAAGGTCCATCCTCATCCCAGTTCCCAAGAAGGGTAGTGCTAACCATCAGACCATTGCACTTATCTCCCATGCTAGTAAGGTCATGCTTAAAATATTGCAAGCTAGGCTTCAGCAGTATTTGAACCAAGAACTTCCAGACATCCAAGCTAGGTTTAGAAAAGGAAGAACCAGAGATTAAATTGCAACATTTGCTGGATCATAGAGAAAGCAAGGGAATTCCAGAGAAATATCTACCTCTGTTTCATTGACTATGCTAAAGTCTTTGACTTGTGGACCATAACAAATTGTGGAAAGCTCTTAAAGAGATGAGAATACCAGACCATCAGACCTGTCTGCTGAGAAACCTGCATGCGGGTCAAGAAGTGAATAATTAGAACTCTGTATGGAACAACTGATTAAGATTCAAGATTGAGAAGAGTATAATAAAACTATCTGCCGTCACTCTTTTGTTTAACCTATATGCAGAGCACATCATGAGAAATGCCAGGCTGGATGAGTTACAAACTGGGATCAAGATGGATGTGAGAAACATCAACCTCAGATATATAGATGATATCACTCTAATGGCAAAAAAAGGCTAATACAGCCTAACAATCCAAATTTGCACTAAGCCTTGTCTAGTGATTAAATATGTAAATGTACATGTTCCACACATATACATATGTGTGTATATATATTATTTGCATATGTGTATTATATATGCTATTATTTTTCAAATATATGCAGCATCACTGTAATAAATAAAAATTGCTTATAAGTGTTACTGATACTGTGCCAACTTGGTTATGCATTTTCTCACCTGATGGTCTCTAAAGATAGAACAGCATCCCTGAGGTCTGTCCAAGTTTTAACACTCAAAGAGATTATCATACTCAAAATCATTGTTATCACTGATTCGGAACATTTGGGGAGGTTCGGAATCTGTACTCCATGTTCAGCAAATATATATTTATTAATTTCAGTTATAAAAGATATTTTCACCATTAAAGATTGTATTACCTTGAATCATATGATATTGTCAGTTTGCAACTACTTTGACAGAAAAAAAACAATTTCATATGGTTCAACCTAATAGAAGCCCAATAAGTATCTATTGAATGAATGCATCAATCATTTTTACTATTTTTGTCCTGTAGCTATAGAATACTATTCCAAAAGAAGCATAAAAAATCAATTTTGTGAGTACTTGCTACTTGACTCACCTTCAGTTCTGTTGTGTTCAGTTCAGTTCAGTTGCTCAGTCATGTCCAAATCCTTGCGACCCCAAGAACTGCAGTATGCCAGGCCTCCCTGTCCATCACCAACTCCTGGAGTTTACCCAAACTCATGTCCATTGAGTCAGTGATGCCATCCAATCATCTTATCCTCTGTCATCCCCTTCTCCTTTTGCACTCAATCTTTCCCAGCATCAGGGTCTTTTCAAATGAGTCAGCTCTTCGCATCAGGTGGCCAAAGAAGTAGAGTTTCAGCTTCAAGATCAGTCCTTTCAATGAACACCCAGGACTGATCTCCTTTAGGATGGACTGGTTGGATCTCCTTGCAGTCCTAGGGACTCTCAAGAGTTTTCTCCAACACCACAGTTCAAAAGCATCAATTCTTCAGTGCTCAGCTTTCTTTATAGTCCAACTCTCACATCCACACATGACTACTGGAAAAACCATAGCCTTGACTAGATGGACCTTTGTTGACAAATAAATGTCTCTGCTTTTGAATATGCTGTCTAGGTTGGTTATAACTTTCCTTCCAAGGAGTAAGCATCTTTTAATTTCATGGCTGCAATCACCATCTACAATGATTTTAGAGCCCCTAAAAATAAAGTCAGCCACTGTTTCCACTGTTTGTCCATCTATTTGCCATGAAGTGATGGGATCAGATGCCATGATGTTGGTTTTCTGAATGTTGGGCTTTAAGCCAACTTTTTCACTCTCCTCTTTCTCTTTCATCAAGAGGCTTTTTAGTTCTTCTTCATTTTCTGCCATGAGGGTGGTGCCATCTGCATATCTGAGGTTATTGATACTATTTTTATTCAAACAGGCGTCTGTGTTTAGACTTTGCCTAAGAGATTGAAATTGCCTGGGAAATTTTCATTTGCATTTCTTGGTCTGAAATAGCCATTTCAGAGGCTGGAACACCAGTAGCTCTTTCTCCATCACTATTTAAAGTAAACTCACTTCCCCCCACTCTTCATTCTTGATGGGTGAGCCACATCTCTGTGTGTGTGTCTATTTTTTTTTTTTTTCATTAAAAAAATAATTATATGGCATGCTGATCCATAAAAGTGCTTATAAATAACTTTTTAATTAAGATTTCAAAACTTCTCTGTGCTCACATTTTCCCCAGAAGTCTTTACTATCCTATTTGTATGTCTGTCCTATTCACTGTTCCTTTCTCTCCTCACTGTTTGAAATACCTGAGAGATCATCTAGAATGAAATTGAAGAAAACTGCTTTGCAATTATGAGAATAAAAGAAATGTAAAACCACTGCCCATTCCTGTTCACCTCCACCTCTCCCCCATTTTCTGTTTTCTACTATTTGTCACAGTAACAACTGTGCATTTTGCTTGCCATCTCTATGAGGACTACATGTTTTGTTTCTTCTGCCAGGCACTTGTGTCACAAAGAAGAACAGCCCTAAGAGGTCTGTATTTAAGTAGAAAATGTTCTCAAAATTCTAGATACAAAATAGTTTATTTTGTATTCCTGAAGACAGTTAGGTACGCCTGAACCTTAGTTATGCTTCTCAACACTCACAAAATTAAAGCTTCAAATTAAACATCTCATCGGTATAGCCCTTTTGCAATTCATCTATTTGTTTCAGAAATGATAAAGGAGGAAAATGATGTGTTTTAGGAGGTACTTGGTCACAATACAAACTCACATTTATTTGGAAGTCTCAGAAAATAGAAACTGGAAAGCCTGTTGAGGGAAGAGTGTGGAATAAAGGAAGTCAGCCAAGTGAGTAAACATGAAATGGAGGATTATCCTTATTGGTAGAGAATCCATTACAGTAAGAAATTGAAACAGGATATTCTGCATCTAAAACAGTGATCAGATCAGATCAGATCAGATCAGTCGCTCAGTCGTGTCCGACTCTTTGCGACCCCATGTACCACAGCACGCCAGGCCTCCCTGTCCATCACCAGCTCCCGGAGGTCACTCAGACTCACACCCATCAACTCAGTGATGCCATCCAGCCATCTCATCCTCTGTCGTCCCCTTCTCCTCCTGCCCTCAATCCCTCCCAGCATCAGAGTCTTCTCCAATGAGTCAACTCTTCGCATGAGGTGGCCAAAATACTGGAGTTTCAGCTTTAGCATCATTCCTTCCAAAGAAATCCCAGGGTTGATCTCCTTCAGAATGGACTGGTTGGATCTTCTTGCAGTCCAAGCGACTCTCAAGAGTCTTCTCCAACACCACAGTTCAAAAGTATCAATTCTTCGGCGCTCAGCCTTCTTCACAGTCCAGCTCTCATATCCATACATGACCATAGGAAAGACCATAGCCTTGACTAGGCGAACCTTTGTTGGCAAAGTGACGTCTCTGCTTTGGAATATGCTATCTAGGTTGGTCATAACTTTCCTTCCAAGGAGTAAGCGTCTTTTAATTTCATGGCTGCAGTCACCATCTACAGTGATTTTAGAGCCCAGAAAAATAAATTTTGACACTGTTTCCACTGTTTCTCCATCTATTTCCCATGTAGTGATGGGACCAGATGCCATGATCTTCGTTTTCTGAATGTTGAGCTTTAAGCCAACCTTTTCACTCTCCACTTTCACTTTCATCAAGAGGCTTTTTAGCCCCTCTTCACTTTCTGCCATAAGACTGGTGTCATCTGCATATCTGAGGTTATTGATATTTCTCCCAGCAATCTTGATTCCAACTTCTGTTTCTTCCAGTCCAGCATTTCTCATGATGTACTCTGCATAGAAGTTAAATAAACATGGTGACAATATGCAGCCTTGACGTACTCCTTTTCCTATTTGGAACCAGTCTGTTGTTCCATGACCAGTTCTAACTGTTGCTTCCTGACCTGCATACAGATTTCTCAAGAGGCAGATCAGGTGGTCTGGTATTCCCATCTCTTTCAGAATTTTCCATAGTTTATTGTGATCTACACAGTCAAAGGCTTTGGCATAGTCAATAAAGCAGAAATAGATGTTTTCTGGAACTCTCTTGGTTTTTCCATGATCCAGCGGATGTTGGCAATTTGATCTCTGGTTCCTCTGCCTTTTCTAAATCCAGCTTGAACATCAGGAATTTCACGGTTCACATATTGCTGAAGCCTGGCTTGGAGAATTTTGAGCATTACTTTACTAGCGTGTGAGATGAGTGCAATTGTGCGGTAGTTTGAGCATTCTTTGGCAGTGCCTTTCTTTGGGATTGGGATGAAAACTGACCTTTTCCAATCTTGTGGCCACTGCTGAGTTTTCCAAATTTGCTGGCATATTGAGTGCCGCACTTTCACAGCATCATCTTTCAGGATTTGGAATAGCTCCACTGGAATTCCATCACCTCCACTAGCTTTGTTCATAGTGATACTTTCTAAGGCCCATTTGACTTCACATTCCAAGATGTCTTGCTGTAGGTCAGTGATCACATCATCATGATTATCTGGGTCGTGAAGCTCTTTTTTGTACAGTTCTTCTGTGTATTCTTGCCACCTCTTCTTTATCTTCTGCTTCTGTTAGATCCGTACCATTTCTGTCCTTTATTGTGCTCATCTTTGCATGAAATGTTCCTTTGGTATCTCTGATTTTCTTGAAGAGATCCCTAGTCTTTCCCATTCTGTTGTTTTCCTCTATTTCTTTGCATTGATCACTGAAGAAGGCTTTCTTATCTCTTCTTGCTATTCTTTGGAACTCTGCATTTAGATGTTTATATATTTCCTTTATATACATGTTTATATGTTTATATCTTTCCTTTCCTTTCCTTTCTAAAACAGTGAGACTACTGACAATTTCCAAATGCCCTATACAGTATTTCTCACAATTTTACATAAAGTATTGATGGTTATTTCATTGGCATTTCAAACATACATGGTTGAAACTGTTTTCAACACACTTGAATCTTAATACACAAATCATCATTTCCCCAGTTACCCACAGTATCTTGATATCTCTCAATTTTTTCCCTTCTTGATCCTCACTTCAGATCATTTACCAAATCCAGTCAATTTTATCTCCATCATAGATCTTTAATCCTTTTATTCCTTTACTTCCCCACTGCCATTGCCTCAATTCAGACACTTATTAATTCTGGCATGGGCTATTTTAACTCTCTAGTAACCTATGCTTTATTCATGGACCTAACATTCCAGGTTCCTATGCAATATTGCTCTTTACAGCATCGGACCTTGCTTCTATCACCAGGCACATCCACAACTGGGTATTCTTTTTGCTTTGGCTCCATCCCTTCATTCTTTCTGGAGTTATTTCTCCACTGATCTCCAGTAGCATATTGGGCACCTATGACCTGGGGAGTTCCCCTTTCAGTATCCTATCATTTTACCTTTTCATACTGTTCATGGGGTTCTCAAGGCAAGAATACTGAAGTGGTTTGCCATTCCCTTTTCCAGTGGACCACATCCTGTCAGACCTCTCCACCATGACCCGCCCATCTTGGGTGGCCTTACATGAATGGCTTAGTTTCATTGAGTTAGACAAGGCTGCGGTCCATGAGATTAGATTGACTAGTTTTCTGTGATTACGGTTTCAGTGTGTCTGCCCTCTGATGCCCTCTAGCAATACCTACCATCTTATTTGGTTTCTCTTACCTTGGATGTGGGGTATTGGAAGTGGTCAAACAGGAGATAGCAGAGTGAATGTTAACATTCTAGAAATCAGCGAACTAAAATGGATTGAAATGGGTGAATTTAACTCAGATGACCATTATATCTACTACTGGGGGCAGGAATCCCTCAGAAGAAATGAAGTAGCCATCGTGGTCAACAAAAGAGTCCGAAATGCAGTACTTGGATGCAATCTCAAAAATGACAGAATGAACTCTGTTAGTTTCCAAGGCAAACCAATCAATATCACAGTAATCCAAGTCTATGCCCCACCAGTAACACAGAGGAAGCTGAAATTGAATGGTTCTATGAAGACCTACAAGACCTTCTAGAACTAACACCCCAAAAAAGATGTCCTTTTCATTATAGGGGACTAGAATGCAAAAGTAGGAAGTCAATAAACTCCTGGAGTAACAGGCAAATTTGGCCTTGGAATATGGAATGAAGCAGGGCAAAGACTAACAGAGTTTTGCCAAGACAACACACTGGTAATAGCAAACACCCTCTTCCAACATCACAAGAGAAGACGCTACACATGGACATCACCAGATGGTCAACACCAAAATCAGAGTAATTATATTCTTTGGAGCCAAAGATGGAGAATCTCTATACAGTCAGTAAAAACAAGACCAGGAGCTGACTGTGGCTCAGATCATGAACTCCTTATTGCCATTTTCAAACTTAAACTGCAGAAAGTAGGGAAAACCACTAGACCTTTCAGGTATGACCTAAATCAAATCCGTTATGATTATACAGTGGAAGTGAGAAATAGATTTAAGGGCCTAGATCTGATAGATAGAGTGCCTGATGAACTATGGACATGAGGTTCATGACATTGTACAGGAGACAGGAATCAAGACCATCCCCATGGAAAAGAAATGCAAAAAAGCAAAATGGCTGTCTGGGGAGGCCTTACAAATAGCTGTGAAAAGAAGAGAAGTGAAAAGCAAAGGAGAAAAGGAAAGATATAAACATCTGAATGCAGAGTTCCAAAGAATAGCAAGGAGAGATAAGAAAGCCTTCCTCAGTGACCAATGCAAAGAAATAGAGGAAAACAATAGAATGGGAAAGACTAGAGATTTCTTCAAGATAATTAGGGATACCAAGGGAACACTTCATGCAAAGATGGGCTTGATGAAGGACAGAAATAGTATGGACCTAACAGAAGCAGAAGATATTAAGAAGAGGTGGCAAGAATACACAGAAGAACTGTACAAAAATATCTTCATGACCAAGATAATCCCAATGGTGTGATCACTCACCTAGAGCCAGACATCCTAGAATGTGAAGTCAAGTGGGCCTTAGAAAGCATCACTACGAACAAAGCTAGTGGAGGTGATGGAATTCCAGGTGAGCTATTCCAAATCTTGAAAGATGATGCTGTGAAAGTGCGGCACTCAATATGCCAGCAAATTTGGAAAACTCAGCAGTGGCCACAGGACTGGAAAAGGTCCATTTTCATTCCAATCCCAAAGAAACGCAAAGCCAAAGAATGCTCAAACTACTGCACAATTGTACTCATCTCACACGCTCTTAAAGTAATGCTCAAAATTCTCCAAGCCAGGTTTCAGCAATACATGAACCGTGAACTTCCAGATGTTCAAACTGGTTTTAGAAAAGGCAGAGGAACCAGAGATCAGATTGCCAACATCTGCTGGATCATGGAAAAAGCAAGAGAGTTCCAGAAACACATCTATTTCTGCTTTATTGACTATGCCAAAGCCTTTGATTGTGTGGATCACAATAAACTGTGGAAAATTCTGAAAGAGATGGGAATACCAGATCACTTCACCTGCCTCTTGAAAAACCTGTATGCAGGTCAGGAAGCAACAGTTAGAACTGGACATGGAACAACAGATTGGTTCCAATTAGGAAAAGTAGTACGTCAAGGCTGTATATTGTCACCTTGCTTATATAACTTATATGCAGAGTACATCATGAGAAATGCTAGGTTGGAAGAAGCACAAGCTGGAATCAAGATTGCCAGGAGAAATATCAATCACCTCAGATATGCAGATGACACCACCCTTATGGCAGAAAGTGAAGAAGAACTAAAGAGCCTTTTGATGAAAGTGAAAGAGGAGAGTGAAAAAGTTGGCCTTAAGTTCAACATACAGAAAACGAAAATCATGGCATCCAGTCCCATCACTTCATGGGAAATACATGGGGAAACAGTGGAAACAGTGTCAGACTTTTTCTGGGCTCCAAAATCACTACAGATGGTGACTGCAGCCATGAAATTAAAAGATGCTTACTCCTTGGAAGGAAAGTTATGACCAACCTAGATAGCATATTGAAAAACAGAGACATTACTTTGCCAACAAATTTGCATCTAGTCAAGGCTATGGTTTTTCCTGTGGTCATATATGGATGTGAGAGCTGGACTGTGAAGAAAATTGAGCGCTGAAGAATTGATGCTTCTGAACTGTGGTTTTGGAGAAGACTCTTGCAAGTCCCTTGGACTGTAAGAGATCCAACCAGCACATTCTAAAGCAGATCAGTCCTGGGTGCTCTTTGGAAGGACTGATTTTAAAGCTGAAACTACAATACTTTGGCAACCTGATGTGAAGAGTAGATTCACTGGAAAAGACTGATGCTGGGAGGGATTGGAGGCAGAAGGAGAAGGGGACGACAGAGGATGAGATGGCTGGATGGCATCACCAACTCGATGGACATTAGTTTGAGTAAACTCCAGGAGATGGTAATGGATAGGGAGGCCCAGCATGCTGCAATTCATTGGGTCTCAAAGAGTTGGACACGACTGAGTGACTGAACTGAACTGAAGTGAACCTATCCTTCCATACTAAGCCACCCTCTATAACACTGCCAGAGGTATGTTTGAAATTTTATCTTATGGTGTCCTGAATCTGTGGTCTGTCTTTTTGCCCATTAAGCTAGCAATGAGATGGGTTATGCTCTCTCCACTCAACAATGTTCTTACAGTGGTATGGGTGCTTTGAGGATGGCTAAACTTTTGTATTAGTTGCCTGCGGCAGATCAGATCAGATCAGTTACTCAGTCGTGTCCGACTCTTTGCGACCCCATGAACTGCAGCACGCCAGGCCTCCCTGTCCATCACCAACTCCCGGAGGTCACTCAGACTCACATCCATCAAGTCAGTGATGCCATCCAGCCATCCCATCCTCTGTCGTCCCTTTCTCCTCCTGCCCCCAATCCCTCCCAGCATCAGAGTCTTCTTCAGTGAGTCAACTCTTCACATGAGGTGGCCAAAATACTGGAGTTTCAGCTTTAGCATCATTCCTTCCAAAGAAATCCCAGGGCTGATCTCCTTCAGAATGGACTGGTTGGATCTCCTTGCAGTCCAAGGGACTCTCAAGAGTCTTCTCCAACACCACAGTTCAAAAGCATCAATTCTTTGGTGCTCAGCCTTCTTCACAGTCCAGCTCTCACATCCATACATGACCACAGGAAAGACCATAGCCTTGATTAGGCGAACCTTTGTTGGCAAAGTAATGTCTCTGCTTTTGAATATGCTATCTAGGTTGGTCATAACTTTCCTTCCAAGGAGTAAGCGTCTTTTAATTTCATGGCTGCAGTCACCATCTGCAGTGATTTTGGAGCCCAGAAAAATAAACTCTGACACTGTTTCCACTGTTTCTCCATCTATTTCCCATGAAGTGATGGGACCAGATGCCATGATCTTCGTTTTCTGAATGTTGAGCTTTAAGCCAACCTTTTCCCTCTCCACTTTCACTTTCATCAACAGGCTTTTTAGTTCCTCTTCGCTTTCTGCCATAAGAGTGGTGTCATCTGCATATCTGAGGTTATTGATATTTCTCCCAGCAATCTTGATTCCAACTTCTGTTTCTTCCAGTCCAGCATTTCTCATGATGTACTCTATATATAAGTTAAATAAACATGGTGACAGGCACCATGCAAATGTTACAGACAGGGGAACAAGGATTCCTAGCAAGAATGGTAGCTTCTGCACTGTCCTGGACTTACCAGCTCTTGTCTCATTTCAAAGCCTAAAGGAGAGAGATCTCTGAGAGATGTTTGGGCAGTGTGAAAGTTTTGAATGGGTTTCTGTCCCTAGATTTGATGGCCCAAAATATAATAGTAAAAAGGCCTGAAAATGTCTAAATATGACAACCATTTACTTTGTTCTTTTTTGCCTCAGATAAGCCAAAAGATGTAAGCTATGATTAAACAAAACATAAACAAAAAAGTAGGGTCGTGTTAATTCTCAATTATCCATTCATGAATTACTTACGGTGATCCAGTGTTTCCTTTTTACCTATTGACATCTCAGGGGCTTTATTAAGGTAAGATCTGACACTACAGAAGAGAGGAGAAAGAGACTGACTCTTTATGGTTTGACTTTGACTTTTAGAAGGTATGTTTTTAATAATGAGCTTTAGGCTATTAGTTCTTCTTGTTGCTATTGTCTCTGCACGTTTTCTTTATTGTCATTTATTTTTGATATGGACTATTTTAAAGTTGTTACTGGATTTGTTACAATACTGCTTCTGTTTAATGTTTCAGCTCTTTGGCTGTGAGGTATATGGGATGTTAGCTCCCCGACCAGGGATAGAACCTACACCCCCTGCATTGGAAGACTAAGTCCCAACCACTGGACCACCAGGGGAGTCCCTTCATTGCCATTGTTGTCATCTTCCTCTTTTCTTCCTCTTCTTTCTATGCCTCCCCTTCCCTTCCTTCTTCATTCTCTCTCCCTCTCCACACTCACCCTCCTCTAATTATTACACAGTTAAGAACACCAGGAATTTTGGTTGAGTGAGAGAGTAAGAAGTCAGAGAAATAGTTACTAAGTTTTTTCTTTGAGAAATATTCTTTGTAACTCTTATTTGTAGCAAATATATGAGTTGGAACTTGAGTAAACATCCAGGCAAATAAATTACATGTGAAACCATTTTAGGAGAAAGGAACAAGTTGTTCAAGACCTGGCTATAAAGTGGATACATGGCCTATTTTATAAATGAAGAAACAGATGCTTAGAAATAATTTATTAGGGAATGGAAGATTAAGCCTTGATATTTCTAGCTTGAAAATACAGAGTCTTTCTGCTATATCTGGAATATATGTTTCTTTGATACTAAACTGCTCTTAAAACTATTATTTTATTTTTAATTTCTATATTGCTGGCCCAAACCTACAGTAACTTTCTTTTTGTATCAGATAAGTCGCTCAGTCGTGTCCGACTCTTTGAGACCCCATGAACGGCAGCACGCCAGGCCTCCCTGTCCATCACCAGCTCCCGGAGGTCACTCAGACTCACACCCATCAATTCAGTGATGCCATCCAGCCATCTCATCCTCTGTCGTCCCCTTCTCCTCCTGCCCTCAATCCCTCCCAGCATCAGAGTCTTCTTCAATGAGTCAACTCTTCACATGAGGTGGCCAAAATACTGGAGTTTCAGCTTTAGCATCATTCCTTCCAAAGAAATCCCAGGGCTGATCTCCTTCAGAATGGACTGGTTGGATCTTCTTGCAGTCCAAGTGACTCTCAACAGTCTTCTCCAACACCACAGTTCAAAAGCATCAATTCTTCGGCGCTCAGCCTTCTTCACAGTCCAGCTCTCACATCCATACATGACCACAGGAAAGACTATAGCTTTGACTAGGCGAACCTTAGTTGGCAAAGTAATGTCTCTGCTTTTGAATATGCTATCTAAGTTGATCATAACTTTCCTTCCAAGGAGTAAGCGTCTTTTAATTTCATGGCTGCAGTCACCATCTACAGTGATTTTGGAGCCCAGAAAAAGAAAGTCTGACACTGTTTCCACTGTTTCTCCATCTATTTCCCATGTAGTGATGGGACCAGATGCCATGATCTTCGTTTTCTGAATGTTGAGCTTTAAGCCAACCTTTTCACTCTCCACTTTCACTTTCATCAACAGGCTTTTTAGCCCCTCTTCACTTTCTGCCATAAGAGTGGTGTCATCTGCATATCTGAGGTTATTGATATTTCTCCCAGCAATCTTGATTCCAGCTTGTGTTTCCTCCAGTCCAGCATTTCTCATGATGTACTCTGCATAGAAGTTAAATAAACATGGTGACAATATACAGCCTTGACGTACTCCTTTTCCTATTTGGAACCAGTCTGTTGTTCCATGACCAGTTCTAACTGTTGCTTCCTGACCTGCATACAGATTTCTCAAGAGGCAGATCAGGTGGTCTGATATTCCCATCTCTTTCAGAATTTTCCATAGTTTATTGTGATCTACACAGTCAAAGGCTTTGGCATAGTCAATAAAGCAGAAATAGATGTTTTCTGGAACTCTCTTGGTTTTTCCATGATCCAGCGGATGTTGGCAATTTGATCTCTGGTTCCTCTGCCTTTTCTAAAACCAGCTTGAACATCAGGAAGTTCACGGTTCATATATTGCTGAAGCCTGGCTTGGAGAATTTTGAGCATTACTTTAGTAGCGTGTGAGATGAGTGCAATTGTGCGGTAGTTTGAGCATTCTTTGGCAGTGCCTTTCTTTGGGATTGGGATGAAAACTGACCTTTTCCAATCTTGTGGCCACTGCTGAGTTTTCCAAATTTGCTGGCATATTGAGTGCCGCACTTTCACAGCATCATCTTTCAGGATTTGGAATAGCTCCACTGGAATTCCATCACCTCCACTAGCTTTTTTCGTAGTGATGCTTTCTAAGGCCCACTTGACTTCACATTCTAGGATGTCTGGCTCTAGGTCAGTGATCACACCATCATGATTATCTGGGTCGTGAAGCTCTTTTTTGTACAGTTCTTCTGTGTATTCTTGCCCCGTCTTCTTAATATCTTCTGCTTCTGTTAGGTCCATACCATTTCTGTCCTTTATCGAGCCCACCTTTGCACGAAATGTTCCTTTGGTATCTCTGATTTTCCTGAAGAGATCCCTAGTCTTTCCCATTCTGTTATTTTCCTCTATTTCTTTGCATTGATCACTGAAGAAGGCTTTCTTATCTCTTCTTGCTATTCTTTGGAACTCTGCATTTAGATGTTTATATCTTTCCTTTTCTCCTTTGCTTTTCGCTTCTCTTCTTTCCACAGCTATTTGTAAGGCCTCCCCAGACAGCCATTTTGCTTTTTTGCATTTCTTTTCCATGGGATGGTCTTTATCCCTGTCTCCTGTACAATGTCACGAACCTCATTCCATAGTTCATCAGGCACTCTATCTATCAGATCTAGGCCCTTAAATCTATTTCTCACTTCCACTGTATAATCAGAAGGGATCTGATTTAGGTCATACCTGAATGGTCTAGTAGTTTTCCCTACTTTCTTCAATTTCAGTCTGAATTTGGCAATAAGGAGTTCATGATCTGAGCCACAGTCAGCTCCTGGTCTTGTTTTTGCTGATTGTATAGAGCTTCTCCATCTTTGGCTGCAAAGAATATAATCGATCTGATTTCGGTGTTGACCATCTGGTGATGTCCATGTATAGAGTCTTCTCTTGTGTTGTTGGAAGAGAGTAGTTGCTATGACCAGTGCATTTTCTTGGCAAAACTCTGTTAGTCTTTGCCCTGCTTCATTCCGTGTTCCAAGGCCAAATTTGCCTGTTACTCCAGGTGTTTCTTGACTTCCTACTTTTGCATTCCAGTCCCCTATAATGAAAAGGACATCTTTTTGGGGTGTTAGTTCTAAAAGGTCTTGTAGGTCTTCATAGAACCGTTCAACTTTAGCTTCTTCGGCGTTACTAGTTGGGGCATAGATTTGGATTACTGTGACATTGAATGGTTTGCCTTGGAAATGATATTATAAACTAGTGTGGGCAAACTATTCCCAGCTTTTGAGAGAAGAGCTTTAATTTAAGGAGACTTAAAGGACCTAACAGAAGCAGAAGATATTAAGAAGAGATGGCCAGAATACACAGAAGAACTGTACAAAAAGATCTCCACGGCCCAGATAATCACAATGGTGTGATCACTGACCTAGAGCCATACATCCTGGAATGTGAAGTCAAGTGGGCCTTAGAAAGCATCACTATGAACGAAGCTAGTGGAGGTGACGGAATTCCAGTGGAGCTATTCCAAATCCTGAAAGATGATGCTGTGAAAGTGCGGCACTCAATATGCCAGCAAATTTGGAAAACTCAGCAGTGGCCACAGGACTGGAAAAGGTCAGTTTTCATTCCAATCGCAAAAAGGCAATGCCAAAGAATGTTCAAACTACCGCACAATTGTACTCATCTCACACGCTAGTAAAGTAATGCTCAAAATTCTCCAAGCCAGGCTTCAGCAATATGTGAACCGTGAATTTCCAGATGTTCAAGAAAGTTTTAGAAAAGGCAGAGGAACCAGAGATCAAATTGCCAACATCCGCTGGATCTTGGAAAAAGCAAGAGAGTTCCAGAAACACATCTATTTCTGCTTCATTGACTATGCCAAAGCCTTTGACTGTGTGGATCACAATAAACTGTGGAAAATTCTGAAAGAGGTAGGAATACCAGACCACCTGATCTGCCTCTTGAGAAATTTGTATGCAGATCAGGAAGCAACAGTTAGAACTGGACATGGAACAATAGACTGTTTCCAAATAGGAAAAGGAGTACTCAAGGCTGTATATTGTCACCCTGCTTATTTAACTTCTATGCAGAGTACATCATGAGACACGCTGGGCTGGAAGAAACACAAGATGGAATCAAGATTGCCTGGAGAAATATTAATAACGCTCAGATGTGCAGATGACACCACCCTTATGGCATAAAGTGAAGAGGAACTAAAAAGCCTCTTGATTAAAGTGAAAGTGGAGAGTGAAAAAGTTGGCTTAGAGCTCAACATTCAGAAAATGAAGATCATGGCATCTAGTCCCATTACTTCATGGGAAATTGGTGAGGAAACAGTGGAAACAGTGTCAGACTACTTTTCTGGGCTCCAAAAATCACTGCAGATGGTGACTGCAGCCATGAAATTAAAAGACGCTTACTCCTTGGAAGGAAAGTTATGACCAACCTAGATAGCATATTCAAAAGCAGAGACATTACTTTGCCAACAAAGTTCATCTAGTCAAGGCTATGGTTTTTCCTGTGGTCATGTGGATGTGACAGCTGGACTGTGAAGAAGGCTGAGCGCCGAAGAATTGATGCCTTTGAACTGTGGTGTTGGAGAAGACTCTTGAGAGTCCCTTGGACTGCAAGGAGATCCAACCAGTCCATTCTGAAGGAGATCAGCCCTGAGATTTCTTTGGAAGGAATGATGCTAAAGCTGAAACTCCAGTACTTTGGTTACCTCATGCGAAGTGTTGACTCATTGGAAAAGACTCTGATGCTGGGAGGGATTGGGGGCAAGAGAAGGGGACAACAGAGGATGAGATGGCTGGATGGCATCACTGACTCGATGGATGTGAGTCTGAGTGAACTCCTGGAGCTCGTGATGGACAGAGAGGCCTGGCATGCTGCGATTCATGGGGTTGCAAAGAGTTGGACATGACTGAGCAACTGATCTGATCTGAAAGGTTTTCTTGTTGCAACAAATCATACTTCTGAGTGTTGGCCTTCAGAGCAGAAACTTCTTGTGTATAAAGTTCTGTAAGCTCATTGGTTATAACAGCACTTCATTTATTAAATGCTCAAAATATAAATTGTAATTAAATTTATTACTTGGTTTCTTTGGGGGGTGTACTTTCACTGAGTATATTCTCTTAGTTCTTGCTATAGTAGAAGCTTTTTTTTTATTTACCAAAAAAACCCCAAAGACAAAACACATACTTTCCTTTAAAACATTCTGAAAAATACAATGTAAAAAAATATATATAATATGTATATATATATAAGAAGATACTTGCAATATCCATTTATTGAGACATTTGATCAAAAGAGGTCTAAACATTTAAACTAGACAATTTTCCTTCAGTAATTCAGTAATTGTTTTTGTAGCAAAAACTATTTGTTAAATGTATTCTCTAAATTAGAATAATACATATAGTTGATACATTACCATGTAGCTTATATATAGAAATTTTAACATTTAAAGTAAGCAAACAGCTAGCTGAAGTGACTAAACCTGCCTTGCCCTCATAACAAGTAGAGTAGCTTCAGATCAGATCAGATCAGTCGCTCAGTTGTGTCCGACTCTTTGCGACCCCATGAACCGCAGCACGCCAGGCCTCCCTGTCCATCACCAACTCCCGGAGGTCACTCAGACTCACACCCATCGAGTCAGTGATGCCATCCAGCCATCTCATCCTCTGTCGTCCCCTTCTCCTCCTGCCCCCAATCCCTCCCAGCATCAGAGTCTTCTCCAATGAGTCAACTCTTCGCATGAGGTGGCCAAAATACTGGAGTTTCAGCTTTAGCATCATTCCTTCCAAAGAAATCCCAGGGCTGATCTCCTTCAGAATGGACTGGTTGGATCTCCTTGCAGTCCAAGGGACTCTCAAGAGTCTTCTCCAACACCACAGTTCAAAAGCATCAATTCTTTGGTGCTCAGCCTTCTTCACAGTCCAGCTCTCACATCCATACATGACCACAGGAAAGACCATAGCCTTGACTAGGCGAACCTTTGTTGGCAAAGTGATGTCTCTGCTTTTGAATATGCTATCTAGGTTGGTCATAACTTTCCTTCCAAGGAGTAAGCGTCTTTTAATTTCATGGCTGCAGTCACCATCTGCAGTGATTTTGGAGCCCCCAAAATAAAGTCTGACACTGTTTCCACTGTTTCTCCATCTGTTTCCCATGTAGTGATGGGACCAGATGCCATGATCTTCATTTTCTGAATGTTGAGCTTTAAGCCAACCTTTTCACTCTCCACTATCCTGCTAAATTTAACAAAATAAATGAACTACTGCTCAACTGAGAATCATCCAAACTATACATTTCTGAGTCATTTACAGTCATAAAGAGAAGATTCTGTTTATCACACCTTCATTGTGTTTATTGTTGAAGCTTAAACATTCACATTGATCACATAATGCCTTTGTCCCAACTAATTTTCAATTTTCTGACCCAATGTTCTGAATTTGGGCTACCCTGACCTCAGATCAGAGTGCAAATGGAAACACTTTTCACAGAGCAGGTATTTGACATATGCTTTTTAATTTATTGACACATATATAAAAGTGTTTAACAATTCTAAATTTGAAGAAATCTGATTTTATATTTCTTGCACAAGAGTTATTTTGTTTATCCAACCTCACTTCCATAATCTTGATTGTAAATTAATTCTTTCATTGCATCTTTCTTGAATCACAACATCAATTTTCATTAGACACCTTAGATGTCTTCTCTCATAAGTGACATTTTAAAAACTGAAAAAGCTGGTTGGCTGTATCTCCATGATCCACAGTTTCATGCTGCATATCCAGGAGCACATTGCTTTTAATCAACTTAGTGATATCAGGGTAATTTTTTTCTTTCCAGATATTGTATCTGCCAGTTTACAATGTTTGAGATCTAATGTCTTCATTCCATCAGTTCTTTTTTTATGATATATAAATACTCAGGGCCTTTTCTTTGACATTCAACGTATGCACTTTCACATTTGGCTGAGGAGTAAATTCTGGTACTGAATATCATTTGCATCAGACCAGAACCTACAAGAATAAATAGAGGGTAAGTGCACAGTCTCAAAGACACTCTCTCATCTTCCTTCCTGTCAATGTCTACAGTCCTCTGACTGAACGCTAACATTTGCAGACAGCTAACTTGACCTCAGTGTGATACAGATTTGTATTCAGTGATGGCATCTGGGTAAACCTTTTTTCTTCCACTTCAGTTATGTTGATTCTTCTTCTCCAGCCAGAATTGATTTTGATATCCTCAGTGAGATTATTTGGTAAATGTTTATTTCTCCTTTTTAAGGTTTTAAAAAGAGTGAATAAATACCTTTTGTTCATGATTAGAAAGGTACAATTCATATTACCTTACCTATCTCGTTTTAAAGATTTCACTTTTAATATTTACCACTTACATTAGGGAATTCATTTGTATTCATATTAGAAGGAAGAACTCATCTATTTAAAAACAACAATTCAATGAATTTTGAGAGACATATACTCCTATGAAATCACTGTCTCAATCAAGATACCAAACATTTCTGTGACCCCAACAGAATTCCTCACTCCCTTTGCAGTTCAATCCTCTCTCAACTCAGCCCTAGGTAACCACTGATCTGCTTTTTGACACTGGAGATTAGTTTGCATTTTCTAAAATTGTATATAAATGAAATCTTATGGTAGGTACTCTTTAATGTGTGTCTTCTTTTATATGGCATTAAGTTGAATGTAGACAGAGAATGCAGACCATATTTGAATCCATATTTGGGATAATTCTGATCAATTAGGAGTGAAGAGTAACCAAGAGGTGAAAGGATAATTTAGGTAAATTTTTTTGTGTTAAATTGTTTTTTGTGTTAAAAAAATAAGGGAAACAAATCTTAATATGCGTAGATGACATACTATATTTGTACTGTTGAAATTACAAAGAATATTTTAAAAAGGAACATAAATCCTTACCAGGAAACAACTTCTGGGTCAGTTAAAAATTAAAACTTTTCCATTAAGGCGTCCAATAATCACTGTATTTAAGAAGCTGAACATCAACTTAAAAAAATTGTGAAATGATTAATTTAGACATAAAAATATAACAAGTTCAGGAAATGTCACCACTGGTTTTTCAGGTTCACATGCATCTGATTTTCGTTTCCATATACTGTTTTCAGAGGATATTTAAATAATTTGACTGTGACAAGCCAAACTGTTTTGAGACCTCATTGAAAGTCAAATGAAAACATTAATCAAATGCAAAAATATTCCAGTCAGGCATAGAAGTGCTTCAGGTTAGAAAATAAAATGTTGCCTATGAGAAGGAAAATCAATCAATTTAGAAAAAGGAGGTATTGGTTCAAATCTACATGGTCAGTAGTGACTAGAAATCACTGGAACTTCAGGGGATGGTATTTTTCTTAAGAATCATCAGACAGTCTTCAATTCTTTGTTTGGCTAACTTTTCACCTGTGTAAATTAGAAAATCAGAGCAGTCAAACAGCTGATTACATTTTCTTTTCTTACTGTCTTCACTGTTTACTATCTTACTGTCTTCACAAGCTTTAGAGACTAGCACATGAATAATTATCTATGGCACAAAACAGCTAGGTAAGTGACCTGTGGGATGCAGTCTTAATTGAGCACAGGAATGACTTTCATATTATTAAATGCTACTGAATTGTTCAATATTAACTAAAAATTACCCTCTCATCTCTGCTATGAATTCTATAAACTACACCTCCCTCAGTAAGGCAATCTTGGCTTTACTTTTGCTTTACAATCTTTGCACACTGCTTTGCTGTTCACTCCTGGTTTGAGGGACTATAGGACTATTATCTCTATGTATTAGACTACATAAGTATATACTATGGGGAATAACCTTAGTTCATCACTTACTAACTCTATCACCTTCATAATTCGCTTACTCTCTTTAAGCATTTCTGTAACATATTTTTTAAAAAGCTATCATACAGAATTATGAATATTTATAAGCCAATATCTAGAAACACTGAGCTCAGTGCCTGGCACAAAGAAACATTAATATACGATATTCTCATATACCTTTAAAGTAAAAGTAAAAGTGAAGTCGCTCAGTTGTGTCCGACTCTGTGACCCCATGGACTGTAGCCTACCAGTCTCCTCAGTCTATGGAGTTTCCAGGCAAGAATACTGTGGTGGGTTGCCATTTCCTTCTCCAGGGGATCTTTCTGATCCAGGGATTGAACCTGGGTCTCCCGCATTGCAGGCAGATGCTTTATCATCTGAGCCACCAAGGAATACCAGTATACCTTTAAATGTTATTAATTCGTTCATGCAATTGATAAATATGATTTGAATTTTTATTAGGACCCAGTCACTGTGCTAGGATGGTAAAGAATCTACCTGCAATGTGGAAGACCTGGGTTCGATCCCTGGGTTGGGAAGATGCTCTGGAGGAAGGCATGGCACTCTAGTAAACTTGCCTGAAGAATCCCCTTGGACAGAGAAGCCTGGAGGGCTACAATCCATAGGGTAGCAAAGAGTTGGACATGACAGTGACTAAGCCCAGCACTGCACTGTGCGAAGCATTTGGGAATAAAATGGTATAAAATCCACAGCCCCTGTCCTGAGTGTATAGCAGGAAAGGTATTGAAATACATGAGAAATTTTAAGAGTGCTATCCTGTGATAAGTAGGATGTGCTGGGGGAACACCTAGGAGTGCTTCTTGGAAGAAGGAGCAGGAATTAGACAGGAGAAAGGTGTTATTGAAGGAGGTGAGAGAAGGGGCACTAAGAAGAAGAAAGGAAGGAGGTTTGGGCAGGGGTGGGTATTTTCTTTAGAACAAATAGCATGTGTTAACTCCTATACTAAGTTCTATATTTAAGAGCATATAGATGCAATTCAACGGACAAAGCCAAAAAAAGAGAAAACCCCAAACAAAAACAACAACAACAAAAAACCCAAAACAAAATAAAATAATAAAAGTAAATCCCCAAACTTTTGTTTTCTCTCTACTACTTACAATTCTGGGGAAGAAACTTAGTAAAAAGGAACTCTTTAGCCTCATATTTAGGAAGCAAAAATAAATAATAATAATAATTTTTGTCAAATCCAGTAGAGGCTTAATAAAAGTTCAATGCTGAAATGTCTGTCCTAAAGGCCAGCTATATCTCAATAGAAGGAAACTCAGAATATCTTTCTCATTCTTTGTATGAAATGGGAAAAAAAGAAATTAAAGAAAGAGAAAGAATTAGAGGAAGGCTGTAATCAATTCTTTCCTTTACAAATCCCAGCAATTCAGGAGGCCTGCCAGCGGCTAAATCTTTCTGGGACCACAGACAGGAAAAAGCCTATTAAAATGTGCTCCATTCCCAAAGAAAGGGGTCACTCAAGATCCTCAGGCCCTTAACTCTGAATAGATTTAATGAAAGTCAACTGCTATTTTAAGAATTTAGAAGGGGATTTCCCTCCCCAAAGAAAAGAAGCCAGACATCATCAATGTTCTAACACTGTTTCATCTCTAGCACCAGGCATGCTTTTCACTTACTTTCTGTAGGTTGTTAAAGCCGCTAAAAGAGGGTTTAGTGATTGAGAATACAGTTCTTCGCATACAAGGCTTAAAATGTAATTGATACAAAGACCATCCTTCCAGGATTAAAGAGTTTTAATCATTCTGTGAGGCTCATGTGCTCTTTTCTCCATGCTGGTCAAGGTAATAGTAAGCCTTTCAGAAAAGGAGTATGTTGTCTCTCATACCATTTATTAACCACAACAGCTTTCACCTTCAGTGGGAGGAAGATAATTCAGACTACTCTACAAATAGTAGAGATCCAGCAGTTGGATGCAAAATGAGTCTTCCTCTGAGACTTTCTGGCAACCCAGTACCATATGATTAATAAAAATGTTATACTGATTTTCTTGTAGAGTATTTCTCTAAAGTGCTCCATGTACCTTTGTCCTGACACCCCTATTAACTGCAAAGATATCTCTGTGAACAGGTAGACACAGATATCTTTATCTTCATTTGCAAATGAGGAACCTGAGGCAGAAAGAAGTCAAATGACATAACAAGGGTGACACAATGAGAACAGAAATAGAAATGTGAAAAATGATGGTCTTCTGGGAATCAAGAGGGTGTGATAGGATGAATTTTTTCCTTTTCTTTTACTACTGAAGGAAGAGCAGAGGCAATCTTCTCAATGTTAACTTTGAAAACATTCTCCCCATTTCCTTAGACTGAGAAGGACAGTGTCTTAGCTGGGTAGCTGGGTGAGCTAACTGGGTGCAAGAAGGAAAGATGCCTACCTACCTAGATGCCCCACCCCATACATCCTCTGCAAAATCAGGGTTTTTTCCTACTTGACCTTTTTACCTGCATGAACTCTGGGATGTGCCTTCCCCATCTCTGACATTGTACTGCCAAGCAATGATTGTTGAATGACTGAATGGCAGGTGTTTAAACTGTATGTTTAAGTTGTGTGAATGAGCCCTAGGAAGAAAAATCACTGAGAAGGATGTCAGATCATCAAATAACCCTGTCAACTCTTAGCTATGTTTTTATCCAAATTCTGTTCTACATCTGCATCAACCCAATGTGACAGACTGAATCCCTGCTGCAAGTTTGAACCGTGAAGGGATAGAGAGGTCTCAATGAAGGAAGTAATATGGGATGAAACTTCCCTGGCCCCGTCTTTATATATATAAACAGTTGTTATTTAGTAGCTAAGTCATGTCTGACTCCTTTGCAACTCCATGGACTGTAGCCTGCTAGGCTCCTCTGTCCATGGATTTCCCAGGCAAGAATACTGGATTGGGTTGCCATTTTCTTCTCCATACATAAAGAGATCTACAGTCAAACAATCCAGTTAGCTCTTACATCTTTATGACAAGAAGAAATAAGGCATCTGAGATATCATTAACAAAATTTGTGGCACTATAATTAAAAAGGGAGCCAGGTCTTTAGAAGCATTTGATTAAGTAAAGAAATTTGGGCATTCAAGAATATTAAGTAGTGAAAATATTCCTTCAGAAAAAATAGATAAAAAAATAATGACAATAATATCTAATGTGTTTTCTCATTAAAACCCAGTAAGATAGGTATTATTATTGCCATCCTGCAAACTGGAAAACTGTTATTTAAACAAATTGCAGAAGGACACAGGTAAGATGTAACAGAGTTGGTACTTGAACCTGCACAGGCTGGTTTTGTGGCCTGAAATCTCAATTATTTCATCCTATAGCCTTCTAATAGGGTGTAACTCACAGCAATACAGATTGCCAGAACCGTCCATGCTGCAAGCTCAAAAGAAGACTAATATTACTGGAAAAGTTGCTTTCTTACAAGGCTGACAAGGAGAATTCTGAGATAGAAAATATTAAACAAGGCCAGGACATTTATGATTTTCTGCATCTCTTTTTCTAGATCAAATTCAAGGTAGAGCTATTGGAAATTCAATCAATAGAAAAATAAATATCCACCTATTTTGTTCCTCATTTATTAGCTAGAAATTCTGGTTGTGGGCCCTGAATCAGGTTGGTCTCTAATAAACTCCAGGATCTTAAGAACACAACCTCATAAATGAATCTCAGCAAACAAAGGTTGAAAATGATGAACTGAGAAACAGATAACCACAAGGCGGCATTAATATTATTGAAAGGTTAGCTGCTTAGGAAATCGACAAGATGCCAAGAGGGCCCTCACAGTGCTTCCCACGAAATGAGAGCAGAAAAGAAAGGAGACAGACCAGAGAAAAGCCTTTGTTGACATTTTCAAAAGCTAAGTTTATACAGGCCGTATCCCTGAAGGATGGAAAATGGCAATGTGAGGAACCAGCAACACTAGAAAATTGCAGGCCCGTAAGTTCACTGCCTGGAACAGGGAAGCACTGGAAAGATTTTGTCCGGTCAGGAGGGGTACTTCTTTTCCTCCAAGCTCCAGCCTAGGTGAGAGAAGGTAACCCTGCCCCAGGCTCTCCTGCTTTGGGAATTCCCAAGGTATGGCTGTGTATTGAGTAAAGAGGCAGTGGACTGAACCAGCTCACCACAAAAAGCACTGATGTAAGAAAGCCTGAGGCCAGGTTTCATTGTGAGGCAGTAGTATTTTTATGTCAAATTCTGTGTTTAGCCAAAGTATGACCTTCTACGTTCTCTTTACACATACATTATTTTGGGTGCACACATAATCTTGTATATTGTGTCACATGGCGTAGGGTGGCTTAGATTCTACCTCTATGATGTGAGATTCAGGGTTGTGTCTAACTGGGAGGACCAAGGCAAAGATTCTGATGGAAGTTACAGTGGAAGATGGCAGGTTCCACTAGGTTTGTGTTACCAATATGATAGTGTGGGCAGAAGGAACAGAGCTTTTCTCTGATTTAAATATACCTGCTTTAATTTAAAGGAGGTATGTTCCTAAGGGAATTTACTTAATGGGGTGTTAAGTATGAACACTATTTTTAGAATTAGTAGATGCAGCCAAAAATTAAATGAAAGGTTCTAACGGAGGCAGCTGAGAGAGGAAGAACATTTTAACTGGGCCTCTGAGGAAACTTTCTATTTCCACTGGAGTACAGAGAAAGGATAACTCAGGGCTAAGGGATATTATAGGATAGAGTAGGGGAGGGGGGCACTGCTAATTTGGTTCACGATGAGGAACCAAAATGAAATGTGCTGAGAATGTTTGGGACACTGCCGACCCTCTGGGAACTGTGAGAATCAGGTAAGAGGGCAGGGCTAGATCAACTATCAGAGAAGAGGAGGGTGCACTGGGTGATGAATTCTATTGAAACAACAGGTAGAGAGTCAGAGGGAACTGTCTGCTTCTTCTGGAGGTTCATGGAGCTGAGGACAGACAGACTGACTTTAAACATGTCAGAAATGGGAATGGAAAATGTGACTGAATATCAACCTCTGAGTGAAGCTCCGACATATGATCAATTTGTAGAATTAAATGTTTGAAGAACCCTTTCATATGGGTATGCTATAATAAGTTTCTTTGAATACCATGATCAGAGTCTGTTTTAATTTTCACTTTTAAAGAAAAATGTGTGTGTGTTTTCACTGACACAGAGCGAATGGAATTGTGAGATGTTTTTGAATTTATATAGCCTATTTCATGCTGTTATATCTTACTACAGTACATGTTGTTACTCTTGAACCATATTTTGGTTCAGGGACAAGCTCTACCATTTCCAATGCTATTCTTATATTTTCAATGTAACAAAGTGAATGAAAATTATTTTTAAATTAATTTATATATAATATGCTTTACTGAGTAGCTTTCACTACATTTCCCAGTTGGTGGTATTAGTTTATACATTGTGAAAATAGGTTTATAGACTAAAAATATTCAGTATGCAGTTAACATTATGTTTGTGCAACTAGTTCATGACAATCTAGACCACTTTTCTACCCAAACCCTAGTACCTGTTATCACTAGTGCAAAGAAGGTGAATGTAATCCAGACTGCTGGCTGTTTACCAAAGCTCATTTCCTCTTCTGGGCAGACAGCTAGACTACATTTCTAAGAAATCTTGGAAGTCAAGCATGGCTATTTGATTGAGCTGTGGCCAATAACATGTGACTGAAAGTGATATATGCCACTCCAATGCCTGGTCTGTAAAACATTTCATGCACATCTCACATATTCTTGTTCCATTGATGCTCATTTGAATGGAGCTGAAAACGAAGGAGACCGCAGACACCACGTGTTGAAAATGGGTCCTGAACAACTACATGGATAAGTGACAACCCCAATAACCTATTCATTCACACAATCATGATACAAACTTCTGTTGTTTTTGAACCATTATGCATTTTGAGGTCTATTATTGCAGTAGATAACCTACCCAATGTAGATAACCTATTCAAACAAATCCAATGTTCACCTTGGAAAGCTGTATAGTTTAGAATTTTTCCTCATTACTCAGAGTAGTAATGAAATTGAAACAGACTGCATCTGATTACTTAGATGAATAGATAAAGAAGTTGTGGTACATATATGCAATGGAATATTATCTGTGATAAAAAAAAAAAAAAACAAATTTGCATCAGTTGTAGTGAGCTGGATGAACCTAGAGCCTATTAAACAGAGTAAAGTCAGAAAGAGAAAAACAAATATTATATATTAACACATATTTATGGAATCTATAAGAATGGTACTGATGAACCTATTTGCAGGGCAGGAATAGAGATACAGATGTAGAAACGGACTTGAGGACACGGTGTGGGGAGGTGAGGGTAAGATGAATTGAGAGAGTAGCACTCATATATGCACACTGCTTATGCTACTGCTGCTAAGTCACTTCAGTCATGTCTGACTCTGTGCGACCCCCATAGACAGCAGCCCACCAGGCTCTGCCATCCCTGGGATTCTCCAGGCAAGAACACTGGAGTGGGTTGCCATTTCCTTCTCCAATGCATGAAAGGGAAAAGTAAAAGTAAAGTCACTCAGTCATGTCTGACTCTTAGCGACCCCATGGACTGCAGCCCACCAGGCTCCTCTGTCCATGGGATTTTCCAGGCAAGAGTACTGGAGTGGGGTGCCATTGCCTTCTCCATATATGCACAATACCAGGTGTAAAATAAATATCTAATGGAAAGCAGCTGTAGAGCATATGGAGCTCAGCTTGGTGCTCTGTGATGGCCTAGAGTGCTGGGATGGGGTAGAGGTGAGAGGAAGGCTCAAAGGGGAGAGGATATATTTATACTTCTGGCTGATTGACATTGCTGTATAGGGGAAACCAGCACAACATTGTAAAGGAATTATCCTCTAATTTAAAAAAAAAAAAAAAAACTTTGGAAAATCTTATGTCACCTTACAAATTTGGATATAGACATTTCACAGCTATAGGCACCCCTTAAGCCCTTAGGCCCTAAGCCCTAAGCTCCAAGGCACCCTTTGCATGTAATGAATTAATTTTCCCTCTATAAATCCCAACTGGTGATAGCTATGTCTCATCCTTAAACTGAGAAAAATATCTCTCAAATTATTTTCCTCAGGGCTTAATTTCCTCAAAACTGCAGATGATAAAGAATGGAAACATCACAAAAACATAAAAATGTGCATGCTTATTTGTGTACTGATATATAATATTAACATACACATTTATGCAAATTTTTATATATGTCTATATTAATTTATTATATGCAGGTCTGTATCCTTCCAGGGTTTTTATTGAATACCTATATGAACTGTGTACATTGCAATTGTCCAAAATTGAAACTCTTACTTCTTTTTGGCTACTGGTGAAGATTTTACACTCCTGGGAACTTTCTAGTATTAACTACAGATTAGAAATTAGATGCTCTAGAATGCATTAGTATACACAGCACAATTTCCATGATTAACTGATGGATCTTGGAACTTCAAATCAGATCAGATCAGTCGCCCAGTCGTGTCCGACTCTTTGCGACCCCATGAACTGCAGCACGCCAGGCCTCCCTGTCCATTACCAACTCCCAGAGTTCACTGAGACTCACGTCCATCGAGTCAGTGATGCCATCCAGCCATCTCATACTCTGTTGTCCCCTTCTCCTCCTGTCCCCAATCCCTCCCAGCATCAGAGTCTTCTCCAATGAGTCAACTCTTCGCATGAGGTGGCCAAAATACTGGAGTTTCAGCTTTAGCATCATTCCTTCTGAAGAAATCCCAGGGCTGATCTCCTTCAGAATGGACCGATTGGATCTCCTTGCAGTCCAAGGGACTCTCAAGAGTCTTCTCCAGCACCACAGTTCAAAAGCATGTAGCAAAAGCATCATAAGCATGTGGATCTGTCTTTTATATTAGTTGTTGAATGAGTGAATGAATGAATGATTATACTGTATTTGGGGCAATGATTCACAAACTATTTAGAATTACATTGTGACTTGATTTCCCAATATTCCTATTCCACTCTGGCAGTGGAGAAGGATGAAATTGTATAGCAAATGGTTAAGAGGAGTAACTGATATTAGATTAGAAGGTAATTCTCATTGCTGCCTGCATGTTTGAATTGCTTGTAGTGGTCTCTGAAAATATAACACTTGGGCATAGACCCTGAGATTCTGATTGAAGCAGCATCAGAGTTTCCTTGAACTTTTCCTACAAATTCTAGTGTTAGTCACTAAGTCATGTCCAACTCTTTGCAACTCATAGACTATACCCCATACAGCTCTTTTTTCCATGAAATTCTCCAGTCACGAATACTGGAGTGGGTTGCCATTCCCTTCTCCAGGGGATCTTTCCTACCCAGGGATAGAACCCAGGTCTTTTGCATAGAAGAAAGATTCTTTACTGTCTGAACTGCCAGGAAATGTGCAGCCAAATTTTAGAACTACTCCAACTAGAACATTTTCTCTCTTTGCTTGATTATAAGAATTATCTGGTAATCTTTTTAAAAGTATCGGTTCTCAGGCCAATTTAGGATATTCTCAATCTGTGCCTTCAGAAGGGGGTTTCTGAATTTGTTTTTTAAATGAGAGCCTGTAGATGATACTTATAACAGGGAAATGCTGGGAAATAATACTTAGGCTCTAAGCTCTGCTGGAAACGGACTGTTGGTCCTTCATTCTCAGTCATTCTTCCAGGCATTGTATAGACTCTGGCTCATATCAATCATTCAAATACTGGATATTAATTAATTAATTACCTTAATTTTTGCCGCTAAGCTGCTAAGTCGCTTCAGTCATGTCCGACTTTGTGTGAGCCCATAGATGGCAGCCCACCAGGCTCCCCCATCCCTGGGATTCTCCAGGCAAGAACACTGGAATGGGTTGCCATTTCCTTCTCCAATGCAGGAAAGTGAAAAGTTAAAGTGAAGTCACTCAGTCGTGTCTGACCCTCAGCAAACCCATGGACTGCAGCCTACCAGGCTCCTCTGTCCATGGGATTTTCCAGGCAAGAGTACTGGAGTGGGGTGCCATCGCCTTCTCTGACCTTAATTTTTAAGTCCAAGTAAATGAAAAACTTTTTGACAGAATTAAAAATGCCACTTGTGATTGGTTTTTTACTAGAGATTTACACAAGTAGAATTGTGAAAAATTTCATGAGTTTCAAGGGTTCGCTTTTAAGACTTACTATAAATATTGAAATGTAATCAACTAATTGGCCTACATTCAAGTATTCAGAATTCTCGGCAAGATAGTACCTGCCAGTGTATGCTAAATTCTATTCGTATAACCACTTATTAGAAAAGTCACAAGTGAAAGGACTAGCTAAGAGTGAACTCTATAATTCAAGTTAATCAAGGAATACAATTGTAACTAATAGGTAATCAGAAAAACAATAATTCGTTAATGTGTACTTAAATACTGTTTTTTTTTAATGCATGGTTTTTATATTTTGTATTCAACAGAAAGACAAATGCATATGTCAACTTAAAATAATTATTAAAAAATTATAGTCAATATTTTCTTAATACTTTCTGAAATCTTCACTAGTTTAGTTAAATCCATTTTCAAAATTAAAATTCTTTTACTAGTGCTGTCATTTTAAATTATCTGTCATGTGCCATCAGCAAGTTGGCTGTTCTTAAATCATCTCTAATTATTTTTCTTTGTAGTCACTCGAATAAGCTGAAACTCAAAAATGACCTCACATCTAGACCTAGAGCCCCAATTAATTAGTTGTGTTATATAAGAATACATATTCATATAAGTGAGAATATTGAGGAGTGTCTTTCCATCCTCATAAAGGAACATGTAAGGGATAAATTGCAATAACAACTGATGTCTGTATAGTGCTTCACAGTTTACAGGGCTTCCCGGGTAGTGCTAGTGGTAATACAAGAAGCTTTCATTTATATCACTCTTGGGAGCATCATGGCCACTCTGTTGGAAATGTCACTATTTTGTTGGTTACAGTGTTGTTATACTATATACAAGCTCCGGGAATTGGTGATGGACAGAGAAGCCTGATGTGCTGCAGTCCATGGGGTCGCAAAGAGTCGGACACGACTAAGTGACTAAATTGAACTGATACTATATAATTATATAGGGGAAAGACCATTTATTTGATGTTTGCAGTGATGTTTGGTTTCAACATAAAAAATTTGGAAAATGTACTTTTCCAAGAAAACATAGCTTCTTGTATAAAGTAAAAACATTAAAATGTGTAGCTGTAAATCATATTTTTCAAGCTCCAATGCCACAAAGTGGATATATAAATTGGACCAGATATAAAATGGTAAGTTGGTAGGTGGTGGGATCCATGATAAATTGAAAAGTACATTCTTGTCTAGAGTTACACATTTAAAAATATTTAAACACTGCAGATGGTGACTGCAGCCATGAAATCAGAAGATGATTGCTTCTTAGCAGGAAATCTATGACAAACCCAGACAGTGTGTTGAAGAGTAGAGACATCACTCTGCCAACAAATGTCTGTATAGTCAAGGCTATGGTCTTCCCAGTGGTCATATATGGTTGTGAGAGCTGGACCATAAAGAAGGCAGAATGCCAAAGAATTGATGCCTTTGAACTGTGGTGCTGGAGAAGACTTCTGAGAGTCCCTTGGACAGCAAGGAGATCCAGCCAGTCAATCTTAAGGGAAATCAGCCCTGAGTGCTCATTGGAAGTGAGAGAGTCATTTCCTAGGCAGGTTGATAAGAAGTCTAGGGGTCCCCAAGGAGAAAGGGGTCTGGAATTCTGAAGGAGGAAGAAAGGACAAATTTTTTTGTCCCTCTACTTTCCTTAGGATTATATAACAATAATGCATCCTGCTTGAAGACAGTCTTTGGAAAAAACCTGGCTAATCCTGTTACTGTAAGGTGTAAATTATAGGAGTAGGTCTAGTGAGCTCTTTACAACCTCCAGACATTCTTTTGACTCACTGTAATAACTAATTAGAGAGTATATAACTCCATGGCTAATATTAGCAAGGAGGTACTCTTTCTGCCCCCTTCTGATGCCTATGTCAGAAGCTTTCTCTATCTCCTTTATACTTTAATAAAACTTTACTATACAAAAGCTCTGAGCAATCAAGCCTCGTCTCTGGCCTGGATTGAATTCTTCTCCTCCAGAGGCCAAGAGTCCCAGCGTCTTTGCATGGTTCAGCAACAGCCTTTCAGAAGGACTGATGCTGAAGCTGAAGCTCCAGCATTTTGGCCACCTGATGGGAAGAGCTGACTCACTGGAAAAGTCCCTGATGCTTGGAAAGATTGAGGGCAGAAGCAGAAGAGGGTGTCAGAGTATGAGGTGGCTGGATGGCACCACCAATGCAATGGACATGAACTTGGGCAAACTCTGGGAGATGGTGAGGGATAGGGAGGTCTTGGTGTGCTACAGTCCATGGGGTCTCAAGGAGTCAGACACATCTGGGTGACTGAACAACAACAGTGAATGCTATGGAACAAAGAAAACATATCTGTGTGCCTCGTAGGCAACCTCTGCTCCATACTTGCAGAACATGGGTGTAGAAGAAGAAATAAAGCAGAAATAAAGAAGCACAAGGAGATGATATGAGAAGTGATTTGGGTCACAGGAATTTAGCCTACAGGACTGAGGTACAAAGAGCAAGGTTGATAAATATGGCTGATGCTCATCCAATATCACCAGCTTCTTTCTATCTCTCTGTACTGACTTGGTTTTGTTGTTGTTGTTGAGACAGCACAATATGTCTATAAGGATGTGGCTCTGGGCATACTACCTTTAGTCAATTTCCTTACAGTAAAATGACATAATAATAATTATATTATAGAATTGCTAAGAAATTAAATGAAACTATACATGACAAAGGCATAGCAGAGCTTTTTCACATTGTAAATACTAAATAAATTATTATAGTCACTGGGAAGAACTACCTCCTTAAGGACTCCTTGAATTTCTAATATATACTGAAAATTGAAAATAACATTCAGATTTATATGGTAAGAAACTTACAAGGGAAAAGGCAAAGTTTTTTCTTTCACTCAAATAAATCAATAACCATGAAACCAAAGATACAAGTTTCCCCTCTGTGTGGGTTGATCTATAACCACAAACATCTTCTTTCATTTAGAACTATAAAAGGTACTGGGCAAGTTATTAGGACTCTATCTACAAGTAGTCATACTTGTACCAACTAGATCACTGCTTTCTGAAATGATGCTCACAGAAATGCCTCAGGAATTTGGCTCTGTTAAAAATGCATTGACTGAACAGCACTGTGTGAGACGCTATGCTCAGTTTTGTAAATCTAAGACGAAGAGAGCAGGATTCCTGATCCTGAAGCCCTGACCTGCCCAAATAGAGAAGAGAAACATGGAAGAAGGTTATTTCAATACAAATGCAATGCCTGAGTTCTTCACTCTGTTTTATATATTTTTCCTTCCACCTATTTTAGTGGGATGGGATGTGTAAGCATTGTGCAAATGCAAGGATCAGTATGTTATGAAAAGACTGAGGGAAGATACATGCCTTGCCTTCAAAGTCTAGTTTTAGCTCTATGTCCTCCAGGAAGTTTTCCATTCTAATGTGATTTTTAATTTACTAAAAATCCTTTGAAAATGGCTGATTAATCATTCCCCATTACATGGCAATTAATTTGCTTCCTGAGCATATGTTTTATGTACCTAACCAGATTGTAGTAAGCCCTCTGAGGAGAGGACTGTTTTGGGCAGTATGCATTCTACATAAACCTGAAAAGTTGAATGTTTTATTGTCACTAGACTAAGAGCTAGACTAGACAGATGGACCTTTGTTGGCAAAGCAGAGATATTACTTTGCTGACAAAGGTCCATCTAGTCAAAGCTATGGTTTTTCCAATAGTCATGTATGAATGTGACAGTTGGACTATAAAGAAAGCTGAGCGCTGAAGAATTGATGCTTTTTGAACTGTGGTGTTGGAGAAGACTCTTGAGAGTCCTTTGGACTGTAAGGAGGTCAAACGAGTTAATCCTAAAGGAAATCATTCCTGAATATTCATTGGAAGGACTGATGCTGAAGTTGAAACTCCAATACTTTGACCACCTGATGTGAAGAACTCACTCACTGGAAAAGACTCTGATGCTGGGAAAGATTGAATGCAGGAGGAGAAGGGGATGACAGAGGATGAGATGTTTGGATGGTATCACTGACTTGATGGACATGAGTTTGAGCAAGTTCCATGAGTTGGTGATGGACAGGGAAGCCTGACATGCTGTGGTTCATGGGGTCACAAAGAGTTGGACATGACTGAGCAACTGAACTGAACTGAGACTAAGGAGCAGTTGAAAAGAATTCCCATAAATAATAAATATAATAATTTGGTACTCTATTTATATTTAAAACTCCTATGAGCTTTCATAAGACTTTTTGGTACAATTTAAGTATTTAGGTTAGAGACAGAAGAAATCAGATCAGATCAGATCAGTCGCTCAGTCGTGTCTGACTCTTTGCGACCCCATGAACTGCAGCATGCCAGGCCTCCCTATCCATCACCAGCTCTCGGAGGTCACCCAGACTCACATTCATCGAGTCAGTGATGCCATCCAGCCATCTTATCCTCTGTCATCCCCTTCTCCTCCTGCCCTCAATCCCTCCCAGCATCAGAGTCTTCTCCAATGAGTCAGAAGAAATGGTAAATATAAATTTCTGTTATATAATAAATAAATGTTCTGTTGAAACTTTTAACCAACAACATTTATATTTTTGGTCCTGCTTTATTACCTGGTGGCAACAATTTACACTTACTCTCAGGGCAACATAACACACATTCAACTGCCTCATAAATGAAGAGTTGCAGCCAGAGGAAACTCAGTGATCTCTCATTTGTTTAAAGACACATGGCAAAGGTGGTTGGGATGAAAAATAATATGCCTAAAACTCACAAATCACCAGTTTGAATTTGATAATTTATCACCTAAATCTAAATTTCCTAACTATTGCTATTGAAACCCATAGAAAAAATATGCTTATTAACATAAACATTTTTGAAAGAGACATAAAGAAAATAATGGGCTTCCCTGGGGCTTCAGATGGTAAAGAATCTGTCTGCATGTGGGAGACTCAGGTTTGATCCTTGGGTTGGGGAGATCCCCTGGAGAAGGAAATGATAACCCACTTCAGTATTCTTGCCTGGATAATTCTATGGACAGAGGAACCTTGCAGGCTACAGTCCATAGGGTCACAAAGAGCTGGACACGACTGCGCTACTAACACACAAAGAAAATAATAGCAGGAAAGAAATTAATTTTATTTGAAAACTAGTAAATAATTATAAATAGATTGAGTCCTATATATGTTTACTTCCAATATCTAAGATTCAGCCGCTGCTCATACCTAATTTTATTGCTCCTATTTTTCATATCTGTCTCTTCCTTTCATTTCCTCTGCCATTAGTGAAATTCTGCTTTTCATTACTTATCTAGATCACTGCAACAACTGCTTCACCAGTTTCTTGACTTTCTGCTCAAGCTAATCTTTTACAAAGATGCTGAATTAATCTTTCCATAATTCAGTCCCAAATTTCTGACTCCTTGCTCAAATGTTCTCAGTGCCTCCTTCTTGCTTTTAGAGCAAAGTCTAAACTGCTTTACGCTAGGATTTAATCATTTCTGTGCTCTTTTTTTAATTTATTTTTCTCTCCCAACAGTCCTCTTCATACATTACATACACTAAATACATTTATACATTTCATCCACTGAAGTGAAACTATTCAGTACTCCTATACATGCCTTTAACTTTCTAACATCTACTTTTTTCACATCTTCCCTAAGCCTGGGATGCTCTTCCAATCTCTATCCATCCTTTAGGGTCAAGCTCCAATGTCACCTCTTCCATAAAATTGTTTCTAAATTCTTCAGAAATAATTTTTATTCTTCTTTCTGAAATTTTACAGAATATTTCACTATCTCCTTAAAATAACTTATTGGTTTATACCTAAAGTATATTGAGTACTGGAGTCTATGGCAGTTTTACCTGGCTCTGTTGTGCCAAGTATAAAGGTTTCAAACATAGTAGATACCTAAGTAGTTGTTGAACAAATGACGGCATAATTAATGAATATTTAGTAGTTTCAGAACAATGGACTTTGTATAAAGGGTCATCAGTTCAGTTCAGTTCAGTCACTCAGTTGTGTCCGACTCTTTGTGACCCCGTGAATCGCAGCACGCCAGGCCTCCCTGTCCATCACCAACTCCTGGAGTTCAATGAGACTCACATCCATCGAGTCAGTGATGCCATCCAGCCATCTCATCCTCCTTCCCCCAATCCCTCCCAGCATCAGAGTCTTCTCCAATGAGTCAACTCTTCGCATGAGGTGGCCAAAGTACTCGAGTTTCAGCTTTAGCATCATTCCTTCCAAAGAAATCCCAGGGCTGATCTCCTTCAGAATGGACTGGTTGGATCTCCTTGCAGTCCAAGGGACTCTCAAGAGTCTTCTCCAACACCACAATTCAAAAGCATCAATTCTTCGGCGCTCAGCCTTCTTCACAGTCCAATTCTCACATCCATACATGACCACAGGAAAAAACATAGCCTTGACTAGACAGACCTTTGTTGGCAAGGTAATGTCTCTGCTTTTGAATAGGCTATCTAGGTTGGTCATAACTTTCCTTCCAAGGAGTAAGCATTTTTTATTTTCATGGCTGCAATCACCATCTGCAGTGATTTTGGAGCCCAGAAAAAGAAAGTCTGACACTGTTTCCACTGTTTTCTCATCTATTTCCCATGAAGTTATGGGACCGGATGCCATGATCTTTATTTTCTGAATGTTGAGCTTTAAGCCAACTTTTTCACTCTCCACTTTCACTTTCATCAAGAGGCTTTTTAGTTCCTCTTCACTTTCTGCCATAAGGGTGGTGTCATCTGCATATCTGAGGTTATTGATATTTCTCCTGGCAATCTTGATTCCAGCTTGTGTTTCTTCCAGTCCAGCATTTCTCATGATGTACTCTGCACATAAGTTAAATAAGCAGGGTGACAATATACAGCCTTGACGTACTTCTTTTCCTATTTGGAACCAATCTGTTGTTCCATGTCCAGTTCTAACTGTTGCTTCCTGACCTGCATACAGATTTCTCAAGAGGTAGGTCAGGTGGTCTGGTATTCCCATCTCTTTCAGAATTTTCCACAGTTTATTGTGATCCACACAGTCAAAGGCTTTGACATAGTCAATAAAGCAGAAATAGATGTTTTTCTGGAACTCTCTTGCTTTTTCCATGATCCAGCGGATGTTGGCAATTTGATCTCTGGTTCCTCTGCCTTTTCTAAAACCAGCTTGAACATCAGGAAGTTCACGGTTCACATATTGCTGAAACCTGGCTTGGAGAATTTTGAGCATTACTTTACTAGCATGTGAGATGAGTGGAATTGTGTTGTAGTTTGAGCATTCTTTGGCATTGCCTTTCTTTGGGATTGGAATGAAAACAGACCTTTTCCAGTCCTGTGGCCACTACTGAGTTTTCCAAATTTGCTGGCATATTGAGTGCAGCATTTTCACAGCATCATCTTTCAGGATTTGAAATAGCTCAACTGGAATTCCATCACCTCCACTAGCTTTGTTCGTAGTGGTGCTTCCTCGGGCCACTTGACTTCACATTCCAGGATGTTTGGCTCTAGATGAGTGGTCACACCATCGTGATTATCTGGGTCATGAAGATCTTTTTTGTATAGTTCTTCTGTGTATTCTTGCCACCTCTTCTTAATATCTTCTGCTTCTGTTAGGTCCATACCATTTCTGTCCTTTATCGAGCCCATCTTTGTATGAAATGTTCCCTTGGTATCTGTGATTTTCTTGAAGAGATCTCTAGTCTTTCCCATTCTGTTGTTTTCCTCTATTTCTTTGCATTGATCACTGAGGAAGGCTTTCTTATCTCTTCTTGCTATTCTTTGGAACTCTGCATTCAGATGTTTACACCTTTCTTTTTCTCCTTTGCTTTTTGCTTCTCTTCTTTTCACAGCTATTTGTAAGGCCTCCCCAGACAGCCATTTTGCTTTTTTGCATTTCTTTTCCATGGGGATGGTCTTGATCCCTGTCTCCTGTACAATGTCACGAACCTCATTCCATAGTTCATCAGGCACTCTATCTATCACATCTAGGCCCTTAAATCTATTTCTCACTTCCACTGTATAATCATAAGGGATTTGATTTAGGTCATACCTGAATGGTCTAGTGGTTTGGGACCTATTTGAACCTTATTGACAACCATAAAATAAACATTGATTTTGAATAATCTGACATCTTTCATAAACTAGTGATTTATCAGATTTTTCTGCCTTTTCTCCTTAGCATCTCTGGAATCACAGAGAGATGGCCCAAAGAGCTCCCTCTTTGGCAGTGAGAAATGAACAGTACAGAAATGAATTCTCTACTGTATACTCAGCCTCCGACTAAAGCTGTTCCATTTTGTGTATCAGCCTCCCTGTAAGACTTTGCTTAGAGAAAGCATTCACTACTAAAATAGACAAACAAACAAACAAAAAACCTTGGGATTCCACCACTAAGACACAATAATTCTCTGTTTGTTTCAAGTCTCCATTCCACATGAAAACATCTTCATGTGATAGTGAGGTAAATGAGCTGCTGTGTTTTGGCTGAGTTTGTTATTATAAGAAAAATACCAAAATGTTAGCACAATAGTAGTATTTCAGACAATTTTATATCAGGTCCTCCTACAATATCTAACTTTGAATGAGACACGACATTGTATAATGGTCATTGATCTCAATCCTTGATCTGACTCTAGTGGCCTGAGAACTAGCTAGCTGTTGAATTTTACACATGTTATCATCTTTCTGGATATTTTTAATAGATTTGAAAGACCCCTGAGAAGCAGTTATACAGCTTTATATTTCTGTAAAAGACAATGGTGCAACATTCTATTGCCTAGGCTAATGGTAGCCCATCCTCTCACCCAGAGAGTAGAAAATTGTATTCTACAATAAATATAAAATTTATCTTCACTGAAATCTATCTTAGACTCCTGGTCACTTACACCATTTCAGGTTCATTATTTAGGGGGAAAAATACCTGTTTAAGTCACGGTGAATAATTGGCTGTGTCAAGTTGTGAAGGTACTCCATACCTTTGGCAACATCTACTGCAATGATTAATTTTGACTGCAAATCAAGTATCCTAGAGTTTAAAAATAAATTTAATGAGGATGAAATGGTCAAATCCAATACTACATCTTTTCAAGAAATCAATAGTGTGTGTAATTTGTTATTCTGTACAATTTCAGCCTTTTTTGCTTGATTGAAGGTTAAGCTAAAAACTCAACAAATGTGGAAAAATAGCTTTTCTACACCTGATAATGCTTAACTATAGATCAATTCAGATACCAACTCCTCTTATTTAGACATTCAACTTGATTTTATAACATTTATAATATTACATTTAATTTCTTTATAATAACATAAAAAGGAAATCTAATTACTAAGTAAAAACCACATTCTAATTATCATATGCATAGATCTAGGAAGTTAATTCAAATTAGACTTGTACAAGATTATTCTTTCTTAAAACTTTTAAAAATAAATACTGTGACCCCTAGTAATTATTTTATTCTGAGCTTACACATATCTACTTTCCTGGTACATCAAATGTAGCCTAATTATTCAGTTACTAATTTAAATTCCTTGAATTTGTTATCTTAAATTGGATTCTTGTTAAGAGAACATAGAAGTCTTTCTATTCATTAAAAAATAATTATTGGGCATAAATTATTAGCCATCTTTAGAATGCCCCATTTCTTAGAACTCAGAGATTTCAGAAAGTAAAGGCTCATCTAAGCAGAAAGCATATGAGGCGTTGTAAATGTAATTCCAATGACATGCAAAATGATAAATCAGTGACCATACCTCTTCTGTTCATGAAGGAGGGAGAATAGGGAACCCCCTGATATGTACTGAGTGACAATGGCAAACTGGCTGGGATCATTCAAGCAAGCACCCACAAACTGAATGATACATGGATGATTAAGCCGGCAGAGAATGGACACCTCTCGGCAAAACATATCCACATCTGACTTGGAGCAGTAGGTGTTGGCTCGGTAACTGGAAAACACAGCAACAGGAAGTCTTCAGTCACCAGATGAATCAAAACAAGGGGCTCACCATGCATATACTTCTCAACGTTTACTACTCAGATGCTAAAATTTCTTATTTGCTTGCTTACCGTTTTATAGCCACTATTTTATTTCTGCATCGTCCTTTATACACTTTCCCAAAAGAACCTAAAATTGTGTAAAACAAACAAGTAAACACATGTTATCATATGGAGCTCACTAAACTAAAACAGACTAGTATTTTCTTAAGTTACCTGAGCCGATAATCTCATGGAACTCAATTTCTGAGAGCTGAAGATGGAAATGTGAAGGCAAGCCAGCCCTTAAGAGGAGAACATCTGCCTTCTCTGCAAACAGGAATTGTTATTTTATATTTTTTTAAAAATAAACAGCAAACATGTGGATGTTTAAACACACATGCACATATATGCTTAGCCAAAAACATCTTTCCCTAGTACCATTTAATTTTCCAACTGTAACTGACTATTTGGACATACAAAAACCTTATCATAAATGATCCCTATCCCCGTGTATTAAAAACATGTTAGCTCTCTGCCTTTGCTACTTGACCTTTGTTATCAGGGCTGAGAGTTTATACCTGATTTGGCCAACCACTACTTGTCCATATAATGTGGCAACTCTAGAATACAGTTCATATCATATCATGATAAAGAGTCTTATCTGGTCAATCCCTTCAACCTGTCACAAAAACTTAGTCAAATAGCCATAAATTCAACCTTAAAGAGATGCCAATTAGGAAATAAGCATGTGAATCATTCAGAAGACACATTCAAAGCCAGAAATAATTTTTTAAAATTTCAAACTCTAAATAGTTCAATATAAATTTACAGTTGTATATGTTTTACTTCCCTGATTCAGTGGTATTAATTTCTGTGTGTAGTATACATTCAAAAAATTCCCAAAGTATTACTTATTTGGGATCTCTTGAAAAATAATTTTTTTTTCAATTTTTTCCCCTAAGACAAACCTATTACCAATTCTTATGAAAGATATTAATAGTTACAACTTAACTTTCAGCCCTGGGATTCCTACTTTGGCCACCTCGTGTGAAGAGTTGACTCATTGGAAAAGACTCTGATGCTGGGAGGGATTAGGGGCAGGAGGAGAAGGGGACGACAGAGGATGAGATGGCTGGATGGCATCACTGACTCGATGGACATGAGTCTGGATGAACTCCGGGAGTTGGTGATGGACAGGGAGGCCTGGAGTGCTGCGATTCATGGAATCGCAAAGAGTCGGACACGACTGAGTGACTGAACTGAACTGAACTGACTTTCATTAAAAATACAGAAGTCTATGAGAATTTGATCTTCTTTTAATATTCATATGGAATTTTCACTATTACACCTTCAAGAACTAAGAGGACATATGCAAAATAACAGCAGATGAGGTTAATCGTGGAAAGAATGATCTGCTAATATTACTTATGCCTGCAAAATAGTCATTTGTAATATGTAAGACAAAATAGGAAGTTATCATATTTGAGGCAGTAATTATTCAGCAATAAAATATAACAATTGTCCCATATTAAAATACCTTTTGTCATGCTTTTAATCTTCCCCAAAGGAGATGGAACAGACACATAGGAGCCATCTGAAATCAAATTATATTACAGAGTTAAAAGTAGCAAATGATTTTTCCTACATAAAAGTTGAACATTATACAAAGAAGCACATAACAAAAGAAAACTTGCTAATAACACCAAGTGAGAGTGTAACTTAAGCCCAGGTCTTTCTCTGGACACTGAAACTATATAGCAAGTATTTATTTAGAGTGTTCATAAAATGATTAAAAATAAAAATCCAAGGTCTAGCAGACTCCAGCAAATTTAATTTGTGTCTGCATATGAGTATTCTCTGTCCTATCTTAATAGATTGCTGAAAGGGAAAATGACTGCTCAGCTTACTAGGCCTTCTGAGGCATCTACCAGCCTCATAAACATCCAGTCCAGAGGATGTAAAACTTGGAGGAACTGCAGATGGGTGAGTTAGAAAGTAGCCTAAGTGGGGGCTTCTTTATTTTCAGCCTTACTCAGACATAAATTTTATTAAAATAAAGCTAATCTGATAAGCCTTCCTCCTGGACCCTAAAATGTTGCTAACAGAAACACAGGCTTCCCTTTAGCCACAATATAACTACAATGAAAATTTAAAAAGAAAGAGGGTACCTCCTCCAGGCTGAGAATATTCATTACAGGGCAATTCATCCTGAGGTCTCTTATAATGTTTCAGAAGTGTGACAATTGCATCATGTCCTTTATGAAAAGACAAAGAAGGGCAAAGGGTCTTAATGATTATTTGATCTATTCAGCTCACCATCTAATTGCAAAATAACCAGAGGTAGCTTGAAACAGGATGAATCTTAAGAAGTAATACACTGCAATAGGAATTGAGTACTTTCATTCATGCATTCATTCAAAATAATTCATTAAGACTCTACCATCATTTTGTAACATATAAAAACATCGAATCACAAAATCATATACCCGAAACTAGTATAATATTGAAGGTCAAGTACACTTCAATTAAAAAAAAAAAAAGACTGCTATATATGAGGCACTATTTCAAGCACTATGTTGGATATGGGGGATGCAATGAACAAGGCAACTGTGGTCCTACTCTCAGGAAGTTTAGTGTAATTGAACAAACAATAAAAATTGTAGAATTTTTAAATGAGTAAACATCAAGTGCAATGGGAGTATATAAAAAGATCATGATTAGAAGAGTGAAAAGTACATTTGGTAACCAGGAAGGAGAGATTTATTTGCTGTGACTGAGCATTACATTTGACTGGCAAGTGCAGTCTAACAGGGCATTAAGATAATTTCCATAGATTCCTGTGGCAGGAGACAGCTGGCTGCCTACCAATATTTGTAGTTCCCATTCACAGAGTGAATCTGTCACTGAGAATGGCTACCCATCCAGGGACAAAAACTTGGTATCCCTATTGCATCTAACTGTGGCTTTGTGACAAATACCCATCAAGTAAATATGAGCAAAAGTGATGTCATTTCCAGGTCTAGACTTTGAGAAATAAGTGAGTCTTCTCTCCTCTCCCTATTTGCTAGCTGGATGTGAAGAGCTCTGAGACCATACGGGAGGGGAAAAAGCAATCCACTGACCAGAAATGCCTACCTTGAACTGTAACATGACTGAGAAATAAATTTCTATTATATAATACCACCAAAATTCGCAAACTTGTTAATTGTACTATGAACTTAAAATTACAAAGAATAAAATGTCAAATGCTCCTTGAGTAGACAGACAATTTTCAATAGAACTAAACTTTGATACTATTTTATGCTTTAACTGTGAAAATAATCTACTGTAGCTAATTTATACAAGAAGAAAACAAAGTCAGCCTTAAAGACCCTGCCAAGAGACTTGTGAATTGCAACAGAACTCACTGTATAAAGGGCAAAATTTAGAAATTGAAAAAGTATAAATGCTTATCTATCATGAAGGGTTCATAGTTAATATGGATTCAGATACATTTAGCTAGAATATAGAGAATATGCTGTGAATTGTGCCTGCTGATTAAATCCTCCCTTCAAAAAAGAATTAAAATTAATAGAGCATGAAGGATCACGAGGTGAAATGATTAAGATATTTATCAGCACTAAAAGCTTTTTAAAATGCAACATTTCAGATCCAGATTCCTCGAGTTTAAAAAAAAAAAAAAAAAAAAACAATTGTAACTATGATTGTTTAAACTTGTAGAAAAACATATCTACAGTTCACAACTAGTGTCCATTATCTTCTCATCTGTAGCAGATCAATGGTGTTCTCAAATCATCGACACAGATGAGGAAGGCATGGCAAACCACTTCAGTACTCTTGCTTGGAGAATGCCAGGGACAGAGGAGCCTGGTGGGCTACGGTCCGTGGGGTTGCAAAAGAGTCAGACACGACTGAAACGATGTAGCATGCACATATGTGTGATGAAATAATGGGAAACTAGTACCATCAATATTCTTTTACTGGACTCTCATGTGCTCACAATCAGGGAAACTGCAAAACATAAAAGGCATAAGCTGACAGGTAAATTTCTAAAGAAAGTCTACTAATCAGAAAGAAGAGATAAGGTAAAGAGCCCCAAATGGGAGAAAGCATGACATGTTCAGAAAATGAAAGATGGCCAGTTTGGCTGGAGCATCACAAGCAAGGATGAGTGGTCCCGATTTACTTGGAGAAGTTGATGAATGCACATCATGTGGAGGAGGGCTTTTCAGGTTTAATTGTGTGTATAAGAATGCCCTGGAGGACATGTTAAACCAGAGATTCCTGAGCCCTCCTCTCAGAGATTCCGATTGAAAAGGTCTCTAGTGGGATCTGAGAGTTGCTTTTCTAACAAAGTCCCAGGTGAGGCTGATCAGTAATCCACACTTTAATACTACTGATGTGGAGCTTTACAGCTTATAGGTGAGGATAAGGAGTCTGGATACTAACGCAGAGAAGATGGGAGACTGCTGAAAGATTTTGATTAATTGAAGGGCATGATTTGTTTTTACTTTTCAAAAATATCCTTGTTTACAGATTAGAGGTGATGAGACTTCTTCATAAGGCTGTCGTAAAGATTAAGAGAGGTAATAGATGTAATATGCCTAACAGTTCTAACACATAAATATGCCTTTTGGATTTTTTCACTGCTTTCTTGCCTTACTATTTTGCTTCAAGAATTGTAAATGAACTTGGAAACTCTATTTTTGGAACTTCAGATAAACTTTCTAAATCAGTCAGTTCAGTTCAGTCGCTCAGTCGTATCTGATTTTTTGCGACCCCATGGACTACAGCACACCAGGCCTCCCTGTCCATTGTCAACTCCTGGAGTTTACTCAAACTCATGTCCATTGAGTCAGTGATACCATCCAACCATCTCATCCTCTGTGGTCCCCTTCTCCTCTCGCCTTAAGTTTTTCCCAGCATCAGGGGCTTTTCAAATGAGTCAGTTTTTTGCATCAGGTGGCCAAAGTATTGGACTTTCAGCTTCAGCATCAGTCCTTCCAATGAATATTCAATACCAATATGCTATGCTATGCTATGCTAAGTCACTTCAGTTGTGTCCGACTCTGTATGACCCCATAGATGGCAGCCCACCAGGCTCCCCCGTCCCTGGGATTCTCCAGGCAAGAACATCGGAGTGGGTCGTCATTTCCTTTTCCAGTGCATGAAAGTGAAAAGAGAAAGTGAAGTCGCTCTGTCGTGTCCGACTCTTAGCGACCCCATGGACTGCAGTCTACCAGGCTCCTCCATCCATGGGATTTTCCAGGCAAGAGTACTGGAGTGGGGTGCCATTGCCTTCTCCCAATACCAGTATAAATACCAGTATATTCATTTTCTTTGCTATTGTTAATTACCACAGATATAGTGGTTTAATTCAACTTTACTATGTTGTGGGTCTGGAGGTCAGAGTCCAACATGATTCTCACTGGGCTAAACTCAAGCTATTGGCAGGCCTGCATTCCTCCTAGAGGCCCTAGGGAATATCAGTTTCCTTTCCTTTCCTATTCCAGTTTCTGAAAGTGAAAGTGAAGTAGCTCAGTTGTGTCTGACTCTGCAACCCCATGGACTGTAGCCTACCAGGGTCGTCCCTCCATGGATTCTCCAGGCAAGAATACTGGAGTGGGTTGCCATTTCCTTCTCCAGGGGATCTTCCTGACCTAGGGATCAAACCCAGGTCTCCTGCATCGCAGGCAGACGCTGTAACCTCTAGAGGCCACCAAAATTCCTTGGCTTGTGGTCCCCTTTCTATATCTTCAAAACCATCAGCAGCTGGCTGAATCCTTCTCACATCCTATCACTCTGGCCTCTGCTTACATTTTAGGAGCCCGATGTTACATTAGGCCCATCTGGAAGATCCAGGTTTATTTTCTCTCTTTCAAAGTCAGCTAGTCAGCAGCTAGTCTGCAACCTTAATTCCCCTTAGCCACCTGCTATGTAAGGCAACATACTCTCAGGTTCTAGGGAACAGGACTTCAGCATCTTCGGGAGCCATTGCTCTGCCTACCAAATCAAATCTCAGTGTGCTTATGTTTGCATGTTGGTGCTGCTTTCCTTTCTTCTCCACTGCTAATGACCATTTGAGCCTCAGGCAAATTAGCACCACCACCAAGAATTTCCCACAGAATTAAAGCACCCCTTCATCTGTCCCACTGCTAGATTCTTAGGCTCTAAGGTTTTATCTGCTCCTATCCACACTATCTGATCCTACTTAAATAAGACCTGTGATACTTTTGAAATTGCTATTTTACTTAATTTGATTTTTAAGTGTTTGGGACCAGGAAGAACAGAACAAATCAAAAACAAATCTTTTTTCTTATTTCTGTTTTTCCTGAGAGGTTCCTGTGGGGAAAGAAAAGAACCCAAACCAAAAGCACTTACCCAAGCACAACAAAGCTTGAATCACAGAGCCCACTTCCTCGCCAGTCTCAGCCCCTCTGTTGGACTGACAGTGGCTGACAGCTGAGAGGGCCTCCTGCTTTCCCTAGTGAAGCAGAAAGCCACATCTTGAATCTTGAATGCCTGTGTGACTCCGTGATCACACCCTTGATGTTACCTTTCATCTCAACAGCTCTCTTGGCTCCACTTGCTCTGAGCAGTTTTAATTTCCTGCCAGCACAGTGGCACAATTTGCTGGCATTTTCCTTAGGATGCTTTTCATCAAGAGCCTAATGAGTGCCTGGGTTCTGGTGGACGATAAGCACGAGGCTGCCAGGGAAATGCCAAGAGGCCCCCTTGGCTCTGGAAGGCATCTCTGCCTGATTCCCCACCTCCTGTTACATGTACAGGCAATTCTCCTCTACTAGCATTGCTCTGACAAATTATCAGTGTATGTAAAGAAACCTGAAAACCACTAGAGCCCAGTACCCTGATACTTGGCTGTGAGGGGTTAAGCACAAAAAGGCCTTGATGGAACTCACTAAATGGACTTGTGAGCCAAACTCCTGATAATGGATATACCCAGATAACCAAGGTACACTAATGGAACACATCCAGAGATAATCGAAGTTCCACTAATTAAATAAAATGTTTTCCCATATCTAAGAATTTACTATCTACTGCTGCTGCTACTGCTAAGTCGCTTCAGTCGTGTCCGACTCTATGCGACCCCATAGATGGAAGGTCATCAGGCTCCCCCGTCCCTGGGATTCTCCAGGCAAGAACACTAGAGTGGGTTGCCATTTCCTTCTCCAATGCATGAAAGTGAAAAGTGAAAGTGAAGTTGCTCAGTTGTGTCCGACTCTTAGCAACCCCATGGACTGGAACCTACCTGGATCCTCCGTCCATGGGATTTTCCAGGCAAAAGTACTGGGGTGGGGTGCCATTGCATCCAAGTGTTTTACCCAAATAGGAGATTGCTCTGTTATTAGCCTAATGCAGTTATAATAATGATTTGCACTTTCAGACTATTACTCACGGGTGCCCTTGAGGGTTTTGGCATATGGGACTCTTCCCTGCTGGCTTGCAGTCACTTTCATTTCCAGCTCCCTGCTCGTCCAGTCCTGTCTTTATTCCCCAAGCACCAGGCTTCCCCTTTAATGTCTTCTTCTTATGTTCCTTTATTCCTTACATTAGGAGTGATTTTCCCCACAACTCCCCCCGTCAAACTTTCTGAATAACTCTTTATTTTAAAACCTAAGTTGTCCTTTAAGGCTACAAGTCCATCCAAAGGGCTGGAACATGGACAATTTAGTATCTATATTGTGTCCACATACACAAAAGAGGATTCACAATTATTTGAGAAAGTACAAATTTTATTATTTCCCTATAAGATTGTCTGTCAGTCCCTACAGTTTCGTCCTAGAAACAATGAATGTTGTTCACTGCTATGAGAAATTATTTTAAGAACACAGAAGAAAGCTTGCCATGAAAATCATTTTAAAAACTAGATCTAAAGATTAATGGTGAATGACACCAGTATTAAGACCTTCTCTCTGACTTTCCGACTGTGAGGCCCTGTGGGTCTGAGATTAAGTAGAAAACATGGAGATTTGATCTTGATAAAGAAGCCAAGAAATTCTTATTGATCTCATATGTACCACATGTCTAGGCCATCAGAAGCACAGTTTGGACCTTCTTTATACCTGACTCAAAAAATAAAACTCTCACAGCAATGATATAGATGGGGCTTTGCTCAATATTCTGCTATTCCCCCTTACATTCAGCTTAAAAACCCATTTTCCAGAAACACTGAAAAGTGAGATCAGAGGATGGCTCCTGATGTTTGTTCGCCCTTCAATGGCTCATTTCCCTCCTGACAGTCCTGGTTCCTCACACTGTCAATAAAATCAGAGGGAACAAAAATTTCAGACTTGTGACATGTTCTTCTGACATAAATCTGAAAACTGATTTAATTTGATATCGTGAGAAAGAGAACACACTCCTTGCTTCCCCCATGATTCTTGTTCCTTAACAAGAATTCTTGTTCCTTGTTCACCAGGACCAGATAGAATGTCGCTAGTCTTCCTTCATCTTGAGATAAGACTCCACAAGGATGAATACTTTTGGCAAAAGGCATTTATACAAACCATTTAACATTCCTCTTTCCTCTTTTTCCTCCCTTTGCACTTTGCCTTTATTTCTCCTTCCTTTCTCTTCCACACATATTTATTGAATGCCCATTAGAGATCAGCTCAAACAATATCTTTCCAGGGAAGCCCTCTGTGACTTTTTCATTTTAAATAGTGTCCTTGAACTTTTTACTTGCTATCATGTTTCCTTTTTATTTTATTCTTAGCACTTATTATTATCTGATAGTTTCTATTTGTTATCCTTCTTATGACGTGTCTCTTCTGCTAGAAATGCAAACTTCTTAAGTGCAGGAAGATATTATCTCTTTTGCTCACTATTTTACCTCAGTTCTCAGTATACTGTCTATCACATATTAGTTTTGTGACACAGATTTTTGAATGAATGAATGGCACAAAGTATAAGAGTATAATGTTGAAACAGAAATGCCCTTTACTCTTGTAATGTTGTGTAGTAGAAAAACATATATGTATATATAGTCACTGTAAATTTTGTGTATGTTGTATAATATATATATATATATAGCTATGCTATGCTATGCTATGCTATGCTGTCACTTCAGTCATGTCCGACTCTGTGCGACCCCATAAACAGCAGCCCACCAGGCTCCCCTGTCCCTGGGATTTTCCAGGCAAGAACACTGGAGTGGGTTGCCATTTCCTTCTCCAATGCAGGAAAGTGAAAAGTGAAAGTGAAATCGCTCAGTCGTGTCGGACTCCTAGCAACCCCATGGACTGCAGCCTACCAGGCTCCTCCCATCTTTTATACATTTTGTTTAGAATACAAATATTTTGGTTTAGTCACTAAGTCATGTCCAACTCTTTTGCAATCCCATGGACCATAGCCTGACAGGCTCCTCTGTCCATGGGATTTCCCCAGGCAAAAATACTGGAGTGGGTTGCCATTTCCTTCTCCAGGGGTCTTTCTGACCCAGGGATCAAATCCTGCATTGGCAGGTGGATTCTTTAGGAAGGAAAGGTAGAAGATGCTGTGAGTGTGCATAACGATGTTATTTTACAATAGGCTGGAGGGGTCGGGGAAGTGTTCCCTTGAGGAATTGTCTTTTAAACTGAACTTGAAAGATAAGCATGAGTTATTAAGCAAAAAGGGAGAATAAGAGCATTCTAGCCAGATTAACCTAGATGTCCATCCACAGATGAATGGATAAGCAAGCTGTTGTACATATACACAATGGAATATTACTCAGCCATTAAAAAGAATACATTTGAATCAGTTCTAAGGAGGTGGATGGAACTGGAGCCTATTATACAGAGTGAAGTAAGCCAGAAACAAAAACACAAATACAGTATACTAACGCATATATATGGAATTTAGAAAGATGGTAAAAAATAACCCTATTTACGAGACAACAAAAGAGACACTGATGTATAGACCAGACTTTTGGACTCTGGGACCAGGAGAGGGTGAGATGATTGGGGAGAATAGCATTGAAATATGTATAATATTATATCTGAAATGTATTAATTGTTCAAACTAAACACTATCATGTTACAATTTGTTCATATTAGATGTTTGTAATGTTTCTGATAATCAATAAAAGAGATTCTTGATAAAAAAAAAAAAAAAAATTTTGCAGTTCCAATGAGTAGAAAGAGGAAGTTTATTTAGAATATTCTTTAAAATCTTTTGTCTATTACTTTGAGTATTAGAATTGCACAGTTAATACAAAAATCTACAGTATTAAAAAAAAAAATCCCCACAGAGAAAACAGACATCAGGAATTAGTGTTCTTGAAAAGATCAACTATATTATGACTGATTGTATGCCATGCAGTGAGATACCTGATAGAATGTTATGACTGAAATACCTCCTCATTCTCTATTTCACTTCAGCAAATGTGTATTGAGCAGCTATTAGGAATCAGCCATTGAATTAAGGTTTTGGAAGACAGAGATTAATAGCCCAAATGTTTGTCCTCAAAAAGTTATGGGGAACAATGTTTCAACCAGAGACAGAAGTATGAGTATGGCACGATAAAACAAACGGACATGTGTACTAGGCTGGAACGTCAGGGGAGACTTTCTAGAAGACAGGATCCATAAACTGAGTCTTGAAGGCTAAGTAGAAATCAGAAATTTAAAGTGAAGTGGAGTAGGCAAGGTGGAAGGGTATATCGAAAGAGAGAATGACATGAGAAAAGATTTAGAAAACTGGAATAACAGGACATGTGTAGGGAGGAGCAGTAATTTTGCATAGCCATAGTGTGAATGGGTTTCCCTGGTGGCTCAGCAGTAAAGCATCCTCCTCACAAAACAGGAGACGCGGATTCAGTCCCTGGGTTGGGAAGATCCCTTGGAGAAGGAAATCGCAACCCACTCCAGTATTCTTGCCTGGTGAATCCCATGGACGGAGGAGCCTGCGGGCTACAGTACATGGGGTTGCAAAGAGTTGGACACAGCTGAGCAACTGAGCATGCATGCATGTACATATGCATATGTAATAAGGGATTAACGAGTGTAAAGTTCCCTTCTACTAGTGGTATTAACGTATACAGTTTCACATACAGTTTTTATGTTTCAAAATTTTTTGTATTATTCCCCTAATAGAATAATGGTTCTTCCTATTCAAATGAGAGCTGCTGCTGCTGCTGCTAAGTCGCTTCAGTCGTGTCTGACTCTGTGCGACCCCATAGACGGCAGCCCACAGACTCCCCCGTCCCTGGGATTCTCCCAGGCAAGAACACTGTAGTGGGTTGCCGTTTCCTTCTCCAATGCATGAAAGTGAAAGTTGGTATTATTTTATTTATTTTTTAAAGAGAGTTAACTAAACATGTAGAGAGATAACCAGAAAACAGAAAATTACACATAGAATTTTAAACACCACCTAAACGTTTTGTTTATTACGTCCTTTACCTCATCCCAATCCACCCTGGCATAATAAACTATGTTTATTAAACTAAGTAACTAAACTCCAAGTAGTTAAGAATTCAATAGAGAAAAAGACTGGGAGTTTATAAACCAAGGATGAAGATTTATCAAAAAATTTAATGAAGTCACTTCTCCTTCCTTCTACTCCTCCCTCACCCTTATCTCTTAGTTATTTTTTACTGGCTGAAAACTGTAGAAACTCACAACTATAAGACTTCATTACCTTTAGAGAATGCACTATGGTACGTTTACTATAAATAATTCACACCATACTACACTTGTCAAAAGGAATGAACAAAGTATATATCATGGTACAGGAGCCTTGATTTTTATTGTTTTTGCTCACTTACTCACTAATTTTCCAACTGCAGCTCCCTGTCACTGTGAATTAGAGTAGTTCTGCTGTATACAAATATTGTATTCTGGGTAATTAGATATTGGAATAGGAGCCTCTGTAAATTACTTTAACTGGTGTCAGTACTGAAGCAAATAAGAAGTTTTTAGTTCTGTTTCTGGTTTGGGTTATTTTCTGACCCTAAACAGCCTGACATAAAGGAACGCTTTTCTTTATCAAAGGCAGCCTTTTCAAATCTAACTGCCAGACACACTATTGAGCTATGTGTTCAATTCTAATTGGCTGAGATCTTTTCAATTCGGCAGTTTCATCTTTAATGCAATGGATGTAAGATTATGTGTGGCTCTTTTCAATGAGTTTTCCATACTGGTGATTAGGGCAGAGGATTTGGACATAAGCAGGCTGCTGGCTATTTCTTCTGGTCAATTTAAATTGATTCATACAAGTCCTTTGTACCCCAGGGGAAGGGCAGAACAAATCCCAGTGAGTGAGCCAGATATGGCTACTCTCAGAAGAGTAAAAATGAAGAGGGAGGACAGACTCGGGAGAGGAAACACTAAGTATTGTAAAATTGGAGGTCTGAGCAGTCTGGCAGAGGAATATTGAAACTTAACCAGTAGGCTGCTGTATAGAACCAAGGTCACTGGGAAAATTATTTCCAAGATTGATTTTGATATATTTAGGTTAAAAGGACTACGTAAATAGAAAATATTCTCCATACTTGATCCCACAGAGAGCCATAGTGAGCAAACTCTTTTCTAAAAGTATTCTAAAAGACAGTAGATAATTATTTCAGAACTCCAAAGCAGCTGTAAATGTGCGATAACAGAATAGCAGAGCGGGTCCGCTGACAATTTTGTTTGGGACAGATGCAAGATTGGCCTTAGAATCACTCAGAGATGAGTGCTATTGAGAAAGTCTCCTGGTTTTCTGTTTCGAAGGTACACTAGGAGGAGCTATTCAAACAGGGCACATCCAAAAGTAATCCTTTTCAAACAGATAGACTCTGGTTATAAAGCTCTCTTCTGGGTTTTCTCTTTTAAGGACTGGATAGGGTACAGGCAAACCATGGTGGGGTCACTTCTATTATACATCATCTCTATTTCATGAAGAAAGAACTCCAAGTTAAGTTTTAGTGCTTTTTCAACTCCATTTCCAAGCAGTTCAGAAAATCCTTGGTAAGCCAGATCAATTAATTTGGTGACTCCCTCTCTGAAGGAGAATGTAAACTATTTATCCAAAGAAAACAGGGACAGTGCGCTGCTGACAATATTTTAACAAGGACATTTCAATCCTCCCAGAACACATGAAACAAAGAAACGTTTCTCTAGCAAGAGAAAATAGCAACAGTTTTATTTTGTTGCTTTGACTTGCTTTGCCCTAGAACATATGCAAAACATCCATCTGTCTCCTGAGTGGTAACATTCAATTTGTTAAAATTCATAGTAATAACGAAATGCAACACTGATGCGTGCCACATTAGTTGAACAAATAAGGGTGACAAGTATGGCATATGTTGCAGAGACCAGTGGGTAAATCCTCTAAGCTAAAGGATTTTTGTTGTTGTCTTTTGGTAGGAAATCTTAGGAGCTTGCACAATGACTCAAGGTTTTATAAAGTGTAGAACTCTACAGAAAATAAAAGTAAAGCCAGTTTTCAACCATCATTCTCAATCAACTAAAAACAAACAAAGCCAAACCCTGTGAAGAGCTGGCTGCAGCAGCTATTTCTGAGCTGTCTGCCCGAAGACTAATGCTTTGTAAAATCTTTCTCTGAAACTCAGATTTCTCGAGAGGTGTTATCTGAGAATAACTGGAATTAATGCAACATAACTAGAACTTAGTAAGGCCTCTTGAGGTTTAAGAACAAGTAAAATTTTCCAACTGACACACAAATACAAGACTACCCGGACTTACCTTTATACAAATTAGAAGGCAGTTATACCTGACAGAAATGTGTACAGATATTCATCAAAAAATATGTATGTGATATGTACATGTATAACAGCTGTGTTCCTAATAGTTCTCAATTATCCAAATACCCTGAAACAGCAGAATAAATAAATTGTAATGTAGTTAAAAATAATACCATAAAATAAGAATGAATGATCTGGAGCTACATGCAACAATATGGATGAATCTCACAACTCATTGGGCTAAACAGGTCAGACATTAAGACGTATACATCACAGCATGTCATTATATTAAGTACATGTGTGCATGTTCAGTTGCTTCAGTTATGTCTGACCCTTCACGACCCTATGCACTGTAGCCTACCAGCTCCTCTCTCCATGAGATTCTCCAGGCAAGAATACTGGAGTGGGTTGCCATGCCAGGGAATCTCCAGGCAATCTTCCTAAACCTGGGATTGAACTCACATCCATATTAAGTACAGAAAGAGGTAAAGCTAATCTAGGCCTCAAGAAGGCAGTGATACCATTTTTGGTGAGTGAGCTGAAGATAATGTAAGTGGGGCTTCTTGGTATGGATCATGTTCAATTTCTTTATCTGAATGCTTCATGAGTTCAGTTAACGAAAATTCTTTGAGCTATAATGTGCAGACATGTGTTTGTGTGTGTGTGTCTGTATTTATACAATACTCAAATAAAAAGTAAAAACATAACAGGCCTATATCTTAACTCTTGCCTTGTTATTCCATGTCTTTTCACTTCTTTTTTGTAAAGTAACTTGTATATCATTTCCTCACTAGCAGTCTTCAGACCTATATGCTTCTCTTTCTCCTTGTCTATGTGCTTACAATAGCTCTCTATTTCTATCCATCAAAGCTCATCTCTACTTTCATTAACGAACTTTCATGTCCTACTTCAGACAGAAAATATTTTAGATCACCTTGACAGCCTAAGAAATCTTCCAGTTTCCATGCTTCCATGTTCTTGTAAGCATGGTGTTCTAATACTTAAAAACATAAGAATACTTCTTTACATACTTTGAACATCCTAATCAGGCAATGTAGACATCAAAATCTGATATGTTTTATAGTATTAAGTTGTATCTCTCTGATTTCAATGCTGTTCCATCTCACCTGAAGATTTAAACTCTATTTGAGTTTACGTGGTTTATGTAGAGCTCACTTACGAAGTATAATATATCTCAATAAAAATGACAAAATGATATTTTACCTTCTGATTGTCTCTAGTTTCCTTTCCCTTAAAAGGAAAATTTGTTAGTTTTCATTTTCATTCTTTATTTATGGACTACTACTATAACCACTACTATCATTGTGAAAATGCCAAGTATTAGGTATTTATTTTGTGCCAGTCACTGTGATAAGCAATTTGCACATATTACCTCATTTAATCTTTACAATTTTATGAAGTTGCTACTATCTTCATTTTTTCAGATGAAAAAACTAAAGTTCAGCAAGTATAAATAACTTGGTCAAGATTAGCATTATAGTTTGATTTAAACCCAATGTTCTTCCAACCCAAGCTTTCACCACTTTGAGCTCAAATAAATTTATACTTAAGCACTGAACACTGGCTCCCCTACTTTATCAAATACAGGCATTGTTAGCAGGGTTAGATACGACAAATATGCGTTCCTTCTTTCTTTGCATTAATTTAACTTTGATAATTCATATCACATCCGAATTCTTCCATATAAGAGGTAAAGACTAGCTCTACATCTCCAACAAAGTAATTAAAGTTGCCTATCACAATTTTGTTTCTCCAGAAACTAGAAATGTGATAGCTCCTTCTCTCTTCAAAATGCCAATGCCAAAAGTGCCTTCAGCTCACCTGCTCTGAAGTTGTCTTCCCTACTGTACTCTTTGATCCACATTCCTAGTGATTCAAATACAATCTCCAAAGGAAATGGGAGTATACAAGGCATGGAAGCAAAAGAACTATTGATGTAGTGACATCAACAGTGCTCACAGTGCAGTGTTATCGCTGCAGCAATGCAATGGTGAAAAATATACCTTTTTCATAAGCCCACATCAAACACGTCTGCTCGTCTTTTTCACCACTAGACCTGCTTGGATCACAAGCTACCAGATTCATATCAGCTCCATTATCCAGTAAGAACTGAACCAGGCGAATGTGACCATGGTAGCAAGCAGAGTGCAACCCTATAATAGAATAAGAATGAAAATATGAAAGGAGAAAAGGGGAAACTGAACCCTAATTTTCAAAAAGAAAGTCATTACCACATAATAGCATTGTTGCCAGAGATATATAACAAAAGTTGAGTTCTCTGACAGATAATTCTATCTTTGAGAAAAAAAGACATACTTTAAAGAAGTATCTGATATATATAGAGACTACCTTTTGCTTAAGCACACATTTTAGTATTTTTACATCCACTGTAATTACCAGAACAAACATTAACATCTTTGTATAAATCAAAGAATAAAGACCTCAAACAAACAAAAAAAATTTTTTTCGGCAGCAAGCCAAGGGTAAGACAGTGTGATCAGTGTGTTCCTGTTGCAGGTCATAATGGATGCATTGACTGTAAATACTTTTGCACAAAAATGAAACTGAACAAAGATCAGTCTGCTTTCTATTATCACCACGCACCATCAATTTAAAAAATGTCATTGATAAAATATTCCTCGTCACTGGGGTTGACCACTGCCACTGCTCCCCTCCCTCTTGACCATACTTCTCTTGAGCATTTATATGCATCAGAAACTTGTTCTCACCACAGTATTACCTGTGTGTCCATCCCTTCCTTGGTGGTTGATGCTTATGACATTCTGATCAAGAAGAAATTTAACCAGGTCAATGCTCTTGCCATAAGTACAAGCACTGCAAAGAAATAACACAGGGGAAATATAAGGCCTCTCTTATGGACTGAATGTGTGCCCTCCAAATTTAATATGTTGAAGTTCTGACTCCCATAACCTTACGATGTGACTATAATTTAAAGAGGTATAATTTACAGAGGTAATTAAGTGAAAGTGGATTAATTGGGGTGGGCTGGGCCCTCATCAAATATAAATGGTGTCCTTACAAGAAGGAAGGATTAGAAGATTAGGACAAGGAAAGAAGGACAGCTCATGAAGAGGCAGAAAAGAAGGTGACCATTGGCAATCCAAAGAGAAAGGTCTCAGAAGAAATCAAACCTGACACCTTGATCTTGAGTTTTCAGACTCCAGAACATAAGAAGATCAATTTCTGGTGTTCTAGGCACCTAGGGCATGGTATTTAGTTATGATAACCCTATAAAATTAAAGCAGTCCTAATTTACCCGGGCTATTCTAGATGCTGGTGTTTACATAAGAGTGCCAAAAAGCCAGAAAAGAGAGAAGGAGGAAGGGAGAGAGAAGCAGAGGTGATAAGAAAAACAGCACAGAAAGCAATACAATCATGAAGATTCTCAAAGATGAGCCTTTAAGAAAGGAGCTGTATAAAATTTCTAGCATTTTCTTATTAATTATTAAATAGTTCTAATGATAGGACTTCTTTTCTAGGCATTCTGCAGGGAAACTGAATGGAATGAAGAAATCCAGGAAGGTTCTGAGAAATTTAAATGAAACATTACACTTGTGATTACATCTGAAGCAGGAGAGACAGCCCTGTGAGATCTGATGCTAATTCCAGGTAGGTAGTGTCAAAAATAATCTGAACTGGAGGACACCCACTCAGTGACTCCAGAGAACTGGAGAACTGTTTGGTGTAGAAAACCCTTATACACAGCTGGTATCTTGTGTTTGGAAGTGAGGTATTGTGTGTTACGGGACAGTACAGAAAAACAGGGTTTTTTCCTTCCAGGTTTGTTCCAGAAGAGGTTGTTCACTGAATCTTACTATTTCCTCTTCCTGGGATGACTTTGCCTAAATCCTTTTTCTATCGTAGAATTTTATTATTTTCTTTAAATAAACACTACTATTTATCTAGTTGAACTGATGTTCCCTCTATGAAGTCTTCTCATGGACCAAAAGTTGAGTTCATTGTTATCGCCTCTGCTTCCTTGTTAGTTCGGTTTTATGGAGCCTTTCATATTTTGTTATGGTAATGGATACACCTGTGTGTGCTTTGATGCCTTACAACAGAGTTCCCTTAAGGAGGGAAGGGATTGTGTCATGTCAATGTTCCTACCAGCGACAACACAATATAGCTCCTTAATAAGTCTTTCTTGAATAGTTGAGTGAATAAAAAGTCACTATCAGTGTAATAGATCCTATCACCATTAGTTATTTGTATTACAAATAGGACTCATAACACTAATTTTAATGTTTGTCTGAATTCCTTAATTTTTTACTTTCAAAGTAACTTTACAGCAAATTATAAGTTCTGAACATACACACATACATATATGCAAGTGTGTGTATACAAATGTGTGTACATAGCATATGAAAACAACAACAGAAATGTGCCGAGTGCTATGTGCAAAGCACTGTGATTTGTACATAGAAAAAACCATTATTATAGTGAGCTCTTCATGTAAAAGGAGTATTTCTTTTATAAATATATACTTAAAATGAATAGAATAAAAATATTAATATGTTGTTCCTAGTAGCCACAGGTTTGCACAAAATAAAACAATTGAATACATACTTTTAACTCACTTCACTAATCTCCTTATCTGAAGAGTACATCATGGTGAAATGCTGGGCTGGATGTAGCACAAGCTGGAATCAAGACTGCCAGGAGAAATATTAGTAACCTCAGCTATGCAGATGACACCACCCTTATGGCAGAAAGCAAAGAGGAACTAAAGAGGCTCTTGATGAAGGTGAAAAAGGAGAGAGTAAAAAAGCTGGCTTAAAACTCAACATTCAAAAAATGAAGATCATGACGTGGTCTCATCATTTCATGGCAAATAGATGGGGAAACAGTGGAAACAGTGACAGACTTGGGCTCCAAAATCAATACAGATGGTGACTGCAGCCATGAAGTTAAAAGACACTTGGAGGGAGGAGGGTTCAGGATGGGGAACACATGTATACTTGTGGCGGATTCATCTTGATGTATGGCAAAAGCAATACAATATTGTAAAGTTAAGCAAAATAAAATTTAAAAAAAATAGACACTTGCCCCTTGAAGAAAAGTTATGACCAACCTATACAGCATATTAAAAAGCAGAGACAATACTTTGCCAACAAAGGTCTGTCTAGTCAAAGCTATGGTTTTTCCTGTGGTCATGTATGGATGTGAGAGCTGGCCTGTAAAGAAAGCTGAGCACCGAAAAATTGATGCTTTTGAACTGTAGTGTTGGAGAAGATTCTTGAGAGTCCCTTGGACTGCAAGGCCATTAAACCAGCCAATCCTAGAGAAAATCAATCCTGAATATTCATTAGAAGGTCTGATGCTGAAGCTCAAGCTCCAATACTTTGGTCGCCTGATGCAAAGAGCCAACTGATTAGAAAAGACCCTGAGGCTGGGAAAGATTGAAGGCAGGAGGAGAAGGAGATGACAGAGAACTAGATGGTTGAATGGCATCACTGACTCGATGGACATGAGTTTGAGTAGGCTCTGGGAGGTGTTGTTGGACGAGGAAGCCTGGTGTGCTGCAGTCCATGGGATCGCAAAGAGTTGGACATGACTGATCAACTGAACACCACCACTAATGTTCGCCTATGGACAATCTTCTGAAGGTGAGGATAATCCTCAGATTATAACTGGTTTCAGTGTGTGCACAGAGTAGCAGAATGATTTGAAAACTAGACTGAGGTGTCAGCCTCCATAAGAATGACCTATTGGAAAAAGTGGACTTAAGTACCTCACAAATATCAGTTCTCCAGATTGCCCCCTTTAGGGACAAATTCCATGATCCACTTTGACTGAAGGCATGATCTAAAGAATCCGTGCATCTGTTCTGTGACAGAATGTGTAGAAAACAGGCAAAATATTTTGGTACTAGAACATGAAGATACATAAAAACACAGGATTTGGAATTAGGCATTTAATCAGAGCAGGCAGTGGCACTCCACTCCAGTACTTTTGCCTGGAAAATCCTATGGACAGAGGAGCCTGGTAGGCTGCAGTCCATGGGGTTGCTAAGAGTCGGACATGACTGAGCAACTTCACTTTCACTTTTCACTTTCATGCATTGGAGAAGGAAATGGCAACCCATTCCAGTGTTCTTGCCTGGACAGTCCCAGGGATGGGGGAACCGGGTGGGCTGCTGTCTATGGGGTCGCACAGAGTCAGACACGACTGAAGCGACTTAGCAGCAGCAGGCATTTAATACATACTTTTCTAGCCATAAGAATCTTTGGCAAGTTAGTTTTCTTGAGCCTCAATTTTCTCACTGGTAAAAAAGGGATAGTAAATCCAACTTCATAAAATGGTGATGAGGATTAAATGAAATAATGGATGCAAATCATCCAGCACATATTCACTGTTCCATAAATGGAAGTTGTCTTCACCTTCCCTTTGGCTGGTAAGACAAATCTGGAAATCCAAGTGAAATTTGACACATTGATCCCTGATGCAGAAGTATAAGCTTAATTTTAGTTCAGTATGAATCAGTAGTTAGCCTCTCATTTCTGTTATTCATCAGTAAGGTACAGACACTATATAAATAACACAGTAGTGTCAAATACATGTTTTAGGTGTTACAAACCAGTCAGGAGATCTGAAATATGTAGGTGAATGTATCTTATATTCAAGGTTTACTCAATTTGAATGACTATGCTTTTATTTAATAGGCAAAACAGTAGCCTGTTAGTGAGGGTTTTAAATTATATGAATATCTGCCTTCCTTTGGGACATTTTAGGGACTTATGCCTCTTGAGTTTTTATCAGCCGTTTTCTTCCCTCTCTCCTTCTCTTTTCTTTCTTTCTTAGTCACAACTTTTCCAAACCTAGATGTTCCTCCAGTATGCTTTTTCAGAGCTCACTCTAAAGGACTCTAATGGATTCCTAGCAAGGAGTTAATGCCTTCTTATGTATCCCGGTGGCCACCCTGACTAAGCTCTTACAGGCTGACAGATGGATGTCTTAGATAGGTAGATACATTTGCACATAAGGTTTAAGTGGCAAGGAAAAAAAATGTCACTTTTGATGCTGATGAATTCTGGTAATGAGATTCTTGTCGGAGGAGGATTATGGGCACTGCTCCTTTTGGCAGCTTTCTGCCGAGTGGAATGGAATAGAAGCAATATGCTTACAGATGTTGACATGCCTGTTGCCTTGGCAACATCAGCCCCTGTCTTTGTGGCTGCTGCCAGCAAGGCAGCATCTGGCTCCAGCCCCATCTGTTGTACTGACTGCAGCATCTGCCTCTACCTTTTCTTCCGTGCATCTAGCTTGGACTTCCTATCCTCTGCCCACTCTCTGCTCTTGCTCTCGGATTGTAACATCTGCCACTATTCATTCTTGCTTTATGTACATGACTTCCGGTGTCAAAGAGTACTCGCTTAGTGGCAATTGTGCTTAAATATTCCTTTACCTGTGAAAAGCTGTTTCACTGAAGATGTTTTCTTTAGTCAGACTTTCTATTCCTGATATTTGAATGATTTCCTTGGCAACTTCAAATTTCCCATTGTAGCATGCCCTAGAGATAAAGAAAATATTTTGAGAATAGTAGGAAGGTACACACAGTATACCTGGAGTACCTATGGAACGATACATAATACTCACAGGTGCAAAGGGGTATCTCCATAGATATTGACAACATGTGGCTGAACTTCTAAATCACTCTGGAGCAGGTACTTCACTATATTGTGATGTCCAAAGCGAGAACAGAAATGGAGTGGAACGTGATCTTCATTGTCCTGAGCATTTACTGTCATCAAAAGAAAGATATGTTTTCTAGAATTCTCTATTTCTCAACCTCCTCATGTGTAGTATCAGGAACTTTTCTAAGTACCTAAGAGACTCCTGGGAATTGCCAGTTAATGACAACAATAAAGAAAATTAAGTACAACCGATTAAAAAAGTTATAATTCTCTTCTATAGCCTATTACCACATTAAGCAGGCTTTCTTCTAGCTCCCATAAATCTATGGAACACTTCTAATCAAAGCTACCTTGCACAATGAAAGAGTTCAGGTAACTAGTAAGTATCTAAAAGGTACTCATGGCCTTATTCCACAAGTATCACTGTTCAAACTGATTATACTTCCACCCCGCCATGGAAGATGTTAAAAAGTTCAGACTCTGGACAGAGCATCATTTCCCCAAATTTTGGCCCAATATATTAGCATGAGGCCTAGTATGCTGTATGTTTATAGTGCTATTTAGGAGGTTCTGATGTTCCCTCAACTGAAAAATGTTATACTGACTATACAAAGCATAGTATAATGAAAAGGCAACAAGTGATTAAGACCTCATTAATTGTGTTACCCAAGACAATTGTTTAACATTAACTGCAGTTGTCCAATCGATAGTGATCATTTGACTTTTTCTTTGTCCAATCCAGCGTTATAACCTCTTCTGACATTTAGGGAATTTCCTATGTTGAAAGTACTAACTAGATAACAAAATCACATTTTATCATAGAAGCTGCAAAAATGCTTTCCAAGTCTCCTTTGCAGTTAGGGCACAGGATTAGCACAGGGTGACCATATGTCCCAGTTTAGTGTTCTTATGCTAGCATAGTTTTTAATAGCAACACTTTCGCTCTCAACCATGCCATGGTTCGACGCTTATGTGCAGTTTCTTCTATTCAACACGTTACTTCAGACTCTTACTTCAGAGCTGATGACATACAAAAGCAGAGTCTCTTCTGTTTTGGGAAAATAGCAGTGGTGGAATAGCTTCATCTAATTTCTGGTAGTAGTGCTTCCAGCCACAGACTGGGTACCCCGCATTGTTGGTGCCAGAAACACAAGTGCTGGTGTGTATGTTAGCAGGGGTGGCAGTATGCCTTCAAAGGATTAATTTTGGGGGTGTGATTCTGGACACCATTTCTCACTGTGAGAATGCCAAACCCAGTTTTCTACTCTGTTCTGGGGACGATTCTACGATAATTGATATCAATTTAATATATTTCCTTCATGTTTAAATTAGCAAGCGTTAGTTTCCAAATCTGGCAAATAAGAACAGCTGACTGACACAGTCATTCCTCAGCAAGTAATAAATGATCAATATGCACCAGGCACTGTGCTAGGTGTTGTGGATATTGATTTCTTATCAGTTGATGGAATAACGTTGTTGGGCAGCAGAGATGCTGAAAGGATTAAAGGAGATAATTTCGGGAAAGTATCTAGCATGATGGCTGTCACATATTAGACATCTAATAAAAATGTCTACTTTCCCTTTTTACTAATTTCCCTCTCAGAAATTTGCCAAATGCTAAGGCCAATAAGGTATAAATGCATAGAGTCTATGCCCTCAAATAATTTACAATCTAGTTGAATAGTCAATAATTATAGGCCTGAAGTAATACAAGTCAACACCAAGCTGCTAAAGTTTGGATTTACTTTAGCACAATTTTTAAAATTAAAAATAATCAGATCAACTGCTCTACAGCCACTTTTTTTTTTGTTATTTTATTACTCTGTCCATATGTATAGAGGGATTTATTCAAAATAGAAAAAAAATAGCCCTTAACATTCATTTTCATTATTATATGTAATAGAAATCATCTGTTGAACCAAAAAAGTTTATGGAAAGATTTTCTTTTAATAATAAGCAATAGGAAGGAAAAGAAAGGCAAGATACTAGTTTATTATTTTAAAGTTCAAATAGAATAATCATTTAATATCTAATAAGCACTGTAGGCCTGATAGCTGCTATGTTTATAGACAATGATTCTTATTTTATTGTTCTATAAGATCTTAAGCCAAAAAGAAATCTTTAACAAAGTTACTGAACTCCTCCTCTCAGGGCTGTTATTGAAAAATGAATCTTTGAATCTTTTATATTAATGAGTGGCTCAGAAGGACACTCTTCCTTCAGAAGAATGTTCCTGGGTGTTTTGATTATCTTCCTTTTTAAGATTCTTTTCCTTTGTTCATATTCTGTTGGAAGTCAGGGAAAGTCAATACCATGAGTCAATGCTTGAGAACAGTAGGGAGCCCAGGGAATCAGGAGGTCACACGAGGATTCTTGAGGTCCAGAGGGGACATTGTAAAACAGAATAAAGCACAATATTCCATTAATTCATGATTTTCCTTTGGCCATCTCTGGTCCCACCCAACACTGTTCTCTAGTTGAATCAATAAACTTCAAAGCAGATTATTTCCTTGATAAATTATCGGCAGTAGCCTGGACATTATTCCCATCAAAGAAGATATTAATACCAACCAAAGGGATAAGCCAGGAGAAATCTGGATCAGATGCAGAGTTTATATATTATATATAACTCCATTTCTGCTTCAGCCATTCTGATACCTTAATTTTGTCATAGACCAATTTGCAAAGATAAAAAAACACATATATTATTATTATCTGAGGAAAACTGAATGTATGAATAATAGTCTGTTTGCTCTAACTTAATACATAATTTAGAGGTCTAAGTAAAGGAAAATTTTAAACAAAGGAATACATGTAAATCATTATTAGAAAAATATGTGGTCACTAGTCCTCTACCTTGAAGAGCATATGTGTTCAGTAGTGTATTTTGAAAGGAAGAGTAGCTGAATATGTAGGTGGATGGATGCTACTTCCTGCTTAATTCTGCTCATTGATCTTAAAGATAGAATAAACGCTTCCATATTAACCCATTAATGTTAGCACATCCCAATAACTCAACTTCCAAATGTATCTTTAAAAAATTTTCAGTAACAAATCTGTGTGATAGCTCTGACAAGATGTATTTTTTAAAATAAATTACTTCTCCTTACTGATCATGTCCTAGAAACTTTTGTGACTTTTTCTGATATTCATGTCCATGTTTACAAAATTATATCTTCATCAGATGACAGAAATTAATAGTTTCTAAACTTAAAATTTTCCATTTTTAACTCTGTATCTCTATTTTTACAAATACAAAAAGAATTTAACTTTGTATCTATATTTTTACAGATACAAAAAGAACTGTATCTCTATTTTCTTCTTATGGAGTCCAGAAATATTTGATCTTTTCAGTCTCAATCAACAAGCATTGTGTTTCTCCTTTTTCATTTCCCTACAAGGTATAAAGAAGACTAGGGATTTAAAACATATGTGACTGAATAGGTCAGTCTCCCAAACATGCTGAACATGCTTTTGGAATTACATTTTGGTTAATTTTATAACCTTGATTTATTTTCATTTGTGATGTTCTGTTACCGTGGAAACATAATGTAAATACCAGATTTCAAATTGTGCTCCTTTTGGGGTCATTCATTTACTCTTTCCCTTGTGTCCATTAACCATAGGCAAGGTTCAAACCTAAAATAAATCATCTTAAGGCTTAGATATATTTTAGAGTAAGTGAACTAGCTGATAATAAATCTTGTGCAGCATCCACTAGCACTAAAGATTTTTTGGTTTATTCTTTGCAATTGGTTTAAGTGCAAAAGGGACTTAAATATCAATTGTGTATTAGAAGGAAATACAATGCCTAAAAATCTAAGTCATGTCTCTTGATTTTTTTTTTTTTAAATGATTGAGTAGGAGGCATTAGAGTGCTTCTGTGAGTCAGAAAGAAAATGCTAAAAATTATATCATATGATGCCGGTACGTATGGGGAATACGGGTGCAGCACACATTTCAATGCCTTTTGTAGAAGAGTTCTTTGATCCTGGAGACATGCTGATCATAAATGACACTCATTTTGACACCACTGAGCTTTGGAGTTGTTCAGAGGAATAAAAGGCTGAGGTTGGCATTGATAATAAAAGGAAGAATGTGAGCAGTTCCTGACCCCTTGGAAAAGTGAGGCAGTTTCAAAAACAATTATGTGCTCAGTGATTCACACTGGTGTACTTCTGACTATTCTAAAACAACAGAATCAAAGAGACTGCTTAAATAAGGTCCAAGGAACAGTGCTCCTTGCATCCTGACAACACAGGTTGTTTATGATAATGCTATAGAAACATTCCTGAGTTACTGTACACCAGCTCAGAAAATGATAGAAACTACATTTCTCAAACATTGCCAAATAAAACGGTCCTGTTTCCAACATGGAAATGAAACTGCCTTAGCCTCTTGCCACAGTTGTCCCTGGGAGCCTTTGTGTTTTCCTTATGAGTAGACGGAAACATCGATTAGTTTTATTAACTGAATATCAATCTCAACCTTGGACCAAGGAAATGGCAGTTCTAGAGCTCTGACAACCTTGTGCTTTTGGAAACGTGCATCATTTCTGCTGCAAAGGCCAGCAGTTCTTACAGCTGGGCTTTTAATTAGGTCTCTTGAGGGTCAGTGGAAGAAGACTGGATATGCCTGAGAGAATTTAACAACAAGATGTAACTCTGAGTGAATCTGTGTCAAGAAATAAACTTTGTGAGGAAGATAAAAAAAAAGAGAAAGAAAGAACTTTTCTTTAAAACTTTCAGTTTTCCAAAACACATTTTGTAATTAAAAAACTAAAAATGTTGCATGAAATTTTATTTTATTAAATGCATCTAAAATATTTCTGTGTATTCTAAAGCTTTTTTTCAAAACTGATCACACTCTAATTCTATTTCCATTTAAAATAATAGTAGTCTCAAATACTGAGGTGGATGTAGGGAGTAACATGGAATGCTTATATATAGCTGTGGGAATGAAAAATAGTGTAAATATTTTGGAAAGCTGTCTGAAATTTCTCCCAAAGTTAAACATGTATATATATGACTTTTGATTCAGCAATTCTCTCTCTCTCTCTCTCTCTCTCTCTCTCTCTCTTATATATATATATATATATATATATGTATCTTCATTTTCTAAAAAACAGAAAAAAATTAACCTATGGCAATAATAGAAGCCAGAATATTGATTACCTTTGGTGGTGAAAGCTATTTACTAAGAAGTGGGCACAAAGGATCTTTCCAGGTGAAATATTTGCAACCTTCCAGATAAAAATACTGTATCTTGGTGTTGGAGGCTTAGCCCTGGGATTTCTTTGGAAGGAATGATGCTAAAGCTGAAACTCCAGTATTTTGGCCACCTCATGCGAAGAGTTGACTCGTTGGAGAAGACTCTGATGCTGGGAGGGATTGGGGGCAGGAGGAGAAGGGGACGACAAAGGATGAGATGGCTGGATGGCATCACTGACTCGATGGATGTGAGTCTGAGTGACCTCCGGGAGTTGGTGATGGACAGGGAGGCCTGGCGTGCTGCGGTTCATGGGGGTCGCAAAGAGTCGGACACGACTGAGCGACTGATCTGATCTGATCTGATCTGATTCAAAAGGAAACATTCACTTAATACTCAGTTAGGATTTGAGAATTTTGCTACATGTAAGTTTTACCTCAGTTAAAAAAAGATTAGTGAGTAACAACAAGTAGAAAAAGCTTAGGAAAACCCCTTACTTTTACAGTCGTACCTAATATATTAAGTTGAAATAATAAATTCTGACTTGAGGAACAAATTAGGACATGAAAACTAGAATTAATCAACTTCAAGATTATTCTCTAGTAAATAAGTAAAGTAGAAGAAAAAGCATACATAAAGTAAAAGGCTGCAAAATTCTTCTTCTAACCATAATCTTACCATCTGCTTTGCTGCCTTCTTCCACCAAGAGTTTCGCAATATTAAAGAATCCTTTTGCAGATGCTAGGTGGAGGGGCCTATCTCCAACTTCACCACTTACATTTACATCAGCACCAAATTTCAAAAGGAGGCGAGTTACCTAAAAGATCCAAGCATTTGAGATTAGTGTCAAATGTCAAATAATAATGCAAAGCTTTCAGCAATATGGAAGGAGACATGTCATTAAGATGTTCTTTTGGTTAATTTTTGCCTGAAAAAAAATCCTAATTCAATTGGCCTAAACAATAAGGTATTTATTATTATATCACCTAGCAAGAAATTAAAAACTGGAGCAATTTCAGAGTTCGGTCTTCATTGTACATAAACAGTCTTCTCTAAAGTCACCCCATAATCATCTCTGAACAATTCTTTAAAATCTTCTTCTGGCCAGAGTCAGCAGTGTTTATGTGATTCTTCATTTTCATAGCGACTTCATGCATAGGTCACCAATGGTCATCTTGTGACTGGGATTCTAGGTCCTGTTTTGATTTGTGAGTAAGCAGGAGATAGCCTCACTAGCCTTTAGCATCTTCCCACACTGGTTGAGATTCACAACTCAGGAGTCTTCCAGGAGTCGTTTCTGGTAATTTACGGGATTTGTCCAAATTATTTACACATCCACTTAAGAATCTTTCAAATACTTTTCCTAAACTTGACATTGTTTCCTCTGGGAATTTCAGAAGTAATCACAGTGATCCCAAGAGATAAGTTAAGATGTACCTGTGCCATTAAAATAACAGTTATGGGAAGACTCCTCAAAACTCTTGACCACTGAGGGCCTTCCGCTGTGGTCCTGCGGTTAAAACTTTGCCTTCCAATGCAGGAGGTGTGGGTATGATCCCTGGTCAGGGAGCTGAGATCCCACATGCCTTGCAGCCGAAAAACCGAAACATAAAACAGAAGCAGCATTGAGAAAAATTTAATAAAGACTTTAAAAATGGTCCATATAAAAAAAAATCTCTAAAAACAAGTCTTGACCACTGACGCATCAGCATAAATGTGAATTCAAGCTCTGAAACTATTTTGTGGCAGCAAATAAATATATTTTGGGCAGAAGCCTCTCAAGAATATGGTATACATATGATAGAAATCTAGGTGAAAAAAATAGCTAGTGGAATGTGGGAGTGTGCAGTGGGTAAAGAAGAAAGGTTCTGAAATTAGGTTTCTATTTATTAGTTATGTCACTTTGAGTAAATGATTTGGCCTTTTCAAAATTCAGTTTCTTCATCCCATCGCTAAGATGGGAATACCCCATAGGGTTGTCGTGAGGATTAAATAAGTTATTACACATGAAACACTTAGAAAAGTGCCTGGTACTCAATAAATGATATCAGAAGAGGTAGTACCAATGTGGAATATGTGTTTTATCCATTTGTTGGCTAATGGGCACACCAATGCTTAACTCAGGAGAAAGCTGAACAGTAGTAGACATTTAGTTTCAGGAACCTTGCACTCCTAAGCAGATATTTCCACTTATACAGACTCCATAAATTCTGATTATGTGACTTTATAATGGACAGATTTAAACTACTGTTGAAATCGATTGTCTATTAAGCACTATTATTATATACCTAGGAAATATTGCTCTTGGTAAAAAACATCTACTCTTCCACTTAAAAATAAGTAAATAAACAAATGCCAAGGAACATGGCATATCAGGCACATTTATAAACCAAATGTGCCATTCCCCTGTCAGCATATTTTAGTAAGTGACAATAGCATCCATAAATTACTTATGTGCTGTCTTTGCACATAGAAAGTGAGTCCCTTATCATAAAAGGGCCATACACATTTTAGCATAATTTTATAATACTGTGACTATATATTCAGGGAAAGTAAACAAATTTAACACTCCACATAACATGCAGAGAAGCTCTTTATGTTTCTGCTTGGTGATGAGGTTAATCGCCAAAGAGGATGACTTAACAAACAACGTGCATTGTGTATACCCTGCCTGTGCCTGAAATCAGAAAAAGTTTGGAGTTTTTCATCACTTGAGCTTTGGACCCTGTACTTTCAGAAGCATTTTCAGTACCCAGCTCTCCAGTGCACTCCAGTGCACTCTGAGCAGCACATCAATGAAATGAGCAATCTTCCCTAGCTAGAGGTCACGCTTCACAGGCTTGAGAGTGTCCAGGCATATGCCAGCCAGCAAAGAAATAAAGGCACAATGACTGGAACAGACAGAGACAAAAATAAGTTTGATTTTCAATTTGGGGTCCTCAGGAAGTGCAATAGCATGACCTCTACAAAGGTGTAATTCTGCTGCATAACTGAGTAATACTAGAGATCTAGGGAGATAAAATGAGGAAGAATGAAAATGGTCAGTGAAAATGAATAACTTGGTAGCTGCTATTTTTCTGTGGATCTACAAAAGCTTTTCAAGGGTGGAACTGATGAGAAGATGGCAAAATGATTCAAAGGATATCTCAAGTAGTCTTTCTTTGAATATAGTACAGTTCAAGACAAGCCTGGAACACTTAAGTGATGCCCCAGGCTTTGGACTTACCTACACACTTACTTACTAACTTACCTGTTCATGCCCGTAGTATGCTGCAATGTGCAGTGGAGTGAAAAAAACTGCATCTTGAACATTGACATTAGCTCCATGTTGCAGAAGCACATCGGCAGCCTGGATAAGAAAGAGCTGGGTTAGGAGATTCATTGGGGGCATCTGTCCAACAAATTATTTTACAATTAAAATGTATTAATACAACTAGTCTCTAGGAGTCACCATTCTAAAACACAATATTTTTCCATCTCCCTTCTCTGAAATCTCCAATGGCTTGCTTTTGCCTAGAAAATAAAAGCCAGGCTGCTTACTATGGTATTCAAGGTTCTCTCAATCTGATGGTATCCTTTAAAATGTACTTTCCATGACTCTCTTTCATAAACCCACTGTACAATCAAAGTGCACTCCATTTTCTACTTCCATGAGTCTTTGTTCACATTATTTCCTCAGTCAGAAGTTCCCTTCTGCCCAATCTACAGATATTTAAACCCAAGCTAAATGCCATCTCCTCCAATATTTCTTTACTTTCCCTCAATTTGTTGCCAAATTATTTGCTAAAATTGTCTTTCTTCCTTTTACATCTCACTCAACTTTCTTTCATTATTTAGAACATTTACAAACTTATATACATGCCTTATCACCCTTATTAAAGGCCAAATTCTTTAAGGACAAAATGTGTACCAAATTCATCTATATAATCCTACTCTAGCATGTTACCATGAAAATAGTAATCATTCAATAAAAATTTGTTGAATGAATGAGTGATTAAAACAAACAAACAAACAAACAAAAAAAACTAGCAGGAGCTATTGATCAACTGCCTTCATGGAAAGGCACAGATTGCCAACAAATCTGCTGACCCTTTAGATTTATTCTATCAAAGACTCATGTCCAAGCCTCTTTTCTCTAGAAAACGGATTGAAGTCATGTCCTCCAGATGTGTTCTTTTTCACTGTACATTTTTCTAATGTATTCTCTGTTCTTTAGTTGGTAAAATAATATACATTTGGGGAAATTTTCAAAAGTCTGTTAGTCTTAGAAGAGAGAACATGAAGCTGGGATCAAAGAGCTCAAGGAACATCTGTTTCCACACCTCTTCTCTTCTATGCCTTCATCCTAAGTGGAGGGCATAAATGGTAACTGGAGTGCCTCTGTCTCACTATAAAACATAGAAAGATAGGTTCCACTCTCCCATTTTAAAGGTAAAGACACTGAGCCTCAAGGAGGCTTTTTAACCTATCTGAGGTCATACAATTAATAAGAAGCAGAACTGGAATTCAAATTTAGGCTTGTTTGAAATTTCTTTGTATCAGATGCTTCCTGTGACCTTGATCGTGTTAACACTAACATTTAAGCAAATGAACTAACTGAATCAATCTCAGGTAAAATGAAGCTTTCTGTCAGTAGAAGCTTGTTAGATTCAGCTTTGTAGATTCAGCTTGGAATTGAATGCTGGAACCATTTATATCAAATGTCTGCTATCTTAGACTTCACATGCCTGTGAGTTCAATCTTGGGAACATTTAAAGGAGGTCACATGTGATCAAGGTAAATGGAGCTTTTTACAAATTCTCTTATTTTAAACATAGCATAAAATAAAGTAGACAGCATGAATTTTTATTGTAAAAGGGATTCTCAAATGTTAACATATAGACCCAATTTCTTAGGCATAGTTCCAGAACTTACTTTCATTCTAAAAGATAAGGGCTCTTAGTCCAATGCAATTTTTTTCCTAAGTTTGCACTTATCCAGTTATTCAGAAGGTCAATCTTTTGGCTCAATATTCATTAATTATGAAGTGTTGGCCTTCTGAGAAACTGTCAAAATGCAAGATTTAATGAAACCACACAGAGTCATTATTGAACTGTAGGTTTTAGTTAGTTTGTTTTAAAATTCAAGAAAATAGTTAACCATTGAGAGCAATGTACACTGGAATTACCTGAATAATTTCACTGGCTATTTATATACATTTAATTCATCTATTGGTTCTTATGATATTTCAAGTCATTATAGAGAGTATATCTCCTACCAATTTTACGGGGATATAATGTATCATGATATACAAATATGCTTCTCATTATGGTTAAGATAAATGTACTCATATTAATGCTTAGGCTGGAACATATATGTATTAAATAATTTTAACCATGCTTTCCCTACTCTAGAACCTGAAAGAATGGGTAGATGAATTTCATCTCCTTTCCACTACATGAAGTCTCAAACTGAATCACTTTTATTCACCACTATGCTAAATATATAATAGACATCCAGATAATTATTGAATTGGACTGTATTTCTAGTTAAAAATAGAAATATATATCTACTAGTCATAAAGGAATTTAAACATTAACAATTAGGACACAAATATATAATAGAAATTTTTAAATAGTTCAACGTACACATTTATTGATCCTTTACTCTGAATTAAACTTCAGTAAATCCCAAGTGCCTGCTCCATGCTAGGAACTGTCACTGGCATTTTTACATACATTGTCAAATTAAGTTTTCTGCTGGCCATAAAATTCTGTTGTATTAAATAATTTTGAGAAAATCCATAGTTTTGATTTTTCTCCCCCCAAATAATAACAAAACTACTAGTGAAACTGTATACTAGAAAAAAGTTTTATCACAGAAAGGATGTCTTAATAATCTTTAAAATCCTTAAAAAAAGAACTTTATCATACTTAGATTTGTATAAATGATACACACACACACACACACACACACACACACAATTATTATTATCAAAGAACCAAGATTCAAACATTCAGTTCAGTTCAGTCACTCAGTCGTGTTTAACTCTTTGAGACCCCATGAACCACAGCACACCAGGCCTCCCTTTCCATCACCAGCTTCCGGAGTTCACTCAAACTCATGCCCATTGAGTCAGTGATGCCATCCAACCATCTCATCCTGTCTTTCTCTTCTCCTCCTGCCCTCACTCTTTTCAAAGGAGTCATCTCTTTGTATCTGGTGGCCAAAGTATTGGAGTCTCAGCTTCAACATCACTCCTTCCAAAGACCACCCAGGACTGATCTCCTTTAGGATGGACTGGTTGGATCTCCTTGCAGTCCAAGGGACTCTCAAGAGCCTTCTCCATCACCACAGTTCAAAAGTATCAATTCTTTGGCACTCAGCTTTCTTAACTGTCCAACTCTCACATCTATATATGACTACTGGAAAAACCATAGCCTCGACTAGACGGACCTTTGTTGTCAAAGAAATATCTCTGCTTTTTAATATACTGTCTAGGTTGGTCATAACTTTCCTTCCAAGGAGTAAGCGTCTTTAAATTTCATGGCTGCAATCACCATCTGCAGTGATTTTGGAGCCCCAAAAAAGAACATTCACCACTGTTTCCACTGTTTTCCCATGTATTTGCCATGAAGTGTTGGGACCAGATTCCATGATCTTAGTTTTTTGAATGTTGAGTTTTAAGCCATCTTTTTCACTCTCCTCTTTTACTTTCATCAAGAGGCTCTTTAGTTCCTTTTTACTTTCTGCCATAAGGGTGGTGTCATCTGCATATTTGAGGTTATTGATATTTCTCCTGGCAATCTTGATTCCAGCTTGTGCTTCTTCCAGTCCAGCATTTCTCATGATTTACTCTGCATATAAGTTAAATAAACAGGGTGACAATACACAGCCTTGACATTCGAGTATTCTTTGATAAAACGAATAATCATAACAGAGTATCTGTCACAAAGTTATTGTTTTATGAGCACAAAAAATGGGTTGGAGCTCTTTGTTTTGATAGGGAAAGAATTACTATACATTACACACTAAAAATATTTTCATTTGCTAGTTGACTTCTCAAAATATCCAAGTAGAATCGCTACAATTTCCAGGTTGTAATTTAAATACTTGTTCAAACATTCTGCTCTTTATTCCTAGAAAGTTTCTGTTTTCTTTCAATGACTGTAGTATACCTAGTCTCAAGGCCAAGCTCAGTTACCAGGTCCTCTGAGAGCCTTTCACAAATACTCTACTGTATTAAACATTTCTTTCTCTAAATGCTTATATTATTTATCCTCACAACTTAATCTTTTCATTAATTATCACTGTGTGTAAACCACTACTATACAAAAATTAATTAAACTATTTTTATCATGTTCTAAACTTGTCTCAATGAAGTGTAGGAAGTTTTGATTCCAGATTAAGAAGGAATTTTCACCTGAGACACTGGGATTTAATCCTTCTAACTAAAAGAGTTATGCCTTCTCATTTTAAATTCCAGAGATTTAAAAAGTAATGCCCACAGGAGAAAGGTCCTCATTGTTCTTATTTACTGAATGTTTCTGCTACAGTATGACTTTAATTTATTGACTTGCACCCACTGGCTTCCGACTCTGAACTTCATCTTATGAAAATCATTGACAATAATGAAGAAGAAAAAAATGTATCAATAGGAGCTAAATATCTCATGGAAGAGAAAGTAAAGTAAGGTAAATTCTACATGGGATAATATGGCAATCAATCAAAGCTGCAATTCCCAAAATTGAATATAAGTGTTTTATACCTAGTAGACTTTCCAACAAATATCTACACTTTGAAATTAAGTTTTTCTTTGCTTTATTTAAAGTGATATCTCATTTCTTGTGACTTCTTTGGTGTCTCCCTCAAATTCATACTTACACTGATGTTTTCCTTAGGATGTATAGTTTGTTTAAAGCCACAGTTTTCTCTTCTATATATCTTTATCTAACCTTTACTATTGAGACTTATAGAGAACAGAATCATGAATCTCTTTTGGGATAATACCCACTTCCATTTAGTAGAAAAACTGTATTAACAAAGTTTTAGAAGAAAATGTTTTTGAAAGTTTATGCCTTAGGAACTCAAAATGATCCCAAAGATTTTAATATGCAAGCTGATTTAGATTTGAAATTTTTCAATGCTTCCAGTTCTAACTTTCAATGTGTGTGCTCAGTCACTCAGTTGTGTCCAATTCTTTGCTACCCCATGGGCTATAGCCTACAAGGTTCTTCTGTCCATGGAATTTTCCAGACAAGAATACTGATCAGGTTGTCATTTCCTCCTCCAGGGGATCTTCCTGACCCACGGACAGAATCCATATCTCTTGTGTTTAACTTTCAATAACCCACTCCAATTGTGTCCCATTGAACAATTACCCTCTCTTCTAAACTTTTCATTTTTTTAAAAAAAGAGCAATCTACATCTTTTATTCACATATTCTCACCTCTTAATCACTCCTCAGCCCATCTATAGTCTGGCTTCAGACCAGAATTTCCAAACTTCAGGTAAATTTCTTTGAAAAATGACATCAAAGATCTCCCAACTGTCAATTCCAAGGTGTATCCTTGGGTCTTTTCCTTATTTTAATATTTCTCCAGCATTTACTATTTGTCTTCTCCTTAAGATCCTATTCTTCCTTAGACTGACTGACATAATGATCTTTGAGTTTGATTTCCTATCTCTCTGCCAGCTTTTTATTGTCCTTCTCTAGAGGTGACTCTCTCTTTATCTCTTAAGTGTTTCTTCGGTGTTGTGTTTTTATCACTAACATTGTATTGCCTCCTGATTTCCTTTGTCTGCTTTAATTGCCTTGAATTAATTAAGATAATACACGGAAATTATTTAGGACAAAACTTGGTAACCTAAGAGGAAGTGTTCAGTGATAGTTATTAGCTATCTTGCCTTAAACATTCTCTAGTTGATTTTATCTATCACTATGGCTACTACTGCTGTTACTATTACTAATACTGGTACTATTTCTACAACACACATACACAAACAAACACACACACACTTCTCTCTCCAGATGCATGTATTTTATCCATCTGGGTAAAATATGGGGTCTATCTTACTTAGCAACTCAGAATTTGATTACATGGGCGCTTCTCAGGTGGCTCAGTGGTAAAGAATCTGCCTGCCACTGCAGGAGATGCAGGAGATGTGGGTTTGATCCCTGGGTCAGGAAAATCCCCTGGAGTAGGAAATGACATTCCAGTATTCTTGCCTGGAAAATTTCATGGAGAGAGGAGACTGTTGGGCTACAGTCCATGGGGTTGCAAAGAGTTGGACACAACTGAGCAAGTGAGCAGCAGCAGCAGACTGGCTATATATTTCCCCTGTTTCCCAATTACTTTTACTCTGGGTTTATTTCAATGATTTCATCTTTATCACTTGCCCTTTGATTTTTGGTAATGTGAATGAAGCATTAGAATGTGTGCTTTGAGAATGTTGTTATTTAGTTGCTCAGTTGTGTTTGATTTTTTTTGCAGTGCCATGGACTGTAGCCCAGCAGGCTCTTCTGTCCATGGGCTTTCCTAGGCAAGAATACTAGAGTGGGTTGCCATTTTCTTTTCCAGAGGATCTTCACAACTCAGGAATTGAACCTGCGCCTTCTGTATTTCAGGCAGATTCTTTATGACTGAGTCACTACGGAAGCCCATCTATGAGCTAAATAAGGATATCTCATTTAATACTTACAATAGTCTCATGGTGCTGTTACTAATAATCCCATTTTAAAAATAGGAAAAATAAGGTTAAGAATTACACAGTTTTAAGGAAAAGCACCAAAATTTAAACTCAAATCTATAGAAATCCAAAGAAGCATACTACTCCACAGTGTTTTTCTTCTCACATGTGCTATTATTTGGGGACAGCCTATAATTCCTTGACACCTCAGACAGTTCTATACAGGATATAGCCCTTGGCTGATGTTCTTCAAGGATTTTCAAGGACATCTGTGTAGCCAGTATATCAATAATTATGATTCTGACTTTGTAATTGCTTGCAGATGACTGAAAAAAATAAAGTTAAAAGTTATTCTAAGTAGACTTTGTATGTTAGGGATCTTGAAGAGTCATATACTATGACAAGAATTTTAGAATTTTTCCTGAATTTTTTCCATAGAGGATTTCACCAACAGATTTCCAGCAAGAGCAAAGTATATTCTGATTTTCACCTTAAAAAGATCCTTCTGGTAATAGTATAGCAAACAGACTGAAGAGACAGCAAACTAGAAGCAGAGTGACCAGCTAGCAGGGTTCAGCAACCAGCTAAAAAGAGATAAGGATAAAAATGATCTAGCAGATAAAAATGAGATAGTAGTAGTATCCAAGAGATGGAGAATGGGTTTTACAGATATTAAGAGGACACAATTGCATGACTCAGTATATTGGGGGTGGGGAGAGATGACGGAAGTTATTAACAAATGATGACTATAAAAGAGGAAGAATATAAGGGGAAATAAGCATGAGGGTAAAACCGTGTCTAATTTGCGAATTTAAGAAGTAGGAACATCACCCATGGTTTCTCTCAGGTTAATCACTTAACATATTTAGTTTCTTCTATTTCCCTTTAGCAATTCATTGTGAGCTTATCCAACACCACAGCTGTTTCAGCTGGGGTTGATCCCTCAATCAAAATGCAAACATAATTTCTGAGGTTTTAAACAACTACCAAAAGCTATGCCAATTAAAAATACCAATACTTGCTTATCCATTTGTATTTAAGGCTTCATCACCTAGCATTTTAGATCATAACATTGCTTTAGATTTAAAATAAGCACTTCTTTTGATTTTATACTCTATTTTCTGTAAAAATTTTTAGCTGTATATATACTGACTTCTCTACACCAATTACAACTGTTAAGTGAGAACTCTCTATCATATAGTTACAGAGGTTTATCATTTAAAACACTAACTGAATATTTTTGTAAAGACTTTTTATTTTACCTGACACAGCTCTAATTAAATATTTGAGTACAAAAACTTATTGGAAAATAGTTTCTTCAGGCTGTCACGGAAATGAGGTTCTCTTATGTGATCTTTCTCTTATTATCTCAGGTTAAAATTAAATCTGGTCTGAAAATTACTCAGAAATGATTCCACAAGATAACATTATCAAAAAAATTAAAGGGACACTCCATATTCTTATGTTGTAGAAATAGAGCTTAAAGGTATATCAACTTACATGCATAAAGTAAAAGAATTCCATTGATTATATAAATCTATAGCTTCTCAGGAAATTGTAATAATGTAAGTAGAAAAGCTGGTGGATGAAGAGTGATGAGAAGCTGTGAGGTCAAGGCTGGAGCTACAAGTGGGATCATTTGAGAGAAGTAATAATTGAAGTTAGGCGATAACACCAGTTTCATAGGTAAAAGGAGATACTTGAGGGATATTTATGGCTAAAAAGTGGGAAAGAATGGAGCCAGCAAAGGAAAGAGAAGAGTCATCCATGAAAGAAAAGGAGAACAAAGGAATGCTTGTTAAGGAAGCCCATGGAAGAGAAATTTTAAAGAAAAGACAGGCTAAATTTTCTGAGCCTTCCAGCTAATCGTCATCTTGCTGTGCTATTTTCTTTCTTACATATATTCTTTTTTGTAGCATTTCCTTATGTGAGGGTCTTATTTTAAAATCCCTGGCTGAGAAAACAGGCTTTCAGTGTTTACTGTGTTATGAATACATCATGTTCTATGCATTTCAAAAGCCATAATTTTTTTCCTTACGAGATTTATTTTTATAGCTTGCCAAAGGTCCAGCATTTTTCGGCTATACTGCAATTGTAGAGACTTGAAAATTGTAGTACAAGTTAGGCTCCCTCTCATGGATGGTCTTCCTTACACTGCCTACACCCTGGACATTGTAATCTGACAAAGAATTTTCTCATGACCTGTCCTGCAGCCCAAGACACCTACTGAAATCATGTAATTTGCCTCTACTTGAAAAATAAACTTCTAAATTACAGTTTGAAGGTGAGTTGCAGTCAACTAATAGAACATAGTTCAGTTCAGTTCAGTTCAGTCGCTCAGTTTCGTGTCCGACTCTTTGCGACCCCATGAATCGCAGCACGCCATGTCTCCCTGTCCATCACCAACTCCTGGAGTTTACCCAGACTCATATCCATCAAGTCGGTGATGCCACCCAGCCGTCTCATCTTCTGTCATCCCCTTCTCCTCCTGCCCTCAATCCCTCCCAGCATCAGGGTCTTTTCCAATGAGTCAACTCTTCGCATGAGGTGGCTAAAGTACTGGAGTTTCAGCTTTAACATCAGTCCTTCTAATGAACACCCGGGACTGATCTCCTTTAGGATGGACTGGTTGGATCTCCTTGCAGTCCAAGGGACTCTCAAGAGTTTTCTCTAACACCACAGTTCAGAAGGACCACATAAAGATTTTGGCTCTTAGATAAAAATGATTAATAAGACTCTTCCTAAAAATTATTTCAAAGATCAATTTATTTCCACCAGCAGGGATTTAAAAATCAAAAAAGACAACAGTTAACTCTCAGTTTCAGGATTTAGTCCTGTTTTAAGCACACTATACAGAATGTTAGGGCTTCCCTTTTTGAGCTTCCTCATTAAATAAGGCAGAAAACATTATTTGATGAACTGCAAGATATTAACTGGATCAATTATATCCTATAGGCTCTATATTTAACAACATAATTAAAAATGTTGGTCTGCAATAACTTAGAATAAGTGACACAATAATATTGGTAAATCCAGTCATAAAAATATTTTAACTGATTATGAAACAGTATGTATTGACTGGTATACAGATCAATTATAGATAATTTTCTTTCTAGATAAGTTTATTAAAAGAATATCCATCACTCAGTCAACGGCACCCCACTCCAGTACTCTTGCCTGGAAAATCCCATGAATGGAGGAGCCTGGTAGGCTGCAGTCCATGGGGTCGCTAAGAGTCAGACACGACTGAGCGACTTCCCTTTCACTTTTCAGTTTCATTCACTGGAGAAGGAAATGGCAACCCACTCCAGTGTTCTTGCCTGGAGAATCCCAGGGACGGGGGAGCCTGGTGGCTGCCGTCTATGGGATCACACAGAGTCGGACACGACTGCAGTGACTTAGTAGCAGCTTAGCATCATTCAGTCAGAGACCTATTATCAGGACAGAAAGCAGAAGGAATAATGTTGGTAACTATTAAAGTAAGTTAAACTAAGATAAACATAGGGAGACTAATAATTGAAGCCTACAGTGAAAATGAAAAAAGTGCAATGCCAAGTATGCCTATCAGCTTCAGACACAGAAAGGGCTAAGAAATAACTGTGGGTGAGACGCAAGCCCAGATATCTAACCATTTCACATGGGTAGTAAATGGCAGAACCTGAATACAAAGAAACCTAGGCAGTTTGATTCCAGAGACCACATACCTAATGACTAGTCTATATATTATATATTGATTTCCCTCGAAGCTCAGTTGGTAAAGAATCCACTTGCAGTGCAAGAGTCTGCCTGCAATGCAGGAGATCCAGGTTTGATTACTGGTTTGGGAAGATCCCCTGGAGAAGGAAATGGCAACCCCTCCCAGCATTCTTGCCTGGAGAATCCCATGGACAGAGGAGCCTGGAGGGCTACAGTCCATGGGGTTGCAAAAGTTGGACATGACTTAGAAACTACACCACCACCACATATACTGCTGTAGCTAAAAAACATTACTCTAGAATCTCAGTTTCTCTAACATTTCAAACATTTTTCAAACTTTTACTTAATGAACTCAGCATAAGTACTCAGCAGGGGTACTATGATAGAATTGGCTTAGGTGGCTCCTGGATGTAGGAGGCATGAGCTTATAACTCCTTCCTTTCTCCTTGAATAAGCTCCAAGGTACCTATGGAATGTTAGACATCCAGAAAGTACATACTGGAAATAACTGTTCAACAAGAGTTGCTAGTTTGGGGGAAATAGAATTGTCACCACATTTACCTGCTAGTCATCTTTGATTCTAAGAAAAACACAGGGTTAAATAATGTAAGTATAGAATCATGCCAAGTTTCCTGGGTCAATAGAGCTCTTCTCTTCCAGACATAATTTATAATCCCCCTATAAATCCATCTACATATACATTTGTTATCATCTTTGAGAAAATGTAAGTGGTACTGCTATCTATGAGGCTAACTTGTTCCCTTGAATGTAGGGATGACATTTCTCATGAATATTAATAAAAAATGACAAAAGTTATGGAATGTCACTTCCAAGATTAGGTAACAAAAAGACTGTGACTTCAACTCACTTACCCTACCTTGATCTCTCCATGACTCTCTCTGATGGAAACCAGATGTCTCATTATGAGCTTTCCTAAAAATAGCATCACATGGTAAGGCCCTGGTGTCTCTAGATAATAGCCAGAGAGGACCAAAACCTGCCAACAGCTACAAGAGTGAGCACAAAAGAGGACTCTCTTCATTCAGTCCTTAAGAAGACTGCAGCCCCATTAGAAACCTTATAAGAGATACTAAGCCAGGGGACCCAGCTAAGGCATCCTGAGATTCCTAAGCTACAAAAATGGCAAGATACAAAATGTTTATTGTTTTAAGCCAAAAAGTTTCGAGATAAATTTTTTATGCAGCAAAAGTTAGCTCATATATGGTTGTGCCTCTCAATTTATTACTAAAAAATCCTAGTCACAACTGACATCGACATTAAATAGTTAAATAGGCCACTTCTGAATATCAACAGGAACGACAGTTCAAATCAGCAAATATTTATGAGAGCCTAAGTTTTCTAAGCACTATGCTAGTTTCTGGGGATCAAAGATAAATTAATTTTTCAAAAGTAATACATAGGTCAGTGGAAGAAACAAAACAAAATGATTATGATATAAAGTAAAGATAGAGTAAAAATAGATTTGATATGAGATAATACATGGACTAATATAACAAAAGAAAGGCTCTATAAAAACAAAAGAAGTTATAGATTAGTTCTGTAAAGACAGAGAAACCTATAGCCGGGAAGGTACCTAGAAACTGAAATAGAAGTTGCTAAGTGGAAAAGGGAAGATAAATCAATTCATTCCTCCCTCAAACTTATTTGATCATCCAATAGTAACTGGCATAGAACATTTGTTTGCAAAATTCTACTATTTCTTAAAATCTAGTTCAAATTCTACTCACCTCTTGAAATCTTTTTAGACTGCCAGGTTCATTGACTTCATCACTGAGACAAATTATTACATATCCCAATATCTTTAGAATTACCTTGAGGCTTTATAAGAATGTATTACAGATACCCTCTTAGGAATTACTGAATCAGATTCCCTAGATACTAAAAATGTGCATTAAAAAAAAGCTTCTTAGAGACTTTTTCTTGCATCCAATATGGAGTAACAAGGAGTAGTTTGGAGAAGCTCTGTCTAGTCAAGGCTATGGTTTTTCCAGTGGTCATGTATGGATGTGAAAGTTGGACTATAAAGAAAGCTGAGGGCTGAAGAATTGATGCTTTTGAACTGTGGTGTTGGAGAAGACTCTTGAGAGTCCCTTGGATTGCAAGGATATCCAACCAGTCCATCCTAAAGGAGATCAGTCCTGGGTGTTCATTGGAGGGACTGATGGTGAAGCTGAAACTCCAATACTTTGGCCACCTGATGCAAAGAGCTGACTCATCGGAAAAAAGAAAAGACCCTGATGCTGGGAAAGATTGAAGACAAGAGGAGAAGGGGACAACAGAGGATGAGATGTTTGGATGGCATCACCGACTCGATGGACATGGGTTTGGGTAGACTCCGGGAGTTGGTGATGGACAGGGAGGCCTGGCGTGTTGTGGTTCATGGGGTTTCAAAGAGTCAAACAACTGAGTGACTGAACTGAACTGAACTGAAACAGTTTGTCAGCTTCTTAAAAAATTATTAAAAATTTTCTTAAAAATACCTACAAAATGATCCAGCTTTTCTACTCTTAAGATTTGTTCAAAGTAAATAAAAGCACATATCCATATGAAGACTTGTACAGAAATCTTCCTTGCAGCTTTACTTGAAATTCCTAAAAACTGGAAACAACTCAGATGTCCATCAACAGGTAGATAAACACTGTGGTATATTCAAACAATGCAATACCACCTATTGACTAGATATCTTATTTGATCATTTATCATGTAATTGACATTTAAACTTTACACATTTAAGGATCTTTAACCCTCTACTTCCAATTCTATACACACACATAATATCCCCCTATTGTTTCCCCATCACAATGAACTGGAAATCATTTATCCAGTTGCTGATACCAGAAACCTATGAGCTTTTGTGGACACCATCATCTTCAATACCCCCTCATATATAATCCATCAGCAGATTAATTTAATTTTACCCTCTAAATTTTTGCAAATCTGCTCTTATCTCTGCGTATCTATTAATACCACCCATACTCAAGCAATCATTATAGATTATTGACTCCAAATACATCTGCTTGCATAAATTCTTCAAATTCAGTTGATTTTAAACATTATACCTAGAATTATTCTATCAGAATGCAAGTCTGATCATGTTACCACTTCTCAAAGGCTTTTCATTGTTTTCAGGAGAGAGATAGAGAGAGAGAACTCCTTGACACAGTTTGTCATCCAACCTAGGGAAATTTTGAGAGTAAAAGAGGTATTTACTTAAAGAATAAAGGGAGCTTAAATCAACAATATGATCAGAGATTTTCCTGAAGAATCAGGAATATAATATCACTCTACAAATAAGTCTATTGGGCACCTGACCCCTAACCTTTTTCTCCTTGTTTTTCATTTTCCACCCATCCCCTAAGTCTTAGCTCCATGCACACACATTATGGTCTTGTTGCTGTACTTCTATAGTCAGACAGTATTAATATATATGATTTCCTCTTCCTGGAAAGCTCTCTCTGTGTCTCAACTTCTCATCTTTAAAGTGGAAATAAGTGTCTATTTTGAAGGGCTTTTTAAAGGATTAAGAGTTAATATATGTAACACTGAAAGTAGGAAGTCAAGAAATACCTGGAGTAACAGGCAAATGTGGCCTTGGAGTACAGAATGAAGCAGGGCAAAGGCTAACAAAGTTTTGCCAAGAGAATGCACTGGTCATAGCAAACACCCTCTTCCAACATAACAAGAGAAGACTCTACACATGAACATCACCAGATGGTCAATACCAAAATCAGATTGATAATATTGTTTGCAGCCGAAGATGGAGAAGCTCTAAACTGTCAGTGAAAACAAGACAGGGAGCTGACTGTGGCTCAAATCAAGAACTCAGATCAAGAATTATTGCCAAATTCAAAGTTAAATTGAAGAAAATAGGGAAAACCACTGGACCATTCAGGTATGACCTAAATCAAATCCTTTACAACGCTATAGTGGAAGTGACAAATAGATTCAAGGGATTAGCTCTGATAGATGGAGTGCCTGAGGAACTGTGGACAGAGGTTCATGACATTGTACAGGAGGCAGTGATCAGGACCACCTCCAGAAAAAGAAATGCAAAAAGGCAACATGGTTGTCTGAGGAGGCCTTACAAATAGTTGAGAAAAGAAGAGAAACTAAAAGCAAAAAAGAAAAGGAAAGATATAAGCATTTGAATGCAGAGTTCCAAAGAATAGCAAGGAGAGATAAGAAAGCCTTACTCACTGATCAATGCAATGAAATAGAGGGAACAATAGAATGGGAAAGACTAGAGATCTCTTCAAGAAAATTAGAGATACCAAGGGAACTTTCCATGCAAAGATGGGCCAATGAAGGACAGAAATAGTATGAACAATAGTATGGCAAAAATACACAGAAGAACTATAAAAAAAGATTTCCCAACCTAGATAATCACGATGGTGTGATCACTCACCTAGAGCCAGACATCCTGGAATGCAAAGTCAAGTGGGCCTTAGGAAGCATCACTACAAGCAAAGCTAGTGGAGGTGATGGAATTCTATCTATTTCAAATCCTAAAAGGTGATGGAATTCCATCTATTTCAAATCCTAAAAGATGGTGCTATGAAAGTGCTGCACTCCATATGTCAGCAAATTTGGAAAACTCAGCAGTGGCCACAGGACTGGAAAAGGTAAGTTTTCATTCCAATCCCAAAGAAAGGCAATGCCAAAGAATGCTCAAACTTTTGCACAATTTCACTCATCTCACATGCTAGTCAAGTAATGCTCAAAATTCTCCAAGTCAGGCTTCAACAGTACATAAACTGTGAACTTCCAGATATTCAGGCTGGATTTAGAAAAGGCAGAGGAACCAGAGATCAAATTGCCAACATCCGTTGGATCACAGAAAAAGCAAGAGAATTACAGAAAAAATCATCTATTTCTGCTTTATTGACTATGCCAAAGCCTTTGATTGTGTGGATCACAACAAACTGTGGAAAATTCTTCAAGAGATGGGAATACCAGATCACCTCACCTGCCTCCTGAGAAATCTGTATGCAGGTCAAGAAGCAACAGTTGGAACTGGACATGGAGCAACAGACTGGTTCCAAATTGGGAAAGGAGTATGTCAAGGCTGCATATTGTCACCATGCTTATTTAACTTATAGGCAGAATAAGTACGTCATGAGAATTGCTGGACGGGAGGAATCATAAGCTGGAATCAAGATTGCTGGGAGAAATATCAATAATCTCAGATATGCAGATGACACCACCCTTATGGCAGAAAGCGAAGAAGAACTAAAGAGCCTCTTGATGAAAGTGAAAGAAGAGAGTGAAAAAGTTGGCTTAAAACTCAACATTCAGAAAACTAAGATCATGACATCTGGTCCAATCACTTCATGGCAAACAGATGGGGAAACAGTGGAAAGAGTGGTGGACATTCTCTTTTGAGGCTCCAAAATCACTGCAGATTGTGACTGCAGCCATGATATTAAAAGATATTTGGTCCTTGGAAGAGAAGTTGTGCCCCACCTAGACAGCATATTAAAAAGCAGAGACATTACTTTGCCAACAAAGTCCGCCTAGTCAAAGCTATGGTTTTTCCAGTAGTCATGTATGGATGTGAGAGTTGAACTATAAAGAAATTGAGCTCCGAAGAATTGATGCTTTTGAACTGTGGTGTTGGAGAAGACTCTTGAGAGTCCCTTGGACTGCAAGGAGATCCAACCAGTCCATCCTAAAAGAAATCAGTCCTGAATATTCATTAGAAGGAGTGATGCTGAAGCTGAAACTCCAATACTTTGGCCACCTGATGTGAAGAAATGACTCCTTTGAAAAGACCCTGATGCTGGGAAAAATTGAAGGCAGGAGAAGAAGGGGGTGACAGAGGAAGAGATGGTTGGATGGCATCACCAACTCAATTGACATGAATTTGAGTAAAGTCCAGGAGTTGGTGATGGACAGGGAGGCTTGGCGTGCTGCAGTCCATGGGGTCACAAAGAGTCGGACACGACTTAGCGACTGAACTGAACTGAACTGAACACTGTAAGTAGCCATTTTTGCTCCCACTGCTCTTGTCAGGGTTATTTCCTCTCTTTACTTGCTAAGGAGACTCATTGGAAAAGACCCTGATTCTAGGAAAGATTGAGAGCATGAGAAGAAGGGGATGACAGAGGATGAAACAGTTGGATGTCATCGTTGATTCAATGGACATGAGTCTGAGCAAACTCCGGGAGATAGTGAAGGTCAGGGAAGTCTGGCATACTGCAGTCCGCAGAGTTGCAAAGAGTTGGACATGACTGAGTGACTGAACAACAACTTGCTAAACATTTACTGAGGTCTTGGGTTATAAGCCAAATTATCAGTTCTTCAGAGATTCTCTCCTAACCTCAATTGAATATGGGCATATTCATTTAGGAAATGCTAATTGTGTGTCTCCTATAAGCCACGTGGGCCTTGCGCTTGGAATTGAGGACAACAGAGAGAAAATGAACAGCTACAAAGGCTATGTCTTTTTGAGCTTATAATTTAGCATAGGAGACATGCAGTAAATAAAGGAGATAAATGATAAGCTATTACATAGTGACCAGTGCTGGAAAGAAATAAAGGAGTAAGTAAAGTAGTGCCAGAGCTTTGAAAAAACACATAATCTGGGAAAACCTTATTGAGAAAATTACATTGGAACTAGGATCTTAAGAAGATAGGGAGTAAAAATAAAAAAAGCGGTTTAGACCTGACAGAGCAGTGCAAAGGACCTAAGGCAGTGCATGCCTGGTATGTCTAAGGAACTTAAAGTTGAAAAACAACAAATAAGAAAATGATGAAAATTACAGTTTTTGAAATTCTAAATGAAATAAAATGTAAAAGGCTCACTCAGGCTTTCTTGTCAAAAAAGGCTGAGGGGGAAAGGACAGAGGGAGGGGGATCAAATTACCCTCTTTTAGATAAAGATCCAGGCTGACATTCACAGCTCTTCTCACAGAGGCAATTTTGTTTGTGTGATTTTTTTTTTTTTTTTTTGATTGCCTGTGTTTTCCACTAGACTGCAAGCCCTGTGAGGCTAGGTTTTACACATCATTAAATAACCAGTGTCAAATACAGACCTTGGAATCTATTACATCCTTAATAGATAGTGATTGGATAATTGAGTGGAAGAAAGAATGAATGTATACTATTGTATTCCAAGTTTTAAATTTCTTTACTGGATTGCAAGCTCCTAGTATGATACTTAAAGTTACATTTTATACTTCTGTCAATTTTTACCACAACTAGTCTACATTCTGTGTGTAAATGCTCAATAAGCATTTACTGACTTGAATTGTTTTTCCCTAGTCAATTTTTACATCTTCTACACTATAAACATCCTTGAAGAAAAATCTGTAGAATAACAGAAGTTCTGTAAGCCAAGATAAGCCTTAAAAACTCTAAACAGGGAACATGAACTCTTAAGGTTTACATATTGCCAGAAACTAAGAAACTCACAAGGGAGAACCAATGATGAACTTTTTTTCCCATCTTTTGGGAAATAAGACTTTATAATAGAAATTTATTTATAATCATAGCTGCAAAATTGCCTCTAGGAAAGCAATAATAATAGGGCAAGCTATTCTGTTTTCTTACAGATCCAATTAAAAAAAAAGAAACTAAAATTCAGTTTTATTTGTCAAAAATACACTGAGAAAAATCAAAGCTACAGTATTTACCAATCAAGTCTCAGTCCAGTTTACTAACATTGCAATAAACAAATGTAGGCATCTGTTGACTGAAGTATGCAAAATAATATATTTTTGTTTGGGAATACTTGATACATTTGAAATATATAATAAATACATTATTCATACTCTAGTGGTTCTTTGCTGGGCTGAATATATACAATGTTTTTAAAATACCAGCTTATAATAGGATTTAAACTAGGCCAATAACAGAGTCTTCACTGTCTCTGATTTCTTTTTCCTCTCTAAAGTTACCTTACTTGTAAAATTGCTGTTATGAGCTTCTTTCTCTATGTCACAAATCCCCATGACTAAATCAAGACAAAACCTAATTTCTTTCTATAAACACTCTGTATGCAAATCATGGACTATGCAGCATTCATATGGAGAGAAATTTCAATGAGTTGTGGCTTCTTTCCAGAAATATATTTCCATATACTTGTGTTTTGGTCACAGCTAGTGGAGGTTTAGTAAAAGACATTTTGTGACTCTTTTATGATTGGACAAGCAATGAGGTAGAGACCTAAAACACAAATTTCCAATTGCTTTTATTTCCCTTGTCCAATTTCTTAAGTATAAACTATGAATAACCCAAATAATTTTCCTAAGCTCTAGCAAACTATAACATATAGCTTAAGAGGCTGTGGAGTGTCATTATTATTAACCAAGTATGCTTTCCCCCTCTCAATTCTAATCACACCAAGGAGAACAGAACCATTTTTACATGTAATTTTCTACTGTCAGTCTTCCATTTAATTATAATTTTGATAATTTTCCTGCTGAAATATTTTCAGCAACGTTTATAAATTGTACGAGAAGTAGGGCCAAATCATGTTGTGCAACCTATACAGTCACACAGGATTCCATGCTTAAAATAATCTCCACACTCGTTTTAATGATCTGCTGCTGCGATCCTGAAATTAATCCCTATTTTTAAAACAAGGGACTTCATATATTTTTCATTGAGATCTGCAAATTATGTAGCCAGTAAAGATATGAAATAAACTGACTAGTCCAATCTTTAAGCAGAGCAATAATAGAAGCTTTTCTGAAAAAGAAGAAAGCAACATGTGGAAACATAAATCTTTAGGTTCCCAGATAGCAGCTGAAGCAAAAGATACAGAAACAAATGAGATTTTAAAAATGACTAAAAAGTGACATGTTCTCTGTTGAAAATATTTTTAACAAAATTTTCTTTTTAACTGAGTTAAAAAATAAAAGTTAAAGGACGGGGGAGCCTGGTGGGCTGCCGTCTATGGGGTCGCACAGAGTCGGACACGACTGAAGTGACTTAGCAGGAAGTATAATGTTCAAAGATTTACCTTATTAGTAAGGAATTTTGAGAACCATTTTTTAAAAAGAGCCAAATTTAGAAGTATAAATACTTAAGAATATACACCTTATTCCTATTAGTTTCACTGAGACAATATTTCCAAAAGTCCTCTCTCTTTGGCTCTATAGAAAATTAAGAGCTCAGTTTTTGGATCAGACAGCCTGGGTTAGAATTTGCACTATTGATACTTAACAGGTATGTCATTTGGTGTAAACTAGTTTATCTCTTTGAGCTTTAGTTTTCTCATCAATAAAGTTATGTGAGAATTGTATAATAATAAAATAAACAAAAGACCTGACTAAAGGAAATCCTTCATAAATGTTCATTTCTTCATCTCTCCTGTTAGAACATCAGCTCTACTGGCATCTTAGAGAGAGCAGCTTCCAACCAGGGCAGAATACTCAGTGAGATGGCACAGGATCCAAATCACACTTAATGCCATGTCTAAAGGGAAGGCAAGTTTATCACATTCTGTGATACACCTTGTATCTTGTATTACCCTAGATCCAAAACAGTCAATGCCAAATACTGTTGGACACATAAATCTTGAAGTAGAGGATCACTGAGAAGACCAAAGGAATTCCACCTACTGGCTTCTTAGGCAGGTGACTGCATATAACAAATGAGATTGATGTTGATTTATTCTATTTTTGGTAATCTATAAAAGAGACATTCCACTATTTCTTTGTAATTATATCTCCCTCCTGACTTGCTTTTTATGACCATATGCTTCATAAATTAAAAAGTAAATAAGTGAATAAACATGCAAATTTCAACACAGGAAGTATAATAATCAGATATCCCCAGAAAAGCTGTTTTTCTTTTAAAAATCAAGGGAACAGGGAACTCATAGAAATGTTAATACATACAATATGAAGTGAAAATCACAGAGGTGATCACAGCCTATTAAGCTTACAAAGTTAGGCAAAACACAAAGATTTATGGTTTACATTTTAATCATTCATGATTAGGCCAAAAAGCTGTGAAGTTGTAAGTTCCTCAAAACATACACCTACACAAAATATAGTGGGTCTAAAAACAGAAAGCCATTAGTTAAGAAATTACATATACTCCTCCCCACCACCACTCCCCTTCTTTCTTCCCATTTCCCTCCCACCCTCATTGATCCTTTCCTTTGTCCATTTTCCCCTGCAAAAAAAATAAAAAAAAAAAAAAGTATTATGAACACTGTAAAAAATATATATAGTGGATCTATCATTTAGCATATAGCTTTATATAAAAAGTATGGAATTTTCTCTGCACAAAATTTCAGTATTCAGAGGAGAGGCAGAGAGAACAAAGAGGACAACATTTCATTTTCAGACCCATGGCAAGACTCATGCCCATTTACATGGTAAAATGCTCTAAGAACAAAGAAATCTCAAATTTGGTCCAGATAACAGAAATGTCCTAATCATCCTAAAAATAATTTACTGCTCTTGATACCACCATAAATGTGCCCTGGGAGTCTTTTATAGAAAAAAAAAAGGGCTTGCATCTGCTTTTGTCATGTTTCAGGTATTATATTCTTCTGTGTTTATATATTTACAGCTGTTTTCATATAAAAATAGGGGGTGTAACATATCTAATCCTACTTCATTGGAATCAAGGGAATTTATAATCAGACTAATGACTATCTTTACTAAAAGATAAATTAATTAAGTAATAATTTTAAAAATCCTCCATTGTATATGACAGATTTTTGTTTTTTTCCTGACAGCTAAAAACCAACAACTTCTGAATTAATATGTCTGGTTATGATAATTAAAATCTTATTAGTGTAACTCACTAACTCCTAAATTCCTCCATATTTGCGAAATGATTCACAAATAATGACTAAAAGTTATATTTTCAAATATCAAACAGTTCTAATTTACCATATACTATAGTTCAAAGTCAGTGAATCTTGCACTTTAAGATTAATTGTGGAAAAATTAAAAATGAACTTATCCAACAATAAGCAGAACTATAATTTGAAATCTCTGTCCTGAAAGAAATACTGTTTAACTGGGGAAGAAGTGACTTAGAGCTGTCTGAAGTTTAGTTCTGCTTTGTTTATAAGTATGGAGAGGAAAGCACAGTGTAGAAGTAGAGATGATTGTACTGGATCATCCTCTATCCTCTTGAATGAGGTGCCCCATCAGTGAAACTAAGTGAACAAATGGTGTCATATCACCAAATACAAACAAGAGACATGGCAGGTACTTGTGGTCAGACAGAAAGAAGTTGATTTCCCATCACGTTACATGTAGTCAGCTGCATTCATAGAAGCAAGGCAGATTCAGCATCATGAATAATCATCTGGGAGTGATATCAGCAAAATGATAGAGTAGGACATACCAGCCTTTGTCCCTTGGTTAAGAGAAGAACGACCAAACTGCAATTCATGAAGGAAGATGATGGCCCTGGGAGGGTCCAAGAGGCCAGATAAGAACCTGCAGCAATACAATGGAGCAAAAAATGGAGAATAACCACACTCATAGGATTTCTGGGGAGATGTGGATACCTGAGATATCTGGAGCTGGCTAGGAAAAAGAGGAGTGAGCACTAACAGTATCAGCCACACTAGGTACCACATGGTCTTCAGTTACCTGCTCTGCAGAGGATCCCAGCAGCCTTTACTTTGAAGAGCCCAATAGCCTCTACATAAGATAGCAGATTTCACTGGAGTAGTGTGTTGCAGTGTTCACTGGTGTGGACCCAGTGGCCTGCTCTATAGAGGACATATATATCAGATCAGATCAGATCAGTCGTTCAGTCGTGTCCGACTCTTTGCGACCCCATGAACTGCAGCACGCCAGGACTCCCTGTCCATCATCAACTCCCGGAGTTCACTCAGACTCACATCCATCGAGTCAGTGATGCCATCCAGCCGTCTCATCCTCTGTCGTCCCCTTCTCCTCCTGCCCCCAATCCCTCCCAGCATCAGAGTCTTTTCCAATGAGTCAACTCCTCACATGAGGTGGCCAAAATACTGGAGTTTCAGCTTTAGCATCATTCCTTCCAAAGAAATCCCAGGGCTGATCTCCTTCAGAATGGACTGGTTGATCTCCTTGCAGTCCAAGGGACTCTCAAGAGTCCTCTCCAACACCACAGTTCGAAAGCATCAATTCTTCAGCGCTCAGCCTTCTTCACAGTCCAGCTCTCACATCCATACATGACCACAGGAAAGACCATAGCCTTGACTAGGCGAACCTTTGTTGGCAAAGTAATGTCTCTGCTTTTGAATATGCTATCTAGGTTGGTCATAACTTTCCTTCCAAGGAGTAAGTGTCTTTTAATTTCATGGCTGCAGTCACCATCTGCAGTGATTTTGGAGCCCAGAAAAACAAAGTCTGACACTGTTTCCACTGTTTCCCCATCTATTTCCCATGCAGTGATGGGACCAGATGCCATGATCTTCGTTTTCTGAATGTTGAGCTTTAAGCCAACTTTTTCACTCTCCACTTTCACTTTCATCAAGAGGCTTTTTAGTTCCTCTTCACTTTCTGCCATAAGGGTGGTGTCATCTGCATATCTGAGGTTACTGATATTTCTCCCAGCAATCTTGATTCCAACTTGTGTTTCTTCCAGTCCAGCGTTTCTCATGATGTACTCTGCATATAAGTTAAATAAACAGGGTGACAATATACAGTCTTGACGTACTCCTTTTCCTATTTGGAACCAGTCTGTTGTTCCACGTCCAGTTCTAACTGTTGCTTCCTGACCTGCATACAGATTTCTCAAGAGGCAGATCAGGTGGTCTGGTATTCCCATCTCTTTCAGAATTTTCCACAGTTTATTGTGATATAGAAACCTTTTAAAGACTCCATCAAGAAAACCAAATCAAAATAAAACAAAACAAAAATACCTGCTAAAATCAGTAGTAAATTCAATAAAAATGCAAAACATAAAATAAAATCAAAATATAAAAATCAGTTGCATGAATAAACCAAAGAGACAAGTAAAAGGAAAGATATTTCATGGTCATGAATTAGAAGTATTAAAGTTGCTAAAATGTACATACCTCTCAAGGAAGTATACGGATTCAAGGCAATCTCTATCAAAATTCCAATGGCCTTTTCCACAAAACTAGAACAATTTACATGGAGACCACAAGAACCCAAATAGCTAAGGCAATCTTTAGTAAGACCAAAACTGAAGGTATCATACTACTCAATTCAAATTATTAATTTGATAAAAATTAAAACAATATGGTAGCAGTTTCAAAATAGACATTTGGACCAATGGGACAGAATACAGAGCTCAGAAATAAAACCAAGCATACATGTTCAACTAATCTTTGACAATGGCACCAAGAATACACAAAAGGATAGGATAGTCTTTTTAATAAATGATATTGGAAAAGCTGGATATCCATATGCAAAAATAAAATAGGATCCTTATTTTATACTATGCACAAAATCAATTGAAAATGTATACAAGACTTAAAACATAGACATAAACCTCCTAAAAATATAGGGGAAAACTCTTTGACATAGGTCATAGTAATGATTTTTTGGATTTGACACCAAAAGCACAACCGACAAAAGTAAAAAGAAACTGGGACTCTGTCACATTTAGTAGTTTCTACACAACAAGAAAAAAAAAAAAAATGAAGGGAGAACTCAAGAAATGGGAGATAACATTTGTAAAGCATATGTCTTGTCAGGGGCTAATATTCAAAATATATAAGGAGCTCATACAACTCAATAGCAAACGACAACAACAGCAACAACAAAGTCAATTTAAAAATGGGCAAATGTGTTTTAGTTTATTTTTGTGTATGGTGTTAGAAAGTGTTCTAGTTTCATTCTTTTACAAATAGTTGACCATTTTTCCCAGCACCACTTGTTAAAGAGATTGTCTTTAATCCATTGTATATTCTTGCCTCCTTTGTCATAGATAAGGTGTCCATAGGTGCATGGATTTATCTCTGGGCTTTCTATTTTGTTCCATTGATCTATATTTCTGTCTTTGTGCCAGTACCATACTGTCTTAATGACTGTGGCTTTGTAGTAGAGCCTGAAGTCAGGCAGGTTGATCCCTCCAGTTCCAGTCTTCTTTCTCAAGATTGCTTTGGCTATTCGAAACCAATTTTCTATATTTCCATACATTGTGAAATTGTTTGTTCTAGCTCTGTGAAAAATATCGTTGGTAGCTTGATAGGGATTGCATTGAATCTATAGATTGCTTTGGGTAGTATACTCATTTTCACTATATTGATTCTTTTGATCCATGAATATGGTATATTTCTCCAACTATTAGTGTCCTCTTTGATTTCCTTTCACCAGTGTTTTATAGTTTTCTATATATAGGTCTTTAGTTTCTTTAGGTAGATATATTCCTAAGTATTTTATTCTTTTCGTTGCAATGGTGAATGGAATTGTTTCCTTAATTTCTCTTTCTATTTTCTCATTATTAGTGTATAGGAATGCAAGGGATTTCTGTGTGTTGATTTTATATCCTGCAACTTTATTACATTCATTGATTAGCTCTAGTAATTTTCTGGTGGAGTCTTTAGGGTTTTCTATGTAGAGGATCATGTCATCTGCAAACAGTGAGAGTTTTACTTCTTTTCCAATTTGGATTCCTTTTATTTCTCCTTCTGCTCTGATTGCTGTGGCCAAAACTTACAAAACTATGTTGAATAGTAGTGGTGAAAGTGGGCACCCTTGTCCTGTTCCTGACTTTAGGGGAAACACTTTCAATTTTTCACCATTGAGGATAAGGTTTGCTGTGGCTTTGTCACATATAGCTTTTATTATGTTGAGGTATGTTCCTTCTATTCCGGCTTTCTGGGGAGTTTTTATCATAAATGGATGTTGAATTTTGTCAAAGGCTTTCTTTGCATCTATTGAGATAATAATATGGCTTTTATTTTTCAATTTGTTTATATGATGTATTACATTGATTGATTTGCAGATATTGAAGAATCCTAGCATCCCTGGGATAAAGCCTACTTGGTCATGGTGTATGATCTTTTTAATGTGTTGTTGGATTCGGATTGCTAGAATTTTGTTAAGGATTTTTGCATCTATGTTCAAAATGGATTAAAGATCTAAATGTAAGACCATAAACTATAAAACTCCTAGAGGAGAACATAGGCAAAACACTCTGACATAAATCACAGCAGGATCCTCTATGACCCACCTCCCAGAATATTGGAAATAAAACAAAAAATAAACAAATGGGACCTAATTAAACTTAAAAGCTTCTGCACAACAGAGGAAACTATAAGCAAGGTGAAAAGACAGCCTTCAGAATGGGAGAAAATAATAGCAAATGAAGCAACAGACAAACAACTAATCTCAAAAATATACAAGCAACTCCTACAGCTCAATTCCAGAAAAATAAATGACCCAATCAAAAAATGGGCCAAAGAACTAAATAGACATTTCTCCAAAGAAGACATACAGATGGCTAACAAGCACATGAAAAGATGCTCAACATCACTCATTATCAGAGAAATGCAAATCAAAACCACTGTGAGGTACCATTTCACGCCAGTCAGAATGGCTGTGATCCAAAAGTCTACAAGCAGTAAACGCTGGAGAGGGTGTGGAGAAAAGGGAACCCTCTTACACTGTTGGTGGGAATGCAAACTAGTACAGCCACTATGGAGAACAGTGTGGAGATTCCTTAAAAAACTGGAAATAGAACTGCCTTATGACCCAGCAATCCCACTGCTGGGCATACACACTGAGAAAACCAGAACTGAAAGAGACACGTGTACCCCAATGTTCACCACAGCACTGTTTATAATAGCTAGGACATGGAAGCAACCTAGATGTCCAACATCAGATGAATGGATAAGAAAGCTGTGGTACATATACACAGTGGAGTATTACTCAGCCATTAAAAAGAATACATTTGAATCAGTTCTTATGAGGTGGATAAAATTGGAGTCTATTATACAGATTGAAGTAAGCCAGAAAGAAAAACACCAATACAGTATACTAACGCATATATATGGAATTTAGAAAGATGGTAATGATAACCCTGTAAGCGAGACTGCAAAAGAGACACAGATGTATAGAACAGTCTTTTGGACTCTGTGGGAGAGGTTGAGGGTGGGATGATTTGGGAGAATGGCATTGAAACATGTATAATATCATATATGAAACGAGTCGCCAGTCCAGGTTTGATGCAGGATACTGGATGCTTGGGGCTGGTGCACTGGGACAACCCAGAGGGATGGTACAGGGAGGGAGGAGGGAGGGGGGATTCGGGATGGGGAACATGTGTACACCTGTGGCGGATTCATGTTGATGTATGGCAAAACCAATACAATATTGTAAAGTAATTAATCTCCAATTAAAATAAATTTATATTTTAAAAAAATGAGCAAAGGATATGAATCAAAATTTTTACAAAGAAGATACACAAATGGCCAATAGGTATATGAAAAGATGCTCAATACCATTAATCATCAAAGAAATGTAAATCAAAACCACAAGGAGACATTACCTCAACCTGTTTGTATGGCTACTACCAAAAGTCAAAAATGAGTGTTCATATATATGTAAAGAAAACAGAACCCTTGTTTACTGCTGATGTGAATGTAAATCAGAACGTCAACTATGGAAAGCAGCATGGAGGTTCCTCAAAAAATTAAAATGTAACTATCATATTATCCAGGAACCCCACTTCTGACTATGTATCCAAGGGAAAAAAAAAATTGTCTCAAACTGGTATCTTCTCATTCATGTTCATTGCAGCATTATTTACAAAGTAGTCAAAATATGGAAACAACCTAAGTGCCATCAACAGACTAATGGGTAAAGAAAATAGAGTATATATAATGAAGTATTATCTAGCCTTATGAAAAAGGAAATCCAACCCTTTGCAATAACATGGATGAATTTAGAGAACACTATGTTAAGTGAATTAAATCAGACACAAAAAGACAAATAGTTCCTTTTCTCACATATGTGGACTCAAAAAAAAAAAACCAAATTCAAACTTGTAGAAACTGACAGTAGAGTGGTAGTAACAAGAGACTAAGTGGGTGGAGGAAATATGATGTTGGTCAGAGGGCAAAATTCTGTTACATAATGAATAAGTTCTGGAGACCTAATATATAGCTTAATGACTATACTAGTAATAATAATGTACACTTGAAATTGCTAAAAGAGTAGTTTCCAAATGTTCTCAACAACACACACAAATATAACAATACGAGGTGACGTTTATGTTAAATAGCTTGATTGTGGTAATTATTTCACAGTATATATGTATATCTAAAACATCATGCTGTACAACTTAAAATATACAATTTTAATTTTTCAATCATGCCTCAAGAGAGTTGATAAAAAATAGGGACAGCCAATGAGAACTGGAGTGGGAGCTTATATAGCTTGTCCCAAAGTGATTGCTACTTATCTAGTAAAACAGAGGCTGGTGATATATTTCTCAAACATTTGCAGCTGGTAGGTCTCTTTCAAGAGCTTCACTTCCTCCAATTTGAACCATCTGCTTTCCAAAAATCAGTCATATTTCATCCCAAATTTGATAATGCTAGTTTACTTGTTATTTTATGTATGTAATTTATATGAGTATTAATGAAAACTAACCAGATAAAAATAGTGATAAAGCGGGAAAGAGGATTCTGAATACCAACCGAGTGATCTGCATTTAAAGTAAAGGCCTTGGCCTCATATCAAAAGAATGATGAATAAATGTGCATTTATATGTCAAATTAAAACAACATAGTCAAATATAGTATGCATTTTAAAATAAGTTCTTTTTTAAATCAATGTGTTTTCAATTAATCAGTTAAATTTGGGTCCTGATCACTTGAGATAAGAGGTTTGTAATGTCTGAGAAGGTATGACCTAAGCTGCTGGACCAACAGCATAGTCCTCAGCTGGCTGCCTTCTCTGGGGATTTCCCTTGGCTAAAGCGAGCTGCCTTGTAACCAGAATCTAATGATAGGTTATTCTGCCAGTATAAAAGCTGAGCCAACTCATTCCAACTTGAAAAACTCTCAAAGGTCATCCCAGCTTCAGAGCTCTCTATGGGATTGACTGAGCTTTTTTGAAACTATATCACAGTCCAGTTTCTCCCCAGCTCAGTCCTACTTTCTCCCCTTCACTATAGGTGCTGATCCTGAAAGCGGGCTCCCATAAATACCCTGAACTTAATGTTCGTGTGAGTCTGCTTCTCATGAGTCCTGCAATAGGCTTCCACAGCGCTTTCACTTTAATCTGGCTCTCAGAGAACATCTAACCACTTGCACCCTGCCTGAGAATCAATGTCAAAGTTGACAATCTGACTTAGACACAACCCAGAGATACAGTCTTCAATTTCTTTCCATCCCTCTACCTCTTTCAACTCCTCTCTCCATGCTTCCTCCTCCTGTGTAGGCCCACAAAAATGAACAGCAGATTTCCTACTTCAGTGTATTGTAACTTTCATTATATCCATCACCATATCATTGTAATTAATAACTATAATATGATAACATCAGCTACTGCAACATACAAATTTATGTCTCAAACCCAATAGAAGTACACATTTAATTATTTACCAATAATCAATACACAAATTGGCATTATAGCCCTCTTCCACACAGTTGTTTGGATGTTTCTGCTATTTTCATTAAGTGGTTTCCAAGGTTCCTCTGAGAATTAACTTCTTTCTAGTCAATCAAAAGGGGGAAAATATATGGAGGAGTAGTTGAGAGGGTTTTGGGTCCACACCTAGAAATGGTATACCTTGTTTTCACTGAGTCCTCAGTTGAGAGGCCACACCAAACTGCCAGAAAGACTGGGAGACGAAGTCATTTTGAATATTCAGGAAGAACGAAAGAACATTGATTTTGGTGAGCAGCTCTGCCACACTTGTTCAGTAGCTCAGTCATGTTCGACTCTCTGTGACCCATAGACTGCAGCATGCCAGGCATCCCTGTCCTTCACTATTTCTTGGAGTTCTTCTCAAGCCTATGTCCACTGAGTTGATGATGTCATCCAACCATCTCATTCTCTGTCACCACCTTCTCCTCCTGCTCTCAATCTTTCCCAGAATCAGGGTCTTTTTCAATGAGTTGGCTCTTTGCATCAGGTGGGCAAATTATCGGAGCTTCAGCATCAGTCCTTCCAATGAATATTCAGGGTTGATTTCCTTCAGGATCAACTGGTTTGATGGCCTCGCTGTCCAAGGGACTTTCAAGAGGCTTCTCTAGTAGCACAGTTTGAAACCATCAATTCTTTGGCACTCAGCCTTCTTTATGGTCTCCACTAAGGTCATCCAAAGTTTTAACTCCCAGATCAAAGGGGGTCACTCTTCTGCACTAAATTTTCATTGTGTTTTGGGGACTTGTGACTATCCTGTGAATCTGAACTATTCTCTGTTAGACTTTCTCCACCTAAGCATTTAATATGACTGTTGCTGTTAATTTTTTTTTTTTTTTTCTTTTCTTTTCTGGAATTATTTAGGTTACTTCCAATCTTCCATATTACTCCTTACTAACACACACAAGACAGAAATGTGTACCTATCTTATTTTTAAGCAGTTTTATTTAAGCATAAGTTTTATTTTTTCAAATTTTTAAATTTTATTTTATTTAACTTTACGATATTGTTTTGGTTTTGCCATACATCAAAATGAATCTGCCACAGGTATTACATGTGTTCCCCATCCTGAACCCTCCTCCCTCCTCCCTCCCCATACCATCCCTCTGGGTCCTCCCAGTGCACCAGCCCCAAGCATCCAGTATTGTGCATTGAACCTGGACTGGCGACTCATTTCATATATGATATTATACATATTTCAATGCCATTCTCCAAAATCATCCCACCCTCTCCCTCTCCCAGAGTCCAAAAACTGTTCTATACATCAGTGTCTCTTTTGCTGTCTCGCATAAGTTTTATACAAAGAATTGCATATTTTTAATGTGTATGATTTGATGAGTCTGGGTATATGTAAACACTCATGGTATCATCACCACAATCAAGGCAATAAATATATCCAGTACTAACTCAATGGGACTTCCCTGGTAGCTCAGACGGTAAAGCGTCTGTCTACAATGTGGGGAGACCCAGGTTCGATCCCTGGGTTGGGAAGATCCCTTGGAGAAGGAAATGGCAATCCACTCCAGTACTGTTGCCTGGAAAATCCCATGGACAGAGGAGCCTGGTAGGCTACAGTCCATGGGGTCGCAAAGAGTCGGACACGACTGAGCAACTTCACGTTCACGTTCACTAACTCAATAGCTGGACTGTGAAGAAGGCTGAGCGCCGAAGAATTGATGCTTTTGAACTGTGGTGTTGGAGAAGACTGTTGAGAGTCCCTTGGACTGCAAGAAGATCCAACCAGTCCATTCTGAAGGAGATCAATCCTGGAATTTCTTTGGAAGGAATGATGCTAAAGCTGAAACTCCAGTATTTTGGCCACCTCATGCGAAGTGTTGACTCATTGGAGAAGACTCTGATGTTGGAAGGGATTGAGGGCAGGAGGAGAAGGGGACGACAGAGGATGAGATGGCTGGATGGCATCACTGACTTGATGGGTGTGAGTCTGAGTGACCTCCGGGAGCTGGTGATGGACAGGGAGGCCTGGGGTGCTGCGGTTCATGGGGTCGCAAAGAGTCGGACACGACTGAGCAACTGATCTGATCTCAACTCAATAGCAAAAGTACAAACTATTCTATTAAAAAATGGGCAAAGGACTTGAACAGACATTTCTTCAACGAAGACATACAAAGAGGCAACATGCATGTAAAAATTGCTTAATGCCATTATCCAGAGAATGCAAGTCAAAGCCACAATGAGATGTCACCTTACACTTGTTAGGATAGCTATTATTAAAAAGAGAGAGACAGAACAAGTGTTGGTGAGCTTATGGAAAAACAGGAAACCTTGTATACTATTGGCAGGAATATAAAATGCACAGCAGCTATGGAAGCACAGATATTCCTAAAACTTAAAAATGGAACTACTCTCATTTTCAGTATCCCCACTTATGAATATATATTCAAAAGAACTGAAATCAGCATCTCAAAAAGATATTAGCTCTCTCATGTTCACTGTAGCACTGTTCAAGATAGCTATATATGGAAATAATCCAAGGGTCCATCAAATGAATGGATAAAGAAAATTTGGTATATACTACAATGAAATATTATTCAGCCTTACAAAAAAATTTTGCTATATGTGACAACATGCATGAATCTAGAGATCATGCTAAGTGAAATAAGTTAGAAGGACAAATATTGCATGATTCTTTTCATATGAGGTATCTAATAAAGTTAAATTCTAACAAGTAGAAATACAACAGTGGCTGCCAGGGTTGGTGTATGGAGAAAATGGGGAGTTGTTTTTCAATAGATATGAAGTTTCAATTGTGCTAAATCAATACATTCTAGAAATTTGCTGCACAGTATAATGCTCATAGTTAATAATATGTGGCTGTGCACTTCAAAATGTTAAGAGGACAGATCTCATGTTAAGTGTTCTGATGCTAAAGCTGAAACTCTGATGCTAAAACTGAAGATTTGACTCATTGGAAAAGACTCTGATGCTGGGAGGGATTGGAGGCAGGAGGAGAAGGGGACAACAGAGGACGAGATGGCTGGATGGCATCACTGACTCGATGGACATGAGTTTGAGTGAACTCCGGGAGTTGGTGATGGACAGGGAGGCCTGGCGTGCTGCGATTCATGGGGCGCAAAGAGTCGGACATGACTGAGCAACTGAACTGAACTGTACCACAAAGAAAACAAAACAAAAGGAATGTTTATGTATTTTATAATCATATCTTTTACATAATCTCCAAATACATCTCCACTGAAGTACACACGCACACTTTATCAGCATCTTTTTGTTGAATAAAAGGAACAAAACGTGCGTTTATCAATATCAGGCATGGTTCTAGGCTCTTACATTATATTTATTTTTCACTGTAATAATAATTAGGTGAGAGAAAAAGAGATTTAGGATTAGAGGTAAAGCAATATCCCCACCCTATGCCAAGGCCAGCTGGTTAGTAAAAGTAACACTGACACTTGAAACCTAAATTTGTCTTCGGAGCATAACCACATTTTAAACCAATAGGTATATTGCCTCATGACTGATGTCTACTCAAAACTAGGATAGAAATTATGAATTTGTTACTTGGTTACTAAGTTGTGCCCACTATACAACCCCATGGACTGCAGCATGTCAGGCTCCCCTGTCCTTCAGTATCTCTGAGAGTTTGCCCAAATTCATGTCCATTGAGTCCACCAGGCTATCTAACTGGCTTATCCTCTGCTGCCCCCTTCTCTTCCTTACTTCAATCTTTCTCAGCATTGGGGTTTATCCAGTGAGTGGATAAATATGTTGAATATATATATATATATAAGCTTCAGCTTCAGCATCAGTCCTTCCAATGAATATTCAGAGTTGGTTTCCTTTAGGACTGACTGGTTTGATCTCCTTGCTGTTTGAGGGACACTCAAGAGTGTTCTCCAGCACCACAATTCAAAAGCATCAATTATTTAGCACTTAGCCTTCTTTATGGTCCAATTATCAGATCCATGCATGATTACTGGAAAAATCATAACTTTGATTATTTGGACATTTGTCAGCAAATTGATGTCTTTGCTTTTTAATATACTTTCTAGGTTTTTCATAGCTTTCCTTCCAAGGAGCAAGCGTCTTTTAATTTTGTGGCTGCGTCACTGTCCATGGTGATTTTGGAGCCCAAGAAAATAAAATCTGTCACTGATTCCATTTTTTTCCCCTTCTATTTACCATGAAGTGATGGGACCAAATGCCGTGATCTTAGCTTTCTGAATGTTGAGTTTTAAGCCATTTTTTCACTCTCCTCTTTTACCCTCATCAAGAGGGTGAAAGGTTCTTTAATTTCTTTAAAATTAAAGGTTCTTTAATTTAAAGAGGTTCTTTAATTTCTCTTCACTTTCTGCCAAGAGTGTGGTATCATCTGGAAACCTGAGGCTTCTGGTATTTCTTCCAGCAATCTTGATTCCAGCTTGTGATTCATCCAGCCCAGCATTTTACATGATGTTCTTTGCATATCAATTAAATAAGCAGGGTGACAATATACAGCTCTGTTACACCTCTTTTCCAATTTTGAACCAGTCAGTTGTTCCATGTCCTATTCTAACTGTTGCTTCTTGACCAGGAGACACATTTCTCTGGCAACAGGTAAGGTGGTCTGGTACTCCCATCTCTTTCAGAATTTCCCACAGTTTGCTGTGATCCACACAGTCAAAAATTTAACACAGTCAATGAAGCAGAAATAGATGTTTTTCTGGCATTCCTGTCCTATCTCCATGATCCAACGAATGTTGGCAATTTGACCTCTGGTGTAATACCTTAGTAGAAGTGTGGTCTTCATTAGACAAAGTGCACCAGTTCTCTGGGTTTAAGATTTCAGTGTTCCATGTTCCTCTCCAGGCACTCTCCTGACTTTCACTTTGCCCTCTGGCAAATCATTAATGTGATTCAATTCAGCTCTAATATTGAAATGAAAATTCTCCAATTCCACTCAGGAATAGTAACTAACTATTGGAAGTCAAGTATAAGTTGTTTTTAAAAGAAAGCCCTTAGAAATGAGGCACTGATATAGCTGTATAAATACACTGTGAAATATTTGACTTTGTGAAATTTCTAGGTCTTTCAAATATTTTGTATATAAAAACAACTCTTGTGGTCCACATCCCAGATTCAACACATATCTAGCCAAATAATTCTTTTCAGAAATGTTTCTCTTTCTTAGCATGTCCCTATGTGTCTAATGAATTGCTCAGGTTTTGTTTTGTGGAAGTTATGATGAATTCCATTTAATGCTTCCCCCATAATTGATAAGGCAAAGAAGATAGTTCTATAGCCATAAGTGGAGACTCAAAATGAAAATAAATGTGTTGAATTCTTGGTTATAAAATGAGCTAGAAAGTTTGGAAAGCTTTTTGAATGTGATGAAAAAGAGTAAAAAATTTCTTTGTTATTTGGTACTTCTTTAACTCAATCAGTGCAGTTCAGTTGTTCAGTTGTATCCGACTCTGCGACCCCATGAACCACAGCAAGACAGGCCTCCCTGTCCAACACCAACTTCCGGAGCTCACCCAAATCCACGTCCATTGAGTAGGTGATGCCATCCAACCATCTTATCCTCTGTCGTCCCCTTCTCCTCCTGCCCTCAATCTTTCCCAGCATCGGGGTCTTTTCAAATGAGTCAGCTCTTCGCATCAGATGGCCAAAGTAGTAGAATTTCAGCTTCAAAATCAGTCCTTTCAATGAACACCCAGGACTGATCTCCTTTAGGATGGACTGGTTGGATCTCCTTGCAGTCAAAGGGACTCTCAACAGTTCAAAAGCATCAATTCTTCGGTGCTCGGTTTTCTTTATAGTCCAACTCTCATATCCATACATTTGTATGTTTATTTATATGCCAAAATCAGCAAATTATTCAATTTAATACAATATACAATACAATATTGACTTCCCACTCCATAAGGTGACATTCAGGTCCCATCATAAAACCACTGCCTGCTTCTCCAGCATCATCTTTCCAAATCCCTTGATTTTAAACTTCAAAGTCCAGACACAGAATTGCTTGTATTCCCCCACATACCCCATTATGCTTCTTGACTCTGTGACTTTATTTATACTGTTTGCTCCACCTTAAATGTTCTCATGTCAAAAAGGGTGACTTAGTTTCCACATCTATAAAATGAGGATAATACCACCACCTATCTTATGGTGTTATTACAAGAATATAAAGAGATAATCAATGCAAACTGCTTTGAAAATAACTGGCATTTTGAAAACATTCAATAAAAGTTGTTTTCACAGACAGGTGGCTTAATCTGTGTTATATTTTACTTCCCAATAGTTTAGGCAATGACATACTGTTAGTATGGAAATCTACTATATCAAGATTTTTCTTTCAAAATTGCTAAAGTCTCTACTTAGGTAACTGTAAATATTGGGCTCACACTAGCAGCATGATAAAACCTCAAGATAAACAGGATTACATACAGATATATTGATAAACTATCTAAGTGAAAAATAAACTTCAGTGTTCTGTCAAAAAGGTGCAAGAGCCAATCACCATAAGCATCCAAACACATAAAGTCACCACCAGTCAGCACACTTCAGGTTCGAGGCTGCTATCATTTTGGTGGCAAATAATTTGACATGTTTCATAGAATCAATAATTCAAGAGTTCTTTATTTCTCTTCTCCCTCCACTGAAGAAAAGGACCTCACTCTGTCTCTTTCCACCTTTAATATAATTCAAAAGAATAACATCAAGTTTAAATTTAAAATGAGTGATGTAGCACAGAGTTTCAGACAAAATATATCTTCAAAGCTGTCAGTTTCCTTTCACTACTCTTCCTATATTCCAAAAACAAGTTTAAATTAAACATCGATCAATAATAAATCTTCCAGTTGCTGTCTTATTTATGGCATTGTTAGAGGAGTTACTAAATGTTCTTTTATAAGCCAAGATGGACACTTTCTATGCCTTAGAATTTAAATTAAAACAACTAAAGTATTTTATGGACTTTCATTAAACATGAAGTGTCTACTATTCTGATGATCTTAAGTATTATTACTTCATGCATCTCTCATATAATGTAGAAGGAAGTGTGTTCTATATAGTATATGAGAGAAGAACCTCAGTTTTCATAGCCCAAACTTGATATGTATAAAATTATGATATCATGTGAGGATTTAAAAGGACAGTAGAAGATGATTTAACCTAATACCTAGGACTTGATCTATTGCAGATTTATGATACCTCTAAAAATTTAGATGATTTAACTCCAAATTGAATGATGACATATTAGTTAATATACAGCATAAAAATTATAGTTATCAATTTGCAGTTGTACACTTATGTTTAAATGCAATATACACACAATAATTTATTACTTTAATGTTTAGTTTCAAAATTGTATAAATGAACAAGAGTTCTCACTATAATCATTCATTACTATTTATACTCCCTGACTATACTGTGGTGTTTGGGTCTTTGTGACACAAATATTGGGTTATCTGTTGTGCACCTTCATTTTCTACCTTTTGAACAGGTGTCTACTGTGATAATATATGCCTAGTTCACCACTATATGCTGGATGTTTTCATAAGAGACAGATAATTTGCCTCTTTCATTCACAGAAATTCAGATTGAGATAAAGCATAGTAGAGACACTGAACTCAAGGATTCTCATCCACACTTGGACCTAATTCACTTTATGAGATCCTGGAATCTGAGTATGATGAAGTAATGAAATATGGCTTTTGTAGAGAAGTTGGAGAGGAAAGTATATTTTGAATATGGGATTAAAGAAGTGAAAAACAATACAGTTACAATATCACAAAAATTAACAAACTGATTTTTAAATTTATAATAGATGTCAAAAGCCAAAAATGGCAAAGAAAAATCTTAAGAACAAGATTAACACATTTATACTTCTGGATATGAAAACTCATCATAAAGCTTCAGCAGTGAAGACAGAGTGATTCTGACATCTGTAAAACAACTAGATCAGTAGGACAAAACAGAGTTCAGAAACAGATTGTTATGAATACAGACACCTAATTTTTGGCATAAAACAAGGCAGAACAAATGGAAGCACAAAAAATATTGGCAGATTTAACACTGAATAGGTAAGTAATAACATTCAGTGCAAATGGATTAATCTTTAAAAGAATGAATATCTGAGCAGGATAAAATAAAATTCAATTGTATGCTATTTGTAAACAATATCTCAAAAGTATAGTATTTATAAAGGCTTAAACTAAAAGGATAAAAAAATATATATGCCCAATAAATTCTAAGCAGGAATAGTTGGTATTGGTATATTGATATACGTAATGGAAAGCACTGCTGGAGATAAAGGTTAATTCATTGTAATGAAAGGATCACTTTTTCAGGAAACTATAATCATGTTAAATTTCTGTTTACCTAAATAGCCCATAGCACCAAAGTGAAAGTGAAGCCGCTCAGTTGTGTCTGACTCTTTTTGACCCCATGGACTGTAGCCTACCATGCTCCTCAGTCCATGGGATTTTCCAGGCAAGAGTACTGGAGTGGGTTGCCATTTCCCTCTCCAGGGGATCTTCCCGACCCAGGGATTGAACCCAGGTCTCACACATTGCAGGTGGATTCTACCATCTGAGTTACCAGGGAAGCCCATGAATACTGGATTGGATAAACTATCCCTTCTTCAGGGGATCTTCCTGACCCAGGAATTGAACTGGGGTCTCCTACATTGCAGGCAGGTTCCTTACCAGCTGAGCTACAAAGGAAGCCCAAACTGGATAGGGATTAGACAAATAACAATTTTCTAATTATTAGATCAGTGTTGGGGGGAGGAGTGTTAGATATAAATAATCCAAAGGTCTTTATTTATCTTGACAGTTCACAAATGGATCACAGGCTATCATTGTGGAGGCTCTGTGATAGCACAGGACAGTGAGTCAGTAACTGATTTTATGCTAGAGAACACAATTCACATGTTGGATTCGAGAAAAGATTATTGATTAGAATGGAGATTAAGTAAAGTTCAGCCAAGTCATAGAAAGAGACATGCAGATCTAACTGTGAGCACTCCCTTTTGGGTGTGCTGGATTTTATTTTGTGGAGTAGAATTAAATTTAAACTCTATAATTTTTTGTTGTTGTTGTTAGGGACAAGCTTAATCATTAGATTAAGTTCAAATTACTCACTCATTTATTAAATAGGTTAAAAGATATATTGAATGGACAGAGAAAAAATTTTAAAGATGAAACTTGATTGTTAGTTTGTCTGCATAGTCTGTATACTTAATTTTACAGAATTTATAAAAGTAATTCATATGAAACTATTCAGAAAAATTGTGACTTTGTAAGCTATTTTTTCTTATGGAAGGTATCATTAGAATCTCTTCTGCATTTATTGGAAGTAGAAAAAAATTTACTCATTTTGTATAATTTTTAATACAACACTTGAATAATCATGAATATAGTCATTTGACAAACATTTATTTAAAATATATACTATATGCAAAATCACAAACTTTTACCTGTGAGGGCTGTACAGATTTTAACATGCAGTTCTGATGCACAAGAAAAATACATAATAAAGCAATCAAATAAAACCATGTTTATCAAACAGGCAGTACTAAATGCTACAAAAAAGTATAAAGTGCTGTGTTGTTGAGAGCATGGAACCATCTCAAGTTGGAGGGATCCAGGAGTTTCATGAGGTGGGATTTTAGCTGATCTTTGAGTGTGGGTGGAATAGGCAAACTATAAAGAGGCTGTGATGTAATAAAAATCACAGGGCATATAAATGAGGGCATTTAATTTAATTTAGAGAGTGGGTTGCAAAATTAAGAATATGAGGATCCATGACTGAAAAGGTAGCTGAGCTGGGTCATTGCCACTCTAATCCCTTTCAGGGAGTATCTTGTGTCACCAAGTTTCTTGGTCAGAGGAATGACTTTATCAAAGTCATGCTTTAGAGAACTCAGTACATCTTTAGGAATTCTTAGGAATAAATTGAACTATAAAAGATTGGAGGACAGCCTTGTAAGTCAGAGTTCTACCACAAGAAGTCCAGGAGAATGATGACAGTACCAATGAAGAGAAGACTGATGCAACATAGTGACCACTATTAGGAATATTCTTGATAGTTCCAGACAAATGATGAACATCCATTGCCCTTTGTCTTAATTTATTTGGAATTTCCTCCAAGTTTCCCAGACAGTCAATGTATACCTTTTCAGGAGGGAATTATGAGAATGATTCTTCTACTCCTGGCAGGACATGTTCAGGTGTGGAGCTTTGGAATAATTATGGGGCAGCTCAGCCCAGAGATTTGGGAGTTAGTTAGTAGCCTGCTCCAGGTACAGAAACAGGGAAATAGGCAGAGAGGTTAAAGTTGCTTCAAGGGGTTCCACTTGAATTGTTTCTTGGGGTAACTACTGAAGGCTTTATGTACCTTTCTGAATTGATCTATGCTTTATAATTGCTATATTGGTCTGGTAGTTGTGCAGGAATATGTGATAAGAAGTAGATGTGCTGAGTGCCTTTAAGGGGCATCTCAGAAAAGAGATGAGAGAGGCCAATTGTTGGAACCAGTCATGGGGTTTTTAGTCTCTTACTTCCACTTAATCTCAACAAATTTCTAAAGGTTTTTTTGAGAGCCACCAAAGGAAGTCATCCAGAGAAGGCAATGGCATCCCACTCCAGTACTCTAGCCTGGAAAATCCCATGGAAGGAGGAGCCTGGAAGGCTGCAGTTCATGGGATTGCTAAGGGTCAGACACGACTGAGCGACTTCACTTTGACTTTTCACTTTCATGCACTGGAGGAGGAAATGGCAACCCACTCCAGTGTTCTTGCCTGGAGAATCCCAGGGATGGAGGAGCCTAGTGGGCTGCTGTCTATGGGGTCGCACAGAGTCGGACACGACTGAAGTGACTTAGCAGCAACAGCAGCAAAGGAAGTCATCAAGGAAAATAACACACAATATTCAGAGAAGATAAAATACTTAAAGGGCTCTACTCCCTAAATACCATCCCAGAATGAAGTATCACTGAAAGTTAGTTAGCACCCACAGTCTATTTTACTAGTATGTATTTACTGTTGGATTTGAAGGTCAGGTAGAAAATATTGGTCTTCCAATGTATCTGTAATTGAGGAGATAATAATGTTTGGCCCTCCTGAGACACAGGATGCCTGGGGGTCTGAAACTCTAGGGATATAACTTGAGCAAGCTATAGAAACCTTGATTCAAAACTCAGCTTTCAAATACCTGCTAGGGAGTGTAGCATGGGAAAAGAAACTTACATGCAGATGTAGCAAAATATACAGTTGTTTCTTAAATGCCTAACAAATAAACTTCTATAGCTGATATAATGTATAATACAATTTATATATGAATGATACATGATACATATAAATCCTTATAGCTAACTTTATATCCATCTATCTTTCTGTCTATTTTTTAAATGTGTGAAGGATCTAGGGTGTTGGAATCAATTCAATGCATAAGAGGGTTGGCATAGAGTGGCAAATTCACAAAAACACTGGTAACAATGGCATTTCTAATTCAGATTGATTTGATTAGTAATAATCTTTGAATGTAATTTCTCAAGTAATGTTTCTTTCATCATTTTCTAGGGTAGCAAGCTGATGAATAGCTCATCTAAATTTTTATTAGCCTATAAAGCTTTCCTTGCTTATGCTATTTTACCTTATCCCGAATCCCCAAATGCAATACTTAATGTTTAATAATATCCTATAGAATCAATGGCAAAGACTTAAGTGCCAGAAAGAAAAGTGATACTCAGCTAGTATCCCCTTACAACTGTCTGACACTTGATACATGCTTAAGGCATTGCTTCTGAGACCATAATATTACTGATTATGATGCATGATCTATGATCTTGTCTCAATCTCCAGACCAAAAGCCTAGACAGTAGGAGACTGCCTTCAGGCCTTTAATAAACAGTATTCTGCAACACTGGGCACATTCAGTAATTGGAGCATAGAGTTTCTAGTTTGGGCTTCTGAGAAAACCACTTCTGAATGCCACATAAGATACAGTGTTCCTAAATCAAGTCTCAGTTATTTAAGACTGTGTGTTGAGTTTCGGGCTTAACCAATCTGACTTGAAGCTTTCTCAAACTTTGGCATCATGGAACCGCAAATGACTATTCAGACAAAGTTTAGAGTTAATGGCAATGAATGGTGATAAGAATACCTATCAATCATTAATGGCATCAGTAGGGTGATATGTAAGCAATAATTTATAATGATGTGCATTGACTGGTATAGTTGACCCTTGTTTATGCTTTTTGTACCTGAATTGTGGTTAGCCCATGATGTTCACATAGGATTTATTCCTGTCTGCAAAATTTTGGGTGAAATCAGAGATAAGGTAATAAGGCTGCATACTATGAAATAACATAGTGTTATATACCAGAATCTCAGAGAAAGAGAAACAGACAGACATAGACGAAGTTTGTAAACTCTTTTTACAAAGCCAGCATTTATTCCAAAGCCTGACAAAGATAATTGGAATGGATTGAGTGGGGCCCCTTCTGAATGCTGTCACATTTATACGTTGAAGCCCCAAACCTCAGTCCTTCAGAATGTAATTCTATTCTGAGATAGTACCTTTAAAGATATAATTAAGTTATGGTGGTCCCTAATCCAATACAGTCCATGGGGTCACTGAGAGTCGGACACGACTGAGCGGCTTCACTTTCACTTTTTACTTTCATGCATTGGAGAAGGAAATGGCAACCCACTCCAGTGTTCTTGCCTGGAGAATCCCAGGGATGGAGGACCTGGTGGGCTGCCGTCTATGGGGTCGCACAGAGTCGGACACGACTGAAGCGACTTAGCAGCAGTAGCAGCAGCAATCCAATACAACTGATATCCTTATAAGAAGAGGAGGTTAGGACACACACACACACACACGAGAGAGACACCAGGTATGTGTACACTGATTCAGCCATGTCCACATGTGCAGAAGGCCACCTGCAAGCCAAGGAGAGAAGCTTCCAAAGAAACAAAACCTGCCTACACTTTGATCTTGGTTTTTTAGCTTCCAAACTGTGAGAAAATAAATTGTGATTTAAGCCATATAGTTTGTGGCATTTTGTTATGGAAGACCTAGCTAACTAATATAACAATACAAAAAATAAAACCACAGACTAACCTCACTTATGAATATCAGCAAAACAAGTTCAGTAGCAAGCTAAGAGAATAATATGTCGTGACCTGTTGTGTCACTGTGCAAGTACAAAATCATTCAGCAGAAGAATGACAATTGTTCTGGGAGAATCAGCCCATGAAATTAGGAAAGAGAAAAACAAGATTTTAATAACTGAAAAAAGGAAAATTATTTCCACATTTGGAGAATATAACTGTCAATCAGGGATATACAAAAGATTCACCCAAGATATCTATTAGAAACAGTAAAATAAATTAGTAAGTTCAATGGCTATAAAATTAAAAATCAATAATCAACAAGTTTCCTATAAACAAATTGTAACAAATTGAAAAATACACTGTCATTTGCCCATTAGTGGCAAAAAAAAAAAAAAAAAAACATAGCGATAAATTTTAACAAAACCACAGGGAAAATATTCTACAGAAACTTTAATAAATGGAAAGAAACATATTGTTCTTGAATAGGAAGACCCAATATTATGGGATTATTAATTTTTCTTAAATTAATTAATAAATTAGAATTTATATTAGGATTTAACTAGTCCTACTTAGCATACCGTCATATTTTTCCTTAGAAAAATCAAATAACAATTAAATCAGAAACAAATAAAACATGATAGCCAAATTTCTTAGCACTTTATGTTCTAGACAGTGCCTAAAATTTAAAATATATAAGTCACAATATAATACACACACACACACTCACACACACGAAGCCAATAAGGTAGGTGCATAATAATATAATCTCTTTTCTAAAATTAGAAAACTGAGACCGAGACAGGAAAAGTGTCTATCCCAAAAGTATGCAACTAGTAAGTGGTAGATATTTTCTGAGATTTAAATTCAGAGAATCTAGCTTTGGAGTTCATGCTTTTATTATTGTAATCGAGTGCTTCTGAAGGTCATTTAAAAATGGAAGAATAGTCAAAAGTGTTCTGTGAGAAAAAAAAAAAAAAATAGAAGAAAAAGGTGCCAGGAGAGAGTACTTGTACTTCTAGGTATTAAAACATAACCTAAATATACACTAACTGATAAAAGAGTTGTGTTTGCTGTTAGCATTGGAATACACAGATATACCCAAATATTTAAGATGGGGGAAAACAAGGAGAATTCAGTACACATTGATTTAGAATAGATGGATAATTTGGGGGAGAAAACTAAAAACTGGATTCCTATTTCTTATCATATATTGAAAAACATTACAGATATAATCAGCATATGGGAGGAAAAACAAAATTAAAAGTACTTGAAGAAATATTTAGGACTTTCTTTTTTTATACCATGTTTAAAGGACCAAGTCTTTCTAAGCAGAGGCCATAAAGCAAAAAACTAAAAATCTGGTCATAAAAATTTGAAAATACACATAAAAATTCTGAAAGGGGAAACTAATAAAATAGGTTGCAACAGATATGATGAAACTTAATTCCTCTAAATACTTAATTCTTCCAAGTGAGTAAGAAAAAAAGTTAATACAAAATAAGCATCATATAGAATAAAGCATATAAAAATCAATAGTGTATCAGTTAAAAAAAACCTCAGTCCCTTATACTTAACAAGATTTTATTATTTAAGTTAGAAAAGACAATAGATATTGATATTTTATGCAAAGGAAAGAAGGTATTCATACTGTTAAAAGTAAATAAATCTACTTTTTGAAAGGCTTTTTGGCAATAATTATAAAAATATAAAATTCACATACCCTTTTGCTCAGCTACACATATAAGCATAAATAATCATAGATGTTCAAAGCTAGTTAGGTCCATTGCACCCTTCCTACTGTAGCAGCATTCACAAGTCAATGGCATTTTCAGGGTTCATCTATGTTGTAGCACATCTCAGTACTTCATTCCTTTTTATTGATGAAGAAAATTCCATAATAGGTTATACCAAATTTTACTTATTTCACTCATCAGTTGATATACATTTGTTTCTACTTTTTGATTATCATAAATAATAATGATATGAACATTCATGTACAAGTTTTTGTGAGTCTTGGGTATATACCTAGAGAGGAGTTAGTGGGTCCTACAGAAGATATTAAGAAGAGATGGCAAGAATACACAGAAGAACTGTACAAAAAAGATCTTCATGACTCAGATAATCACGATGGTGTGACCACTGACCTAGAGCCAGACATCTTGGAATGTGAAGTCAAGTGGGCCTTAGAAAGCAACACTACAAACAAAGTTAGTGGAGGTGATAGAATTCCAGTTGAGCTATTCCAAATCCTGAAAGATGATGCTGTGAAAGTGTTGCACTCAATATGCCAGCAAATTTGGAAAACTCAGCAGTGGCCATAGGACTGGAAAAGGTCAGATTTCATTTCGATCTCAAAGAAAGGCAATGCCAAAGAATGCTCAAACTACTGCACAATTGCACTCATCTCATACGCTAGTAAAGTAATGCTCAAAATTCTCCAAGCCAGGTTTCAGAAATATGTGAACCCTGAACTTCCAGATTTTCAAGCTGGTTTTAGAAAAGGCAGAGGAACCAGAGATCAAATTGCCAACATCTGCTGGATCACCAAAAAAGCAAGAGAGTTCCAGAAAAGCACCTATTTCTGCTTTATTGACTATACCAAAGCATTTGACTGTGTGGATCACAATAAACTGTGGAAAATACTGAAAGAGATGAGAATACCAGACCACCTGATCTGCCTCTTGAGAAATCTGTATACAGGTCAGGAAGCAACAGTTAGAACTGGATATGGAACAACAGACTGGTTCCAAATAGGAAAAGGAGTTCGTCAAGGCTGTATATTGTCACCCTACTTATTTAACTTATATGCAGAGTACATCATGAGAAACACTGGACTGGAAGAAAGACAAGCTGGAATCAAGATTGCCAGGAGAAATATGAATAACCTCAGATATGCAGATGACACCACCCTTATGGCAGAAAGTGAAGAGGAACTAAAAAGCCTCTTGATGAAAGTGAAAGTGGAGACTGAAAAAGTTGGCTTAAAGCTCAACATTCAGAAAACGAAGATCATGGCATCCAGTCCCATCACTTCATGGGAAATAGATGGGGAAACAGTGGAAACAGTGTCAGACTTTGTTTTTCTGGGCTCCAAAATCACTACAGATGGTGACTGCAACCATGAAATTAAAAGACGCTTACTCCTTGGAAGGAAAGTTATGACCAACCTAGATAGCATATTCAAAAGCAGAGACATCACTTTGCAAACAAAGATTCATCTAGTCAAGGCTATGTTTTTTCCCTTGGTCATGTATGGATGTGAGAGTTGGACTGTGAAGAAGGCTGAGTGCCGAAGAATTGATGCTTTTGAAGTGTGGTGTTGGAGAAGACTCTTGAGAGTCCCTTGGACTGCAAGGAGATCCAACCAGTCCATTCTGAAGGAGATCAGCCCTGGGTGTTCTTTGGAAGGAATGATGCTGAGGCTGAGGCTCCAGTACATTGGCCACCTCATGGGAAGAGTTGACTCATTGGAGAAGACTCTGATGCTGGGAGGGATTGGGGGCAAGAGGAGAAGGGGATGACGGAGGATGAGATGGCTGGATTGTATCACTGATTCGATGGATGTGAGTCTGGGTGAACTCTGGGAGTTGGTGATGGACAGGGAGGCCTGGCGTGCTGCAATTCATGGGGTCGCATAGAGTCGGACACCACTGAGCAACTGATCTGATCTGATCTGATAAGTAACTCTACGGTTTCACTTCTTGAAGAACTGCCAAACTGTTTTCCAAAGCAGCTGCAACATTTTATATTTCCACCAACAATGTATTAGGGTTCCAGTTTCTCCATATCCTCACCAGTCCATGTTATGGTTTTTTTAAATTTATATTTATCCTGTTAGATATGATGTGGCATCTCACTGTGATTTTGACTTGCTTTCTCTAATGACTAATGACGGACAACTTTTCATGTGCTTCTTGGCCATCTGTATATCTTCTTTGGAGAAACATCTATTTAAATCCTTAGTTAATTTTTAAACTGGGTTATTTATAATTATAGCTTCCCTGGTAGCTCAAATTATTGTGTTGTATCTCCATTATATTTTAAATTTTATTATAGTAAATACTGCTCTTATAAGATTTATATCTCAGAAAGGAAAATAGAAGTTAACACGTACAGAGTACCTACTATGTGTCATAGTATTAGGCATATGATATACTAGTGAATGGTTATGATCCTGGGCTGTGGAATAAGCTCTGATAATGTTGCAAAAGCTACTAAAATAATTTGAGTCAGGGTTAGCAAGAAGCAAAATTATAAAACAAATGAAGATAGTACTTCTTTGTAATTATTCATAATAGTTTCAAGCTATCCTTCTCTCACAGATATCTCCTTTAAATCTAACTTCTAATATTTTTCAGGGAAGTGCCTCTTAAGTTTGAGTATATATATCAGTCACCTGGGAATCTTGTTAAAATGCTGATTTTAGGTAGGTCTAAGATTCTATTTTTTAACTAGTTCCCTGATAATCCTACTTTGTTGGTCAGTGGATCATAGTTCAATTAGTAAGTTTAGGGTACGAACTGATTAGTAAGATTTTAACTACAAGAGCAAAGTTCAAGCATTAGGGAGTTTTGCATTGTTAGAGATGTCTTAAAATTTACAAGTGCTTCAAAATCTAAAGAATGAGCCTCTGTTAGACAGGGGAATTGATCACCTTGAACTGGGGTCTTGTCTAGTACCCATGTAAGAAGTGGGATGCCCATTCAGAAACAGGCCTTACTCGGCCACTTTCTTTAATGGAGGTGTTCCTAGCCTGACAACTTGAGCACATGCTTTTGAGTACATAATATAGTTTGAGAATCTGAAGGTTTAGTTGAAATTTTTCTTCCAGCATCAATTTATAATGAAAACAGAGGAATAGCTGAAGAGAACTGAAGCTACACTATTGGTTGAACTATATACATTTTGGTAATTTGCTAAATAAAGGCATATATAATTATAGCATGAGTCTGATATAAACCAATCCTGTTAACTAGATAAACATTGAAAATATTATGCTAAGTAAAAGAAGGCAATCACAAAAGATCACATATTTTATGATTCCATTTATATGAAGTAGCCAGACTAGACAAATCTATAGAGACGGACAGTAGATTGGCGGTTGTCTAGATGGGGGTCATGAAAGGTATATGGGACTGATGCTACTGGATATTACATTTCCTTTCAGGATGACATTTTTATAAAATTAGATTATAGTAATTATTATACAACTTTGTGAATTTGGTAGAAAATCACTGAATGTCCACTTTAAATAAGTGAATTGTGTGGCATATGAATTATATGTCAAGAGAACTGCTTAGTAATACAATGCAGAAATATCAGAAATTAGGAATAGAGCTTAGAAGAATGGGGTTCATATAAAAAGGGACTGAAATATCTTGATATCCTTAGTCTTTGAGACAATTCAGAACTGAGAGTATAAGTTTCCCTGACATTTGAATTCTGAGCTTCTGAAGCTTAAATTCTGGTCAGGTGGACTGAGAGGTTTTTGCACAGATTAGAAGAAGGGTAGTATAGCATTGTGAGAGCTGGCTGTGACACCACACAGCATGTAAACATCTACTCTACCCATCATTAGCTCTGTCACCTTGGACAAGCTACTTAACTTCTCTGCACCTCAGTTTTTTTAATCTGGAAAATGAAGATAAAATCTCAAATGAGGATTAAGTCAATTGCCGATTGCAAATGAAGTTCATAAGGAATTACTGCCTTGTCATAGATTGGAGGCACATCTGATACATTTTAGCTCTAAAACTCATGAGTACAATCTCTCTTAGAGAGAGAGAAACCATATTTTATAATTCCAAGCATTCACTTGTTTGTGCTTTTGGAAAGAAAACTTCAGCCATTTTAAAGAAACAAGATTCAGAAGATTTTTGGCAAACAAAACTCTTCTGAAGCATTCAGAAGATTTAGTTAAAAATGAAGTGGAAAAACATCAACATTTCCTTGAAATCAGATATAAATTACAAAAGAACTGAGAAGTATTTCTGAAGCAGGGTTTTCAACAGTCCCCAAAATAGGATAAGGTAGGACAGAATAAATTCAACTATGAAAATAATATATCACCTGCACAAAGTATACATGAAACTATAGCTTTCTGTGAAAAATAAAACACTCCACAATTCCTGTACATTATACATTGCATCATCCCAGACATGCTTTTCTCATTGCGATTCAGTTTTCTAAAGCTACACATAACTGATTTGTCTTCTGATAACTGCAGAAACAACTGCATGAAAACATCAAAATGTAACAGCTTTTTAAAGAGAGACTTGACTAAATATAATGTGTTTTCACTTGGGGTATGTGTGTGCGCGCGTGCATATGCGTGTGAGGGGATGTGTATATACTGAATGCTCACATATATGCATTATATCCCCATGGCTTCTTGTGACCATTTACTAAGCATCATATAAAGTTATACTTGAATCAATTAATATTAATTTAATTGTACTCATAGCAATATCTGGGCCTAAGATAGTAACATATTCAGTTTCCATTTTGTTTTCTGAATACTTGTTTTGTGCCTTATGGCTGTAAGCCCTGTTTTAGCAATATATACAAGAGTCATCATCTGATATGAACAGCCAACTCATTGGAAAAGTCCCTGATTATGGGAAAGACTGAGGACAGAAGGAGAAGAGGGCATCAGAGGATGAGATGGCTGGATGGCATCACCAATGCAATGGACGTGAACTTGGGTGAACTTTGGGAGATGGTGAGGAACAGGGAGGCCTGGCGTGCTACAGTCCACATGGTTGCCAAGAGTCAGACGACTGAGTGACTGAACAAGAGTCATAAGGAAGTGATTGTCTTTTTATTTACAAAATCAGGGATTTGGAGTCAGATAACCAGGCTTGAGTCCTATTCATCTCATTTGTTTATTATCTGCATGATCTTGTGGAAGTCATTTAACTTCTGCAATCCTCAGTTTCCTCACTGGTAAGCTGAGTCTAAGGATAGTTATCTCAAGAGAACCGAATAACAAATATATGTGAATGATAAAACACTACCACATGCTAGCCAATAGTTCTCAATTTCCATGCGTGAGAGAGCATATGATTCGTGTGCCCTCTGGACTCAAAGAGGAGAAAAGGGCTTAATGCTTGTTTATTGATTGCTGACGGAATCTTAGCCTTGTATAAAGCAGCACATGCATATGTACTGATAGATGGGTAAATCACTCAGGGAGAAGTAGTGAGATCCAGGACAACCAATATTTGCCTGTTTTTCAAAGCACAGTAAATCTAAATCTGAGTCTCAAATTGCAGTCAGCATGTCTCAGAATCTGCAGCACATGTTCTCCTCTGTTATTGAAGGGGACAGCTGCTTAGTCAATGTAAATTTTATTGCAAAATTGTTTAATAGAATTCACAATTATGGGAGAACCAAAACACTTGAGACAGTAATGGAGGGTCTGAATTTGATATGCGTAGACAAAGAGGGCTGTCAGACAACATCCGTCATTGTTTCACAGAAAAAAAGGTGGGCAATAAAGGAAAGTGACTACCAATGAAAGGAAACTCCCACCCACCCACTGCCACCGTTCCTGATAACCAAGAGTAAAAACTAGTAACCAAAACTAATGCATATTCCAACCCTATTATATATATATTATTCTCTTACACTCAAATTTTCTCCATCATTTGATACCCAGAATGCTTTATCTATTGAAACTCTCCATCCCCCTAATTACTGTGAGGTTACAACATGCTTGTTTCCTTCATACCACTCCAACCAATCCTTCTTTGCTTCCTCAAAGGCTGTTCAGTAATTCCTAAAGTCTCTGTAGATTGGCTTAGTTCTCAGCCACATTTCAGCTACTGATATGCCTGCAAATATCCCATATAATTTCTTAAAACTTACATTAAGTCCCAAATTCTTCACTGTATACTAACTGTATATTTTTAAATTATTAACAATTTTTTCCACTTGAAAATCTGGGTATTATCAGCAACTCTACATGTCTGGAGATAAATAGTTTTTCCTCAGAATTGAATCCTCTACCCAGTTTGTCTTCATCTATTTAATCATCATATTATCACTCTGGAATCAAAACAAAATACTGAAGTCAAAGAAATCCTCTTCAACACATTATATATCATGCATTCAATCATTCTCTTGCTCAGAAAGATTTAATGTCTTCTCATTTCTTATTGGAAAACAGTCGTATTTGTTGTAAGTATCTTTTTGTTGTTGTTGTAAGTATCTTGAAGAGTGGGGGTTTGTATGTTCTGTTCTATTCATCTTTTTATCTACCATACCATCTGGTCTTGTGTATAGGATGTCATGAACTATATTTGCTTATTGAATTAAATTAAACTCCTTGGACTCCCATTTTTAGTTTCCTTAATCTGATCCGTTCCTAACACCCAGATTTACTTAAAGGGACTCTTCACAATCTGTTTCATGCTATCATTCTATTTACTCTCCCCTTCATGAGAAATGCTGGACTGGAAGAAACACAAGTTGGAATCAAGATTGCTGGGAGAAATATCAATAACCTCAGATATGCAGATGACACCACTCTTATGGCAGAAAGTGAAGAGGGGCTAAAAAGCCTCTTGATGAAAGTGAAAGTGGAGAGTGAAAAGGTTGGCTTAAAGCTCAACATTCAGAAAACGAAGATCATGGCATCTGGTCCCATCACTACATGGGAAATAGATGGGGAAACAGTGGAAACAGTGTCAGACTTTGTTTTTCTGGGCTCCAAAATCCCTGCAGATGGTGACTGCAGCCATGAAATTAAAAGACACTTACTCCTTGGAAGGAAAGTTATGACCAACCTAGATAGCATATTCAAAAGCAGAGACATTACTTTGCCAACAAAGGTTCGCCTAGTCAAGGCTATGGTCTTTCCTGTGGTCATGTATGGATGTGAGAGCTGGACTGTGAAGAAGGCTGAGTGCCGAAGAATTGATGCTTTTGAACTGTGGTGTTGGAGAAGACTCTTGAGAGTCCCTTGGACTGCAAGAAGATCCAACCAGTCCATTCTGAAGGAGATCAATCCTGGAATTTCTTTAGAAGGAATGATGCTAAAGCTGTAACTCCAGTATTTTGGCCACCTCATGCGAAGAGTTGACTCATTGGAGAAGACTCTGATGCTGGGAGGGATTGAGGGCAGGAGGAGAAGGGGACGACAGAGGATGAGATGGCTGGATGGCATCACTGACTTGATGGGTGTGAGTCTGAGTGACCTCCGGGAGCTGGTGATGGACAGGGAGGCCTGGCGTGCTGCGGTTCATGGGGTCGCAAAGAGTCGGACACGACTGAGCAACTGATCTGATCTGATCTGAAATGTACTTAACTCATTTTTCTTTCATAGTTTTAGACATAATTCCTCTTCCTTTCTGTGTCCAGTTCTACCCACTTTTCAGCCTGATTTTAAACCACTTCTCAGAAACCCTTCCCTAAATCTTCTAATCTACCTTGATCTCAGTTCCCAGTGAAATCCTCACACTTTTCTCTGTTCTTTGCACATATTATGCAATGATCATGTTTCTAATTATTCCTAATAACTTGCTCTGATTTTTGACTCTTTCCTTTCCTATACATATGACTACATTGCTATTTTACTTTTGAATTCTTTATATAAATTTTCCATTTTCTATGTTCGGCTATGATTTAAAGTCTTTAGGGGGAGAAACTATGTCTTATTTTCTTGTATCATTCCCATATTCTAACAAAAGACTGGAAAAAGTAAAGGCTGAAAAATATTTGTTAAATGAATGAATGAATGAATATAAAGTCAGTACTGCAATTACTAACTATGAAAGAAATAATTCAAAGAAAAAAATCTGTATTTTGAGCATGATGCTTTCAGGGTTTTTTTTAACACAATTTTCCTACAAGATCTGTAACTAAATTAGTCCAATAGATAAGAGAATAAAGATTAATGTATATACACCTTATTATGGCAGTATTCATGATTGACTAGAAAAGTCATTAAATATTACATCAGAGCTAAAGAAGGAAGTTGGAAAACTTGGAGAATTGCACCACAGGAGTAGATGCCTATTTGGAATTATTTTAGTAAAATTTGACCTATGGCTGGCAGAATCAATATAATTCTTACTTCCCTATTATGATTTAGAAAGCAAGAAAACAGTTATTTGAATAGGTGTCTTATTCAAACAGTTATTTGAATAAGACACCAAACTCTTAACCATCTTGCTTTTGACCCTGTTATAATTCTATCACTCACAAATGTAATCAGTTCAGTGTTAAACAAAAAGGATTTTGTTTTGCAAAATGTTTCCTGGCATTAAAAGGTTGAATGTATTTTACTGGGACTTAATGTCTACCTCATCAATTCTTCTACCCAGATTTCTGTATATTTACCTTCCATTTAGTTCATCACTGATCTCAGTCGGTTTCTTTTTTGGATAATATTTATATTTAAGTGATTCTAATGGAATTTCTCTTCTCCTAATAAGTAATACAAATTCATTTATATTTATAATGAATATCATCAAAAAGCTTTATATTCTGGGAAATGAGATAATCTATTTTCAGGGAAATACAGTAAGGAGTGGAAATGTCATCACAAAGGAAATTATTTTACCCCCAATGAGATATGTTAATATTTATTGAATGAAGAGACCTTTGAATTGACACTGTTAAGAGGGATGACACACACCTATTTTACAGGTTTTATGTGTGATTTTACATGCAGTTCTATTTGTTCACAATTGTGCCTGTGTGTTAGTGAGGATGGTACACCTTAAACTGCAACATGATTAAAAGAGAGAAATAGATAAAGATTTAATAATGAAGACACAAGACTGCTCATTTATTACAATGTTGCATTTACATGGATTTCCCTTGTGGCTCAGCTGGTAAAGAATCTACCTGCAATGTGGGAGATCTGGGTTTGATCCCTGGGTTGAGAAGATCCCGTGGAGAAGGGAAAGGCTACTCACTCCAATATTCTGGCCTGGAGAATTCCATGGACTATATATATAGTCCATGGAATTGCAAAGAGTCAGACAGGACTGAGTCACTTTCATTTTCGCTTTGGGCTTCCCTCATAGCTCAGTTGGTAAAGAATCTGTCTGCAGTGCAGGAGACCCAAGTTTGATCCCTGGGTCGAGAGGATCCCAAAGAAGGAAATGGCAACTCACTCCAGTACTCTTGCCTGGAGAACCCCATGAACAGAGGAGCCTGGCAGTCCACAGGGTTGTAAAGAATCAGACACATTATATGTGGGTACCACAATTCATAGCATGTGAAAATCATGGGAATTTGAGTAAAATGACCAGGATTCCAAACATGGCTTTTTTTTTTCTCCATGGCTTTGTAATCTGTAAAGATAATTACTGTATAACAGCCTTGGTTTTATATCTATTAAATGGCAGTGATGATAAAAACTATTTCATAAGGATTTCTGCAATAAATTAAATAATGCAAATTAAAGTGTTTCTCATATATAAAATAATATTTCACCAATTAAATGTTAGATAAGAGCCAGAGTCCCCTCTATGGCCTTTAAAACGCTTTGCAATCTAATTTGTAACTGTCACCTGACCTCATGTCCATTACTCTACTTCCAGCTCATATATACTAATGACTTTGGCTTCCTTGTGCCCTTCAAATACACTTAGCTATCTCTGCCTCAGGGCTTGGCAGGTACTATTACATATATTAATCATAGCGTCACTATATAGCTTGTTTAAAATGGTGTCTACTTCTTCATGCTGTTTTCATTTTACCTCATTTTATTATTTTTCTTATATTCACAACTAACATTATAAAATTTTCCTTATTGCTTGTTTTGTTCTCTAAAACTAAATTCCAAAATATTTCTTGTCTTACTTGTTACAGTCACCTCAGCAACTAGAATAATATCTGGTGTACAATAGATGCTTAATAAATAAAATAATGCATGAGTGAATGAATTACTGAATAATTTTTCACAGAGTCCTTACCTTGAGTGAAGCAATCTGCAAAGTCTTTTATATGGATCATCTAATTTAATCACTATGATGGGCCTATCATTTCCATTTTATAATGAGGAAAACAGATGCTTGAAGGTACAGTAACTTGATTGAGGTAAACATAGCAAGTGGTAGCAACAGTTGCCTGACTCCAATATCTATGTTTCTAATAACTGCTATATGCTGCTCCTTAGTTGCTCAGTCATGTCCAATTCTTTGCTGCTCTATGGACTGTGTCCATGGAATTTTCCAGGCAAGAATACTGGAGTGGGTTGCTATTTCCTTCTTTAGGGGATATTCCTGACCCAGGAATTAAACCTGCATCTCTGATGCCTCCTGCTTTACAGGTGGATTCTTTACCACTGCACCACCTGGGAAGTCTCTCAATGCTATATAGCTTCTATGTATCTAGCCATCTTTATATTAATTAATATTTGATTACACTGTTACAAAACAGACTGAATTTACTATCAAAAGAACATACTTTCGGTCTCCCTCAAGATGTGTGGATTCATTAGCTAAAATTAAACCAACTCCTAGAATTTCAAAAGTCAGCATTTGAAAACAGTTCAAAACAAGATTCCAAAGAGGCAGATTTGTTTTTGCAGGTGACCAAGGTGTGACTTACCTCTAGGTGACCAGCAATTGTAGCAATATGCAGGGCAGTGAGGCCACCATACCCAACCTGCTGTATATCAGCTCCACTGTGAAGCAGAGAAGTGATCAATTCTGCACTATCCTGCAAGGAAACACATCTTTAGTGTTACTTTTCTCTTAATAGCAGGTTTGAACACTGTGCAACAGGATATATTGATTCCCTGTCTGAGAGCCAGTTTATGCACCCAAAGAAAACTTAAGTGTGATTTCTTCAACAGAGCACATGAAAAAGCAAAGAGCAGCTCTCAGATGGTTGAAATGTAGGAACAGATGATAGACAGTTCAGTTATAATCAATCTTGTACCACTTGACCATGAAAGACAGAAAGGACATTTACCTACAGTAAGACACTTGCAAACTCAACTCAATCTTACTTGTAGGTCACTCCAATAAATATGCTTTTTCCAGCAACTGCACTATTGAACTGGCTTCAGTGGACCATTTCATGGTAGTTCAGTAATTGATTCTCCTCTAACACTTATGTGTCATGGGTCTAATACATAATTAAAGCACAGTATCATGGACTCTATATATAATCAATCAGTGGTGGTTTTCTTATTAATAACTTGACTCACTAAAATACTTTCACTTAGTAAAAATGTTTGAAGCTTTGTTTGAGCATTTAAGTTAGAGTAATTTATGTGATGACCAAATTATTTTCTTTATACTATTATTTGCATTGTACTCCTCTCCATTGTCTTTGGAGAGACATGATACTTTTTGATAATATTAATAGAAATGAACATTCATTGAATTTTTATTATGTAATTAACCTTTCATATGCACTAACATTTAAACTGGCACATGGTGAGACTTCAAAAATAGTTGTTGACAAAAAACACATTAAAAATAAAATTTATCTAAATGATCTCAAGAAAAATTACTATAAACCTCATTTTATAATTCAGAACTTTCAAAAGAATAATGTGGAGTGTCACATATTGACAGAATTCCAGGTCTGGAAGGGAATGTGAAGAAAGGTCTTCATGTTTAACTCTCTCCCTCAAAGGGAGAATCCAAACCATAACCTTATAATACTTGGCTATCAACATGTCACACACCCAGTGAGAAGAAAGCTAAGTCTTCATGGGATAGGCCATTGCCTTTATGCATATAATTTCAAATACTGTCAGTTAAAAAAATCCTCCCATTAGAAAACAAAGTCTGATTTCTTAATGTTGTCACACATAAGTGAAGGTCTGGAAGTTGTAAAAATTGAAGAAAAAACAAAAAACCCTTTGACAAAGTACTTCAAATAGCAAGATTAATGTTATATTTTCCAAATCTTTCACTGTTTACCTGCTCTAGAAAGTTAAATAAAAAATTCATCTTCCTTTACTATTCCATTGGCTCCTTCTGCTCAAATTACAGACTTAATGTTTCTTCCACTCTAAAAAAACAAACCAAAACACCCTATCATTTTTTCCACTGAAGTAAGCTAATTTTATCAATATCCTTTCTGTCTCCAAAAAATCGAGTGATTTTGGAATGTAGCCCCAAGCTATTTTCTCATTCTAACTGCCACCTTTGATTATTCTTACACAGTCCAATAACTTCATTTTCAGTCCTGACATCTCTGCTAAGTCCAAATTCCATATATCCTGACTACCAATGCCATCTCAAATTAAAAACTCAAAAGTACTGTTGTGGAAACCGTTCATAATTTTCCAAGTGTTTTCCAACTGTCATCTCCTAGCATTCCTTATTTACATTAACAGCACTTTCTCATTCCAAATGACCTTGAGTCCCTCTAACTCAATCAGTTTCAGAATTGTGCTGGTTTTGACTCACTAGTACCTCTCACACTTTTTCTCCTTATTTCTAACATCGCTCTCCACAGAAATAAGATGGAAATAAGCTTAGAGTATTTAAGGTCAGTGCTGAGTACAAGGTTAAAAAAAAATTAAAGAAGGAAAGAGTATTGTGCAAGATGAGATCAAAGGCATCTGATCTTGTAAGGTTTTGCAGGCCATTGCATTAGGTATTCAAAATTTTCCAAGTGTAATAGCAGTAAAATGATATGTCACTGATATAGAGAAGAACAGGAAAAGCCAGTTTCTGAGGTAGAAATAAAATGTTCTGTTTTTTTCAAATATTAAATTGGGATACTTACAATGCAGGGTTAAGATTATGTTAGAATTAGCCTCCCTAGTTAGAATCCCAGATCTGCTAATGACTATATAAATTAAGGCAAGTTACATAACCCCTTTACACTCATTTCTGGCATGAATAGTCTCTGAGATAAATTGGAGAGATATCACCTTAAAACATGTTTCCTTGCAGATGAACAAATATTTAAATGTAAAAAGATGAAGATGGCATTTTTAAGCTTAAAATAATCTTTCTAATAGAGGGAACACAAGCAAATGAAAGCATGAGAAAAACAATACTGTAAGAAAATGACAAATTGGAGAAAGAATATTTATAACATATAAAACTGACAGTGGTTTGTATATTTAATATATGAAAAACTCATACAAATCAGTAAAAAGATGGATATGCTTTAATTCAATGAATATTTATTAATGGATATATACCTTATGACAAGTACCATACTAAGCTAAATTAAAATAAATTATATGAAAATCATTGAGCATATGAAATATTTATCTATTGGGCAGATTCTTGTAAACACACATTCATCTTTTTCTCAGCTGACTTTGTATGTCCTTTTATTTAGCTGGAATTTGTGGATTTTAAGAGAAAGTATGTTATGATTCCTTCAGAACAGGTAAATAGTGAAGTTAAAACTTAAAAATAATAAATCACCCTTTCATATATCAGCTGGATTTCTCAAGCTGACTTCTGATTGATCCAAATATATTTTTATTAAATACTATAAAAATAGAACTCCAATTCTATCAAGTTACACTAAAATGTAATAAAATAATCATTGCTACTTTTACATAATTTTCTATGAGCTAAGTACCAAGTAAAATGTTTAATCTATACCTCTTTCAAGCCTCACAATTTACCTATAAGAAAAATATTATTATCCCTACTATACAGGGATAAAGTATTGATGCTTTTGAGCTGTGGTGTTGGAGAAGACTCTTGAGAGTCCCTTGGACTGCAAGGAGATCTAACCAGTCAATCCTAAAGGAAATCAGTCTTGAATATTCACTGGAAGGACTGATGTTGAAGCTGAAACTCCACTACTTTGGTCACCTGATGCAAAGAAATGACTCATTGGAAAGACCATGATGCTGGGAAAGACTGAAGGCAGGTAGAGAAAGGGATAACAGAGGATGAGATGGTTGGATGGCATCACCAACACGATGGACATGAGTTTGAGCAAGCTCCAGGAGTTGGTGATGGACAGGGAGGCCTGGCGTGCTGTAGTCCATGGGGTCGCAAAGAGTCCAACACAAATGAGTGACTGAACTGAACTGAACTACTTTATAGTTGATGACAGTCAGGCTCAAGAATTTAAAGTTCTTGCAGAACCAGAAATACTTTGTCTAAGTGTTGAAGCTAAATACAAACTCAGGTCTGTTTGATTCCAAAGTCCATGCTTAACTTTTGACTATCCATAGTGTTTTCACTGATTTTTCTTGGTTGCAATCTCAAGGAAAAAATTGAGAGGATTTACTTTTATTGCATTTTGTTGTATTTAATTGACACATGCCAAACATTTCTCCCCTAGTCTACAGGAATATTGTTTCCTGATGGAATAATTAAAAATTCAGCAATCTGGTGCACATCTCCTGGAAAGGAAATTCATAGAAAATAAAAATATCAGGCAAATTTTAAATATTAAAAAGCTGACCTCACTTCCCATATATTCTGTAATATATAAAAAGTATCTGAGGGCAAGTGTTTTAAAAGAAAGACTCAAGATGTGGTTTGGGAATATTATTCTGGGGAACTGACAGGCTTTCCCTTAGGTTTTCCCTTTCAGCCAAATTTACATCATTATTATTTAGTGGGATACACAGAAGCATTCTAAAGTATGTGATAAATAAGCCTCTGTAACACTTTCATTTGTGAAACACTTAAAAGGAAAATCTTTGTGTGAAAAACAGAATTAAGGGTACAATAGACCTTTGAAGATTTATTAAACCAATGAAAATTTTTTATAGTGGTAGCAACTTCAACATTTTCCTATGCACAAAACTCAAATACAGGATCTACTATCTTGTCTTTTATTAACCCTACAATTATTATAGATAAATCCAGAAAATATAGGTGTTAGTATGAGAGAGCTCAGATTCTCTACTACCAAATTACATAAATTAAAAATACACACACACATGGGTTTTTGCCAAATCTATTCCATAATAAAAATTAAACTGGGGTTGCTAAATATCTAAATTTTACTTCTTTCTGATTATGCAAATATGTCCTCTGGTGCGTGCAAGCTAAGTTACTTCAATTGTGTCTGACTCTTTGTGACCCTATGGACTGTAGCTCAACAGGCTTCTCTGTACTAGAATTCTCCAGGCAAGAATACTGGAGTGGGTTGTCATTTCTTTCTCTAGGGGATCTTCCTGACCCAGGGATAGAACTTGTGTCTCTTACTTCTCCTGCATTGGCATGTAGGTTCTTTACCATTAGTGCCACCTGGGAAGCCCCATATCCTCTGGAAGTTTTATTAATTAAATATAGTAAGCATTCACTTACAATCTTTCCATTTAGATGTGAAATCTGTATTCCCTCCCCTCATATCTGGGTGGATTGTGACCAAAAGAGTGTGGTAGATACGAGCTACATTTCTTCCAAGACTAGGTCATAGAAAACTACATAGCTTTCTCCTTGTTTTCTGGAAAATTTGCTCCGGAAGCTTTGAGCTACCATTTAAGAAGTCTAACTTGAGGCAGCCATGCTGTTTGGAATCCAAGGCCACATGAGAAGGTACATAGCATATAAAGGTTCTCCAATCAAATGGCCCACCTAAGACCAGCCTTACAGTCATCCCAGCCCAGGCACCAGACATGTGAAATCTCCAGAGGATTCCAATTCCTCAGTTGATGGAGTAACTCCTAGTCATTCATGTCTTTTCAGCTAAGGCCCTACACATGGTAGAGCAGCATCAAGCCATTGCCACTGTATCTTGTCTGAATTTTGAAATGATCGTTGAATGATAAAAATAAGTTTGGGGTAGTTTGTTATGCCTCAATAGATAACCAAAGTATCTCATGGTAGAAAATGTAGAAAATAAAGGAATAAACATTTTAATAACCTGCATCCTACCATATAGGCTTCCTCAATGGCTCGGTGGTAAAGAATCCACCTGTCAATGCAGGAGACCTGGGTCTGGTTCCTGGGTCAAGAAGATCCTCTGGAGAAGGAACGGGCACCCCATGCCAATATTCTTGCCTGGGAAATCCCATGGACAGAGGAGCCTGGCAGGCCACAGTCAATGGGTCACAATAGAGTTGGACACAACTTAGCAACTAAGCAACAACAAACCTTCCATATAATCAGTATCACCATTTATGTGTGTATTTTCTTTCATTCTTTTTCCTGTGTATGTACCTCCATAAAACTAAATAGAGCACAGACTAGTACAGCAAGCAAACCTGTGCTTGCATACTGAAGGCCACTTGCTGCATTTCTTTACCTCTTGAGCTCTGGATAAATTTTTTCCTGTAAAATGAAGTTAATAACAGTACAAATCTCATAAGAGTTGTGTGGATTAAATCAAATAATGTAATAAATTTATCATAATGTTTGAAACATAATTTTTATTATCAATTATTAGGCAAACAATTAAACTCATATTACATATAGAGGTAAGTAATCTCTTACTTAGAGACATCACTTTGCCAACAAAGGTTTGCCTAGTCAAGGCTATGGTCTTTCCTGTGGTCATGTATGGATGTGAGAGCTGGACTGTGAAGAAGGCTGAGCGCCGAAGAATTGATGCTTTTGAACTGTGGTGTTGGAGAAGACTCTTGAGAGTCCCTTGGACTGCAAGGAGATCCAACAGGTCCTTTCTGAAGGAGATCAGCCCTGGGATTTCTTTGGAAGGAATGATGCTAAAGCTGAAACTCCAGTATTTTGGCCACCTCATGTGAAGAGTTGACTCATTGGAGAAGACTCTGATGCTGGGAGGGATTGGGGGCAGGAGGAGAAGGGGATGACAGAGGATGAGATGGCTGGATGGCATCACTGGCTCGATGGATGTGAGTCTGAGTGACCTCGGAGAGCTGGTGATGGATAGGGAGGCCTGGCGTGCTGCGGTTCATGGGGTCGCAAACAGTCAGACACGACTGAGCAACTGATGGGATCTGAATCTCTTTTTCATTTAATGTAAAATCAAGAGCATATTCCCATGCCTGGCAGATGCAGAGATGTACCACTCAGATTCCCCCTTCAAAAAGATTGTGCCAGGAGGGTGGTTAGCTGGCAGCCTCCCTCAGTTAGCTATTTCAGGATTCTCTGCAGCATTTGAGCTGAGATTATGATTTTTTTCAAGGTGGCCCCAAGTCAATGACTGAGAAAGGTGGTAGTAAAAGAGCCTAGCCATTTCCACTCAATGAGACCCTCCTAGGCCAAAGTTTTCTCTGGAGATCCCACTGAGCTGGTAGAGATTCCAGAAAGTCTGCACTGTGATCTGAAAGCACCTCCAGACCAATCCTATCTTCTTTTTCCTTTAATTTTTAAGTTTTTGCTTTTGTCACTTTTATTTTTTATTAAGATATAAATGACATATAACATTAGCTTTAGATGTACAACCTAATGATTTGACATATCTATATATTGGAAAATGATTACCATAGTTAGTCTAGTTGACATTCATCCCCACATAGTTATCTTTTTTGTGTCTGTGATGAGAACTTTTCAGATCTACTCTCTTAGCAATTCCATCCTTTCCTATCTTTTAAAATAAAACATTCAGAATATAATCCAAGATTTTCTTGATGATTTTAGAGTCTACTTCAACACTTTATCACTTGACAACTCTAATTCTCCAAATCTGCCCTTTACTTTTAGTAAGGAAAAAAAAAAGAACCTTGCTAGTATCTCTGAATTCCATAATGGTGCCATATAGTATTATCACTGTAGGAAAAAAAAAAAAAAAAAAACATTGCTCAAAAAGGTGTCATTAACTTGTTTAAATTATACAGAGCAATATGGCTTCAATCATTGCTACTCCCTGGGCTAGGCTAAGACAGTGGTTCTCAAATTTGAGTGTGCATTAGATGCACTGAGGGCTTACTAAAACACAACTGGTTTGGCTCCACCACCAGAGTTTCAGATTTAGTAGGTAGAAGCCCTATCATTTTCATTTTATTTATTTATTTATTTATGTTTAGTTTTAGAATAAATTTATTTAATTGGAGGCTAAATGTATTGGTTTTGCCATACATTGACATGAATCCGCCACGGGGGACATGCGTTCCCCATCCTGAAAGCCCCTCTCACCTCCCTTCTCATACCATCCCTCTGGGTCATCTCAGTGCACCAGCCCCAAGCATCATGTATCATACCCTAAACCTGGACTGGCGATTCGTTTCACATATGATATTATACATGTTTCAATGCCATTCTCCCAAATCATCCCACCCTCACCCTCTCCCACAGAGTCCAAAAGACTGTTCTATACATCTGTGTCTCTTTTGCTATCTCGCATAAAGGATTATCATTACCATCTTTCTAAATTCCATATATGTGCATTAGTATACTGTATTGGTATTTCTTTTTCTGGCTTACTTCACTCTCTCTGTATAATAGGCTCCACTTTCATCCACCTCTTTAGAACTGATTCAAATGTATTCATTTTATTTTTTATTTTTTTTAAATTTTATTTTGCTTAACTTTACAATATCGTATTGCTTTTGCCATACATCAAAATGAATCCACAAGTATACATGTGTTCCCCATCCTGAACCCTCCTCCCTCCTCCCTCTCCATACCATCCCTCTGGGGTGCACCAGTCCCAGGCATCCGGTATCAGGCATCGAACCTGGACTGGCAACTCGTTTCAAATATGATATTATACATATTTCAATGCCATTCTCCCAAATCATCCCACCCTCTCCCTCTCCCAGAATCCAAAAGACTGTTCTATACATCAGTGTCTCTTTTGCTGTCTCGTATACAGGGTTATTGTTACCATCTTTCTAAATTCCATATATATGCATTAGTATACTGCATTTGTGTTTTTCTTTCTGGCTTACTTCACTCTGTATAATAGGCTCCAGTTCCACCTCATTAGAACTGATTCAAATGTATTCTTTTTAATGGCTGAGTAATACTCCATTGTGTATATGTACCACAGCTTTCTTATCCATTCATCTGCGGATGGACATCTAGGTTGCTTCCAAGTCCTGGCTATTATAAACAGTGCTGCTATGAACATTGGGGTACATGTGTCTCTTTCAATTCTGGTTTTCTCAGTGTGTATGCCCAGCAGTGGCTGAGTAATACTCCATTGTGTATATGTACCACAGCTTTTTTATCCATTTGTCTGCTGATGGACATCTAGGTTGCTTTCATGTCCTGGCTATTGTAAACAGTGCTGCGATGAACACTGGGGTACACGTAACTCTTTCAATTCTGGTTTCCTCAGTGTGTATGCCCAGAAGTGGGATTGCTGAGTTGTATGGCAGTTCTATTTCCAGTTTTTTAAGGAATCTCCACACTGTTCTCCATAGTGGCTGTACTAGTTTGCATTCCAACCAACAGTGTAAGAGGGTTCCCTTTTCTCCACACCCTCTCCAGCATTTATTGCTTGTAGACTTTTGAATAGCAGCCATTCTGACTGGCATGAAATGGTACCTCATTGTGGTTTTGATTTGCATTTCTCTGATAATGAGTGATGTTGAGCATCTTTTCATGTGTTTGTTAGTCATCTGTATGTCTTCTCTGGAGAAATGTCTATTTAGTTCGTTGGCCCATTTTTTGATTGGGTCGTTTATTTTTCTGGAATTGAGCTGTAGGAGTTCCTTGCATATTTTTGAGATTAATTCTTTGTCAGTTGCTTCATTTGCTATTATTTTCTCCCATTCTGAAGGCTGTCTTTTCACCTTGCTTATAGTTTCCTTTGTTGTGCAGAAGCTTTTTAATTTTAATTAGGTCCCATTTGTTTATTTTTGCTTTTATTTCCAATATTCTGGGAGGTGGGTCATAGAGGATCCTGCTGTGATTTATGTCAGAGTGTTTTGCCTATGTTCTCCTCTAGGAGTTTTATAGTTTCTGGTCTTACGTTTAGATTTTTAATCCATTTTGAGTTTATTTTTGTGCATGGTGTTAGAAAGTGTTCTAGTTTCATTCTTTTCTAAATGGTTGACCAGTTTTCCCAGCACCACTTGTTAAAGAGATTGTCGTTTCTCCATTGTATATTCTTGCCTCCTTTGTCAAAGATAAGGTGTCCATAGGTGGATGGATTTATCTCTGGGCTTTCTATTTTGCTCCATTGATCTATATTTCTGTCTTTGTGCCAGTACCATACTGTCTTGATGACTGTGGCTTTGTAGTAGAGCCTGAAGTCAGGCAGGTTGATTCCTCCAGTTCCATTCTTCTTTCTCAAGATTGCTTTGGCTATTTGAAATTTTTTGTATTTCCATATAAATTGCAAAATTATTTGTTCTAGCTCTGTGAAAACTACCATTGGTAGCTTGATAGGGATTGCAATGAATCTATACATTGCTTTGGGTAGTATACTCATTTTCACTATATGGATTCTTCCAATCCATAAACATGGTATATTTCTCCAGCTATTAGTGCCCTCTTTGATTTCTTTCACCAGTGTTTTATAGTTTTCTATATATAGGTATTTTCAGGGAAGGCAATGGCACTCAACCCCAGTACTCTTGCCTGGAAAATCCCAAGATGGAGGACCCTGGTGGGCCGCAGTCCAAAGGGTCACTAAGAGTCGGACACGACTGAGCGACTTCACTTTCACTTTTCACTTTTATGCATTGGAGAAGGAAATGGCAACCCACTCCATTGTTCTTGCCTGGAGAATCCCAGAGATAGGGGAGCCTGGTGGGCTGCCGTCTATGGGGTCGCACAGAGTCGGACACGACTGAAGCGACTTAGCAGCAGCAGCATATATAGGTATTTTGTGTCTTTAGGTAGATATATTCCTAAGTATTTTATTTTTATTCTTTTTGTTGCAGTGGTGAATGGAATTGTTTCCTTAATTTCTCTTTATATTTTCTCATTATTAGTGTATAGTAATGCAAGGGATTTCTGTGTGTTGATTTTATATTCTTCAACTTTACCATATTCATTGATTAGCTCTAGTAATTTTCTGGTGGAGTCTTTAGGGTTTTTTATGTAGAGGATCATGTCATCTGCAAACAGTGAGAGTTTTACTTCTTTTCCAATTTGGATTCCTTTTATTTCTTTTTCTGCTCTGATTCCTGTAGCAAAAACTCCCAAAACTATGTTGAATAGTAGTGGTGAGATTGGGTACCCTTGTCTTGTTCCTGAATTTAGGGGAAATGCTTTCAATATTTCACCATTGAGGAAAATGTCTGCTGTGTGTTTGTCATATATAGTTTTTATTACGTTGAGGTATGTTCCTTCTATTCCTGCTTTCTGGAGAGGTTTTTTTTTTTTTTTTTTTTTAATCATAAATGGATGTTGAATTTTGTCAAGGCTTTCTCTGCATCTATTGAGATAATAATATGGCTTTTATTTTTCAATTTGTTAATGTGGTGTATTACATTGATTTGTGGATACTGAAGAATCCTTGAATCCCTGGGATAAAGCCCACTTGGTCATGATGTATGACCTTTTTAATGTGTTGTTGGATTCTGATTGCTAAAATTTTGTTAAGGATTTTTGCATCTATATTCATCAGTGATATTGGCCTGTAGTGTTTTTTTTTTTTTTCTGTGGCATCTTTGTCAGGTTTTGGTATTAGGGTGATGGTGGCCTCATAGAATGAGTTTAGCAGTTTACCTTCCTCTGCAATTTTCTGGAAGACTTTGAGTTGGATAGGTGTTAGCTCTTCTCTAAATTTTTGGTAGAATTTAGCTGTGAAGCCATCTGGACCTGGGCTTTTCTTTGCTTGAAGATTTCTGATTGCAGTTTCAATTTCCGTGCTTGTAATGGGTCTGTTAAGATTTTCTATTTCTTCCTGGTTCAGTTTTGGAAAGTTGTACTTTTCTAAGAATTTGTCCATTTCTTCCAAGTTGTCCATTTTATTGGCATATAATTGCTGATAGTAGTCTCTTATGATCCTTTGAATTTCTGTGTTGTCTGTTGTGCTCTCTCCATTTTCTTTTCTAATTTTATTGATTTGCTCTTTCTCCCTTTGTTTCTTGATGAGTCTGGCTAATGGTTTGTCAATTTTATTTATCCTCTCAAAGAACCAGCTTTTGGCTTGTCGATTTTTTCTATGGTCTCTTTTGTTTTGCATTTATTTCTGCCCTAATTTTTAAGATTTATTTCCTTCTACTGACCCTGGGGTTCTTCATTTCTTCCTTTTCTAGTTGATTTATGTGTAGCATTAGGTTATTTATTTGACTTTTTTCTTGTTTCTTGAGGTATGTGTGTATTGCTATGAACCTTCCCCTTAGCATTGCTTTTACAGTGCCCCACAGGTTTTGGGTTGTTGTGTTTTAATTTTCATTCCTTTGATTTCTTTTTGATTTTGATTTATTTTCTGATGTATTCTGTGATTTGTTGGTTATTCAGCAGCGTGTTGTTCAGCTTCCATACATTGGAGTTTAAAAAAAAGTTTTTCTCCTGTAATTGAGATACAATCTTAATGCATTGTGGTCAGAAAAGATGCTTGGAATGATTTCAATTTTTTTTTTAATTTTACCAAGGCTAGATACATGGCCCAGGATATGATCTATCCTGGAGAAAGTTCCATGTACACTTGAGAAAAGGTGTAATTCATTGTTTTGGGGTGAAATGTCCTATGGATAGAGAAGGCAATGGCACCCCCTCCAGTACTTCTGCCTGGAAAATCCCACGGAAGGAGCCTGGTAGGCTGCAGTCCATGGGGTCGCTGAAGGTCGGACACGACTGAGTGACTTCACTTTCACTTTTCACGTTCATGCATTGTAGAAGGAAATGGCAACCCACTCCAGTGTTCTTGTCTGGAGAATCCCAGGGATGGGAGAGCCTGGTGGGCTGCCGTCTATGGGGTCACACAGAGTCGGACACGACTGAAGTGACTTAGCAGTAGCAGTAGCAGCAGTCCTATAGATATCAATTAGGTCTAACTCATCTATTGTATCATTTAAAGTTTGTGTTTCCTTGTTAATTTTCTGTTTAGTTGATCTATCCATAGGTGTGAGTGGGGTATTAAAGTCTCCCACTATTATTGTGTGATTGTTGATTTCCCCTTTCATACTTGTTAGCATATTATGGTGCTCCTATGTTGGTGGATATATATTTATAATTGTTATATCTTCTTCTTGAATTTATCCTTTGATCTTTATGTAGTGTCCTTCTTTGTCTCTTTTCACAGCCTTTGTTTTAAAGTTTATTTTATCTGATATGAGTATTGCTTCTCCTGCTTTCTTTTGGTCTCTATTTGCGTGGAATAACTTTTTCCAGCCCTTTACTTTCAGTCTGTATGTGTCCCTTGTTTTGAGGTGGGTCTCTTGTAGACAACATATATAGGGGTCTTGTTTTTGTATCCATTCAGCCAGTTTTTGTCTTTTGGTTGGGGCATTCAACCCATTTACATTTAAGGTGATTACTGATAAGTATGATCCCCTTGCCATTTATATTACTGTTTTGGGTTTGAGTTTATACACCCTTTTTGTGTTTTCTGTCTAGAGAAGATCCTTTAGCATTTGTTGAAGAGCTGGTTTGGTGGTGCTGAATTCTCTCAGCTTTTGTTTGTTTGTAAAACTTTTGATTTCTCCTTCATATTTGAATGAGATCCTTGCTGGGTGCAGTAATCTGGCCTGTAAGTTATTTTCTTTCATCATTTTAAGTATGTCCTGCAATTTCCTCCTGGCCTGAAGAGTTTCTATTGAAAGATCAGCTGTTATCTATACTCCCGTATGGATATCCATAATCCCCTTGTGTGTTATTTGTTGTTTTTCTCTTGCTGCTTTTCATATTTGTTCTTTGTGTTTGATCTTTGTTAATTTGATTAATATGTGTCTTGGGGTGTTTTGCCTTGAGTTTACCCTGTGTGGGACTCTCTGGGATTCTTGGACTTAGGTAATTATTTCCTTCCCCATTTAGGGAAGTTTTCAACTATTATCTCCTCAAGTATTTTCTCATGGTCTTTTTGTCTTCTTCTTCTGGGACTCCTATGATTCGAAAGTTGGGGTGTTTAACATTGTCTCAGATGTCTTGAGATTGTCCTCATTTCTTTCAATTCATTTTTATTTTTCCTCTCTAGTTTCTTTATTTTTACCATTCTTTCTCCTACCTCACTTATCCTATCTTCTGCCTCCGTTATTTTACTGTTGGTTCCCTCCAGAGTGTTTTTGATTATATAATGCAATAAATTAGATCAAAAACACTCTGGAGGAGATCAATCCTGGAATTTCTTTAGAAGGAATGATGCTAAAGCTGAAACTCCAGTATTTTGGCCACCTCATGCGAAGAGTTGACTCATTGGAGAAGACTCTGATGCTGGGAGGGATTGAGGGCAGGAGGAGAAGGGGACGACAGAGGATGAGATGGCTGGATGGCATCACTGACTCGATGGATGCGAGTCTGAGTGACCTCCGGGAGCTGGTGATGGACAGGGAGGCCTGGCGTGCTGCGGTTCATGGGGTCGCAAAGAATCGGACACGACTGAGCGACTGATCTGATCTGATCTGATCTGATTCATTATATATTGACTCTTTTTTATTTCATCTAGTTCCTTGTTAAACCTTCCTTGCATCTTCTCAATCCTTGTCTTCAGACTATTTATCTGTAACTCCATTTTTGTTTTCAAGACTTTGGATCATTTTCACTATCATTATTTGGAATTCTTCATCAGGTAGATTCCTTATCTCTTCCTCTTTTGTTTGGTTTGGTGGGCATTTATCCTATTCCTTTACCTGCTGGGTATTTCTCTGCCTCTTCATCTTGTTTATATTGCTGTGTTTGGGGTGGCCTTTCCATATTCTTGCAGTTTGTGAACTTCTCTTTATTGTAGAGTTTCCTTGCTGTGGGTGGAGTTGGACAGGTGGCTTGTCAAGGTTTCCTAGTTAGGGAATCTTGTGTCGGGGCTCTGTGGGTGGAGCTGGATTTCTTCTCTCTTGAGTGCAATGAAGTGTCCAGTAATGAGTTATGAGATGTCAGTGGCTTTAGAGTGCGCAGCCTTTATATTGAGGCTCGGGGCTATGTTCCTGCGTTGGAGAATTTGCGTGGTGTGTCTTGCTCTGGAGCTTGTTGGCCCTTGGGTGGTGCTTGGTTTCAGTGTGGGTATGGAGGCGTTTGATGAGCTCCTGTCGATTAATGTTCCCTGGAGTCAGGAGTTCTTTGGTGTTCTTAGGATTTAGATCTACACCTTCTGCCTCTAGTTTTCAGTCTTATTCTTACAGTAGCCTCAAGACTTCTCCATCTCCTTTCAAAGACAATGGGCTGCTTTTCTGGGTGCCTGGTGTCCTCTGCCAGCATTCAGAAGTTGTTTTGTGGAATTTACTCAGCGTTCAAAGTTCTTTTGATGAATTTGTGGGGGAGAAAGTTGTCTCCCCATCCTATTCCTCTGCCATCTTTTTTCCTTTTAAAATGTCACTTCCTCATAAATTTCTTGTACTTCTAGATCATTTCAGGTCTGCTACCCAAGAACTAAACTGGCACACCATAACATAGAATGTTTTCTTTAAATGTGCATTTAAAGCAAAACCAACCTGTAATCTGAACTTAGGTCTCCTGGGTAAGATATGTTACCATCTACTACCAATCACCTTTCCACTACAAAATTTTGCCTTTCATGTGCAAGCCTCTTGTATCTATCTTATGTAATTGCAATGAGTACAAAATGGTATAAGTATGTAGAAATGTTAGTACATACCATATCCTTACAAGTATAAGTTTATATATTCATATTAACGTACTGACACCCAAATTGACCTAATTCTATGATAATAACTGCTCATGGAAGTTCATACTTTCATGGCTTTTGTTGAAATAATTCTGAATATATCTTCACAAAAGATGAATTATTAAAGGTTTCAGTGTGATAAAAATACATCACAGTTCAAAAGCATCAATTATTCAGTGCTCAGATTTCTTTATAGTACAACTCTTACAACCATAAATGACTACTGGGAAAACCATAACTTTGACCAGACAGACTTCTGTTGGTAAAGTAATGTCTCTGCTTTTTAATATGCTGTCTAGGTTGGTCATAGCTCTTCTTCCAAGGAGGAAGTGTCTTTTAATTTCATGGCTGCAGTCACCATCTGCAGTGATTTTGGAGCTCCCCAAAATAAAGTCTCTCACTATTTCCATTGTTTCACCATCTATTTGCCATGAAGTGAAGGGACTCGATGCCATGATCTTAGTTTTCTGAATGTTGAGTTTTAAGCCAACTTTTTCACTCTCCTCTTTCACTTTCATCAAGAGGCTCTTTAGTTCTTCTTCTCTTTCTGCCATAAGGATGGTGTCATCTGTGTATCTGAGGTTACTGATATTTCTCCCAGTAATCTTGATTCCAGCTTATGCTTCATCCAGCCTGGCATTTCACATGATATACGCTGCACATAAGTTAAATAAGTAGGGTATCAATATACAACCTTGTCATACTCCTTTCCAGACAGATTTGGAACCAGTCTGTTGTTCCATGTCCAGTTGTAACTGTTGCTTCTTGACCTGCATATAGATTTCTCAGGAGGCAGACAAAACGTGGTCCACTGGAGAAGGGAAGGGCAAACCACTTCAGTATTCTTGCCTTGAGAACCCCTGAACAGTATGAACAACATAGTATGTCTCTAATAAGTGTTTTATGAAATAAATTTCAACAATAATAATTAGGTTTTATTAAATACTTACTAGGAACTAAAAAGCCTCTTGATGAAAGTGAAAGTGGAGAGTGAAAAGGTTGGCTTAAAGCTCAACATTCAGAAAATGAAGATCATGGCATCTGGTCTCATCACTACATGGGAAATAGATGGAGAAACAGTGGAAACAGTGTCAGACTTTGTTTTTCTGGGCTCCAAAATCACTGCAGATGGTGACTGCAGCCATGAAATTAAAAGACGCTTACTCCTTGGAAGGAAAGTTATGACCAACCTAGATAGCACATTCAAAAGCAGAGACATTACTTTGCCAACAAATGTTCACCTAGTCAAGGCTATATGGTCTTTCCTGTGGTCATGTATGGATGTGAGAGCTGGACTGTGAAGAAGGCTGAGCGCCAAAGAATTGATGCTTTTGAACTGTGGTGTTGGAGAAGACTCTTGAGAGTCCCTTGGACTGCAAGGAGATCCAACCAGTCCATTCTGAAGGAGATCAGCCCTGGGATTTCTTTGGAAGGAATGATGCTAAAGCTGAAACTCCAGTATTTTGGCCACCTCATGCGAAGAGTTGACTCATTGAAGACTCTGATGCTGGGAAGGATTGGGGGCAGGAGGAGAAGGGGACGACAGAGAATGAGATGTCTGGATGGCATCACTGACTCGATGGATGTGAGTCTGAGTGACCTCTGGGAGCTGGTGATGGACAGGGAGGCCTGGTGTGCTGCAGTTCATGGGGTCGCAAAGAGTCGGACACGACTGAGCGACTGATATGATCTGATCTGATGTACTAAGTATTTTGCTGCATCTCATACCGCACATGGTTTTTCCTTTTTTAAGCTGTAAACCACTCCATGAAATCAGAAATTATATTTCTTCCATTTCAGAGATACAGAGGAAGAGGGCAATTTGTCTAAGATATATACTGTTAAGTCTTAGAACTGATATATTAACAAGAATAGTGTATCTTTTAAGCTGGCAGTATTTATTAAGAAACATTATTGAATAAATAAATATCAAGCATTGTTTGTACTGTTTGAGTACCCATTAATTCCTCAAAAGTATTTATCAAGGATCTTTTACAGTTTGTATACAATGAGGAAACAAACAAACAAAAATACCAATTCTCAAAGTTCATATGCAAAATAAACAAATTAATAATTATAAGAGCTGTGATAAAACAAACAAACAAACATGAATTTGTAACTGAAACCCAAAAGAGAGTACAGTAACATCTGTTTGAGAAAGTTCAAGAAGGCTCAATTTTCTTGGTTTTAAATAAATAATACTTTTATATCAGGAAAAAAATAAAAAAAGATATTCAAGCAGAAGAAATAACAACAATAAAAACACAAATATGAAAGTACATAATCTAAAGAATGGAGTAATCTAAAATAGTGTTTTTCAAACTTTAGTTCACAAACCTGTTATGTGGGATTTTTCTTTTCTTTAAAAAAAGCACTTTCTGGCTGAATAGGAAGTAAGATTCTTCATTTCCCCAAATCTCTCTTTTGAGGTAGATGCAGCTGATTCTCTGACCACAATTTGAGCTGCAAGACTTGAACTATATTCCTCAACATGTAGCCTTTGACTGCTTGCATCAAAACTGCTTTAACTCTTTGCTGAAGAAAATTATATTCTCAGCCTATATTCAGAGAAGGCAATGACACCCCACTCCAGTACTCTTGCATGGAAAATCCCACGGACGGAGGAGCCTAGAAGGCTGCAGTCCATGGGGTCGCTGAGGATCAGACACGGCTGAGCGACTTCACTTTGACTTTTCACTTTCATGCATTGGAGAAGAAAATGGCAACCCACTCCAGTGCTCTTGCTTGGAGAATCCCAGGGATGGGGGAGCCTGGTCGGCTGCCGTCTATGGGGTCGCACAGAGTCAGACATGACTGAAGCAACTTAGCAGCAGCAGCAGCCTATATTAGATGTACCAAATTAGATTATGGTGATGTGGAGAGGGAAATATTTATTTTAAACCTGTAGTTACCCCCATTAAATTTGAAAGCCATTAATTTTGGAAGTTCAGAGAATGCAAGAAAAGAGTCTGGAAATTGAAATCAGCAAAATGGTGAACTAAGGGATCTTGAATATCTAATTTAGGAGTTTGAATTTTATTATACAGGCAATGGGTGGCAATTAGATCTAATTCTTTGAATATGTTTGTCACTTCCACTGTATAATCATAAGGGATTTGATTTAGGTCATACTTGAATGGTTTTCCCTACTTTGTTCAATTTCAGTCTGAATTTGGCAATAAGGAGTTCATGATCTGAGTCACCATCGTCAGCTCCCAGTCTTATTTTTGCTGACTGTATAGAGCTTCTCCATCTTTGGCTGCAAAGAGTATAGTCAGTCTGATTTCGGTACTGACCATCCAGTGATGTCCATCTGTGCAGTCTTCTCTTGTGTTGTTGGAAGAGGGTGTTTGGTATGACCAGTGCGTTCTCTTGGCAAAACTCTGTTAGCCTTTGCCTGTTTTGTTTTGTACTCCAAGGGCAAATTTGCCTGTTGCTCCAGGTATCTCTTGATCTCCTACTTTTTCATTCAAGTCCCTAATGATGAAAAGGACATCTTTTTTTGGGTGTTAGTTCTAGACGGTCTTGTAGGCCTTCATAGAACCATTCAGCTTCTTCAGCATTACTGTTTGGGGCACAGATTTGGATTACTGTGACACTGAATGGTTTGCCTTGGAAATGAACATAGATGATTCTGTCATTTTTGAGACTGCACTCAAGTACTGCATTTCGGACTCATTTGTTAACTATGAGGGCTACTCCACTTCTTCTAAAGGATTCTTGCCCACAGTAGGAGATATAATTGTCATCTGAATTAAATTCACCCATTCCAGTCCATTTAGTTCACTGGTTCCTAAAATGTCAATGTTCACTCTTACCGTCTCCTGCTTGACCACTTCCAATTTACCTTGATTCATGAACCTAACATTCCAGGTTTACTTGAGATTATTTTGCTGCTGCTGCTGCTGCTGCTAAGTCGCTTCAGTCGTGTCCGACTCTGTGTGACCCCAGAGACGGCAGCCCACCAGGCTCCCCCGTCCCCGGGATTCTCCAGGCAAGAACACTGGAGATTATTTTAGAGGCAATCTAAAAATATATGTGATCATGACAGTATAACCTGTATGGATTTTACCTATTGACAGATCAAATGTATAAAATGGAACAAAATATAAGACACAACTGTTCTCAGGCAACAAAGAACATGAAGAAAGAACTTGGGAGATGGGAAAGATACAAAGTAAGCCTCCACAATAATCCATGATCTCCTTGGCTTTCTGCCTGTAACTGAAGAGAAGGTAGAAAGGTAGATTTACTGAGTTGGGAATAAGATCAGATTTCCAGGATATGGGTTTCCCAGGTGACTCAGTGGTAAAGAATCCACCTACCAGTGCAGGAACTGCAGGAGACCCGGGTACGATCCCTGGGTTGGGAACATCCCCTGGAGGATGAAATCGCAACTCACTTCAGTATTCTTGCCTGGAAAATCCCAAGGATAGAGGAACCTGGTGGGGTTCAGTCCATAAGGTTGCAGAGTTGGACATGACTGAACATGAGTGAGTGAGTTCAAAGATTATAAAATTGCTGTAATTTGAGGAACTGGGAAACTGAACAGAAAAAGAAGTTGCACAGAGAGAGGACTGTAGAAGTCTGCATGAAGATTCAATATAGGTTCTTTAGTTGGGCTACAGAGAAAGATTCTAGGATGTAGGAATTATCACTTGATTTATGGCCAAAAAATGAATGGTAAGCAAATCAGAGGTTATGATAGTGCAAGGAGATTTTAGTTTCAGTCAGCCAGAAGGGTGAGATTTTATAGAGTATCTTGGGCATTCAGGTGAGATACTACAAATCCAGGCCTTAGAAATAAGAACCATATACACAGATCAGATCAGATCAGATCAGTCGCTCAGTCGTGTCCGACTCTTTGCGACCCCATGAACCGCAGCACGCCAGGCCTCCCTGTCCATCACAAGCTCCCGGAGGTCACTCAGACCCGCATCCATCGAGTCAGTGATGCCATCCAGACATCTCATCCTCTGTCGTCCCCTTCTCCTCCTGCCCTCAATCCCTCCCAGCATCAGAGTCTTCTCCAATGAGTCAACTCTTCGCATGAGGTGGCCAAAATACTGGAGTTTCAGCTTTAGCATCATTCCTTCCAAAGAAATCCCAGGATTGATCTCCTTCAGAATGGACTGGTTGGATCTTCTTGCAGTCCAAGGGACTCTCAAGAGTCTTCTCCAACACCACAGTTCAAAAGCATCAATTCTTCGCCGCTCAGCCTTCTTCACAGTCCAGCTCTCACATCCATACATGACCACAGGAAAGACCATAGCCTTGACTAGGCGAACCTTTGTTGGTAAAGTAATGTCTCTGCTTTTGAATATGCTATCTAGGTTGGTCATAACTTTCCTTCCAAGGAGCAAGCGTCTTTTAATTTCATGGCTGCAGTCACCATCTGCAGGGATTTTGGAGCCCAGAAAAACAAAGTCTGACACTGTTTCCACTGTTTCCCCATCTATTTCCCATGCAGTGATGGGACCAGATGCCATGATCTTCGTTTTCTGAATGTTGAGCTTTAAGCCAACCTTTTCACTCTCCACTTTCACTTTCATCAAGAGGCTTTTTAGCCCCTCTTCACGTTCTGCCATAAGAGTGGTGTCATCTGCATATCTGAGGTTATTGATATTTCTCCCGGCAATCTTGATTCCAACTTGTGTTTCTTCCAGTCCAGCATTTCTCATGATGTACTCTGTATATAAGTTAAATAAACATGGTGACAATATGCAGCCTTGACGTACTCCTTTTTCTATTTGGAACCAGTCTGTTGTTCCATGACCAGTTCTAACTGTTGCTTCCTGACCTGCATACAGATTTCTTAAGAGGCAGATCAGGTGGTCTGGTATTCCCATCTCTTTCAGAATTTTCCATAGTTTATTGTGATCCACACAGTCAAAGGCTTTGGCATAGTCAATAAAGCAGAAATAGATGTTTTTCTGGAACTCTCTTGCTTTTTCCATGATCCAGCGGATGTTGGCAATTTGATCTCTGGTTCCTCTGCCTTTTCTAAAACCAGCTTGAACATCAGGAAGTTCACGGTTCACATATTGCTGAAGCCTGGCTTGGAGAATTTTGAGCATTACTTTACTAGCGTGTGAGATGAGTGCAATTGTGCGGTAGTCTGAGCACTCCTTGGCATTGCCTTTCTTTGTGATTGGGATGAAAACTGACCTTTTCCAATCTTGTGGCCACTGCTGAGTTTTCCAAATTTGCTGGCATATTGAGTGTAGCACTTTCACAGCATCATCATTCAGGACTTGGAATAGCTCCACTGGAATTCCATCACCTCCACTAGCTTTGTTCGTAGTGATGCTTTCTAAGGCCCATTTGACTTCACATTCCAAGATGTCTGGCTCTAGGTCAGTGATCACATCATCATGATTATCTGGGTCTTGAAGCTCTTTTTTGTATAGTTCTTCTGTGTATTCTTGCCACCTCTTCTTAATATCTTCTGCTTCTGTTAGGTCCACACCATCTCTGTCCTTTATTGTGCCCATCTTTGCATGAAATGTTCCTTTGGTATCTCTGATTTTCTTGAAGAGATCCCTAGTCTTTCCCATTCTGTTGTTTTCCTCTATTTCTTTGCATTGATCACTGAAGAAGGCTTTCTTATCTCTTCTTGCTATTCTTTGGAACTCTGCATTTAAATGTTTATATCTTTCCTTTTCTCCTTTGCTTTTCGCTTCTCTTCTTTTCACAGCTATTTGTAAGGCCTCCCCAGACAGCCATTTTGCTTTTTTGCATTTCTTTTCCATGGGGATGGTCTTGATCCCTGTCTCCTGTACAATGTCACGAACCTCATTCCATAGTTCATCAGGCACTCTATCTATCAGATCTAGGCCCTTAAATCTATTTCTCACTTCCACTGTATACTCATAAGGGATTTGATTTAGGTCATACCTGAATGGTCTAGTAGTTTTCTCTACCTTCTTCAATTTCAGTCTGAATTTGGCAATAAGGAGTTGATGGTCCGAGCCACAGTCAGCTCCTGGTCTTATTTTTGCTGATTGTATAGAGCTTCTCCATCTTTGGCTGTAAAGAATATAATCGATCTGATTTCGGTATTGACCATCTGGTGATGTCCATGTATAGAGTCTTCTCTTGTGTTGTTGGAAGAGGGTATTTGCTATGACCAGTGCATTTTCTTGGCAAAACTCTATTAGTCTTTGCCCTGCTTCATTCCGTATTCCAAGGCCAAATTTGCCTGTTACTCCAGGTGTTTCTTGACTTCCTACTTTTGCATTCCAGTCCCCTATAATGAAAAGGACATCTTTTTTGGGTGTTAGTTCTAAAAGGTCTTGTAGGTCTTCATAGAACTGTTCAACTTCAGCTTCTTCGGCGTTACTGGTTGGGGCATAGACTTGGATTACTGTGACATTGAATGGTTTGCCTTGGAAACGAACAGAGATCATTCTATCGTTTTTGAGATTGCATCCAAGTACTGCATTTCGGACTCTTTTGTTGACCATGATGGCCACTCCATTTCTTCTGAGGGATTCCTGCCCACAGTAGTATATATAATGGTCATCCGAGTTAAATTCACCCATTCCAGTCCATTTTAGTTCGCTAATTCCTAGAATGTCAACGTTCACTCTTGCCATCTCTTGTTTGACCACTTCCAATTTGCCTTGATTCATGGACCTGACATTCCAGGTTCCTGTGCAATATTGTTCTTTACAGCATCGGACTTTGCTTCTATCACCAGACACATCCACAGCTGGGTATTCTTTTTGTTTTGGCTCCATCCTTTCATTCTTTCTGGAGTTATTTCTCCACTGATCTCCAGTAGCATATTGGGCCCCTACTGACCTGGGGAGTTTCTCTTTCAGTATCCTATCATTTTGTCTTTTCATACTGTTCATGGGGTTCTCAAGGCAAGAATACTGAAGTGGTTTGCCATTCCCTTCTCCAGCGGACCACACCCTGTCAGATCTCTCCACCATGACCCGCCTATCCCAGGTTGCCCCTCGGGCATGGCTGAATCTCATTGAGTTAGACAAGGGTGTGGTCCTTGTGTGGTTAGATTGACTAGTTATCTGTGAGAATGGTTTTAGTGCATTTGCCCTCTGATGCCCTCTTTCAAGACCTACTGTCTTACTTGGGTTTCTCTTACCTTGGGCGTGGGGTATCTCATCCCGGCTGCTCCCGGCTGTTCCCGGCCAGTGAAGCACAGCCATCGCACCTTACCTTGGACGAGGGGTCTCTCCTCACCGCTGCCCTTCCTGACCTCGGTCGTGGGGTAGCTCCTCTCGGCCGCGCTCTTAGTGCGCGACGCAGCCGGCGGGGCGCTCTTAAATGGCGCGCCGGTCGCGGGCAGGCGAGGTCGCTCTATACCATATACACAGGTCATTCTCAAATCAAGACTAACTATAAAACATGAATCCACCAACATAAACTAACTGCCAGAAACAAAACAAACTCAACATCTTTAAGGGAAGATGGCACAATGAAGATTTCTTGCAACAATCAATACACATGTCTAACATGCAATAAAAATTGATACATAAGGAAAACAACAAATGCAATATGTAGTCAACAGAAAAAGCATTCAATAGAACAAACACTGCAATAATCCAGGTATTATAAACAATAGATAAAGCATTTAAAGCAGCCATTAATGAAAAGCTCAAGAATTTAAATGAAAATATGGAAACATATTTCCCAAATGGGGAAAGGAGTACATCAAGGCTGTATATTGTCACCCTGCTTATTTAACTTCTATGCAGAGTACATCATGAGAAATGCCAGGCTGGATGAAGCACAAGCTGGAATCAAGATTACTGGGAGAAATATCAGTAACCTCAGATACACAGATGACACCATCCTTATGGCAGAAAGAGAAGAAGAACTAAAGAGCCTCTTAATGAAAGTGAAAGGGGAGAGTGAAAAAGTTGGCTTAAAACTCAACATTCAGAAAACTAAGATCATGGCATCGAGTCCCTTCACTTCATGGCAAATAGATGGTGAAACAATGGAAATAGTGAGAGACTTTATTTTGGGGAGCTCCAAAATCACTGCAGATGGTGACTGCAGCCATGAAGTTAAAAGACACTTCCTCCTTGGAAGAAGAGCTATGACCAACCTAGACAGCATATTAAAAAGCAAAGACATTACTTTACCAACAGAGGTCTGTCTGGTCAAAGTTATGGTTTTTCCAGTAGTCATGTATGGTTGTGAGAGTTGGACTATAAAGAAAGCTGAGCACCAAAGAATTGATACTTTTGAACTGTGGTGTCAGAGAAGACTCTTTAGAGTTCCTTGGACTGCAAAGAGACCCAACCAGTCAATCCTAAAGGAAATCATTCCTGAATATTCATTGAAAGGACTGATGCTGAAGCCAAAATTCCAATACAATACTTGGCCATCTGATGCAAAGAACTGACTGATTGGAAAAGACCCTGATATTGGTAAAGATCCTGATACTGGTAAAGATTGAAGGTGGGAGGAGAAGGGTATGCCAGAGGATGAAATGGTTGGATGGCATCACTGACGTGATGGATATGAGTTTGAGCAAGTCCTGTGAGCTGGTGATGGACAGGGAAGCCTGGTGCGCTGCAGTCCCCGGGGTCGCAAAGAGTTGGACATGACTGAGTGACTGAACTGAACTGATCCGATGGAAACATAAATGAACAGAAGTGTAACCATAGCAGAGAATTTGAAATTATATTTTAACACTAAATGGAAATTCTGGAACTGAAATTTACATCTGAAATGAATAATTCTTAGTAGATTAATATAAGCTTCCCTGGTGGCTCAGATGGTAAAGAATCTGCCTGCAATGTGTAAGGTCTGGTATCAGTCCCTTGGTTGGGGAGATCCCCTGGAGGAGGGCATGGCAACCCACTCCAGTATTCTCACCTGGACAATCCCCATGGACAGAGAAGGCTGGTGGGCTACAGTCCATGGGGTCGCAAAGAGTCAGACATGACTCAGTGACTAAGCACAACACAGGCTAATATTAAGAGAAAGTACCTGTGATATATTAAGGATCACAGTGTAATCAGTGGAGTCCTCAATTAAAAAATAATGCATGTTACTTTTTTCTTTTTAAATGGCACTGTTAAATGAAAAAGCAAGCCATAGAAAAGGAGAAACTTTTTGCAAAATGTATATCCAACACAGAATCTGTTTCCAGGATATATAAAAGTCTCTTACAAGTCAAGAAGACAATAAACCAAATTTAAAAATGGGGAAAAATAATTGAACGGACACTATACCAAAAAACCTTTCAGCAACAAACACATGAAAATCTTTTCAACTTCATTAGTCACTGGGGAAATTCAAAATATTCATAATGAGATAATATACATCTAATAGAATGGCTAAAACAAAAACATATTTACCATACGAAATGTTGACAAAAATGTGGAACAACTAGAATTCTAATTCATGGCTGATGGAAATGGAAAATGATACAGCCAGTTTGGTAAGGAGTTTGACATCTTATTAAAATTAAACATGCACTTAACCATGTGTGTATGTGCTCAGCCACTCAGTAGTGTCCAATTCTTTGGGACCCTATGGACTGCAGGCCTGCCAGGCTCCGCTGTCCATGGGATTCCCCAGTCAAGAATACTGGAGTGGTTGTCATTTCCTCTTCTAGGGGATATTCCTGACCTAGGGATCAAATCTGAGTTTCTTGCGTCTCCTGCACTGGCAGGCGGTTTCTCTACCACTGAGCCATCATTGAAGCCTATGCATATGACACAGCAATTTCAAGAGCAACTAGCAAGAGAAATAAAAACATATGTTCAAACAAATATTTGTATATGAATGTTAATGAAGTGAAGTGAAGTCGCTCAGTCATGTCCGACTCTTTGCGACCCCATGGACTGTAGCCTACCAGGCTCTTCCATCCATGGGATTTTTCAGGCCAGAGTGCTGGGGTGGATTACCATTTCCTTTTCCAGGGGATTTTCCCAACCCAGGAAAAGAACCCTGGTGTCCCGCATTGCAGGCAGACGCTTTACTGTCTGAGCCACCAGGGAAGCCCCATAAGTGTTAATAGCCGGTTTATTTATGATAGTCAAAATCTAAAAATTATTATCAGTAAATCCTTCAACAGGTAGATTGTTAAACTGTGGTATATCCTTATAAGGGAATACAGCTTTCCAATAAAAGAAATGAATTACTGATCACACAACAGTAACATTATGATAAACCATACACAAAATAAAATAAACCGAATGGACTACATTCATATAAAATCCTAAAAAGGGGGAAACTATAGGGGTAGAAAAGGCATCAGTGGTTTCCAGAGGCCATGTGACATGGAGGAAAGACTTAATTGCATAAAGGTATGAGGGAACTTTTGTGTATGATAGAAAAGTCCTATATCATAACAACAATGTACACGAATATACACATTTTCAATAATCATCAACTATTACACTTAAAATTGTGAGTTTTATTGTACATATATTATATCTCAATAAATCCGATTCCTTCAAAAAAAACTACCAAACAAAAACAAAGAAAGAAAAGTATGGCATCTAACTATTCATATGGCTTTTAAAAGCTAATCATCTTCTCTTCTCTTACTAACAAAAGCAGACATGCACTCACCTGTGAAAAATACTTAGCTCTGAGGCAGGCCCAGCATTTGAGGATGTATAAGTGAATGTGGACAATAAAGTGATTTGAAAATTAAATTATTCTTTTTGTGAGTATTAAGAATAAAATAAATTTCAATTGTAACATTTCTAAAAATCAAAAGAACCATATAACAATTATTATTCTGTAAGCATCAAAAATACTCAGATCAAGAAAGGCAAGACAAATCAGAGAAACTCCATCAGATTAAAGGAGATTACAGAGACAAGAAACCAAGAAACACATGATTCTGGACAGAATGCTAATCAAAAAAAATTAATAGCTATAAATGACAGTATTGGAATAGCTGACCAGATTTGAATTTGGAGTATAGATTAGATAAAGAGTATAGTATCAATTCAGAGAAGGCAATGGCATCCCACTCCAGTACTCTTGCCTGGAAAATCCCATGGACAGCGGAGCCTGGTAGGCTGCAGTCCATGGGGTCGCTAAGAGTCGGACATGACTGAGCGACTTCACTTTCTCTTTTCACTTTCATGCATTGGAGAAGGAAATGGCAACCCACTCCAGTGTTCTTGCCTGCAGAATCCCAGGGACGAGGGAGCCTGGTAGGCTGCCGTCTATGGGGTCACACAGAGTCGGACACGACTGAAGTGACTTAGCATAGCATAGCATAGCATAGTATCAATTTACATTTTCTGATTTTGATAACTGCATTGTGATTATATAAGTGAATTTCCTTTTTCTTCAGAAATAAATATATCAATAGATTTTAGTAGCTATGGGGAATGTTGTCTTCAATTTATTTTCAAATGATTCAGAGAAAGAACAGACTGATGATGGAGATGGGACAAAATGTAAACAATTCATCTGGATAAAGTGTTTCTTGTAATAGTCTAGAAGTCATTTTATTTAAAATAATAGTAAAATAGAATCAAAAATTATATGGGGGAAGAAAACTACAGCCTCAAATGAATCAAAGGCCTACTGCAGTAGTCCAGGGAAGATATAATTAGAACTACATTTAATACAACATTAGTATGAATGACTAATTTATATTGTTTCATGTTTACAGTGGAATGGTAAATTTCATTTGTTTTTATCTTTGTCAAAAAATAAGTAATCATGCATTCTATTATGGCTTCTTAAAATTTTTTGCCTACCTTGTGTCCTAAGATTCTAAATTTGTTTAAATTTGTTATTGAAAAGTTGTAGTCCATATATGTTTTGGTAAAATATAAGAAAACAGAACAACTAGAGCAAGGGAAACTCTAAAAATGGAAATTTAGGTTTAATAAACAGAGGTGGAAGAAATATATTTTCTTAAGACTGTAGTACTAAATCATTCAGAAATCGTTTGGGTGGTTGTGTCATGCTGTCTTAGGAAAATGAACTAATATAGGACTCTTCCAGACAGTCAGATTCAGGGTTGCACAATACTGACCTGACCGTCCATCACAAACTTCCTATTCCTTGGAGCACTTCTACTGCCACATCCTGCCATTTAGCAGAAAAGCTGGTATCAGACACTGTTTCCAATACCCTGAACTCAGTCTTCATTCAGGTTCTGTAGGATGATTCAGTTCAGTTCAGTTCAGTCACTCAGTCGTGTCCAACTCTGCGACCCCATGAAACGCAGCACGCTAGGCCTCCCTGTCCATCACCAACTGCCGGAGTCCACCCAAACCCATGTCCATTGAGTCGGTAATGCCATCCCACCATCTCATCCTCTGTTGTCCCCTTCTCCTCCTGCCTTCAATCTTTCCCAACATTAGAGTCTTTTCAAATGAGTCAGCTCTTCGCATCAGGTAGCCCAAGTACTGGAGTTTCAGCTTTAACATCTGTCCTTCCAATGAACACCCAGGATCGATTTCTCTTAGGATGGACTGGTTGGATCGCCTTGCAGTCCAAGGGACTCTTAAGAGTCTTCTCCAACACCACAGTTCAAAAGCATCAATTCTTCTGTGCTCAGCCCTCTTTATAATCCAACTCTCACATCCATACATGATCATTGGAAAAACCATAGCCTTGACTAGACGGACCTCTGTTGACAAAATAATGTCTCTACTTTTTAATATGCAGTCTAGGTTGGTCATAACTTTCCTTCCAAGGAGTAATCATCTTTTAATTTCATGGCTGCAATCACCATCTGCAGTGATTTTGGTATTAAAGACAACTTAGCACTTACTGACACTCCCTTCAGAAGGAATTGGACAAATTGACTAAGCATTGATTGAGCTTAAAAAAGGATGAGGATTACAACATTTGCATGATGAATCACAAGAACATATGTGAATATGAATCATGGGAATATCAGCTCTCTCTCCCCACACCTTTGAGATAAACTCTCTAAAGGTTGGGGGAGGGTTACAAAGCAAAGTGAAAGTGATCCAGATACAAGCAAACAGCTGCCCCTTCTCCACCCCCTGCCCCAGCTACTACCACACCTGCACATACAAAACTGAAATAAAATCCTGTTACAGATTCATATGACATTGAGGAAGAACAATATATGCAATAAGAGCCAACTGTACTTGATACTAATCATTTGTTGTTCAATCGCTCAGTCATGTCCAACTCTTTGCGACTCCATGGACAGCAGCATGCCAGGCTTCTCTGTCTAGATATCCAACTGTAATCTTCAATTTCCTTTTCCATAAAAGAAGTACTAACAGGAAACCCACTAAGTTATTTTAATGTTAAAGAAATAATGTATATAAAACCTAGTGAGATATTTAGCTCGTAATAAGTACAGAATAAGTAGAAGCTTACTACAATCAGAAAATGAGCTTTTATGTTTAATTTATATGTTGAATAAATTCATATTTATGACAGTCTCAAGGATCTATCCCAACCCTGAGTATCCCAGTTTATCCAATCCACTTTTTTTTTTTTTAAAGGTACTGAAATTATGTTAAAACCAAGGTCTGATGCATAGGAAAAAAAAAAAAAAAAAAACAAGTGAAGCAAAAATATGCTAAAAGAAAGAAACTAAAGGGAGCCCTAGAGATATTTTGTTTATTAGGAAAACACATAGGAAAATGCAGCTTCAACGTGCTTCTTTCATCCTCAAATGCAGCTTCATCATCTTCTACATTGAGGCAGCTTGGTCTCCTTGGAAGGAGCTCTGGCAAGAAAACCAGGCTGTCAGATCTTAAATTCTGGCTAACCACCAGCTAACCATGTAACCCTGAGATAATAATATAATTTATTCCCAGGGTTCTTGTGAGAATTAAATGAGATATAGATGGAAAGCAATAAAGTGAATATGTTCTGATGATATCTACTCAACAAAGAAGTAGCTAGAACTCTATCCAGTAATGTAATGTTCTCATCACCCTGCATATTTCCATGATCACTAATTTGAAAAATCAAACAGACAAAAAACAAAGGCCATCATCTTTGGTTCTAATACAAAACTTGTGTACCTTATAAACCGCCAAATGCAAGGCTGTAAATCCATTTCTTGTCAGTCGAGATGGGCGGAGACCTTTTAACATAAGGGTTCTAATATGTGACTTGTTGCCTTAGAAAAAAATTGAGAAAAGTCAAATTGTGGAGATAGACTAAAGGACTTAAAAACCTTTAAGTTAATCTTTAGTGGAATGATAAACATCACACCAATGTATGAAAATTCTAGACTGCTGTTCTGCAGGCCATTTGCTAAGTTTTCAGTTGATCAACAGCCTTATTAGTGAACATTTCTACTACTACATTTATAAAACTTTGTATCAGTGCTGTGTATTTTAATGAATTTATGTTACATTTTTTTATTTGGTGCTCTTCTAATAGTACTTTAAAAAGTAAAAACATGAAAACAGTCACCCTAGTAAATGATTTTAATATTTGTGAAAAAGCTTAGATAAAAATGAGAACATCACTACACCATTAGTTTATTTAGATCAGAGAAATATGGAGGAAATGACTAAGGTTGGAAAGGTGTGTTTACATTTGGGAAGATATGTTGTTTGGAGAGTGGTGATGGGATATATTTAGAGTCAATACTTATACATTAGTTTTCTTTTAAAAACTGAGTCCAAAGCATACTAGCTTGGATTAACAAAAAAAGTATTCACTTACCAATTCAGTACATTTACTGAGTACCTACTATATGCCAGGGACCATCCTAGATGCTTGGGATACATTAATGAATGGAACAGAACAAGTTATGAACCAAATTTCACTTAGTCTTCACTTTGACTAATTTTCACTTTGGAATTTTGTCTTTGGCATTTATTACCTTCTATATATTTTACTGCAGATTGTGAACCAATTGCTAGATGATATTTTGGTGAATGCTTTAAGTGCATCTGAATTTAACCTAATCCCTGACTAGCACGCCTGATACTGAAAAAATGTCTTTAAAAATTTTTCCAAGCATACCTGACTCAAGGTAGGAACACAATAAAACTTAAATTCAGAGCTAAATCAATTGGAATATCTGTCTAGAAGTTAGTTACTTCTTCACCTGAAGCAAGGCAAAAGAAAAAACTGAGTATGAATAGAATTCTCTTGTAGACTATCAAGCAGCTCAAATCACTGACCATGTATACATATAACTAGTTTACAGAGTATTGAGTTCCAAGCACTCACCTCCACAAATGCAACATAAATGAAGTAGAGACAGACCATTTTCTGTGCGGTAATTTAAATTGACTTTACTGAAGGCATCATCAGAACTAAAAAAAAAAAAAAAAATTTATATATGATTACAAATTTCAGCTTTTAGTTGATCATTTTCTCACTTGAAAAATTAAAATATGAATCTTGTTACTACAAATTCAGAAATATGCCTTTTATAGGATTCTTATGTACCTAGAAAAAATAATTTTGATTATACCTCTAGATGAAGAGGGGCTTCCCTAATGGTTCAGCAGTAAAGGATCTGCCTGCCAATGCAGCAGATGTGAATTCAGTCCCTGGGATGGGAAGATCCCCTAGAGAAGGTAATGGCAACCCACACCAGTATTATTGTCATGGACAGAGGACTCTAGTGGTCTACAGTCCACGGGGTTGCAAAGAGTCAGACATGACTTAGTGATCAACAGCAAATAGCTGAAGAACAATTAAAATCATAAGAAATAATATTAAAAGTTTGAGAGATCAAATTTAAATTAATGATTCTCATACAAGGTATATTGGAGAAGGAAATGGCAACCCACTCCAGTGTTCTTGCCTGGAGAATCCCAGGGACAGGGGAGCCTGGTGAGCTTCCGTCTATGGGGTCGCACAGAGTCGGACACGACTGAAGCGACTTAGCAGCAGCAGCAGTAGCAGCATACAAGGTATGTTCTATGTATAATTTGAACTTCTCAGGGCATCCTGATGAATTAAAATTTATGTATAAGTAGAAAACACAGATATTTGAAAGGAAACTCATTTCTCTTACAATCAACACCTTATATAATACTTATGGAGAAATTCAAGAAATTCTCTCCAAAAAGAAAAAAAAAAGTAGCATTAGATAAGATTCTGGAGACAAGAATAGAGTCCCAATGTATTACAAATTCTGCCTGAAGGAAAATTTTCTTACACTCTGACTGGGTCAGATTTCACAGATAAAGAAGGTCTAAACTCTGATAGGGTACTATGATACAGTCCCAAGTGAGAAGAGAAGTAGTGTTACTGATTCAATTCATGAAATCCTTGACTTTGTCTGAACAAAGACCATTGCCCCAGGAGGGCCCTAGAGAGCCATAGGTAGCCTTTGAAAAAAATGTAAAGCTAAAATTCTTGACCTCTTGAGGTCACTGGTACTGCCAGGACATTTTTTCAGTAGATATGAGATCACATCTTTGGCCTCCCAGGTTAATTCCAGGCTGCCTCCTGCCATTTAAATCTCCAGCAGCTTTAGTGAGATAGCAAAGTCTTTGGTGAATAAGCCTTCTATTATCATTCGTAAAGTACGTACACTTGAAAGGTACTATGAATTCAGAACATTATTATCAAGGCACCCAGTTAAAAACTTCAAAAGCTACTGAAATTTTAAAACAGAAAAAGAAAGGGTGCTATTCTCCAGAGTGCTGCTAAAAAGAGAAGCCTCTAATTCTAGGGAATGTGAAGGATCTCAGTAAAATGGTTTAATTAGCAACGGCAAGTCCAGTGGTTTGTTTTCAGAGACAGGAGAATATTCCAGAATTTTCCCACCCCCTTAGCCTTCTTGCTTCAACTTCTCAGTAGCAAAATCCATAGACACATTTCCTCATATTGAGAAACATACTTCAACTCACTTTGGAATGCCACACATAGAAGTACAATAATTCCAAGTCATTTTTACTAATTGTTAATATAGCAAGGAGCCCAGGATTTCATGAAAAATAGTTAAGAATTTAACTTGCTTCTATTTGCACTTTCTCCTACCTCAATGAACAATGCAAAAAAAAAAAAAAAAAAAATCGGATGAAAACACCACTATTAAAATTGTCTACCCAAATGAGCCTAATTGTAAATGGTATACCTATTTCATAGTATGAATGGAAATTTTATGAAATAATTTGGTTCTTGGAAATATATGGCTTTAGGCTGAGCCAGACATCTAAATTCTCAAAGTTAATTGTATTATAGATGTATTGGAGATATTTCATTGATCAGATCAGATCAGATCAGATCAGTTGCTCAGTTATGTCCAACCCTTTGCAATCCCATGAATCACAGCACGCCAGGCCTCCCTGTCCATCACCAACTCCGGGAGTTCACTGAGACTCAGGTCTATAGAGTCAGTGATGCCATCCAGCCATCTCATCCTCTGTCATCCCCTTCTCCTCTTGCCCCCAATCCCTCCCAGCATCAGAGTCTTCTCCAATGAGTCAACTCTTCGCATGAGGTGGCCAAAGTACTGGAGTTTCAGCTTTAGGTAATCCTAAAAAAGGACACTCAGTAGCCCAGACTTAAAAATGCATTCACAGACATCTTCTCTATAGTTATGATTTCAAATAACACTGATTTTCTAAAGAACTAAACTCAATTTTCAAAGCTAGGTAGATTGGATTTTTCTCTTAAAATCTGTAGGAAATTAGTGCCCATAATGGGCTTCCCTGATGGCTCAGATGGTAAAAATCTGCCTGCAATGCAGGAGACCTGGGTTTGATCCCTGGGTGGGGAAGATGCCCTGGAGAAGAGAATGAATGACTCCAGTATTCTTGCCTGGAGAATTCCATGGACAGAGGAGCCTGGCAGGCTACAGTCTATGGGATCTTAAAGAGTCAGACAAGACTGAGAGACTAACATTTTCACTTTCAGTGTCCATAATAAAAAAGGAAAGATTGCTCTGAACTGCTTTGGCTTTTCTTCCTTGGTCCTGTCATCATCCAGCAAAGGAAACACACAATAAGAATACAAGACAGAATACAGAGCATTGGAGTGGGGCAGGAGAGGGAAGCCTTCTGTTAAATGTAAAGAACTATATAAAATCTTCAGCCTAAGAGAGAATGGGAGAAAGTACTTTCTTGTGAGCTAACTATAATGGAATATATCAAAAATGCTGAAAGAAGATAGAACTTGAGAGTTCCTCTGGAGTAATAAACCCTTGAGTAAATTAGTTTGTCAGTGTGTATCTCTAATATTATGCAGCAATACCTACCATGTTTTGATGTTTTAAAAGTGGAAGAAATCATTTCAGCAGTGTAAGTACTTAAATCATGGGCCTTGTATATACACCAGGATTGAAATCCTGTTTCTGTTTTTTTAAGTAGTATTTTTCCCCCTCCAATTTAAGCAAGTTATTTAACCTCCTCAAGCTTTGTTTTCTTCAGTTACAAAAGTATTAAAATGTTTCATATGACATTGCATTGTGAAGAAAATGAGATTAAGTACTTACTACAGTATTTGGTACATGATATGTTATTAAATATTATTTTGATTTTTAGCAAGTTTACTGTGAATATGTGACTTTCCTTTTGTAGTCTAAATCTTGAGAGAATTTTAGCACAGTTTTCAAACCAAGTTTGACCTTCTTTGACCTCTCACATTTGACTACCTATAAGTTTCCCTATTTTGATTAAGTTCACTGTCACGACACCTAGTACCTATCAGTGATTCAGAGCAACTCTCAGTGATTCACAGTGCAAACTATCACAGTTTTTTGATGCAAGTCTAGCAGCATCATTATTATGGGGAAGGTATTAACACTGAAGGGATTAAAAGAACAAAAAAATCCAAAGGAAAAAATGTTGTGCTGAAAATCATTTTACTGAGAAGATAGACTTAATTGCTTTCTTTTTCCATGATCTAGCTTTGATGATATATTCAATCAGTCTGGCACAGCATCTACTGAACATCAACTGTGTGCTCCACCTCTGTTCTTAACGCTTGTTTCAGGTTGTTCTCAACAGTCTATTTGATAGAAACTACTCACTAATTCCCAGATCATTTAAGTGCATCAGTCTTGGGAATATGTGTACTAGATAGAAGCCTGCAACTGACCTTAGCATTAATCCTGATCTCTAATGCTCCAAGCAGCTTTGCAAAGGAAGTACATATTGAATAAACAGAAAAGTAAAGTGCTAACATCCAGTGTTTTATTTTTTAAAAATACCAAATGAATGTCTATTTACATAAGACTGAAAATATGAATTAATTAGAGACTTTTTATTTACCAATCATTCTTTAACTTATTAAATCTTATACTAGACTTGACCATTCATAAGTGAATCAGTAGTAGTGGTGGTTTAGTCACTAAGTTGTGTTCTACTCTTGCAACTCCATGGACTGTAACCTGACCCAGAAATCAAACCCGCACATCCTTCCTTACAGGTGTGAATCAGTATAGAGTGCTAAATAGCATTTTGTCAAAATTGAGCTGTAGTCTCTTACTTTTGTTTTCCTCTTGAATTCTTGAATTCTACTCTCCCTAAACTCATGCAGCTTCTGTGAATGCCAACAAAATGAATAAGCAGAAAATAGACTCCCACAGTGGCAGACAAGTGCAATTTTAATAGTAAAATTTTAATCTAAATTTTAATGACTGGAATATAATTTTTTAATGAGAGTAACTTTGAGGGTATATTTGAATTCTAATTCTTTCTTCCCACTTGCTTATAGTCAAATATTTCTGTTTTGACACATGCAATTAAAGTATTCAAGATTTTAAAGCAATCATTCCTGGGATAGATATTTCTTTTTCTCTTCTTCTGCTTCTTCTAAGGAAGTATATGTCAAATTCGCTGCCAAATGAATATCACTTACATATTCTAATATTCTAAGCTCAATTTATTTTTTAATTCTCCCTTACATTTTTCATCACCTGCTATGCCATACTATAACTTAACATATCCTAATAAGTTCACAGTGCTTGCTGGGGCATGAATGAAGATCCTAATTAAAATGAAGTCACTATTATGAATATACTTCTAATAATAAATTCTGTCCTTAATCATTAAAAATGGTTGTTTTGTGTCCAAAGTTTACTTTCTTTGTTGTAACATAATGAACTCTTTCCTTAGCCTTTATCTTTTATCCTGAAAAATAGTAGTTTTTTGATCCAATTAAACTTCTTCTCATGATCCCATCCTTTCAAGGAAATATGTGACATGATCACAAATGGAAACTTATTAAATTTTAACATTTGAACACTTGGCAAAGGCAAAATCTAAAGATAGGTAGATACATTTCTTAAATTAATTCATTGGCTGAAATGTAGGTAAAGGCAAAGAAGGTAGAAAGAAGGCCAAATTTTGTTATGGGCCATCTAGTTTCCAATACTGATCATTTAGGTTTCAAATGGCTGGTTGTAACTTTTTGTGTAGTTTTTAATGGATGCTGGTGATACCCGCCTACCCAAAAAACCCTAATAATAACAGAAAAGTCATCAATAAGACCTATTCCCAGGATGTATATCCAAGAAATACACAGAAACATATTTCTCCAGTATCTCTCAGATCAAGTTTGCAAAGTAACACTATGAAGCATATTCATTCTTTCATTCATACATTAAAAAATTATTGACATATGGTGGTAGATAAAGAAGAGTTGGGGATTCCCTGGTAGCTCCGCTGGTAAAGAATCTGACTGTAATGCAGGATACCCTGGTTTGATTCCTCGGTTGGGAAGATCTGCTGGAGAAGGGATCGCCTACCCACTCCAGTATTCTTGGGCTTCCTTAGTGGTTCAGCTGGTAAAGAATCTGCCTGCAATGCGGGAGACATGGGTTCGATCCCTGGGTTGGGAAGAATCTCTGAAGAAGGGAATGGCTACACACTCCAGGATTCTGGCCTAGAGAATTCCATGGACTGTAAAGTTCATGAGGTTGCAAAGAGTTTTTGACATGTTACTGTATTCCTGAAGCTAAATGATATCAAAGAAAAAAAAAAAAAAAAGGACAGAATGGTATGGATCTAACAGAAGCAGAAGATATTGAGAAGAGGTGGCAAGAATACACAGAAGAATTATACAAAAAAGTTCTTCATGAACCAGATAACCACGATGGTGTCATCACTCACCTAGGGCCAGACATCCTGGAATGCAAAGTTAAATGGGCTTTAGGAAGCATCACTATGAACAAAGCTAGTGGAGTTGATGGAATTCCAGCTGAGCTATTTCATATCCTAAAAGATGATGCTATGAAACTGCTGCACTCAATACGTCAGCAAATTTGGAAAACTCAGCAGTGGCCATTGGACTGGAAAAGGTGTTTTCATTCCAGTCCCAAAGAAAGGCAATGCCAAAGAATGTTCAAACTAAAGCACCATTGCACTCCTCTCACATGCTAGCAAAGTAATGCTCAAAATTCTCCAAGCAAGGCTTCAACAGTACATGAACAGTGAAATTCCAGATGTTCAAGCTGGATTTAGAAAAGGCAGAGGAACAAGAGATCAAATTGCCAACATCTGTTGGATTACAGAAAAAGCAAGAAAGTTCCAGAAAAACATCTACTTCTGCTTTGTTGACTATGCCAAAGCCTTTGACTGTATGGATCACAGCAAACTGTGGAAAATTCTTAAAGAGATGGGAATACCAGACCATCTTACCTGTCTCCTGAGAAATATGCAGGTCAAGAAGCAACAGTTAGAACTGGACATGGGACAAAAGACTGGTCGAAATTGGAAAAGAAGTATGTCAAGGCTATATATTGTCACCCGGCTTATTTAACTTATATGAGACTACATCATGCAAAATGCTGGGCTGAATGAAGCACAAGCTGGAATCAAAATCACCGGGAGAAGTATCAATAACCTCAGATATGCAGATGACACCACCCTTATGGCAAAAAGCAAAGAGGAATAGAAGAGCCTTTTGTATGGTGAAAGAGGAGAGTGAAAAAGTTGGCTTAAAACTCAACACTCAAAAAACGAAGATCATGGCATCTGGTCCCATCACTTCATGGCAAATAGATGGGGAAACAATGGAAACAGTGGCAGACTTTATTTTCTTGGATTCCACAATTACTGCAGATGGTGACCTCAACCACGAAATTAAAAGACACTTGCTCCTTGAAAGAAAAGTTATGAGCAACCTAGACAGCATATTAAAAAGCAGACATTACTTGCCAACTAAGGTCCATAAGGTCAAAGCTGTGGTTTTTCCAGTATCATATATGGATGTGACAGTTGAACCATATAGAAAGCTGAGTGCTGAAGAATTGATGCTTTTGAACTGTGGTGTTGGAGAAGACTCTTGAGAGGTCCTTGGACTGCAAGGAGATCCAACCAGTCCATCCTAAAGGTGATCAGTCCTGGGTGTTCATTGGAAGGGCTGATGTGAAGCTGAAGCTCCAATACTTTGCCACCTGATGAGAAGAACTAAGAACTGACTCACTGGAAAATACCCTGATGCTGGGAAAGATGAGTGCAGAAGGAGAAGGGGATGACAGAGGATGAAATGGTTGTATGGCATCAAGACCTCGATGGACATTAGTTTGAGCAATCTCTGGGAGTTTATGATGCACAGAGAAGCCTGGCATGCTGAAGTCCATGAGGTCACGAAGAGTTGGACATGATTGAGCAACTGAAGTGAAATGAAAGTAGTTAAGGAAAATAAAATTGATATAATAAGAATTCTTACCTCATAAGGTTATTTTGAGGTTTAAATGAGTTAGATCTTTTAAGACTTTTGTAAGTACTAGTGTTATAATAATTATTTTTACTAGAGTGTTGAGACTATTGGTATTAATTATTTTAACCTTTTTATTATTTTTCTTTGCATTTGAGAAGAGGGATAGGAAAGTAGAAAGGGAAGAAGAAGGTAGCATGGGATGGGAGGGAAGATCGGAAGGAGGATAAAATGGAGAAAGCCAGTAAAACTGAGTGAAGTACTAAGTTAAATAGAAAGAGGCAGAGAGAGAGAGAGCGAGTGAGAGTTTGAGATCAAGCTGCTTGAATGTTTTTGCACAATATTCCTATAAAACTATTATTCATAAAAAGTTTTACTTAGTAGTAGTAGTGCTAGTTGTTCGGTCCTGTCCAACTCTTTGCAACCCCATGGACTGTAGCCCACCAGGCTCGTCTGTTCATGGAATTCTCCAGGCAAGAATATTGGAGTGGGTTGCCATTCTCTTCTCCAGGGGATTTTCCTGACCCAGGGATTGAACCTGGGTTTTCTGCATTGTGAGCAGATTCTTTACCATCTGAGCCACCAGGAAACCCCACTAAGTTTTATGTGGACAAGCAAGAAAGGATATAGAGAGGTAAACAGTCTTCAGACAGTGTGAATTCTCTACTTTTTGCTTTGCGATCTTTTTGTTTGCTTGTTGTTTGTTTTCTGTTTCATTGTTAATTAACACAATGCACTCACCAAACATACCAAATAATCTTTCACTCAATTTTATTAAGATGTAATTTCCTCCCTCAACACTCTACTTAGTGCCCTGATAGAGAATTTCACTCTTTTTAGGCAAGATGAGCCTGTATTTTTTCTGGAGCTATTCATTTTATAACAGCTAAATTTCATAATTGTTTATAGTTCTGAAAAAGTAGATTTAGGGGAGATATTTCATTTGTTGGATAAGTACGGTGGACTGCAGCTGGGCCAAGAGGAACTTTTCAGGAAGAAAATAAGCAAGAAGATACAACTCAGAAAATGCCTTCATTATTTTCCTCTTTCCTTTTTTTTTTTTTTAATTCCTCTTAACATTGCAACTGCTTTCTCATGGGATAGACTTTTGACTATTTTTATTTATTAAACCTAATCAATTTCAAAGTGAGACATTTCACAATTTCAAAGTTTAAATATACTATTGACCAAAGTATATCTATTCAATATCAAAATAAGGTTAAAAATGAGAAAAAAAAAATAGGGTTCTTCTGATTATGTGAAAGTGATAGCACTGAAAAATTATAACTTCTTTGGGGATCTCTTTATAGATATATTACAGATTAAGCAGGTAAAAAGTAGGCTTGATGATGAAATCAGAAAAACATAGTTCTAAAATTTCTAAAGACTTAAAAATGTTGAAACGAAACAATTAAATTGGAAGTCTTTCAAAAGTTGCACGTGGAAAGCCAACTTGTAAGTGGTTTACAAAGATCGTGGAAGAAGTCCATATATCACCAAGGGGTAGGAGTGGGATTGTAAATTATTTTCCTCCACTACCACATGTAACGACAGTACTAATACACAGGACATAGCAAAATGGTACAGTGGCATTGTGAAGGTGAAAAGTTTTCAAAGATAATATTATCCGTATTTATTTTCCCTCCAGTATGGGATGGCAGAGAAGAACAGAGGGAGGAAAAAAGAGGGAAAGATAGTGAAAGTGAGTAAGGTACTAAGTTAGAGAGAACTATGTGTAACCTGGTTCAAGCCAGTTTCACTTGATTAGCCTCATTTTCTTCAGTTATAAAATGGTAAATGCAATACATACCCCAGAAAGATGTGAACATAAATACTGATGATTAGTTTTTAACTAACATTTTTGAGTGTTTTCCCTGTGACAGATACTGTGCTCAAAGCACCTTACATGTATACAATTACAATTATCTGAGTATTAAAATACCTAGTAGCATGCCTGACAAATGATAGGCATTAAACTGTCAATTTGTTTTCAAGTGATTTACAAATAGGTATTACAAATAAATGCAACTATAGATCAAGCTGAATAGACAAAGAAGCTGTCTTTAGTGAACATATATATTAATACCAGTTAATAGACAGACCTGTAAATTGATAAAGACAACACCAAGTAGTAAGTGTTATTATATTGATAAACACAAAGATCAGAGATGGTGCAGAGGAGGAAATAACCACACAATGTACTTCAGGGTACCATTTTTGTCTTTCCTTCTTCTGCTTCTCTATTTATTCATCTTTTCCAGTCTCTCATCTATTATCTTAAGAAATGTTCAAAATTAAAAGTGAATGCAACTTTATTATGGAAGATGAAGGAACATTAAATTTCCATTCCTCTTCTTTCCTATATCAAGTTCCCTTTTCAAAGCTGCTATAAAGTGGCATAATCAATCATCTTTTAGCTCTTTTTTGTCTTTTTTTAAGTTTAGCACTTATATTGCTTTGTATTATGTTGTATGTGAAAGCTATACTGGAGATTGTGTATTTGATGTGACATAAGTTAGTAACTGAACTGAATTCTTGTTTTAGAAAGTCTCTTTTAATGAGTGGGATTAGTTGTTATAAAGAAACTTCAACAAATGAAAACAACCAAAAAACTGCAAAAAAAAAAAAAAAACAAAAACAAACTTACGTTTGCACTAGTGATCCTTCAGCTATGACTCTAGTATTAAATGATTCATTTTAGGCACTTGATAGTTTTCCTGCTATCTACCTGTTCAGAGGAAGCCTGATGTCAAGCAGCATAACAGAGTTATCCATCACTGAAGTACTCCTTACATTACATAAAGCAGGAATCAAAATGAGAAAAAGTCTAAGATTTAACAGCTAAAATGTCCTAGATGCTCAATTAAATGTGATCTCATACAATATTTGGTGTCAGTCACTTATTTGTGTCTGACTCTTTGCAATCCCATGGGCTGTAGCCCGTCAGGCTCCTCTGTCCTTGTAATTCTGCTTAAACTTAATTAATTTTAAAATTTTGGTGTGTGAGCCAATGAGTAAGACAATTTATAATATATTCTCAGTACTCCATTTTTTTCTTTGCTTGTCATCTATCATTTTATTCTAGAGAAAAGAAAACAATCTCAGAACTTTGCCTTAGGCAGGATTGACTTTCTTTCCTTCTGATGCTGTTTGCCTTGATAGCAGAGCAGAGTACTCACATTTTGTTTGTTTGTTTGTGTCCTTGTCTCTCTATAGACCATACTAGTTGCCTTGCTTTCTGTTTTCATGTTCCTCATCCCTTTACCAATATCACAGCAAGCAGAGTTCTCAGTGCAACTTAGATATCTTTCTAGAAGTGTCGTTTCCAAACTTTAGCTGAAGTATCATTTTTCATATGCAAAGGTATTACCTGGGGGAGCTTGTTAAAAATTCAGGTCTCTGGAAATCAGCCCCGGAAATTCTGATTCACTTGATATGTGATAGAATGATGGAATCTAAAATTTTTGTTAGAAAACTGTGGGAGGTCCTTAGCCCTTGGAGAGGCATGATTCTAGGCTATGGGTAATCCTGACCTCAGCCTCATTATTACTTCTGGATAATGGGACATTTCTACAGCTTCTTTAACAGCTTCAGCACCAAGCTACCAATCTTCCTTTCCTCAAAATGCCCTACCATCTTTGACATCCGTTTTGATGAACTTTCTAATACTCTAATCTGAAAAATGTTCTAATCCCTCTTGATCACAAGCTTTAAAAGTTATATATCAGATTTTGGCACTATTTTGAATTGTTCCAACATTTTATATTTTTATTTTTGAAAATGTCTTCTTCATGTTAAAAACACTTTATCCTAATTTTCTCACTTCTTAACTTTGAATAAACTCTTCAAAGTTACTCCTACTTGTCAATAAGGTGTTTAGTCTTTCAAACTGCCCTTATTTATCCAATTAATCATGATAATCAATACCTCCAATTATTCAATGCATACTGTGCATTAGGCTCTGTATTCATAATTTGACATCATTTTTTTAAGTCATGTGAGGCTGTAATTACATTTTACAGTGTAAATGAGGCTCGAGGAGACAAAGCAATATAACCAAGGATACATTGCTTGTAAATGCTGACTGAAACAGCTTTTTTACTCTACTTGGAGAAGATGGCCAAGACATAAAGTTTTCCTGGTTGTGGTAGACTTTCCATGGTACTCATCCATTCTTGCCTATATATACTTACTTAAATCTGCCTTTTATCTGGAATGCTTTATAAAAACCAATGAATAAATCAAGACATCAAACTTCATATTTTTTATATTTGAAAACTGTTCTATTTTTCCTTCCACTTAGAGCTTATCATAGACTGTCTTCTGTGAGTTATTTATATATGTGTTTCCCCTCAACCAGATTGTGAACTCCTGGAACAAGAATCAGGATGTGGTAGCAAAAGCTCTCTCTATGGAGCTGGGTAGACCTCACTACAAATCATAGTTCCAACACTTGACCAAATGATATTGACAAGATTCATCGTCTCTACCCCTTAGTTTGTTATCCACCAGAATGAATATTTCCTATCACACAGTATCATGGTGATGATTTAATAATGAATGGTTCATATTCGACATATCTGGAATAGCACCTTGAATATAGCTCGCATAATAAATTCTGAACTATAAGTTACACTGATTCCTGTCTTTCACCTATGCCCCCTACAATACTAATCAGCAAAAAGGAGATCACATTCATCACATATAGTAGAAATATAGGAGAAAAGTAGGCCAGAACAGGACCTGTAGAAACAGCTACTTGTTGTTGATATGATTTGAGAGAAAAAGTACATTTCAAGCGTAATCCTTAGAAGGATATGTCTGTTTAAATTAGCCTTGACATATTTGCATAATACTTCCCAAATTAAAAAAAAAAAATGACAAATAGAGTTGAGGAAAATCTCCAATTTAATCACATCTTATTCAGCATATTTATCTGAGTCAATAAGAACTAGAGGACTTATGATTGAGTTCTATATTCATAGCTTTTTTCCAACAAAATTAATATGTATGCATAAATCTGTAATACCACAGTGTCAGTCACATCTCTATAGGAATTTCAAATGTTTTCCCATAAGACAGTATGTGATAATACTTGCAAAAGCCATCCCAGGGTATCTCATCAAAGTGTCAAAATGGAGCTAATCATTTTGGGCTAAATAATATAGAAAATTAACTATTTCCCAAACTATAAACTGAATACTTGTGAAGGCCTTATTAAGCCAGACAATTTTATATAAACTATATTATACATGGGTAGTTTTATTTGCCAGTTATGTGAGGTTTATATGTTTACTATATCTTAAATTTTTCTTAAGAATATGTCATTTGGTCATTGCTTTATTACCTTTATTTTCCAAGTAAAATGGATAGAGTTCTTTGTTATAAAAATATTATATGATTAACACAGCTATAAGCGAACATGGCTAATTGGCCTTCATGGAACTTTTCCTCAGTCAGGCAGCTAACTCAAATTGACTCTCCAAAATATATTGTTTCTCAATGCCACATTCAATTTCTCCAGAAGGTTGCTAGTGTGTATAAGGGTTCTGCCCCTTTTTTCTGAACATTTTGTGTCTTACAAGGTTGTGACACTATGCCAGATTATTTTTATCTTGTTATCATGGAACAAAACCCAGTGAAAGCCTGAAGCCAATATTACACATTGTTAGATGATTGTTCAAGGGCAGAGCTATACTCAGTTTCATTAAGAGACAGCCTTTCAATGTCAAGGGACCAAAGGCTTTGATAAATCTGGAGTTCTCCAGTAGTTCAAAAATAAAAATGTGGCCAGTATTCCATCACCATTTGAGAAGAGAAGTCTTAGTGTTTGTTGATGGCATGGCTTATAAAAGTGATCTAATTCTAGAGATTATTCAGATCAGCAACAGTTTGTTTTCAAAGGCTAACCTTCAGGTTCCTCTCTCTTTAAACTTAAGTGATGGGAACAGGCAAGGCATATTTTAAAGAGGCAATATATTTGTATTTTAGGGACTATATAAATGGCCAGGGGTTATATGAAAGGTTAGAATATAATCTTATATTCTAAGGTTAATGTTGAAGGTTACATGAGTTGCATTTTTAAACATAGGTATAGCGAAAAACTAGATCAACAATGAAGACACACACATAGAAATAATAACTCTGACAACTTTACCCAAATATATGCCTCAGTTCTGTAAGTTCTTTTTCTTTGATCTGCAGATCATCTTCTAATCTTTCTATTACAATAACATAAGATTCACTGACTTTCTTCTTCCATTCATCTAGTAAAGAAAAACAAAAAGGGACTGATTCATAGCTATGCTTTGCAAAATGTAGACACAGCTCATAACATACAAGTGATTAAAACTCTGTTCTTACTCTGAATTAAACAATACTTAATTTAAATTACTGATTGGGTTTAAAATGCAGATGTTTATATTTATAAGGCAATCATATAGAACTGTAGTAATTAAAAACCCATTTGATACTGGATAATATATTTATATAGAAGAATATATTTGACTTATTTCATTTGATTTTATTGCATTATAATTATAGCAATCTCTAGTTGCTAGACAAGAGTTTTTAGGTTTTAAGTACTAGATACTTAAGATGTAATCCTAAAATCCCTATATTCAACAGTATTCCAAATTTTTTTCTGTAGCAGTATACCTAGGAACTAAAACACTATAGTATTATAAGAAATTTTGTGTTTTTTTTTCCTAAAGATCTTTCAGAGAAAAAATAATTTGAGTTCAGATAATCTTAACACTTTTTGCATAAATTATGTCTTGTCCTCTTGCAAAAATTAGCATATATTCCAGTGAAATGTTAACTATATATAATACCTACTGAATTATATTACATTTAAAGATATAGGAATAATTACCAGTACAAGTTTGTGTTGGTCTGGATTTATAATTTCCCATTTGTTGGAAGTTTCTTCTTTTCCCCAGTGCAGTTCTTGAGGTTGCAAGATTCCAAGTTCAAGTGCAGTGACAGTCCAGTTGAAAAATACTTTGATAGTCTGGCTAAAAATAAGCTGACTGCCAAATGGAATGTCATGCAACAATGATAAAGAACTAAATAGTTTGTGGTTTCAAGGGTGAAATCATGAAAGGAATTAATCAGTCTATTTAAAAGAACTATAGCAAAGATAAAGAGTAAATGTTTCCATACAATTATTTGCCTCCATCCATTGATTATCTATCCGTATGTACCTTGATGAGCATTTCTTTTAATCTAGAGAGTCATTCTGTTACATTTGAGGTTCAGAAAGAGCTATTAAAACCACCTAGATCATCTTTCAGGATCATTTTCTCCTAAGCCAAAGTAAAGATTGTTGGAAAATGGTGACTTGTGATAGAATTTGTCTCCATAGAATATAAATAATGGAAATCAACATCCTATGGCATGCTACTAATAGAAATGAATGTGAATTTGGCCTAAAGCAGAGCTACAAAATTATTTTTCCAGGAAGAAATTCTCAACATAGACCATGGTTAATTTATACCACTTGTTGATTATATTGACCATGAGTCACAGATAAGGATCTAAGACAGTGATTTCTACAAATAGCAATTCATAAAATAACAATGACAAGAACAATAAGATTACAGATAATAAGATGGAAAGCTTAGCATGCCAGACACTAGTCTAAGTGTTTTATATGCATTTTGTCATTTATATCTTATATAATCCTGCAAGGTGTATAGTATTCTCATCTTATAGATGAGAAAATCCAGATTTGCTAGCAGGTAGAGGAATCTGAAATAAATTCTGAGTCTATACGATTCTAAAGTCCAAGTTAGATATTACACTTCACAGTGGCATTTCTCTTTGTACATGCATATTTCTATTGATATAAATGAACTCAGGGTATGATGGAGAATAAATGGGAAACCCAGAGATTTTCAACTATATATTTCTTTTGGATAATGTAATTATTTTCAATGTAACCATCCTAGAATACACACACGTCAATCTTGAAATCCTCCTTTAGAGGCTATACTTTCAATTTCCTATTTATTAAAATTGAGTATTCAAATAACTTCTTCTTTTTGAAGCAACTGCTTAGACAAATTAATCATTTCCCACAACTTTTTCTCAGCAAAGGTAATCTAAGTTCCAGAGGGACAGTCTCTATACTGATCAGATATAGTTAGAGAAGTCAGTATCTAACCTTATGGACATCTCTGTCCTCCGCTGGATATAATTCTGATTTCTCCTCCGTTAGTATATGCTGCCAGGGCCATTGATGTCTGCAACACTGTGGTGGCCTCTGATTACTTCATCCACACACTCTGCATTTTCCTTGTTTGAGGACTTCAGCTATACCAGCTTTCAGCACTTGTGTGATGCCCATTCCTTTAGGTCAGAAAGTCCTTCCTTTCCCCAGACATGCTCTTCTCAGGCTCATTGGCCTAGGCACCTGACTTCCTAAATGCTTGGTTCTGGTGACCAAGCATTCAGTCTCGTCCTGAAGTCCTGAAGACCAAACTAGTCTTAAAGAGGCTGGCAATCTCCCAGAGCTACACCTTGGAATGTAACGTATAAGTTCCTGTCTCTCAGATTTCCACAGTTTTCATACTTTGAATTGAGAGGGACAGGGATGGGAGCCAGGGTTTTTGATCTTCTTGAGTGCTGGGATCCGGTGTGAGGACCTCCACCCGTGGCAAAGGTCATGAGGAAGGAGGCTCGACATGTGCAAAGGCGGGATTTAGCCTCAGGAGTCCCCCTGGAAATCCTCGAGCATCATCCTCCATAACCAGAGCCTGCCTACTTTACCACTTTGTGCTCTCACCTACGCCTCTGACTTTATGGGGGGGCTTTCCCCCACCACCTCTTTCAGAGAAGGAGTTAACTTAGAGCTCCAGTTAATAATAATCCCTGGGCGTGACAAGAGTGTTTTAACCTACAAACTCCTCTGAAGGTTCTCTAGCCTGCCTGACAGGCTTGTCCGGCCACGTGATTGCTCACAGCCTCCCAACCGTGAGAGGCACGAGATATGTTAAACCTTATAAAAACAGATTCTTTTGAGAAGTTAGAAAACTATTAGTATAAGTATAGTGGGCTGATTAGAAACTGTATTGGTGAAGGGTTTTTCATTTGTTGAGCCAATGTTTGCTGCTAAGTCTTCACATTCCCTGCCCTTACACACATTAATGAATATATAGAAGAAATAAGTATTAACCTTTGATATTAATCATGTTAGACCTTAGGCTAAGTAAATTCTTTCCTTAATTAAAACCCACTACACCCTCATCCTATAGGAATGTAACTTTATCTGGTACCTTCAGAAGGTGGAGTCTGTTTTAAGAATAATCACCCCTGGAGAAATAAGTGTTCTGGTTGACTGACCGCTGTCACAAGAAGGTCATAAATTGTCAGCAGCCCCCCTGGCCAGAAGATGATGTAACACCCCTAAGATCTCTGTATACATTTGTATGAAGCACCTGACTTTGATAAAAGTCAGGACTGCTGACCCCACGTGACTTTTGTATAGCATCTCAGTGTATAAAAGTAGACCATGGAAAATAAAGAATTGGGATCAGTTCCTCGAAAGACTGGTCTCCCCATGTCGCTCTCTCTCTCAAACTCTGGCTGAATCTCCATCTGGAGCGCGGAGCCCACCAAGCTTACTAATTATGCCTGGGCTTCTAAGATCCAACCAGGGAGACCTCAGTGTCTCCTCTCCTTCAGAAGAATGGAAGGACGCCTGCGGCCTACATAAAGTTTGCGCCTGGTGCAAACTTCTTGTCTTGAAGTTTTATTGGTTTCCCGCGTAAACCAAGCTACTTAGCCTCTTTTCTCCACTGAATTTTCCTGCTGAGCTATCCTCATTCTATTATTCTTTATATCTCTAATTAATATCTAATTAAAGCTATTGTATCCTGATTCTTGCCGACGCCGTCCCCGCTTCAAATACCCTGGATCAGCCGGGGCTGAACCTCGGCAGGTGGCACCTGAACAGGTAAATCTGGTTTTTCCCAATCTTCTTTCTTATTTTTCTCTCCACTATTTCAAACCTTATATCTCTGTATATAAGTGGGTGTGCATTGCCTCTACCAATGAAGGAAAAGCTAAAGCTAATTCTTATATCATCTTACACTGTCTTTTCAAATTCCCCTTGGGTACATAAATGTAATGCATTGATCTTTAGGATTTTTCCTTTTAATTTTTGCAAATATTTTTATTATCTCAGAAAGCTTGGCTCTTTCAAATGAAAGCTTTGACTTTCAAAGCTAAATTTTTTGCAATAGGTTTTAAAATCGAATCAACAACTCAATTGAATTTTTCTATACCCTGAGGCAATAGATTTTGCTAAAAATGGTGAAAATAATAATCTTGATACCTAAAATATTAAATGTTATTGAATTTCCTGCTTCCAAAGGAACACTATCTATTAGCACTTTTGTGACTGTGAGTCATGGTCATGAGTTGAGGGCAATACAGATGTTTTCAGGGACATGAAGAAAAGGCTGGGATAAGCAAATAATCCAGGATAACAATCCTGTTTTACCTTCCCAAGGAATCCTGGAGGGAATCCACACAGAAGCAGGAAATACTTCCTTCATTGCACTGTATCTCTGTAAAAATTACTTCTTTTTACCTTGAGTTGATAACATGCTCTAAATTGAACTCTACTCTTCCCAGTTCTGAGATTTTCAGAAGTGCAGAATGTCAAATATTATAAAAAATAAAACTCAATTAAAAAAATGACTCTAGTCATTTTTCTCAACTTCTCAAACTTTAGTGAGAGTAAACACTACCTGAGAAGCTTTGTGAAAACATAGAAACCAGGGCTCTTTACCCAGACATTCTGATGCAGTAGAATATCTTTATCTAGAAATTCAGGAGTAGGGCTTAGAATCTAAATTTTTTTAATTAAATTTTATTTTGCTTAACTTTACAATATTGTATTGTTTTTGCCACACATCAAAATAAATTCGCCACAAGTATATATGTGTTCAAAGGCATCCCTAGTGATTCTAAAGTAGATGCTTACTTAAAGCTTTGATGAGCACTATTTTAAGATGGCTTAAAGTGAGATGCATACTCACCAGGAATTTTCTGAGTCTCTGAATTCCGTGTATGGGAAAAGAGGAGAGAAAACTGAGATAAAGAGAAAAAGAAGATTGTCTCAGACTTTCAGTGGGTTCTATCCTATGGTAATCAGTGAGGCAATATGTGATTTGGCTATACACCTATAGACCCATGGGTTTCCCAGGTGGTGCTAATGGTAAAGAACCTGTCTACCAATGCAGGAGACATAAGAGAAGCAGGTTCAATCCCTGGGTCAGGACAATCCCCTGGAGGAGGTCATGGCAACTCACTCTAGTATTCTTGCCTGCCACAGATGGAGGAGCCTGGTAGGTTATGGTCCATAGGGTCTCAGAGTCTGACACAACTGAAGCGACTTAGCATGCACACATGCATATACTCCTGTACTGTTAAACTGGATCACAAAAGTGGAAACAACCAAGATGCCTTTTACAGGTGAATAAACAAATATGCATGTACATTCATACAATGGAAACTTATTCAGCAATTAAAGAAAGGAGCTACTAAGCCAAGAAAAGCCATGAAATAACTTTAAATGAGTATTGCTAATTAAAAAGCCAGTCAATAAGGCAGTACACTACATGATTGCAACTACAGTTTTGGAAAGGCAAAACTATGGTGATGGTAAAAAGATAAGTGGTTGCCAGGGGAGCAGTGAGAAGGGGAGGGAGGAATAGGTGGAACACAGGGCAGTGAAATTATTCTGCATGATATTCTAAGGGTAAATATATGCCATTATATATTTGGAAGAAACCACAGAACTGTAAAATAGTAATGTAAACTCTGAATTTTAGTTAATAATGTATCAGTATCAGTTCATCAATGGTAACAAACGTACCAAACTAATTTAATATATTAATAATAGGGGAAACTGTTCTGGCGGAAATGAAAGAATGAGTATATGAAAACTCTGTACTTTCTGCTCAGTAATTCTTGTAAATCTGCAACTGCTTTACAAAAGGGTTTTATTAATTTTTTAAAAAAAAATTATTGGGGTATAGTTGATTTACATGTTGTATTAGTTTCAGCTATACAGTAAAATGAATCAATTATATATAAACATATTGTTGTTGTTCAGTCGCTAAGTCGTGTCCAATTCTTTGTGATCCCATAGACTGCAGCAAACCAGTCTTCCCTGTCCTACTCTATCTCCCAGAGTTTGCTCAAACTCATGTCCATTGAATCAGTGATGCTGTCTAACCATCTACTCCTTTCTTGGGGGGGTGGGGTACTTCCCAGGTGGCTCACTGGTAGAGAATCTGCCTGCCAATGTAAGAGATACAGGAGATGTGGGTTTGACTTCTGGGTTGGGAAGATACCCTGAAAGAGAAAATGGCAACCCACTCCGGTATTCTTCTCTGGAAAACCCCATGGACAGAGGAGCCTGGCAGGCTACAGTCCATGAAGTCACAAAGAGTTGGAAACAACTGAATATTCACGCATTCTTTTTTAGATTCTTTTCCCATATAAGCCATTGCAGAGTACTGAGAAGAGTCTCTTGTACTATATAGTGGGTTCTTATTAGTTATCTATTTTATATATAGTGGTGTGCATATGTCAACCCTAATTTCCCAGTTTATCCCTTCCCCTTTATTCCCTGGTAAGTATAAGTTAGCTTTATACATATGCAACTCTACTTCTATTTTTGTCTCTTGTTTTAAAGATTTTTTTTTTCCATATAGGCCATTACAGAGTATTGAGTCAAGATCCCTGTGCTATACAGGAGGTTAGTGTTAGTTATCAATTTTATATATAGTAGTGTATATATGTCAGGCCCAATCTCACAATTTACCCCTAACCCCTTCCCCTAGTCCTCTGGTAACCATAAGTCTGTAGAAAAGGTCTATTATTCTTTTTTAATTCAGGAAAATATAAAACAATAAATAAACATGAACAAAAATAGTAACTCCTTAGCAAGACCACTTGAATTTTTCCACACGTGTCTGTTTATAACTCATAAAGAAAGACTATCTCTAAGGAATACACACCTAACAGTATTTGTTTTTCTTTTATACTTGCTTGTATGTGTTTTTTCATTCAAAAATGTCAGGGTAGATTTAGTAAATACTTTATTTCTTCAACTATTCCTTTTTGACTAACATTCATGTTCTACTGAATTGCTTAAGTCTAATGTTAATGCCTTCATTTTTTCAACTGATTCATCAGAACACTTCAGCACATACATAGATATTCTAATACTTCTGTAATAAGCCTATCTACATTCTTTTTGAATTCCTTTATTTTTGGTTATATGATTTATTTATCCCAACCTACACTTGTGCATCTGCTATTTTTATTTTATACTAGTCTCTTCATAAATATTTTAAAGGATGCTTTCAAGATGAAAAATATAAATTTGACCTTGACACTTCTATCTTTATGATTCCAACAGAGAAATTATAAAGAACATATACCTCATGAAATCAAACCAATGCATTTAAAACAATTTTTATCATATTTAGGACTGTGAATTCACTTACACTTAAACCTAGATGATTCTTCCATTGTTTATATGAGTTCTTATTAAGATGTGCCCAAGTTTTAAAAGTTTAAATTTTTGATGTGTTGCATCTGGTTGACAAGCAATTTAAAGAATCATAGATTTAAAAATAATAAGCCAGAATTACTAATTGATATATATTTAGGTTTTTACCTTCTTTTAATAAACATTATGCATATTGAAACAAAGGTATTTAAAATAAAAACTGAACACTAAGATGTCTGTACCTATTCAATTAAAAACATTCTTTGATTAATTTCTTTTCAAACAACATACTTTTACATTAGACAAGCATAATTTTTAAGATTATTATTGTTAAACAAATTTCCTTTCTTTTCCAATAGAATATCTAAATTAATAGTATTTTGGGTGGAACTATAAATCACCATTAGGAATCTGAACATTGTTGAGGTAATATTCAGATTAATCCTCAAAAATGAATAGGACATGCTATACAAAGAAAGGCAATGCCAAAGAGTGCTCAAACTACCGCACAATTGCACTCATCTCACATGCTAATAAAGTAAAGCTCAAAATTCTCCAAGCCAGACTTCAGCAATATGTGAACCAAGAACTTCCTGATGTTCAAGCTGGTTTTAGAAAAGGCAGAGGAACCAGAGATCAAATTGCTAACATTCGCTGGATCATGGAAAAAGCAAGAGAGTTCCAGAAAAGCATCTACTTCTGCTTTACTGACTATGCCAAAGCCTTTGACTGTGTAGATCACAATAAACTGTGGAAAATTCTGAAAGAGATGGGAATACCAGACCACCTGATCTGCCTCTTGAGAAATCTGTATGCAGGTCAGGAAGCAACAGTTAGAACTGGACATGGAACAACAGACTGGTTCCAAATAGGAAAAGGAGTTCGTCAAGGCTGTATATTGTCACCATGTTTGTTTAACTTATATGCAGAGTACATTATGAGAAATGCTGGACTGGAAGAAGCACAAGTTGGAATCAAGATTGCTGGGAGAAATATCAGTAACCTCAGATATGAGGATGACACCACCCTTATGGCAGAAAGTGAAGAGGAACTAAAAAGCCTCTTGATGAAAGTGAAAGTGGAGAGTGAAAAGGTTGGCTTAAAGCTCAACATTCAGAAAACGAAGATCATGGCATCTGGTCCCATCACTACATGGGAATAGATGGGGAAACAGTGGAAACAGTGTCAGACTTTATTTTTCTGGGCTCCAAAATCACTGCAGATGGTGACTGCAGCCATGAAATTAAAAGACGCTTACTCCTTGGAAGGAAAGTTATGACCAACCTAGATAGCATATTCAAAAGCAGAGACATCACTTTGCCAACAAAGGTTCATCTAGTCAAGGCTATGGTCTTTCCTGTGGTCATGTATGTATGTGAGAGCTGGACTGTGAAGAAGGCTGAGCGCCGAAGAATTGATGCTTTTGAACTGTGGTGTTGGAGAAGACTCTTGAGAGTCTCTTGGACTGCAAGGAGATCCAACCGGTCCATTCTGAAGGAGATCAGCCCTGGGATTTCTTTGGAAGGACTGATGCTAAAGCTGAAACTCCAGTATTTTGGCCACCTCATGCAAAGAGTTGACTCATTGGAGAAGACTCTGATGCTGGGAGGGATTGGGGGCAGGAGGAGAAGGGGACAACAGAGGATGAGATGGCTGGATGGCATCACTGACTCGATGAATATGAGTCTGTGTGACCTCTGGGAGTTGGTAATGGACAGGAAGGCCTGGCGTGCTGCAGTTCATGGGGTCGCAAAGAGTCGGACACGACAGAGCGACTGATCTGATCTTATCTGATCTGATATAATATTTAAAGAAACTATCATATAAAAATGAAAGCAAATGTGAAAAAATCAATATCATAGTAATTTTAACTGGTGTTCTCAGTATCTCTAACTGTGAGAATATATTAAAGAAAGAAAAAATATCACTATTTTTGTTTCTAATATAATACAACTGAAAATGAAAAGATTTTAATCTTTCTTGTACCTTCCTTTGTTGCTGAGTGAACATGTAGTAGAGTTAAAGAATCTAAATTAAACAGTATATCTCTGTCAGTGTTAAAACTTTCTTTCCCAAATTGATAGGACTTCTTTCACTTGTCAGCTCAGCTCTTCATTGGTTGACTGATTAATTTATTCACTCAATAAGCATGAACAGTACCTAGCACTCTGAAGAGATCACGGGGCCAGTGACAGACATGGAAATAGGCAATTGTAATATAGTATTTGTCTTATGATGGATATATATATGACTCATAATGACAAGGTACATCTAATAAAGCCAAGCTTTCAATTGGAAAATATTTCTTTGAGGCATTAAAACCATCAGCCCAATCTAAACTTCATGACTCAGACCACTTTCATTCTTTCATCATCCTATTTCTCTCCTCCTGAAAGTCAGATGGGCTGCTAAGGAAATATTATTGTTTTGCAATTATAGTTCAGTTAATAACTACTTGGGCTTCCTTCATAGCTCAGTCGGTAAAGCATCTGTCTGCAATGTAGGAGACCTGGGTTCAGTTTCTGGGTTGGGAAGATCTCCTGGAGAAGGAAATGGCAACCCACTCCAGTATTCTTGCTTGGAGAATCCCACGGACAAAGGAGCCTGGCGGGCTACAGTCCATGGGGTCACAAGAGTCGGACACGACTTAGTGACTAAACCACCACCATCAATAACTACTTATTATCTTTGGGTAAATACCATTTCCATGTCTGAGGTTCTTCATTTAAAGAAAAAGGGAAAAAAGGTGGACAAAGGAAAAAAATGGTTTTAATTAATTGAAGTTTTTCTTTATCATTTATCAACTTGTGTCTGTGTCTCAAAATGAAAACTAATTTGATGTAGGTAAGATAAATTACTTAAAGCTTCAAATAATGAATCTATGTAACATGTGGTTTTTAAAGAGCCTGCTGAGATCAGATCAGTAGCTCAGTCGTGTCCTACACTTTGCAACCCCATGAATCGCAGCACGCCAGGCCTCCCTGTCCATCACCAACTCCCGGAGGTCACTCAGACTCACATCCATTGAGTCAGTGATGCCATCCAGCCATCTCATCCTCTGTCGTCCCCTTCTCCTCCTGCCCTCAATCCCTCCCAGCATCAGAGTCTTCCCCAATGAGTCAACTCTTCTCATGAGGTGGCCAAAGTACCGCAGTTTCAGCTTTAGCATCATTCCTTCCAAAGAAATCCCAGGGCTGATCTCCTTCAGAATGGACTGGTTGGATCTCCTTGCAGTCCAAGGGACTCTCAAGAGTCTTCTCCAACACCACAGTTCAAAAGCATCAATTCTTCGGCGCTCAGCCTTCTTCACAGTCCAGCTCTCACATTCATACATGACCACAGGAAAAAACATAGCCTTGATTAGACAAACCTTTGTTGGCAAAGTAATGTCTCTGCTTTTGAATATGCTATCTAGGTTGGTCATAACTTTCCTTCCAAGGAGTAAGCAACTTTTAATTTCATGGCTGCAGTCACTATCTGCAGTGATTTTGGAGCCCAGAAAAATAAAGTCTGACACTGTTTCCACTGTTTCTCCATCTATTTCCCATGTACTGATGGGACCAGATGCCATGATCTTCGTTTTCTGAATGTTGAGCTTTAAGCCAAACTATTCACTCTCCACTTTCACTTTCATCAAGAGGATTTTGAGTTCCTCTTCACTTTCTGCCATAAGGGTGGTGTCATCTGCATATCTGAGGTGATTGATATTTCTCCCAGCAATCTTGATTCCAGCTTGTATTTCTTCCAGTCCAGTATTTCTCATGATGTACTCTGCATATAAGTTAAATAAACATGGTAACAATATACAGCCTTGACGTACACCTTTTCCTATTTGGAACCAGTCTGTTGTTCCATGTCCAGTTCTAACTGTTGCATTCCTGACCTGAATACAAATTTCTCAAGAGGCAGATCAGGTGGTCTGGTATTCCCATCTCTTTCAGAATTTTCCACAGTTTATTGTGATACACACAGTCAAAGGCTTTGGCATAGTCCATAAAGCAGAAATAGATGTTTTTCTGGAACTCTCTTGCTTTTTCCATGATCCAGCGGATGTTGGCAATTTGATCTCTGGTTCCTCTGCCTTTTCTAAAACCAGCTTGAACATCAGGAAGTTCACGGTTCACATATTGCTGAAGTCTGGCTTGGAGAATTTTGAGCATTACTTTACTAGCGTGAGAGATGAGTACAATTGTTCGGTAGTTGAGCATTCTTTGGCATTGCCTTTCTTTGGGATTGGGATGAAAACTGACCTTTTCCAATCCTGTGGCCACTGCTGAGTTTTCCAAATTTGCTGGCATATTGAGTGCAGCACTTTCACAGCATCATCTTTCAGGATTTGGAATAGCTCCACTGGAATTCCATCACCTCCACTAGCTTTGTTCGTAGTGATGCTTTCTAAGGCCCACTTGACTTCACATTCCAGGATGTCTGGCTCTAGGTGAGTGATCACACCATCGTGATTATCTGGGTCGTGAAGATCTTTTTTGTACTTCTGTGTATTCTTGCCACCTCTTCTTAATATCTTCTGCTTCTGTTAGGTCCATACCATTTCTGTCCTTTATCGAGCCCATCTTTGCATGAAATGTTCCTTTGGTATCTCTGATTTTCTTGAAGAGATCCCTAGTCTTTCCCATTCTACTGTTTTCATCCGTTTCTTTGCATTGATCGCTGGAAAAGGCTTTCTTATCTCTTCTTGATATTCTTTGGAACTCTGCCTACAGATGTTTATATCTTTCCTTTTCTCCTTTGCTTTTCACTTCTCTTCTTTTCACAGCTATTTGTAAGGCCTCCCCAGACAGCCATTTTGCTTTTTTGCAGTTCTTTTCCATGGGGATGGTCTTGATCCCTGTCTCCACAATGTCACGAACCTCAGTCCATAGTTCATCAGGCACTCTATCTGCCAGATCTAGACCCTTAAATCTATTTCTCACTTCCACTGTATAATCATAAGGGATTTGATTTAGGTCATACCTGAATGGCCTAGTGGTTTTCCCTACTTTCTTCAATTTCAGTCTGAATTTGGTAATAAGGAGTTCATTGTCTGAGCCACAGTCAGCTCCTGGTCTTGTTTTTGCTGATTGTATAGAGCTTCTCCATCTTTGGCTGCAAAGAATATAATCGATCTGATTTCAGTGTTGACTATCTGGTGATGTCCACCTATAGAGCCTGCTGAGTGATTATATGTGACCAGTTCTTTGCTTAGACCCTGAAAGCAGAAACAATCTCAGTAAGTAGTCTGTCCAAGCATAGTTATCATTATTTTTGTTACATGCCCTATATTGTATCTTCTTAGTGATAGAATAGTGATATTGGTTACCATGCCATACAGTTTCATGCCATCTTCCTTTCAATTCAATATCATATCAGTGTTAGAAATAGTATCATTCATTGGCACGTACACAAAGTTCCTGATCTCCCTTCTGTTTAAACTTCCACCTCAGTATTCCACCAATCCGGAGAAGGCGATGGCACCCCACTCCAGTACTCTTGCCTGGAAAATCCCATGGATGGAGGAGCCTGTTGTGCTGCAGTCCATGGGGTAGCTACGAGTCAGACACGACTGAGCGACTTCAGTTTAACTTTTCACTTCCATGCATTGGGGAAGGAAATGGCAACCCACTCCAGTGTTCTTGCCTGGAGAATCCCAGGGACAGGGGAGCCTGGTGGGCTGCTGTCTATGGGGTCACACAGAGTCAGACATGATTGAAGCAACTTAGCAAGCAAGCAAGCAAGCAATTCCACCAATCAAAACTGACACTGACTCAATTGTTAAATGTATTCAAGATGTCCTTTTCATTATAGGGGACTGGAATGCAAAAGTAGGAAGTCAAGAAATACCTGGAGTAACAGGCACATTTGGCCTTGGAATACGGAATGAAGCAGGGCAAAGACTAATAGAGGTTTGCCAAGAAAATGCACTGGTAGTAGCAAATACCCTCTTCCAACAACACAAGAGAAGACTCTATACATGGACATCACCAGATGGTCAACACTGAAATCAGATCGATTATATTCTTTGCAGCCAAAGATGGAGAAGCTCTATACAATCAGCAAAAACAAGACTAAGAGCTGACTGTGGCTCAGACCATGAACTCCTTATTGCCAAATTCAGACTGAAATTGAAGAAAGTAGGTAAAACCACTAGGCCATTCAGGTATGACCTAAATCAAATCCCTTATGATTATACAGTGGAAGTGAGAAATAGATTTAAGGGTCTAGATCTGACAGATAGAGTGCCTGATGAACTATGGACTGAGGTTCGTGACATTGTCAGGAGACAGGGATCAAGACCATCCCCATGGAAAAGAACTGCAAAAAAGCAAAATGGCTGTCTGGGGAGGCCTTACAAATAGCTGTGAAAAGAAGAGAAGTGAAAAGCAAAGGAGAAAAGGAAAGATATAAACATCTGAAGGCAGAGTTCCAAAGAATATCAAGAAGAGATAAGAAAGCCTTTTCCAGCGATCAATGCAAAGAGACGGATGAAAACAGTAGAATGGGAAAGACTAGGGATCTCTTCAAGAAAATCAGAGATACCAAAGGAACATTTCATGCAAAGATGGGCTCGATAAAGGACAGAAATGGTATGGACCTAACAGAAGCAGAAGATATTAAGAAGAGGTGGCAAGAATACACAGAAGTACAAAAAAGATCTTCACGACCCAGATAATCACGATGGTGTGATCACTCACCTAGAGCCAGACATCCTGGAATGTGAAGTCAAGTGGGCCTTAGAAAGCATGACTACAAACAAAGCTAGTGGAGGTGATGGAATTCCAGTGGAGCTATTCCAAATCCTGAAAGATGATGCTGTGAAAGTGCTGCACTCAATATGCCAGCAAATTTGGAAAACTCAGCAGTGGCCACAGGATTGGAAAAGGTCAGTTTTCATCCCAATCCCAAAGAAAGGCAATGCCAAAGAATGCTCAACTACCGAACAATTGTACTCATCTCTCACGCTAGTAAAGTAATGCTCAAAATTCTCCAAGCCAGACTTCAGCAATATGTGAACCGTGAACTTCCTGATGTTCAAGCTGGTTTTAGAAAAGGCAGAGGAACCAGAGATCAAATTGCCAACATCCGCTGGATCATGGAAAAAGCAAGAGAGTTCCAGAAAAACATCTATTTCTGCTTTATGGACTATGCCAAAGCCTTTGACTGTGTGTATCACAATAAACTGTGGAAAATTCTGAAAGAGATGGGAATACCAGACCACCTGATCTGCCTCTTGAGAAATTTGTATTCAGGTCAGGAAGCAACAGTTAGAACTGGACATGGAACAACAGACTGGTTCCAAATAGGAAAAGGAGTTCGTCAAGGCTGTATATTGTCACCCTGTTTATTTAACTTATATGCAGAGTACATTATGAGAAACACTGGACTGGAAGAAATGCAAGTTGGAATCAAGATTGCCAGGAGAGATATCAATCACCTCAGATATGCAGATGACACCACCCTTATGGCAGAAAGTGAAGAGGAACTCAAAAGCCTCTTGATGAAAGTGAAAGTGGAGAGTGAAAAGGTTAGCTTAAAGCTCAACATTCAGAAAACGAAGATCATGGCATCTGGTCCCATCAGTACATGGGAAATAGATGGGGAAACAGTGGAAACAGTGTCAGACTTTATTTCGGGGGGGGGGGGTCCAAAATCACTGCAGATGGTGATTGCAGCCATGAAATTTCAAGATGCTTACTCCTTGGAAGGAAAGTTATGACCAACCTAGATCACATATTCAAAAGCAGAAACATTACTTTGCCAACAAAGGTTTGTCTAATCAAGGCTACGTTTTTTCCTGTGGTCATGTATGAATGTGAGAGCTGGACTGTGAAGAAGGCTGAGCAATGAAGAATTGATGCTTTTGAACTGTGGTGTTGGAGAAGACTCTTGAGAGTCCCTTGGACTGCAAGGAGATCCAACCAGTCCAGTCTGAAGGAGATCAGCCCTGGGATTTCTTTGGAAGTAATGATGCTAAAGCTGAAACTGCAGCATTTTGGCCACCTCATGCGAAGAGTTGACTCATTGGAGAAGACTCTGATGCCTGGAGGGATTTGCGGCAGGAGGAGAAGGGGACGACAGAGGATGAGATGGCTTGATGGCATCACTGACTCGATGGATGTGAGTCTGAGTGACCTGTGGGAGTTGGTGATGGACAGGGAGGCCTTCATGTTGCGATTCATGTGGTCGTGAAGATCGGACACGACTGAGCGACTGATCTGATCTGATCTCTGATCCATGTTATACTATAGTAGAAGAACTAAGCTGGCTCCCTTCACAGTTGAATTTTACAACACATAATCTTGAATATAAATTAAAAGCATTGTTATGGTTAAATTGGTGTAAAGTTGTTGGGGGTACAAAAAAAGTCAATTTTTACCCACAGCTCCATTAACAGATCAATACTTTGGTTGCGTGAATCAACAGAAAGTCACAGTTTATAAGTCTACACAGTATCTGATTTCTTCTTGCAGAGGCTATTGTCTCTGAGGCCAATTATTAGGGGACTTATTATTACATGTAATGTTTTAGTATATGTTTAATACCAGGCAGATTTTTTATAATAAACCCCAGTTCAGTGCTTCCAATTTTATAGTCAATATATGTCCTGATATACTTATACCCAATTTTACTGGCATTCACATAATATATCTTTCCCATCCAGAATTAATAATCTAAGTATAAATTAAAAATTATGTTTTAAATTAGACTTTGTGAACAGTTATATACATTTTCTTCATAATTTTATGTATTTTCTTTAATTTAGATTATCCAAGAAGAGACTGTAATTGGGAACTGCAAGACAATTTATTTCCTATTATATCTGGGCATGTACTAATTCACAAAATCATCTTAAGATCAGGGAAGCATCCTTTAATGTTATTAAGGCTGGTTACTGTACCTTTTCAGTGGTCAAATATATTTATATTTGACAAGTATGTACTATAACTATATATGTGTATCCATACAGATTATATATACATACATAGGCATAAATTACATACATATGTAATATATGTATATGAGAGTGAGTGAGTGCTCAGTTACTTAGTCGTGTCTAACTCTTTGGGGCCCCATGAACTGTAGCCTAACAGGTTCCTCTGTCCATGGGCTTGTGTGAGTGAAAGTCACTCAGTCGTGTCCATTTCTTTGCAACTCCATGGACTGTAGATTATCCTGGCAAGAATATTGGAGTGGGTTGTTGTTTCCTACTACAGGGTATCTTCCCAACCCAGGGATAAAACCTGCTCTCTTGCATTGGCAGGCAGATTCTTTGCCACTGAGCCACCTGGAAAGCCCCGATATATATATATATATATATACACACACACTTTTCACAAAAACAATAATGTAACAAGTTTACATTGTGAAGTCTTACCCTGAGTAAAGCCTATATGAAGGCAACATCTACTTCTATTAAAGCACTTATTACAGATGATAGAACTAATGCCTTCATCTCTCCTGTTAGGCTGTGAGCAGCGTAAGAGCAGAAATTATGTCTTACTCACTTTTGCATTCCCAACAGCCTAGCATAGAGCCAGACAGACACAGATATAAATGTAATTGTTTTGGTTTGAATTGAATTGAACTAAGCTGAACCAAGCTGTATTAGATTGAAACAATTAAATTGAGTAGACTCAATCTCTTCAGTAAGGGAATTATTGCTCAGAGGTAAAATGAGTAGAGATGAAACCATCGCCAATTCTGTAGACAAATATGGCAGCATTTTGAAATTCCATGCAAAGATAAAGAATTTTAATCTCTTTATGTTTTCTCATCTTCTCTTTAAAATTTTACCTATATCTTAAGAAGTTTTTGCATTACTTGGAGTTGTTAACAATAACCATTTTTACAAGATATATGAAGTTCTAGCAATAGTTTACAAATCAGACTTCATGGACAGTTTCTAAACCCTACAATTACCAGGACCTGATCAACTAAATCAGAATCCACTGGGATCATGCCTTTGAATTAGGGGAAAAAAAACCTTCCAAAGTGATTATGACACTTTGTCTATAAAATAAGTGTACAGTAGGGTCCCTGTCTGCTGCATATATGTCTGAATATAACCTAATTTTATATTCAAAAGTATAACTTACCCTACAAAGTAGTTATTGGTGTACATTAATGAATAGTGCAAAAAAATCTCCATGATAAATAAATTAAGAAGAGGAAAGGGTTACATCAGACTGATTTAGTTCAGTTCAATCACTCAGCTGTGTCTGATTCTTTGCAACCCCATGAACCACAGTACGCCAGGCCTCCCTGTCCATCACCAACTGCTGGAGTCTACCCAAACCCATGTCTATTGAGTCAGTGATGCCATCCAACCATCTCATCCTCTGTCGTCCCCTTGTCCTCCTGCCCTCAATCTTTCCCAGCATCAGGGTCTTTCAAATGAGTCAGCTCTTCGCATCAGGTGGCCAAAGTATTGGAATTTCAGCTTCAACATCAGTCCTTCCAATGAACACTCAGGATTAATCTCCTTTAGGATGGACTGGTTGGATCTCCTTGCAGTCCAAGGGACTCTCAAGAGTCTTCTCCAACTCCATAGTTCAAAAGCATCAATTCTTCCACGCTCAGCTTCCTTTATAGTCCAACTCTCACATCCATACATGACTACTGGAAAAACCACAGCTTTGACTAGATGGACCTTACAGAAGGATTTCTGAACATAGCAAGCCTTAAATAGGTCTTGCTTCTTACGGCGTTTTTAACATCTTGGAACAGAAATAACTATTTAAGCTTGAGCATATGATAGATTGAGAACTTGGACACAATTTAAATCATATCAAGAGACAATTCAGATAAATGTTAAGAATATATTCATTAAAACATCTACTAATGTTCTACAGAGTAAAACAAATTAAAACTGATGGGATCAAAGTGGGGCTTCCCTGGTGGCTTAGGCAGTAAAGAATCTGCCTGCAATGTTGAAGATTCGGGTTCAGGCCCTGGGTGAGAAAGAGACCACCCACTCTAGTATACTTGCCTGGAGAATCCAATGAACAGAGGAGCCTGTTTGGCTACAGTTCACGTGGTTGCAAAGAGTTGGACATGACAGCGACTAAGCATGCAGGCATGCATGATGGGATCAAAGTAATTTAAACTTAATTTTCATTTTTTCTTGAGACTAACAATGGATGAGATTAAGTTAGGAAAAGTCATAATTACCAAATAATAGAGAAAGTACACAAAGTGGTAGCAATGGTGGAAAACAGGAACAGGAAAGACAATAAGAGTTTCAAAAGGAAAAAAGTCAAATCAAGAGATCTTAGAGGAGGTTCAAGAGGGAGGGGACATACATATACTGTGACTGATTCACGTTGACACATAGCAGAAACCAACACAATCTTGTACAGCAATTATCCTCCAATTAAAAATAATTATTTTTAAAAGGAGAGAGCTTAGCAAAGCTAGGACAACCTTAATTGTCAGAGGAGAGCAGCACCTGGGCAGAAGCATAAGCCAGTGTCTATCAATGAGAGGATTATGCAAACTATATTTGAATTCAGGGTACATTATGGCAAGAAATACTGAGGAAGTTGAGGGGTTTAAACATTGGCATAATTTCTTAAATAGGATAATAAAATTTTGCTTGTTGTAAGTCTCTTGAGATTACATTTGAAATGTAGTATTCAATATCTACTCATGATCATGAAAGAAAGAACAATCAAAGAACGAAAATTTTTCTTGGAAATGCAGAAATGGGTTATGAAATATATTACCGGCTCAAGAGAGTAACTACATATTCTCTAAATGCTCCTTTAATAGTTCCATTAAATTTCCCTAGATATCATAATTGAATGAGCTGTACATTTTTACCCATTAAGAAGGTGTTTTGTTTTAAATTTAAATTTGCAAAAGGCTTTCCAGTAAATTATATCAAACCATTTCAGACTTACACTGCCTAGTAGCCTTTGGTGTTCAGATATCTTAACTGACAGCTTAATGCAGATCACAGGGAGTTAAGGGTAGCGTTAGGAACCAATCTAAAGCACTGTCCAATTTTTATTCTTTGCCCTATGCTGAATTTTATGCTTAACTAGAAAATTACATTCTGTTTTTACTCACTAGAAAACTTAGAAAATGCTTTCACTGCTTTTACTAACATCTGATTATGGACTATAAAATATGCATTTAAGTATTTTGGCTATTGTTGATTCTATTTTTCTACTGTGTAGCTTTCTACTATGTATCTAACTACAGAAACACAATCTTTTTGCTCTTTAAATCAAATTGATAAAATACCATCATATGTGGTATCATTTCTATATTAATAAAAAAAGCCACCTGCATACTGAATTTTTAGTTCAGCAAAGATGATAATATCTTATAAAAACAAAAGGTAGCTATTTGTGTCTAAACAAAAATATTCTCCAGAAATATGTGTTTAAAGAGAATATAAAATACAGGATTAAGGTGAAAGAGGAGAGTGAAAAAGTTGGCTTAAAACTCAGCATTCAGAAAACGAAGATCATGGCATCTGGTCCCATCACTTCATGGCAAATAGATGGGGAAACAGTGGAAACAGTGATAGACTTTATTTTGGGGGCTCCAAAATCACTGCAGATGGTGACTGCAGCCATGAAATTAAAATACGCTTGCTCCTTGGAAGAAAAGTTATGACAAACCTACACAGCATATTAAAAACCAGAGACATTACTCTGCCAACAAAGCTCCATCTAGTCAAAGCTATGGCTTTTCCAGTAGTCATGTACAGATGTGAGAGTTGGACTATAAAAAAAGCTGAGCATTGAAGAATTGATGCTTTTGAACTGTGGCATTGGAGAAGACTCTTAAGAGTCCCTTGGACTGCAAGGAGAGCTAACCAGTCAATCCTAAAGGAAATCAGTCCTGAATATTCATTGGAAGGACTGATGCTGAAGCTGAAACTCCAATACTTTGGTCACCTGATGTGAAGAACTGATTCATTTGAAAAGACCCTGATACTGGGAAAGATTGAAGGCGGGAGGAGAAAGGGACGACAGAGGATGAGATGGTTGGATGGCATCACCGACTCAATGGACATGAGTCTGGGTAGGCTCCGGGAGTTGGTGATGGACAGGGACGCCTGGTGAGCTGCCACTCATGGGGTTGTTAAGAGTCAGACACAACTGAGAGACTAGACTGAACTGAAAATACAGGATTAAACACTAAAAGTGTTGAACTCAATCAACTTTTTTTTTCCAAGTTCAAAGCAAACACACTTCTGTGCAATTTTATGCTATGTGAATGTGCTTGTGAACTTTTCTTTCCCCCAGTTTTTTTCTTTTCTGTGTCATTTCTACACAGTTCAACATGCAGTACTATCACATGAATCACCACTTTCCATTATCAATTCACTAGGAAGTGATACGTGGGGATACACGGGATATTTTTTAAACTTCTCAATTTTTCACTGTTCAACAGAGTCTCATGTCAATTTTGTCACTTGGTAGTCAAATACTGGGATGATTACCCTCAGTCATCACACACACTACTGCTAGTACTATTATTACTACTACTTTTACCACCTCTGCTAACACTACATCACTTCCTTCCTTTTATTTTTGGTCAGCATTTTAATTTCTAAGAAGGTACCTGGACACTTTCATAAACGAGTATACGTTAACCTAAAGAGCAGATATTTCCTCAAATCAATCAATCTTCACACTACACTTCAGGCTGGGCCTCTTTTAGACCCTCCTATCTTGCCTGGGGAGAAGGCAATGGTACCCCATTCCAGTACTCTTGCCTAGAAAATCCCACGGACGGAGGAGCCCGGTAGGCTGCAGTCTATGGGGTCGCTAAGAGTCGGACATGACTGAGTGACTTCACTTTCTCTTTTCACTTTCGTGCATTGGAGAAGGAAATGGCAACCCACTCCAGTGTTCTTGCCTGGAGAATCCCAGGGACGGGGGCGCCTGGTGGGCTGCCGTCTATGGGGTCACACAGAGTAGGACACGACTGAAGCGACTTAGCAGCAGCAGCAGCATGACCAGGCACTCCCTCCTCCCAATCTTTACAAATACTGCTCTCATTGCTAAAATACATTCATGCACTCATTCTCTCTCCTCCTACCCTCCAAAAAACAATCAAAGAAATAGAAATAGGCCAATCTTACTTGTCTCTTAAGGTTTCAGTATAAATGTCATATGTCCTGAGAGGCTTTTCTTAATTACATAGTCCCTTAAGCTGGATGACATCCTGTAGGTTGCTTATTGTAGCTCTAATCATAAATTTCAGATTTCCCTGGTAGCTCAGATGGTAAAATATCTGCCTACAATGCAGGAGACCTCGGTTCAATCCCTGGGTTGGGAAGATCCCCTGGAGAAGGAAATGGCAACCCACTCCAGTACTTTTGCCTGGAAAATCCTGTGGATGGAGGAGCCTGGTAGGCTACAGTCCATGGGGTCCCAAAAAGTTGGACACGATTGACTGACTTCACTTTCACTTTCACTCATTAGTTACTGCAATGGATTCCTTTTTCCATCTGACTTATCATTTGCTAAACTGGAAAACCCTCAGAGTGTCTAGCAAAGGTGCTGACACATGGTTGACATTCAATATATGTTTGATACTTTGAAGTCAGAGAGGGCCTAACAGTGGCCTATATTATTTATCTGTTTGAAACTATAATCTTATTTTTGAAGGAACCGTGTAGATTCATTTTCTACTTTAAAGCACATACATTGAACACGTTTTTGTTTGCTTATGCATCCTCTGACTTCTTCTGTGAAGAGTTAAGGTAGTTTATCATCTCGAACATACCATCTCATAAGAGACACTATGCTAAGCGCTGGGCTGTTTGCCTCAATATATGGTTTCCTTAACATGGCCTAAAAAGGGATGAGATTCTAGATGTTTACCTTATCTCACTTTTTCCTTTTCATACTTTCCTAACTTTAGCATTCCAATGATCGTTATATTCCATGACCATGATATTCATTATAAAAATATAACATCTACTGGTGCCATCCCCTCCACTTATATACTATGCCCTCTACTATTAAAAACATACCATCACTAGGGAAAACATTAAATAATAAGTCAATAAATGAAAAATGATAATGCATCCTCCATTGAATGATAACAGATGACTGATTTCTAAATTCTAAATAAAATATTTAAGCAATAAACATATCTGAGGAAATAAAAATAATAGCAGAGTATATAAAAACCATTTTAGGGCAAGGTTTAAACCCAGAAATGTAAATGGAAAATGGAATATGTTTTTGCCTTGAGAAATTAGCTAAAACTACACATTTGGTCTTAATCAGAGGGTGGCCCAGTGTTCCCACATGTTAGAGATTCTTAGATGGGATCATTGGTAGATTAAGCAGGAACTCCTCCCTCACCTGCCAAATGTGCCTTCAGATTAAAAATCAACTAGAAGTAAAATCTGTCATACTATATTCCAGATCAAAATAATTGTGGAAAAGGCTGCTTTGGCGTTAAGCAAAAGAGGAGAAATGAAAAAGAAAGTAAAATAATATCCCTGAGAAATTCTGGCCCTAAATATGCTCATTATGGACTTCTGTGGATATGCAGAGCTGCGTGGGTTAGAGAACCTCAGCTAAACATAATTTAAGGATGTAATACCTCTCCAGTCTCCTGAGAGAAGCAAATGCAAAGCCCTAGGGGAGGGTCCATTCATCTTAGGCCATGGGGAACTTCTACAGATACTTTACCAAGGACAATGAGCCACAGTTAATGCTAATCAGACATAAGAGGAAGCATGGTGATATGAGCTGAAAAACTAGAATTAGAAGCTAGTGGAATTATCAAATACAGTCTATAAAACAACTGTGCTTGCTTACCACATTTAAAGGAAGAAAACAAGAATAAGCATGAGAAATGACAGCAATAAACATATCTCTAGAGAATAGGAAGTTCTCAAGGGAAAAAGCAGACTTCAGTGAAAAGGAAACCCATGAATTAAAAAATGTTTAAGAATCAGAAATTTTTCATTTTTTCAAAATATTTTTAAGAAACCAACTAAATTTTGTTTTCAGTTTACATTCACATATGGAATTTCATATTGAAAAGAAAAAAAATACATCCTCCAAAAATATTGATCAATAAAAAATAGTTAACAATTTTATTAAGTGTTATATGTTTGAATTTTTAGAGCCCCTAACAAATTATTTTTAAAAAATCTTGGCACAGTTTAACTTTCTTCTTTACCTAATTCTAGTCATTATTGCTGAAACATCTTTATTTCAGATTGCTGATATTTCAAAGACCATTGAGAAGTTACTGTATTTATTTTGCTTTTTTAACTCTTTAACACGTATGGACTCAAAGCTCACCCTAAAATATGATAAGTATACTGGCCACCTATTATTCCTTGATTCCTTACTGAAATAAACTTATTAGGAGTCCCTGCTATAATGATGGTGTATTTTGTGTATTTCTTTGAATAAATAATATACAAGAATCATTAAAATGCATATTCAGTGGGAAGCCATCTGGCTCCATGTGAATTTATGAATATTTTAGCTTGCTCAGTGAGTCAAAAGTAAAATCTGGCACTTGGGATTATCATGTAGATTTGTGACATATATCATAAAAATTTGCTTCTATAAATCAATGATTGACATATCTACTAAAGCATAGTTTCTTTTTTTCATCAATGATTGAGTCCACTTAAACTATGTGTAATACGGCATGCTTAGTTTGGAAGTCGTGGCAATTCAACTTGAATCAGAACATGCAATGTTTTATTAAAATGCTATGCTAAGTCACTTCAGTCGTGTCCGACTCTGTGTGACCCCATAGACGGCAGCCCACCACGCTTCCCCATCCCTGGGATTCTCCAGGCAAGAACACTGGAGTGGGTCGCCATTTCCTTCTCCAATGCATGAAAGTGAAAAGAGAAAGTGAAGTCGCTCAGTCATGTCCGACTCTTAGCAACCCCATGGACTGCAGCCTACCAGGCTCCTCCATCTGTGGGATTTTCCAGACAAGAGTACTGGAGTGGGGTGCCATATAAAAAGAGAATCTTGGATTGGGTTGAACTTTATAGGTTACTGTTGTGGACACTGTGATGTGGCCTCCACATTTTTCTTCTATGAAGGGCTTATTACTTCAGTTATTTCAGCTACTGGGAGTGCTTTCAATAGATATATTTAGTTGTCAACCCCATTCAAAGATTGCCTCAGCCACAGAGAGCTATCTTGCCAAAATGCTCCTTCCCAAGATACTATATCCAGTGATAGCTGAGTGCTGTAAGTTGTGGCCACTAAGGTCCAACTCAGGATAGCACTGAAGTGCCATTCTGGCACCAGAACTCCTCCTGGGATTAGCCAAACAAGACTATCATTGAGCCTACATCACAGCTTGAGTTCTCCCTTCTGCTCAATCCTGCTTCTGTTGCATTCCTTAAGCAATTATTAGTCTCAAAAGCATTTCTTAAATGCACTGCACTCTAGACTCCACTTCAGATCCTGCTCTCCAGAACACTCAACCAGCAGCCATTTTCTAATCCTACCTCTTATCAAAAAAAAAGGACTTTGGGGGAAGATTCTTGGGTAAATTGTCTTCTAGTCACTTTGCTTCAATATTTCTGGCATTAGTAAGCTTATTATCTAATAAGACAATTTACTGTATTATTGGTAAAAGTTATTTCTAATATTGTATGTACACTTTCTTCTTTGTAATATCACAAACAATACAAAATCAACTTCATCAGTCTACTGATGTAATCATTAATGAATTAAATAGAATTCTGATGAATGTTCACAATTTATAGAACAATTACATTCTTAACATTTTTGAGAATTATACTTTGATGATTAGAAATATAGATTCTAGAGGCGGTAGTACATCTAGTGATGATATACAAATGAATGAAATCCCAAAGGAATGAAAGCGGGTAAAGAAACCTGAACACAATGACTTGTGATCTTCCAGTAATGTGAGGTAAGAGTGATGATGAGGAACAAATTATTGACACTTCAAAGGAGAGTGAATGAATCAGGAAAGAACTAGTACTATGGGATTCCCTGAAGCCAAATGAAGAATGTACTGCAAAGGCATGATCACTTGAAACAAATGCTGCTGACTTGGCATAAAGATGAGAACTAGAAAGAATACTGCATTGTTTTTTTTTTTTCTAGTTTAATTGACACATAATTGATATACATTACTGCATAAGTTTAAGGTGTACAGCATAATGATTTGACTTATATACATCAAAAATGACGATCACGATAAGTTTAATAAACATCTATCATCTTATACAGATACGAAATGAAAGGGAAAATATTTTTTTCCTTCTGATAAGAACTCTTAGGATTTACTCTGTTAAAACATTCATTCTTAACTTATAACAGGGTTAATTATATTGTTCATGGTGTACATTACTTTCCTAGTACTTATTTACAATTGGAAGTTTGTACTTTCTGACCACCATCATTCTATTCCCTTTCCCCTTACCTCTTGCCCTTTTTTTTTAAAAAATGTATTTAAATGTTCTTAGCAGCTTTATTGATAATTACCAAAAACTAGAAATAATTCAAATTTCTATCAAGTTGAATGGATAAACAGGATGCAGTATATCCACACATGAATATATAACTTAATAAACTGTAACATGTTCAACAACATTATGCAGAGAAAAAAAATGCAGGTGCAAAAGTATACATACATTATAGATCCATTTTTTACTAAATGCTATAAAAGATAAATCTATCATAACAGACTGATGATCAGTATTTGCTTGAGGCTGGAATAGGGGCTGACCAGGAAGATATGCACCTGGAAAGGTCACGTGTAGGTGATTCAGTTAACAGACTCAGTTGAGCCCAGATTCTAGGTCATCCCAGTATCCATACCAGGTTTGTTAGAGAAGCCTTCAAGAGATTTCCAGTTACCAATCATTTCAGTATTCCCAAGTGAGACCACAGACATCCTGGGAAGAAACCAGACAATCTGGATGTACTGTGTTCAAATTCCTGACCACCAGAATCTCTAAATATAATAAAACAGTTGTTGATTTATGTCACCAAATACTTTTTTTAAATATGTTTATTTATTTTAATTGGAGGTTAATTACTTTACAATATTGTATTGGTTTTGCCATATATTGACATGAATCCGCCACAGGTGTACACATGTTCCCCATCCTGAACCCCCCTCCCACCTCCCTCAACATACCATCCCTCTGGGTCATCCCAGTGCACCAGCCCCAAGCATCTTGCATCATGGCTTGAACTTTGACTGGCGATTCGTTTCACATATGATATACATGTTTCAATACAATTCTCCAAAATCATCCCATCCTCTCCCTCTCCCACAGAGTCCAAAAGACTGTTCTATACATCTGTGTCTCTTTTGCTGTCTTGCTTACAGGGTTATCATTACCATCTTTCTAAATTCCATATACATTTGCATTAGTATACTGTATTGGTGTTTTTCTTTCTGGCTTACTTCACTCTGTATAATAGGCTCCAGTTTCATCCACCTCATTAGAACTGATTCAAATGTATTCTTTTGAATGGCTGAGTAATACTCCATTGTGTATATGTACCACAGCTTTCTTATCCATTCATCTGCTGATGGACATCTAGGTGGCTTCCATGTCCTGGCTATTATAAACAGTGCTGCGATGAACATTGGGGTATATGTGTCTCTTTCAATTCTGGTTTCCTCAATGTGTATGCCCAGAAGTGGGATTGCTGGGTTGTATGGCAGTTCTATTTCCAGTTTTTTAAAGGAATCTCCACACTGTTCTCCATAGTGGCTGTACTAGTTTGCATTCCCACCAACAGGGTAAGAGGGTTCCCTTTTCTCCACACCCTCTCCACATTTATTGCTTATGGCTTTTGGATTGCAGCCATTCTGACTGCTGTGAAATGGTACCTCATAGTGGTTTTGATTTGCATTTCTCTGTTAATGAGTGATGTTGACCATATTTTCATGTGTTTGTTAGCCATCTGTATGTCTTCTTTGGAGAAATGTCTGTTTAGTTTGTTGGCCCATTTTTTGATTGAGTCGTTTATTTATCTGGATTTGAGCTTCAGGAATTGCTTGTATATTTTTGAGATTAATTCTTTGTCAGTTGCTTCATTTGCTATTATTTTCTCCCATTCTGAAGGCTGTCTTTTCACCTTGCATATAGTTTCCTTTGTTGTGCAGAAGCTTTTTAAGTTTAATAAGGTCCCATTTGTTTATTTTTGCTTTTATTTCCAGTATTCTGGGAGATGGGCCATAGAGGATCCTGCTGTGATTTATGTCAGAGAGGGTTTTGCCTATGTTCTCCTCTAGGAGTTTTATAGCTTCTGGTCTTACATTTAAATCTTTAATCCATTTTGAGTTTATTTTTGTGTATGGTGTTAGAAAGTGTTCTAGTTTCATTCTTTTACAAGTGGTTGACCAGTTTTCCCAGTACCACTTCTTAAAGAGATTGTCTTTTCTCCATTGTATATTCTTGCCTCCTTTGTCAAAGATAAGGTGTCCATAGGTGCATGGATTTATCTCTGGGCTTTCTATTTTGTTCCACTAATCTATATTTCTGTCTTTGTGCCAGTACCATACTGTCTTGATGAATGTAGCTTTGTAGTAGAGCCTGAAGTCAGGCAGGTTGATTCCTCCAGTTCCATTCTTCTTTCTCAAGATTGCTTTGGCTATTCGAGGTTTTTTGTATTTCCATACAAATTGTGAAATTATTTGTTCTACCTCTGTGAAAAATACCTTTGGTAGCTTGATAGGGATTGCATTGAATCTATAGATTGCTTTGGGTAGTATACTCATTTTCAATATATTGATTCTTCCAATCCACGAACATGGTATATTTCTCCATCTGTTAGTGTATTATTTGATTTCTTTCACCAGTGTTTTATAGTTTTCTATATATAGGTCTTTTGTTTCTTTCAGTTCAGTTCAGTCACTCATTCATGTCCAACTCTTTTGTGACTCCATGAATTGCAGTGCAACAGGCCTCCAGAAAAACATCTATTTCTTCTTTATTGACTATTCCAAAGCCTTTGACTGTGTGGATCACAATGAACTATGCAAAATTCTGAAAGAGATGGGAATACCAGACCTGCCTCTTGAGAAACCTGTATGCATGTCAGGAAGCAACAGTAAGAACTGGACATGGAACAGCAGACTGGTTCCAAATAGGAAAAGGAGTACGTCAAGGCTGTATATTGTCACCCTACTTATTTAACTTATATGCAGAATACATCATGAGAAAGCTGGGCTGGAAGAAGCACAAGCTGGAATCAAGATTGCCAGGAGAGATATCAACAACCTCAGATATGAGGATGACACCACCCTTATGGCAGAAAGTGAAGAGGAACTCAAAAGCCTCTTGATGAAAGTGAAAGTGGAGAGTGAAAAGGTTGGCTTAAAGCTCAACATTCAGAAAACAAAGATCATGGCATCTGGTCCCATCACTACATGGGAAATAGATGGGGAAAGAGTGGAAACAGTGTCAGACTGTATTTGGGGGGAGGTCCAAAATAACTGCAGATGGTGATTGCAGCCATGAAATTTAAAGACGCTTACTCCTTGGAAGGAAAGTTATGACCAACCTAGATAGTATATTCAAAAGCAGAGACATTACTTTGCCAACAAAGGTTCGCCTAGTCAAGGCTATGGTTTATCCAGTGGTCATGTGAGAGTTAGACTGTGAGAGTGTGATGTGAGAGTTAGACTGTGAAGAAAGCTGAGCACCAAAGAATTGATGCTTTTGAACTGTGGTGTTGGAGAAGACCCTTGGGAGTCCCTTGAACTGCAAGGAGATCCAACCAGTCCATTCTAAAGGAGATCAGTCCTGAGTGTTCTTTGGAAAGACTGATGCTAAAGCTGAAACTCCAATATTTTGGCCACCTCATGGGAAGTGTTTACTTATTGGAAAATACTCTGATGGTGGGTGGGATTGGGGGCAGGAGGAGAAGGGGATGACAGAGGATGAGATGGCTGGATGGCATCACCGACTCGAGGGATGTGAGTTTGGGTGAATTCTGGGAGTTGGTGATGGACAGGGAGCCCTGGCGTGCTGCAATTCTTTAGGTAGATATATTCCTAAGTATTTTATTCTATTCGTTGCAATGGTGAATGGAATTGTTACTTAATTTCTCTATTTTCTCATTATTAGTGTATAGGAATGCAAGAGATTTCTGTGTGTTGATTTTATATCCTGCAAATTTACTATATCCATTCATTAGTTCTAGTAATTTTCTGGTGGAGTCTTTAGGGTTTTCTATGTAGAAGGTCATGTCATTTGCAAACATTGAGAGTTTTACTTCTTTTTTTTTCCAATTTGGATTCTTTTTATTTCCTTTCTGCTTTGATTGCTGTGGCCAAAACTTCCAAAACTATATTGAATAGTAGTGGTGAGAGTGGGCATCCTTGTCTTGTTCCTGACTTTAGAGGAAATGCTTTCAATTTTTGACCATTGAGGATAATGTTTGCTGTGGGTTTGTCATATATAGCTTTTATTATGTTTAGGTTTGTTCCTTCTATTCCTGCTTTCTGGAGAGTTTTCATCATAAATGGATGTTGAATTTTGTCAAGGCTTTCTCTGTATCTATTGAGATAATCATATGGCTTTTATTTTTCAATTTGTTAATGTGGTGTATTACATTGATTGATTTGTGGATATTGAAGAATCCCTGCATCCCTGGGATAAAGCCCACTTGATCATGATGTAAGATCTTTTTAATGTGTTGTTGGATTCTGATTGCTAGAATTTTGTTAAGGATTTTTGCATCTATATTCATCAGTGATATTGGCCTGTAGTTTTCTTTTTTTGTGGTATCTTTGTCAAGTTTTGGTATTAGGGTGATTGTGGCCTCATAGAATGAGTTTGGAAGTTTACCTTCTTCTGCAATTTTCTGGAAGAGTTTGAGTAGGATAGGTGTTAGCTCTTCTCTAAATTTTTGGTGGAATTCAGCAACGGAGCTATCTGGTCCTGGGCTTTTGTTTGCTGGAAGATTTCTGATTACAGTTTCAATTTCCGTGCTTGTGATGGGTCTGTTAAGATTTTCTATTTCGTCCTGGTTCAGTTTTGGAAAGTTGTACTTTTCTAAGAATTTGTCCATTTCTTCCAAGTTGTCCATTGTATTGGTGTATAGTTGCTGATAGTAGTCTCTTATGATCCTTTGTATTTCTGTGCCATCTGTTGTGATTTCTCCATTTTCATTTCTAATTTTATTGATTTAATTTTTGTCCTTTTGTTTCTTAATGAGTCTGGCTAATGGTTTATCAATTTTATTTATCCTCTCAAAGAACCAGCTTTTGGCTTTGTCGATTTTTGCTATGGTCTTCTTTGTTTCTTTTGCATTTATTTCTGCCCTAATTTTTAACATTTCTTTCCTTCTACTAACCCTGGGGTTCTTCATTTCTTCCTTTTCTAGTTGTTTTAGGTGTAGAGTTAGGTTATTTATTTGACTTTTTTCTTGTTTCTTGAGGTATGCATGTATTGCTATGAACCTTCCCCTTAGCACTGCTTTTACAGTGCCCCACAGGTTTTGGGTTGTTGTGTTTTAATTTTCATTCCTTTTTATGCATATTTTGATTTCTTCTGTGATTTGTTGGTTATTCAGCAGTGTGTTGTTCAGCCTCCATATGTTGGAATTTTTAATAGTTTTTCTCCTGTAATTGAGATCTAATCTTAATTCATTGTGGTCAGAAAAGATACTTGGAATGATTTCAACTTTTTTTGAATTTACCAAGGCTAGATTTATGGCCCAGGATGTGATCTATCCTGGAGAAGTTTCCATGTGTGCTTGAGAAAAAAGGTGCAATTCATTGTTTTGGGGTGAAATGTCCTATAGGTATCAATTAGGTCTAACTGGTCTATTGTAGCATTTAAAGTCTGTGTTTCCTTGTTAATTTTCTGTTTAGTTGATCTATCCATAGGTGTGAGTGGGGTATTAAAGTCTCCCACTATTATTGTGTTATTGTTCATTTCCCCTTTTATACTTGTTAGCATTTGCCTTACATATCACGGTGCTCCTATGTTGGGTGCATATATATTTACAATTGTTATGTCTTCTTCTTGAATTGATCCTTTGATCATTATGTAGTGACCTTCTTTGCCTCTTTTCACAGCCTTTGTTTTAAAGTCTATTTTATCTGATATGAGTATTGCTACTCTTGCTTTCTTTTGGTCTCTATTTGCATGGAATATCTTTTTCCAGCCCTTTACTTTCAGTCCGTATGTTTTGAGGTGGGTCTCTTGTAGACAACATATATAGGGGTCTTGTTTTTTGTATCCATTCAGCCAGTCTTTGTCTTTTGGTTGGGGCATTCAACCCATTTACGTTTAAGGTAATAATTGATAAGTATGATCCCATTGCCATTTACTTTACTGTTTTGGGTTTGAGTTTTTGTGTTTCCTTTCTAGAGAAGTTCATTTAGCATTTGTTGGGGAGCTGGTTTGGTGGTCCTGAATTCTCTCCACTTTTGCTTATCTGTAAAGCTTTTATTTCTCTTACATATTTAAATGAGATCCTTTCTGGGTACAGTAATCTGGGCTGTAGGTTTTTCTCTTTCATCACTTTAAGTATTTCCTGTCATTTCTTCCTGACCTGAAGAGTTTCTACTGAAAGATCAGCTGTTATCCTTATGGGAATCCCCTTGTGTGTTATCTGTTATTTTTCTATTGCTGCTTTTACTATTTGTTCTTTGTGTTTGATCTTTGTTAATTTGACTACTATGTGTCTTGGGGTGTTTCACCTTGGGTTTATCCTGTTTGGGACTCTCTGGGATTCTTGTACTTGGGTGATTATTTCCTTCCCCATTTTAGGGAAGTTTTCAACTATTATCTCCTTAAGTATTTTCTCATGGTCTTTCTGTCTTCTTCTTCTGGGACTCCTATGATTCAAATTTGGCGTGTTTAACATTGTCCTGGAGGTCTCTGAGATTGTCCTCATTTCTTTTAATTCATTTTTCTTTTTTCCTCTCTGATTTATTTATTTCTACCATTCTATCTTCTACCTCACTAATCCTATCTTCTGCCTCAGTTATTCTACTGTTGGTTCCCTCTAGAGTGTTTTTGATTTCATTTATTGCATTATTCATTATATATTGACTTTTTTACTTCTTCTAGGTCCTTGTTAAACCTTCCTTGCATCTTCTCAACCCTTGTCTCTAGGCTATTTATCTGTGATTCCATTTTGTTTTCAAGATTTTGGATCATTTTCACTATTGTTATTTGGAATTCTTTATCAGGTAGATTCCCTATCTCTTCCTCTTTTGTTTGATTTGATGGGCATTTATCCTGTTCCTTTACCTACTGGGTATTCCTCTGTCTCTTCATCTTGTTTATATTGCTCTGTTTGGGGTGGCCTTTCTGTATTCTGGCAGTTTGTGGAGTTCTCTTTTTGTGGAGTTTCCTTGCTGTGGGTGGGATTGTAAAGGTGGTGTATCAAGGTTTCCTGTTAGGGAAGCTTGTGTCGGTGTTCTGGTGGGTGGAGCTGGATCTTCTCTCTGGAGTGCAATGAAGTGTCCAGTAATGAGTTATGAGATGTCAGTGGGTTTGGAGTGACTTTGGGCAGACTGTATATTGAAGCTCAGGGCTATGTTCTTGTGTTGCTGGAGAATTTTGCATGGTATGTTTTGCTCTGGAGCTTGTTAGCCCTTGGGTTGTCATCAAATACTTTTAAAAACATGAAAAGTGCCACAAGTCCAGTCTGTCTCCCTTCAGAGGCATTGGCAAGCCATGGACTATGCTACCAGAGAAAGCAGCAGCCCACACAACTTCACAGCAACTTCTCAAGGGAATTCTACATTTACCAGGCTCCTCTGTGCATGGGATTCTCTAGGCAAGAATACTGGTATCGGTTTTCATGCCCTTCTCCAGGGGATCTTCCCAACTCACTTCTCCAGGGGATCTTCCCAACTCATGGATGGAAACCAGGTCTCCCACAGTGCAGGAAGAGTCTATTAAGACCTTTCTTTAAAACTCCATGGCATGGTAGTTGTGCAAGAAAGCAGATAGAACCCCCTTGGTAATACAGACATACAGTTGGGGCCCTCTTGCCCTTAGTAACCACAAACCTCATCTCTTTTCCTATCAGCTTGTTTATTTATTCATTTGAAGTATTGGGTTGGCCAAAAAGTTCATTCAGATTTTTCTGTATGATGAGGACGCCGAACGAACTTTTTGGCCAACTCAATATTATGTTCTTCTAATAGTATGCTGGCTTTCTCAGGTAGCACAGTGGTAAAGAATCCACCTGCTGATTCAGGGACACAAGAGACATGGGTTTGATCCCTGGGTTAGGAAGATAACCTACTCCAGTATTCCTGCCTGGAAAATTCCATGGACAAAAGAACCTGGCAGTTGACAGTCCATAGGGTTGCCAAGAGTAAAACACAACTGAGTGACCAAGCACATATCCAACACTATGTTAGTTAATGGTGTATCATATAGAGATCTAATATTCCTGTGCATTACAAAGTGATCAACATGATAAGTCTAGTTAATATCTGTCATTGTATGAAGATATTACTAGATATATTAAAATGGAGAGATCTGGAAATCCTCAGAGGAACAAGCTCAGTAGAGTGACTGAACCATGTTGGAGAATGAATGAGAGAAAAGCTACTGGACAATGCAAGGGCAGATAGCTTAATTTAAGATTTTCAGTGTAAAGGGAGCAGATAATAGCTGAAGAAAGTGGAATTAAGAAAAATTCTTTTTATCCTAATTAGAAAAGTAACAGTATTTTTGTGTACCGATGAGAATGATCCAGTAGAGAGGGAAAACCATTGATAAAAGAGAGAAGAGAGAATTGCTGGTGTACTATCCTTGTTCACCAGCTGGTATACTATCCTTGTTCACCTCCTTCCTGTATCCTTGAAGGCAGGAGGAGAAAAGGACAACAGAGGATGAGATGGTTGGATGGCATTACTGACTCAAAGGACATGAGTTTGAGCAAGTTCCAGGAGTTGGTAATGAAAAGGGAAGCCTGTTGTGCTGCAGTCCATGGGGTCGCAAAGAGTCAGACACAATTGAGAGACTGAACTTAACTGATCCTTATTCAAAAGAATGTGAAATTACAAAGAAAATCACATTTAAAGATCTTAATGCTAAATGATAGTGATTCAGAAAACTCAACATATATGTTCATTTGAGAGTAGGCAAATTTAGGAATAATATACTATATTTCTAAATCCATTTCAGAAGCTGTAGCTTTTTTGGAATCACTAGAATACTACAGAAAAGACACAGACAAGATTACAGAGACTTACAGGGCATTCTAGAGAGTAGAAAATAAAATGATTCAAGTTCAGTTGATAAGAGTAAGAGATATTAGTTTTTATAGTCAAAAACTCTCCTTATATTTGTAGCATTTTATAAGCTTTCAGCCTCCTCCCATAATCACAGTAAATCAATATCCAAAAATATGTAGCAGGCTATTACTTACAAAAGTTTTATAGTAATGACATGTACTCAGTCAGTCACTAAGCACAGGGAGACTTTTTGGTTGTACTAGTTTACCTTATGCTCATACTGTTCATGGGGTTCTCAACTGTTCATGGGGTTCTCAAGGAAAGAATACAGAAGTGGTTTTCATTCCCTTCTCCAGTGGATCACATTTTGTCAGAACTCTCCACCATGTCCCGTCTGTCTTGGGTGGCCCTTTACCTCATGGCTGATAGTTTCATTGAGTTAGACAAGGTTGTGGTCCATGGGATCAGGTTGATTAGTTTTCTGTGACTGTGGTTTTCATTCTGTTGGCCCTCTGATGGATAAGGATAAGAAGTTTATGGAAGCTTCCTGATGTGAGAGACTGACTGACTGGGACACTGGGTCTTGTTCTAATGGGCAGGGCCATGCTCAGTAAATCTTTAATACAATTTTCTATTGATGGGTGGGGCTATGTTTCCGGTGGTTTGACCTGAGGCTATACCATGGTGGAGGTGATGAAGATAATGGCAACCTCCTTTAAAAGGTCCCAGGTATGCACTGCTACACTGAGTGTTCCCTGGGTGCACTTAGTGGCAGGCTACTGCTGACCCACGCCTCTGCTGGAAACTCCTGGACACTCATGGGCAAGTCTGGGTCAGTCTCTTGTGAACTCACTGTTCCTCTCTCCTGGGTCCTGGTGTGCACAATGTTTTCTTTGTGCCCTCCAAGAGTCACAAAAGGATAGGACACTGAAAGATGAACTCCCCAGGTCAGTAGGTGCCCAACATGCTAGTAAAGATCAGTGGAGAAATAACTGAAGAAAAAATGAACAGATGGAGCCAGAACAAAACCAACACCCAGTTGTGGATGTGACTGGTGATGGAAGTAAAGTCTGATGCTGTAAAAAGCAATACTGCATAGGAACATGGAATGTTAGGTCCAGGAATCAAGACAAATTGGAAGTAGTCAGACAGGAGATAGCAAGAGTGAATATTGACATTTTAAGAATCAGTGAACTAAAATGGACTGGAATGGCTGAATTTAACTCAGATGACCATTATATCTACTACTGTGGGCAAGAATCCTTTAGAAGAAATGGATAGCCATCATAGTCAACAAAAGAGTCTGAAATGCAGTATTTGGATGCAAAAACAACACAGTCATCTCTGTTTCCAAGGCAAACCATTCAATATAAGAGTAATCCAAGTCTATACCTGATCAGTAATGCTGAAGAAGCTGAAGCTGAACAGTTCTATGAAAACCTATAAGACCTTATAGAACTAACACCCCCCAAAAGACATCCTTTTCATTATAGAGGATTGGAATGCAAAAGTAGGAGGTCAAGAGATACCTGGAGTAACAGGCAAATTTGGCCTTGGAGTACAAAATGAAGCATGTCAAAGGCTAACAGATTTTTGCCAAGAGAACGCACTGGTCATAACAAACACCCTCCTCCAACAACACAAAAGAAGACTCTACACATGGAAATCACCAGATGGTCAGTACTGAAATCAGATTGATTATATTATTTGCACTCAAAGAAGGAGAAGCTCTATACAGTCAGCAAAAACAAGACAAGGAGCTGACTGTGACTCAGATCATGAACTCCTTATTCCCAAATTCAGCCTTAAATTGAAGAAAGTAGGGAAAACCATTAGACCATTCAGGTATGACCAAAATCAAACCCCTTACGATTATACAGTGGAAATGACAAATAGATTCAAGGGATTAGAGGTGATAGATAAGAGTGCCTGAAGAATTGTACAATAGGCAGTGATCAAGACCATCCCAAAGAAAAACAAATGAAAAAGGCAAAATGATTGTCTGAGGAGGCCTTACAAATAACTGAGAAAAGAAGAGAAGTGAAAGGCAAAGGAGAAAAGGAAAGATATACCCATTTGAATGAAGAATGAAGACTACCAAGAATAGGAAGGAGAGATAAGAAAGCTTTTGTCAGTGATCAATGCAAATAAATAGAGGAAAACAATAGAATGGGAAAGACTACAAAGCACTTCAAGAAAATTAGAGCTACCAAGGGAACATTATATGCAAAGATGGGCTTGATAAAGGACAGAAATATTATGGACCTAACAGAAGCAGAGGATATTAAGAAGAGGTGGCAATAATACACAGAAGAACTGTACAAAAAAGAGCTTCATGACCCAGATAATCACGATGGTGTGATCACTGACCTAGAGCCAGACATCCTGGAATGTGAAGTCAAGTGGGCCCTAGAAAGCATCACTATGAACAAAGCTAGTGGAGGTGATGGAATTCCAGTGGAGCTATTCCAAATCCTGAAAGATGATGCTGTGAAAGTGCTGCACTCAATATGCCAGCAAATTTGGAAAACTCAGCAGTGGCCACAAGATTAGAAAAGGTCAGTTTTCATCCCAATCCCAAAGAAAGGCAATGCCAAAGAATGCTCAAACTACTGCACAATTGCACTCATCTCACACGCTAGTAAAGTAATGCTCAAAATTCTCCAAGCCAGGCTTCAGCAATATGTGAACCGTGAACTTCCTGAACTATACAAAAAATATCTACATGACCCAGATAGCCAGAATAGTGTGATCACTCACTCAGAGCCAGATATCCTGGAATGCAAAGTCAAGTGGGCCTTAGGAAGCAACACTATGAATAAGGCTAGTGGACGTGACAGAATTCCAGTTGAGCTATTTCAAATCCTGAAAGGTGATGCTGTGAAAGTGATTCACTCAATATTCCAGCAAATTTGAAAAACTCAGCAGGGGTACAGGACTGGAAAAGGTCAGTTTCCATTCCAATTCCAAAAAATAGCAATGGCAAAGAATATTCAAACTACCGCACAATTGCACTCATCTCAGTTCAGTTCAGTTCAGTCGCTCAGCCGTGTCCGACTCCTTGCGACCCCATAAATCGCAGCACGCCAGGCCTCTCTGTCCATCACCAACTCCGGAGTTCACTTAGACTAGCGTCCATCGAGTCAGTGATGCCATCCAGCCATCTCATCCTCTGTTGTCCCCTTCTCCTCTTGCCCCCAATCCCTCCCAGCATCAGAGTCTTCTCCAATGAGTCAACTCTTCGCATGAGGTGGCCAAAATACTGGAGTTTCAGCTTTAGCATCATTCCTTCCAAGGAAATCCCAGGGCTGGTCTCCTTCAAAATGGACTGGTTGGATCTCCTTGCAGTCCAAGGGACTCTCAAGAGTCTTCTCCACACCACAGTGCAAAAGCATCAATTCTTCGGTGTTCAGCCTTCTTCACAGTCCAACTCTCACATCCATACATGACCACAGGAAAAACCATAGCCTTGACTAGATGGACCTTTGTTGGCCAAGTAATCATATGCTAGCAAAGTAATGCTGAAAATTCTCCAAGCCAGGGTTCAACAGTATGTGAACCGAGAACATCCATATGTTCAAGCTGGATTTAGAAAAGGCAGAGGAACCAGAGATCAAGTTGCCAACATCTATTGAATCATAGAAAAAGCAAGAGAGTTCCCGAAAAACATCTATTCTACTTTATTGACTATGCCAAAGCCTTTGACTGTTTGGATCATCACAAACTATGGAAAACACTTCAAGAGATGGGAATACCAGACCACCTGACCTGCTTCCTGAGAAATCTGTATGCAGGTCAAGAAGCAACAGTTAAAATTGGACACGGAACAACAGACTCCAACAACAGGTTCCAAATAGGAAAAGTAGTATGTCAAGGCTGTATATTGTCACCCTGCTTATTTAACTTATATTCAGAATACATCATGTGAAATGCCAGGCTGGATGTAGCACAAGCTGAATCAAGATTGCTGGGAGAAATATCAATAACCTCAGATATGGAGATGATACCACCCTTATGGCAGAAAGCAAAGAAGAACTAAAGGGCCTCTTGATGAAACAGGAGAGTGAAAAAGCTGGCTTAAAACTCAACATTCAGAAAACTAAGATCATGGTATCCAGTCCCATCACTTTATGACAAATAGTTGGGGAAGCAATGAAAACAGTGAGAGACTTTATTTTTCTGGGCTGCAAAATCACTGCAGATGGTGATTGCAGCCATGAAATTAAAAGACGCTTGCTCCTTGAAAGAAAAGCTATGACCAACCTAGACAGCATATTAAATAGCACAGACATTACTTTGCCAACAAAGCTCCATCTAGTAAAAGCTATGGTTTTTCCAGTAGGCATGTATGGATGTGAGATTTCGAGTATAATGAAAGTTGAGCACCAAAGAATTGATGCTTTTGAACTGTGGTGTTGGAGAAGACTCTTGAGAGTCCCTTGGACTGCAAGGAGATCCAACCAGTCCATTCTAAAAGAAAGCAGTCCTGAATTTTCATTGGAAGGACTGATGCTGAAGCTGAAACTTCAATACTTTGGCTACCTGATATGAAGAACTGACTCATTTGAAAAGACCCTGATGCTGGGAAAGACTGATGGTGGGAAAAGAAGGAGACAACAGAGGCTGAGATTGTTGGATTGCATCACCTACTTGATGGACATGAGTTTGAGCAAGCTCTGGAAGTTGGTGATGGACAGGGATGCCTGGCATGCTGCAGTCCATGAGGCTGCAAAGAGTCAGACATGACTGAGTGACTGAGCTGAACTGAACCTTACACTCAACTTTCAAAGTTAAAGAAAGCACCTGTATTACAGGGAACAACGTCTATTTATATATATAAAACCTTCTAATCAAAGTATATCTTGGAAATGAAAGGCCCTTAGGTTTGTTAAGTATCCTGATATGTCTGAATGTGTGGAGATCAGCAGTGTTTAGAATACAGTCTGGAGAGAGAAGAACTGGGAAACATTAGAATGAAAGGATTCCACTTCCCGGAGATAATCTATGTGATTTATGTACATATATAATGAGGGGAAAGGGATTTTTCAGGGAACAAAAAAAACACTTTTTGTACTAAACTCAGGACAAATATTTATTTTGTATTTAAACAGATTCAATTGTAACAAGGAAAAAGGGAATTTTCATACTTTCTCCCTTCCTTCTCATAGACCAGTTTCCAAAAATAGTTTCTGATTTGACTGGATAATGGTTAATTATAAACTGCATTAACTTTAACCAATTATAATGAGTGATGATCTTTATTATTAAATTTCATTAAGAAAGATCCCACTGATATATAAGCAGTGAATTTCATAAGTTAATTTATGATCTTGTCAGTGCACCTGTACATTTAAATCTATACTTGGACCACTTGCTATGATCATAATTATTTCTTTGTGTAGCAGAAGTTTTCTACCTCTAGATTTTATTAAAAGTGTTTGAAATTTCTCAAAGAATAGCATATTGGTGGGTATAATTTACTTTCTCAAACCCCAAGGCTAAAATAAATAGGAAAGAAACCAATCATGTAAAACTTCCTTGAGTGCAAAGTTTATCAATCTGCAAAAAAACCAAACACTTACTTGATTTCCAGAGTTGTGTTTTAAAAGATTTCTGCTTCAAGATGTAAATGCTTTAATTCTTTTCAGGGCAATACGATACTCTCCTACAATGAAATGGTAAAAGAAAACTAATATGAACCATTTGAATGATCTGCAGAGAGAAAAAGAGTTGATACTAGTGAAGAAAAGAATTTAAAATATCATTCACATTACTTAGCCACAGTGTTGGCTGTAAGCAAAGATATAAAGAGACGTTAAGGAGGCTGCAGATTCAATAACCAGATTGGTGACACACCTTAAGAGTGCCCAAAGAATATAGACATTAGAGTTTGATTGCCTTAGTGATGCACTGAAGCACAACTGAAGAAATATAAACCTGGTACAGAGAGCTAGGAAATGACAGTGGCAGATGGACTGCAACAGGCTGCAACAATCAGGGATGAACTGCTGTTTGAATGACTGAATTTTACACTTTGGAAGGCTACTAGATTCCTACAGCCAAAGGTTTCAAGAGATAGACTATTTGTCCAACCATCCCAGAAGAAAACATTAAGTCTGTTAGTTTCAATCATTTATGTACATGGGTTTCACATCTTTAGACACAAATGTCAATAATTAGGATGTGGTACAAGTAGATGATAGCAATGACTAATTCACAGGCATTTTCTGACTTAAACTCTTGCAGGTACAGATGCATTAGGGAATCAATATTTATTATATATTTATTCCATTTTGGAGGCATTTTTAACTGAGGTATAATAGACAAACACTGTATTAGTTTCAGTAGAAAACTTGAGGATTTAAAATTTTTATATATTGTGAAATGATCATTACAGTTAAGTCTAGTTAATATACATCAGATCAGATCAGATCAGTTGCTCAGTCATGTCCGACTCTTTGTGACCCCATGAATCGCAGCACACCAGGCCTCCCTGTCCATCATCAACTCCCGGAGTTCACTCAGACTCACATCAATCGAGTCAGTGATGCCATCAAGCCATCTCATCCTCTGTCGTCCCCTTTTCCTCTTGCCCCCAATCCCTCCCAGCATCAGAGTCTTCGCCAATGAGTCAACTCTTCACATGGGTGGCCAAAGTACTGGAGTTTCAGCTTTAGCATCATTCCTTCCAAAGAAATCCCAGGGCTGATCTCCTTCAGAATGGACTGGTTGGATCTCCTTGCAGTCCAAGGGACTCTCAAGAGTCTTCTCCAACACCACAGTTCAAAAGCATCAATTCTTCGGCGCTCAGCCTTCTTCACAGTCCAGCTCTCACATCCATACATGACCAGAGGAAAGACCATAGCCTTGACTAGATGGACCTTTGTTGGCAAAGTAATGTCTCTGCTTTTGAATATGCTATCTAGGTTGATCATCACCATATATGAAAAAGAAAAACAAATGAAAGTGCTAGTCGTTCAGTTATGTCTGATTCTTTGTGACCCCATGGATTGTATTTCATCAGGTTCCTCTGTTCATGAGATTCTCCAGGCAAGAATACTGGCGTGGGTTGCCATGCCCTCCTCCAGGGGATCTTCCTGACCCAGGGATTGAACCTGGGTCTCCGGCATTGCGAGAAAATTTTTTACCATCTGAGTCACCAGGGAAGCTCATCACCATAATGAGAACCTTTAAGATTTGCACACTTATCAACTTTCAAACAGGCAATAGAATATTATTACTTATAGTCATCATGGTGTACATTACATCCCCATGACTTACTTTATAATTGGAAGTTTCTACCTTTTAAATCTTTTCACCCATGTGATCCACCCCTCAAAGTCTACCTTTGGCAACTACTAATCTGTTCTCAGTATCTTATGAGCTTTTTTATTTTTTTATTGTGTGTTGCTATTAGGTTGGTGCAAAAATAACTATGATTTTGGACCCTGAATTTTAAATTATTATCAGATCAGATCAGATCAGTCGCTCAGTCGTGTCCGACTCTTTGCGACCCCATGAACCGCAGCACGCCAGGCCTCCCTGTCCATCACCAGCTCCCGGAGGTCACTCAGACTCGCATCCATTGAGTCAGTGATGCCATCCAGCCATCTCATCCTCTGTCGTCCCCTTCTCCTCCTGCCCTCAATCCCTCCCAGCATCAGAGTCTTCTCCAATGAGTCAACTCTTCGCATGAGGTGGCCAAAATACTGGAGTTTCAGCTTTAGCATCATTCCTTCCAAAAAATCCCAGGATTGATCTCTTTCAGAATGGACTGGTTGGATCTTCTTGCAGTCCAAGGGACTCTCAAGAGTCTTCTCCAACACCACAGTTCAAAAGCATCAATTCTTCGGCACTCAGCCTTCTTCACAGTCCAGCTCTCACATCCATACATGACCACAGGAAAAACCATAGCCTTGACTAGGTGAACCTTTGTTGGTAAAGTAATGTCTCTGCTTTTGAATATGCTATCTAGGTTGGTCATAACTTTCCTTCCAAGGAGCAAGCGTCTTTTAATTTCATGGCTGCAGTCACCATCTGCAGTGATTTTGGAGCCCAGAAAAACAAAGTCTGACACTGTTTCCACTGTTTCCCCATCTATTTCCCATGCAGTGATGGGACCAGATGCCATGATCTTCGTTTTCTGAATGTTGAGCTTTAAGCCAACCTTTTCACTCTCCACTTTCACTTTCATCAAGAGGCTTTTTAGCCCCTCTTCACTTTCTGCCATAAGAGTCGTGTCATCTGCATATCTGAGGTTATTGATATTTCTCCCGGCAATCTTGATTCCAACTTGTGTTTCTTCCAGTCCAGCATTTCTCATGATGTACTCTGCATATAAGTTAAATAAACATGGTGACAATATGCAGCCTTGACGTACTCCTTTTCCTATTTGGAACCAGTCTGTTGTTCCATGACCAGTTCTAACTGTTGCTTCCTGACCTGCATACAGATTTTTTAAGAGGCAGATCAGGTGGTCTGGTATTCCCATCTCTTTCAGAATTTTCCATAGTTTATTGTGATCCACACAGTCAAAGGCTTTGGCATAGTCAATAAAGCAGAAATAGATATTTTTCTGGAACTCTCTTGCTTTTTCCATGATCCAGCAGATGTTGGCAATTTGATCTCTGGTTCCTCTGCCTTTTCTAAAACCAGCTTGAACATCAGGAAGTTCACGGTTCACATATTGCTGAAGCCTGGCTTGGAGAATTTTGAGCATTACTTTACTAGCGTGTGAGATGAGTGCAATTGTTCGGTAGTTTGAGCATTCTTTGGCATTGCCTTTCTTTGGGATTGGGATGAAAACTGACCTTTTCCAATCTTGTGGCCACTGCTGAGTTTTCCAAATTTGCTGGCATATTGAGTGTAGCACTTTCACAGCATCATCATTCAGGACTTGGAATAGCTCCACTGGAATTCCATCACCTCCACTAGCTTTGTTCGTAGTGATGCTTTCTAAGGCCCATTTGACTTCACATTCCAAGATGTCTGGCTCTAGGTCAGTGATCACATCATCATGATTATCTAGGTCTTGAAGCTCTTTTTTATACAGTTCTTCTGTGCATTCTTGCCACCTCTTCTTAATATCTTCTGCTTCTGTTAGGTCCACACCATCTCTGTCCTTTATCGTGCCCATCTTTGCATGAAATGTTCCTTTGGTATCTCTGATTTTCTTGAAGAGATCCCTAGTCTTTCCCATTCTGTTGTTTTCCTCTATTTCTTTGCATTGATCACTGAAGAAGGCTTTCTTGTCTCTTCTTGCTATTCTTTGGAACTCTGCATTTAGATGTTTATATCTTTCCTTTTCTCCTTTGCTTTTCGCTTCTCTTCTTTCCACAGCTATTTGTAAGGCCTCCCCAGACAGCCATTTTGCTTTTTTGCATTTCTTTTCCATGGGGATAGTCTTGATCCCTATCTCCTGTACAATGTCACGAACCTCATTCCATAGTTCATCAGGCACTCTATCTATCAGATCTAGGCCCTTAAATCTATTTCTCACTTCCACTGTATAATCATAAGGGATTTGATTTTGGTCATACCTAAATGGTCTAGTGGTTTTCCCTACTTTCTTCAATTTCAATCTGAATTTGGCAAGAAGGAGTTCATGGTCCGAGCCACAGTCAGCTCCTGGTCTTGTTTTTGCTGATTGTATAGAGCTTCTCCATCTTTGGCTGCAAAGAATATAATCGATCTGATTTCGGTGTTGACCATCTGGTGATGTCCATGTATAACTAGGCTCAAACACATCTCTATTAATTAAAATAGGAACCATTACAAATCAACACATTTTTGTCAATGAAAAATGTTTGTTTATTCTTGTAGAACAAAAATCCATGCTTTAGATTTGGAAAGCAGTTTTTGCTTCCTGCTGGTTATGGAAGCATTTTCCCTGCAAAAAGTCAAGATGCTTGAAGAAGTGGTAGTCAGTTGGCAAGAAGTCAGGTGAACATGGCACATAAGGCAAAATGTTGTAGCCCAATCGTTGAGCTTTTGAAGTATTGGTTGTGTGATGTGTGATCAGGCATTGTCGTGGAGAAGAACTGGGCCCTTTCTGTTCACCAATGGTGGCTGAAGGCATTTTGGTGCATCTAATTGATTTGCTGAGCATACTTGTCAGATGTAATGGTTTCACTGGAATTCAGAAAGTTGTAGTGGATCAGACTGGCAGCAGACCACCAAACAGTGACCAAGACCCTTTTTTTTTTTTGGTGCAAGTTTGGCTTTGGGAAGTGCTTTGGAGCTGCATCTCAGTTCAGCTACTGAGCTGGTTTTCACATAAAATTTCCTTTTCCTCTCGTGTCACAATCTGATTGAGAAATCGTTTGTTGTTGTTGCATAGAATAAGAAAAGATGACACTTCAAAACGACATTTTTGCTTAGCTCATGAGGTACCCACTTATCGAGCTTTTTCACCTTTCCAATTTGCTTCAAATACTTCGTGAGTTGGTGATGGACAGGGAGGCCTCGTGTGCTGCAATGCATGGGGTCCCAGAGTCAGACACTACTGAGCAACTGAACTGAACTCAACCAAATAACCGTAGAATGGTTGATGCTTAGTTCTTGGGCAACTTCCCCTGTGGTTGGAAAAGAACCAGCTTCTCTCAATGGTCATTGTCAACCTCCAATGGCTGGACACTATGCTCATCTTTAAGGCTCTTATCTCCTTTGCAAAACTTCTTGAACCACCATTGCACTGTACATTCATTAGTAGTTCCTGGGCCAAATGTGTTGTTGCGAGTTTCTCTCTGCTACTTTATGACTCATTTTGAACTCGAATAAGAAAATCACTCAAATTTGCTTTTTGTCTAACATCATTTCCATAGCCTAAAACACATATAATATAAACAGCAAGTAAAAATTCATTAACAAAAATTATAAAGTGTGCATTACAAGGATGCATAATGTAACCACATTTAAGAATGCATTCCATGAAAGTATTTCAAGAATGTATCAAATGGCAAAGTTCAACAATGCAAAACCACACTTGCATACCAACCTAATATTTTTTTAATCCCACATTACTCCATTTCATTATGTGTGTGTGTGTATTCTACTTCTCTAACTATTCATCCATGAAGACTTACATTGTTTCCATATCGACTACTGTATTGCAAACATAATGCTGAAATGTACATGGAGGTACATATATCTCTGAATTACCATTGTGGGCTTCCCTTATACCTCAGTTGGTAAAGAATCCACTTGAAATGTGGGAGACCTGGGAAGATCCCCTGGAGAGGGGAAAGGCTACCCACTCCAGTATTCTGGCCTGGAGAATTCCACGGGATTGTATAGTCCTTGGGGTTGCAAAAAGTCAGACACGACTGACTTTCACTTTTCATTTTAGGGGAATATATACTCAAAAAGGAATTGCTGGATCATGCAGTAATTCTATTTTTAATTTTTTGAGGACATTTGATACTTTTTTTCATAGTAGCGGCACCAATTTACATTCCTACCAATGCACAATGGTTTCTTTACTTCATATCTTTTCTAACATTTATCATTTCCTGTCTTTTATTTTTTTTTTCATTTCCTGTCTTTTAAAATACACCATTTTAACAGATGTGAGGTGATACTGCATTGTGGATTTGATTTGCCTTTCTTTAATGACTAATGATGTTGATCATCTTTTCACATACTCTTTGTCCATCTGTATGTCTTATTTGGAAAATATCTATTTAAATCTTCTGCCCATTTTTAAATCAAATCATTAGTTTTATGAATTCATATATTTTGCATATTAGCTCTTATTAGATATATGATTTGCAAACATTTTCTGCTGTTAAATAGGTTGAGTTTTCATTTTGTTGATCGGCCCCCTTGCTGTGCAGAAGTTTTTCAGTTTAATGTAGTCTCTCTTACTCATTTTTGTTTGTTACTTTTGTTTTGGTATCAGATTCAAAAAATCATTACCAAACCTATGTTAAGAAGTTTACTGTCTCTGTTTTCTTCTAGAAGTTATATGGTTTCAAGTATTACTTCAAGTCTTTAACCCATTTTGAGTTAACTTTTGTGTATAGTGTAGGATAATGGAGAAGTTACATTCTTTTTCATGTTGTCATCTAGTATTCCCAGTGTCATTTAAGAGGCTGTTCTTTTGCCACTGTATACCCTTGGTTCCTTAGCATAAGCTAATCAACATATACATATACAAATGTATATTAACATATATAACTATATATATAACTATATATATATATATAACTATATATATATAGTTTTATCTCTAGACTCTCTATTCTGTATCTGTGCAGTGGTTTTTATGCAATACAATGCTATTCTAATTACTATAGCTTTATAATATAGTTTGAAATCAGGGAGTGTGATGCTTCCAGCTTTGTTCTTCTTTCTCAGTATTAGGGATCTTCTGTGGTTCCATGTAAATTTTAGGATTGTTTGGTCTATTTCTGTGAAATATGCCATTGGAATTTTGATAAAGAGTGCACTGAATCTGTAGACTGCTTTAGGTAGAATAGGCATTTAAACATTAATTCTTCCAATCCACAAGCATAGAATCTTTCCATTTATTTGTGTCTTCTTAAATTTCTTTCATTAATGCCTTATAATTTTCAATATGCAAGACTTTCAACTGTTTAAATTTAATATTAGCCATTTTATTCTTTTCAATGCAACTGTAAGTGAAATTATTTTCTTAATTTCTCTAGTAGTTTTTTACTAGTTTATAGAAAGACAGCATATTTTTGTGCTTTGATTTTCTATAGTGCAACTTCACTAATTTTTCATTAGTTGTAACAGTTCTATTTTTTTTCTGTGGAGTCTTTAGGGTTTTCTATATATAGTATTATACCATCTGCAATAGTGACAGTTTTACTTCTTCCTCTCCAATTTGGATGCCTTTTCTTTCTTTTTCTAGCCTGACTGCTCTGGCTGGGACTTCCAAAACTCTGTTGAATAAAACTGACAAAAGTGGGCATATTTAACTTCTTGCAGTTAGAGGAAAGGTTTTCAGCTTTTAACCACTGTATAGTATAGGTTTTATACTATTCTTTCATTTGGACCATATTCCTCTTTCATTTTGCTTAACTCTCTGCATCGGTTTGTACACAGTAGATGAAATCATCACCTCACTCTGTCTAAAGGAGTGATCTCATGTAGGAGATGAACCTTGTCACTCAACCCACCCTAGCTCTTGTCCTTCAAATCTTTGTGTTTGTCCAACAAGCTATTATATTTTAATAGCTCCTAGAACATAAAGATGCTCCAAGACCTGTCAATGTCTCAGAGGGGAGGATATCATTATCTAGATTCATGCTGACTGGAAGCCAGACCTTCACTCAGCAACTTTAAAAGTATGCAAACACATACTGTCTTGTAGGACCACAAACCCAACTCTCACTAGCCACCAGAGTCAGGTAATCTAGGTGTCCCATATGCAGCAATTGCAAAAATAGGAACCCTAGACAAGTCGTGTCTGACTCTTTGTGACCCCACGGACAGTAGCCTGTCAGGCTCCTCTGTCCATGGGATTATCCAAGCAAGAATACTGGAGTGGCTTGTCATTTCCCTCTCCAGGGGACCTTCCCAATCCAGGGAAAAAACCCATATCTCTTTACATCTCCTGCACTAGCAGGCAGGTTCCTTTACCACTAGTGCCAATTGAGAAGCCTAAGACAAGTGAGTGAGCTAATTTTTTTGGAGATGCCAGAGAGCTGGTGCAAGGAAATGCAGAGTACCAAGGTGGTGTCCATAGCCAATGTTCCTTAAGAGCAATTTGGAAGGCCACAAATCTGAAGCCTGCCCCTCAGGCCAAATTCTCCAGGACAAGCAAAGAAACATGTCTGTTCCAATTCTCTGCGCATTTGCCAGTTAGACACTTTATCCCAATTTTCAACTTAATCCAAAATTGTGGTCTATTAGAGTACACCCAAACTGGCAAGTCTGAATGATATGGCATATTTGGCTTGTTGTGGCTCATGTAAACAGCTCTGTCAGAGACAGGAACTGGTTGTTTCCCACCATAAACTGATGCAATTTGCTCTTTATAATACTTTAAAAACAAATGAGCTCGAAATTTCTGTGAATATAGACAAATGGGAACATGAATACTAGCATACTGGAATTGAGCTTATCAGTACTGAAAGGAAGGAGAATGTGATTTGTGACAAAGTTGAGTACATGAAATATTAATAATATAATTTCACTTTCCTGTGGTCATGTATGGATGTGAGAGCTGGACTGTGAAGAAGGCTGAGCGCCAAAGAATTGATGCTTTTGAACTGTGGTGTTGGAGAAGACTCTTGAGAGTCCCTTGGACGGCAAGGAGATCCAACCAGTCCATTCTGAAGGAGATCAGCCCTGGGATTTCTTTGGAAGGAATGATGCTAAAGCTGAAACTGCAGTATTTTGGCCACCTCATGTGAAGAGTTGACTCATTGGCGAAGACTCTGATGCTGGGAGGGATTGAGGGCAAGAGGAGAAGGGGACGACAGAGGATGAGATGGCTGGATGGCATCACTGACTCGATGGATGTGAGTCTGAGTGACCTCCAGGAGTTGGTGATGGACAGGGAGGCCTGGCGTGCTGCAGTTCATGGGGTCACAAAGAGTCGGACAAGACTGAGTGACTGATCTGATCTGATCTGATCTGAAGTATAAACAAACAATGTTGTATTCCTCAACCACAACAGAAATTGGTTTTATCTAAACATATTTTATAGGAACAAAAGATTTTTTAAAAATATAAATTTATTTATTTTAATTGAAGTTTAATTACTTTAAAATATTGTATTGGTTTTGGCATACATCAGCATGAATCTGCCACAGGTATACACGTGTTCCCCATCCTGAATACCCCTCCCTTCTCCCTCCCCATACCATCCCTCTGGGTCGTCCCAGTGCACCAGCCCCAAGCATCCAGTATCATGCATAGAACCTGGACTGGCGATTCGCTTCATATATGATATTATACATGTTTCAAAGCCATTCTCCCAAATCATTCCACCCTCTCCTTCTCCCACAGAGTCCAAAAGACTGTTCTATGCATCTGTGTCTCTTTTGCTGTCTCGCTTACAGGGTTATCATTACCATCTTTCTAAATTCCATATATATATAAAAATACATATATATATATGCATTAGTATACTGTATTGGTATTTTTCTTTCTGGCTTACTTCACTCTGTATAATAGGCTCCAGTTTCATCCACCTCATTAGAACTGATTCAAATGTATTCTTTTGAATGGCTGAGTAATACTCATTGTGTATATGTACCACAGCTTTCTTATCCATTCATCTGCTAATGGACATCTAGGTTGTTTCCATATCCTGGCTGTTATAAACAGTGCTGCGATGAACATTGGGGTACACGTGTCTCTTTCAATTCTGGTTTCCTCAATGTGTATGCTCAGCAATGGGATGGCTGGGTCATAAGGCAGTTCTATTTCCAGTTTTTTTAAAGGAATCTCCACACTGTTCTTAGTGGCTCTACTAGTTTGCATTCCCACCAACAGTGTAAGAGGGTTCCCTTTTCTCCACACCCTCTCCAGCATTTATAGCTTGTAGACTTTTAGATCACAGCCATTCTGACTGGTGTGAAATGGTACCTCATTGTGGTTTTGATTTGCATTTCTCTGATAATGAGTGATGTTGAACATCTTTTCATGTGTTTGTTAGCCATCTGTATGTCTTCTTTGGAGAAATGTCTGTTTAGTTTGTTGGCCCATTGTTTGATTTAGTCATTTATTTTTCTGGATTTGAGCTTCAGGAGTTGTTTGTATATTTTTGATATTAGTTGTTTGTCAGTTGCTTCATTTGATATTATTTTCTCCCATTCTGAAGGCTGTCTTTTCACCTTTCTTATAGTTTCCTTTGTTGTGCAGACACTTTTAAGTTTAACTAGGTCCCATTAGTTTATTTTTGCTTTTATTTCCAGTATTCTGGGAGATGGGTCATAGAGGATCCTGCTGTGATTTATGTCAGAGAGGGTTTTGCCTATGTTCTCCTCCAGTTTTATAGCTTCGGGTCTTACATTTAGGTCTTTAATCCATTTTGAGTTTATTTTTGTGTATGGTGTTAGAAAGTGTTCTAGTTTCATTCTTTTACAAGTGGTTGACCAGTTTTCCCAGCACCACTTGTTAAAGAGATTGTCGTTTCTCCATTGTATATTCTTGCCTCGTTTGTCAAAGATAAGGTGTCCATAGGTGGATGGATTTATCTCTGGGCTTTCTATTTTGCTCCATTGATCTATATTTCTGTCTTTGTGCCAGTACCATACTGTCTTGATAACTGTGGCTTTGTAGTAGAGCCTGACGTCAGGCAGGTTGATTCCTCCAGTTTTATTCTTCTTTATCAAGATTGCTTTGGCTATTTGAGTTTTTTTTTTTTTTTTTGTATTTCCATACAAATTGTGAAATTATTTGTTCTAGCTCTGTGAAAAATACCATTGGTAGCTTGATAGGGATTGCACTGAATCTATAGATTGCTTTGGGTAGTATACTCATTTTCACTATATTGATTCTTCCAATCCATGAACATGGTATATTTCTCCATCTATTAGTGTCCTCTGATTTCTTTCACTAGTGTTTTATAATTTTCTATATATAGGTCTTTAGTTTTTTTAGGTAGATATATTCCTAAGTATTGTATTCTTTTCGTTGCAATGGTGAATGGGATTGTTTCCTTAATTTCTCCTTCTATTTTCTCATTATTAGTGTATAGGAATGAAAGGGATTTCTGTGTGTTGATTTTATATCCTGCAACTTTACTATATTCATTGACTGATTAGCTCTTTTCTGACCACAATGCAGTAAGATTAGATCTCAATTACAGGAGAAAAACTATTAAAAATTCCAACATATGGAGGCTGAACAACACGCTGCTGAACAACCAACAAATCACAGAAGAAATCAAAAAAGAAATCAAAATATGCATAGAAACGAGTGAAAATGAAAACACAAAAACCCAAAACCTGTGGGACACTGTAAAAGCAATGCTAAGGGGAACATTCATAGCAATGCAGGCATACCTCAAGAAACAAGTCAAATAAATAACCTAACTCTACACCTAAAGCAACTAGAAGAAGAAAAAAATGAAGAACCCCAGGGTTAGTAGAAAGAAATCTTAAAAATTAGGGCAGAAATAAATGCAAAAGAAACAAAAGAGACTATAGCAAAAATCAACATAGCCAAAAGCTGGTTCTTTGAGAGGATAAATAAAATTGACAAACCATTAGCAAGGCTCATCAAGAAACAAAGGGAGAAAAATCAAATCAATAAAATTAGAAATGAAAATGGAGAGATCACAACAGACAACACAGAAATTCAAAGATCATAAGAGACTACTATCAGCAATTATATGCCAATAAAATGGACAGCGTGGACGAAATGGACAAATTCTTAGAAAAGTACAACTTTCCAAAACTGAACCAGGACAAAATAGAAAATTTTAACAGACCCATCACAAGTATGGAAATTGAAACTGTAATCAGAAATCTTCCAGCAAACAAAAGCCCAGGTCCAGATGGCTTCACAGCTGAATTCTACCAAAAATTTAGAGAAGAGCTAACACCTAGCCTACTCAAACTCTTCCAGAAAATTGCAGAGGAAGCTAAACTTCCAAACTCATTCTATGAGGCCACCATCACCCTAATACCAAAACCTGACAAAGATGCCACAAAAAAAGAAAACTACAGGCCAATATCACTGATGAACATAGATACAAAAATCCTTAACAAAATTCTAGCAATCAGAATCCAACAACATATTAAAAAGATCATACACCATGACCAAGTGGGCTTTATCCCAGGGATGCAAGGATTCTTCAATATCCGCAAATCAACCAATGTAATACACCACATTAACAAATTGAAAAATAAAAGACATGATTATCTCAATAGATGCAAAGAAAGCCTTTGACAAAATTCAACATCCATTTATGATAAAAACTCTCCAGAAAACAGGAATAGAAGGAACATACCTGAACATAATAAAAGCTATATATGACAAACCCACAGCAAACATTATCCTCAATGGTGAAAAATCGAAAGCATTTCCCCTAAAGTCAGGAACAAGACAAGGGTGCCCACTTTCACCACTACTATTCAACATAGTTTTGTAAGTTTTGGCCACAGCAATCAGAGCAGAAAGAGAAATAAAAGGAATCCAAATTGGAAAAGAAGTAAAACTCTCACTGTTTGCAGATGACATGATCCTCTACATAGAAAACCCTGAAGACTCCACTAGAAAATTATTAGAGCTAATCAATGAATATAAGGAACAAAAGATTTAAGTTAAACTATGCTTAAAAATAGAGGCCCTGGTGGCTCAGACGGTAAAGCATCTGCCTGCAATGTGGGTAACCTGGGTTTGATCCCTGGGTCTGGAAGATCCCCTGGAGAAGGAAATGGCAATCCACTCCAGCACTCTTGCCTGGAAAAATCCCATGGACGGAGGAGCCTGATAGGCTACAGTCCATGGGGTCACAAAGAGTCAGACACGACTGAGCGACCTAACTTTCTTTCATGCGTAAAAACAATGGGCTTCCCTCATGGTTCAGACAGTACAGAATCTACCTGCAATGCAAGATACCTGGCTTCGATCCCTGGATAGAGAAAATCCCCTGGAGAAGGGAATGGTTACCCATTCCAGTATTCTTGCCTGGAGAATTCCATGGACAGAGGAGCCTGGAGGGGGATGGCTAGCCCATGGGGTCACAAAGAATTGAACATGACTGAGGTACTAACATGAACAATACAGCTCATGGTAGCTTAAAATATTTCTCCTGAAATATTTAACATTAATGTATAAGTATAGTTATTGACATAGATGAAGACTTGCGTTTCACTTAGCTAAACAAAAAGAACATCTGAAATGCTTGACAATTTTAAGCAAATTGATAAATGCTTTTCTTTTTTTAAACTTTCAGATTACATCAAGCTTCCTAAATTTTGGGTCTCCAAGGTTCTCAAGTCCAGAGGATATTTTGGTCTACATGAATGGCAGGTGTAGCATGCTAGTTATCAGCCATGATAGCCATGCATATATTTTGTAGCAGGCAAAATTTAATTTTGGCTCTGTGCTAAATTTGGTAATCTTTAACAGAGGTAATATTGTCTAGACTCAGAAGATGAATGGATCATTGCTTGTGACAAGTGATTCTGGATTCATTACATCAAATTTTTGTGACTGTCAGCATTACTTGGATTTTTGAAAATTTATTTCCACTTAATATAATTAATACACACTCTTTGCTTTGTTTAGTTTGGAAGATAAATGCCCAAGATAGAAGATCAGTATCAAAGTTGTATTTTTTTCTATGCCCTTCTTGGTCATTATTAATTCATCAGTAAGTTTACAGAATACATTTATTTACAAACAGTAGTTGTCCTTTACAAACCTTGAAAGCCTTTGATTTAAAGCCTGTGATTTTATGAAGTAAAAATAATAAAGCAAGAGAAAATGTTCAGTTTCTTACTTATTCATGCATGTGATTATCACATTGGTTGAGTTAGGTAGTGCCGGTGGTACATGTGTGGTACTATACACCAAGGCATGCATATTAAAGGAGACACTGACAAATTCTTGGAACAGATAACATTTCAAAGCAATTAGCATTCATACATCATGCAGAAATATGATTAATCTGGTGACCGCCAACTTCTCAGGAACCTCCCACTGATATTAAATAGAAGCCAACCACCTTCAAGAGATGTGATTAAACTAAGGCAAAAGTGAAACAACTTCATCAAGTAATAAAGCATCAGCATCCAACTTGCAGAACAAGTATCTGGTGGCCACGGCTTGAAGGTCAATCCAGGCAGCAGTGTGGTGGTGGCACTTGAAGAATATGCAGCTTTATCAATATCTTTGATAGCACAGATGGTACTAGGTGGAAACACACGGATCAAGCACTTTTAAGTTGAATACTGCTTTAGAAAAGTTTGTCTCTAGATGTGAAGCTATGGAAAAGTTTTGACTGTTTTTTAATATTTCATTTTTGTTTCTTTACATGTATTTGCAAAAGGGTTACATGAAACAAATCTATATAAGTCCTTTTCAGAAAGATTTCCAATAAATAAAAACGTCAAGTAATGAGAAAAGCATTGCATCTTATTTTATTGGGACTTTTCTTTTTCAATGAAACATAAAATGATGATTCTTAATAACTGATAGTACCTTCAATTAATTAGAAATATAGCAACGAATTTTTAATGAATGACACACAATATCCTGTGAAATCTCTGCAAGTAAATCAGTAATTGGTAAACAACAGCTACCATATATCTTTATTTTCCCCTTGAGAAGAAACTTGGAAAAAATACACATAATTATCATAATTGAGACTTGCTGATAAGTCACTTCTGGTTTACCAAACAATTATTTTCATATTGATATGCTAATTTTATATTGACATATAAATAATAGAGACACAGACCAGTTTCTATTTTAATTTATTCATGTTAAAACACAAAACTCTTGACAAAACTTTTCTCTATTATTAGACTTTGGAATGAAAACATTTCAAATATGTGCCTATATCAAAATAAGAACACAGTGCTCAGAGTTGCAGTCAACTTTTATTGTCTTGAAGCTGTTTATCATCTGTATATTTTCACAGTCATTCTATTTTTCTGGCTCCTTCCTGCTGTCTACCTTTTGGCCATTTGCTGCTTCTCAGTGTGATTACTAGTGCATGATCAGAAAACTAAAAAATGAAAAGTAAAAATCTGTCCATCTGGTAATTTTAATATTTCTGTTAAAGGATTAATGAGGGAGGATGAAGATAATGTCCAAAATGAACTTATATGAATTATCAGGGAATCTCAATTATTCCAACATTTTCTTATACACATTCTTGAGTTTTATGTGTATATATGCTTTCCTATAGATGAAACTTTGGGGAAAATTTTTAAGATACACAAACATGGGTTCAAGTTTATAAGGATAAAACAGCACACATATCTTTTTGGTTTCATTTTGATAAGATTAATAAGAGAGATTTTTTATCATCAGTTTCAGAACAGTTTGTACTTCTTAAGACTATCACAATAGTTTAAGCATTGATTTTATCTAACTGTCTGCCACAGATTTGTTTCTGCAAAAGTACTTCTATATCATTTCTACAGTGTTTTGAAGACCCTATAGTATGGCACACTTATAACAGTTCACCAGAATAGGATTAATGCACTTGAGGAGAAAACTGCCAGTGAATACTTAGAACTTCATTGTAACCAAAGTCCAAAAGAAGATGAAAAACTTTAAAGATATATTTATAAAATCACCTTTAAGACTGTTCTACTACTCTGTAAATAAATAACATTCCACAAATCCATCTTTATAAGAGAAGTTAAAATAGTGATAAAACTTTAAAAACTCATTTTTCTGAACTTACAGCACTATAATAATTTTCATTAAAAAGCTTTATATTTTTGTGTTATTAATGTTATGCTACATCAATCATGTTAATATTATTTTCATTAATTCACTTCAATTAAAAACTGTCTAAAGAAAACTCCTGCATTTGTGATCTTGCTCAGTCAAGAAAGGCAAAGTATACAATATTTGTGTTCCGAAGTTCAGTCGTGCCCAACTCTTTGCAACCCCATGGACTATAACCCATGAGGCTCCTCTGTCCATGGGATTTTCCAGGCAAGAATACTTCAGTGAGCTGCCATTTCCTTCTTCAATACAATATTTAATAAGATGTCTCTAAATCAGACTGCTTACTATTCAAAGTAATTTCTAGAAAAATTTGCTCCCTATAAGTTATCATGTCTTTTATATCTTTGTAGAAAAGCATTTCTTCAATGGACAACAGCTTATAGTTATTCAGGCTGAATGCTGACTTGCTCTGTATAGCATTTAACATCTTTAGGGATGTTGTCACTGAATCACTCAAAGAAGAACAAACTGGGAAAATACGAGCATTCCACAAGCTCAAACATGTCTTGTTTCCAGAGAATAGTTCCTCTGTAACTTTGAGATTCCAAATGTCTAAGCATGACAGGAAACAGACCCCAAAGAATTGAAGTAACTTTACATCTGACAATGTTTTAACATTCTTTTTCAAGTTGTCTTGCACTCCACATGCCATTGTTGAATACTTTAAGTGTCCATTCATCTTCAAGCTTAAGGAACACACAAAAGAATATGCAGGCAGGACAGCTGTTGTTTTGACATAAGCACCACTAATGATGCAATTTTCCCCAACTGAAACATCAGGCCCCAATCTGGAATACTCCACAACTGAGCCAGGTGTCACAGAACATGTTGAATCCAGTATACTTTGGATAATACAGGGTTTGTTAGTAGAGCATTCTGGTATTGATGGAAAAAGGCTAAAAGCTATAGACTGTAAGCCAAGCTCCGACTTCAAACTGCTATCTGCAGTAAAATGAAACAAATATTCTTCTGTTGTTCCAATGTGATAAAATTTGGAGTTGTTAAGAACAACAACATTTAATGGTGTTCCTTTAAGAAGATGAAATATTCTCTGCCTCATGTCTACCAACTCTGACTCTTCTTTAGTAACATTTGATGTGTTTTTGGTGTACTCCACAGTTGCTCCAGGTCCCAAAGCCTGAAGAAAGTCTCCATAGGCATCTATTTCACAGTGTAGTGTACCTATTTTTTCATAAAAAGCAAGTAACTTTTTTGCTGTTTTATGGTCCATGTAAAATAGGCTGTCTGTGTAGACATACTCAGGCTCCAATTTAAGAGAGGGTATGTCACTCCCAGAAAATTCCTGTTGAAAAAAATTTCTAGGTCTACACACAGCATCAAATTCATACATTTCTTCTATGCTGGGCTTATGAAGGAAACGATGGCAACTTCTGTATTCAAGGTCTCTATATTCTAAATGGTTAAAAGGTTCTAAGACAAACACTCCATGTGTTGTACCAACAGTCAAACTAGAAGGATGAGCTAAAGCAGTAAAGCCAGGTTTGTCAAACCTAATAAACTCAGATTCTCCAATACTATAAAGTTCAATATCGTCTGCACAGGTAATCAGAATCCCAGGATTCATATGTGAGGGGAAATCAATGTACATGGCTAGTTTTAATTCCAACATCTGATAAATGGGGCTACCAAAAGGTAAAGCAGTGAAAATTTTCCCCAGAGCACTTGCACTTGGAAGGCGTTGACTGTAGCCACCTATATAGAATTAAACAAAATAACTGTTTAAAATGTTTATAAGATTGTTTGTAAGATTTAAAAATGTAGGAGCATCAGTTAAAACTCAAAATATCCTAAAGATATTTAAAATATATGCATTACTATACCCCAGGAAAGAATAATACACTTCAAATTTCAAATTCAAAGAGTAATTCTCCTGTAAAGATTTGATATAATGCAGTTCTAGGCTAGGAAGGCATTCTAAATATGCTTTACAGGCTATGACACTTTTTTGAATCAACTGTAGAACAAGTAAAAAGGAAAATGAGCAAAAATATGAACTTGTATCTACATTTTAAACAGTAAATTTCAACTATGTGTAAACTACCATATTAAAAATCCACTTCATGGGGGAAAAATATCACCAAAAAACCAGTATACATAATTATCTATTAAAGACTAATTTCCAGTTGCAACATTTTTCATCAAATTATTACCTACATTTAAAAGCAGTAAAGGTGCATTTATATAAAAGCATTTTATAATGTATACTTGTTTTTAATTTAAAAAGGCTTTTCCCTCAATGATGAGCCATATGACTTAATTCCTTGAGAAGTGTGTTCTCTTAAATATATTAAATACACTATAATTTGTTAAATCATTTTATGTAACTATGTAATTATAGTGAGAGACATAGTAGAAAGAGTCACATAAAAATGGGTTTAAATTCTGGTATACCATTTTTTAGTTGTTTATCTTTGGATTTACTCTAAGACAGCAGATGTGGAATAATGCTTTATCATAATTATTATTATATAATAATTATTATTATAAGATCAATAATAGATGTAAAGTACTCACCTCAGAGTACATTGTTCAACCAACAAGAGTTAATACTTTCTTTTTCATTTTCCAAATACTAGCCAACAGTAAAATTTCACGTTACAAGAATTACCTATATTTAATTATACTTGATCCTGGAAGAGTAAGGGTTTGAACCACATCAATCCCTTTATGAGGATTTTTTTCAATAAATACTGTAAGACTGTATGACCCCAGGTTGTTTGAATCCTTGATGAGAAACTGTGGATACGCAGAGTGGAACCACCTCTGTAGAAGTTCAACTATGAAGTTACATGCAGATTTCAGACTGTGTAAGGGTCAGCACCCCTAAACCCTGTGTTATTCAAGGATCAACTGTATACATTTTCTGGTGTCTAACTTAATTTTTACTAAATTGGTAATAATAATAATCTGGAATAAAACTCTAAGCCCCCTTTTTTTTTAACCTTTTAAATTAACCTTAAAATTAGAACTTGGATGCTTTACTTGATATCATCTTTAAACAGAATTATTCCGTGTGTGAATCATAAGAAATGAAAAGTGCCTTGGTAACCATGTGCACAAATGGTTCTAAAATATCTGTAACTGAACAGTGCAGGTCCATGACAAAGTTTCACCAGCTCTCAGTTCACAGAGGGAAAGTAACTGAGGTTTCTATCATACAATCTAAATTTTAATACAACCAAACTTGTCCAATTTGAAAACTATCCTTTATTCTGAGATTATTTCTTTCTTATATTTCTACCACCTTATTTGTATGGGATTTTCCCTCTTTTATACTTTGTCACTTTTATACTTTGGACTTCCCTGGTAGCTCAGACGGTAAAGCGTCTGTCTACAATGTGGGAGACCTGGGTTTGATCCCTGGGTCGGGAAGGTCTGCTGGGGAAGGAAATGGCAATCCACTCCAGTACTATTGCCTGGAAAATCCCATGGACAGAGAAGCCTGGTAGGCTATAGTCCATGGGGTCACAAAGAGTCGGACACAACTGAGCGACTTCACTCACTCATACTTTGTCAATTCTATGTTCTGTCATCACATTTTCTTTTGTTTTTAAACTCTTTAAGGATTATAGACTTTGGCCACCAATAACTAGATAAAAATGTGTAACAGAAGGTTTTATCTAAAGTCTGATAATCATAGTACTAATGCAGCCTCTCCCCTAAAGCAAGAATCCTTTCTAAAGCATTATCAAGAAATGTTCATATTTTGATGAGTTCTATCTTAGGAAAATGGAACAATATCCATGAAAAGTTGATAATGTACGTGATCCATGATTTTAAAGTTAAACTTTGTGAAAGATATTATGCTAGTAACAACCTAACAATATCAAGAAATACATGAAATATTTGCTTCCAAAGCAGAATTAATTTCAAAACAAAAGAACAAAATGAAAGAAAGAAGTATTAGTAAGGGAGAAAAACGTCCCTGAGATATCAAGGGTAAAATACTTAAAGAAAATGTAAATTAGTAAAGTACAACATTACCAGAGTGAATTAATAGGATGGTAAAAGAATTCCATTTATCTCCATAAAGCTTTTCCAAACATCGAAGGGCACAAAGGGTTGATCCTCCATTTCCTTAAAGTTAAAAAGCAGGGTTTATTTTATTACAGTAAATTTAGGTGTTATAACTTTGAGGATAAGATCCTTTGGCTAAAATTAACTAGGCAGAGAACAAAGGTACAGGCAAAAGAATCAAATTAAATATACATTTCCTGGCAATTAAATAATTAGTAATAAAACCCAGATATCAGGCCTTGGTAATAAAAGTTGAGTTAATCCTTTCATGAAAATAGTAATATAAAGAAAGAAATGATAAATTAGGCATTAGAAGACTATAAATTTGCACATTCACTTGGACTTAAGAACCATAAAATTCATTAAAATAATTCTCCCATATGATCAAATATGTGCCTTAGATTTACTCTCCAAAAACGTTTTTAGAACCTGATTTCCTAAAAATCATGTAAGTTTCCTAAAAATTTACAAATGGAAGTAAATGTAACTTCCATTTACTAGTTACCTTGGACAAGTTACCTAACATTTTGTGCCTAAATCTCATTCAAACATCAGAATCACAGAAGTACTGACCACATTTTACAAAGGTTAAAACATCGGCTAATTAGGACATGCCAATATCAGATACAAATACCCTAATTCTGGTATCAAGGGGCTTCAGCTTTAAGTATCACATGGAAAATGGCCCCCAGAAAAATGGCATGTATTTTTATTTATAAGGGAAGGTCAAAAGGCAAAGCTGACAACTTATTTTTAAAAGTAAACATCTTACAATACTTATGCAATTAGACTGTGCTCTTTCACATTGTGCATTGTGGTCTCTAGAGGCAGTATCTATTTTTCCTGACTTGCTCCCTTCATTTTATTTCTGAACAAACTGTGGAGTTCGGAGGGAACTTACGAGAACTATGGATAAGGTTCAAAGGCATGTTTACCATCAGAATAAATTTTACTAAGACTAATAAATTTTATTTTAACATAGAATAATATTCTGGAAGTTTTCCATGGTATGTCTACAATGTGCAAAAACACCTGCCATCCCTTTTATCTTTCAAAAACAGTGAATTTACATTAAAAATTTTTATATTTGTAAAGACAACAGGTGGAAACATACATAGTCCCTAAACTGTAAGCCACAGGAAAACTTTTCTTCAATGATTATTCTACCCACAACTTATGATATAAATCTAACCATAAAGGCATACCAATTTTGGCTCCAGCAGGATCAACAAAAACATGATATTGAACTCCAAGGGGTAACTCCTTTTTTTTCAGCTTTTCTGAAAGCTGTTGCTTATAAGCAAGTTCCTGTTTTTCATCAGCTGCTGTAATTGCAACAATGTCCCAGAATTCTCCAGCTGCCATAGATTTGCCTATGTGCAAAAAGAAAGAAAAGATAAATATTATTAGAATTCTCTAGCTGTTACAGATTTTACCTATTTGGTAAAAAGGAAGAAACAGGTAGCAGTATCTCCAAAAATGTATCTTCTTTTGAGAATTTGGGAATGAGTGTCCAGCTAGCAGGATTTAAAATAGTTCTAATAAGGAATGTTGACAAATTCTTTTTCTCTTGTAAGGACTGTTGACAAATTCTATTTCTTCCTCTCTTTTAGATCACTTATTCCTTTTTTGGTCTACCATTCCATTTACTTAGATATTCTGAGAGTTAAAATGTTTCTTGATTAAGAGCAGTACTTTTGACTTGCTAAAGATGGGCTCAATTCCTAAATAAAAAGAGGAGCCAAAGCAATCAACGAATCTCCAGTTTTGAAAATCAATTTTCACATATGGGTACGACTTAATGTTTGTTGGCTAAGAAAGATTAAACGCAAGGATCTACTGCCACAATGCTGGTGTTTATAAATATGGGCACATTAATTTTTAATTACCTTAAGCTGAATCATGCAAGCTTATACCAAGTTCTGGATAACAGAAAAGTTCCCAGGTCGTTGATGAACTCAACAAAAGATAGACTGAACTTTTGGCTGATGGTGAGGTTATCTAAGTATTATTTTCTGTATTTTTAAGAGAAGTAATGTCGATAAAAACATAACCTATTAGATAGTTACACAAGAAATGACAAGTGGTATAGTCTTTTAAAAAAATTAAAATTTTTTTCTAATCCTTTAAATATTTTGTCCATAATTCCTCCATATTGTTTGACTTTTCACTTAGTAAGCGTTCACATTATGGAACAAATTGGTGAAATAGGAAGGGACTGGAAGAAAGTTAAAATTGTATTTATAAGCGTCAAAACAGTATGCTTTAGATCTTCCAGGTTTATTTGAAGTAATTTTTGTTAATGAACTAACCAGATGTTTAATTTGTATTTATAGCTTCACTAGTCAAGCCAATAAGTGTCTTTCTTCTCCATCTTCCTCACACATATGCAAGAAGAAGTAAACTTAAAGGAGGAAAGTAACAAGCAGAACGTAAAGAAAGCAGAGTGACAAAGGAATAAAAAACAGGAACATTAGCTCCGCCTGGGCTAGTGTCCTAGGTCCGCAGGTGATTAGTAAAAGGAACTGGCAGTCCAGCAAATATCCCAGCACGTAAAGCACTCCTTCTATCCATTGCAGGGGAGGTGCTAGGGTTCCTCCTTTGGTACCTCTAAGCTCTGAAAACCTCCGCAACCTTCGCTGGGTAGCTTCTCGCAAAGATTCGCCGGCAGGGGCACTTTCAGCTTCCATAGTTTCACCTTACCCAAGACCGCCGAGGACTTCCAGGTATGCGGCAGGCAAGCACCGCACGCATGCGCCCTGGGACATAACCCGTTCTTTGGTCCGGTTCCGCGTCTGTCCCGCCCCCTGCGTGCGTCCTTCACGTAACCACGCCCCCGAAGCTCTCTGGCCCGCCCTAGGCAAAACCACGAAGGGGTCAGCGCGGAGCTTTGCCCCGTTCTCTTGGTAACGGTCTCCGGAACGGAAATGGCCACCTAGAGATTTGTCGGACAGTGCCGGGTCTGGGCCGCTAGTTCCCAACTCATAAGGCATTGCAGCCCGCTAGACCCGGTAAGGGGTTCAGTTTGGGCTACGAAATTTCGAGAATTCACCAGTTTAAGGAGAAATCGAAACTTGTAGCTTTCTCTCAAAGGCGATTCGTCCTTTCTAACGCGTGGTTTCTTTTAGCTAGAAGCAGTTCCCAATGATCTCTTGAAAGATAACCCTAATCCTTGGATCGTCATCTGAAGCCATCTGCTCCATCCCCAGTGTTCAGATACACATTCTGAACTTTTAAAATCCGTATTTATTCAGGAAGCTTTGTGCCTTCTTTGTCCTTGCAGTTACTAGAGAGTGAGCCTCACCAACCCTCTCAGTTTTGAGATCACTTAATAGGCTTTTAGAAACTGTAAACTTAGGCAATGAGGCCCTTAACATTTGTGGTATTTTTGGCATCCTTTCGTGTACGAAGATTAATCTAGAACTTTCAGTAGCATCCCTGGGAATAAGTCAGTTTTATTGGATGTGTTTCTGTTAGATACCGATAAATAATAGGTACTGATAAATAAGTTTATTCTCTTGTAAAGCACGAGTTTATGATGAGTTTTACAGATTCTTCTATTCATCTTTATATTTCTATTCTATACATCTTCTATTCATCTTTATACACGAGAAAGCTATGAATAATAAAGAATAGTGACTTAGTCAAGGTCTCACAATTAGCAGTAGAGAGAAGATTTAAGCAGGATATTTCAATTCCAAACTCAGAAATCATTCTACTGCACGATACAATTTAAGAAGACTGTCCTCGTTAAAGTTTTCATCAGCAACTTAAACATTCAAGGGCTTACAAGTTACTACCACAAACTTAGTTTTTTCTTCTAAAGTCTTAACCCTGTTATTCAATTCTGTACTTAGAAAGCATTTGAGTAAAAAGAGAAATAACTCTCTTGTTTTATTGTTTAAAAGCTTTCTTTTCTGTTAATAAAAAATATGCATTAAAAATGTTTAGAAAATATAGAATACTTAACGAGGTGAGTGAATGAAAGGGAAAAAAAATGGCAAGAGAGAAGGTCAGAGAGATGACAACAGCCTAAATAAAGGATTTTCCTTTACTGAGTGAAACAAAGCCATTGCTGGGTTTTTATGCAACGTCCTTAATGGTTGAAAAGAGCATGTAGAAATGTGAAAATAGACTGTAATGGAAGATGAGGCAATGATAGAAACAGGAAGACTTGTGTAGAGGCTTCTCCAGCAAAACAAGTGAGAATTGGTGGAGTCTTGGCCAGTATGGTAACAGTGGGGGTGATGAGAACTTGGTTAGATTCTGGATATATGTTTGAAAGCACAATCAATATAATTTGCTAACGGAATGGCTCTGAAATGTGAAGAAAGAAGAGTCATAGATAACTGCTTGAAGGCCAGAGGGACAAGTGAAATGGGAAAGGCTATGGATTAGGAAGTAGAGACAGTTATTGGGATAGTATGGAGAGTACAACATTTGCTTTTGGGCTCATAAAATACCCAGATGTATGTATGCAATGCATATGTAATGGGCACTTTTGTGTGTATGTGTTTGTTTGCATTATACATGAATTTGGACTTTGTGAGACAGGTCTGAGCGGGAGATACAATTTGGGGAGTTGTCAGCAGATGGAGTTAATTTTTAAATTATAGAACTAAGTAATCATAGCCCTAAGGAAAGAAAGATCAGTACAGCCTATTAGCTGAGGGATTGTATTAATACTATATCAGCTATGGTTTTTGTCCTTCCTCTGCCTTTTCTATTTTCTTCACATTTTTACTAATATTAATTTTTAAGTAAAAAATGAAAAGAAATGTTATATACTGTGTGATTGGGAATAAATATCTTTGGCAGTTGATTATGCTGGTTAAAAATGTTAATGGATTTTATTTATGTTTTATATAATCATACAGTGTGATAGAGTTGTTTAAACAGTCATAAGCTACAGTGACCAGAATAAAATAAATTGATAAAAGATTAGTAGTAAGCCATTATTCTGTATAGAATGGAAATGATGTGATTGATCTTGAGTTCCATATTTTAAAAGGGACATCAGACAAATCAAACTATAATAAGTTGAAAAAGATATTCTTTGGAGGCATTTGGGCTTTTTTTTTTCCTATTTGAAGAGAGTATCTGAAGAAGTGCCAGAAAAAGAAGTGAAATAGACTTTTGAAGAACTTTTCTGAGTTATAGTTTATATACCATTAACTTTACTTGTTTTAAGTGAGAAGTTTCATGATTTTCAGTAAATGTACAGAGTTGTGTGACCACAAACCAGGTACAGATTTCCATTATCCAAATAAGATGTTTTGCTTTGGCCACCTCATGTGAAGAGTTGACTTATTGGAAAAGACTCTGATGCTGGGAGGGATTGAGGGCCGGAGGAGAAGGGGACGACAGAGGAGAAGATGGCTGGATGGCATCACTGACTCGATGCACATGAGTTTGGGTGAACTCTGGGAATTGATGATGGACAGGGAGGGCTGGCGTCCTGTGATTCATGGGGTCACAAAGAGTCAGACATGACTGAGTGACTGAACTGAATTGTGCTTGTTAACAATTAATACCAGTTTACTTATTTTTATCACTATAGGCAAAACTATGAAGGTTGTGTGAAAATTGTTGCGAGACATTAAATTTTTATTCTCCTTCATAAAAAGAAACTGAATCCAAATGAGGTCCTGGATTATGGACCATGGAGCTCAGGTTCATAGCTTGGCCAGTTTATGCTGGGGTTCTCGTTGTTTCTGTTATTTAAGTATCATCTCTCTGTTTAACCACTCTTCCTCCTCTTACTCTTCCTGATTGGAGTGGAATGCAAAAAATCTCTCTCTCTCTTTTTTTTTAAACTGTTTTCTTTCTTTGGATTTTTTTACTCAGCTAGTTTGGTCGCAACCTATTCACTATTTTTTTCCCCACTGTGTCCTATTGAAGAAATCCTCACCCTGTTTCTGTAGGGCAAAGGGAAACCTTCCCCCTAACTTGTATTTTGCTTTCTTTAATTTTTTTAAAGCAGTTTTAGGTTCATAGCAGGATTTAGAAGATGGTACAGAGGTTTCCAATATACCCCACACATGCATAGCCTCCCTTATTGTCAGCATACCTACTAGAGTAATACATGTGTTGTAATTGATGAACCTACAATGACACATCATGATCACAAAAAGTCTGTGGTTTCCCTTGCAATTCACTCTTGGTCTTTTTATTTTGTGGGTTTGGACACAGTATAAGGATATGTATACATTGTTATAATACTATTCAGAGTAGTTTAACTCTCCTGAAAATCCTCTGTGCTCTGTCTATTCATCCCTCTCCCCAAATCCTGCATCTGCTGATATTTGTGCTTTCATGTTTTCCTTTCTTCAGAATATCATGTGGGTAGAATTCTATGTAGCCCTTTTAGTTGGCTTATTTCACTAAGTAATATGCATTTAAGATTACACCATGTCTTTTCATTGCTTGATTAGTTCACTTCAGTTCAGTTCAGTCGCTCAGTCATGTCCGACTCTTTGCACGCCAGGCCTCCCTATCCATCATCAATTCCCGGAGTCCACTCAAACCCATGTCCATTGAGTTGGTGATGCCATCCAACCATCTCATCCTCTATTGTCCCCTTGTCCTCCTGCCCTCAATCTTTCGTAGCATCAGGGTCTTTTCCAGTGAGTCAGCTCTTCGCATGAGGTGGCCAAAGTATTGGAGTTTCAGCTTTAACATCAGTCCTTCCAGTAAACACCCAGGACTGATGTCCTTTAGGATGGACTGGTTGGATCTCCTTGCAGTCCAAGGGACTCTCAAGAGCCTTCTCCAACACTACAGTTAAAAGCATCAATTCTTCTTCTCTCAGCTTTATTTATAGTTCAACTCTCACATCCATACATGACCACTGGAAAAACCATAGCCGTGACTAGACGGACCTTTGTTGGCAAAGTAATGTCTCTGCTTTTCAATATGCTATCTAGGGTGGTCATAACTTTCCTTCCAAGGAGTAAGTGTCTTTTAATTTCATGGCTACAATCACCATCTGCAGTGATTTTGGAGCCCAGAAAAATAAAGTCAGCCACTGTTTCCATTGTTTCCCCATCTACTTGCCATGAAGTGATGGGACCAGATGCCATGATCTTAGTTTTCTGAATGTTGAGCTTTAAGCCAACTTTTTCACTCTCCTCTTTCACTTTCATCAAGAGGCTTTTTAGTTCATCTTCACTTTCTGCCATAAGGGTGGTGTCTGTCATCTGCGTATCTGAGGTGATTGATATTTCTCTTGGCAATCTTGATTCCAGCTCGTGCTCCCTCTAGCCCAGCATTTCTCATGATGTACTCTGCATATAAGTGAAATAAGTAGGGTGACAATATATAGCCTTGAGTATATACATACTTCTTTTCCTATTTGGAACCAGTCTGTTGTTCCATGTCCAGTTCTAACTGTTGCTTCCTGACCTGCATACAGGTTTCTCAAGAGGCAGGTCAGGTGGTCTGGTATTCCCATCTCTTTCAGAATTTTCTGCAGTTTATTGTGATCCACACAGTCAAAGTCTTTGGCCATAGTCAAAGCAGAAACAGATGTTTTTCTGGAACTCTCTTGCTTTTTCGATGATCTGGCCGATGTTGGCAACTTGCTCTCTGGTTCCTCTGCCTTTTCTAAAACTGGCTTGAACATCTGGAAGTTCACCCTTCACACATTGCTGAATGAAGCCTGGCTTGGAGAATTTTGAGCATTACTTTACTAGCGTGTGAGATGAGTGCAATTGTGCGGTAGTTTGAGTATTCTTTGGCATTGCCTTTCTTTGGGATTGGAATGAAAACTGACCTTTTCCAGTTCTGTGGCCACTGCTGAATTTTCCAGATTTGCTGAAAAACTGAGCACAGTGCTTGATAGGTAATTTATTTTTAGTGCTGAGTAAATACTCCCTTGTCTATATGTACCATAGATTATTTATGCATTCACTTACTGAAGTATTTATTGATTCTTCCCAATTTTGGTGATGAGTAAAGCTGCTATTGGAGAAGGCAATGGAACCGCACTCCAGTACTCTTGCCTGGAAAATCCCATGGACGGAGGAGCCTGGTAGGCTGCAGTCCATGGGGTCGCTAAGAGTCGGACACGACTGAGCGACTTCACTATCACTTTTCACTTTCATGCATTGGAAAAGGAAATGGCAGCCCACTCCAGTGTTCTTGCCTGGAGAATCCCAGGGACGGGGGAACCTGGTAGGCTACCGTCTATGGGGTCACACAGAGTCGGACACGACTGAAGGGACTTAGCATAGCATAGCATTAGCAAAGCTGCTATAAATATCCATGTGCAGAGTAATATGTTAAATACGTTTTCAACTTCTCTGGGTAAATACCAAAGAATGCACTGCTGGATTTTATGTAAAGAGTATGTTTAGCTTTTTTGAGAAACCAACAAACTCTTTTCCAGAGTGGCTATATGATTTTTCATTCCTACAAGAATGAATGAAAGTTCCTGTTGCTCTGCATCCTTGTCAGCAGTTTGGGTTATCAGTATTAGACTTTTGGCCATTTTAATTAGATGTGTAATGGTATCTCATTCTTCTCTTAATTTTCTTGTTCCTGATGACATGTGATGAGAAGCAACTTTCATATGATTATTTGCCACCTTTCTATCTTCTTTACTGAAATTTGTATTAAGGTTTCGCCTTATATGTTTAACCTAGTTCATTTTCTTATTGTTGAATTTTGAGTTCTTTGTACATTTTTAGTGAGTCCTATATCACATGTGACTTTTACAAAAGATTTTCTCCCAGTCTGTGACTTATCTTCTCATTCCTTTGGCATTAACTTTTGCAGATCATGAGTTTGATATTAAAGAAGTGTAGGTTATAACATATTTCTTTCATGGATTATGTTTATGATATATGTAACAAAATCATCATCATCCCTAATGTTATCTAGGTTTTCTCCTAAGTGATTTTCTAAAAGTTTTATAGTTTTATGTTTTATATTTAGGTAATATAGTCTAATTGGATTTGATTTTCTTGAAGGTATAAAATATGTGTTCAGATTCCTTCTTTTTCCCATGTGAATTTCCAGCTGTTTCAGCACCATTTGTTGGAAATATGTCTTTGCTCCATTGCAGTTGATTGTATTCATGTCTCTCTGTTTCTTAGCTCTCACTTCTGTTCCATTGATCTACCTTTTTCTTCGCAGTACTATTTTGTCTTGATCACTATAGCTTTATAATGAGTCTTAAAGTCAGGCAGTGTCATTTTTCTAACTTTGTTCTTCTCCTTACATATTGTGTTTGGGGGATCTCTTGCCTCTTTATATAAAATTTAGAATTAGTTTGTCAATACTGATTAATAATTTGCTGAGATTTTGACTGGGGTTCACATCAGATCAGATCAGATCAATCACTCAGCTGTGTCCGACTCTTCACGACCCAATGAATCGCAACACACCAGGCCTTCCTGTCCAACACCAACTCCCAGAGTTCACTCACACTCAAGTCCATCAAGTCAGTGATGCCATCCAGCCATCTCATCCTCTGTCATCCCCCTCTCCTCTTGCCCCCAATCCCTCCCAGCATCATAGTCTTTTCCAATGAGTCAACTCTTCGCGTGAGGTGGCCAAAGTACTGGAGTTTCAGCTTTAGCATCATTCCTTCCAAAGAAATCCCAAGGCTGATCTCCTTCAGAATGGACTGGTTGGATCTCCTTGCAGTCCAAGGGACTCTCAAGAGTCTTCTCTAACACCACAGTTCAAAAGCATCAATTCTTTGGCGCTCAGCTTTCTTCACAGTCCAGCTCTCACATCCATACATGACCACAGGAAAAACCATAGCCTTGACTAGACGAACCTTTGTTGGCAAAGTAATGTCTCTGCTTTTGAATATGCTATCTATGTTGGTCATAACTTTCCTTCCAAGGACTAAGTGTCTTTTAATTTCATGGCTGCAGTCACCATCTGCAGTGATTTTGGAGCCCCCCAAAACAAAGTCTGACACTGTTTCCACTGTTTCCCAATCTATTTCACACGAAGTGATGGGACCAGATGCCATGATCTTTGTTTTCTGAATGTTGAGCTTTAAGCGAACTTTTTCACTCTCCACTTTCACTTTCATCAAGAGGCTTTTGAGTTCCTCTTCACTTTCTGCCATAAGGGTGGTGTCATCTGTATATCTGAGGTTATTGATATTTCTCCTGGCAATCTTGATTCCAGCTTGTGTTTCTTCCAGTCCAGTGTTTCTCATGATGTACTCTGCATATAAGTTAAATAAACAGGGTGACAATATATGATTGGGGTTATCTTGAATCAAAAGATAAACTGGGAAACTGACATCTTGAGAGTACTGAATCATTCTATCCATGAACATTAAGCCTTTCTGCATTCATTTATTCTTTGATTTTTCTCATTAGAATTTTTGTTTGTTTTTCTTGTGCATTTTTTTCATTTACACAGAAATATTTTATTTTTGGTAGTGGTAAATGGAAATAATGTGTTTTTAACTCATTGATTGCTGGTATAAAGAGAAGTGTTTGACTTTTGTGTTTTAACCCTCAGTCTACAACTTTGCTGTAACAACTTAGTATTAATAGTTCCAAGAGTATTTGTCTAGTCTTTGAATTTCCTACACTGATGATCCTGTTATCTGTGAACAGAGATGTCATCTGCACATTTTTCTTTCTTTCTTTTTTTTTTTTTTTTATCTCATTGCATAAGCTAGTACTTTCAGTACAATGTTGGTCAATAATGGTAAGATGGGACATTTCTAGTCTTGGACTTCTTAGTCAAAAAGCTTCTTTTTTTCTGATCACTATGATATTAGCTGTAGATTTTTTAAAAAACAATCTTTATCAAGTTGAGGAAGTTTTTTCTATTCCTAGTATACTTAGAGTTTTATCATGAAAAGGTAATGGATTGTGTCGGATGCTTTTTCTACATCTGTTGATATAATCATGTGATTTTTCTTTTTACCTGTTGATGTGATAGATGACATTAATTGGTTTTGAATGTTGTAGGAGTCTTGAATATCTGGGATAAATCCACCTTGGTGTTGTTGTTCAATTGCTCAGTCGTGTCTGACTCTTTGCAACCCCATGGACTGCAGCATGTCAGACTTCTCTGTCCTTCACCATTTCCCAGAGTTTGCTCAAACTCATGTCCATTGAATCAGTGATGCCGTCCAACCATCTCATCCTCTGTCATCCCCTTCTCCTCCTGCCTTAATCTTTCCCAGCATCAGGGTCTTTTCCAGTGAGTCAGCTTTTCCCATCAGGTGGCCAAAGTACTGAAGCTTCAGCTTCAGTATCAGTCCTTTCAATGAATATTCAGGCTTGATTTCCTTTAGGACTGACTGGTTTGATCTCCTTGCAGTCCAAGGGCACCACAGTTCAAAAGCATCAATTCTTTTGCACTCAGCTTTCTTTAGGGTCCAACTTTCACATCCATACATGACTATTGGAGAAACACTAGCTTCGACTAGACAGACCTTTGTCAGCAAAGTAATGTCTCTGCTTTTGAATACACTGTCTAGGTTTGTCATAATTTTCTTTCAAGGAGCCAAGAGTCTTTTAATTTCATGGCTGCAATCACCTTCCTCAGTAGTAGATGTATGATTCTTTTTGTACATTGTAGGGTTTGATTTATTATTATTTTTTTTAGGATTTTTATATCTGTTTTAATGAAAAATACTGGTCTATAGTTTTGTAATGTTTTTGACTGACTTTAGTATCAGGATAATGGTGGCTCATAGGGTGAGTTAGAAAGTATTCCCTATGCTTCTATCTTCTGAAAGAGATTGTAGAGAATTCATATAACTTCTTCCTTTGTATTCCCTATTGAACCCATCTGGGCTTGGTGTTTCTGTTTTGGAAGGTTATTGATTGTTGACTCAATTTCATTTTTCGATATACACATATTCAGAATTATTCTTGTATGAGTTTTGGCAGATTATTTCCTTTAAAGAATCAGTTCATTTAATCAAGGTTATTTGTGTGCATGGAGTTGTTCATGGTATTGTCTGTGGGATCTGTAGTGTTTTTCCATTTCTCATTTCTGATATTGGTTATTTCTGTCCCTTCCACCCCCTATCGCTTGCTCTGGCTTGGCTGGAGTCTTATCAATTATTGATCTTGACAAAAAAACAGTTTTTAGTTTGATGGATTTTCTGTATTGATTTCCTGTTTTCAATTTTGTTGACTTCTGGTCTAATTCAGATTATTTCTTTTCTTCTCTTTGATTTAATTTTCTCTTATTTTTCTAATTTAATAAGATAGAAGTTTAGATTGTTACTTTTAGATCTTTCTTCTTTTGCAATATATGCATTCAGTGCTAAAAATTACCTTGAAGCACCAGTTTTGCTGCATCTCACACATTTTGATAAGTTGTATTTTTTAATTTTTATTTGGTTAAAATATTAAACAGTTTATCATGTGATTATCTTTGAGCTTTGCATTATTTAGATATGTGTTATGTAGAAATGTGTTGTTAATGTCTTCTATCTGGGGATTTACAATCTATCTTTCTGCTAGTGATGTCTACTTTAATTTTATGAAAATATGGAATGGATATTGTATAATTTTTTTAAGTTTGATAAAGTTTATTTTATGATCCAGAATGTGTTCTATCTTGACAGATGTTTTATGTGATCTTTTGATGAGTGTATATTCGGCTCTTGTGTGATTAAGTAGTCTGTAGATATTAATTATAGTTGATAGTGTTTTTGAGTTCAACACCTGATTTGCCTCTTGAGAAATATGTATGCAGGTCAGGAAGCAACAGTTAGAGCTGGTCATGGAACAACAGACTGGTTCCAAATAGGAAAAAGAGTACATCAAGGCTGTATATTGTCACCATTTTATTTAACTTATATGCAGAGTACATCATGAGAAATGCTGGACTGGAAGAAACACAAGTTGGAATCAAGATTGCTGGGAGAAATATCAATAACCTCAGATATGTAGATGACACCACCCTTATGGCAGAAAGTGAAGAGGAACTAAAAAGCCTCTTGGTGAAAGTGGAGAGTGAAAAGGTTGGCTTAAAGCTCAACATTCAGAAAACAAAGATCATGGCATCTGGTCCCATCACTACATGGGAAATAGATGGAGAAACAGTGGAAACAGTGTCAGACTTTCTTTTTCTGGGCTCCAAAATCACTGCAGATGTTGACTGCAGCCATGAAATTAAAAGACGCTTACTCCTTGGAAGGAAAGTTATGACCAACCTAGATAGCATATTCAAAAGCAGAGACATTACTTTGCCAACAAAGGTCCATCTAGTCAAGGCTATGGTTTTTCCTATGCTCATGTGTGAGAGCTGGACTGTGAAGAAGGCTGAGCACCGAAGAATTGATGCTTTTGAACTGTGGTGTTGGAGAAGACTCTTGAGAGTCCCTTGGACTGCAAGGAGATCCAATCAGTCCATTCTGAAGGAGATCAGCCCTGGGATTTCTTTGGAAGGAATGATGCTAAAGCTGAAACTCCAGTATTTTGTCCACCTCATGCGAAGAGTTGACTCATTGGAGAAGACTCTGATGCTGGGAGGGATTCGGGGCAGGAGGAGAAGGGGACGACAGAGGATGAGATGTCTGGATGGCATCACTGACTTGATGGATGTGAGTCTGAGTGACCTCCGGGAGTTGGTGATGGACAGGGAGGCCTGGCGTGCTACAGTTCATGGGGTCGCAAAGAGTCGGACACGACTGAGCGACTGATCTGATCTGATCTGATATCCTAAACTGATTTTTCTGTCTGCTGGATCAATTCATTTCTGTAGAGAGGTATTGAAGTCTCCTGCCATGATAGTCAGGGAAGGCAATGGCACCCACCCCAGTACTTTTGCCTGGAAAATCCCATGGACGGAGGAGCCTGGTAGGCTCCAGTCCATGGGGTTGCTAAGAGTCGGACACGACTGAGCAACTTCACTTTTCACTTTCCTGCATTGGAGAAGGAAATGGCAACCCACTCCAGTGTTCTTGCCTGGAGAATCCCAGGGACAGGGGAGCCTGGTGGGCTTCCGTCTGTGGGGTCGCACAGAGTTGGGCACGACTGAAGCAACTTAGCAGCAGCAGCAGCAGCAGCCATGATAGTGCATTCATCTGTTTCTATTTGCATTTCTTTCAGTTTTGCTTCAAATAGTTTTACCCTGTTTTTAGGAGGATAAACTTTATCAATTAGTATGTCTTCTTGGAGAAATGACCCCATTGTCATTATGTAATGTCCTTCATTGGGATTCTCCAATAGCTCAGCTGGTAAATGGTAACCCACTCCAGTACTATTGCCTGGAAAATTCCATGGGCAGAGGAGCCTGGTAGGCTATAGTCCCTGGGGTTGCAGAGCGTCGGACATGACTGAGCTTTCTCACTTTCAGCTGGTAAAGAATCACCTGCAATTCTGGAAACCCTGGTTCAGTTCCTGAGTTGTGAAGATTTTCTGGAGAAGGGAACAGCTACCCACTCAAGAATTCTGGCCTGGAGAATTCCATGCACTGGATAGTTCATGGGGTAATGCCCTTCATTATCTCTGCTAACTTTCCTTGCTTTGAATTTGCTGTCTGAAGTTAATAAAGCCACTCCTGCAGGTCAGGAAGCAACAGTTAGAACTGGTCATGGAACAACAGACTGGTTCCAAATAGGAAAAGGAGTACGTCAAGGCTGCATATTGTCACCATGTTTATTTAACTTATATGCAGAGTACATCATGAGAAATGCTGGACTGGAAGAAACACAAGTTGGAATCAAGATTGCGGGGAGAAATGTCAATAACCTCAGATATGCAGATGACACCACCCTTATGGCAGAAAGTGAAGAGGGGCTAAAAAGACTCTTGATGAAAGTGAAAGTGGAGAGTGAAAAGGTTGGCTTAAAGCTCAACATTCAGAAAACGAAGATCATGGCATCTGGTCCCATCACTGCATGGGAAATAGATGGGGAAACAGTGGAAACAGTGTCAGACTTTGTTTTTCTGGGCTCCAAAATCACTGCAGATGGTGACTGCAGCCATGAAATTAAAAGACGCTTGCTCCTTGGAAGGAAAGTTATGACCAACCTAGATAGCATATTCAAAAGCAGAGACATTACTTTACCAACAAAGGTTCGCCTAGTCAAGGCTATGGTCTTTCCTGTGGTCATGTATGGATGTGAGAGCTGGACTGTGAAGAAGGCTGAGCGCCGAAGAATTGATGCTTTTGAACTGTGGTGTTGGAGAAGACTCTTGAGAGTCCCTTGGACTGCAAGAAGATCCAACCAGTCCATTCTGAAGGAGATCAATCCTGGAATTTCTTTAGAAGGAATGATGCTAAAGCTGAAACTCCAGTATTTTGGCCACCTCATGCGAAGAGTTGACTCATTGGAGAAGACTCTGATGCTGGGAGGGATTGAGGCCAGGAGGAGAAGGGGACGACAGAGGATGAGATGGCTGGATGGCATCACTGACTCGATGGATGCGAGTCTGGGTGACCTCCGGGAGCTGGTGATGGACAGGGAGGCCTGGCGTGCTGCGGTTCATGGGGTCGCAAAGAGTCGGACACGACTGAGCGACTGATCTGATCTGATCTGATCTGCTTTCTTTTGATTAGTATTAGCATTTTATATCTTTCTCAATCACTTCACTTTAATCTATATGTCTTTATCTTTAAAGCGAGCTGTGTTGTAGACAACATATAGTTGAGTCTCATCTTTTTTTTATCTCCTTTGAGAATCTCTTGTCATTTTTTCAATTTCTTATCATCATTGCATTTTGACTACTTATGATCATTATGATTATTGTTGATTAATATCTGCCATATTCACTACTGTTTTTTGTTTATTGCCACTGTTTTTGGTTTCTGTTTTTGCCTTCCACACTTTTTCTGGCCTTTGTGGTTTTAATTGAACATTGCATATGATTCCATTTTCCTCCATTATTAGCATATTTGTTATAGTTCTTATTTTACTTTTTTTAGTGGTTGCCCTAAAGTTTGCAATACACTTTTATAACTAATCCAATTCCAATTTCAAGATAGTCTGAGTACCTTATAATAAGAAAATAAACCTAATTCATTTTTTCTGTCTCTCATTATTACTGTGATTAATTTCATATATATAAGCATTCATAATTTCATGCGTTTGCTTTTAGTATTTTGATAAATTGGTATCTATTAGAACACTTAAGAAGAACAAAACTAAAAAGTTTTATTTTACCTACACCTTTTTATTTCTCAGTGCTTTTCCTTGCTTTTTGTAGAACTGAGTTTCTGAACTACAATATATTGCCTTTCTCTAAAGAACTTCTTTTGATATTTCTTGCCAGTTAATTCTTGTTGTTCAGTCACTAAGTCATGTCCTTCTCTTCATGACCCCAGGAACTGCAGCACACCAGGCGTCCCTGTTCTTCACTATAGCCTGGAGTTTGCTCAAGTTAATTTCCATTGGCTCAGTGATGCCATCCCACCATGTCATACTGTGTCTCACCCTTCTTCTCCTGCTCTCAGTTTTTCCCAACATCAGGGTCTTTTTCAGTGAGTTAATTCTTCATACTAGGTGGCCAAAGTACTGGAGCTTCAGTTTTGGCATCAGTCCTTCCAGTGAATATTCAGGACTGATATCCTTTAGGATTGACAGGCTTGATCTCCTTGCTGTCCAAGGGACTCTCAAGAGTCTTCTCCAGCACCACAGTTCGAAAACATCAGTTCTTTGTCACTCAGCCTTCTTTATATTCCTACTCTCCAATTTGTACATGACTACTGGAAAAAGCCTAGCTTTGACTGTACGGACTTTTGTCAACAAAGTGATGTTTCTGCATTTTAATATGCTTTTTTTTTTTTTTTTTTTTAATGTTTTATGTTTGTTTCAATACGTTTGTTATAGGTTTTTTTCCAGTGAGCAGGTGCCTTAATTTCATGGCTGCAGTTACTGTCAGCAGTGATTTTGGAACCTAGTAAAATAAAGTCTGTTACTTTTTCCAGTTTTTCCTTTTCTATTTGCCATGAAGTGATGGGACCAGACGCCATAATTTTTGTTTTTTGAATGTTGAGCTTTAAGCCAGCTTTTTCACTGTACTTTTGCCCTCATCAAGAGGCTGTTTAGTTCCTCTTCTCTTTCTGCCATTAAAGTAGTATCATCTGAATGTCTGAGGTTGTTGGTATTTGTCCTGGCAGTCTTGATTCCAGCTTGTGATTCATCCTGCCTAGCATTTCACATGCTGCATAGAAGTTAACTAAGCAGGGTGACAATATATGCTCCTTTCCTAATTTTGATCCAGTCCGTTGTTCCATGTCTGGGTCTAACTGTTGTTTCTTGTCTTGCATATAGGCTTCTCTGGAGGCAGGTAAGGTGGTCTGGTAATTGCATCTCTTTAAGAATTTCCCACAGTTTGTTGTGATCCACACAGTCAAAGGCTTTAGTATAGTCAGTGAAGCAGAAGTAGATTTCTTTCTTTTTTTCATATTCCCTTGTTTTTTCTTTGATCCAATGGATGTTGGCAATTTCTGGCAACTTATTCTTTCAATATTTTCTTGTCTGTGAAAGTAATTATTTCTCCTTCACTTTGAAAGGTTATTTCAGAGGGTACAGAATTCTAGATTGGAGAGGTTTTTCTGGAAACACTTTAAATATTTTACTCTCTTTTTGCTTGTGTGGTTCTGAGGAGGACAGCTATAATTCTTATCTGTGTTCTTATGTTAGATATTTTATCTTCTGGTCTATTTCCAGAATTTTTCTTTATCTTTGATTTTATGTAGCTCTCTTAGTTTTCTTTGTAGATTATTTCAAATGACTCCTGAGTAGCAAAATCATCTTATACCTGTCCCAATATTAGCATGATTCTCCCCCCTCCCCCTGGGGCATAGAGAGGGCATGTGGTAAAGAAATAAATGAGCAGAATCAGTAACTAAATTTCAGTTTGTAAATATGCTATCTATTATGTTTTTAGAAGTATGTTAATGACCCAACTTAGAATAGTCAAACTCTGTTTCTCAAATGCTAACCAAGGTTTTTAAGCTACAATAAATATTGCTATGCTAAATATCTCCTATTTTTTAATTTTCTATTCATATATTTTTTATGGATATTTTAATTATCAACAATTTTTATTGTTTTATTTCTATCTCTGGCTCATCACAATTTAGTTTTTTCAGGTTTATGGGTTTAGAGTCTGAGAGTATGGAATAGAAACTGAAAACTGAAATTTTCACATAAGTTTTTTTACTAACAGAAATATATGTAGCTTCCTAAATTTTAGAAAGCAAATGCATTTATAGGGGAACAATATTGTCCTTATTACAAGTGAGTCTTGATTTCTTGCTCCAAATTGTATTTTATGTCATTTGAAATGAAAATGCAATGTTTCAAAGAATTGAACATATTTATATTAATTTATAAACCAGCTAAATTTCATTTTCCAGAAGAGATGGAATATTTTGACTATTCTAATAACATCCCTCTTTAATTTTTAAAGTACATTTTATCTGTGGTGCAGAATTATAGCAAGTCTTCTTCAAAACAGGATAGATTCAGTAAATTTACTAGCTAAATTTAAAAAGTATTTTAAAATATAATTACTATATATGTTATGGATTTCAGTCTTCTGCAGATATTCTACACTGCAAATAGTTTGCAACCATGATATATATAAAATATTGCTAACTATAATCCTTATATTTTGATTTTCAAAAAGACTTTGTTTTTCTCTTTTATATAATTTTCTTTTATATACAGAATCTTATCAGCTCTTGTGAAAATTCTAGTCTATTATCTAGCATTCCACTTGTTTATAATATCATAACTAATGTTTATAAAATAAGTTACTGTATCACAGATCATCAAAACTAATATTATATTTTCATACACTTTTAACTTAATGTATCTGTATTTCTAGCATTTAAAGTTCCAGGGAATGAATGTGATGTCTAAAGGTCGTTAACATAGTTAACAAATAATTTATTTGAAAAATACTTAAATATTTTTATATATACATTTGAAATTAAAATAAATACACAATACTGTTTTTTTACTTTTCAGCTTTTAACTTAGGTATTCATCAATCATAACCACTTATACTTTCATTATGTGTATTTTCCACCACTTTTTTAAATGGAAAAATTTCAGAAAAATTAAATTTATAATTGATATAATATTTATTGTATAAAACATGGTTTTTATAATTATCTGATTTAAAAGTTGTGATTTTTTTAATTTATAATGTATGATAACTTAAAAGTTAGTATTGAAATCAACAGAAACTAGTGAAAGCTTACTGACAGTGGTACTGATATCTTTATATATATACATACACCCATATGTATTTTTTAATTGAAATGCAATTGATTTACAATAGAATGTTAGTTTCAGGTCTATAGCACAGTGTTTCAAATATATTCTTTTTTTGATTCTTTTCCCCCTTATGTTGATGCTGTCATTCAGTCACTAAATCATGTCACACTTTTTGTGACCCTGTGAACTACAGCATGCCACGCTTCCCCATCCTTCACCATCTACCAGAGTTTGCTCAAACTCATGTCCATGAGTTGGTGATACTATCCCGACATCGTTTCCTCTGTTACCCTCTTCTCCTCTTGCTCTCAATATTCTACAGCATCAGAGTCTTTTCCACATTATGTGGCAAAAATACTGGAGCTTCAGCTTCAGCATCAGTCCTTCCAATTAATATTCAGGACTGATTTCCTTTAGAATTGACTGGTTTGATATCCTTGCTGTCCAAGGGACTCTCAAGAGTCTTTTCCAGCACCACAGTTCGAAAGCATCAATTCTTTGGTGTTCAACCTTCTTTATCGTCCAACTCTCACATTTGTACAAGACTACTGGAAAAAATCATAGCTCTAGCTATGTGAACCTTGGTTGGCAAAGTGATGTCCCTGCTTTTTAATATGCTGTCTAGGTTTGTCATAAGTTTTCTTCCAAAGGGCAAGCTGTTTTTTAATTTCATGGCTATAGTTACTGTCTGAAGTAATTTTGGAGCCCATGAAAATAAAATCTGCCACTAGTCTCAGTGAACTCTGGGAGTTGGTGATGGACAGGGAGGCCTGGCGTGCTGCGATTAATGGGGTCGCAAAGAGTTGGACACAGCTGAGTGAGTGATCTGATCTGATAGTTTAGTAGAAAATATTGAGTATAGTACTCTGTGCTATACAGTAGGTCCTTGTTGATTATCTATTTTAGAGTAATGTTTATATGTTAATCCCAACCTCCCAATTTATCCCTCTTCCACCCTTTTCTTCTTTGTTAACCATAAGTTTGTTTTCTGTATCTTTTGGTGTGTTTCTGTTTTGTAAATAAGTTCATTTGATATTGATTACTTTTTAATTACAGAGCTTCTTTGAAACTGTAACTAGACCCAGATGCTTTCTCTATTGTATATCTATGCTTAAATTTGCCTTTTGAACATATTTGAACTTAATATTATACACATTTGAACTTACTAATATTATTGTTTGAACTTTATTTACACATTTGTATGTATGCTTAGCAAAATAATTTTAAAATTGTTAAAGTCTATAAGGAACCAAACACTTATTAAATTTTCATATTTAAAATTAGCAGCACTTGTTACATAGGGTTTTAACTTGGTAGAGTAGGAGCTATCAATTGTAGTACCTACTGAGGTACAGTTGATATATAGCATTATGTTAGTTTCAGGTATAAAAATAATGATTTAATATTTGTATATATTGAAAAATTATCACAACAATAAGTCCAGTTAATATGTATCGCCATATCATTCAAAATATTTTTGCTTTTGGAGTAAACTTTTAGGGTGTATTCTATTAACAACTTTCAAAGTGAAACAGTATTATTAACTATAATCACCATGCTGTATGTTACTTCTGTGACTTATTTATTTTATAAATGGAAATTAGTACCTTTTGAACCCTTTACCCTATTTTCCAGACTTGTACTATCCACCTATAGGAACACCAATCTTCTCTGTATTTATGAGCCAATTTTTCATTTTTACTTATTTTTTCAGGACTCCATGTATAACTAAGATCATACAGTATTTGTCTTTCTCTGACTTACTTCACTTGCCATAATAGCTTCAAGTTCCTTTCTTGTTCTCACAAATGACAAATTTCATTCATTTTTATGGCTGAATAATATTCCATTGTACCACACACAGATACATCCCACATCTTCTTTATCCATTCATTCATTCATCACAAGACACATAGGCTGTTTCCATGTCTTTCCTCTTGTAAATAATGCTACAGTGAAAAACGGGGGGGGGGGTCTAGATATATTTTCAAGTTAGTGTTTCTGTTTCTCTAGAGAAGTACCTTGAGGTAAAATTGCTAGATCATATCATATGGTTTTTCTATTTTTAGTGTTTTTAAGGAACCTCCCTACTCTTTTCCAGAGTGATTGTAGCAAAATACATTTCTACAAACAGTGCACAAGGATTCCTTTTTCTCCACATCCTTGCCAACCCTGGTTATTTCCTTTGTGATTACAACAATTCTGATGGGTGGGAGGTGATACCACTTTCTGGTTTTGATTTGGATTTCCCTGGTGATTAGTGATGTTGAACATCTTTTCATATACTTGTTAGCCAACTCTATGTCTTCTTTGGAAAAATATTTATTCAAATCTTCTACTCATTTTTTATTGGAATTATTTTTTCCTGTTGAGCTGTATGATTATGTATGTTGACTGTTAATCCCTCATCAGATATATGATTTGCAAATATCTAATAGATTGTATTTTCATTTTGTTGATGGTTTTCTTTGCTGTACAGAATATTTTTAAGTTGATGTATTTCCCTTTTTGAATTTTTTTGCTTTTTTTGTCTTTACTTTTGGTGTTCAGTTCATTTCAGTTCAATTGCTCAGTCATGTTGGATGCTTTGCAACCCCATGGACTGCTGCGTGCCAGGCTTCCCTGTCCATCACCAACTCCGGGGCTTGCTCAAGCTCATTTCCATTGAGTCAGTGATGCCATCCAACCATCTTATCCTCTGTCTTTTGATGTTAGATCTGAATATTATGACCAATACCAGTGTCAAGGAGTCTGCCACTTATATTTTCTTCAAGGAGTTATATGATTTCAGGTATTACTTTTAAGGCTCTAATCCATTTTCAGTTTATTTTTGTGTATAATGTAAAATAATGCTCAAGTTTCATTCTTTGGCTTGTGTCTGTGCAGTTTTCTCATCACTATACAGTGAAGAAACTTTTTTCTCATTGTATATTATTTTGTTTTTTGTTCTAAGCCAATTGACTATATATGAATGGTTTTGTTTCTGCACTATCTACTCTGTTCCATTGATCTATGTGTTTGTTTTTAATGCCAGTACTATACTGTTTTCATTACTATAGCTTTGTAAGGCAGTTTGAATTAGGGAGTATGATGGCTTCAACTTTGTTCTTTTTTCTCAATATTTTTTGGCTATTTGGGGTCTTCTGTGGTTTCATCCAGATATTAGGATTGTTTCATTTCTGTGAAAAATGCCATTGGGATTTTGATAAGGTTTATATTGCACCAGTCTGATGGACATGAATTTGAACAAGCTTCAGGAGTTGGTGATAAACAGGGAAGCCTGGCATGCTGCAGTCCATGGGGTCCCAAAGAGCCAGACATGACTGATCGACTGAACTGAACTGATACTGAACTGTAGATAACATTGAATATCTACATGGATATTTTAACATTATTAATTTTTGCACTTCATGATCACAGAATATCTTTCTTGTCTTCTTCAATTTACATCATTAATGTGTTTACTTTTTAGTGTATAGGGATTTTACTTCCTCAGTAAAATTTATTCCTATGTATTTTATTCTTTTGAGTCAATTATAAATGGGATTGATTCTGTTTCTGGTAAGTTATTATTAATGTACAAAAATGCATCAGATTTTTATATATTGAGTCTGTATCCTATAATGTTACTGATACTTTAATTAACTTTAACAGTTTGTGGTGTGTGTGTATGTGAAATCCTTATGATTTTCTATATGTAACATGTTGTCATTTGCAGATGGTGACAGTTTTCCTTCTTTTTTTTCAATTTTATTTTATTTATTTATTTTTTTTTAAACCCTGCACAGTGCTGAGTCATCATTCTCTGAATTGGGGTTTGACTTTGGAAACTAGCCAAAATCGGATTAGCAAATAATATGTCTGACTGAACTGGATAATTCCATTAAGACTAAAAGAATAAAAATATATAAGAGTAATTTTCTTATGAGGCTTATGGACTGGCTCCAAGGCCAACCACAAAAAAAGGAAGGGCTTCAAAAATGCATTGCTTTTCTACAATGTGGCTGCAAGAAGCTTGAATTCTGTAGTGGCGATGGTTTCAAAGGGATCAGGCTCACTTAGATTTATGTGTGTGCGCACATATATATATTGGGGCTTCCCTGGTGGCTCAACAGTAAAGAATCTGCCTACAATGTGGGAGACCAGGATTCGATCCCTGGGTCGGGAAGATTCCCTGGAGAAGGGAATGGCTACCCACTCCAGCATTCTTCCCTGAAGAATGCCACAGAGGAGCCTGGTGGGCTACAGCAGTCCATGGGGTCACAAAGTCTGAGACACGACCGAGAGACTAACACTTACACTCATATCTATGAACCACATGTATACAGAATATGTATTTTATCTATATGTCATCAAATTTGTTTTTATTTGTTTATTTTTTTTTAATTTTTGCAGGGGAAAATGGACAAAGGAAAGGATCAATGAGGGTGGGAGGGAAATGGGAAGAAAGAAGGGGAGTGATGGTGGGGAGGAGTATATGTAATTTCTTAACCAATGGCTTTCTGTTTTTAATCACAAAGAACACTTAAAAAAAATCATGGTGAGTTCATCTTATATTAAGAGGTTTGTTCTCGAAATGAAAAGTTCAGGAAACAAAAAGTCCAGTTTGGGTGTCCTCATCTTTAGGCACATCTTGGTATTTTGTATTGGTAAGTCTATCTTTACCACAATATATTATTTAGGACAGGATCACATTTGTCACCTCTTCCTCCCTACTACCCAAAGTGGTACCAAACCCACAAAATAGTCAATAAACCTCCACAGAGTGAGCAAATAAGTCTTTTTTTTTTTTTTTTTAAACTCTCCTGAGTGAACTGAATTTTTTGAGGCTCATAAGTAAATATGTTTTCCTCTTTACTTTGTCTATTACAGCCAGATTATATGAGTGGGGTGTTAAAGTCTCCCACTATTATTGTATTGCTCTAGAGAATGTCCTTTAGTTTTTGTTGGAGAAATGGTTTAGTAGTGCAAAATTCTCTCAACTTTTGCTTATCTGTGAAGCTTTTGATTTCTCCTTCATATTTGAATGAGATCCTTGCTGGATACAATAATCTAGGCTGTAAGTTATTTTCCTTCATCACTTTAATTACGTCTTGCCATTCCCTCCTGGCTTGGAGAGTTTCTATTGAAAGATCAGCTGTTATCCTTATGGGAATTCCCTTGTGAGTTATTTGATGTTTTTCCTTTGCTGCTTTTAATATTTGTTCTTTATATTTAATCTTTGTTAATTTGATTAATATGTGTCTTGGGGTGTTTCGCCTTGGGTTTATCCTGTTAGGGACTCTCTGGATTTCTTGAACTTGAGTGGTTATTTCCTTCTCCATTTTAGGGAAGTTTTCAACTATTATCTCCTCAAGTATTTCCTCATGATCTTTCCTTTTATCTTCTTCTTCTGGAACTCCTATGATTCGAATGTTGTAGCATTTGATGTTATCCTGGAGGTTTCTGAAATTGTCCTCATTTCTTTTGACACGTTTTTCTTTTTTCTCGTCTGATTCATTTATTTCTAGGATTCTATCTTCTAGTTCACTAATCCTATCTTCTGCCTCTGTTATTCTACTATTTGTTGCCTCCAGGGTGTTTTGGATCTCATTTATGGCATTATTCATTATGTGTTGACTCTTTTTTATTTCTTCTAGGTCCTTGTTAAACCTTTCTTGCATCTTCTCAATCCTTGTCTCCAGACTCTTTAACTGTGATTCTATTTTGATTTCGAGATTTTGAATTAATTTCGCTATCATTATTCGGAATTCTTTATCAGGTAGATTCCCTATCTCTTCCTCTTTGGTTTGGTTTGGTGGGCATCTATCCTGTTCCTTTAGCTGCTGGGTATTCTTTTGTCTCTTCATTTTGTTAAAATTGCCAAATTTAGAGTGTCCTTACTATATTCTGGTAGTTTGTTGAATTCTCTTTATTGAGGCGGTTTACAGGTCTTTTCAATATCTGATCTCTGCCTTGTTACAGAGGGGGCGGAGATGAACACCCAAATCTAAACCGGCCAGGTTCAGGCACTCAGATAATCCTCAGAAGCACAGACTTGGTTGAGTCTGCGTTTTATGCCCTTCCCAGATCCGAGTAGAGCAGGTGATGAAATGTTCAGTGAGCGCAGGTGCTGCGACTTATCGCCTCTCCGCCGCTCAGTTTTCTGGGTTTACAAACAGCGCACTTTCTCAGGCAGATGTTGACCATCCAGAGCCCCAAGAAGCGTGAGTCAGCACAGAAACCTACTCACAGTTCCCTTAGACAGTGTCTCTCTAGGGCTATAATTGCCCGCCTCCGGCCCTGGCTGCCTGTCACCGGAATGGGACGGCCTGCAGCCGGCCAACTCTGTGCAGCCCTTTGTTCCGTAGGTAGTCCTGGTGGTGTCTTAAGTTAGGGCTGGCTTTTGATGTAGTAGATAACCGACAGTCTGGTTATTTTGCTCAGATAGCGCCCGAGATAGCCAGGCCAAATCCTTTCTCAAAGCAATGCAGGCCTCGCCGCTCCTCCTAGCCCAGCCCCCGCTTGCCAATAGCAAATGCTGGTGTCCGCGCCAGTTCTCCGCAAAAGGAGTTACCGCAGGGCTCGTTTTCTCATTTTGAAGACAATGAGCTGTCTTTCTAAGCGCCTGATGTCCTCTGCCGGCATTCAGAAGTTGTTTTATCGAGTTTATTCAGCATTCAAATGTCTTTTAATGGATTTGTGGAGGAGAAAGTATTCTCCCCGTCTTACTCGTCCGCCATCTTAGCTCCTCCTCTTTTTTTTCAATTTTAATACCTTTTACCTCTCATTCTTGCCTCAGTGTTCTAATTAAGACTTCCAAAAGTACAATGAGTAAAAGTGCTGAGAGTGGGCATCCTTGTCTTGTTTCTATTCTTGAGGGAAAAGCTTTCAACTTTTCAGCATTGAGTATGATGTTAGCTGTGAGCTTGTAGCTTATGGCCTTTATTATGTTGAGGTATGTTCTGTCTATACCAAAGTTGAGAGTTTTTATCATAAACTGATGTTGAATTTTGTCAAATGCATTATCTGCATCTATTGAGATGATCATATAATTTGTATTGTTTAGTTTGTTAATGGGGTATGATTTTTAATAGAGCGTTGTATATGAATCTATATATATATGTTTATCAGGGATATTGATGTGTATTACATTTTTCTGTAATACCTTGTTTTATTTAAGGTGATAGAGTCATGCTGGCCTCATAAAATGAGTTTCAGAACGTTCCATTATCTTCTATACTTCGGAAGAATTTGAGAAGAATTTATATTAATTCTTCATTGAATGTTTGAGGATTCACCTCAATCATTTTACTTTTATTCTACATTTATCTTTATGTAAAAAGTGGCTTTCCTGTAAACAACAACATATAGTTGAACTACTTTCTGATTCACTCTAACTTTGATCCACTCTATCTTTTTTTTGATGCTTACACTATTGATATATTTAAAGTGATTAATTATATAGTTGGATTAATATCTATATTTGTTAATCTTTCTATTTATTTTTTTGGTACACAAAAAGCCTTCTTTTTTCTGCCTCATGATTTTTAATAGAGCATTGTATATGATTCTGTTTTCTATCTTTTCTTAATGTATCCATTTTACTTAATAAAATTTTTTAAACCATTTCCCTAGAGATATCAAAAATTCCAATCCACTCTCAATTAACATTATACTACTTCATCTATGACATAAATGCCTTATAAATATATCTCTAATTCCTCTATCCTGTTCGTTGTATCCTTGCTGATATCCATTTCATTTATACATGAACATAGTTACAGATACAAAAATGTGCAGTTGACTTTTGAACAACATGGGTATGAACTGTTGGGTCTGTTTCTATGCTTTTTTTTTTTTTTTCAATAAATGTTCAGTTCAGTTCAGTCACTCAGTCATGTCCGACTCTTTGTGACCCCATGAATTGCAGCATGCCAGGCCTTCCTGTCCATCACTAACTCCAGAGTCCACTCAAACTCACGTCCATCAAGTCAGTGATGCCATCCAGCAATCTCATCCTCTGTCGTCCCCTTTTCCTCCTGCCCCCTATCCCTCCCAGCATCAGAGTCTTTACCAATGAGTCAACACTTTGCATGAGGTGGCCAAAGTACTGGAGTTTCAGCTTTAGCATCATTTCTTCCAAAGAACACCCAGGGCTGATCTTCTTTAGAATGAACTGTTTGGATCTCCTTACAGTCTAAGGGACTCTCAAAAGTCTTCTCCAACACCACAGTTCAAAAATATAAATTTTACGGCGCTCAGCTTTCTTCACAGTCCAACTCTCACATCCATACATGATCACTGGAAAAACCATAGCCTTGACTAGACGGACCTTGTTGGTAAAGTAATGTCTCTGCTTTTCAATACCTACAAAATCCGTGGTTGGTTGAACTGGACATGGAACAACAGACTGGTTCCAAATAGGAAAAGGAGTATGTCAAGGTGGTATATTGTCACCCTGCTTATTTAACTTATATGCAGAGTACATCATGAGAAATGCTGGGCTGGAGGAAGTACAAGCTGGAATCAAGCTTGCCAAGAGAAATATCAATAACCTCAGATATGCAGATGACACCACCTTTATGGCAAAAAGTGAAGAAGAACTGAAGAGCCTCTTGATGAAAGTGAAAGAGGAGAGTGAAAAAGTTGGCTTAAAACTCCACATTAAGAAAACTAAGATCATGGCATCTGGTACCATCACTTCATGGCCAATAGATGGGGATACAGTGGCTGACTTTATTTTTCTGGGCTCCAAAATCACTGCAGATGGTGATTTCAGCCATGAAATTAAAAGATGCTTACTTCTTGGAAGGAAAGTTATGACCACCCTAGATAGCATATTGAAAAGCAGAGACATTACTTTGCCAACAAAGGTCCATCTAGTCAAGGCTATGGTTTTTCCAGTGGTCATGTATGGATATGACAGTTGGACTATAAAGAAAGCTGAGCACCAAAGAATTGATGCTTTTGAACTGTGGTGTTGGAGAAGACTCTTGAGAGTTCCTTGGACTGCAAGGACATCTAACCTGTCCATCCTAAAGGAGATCAGTCCTGGGTATTCATTGGAAGGATTGATGTTGAAGCTGAATCTCCAATACTTTGGCCAGCTCACGCGAAGAGCTGACTCATTTGAAAAGACCTTGATGCTTGGAAAGATTGAGGGCAGAAGGAGAAGGGGGCGACAAGAGGATGAGATGATTGAATGGCATCACTGACTCAATGGACATGGGTTTGCGTGGATTCCGGGAGTTGGTGATGGACAGGGAGGCCTGGCGTGCTGCAATTCATGGGGTCACAAAGACTTGGACATGACTGAGTGACTGAACTGAATGGAACTGAATCCAAAGATGCAGATCCTTGGATAGTTTTGTGGAGGGCTGACTTTGTGACTTGAGTATCCATGGATTTCCTTATCTGTGGTGGATTTTGGAACCAATTCTCTGTGGCTACTGAGAGACAAATGACTTTTAACTGTGTGAGTGTTTTCACCCCTACCCCCAGCCGTGTTGTAGAAGCATCAACTGTACATAGGTATGCATATCATCAAATACATTGTTGCTATTAATATTTGAATGAATTTTATCATTATATATACTAAAAATAAGAAAAATAAGAGATTCTTATTTTACCTTCAGTTGTTCCTGCCCCAGAGTTATTTCTTTTTTTACATAGATCTGAGCTTCTGAACTGTACTATTTTCCTTCTCTCTAAAGAACCAGTCTTTTATGGCACGTCTGCTGACTAGAGTTTTCTTGTTTTTGTCTGTGATTTTTTTTCTCATCTGCTTTTTTAGAATAATTTCACAAGGTATAGATTTTTTCCTCTAAACACTTTACTCCACTGTCCTCTTGTTAGCCTGGTTTCTTAGGGAAAGTTAGATAAAATTCTTATTTTTTCCCTGTCTTTGAACAAAGGGTTTTATTCCTATGGTATCTTTCACATTTCTTTCTGTATCCTTAATGAAATTTAAAAATGATAGGTCTAGTTGTATTTTTTTTTTTTTTTTGGATCTTTTTCTTGCTTGGCATTTTCTGCTTCCTTGTCATTGGGTTGTATCTAACATTAATTTACATAAATTCACCAGTATTATTTCTTAAATTTTTTTTTTTTTTTTATGTTCCTTTCTGTCTTAGCACTTTCTTCTCATTCTGGCTTTTCGTGTATGCATTTTGAATACTTTTTATAATTATCCCACAGTTTGGGGTTATTCTGGTCTGCTTTTCTCAGTCTTTGTTTTGTTTGCTTTTCAGTTTTTGAAGTTTCTATTGACATATTTTCAAGCTCAGAGATTCTCTTGTCAGCCACTCAGCCATATCCAATCTACTAAATGAGCCCTTAAAAGGCATCCATCAATTCTGTGATAGTATTTTGCATCTCTAGCATCTCTGTTTTATTTCCATCTCTCTGCCTTATCCTATCCATCTGTTCTTGTTTATGAACTACTTTTTGTTTATTCAATTGATGAGCATGTAAATCTTATATGTTTTAAATTTCTAGTCTGGTATTTTCAACATCTTTGCCAAAGCTGATTCTAGTTCTTATGCTTACTCTTTTTAGTATAGTATGTCTTGTAATTTTTTGTTGAAAGACAGACATGATGTACTTGTGAAAGGAACTCGTAAAATAATGCTGTTGTGTAGTGATGAGATGTGGGTAGAAAGAAGTATTCTACAGTTATATCATTAAGTCTTAGTCTTTCAGTGAGCCTGTGCCGTTGGGTTGTGGATTTCACAAGTATTTCTTAGTTTTCCTACCTCTTAGGTGGGCAAGAGGGTAATAGTGGTCTAGAGTTGGATATTCCCCTTTCTCTAAATGGAATGCTAGAGGGAAATGGAATTGAGTATTTTCTTCTTCCACTAGACTTTAGTAAAACCTCAATCATGTAGGGTCCATTCAACAGTTACCTTTGAGGACAGGCCTTATTAAGAGCAGAATGCTCTGGTGTGTTTCAGAATTATTTATTTCATCTCCCCTTTTGGAAGCATAAATGGATTTTTCTCCAGTGTTCACTTTGAGGATGTGTGAGAGCTCCTAGGTGTTAATCTCACAAAAGCAAGGAGGGTTCCCTTCATTGACTGCTGGAGTTTTTACTCTCTTGGCGATATAGTTCAGTTCAGTTCAGCTCACTTGCTGAGTCATTTCTGACTCTTTGCGACCCTATGAACCATAGCACGCTAGGCCTCCCTGTCCATCACCAACTCCCGGAGTCCAGCCAAACCCATGTCCATTGAGTAGGTGCTGTCATCCAACCATCTCATCCTCTGTCTCTGTTATCCCCTTTTCCTTCTGCCCTCAATCTTTCCCAGAATCAGGGTCTTCTCAAATGGGTCAGCTCTTCACATCAGGTGGCCAAGTATTGGAATTTCAGCTTCAACATCAGTCCTTCCAATGAACACCCAGGACTGATCTCCTTTAGGATGGACTGGTTGGATCTCCTCACAGTCCAAGGGACTCTCAAGAGTCTTCTCCAACACCACAGTTCAAAAGCATCAATTCTTTGGTGCTCAGCTTTCTTTATAGTCCAACACTCACATCCATACATGACCACTGGAAAAACCATAGCCTTGACTAGATGGACCTTTGTTGGCAAAGTGATGTCTCTGCTTTTGAATATGCTATCTAGGTTGGTCATAACTTTCCTTCCAAGGAGTAAGCATCTTTTAAATTCATGGCTGCAGTCACCATCTGCAGTGATTTGGGAGCCCAGAAAAATAAAGTCAGCCACTGTTCCCACTGTTTCCCCATCTATTCGCCATGAAGTGATGGGACCGGATGCCATGATCTTAGTTTTCTGAATGTTGAGTTTTAAGCCAACTTTGTCACTCTCCTCTTTCACTTTCATCAAGAGGCTCTTTAGTTCTTCTTCACTTTCTGCCATAAAGGTGATGTCTGCATATCTGAGGTTATTGATATTTCTCCCAGCAATCTTGATTCCAGCTTGTGCTTCCTCCAGGCCAGCATTTCACATGATGTACTCTGCATTTAAGTTAAATAAGTACAGTGACAATATACAGCCTTGACATACTCCTTTTCCTATTTGGAACTAGTCTGTTGTTCCATGTCCAAGGGAACATTTCATGCAAAAATGGGCTCAGTAAAGGACAGAAATGGCATGGACCTAAAAGAAGCAGAAGATATTAAGAAGAGGTGGCAAGAATACACAGAAGAACTATACAAATAATATCTTCATGACCCAGATAATCATAATGGTGTGATCACTCACACTCACCTAGAACCAGACATCCTGGAATGTGAAGTCAAGTGATCCTTAGGAATTATGACTATAAACAAAGCTAGTGGAGATGATGGAATTCCAGTTGAGCTATCTCAGATCCTAAAAGATTATGCTGTAAAAGTGCTGCACTCAATATGCCAGCAAATTTGGAAAAGTCAGCAGTGGCCACAGGATTGGAAAAAGTCAGTTTTCATTCCAATACCAAAGAAGGACAATGCCAAAGAATGCTCAAACTACCGCACAATTGCACTCATCTCACATGCTAGTAAAGTAATGCTCAAAATTCTCCAAACCAGGCTTTAGCAATACATGAACCATGAACTTCCAGATGTTCAAGTTGGTTTTAGAAAAGGCAGAGGAACCAGAGATCAAATTGCCAACGTCCACTGGATCATGGAAAATGCAAGAGAGTTCCAGAAAAACATCTATTTCACCTTTATTGACTATGCCAAAGCCTTTGACTGTGTGGATCACAATAAACTGTGGAAAATTCTGAAAGAGATGGGAATACCAGACCACCTGACCTGCCTCTTGAAAAACCTGTATGCAGGTCAGGAAGCAACAGTTAGAACTAGACATGGAACAACAGTCTGGTTCCAAATAGGAAAAGGAGTACCTCAAGGCTTGTAATGTCAATACAGAGCATGTCATAACTTGTCAGTTATAGGTTTTCCTATTGGGAGACACTGTTTTATCGAGAGACCTTTGTTGGTGAATTTCCACTCCCATAGGTTCTCAATCTCTTTATCTACCTACCTGTCTCTAACTTTGGGGGTATTGATTCTCCCTGTGACCTCCCTTCTTTGATGAATCTAAGACTTGTTGATTTTTCAGTTAATTGTCCTGCTTTTACTTACTAAGATGGTGTGACAACTTCCAAGCTCCTTACATGATGGACTGAAAACCGGAAATACCCTCACTTACTTTTTGTAGACATTCTATCTTGAATTGTTAACTAGATATTTGCTTTGTAAGTAATATTCATCTTATAGTGCCTGCTATGTGCCAGACATTGTTCTAAAGCCTTTATGCAGACTCGTTTAGTCCTCATGACAATTATTTCCATCAAGTACTGTTACTATCCACATTTTATAGATGAAGAAATTGAGGCACATAATTTTGATACATACTGAACAGAAGATGCTTAACTTGCCCTAGGTCACCAAGCTCAGAACAACTTTTATTTTTGTCTTTATTTAACTACCTTAAAGCTGGTTCAAACCATCAAACTAACTTCCTCTGAGCAATAGAACGTCAAAGATTTAAAGCGGTGCAAGTTGGACATAAATCTTTAGAAGGCCTGACATATTCTACGTTTGTACTTTTTGGAGCCCTGATTCAATCATATAGAAACCTTGCTTCCTTATTAACAGAGACAGATGAATATGCATGTGAGAAGATGACATCATGAGTACTGCTATAGTTAGGCCTTGGGATAGTATGGTGAGCGAGACCCATACATCCCAGCATCCTAGCAAACCCTACCTTCCTGCTGTCCTTGCCATTGTTTCACATATGTAAATTAGCCACCTTGAAGGTATTTGGATGAGACCCACAAGATTGACTCTCAAGTCAACATCCCTTGGAAATGAACTGCCATTTCACTAAGTCATCCCACAGACCTAAGAAAGAATAAATGTTGATTTTTTTAAAACAGTAGGTTTTGGGGTGCTTTATTACACAGTGGAAATATATGAAAAAATGTGCACTTTTTAAAAAAGACATTGGATATTGGTTGTAGAGAATTCAAACTGAAGGATTTCAAAGAATTAACAGATTTTAATCTAAATCAGAAAAAAGCATTAGGAATCTTTACTTCCAGGTTTTTTGTGATATAATTGATATATAACATTGTATAAGTTTAATATATAAAATGTGATAATCTGATACACATATACATTGCAAAATGATTACCCACATCTATCACCTCATTACCTTGTTTGTTGTTGTTGTTTGTTTGTTTATTGTTTGTGAGGACATTTAGCACCTACTCTCTAAGTGACTGTTGAGTATACAATATAGTATTTTTAACTATAGTCATTGTCTTGTAGGCTTCCTGGGTGGTACTGGTGGTAAAGAATCTGCTTGCCATTGCAGGAGGCATAAGAGACAGGAGTTTGATCCCTAGGTCAGGAAGATTCCCTTAGAGGAGGGCCTGGCAACCCACTCTTGCCTGGAGAATCTCTGTGGATACAGGAGCCTGGTTGGGGGGGAACAGTTTACAGGGTCACAAAGTGTCACACACGACTGAAGCAACCTAACACACCCTTGTGGTGTTCTACATTGTATCCCCCGAACTTGTGCATTTTATAACAGGAGTTTTGTTCCCTTTGTTTAACATCTTCCCATTTCTTGCACCCCATTTTGACTACCACTCAGTTCAGTTCAGTCGCCCAGTTGTATCCGACTCTTTGCAACCCCGTGAATCGCAGCACGCCAGGCCTCCCTGTCCATCATCAACTCCTGGAGGTCACTCAGACTCATGTCTATCGAGTCAGTGATGCCATCCAGCCATCTCATCCTCTGTCGTCCCCTTCTCCTCCTTCCCCCAATCCCTCCCAGCATCAGAGTCTTTTCCAATGAGTCAACACTTCACATGAGGTGGCCAAAGTACTGGAGTTTCAGCTTCAGCATCATTCCTTCCAAACAAATCCCAGGACTGATCTCCTTCAGAATGGACTGGTTGGATCTCCTTGCAGTCCAAGGGACTCTCAAGAGTCTTCTCCAACACCACAGTTCAAAAGCATCAATTCTTCAGTGCTCAGCCTTCTTCACAGTCCAGCTCTCACATCTATACATGACCACAGGAAAAACCATAGCCTTGACTAGATGGATCTTTGTTGGTAAAGTAATGTCTCTGCTTTTGAATATGCTATCTAGGTTGGTCATGCTTTCCTTCCAAGAAGTAAGGATCTTTTAATTTCATGGCTGCAGTTACCATCTGCAGTGATTTTGGAGCCCAGAAAAATAAAGTCTGACACTGTTTCCACTGTTTCCCCATCTATTTCCCATGAAGTGATGCTACCACTGGCAACCACCAATTTAATTTCTGTTTGAATAAAGTTCAACTGTTTTAGATTCTACATTAAGCAAGATAATATAGTATTTGTCGTTCTCTGTTGACTTATTTTACTTAATATAAAGTCCTTAAGTTTCACTTATGTTGTAAAAAATGGATAAGGAGGGGCTAGGGATAAATTGGGAGATTTAGATTGACATGAACACACTGCTGCTACTGCTGCTGCTAAGTCGCTTCAGTTGTGTCTGACTCTGTGCGACCCCGTAGACGGCAGCCCACCGGGCTTCTCCGTCCATGGGATTCTCCAGGCAAGAACACTGGAGTGGGTTGCCATTTCCTTCTCCTATAAACACACTACTGCATATAAAATAGATAACTAAGAATCTGCACAGGGAGCTCTGCTCAATACTCTGCAATGGCTTATATGGGAAAAGAATCTTAAAAAAATGGGTGGTTATATGTATTTGTAAAACTGAGGCAGTTTTCTGTATACCTGAAAGCAATACAACATTGTAAATCAGCTATACTCCAATAAAAATTTAAGAAAAACTCACAAAAATGTTTTGAGATGGAAGATTTTCTGGAAATTATATTTTTAATAATTTTAACTTTTCTACCCATTTTATTCTTACTGTTAGAAAATATTATTTTCAGACACATTTATTTGAGAAAAACTTTTTAAATTTCTCATTTTTCTTAGATGTTTCATGGAACCATCATAGAAGAGCTAACTAATCACAGAGAATGGAGTCACTATAATGAAAATATAATAGAAGATCAAAAAGATTTTGTTTTTGTGAAGTTCAGCGGCCTTCATTTAAAATCTATGGAAAATCTTCAATCTTGTATCTCTCTTAGAGTATGCATCTTCTCAAACAATTTTATTACAGATATTCGTCCACTTCAGAGTTGTATGAAATTAATCAAACTTGATCTCCATGGAAATCAGGTAAGCAATAGTCATTTCACTTGTTTGCATATAAATTAAGCTGATATCTAATAAGCTCTTAGGTTATCAATACACAGTAGTTCTCCCAGGTAGGCTTTTGTGTGAAATATAAACAATTCAGAACTAAATAAAAAATATATATAAACACAAATATTAGCAAACACTTACATTAACCATTTAATAAACATTTTAAATATAATCAAACATTTGTAATTTAAAATATGTAAACCCAACAGTGTGTGATTTGGTTTATTTTGCTTCTTAAATCCATAGTCTTGATTAAGACTACTTCTTAACTGCTTCATTTTTTTAATGATATATACTAGACATAGAGCATTATATTAATTTCAAGTATACAACCTAATGATTCAGCATTTGTGTATATTGCAAAATGATCACAATAAGTCAAGTTAGCATCCTTCCCTAAAGAATTAAAATTTTTCCCTCATGAGGAGAACTTTTTCATTATTATCTATTTTCTTAACAACTTCCAAATATATAATCTTGTATCATTAACTACACTCACCCTACTGAATATTACTGAATAATATCCCTGGGTCTCATTTATCTTATAACTGAAAATTTCTATCTTTTTAGCAGCTTCACATTTCCCCTGCCACCTCTGCTCTGAATCACTGATGCGTTCTCTGTCAGAGTTTGTTTTTTGTTTTTTCAGATTCCACCTGAGTGAGATCACATGGTACTTGTTTTTCTCTCTTATTTCATTTAGTGTAATGCCCTTAAAGTGCACCATGTTGTTTCAAATGGCATGATTTCATTCTTTTTTTGTGAGTCAATTATATTACACTGGATGTGTATATCACATTTTCTTTACTTTTCCATAGACAGCAGCAGACAGTTGTTTGGTTGTTTTCATGTCTTGGCTATTATAAATAATACTGCAGTGAACATGGGAGTGTATGTGTCTATTTGAGCTAGTATTTTCACTTCCTTGTAATAAATTTCAAGAAATAGAATTGCTGGGTTATATGGAAGCTTTACTTTGAATTTTTTGAGGAACCCCTGCTGTTTACCTAGTGACTACACCAATTTACAATCCTCCAATCACTGCACAGGGTTCCCTGTCCTCCACATCCTTGCCAACACTTTATTTTTTGTCTTTTTGATAATAGCTATTCTCACAGGCCCTTAAATCTATTTCTCACTTCCACTGTATAATCATAAGGGATTTGATTTAGGTCATACCTGAATGATATAGTGGTTTTCCCTACTTTCTTCAATTTAAGTCTGAACTTGGCAATAAGGAGTTCATGGTCTGAGCCACAGTCAGCTCCTGGTCTTGATTTTGCTGATTGTATAGAGCTTCTCCATCTTTGGCTGCAAAGAATAAAATCGATCTGTTTTCTGGTGATATCCATGTGTAGAGTCTTCTCTTGTGTTGTTGGAAGAGGGTATTTGCTATGACCAGTGCATTTTCTTGGCAAAACTCTGTTAGTCTTTGCCCTGCTTCATTCCATATTCCAAGGCCAAATTTGCCTGTTACTCCAGGTGTTTCTTGACTTCCTACTTTTGCATTCCAGTCCTATAATGAAAAGGACATCTTTTTTGGGTGTTAGTTCTAAGAGGTCTTGTAGGTCTTCATAGAATCATTCAACTTCAGCTTCTTCAGCGTTACTGGTTGGGGCATAGACTTGGATTACTGTGATATTGAATGGTTTGCCTTGGAAATGAACAAAGATCACTCTGTCGTTTTTGAGATTGCATCCAAGTACTGCATTTTGGACTTTTGTTGACCATGATGGCCACTCCATTTCTTCTGAGGGATTCCTGCCCGCAGTAGTAGATATAATGGTCATCTGAGTTAAATTCACCCATTCCAGTCCGTTTTAGTTTGCTAATTACTAGAATGTCGACATTCACTGGTTCCAAATAGGAAAAGGAGTAAGGCTGTATATTGTCACCCTGTTTATTTAACTTATATGCAGAGTACATCATGAGAAACGCTGGGCTGGAAGAAACACAAGTTGGAATCAAGATTGCTGGGAGAAATGTCAATAACCTCAGATATGCAGATGACACCACCCTTATGGCAAAAAGTGAAGAGGAACTCAAAAGCCTCTTGATGAAAGTGAAAGTGGAGAGTGAAAAAGTTGGCTTAAAGCTCAACATTCAGAAAACGAAGATCATGGCATCTGGTCCCATCACTACATGGGAAATAGATGGGGAAACAGTGGAAACAGTGTCAGACTTTATTTTTCTGGGCTCCAATATCACTGCAGATGGTGACTGCAGCCATGAATGTAAAAGATGCTTACTCCTTGGAAGGAAAGTTATGACCAACCTAGGTAGCATATTCAAAAGCAGAGACATTACTTTGCCAACAAAGTTTCGCCTAGTCAAGGCTATGGTTTTTCCTGTGGTCATGTATGGATGTGAGAGCTGGATTGTGAAGAAGGCTGAGCACCAAAGAATTGATGCTTTTGAACTGTGGTGTTGGAGAATCTTGAGAGTCCCTTGGACTGCAAGGAGATCCAACCAGTCCATTCTGAAGGAGATCAGCCCTGGGATTTCTTTGGAAGGAATGATGCTAAAGCTGAAACTCCAGTATTTTGGCCACCTCATGCGAAGAGTTAACTCATTGGAGAAGACTCTGATGCTGGGAGGGATTGAGGGCAGGAGGAGAAGAGGACGGCAGAGGATGAGATGGCTGGATGCATCACTGACTCGATGGATGTGAGTCTGAGTGAACTCCGGGAGTTGGTGATGGACAGGGAGGCCTGGCGTGCTGCGATTCATGGGGTCACAAAGAGTCAGACACGACTGATCGACTGATCTGATCTGATCTGATCTGATTCTCACAGGCATGAGAATGGTCCCATGGTTTCAATATGCATTTCCCTGATGATTGGTGATGCTAAATATCTTTTGATGTACCTGTTGGCCACTGGAATGTCTTATTTGGAAAAACATTGTCTTAGATCCTCTGCCTATTTTTTAGTTGGATTTTTTTTTCTTATTGTTGTATGAGTTCTTTATAGGTTTTTGATGTTAGCCTCATCTCAGATGTGATTTGCAAATATTTTCCCCCATTCAGTAGGTTCCCTTTTATTTTTATTGATGGTTTCCTTTATGTGCAGAAGCTTTTTAGTTTGACATCATTTCACTGTGGTTCAGTTTTGAGTTTTTTTGCCTTTACCTTTGGTGTCAAATTGAAAAAACTATAGCCAAGACCCATATCAAGGTGCTTACCACCAGTGTTTCCTTCTAGGAAATTTATGGTTTCAGATTGTGCCTTCAAGTCTTTAATCCATGTTGAATTTACTTTTGTGTATAGCATAAGATAGTGGTCAAATTTCATTCTTTCACATGAGCGTGTCCCATTTTTTCAACACATTTTATTGAAGAAAATGCTCTTTTCCTAGTGTATGCTCTTTACTCCACTTTTATAAATAAATTGATCTTTACTGTAAATCAGTTTTGTAAATAAATGTGTGGGTTTATTCATGGGCTGTGTTTCTGTTCCATTGACCTTTTTTTTTTTTTTTAAATGCCAGTACCATTCTGTTTCTTTCTTTCTTTTTCTTTTCTTTTTTCTTTCTTTCTTTTTTTTTACTCTAGCTTTCTTTATATTATACTTTGAATTCAGTGTGAAAGCACCAGCTTCATTTTTTCTCAAGGTTTTTGACTATTTGAGTGTTTTTTAGTTTAGTACAAATATTAGGATTATTTGTTCTACTTATGTTAAAAATACCACTAGAATTTTGGCATGGTTTATGCTGAATCTCTAGGTTTCTTTGGGTAGTATATATGTTATAACAGCATTAATTCTTATAGCCCACAAGGAAAGAATATCTTTCAGTTTACTTGTATTCTTCAATTACTTTTCAATATGTCTTATAACTTTCAGTGTATATGCATGTCTTTCACCTCATTGGTTAAATTTATTTCTAAGTATTTTTACTATTTTGATGTAATTATGAATGAGACTATTTTATTAATTTCCTTTCCCAATATTTAATAGCTCAGGCATAGAAAGACAGCATAACTTTGTGTATTGATTTTGTATTCTGAAATGTTAATTGATTTTGTTTATTCTGACAGTTATTTTATGGAGTATTTAGGGTTTTCTGTATGCAGGCATACTGTATTTTAGTGGGTATCACTTTATTGCACTTCGCAAGTACTACATTTTTTACAAATTGATAATGTGGCAATCCTACATTATCAGATGATGATTTGCAATTTCTAGCAATAAAGTATTAGAGAAGGCAATAGCAACCCACTCCAGTACTCTTGCCTGGAAAATCCCATGGACAGAGGGAGCCTGGTGGGCTGCAGTCCATGGGGTTGCGAAGAGTCGGACACGACTGAGTGATTTCACTTTCACTTTTCACTTTCATGCATTGGAGAGGGAAATGGCAACCCACTCCAGCATTCTTGCCTGGACAATCCCAGGGATGGGGGAGCCTGGTGGGCTGCCGTCTATGGGGTCGCACAGAGTTGGACACGACTGAAGTTACTTAGCAGCAGCAGCAGCAATAAAGTATATTTTACATCAGATGTATACTTTGATTTTTTTCTAGACATAATGCTATTGCACACTTAATAGACTGTAATATAGTTTAAACAATTTTAATATGCACTGGGAAATAAAAAAAAGTCCTTCTTTATTGCAATATTTGCTATATTGCAGTAATCTGAAACCAAATGCACAAAATCTCTGAGATGTGAATGTAGGTCGTTTAATTTGCAAAAAGTGACAGTTTTACTTTTTCCTTTCCAGTTGGTCCTAGCTCCCAGTGCCATGTTGAATGAAAATACAAAACTGGGCATCCTTGTCTTATTCTTGCTGTTAGAGGGAAAGATTTTATCTTTTTTACCATTGAGAATGATATTAGCTGTAAGCTTGTCATATATGGCCTTTATTACGTGGAGGTAAATTCCTTCTAAACTCTTTGTTGAGAGTTTTAACTATAAATGGATGTTCAATTTTGGCAAATACCTTTCTTGTATCTATTGAGATGACTATATGATTTTTATCCTTCATTTTTGTTAATGTGGAGTATCAATGTGATAAGATAGTGGTCTTATTGATACTGGTCACTTATTGATAGTGGTCATATTGATACTCCACATTACACATTTGACTCCTTACATTTGACTCCTTAAGTTTTTCATGTAAGGAAAATATTTTAGAAAAGATTAAAAAGTCTACTTAGTACAAAGGAATTTTTATCGAATGCATTATATGTTTGTTTAATTACACTAGTAATTACAGGTACCTAATGTATTTTAGTTTACCCCAGTCATCCTTTGGATAATTAGAAATTCCATTTTTGTTTACTAATGAGAAATTTGCTATTTGAATATTGAATTATAGAAGATGTTTAATGTTTTTCCTTTTTTCCATATAATTCAGGGATAATTGGTATTTGAATTTAAGGTATTACTATTATTGCTTCAGATAAAGAGTCTACCAGATACCAAATTTTGGAGTGGATTGAAGAACCTAAAACTCCTCTATCTACATGACAATGGGTTTGCAAAGTTAAAGAACGTATGTATGTTATCTGCCTGCCCGAGCCTCATTGCCCTCACTATGTTTGATTGTCCAGTAAGCCTTAAAAAAGGATATAGACATGTTCTTGTCAACAGTATATGGACTCTCAAAGCATTGGATCATCATGTGATTTCTGATGAAGAAATAATTCAAAACTGGCGTCTTCCTGAAAGATTCAAGACATATAACCACCGACTTCTCTTTAATTTCTGCTCTGCTTTGAAAAAGGTAGTTGGCTTCATTTGAGTTCCATTTTAAATAAATGAAGTAAAAACTTAACTTCTAATTTCTATTACCTAAGTTATATAAATCAGTATTTTTATCATTTACATGAAATATCAGAACCTAGTGAATATATTATCATACTAATGTCTTAACAAAATTTATAAAAGCTTATGTGACTGCTATTAAAAATTACTAATCATGGGATTACCAAATTGTGGAGAAACAAGTATTTAACATTTTGAAGGGTCTCCATTACGTTTAATAGCTTTAAGAACGTATAGCTTACATGCTATAAAATTTACCCATTTTACATGTATGAGTCCATAATTTTGGTTAATTTGCATTTATATATAACTGTATAACTGTCTTCACAATCCAGTGTTAGAGATTTCCACCACTCCCAAAATTCTCCTTCTTCCCATTTGCAATTAACCCTCACTATTACTTTGGTCTTGGGTAACCATTTGTCTATTTCTGTCTCTGTAAATTTGTTTCTCTAAACATTTTATTCATTTTTTAATTCAAAAAACATTTATTAAACATCTTTCTACAGCACGCTAGACAGTATGCTGCTAAGTCGCTTCAGTCATGTCTGACTCTGTGCGACCCCATAGACGGCAGCCCACCAGGCTCCCTCATCCCTGGGATTCTCCAGGCAAGAACACTGGAGTGGGTTGCCATTTCCTTCAGTATAAGGAAATACACATACAAAGATGAATGTAGAATAAAGTATTTCCTTACTGGGAGCTGATAGACCTCATGGGATGAAAAATAATTACTACAAAATATAATAGGGCCCAATTACTGGACCTGTTATTGAAGATCCCAGAAAGTTTTTGTTTATACAGATTATATACATAGATATTAATGTATTAAAAATTAAAAGAGAATTTTCAAATATATACTTAAGTCATTTGAAATAACAAACCCATTTTATATCAACATAAACACATTTTATGAAAAAAATATACTTTCCTAAATAAAAATAATTAGAAGAATGACATTATTTTACATTTTTGTACATCTCTTCAATATCTGTGTTAATAAAACATATTTTCTCATATCTACTTCTGCATTCAAACTATTGTGATACGTTGTTTTGACTGAAGTAAATAAAGAAAATATGGCCTCATACAGATATGTAATTAGAAAAAGAAGGCTCTCATGGGTTCTTGAAGGGTCTTGGGGCCTCCCAAGGATTCTAAAATCACATTCTGAGATTTACTGAATTATTAAAAAAAAAAAAAAAAATCTATAAAATCATGTCAGTTATAATTCTAAAAAGAAAGTAGTTAGACTGAGCATCCCCTGTCTGTATTAAAATACTAAATGAGAATTAGTCTAACAACTTAATTCTTATACTCATTAACCTAAATGCCAAAGGATTCTATATCTGGAATCCACAGTATTTTTCCTTTTTTTTTTTTTTAAAGTAAAAGATCATCATATACTACAGTTGTTTTTAAACATGGCTGCTCATTAGAAACACATCTGGAGCTTTTGAGAAAAATATCAATACCTGGGCATTTGTATTTTTCAAAAAATTCCACGATAATTCTGATATGCATCTGGATTTTAAAAAGTGATAACAGGATTTGTATTAAATGGTAGATTTAGTGATATAGAATTCTATTATTGTCTGTTTATCAATCATGATACAATGGTATTAAGCAAATAATAGTTATATAATAACAATAATAAATTATATTTATCAGTTTTCTTAATAGCCAGATAGAAAACAAAAGATAATTACATTTGCAAGCCATAATGGAAACATGATTAATCTCACAATATAAAATAATTGCATACAATTTGGAGTTCTCTTGGAGTGATTGGTAAGTGGAAATGCATACATACACATGTTTTCACCTGCCCAGCCAGTCTTGTCTTTGAGTTGATGCATTTAATCCACTTACATTTAAGGTGATTATCAATATATATGATCCTATTACCATTTTCTAAATTGTTTTGGGTTTATTTTTTGTAAGTCTTTTCCTTATCTTGTGTTTCTTGTTTAGAAAAGTTCTTTTAGCTTTTGTTGTAAAGCTGGTTTGGTGGTGCCGAATCTCTTAACTTTTGCCTGTTTGGAAAGCTTTTGATTTCTCCATCAAATCTGAGCAAGAGTCTTGCTGGGTAGAGTATTCTTAGTTGTAGGTTCTTTCCTTTCATCACTTTAAATATCCTGACCTTATCCTCTGATTTGTAGAGTTTCTGTTAATAAATCAACTGAAAACATTATGGAAGCCCTTGTATGTTACTTGTCATTTTTCCCTTGTTTCCTTTGACATTTTGTCTTTATCTTCAATTTTCATCAATTTGATTACTATGTCTTAGTGTGTTCCTCCTTGGGTTTATCCTGTGTGTCTGTCTGCACTTCCTGGACTTGGATGAATATTTCCTTTCCCAATTTTTAGGGAAGTTTTCAGCTATACTTCTTCAAATATTTTCTCAGGTCCTTTCTCTATTCTCCTTCTGCGACCCCTATAATGCGAATGTTGGTGCATTTAATGTTGTCACAGATCAGATCAGATCAGTCGCTCAGTCTTGTCCGACTCTTTGCGACCCCATGAATCACAGCATGCCAGGCCTCCCTGCTGCTAAGTCGCTTCAGTCGTGTCCGACTCTGTGCGATCCCATAGACAGCAGCCCACCAGGCTCCTCCGTCCCCGGGATTCTCCAGGCAAGAATACTGGAGTGTGTTGCCATTTCCTTCTCCAGTGCATGAAAGTGAAAAGTAAAAGTGAAGTCGCTCAGTCGTGTCCGACTCTTAGTGATCCCATGGACTGCTGCCTACCAGGCTCCTCCATCCATGGGATTTTCCAAGCAAGAGTACTGGGGTGGGGTGCCATTGCCTTCCCCGCCAGGCCTCCCTGTCCATCACCAACTCCCGGATTTCACTCAGACTCACGTCCATCGAGTCAGTGATGCCATCCAGCCATCTCATCCTCTGTCGTCCCCTTCTCATCCTGCCCCCAATCCCTCCCAGCATCAGAGTCTTTTCCAATGAGTCACCTCTTCTCATGAGGTGGCCAAAGTACTGGAGTTTCAACTTTAGCATCATTCCTTCCAAAGAAATCCCAGGGCTGATCTCCTTCAGAATGGACTGGTTGGATCTTCTTGCAGTCCAAGCGACTCTCAAGGGTCTTCTCCAACACCACAGTTCAAAAGCATCAATTCTTCGGTGCTCAGCCTTCTTCACAATCCAACTCTCACATCCATACATGACCACAGGAAAAACCATAGCCTTGACTAGACGAACCTTTGTTGGCAAAGTAATGTCTCTGCTTTTGAATGTGCTATCTATGTTGGTCATAACTTTCCTTCCAAGGAGTAAGTGCCTTTTAATTTCATGGCTGCAGTCACCATCTGCAGTGATTTTGGGGCCCAGAAAAATAAAGTCTAACACTGTTTCCACTGTTTCCCCATGTATTCCCCATGAAGTGATGGGACCAGATGCCATGATCTTCGTTTTCTGAATGTTGAGCTTTAAGCCAACTTTTTCACTCTCCACTTTCACTTTCATCAAGAGGCTTTTGAGTTCCTCTTCACTTTCTGCCATAAGGGTGGTGTTATCTGCATATCTGAGGTGATTGGTATTTCTCCCGGCAATCTTGATTCCAGCTTGTGCTTCTCCCAGTCCAGCATTTCTCATGATGTACTCTGCATAGAAGTTAAATAAGCAGGGTGACAATATACAGCCTTGACGTACTCCTTTTCCTATTTGCAACCAGTCTGTAGTTCCATGTCCAGTTCTAACTGTTGCTTCCTGACCTGCATACAAATTTCTCAAGAGGCAGATCAGGTGGTCTGGTATTCCCATCTCTTTCAGAATTTTCCAGTTTATTGTGATCCACACAGTCAAAGGGTTTGGCATAGTCAATAAAGCAGAAATAGATGTTTTGCTGGCACTCTCTTGCTTTTTCAATGATCCAGCGGATGTTGGCAATTTGATCTCTGGGTCCTCTGCCTTTTCTAAAACCAGCTTGAACATCAGGAAGTTCATGGTTCACATATTGCTGAAGCCTGGCTTGGAGAATTTTGAGCATTACTTTAGTAGCCTGTGAAATGAGTGCAATTGTGCGGTAGTTTGAGCATTCTTTGGCATTGCCTTTCTTTGGGCTTGGAATGAAAACTGACCTTTTCCAATCCTGTGGCCACTGCTGAGTTTTCCAAATTTGCTGGCATATTGAGTGCAGCACTTTCACAGCATCATCTTTCAGGATTTGGAATAGCTCAACTGGAATTCCATCACCTCCACTAGTTTTGTTTATAGTGATTCTTTCTAAGGCCCACTTGACTTCACATTCCAGAATGTCTGGCCCTAGGTTAGTGATCACACCATCATGATTATCTGGGTCGTGAAGCTCTTTTTTGTACAGTTCTTCTGTGTATTCTTGCCACCTCTTCTTAATATCTTCTGCATCTGTTAGGTCCATACCATTTCTGTCCTTTATCGAACCCATCTTTGCATGAAATGTTCCTTTGGTATCTCCGATTTTTTTGAAGTGATCCCTAGTCTTTCCCATTTTGTTGTTTTCCTCTATTTCTTTGCATTGATCACTGAAGAAGGCTTTCTTATTTCTTCTTGCTATTCTTTGGAACTCTGCATTCAGATGTTTATATCTTTCCTTTTCTCCTTGGCTTTTCACTTCTCTTTTCACAGCTATTTGTAAGGCCTGCTCAGACAGCCATTTTGCTTTTTTGCATTTCTTTTCCATGGGGATGGTCTTGATCCCTGTCTCCTGTACAATGTCACGAACTTCATTCCATAGTTCATCAGGCATTCTATCTGTCAGATCTAGGCCCTTAAATCTATTTCTCACTTCCACTGTATAATCATAAAGGATTTGATTTAGGTCATACCTGAATGGTCTAGTGGTTTTCCCTACTTTCTTCAATTTCAGTCTGAACTTGGCAATAAGGAGTTCATGGTCTGAACCACAGTCAGCTCCCAGTCTTGTTTTTGCTGACTGTTTAGAGCTTCTCCATCTTTGGCTGCAAAGAATATAATTCCTCTGATTTTGGTGTTGACCATCTGGTGATGTCCATGTGCAGAGTCTTCTCTTGTGTTATTGGAAGAGGGTGTTTTTTATGACTAGTGCATTTTCTTGGCAAAACTCTGTTAGTCTTTGCCCTGCTTCATTCCGTATTCCAAGGCCAAATTTGCCTGTTACTTCAGGTGTTTCTTGACTTCCTACTTTTGCATTCCAGTCCCCTATAATGAAAAGGACATCTTTTTTGGGTGTTAGTTCTAAAAGATGTTGTAGGTCTTCATAGAACCATTCAACTACACCTTCTTTAGCATTACTGGTTGGGGCATAGGCTTGAATAACTGTGATACTGAATGGTCTGCCTTGGAAATGAACAGAGATCATTCTGTCCTTTTTGAGATTGCATCCAAGTACTGCATTTTGGACTCTTTTATTGACCATGATGACTACACCATTTCTTCTGAGGGAAGACGTAGTAGCCCCTGAGGGAAGAAGTAGCTGCCCGCAGTAGTAAATATAATGGTCATCTGAGTTAAATTCACCGATTCCAGTCCATTTGAGTTCGCTTATTCCTAGAATGTCGACATTCACTCTGGCCATCTCTTGTTTGACCACTTCCAATTTGCCTTGATTCATGGACCTGACATTCCAGGTTCCTATGCAATTATTGCTCTTTACAGCATCAGACCTTGCTTCTATCACCAGTCACATCCACAGCTGGGTACTTTTTCCATCCCTTCATTCTTTCCGCAGTTTTTTCTCCACTGATCTCCAGTAGCATATTGGGCACCTACTGACCTTGGGAGTTTCTCTTTCAGTATCCTATCATTTTGCCTTTTCATTCTGTTCATGGGGTTCTCAAGGCAAGAATACTGAAGTGGTTGCCATTCCCTTCTCCAGTGGAGCACATTCTTTCAGATCTCTCCAACAAGACCCACCCATCTTGGGTTGCCCCACGGGCATGGCTTAGTTTCATTGAGTTAGACAAGGCTGTGGTTCTAGTGTGATTAGATTAACTAGTTTTCTGTGAGTATGGTTTCAGTGTGTTTGCTCTCTGACGCCCTCTTGCAACAGAGGTTGCCATAGAATTGATGCTTTCAAACTGTGGTACTGAAGGAGACTCTTGGGAGTCCCTTGGATTGCATGGAGATCAAACCAGTCAATCCTAAAGGAAATTGACCCTGAATACTCATTGAAAGGACTGATGTTGAAGTTCCAATACTTTGGCCACCTGATGCAAAGAGCCAGCTCTTTGGAAAAGACCTTGATGCTGGGAAAGATTGAGGACAGGAGGAGAAGGGGATGACAGAGGATGAGAGGTTGCATGGCATCGCTGACTCAGTGGACATGACTTTGAGCAAACTCTGCGAGATATGGAGGACAGGGAAACCTGGTGTGCTGTAGTCCATGGAGTTTCAGAGTCAGACATAGCTGAGTGACAGAACAATAAATCAATTACAAGGGAAAATAGGAAAATTCACAATTATGTAGAGATTAAAAAATTTACAACAACCAATGTATTGAAAAAAAAAAAAAAAGGCCTAAACAAATTGAATGACAACTAATAGGATATAGTAAAAGCTGTTTAGAGGGCATTTTATAGTGATAAGATGCCTACATTAAAAAAAGAACTCAAATGAACAATATAACTTTATACCCCAAGGAACTAGAAAAAAAGAACAAAATAAACCAAATTTTGTGGGAATAAGAAAATAAAAACCAGAAATAAATGGAATGGAGATTAAAAAACTGCTGCTGCTGCTGCTAAGTCGCTTCAGTCATGTCCGACTCTGTGCGACCCCATAGACGGCAGCCCACCAGGCTCCCCCTCCCTAGGATTCTCCAGGCAAGAACACTGGAGTGGGTTGCCATCTCCTTCTCCAATTCATGAAAGTGAAAAGTGAAAGTGAAGTCACTCAGTCATGTCTGACTCTTAACGACCCCATGGACTGCAGCCTACCAGGCTATTCCGTCCATGGGATTCTCCAGGCAAGAGTACTGGAGTGGGGTGCCATTGCCTTCTCCCAGAAAAGATAAATGAAACAAAGAGATTTATTTTTTGAAAAGATAAATAAAATAAACTCTTTGTTATACTTGAGGGAGAGGATCCAAGGAAGTAAGATTCGGAAGAAAGAGGAGACCTCACAGTTGATACCACACAAATACAGAAGATTATGAGAGACTGCTATATGCAATTGTATGCCAACAGACAACCTAGAAATGGATACATTCCTAGAAACATACAACTTACTAAGACCAAATCATGAAGAAATTAAAAAAAAAAAAAAAAAAAGGCACTAATTAGCAGGGAGATTGACTCAGTAATCAAAAGTCTCCTAACATAGAAAAGTTTAGAACCAGATGGCTTCACTGGTAAATTCTACCAAACATTTAAGGAAAAACTAATACCAATTTTTCTCATACTTTTCAAAAAGAAATAGAATCTAAAAGAACACTTAACTGAGACTATATGAGGATACTGGAAGAAAAATACAGATCAATATCCTTGATGAATATGAATGCAAAATCCTCAACAAAATGTTAGCAAACTGAGTTCACTAATATATTGAAAAGATCATACATCATGATGAGGTGGGCTTTATCCCTGGGATAAAAATATCCCTAGTGAATATAAACACAAAAATCTTTAACAAAACCTTAGCAAGTATAATTTAGTATATGTAAGAAGAATTATATACCATGAGCAAGTAGAACTTGTTTCAGGGATGCACAGCTGGTTCAATATTTGAAAATGAATTAATGTAATCTCCCATATCAAAAGACTCAAGAATGTTTTCTTCCTAAGACTAGGAACAAAACAGATGGCTGTTCTTATTCCTCTTGTCAACATGCTGCTGGTAAGTCTAGGTGGTGCAATAAAGTGAGAAAAGGAAATAAAACATACCGATGAGAAAAGAAGAAATAAACTATTTGCAGATGAAACGATCACCTATGTGGAAAATGCCACAGAATCTACCAAAAAACATCTTAAAAATAAAAAGTGAGCTTAGCAGGGCTGCAGGGTGCTAGGTAAACAAAAATCTATCCTATTTCTGTGTACCAGCAGTGAGTACATGGTCACCAAAATTAAACACCTATTGTCATTTATAATCACTCAAAAATGAAATACTTAGATGTAAAATTAACAAAATATGAATAGAACTTGATGGAGAAAATATAGCTTTTTCAATAAATGTTACTTGGAACAGTTGTACACATAGACACACACACACAAGAAATGAACTTCCTTAGGTTTTACACTAAAAAAAAAAAAAATAATAACTCAAATTGGATCTTGGAGTTAAATTTAAAACTAAAAACTAAAAAAAACTTTTAGAAGAAATAAAATTGAAGGAAATCTTTAGGATCTAGGCTGAGGCAAAGACAGACCAGATACTATAAGCACCATCTTTAAAAGAAAAAAATGGTAAAGTGAACTTCATGGTAAAGTTTGGTAAACTTCAATGGTAAAGTTTTTAAAAATACTCTGTAAAAGACCCTATTAAGTGAATGAAAAGGTAAGCTCAGGGTCAGGGAAAGTATTTGGAAGTGAAATTTTAAAAATGACAATAAGGGTGGTACTAAGATGGCAGAGGAATAGAACGGGGAGACCACTTTCTCCCCCACAAATTCATCAAAAGAACCTTTGAACGCTGAGCAAATTCCACAAAACAACTTCTGAATGCTGGCAGAAGACATCAGGCACCCAGAAAGGCAGCCCATTGTCTTCAAAAGGAGATGGAGAAGTCTTGAGGCTACTGTAAGAATAAGACTGAAATCCAGAGGCAGGAGGCTTAAGTTCAAAACCTGAGATCACCAGAGAACTCCTGACTCCAGGGAACTTTAATCGATAAGAGCTCATCCAAAAGCCTCCATACCTACACTGACCCAAGAGCCAACAAGTTCCAGAGCAAGATATACCACGCAAATTATCCAGCAACATATGAACATAGCCCTGAGCTTCAATATACTGGCTGCCGAAAGTTACACTAAACCCACTGACATCTTAAAACTCACTACTGGACACTTCATTGCACTCGAGAGAGAAGACATCCAGCTCCACCCACCAGAGGACCAACACAAGCTTCCCTAACCAGGAAACCTTGACAAGCCACCAGTCCAACCCCACCCACAGCAAGGAACCTCCACAATAAAGAGGAACCACAAACTGCCAGAATATGGAAAGACCACCCCAAACACAGCAATCTAAACAAGATGAAAAGGCAGAGAAATACTCAGTAGGTAAAGAAACAGGATAAATACCCACCAAATCAAACAAAAGAGGAAGAGATAGGGAATCTACCTGAGAAAGAATTCAGAACAATGATAGTGAAAATGATCCAAAATCTTGAAAAAAAAAATGGAGTTACAGATAAATAGCATGGAGACAAGAATTGAGAAGATGCAAAATATGTTTAACAAGGACGTAGGAAGAAATAAAAAAAGAGTCAGTATATAATGAATAATGCAATAAATGAGATCAAAGACACTCTGGAGGGAACCAACAGTAGAATAATGGAGACAGATGATAAGATAAATGAGATAGAAGATAGAATGGTAGAAATAAATGAAGCAGAAAGGAAAAAAGAAAAAAAGAATTAAAGAAATGAGGACAAACTCAGAGACCCCTGGGACAATGTGAAATGCCCCAACATTCAAATCATAGGAGTCCCAGAAGAAGAAGACAAAAAAGAAAGACCATGAGAAAATACTTGAGGAGATAATAGTTGAAAACTTCCCTAAAATGGGAAAGGAAATAGTCACCCAAGTCCAAGAAACCCAGAGAGTCCCAAACAGGATAAACCCAAGGCAAAACACCCCAAGACACATAGTAATCAAAATAACAAAGATCAAACACCAAGAACAAATAGTAAAAACAGCAAGGGAAAAACAACAGATAACACACAAGGGGATTCCCATAAGGATAACAGCTGATCTTTCAATAGAAACTCTTCAGGCCAGAAGGGAATGGCAGGACATACTTAAAGTGATGAAAGAGAAAAACCTACAACCCAGATTACTGTACCCAGCAAGGATCTCATTCAAATATGAAGGAGAAATCAAAAGCTTTACAGGCAAGCAAAAGCGGAGAGAATTCAGCACCACCAAACCAGCTCTCCAGCAAATGATAAAGGATCTTATCTAGACAGGAAACACAGAAAGGGTGTATAAACTGGAACCCAAAACAACAAAGTAAATGGCAATGGGATCATACTTATCAATTATTACCTTAAATGTAAATGGGTTGAATGCCCCAACCAAAAGACAAAGACTGGCTGAATGGATACAAAAACAAGACCCCTATATATGTTGTCTACAAGAGACCCACCTCAAAACAAGGGACATATACAGACTGAAAGTGAAGGGCTGGAAAAAGTTATTCCATGCAAATAGCAAAATAAAGCAGGAGTAGCAGTACTCTTACAGATAAAATAAACTTTAAAATAAAGGCTGTGAAAAGAGACAAGGACACTACATAATGATCAAAGGATCAATCCAAGAAGAAGATATAACAATTATAAACATATATGCACCCAACATAGGAGCACTGCAATATATAAGGCAAATGCTAACAAGTTTGAAATGGGAAATTAACAATAACACAATAATAGTGGGAGACTTTAATACCCCACTCACCCCTACGGATAGATCAACTAAACAAAAATTAACAAGGAAACACAAATTTTAAATGATACAATAGACCAGTTAGGCCTAATTGATATCTATAGGACATTTCACCCCAAAACAATGAATTTCACTTTTTCCTCAAGCGCACACAGAACCTTCTCCAGGATAGATCACATCCTGGGTATAAATCTAGCCTTGGTAAATTCAAAAAATGTGAAATCATTCAAGCATTGTCTCTGACCACAATGCAGTAAGATTAGATGTCAATTACATGAGAAAAACAGTTAAAAATTCCAACATACGGAGGCTGAACAACATGCTGCTGAATGACCAACAATTCACAGAAGAAATCAAAAAAGAAATAAAAGTATGCATAGAAACGAATGAAAATGAAAACACAACACCCCAAAACCTGTGGGGCAGTGTAAAAGCAGTTCTAAGGGGAAGGTTCATAGCACTACAGTTGATACCACTTACCTCAAGAAAAGAGAAAAAAGTCAACTAAATAACATAACTCTACAACGAAAGCAACTAGAAAAGGAAGAAATGAAGAACCTCAGGGTTAGTAGAAGGAAAGAGATCTTAAAAATTCAGTTCGGTTCAGTTCATTCACTTAGCCGTGTCCAACTCTTTATGACCCCATGAATCACAGCACTCCAGGCCCCCCTGTCCATCACCAACTGCCAGAGTTCACCCAAACCCATGTTCATTGAGTCGGTGATGCCATTCAACCATCCCATCCTCTGTCTTCCCCTTGTCCTCCTACCCTCAATTGTTCCCAGCATCAGGGTCTTTTCAAATGAGTCAGCTCTTCTCATCAGTGGCCAAAGTATTGGAGTTTCAGCTTCAGCATCGGTCCTTCCAGTGAATATTCAGGACTGATTTCCCTTATCAGGGACTGGTTGGATCTCCTTGCAGTCCAGATCAGATCAGATCAGATCAGTCGCTCAGTCGTGTCCGACTCTTTGCGACCCCATGAACCGCAGCACGCCAGGCCTCCCTGTCCATCACCAGCTCCCGGAGGTCACTCAGACTCGCATCCATCGAGTCAGTGATGCCATCCAGCCATCTCATCCTCTGTCGTCCCCTTCTCGTCCTGGCCTCAATCCCTCCCAGCATCAGAGTCTTCTCCAATGAGTCAATCCTTCGCATGAGGTGGCCAAAATACTGGAGTTTCAGCTTTAGCATCATTCCTTCCAAAGAAATTCCAGGATTGATCTCCTTCAGAATGGACTGGTTGGATCTTCTTGCAGTCCAAGGGACTCTCAAGAGTCTTCTCCAACACCACAGTTCAAAAGCATCAATTCTTCAGTGCTCAGCCTTCTTCACAGTCCAGCTCTCACATCCATACATGACCACAGGAAAGACCATAGCCTTGACTAGGCGAACCTTTGTTGGTAAAGTAATGTCTCTGCTTTTGAATATGCTATCTAGGTTGGTCATAACTTTCCTTCCAAGGAGTAAGCGTCTTTTAATTTCATGGCTGCAGTCACCATCTGCAGTGATTTTGGAGCCCAGAGAAACAAAGTCTGACACTGTTTCCACTGTTTCCCCATCTATTTCCCATGCAGTGATGGGACCAGATGCCATGATCTTCGTTTTCTGAATGTTGAGCTTTAAGCCAACCTTTTCACTCTCCACTTTCACTTTCATCAAGAGGCTTTTTAGCCCCTCTTCACTTTCTGCCATTAGAGTGGTGTCGTCTGCATATCTGAGGTTATTGATATTTCTCCCGGCAATCTTGATTCCAACTTGTGTTTCTTCCAGTCCAGCATTTCTCATGATGTACTCTGCATAGAAGTTAAATAAACATGGTGACAATATGCAGCCTTGACGTACTCCTTTTCCTATTTGGAACCAGTCTGTTGTTCCATGACCAGTTCTAACTGTTGCTTCCTGACCTGCATACAGCTTTCTCAAGAGGCAGATCAGGTGGTCTGGTATTCCCATTTCTTTCAGAATTTTCCATAGTTTATTGTGATCCACACAGTCAAAGGCTTTGGCATAGTCAATAAAGCAGAAATAGATGTTTTTCTGGAACTCTCTTGCTTTTTCCATGATCCAGCGGATGTTGGCAATTTGATCTCTGGTTCTTCTGCCTTTTCTAAAACCAGCTTGAACATCAGGAAGTTCACGGTTCACATATTGCTAAAGCCTGGCTTGGAGAATTTTGAGCATTACTTTACTAGCGTGTGAGATGAGTGCAATTGTGCGGTAGTTTGAGCACTCCTTGGCATTGCCTTTCTTTGGGATTGGGATGAAAACTGACCTTTTCCAATCTTGTGGCCACTGCTGAGTTTTCCAAATTTGCTGGCATATTGAGTGTAGCACTTTCACAGCATCATCATTCAGGACTTGGAATAGCTCCACTGGAATTCCATCACCGCCACTAGCTTTGTTCGTAGTGATGCTTTTTAAGGCCCATTTGACTTCACATTCCAAGATGTCTGGCTCTAGGTCAGTGATCACATCATCATGATTATCTAGGTCTTGAAGCTCTTTTTTGTACAGTTCTTCTGTGTATTCTTTCAGTCCAAGGAATTCTCAAGAGTCTTCTCCAACACCACAGTTCAAAAGCATCAATTCTTCAGCACTCAGCTTTCTTTATAGTCCAACTCTCACATCCATACATGACCAATGGAAAAACCATAGCCTTTATTAGACAGACCTTTCTTGACAATATCTCTGCTTTTTAATATGATTTGTAAGTTGGTCATAACTTTACTTACAAGGAGTAAGCTAAATGCAAAAGAAAAGAGACCATAGCAATAATCAACATAGCTAAAAGCTGGTTCTTTGAGAAGATAAATACAATTGACAAACCATTAGCCAGACTCATCAAGAAACAAAAGGAGAAAAATCAATAAAATTAGAAATGAAAATGGAGAGATCACCAAAGACAACACAGAAATACAGACTCATAAGAGACTACTATCAGCAACTATATGCGAATAAAATGGACAACTTGGAAGAAATGGACAAATTCTTAGCAAAGTATCAGATCAGATCATATCAGATCAGTCGCTCAGTCGTGTCCAACTCTTTGCGACCCCATGAATCACAGCACGCCAGGTTTCCCTGTCCGTCACCAACTCCCAGAGGTCACTCAGACTCACACCTATCGAGTCAGTGATGCCATCCAGCCATCTCATCCTCTGTCGTCCCCTTCTCCTCCTGCCCCCAATCCCTCCCAACATCAGAGTCTTCTCCAATGAGTCAACTCTTCACATGAGGTGGCCAAAATACTGGAGTTTCAGCTTTAGCATCATTCCTTCCAAAGAAATCCCAGGGCTGATCTCCTTCAGAATGCACTGGTTGGATCTCCTTGCAGTCCAAAGGACTCTCGAGTCTTCTCCAACACCACAGTTCAAAAGCATCGATTCTTCGGCGCTCAGCCTTCTTCACAGTCCACAGACCACAGGAAGGACCGTAGACTTGACTAGGCGAACCTTAACTTTCCAAAACTGAGCCAGGAAGGGATAGGGTATCTTAAGAGACCCATCACAAGCCTAAAAATTGAAACCATAATCAGAAATCTTCCAGCAAACAAAAGCCCAGGGCAAGATGGCTTCATAGCTGAATTCTACCAAAAATTTAGAGATGCCAATACCTATCCTACTCAAACTCTTCCAGAAAATTGCAGAGGAAGGTAAATTTCCAAACTCATTCTATGAGGCCACTATCACTCTAATACCAAAACCTGGCAAAGATGCCACAAAAAAAGAAAACTAGAGGCCAATATCATGGATGAACATAGATGCAAAAATCCTTAACAAAATTCTAGCAAATAAAATCTAACACCATATTAAAAAGATCATACATCATGACCAATTGGGCTTTATCTCAGGGATGCAAAGATTCTTCAAAATCCGCAAATCAATCAATGTAATACACCACATTAACCAATTGAAAGATAAAAATCAAATGATTATCTCAATAGATTCAGAGAAAGCCTTTGACAAAATTCAACATCCATTTATGATAAAAACCCTCTTGAAAGCAGGAATAGAAGGAACATACCTCAACATAACAAAAGCTATATATGACAAACCCACAGCAGACATTATCCTCAATGGTGAAAAATTGAAAGCATTTCTCCTAAAGTCAGGAACAGGACAAGGGTGCCCACTCTCACCACTACTATTCAACATAGATTTGGAACTTTTGGCCACAGCAATCAGAGCAGAAAAAGAAATTAAAAAATCCAGATTGGAAAAGAATAAGTAAAACTCTTACTGTTTACAGGTGACATGATCCTCTACTTAGAAAACCCAAAAGACTCCACCAGACAATTACTAGAGCTAATCAATGAATATAGTAAAGTTGCAAGATATAAAATTAACACACAGAAATCCCTTACATTCCTATATACTAACAATGAGAAACCAGAAAGAGAAAATAAGGAAACAATTCCAGTCACCATTGCAACAAAAAGAATAAAATACTTCGGAATATATCTACCTAAAGAAAACTATAAAACACTGGTGAAAGAAACAAATTAAAAAATAAAAGCCATGTGATAATCTCAATAGATGCAGAGAAAGCCTTTGACAAAATTCAACATCCATTTATGATAAAAACTCTCCAGAAAGCAGGAATAGAAGGAACATACCTCAGCATAATAAAAGCTATATATGACACACCCACAGCAAACATTATCCTCAATGGTGAAAAATTGAAAGCATTTCCCCTCAAGTCAGGAACAAGACAAAGGTGCCCAGTCTCACCACTACTATTCAACATAGTGTTGGAAGTTTTGGCCACAGCAATCGGAGCAGAAAAAGAAATAAAAGGAATCCAAATTGGAAAAGAAGTAAAACTCTCATTGTGTGCAGATGACATGATCCTCTACATAGAAAACCCTAAAGACTCCACCAGAAAATTACTAGAGCTAATCAATGAATATAGTAAAGTTGCAGGATATGAAATCAAACACACAGAAATCCCTTGCATTTCTATACACTAATAATGAGAAAATAGAAAGAGAAATTAAGTAACAATTCCATTCACCATTGCAACAAAAAGAATAAAAATAAAAAACTTAGGAATGTATCTACCTAAAGAAACAAAAGATCTAGATATAGAAAACTATAAAACACTGGTGAAAGAAATCAAAGAGGACACTAATAGATGGACAAATATACCGTGTTCATGGATAGGAAGAATCAATATAGTGAAAATGAGTATACTACCGAAAGCAATCTATAGATTCAGTGAAATCCCTATCAAGCTACCAACGGTATTTTTCACCCAACTAGAACAAATACTTTCACAATTTGTATGGAAATACAAAAAATCTTGATTAGCCAAAGAAGCCTTGAGAAAGAAGACTGGAACTGGAGGAATCAACCTGCCTGACCTCAGGCTCTACTACAAAGCCACAGTCATCAAGACAGTATGGTACTGGCACAAAGACAGAAATATAGATCATTGGAACAAAATAGAAAGCCCAGAGATAAATCCACACACCTATGGACACCTTATCTTTGACAAAGTAGGCAAGACTATACAATGGAGAAAAGACAATCTCTTTAACAAGTGGTGCTGGGAAAACTGGTCAACTACTTGTAAAAACATGAAGCTAGAACCATTTTTAACACTGTACAAAAATAAATTCAAAATAGATTAAACATCTAAGTGTAAGACCAGAAACCATAAAACTCCTAGAGGAAAACATAGGCAAAACACTCTCTGACATAAATCGCAACAGAATCCTCTATGACCCACCTCCAAGAGTAATGGAAATAAAAGCAAAAATAAACAAATGGGACCTAAATTAACTTAAAAAGCTTTTGCACAACGAAGGAAACTCTAAGCAAGGTGAAAAGACAGCCTTCAGAATGGGAGAAAATAATAGCAAATGAAACAACTGACAAACAACTAATCTCAAAAATATACAAGCAACTCCTTCAGCTCAATTCCAGAAAAATAAACGACCCAATCAAAAAATAGGTCATAGAACTAAACAGACATTTCTCCAAAGAAGACATACAGATGGCTAACAAGCACATGAAAAAATGTTCAACATCACTCATTATCAGAGAAATGCAAATCACAACCACCATGAGGTACCTTTTTATGCCAGGCACAATGGCTGCTACCCCAAAGTCTACAAAGAATGAATGCTGGAGAGGGTGTGGAAAAAAGGGAACCCTCTTATACTGTTGGTGGGAATGCAAATTAGTACAGCCACTATGGAAAACAGTGTGGAGATTCCTTACAAAACTGAAAATAGAACTGCCATACGACCTAGCAATCCCACTGCTGGGCATACACACCACAATCCCACTGCTGGACATACACACTGAGGAAAGCAGAATTGAAAGAGACGTGTACCCCAGTGTTCCTCACTGCACTGTTTATCATAGGCAGGACATGGAAGCAACCTAGATATCCATCAGCAGATAAATGGATAAGAAAGATGTGGTACATATACACAATGGAATATTACTTGGCCATAAAAAAGAATACATTTGAATCAATTCTGATGAGGTGGATGAAACTGGAGCCTATTATACCGAGTGAAGTAAGCCGGAAAGAAAAACATCAGTACAGTATACTAACATATATATGTATGTGTGTGTGTATATATATATATATATATAGGCCCATCACTACATGGGAAATAGATGGAGAAACAGTGGAAACAGTGTCAGTATTTATTTTTCTGGGCTCCAAAATCACTGCAGATGGTGACTGCAGCCATGAAATTAAAAGACGCTGACTCCTTGGAAGGAAAGTTATGACCAACCTAGATAGCATATTCAAAAGCAGAGACATCACTTTGCCAACAAAGGTCCGTCTAGTCAAGGCTATGGTCTTTCCTGTGGTCATGTATGGATGTGAGAGCTGGACTGTGAAGAAGGCTGAGCACCGAAGAATTGATGCTTTTGAACTGTGGTGTTGGAGAAGACTCTTGAGAGTCCCTTGGACTGCAAGAAGATCCAACCAGTCCATTCTGAAGGAGATCAATCCTGGAATTTCTTTGTAAGGAAGGATGATAAAGCTGAAACTCCAGTATTTTGGGCACCTCATATGAAGAGTTGACTCATTAGAGAAGACTCTGATGCTGGGAGGGATTGAGGGCAGGAGGAGAAGGGGACGACAGAGGATGAGATGGCTGGATGGCATCACTGACTTGATGGGTGTGAGTCTGAGTGACCTCCGGGAGCTGGTGATGGACAGGGAGGCCTGGCGTGCTGCGGTTCATGGGGTCGCAAAGAGTCGGACACGACTGAACGATTGATCTGATCTGATGTATATATATATGGAATTTAGAAAAGTAGTAATGATAACCCTATATGCGAGACAGCAAAAGAGACACAAATGTATAGAACAGTCTTTTAGATTCTGTGGGAGAGTAGGAGGCTGGGATGATTTGGGAGAATGACATTGAAACATGTATAGTATTGTATGTGAAATGGGTCACCAGTCCAAATTCAATGCATGGGATAGGGTGCTTGGGGCTGGTGCACTGGGATGACCCAGAGGATGGGGAGGGAGGTGGGAGGGGTGTTAAGGATGAGGGGGAAAAGAATGATAATAGGTACTTCAAGTGGTGGAAATTTGTGTAAAGTTTTTTGTTCTTGTATTTTGATCTGTCCTAAAAATTTTAGTGGTTTATTACTATGGTTCTAAATTTTTTTTTGTTATTTAATGTTAGTTAATTCAGGTGAAATTTTTTAATTGGTCTGTTGTCTAAAGTTTGTTCCCAAAGTATTTACCAGTGATCCTAAGAAATGTTGATTTAAAATAATATAAAATCTTTCTAGCCTTGTGAGGAGTTTCATAGATACTCAACATTTCATGTGAATGTTAAAGTGAATATATTACAGATGGAATAAAAAGGTGAATACTGCATGTGTTTATTCTATGTGAAATAAATACTTCTGGGAGTAGCATGATTTACATTTTTCAGTTATACTGAGACGAATGTGTCAAATCAATAAATTCTAATGGAAAAAATTACAAACAGAATTTTAAAAGAGTATAGGGAATAGATACATATGAAAGAAAAAAAATGGGGAGAAGGAAGAAAAAATAAGTACAGGTGTATTTAGAATATCAGATTAATTGGAAATCTCTTTGTGTAATTATGTACAATCTGAAAAGAATGTGGTTTGAAAATTTGTTATTTAAGCTACACTTCGTGTTAGAACACAGAGTACTATCTTCCATATGAATCATGTTTACAAAATTCTTACCGTTCTTGGAAATGCCTTGTTATGCTTTATGCAAGGATTTGCAGTAGCCATTTTTTTCATTCCAAGATTACAATGGAAGTGGGAGAGTACAGATATTTCATTATTTTATCATCTGTTTTTTGCTTGTTGATAATACTTTCTGTAAAATTGTGTCATCCTTTGGCAAGCTTTTATTATAATTCTTTAATTCATTTTATTGGGTTGAAAATATTAGTTTACAGTTAATTTCTTAATTTTGTTATGTTTAAATAAATTGCTTAGTAATTTCTTGTTAAATAGGATAAGGTATACAGAAGTCCTTAAGCTGTTGACAGATGACCTTATTTGGATGCTTGAAATGTTTTAGCACTGTTCTATGTGCTTTACAAATATTTTCTCACAAAACCCCAATGACGTTTTCTCTATTTTACAGATGATTAATAGGGGACAGATGGGTTACTTACCCTAGATTGCATAGTTAGCAAATGGTAGAAATGGAATTTAAACCTAGGCAGTTTTTCTTTAGAGTCATCACTCATGTAGTAGAGGAAATATGCATTAGTTTCCCTTAGAAGATACACCATTTGTCCTCAGCTATCAAATGGTTTATGGCATTTGTACAAGTTTGCAGTGATGTCTTTTTTTTTTTTTTTTTTTTAATTTGGAGTGTCAGTTCAGTTTTCAGTTCAGTCACTCAGTCGTGGCCGACTCTTTGCGACCCCATGAATCACAGTACGCCAGGCCTCCCTGTCCATCACCAACTCCCGGAGTTCATCCAAACTCACGTCCATCGAGTCAGTGATGCCATCCAGCCATTTCATCCTCTGTCGTCCCCTTCTCATCCTGCCCCCAATCCCTCCCAGCATCAAAGTCTTTTCCAGTGAGTCAACTCTTCCCATGAGGTGGCCAAAGTACTGGAGTTTCAGCTTTAGCATCATTCGTTCCAAAGAAATCCCAAGGCTGATCTTCAAAATGGACTGGTTGGATCTCCTTGCAGTCCAAGGGACTCTCAAGAGTCTTCTCCAACACCACAGTTCAAAAGCATCAATTCTTCGGTGCTCAGCCTTCTTCACAGTCCAACTCTCACATCCATACATGACCACAGGAAAAACCATAGCTTTGACTAGATGGACCTTTGTTGGCAAAGTAAAGTCTCTGCTTTTGAATATGCTATCTAGGTTGGTCATAACTTTCCTTCCAAGGAGTAAGCGTCTTTTAATTTCATGGCTGCAGTCACCATCTGCGGTGATTTTGGAGCCCCCAAAATAAAGTCTGACACTATTTCCACTGTTTCCCCATCTATTTCCCATGAAATGATGGGACCAGATGCCATGATCTTCGTTTTCTGAATGTTGAGCTTTAAGCCAACTTTTTCACTCTCCACTTTCACTTTCATCAAGAGGCTTTTTAGTTCCTCTTCACTTTCTGCCCTAAGGGTGATGTCATCTACATATCTCAGGTTATTGATATTTCTCCCAGCAATCTTGATTCTAGCTTGTGTTTTCCAGCCCAGCGTTTCTCATGATGTACTCTGCATATAAGTTAAATAAACGGGGTGGCATTATACAGCCTTGATGTACTCCTTTTCCTATTTGGAACCAGTCTGTTGTTCCACGTCCAGTTCTAACTTGCTTCCTGACCTGCATACAAATTTCTCAAGAGGCAGATCAGGTGGTCTGGTATTCCCATCTCTTTCAGAATTTTACAGTTTATTGTTTGGAGGGTAGTTGCTTTATAATCTGGTAGTTTCTGCTGTGTAGTTGCTTTATAATTTTGTGTTAGTTTCTGCTGTAGCTCAAAGTGAATCAACGACACATATACATATGTACCCTCTTCCTTGGATTTTCTTCCCATTTAGGTCACCATAGAGTATTGAGTAAAATTCCCTCTAGTATACAGTAGGTGATACCTTTATTGGCATTTTACAGCATAATTTTTTTAGGACATCATAAATCTTGACTATTGTCTAGGGGTTCCTTGTATTTTGGCAGAGACTCCTATCCCACCCACAGCTGATGATTCTCTTTATTGCTTAAAAGAGAGGGATTATCCATACCTTGGAGGGAAGCAAGACTCCGCTGTAAACTGCAGTGTGAGCTGGATGGTTCTCTGCTGGTGAGAACTGCAGAGTCTGACCACGACCACTTAAACCTAGCCATCTAAATTATTTCCTGTATTATTCTTCCTCACTTTGAAACTAGAGGAGGAAAAACAATTTTCCCTCTATGCTTCTGAGCTCTAGGCTGAGACCCTGCAATATAAGGTTAACAAGAGAAAAACAAACAGAAGCTTATTAACATTTATATCTCATGAGTACTGAGAAGATGCTCAGGGAGAACTGAGTATCTCCTTGAGATGGGAATTCATTCTTAATACCATCTAAATAGAGGGTATAGGCCTCTTATGAGACAGTAAATTATTTTTAAGAAAGATGAATGGATCTCTAGGAGAATAGATGGGAATTTGTGACAAAATTCATTTGGTTGTGATGTCTTCTAATTTTCTCCCCTTCTAATCACCTAATCTCCTTTCTTTTGATGAGACTCCTTTCCTGGTTGATAAAATATGACAATTGAATGCCTATGGGGGAATCTGTCTTTAGATAGATAAAGTTCAGAGAGTGCCTCTCCCTGCATTTGCTGTTTTTCAAATGCCTATGCCTCAATAATCAGTATATGGAGCATATTTAAGGTGGCATACTTTGTTACTCTAAACACACATGCATATACACACATACCATGAGCTCAAATGCAATGAACAAAAAACTCCATGAAGATTGGAGGAAATCATATCTTTACTAGAAACCAGTAAAGGATAAGAATTAAATAATAGATTGTATCATAGAGGTACTTTTATACATAATGAAGAATATTTGATATAATGAAGATAGGATTGAATTAAGGGTAGGGAATGGGTCAGCCTGACTTTGAGCTATTCTTCCTGACATGTAAAACAAAATGACAGGAATTAGAGGAGATTCTGAAAATCTCCCTATTTGTCACAGTTGATAGTAGACTAAATAACAGTTGGGATCTCTTGCTAGAAATCAGAGGATACATTTCATGGAGAGGCCCTCATACAAGCAGGGTTATAATAGCAAACTATTATAGTTTGTGCAAGGACTTGTCTATGATAGGGCAGACAGGAGTTTCAGAAAGGAGCTTAGGCTCAGCCACATAACTGAAGTAGCTGACAAGCTATTAAAAAAAAACCTCAGTATGAGAAAGCTAACCTTTGACAGCATGGCTTCACCAAATTGAGAAAAAATAACTGAAAATGATGAGAAAAAAATGTAAAACATCGAGATGAACTCTAGAATACCTACTATACATGAATAGAAATTAGAGTAGAGAAAATAAAGAAAATTAAGGAGAAGCAGGAATCAAAGAGATGGGAATGAATGCCAGACCACCTTACCTATCTCATGAGAAGCCAGTCAACAAGCAGCAGTTAGAACTGGACATGGAACAACTGACTAGTTAAAAATTGGGAAAGGAGTGCCACAAAGCTGTATATTGTCACTCTGCTTATTTAACTTGTATGCAGAATGCATCATATGAATTGCCACGCTGGATAAATCACAAACTGGAATCAAGATCACTGGGAGAAATACTAACAACTTTAGATATACAGATGATAACCACTCTAATGGCAGAAAGTGAAGAGGAACTAAAGGACCTGGTGATGAGTGTTAAAGAGAAGAGTGAAAAAACTGGCTTGAAACTCAACATTCAATAAACTAAGATTATGGCATCCAGTCCCATCACTTCATGGCAAATAGATGGGGAAAAAGTGGAAGCAGTGAAAGATTTTATTTTCTTGGGCTCCAAAATCACTGCTAATGGTGACTGTAGCCATGAATTTAAAACATGCTTGTTCCTTGGAAGGAGAGATATAACAAACCTAGACAGTGTTATTAAAAAAGCAGAGACATCCCTTTGCTGACAAAGATCCATAGAATCAAATCTATGGTTTTTCCTGTAGTCGCATATGGATGTGAGATTTGGACTGTAAATTTAGGCTGAGTGGCAAAGAATACTGAAGTGTGGTGCTGGAGAAGACTCTTGAGAGTCCCTTGAACTTCAAGAAGATCAAATCAGTCAATCCTAAAGAAAATCCACCTTGAATATTCATTGGAAGGATTTGTACTGGAGCTGAAGTTCCAAACTTCTGGCCACCTGATGTGAAGAGCTGATTCATTAGAAAAGACCCTGAAGCTGGGAAAGATTAAAGGAAAAAAAGAAGGGGGTGGCAGAAGATAAAACTGTTAAATATCATCACAGGCTCAATAAACATGAATCTGAACAAACTTCAGGAGATAATGGAGTACTGGGGAGCCTAACATGCTGCAGTCCATGGAGTTGCAGAGTTGTACATGATTTAGCATCTGAACAACAGCAGCAGTAATCCAAGAAATAATGAGAAAAAAATATAGTTCTGAATATGGGACAAAATCTGTGAAAGATCTACATATATTTTCTTTAAATTTTTGAATTTCATACCTGTTGTCATGGGAAAAAAGCAAAATCAAAAATATTTATACTTCAGATGAGTTTTTTTAAAAAATAAGAAGTCAAGTAGGTAGAGGTGTTGGCAATGTTGTGGAATGTTGAGGTAGAGTAAAAAGCATGGCAAAGGCACAGAGGTGATGCTAAATACAGTTAAGTGACAACAAGTGATTTAGTGTTCTTGAGGTTTAGAAGACATCCTTGGGCATGACAAAGGATGCTGGAATCAAAAATAGGATTAATAGAACAAAGGGAATTATGTGTAATACACGAATATAGCACAGTAAGTTGTAAGATTTGGGGGAATATTTAAGGATTTTAGATGACCTGATTTTTATTTTAGAAAAAAAGTCTTATATTCTGTAATTTTGGAGTGGAGGGAAATTGAATGTAGGGAAATTAGAGGAAAGTCTATAGTTTGGACCCTAGTATATAAGAACTGATTTAATAAATTGGTAGTATGTATAGATTATAGGGAAAAGATTGAAGGGAGATGTTTTTGATAGAATTAAGTGATTTATTAGATGGAAAGGAGGAGAGAGAAAGAAGAATGTGAGTTTATTTGGTTGACAAGGTGGAAAATAATTTTAATGACTATCTGTAATGTGATGTGAAGTATAGATGGTGGGTGTTTTCAAATAGGGGGAAGAATTATTTCAGTTTTTGACATGTAAGGAGACAAATGGAACTAGAAGTTCCATTGGAATTAGATAATTCCAAGAATTATCTGAGATAATTCTTGCTAGGAGATATATAGGGTAATCAGCATATGTGAAATAGATATAGCAAGGAAGGTGGTCATTCAAAGAAACTTAGCAAAGAGAAGTGAAAAAAGTAGCAAACCTAAAATTATACTCTATTTAAATAGTTATAGAAAAAGAGTGAACAGGAAAAGAGACTGAAAAATAAAAATCCAAAAGGTAGAAAAATTAGTATGTTACTACAGGCAAGTAAGAGTTAAGTTATAAGAAGAGATTGACATTGCCACAGCAAGTTTGGAGACCAGTATGACAGTGTACAAGTGTCTGTACGTAGTGATTTAATAGTCAACTGATATTTGAATGCCAGTTACAAACTAGATAGCGTACTTACTCATAGAGATTCAATATAAAGAAAGAGGTGTTACACTTGGTGAGTTTATGTTGCAGTGGGAAGGACAGACCAATAATTGCTTTATAGCATAAGCTTATCAAATAAAATAACAAATCAGGACTTAAGAGACTTTTACAAAAGGATTATCTCAATGGAGGGATAAGGGCTATTGCAATAGGCAAATGAATATTATCGCAATAAGGAGAATGCTTCTGTTAAGGTCTATAGCATCTTAAAGGTGATATTTTGCCTTAAAGGCTAAAAATAAGTTTTCTTTTAGAGGAGAGGATTAAGGCTAGAAATAAATGGTGTGGCTAAGTAGAATGAAAAGACCCTGATGCTAGGAAAGATTGAGGGCAGGAGGAGAGCGGGGTGACGGAAGATGAGATGGTTGGATGGCATCATTGACTTAATGGAGATGAGTTTGAGCAAACTCTGGGAGATAGTGAAGGACTGGGAAGCCTGGTGTGCTGCAGTCCATAGGGTCACAAAGAGTCTGACACGACTGAGCAACTGAACAACAAAGTAAGGTGAGGGGAAGTGGCATGATCTGACAATAGAACAGAAAATATTTTTGCCTTCCCTAGTGGTTCAGTTCACTACAGATGGTGACTGCAGCCATGAAATTAAAAGACGCTTACTCCTTGGAAGGAAAGTTATGACCAACCTAGATAGCATATTCAAAAGCAGAGACATTACTTGGCCAACAAAGGTCCGTCTAGTCAAGGCTATGGTTTTTCCTGTGGTCATGTATGGATGTGAGAGTTGGACTGTGAAGAAGGCTGAGCGTTGAAGAATTGATGCTTTTGAACTGTGGTGTTGGAGAAGACTCTTGAGAGTCCCTTGGACTGCAAGGAGATCCAACCAGTCCATTCTGAAGGAGATAAGCCCTGGGATTTCTATGGAAGGAATGATGCTAAAGCTGAACCTCCAGTACTTTGGCCACCTCATGGGAAGAGTTGACTCATTGGTTAAGACTCTGATGCTGGGAGGGATTGGGGGCAGGATGAGAAGGGGACGACGGAGGATGAGATGGCTGGATGGCATCACTGACTCGATGGATGTGAGTCTGAGTGAACTCCGGCAGTTGGTGATGGACAGGGAGGCCTGGCGTGCTGTGATTCATGGGGTCGCAAAGAGTCGGACATGACTGAGCGACTGAACTGAACTGAACTGACTGAGTGTTTCAGTTGGTAAAGAATCTCCCTGCAATGCAGGAGACCAGGGTTCAATTCCTGGGTCGGGAAGATCCCCTAGAGAAGGAAATGGAAACCCACTCCAGTACTCTTGCCTGGAGAATTCCATAGACAGAGGAACCAGGCAGGGAATCTTTGTGTCTATGGGCTCACAGAGCCTGACATTTTACCCTGAGAGGAGTCCCTTTCATGATAAACTATTAAGGAGGGGTTAGGTGCTGGCTCAGCAGATGGTGGGGCAAAGTTCAAGCTACTAGGAGAAAGATCTTACCCAGAAGGCATTTTACTCAAACTGTTCAGTGTAAACAAGGTAGTTCGACTAATTTTTAATAGACAAAGAATGGGAATTTAGACAATGTGTGTCAAGGCCTTATCAAATATGAACAAGAGGGACATCCACGGGTATAATCTAAGTAATATAATGGAAGGATTCTTCTTTATATTACATTTTCCTGAAACAAAGGGATAAGTAGGTTTCTTAACCTTCATTGTTTTCTAGGAACCCTGGAAAACAAGGCTGTTTTACAGGGCTTACGTAAAATTCAACATTGTCAAGTGTAACAAATAACACAGGGTAATATTGTAGAAAGATATTAAACTCAGATCAGTGTCAAGAAAGACTTCTTGAAGGAAAAGACTGAGTCAGCAAAATACTAAGATAATGAGACAAGAAATTGAAAAGTACAGTCAAGAAACGGGAATGGCATGCAGAAAGCATGGAGGTTTATCAGGCCATTTTCAGAAATATAAGTGGTTGGATTTTGCCAGAATGGATGGTACTATATGTAGTGTGAAGGAAGGTAATACTGTGAAGGTAAGAAGGGACTACTGTGAAGGTAAGGGACAGATCAAGGATTTTGTATGCCAAGTCAAGAAATATGTAATTTATCTTTCAATGCTAAATCAGTGAAATATATTAAGCAAAAATGCTGTATGATCAGTTTTGCATTTTGAAAGCCATACTGCAATAGTGCATATTATGACTTGGAAGAAGTAGGGAATATGGATTATTTCTGCTATCAGGACATTTTTAGTAGATTAGAGAAGTGATAAAGAGATTCAAAAAAACAATGGTGGAGAACAGAAGAAGAGAGAGAGATCAGATATTTGGGATATTGAATATGCTGGAGCTAGCAACATTTGGATATGAAGAAGTAAGAGAAAGAGCCTGGGATGGTTCAGGGTTTCTGGATTAGGTTTGTATGGGCAGTACAACCATTGATTAAGAGCATGTGAGAAAGCAAGTTAGGGAGGAGGATTCATATTTGGGTAAGTTGAGTTTATAGGCATATCTCATTTTATAGGCATATCTCATTTTATTGTGCTTTTTTTTTTTGTTATCACAAATTGATATTGGTAGTAACCCTGCATGGAACAAGTAACAAGTGCCATTTTCTGGGGGTGGCCAGCATTTACTCACTTCATGTCTCTGTGTTATGTTGTGGTAATTCTCACAATATTTCAAAATTTTTCATAGTTATATTTCATTATTATATATTTATGAGAATATAGGAGTCTGTGGTTCCCAAATCTAAAAATATACAGGACCAAATATCTTAGAGATAATTTCTTTAAAGATAATATAGAAGTCTTTCCCCCAGGGAATGGACTGTCTTCCTGTAAAGTATCTAGTTAAGATGCAACAAAATTTTGAACTGTCATAAGTTGTTATAAATCCAACATATATCAGTTTCATCTATGATGATTCACAGAATAAATACTTTTAAAGATCTTTGGATATCTATTCATACCCTTACCTTTCAGAGATCAACATGATTATGGGCAAAATTTTATACCTATGATAGCAGATAGAAGAATCTAGAATGGAAAAAGTTATCCTCATTGATCTTGAATTTTGTGTAAAGATTTGAAATTCTTTTGTGCTACTAATTCTTGATCTTATCATCTAATAAAAATAGATTTGAAAAATGTGTATGTTACTTAAGTATTATGTGTATAAGACACCTGTGAATGTTTTAATAGTTTATACCATCAGACTAACAAGTTAAAATATCTTTTGGAAATACTTTCATGAAATATGAATATTAAGTAATTTTCTTTATACAGGGATCAACCTATGAAGATGAAATTGATAATATCAAATACATTATTTCAAAAATTAATGAAATTCTGGCTCATAACTCACCAGTTTTGATTATTCAAAGATGGACACGTGGTTTCTTAGTTAGGAAAAAAATGAGGTATGTTTTATTTTATTCAATATTTAAATATTAAAAGATAATTGACAAAAGTAATTTCTGTAATAATATGCATTTTTGTATTCCCTATCAACCTGGTACTTTATAGACTAAACTAATTTTGAGAAAACATCACAGACTCTATAAAACTATAATATTTAGTATAATCAAATTTGATTATCTTTTTTCTTTTAAAATGGCCATATAAATAACTAATCAATAAAGTTTTTATTAATCTTGAGTAATTCTGATAGTGTTTTAAGTTAAACTTAAAAACATTAGTAGAAAATGTAAATTAAATTTCTCTATGTAACAGGACATATTAGAAATATAAGCCATGTACAGTATAAGAAAAAAGTACAAGCCATGAATATATGAGGATTTTGTATTTTGTTTGGATATGAAGATAGTTTTGCCAAAACATCTGCTACCACCTTCATCTACATTATCCATTGATTGATACTTTTTCCTCTCTCTTTGTTCCATGCATCTCTTTTCAGTAGCAGACATTTTACAAATACAGGAAAATTTTTCCTATAAGAGAGAGGGAAGATAGGATACTGTGTCATCAGTGCATTTGTGTTAGTCACGCAAAACACTAAACACATGAGAAAAGAAATGAGCTTTCTCCTAAAGCTTATTTTCAGATGCTAAATGGTAGAGTTCATAAGATAGAAACAGAACATGGCCTTGAAATACAGGTAGGATTAAATAGATCTGGAGTTGGGAAACAGACATTCCTTGAGAAAGAAAGATTAGGAAGTTTCACTGAAATGATATTCAACGTTCTGTGGTAAGGCAGAGACAGTGTTGCTTCGTGTTAACCCTTGTGTACTGCATCATAGATAGCAATAGCCCTGATAGAGATCAGTATGAAAGACAAAACTGAACACAATACAGTGCCTGCAACTTCTGACTTTGAGATTCCATATACTTCTCTAACAAAGCCAAACTCCGGGAGAGACTGGGCTTATGAATGAAGAAGAGTAAAGTGATTTGAAGTAAAAGATGTGAAGAGAATCAGGCAGTTGCTAACATGTACATATTTATTTAAAATATTTTTTCTACCTCATATGTTTCAGTTAAATTGTATGTATTTTATGTGATCAGATCAGATCAGTCGCTCAGTCGTGTCCGACTCTTTGCGACCCCATGAACCGCAGCATGCCAGGCCTCCCTGTCCATCACCAGCTCCCGGAGGTCACTCAGACTCGCATCCATCGAGTCAGTGATGCCATCCAGCCATCTCATCCTCTGTCATCCCCTTCTCCTCCTGCCCTCAATCCCTCCCAGCATCAGAGTCTTCTCCAATGAGTCAACTCTTCACATGAGGTGGCCAAAATACTGGAGTTTCAGCCTTAGCATCATTCCTTCCAAAGAAATTCCAGGATTGATCTCCTTCAGAATGGACTGGTTGGATCTTCTTGCAGTCCAAGGGACTCTCAAGAGTCTTCTCCAACACCACAGTTCAAAAGCATCAATTCTTCGGCGTTCAGCCTTCCTCACAGTCCAGCTCTCACATCCATACATGACCACAGGAAAGACCATAGCCTTGACTAGGCGAACCTTTGTTGGTAAAGTAATGTCTCTGCTTTTGAATATGCTATCTAGGTTGGTCATAACTTTCCTTCCAAGGAGTAAGCGTCTTTTAATTTCATGGCTGCAGTCACCATCTGCAGTGATTTTGGAGCCCAGAAAAACAAAGTCTGACACTGTTTCCACTGTTTCCCCATCTATTTCCCCATCTATTATTTTATGTGAAATAAACATCTAATTGAATGGATTTGTCTTTAATTTATGCCCCTGGGATTGAGTTTTTCTCTCTTAGAATCAAGGTTTCCTTTGATATTCATGTACCATGAGATAATAACCTTCTACATGGAAATAATCTGAAAATTCAGCAGGCAAGAAGAGGGTCTGAATTAGCTTTGTGGGGAGAAATGTCAGTAGTAAAAATATATCACAGTGCTTCAAGACAGACTGATTTTAATTCTTTTTCTTTTTTTTTAATTTTTTAAAATATAAATTTATTTATTTTAATTGGAGGTTAATTGCTTTACAATATTGTATTGGTTTTGCCATACATCAACATGAATCTGCCACAGGTATACACATGTTCCCCATCCTGAACCCCCCTCCCTTCTCCCTCCCCATATCATCCCTCTGGGTCATCTCAGTGCACAAGCCCCAAGCATCCAATATTATGCATAGAACCTGGACTGGCAATTCGTTTCATGGTGTATCACTTACCTACTCTGGGCCTGATTTCCTGATACATTACTAATAAATGGTAGAGAGCAGGGGCTAATAGCAGTACGTAATTTTCTACTTGCTTGTGAGAACTGAAGTCATGACTATAACCCACATAGTATCTGGCAAATGTGAATATTCCATTCTTAATAGCTGATGTTTTTTAAAATCATTATTGTTGTTGTTCTACCTCATATTCTCTGTGCTATTTGTTTGTATGGGAAACAATCTTTCCTTGAGTTTCTTGCTCCCTTCCAATTACATTTACTACAGCAGTCACAGAGTAATCTTTCAAAATAAGAAATCAAATCTTACTCACCAACTTAAAATCCTCTGGTTGCTCCTAATTTGCTTAGGGCAAAGTATTAGGATATTGGCCCCTACAATGTACATCACATACTTGAATTATCAACATTTGCAATACTGTATTGAAGTTGTCTCTATAATTATCTATTTCTTATATCTACAAATATGTTCAGTTCAGTTCACTTCAGTTGCTAAGTCGTTTCTGACTCTTTGCAACCCTATGAATCACAGCACGCCAGGCCTCCCTGTCCGTCACCAACTCCCGAACTTCACTCAAACTCATGTCCATCGAGTCGGTGATGCCATGATCTTCGTTTTCTGAATGTTGAGCTTTAAGCCAACCTTTTCACTCTCCTCTTTCACCTTCATCAAGAAGCTTTTTAGTTCCTCTTCACTTTCTGCCATAAGGGTGGTATCATCTGCATATCTGAGGTTATTGATATTTCTCCCAGCAATCTTGATTCCAGCTTGTGCTTCTTCCAGCCCAGCGTTTCTCATGATGTACTCTGCATATAAGTTAAATAAGCAGGGTGACAATATACAGCCTTGACATACTCCTTTTCCTATTTGGAACCAGTTTGTTGTTCCATGTCCAGTTCTAACTGTTGCTTCCTGACCTGCATATAGGTTTCTCAAAAGGCAGGTCAAGTGGTCTGGTATTCTCTTCTCTTTCAGAATTTTCCACATTTTATTGTGATCCACACAGTCAAAGGCTTTGGCATAGTCAATAAAGCAGAAATAGACGTTTTTCTGGAATTCTCTTGCTTTTTTGATGATCCAGCGGATGTTGGCAATTTGATCTCTGATTTCTTTGCCTTTTCTAAAACCAGCTTGAACATCAGGAAGTTCACAATTCACCTACTGCTGAAGCCTGGCTTGGAGAATTTTGAGCATTACTTTACTAGCCTGTGAGATGACTATAATTGTGGAGTATGTTACATACCCTGTATCTATATATAATAGAAAGAGCAACACATTAGATGCTCAAAAAATATTTGCTGAATTGATGAATATACTAGTAAATGGAGAGATTGTGGAAGCTAGAAAAGAGCTTAGAAAAGTATTTCTGGATTAATCTATGGAAAACAAAAAAACAGAAACAACTGATAAACATGCAAAGCCCCCCTGAGAGGTACCTATGGATTCCTATAACTTAAAGGCCCAGTGATTAGTCTTCTTGTATGTCTATTTTGAGCTGTGAGAAATGCATCCCTATGCCCAAATATTTTGTAATTTGCTTGAAATTTGTTTACTTAAACTGGTTGAAACTATATGCTGCCTTGAAATAGCATATGCTGCTTAAATTTGGAAAATCATTATGATTAATGCCGTTTATCTTTTGAAGTGGTATTATTCTAACACAAATAATATGGTAGAAGGAAGGCATATTTTTATTTTTAGAATGAAATATTATGATCAGATTTGCAGCTTCCTAAACTTAAGTATGGGGAGGGCAATGGCACCCCACCCCAGTACTTTTGCCTGGAAAATCCCATGGATGGAGGAGCCTGGTAGGCTGCAGTCCATGGGGTCGCTAAGAGTCAGACATGACTGAGCGACTTCACTTTCACTTTTCACTTTCATGCACTGGAGAAGGAAATGGCAACCCACTCCAGTGTTCTTGCCTAGAGAATCCCAGGGATGGGGGAGCCTGGTGGGCTGCCGTCTATGGGGTCGCACAGAGTCGGACACGACTGAAGTGACTTAGCAGCAGCAGCAGCGGCAAACTTAAGTAAGGTTGGCTATAGTGAGGTCACAGGGAGGATTACTAGTTGGGTCAGTGGGATGTAAAGAAAGTAAAAGAATGGCTAAAGTAAGAAACATTTCTTGAATGTGTGTTATATACAAAGTACTATTTTAGGTAGTTTAATCTACTTTATATCATTTAATACAGCAGAGCTTTTGAGTTTGTCCTTTATTTTCTGTTTTACGGATGAAGAATTAAGAATTCAAAGTTTGTTGAGAGATGAGGATTTGTATCTAATGGTAGAGAGCTATGCTATTCTGGACATTTTTGGTCAGTTATAAAGAGATGAAACTGTGTATGTTCAATCTCAAACATTGAGTTGATTTAACATAGGCCAGATTTTGTGCCCTTTTTATGCTTCTTTCTGAAGCCCCAGAAACAGCTATTTTCCAAAGATCCCTAGTATTTTTAGAAGGGAATGGAATTTAGGAACGAAAGAGTGGGCAATAAATGTGTTCATGGCTACTGGAGTGTCGTGGTTCTTACGCTATTTCAATAGACAGAATAGAAAATAGATTTTTCAACGATAAATTCATGTTGATACCTCTAATGCTCTTTCAACACAGAAGGTTCTTCACTGCTGTCTTCTTTCCACATTATCTTTCCCTTCTTGCACGATGCAAATTCTGATTACCAATGTTATCAGTAATGTTACTGATTAGCAGATTCCTAATTAAAATAGTTTGTGTATTACTATACATGAAGTGTATAGTAATACACAAACTATTTTTATTAGGATTCTGCTAACTCCTTGGAAGGAAAGTTATGACCAACCTAGATAGCATATTCAAAAGCAGAGACATTACTTTGCCAACAAAGGTTCGCCTAGTCAAGGCTATGGTCTTTCCTGTGGTCATGTATGGATGTGAGAGCTGGACTGTGAAGAAGGCTGAGCGCCAAAGAATTGATGCTTTTGAACTGTGGTGTTGGAGAAGACTCTTGAGAGTCCCTTGGACTGCAGGGAGATCCAACCAGTCCATTCTGAAGGAGATCAGCCTTGGGATTTCTTTGGAACGAATGATGCTAAAGCTGAAGCTCCAGTATTTTGGCCACCTCATGCGAAGAGTTGACTCATTGGAGAAGACTCTCATGCTGGGAGGGATTGGGGGCAGGAGGAGAAGGGGACGACAGAGGATGAGATGGCTGGATGGCATCCCTGACTCGATGATGTGAGTCTGGGTGACCTCCGGGAGTTAGTGATGGACAGGAGGCCTGGCGTGCTGCAGTTCATGGGGTCGCAAAGAGTCGGACACGACTGAGCGACTGATCTGATCTGATCTGATACATGAAGTACTATCAAGAAACATTATAACTGAAATGTGTTGCAGGACTTTTTTTTCTTTTTTTCGTCTTTAGATTGGAGATATATGCATACACTATATGTATTGGAGAGGAAATTGCAGCCCACTCCAGAATTCTTGCCTGAAACACACACACACACACACACACACACACACATATATATATTTAAAATAATTGTTGAATGGGCACTTAGTGCAATCATAGTGTATTAATTCATTATCTAATGATTTTAATTTTAAAAAATCTTAGTTTTTTCCTCTCTTTCTCTTAGGGTATTTTTTGTTCTGTTCATTGTAATTATGCTTCTTTTAGATTAGTATTTATTTAAGTGAATTTTAAATGTCTTATTGTGAGTCCTTTCATTGCATTTCTAAATTAGTCTAATTCTAGTTTATGTGGCCTTGCATGTTTTTATAATTTTTGAAAATTTTTAATTTCTTTTTGTAAATAAGATTTTATTTTAGAGCAACTTCAGTTACACAGGAAAATTGAGTAGAAGGTACAGAGATTTCCATTATACTCCCAGCTCCTATTCATATATCAGTTCAGTTGTTCAGTTCATTCACTCAGTCATGTCTTACTCTTTACAATCACATGAATCACAGCACGCCAGGCCTCCCTGTCCATCACCAACTCCCAGAGTCCACCCACACTTGTGTCCATTGAGTCAGTAATGCCATCCAGCCATCTCATCCTCTGTCGTCCCCTTCTCCTCCTGCCCCCAATCCCTCCCAGCATCAGAGTCTTTTCCAATAAGTCAACTCTAGCATGAGGTGGCCAAAGTACTAGAGTTTCAGCTTTAGCATCATTCCTTCCAAAGAAATCCCAGGGCTGATCTCCTTCAGAATGGACTGGTTGGATCTCCTTGCAGTCCAAGGGACTCTCAAGAGTCTTCTCCAACACCACAGTTCAAAAGCATCAATTCTTCAGCACTCAGCTTTCTTCACACTCCAACTCTCACATCCATACATGACCACTGGAAAAACCATAGCCCTGACTAGATGGACCTTTGTTGGCAAAATAATGTCTCTGCTTTTCAATATGCTGTCTAGGTTGGTCATAACTTTCCTTCCAAGGAGTAAGCGTCTTTTAATTTCATGGCTGCAGTCACCATCTGCAGTGATTTTGGAGCCCCCCAAAATAAAGTCTGACACTGTTTCCACTGTTTCCCCATCTATTTCCCATGAAGTGATGGGACCACTATATAGTCTCCCCCATTATAACCATTCCCCATCAGAGTGGTACATTTTTTTTAGTTGATGAACTTATATTGAAATACCATAATTATCCAAAGTCTACAGTTTACATTACAGAAAACTCTTCGTATGGAACATTCTGTGAGTTTGGGCCAATGTACAATGACATATGTCCATCATTATGGAATCACATTATTTAATTTTACTGCCTGATAAAATAATCAGTTTTCTCCCTAGTCACCCCTACCTGTCTCTCTAACCCTGGTAACCATTAATTTTTTTACTGTCTCCATAGTTTTGCCTCTTCAGATAACCATTTTGGCTTGTTGCTTTTCTTTTCTAGGGGATGGTTTTTATTACTACCTCCTAAACAATGTTATGAACCTCCATCCATAGTTCTTCAGGCATTCAATCAGATCTAATCCCTTGAATCTATTTGTAACTTCCACTGATAATCATAAGGTATTTGATTTAGGCCATACCATAATAGCCTAGTGGTTTTCCCTACTTTCTTCAATTTAAAAATAGCTAAGAAGAGATGTAAAAGGCAAAGGAGAAAAGGAAAGATATACCCATCTGAATGGAGAGTTCCAACGAATAGCAAGGAAAACTAAGAAAGCCTTCCTAAGTGAACAATGCAAAGAAATAGAGGTCAATAGATTGGGAAAGACTAGAACTTTCTTCAAGAAAATTAGAGATACCAAGGGAACAATTGATTCAAAATGGGCACAATAAAGGACAGAAACGGTAAAGACCTAACAGAAATAGAAGATATTAAGGAGAGGTGGCAAGAATACACAAAACTGTACAAAAAATGTCCTAATGACCCAGAAAACCATGATGGTGTGATCACTGACCTAGAGCCAGACATCCTGGAGTGTGAAGTCAAATGGGCCTTAAGAAGCATCACTGTTAAGTGTTGAAGTATAAAACCGTGATTGCACGAAATCAGGACCCAAGTTTCTTTTAGCTTTAGTATACCTTCCTATTTGTGTGTTCTATCTTGAGTTCACTTGTATTCTGATATGGCTGCCAAAGTTCCATTTGTTATATATGTCTTCATTGTGGAAGGATCATGCAGAACATCATGAATGGCAGAACAGTCACATCATCACACTAAAGCAGCAACTTTAATCAGCCTAATTGGGAATAAAGGATTTCCTCTTATATTTCTTGGCCAGTATGTGGTCACAGTTTGTAATTTGGGCACGCTGGACAAAAAGGATTGCTATGAAATCAGATGTTTTATCTGACCACTTTGTCATCTATATGAAATTTGGCTTCTTTCAGTTCAGTTCAGTCTCTCAGTCATGTCTGACTGTTTGCAACCCCATAGACTGTAGCCCACCAGGCCTTCCTGTCCATCACCAACTCACAGAGTTTACTCAAGCTCATGTCCATTGATTCAGTGATGCCATACAACCATCTCATCCTCCGTTGTCTCTTTTCCTCCTGCCTTCAACCTTTCCCAGGATCAGGGTCTTTTCCAATGAGTCAGTTCTTCGCATCATGTGACCAAAGTATTGGAGTTTCAGCTTCAGCATTAGTTCTTCCAATGAATATTCAGGAATGATTTCCTTTAGGATGGACTGGTTGGATCTCCTTGCAGTCCAAGGGACTCTCAAGAGTCTTCTCCAATACCATAATTCAAAAGCATCAGTTCTTCAGTGCTCAGCTTTCTTTATAGTCCAACTCTAACATCCTCACAGGACTACTGGAAAAACCATAGCTTTGACTAGACAGACCTTTGTTGGCAAAGTAATGTCTCTGCCTTTTAATATGCTGTCTAGGTTGGTCATAACTTTTCTTCCAAGGAGTAAGCATCTCTTAATTTCATGGCTGCAGTCACCATCTGCAGTGATTTGGGAGCCCCAAAATATAAAGTCTGACACTGTTTCCACTGTTTCCCCATCTATTTCCCATGAAGTGATGGGACCAGATGCCATGATCTTAGTTTTCTGAATGTTGAGTTTTAAGCCAACTTTGTCACTCTCCTCTTTCACTTTCATCAAGAGGCTCTTTAGTTCTTCACTTCCTGCCATAAGGTGGTGTCATCTGCATATCTGAGGTTATTGATATTTCTCCCAGCAGTCTTGACTCCAACTTGTGTTTCTTCCAGTCCAGCGTTTCTCATGATGTACTCTGCATATAAATTAAATAAGCAGAGTGACAATATACAGTGTTGACATACTGCTTTTCCTATTTGCAACCAGTCTGTTTTTCCATGTCCAATTCTAAACGTTGCTTCCTGACTTGCATACAGATTTCTTGAGAAGTAGGTCAGGCGGTCTGGTAATCCCATCTCTTTAAGAATTTTCTAGTTTGTTGTGATCCACACAGTCAAAGGCTTTGGCATAGTCATAGTCAATAAAGCAGAAGTAGATGGTCATCTGGAACTCTCTTGCTTCTTCTCTTATCCAACAGATGTTGGCAATTTAATCTCTGCTTCCTTTGCCTTTTTTGAATCCACCTTGAACATCTGGAAGTTCATGGTTCACCTACTGCTGAAGCCTGGCTTGGAGAATTTTGACAAAGGAATTTGGCTTCTTTGACAAAGACTGAAAGGAAATATTTGAATTGGAAGGTATTTACCAGTTTTTGTCAAAGTGTATTTGAAAGAAAAATGTGTAGTTATTGCCTAGCAGCTCTAAATTCATATGTAAAAAAGGAAAAAAGTCTTGGCATATCAAGGATCTGGGACTTTCGAGGTGACTCAGTGGTATAGAATCTGCTTGCCAGTCCAGGAGAGACAGGAGACACTGGTTCGATCCTTGGATCAGGAAGATCTGGTAATGGAAATGGCAACCCACTCAAGTATGCTTGCCTGGGAAATCCCATGGACAGAGGAGCCTGGAGGGCTGTGGTCTGTGGGGTTGCAACCTAGTGACTAAAGCATCTGTCTCATGAACATCGAAAAGTAGCGAAATTTATACCCAAAGAGAGGAAAAGGAAAGGAATAATGAAAATAGTATCAAAAACTGATGAAATATAAAACAAGGATACAAAGACCATGAGAAAATGTGCAGGAATATCAATAAAGCCAAGAATTGGTTATTTTCAGAGTAATACATTGATAAAGCTCCAGCATGACTGCTCTAACAAAGAGACAGAAGGAAAATTTGAATTTACCATGATAAGGAATGAAAAAACAACATTGCTTCAGATCCACAGAAATTAAAGGGGATACAGTGAATAACTTTATGCCAAATAATTTGATAATCTATGTGAAATGGACAGATTCTTTGAAGGAACACAATTTTTAGTCTTACAGAAGAAATCACAATGCTGAATAATCATTCATACATTAAAAGAACTGAATCCATTATTAAAATCCTTCCCACAAAGATAGTTCAATTCTAGGTTACTGGTGAATTATCCCGGACATTTAAGGAATGTTTAACACCATCTTAAACCAAAATTTCCAAAGAGTGGAAAAGAATACTTTTCAGGTTTTAGGAGATCAGTATAACTTTAAAAGCAAAACCTGACAAGAACATTATAAGAGGAAATTTCAGGCTGTCTTATGTATGCACATGTAAAAATTGTAAGTAAAATATTAGAAAATTAGATATAGAGGTCTGCAAAGTGGTTAACATCCTATAGCCAATGTAGGTTTATTCCAAGAATAAAAAGTTAATTTAACATTAGGAAACCAGTGACATTAATGGAATATGAGTGAGGGAAAAACACATCAGTGTTTGTCACTTTGTTATCACATTAACTAAAATTTGTGCATACTTTGAATGTACTCTCATTTTTCAAGCTTCTAAAGTAACTGAGATTTGATCTCATCTAATTTGTGATAGGCAGAATTCCAAGATGGCCCATTTGATCTTTGTTCCCTGGTGTTACTCCCATGATCATGTTTTATTGCATGGCAGATGGTATTTTGCAGATGTCATTAAGGTCCTTTACTAATAAGTTGACCTTAAGATAAATTTTCTGAGTTAGTTTAACCTAATCAGATGACCTCTTTAAAAACAGAGTGTTTTCTGACTGATAGCAGAAGAGGATATCAGAGAACGTTGAAACGCAAGTAGGATTTGATATACTGTTGCTGTGTTAAAGGTAGAGTGGACCACATTCAAATGACCTGAGAGTGACTTTATGAGCTAGGAGTAACTCTCCACCAACAACCAATGAGAAAATAAGGACATTGGTCCTACACAAGGTACTGGAATCTTCCAACTACTTGAACAAGCTTAGAAGCAGATGTTTTCCCCTAAGCTTCCAGATAAGAAAGAGTGCAGACTGCTCACAGTTTGTGCAATTTGTTACTCAGTAATAGAAAAAATAATATGCAGTAGAACTGTGCAAAATGACAGTATAGTTCTGGTATGCACAGGGATTAATTAATGTATTTCTGTGTAAAGTGAGGACTGCCTGAATACAATCATCTTAATGTCTACACAAAAAATAAAATTCAGCACTTATATAAGGTTAAAAAAAAAAAGAATACTTTTAGCAATCTAGGATTAAAAGAAAACTTTCTTAATCTAATTATATATATGTTAACACATTTATTAATACTTTGTGACATCTTGGAATTATTTCCCTGAGATTAGGGAAAAACAACAAGGGTGTCAGCTGTTAGCACTTTTGTTTAGTATTGCTCTGGAACTAAGTGGAACTATTCTGGAACTATTGCTAGTAGAACAAAGTAAGGAAAATAAAAAGATAAACAATTAGATAGGAAGAAATAAAATTATAATTTCTTATAGCTGTTATGATTTTGAATTTGAAAGCTAATAAAAATACAAAATTCAATATTATTTAGATATATAGTACCAATAACCAACTTGAAAATGAATTAAAATCTACCATTTATAATAGTACAAAAACCCCACTACTTGTTGGATTGATCTTCAAGAGGCAGACACATAAACTAGATTAGGTGTACAAGAAATTTTTTGAGAGTAATACCTTTGACAAACAAAAGAGGAGGAAGTAGGAATAGGCACGGAAACATATACATGCTTTTTTGCTAATCTATGAAGGGAGAGAGACAATGAATTGGGCAGAAAGAATTCAGCAGCACAACTCTGAAAAAATCTAGGCCAGACCAGTGGGGGATCCCTGAGCAAAGCTTGACCATTGCAGGAATCCTGCATCAGGTAGAAATGGGCCAGTTCTATTAGAATTCCTCAGTCAATGACTGGGAATAGCTTTGGCAAATGTGTAGTGATGGACCTGAAAAAAAAGGAAAGAGCTGGGGCTGTCAGTCAGCTGTGCTCCTCATAGTGGGTCTTCTTCAAGGAGATCTGAGCAGTACACTTCCATAGCTGTCATAAACCGTGTACTAAGCATACATGAAAGGCAAGATGTATTTTTTTAAATAATAAATAATGTATTTATTATTTAAAAAGGCAATTACCTCTAGAAAGAAACCTACCAAACATTACTGATAGAACAAGATGGAAATAAATATAAGACTATATCATTTTTATGGCATTGAATGAATCAGTGTAATAAAAATGTCAGTTTTTCCTAAATTGATTTGTATGTACAGTGCATTCCTAAACAAAATTTTAGGAGTTTTCCTTTAAAGTACATACTTTGAGAAATAATATTGTGCTGGCCTTTCAGTTTGCCTCTGTTCACTCTCTAAATCCCATTTAACTGATAATGTGAGGATTTAGAAAGGCAAAGGGCAAGAGAAGTGAGAAGAGAAAGACAGCAACAAAATTTTGCAAAGTAAGAAGCAAATAGGTATGTATAACTGACTTTGCATATCTTAGAAGTCTACAACTAGAGATCAGAAAACTATGGTCCCTAGGACAGCAGCCTGATTTTGTAAATAAATTATTTCGGAACACAGTCACACCCATTCTTTTATATATTGTATGTTAATGTGCTTTTTAAGCTATAATGGAAAAGCTGAATAGCTAAGATACAGACTGTAGTGGCCACAAACCTAAAATACTTACTATCTGTATTTGGCTCTCGAAGGAAAAATTTGCCAACGTCTGCTATAGCTTATCCTGACTATATCAGAGGCCCAAGAGTAAAGCTGTGATTCATATTGCAAAACACAAGCATAATTAGAATTTAAAGATGCTAGGAACCATTGCCGGGGAAGGCAATGGCACCCCACCCCAGTACTTTTGCCTGGAAAATCCCATGAACGGAGGAGCCTGGTAGGCTCCAGTCCATGGGGTCGCTAAGAGTCGGACACGACTGAGCGGCTTCACTTTCACTTTTCGCTTTCATGCATTGGAAAAGGAAATGGCAACCCACTCCAGTGTTCTTGCCTGGAGAATCCCAGGGACGGGGGAGCCTGGTGAGCTTCCGTCTATGGGGTTGCACAGAGTTGGACACGACTGAAGCGACTTAGCAGCAGCAGCAGGAACCATTGCTGCACAAATAGGAACATTTATTAAATCCCTGTTTAGAATCAGTTAAACTCTCCTAATTTTATTCTAAAGTGAGATATTTAGTGTTTTATTCTAGAGGTGAAATTATAGCTGACCATCACTAAACATTATTTAATCACTCAAATTATGGACTAAAACAAACAAAAGAATGGAGATAGGGAAATTTTTTCCCTCTATGAAACTTGATACATACTTTTGAGATTCTATTTTTAGGCTGACAGATATTTTCCTTTAGCTCACTGAATATAATTTCACTATTTTTGGCTTTCATTGTTGCTGTTGAAAAGTAAACTATCAGGCTAATTTTTCCTTTATAGGTTATCTTTCTTTTCCCTCTTACCACTTTTAAATCTAAGGTATTTCTGATATTTTTCTGAAGATGTTTTCTTTGACAATTCTAAAAATCACTTTATTTTTATTATGCAACTTAATATTTGCTGGCTTTGTGCATCTAGGGATTGGTTTGTCCTTTATCAATTCTGGATGATTTCCAGACATCCTTTTATTTATTGATAATCTATTCAAAACATCCATATTCCCCATTTTTCTTATGATGGGAAGTTACCCTCTTTACAGTGGTGTCTGTAAGTAAATTAACAGGTAAACTGGAAAAGAGATCGTGGTCACAGACTAACTTGACATTTGGTGTTGCCCTTGGGCTTAGGATTTCTTCCTATTGATCCCAGAGTCTAATTGGAGATAATAATCAACCCTCCATTGAGTTTTGTTCTGATTTTATTTTCTAATCTCTAGCTCGGTTTCTTCTCTACTCTGTATTATGGGTAAGTTTTAGTGGTTCTTTTATATCAGGGACTCTTAAATATTGCTTTGATTTGAATGTTCATTTGTGAAGCAAGATCTTGTGTCTCTTATAATTTATTTAGGATGCCTTTTAATTGTATCCCATTCTCCTTGCCAGCTGTAGTGGTGGAAAGTTACCTAGATGCTATGACAGCCTCCAAGTAAGTTACCAGGCAGGCTGTTTCAGAGCTCACAGAATAAAAAACCTCAGAGATCAAATTAAGATACTTCAATCAGATTATTTATTCTACTTAAAACATATAGCAAGAAACGAGGGAGAAAATGGAATAAAAGTGAGTACAAGTGGGGTGAAATGATTGCATTATCTGAATCATGTATTATGCAGTGTTCATTTATCCTGTTTCTCACTTTGTTCCATCAAGCTTTCTATGATGGTTGGGTTATAAGAGTAGAGGTGAGTGAAGGTCTTCAACAGCCAGAAAATGATTGGAGCTACCATACTCTTGACTTTTTAGAGAGATATAAGAGCAAGTGTTCCTCACCATAGCTATGAACTAAGTAATTGACAACCTGCCAAGAAGTGATGAGTTTTATTTGCATGTTTTGGGTATAGCATGCATTAGGTTGTGTTAGGTTACTGATGGATGATTGATTTGGTGGGAGCCAAGGCTGTGCTTCTGAAGATGATGTAATAAATGCTTTATGAATGTTCTAAAATGTTATTTAGTCCTTCCATACTTTATTCCTTCCTTTATGAGAGTATTCTTCACACACTTGTTTAATTTATTACATAATGTTTTTAGGTTGCTACCTTACTATGTATACCTGAGACACCTTATGAATCTTTCCTGTATCTCTCATTTGCTTGTTCAGTATCTATACTTGGCATCTTATGAGCTTTGCCTGTTCTAAATGTTTGTATTCTTTTCCTTTAAAATATAATTGAATAGTCTTAAATCATACAACAAATACAAATTCACAATGTCTATTAATATTTATTTTATAATTATTTATATTCTACATCCTATACAGAAGATCCTTAGATTAATCTTCTAGTTGAATAATTTTCTCCTTAGTGATGTATAGCCTGCTATTTAGCCATTGAAATTTTCATTTAAATATTATATATTCTAATAGGTAGAAATATTGTTTAGTTGTCTTTCAGATTTTGTGTTCTTAATAGCTCTTTTCTCCTATTTTTAATCTCCCTTTAGTTTTAAAAACACATTAAGCATACTTATTTCAGTAGTTCATAATTCTAGTAGTTGCTGTCTTTATGGGTTTGATTCTGCTATCTGCTTTTACTACGGATTTCACCTACTTAATTTTGAAGGTCAACTCATATTCCTTGGAACTTTTTCTAAAGTCTTTGATACTCTTTTATGAAGATTGGTTTTTCCATAGAGGATGTTTTGATTACTTTTAAGTGTCTATTGAAACTGAAAGGGATCATCTCCAGTTTTTACAGATTACTCAGGTCATGTGTGGAATACATTGCTTGTAAAACTTTTCAGTAAAGACAGTTTTCCTTTCTTTGGACAAAGTAGGTCCATGATGGAAACTTTCTTCTTCTGGAAATTTTTAGAGTGAGGGGAATAGTGATGTTGGTGCACTGGAGGTGCACTTCTTTTGATCCTAGATTTTTTATGAAAGTTTCTCATTATAACCACCTTCCTGATGAGATGCTACAATCTTCTCTATTTGTAATACCCAAGCCTACAGGTAATACCAAAGGTCAAGATTATCTGAGTGAAGTAAATATCCTGAGGTTGAAAGTTGGGTTTGAGTTTACTTCTTATCTCTTTGCACTGAGACTTTCAGATCAGACAGATCGTCGCCCTCCGCCTCCCCCCTCTCCCCTCTCCCCTTCTCCCCTTCTCCTCCCCCTCTCCTCCCCTCTCTTCTCCGTCCTCTTCCGCCCCCCGCTGGGGGCGCTCGCCTTCACGTCCAGCTCTCTCCCATGACCACGGAGCCTGCCTTGACTGGCGACCTTTGTTGGTAAAGTAAGTCTCTGTTTTTGAATATGCTATTAGGTTGGTCATAACTTTCCTTCCAAGGAGTAAGTAAATTGACACATCTGAGGATCTTCTGACATGTTTCCTGTTTCCCCATCTTTTCCCTGCGTGTGGGCGTGCGTTCGTCGGGCGCCCTCCTCTCCCTTCCTTTCTCGGGCTCTGGTTTAAATTTGAAGGTGTAAGATTATGAGAAAGATAATTGCCACATAGTTTACCTCTCTACACTTTGCATAACAGTAAAAAGACTCTTATCAAGCATCCATTCTCATGCATTCTATATTCTTAAAATTTAATTTATGTTTCTTAATAATATTAAAAATAAACTCACATAAATAAACAATTATTGGTAACTCCAACAATGTGAATGACCTATTGTGAAATATTTTATAGTTTACAAGATTTAAGGAGTACTCATTTATACAAATAACACCAGTGTTCCTATATATTATCAGCCTTTCACCTGTGTCCTCTCTATAACATGCTAGTAAAGTAATGCTCAAAAATTCTCCAAGCCAGGCTTCAGCAATACGTGAACTAGAACTTCCTGATGTTCAAGCTGGTTTTAGAAAAGGCAGAGGAACCAGAGATCAAATTGCCAACATCTGCTGGATGATGGAAAAAGCAAGGGAGTTCCAGAAAAACATCTATTTCTGCTTTATTGACTATGCCAAAGCCTTTGACTGTGTGGATCACAATAAACTGTGGAAAAATCTGAAAGAAATGGGAATACCAGACCAACTTACCTGCCTCTTGAGAAATCTGTATGCAGGTCAGGAAGCAACAGTTAGAACTGGTCATGGAACAACAGACTGGTTCCAAATAGGAAAAGGAGTACGTCAAGGCTATATATTGTCACCCTGTTTATTTAACTTATATGCAGAGTACATCATGAGAAATGCTGGACTGGAAGAAGCACAAGCTGGAATCAAGAATGCTGGGAGAAATATCAATCACCTCAGATATGCAGATGACACCACCCTTATGGCAGAAAGTGAAGAGGAACTCAAAAGCCTCTTGATGAAAGTGAAAGTGGAGAGTGAAAAAGTTGGCTTAAAGCTCAACATTCAGAAAATGAAGATCATGGCATTTGGTCCCATCACTTCATGGGAAATAGATGGGGAGACAGTGGAAACAGTGTCAGAATTCTTTATTTTTTGGTGCTCCAAAATCACTGCAGATGGTGACTGCAGCCATGAAATTAAAAGACGCTTACTCCTTGGAAGGAAATTTATGACCAACCTAGATAGCATATTCAAAAGCAGAGACATTACTTTGCCATCAAAGGTTCGCCTAGACAAGGCTATGGTTTTTCCTGTGGTCATGTATAGATGTGAGAGTTGGACTGTGAAGAAAGCTGAGCACTGAAGAATTGATGCTTTTGAACTGTGGTGTTGGAGAAGACTATTGAGAGTCCCTTGGATTGGAAGGAGATCTAACCAGTCCATTCTGAAGGAGATCAGCCCTGGGATTTCTTTGGAAGGAATGATGCTAAAGCTGAAATCCAGTATTTTGGCCACCTCATGCCAAGAGTTGACTCATTGGAAAAGACTCTGATGCTGGAAGAGATTCGGGGCAGGGGGAGAAGGGGACGACAGAGGATGAGATGGCTGGATGGCATCACTGACTTGATGGACGTGAGTCTCAGTGACCTCCGGGAGTTGATAATGGACAGGGAGGCCTGGCGTGCTGTGATTGATGGGGTCGCAAAGAGTCGGACACGACTGAGTGACTGAACTGAACTGAACTGAATATGTGTAATATCATTTGGGTAGATGTGACTATACACATCACATCCAGATAAGTAATTTCTGACAGAAGGAAGTTTGTTTTTATTAATACTGAGATTGATTTGATTATCTTAATAAAAGGAGTAGAAGATCAAAAACATTTTGTATTAGATCAGATCAGATCAGTCGCTCAGTCGTGTCTGACTCTTTGTGACCCTATGAACTGCAGCACGCCAGGCCTCCCTGTCCATCACCAGCTCACGGAGGTCACTCAGACTCACATCCATCGAGTCAGGGATGCCATCCAGCCATCTCATCCTCTGTCGTCCCCTTCTCCTCCTGCCCCCAATCCCTCCCAGCATCAGAGTCTTCTCCAATGAGTCAACTCTTCGCATGAGGTGGCCAAAATACTGGAGTTTCAGCTTTAGCATCATTCCCTCCAAAGAAATCCCAGGGCTGATCTCCGTCAGAATGGACTGGTTGGATCTCCTTGCAGTCCAAGGGACTCTCAAGAGTCTTCTCCAACACCACAGTTCAAAAGCATCAATTCTTTGGCACTCAGCCTTCTTCACAGTCCACCTCTCACATCCATACATGACTACAGGAAAGACCATAGCCTTGACTAGGCGAACCTTTGTTGGTAAAGTGATGTCCCTGCTTTTCAATATGCTATCGAGGTTGGTCATAACTTTCCTTCCAAGGAGTAAGTGTCTTTTAATTTCATGGCTGCAGTTACCATCTGCAGTGATTTGGGAGCCCAGATAAATAAAGTCTGACACTGTTTCCACTGTTTCTCCACCTATTTCCCATGTAGTGATGGGACCAGATGCCATGATCTTCGTTTTCTGAATGTTGAGCTTTAAGCCAACCTTTTCACTCTCCACTTTCACTTTCATCAAGAGGCTTTTGAGTTCCTCTTCACTTTTTGCCATAAGGGTGGTGTCATCTGCATATCTGAGGTTATTGATATTTCTCCCGGCAATCTTGATTCCAGCTTGTGTTTCTTCCAGTCCAGCATTTCTCATGATGTACTCTGCATATAAGTTAAATAAACATGGTGACAATATACAGCCTTGACATATTCCTTTTCCTATTTGGAATCAGTCTGTTGTTCCATGTCCAGTTCTAACTGTTGCTTCCTGACCTGCATACAGATTTCTCAAGAGGCAGATCAGGTGGTCTGGTATTCCCATCTCTTTCAGAATTTTCCACAGTTTATTGTGATCCACACAGTCAAAGGCTTTGGCATAGTCAATAAAGCAGAAATAGATGTTTTTCTGGAACTCTCTTGCTCTTTCGATAATCCAGCGGATGTTGGCAATTTGATCTCTGCTTCCTCTGCCTTTTCTAAAACCAGCTTGCACATCAGGAAGTTCACGGTTCACATATTGCTGAAATCTGGCTTGGAGAATTTTGAGCATTACTTTACTAGCCTGTGAGATGAGTGCAATTGTGTGGTAGTTTGAGCATTCTTTGGCATTGCCTTTCTTTGGGATTGGGATGAAAATTGGCCTTTCCCAATCTTGTTGCCACTGCTGAGTTCTCCAGATTTGCTGGCATATTGAGTGCAGCGCTTTCACAGCATCATCTTTCAGGATTTGGAATAGCTCCACTGGAAATCCATCACCTCCACTAGTGTTGTTCGTAGTGATGCTTTCTAAGGCCCACTTGACTTCACATTCCAGGATGTCTGGCTTTAGGTCAGTGATCACATCATCATGATTATCTGGATCGTGAAGCTCTTTTTTGTACAGTTCTTCTGTGTATTCTTGCCACCTCTTCTTAATATCTTCTGCTTCCGTTAGGTCCATACCATTTCTGTCCTTTATTGAGACCATCTTTGCATGAAATGTTCCTTTGGTATCTCTGATTTTCTTGAATAGATCCCTAGTCTTTCCCATTCTGTTGTTTTCCTCTATTTCTTTGCATTGATCGCTGAAGAAGGCTTTCTTATCTCTTCTTGCTATTCTTTGGAACTCTGCATTCAGATGTTTATATCTTTCTTTTTCTCCTTTGCTTTTCACTTCTCTTCTGTTCATAGCTATTTGTAAGGCCTCCCCAGACAGCCATTTTGCTTTTTTGCATTTCTTTTCCATGGGGATGGTCTTGATCCCTGTCTCCTGTACAATGTCATGAACCTCATTCCATAGTTCATCAGGCACTCTATCAGATCTAGGCCCTTAAATCTATTTCTCACTTCCACTGTATAATCATAAGGGATTTGATTTAGGTCATACCTGAATGGTCTAGTGGTTTTCCCTACTTTCTGCAATTTCAATCTGAATTTGGCAATAAGAAGTTCATGGTCTGAGCCACAGTCAGCTCCTGGTCTTGTTTTTGCTGATTGTATAGAGCTTCTCCATCTTTGGCTGCAAAGAATATAATCGTTCTGATTTCGGTATTGACCATCTGGTGATGTCCATGTATAGAGTCTTCTCTTGTGTTGTTGGAAGAGAGTATTTGCTATGACCAGTGCATTTTCTTGGCAAAACTCTATTAGTCTTTGCCCTGCTTCATTCTGTATTCCAAGGCCAAATTTGCCTGTTACTCCAGATGTTTCTTGACTTCCTACTTTTGCATTCCATTCCCCTATAATGAAAAGGACATCTTTTTTGGGTGTTAGTTCTAAAAGGTCTTGTAGGTCTTCATAGAACCATTCCTGCGACCGGCGCACTAGGAGCGCCTCGCCATTCCCGCGACTGGCGCACTAGGAGCGCCCCGCTGGCTGTGCGGCGCACTAGGAGAGCTACGCCACGACTGAGGTCAGGAAGGGCAGCGGTGAAGAGACACCCTTCCTCCAAGGTCAGGAAGGGCGGCAGTGAGGAGAGACCCCTCGTCCAAGGTAAGGTGCCATGGCTGTGCTTTGCTGGAGCAGCCGGGAAGAGATACCCCACGCCCAAGGTAAGAGAAACCCAAGTAAGACGGTAGGTCTTGCAAGAGAGCATCAGAGGGCAAATACACTGAAACTATACTCACAGAAAACTAGTCAATCTAATCACACCAGGACCACACCCTTGTTTAACTCAATGAAATTAAGCCATGCCCGTGGGGCAACCCTGGATGGGCGGGTCATGGTGGAGATATCTGACAGGGTGTGGTCCACTGGAGAAGGGAATGGCAAACCACTTCAGTATTCTTGCCTTGAGAACCCCATGAACAGTATGAAAAGGCAAAATGATACGATAATGAAAGAGAAACTCCCCAGGTCAGTAGGGGCCCAATATGCTACTGGAGATCAGTGAAGAAATAACTCCATTTTGTATTAGGGTATAGCCAATTAACAGTGTTGTGGTAATTTCAGATGAACAGTGAAGGGACTCCTATACCTGTGTCCAAAATAATTGAACAGAAAAAAAAAAAAAAAAAAAAAAAGAAATAAAAGAATATCCAAGACAAACTTGTATAAACAATAAAAAGAGATTAGTTTATGTGACTGAGCAGACCTACAGCAATTGATTTGGAATCCCAAATAACACCTGAATCCTACCCTAACCCTGATATTACCCTTGAAGTTTGTACAGTTTGAGCTTTTTACTGTTATGTGTAAAAAGAAGTTGATACTATAAGGAAGAGATTTCAAATTGTAAAATTGGCTAAACTGAAAAGAGAATGGTGATACATTGTTTGTCCTGAGCTGGGCAGTTGGTCATTCTTTGTATGTAGTTGAGAAATAGTTGGTTAAATTTTTATATATATTATAGATTGACTTTTGCCTATAGAACATATGAAATTAGGAGGATATGTAGGGAAAAATAACAGATATTGAATATTTTGATTACTTTTGTGGTCCTATGTATCATCAACATTTTGCTTATCTCTTATCTAACTCTAATAGTAGATTATTTTCAGAAATATGCATATAATAATTAACTTGAAATGTGTATAAATAAAATCAATGAAGGAGGAAACTACAACTTTGCTAAGAAGGGTCTTTTTTGCCCATGATCTGGGATTCAATTTGATGAAACGTTTGCCATTTGGGAGTCTTATCAAACAAAAAAGAAGATGTATTTACCCCAAGATACAGTTAGGACTTGGAAAGGTAAGACATTAGAAGAAACTAGTATCTTCTGTAAAGCAGTCTCTTTCTGGGTCAAAGACTAGTAAACCTCACTAGAAAGGTAGAGCCTTTGATTTGATGATAAAGAAATATTAGTGGACCCCAAGGCAGAGACTAGCTGAAGTAAGTTTTTAAACTTAATCCTGTCGGGAGGGCAGAGAAGAATGTCTTCATTCTGGCAGAAAGATTTTTTTACATCTAGAAAGTTGTTTGTTTTCAAGGGTGGGCATTAAATATATGAACTTGCTTACTGAGTGTTTAGGGAATGGAGTGGCCAGATAAATCTAGAGCTACTTTAAAATGCAGATTTTCTTAAGCCCTTTGGCACATTCAGTGTTCCAGTTCTCAGGACATAATCTTCTGCTACACTAACATCTTTAATATATCCTTATAATTCATCTCAAGGAGAGGACAACATTCAAGGAAGTGCCTATATGAAAGCACAGTGGAATGCTTTAACTTTACTTACCAGGGATAAACTCTGTTGCCCCAGCAAAAAGTCCTGCCTATTCTTGTTTGTCAGGATATGATAATATGTTTTTGTCCAGTAACCACTTTATATTCATCTGTAGTCATTATGATTTTTTAATATGAATTTATATATTGGGCAGGTAGGTTAGGGGTGGATAATATTTATGCAGACTGGTACCATGAATTGCCAAGGATCCTTAACTTACACCCAGATTCAGTGTTAGATGTGTTTTTGAATTCTCTCCTTTTGAGGAGCCATAGATATATTTCATGTACACATTGATGATTTGGTAGATATATGTATGAGAAAGTGATATTGATGTTGATATCCAAATAGATACTCAGTTCAGTTCAGTAGCTTCAGATCAGATCAGATCAGTCGCTCAGTCGTGTCTGACTTTTTGCGACCCCATGAACCGCAGCACGCCAGGCCTCCCTATCCATCACCAGCTCTCGGAGGTCACTCAGACTCACATTCATCGAGTCAGTGATGCCATCCAGCCATCTCATCCTCTGTCGTCCCCTTCTCCTCCTGCCCTCAATCCCTCCCAGCATCAGAGTCTTCTCCAATGAGTCAACTCTTCGCATGAGGTGGCCAAAATACTGGAGTTTCAGCTTGAGCATCATTCCCTCCAAAGAAATCCCAGGTCTGATCTCCTTCAGAATGGACCGGTTGGATCTCCTTGCAGTCCAAGGGACTCTCAAGAGTCTTCTCCAACACCACAGTTCAAAAGCATCTATTCTTCGGTGCTCAGCCTTCTTCACAGTCCAGCTCTCACATCCATACATGACCACAGGAAAGACCATAGCCTTGACTAGGCGAACCTTTGTTGGCAAAGTGATGTCTCTGCTTTTGAATACGCTATCTAGGTTGGTCATAACCTTCCTTCCAAGGAGTAAGTGTCTTTTATTTCATGGCTGCAGTCACCATCTACAGTGATTTTGGAGCCCAGAAAAATAAAGTCTGACACTGTTTCCACTGTTTCTCCATCTATTTCCCATGTAGTGATGGGACCAGATGCCATGATCTTCGTTTTCTGAATGTTGAGTTTTAAGCAAACCTTTTCACTCTCCACTTTCACTTTCATCAAGAGGCTTTTGAGTTCCTCTTCACTTTCTGCCATAAGGGTGGTGTCATCTGCATATCTGAGGTTATTGATATTTCTCCCGGCAATCTTGATTCCAGCTTGTGTTTCCTCCAGTCCAGCATTTCTCATGATGTACTCTGCATATAAGTTAAATAAACATGGTGACAATATACAGCCTTGACATACTCCTTTTCCTATTTGGAACCAGTCTGTTGTTCCATGACCAGTTCTAACTGTTACTTCCTGACCTGCATACAGATTTCTCAAGAGGCAGATCAGGTGGTCTGGTATTCCCATCTCTCTCAGAATTTTCCACAGTTTATTGTGATATACACAGTCAAAGGCTTTGGCATAGTCAATAAAGCAGAAGTAGATATTTTTCTGGAACTCTCTTGCTCTTTCGATAATCCAGCGGATGTTGGCAATTTGATCTCTCGTTCCTCTGCCTTTTCTAAATCCAGCTTGAACTTCAGGAAGTTCACGGTTCACATATTGCTGAAGCCTGGCTTGGAGAATTTTGAGCATTACTTTACTAGCGTGCAAGGTGAGTGCAATTGTGCGGTAGTTTGAGCACTCTTTGGCATTGCCTTTCTTTGGGATCGGGATGAAAACTGACCTTTTCCAATCTTGTGGCCACTGCTAAGTTTTCCAAATTTGCTGGCATATTGAGTGAAGCACTTTCACAGCATCATCTTTCAGGATTTGGAATAGCTCCTCTGGAATTCCATCACCTCCACTAGCTTTGTTCCTAGTGATGCTTTCTCAGGCCCACTTGACTTCACATTCCAGGATGTCTGGCTCTAGGTCAGTGATCACACCATCATGATTATCTGGGTCGTGAAGCTCTTTTTGTATAGTTCTTCTGTGTATTCTTGCCACCTCTTCTTAATATCTTCTGCTTCCGTTAGGTCCACACCATTTCTGTCCTTTATTGAGCCCATCTTTTCATGAAATGTTCCTTTGGTATCTCTGATTTTCTTGAATAGATCCTTAGTCTTTCCCATTCTGTTGTTTTCCTCTATTTCTTTGCATTGATCGCTGAAGAAGGCTTTCTTATCTCTTCTTGCTATTCTTTGGAACTCTGCATTCAGATGTTTATATCTTTCCTTTTCTCCTTTGCTTTTCGCTTCTCTTCTTTTTGCAACTATTTGCAAGGCCTCCCCAGACAGCCATTTTGCTTTTTTGCATTTCTTTTTCTTGGGGATGGTCTTGATCCCTGTCTCCTGTACAATGTCACGAACCTCATTCCATAGTTCATCAAGCACTCTATCTATCAGATCTAGGCCCTAAAATCTATTTCTCACTTCCACTGTATAATCATAAGGGATTTGATTTAGATCATACCTGAATGGTCTAGTGGTTTTCCCTACTTTCTGCAATTTCAGTCTGAATTTGGCAATAAGGAGTTCATGGTCTGAGCCACAGTCAGCTCCTGGTCTTGTTTTTGCTGATTGGATAGAGCTTCTCCATCTTTGGCTGCAAAGAATATAATCGATCTGATTTCGGTGTTGACCATCTGGTGATGTCCATGTATAAAGTCTTCTCTTGTGTTGTTGGAAGAGGGTATTTGCTATGACCAGTGCATTTTCTTGGCAAAACTCTGTTAGTCTTTGCCCTGCTTCATTCGGTATTGCAAGGCCAAATTTGCCTGTTACTCCAGGTGTTTCTTGACTTCCTACTTTTGCATTCCAGTCCCCTATAATGGAAAGGACATCTTTTTTGGGTGTTAGTCCTAAAAGGTCTTGTAGGTCTTCATAGAATCGTTCAACTTCAGCTTCTTCAGCATTACTGGTTGGGGCATAGACTTGGATTACTGTGACATTGAATGGTTTGCCTTGGAAACGAACATAGATCATTCTGTCATTTTTGAGATTGCATCCAAGTACTGCATTTCGGACTCTTTTGTTGACCATGATGGCCACTCCATTTCTTCTGAGGGATTCCTGCCACAGTAGTAGATATAATGGTCCTCTGAGTTAAATTCACCCATTCCAGTCCATTTTAGTTTGCTAATTCCTAGAATGTCAACATTTACTCTTGCTATCTCTTGTTTGACCACTTCCAATTTGCCTTGATTCATGGACCTGACATTCCAGGTTCCTATGCAATATTGTTGTTTACAGCATCGGACTTTACTTCTATCACCAGACACATCTACAGCTGGGTATTCTTTCTGCTTTGATTCCATCCCTTCATTCTTTCTGGAGTTATTTCTCCACTGATCTCCAGTAGCATATTGGGCCCTTACTGACCTGGGGAGTTTCTCTTTCAGTATCCTATCATTTTGCCTTTTCATACTGTTCATGGGGTTCTCAAGGCAAGAATACTGAAGTGGTTTGCCATTCCCTTCTCCAGCGGACCATACCCTGTCAGATCTCTCCACCATGACCCGCCCATCTTGGGTTGCCCCACGGGCATGGCTTAATTTCATTGAGTTAGACAAGGCTGTGGTCCTGGTGTGATTAGATTGACTAGTTTTCTGTGAGTATGGTTTCAGTGTATTTGCCCTCTGATGCCCTCTTGCAAGACCTACTGTCTTACTTGGGTTTCTCTTATCCTAGGCATGGGGTATCTCTTCCCGGCTGCTCCAGCAAAGCACAGCCATCGCAATTTATCTTTGATGAGGGGTCTCTCCTCACCGCCGCCCTTCCTTACCTCGGTCGTGGGGTAGCTCCTCTGGGCCGTGCTTAGTGCGCCAGTCCTCACCGCCGTCCTTCCTCAGTCGATGGGTAGCTCCTCTCGGGCGTGCTCTCAGTGCGCTGTGCGGCCGGTGAGGGGCTCTCAGGGCGGCGCTTGCGGGTAGGCCGGGAGCTCTCAGTTCGGCGTTCGCGGGTAGGACTCTGTGACCCCAGGGACTGCAGCACACCAGGCTTCCCTGTCCATCACCAGCTCACGGGACTTGCTCAAACTCATGTCCGTCAAGTCAGTGCTGCCCTCCAACCATCTCATCATCTGTCATCCCCTTCTCCTCTTGCCTTCAGTCTTTCCCAGCATCAGGGTCTTTTCCAGTGAGTCAGTTCTTTGCATCAGGTGGCCTAAGTATTGGGCTTCAACTTCAGCATCATTCCTTCCAATGAATATTCAGGACTGATTTCCTTTAGGATTAATTTATTTGATCTCCTTGCAGTCCAAGTGACTCTCAAGAGTCTTCTCCAACACCACAGTTCAGAAGCATCAATTCTTTGGTGCTCAGCTTTCTTTATGGTCTAGCTCTCACATCCGTACATGACTACTGTAAAAACCATAGCTTTGACTATATGGATCTTTGTCGGTAAAGTAATGTATCTGCTTTTTAATATGCTGTCTAGGTTTGTTGTAGCTTTTCCTCTGAGGAGCAGGAATCTTTTAATTTCATGGCTGCCGTCACCATCTGCAATAGTTTTGGAACCAAAAAAATAAAATGTATCACTGTTTGCACTGTTTCCCCATCTATTTGCCATGAAGTGATAGGATTGGATGCCATGATCTTAGTTTTTTGAATGTTCAGGGTTTTTTGTTTGTTAGTTTGTTTTTTAATGTTTTAACTGAAGGATAGTTGCTTTATAGAATTTTGTTGTTTTCTGTCATACATCAACTAGAATCAGCCAGGTAGGTAGATGCATGTCACCTCTTTCCCAAAACTCCCTTTCATCTCCCTCTCCATCCCACCCTTCAGCCTGTCCCAGAGCCCCTGTTTGAGTTCTCTGAGTCATACAGAAAATTCCTGTTGGCTATATATTTTACATATGGTATTACAAATTTCCATGTTACTCTCTCCATACATCTCCCCTTGAGTGTTAAGTTTTAAGCCAGCTTTTTCACTGTCACTCTCATCAAGAGGATCTTTAGTTCCTCTTTGCTTTCTGCCACAGGATGATGTCATCGGCATATATAAGATTATTGATATTTCTCCCTGCAATCTTGATTCCAGCTTGTGCTTTATCCAGCCTGACATTTCACATGATGTACTCTGCCTGTAATGTAAAGAAGCAGGGTGACAATACACAGCCTTGATGTACTCCTTTCCTAAAGTAGTTGTGGTTTTTCCTTTGTTGAAATTTGCCTTTGATATTGGAATACGTTCTTTTTTTTTTTTTCATTTTTTATTTTCATTTTATTTTATTTTTTAACTTTACAATATTGTGTGGTTTTGCCATATAACAATATGAATCCGCCACAGGTATACACATGTTCCCCATCCCGAACCCCTGGGGCTGGTGCACTGGGACGACTCAGAGGGATGGAATACGTTCTTAATAAATGTGGTTATATTCTACATAATTTGAATGCACAATTCTTGCTTTATATTTTTTTGCTAATGACTTATTATTTGCTGTTTCTTTTATATGTACTTCAGACTGTGAAAATTATGTTAGACAAAAAGCAAACTCGAGCAGTTTTCTTATTTGAGTTCAAAATGGGACATAAAGGAACAGAGACAACTCACAACATCTAAAAAGTGTTTTGGCCCTGGAACTGATAACAAACATACAGTGCAGTGTTGTTTCAAGAAGTTTTGCAAAGGAGACGAGAGCCTTGATGAATAGCGGCCATTGTAGAGTGACAGTGGCCAACTGAGAGCAATCACTGAAGCTGATCCTTTCACAACTGCACTAGATGTTGCTAAAGAACTCACAGTTGACCATTCTTTAGTCATTTCGCATTTGGAGCAAATTGGAAAAGTGGAAAAGCTCAATAAGTGGGTGCCGCAGAAACTGACCTAAAATTTAAAAAAATCTTGTTTGGAAATTTTGTCTTCTCTTATTCTTTGCAACAACAACGAACCATTTCTCAATCGGATTGTGATGTGGGACAAAAAAGTGGATTTTACACGATAATGGACTACCTCTTCTTCAAGCATCTTGACAACATTTTGCAGGGAAAATGCTTCCACAACTAGTAAAATGGCGAAAATGCTTTGAAGAGTTTGTTGAATCCCAAAGCTCAGATTTTTATGCTATAGGAAAAAATAAAATAAACATTTCTTGTTGGCAGAAAAGTATTGATTGTAATGGTTCTTATTTTCATGAATAAAGAGATATGTTTGAGCCTATTTACAACAATTTGAAATTCACAGCCCCAAACCACAATTAAGTTTCCATCAACCTAAAATATTTTAATGGATCTTCTTGTTGTATACCTAACACCTACTCCACCCCTCACCATTGTGAAGAGTAGGATAAATCAGACACTCAGATACAAGGGTTGGACCAGATCATTCTGAGCAGAAGAAAATTTTGGCTACAGAGATTGTCTACAGGGATTGGTAGATTTACACTGCCTAGTCCATACTAGCAGAGAAGGCAATGGCAACCCACTCTAGTACTCTTGCCTGGAAAATCCCATGGATGGAGGAGCCTGGTAGGCTGCAGCCAATGGGGTCTCTAAGTCGGACATGACTGAGTGACTTCACTTTCACCTTTTGCTTTCATGCATTGGAGAACGAAACGGCAACCCACTCCAGTGTTCTTGCCTGGAGGATCCCAGGGACGGAGGAGCCTGGTGGGCTGCCATCTATGGGCTCACACAGAGTCGGACATGACTGAAGGACTTAGCAACAAGTCAATACTAGTTCCATGCTCATGGGAATTAATTTGGGTTTAACCCAAAGTAGCATGAGGTATAAGCTTTTTGTTTTATTTTTGGTTATCAGGTATCATTGGAGAAGGAAATGGCGACCCACTCCAGTATTCTTGCCTAGAGAATCCCATGAACAGAGGAGCCTGGTGGGCTGCTGTCTATGGTGTTGCATAGTGTCAGACATGACTGAAGAAACTTAGCAGCAGCAGCAGCATCGGGTATCATCTATACTCTGCCTACTGGATTATTATATTTTTTTCCAGTGTAAGACACACCTGCTTGGGGAAGTATTGACACATGGCAGAAGAGTGAGCCAAGTAAACTTGAGAGAAATTAACTGGGTTCCAAACAAACCAAGCCTGGCACCTTACTCCTGGGTTTTTAAGTTTTGCAAGTTAGTAACTTCTCATATAGGCTTCTCAGGTGGCTCAGTGGTAAAGAATCCACCTGTCAATGCAGGAGATGCCAGAGACACAGTTTCCATCCCTGGGATGGGAAGATCCCCTGGAGAAGAAATTGGCAATTCAATGGTTTGAGTATATATATACACAAACTCTTTGATTCTGTGGACTGTAGCCTGCCAGGCTCCTCAATCCATGGGAATTCTCCAGGTAAGAATACTGTTTTGGGTTGCCATTTCCTTCTCCAGGGGATCTTCCTGAACCAGGAATTGAATCCAGGTCTCCTGCACTGTGGGTGGTTTCATTACTACTGAGAAGTAATTGTGAGTGAATTCATTACACCTGGGAAGCGTGTGTGTGTGTGTGTGTGTGTGTGTGTGTGTGTGTGTGTGTGTGTGTACAATATATGTATATATATTAGAATATATATGTGTGTATATATATATATATATATATATATATATATATATATATATATATATATATAGCAGTGCTTCGATTCATGGGGTCACAAAGAGTCAAACACGATTGAGTGACTGAACTGAACTGATATGCAGTTGTTTTAAATTCTCCCCATAAGTCTCTAAGCAAAATAGAAATGTGTGTATGTATGTTTTCTGAACATATATATATATATATATATATATATATATATATATATATATATATATATATATATATATATTTCAGAATGTGATATATATCAGGGGTCTGCAAAATACAGGCTATAGGTAAAATCTAGTATGGCCTGTAAGCCAAGAAGAATTTTTTTAAAAAGAGTTGTGAATTAAACGTGAAGAATTCCAGAAAAACATATACTTCTGCATTATTGACTATGCTGTAGTCTTTGATTGTATGGATTACAACAAACTGTGGAAAATTCTTCAAGAGATAGGAATACCAGACCACCTTACCTGCCTCCTGATAAATCTGTATGCAGGTCAAGAAGCAACAGTTAGAACCAATGGACTGCTTCCAAATTGGGAAAGGAGGACATCAATGCTGTATATTGTCACCTAGCTTATTTAACTTCTCTGCAGAATACATCATGTGAAATTCTGGATTGGATGAAGCACAAGCTGAAATCAAGATTGCCAGGAGAAATATCAGTGACTGCAGACATACACATGACACCAGAAAGCAAAGAGGAACTAAAGAGCCACTTGATGAAACTGAAAGAGGAGAGTGAAAAAGCTGGCTTAAAACGCAACATTCAGAAACTAAGATCATGGCATCACTTCATGGAAAATAGATGGGAAAACAATGGAAAAAGTGACAGATTTTATTTTCTTGGGCTCCACAATTACTATAGATGGTGACTGCAGCCATGAAATTAAAAAGAAGCTTGCTCCTTGGAAGAAAAGTTATCACAAACCTAGAAAGCATATTAAAAAATAGAGACATTTACTTTGCCAACAAAGGTCCATCTAGTCAAAGCTTTAGTTTTTCCAGTAGTCATATATGGGTATGAGAGTTGGACCATAAAACAAGCTGAGTGCTGAAGAATTGATGCTTTTTAACTGTGGTGTAGGAGAAGACCCTTAAGAGTACCTTGGACTGCAAGGAGATCAAGCCAGTCAATCCTAAAGGAAATCAGTCCTGAATATTCATTGGAAGGACTGATTCTGTAGCTGAAGCTCCAATACTTTGGCGACCTGATGCGAATAACTAACTCATTGGAAAAGACCCTGATACTGAGAAAGATTGAAGGCAGGAGAAGGGGACGACAGAGATGAGATGGTTATATGGCATCACCGACTCAATGGACATCAGTTTGAGCAAGCTCCAGGAGTTGGTAATGGACAGGGAATCCTGGTGTGCTGCAGTCCATGGGGTCACAAAGAGTCAGAGACAACTGAGTGAATGAACTGAGCTGAACTGAACTAACTGAGTGAACTGAACTGAGGTGCCTGGCAGGCTACAGTTCACTGGGTTGCAAAGAGTTGGACATGACTTAAATTACCAGAGAAGCCTCTCTGAAATAGATAGTAAAAGCCTATACATCACAAATACAAATCTGACTGTAAGAGTAGCTTAAGTGCCATGATCCTCAGGTGATTTGTTTTGAATTATATATTTTTAAAGGATGCTTGTTTCTTAAATGTTCACACACACTTGTTAATAGAGTCAGAACTGTACACATGAAAGTGACAAATTGATTCAAGGAATTAAATCTGATAGAGTTCCTGAAGAACTGTGGGTGGAGGTTTGTAACATTGTATAGGAAGCAGTGATAAAACAATCCTCAATTTAAGTCTGAATTTTGCAATTAGGAGTTCATGATCCAAACTACAGTCATCTCCCGGTCTTGTTTTTGCTGACTATACAGAGCTTCTCCATCTTTGAATGCAAAGAATATAATGAGTCTGATTTCAGTATTGACTATCTGGTGATATCAATATGTAGAAGTCATTTCTCGTGTTGTTGGAAGACTGTGTTTGCTATATGACCAGTTCTCCTCGGAAACCTCTGTTAAGCATTCCCTTGCTTCATTTTGTTCTCCAAGGCCAAACTAGCCTGTTACTCCAGGTATCTCTTGACTTCCTATGTTTGCATTCCAGTACCCTGTAATGAAAAGGATATCTTTTTTGGGTGTTATTTCTAGAAGGTCTTGTATGTCTTTTAGAACTGTTCAACTTCAGTTTCTTCAGCATTACTGATTCATACAAAAGGGATTCTTCTATGAGAGCTTGAATCATCAGGGCATGCACCAAGGTCACACTGTCTTATTACGTCTCTTGAATCTGTTGATTGATGTGCTAGGGCAGGGTGTTAAACAAAACCAGTCTCATTACCATTAAGCATTTCTTTTGGGTGGACTGGGCATAGATCAATTTTGCTTTTGGAAAGTCAGAGAATACTTTCAATAGGAGATCATGCCTAAACTGAAGCTTTAATAATTTTGGAGGGATAAGTGAATTTCCTTATTTAACTTAGTAGAACAACTAAGAACTTGAGAATAAGTATTTTTAATAGACTAGAATGAGAATGCTTTTTTAAAATTTTTATTTATTTTTTTTATTTTGCTTAACTTTACAATATTGTATTGCTTTTACAATACATCAAGATGGATCCGCCACCAGTATACACGTGTTCCCCATCCTGAACCCTCCTCCCTCTCCCCTCCCCACACCATCCCTCCAGGTCGTCCCAGTGCTCCAGCCCCAGGCATTTGTTATCGGGGATCGTACCTGGACTGACGACTCGTTTCAGATATAATATTATACATATTTCAATGCTATTCTCCCCAATCATCCCACCCTCTCCCGGTCCGAGTCCAAAAGTCTGTTCTATACATCAGTGTCTCTTTTGCTGTCTCGTAAATAGGGTTATTTTTACCATCTTTCTAAATGCCACATATATGCGTTAGTATACTGTATTTGTGTTTTTGTTTCTGGCTTACTTCACTCTGTATAATAGGCTCCAGTTCCATCCACCTCCTTAGAACTGATTCAAATGCATTCTTTTTAATGGCTGAGTAATACTCCATTGTGTATATGTACCACAGCTTGCTTATCCATTCATCTGTGGATGGACATCTAGGTTGCTTCCACGTTCTGGCTATTGTAAACAGTGCTGCTATGAACATTGGGGTACAGGTGTCTCTTTCCATTCTGGTTTTCTCAGTGTATATGCCCAGCAGTGGGATTGCTGGATCATAAGGCAGTTCTATTCCCAGTTTTTTGAGGAATCTCCATACTGTTCTCCATAGTGGCTGTACCAGTTTGCATTCCCACCAACAGTGTAAGAGGGTTCTCTTCTCTCCGCACCCTCTCCAGCATTTATTGCTTGTGGACTTTTGGATAGCAGCCATTCTGACAGGCGTGAAATGATACCTCATAGTGGTTTTGATTTGCATTTCTCTGATAATGAGTGATGTTGAGCATCTTTTCATGTGTTTGTTAGCCATCTGTATGTCTTCTTTGGAGAAATGTCTATTTAGTTCTTTGGCCCATTTTTTGATTGGGTCATTTATTTTTCTGGAATTGAGCTGTAGAAGTTGCTTGTATATTTTTGAGATTAGTTGTTTGTCAGTTGCTTCATTTGCTATTATTTTCTCCCATTCTGAAGGCTGTCTTTTCACCTTGCTTATAGTTTCCTTTGTTGTGCAGAAGCTTTTTAAGTTTGATTAGGTCCCATTTGTTCCTTTTTGATTTTATTTCCAATATTCTGGGAGGTGGGTCATGGAGGATCCTGCTGTGATGTAAGTCAGAGAGTGTTTTGCCTATGTTTTCCTCTAGGAGTTTTATGGTTTCTGGTCTTACATTTATCTCTTTAATCCATTTTGAGTTTATTTTTGTGTATGGTGTTAGAAAGTGTTCTAGTTTCATTCTTTTACAAGTGTTTGACCAATTTTCCCAGCACCACTTGTTAAAGAGATTGTCTTTAATCCATTGTATATTCTTGCCTCCTTTGTCAAAGATCAGGTGACCATATGTGCATGGATTTATCTCTGGGCTTTCTATTTTGTTCCATTGATCTATATTTCTGTCTTTGTGCCAGTACCATACTGTCTTGATAACTGTGGCTTTGTAGTAGAGCCTGAAGTCAGGCAGGTTGATTCCTCCAGTTCCATTCTTCTTTCTCAAGGTAGCTTTGGCTATTCGAGGTTTTTTGTATTTCCATACAAATTGAGAAATTATTTGTTCTAGCTCTGTGAAGAATACCGTTGGAACCTGATGGGGATTGCATTGAATCCATAAATTGCTTTGGGTCGTATACTACTTTTCACTATATTGATTCTACCAATCCATAAACATGGTATATTTCTCCATCTATTAGTGTCCTCTTTGATTTCTTTCACCAGTGTTTTATAGTTTTCTATATATAGGTCTTTAGATTCTTTAGGAAGATATATTCCTAAGTATTTTATTGTTTTCATTGCAATGGTGAATGGAATTGTTTCCTTAATTTCTCTTTCTATTTTCTCGTTATTAGTGTACAGGAATGCTAGGGATTTCTGTGTGTTAATTTTATATCCTACAACTTTACTATATTCATTGATCAGTTCTAGTAATTTTCTGGTGGAATCTTTAGGGTTTTCTACATAGAGGATCATGTCATCTGCAAACAGTGAGAGTTTTACTTCTTCTTTTCCAATTTGGATTCCTTTTATTTCTTTTTCTGCTCTGATTGCTGTGGCCAAAACTTCCAAAACTATGTTGAATAGTAATGGTGAAAGTGGGCATCCTTGTCTTGTTCCTGACTTTAGAGGAAATGCTTTCAATTTTTCACCCTTGAGGATAATGTTTGCTGTGGGTTTGTCATATATAGCTTTTATTATGTTGAGGTATGTTCCTTCTATTCCTGCCTTCTGGAGAGTTTTTTTATCATAAATGGATGTTGAACTTTGTCAAAGGCTTTCTCTGCATCTATTGAGATAATCATATGGTTTTTATTCTTCAGTTTGTTAATGTGGTGTATTACGTTGATTGATTTGCAGATATTGAAGAATCCTTGCATTCCTGGGATAAAGCCCACTTCGTCATGGTGTATGATCTTTTTAATGTGTTGTTGGATTCTGATTGCTAGAATTTTGTTAAAGATTTTTGCATCTATGTTCATCAGTGATATTGTCCTGTAGTTTTCTTTTTTTGTGGGATCTTTGTCAGGTTTTGGTATTAGGGTGATGGTGGCCTCATAGAATGTGTTTGGAAGTTTGCCTTCCTCTGCAATTTTCTGGAACAGTTTGAGTAGGATAGGTGTTAGCTCTTCTCTAAATTTTTGGTAGAATTCAGCTGTGAAGCCGTCTGGACCTGGGCTTTTGTTTGCTGGAAGATTTCTGATTACAGTTTCAATTTCCGTGCTTGTGATAGGTCTGTTAAGATTTTCTATTTCTTCCTGATCCAGTTTTGGGAAGTTGTACTTTTCTAAGAATTTGTCCATTTCTTCCACGTTGTCCATTTTATTGCCATATAATTGCTGATAGTAGTCTCTTATGATCCTTTGTATTTCTGTGTTGTCTGTTGTGATCTCTCCATTTTCATTTCTAATTTTATTGATTTGATTTTTCTCCCTTTGTTTGTTGATGAGTCTGGCTAGTGGTTTGTCAATTTTATTTACCCTTTCAAAGAACCAGCTTTTGGCTTTGTTGATTTTTGCTATGGTCTCTTTTGTTTCTTTTGCATTTATTTCTGCCCTAATTTTTAAGATTTCTTTCCTTCTACTAACCTTGGGATGCTTCATTTCTTCCTTTTCCAGTTGCTTTAAGTGTAGAGTTAGGTTATTTATTTGGCTTTTTTCTTGTTTCTTGAGGTATGCCTGTATTGCTATGAACTTTCCCCTTAGGACTGCTTTTACAGTGTCCCACAGGTTTTGGGTTGTTGTGTTTTCATTTTCATTCATTTCTATGCAGAATTTGATTTCTTTTTTGATTTCTTCTGTGATTTGTTGGTTATTCAGGAGCGTGTTGTTCAGCCTCCATATGTTGGAATTTATAATAGTTTTTCTCCTGTTATTGAGATTTACTCTTACTGCATTGTGGTCAGAAAAAATGCTTGGAATGATTTCAATTTTTCTGAACTTACCAAGGCTAGATTTATGGCCCAGGATGTGGTCTATCCTGGAGAAAATTCCGTGTGTGCTTGAGAAAAAGGTGAAATTCATTGTTTTGTGATAAAATGTCCTATAGATATCAATTAGTTCTAACTGGTCTATTGTATCGTTTAAAGTTTGTGTTTCCTTGTTAATTTTCTGTTTAGTTGATCTATCCATTGGTGTGAGTGGGGTATTAAAGTCTCCCACTATTATTGTGTTATTGTTGATTTCTCCTTTCATACTTGTTAGTATTTGTCTTATGTATTGCGGTGCTCCTAAGTTGGGTGCATATATATTTATAATTGTTATATCTTCTTCTTGGATTGATCCTTTGATCATTAGGTAGTGACCTTCTTTGTCTCTTTTCACATCCTTTGTTTTAAAGTCTATTTTATCTGATATGAGTATTGCTACTCCTGCTTTCTTTTGGTCTCTATTTGCATGGAAAATCTTTTTGCAGCCCTTGACTTTCAGTCTGTATGTGTCCCCTGTTTTGAGGTGGGTTTCTTGTAGACAACATATGTAGTGATCTTGTTTTTGTATCCATTCAGCCAGTGTCTGTCTTTTGGTTGGGGCATTCAACCCATTTACATTTAAGGTAATTAATGATAAATATGATCCCGTTGCCATTTACTTTGTTGTTTTGGGTTTGAATTTATATATCCTTTTTGTGTTTCCTGTCTAGATAATGTCCTTTAGTATTTGTTGGAGAGCTGGTTTGTTGTTGCTGAATTCTCTCAGCTTTTGCTTGTCTGTAAAGGTTTTGATTTCTCCTTCATATTTGAATGAGATCCTTGCTGGGTACAATAATCTGGGCTGTAGGTTCTTTTCTTTCATCACTTTAAGTATGTCTTGCCATTCCCTCCTGGCTTGGAGAGTTTCTATTGAAAGATCAGCTGTTATCCTTATGGGAATTCCTTTGTGTGTTATTTGTTGTTTTTCCCTTGCTGCTCTTAATATTTGTTCTTTGTGTTTGATCTTTGTTAATTTGATTAATATGTGTCTTGGGGTGTTTCGCCTTGGGTTTATCCTGTTTGGGACTCTCTGGGTTTCTTGGACTTGAGTGATTATTTCCTTCCCCATTTTAGGGAAGTTTTCAACTGTTATCTCCTCTAGTATCTTCTCATGGTCTTTCTTTTTGTCTTCTTCTTCTGGGGCTCCTATGATTCGAATATTGTAACGTTTAAAATTGTCCTGGAGGTCTCTGAGATTGTCCTCATTTCTTTTAATTCGTTTTTCTTTTTTCTCCTCTGATTCATTTAATTCTGCCATTCTATCTTCTAATTCGCTAATTCTATCTTCTGCCTCTGTAATTCTACTATTTGTTGCCTCCAGAGTGTTTTGGATCTCATTTATAGCATTATTCATTATATATTGACTCTTTTTTATTTCTTCTAGGTCCTTGTTATATCTTTCTTGCATCTTCTCAATGCTTTTCTCCAGGCTATTTATCCATGATTCCATTTTGCTTTCCAGATTTTAGATTAATTTCACTATCATTATTCGGAATTCTTTATCGGGTAGGTTTGCTATTTCTTCCTCTTTTGTTTGGTTTGGTGGGCATTTATCCTGTTCCTTTACCTGCTGGGAATTCTTCTGTCTCTTCATCTTGTTTAAATTGCTGAGTTTGGGGTGTCCTTACTGTATTCTGGTAGTCTGTGGAGTTCTCTTTATTATGGTGTTTCTACACTATATGTGGGTTTGTACCGGTGGCTTGTTGAGGTTTCTTGTTTATGGAAGCTTGTGTCGGTGTTCTGGTGGGTGGAGCTGGATTTCTTTTCTCTGGGGTGCAATGGAGTGTCTAGTAGTGAGTTATGAGATGTCTATGATTTTGGGGTCGCTTTGTGTAGCCTGTGTATTGGAGCTCAGGGCTGTGTTCTTGTTTTTCTGGAGAATTTGCTTGGTATGTCTTGTCGTGGAACTTGCTGGTCTTTGTGTGATGCTTGGTTTCAGTGTAGGTATGGAGGCTTTTGATGAGCTCCTGTCAATTAATGTTTCGTGGGATCAGGGTATGGACTTAAGCCTCCTGCTTCCAGTTATCAGTCTTATTTTTACAGTAGTCTCAAAAACTTCTTCTTCTATAATGCATTCCACAACTGGACCACTCAGAGATGTTCACGGAGTTATACAGAGAAGGAAAAAGGGAGGAAGGAGACAGAGGTGGTCAGGAGGATAAAAGGAGGGAGTGTGAAGGAGAGAGACAGATCTAGTCAGTAATCAGTAAAGAAAAGAAAAAAGGAAAGGAAAAAAGCAAAGGACAAAAAGGAAAAAAGAAAAAAAAAACAGGGTCGCAAAAGTTATATCTAAACGTGGAGATTAAAGAAGTACTAGAGGATAAAAAAATAAAAATAAAAATAAAAGAAACAAAACAAAACAAACAAACAAAAAAAATTAAAAGAAGGAAAAAAAAATTTTTGTTTTCCTTTTTCCAATTAAAAAAATAATAAAAATTTAAAAAAATATATTAAAAAAAGAAAAAAAAGGAAATAATGATGGTAAAAATAGTAACAATATATATAAGAGTTTCTCTATTATTGTTGTGGGTTCAGTTCATTTTCGGCTAGTTCCTTGTTCCAGCTTAAATTTCTCAAGATCTATAGGCCCCTTTCTCTGTAGTTGGTCTGTATAGTCCTTTGTTCTGTGCATGGTTTGGCGGTGTTCTGGGCCAAGGCCGGCCACTCGTGTGGTCGGCGCTGCACAATCTGGACTGCCGGCCCAAACTACTCCGATTAGGCAGCACTCCAGACAATCAGGCCAACGCAGTCTGCTCCGCGGCCCGCAGAGGGGTAGGGGCCGGCGAGGGGGTGGCTCACACGGAAATGGTGGGCGGGTGGGGGAGGTGGGGGTGGCCCTCATGGGAGCTGCCGGCACAGCCGGCGGGGTCACGCCTGCGCCGGAGCAGCTGCGGCCCGCGTGGGAGCAGCCCGCGCGGGAGCGGCCGGCGGGGGAGCGTCCCTCGGGAGAGTGTCCCATGTGGGAGCGGCCTGCGGCGTCTCCCTGCCCAGCCCCGGCTCGCCAATGGCAGATGCGGGCGTTTGCGGTGATGCTTCTCCGCTGCGGAAGTTACCGCAGGGCCGCAGTCTGTGGGTTCTAATTGCTCAACTGTTCTCCTCCCTGTTATGATAGTCTCCGTGTTTCCCAGGTTCGGCACAGATTCCGTAGGTAGAGTGTTTCCTGGTGTTTGGAAACTTCTCTTTTTAAGACTCCTTTCCCCGGACAGAGGTCCGCCCCTCCCTCTTTGTCTCTCTCTGGCTTCTATATTCTTTCCTACCTCCTTTAGAAGGCAGTGAGTTGCTTTTCTGGGTTTCTGACATCCTCCGCCAGCACTCCGAAGCTGTTTGTGGAATTTCCTTGGCGCCCAGGTGTCCCTTTGATGAATTTGTGGAGGAGAAAGCGTATTCCACGTCCTAATCCTCTGCCATCTTAACCGGAAGTCCGAGAATGCTTTTGAGGAGAAAGTATTCATTTTAATTGACTCTCTCTAAGATTAAATGATAAAACTGCTTTTGAGTTTATATATTGCCTGTCTTTGATAATGAAAACAGTAATGGACTAGGCAAATCTTTCACAAAGCAAGAAAATGTGCCCAGAATTTTCCAAAATAACTTACTATTGTTTATATAAGACAAGAAATGACTGAGGAAAAATTTTCTGAGCTCAAGGACATATCAATAGAAAACTCTAGAACTGAAAATCAAAATAAGACTGAAAAAACCCACAACAGATTATATAAGAACTGTGAGACAACTACAAAGGGTATAACACAGACACACAGTAAGAATTCCAGAAGGAGAAGAAGGAATGAAAAAGAAAAAAAGAAAAGAAGTAAAATTTCAAACAAAAAGAATGGAAAATTTTTGCCTAATTATTGTCAGACACCAAATTGTGATCCCAGAACATCAGAGGGAAATGAAGCAAGATAAACGCTAAAAACCTCCCCTTAGGTATATCATATTCAAACACAGAAAAATCAAAAGAAATAAAAAAAATCCATAAAAATTTCAGACCTTAAATATACCTTAATATAGAGATGGAAGATACAACTGACTTTTCCTAGGAAATCCTGCTATAAAGAAGAGGGGGAGTGAAAAATTAAAAGTATCAGCAACAAAATAACCTAGGAAAAAATTCAACCTAGAATTTTAGTCATTGAAGAATTATCCTTATTAAGGAAAGGAAAATAAAAACTTTCTCAGATAAACAACTGGGAGAGGGGCTTCCCTGGTGGTCCAGTGGCTAAGACTTCATGATCCCAATGCATGAGGCTGTGGTTCAGTCCCTGGTCAGGGAACTCAGATCCCAACAACTAAGATCTGGTGCAACCAAATAAATAAACATTTAAAAATAAATAAATAAATAACAACTGGGAGAATTTGTTGCCAGTACAGTTGAATGGCAAGAAATGTTAGGAGGAGTTTTTAAGAGAGAAATAAATGATTTAGACCAGGAACAAATCTACATAGAAAAAGAAGAACATTTGGAAAGGAATATGTGAAAGTAAACTTTTTTAAAAAATGAGAAATCATTGATTTGCAATATTATATAGGTTTCAGGTATAAAAACATAGTGATTCACAGTTTTTAAAAGTTATACTTCATTAATAGTTAGTATAAAGTGTAGATTAAGATTTATTGAGCATGGCCCCACCCATCAGAGAAGACCCAGATTCCCGCACAGACATAAGCTTCTTATCCTATCCATCAGAGGGCAGACAGAATGGAAATCACAAAACAGAAAACTAACCAAATTGATCACTTGGATCACAGACTTGTCTAATTCAATGAAACTTTGAGCCATGCCATGTAGGGCCACCCAAGATGGATGCGTCATGGTGGAGAGTTCTGACAAAATGTGGTCTACTGGAGAAGAGAATGATAAACCACTTCAGTATTCTTGCCTTGAGAATGCCATGAACAGTATGAAACGGCAAAAAGATATTACACTTAAAGATGAACTCCCCAGGTCAGTAGGTACCCAAGATGCTACTGGAGAAGAGTGGAAAGAAAAAAAAAAGTCCAGAAAGAATGAAGAGGCTGAGCTAAAGCGAAAATAACACCCAGTTGTGCATGTGACTAGTGATAGAAGTATAGTCCAATGCTGTAAAGAACAGTACTGCATAGGAACCTGGAATGTTAGGTCCATGAATCAAAGTAGATTAGAAGTGGTCAAGCAGGTGATCTCAAGAGTGAACACTGACATTTTAGGAATCAGTTAACTAAACTGGACTGGAATGGGTGAAATTGACACAGATGACCATTATATCTACTACTGTGGGCAAGAATCCCTTAGAAGAAATGGAGTAGCCCTCCTATTCAACAAAAGAGTTCTAAATGCAGTACTTAGATGCAGTCTCAAAAACAACAGAATGACCTCTGTTCATTTCCAGGAAACCATTCAATATCACAGTAATCAAAGTCTATGCCACAACCAGTAATGCTGAAGAAGCAAAAGTTGAATGGTTCTAAAAGACTTACAAGACCTTCTAGAACTAACACCCCAAAAAGATATCCTATTCATTACAGGGTACTGGAATGCAAACGTAGGAAGTCAAGAGATACCCGGAGAAACCGGAAAATTTGGCCTTAGTGTACAAAATGAAGCAGGGGAATGCCTAACAGAGGTTTCTGAAGAGAACAGACTGGTCATAGCAAACACATTCTTTCAACAACATAAGAAATGACTTCTACACATCGATATCACCAGATGGTCAATACTGAAATCAGATTGATTATATTCTTTGCATTCAAAGATGAAGAAACTCTATATAGTCAGCAAAAATAAGACCAGGAGCTTACTGTAGCTTGGATCATGAACTCCTTATTGCAAAATTCAGACTTAAATTTAAGGAAGTAGGAAAAACCACTAGACCGTTCAGGTATGACCCAAATCAAATCCCTTGTGATTATACAATCAGATCAGATCAGATCAGTCGCTCAGTCGTGTCCGACTCTTTGCGACTCCATGAACCGCAGCACGCCAGGCCTCCCTGTCCATCACCAGCTCCCAGAGGTCACTCAGACTCACACCCATCAAGTCAGTGATGCCATCCAGCCATCTCATCCTCTGTCGTCCCCTTCTCCTCCTGCCCTCAATCCCTCCCAGCATCAGAGTCTTCTCCAATGAGTCAACTCTTCGCATGAGGTGGCCAAAATACTGGAGTTTCAGCTTTATCATCCTTCCTTCCAAAGAAATTCCAGGATTGATCTCCTTCAGAATGGACTGGTTGGATCTCCCTGCAGTCCAAGGGACTCTCAAGAGTCTTCTCCAACACCACAGTTCAAAAGCATCAATTCTTCAGCGCTCAGCGTTCTTCACAGTCCAGCTCTCACATCCATACATGACCACAGGAAAGACCATAGCCTTGACTAGGCGAACCTTTGTTGGCAAAGTGATGTCTCTGCTTTTGAATATGCTATCTAGGTTGGTCATAACTTTCCTTCCAAGGAGTCAGCGTCTTTTAATTTCATGGCTGCAGTCACCATCTGCAGTGATTATACAGTAGAAGTGATGAATTGATTCAAGGGATTAGATCTGATAGAGTTCCTGAAGGACTGTGGATGGAGGTTTGTAACATTGTATAGGAGGCAGTGATAAAACAATCCCCAAGAAGAAGAAATGTGTACAGGAAAAATGGTTGCCTGAGGGGGCATTACAAATAGCTGAAAAAAGAAGAGAAGTGAAAGGCAAAGGAGAAAAGACAGATATATCCATCTAAATGCAGACTTCCAAAGAATAGGAAGGAGAGATAAGAAAGCCTTCCTAAGTAAGCAGTGTAAAGAAATAGAGAAAAACAATCGAATGGAGAAGACCAGAGATCTCTTCAAGAAAACTAGAAATACCAAGGGAATATTTCACGTAAAGATGGGTACAATAAAGGACAGAGATGGTATGAACCTAACAGAAACAGAAGATACGAAGAAGAGCTAGCAGTAATACACAGAAGAACTATAGAAAAAAGATCTTCATGACCCAGATAATCATGATGGTGTGATCACTCATCTAAAGCCAGACATCCTAGTGTGAGAAGTCAAGTGGGCCTTAGGAAGCATCACTATGAACAAAGCTAGTGCAAGTGATGTAATTCTAGCTGAGCTATTTAAAATCCTAAAAGATGATGCTGTGAAAGTGGTGCACCCAATATGCCAGCAAATTTGGAAAACTCAGCAGTGGCCACAGGACTGGAAAAGGTCATTTTTCATTCCAATCCCAAAGAAAGGCAACGCCAAAGAATGCTCCAACTACTGCACCATTGCTGTCTTCTCCCAGACTAACAAAGTACTGCTCAAAATTCTCCAAGCTAGGCTTCAACAGTACATGAACCAAGAACCTCCAGATGTTCAAGCTGGTTTTAGAAAAGGCAGTGGAACCAGAGAACAAATTGCCAACATCCGTTGGATCAGAGAAAAAGCAAGAGAATTCCAGAAAAAAAGAAAAGCCTACTTCTGCTTTATTGACAATGTGAAAGCCTTTGACTGTGTGGATCACAGAAAACTGTGGGAAATTCTTCAGTTGATGGGAATACCAGACCACCTTACCTGCATCCTGAGAAATGTGTATGCAGGTCAAGAAACAGCAGTTAGAACTGGGCATGGAACAACAGACTGGTTCCAAATTGGGTAAGGAGTACATCAAAGCTGTATATTGTCACCCTGCTTATTTAGCTTATATGCAGAATAAATCATGAGAAATACTGGACTGGATGAAGCACAAGCTGGAATCAAGATTAACGGGACAAATATCAATAATCTCAGATATGCAGATGACACCACCCTTATGGCAGAAAATGAAGAGGACTAAAGAGCAACTTGATGAAGGTGAAAGAAGAGTGAAAAAACTGGCTTAAAACTCAATATTCTCAACATTCAATAAAACTTAGATCATGGAATCCAGTCCCATCTCTTCATGGCAAATAGATGGGGAAACAGTGCAAACAGTGACACACTTTATTTTTGGGGGCTCCAAAATTACTGCAGATGGTGACTTCAGCCATGAAATTAAAAGATGCTCCTTGGAGGAAAAGTTATGACCAACCTAGACAACATATTAAAAAACAGAGGCATTACTTACTGAGAAAGGTCCATATAGTCAAAGCTGTGGTTTTTCCAGTGGTCATCTATGGATGTGACAGTTGGTTTATAAAGAAAGCTGAGTGCTGAAGAACTGATGCTTTTGAATTGTGGTGTTGGAGAAGACTTTTGAGAGACCTTTGGAGAGCAAGGAGATCAAACCAGTCAGTTCTAAAGGAAATCAGTCCTGAATATTTATTGGAAGGTCGGATGCTACACTTAGACCATCTGATGCAGAGAACTGACTCACTGGAAAAGACCCTAATTCTGGGAAAGGTTGAAGGTAGGAGGAGAAGAAGATGACAGAGAATGAGATGTTTGGATGACATCACTGACTTGATGGGCATGAGTTTGACCAATTCTCGGAGTTGGTGATGGACATGGAAGCCTGGCATGCTGCAGTTCATGGGGTCGCAGAGTCGGACACAACTGAGCTATTAAACTGAAAGTATGGGCCATATTCTCTGTATTATAAAATATATCCTTGTTGCTTACTTATTCTATACATATTATTTTGTATGTCTTCACCCCCTACTTCTGTCTCCCCCCAACTTCTGTCTCCCCCCAACTTTCTTGTTCTCCCTGATAGCCACTAGTATGTTCTGTCTGTTAGTCTTTTTCTTTTCTTTTTTTTTAACTTTAAAATATTGTATTGGTTTTGCCATATATCAAAATGAATCCGCCACAGATATACATGTGTTCCCCATCCTGAAACCTCCTCCCTCCTCCCTCCCCATATCATCCCTCTGGGTCATCTCAGTGCACCAGCCCCAGGCATCCAGTATCGTGCATTGAACCTGCACTGGCGACTCATTTCATATATGATATTATACATGTTTCAATGCCATTCTCCCAAATCATCCCACCCTCTCCCTCTCCCACAGAGTCCAAAAGACTGTTCTATACATCAGCGTCTCTTTTGCTGTCTCGTATACAGGGTATACAGGTTATATGGAAAATTCTGAAAGAGATGGGAATACCAGACCACCTGATCTGCCTCTTGAGAAATCTGTATGCAGGTCAGGAAGCAACAGTTAGAACTGGACATGGAACAACAGACTGGTTCCAAATAGGAAAAGGAGTACGTCAATACTGTATATTGTCACCATGTTTATTTAACTTATATGCAGAGTACATCATGAGAAATGCTGGACTGGAGGAAACACAAGCTGGAATCAAGATTGCCGGGAGAAATATCAATAACCTCAGATATGCAGATGATACCACTCTTATGGCAGAAAGTGAAGAGGAACTAAAAAGCCTCTTGATGAAAGTGAAAGTGGAAGGTGAAAAGGTTGGCTTAAAGCTCAACATTCAGAAAACAAAGATCATGGCATCTGGTCCCATCACTACATGGGAAATAGATGGAGAAACAGTGGAAACAGTGTCAGACTTTCTTTTTCTGGGCTCCAAAATCACTGAAGATGGTGACTGCATCCATGAAATTAAAAGACACTTACTCCTTGGAAGGAAAGTTATGACCAACCTAGATAGCATATTCAAAAGCAGAGACATCACTTTGCCAACAAAGGTTCGCCTAGTCAAGGCTATGGTCTTTCCTGTGGTCATGTATGGATGTGAGAGCTGGACTGTGAAGAAGGCTGAGTGCTGAAGAATTGATGCTTTTGAACTGTGGTGTTGGAGAAGACTCTTGAGAGTCCCTTGGACTGCAAGGAGATCCAACCAGTCCATTCTGAAGGAGATCAGCCCTGGGATTTCTTTGGAAGGAATGATGCTAAAGCTGAAACTCCAATACTTTGGCCACCTCATGCGAAGAGTTGACTCATTGGAGAAGACTCTGATGCTGGGAGGGATTGGGGGCAGGAGGAGAAGGGGACGACAGAGGATGAGATGGCTGGATGGCATCACTGACTCGATGGATGTGAGTCTGAGTGACCTTCGGGAGCTGGTGATGGACAGGGAGGCCTGGCGTGCTGCAGTTCATGGGGTCGCAAAGAGTCGGACACGACTGAGCAACTGATCTGATCTGATACAGGGTTATTGTTACCCTCTTTCTAAATTCCGTATATATGCGTTAGTATACTGTACTGGTGTTACGTTCATTCATTAGTTTATTCTTTAGATCACTGATGTGAATGATATCATATGGCATTTTTTTCCTCTGTCTGATTTATTTCCCTAAGCATAATATCCTCCAAGTCCATCTGTGTTGCTACATTGGCAAAATTTTATTCTTTCCTAAGTTTTTTATGGTAGTTTAATTTTTAGATTTTTTTTTTGAGTAATAGCAATGCAATTTCCCATGGTAGATGTACTAATATAAATTCCCAACAACAGTGTAGAAGCATTCTTTTTTTCTTTCCATCCTTGCCAGTATTTGTTATCACTGGTCTTTTTGGTACTAGCCATTCTGGCTCAGACAGTAAAGCATCTGCCTACAATGTGTGAGACCTGGGTTCAATCCCTGGGTCAGAAAGATCTCCTGGAGATGAAAATGGCACCCCACTCCAGTATTCTTGCCTGGCAAATCCCATGGATGGAGGAGCCTGGTAGGCTACAGTCTATGGGGTTGCAAAGAATCGGATACAACTGAGCGACTTCACTCTCACGTTCCATGTGTGAAAAGATATGTCACTGTGGTTTTTATTTGCACTTCTCTGGTGATTAATGGTGTTATGCATCTTTTCATATGCCAGTTGGCCATCTGTATGTCCTCTCTGGTAAAATATCTATGCAGCCCTTCTGTCCATTCTTAATTGGGTTGTTTGATTCTTGATATTAAATTGTAGGAGCTGTTTATATATTTTGGGCTAACCTCTTAAGAGGGACATTATAGCAATACGAGTTTACCTCAGGTAATAAAAAAACAAAACTCAAATAACAATCTGACCTTACACCTAAAGGTGTAGCCTACCAGGCTCCTCTGTCCATGGGATTCTCCAAGCAAGAATACTGGAGTAGGTTGCCATTTCTTATTCTGGGGATCTTCACAACCCTGGGATGAAGCCCAAGTCTCTAGCATAATCTGCATTGGCAGGCAGATTCTTTTCCACTGAGCTACCTGGGAAGCTGAAAATTCAGAAATACAAAGAATCATAGGAGAATACTACAAGCAACTATATGCCAACAAAATGGACAACCTAGAGGAAACATACAAATTCTTAGAACGGTACAAACTTCCAAGACTGAATCAGAAATAAAAAGAAAATACCAACAGACCACTTACAAATGAGAAGCAAATGAATCAATTATTTTAGTGGGAAAATCAACTCTGGTTATTAGAAGTAAATCTAACAGGCAGAAAATCAGATAAAACATAGTTGACCTCAAAATCATCAATCAACAGAATAAAAAGAACGCTTATGCAGCACAGCAACAGAATACAGATTCATCTCAAGCTTACATGGAACATTCACCCAAATAGACCACATTCTGGGCCATGAAACACAACTTTAAAAGGATAGAAAACACAGTGTGTCCTCTCAGAGACAGTGGAATGAAGCAAGACATCAGAAACAGGAGTTTAGCTGGAAAATTCCAATTTGCTTGGAGACTAAAAACTTCTAATACTTCCAAATAAAACATGGGTTGAAGAACTCTCAAGAGAAATTTTAAAACATTTTGGACTAAATGAAAATTAAATCAAGACTGATCAAAATTTGTGGGATGCAGAGAAAGTAGTGTGTAGAGGAACATTTATAGGACTAAATGCATGTATTAGAAAGGAAGAAATGTCTAAAAACAGTCACGTAAGCTTCAACTTTAGGCAGTTAGGAAAGGAGAACAAATTAAGGTACGCAGAAACATAATAATTAGAGCAGAAATCAATGAAATTGAAAAATAGTGTACTCTTGCCATATGATCCTTGCCGTACGCTTCTTGGTATTTACCCAAAGCAGTTGTAAATGTATGCCTACACAAAAACCTATCCATGATTGTTTATAGCAATTTTATTTGTAATGGCAAAACTTTGGAAGCAACCAAAACATCCTTTAGTAGGTGAATGGGTGAATAAATAATATAATGGATCCAGATGATAGAATCATTTTAGTGATAAAAAATGATCTATGAAACCATAAATGAGATGGAGGAAATTTAAATGTATATTACCAACTGAAAGAATTGAAAAGGCTACATACTTTGTGATTCAAACTATTTGACATTTTGGAAAACGCAAGACTCTTATGATAATACAAAAATCAGTGCTTGCCATAGGCAGAGAACAGAGAATTTTTAGGACAGTGAAATACTCAATATCATATATAATGATTACTTGTCATTGTACATCACAATGTACACTACTGACATTCAACACTGATAAAAACTATGGTCTTTGAGTGGTAGTAATGTATCAATGTATATTCATCAATTGTAACGTACCATTCTATTTGGGGATGTTAATCATGAGGGAGGCTATACATGTATGGCTATACATGTATATGTATACATGTATGTATACATATAAGAATTCTGTCTACCTTTCTCTCAGTTTTGCTATGAATCTACTACTGGTCTCAAATGTAAAAGCCATTAAAAACTTTTTAAAATTAACACAAAAATTTGCACACAGTGAGTGTCACCAAAGATGTTGGTTTAAGGGATTACATGAATAGCAGGCAAATCTTATGTAGTTCTCCCCTCTACTCTGCTTTTCCCTTCTCTTGCTTCCTTTCTTGGCAAGTTGAAGTTAACTTCTACCTGTTTAATAACAATCACAATTTCATACGTGTTAAGATTTTACATGTATATTTTATACTTTAATCAAAGTTGATTATATGAAATCTGAAGTAGCAAATAATATGCAGACTATTGTGTCTTTTTGAGTTTTTTTGTTGTTTAATTAAAATGTTAAAAATCAAATATGAATGAATGCGAATTTTAAATAAAGCATAGTTTTTAATTTTGACCACTTTTTTCTATAATTATGCTAGATGTATAGTCTATTAAATAGGTTATAGGTTATTTTTGTGCTGATAGTTGTGAAGACGTTCCTGGCCTGTAAGATAATTGTGAAGACCTTTCTGGCTCATAAGAGCTGAAAACCAAAGAAATTATAGATGAAAGAAAGTCATAAATTTATAGCATTTTAGAAATACTTGAGTTTTTTTTTTTAACAATAACTGGAAAACAATAAACTTAATTTAGTACTTGAAACTAAGGTAAATAAGGATCCAGGGTAAAATCCTGAAAACAAGGCTAGAATTTTCCTGTTGTAATTGTTTATGGGTTTGAGTTTCAGTATGAAAATGAACTGAAATGTCCCCTCCTTCAGCCTTCATTTCTGCTGAAGAGAGGAAACAATAAATAGGATGAGAGAATTTTTTATTCACAATGAAGAAAAATAAAGACTAAGAAAGGCTTCCCAATGTGCCTATTAGAAAATGACTAGAATAACCAGAGTAAAAACAAAAATTATGAGTGGTGAGCGAAGATTGATAGAACTCATTAGTTCTCAAAATAAGTAGAGTGTCAAACAACCAAAAATCCTGAGGAATTTTTGCCATTTCTAATATATATTGAGTTAGATATATGTATTCTTCCTGGGAGAAGGCAATGGCACCCCATTCCAGTACTCTTGCCTGGAAAATCCCATGGACGGAAGAGCCTGGTAGGCTGCAATCCATGGGGTCGCTAAAAGTCGAACACGACTGAACGACTTCACTTTCACTTTTCACTTTCACGCATTGGAGAAGGAAATGGCAACCCACTCCAGTGTTCTTGCCTGGAGAATCCCAGGGAGTGGGGAGCCTGGTGGGCTGCTTTCTATGGGGTCGCACAGAGTCGGACACGACTGAAATGACTTAGCATAGCATAGCATAGCATAGCATTCTTCCTGGATGCCTGTGGAATTCTTTATTTTTGTAATTCCTGGTAAGCTGGGGGTGAGAAGTGACCTGACCTAGACATTGAGAGACCTGGTATGCCCATTCTGTAGCTCTTGGCCCTCGAGTGAGTAAGTTTCCTCTGAGGCTCAATATATAGGGACAGTAATGTTTGTGAGCACCGACTGAGGTAATACCTGTTAAGTGCTCAGAATTGATTGACACATAGGCAGTGCTTTCTGGATGTTAGTTATTATAAGAAGTATTATGATTCCATAGTTTGTTACTATTTTGTATCTAAATCACTATCTTTCTGATAATGGAATCGGCAAGGGAGTTGGATCCTCTAATTTTAAAAAATAATCTTTCCTATTACTTCTAAGGTAATCTTGCTAAAGCAAATGACTTCACACTGGCAACCTCTGTATTACAAAGGATTTTCCATTCCTTTCATATAAAAAAGAAGAATCTGTCACTGTCTGGCATGCTGGCAAAACTCCCCCTAGAATCATAAAAATATATTGAAAAATGTTACCCCTATTATTTTCTGAAAGAGTGGAAGAGTTTGTGAAGGATTTTATTTTTTCCTTAAATGTTTGGTAGAATTCACCAATGAAGCCATCTTGGCCTGGGCTTTCCTTTATGAGCATATTTTAAATTATTAATTCAGTGAGGGGTTTTTTTTTTTTTTTTTTTGCTTGTTAAATGTCTGTTTAGGTTTCCTGCTTCTTATTAGGTTAGTTTTGGAAATTTGTATCTTTGGGGGAATTTTTCCATTTCATTCAAAATGTCTACTTGTTTGACCCAATGCTGTTTTTATGTGCTTGGGGGGCCGGACCCCGGCTATGGAGGTCTGGCCTGGGCAGGGACCTGGATGACTTCAAGGCATTGTTTGTGTGAGCACCAGGAGTGGTTGCCCCTGCGCTGCTCAGTTGCTGCTTTGGGTCTGAACCTTTGTCCTTTGTTGCTCAGCCACAGTGTGGAGGCGTATCATGTCCCTTACCCCAGTGTGCAGGTGTATCATAAATGACTACCCTTCTTAGGTTGAAATGCAGGCCTGGGTGGTTATGGGAAACCAGCCAACCACCCTGCAATCTTACTTCTCCCTCTCTGCCCTGCGTCGGGATCAAGTGAGTTTGTGCATGCTTCTTACAAGCAGGCTTCCCCAGTCCTGCTGTTAGTCCCACTAGCCCTGGAACCAGTGAAGTGGGCTCATCTCAGTGTCAGACTCCAAGGCTGGGTGCTCAGTGTGTGATTTGAACAGCTCATTCCCCAGGGAGGGCATCCACCTGTGTAACATCTTTTTTCCTCTGAGTCTCCCTCCCAGGGGCACAGGTCCTAACCTGATCCCGTCTCTTCCCTTCCTATCTGATTCTGTGTGAATTTTCTCACAGATTTGGTCATGCAGGAGTATTTCTTCAAGTCTCTGATTACTTTTCTGGATTGTTCCACATGTAGATGTATTTTTGATGTGTTTTCATGGCGGGAGGTGAGTTCCATGTCCTCCTATTCCACCATCTTGATCTTCTCTGAACTTAAAGCCATGCTTCTGCTCAAAACTCTGCAGTGACTATCCATTTCAGTGACCTTCTTCACACTCTTCAAACATGTCAAGTGTGTTCTGGCCTCCTTAAGCATACTTTTGCCTTTTGTATTTTCTTGTTTGCTTTACTCGAATGTTTTTCTGATATTCTTACTGTATCTTATGTCCTCGTACCAATACTATCTAAGTTCAGCCTATGTGAAAAGCAATTCACTTGTTATATATTTAGTCTTCTATTTCTCTGTTATCTAATTTTACTTATCAGAGAATGTCAGCTTCATGGTATTACGGACTTATGTTTAGAGAGCAGTTACTGGTCATTTTCAAGATACTAATTTTTTCTTGAAAATCCATTGTTTTCTTTTTCTTTTAGTAGTTAAGTAACTACTAGATATTTATTAACCAATTTTACTTACAGCTAAGTGTGTTCATCTGACCATATTTTTGTTAGATTTGTAAGTGAACAGAGCTAATGGCTGCAATTGTTGCTTCAAATACTTAAATGGTAATTGGATCCCCTTTGTTTTCATGCCTCTCATTTCCCATGGACTGAAATGCATTAGTCATGTGGATCAATTACAGTGTCTTTGCACATGGCTTCCCTGGTGGTTCCATGGTGAAGAATCTGCATGCCGATGCAGGAGACCTGGGTTTCATCCCTGGGTTGGGAAGATCCCCTGGAGAAGGGAATTGTCTACCCACTCCAGCATTCTTGCCTGGAGAATATCATGGACAGAGGAGCCTGGCAGACTAGAGTCCATGGGATCGCAAAGTGTCGGACATGACCGAGAGACTCACTCTTAAGCATGGTGAGGAAAGACAGAATTATTTTACTGAGCAGCACTGCTCAACCAATGTAGACTGCATGCAAGTGAAGTAGACTTCTGTCTTAGTTGAATCATTGTAAATTTTATTCTTTTAATGTATTTCACCCTAACTGTGGTGCTGGAGACAACTCTTGTGAGTCCTCTGGACTACAAGGAGATCCAACCAGTCCATCCTAAAGGAGACCAGTCCTGGGTGTTCACTGGAAGGACTGATGCTGAGGCTGAAACTCGAATACTTTGGCCACCTCATGCGAAGAGTTGACTCATTGGAAAAGACCCTGATGTACGGAGGGATTGGGGGTGACAGAGGATGAGATGGCTGGATGGCATCACTGACTCAATGCACATGAGTCTGAGTGAACTCCGGGAGTTGGTGATGGACAGGGAGGCCTGGCATGCTGGGATTCATGGGGTTGCAAAGAGTTGGACACGACTTAGCAACTGAACTGAAGTGAACTGAAGTTTTATTCTTTTAATGTATTTCACCCTAATTTTTAGATCATCAGTGAAAATATTTAAGTGAAGGAATAAATTGATAGAGCCCACTTAAAAAATTTCAAAAATGGAAAAATTGCTTTCCTTGGTTAATTTTTTATTTAGCTGTTTAATAGTAATGATAGCAGTAAGCTTCCTACCTGTTTCATCATTTTAGTTCAAATTATTTTGCTCTTTCATCACACATAATAAATATTACCAGTTTTTGGTGATCTGTCTATGTGATATTGAAGTAGCTTACTTTGATATCCTCTCTTAGAAAATTTTGAATAATGGTTGGTTACTGAATTTTATCTTGTGCCTTTCTGCATCTATTTATGTTTTTACATTTTCTCTCTATTGTTTATGTAATGAGCTTTGTAATACTTAATCATAGTGTTCTTATTATTTTTTGCTTACATTACTGGATTCTTTTTACTCATGTTTAGAATTTTTGCATCTGTTCTCAAAAATTAGATTGGGTATGATTTTTTTCTTATTGCCTCATTGGACTGAACAGGGCTTTGAGTACAATGTTGAATAGGTTGGGTGAGAGATGTTATCCCTTGTTTTTGATCTTATAGAGCTAATGTTTAGTATTTTATTATTACAATATTAAGTTTTTGATGTCACTTATCTAGTATTATTTTGAATACATTAAGTTAAATAAAACATAATATAGTCATCTTTTTATCTGCAAGAGGTTGGTTTCAGGACCTGCTGCAAGTACCAGAATTTGCAGATGCTCTAGTTATTTACCCTTGGTCCTGTATAGCTATGGTTTTCACAGTGTGATAGATTCAACCAACCACAGATAGTATAGTACTTTTTTTACTGAAAAAAAAAAATTTCATGTATAATTGACTCATGTAGTTCATACTTGTGGTGTTCATGTGTCAACTATATTAAAATTCATCTCATCTATTTATTTTCACTGTTTTTTAGTGTAGCTAGTAGAAACTTTTAAGTTATTTTATGGCATATATTACATTCTCTTGGACAGTATTGCTGTAGAGTAGTATTCAAAGGTGGAAATAAGTTATTTCTTAAATGAAGAAGGAAAGTAAGAAGAGCTCACATTGATTATTTTATATCCCTATAGATAATTTAGTCATGTTCTAACATTATATTATAAAATGCATAGCCAGGTGTAGTTTGATAATTGTTTGGGCATTCATATCACCAGAGATTTCTCAGCACTCATTCATCCCTTGATGAATGTTGATGAGAAAGTCGTAGAGTGCCTAAATAGTTTTATATAGTAATAATATGAAAACAAGTATATTAAATTTACCACTATGTTTTCTAAAATGTAAGTGAACTCATAAGTAGTTTTCTCCCACTTTTTTTTGGTAAAAAGACTAAACGGCAATTCTCTCTTCCTCCCTTATATTCAGCCACTTGTTCTTGTATAAAAAACATGAAAAATCTATTAGTGAATGTGAAAAAAGATGGATTTACAAGCACAAAGGATTTGATAATAAACTCTTTAAGGAACTCTTTTTTCAGCCTGGAACTAATATAACAGAAAAGTTTGCATGCTGGAAACATGTAAGTACAATTATTTTATTATGTTTCTTTTTTATTACTATTTAGATTTCTTTATTTTTTATTATGTTTCTTTGAAATGTTGTTAAGATACTATAGTTATAGTTCATATTATATTAATAATTTCTTTAATCTCTTTTAATATCTTCTGTTACCTTGTTAATATTCTTGATATTTTTGTGATGTGATAAAAGTCATATAATATAGTTTAAATATAATTTTTGTGGTATATTAATCACTCCAAAACTAATTTGTGCTTTGTATATATGTTTTCTCTTATTAATTATTGCAAGTACTTATTAACAATGATATAAAATCATAGTAGCTGAAAACATAAAGAAATATTTAGTTTATTAGACTGATAATTGTACATATAGCAAAATATTCACTGAATGATTTATGCTAAATTATGTATTGCTTTAAATAGAAATAAATTTGTATTTATTGAGTGCCTACTATGTACCGGGCACTGTGCTAGGTATTTTGCATGTGGTAGGTAGTTTATTCTTCACAATACTGTAATATAGGTACTTTTACCTCTTTTTTTATGAATAGGGAAACTAAAGCTCAGAGGGGTCAATTAACTTACTAAAAGCCAGACAGTTAAGTGACATTGTTGGGACTTAACTCAGAGATCTTCTGACCTCAAAATTAGTGCCTTTTTTTTAAATTTTTTAGAGTTTTGCTTTGAACACTAGGTAATTATAAAAATGAAAACTTGGCATTATAGTATAATTAACTGAAATGAACTTTTTGTGAATTGTAAAGCACTATTTTTTGTATGTAAACTCCTTCGTATTTGCAATTGTACCTGGGTAGCCTGAGCTACAAATGTTTCTATTACATTAACATAATTGAAGGAAATGCAAAATGTCCAGACTACAATTAGTCTGATTTCAGTGTAATTGAGGACATGTGTTCTAGACACAATAGATGTAGTAATGTTCTCAATCCCTTAAATCCCACCAAAGTTTTTCCACTGAATAAAAGGATAGGTTTTAAAAAGCAACTATTACAGAAATAGGAATAGTATGTATTATAAAGGTTATGTTATTTAATACCTATGAAGATACATAAAATATACAATTTTGGGTCTTTGGAAGTATTTTGAATATTACAAATATTTTGCTAAAATATATTAATTATAAGGAGTTTTCTAAAGCTCCTTGATGTTAGTGATTCTATTAACCACATCACTACTTATGTCATTTATTAAAAGCTATTCTTTTCTAGTCTTATGTTTTTTTCACTGCTTATAGCTACCATTCATGGACCATTATTCATAGAACATTATTGAAGTTGTCTCCAAAGCTCACTTTCTTTTTTAAATTTATTTTTTGCTGTGCTAGTTCTTCATTGCCGTGTAGGCTTTTCTGTAACTGCAGTAAACCAGGCTACTCTTGCTCGCAATGTGTGGGTTTCTCATTGCGATAGCATCTCTTGTTGGAGAGCATGGGCTCCGGAGTGTGTGGGCTTCTGTAGCAGTGTCATGTGGAATCTTCCTGGATCAGGAATCAAACCTGTGTCTCCTGCATCGGCATGCAGATTCTTTACCGTGGAGCCACCAGGGAAGCCCAAAGCTCACTTTCTTAAAGTAACTGAAGTAATTTTTCTCTGAAAAATTCATCTTTGAATCTATGCCTTTTATATAAAATCGCCATTCCATCTTCTGTTAGTTTCATTTTTAGTCTTTTCTTCAGCTCACTCTGTTGATGTATTATTCTTTTATTATTTTTACTACTCACTCATCTAGTCTTTATTGACTTGGTTTGTTGGAAACTAGAGAGAGAATAATTAATACCCTAGATGCCTAAGACAACCTAGGATCCAGAAAACACTAAAGAAGTTAGGGAGTTGGGAAGGGGAAGGTCTGAGAAAATATCAGCATTTAAGAATGGAAGCTCATTAGAAAAATATACTGTTAGCAAAGTAATGGAAAGGGTTAAACAAGAATGGAATTCAGGTTTCAGTAGTTAGATAAAGTAATTATTGTCTGAATCTGCTCCTGTTTGAAGATGAAATGTGCTTAGTCTCCCAAGGACTTAGAATTTCTGATATTTATGGTAACCTAAAATGAAGAGCCAGAGGAGTACGTTCAAGACACATTCATTTAGGAAATGATGTGTTTTAAAGCCAAAAGTCCCTATAAACATCCAGAGTTCATGGTGCAAGAATAAACTGTAAATGAGATGCAGAACCAAAAATCAGAAGCCATGACGAAAGAAAAAAAATGTATTGACATAGAAGAAATTGAGAATCTAAAACAATTGCTATGGACATTATTTGTCCCTGGCTTACAGATTTTCACCAGAAGGTGGTTTTTCTCCTGTTACTGAATGCTGCTGCTGCTGCTAAGTCGCTTCAGTCGTGTCCGACTCTTAGCGACCCCATGGACTGGAGCCTACCAGGCTCCTCCGTCCATGGGATTTTCCAGGCAAAAGTACTGGGGTGGGGTGCCATTGCCTTCCCCGTGTTACTGAATAGACTAACATAAATATAGAATTTGGTGGTAATTAAATCAAGCTATAGGGACATTTATATATTGCTATGGAGGATTTTTGGGAAAATCTAGATATTATGATGATGAATGTTGCTGGGGCACCCAAAAATATTTGAAATCTGCTTTGGCACAGTCAATCCTTTTACTTGAAAGGTTACTCAAAAGTTACTAAAGAGAATATATATATATATATATATATATATATATATATATATATATATATATATATAACACACACACACACATATAAAGTAATAACAAACAAAGTAGTTCCTAACTGAGGCTTTGGTCTAAAATTCAATTGCAATATTTTAGTTAACCTGGGCTACACTATGAGATATTTTTTGTTACCTATGCTTTTTTATCTTGAATAGTTACTTTCTATATTGCAAACATGAGTTTTAGAAGGGATATAGTGTAAGAGAAAGTCACACTCATTCTAACCTAAAGGATAAAGATTTGGAGTCAGGGAAAGCAATTTGTCATGTATTTCTTTCAGAGTAGCTTTGTTTGTGACTGAAAGACTATTCTTTCAGAGTAGTGACTCTTTGTGACTGGATAGACTGCAGTACAACAGGCTTCCTGGTCCTTCAACATCTCTTGGAGCTTACTCAAACTCATGTCCATTGAGTCTGTGATGCCATCCAACCGTCACATCCTCTGTCATCCCCTTCCTCTCCTGCCTTCAGTCTTTTCCAGCATCAGGGTTTTTCCAGTGAGTCAGTTCTCTCCATCAGGCGGCCAAAGTATTGGAGCTTTAGCTTCAGCATCGGGCCTTCCAATGAATATTCAGGGTTGATTTCCTTTAGAACCAACTGGTTTGAGCTCCTTGCAATCCAAAGGACTCTCAAGAGTCTTCAGGACATGGAAGCAACCTAGATGTCCATCAGCAGATGAATGGATAAGAAAGCTATGGTACATATACACAATGGAGTATTACTCAGCCATTAAAAAGAATACATTTGAATCAGTTTTAATGAGGTGGATGAAACTGGAGCCTATTATACAGAGTGAAGTAAGCCAGAAAGAAAAACACCAATACAGTATACTAATGCATATATATGGAATTTAGAAAGATGGTAACAATAACCCTGTATACGAGACAGCAAAAGAGACACTGATGTATAGAATAGTCTTATGGACTCTGGGAGAGGGAGAGGGTGGGAGGATTTGGGAGAATAGCATTGAAATATGTATAATGTCATTTCTGGAGCAAGTCACCAGTCCAAGTACAGTGCCTGATGACGGATGCCTGGGGCTGGCGCACTGGGACAACCCAGGGGGATGGTGTGGGGAGGGAGAAGGGAGGAGGGTTCGGGATGGGGAGCATATGTGTACTTGTGGTGGATTCATTTTGAACAGTCTTTTGGACTCTGTGGAGAGGGAGAGGGTGGGATGATTTGGGAGAATGGCATTGAAACATGAATAATATCATATAAGATACGAGTTGCCAGTTCAGGTTCGATGCACGATACTGGATGCTTGGGGCTGGTGCACTGGGATGACCCAGAGGGATGGTATGGGGTGGAGGGGAGGAGGGAGGAGGGTTCAGGATGGGGAACACATGTATACCTGTGGTGGATTCATTTAAATATATGGCAAAATCAATACAATATTGTAAAGTTAAAAAATAAAATTAAATTAAAAAATAAATGTTAATAATAATAATAAAAAAGAGTCTCTGTAATACAACATTTGAAAGCATCTGTTCTTCGGAGCTCAGCCTTCTTTATGATCCAGTTCTCACATCCATACATGACTACTGGAAAGCCATAGCTTTGACTATTCAGACCTTTGTCTGCAAAGTAACGTCACTGTTTTTTAATATGCAGTCTAGGTTTTCATAGCTTTTCTTCCAAGGAGCAAGCATCTTTTAATTTTATGGCTACAGTCCCCATCCACAGTGATTTTTGAGCCCAAGAAAATAGAGTCACCACATCCATTATTTCCCCATCTATTTGCCATGAAGTGGGATGGGAGCAGATGGGACAGGAAGATGGGACCAGATGCCTTTTCTTAGTTTTTTTGAAGGTTGAATTTTAAGTCAATTTTTTCACTCTCCTCTTCCCCCTTATCAAGAGGCTCTTTAGTTCCTTTTTGCATTGTGCTGTAAGATGGTGTCATCTGCATATCTGAGATTATTGATATTTCTCCTGGCAATCTTGATTCCAGCTTATGCTTCATTCAGTCTGGCGTTTTGCATGATGTACTCTGCATATAAGTTAAATAAGCATGGTGACAATATACAGCCTTGATGTACTTCTTTCCCAATTTGGAAGCAATCTGTTTTTCCATGTTAACTCTGTTTCTTCTTGACCTGCATACAATTTTTTTTCAGGAGATGGGTAAGGTAGTCTGGTATTCCCATCTCTTGAAGAAAATTTCCACAGTTTGTTGTGATCCTCACAGTCAAAGGCTTAGCATAGTCAATGAGCAGAAGTAGATTATTTTCTGGAATTCGCTTGCTTTTTCTATGATCCAACAGATGTTGGCAATTTGGTCTTTGGTTCCTCTGCCTTTTCTAAATCCAGCTTGTACATTGGGAAGTTCTCAAAACATACACTGTTGAATCCTAGTTTGAAAGATTTTGAGCATTACCTTGTAGCATGTGAAATGAGTGTAATTGTTCGGTAGTTTGAACATTCTTTAGCATTGCTGTTCTTTAAGATTGGAATCAAAGCTGACCTTTTCTGGTCCTGTGGCTGAATTTTCCAAATTTTTTGGCCTATGGACTGCAGCACTTTAACAGGATCACCTTTACAATTTGAAATAGCACAACTGGAATTCCATCACCTTCACTAGCTTTGTTCATAGTGATGCTTCTAAGGCCTATTTGACTTCACACTCTAGAATGCTTGGCTCTAGATGAGTGATCATACCATCGTGGTTATCTGGGAAATGAAGATCTTTTTTGTATAGTTCTTCTGTGTATTCTTTCTACCTCTTCTTAACATCTTCTGTTTCTGTTAGGTCCTTACTGTTTCTGTCCTTTATTGTGCCCATCTTTGCATGAAATGTTCCCTTGGTATCGCTAATTTTCTTGAAGAGATCTCTAGTCTTTCCCTTTCTATTGTTTTCTCTATTTCTTTGCATTGTTCACTTAAGAAGACTTTCTCATCTGTCCTTGCTATTCTTTTGAACTCTGCATTCAGATGGGTATATCTTTCCTTTTCTCCTTTGCGTTTTACTTCTCTTCTTTTTTTCAGCTATTTTTAAAGTTCCCTCAGACACCATTTTGCTTTTTTGAATTTCTTCTTCTTGGAGATTGTTTTGATCACTACCTCCTGTACAGTGTTATGAACTGTTTGGTCCCTAGTTCTTCAGGCACTCTGTCTATCAGATCTAATCTCTTGAATCTATTTGTCACTTCCACTGTATTATCATAAGGGATTTGATTTAGTCCATACCAGAATGACCTAGTGGTTTTCCCTGCTTTCTTCAATATAAGTCTGAATTTTGCTATAAGGAGTTCATGATCTGAGCCACAGTCAGCTCCCAGTCTTGTTTTTGCTGATTGTATAGTGCTTCTCCATCTTTGTGCAAAGAATATAATCAATCTGATTTCAGTATTGACCATCTGGTGATGTTAATCTGTAGATTCTTCTCTTGTGTTGTTGGAAGAGTGTTTTTGCTACGACCAGTGCATTCTCTTGGCAAAACTCTGTTAGCCTTTGCCCTGCTTCATCTTGTACTCAAAGGCCAAACTTAAGGCTTATTACTATAGGTATTTCTTGACTTCCTACTTTTTTATCCCACTCTCCTATGATGAAAAGGATATATTTTTGGGGGTGTTAGTCTAAGTTCTCGTAGGTCATCATAGAACTTCAGGTTCTTTGGCATTAGTGGTTGGGGTGTGTACTTGGATTACTGTGATGTTGAATGGTTTGCCTTGGAAATGAACCAAGATCATTCTGTCGTTTTTGAGATTGCACCCAGGTGCTGCATTTTGGACTCTTTTGTTGACTTATGAGGGCTAGTCCATTTCTTCTAATGGATTCTTGCCCACAGTAGGAGATATAATGGTCATCTCAATTAAATTCACTCATTCCAGTCCATTTTTGTTCATTGATTCCTAAAATGTCATTGTTCATTCTTGCCATCTCCTGTTTGACCACTTCCAATTTACCTTCATTCATAGGTTCCTATGCAGTATTGTTCTTTACAGCATTTGGGCTTTACTTCCATCATGTCACATTCACAACTGGGGATTGTGTTTTCTTTGGCTCCATCTCTTCATTCTTTCTGGAGCTATGTCTCCACTCTTCTCCAGTAGCATCTTGGGCACCTACCAACCTGGGGAGTTCATCTTTCAGTGTCATATATTTTTGCCTTTTCATACTGTTCATGGCTTTCCCAAGTCAAGAATAGTGAAGTGGTTTGCCATTCCCTTCTCCAGTGGACAACATTTTGTCAGAACTTCCCACCATGACCCGTCCATCTTGGGTGGCCCTACATGGCATGGCTCTTTGTTTCACTGAGTTAGAGAAGATTGTGATCCATGTAATCAGTTTGATTAGTTTTCTGTGATTGTGGTTTTCATTCTGTCTCTTCTCTGATTGATAAGGTAAGAGACCTGTGGAAGCTTCCTGATGGGAGGGATGGGCTGTGTGGCGAACTGGGTCTTACTTTGGTGGGCAAGGCCATGCTCAGTAAATCTTTAATTTTTTGCTGATGGATGGGTTTGTGTTTACTCCCTGTAGTTTGGCCTGAGTGACCTCCTTCAAAAGGACTTATACTGGCAAGTCCTACTCAGTCTCTTGTGGGGTCACTTCTCCTTTGTCCTAGGTCCTGTTGTGCACAAGGTTCTGTTGGTGCCTTCAAAGATTCTGTTTCCTCAGTCCTTTGGAAGTTTTGTAATCAAAATCTCATTTGCCTTCAAAGTATAATTCCCCAGACGTTCTCAGTCTCTTTGCCAGATCCCCGGGTTCGGAAATTTCAGTTGTGGGCTTACAACTTTCATAGCAGTGTGAGAACTTCTTTGGTATAATTGTCCTCCAGTTTGTGGGTCACCTGCATGGCGACTCTAGGGTAGGGCTAATGGCGACCTTCTCCAAGAGGACTTATGCCATACTCTGCCCCTTCCAGGACAGCTGCTACCTTGAGAACCCCTGTGGTAGGCCACGGCTGACCTGTGCCTCCACAAGAGGCACTCAAATACTCAAAAGCAGGCCTGGCATAGTCTCTTGTTGAGGTCACTGCTCCTTTCCCTGAGTCTTGATTCTCACAAGGTTTTGTTGTGCCCTTCGAGCAACTTAGTTGCCTCCTTTCCTGTTGCCCTCATAATATCACATCTGAATCTTCCTTGAGCTGGTTTAGTAATATGTTGTTTGGTAGGAAAGGAATCACCTAAGAGGTAAGAAAACATGATGGCCTGGAACCTTTACTGCTAAAACCTCCTGGAAAGGAAGAACATTCTATGTGTTGTGGATCTCTATCTTCATTGGCAGCCCAACTCCTAGAATCATATTCTAATTTTTTCTTAGGACTTCAGCAACAGTCTGCCGCTTTGAGACACTGATATTGGAATTTCACACCCTTTATCTTGACTCATCTTCTGAAGAGGGTGCATATGTTCTCTCTAGTTATGAGCAAATGAGGAAAAAGATCAATAGGGCAATCCAATCAATTTCTCTGGAACAAATTTCTTACTTTGAACTACTTCTAACACTATGAATGTTCACATCTTGTCCTCCTTTATGGCATTATATAGTTCCTGGAAACATAATATAGGAATCATCTACACTAAAGTAAGATTTGCTTTAGAACTGCTAATTTGTTTGAATTCTAGGATACTTTTATTGATTTTCCTTTGCTTCCAAAGATTTATTTTTATCATAACTAATACAGATGAAACTATTATATTTCATGTTGAATACCATTTCTGTAAAATAAAATAGAGCAAGTTATACTCAAATTTAATCCTCCTGTGAACCCTTTCCATTGATCACTGTTAAATACAACACATACATACACATACACACACACACACCCCTGAGGTTGTTTAATGTAATTTTTAATAGGGCTCAAAAATATAAACTGACTTTTTAATTATATCACATATGCATTCAAAATACATGAGAATCCCAACCATCAATATGTTTATTGTGGTTATTTAAGAGGCAGAATGCTATTATTCCTTTCTTTCTGACAATTTTGTATATTCTTTTATTCTAATTGAAATCATATTTTATTTATATAATAAATACAAAGTTTTTGCATTGTGGATAAAAACATTTTGTCTCCATTTTTTATAAGTATAGAAGTATTGCTTTCAGGAACCTCTATTTTGTGTTATATTCCACATTAACAATTCTCTTTTTTTAGTTAAACATTCTCTTTAAAGCATTTTTAGGTCCATAGCAAATTAGCAGAAAGTAAGGAGAGTCTCTATGTACTGCCTATCCCCACATATGTACAGTATCCATTATCCACATCCCATACCACAGTGGTATATTTGTTGCAATCAATGAACCTACATTGACACAACTCTATAGTAATATAAGCCAAAAAATGCTGAAAGAACTTTTGACCTTTTCTTTGTTAACAGTAAATTATATTAAAAAGTATTAAGAAGGTTGATCTTATATCAGATTTAGAAAATATGGAATGGGTCACTTTATTTCATTAAGCGGATTGTTTAAAAAAACTTATGGATAGATATTTCATTTTTTGCATTTCATTGTTTTGTGAAGAGACTTTCCTTACACTAGGAACTGACCTTTGTTATCATGAGCTTCTGGGATGTTGTACTAACTCATGTAAGTCTTAAGATAAAAGCTTTGTAATACCTTCCTTACATCTTCTCTAAGAATTGCTCTTTGTTATTGCCTAATAGTCATTTTCAGGCCCTGTCAGCAAAACAGCTCATTTCAAATGGGTGTTTTTTGAATACTTAGAATGCCTTTAGCACTATAACAAATTCTAAGAACTTAAAAATTGCCATCAAGCAGTTACTATCTGGAACTTTTAGGGAGGTGGGGGAAATAGGAGAAACTTACTGGGTAGAGACTGATGATATAATATGTAATTGAAAGGTGTATGCAGATTCAAAGCAAGTTTCATCAGTTGCCTGACTGACGTCTAAGGGTATGATCAGAGGAGTTGGAGTTTTGGGAAATAGTGGCTTTTAGGGTAAGATACCAACATGAAATATTTATCAGAAGAGTCTCTTAAAAGTAGATACTAGGGCTACCAGGAGTTAAGGACAGTTTAAATTTAATTCACCCTTCTTTTGGGACCCAAAGAAGGAAAAACGATAACTTACAAGTAAGCTATAGCTTACTGACTTAACACATAGGCTCTAACTTTATCTTTTTTTTTTCCTTTTTCGGTGAAGTATTTATTTATTTATATATATAGATTTATTGAAATATAGTTGACTTACAATGTTTCAGGTGCACAGCAAGCTGATTTAGTTACACAAATACACATATATTATTTTTGAAATTATTTTCCATCATAAGATTATAAGATATTGACTATAGTTCCCTATGATATACAGTAAATCTTTGTTGCTTTTTGTGTATCTATTTTTTAATTAAAAATCTAGCATTCTAGTCATACTAAGTCAAACAAGTAGAATCAAAATGTCATAATATTTTAATCAGGAAAAATTCATAAGTTTTCTAAAATATATATATATATATTATACATATATATGTTTATGAACATATATATATACATATATATGTTTATGAACATATATATTATAATATACATGTTTATGAACATATATATTATACATATACATGTTTATGAACATATATATATATAATAAATATGTATAATATATGAAAAGGTTGGCTTAAAGCTCAACATTCAGAAAATGAAGATCATGGCATCTGGTCCCATCACTACATGGGAAATAGATGGAGAAACAGTGGAAACAGTGTCAGACTTTCTTTTTCTGGGCTCCAAAATCACTGCAGATGGTGACTGCAGCCATAAAATTAAAAGACGCTTACTCCTTGGAAGGAAAGTTATGACCAACCTAGATAGCATATTCAAAAGCAGAGACATCACTTTGCCAACAAAGGTTCGCCTAGTCAAGGCTATGGTCTTTCCTGTGGTCATGTATGGATGTGAGAGCTGGACTGTGAAGAAGGCTGAGCGCCGAAGAATTGATGCTTTTGAACTGTGGTGTTGGAGAAGACTCTTGAGAGTCCCTTGGACTGCAAGGAGATCCAACCGGTCCATTCTGAAGGAGATCAGCCCTGGAATTTCTTTGGAAGGAATAATGCTAAAGCTGAAACTCCAGTATTTTGGCCACCTCATGCAAAGAGTTGACTCATTGGAGAAGACTCTGATGCTGGGAGGGATTGGGGGCAGGAGGAGAAGGGGACGACAGAGGATGAGATGGCTAGATGGCATCACTGACTCAATGGATGTGAGTCTGAGTGACCTCCAAGAGCTGGTGATGGATAGGGAGGCCTGGCGTGCTGCAGTTCATGGGGTTGCAAAGAGTAGGACACGACTGAGCGACTGATCTGATCTGATCTGATGTTTATGAAAGTTCTTCTACTACACTTGATAAAGATTTTAAAAAGAACATCAAAAAAATGAGATGGAGAAATTTTAGAACATAAACTAAATGAAATGGGAGCACTAAATATGAAATAGAAAAAGTGAAACAAACTAGATAAAAGTGAAAGATCCTCATATAGTCCAGTTGTTTTTAAACATGACTGCTCATTAGAAACGTATCTGGAACTCTAGAGAGAAAAAAGCAATACCTGAGCATTTGTATTTTTCAAAAAATTTCAATATAATTCTGATATGCATCTGGATTTTAAAAAGTGATTACAGGTTTTTCTGTTAGATCCTAGTTTTGGTGATCTAGACTCTTGAGAGTCCCTTGGACTGCAAGGAGATCCAACTGGTCCATTCTGAAGGAGGTCAGCCCTGGGATTTCTTTGGAAGGAATGATGCTAAAGCTGAAACTCCAGTATTTTGGCCACCTCATGCGAAGAGTTGACTCATTGGAGAAGACTCTGATACTGGGAGGGATTGAGGGCAGGAGGAGAAGGGGACGACAGAGGATGAGATGGCTGGATGGCATCACTGACTCGATGAATGTGAGTCTGAGTGACCTCCGAGAGCTGGTGATGGATACGGAGGCCTGGCGTGCTGCAGTTCATGGGGTCGCAAAGAGTCGGACATGACTGAGCGACTGATCTGATCTGAGAGTTCTATTATTTTTCTGTTGTCCTATCATGATGCAATGGTATTCAGTGAGTAATAGTGACATAATCACGTTAGTAAAAGATGTTTATCAGTTTTCACAATCAATAGCCAAACAAAAAATAAAAGATAATTATAATTGCAAACCATAAGGGAAACATGATTAACAATATAAATGATTACATACAATTTGGAGGGGGGTCAAGCAGAGTGATGTGGTAAGTGAAAGTGCATACATGCACATGTTTTCATCTGCCCAGTCAGTCTATGTCTTTTGCTTGGTGCATTAATCCATTTACATTTCAGGTAATTATCGATATGTATGATCCTGTAGCTCAGATGGTAAAGAATCTGCCTGCAATTCAGGAGACCTGGGTTTGATCCCTGGGTCAGGAAGATCTCCTGGAGAAGAAGTGGCAACCCACTCCAGTACTCTTGCCTGGAGAATTCCATGGACAGAGGAGCCTGGTGGGCTATGGTCCATGGGATCACAAAGACTGTGTGACTAACTTTCAGGTTCACTTTCATGATCCTATTACTCTTTTCTTAATTGTTCTTGGTTTATTTTCTACAGGTCTTTTCCTTATCATGTATTTCCTGCCCAGATAAGTTCCTTTAGCATTTGTTGTAAAGCTGATTTGGTGGTGCTGAATTCTCTTAATTTTTGCTTATCTGGAAAGCTTTTGATTTCTCCATCAAATCTGAAGGAGAGTCTTGCTGGGTAGAGTATTTTTTGGTTGTAGGTTCTTCCCTTTCATGACATTAAATATATCGTGCCATTCCCTTCTGGCTTGTAGAGTTTCTGTTGAGAAATCAGCTGATCAACTGATGGGAGTCCCCTTGTATGTTATTTGTCATTTTTCCCATGTTTCTTTTAATATTTTATCTCTGTCTTTAATTTTTGTCAGTTAGATTACTATGTGTCTTGGTGTGTTTATCCTTAGGCTTATCCTTCCTGGGACTCTTTGTGCATCCTGGACTTGGTTGACTATTTCCTTTCACATGTTAGGTAAATTTCAGCTATTTTCTCTTCAGATAATTTTTCAGGTTCTTTCTCACTCTCTTTTCCTTCTGGGACCCAAATGTTCGTGTGTTTAATGTTGTCCCAGAGGTCTTAGGCTGTCTTCATTCCTTTTCATTCTTTTTCCTATATTATGTTCTGTGGCAATGAGTTCCACTGTTCTGTCCTCCAGGTCAGTTTCCAATTCTGCCTCAGTTATTCTGCTTCGGCTTCCTTCTCATATATTTTTCATCTCTGCTTATTTGTTCTTTATTTCTTCTAGGTCTTTGGTAAAAATTTATTGCATCTTCTCAATATTTGCTTCCATTCTTTACCCATGATCCTGGATCATCTTCGCTATCATTATTTTGAATTTCTTTTTCTGGAAGGTTGCCTGTCTCCACTTCATTTAGTTGTTTTTTTAGGGGTTTTATGCTGTTCCTTCATCTGACACATAACTTTCTACTTTTTCATCATGATTAATTTTATGGAATTTGGTTTTTGTTTTAGCTGTCATGGGACTGTGCTTCTTCTTGCTTCTTGTCTTCCCTCTGATACATGAGGCTAAAAGTTTCCTGTGAGCTGCTTGATGGGAAGGACTTGCTCTGGGGGCAGGGCCTTGTTCAGTAAAACTATTATCAGCTGATGGGTACAGTTGCACTCCCTCCCTGGTAGTTGTTTGGCCTGAGGCAATCCTGGGGTTTAGGGGCTCCATGGTAGGGTTAGATGTTTCCCCATCTATTTGCCGTGAAGTGATGGGACTGGATGCCATAATCTTAGTTTTCTGAATGTTGAGTTTTAAACCAGATTTTTCACACTCCTCTTTTACTTTCATTAAAAGGCTCTTTAGTTCTTCATTTTCTGTCATAAGGGAGGTGTCATCTTTGTATCTGACATTATTGATATTTCTCCTGGCAATCTTGATTACAGCCTGTGCTTCCTCCAGCCCAGCTTTTCCCATGATGTACTCTGCACATAAGTTAAATAAGCAGGGTGACAATATATAGCCTTGACATACTCCTTTCCTAATTTGGAACCAGTCTGTAGTTCCATGTCCGCTTCTAACTGTTGCTTCTTGACCTGTATACAGATTTCTCAGGAGGCAGGTAAGTCTGTTATTCCCATCTCTGGGAATTTTCCACACCTTATTGTGATCCACTCAGTCAAAGGATTTGGTGTAGCCAATAAAGCAAAAGTAGATGTTTTTCCAGAACTCTCTTGCTTTTCTTGATGAACCAGCATATGTTTGCAATTTGATCTCTCGTTCCTCTGCCTTTTCTAAAACCAGCTTGAACATCTGGAAGTTCATGGTTCATGTACTCTTGAAGCCTGGTTTGGAGAATTTTGAGCATTACTTTGCTGCATGTGAGATGAGTGCAATTGTGCATTAGTTTGAACATTCTTTGGCATTGCCTTTCTTTGGGATTGGAATGGAAACTGACCTCTTCCAGTCCTGTGGCCACTGCTGAGTTTTCCAAATTTGCTGGCATATTTAACAACATCAATTTTGGGGATTTTAAATAGCTCCACTGGAATTCCATCACCTCCATTAGCTTTGTTCATAGTGATGCTTCCTAGGGTCCACTTGACTTTACATTCCAGGATGTTTGGTTCTAGGTGAGTGATCAGACACACCATCATGATTATCTGGGTCATGAAGATCTTTTTTATGTAGTTCTTCTGTGTATTATTGCCACCTCTTCTTAATATCTTCTGCTGCTATCAGGTCCATACGATTTCTGTCTTATATTGTGTCCATCTTTGCATATAACTTGGTAGAATAATAATTAGCAAATAGTGTAGGAATAATTTGATTGCCATATATAAAAATATAAAGGATTTTTCTTTTCCTATAAAATTAATTTTTTTTCAAAAAATTTAAGTATAGTTAATTTATAATATTAAGCTAGTTTCAGGTATACAGGATAGTGATTCAGAGTATTTTTACAGATTATACTTCATTATAGGTTATTAAAACATAATGGATATAATTTCCTGTGCTAAATCAGATCAGATCAGTTGCTCAGTCGTGTCTGACTCTTTGTGACCCCATGAACTGCAACATGCCAGGCCTCCCTGTCCATCACCAGCTCCCGGAGGTCACTCAGACTCACATCTATCGAGTCAGTGATGCCATCCAGGCATCTCATCCTCTGTCGTCCCCTTCTCCTCCTGCCCCCAATCCCTCCCAGCATCAGAGTCTTCTCCAATGAGTCAACTCTTCGCATGAGGTGGCCAAAATACTGGAGTTTCAGCTTTAACATCATTCCTTCCAAAGAAATCCCAGGGCTGATCTCCTTCAGAATGGACTGGTTGGATCTCCTTGCAGTCCAAGGGACTCTCAAGAGTCTTCTCCAACACCACAGTTCAAAAGCATCTTCAAAATTCTTCGGCGCTCAGCCTTCTTCACAGTCCAGCTCTCACATCCATACATGACCACAGGAAAGACCATAGCCTTGACTAGGTGAACCTTTGTTGGCAAAGTAATGTCTCTGCTTTTGAATATGCTATCTAGGCTAAATAGCATATTCTGTGTGCTAAATAGCATAACTTTATTGCTTATCTCTTTTATATATAATAGTTTGTATCTGTTAATCCTATATCCCTAATTTGTCTCTCCTCCCTTCCCTCTCTCCTCTGATAACCACAAATTTGTCTCTGATAACTGTGGTTTTATTTCTGTTTTGCATATACTTTTATTTGTTTTCATTTTTAGATCCCATTTATAAGTGATATCATATAGTATTTGTATTTTTCTGTATGACTTACTTCTCTAAGTATAATATTTTCTAGGTCCATCCACATTGCTGCAAATGCCAGTATGTCATAAAAAATATAAAGTTATATCCTTACTACAACCCCAAACTAAATAATCTTCAAATGGAATAAATATTTAAAAGTAAAAAATACAAAAGCAATAATGTTAGAATAAAATGATTCATCTTTTTATAATCCTAGTGTTTGAAGAATTTTTTTTAGCATTGTATAAAGAATAGAATCCCCAAATACTTACTGGTTTTATCACTTTAGAATTAAAATTTTCTGAACAGAAAATGACACTAATAAATAAAAGTAATACACAAATGATAAGCTGGAAAAAAACATATGATAAAGAAAAATTCACTGAAATTATTCCTTCCAAATTAAATGGAGTAAAATTCTATATGGCAAGTCCATACCAACAGAATAATGAAAAAAGAGAAAGATAAAAAAGATAAGTCACAAAGTGTTAAATAAAAGTGGTCACTATAAAGAGATATCAGAGATCAGATGCTCAGTTGTGTCCGACTCTTTGTGACCCCATGAATCACAGCATGCCAAGCCTCCCTGTCCATTAGCAACTCCCGGAGTTCACTCAGACTCACATCCATCGAGTCAGTGATGCCATCCAGCCATCTCATCCTCTGTCGTCCCCTTCTCCTCTTGCCCCCAATCCCTCCCAGCCTCAGAGTCTTTTCCAATGAGTCAACTCTTCGCATGAGGTGGCCAAAGTACTGGAGTTTCAGCTTTAGCATCATTCCTTCCAAAGAAATCCAGGGCTGATCTCCTTCAGAATGGACTGGTTGGATCTCCTTGCAGTCCAAGGGACTCTCAAGAGTCTTCTCCAACACCACAGTTCAAAAGCATCAATTCTTTGGCGCTCAGCCTTCTTTACAGTTCAACTCTCACATCCATACATGACCACAGGAAAAACCATAGCCTTGACTAGATGGACCTTTGTTGGCAAATTAATGTCTCTGCTTTCGAATATGCTATCTAGATTGGTCATAACTTTTCATCCAAGGAGTAAGCGTCTTTTAATTTCATGGCTGCATTCACCATCTGTAGTGATTCTGGAGCCCAGAAAAATAAAGTCTGACACTGTTTCCACTGTTTCCCCATCTGTTTCCCATGAAGTGACGGGACCAGATGCCATGATCTTCATTTTCTGAATGTTGAGCTTTAAGCCAACTTTTTCACTCTTCACTTTCACTTTCATCAAGAGATTTTAGTTCCTCTTCACTTTCTGCCATAAGGGTGGTGTCATCTGCATATCTGAGGTGATTGATATTTCTCCCAGCAACTTGATTCCAGCTTGTGTTTCTTCCAGTCCAGCGTTTCTCATGACGTACTCTGCATATAAGTTAAATAAGCAGGGTGACAATATACAGCCTTGACGTACTCCTTTTCCTATTTGGAACCAGTCTGTTGTTCCATGTCCAGTTCTAACTGTTGCTTCCTGACCTGCATACAGATTTCTCAAGAGGCAGGTCAGTTGGTCTGGTATTCCCATTTCTTTCAGATTTTTCCACAGTTTATTGTGATCCACACAGTCAAAGGCTTTGGCATAGTCAATAAAGCAGAAATAGATGTTTTTCTGGAACTTTCTTGCTTTTTTCATGATCCAGTGGATGTTGGCAATTTGATCTCTAGTTCCTCTGCCTTTTCTGAAACCAGCTTGAACATCTTGAAGTTCACGGTTCATGTACTGCTGAAGCCTGACTTGGAGAATTTTGAGCGTTACTTTACTAGTGTGTGAGATGAGTGCAATTGTGTGGTAGTTTGAGCATTCTTTGGCCTTGCCTTTCTTTGGGATTGGAATGAAAACTGACCTTTTCCAGTCCTTTGGCCACTATAAAGAAGTTGTCTTTTATTAATGATAAGTCAAATTTGCATGTTTTATAATACAACTATATTATCTTACTTGATTAGACATTTTCAAAGAGTTTAAGGTTTACAAATTCATTTAAGTTTATAAATTTTTAAAATTAATTATGAAACTGTGACATAGTCAGTGGTAAGAGCAAATGAGCCATAGGATATCATTTAGAATGGAACATTAATAATTTTGGAGCATAATGGAAATAAAAATTATAGTAATAGATCAAGAGCTTTTTAGGAAAGGGGCCTGTAGGAAATTTAGCTTACATCAAGTGAAGGAGAGAGGAAGCACAAAGACAGCTGTCTGAAAGTGTGCAATAAAACTATGGTTTTACAATCACAGCAAAAACCATGATTATGCCAGAAAACCTATCCTAAGAGATGATGGTATAAGTGCCTATAGTATGGAAAATGAACTGGACGAAAATAACTTAAGGACATAAATTTGAGCCAGTTTTCTTCTTGTCATAAAATTAGTATTCACCTCTGAGTCAGTTGCCAAAAAAAAAAAAAAAAAAAAGAAAAGGGACCAAGAAACTTTGAATACCAAAGGGAACTGAGCTGAAGGGTGTGTTTTCTCTGAAGCTCAGTCATGTCTGATTCTGTGCAACCTCATAGACTATAGCCTTCCAGCCTCCTCTGTCCATGAGATTTTCCAGGTAAAAATACAGGAGTGGATTGCCATTATCTCCTCCAGGGGATCATGCCAACCCAGGGATTGAACCCACATGTCTTGCATCTCCTACAGGGTACCAGGTATATTTCTAGCCTTTCCATGATATAATTCAGAGAGGAATACTCCTTGCAGTCCTTGGAAATGTGGACACAGTATCTTTATACACAGAGCAAAAGGTAAATTCCACATTGTGTATTTTAACCAAAGAAGTTCTGTGGTTACAGTGCCAGCTGTTCTCTAACTGGTGCCAGAGGGTCAGGATAACATGAAGATATATGAATATGAACAGCTGAGTTGGAAATATGATTATGGAAAAACATTTTTCAATAAGAAAAAAATGGACACTTCATTGAATAGTATTAAGAATAAAGGGATTTTTACTTACATTTGTATTTCTATCTGTCTTATAACCCTTATGAGAAAGTCAACATATTGTATATTATAGTTCTTAGGTATGCATGTGGGATCAACAGAATTGACATTTGCAAGGAGACGTTAAATCATGCCAAGGGAGTTACTATCTGGCATAATTTATAGGTATCTCCCTTATAATTTTTTCCTAATTTCTATCTATCTCAGGTTTAAGTCACTTCATTCTCCTTTATAAACCTCAATATGCAAAATATTTGCTGAGCATTACGGGCTTCCAGGTGGCCCTAGTGGTAAAGAATGCCTGCCAGTGCAGGAGACATACGAGATGTGGGTTTGATCCCTGGGTTGGGAAGATCCCCTGGAGAAGGAAATGGCAACCCACTCCAGCATTCCTACCTGAAGAATCCCAAAAGACTGGCAGGCTCATTCCATAGCATCGTAAAGAGTCATACACAACTGAAGCGACATAGCACGCATACTCTACTATGTGCACTTCATGGTTCTAGTCCTTGTGCCTTTTCCACATGTATTATGCTATTAGGTAAATCATCTGGTCAGTTCTCTCATTTCCTAGTGAGCTCTCTGGTGACTCAGGCAACCCTCACAGTTTTACAGCTTAAGTTATGTATTAATATAGCATTCACTTGCTACTTTTTAAAAATAATTCTGAAATTTCTGGATTTTAAAATTTTTCTTATCATGTCAATGGAGTCAAGCACAGTTTGTGATGTCACAGGTTTTTCCAGAAAGGAAGTACCATGGCAGTTAAGTGTAAAAAAATTTTAATGGGAAATGGCAACCCACTCCAGTATTCTTTCCTGGAGAATCCCCGGGACAGGGAAGCCTGGCGGGCAGCCATCTATGGGGTCGCACAGAGTTGGACATGACTGAAGCGATTTAGCAGCAGCAGCAGCAGCAACACTCTTTAAGGGCTTCCCAGATGACACTAGTATTAAAAGAGCCCACCTGCCAATGCAGGAGACATAAATGACATGGGTTTGATCCCTGGGTTGGGAAGATCCCCTGGAGAAGTACATGGCAACCCACTCCAGTATTCTTGCCTGGAGAATCCCATGGACAGAGGAGCCTGGTGGGCTATACTCCATAGTGTCATAAAGAGTTGGACATGACTGAGGAGACTTAGCATGCACACAGAAAACACTTCAAAGGAAAATGGAAGAAATGGAGAATCAAAGTTTCTGCCAACCAACCAGGGAGCTCTGAAGCAAAGTCTGTCTCTATCTGAAAGTCTAATAATGACCAGTAATGGCCAGGTCCTTTAACACTGCCTTACTCAGTAATCACCTGAAGCTGGCCCAGAGAATAATATGACCGCATCTTGAAAGCAGGGATGAACACTAAACAGCTAACAGCTGGAGCTGTCAGCTAGCCACACCCTTTGCATCTGAGTAGCCACAAATGTTGTCAAATATTACCCTACTGTGGCTCTGTCCTCAGTTCAGTTCAGTTCAGCCACTCAGTCATGTCCAACCCTCTGCAATTCCATGGACTGTATGGCATTACTTTGCCAACTAAGGTCCATCTAGTCAAAGCTATGGTTTTTCCAGTAGTCATGTAAGGATGTGAGAGTTGGAATATAAAGAAAGCTGAGCCCCAAAGAACTGATGCTTTTAAACTGAGGTGTTGGAGAAGACTCTTGAGAGTCCCTTGGACACCAAGGAGATCTAACCAGTCCCTCCTAAAGGAAATCAGTCCTGAATATTCATTGGATGTACTGATGCTGAAGCTCCAACACTTGATCACCTGATGTGAAGAGCTGACTCATTGGAAAAGACCCTGGGAAAGATTGAAGGTGGGAAGAGAAAGGGATGACAGAGGATGGGCTAGTTAGATGGCATCACTGACTTGATGGGACATGAGTTTGAGGAAGCTCTGGGAGTTGGTGATGGACAGGGAAGCCTGGCATGCTGAGTCCATGAGGTCACAAAGAGTTGGACATGACTGAGTGAGTGAACTAAACTGATTTAATTATGTGAACTTATGTACATGTGTATTCACTTATGATGCTTATGTATAAATCTAACTAATGACAGCAATGATACAAAGCATAAGAGGGAGAAATTAGGATTACTTTTTTATTAAATGGCACTTAATTGTACCTGTGAAGCTGTATAGTGTAAATTTAAGTGAACTTGGAAGAGTTGGAAATTTATATTGCAAACTGTGACAATGATTAAAAATATTTTAATAAAGGGTTAAATGATATGTTAAGAAAGGAGAGAAAATATAATTATATAAAAATGCTCAGTTAGAATTACAGAGGTCAGATATAGTATAGAATACAAAAATGAGAACAGAAGAAGAAAGGAATTTGGTAACAATTAGGATAAATATTAATCTAACTACATATAGCCACTTTGAATGACAATCCAAGTACATGTTATAGAAAAGAAACTCACTTTAATTATTAAAGGCATATGTAGATTAAAAGTAAATGGTTGGGGAAGAATATACCATGTTAACATTAATCAAAAGAAAATGGAAGTAGCTATGTTAAGTTCAGACAGAGCAGACTTCACAGCAAGGGAAGTTGTCAGGCACAGAGAACAGTATTTGTTGTTGTTGTTCAGTTGCCAAGTCATGTCTTGTAGACCCAGTGGACTGCAGCATGCCAGGCTTCTGTGTCCTTTACTATCTCCTGGAGTTTTCTCAAACTCATTTCCATTGAGTCAGTGATATCATCCTCTCATCCTCTGTTGCCCCCTTCACCTCCTCCTCTCAGTTTTTCCCAGCATCAGGGTCTTTTCCAGTAGGTCAGCTCTTTGCTTCAAGTGGCCCAAGTACTGGAGCTTCAGCTTCAGCATCAGTCCTTCCAGTGAACATTCAGGGTTGATTTCCTTTAAGATTGACTGGATGAATCTCCTTGCTGTCCAAGGGACTCTCAAGAGACTTTTCCAACACCACAGTTCGAAAACATCAATTCTTAGAAAGCTCAGCCTACTTTTCGGTCCAACTCTCACATCCATACATGACTACTGGGAAAACCATAGCTTTTACTATATGAACCTGCAGAGCAAAGTAATGTCTTTCCTTTTTAATACACTGTCTAGTTTTGTCATATCTTTTTTTCTAAGGAGCAAGCAACTTTTAATTTTGTGACTGCTGTCACTATCTGCAATAATTTTGGAGCCAAATAAAATAAATTCTGTCACTGTTTCCATTTTTGCCCCTGTCTGTTTGCCATGAAAGTCATGGGGTGGGACTGGATGCCATGATCCTCGTTATCACCTTCATCAAGAGGCTCTTTAGTTCCTCTCTGCTTTCTGCCATTAGGGTGGTCTCATCTGCATCAGATCAGATCAGATCAGTCGCTCAGTCATGTCCGACTCTTTGCAACCCCATGAATCGCAGCACGCCAGGCCTCCTTGTCCATCACCAACTCCCGGAGGTCACTGAGACTCACATCCATCGAGTCAGTGATGCCATCCAGCCATCTCATCCTCTGTCATCCCCTTCTCCTCTTGCCCCCAATCCCTCCCAGCATCAGAGTCTTCTCCAATGAGTCAACACTTCACATGAGGTGGCCGAAGTACTGGAGTTTCAGCTTTAGCATCATTCCTTCCAAAGAAATCCCAGGGCTGATCTCCTTCAGAATGGACTGGTTGGATCTCCTGGCAGTCCAAGGGACTCTCAAGAGTCTTGTCCAACACCACAGTTCAAAAGCATCAATTCTTTGGCGCTCAGCCTTCTTCACAGTCCAGCTCTCACATCCATACATGACCACAGGAAAAACTATAGCCTTGACTAGGCGAACCTTTGTTGGCAAAGTAATGTCTCTGCTTTTGAATATGCTATCTAGGTTGGTCATAACTTTCCTTGCAAGGAGTAAGCGTCTTTTAATTTCATGGCTGCATTCACCATCTGTAGTGATTCTGGAGCCCAGAAAAATAGTCTGACACTGTTTCCACTGTTTCCCCATCTATTTCCCATGTAGTGATGGGACCAGATGCCATGATCTTTGTTTTCTGAATGTTGAGCTTTAAACCAACTTTTTCATTCTCCACTTTCACTTTCATCAAGAGGCTTTTTAGTTCCTCTTCACTTTCTGCCGTAAGGGTGGTGTCATCTGCATATCTGAGGTGATTGATATTTCTCCTGGCAATCTTGATTCCTGAGGTTATTGATATTTCTCCTGGCAGTCTTGGTTTCAGCTTGAGCTTCATCTAGCCTGGCATTTCACATGATGTACTCTGCATATGAGTTAAATAAGCAGGGTGACAGTATACAGCCTTGATGTACTCCTTTCAGAATTATGAACCAATCCATTGGTCCATGTCCCCTTCTAACTGTTGCTTCTTGACCTGCATACAGGTTTCTAAGGCAGCAGGTAAGGTCATCTGGTATTCCCATCTATTGAAGAATTTTGCAGTTTGCTGTGATTCACACAGTCAAAGGCTTTAGCGTAGTTAATGAAGCAGAAGTAGATGGTTTTTTCTTCTTCTTCTTCTTCTTTTTTATTTCACTTGCATTTTCTGTGATCCAATGGATGTTAGCAATTTGATCGGGTTCCTCTGCCTTTTCTAACTGATGTTGTACTTCTGGAAGTTTTTGGTTCACGTACTGTTGAATCCTAGCTTGAAGGATTTTGAGCATTATCTTGTAGCATGTGAAATGAGTGCAATTGTTTTTTTTTTTTTTTTTTTTTTTTTTTTTTAAAAATGTCTTTTCTTTTTTTTTAAATTTTATTTTGCTTAACTTTACAACATTGTATTGCTTCTGCCATTCATCAAAATGAATCCACCACAAGGACACATATGCTCCCCATCCCGAACCCTCCTCCCTCCTCCCCCTCCCTCCTCCCCCCCTCCCCACACCATCCCCCTGGGTTGTCCCAGTGCGCCAGCCCCAGGCATCCGTCATCAGGCACTGTACTTGGACTGGTGACTTGCTCCAGAAATGACATTATACATATTTCAATGCTATTCTCCCAAATCCTCCCACCCTCTCCCTCTCCCAGAGTCCATAAGACTATTCTATACATCAGTGTCTCTTTTGCTGTCTCGTAAACAGGATTATTTTTACCATCTTTCTAAATTCCATATATATGCTTTAGTATACTGTATTTGTGTTTTTCTTTCTGGCTTACTTCACTCTGTATAATAGGCTCCAGTTCCATCCACCTCATTAGAACTGATTCAAATGTATTCTTTTTAATGGCTGAGTAATACTCCATTGTGTATATGTACCACAGCTTTCTATCCATTCATCTGCAGATGGACATCTAGGTTGCTTCCAAGTCCTGGCTATTGTAAACAGTGCTGCTGTGAACACTGGGGTACATGTGTCTCTTTCAATTCTGGTTTTCTCAGTGTGTATGCCCAGCAGTGGGATTGCTGGATCGTAAGGCAGTTCTATTCCCAGTTTTTTGAGGAATCTCCATACTGTTCTCCATAGTGGCTGTACTAGTTTGCATTCCCACCAACAGTGTAAGAGGGTTCCCTTTTCTCCACACCCTCTCCAGCATTTATTGCTTGTGGACTTTTGGATTGCAGCCATTCTGACTGGCGTGTAACGGTACCTCATAGTGGTTTTGATTTGCATTTCTCAGATAATGAGTGATGTTGAGCATCTTTTCATGTGTTTGTTAGCCATCTGTATGTCTTCTTTGGAGAAATGTCTATTTAGTTCTTTGGCCTATTTTTTGATTGGGTCGTTTATTTTTCTGGAACTGAGCTGTAGAAGTTGCTTGTATATTTTTGAGATTAGTTGTTTGTCTGTTGCTTCATTTGCTATTATTTTCTCCCATTCTGAAGGCTGTCTTTTCACCTTCCTTATAATTCCCTTTGTTATGCATAAGCTTTTAAGTTTAATTAGGTCCCATTTGTTTATTTTTGATTTTATTTCCAATATTCTGGGAGGTGGGTCATACAGGATCCTGCCGTGATGTATGTCAGAGAGTGTTTTGCCTATGTTTTCCTCTAGGAGTTTTATGGTTTCTGGTCTTACATTTAGATCTTTAATCCATTTTGAGTTTATTTTTGTGTATGGTGTTCGAAAGTGTTCTAGTTTCATTCTTTTACAAGTGTTTGACCAGTTTTCCCAGCACCACTTGTTAAAGAGATTGTCTTTAATCCATTGTATATTCTTGCCTCCTTTGTCAAAGATAAGGTGTCCATATGTTTGTGGATTTATCTCTGGGCTTTCTATTTCTTTCTATTCCAACTTGTGTTTCTTCCAGTCCAGCATTTCTCATGATATACTCTGCATATAAGTTAAATAAACATGGTGACAATATACAGCCTTGATGTACTCCTTTTCCTATTTGGAACCAGTCTGTTGTTCCATAACCAGTTAGTTTGAGCATTCTTCCCTTCTTTGGGATTGGAATGAAACTGACCTTTTCTAGTTTTGTGGGCATTCTGAGTTTTCCAAATTTGCTGGCATACTGAGGGCATCACTTTAACAGGATCATATTTTAAGATTTGAAATAGCTCAGCTGGAATTCCATCATGTCCACTAGTTTTGTTCGTAATAAGGCTTCCAGCAGCCCACTTAACCTCACCCTCCTGGATGTATGGCTCTGGGTGAGTGATTACACCATCATGGTTACCCGGGTCATTTAGATCTTTTTTAATACAGTACTTCTGTGTATTCTTGCCACCTCTTCTTACTATATTCTGTTTCTAATAGGTTTTTACCATTTCTGTCTTTATTGTGCCCATCTTTCCACTAGACCTTGCATTTTCATTCCCAATTGATACAGATTTACCTGGCTTTTTTCTTTCTTTTCCAAACTTTCTATTTTATTTTTTCCATTTTCTTTTTTTCCCTGTAACTATGACAAACTTGATTTTTCTTTTTAAAAAACTAGTAAGCAAAGTAACTCTATAGCCTACATCAGTTTAAATAACTCAGGTCTTTTGTACCAGTCACTGCATTTGAAATTTTATTTGTTGGAATTTTGGACTCTAGAATGAAGATTGTTTCCTCCAGATAGTATTTTCATTTGCTCTCACCAAGTACCATCAATACTGCTCTAGCTGAAAGTTCAAAACTTGAGATTTTATGAGTTATTTGTTTCATTTATGTTTACAACTGTTCATTTACATTTTATCATGTGGTCTTTTGAATTCCCAGTTAAATGTGGACAACTTCCTCTCCTTGGGTGGACATGGGCTTTGATATTTGACTCTCAACCTCCTGAGCCCCCAAATCTGTACTTTAGTTTAAAAGTTGTTTCTCCAGGTAATCTCAGAACAAAGGCTTCTTTTAGTGTTGGGCTTACCTCGCTGGGGTTTTCCCTTCTCTTAAATTTTGGCCTGATAAATCCTGACTTTCTTGGTAAATCTCTCCTGTTTTTCAGAAGAATTTTTAAAAATTCTTTTATCTGGAATTTTTAAATTTCAGAATTGGCCCAAATTTCTGTTCTACCAATTGTGAGTGTGTCTTGATGCTACATATTCTGTTTCTGTTATTAAATAACTGGAACATTTTTTTTTTGTCCCAATAGCCATTATCTTATTTTCTTAGAGTGTGTTTTAAATTTCAAATCTAATTTACTCTACATTGATTTTATAATTTAAAGTGCTAAATTTATTACTCAGTGTTTCTTTTTTGCATTAACTGCCACAATAGTCTGTAACTTATACATTATTGTTTGCTATTGAGTAACTATTGTGTGTTTGGTGGAATATGTACCCAATAATTGTCATTATTCTTTTATTTTACAGTTGAATTCTAATAATCTTTTATCTCAGCCTTAAAATAAATGGTTTTGTAGGTTTCTCTCTCAGTTTTAAGTAGTATAGCTTGAAACTTGATTCATTATAACTTTTTAAATGCCACTAATAATTTGTGTTGGAGATTCAAAGAGTAATAAAACATATTAAAATTATATTAATGAGTTCAAATGAAAGTTCTTCAAGTGTATATGCTTCAGTTCAGTTCAGTTGCTCAGTCATGTCCAAATTTGTGACCCATGGACTGCTACACACTAGGCTTCCCTGTCCATCACCAACTCCCGGAGCCTACTCAAGCTCATGTCCATTGAGTCAGTGATGCCATCCAACCATCTCATCCTGTGTTGTCCCCTTCTCCTTCCACCTTCAATCTTCCCCATGATCAGGGTATTTTCCAGTGAGTCAGTTCTTTGTATCAGGTGGCCAAAGTACTGAGTGTCAGCTTCAGCATCAGTGCTTCGAATGAATATTCAGGACTGGTCTCATTTAGGGTTGACTGGATAAATTTCCTTGTATTCCAAGGGACTCTCAAGAGTCTTCTCCAATGCCACAGTTCAAAAGCATCAATTCTTTAGTGCTTGGTTTTCTTTATACTTTCACATCCATACATGACTACTAGAAAAACCATAGCTTTGACTAGATGGACATTTGTTGGTAAACCATGGTCTCTGCTTTTTAATATGCTGTCTAGTTTGATCAAATTTTTCTTCCAAGGAATAAGTGTTTTTTAATTTCATGGCTGCAGTCACCATCTGCAGTGATTTTGGATCCCCCAAAATAAAGTCTGTCACTGCTTCCATTGTTTCCCCTTCTATTTGCTGTGAAGTGAAGAGACAAAACATGGTCCCCTGGAGAAGGGAATGGCAAACCACTTCAATATTCTTGCCTTGGGAACCCCTTGAGCAGTATGAAAACACCAAAAGATAGGACACTGAAAAATGAACTCCCCAGGTTGGTAGGTGCCAAATTTACAACTGGAGATCAATGGATAAATGACTCCAGAAAGAATGAAGCGATGGAGCCAAAGCAAAAACAACACCCAGTTCTGGATGTGACTGGTGATGGAAGTAAACTCTGATGCTCTAAAAAGCAATATTGCATAGGAACCTGGAATGTAAGGTCCAGGAATCAAGGCAAATTGGAGGTGATCAAACAGGAGATGGCAAGAGTGAACATGGACATTTTAGGAAGCAGTGAACTAAAATGGACTGGAATGGGTGAATTTAACTCAGATGATGATTGTATCTACTATTGTGGACAAGAATCCCTTGGAAGAAATGGAGTAGCCATCATAGTCAACAAAAGAGTCCAAAATGCAGTACTAGGATACAATCTCAAAATGACAGAATGAACTCTGTTCATTTCCAAGGCAAACCATTCGATATCACAGTAATCCAAGTCTATGCCTCTTCAGTAATGCTGAGGAATCTGAAGTTGAATGGTTCTATGAAGACCTACAAGACCTTCTAGAACTAACCCCCCCCCCAAAAAAAAAAAAAAAAAAAAATGTCCTTTTTATTATAAGGGACTGGAATACACAAGTAGGAAGTCAAGAAACACCTGGAATAACAGGCAAATTTCATCTTGAAGTACAGAATGAAGCAGGGCAAAGGCTAATAGATTTTGTCAAGAGAACACACTGGTCATAGCAAACACACTCTTCCAACCACATAAGAGAAGACTCCACACATGGACATCACCAGATGGTCAACATTGAGATCAGATGATTATATTCCTTGCAGCCAAAGATGGAGAAGCTTAATACTGTCAGCAAAAACAAAACTAGTAGCTGACTGTGGCTCAGATCATGAACTCCTTATTGCCAAATTCAGACTTAATTGAAGAAGTAGGGGAAATCATTAGACCATTCAGGTATGACCTAAATCAAATCCCTTATGATAATACAGTGAAAGTGAGAAATAGATTCAATGGATTAGATCTGATAGAGTGCCTGAAGAACTATGGATGGAGGTTTGTGACATTGTGCAGGAGGCAGGGATCAAGACCATCACAAAGAAAAAGAAATGCATAAAGGCAAAATGGTTGTCTGAGGAGGCTTTACAAATAGCTGTAAAGAGAAGTGAAAGGCAAAGGAGAAAAGGAAATATATACCCATTTGAATGCAGAGTTTGAAAGAGTAGCAAGGAGAGATAAGAAAGCCTTCCTCAGTAGTCAATGCAAAGAAGAAGAGGAAAACAATTGAATTGGAAAGACTAGAGATAACTTCAAGAAAATTAGGGATACTGAGGGACGATTTCATGCAAAGAAGGGCACAATAGAGGACACAAATGATATGGACCTAACAGAAGCAGAAGTATATTAAGAAGAGGTGGCAAGAACACACAGAAAATCTATACAGAAAAGATCTCCATGACCCAGATAATCACCATGGTGTGATCACTCACCTAGAGCCAGACATCCTGAAATGTGAAGTCAAGTGGGCTATAGGAAGTATCACTATGAACAATGCTGGTGGAGGTGATGGAATTCCAGTTGAGCTCTTTCAAATCCTAGAAGGTGATGCTGTGAAAGACCTCCACTTGATATGCCAGAAAATTTGGAAAATTCAGCAGTGGTCACAGGACTGGAAAAGGTCAGTTTTCATTACAGTCCCAAAGAAAGGCAATGCTAAAGAATGTTCAAAGTTTAAACTACTGCACAACTGCACTCATCTCACACACTAGCAAAATAATGCTCAAAATTCTCCAAGCCAGGCTTCAGCAGTACATGAACTGTGAACTTTCAAATGTTCAAGCTAGATTTAGAAAAGGCAGAGGAACCAGAGATCAAATTGCCAATATCCATTACATCATCAAAAAAGCAATAATATTCCAGAAAAACATCTACTTCTGCTTTATTGACTATGCCAAAAGCCTTTGACTGTGTGGATCATAACAAACTGGAAAATTCTGAAAGAGATGGGAATACCAGACCATGTGACCTACCTCTTGGTAAATCTGTATGCAGGTCAAGAACCAACAGTTAGAACTTTACATAGAACAACAGACTTGTTCCAAATTGGGCAAGGAGTACATCAAAGCTGTATTTTGTCACCCTGTTTATTTAACTTACATGCAGAGTACATCATGCGAAATATCAGTCTAAATGAAGCACAGGCGGAATCAATATTGCTGGGAGAAATATCAATAACCTCAGATATGCAGATGTCACCACCGTTATGGAAGAAATCGAAGAAGAACTAAAGAGCCTCTTGATGAAAGTGAAAGAGGAAAGTGAAAAAGGTGGCTTAAAACTCAACATTCAGAAAATTAAGATCATGCCATCCGGTCCTATTATTTCATGGCAAATAAATGAGAAAACTGTGGAAACAGTAGCAGATTTTTTTGGAGAGGGCTCCAAAATCACTGCAGATGGTGACTGCAGCCATCTAATTAACAAATTTTTCTTATTGCAAGAAAAGCTATGACCAAACTAGACAGCATATGAAAAAGCAGAGATGTTACTTTGCCAACAAAGGTCCATCTAGTCAAAGCTATGGTTTTTCCAGTAGTCATGTAAGGATATGAGAGTTGGACTCTAAAGAAAGCTGAGCACCGAAGAATTGATGCTTTTGAACTGTGGTGTTGGAGAAGACTCTTGAAGTAAAGAACTGACTCATTGGAAAAGACCTTGATCCTGGGAAAGATTGAAGGAGGGAGGCAAAGGGGATGACACACAGGATGAGATGGTTAAATGGCATCACTGACTCAATGAACATGAGTTTGAGCAAGCTCCAGGAGTTGGTGATGGACAGAGAAGCCTGGCATTCTGCAGTCCATGGCATTGCAAATAGTCGGACACAACTGAGTGACTGAACTGGACTGAACTGATGGGACCAGATGCCGTGATTCTCACTATGTGAATGTTGAGTTTTAAGGCTACTTTTTCTCTCTCCTCTTTCACTTTCTCTAAGAGACTCTTTAGTTTTTCTTTGCTTTCTGCCATAAAGCTGGTGTCATCTGCCTGTCTTAGGTTGTTGATATTTCTCCCGGCAATTTGATTCCAGCTTGTGCTTCATCCAGCCCAGCATTTCACATGATGTACTCTGCATATAAGTTAAAAAAACTGGGTGACAATATGCAGCCTTGATGTATGCCTTTCCCACTTTGGAACCAGTCTGTTGTTACATGTCCAGTTCCGACTGTTGCTTCTTGACCTGCATGCAGATTTTTCAGGAGGCAGGTCAGGTGGTCTGGTATTCCCATTTCTTGGAGAATTTTCCACAGTTTGTTGTGATCCACACAGTCAAAGGTTTTGGCATAATCAATAAAGCAAAAGTAAATATTTTAATGGAACCCTCTTTTTTTTTTCGATGACCCAGCGAATGTTGACAATTTGATCTCTGCTTATTCTGCCTTTTCTAAATTCAGCTTGAACATCTCTAAGGTCACAGGTTCATGGTTAGTTTTTGATAAATGTGTTATTTTGCACAGGGAATTTGCATTTCAGTTTCAGCGTATACTAAATAAAATGATTCTGCATGTTTATTTGACTTTTTGTTTACATTCTTTAACTCTCATGAAGAACACTTCTTTAGTTTTTTCTAAAAGTTGAATCCTAAACACCTGGAAAATCATGTCTCTTAGTATTCTGTTAATAATTTTGATACTTTACAGTTTTAGCATTTCATTAGAATTCTGATAAGAACTACTGAAACTATTCTCTACACAGTTTTTTTTTTTTAATAACATCTCTACTGAGATATGACTTACATAACACAAAATTCATTCTTGTTAGGTATATAACTCAGTGGTTTTTAGTTTTTTCACAAACATTCCCAGTGCCACTATCTAATTCCAGAACATTTTGTCAAAACCAAAAATATCACATACCTATTAGCAGTACTCCCAAAAGGCCTTCAGTTCAGTCGCTCAGTTGTGTCTACCTCTTTGCAACCCCATGAATTGCAGCACGCCAGGCCTCCCTTTCCATCACCAACCACTGGTGTTTACCCAAACTCATGTCCATCGAGTTGGTGATGCCATCCAGCCATCTCATCCTCTGTCATCCCCTTCTCCTCCTGCCCCCAATCCCTCCCAGCATCAGGGTCTTTTCCAATGAGTCAACTTGCATGAGGTGACCAAAGTATTGCAGTTTCACCTTCAGCATCAGTCCTTCCAATGAACACCTAGGACTGATCTCCTTTAGGATGGACTGGTTGGATCTCCTTGCAGTCCAAGGGACTCTCAAGAGTCTTCTCCAACACCACAGTTCAAAAGCAATTCTTCGGCCCTCAGCCTTCTTCACAGTCCAACTCTTACATCCATACATGACCACAGGAAAAACCATAGCCTTGACTAGACGGACCTTTCTTGGTAAAGTAATGTCTCTGCTTTTCAATATGCTATCTAGGTTGGTCATAACTTTCTTTCCAAGGAGTAAGCGTCTTTTAATTTCATGGCTGCAATCACCATCTGCAGTGATTTTGGAGCTCCCAAAAATAAAGTTTGACACTGTTTCCACTGTTTCCCCATCTATTTCCCATGAAGTGATGGGACCAGATGCCATGATCTTAGTTTTCTGAATGTTGAGCTTTAAGCCAACTTTTTCACTCTCCTCTTTCACTTTCATCAAGAGGCTCTTTAGTTCCTCTTCACTTTCTGCCATAAGGGTGGTGTCATCTGTGTATCTGAGCCTTAGCCACCATTAATCTATTTTTCTATCTCCATGAGTGTGCCTCTTCTGAAAATTTAATATAAATTGAATGTAAAATATGTGATCTTTGAGTGCCTTCTGTCACTTAACGTAATATTTAAAAAATTTATCCATGTTGTAACATATATTGAAAGTGAAAGTGAAGTTGCTCAGTCATGTCGGACTCTTTCCAACCCCGTGGACTGTAGCCCACCAGGCTCCTCTGTCCATGGGATTCGTCCTTTATTTTTATAATTTAATAATACTTCACTGTAAGAATATACCACATTTTAAAGTCATAACAGTTTATGACTGTTATTACTAATTCTGCTCTGAATAGGCATATACAAATATTTGTGTAGACATGCTTTTCCATTTTATTGTGTATATGTCTATTAGTAGAATTATAGGATGATGTAGTAATAATGTTTAACTTTCTGAGGAACTGCCAATTATTGTCCACAGCAACTGCACCATTTTGCATTTATATCATCAATATACAATATATTGATATGCAATATACAATAAATTCTAATTTCTTCAAATACTCACCATCACTTATTGTTTTTTGTATTTTTAATTATAGATATAGTGAGTATGAAGTAGTACTTCATTGTGATTTTTATTTGCATTTTACTAGTGGCTAATAATGCTGAGAATCTTTTCATATATTTACTGACCATTTGTATATCTTCATTGGAGAGCTATCTATTAAAATCCTGTGATCATTTTATTATAACTTGTCTTTTCATTGTTGAATTATAAAAATCCCCTATATATTTTTGGATACAAGTCTCTTATCATACTTATTATTTGAAAATAGTTTGCCATAATGTATGTTGTCTTTTCACTTTCTTAATGGTATCCTTTGATGCACATAATTTTTAACTTTGATGAAATCCAATTTACATGGGTATTTTTGTCACATATTTTTCTGGTGACATCTAAGAAACCATTTTCTAAATCAGCATCTCAAAGATTTATTTTTATGGTTTTTCTAAGAGTTTTCTAAATTTAGCTTCTAAATGTAGGCATATGATTCATTTGAGATAATCTTTATTTAGTATGAGATAGAGGTTCAAAATCATTTTTTTTAAATTAAATATCCAGTTGTCTCACACCATGTTTTTTGGGGGAAAAGAAAAGAGAAAAACTTAACCTCCTCCTATTTAATTATCTTGGTACCCTTGATTGACTATATATAAAGATTTATTCATGGACTGTAAGTTTCATTTCATTGATCTGTATGTCTATCCCCCACAATCAATTTTTACTCTGGAATTTTTAGTATTTAAATAATATGCAACTGTAAAAAAAAAGCCCAATGTCTTACAAATATCTAGCAAATCTCTAGCTATTTTGTTATGCTTAAGATTTAAATTTATATCTTCAGATTTGTGTTTGATACCACCATACTCAAATTCAAAGATGAATCAATATGGAAACTCCTCTTATGTGTTTCAGTGATATATTACTTACTTCCGAGTTTTTCAAAAGTTTTGCAATCTTAAGATTCATGGATAGATAGAAAATTTGATGTGGGGAGAAAGTTTCTAAGAATTGACAAGTGGAAAGAATATTCAAAGACCTTAGAGACAGAGACTTCTTGTATCCATAGAATTTTTGTTTATCCCATTGAGAGACCACATGGTATATTGCAAATTTTGTGGCCTTCATAATCACAAAATCAACTTTGCCTGCATACTTTAAATATAACTGATATATATATATATATTAGCATGCTAAGTCGCTTCAGTCGTGTCCGACTCTGTGTGACCCCATAGACGGAAGCTCACCAGGCTCCCCCGTCCCTGGGATTCTCCAGGCAAGAATACTGGAGTGGGTTGCCGTCTCCTTCTCCAATGCATGAAAGTGAAAAGTGAAAGTGAAGTTGCTCAGTCGTGTCCGACTCTTAGCGACCCCATGGACTGGAGCCTACCAGGCTCCTCCGTCCATGGGATTTTCCAGGCAAAAGTACTGGGGTGGGGTGCCATTAGCATACATATATATATATATATATATATATATATATTTATTTATATGAATTTTAAAACCTGGTTTTATTTTTATTAATTTTTATTGGATTTTACCTGGAGAGGGAAATGGTAGCCCACTCCAGTATTTCTGCCTAGAAAATTCCATGGACAAAGGAACCTGGCAAGCTACAGTCCATGAAACGTGACTGAGGAAGTAAGTATGCATGGGATTGTAATTGCTTAACAATGTTGTGGTAGTCTCTGCTGTACAGCAAAGTGAATTGGTTATATATACACGTGTATCTACTCTTTTTTAGATTCCTTTCCCATTTAGGTCACCATAAAGCATAAGTTTCAAGTGCTATGCTCTAACTTTAGTGCTTATTTTCACCTCAGCATACTATGGGAAAATCAGAGGGGTAGAACTTCTTGTTCTTTAGGAAATTGTCATTTAGATGGGGTTATAAAAATGACTAATACATCTGTATAAATAAACACAACATGTGATAGAAATATTAAAAAATGAACATCAAAAACAAATAAATCAAAGGATCAGTTTGCTCAGTTGTGTCCGACTCTTTGCGACCCCATGAACGGCAGCACGCCAGGCCTCCCTGTCCATCACGAACATCCAGGGTCCACCCAAACCCATGTCCATTGAGTCGGTGATGTCATCCAACCATCTCAAGCTCTGTCATCCTCTTCTCCTCCTGCCCTCAATGTTTCCCAGCATCAGGGTCTTTTCCAATGAGTCAGCTCTTCGCATCAGGTGGCCAAAGTATTGGAGTTTCAGCTTCAGCATCAGTCCTTCCAATAAATATTCAGGACTGGTTTCCTTTAGGGTATACTGGTTGGATCTTCTTGCAGTCCAAGGGACTCTCAAGAATCTTATCCAACACCACAGTTCAAAAGCATTAATTCTTCAGTGCTCAGCTTTCTTTATAGTTCAACTCTCACTTCCATACATGACTACTGGAAAAACCATAGCCTTGACTAGATGGACCTTTGTTGGCAGAGTAATGTCTCTGCTTTTGAATATGCTGTCTGGGTTGGTCATAACTTTCCTTCCAAGGAGTAAACATGTTTTAATTTCATGGCTGCAATCACCATCTGCAGTGATTTTGGAGCCCAGAAGAATAAAGTCAGCCACTGTTTCCACTATTTCCCCATATATTTGCCATGAAGTGATGGGACCGGATGCCATTATCTTAGTTTTCTGAATGTTGAACTTTAAGCCACCTTTTTCACTCTCCACTTTCACTTTCAAGAGGCTCTTTAGTTCTTCTTCACTTTCTGCCATAAGGGTGATGTCATATGCATATCTGAGGTTAATGATATTTCTCCCAGCAATCTTGATTTCAGCTTGTGTTTCCTCCAGCCCAGCGTTTCTCATGATGTGCTCTGTGTATAAATTAAATAAACAGGGTGACAATATACAGCCTTGATGTACTCCTTTTCCTATTTGGAACCAGTCTGTTGTTCCATGTCCAGTTCTAACTGTTGCTTCCTGACTTGCATACAGATTTCTCAAAAGGCAGGTCTGGTGGTCTGGTATCCCCATCTCTTTCAGAATTTTCCACATTTTATTGTGATCCACACAGTCAAAGACTTTGGCATAGTCAGTAAAACAGAAATAGATGTTTTTCTGGAACTCTCTTGCTTTTTCAAATATCAAAGTTTAGATTGAAAAAATGTGAACAGAATTGTGGAGGTGAAAAATAGCTTCACAAATGTGTGAATGGGAAGGGAACTATGAGAGGAACTATGCAAACTGAAGTTGGTTAGGGCTGTTAATGGACATTTTAGTCTTCACTTAAGTGCTTAAAATGATTATTTGACAAAAAAACCCTCTCTATTCATTATAATACCATATGTACAGCTATATATATATTGAATTACTTAGAATTAACAAGTTACATTTACTGTTCAACTTTGTATAGGATAATGGGCAATGAAATCTTAAGATGATTATTTAATTATTTTTATTTATGTTGTAAATGAGAGAGTAAAGAGTGAAATCTTATAAGCCTAAATTTGTCTATATGTTAAAATGTCATAAAGATAAGAAAATGTAGAAATGTTTCCAGAAACTGGATGAAAGAGCCTTGTTGTTTAGTCACTCAGTCGTGTCCAACTCTGTGAACCCATGGACCGAAGCATGCCAGGCTTCCCTGTTATTCACCATTTCCCAGAACTTGTTCAAACTCATGTCCATTGAGTCGGTGATGCCTTTCAACCATTTTGTCCTCTGTGGTCCCCTTCATCTCCTGCCTTCAATCTTTCCCAGCATCAGACTCTTTTCAAATGAAACAGTTCTTCATGTGAAGAGCATAATACAGGCCATAGATTCCAGTACTTTATGGGAGTTTTATAATTTTGTATCCATTTATGCTCGCTCCTTGGAAGAAAAATTATGACCAAACTAGACAGTATATTAAAAAGTGGAGACATTACTTTGCCAACAAAGGTCCATCTACTCATAGTTTTTCCAGTAGTCATGTATGGATGTGAGAGTTGGACTACAAAGAAAGCTGAGCACTGAAGAATTGATGCTTTTGAACTGTGGTATTGGAGAAGACTCCTGAGAGTCCCTTGGATGGCAAGGAGATCAAACTAGTCAATCCTAAAGGAAATCAGTTGTGAATATTCATTGGAAGGACTGATGCTGAAGCTGAAACTCCAGTACTTTGGCCATCTGATGCGAAGAACCAAATCCCTGGAAAAGACCCTGATCCTGGGAAAGATTGGAAACAGGAGGAGAAGGGGACAACAGAGGATGAGATGGTTAGATGGCATCACTAACTCAATGGACATGAGTTTGAGTAGGCTCCAGGAGTTGGTGATGGACAGGGAAGCCTGGTGTGCTGCAGTCCATGGGGTCGCAAAGAGTCAGACACAACTGAGCAACTGAACTGAACTGATGTTTTCAATGTTTCTTGCTTCCTATTCTATTATACACAATATGCTTCAAATGGCTCAGTCTCCTCACCTTTCTGTTCAGTCTCCTGTTTGCCCCATGCTTTCCTTATGTGAATTAAGCATTATCACTTATTTTACATGTGCCTGATTCATGTTGCCAGATTCTTCAAGATGCTTTCCAATGAGCTCAATCTTATGATATTTCATGTTCAAAAATATCATGCAGATTTGAACTTTAACATGCATTTTATCTTGTGACTCATGGTAAATGGTATATTAATTAAAGCAAAATTGTTTAGGCTAAGAAAGAATTTGGACTTGGCCACTGGAGCAGGATGGTTATAATGCTAGGAACTAGCAGAGGAGGGTCAGTTTGGTAAGTAGCTTCATATCTAGTGAGCTCTATTCACTGTCTACATGACTAGCAACAAATGACCTACTGATATGAAAAAGTTTAGCAAAATTAAAACTGGGTTAGGTTGAGAAAAAAATTGGCATTAATGAAATCTGTCATTAGGTATTAAAGCCTAGACAGTGCTCAACGACTTTAAAAAAACAAAAAACTGGTACTTAAGACTGGATTGCTCAAATGGAGTCATGGGAAATGGTCCAAGGCACATGTCAAGTTAGAACTAGGAAACATTTCAAAGGTAGAAGGGAATGGTGAAGGCTTCAGAATGATGCAAAATACAAACTAGCATAATATTGTATAGACTATGAGCAAAAGTAAATTAATAGGAAATTCCCAAGTATTAGTCTGAAAGACTAGTCTTATTGTCTTATAGACTTCAGTCTTATCTCCTGTTAGTTAAGTCCTAGAATTGAAAGGAGGATGGAGTCTGTATGTTGGAGATTTAACTCCAAAGGAGGGAAAGGATGCTTACAGAAATTGAGCATTATATCTCACCAGCACATTTTCCTTCAGAAAAGAGCCATTTCTGCATTTTGTGTAAGATTCCAGTATTAAAATTAAACTCAGTAGAATTAGCTACATTTGATCCTGGCTGCTGTGAATCAGCCAGTTATTGAGACCAAAGTCTTTTTATGGCAGATTGTAATTTATTTGTTTTTCCACCTTTTACCTAGCACAGTAATATGCACATAGGAGGCACTCAATAAATATTTACTGATTTAAAATTCTATTATCTGCTTTTACAAGAAGTTTAAACTTAACTCATATTTTGAGTCATAATTTATAACTCATGGCAGGGTTTTGGTATATTTTCTGAAAATATCAATGCACTGTGCTAACATGAAAAGAGTAGCTAATAGAATTCTGCTTATCACTGAGATCTTTGTGTGGGACAGGAAGAATTAAGGTTTTCATTGAAAGAAGATAGATTAAAATAAGATGCAAGTCAAAAATAAAATATAGAGTGCAAAAGGATTTTACAAAGTTTTGAACTATGTAAATAACAGATTTTCTTGCTGGACCTGTTACATAACTTAGAACACCTTTGAAAGATAGAGAAGGAAAGGATTACCATACTGTGATAATTATAATAAAACTCATTATTCTGGAAATGCTATAGGCCAAAGATATAAACAAACTAAGATATATATAAATTAACTAATAGTAAATCCTTAATGTATTGTTAAAGTAAATGAAAATATTTTGTTGGATAGCCTTGACTGTTCACAGCATTTCTTTTTGCTACTGTTAGAGGTAGGATATTTGATTTAGGGGCAATTGATCTGACTTACTATACCATGTCATTTCTCCCCCAAATCTTAGAAATGCTGATATAATTTTGAAAATACTAGTTGTATACAAGATCCACACATTTTTAATTTTGTGGCTAGTCTTTATTTGTAAAATCATGTATATTTTCCACTACTAAATATTTATAGAAAATACATATACTCATTTCATAAGAAACATCTTAAGGGAGAGTACAGGTAGAAGAAAATATTTAAAAATTATGTCTTTTCTTTTTAGTTTTAACTTTTGAGTTCATTGAAATGTGAAAAACCTATCATTCATATTTTTAGATTTCTTTCTATCATATAGAAAACCTTGATTATTAGAATTCATGAGCACCTGAAAGCAAATCTGGAGCTCACTGTCCTCAAGGCAAAATATAATGTTTGCTTACTATTGTTAAATAATGGTACACCTCAAGAGTTTTAACTGTATTTTTTTCCATCTTTAAACTTTATTACCTGTATTTTTCTTCAGGGTAAAAAAAAATTATGGGTCAATTTTCACTGAAGCGGGCTGGATTTATGTATTCACCTCTCATCAGTGTCAAAGGAATTGTGCCCATCATTCCCTGGACAACAGGATGAAAACCTGTCTCTGATTGGACACTAGGGATATCAGCTGTACACACAAGATAAGTGTAAAGTTGAAAAGAGAAATACACTTAATAATCATCCAAGCCTGCAAGTTTTAGCTATTTGAAACTTGCATAAAAATGTTCATGAAATTATTTACTTCCTCATGCAAGAAGGCTAATATTACCATTTTTAAATCCAGTGAAATGTACTAGCAAAAAAAAATTGGCTTTGCAAAGACTGCTAATGCAAAACTTTTCAAGCTGTCCATCTTTTTATAATAAAAAGAAGCAAAGTTAATAAAATGACCATTCTTTACCACTTTCTTAAAATGAATTTTTATTTGTTCATTGTAAGAGAGAGTAGCTATTTCAGTGTATTTTAATATTGATCTAAGCTTTGAATGACAAAGATTTGTGTATTATGACTCATCTGGAAATTGATAGGACTGAATTTTCTCAAATCAAATTTAGCACCATGTCTTGGAAAATATTAATTACTGAATCACATTGCTGCTCACTGATATATTAAGATATTTTTAGAGACATTCCATCTAAGCATGGATTTAGCTGATTATATCCATCTAGAAAGCCTGTAGAGACTCATGGTAAATTGCAGGCATTTCTTTATATTTAAGTTTTTGCTTTACAAATTATAATGATTCTGACAATACCTACTTTATTAGGTTCAGTTGAGTTCAGCTCAGTCACTTAGTCATGTCCGACTCTTTGTGACCCCATGAATCGCAGCACACCAGGCCTCCCTGTCCATCACCAACTCCCAGAGTTCACTCAGACTCACGTCCATCGAATAAGTGATGCCATCTAGCCATCTCATCCTCTGTCGTCCCCTTCTCCTGCCCCCAATCCCTCCCAGCCTCAGAGTCTTTTCCAATGAGTCAACTCTTTGCATGAGGTGGCCAAAGTACTGGAGTTTCAGCTTGAGCATCATTCCTTCCAAAGAAATCCCAGGGCTGATCTCCTTCAGAATAGACTGGCTGGATCTCCTTGCAGTCCAAGGGACTCTCAAGAGTCTTCTCCAACACCACAGTTCCAAAGCATCAATTCTTCAGTGCTCAGCGTTCTTCATAGTCCAACTCTCACATCCATACATGACCACAGGAAAAACCATAGCCTTAACTAGACAAACCTTTGTTGGCAAAGTAATGTCTCTGCCTTTGAATATGCTATCTAGGTTAAGAACCGCAAATAAACCTGTTTGCTTTTGAAAGTTTTAGTAGCTACAGTTTTGAGCCATTTACCTAGCCACAGGAGCGTTTGACTTCCTATAAATAATAAACATTTGGACCACGGCTGAAATATTTTCTACTGGAAATAAGAGCAGTAGGACTGAGATTGTTTAGGAAGCTGTGCTGAATACATTGTGAAGTTGAATAGACTAAGATTTGTACTGAAGCTGTAGAACTTACAGGCTGGCAATTCAGGGTTGATTAAAGCACTTGGTTGAGACTTTCTATTTATCTGTCTCATGAGTGTATGTACAAATACTGTTTTACACACACACAAACATATGTAGACATATATATTATAAATCCTGACTATTATATAATCCACTTTTTGCTCAAAGCAGTCCCCGCAGTTCATTTTATATGTATATATATATATATATATATATATATATATATATGTCATTCGGAGGGATGAAGCATGATTATACTGCATTTAAAACAGTTGTTTTTGTCCTTGGTATAGTAATAAAATCTTATGTGAAGCAACATTTACAAATATTCTGAATTCCCCAAATGAGTGTATCACTGCCAGGTACAGAAGTCTAAATCCTCAATTCTAGAAAATATTATCTAAGTAGTTGTTACTAAGTCAATTTAATATTTTATCAATATGTATTTATAAAGCACATTTAAGTTGTATATAGTATGCTTAGCTCAGTTGGTAAGGAATCTACCTGTTATGTAGGAGACTGGGGTTCAATCCCTGAGTGTGGAAGATCCCCTGAAGAAGGAAGTGGCAACCCACTCCAGTATTCTTGCCAGGAGAATCCCATGGACAGAGGAGCCTGGCAGGCTACAGTTGATGGGGTTGCAAGAGTCAGACACAACTTAGCAACTAAAAAACCACCACTTTAAAACACAATTATATCTACGGTTACTATGTTAATTTATTGACATCTTTGTTGTAAACATAAACCCTTTCTCAGATTCTAAGCCAATTTCAAACTTTCTATAACCTTATATTTGCTTAAGGTGTATAGGTTAAGGACTTCCCTTGTAGCTCAGCTGGTATAGAATCTGCCTACAATGAGGGAGACCTGGGTTCGATCCCTGGGTTGAAAAGATCCCCTGGAGAAGGGAAAGGCTACTCATTCCAATATTCTGACCTGGAGAATTCCATGAACTGTATAGTCCATGGGGTCGCAAAGAGTCCTACACGACTGAGTGGTGTAGGTTAAAGGAGAACAACCTAAACATTATAAAATATTGGCAGTCTCAATTTTTGCTCTTTTCCCCTTTTTTCATAAATACAAACATTGTTCAAATATACCTAGAAATGTAGATTCTTGAGCTATGTATTTTACTGTTAATGAAAAAGTTTTTTTTTTCCTAAAAAATATTTCATTGCCCGTCATTAAATTTTATCACCAGCGTGTTGTTAGTGATCTCATTTGGGGGTTACTGAAGGAAATGACAATCCACTCCAGTACTATTGCCTGGAAAATCCCATGAACAGAGGAGCCTGGTAGGCTATAGTCCATGGGGTTGCAAAGAGTCAGACACAACTGAGCGACTTCACTAAGCAGTATTAACTTATATTACTAATGCATAGTATGTCCCTTTCATTTCAAAATGATTAGATTTAAAAATTATTTATTTACTAAACATTATTTTAACCAATTGAATTAATACTTGGGGCTTAATAAAGTGTAGATTTTTATCAGGAATATGTTTAGCAGTCAGCCTGTGCTTTCTACTATGCTTTTTTTCACTTTCAATATTTTTATCTTGCTTCTGATGTTTTCCATATCTATATAGAGGGTTAATCATTAAATCATGCCATATTTTGAGAAGTATAGAATTTAAATATTCACAAAATAAAAACTTTGTACCTTTGCCTAGCATGGAACCATGGATATAGCTGGCACTCAATACATATTTGTTGAAAAACTAATCAAATGTCTCAGTTCTTTTTTGTTATTTGTGAATTGATACTGCAACAGAGGTTGAAGAATCCAGTCAAAGTGGTGCAAGGATATTGAGATAAGTAAACTATGGCTCCAGTTCTCAGAAGGAATAATGTCTTCTAGGGATGAAAAATGTACTTAACTATTACATAAGGTAGAATGCAATAAGTGCTTGAAAGATATGAAAAAATGATATTGATTATGTAGAGTTATACACTTTAAAAAATGTGATCCTTAGGTAAATCAGATACAGAATTATTTTCAATTACTTCTATATAATATGTTGGCTCTTAGACAATGTAAAAATGTCTTAAAAAAGGATTATGAATAGAATTGCATCGTCATGTGAATAGTAATTAATCAAACATATTTCTGGAGAGATTTTTCAAAGAAGCATAAACCTGTATACTCTGAAATGTCCTCATGCCCTTTATTTCTTTTCTATAGTATCAATTATTATTATTGATGAACTACCATTGTATTCTCTGAACTTGAAATTATAACTTACTTTGAAATCTGGAAGTTTGCAACATCTCTTTTTACTGAATTTTTGACAACTGCTGCTACCAAGCATTTGCTATATTACCAGTGTCATATAGCACACTTAAGAGTGGGCCTCAATGATTTGCCCATTGGCACCTCTGATCTTGGTAAGGATAGACCTTAGACTTTAATCATTCTTCAATTGAGGGAGCATAACTTCCTATTATGTTTTTTTTCATGTGTTCTTTAACTGAACAATTGCAGCAAAATATAATTTCAGCCGTCCTTATTTCTGTGGCTATTTTTTGTATAGACGACAAATGTCGCATTTCATTTTATATCTACTAGGTTTCTCCTGTATTTGTTTATCCAGGTTTGTGAAATCTCTTCCCCATTTATCAAGAATATTATCACTTCATTTCTAGTCTTTTTCTGTTATGATAAAGTAAGATTGGGATCAAATATAAGGTAGTAGCAATTTTTCAGCTAGCAGTTAAACCTGCCAGTTGCTTAAGGGGAATATCTTAAAAAGTAACTTTTTCTCATAAAACTTTTATCTTAAATCATGCCCCTTCCTCAATGGCTTTTCCTGTTAACCAACACTTACTCTTGAAAGCCAAGGTCAAGTGGAACTCGCCATGCATGGGTCACTATGCATTATCAAAAGTTTTGCTTGCTAAGTTAGTGACAGGATGTGTAGCCAAACACTAGAGCTACTAGTTATCATTTAGACAAAAAGAGAACAACTGTTTTAGTTTGGATTTTAGCATATTTCTAAAGTTTATGGAGTATTATATAGAATACCTAAGATCTGGATTAGCACTTTTAAAGATCATGTTTTGGCTGAGAAGATGAAAGGCAACAGAAACAACAAAAAATATTGTAGGACACCAGGGGCTGGTATCTTGGCTGTGTCTCTGAAGAGGTTTTAGAATCATTAAAATGGAGACTACTTACAATGAATAATATATAACACAGTCAAAGCAAATGCTTGTTCAGGTATAGGATACTGCAGATAGTATAGGCATAAAAAGATAGCACAACAATGAGTCTTCATTAGCAATCTGTTTTAATCAAAGACATAATTTCCTTTAAAGTCAAAGGACTCTTATTTGCATAACATATATTGTGAAAACAAAGCCAACAATCTTCAGAACACGTAGCCACACTAAATTTAGAACTCAGACCACCAAGGATTGGAAATGAATCTTGATTTTCAGAGACAGAAAGTTTAACTTAAAATATTTACCCTTAATCTAGAAAGAAGACTGAGGAAATTGTTACCACTATCAACATTCTTGGGAAGGGGAATTAAATAGCTAGTACAGTCAGCCATCTGATATTTTACAACCATGAACTTGTATGGTTTGTCAATTATAAGAAACTCCATGGATCCTGAGTTAATCTAGTCTAATTTTCCTTAACATTCTGAGTTTTTTTCCTCATTATAATTGAATGAGATTTATTCATATATAGATTATCTCTTCCTATTTTAATACTACTTACAGATGATTGTTTTTTTCTTGGCTTCTCTACTCAGTATTATCAAGAAAGAATTCTTTCATTGTGATTTTTGTTCTCTGGCTTATTGTGATGTAGAAATCAAAAGAACAGGTACATAGAGAGATGTACCTGAATCATATATGTGTGTGTGTATATATATATATAACACACACACATATATATACACATATATCTATACACACACACATATATATATATAATAATTGTTTTTACCAGATGGTTGTTTTTCTGTGGGTAGCACATTGAGAAATGGTAAAGTTAAAGAGCCTTCAGGAAATTTAGAGTCTCTGTTGATGTATATGATAAAATGCTTAGAAGAAGGGAACAGAAGAATTGCAAAGTGTTGCTCAGTGAAATGCTTTGGAATAGACCTAGAGTAGAAAAATTTTCAGGAATTAAAGAACAGATTATTTTAAAGTATTACTTGGGTAGAGCCCTTCAATAAATATAAACTAGCAATTTAGGAAAAAAGTCAGTTTTCATTTCAGTCCCAAAGAAAGGCAATGCCGAAGAATTTTCTAACTATCATATTGTTGCACTCATTTCACATACTAGCAAGGTAATGCTCAAAATCTTTCAAGTTAGGCTTTCACAGTATGTGAACTGAGAACTTTGAGATGTTCAAGCTGGATTTAGAAAAGGCAGAGGAACCATAGATCAAATTGCAAACATATGTTAGAGCATAGAAAAAGCAAGGGGAACACCATCCTCTTATGTTTCATTGACCATGCAAAAGCCTTTCACTATATGGATCACAACAAACTATGGAAAATTCTTAAAGAGATGGAAATACCAGACCATATTACCTGTCTCCTGAGAAACTTATATGCAGGTCAAGAAGGAACAGTTTGAACTGAACATGGAACAATGGGCTTGTTCAAAATTGGGAAATCATTACATCAAGGCTATATATTGTCACCCTGCTTTTTTAACTTCTATGCAGAGTAAATCATGTGAAATGCTGGGCTGGATGACTCACAATCTGGAATCAAGATTGCCAGGAGGAATATCAACTTCAGATATGCAGATGATATCACTCTCATGGCAGAAAGTGAAGAGGAATTAAAGAGCCTCTTGATAAGGGGAAAGAGGGGAGTGAAAAAAGCTGGCTTAAAACTCAGCATTCAAAAAACAAAAATCATGGTATCCAGTGCCATCACTTCATGGCAAATAGATGGGGGAAAAAAATGGAAGCATGACAGATTTATTTTCCTGGGCTCCAAAGCCACTGTGGATGGTGATTGCAGCCATGAAATTAAAAGATGCTGCCTCCTTGGAAGAAAACTTATGAACAACCTAGACAGCATATTAAAAAGAAGAGATTTCACTTTGCTGACAAATGTCCATCTAGTCATAGCTATGGTTTTTCCAGTAGTCATGTACGGATATGAGAGTTGGACCATAAAGAAGGCTGAGTGCCAAAGAATTTATGCTTTTGAGCTGTGCTTCTGAAGAGACTCTTGAGAGTCCCTTGGACTAAGGAGATCAAACCACTCAATCTTAAAGGAAATCAGCCCTGAATATTCACTGGAAGGACTGATGCTGAAGCTGAAGCTGCAATACTTTGGCCACTGAAGTGAGGAGTCAGCTCATTGGAAAAGATTCTGATGCTGGAAAAAATTGAGAGCACGAGAAGGGGGCAGCAGAGGATGAGATGGTTGGATGGCATCTTTGACTCAATGGACATAAATTTGAGCAAACAGTGGGAGATAGTGAAGGACAGGGAAGTCTGGCGTGCTGCAGTTTATGGGGTCACAAAGTGCTGAACATGACTTAGTGACCAAACAGCAATGTCTAGTTGTGAGACTATTTCCAAAAAATGGAGTATGTATTATGTTAGCCAATGTTCCTAAACCTCCACTCATTGCTTCTAGCACTTCTCTTTAATGCTATTAATTCCACATGTAACAAATAATTATTGAGTTTGTGCTGAGTACCAAGGGCCACTCTTTACTTTGCGTAAACAAGATAAGCAAAGTTCTTAGTGCTTTGTGGACTAGATTCTAAGAAAAAACTGTATAACCTTAGTAAACAAATAAAATTGTGATAAATGTTATGAATTAAATAAGGTGCTGAGACAGAGGATAATAGGATGCCTACTTCTCATAGGATTTTCACAAAATGGTTTGTTTTTTTTTTTCCCTGAGGGGATAATATTTAAAATTAAGACATAAAGGATAAGAAGCTAGTCATGAAAAGTATAGGAAGCAGAGTGTTCTAGGCAGAGGAAAGAGCTTACACAAGGCCCTGAGGCATGTAGTAGCTTGTTTTAGTTGGATTGGGTTCAAGGGACTGAATGATATCCATATGGTAGGAGTATAATTAACTAAGTTGTTAATTGAACAACTAAATAAATAAATGCACAGTATAGTTTGTGTATTTGTGGGCCATATTTTACTGAGTTTTTGTGTCTCATAATAAGGATTTGGACATAGTAAGGACCTTGGACGGCCATTATAGGATTTTAAAGCCAAAGAAAAACAATGATCAGAGTTACCTTTTGACAAATGTAAATATATCTTGTGAGAGCAAGGGTTATGGCAGAGACCAATAGGAAACCATTGATATTTCTGTTTGGAAGAGATGATTATAGATTACATTAGAGAAGTGAAGTGAAGTCAGAGAGAAGCAAACAGATTTGAAATAGATTTAGAAAGTAGAATTGCCGAGATTTAAACTGTTTCAGAAAAAGCATAAAATAGAGATGAAATTCTAAATTTCTATGATTTGAATAAGAGAATGGTATCCTTTTAGAAGATAAGGAAGATGGAAGTTGGAGGACATGAGAAGCCTGGATCTCTATTACCTCTTTTCTATACTTATGCATGGCTAGAATTCCAATTGAGCTATTCCAAATCCTGAAAGATGATGCTGTGAAAGTGCTGCACTCAATATGCCAGCAAATTCGGAAAACTCAGCAGTGGCCACAGGACTGGAAAAGGTCAGTTTTCATTCCAATCCCAAAGAAAGGCAATGCCAAAGAATGCTTAAACTACTGCACAATTGCACTCATCTCACACGCTAGTAAAGTAATGCTTAAAATTCTCCAAGCCATGCTTCAGCAATATGTGAACCGTGAACTTCCTGATGTACAAGCTGGTTTTAGAAAAGGAAGAGGAACCAGAGATCAAATTGCCAATATCCACTGGATCATGGAAAAAGCAAGAGAGTTCCAGAAAAACATCTGTTTCTGCTTTATTGACTATGCCAAAGCCTTTGACTGTGTGGCTCACAATAAATTGTGGAAAATTCTGAAAGAGATGGGAATACCAGTCCACCTGATCTGCCTCTTGAGAAATTTGTATGCAGGTCAGGAAGCAACGGTTAGAACTGGACATGAAACAACAGACTGCTTCCAAATAGGAAAAGGAGTACATCAAGACTGTATATTGTCACCCTGTTTATTTAACTTATATGCAGAGTGCATCATGAGAAACACTGGACTGGAAGAAACACAAGCTGGAATCAAGATTGCTGGGAGAAATATCAATAACCTCAGATATGCATATGACACCACCCTTATGACAGGAAGAGAAAAGGAACTCAAAAGCCTCTTGATGAAAGTGAAAGTGGAGAGTGAAAAAGTTGAGTTAAAGCTCAACGTTCAGAAAACAAGATCATGGCATCTGGTCCCATCACTTCCTGGGAAATAGATGGGGAAACAGTGTCAGACTTTATTTTTCTGGGCTCCAAAATCACTGCAGATGATGACTGCAGCCATGAAATTAAAAGACACTTACTCCTTGGAAAGAAAGTTATGACCAACCTAGATAGCATATTCAAAAGCAGAGATATTACTTTGCCAACAAAGGTTCGTCTACTCAAGGCTATGGTTTTTCCAATAGTCATGTATGGATATGAGAGTTGGACTGTGAAGAAAGCTGAGAGCTGAAGAATTGATGCTTTTGAACTGTGGTGTTGGAGAAGACTCTTGAGAGTCCCTTGGACTGCCAGGAGATCCAACCAGTCCATCCTAAAGGAGATCAGCCCTGGGATTTCTTTGGAAGGAATGATGCTAAAGCTGAAACTCCAGTCCTTTGGTCACCTCATGCGAAGAGTTGACTCACTGGAAAAGACTCTGATGCTGGGAGGGATTGGGGGCAAAAGGAGAAGGGGATGACAGAGGATGAGATGACTGGATTGCATCACTGACTCGATGGACGTGAGTCTGGGTGAACTCCGGGAGTTGGTGATGGACAGGGAGGCCTGGCGTGCTGCAATTCATGGGGTCGCAGAGTCGGACACGACTGAGCAACTGATCTGATCTGATCTACTTTAAAAATAATTCAGTAGGTACGCTCCTTTCTTTTAATATTCCAGGGTATCTTTAATCTGAAAATCTGTTGCCCTGTCATGCCATAGTACTTCAGCTATGGTTCTGATCAGAAATAAATATGGTAAGACTGTCATTTCCCTCATTTTAGGTAGAATGTTTAATACAGCATAAAAGTCATCACACAATAGACTTTTACTATAGTCTTAGTTAAAATATTTTTATCATTCATGTTTTCAATAATATTATTTTAGTGATTAAGTGTATTTTCCCAACTGCAATATTTATTCCTATTAAAATTCATCTATTCCAATTTGACCCATTGCTCCATCTATCTGTAATCTTTTAAATTTGTCTGATCTTAAATGATTTTGTTCTTTTACCACCTTCTTTGAAAATTTGATAAGAATTTTCCTTATAGTTTTATTCACATCATTCAGATAAATATTGATCAGCATAGGGCTAAGAACATGTCCATGTATCATGACATTAGAGAGCTCCCTTCATTTTGTTAATCCTTACTCTTTTCCATATGATAACCCGACATCTATGATTTGTACCTAATCATATTATCTTTTGATAAAGTAATGAAAGTATTTATCAAACGTTGTTGAAATTCAGGTCTATCTTATAAAGGGTATTTGAACCTAATTCTGACTCTATAAATTATAAAATTTATAATTTTATAAAATAAAATTATACCTGATGTAATTAGTTTGTTTTCAATATATACTGCTCTTTGGTGATTATTTCTTTTCTAAATGCTACCAAAAATCCTTGAAATATTTCCCTAAGTTATTGAAGACCAGTGTTAGGTTAAGGCACTTTAGTTAATAGAATATCCTTTCAGTTATTGAAAACAAGATACTTATTATATTATCTCCAGTGGTATCATGACTTGCTTTCTCTGTGATTTTGAAGATCAATCAATAAATGGGTACATCCTTCCTTTTTTAAATTGTAGTATAAAAAACAAAAATCCAATTTTATTTATATTAACAGCTTATATAAGTCTCAGTTCATTTGAAGTTTTAGGCTCTGATCATCTTTCTATAGATTTGTTTCATATCACATATGCACCCTGTGTCATGGATTCTTCTTTTATAAAATCCAAGGAAGGAAAAATTATTTTAAATGATGACAAACAATGATATGTGAATTATATGTGAAAAAGGATAAGGGGGAAAACCAATATATATATTGATTTGTCTTGTGAGCTTTAAAATTTCATGATTCTGCATATAAACTATTTGTGATAGAGTTTGTCTACTCACATTTGACAAATACATACATTTAAAATTTTTTCTATTCTAGAGGGTTAAAGGAATAAGTACTAGTAGAAAAAGAATTGTTGAATGTACCATTTCATTCTACTTTTATTATTTTCTTATAAGGAGAATGTAAGTGTGAGATCTTAAAGAAAGAAACAGTCCCTTTCTATCACTAAATTAGAATTTGAATTGATTTTTAACATATGATGAATTACATTGTTAAGAGGGAGAGACAGAACGTGGTTACCAAAATAGAGCAAAATTCAAAGAAGTAAAAGGATACAAGAATGATAATATGGCATGAAGAAGATTGATGGACAAATTTGAGATTGAAAAAGCCTTTGAAATTGATTGTTAAGATTTGGTTGCAAAACAGTAGTCTACATTTTTTCTGTCATACTTAGTTTAGTGGAAAGAATTGAGCCCAAATGAAAATAGAAACAGTATTACTTAAAATATTGCCATTCTTTGATAATGTGTTACTGTGTATTACTATAATTATTCTTGATAACCTTAAGAAAAATTTCTAAATATAGAGAGAATAGGTGAGCTCAAAAGTAGTTACCTATTTGTCTTTCTAGCAAAAAGTAGTACTTTTGTCATGTAAGAAATTAAAGTAGTGTTGTGTAAAAGTTATTAGGGAAGGATTTTTTAGAGCAGAATAAAAATTGAGATTCATTCCAGGACCAGATAATACTGAGTACCTAACACAAACATTAAAAAAAAAATCCTTGCATAATGAGTCACTGCATAGAGACTGTGTTTTCAAAAAATAATTTAGAGGACATATAAAATTTAAAGGATAAAAAGAAATTCAAGGATATTTAATTAAATATGTCTATTATATGGTATAGAAATTTGTTCATAAAATTGTGAATACAGGGGACTAGGACACATATCTAAGTGTTCCTTCTAAATTGTAGAGTAAAAGAGGTTTTGACAACTGGAAAGTTAAGGCAAGGGGACTATGAAAAAAATATGTTTAAAAATTCTATCACCATCATATGTTAGAGAAGTTTTGTGAGTTTTCTCCCCTTGGATGAAGGTACTACTATTCCCAAGAACTAGAAATAAGTACTAAAATGTTTAGAGGAAAGATAGGACATCAAAACTCTTGAGTATATTGTGTCTGTGAGATTTCCCAGGGCAAAAGAGCTCAGTTAATAATGGTTATGAGTGTTACATAAATATCTATAAAGAGTATAAAATAATGGCAAATATGATAAACACTATACAAGTATTCGATAAACAAATATACAGAACCAAATCTCAGAAAAGAGATCTACCTATACCATATATATATATATATATATATATATATATATATGTGTGTGTGTAAATATATATATTTACAAATTCATAAATGTATTTTCAAATTACAAATATATTTATGATTCACATATATATATATATACACACACACACATACACACATATAAATATATATGGCTAATCAAAATTTAGACCAGCGAATCGTCAAAATTTAGACCAGTGGTTCTCATCAAGGAAAGTGTAATGTCCTGGGAAGGTTTTTTCAAATACAAGCATATGTCACTTCCTCAAATTCTGACTTTTTTTTTCCTGTAGCAGTGTGTTAGTTGCCTACGAATGTCCGTCCTTTTCTTTTTTGGTAACAGACCCGCCATTTTACTCCAGGAAGTAAAGTCCATAACACAAAGGTTGCATTTTTTGCCCTCTCAGTTTTAGTTGAGGGAAGTCAGTGAAATGTGAACAGAAGTTACTGGAAGGGCCTCTAGGAAAGTTCCTTAAGACAACATGGCCTGTACCCTTTTATCATTTTATCCTTTGCTCCATCTTGCTGACTGAAATATAGATATGATATTTGATGCTCAAGTAGTTATCTGTACCAATCCTGAATGGACTGTGAAGAAAGAGATAACACAGTATCAATTATTAAATCATTCCCAACCAGTTCACAGTGATTGTATAGTTTACATCTGAGAGCGCCTCTGCTCTACACAGAGCTCCTTATCAGTATGCTACTTATTATCCTTTCCACACATACTTTTAAGGCTTGTGATAATTCTGGCCCCAGTTATTTCTTCCTGTTTTACTGTCTTTTAGTGTTCTATGAAATAATTTTGTCCTTTCTTAGAATCTTCCTTCAAGCTCTCTGAAGGAAAGCTGCTTGCTTCTTTTGTTTATTCTTATTCCTTCTCCCTTTGAATTCCTTTGTCATGTCACCCTCCTGACAGATCCCCTTTCCCTTCCCCTCAATCTCTGTTAGAACAGTGTCTTAAGTATATCAGATCAGCTCTTAATAGGAGGGCTGTTTATCAGAATCGTACATAATGGAACTCTTTCCATCTTTTCTAAACTCTGCCTAATGCATAGGTTTTGCTGTTGTTTTTTAAAATAAAAGTCAATCATGATAATGTATTATAATACATGTGAGAGTTCTTTGAGAACTCTAAAACATATATGAGATATTATCATTGTTTTCATTGCTTTTATTTTCTTTCCACAGAGTATATATTCTCCTGTTGATTTAAAATATTCTACTGAACAGAGAAAACATGTTTCTTCTATTTTATATGAATTAAAAACAAGAAAACCAAGATATCTCATTCAAAAAGGTTAGTTATATGAATTTTTAAATTATATTAAATGAACATATTTTGATGAAGAGTAATTATATTTGTTAAACATGGGGCATGCTATAAATATGACTCCATTAAATATATGTTGAGACTTCTAGATAAATATCTATATCTCATTTAATATTTTATAAATATATATATATATTTCAGAAAGTTGTTTCATGAATATGAAAGCCCTGATTTTGACTAGAAGTTGGGAATTAGAAATAAGTATTATCAAGAAGGGCTCCCCCAGTGGATCAGCAGTAAAGAATCTACCTACAATGCAGGAGACGCAGGAGATGTAGATTTGATCTCTGGGTCAGGATGACCCCCTGAAGGAGGGCATGGCAACCCACTCCAGTATTCTTGCCTGGAAAATCCCATGGAAGAGGAGCCTGGCAGACTACAATCCGTGGGGTTGCAAAGAGTCGGACACACTGAGCAACTGAAAACACACGCACACACACATATTAGCAAGAACCATATTGAATTTTTTTGTTACTGTATGACTGTGTCAGCATGATGCATCCTTCAGGAAATCTGTCAATTATCAGATTAATATAAATCATTTAAATTAAAAATGATGTAAAACATCTTTCAGACTTTGAAGATAATTATTTATTACACAAAACTTTTATCTTAATAACATTTTGATCATCATATCTGTGCATACATGCTAAGTCACCTCAATCATGTGTGAGTGTTTGCAACCATATGGACTGTAGCCCACCAGGCTTCTCTGTCCATTGGTTTCTCCAGACAAGAATACTGGAGTGGGTTGCCATGCCATCGTCTAGTGGATCTTCCCAACCCAGGGATCGAACTCTCATCTCTTATGTCTCCTGCATTAGCAAGTGAGTTCTTTACCCCTAGCACCACCATCATATGTGTACTTGTATTTATTTTGCTTTTGCAGAATTTCTTCTGATAAAATGTTGTATTCTAAGCAGATGACATTACTTTATCTCTGTCTTTCACAGAAGACTAATAAAACCAGTTCTGTAAAATAATTAGAAGGTCTTTTAATTTTTCTCAAAGTTTCTCTTCAGTTTAGTTCAGTTCAGTCACTCAGTTGTGTCTGACTCTTTGCAACCCCATGGACTGCAGCACGCCAGGCCTCCATGTCCATCACCAACTCCCAGGGTTTTTTCAAACTCATGTCAATTGAGTTGGTGATGACGTCCACTATCACATCCTCTGTCGTCCCCTTCTTCTCCCACCTTAAATCTTTCCCAGCATCAAGGTCTTTTCAAATGAATCAGCTATTCTCATCAGTGGCCAAAGTATTGGGGCTTCAGCTTCAACATCACTTCTTCTAGTGAACAATTAGGATTGATCTCCTTTAGGATGGACTGTTTAGATCTCCTTGCAGGCCAAGGGACTCACAAGAGTCTTCTCCAACACCACAGTTCAAAAGCATGCATTCTTTGGCGCTCAGCTTTCTTTATAGTCCAAGTCTCACATCCACACATGACTATTGGAAAACCATAGCCTTGACTAGACGGACCTTTGTTGGCAAAGTAATGTCTCTGTTTTTTAATATGTGGTCTAGGTTGGTCATAACTTTCCTTTCAAAGAGTAAGCATCTTTAATTTCATGGCTGTAGTTACCATCTGCAGTGATTTTGGAGGCCCCCAAAATAAAGTCTGCCACTGTTTCCACTGTTTCCCCATCTATTTCCCATGAAGTGATAGGACCAGATGCCATAATCTTAGTTTTCGGAAAGTTGAGCTTTAAGCCAACTTTTTCACTCTCCTCTTTCACTTTGATCAAGAGGCTCTTTATTTCTTCACTTTTGGCCATAAGGGTGGTGCCATCTGCATATCTGAGGTTATTGATATTTCTCCCAGCAATCTTAATTCCAGCTTAGCTTTATCCACCCCAGCATTTCTCATGATGTACTCTGCATATAAGTTAAATAAAGAGGGTTACAATATATAGCCTTGGTGCACTCCTTTTCCTATTTGGAACCAGTCTGTTGTTCCATGTCTGGCTCTAACTGTTGCTTCCTGATATGCATACAGATTTCAAGAGGCAAGTCAGGTGGTGTGGTATTCCCATCTCTTTCAGAATTTTCCACAGTTTATTGTAATCCACACAGTCAAAGGCTTTGGCATAGTCAATAAAGCAGAAATAGATGTTTTTCTGGAACTCTCTTGCTTTTTTGATGATCCAGTGCATGTTGGCAATTTGATCTCTGGTTCCTCTGACTTTCTAAAAGCAGCTTGAGCATCTGGAAGTTCATGGTTCATGTATTGTTGAAGCCTGGCTTGGAGAATTTTTGAGCATTACTTTACTAGCATGTGAGATGAGTGCAATTGTGCAGTAGTTTGAGCATTCTTTGGCATTTCCTGTCGTTGGGATTGGAATGAAAACTGACCTTTTCCAATCTTGTGGCCACTCATGAGTTTTCCAAATTTGCTGGCATATTGAGTGCAGCGCTTTCACAGAATTATCTTTTAGGATTTGAAATAGCTCAACTGGAATTCCATCACCTCCACTAGCTTTGTTCTTAGAGATGCTTCCTAAGGCCCACTTGACTTCACATTTCAGGATGTCTGGCTCTAGGTGAGTGATCACACCATCATGATTATATTGGTCATGGGGATCTTCTTAGTACAGTTCTTCTGTGTATTCTTGCCACCTCTTCTTAATATCTTCTGCTTCTGTTAGGTCCATGCCATTTCTGTCCTTTATTGAGCCCATCTTTACATGAAATGTTCCCTTGATATCTCTAATTTTCTTGAAAAGATCTCTAGTCTTTCCCATTCTGTTGTTTTCCTCTATTTCTTTGCATTGATCACTGAGTAAGGCTTTCTTGTCTCTCCTTTCTATTCTTTGGAGCTCTGCATTCAAATGGGTATATCTTTCCTTTCCTCCTTTGCTTTTTGCTTGTATTCCTTTCACAGTTATTTGTAAGGCCTCCTCAGACAGCCATTTTGGTTTTTTTGCATTTCTTTTTCTTGGGGATGGTCATCATCCCTGTCTCCTGTAGAATGTCATGAACCTCCATCCATAGTTCATCAGGTACTATGTCTATCAGATCTAGTCCCTTAAATTTCTTTCTCACTTCCACTGTATAATTGTAAAGGATTTGATTTAGGCAACACCTGAATAGTCTAGTGGTTTTCCCTACTTTCTTCAATTTAAGTCTGAATTTGGCAATAAGGAATTCATGGTCTGAGCCACAGTCAGCTCCCAGTCTTGTTTCTGCTGACTGTATGGAGCCTCTCCATCTTTGGCTGCAAGGAATATAATCAATCTGATTTCAGTGTTGACCATCTGGTGATGTTCATGTGTAGAGTCTTCTCTTGTGTTGTTTGAAAAGGGTGTTTGCTATGACCAGTATGTTCTCTTGGCAGAATTCTATTAGCCTTTGCCCTTCTTCATTCTATACTTCAAGGCGAAATTTGCCTGTTACTCCAAGTGTTTCTTGACTTCCAACTTTTGTGTTCCAGTCCCCTATAATGAAAAGGACATCTCCTTTGTGTTTTAGCTCTGAAAGGTCTTGTAGGTATTAGTAGAACCATTCATCTTAAGCTTCTTCAGTGTTACTGATTGGGACATAGACTTGGATTACCGTGATACTGAATGGTTTGCCTTGGAAATGAACAGAAATCATTCTGTCGTTTTTGAGATTGCATCCAAGTATCTCATTTTGGACTCTTGTTGACTATGATGGCTACTCCATTTCTTCTGGGATTTTTGCCCACAGTAGTAGACATAATGGTCATCTGAGTTAAATTCACCCATTCCAGTCCATTTGAGTTCACTGATTCCTAAAATGTCAACGTTCACTCTTACCTTCTCCTGTTTGACCATTTCCAATTTTCTCTTAAGCCCTTTAAAAAGTGTTATGATAAGAATACTTAGTATTAGGCTTACCTTCTTAACAGATTTTTTATGTGTACAATACATTTAGCTATATGCAAAGCAGATCCTTCTGACTTTTCCCTCTTGTGTAACTGGATATGTATAATATCTAAACAGTAGCTCCCCATTTTACCTCCCTCCATCCTTTTAATTCTTAAATATTTGATTATTTTTCTTTTTAAAAATTCATGATGGTGTCTTTATCCTTACTGATTTTTTTGTCCTCTGTGTATGTGAACTCATCAAACTTTACCAGATTCTTATTTGTCAGTGGCTTTGTTTGTTATTTCATCACTTGTCTATTAAGTTCATGTACTTTATATATTTCCTAAAGCTATGCATCTTTTATTTAAAAGTAATGTTATTTTAATCCAATTATTTAACTCCTAGGTTTACAAGCCAAAACGAAATGAAGGAAATATAGTAGTCCCATGCTCCATACCCTCCTACTCACTTTTGTTGCTTCCCCAGAGCAATAATCTTCTAGTAATTTTTGATGACTCTTCTGTTACTCACTTTCATCTTTCCAAGTAATATATTTATTCTGTTAAAATTTCTTTTTTAATTTTAGATTTTGTATGTAATTTTTACTGTGAAAGATGGAGATTTAATTATTTATAAATCCTCCCTAATACACATTCTTAACATCTCCCCTCCCCTTTTCTCCCAATAGAATTATATTATCACTATTTGGGGATTAATTAATAATTAACATTTTAATTATTATGGCTATATAAATAACTACTTACAGCTGAGTCACACAATATACTAGGCTATGTTTGCCTTCTTATACTATTATTTAAAAACTTGTTTGGAAACCTCATAAGAGTCAACTCTCACCAAGCACATCCATATCTATATATTTCTTCAACATACTTCTGCTTGAGACCTTAATATGCTAATTTAATCAGGATTACTTGCTTTCTAAACTTGTTTTTAACAGCCGTTGTCTTGGTACATCACTTCATCTTGGTGCATTCATTCAGTACTGTGATCCTGAGAATTCATTTGTCTCATATACTGTGTAATGACCTGTTTACAGGGTTCTATATCTTTTTTCTTGGTTTATTTTCTTATATTAATATAATACTTTTGTACTAGTTTACAGAGAAATTATACATTAGAAGCAATTTAAAAAAATTAAAAGCCTAAAATATTTTTATGCTACATATATATTTAATTGATGATTTAACTGTGCAGAATCTTCATAGTTTTCTCAGAATTGCTTCATTGTCTTCTAGCTTCCAGTGTTACCTTTGAGAAGTCCATTGCCATGTAATTCTCATTCTGATGTGTGTGAACTTCTGTTTGTTGTTTTTGTCTTCTGACTAGAAAAATTTAGTAGTTTATATCTGTACCAGGTATTCTGCAGAGAAGGCGATGGCACCCCACTCCAGTACTCTTGCCTGGAAAATCCCATGGAGGAAGGAGCCAGGTAGGCTACAGTCCATGGGGTCGCGAAGAGTCGGATATGACTGAGCAACTTCACTTTCACTTTTCACTTTCATGCATTGGAGAAGGAAATGGCAACCCACTCCAGTGTTCTTGCCTGGAGGATCCCAGTGATGGAGGAGCCTGGTGGGCTGCCGTCTATGGGGCTGCACAGAGTCAGACACGACTGAAGTGATTTAGCAGCAGCAGCAGCAGCAGCAGGTATTCTGCAATTTCACAGTGATTTGGCTCAGATATTTGTTTGCTGGTGAAGATTTCCTTTTGTTTCAATTTATTGTGACTTTTCAATCTGAAAATTTATATCCCTCATTTGTCAGTATTTCTCTTGTCTTATTTAAGGTAATACATATATTAAATATAACACAGAACATACCATAGTAACCATCTTAACTGTACATTAAGCATATTTATATTGTTGTACAACCATCATGATCATCCATCTGCAGGAGCTTTTTATAAACTCTTTCAACTGGAATGCTATACCCATTGAACACTAACTTCCAGTCCTCCCATCCTCCCCTTTTCTGGAAATCACCATTCTACTTTCTGCCTCTAGAATTACTATGAGTGCGATTACTACAGGTATTTTTATATAAGTGAAATTATACAATGTTTGCCCTTTATTTACTGGCTTATTTTAATTAGCATAATATCTTTAGAGTTCACCCACGTTGTAACAAAATTGTTTTCCTTTTTAAGGTTGAATAATATTCCATTTTAACTAGGTACCATGTTTTTATCCATTCATTTGTCAATTGGCACTGGGGTTGCTTTCACCTTTTAGCTGTTGTGAATAATGCTGCTATGAATGTGGATGTACAGATATCTCTTTGAGACCCTGTTTTCAGTTGTTTTGTGTGTATACACAGAAGTGAAATTTCTGGATGATATAATTTTATTTTTATTTTTTTGAGGAACTGCCATACTTTTTCCCACAATGATTATACCACTCTACGTTCTCAATATTAGTGCACAAGAATTCCAGTTTCTCCACATTCTGACCAACAGATGTTATTTTCTGTTACTGTTGTTGTTAACTGCCTTCCTAGTGGTTGTGAGGTCATATCTCATTGTGGTTTTGATTTGCATTTCCATAATAATTAGTGATGTTGAGCATTTTTATTGTGTTATTTATTGTTTGTGTATCATCTTTGGACAAATATCTATTCATATCATTTGCCCATTTCCTCATTGGTTTGTTTGATATTTGTTGTTGAGTTATATGATATATATATATATATATATATATATATAATAAATATATATATATATATATTCTAAATATCAATCCCTTGTTGGATATGTGATATGCAAATATTTTTCCCCATTCTGTGGATTGCCTATTTTTGATGCACAATATTTTAATGAAGTTGAGGTATTTAGATTTTTTTGGAATATAATTATTTTGCAATGCTATGTTAGTTTCTGCTGTACAACAGTGTGAATTAGCTGTACATATACATATATCCTCTCCCTGGGCTTTTTGTTTTTGTGTGTGTTGTATGTGCTTTTGGTGTTATAACAAAGAAATCATTCAAAATCCTGTCATGAAGTTTTTTGCCCTGTGTCTTCCTCTAAGAGTTTTATAGTTTCAGTCCTTATATTTAGACTGTTGATCCATTTGAGGTTAATTTTTGCATATGATGCAAAGTAAGGGTCCAATTTCACTTTTTTGCATATGGAATGCAGTTTTCCCAACATTTTGTTGAAAGGTTGTCCTTTCCCCATTGAATGGTTTTGATACCCATGTTGAAAGTCATTTGACCATACCTGCAGAGGTTTACATCTGGGCTCTTATTCTGTTCCCCTTGATTTGTGTGTTTGTCTTTATATCAGAACCATGCTGTTTTGATTACCAAAGCTTTGCAGTAAGTTTTAAAATGGGGGCTTATGTGTGAGAACAAGTGGATTTTTATATGGATTGCATTAAATTTGTAGATTACTTTGAATAGTAGCCTAACAATATTAAGTCTTCAAGTTCATAAACACAGGATGTCTTTCCACTTACTTGTGTCACCTTTAATTTCTTTCAGCAATGCGTTAAGGTTTCAATGTACAGTTTCCTCACCTCTTTGGTTAAGTTTATTCTATGTATGGTAGTCTTCTTGATACTATTATAAATGGAATTGTTTTCTTAATTTCCTTTTTGGATTCTTTGAGAATGTGTAGAAAATAATACTTGTGTATTGGCTTTGTATTCTGTAATTTTACTGAATTTGTCTATTAATTCTAACAGGATTTGGGGCATGTCAGAGTGTGTGTGTGTGTGTGTGTGTGTGTGTTTAAAATCTTCAAGATTTTTTGAAATATAAGATCATGTCCTCTATGAAGAGAGATAATTTTATTTTTACCATTCTAACTTGCATGTCTTTTAATTCATTTCCTTGCCTAAATGGTCTGGCTAGGACTTCTAGTACTATATTAAATACAAGAGACAAAAGTAGGCATCCTTGTCTTATTCATGATCTTAGAGGAAATTTTTTTCAGTATTTTACATTGAATGTGATGTTAGGTGTGTTATTTTCTTGTTATTTTCATGTGTTAAGGTTTGTCTGACTTGTGACTCAGTGGACTGCAGCACATCAGGATCATTTGTCCATGGGATTTCCCAGGCAACAATACTGGGGAAGGTAGATTTTTCCTTCTCGGGGGGATCTTCCAACCCAGGAGTCAAATCGCTTCTCCTGCATTGGCAGGTGCATTCTTTACCACTGAGCCACCAGGGAAGCCCTTGTTATTTTCCCATATGATGTAAATTATGTTGAGGTTTGTGCATACATGCATGCTTAGTCATGTTTGACTGTTTGTGACCCCATGGACTGTAGCCCACCAGACTCCCCTGTCCATGAGATTTTTCAGGCAAGAATACTGGATTGAGTGGCTATTTCCTTCTCCAGCTGATCTTCCCAACCCAAGGATCAAACCTGCCTGTCCTGCACTGACAGGTGGATTCTTTACCACTGAGCCAACAGAGAAGCCCTTGTTATTATCCTGAGTTCAGTTCACTTGCTCAGTCATATCCAGCTCTTTGCCACCCCATGGACTGCAGCACACCAGGCTTCCCTGTCCATCACCAACTCCCAAGAGCTTGCTCAAACTCAGGTCCATCGAGTCGGTGATGTCCTCCAACCGTCTCATCCTCTGTTGTCCTCTTCTCCTCTTGCCTTCAATCTTTCCCAGCATCAGGATCTTTTCCAATGAGTTAGTTCTTCACATCAGGTGGCCTAAGTATTGGAGCTTCAGCTTTCAGCATCAGTCCTTCCAATGAATATTCAGGACTGATTTCCTTTAGGATTGATTGGTTTGATCTCCTTGCAGTCCAAGGGACTCTCAAGAGTCTTCTCCAACATCACAGTTCAAAAGCATCAATTCTTCGGCACTCAGCTTTCTTTACAGTCCAACTCTCACATCCATACAGGACTACTGGAAAAACCATGCTGCTAAGTCGCTTCAGTCGTGTCCGACTCTGTGCGATCCCATAGACGGCAGCCCACTAGGCTCCTCTGTCCCTGGGATTCTCCAGGCAAGAATACTGGAGTGGGTTGACATTTCCTCCTCCAATGCATGAAAGTGAAAGTGAAGTCGCTCAGTCGTGTCTGACTCTTAGCGACCCCATGGACTGGAGCCTACCAGGCTCCTCCATCCATGGGATTTTCCAGGCAAGAGTACTGGGGTGGGGTGCCATTGCCTTCCCCGAAAAACCATAGCTTTGACTAAATGGACTGATTTGCTGACTATTTATCAGCAAATAATATTATTTTCCTATACTAACTTATGTTGAGGTGTGTGCATGCATGTGTTCTCCGTGATGTCTGCCACTTTGTGACCCCATGGACTGTAGCCCACCAGGCTTCTCTGTCTGTGGGATTTTTCCGGCAAGAATACTGGAGTGGGTTTCCTCCTCCAGGGGATATTCCCAACCCAGGAATAGAACCCAACTCTTGTGTGTCTCCTGCATTGACAGACAGATTATTTATCACTGAGCCACTTAACAGGCAAGGTAGTTTCCTTCTGTTCCCTGTTTTTTGGATATTTTTTATCATCAAAGTTTGTTGAATTTTGCCATTTTTTATCCTGCATTGATTGAGATAATTGTGTTTTTTAAATTCATTCTGTTAATGTATATTACATTGATTTTCATATATTGTACCATTTTTTTGGACTTCAAGAATAATTCCCACTTGGTCTCGGTGTGTGATATTTTTAATATGCTGTTTAATTGAATTTTGGTGAAGATTTTTATATCAATATTCATAAAGTATATTCATTTTCATTATTTATAGTTTCTTTGTCTGGCTTTGGTATCAAGCTAATATAACCTCATAGGAGTTAGGGAGACAATCCTCCCTCTTCAATTTTTTAGAAGAATTTGAGAAGTATTGTTGTTCATTCTTCTTCACTAAGGGAGCCATTTGGTCTTCAGCTTTCTTTGTGAAAATGTCGGGGAGTCTTTGATTATTATTCAATCTCCTTATGAATTATAGATAGATTTAGAATTTCTGTTTCTTCATGATTCAGTGTTTGTAGGTGCATATTTCTAGGAATTTGACCATTTCTTCTAAGTTTTCCTATTTGAACTGTTTATAGTACTCATAATAATTTTTATTTTTGTAATATTGATTAGTCCACTTTGATTTATGACCTTTGATTTATGATTTTAGCTATTAGATCCTTATCTATGTTTTTCTCTTAATCTTTCTAGATAAAATTTGCCAATTTTGCTTACCTTTTTGAAGAAGCAAATCCTGTTTTCTGTGTTTTTTTTCTGTTGTTTTTATAATTCTGTTTTGTTATTTCTATGCTAGGATTTATTATTTCCTTTTTTTTCCTGCTAGCTTTGAGTTTAGTTCATTCTTCTTTTTCTAATTCCATAAGCTATATAGTTTGTTTACTTGGAATCTTTCTTTTTCTGTAATGTGATCACTTTACACTTTATTCTTGCTTCTTGGCACTGATTTTGCTGCATCCCATAAGTTTCAGTATACTGTGCATGCATTTTTACTTGCCTCAAGATATTTTATACTTTCCATTGTGATTTCTTCTCTGATTTATTGGCTCTTTAAGAGTATGCCATTTAACTTTCACAGATTTATGAATTTTCCATTTTTCCTTATGCTGTTGATTTTTTCATTCCCTTGTGATTTCAAAATACATTTGGTATGATTTTAGTATTTTAAAATTTTTTTAAACTTGTCTTATGGCCTAACATAGTGTGTATCCTGATTATGTCCCATATACACTTGAGAAAAATGTACATTCTGCTGTGGTTTACCAAGTGTTTTGCATATGTCTATTAGGTCTAATTGATCTATAGTTTTGTTTGAATCTTCTGTTTACTTTTTGATCTCTCTGTTGCTCTATCCTGTATTGAAAGTGAAGCACTGAAGTCTCCTACCATTTATTGCAGAGATGTTTATGTCTGCTTTCAATTCTGTAAATGTTTGTATCATATATTTTGTCCATCTGAAGTTTGACACATGTGTGTTCGTAATTATTATGTTTTTTTGGTTAACTCACCCTCTTTTATGTAATGCCTTTATTTTGTTATATAACATCTTTATTTCATTATATAATGTCTTTCATGTCTTTATTTTATTATAGAATATCCTTACTCAAGGTCTACTGGTTAAGTGTTAATTTTGTCCAAAATTTACCTTCACAGAAACATCTGGCATAATGTGTGACCAAACATCTGAGTACCATGGCCCAAATTGTCACATAAACTTGATTATCAAAGGTAGTTTTACTAAATATAAAATTCTCAGTGGACACCTTTTTTTTTTTTTTTTTTAATTTCAGCATTTTAAATATATCATCCCACTGCCTTCTCGACTGTAAGGTTTCTGCTGATGCATCTTCTGGTTGTCTTATTGAAAGTCCTTTGTATATGATGACTCACTTTCCATTTTGGCTTTCAAATTTCTCACCTCATTTGGGACTTGTGACAGTTTTTTATTCTGTCTTTCAATGAGTCTCATTTTGTTTATCTTCCTTGGCATTCATAGAGCTTCTTTGATTTGCAAATTCATGTAGTTCCTCAAATTTGAGAGTTCAGCCAATTTTTCTTCAAATAATCTTTCTGTTCCTTTCTCTTTTCTTTTTCCGGTAATTCCATAATGAATATACTAGAACATTTTATGGGATTTTATAAGTTTCTTAGTCTCTGTTCACTTATCTTCATTCTCTTTCATTTTGTTCCTCAGGCTCAATTATTTCAAATGGCATCTTTAAATTTTGCTGTTTCTGCTTTCTTTTTTAAAGATCTATTTTTGAACCCTTCTCGTGAACTTTTTGGGCTTTCCTGCTGGCTTCAGATGGTAAAGAATCCACCTGCAATGCAGGAGACCTGAGTTCAGTCCCTGGGGTGGGAAGATTCCCTGGAGAAGGGACTGGCAATGCATTCCAGTATTCTTGCCTGGGGATTCCCCAGGCACAGAGGCGCCTGGCGGGCTATAGTCCATAGGCTTACAGAGTCAGACATGACTGAATGGCTAAGCACTGCACAGTAAACTTTTCAATTTGGTTGTTTTATTTTTCTTCACTGGGATTTTTTTGGAAGGAATGATGCTAAAGCTGAAACTCCAGTACTTTGGCCACCTCATGCGAAGAGCTGACTCATTGGAGAAGACTCTGATGCTGGGAGGGATTGGGGGCAGGAGGAGAAGGGGACAACAGAGGATGAGATGGCTGGATGGCATCACTGACTCGATGGATGTGAGTCTGAGTGACCTCCTGGAGTTGGTGATGGACAGGGAGGCCTGGCGTGCTGCGGTTCATGGGGTCGCAAAGAGTCGGACACGACTGAGTGACTGATCTGATCTGATCTGATTTTTCTTCCCCCGCGAATTCTGTTTCTTTGATTATTTCTATGCCTTCATTTATATTTTATTCATGGATTGTTTTCCTTATTTCCTTTAGTTCTTTGTCTATATTTTCCTTCATATCTTTGAGCAAATTTTAAAAGCATTGTTTTAAAACTTTTGTCCAATAAAACTAATATGAATGTTTCTTTGGGGAAAGTTTCTGGGTATTTATTTTTTGTCCATTGAATGGCCTTGTTTCCCTATTTCCTTTGTATGCCTTGTTGAAAATATGATGTTTGTAAAACAGTCACATGTTCCAGTCTTTGCAGACTTGAATGGAAATCTCTTACTAATTGCTACTGCTGCTGCTAAGTCACTTCAGTCGTGTCCAACTCTGTGCGACCCCATAGACGGCAGCCCATCAGGCTCCCCAGTTCTGGGATTCTCTAGGCAAGAACCCTGGAGTGGGTTGCCATTTCCTTCTCCAATGCATGAAAGTGAAAAGTGAAAGTGAAGTCACTCAGTCGTGTCCAACTCTTCACGACCCCATGGACTGCAGCCTATCAGGCTCCTCTGACATGGGATTTTCCAGGCAAGAGTACTGGAGTGGGGTGCCATTGCCTTCTCCCTCTTACTAGTTACTACTACTCTTACTAGTTAGTGAACCCCTTAAACTTGAGTTTAACCCAAGGTGAATATACTTAAGGTTTTCTTGGGTCTTTTCTGGACATGCATCCCATCTAGGTCAGTGTATCCCACCTCTCCCACCCTTTTCCCTTTGGTAACCTTAAATGTGTTTTCTATGTCTGTGAATCTATTTCTGTTTCCTAAATAAGTTCATTTGTGTCATTTTTTTAGGTTCCACGTATAAGTGATAACATTTGCTGTTTGTTTTTCTTTGTCTGGCTTGCTTCATTTATGATAATCTCTAGGTCCATCCATTTTGCTACAAATCACATTATTATATTCTTTTTTATGACTTATGACTTAGTAATCTTATATTATATATAATATTCTATATATATGTAAACAAAGGAGAAAAGGAAAGATATAAACATCTGAATGCAGAGTCCAAAGGGGGGGGGGGGGGGGGGTATATATATATATATATATCTTATATATATATATAAGATATACATGCCATATCTACCTTTCAATTCATCTGTTGATGAACACTTAAGTTGCTTCCATGTCATGACAATTTTAAATAGTACTTCGATGAATATTGGGTTGGATGTATCTTTTAAGATTGTGTCTTTCTCCAGATATATGCCTAGGAATGGGATTGTAGGATCATATGGTAGCTCTATTTTTAGTTTACTAAGGATCTTCCCTACTATTCATAGTGGTTTTACCAGTTCACATTCCCATAAACAATGTAGTGGGTTGTTTTTTCTCCACACCATCTTAAGCATTTATTATTTATGGACATTTTTATGTTGGCTATTCTGACTGGTATGAGATGATACCTCACTTTAGTTTTGATTTGAACTTCTCTAATAATTGGCAGTGTTGAATATCTTTTTAGGTATCATATGGCCATCTGTATGTCTTTTGGAGAAATGTCTATTTAGATCTTCTACCCATTTTTTTTTGCACTCTAATCCTAGTTTTATTCAACACAGTTATTTTATTCTACACAACAAAATGGAAACATAGCATTATCTAAAATGCTGCAAAGTTTTAAAAAACTCAAAACAGAAAATTAATAATACTGACTGTACAGGAAAAGCCAGAAAAGAATGTACATGTTGCCAAGGTAACCTGCACAACCACCATGAATACCAACACAACAGGGGGGTTTGTGATGACCTATCAGAGCTGGTTTCCAACTTACTCAGTAAGCATTTTGGAAAGAAAGAGAGATGTGGGTGTGTTTGTGTGCACACATGTGTATACACATGAGTACATGTGAAAAGAATCATTTTGGGCAGATAACAGGCAGTATTTGACCCTAGAGATCAGAGGACTCAAGCAGGGAAACAGGGCCAGGCTAACAGAGAAGGCCGTTGTGTAAAAGCATTCTCTTTCCTATAGGACTCTGCAGGCCAGCAGGTTAGGGCCTGACCAGACCAACAGAGGGGCCCCAGATCATCTGTGGAATGGAAAAACAAGCTCCCACCTGGAGCTGTAACACCACCTGAAGCCCTCTGTTCATCCCTGCTGACTTTGCTGCTAAACTGACTCTCAGGAACTAGAAGTGTGGAATCTTTCTAGCCAAAAAACTAGAGATCATCCTTATAAGCACAACCCCAAACCAACAACATGCCTGCAACCTGAATCATGCTGACAGAGGAAATATCTCAATTGGTTGCTTCACCTTTGAAGCCTGCCCACAAGTGAGGGATTTCTTTCCTGGCAATACTCCTTCGGCTAGAAAAGTGACAAGAGTGTGTTAGATGGGATACAAGTCAAAGGGGCAGGACTTTAGTGGCTCTGCTTATAGGGAAGAGTCAGAGCTGGAGTGGCTCCTTTGGTCAGCCACAGAGGGAGCAGGCTCGCCTTTGCAAAGAGGCCCTGTGCCAAGGGTAAAGTGACCTTCTCCTCATCCATGGGAGTGACCTGTGCCATGTGAGAGGTGGTAGTAGCGTTCTCCTGAGAGGACTGATTGGAATTGCCGGTGGAGCTGGCTGAGTCCAGGGGACCAGCACAGTGCTGGCAGTGCTCTCCTGACCATCGATTTGTCCTCCATCCATGTGCTTCAGTGCCTTTTCCATCTCATCTGGATTCTCAAACTCCATATATGTGTTGTCTTTAGACAGATGGGGGTGCATTGACATGGTGCAGACATTCAATCATTAATTTTCCCAGAGGTGGAGTGTATCTTCATGAGGTGATCCTTGGTCACATTCATGGTGAGCCTCCTGATGTGCACTTTGGTGGGTTTGGGAGAAGGTCTCTGCCTTTTTTTTTTGTTTTCATCTCTTTTGGGAGGTTTGAATTTGGATGGGGAGCCCTACTTATTGTCATATTTGCCCTGAGAAGGACTCTGAGAGCCAGAGGTGCTGCTGGAGCTGGAGCTGCAGGATATGCTGCAACTTCTGAGAGCCTGGATGCTGAGGATGAGCCGGAGCTGCTGCTGGAGCCCGTGCTGGGGCCCGAACTGGAGATGGAGCCACCTGAGACCTGGTGCTGCTGCTACCACTGGAAGCACTGCGCCACTTTGGAGCTTCATACCAGTCATGATCCTTCTCTCCTGACTCCTTGCTGGTCACTTTATCTCTAGAGCAATCCTTGGAGTTTTATCAGAGTCATCTTTGCATTTGGTAGGAGAAGGAGCGGGAGCCCTAGTGCTGGACCTTTTATTATTTTCTTTGACTCCTAGCAAACTTCTCTTTCACCTCTGATAAATCCATTTTCCCCTTCTGAGGTGTTCAAAGAAGCAATGGGGACCTCACTTATCTGAGCTCTCACTTCTAACTTGAGTTTGAGAAATGATCCCTGATCAAGTGAAATTTACACCAAAGTTCAGAATCTTCCCACCTCCATAACCTCCTCGCGCTGTACTCAGCCTCTGAAGCCAGCCATTTCTCTGTTCTGCATATTTTTTGATTGGATTGTTTTACTTGTTTGTTTGTTTATTGAGTTGTATGAGCTGTTTGTATGTTTTAATTTGAGATTAATCTCTTGTCATCATTTGCTAATATTTTCTCTGATCCTATAGGTCTTTTTGTTTTATGGTTTCCTTTGCTGTGCAAAAGCTTTTAAGTTTAATTAGGTCTCATTTGTTTATTTTTGTTTTATGTCCCCAAGTGAAATGTCTTGATTTCCCAAAGAGTTTCTACCCAGCTTTATTTTGGGATCTCACATTTTCGATTTGTATGTCTCAGTCCACACACTGCTTTCCCCTGGGTTCTGTGAATCAGCAATTCCCTGCAGTTTTTACAGTGTTCACCACTATTTCTTTGGTATCTAGCCTGGACTCTTTATTTCTATTTCTCTTCTGACCTTTGGGTCAGGTGAGAGACAGACTAGTCCTTCAGGCAGCCCAAAAACAAGCTAGAACATTCCAAACAAATTCTACTCTGTTCCTTCCATCGTAAGTAAGAGAACTGACAATGGCTTGATTTCTCCTGACTCTGCTTCACCACACTGGGGAAGGAATCAGTTGCTATTCCTTGCTATTCTTTGGAACTCTGCATTCAGATGCTTATATCTTTCCTTTTCTCCTTTGCTTTTCGCTTCTCTTCTTTTCACAGCTATTTGTAAGGCCTCCCCAGACAGCCATTTTGCTTCTTTGCATTTCTTTTCCATGGGGATGGTCTTGATCCCTGTCTCCTGTACAGTGTCACGAACCTCTGTCCATAGTTAATCAGGCACTCTATCAGATCTAGGCCCTTAAATCTATTTCTGACTTCCACTGTATAATCATAAGGGATTTGATTTAGGTCATACCTGAATGGTCTAGTGGTTTTCCTTACTTTCTTCAATTTCAGTCTGAATTTGGCAATAAGGAGTTCATGGTCTGAGCCACAGTCAGCTCCCAGTCTTGTTTTTGCTGACTGTATAGAGCTTCTCCATCTTTGGCTGCAAAGAATATAATCAGTCTGATTTTGGTGTTGACCATCTGGTGATGTCCATGTGTAGAGTCTTCTCTTGTGTTGTTGGAAGAGGATGTTTGCTATGACCAGTGCGTTCTCTTGGCAAAACTCTATTAGTCTTTGCCCTGCTTCATTCCATAGTCCAAGGCCAAATTTGCCTGTTACCCCAGGTGTTTCTTGACTTTCTACTTTTGCATTCCAGTCTGGGCTGCCATCTATGGGATCGCACAGAGTTGGACACAACTGAAGCGACTTAGCAGCAGCAGCCCCTATAATGAAAAGGACATCTTTTTTGGCTGTTAGTTCTAAAAGGTCTTGTAGGTCTTCATAGAACTGTTCAACTTCAGCTTCTTCAGCATTACTGGTTGGGGCACAGACTTGGATTACTGTGATATTGAATGGTTTGCCTTGGAAATGAACAGAGATCATTCTGTCATTTTTGAGATTGCATCCAAGTACTGCATTTCGGACTCTTTTGTTGACCATGATGGCTACTCCATTTCCTCTAAGGGATTCCTGCCCACAGTAGTAGATATAATGGTTATCTGAGTTAAATTCACTCATTCCAGTCCATTTTAGATCACTGATTCCTAGAATGTTGAAGTTCACTCTTGCCATCTTCTGTTTGACCACTTCCAATTTGCCTTGATTCATGGACCTAACATTCCAGGATCCTATGCAATATTGCTCTTTATAGCATCGGATATTGCTTCTATCACCAGTCACATCCACAACTGGGTATTGTTTTTGCTTTGGCTCCATCCCTTCATTCTTTCTGGAGTTATTTCTCCACTGATCTCCAGTAGCATATTGGGCACCTACCAACCTGGGGAGTTCCTATTTCAGTATCCTATCATTTTGCCTTTTCATACTGTTCATGGAGTTTTCAAGGCAAGAATAGTGAAGTGGTTTGCCATTCCCTTCTCCAGTGGACCACTTTCTGTCACACCTCTCCGCCATGACCCGCCCATCTTGGGTAGCCCCACACGGCATGGCTTAGTTTCACTGAGTTAGACAAGGCTATGGCCCGTGTGATTAGACTGAATCAGATCAGATCAGTCACTCAGTCATATCCGACTCTTTGCGACCCCATGAACTGCAGCAGCACGCCAGGCCTCCCTGTCCCTCACCAACTCCCGGAGGTCACTCAGACTCACATCCATCGAATCAGTGATGCCATCCAGCCATCTCATCCTCTGTCGTCCCCTTCTCCTCCTGCCCCCAATCCCTCCCAGCATCAGAGTCTTCTCCAATGAGTCAACTGCAAATAAAGATGTAATGAAATGTCTTACTTTTCTGTCAATTTATTAATAAATATTTTCATTAAATATTAATACGTATTATAATTCTAATAAAATATATTTTCTACCATATGTTTCTACATCTAAATGATCCCTTGAAATATCTGACTCTTTTGAATGTGGCTTTTTCTGGATTGAGTGCTTATTTAGTTGCTGTAAATCATTGACTCATTTCCAGAGCTTGTATAAAGCTATTTTAGCCATTCTGTAGTTATTTATTTGATATTCCTGTGAAAGATTGAAGATATGGGTGGTACTCTCATAGATTCCTAGTCTACCATCTTTCTGACCCATTATTCTTGTTTTTATTTCATCCATTTTATCTATTTCATTTTCTCTTTCTAGAATCCCTATTAATCAGACAGACCTCTTGGACTGATCCTCTTACTTTCCTACTTTTTATAACCTATTTCCTCCTTTCTTAATTTTCCTCTTTTTATGGAATATTTACTAAGTTTTCCCTTCTAACTCTATTTTTTAAATTATGTAGTCAAAATTCTAAAATGCACACTAAAATATACAACAACAGTTCTTAGATAATAGATGCAATTTAGTTAATAGATACAATTTATTCTCCTTTTCTGAGAATACTAATATCACATAGATTTGATGTTTTTTATTGGAGTATAGTTGCCTTACACTTATATGTCAATTTCTGCTGTACAGCAAAGTAAATCAGCCATACTTATACATATAGCCCCTCTTTTTTGGATTTTCTTCCCATTTAGGTCAACATAGAGCACTGAGTTCTCTGTAAAACTTGGTATGAGGACCTTCATTTCCCAATTTTTCAGTCAGGTAGTCCTGAATCCTTAGCTGTACTTATATCCCTGAGTATAAAATCTCTCTAGTTTAACTTTTCTGCAAAATAAATCTTTAATCTCCCATCTCCTACAAAGAGATGGAAGAGTCACTTGGTTACATGTGGTTGCCAAAAGTTCTGTTGACATAATTATGCCTTTAAAACAATTATTTAAGTCATGTTTCCAATTCTCTGCCTTTTTAGTGTTCTGTATTGTGAATCAGCTTTCTTGTTTCCATGTAGTAAATTTCAACTTTATAATATTTGTTGTCCATTACCTTTTATTCATCTGCTTTCCTGCTTCCATTTTTTTTATATGTCACTGCTATTTTCTTTCTTTCTTTTCATTGTCTTTACATGGTTTTTTCATTTTTTATTATGGTACTCAGTTGCAGGGAGGAAGCAAAAAATTATGTTGAAACAATTTAACTTATTCTTTTTAATCTGAGATAAACATTGATATTTTAAATTGAGCTGACTAGTATTCACAATATATATTAGATATGTGAAAAGAAGGTAAGATAAGGTGAAAAGGAGGGAATATGCTGTTTTGGAACATATTTTCTGTTAGAGACAAGGGAGATTTAACCCTTGGAAAATGTAATTTATAAATCATGCTGAATTCTGATTGACTTCCTTCTCAAGTGAATACTTTTTTTAGCCATCATCAGTGGATCATGAAGATTAAAATGTGTTCACCATCCCAGATAATGTCACAGTGTAACATTTAATTTAATTTATTGTTTCTCTTTTATAGATGAGGAAAATGAGTTTAAAGAACTAAGATAGTTTACTCAAGGTCATATAGTCCATATGTGCCAGAGCTTTGCTATTCCCAGGCTGTTTCCTGATTCAAAAGTCCAGTGCCCTTTCTATTTTGCCATGATGCCTCCTGAGGACCATTAATGTGTCACTATGAAATAATTAAAATCATATGCATCGGAATATGGTTGTATTAGATTAAGCTATCTGAATCCATGAAACCTAATAACATCTGTCACTCCCTCTGTCTTTCCAAATATTGTGGGACCACCCATTTTATATAAAATTCTATTAATTATTTCCTATTTATTCTAATATTCCTGATGTTTAAAAAAAGCCATGAGAGTTAGAGTATCTTACTTATCTAAAGTCATTATACTTATCTAAAAACATTGGAATTAGAGTAAAAAATAACATTTCTCCCTATATTTTTAAATTTAAATCACAGACAATTATCTTATACTTGCTTTAACAAATTGGTTAATTTTAAGCAGCTAGAAATTATACTGATTATACTTCAACAGTTTAGTATTATTTTTTGCATAAGATTTTATCAGTTCAGTATTAAAGATACCTATTATTTTTTTAACTAAGTAGTATTTTCTATTGCTTTCCAATTATTGCATTTTTATATTTATGATTATCTTAAACCATTCTACCAATTTCTATACAATAATATATTCAAATATATAGTCAAAGTGATATAGGATGAGAAATACTTTCTACTGAGCAGTGTTTCTCCTTTCTTCTCTATAAAGATTTCCTTTCAGAATGATTGTATAATTTATTTCTCTGACCATATTCAAGTGTAAGTTCAACAAACCTTAGTTTGAAAGATTAGGAAGTTTGACAGTCTCTTTCTACTATTTAGTTAATATCAGGTAATACCATTGTGTTTGTGATGCAAACCTTTCTGCACTAGTTAATTCATTTCCTCTAAAATAAAAGATGAGCAATTCTGGGAATACTGAGTGAGAGCAGTGCTTTTGCAATCCCTTTCCTTTTTGCAAGGAAGTAGCATCTTTTAACTTTCATGATATTCATAAGAATAACCTTTTTCAATCCCAGCTTATACATACTCTTTGGTATTTGTTAAAAAAAAAAAAAAGTAGTTATGACAAATTCTTAAGTCCATTGGATCAAACTTTGCATAGTTATCCAAATATTCTATTTTTATTATCCAATTATTTCTGCCTGCTGATTTTTCTTTTGTCTACTTAACCAAGAATTGAAAGAGATAGATTGAAATCTTCCACCATAATTGTGAATTTGTTTGCTTCTCCTTAATTCTGTCAAATTTTGTTTTCCTCATTTTGAGGTTATTTTATTACCTGATTATAACTGATACGTATTTTTGGTAAGTTGAAAGTTTTATTATTATATATTTACCTTCTCTGTTCCTAATAATGTTTTTTTCTTCATATTTTCTGTTGTCTGATGTTAGTATATATGCTCAACTATATTTTAGTTTAAATTTTCTATAGATACTTTTTCATTTGGAAGGAATGATGCTAAAGCTGAAACTCCAGTATTTTGGCCACCTCATGCGAAGAGTTGACTCATTGGAGAAGACTCTGATGCTGGGAGGGATTGGGGGCAGGAGGAGAAGGGGACGACAGAGGATGAGATGGCTGGATGGCATCACTGACTCGATGGATGTGAGTCTGAGTGACCTCCGGGAGTTGGTGATGGACAGGGAGGCCTGGCGTGCTGCAGTTCATGGGGTCGCGAAGGGTCGGACACGACTGAGCGACTGATCTGATCTGATCTGATGTATATATATATATATATATAAATGAAAATAGGAAATTGCTGGTCCAGTTCTGTAGTCCATTTATTTTTACTATATTTATTGATATGCTATGCTATGCTATGCTAAGTCACTTCTGTCGTGTCCGACTCTGTGTGACCCCATAGAGGGCAGCCCACCAGGCCTTCCCGTCCCTGGGATTCTCCAGCCAAGAGCACTGGAGTGGGTTGCCATTTCCTTCTCCAATGCATGAAAATGAAAAGAGAAAGTGAAGTCGCTCAGTCATGTCCGACTCTTAGCGACCCCATGGACTGCAGCCTACCAGGCTCCTCCATCCGTGGGATTTTCCAGGCAAGGGTACTGGAGTGGGGTGCCATTGCCTTCTCCATATTTATTGATATAACTGGGCCTATTTCTAGCTTCTACTTTTTCCCAGTTCTAATCTTGTTTATTTTCTGTTTTTTCATAACAAATATCTGTATTTTTCCTTTCCTTTGACTTATTATTTTGAAATAATATCAACTTACAGAAAAGGCACATATGTTACAAATTATTCCTAAATACCCTTCACCTATTCCCCAGATGTTATCATCTTATAAATCATAACACAGTTATCAAAACAGGAATTTAATTAACATTCATACCATACTGGTAGCTCACATGGTAAAAAATCTGCCTGCAGTGTGAGAAACCCAGGTTCAGTCCCTCCAGTCAGGAAGATCCCCTGGAGAAGGAAATGGTAACCCATTCCAGTATTCTTGCCTGGAGTATTCCATGGACAGAGGAACCTGGTGGACTAGGGTTGCAAAGAGTCACGCAGGACTGAGTGACTAACACTTTCACTTTCATCAGTTCAGTTCAGTTCAGTCGCTCAGTCGTGTCTGACTCTTTGCAACCCCATGAATTGCAGCACACCAGGCCTCCCTGTCCATTACCAACTCCTGGGGGTTCACTCAAACTCACGCCCATCAAGTTGGTGAAGCCATCCAGCCAGCTCATCCTCTGTCGTCCCCTTTTCGTCCTGCCCCCAATCCCTCCCAGCATCAGAGTCTTTTCCAAGGAGTCAACTCTTCGCATGAGGTGGCCAAAGTACTGGAGTTTCAGCTTGAGCATCATTCCTTCCAAAGAACACCCAGGGCCAATCTCCTTCAGAATGGACTGGTTGGATCTCCATGCAGTCCAAGGGACTCTCAAGAGTCTTCTTCAACACCACACTTCAAAAGCATCAATTCTTTGGCTCTCAGCTTTCTTCACAGTCCAACTCTCGCATCCATACATGACCACTGAAAAAACCATAGCCTTGACTAGATGGACTATGTTGGCAAAGTAATATCTCTGCTTTTGAATATGCTATCTAGGTTGGTCATAACTTTCCTTCCAAGTAGTAAGCGTCTTTTTTATTTTTTTTTATCAAGAATCTCTTTTATTGATTATCAGAAACATTACAAACATCTAATATGAACAAATTGTAACATGACAGTGTTTAGTTTGAACAATTAATACATTTCAGATATAATATTATACATATTTCAATGTTATTCTCCCCAATCATCCCACCCTCTCCCTGTCCCAGAGTCCAAAAGTCTGGTCTATACATCAGTGTCTCTTTTGCTGTCTCGTAAATAGGGTTATTTTTACCATCTTTCTAAATTCCATATATATGCGTTAGTATACTGTATTTGTGTTTTTGTTTCTGGCTTACTTCACTCTGTATAATAGGCTCCAGTTCCATCCACCTCCTTAGAACTGATTCAAATGTATTCTTTTTAATGGCTGAGTAATACTCCATTGTGTATATATACCACAGCTTGCTTATCCATTCATCTGTGGATGGACATCTAGGTTGCTTCCACGTTCTGGCTATTGCAAACAGTGCTGCTATGAACATTGGGGTACAGGTGTCTCTTTCAATTCTGGTTTTCTCAGTGTGTATGCCCAGCAGTGGGATTGCTGGATCATAAGGCAGTTCTATTCCCAGTTTTTTGAGGAATCTCCATACTGTTCTCCATAGTGGCTGTACCAGTTTGCATTCCCACCAACAGTGCAAGAGAGTTCCCTTCTCTCCGCACCCTCTCCAGCATTTATTGCTTGTGGACTTTTGGATAGCAGCCATTCTGATTGGCGTGAAATGGTATCTCATAGTCCAAAGGAGTAAGTGTCTTTTAATTTCATGGCTGCAGTCACCATCTGAAGTGATTTGAGAGCCCCAAAAAATAAAGTCTGACACTGTTTCCACTGTTTCCCCATCTATTTCCCATGAAGTGATGGGTATTATTTATCTGTGAGCCATATTCATGTTTTACCAGTTGTGCAATGTTTTTGATTTGTCCAGGATCCAGTCCTAATATTGCCGAGGTTTTAGTTGTGTCATTTTTTGTTTGATTTTAATTTTAAAATCTTTTTTTGAATAAACTGCAAATCTTGTTATTTGTTTGACCTTACTTTCCATATCTTTTGTAGCATCTCCTTGATTTATTTCTTAACTTGGCTGCACCTCACTTTTCTTCAAAAGTATTTATTACATGAAGCTATAGTAGAAAACCTTTCACCTTTTATCCTAGACACTAATTTTTTACCTCACATTTGAATAATAAGTTGACTAAATTTTTAAGTCTATGTTTAAGATTATTTTCTTCCTATACAAGCATACCTCAGTTTTTTTTTTTTTTTTTTTCTGTTTTGTGAATATGCATTTTTATCAACTGAAGATTTATGGCAAAACTGCATCAAGCTTCTCCTAGCACTGTTTTTCCAACCACATTTGCTCTCTTTGTATCTGTTTCACATTTTGGTAATTCTTGCTGTCTTTCAAATTTTGTAATTATTGTATTTGTTATGGTGATCTGTAATTATATTTGATGTTGCTATTGTAATTGCTTTGGAACACCACAAACCGTGCCCATAAAAATGAATAACTTAATCAATAGCTGTCATATGCGTTCTGAGTGCTTCACCCACCAGCCATTCATTCTTGTCTCTCCCTCTCTTTGAGCTTCGCTTATTCCTTGAGACACAAAAATAGTGAAATTAGGCCAATTAATAACCCTACAGTGGCCCCTAAATGTTCAAGTAAAGGAAGATTCACACATCTCTAACTATAGATCAATAGCTAGGAATGATTTAGTTCACCACAGAGCATTGAATAGAGTTCCCTGTGCTATACAGTAGGTTCTCATTAGTTCTGTATTTTATACATAGTATCAATAGTGTATATACATCAATCTCAATCTCCCAATTAATCCCAGCCCCCATTTCCCCTTTGGTATCCATATGTTTGTTCTGTACATCTGTGTCTATTTCTGCTTTGCAAGTAAGATCGTTTTTATAAGTTCTACATATATGCATTATCCAGAAAATAGGTGATATGCACATATGTAGAGCTGATTTGCTTTGCTGTGTAGTAGAAACACAACATTGTAAAGCAAGTATACTCTAATTAGTTTTAAACAGAATATGAAAAAGATATCTGTGGGGCTTCCCAGATGATACTAGTGGTAAGGAACCTGCCTGCCAATGCAGGAGACATAAGAACTGTGGGTTCAATCCCTGGGTAGGGAAGATCCCCAGGAGAAGGAAATGGCAACTCACTCCAGTATTCTTGCCTGGAGAATTGCATGGACAGAAGAGTGTGGTGGGCTCCAATCTATGAGGCCACAAAGAGTCGGACATGACTCAAGCAACTTAGCAGCAGCATCTGAATAACTTTGCTACACAATAGAAACTAACACAACATTGTAAATCAATTATATTTCAGTTACAAAAATTTAAAACTAGAAATGATTAAGCTTATTGATAATGGCAAGTTTTGCTGGGTATTTTACACCAGTTAGCCAAATTGTAAATGAAAAGGACACATTTTTGAAGGAAAATAAAAATGCTACTGGAGAAGGAAATGGCAACCCACTCCAGTATTCTTGCTTGGAGAATCCTATGGACAGAGGAGCCTAGTGGGCTACAGTCCGTGGGGTCTCAGAGAGTCGGACACAACTGAGGGACTAAACCACCACCACCACCAAAAATGCTACTCCAGTGAACACATGAATAATAAGAAAGTGAAACATCCTTAGTACTGATACTTAGAAAGTTTTAGTGGTCTGGATAGAAAATCAAGTCAATAACAACATTCCCTTAAGCCAAAGCTTAATTCAGAGCAAGACTCTAACTCTCTTCAATCCTGTGCATGTGAGGTGAGGAAGAGAGGTGAGGAAGCTGCAGAAGAAAAGTTTGAAGCTAGCACAATTTGGTTTATGAAGTTGAAGGAAGAAAGCCATCTCTGTAAAATTTAAGTGCAAGATGAAGCTGATGTAGAAGCTGCAACAAGTTATCCAGAAGATCTTGCCAAGGTAATTAATGAAAGTGGTTACACTAAACAACAGATTTCTAATGCAGACAAAACAGCCTTATATTGGAAAAGGATGCCATTGAAGACTTTCATAGTTAGCGAGGAAAAGTCAATGTTTGGATTCAAAGGACAGGATGACTCTTTTATTATTGGCTAACACAGTTAGGGACTCTAAGTTGAAGCCAATGCTCATTTACCATCCTAAAAATCCTAGGATTCTTAGAGATACAACCTTAAATCATCTCTATGTTCAATTACTAGAACAATAAAGCTTAGATGACAGCTCATCTGTTTATAACATGGTTTCCTGAATATTAAGTCTACTGTTTAGACCTACTGCTTAAAAATGAAAAAAGATTTCTTTAAAAATTTTACTACTCATTGACAGTGCAGCTGGTCATCCAATAGCTCTGATTGAGATGTACAAAGAGATTAATGTCACTCTGAGGCCACAATATTCTGTGGTCCATTTATCAAGAAGTAATTTTGACTTTCAAGTCTTATTTTCAGAAATACATTTTGTAAGGCTATAGCTACACTGGTTAGCAATTTCTCTGATTGATCTTTTCAAAGTAAATTGAAAACCTGGAAAGGATTCACCATTCTAGATGCTCTTAAAGATGCTTGTGATTTATGGAAGGAGGTCAAAATACCAACATTAACAGGAGTTTGAAAGATGTTGATTCCAATCCTCCTTGATGACTTTGTAGAGTTCAAGACTTCAGGGAAGAAAGTAACTGCATATTTTGTGGAAATAGCAAAATAATTAGAAGTGGAGACTAAAGAGCTCACTGAACCACTTCAATCTTAACCATAAAACTTGAACAAATGACGAATTGCTTGTTAGAGATGAGCAAAGTAATATACTGAGGTGGAATCTACACCTGGTGAAGATGCTGTAAAGATGGTGGAAATGACCAAGAAGGATTTACAATATTACATAAACTTAGTGGCTAATGCAGCAGCAGGGTTTTAGAGGATTGACTTCAATTTTGAAAGTTCTACCGTGCGTGGTTCAGACATAAAGCATCCACCTGCAATGCAGGAGACCTGTGTTCAATCCCTGGGTTGGGATAATCCCCTGGAGGAGGTCATGGCAACACCACTTCAGTATTTTTTTATGGAGAATCCCCATGGACAGAGGAGCCTGGCAGGCTACAGTTCATGGGGTTGCAAAGAGTCAGAAATGACTAACTGACTGAGCACACAAATCGTGGGAAAATATGTTATAGAGAAATTGTTTGTGAAAGGAAGAGTAGATTGAAAAGGTAAATTTCATTACCATCTTATTTTAATTGCCACAGCCACACTGACCTTTAGCAACCACCACCCTCCAGCCAACAGCCATCAACATCAGGGCAAGATCCCCTGTGACTTGCTGAAATCTCAGATAATGGTTAGCAGTTTTTAGTTATAAAGTACTTTTAACTAAGATATATACATTTTTCAACATGATACTTTTGCACACTTACTAGACTATACTACAGTGTAAATATAATTTTATATGCACTGGGAAACCAAAACTTTGTGTCTCACTTTATTGTGATACTTGCCTTATTATCATGATGGTCTGGAACTGAACCTGTAGTTTCTCTGAGTTATGCCTGTACTTCCAAACTGTCACTCCATTGTCTTCTTACATTCAGGGTTGCTGCTAAGCAATGTGATGTCATTTTATTCTTGTTCCTTTAGAAGCTTTTAAAATTGTCTGACTTTGGCCCTTAAATTTTACTATAATATGGTTTTATATATATCAGAGAAGGCAATGGCACCCCACTCCAGTACTCTTGCCTGGAAAATCCCACGGATGGAGGAGCCTGGTAGGCTGCAGTCCATGGGGTCGCTAAGAGTCAGACACGACTGAGTGATTTCACTTTCACTTTTCACTTTCATGCATTGGAGAAGGAAATGGCAACCCACTCCAGTGTTCTTGCCTGGAGAATCCCAGGGACGGGGAAGCCTGGTGGGCTGCCGTCTATGGGGTCACAGAGTCGGACACGACAGAAGTGACTTAGCATAGCATAGCATAGCATATATATATATACACATATACATATATAATTAAAAGTAAACATGATTATATGTATATTTTACTCTTTCTTCTACTTAGCATATCTTACATTTATTTGTTCATATATTTTCTGCTTTCCATTTTTCTTTTTCTCATCTTCTGGGAAACCAATTACCTCAGCACTTTTACTTCTCTGTATCTTTCCATTTCTTTTTAATTTTATATTTCTTCATCCTTCCAAAAATTCTTTTGGGAAATTGTTCAGTCTGATCTTTAAGTTCATGAACTACTCTTTAGTAACATCCATTTTATTATTTGTATCATCCACCTACATAATATTTTTACTTCTGTACTTTATTACTATTTTTTATCATTCTTATTTTATTTTATGTTTTTATTCCCCCTTTTTTGGTAAGTTCAATATAATGAATTGAAATTCTTATTCTTATTGCTTCTTGTAGCATCTCTTGTCCAGCTTGTTATCCTTTTCTTGATATAGTTTTATTTTAACCTGTGAGGCCATATTCCCAGAGATTCTCTGATATCTCAGTGCTTATTCTTCTTACCAGGTCTATGTTCTAGTTCTATATAAAGCGCTACTTACAATTCCAAGAATCTTAACATTTTGCCTGTGCTTATGTTTTTTCCTCCAACTGAAAATACGTCCATTTTTGCCTTTTGAAATCAATTTGTTCTGCAATACCTTAATTACATTTGTTTTCTACACTAAGTTTTTGTTCTCCTTAATAATTATAATTAATGCCTTCATCTTGTACATTCCATAACACTCTATACGTACTTTTAATTGTGGTTGTTTTGAGCAATCTTCCCCTTGCCAAAATATGAATTTATTGAAAACGATGGATTTTCTGTCTCTGTGTCTTCCTTAACATTTGGCAGCTTATCATATCCACATGGAGTACTCTTAAGAGATCTTAAATCAATATATAAATGAAGTTTACATTTATCTGAGCAAGCAAATTACATGGCAACAAGTATGGAAATGGATAAATAGCATGTGGGTAAGCAAACTATCCATAAGGATAATATATGATTTTTTAATGTTTAATTAGAAAACATATGTCATACTAAGATTTTTCTAATCCTTATATTGTTACTGTAAGATCAGCCAGAATAATTCATATTTTATATATGCTGAGTATTTTAACTCCTACATAGGGCCATATTTCCCTGTTTACTTTCTCACTGTGATATTTCAAGTAGCCAAAACTTTTAAAATATTTACCAGATAAACAAGTACACTGGTGAATGAATGACCCATGGCTGTTTGTACCGTGACCACATACTTATTGCTCTGTTAAGTCTCTATTAGTGCCTGCTGTCTTGGTATTATTATTAATAGTAGTGCCTTTCAATCTTGAACATGTTCTAATTTGAATAATATATGATTACACAAATTACTGTTTCTGTCATCAATAGACCAATTAAAACTTTACTAATAATTTCAAGGATACAAATAATTGTGAGGTTCAAATGAAGCAGGGATAGGTCTGGGACATCAGACATGGCTTTCCAGGGTTTTATTTCCCTTGAAGAACTTGCACCTATGGCCCAGCAAAGTAGATGAGATATTGATGAGTTTTGGGCAAGTATTTATTTATATTATGAAACATTTCTGTTTTCTTTTTCAGAAAGTTGTATAGTTTCTATGACTTTCTCCAGAGAGTGTAACCGTATAGATTCTGAGTTTATTTAATATAAGCAATCCTTTAGCCAGGCATCATCCTGCTAAGGGCATTTGATAGATAAGATCTCTTCCTCCTAGAAAATATCATTTGTCTTTTTTCTTTTTTTGGAGTTCCATTTGACATGGGGATTAGATCAGATCATGCGTATTCTTTCCTTTCCCCCTGGGCACTTTACAAACAGAATGAATGGATCACCGTCCAAATACTTTAACTCCTTCTTCCCACACCTCCAACAGGTTTTGAAATTTAGAGAGCATTTTATTACACTTAGTTTTTTTTAACTACACTTTAGATTATTATTACATATATATTGTACAGCTCTAGGTATTCAAACGGAGAAGGCGATGGCACCCCACTCCAGTACTTTTGCCTGGAAAATCCCACGGACGGAGGAGCCTGGTAGGCTGCAGTCCGTGGGGTCGCTAAGAGTCGGACATGACTGAGCGACTTCACTTTCTCTTTTCACTCTCATGCATTGGAGAAGGAAATGGCAACCCGCTCCAGTGTTCTTGCCTGGAGAATCCCAGGGACGGGGAAGCCTGGTGGGCTGCCGTCTGTGGGGTCACACAGAGTCGGACACGACTGAAGTGACTTAGCATAGCATAGCATAGGTATTCAAAAACCAACAGTAAATAAGGCATATAAAACTCTATCCTCATGAAGCTAATATATTAGTGGTAAAGATGGTATTATATATGTCAGTGGAATTTCTGTAAGATTATGAAGTTATAACATATGCTTAAGGATATATACTATATTGTTTCATTTATATTAGCAAATAAATCAATTGAATTACACATGACAGCTTAACTACTGATTATTTTTGTTGTAAACATTATCCAAAATTCCTCTTTCTAGTTATTAACTTGTAATAAATATATTTTTTATTTTATTTAAATTAAACCTGTTATCCCTTCTAGTTTTTATTCTAAATTGCCTAACCAAATATTTTATTTTTTCTTCATGAAATACTGCATGTCAGATATTTTAAAGAGATATAATGTTTCAGGGATACTTATTCTATCTTGTATTTTGAGTTTTTTCCATTATTAGAAATTAAACATATAAATTTCTTGATTTATACTGAAGAGATATGGCATACCAAGCAGATACTGCAACCCTACAAGTATGTGTTAGTGTTTTCTTAACCTTCTGTTTAAGTATAGCTGAAAGATGGGACAATTGCAGTTATTTCAACAAAATTTATACAGATGCAGTTATGAAGGAGCAAATTCAGATATTTTCCACAAAGTGCCAGCTGTTATATAAAAGACATTTCTGAGAACAAAACTGCTATTTTCAATTCAGAATATAAGGTCACAGGATTAATTATTTGAGGGTCATTATTATATCAAAGTGCCTGTGATCAGATTTATAGAATCTTTAGTTATTTTATCTCCATTATGTACTTTGTCTTTCTCTAAATCCATTTATGAGTCTGAAATGAAGACTCTCAAGGAGATTTTACGGTTTCCATTGAAACACATTACATTTTCTGCCTCCAACATTTTTCTTCCAAATTCATCCAATTTATCATAGCTTGCTGATTTCAATCCACTTGTGCTTTAGGCAGTTCTATCAGTGCTTTTTTTCTCCCCCCTCCTAAATTGTTTGCTGGAATGACTGAATTTTAGTCCAGGATATAAAACAATATAAACTAAATTACTTCAAATGAGTAATTAGAGCATACTCATGCATGTAAAACTAGAAATGTTTGTTGCTGCATTTAAAATTGAAAACAAAATTTAGTTTGTATCAGTGTAATAGTTCAAATTGCTTTTTAAGTATTTTTAATATTCTTACTAACAGGAATAGAGAGGAAGAAGGTTAAATTCAAATGAAAGTAAGTATAGCTTAATGGAAAGAAAATAGGCTTTGAATCAAATACATTGGTTTTACTTTCTAATTCTAAGCCACAATATGATTATATTCCAGTCCTGCATTCCATGTACCCCCCTGCATTATCCAGCTTCCCATGCACTAAAGGATTATATGATTATTTCTGCCTACTTGGCTGTGAGCAAAAGTGAAACTTATCACTTCAGAGTAAAAGCAATTAAGAGTATCATTCTCTTTCCCCCCTGGTAGATCTTGGAGGCCATGTGTTCCATTAGCATATTTAAAAGGTACTACTGACACACATTGTTCTTAGATGAGAAATGGATAAATCTTTACTCTGCTAAGCTACTAGGTTTATAGAGATAGAAGAAATTAAGGTTAATTATGGAGAAGGCAATGGCAACCCACTCTAGTACTCTTGCCTGGGCAATCCCTTGGACAGAGGAGCCTAGTAGACTGCAGTCCATGGGGTCGCGAAGCTCAGACACGACTGAGCGACTTCACTTTCACTTTTCACTTTCATGCATTGGAGAGGGAAATGGCAACCCACTCCAGTGTTCTTGCCTGGAGAATCCCAGGCAAGGGGGAGCCTGGTGGGCTGCCACCTAAGGGATCACAGAGTTGGACACGACTGAAGCGATTTAGCAGCAGTATGCTAATAAATACAGACATTGATACATAAGAAAACCCTTAAATATGGCCTCATCTTAGTGTCCAGATACAAAAACTGTTAGAAATTGGGAAAAATTGGCAGTCTAAGTTTTGTAGTAGCAAAGCATTTCCCTGTTATAACTTGGAAGGCAAACTGTGTGACTGCTAACTTAATGGCTTTAGGGGAAAAACAGAGTATTGATTTTGTGTGTTGGTTGTACTGTACTGTGTTTGGAAAGTTACCCTATAGAAAAAAGAGGAGCTCAGCAAAGTAGGGGCTTCCCTGGTGGCTCAGAGGTTAAAGTGTCTGCCTACAATGTGGGAGACCTGGGTTCAATCCCTGGGTCAGGAAGATCCACTGGAGAAAGGAATGGCAACCCACTCCAGTACTCTTGCCTGGAGAATCCCATGGAGAGAGGACTCTGGTAGGCTACAGTCCATGGGATCGCAAAACAGGAAATTAAAAAAGGCTTTGAGACAAAGGCCCAAACCTCTTAGTTGAAGATGATGACTTAAGACAGAGGTTAAGTGTGTGGGCTTCCCACCTACTGTTGTAGATAGCTTCATAGTAACTTCCATTAAATTGGTAGAGGTAAGAGAGATCGGAAGAAAGAAAAAGAAAGCAGATCTGAACACCATATATGACTTCAAACGACTTTTACATGCGATTACTGGCACATAGAACTAAGAGAAGAAATAGATCAACAGCTGAAAGTTTAATGGAAAGATATTACAAGAGTATCTTAGTCTGAGATAACTTTGAGCATTCAAGACTTAAATATACACTGAATCACCAATCTTTAGCAAGCAAGAAATACACTGAGAAAGCTGTTGTACCCTTCAGAGTAGGCAATTCTCCCTATCTGAGATGTGACAAAGAAGGATAATGAAAGACAGGACTTCTCACAGAAAGCAATATGAGAGACTAATCCAGGACCCATTCACACCTAAAAGTAGGGGAAGTTCACAGAGGAAACCAGTAACTAGCATGTCCCTCCTGTTCTCCCCATTTGTAGTTGACTTTTCCCTATACCAGTATGTGTCTGGGTGGGTGAATTGGGAGATGACTTGTCTTTGTAATTCATGTCTTTACACAAAACCTTATTCAGGCCTGATTGATAGACTGTTAAAAAACATCTAGAGATTCTGGACTTAATGGGACTTTCAATTGTTTTTCTTCAGGAGTATGTTCTATATGTAGGGGGAAAAGGATCAAATAATCTGTGATGACTTGTGGCAAGGATTTTGTGCTTATAAAATATTCCAGTTATTTGTCTAAAATTCCAAGCCTCTCTCAAAATTTTATTGGGAGGCCATAGTTTAGTTCTAGTTGATAGATTGTGACTCAAAGTAAGTATATTACTTCTAGGATAAGGTATTTAAGCATACCTTTCCCTCACTTCTTTCCTGTGGAGTCCTTGGAGAGCTCACATTTTCAGATGGTTTAGCTACATTATAGAAGATGGCTATCCTATCTACTTTAGATTTACATGAGCAAAATCAACCTTTATTAACCATTTGACTTTGTTTTTATCTGTTACTACAGCTAGAATTAGGGGCTTCCCTGGTGGCTCAGTGGTAAAGAAACTACCTGCCAGTGCAGGAGCCACAGGAGACACAGGTTCAATCCTTGGATCGGAGATCCCCTGGAGGAAGAAATGGCAACCCACTCCAGTATTCTTGCCTGGAAAAGTCCCATGGACAGACCTGATAGGCTACAGTCCATGTGATTGTAAAGAGTCAGACACAACTGAGCGACAGCATGCACACATGTGCAGTTAGTGTTAATTATTCTAACCACAGTGATCACATCTTACTTAGTCAAAGGGTATACTAAAAGGATGTACTAAAAGAGTATTCCACAAGTTTGCTATAAAAATTAAATAAAACATATGTATAATACTTGGCATGAAACTTATCACATGGCATATACCCATACAGTAAAATGTCTAACATGTAGTAAATGTTCAATAAATCTTAGCTGCTGCTGTTATTTCTGTTGTTATTGCTAGACCTCATGTGCCCACAAGTGTTAAAACAATAATAGATAATGTCTATACAGTCTATCTTGATTTCAGGAATATCTTTGAATTAAAAGAGATTCTCATAAGAATATTAGGATAAAGTAGAAAATATTTAGACGATGGCTCAAGTGGTAAAGGATCCGCCCCCAATGTGGAGAACACAGGAGATGCAGCTTTGATCCCTGGGTCGAGAAGACCACCTGGAGAAGGGAATGGCAACCCACTCCAGTATTCTTGCCTAGAGAATCCCAATGGACAGAGGAGCCTGAGAGGCTACAGGCCATAGGGTGAGAGTTGGACATAACTGAAGCAACTTAGCATGCATGCACGCACTTCCAAGCTACTAGTCCCTGGCTTCAGTTCAGTTCAATTCAGTTCAGTCGCTCAGTTGTGTCTGACTCTTTGCGACCCCATGGACTGTAGCATATCAGGCCTCCCTGTCCAACACCAACTCCCAGAGTCTACTCAAACTCATGTCCATTTAGTTGATGATAACATCCAACCATCTCATCCTCTGTCGTCCCCTTTTCTTCCCACCTTCACTGTTTCCCAGCATCACAGTCAGTTCTTCGCATCAGGTGGCCAAAGTATTGGAGCTTCAGCTTCAGCATCCATCCTTCCAATGAATATTCAGGACTGATTTCCTTTAGGATGGACTGGTTGGATTTCCTTGAGGTCCAAGTGACTCTTAAGAGTCTTCTCCAATACCACAATTCAAAAGCATCAATTCTTTGGCACTTGGCTTTCTTTATAGTCCAATTCTCACATCCATATATGACTACTGGAAATACCATAGCCTTGACTAGATGGACCTTTGTTGGCAAAGTAATGTCTCTGCTTTTAAATATGCTGTCTAGGTCGGTCATAACTTTTCTTCCAAGGAGCAGGTATCTTTTTATTTCATGGCTGCAGTCACCATGTGAAGTGATTTTGGAGCCCAAAAAACTAAAGTTTGTTACTGTTTCCCCATCTATTTGCCATGAAATGATGGGACCAGATGCCATGATCTTGGTTTTCTGAGGTTTGCTTAGATTTCTTAGTCCCTGGCTCAACATTGGTCAAAAGCAAATATATATATATATATATATATATACATATATATACACACACACACACACACACGTACATACTACTACTAAGTTGCTTCAGTCGTGTCCAACTCTGTGCGACCCCATAGACGGCAGCCCACCAGGCTTCCCCGTCCCTGGGATTCTCCAGGGAAGAACACTGGAATGGGTTGCAATTTTCTTCTCAAATGCATGAAAGGGAAAAGTGAAAGTGAAGTAGCTCAGTCATGTCCGACTCCAATGACCCCATGGACTGCAGCCTACCAGGCCCCTCCACCCATGGGATTCTCCAGGCAAAAGTACTGGAGTGGGGTGCCATTGCCTTCTCCGATATATATATATATATATATATATATATAAAATAATAATTGTAAATATATATAAATTATGATAGAAGTCTCCAAAACCACACACACACACACACACCAGTAAAATTTTAAAACTTTAATTGGATAAGGGGATAAACACAATCCTTGACTGGTAAGTCGCTGTGCTGAACTAGAGGCTGAACTTGACTAGGTGGCTAAACTAAAAAAATTGGAAAAAGAGGAAGAGGACCTGACCAGGAATGTGTGACTTTGCACTGAGAGGGAAATAAACTTCAAAGAGGTACTTCAGTCCTGTCACTGAATAAATTAGAAAAATGACCAAGCAAACAGCATCGGCCCCTGGTGGGGATGGGTGGGAATCAGCATCCTGAGTTGCTACCATATGCTATATTAAAATGTCCAGATTTCAGGGGAAAACTTATGAGATACACAAATAAGAACATGTAACTCATACACTGGGGGGTGGGGAGGGGGCAGGTGGAGGCGGGAAGAAGCCAGCCATAGAAACTGAATTTAAGAGGATCTATTTTGGTTTCCTTTGCTGGAATAATCAGATCAGATCAGATCAGATCAGCTGCTCAGTCGTGTCCGACTCTTTGCGATCCCATGAACTGCAGCACGCCAGGCCTCCCTGTCGATCACCAACTCCCAGAGGTCACTCAGACTCACATCCATCGAGTCAGTGATGCCATCCAGCCATCTCATCCTCTGTCATCCCCTTCTCCTACTGCCCCCAATCCCTCCCAGCATCAGAGTCTTCTCCAATGAGTCAACTCTTCACATGAGGTGGCCAAAGCACTGGAGTTTCAGCTTTAGCATCATTCCTTCCAAAGAAATCCCAGGGCTGATCTCCTTCAGAATGGACTGGTTGGATCTCCTTGCAGTCCAAGGGACTCTCAAGAGTCTTCTCCATCACCAGAGTTCAAAAGCATCAATTCTTCAGCGCTCAGCCTTCTTTACAGTCCAACTCTCACATCCATACATGACCACAGGAAAGATCATAGCCTTGACTAGGCGAACCTTTGTTGGCAAAGTAATGTCTCTGCTTTTGAATATGCTATCTAGGTTGGTCATCTTTCCTTCCAAGGAGTGTGTGTCCTTTAATTTCATGGCTGCAGTCACCATCTGTAGTGATTTTGGAGCCCAGAAAAATAAAGTCTGACACTGTTTCCACTGTTTCCCCATCTATTTCCCATTAAGTGATGGGACCAGATGCCATGATCTTCGTTTTCTGAATGTTGAGCTTTAAGCCAACTTTTTCACTCTCCTCTTTCACTTTCATCAAGAGGCTTTTTAGTTCCTCTTCACTTTCTGCCATAAGGGTGGTGTCATCTGCATATCTGAGGTTATTGATATTTTTCCCAGCAATCTTGATTCCAACTTGTGTTTCTTCCAGTCCAGCATGTCTCATGTTGTACTCTGCATATAAGTTAAATAAACATGGTGACAATATACAGCCTTGACGTACTCCTTTTCCTATTTGGAACCAGTCTGTTGTTCCATGACCAGTTCTAACTGTTGCTTCCTGACCTGCATACAGATTTCTCAAGAGGCAGATCAGGTGGTCTGGTATTCCCATCTCTTTCAGAATTTTCCACAGTTTATTGTGATCCATACAGTCAAAGGCTTTGGCATAGTCAATAAAGCAGAAATAGATGTTTTTCTGGAACTCTCTTGCTTTTTCGATGATCCAGCGGATGTTGGCAATTTGATCTCTAGTTCCTCTGCCTTTTCTAAAACCAGGTTGAACATCAGGAAGTTCACAGTTCACATATTGCTGAAGCCTGGCTTGGAGAATTTTGAGCATTACTTTACTAGCGTGTGAGATGAGTGCAATTGTGTGGTAGTTTGAGCATTTTTGGCATTGTCTTTCTTTGGGATTGGGATGAAAACTGACCTTTTCCAATCTTGTGGCCACTGCTGAGTTTTCCAAATTTGCTAACATATTGAGTGCAGCACTTTCACAGCATCTCTTTCAGGATTTGGAATAGCTCCACTGGAATTCCATCTCCTCCACTAGCTTTGTTCGTAGTGATGCTTTCTAAGGCCCACTTGCCTTCACATTCCAGGATGTCTGGCTCTAGGTCAGTGATCACACCATCATGATTATCTGGGTCGTGAAGCTCTTTTTTGTACAGTTCTTCTGTGTATTCTTGCCACCTCTTCTTAATATCCTTTACTTCTGTTAGGTCCATACCATTTCTGTCCTTTATCGAGCCCATCTTTGCATGAAATGTTCCTTTGGTATCTCTGATTTTCTTGAAGAGATCCTTAGTCTTTCCCATTCTGTTGTTTTCCTCTAATTCTTTGCATTGATCACTGAAGAAGGCTTTCTTATCTCTTCTTGCTATTCTTTGGAACTCTGCATTCAGATGTTTATATCTTTCCTTTTCTCCTTTGCTTTTCACTCTCTTCTTTTCACAGCTATTTGTAAGGCCTCCCCAGACAGCCATTTTGCTTTTTTGCATTTCTTTTCCTTGCGAATGGTCTTGATCCCTGTGTCCTGTACAATGTCACGATCCTCATTCAATAGTTCATCAGACACTCTATCTATCAGATCTAGGCCCTTAAATCTATTTCTCACTTCCACTGTATAATCATAAGGGATTTGATTTAGGTCATACCTGAATGGTCTAGTGGTTTTCCCTACTTTCTTCAATTTCAGTCTGAATTTGGCAATAAGGAGTTCATGGTCTGAGCCACAGTCAGCTCCTGGTCTTTTTTTTGTTGACTGTATAGAGCTTCTCCATCTTTGGCTGCAAAGAATGTAATCAATCTGATTTCAGTGTTGACCATCTGGTGATGTCCATGTGTAGAGTCTTCTCTTGTGTTGTTGGAAGAAGGTATTTGCTATGACCAGTGCATTTTCTTGGCAAAACTCTGTTAGTCTTTGCCCTGCTTCATTCTGTATTCCAAGGCCAAATTTGCCTGTTAGTCCAGGTGTTTCATGACTTCCTACTTTTGCATTCCAGTCCCCTATAATGAGAAGGACATCTTTTTTGGCTGTTAGTTCTAAAAGGTCTTGTAGGTCTTCATAGAACCGTTCAACTTCAGCTTCTTCAGCGTTACTGGTTGGGGCATAGACTTGGATTACTGTGACATTGAATGGTTTGCCTTGGAAACGAACAGAGATCATTCTGTTGTTTTTGAGATTGCATCCAAATACTGCATTTCGGACTCTTTTGTTGACCATGATGGCTACTCCATTTCTTCTGAGGGATTCCCTCCCACAGTAGTAGATATAATGGTCATCTGAGTTAAATTCACCCTTTCCAGTCCATTTGAGTTCGCTAATTCCTAGAATGTCGACATTCACTCTTGCCATCTCTTGTTTGACCACTTCCAGTTTGCCTTGATTCATGGACCTGACATTCCAGGTTCCTATGCAATATTGCTCTTTACAGCATCGGACTTTGCTTCTATCACTGGACACATCCACAGCTGGGTATTGTTTTTGTTTTGGCTCCATCCCTTCATTCTTTCTGGAGTTATTTCTCCACTGATCTCCAGTAGCATATTGGGCCCCTACTGACCTGGGGAGTTTCTCTTTTAGTATCCTATCATTTTGGGTAATAAGTCACACTAAAAAAAAAAAAAAAGTATATTCTCTTATAGTTCTAGAGGCCAGAAGTCCAAAATTGACCTTAAAGGCTGAAACAGATACTGGCAGGGCTACTTCCTTCTGGAAGTGCCAAGGAGGAATCCATCATTGTCTCTCCCAGCTCCTGCTGCTGCTAATTTGCTTCAGTCGTGTCCGACTCTGTGCGACCCCGTAGATGGCAGCCCACTAAGCTCCCCCATCCTTGGGATTCTCCAGGCAAGTGCACTGGAGTGGATTGTCATTTCCTTCTCTAATACATGAAAGTGAAAAGTGAAAGTGAAGTCACTCAGTTGTGTCGGACTCTTAGCGACCCCATGGACTGCAGCCTACCAGGCTCCTCTGCCCATGGGATTTTCCAGCTCCTAACATCTGCTGGATCATTGAAAAAACAAGAGAGTTCCAGAAAAACATCTATTTCTGCTTTATTCACTATGCCAAAGCCTTTGACTGTGTGGATCACAATCAACTGTGGAAAATTCTGAAAGAGATGGGAATACCAGACCTGATCTGCCTCTTGATAAATTTGTATGCAGTTCAGGAAGCAACAGTTAGAACTGGACATGGAACAACAGACTGGTTCCAAATAGAAAAAGGAGTATGTCAAGGCTGTATATTGTCACCCTGCTTATTTAACTTCTATGCAGAGTACATCATGAGAAACGCTGGGCTGGAAGAAGCACAAGCTGGAATCAAGATTGCCAGGAGAAATATCAATAACCTCAGATATGCAGATGATACCACCCTTATGGCAGAAAGTGAAGAGGAACTAAAAAGCCTCTTGATGAAAGTGAAAGAGGAGAGTGAAAAGTTGGCTTAAAGCTCAACATTCAGAAAACGAAGATCATGGTATCTGGTCCCATCACTTTATGGGAAATAGATGGGGAAACAGTGTCAGACTTTATTTTTGGGGGCTCCAAAATCACTGCAGATGGTGACTGCAGCCATGAAATTAAAAGACGCACACTCCTTGGAAGGAAAGTTATGACCAACCTAGATAGCATATTCAAAAGCAGAGACATTACTTTGCCAACAAAGGTCCGTCTAGTCGAGGCTATGATTTTTCCAATGGTCATGTATGGATGTGAGAGTTGGACTGTGAAGAAAGCTGAGCACCGAAGAATTGATGCTTTTGAACTGTGGTATTGGAAAAGACTCTTGAGAGTTCCTTGGATTGCAAGGAGATCCAACCAGTCTATCCTAAAGGAGATCAGCCCTGGAATTTCTTTGCAAGGAATGATGCTAAACCTGAAACTCCAGTGCTTTGGCCACCTCATGCGGAGTTGACTCATTGGAAAAGACTCTGATGCTGGCAGGGATTGAGGGCAAGAGGAGAAGGGGACGATAGAGGATGAGATGGCTGGATGGCATCACTGACTTGAAGGACGTGAGTCTGAGTGAACTCTGGGAGTTGGTGATGGACAGGGAGGCCTGGCATGCTGCGATTCATGGGGTCGCAAAGAGCGGACATGACTGAGCGACTGAACTGAACTGAACTGAACTGAACTGAGAGGTTGCCAGTACTCCCTACCTTATCACCACAGTCCTTTCCCTATGTCATCACATTTCTTTCTCCAATGAGAGCCAGTGAGCAGAAACCTCTGAAGGAACCAATACCAGAGTAGGAAAACCTGAAATCTAATTATGGATTGCTAGAGGCACAATGTGGAGAAGTCTGAGCGATAAAAGTGACATGGGGACCCATTCATTGAGGGCTTCCTACATTTTTGTGAGTTTTACCTCCTGGAAAATTAAATAAGTTCTTGTCCAGTGAATATTGGGGAAATATCCTCTCAGGTTTCTGACAAAGTAGGGTGAAAGGAATCACTTTGAAATACATAGTAGCATTCTATTCCTCCTAAGAGAAGTTTTTTTTGTGTGTTTGTGTTTTTTTTAAATTAGAATGGACTTTGTTGTTGTTGAAATATAGTTAATGTGCAATAGTAAATAATTTATAGGTGTACAATATAATGATTCACAATTTTAAGGGTTATATTACATTTAGAGTTACTATAAAATTTTGGCTATATTTCCTGTGTTGCTCACTATATCCCTGTAGCTTATTTTATACAGTATATTAATAGTTTGCACCTCTTAACCCCCTACTTCTTTGTTGTTCCTCCTCCCCCTTTCCTCTCCTCACTGGTAACCACTAGTTTTTTCTCTATATCTGTGAGTCTGTTGCTTTTCCATTTTATTTACTAATTTCTTTTATTCTTGCTGCTGCTGCTAAGTTGCTTCAGTCGTGTCCGACTCTGTGCAACCCCATAGACGGCAGCCCACCAGGCCCTGCTGTCCCTGGGATATTCCAGGCAACAACACTGGAGTGAGTTGCCATTTCCTTCTCCAATGTATGAAAGTGAAAAGTGAAAGTGAAGTTGCTCAGTTGTGTCCAGCTTTTGCGACCCCATGGATCCACTGCAGCCTACCAGGCTCCTCCATCCATGGATTTTCCAGGCAAGAGTACTGGAATGAGGTGCCATCACCTTCTCCGCTTTTATTCTTAGGTTCTACAAATAAGTGGTATCACTCACCAGTCTTTTTCTGTTTCAGTTATTTCACTTAGCATAATACACTCCAAGTCCATCCATGTTGTTGCAGATGACAAAATGTTATTCTTTGCTATGACTGAGTAGTATTCCATCATATATATACTACTGCTTCTTTGCCATTCATCTATTGGTGGACACTTAAGTTGCTTCCATAACTTGGCAACTGTAAATAATAATCTATAAACATTAGGGTATATGTATCCTTTCAAATTCATGGGTGATTTTTGAGGGGTTATACACCCAGGAGTGGAATTTCTGGTTCACATGGTAGTTCTAATTTTAGTTTTTTGAGAAACCTCCATACTGTTTTCCACAGTGGCTACACCTGTTTACATTCCCATGAACAATGTATGAGAGTTCCCTTTTCTCCATAGCACCACCAATACTTATTGTTTGTAATCCTTTTTTTGATGATAGCCATTTTAGCAAGTAGGAGGTACTATGTCTTTGTGATTTAAATTTGCAATTCCCTGATGATTACTGCTGTTGAGCATGTACTTATATAATCACTGGCCATCACTGACAATCTGCATGTCTTCTTTGGAAAAATGTTCTCCAGTTCAGTTCAGACCCCATGGATTGCAGCACACAGGCTTCCCTGTCCATCACCAACACCCAGAGTTTACTCAAACTCATGTCCATTGAGTTGGTGATGCCATCCAACCATCTCATCCTCTCTCATCCCCTTCTCCTCCTACCTTCAATCTCTCCAGGTCTTCTGCCAATTTTTAAACTGAGTTGCTTTTTGATGTTAAGTTATATGAGATGATTATGTATTTTGGATATTAACCACTTATTGGTTATTACATTTGCAAATATTTTCTCCCATTCAGCATGTTGTATTTTCATTTTGTCAGTGGTTTGCTTTGCTGTTGGAAAGCTTTTAAATTGAAGGCAATGCTACCCCACTCCAGTACTCTTGCCTGGAAAATCCCATGGATGGAGGAGCCTTGTGGGCTACAGTCCATGGGGTCGTTAAGAGTCAGACATGACTGAGCAACTTCACTTTCACTTTTCACTTTCATGCACTGGAGAAGGAAATGGCAACCCACTCCAGTGTTCTTGCCTGGAGAATCCCAGGGACGGGGGAGCCTGGTGGGCTGCCGTCTATGGGGTTGCACAGATTTGGACACAACTGAAGCAACTTAGCAGCAGCAGCAGCAGGTGCCATTTATTATTTTTATTTCCTTTGCTTTAGGAGACAGAGCCCCTCCTTTCCCCTGCCCCACCCCCGAATAAAGAACTACTGCTGTGATTTGTGTCAAAGAATGTTCTGCCTGTGTTTTCCTTTAAGAGTTAAACTGGTAACTGTGAAACGTACTTTGTGCATCTATAGATTTTTGTTTCTTAGACATTTCATATAAATATAACAATAAAATATGAGATCTTTATTGTCTCTTTTATATCGTGATGTTTGCAAGGATCTTATATGTTGTAGCATTTTTCAGTATTTCATTTTTATGACTGAAATTCATTTTATAGATATAACATTATCTTTATACTATATAGATACAATGTATTTTGTTTATCAGTTGATAGACACTTTATTTTTCAAATTTTAGGGCTATGATAAATGGTTTTTTTTCATATATGAGTTTTTATGTGGACATATATTCTCAGTTCTTTTGGGTATATAGCTAGGGGTGGTATTGGCGTGTCATATGGTAAGTCAATGTTTAACATTTTGATGAATTGTTTTCAAAAGTGGCTGTATCTTTTTTACAGACAGCAAGGTATAGGAGTCTATCAAAAATACATGAGGCTTCTAGTTTCTTCTTATGCTCACCAACACTTCTACTGTCATTTAATGATAGCCATACAAGTGGGCATGTAAAGGAACTCTCACTGAGTTTTATTTGCATTCCCTTCATGACCCTTTGGTTGAGCATCTTTTTAAGTGTTTATGGCCATTTGAATATCTTCTTTGGATTAATTTATTTTCAAATACTTTGCTTATTTTGCAACTGAGATATTTTCCTTTTTATTATTAACTTTTTAGGGTTTTTTTATATATTCCAGATACAAGCCTTTTAGCAGATATGTGGTTTGCATATATTTTTCTCTTATGTCATGAGTTGTCTTTTTTCACTTTCTTGTTGGTATCATTAGAAATACAAAGCTTTTTTCTTTTAATTTTAATAATCAACCTCTTTTTATCCTGTCTGTCTCCCTCCCTTCATCTTTCCTCCCCTTTCTTTTCCTTCTCTCCTTATTTTAATTTTAATTGACTTGCACTTTTCGTTTGATAATTAAAACATCATTTCCTGAGCCAAAGTTATGAAGAACTACTTCAATGTTTTCTTCTAAAAGATTTTTAGCTTTAATGTTTACCTATTTGTCTATGATCCATTTGAGTTAAGTTTTACATTTGGTGTGATAAATAAGGATCTAAGGTCACTTTTTAGAATGAGTTATTTAATTGTACCACCACCATTTATTGGAAAGACAAGACTATGCCCCCATTGAATTGTCCTGGCACTCTTGAAAAAATCAATTGACCATAAATGGACCTATTTTTGGATTCTCAATTCTATTAAACTGATGTTAATGTTTATCTTTATGCCAGTATCACCCTGACTTAAATACTGTATAAGTTTGTAGAAAGTTTTTGAATAAAGAAATGTGAGTCCTCCAAATTTTTATTTTTCAGATTGTTTTGGCTATTCAGAATCTCTTGCAATTTTGTATGAATTTTAAGATATCAGCTTTTTAATTTCTTCAAAAAAAGTTCCTTGGGATTTTATTAGGGATTGTTTGACTCTCTAGATTTGTTTGGGTATTATTGCCATTTTTAACAATTTTAAGTCTCCTGATCCAAGAGCATGAGGTTCTTTCCATTTATTTAGATCATCTTTGATTTATTTTAGCTTTTTTTAGTTAAAGTATACAAGTCTTGCAGACTTCCCTGGTGGCTCAGTGGTAAAGAATCAGCCTGACAATGCAGGAAATGTGGGTTTGATCCCTGGAAGATCTCCTGGAGAAGGTAATGGCATCCCACTCCAGTATGCTTGCTTGGAAATCCTATGGACTGAGGAGCCTGGACTACAGTCCATGGGGCTGCAAAAGAATCCTAAATGACGTAGTGACTGAGCAATAACAACATACAAGTTTAGTATTTGTTTTACTAAACTTATTCCATAATATTTTTCTTTTGATGCTATTATAGATGGAATTATATTCTTAAATTCTTTTTGAATTGTTCATTGCTAATGTATAGAAGTAAAATTGACTTTTGGATACTGCTGTCATACTGAACTTGTTAGCTGTAATATTAGTAGTTTTTTAATGTAGTCCTTAGATTTTCCTTACAGTATATCATATAATCTACCAGTAGAGGAAATTTTACATCTTCCTTAGTAATTGTGACCCTTTTTTCTCTTTTTCTTGGTGATGTGCATTGGCTAGAGCCTCCAGCACAATGTTGAGTAGATGGAGAAAGAAAAGACATCTTTGCCTTGCTCCTAATCTTAGAAAGAAAGCTTTAAGTACATTGTTAGGTGTAGTATTTTTATAGATAATCTTTATAAGATTGAAGCCGTTCCTTCTGTTCTGAATTTGTTGAATGAAGAAAGGTTGCTGAAACCTAACTAGTTTTTCTCCATTTATTGAGATGATAATGTAGTTTTTGCCCTATATTCTATTGATTTGGCATACTGCATTAATTACTTTTTATGTTAAATAAACTTTGCTTTCCTAGAATAATTCAACTTGGTCATGATGTATATAATACTTTAATATAAGGTTGGATTCAGATCACTAGTATTTTGATGTTGGTCTATAGATTTATTTTGTTGTCTTTGGTTTTGGTATCAAGGTACTACTAGCCTCTTAGAATGAAATGAAATGTGCTCCTTCCTCTTCTGTTTTTTGAGAGGGTAAGAATTTGTGAATAATTGGCATAAATTCTTTTTTAAATGTTTGGAATAATTCCCCAGTGAAGACATCTGGTTGAATGGTGTTTCCTAAAATATCAGGGTCCAATCACTGTAATCTATTATTGTGACCTTGTTAGAAAAAGGGTCTTTGCAGTTGTTATTAAGTATCCTGAGATGAGAACAGATCCTAGATTATCTGTAAAGTCCCTGGATGCCATCACAAATGCCCTTATTTAAAAAAAAAAAGAAAAAAAAAGGTAGCATGAGATTCCACATACACACAAATGGGAAGAAGAGAAGATAATGTGAAGATGGAGGCAGATAAGTAAAGGACTGCTGGCAGCTATCCAGAAGCTGAAAGAGGCAATAAACAGATTCTCTCTTATAGTTTCTGCAGGGAATGCAGCTCTGCTGACATCCTGATTTCAGCTTAACAAAGGTAATTTTGAATTAATGGCTTCTAAAGTTGTAAAGAGAATATTTTTTGTTGTTTTCAGCCAACAAGTTTGTGATAAGTTTTAAAATAGTCACAGGAATCTAATATACCACTTATACCCAGGGTTTTATTTGTATGAAAACATTAAACTACTGACTTGATTTCCTTACTTGTCATAGGATTATTCAGATTTTCAGTTTCTTCTTGGATCATTATGCATAGTTTTCCACTTTATAAGAATTTATTCATTTCATCTAAATTATATAATTTTGGCATTTGTTATTCACTGGACTGTGAAGAAGGCTGAGCGCCGAAGAATTGATGCTTTTGAACTGTGGTGTTGGAGAAGACTCTTGAGAGTCCCTTGGACTGCAAGAAGATCCAACCAGTCCATTCTGAAGGAGATCAATCCTGGAATTTCTTTGGAAGGAATGATGCTAAAGCTGAAACTCCAGTATTTTGGCCACCTCATGCGAAGAGTTGACTCATTGGAGAAGACTCTGATGCTGGGAGGGATTGAGGGCAGGAGGAGAAGGGGACGACAGAGGATGAGATGGCTGGATGGCATCACTGACTCGATGGATGCGAGTCTGAGTGACCTCCGGAAGCTGGTGATGGACAGGGAGGCCTGGCGTGCTGCGGTTCATGGGGTCGCAAAGAGTCGGACACGACTGAGCGACTGATCTGATCTGATCTGATCTGATTCACTGTATTTCTTTATAATCCTTTATATTTCTATAAATTTGCTTATGTACTTTCATTTTTTATATTAGTAATGTGAGTCCATTTTTTTCTCTCCCTCTCACTTTTTCATGGGGAAATCAATCTAAAATTTTCTCAATTTTGCTGGTCGTCTCAAAAAAATCAACTTTGTTTTTGTTGATTTTTCTCTATTTTTCTTTTTCCACTTTCATTTACATCTACTTTAATCTTTATTACCACTCTTTTTTGCTGGGTTTCAATCAGTTCAGTCACTCAGTCATGTCTGACTCTTTTCAACCCCATGGACTGCAGCACGCCAGGCTTGCCTGTCCATCACCAGCTCTGAGAGCTTGCTCGAACTCATGCCCATCAAGTCAGTGATGCCATCCAACGGTCTCGTTCTCTGTTATCCCCTCTGCTCCTGCCTTCAATCCCTCCCAGCATCAGAGTCTTTCCAATGAGTTAGTTCTTCTCATAAGGAGGCCTAAGTATTGGAGCTTAAGTCCTTCCAATGAATATTCAGGACTGATTTCCTTTAGGATGGACTGGTTGGATCTCCTTACAGTCCAAGGGACTCTCAAAAGTCTTCTCCAACACCACAGTTCAAAAGCATCAATTCGGTGTTTAGCATTTTTTATGGTCTAACTGTCACATCTATACATGACTACTGGAAAAACCATAGCTTTGACTATGTGTATATTTGTGGGTAGTGTAGTGTCTCTGCTTTTTAATATGCTGTCTAAGTTGGTCATAACTTTTCTTCCAAGAAGCAAAAGTTTTTAATTTCATGGCTGCGTCACCATTTGCAGTGATTTTGGAGTGCAAGAAAATAAAGTATGTCACTATGTCCATCGTTTCACCATCTATTTGCCATGAAAGTGATGGGACCAGATGTCATGATCTTAGTTTTTTGAATGTTGAGTTTTAAGCCAACTTTTTCACTCCCCTCTTTCACTTTCATCAAGATGCTCTTTAGTTCTTCTTTGCTTTCTGCCATAAGGCTGGGGTCATCTGTGTAACTGAGGTTATTGATTGATCTCCCAGAAATCTTCATTCCAGCTTGTGATTCATCCAGACTGGCATTTCACATGATGTACTCTACATATAAGTTAAATAAGCACGGTGACAATATACAGCCTTGATGTACTCCTTTCTCAATTTGGAACCAGCCTGTTGTTCCATGTCTGGTTCTAACTGCTGCTTCTTGACCTGCATACGGATTTCTCAGGAGTCAGGTAAGGTGGTCTGATCTTCCCATCTCTTTCAGAATTTCCCACAGTTTATTGTGATCCACACAGTCAAAGGCTTTGGTGTAGTCAGTGAAGCAGAAGTAGATGTTTTTCTGGAACTCTCTTGCTTTATCTATGATCCAGTGGATGTTGGCAATTTGAGCTCTGGTTCCTCTGCCTTTTCTAAAACCAGCTTGAACATCTGGAAGTTCTTGGTTCACAAACTGTTAAAGCCTGGCTTGGAGAATTTGAGTATTTGCTAGTGTGTGAGATGAGTGCAATTGTGCGGTAATTTTAACATTCTGTGGCATTGCCTTTCTTTGGGATTGGAGTGAAAACTGACCTTTTCCAGTACTGTGGCCACTGCGGAGTTTTCCAGATTTGCTGGCATATTGAGTGCAGCACTTTAACAGCAGCATCTTTTAGGATTTAAAGTAGCTTAGCTGGAATTCCATCACCACTAGTTTTGTTTGTAGTGATGCTTCCTAAGGCCCACTTGACTTCACATTACAGAATGTTTGGCTCTAGGTGAGTGATCACACCATCATGGTTATCTGGTTCATTAAGACCTTTTTTATACAGTTCTTCTGTGTATTCTTGTTCAGATCAGATCACATCAGTTGCTCAGTCGTGTCCGACTCTTTGCGACCCCATGAATCGCAGCATGCCAGGCCTCCCTGTCCATCACCAGCTCCTGGAGGTCATTCAGACTCACATCCATCGAGTCAGTGATGCCATCCAGCCATCTCTCATCCTCTGTCATCCCCTTTTCTTCTTGCCCTCAATCCCTCCCAGCATCAGAGTATTCTCCAATGAGTCAACTCTTCGCATGAGGTGGCCAAAGTACTGGAGTTTCAGCTTTAGCATCATTCCTTCAAAGAAACCCCAGGGCTCATCCCTTCAGAAGGACTGATCTCCTTCAGCCAATGGACTGGTTGGATCTCCTTGCAGTCACCACATTGACTAGGTGAACCTTTGTTGACAAAGTAATGTCTCTGCTTTTGAATATGCTATCTAGGTTGGTCATAACTTTCCTTCCAAGGAGTAAGTGTCTTTTAACTTCATGGTTGCAGTCACCATCTGCAGTGATTTTGGAGCCCAGAAAAATAAAGTCTGACACTGTTTCCACTGTTTCCCCATCTATTTCCCCATGCAGTGATGGGACCAGATGCCATGATCTTCGTTTTCTGAATGTTGAGCTTTCCAAGCCAACCTTTTCACTCTCCACTTTCACTTTCATCAAGAGGCTTTTCAGTTCCTCTTCACTTTCTGCCATAAGGGTGGTGTCATCTGCATATCTGTGGTTATTTTTTTTTTTTTTTTTCTTTTGATTATAATTTTTTTTTTTTTTTCTTTTCCTTTTTTTTAATATTTATTTTTTATAAAAAAAAAAAAAAAAAAGAAAAAAAAAAAAAAGATGTACTTTTCTTTTTTTTTTTTTCCTGTGTGTTTTTTTTTTTTTCCTTTTTAATCTTTTTTTTTTCTTCCCTCACAAAAAATTTAAAAAAAAGAGGGGGGGGGGGGTGTTTTTTTCCCCTCTTTTACAATTTTTTTCACTTTTTTTTTTTCTAAAAAAAAAAAAGAGTTGGTATAAACAAAAAAAAAGAAAAAGATGTTTTTCTGGAACTCTCTTGCTTTTTACATGATCCAGCGGATGTTGGCAATTTGATCTCTGGTTCCTCTGCCTTTTCTAAAACCAGCTTGAACATCAGGAAGTTCACGGTTCACATATTGCTGAAGCCTGGCTTGGAGAATTTTACTAGCGTGTGAGATGAGTGCAATTGTGCGGTAGCTTGAGCGTTCTTTGGCATTGCCTTTCTTTGGGATTGGAATGGAAACTGACCTTTTCCAATCTTGTGGCCACTGCTGAGTTTTCCAAATTTGCTGGCATATTGAGTGCAGCACTTTCACAGCATCATCTTTCAGGATTTGGAATAGCTCAACTGGAATTCCATCACCTCCACTAGCTTTGTTCGTAGTGATGCTTTCTAAGGCCCACTTGCCTTCACATTCCAGGATGTCTGGCTCTAGGTCAGTGATCACACCGTCCTGATTATCTGAGTCGTGAAGATCTTTTTTGTACAGTTCTTCTGTGTATTCTTGCCACCTCTTCTTAATATCCTCTACTTCTGTTAGGTCCATACCATTTCTGTCCTTTATCGAGCCCATCTTTGCATGAAATGTTCCTTTGGTATCTCTGATTTTCTTGAAGAAATCCCTAGTTTTTCCCATTCTGTTGCTTTCCACTATTTCTTAGGACCACAGCCTTGTCTAACTCAATGAAACTAATCTATGCCCATGAGAGATCTGACAGTATGTGGTCCGCTGGAGAAGGGAATGGCAAACCACTTCAGTATTCTTGCCTTGAGAACCCCATGAACAGTATGAACAGTTTTCTTGTTACTTCTTCTTAATCTATTATGTTGCTGTTACGGCCTTACTGTTTCTGTCCTTTATTCCGCCTATCTTTGCATGAAATGTTCCCATGGTATCTCTAACTTCTTGATGAAATCTCGAGTCTTTCCCATCCTATTGTTTCCCTCTGCTTCTTTGTATTGATCACTGAGGAAGACTTTCTTATCTCTCCTTTCTATTCATTGGCCCTCTGCGTTCAGATGGGTATATCTTTCCTTTTTGCTTTTGTCTTTCACTTCTCTTTTTTTCTCAGCTATTTGTAAGGCCACCTCAGACAACCATTTTGCCTTATTGCATTTCTTCCTCTTGTGGATGGTTTTGATCACTGCCTCCTGTACAGTGTTATGGATCTCCATCCACAGTTCTTCAGGCACTCTATCTCTCAGATCTAATCCCTTGAATCTATTTGTCACTTCCACTGTATAATTGTAAGGAGTTTGATTTAGGTCATAACTGAATGGTCTAGTGGTTTTCCCTACTTTCTTCAATGTAAGTCTGGTTGTGGCAATAAGGAGTTCAAGACCTGAGCCACAGTCAGTTCCCAGTCTTGTTTTTGCTGAGTGTATAGAGCGTCTCCATCTTCAGCTACAAGGAATATAATCAATCTGGTTTCAGTATTAACCATCTGGTGATGTCCAAGTGTAGAGTCATCTCTTGTGTTGTTGGTAGAGAATGTTTGCTTTGACCAGTGCATTCTCTTGGCAAAACTCTGTTAGCCTTTGCCCAGCTTCATTTTGTACTCCAAGGCCAAATTTGCCTGTTACTCCAGGTATCTCTTAACTTCCTACTTTTGCATTCCAATCTCCTGTGATGAAAAAGACATTGTTTTTGCTGTTAGTTCTAGAAGGTCTTGTAGGTCTTCAGAGGACAGTTCAACTTCAGCTTCTTTGGCATTCGTAGTTGGAGTGTAGACTTGGATACTGTGATATTGAAGAGTTTGCTTTGGATTTACCTTGGGTTACTGTTACATTGAATGGTTTGCCCTCTGTTGGGTTTTGATTTACCTTATTTTACTAGTTTGTTGAGGTGGAAGGCTATTTATTTGAGAACTTTCATTTTAATATTGGTGTTTACCATATAAATTTTGTTTTGACCAATGCTTTTGCTGAATCCCATGATTTATTTTTCTTTTCTGTCATCTTATACTTTTCTAATGTTCCAGGTGATTTCTTCTTTGATCTATTAGTTATTTGGAAGTGTATTTCATTTCCACATATTTGTAACTGTTCAAAATTTCTTTCTACTACCGATTTCTAATTTGACTAGATTGTGGTAAAGGGCATGCTTTGTATGATTCAGTATTTCTAAATTCATTGACTATTGAATATCACTGACTATTGTTTCATAGCCTAGCAAATGGTCTATTCTATAAAATGTGGGCACTTGAGAAGAATACGTTTTATTCTGTCATTGGGTAATCTCTTAGGATTTATTAATTTATAATGTTAGTGAAGCCTTGTATACGATTGTAGATCTTCTGCCCAACTCATTTCTTCTTTTTGTTGTTTTTCAGTCACTAATTCATGTCCAATTCTTTGTGACCCTATGAACCTGCAGTATACCGGGATTCCCTGTCCTTCACTATTTCCTGAAGTTTGCTCAAACTCATGTCCATTGAGTCCGTGATGCTATCTAATCAATCTCATCCTCTGTCGCCCCCTTCTCTCCTGCTTTCAATCTTTCCCAGCATCAGGGGCTTTTCCAGTGAGTCAACTCTTCCCATCAAGTGGCCCAGGAGCTTTAGCTTCAGCATCAGTCCTTGCAATGAATATTCAGGATTGATTTCCTTTAGAATTGACTGGTTTGAGCTCTTTGCTGTCCAAGGGACTCTCAAGAGTCTTCTTCAACACCACAGTTCAAAAGCATCAATTCTTCTTTATGGTGCAACTCTTACATACGTATATGACTACTGAAAAGTCCATAGCCTTAACTATATGGACCTTTGTTTGCAAAATGATGTCTCTGCTTTTTATTGTTTTTTTTTTTTCAATTAATTTATTTTAATTGGAGGATAATTACTTTATAATATTGTGATGCTTTTTGCCATACATCAACATTAATCAGCCACAGATATATATGTGGTTCCTCATCCTAAACCCCCTTCCACCTCCCTCTCTACCTATCCCTCTGTATTGTCCCACAGCACTGGTTTGGGTGCCTTGCTTCATGCATTGACCTTGGACTGGTCATCTATTTTGCATATGGTAATATACATGTTTCAATGTCATTCCCTCAAATCATCCCACCCTTGTCTTCTCCCACTGAGTCCAAAAATCTGTTCTTTACATCTGTCTTTTTTGCTGCCCTGCATATAGGATTATCATTACTGTCTTTCTGAATTCCATGTATGTGTGTTAATATACAGTATTTGTCTTTCTCTTTCTGACTTACTTCACTCTGTATAATAGATTCCAGTTTCATACACCTCATTAGGACTAACTCAAATGTGTTCCTTTTTATGGCTGAATTTCTCTGCTTTTTAATATACTGACATGGTTTGTCATAGCTTTTCTTCCAAGAAGCAAGTGTTTTTTAATTTCATGACTTCAGTCACCATCCCCAGTGATTTTGCAGTCCAAGAAAATAAAATCTGTCACAGTTCCCACTTTTTAACCATCTATTTGCCATGAAGTGATGGAACTGGATGTCATGATCTTAGTTTTATCAACATATTACTTTGGGAAGATATATACTAAGTCGCTCAGTTGTGTCTGACTCTTTGTGACCCCATGGGCTGTAACCCACTGGGCTGCTCTGTCCATGGGATTCTCCAGGCAGGAACACTGGAGTGGATTGCCTTTTCCTCCTCCAGGTGAGCTTCCTGATCCAGGGATTGAACCTCCATCTCCTACATTGGCAGGTGGATTCTTTACCACTGAGCCACATGGGAAGCTCCTCTGTATATACACTATTTACTTATCCACTCAGTTATGAAGGACATCTTGGTTACTCCTAAGTTTGGTGGTTATAAGTAAACTTGCTATAAATATTAATGTGCAAGTTTTTGGATGGACATAAATTTTCAATATATTTGGTTAAATACCAGGGAGCATGATCACTAGATCAGATTGCATAGTAAAACTATGTTTGGTTTTGTAAGAAACTGCTGAACTATCTTCCAAAGTAACTGTTGATGTTGTTCACTCACTCGGTCATGTCTGACTCTTTGTGACCCCATGGACTATAGCCCTCCAGGCTTCGCTGTCCTTCACTTTCTCCTGGAGTTTGCTCAAACTCATGTCCATTGAGTTGCTTATCCCATCCAATTATCTCATTCTCTTTTGCCCCCTTTTCCTCCTGCCCTCAGTCTGTCAAAACATCAAGGTCTTTTCCAGTGAGCTGGGTTTGCTTGTATATCTGGAAGTTCTCAGTTCACGTACTATTGAAAACTAGTTTGAAGATTTTCAGCATTAATTATCTTGTGAAATGAGGGCACTTGTGCAGTAGTTTGAAAATTGTTTGGCATTGCCATTTTTTGGGATTGGAATGAAAGCTGTACCATTTAATATTTCTACCAGCAATGAGTTAGATTTCTTATGCTCCACATCCTCCCCAGCATTTGTTATTGTCATTGTTTTGGATTTTCACCTTTCTGATATGAGTGTAGTATATCTCCCTTATTGCTTTTATTTTCATTTCCTTAATGATATATGGGAAGAAATATCAATAACCTCAGATATGCAGATGATACCACCCTTATGGCAGAAAGCGAAGAGGAAGAGCCTCTTAATGAAAGTGAAAGAGGAGAGTGAAAAAGTTGGCTTAAAACTCAACATTCAGAAAACTAAGATCATGGCACCTGGTCCCATCATTTCCTGGCAGATAGATGGGAAAACAGTGGAAACAGTGATAGACTTTATTTTGGGGGCCTTCAAAATCACTGCAGATGTTGACTGCAGCCATGAAATTAAAAGACTCTTGCTTCTTGGAAGAAAAGTTGTGACCAACCTAGACAGCATATTAAAAAGCAGAGACATTACTTTGCCAACAAAGGTCCATCTAGTAAAAGCTAGGGTTTTTTCCAGTAGTCATGTATGGATGTGATAGTTGGACTATAAAGAAAGCTGAGCACTGAAGAATCGATGCTTTTGAACTGTGGTGTTGGAGAAGACTCTTGAGAGTCCCTTGGGCTGCAAGGAGATCCAACCAGTCCATTCTAAAGGAAATCATTCCTGAATATTCATTGGAAGGACTGATGCTGAAACTAAAGCCTCAGTACTTTCACCACCTGATGCGAAGAACTGACTCATTTGAGAAGACCCTGATGCTGGGAAAGATTGAGGGTGAGTAGAGAAGGGGACGACAGAGGATGAGATGGTTGGATGGCATCACCAACTCAATGGATATGAGTTTGAGTAAACTCCAGGAGTTGTTGATGAACCGGGAAGCCTGGCGTGCTGCAGTCCGTAGGGTCACAAAGAGTTGGACACAACTGAGTGACTGAACTGAACTGAATGATATATGGTATTAAATATCTTTTCATAGGTTTATTTGCCATCTATATATCTTCCTGGTTTAGGTGTTCATTTTGTGTTTTGCCAGTGTTTTTATCTGGATTGCCGTTTTCTTATTGTTGAGTTTTAGGAGTTTTTTTTATATTTTGGATAATAGCCGCTTATCTGGTATGTGTTTTGCATATGTTTCCTCCCAGTTTGTGACTTATCTTCTCATTATATTAGTGTCATCTTTCTCAGAGCAGAAATTTTTGATTTTAATAATGTTCAATATATAAATTTTTTTCAAGGATTGTGCCTTTGGTGTTACATCTGTAAAGTCATTTCTTCACCCAAGGTAATCTAGGTTTTCTTCTGTGTTTTCATCTAAGAATTTTCTTAGTTTTGTTTTTCACATTTAGGTTCATGATCCATTTTGAGTTTTTTTAAAAAGGGCATAAAATCTGTATTTAGATTCATTTTCTTGCTTATGATGTTCAGCATCACTGGTTGAAAAGACTATTTTGATCCCTTGTGTTGCCTTTGCTCCTTTGTTAAAGATTAGTCTACTGTGTTTATGTGAATCTATTTCTAGGTTCCTTATTCTGTTCCATTAATCTATTTGTCTGTTCTTTCTCAATACCACACTGTGTTGATTGCTGTAGTTGTACACTGTAAAAGATATATTATTTGGTATGTGAATTATATCTTAATAAACATGATTTGAAAAAAAATCAGAAAGAATAGTCAACAAGTAAATGGATAGACAGTTACCTTTAAACTGAAACTTAATTGCAAACCTGGATTAATAACAGTTTTAAGATTCACGCAATCAAGAATTTTGTTTTAAGACACCCAGTTGGGACAAATATATGAGACTAAAACAAGTGTAGTTCAAGTATATTATAAAGAGAGAACAGTTCAAGAAGAGATTTGTAATTATTGTGTAATAAAAGTTTAATCACAGTTTTTTATCTTACATATAGTAATATATCAGTCATAGTGTACTCTGATTATTTGCAGCAATCTTCCTAAAGTACTGTTTTTAGATTCTGAAAAAACATCTAGGAGTGTGAAAAAAGGCTTTTGGGTAAATCAGTAATGTTTGCTATCATCAAGGAAGTGAGAATTTATAGTGTTCAAAGTGAAATTAATAGTTGAACTAATAAAATTGAGATTTAAAAAATTCATCCTATGCACAAAATGTTTCACTCAACAATAATGTTTCACAACTAATCTAAAGAAAGCACTTTTGTTCTTCAGTTTTATAGATGAAAAAACAGTGGCATGGGAAATTAAGTGTCTTGCTTAAAGTTACTTTCTGGAATGCTAGAATATTCCTTGTTCCTGTTTTTATATTCCTAATCACTATCTAGTAATAGCTCTTATTGTCCAGTGATTCAAAATCAACAGAATGGTAGAGTCAAGGCATTTTTTCAATAGAATTGGACTAGTATGATTTATGTGATTAGTGTGGTCCAAGTTAAACACATATTTGACAGATTTCAGATTAAGAAGTTTAGATCCTCAAATTAAGATACAATAGTTAGAGGGGGAAAAAAAAAAAAAAAAAAAAAGAGCCATCATGTTCCTTAGAAGATTGCAGAAAAGGTGAACCTGAGTAAAGGGAAGTAATATAATCATCAAAAGACTGAAAGGAATTGAAAGCATTAGTCATTCAGTCATGTCTAACTCTTTGCTACCTCATAAAGTGTAGCCCGCCACACTTCTCAGTTCATGGAATTCTCCAGGCTAGAATACTGGAGTGGGTTGCCCTTTCCTTCTCCAGGGGATCTTACCTACCCAGGGATCAAACCCAGGTCTCCTGCATGACAGGCAGATTCTTAACCATCTGAGCAACCAGCAAAGCCCATATCAAAAGACTGGTTGATAGTAATTCAGGAACCTATAGAAAGTTCCCTGATCAAAAATTTGTGGAGAGTTGATTATGTTTTTCTCTGTTTATGGCTAGGTGTAGAACTGGTTTGAATATTTTGTTCTATCTAAAATTACCAAAGAAGTAGAACTATATAAAACTGTGCAAAAGGCAAACTTAAAAAGGAAAGAAATCTTAAATCTGCCACTGACTTCTTTGAAATAATGAAACTCATCACAAAAGGCCACATATTTTACGATCCATTTGTAATAAATGTTGAAAATACAGACGTCTATAGGGATATGATGTAGATAAGCCATTGGCTAGGGTTGGGGAGATGGTGGAGGCTGGGGGATAGAAAGTAACTCTAATGGTTATAGTATTTATTTTTGGCATAATAAAAAATGTTCTAAACGTGGTGATGGAGGTACAACTCTGCATGTGTCATTGTATTATACAATTTAATGTTTTAATGGTTAATTATTATGATATGTTAACTATATATTAATAAAGATCTTTTAAAAAGTCACTGAGAACATTTTTAAAACACATGGATGTCAACAATGGTGATATTTATCTGAGATGTTGCTGTCATTAACAAGAGCAATTGAAACAGTTATTTGTAATCAACCTTTCTAGTTGATGATCAAGTAACAATATTTTATTTGTTTTACTTATTAGTATGTAGATCAGATCAGATCAGATCAGTCGCTCAGTCATGTCCGACTCTTTGCGACCCCATGAACCGCAGCATGCCAGGCCTCCCTGTCCATCACCAGCTCCCGGAGGTCACTCAGACTCGCATCCATCGAGTCAGTGATGCCATCCAGCCATCTCATCCTCTGTCGTCCCCTTCTCCTCCTGCCCTCAATCCCTCCCAGCATCAGAGTCTTCTCCAATGAGTCAACTCTTCGCATGAGGTGGCCAAAATATTGGAGTTTCAGCTTTAGCATCATTCCTTCTAAAGAAATTCCAGGATTGATCTCCTTCAGAATGGACTGGTTGGATCTTCTTGCAGTCCAAGGGACTCTCAAGAGTCTTCTCCAACACCACAGTTCAAAAGCATCAATTCTTCGGCGCTCAGCCTTCTTCACAGTCCAACTCTCACATCCATACATGACCACAGGAAAGACCATAGCCTTGACTAGGCGAACCTTTGTTGGCAAAGTAATGTCTCTGCTTTTGAATATGCTATCTAGGTTGGTCATAACTTTCCTTCCAAGGAGCAAGCGTCTTTTAATTTCATGGCTGCAGTCACCATCTGCAGTGATTTTGGAGCCCAGAAAAACAAAGTCTGACACTGTTTCCACTGTTTCCCCATCTATTTCCCATGCAGTGATGGGACCAGATGCCATGATCTTCGTTTTCTGAATGTTGAGCTTTAAGCCAACCTTTTCACTCTCCACTTTCACTTTCATCAAGAGGCTTTAAGGTGCTTGTAAATATGTTTTTTTACTGCTATCATGTTTAAAGAATTTGGGGGGATTATAAAGTTTTGTATTTAACTCATAATGCATCACAATTTCTTCCATGTAGAATATACAGATACAGGTTCTTTGATAGCATTTCCACATAGAATGTTTAATTTTCAGAAATATATTCGTGGTATTAAATGGAGAAATAGTTTCTCTATCCTACTGTAATCAGTTTTCAATATACCTCTGTTTCATTTGAGATATACGATTTTTGGTAACATTCATTATTATGGCGATTGTGAATCACACATAGGCTGTCTATGTGTGAATGTGTAATAGGATAGGGTAGGGGAAGCCCTCAGACACTTTTGTATTGTTACCAAGAAAACTGATGGCCACTGTAATTTAAGTGACATTTATATGCCTAACAAATCAGGAAAAACTCAGTGCATGACAGAAGTCAATGTCACTGCTTTTTCCTTTACATTTACTTTCTGTTTCCCTCTCCCTCCTATTCTTTGCTTCACCTGAACTCAAAGCTGTCTCAAAGCTTGTTTACCATGAAAGCCGTCCACTTGTGCTGAGACATCAGACACTTTTGTTGAAAAGAGCAGCTGCTTCAGATGCATTTTTGACCATTCAGATCATAGCTACACTGATTTTAAATAGTCTGAGACCATTTGTTTCTTCACAGATAGCTCATAAATCTATAATCCATTTAGAAGGACCAGATAAGCTCTGTTGACTGCAAATGGTACTGGCTTCTATGTTCCTATGAAAGGTTCATGTGACAGTAAAACTATCTATTGAGACAATTGAAAATAAATAAGTTACAATGTGGTCTAGTTGTTTTGTTCTTTAATAGAAAAACTCATATATAGTACAAATATAAAGATAATTTCCTTTTAGCAAATAGTTATTATTCATATGATAAACTATAGCTAAAGAAATTGTATCACCCTTTTTGGAATAATTCAGTTTCTGGACATTATAGCTGTACCTCAAAATTCCCTAGTATTATTAAATAAAAAGTATAAAAAGGTATAATTTTCCTCAATTTTTATCTGAATATTATTAGTAATCATGTAAATAGAAACAAATAATATGAGTTCAAAAATTTTTTTTCTTATTTTTAGAATAAAATCTTAAATGGCATTGTATAGCAAAAATGATGTTTTAAATTAAAGAAGTTAAATGTGACCTTATTAAGGAAGTGTTAGCTTGTGTTTGAGTATGAATGCTATAAACTTTAGAAAGAATAATATGTATAAGCATATTTAATCTAGTTCACCAAATCTGATTTTCCTCCTGTATTTCCTGTCTCAATACATGGCATCACTGTCTATCTGGCCCCTAAGCCCAAATGCTAGCATTCATCCTTAATTACTTTTCCCCCTGTCCTCTATGATCTGATTTATTGTCAAGCCGTATTGGCCTTGCTTTTAAAACATATGCTAAATCTTTCCTCTTCTGTGCAACTTCATTGCTTTCACTCTAGCACAACCTGCCATTTTTATTCATTTTTTTGCGGGCACGAAAAAAATATAATCCCTTTCTTTTTCTTTTTTTCCCCCCTCTCCCCCCCTTTACCTTCATTTTAAAATAAAAAAAAAAACACCTAACCACTAAAAATTCTCATAATCATAAAAATAATAACAAAAAAAAACAACAAATTATTCTACTACCTTTATTCTCCTATTTATTCTCACTCCTCCCCTCCTTCTCCTCCCCCCCACCACCCACCCCCCCCCTCCCCCTTCTCTGCCAACAAAAATATCTTTTTTTTATCTCCCCCAAACACACACACTATAACTACTTTCCTGTTTCTTTCTCTTTTCTTCCCTTTTCTTTTCCCCCCCCTTTTCCTTCCCCCACCCCCCCCCCACCTTCCATTTTCTTTTTTTCCCACTCATTATCCACCTCTCTCCCACCCCAAACAAATGAAAAAAAAACACCCCCCCCTCCCTCCCCCAACCCCACACAACACTCACACACCCACCCACAAAAACAGAAATGACCCCCCCCCACCACCTCACCTCCCCCCCCCCTTCCCCCTCCCCCCACCCCTCCCAGCATCAGAGTCTTCCAATGAGTCAACGCTTCGAATGAGGTGGCCAAAGTACTGGAGTTTCAGCTTTAGCATCATCCCCCCAAAAAAAAAAGGGAGGGGATCTTTTTAATAGGATAGAGTGGTTGGTTGCCCGCGGAGGGGAAGGAAAGAGACTCAACCACACCCCACAACACAAACAAAAAAACTAAACCCTCCTCCTTTCTTTTCTTTTTCTCCCCCCCCTCCCACAAAACAAGACCAAAAAAAAAAAAAAAAAAAAGAAAAGAACGACTTTTGTCGGCTTTTTTGTTCCTTTTTTTTCTCTTTTTAAAAATCTTATCAGGTTGGTCATAACTTTTCTTCCAAGGAGTAAGTGTCTTTTAATTTCATGGCTGCAGTCACCATCTGCAATGATTTTGGAGCCCCCAAAAATAAAGCCTGACAATGTTTCCACTGTTTCCCCATCTATTTGCCATGAAGTGATGGAACCAAATGCCATGATCTTCGTTTTCTGAATGTTGAGCTTTAAGCCAACTTTTTCACTCTCCACTCACCTTCATCAAGAGGCTTTTTAGTTCCTGTTCACTTTCTGCCATAAGGGGGTGTTATCTGCATATCTGAGGTGATTGATATTTCTCCCGGCAATCTTGATTCCAGCTTGTGCTTCTTCCAACCCCATGTTTCTCATGATGTATTCTGCATAGAAGTTAAATAAGCGGGGTGACAATATACAGCCTTGATGTACTCCTTTTCCTATTTGGATGTCCTACATATCCTTTATTATCTTTCATATTTGAGATGAAATTGTATTTCCTTTAAAAAATCTTTCTTGTCTATCTATCTAATGTAATCACTAGACTTGTTTTTGTTTTAACCTGATTGATTTCCACCAGAGCACTTATTTCCAGATATTTTCTTGTTTATGATTTTGTTATGTGTTTCTCCCGCTAGGAGTTCAATGAGACTATACCTTTCATAGTACCTCTTCTCCTTGTGTATAAGTTTCTTACACATAGCAAATGTTCAATGCTATATTTATACTTTTTATAGGTATTGTATTTCTTATTTGATTGTTTTGTTTAGCAAATAAAAACAATTTTTATTAAAGAAAGGTTGAAAATACATGTAGAAAACAAATAATTCTCAAACCATTAAAATTGAAAATAAAATTTAGAGGAAAATCTAAGAAAATTAAGACCTGGAAGGAGTTTACATAAGAAGTTTCTTACTTGTGTTTTCTGAATTTCAGTTGAATTTTCAAGCTCCTACAATATGAGTGGATGGATGGAGGAATGGATAGATAGATGAATTAATAGATAAATCAAAATGATTTTAGGAAGCTTGAAGCTATTAAATTCTTCATTGAGACCATATGTAATTTTAAATAGCTGCCATTGCGAGAAATTGGTGTCTATTACATTAATAAAACAATGAAATTGAGAGTTGAGATCTGAGGTTGGATAAATGTTCACAGAAGCTTGGACTTACTAGGTCAATTATCCAAAAAGAAATTAAAATAAAAGAACCATTAACATATCAGAATGAATTATAATCAAAATGAAATAGAAATTAATAATTTAGGAATGAGAAAAAGAGAAAAATGAATTCTAATATGACCACAAGCAACAATTAAAATCTTAAATAGCTACATTGTAGTGGAGTGTATATAGTCTCTGAAGGTTTTTTGAGGTTTCTGACATTTCATTTCTGTTTGTTGATTTATACTTTGAAGCTTATATCATTGCAACTTATAAAATTAGATCCTTTAGAGGTTATTCTAAAAATTACTTAAAGGGATTTATTTAAATAACACTTAAGGTCAACTGTTCTGGTTTCTCTAATGGCTATACTGAAACTTGGCAATATCTTTTGGTCTCTACATGTTTAAAGTGAAGAAAGATATAAAAGGAAGGGTGAAAGCAGGGAGTGAGGAAATATATCTCTCATTGTATTACAGACACTAGTTAAATTCAAGGTGGAGAGGTGCATTTTGTGGATTAGACCTAACTCTATATTTTTATAAAAAATTCTTTTTGGTATGGTAAGAACTCTTAACATGAGATCTTTCCTCTTAACAAGTTTTAAGTGTACAATACAGTATTGTTGACTACTGATCCAATATCAAAAAGTCTCCCCCCCAGAACATTTTTCAATATGTCTGCTGGCAATTTTGTATATCTTCTTTGAATAAATGTCTGTTCATGTCTTCAGTACATTTTCAAAATTGTAATATCATTTTTTATTATTGTGTTGTGGGAGTTCTTGTTCTATTATGATTTGCAAATATTTTCTCCCATTCCATAGATTTTTTCTTTATTCTATTGATCATTTGCTTTGTTGTGCAGAATCTTTTTAGTTTGTTGTAATCTCATTTTTCTTTTTTTGCTTTTGTCACCTGTGCTTTTAATGTCATGTCCATTAAATCTTTGTCAAAACTGATATCATGACATTTTCTCTTGTTTTCTTCTAGGAGTTTTAGTGGTGTTTCAGAATTAAGTCTTTAATCCATCTTTAGTGATTTTTTAAAATATTATATGAGATAACTTTTCAATTTATTTCTTTTTCTTCTCTAACTACTCAAAGAACTTCCAGTACTATTTTGAACAGGGTAGCATCCTTGCTTTTTCCCTGATATTATAGGAAAAATTGTGGGAATTCATTACCCCTAAACCTGCCTACAGGAAAAAGGCTAAAGGGAGTTCTTTAACTTGAAAGAAAAGAATACTAAAGAGCAAATGATAAACTATGTATTTAAAAAAAATAGTAAGACATTTTAAGACACTAAGCCAGAGACCTAGTTTATGCCCTCTGCTGCTGCTGCTGCTGCTGCTAAGTCACTTCAGTCGTGTCCGACTCTGTGCGACCCCAGAGATGGCAGCGCACCAGGCTCCCCCGTCCCTGGGATTCTCCAGGCAAAAACACTGGAGTGGGTTGCCATTTCCTTTTCCAATGCATGAAAGTGAAATGTGAAAGGGAAGTTGCTCAGTCGTGTCTGATTCTTAGCGACCCCATGGACTGCAGCCCACCAGACTTCTCCATCCATGGGATTTTCCAGGCAAGAGTACTGGAGTGGGGTACCATTGCCTACTCGGTTTATGCCCTCTATTATCTACCAAAACAGTTTAAGCCACTTCATCATTTTGTCTGTATATGCACTCTGTTTACCCTCTACTTAAAAAACAGCAAAAAGAAGGAAAAAAACAAAGAAACAGAAAAGTTTCTGAGTATATTTTTACCATAAGTGATTTTTGCTAATTTTATTTTTTTTTAATTGGAATGTTGTGTTAGATATAAAAGACCAAAAATGACCAAATCTATCTTAAGAACACAGCTAGAAGGATCACATTTTGCAACATATTTTCAAACAGAAATCGTTGGCAAGGATGACATTCAAATATGACTCCATTATTTTACTCAAAGATTGTTTAATGGACAAATTACATTTTTTAGTAGCAACCTTAAAAAAAAAAAAAAAAAAAAAAAGAAAGAAAGAAAATCAGCCTAACATGAATTTTGCTTGGGTTTCAGAATTTCACGTTATTTGCTTAACAGTTATAATTTGTTAACCATCTCTTTTTGTATTCAGGAAGTAGAAATAATCATTAATTTCCTGGTGAATGTTAAAGAGCTTCTCAGTCTCAGTCTCAATTCAGTCACTCAGTCTTGTCCGACTTTTTGTCACCCTATGGACTGCAGCATGCCACACCTCCCTGTCTATCACCAACTCCCAGAGTTTACTCAAACTCATGCCCATTGAGTCGGTGATGCCATCCAACCATCTCATCCTCTGTCATCATCTTCTCCTCTGGCCTTCAATCTTTCCCAGCATCAGGGTCTTTTCCAATGAGTCAGCTCTTTGCATCAGGTGGCCAAAGTATTGGAGTTTCAGCTTCAGCATCAATCCTTCCAATGATTATTCAGGACTGATTTCCTTTAGGATGGACTGGTTGGATCTGCTTGCATTTAGAAATGCAGCCAAAGGTTTCCAAGAACATCTATGTATGTACCCAATTATGATTCTAATAGCCTGCTCTTGTCTTTCAAATTAAATGTGCAACTGGAAGCTATGTTAATACCTTATTTGCTTCCATCTTATGACAGCTCTTTAAATCAGTGACCAAGTAATTGTCATTTCTAAGCCTACAATTCAAGTAGTCAATTATATGTGTGTTTTTTTTTTTTTTTTTTTTTTTTTTTTTCCTGGAATTAAAAAAAAAATGCTATGCAAAGGAAGAGTGTTAAATAGGATTATATAAAGTATTTTCTTAAGAGATTCAGTAGTTTAGGTAAAGGATTAATATCATAATAGTGTCAAACAATGTTTGGGAAATAGGCATCAGTCTATCTGTCGGCATTTTCCTATGGTCAGCTTGGGTGAGAGATGCAGTACCAAAACTACCTCATGTCACATTTTTCCTTTTCTATTTGAACAGTGTTTTGTTTCCAATATTTTATGTCAATGCCCTTCATATTCAAAGGTGATGCTCCTTATTGTATTGCTTACCTTGTATATATAGATAGGTGACCTTCGGGACTTTTCATTTGGATTGCATTTATTGTCAATTCCCAGTTCACAAAAAGGAATGTCATTTTGGGGCCTATTGTTATTGAAAAGTTTTTGCCGGATATCAAGTTACTCCAAGTCATACAGAAGCTGCTTACATATCAGATCAACAATCTACTTCAAAGATTTGAACTTGTATAATGAAGGAGACTTTGTGATTATTATTTTTGTTTTATAATATAAAAGAAGCAGAAAACAATGTCACCAATACAAAACTGTTATACATTTAGACCTTATACTTGCTTGTATAGAAAGTTCACTTTGCAACCTCCTAGATTATTATAGTCACTGTTTTGGTCCCTAATGCTGTCAACTAGATCTGATAAAGACCCTTGATACCATTGTCAGGAAACACATAGTTGAAGCAAAAAGACTGTTAATTGGGAAAAGATGCCAGTAGAAGGGAAAGTGGAGTGAAAGTACAAGTTAACAGGATGAGGAAAGTACATATCAAATAATTCAAATTGTCCATCCATCTGCTATACTTAAATCTTATAGTGGAACTCTTTGACTTCTTTATGAAACACAAGACTGCCTTTGAGAAAAATTAATATATTCAAAGTTCATTTCACACATATATTTTTTTAAATCCCAGTTTTGTATCAGATCAGATCAGTCGCTCAGTCGTGTCCGACTCTTTGCGACCCCATGAACCGCAGCACGCCAGGCCTCCCTGTCCATCACCAGCTCCCGGAGGTCACTCAGACTCGCATCCATCGAGTCAGTGATGCCATCCAGCCATCTCATCCTCTGTCGTCCCCTTCTCCTCCTGCCCTCAATTCCTCCCAGCATCAGAGTCTTCTCCAATGAGTCAACTCTTCGCATGAGGTGGCCAAAATACTGGAGTTTCAGCTTTAGCATCATTCCTTCTAAAGAAATTCCAGGATTGATCTCCTTCAGAATGGACTGGTTGGATCTCCTTGCAGTCCAAGGGACTCTCAAGAGTCTTCTCCAACACCACAGTTCAAAAGCATCAATTCTTCGGCACTCAGCCTTCTTCACAGTCCAGCTCTCACATCCATACATGACCACAGGAAAGACCATAGCCTTGACTAGGCGAACCTTTGTTGGTAAAGTAATGTCTCTGCTTTTGAATATGCTATCTAGGTTGGTCACAACTTTCCTTCCAAGGAGCAAGCGTCTTTTAATTTCATGGCTGCAGTCACCATCTGCAGTGATTTTGGAGCCCAGAAAAACAAAGTCTGACACTGTTTCCACTGTTTCCCCATCTATTTCCCATGCAGTGATGGGACCAGATGCCATGATCTTCGTTTTCTGAATGTTGAGCTTTAAGCCAACCTTTTCACTCTCCACTTTCACTTTCATCAAGTTTTGTTTATACTCAATAAATAGCTGAGTTTTTTAAATCATATACCAAAAATGTAAAATATGATTTTAACTATAGAAGATATAAAGAAATATAAGACATAATCCTTATCCTTTAAAATCTAAAGCTTATAGAAAGAGTTAAGATGGATAGTTATTGTGCAAGCAGAATTCTCTATGAACCATATGAGTGGATTTTGTCCCAGTTTTATAAGACAGTGCTTCCAGTTATGGCACCAATTAATAATAATAATAGTTACAAGTTTGTTGTGTTAAAATGAGAGAATTTGTAATTAGTAGAAAATGTATTGTTTATATTATACAATTACAGTAATAAAAATAGAATATAAATGATTAGATATCACATTTTAAATTTATATAAAACTTATAAGTAGTCTTCAGAACCATCTCACTGATGGACTTGAGCCTGAATCCCATGAACATAAAACATTTACATCAGATGTAGTGATTTTTAAAATGTCCACAAACCCATTGATACTCTTCCCTTCAAAAAGTAGACCCTAATTCTCCTCCCTTTGTGGAGTAGACTTAGTAACTTAAATATAATGAACAGAACATGACAAAAGAGATGATATGTGACTCATAAGACTTCATCACAGAAGATATTGTGTCCTGCTCTGGGCTCTCTCTGTTAGATCACTTGATCTGGGGAAAGTCAACTGCCATGTCAGAAGGATACATATACATGCTACAACCGTTGCTTAGTCATTGAGTCTTACCCAACTCTTTGTGACCCCATGGACTATAGCCTGCCAAGCTCCTCTATCCATGGGATTTTCAAGGCAAGAATACTGGAGCAAAGTGACATTTCCTCCTCCAGGGGATCTTCCCAACACAGGGATTGAACCAACATCTCCTCTGTCTCCTATATTACAAGCAGATGGTTTACCCCTGAACCACTGGGAAAGCCCACACATATGTATGCCCAGTAATTATTTTGAAAAGCTCACAGACAAGGAACTGAGGTTTTTAGCCAACAGCAGTCAGAAACTTAGACCTTTGACAATAATCATGTTAATGAGCAAGCTTGGAATGGAATCCTCCAACTCCATTACAGCCTTTGATTGTCTGCAACCCTAGCTGACATCTTGATTTTAATATCGTTGGGAAACTCTGAGCCACAACCACCCTGCTAGGCTACTGCTAAATTTTTAATCCAAAGAAACTGTGAAAAAATAAATATTTATTGTTTTAAAGGCTTTGTGTTTAGAGTAACTTGCTAAGTAACAGTAAGCATCTAATATATCAATTTTTAATGATAATCATTTTTAAGTCTTCATAGTCTCCAACAGGAAGTAATTTAGGCTGAATAACTGATAAAGAATATAAAATTTTTCTATAATAATTCAGACATTTCTAATAGTTGAAATATTCTGTGCAAGAATTTATTTTCCTATTTTTTAATTGACAGATATAACCTTGATTTTGTATGTGTGTATGAAAATGTGAATGGACTTCAAATCTAGTTGAATTTGTATATCATCTTACATTTCAAAATTGTGATGAAATTCTAATTTACAGAAGAAAAGCCATTTTGCTTTTAGGAAGCATATCATTAAAAATGTGTATCAACCAAGAATGAATTGAAATATCTGATATATCTGTACAATCATCCCTCTATATCTGCGGGTTCCACATCCACAAATTTAACCATTGGGATTACAGGACATACAGGAAAAAAAAATCCAGAAAGTTACAAAATAAAAAGTCTGAATTTGCTAGTCACAAGCAACTATTTTCATAGCATTCACACTGTGTTAGGTATTTTATGTAATCTATATATGATATATACAAATACTATACCATTTTATATAAGGGACACATGAGCATCTGTGAATTTTGGTAACCACAGGGCCGGGCAGGGTGAGGTGAGGGGTTGTCCTGGAACCAACCCCTTGTGGATACCAAGGGATTATTAGTCTGGATTTGGGAGGCCCTACCCCAAATCAGCCACACCTTGGGCTATGTACCATGTTAAGAACCTATTTCATGAGTCGTTTGTCAATAGTAAACAACACCACACACAGTAACTCACTGTTACTGTGACAGAAAGCCTCCTGAGCCCCCTTCTATTGCCATGACTGTAGAACAGTGTCAGTCAACATATGAACTCGAAAGGTTCTATATAAAATTTATGACAAAAGAGAGCCTAATGGCTGTAGAAACTCCAGTCTCTACCAGGGTGATCAGCGGACCATTTCTAGTGAGACCTCTCATTCTGGTTTGTACATGCCAGCCATCTTGCTGTGTGCTCAGTGTGGCCCTTTTTGAGCATGTGTGCAAGGAGAAGTGGTGAAACCAAGCTCTCTGGTGTCTCTTCTTTTAAGGACAGTAATCCTATTAGAGTGGGCTTCCCACCAATTTTATTTGTTTTTGCTCTGTTTTGTATAGGTCCTTAGTTTTTGTTTTTGTTTATTTTTCCTGTTTTCTTTTTGATTATTCAAATAATTTTTTAATATTTCATTTTAATTTATCTGTTGGATTTTTAATTTATATGTTGGATTTATTATAATCTCTAGAGATTATAATATAAATACTAAATTTAGCACAATCTATGTACAAAAAAGACCTTCATAACCAAGATAATGGTATGCTCACGATGGTATGATGAGGCACCTAGAGCCAGACATCCTGGAATGTGAAGTCAAGTGGGCCTTAGAAAGCATCACTATGAACAAAGCTAGTAGAGGTGATGGAATTCCAGTTGAGCTATTTCAAGTCCTGAAAAATGATCCCGTGAAAGTGCCACACCCAATATGCCTGCAAATTTGGAAAACTCAGCAGTAGCCACAGCACTGGAAAAGGTCAGTTTTCATTCCAGTCCCAAAGAGAGGCAATGCCAAAGAACGATCAAACTACCACACAATTGCACTCATCTCACACGCTAGTAAGGTAATGCTCAAAATTCTCCAAGCCAGGCTTCAGCAATATGTGAACTGTGAACTTCAAGATGTTCAAGCTGGTTTTAGAAAAGGCAGAGGAACCAGAGATCAAATTGCCAACATCGGCTGGATCATCAAAAGAGCAAGAGAATTCCATAAAAAACATCTATTTCTGCTTAATTGACTATGCCAAAGCCTTTGACTGTGTGGATCACAATAAACTGTGGAAAATTCTGAAAGAGATGGGAATACCAGACCACCTGACCTGCCTCTTGAGAAACTTGTATGCAGGTCAGGAAGCAACAGTGAGAACTGGACATGGAACAACAGACTGGTTCCACATAGGAAAAGGAGTATGTCAAGGCTGTATACTGTCACCCTACTTCTTTAACTTATATGCAGAGTACATAATGAGAAACGCTGGGCTAGAGGAAGCACAAGTTGGAATCAAGATTGCCGGGAGAAATATCAATAACCTCAGATATGCAGATGACACCACCCTTATGGCAGAAAGTGAAGAGGAACTAAAAAGCCTCTTGATGAAAGTGAAAGAGGAGAGTGAAAAAGTTGGCTTAAAGCTCAACATTCAGAAAACGAAGATCATGGCATCTGATTCCATCACTTCATGGGAAATAGATGGGGAACCAGTGGAAACAGTGTCAGACTTTATTTTGGGGGGCTCCAAAATCACTGCAGATGGTGATTACAGCCATGAAATTAAAAGATGCTTACTCCTTGGACGAAAACTTATGACTAACCTAGATAGCATATTGAAAAAGCAGAGACATTACTTTGCCAACAAAGGTCCGTCTAGTCAAGGCTATAGTTTTTCCATTGGTCATGTATGAATGCGAGAGTTGGACTGTGAAGAAAGCTGAGCACCAAAGAATGGATGCTTTTGAACTGTGGTGTTGGAGAAGACTCTTGAGAGTCCCTTGGACTGCAAGGAGATCCAACCAGTCCATCCTAAAGGAGATCAGCCCTGGGTGTTCTTTGGAAGGAATGATGCTAAAGCTGAAACTCCAGTACTTTAGCCACCTCATGGGAAGAGTTGACTCATTGGAAAAGACTCTGATGCTGGGAGGGATTGGGGGCAGGAGGAGAAGGGGACGACAGAGGATGAGATGGCTGGATGGCATCACCGATTCGATGGACGTGAGTTTGAGTGAACTCCGGGAGATGGTGATGGACAGGGAGGCCTGGCATACTGTGATTCATGGGGTTGGAAAGAGTCGGACACGACTGAGTGGCCGACCTAAACTGATGTAATGTTGTACCACTTCACAGAGACTACAGAAAGAAGGAATCTAAATAGCATGTATGGTTGCATGAGTTCTGTATTTTATTTGAACTGCTAGCTTTCATGAATCTTTCATAATATAATTTTTATGTGTTTGGGGCTTCCCTAGTTACTCAGATGTTAAAGAATCTGCCTGCAATGCAGGAGACCCAGAGTCAATTCCTGGGTTGGGAAGATCCCCTGCAGAAGGGAATGGCAATCCACTCCAGTATTCTTGTCTGGAAAACACCATGGACAGAGGAGCCTGGCTGGCTACAGTCCATAGAGTCGCAAAGAGCAGGACACGACTGAGCAACTAACTAATATAAGGGTTATATTGTTGGCAGTGCAAATATTGTGTTTTAATTATCTGGATTGTGTTTTAAGAGTGTTAATATTTTTGTTTTAACATACCCTTAAAATCTACTTACTTCTGATCTTTTTCCAAAGTCTTCAGGCCTTTTTTTTTTTTTTTTTCTGGCCAGATGTTAAGTTCTTACTCCAGTGTACTGACTACTTCTTTAAGCCTCAGTTTCTTTATCTGATAATGGGAATAAAAATAGTATAGTACTTACCTCATAAGTACTGCAGCTAAGTGGCGCTGGATTAGCTGTGAGGAGATACCCCACGTCCAAGGTCAGGAGCAGCAGCTGTGAGGAGGTACCCCACATCCAAGGTCAGGAGCGGGGCCTGCACTTCACTGGAGCAGCCATGAATAGATACCCCATATCCAAGGTCAGGAGCAATGCTGTGCTTCGCCTGATGGCTGTGTGGAGACACCCCATGTCCAAGGTCAGAGAAACCCCAGTAAGACGGTAGGAACTGGAGCAGCTATGAGGAGATACCCCACATCCAAGGGCAAAGGAGAAGCCCCAGCAAGATGGTAGAAGGGGCAAATTCACATTTAGAATCAAACCCAATTCCTACCGAAGATGCACAGAGGACTCAAACAAATCTTGTGTGTACCAGGACCCAGGGACCCCACAGAGACTGAGACAGAACTGTGTTTGAGTGTTTCCTGTGGAGGTACGGGGTGGCAATGGTTTTCCACAAGGAGAGGAGCTCAGGGTGTGGGTATGGCATAAATAAGTCCTCTTTAAGGAGATCCCCATTAACCCCACCATAGAGCTACCAGAACTTACACAGGACTGGGAAATAGACTCTTGGAGGGCACAACAGAACCTTGTGCATCAGGACCCAGGAGAAAGGAGCAGTGACCTAAAGGAGACTGACCCAGATTGCCTGTGGGTATCTGGGAGTCTCCAGCATGGGTTGGTGGTGGCCTACTGCAGGGTTGGGGGCATGGACTGTAGTAATATATGCATGGGATCTTTTGAGTGAGGTCACCATTATCTTCATTACCTCCACCATAGTTTCAGTTCATTTCAGTTCAGTCACTCAGTCGTGTCCGACTCTTTGCGACCCCATGAATTGCACCACGCCAGGCCTCCCTGTCCATCACCAACTCCCAGAGTTCACTCAGACTCACGTCCATCGAGTCAGCCATGCCATCCAGCCATCCTCTCTCGTCCCCTTCTCCTCCTGCCCCCAACCCCTCCCAGCATCAGAGTCTTCTCCAATGAGTCAACTCTTCGCATGAGGTGGCCGAAGTACTGGAGTTTCAGCTTTAGCATCATTCCTTCCTAAGAACACCCAGGACTGATCTCCTTTAGAATGGACTGGTTGGATCTCGCTGCAGTCCAAGGGACTCTCAAGAGTCTTCTCCAACACCACAGTTCAAAAGCATCAATTCTTCTGCACTCAGCTTTCTTCACACTCCAACTCTCACATCTCATACATGACCACTGGAAAAACCATAGCCTTGACTAGATGGACCTTTGTTGGCCAAGTAATGTCTCTGCTTTTCAATATGCTATCTAGGTTGGTCATAACTTTTCTTCCAAGGAGTAAGTGTCTTTTAATTTCATGGGGGCAGTCACATCTGCAGTGATTTTGGAACCCCAAAAAATAAAGTCTGACACTGTTTCCACTGGTTCCCCATATATTTCCCATGAAGTGATGGGACCAGATGCCATGATCTTCGTTTTCTGAATGTTGAGCTTTAAGCCAACTTTTTCACTCTCCTCTTTCACCTTCATCAAGAGGCTTTTTAGTTCCTCTTCACTTTCTGCCATAAGGGTAGTGTCATCTGCATACCTGAGGTGACTGATATTTCTCCCAGCAATCTTGATTGCAGCTTGTGCTTCTTCCAGCCCAGCATTTCTCATAATGTACTCTGCATATAAGTTAAATAAACAGGGTGACAATATACAGCCTTGACATACTCCTTTTCCTATTTGGAACCAGTCTCTTGTTCAGCCCCAGGTAAATAACAGGGAGGGAACACAGCTCCACCCATCAACAGAAAATTGGATTAAAGATTTACTAAGCATGCCCCACCCATCAGAACAAGACCCAGTATCCCCCTCAGTCAGTCTATTCCATCAGGAAACTCTCATAGGCCTCTTATCCTACTCCATCAGAGGACAGAGAGACTGAAACCACAATCACAGAAAATTAACCAATCTAATCACATGGACCACAGCCTTGTCTAACTCAATGAAACTATGAGCCATGCTATATAGGGCCACCCAAGATGGACAGGTCATGGTGGAGAGTTCAGACAAAATGTGGTCCATTGGAGAAGGGAATGGCAAACCACTTCAGTATTCCTGGCTTGAGAACCCATGAACAGTAAGAAAAGGCAAAAAGAAAGGACACTTTTGAAAGAAAGTTCATCTTTTGAATGATGAACTCCCCAAGTCAGTAGGTGCCCAATATTCTGCTAGAGATCAGTGGAGAAATAACTCCAGAAAGAATGAAGAGACACAGCCAAAGCAAAAACAAAACCCAGTTGTGGATGTGACAGGTGATGGAAGCAAGGTCCGAACCTTTAAAAAGCAATATTGCATAGGAATGTGGAATGTTAGGTTGATGAATCAAGGCGAATTGGAAGTGATTGAACAGGATATGGCAAGGCTGAACATTGACATTTTAGGAATCAGCAAACTAAAATGGACTGGAATGGGTGAATTTAAATCAGATGACCATTATATCTACTACTGTGGGCAAGAATCCCATAGAAGAAATAGAGTAGCCATCAGAGTCAACAAAAGAGTCCAAAATGCAGTACTTGGATACAATCTCAAAAATGACAGAACGATCTCTGTTCATTTTCAAGGCAAACCATTTGGTATCACAGTAATCCAAGTCTAGGCCCCGACCAGTAATGCTGAAGAAGCTGAAGTAGAATGGTTCTATGAAGACCTACAAGACCTTCTAGAATTAACTAAACCCAAAAAAGCTGTCCTTTTCATTACAGGGGACTTGAATGTATGGATGTGAGAGTTGGACTGTGAAGAAGGCTGAGCACCAAAGAACTGATGCTTTTGAACTGTGGTATTGGAGAAGACTCTTGAGAGTCCCTTGGACTGCAAGGAGATCCAACCAGTCCATTCTGAAGGAGATCAGCCCTGGGATTTCTTTGGAAGGAATGATGCTAAAGCTGAAACTCCAGTACTTCAGCCACCTCATGCAAAGAGTTGACTCATTGGAGAAGACTCTGATGCTGGGAGGGATTGAGGGCAAGAGGATAGGGAACAACAGAGGATGAGATGGCTGGATGGCATCACTGACTCGATGGATGTGAGTCTGAGTGAACTCTGGGAGTTGGTGATGGACAGGGAGGCCTGGCATGCTGCAATTCATGGGGTCGCAAAGAGTCGGACACGACTGAGCGACTGAACTGGACTGAACTGATCTGAATGCAAAAGAAGGAAATCAAGCAACACCTGAGGTAACAGGCAAATTTGGCCTTGGAAGAAGAAGTGAAGCAGAGCAAAGGCTAATAAGAGTTCTGCCAAGAGAATGCACTGGTTATAGCAAACACCCTCTTCCAACAACAGAAGACAAGACTGTACACATGGACATCATCAGATGGTCAACACCAAAATCAGATTGATTATATTCTTTGCTGCCCAATTTGGGGAAGCTCCATACAGTCAGCAAAAACAAGACTGGGAGCTAACTGTGGCTCAAATCATGAACTGCCAATGGCCAAATTCAGACTTGTATTGAAGAAAGTAGGGAAAATCACTAGATCATTCAGGTATGACCTAAATCAAATCTCTAACGATTATACAGTGGAAATGAGAAATAGATTTAAGCGACTAGATCTGACAGAGTGCCTGACGAACTGTGGACAGGGATTCGTCACACTGTACAGGAGACAGGGATCAAGATCCTCTCCAAGAAAAAGAAATGAAAAAAAGCAAAATGGCTGTTTGAAGAGGCCTTACAAATAGCTATGAATGGAAGACAAGCAAAAACCAAAGGAGAAAAGGAAAGATATACCCATTTGAATGCAGAGTTCCAAATAATAGCAAGGAGAGATAAGAAAGCCTTCCTCAGTGATCAGTGCAAAGAAATAGAGGAAAACAATAAAATTTGAAAGACTAGAGATCTCTTCAAGAAAATTAGAGATCCCAAGGGAACATTTCATGCAAAGATCGGCTCAATCAAGAAAACAAATGGTATGGACGTAACAGAAGCATAAGATATTAAGAAGAGGTGCAAGAATACACAGAAGAACTGTACAAAAAGATCTTAACAACCAGATAATCATGATGGTGTGATCACTCACCTAGAGCCAGACATCCTGGAATGCAAAGTCAAGAGGGCCTTAAGAAGCATCACAACAAACAAAGCTAGTGGAGATGATGGAATTCCAGCTGAGCTATTTCAAATCCTAAAAGATGTTGCCGTGAAAGTGCTGCACTCAATATGTCAGCACATTTCGAAAAGTCAGCAGTTGCCACAGGACCTGAAAAGGTCAGTTTTTATTCCAACCCCAAAGAAAAGCAATGCCAAAGAATGCTCAAACTACTGCACAGTTGCACTCATCTCACATGCTAGTAAAGTAATGCTCAAAATGATCCAACCGAGGCTTCAACAATATGTGAATTGTGAACTTCCTGATGTTCAAGCTGGTTTTAGAAAAGGCAGAGAAACCAGAGATCAAAATGCCAACATCTGGTGGATCATAAAAAAAGCAAGAGAGCTCCAGAAAAACATCTATTTCTGCTTTAATGACTATGTGAAAGCCTTTGGCTGTATATCACAATAAACTGTGGAAAATTCTGAAAGTGATGGGAATACCAGACCACCTGACCTGCCACTTGAGAAATCTGTATGCAGGTCAGGAAGCAACAGTTAGAATTGAACATGGAACAACAGACTGGTTCCAAATAGGAAAAGGAGTACGTCAAGGCTGTATATTGTCACCCTGTTTATTTAACTTATATGCAGAGTACATCATGAGAAACGCTGGGCTGGAAGAAACACAGCTGGAATCAAGATTGCTGGGAGAAATATCAGTAACCTCAGATATGCAGATGACACTACCCTTATGGCAGAAAGTGAAGAAGAACTAAAGAGCCTCTTAATGAAACTGAAAGTGCAGAGTGGAAAGGTTGGCTAAAGCTCAACATTCAGAAAACAAAGATCATGGCATCCGGTCCCATCACTTCATAGCAAATTGATGGGGAAACAGTGGAAAGAGTGACAGACTTTTTTTTTTTCGGAGGGCGGGGGCTCCAAAATCATTGCAGATTGTGATTGCAGCCATGAAATAAAGACATGCTTACTCCTTGGAAGAAAAGTTATGACCAACCTAGATAGCATATTAAAAAGTAGAGACATTACTTTGCCAACAAAGGTCCATCTAGTCAAGGCTATGGTTTTTCCAGGATGTGAGAGTTGGACTATAAAGAAAGCTGAGTGCCGAAGAATTGATGCTTTTGAATTGTGGTGTTGGAGAAGAGTCTTGAGAGTCCCTTGAACTGCAAGGAGTTCCAACCAGTCCGTTGTAAAGGAAATCAGTCCTGAATAATCAGTGGAAGGACTGATGTTGAAGCTGAAACTCCAATACTTTGGTCACCTGATATGAAAAGCTGACTCATTTGATAAGACCTTGATGCTGGTAAAGATGGAAGGTGAGAGGGGAAGGGGACAACAGAGAATGAGATGGTTGGATGGCATCACCAACTCAATGGACATGAGTTTGAGTAGTCTCCGGGAGTTGGTAATGGACAGGGAGGCATGGCGTGCTGCAGTCCATGGGGTCGCAAAGAGTCGGACATGACTGAGTGACTGAACCGAACTTACCTCATATTGGTAAATGAGATAATTTATTTAAAGGACTCAAAACAGTTTAGCATATAGTAATCATTCAGTAAATATTAACATATTCTTATGATTACTGGTCAGTAATATCTATCTTATGAAGTAATCAATGTAAATGGTAAAAATATTGTATAAGAAAGTAAGCCCAGCAGGTGCCACATAGTAAGGGCTCAATAGATGACCGCATTTATGTTACTCAAGATACAATCTTTTTATAGGTGTTGACTCACATGGGGTCTTTCAAAGTATTGAAAATAGCAGGAGACAAAGATAAGAATTATCTAAGTCCTGATCAGAAGTTGTAACTTTTATATTTGAAGTGTAGGTTTTTTAAAGAGAATAATGAGAGATATGGGGAATACTGAAAGGAAAATGAAGTAAGAAGAAGTAAGTGCAAATTTATTGTCAATATCCTTCAAACCAAACTGGAGAGTGTCCTTGAGCTGGCCTGTCCCTAGAAAAAATGCTTGTTGAAAGTAGTAGACACATATTTATTGAAAGAATGGACCAGACATTCTTTAAAGTGCTTAGTATAAATTGGTAAACAAAATAGGCATGCTTGTAACTTTCTTGAAGCCTCAGGGGTTTCTTAACCTGACTTTTAATAAAAATATGTATTATATTTCTACTAAGTCCTAGGCATTGTACTAAGGCTTTTATTTAACTTAAACAATGAAGATCACAAAGTGTTACTCCCCTCCTTGTCTATCATTGGGCAGTATCCATGTAGCTAGGGTGATCATATAATTTTCTTCCAAACTAGGTCACTTCTGAAGCTAAACTTCACCAGGATGGTAGGCATAAACTGGGACTATCCATGGCAAACCAAGGTGCATACATATACCAGTTTCCTTTACATATAGTGATTTCTTTAGAGACTTACATACAAAGAGTCTGGGCAACATTTTTCCTCCTTAATGTTTGGTTTACCTAGTATGTACTTGATAATTATTGATTTCCCAAGATTCTATTTTTAGCTCTCTTGTCTTCCCTTAATTATGTTCATTAGTTAGTTTGTTAGTTCAGTCGCTTGGTTGTGTTCAACTCTTTGCGACTCCATGAATCACAGCACGCCAGGCCTCCCTGTCCATCACCAACTCCCGGAGTTCAGTCAAACTCATGTCCATCAAATTGCTGATACCATCCAGCCATCTCATCCTCTGTCATCCCCTTCTCGTCCTGCCCCTAATTGCTCCCAGCATCAGAGTCTTTTCCAATGAGTCAACTCTTCACATGAGGTGGCCAAAATATTGGAGTTTCAGGTTATGTTCATAGTTATACCTCAAAAACTCTGTGCTATTGATTCCCAAATGTTTATCTCCCTATCTTTCAGCATTTAGATTCTGTTCATGTACCTTCTTGCTTACTGGACATTTCTAGCAACTAACTGCTGATAAAAGCTGCTGACCTTATATTTTGTAAAACCAAATTTCACATTTCTTTTTTTCACATCTGCATCTTTGATTATGAAATTCTTTTTTCCTGGAATGCCTTATTTCCTATTCTTTTAGCTGTACATTTTGCAAGTTCATTATATTTTCCCACATACCCAAACCATGAGCTTTATAATAATACAAATATAAAATAATGTCTTTCCTTAAGAGCAAACCCAACTGTTACTTTCTCCAGAACATTTTTGCTGACAACCACCTACCTGACCCAGATGTCTTTCTTCAGTGATTATTAGGCTCCTGTGTATACTTTTGTTTTAACACATGCCAGAGTCCTTACAAGTTGTCTCCTCTATGTATTTGCCTTCCCCACTAGACTTACAATTTTTTCTTCTACTGTAGGATTCTTGAGAGTCAGCATTATTTTCATTTTTTCAAGACCTTGGATCATAGGTACCCACATATTTTTATTTAACTAAGTTAAATTCAACTTTCTATTTGTAAAACTATAGTCAAAGGACCTGATCTTGTTTTCTCTTTTATAGTTCTGGCACTCAAAAACTGTGCCTGGAAATTACTCCACAAATCATTCATGTCTTGCCTATAGCAGTTAGAAATGCATGTTAGAAATAGTTGGAGGACTATACTGGGTGAGAAAACAAGTATAAAATCATGCAAGGTTTTGTAGGCTATGGCAAGGAACTTGAATTTTATCATGAAGGCATACATAAGGCATACATAGATCCTTAAACCCACAATTTTAAGAGATTACTCTGGCTTGATCACTGTGTGGGATGTGTGTTGAAAAATGCAGTGACTACTTAAGAAGACATTGCAAATAGTCAAAGTAAGAGTTAATAAAAACCTGAAGTAGGGTGATAGCAAGGAAATGGAGCAAAAAATCAGTTAATTTGAGCTATATTTTTGAGATAAAATCTATAAGACTGATTGATAAAATTGAATAAGCTATTAAGTATTATTTGTTGAGATAGAAAGGGGTAATTTTTAGAGGGAATTGATGACTGGTAGCAAATGAGATCTTTTGAATGTGTTTTGAATGTGCAAGGTTTGAAAAATACATATAAGACTTCCAACTTGAAATGATAAAATTGAGAGTTCTCAGCTTAGAAGCTGATATTTAAGGACATGAGAGATTCACTTCAGCAGAGAAAGTGGAGATGGGAAGGGGACATAGTATCAAATCTTCAACCACTCCAGAAATTTGATGAAAAGTAAGAGTCTGCAAACAAAATGAAGAAGAAGTTATCAGAAAGCTAGAAGAAAAATCAGGAGAGCTTTAGACAATATGGGGGGGGGGGGGGGGGGCAAGATATCTTCCTGATACCAGGAGAGTTTTAGAGAATCTAGAAATCAGAAAATATGAAAAAATGTTTCTCAAAAAGGACAAGTGATCAACTCTGTTAAATGCCATTGAAAGTTCAAGAAAGATTAGAACAGAAAAAAAGGTGTCCTTCATACTTACCACCATAGAAGCTTTTGTTAGGGAGAGTTTCAACAAGTGGGTGAGAACAGTAGAGTTAAAATCCATATATAAGTGAAAATTGGTAAATTGACAAGTTACTAAAAGGTGAATACAACAACATAGTACAGGGAGACAAGTTTCTCAATAGTTTTCATTCTAAAACTGAATAGGAAAAATGGAATGGTAACTAGAGGGCCATGAAGGTCAAGGAAATATGGTTCTTGCATTGATGGTGGTAGAGGTGCTTATGGTTGTTTAAACATGGCTGTGAATGATCCAGTAGAGAGGGAAGATAAAGGAGAAAGCTAAGATAATCGTAGAAGCAAAGCTACAGGGGGATCAGGCCAAAGCATGTGTGAAGAATTTCATGGTAGAAGAAGATGCATGAATATACAGACAAGTTTATATATTTGGTTATGGAAACATGAGAGCACTTCTATCACTTGACTTTTATTAATATTTTTCCTATAATGAGTGAGATGAATTATACAGCCTTGAAATAAAATACATATACAAAGAAGGCTTTTCTGTACTTTCTATGTTAAGTGTCCAGTGGATGTTGAGGGGTGTGAAAAAGTACCTTGCTGTCTTTTCCCTATTCATGACTAAATTGTATGGCTATTTGAACATAATACCATTGATGGAATTAAAGAGATAAGATAAACTCCTTGTTTTCCATATAAAATATGTTGAAAAAAAAAAAAACAAAACAAAAACACACTAACATCGTTCTTACTCTTTGTCAGGCATTGTTCTAATAATTATATATACCTTGTTGGGCTTCTTTATCTTAACTCATTTAATCCATTTAGAACTCTATAAATTGGGAACCCTATAAATTGGGTATTATTATATCCATTCACAGTTACCATACTGAAGTCCAAAGAAGTAAATAACTTGCCTACACCTAGTAAATCCTTGGTGGCTCAGACAGTAAAGTATCTACCTGCAATGCAGGAGACTTGGGTTCAATCCCTGGGTCAGGAAGATCCCACTCCAGTATGCTCCCTGGAAAATTCCAAGGACAGAGGAGCCTGGCAGGCTACGGTTCATGGAGTCACAAAGATTCAGACATAACTGAGCCACTAACACACTCACACAATTTCATAGGCTAGAAGTGAGAGAATTACTACAACTATTTGGGGTAAGGGGAGGAAATTTCCAGAAATTGGGCCACCACTCAGTTTTTGGCCTTTTATGATCAGCTTCAGAACTGTTATGGTGCCTGCAGGAGTGTCATTTAGCTTACTGATGTATTACAGTGAAGGTATAATGAGGCTCAAGGTCTGCTAGAAGTCGAATCTTCAGCCATCTTGGGCCTAGTAGGTTCTAACCAGTTTTTATGTTTCCTCATGAGCTTTGTCATTCTTTTAAAGATTGTTCCCTGCCTCTTTCTCTCCTGTGATAGACTTGCGATCGGTGTCCGGAAGGGGGCAGACAGCCTGGTAGGACTGAGCTCATAACCTGTGAGATCTGATCCTATCTCTAGGTAGATAGTGCTAGAATTAAGTTGAATTGTAGGACATCCAGCTGGTGTCAGAGTATTGCTTGGGAGTATGGGAAAATTCTACCACACACAAATCAGAATTGGTAACCAGAACCTTTAGGAACATTGTGTTTTCTAGCCCTGACCTTTAATTCTTGGCCAACTTTCTCATGTCAAGCTATCTACATAAAATTAAATTTATGCATAAAAGTGCCTTTTCTAGGTAGTCATTCCAGACCATACCTGCTTGCTCTAGACTTGAAATTCTGGCTTTCATCCCTCTGAGTCTCTAGTGCCTTGCTATGGACTCAACCCTTAATACTTATTTTTGGACACTTTGGCTTTGTATCCTGGTGGATTACATTTTTCCACTTGCTAGCTCTAGAATCTGCTTTCTTTTCTAATGTTAATATTCCTGAGGCCTTTAGTGATAATCATACCTGTCCACTTTCCCACTATCTGAGTAGCCCACTAGCCTACTGCCATTCTTCATGGCCACCTTAACTTCCATAAATGCTCCACCATAAAATTTGGCATTATGACATATGAAACTTTAAGAGACTCTTCTATTAGAAGATTAAAAGATTAGAAAAGATAGAACCCTCATAGATGAGAGTAAGCAGTGATGCAGTTTTAATAGAGAACGGTAATTAATCAATTATGGGAAGCATTTTTTTCTGAAGATTAATCAGCATTTTTTTCACCTGTATTTGCCACCTGAGCCTCACTTCATCTACCAGCTTGTCAGAAAATAAATAAAGAACAATAATGTGCTTCATTTAGATTGATGTATTGGATGGGTTGACTATGATAAAAAAATAAACCTAGAAATGTATGTTGATCAAACATAATTGCCTTTTGTTTCTTCCATAAGAGTCTAAGTTGGATAATCCTGGTCACTGAGTACTTTTCTGAAAAATCAGATATTCAGGGAGCCAGAGTCCGTCAATCTACCATCTTCTAGCACTTTCTCCTCATCTCTGTGCAGGGGGTCAGAAGCAAAAATAAAATTCAGAAGAAGCACATTTGTGTCTTAATAGCCTTGGTCCAGGTATTACCCATATAATTTCTATGCACACTGTCCTGCAGAAGACTTAATCTCATGGCCACACATAGAATAGAGGAAGCTGAGAGATTTTGTTTCTTTGCGTGTTCAATGAAGAGAAAATCAATTTTGATGGCAGCTATTAGTTCTCACTAGAGTCAAGAAAAATAAGGTAAAATGAATTACAAAGTCTTTTACAAATGTGAGATAATAATTATTGTTGTTTGGTTGCTAAATTGCATCTGACTTTGTGTAATCCCACAGATGGCACCCTGCCATATTCCTCTGTCTATGGAATTCTCCAGGCAAGAATACTAGAGTGGGTTGCCATTTTCTTCTCCAGGGGGTCTTTCTGACCCAAGGATTGAACCCACATCTCCTGCATTGCAGGTAGATTCCTGTACTACTGAGATACCAGGGAATCCCAAGATAATAATAACTATATGTAAAAGATACGTATAATTATATACTTAGTATAAGATAAAATGCTGCTACTGAGTCAGAGCAAGTAAAATAATTGTGAGAAATAATAAAGGAAATACAGTAATCTCTGTATTTCTTTGTTAAAATGTTCCAATAGTGATTTTTCTCTCCAAAATCATGATTAAATCACAAACTGAAAAGGAATATCAGTTGGGAAAATGTTTCTTAATAAGGTAAATAGTAGGTTCTTTTCAACTTTATTAATGTAGCTTTCAAAACAATTGGGACAGAAAATAAACTGTGCTTAACACTTGTGTAATGGATTATATTTGTCTGCTGTGTGATGTAGGTCAGAAAGAGTCTGAAGATGAAGCTGAGAATGAAGAATTGGATGTCAGTTTTAGGATATCAGTGTTCAAACTACCCATACATACTTTAGATTCATTGAGATATGCTGCACTATTGAGAGCAAAAGAACAAGATTATTTTCCTACGTATGCCCAGCCATTTTCTCCTGCTCATCAAAAACCAGTAGTTAAAATAAAAGACATGCTGATGGGAAAGAAAATAAGAAGAGAGTTTTTGGCAGCACACAGAGCTGGTATGAAACTCCAACCACTTTGTGATGTTGATAAATATTTCTCAGAACAAAAGAAGCAGGAAAGCAGTAAAAATAAAGTAACAGCTGTAAGCACGGCACAAATGGCCCAAGAAAGAAGTAGAATAAATATTAGAGAAAATTTAAATAATAAAATATATGCTACACATAAACTGACTGCAAGAGATGATGAGATAATTCAGGATGGTTTACAACAACTTTATCAGGATAGATCCAGGTACCTGGAGAAACTTAAAGAGAGAAGAGCTCAGTTCCTGGAAGAAAAAAAACAAAAGGCTAAAGACCGCTTATTAATTCAGAACCTAAATAATGAGCGTGCTCTTTTGACCAAAGGAATAATTTCAATTGACAGATTGAAGAATAAGCAGGCTGCCTTGAAAGAGAAAAATCTGATTGTTCAGCAAAAACTGGCAACTGAAAAGTACCAAAGGGATTTACTTAAACAAATGAAGGAAATTAGGTAGGTACAGTTTTTATATAATAGTAGCTTTCAAGTTGTCAGGGAGGAAGAAATTTGCCTCTGCCTTCTAGGTTCTCCTGGCTAGTTTAAGAATTAAATTGATATAAGACAGAGTAATGGGAGAAAATCAAGCAAAAGTTTAATAACATCTATACATGGGAGAGACCCAGAAAAACTGAGTATCCCCCAATAGCTGAAGCCATCACCATAAATATCATCTACAGCTAAGTATAAAAGGAGATACTGGGGACAGAGAACCAATGATGAGAGGTTACCAGGAAAAGCACAGTAAAAACAGGTAAGATTGACAGATCTCAGTCATTGTCTTCTCCATCGAGTTCCTAGAGGTTTGGTCATCCACCTCGTCCTCAACTTAGAGTTGTAGGAAAGCTCAAAAAGATGGAAAGACACACGTAATACTAAGGGTACACTGGACAGGACCCCGGTGATGTTTTTTACCCTTTGTATGTTCTTCACACAGGTTTGTTCATTTGTTTTTTGTGATAGTAGAGTGAGGTTTATCAGCCATTTTTATCCTGGTGATATTTTAAGTGGTCAAACCATGAATACATATGTTTAAGGCTTATCTGGAAATACATAAAGATCATGAAAGTGAAAAGTGAAAGTGTTAGTCCCTCAGTCATGTCTGACTCCTTGTGACTCCATGGACTATAGCCCGCCAGACTCCTCTCTCCATGGTATTCTGCAGGCAAGGACACTGGAGTGAGTTGCTATTTTCTTCTCCAGGGGAACTTCTTGATCCAGAGATCAAACTTCAAGTCTCCTGCATAACTGCTTATTTCATTTACATTTTTAAATGCTATTGTTTTGAAAAGTAGTCTATACTACAAAAAAGTATAAACTAAAAAGAAAGCATTTGTCTTTTTCTCAGGTCAGGTCAGTTCAGTTGTCTGACTCTTTGTGACCCCATGAATCACAGCACTCCAGACCTCCCTGTCCATCACCAACTCCCAGAGTTTATGCAAACTCATGTCCATCGAGTTGGTGATGCCATCCAGCCATCTCATCCCCCGTAGACCCCTTCTCCTCCTGCCCTCAATCCCTCCCAGCATCAGAGTGTTCTCCAATGAGTCAACTCTTCGCATGAGGTGGCCAGAGTATTGGAGTTTCAGCTTTAGCATCAGTCCTTCCAATGAACACCCAGGACTGATCTCCTTTAGAATGGACTGGTTGGACCTCCTTGCAGTCCAAGGGACTCTCAAGAGTCTTCTCCAACAACACAGTTCAAAAGCATCAATTCTTTCTTCACAGTCCAATTCTTACATCCATACACGACCACTGGAAAAACCATAGCCTTGACTAGACAGACCTTTGTTGGCCAAGTAATGTCTCTGCTTTTCAATATTCTATCTAGGTTGGTCATAACTTTCCTTCCAAGGAGTAAGCGTCTTTTAATTTCATGGCTGTAGTTCCATCTGCAGTGATTTTGGAGCCCCCAAATATAAAGTCTGACACTGTTTCCACTGGTTCCCTATCTATTTCCCATGAAGTAATGGGACCAGATGCCATGATCTTCGTTTTCTGAATGTTGAGCTTTAAGCCAACTTTTTTACTCTCCTCTTTCACTTTCATCAAGAGGCTTTTTAGTTCCTCTTCATTTTCTGCCATAAGGGTGGTGTCATCTGCATATCTGAGGTGACTGATGTTTCTCCCGGCAATCTTGATTCCAGCTTGTGTTCTTCCAGCCAAGTGTTTCTCATGATGTACTCTGCATATAAGTTAAATAAGCAGGGTGACAATATACAGCCTTGACGTACTCCTTTTCCTATTTGGAACCAGTCTGTTGTTCCATGACCAGTTCTAACTGTTGCTTCCTGACCTGCATATAGGTTTCTCAGGAGGGCAGGTCAGGTGGTCTGGTAGTCCCATCTCTTTCAGAATTTTCCACAGTTTATTGTGATCCATACAGTCAAAGGCTTTGGCATAGTCAATAAAGCAGAAATAGATGTTTTTCTGGAACTCTCTTGCTTTTTCCATGATCCAGCGGATGTTGGCAATTTGATCTCTGGTTCCTCTGCCTTTTCTAAAACCAGCGTGAACATGTGCAATTTCACGGTTCACGTATTGCTGAAGCCTGGCTTGGAGAATTTTGAGCATTACTTTACTAGCGTGTGAGATGAGTGCAATTGTGTGGTAGTTTGAGCATTCTTTGGCGTTGTCTTTCTTTGGGACTGGAATGAAAACTGACCTTTTCCAGTCCTATGGCCACTGCTGAGTTTTCCAAATTTGCTGGCATATTGAGTGCAGAATTTTCACAGGATCATCTTTCAGGATTTGAAATAGCTCAACTGGAATTCCATCACCTCCACTAGCTTTGTCTTTTCCTAGTTATAAGCAAATTTAAAACTATTTACTAAGGTACTTTACATCTTTTTAAGTATGAAAAATATTTTACATTTTTTTCTCCAAAATTTACAAATATTTTCCTTAATGTATACCATGTTGGGGAGGGGGAGAAAGATTTTGGAAACAAATTTTTATAATTTAATAGAAAATATATTTTGGAAGAGCTAATGAAAAGAGAATGAAAGCTAGTCTATTATATAAAAATACAAGTCTAGCACAAATCAGTGTTAAAGAAAATTTAATCAACTTAGTATTATTACAGAAAATTGAATATCTGGCCATCATTAATTTGTAGAAGATACAGAGTCAAGTAAGCTTCCTGATGTGTATTAACTGAATTATCTCTTCTTGTAAGCTGCTGTAAAGATATCCTTGAAAGCACACAGGAATAAGGCAATGCTCTGATTATGTCAGTAATGTTTCCTAAAAGGCATTATGAGTCTTATTATAAACATTTTCAAATAAAGATTGAGTATCAACGTGCAGAAAAGAGCTGTGACTCAGAAAAGGAAAATCTGTGTAAAGACTTCAGAAGTTTTTCACTTTTTTTTTTTTTTTTTTTTTTTGCCAGTTCAGTCTTCATTAATGTATCAAATACCACTAAAAGCATTCTAATGAATCTCAATAGCTAGCGAAGTCATTACTGAGAATATAGCTTCATGATCCTGTTCTGGAATGAGGAAAAATGAATGAAGAAAGGGGAACTGCAAAGCTCTAGTTTAGGAAGATGATAAAATACCCACAGGAGTGTTTAAGAATGAATTTAAAAGAGTCTTTAAAATGAAAGAAGTTCTATATCAGGTAAATGCCTGGTCATAAGTTTCCCCAAATATTCTTGTCCCTACTCTAAAAAAAGTGATGACACTGCTCAGGGCAGAACAGTATTGTGCCCATTTTAGAGGAGAGTATCATTTATCTTGGAAGATCTGGCACCTAAGGCAGTTGTCCAGTTACATCATCTTCTTGTTGTCCTTAATTGTTTCATCAATTGACCTCCTATCATTCCCTGTAGTCTATGTTGATGCATGAAGCTTTCCTTTATCCAGCTTCTGCCTTTATCACAGTTAACTTTGGAATTCATAAGAACAATTCTCTTAATTGCCTAACCTATACATTTTTGAATCCCAACAGCCTTTTAACTCATTTCCACAATCATACAAGTGCCCCCTTATCTCTTGGAACTGCCCCACCTATTAAATTTTAAATTTCCGTATATTTATTTATGACTAAAATCTTTTATATTTTCAATTCTTTTTTTCCTTTCCTATCCCCACATGTATTCTTCAAATATATTATGACACTCATCCCTCAAATAACCCTTCTTATAGACTTTCTAATGTAGCTTCCTGGAATATTACATTGAATTCTTTTTCCCATTTTATCCAGTGTCTCTGTTGTCCTTTCCTTTCATTGCCTCCACCATGCTAATCACCTCAGCCTGAATGCTGGAACAGTCCAAGTATGTCTCTTCATTTTTTGTATTCAGATAAAAATGGCTGGAAGGCATCAGTGACTTGTAAATTTATGTTGAATTCAATTCTGTGGCCTCCAGCTTTAGCAATTCTCTCAAGTGCTTGCTCTTTCTCACATTACCTACAAAAGATTTCAAACTTCATCAGCTATAGAGCTTCCTATGCAAATGCCACCTCTGACCTTTCCTCCGCAGCAAGTCACTTACTTTATCCCAAAGGCATTTTAGTCCTTCAAGCTTGAACTTGTTTCATTTTCTCTTGCACTATCTATAAAATTTTGTGTGCATGCGTGCTAAGTCACTTCAGTTGTATCATAACTCTTTGCAACCCTATGGACTGTAGCCCACCTGGATCCTCTGTCCACAGGATTCTTCAGGCAAGAATACTAGAATGGGTTGCCATGACCTCCACCAGGGGATCTTTCCAATCCAGGGGTCAAACCCACATCTCTTAAGTCGCCTGCATTAGCAAGCAGGTTCTTCACCACTGGCACCACCTGGGAAGCCCATAAGATTCTACATATTCTATATTTATTGTTTCATGGTTCCTATTTTCCTGTTAATAATTCCTCTATTTTTGCTCTTAGTTAGTCTTGAAATGGGTAATGCAAGACCTATGTGCTAGGCAGAATTATGGCCCCCAAGAAGATACCATGCCCTGATCCCTAGGACTATGAATAGGATAAGATATGGGAGTGGGTAGCTATTCTCTTCTCCAGGGGATCTTCCCATCCCAGGTCTCCTGCATTGCAGGCAAATTCTTTACCATGTGAGCCACTAGGATGTCCATTGTTCAGGGAGGAGATGGAATTTCCTCTTTCCCCATTAGTCCCTTTTGGTTGGCAATTAAAATAGCATAAGAAAGATTGACAGGAGAAAATCAAATTGCATGTACAAAGGGAATCCACATAAGTATGAAGAACTCCAAAGACATCAAGGCAGATACACCATAACTTGCCTTGATGTCTTTGGAAATCTTCATATGTGTATATATATACACACTCTAGACTGAGGAGAAGAAGGTAGGGGCCTGAGGTTTCAAGGAAGTAAGATCATTCACAGGAAGAGCCAAAGGAGTTAATGTTTGATAAAAAATGTTTACAGGGCCATCCAAAAACAATAGTTGCAGACTAAATTTTGATCAAATGGGCTTTGCTAGGTTCCTCCCTGTCTACAATATCTAACACTTTATTGTAGTTATCTATGGTGACAGCTTCTTCCTGGAACATACCCTCAATTTTAAATTCTTTTAGGCAATAAGGGGAAAGTTCAAAGATTATTTTGGGCCTAGATGGTTTTTAGCTCAAAATAATTCTCATACCAGAGTGGCATATCTTGGGAAACCTGGCTTTGTCCCCATGAATAGTATACTGTAGATGTGCTACCTTATGTGGTAAAGGGACTCTGCACCTGTAATTGAGGTTTGACCTTAAAATAGGAAGATTATTCTGGATTATTCAGGTGTGCCCAATATATCTCATGAGTCTTTAAATGCAGAAGCAGAAGAGAAAGTCAAGAGACTCAAAGTAGAAGGAAGATTTGACACGACATTGCTGCTGCTGCTAAGTCGCTTCAGTCATGTCCGACTCTGTGTGACCCCATAGACGGCAGCCCACTAGGCTCCCCCGTCCCTGAGATTCTCCAGGCAAGAACACTGGAGTGGGTTGCCATTTCCTTATCTAATGAATGAAAGTGAAAAGTGAAAGTGAAGTTGCTCAGTCATGTCTGACTCTTAACGACCCCATGGACTGCAGCCTACCAGGCTCCTCCATCCATGGGATTTTCCAGGCAAGAGTACTGGAGTGGGGTGCCATTGCCTTTTCCATGACACAACATAAAAATGAGAGGAGTCATGTAGGAAGAATGAGAAGGAAATGAATTCTGACAACTAGAAATCTTGGAAAGAGGACCCCAAGACCTGAATGAGAACCATGGCCATGGTTAACACCTTATTAAATGTTGGGTACACCAGGATTTTAAGTGCATTAACTCATTTAGTCCTTCACTAAATCCTATGAGTTGAATTATTCCCTTTTAAAAGATGAAGAAAATGAAGTAGAGAGAACTTAAGTAATGTTCAAAATCATGTGGTCAATAAGTTGCAGACTTTCTAGACTTAGGCCTCTCTTCCACTCCCCAAATCCACATTTCTGAGTATACCTAAATACAAATATATGTATAATAATATATATTTCATTTATATATTCATATACCTTTATTTATCTTTACCTTCTATAAGTATCTCATAATTATACCTTATTTATCTTTGTTTCAAGCATCTAGGGATAGTGCCAAACATTATAGTATATAACTCTTGAATGGATGAGTATTAATGAAATAATTCTCCTAAAGCCGATGGCATTTCTCAGGTTTGCCTGAGTAATCTGGTTCACATTTCTCTAACATAGTAAGAGTCCTTATTGGTCTGCTAGGGCTACCATAGCAAAATATCACATATTAGGTTATTTAAGCAACAGCAATTTATTTTCTCAAGTTGTGGAGAGTAGAAATTCAAGATGAAGCTGTTTTTAGGTTTGGCTTCCCCTGAGGCCTTCCTCCTTGGTTTAAAGATGGCTAACTTCTCACTGTGTCCTCACAAAATCTTTGTTTTATGTATGTGTATCATTGATGTCCCCTCATATTCTTATAAGGACACCTCTAAAAGACCTTTCTCCAAATATAGTCACATTCTAAGGTACTGTGGGTTAGTATTTCAACATGTGAATTTGTGGAGTACTGTCCACAGATAGAGTCCTAGATAGAGCTTGGATTTAGTGAGGCTTAAGTAAAAATTCTGCAAATTATGGCAGAGTCTGGTTTAGATGCCACTTTGGGAATCTAAGCCAGTGTTTTTAAGAATTTTCAGTTACAGCTAATAGAAAACTTAGAAATATTAATCAAAAATAAATATTATTTAATTATATAATAAAATTTTATTCAGTAAGTGGAGCTTTAACTTTTTCCCATTTGTATGTATCTATTTTGAAGGCATCTAATTATAGTTACAGTTTGATTGATTGTTATGGTTTTAGCTGTTTAAAAGTATCTCATTCTGTTACCTTTCTTTGTTCTTAGGGCTCAAGAAATACATAAAAGACACTATGAAGAAAAGTTTGTTTATGATATGATTGCCTTTCAGAAAGCTTGTGAAAGACTTCAAGTTGCTAGAACAAAAGCTGCGATTGTGAAAAAGAATTTAGTCACTAAGGTTCCTGATGGAATGACAAAGTGAACTGAAGCCAGATCTCATTCTGTGGTCATTTTGAATTATGGCCATTGTTTAGTTAAAAGACTTTGAAGTAATACTGTGAAAGAAGAAGTACTCTATGTCACAAGATTGATTTGTATATATATCTTCTAAAATATAAAGAAAAATTAAAGTGTATATCTCCTTGATCATAATTTAACATAAATCAGGTTGACTTGGCACACCTAAAGATTCCTTATATATCTAGATATCCAGGGAACAATGAAAGCTGACTTAATTTATTACAGGAATTATTGCAAAGCCATTACTTTTATTGTTTCATATCATGAGTTCAGCAACTTGTAACCTATTTACAGCTTCTATGGTAACCTTTGAATAGTTTTTGTGATTCTAGCTATTCACTTTTATTAAGACACTGTGTTCTTTCATCAGTTTCATAGACTGTTTTCATATATTTAATTATATTTCATGTTTATTTTATTAAAACAATTTCTTTTTTCAAAATAAAAGTTTCACCATTATATCGGTGACTAATGTTCTTATAATATAAGAATTCAGAAAATATAAATTGAAAAGGAAAATTAAATATTTGTAATAACTTCCTAGAAGACTGTAAGATTTTGTATATTTACTTTTGTTGTGTTAGCCTTCACTTATATAGGGAGCAGAGCAGAGAGTTAGAGAAAGGATATATATAATTAAGTAACTGCAATTATAAAGTATCCAGAAATGGTATATAATCATTTTAAGTCCATGTAATATATCAAGATTGCCTGGAGAAATATCAATAACCTCAGATATGCAGATGACACCACCCTTATGGCAGAAAGTGAAGAGGAACTAAAAAGCCTCTTGATGAAAGTGAAAGAGGAGAGTGAAAAAGTTGGCTTAAAGCTCAACATTCAGAAAACTAAGGTCGTGGCATCTGGTCCCATCACTTCATGGGAAATAGATGGGGAACCAGTGGAAACAGTGTCAGACTTTATATTTGGGGGCTCCAAAATCACTGCAGATGGTGACTGCAGCCATGAAATTAAAAGACACATACTCCTTGGAAGGAAAGTTGTGACCAACCTAGATAGCATACTAAAAAGCAGAGACATTACTTTGCCAACAAAAGTTCGTCTAGTCAAGGCTATGGTTTTACCAGTGGTCATGTATGGATGTGAGAGTTGGACTGTGAAGAAAGCTGAGCACCAAAGAATTGATGCTTTTGAACTGTGGTGTTGGAGAAGACTCTTGAGAGTCCCTTGGACTGCAGGGAGATCCAACCAGTCCATCCTAAAGGACATCAGTCCTGGGTGTTCATTGGAAGGAATGATGCTAAAGCTGAAACTCCAATACTTTGGCCACCTCATGCGAAGAGTTGACTCATTACAAAAGACTCTGATGATGGGAGGGATTGGGGGCAGGAGGAGAAGGGGACGACGGAGGATGAGATGGCTGGATGGCATCACTGACTCAATGGACATGAGTTTGAGTGAACTCCGTGAGTTGATGATGGACAGGGAGGCCTGGTGTGCTGCTATTCATGAGGTTGAAAAGAGCCAGACATGACTGAACAAATGAACTGAACTGAACTGAATATATGGTTAGAATTTAAAATGTAAAGAACAATATAAAAATACATGAAAAGTCTTGGTAAAATTTTAGATGATTTTCAATAATATTTTCAATCTAGAAAAATAAATGTCTCACTATTTTTATGACATTGTCCACTTTATGCAGTAGAGCTAATACCATTCAAAATTTCTCTTTACTGCTCATTAGTTATATATGCAGAGTTTTGTGTTTCTTTTCTAAAATTCTCTAATTTTCTTAATCTACGCTAAAGTTCCAAAAATTAAGTGTTTTGCAACAGCAGTTATTTATTGTGCTTCTTTGCTGGACTGCTAAAAAATCCTAGTAGCTTTTCTCTAATTTTCTGTAAAACCTAACTGTCTATTTAAATCCATGGCACCAGCTCTCTGTTTTCTTGTTAATTTGCAGAAAGCTAATGAGCAAGTCATATTGGTATTTTTAATTATCCTTCAAAAAGAACAAAGAGGGATACTGTGATGTGGTAAAAGTATGACAGATGTAGAGTTCCATAACAAATTAGATAATCTCTCTGTTGCCCCATTTTTCTGTTCTGTGTTTAGAACAATACATATCTTCTGGGGACTTAATTAAAATAACAGTCCATGTTACATAGCATTGTTGTAAGACTTGAATGAAAAAAACATAAAAAAACAACTTAGTGCATTCCACAGAGTAAGCACTTAATAAAGGTAAGTGTATAGTAGTGGAGGCAATAATCTTTTCTGTGTAGATGTAGGAGGTTTGTCAACAATGCAAATAAGAGCTGTGAGACACTTTATCAAGGAATGATAGAGTTTTGTATCATATATTTGAATATAATTCATTCAATATTTACTAAATATTTGCTACCCTTCCTATATGCTCCCATTCTATACTACAGATCTTTCATAGCATTTCAGTTCAGTTCGGTTCAGTCACTCAGTCGTGTCTGACTCTTTGCGACCCCATGAATTGCAGGACGTCAGGGCTCCCTGTCCATCACCAACTCCCGGAGTTCACTCAGACTCACGTCCATTGACTCAGTGATGCCATCCAGCCATCTCATCCTCTGTCGTCCCCTACTCCTCCTGCCCCCAATCCCTCCCAGCATCAGAGTCTTTTCCAATGAGTCAACTTTTTGCAAGAGGTGGCCAAAGTATTGGAGTTTCAGCTTTAGCATCATTCTTCCAAAGAAATCCCAGGATCGATCTCCTTCAGAATGGACTGGTTGGATCTCCTTGCAGTCCAAGGGACTCTCAAGAGTCTTCTCCAACACCACAGTTCAAAAGCATCAATTCTTCCACGCTCAGCTTTATCAGCATCCAACTCTCATATCCATACATGACCACCGGAAAAACCATAGCCTTGACTAGACGAACCTTTGTTGGCAAAGTAATGTCTCTGCTTTTGAATATGCTATCTAGGTTGGTCATAACTTTCCTTCCAAGGAGTAAGCATCTTTAAATTTCATGGGGACAGTCACCATCTGCAGTGATATTGGAGCCAAAAAAATAAATAAATAAAGTCTGATACTGTTTCCACTGTTTTTCCATCTATTTCCCATGAAGTGATGGGACCAGATGCCATGATCTTCATTTTCTGAATGTTCAATTTTAAGCCAACTTTTTAACTCTCCTCTTTCACCTTCTTCAAGAGGCTTTTTAGTTCCTCTTCGCTTTCTGCCATAAGGGTGGTGTCATCTACATATCTGAGGTGACTGATATTTCTCCCGGCAATCTTCATTCCAGCTTGTGCTTCTTCCAGCCCAGCATTTCTCATGATGTACTCTGCATATAAGTTAAATAAACAGGGTGACAATATACAGCCTTGACATACTCTTTTTCCTATTTGGAACCAGTCTGTTGTTCCATGCCCAGTTCTAACTGTTGCTTCCTGACCTGCATACAAATTTCTCAAGAGGCAGGTCAGGTGGTCTGGTATTCCCATCTCTTTCAGAATTTTCCACAGTTTATTGTGATCCACACAGTCAAAGGCTTTGGTATAGTCAATAAAGCAGAAATAAAAGCAGAAAACTAAACTATACTCACAGAAAACAAGTCAATCTAATCACACTAGGATCACAGTCTTGACTAACTCAATGAACTAAGCCATGCCCTTGGGGCCACCCAAGACAGGCTGGTCATGGTGGAGAGATCTGACAGCATGTGCTCCACTGGAGAAGGGAATAGCAAACCACTCCAGTATTCTTTCCTTGAGAATCCCATGAACAGTATGAAAAGGCAAAATGACAGGATACTGAAAGAGGAACTCCTCAGGTCAGTAGGTGCCCTATATGCTACTGGAGATCAGTGGAGAAATAACTCCAGAAAGAATGAAGGGATGGAGCCAAAGCAAAAAGAATACCCAGTTGTGGATGTGACTGGTGATAGAAGCAAGGTCCGATGCTGTAAAGAGAAATATTGCATAGGAACTTGGAATGTCAGGTCCATGAATCAAGGCAAATTGGAAGTGGTCAAACAAGAGATGGCAAGAGTGAATGTCGACATTCTAGGAATCAGCGAACTCAAATGGACTGGAATGGGTGAATTTAACTCAGATGACCATTATATCTACTACTGTGGGCAGGAATCCCTCAGAAGAAATGGAGTAGCCATCATGGTCAACAAAAGAGTCCGAAATGCAGTACTTGGATGCAATCTCAAAAAAGACAGAATGATCTCTGTTTGTTTCCAAGGCAAACCATTCAATATCACAGTAATACAAGTCTATGCCCCAACCAGTAACGCTGATGAAGCTGAAGTTGAATGGTTCTATGAAGACCTACAAGATCTTTTAGAACTAATACCCAAAAAAGATGTCCTTTTCATTATAGGGGACTGGAATACAAAAGTAGGAAGTCAAGAAACACCTGGAATAACAGGCAAATTTGGCCTTGGAATATGGAATGAAGCAGGGCAAAGACTAATACAATTTTGCCAAGAAAACGAACTGGTCATGGCAAATACCCTCTTCTAACAACACAAGAGAAGATTCTATACATGGACATCACCAGATGGTCAACACTGAAATCAGATTGATTACATTCTTTGCAGCCAAAGATGGAGAAGCTCTATACAGTCCACAAAAACAAGACCAGGAGCTGACTGTGGCTCAGATCATGAACTCCTTATTGACAAATTCAGACTGAAATTGAAGAAAGTAGGGAAAACCATTAGACCATTCAGGTACGACCTAAATCAAATCCCTTATGATTATACAGTGGAATTGAGAAATAGATTTAAGGGCCTAGATCTGATAGATGGAGTGCCTGATGAACTATGAACTGAGGTTTGTGACATTGTACAGGAGACAGGGATCAAGACCATCCCCATGGAAAAGAAATGCAAAAAAGCAAAATGGCTGTCTGAGGAGGGCTTACATATAGCTATGAAAAGAAGAGAAGCGAAAAGCAAAGGAGAAAAAGAAAGATATAAACATCTGAATGCAGAGTTCCAAAGAATAGCAAGAAGAGATAAGAAAGCCTTCCTCAGCAATCAATGCAAAGAAATAGAGGAAAACAACAGAATGGGAAAGAGTAGAGATCTCTTCAAGAAAATTAGAGATACCAAGGGAACATTTCATGCAAAGATGGGCTCGATAAAGGACAGAAATGGTATGGACCTAACAGAAGCAGAAGATATTAAGAAGAGGTGGCAAGAATACACAGAAGAACTATACAGAAATGTGCTTCAAGACCCAGATAATCACGATGGTGTGATCACTGACCTAGAGCCAGACATCCTGGAATGTGAAGTCAAGTGGGCCTTAGAAAGCATCTCTATAAACAAAGCTAGTGCAGGTGATGGAATTCCAATTGAGCTATTGCAAATTCTGAAAGATGATGCTGTGAAAGTGCTACACTCAATATGCCAGCAAATTTGGAAAACTCAGGAGTGGCCACAGGACCAGAAAAAGTCCGTTTTCATTCCAGTCCCAAAGAAAGGCAATGCCAAAGAATGCTCAAACTACCACACAATTGCACTCATCTCACACGCTAGTAAAGTAATGCTCAAAATTCTCCAAGCCAGGCTTCAGCAATACGTGAACCATGAACTTCCAATTGTTCAAGCTGGTTTTAGAAAGGCGGAGGAACCAGAAACCAGATTTCCAACATCCTCTGGATCATCGAAAAAGCAAGACAGTTCCAGAAAAACATCTATTTTTGCTTTATTGACTATGCCAAAGCCTTTGAGTGTGTGGATCATAACATTTATCACACAACAAGTAATCAATAGCTTCCTTGATTTCCACTCAACTGTGAGGTTCCAAATAGGAAAAGGAGTACGTCAAGGCTGTATATTGTCACCCTACTTCTTTAATTTATATGCAGAGTAAATCATGAGAAACGCTGAAGTGGAAGAAACACAAATTGGAATCAAGATTGCTGGGAGAAATATCAGTCACCTTTGATATGCAGATGACACCACCCTTATGGCAGAAAGTGAAGAAGAACTCAAAAGCCTATTGATGAAAGTGAAAGTGGAGAGTGAAAAGGTTGGCTTAAAGCTCAACATTCAGAAAACGAAGATCATGGCATCTGGTCCCATCACTTCATGAGAAATAGATGGGGAAACAGTGGAAACAATGTCAGACTTTATTTTTTTGGGCTCCCAAATCACTGCAGATGGTGACTGCAGCCATGAAATTAAAAGATTCTTATTCCTTGGAAGGAAAGTTATGACCAACCTAGATAGCAAATTGAAATGCAGAGACATTACTTTGCCAACAAAGGTTCGTCTAGTCAAGGCTATGGTTTTTCCTGTGGTCATGTATGGATGTGAGAGCTGGACTGTGAAGAAGGCTGAGCGCCAAAGAATGGATGCTTTTGAACTGTGGTGTTGGAGAAGACTCTTGAGAGTCCCTTGGACTGCAGGGAGATCCAACCAGTCCATTCTGAAGGAGATTAGCCCTGGGATTTCTTTGGAAGGACTGATGCTAAAGCTGAAACTCCAATACTTTGGCCACCTCATGCGAAGAGTTGACTCATTGGAGAAGACTCTGATGATGGGAGGGATTGGAGGCAGGAGGAGAAGCAGAGGACAGAGGATGAGATGGCTGAATGGCATCACTGACTTGATGGACATGAGTCTGAGTCAACTCTGGGAGTTGGTGATGGACAGGGAGGCCTGGCGTGCTGCGATTCACGGGGTCGCAAAGAGTCGGACAGGACTGAGCGACTGAACTGAACTGTGAGCTTTTTAAAGGCAAAGACAATTTTAATCATCTTTTTGTTTCTATTTCTTTGTAAAAGTGCACATACTTATTATATTACACGCAATGCTTTCTCTGTCTATAGGTCTGTTTTCTTATTTATGTGTAGTCCCAAGTCAATCTCATGACTTTTACTACTGCTTACTATTTATATTTTGAAGAATCAAAATTCTGTGTCTCTGGGTTATATCTTAAATTTAATATAGCTCCTATATTTCTAAATGCATGCTAAGTACTTCTTCTTTGAAGGCCTAAAATCTTTTAGGCCTTCATTGAAATGGAATTTATTATTATTTTTTGTTTCCCTCCCTTTCCAATGTTGCTTTTCTTTGTATATGCCCAGCCTCCCCTAGGTTCATAACCACCTTAAGTTTCCCATATTAAAATTTTAGAACATATCTTTGACTTTTTTTCGTCTTACCTCACCACATCTTATTAGATCTGCAGCCCCAAATCTTTATCTGCATGGTCTCTTTGGCAGAGACTGGCTCGCTTTTCATCAAACCCATTTTCTGTTTCTTCAGGACACATCTAGCCTATATTTTCCAGCCTCCTTACTCAGTTAATGAAGCAAAAGACTGAATTTTGATCAGTGGAATTTGGGGAAAAGTGATTGGCAGCCCTTCCAGGTGTATACCATGCAGTAAACTCCATGATTTTTCCTCTTCTTTTGCTATCTTGGAAAACACATGTTAAAGATGGCTGAGCCATAAGATGGTTCTGATTGGGAACCAGAATCCTGGTTACCAAATCATGGCGGTAGGGTGAACAAGAACACACATTTTGTTCCTTGGCAAACTTTTTCACTAAAGCTAAAATAGTAAATATTTAATATTTTGTGGACTATATAGTATCTGTTGCAACTGCTCAATTACATGTTGTAAAACAAAAGCAACCATAGATAAGATGAAAAATAAATGAGTATAGTTGTGTTGCAATAAAAACTTATTTACAAAAATAAGAAGTTGGTCAGATTTGGCCTATGAGTGATCGTTTTCCATAGAGAATTAGACTTGCAGTTTTTTATACCTTATATACACAAGAGTGCTAGATTCTTCTAACCCAAAACAAATGTTAGACATAACAAATTTGTCAAATAAATACTTATAACATTCCTTATACAAATAAGACTACTCTAAAGCATTGTTACAGGTTAAAATAAAATTGTTTACACATGGTAATAATACTGAAGTATTTCAAAATAGATCACCATTAAAACTAATATACAAACACCAGGACAAAATTCGTTTAAATAAGAAAGTGCTATACCAAAGCCAAGGTTAACAGGAAGAAACAGAAGTTTATGCTAAAAAAGAGGGTGATAGAAAAAAGTGGGATTGGAGCCAAGAGGTAACATACTATGAGCCATTTCTTTGAGTAGTGAGATACTGATAGAAGAAGAAAAGCTTTCTTTTCTCTTCTTCCCAGAGATTTCTTAACAGAAGCAATAACCACCATGGATTAGAGGAGCAGCCTTTCATCTTAAAAGAAAATTAAGAGGTCAGTTAGCAACTTTTCCTTCTTTTTATTTCTTAGAACCAAGAGTAAACTTTTTTTTTTTCTGTCTGATAATCAATCCACTAATCCAAATTGTATAGTAAGAGAGTACAATGATTAAGATCACCAACTTTGAATTAAGAAATTAAGCTTAAATTCTTTGTTATTTTATTAATTGCTTGACATAAATAAATTTTTTGAAGCTCAGTAGAAATTTTGGTTTCTTCATAGATGAAGTATGCAAAGTATTTAGGATAGTACTGTATCACAGTAAGCATTCAGTTCATGGTAGTGATACTTATGTACAAAGACAATAGAGATTACATGAATTCACAAGCAATGACTCATTCTCTTGAAATTCACCTGATGTCTTTTTAATACCTTTGTATTGTGTTTTGAAGAAAATATTTCCTAATGTTGCACATTTATCTGCTAACAGGAGTGAGTCTTGTAATTACAGAAGCTAAAATGCCTATCATTTGCTGGGAACGGTGAAAAGGATGAACAGAACGGAAGCAAGAGAGAAGAGCTATTATGCAGATATATGTTCTTTCACATAATCCAAGCATAGACAGAGCCTCAAAGTGTTCCCAGATAAATTTTATGCATATTATTTTGACTATTTATTATTAACTACCATGATTTGTTATTGGATCAGATCAGATCAGTCGCTCAGTCGTGTCCGACTCTTTGCTATCCCATGAATCACAGCACACCAGGCCTCCCTGTCCATCACCAACTCCCAGAGTTCACAGAGACTCACACCCATCAAGTCAGTGATGCCATCCAGCCATCTCATCCTCTGTCGTCCCCTTCTCCTCTTGCCCTCAATCCCTCCCAGCATCTGAGTCTTCTCCAATGAGAAGACAATGAGAGACTCATTGGCTTCAGATCTAATAAGATATGGTGAGGTAAGACGAAAAAAAGTCAAAGATATGTTCTAAAATTTTAATATGGGAAACTTCAGATGGTTATGAACCTAGGGGAGGCTGGGCATATAGAAAGAAAAGCAACATTGGAAAGCGAGGGAAACAAATAAAAAATAATAATAAACTCCATTTCAATGAAGGCCTGAAAGATTTTAGGCCTTCAAAGCAGAAGTACTTAGTATGCATTTGGAAATATAGGAGCTATATTAAATTTAAGATATAACCTAGAGACACAGAATTTTGATTCTTCAAAATATAAATAGTAAGCAGTAGTAAAAGTCATGAGATTGACTTGGGACTACACATAAATAGGAAAACAGAGCTATAGACAGAAAAAGCATTGCGTGTAATATAATAAGTATCTGCACTTTTACAAAGAAATAGAAACAAAAAGATGATTAAAATTGTCTTTGCCTTTAAAAAGCTCACAGTTCAGTTCAGTCGCTCAGTCCTGTCCGACTCTTTGCGACCCCGTGAATCGCAGCACGCCAGGCCTCCCTGTCCATCACCAACTCCCAGAGTTGACTCAGACTCATGTCCATCAAGTCAGTGATGCCATTCAGCCATCTCATCCTCTGTCCTCCCCTTCTCCTCCTGCCCGCAATCCCTCTCAGCATCAGAGTCTTCTCCAATGAGTCAACTCTTCACATTAGGTGGCCAAAGTATTGGAGTTTCAGCTTTAGCATCAGTCCTTCCAAAGAAATCCCAGGGCTAATCTCCTTCAGAATGGACTGGTTGGATCTCCTTGCAGTCCAAGGGACTCTCAAGAGTCTTCTCCAACACCACAGTTCAAAAGCATCAATTCTTTGGCGCTCAGCCTTCTTCACAGTCCAGCTCTCACATCCATACATGACCACAGGAAAAACCATAGTCTTGCCTAGGCGAACCTTTGTTGGATACACAATATTAAAAAGATGTATTTTGTAATATCAATAACCTAAAATGTGAGTGAAGGGGTAAGTATAGTTTCTGTATGTTATCAAAGTTAAGTTGTTATTATGTTAACACGTTAGCATAGCATGTTTTAACTATAATAGATTTTATGTTAACCTCATTGTAATCACAAAAGAAAAACCTGTAGTAGATAAAAAAAGGTTAAAATAAAGAGATCAAAGTATACCACAAGAAGTCATCAAATCAAAAAGGAAGACAGCAAGAGGAGAAGAAAGGAACAGAGAAATTGTGAAACAGTGAACAGTTAACAAAATGGCAATAGCAAGACCTTAACTATCAATAAGTACTTTAAATGTAGATAGATTAAATGCTCCAATGAAGAAATAGAATAACTAAATAGATTAAAAAACAAGATCCACTGATACTGTTGTCTACAGTAGACTCACTTTAGCTTTAAGGATAAAGTGAAGGAATAGGAAAAGATATTACAAGCAAATGGTAATCATAGAGAGCAAGGGTAGTGATACATATATATATATATATATATATATATATATATATATATAAAACACACTGTAGACTAAAATTGGTAAAAAAAAAAGACAACAAAATCATTAAATAATGATAAAAGATCAATTCAGAACAAGACATAATGATGTTAAATATTTATGCACCTCACACTGAAGGACCTAAATATATAAAATGCAAAACTAAAAGAAGAAATAAGCAATAGTACTATAATAGAAGACTTTATTTTTTTTTTTTTTTTTTTCAGTTTCTAACCTGGAGAGACAGGTTCTCTGATTGGTTTATTTTATTTTTTTTATTATTATTATTATTTTTTTAATTTTTCTTAACTTTACAATATTGTATTACTTTTACTATACATCGAGATGGATCCGCCACCAGAATACACGTGTTCCCCATCCTGAACCCTCCTCCCTCCCCCCTTCCCACACCATCCCTCCAGGTCATCCCAGTGCTCCAGTCCCAGGCATCTGTTATAGGGCATCGTACCTGGACTGACTCGTTTCAGATATGATATTATACATATTTCAATGCTATTCTCCCCAATCGTCCCACCCTCTCCCTCTCCCAGAGTCCAAAAGTCTGTTCTATACATCAGTGTCTTTTGCTGTCTCATAAGCAGGGTGATTGTTACCATCTTTCTAAATTCCATATATATGCGTTAGTATACTGTATTTGTGTTTTTCTTTCTGGCTTACTTCACTCTGTATAATAGGCTCCAGTTCCATCCACCTCATTAGAACTGATTCAAATGTACTCTTTTTAATGGCTGAGTAATACTCCATCGTGTATATGTACCACAGCTTGCTTATCCATTCATCTGTGGATGGACATCTAGGTTGCTTCCACGTCCTGGCTATTGTAAACAGTGCTGCTATGAACATTGGGGTACACGTGCCTCTTTCAATTCTGGTTTTCTCAGTGTGTATGCCCAGCAGTGGGATTGCTGGATCATAAGGCAGTTCTATTCCCAGTTTTTTGAGGAATCTCCATACTGTTCTCCATAGTGGCTGTACTAGTTTGCATTCCCACCAACAGTGTAAGAGGGTTCCCTTCTCTCCACACCCTCTCCAGCATTTATTGCTTGTGGATTTTTGGATCACAGCCATTCTGACTGGCGTGTAATGGTATCTCATAGTGGTTTTGATTTGCATTTCTCTGATAATGAGTGATGTTGAGCATCTTTTCATGTGTTTGTTAGCCATCTGTATGTCTTCTTTGGAGAAATGTCTATTAAGTTCTTTGGCCTATTTTTTGATTGGGTCGTTTATTTTTCTGGAATTGAGCTGTAGAAGTTGCTTGTATATTTTTGAGATTAGTTGTTTGTCTGTTGCTTCATTTGCTATTATTTTCTCCCATTCTGAAGGCTGTCTTTTCAGCTTGCCTATAGTTTCCTTTGTTGTGCAGAAGCTTTTTAAGTTTGATTAGGTCCCATTTGTTCATTTTTGACTTTATTTCCGATATTCTGGGAGGTGGGTCATAGAGGATCCTGCTGTGATGTAAGTCAGAGAGTGTTTTGCCTATGTTTTCCTCTAGGAGTTTTATGGTTTCTGGTCTTATATTTAGCTCTTTAATCCATTTTGAGTTTATTTTTGTGTATGGTGTTAGACAGTGTTCTAGTTTCATTCTTTTACAAGTGTTCAACCAGTTTTCCCAGCACCACTTGTTAAAAAGATTGTCTTTAATCCATTGTATATTCTTGCCGCCTTTGTCAAAGATTAGGTGACCATATGTGCGTGGATTTATCTCTGGGCTTTCTATTTTGTTCCATTGATCTATGTTTCTGTCTTTGTGCCAGTACCATACTGTCTTGATAACTGTAGCTTTATAGTAGAGCCTGAAGTCAGGCAGGTTGATTCCTCCAGTTCCGTTCTTCTTTCTCAAGATAGCTTTGGCTATTCGAGGTTTTTTGTATTTCCATACAAATTGAGAAATTATTTGTTCTAGCTCTGTGAAGAATACCGTTGGTAGCTTGATGGGGATTGCATTGAATCTATAAATTGCTTTGGGTAGTATACTCATTTTCACTATATTGATTCTACCAATCCATGAACATGGTATATTTCTCCATCTATTAGTGTCCTCTTTAATTTCTTTCACCAGTGTTTTATAGTTTTCTAAATATAGGTCTTTAGATTCTTTATGAAGATATATTCCTAAGTATTTTATTGTTTTCATTGCAATGGTGAATGGAATTGTTTCCTTAATTTCTCTTTCTATTTTCTCGTTATTAGTGTACAGGAATGCAAGGGATTTCTGTGTGTTAATTTTATATCCTGCAACTTTACTGTATTCATTGATTAGTTCTAGTAATTTTCTGGTGGAATCTTTAGGGTTTTCTACGTAGAGGATCATGTCATCTGCAAACAGTGAGAGTTTTACTTCTTCTTTTCCAATTTGGATTCCTTTTATTTCTTTTTCTGCTCTGATTCCTATGGCCAAAACTTCCAGAACAGTATTGAATAATAATGGTGAAAGTGGGCATCCTTGTCTTGTTCCTGACTTTAGAGGAAATGCTTTCAGTTTTTCACCATTGAGGATAATGTTTGCTGTGGGTTTGTCATATATAGCTTTTATTATGTTGAGGTATGTTCCTTCTATTCGTGCTTTCTGGAGAGTTTTTATCATAAATGGATGTTGAACTTTGTCAAAGGCTTTCTCTGCATCTATTGAGATAATCATATGGTTTTTATTCTTCAGTTTGTTAATGTGGTGTATTACGTTGATTGATTTGCGGGTATTGAAGAATCCTTGCATCCCTGGGATAAAGCCCACTTGGTCATGGTGTATGATCTTTTTAATGTGTTGTTGGATTCTGATTGCTAGAATTTTGTTAAGGATTTTTGCGTCTATGTTCATCAGTGATAGTGGTCTGTAGTTTTCTTTTTTTGTGGGATCTTTGTCAGGTTTTGGAATTAGGGTGATGGTGGCCTCATAAAATGAGTTTGGAAGTTTGCCTTCCTCTGCAATTTTCTGGAACAGTTTGAGTAGGATAGGTGTTAGCTCTTCTCTAAATTTTTGGTAGAATTCAGCTGTGAAGCCGTCTGGACCTGGGCTTTTGTTTGCTGGGAGATTTCTGATTACAGTTTCAATTTCCGTGCTTGTGATGGGTCTGTTAAGATTTTCTATTTCTTCCTGATCCAGTTTTGGAAAGTTGTACTTTTCTAAGTATTTGTCCATTTCTTCCATATTGTCCATTTTATTGCCATATAATTGCTGATAGTAGTCTCTTATGATCCTTTGTATTTCTGTGCTGTCTGTTGTGATCTCTCCATTTTCTTTTCTAATTTTATTGATTTGATTTTTCTCCCTTTGTTTCTTGATGAGTCTGGCTAGTGGTTTGTCAATTTTATTTACCCTTTCAAAGAACCAGCTTTTGGCTTTGTTAATTTTTGCTATGGTCTCTTTTGTTTCTTTTGCATTTATTTCTGCCCTAATTTTTAAGATTTCTTTCCTTCTACTAATCTTGGGGTGCTTCATTTCTTCCTTTTCCAGTTGCTTTAGATGTAGAGTTAGGGTATTTATTTGGCTTTTTTCTTGTTTCTTAAGGTATGCCTGAATTGCTATGAACTTTCCCCTTAGGACTGCTTTTACAGTGTCCCACAGGTTTTGGGTTGTTGTGTTTTCATTTTCATTCGTTTCTATGCAGAATTTGATTTCTTTTTTGATTTCTTCTGTGATTTGTTGGTTATTTAGGAGTGTGTTGTTCAGCCTCCATATGTTGGAATTTTTAATAGTTTTTCTCCTGTTATTGAGATTTACTCTTACTGCATTGTGGTCAGAAAAAATGGTTGGAATGATTTCAATTTTTCTGAACTTACCAAGGCTAGATTTATGGCCCAGGATGTGGTCTATCCTGAAGAAGGTTCCGTGTGCACTTGAGAAAAAGGTGAAATTCATTGTTTTGGGATGAAATGTCCTATAGATATCAATTAGTTCTAACTTGTCTATTGTATCATTTAAAGTTTGTGTTTCCTTGTTAATTTTCTGTTTAGTTGATCTGTCCATTGGTGTAAGTGGGGTATTAAAGTCTCCCACTATTATTGTGTTATTGTTTATTTCTCCTTTCATACTTGTTAGTATTTGTCTTACATATTGCGGTGCTCCTATGTTGGGTGCATATATATTTATAATTGTTATATCTTCTTCATTGGAGAAGACTCTGATGCTGGGAGGGATTGAGGGCAGGAGGAGAAGGGGACGACAGAGGATGAGATGGCTGGATGGCATCACTGACTCGATGGATGCGAGTCTGAGTGACCTCCGGGAGCTGGTGATGGACAGGGAGGCCTGGCGTGCTGCGGTTCATGGGGTCGCAAAGAGTCGGACACGACTGAGTGACTGATCTGATCTGATCTGATCTGATATCTTCTTCTTGGATTGATCCTTTGATCATTATGTAGTGACCTTCTTTGTCTCTTTTCACAGCTTTTGTTTTAAAGTCTATTTTATCTGATATGAGTATTGCTACTCCTGCTTTCTTTTGGTCCCTATTTGCATGGAAAATCTTTTTCCAGCCCTTCACTTTCAGTCTGTATGTGTCCCCTGTTTTGAGGTGGGTCTCTTGTAGACAACATATGTATGGGTCTTGTTTTTGTATCCATTCAGCCAGTCTCTGCCTTTTGGTTGGGGCATTCAACCCATTTACATTTAAGGTAATTATGGATAAATATGATCCCGTTGCCATTTACTTTGTTGTTTTGGGTTTGAATTTATATATCCTTTTTGTGTTTCCTGTCTAGAGAAGGTCCTTTAGTATTTGTTGGAGAGCTGGTTTGGTGGTGCTGAATTCTCTCAGCTTCTGCTTGTCTGTAAAGGTTTTGATTTCTCCTTCATATTTGAATGAGATCCTTGCTGGGTACAATAATCTGGGCTGTAGGTTCTTTTCTTTCATCACTTTAAGTATGTCTTGCCATTCCCTCCTGGCTTGAAGAGTTTCTATTGAAAGATCAGCTGTTAGCCTTATGGGAATTCCCTTGTGTGTTATTTGTTGTTTTTCCCTTGCTGCTTTTAATATTTGTTCTTTGTGTTTGATCTTTGTTAATTTGATTAATATGTGTCTTGGGGTATTTCGCCTTGGGTTTATCCTATATGGGACTCTCTGGGTTTCTTGGACTTGAGTGATTATTTCCTTCCCCATTTTAGGGAAGTTTTCAACTATTATCTCCTCTAGTATCTTCTCATGGTCTTTCTTTTTGTCTTCTTCTTCTGGAACTCCTGTGATTCGAATATTGTAACGTTTAAGATTGTCCTGGAGGTCTCTGAGATTGTCCTCATTCCTTTTAATTCGTTTTTCTTTTTTCTCCTCTGATTCATTTAATTCTGCCATTCTATCTTCTAATTCACTAATTCTATCTTCTGCCTCTGTAATTCTACTATTTGTTGCCTCCAGAGTGTTTTGGATCTCATTTATTGTATTATTCATTATATATTGACTCTTTTTTATTTCTTCTAGGTCCTTGTTAAATCTTTCTTGCATCTTCTCGATGCTTTTCTCCAGGCTCTTTATCCATGATTCCATTTTGCTTTCCAGGCTTTGGATTAATTTCACTATCATTATTCGGAATTCTTTATCAGGTAGGTTCGCTATTTCTTCCTCTTTTGTTTGGTTTGGTGGGCATTTATCCTGTTCCTTTACCTGCTGGGAATTCTTCTGTCTCTTCATCTTGTTTAAAATGCTGAGTTTGGGGAGTCCTTACTGTATTCTGGCAGTCTGTGGAGTTCTCTTTATTGTGGCTTATCTGCCCTTTATGTGGGTTTGTACCGGTGGCAAGTCGAGGTTTCTTGTTTATGGAAGCTTGTATCGATGTTCTGGTGGGTGGGGCTGGATTTCTTTTCTCTGGGGTGCGGTGGAGTGTCTAGTGGTGAGTTATGAGATGTCTATGGTTTTGAGGTCGCTTTGTGTAGCCTGTGACTTGGAGCTCAGGGCTGTGTTCTTGTTTTTCTAGAGGTTTTTCTTGGTATGTCTTGCCGTGGAACTTGCTGGTCTTTGTGTGATGCTTGGTTTCAGTGTAGGTATGGAGGCATTTGATGAGCTCCTGTCAATTAATGTTTCGTGGGATCAGGGTTTGGACTTAAGCCTCCTGCTTCCTGTTATCTGTCTTATTTTTGCAGTAGTCTCAAAAAGTTCGTCTTCTATATTGCATTCCACAACTAGACTGCTCAGAGATGTTCACGGAGTTATACTGAGAAGGAGAAAGGGAGGAGGGAGATAGAGTTGGTCAGGAGGATAAAAGGAGGGAGTGTCAAGGAGAGAGACAGATCCAGTCAGTAATCAGTAAAGAAAAGAACAAAGGAGAGAAAAAAAGCCAAGGACAAAAAGAAAAAAGAGAAGAAAAAAAAAAACACACACACACACAAAAAAATCCAAAACAGGGTCTCAAAAGTTATATCTAACAGTGGAGATTAAAGAAGTACTAGAGGATAAAAACATAAAAATAAAAGAAACAAAAACAAGAAAAAAAAAAAAACACACACAAAAAAACCAAAATAGGGTCGCAAAAGTTATATCTAACAGTGGAGATTAAAGAAGTACTAGAGGATAAAAACATAAAAATAAAAGAAACAAAAACAAGAAGAAAAAAAAGAAAAAAATTAAAAGGAAAGAAAAAAATTTTTTTTTCCTTTCTTTTTCCTCTTCCTTTCAATAAAAAAATAATAAAATTTTAAAAAAACATATATTAAAAAAAGAAAAAAAAAAGGAAATAATGTTGGTAAAAATAGTAACAATATGTATAAGAGTTTCTCTTTTATTGCTGTGGGTTCAGTTCATTTTCCGCTAGTTCCTTGTTCTGGCTTAAGTTTCTCAAGCTCTATAGGCCCCTTTCTCTGTAGTTGGTCTGTATAGTCCTTTGTTCTGTGCGCGGGCCCCGCAGTGTCTTGGGCCTGGGCCGGCCTCTTCTGTGGACGGTGCCGCAGTCTGGTCTGCCAGCCCGAACCACTCCCGGCGGGAGCGGCCCGTGTGGCAACGGCTGGCGGGGGAGCGGCGGTGAGGGGATGGAGTGGTTCGCACGGGAATGGTCGGCGGTGGGGGTCGACCCGCGCGGGAGCCCCCGGCGCAGGGGGCGGGCGCACGCTATAGTCCCTTGCTCTGTGCGCGGGCCCCGCAGTGTCTTGGGCCAGGGCCGGCCCCTCCTGTGGTCAGCGCCGCAGTCCGGTCTGCCGGCCCAAACCACTCCCGGCAAAAACGGCCCGTGTGGCAACGGCTGGCGGGGGAGCGGCGGTGAGGGGATGGAGTGGTTCGCACGGGAACGGTCGGCGGTGGGGGTCGACCCGCTCGGGAGCCCCCGGTGCAGGGGGCGGGTGCGCGCCCGCGCGGGAGCGCCTGGCGGCAGGGGGGAGGGGAGCGCTCCTCGGGGGTGCTTCCCACGGGGAGCGGCCGGCGGCGTGGGAGCAGCCCGCAGCGTCTCCCCGCCCAGCCCCGGCTTGCTACTGGTGGAAGCGGGTGTTTGCGATGATGCCTTCCCGCCGCGGAAGCTACCGCAGGGCTCGTAGTCTGTGGGTCTTAATTGTTCAATTGCTTTCCTCCCTGTTATGATATTCTCTGTGCTTTCTAGGTTGGCACAGACTCTACAGGGAGAGTTTCCCGGTGTTTGGAAACTTTTCTTTCCCTTTCCAGGCTCCCTTCCCCCGACAGAGGTCCGCCCCTCCCTCTTTGTCCCTCTCTGGCTTCTATATTCTTTCCTACCTCCTTTAGAGGGGAGTGAGTTGCTTTTCTCAGTGTCCGATGTTCTCTGCCGGCATTCCGAAGCTGTTTGAGGAATTTACTCAGCGTTTAGATGTCCCCTTGATGAATTTGTGGAGGAGAAAGTGTATTCCCCGTCCTAATCCTCCGCCATCTTAACCGGAACCTCTAATAGAAGACTTTAATACTTGACTCACAGCAGTGGAAAAGTTATGAGACACAATTAATAAGAAACTATATTTGAATATTTTAGATGAAATGGACCTACCAGACATATATACAACATTCCTTTGAGTCACAGCAGAATATACATTCTTATCCAGCATATATGGAAAATTCTCCAGGATAGATCATGTGTTAGGTCACAAAACCTGTCTCAACAAATTCAAGAAGATAGAAATCGTACCAAATATCTTTTCCAAACACAATGCTACGAAACTAGAAATGAATAGCAGGAGTAAAATGCTATGCTATGCTAAGTCACTTCAGTCGTGTCCGACTCTGTGTGACCCCATAGACGGCAGCCCACCAGGCTTCCCTGTTCCTGGGATTCTCCAGGCAAGAACACTGGAGTGGGTTGCCATTTCCTTCTCCAATGCATGAAAGTGAAAATAGAAAGTGAAGTTGCTCAGTCATGTCCAACTCTTAGCGACCCCACGGACTGCAGCCTACCAGGCTCCTCCATCCATGAGATTTTCCAGGCAAGAGTACTGGAGTGGGGTGCCATTGCCTTCTCTGAGGAGTAAAATAGAAAGTCATATTTCCCCATACCAACTAGCCAAAATGGGTAACCAGTATCTCTCAGACTCTTTCACCCTCTATCCCTCTCTGCCCCTCTCTCTCCATATATGTATGTATTGTGCATGTATGTAATATCTGTTTGACAGCTAGAGAGCTGTAAATGAAAAGAAAACTAGAAAATTAATTCTTAATAGAAAGAAGCCCTTCCTAGGTAAGCAGAAATGCCAAAATCTGGGATGGGTAGGATGAAACTTGGGCTTATCTGGCAGAGAGATTTTACTGGGGTAATTGAAAATTTATAGTTTCATAAGTTATAAATTTACAAAGATTTTTGGGCTGGTATGATGGATTAGAGTCTTTAAAAGCCTCATATAGAGAACTAGTTCTTGCTAAATTTCTCCAGTGGAACTTCTGCTGAGTTTTTAGAATTTCAGGAAGTTGGAAGGCTATGATGGAAAGCAGAGAGCGCGCGCAATTTATAACCATCATGCTTAGATTCCAAAGACCTGCTAATATGAGGAATTGGTAATATGCATAAGGTTGATTTCACCCTCAAAACCATAGAACAAGAACCTACCAAAGCTTCAGCAGATTCCCTCACCCAACTTAATCTCTAATTGGACAAAAGTGATCAATTCCTTACTCTTAGAGTCCTGTAATGTCTTGCCCTCTTTAAGGGAAAACAAAATGTACTCTATTCTCTCAAGTTATTTTAAACACATTGTCTTACGTATAAAAAAGAAAGCTGTGAGACATATGAAACATAGAAAAATATGACCACAAATGCCCCAGATGTTGCAATCATTAGACAAGAAATTTATGTAAAATAAATGACATAAATATTTAAAGAAATTAGATGGAAAATAACTTAAATGGATTAAAAGATGGAGAATTTTAAGAGGGAAATAAAACATCTAAAAGAGAACCAAATCAATTTCTAGAAGTTAAAAAATGCCATATAATGACACCAGTTCAAGATGGTGGAGAAGGATGTGAGCTCATCTTCTCCTGTGAGAACATCAATTTGCAACTAGCTGTTGAATAACCATCAACAAGAGGACACGGGAACCCACCACAGATGATACCCCATGTCCAAAGACAAGAAGGTGCAGCAGAACGGTAAAGGTGCAATCATGATAAAATCAAATGCCATACCCACTGTGTGGATTGACCTTCAACTGTAGAACAATAACACCAAAGAAGTTCTCCCACTGTTGTGAAGGTTCTGAACTCCATGTCAGGTTTCCCAGCCTGGGGATCCAACAAAAGGACTGGAAATCCCCAGGGAATCTGACCTTGGAGGCCAGTGGGATTTAATTATTGGACTTCTACAGGACTGGGGAAAACAGATTTCACTCTTAGGGGGCACAAACAAAGTCTCGTGTGCACCAAGACCCAAGGGAAAGGAGCAGTGTGACCCCACAGGAGACTGGACCAAAACTACCTGCAGGTGTTGAAGAGTCTCCTGAGGAGGCATGGGTTGGCAGGGGCTCACCACAGGAAGTGGGGCACTGGCAACAGTAGTCTGGGAAGGCCCCCCTTGATGTATGCCTTGGAGATTGTCATTAACCCTACCACAGAGCCCCTACACCCCAGAGCTGTCAACTCAGGCCACAAACTACCAGGGAAAGAGTTCAACCCCACCCATCAGCAGATAAGTGCATTAAAATTTTACTGATCAAGGCCCTACCCACCAGAGCAAGACCCAGTTCTTCCCAAAACCAGTCCCTTCCATCAGGAAACTTACACAGGCCTGTTAGCCTCCTTTATCAGAGGGTAGACAGAAGCATGAAAAACCGCAGTCCTACAGGGCTAAAACAAAAACCATGTTATAGGAAGTTAATCAGGATGAAAAAGCAGAAAGTTATATCCCAGAGGAAAGGACAACATAAACCTCCAGAACAAGTAAATGAAGTGGAGATAGGTAAATCCAGGAAGCACAGAGTCCCAGGCATGATAAACCCAATGAGCAGCACACTGAGACAAATAGAAATCAAACTGACAAAAGTTAAAGACAGAAGTAAAATATTAAAGGCAATAAGGGAAAAATGACAAATAATGTATGGGGGACTCCTTCCAGGCTATCAGCTGATTTCTCAACAGAAACTCTACAAGCCAGAAGGGAATGGCAGGATATATTTAAAGTGATAAAAGGGAAGAAATTGCAGCCAGTGATGCTCTACCCAACAAGATTCTCATTTGAATTTGATGGGGAAAGCAAAAACTTCCCATACAAGCAAAATTTAAGAGAATTCAGCACTACCAAACCAGCTTTACAACAAATGCTAAAGAAACTTCTCTAGGCAGGAAACACCAGAGAAGGAAAAGACCTGAAGAAAATAAACCCAAAAGAACTGAGAAAATGATAATAAGTTCAAATGCACCACCCAAAAGACATAGACTGGCTCAGTTCAGTCATTCGGTTGTGTCTGAGTCTTTGGGATCCAATGGACTGCAGCATGCCAGTCTTCCCTGTCAATCACCAACTCCCGGAACTTTCTCAAACTCATGTCCATCGAGTTGGTGATTCCATCCAACTATCTTATCATCTGTTGTCCCCTTCTCCACCTGCCTTCAATCTGTCCAGGCATCATGGTCTTTTCCAATAAGTCAGTTCTTCGCATCAGGTGCCCAAAGTATTGGAGTTTCAGCTTCAGCATCAGTCCTAATGACTATTGAGGACTGATTTCTCTTAGGATTGACTGGTTGGATCTCCTTGCAATCCAAGGGACTCTCAAGAGTCTTCTCCAACATTACACTTCAAAAGAATCAATTCTTCAGCACTCAGCTTTCTTTATGGTCCAACTCATATCCATACATGACTACTAGAACAGTAGACTAGACAGAACTTTGTTGGCAAAGTGATATCTCTGCTTTTTAATATGCTGTCTAGATTGGTCATAGCTTTTCTTCCAAGGAGCAAGCGTCTTTTAATTTCATGGCTGCAGTCACCATCTGCAGTGATTTTGAAGCCCAAGAAAATGAAGTCTGTCACTGTTTCCATTGTTTACCCATCTGTTTGCCATGAAGTGATGGAAACAGATGCCATGATAGACTGGCTGGGTGAATGTAAATGTGTGCATGGATACACTTCCACTTACCACATCACTCTGCTTGACTCCCCAAATTGTATGTAATTATTTTATATTATTGAGTTAAACATGTTCCTATTATGGCATGCAACTGTAATTATCTTTTTTGTCTGGCTATTGATTGTGATAAATTAATAAACATCTTTTATACTGTGATTAAAAAAAAAAAAAAAAGGAATCAGTCTTGTAAGCGGACACCAGTTCTATCCTGATCTGGGAATATCCCACATGCATCAGAGCAACTAAGTGCCTTCACCACAACTGCTGAGCCTGCGCTCTAGAGCCTGAGAGTCACAGCTGCTAAGCCCACATATAGCAGCTATATATATGAACCCCAAGTGCCCTAGAGCCTGTGCTCTGCTAAGAGACATGCCCCTGCAACAAGAAGCCCTTGCAATGCAGTTATAGAGTAGCCCCTACTCACCACAACTAAGACATAGCACAGCCTACATAAATAAATAATCAAATAATTTTTTTAAACTATATAATAAATTGAGAGTATACTGGAAGCGCTTAATAGCAGACTGGTCAGAGCAGAAAAAAGCATTAGTAAACTTGAACAGTTTACTAATTTACCAATTTCAAGAGAAAAATTATTCAAACTAGAGCATACAAAGGAGACTATGTTTGTGTGTGTGTGTGTGAAATATTTGAGGCTTTCTCATCTAAAAGTAATGAAGAATTCACAACAAACACCTGTTTCTTATCCATCACAAATAATTACTGAAAGCCAACACACTGGTGTTACTAGTGTTTGTGTTACCAGTGTTAGACCCCTCCCCTGCCTTTGAATCTCAGTATTTTCAGATTGCTTATATCTAAAATCAACAGAAAGTTTTTATCAAACTGAAACAGTAATATTGCATATTATATATGGAAGTGTAAATATATATATATATATATATATAAAATTTCCCTACTTCACTCTTTCACCCAGTTCATTTTTTAAAGCTTCTTAGAATTCTGTTGCAGTATTTCATAGAATAACTCTTGCCTTCAATGTAAATTCTAGACTTAATCAGGATGATATTTTTATATCTCTACCCATTCACAGATACAGATCCCATGTATGTGCATGCATAGACAAAATTAAAAAATCTTGAAGAACAATATTTGACCTCTGCCAGAATTCTCTCTTTAGAAGTGCTACCAAATTCCCTGATTTGTTTTTTGTATTTACCTTCTAATACTATTGTTGGTTGCTTATGTTCCAATCATGTTGAATACCACTGATTCTTGAAAATGCCATGATTTTTTGCTTTCCTCCTTTGATGTCAATATTTCTCCCTCCCGGCTACAATGCTCCATATTGCAAACACTACCAGAATAATTTCTCAAGAAATATCCCAACATTGTTGTCTATGAAGTGAAGTGAAGTCGCTCAGTCATGTCCAACTCTTTGTGACCCCATGGACTGTAGCCTACCAGGCTCCTCTGTCCATGGGATTCTCCAGGCAAGAATACTGGAGTGGGCTACCATTTCCTTCTCCAGGGGATCTTCCCGACCCAGGGATCGAACCCAGGTCTCCAATTCTTTCTATTGTTGCTATTGAGGAACTAAATTGTGTTCAATTCTTTGAGATCCCATGGACTACAGTCCAGGCTCCTCTGTCCTCCACTATTTCCCAGAATTTGCTCAAATTCATGTCCATTGAGTTGGTGATGCTATCCAACCATAACAGCCTCTGCTGCCGCCTTCTCTTTTTGCCTTCAATCTTTCACAGTATCAGGGTCTTTTAAATGAGCTGACTCTTCACATCAGTGGCCAAAGTATTGGAGCTTCAGCAACATTCTTCCAATGAATATTTAGGGGCTAATTTCTTTTAGGATTGACGGGTTTGATCTCCTTGCAGTCCAAGGTATTCTCAAGAGTCTTCTCCAGCACCACAAATCGAAAGCATCAGTTCTTGGGCGCTCAACTTTCTTTATGGACCAACTTTCACATCTGTATAAGACTACTGGAAAACCACAGCTTTGACTATATGGACCTTTTTCAGCAAAGTTATCTCTCTGATTTTTAATACACTGTCTACTTATGTCATAGCTTTCCTTCCAAGGAGTAAGGGTGTTTTAATGTCATGGCTGCATTTACCATCTGCAGTGATTTTACAGCCCAAGGTAAGAAAATCTGCACTGCTCCCACTTTATCCCCTTCTCTTTGCCATGAAGTGATGGGACCAGATGCCTTGATCTTAGATTTTTGAATACTGAGTTTTAAGCTAGCTTTTTCACTCACCTCTTGCACCCTGATCAAGAGACTCTTAGTTCCTCTTGGCTTTCTGCCATTAGAGTGGTATCATCTGCATATCTGAAGATGTTGTTATTTCTCCTGGCAGTCTTGTTTCCAACTTGTGGTTCATCCAGCCCTGAATTTCACATGATGTACTCTACATAGAAGTTAAATAAGCAGGGTGACAATGTATAGCCTCGTGGTACTCACTTTCCAATTTAGAATCAGTCCATTATTCCCTGTCTGGTTTTAACTGTTGCTTCTTGATGTGCATACAAGTTTCTCAGGAGACCAGTAAGTAGTCTGGTACCCATATCTTTTGAAGAATTTTCCATAGTTTGTTGTGAGGCACACAGTCAAATACTTTAATCAATGAAGCAGAAGAAGTTTTTCTGGAACTCCCTTGGTTTCTCCATGATCCAGCCAATGTTGGCAATTTGATCTCTGGTTCCTCTGCCTCTTTAATACCCAGCTTGTACATCTGGAAATTTTTGGTTCATGTACAACTGAAGCCTAGCTTGAAGTATTTTGAGTATAACTTTGTTGTCATGTGAAATGAGCACAGTTTTAAAATAGTTTCAATATTCTTTGGCATTGCCCTTCTTTGGGATTGGTATGAACACTGAACTTTTCCAGTCCTGGGATTAACTCTGAACTTTTCCAGTCCTGGGATTAACTCTGAACTTTTCAAGTCCTGGGGTTAAAACTGACCATTTCTAGTTCATGGCCATTGCTGAGCTTTCCAAATCTGCTGACATATTGAGTGTAGCACTTTGACAGCATCATCTTTTAGGATTTTAAATAGCTCAGCTGGAATTCAGTCATCTTGTGTAGCTTTGTTCATTGTAATGCTTCCTAATGTCCACTTGACTTCACACTCCAGGATGTCTGGCTCTAGGTGAGTGACCACACCATCATGGTTATCCAGGTCATTATGACATTTCTTATAGTTCTTCTATGTATTTTTGCCACCTCTCCTTAATCTCTTATGCTTCTCTTAGGTCCTTACCATTTCTGTCCTTCATTGTGCCCTTCCTTGCATGAAATGTTCCCTTGATATGTTCAGTTTTCTTCAAGAGATCTCTAAATTTTTCTATTCTATTGTTTTTATTTATTTCTTTGCATTGTTCACTTAAGAAGATTTTTTTTTTTCCTCTTCTTGCTCTTCTCTATAGCTCTGCATTCAGGTGGGTATGTCTTTCCCTTTTCCCCTTGCATTTTTCTTTTTTCTTTTCTCAGCTATATATAAAGACTTGCATTTCTTTTTCTTATGAATGGTTTTGGTCACTGGCTCCGGTACAATGTTAAGAACCTCCATTCATAGTTCTTCAGGCAATCTGTCTACCAGATCTAATCCCTTGAATCTATTCATCACCTCCACTGTATAATCATAAGGGATTTGATTTTGGTCATACTTGAATGGCCTAGTGGTTTTCCCTACTTTCTTCAGCTTAAGCCCAGATTTTGTAATAAGGAGCTCATGATCTAAGCCAAAGTCAGCTCTGGGTCTTGTTTTTGCTGTTGTGTAGAGCTTCTTCATCTTTGGATGCCAAGAACATAATCAACCTGATTCTGGAAGTGATCATCTGGTGATGTCCATGTGTAGAGGTTATCTCTTGCGTTGTTGGAAAAAGATGTTTTCTATGACCAGCATATTCTGTAGAAAAAACTCTGCCAGCCTTTGCCCTGCTTCATTCTGTACTCCAAGGCCAACTTGCCTGTTATTCTGGGTATCTCTTGACTTCCTACTTTTGTATTCCAGTCCCCTACAAGAAAAAGGAGAATCTTTTTTTGGTGTTAGTTCTAGAAGGTGTTTTAGGTCTTCATAGAACCAGTCAGTTTTAGCATCTTTGGCATTGGTGTTTGGGGCATAGACTTGGATTACTCTGATGTTGAATGGTTTACCTTGAAAATGAAATGAAATCATTCTGTTGTTTTTGAGGTTGCACCTAAGTACTACATTTTGAACTCTTGTTGACTATGAGGGCTACTCCATTTCTTCTAAGGGATTCTTGCCCAAGGTAGCAGATATAATGGTCAACTGAATTAAATTTGCTTGTTCCGGTCCATTTTCATTCACTGATTCCTAAGATGTTGATGTTCACTCTTGCCATCTCCTGTTTGACCATGTCCAGTTTGCCTTGATTCATGGACCTAATATTCCAGGTTCCTATGCAATATTGTTCTTTATATCATTGGACTTTTTTTTTTTTCACCGTAAGACACACCCACAATTAAGCATCATTTTTGTTTTGTCCCAGTCACTTCATTCTTTCTGAGCTTTTGGTAATTGCCCTCCACTATTCCCCAGTGGCTTCACTAGTGCCTCAGACAGTAAAGAATCTTCCTGCAGTGCAGATTCAATCCCTGGGTTGGGAAAATACCCTGAAGAAGGGAATGGTTACCACTCCAGGACTTTTGCCTAGAGAATTCCACAGACAGAGAAGCCTGGCATGCTACAGTCCACGGGGTCACAAAGAGTCAGACATTACTGAGTGATTAACACTTTCTTTCTTCCCCGGTATTGTATTGGACACCTTTCAATCTGGGGGGGCTCATCCTCTGTTATATCTGTTTGTCTTTTCATTCTATTGATGGAGTTCTCCAGGTAAGAATACTCGAATGTATTGTCATTTCCTTCTCCAGTGAACCATGTTTAGTCAAAACTCTTCTCTATGTCCTGTCTGTCTTGTGTGGGCCTGCATGGCCTGGCTTATAGCTTCATTGAGTTATGAAAGTTATGAGTTATGAAAGTCTCTTCACCCAAATCTGTGATCCATGATGGGAAATTCTTTCAATTATATGTATTCTGTTCCTTCTTCTGAAACACCATAGTACTTAAAATATTGTATTTCAATTATAAAGGCATTATCATGATTTAAAAATAGAAAATACAGTGAAACATAAAATTAATAGCATTTAATATTTGCAACCTGCAGGTAATCACTGTTAAAATTTTGATGTTTTTCATTTCAGATTGCCAGGCATATATGTATTCTTTTCATCAATGTCTCTTCCATGCTTCTCATCCAACCCCTCCACCCCACTTTCTGGGTCATACATGATTGTTAGTTGAGCTCTTCTTGTCTTTGACCACATACATATCCCTGTGGTAACTAGGTCTAATATGAGCTACTATCAGCACTACCTAACACATCCAAGCATATCGTCCATCTGACCAATGTTTATTGTAATTTATGTATCATAAGATCATAAGTGGTGAATATACAGAGTCATTCAACAGAATCTAGCATAAATAGTGACACTTGCACAGATTGGGAAAGAATTATCCCATTTTTTTTGCTTCTGTAGATCCTGAGTTTGAACCAGGAGGCAGAAGCGGTAGCAATGCAATCTATCTTCCTACTTTAAGAAAGTGAAGTCTTTGCAGCTCCACAGGCAAAGTGGAGGCAAAGTACTGAGAGACTAGAGCATTTTTTTCTCAGTTTGGTGGGTATTTAACCTTGACAAAACTGTATTGCGGCATCCTTATTATATTTGCAGAAACTTCTCCCACTTTGTAGGCTTTAAAGGAAAAACCAGATCTGTCTACCACAGTGGAGGGGGTTCTATATTTTAACTATGGCCTCATAAATACATACAGAAATAAAGATTACAACTTCTACTCATACTGTTTTCATAGTTGTGTGATGAACATATTTGTATAGTTTAATTAATATCTTTTTCTTCCTCTCCATTTTCCCAAGTCCTTATATGTATAATAGTAATGTAATCATAATAGAACTAAAGAGGAAAGGACATTGCATAGTGATCCTGAGCTCAACGTAGGATATAGTAACTAATGAGATTTGAATTATTTCCCTATGAAGTAGATGCATTTTCTTTTTGTTGAATAAAAAACATTTATGCTACAATTGAGTCACTTCGGGGGATTGAGAAGTCTTAGTATCAGAAGAAAGATGTAGCTGCAAATTTGTCAAGGTTTTTTATTTTTGTCTCCATGCCATCTGAATGCCATTTTTTGAGAACATATCCTTTAGTTAGATAATATTTTTAGGTACAAACCCACGTCCCAACACAAAATTGAAAAGGATCAAATAATTTTCACCCCAGCTTCTGTCAGTCATTTGATGTCCATGCTATCAATTTTAATCCTAAGAGAGAAGTACAAAGACCATTAAGAAGTTAAGAACAGACCTATGGACATGGGTGGAGGGGTGGAGGGAGAGAATGAGATGTATGGAGAGAGTAACATGAAAACTTAACAATACCATGTGTAAAATAGAGGCCAATGGAAATTTGCTGTATGACTCGGGGAACTCAAACAGAAGCTCTGTATCAACCTAGAGGGGTGGGATGAAGAATGAGATGGGAGGGAGTTTCAGGAGGCAAGGGACATGGGTGTACTTATGGCTGATTCTTGTTAATGTTTGACAGAAAACAACAAAATTCTGTAAAACAATTATCATTCAATTAAAAATAAAGTGGCAAAAAAAGAAGTCATTCACAGTGACATTAAGAGTTCAATAGTGGCAGTATCACATTTCCAGCATTAGAAATCCAAAAGTTGATCATTTTTGTGGTATTATCCAGTCTGGATTCCTGCTATGTAGCCTCCCTTGGTTTTAGCCTATTTTGTGAGCTTTGTCCCCAGACTGTTCCCATTGAGTTATCTAATATCCTTCCAGTGAGTACCTTTATTGTTTCACTAGCAATATTCTCAGTTGCATGCAAGAATAAGAATCTAATACACATAGTTTGTCTCAAGTGTAAATTATTTCTTTTCTGAAACTGGAACAGTAAGGTTTTTGCCTTAATCATTTGTCAAAGATAATAATAACATATAATTATACATAATCTATTATATAATTATTATATAACAATCTATAATTATTATAAAATCATGAAGATTTTAAATGTACAATGCACCCAGAACAGTGCCAGGGCTGAGAGAAATGCTGTAATAATGTTATTAATCATTGTATTAATTTATATTAATACATTATTATTTTTAATCATTTTCAATGCTCTAACTTTTCAGTTTTTAGGGAAACTGGAAGGGAATGCATCGGAGGCTGATAATGAGAAGGCATATATTGAAAGTAAGTCATGGTACTTTGAGGCTACAATCCTGCGCCACTCATCTTTCTTGTATTTGTCTTTTGGTTTAATGTCTCCAGTTAGGGTATAAAATCTGTGGGGTCAGGAATGTGTGTCATCATTTTTTTGTTCCCAGCTGTCTCTAGCAAAGTCCTGTACACTATACGTGGTCTTCAGTGATCATTCACTGATGTTTTTCTCAACTGTGATTTAGTCAGTGTTCACTTCAATAACTAAATGGAAAGACTTTTCTTAAAGCCTACATCCAAAAAAAAAAAGAGCAGAAAAACTGCTTTTACATATTTATTTTTATTATAAATGTGTATACTGAAATACACATATCAATTCTGTAAAATCAGATTTCCATTACCTTCTATGACACTAGTGAAAAAACCTTTAAAAATATCACTAATAATCTTCTATGGCTAAATCAAATCAACATTTTTTAGTTCTTATTTTTATGGAGTTTGTGGAAGCATCGGATAATGTTGATCTCTTTCTTCCTCTTTGCTGCATCTTTTCCCACCTCAACTTCCATGACACCGTGTGTTGTTCTTCATATTCTCTCTTACGCTTCTGGCCTTTTTGGTGCTCTTCTTGCTTTTTACTTAAATGTTAGTGTTACTCATGCTTCCATCTACAGTTTTTTTCATCAGTCTATATTAGTTTCCTGATTCACAGCATACAGGGCCATGCTTTACAGTATAACATTTTATCTTACAGGTCCTAGAAACATCTCTCCTGAGTTCCAAATACATTTCTAACTATCCACTTTGTATGTTTACTTGGATGTCCCCCACTGAACTCAAACTCAACATGCTATGAACTAAAATCACTTCCTTTCCTTTTATAACCTATCCTGTGGGTAATCCCGAACATCTCTCTTTACTTTCTACCTTATATAGTTGAATCTTATCCATGCATTTGCATCTGCTCTCAAAATTCTCCATCTCTGATTCTCCAATGGCACTATCTAATTCTTACTATTTCTTTCCTCAAATCTACCTTGGATATCTTTCTAAAATGCAAACCCACTCTTTGGTTGTGTCTTCTACTTATAGGAGACATGGAGAATGAAGTCAAAAACCTTTTCATTTAGTAGGGAAAAAAAAAATCCCTAGTGATCTTGATAACCCCTATCTTTCCAGCTCTCTCCTGCCATCAGAACTCTCAATCCCAATGTTCCAGCTATTGGACTAGTCACAATTTTCAAATTCCTTTGTCTGATGTTGTCTTATATTCTGGTCTGCTTGGAGAATTTCTGATTGATCTTTTAGAATTGAGAGGTATTCTCTACAAGAGCTTTCCCACAGTGCTTCTGTATGCCTCATTATAACATTTATCACATGGCATTACAGCAAAGTTGATTATGTAATGTTCCACTCATTTGACTAGCTCAGTACAGTTGCTCAGTCATGTCCAACTCTTTGTGACACCAAGGACTGCAGAATTCCAGGCTTCCCTGTCCACCACCACTCCAGGAGCTTGCTCAAACTCATGTCCATTGAATCGGTGATGCCATCCAACCATCTCATCCTCTGTCATCCACTTCTCTTGCCTTCAATCTTTCCCAGCATCAGGGTCTTTTCCAATGAGTCAGTTCTTCGCATGAGGTGGCCAAAGTATTGGAATTTCAGCTTCAGCATCGGTTCTTCCAATGAATATTCAGGAATGATTTATTTTAGGATTGACTGGTTTGATCTTTCAGTCCAAGGGACTCTCAAGAGTTTTTTCCAACACCACAGTTCAAAAATGCCAATTCTTTGGTGCTCAGCTTTCTTTATAGTCCAATTCTCATATTCATACATGACTTCTGGAAAAACCATAGCTTTGACTAGATGGACTTTTGTTGGCAAAGTAACATCTCTGCTTTTTAATATGCTGTCTAGGTTGATCATAGTATTTGACTAGTATTATATTTATTTTGGTATCCCTAGTGCTAAAACGGAGAAGGCAATGGAATCCCACACCAATTCTTTTGCCTGGAAAATCCCATGGATGGAAGAGCCTGGTAGGCTGCAGTCCATGGGGTCACTCAGGGTCGGACACGACTGAGCAATTCACTTTCACTTTCATGCATTGGAGAAGGAAATGGCAACCCACTCCAGTGTTCTTGCCTGGAGAATCCCAGGGACAAGGGATCCGGGTGGGCTGCCTCTCAGGGGTTGCACAGAGTCGGACATGACTGAAGTGACTTAGCAGCAACAGCAGTATTAAAAAATGAAAATAGGATTTTTAAAAGAATTTTCTGTATATACTACTTAGTCCTTGGAATAGTTTCAAGACCAAATGTTTGCCTTTAATATTTTTTGTTTTCATTATAATATTTTTCATCAATGTAGGGAAATCAGATTGATGAATATATAGACTAATAAAATTGAGATAAAGTCATTAAGTGCCACTAAAATTTCAAGAAGTAAACTCAGTTCTACCTTATTATTTGACTTAACTATCTCAATTGTTCTGCTGATGAATCAAATTTTAGGTTAAAAGTCCTATTTTTAGGAATTTCAGAAACCTCCTACTCTCCTTTCTTTCCCACATTTAGAGGGGAAAAAACAAACTTGAAAGCTGATTTTTTTTTTTTTTTTTAGAATTTTGCTTCTTCTGAAAATGTGGTTCTTTAGATAAAGAAGAAGAGTGATTATGGGAGTTTAAATAAAGAATGAAGCACTTTATCATAGTTTTGGAAAGATTTCCTAACATACTACCTGCATGCATAATTGTAACTATACTTTTCCTGGCATCCTTTCTCCTTTCCTGTTGCATTCTCCTTACTAGAATACAGATTGCAGTTAAGCTCCCTGTGAAAATGACAGCCATGATCATGCCACTACTCTCATGATACACAAAGTAAAGTACTTTGGAAAAGAGGAAAGCCTGCTTCTTATCCTACAGACATTGATTTTCTTCTGTTTGAAGGGCCAGGAATACTGACTCCAAGAAATCATCAGCCCAGGGGTTTAATTGTTGAGGTAATTTGCCTCAGAGAACAATATGTGGCCTTGGCAATGAGCTGGGCCTCGTGAAAATGGTTGACTTATGTGTGAAAATGGTTGACTTATGTGTCAGAAATCTGTAGACATTCCCCTTGTTAACCTGATACTGGCCTGTGGTAAAGGTCTCTGTTACAAACAAAGGTCTCTATTACAAAGTCATCTTAATACATGGAGGAAAAAACCCAACAGATCGTAAAATATACTTATATGCTCTTAAGTCTGTGAGTACATGTGTGTGTTTCCATTTGTATATAAATGCAGGTGCCAGTTTATATGTGTAAATGAACACTGCTGAAAATAACTGAAGCTAGGAAAAGCAGTAGTTTAAACACTCACCAAAGGAAACATTTCTCGGATTTAATTGCCTAAAGGGGAAATATATACATGATAATTTCCCAGATCATGAGGAGAAAAGGCCTTTTTATCTAGTTTACTTTAGGAGAGTGAGACAAATCCCTGACGCAAATGGAAACATAATGCCTAGTGCCAGGTAAGAGGTATCTTTTTACATAAGTTTACTTTTGGAGAGTGAGATAAACACCTGGTGAAAACAAAGACAACACCTAGCTCTAGTTAAGAAGTGTGATGTGAAAGACCGGGTAGGGCTGGATCCAGGGTTTTGTCTGTCTGGAAATTTATTCAAATTGGGAGAATCTTTTTGACTCAGACAGTGAAGAATCTGCCTGCAATGCAGGGGACCTGGATTCAATCCCTGCGTTGAGAAGATAGCCTGGAGAAGGGCATGGCAACCCACTCCAGCATTCTTGCCTGGAGCATTCTGTGGACAGAGGAGCCTTGCCAGGCTACAGTCCATGGGTTGCAAAGAATCAGGTACCACTGAGCAACTATTCCTTTTTTTTTTTTTTTTTTTTTGAAAAATTATCCATAATTATAAACATGAAATTAGACAAAGACCTTGGAAGGGACCTATAAAATGGCAGGTACAAAAACTTAAATCCTATTGCCTTCCTGTACAGCCTGAAACCTAGAAATCTCTTGATGAGGTAGGAAAAAATTCTTAAGAAAATGAGACTGTCAGAGCTACAGAATCTTCTTTAATCTTCTCGTAATTGAGATGAACCAGGCAAGAAATGAATGTTGTGTTTCTACAGTATGAAGTACTTCTGAATTGATGTGCATGGTTTCTAGAAGTAAAAAAATGTTTCAAACGTAATCTCTGTGTTTCATATCAATGCTTCCTTTGTCATACTAAGATAATCTCTTCATGCTTGCTGGGTTGAAACAGTCAGGCTAGGGTAACAGACCCTCCAGTCTTAGTGGCTAAGATCTGCTTAGTTCATTTCTCACTGATACTACGTGTCCAATGGGCCTAAGGAAAGTGCCACCTTTTTATAGCTTCAGCATCTGTTACACATGGATGCCAAGGCTGCTATGGCAAGGAAAAGGAGCATAGTGAAAAGAAGGTAGTTCAACAGCCCTTAAATGTCTTGGCTCCAAAATGATATATATCACATCTGTTTACAGCTCTTTGTCCAGAAATTTCCACATGGACTTGCCTAACACAACAGCTTTGGGAAATGCTAGGGAGCAGATAAAATGTATTCGGTACATGCATAGCCATACTCACCTATACTATGGAGACTATTTGGGCATTCTTTTAGATCAATATTCCCAGGGAGAATTCATTTCTGATATTTATACTTCTATGGAAACTTAAAATCTATGCCATATATAATTGATAATTAGCATAGTGATTGGTATATACAGAGTTCTTAAAAATGTTTGGCAAATAAATGAGTGAATGGAGAAATAAATGAATACAGATTATTCACAATGACTCCAATTCCTGAAAGAAGCAAAAAGCAAGCATATTTCTCTATAACGTACATCAAGTAAGTCCTAATACTCTAACTTTGTGCTGCTTCTCCTCTTCCCCTTCCTCTTTCCCATTCTTCTCCTTCCTCTTCCTCCTCTTCTTTCTTTTCTTCTTTTTTTGTAAAATTTCTCTTTTCAAGTGTGACCTGATTGTGGCTTTTACTAAATAAAATTATTTGTAGTTAAAAATCTTATACTCAGTCAAATGAGCCAGGTTTAGAAAATAATTTGAACTCAGAATTCTTAATAGGTTTGAGATATTTTCAATGAAAAAAAAAAAAAAAAAGACCTTGAGAAATTAAATGTCAGGAAAACCAAATTAGGCCCAGAGAATTTGACTGTCAACTATAGATCTACTTGTCACTTGTCTCAGAAGGAACTGAGAAGGAAAACTGAGAAGATATGTGTTTCCTTTAAAGAGGGAAATTGTTTAAATTTAATGAGTAAGTTTTCATGATCATTGGTTTGGGTGAATCTTTGGTAGAATCTTTCACTTCTTATGATTGTTATTTAAACATGCTTTGTCATTCTGTAGTTTTTCATTTGTAATAGCACTGATATCTTTTCTTTGTCATAAAATTTTACAAATTACTAATATTTAAAATGAATTTATTTCTACTAGAATGTATTTTGTAGGATGAGTTGAATAATATAGTTTATTGCATTATAGCACTATTTGAGTGATATTATTTTATCTTGTACTTTCCGCTGGCTAATGTCTGATACAGTCCTAAAGTATCATGTGTGAGATTTTCCCCCTCCAACTTCACTACTGCTTTCTGGAGAACTGTAAGATCCAGTAGAGTTCACATGATTCTGCCTTTCCTTTCTCTTTTAAATTACAGGCACTATACCCTCTGTAAACTATTGAGTTTTCTTTGAAGAGACTGGCTTGCACACTTATTTCAAGGTGTCTGAGTCCATCACCAGCAAAGAGCCTTGGGAAACTATTTTCACTAATGGACTCTGTAGTCCTCAGTGTAGTTAATTTTACCCTTATGGTCAGAAAGAGTTAATGTTCTTTGCTATCAGGGTGTAATATAGACACTGAAAAGAAGACGATACTTTGTGTTTTTCCAAAATGGGTATCCTTACAAATCATTAAGAATTTATCTTCAGAAGTTTTCCTTTAGTTTTTTGTTTATTTGTTTGTTTGTTTGTTTTTTACCTCCAGAAACTTTACAGTTATATAATGTACAACCATCACTTTTCAGATAGGGCATTTCAACCAATTTGATTTTCTTAAATATTTTTGCCTTTTAAACAACTTGATGAGTTGCTTCATTAGTCTCTTGGTCTCCGTGCCTCTCCTCCATCTGGCATCACAAGCAGATGGAGACAGAATTGCTCAGATATAAAGGGACAGACTCCAACTGCAAATGCATTACAAAGATAGCAAACAAAAATACTTTGTGATTATTGGATGGTAAAAAATTGGGTAAACTCCATCTATTATTTAATGTAAATTATTAAATATAGATTTTAATAATTTGTAATTATGGTATATAGATGATAGTTGTTTCCATAAATTGTTAACAGTGATTTGCACATTTATTCAACAAGTATTTGTTGAATACCTACTATGTGCCATAAAAAAAAAAAAAAAACAGAGAACAAAATAAGACAATTTTTGTTATCAAAAATATATAAATAATTGTTTTTAGGATACTACATATTTAGGGTTACACACAAGAAATATATAAGGTTTTCATAAATATGTTATGCCACTGTTCTTCTAACCCTCACACATAAAATCTTTTTCAAACCTTTACAACCTTTATCCAACTTTATTCAATATGTATTAGAGTCAACACATAGCAATTAATCAGTGAATTCAGTTGTGAAGAAACAAATCTTTCCTGAGCACCCACTATTAGCCATATATTGTGTGTGACCTGTGACAAATGCAAAGAATAATAAGGAAATGCTCACTCTTTGCTCAAAGAATTAAAAAAAAAAAAATACTTGGTCAGAATAAAAATGCACATGAAATGGTAAATTACAATAAAAATGAACATGATATATCCCAGTCAATTCATACAGAAATGTACACTGGGCATTCCCATTTGAAAGTTGGGAGGGATCTCAAGCCCATAACCAAATGTAGCCTCATCTCTTCCTCCATGCCGCCAGTACTGCTCTTCCCAGGGTCCCACCATCCAAGGCAGACCCTAAGACATCATTCTGGATCCAGCTATTCCACTGATGCCTCTTTTCCCTGCATCTAAAAATCTGTAGACCATTTCTGTTCAAAATCTATTTCTTAAAGCAAAGTACGTTTTTCCATCACTAGTTCAGACCCTCATCATCTTTGTCTTGGATATAATGCAACAAAGTCACTTAACTCCTCTCCTTCTAGCTTTTCTGTCTCCAAACCTCAGACATATTGATCTTTCCAAAGTAAACATCTAGACTCACTTAGCTAAAAATAAGCCATTAATATCTCCTCATTGCTTTGAGATTAATATCTAAGCAATATAGCACAGCACAGAAAGCCCTTTAAGATCTAGTTCCTCCTTCTGCCTCCAGCTCTCCACCAGTATTTATTAATTACACTATTTTCCAGTCATACACAGACACTCTGAAGATGGTGTCCCTTTTATTCCTGGTGTATTCCAACACACACCACCTACTTGTTTTGAGAAAGAATCCACCTGCAATGCAGGAGACACTGGTTCAATTCCTGGGTGGGGAAGACCCGCTGGAGAAGGGGTAGGCTACCCACTTCAGTATTCTTGGACTTTCCTTGTGGCTCACCTGGTAAAAAATCCGCCTGCAATGCGGCAGACCTGGGTTTGATCCCTGGACTTTCACTTTCACCTATATTCATAATTGAGAGATTGCATATGTATACCGTCCTTGGAAAGTTATCTTTCTCTCTTTACTCTTCCTATTCCCATTCTGGGTCTGGAGTCTTTTCCATATGTGCATACGACTCTATAGATGGTTGTGATTATTTTTCATCATATACTGATGTATTTGTCCATTGACTTTCTCCCCTTAGACTGTAATGTTCTTGAGTCTGAGACTTGTCCTCTCATCATTTTCTCATGAGCAACCCACACAATGCCTGAAATCTAATGAGCACTTGGTAAACATTTGTTGAGTTGAGTCAGTAAATACCCTGAACATTCGAAAGAGTGAGCGGTTACCTCAGATATAATGACTTACTATTGGAAATAAGTAGGAGATCAGTCCTGAATGCTCATTGGATGGCCTGATGTTGAAACTGAAACTCCAACACTTTGGCCACCTGATGCGAAGAGCTGACTCATTTAAAAAGACCCTGATGCTGGGAAAGATTGAAGGCAGGAGAAGAAGGGGATGACAGAGGATGAGATGGTTGGATGGCATCACCGATTCAATGGACATGAGCTTGGGTAAACTTTGGGAATTGGTGATGGACAGGGAGGCCTGGTGTGCTGTAGTCCATGGGGTTGCAAAGAGTTGGACACAACTGAGTGACTGAATTGAACTGAATTGGAAATAAAACCAGGTAAGAAACAAAAGACCCAGCAGACATTGTCTGTCAGGCATAGGAGCTGCTAAATTAATGCTAATTTCCTTCCCTAAAATTATCTCTTAAAAAAATTGATTGCCATTCTACATGAATGAAGATGAAAAAGAGGAGTTTTATAAATTAGTGACTGTATCAGCCAGCTTCAAAAGGCATTTTGGGGAGTAGAGGGAGTTTAGAGAGTACAGAATATATGAGGAGGTGAGGAAAGGAAGGCCTGAAAGTGGAGCTGGAGGACTGTGTGTGCTAAGTCGTTTCAGTCATGTCTGATTCTTTGTGATCCCAGAGGAGCTGCCAGGCTCCTCTGTCCATGGACTTCTCCAGGCAAAAATACTGAAGCGGATTGCCATGCCCTCCTCCAGTGGATCTTCCCAATCCAGGGATGAAACCTACATCTCTTAGGACTCTTGCATTGGCAGGCAGGTTCTTTACTACTAGTGCCACCTGGGATTAGACAGCTGGTCACTGACTACAGCCAGAAGCATGGCTGGAGAGGCCTGGGCCCACACAGAAGTTCAAGAAGATGCAGTGCCTTGTGCCCTGTGGTGGTGCTGGTATCATCTAGTGGGTTCAGCACAGGAAGAAAGTGCAAAGGAAATGGGAGGAGATAATGAAACACTGGCTGAGATTAAAGCAGGAAAAATCATTGAGAAAATTCGATTGGCCAGGTAAAGAAGCCTGAGAGGCTGTGGGGGAAACGGGGAAAGTTTGGAGTTAGAATAACGTGTTATTAATCCAGACTCTGCCATTATTGACTATATGATCTGACTAAATACTTAATTTCTCTAAGCCTCAGTAACCTAATATGGAAAATGGGGATAAACCTTGCAGGCAAAGTTGTCATGAGGATTAAGTGAAATGATGTATGTAAAACTCCTGGGCTTGGCACTTATTAGACAATCTGTAAATTTTAACCACCACAGTATCTTTGTAGATCCTAAGGTCTTTCATGGCCATTTTTATATCTGTTGTTCTTAATAGTATTAGCAGCGGAATCCCAACGAACTTTCAGCAAAGAATTGAAGACCACTGTCAGACTTTATTTTTTGGGCTCCAAAATCACTGCAGATGGTGACTGCAGCCATGAAATTAAAAGACGCTTACTCCTTGGAAGGAAAGTTATGACCAACCTAGATAGCATATTCAAAAGCAGAGACATCACTTTGCCAACAAAGGTTCGCCTAGTCAAGGCTATGGTCTTTCCTGTGGTCATGTATGGATGTGAGAGCTGGACTGTGAAGAAGGCTGAGCGCCGAAGAATTGATGCTTTTGAACTGTGGTGTTGGAGAAGACTCTTGAGAGTCCCTTGGACTGCAAGGAGATCCAACCGGTCCATTCTGAAGGAGATCAGCCCTGAGATTTCTTTGGAAGGAATGATGCTAAAGCTGAAACTCCAGTATTTTGGCCACCTCATGCGAAGAGTTGACTCATTGGAGAAGACACTGATGCTGGGAGGGATTGAGGGCAGGAGGAGAAGGGGACGACAGAGGATGAGATGGCTGGATGGCATCACTGACTCGATGAATGCGAGTCTGAGTGACCTCCGAGAGCTGGTGATGGATAAGGGAGGCCTGGCGTGCTGCAGTTCATGGGGTCGCAAAGAGTCGGACACGACTGAGAGACTGATCTGATCTGATCTATGACACTTGAGCTGGTACTTGAAAATTGCTCTTTCAATATCTGTAACGTGTTTTTCTAGTGTATCTTACATTTCCAAGAGAGTATATTAAATGAATTTCACTAGATTACATCATCATTGAGGGCAGAAGTTAAGCGTCCATCTACTTATAACTTTCCATAGTATTTACTGCAATCTGGTACCCTGCACAGAGTTGACAGCTGATGAATGCTGTTAACAGCAACAACTGTATCAATTCCTGCCTCATACTACCTATAAGCTTCCCAAACTTGAAATGAGAAAAAAAAAGCAGGGGGAAAGAAAAAAACATCTTATGTGTTGAAATGAATTGACTAACTATGAAAAGTAGCTAAAACAGGTGAACAATATGAAATAAATTTTGTATCAATTCAAATGTGAAAAGGCAATACTTGAATAAACATAAAATAACTTGTATTGTTTGATTTTAACCTTAGCTGAATGGCTACACTAGAAATTATCACAAGAACATTTTTCAGATGACCTCATACTTGAAGTTATAAAAATATCCATGGAAATGTTCATTTTCAGAAGGTCACAGTAGTACATTTTTCATACAGTTAAAAAATCAACAATCTTATTGTTAAAAGTAAATCTGCAAGACTTAGATAATGATCTGTTTTCTGGTCAATTGTTTTCTCTCCATTGTGTGCAAAACTAGATCATTCAGAGGGCTCTCATTTGTCTTGAGCTTTATAGCATAATTGGCCAAATACCCACAGAGGCTTTAGCCCAGAATTCCAATTGATTTCCAAATGAAAATGTGTAGGAATATTTAAAATGGAAACCAACAGCACAGTGATATATAGGTTTAATTTTTTTCTCAATTTTAATGATGTGAAAAATTCTTCTAGGAATAAAGAATTGATTGTGTGAACATTGTGCAAAAATAGAGTAAGAAGATAATTGGACTCTGGAGCAATTAAAATCAGATTAGTCACTACTACAGTGTACTGTATCATCCTTATAATATCTTTTTGTTCCTTTATTAAGTGAGTAAATATGGGCACATATCAGTGATCCTTCTTGGTCATTTCTGTTATCTTGAGTTGCAGTTAACTTGCTTTAACCCTGGCATATCTTTATTGAACTAGTAAGCTAGTAGCTCTTACAGATTTTATTTACCCTTTTAGGTGATAGGACCATCTATTAATATATTTGAGTCAAGACAATGGAGAAGGAATAGATTTACTTTCTGAGAAAGCAACAAAGAGGAGATACAACATGAGGATATTAATAAATGTCCACTGACAGATGAATAGGTAAAACAAAACAACCAAAAAAAAAAAAAAAGAAAACTTAAAAAATACTTTTTAATCTAACTGTAAAATTTTTGGCTACTTTAAAACTCATTTTTTAATTAAAATCAGACATCACATGCAGACCATAGCTTTCATGGGATCTGTTCAGCAGAGCATGTGGCACAGGCCCAGGGCAGCAGTGAGATTCTCTGTTGTATAAGGAATATGACATGGTATTCATTGAACATTCCTCTTCAACAGATCTCTTTCCTCCCTTTATCTCTGAACTTTGAAACTCAGAGTTAAATCAAAAGTGAAATTTCATTTTTTCATTTTGAATATTAATCACCATTAACGGTGGAAGAATAAAAGCATGATAGATAAGATTATGGGTTCAATCCTGGGTTGACTATTTGCTGAGAATATCCTCCAGCACTTTAAGATTCCACATATAAGTGGTATCATTGGTCTTTGTCTGACTTAACTTCACTCAGAATGATAATCTCTAAATCCATCCATGTTGCTGCAAATGGCATTATTTCATTCTTTCTTTATGACTAAGATTTTAAATCCAGAGCTGGAGCTTCATGTACCCAAGTTATCAGCCTATGGTCCACTACAAAGTTCAGCTCCAGGCTCCTTGGGACTATTGTTTTCACACTATTGTAGGATCTGTTCCTAGAAGATGTGTTGAGAGGACTCTTACTCGGGCAGGATACAAATCTGTGCAGAATGCAAGCTGTTCATTCAGGCTTTGCTGTCCTTTCTTGGCCCTGGGAATACATTTAGAGGTATACCTTCTACTATTGTTATTCAGAAAAAAAAAAAAGTTGTGGTACTTTACACACAGCTTATACTCAATAAAGTTTTGTTAAATGGAATTACCTCCTGGTGACCTTTAAATGTTACTTCCTTAGAGGATAATTCCCTCTCAGACTCAGTCAAGTCCTTGTTTTGTGTTATTATAGCACCCTTTATTTCCTTATAGACTTTGTATATCATTAATTAATTGATTAATTAATTGTCATCACTTAATATATATTCTTCTGAAGATTCAGGCAGTTACTGTACTGTCTTACCGACTGCTGTTCCTACACTTGATGCACTCAGGATATTTTATAAATCAGTGAAAAATGCTTAAACAGTTACTGCCTCATTCTACAATTACAGAAACTAAATTTTATTCCTCTGTCCTATACAGCCTGTTCACTTACTCTGTTTATATCTCATAATATGTTAAGTCTCTGTGTATGTATAGTGTGTGTATGCTGAATCACTTCTATATAGTGTCCAGCTCTTTGTGACCCCATAGACTGTAGCTCACCAGGCTCCTCTGTCCATTGGATACTCCAGGCACGAATACTGGAGTGGGTAGCCATTCACTTCTCCAGGGAATCTTCCCAATCCACGGATTGAACCCATGTCTCTTACATCTACATGCATTGGCAGGTGGATTCTTTACCACTAGTGCTACCTGGGACACCCGTGTATGTGTTACTTACGCCCGATAGGCCAAACTTTGGCCTGCATTTTATTCAATCCAATTATTCCCTCTTCCACTGCTTTAAATGAGTGAGAGTTAATAATGTAGTTAGCACATTTTTCAGACTCCTCTTTTCTTTCTTTCCTCTTTTGCTACTCACCTTTTAGTCATTTCCCTGATCATTAATCCTTTAGCTTGAAGTTGCTTTATGAAATATGTTAGTTGAGGTTTAGGCAAGGAAGTGGTTTGTAGATCTAACTATCTTTGCTATTTTCTATACTCTGCTCTCTTAGATAATCAAAAATTGAGTGTATATCTTGGAGAATGATTCCAAAAAACATCATGACTTTTCATAATGGCAAACTTGATTAAATTAAAAAGCTATAAATGCAACCTTAAGAGATATTTGATTCCTTTAGTTAGACCAATATTTTTTTCTGGCTGTTATTGTTATACCTCTATATTAAAAACAAAAATCTAAGAAACGTTTTGAGAGAAAAATAATTAGCTTTAGTAGTGTGTAAAGTGGTATAGTAGATAATAATTTATTTAGAATTCTATTGAATTTTTCATATAGTTTAATCACAGAATAAAAAAGTATTTTACTAATTATGTTACCTTAAATTAAATCTGCTCTCATCCATCTTACCTAAAACAGAAGAACAAGTTTCTCTCTGTTTTCTGTGGAGAGTCAAATGGAGAAATATATTCCCTTAAAAAGCTGAGTTGCTCTAAACAGGAGTTTCTTTATCTTTGTTATCTTTCTGCATGGTACAAAAAATTGGCTTGTCCCTAAGCAATCATGTTGTAATTAGTCAATAATGACAGTAAACAAGAGTCCTACTCTCACTCCAATATTTCATTCCTCCAACAAAATGATTTGCAGAGTTAGTTTAATGGATTGCTGTCACCAGATTAATGGCCTCTCTTTGAAACTATGTCAACCTCTTGACTGGACATGCTTTTGATAGGTGTCCTAGCATATATTTATAAGAAACAACCTATTAGCTTCTAACAAAGTTGTAGTTTTCTGAAGCACTCAAAATGTGTACTTTGTTTGCAGTAATACACCAAATTATCATATGTGTGCTTCTTTATTTTTCAAAAAAAAAAAAAAAAAATGCAAGCTTTTTCTTTGTGTTCGGTCTTGGAAGGTGAATGTACTTCGTGCAAAGTACTACACAGACCTATGCATGATTCCAGTTTTGCAAGGTAGAGGATAAAATCCTTTAAAGTACAGTATTTTTCTCACCCTGTAAAAAAAAATAAATTACATTTTTCTTTCTGAGTGGCACGTATTTATGTCTGTGTGAATTAAACTTGATTTGCAAAACAAAAGAACTTTATTTTATGAACAAAAGCTTTACTTCTCTAGTATTTTTTTTTAATATCTCCAAGTACCTATTTTCTTTAAAAATCTCTTACACGTTAAGCTCTTCAGTATTTTGAAGCAAAGCACTGGAGGATTTCTTGTGCTGGGATGGCTTACCCTGTAGGATAGACATGTTTTAGCCATGCATCTTGGTATGCAAACCGTTCAAGTCTGGCCACCTTAAAACAAACTGCTTTGGGGAACATAAAATTCTTTGGGGAAATGAAGTCCTTTTCATCATAGGGGACTGGAATGCAAAAATATGAAGTCAAGAGATACCTAGAGTAACAGGCAAATTTGGCCTTAGAGTACAAAATGAAGCAGGGCAAAGACTAACAGAGTTTTGCCACGAGAAATCAGTGGTCCTAGCAAACACCCTCTTTCAACAACACAAGAGAAGACTCTACACATGGACATCACCAGATGGTATATTCCAAAACCAGATTGATTATATTCCTTGTAGCCGAAGGTGGAGAAGCTCTATACAGTCAGCAAAAACAAGACTGGGAGCTGACTGTGGCTCAGATCATGAACTCCTTATTGCCAAACTCAGACTTAAATTGAAGAAAGTAGGGAAAACCACTAGACCATTCAGGTATGACTTAAATCAGATCCCTTACGATAATACAGTAGAAATGACAAACAGATCCAAGAGATTAGATCTGATAGACAGAGTGCTAGAAAACTATGGACAGAGATTCATGACATTGTACAGAAGGCAGTGTTCAAGACCACCGCCCAAAAAAAAAGAAATGCAAAAGGCAAAATAGTTGTCTGAGGAGGCCTTACAAATATATATGGAAAGAAGAGATGCAAAAGACAAAAGAGAAAAGGAAAGATATACCCATTTGAATGTAGAATTCCAAAGAATAGCAAGGAGAGATAAAAAACCCTTCCTCAGTGATCAGTGCAAAGAAATAGAGGAAAACAATAGAGTGGAAAAGACTAGAGATCTCTTTAAGAAAATTAGAGACATCAAGGGAACATTTCATGCAAAGATGGGCTCAATAAAAGATAGAAATGGTACGGAGCCTAACAGAAACAGAAGATACTAAGAAGAGGTGGCAAGAATACACAGAAGAACTATACAAAAAAGATCTTACCCAGATAATCACGATGGTGTGATCACTCACCTAGAGCCATCCATCCTAGAATGCCAAGTCAGGTGGGCCATAGGAAGCATTACTATGAACAAAGCTAGTGGAGAAGATGGAATTCCAGCTGAACTATTTCAAATCCTAAAAGATGATGCTGTTTAAGTGCTGCATTCAGAAAGTCAGCAAATTTGGAAAACTCAGCAGTGGCCGCAGAATTGGAAAAGGTCCATTTTCATTTCAAACCCAAAGAAAGGCAATACCAAAGAATGCTCAAACCACAGCACAATTGTACTCATCTCACGCTAGCAAAGTAATGCTCAAAATTCTCCAAGCCAGACTTCAACAGTCTATAAACCATGAACTTCCATTAGTTCAAGCTGGATTTAGAAAAAGCAGAGGAGCCAGAGATCAAATTGCCAACATCCGTTGGATCATAGAAAAAACAAGAGAATTCCAGAAAAATATCTACTTCTGCTTTATTGATTACAACAAAGCCTTTGACTGTGTAGATCACAACAAACTGGAAAATTCTTAAGGAGATGAGTATAGCAGATAACTTTACCTGCCTCTTGAGAAATCTGTATGCAAGTCAAGAAGCAACAGTTATAACTGGACATGGAAGAACAGACTGGTTCCAAATTGGGAAAGAAGTACGTCAAGGCTGTATATTGTCACCCTGCTTATTTAACTTACATGCAGAGTACATCATGAGAAATGCTGGGCTAGATGAATCACAAGCTGGAATCAAGATTGCCAGGAGAAATATCAATTATCTCAGATACACAGATGACACCACTCTTATGGCAGAAAGTGAAGAAGAACTAAAGAGTCTCTTGATGAAAGTGAAAGAGGAGGGTGAAAAGGCTGGCTTAAAGCTCAACATTCAAAAAACGAAGATCATGGCATCTGGTGCCATCATTTTGTAGCAAATAGATGGGGAAACAATGGAAACAGTGTCAGACTTTATTTTGGGGGGCTCCAAAATTACTGCAGATGGTGACTGCAGCCATGAAATTAGAAGATGCTTGCTGCTTGGAAGAAAAGATATGAGCAACGTAGACAGCATATTAAAAAAGCAGAAACATTGCTTTGCCAACAAAGGTCTGACTAGTCAAAGGTATGGTTTTTCCAGTAGTCATGTGTGGATGTGAGAGTTGGGCTATAAAGCAAGCTGAGTGCCGAAGAACTGATGCTTCTGAACTTTGGTGGTGGAGTAGACTCTTGAGAGTCCCTTGGACTGCAAGGAGATCCAACCAGTCAATCCAAAAGGAAATTAATCCTGAATATTCATTGAAAGGACTGATGCTGAAGCTGAAACTGCAATACCTTGACCACCTGATGTGAAGAACTGACTCATTGGAAAAGACCCTGATGCTGGGAAAGATTGAAGGCAAGAAGAGAAGGGGACAAGAGAGGATGAAATGGTTGGATGGCATCACCAACTCAATGGACATGAGTTGAACAAGCTCCAGTAGTTGGTGATGGACAGGGAAGCCTGGCATGCTGCAGTCCATGGAGTTGCAAATAGTCAGACACGACTGAGTGACTGAACTGAACTGAATTTTGGGAACATCAGCAACTAATTCTGTGAGTCCAACATGAGTTTATCTTATATAAAATGTTACTTCTTTGTATCTGTTAACTTTAGAGCAGTATTCCAGTGTATTTAGATTAATGAAATGTATTCTCCAAAAATGAGTTTGCTGACAGAAAAAAGTACGGCAACACGTATATTTTTTCTGAATAATTTTGTGCTTTACTAATTCACCCATTTAGAAAACTTTCCTGAATACTTACTATGGGAATGCACTGATAGGTATTAAAAATGGAATACTGAACAAGTTAAGATATGATGATCAGATCAGATCAGATCAGTCGCTCAGTCGTGTCCGACTCTTTGTGACCCCATGAATCGCAGCATGCCAGGCCTCCCTGTCCATCACCAACCCCCGGAGGTCACTCAGACTCACATCCATCGAGTCAGTGATGCCATCCAGCCATCTCATCCTCTGTCGTCCCCTTCTCCTCCTGCCCCCAATCCCTTCCAGCATCAGAGTCTTTTCCAATGAGTCAACTCTTCGCATGAGGTGGCCAAAGTACTGGAGTTTCAGCTTCAGCATTATTCCTTCCAAAGAACACCCAGGGCTGATCTCCTTCAGAATGGACTGAATGGTTGGATCTCCTTGCACTCCAAGGGACTCTCAAGAGGCTTCTCCAATACCACAGTTCAAAAGCATCAATTCTTCAGCGCTTAGCCTTCTTCATAGTCCAGCTCTCGCATCCATACATGACCACAGGAAAGACCATAGCCTTGACTAGGCGAACATTTGTTGGCAAAGTTATGTCTCTGCTTTTGAATATGCTATCTAAGATGGTCATAACTTTCCTTCCAAGGAGTGTGTGTCTTGTAATTTCATGGCTGCAGTCACCATCTGCAGTGATTTTGGAGCCCAGAAAAATAAAGTCTGACACTGTTTCCATTGTTTCCCCATCTATTTCCCATGTAGTGATGGGACCGGATGCCATGATCTTCGTTTTCTGAATGTTGAGCTTTAAGTCAACCTTTTCACTCTCCACTTTCACTTTCATCTAGAGGCTTTTGAGTTCCTCTTCACTTTCTGCCATAAGGGTGGTGTCATCCGCATATCTGAGGTTATTGATATTTCTCCCAGCAATCTTGATTCCAACTTGTGTTTCTTCCAGTCCAGCATTTCTCATGATGTACTCTGCATATAAGTTAAATAAGCAGGGTGACAATATACAGCCTTGACGTACTCCTTTTCCTATTTGGAACCAGTCTGTTGTTCCATGTCCAGTTCTAACTGTTGCTTCCTGACCTGCATACAGATTTCTCAAGAGGCAGATCAGGTGGTCTGGTATTCCCATCTCTTTCAGAATTTTCCACAGTTTATTGTGATCCACACAGTAAAAGACTTTGGCATAGTCAATAAAGCAGAAATAGATGTTTTTCTGGAGCTCTCTTGCTTTTTCGATGATCCAGCGGATGTTGGCAATTTGATCGCTGGCTCCTCTGCCTTTTCTAAAACCAGCTTGAATATCAGGAAGTTCACGGTTCACATATTGCTGAAGCCTGGCTTGGAGAATTATGAGCAATGCTAGCCCTCACATAATTTAGAGAGGAGCTGAGTGATAAGTTCTACAACAGGGTTAAGTACTGAGTTCTCTGGTCATATGTGATGACAGAGGAGGACAGAACCTGATCTAGCCTTTGGAAATTCAGGGAAGTTTTATGCAAGGATCAAAGGCTCAGCTTAGTTAGCCAAATGAAGAGATGATGTAGAAAGTGTATTCCAAGCGGAAACAAAAGCAAGAGCAATGACCTGAAGGACAAAAATTGCAGAGTGATTTCAAATAATTGAAATTCATTTTTTAAAAAAAGGCCTAACAGTTATTATTAATGTTTGGAACCTATTCTAAGAGCAGTTAAGATATGGTAAGATATGTAAGATAACATAGGATTTTGAGGCTAAAAATGACATAATTAAATGATTGATTTAGGAAGATCACTCAGGATTTAAAATGAAGAACGGGTCTGGCAGGGACAAGATTGGAGCAGGAAGCCCATTAGGAGGTTGTTAAAAATAATCTTAAGTAGAAGATTCTGAGGCATAAATTTAGGAAATGAACCTGGAGGTGAAGTAGGAGACAGTTAAAGAGACATAACAATTCCAATGTCTATCTCTCCAAATCCACTTGAGTATTGTGAATTAGCTAGAGGTTTTGCCTGTATCTCTACTAGTGACAGAATACTTAGACTTCTAGATGCCTTAGAACTCTCAATATTAGAAAATGTCACTTGGCTAGGAATTTTATGAGCTATTGCTCAAACAACTGTTGGATGAGAATGGACAGAACATTTATTTGTGGATATGAATGGTGTCATCTCTGTCTTGCTGCAAAAGATAACACAAAGGAAATCCTAGAAAGAAGGCTTTGACCTTTGACAATTAAAGGTTCAACTGATACCAAAAGCAAAGACAATAATAACAAGTCAGGTGACATCACACTAAAAAGCTTCTGCCCAACAAAGGATCATCAGCAAAATGAAAAGACAAGTAAATGAAAGAGAATATTTATAAATCATATGTATGGAAAGTGCTTAATATCTAAAATATATAAAGAGCTTATACAAAATTATATCCAGCTGGTTAGCAGTTGGGTGGCCCCCTAGATGCATCAACTTGTGGGTACTGCCTGAACTGAACCCTTCTAGAAGACTGTGCCCTTAACCTCTGGCATTTGGCTTACTTTGGGTAGTATAAATCATTCAGAATTTAAGATGAAAAGCATTATTAAAAATAAAGATGGTCATAATATAATCATGATACTATTTTTCTCAGGAAAATATAAATAGTCTACTATTAATAAAATGGGACTTCCCTGGTGGCTCAGAGGGTAAAGAATCTGCCTGCAATGCAAGAAACTGGGGTTCCATTCCTGGATCATGAAAATCCCTGGAGAAGGGAATGGCTACCCACTCCAGTATTGTTGCCTAGGAAATTCCATGGACAGAGGAGCCTGGTGGGCTAGTCCATAGAGTCTCAAGAGTTGGACACAATGGAGCAGGTTTAAAATTCAAGAAAACTTGCTAGAAGAAGATATATTTTCTAAAATTCATCCTGATAGTGGGAGATATTAGTGTACTTATAATAACTAATAGCTCAGACAAAAAAGTTAGTATGATATAAACATGGACACCATAATTAACAGTTAAAAATTTTGATTTCTCTATCTACTTAGCACTCACCAACTAGAAAATGCACATTTTCAAGCATACATGAAATGTTTAAATATTGACTATGTGCTAGACCGTGGAAGTCTCAATAGTTTTTCCACTCCAAATGGTATTATCTTACATTTAACTCATGAAAAATTAAGGCTGTCCTTTACTCTGTAGAACATACACTTTTATCTGTGTGCTTTTTTTAAGTGGCATCCACTATTATAAATGAAGTTGCTTGAGACAATGGCACTCCTTTCTAATACACGTAATTGTGGGACATGTAAAGAACCAGGGATCTGTAAAAGTTTGGCTCCTGTGGTCTGTCAACTTGACTTTAGGAGTTCATTGTCAATGTGTGTATGTGAGTGTACCCATGTGCTTGGAATTTACTGCCTAAATTTACCTGTTCTCAACTCAACTCTTTAACTTGTTTGTATTTTTCCCTTGATTATGTAACTCTTGACCTATTTGGTAAGTGTGGCAATTTCAGTAATTAATCATGTAGAAAGTCTCATCAATGATGCTGAACAGTTTAATGAACTTCAGTATGCACAAATGTATAATGTTAACATATAGCCTGAGGGCATTGTTCTTTGTCTTTCTTTAACAGAGGTATAATTTGTTCTAAGACTGCTTCAATTGATCTCACAGTGATTCAAAAAAATTAACTGCAAGATAAAATCCATTTGAAGATTGAAAAATGAAAAATTATTCTGAGACCATGATAAAACTCTTGAGCACCTCTCTTTCTTGAAAAAGGTCTTTTGACATACAATGCTGTACAGTACTTCCTATCAGAGCTTCTCAAAGTTGAACACGCATATACTTTACCTAATGATTCTGTGAAAATGTAGATTCTTGTCAAGTAGGTCAACAGAGAAACTTAAGATTCATGTCTAACAAGTTTCCAAATGATATTGGTATTGCTTGTATATACACCATATTTTTTGCATCAAGCTAAGTATTATACTGAACTTTGATACCCTATTCAATATATGTAGCTATTAGACGTATTCAGATATTTTACCCAGACTCATTTAAAAATTATTTTATTGTTCAGTTGCTCAGATGTGTCCAACTCTTTGCCACCCCATAGACTGCAGCATGCCAGGCTTTCCTGTCTTTCACCATCTCCCAGAGTTTGCTCAAACTCATGTCCATTGAGTTAGTGATGCCATCCAACCATCTCATCCTCTGTCATTCCCTTCTCCTCCTCTTCAATCTTTTCCAGCACAGGGTCTTTTCCAATGAGTGGGCTCTTTGCATCAGGTGGCCAAAGTATTGGAGATTCAACATCAGTACTTCCGATGAATATTCAGGGTTGATTTCCTTAAGATTTGACTGGTTTTATCTCCTTACTGTCCAAGAGAATCTCAAGAATCCTCTCCAACACCACAGTTCAAAAGCATCAGTTCTTCAGTGCTCAGCTTTCTTTCTCACATCCACAAATGACTCCTGGAAAAACCATAGCTTTGACTAGATGGACCTTTGTCAGCAAAGTAATGACTCTGCTTTTTAATATGCTGTCTAGTTTTATCATAGCTTTTCTTCTTTGGAGCAAGAGTCTTTTAATTTCATGGCTGTCATCACCATCCACAGTGATTTTGGAGCCCAAGAAAATAAAGTCTGTCACTGCTTCCACTTTTTCTCCATCTATTTGCCATGAAATGATGGGACCGGATGCCATGATCTTCGTTTTTTGAATATTGAGTTTTAAGCCAACTTTTTCACTCTCCTCTTTCACTTTCATCAAGAAGCTTTTTAGTTCTTCTTCACTTTCTGCCATAAGGGTGATATCATATGCATATCTGAGGTTATTGATATTTCTCGTGGCAATCTTAATTCCAGCTTTTGATTCATCCAGCCCAGCATTTCTCATGATGTACTCTGTGTATAAGTTAAATAAGCAGTGTGACAATAAACAGTCTTGATGTACTCCTTTTCTAACTTTGAACCAGTCCATTGTTTCATGTCTGGTTCAAACTGTTGCTTCTTGACTTACATATAGATTTCTCAGGAGACATGTAAGGTGGTCTGGTATTCCCATCTGTTTAAGAATTTTTGCAATTTGTTGTGATCCACACAGTCAAAGGATTTGGCATAATAAAATAAAAGGTTTTTTTCTTTTTACCAACTAAAACATGTCTTTGCAAAAATCTGAGATAGAAACCAAAGCCTTTGACTGTGTGGATCACAATTTCCACAACTGTGGAAAATTCTGAAAGAGATGGAAATACCAGACCACCTGACCTGCCTCTTGAGAAACCTATATGCAGGTCAGGAAGCAACAGTTAGAACTGGATATGGAACAACAGACTGGTTCCAAATAGGAAAAGGAGTACGTCAAGGCTGTATATTGTCACCCTGCTTATTTAACTTATATGCAGAGTACATCATGAGAAACCCTGGGCTGGAAGAAGCACAAGCTGGAATCAAGATTGCCAGGAGAAATATCAATCACCTCAGATATGCAGATGACACCACACTTAAGGCAGAAAGTGAAGAGGAACCAAAGAGCTTCTTGATGAAAGTGAAAGAGGAAAGTGAAAAAGTTGGCTTAAAGCTCAACATTCAGAAAATGAAGATCATGGCAACTGGTCCCATCACTTCATGGCAATAGATGGAGAAACAGTGGAAACAGCATCAGACTTTCTTTTTCTGGGCTCCAAAATCACTGCGAATGGTGACTGCAGCCATGAAATTAAAAGACACTTACCCCTTGGAAGGACAGTTATGACCAACCTAGACAGCATATTAAAAAGCAGAGATATTACTTTGCCAACAAAGGTCTGTCTAGTCAAGGCTATGGTTTTTCCAGTGGTCATAATGGATGTGAGAGTTGGACTATAAAGAAGCTGAGCACAGAAGAATTGATGCTTTTGAACTGTGGTGTTGGAGAAGACTCTTGAGAGTCCCTTGGACTGCAAGGAGATTCAACCAGTCCATTCTAAAGGAGATCAGTCCTGGATGTTCATTGGAAGGACTGATGTTGAAGCTGAAACTCCAATACTTGTGGCCACTTCATGCGGAGAGCTGACTCATTTGAAAAGACCCTGATGCTGGGAAAGATTGAGGGCAGGAGGAGAAGGGGACATCAGAGGTTGAGATGGTTGGATGGCATCACCGACTCGATGGACATGGGTTTGGGTGAACCCTGGGAGTTGGTGATGGACAGGGAGGCCTGGCATGCTGCAGTTCATGGGGGTCACAAAGAGTCGGACACGACTGAGCGACTGAACTGAACTGAGATAGAAGAGTATTTAAACATGGTGGATAAATAAATAATGCATATAAAACATAAATATTTGTTTTTTGGTCTGTTATATATTGAGAAGACTGTCTTTTCAGCAAATATGCTCTCATCATTTTGTAGAAACTGCTCTCTATATATTAACTTGATTTTGTACCACTTACCAGTAGATGGCAGTACATATTCAATCTTAAGAGAGTTTGTATAACAACACCACAGTAGACCCTAACAATCAGGAGTCATATTGCGCGCACGTGTGTGTGTGTGTGTGTGTGTGTGTGTGTGTGTGTGTGTCCTATAAGTGCTCCCCAAATCCCAAGACAAAATCCCGAATTCTTATTTCTAAAATTGTCTTTGTTTGGTATAGGTTCTAAATACCTTATTCAACTTGGATATTAATACACATTTTTATGTCATGAAATCAGAAAATCATACCCTATATGATGTCAGATGAGAAAAAATAAAATTAGTCTATTAGATATTTAGTTCACATTTGTGTTTTGGGTGTGTTGGGAGGAGTAATTTTCTTTTAATATAGGCATAAAATTAAAAAAAAACCTGGAACTTAAGTAAGAAGAGATTTTTTTTAAAGGGTTATTACAGCAGAAAGAGTCTGTCTTAATGGTGGAGAGGGACTATTGCAGTGAGCTTTGAAAGCATTCAAAAATTAGTCAAAAAGGGTTTTTTTTTTTCATAGGGAAAAATAAACAAGGCTAGTAAAAACAGAATGTGGGTAAGTGGGATGGGAGTGGATCAGGGATTGTGTTACCCTGAAGCTGTCTGTTTTCTGGCGGGACTCTTAGTAGGAGTTTTATGATGGCTTAGGTCACAGTTCAGAGGTTTGGTGGAAGGAGAGAGGCTTAAGCAAACTTTGATTAACAAGCATTATGTCCTGATTAATCAGTGGAGACAGATAGTTCAGCTAATCATTTGTAAGTGAAAGAGAGAGATTTTATTTGTCTTTGTCATAGGTAAACAAGGGGAGCCTTGATTAATCTTACCTAAGTCACTTGGGAAAAGTTGATTCTTTACAGTAAATCACTGCCTGGAACACAAAAAGATGTTTTGTTTGTTTTAATTATTGCTGTTTTCTAGGGTCACAGGATTCTGATAAAGTTCAATATCGTCATAGGTAAAAAAGTTTTAAAACAGATTTAAAAACAAAGAGGATTTATTTGGTAGTACACGCTAGTAAAGTAATGCTCAAAATTCTCCAAGCCAGGCTTCAGCAATATGTGAACCGTGAAATTCCTGATGTTCAAGCTGGTTTTAGAAAAGGCAGAGGAACCAGAGATCAAATTGCCAACATCCGCTGGATCATCGAAAAAGCAAGAGAGTTCCAGAAAAACATCTATTTCTGCTTTATTGACTATGCCAAAGTCTTTTACTGTGTGGATCACAATAAACTGTGGAAAATTCTGAAAGAGATGGGAATACCAGACCACCTGACCTGCCACTTGAGAAATCTGTATGCAGGTCAGGAAGCAACAGTTAGAACTGGACATGGAACAACAGACTGGTTCCAAATAGGAAAAGGAGTACGTCAAGGCTGTATATTGTCACCATGTTTGTTTAACTTATATGCAGAGTACATCATGAGAAATGCTGGACTGGAAGAAACACAAGTTGGAATCAAGATTGCCGGGAGAAATATCAATAACCTCAGATATGCAGATGGCACCACCCTTAAGGCAGAAAGTGAAGAGGAACTCAAAAGCCTCTAGATGAAAGTGAAAGTGGAGAGTGAAAAGGTTGACTTAAAGCTCAACATTCAGAAAACGAAGATCATGGCATCTGGTCCCATCACTACATGGGAAATAGATGGAGAAACAGTGGAAACAGTGTCAGACTTTATTTTTCTGGGCTCCAAAATCACTGCAGATGGTGACTGCAGCCATGAAATTAAAAGACGCTTACTCCTTGTAAGGAAAGTTATGACCAACCTAGATAGCATATTCAAAAGCAGATACATCACTTTGCCAACCAAGGTTCGCCTAGTCAAGGCTATGGTCTTTCCTATGGTCATGTATGGATATGAGAGCTGGACTGTGAAGAAGGCTGAGCGCCAAAGAATTGATGCTTTTGAACTGTAGTGTTGGAGAAGACTCTTGAGAGTCCCTTAGACTGCAAGGAGATCCAACCAGTCCATTCTGAAGGAGATCAGCCCTGGGATTTCTTTAGAAGGAATGATGCTAAAGCTGAAACTCCAGTACTTTGGCCACCTCATGTGAAGAGTTGACTCATTGGAAAAGATTCTGATGCTGGGAGGGATTGGGGGCAGGAGGAGAAGGGGACGACAGAGGATGAGATGGCTTGATGGCATCACTGACTCGATGGATGTGAGTCTGAGTGACCTCCGAGAGTTGGTGATGGACAGGGAGGCCTGGTGTGCTGCGGTTTATGGGGTTGCAGAGGGTCGGCCATGACTGAGCGACTGATCTGATCTGATCTGAACTTATTCTATAAACATTTATTGGAAAGTCAAGCATCAAGCAATGGGTAGATGTGAGCTCTTGTCCTTAAAGAGCCATATGTTATAATTAAAAATTCTCCCCAAAGATCTTGCTGCATATCCAGTGCTGAGCATTCTATAATTACCCAGGTAATTTGAAAAAATGGCTTGAATTTTCCTAAATAATCTAGGTTAATAAGTCAAACTAGGTACTTAATAAATGTTGGATAAATGAATGGATTCTGCCATACACATATCATTACATATTTATATATTTGGTCAGGACAAAATAGGAATTGACCAAAAAGTTAATTTTTTTCAAAATGTTCACTATTGCTTATGGACAAAATATTTTAGGTGCTTTCTATTGTCTAAATGTTGTTTTTAAGGATGCGTGCATGCTAAGTCACTTCAGTTGTGTTTGACTCTGTGACCCTATGAACTGTAGCCTGCCAGGCTCCTCTGTCCATGGGATTCTCCAGGCAAGAATACTGGACTGGGTTGCTTTGCCCTCCTCTAGGGGATTTTCTTGACACAGGGATCAAACCCATGTCTCTTATGTCTCCTGCTTTGGCAGGTGGGTTCTTTACCACTAGTGCCACCTGGGAAGCCCTATGTTTCAGGGTACACTTGTGTATTTTTTGTAGGTTTACACAGTCTAATTAATCTAGAGGTACTGCTACTGCTATTTTTTGTAGGTTTACACAGTCTAATTAATCTAGAGGTACAGTATGACTTATAATTTTCACTTTTATTCACTTAAAAACCTGGGGTTTATGGAGATAAGTTGAAAGAATGAAGGGATATTTTAAGCCCTGTCTCTAAGGTCAGATTTCAAAAAGAGCCTTGTCCTCCATCTGCTTATGAAGGGAATATGGTTTCCAGAGGAGAATGAAGGGCTGGGAATCATCGTTTATATCTAGACACTTAATGAGTTTTTTCATGTAATAATCCTAACAAGTTTTGTAGGATCAATGGGTTCTGATAAAGATCTATAACGAAATTTTTTAGATTTAAGATACTTGTCAAAGTTAACATATTGTGAAAAAAACCATAAAGGTAGGAGAGAAGATTTTGAGTAAATTCATTTAGTCAAAATTTGTTATTGAATAATACTTTGTTCCAAAATAGGGCCAGGTGCTGAGAAATATATGGCTGAATAAACAGTGGTCGCTGCCTTTGAATATTTGTCACCTAAAGGAATCAAGTGGTGGAGGTACCAGGATAGCATTCTGTCTGAGTGGAAGGGGAACAACAGAGAGGAGTGGTTAATTCTTTGAAGGTGGGAGGTGGCCATCAAGAAAAACTAGATGAGGGCAAAATGTTCTCCACAAATTTGGCTCCCTACTTCCACAGGATGAAGTTGGTGCTGGGAGAAGGGTCTCCAGCCATCCACTGCATTTTCCAGTCCTCCCTGCATCCACGTAGGGCTGTGTGTTCTCTCTAGTGGGGTCTTTGTTCAATAGAAGGTGAGCAGAAGTGATGTGTGCCACATCTAGACTGGGCTTCTCCACTATGCCCCCTGCTTCTTCTGAATAGAAGCAGAGGACTCTGAGGCTCCAATGGAGGATGGAGTCACTAGATGGAAGAAAACATGGATTTCCTGAGTCAGAGTGTGGGAAAAAATCACCTGTTAGAGAGGAATACTATTCTGTGGGTGAAAAATAAAATTATGTTATTTTAAGCCATTGAAATTTTGGGATGTATTTGATATAGTAATTATTACTCTAATTACCCTAGTAGTTGCTCTTAAATTGAGTTATGACAAGTTGAATTACATAGGTCAAATAACTTTAGGTTGCAAGGAACCTTATATATGTCTTCCATTTTTCATTTTATATACCTACAGAACACCTAGTTCAGTTCAGTTCAGTCACTCAGTCATGTCCTACTCTTTGCAACCCCATGAATTGCAGCACACTGGGCCTCCCTGTCCATCACCAACGCCTGGAGTTTACTCAAACTCACGTCCATTGAGTTGGTCATGCCATCCAGCCATGTCATCCTCTGTCATCCCCTTTTCCTCCTGCTCCCAATCTCTCCCAGCATCAGAGTCTTCTCCAATGAGTCAACTCTTCGCATGAGGTGGCCAAAGTACTGGAGTTTCAGCTTTAGCATCATTCTTCCCAAAGAACTCCCAGGACCGATCTCCTTTAAAATGGACTGGTTGGATCTCCTTGAAGTCCAAGGGACTCTCAAGAGTCTTCTCCAACACCACCCTTTGGTGGTTCAAAAGCATCAATTCTTTGGTGCTTAGCTTTCTTCACAGTCCAACTCTCAAATCCATACACGACCACTGGAAAAACCGTAGCCTTGACTAGACGAGCCTTTGTTGGCAAAGTACTGTCTCTGCTTTTCAATATGCTATCTAGGTTGGTCATAACTTTTCTTCCAAGGAGTAAGCATCTTTTAATTTCATGACTGCAATCACCTTTTGCAGTGATTTTGGAGCCCCCAAAAATAAAGTCTGACACTGTTTCCACTGTTTCCCCATCTATTTCCTACGAAGTGATGGGACCGGATGCCACCCAGGACACATAGCTAATTCATGATGAACTTAGGTCTAGAATCTTGGGCTTTCCTACCAAATGTCCTTTTTTATTTTTTGTATGCCATGGCATTTTTATGTAACCTTTATGAAAATCACCTAATTTGACATTTAAATATTGACTTTAAGTCTATTTCTTTAAGTCTTCTGAGAAAAACTTCTGATGGTTTTTCCTATAATCACCTTCTCTATGGTTTAAGTCAGCCATTTTTCACTCAAGTATCTTAGCTTTAAGCCAAGATGTATAATTTATTGAACAGTTTCACATTTATTTTATTTAATCAGAATCGTCTTAAAATATATCTCACATCTATTGTATCTTTTCTAAAATAAGAGATTCCAGAGTTGCTTGGGAGAAAGAATTCAAGGCTAGATATGAATACTATACTCAACTTAAATATATGAAAATTATACTCAACTTAGATTTGTGATATACTTATTATGGGACCTCCTTGGTGGCTCAGATGGTAAAGAATCTGCCTGCAATATGGGATACCTGGGTTCTATCCCTGGGTCAGGAAGATCCCCTGGAGAATGGAATGGTTACCCACTCCAGCATTCTTGCCTGGAGAATTCCATGGACAGAGGAGCCTTGCAGACTACAGTCCATGTGGTTGCAAAGAGTCGGGATAGGACTGAGCAACTAGAACTTTCAATTTTCACTTTTTCATACTTATCATAGATATTTCTACAAGAGCCCTGATTAACTTGTATTTCTATGAAAAATGGTTGCTAATCAAGTATTTCCAATCCTTCCTCCATCAAGGAACATGGAAGAATTGTGTTTCATGATCTCCTTATTGGTTGGTGGGGAATATGACTGGTCTTATGCCATGAGCTCTGAGTGGACACTACATGTGTAAATTCCATGCCATAGCTAGTGCCAGAACTCTGCCATAGCAGTAAGCAGTGCTCACATTTGTGGCTGGTCCATCAACCTTTGTCTTTGAATCAAGGTGTCAACTGTCCCTCCTAACCCATGGTGGAACTATATTGGGAGTAACAGATAGAACTTTGTTGTTTTAGGCCTTTGAAATTTTTTGGTTATTCCTACAGCACAATCTAGCCTATCCTGACTGAAATCATTGCACTTCTGACATTATGAGTATGACATTGAACAATTCACTAAATTTCTTGGATTTCAAGTCTATGATTTGGAAATTAACTGTTACTTGGAGACCAAATTGATAGTGGGAAATAGTAGAGTAGGAGTCAGAAAGTCTGAGTTTTACTATCTACTCTGCCACTAACTTGTATAACTTAAGGTATCTATTTCTTCTTTCATTTATTCACAAAACACTTATTAAACACCTATGGTGGTAAAGTACTAGAAGACAAATATGAATAAAACATAGTTTTTGTCCTCACAGGAGCTCACAGGCAATATGGGACAAGTAGATGTAAATAAACACAGAAATATGTTGAAAGCTACAGTAGAAGTGCAGTTTACTATGCAAAGCTTAAGGGAGACTATTGCATGGCTACAGGGGAGTTAGGAAAGGTATTACAGAGAAGACATTTCAACTTGCATCTTTTCATTAGAAGAAGTAGCATTTTTAGCAGGAGAAATAAGATGTGAAAATATTTTAAATAAAAAGGCAGTAACTTTTTTTTTCTTCTCTAACATTCACACGTGTAACCTCTCCCCACCACCCCTGACCACCCCCACCTCACCCCATCCTGGACAGGAGTATGCAATGTTTGTCATGGTATCTTAATGGACCACTTTCAAAGATCCAAAATCCTTCAGACATTATCTGGGACTTAGAAAAAGAATATAAAAAGAAGGTAAATGTGCTCTTTATTAAAAGATTCATTTCTACATAAACTGTGGCCAGGGAAAATAGTGCAGGCCTTTTGCACAGAGAATAAAAATTGCTTTAAGGTCAGTTCAGTCACTCAGTCATGTCTGACTCTTTGTGACCCCATGGACTGCAGCACACCAGGATTCCCTGTCCATCACCAACTCCTGGAGTTTGTTCAAACTCATGTCTATTGAGTCAGTGATTCCATCCAACCATCTCATTCTCTGTTGTGCCTTTCTCTTCCTGCTTTCAACCTTTCCCAACATCAGGGTCTTTTCCAGTGATTTAGTTCTTCACTTTAAGGTGATTTTTGATTATTATTTCTAATGTTGTTATAAAGGTCTTCTCTGGTGTGTACATGTCTTAGTAGTTACTCACCCCAACTACACAAGGAATTATGAAGTGCATTGATTGTATCTCACACCATGATAGAGATCTTAGAGAAGAGTATACATGTTGTGACAAAATGTTTCCTAGTGCACTCCCTGGACTCTGCTGCCAAAGCCTTATGGTTCTAAAGCCAGAACAACTTTAATGGTTATGGATGGATTGGAGTATCCTGGGGGAAGGAGGTAGGAGTAGGATTGGGCTGAATACTAATCCTGGGATGCACTGAAGTATGCAGTTACCTCAGAGGGAGAGAGGAGAAAAGTCAGGATGGGAAAGCAAGTCTAGGAACAAAGGAATAAAAGATTCTTTTTCCTTGAACACAAGAAATGGTGATTCATTGCATCTAGATTTGTTTTACATTCATTTTAATTCTTCTAATTATCAACATTGCAATAAAGTCTCATATACAGAAGACTATTTGTCTTGATTCTTGCAGAGAACTAAGGGATGGGCGCATAAAGGAAGGTGTGTCTGTCCCTATATCATTTTCCATTGCAGTTGCAGAAGATTAGAGCATCCTGAAGTTTCAGGTGGTATCCAGCCATAGAGTTAATGATGACTAGAGCTGAGAGCAGAGGGAAAGTCATATCTCATACAACAGCAACACCAGAGGGATAACTCAGGATCAGATATAAGACATACTCACTTTCCCCCAAATATACCAGAGAAAGGGAGGCTAACATTCTGTGTTTACAATGTGAAAGTGCCTGTCATATTTGGGTAAAAGTTAATATTTCATTGTAGCTATAGCACAGGATCTATGGGATGGTAGACCAAAAACACATACATAAACCAGGAAAGGGACCTAAATCATAAGGCAGTTCATATTGAGAAGAGATAGTGGGTTCAGTGTTTGTCCTACAGGATAGCAGAAAAGTATTGAGAGCTTTAGTCAAGGAAAATTGTAATAAGATTTGTGTTTTGTAAAAATTCTTCAGGAAATCTATGCAAGATAGATGCAAATAAAGAGCATGTGCTAAGTTGCTTTGGTCCTGTCCAACTCTTTGCGACCCTATGGACTGTAGCCCCCTACACTCCTCTGTCCATGGGATTTTCTGGGCAAGAATACTTTATGCTCTTTATGCTCTCCTTTAAAAAAAAAAAATCACTAAGTGTACATCTGCATTTTGATCCTGATTTTCTATCTACTTTTGGTTAACTTTGAATCTCCTACCTGCTCTTAAGATAGTAACAATCCTACTTGGCTAGGAATTATCTGAAAATGCAGTGGTTTTACTCACAAATATATCCTTGAAATCATTTATAGAGATAAATGTTTATCAATTACATAATAACAGTAAACAGCCAGAGAATAAAATACTAATAATTTAAAATTCCATTCACAGTACCAAATAATAAAAAACATGTAGAAATAGCTCTAATAAGAAATGAATGAAAGCATGCTTGAATAAACGAGTATACCATATTTCTGGATGCTAAGTCTGAATACTGTTAAGATTTTAGCTTTATAAACTTATATTGTAAGTTTAATATAATTAAAATAAAGCTCAAATTAGAATCTTTTTACCTTGATAAAAATATTTTAAAATTCTTAGAAAACAGTGCTCAGAAATAAATAACACAAAAGAAAAAGTGGAACTTGTGATACTTTTATAGATTATATTACATTTAAAGTTATTATAAAATAATGAGTGTATTTCCATGTGCTGTACACTGTATGTGCTTATGTGTTTTATGCATAATAGTTTATGTCTGGGAGGATACTCTGGAGAAGGGAATAGCAACCCACTCCAGTACTGTTGTCTGGAAAATTCCATGGACAGAGGAGCCTGGCAGGGTACAGTCCTTGTGGACACGACTAAGTGACTAAACCACTGCCATCTTGCCCCTTGCCATCCCCTCTCCCCCTGGTAACCACTAGTTTGTCCTCTATGTTTGCAGGTCTGTTTCTATCTTGTTATATAGACTCGTTTGTTTTATTTTTAGTTTACACATATAAATGAAAACTAGGAGCACTTTTTTAGTCTGAGTTATTTCATTAAATATAATACTCTCTATCTAGGCTTACTGCAAATGGTAGAATTTCACTATTTTTATGGCTGAATAATCCATTATATATATCTATCACATCTTCTTTATTCATTTGTTGGTGGATACTTGGGTTGCTTCCACATCTTGGTTATTGGAAATACTACCACTATGAATATTGGGGGGAGGGCACATGTATCCTTTTAAATGAGCGTTTTCATTTTCTTCAGATATATGTCCAGCAGGGGAATTTATGGATCGTATGGAAGTTTTATTTTCAGGTGTTTGAGAAACCTCCATACTGTTTTCCATAGTGGCTGAACCAATTTACAGCCCCACCAATAGTGTTCCCTTTTCTCCACATCCACAGCAACATTTGTTATTTGTAGACTTTTTGATGTTAGCCATTCTGACAGGTGTGAGATTATATCTCATGGTTTTGATTTTCATTTCTCTGATAATTAGTGGTATTGAGCATTTTTTCATGTACTTGCTGGACATCAGTATATCTTCTTTGAGAAAATGTCTGTTTGGGTCTTTTACCTGTTTTTAAATTGTGTTGGCTTTTTAAAATATTAAGTTAAGTATTTTAATGGTAAATTGTATGAGCCATTTATTTATTTTGGGTATTAAATTCTTACATATCATTTTCAAATATGTCTTCCCCTTTATTAGGCTGCCCCTCTGTTTTGTTCATGGCTTCTTTTGCCATGCAGAAGCCTTTAAACTTAACTAGGTTCCATTTCTTTATTTTTGCTGTTATTTATTTTGCCTCAGGTGACAGAGTTCCCAAAATATTGATAATGTTTATATCAAAGAGTGTTGTGCCTATATTTTCCTCCAGGATTTTTATATTTTCAGGTCTTACACTTAGGTCTTTAATTCATTTTGAGTTTATTTTTGTATATGGTGTGAGGAAATGTTCTAATCTTATTCTTTTATATGTAGTTGTCCAGTGAGTTCTGCCTTTTTCCTATTCAAGTGTCAGTACATTGTATCTTGCCATCAAAATAACCTTTAAACCTAAGAAAAAAAATATAAGAAACTAGAGGAAAGGGGATCCTTTTTTATACATGGCAGAAAGATTACTTGAATTGGGTTCTCTATTTATAAGTGATCAACTTGGATATTTAACTGAGATTTCCAAGCAAAGTATTGAAGATGAGGCTCGGTTTCTTCTTCTTGTTTCTAGTAATAAGTGAGAGGAAGCAGTAAATTGAGGAAACAACTATTAATCAAAAAAGAATCAGATTTTGATGGTTTTGAAAAGTTTCAGCCTATCTAATTATAAAAAATTAGGAGGTTCACAGTCAGAAAATTGTACTCTGAAGAAAAGCCAAGCATCTGCTTGGATGAGCTTTTGTTAGTACCCCAGAAAGAACAAAAAGTCACAGTATACAGTCACACATAAGACTCTTTAAGGAGAATTATGAATTCCCTTTGCCAACTTGTTATTGCTGTTCAGTTGCTAAGTTATGTCTGACTCTTTGTGACCCCATGGATTGCAGCACATCAAGTTTCCCTGTTCTTCACTGTCTCTCGGAGTTTGATCAAGTTCATATCCATTGAGTCGGTGATGCTATATAACCAACTCATCCTCTGCCAGCCTCTTCTCCTTTTGCCTTCAATATTTCCCAGCATTAGGGTTTTTTCCAATGAGTCAACTCTTTGCATCAGGTAGCTAAATTGCATCAATTGGAGTTTCAGCTTTAGCATCAGTTCTTCCAATGAATATTCAGAGTTGACTTCCTTCAGGATTGACTGGTTTGATCTCCTTGCTTGAGAGTCCAAAGGACTCTCAAGAGTCTTCTCCAGTGCCACAATTCCAAAGCATCAATTTTTCGGTGCTCAGCCGTCTTTATGATGGTCCAGTTCTCACATCCATACATGACTACTGGAAAAACCATAGCTTTGACAATATGGACCTTTGTCGACAAAGTGATGTCTCTTCTTTTTAATATGCTGTCTAAGTTTGTCACAACTTTTCTTCCAAGGAGCAAGTGTCTTTTAATTTCTTGCCTGAAGTCACCACCACAAGGCTGTGATCCATGAAGGGGTTTGCCAACTTAGGAAGAGTCAAAAATATAGATGGAATTATCTAGGAAAACCTGTGAAAAAGCTTCTTGTTTAATGGAATGAATCCCCATGACAAACACAGAAAACCCATAAAGTTTTGAGACTATTGCAGTAGCAAAATATTACCAGCTTTATCCTAAATGGATAGAGTGGATGAAAGAAGGCTGTTGGACTCTCCAAAGTCTAAAGGAAAACAGGAAATAGGCTGACTGAACTACTTAGCTACAAACACATTCTAACTTTCATGAAAAAGAAAGAATGACTCAGAGTGGCACTACTGGCCCAGAGTGGTGAGAATCAAGTTGCAGAGGATTATTCCTAGACCCTAAAATACAGTGAAATTGGATTTTGAATTTACTTAAGAGCAGTGACTTTTTCTCTTTCATTTTCTCTCCTTTTGAGTGGGGTAGTCTAAAACCTTTATGCTATGACTCTCTTAGCATTTTATTTGGGATGCAGTTAATCTGTTTTCTAGGACTATGTAAGAAGTCAGCTTGGATATTTAGCTGAAAATTTTTATAAGAAAAGTATTGAAGATGTGGCCTGGTTTCTTTTTGCTGCTTGTAGTAAAATGAAAGAAGAGAGGAGATGATAGAAAATAGATTTGAAGATGCCACACTTCGATGATTGAGGAAGTAGCCACCAACCAAGGAATGAGGAATAGAAGCTGAAAAAGGCAAGGAAATAGACTTTCTCCCTAAGACTCAGCAGAAGGAAAATTAATTGACCATAACTGCCTGGGTTTATTTCTGGGCTCTGTGCTCTGTTCCATTGATCCATGTATCTGTCTTTGTGCCAGTGCCATGATCTTTTGATTACTGTAGATTTGTAGTCCTCAAGTTAGGCAGCATGATACCTCCAGCTGTTTCCTTTTTTCTCAAAATTGCTTTGCAATTTGGGGCCTTTTGTGGTTTTATATAAATTTTTAGTATTATTTGTTCTAGTTCTTTGAAAAATGTGGGTGGACCCAGAGAGTATTATGCTCAGTGAAATAAATCAGACAAATACACTATGTTATCACTTATATGTAAATCTAAAACATCAAATGAATATGTATAATAAAACAGAAACAGAGTCAGATAGAGAGAACAAACTAGTGGTTACAAGTAGGAGAGAGGGGAGGAGAGGGTTACAATATAGGTGTAAGGGATTAAGAGACGCAAACTACTTTGTATAAAATAAATAAGAAAAACAGTTATATCGTTTAGCTCAGGGAAATATAGCCACTACTTTATCATAGATTTAAAGGGAGTATAATCTGTAAAAATAATGAATCACTTATATTGTATCTGAAATTAATATTCAAAATATAAATCAGCTATACTTCAATTAAAAAACACAAAGGAAAAAGTCCACTTTTTATGTGAATGAAGGAACTGGTTAGTAATGTCTTTTTAGAATGGCAGAAGATTAGAAGCTGATATCTGAGATTTTTCTAATCAGATTACAAAGGATGATACACCAGCAGGATATGTCAACACCTGGGTCCACAGAGATTTTGATGAAGGAAAAATATTTCTTCCTGACTCAGAATCTTATTGTATTGATTTGAAACAAGTTATGGAGTATGGTATGTGAATTCTGTGGTGGCCCCCAAGGGTTCCACCAACTGGCATAAGATCTTCCTGTAATCCTCTCCTCTTGAGTGTAGTCAGGACCTGAGGACATGATGGGGCAGTTATTCTCCTGGTTAGATTTTGTGATGCATGAGTACTTAATTTGAGGGACTGAGGATCAAGGTTGTGGCAACTTAGCTAGGACCTGACAGTGGGCTCCAGAAGCTGAGAATGATCCACAGCCACTAGACACCAAGAAATGGAAGTCTCAGTCCTAAAACAGAATTCTTCCAACAATTTGGAAGAGAACCATAAGCTGCAGATGAGAATATAGCCCTATCTGACCTCATTATTATAGCCTGATAAGACCTGGAGCAGAGTACCCAGTCAAGCCACACTTTGACATCTGACAAACGGAGAAAATAAATGTGTGTTGTTTTAAACCACTAAATTTGCCTTTATTTGTTATACAGTATAAGAAAACTAATACATGGGGTAAACTTAGTATAATATTCTCCTTTAAGAAAGAGTACTTTTACCCTAAGTAGCTTAGCCTGGTGCACTCTTCTGCTATTTACTAGTAAAGGCTGGGAATACACTTGTATCCAGGGGACATTTCACTTTCTAAACCTTGTCCTTTTCAGAGGGTCCCCTACAGAAACTGGAGGAAGTAAGAGAAAACCATTGTAGGGTGCCAGCTAGGTTTCAAGGACTATACTTTCTATCTTTTCTTCATTTTATCCTCAAAAATTCATGGAGAGGCAGGTATTAGGAGCCCCGTGTCTTAGAAGAAATGGACTCAATTATTTGGTCACTCGCAAAATGTGATGTGGTTAGCAAAAGTCTTATCCCCCAGATCCTGCTGACTTTTACTGTCTCCTCTTTGTTCATTAATATTATTTATTCCTTTTCTAGACATTCTACTTTAACTCCTCAGCCAACCCTAGAACAAACAACAAATATCTATCTGTGGCTGATAAACTGGCAACCCAATCTATCCATAATTATTTCATGTTTCTTGAGAATAGAATAAAAAACTAGCACCTTTATTAGTGTATAGAAATAACTTGCATAATTATACAATTAATATAATTTTCACAAGGTAGGGATTATACTGTTAGTGATATCATTAGTTGATTCAAAAGTATTTTCAAATGTTGAGGTGAAACCTAATATGAAACTATTCAGCAAGATATAAGGCAATTTCCAAGCCAATGTCTGTACTTACAGTTACTTTGGAATTTTTTACTTTTTAAATTGTCTTAGATTACATTCTTTCCAGTTACATGTTTTATGAGGTTTTATCTTTTTTAATACAAATAATGCCTAAAAATCATCAGTAACATTTCAGGGAAGCTCAGAGCTGTAGAAGCAATTAGAGTCAAGAGGGAAGTTATCAGCCAGAATGAAAAGAGCTAAGAGATCACAGACATTGGCTGCATTCTTTCCTTAGAGAGGGCTTCATCAGTACAATACTCACACTGATGTCAAGATTAATGAAATTGCTAAATCTGGGGCATGACAAAGACTTTGAATGCCAGTTAATGAAGAAGATGTAGAAAAATAGAGTTATTGGCTATACAAAAGTACTATCTATTGCTTGATTGATCATTGTTAATAAATTTATTTTATGAATACTTACTTTTAGATACTCAATTTTCAAAATTTATTTACTCACTCTTCACATTGATGTTGTGTGTAATACTGACATGCCTGATATATTCTTTTATTTATTAGAAAATAACTTTTGCTTTTTCTTTATTATGATACATTTTATTTTGTGCTAGAATTATTCACCACTTTTCAGGAATTTGAGAATCCACCTTCTATTGCAGGAAATGAAAGAAACATGGGTTTGATCCTTGAGTTGGGAAGATCCTCTAGAGTAGGAAATAGTTCACTACTCCAGTGTTCTTGCCTGGAAAATTCCATATGCAGATTAGGCTGGCAGGCTACAGACCATGGGGCCACAAAGAGTTGTATACAACTGTGACTAACACAAATAATACAACTTATCTTTTATTCTCACACTTTTTATCTAAAGAGACTTGAGGTATTACACAAGCCAACCTCACCCAACTGAGTCCCTCACCCTTATTACTCCTAATTCAAACCAAGCCTTTTCAGACTCCAACCAGGCCTGCCATCTCTCCCATCAGAGATGCTTACAGAACTTTTGGAGAACACAAGAGGAGGATACTGGAGGAGAGAACAGAAGATGTTAGACCTACCAAGTGGTAAGGAACTTAAAGTAATCAGCTCCATGTGTAGTGGTTGTGTTCAGAACTAAACACATATGTGAATAAGGAGAGAAAAGATACATCTGTGTCTCTTTTGCTGTCTCCCATACAGGGTTATCATTACCATCTTTCTAAATTCCATATATATGCATTAGTATACTGTACTGGTGTTTTTCTTTCTGGCTTACTTCACTCTGTATAATCGGCTCCAGTTTCATCCACCTCATTAGAACTGATTCAAATGTATTCTTTTTAATGTCTGAGTAATATTACATTGTGTATATGTACTACAGCTTTTTTATCCATTCATCTGCTGATGAACATCTAGGTTGTTTCCATGTCCTGACTATTATAAACAGATTGGGAACACATGTACACCCATAGCAGATTCATCTTGATGTATGGCAAAACCAATACAATATTGTAAAGTAATCAGCCTCTAATTAAAATAAATAAATTTAATTAAAAAATAAAATGGGTATCCCATTAAAAAAAAAAAAAAGGAGAGAAAAGATGACAACAAAAAGACCTGGACTGGGAATCAAGCAGTCTGGATCTTAATCTTGATTATAAAACACATTTGCTATGACCAATGTGTTCTCTTGGCAAGACTTTGTTAACTTCTGACCTGCTTCATTTTGCACTCCAAAGCCAAATTTGCCTGTTACTCCAGATATCTCTTGACTTCCTACTTTTGCATTCCAGTACCCTATAATGAAAAGGACATATTTTTTGGGTGTTAGTACTAGAAGGTCTTGTAGGTATTTATAGAACCATTCAACATCAGCTTCTTCAGCATTACTGGTTGGGGCATAGACTTGGATTACTGTGACACTGAATGGTTTGCCTTGGAAATGATTAGAGATCATTGTGTCATCTTTGAGACTGCATCCAAGTACTGCATTTCAGACTCTTTTGTTGACTAAGGTGGCTACTCCATTTCTTCTAAGTGATTCTTGTCCACAGTAGTAGATATAATGGTCATCTGAGTCAAATTCACCCATTCCAGTCCATTTTAGTTCACTGATGCCTAAAATGTTGATGTTCACTCTTGCCATCTCCTGTTTGACCACTTCCAGTTTGCCTTGATTCATGGACCTAACATTCTGGACTCCTATGGAATACTGCTTTACAGCATTGGACTTTACTTCCATCACCAGTCACATCCACAACTGGGTATTGTTTTTGCTTTGGCTCTGTCTCTTCATTTTTTCTGGAGTTATTTCTCCACTAGTCTCCAGTAGTATATTGGGCACCTACCAACCTGTTGAGTTCATCTTTCAGTGTCCTATCTTTTTGCCTTTTCATACTGTTCACGGAGTTCTCAAGGCAAGAATAATGAAGTTGTTTGCCATTCCCTTCTTCAGTGGACCACATTTTGTCAGAACTTTCCATCATGACCCGTCCAGCTTGGGTGGCCCTATAAGACATGGCTCAAGAGAATGCACTGGTCATAGCAAACACCCTCTTCCAACAACACAAGAGAAGACTCTACACATGGACATCGCCAGATGGTCAATACCGAAATCATATTGATTATACTCTTTCCAGCCAAAGATAGAGAAGCTCTATACAGTCAGCAAAAACAAGACTGGGAGCTGACTGTGGCTCAGATCATGAACTCCTTATTGCTAAACTTAGACTTAAATTGAAGAAAGTAGGGAAAACCACTAGACCATTCAGGTATGGGCTAAATCAAATCCCTTACAATAATACAGTGAAAGTGACAAATAGATTCAAGGGAATAGATCTGATAGACAGAGTACCTGAAGAACTATGGATGAAGGTTCGTGACATTGTACAGGAGGCAGTGATCAAGACCATCCCCCAGAAAAAGAAATGCAAAAGGCAAAACAGCCAAGAAAAGAAAAGACATGAAAGGCAAAGGAGAAAAGGAAAGATACACCCATTTGAATGCAGAGTTCCAAAGAATAGCAAGGAGAGATAAGAAAGCATTTCTAAGTGATCAATGCAAAAAATAGAGGAAAACAATTGAATGAGAAAGACTAGAGATCTTTTCAAGAAAATTAGAGATTCCAAGGGAACATTTCATGCAAAGATGGACACAATAAAGGACAGAAATGGTATGGACCTAAGAGAAGCAGAAGATATTAAAAGAGGCGGCAAGAATACACAGAAGAACTATATAAAAAGATCTTCATGACTTAGATAACCATGATGGTGTGATCACTCACCTATAGCCAGACATCCTGGAACGTAAAGTCAAGTGGGCCTTAGGAAGTATCACTATGAACAAAGTTAGTGGAGGTACGAAATTCCAGTTGAGCTATTTCAAATTCTAAAAGATATACTGTGAAAGTGCTGCACTCAGTATGCCAGCAAATTTGGAAAACTCAGCACTGGCCACAGGACTGGAAAAGGTCAGTTTTCATTCCAATCCCAAAGAAAGGCAATGCCAAAGAATGTTCAAACTTCTGCACAATTTCACTCATCTCACATGCTAGAAAGGAATGCTCAAAATTCTCCAAGCCAGGCTTCAACAGTATGTGAACCATGAACTTCCATATTTTCAAGCTGGATTTAGAAAAGACAAAAGAACCAGAGATCAAATTGTCAACACCAAAGCCTTTGACTGTGTGGATCACAACATAGTGTGGAAAATTCTGAAAGAGATGGGAATACCAGACCACCTGACCTGTCTCTTGAGAAACCTGTATTCAGGTCAGGAAACAACAGTTAGAACTGGACATGGAAAAACAGGCTGGTTCCAAATAGGAAAAGGAGTGCGTCAAGTTGTATATTGTTACCCTGCTTATTTAACTTTTATGCAGAGTACATCATGAGAAAAGCTGGACTGGAAGAAACACACGTTGGAATCAAGATTGCCAGGAAAAGTATCAATAGCTTTAGATATTCAGATGATACCACCCTTATGGCAGAAAGTGAAGAAGAACTAAAGAGTCTCTTGATGAAAGTGAGAGGACAGTGAAAAAGTTGGCTTAAAACTCAGCATTCCAAAATGAGGATCATGGCATACAGTCCCATCACTTCATGGCAAATAGATGTGAAAACAATGGAAACAGTTTCAGACTTTATTTTTTTTCAGCTCCAAAATCAGTGCAGATATTAACTGCAGCCATGAAATTAAAATACACTTGCTTTTTGGGAGAAAAGTTATGCTCAAACTAGACAGCATATTAAAAAGCATATTACTTTGCCACCAGAGATCCATGTAGTCAAAGCTATGGTTTTGCCAGTAGTCATGTATGGATATTAGAGTTGGGGTCTAAAGAAAGATGAGTGCCAAAAAATGGTTGCTTTTGAACTGTGGTGTTGGAGAAGACTCTTGAGAGTCCCTTAGACTGCAATATCCAACCAGTCCATTCTAAAGGAGATCGGTCCTGAATATTCACTGGAAGGACTCTGCTGAAGCTAAAACTCCAATACTTTGGCCACCTGATGTGAAGAACTGACTCAATGGACAAGACCCTGATGCTGGGAAAGATTGAAGGCAGGAGGAGAAGGAGTTGACAGAGGATGAGATGGTTGGATGTCACTACTGATGTGATGGGCATGAGTTTGAGTAAGATCCAGAAGTTGGTGATTGACAGGGAAGCCTAACCTGCTGCATTCCTTTGGGTTGCAAAGAATCAGACACCACAGAGCAACTGAACCGAACTGAAGTAAAAAACACAGTTCGCAAGACAAACCTCCATAATAAAGGAACCATAACATATAAGAATTTTTTTTCCTTTTTTCCCCTTTCTTAATAAAATGGCTTGTGTTACTGTCATTTTCAGGTTAGAAGAAAAAGTAAAAAAAAAAAAAAAAAAAAAACTGGGAAAGACACTTTATGTTAAAATAGTGTGAAGTCATACACATTATTTCCATTTCCATCCCATTGGCTAAACCTAATTATATGGTATGCTTTTCCCACGTTGTATACATCCAAGGGCATCATTGGCACTGGATTTTGTGATCATGATGCACCCTTGGTTGTGTGCAGAGTGGCAGCTCTGGCTTGGTGGCTTCTACTGCAAGAGAGCTGTAGTAGGCAGAATTGTGTTATCCATAGCCTTTGCCCTCTAATGTTTCTCTAAAGATTATATTTAATTATATGTCAAAATGGGTGTAATTATGATTACTAATCAGCTGAATTTAAGGTGAATAGATTATCCTAAAATATACAGTTGGGCCTAATATAAGCAATGGAACTATTAAAAGCAGAGATATTTCTGTAGTTGAAACAGAAGGGAAATCAGAGATTCAGAGCAAGAGAATTCAGTATGCCATTGTTGATTTGAAGATGAAGGACTATGTATTAAGAAAACAGAGACCTCTCAGTTTTAGAAATGGTAAGGGACTCAATTCTGCCTACAAACTAACTGAGGTTAGGAGGAGATTCTTCCTCAGAGTCTTCTGGTAAGAGCTTAGCTCAACCACCATCCTGGTTTTGGCTTTGAGAGGCCCTGGGTCAATAATGCAGCTGAATCTACATGGACTTCTTGCCTACAGAACTGTGACAGATAATAAATGGGAGCTAGTTTAAGCTGATAAATTTTGATAGTTTGTTATGACAGAAATAGAAATCTGATTCAGGAAGTTTTAAAATACAGTCTCTAGCTATAAAGTCAAATGTAAAGCCAAAATTTATTACTAAAAGGCAGGAGGAGAGAACATGTATTGCAGTGAATCAGTGGACTCTACAACAGCCACTCTTTGCAAGCTTGTGGCCTCAGGTTATTCATCTGTGAAGATTTGACCTAACCAGAGGATCTCTGTGGTTCCTTTGCTATGATACAATATGATGGCAACATTAGGGATAGAGTAAGTTCTGTCTTTCTATGTAGGCTGCCCTGCATAGATTAAGAACTTGGTGCTTTCATTGACTGCAAGGAGTATGGGTTTGATCCTCATCTGGGAACTTAGATCCCTCATGCTGTACAGGATGGCCGACAAAAAAAAAAAAAAAAAAAAAAAAAGGAGTGGCAGAATATAGTAAATTTTCTGTTAGAACTGAACCAGTTAATTTTTTATTTCAAAACATATAAGTCACTGCTTATTTTCAGACTCAGGTGAGTCTGCTCTCAAAAACTGCACTGTGAAGTCTAATGAATTCCCCACATTATGGTAACAAATGATTAAATGATTGTATCTGAGGTTATGACCTTCCTCACCACTAGCTTTTGATTTTGCTTTTGTTCCATTTAAGGTCTTGTAAGATCTTAATTTCCTCCAATAAAGGTTTACTTAAGAACTGAAACTCATTAAACTCTGAAAGGACTCATAAAAATTCAGGTCTACTTTCCCCATGAAATGCTAACTAAATTTCAAGTAATGCAATAAAATAAAATGAAGCCTTTTTTTTTTTTTTTTTTTTTTTTTCCCTACCACATATCTTGTTAGTTGACAAGTTTGGAGTTTAGTTTGTATGATGTCCCTTCCCAAGAATATGATGAGTCGGAAATTTCTGTAAGAAAACATGCTCCTCTATAGTCTCAAGCTGAACTCATCATAAATGAATTGTGAAGAGTCTCAGGCTTAAGAAAATTTTTTTCAAGTAAAACACTTAGGAAAGGGTTAAGGAAAACACTTAGGGAACTAATTACTGGCTGGATCTGTCTCTCTCCTTTTCATTCCCTCCTTTACTCCTCCTGGCCACCTCTGTCTCCTTCCTCCCTCTTCTCTGTATAACTCCGTGAACATCTCTGAGCGGTCCAGTTGTGGAGTGCATATAAGGAAGTGATTATTGGTTAGCCCACTCTCTCCTCTATTGATTCCACCACATCTTATTCAGGTCACCTCTAACTCCCTCCTCCCTCTTCTCTTCTCCATGTAACGCTGTGAACCTCTCTGGGTGACCCTCACGGTGGAGAAACTTTTCATCTTTAACCTAGATGTTTTATCAATGGTGCTGTATAGAAGGAGAAGTTTTGAGACTACTGTAAAAATAAGACCGATAACTAGAAGCAGGAGGCTTAAGTCCAAACCCTGAGTCCAGGGAACATTAATTGACAGGAGCTCATCAAATGCCTCCATACCTACACTGAAACCAAGTACCACACAAGGGACAACAAGTTCCAGGGCAAGACATACCAAGCAAATTCTCCAGAAACACAGGAACACAGCCCTGAGCTCCAATATACAGGCTACCCCAAGTCACCCCCAAATCATAGACATCTCATAACTCATTACTGGACACTTCATTGCACTCTAGAGAGAAGAAATCCAGCACCATCCACCAGAACACCAACACAAGCTTCCCTAACCAAGAAACCTTGACAAGCCACCTGTACAAACTCACACACAGTGAAGAAACGCCACAATAAAGAGAACTCCGCAAACTGCCAGAATACAGTAAGGACACCCCAAACTCAGCAATTTAAAAAAGATGAAGAGACAGAAGAAGAATACCCAGCAGGTAAAGGAACAGGATAAATGCCCAACAAACCAAACAAAAGAGGAAGAAATAGCGAATCTACCTGTTAAAGAATTTTGAATAATGATAGTGAAATTAATCCAAAATCTGGAAATCAAAATGGAATCACAGATTAATGACCTGGAGACAAGGATTGAGAAAATGCAAGAAAAGTTTAACAAGGACATAGAAGAAATAAAAAAGAGTCAATATATAATGAATAATGCAATAGATGAGATAAAAAACACTCTGGAGGCAACAAAGACTGGAATAACAGAGGCAGAAGATAGGATTAGTGAATTAGAAGATAGAATGGTAGAAATAAATGAATCAGAGGAGAAAAAAGAAAAACGAATTAAAAGAAATGAGGACAATCTCAGAGACCTCCAGGACAATATTAAACACTACAACATTCGAATCATAGGAGTCCCAGAAGAAGAAGACAAAAAGAAAGACCATGAGAAAATACTAGAGGAGATAATAGTTGAAAACTTCCCTAAAATGGGGAAGGAAATAATCACTCAAGTCCAAGAAACCTAGAGAGTCCCAAACAGGATCAACCCAAGGCGAAACACCCCAAGACACATATTAATCAAATTAACAAAGATCAAACACAAAGAACAAATATTAAAAGCAGCAAGGGAAAAACAACAAATAACACACAAGGGAATTCCCATAAGGATAACAGCTGATCTTTCAATAGAAACTCTCCAAGCCAGGAGGGAATGGTAAGACATACTTAAAGTGATGAAAGAAAAGAACCTACAGCCCAGATTATTGTACCCAGCAAGGATCTCATTCAAATATGAAGGAGAAATCAAAAGCTTTACAGACAAGCAAAAGCTGAGAGAATTCAGCACCACCCAAACCAGCTCTCCAACAAATACTAAAGGACATTCTCTAGACAGGAAACACAAAAAGGGTGTATAAATTCAAACCCAAAACAATAAAGTAAATGGCAACGGGATCATACTTATCAATAATTACCTTAAATGTAAATGGGTTGAATGCCCCAACCAAAAGACATAGACTGGCCGAATGGATACAAAAACAAGACACCTACATATGTTGTCTACAAGAAACCCACCTCAAAACAAGGAGGGGACACATACAGACTGAGAGTGAAGGGCTGGAAAAAGATTTTCCATGCAAATAGGGACCAAAAGAAAGCAGGAGTAGCAATACTCATGTCAGATAAAATAGACTTTAAAACAAAGGCTATGAAAAGAGACAAAGAAGGTCACTACATAATGATCAAAGGATCAATCCAAGAAGAAGATATAACAATTATAAATATATATGCACCCAACATAGGAGCACTGCAATATGTAAGACAAATACTAACAAGTATGAAAGGAGAAATTAACAATAACATAATAATAGTGGGAGACTTTAATACCCCACTCACACCAATGGACAGATCAACTAAACAGAAAATTAACAAAGAAACACAAACTTTAAACAATACAATAGACCAGTTAGACCTAATTGATATGTATAGGACATTTCATCCCAAACAATGAATTTCACCTTTTTCTCAAGAGCACACGGAAACTTCTCCAGGATAGATCACATCCTAGGCCATAAATCTAGCCTTGGTAAATTCAGAAAAATTGAAATCATTCCAAGCATCTTTTCTGACCACAATGCAGTAAGATTAGATCTCAATAACAGGAGAAAAATTATTAAAAATTCCAACATATGGAGGTGAACAACACACTGCTGAATAACCAACAAATCACAGAAGAAATCAAAAAAGAAATCAAAATTTGCATAGAAACGAATGAAAACACAACAACCCAAAACCTGTGAGACACTGTAAAAGCAGTCCTAAGGAGAAAGTTCATAGCAATACAGGCATACCTCAACAAACAAGAAAAAAGTCAAATAAATAATCTAACTCTACACCTAAAGCAACTAGAAAAGGAAGAAATGAAGAACCCCAGGGTTAGTAGAAGGAAAGAAATTTTAACAATTAGGGCAGAAATAAATGCAAAAGAAACAAAAGAGACCGTAGCAAAAATCAAGAAAGCCAAAAGCTGGTTCTTTGAAAGGGTAAATAAAATTGACAAACCATTAGCCAGACTCATCAAGACACAAAGGGAGAAAAATCAAATCCATAAAATTAAAAATGAAAATGGACAGATCACAACAGACAACACAGAAATACAAAGGATCATAAGAGACTACTATGAACAATTATATGGCAATAAAATGGACAACATGGAAGAAATGAACAAATTCTTAGAAAAGTACAACTTTCCAAAACTGGATCAGAAAGAAATAGATAATCTTAACAGACCCATCACAGGCATGGAAATTGAAACTGTAATCAGAAATCTTCCAGCAAACAAAAGCCCAGGTCCAGACGGCTTCACAGCTGAATTCTAACAAAAATTTAGAGAAGAACTAACACCTATCCTACTCAAACTGTTCCAAAAAATTGCAGAGGAAGGTAAACTTCCAAACTCATTCTATGAGGCCACCATCACCCTAATACCAAAACCTGACAAAGATGCCACAAAAAAAAAAAACTACAGGCCAATATCACTGATGAACATAGATGCAAAAATCCTTAACAAAATTCTAGCAATCAGAATCCAACAACGCATTAAAAAGATCATACACCATGACCAAGTGGGCTTTATCCCAGGAATGCAAGGATTCTTCAATATCTGCAAATCAATCAATGTATTATACCACATTAACAAATTGAAAAATCAAAACCATATGATTATCTCAATAGATGCAGAGAAAGCCTTTGACAAAATTCAACATCCATTTATGATAAAAACTCTCCAGAAAGCAGGAACAGAAGGAACATACCTCAACATAATAAAAGCTATATATGACAAACCCACAGCAAACATTATCCTCAATGGTGAAAAATTGAAAGCATTTCCTCTAAAGTCAGGAACAAGACAAGGGTGCCCACTTTCACCATTACTATTCAACATAGTTTTGGAAGTTTTGGCCACAGCAATCAGAGCAGAAAAAGAAATAAAAGGAATCTAAATTGGAAAAGAAGTAAAACTCTCACTGTTTGCAGATGACATGATCCTCTACATAGAAAACCCTAAAGACACCACCAGAAAATTACTAGAACTAATCAATGAATATAGTAAAGTTACAGGATATAAAATCAACATACAGAAATCCCTTGCATTCCTGTACACTAAAAATGAGAAAATAGAGAAATTAAGGAAACAATTGCATTCACCATTGCAATGAAAAGAGTAAAATACTTAGGAATATATCTACCTAAAGAAACTAAAGACCTATATATAGAAAACTATAAAACACTGGTGAAAGAAATCAAAGAGGACACTAATAGATGGAGAAATATAACATGTTCATGGATTGTCAGAATCAATATAGTGAAAATGAGTATGCTACCCAAAGCAATTTATAGATTCAATGCAATCCCCATCAAGCTACCAATGGTATTCTTCACAGAGCTAGAACAAATACTTTCACAATATATATGGAAATACAAAAAACCTCAAATAGCCAAAGCTATCTTGAGAAAGAAGAATGGAACTGGAGGAATCAACCTGCCTGACTTCAGGCTCTACTACAAAGCCACAGTCATCAAGACAGTATGGTACTGGCACAAAGACAGAAATATAGATCAATGGAACAAAATAGAAAGCCCAGAGATAAATCCACACACAAAAGGACACCTTATCTTTGACAAAGGAGGCAAGAATATACAATGGATTAAAGACAATCTCTTTAACAAATGGTGCTGGGAAAACTGGTCAAACACTTGTAAAAGAATGAAACTAGAGCACTCTCTAACACCATACACAAAAATAAACTCAAAATGGATTAAAGATCTAAATGTAAGACCAGAAACCATAAAACTCCTAGAGGAAAACATAGGCAAAACACTCTCTGACATACATCACAGCGGGATCCTCTATGACCCACCTCCCAGAATATTGGAAATAAAATCAAAAATAAACAAATGGGACCTAATTAAACTTAAAAGCTTCTGCACAACAAAGGAAACTATAAGCAAGGTGAAAAGACAGCCTTCAGAATGGGAGAAAATAATAGTAAATGAAGCAACAGACAAACAACTAATCTCAAAAATATACAAGCAACTCCTACAGCTCAATTCCAGAAAAATAAATGACCCAATCAAAAAATGGGCCAAAGAACTAAATAGACATTTCTCCAAAGAAGACATACAGATGGCTAACAAACACATGAAAAGATGCTCAACATCACTCATTACCAGAGAAATGCAAATCAAAACCACTATGAGGTACCATTTCACGCCAGTCAGAATGGCTGCGATCCAAAAGTCCACAAGCAATAAATGCTGGAGAGGGTGTGGAGAAAAGGGAACCCTCTTACACTGTTGGTGGGAATGCAAACTAGTACAGCCACTATGGAGAACAGTATGGAGATTCCTTAAAAAACTGGGAATAGAACTGCCTTATGATCCAGCAATCCCACTGCTGGGCATACACACTGAGAAAACCAGAATTGAAAGAGACACATGTACCCCAATGTTCATAGCAGCACTGTTTACAATAGCCAGGACTTGGAAGCAACCTAGATGTCCATCCGCAGATGAATGGATAAGAAAGCTTTGGTACATATACACAATGGAGTATTACTCAGCCATTAAAAAGAATACATTTGAATCAATTCTAATGAGGTGGATAGAATTGGAGCCTCTTATACAGAGTGAAGTAAGCCAGAAAGAAAAAACACCAATATAGTATATTAAGGCATATATATGGAATTTAGAAAGATGGTAACAATAACCCTGTATACAAGACAGCAAAAGAGACACTGATGTATAGAACAGTCTTTTAGACTCTGGGAGAGGGAGAGGGTGGGACGATTTGGGAGAATGGCATTGAAATATGTATAATATCATATATTAAATGAGACACCAGTCCGGGTTCGAAGCACGATACTGGATGCTTGGGGCTGGTGCATTGGGACGACCCAGAGGGATAGTATGGGGAGGGAGGAGGGTTCAGGATGGGGAGCACATGTATACCTGTGGCAGACTCATTTTGATATATGACAAAACCAATACAATATTGTAAATTTAAATAAAATTAAATTAAATTAAAAAATTTTTTTTGAATTATTTTTAACATTTTTCCATAAAAAAAATTATGTCAGTTATAAGGTAGTAGAATTAAAAAAAATAATTTTAAAAAATTACTCTCCATATTTTTACTGGAGATGGAACCAGATATCTGTTTAAAAACCACTGAAGAGGCCTTTTGTGTATGCTCAAAATGATGTTGTGCCGTTGATACCTGTGAATGTGACCATATTGAAGAACAAATGATCAAGTTAAAATGAAGTCTAAAGTGGGTTCTATCCTATATGGCTATGTCCTCACAAGGGGAAATTTGGACTCAGAGATAGATGGACATACAGGGAAGATGATATAAAGACACAGGCAAAACATCATCTATAAACCAAAGCCTGAGGCCACTAGAAGCTAGGAGAGAAGCATGGAACAGATGTATTCTCACAGCCCTGAGAATAAAACAACCCTGCTTATGCACTGACTTTGGACATTTAGCTTCTAGAATTATGAAACAATAAATATCCATTGCTTAAGCCACCTAGTATGTGATAGTTTGTTATAGGCAGCCCTGAGAAATAACCATGAGTCCCAAGTTTAATTGTTTTCTAGAAAGAAATCTGGGCTTCCCCAATGGCTCAGCAGGTAAAGAATATACCTGCAATGCAGGAGATACAGGAGACATGGGTTTTAGCCCTGGGTTGGGACAATCCCCTTGGAGGAGGAAATGGCAAACCACTCCAATATTCTTGCCTGAAAAATCCCATGGACAGAGGAGCCTGGCGAGTTACTGTCCAAAGGGTCGCAAAGAGTTGGACTGGACTAAGCACAAGCCCAGAAAGAAATCTATGCTAAACAGAGGACAGGGCAAGTTATCTTCATGGATACTTTCCTCTGGATATTTCCTGAATGGATACTTTTTTTTCAATCAATACAAGTAGACATAAAGATGGAATTAATTAATATGCTCTTAAAATAGAGATGTTTAAAACATGTTTAAAATAAAATATCAATTGTCCCTAAGTCAATTTAAGAATACCATAGTTTTAGTTTTCTAGAACTATAAAAACTTTAAAAAGTTTATATATATAAAAAAATTAGCCAAGCAAGATCAGCCTGAGGAAATCTAATAAAGTGGAGTCATATAAGAAATTATCACAGATGTGAAAGACTTAAAACAACAAAATGTACCATTTCACAGTTTCTGTAGGACAGAAGTCAAGCTGTGATATAACCAGCTTCTCTGCTCAGGGTGTTACAGAATTAAGTCAATATGCTAGCTGGGCTATCTTATCATTTGGAGCTCAGAACCCTCTTCCATTTTCCTTTGGGTCCTGGGCAGGATTCAATTTCTTGGTGCTGTACCACTGAGGTCTCCATTTTCTTGCTGGCTGGGGGAGGTCGTTTGCTATCATTTTAAGAAGTTGCTTATGATCTTTGACATGTGTTCCCCTGCTTTTTCAAAACTAGCTGTGGAATATTGTTTACTTTGCTTTGAACTTCTTCCTTCAAAGCCTACCTAGATTAGGCCTGTTGTTCAGTCGCTAAGTTGTGTCTGACTCTTGTGTGACCCTATGGACTGTAGCCCACCAGGTTCCTCTGTTCATGGGATTTCCCAGGCCAGAATACCAAAGTGGGTTGCATTTCCTTCTCCAGGGGATCTTCTGGACCCAGGAATTGAACCTAGGTTTCCTGCACTGGCAGAGAGATTCTTTATCACTGAGCTACCAAGGAAGCACTGGATCAGGCCTATCTGGGATAATTTCTTTCTCCAGTCAGCTGTGCTATAGAACATGCTAATCAAGAGAGTGATAGTCCATCATATATATACACAGGTGTCTTCCTCACTCAAGGGCTGGGGAATTATGTAAGGGTGTGGATCATTGGGTGGCCATCTTAAAATTCTGCCTACTGCAAAGCAAAGGTTATTCATTATAATACAGTTGAGGATGGTAGAAATGTAGCTTCACAATAGAGTACTATGCAATAAAAAGCATAATGACATTTGGTTACAGAAAGACACATTAAATCAGAAAAATGTCAAAAGCAAAGCAGTATAGAGCTATGTTTATCTTTATGTAAGAGTTGGAGAAAATAAGGGTTTAAAGTTATTTATTTCTATTTGTGTACATTCATGTAAACACTGAAAAATTAAAGGGAGTTGTTATATTTTGGGTATAGTGGGGGAATGGTTAAGGATGGATAGAGCTGTGAGTAAAAGCTCTCAATGAATAAGTTTTATACTATTTTGATTGTTGAACAATTAAAATATATTATCTATTAAAACTAGAATTTAAAAGTGTAGGAAGCAAATAATTATTTCTACCTACTATGTGCAAATCCTTGCTGGGCAAGGAGTAAAATAATGATTAAAATATAGTTCCTGTTGTAAAGTAGCTAGTGGTCAAAAGTCAAATCCAGAATTGACTATAATTCAGATAAAGGAAATGTCATAACAGAAAGATTAGCAAACTATTCACTGGTTTTAAAGGAGAAAGTGATTGCACCAAGTGCCTGCATAGCCTAGTTTTTTAGTTGGATATACCCTTTTGTCTGCAAGAAAGGGCAGTTTAGATCATTGTCTATTGATTCACATAATTCAAACTTTCACATTTAAAGAACAAGAGGAAGCATTGCATCCCTCAAATCTCATTAGGTATCATTACATCATTGATTTCCATATATTGATTAGAAGGTGATATACAGTTTGCATAATTTAAAAAGTATATTCTTTTAAGGTATTAGTGTGTGTGAAAGATAGAAAAATTGGATATATTTCCTTTATTTTTGTTAAGGTTGCTACACAAAGAAAGGTTACTGCTAAATTGTAAACAAGACATGCTTATTAGATAATTAGATTACCCAAACTCTCCTTGTCTACTTTGGAATATCGTTATTTAAACCTAAATTTCTTCTTTAGTTATTTTAAAGTTCCCATATTCATTTGTATTTTAAGGAATAGCAAAATAAGTTCACTGGGGTTTCATGTGTCTTGCTTCCTTACTTCCCTCACATCTCTGTCAAATGTCAGCTTTACAATGAGAACTTCTCTAGAATAACCTCACCTCCCTACCCAAGTGCCTGTACTCTTACCCTGCTTTTTCATAGCACTTTCCTTTGAAACTATTACATACACTGTTACATATATGTGTTTACTCTTACTCCATTACAATGTGTGGTCTATAAACAAAGCAGGGGCTTTGTTCTGCTCACAGTTGTGTTCAGCACAACTAGAACAGTATTTGGCTTGGTGCTTGAAAAAAAAATCCATATTGAATGAATAAATAATCAATTTAAAAAAGAATAAACTCTGCTTTATATGCTCAAATGATTTAGGTTAATTCTTGCCTTTCCTTTTTTTTTTTTTTTTTAAAGGAAGTTTCCAGCAGATATTGAAAGAACTAAAGCTCAGTGCATCCTCTCTGCTTTGCTAGAAGCTGCCTCTTTGTGGAAGCAGTCTGAGGACAGTTATCAGGTCACTGCAAATATCCAAGGGGGATAACCTGCTAGGTTGCCTTTCTTGCAGTGCAATACAATGAAAAATAAATATCTGGTTTTGTCCCCAGTTTCCAGCATAGAGCTTTTTGCAATTTAATGTTGCATATGCTAAAAAAAAAAAAAAAAAAAAAATGGCTTTCCTGGTGGCTCAGTGGTAAGAATCCGCCTGCAGTATAAGAGCCAAAGGAGAGGCGAGTTCAATCCCTGAGTCAGGAAGATCCCCTGGAGGTGGGCATGGCAACTCACTCCAGTTTTCTTGCCCAGAGATCCCGTGGACAGAGGAATCTGGCAGACTACAGTCCATAGGGTTGCAAAGAGTCAGATATGACTGAGCAATTACCATGCACACAGTCCTGCTAATAAACTTACTCTTAGTGGGCTTCTAGATAGCTTTAGGATAGGGTCTTGTTACCCCCAAAAATCAATTGCATAATTAGAGTGTTAGAACTTTCAGCCTCCCCCCACCCCTGTTCTGGGGATGAGAAAGGGGTTAGAAAATGAGTTGAGTAATTAATTGCCAATGACTTAGATGCCCTCTTAATGAAAACTCCATTTATTAGTTACAACAGGAGTCAGGGAGCTTTCCAGGTTAGTGAGTCCATCACTGTGCTGGCAGGCTGGTGTGCCCAGAAAGGGCATGAGCTTTGCACCCCCTCCCCCTGTACTCTCCCCTGTGCATCTCTACCATTTGGCTGTTTCTGAGTTATCTTTTATAATGAACTGGGTTTTGTAAGTAAAGTACTTTTCTGAAATCTGTGAATCATTCTACTGAATTATCAAACCTGAAGATGAAGTTATAATGACCCTTGAATTTGTAGTTATCTGGGCAAAAGTGTTGGTAGCCTGGACACCCCATTTTCAGCTGGCATCTGAAATGAGGGCAGTTTTGTGGGGTGGGGTCTGTGTCAACTGGGTAGTTGGTGTAAGATTTGAGTTGTTGAGCACCCAGTTGGTGTTAGATAATTAGAGAACTGGTTGATGTTAAAAAAGACACTGTGGTTTTTTAGAAAACGCCAGCAACTGCAGTCTCTCGGAGTGGTTTCTCTTAAGCATTTCTTCAATTGTCTGTAGAAACACCCTCTTCCAGTTGCATTCTTTCTCTTAGTGGATAACTGCTACTTGGAGAAATTCCTTAAACTCCTTAGACTTTTACTTGAATAGGTAGACAGAGGGTTGCATAAGGATGATGGTTTGGTAAGTCCTAGAGGCATGTTTTTGGTGAGTTTCTTTTGAGGTTTTAGATGCAATTCCAAAGAAACACAAAAAGTCTTGATCTCCATCCTTAAATGAACAAATTAATAGTTAAATTTCTTATTATGCATATTTGTTTGATTTTAATTTTGTGAGGACTTTGTAAAGGGCTTTTACTTAAGAGAATATCAAAACTAATTCTAGGGGTAACTAGACTTATGGCTGATGTTTGAAAGATAGCTCTTAGATTCTCTAATTATTATCTTTGGAATTCTTAAAACTGGCCATAAATTATAATTAATTCAATTAAGGACAGATATATTTTGACACACACATATATATGTGTCATATATGTATATATGCTTAAATAATTATAAAAATAAAATCTATTGACAAGGTAGAGATACAACCAAAATTTGAGATTATGTAGTAATTCTAACTGAATGTTAAATTGACCTCTTATCGTTTTAGAAGCAAATATAAAATGGGTATCATACTGTTACTTAAGTCTTATTTGTCTTAATAATAAGAGACATGCTCTTTTTCACCAGAATTGATAGATATGTTAATGGAATTTTAAGTTTGATGGCTTTTGTAAGAGATGCTAAAGACAGAGAGGAAAATATGCTTTAACAGCAGTTTCACAGAAGGAAAAGAGGAAAATAATAAAAGCAACATTACCATAAGAGTTCTTGACACAATCCTGAAATTATACAAAGAACTTTATATATATATATGTATATTTTATATATATATAATCAAAATTGAATTTATAGAAACTCTGTGAGGTACAGATAAGAGATCTCATTTTGTAGAGATTTATAAAAATTACACAGTTTTCCCAAGGTCACACCAGTTGATAGTAGTCAGAACTAAATTGAGGAACAGATCTTTTATATTCTATTTATTTTGATGTCGTGTCCTACTTCAACTATATCCTCATTTTGTTTTCATTTTTAATAGCAAAATTTCTTGAATTGTCCATTTGTATACTCTGTATTCCTCCACTTTCATCATTCCTTCAACTCTTGTTAATCTGACTTCCACAATTACCATTCTACTAAAATTGTTCATCATATTTTGTATCTGATAACAATTCACTATTTTCCTAAAGTCAGTGTCTGCTTTTCTCGCTTCGCTTTACTAAATGTCAACAGCATTTGACAAAGTACATGACACCCTCCTCCTTGGAATTTTTTCTTCTTCTGGATTCTATGGTGGTAAATTTTGTTGGCTTTTGTTTTCCCTTGTGACTCTGCTTCTCTTTTATCAATGACTATGCTTCTTTTCAGTGTCTTTGAACAACTTTTAAACAATGATATGCCATACATCTTGTTTGTGGGTACCATTTTTCTTTTTTATTGTATTGTTCTGTTGTTAGGCAATTTCCTCCCATTTTATGGCTTTAAATTCAATCTCTTTGCTGGTGAATCCTAAGGCCTATTTTTACCTCAATCTCTTCTCTAAGCCTCAACTTTGTATGAGTTATCTATTTGGATACTTAATAAATATCTCAGTTATTAAGCATTCAAAGCAGAGGTCTTGGTCCTCCATCCCAACTTAATTGTTTCCCAGTCTGTCTTTCCTATCCAAGTGAATGCCATTAATATTTAGTATCTCAACCCCAAAACAGAGGAGTCAATCTTTGTTCCTCTCTTTCCCTCATTTCTGACAAACATCTCTAAGTTCTATAGACTCGCCCTTTAAAATGTCCCCAAATTGTCTGCTCTTTTATTTCTCTAGTGCTACCATTTAGTGTCATGTTGACAAATGAAATAGTCTTTTAACTGATTTCACTATTTACATTTGTTCACTTCCTCCCTAAACTGTGCCTTTGCTAAACCAGTCTTTACAGAGTATGTGTAGGACATTTGGAATCATATTCTCTCATCTCCTCAAAATCTCCAATCACACACAGTTGCACTTACAATTGATTGGAGCCAAAAAGAAAAGAGGGTGGCAGAGGATGCCATGAATGGGCATGAATTTGAGTAAACACCTAGAGATAGTGAAGGACAGGAAAACCTGGTGTGCTGCAGTCCATGGGGTTGTAAAGAGTTAGATATAACTTAGCAACTGAACAACAACAACACATTTATAATAAAACTCAAATTCTTAGCTTATATAGCTCTCCGTGATTCTCTCCCTGCTTATTTCTCTGCCCTTATTCTATGTTCCTTTGCCTAGAATGTTTTCACCAGATTTTTAAATGGTTGGCTCCTTGTGAATAAATAGTCTTGGTTTAAATATCTCTTCCTCAGAAAAATGTTTTCTGATTACTCAATTTGAAATAACTCCATATCACATCACACATTTATTTTCATCATAGGGCACTTGTCACTGCTTGATCTTGCTATTTATTTTTCCTGTGTCTCCAGAGGAATATAAGATGGGTCATATTTATTTATTCTTTGCTATATTCACAGTGCCTAGCAAAGGATTTGGAAAAATAGTAGGCTTTTAAGAAATGCTCATGAAATATATGAGTACATGTTTGGAAAACAGTAGGCTCTTAATAAATGCTCATTGAGTATATGAATGATGAGGTAAATGATTATCCTTCTTGTGTATTATAGAAAAAAGATTGGGATTGAAATATATACACTGGTGTATATAAAATAGATAACTAATAAGGTCCTACTGTATAAAACACAGAACTCTACTTAATACTTTATAATGGCCTATATGGGAAAAGGATCTAAGAAAGAGTGGAGATATATATATATATATATATATATATATATATATATATATGTATAGTTGATTTCCTTGCTATACACCTGAAACTAACACAGTATTGTAAATTAATTATACCCAAAAAAAATTAAAAAGAGGAAAGATTGAGAACTGCCTGAAATAGATGGACATTTTTAATTGATTAAAACTTAAAATTATACATTTGAAATGAATTTTATTTCTTTTAGGTAACCTGATCTAGATTAAGAAAGAATTGCATGGAAACTTGCTAAGGAACCAGCTTTAAAGAACAGAAGACAATGAATTTCATTTATACTATTGATTATTTTTATGTAGATCGATGCTTCTAATGAGCTTTAAGGAATTCTTTTAAATCAGATAAATATTTTCCCTGTAATTCTTTTTCATATTATTCTTTGGCTTTGAAAGTTGACTTTTTTAAATCTTTGAATTTACAAGTATACAATTCACTAGTCTATGCCTGAATAATTACACATTTTAAATAGCAGAGTATGAAATAATGTGATTCCTGTAATGACAATGAAATTTTAAAATACTTGGTATATAAAAGTTATTTTCTGAATATCCTAGGTCATTTTTCAGCATGTATTTTTAAAAATTTTAAGTGTATTGAACAAATAGTGATAAAAATAGGTTTTAAAAAGGTAAATATCAACTGATCCAGAAAGATCAAAATTAGTTAAGATCAGCTTGGCTATCTACCACTATGTTTTGTGACCAGCATGTTATTTGTTCTTATAGTTCATAATCTTTTGGTGACATTTTAATTTTATTATCTTATAAAAAATTAAAATTCTCTCAGTGAATCTCCCTTCCAGATTTCTATCCACAAATATATATTGATCACCAATTTTATGTTAGGCACTAGGTTTGGTACTATATAAACAGTATATACACTATGTAACCCCATAAAGTTATACAACGGGCTATATAAAGTTTGTAAGCTTAAATACCTTTGCTTGTGCTCTGTTTGGGACAGAAGGACAAGCAACAGGCAATAACTCATATCTTGACTGTGATTCTTTTCACAACTCGCATAACAAGCTGACTCATTTTCATCAGGCCTAATGTTAATAATATGGTAGAAACTTTCTTAAAAAGGTAAAGTGAGCAATCACAAAAAGTGATGTATGCAAACTGAAGGTTTTGATTATAACTTAAACATATACTCATTTGCCAATAGCTGAATGATTCCTTTTAGTACAGGTCTGCTGATTGGGCTTCTGTGAGGTCTTACATAAACCATTCCCACTATGTTTCATCTATGATTTTCAGCCTTAGTTTCTTTCAAAGGAGCAAGAACTTAGACACTTGGGAAGCAGTCTGTCTGAAATCTTTCTTTATTTTTATTTTATTTATTTTTGATGCTAAAGTGGTTGCACAAGCAAATAATTCAAGAGAATTTCTATCTATTGTGCCATCTTTATTCAGCTCCCCAAAGTGGATTTTATAGAAAATAAAATCCACTTAATTTTATAGAAAACAACTATTTTTCTTAAGGTTTTTTTTTTTTTTTGTTGTTTACAAGTTATTAAAATAGCATAATTTCAAAATAATGACAACTGACCTTAAAAGTTTCAGGCTCCAACTCAACTGACTCTTGGTAGCAAAAAACCCAAACTCTAGATGAAGAATACTTTTCAGTACTCTTTAGTATTAAAGAATGGCCTGGTGGTTACAAATATTCACTGTGTGATCAACATTGTTCAGTATGTTTTCCTGAGGGGGTGGAGAATGTCGCTATATGGAAGATGTTTAAGAAGGTATTTTTGTAATGGCATCTACCTTATAAAGTTTATGGCAGAGTTTAATAGATTACAAGAAAGCACCTAACAGAATGCCAGGTGCATGGTAAATGCTTAAGGCATTATACTATTTCTACTTTGTATTTAGTATTATTTATCCCTTAATAATGGCTCAGTGGTAAAGAATCCACCTGTGATGTCAGAGTCACAGGAGATGCAGGTTGGATCCCTAGGTCGGGGAAATCCCCTGGAGGAGGGCATAACAACCCACTCCACTATTCTTGCCTGGAGAATCCCATGGACAGAGGAGCCTGACAGGCTCATAGTGTCACAAAGAGTCGGACATGACTGAAGCGACTTAGCATGCATACACATATCCCTTAATAAGAGACTAAAAGCTTTACTTTGGTATTTGTCTCTAGGACAATACTTGCCCATACCATGCCTCTGTGGGAATTAGGAGAAGCACTCCATTGGAGAAAGCCAAGTTCTTCAGGTCCATGGTTTCTGAGAGGAGAATACTTGTGTGTGAATTAGAAAAACACGTTACTTCTTCTGGAAGCATGTCTTGGCCTGTGAACTGGACGTCAGTTCCCTGTTACCCTCTTAGCTAGGTGTCTTTGCGTGGTTAACAATGACAGAATCCTCCATTGCAGGTCAGGATTATAGCCCTAGTCTTACTGAAATTTCAGCAAGTATTCATTTTCCAGGGCAGTTCAGGGTTTGTGAACTGATCTGCTGAGGTCAGTTGACCCAGCCTTTCCTCGTGCCAGAAAAAGAAATCCTTGTTCCCTTTAGGGGATCACATCCATTCTTCTCTTTTCATATCTGTGCAACTAGTCTGTGTATTTCCATCCGTGTTTTCATTGGAAGTTCACGTTGGTGAGGGAGTCTCTTTTAGATATTTGCCTTGGATGGAAAGGATGCAATTTGAGTGTTGATGAGGGATGACTCTCCAGCTAACAAAAAAGTGCATCCATAATGCATGATGTTTCACCTCTAAAAAGGATGACAGAAGAGAATAAAAATGTGGATTAAATACCAGCTTCCCATGTTTTTCTTCCTTGAATGGAGAACTGAATAACTTCCTCCTACCTGGTCTAAAGAATAAGTTTATGCATAAACCAACCAGAATTTGCTTCTGCTTGGAAAGAACTACCCATCCTTTTGGTCCCTGAAGTGCTGCAGATTTCAGAAGGCAAAAGACATTTAATTTCACGTAACTTAAACTTGGGAATACAGTGATCCTCTTTTTTAGATTTCTTGCTAGTAAGTCAGACTTATAAAATATCAAGTGGGATTTTTTTCTATCACTTGGAAACAACATGCACATGAAATGACAGGTTAGTCAAATTCTTTCTTGAGCTTAAATGATTTTCTCCCCAGTACTCTGGGTATAAACAATGTCTTTCATTGGGAAACATGCTTTTCTACATTGAGATCTTCTTTTGCTGAATACTGATTCATAGTGGGATTCTACTCACTGGGGCTTATTCATGAGTAGGACAGACATTGAAAGACATGGCAGACATGAAGGTTGGACAGTTATTTGTTCTGAAAAATTTTCAGGGAATTGGAAGGCTTAGCAACAGGTTCTACAAACTGTGCTAAAGAGATGAAATGGTAGCTCAGTGGTAAAGAGTCTGCCTGCCAAAGCAGAAACTACAGGAGACTCAGTTCGATCCCTGCATTAGGAAGAACCCCTGGAGGAAGAAGTGGCAACCCATGCAAATATTCTTGCCTGGAAAATCCCATGAACAGAGTAGCTTGGCAGGCTATAGTCCATGGGATAGTACAGAGCTGAACATGACTAATCATGCATGCATGCACAGGGAAGACTAAAACATACATGTTGACTCTGAAGGGCTGGCTGGCCTTTTGACTATGGGAAGACTTACGATTACCTTGTTGTTTAGTCACTCAGTCATATCTGAGTCTTTGAGACCTCATGGACCTCAGGCTCCTTTTTCCATGGGATTTCTCAGGCAGGAATGCTGGGGTGGGTTGCAATTTCCTTCACCAGGGAATCTTCCTGACCCAGGAATTGAACCCATGTCTCCTGCTTGGCAAGCAGATTCTTTACCACTGAACCACCTGGGAAGCCCTATGATTATCTTAGGGAAGGTTAATAGCAAAGATGAAAATAACATGGGGTTTGCTGATAAATGCAGGACTGCTAAAAGAACAAGCCATCAGTAAAACAAAAGAGACATATATTTTAGCTGGATTTAAAAGAAAATATGCCTTTTTAATTTTAAAAATGCCAAGAAAATGAATACTTTGTGCAACATTTTTCAGTTTTTACCTTTCCTGTGTTTTCAATGTTATCTTTTCTCAATTTCTCATATTTCCAATTTTAGTCTTTCACAAAATATTTTCTAATCTGTTCATCCAGAAGTAATGCTATCTTGGTTTCTGACTGTTCTCTCTTAAGATACGTATGTTTTTCTAACTAAATTAGATTAATATGTGTATGTATTTTAGCTTTCCTACTTTTAGATTCTTGAAGGCAGGACCAGTACCTCACAAAAACATACCTTTGGAGAATGTTCCACAAAATTCGAAATATAAATGAAAGAATGAATACCTCTGTTGTAGAACACAATCACAGTATTTTAGATGTGAGCTCCTGAGGGCTGTAAAGATAAAAATGTTCCAGGGTAAGTATATCATATCTGATATAAAATATTAGGAAACCTTAAAAACATTATTAAAAAGGAAGGTAATGATAAATAGAACATAAGGTTTGTGTTTGGAGAAAACATGATGTCAGCTGAAACTCATTAAGTTTAATGTCAATGTGAAATGACAACTAGGGTGAAACTGTTAAACCTTTGTTTAATGGAACTTAAACAATGTTAAATGGGACTTAATGTAAAATTTAAGGTTTTTAAGGTATTCTAGCCCTAAAGTCGGAGAAGGCAATGGCACCCCACTCTGGTACTCTTGCCTGGAAAATCCCATGGAGAAGATGGAGAAGCCTGGTGGGCTGCAGTCCATGGGGTCGCTGAGGGTTGGACACGACTTGAGCGACTTCACTTTCATGCATTGGAGAAGGAAATGGCAACCCACTCCAGTGTTCTTGCCTGGAGAATCCCAGGGACGGGGGAGCCTGGTCAGCTGCCGTCTGTGGGGTCACACAGAGTCGGACACGACTGAAGTGACCAAGCAGCAGCAGCAGCAGCCCTAAAGTGAAAGAGAAGAGTGAAAAAGTTGGCTTAAAGTTCAACATTCAGAAAACTAAGATCATGGCATCCAGTTCCATCACTTCATGGCAAATAGATGGAGAAATAGTGGAAACAGTGGCAGACTTTATAGACTTTATTTTTCTGGGCTTCAAAATCACTGTAGATGGTGATTACAGCAATGAAATTAAAAGATGCTTACTCCTTAGAAGGAAAGTTATGACCAACATAGACAGCATATTAAAAATCAGGGACATTACTTTGCCAACAAAGGTCTGTCTAGTCAAGGCTATGATTTTTCCAGTAGTCATGTATGGATATGAGAGTTGGACTAATCAAGAAAGCTGCTGCTACTGCTAAGTCACTTTAGCTGTGTCCAACTCTGTGTGACCCCATGGATGGCAGCCCACCAGGCTCCCCCATCCCTGAGATTCTCCAGGCAAGAACACTGGAGTGGGTTGCCATTTCCTTCTCTAATGCATGAGAGTGAAAAGTGAAAGTGAAGTCGCTCAGTCATGTTTGACTCTCAGTGACCCCATGGACTGCAGCCTACCAGGCTCCTCCGTCCATGGGATTCTCCAGGCAAGAACACTGGAGTGGAGTGCTATTGTCTTCTCTGAAAGAAAACTGAGCATCTAAGAATTGATGCTTTGGAACTGTTGGAGAAGTCCTTTGGACTGCAAGGAGATCCAACCAGTCTATCCTAAAAGAGATCAGTCCTGAGTGTTCATTGGAAGGACTTATGTTGAAGCTGAAAGTCCAATACTTTGGCCACCTCATGCAAAGAGCTGACTCATTGGAAAAGACCCTAATATTGGGAAAGATTGAAGGCAGGAGGAGAAGGGGACAACAGAGGATAAGATGGTTGGATGGCATCACCAACTCAATGGACGTGAGTTTGAGTGAACTCTGGGAGTTGATGATGGACAGGGAAGCCTGGTGTGCTGCAGTCCATAGGGTCACAGAGAGTCAGACACGACTGAGTGACTGAACTGAACTGAGCCTCTGGCAGAGGTAGGAACAAGTTGGTAGCCTGTAGGAAAAATAAAAAAACAATATAGAAATATGTTGTAGGTACATAGAAATCACTCCAGGCCAGAACACTGGAGTGGGTAGCCTTTCCCTTTTCCAGGGGATCTTCCCAACCCAGGGCTTGAAACCAGCTCTCCAACATTACAGGTGAATTCTTTACCCACTGAGACACAACTAAAGGGTTGACCATAAATTTCTTAATGCTATTTTATAAGAAGTGCATATTTCATTAAAAGTGGGTAGGAGACAAAGTACCCATGTCAGTTTGATCATGTGAGTCAGGAATCATTGTCTCATATGATTAAAATATTGCAGTTGAATCATTTACATATCACCATTGCTGGGCAGATAAGTTTTATGGGATATTAAAGAAATTCTCTGCTTTTAGAATCATGTTAGGAGCTCAACTCTTATCCAGGAGACTGACAAATGATGGAAAGGTCTAACTGAGTTTCATTTTAATGAAGACTACTTATTTGCAAAAACAGAAGTAAATCAAACTAGTGTAAAGAAGGAGGAAATGCTTGTGCACAGGTGTTGACACAGGTGTGTCCCATGGAGCACTGTGGCAAAAAGTATACTTGAGACTCCAATGCTATGCTATGCTAAGTCACTTCAGTCGTGTCTGACTCTGTGTGACCCCATAGACGGCAGCTCACCAGGCTTCCATGTCCCTGAGATTCTCCAGGCAAGAACACTGGAGTGGGTTGCCATCTCCTTCTCCAATGCATGAAAGTGAAAAGAGAAAGTGAAGTCGCTCAGTCATGTCCGACTCTTAGCGACCCTGTGGACTGCAGCCTACCAGGCTCCTCCATCCGTGGGATTTTCCAGGCAAGAGTACTGGAGTGGGATGCCATTGCCTTCTCCTGAGACTCCAATAGTATTGAAATAAAATTGTCAGAATCTGAGGTAGAAACTATCTTGATCTTTCTTTTTATGGAACTCATTGTTTCTCACTGTGGCTTCCCCTTTCAAGTCCATTTGATTTTTCTCTTTCTGCCTCTCTGGGCATATAATGGAAGATCATTTTCTTACAGCTGCCAAGTTTAGCTGTTGTCAATTCAACAAACTAGCAGGAACCAGCATCTCTCTTTCATTAAATAAACTGGCAGAAGTAATGTTAGTGATCTAGCTTAGTGTATACCTTGTCCAATCAAAAAAAAGTTTGTCTTAAAGCTCAACATTCAGAAAATGAAGATCATGGCATCTGGTCCCATCACTTCATGGGAAATAGATGGGGAAACAGTGGAAACAGTGTCAGACTTAATTTTTCTGGGCTCAAAAATCACTGCAGATGGTGACTTCAGCCATGAAATTAAAAGACGCTTACTCCTTGGAAGGAAAGTTATGACCAACCTAGATAGCATATTCAAAAGCAGAGACATTACTTTGCCAGCAAAGGTTCATCTAGTCAAGGCTATGGTTTTTCCTGTGGTCATGTATTGATGTGAGAGTTGGACTGTGAAGAAGGCTGAGCGCTGAAGAATTGATGCTTTGGAACTGTGATGTTGGAGGAGACTCTTGAGAGTCCCTTGGACTGCAAGGAGATCCAGCCAGTCCACTTTGAAGGAGATCAGCCCTGGGTGTTCTTTGGAAGGAATAATGCTAAAGCTGAAACTCCAGTACTTTGGCCACCTCATGCGAAGAATTGACTCATTGGAAAAGACTCTGATGCTCGGAGGGATTGGGGGCAGGAGGAGAAGAGGATGACAGAGGATAAGATGGCTGGATGGCATCACGGACTCGATGGATGTGATCTGAGTGAACTCCGAGAGTTGGTGATGGACAGGGAGGCCTGGCGTGCTGTGATTCATAGGGTCGCAAAGAGTTGGACACAACTGAGCCACTGATCTGATCTGATCTGATCTGTCCAATAAAGTATGTTCAAGGAGTGTCAGATACTGCAAATTTAGCTGCCGAGGCTTGACCCTTTGGAGAGAAGTGAGTTCTTAGTGAAGGCGGGTAATTATTGTGTTTGAGAGAGAATTTAACAAATATTTCCCACTCTTTTCTTTCTTTGTTTCTTTTTTACCATTTAAACTTTTTATTTTGTATTGGAGTGTAGCTGATTAACATGCTTTGCAACCCCATGAACTATAGCCCATCACAAACCTCTGTCTGTGGGTTTTTCCAGACAAGAACACTGGAGTGGGTTGCCATTTCCTCCTTCAGGGGAATCTTCCTGACTTGGGGATAGAATCTGAGTCTCCTGCGTTGCAGGCAGATTCTTTACAGCTGAGCCACTGGGTAAGCCACCTTCAGATGAGGCCACCAATAAGTGGTGAAATAATCCTTAAATGGTGCAACAGAGCAGAAAGTTAGCTGTCATTGTAAACTGTTCCCAAGTGCGTAACACTTTAGTGCATGGAAATGTATAATGCCTCCTGAGTGCCTGTACTCACACATGTCAGAAATTTGATAGAATATTCCCCAGGTTGCAAGATCTACCAGTCTCATTGGCCTCCCTTCACCCAGATGAAGAAAAGTTGTCAGAGATGCAGGGACACATGTGGGGAGAATGCCAATTGATGACGGAGGAAGAGGTTAAAGTGCTGAAGCTGCAAGCCAGGGAGTCACAAGGCTGGCTGGAAAACCACCAGAAGCTAGGAAGATGCAAGGACAGATCTTCTCCAGCAGGTTTCAGAGGGAACAGAGCCCTGCCATCACCTTGATTATGGACTTTCAGCCTCCAGAATTGTGAGGCAAAAAAAATTTACGTTGTTCTAAGCCACCCCATGTGTGTTATTGTGCTATGACAACCTTAGAAAACTAAGGCAATATGTAATAGGAAAGGCTGTAATCTTAGAGTTATGGCTGATTTTGTGTAATCATTTGTTAGATACACCTCTTGAAGGATTGCCTTGGATATACCACTTCTCATAGCAGAATGACAAGAATTTATACCAGAGGTGTAGTCTAGGAGAATTGGATGAGAAAATAAGATGGGAAATTGAAGGGAGTTGAAATAAACCAGCAAGATGGTAAGAGGGTGAGGCAATGAGGAGTGGAGAAAAAGTCTGAAAGAGAGTGCTGATGGCAGTTTTAGTAAGGGTGTATCTAATACAGTTGATGTCCAATATCTGTGGATTCTCTGTTTTCAAATTTGTCTATGTGCTAAAATTTATTTGTGTAATCTCTCAAACAACTCCCAGTGCTTTTGTAGCTAATGGCAGATTAGCAAAAAATTCGAATCTTTGGACAAACTCATTCCCAACTGAGGTCAGTGAACAAGGAGCTACGCTGCTGCCTTGTTTTAGTGTTCATATTGCAAATGTGTGTGTGTGTTTTCAGTATATTTAGTGCCACATTTGGGGGCATTTTGGGGGTAATTTCTCTGTTCAAAATGGCCTCCAAGCATAGTGCCAAAGTTCTGTCTGGTGTTCCTAAGTGCAAAAAGGCTTATATGCTTTGCAGAGAAAATACCAAGTTTCAAACAGGTAGGCCTCCTGTCAGTCACATACAAGGAAGGATAAGAAGAGAGACTGCAGCATCAACTCTACTAGAATGTCACAGTTAGTTTAGGATTCCTGTGGTTGCAAGATTTGACTGAGTTGAGCTACAGTCCAAGCATCATTTTTTCATTCATCTGTTTAAAAAACATTTTTTTTTAACAGTGCCTGCTTTGTATCAACCAGTGTTTATGCCCTGAAAATACATCAGTAAATAAGTTGACCAGGTTTCTGCAGTCATGGAGCTTACATGTCAATTGAATAGTCTCACAATAAACATATAAAAATGTTTAAGGTAAGAGCAATGGCAGGAATAGGTATAGTGATGATCAGAGAAGCCCTACCTGAGGAAATGAGTTTTAAACTTGAACTTGAAAGATGAATAGAAGGCAGTCATAAGGATCCTTGCAGACAAAAATAATCCAAGCAGAGAGATGAACAAGGGCAAATGCCTTGGAGGAGAATAAACTTCAGGAACAAGGTGAAGACCAGTGATGCTAGAAGATAGCAAGTAATGGCTTCCCTGGTGGCTCAGACAGTAAAGAATCTGCCTGCGATATGGGAAACCTAGGTTCAATCCTTGGATCAGGAAGATCCCCCTGGAGAAGGGAAGGGCTACACATTCCAGTATTCTTGCCTAGAGAATTCCAAGGACAGAGGAACCTGGTAGGCTACTTTCCATGGGGTTGCAAAGAGTCGGACACAACTGAGCAACTAACATGAACATGAAGTGGGGACACTGCAGGGGTTTAACTAAGTGAAATGGGCAGAAGCTGGGATACCCTAGGCTTTGAAAATGCTTTTTATTTTACACTAATTGCAATAGGAAGTCATGGGAGGAAAGGGAAGAGATAGGGGCGGACCTAAAACTCTGGTTTGTTTGGAGAATGACCTTGGAAGGTTATTGGAGACCTGGGCAGTTAGGATCCTTATTCCCTCTTTTCTCTTGGAAGTGCACTCAGCCCACCGTTTCCACAGCTGGAACCGCTTTTGAGGATGCAACCTCAAGAGAGTAATGTGTTATTAAGATCACCTGGATGCTATAGTGATTAAATCCAGTTAGTGGCTCAGATGCTAAAGTCTCTGCCTGCAATGTGGGAGACCTGGGTTCGATCCCTGGGTCAGGAAGATCCCCTGGAGAAGGAAATGGCAATCCACTCCAGTACTCTTGCCTGGAAAGTCCATGGACAGAGGAGACTGGTGGGCTCCAGTCCGTGGGGTCACAAAGAGTTGGACACGACTGAATGACTTAACTTTCACTTGATGAGATTGTCAGATTCTTGTAGGTGTGCCGAGATCTACTCATCTTGCCAACCACCCAGGACAAGACTTGTAAGATACTCGTTTGCTCATGAAACCTGCCACCTACCAACCTGGAGGAAATGCTTCTTTCTTGTCTCTCCTCACTTTCTTGATGAGATTGTGTATGGAGGCCATCAACAAATGAACCTTGGGGATAAGAGTTGTGAGAAAACAGGGAATGAGAGAAATCACTAGAGCTCATTGCAGATGTCCACGAGACAGATGGTGGTGACTCAGACTAGAATTATAGCAATGGGGGTGGTAGGCTTCCCAGTGAATTTGACATTCTTCTAGAAAGAATTTGGAGACAAAGCAGAAAGGTTAAGAAGAAAGTAAAAGCTTATTTAAGCAAAGGTATGCTCTCAGAGGGAGAACGGGCAGAGAAGTGAGGAGCTGCTGCCCTAGGTTTCTTTGGCAAGCTGGTTACAAAAGGCATAAGAGGAAGGGGCACAATGTTCACTGGGAAAGGAGGAGTTTGGGGGTTGTTTTCCTTGATTTTCATCCCAGCTCCGCTTTCCTGAGTGGACTTGGGACTTTTGTTCTCATAGGTAAAAGAATCTGCAATGTGAGAGACCTGGGTTGGATCCCAGGGTTGGGAAGATCCCTGGAGAAGGGAAAGGCTACCCATTCCAGTATTCTGGCCTGGAGAATTACATGGACTACAGTTGGGGAGGTGTGAGGGTCACAAAGAGTCAGATACAACTGAGAGACTTTCACTTACTTACAGAAGTGTCATGGTGTCCGTGCATGAGGGTACTTCTTACCTGCAAGGTAAGATAAGATAAGAGTATAATGAGCAACAGATTACATTTGGAGCAGGAGATTCTTACCTTTCTCCACCTTTCTTTGTCTACTACGAAGACCCTTGTCATCTAAAATGTGTGGTTTCCTGTCAGTCTGGTGGTTCCTGTTTCCTGTGTCTGCCCATGGACCCTGCTGTTTACAAGATGCGTGATTTCCTGCCACCTGGCCCCTGCCCCATTTCTCTGCTAGTACCTAGCTACCTGCCTCCTGTAACAGTAGGAAGCAGCTGAGTAAACAATATATTTTAAAGATAAAGCCAATAGAAATGGATGATGGATTGGATCAGAAATTGAGAGGAATCATGGGCATAAAAGGGCATGGTTAGGAAAAAGATGGCTTTGTAGGTACTATCATAGTGAGCATGTATTGATCTTAGCCCTGAAGGCCTTGTGTCTGGGGACCTCCCACAGTATCAGCCCCACTGCCTAAAGTCAAGATCCAGGGCCCTGAATGAAAGGAGTACAAGGTAAGTCAATACTTAAATCACTTCTCAGATTGTATGCTCCAAAAACACCCATTTTTACCCCTGATAACTACATGGCATATGGGCTGTGTGAGTGGGCAGGATTCTATTTAGAATCCTGTGTAATGTACTGCACCCCACAGCTGGAGCCCATCTAGCATATTAGCAAGCATCATTTAGAACAAAGGAGGAGGGGGCATCTATGGTATAATCTATAGTGTACATCTATTGTGTAATGTTTTGGTGTGACTCAGTTGCATATTGGACTTAACTCTGCAGATGGGCAACCCATAAAAGCTGTATTGAGCTCATTGGAAATGTGTGAGTCTCACTGAAAGCCTACTCCCAGCTAGCCTTGTGAGTCTGACCCGCTTCTGTAAATTAACCTTATTGGCTCATTATCTCTATAGGATAGAAGCACTCCCTTCAGCCTCAGTAGTGTTCCAAGCCTTGGTAGGGTGGATGAATTTTAGGACTGAGATCTCCCGGGGTGAAAGGACCTATAGTTCTCTCAAAGCCAGGAAATGAAACCTCTTTCTCTTTTCATGTCCCAAATGTTCAATTGCCAAAACATCTACCTTTCTAAGTTCAAGCTATAAGTGTTTTCTCAGTGGGCTTCTTTGAATGATCTTTTTTTTTTTTTTTTTTTTACCTCAACTTCCTTTCTATCTTGTCCTCACCCCATTCTCCTTTGCTGCCTTTCCCCTCTCTTCCTCTTACTTTTTTCTAAATGATGCTGGCTAATATGCTTGATGGGCTCCAGTTGTGGGTTATAGTACTTAAATTGATCACACAAAGAGATTGTTGGTCTCTTTTGCTTTCCCCAGAAATAAATCAGACGTTTCTTTTCTCAAACGGGGTTGCTTTCTCCTTGTACATTTTACGTCTCTCAGCCTTGGAGACATGGAGTTAAAACTGTTTAGCTTCACTATAGATACACCTAGTCCATTTGAGATTTTGCTGGGCTCTGAGTCATGATAGCAGGCCTGATGGGGTAGGGACTGAGAGAGTCACACTCCAGATCCTAGTTCTAAAAGGTAACTCAATAATTATCAGACTCTCAATGCCTTCAAGACAGAGCACCAGCTGTATGCTCTCCAGAAGGCACTCTTAGTCCTTCAGAGGAGCACTTTCCAAAGCATCCAACATATTCCTCTGGATGTGTTCTGTAAGAAACAATCCGAAGGTCAGTGCATTTGGAAAATGCTGGATTCAATGAATTATCAATGCTTTTAATAGAACTTCAATTTCTAAGTTTTTAGAATTCCCTTATTATAAAGAAGCAGATCATAAAATCCCTTTAAGAAATACCTCATGGGGAAAGTACTCTATTCCCTGCTGTTGCTCAATTATCTAGTCACCTATGCCTTTTGGGAGAGTTAACTTTGAGGGCACTCAAAAGAGCAGTAGTGAGGACAATAGAAGCAATTTAGCCAATTGATTACTGTCTTCCCTGTGGGTAGGCACCATGTGTTCCAAATGAAAAGCATCTCTCCCTAGGGGAACTTAACTCATTTTCATTTTCTGAAAGTAGTTTAACAAGAAAGGGTTCCCCAAATGGAAACATTTTGACCTTGAGTGAGAACAAGGTTCATGGGCATTTGGTAATTGCCCAGACTTTGAGCTCTGACCACAGCTCCCTTTGATTTTGGGCACTGTTGTTCTCTCATAGCAGAGAAAATGGTTTAATTTCTTTAGCTTCTTTGTATCCCTAATAAATATGACTTGAGAACAGTGAGAGTTGTTCTCTTTCTGGGGTATGTTGAGAATTAAACTGTGGCATTGCAAGAGGTTGTTCAGAAGCAAAAATGCAATGTTCATTAACTATATTGGTTATACCCTATAGCCCTTGCTTATTCTGGTCACTATTGTGTTTTGCTGCAAAAGTTGTTGTGCCTAAGGGCTATCTGCTGATAAAGTACAGAAACAAAGTCAAATATGTGGTATAGTCACGTAAGGGATGTGAATAGAACTAATAATCTTATTGGATTTTCAAAAAGAATGCTTCTAGAATAAAGCTCTAGGCAATTTGAAATAATAAAGTATAAAACTGTCATGCAATTGATTTTTACCTTGATTGCTTGCTCTACAGAGCAGTGTCTTAGCCTCTGACTCAGGGGTTCCTTTGGATCCTAGAAGATATCCTGACTTCTTACCTGATACACTTTCTCATATACTTTCTTATCCAGAAATACTCATACCTCTATAGACAATCATGAGTTTTATTTGATTATGTACTAACCATTGTAAGGTAGGCTGGAGACACTTGTATTCACTGCCTATAATGTCCAATCAAAAGACTGTTTTCATTCTAGAAATTGGAAGTTAGAAGTTACCAGAGAAAACACTTCCTCATTGTTTAAAATTATCCAACAAATATTAAGTGCCTCTGTCTGCAGACAATGTTCTTGGTACTTGGAATCCAGAAAAGCCAGGTATCTCTCAGCACCATCTTATGACTTCATAATGCTACTGAACAAAGACTGGCTTTATTTAGAGAATCATTACAGCAAACACCTCAAAAGAGCAGAAGGACAGGGCAATCTACTTGTTTGATTTCAGCTATCTGAGAGGTGCTGTGCTATACAATAACTACTTCATTTGGCTTTGAGCTAGGATATGGTTCCTATGTAACAAAATGTTACTTTCACATCTGTATTTAAACATTATAAGAAAATATAGTGGCCATCCCTTGGGGTGATTTAGCCCACACTGATTGCCCTTCTGGATTACGTGACTCTGACCTACTGGCCATAATTTAGTGATCTAGGAAAAGAAACTTGACCCTTGGAGCTGTGTCAAGGTAATGGTAGTACTCTGCTGCTGCTGCTGCTGCTGCTGCTGCTAAGTCGCTTCAGTCATGTCCGACTCTGTGCGACTCCCTAGACAGCAGCCCAACAGGCTCCCTCGTCCCCGGGATTCTCCAGGCAAGAACACTGGAGTGGGTTGCCATTTCCTTCTCCAATAAAGATCCATGAATCCTAGCTATTATGGTGTCGGGATCTGCCTGCTGCCTCTTTATACTGAATCTTAGTTACTTAGCTCTTCCTTTGATTATAATATTATTAGATATGTTATAATGTTCATATTAGCAACTTTAGTATTTTTAAGTCAATTATTTGACTTTATATACCAGAGATATTTAGATGTTTTCCCCTTGAGACAAGATTTCTTACTAGATCAATAAATGTTGTAGAAGTTTGTCCAATCATTCTCTCTAAACCAGTTCAGTATATTTTTTTAACAATAAGCACAATTTTGATGGCATTTCAGTTCCATTCAAGACAGTCCAGAACTCTCATTACGTTGCTTCTAACCTTTCTTCTTTCTCATTACAACTGACAACTTACTATTGTCTTAATATACTGTCTCTGACCCTGAGCCAAAGTCTTCCTTTATACTTTTTGACCAGTTCTGAGTTTTCTGGCTTGGCCTTCATGATCTGTGAGCACATTAGTTCAGACTCCCTACTATGATTGTCACCACCATTTACCATGCCCTATAGGATCAATTACTCTAACTTTAACCCTTTAAACTCTGACTTTAGTTGGCTTGGTCAGTGCAATGAATGGACCCATGCTCTACAGGAGGATGTAGGGGAATATTTCAGTTGGTAATAAAGGATAAATCATAATATTTAGTAATCTATGATTTGAAATCGTTATCATCTTTTTGGTTTCTTTTCAATATACTTAAACCAGTTCAAATTTTGAATCAGATTTCTAAGTGTGTTTTTTGAACACAACAAAGTATTCAGACTTGAAATCACCTCTGATATTGTTTATTAATATGTCTGCTATTCATCCCACTTTAGGAAGCAGGGGCCATGTCTGATATCCTGAAGTTCTGATCCAAACTATTATATTTCAAAAATTAAACTTTTGAGTATGTTTGTTAGACCAGTCCAAAAAAATTTTTTTTGAACTGACCTTTTACTATTTATCAGTTTACACCCTAGTTGACATAAAAAGGAAATTTTTGGTTTTACCATTTTTCTTTCATTCCTGTCTGTTCTGTAACTATACTACTTTGGGTCTGATAATATTTTGAATCTATATTAAATCTTAGTTATATAATCTATGAAAAGCAAGTTTTAGATGTATACATTTAGTATTTTGGAAAATTCTGCTATTTTAATATATCACAAGGAAGAAAGTTCTGCAGCTTAGAACTCAGGTTAAAAGTGGTTGAAAATTGGCTTTGAAGAAATTTCAATAGATTTGACTCAGAAGAATCATTTCCTTTTAAGCAGTTTTAAGAAATATAATCCTTGTATACAAAGGACCCCAAACTGGAAATGAGTTCATATGATAGACAATTTACTTGTTAGGGTAAAACAACTGGTGTAAAAAGAACAAGAAAAGACTTTAAAAAATATAGTCATATAGTTTTCACAAATACCATTTGGGGAAGAAATGATTTGGAAAAGAATTTCATACCGGTCTATTTGAAAATTTGAGAATTTTTATCAATGTAAAATGATACTAAGACTGATAAAATATCTGATATGACCTTAAGCTTGACTTTCATGATGAAAAATGGTTTCAATTCAGGACCAAGCATTTGATTGCCAAGAGAGACTCTCAGTATTTTTCTTTTTGTCTTCTACAATGATAGGTCATGTTCCAAACAGTTGGAGCATTAACTTCTCAGAGTGAGGACAATATGCATATATAGTATTGGGACTGTTATTGCATCATAGTCTGTCCTGACTGATACTGCAAGAATGTGGCAGAGGCTGGAGTTGCAGTGAAGATGAAGAGTTTTGTTTTGAACAAGTCAAGTTATTTATGTATAAAGGACTGGTAAAATAACAATTCTTTAATAGAAGTGGCACCAATTGTAAATGCAATGGGATTCATCCCTGTTTTTCAAGTTTTAGAGAAATAGACTAAACCAGGGTTACCAGAAAGGATCAGATCTGAAGTCCATGTAAATATAAGGTGGGAAGACTCTGAGAAACCATTTGATATTGATAATAACTATCTCAGGTTTACATTTCAGCTGCCTGTCTAAATTGTATAATTTCACTATGCACATGAATTCAATCACTTGTGTACAGACACACCACCTGCTCAGAAAATTTCCAAGGAATCCTTCAATGCCTTCAGGCAATAGGCTTTTGGAAATTGTTTTCAAGTTCCATTCTTTAATATTCTCTTCACAAGTAATTTTTTGGTTGATCCTTATCTGTTTTGTTGGATGACAGAGCATGAAGGAACCTTTTATTGAGCTCAATGGCAGTTTGATCAAAGTAATATCTAATTTGGATGCATTGGTTCTGAACATTTTCTAGGAAGTGGAGAGGTGCCAGACATCCCCAGGGCTGCTCAGATGTAAAGTATGATCAACAGCATCTCCTGTGGAAAGACTAGACTTTGCAATTCAAGTATCTGAACCAAAGTGTTGGTATTTTGCTGGGTGGATTAGTAGGTGCACACAACAAAGTATTTAGGAGCCTCTAATCTCACCTGATGTACTGAATTCCTTATGGCATTTCCTGCTTGTATCCAAGGTGTCAGCATTTCTTCCATCACCATTCTTGTTATTATACACTCACATATCTATTCCTGTTCTTTTGCCTTTACTTTATTGAGTGTGATTGTTTCTTCTGTTCTTTCTCCATTTCCCAAACTCTTATTCATCCTTCAGATTCTGCTTAAAAACTGTCTTTCATTATGCTTGTGTTAAAGTGTCAGTGAATTTATTAATATGTGCACCTTTCTAGTTCCACAGTGTTTTTCCCATTTAGTAAGCTCATTTGAATATGGAAGGGACACCTAAGCACCTTTATGTTTGTTCTCTGTAAGAGTCATCATAATGTTATATACACACATGAGTGCATGCTCAGCCTCTAAGTTACATCCAACTCTTTGCAAACCCCATAGTCTGTAGCCTGCCAGACTCCCCTGTCCATGGGATTTCCCAACCGCTGGACTGGTTGCCATTTCCTTCTCCAGGGGATCTTCTCGACCCAGGGATTGAACCAGTGTCTCCTGCATTACAGGCAGATTCTTTAACACTGAGCCACCTGGGAAGCTCTATATACTAATATAGAGCTCAATAAATGTTTATTAAGTTTAAATGGAATCAAACAATTTACAATCTCTTCTCCCTAAAAAAAAAAAAAAAAAAAAAAAAACCTTTTATCTAAGAACCAGTAGCTCAACTTCTTATATATTCTTTGTCCTTAATGTCATTCACTAATTCATGAGAGAGACCAAAGCAGAACATTCTTTCATATCTGTATAGTGTTTTATATTTTTCGACATACTCTCATGTGTATGATTGCTTTCAGGGGATCAGAGCAGCCCTTGAAATGGAAAGGGCAAGTTTTATTACTTCCAGGCACAAGATTAAAAAACTGAGAAAAATGGATTGATCATGTTCTCAACACTGGTCACCAGCTATGTCAGGACTCAAATTCTGGTCTCCTGCCTGGTGGAGAACTGTCTCTTGCTTTTTCCTTTATCTCATTTCATTCTGCTACAAGAATTCCTTGCAGCTCCAGCACGTTCTCAGTTTAGGAATGGACTCTCTGCTGCTGCTGGGTCACTTCAGTCGTGTCTGACTCTGTGTGACCCCATAGACGGCAGCCCACCAGGCTTTCCCGTCCCTGGGATTCTCCAGGCAAGAACACCGAAGTGGGTTGCCATTTCCTTCTCCAATGCATGAAAGTGAAAAGTGAAAGGGAAGTTGCTCAGTCGTGTCCGACTCTAGCGACCCCATGGACTGCAGCCTACCAGGCTCCTCCATCCATGGAATTTTTTTGGCAAAAGTACTGGAGTGGGGTGCCATTGCCTTCTCCATGGACTCTCTAGCCCACATAAATTTATTGGTCAGAGTAAGCTGTCCTGTATCTCACCTGTGGCTGCAGCGGGAGACTGTCACTTCTGTGCATGGGGAGCATATTTATTCCTTTGAAAAGTGTGAATAGTTGCTTGGTTTTGCATACCAATACACAGGGATACTAGGTAGATGGTTTAACTTGATCAACAGCTTCTCCATCTTATCCTAGAGTCATTAGAATCTTTTCAAATAACCACTTGTTTGACTGAATCAACTGGCCCAAGTAAATTAAGAATTTGTTAAACTTGGCAAGCTTGGAGTAGAATGTATAATAATTTGGTGAAAATCATATAGGAGGATCATCCAATCATAGAATATTTAGTGATTTCAAACATGACATATGTTTAAAAGAGAAAGTTAGTACAAATAGGTTGAAAGCAGAGCTATAATTAACAAAATACCAAACTCTTGGACTATCCTAATAATTAGTACACATTAGTAAAATATACAATAACTTTATTGTAGATAAATTTATTATAAATTTATTGTAGAGGAAAATAATAGAATGGGAAAGACTAGAGATCTCTTCAAGAAAATTAGAGATACCAAGGGAATATTTCATACAAAGATGGGCTAGATAAAGGACAGGAACAGTATGGACCGAACAGAAGCAGAAGATATTAAGAAGACGTGGCAAGAATACACAGAAGAACTGTACAAAAAACATCTTCATGACCAAGATAACCACAATGGTGTGATCACTCACCTAGAGCCAGATATCCTGGAATGTGAAGTCAAGTGGGCATTAGAAAGTATCACTATGAACAAACCTTAGTGGAGGTGATGGAATCCCAGCTGAGTTATTTCAAATCCTAAAAGATAATGCTGAGAAAGTGCTTCACTTAATATGCCAACAAATTTGGAAAACTCAGCAGTGGCTACGGGACTGGAAAACGTCAATTTTTATTCCAATCCCTAAGAAAGGCAATGCCAAAGAATGTTCAAACTACCGCACAATTACACTCATCTCACATGCTAGCAAAGTAATGCTTAAAATTCTCCAAGTCAGCCTTCAACAGTACATGAATCATAAACTTGAAATATTCAAGCTGGATTTAGAAAAGGCAGAGGAACCAGACATCAAATTGCCAATATCCATTGGATCATTGAAAAAGCTAGAGAGGTCCGTCCAGAAAAACATCTACTTCTGCTTTATTTACTATGCCAAAGCCTTTGACTGTGTGGATCACAACAAACTGTGGAAAATTCTTCAAGAGGTGGGAATACCAGACAACATTAACTGCCTCCTGAGAAATCTGTATGAAGGACAAACACAACAGTTATAACTGGACATGGAACATCAGATGGGTTCCAAATCGGGAAAGGAGGACATCAAGGCTGTATATTGTCACACTTCTTATTCAACCTGTATGCAGAGTTCAGTTCAGTTTCTCAATCATGTGTGATTATTTGTGACCCCATGGACTGCAGCATGCCAGGCTTCCCTGTCCATCACCAACTCCTGGAGCTTACTCAAACTCATGTCCATCGAGTCAGTGATGCCATCAAATCATCTCATCCTCTGATCTCATCCTCTGTCATACCCTTCTTCTCATGCCTTCAATCTTTCCCAACATCAGGGTCTTTTCCAATGAGTCAGTTCTTCACATCAGGTGGCCAAAATATTGGAGTTTCAGCTTCAGCATCAGTCCTTCCAATGAATATTCAGGACTGATTTCCTTTAAGGTAGACTGGTTGGATCTCCTTACAGTCCAAGGGACTCTCAAGAATCTTATCCAACACCACAGTTCAAAAGCATCAATTCATCAGCTTTGTTTATAGTCCAACTCTCACATCCATACATTACTGGAAAAACCATAGCCTTGACTAGATGGACCTTTGTTGGCAAAGTAATGTCTCTGCTTTTTAATATGCTGTCTAGGTTGATCATAGCTTTTCTTTCAAGGAGTAAGCGTCTTTTAATTTCATGTCTGCAGTCACCATCTGCAGTGATTTTGGAGCCCAAGAAAAAGTCTATCACTGTTTCCATCGTTTCCCCATCTATTTGCCATGAAGTGATGGGACCAGATGCCATATCTTAGTTTTCTGAATGTTGAGTTTTAAGCCATCTTTTTCATTTTCCACTTTCACTTTCACCAAGAGGCTCTTTAGTCTTCTTTGCTTTCTGCCATAAGGATGGTGTTAACTACATATCTAAGGGTATTGATATTTCCCTGGCAATCTTGATTCCAACTTGTGCTTTATCCAGCCCAGCATTATGCATAATGTACTCTGTATATAGGTTAAATAAGCAGCATGACAATATGCAGACTTTAGGTAGTCCTTTCCCAAAATGCGGTTCATGGGGTCGCAAAGAGTCGGACACGACTGAGCGACTGATCTGATCTGATCTGATCTGATCTTCCCAAAATGCCAGGCTGGAGAATAACAAAAAGGCACTAGATTTCAAGCCTTTCAGAAAGTCTTAGGATGTTCTTAACTATTTTGCTATATTTAAATTATTATTGAAGGAATGGTTCAACTCAGGCTCAGGAAGAATTTAGACCCATAGACAATAAATCTTGTTCCCAAAGAGTAAACCTAAGGTTACTATTTCCCAAGAGTGTATTAAAGTTATACATTTAATAGGGAAAGTTGGGAGAGTTCTTAGTTATGAAAGAGTCTCTCTTTTACTCTGTAACCTGGAGCCTGGAATGGAGGGAGATTCTTAGTAAAGTTACCTAATCTGAAGTATTCAGAAGAAAAATCTGTCTCATTTGGAATGAAGTTATAAGTTCCAAAGCAAGAAAGGAACAAAAAAATTACATCTACTTGAGCTTAAACTTCAGCTTCTAAACTCTACTTGGATAAAAAAGAATGAAAGATAAAGCTATATCTCATGTTTTCAAGTCTTATGTTTAATAAAAATCAAATGTAACTCTGCCAAATGGGCAAGTGGGAGTCAGATGTATAATTAAACTTCCTTCTGGAATATATGCCACTCAGAGATCAAATGGCTAGCATCAAATTGGTCTTTCCAAATGTGATCTATCGCTTCATGGAAGGCTGTTAATAGTTTTTCACCATGGAAATTTAAAGGAATAGATTTTTTTCAAGTAAATGTTCTAACTCAGTTAAGAATCAAAGCACACATTTAGAGGAAGAGAAAAATGAATAGTATATTGTAAATTGTGCTTAAACAAGTAGTATCTCTGACTTTAAGCAGATTGCATGTTGAGTTTCTTTTAGATTTAATGTCACCTATGAGTTATTCCCCAGGCTTTTCTTCTTAGACCTCTCTCAATAATAATTTACAATAAATGGATGGGTATAGCCATGTGATAAATGACATTTTATATGAAAACACTGGATATTTGAGTTTGCCCTTTTGTGACATCTAAGGAAAGAAAAGGAGTTGAGGGGAGGAGTTGTCAGGAGATATTCATAGCCAGAATAGAGCAGATGAAAATCCAGCATTACCTTTAAATACCATTCCACATAGACAAGCTCACTCTATAAGAAGAGGTAAATAACATTTCAATTACAGGGAAAAAAAATTGTTTGCACAAGCACTCCCTTCGACTCCAAAGCCCAAAATGGATGCTTTTTTATAAGATTATTTCTACGATAATGATTGCGATTCATTAGATATCATTAAATAGCTATTCTCAAAACCAATGTAGTAAAAATAAATACATTATTTTAAATGTCATACATGTTTCTGGCATTTTCTATTCAGAATTTTTTTTTAAAGGAGAAGTCTTGCTTGAATGCAATGAACAGTTATTTCTTCTATTAAAGCGACAGGTTGCAATTGATCTTTTCCAGGGTGGTTAATGAGCAAAAGCAGTTCCCATGGAACCAGAAGGGAAGAAGTTCTATTGTTTGAAATCATATTTGGATCTTGGAATTTTCAGTTTTTCTTCATATTGAACAAAGCACATAGACGTCATTCTGAATCTGATTACTGATTTTTGTTTTTCAGTCTTTTTCTAGGTAAAACCTAACTGTGAGCTTGTACTCAGGGTTAATATAGCTTGCCAAAATAGGTGGTACTAATCTAAAGAAATAGTAAATTAAACACTTCTCTACTAAAGGTAACCAGTCTTAAGAAGTTTATTGTTTCTTAACAGTGAGAATGAACCTAGAAACCTTCCTGTTTCTAAGAAGCTGTCTCCCACTTTTCAATGAGTGATATTATACACTATACTTGTGTTCTTGCTGTACTAATGTAACGTGATCTTGGCCTCCCTTTGAGTTTTCAAGTGGGAAAAGGGTTATTTCTCTTGCTTCATGACTAACACAGGATTACTGCATGCTGAGCACATTAGCTGTAGTTATCTCCCTTGAGGTCAATAGTAGTTGAATGTATCTTAAGGAAGATCTTAAAGCTCAATGTAGGCATAGAAGTTTCTGGGTGTCTTCAGTTTGATAGGTTTGTAAAGAGAAAAGTTGTACCCTCGGTTAAGCAAGTCATTAGTGTTGTCATGGGAGAGTTCATGTAACTCTGCTCCCTGAATCTTGCCTCTGGATAAAGGAAAAGTACAGAGGATAGTTAAATGACTGGAACATGAAATTGGGGATTCATATACTTTATTTCTGTCATTAATGTGCTTAGGCTAGCCACTAAATTTTGCTTAATTAGTTTGTAAATGTTCAAAGTTCCCTATGAAAGAAAATATGTATTGTTTAAAACAGTTTTTCTGATAAAACCTCTATGGTCACAACCTTCTTATTTTCTTCTGTAGTGTTAATATACATGTGGAAGTAGTGTAGGATAGTATTAAAGAAGTTCCTGTTGCAGCATTAGATTTTTTCTAAAGATATGAGAGTAATTTTGGAGATGCAGATCACCTTTTGCAGGCAAAGGGGCATATATTTGATTCATATCTAATAAGAACAACAGCAGCAATAATAATAATTTAAAAAAAAACAGCAATGATTAGCTAGAAGTTCAATAGAAGTATTAACTACAAATGAACTATTCTATCCAGTCAATTTTGAAAAACTGGGATGTTTGGCACAATGTTTAGAGTTGCGACACAGTTTCAAAAAAGTTAATTCCTTTTGACTCCTGCCAGTTAGTATTAAACTTATGAGGCATGAAATCATCTAATTCTCAATAATAGGTTTTCTATAGAGTTCCCAATAGAAAACATTTATGCTTGAAACATATGTGCCTAGATATCACAAACCACAGGAACATTTATTTACAAAAATGCAGACTGTCTTTCCCTTTCAATGCTCAGTAACGAAATAATTTTTTAGAAAGATGGGGGGAAATGGTCCATAAATTTGCCCATATCTTTTGTGAAGCCTCAACAAATCAACTGAGTTAAAGCCTGGGATATATTACATTTGCATATTTATATATCCAAACTTCTGGCAATTGCCACTTTCCCATCTTCTCCATTTTACTCCTGTTTTCTTCATTATTTTTTCTATTGGAGTGGTATGTTTTATTTTTGTCATCAAGTGAAGAGGTACAGGATGCCTGATAAAATCAAACTGAGATGAAAAATTATCCCATTTTATAGTATGAAAAGATCAATTTTAACACATCAAGTTTCATGAAAGGCAGGAGAGATAAATGTGTATTGGACACTGAACTGTCACTAACTTATTCTCAATCCTATTTTCGCCTAATATTTCAGCATATAGTCAGACCCTTATGACAGAATTCTGGATTGAAATCTTGAAATCGTTTAGATTCAAAGGAAAGTATATCACTGCAGTTTAGCGCACCTCATGATCTTTTTGAACATGCTGACCACTTATAGAAAATAGTTGGCTCTCAGTTTCTTCTTTCCCTTCAGGTTTCAAAACATTCCCCAGAAGATTATTCTATTTTCATGAATCTCTAATATCTTGAAGTTTTCACTCTGGGCTTCTATTTTAGTATGAATTTCCATTTAGTAAAGTTTATATGTTGTATTGGGGGAAGGCAATGGCACCCCACTCCAGTACTCTTGCCTGGAAAATCCCATGGACGGAGGAGCCTGGTGGGCTCCAGTCCATGGGGTCACTAAGAGTCGGACACGACTGGGCGACTTCGCTTTCACTTTTCACTTTCATGCATTGGAGAAGGAAATGGCAACCCACTCCAGTATTCTTGCCTGGAGAATCCCAGGGACAGAGGAGCCTGGTGGGCTGCCGTCTATGGGATTGCACAGAGTCGGACACGACTGAAGCGACTCAGCAGCAGCAGCAGCAGCATATGTTGTTTAGATATTGTACATTTTACTGCAGAAAACATAGAAAATAAAAGTACAAAGAGTAAAATGAAAAACATTTACAATATGCAAGTCTAGAGATGATCATATTTGTGTCCATCTCTCTATTTTTGTGTACATCACACACACACACACACACACACCTACCATACACACATGCATACACATAAAACAAACTATTATAAAGTGACATTGAAGTTATACATATTTTCTTTACCATCCTCTTAAAAGTGAAGAATCTTTTTAGTAAACCCTGCCTGTACATTAAAATCACCTTCAGAAACTATGAAAAAAATTTAAAGATGTCGTCTTAGCCAAAGATATTTTGGTTCAATTGTATTGTTATACTGCATAGATAATTATTAAAAAAAAAAAAAAAAACAAAAAACCTCCCCCGATATTTCTACTTCTCTACAAAGTAGAGAATAAATGCTATAGGAAATTCTTATTTTCTCTAAAACATTGTCCTTGGGAGTGGGTCTACAACTTCATATTACAATAAATTCCTCCCTATTTGATATCTGAGGGTTGATCACATCCTTTGATTGTAGATTGGATTGAATTATAGTTTTAAATTTTGACTTTGTTTGTATATTTTTGCTGTTGCTCAGTCATTAAGTTGTGTACAACTCTTTGTGATCCCGCAGACTGCAGCAAGCCAGCCTTCCCTATCCTTCACTATCTCCCAGACTCATTGAGCCGGTGATGCTATTTAACCATCTCAACCTCTGCCGCTCCCTTCTTTTGCCTTTAATCTTTCCCAGAATCAGGATCTTCTCCAGTGAATTGGCTCTTTGCATCAAGTGGCCAAATTATTGGAGCTCTAGCTTCAGAATCAGCCCTTCCAATGAGTATTCAGGGTTGATTTCCTTTAGGATTGATTGGTTTGATTTTTTTCTACAGTCCAAAGAATTCTCTCAAGAGTCTTCTGCTGCTGCTAAGTCGCTTCAGTCGTGTCCAACTCTGTGTGATCCCATAGACAGCAGCCCACTAGGCTCCTCTCTTCCTGGGATTCTCCAGGCAAGAATACTGGAGTGGGTTGTCATTTCCTTCTCCAATGCGTGAAAGTGAAAAGTAAAAGTGAAGTCCCTCAGTCGTGTCCGACTCTTAGTGACCCCATGGACTGGAGCCTACCAGGCTCCTCTGTCCATGGGATTTTCCAGGCAAGAGTACTGGGGTGGGGTCTTCTCCAGCACCCCAATTCCAAAGCATCAAGTCTTCAGTGCTCAGCCTTCTTTTATGGTCCAATTCTCACACCTGTACATGGACTACTGGAAAAGCCATAGTTTTGACTATACAGACTTTGTTGGCAAAGTGATGCCTGCTTTTTAATATGCCGTCATATGTTTGTCATAGCTCTCCTTCCAAAGAGCAAGCGTCTTTAATTTCATGCCTGCAGTCACCACCCACAGTGATTTTGGAAAGAAAATCTGTCACTGCTTTGACTTTTCCCCTTTGTATTTGCCATAAAGTGATGGGACCGGGGTTCTCAAGGCAAGAATACTGAAGTGGTTTGCCATTCCCTTCTCCAGGGAACTGGAGAAAGTAGAGAAAACTGAAGAAAGTAGAGAAAACTGAAGAAAGTAGAGAAAACTACTAGACCATTCAGGTATGACCTAAATCAAATCCCTTATGAGTATACAGTGGAAGTGAGAAATAGATTTAAGGGCCTAGATCTGATAGATAGAGTGCCTGATGAACTATGGAATGAGGTTCGTGACATTGTCCAGGAGACAGGGATCAAGACCATCCCCATGGAAAAGAAATGCAAAAAGGCAAAATGGCTGTCTGGGGAGGCCTTACAAATAGCTGTGAAAAGAAGAGAAGCGAAAAGCAAAGGAGAAAAGGAAAGATATAAACATTTAAATGCAGAGTTCCAAAGAATAGCAAGAAGAGATAAGAAAGCCTTCTTCAGTGATCAATGCAAAGAAAAGAGGAAAAAACAGAATGGGAAAGACTAGGGATCTCTTCAAGAAAATCAGAGATACCAAAGGAACATTTCATGCAAAGATGGGCACAATAAAGGACAGAGATGGTGTGGACCTAACAGAAGCAGAAGATATTAAGAAGAGGTGGCAAGAATACACAGAAGAACTGTACAAAAAAGAGCTTCAAGACCCAGATAATCATGATGATGTGATCACTGACCTAGAGCCAGACATCTTGGAATGTGAAGTCAAATGGGCCTTAGAAAGCATCACTACGAACAAAGCTAGTGGAGGTGATGGAATTCCAGTGGAGCTATTCCAAGTCCTGAATGATGATGCTGTGAAAGTGCTACACTCAATATGCCAGCGAATTTGGAAAACTCAGCAGTGGCCACAAGATTGGAAAAGGTCAGTTTTCATCCCAATCCCAAAGAAAGGCAATGCCAAGGAGTGCTCAAACTACTGAACAATTGCACTCATGTCACATGCTAGTAAAGTAATGCTCAAAATTCTCCAAGCCAGGCTTCAGCAATATGTGAACCGTGAACTTCCTGATGTTCAAGCTGGTTTTAGAAAAGGCAGAGGAACCAGAGATCAAATTGCCAACATCCGCTGGATCATGGAAAAAGCAAGAGAGTTCCAGAAAAACATCTATTTCTGCTTTATTGACTATGCCAAAGCCTTTGACTGTGTGGATCACAATAAACTATGGAAAATTCTGAAAGAGTGGGAATACAGACCACCTGATCTGCCTCTTAAGAAATCTGTATGCAGGTCAGGAAGCAACAGTTAGAACTGGTCATGGAACAACAGACTGGTTCCAAATAGGAAAAGGAGTACGTCAAGGCTGCATATTGTCACCATGTTTATTTAACTTCTATGCAGAGTACATCATGAGAAATGCTGGACTGGAAGAAACACAAGTTGGAATCAAGATTGCCGGGAGAAATATAATAACCTCAGATATGCAGATGACACCACTCTTATGGCAGAAAGTGAAGAGGGGCTAAAAGCCTCTTGATGAAAGTGAAAGTGGAGAGTGAAAAGGTTGGCTTAAAGCTCAACATTCAGAAAACGAAGATCATGGCATCTGGTCCCATCACTGCATGGGAAATAGATGGGGAAACAGTGGAAACAGTGTCAGACTTTGTTTTTCTGGGCTCCAAAATCACTGCAGATGGTGACTGCGCCATGAAATTAAAAGACGCTTGCTCCTTGGAAGGAAAGTTATGACCAACCTAGATAGCATATTCAAAAGCAGAGACATTATACCAAAGTTCGCCTAGTCAAGGCTTGGTCTTTCCTGTGGTCATGTTGGTGTGAGAGCTGGACTGTGAAGGGCTGGCGCCGAAGAATTGATGCTTTTGAACTGTGGTGTTGGAGAAGACTCTTGAGGTCCCTTGGACTGCAAGAAGATCCAACAGTCCATTCTGAGGAGATCATCCTGGAATTTCTTTAGAAGGAATGATGCTAAGCTGAAACTCCAGTATTTTGGCCATCTCTGCGAGAGTTGACTCATTGGAGAAGACTCTGATGCTGGGAGGGATTGAGGGCAGGAGGAGAAGGGGACGACAGAGGATGAGATGGCTGGATGGCATCACTGACTCGATGGATGCGAGTCTGGGTGACCTCCGGGAGCTGGTGATGGACAGGGAGGCCTGGCGTGCTGCGGTTCATGGGGTCGCAAAGAGTCGGACACGACTGAGCGACTGATCTGATCTGATCTGATGGGACCGGATGCTGTGATCTTAGTTTTTTTAAATGTTGAGTTTAAACCAACTTTCTCACTCTTTTACTCTCATCATAGTATACACTTATAAATTCATGACACCCTTTTGAAATAACTTTGCAAACTTCTATTGTTAGAGTCAGTGGAGTATATATCTCTGATCCTTTGATATATGTCTTTCTTTGGCCAATAGAATGTTGATGAACATGAGATGAGAAAGGAGTTTAAAGATATTTCCCATATGCAGGGAGGAAAACACACCCACTTAGTAGTAGTCTGGTCAGCAAAATGTACCATTAGGTCACACAGAGGGCACCTAAATTCAACCTGTAGCTGAAGTCAAGGCTGGCTTGCTCAAAACATGAAGCAGAAATTTCCTGCTAACACATAGGTCAATAACAAAGAAAAACAGATGTTTGGTTTTAAACACTAATATGTTGAGGATTTTTATATAGCATCAGTACAGAAAATAAAACTGACAGGTTTAACCTTTGTTCTGATGTTGTTGTTATTTGTTTCTATGACCCTATATACTGCTTATTATACCTGTGACCTTTCTTTAGATATTTTGGCCTCTCTCATCACCACTTAAATGATCTTGCCCCAAAACTCCATCCTCAACCCTTATCTATTCCTACTCAAATTCTTCCTGGCTATTCCTTTTGTTAATAATTCCCATTACTTCAACTATATTGCATCTTGATCAGTAATGCCAAAATTTGAGTAGAAAGTTTTTGTATTTTATACATGAAATTGCCATCGAGCCTTATATTCAGTCATGAATCACCAATACTGGTTTAAGAATACCACCTACATTGTTAGTTCAATTAAAAAAAAAGAAAGAGAAGGGAAAGAAAGATTCTTTTAGGCTTCAATCTTAGTGAATTCTCATAGCCAATAAATTGGTAACCTGGCAAACTTCTTGAAGTATATCCTCAAAACCCATTTTATGACAAGTTTCCTGTCTACTAATCTCCAGAAAATTTAATAATTGTGAACTGCTTGTTATCACTTTGCTTTAAAGCTTGCATTTATATTTTTTCCTGACTTCTTTATCCAAACTCATTTATGTCAGGGCCTATATTGTCTTCATGTTTGATGTTATAGTGGCCGACAAAGTGCTGACACATGGTAGGTATCCAGAAAATATTTTGTCAAGTGAATTGTGTTGTAAGGTATCCAAAGATGAATTAATAATAATGGCCTTCTCAGATACTGGCAGTATGACCAAGAATACATTGCTTCATGTTGATTATTTTCAGTTTACATGTATATCAATTGGGAATGTGCTGTATTATTTATCTTCAGCAAAGCGATATTGAATGATTAACAAATAGAGTCATTTAAAACAAAAATGAAGTGCTAGAGAAATAATGAATTATATTAGATTATGGAACTTGGCTCATTGTGTTATTAGTATTCTGTCTGTCTATTGAAATCACATTGCCAAATGATGACCTAATTATATCCCATTTGCCAGATGGTTAATTGTGTCAAGCAAAGAAGATTTGGAGTTATTGTAAATATTGACTTTTGATAGTAAAACATTTTCCAGAATTACTAATTTATCTTTTAAAATGATAATTTCTACCTTGCAACTTCAGAAACCTACTTCTGACTAATAAAATTATTCTGAATACATAAAGAGAAGATAATGATTCTAAAAGGACTAGACTCTAATCAAAATAGCCAATTCAAATTTAAAACAATTTGATTTTATTTACAATGTTGGGACAAATTTTGTTTCAAGGAGCAGGATAATACAACACGACCCATTGCATATCTTCCAACTCTTTCTCCTGTTTTTTATTCCTAAGAAAGCCTCAGGCTCTGAGATACAAGCTGTGCACGTCCAAATTTCAATAAACACTCCTATCAACATTGTGAAATTAGAATTCATACTCATAATATCCCATAATATACAGAATTCATGTTCATAATATATGAAATTAGAATTCATATGCATAATATATAAGTATTCTAATGTATATGTAATATGAACATAAAATAGTTATTCTAATGTATAACAGTCATTCTAACATGAATATATGTCATTCTCATGACTCCAATGTATATAATATATAAAAATCATTCTAATAAAGTGAACATATAGCAATCATTCATATTATATGATAAATAATAATATAAACTTATAACAATCATTCTAATGTATAGAGCTTAATTTATTCTTCGGTGTCCAAGGTAGCACTTTACCTTCCCCAAAATACAGGGCCTACTGAAATTTTTAAAGCATCTGTGGTACTTCTCGGAGAAGGCAATGGCACCCCACTCCAGTACTCTTGCCTGGAAAATCCCGTGGACAGAGGAGCCTAGTAGGCTGCAGTCCATGGGGTCTCTAAGAGTCGGACACGACTGAGCGACTTCACTTTCACTTTTCACTTTCATGCATTGAAGAAGGAAATGATAACCCACTCCAGTACTCTTGCCTGGAGAATCCCAGGGACAGGGGAGCCTGGTAGGCTACCGTCTATGGGGTCACACAGAGTCGGACACGACTGAAGTGACTTAGCATAGCATAGCATAGTGCTACTTCTAGGCCCCACTTAATCTGGTATATTTCAAAGCAAAAGCAATACAACAACATAAAATAAAGTATGAATGTCCAACAGTTTTACTATTTCTTGTCATAAGTAGTTCTATACCTTTTTATAAAATATAAAATTATTCCAAAAGTTGGTGCTCTGCTTTGCTCATTCCTTTATTTCTGGTCTGCCTATTAGGTCATCTAGATGTAATCCAAAGGTTCTCTGATTTGTTATTATCCATTTATTTAATTCTTATATCCACTATTGATAGTCACCTTGCCACTCTTGAATCAAATATGAAAACAAAAGACTTTAGACTGACAAAATGTATTTTAAAGGTATTATTCATGTGTCAAACTATTTCTTGCTATAAGGAAAGTTAAACACTAACAAAAGAAGAAACAAAAACAACGTAATAAAACTAACATATGTTCACTGAATCCATGCCATCTGCAATATACTGAGACTTATATGACTTTACTTTTGGAAAAGTTTGGCTCTACTTCATGTATTATTTGTTGAACTCAGGCAAATGTATTGCAATAAAGTTACAGCTTGCAAATACTAATGTTCCATGACATTCATTTCTTATCTTTATCACAGTTCAATATATTTAAAAAATAAAAAGTATTTACTATGTTACACTCATTAAGGTCCAACATTGATCTAATCTGTACCATATCACAGTATTTGCAGCCAATCACCTTAATTGTAAAATGAATTACTTAGTCACACATTTAATAATGAGTAGAATTGGCCTTCATAACTACTTCTCTATTGTTATCAGTCAGCTATTTACATAGTCATGGCGGAAACCATATCATTATTCACTGTGAGACAGAGTAACAAACATCAAATTTAATTGTCCTACTAGGCACTGGAGTCATAATCTTTATGCAGCACTTAATGTTTTCATTACTTATCAATTCACTCATAATTATGCTGCACTCACAAAAGTTAAGCATCTAGCAAACAGTAGCTCTTTACTGCTGTTTATGCAGAGATGAACAAATAGATGCAAAATGTGTTTGAGTGAATCTATTAACTTGAATGATTGTATAGAATGTCAGTTGTTCTAGATTAGCTTTACTGATATTGTTGAAACAGATATCAGATGTGCTTGCTTTGTATGGTGAAGGTTTCACACCCTTTTATTGATGTTAATTTTAAAAATAGTTTTCCTAAGCCATTTTTAATGTTGCTATCCACTAACGCCATTTTTCTTAAGAAGTTATTCTGAGAGACATGAGATGACTAAAATATACAATGTCATTCATGTATTCATTCATTCATTCCTAGTGCATTTTTAAAACCGTGCTAGGATCTCAGAATATAAAAAATGATTTAAGAGAGCAGAAGTTATATCCTACAGCATATCTTATTTTGTATTACTGAAAACTTTCATTTTGAATTTGAAACAAAATGTTGATATTCATTATTATCTAGGAGACATTATATTTGCTGCCCCATCCAGAACAATAAATCAGGAAGTTTTTTTTTTAAGTTATGAGAACAGATAGGAGAAATAAATGTCAATATCCACAAGCAGCACACTGTGCATGTATAAAATCCAAAGATTCTACAGAAAAACTTAAAAACTTAATAATTAAACTATTAATGATCCTGGGTACAAGTAAATGAACAAAATTAATTGGCTTTCTATATTCTAGTCCCAAATGAATAAGAAATGAAATTCTAAATCGGTACAATTTACAATAACATAGAAAACTACCTAGGAATAAATCTAACAAATATGTACAAATCCTCTAAACTGAAAATTATAAAACATCAGTGAGATGAAGAGCTAAATAAATGGAGAAATATACCTTTATATGGATTGGGAAACTCAGTATCTGTCATGATATCAGTTATCCTCAAATTGATCAATAGATTTAACAAAATTCCAGCAAAGTATTTTGGTTTTTTTTTTTTTTTTTTTTTGGTGGAAGTTGAAAATCTGATTCAAAATTTTTCTTGAAATGCACACTACCAAAAATTGTGAAGGCAATTTTAAGTAAAAGTAATAAAGCAAAGCTGAAAGACCTACATTAATAACTATCAAGACATAAAGAATAATTACTAAATGATTCCATTTCCAGAATGCCAAGAAAGCAAGCAGATTTATGCTTTGTATTTAGGAATGCATGCTTAGATAGTAAAACTCTCCACAGCTTTTATTATATAAGTTGTATCAGTGCTTTACTTTGGAGGAATAGTAAAAGCATGCAGCAACAAGATAAGGGTATGAGTTTATGCACATAAAATTCTACCTCTTGACTTATCTAGAGGTTATTTGAATGATGTCTTTATGATAAGTCATTGAGATGTCCGATTTTGCTTTGTGTACTTTTTTGTGTTATTTTATATTTCATGACAAAAGCATTAAAAAAGATATACTGAAACATATAAATATAGTTTTCCCCTCAAACAACATGGGTTTGAACTGTGAAGGTCCCTTTATACACGAATTTTTAAAAATAAATAACAGTGCTCCATGAATCATGTTTAAATCCACAGATGCAGAATTTCAGTTATGGAGTACTGATCAATTTGTACTTAATTTTTGGCTGCACACAGAGGATTTGTGTCCTTAACCTCTGCCTAGTTCTTGGGTCAACTGAGCTCTGAGATTGGTGCTTTGGAAGAAGATAATCCCAGAGTATGAGAGACTATAACAACCAGGAGCAAAAGCTTGAACTGAGAACAAGTATGCCAGTGGAGAGTGGAGACAAGGGAAAAAGCATTCCAGAGAGAGGAAGAGTCTGTGTTAAAGTCCAGTAGTGGAAGAGAACAAGGGCACTCAGGAATTGAATAAAGCCTGTTATGCCCGGGATAGGGAAAAGTGTAAGAGCTGCTCAGTTTGAGGCTTGAATGGTTGACCTGCCTACAGAGAGGTTTCTAGGACAGGTTATTCTTGTGAGCAGTGGGGAGCTATTGCAAGTTTTTTTCTTCCTGTTCAGTCACCAAATCATGTCTGACTCTTTGTGACCCCATGGACTGTAGCCCGTCAAGCTCCTCGTCCATGGGATTTCCCAGGAAATTGCAAGGTTTAGAGTGGGGTCTACTGGAGGCAATGTAATCAGATTTGCATGTGAAAGAGTTAGCTCTCTTCAGTGGAAGAGTTTGAAGAATGGGTCAATAGGCCAGAGAACATAATGTGGGGCTCAGTCAGTAGGCCATGAAAATAGTCTAGATGAGCACTGACAGGATACTGCAGTGGAAATGGTAAGAAATGAATAGACATGTAGGAGTTCGAAGTTTGGAGACAAACTATTGAAACGTGATCACTTTCTTGGCAAAATAATGACTGGTATACTGCTAGCTGCTAAATCCATTTTCTTTTAGAGGAGCAGGAGCTTCAGTAAAAGAGACAATAACAATCCTGCTAATAATCAGTTGCATTTCTTTCTTTAAGAAAAACTAGTACTGTATGCATTTATCTGGGATTCTCCAGTGGCTCAGGCGGTAAAGAATCTGCCTGCAATGCAGGAGACCCAAAGTTCAGTCCCTGGGTAGGGAACACCCCCTGGGGAAAGGAATGGCAACCTAGTCTAGAGTTCTTCCCTGGAGAATTCCATGGATAGAGGAGCCTGGTGGGCTACAATCTATGGGGTCACAAAGAGTTGGACATGACTGAGTGACTAAACACACACACACACACACACACACACACACACACGCATTTGTTTCTCCTGCCTGGCTCAAATTAGAACATAGAGGTTCTACTTCTTAGGCTGTATCTATCAACCCAGTTTCCTGTCTGTAGATGCAGTGAGGTCCTTATTTCCCCAGTATGATTGTACAACGATAGACCTCTTTATTGCTACATGACTTAAAAAAGTTAAAATGCAGATAACCTTATGCATTGTTTTGTCTCTTACCTCCTTTTGCATTTCCCTCTTACATCCCTGTCTCCCCACTACTTTATCAGTTACCCATTGTATTGCACAGTGAAGGATCCCACCTACTCCTTAGTTACTGAAATTTCATTTGAAACATTATTGCCTTTGAATCAGAATTGGCTTAGCAATTGTCTGTGAGTCAGACTTCATATTCTACTTCCAGCAACATGTTCCCCTAGTCCTTACAGTTGGGGTGATTCATTTTACTCCCCTTTGACTTAGTTTTTATTTTTTTCAATTGAATTGTACAGTGATAAACATCTCAGGAAGGATTTTAAAATATGAGATTTATATTATGCTATAAAAATGATCCCTGGTCATAATACTTGATTACTATAAGTCCCAGATATCTAGGGCAACAGACCATCCTGGTTCAAGTGGAGAAAGTGATGTGTGGCAATTTCAACTGATTGATCAGTCCTGTCGAATCTCGGAGGTCAATGTTTTACTAGGTTTTAACTCTAATTGCAGACTTTTCGTCATAGCCTTGTCTCAATCATTTGCATAAAACGCAAGTGTTTGTTGCTTGTGGTAAAAGTAAGCAGGTTAAAGTGGCTAGATTAAAGTAATCTATCACTGAAAATGTCCTCAAGTGAGAACAAAATCCTGCCAGTATTATACCCGCATCTTATACCATTTTTGAAACTGAAGTTAGCTATTTTTTTAATCATATATACATTAATACATGCAGGACTGAAAATTTTTGAACTTTAACTCTTCCTTTTATCACCTAATCATTAGTCACTATATGACCACATAAGGAAAAGTTAATTCATAAGTAATGCTTTGAGAGATACGTTGTTCAAAAAGAGCAGAATTACTTTTCTCATTTCAAGTAAGAGTTTTCTGAAGTATATTTCTTAAAGAAAATAAAATATTAACAAGTAGTATAGTGGGTTACTGAAAACTTTTATTCTGAGTTCTCTGATATTCTCTTCAGAGCTATTTAAAGGTTACCTTTACCACTTTGATATCTTTGTTCTTTAGTTTTCTTAACCATTCTCTCTGGGCAATAGTTTTTTTCTGGTCAAATTGAAAAATGCCCTCCTTACCTTCCATTTCTTCTAGTACAGCTAGTTCATAAAGACTCTTGGAATTTTCCCCCTTTTCCTCTATATTGAAGTTGTATGGATTTTGAAAAAAATGTCTGAGCAGCTTGAGTAAAGCTGCTTTGGTTGATTGACTGCATACAATATAACTGATCAAGGCAAAGGCTCACTTCTGGTAAGAGACATGGTGCTTAGCCTACTTCTTCCTTTCCAACACTGCATGCTATCATAGAAATTCATGTCAGTAAATTGTCCATTTGTGGCTGCATAGGGCTATGTAATCTGCTGTGATCTGAGTACTTCTTCCCACAAGATAGGGTGAAATCCACAATACGTTATGGAGATGATTCAAATCTACATTCCAATGTAAGACATTTTACTATTTTTGTTGCACTTTTACTGATCTAATGGCTTCTCTTTTGGCTCAGACAGTAAATCTGCTTGCAATGTGGGAGACCCGGGTTTGATCCCTGGGTTGGGAGGATCCCCTGAAGGAGAGCAAGGCAACCCACTCCAGTATTCTTGTCTGTAGAATCTCATGGACAGAGGAGCCTGGCGGGCTACAGTCCATGGGGTCACAAAGAGCCGGACGTGACTGAGCAACTAAGCACACAAGCACACACACTCTGTATCTCTTTAGGAAAAGCCTTCTTCAAAGCTGATTATTACGTACAAGTTTGTTTCAACTCTTGTTTTCCCTGCAATATATCTACATAATTTTAATATAGAGTATAATATCAAACTGTAAGTATGTTTATGATGCTATAATACTATAGCAAATTATCAGTCTCCTTTGCTTTGTGGTGCTTTTTCTTTTGTAATTATAAAATGATGGTAGAGGGTAATGTGTGTAACCCATTTTCATCTTAGGGATTTTAATTACCACTCACTTAAAATTCACTCACTCATAACAAATGTGAAATGTGGTTTTGTTTTGTTTTAACTGTTTATGGGTATGAAAATGGTTATATTGCTGTCTTTTCATCTTCTCTTTGGCTATAATTGACCTAATATTTAAAATAAAACAATTTATATCAAGTGTGTAACTCTCCCACTCCCATGTCTGTGTTTCATATTTAAAGGTTGACTATACAGTCTTATAAAGGTAGCTAAAGATCACATAATTGGTAAATAACGTATAGTGTGATGGGCTGGAATGTGTGAAAATCTACAATATAATAAAGCTCTAGATTTTCTAGAAAATGTTTTCTTTAAAATTTCAGCCTAGAATTTAGACAGAGTTTTGGGTTATGAGGTTCACACTTTAGCTAAAAAGAACAGAGACATAAAATATGAAAAGTCATCACTATTATTACCACTATAATAACTATGATTTAGACAGTTCATTTTTTAATAAGAATGATACTGAATATTTTGAGTTACTCCAATTCAAAAGTTACTCTTTTGGGCTTCTGTTTCAATGGGACAAATACAGTTGTCAGTGATCATTTTATTCATTTGTTTAAAATCCCTCTTATTAAATATTTGAATGTAAATATAAAAAACAATGACTCTTCTCCTGACTAGCACAGAGGTGAAAGAAATATGGGACTGGAGCAAGGAATGATTTCAGGCAGGTAGTGACAGGACATGCACTTCCTTCAAAGATGAGTTTCAGCCAGGGAGTTAGATTTCTGCTTATGTGCTCCAATTTCTCTCTTATTAGAGTCAGTGACTGCCTCATGGTCTCAGCATTACTCTATTTTTGCCTTCTGTAAGTGGAAGGTTCATGGAAAAAGACAGAATATATGGATGATTTATTATGGTCTGGAAAAGGTCACATTGGGAATAAATTACTATTTTTTTTTTTTTTTTTAATTTCTAAGCATGCACCATTTAAGCAGTTTCAACTATTGTTCAGATAACCATTTAAGAATCTGATTTTGGAAACCGTTTAAAGAGAACTTATTTCGAAGAGAAAATGCTTTCAATTCTGCTTATTTGCATACAAACTTGAAATTTAAAACTTCTGATTGTGTTTCTGTTTTTAATTCTATTTTCTTTCAATTCGCCAATACTTTTTTTTTTCTAATTGGACTTGAACTTTTTACAACAAGTTCCATGCTTCTGCTAGCTACTCTGATTTTATTTTACATCCACCTTCCCATTTTGTTCTGCCAGACACTTCCCAAACCAGGCATGGTCATTCAAAGAATTTCTCTAATAGACTTGTTTCCATTTTCCTTCAAGAGGAGATGCTATTTTGAATAAATCCTTTTGTTTACTGCTGTCCCCATTTGAGAGACTATTACTTATATGAATAACTTGCAGAGATGTTACAGTTCCCTCTCAATTTACAGTTACTATTTTCAAAGAATAACAAGAAGAGATAAGAAAGCCTTCTTCAGTGATCAATGCAAAGAAATAGAGGAAAACAACAGAATGGGAAAGACTAGAGATCTCTTCAAGAAAATCAGAGATACCAAAGGAACATTTCATGCAAAGATGGGCATGATAAAGGACAGAGATGGTGTGGACCTAACAGAAGCAGAAGATATTAAGAAGAGGTGGCAAGAATACACAGAAGAACTGTACAAAAAAGAGCTTCAAGACCCAGATAATCATGATGATGTGATCACTGACCTAGAGCCAGACATATTGGAATGTGAAGTCAAATGGGCCTTAGAAAGCATCACTACGAACAAAGCTAGTGGTGGTGATGGAATTTCAGTGCAGCTATTCCAAGTCCTGAAAGATGATGCTGTGAAAGTGCCGCACTCAATATGCCAGCAAATTTGGAAAACTCAGCAGTGGCCACAAGATTGGAAAAGATCAGTTTTCATCCCAATCCCAAAGAAAGGCAATGCCAAAGAATGCTCAAACTACCGCACAATTGCACTCATCTCACACGCTAGTAAAGTAATGCTCAAAATTATCCAAGCCAGGCTTCAGCGATATGTGAACCGTGAACTTCCTGATGTTCAAGCTGGTTTTAGAAAAGGCAGAGGAACCAGAGATCAAATTGCCAACATCCGCTGGATCATGGAAAAAGCAAGAGAGTTCCAGAAAAACATCTATTTCTGCTTTATTGACTATGCAAAGCATAGTGACTGTGTGGATCACAATAAACTATGGAAAATTCTGAAAGAGATGGGAATACCAGACCACCTGATCTGCCTCTTAAGAAATCTGTATGCAGGTCAGGAAGCAACAGTTAGAACTGGTCATGGAACAACAGACTGGTTCCAAATAGGAAAAGGAGTACGTCAAGGCTGTATATTGTCACCATGTTTATTTAACTTATATGCAGAGTACATCATGAGAAATGCTGGACTGGAAGAAACAGAAGTTGGAATCAAGATTGCTGGGAGAAATATCAATAACCTCAGATATGCAGATGACACCACTCTTATGGCAGAAAGTGAAGAGGGGCTAAAAAGCCTCTTGATGAAAGTGAAAGTGGAGAGTGAAAAGGTTGGCTTAAAGCTCAACATTCAGAAAACAAAGATCATGGCATCTGGTCCCATCACTACATGGGAAATAGATGGGGAAACAGTGGAAACAGTGTCAGACTTTGTTTTTCTGGGCTCCAAAATCACTGCAGATGGTGACTGCAGCCATGAAATTCAAAGATGCTTACTCCTTGGAAGGAAAGTTAGGACCAACCTAGATAGCATATTCAAAAGCAGAGACATTACTTTACCAACAAAGGTTCGCCTAGTCAAGGCTATGGTCTTTCCTCTGGTCATGTATGGATGTGAGAGCTGGACTGTGAAGCAGGCTGAGCGCCGAAGAATTGATGCTTTTGAAGTGTGGTGTTGGAGAAGACTCTTGAGAGTCCCTTGGACTGCAAGAAGATCCAAGCAGTCCATTCTGAAGGAGATCAATCCTGGAATTTCTTTGGAAGGAATGATGCTAAAGCTGAAACTCCAGTATTTTGGCCACCTCATGCGAAGAGTTGACTCATTGGAGAAGACTCTGATTCTGGGAGGGATTGAGGGCAGGAGGAGAAGGGGACGACAGAGGATGAGATGGCTGGATGGCATCACTGACTTGATGGGTGTGAGTCTGGGTGACCTCCGGGAGCTGGTGATGGACAGGGAGGCCTGGCGTGCTGCGGTTCATGGGGTCGCAAAGAGTCGGACATGACTGAGCAACTGATCTGATCTGATTTTCATAGCTGATACAGTTGTATTTCCTCCTTCAAGCTGACTTCAACTATTCCCTTTATTAACTAGTCTTTACTTTCTATTTGTCAGGGAAGACAATGGCACCCCACCCCAGTACTTTTGCCTGGAAAATCCCATGGACGGAGGATCCTGGTAGGCTCCAGTCCATGGGGTCGCTAAGAGTCGGACATGACTGAGCGACTTCACTTTCACTTTTCACTTTCCTGCATTGGAGAAGGCAATGGCAACCCACTCCAGTGTTCTTGCCTGGAGTATCCCAGGGAAGGAGGAGCCTGGTGGGCTTCCGTCTATGGGGTCGCACAGAGTCGGACACGACTGAAGCGACTTAGCAGCAGCAGCAGCAGCAGCACTTTCTATTTGTAATGCTGTAATACAGCATTAATCCATTTTTAATAGCCATAACACAAATTAAATTTATCCTGAGACTCCTTCTTTTAAATATCATTTTGACTAAATATGCATCATTATAAATTACACAAGGCATAAGCACAGAACTCTTAAGATAATAATTTTAAGGGAAAACGTGAAGTCATTAGTAAGTTAATATTCCCTTTGCCTTTGTGTTATCCAGTAATCTATGTGTATACTCAAATGTCAGAATTTTATCATCTTGAAATAGCATTTTTGAAGTTGACTTTTACGGGGTTAAAGAATTACACATTCTAGATGTTAAAAGTACTTTTGAGCCCTGTGTATTAGGTAGTTGTTCAAATGTTTTGTTTTACTCCTCAGATCTATACTTCAGAACCAGGGATAGTAGAGGTCATCTCTCACTTGTATTAGACTCATCCAACTGTTACTGTTTTGATTTTTTTTATCACAAATCATCATTCTTGGCAGTATCTATTTGGTGCTTGCATAAGGCTGACCTAATAAGAGAAAAAGGCTCCCCACACCTCCCAGATAGTAGGTCCTAAATTTGGTTTCAGGTGACGGGAAAAAACACTGAACACATTTCTCCTGCATTTCAAATAACAATTTGTGGCTACTGTGCTCTAATGTGTAGGAGAAGAGAGCCCGTTATCCAGACCTAAACTGCAGGCAGAATGGTCTTGTGCCCCGGCAGTCAAGTAAAAGTGTCATCTCTGTCAACAAGAATCAGACTCACTTCTCAGCAATGCAGCATCCAGGAGTCCTTGCTATCAGTTTCTCTGAAGCTGCTTAGGGGCACCCATGCAGAAAAAGCAAAATCCCACCGTCAGTCAGGGAGTTTGTGAATGTAACAAGTCAACCTGTGTGCATTCATATGGATGAAATAAATCAGGAGACAGCACTTGCTGTTGATGGGCATTCTTTTTAGGGACCTTAATTTTACTGTGCTAATAATTTTTGCAGAGCATGAAGCCAGGCTTCCTTTGGATACAAATGATTTATGAAGGTTATTTCTTTGGAGGAGGGCTGATTCCACCGTGTGTGTTGTGCGAGGTCACATGCCATCCTTTGAATTCTGTCTGTGTGTTAATTGCAGCAATTTGAATTATTTTATTTAAATTGCCAATGAAATTGTAGCAATTAGAACAGCATGAACTGTTTCTGTTTGCTTTTTTTCTCTGCTGCATATGCCATTTTGGACTCTACCAGGTTAACTTTATTAGTGCTCTAATTTACTCTTCAACTTTTATATCTGCAGGTTTTAGAGGATTGGTATCAGCAACTTGAGACTGACTTTTTTCACATATAATCTAGATAATGCCACGTAAACCGTGGCTCTCTTCAAATGAGCAGATAGTTTTCTTTCGAAGATCATGTGTTAAGATTTGTATATTTTAAATGTTAATGCCTGCCATGGAACTAAAGTGATAAATCTATAGATTTCAAGTCTCAGTCTTCATCATGGACCGGCGCTCTTGCTCTAAGTCCCATATATAAAGATACATAGGAAGGTTCTTAATGAGTTTTGGCATCTTTGTTAGAGACAATTCTGATTTATAGCTTTTTCCTAATAGCACATATTTGCAAATTCGTTGTTTAATCGCTAAGTCATTTCTGACTCTTGCTATCCCATGGAATAGCCTGCTAGGCTTTTTATGTCCATGGGATTTTCAAGGCAAGAATACTGGAATTGGTTGCCATTTCCCTCTGAAGGGAATCTTCCGACCCAGGGATCAAACCTGTGTCTCCTGCATTAGCAGGATTCTTTACCATCAAGCCACCAGGGGAGCCTCACATTTGCACATAGAAATTAGTAAGAGTACTACATCCTTCCCTTGCCTTTCCTATACACATTAAAGCCCATTTCCTAACCATACATTTGAGAGTAAACTCCCTAGTTCCATAATTGTAGATATCTGTTTAAGGAAAGGCTACTTGAAGGACTAATTTTTCCCTCTGAATGGAAAGTATTTTTTTCTGGTTTGATGAACAAAGTTGATGCGTAAAAGAAGACCCAGTGCAACAGTCCATCTCCAATAGCTTGTTTGTCATACCAGCTGAGTCAAATCTAAATATCCTTACAAAGTCTCGTTTGAAAAGATGCCTTTAACCCAATGTTCATAGAACTACTATTTACAATAGTCAAGACATGGTAGCAACATAAATGTCCAATGACAGAAGAATAGATAAAAAAAGATGTGGCTCATTTGTGTATGAATCCCAGGGACGGGGGAGCCTGGTGGGCTGCCGTCTCTGGGGTTGCACAGAGTCAGAAATGACTGAAGCGACTTAGCATCAGCAGCATGTATACTTACCACAATGGAATATTACTCAACCATAAAAAGAATGAAATCATGTCATTCGCACCAATATGGATGGACCTAGTGATTATCATACTAAGTGAAGAACATCAAAGATAAAACATATATGAAACCACTTATATGTGGAATCTAAAAATATGATAGAAATAAACTTATTTACAAAAGAGAAGCAGATTCACAAGCATAGAACATTTATGATTACCAAAAAGAAAAGGAGGGGGATAAATTAGGAGTCTCGGATTAGCAGGTGATGGACAGGGAGGCCTGGCACGCTGTGATTCATGGGGTCGCAGTCGGACACGAGTGAACAACTGAACAGAACTACTATGTGTAAAATAAACAGTGAGGTCTGACTTTATAGTACAGGGAGTCATATTCAGTATTTGTAATAAACTATAATGGAAAAGAAAAAGCAAATATCCTTCCAATAAGTTATAGGAAGATTCTATGAATACACTGTCATACACACAAACCATGAACATTTTAAGAGTTGCAAAGGGATTTATAATGTCATTTGCCTTGGTTCACTCATGTATCTTTCATGAAATCTTAAATTGTCTTTCAAATTCTTCCTCACAATCTTTTTTCTATAATACTTTTTTGGTAAAGAATATTCTAAGAAAATATGTTGCATTTTTTAAGATTAAGAACATTTTAAGAATATGCAGAGCAATTGATATTTAAAACTAATAGTCCAAAAACCTTTTTTTAGATTGTGACCTTTCAAATACTACTGTAGACTGAAAATGTGATTAACTCACAAACATACAGATGTTTCTCTGAAATCTTAAACAAAATTCATCTCCCAACCCTCACAAACCTATAGGTTCCATCTATTATCTACTTAATGATATAGGTTATTCAGAAGCATTCAGCCATTATGGATGTGAAATTTTGGTCAAATTTTATTTCGTAAGGAGACATATTAAATTTTGGGCCAGTTTTCCAAGTGTCAAGATTATTATCACCAAGATCTCTACCAAACTTTCTATAGTGACAGGGTAGGCACAGCTCTGATGACCCGGTCTGTCAAATGTGTCTGTGTTACTAATCACAGTCTGACACTGTAAAGATTAGTTTATGATGACAATGAATCTCAGGAGACTAAATCAGACAGGGAATGATTCATGGTTGCAAAATGAAATACCACATTGTTTCAGGTATTTCAGAATATTTTACTTTTTCATGGTACCAATCAGCTATAGCATGTGAGGTCACAGGGTCAGTAGTTAGATCCTTGATTTAGTTGATTGTAGTGAGAGTAGCAGAGTCACCATAGTCTCTCCTGGACCCCACGTGTGATTAGCCCAGGATAACTTGTGAACATGAAAGTCTGGAATTAGCTTTCTAAAAGAATAGTTTTTCTGGATGCAAGGCTTTGGATCATGGAAGTGACTACCTTTGTTGCTTAGTGGTGACTTTTGTTTACAACTTTGCTCATTTGGAAATGAGCTAAGGAAAATCTGGTTTCCTTACCCAATCATGGGGTAGAAATAAAATGGACCCATGTGAAATACTACAGATCTCCAAGTAATTAAGGAATGTAATAAAGTATGCTTTGGTCATTTATCATGTGGTACCTCTTGCTGGATCCAGTGTGAGCACAGAGGACCAGCGGAGATAATGCTTCTTCCCCGCCTTGATTCTAATAAAGGAAACTGCTGGCCTCTGTACTTCAATTTATGGCTTTTGATTTATTTTAGCTGAGTCATCCCAATGATATTCTTTTTATTAAAGTTTCTCCCTGCTTAAAATTTTGCTTTCCTAAAAATGAGAAATTCTAGTGCACCCTAAAGAATAACTTTTCATAGTACATGAATTCATTCTACCAAATCTTAAGAGATGCTCTGCTTCCTTACCTCTGTAGATTTCGTTCATCAGTCTCTCCTCTAAATTCCTAAAGATTTTGCAGTTCAAACCAGATATCCCACCACTTGATTATACACTGTATGCTGTAGTCATCTGTGTAGTGATTCTTTAAACAGGGACAGGCCCAGAGGATGATTTCCAATGACCCAGAGCACCTGGACTTCTTCCTCAAGTGGACCTTTGATGATATACAACTCAAACTCTGTTCATTACTTTTGCGGTTGATGCATTAATCAAGAAAATAATAATGATATTTATTCTTTTAGCTGTATCATTAATTGTTCACATAATAATAAAGACGAATAGAAACATTTTTATTTTCTATATGCACTTATAGAATAATGCATATAAATATGTGCTAACTTTATATCAGATAAATTACACAGCCAATTAAAAGAGGAAGGAAAAGAATGATGCCATTTTTCATTTGGAAGAGGCTTTTGACAGCAGAGTCCTTATTTTTACCATGAAGAGATACAGTTTTCACCTGAAAAATCAGTCAACCAAAGGCAAATCCTTAAGTAATAGGTTCTGAAGTAGGCAGAACTGGGTTTAAGTCCCTGTTCAATTGCTTACTATCTTTGTGACCTTGTAAACGCTGTTTGTTTATTTTCTGGGTGAGAAAAGAATCAAATGCACTTCCTTGGGATTGCTGGGTGGGTTCAGCACATAAATATATGTGAAAATGTCTCACGTAATATCTGGCATCTGACAGGGCTTCTGTTAGCATCCTCACCGACTGGAGAAATCTCAGGGACACAGAGGAGGAAGAGATTTTATACACCATGAGGAGATTCCCCAGTGTTGACACTGTCAGATTTTTAAAATTGTCATTGTGGTACTTTGTTTATTTCATAATTTCTTCAACCTATACAAGTGGTAGAAAGCTGAGACTAAGTATGAGATTTTGCATAAAGGAATTTGAAGACATTTTTTAAGTAAGCAGAAGAAAGCAATTTTGAGAAGTGCCATTTTGGATTTAAAAAAAAAAAAAGAAGACGAAGAAAAAGAGAGAAAGTAACATGAACTACTCCCTTTGCCATATTTTAATTTTGAATTTATTGTATTAAAGCTTCAATGTTTAATTTTTTAAAAAATTATATACATTACTGGCATTTCAAAGAATAAATATTTTTAATGTTTAGTCACACAGTTTTTGCTCCATAAGTGATGGCATTTTAATTGTATTTTCTTTTAAAATACATTGGAAAATTATTTCCCATAAAAAGCTCCTTGACTGTGGTCTTGTCTTAGTGTACATATTTGTTGTCTACTGGGAGATAGTGGAGGGATACCATATCAGTGTCCATGGCCATATGTTTTGTAGGAAGACATGGCAAATATGTGATTAACAACAGTCATTCATTCTCACTTCTATAACTCAAAAAATATAGAACAGAACAATATAGTAGAGATATGATTTAGTTATATAGTTTGTTGCACTAAAAAGGTCTTAAGTATCTTCCACTTCTTTATTTTTCCGAGAAATTCTCACTACCATCATCTCTGAGATGATCTAGCCTCATGATATACCCCTGAGAACTATAAGAAAATTGTAATTGATATTAAAAAATTAGCCAAATATATAATTTCTATTTAGATAATAATAAACATAGCCTTTTTAAATTTTATTTTTAATTGGGGGCTAATTGCCTTACAATATTGTGTTGATTTCTGCTGTCCAACAGTGTGAATCAGTCACAAATCAGTCATAAACATATATACATCCCCACCCTCCGAACCTCCCTCCCAACTCTCCATCCTACCACTCTAGATCATCACAGCGACTTCCCACAAGCTATTTTACACATGGTAGCATACACAATGGAGAAGGCAGTGGCACCCCACTCCAGTACTCATGCCTGGAAAATCCCATGGACGGAGGAGCCTGGTAGGCTGCAGTCCATGGGGTCGCTAGGAGTCATATATGACTGAGCGACTTCACTTTCACTTTTCACTTTCACACATTGGAGAAGGAGATGGCAACCCACTCCAGTGTTCTTGCCTGGAGAATCCCAGGGATGGGGGAGCCTGGTGGGCTGCCGTCCATGGGGTTGCACAGAGTCCGACATGACTGAAGCGACTTAGCAACAGCAGCATACACAATAAACATAGATTTAAATAATTATTTTATTGTTTAATTTACTTGTGTATTTTATGAATATATTTGTAGTTGTCTCATTGAACTAGTCATTGACATCTGCTAAAACTGAGAAGAGGTTCTGAAGACTCCTATTCCTTTGCCAAAATGTGTTTGGTTTTGCAGGGAAAATCAAACCTGTAAACAAGTAAATGCTGGTAGTAAAATTTTGGTAAATTGAATTGAATAGTTTGTTTCTTTTGAATTTTGTGTATACTTTATACTGCATAATTCATATATTCTCTAAGTGAATAGGTCAATAATTACCAAAAGTTTTAGTAACCTGTGCCTTTCCCCCCACTGGGTTTTCCTGGTGGCTCAGAGGGTAAAGCATCTGTCTACAATGCAGGAGACCTGGGTTCAATCCCTGGGTCAGGAAGAACCCCTGGAGAAGGAAATGGCAACCCACTCCAGTACTCTTTCCTGGAAAATCCCATGGATGGAGGAGCCTGGTAGACTACAGTCCATGGGATTGCAAAGAGTTGGACATGACTGAGCAACTTCACTTTCCCCCATTAATCGATTTAGCATTGTTTCCTATGAAAGAAATGTAATAATTACTAAAACATTTTTATGTACTTTCTAACATCTCTATATAAATATATAAATGAATAAATAATTAAAACACTTTTAGTGTACTGCTGCTACTGCCAAGTCACTTCAGTTGTGTCCGACTCTGTCCACTGCGCTGGAGTGGGGTGCCATTGCCTTCTTTTAGTGTACTAACATCTCTATATAAATATATAATGAGTAAGTAATTAATGAATAAAGAGGAGAAGAAAAGGAAAAGAGATACTGAAACTTTATTTTAGGAACCACTAATTGTTTGTTGAATTCCATGAGAATATACTTATATCTCTGAAAATTTTCGATTTCAAATTTTGAAAATTCAAGATAGTGTCAAATGTATTATTGCTGCTACTAGGGGTCTTTCAACACATCAAGTTTCTGTGTGTGTATTTACATATTTTCCCTAGTCTTTCACTAAAGAACATTTATTGACTACTGCAGTAGAGATTGATATGGATTAATACATTTCTAACAAAATGTTGAAAGCCTATGAAGACTATCTCTGACTTTTAAGTGTTTGCAGCCAGAAAGAGAAACATATGTGGCAACAAAGATATTAAAAGTCTTTGATATCAAGTGACCACAGCCCAACTAAACAGGCCTAATAATCAAAGGAACTGAGTTGGCTCAAATAACTGATAAGTCATTTTCAGGGAGGACAAATGTATCAATTATGCAGTCAGAGATCTATATTTCTCCAAATTTTGGCTTCAACACCTCTGATCTGTCTGACTTACGTGATTTAGGTAGATTCCAACCTTACATATACAGAGTAACCAGCAGAAGTAACAAACTCATCAGGAGAAAGAGACCCCCTCTTTCTGAGTAACTCTAAGAAAAGTACTGTCCTAGAAAACACTTCACTGTCCCAGAGTGTGAGATGCTGTCAATAGGACACGTAGGGTCACATTCTGAGGCCTAGAACCTGAGTCATTTACCCCCAAAAATATAGGCAGAGGAAGATTCTTCAGAGGAAAATCAGGGTGCTATTTCCACAAAACAGCAGGGGTGTTGAGTGCCAGGCAGGACAAAGATCGTAGTTTCAAATACTTAGAATGGCAGCCACGTGCACTGTTGTTACTGTCTTTGTAACTAGGGAAACGGTCCTAATTCTTGGTCAAAAACTATTAGTGTGTTGTCTTAGCTGCAGATAACACAGCAACTAGGTATTTTTTCCTGCCATGTACTCTGCTCTAACACTCACTTACCAGACAAACTGCTGTTGCAGTTTCTAGCAACTAAGCTCAGAGTTGTTCTGCTGTCTGAAGACCAGCCAGTCTCCTTCAGGCAATTCATAAAAGGATCGCAGCAGGTGTGAACAGATATCCAGGGATTAGTAAGGGTCACAGTCATAGCATTTCCCTTCCTATCAACCTGGCTAACTAATACTCATCTCTGTAAATGTGACTCATAGGATATCTGCCACAAGACTCAGTTCCTGATTCTTTTTTATGTAGAAAGAATAGACTACTATTCTTTCCCTTGGGGGTTTGTGTGGAGAGAAAGATGAGGGGATACTGAGAGCACTTGCCCTTTTGTTCTAGAGCACTTGAAAAGGAATTATGAGGATGATGGGAGCAGATCTTAGAGGCAGAGAGCAGTGAACAGAGGAAGATGTGAACAAAATTATGGACGGCTTTGAAATATTGTGCTCTCATTTCATAGTGGCATTAATATTCTTTGTATGAAGTTTTTAATTTTATATTGTATTGTCATATGATAGGCTTACTGTATGTAAGAGAGTTGTCACAAATATGTATGTGGGTCGTATAAGATTGATTGCTGGCTCTGGAAATACCGGAGATGGAATCTCTCTATAAACTGAACAAAATAGCAGTGACAGAAGTACCAAAGAAATGGTTATTAAGTTCAACTGAGTAAATAAAAGTATCTCTTTTCCTAATATTAGTAGTAGAATTGGTTTATGTGACTTTAATCACCAAAGGGTATATTTGACATTTTCTTAATGGAAGCTTCTCTAAATCAGCATTATGATACTTTTTATATCCTTAAATACACTAAACATTTACAAACCTTTTTTCTTTTCTCCAGAACCATTGATAATTTTCTGTCATTAAACAAAAGCAATCAAAATGTACAGCTCATTTCTCAGCCCTCTGGACTTTCTGAATTCTTGTGGCTGATGACTACAACTTGTTTCTTCCTTTGCTCTTAGGTTATCTATCAACTGTTCCCTTCCCATCATTGTCTCTGTGTTTACATAAAATAATGTTGCATTTGAATTTCATAATAGTGATTATGAATGTTATGGAAAAATCAAAAGTTCTTCCTTTTTCCAGTTTCCAACTTTAAACTGCTAAAGACTTAGAAGTCAGAATAGTAAGTTTGTGATTGGATGGCATGTGTGCTTGCTGCTGCTGCTGCTGCTACTGCTAAGTCACTTCAGTAGTGTCTTACTCTGTGCGACCCCATAGACAGCAGCCCACCCGGCTCCCCCATCCCCGGGATTCTCCAGGCAAGAACACTGGAATGGGTTGCCATTTCCTTCTCCAAGTCATGTCCAATTCTTTGCGACCTCATGGACTGTGCATGTCAGGCTCCTCTGTCCATGGAAATTTCTAGGCAAGAATACTGGAGTGGGTTTCCATTTTCTCCTCCAGGGGATCTTCCCCACCCAGGGACTGAACTGGAATCTCTGGCATCTCCTTCCCTAGCAGGCGGATTCTTTACCACTGGTGCTACCTGGGAAAGTTTGCTATAATTGTTGTAAATTAAAAGTAATAGTCTCTGTGTAAGACCCACAGAGTTCTGCATAAATAATGTTCTTGGGGGTATGGTACATAGATTTTATTATTTTTTATTTTATATTTATTTATTTATTTAAATTTTATTTTGCTTAACTTTACAATATTGCATTGCTTTTGCCATACATCAAGATGGATCCACCACAAGTATACATGTGTTCCCCATCCTGAACCCTCCTCCCTCCCCCCTCCCCATACCATCCCTCCGGATAGTCCCAGTGCGCCAGCCCCAGGCATCCGTTATCAGGCATCGTACCTGGACTGGCGACTCGTTTCAGATATGATATTATACATATTTCAATGATATTCTCCCAAATCATCCCACCCTCGCCTGTTCCCAGAGTCCAAAAGTCTGTTCTATACATCAGTGTCTCTTTTGCTATCTCGTAAACAGGGTTATTGTTACCATCTTTCTAAATTCCATATATATGCGTTAGTATACTGTATTTGTGTTTTTCTTTCTGGCTTACTTCACTCTGTATGATAGGCTCCAGTTCCATTCACCTCATTAGAACTGATTCAAATGCATTCTTTTTAATGGCTGAGTAATACTCCATTGTGTATACGTACCAAAGCTTTCTTATCCATTCATCTGCGGATGGACATCTAGGTTGCTTCCAAGTCCTGGCTACTGTAAACAGTGCTGCTATGAACATTGGGGTACACATGTCTCTTTCAATTCTGGTTTTCTCAGTGTGTATGCCCAGCATTGGGATTGCTGGTTCATAAGGCAGTTCTATTCCCAGTTTTTTAAGGAATCTCCATACTGTTCTCCAAAGTGGCTGTATTAGTTTGCATTCCCACCAACAGTGTAAGAGGGTTGCCTTTTCTCCACATCCTCTCCAGCATTTATTGCTTGGGGATTTTTGGATCGCAGCCATTCTGACTGGCGTGAAATGGTACCTCATAGTGGTTTTGATTTGCATTTCTCTGGTAATGAGTGATGTTGAGCATCTTTTCATGTGTTTGTTAGCCATCTGTATGTCTTCTTTGGAGAAATGTCTACCTAGTTCTTTGGCCCATTTTTTGATTGGGTCATTTATTTTTCTGGAATTGAGCTGTAGGAGTTGCTTGTATATTTTTGAGATTAGTTGTTTGTCTGTTGCTTCATTTACTATTATTTTCTCCCATTCTGAAGGCTGTCTTTTCACCTTCGTTATAGTTTCCTTTGTTGTGCAGAAGCTTTTAAGTTTAATTAGGTCCCATTTGTTCATTTTTGATTTTATTTCCAATATTCTGGGAGGTGGGTCATAGAGGATGCTGCTGTGATGTATGTCAGAGAGTGTTTTGCTTATGTTTTCCTCTAGGAGTTTTATGGTTTCTGGTCTTACATTTAGCTATTTAATCCATTTTGAGTTTATTTTTGTGTATGGTGTTAGAAAGTGTTCTAGTTTCATTATTTCACAAGTGTTTGACCAGTTTTCCCAGCACCACTTTTTAAAGAGATTGTCTTTAATCCATTGTATATTCTTGCCTCCTTTGTCAAAGATAAGGTGTCCATATGTGCGTGGATTTATCTCTGGGCTTTCTATTTTGTTCCATTGATCTATATTTCTGTCTTTGTGCCAGTACCATACTGTTTTGATGACTGTGGCTTTGTAGTAGAGCCTGAAGTCAGGGAGGTTGATTCCTCCAGTTCCCTTCTTCTTTCTCAAGATAGCTTTGGCTATTCGAGGTTTTTTGTATTTCCATACAAATTGAGAAATTATTTGTTCTAGCTCTGTGAAGAATACCGTTGGTAGCTTGATGGGGATTGCATTGAATCTATAAATTGCTTTGGGTAGTATACTCATTTTCACTATATTGATTCTACCGATCCATGAACATGGTATATTTCTCCATCTATTAGTGTCCTCTTTCATTTCTTTCACCAGTGTTTTATAGTTTTCTATATATAGGTCTTTAGTTTCTTTAGGAAGATATATTCCTAAGTATTTTATTCTTTTTATTCCAATGGTGAATGGAATTGTTTCCTTAATTTCTCTTTCTATTTTCTCATTATTAGTGTACAGGAATGCAAGGGATTTCTGTGTGTTGATTTTATATCCTGCAACTTTACTATATTCATTGATTAGTTCTAGTAATTTTCTGGTGGAATCTTTAGGATTTTCTACGTAGAGGATCATGTCATCTGCAAACAGTGAGAGTTTTACTTCTTCTTTTCCAATTTGGATTCCTTTTATTTCTTTTTCTGCTCTGATTGCTGTGGCCAAAACTTCCAAAACTATGTTGAATAGTAATGGTGAAAGTGGGCACCCTTGTCTTGTTCCTGACTTTAGAGGAAATGCTTTCAATTTTTCACCATTGAGGATAATGTTTGCTATGGGTTTGTCATATATAGCTTTTATTATGTTGAGGTATGTTCCTTCTATTCCTGCTTTCAGGAGAGATTTTATCATAAATGGATGTTGAACTTTGTCAAAGGCTTTCTCTGCATCTATTGAGATAATCATATGGTTTATACTTTTCAATTTGTTAATGTGGTGTATTACGTTGATTGATTTGTGGATATTGAAGAATCCTTGCATTCCTGGGATAAAGCCCACTTGGTCATGGTGTATGATCTTTTTATTGTGTTGTTGGATTCTGATTGCTAGAATTTTGTTAAGGATTTTTGCATCTATGTTCATCAGTGATATTGGCCTGTAGTTTTCTTTTTTTGTGGCATCTTTGTCAGGTTTTGGTATTAGGGTGATAGTGGCCTCATAGAATGAGTTTGGAAGTTTGCCTTCTTCTGCAATTTTCTGGAAGAGTTTGAGTAGGATAGGTGTTAGCTCTTCTCTAAATTTTTGGTGGAATTCAGCTGTGAAGCCGTCTGGACCTGGGCTTTTGTTTGCTGGAAGATTTCTGATTACAGTTTCAATTTCCGTGCTTGTGATAGGTCTGTTAAGATTTTCTATTTCTTCCTGATCCAGTTTTAGAAAGTTGTACTTTTCTAATACTTTGTCCATTTCTTCCACGTTGTCCATTTTATTTCCATATAATTGCTGATAGTAGTCTCTTATGATCCTTTGTATTTCTGTGTTGTCTGTTTTGATGTGTCCATTTTCATTTCTAATTTTATTGATTTGACTTTTCTCCCTTTGTTTCTTGATGAGTCTGGCTAATGGTTTGTCAATTTTATTTACCCTTTCAAAGAACCAGCTTTTGGCTTTGTTGATTTTTGCTATGGTCTCTTTTTTTTCTTTTGCATTTATTTCTGCCCTAATTTTTAAGATTTCTTTCCTTCTACTAACCTTGGGGTGATTCATTTCTTCCGTTTCTAGTTGCTTTAGGTGTAGCATTAGGTTATTTATTTGGCTTTTTTCTTGTTTCTTGAGGTATGCCTGTATTGCTATGAACTTTCCCCTTAGTACTGCTTTTACAGTGCCCCATAGATTTTGGGTTGTTGTGTTTTCATTTTCATTCGTTTCTATGCAGATTTTGATTTCTTTTTGTTTCTTCTGTGATTTGTTGGTTATTCAGGAGTGTGTTGTTCAGCCTCCATATGTTGGAATTTTTAATAGTTTTTCTCCTTTTATTGAGATCTAATCTTACTGCATTGTGGTCAGAAAAGATGCTTGGAATGATTTCAGTTTTTCTGAACTTACCAAGGCTAGATTTATGACCCAGGATATGGTCTATCATGGAGAAGGTTCTGTGTGCGCTTGAGAAAAAGGTGAAATTCATTGTTTTGGGATGAAATGTCCTATAGATATCAATTAGGTCTAACTGGTCTATTGTATTGTTTAAAGTCTGTGTTTCCTTGTTAATTTTCTTTTTAGTTGATCTATCCATTGGTGTGAGTGGGGTATTAAAGTCTCCCACTATTATTGTGTTATTGTTGATTTCTCCTTTCATACTTGTTAGTATTTGTCTTACATATTGTGGTGCTCCTATGTTGGGTGCATATATATTCATAATTGTTATATCTTCTTCTTGGATTGATCCTTTGATCATTATGTAGTGACCTTCTTTGTCTCTTTTCACAGCCTTTGTTTTAAAGTCTATTTTATCTGATATGAGTATTGCTACTCTTGCTTTCTTTTGGTCCCTATTTGCATGGAAAATCTTTTTCCAGCCCTTCACTTTCAGTCTGTATGTGTCCCCTGTTTTGAGGTGGGTCTCTTGTAGACAACATATGCAGGGGTCTTGTTTTTGTATCCATTCAGCCAGTCTCTGTCTTTTGGTTGGGGCATTCAACCCATTTACATTTAAAGTAATTATTGATAAGTATGATCCTGTTGCCATTTACTTTATTGTTTTGGGTTCAAATTTATATACCCTTTTTGTGTTTCCTGTCTAGAGAATGTCCTTTAGTATTTATTGGAGAGCTGGTTTGGTGGTGCTGAATTCTCTCAGCTTTTGCTTGTCTGTAAAGCTTTTGATTTCTCCTTCATATTTGATTGATATCCTTGCTGGGTACAATAATCTGGGCTGTAGATTATTTTCTTTCATCACTTTAAGTATGTCTTGCCATCCCCTCCTGGCTTGGAGAGTCTCTATTGAAAGATCAGCTGTTATCCTTATGGGAATTCCCTCGTGTGTTTTTTGTTGTTTTTCCCTTGCTGCTTTTAATATTTGTTCTTTGTGTTTGATCTTTGTTAATTTGATTAATATGTGTCTTGGGGTGTTTCACCTTGGGTTTATCCTAGTTGGGACTCTCTGGGTTTCTTGGACTTGAGTGATTATTTCCTTCCCCATTTTAGGGAAGTTTTCAACTATTATCTCCTCTAGTATTTTCTCGTGGTCTTTCTTTTTGTCTTCTTCTTCTGAGACTCCTATGATTCGAATGTTGTAACGTTTAATATTGTCCTGGAGGTCTCTGAGATTGTCCTCATTTCTTTTAATTCGTTTTTCTTTTTTCTCCTCTGCTTAATTTTTTCTACCATTCTATCTTCTAATTCACTAATTCTATCTTCTGCCTCTGTTATTCTACTATTTGTTGTCTCCAGAGTGTTTTGGATCCCATTTATTGCATTATTCATTATATATTGACTCTTTTTTATTTCTTCTAGGTCCTTGTTAAACCTTTCTTGCGTCTTCTCAATGCTTTTCTCCAGGCTATTTATCTGTGATTCCATTTTGATTTCCAGATTTTGGATTAATTTCACTCTCATTATTCGGAATTCTTTATCTTGTAGATTCGCTATTTCTTCCTCTTTTGTTTGGTTTGGTGGGCATTTATCCTGTTCCTTTATCTGCTGTGAATTCTTCTGTGTCTTCATCTTGTTTAAATTGCTGAGTTTGGGGTGTCCTTACTGTATTCTGGCAGTTTGTGGAGTTCTCTTTATTGTGGCATTCCCTCACTGTATGTGGGTTTGTACAGGTGACTTGTCAAGGTTTCTTGGTTAGAGAAGCTTGTGTCAGTATTCTGGTGAATGGAGCTGGATTTCTTCTCTTTGGAGGGCAATGGAGTGTCTAGAGGGCAATGGAGTGTCTAGTGATGAGTTATGTGATGTCTATGATTTTGGGGTCACTTTGGGTAGCCTGTATATTGGCTTGGTTTCAGTGTATGTTTGGAGGCATTTGATGAGCTCCTGTCAATTAATATTCCATTGGATCAGGGTTTGGACTTAAGCCTCCTGCTTCCAGTTATCAGTCTTATTTTTACAGTAGTCTCAAAAACTTCTCCTTCTATACTGCACTCCACAACTGGACCACTCAGAGATGTTCACGGAGTTATACAGAGAAGAAAAGAGGGAGGAAGGAGACAGTGGTGGTCAGGAGGATAAAAGGAGGGAATGAAAAGGAGAGAGACAGATCCAGTCAGTAATAGGCACAAATTGATTACATATACCAGAAAGCATATATTAAAGATCTAGATTAGAGTTTGGAGTTTCAGGAATACAATGTCAAAGAAAAGATGAAGAGATAGAAAGAGGGAGGAAAAAAAATAAAAAGTCACAAAAGTTATAAAATAAATGAATAGGTAAAAAATTGATAGCAGTTACCAATAAACTAAACTTATGAATCTAGAGCAGAGTTTGGAGTTTCAAAAATACAATGTTAAAGGAAAGAAAAAAAGAAAAGACAAAAAGAAAAAAGAAAAAAAAAGGGGGTCACAAGAGTTATAAAAAATATTCTAAAAGTGGAAATTACAGGAGTACTAGAGGATAAAAAAAATTTTAAAAATTTTTTAATAAAAAAATATATATAACTATATATATAAAAAAAAAGAAAGAAAGAAATAATGATGGTAAAAATAGTAACAATATATATAAGACTTTCTCTGTTATTGTTGTGGGTATTGTGGGTTCAGTTCATTTTTGGCTAGTTCCTTGTTCCGGCTTAAATTTCTCAAGATCTATAGGCCCCTTTCTCTGTAGTTGGTACTAACCACGGGGTTTTAGTTTATTGCCTGTTGCTTCCATGGCGGTTCCCTCTGTTATAGCTTCCTGTGTTTGCTGGTCTCTTCAGTGTCTGATTTCTGCCCTGATACAAAGGGTGCAGTGGTGGACACCTTTTTTTTTTTTTTTTTTTTTTTAGGCTCACTTGTTCAGTTGTGCTGCGGGGAGGGAGGGACGCTGCATATAAATACCACTGGCCTGTGCTCGCAGTGGCTCAGCCATACTGGGTTTGCCCCTGCTCACAGCGCATGTAGCCTCCCTGCCCACTCTGCTTAGGCTCTCTGTTTCCCCGCCAGAATCATCCCCGACCGGTCCTGGGCTGCTTGCCCCTCCCAGGTCTAAGCCGCTCAAATTCAGGAACTCGGGTAGTCCTCAGAGGCCCAGGCTCGGTTGGGCCTGTGTTTTGTGCCCTTCACAGAATCCAGCAGCGCAGGTAATGAAGTGTTTAGCAAGCGTGGCTTCTGCTACTTATCGCCTCCCCGCCACTCGGTTTTCTAAGTGTACCACTGGCACACTTTCTTAGGCGGATGTTAGCCAACCAGAGCCCTAAGAAGTCTTAGTTAGCAAAGAAGCCTGCTTACAGTTTTGTGGATAATGTCTCTCTGGGGCTGCAATTGCCTCCCTCTGGCTCTGGCTGCCTGTCACCGGAGGGGGACAGACTGCAGCCAGCTATCTCTGTACAGTCCTTTGTTCTGTGCGCAGGCCTGGCGGTGTCTTGGGTTAGGGCTGGCTTTTCGTGTGGTAGGTATCCCACAGTCTGGTTTGCCAGCCCAAATTATTCCGCTCAGGTAGCGCTCGGGATATTCAGGCCAATGCAGCCCACAAAGAAGCGGCCTGGGAAGAAGCGGCCCGTGAAGCAGTTCGCGAAGAAGTGGCCCACAGCGCCTCCCTGCCCAGCCCTCACTTGCTAATGGCGGATGCGGGTGTTTGCTCTGTTTCTCCACTGGGGAAGTTATCATGGGGCTCGTAGATCTGTGGGTTTTAATTGATTATTTCCCCATCGCTCCCGGTCTCCTCCCTCGAGTCAGTTATGCATCGCCTCTCATCCTCTTCGTCCTTCCCCCCCCCCCCCCCCCCCCCCCCCCCCCCAGGTTCGGCACAGACTTGGCAGTGAGAAAGAAATCAGGATTTCTTCAGAATGGATGTTCTTCTTGGTCCAAGGACTCTCAGAGTCTTCTCCAACACCACAGTTCAAAAGCATCAATTCTTCCCTCCCTTCTTCACTCCAACTCTCACATCCATCATACCACAGGAAAGACCATACCTTGACTGCGCCTTTTTGTCTCTTTTTAATATTTTAGTTGTTTCCTCCTCCTCTCTACCATCTCAGTGTTTGGCAGTTTGACACTGTTTCACTGTTTCCCCTCTTTTCCCTGAGTGTGGGACCAGATGCCATATCTTCGTTTTCTGATGTTGGCTTAGCACCTATCTCCTTCCTTTCATCAGGCTTTCCCCCCCTTTCTGCCTGAGTGGTGTCATCTGATTCTGGTTTTGTTTTCTCTTCCCTTCTTCTTTTCTCTCTCCGTGCTGGTTTGGGGGTCCTCTTCCTTTAGAAAGCAATGAGTTGCTTTTCTGGGTGTCTGATGTCCTCTGCCGGCATTCCGAAGTTGTTTTGTGGAATTTACTTGGCATTTAGATGTTCTTTTGATGAATTTGTGGAGGAGAAAGTGTTTTCCCTGTCCTATTCCTCTGCCATCTTAGCTCCCCCCCCTCTGGTACATAGATTTTAAAAACAGGTTATCTTTTACCACCTGGTGGCACAGATGGTAAAGCGTCTACCTGCAATGCTAGAGACTCGGGTTCGATTCCTGGGTCAGGAAGATCCCCTGGAAAAGGAAATGGCAATCTACTCCAGCACTCTTGCCTGGAAAATCCCATGGACGGTGGAGCCTGATAGGCTCCACCGTCCATGGGATTGCAAAGAGTCGGACACGACTGAGTGACTTCACTTTCACTTTTCACTTTATTAAAATTACTATTCTCCTGATAATTTTAAGGTAATAGTCATTATGCTGGGTTGAGCTAGACCCTCCACCTAAAATTTGCTTTAGGCATTGAGAATGATGATGTCATACATTCAATAGGATCTAAAATGGTTTAGTATGCAAATTAGGCTTTCTGGGGAGAGTAGGAGACCCTGCTAAATAGGTCCAAAAACGACTCTGGAGATCAGGAGTAACAACAAGGTTGGAATTTTATGGTGAATAGAGGGTAGACCAGGGATGAGGGTTCCCCTACATGGGTTAGGGCTTGTATGATTTTAAATTTCCATCATTCCCTCCCCCCACCCCCCCACCTCCAACAAAAGGACACCTGGCTCTTTATTAGCTTGCCCAGATTTGGGGCAGAAGGGAAGAGAGTAGGGCTTTAAAGCTGTCAGTAATCAAATATTAAAAAAAAAAATAAAATGAAGTCAGACCCTACTACACCTAATAAATATTGGATTGGCCAAAAATTTCATTTGGATCTTTGTAAGATGGCTTGGAATAACCTGAACAAATTTTTTGACCAACCCAATAATTAAGCAGTTGATTTAAAGAAATACTTGCTCTAGTCTTCAAGCTTTGTTTGTAAATCCTATCTTGTTAGGCCCACTTCTTTAAAGATGAGTGATTCAGGCTTCTAGGATGCTTCTGATCCTCAAATGGAGATAATTCCTTGCCCTAACTTTATGAACAAAAACTAACCAACAACACAACAAATGATAGAGCAGATATGAGCCCACTTCCCGCAAAGGCTTTCTCTACCACAGATCTCTTCACAAAGGCTTTGACTGCTCAAGAGTCTCTGTACCTACACGATGTGCTGTCAGTGCTCTTTGAAAATGAGACAATGGTGCTAAATTGGAGATCTATGGGGAAGCACACAGCAGAGCAAACTGACTGCTTCTGAATGGCCATCAACAGGATTTGCTTCCTTTTATCTCATTCGTCTGTGCAACAGAGGGCTTAAAGTGCCTCAGGAAGTTCCTTTATCCTGGGCAGAAGGGGTTTGTGAGTCTTGATTTCAATGCCCTTTTATACTGTCACTTTCAAAGGAGATGCTGTGCAAAGAGTGAATCTGTAACAGAAATGGTTGTCATGGCAGCCTTAAAGAGCCAGCATCAAAAATATTAGCAAACAATTTAGTAGGTCAAGCACATGAATAGTCTGGGCCTGTTGCCATATAACATCCATCTGGGTGGGAAAATTCTGCAGCTGGAGCAGAGGACAGAGGTGGAGGGGACAATGACATGCTTCCTGGTGTCAGTGGGATCTTTTCAGTTTGCTCAAAAAACTGATAATCACCGTACCTGACACAAAGTCATTTTTCTCTAAGGACCTGTTAGGAGCTTCATAGGAAGTCCAGAGGTATTATATTTCTGGGTTCTGTTACAGTTTTCACCACAAGTTGTACCAAAGCGTTCCTTGTTGAAAGTGTACACATCTCACTTGAGATGTGTCATTTCAGCCCTTTTTAGTTCTGAAAGTCCATTCTAATCTCCCTTGTTGATAGTAGCTTGTTTACGTAGAATGATTCTTGATCACAGTTTTTATTATTGTCCTGAAAGTGAAAGTGAAGTTGCTCAGTTGTGTCCGACTCTTTGCAACCCCATGGACTGTAGCCTACCAGGCTCCTCTGTCTGTGGGATTCTCCAGGAAAGAGTACTGGAGTGGTTTGCCTTTTCTTTCTCCAGGAGATCTTCCCAACCCAGGGATTGAACCCGGGTCTCCTGCATTGCAGGCAGATGCTTTACCATCTGAGTCACCAGGGAAGACTCATTATTGTCCTAGTGGGATAATAGTTATAAAATGTTTTATACTATAAAAGTTGAATTCTGTTTTCTAGCTTCTGCATCTCTTTCAAACTTAGACCATTTTTTTCTGGGGGTGGTGGGAGATAAAAAGTACATTCTTGCTTTTGCTTTCCAGTGTAGGCCTTTGAAAAACAGCAAAAACTATATAGCATGTTTATATTACTGTTCTCTGCATGTTTCCAGGTATGTGTGTGTGTATATCATTTTCTCTCATTTAGATATTGCTGCTGTTAGGATGTAGTCCATGGGGTCGCTAAGAGTCAGACACAACTGAGCGACTTCACTTTCACTTTTCACTTTCACGCGTTGGAGAAGGAAATGGCAACCCACTCTTGTGTTCTTGCCTGGAGAATCCCAGGGATGGGGGAACCTGGTGGGCTGCTGTCTATGAGGTCACACAGAGTCGGACATGACTGAAGTGACTTAGCATAGCATAGCATAGCATAGCATAGCATAGCATTCTGTAACTCTTGGATGAAGAATGAATTGGATTGCTGGAAACATTGCATCAAGTTATTAAAGAGAGCTCAGGCTCATTCTGTTTTGTCACTAGGCCTCAGGGCTTAGTGTACTACTCAGTTTAACATAGCGCTCAGAAAATATTTGTTGAAAGAATAAATAAGCTTATGTTATAGAACTGCTTTTCCTTTCAATCATATACCAGAATTCTATGTGTTGGTTGTTATTCCTTTGCTTTTTAAACCTTTCTTTTACCCCTATTTTTATTTTATTTTATTTTTCTACTTACAAATAATGGGCAATGTGGATGTGTTTGAAGAGACATGACAGGCTCTTATTATTTCTTCAGCTGCTAATCTTATCTCCATTCCTGCTCTCTGTGTGCCATGCTTATGTCACAAAACATTGATCAATATTCACTTCTGATTTGTACAGTCATTTGGCAATGTCAGTTTAGTGTCCCTCTGTTTTCATAGGAATGACTATGGAGAGCGACACTTTTTTCTCATTTATCTTAATCTATAATGTGCCCTGGGACAAACAGTTGTAAGTTATTGTACACAGGATAACCATCATTTCAGTTCAGTTGCTCAGTCATGTCCAGCTCTTTGTGACCCCATGGACTGCAGCACACCAGGCTTCCCTGTACATCACCAGCTCCTGGAGCCTACTCAAACTCATGTCCATAGAGTCAGTGATGTCATCCAGCCATCTCATCCTCTGCCATCCCCTTTTCCATCTTCCATAGATCTTTCCCAGCATCAGGGTCTTTACCAGTGAGTCAGTTCTTTGCATCAGGTGGCCAGAGTATTGGAGCTTCAGATTCAGAATCAGTCCTTCCAAAGAATATTCAGGACTGATTTTCTTCAGGAATGACTTGGTTGGATCTCCTTGTAGTTCAAGGGACTCACAAGAGTCTTCTCCAAGTCTTCTCCAAGACCATAGTTCAAAAGCATCTATTCTTCGGTGCTCAGTTTTCTTTCTAGTCCAACTCTTTGTGAGATGTTGTCACAGCATCCATATGTGACTACTGGATAAATCATAGCTTTGTCTAGATGGACCTTTGTCAGCAAAGCAATGTCTCTGCTTTTTAATACAATGTCTCTGCTTTTTAATGTCTAGGTTGGTCATATCTTTTCTTCCAAGGGGCGAGTATCTTAATTTCAGGGCTGCAGCCACCATCTGCAGTGATTTTGGAGCCCAAGAAAATAAAGTCTGTCACTGTTTCCATCGTCCCCGTCTATTTGGCATGAATTGATGGGACCAGATGCCATGATCTTAGTTTTTTGAGTGTTGAACTTTAAGCCAACTTTTTCACTCTGCTCTTTCACTTTCATCAAGAGGCTCTTTAGTTCTTCTTTACTTTCTGCCATGAGGGTAGTGTCATTTCCGTATCTGAGGTTATTGGTATTTCACCTAGCAATCTTAACTGAGCTTGTGCTTCATCCAGCCTGGCACTTTGTATGATGTATTTGGCATATAAGTTAAATAAGCAGGGTGACAATATACAGCCTTGACATACACCTTTTCTGATTTGGAGCCAGCCTTGATCTGCATACAGATTTCTCAGGAGGAAGCTTAAGTGGTCTGGTATTCCTATCTCTAAGAATTTTCCACAGTTTCTTGTGATCCACACAGTAAAAGGCTTTGGCATAGTCAATAAAGCAGATCAGATCAGATCAGATCAGTCGCTCAGTCGTGTCTGACTCTTTGCGACCCCATGAACCGCAGCACGCCAGGCCTCCCTGTCCATCACCAGCACCCGGAGGTCACTCAGACTCACATTCATCAAGTCAGTGATGCCATCCAGCCATCTCATCCTCTGTTGTCCCCTTCTCCTCCTGCCCCCAATCCCTCCCAGCATCAGAGTCTTCTCCAATGAGTCAACTCTTCGCATGAGGTGGCCAAAATACTGGAGTTTCAGCTTTAGCATCATTCCTTCTAAAGAAATCCCAGGGTTGATCTCCTTCACAATGGACTGGTTGGATCTCCTTGGAGTCCAAGGGACTCTCAAGAGTCTTCTCCAACACCACACTTCAAAAGCATCAATTCTTCGGTGCTCAGCCTTCTTCACAGTCCAGCTCTCACATCCATACATGACCACAGGAAAGACCATAGCCTTGACTAGGCGAACCTTTGTTGGCAAAGTGATGTCTCTGCTTTTGAATGTGCTATCTAGGTTGGTCATAACTTTTCTTCCAAGGAGTAAGCGTCTTTTAATTTCATGGCTGCAGTCACCATCTGCAGTGATTTTGGAGCCCTAGATGCATTTCTGGAACTCTCTTGTTTTTTTAATGATCCAACGAATGTTGGCAATTTAATTTCTGATTCCTCTGGCTTTTCTAAATCTGGCTTGAACATATGGAAGTTCATAGTTCACATACTGTTGAAGCCTCACTTGGAGAATTTTGAGCATTACTTTGCTAGCATGTAAGATGAGTGTAATTTGTGGTAGTTTTAACATTCTTTGGCATTGCCTTTCTTTGGGATTGGAATGAAAACTGACCTTTTCCAATCCTATGGCCACTGCTGAGTTTTCCAAATTTGCTGGCATACTGAGTGCAGCACTTTCACAGCATCATCTTTTAGGATTTGAAATAGCTCAACTGGAATTCCATCACCTCCACTAGCTTTGTTTGTAGTGATGCTTTCTAAGGCCCACTTGACTTCACATTCCAGGATGTCTGGCTCTAGGTGAGTGATCACACCATCATGGTTATCTGGGTCAAGAAGATCTTTTTTGTACAGTTCTTCTGTGTATTCTTGCCACCACTTCTTATATCTTCTGCTTCTGTTAGGTCCATACCATTTATGTCCTTTATTGTGCCCATCTTTGCATGAAAATTTCCCTTGGTATCTAATTTTCATGAAGAGATCTTTAGTCTTTCCCATTGCATTGTTTTCCTCTTTCTTTGCATTGAACACTGAGGAAGGCTTTCTTATCTCTCCTTGCTATTCTTTGGAACTCTGCATTCAAATGGGTATATCTTTCCTTTTCTGCTTTGCCTTTAGCTTCTCTTCTTTTCTCAGCTATTTGTATGGTCTTCTCAGAGAGCCATTTTCCTTTTTGCATTTCTTTTTTGTAGCATGGTCTTGATCCTTGCTTCCTGTGTAATGTAATGAACCACCATCCATAGTTCATCAGGCCCTCTTGTCTATCAGATCTAATCCCTTGAATCTATTTCTCACTTCCACTGTAGAATTGTAAGGGATTTGATTTAGGTCATATCTGAATGGCCTAGTGGTTTTCCCTACTGTCTTCAATTTAAGTCTGAATTTTGCAATGAGAGGTTCATGGTCTGAGCCACAGTCAGCTCCCAGTCTTCTTTTTGCTGATTGTATAGAGTTTCTCCATTTTTGGCTGCAAAGAATATAATCATTCTGATTTCTGTATAGACCATCTGGTAATGTCCATGTGTAGAGTCTTCTCTTGTGTTGTTGGAAGTGGGTGTGTGCTATGACCAGTGCGTTCTCTTGGCAAAACTTTATTATCCTTTGCCCTGCTTCATTCTATACTCCAAGGCCTAATTTGCCTGTTACTCCAGGTATCTCTTAACTTCCTACTTTTGCATTCCAGTCCCCTGTGATAAAAAGGACATCTTTTTTATAGGGATATTAGTTCTATAATGTCTTGTAGGTCTTCATAGTACCATTCAACTTCTGCTTCTTCAGCATTACTGATTGGGGCATAGACTTGGATTACTGTGATATTGCATGGTTTGCCTTGGAAATGAACAGAGATCATTCTGTTATTTTTGAGATTCCAAGTACAGCATTTCAGACTCTTGTTGATGAAGACGGCTTCTCCATTTCTTCTAAGGGATTCTTGCCAACAGTGGTAGATATAACGGTCTACTGAATTATAGTCGCCCATTTCAGTCCATTTTAGTTCACTGATTCCTAAAATTTTGATGTTTACTCTTGCCATCATCTTTGTGACCACTTTCAATCTACCTTGATTCGTGGACCTAACATTCCAGGTTCCTATGCAGTATTGTCCTTTACAGCATCAGAATTTGCTTCCATCACCCATCACATCCACAACTGGGTATTGTTTTTGCTTTAACTCTGTCTCTCTCTTCTTTCTGGAGTTGTTTCTCCACTATTCTCTAGTAGCATATTGGGCACCTTCTGACCTGGGGGATTCACCTTTCCGTGTCTTATCTTTTTGCCTTTTCATACTGTTCATGGGGATCTCAAGGCAAAAATACTGAAGTGGTTTACCATTCCCTTCCCCAGTGGACCACATTTTGTCAGAACTCTCCTTATGACCCGTCTGTCTTGGGTGGCCCTACAAGGCATGGCCCATCATTTCATTGAGTTAGACAAGGCTGTGGTCCATGTGACCAGTTTGATTATTTTTCTGTGATTGTGGTTTTCATTCTGTCTGTCTTCTGATGGGTAATGATAAGAAGCTTATGGAAGCTTCCTAATGGGAGATGCTGATTTTGGAGAAACTGGGTCTTGTTTCGCAGAGAAACTGGCCCTGATGGTCAGGGCCATGTGCTGCTGCTGCTGCTGCTGCTGCTAAGTCGCTTCAGTCATGTCTGACTCTGTGTGACCCTGTAGACGGCAGCCCACTAGACTCCCCAATCCCTGGGATTCTCCAGGCAAGAACACTGGAGTGGGTTGCCATTTCCTTCTCCAATGCATGAAAGTGAAAAGTGAAAGTGAAGTTCCTCAGTTGTGTCTGATTCTTAGCGACCCCATGGACTGCAGCCTACCAGGCTCCTCCATCCATGGGATTGTCCAGGCAAGAGTACTGGAGTGGGTTGCCGTTGCCTTGTCTGCAGGGCCATGTTCTGCTGCTGCTAAGTCGCTTCAGTTGTGTCCGACTGTGTGTGACCCCATAGATGGCAGCCCACCAGGCTCCCCCATCCCTGGGGTTCTCCAGGCAAGAACACTGGAGTGGGTTGCCATTTCCTTTTCTAATGCATGAAAGTGAAAAGTGAAAGTGAAGTCTCTCGGTCATGTCCAACTCTTAGCGACCCTATGGACTGTAGCCTTCCAGGCTCCTCTGTCTATGGGATTTTGCAGGCAAGAGCACTGGAGTGGGGTGCCATTGCCTTCTCCAAAGGCCATGTTCAGTAAATTTTTAATCCAATTTTTTGTGGATGGGTGAGGCTGTGTTCCCTCCCTGTTGTTTGACCTGAGACCAAACTATGGTGAAAGTAATGAAGATAATGGCAACCTCTGTCAAAAAGTCCCATGCATGCACTGCTGCACTCAGTGCCCTTGATCCTGCAGCAGGCCACCGCTATCCCATGCCTCCACTGGAGACTCCTGGACACTCACAGACAAGTCTGGGTCAGTCTCTTGTTGGGTGACTGCTCCTTTATCCTAGGTCCTGGTGCACACAGGGTTTTTGTTTGTGCCTTCTGAGAGTATGTTTCTCCAGTCCTGTGTAAGTTATGTAATCAAATCCCAGTGGCCTCTGAAGTCAAATTCCCTGGGGGTTCTCAATCTCATTGACAGATCCCCAGGTTGGGAAAACTGTTGTGGGTCCTAGAAGTTTCTTAACAGTGTTAGAACTTATTTGGCATAATTGTTCTGGAGTTTGTGGGTCTTCTGCTTAGTGGCTCTCTGGTGAGGTTAATGGCAACCTCCTCCACGAGGGCTTATGCCACATGCTGTGTGATCCAGGTCTGCTGCATCCAGTCCCCCAGCCCCTGTGGCAGGCCACTGCTGACCTGTACCTCCACAGGAGATACTCAAACACTCAAAGGCAAGTCTGGCTCAGTCTCTGTGAGGCCTCTGGGTCCTGGTGCACACAAGGTTTTGTTTGAGCCCTCTGAGCATCTCTGGCAAGTTTGGGGTTTGATTCTAAATATCAGTTTGCCCCTCCTACCATCTTGCTGAGGCTTCTCTTTTGCCCTTGAATGTGCAGTATCTTTTTTTGGTGGGATCCAACGTTCTCCTGTCAATGGTTCTTCAGCAATGAGTTGTAATTTTGGAGTTCTCACAGGAAAAGATCAGAATAACCATACTTTTGCCGTTTAAAGCTAGAAGTCTAATGTTTAACTATACAATGATTAAGCTTCTTGCTTATTTAGTTTCCAATTGTCTACTAGCTTAGAGATTTCACATTAATTGATGCCTAATTTGCCTTAAATTGAGACTGCTATTTGACCTTAGTTTCCTTTCTCACTAACACAGTTATTCTGCTCGTCCTATCACTACGCACAAGCTTTGTGGGCCACCCAAGGCCATTTTTGGATTTTTCTGGAGAACTAAGAATGAATGCAAACAGAAAAATGTCCCCTTTTTCTTTCTGGAAAAAAAATCTGGGGCAGATGTTCAATACTCAAGTACCACTGATGGGAAGTATGTAACATGTGTGTGTGAATTTTTATGTCAGCTACAACAAAATAGAAAGTGGTCAGTAGTATGGTTAGGAAAAACAAAAACAAAAACAAAAAAACACCAAACTGTATGCCCAGACTGTGTATTTTAGTCACTCAGTTGTGTCCAAATCTTTACAACTCCAATGGACTGTAGTCTACCAGGCTCCTCTGTCCATGGAATTCTCCAGGCAAGAACACTAGAATGGGTTGCCATTTCCTTCTCCAGGGGATCTTCCCAACCCAGGGATTGAACCTGGGTCTTCTGCATTGCATGCAGATTCTTTACCATCTGAGCCACCAGGGAAGCCCAAGGTTATCAAATTTTGTCTTTGTAAAAACTGTACCAAGAAAATAAAATGCATTTTTGAGCCATATTTGGATTATAGGCTCTGTTTTCATTAACTGATCTCAAGACTCCTTGTTGACTTCTTTAGCCCCTGCAGTTCCTTTTGTTTGATATTAGCATCAAGAAAGATGTATGGATGGACACTCTACCTTTATAGTCATTTTACTTCAAAGTTAGAGACTTGGTTATCTTTGTTAACTGTGAACTTGAACTATTATTACCACATTGCCGTGAAGCCCATGGCTTTGGATTCTTCTGCAGTCTACTTACTGTTTCATTATCATATACCAACTATCCGATCATCCTTCTTCACTTGTGGAAGACTTTGACACCCAGTTCATATGTTTACTCCCTGCCCTAAAGACCTGTGAACTTTGCATGTCTTCAGCAAACATGTTGGGAAACTGGCTTTAAAAAAAATATTCTGGTCTCTCAGGCCCCTGACTTCTTCATCTTTAGGCATCATTACTTGCATGCATTTTATCCACTCATTCCCATGGTGATACTCTGAGCTTTCTCATTATTTGGAAATAGTACCCCTTTAAAGTACTAAATTCAGAGTCTACTGTCTGACACAGTTTCCTAACCTTCAGATAGTCTAAAAAAGTTACTGCTGATCCTCCTCATTTAGCTATTCAATCCTTTGGTCCATCTACTTTTTCTCTAACAGCTTCCTTTCCTCACCCCTACTTTATTTCTTCTTCAGATTGAACTTCAAGTTACCATTATCTTCATGACTCTCTTAGCAATTTTTTCAACTCTATTACCTGTTCTGCTATTGAACTTGTGCAGGAAAGACTGCTATTGAAATTGTGCAGGAAAGACATCTTGATTAATCTAATAATCTTGTCTTTACATTTGAAGTGCTTAATGTAGCTGAAGAATTTATAAAATGGTATAGTTTTGTTCAACATAAATTTATGTCTTCAGCTTCCACTGTGCATTTAAAACTGCTTCTCAGTCCTTCCATTTTTTTTTTTAACCATCCCTCTCTTACATGTAAATATCTTTCAGAAGACCTAATTTACTAATTTTTCTCTCCCACATAGCCTCACCTCTGCTTCCTGCTGATTCCTTTCTTTCTTTTTTTTTTTTTTTTTTTTTGGAAATTATGAATAAAGGTACTATGAAGATGTGTGTGCAAATATCTGTGTAGATATAAGTTTCAGCTCCTTTGGGTAAATATCAAGAAGTGTGATTATAGATTGTATTATAAGAGTATGTTTCAGTAAACTTCTTACCACTAGATAAGGCATTATCAGGAGGTGCCTTGCTAGTCAAAGGGTGGTCTTCCCACCAATACCCTGAGCACCACTGGAAACTTACTAGAATTTTGGGGTCCAGGATCCAACTGCAGACTCACTCAGTCTATTTTTTCTTTTTGGCAGGGGAAAATGGACAAAGGAAAGGATCAATGAGGGTGGGAGGGAAATGGGAAGAAAGAAGGGGAGTGATGGTGGGGAGGAATATATATAATTTCTTAACCAATGGCTTTCTGTTTTTAATCACAAAGAACACTTAAAAAAAAATCATGTTGAATTCATCCTATATTAGGAGGTTTGTTCTCGAAATGAAAAGTTCAGGAAACAAAAAGTCCAGTTTGGGTGTCCTCATCTTTAGGCACATCTTGGTATTTTGAATTGGTAAGTCTATCTTTACCACAATATATTATTTAGGACAGGATCACATTTGTCACCTCTTCCTCCCTACTACCCAAAGTGGTACCAAACCCATAAAATAGTCAATAAACCTTTACAGAGTGAACAAATAAGTCTTTTTTTTTTTTTTTAAACTCTCCTGAGTGAACTGAATTTTTTGAGGATCATAAGTAAATATGTTTTCCTCTTTACTTTGTCTATTACAGCCAGATTATATGAGTGGGATATTAAAGTCTCCCACTATTATTGTATTGCTGCATATTTCTTCTGTTATATTAATTAATGTTTGTCTTAGATATATCAATGCTCCAATGTTGGGTGCATATATATTTATAATTGTTATAACTTCTTTTTGGATTGTTCCTTTAAGTCATTATGTGTAACCTTCATTTTCTCCTTTTCAAGATCTTTAAAGTCAATTTTATCTGATATAAGTATTGCTACTCCTGTTTTCTTATGGTCCATATTTGCATAGAAAATCTTTTTCCAGGCCTTCATTTTCAGTCAGTATATATCCCGTATTTTAAGGTGGTTCTCTTGTAGACAACATATATAGGAGTCTAGTTTTTGTATCCATTTGACCCATTTTAGTCTTTTGGTTGTCTCTTGTAAACAAGGTATGTAGGGGTCTTGTTTTTGTATCGATTCAGCCAGTCTCTGTCTGTTGATTAGGGCATTCAGCCCATAAACGTTTAAAGCAATTATTGATACATAAGATTTACTTTATTGTTTTGGGTTCGAATTTATACACCCTTTTAGTGATTCCTATCTAGAGAATGTCCTTTAGTTTTTGTTGGAGAAATGGTTTAGTGGTGCAAAAGTCTCTCAACTTTTGCTTATCTGTGAAGCTTTTGATTTCTCCTTCATATTTGAATGAGATCCTTGCTGGATACAATAATCTAGGCTGTAAGTTATTTTCTTTCATCACTTTAATTACGTCTTGCCATTCCCTCCTAGCTTGGAGAGTTTCTATTGAAAGATCAGCTGTTATCCTTATGGGAATTCCCTTGTGAGTTATTTGATGTTTTTGCCTTGCTGCTTTTAATATTTGTTCTTTATATTTAATCTTTGTTAATTTGATTGATATGTGTCTTGGGGTGTTTTGCCTTGGGTTTATCCTGTTAGGGACTCTCTGGATTTCTTGAACTTGAGTGGTAATTTCCTTCTCCATTTTAGGGAAGTTTTCAACTATTATCTCCTCAAGTATTTCCTCATGATCTTTCTTTTTATCTTCTTCTTCTGGAACTCCTATGATTCGAATGTTGTAGCGTTTGATGTTATCCTGGAGGTTTCTGAAATTGTCCTCATTTCTTTTGATACGTTTTTCTTTTTTCTCGTCTGATTCATTTATTTCTAGGATTCTATCTTCTAATTCACTAATCCTAACTTCTGCCTCTGTTATTCTACTATTTGTTGCCTCCAGGGTGTTTTGGATCCCATTTATTGCATTATTCATTATGTGTTGACTCTTTTTTATTTCTTCTAGGTCCTTGTTAAACCTTTCTTGCATCTTCTCAATCCTTGTCTCCAGACTCTTTAACTGTGATTCTATTTTGATTTCGAGATTTTGAATTAATTTCGCTATCATTATTCGGAATTCTTTATCAGGTAGATTCCCTATCTCTTCCTCTTTGGTTTGGTTTGGTGGGCATCTATCCTGTTCCTTTAGCTGCTGGGTATTCTTTTGTCTCTTCATTTTGTTAAAATTGCCAAATTTAGAGTGTCCTTACTATATTCTGGTAGTTTGTTGAATTCTCTTTATTGAGGCGGTTTACAGGTCTTTTCAATATCTGATCTCTGCCTTGTTACAGAGGGGGCAGAGATGAACACCCAAATCTAAACCGGCCAGGTTCAGGCACTCAGATAATCCTCAGAAGCACAGACTTGGTTGAGTCTGTGTTTCATGCCCTTCCCAGATCCGAGTAGTGCAGGTGATGAAATGTTCAGCGAGCGCAGGTGCTGCGACTTCTCGCCTCTCCGCCGCTCAGTTTTCTGGGTATACAAACAGCACACTTTCTCAGGCAGATGTTGACCATCCAGAGCCCCAAGAAGCGTGAGTCAGCACAGAAACCTACTCACAGTTTCATTAGACAGTGTCTCTCTAGGGCTATAATTGCCCGCCTCCGGCCCTGGCTGCCTGTCACTGGAGTGGGACGGCCTGCAGCCGGCCAACTCTGTGCAGCCCTTTGTTCCGTAGGTAGTCCTGGTGGTGTCTTAAGTTAGGGCTGGCTTTTGATGTAGTGGATAACCGACAGTCTGGTTATTTTACTCAGATAGCGCCCGAGATAGCCAGGCCAAATCCTTTCTCAAAGCAATGCAGGCCTCGCCGCTCCTCCTAACCCAGCCCCCGCTTGCCAATAGCAAATGCTGGTGTCCGCGCCACTTCTCCGCAAAAAGGGTTACCGCAGGGCTCGTTTTCTCGTTTTGAAGACAATGAGCTGTCTTTCTGAGTGCCTGATGTCCTCTGCCGGCATTCAGAAGTTGTTTTATCGAGTTTATTCAGCATTCAAATGTTCTTTTAATGGATTTGTGGAGGAGAAAGTATTCTCCCCGTCTTACTCATCTGCCATCTTAGCTCCTCCTCCGTGCCAGTGATTCCTTTCTATAAGCAATTAAACATGCTCTTGTTACTGTGCAAATAAATAAAACATAGAGGAAAAAACAAACCCCAAAACAAAACAGAACTCTGTATCACAGTCTCTTTAGATAGTATAGTTCCTTCTTTCATTCACAAAGTTCCTTCTTTCATTCACTACTGTACATTTTTCTACTTCTGTGTCATCCAATCTTCTCTCAGCACTTTGTTCTTACTACAATTGTCAAGATTATCATTGTTGATAAATATCAAACGTTTTGAGTCCATATCTTCCTGAACCTTTTAGCCACATTTGACACTGCTGACTCTCTGTTCTTAAAGAATATTTCTTTTGCTTTGTTGACACCAGTTCTCTTGGGTTTTCTCTTACTATCATGGCTGCTAACCTTTATGCCAGCTTTAGTATTACACTCTTTATGGTCTTATTTCTCTACAACTGTATTGAATCTGTACCTTACACATTTGCTCTATACTTTCTATGGCACTGTGAGCTAGACATCTCTGTTTGGAGGTCCCCGAGGCACTGAAATCTGAATATTCCCCAAACTGAACTCATTACCTCTCTTCTCCTTAATTCTGTTCTTGTCCTACTTTTCCCTTTCCCTGTGAATGGCATATCCTTCGTCCAGTTTCCCAATCTATAAACTTCATGTTTCCCTCCATCATTCTTCACACAGAGAAGAATCCCACCAATTTTACTACTCAGCATTCATGATTAAATTGATTTACAGTTTTGTAAAAAATTTTACCAAAGAGACAAGGGCAATAAAAGTATGTTATGGGAAAATCTAATCTATATTTTAGTTCAAAGAGAACTGACATTAAGTTGATAGAGTGTCTGACAGTCATCCAGTTGTGGACAGTGAGTGGTGATGGGGTGAAGAAGCGCTTAGGGGAGCAGGAACATCAAAAAAAAAAAAAATCTTGGAGTCTAGTAGGGGTAAGGCACATTAAAAAAAAAAAAACACAGAAAAATAAGTATATATAAATTATCAGGGTAAAGGAGAGAGTGGAATAAGAAATGAAGCTGATATGGAAAGTCAAGGCTAGTTTGTGGGAGCTTCATGTCTTCTATCAAGAATTTTGAACTTTAAGAACAAAGGAAAGTTGAGTTCTAAGCAGGAGGGTAACATGACCTGGTGATATTTAATTTAGTAAGAGCAGGGGCGTTGGTTTCATAGAATGATTTTCATACACACATGCACACACATATATATGAATTGTTGCTCAGTCACTAAGTTGTGTCTGACTCTGTGACTCATGGACTGCAGCATTCCAGGCTTCCCTATCTTTCACTATCTCCTGGAGTTTGCTTAAATTTCCATCCATTGAGTTGCTGATGCCATTCAACCAACTCATTCTCTGTTGCTCCCTCTCCATCTGCCCTCAATCTTTCCCAGCATCAGGGTCTTTTCCAATAAGTTGCCTCTTTGTATCAGGTAGCCAAAATATTGGAACTTCAGCATCTGTTCTTCCAATGAATATTCAGGGTTGATTTTGTTTGGATTGATTGATCTCCTTGTGGTCCATATGTATCTGTACATATATTATATATGTGTTTATATAGAGATAATCTTCCTATATATTCTGCTGCTGCTGCTAAGTCACTTCAGTCGTTTCCAACTCTGTGTGATCCCATAGACGGCAGCTCACCAGGCTCTCCCATCCCTGGGATTCTCCAGGCAAGAACACTGGAGTGGGTTGCCATTTCCTTCAATGCGTGAAAGTGAAAAGTGAAGTCGTTCAGTCGTGTCTGACTCTTCGCGACCCCATGGACTGCAGCCTACCAGGCTCCTCCACCCATGGGATTTTCCAGGCAAGAGTACTGGAGTAGGGTGCCATTGCCTTCTCCGATATATATATATTCTGCCAACTTGTCCTAAATAGCTTGTTTGCCTCACCAAAGAAAAGACCCTTGATGGAAAACATGCTTCTAATAACCCAAGCAGTTCTTTCTGGAAAAGATAATTTTGATTTATGCTATAAGACACATTCTGAAAGTTATTATCTATGCCTATATTTTTCACATAAATTTGGTAGATTTCTTTCCACAGGACCAATTTTCTTTTTTTTTTTTTTTTCCAACTCACACAATGTGGTGCAAGTAGGTGGCTATGTTCACCTCTATTTGAGAGATGATAAGAAAAATACTGTTCGTGGTTTGGGGATTTTATTCTGATTTGACAAATAATGAGTAGTTTTCTTTGATAGCACTTTTTAAGATGCAGCTGGATCAAAAATCAACCACAAAGGGAGCTCAATTTTATTTATCATTAATTTTGACACGTTTCCACAGATGTTTTCTGGAAATCATTGTAACCTGCTTAATTTGTCTCTGTATAATAGGAAGCAGATAGCCTCAATTAACGTACTGATTAGCAAGTTTTTTAATGAGTTTCAGTAGTTTTACTCATTATTGTGGTACAGTACACTGAATCCTAGAAGTTGGGACTTAAGCATTATTAGAACATAAAACCTGAACCATTGCAGAATTGCTTTTCTATGGCATATTTGTTGTTTGCTAGTAACTTCTGTCTGTGCGTATGTGTAAGCAGGGAAGACATTGAAACCACATGGAAATGAATCCATAGAATTGTGAAGTTTGCAGACTTGCTGATAAGTCCATGCAAGCCACAGATAAATGGGGAACCAGTTGTGGTAACCCATTGGTGACTACATAATTATAATTCATTTTGAAGATGTGGCTGATACCAAGAACCAAAGTAGACTCTAGCCTCACTTCATGATGAATATATGGATATTTTATACAAAGAGTTCTTTTGGATACTCTTTACTATGAGGAAGAGATAAAATACTTTTTCCTTGGAACCTGGATTAACTCCTTTAGGAGTTACTTTAAGTATAGTAGTAGGGTTTTTGGAAAGATATTAGCAAGTTTCTTTTGTCCTGAACAGGGAGCAGTAAAAACATCCACTGTCTATACATTACCAAGAAAATAGTATATTCTCTGGCTTGATATCTGAGTCTTCTAAACAAGAAGATTTAAGACCTGTAGGATCTTCTAAATATCGTAGGTACTTCGATAGTAATAGCCTTTTTTTTTTTTTTTTTTGAACAGGAATATAGAAACCATGGTCAAAGCATCAGGCCTTCTCCTTTGAAAGTTTACAGCCAATTTTTCTTCTGTTTCTATTAGGGGCATTTATTGTTATAGCTGTAATGTGCCAGATGAAGCAAAGATCAGAGTATCTTGCAACTGACTGTTAGAGAACTTCTCTTCCACAGAAAGGTGCTTCCTTGTTGCCAATTTTATGGTAACATAAAGTTTCATGACATTTATGGAAGTGTGTGTCATGAAGCAGATGGCTTGTTAGCCTGTTTTAGTAATCTCATTCATATCCATACAATATTAAAACTTTTCCAAGTTCATGAATTATAAAAGAACACTAGATGCTATGTGGTCCAAAGAGTCCTTTAATTATTAAAATTAGATATGCCAAAGGATTCAAACCTGAGTGGAAATTAAGGATGAGCTTTGAGTCAGATAAGGATCCTGAATTTGATTCATGCAAAATTACTTCTCTTCAGGAGGTACTGAATTTCTACTAGTATTACAAGTACTAATTCAACTTTATCTCTTATTATTTCCTGACTGAAAACCTTTGTGAGAGCTAAACTCGTATTACAAGGACTGTTCACTTCCCTAGGAGCATGAAATGCACTCTATTAATTTAGTGCTTTTGCATATACTGCCTTTATGTCTGAAAAATTTTTCCTTAGCTTTCTCACATGCAACTTTGAAAAATCTACCTAAATGTCAAGGCCTATTTCAAACAAAACTTACTCTAAGAATATTTCCATGGGGACTTAGATCAGATCAGATCAGATCAGTCGCTCAGTTGTGTCCGACTCTTTGTGACCCCATGAATTGCAGCACGCCAGGCCTCCCTGTCCATCACCAACTCCCGGAGGTCACTCAGACTCACATCCATCGAGTCAGTGATGCCATCCAGCCATCTCATCCTCCGTCATCCCATTCTCCTCCTGCCCCCAATCCCTCCCAGCATCAGAGTGTTTTCCAATGAGTCAACTCTTCGCATGAGGTGGCCAAAATACTGGAGTTTCAGCTTTAGCATCATTCCTTCCAAAGAAACCCCAGGGCTGATCTCCTTCAGAATGGACTGGTTGGATCTCCTTGCAGTCCAAGGGACTCTCAAGAGTCTTCTCCAAGATGGGGACTTAACAGTCTAGTTAATCCACTGCAGAGCACATGGGTTCCATTAATGGTTGGGAAACTAAGATCCCACATGCTACAGGATGCGACCAAAAAATGAATGAATAAAGAACGTTTCCATGAACCCTGCAGTCATGTGTGATTCCTCTCTCCTCTGAATCCCATTATATTCCTCTGTTTTATTTTACATCTTGTCTAATATTATGTTCATGCATTGTTTGTCCTGTGTCATCCATTAGACAACCCTTCTAAATCTGATGACTAAAGGAACATCTTAGAAGTAGTAGGTGCTTAATGGATATTTATTGAATTTTATTTTTTAAATATTCTCATAAAATATTATAAAATATTCTTTTAATAGATATTATTTTTCTTATTTAAGTGTGAAAATCATATGATCTTTTTACGTTGACTCTCAGGAAGTTCTCAGCTGACTTCTGTTCATTTACAGTACCTTCTCTTAGGCTTTGCTGATGAAATTTTTCTCTTCCTTCTCCATTAGCACCTGGCTCTATCTTTGTACTCTTATTTCTGTGGTTATAAATTTTATTACAACTTCTAGCTATATCAGATTCTCAGTCATTCCCTTACTAGACATTTATTGTCTTTTACATAGTAGACATTTAGGCTAGACACTAAAGATATGAAAATTAATAAGACAGTTTACGTAGTCCACAGGCTAATAAAAGTGTAGTCGAAGTACTGAAACAATTACAATAAAGTAAATAAAAGCAAAAGCATAGCTTTCAGTTCTTTATTCTTTCCCAATGGTGGTAAGAGAAAATCATACTTGCCTTAGGAAAAACTAATGCTTTTTCTTGCTTGTTCGTAAGAGTTCTCTGCAATACTAGAAAGCTCCATTCCCCTCTTCCTCAATAATCTTTTTTTGAAGCAAATATTAGTAGTTATAGGCTTCTCTTCATCCAGAGAGGGTGCTAAGGAAAATCCAGATCACTGAAAGCCTATTAATCTCTTTGGTATTGTGAAATGTTTTACTTCCTTTAGTAGAAGTAAATAAATTATTTAAATCTATTTCCAGGGCGATCTTGGAATAAGGTAATATGGCAATAATCAAATTGCCAGAAAATGTTGCTTTAGTGTCAACCTCAAAAAACAAACCAATTAGACTTAAAAATGAGCACCCCAATCTTGAACTTTTCTTCCTTGAAGCATATCTACAGAAGACTCACAGGGTGATGTTTACAGGTACATAATCAGCAGATGTAATTTTTCACTGTTTCTTATTACAAACACTTGCTTTTCAAATTTTGTTAAACTATTTCGCAAATAGTTTAACACATAGCCTTATATCCCTGATTAGTGTTGTGGAATGAACACTAACTTAACAAATGAGACATCTGAGTTCAAATTCTAACACAGGGTTACTTGGTGTCACCAAATTGTTGCTGGCATGGGACCTCTCTCAACCCTTATCTACAAAGATTGGACTTGTATAGTCTCTAAGATCTTTTTCAGCTCCTCAATTTTATATTATTGCAGGTTTGATTTAAGAGATCCTGTGAATAAAATTAATTAAAATAAAGATTATTTTATTTAGATAATTTATTTTGCATTCTTTTCCCCATTTCAGTTAAAATGGAATCTTAACTTCATTAATTTGCTACATTAAAAAAAAAGTATTCTGAGTGTAAATTCATAAGTGTTCTGTTTCTACAAACATTAGGACTCTAAAAAAGAAAAAAGCTATGTTTGATCTCTGCATCTTGGCAGTTAGTAATTGGACTGATCACTTTGAAAATTCACTGTTGGCCAATTAGCAAGAGCCAGTGCATTTAAAATATGCATTCTGGGTGACTAATCTTATGTAAAATTATGTACAAAAAGTCACATAATTATAATCAGATCCCCATTTGTTTGTAAAAAGGTCATTTTTTTCCAATTAAATGTAATAAAGATGAAGTATAGGTTTTTTTTCTTCTAACTTAAGCCTTTTCTAAAACCAGTATCTAATGATATATGAGGAACATATGTAATTCAAAAGCAAATAGACAACAAAAACAGTGTTGTACATACCTATAGAGTACTTAACAGTTCATCATGAGTCCTTCTCCTGTCCATCACGATCAAACCTCCTTCTCTACATGTCAAAATTGAGGCCATCTCCTAGATAGTCTTTCTTAATTAGAAGTTTTGAAGATTATTGTGGTATATTTATGAAATTTTTTTTAAAAAGTTCTCTGAAATGTGCCTGGGATAAGCACATCATTCTTTACTATAAAATCCAGAGGTTGTACAGTTTCCTTCACATCCTGACCTCTCTGTGTCAAACCAATTACAAGCCAATTTTCAATAATGAACAATCATATAATCACAAGATTGGAAGAGACCTTGAGAAGGCATATGTTTCACCCTCCCATCCCAATTTGCACAGAAATCATTTTGGAAAGTGATTCTCTACCCTTTTCTTTCTCATTTAAAAGTGAAGGATCCACAGTTTGTGAGCTCTAGTTAACCACTATAGTAACCGGCTTGATGGTACACATTTTATTGCCTTCCTTTTCTTCCCTATCTCATTCTTCACTCCTCTGATGACATTTCCTGGGATCAGCTCCCAAATGAATTGCTTGTACTCAAATCCTAATCTCAGAGTCCACTTTAGGGGAACTCAATTAAGACACTCTAATTTTAAGCCTTAATAAAAAAGAAGCCATCAATTACATAAAGCAGTAGATTGATTACATAAATGTTAACTTAAGCTGTATGTTCTGATGTGTATATTGTTACTAAAAACCAGGTGCCAAAATGTCCTTCACATAATATAGCTTTTTTGTATTAGTCATTATGCTGTTTCTAAATCCTGGTCTGCTTAGCTTTAACTTTCACCATGATAATAGAGGTATCCAAATCAATAATCATACATTTTGATCCACAATGCAGGCATTTCATTCAGGAATAGCTAGAAACAAATTCTTATAATAGTGAGAGGATATAGAAAAGCTTTTTAGGGAATAAATACTTCAGCATATCTGTCAAAAAGAGTTGGGAATCTCATCCTATTCTTATATTTCACAGATGTAGATAAATATGAGTTGGAAAAAGTCATCTTGGCTTAATCTGTTAGAGCTGTATTTTAAGTAATGTGTAAAAATCAGATTTTAGCTTAGTTGATTAGAATTAATATAGATCAAGCACTGCTGATGGCTCAAAATGTCAATTAGAACAATTTAAATATGTAGCCTGGCTGCAGGCCACACAAACTAGAATTTTACTCACTCCTCACCCTGTACTTCAAGAGTTATAAAGAAAATGTTAAAGGCTACATGGAGGTGAACCAGTAGGTCATCATAAATTACATCCTGTCCCCAACTCCTGAGAATAGGAGGGTGAATCTTAGGGACAAGCATATAAAAACACTACGTCTATAAATTTTCCCTTCAGTCTCTGTTTCTGTTTCATCATTTATGGAGATAATAGATGGGTAAACAAGTTTAAGTTTCCTCATTTTTATTCCTCCTTTTCAAATGGTATGATATACTAAGGTATACCACTAGTTTGTATTGCCTGGAAAATCCCATGGGTGGAGGAGCCTGGAAGGCTGCAGTCCATGGGGTCACGAAGAGTCAGACACGACTGAGCGACTTCACGTTCACTTTTCAGTTTCATGCATTGGAGAAGGAAATGGCAACCCACTCCAGTGTTCTTGCCTGGAGAATCCCAGGGACGGGGGAGCCTGGTGGGCTGCCGTCTATGGGGTTGCACAGAGTCAGACACGACTGAAGTGACTTAGCAGGAGCAGTACCACTAGTTTGAGTGGAAGCCTTTCACTCTGGCAGCTCAATTTTCACCTGGGTAAAGACAAAGCAAGCCTTTGAAGGCTACTCTCCGTAATCCATTTGTAGGCATACAGGCTCACTCAGTCATGTCCAACTCCGTGACCCATGGACTGCAGCCCTTCAGGCTTCTCTGTCCATGGGATTTTCCAGGCAAGAATACTAGATGGGTTGCCATGTCCTCCTCCAGGGATCTTCCTGGCCTGGGGATCAAACCCACATCTCATGCATCCATAGGCAGATTCTTTACCAGTGAGCGACCTGGGAAGCTCTTGTGGACAGGAAATCAGGAAGCTTATAGTATCTAGAGGCTTATGATATCCCGTACTTGCCATTTCCCTTCTTGATCTTCGTATCTTAAACCTAGTATATAATGCAGCCTTCCATTCATATCCTCACTGTGAACACCAGTCAGTTGGACTTAATTTTCTGAGTATGTTCTTTTCCACCAGGAAAAGCTATCTGTTCTTTATTCAATTGATCTGATTATAGTATATATTTTATCCATCTCTTCACCACCCCATTGGCGAAGGGTAATTCTCATCCTGAGGCTATGGAGATGACCAAATACACAATATCTAATCCTGGAAAGGAAACTTCAACAGAAGTATACTGATTACGCATATTCACAACTTGAGGGAGGAAGACACTGAATGCAGTCAAGGTCCACCTAGGTTATACTTGGGAGCAGGGTGAACAAGCAGGGGGTTGGGAGACAGGAACAGAGGGTGTGGTAACCCCTGATTCTTGTGAGAGGATACTGTTGATTCATTTGAATCATTTCAAGGACTTGCAGAGACGTGAAACCCAGTAGGCTGAGCACTAGGAGAAGTAGAGCTGGCCTGGCTGAGAGGGAAACTAGCCTGGTGAGATCCTTTCTTCCCTCATCCATGCGGGCATATCTGGTGAGAGTAGGGGAGCTCACAATTAGATCTTCAGAGCCCTGTGAGTTTTAAAGATGTCAAGACAGCACAGGACATATTTGGTCTTGTAATAAATTAACTTTATTTGGAGTTTTGGGACCAGTTTGGTGTTTTCCGTAATATCCTGGTCATAGTCTGATCTCTGAATAGGATTATCCTTCTTATATGCAGAACTGTCTATTTCAAGTCTACTGGTTTGGACTAAATTTGGAATATCAGTCTATTTGATGTTGATGATGATTACAAATAATAGTTTGGACTAGAATTAGATTCACCACATTTCTTGTAACATTGTGGGTTTCATAAATCATGTACAGGCAGGTTGAGCCATCAAATCTAACTTTCTCCAGCCTTACCCCTGCACTTATCTCTCCTTCTGAACTCTCACCACACATTACAACTGTTTTGAAATTTCCTATGCTAGGTATAAGGGCTTCCCTGGTGGCTCAGCAGCAAAGAATTCAGCTTCAATGCAGGAAACATGGGTTCAGTCCCTGGGTTGGGAAGATCCCCTGGAGAAAGAAATGGCAACCCACTCCAGTATTAATGCCTAAGAGATCCCATGAACAGACGAGATGCTAGAGTCCATGGGGTCTCAAGAGTCAGACATGACTTAGTGACTAAACAATAACAACAACGCCAGGTATATCAATGATCCCTAAGAATAATTTTCAAGTCACATTCTTTATATCAGTTCTGTTCAAGTTTCAGTAAAAATGAAAATGTTAATGATGATAGAATACACTATGGTGTGTGTGTGTATGTACTAAGTCGCTGCAGTCAGGTATGACTCTTTGCGACTTCAGGGACTATATAGCCTGCCAGGCTCCACTGTCCATGGGAATTCTCCAGGCAAGAGTTATTACGTATTCATTATTATGTACCAGTTGCTTTGCTGAGTTCTTTGTATACATGTTTTCAATTAATTCTCACAATCATGATTTCAGAAGTAAGGAAGTTAGGCTTAGCTGTCTTAGGCAACTGTTCCATCATCAGACAGTTAATAGTAAAGTCAAATTTGAATATGAATCTATCTTGGACTCCAAGGATTTGATGCACGTCTTAAAAATCTCATAAAAAGTTAAACAATGTAATTAAGCATCTCTGAAGTTCCAAATGAAGACTATGAGTTCCTGGAGTTTTGGAAAACCTTGACACTTATTTAGAGACCCCTGGGCCTGACCAGGACAAGTGCCCAGCACAATGGTCTCGGATGTCCAGCCAGCATTAGACCTATGTTGCCAGCCATTATCTCATCAGATAATACCCACAGTGCAAGGCAAAATGCAGAGATCCTTGGGGAGACAGATTTTAGTATGGGAAAGAGGCTTTTAATGCAAGAGTAACATCTTTGAGCAGGGCAGCAGACCTTAAAATGAAGCTATTAGACGTATACATTATGGGGAACAATGCCATGGGTTAGAGAGTAGAAGGGGATGTTCTTACAGTAGCAAAGAAATCTTCTAAGTCTTCTGGGAGACTATACCAATGATTTATAGGGTACAATGACTGTATCTTCCTCCTTCCCTGCTTAGTTTTGTGGCTAGTGCAATTAAGAGCAGTTTAATACTTCTAATAATTGCAATTTGTATCTCACCTTCTTGCTGTATGACAATTCTAAGGGAAGAAAAGAAGACAGACTGCCGCTCTGAAGGATTTATAGCTTTGGCATCCCCATCTGGGAGGGACTCTGGTACCCCATAGGAACAGAGTAATGGAAATTTTCCATGCTCAGGGTTGATTTGAGTTTGCCTATCTGGTCAGTGCCAGCTTATTCTGTGGGAAGCATGTGTGAATCCCAAGATATTTTAGTTTTGTTAATCTGATCAGTGCCAGTCCATTTCTGGCTTTCCTGTCCACCTGCTGACTCCCTGGTGTTGGCTTCCTGCTGCTCTGTCCATCTGTTAAGAATTTATTTACAAAATACACTAAAATGCAAACTGTACCAGAGTGGGACTCAGCATCCCCCTGCTCAGGAAATGGCATTGCGCCAGAGCATAATTTCCAATTGTTACTAAGCTTGAGTACAAGAAATTGGAAGATGCAAGGGACTCTGACTTCCTCTTGAAATCCCTCAGGCAACATGGCAATGAAAATAATCTTTATTTCCATCCAGGGTAGGCAATGCTTATAGAGAAGTAGAGTCTAATTTCAGAGTGGTTTGTAGAGATAACACTAAATTGGTAAACAGGAACCCGTGCTTATGAGCCTAGGTCTCTCATTACCTGTTTATGTAACTTTAGTTAGAGCTTTACTTTTGGAAAAAGTTGCATGTTAATATTTGAAGTTCACTCTAGTACACAATCAGGGTTTTTCTTACTTTCATGTAGATACATAAGTGCATTACAAGAAACATATAGTTATAACATATATGGAAGCAAATTAAAACAACTGGAGATGTTGACTCTCAAACACACTGAGGGCAGGATATTTTTATGAGACACAGGTTGCCTTGGAGGTGTGGGGGTTGGAACTCTTAGACTGATGAGGTAGGAAGTCTTCCAAAAGGACAAAAACTAGAAACAAATTCAAATAGCTCAAAAACTATCAAGAGAAAGAGAAAGATATCTTTGGAAGTGCAAAGAAAGTAACTGAGAAAAAAGAATCTGCAGTTTTTCTATTTATATTGGTTTAAGGCTATGTGTGAAAGCAAGAGTTGGGATATTATTCATCAATGGCACCCCACTTCAGTACTCTTGCCTGGAAAATCTCATGGACAGAGGAGCCTGGTAGGCTGCAGTCCATGGGGTCGCTAGGAGTCAGGCATGACTGAGCGACTTCACTTTCACTTTTCACTTTCATGCATTGGAGAAGGAAATGGCAACCCACTCCAGTGTTCTTGCCTGGAGAATCCCAGGGACAGGAGAGCCTGGTGGGCTGCCGTCTCTGGGGTCCCACAGAGTCGGACACAACTGAAGTGACTTAGCAGCAGCAGCAGCAGAATATAGAACAGGTGATTGGATTAATACCTCAACATACAAATGGTTTTATGAAACAAAGATTTAGAGGAAATGTTTCTTATAGTTCTAGTCAGTGAGAGAACCATGGTAGAAGGGTCTTAGCAGAGACCAGCAAGGAAGGTGGATTAAAAAGGCCCTCCATTATTTTAGCCATCACAAATAATATGAACAAAATTGGGGCTCAGTAATATATAGAATTTTCACTTTCCATGTGCCTTACACTGGCTTAATGATCATCACATATAATTTTCTATTAAATGTCTTTACTGATTATTGATGTAAAACTTAGCAATTAGTTTGGCAAGATTATATCTGTATGTCAGATATTTCCAAGAGGACTCAGAAATGGTAAGGGTGTGGATTCCAATTAGGGTAATATTGTGCAAACTCTTAATCAGTATTTCCTAGATAGGATAAATAATATTAATATATTTGGGTTTTTATTAATGTATTCACCAACCATTGTGCTCTGATCCTTATGGAGCATATAGTCTAGAAGTAGAGGAGACATTAAATAATTTTGAAGTATAAATTTAATATAATTTTTAAATAGCTTTTGACTTTTAGTTTTAGGCTTCCAGAAATATTGTACCTAAAGTACAGAGTTCTTATGTACTAGAGTTTTTCCTCACCAGAATTTTCCCTATTAACATTTTGCTTTAGTGTGGTTCATTTTTTACAATAAAGAAAGAGTACTGATACATTGTTATTAAATAAAAGTCATCATTTAGAGTTTACTCTTTGTACAATTTCAGTGTTTTTTGACAAATTTATGTCGTGTTTCTGACATTATAGTATCATATATAATTATTTCAATTATAAAAATGCCCTGTGCTTCACCTGTTTAATACTTCCTCCCCATCTTCAAACGCCTGAAAGCCACCAATCTTATTTTCTCTGTAATTTTTCCTTTCTCAAAATGTCTTATAGTTAGAATTCTATGGTATGTAGATTGTTCCAACGGGCTTTTTCACTTAGCAATATGTTTTTAAGTCCCCTCTGTGTCATTTTGTGATTTGATAGTCAACTTTTTACCACTTAATATTCCATTGTATTTATATTTATTCACTCATCTATTGAAGGACAGGAGAAGGCAATGGCACCCCACTCCAGTACTCTTGCCTGGAGAATCCCATGGACAGAGGAGCCTGGTGGGCTACAGTCCATGGGGTCGCTGAGGGTCGGACACGACTGACTGACTTCACTTTCACTCTTCACTTTCCTGCATTGGAGAAGGAAATGGCAACCCACTCCAGTGTTCTTGCCTGGAGAATCCAAGGGACGGGGGAGCCTGGTGGGCTGCTGTCCATGGGGTCACACAGAGTCGGACACGACTGAAGTGACTTAGCATAGCATAGCATAGCATAATAACATTGAAGGACATCTTGGTTGCTTTTAACATTTGGAAATTATGACTAAAGCAAATGTAAATTTTCATGTGTAGATTTTTGTGTGGTCATAAATTTTCAACATATTTTGATATATATCTAGAGACACTATTGCTAGATCATATACTAAGCATATGTTTAGCTTTGTAAGAAACTTATAAAATGTCTCCCAAAGAGGCTGTGTTATTCTATATTCTTGTCAGCAATGAAACAGAATTTCTGTTGCTCTACACTCTTGCTAGCATTTGTTATTGTCAGGGCTCTGAATTTTGGCCGTTATAATGGGTATGTAGTACTAACTGGTTATGCGGCTGCTGCTGCTGCTGCTGCTAAGTCGCTTCAGTCGTGTCCGACTCTGTGCAACCGCATAGATGGCAGCCCACCAGCATCTGCCATCCCTGGGATTCTCCAGGCAACAACACTGGAGTGGGTTGCCATTGCCTTCTCCATTGTGTGAAAGTGAAAAGTGAAAGTGAAGTCGCTCAGTCGTGTCCGACACTTAGCGACCCCATGGACTGCAGCCTACCAGGATGCTCCATCCATGGGATTTTCTAGGCAAGAGTACTGGAGTGGCTTGCCATTGCCTTCTCTGCTAACTGGTTATATTAATCTGCAATTCTTAATGACTTTTGAGGTTGAACATCTTTTCGTATCCTTATTTGTCATCTGTTACCTTCTTTGGTGAGATATATGTTTATATTTTTTTGTCCATTTTTTATTGAATTATTTTGTCATTATTGAGTTTTAAGGGTACTTTGTATGGTATGGATACAAATCTTTTATCAGATATGTGTTTGCAAAGTAACTTTCTTATAGGCAGCTTATAGTTGGGTCATGCTTTGTTAAAGAAAAAAAAAATGGTTAGATTTAATCACGCATAGTCTCTGGCTATGATTTGTATATTTTAACCATTCACACTTAAATTCATTATTTGTATAACAACTTTTTAATTTGTAGTCCTTTTCATTTTTTTTTTTTTTTTTGGTCTTTCACTTTTTTTGCCTGCTCTAGTTTGAACTGAAGGGCATCTTATGATTCCATTTTTCTCCTCTCTTAATATATCTATTATACTTCTTTAAAATATATTTTCATGTTTTTCTTAATGTTTGGCATAAATATTTACTACTAATCTAAGTCTACTTTAAAATAACAGTATACTGCTTCATGGGTAATACAGGTACCTTATATTTATTTAATTATGACTTTAAGTGGTAAGTTATAACATATTTTATACTTGGGCTCTAAAATTAGCATGGCATAGAATCCTTCATACATGTTTATATTATGGCAGAACATAGAATATTGAATTATCAGCCTCTATTCTTTTTTTTTTTTAATATTTCCAACGTGCCTCATTCCTTTATTTAGGTGTACATTCCCCCCAGTACTTTTTTCCTTCTTTTTTTAAAATATAAATTAATTTATTTTAATTGGAGGCTAATTACTTTACAATATTGTATTGGTTTTGCCATACATCAAGATGAATCCGCCACAGGTGTACGCGTGTTCCCCATCCTGATCCACCCCCCCCCCCCCACCTCCCTTCCCATATCATCCATCTGGGTCATCCCAGTGCATCAGCCCTGAGCATCCTGTATCATGCATCGAACCTGGACTGGCGATTTGTTTCACATATGATATTATACATGTTTCAATGCCATTCTCCCATATCATCCCACCCTCGCCCTCTCCCACAGAGTCCAAAAGACTGTTCTATACATCTGTGTCTCTTTTGCTGTCTCGCATACAGGGTTATTGTTACCATCTTTCTAAGTTCCATATATATGCGTTAGTATACTGTATTGGTGTTTTTCTTTCTGGCTTACTTCACTCTGTGTAATAGGCTCCAGTTTCATCCACCTCATTAGAACTGATTCAAATGTATTCTTTTTAATGGCTGAGTAAGACTCCATTGTGTATAACAGCCTCTAATCTTTAGTGTCCTGTAATGGGGCTTTCCAGGTGGCAATAGTGATTTAAAAAAAAAAAAAAAAAGAAAGAAAGAAAAAAACCCGCCTGCCAATGCAGGAAATGCAAGAGGCTCCAGTTTGATTCCTGGGTCAAGAATATCTCTAGTGTTCTTGCCTAGGAAATCCTATGAACAGAGGAGCCTGGTGGGCTACAATCCATGGGGTTTCAAAAAGTCAGACATGGCTGAGTGACTGAACACCACAGTGGTATTATTACACTGCATGTCTTTATGGTGGAGGGTGTTGAGAGAAAATTCTCCATGGATTGCTCATGTTTCTTCACAGCTTGGACTTTCCGATCTGTTTGAATAGCAAGCAGACCAACCTAGAAATAGTATCTCCCTCTAGGGAGCTTTGGGCTTCCCCGGTGGCTCAGAGGTTAAAGCGTCTGCCTGCAATGCAGGAGACCTGGGTTCGATCCCTGGGTCGGAAAGATCCCCTGGAGAAGGAAATGGCAACCCACTCCAGTATATCTTGCCTGGAGAATCCCTTGGGCGGAGGAGCCTGGTGGACTGGTCCACCGGGTCGCAAAGAGTCGGACACGACTGAGCGACTTCACTTTCACTTTGACTAGGGAGCTTTAGAAGTATATTTCCCCAGAGCTATCACAGGGTACTAAAAATAAGGCCTGGATGCAGCATGCATGAAAGACTTAACAGTTAATAAATTTAAATACATATCCATTTTGAAGAAAACATATTAAATAAAATTAATATAGTTTGTGGAATTTTAGGCTGTATGGAAATGAAAATCATACAGGCAAATCAGGTCTCTGCTAGCACCTGAAGCACCTCTGAACATCAAAAACACCCATTCCTCAAGACACTTTACTTCCATCTGCTGGAAGATTGTTGTGATATACTGATTTTGCAGGAACAAAACACTGCCATCTGCCAGTAAATCGTTGTCATAAATAAACAAATGGATGAGGTCTGTCCTGTGAATGGGTCTGCAGGGCAAAAACTGTACAACCATATGGGATAGCCTTGAATGGAAGAAAACTTTTCTCAGAAAATTCACCCTATAGTATGGGATCCTAACCTGGAAGTCTGCACAAAGCTTCTGATCTCTTAGAACCTTCCAGCTTTGTACAGACTTCTCAAACCTCAAGTGATTTTCATGAAAGGGAAATGAGGCAAGTAAAAGGAATTTGGACATACTGAATGCCCACTTACTACCTACTAGAGATAGCTTCATAATGTCTAATTTAATCCTCCCACTAACATTTTGATTTGGACTAAGTTAAATGTGTTACAAGATGAGAAAACTAAGGCTTGAGAGTACAAATTATGTTCCCAGCTAATAAGAGGTAGATCCAGGAGATATAAACACCAAATTGTCTATTCCAAAGCTTGAGACTTTCAGTGATAAAAGTTTGCCACCATACTGAAATTCTTATCATGGTATTTGTGCAGGAAGTTTGAGAGGAAATAGTTCTTTTCAAGTTCATATGCCTATTCATATGTATAGAATATACATATGTGGAGGTGATAGAATTCCAGTTGAGCTATTTCAAGTCCTGAAAGATGATACGGTGAAAGTGCTGCACTCAATATGCCAGCAAATTTGGAAAACTCAGCAGTGACACAGGACTGGAAAAGGTCAGTTTTCATTCCAATCCCGAAGAAAGGCATTGCCAAAGAATGCTCAAACTACCACACAACTGCACTCATCTTACATGCTAGAAAGTAATGCTCAAACTTCTCCAAGCCAGGCTTAAGCAATATGTGAACCATGAACTTCCAGATGTTCAAGGTGGTTTTAAAAAAGGCAGAGGAACCAGAGATCAAATTGCCAACATCTGCTGGATCATCAAAAAAGCAAGAGAATTCCAGAAAAACGTCTATTTCTGCTTTATTGACTATGCCAAAGCCTTTGACTGTGTGGATCACAATAAACTGGAAAATTCTGAATTAGATGGGAATACCAGACCACCTGATCTGCCTCTTGAGAAACCTGTATACAGGTCAGGAAGCAACAGTTAGAACTGGTCATGGAACAACAGACTGGTTCCAAATAGGAAAAGGAGTATGTTAAGGCTGTATATTGTCACCCTGCTTATTTAACTTATATGCAGAGTACATCATGAGAAATACTGGGCTGGAAGAAGCACAAGCTGGAATCAAGATTGCCGGGAGAAATATCAATAACCTCAGATATGCAGATGACACCACCCTTATGGCAGAAAGTGAAGAGGAACTCAAAAGCCTCTTGATGAAAGTGAAAGAGGAGAGTCAAAAAGTTGGCTTAAAGCTCAACATTCAGAAAACGAAAATCATGGCATCCGGTCCCATCACTTCATGGGAAATAGATGGGGAAACAATGGACACAGTGTCAGACTTTATTTTTGGGGCTCCAAAATCACTGCAGATGGTGATTGCAGCCATGAAATTAAAAGACGCTTACTCCTTGGAAGGAAAGTTATGACCAACCTAGATAGCATATTGAAAAGCAGAGACATTACTTTGCCAACAAAGGTCCATCTAGCCAAGGCTATGGTTTTTCCAGTGGTCATGTATGGATGTGAGAGTTGGACTGTGAAGAAAGCTCAGTGCCAAAGAACTGATGCTTTTGAACTGTGGTGTTGGAGAAGACTCTTGAGAGTCCCTTGGAGTGCAAGGAGATCCAAACAGTCCATTCTGAAGGAGATCAGCCCTGGGATTTCTTTGGAAGGACTGATGCTAAAGCTGAAACTACAGTACTTTGGCCACCTCATGTGAAACGTTGACTCACTGGAAAAGACTCTGATGCTGGGAGGGATTGGTGGCAGGAGGAGTGGGGACGACAGAGGATGAGATGGCTGGATGAGATCACTGACTCGATGGACTTGAGTCTGAGTTAACTCCGGGAGCTGGTGATGGACAGGGAGGCCTGGCGTGCTGCGGTTCATGGGGTCGCAAAGAGTCGGATACGACTGAGTGACTGAACTGAACTGATGTTTATATATATTTGTCATATATACAACTATCAGATCAGATCAGTCACTCAGTCGTGTCCGACTCTTGCGACCCCATGAATCGCAGCACACCAGGCCTCCCTGTCCATCACCAACTCCTGGAGGTCACTCAGACTCAAGTCCATCGAGTCAGTGATGCCATCCAGCCATCTCATCCTCTGTTGTCCCCTTCTCCTCCTGCCCTCAATCCCTCCCAGCATCAGAGTCTTCTCCAATGAGTCAACTCTTCGCATGAGGTGGCCAAAGTACTGGAGTTTCAGCTTTAGCATCATTCCTTCCAAAGAAATCCCAGTGCTCATCTCCTCAGAATGGAGTGGTTGGATCTCCTTGCAGTCCAAGGGACTCTCAAGAGTCTTCTCCAACACCACGGTTCAAAAGCATCAATTCTATATATATGTATATATGTATAGAAATAATTCTATACTTATTAATCATATGCCCATGCTTCACCGTCTAGAAAAATGTACAAATTATCACCTTTTCAGTGTTGCCCAAATCTTGCATTTTCTAATAGGCCAATATTTTGCTGCCTTTACTCAACACCAGTGCACCCCTAGGAAGGACTTCTTAGAAGAAAGTATGCTTAGTAAGGATTCACAAAGTAATGAGTTACATCCCACGTACAGAGACTAGCAATTTGGAGGATGTAGGAAATTGTCTGAAATTGTGATAGAAATCAGAATGGTACTTTCTTTCACAATGTTGGACATGTAGCCTTAACATTACATTTCCCATTTTGCTTGCTGATTGTTTAAGAAATTTGTAGAGCCTGGTGGGCTGTCGTCTATGGGATTGCACAGACACGACTGAAGCAACTTAGCAGCAGCAGCAGCAGCAGCAGCAGGCTCTTTTGCAGAAGTTAAGGCTGTTGTTCTATTACTAAGTCGTATCTACCTCTTTGTGACCCCATTAACTACAGCATGAGAGGCTTTCCTGTCCTTGATGTTAAATCATGGTCCTGCTGTGGGATCTTCAGAAAGATATTCTTGGATTTTCTCAAATAAGAAGGTAATAAACATGGCAAGAGTAAGGGAAGATTAAATATATTTGTCAGGGAATGTTATAGTTCTCATCTTTGTTGTCCTAAAAACAGCAGCAGAGTAATATTTTCCATAAATGAAATAATGCCATTTGCAGAAACATGGGTGGACCTATGCTATGCTATGCTAAGTCACGTCAGTCATGTCCGACTCTGTGTGACCCCATAGATGACAGCCCACCAGGCTCCCCCATCCCTGGGATTCTCCAGGCAAGAACACTGGACTGGGTTGCCATTTCCTTCTCCAATGCATGAAAGTGAAAAGTAAAAGTGAAGTCGCTCAGTCGTGTCCGACTCTCAGCAACCCCATGGACTGCAGCCTACCAGGCTCCTCCGTCCATGGGATTTTCCAGGCAAGAGTACTGGAATGGGGTGCCAATGGACCTAGAGATTGTCATACTGAGTAAAATAAGTCAGAGAAGAAGAACTATCATATGACATCCTTTATATGTGGAATCTAAAAAGAAATGATACAAATAAACTTACAAAACAGAAAGACTAACAGACTTAGATAATGAACTTAATGGTTGCTGGGGGGAGTGGATAGTTAGGAACTTTGGGAAGGTCCTGTACTCACTGCTGTTTAAGATGGATAGCCAACAAAGACCTATTGTGTAGTGCATGGAACTCTGATCAATGTTATGTGGCAGCCTGAATGGGAAGGGAGCTTGGGGAAGATGAATACATGTATACGTATGACTGAGTCCCTTTGCTGTTCACCTAAAACTATCACAACATTGTTAATCAGCTATACCATAATACAAAATAAAAAGTTTAAAATAAAAATAAAATTAAAGTTTTCAGATAGGACCATTAATAAATTATTGTCACAAAATTAACAGTAAAATAAATAAATAAAAGCCACAACAGCAGAACCTTTATCTTAGCAATGTCTTTCTTCAGCTGAACTGATTTACTGGCATTTCTGAACCTCATAAGATGATTTCACGTGTAAGTAAGTCTCCGTCTTCTTCCAGCCATTCTCTGCTGGTGTCACTGATGTTTTCTACCTGTATATTGAGCTTCACTCAGTTTCTGACCAGCATTGATCTTGGAAAGGTATCTATTGAGATCACTGACACCTCAACCTCTGGGATATGGGACAAACTTGATTGCCTTTGATCTGATTTTTATCTCAGGCATCTGTGGGCTCTGTAGATTGCAGCTTGTCCTTTACATTCTCTACACCTGGGAAAAGTCCACTTTGCCAAAGTCATTTAACCTCATACCTGTTTTCTTATGGATTAATTTGCTTAATGAGCAATTGATTTAAAATTTAACTCATTTTACTAGTTGTTTCTTGCCCTTTCGTGTTTTGTACCTTTTTTTTATTGAAGCATCATTATCGGGAATCTAACTTGGTTCTGGAACGTGGTATCTAAGTTTTCAACTGGTACTCAAGCTCTTTTTCACCTTCTGTCCATATCCTGGGGTTGGACATCCTCCACAGCTTTTGCTAACTGGATCCTGTCCAATGTGATCTCTCCAGCTCTTGGCTGGTAATCTGCTCTAAATGTACTGAGAACTTCAAATCTGGCTGGGGATGCACATCTGCGTTAATATTACCCATTAATACTATTCACTACTTGGACTTTCCCTGACCCATCTCACCTACTGCAATGAATCTTCTGAAATGGATTTTGCAAACTAAGACTGTATTCACAGCCTCTCTTATGACTGTACCCAATACCTTGGGCTTCTAGTTAGCCTCCAGAGATGGGCTTATAGGCAGATCCCTTCTTGAGAATGTTCCCCTTGTTCCTAAGATGCTGGAGTTTTATTATAACTCTCATTCGAACCCACATCCAGTGCTCAGACTGTGTTTGTCCCAGAAAACCCTGTTTATCTTTTGTTTGTTCACACCTTATATCCTGTTTATCAGTGTTTTGGTTTCTCATAACAGAACAGGTTGAGTAGAGACTTTAAAATCATGTTTGAGTAGGAAGCCAAGAGCCTATGATTCCTAGAAGACAGTTTTCCTCCCCTGGCATAGACTGTTTGTGCTGGGCAGCCATGCATTTCTGCCAGAGTTTAATGAAATAATTTTTCAGAAATCCCTGTCAGTAAAAGAGGTGAGCAAGTGCACAAACAAAAATGGACTTAAGGCAAAGCAGTGCCCATTGTAAAGAAGAAAGTGGTACATTTAACTATGGGCATTCTCACTCATTATGTACAGCTATATCCGCAAAAAAAAAAAAAAAAGTCTCTAAGCATGTTCCACTGAAGTATTATTAAACATTGTATATGGAATTACCTCTGACTGAATCAATTTAAGGGTTTGTTCAATGCAGTCTGTGGAGGCACATTATTAAAGTGGCCTGTTCCAAAATAAAAAGTCAGATCCTCATTAACTGGGACAAAGAATGTTAGCATCCGAGCTCAGGAATGGAAGGAAAATCCCTATCTCCAAGTGACAGATGTGGGTGTTAGTAGCAATGTCACATAACCCTGGGATTTCATTAAAAGTGTCAGGCTGTGTCACAGGGGCACTCTGCATTGACAGGCCCAGTGGAAAAAAACTGTGATAATTGCTTTCATTCCTTGTTTACCTTTCACCTTAGCAAGAAATACGATTGTAAATAAATAACCTGATGCTGACACATCATGAGTTTTGCACAGAAAACTGCTTTGTGAAATGTACATTTCAAGGACTGCAGTGCACTTTTCATAAGAGAACTAATAGAATTTATCCTGCTGGTTTTACTTATGTGACTACTGAATTCCCTTATTCTTGACTGAAACCAGGTTCTTTAGTAACTTTTGATTTCTTGAAACAAATGATGAAGTAGTCAATAGCAAAAGAGAAAAAAAAATAGTAAAAACAGGAAAAAAGGGAACAAAGAAATAAGCTAAGTAAAGAGGAAGAAAGAATGGGGGAGGAGAGAGAGGTAAAGAAAAAGAGAGAAAAAGAAGGAAGAAATAAAGAAAATGAATGAATGAATCATGTTTTAGAGGGAAGCATGTTGTTGTTTTTATTCAGTCATATCTGACTTTGTGACCCCACGGACTGCATCACACAAGGCTTCTTTGTCCTTCACCATCTCACAGAGCTTGCTCAAACTCCTGTCCATTGAGTTTGTGATGCCATCCAACCATCTTGTCCTCTTGTCATCCCCTTCTTCTCCTGCTTTCTATCTTTCCCAGCATCAGAGCTTTTTCCAATGAGTTGGCATTTTAAAACAGAGATATCACTTTGCCGACAGAGGTCCATATAGTCAAAGCTATGGTTTTTCCAGTAGTCATGTATGAATGTGAGAGCTGGACAATAAAAAAAATGCTGAGCACCAAATAATTGATGCTTTTGAACTGTGGTGGTGGAGAAGATTGTTGAGTCCCTTGGACTGAAAGGAGATCAAACAGTCAATCCTAAAGAAATCAACCCTGAATATTTATTGGAAGGACTGATGCTGAAGCTCCAATACTTTGGCCACCTGAAGTGAAGAGCCGACTCATTGGAAAAGAGGCAGGTGTGCATGGACTGAAAATCTCCTACTAATACTCTTACTGGTGGAAGGGCGTAATTATACTATTTACTATTAAACATTTATATTGTTAGCTGGTAATGCACCCACAAACAATCCAGAAAAAATGTACAGAATAATCCTTTCTCTGGTTTGGGAATGAGTCTTTCTATTCATAAGGAATCCTCAGGGAACTTCTAAGTGACTTTTCTCTTCTATTCAATTTTTCATCTCAGTTCCTAATGAGTCCTTCAAGTCTCCATACTCAACATAACCCCTTTACCTCCATAAAAGCTAAATGTCTTTGACCTCCTTTTGCTCTCACCTTTAATTCCTCTGCTCAGCTATTCTAGGGTACCTCTGTTATTTGCCTTAACCTCTAGCTCCAGTTCATTTCCAGCTATTTCTAGTCTATTTGGGCCCTAAATTGAGGATACAGATGAGACTATTTAGAACATTTTTTTCTTTTAGTTTTTGTGGATACCTCATTTGTGGGATAATTTGACTTTAAATCCTGCCAAGACACATCCTCTTTTAGCCTGTTGTCTGTGCACCATTATGCTAAGAAGTCTTTTGTTATTATGTAGAAAGTGACTTGGTCTCTTCTCCTACCTTGAATCTTAGTGCCACCTGCCTCCTTGTTGAGGAGGCTTTGTTAGAAACAAGAACTTAGTAAGAGGGTTTTGAAAAGGGTGGGAATAAGAAAAAACCTTGGCTCTTTCAGTTTTATAAAAAGTATATATTCATGCTTGTTTTCAAAATGAAAATAAAGTAGAAAATACTCTAAAAATGTCTGGAATTTAGTGCACATTTAATAAATGGTAGCTGCTTGTATTATGGAGTACATTTCTGAAGAGGATCTGATAATTAGTCTGTTCTATTGGACAAATGCACACTCCTCTATCAAATTTTATACTTGAAGAGTAAGACATATTACAGTAGGATTGTATGACAAGTGAGTTCTAGAACAAAACAACTCATTTGAGGTGACATTTTTATTTCTGGTACCTGATGGAAACTCAGGATCATGTTAATAGTGCACAGAACCAGATATAGACTTTGTCCTTCTGACCCAGAATCATAAACAATGAACTAAAGAATTGAGATGTTTTATTCAGGCTGCCAAAATAGGCACAGTGCTCTTTAATAAGGAACATCTCAGAGAAAAGGATTGGGAACTGAGAAACTTTGTGTCTTCAAAGGAATTTTGAAGGAGGAGGAGACAGGTCTTACCTGAGTTAATGAGAAAGAATGCAGGTGGATATTATTTAGAAATAGTCCAAGGAGGGGTAATTCTTGAAGATAACTGGTTAGTTGACGATCCTACTAATGTCCAGAGCACAAAAATATGCCTGGGGAAGGGTGCGAATATTCTCAGTAGTCCTAGTTTCTTAGAGTCCTGAGAACTCATAAAGTTCAAGTGTCAGTCTTCTCTTCTACTCAAAGCAAATATCATGTTATTGATCAATTTAGAGATGATCAGAAACCTCTTGAATGGGTCAAAACTGGGTAAGAATAATAGTGCCTGGAAGATTCTTGTTCTTATAAAACCAGTTGAATCATTTGTTAGAGCTGGTAGCAAAGATCAGCTATACTAAGAGAAATATTAAATACCACATTAAAATGAAGAGCCGTAAATTGAATTATGGAGATTATTATTCCAATGAATTCCAAGATAATGGTGGAGGAAAATCTTTTGATTATGCAGCGTGGGTTATTGAGTTTCCTCAAATTCTCAAGCTAGAATGTCAATGCTTTTGTTGAGCCTGTCTACAGCCTTTGCTATTTTTTAATATAAGGACATCCATGATCTGAGTATTTCATCAAACTTTTTCATTTTCTGACTGAAGTATAGACAATTTATAACATTATGTTAGTTTCATATGTACAGCAGTGATTCAGTTATCTGTATATATATATATATATATAAAATTTTCAAAAATTTTTCCATTATAGGTTATTAAAAGTTATTGAGTATCATTCCCTGTGCTATGCAGTAGGTCCTTATTTTCCTGTTTTATATATACCAGTGTGTAGATGTTAATCACAAACTCCTAATTTATCCCCCTGCCCCCACCCCTGCCACTATCTCCTTTGGTAAACATAAGTTTGTTTTCCATGTCTGTAAGTCTATTTCTGTTTTGTTTTGTAAATAAGTTAATTTGTTGCATTTTTTTTTTAGATTCCCCATGAAAGTGGTATCTTGTGATATTTGTCTTGGCCTGACTTCACTTATTATGATAATGTCTAGGTCCAACCATGTTGCTGCAAATGGCATTATTTCATTATTTTTCTGATTGAGTAATACTCCATTGTGTGCATATACAACATATTCTTTATCCATTTATCTGTCATTGGACATATAGACTACTTCCATGTCATGGGTTTTGTAAATAGCGCTACCATGAATATTGGGGTGTATGTATAATATCAAATTAGAGTTTTTTTCCAGATATGTACCCAGGATTTAGATTGGAGGATAATAGGGAAGCATTATTTTTAGTTTTTAAAGGAACCTCCATACTATACTCCATGGTGGCCACACCAATTTACATTGCCACCAACAGCACAGTAACATTTCTTTTTCTTCACACCTTCTCAGCAGTTATTATTTGTAGACATTTTAGAAAAGGCAGAGGAACCACAGATCAAATTGCCAATATCTGTTGGATCATAGATAAAGCAATAGAATTCCAGTAAAACATCTATTTTTGCTTCATTGATTATGATAAAGTCTTTGACTGTGCAGATCAAAACAAACTGTGGAAAATACTTAAAGAGATGGCAATACCTGACCACATTACCTGCCCCTTGAGAAACCTGTATGCAAGTCAAGAAGCAACAGTTAGAGCCAGATGTGGAACAAGGGACAGGTTCCAAACTGGGAAAGGAGTACATCAAAGCTGTGTATTGTCACCATGCTATTTAACTTATAGACAGAGTACATTATGTGAAATGCCAGGCTAGATGAAGCAGAGGCTGGAATCAGGATTGTCGGGAAAAATATCAATAACCTCAGATATGCAGATGACATCAACCTTATGGCAGAAAGCAAACAGGAACTAAAGAGTCTTTTGATGAAAGTAAAAAAGGAGAGTGAAAAAACTGACTTAAAACTCAACATTCAAAAAACTAAGATCATGGCATCCGGACCATCACTTCATGGCAAATAGATGGGGAAACAATGGAAACAGTGACAGAATTTATTTTCTTGGGCTCAAAACTCACTGTGGATGGTGACTGCAACAATGAAATTAAAAGATGCTTACTCCTTTGGAAGAAAAGCTATGACAAACCTAGACAGTATGTTAAAAAACAGAGACGTAACTTTGCTGACAAAGTCCGTATAATCAAATTTATGTTTTTTCCAGTAGTCATGTACTGCTGTGGCTGCTAAGTCACTTCAGTCGTGTCCAACTCTGTACGACCCCATAGACGGTAGCCCACCAGGCTCCACCGTCCCTGGGATTCTCCAGGCAAGAACACTGGAGTGGGTTGCCATTTCTTCTCCAATGCATGAAAGTGAAAAGTGAAAGGGAAGTGGCTTAGTCGTGTCCGACTCTTAGCAACCCCATGGACTGCAACCTACCAGGCTCCTCCATCCATGGGATTTTCCCAGGCAAGAGTACTGGAGTGGGGTGCCATGGCCTTCTCCAGTAGTCATGTACACATGTGAGTAAAAGTTGCTCAGTTTTGCCAACTCTTTGTGACCCCATGGTCTATACAGTCCATGGAATTCTTCCAGAATACTGGAGTGGGTAGCCATTCCCTTCTCCAGGGGATATTCCCAACCCAAGGATTGAACCCAGGTTTCCTGCATTGCAGGAAATGCAGTACTTGGAGGCAATCTCAAAAATGACAAATGATCTCTGTTCGTTTCCAAGGCAAACCATTCAATATCACAGTAATCCAAGTCTATGCCCCAACCAGTAACGCTGAAGAAGCTGAAGTTGAATGGTTCTATGAAGACCTGCAAGACCTTTTCGAACTAACACCCAAAAAAGATGTCCTTTTCATTATAGGGGACTGGAATGCAAAAGTAGGAAGTCAAGAAACACCTGGAGTAAAAGGCAAATTTGGCCTTGGAATATGAAATGAAGCAGGACAAAGTCTAATAGAGTTTTGCCAAGAGAACGCACTGGTCATAGCAAACACCCTCTTCCAACAACACAAGAGAAAAATCTACACATGAACATCATCAGATGGTTAACACCAAAATCAGATTGATTATATTTTTTGCAGCCAAAGATGGAGAAGCTCTATACAGTTAGCAAAAACAAGACTGGGAGCTGACTGTGTGGCTCAGATCATGAACTCCTTATTGTCAAATTCAGACTTAAATTGAAGAAAGTAGGGAAAACCACTAGACCATTCAGGTATGACCTAAATCAAATCCCTTATGATTATACAGTGGAAGTGAGAAATAGATTTAAGGGACTAGATCTGATAGAGTGCTTGATGAACTCTGGACAGAGGTTTGTGACATTGTACAGGAGACAGGGATCAAGACCATCCCCATGGAAAAGTAATGCAAAAAAGCAAAATGGCTGTCTGGGGAGGCCTTACAAATAGCTGTGAAAAGAAGAGAAGCGAAAAGCAAAGGAGAAAAGGAAAGATATTCCCATTTGAATGCAGAGTTCCAAAGAATAGCAAGGAGAGATAAGAAAGCCTTCCTCAGTGATCAATGCAAAGAAATAGAGGAAAACAACAGAATGGGTAAGTCTAGAGATCTCTTCATGAAAATTAGAGATACCAAGGGAACATTTCATGCAAAGATGGGCTTGCTAAAGGACAGAAATGGTATGGACCTAACAGAAGCAGAAGATATTAAGAAGAGGTGGCAAGAATACATAGAAGAACTATACAAAAAAGATCTTCACGACCCAGATAATCATGATGGTGTGATCACTGACCTAGAGCCAGACATCCTGGAATGTGAAGTCAAGTGGGTCTTAGAAAGCATTACTACGAACAAAGCTAGTGGAGGTGATGGAATTCCAGTTGAGCTATTTGAAATCCTGAAAGATGATGCTGTGGAAGTGCTGCACTCAATATGTCAGCAAATTTGTAAAACTCAGCAGTGGCCACAGGATTGGAAAAGGTCAGTTTTCATTCCAATCCCAAAGAAAGGCAATTCCAAAGAATGCTCAAACTACCACACAATTGCAGTCATCTCACATGCTAGTAAAGTCATGACCCAAATTCTCCAAGCCAGGCTTCAGCAATACATGAACTGTGAACTTCCAGATGTTTAAGCTGGTTTTAGAAAAGGCAGAAGAACCAGAGCTCAAATTGCCAACATCATCTGGATCATCGAAAAAGTAAGAGAGTTTTATAAAAACATCTATTTCTGCTTTATTGACTATGCCAAAGCCTTTGATCATAATAAACTGTGGATCATAATAAACTGTGGAAAATTCTGAAAGAGATGGAAATACCAGACCACCTGACCTGCCTCTTGAGAACCTTTATGCAGGTCAGGAAGCAACAGGTAGAACTGGACATTGATCAATAGACTGGTTCCAAATAGGAAAAGGAGTACGTCAAGGCTGTATTGCTTGTATATTGTCACCCTACTTATTTAACTTCTATGCAAGTACATCATGAGAAATGCTGGGCTGGAAGAAGACAAGCTGGAATCAAGATTGCCAGGAGAAATATCAATCACCTCAGATATGCAGATAACACCACCCTTATGGCAGAAAGTGAAGAGGAACTAAAGAGACTCTTGATGAAAGTGAAAGAGGAGAGTGAAAAAGTTGGCTTAAAGCTCAACATTCAGAAAACAAAGATCATGGCATCTGGTCCCATCACTTCATGGGAAATAGATGGGAAAACAGTGGAAACAGTGCCAGACTTTATTTTTCTGGGCTCCAAAATCACTGCAGATGGTGACTGCAGCCATGAAATTAAAATATGCTTACTCCTTGGAAGGAAAGCTTTGACCAGCCTAGATAGCATATTCAAAAGCAGAGACATTACTTTGCCAACAAAGGTTCGTCTGCTCAAGGCTATGGTTTTTCCATTGGTCATGTATGGATGTGAGAGTTGGACTGTGAAGAAGGCTGAGCGCCGAAGAATTGATGCTTTGGAACTGTGGTGTTGGAGAAGACTCTTGAGAGTCCCTTAGACTGCAAGGAGATCCAACCAATCCATTCTGAAGGAGATCAGCCCTGGGATTTCTTTGGAAGGAATGATGCTAAAGCTGAAACTCCAGTACTTTGGCCACCTCATGTGAAGTGTTGACTCATTGGAAAAGACTCTGATGCTGGGAGGGATTAGGGGCAGGATGAGAAAGGGACAACAGAGGATGAGATGGCATCACTGACTCGATGGATGTGAGTCTGGGTGATCTCCAACTGGGTGATGGACAGGGAGGCCTGGTGTTCTGTGATTCATGGGATCGCAAAGAGTCGGACAGACTGAGCAACTGAACTGAACTGAACTGAAATGTATGGTACTCTTTCCTGGAAAATCCCATGGATGGAGGAGCCTGGTAGCCTGTAGTCCATGGGGTCGCCAAGGGTCTTACACGACTGAGAGACTTCACTTTCACTTTTATGCATTGGAGAAGAAATGGCAACCCACTCCAATGTTCTTGCCTGGAGAATCCCAGGGCAGGGGGAGCCTGCTGGGCTCCTGTCTATGTCTCACAGAGTCGGACACAACTGAAGCGACTTAGCAGCAGCAGCAGCAATATATGGTAGAATTTGTCTGTGAAGCCATCTAGTCCTAGACATTTGCTTGTTGTTAGTTTTTAATTACAGATTCAATTTTAGTTCAAGTAATTGATCTGTTCATATTTTCTATTTCTTCTTGGTTCAGTCTCAGCAGATTTTACCTTTTTAAGAATTTGTCCATTTCTTCTAGGTTGTCCATTTTAATGGACAACCATTAAAGCACTTGGTTGCTTATAGTAGTCTCTTATGAACGTTTGTATTTCTGTGATGTCCATTGTAACTTCGTTTTCATTTCTGATTTTTTTGATTTGCACCCTATCTCTTTTTTTCATAATAAGCTTTATTAAAGGTTTATCACTTTTGTTCATCTTTTTCCACTCCTCTTTTAGTCAGTATGTTTCTAGATCTGAAGTGAATCTCTTGTATGCAGCAAATATATGAGTCTTAGATAGCAACTAGTCCAGAGAGAACTCCAGTCCATATAAGGTCTGCTACCATGGTAAGGTCTTCAAAAACATCAAGCTTCAGCTCACACGGCTTCTCAAAATCCTGAGAAAATAGCCAGCCAGAAGGCTATATAGAGTCCCAATGGGATTTAGATAGATTGGATTTAGATCTTAGTGACAATGAATAAGGTGGGAAGGAGAAAAAATGGAAGAGCTAGGTTGAGTGGTATGTATTAGATATTGAAGGAAACAAAAAAAATGAAAATTTGGTAAAGATGAATAATTTAGAGGTCTTTTCTGGGGATGTTTTTCCAAGGACAGGGGAGAGAGAGGAAATGAGAAAGTTAATAAAATCTCTAACAAATAAGACAAGCCAATGCATTGAAGTACAGACTTTCTCAATAACCTTTCCTTGAAAATAAAGTTAAATATCTGGAAACATCTAATATCTTTGTGTTTTTGGAAACATTTTAAGGATTTCATCATAAGTACCAAATATTATTATAGAAGCATTAAAGTGTGACTAATTTTCACACTTAAGTTTGTAGAAATGAAATTTTTAAGAGACAAGAAAATAAGAGCATGTAGAGTTCAATCTCACTTTGCTATGTACACATATATATGTATTAATGTACATTTATGAAGATATATCTACATATATATTACACATTTATACACATACCATACATGGAATACATTTATATGGTATTAATTGACAATGGGCTTTTGCTGGATGTTAGTATTATCAATGATTTGTATCTTTTATATCTTTGTACTATCATATTTTCTATGAAAAACTATGTAAGAATTATGTAAGAAAAAATTATGTAAGAAAAGAATTTAAGGAATATTTAAATACATAGGGCAGCAGAGGATAAGATAGTCAGTGAATAGTATCACTGACTCAGTGGACATGAACTTGGGCAAACTCTGGGAGATAGTGAGGGACAGGGAGGCATGATGTACAGCAGTCCACGGTGTTGCAAAGAGTTGGGCACGACTTTGTGACTGAACAACAAAGCGACTTAACAACAATAACATACATAGAGCAAAATATGTCCCCAAGTAATAGCAATTATCTAAACCCAAGGAGTCACATGATGATTACAGTGACAGAAATAGATCGAATCTTAAAAAATAAGATACCAATGCATGTTAAGTCCTTTGGACTGACATTTAGTTAATAATGGGTAAGAATGGCATTTAGTTAATTTCCAGAATTTTGCTGTGGCAAACTTCCTAAAAAAGAGATATTTAAATATATAGGGTCATTTAAAATTCTTACATTAAAAATGGATACAAATAATTTATAGAATTTACTTACTCATTTTAAAATAATCCTTATGCTAATTTAATGGTAAATTAACACAGACTTAGATACTGACTTCTGATTTGCTGACATCAATGACAATTTTTTGCTCTTTGGATTAAATTCCAGTCTCTGTATTGTTTTAAAGATTATATGTGAAAAATATTATTTTAAGTTTCTTTTATTTTATTAGTAAACATCTTGCTCTTATAAAGTCAAAGTTATCAGGGGAGAATAAAGCCTCTTTTAATAAAAGGAGACTAGTAGAAATTCTGTAGAATTGAAATTAACTGTTCCAGAAAACAACACTGTTACTCGTAGACTGTATCTTTAATATTGAAATGTCAGGGTGAAGAAAAATTAGATTGTGTGTAGAGAGAATTACCTTAAAAATCATCAGAAACATTTAAAAGCACTGCCAATATGACACATGATACAAAACATTTGGCTTAAAAAAGGAAAATATATTCAGATAGGTTATTTGTCATTGGGAAGTGCTTTTGAGTGAAGATTCAAAATACAGCTGTATCTCTAGAATAGGGTCTAAAAGGTAAATCCAATTCAATGCATGGAATATTTTAATCTCTTGAAAATCACGATTGTAAACAGATGATATAGTTAAAGGGGTGAGAATGGCGGCAAGTAGAATCCCACTGCAGGTCTCGCCCAAGATCACAGCGGCTTTTTCTGTCTCTTCTTGTCAGTTCCCATTTATTCCACCCTCCATTTTGGGATACTTAGGGATATTTTGTTTCCCCAGTGGCTCAATTGGTAAAGAATCTGCCTGCAATGCAGAAGACCCAGGTTCAACCCTGGGTCAGGAAGATCCCCTGGAGAAAACAATGGCAATCCACTTCAATATTCTTGCCTGGAGAATTCCATGGACAGAGGAGTCTGTTGGATTACAGCCCATGGGCTTGCAGAGTCGGGCAGGACTGAGCAACTAACACTAATGTGCTGGGCAGTATTTGCATGGGGCTAAATTTGTTAATTGGGGCGTCTCAGATATTGTCAGTGTTGTCTCTCCTGGTTGATTCATAGACAACACCAGAAAGATGCCGATGGCTGCACTTCTAGACAAGAGGCAGAATAGAACTTTGATTACATATAATCATGATGTTAGTCACCTAGTCATGTCTGACTTTTTTGACCCCATGGACTGTAGCCTGCCAGGCTCCTCTGTCCATGGAATTCTCCAGGCAAGAATATTGGAGTGGGTTACCATTTTCTTCTCCAATAATAGTGGTATGAAGGTGAAAATTTGGAAAATTTGAGTGGAAAATTTAGGTTGATTCTGAATCTAATCTATTGTTTTACTATGACCAAAGAATCCATTCTTGACTGCCCACTAGCTTATGTCTTTTGAGTCCCCTTAGCCTCATTTGGGGGGAAGGCAATGGCACCCCACCCCAGTACTTTTGCCTGGAAAATCCCATGGACGGAGGATCCTGGTAGGCTCCAGTCCATGGGGTCGCTGGGAGTCGGACACGACTGAGCGACTTTACTTTCATTTTTCACTTTTATGCATTGGGGAAGGAAATGGCAACCCACTCCACTGTTCTTGCCTGGAGAATCCCAGGGACGGGGGAGCCTGGTGGGCTTCCTTCTGTGGGGTCGCACAGAGTTGGACACGACTGAAGCGACTTAGCAGCAGCAGCAGCAGCCTCATTTGGAAGCTTAAAAAAAAAGAATGTTGAGTCATTTACCTTCTTTTTTTCATTTCTTCTATAACAATGCTAATTCTCCCCTAAGTGATATAAATGGATTCCTGACTAGAAGGGTCACAGTTAATAAAAGGAAAAAAAAGTTGAAGATTTCTGTTTCAAGATTTTATTAAGGACTGGCCTATTATAGATTCTTAACAAGGATCTCTGATCTCTAGTCCTCAAAGAAAACCATCTTCACCAAACAACAGTGGGAAGATAGAATGATGCTTAACTAAATATAGTTTTTCTTCTATTCTGACAGTAGATTCATTTTTACCTTCAACTTATTCTTATGCTCTCATGTCTTTTCTTCAGGTTAGTAGACAGTATCAACCCCAAATTTTATGTGTGTTTTTCTTTTCAGTGAAATTCAATTTACCAGAATCATCTGAAAAATAGATGTAAGGACAGATATTTTCTAGGTATACATCTATCCATTTTTACTCTCTTTTACTATAGAAAATTTGGTGTCTTTGATAATTTCAGTTAAAAAAATAAGAATACTTTCTGGACTTCCTCCAGTGACAAACAATATCACTGTCATATTCATGATGAGAGTGTATATCTTATACAAACTGATGTAGAATGATGAATTAAAGAAGAAAATAAATTGTGAACATTTAATTGTGCTCTACTTTACTGGTAGCATATGTAAAAGTATGCAAAATATAATGGTACTATCAAAATATGGATTCTTAAAAGATTTGAGTATATGTAGTTTATCTGTGAAGTCATCCAGGAAATACAGGTAGGGAGTTATGGAACTAAGGTTGAAAAGGAAAGAAATTTCATTGTGTTATCAAGTAGGTCAATGCTGCTGCTGCTGCTAAGTCACTTCAGTCATGTCTGACTCTGTGTGACCCCACAGATGGCAGACGACCAGGCTCCCCCGTCCCTGGGATTCTCCAGGCAAGAACACTGGAGTGGGTTGCCATTTCCTTCTGCAATGCATGAAAGTGAAAAGTGAAAGTGAAGTCTCTCAGTCGTGTCCGACTCTTCATGACCCCATGGACTGCAGCCCACCAGGCTCCTCCGTCCATGGGATCCTCCAGGCAAGAATACTGGAGTAGGGTGGCATCGCCTTCTCCAAGTAGGTCAATACTGTGGACAAAATCTGCTCAATTCTGCTGGAGAACTCTGGGAGACAACATAGACTACTCTTCAGTAATGTCACATTCAGTGGGTAGAGGAGTTGATGCTCATATTTCATTGCCTTACTCCTGCTCCTAGGGACTTGAACTTCCAGCCTGCCCTCTTAATGGGTTAGAGTAGCAGGTTAATAGGTACTACTGATGTGTATCCATAGCATTTACTACTGTGTGTGTGTATGTGTGTGTGTGCGCACATGTGCTTAGTCACTCAGTTGTGTCTGACTCTCTGCTGCTTAGTTGCTCAGTTGTGTCTGACTCTGCAGCCCCATGGACTGTAGCCCTCCAGGCTACTCTGTCCATGGAATTTTCCAGGACAGAATACTGGAGCTGGTTTCTATTCTCTACTCAAGGTGATCTTCCCCACCCAGGAATCAAACCCATATCCCTGACTTTTCCTGTATTGGCAGGCACATTCTTTACCACTGAGCCACATGGGAAGCCCCAGCATTTACTATTACTGATGGTTTTAAAAAGTAAGTTGAATTTAAATACAGGAACAAATTTATTGGAGCATTTTCCTTGTTGGCTCAGGTAGTAAAGAATCTGCTTACAATGTAGGAGACCCAGGATCGTTTCCCACATTCTTCTTTTATTTTATTTTTTAATGTATGAATATTACTCTTCTGGTCTGTTGAATACTGGCTCCATGGACTTGAAGTCTGCATGATTACTTGGGCTCGGGTGGTTATTTTCACTCCAAAGTAAATTACTTACCAGTTGGTATTACTCTTAAAGATTAATACCAAAAGATACCTAAAAGAAAAAATTAAAATATAAACTGTGCTTCATGTATTGTTATTTACAAATGTATAGAAATTAAAGTGCCTATGTGATATTCTTTGAAATGAAGTATGACATCTTTTTGTTAATGACTTTACCATTTTATGTGATTATATCAGGTGAAAGGTTGCCACTTGAGCTTGGATGACAATAGATTAATGAAAATAAAACATCAGGTATATAACCTTTTTCTCACCTCAATTATACATTTGTCCCAGAGTTATATAAACTTTTAATTCTTTTTATGATCTTTTTTCTAAAAAAAGAATTTCGATCATTTCTGCAATATAGTAGTAGAATGAAATCTTAGAAATAAGGGTCAATAGATTATTTTCACATGGATATTTATACTCTCTGGTAGAGAAGTATTACATTCTTTACTAAAATTGGAGAAATATTGCTCATTATAGATTGAGGTCATACACTTATATTTCCATGTTAATTATTTTTATACTTTCTCTTTTCAAAATGAAGTTGAGGCTGGTCTCATGTTTATCTTAGTACAGTAATAATGATAGGAGAATCTTAAAATAGCTGTTGATTAATTGATAGATTCATAGATATCACAATAGGATATTAAAATTAAAATATTTTTATTTCATTTTTTGGCTGAGATCTTAAAAGTTTAAGGACAAGACAATAGTGGCAAGTAGTTTTACATTGAGATGCAAGGCTATTTTTTTCAGATTTGCATTAGGAGATGGCCAAAACTCCTAAGATGCCACAGATTGTACTTGAATGGAAGTAGGATTAAGAATATGCTTTTTCTGGTGACATCTTACAAGTCTCACTCATTCCACCTTGTAATTACAGATTACAGTGTGAAATCTCTTTTCTATTAGTTGCATTCTATTACTTTCATTTGACAGATATGGAAACTAAGGGTTTAAAAGATTAAATAACTTGCAAATTTCTAAAACAATGATCATAAATATAAAAGAAATAAGGTTTCTCTATATATTACTATTCAGAGACTTAATGCCATTCTTATAATCTTGTACTTTTTTCTTTCTTATAAGACACTTGTTAAAAAAATAGGTAAATGTTTTTAATAATGTTAAGTAACTGAATGATGCTACTGTAACCAAAGAACTGAGGCTAAATGGATTATGTTGTAGTATATCCACTGAGGGAGAAGGCAATGGTGCCCCACTCCAGTACTCTTGCCTGGAAAATCCCATGGACAGAGGAGCCTGGTAGGCTGCAGTCCATGGGGTCGCTAGAGTCAGACACGGCTGAGCGACTTCACTTTCACTTTTCACTTTTATGCATTGGAGAAGGAAATGGCAACCCACTCCAGTGTTCTTGCCTGGAGAACCCCAGGGACGGTGGAGCCTGGTGGGCTGCCGTCTATGGGGTCGCACAGAGTCGGACATGACTGAAGCAGCAGCAGCATATCCACTGAATATGAATATAGATACCCTCAGACATAGGTAAAAACAGGTTTAAATTTCATATAATAGATAACATACATAGGACACATGTACTGCTTACAATAAATTTGTGGAATTTATCATGGGATACCCAAGCCTGTTAAAACCTACTAAATATAACTTTAATTGTAATTCTGAGTGGGGGAGGGGAGTATGCATCATCTGTCGACAATTTGATAGCCCGTGATATGTGTAACCAATTGTTCTTATTTACATTAATTTGCATTGTGAAAAGCAATTTTACAGTTTCAGTCAGACTTAATAGGCAATTTGCAGCTGAGTGCCTAATGGCATAGTTACTTAAGCCTGCCCCAGGGGGCTTTCTAGAACTGATATGAGACTAAACCTTTTAAATGTTCAATTGAACATCTTAAAAAGTCAAAAAGTCTTTAGCTATTAGACCCAGTTTGCATTTGCTTTGTCTTATTGAATGCTTCTGAAGACTACCTTTTTGTATTTAAAGACTATTTCTCTCTGTAGGCAAGAGATTAGATTCTGTAAAATATTGTAGCATAAACCAGATGAGTTTTTCTTCAAGGCAGTAATTGAAACAATACAGATACCAGGTAATTCGCAAGTGTAATAAACATGTCTTTGATTCAAGACTTGAAACTTTTTTCCTTGAACAAGGTATATATTAATATGCCTTAAATTATATTTCCTTTCAAGCTTAAGAAAATAAAACTTTAACAAAATTAACTTAAGTTTCTAGACCTTTCTCATTTACAAAGAATTTTTTTAAAAAAGCATTTTTAGTACTCTCATTTAATCATTTCTATGTCTTCTCATGGTTTTATTGCCTCCTTTGTTCTTACTGAGTCTAGCAGATTCCTGCATACACAGTAGGCATTCAATAAATATTTACTGGAGTTTAGAATTACTGGGAGTTATGTATTAGTTGCTCAGTTGTGTCTGACTCTATGTGACCCCATGGACTGTAGCCCACCAGACTTCTTTGTCCATGGGATTCTCCAGGCAAGAATACTGGAGTGGATTACCACACCCTGCTCCAGGCAGTCTTCCCGACCCAGGATTGAACCCCTGTCTCTTGCATTGGAGGCAGACTCTCTACAATTGGAGCCACAGAGGAAGCCTAAATATTTATTGTTTAGAATTACTGAGAGAACAGGTATTATGCATGCTGCTGCTGCTGCTACTAAGTCACTTCAGCCGTGTCCGACTCCGCGTGACCCCATAGACGTCAGCCCACCAGGCTCTCCTGCCCCTGGGATTCTCCAGACAAGAAAACTGGAGTGGGTTGCCATTTCCTTCTCCAATGCATGAAAGCAAAAAGTGAAAGTGAAGTCGCTCAGTCGTGTCCGATTCTTAGCGACCCCATGGACTGCAGCCCACCAGGCTCCTCCATCCATGGGATTTTCCAGGCAAGAGTACTGGAGTGGGGTCCCATTGCCTTCTCCGGGTATTATGCATAGAATAAGCAAATTTAGTTAAAGATGAACTGTGTTTGCACACCATGATATTATCCATATAAGCGGTGATTTATACCCCCTGGAGAAGGTCATCTTTAGTTGGGGAAAGTACATTTCTCTCCTTTACAGCTGACTGAGCCAAGATGATGCACACAACATCTCTGGGTTTGGGTGTAGACAGATCTTTCTGTGCTCATCTTTTCTGTGGAGGCAAAAGGAAGAGAACTTGATGAATAAAGCTAGTATCATAATTTTTAAAGGTATACCAATGATCCCTCCAAAAATTACATCATATTTTTAAAGTATTTTCAAAATAGGCTAGACAACTTATATTGGTTTTCTCTACTCTGCATTGTTTAATACATAACACTCAAGGGGGACAGGAGAGAGTCACAGGCTTGAGTAGGATTCACTAGAAAAAATGTTGATCTACTCCAAAGAGTAGATGCTGTTTATGTGAAAAGTATTCCTATATATTTCATATAGAATGGAGAGAAAACATCTCTCTCTCTCTTTTTAAACATTTCCTTAGTTCTTTTTTCTTATTTTCATTGTTCTTTTTGTTGTTGTTCCAAACTTTAAACTTTTTATTTTGTATTGGAGTATAGCACATTAACAATGTTGTGGTCATTTCAGGTGAACAGCTAAGGAACTCAGTCATATGTACACGAGTGTCCATTCTCCCCCAAACCCCTCTCCCATCGAGACTGGCACAAAACATTAAGCAGAGTTCCATGTGCTATGCAATAGGTCCTTATTTATTATTCATTTCAAACATAGCAGTGTTGATTACTAATTTTAAATATAGCAACATTTAGAACCAGACAAGGAACAATGGACTGGTTCCATATTGGAAAAGGAGAAAGTCAAGGCTATATATGGTCACCCTGCTTATTTAACTTATATGCAGAGAGCATCATGCGAAATGGCAGGCTGGATGAAGCATAAGCTGGAATCAAGATTGTCAGGAGAAATATCAATAACCTCAGATATGCAGATGACATCACCATTATGGCAGAAAGCAAGAGGAACTAAAGAGCCTCTTGATGAAAGTGAAAGAAGAGAGTGAAAAAGCTGGCTTAAAACTCAGCATTCAAAAACAAAAATCATGGCATCCAGTCCCATCAGTTCATGGCAAATAGATGGGGAAACAGTGGAAACAGTGACAGACTTTATTTACTTGGGCTCCAAAATCACTGCAGATGGTGACTGCAGCCATGAAATTAAAAGACACTTGCTCCTTCAAAGAAAAGTTATGAGCAACCTGGACAGCATATTAAAAAGCAGAGACATTACTTTGCCAACAAAGGTCTGTCTAGTCAAAGCTATGGTTTTTCCAGTAGTCATGTATGGATGTGAGACTTGGACCATAAAGAGAGCTGAGCACTGAAAAACTAATGCTTTTGAACCATGGTGTTGGAGAAGACTCTTGAGAGTCCCTTGGACTGCAAGGAGATCAAACCAGTAAATCCTAAAGGAAATTACTCTTGAATATTCATTGGAAGGACTGATGCTGAAGCTGAAACTCCAATATTTTGGCCACTTGCTGTGAAGAACTGACTCATTAGAAAAGACATTGATGCTGGAAAAGATGGAAGGCAGGAGGAGAGAAGGATGACAGAGGATGAGATGGTTGGATGGCATCACTGAATGGATGGACATGAGTTTGAGAAAGGCCCAAGAGTTGGTAATGGACAGGGAAGCCTGGTGTGCTGCAATTGATGGGGTTGCAAAGAGTTGAACACAACTGAGAGACTGAATTGATTGAACCTTTGAATGTTTATATGACCTTCTCAAAGTCCCTAACCCTCAGCCACCCTAAGTTCATTTTCTGAGTCTTTGAGTCTCTTTCTGTTTTATAAGTAAGCTCATTTCTATCATTTCTTTTTGGATTCCACATATAATTTTTATTGTAGTATAATTGCTTTACAATTTCATATTACTTTTTGCCGTACAACAAAGTGAATCAGCTCTATGTAAACATATATTATTCTTTCCCTCTTGAACCTTCCTCCCACCCCACATCACATAGGTCATAGGTCGTAGGTCATCACAGAGCACTCAGCTGAGCTCCCTATGCTATGGACTTTTTCTACACAGCCCCAAGAAAAATAGGCTGCTTTAGACTGCTAGTAACACATGCTGTTTGGGCTTCTCAGACACTTTCTTGTATACTGCTAGATGTTCCAGTAAAAAAAAAAGTTTATGCAAAAGTTGACACGAATGCTATAATTCTAAGTTAAGAAACTGAGTGTGTGAAGTAGAAAGAATCTGAGGTTTAAGAACAAAGTTCTGCTTTATAAGATATAGGTAAGACACGTGTACCCCAATGTTCATAGCAGCACTGTTTACAATAGCCAGAACGTGGAAGCAACCTAGATGTCCATCCACAGATGAATGGATAAGCAAGCTGTGGTACATATACACAATGGAGTATTACTCAGCCATTAAAAAGAATGCATTTGAATCAGTTCTAAGGAGGTGGATGGAACTGGAGCCTATTATGCAGAGTGAAGTAAGCCAGAAACAAAAACACAAATACAGTATACTAACGCATATATATGGAATTTAGAAAGATGGTAAAAATAACCCTATTTACAAGACAGCAAAAGAGACACTGATGTATAGAACAGACTTTTGGACTCTGGGACCGGGAGAGGGTGGGATGATTGGGGAGAATAGCATTGAAATATGTATAATAATATATCTGAAATGTATTAATTGTTCAAACTAATCACTGTCATGTTACAATTTGTTCATATTAGATGTTTGTAATGTTTCTGATAATCAATAAAAGAGATTCTTGATTAAAAAAAAAAAAGAGTTCACATTTTGCTGCTATGAAAAAAGTCACTTTCCTGGAGAAACCTGTACCTCATCTGCCAAATCAGGTTATTATCATACATTTCGTGAGGGCAACTGAGATTAAATGAGATTCATGTCAAGAACTTGGTGAAAAATGAAAATAAAGACATAAACTTTTTCTAGCACCTATTACATTGCCTGATGTAAAATTAGGGTTTTTATATATTTGATAAGTGAATAAATAAATGGAAAGGCAGAAATAGGAGTTTCCTCATCTTGTGCTTTACATAAATACACCCAGATCTTTGTGGCCTCAGAAGGTTTGTGAGATGTCATTTTAGGGAGTAAATCTGATCGTAATAGGGATGGGATTTTTATGTAGTTAGAATAGGAAAAAGGAGTCCAAAATGGTGGTGGCTAAAAGACAAAGAAGGGAAAAGCCTGTGAAAATAGATCAAAGGAAGGTCTTAGGACCAAGAGTGGGGACCTCAGGTAAAACAAACAGCCCTTCTGGTTACCCCAATTTACATAGGGCAGGCTCAGAGGGGGGAGAAAAAAACATATAAAAAGAGGAGCCAAATTTGAGCTGGGGGTTTCTCTTCTCTTCTCATCTTTTGGGTTGCCTACTCTCACACCTCAAGGATATATTTTCCTTTGCTTGTCAATAAAACTGAGCTGTAACACTGGGTCTGTCTGTCACTACAGATTTTTGCTGTGGCAAGACAGAACCGAGGAAATTACACATTCCCCCAACAGAATAAGAAGTGAAAAAGTCAGCTCAGTTCAGCTCAGTTCATTTCAGTCACTCAGTCGTGTCCGACTCTTTTTGACCACATGGACAGCAGTGCCACAGGCCTCCCTGTCCATCACCAACTCCCGGAGTTTATTCAAACTCATGTCCATTAAGTGATACCATCCAACCATCTCATCATCTGTTGACCCCTTCTGCTCCCACCTTCAATCTTTCCCATCATCAGGGTTTGTTCCAATGAGTCAATTCTTTGCATCAGGTGGCCAAAGTATTAGAGTTTCAGATTCAGCATCAGTCCTTCCAATGAATATTCAGGACTGATTTCCTTTAGGATGGACTGGTTGGATCTCCTTGCAGTCCAAAGGACTCTCAAGACTCTTATCCAACACCACAGTTCAAAAGCATCAATTCTTTGGCACTCAGCTTTTTTTATGGTCCAAGTCTCACATCTATACATGACTACTGGAAAAACCATAGCTTTGACTAGACAGCCCTTTGTTGGCAAAGTAATATCTCTGCTTTTTAATATGTCGTCCAGGTTGGTCATAACTTTTCTTCCAAGGAGCAAGTGTCTTTTAGTTTCATGGCTTCAGTCACCATCTGCAGTGATTTTGGAGCCCAAAAAGATAATGGTTTTGTCAAAACCATTTGACAAAATAGTTTTGTCATCTATTTGCCATGAAGTGTTTGAACCGGACACCATGATCTTAGTTTTCTGAATGTTGAGTTATAAGCCAGCCTTTTCACTATCTTCTTTCACTTTCATCAAGAGACTCTTTAGTTCTTCTTTGCTTTCTGCCATAAGGGTGGTGTCATTTGCATATCTGAGGTTATTGATAGTTCTCCCGGAAATCTTGATTCCAGCTTGTGCTAGAAATGAAAAAGTAAGCAGGAGTTACTCTAGGAATAGTATAAGGATAGTTCTGGAGTTATAAGTAGGATGGCAGTTTTACTACTGAAACAGAGTTTTATAAATAATCCACTACATTCTTTTATAGTTGTACCTTATTTTTTGCTAAAAGGAACTTAGGAATCATTATACATATATAGACTTTTAATTTGAGTCTGTTAATTTACTAAGTGAACTATGAATAAAGAGTTCTATATTTTTTTAATACTTTTGGAAATAAGTTTTCGATGACACACAGAAAAAGTGGTTGTGTGGTCATTTAAAATGGGTCAGAGCTAAACATGCAAGTGCAATGGAAACTTGGTCTTGAATCTGCTCCTAGAATGAAAATCTACTATGCAAAGGAGACTGGGAGTGATCATGAGTGGCCTTGGTCTGCAAAGGCTTAGAGCAGGATGTGGGTTTCCAGCTGGAGATTGAGGCTGGGTAGTGGCAGTGAAAACATCAGATCCTAGGCACTAGACCAGTGGTCAGTGACAAGGGCCTTGGCCCTTTGGCTTTGCAGAAGTGAATTCCTACAAAAATGGAAAGTAGCGAAACAAATATTTATTACGAGGAAAAAGAGTATAGTATGTGTGGATACACACAAGGGCGGACTCAGAGGGAGAGTGCCTGGTCACGCCCTCATGGCAGTTTGAATCACTTTGACAGGGCATTTCTTCTGGGTTTCCTCTGGCCAATCACTTTGATTTGCCTGGTTCACAGTCCATATTTGATATATCTCAGAATCTTCCCATGTGTATATATGGATCGTTAACCAAAGTGGATATTACCAAAAAGGCATATGAGTAGGGAACATCCCTTGACATAACTCCCCTGTGGCCTCCAAAGAGCCTTTTATGTGCATGTGTTGTCAGGGAGGTCTCTTGACTTCAGGAATGAGAGGTATGTGGTCTGGCCAAGGCCCAGCCTCCTGCCTTAATTGTCGGGCTAATCTCATCTTGGAGTTTCAGTCCATAGGATATGAATCTCCAATTGCTTTACCTTGGCAGGTAGGGGGAGGTCCTCCTGCCTCAGGAGGTGTCCTGGATAGGCCTGCATCTTTAATCACCAGTGTTAGTCCTGGAAAGGGCATTTCTAAGTCCTAAATATGCATAGCCTACTAGAGCATTTCAGTTTCCCTAAGTTTTCTTTTAGATATGTTTTTAAACCCTTTGTTTCTAAATAAGATGATTAGTCTAGTTCTTCAGAGCATAGCAATGATACAACTGGAGTTTCAGTGAAAGCAGCTTTGTTGGAGTTCCCTAGTTCATTGTTTTTCCCAGAGGTCCTAAGAAATATCACTGTTAGAAGACTTGGGTTTGACTCGTTTTGTCATGTGATTACTCTATCAGTTTAATTGTTCACAGGACATAGTAGGAGTCAACACATGGCACATGCTGTTCAATACACATTATTTTTATTCTTTTTTGAGGGCAAAGGACTATTAAGGAGAGAAAAAGGAATAGCTTTCAACTAACTTCAATTAAGTATCACCTAAAAACACAATAAATGAAAAAAAAAAAACAATTTCAATATAAATATCGAAAGAAGTTTTCATTTATTTATATGTTACTTTTCAATTAGGTGGTCTAATGAAGTCAAAGAATTTTTGTGATTCTCTCCCTAACTCTTCAAATGTAGTTCCTAGATCAAGAAAATTAGCATCACCCCAGATTGCTAGAAATTCGGAATCTTGGACCCCATCTCAGATCAACTGAATCAGGAACTGCGTTTTAATAAGATCAGTAGGAGAATTAACACACATTAAAGTTTTCTGACTTTGTCCTTTTTTGACGTGTACCACAGACTAACTTCTTTTACTTTACAGGTAAGGAAATTGAGACTTAGAGAAGCCAAACAACAGTCTTAAAGGTCATGGCCAGTTAATGCCAGAAGTAGAACTAGCGGGGGCCCAGATGTTCTTTCCTTTACATCCGTTAACAATCCAGTGGATGTACCCTTTATCCTGTTGTGTTCCATGGGCTTGTTTCAGAAGTCTTTCTATGGGGCAGTGACTGGGATAACAATATGGAGATGACTTCTTTGAAACAAGACAGAGGATTTTGCTATTCCAATCAGCCAAGACACACTACTCCAGGGGGGAATGAATAGCAAGTGCAAACAGTATGCAACAGAAAGATTTAAGGCAAGTAAGGGTTGTAGCCAGGTAAAACCACCACAGACATGGAGTTGAATACAGAGTTCCCTTCGTTGCATGAAGAAATAGCAAGTCTTTCAAAGAGATTTGCAGTGGTTGACAATCCTTGGCCTGCCCAACATTTCTTTTTGCAGTGCCATTCATTCATTGAAAGAAACAAGGAATTGCAGCTGTGACTGCATAACTAAACCCTCTTCTTTGGCAAGTGATTAGAGAGCAGTGTGGGACTGCTTACTTTAAACGCCTTAATAGAATGAAATCAGGGATGTCATTCCTCTTTGTAAAATGCTGATATCCATAGAGAGATGTAAATCTAATATTTTGACATATTGAAATTAACAGCTACAATGGTTATTCACTGGTTATTTGCATATGACTATTTCATGTCCTGGGACCTTTTTAAAAGCTTAAAGTATCTCCTGGGGAAAATTGGAAGCTCAAGGAAGTGGAATTCAGGAAATAGATGAGTTCTCCCCTGTATTTCAGTGATTTTTACTGTAGAATGAGATAATTTACTTATAGAAAATGTTTTTGGATTTACTATTAATTAATTTGTGCATTCATTTATTTTCATTTCACAGTTTTTCTCCAAAGGAATTTAAGCAGCTTCCAGGATCAAATTCATTAGAAGATAACAAATAAAATAGTTGAGGAATGAGGGTCTAAAGAAAAATGAAGCTGACAAAATAAAATAAAGCATGCCTGGGGCCAAATGGGCTTCCATGGTGGTTCAGACAGGAAGGAATCACCTGCAATATAGGAGACCTGGGTTCAGTTTCTGGGTTAGGAAGATCCCCCGGAGAAGCGAATGGCTACCCACTCCAGTATTCTTGCCTGAAGAATGCAAGCCTGGTGGGTTACAGTCCATAGGGCTGCAAAGAGTTGGACACGACTGAGTGACTAACACACGGGGCAATCCCCCAAATGCTTACCATTATACATTAAATCAAATTGAAATGTAAATGTTTTTTAGCTCCTTATAATCATGAAAAAACAATACATAGTCAGTAAGAGGATTTAAGTTAGCTGTAGCAAAAAAAGATGCTCCAAACTCAAAGCAACACTTTCCAATTCTTGGCTAGAAAGTTCTGTAATTTTTTCTATTAAAAAAAATAAAAACACTTTAACATCCAGGTGTTTTGTCCCACATCATACAACTCTCTGAATAGGCAGGTTTCATATGATTAATCTTCATTTTAAAATTTGCCAAAAGATAAAATTTAGACATGAAATTGATATATAAAATGAAAAATATAATGTTTTTTGACGTGCTAGAAATTTTGATTGGTATCGTTAAGACTTTTACTACTAAACATAGATAATATATGTTAATTTACAAATTAGCTATGCAGAGGTACTGACATGTGGCTCACAGTCTATATAAGGAGAAAAGATATATTGAAGATACACATGGCAATGAGAAAAACAAGTATAAAGCAATGCATCAGACCTAGCTACCTAAGCAATGTGAACACATTCTTTAGGGCACTTAGGTGACATGCAGCCATTAATTGGCTAGTTGGCTTTCACATGGTGTCAATTAATCTTTAAAACCATTAAAGCCTAGCATGGCACTAGAGGAAAGCAATCATAGAAATCTTTCAAACTGGGAAACAAAGATTATTCTACTAATTAGTATCTTCTCTTTGCTGTAAGCAACTGAAATCTATGTTGGCATAAGCATGCAATTTTTAGAAATCCTGCAAGGGCCTTCTTTCAATTGTTTCTATATTTTCTTTTAACATTTTTCTCTCATTTGATCTCTTCTTAAACATGTTTTCCTTTGTTTAGTTTTGTTTCTAGTACAACATGGTATATATATATATATATATATATATATATATATATATATATATATATATATATATTTTTGTCTGCTAATAAGAAATGCAATGATTGCTGGGGGATCTTATTGAAAAGTATATAGATACTAGAAATGCAAGACCAAACCAGTTAATCCTAAAGGAAATCAACCCTGAATATTCATTGGAAGAACTGATGCTGAAGCTACAATACCTTGGCCACCTGATGTGAAGAGCCAACTCATTGGAAACGATCCTGATGCTGGAAAAAACTGAAGGCCAAAGGAGAAGGCAGAGAATGAGATAGTTAGATAGCATCACTAACTCAATGGACATGTATTTTACCAAACTCCAGGAGATGGTGAGGGACAAGAAAGCCTGGGATGTTACAGTCCATGAGGTCATGAAGAGTTGGATATGACTTAGTGACTGAACAGCAACAACAGCAAATACTAAATGTAGCAAAGGTGAAGGAAGTGCTATGGGAATATATAGCTAAGGGCAAGTAGGGAAACTTTTCTTTAGGAAGTGCTTGTTGAGCTGGGATCTGATAGATGAGGAGGGTCAAACTATGAGAAAGGGAAGAGTGAGAGGGAAGAATTTGTTACTAGGTCGGGGAGATGACGCATTATTTCTGAAGTCACTGAGAGGGAGCATTTTATGTTCAAGGGCCTGAAAGGAGACAAATAGACTGTAGGTACAGTGTCTCAGTAAAAAGAAAAGGGCTTCCCTGGTCTGAGAATATCTCAGAATCTGTACAGCAGCTAAGTCTGTGCACCACAACTATTGAGCCTGTGCTCTAGAGCCCAAGAGCCACAACTACTGAGCCCGTATGAACCACAGTCTGTGCTCTACAACAGAAAAAGCCTGCACAATGAGAAGCCTATACACCACAACTAGAGTAGCCCCTACTCACCACAAATAGAGGAAAACTGCAGCAATGAAGAGCCAGTGCAGCCAAAAATAAGTAAATAAATAAAATTCTTTTAAAATAAAGGAAAAGGAAAGGAATCATCCCACTGATTGCAGCCCAATTCATTGTAGATTTTCCACTAAAGAAAGCAAAACCTAATGATAAGTGCTTTCCTGGAGCTTATACAGCCAGACCCTGCTGACAAGGCCACAGGCCCAGATTGTCAGCTCATACGCTATGTATGCTTGCCCTATTCTGTACAGTCTACCTAGAACTGCTCCTTGAATTTACCCAAAGCTCTTTGGTTTCCTCCCCTTCTCTATACACAGAACATCATTAGTCTAAAATTATAATTAGACAAGTAGTACCTGCCTCAAGGAGTGTGAAACACACTTGGATCAGTAAAAAGTGTGTAAAGAGGGCAGTGTCCCACTTACTGCCGCATGTATTTCTGTAAGTACAGTAATTTGGAGGGAAGGAAAAAAGCCTAAGAACTAAGGCTTTATCCTGCCTTCTATAATAATGGCCAATATATGATGGCCTCTAAAATTTCAATTAATAGGATGAGGCAGAAAGAAATGCTAATCAATTTCATCAAAAGGCCTGTTTGGTATCAAGATTAGCAAGACTAGCTCTCCAGTAGGAGAGAGCTAGGATCCTGTGTATCCAGGCCACTAAGTCACACTGCCCACTGGCACATGTGATCATTTGGAAGTGGTTCTGAAATGGCATGAGGTTGGTGCAGCTTTTTAATGCTTGTCATTTCAGAAACAGCAGCTCATAGTTGTTTAATCATAAGTGCTGAGCCTACAAACTAGGCTTTCATAGAGTGGGCCGCATTAAAAAAATGATTCAACTCTTTAAGCCTGATACCACATTTCAGGTAGTAGAGATTGTTAAGTAACTGTTTTTTTGTTTGTTTGTTTGTTTATTAACAAAAGACAATCTAATATTGAAATCACCAAGTTGTAAAAATTGATGTTTTGCCTCTTTTTATGGCTGTTTTGTAGTTTTTAATGAAAGAGAGACACAATGAAAAACCTTCTCTCCACCTGAGTTTTTATGGAGAATAAGTCAGTCAGTATCCTCATATAACTGTTGAGAGAATCAGGTAATGTTTTGTTCAAAGACCTTATGCCAGGATATGCTTCACATTGAAATATTGAAGACCAAGGGTGACTTATAGGTCCTTAATGATGAAGTTGGGGGTAACATGTCAAAAGGCAAATATGAAAGTAAAATGAAGTTACGTATTTGAATCTTATATAGCAGTTTGAAACAGTGGTATGCAACTATATGGATGAATATTAGCAACATAATAGTAAATGAAAAAATGTTCTGAAAGATTAAATATTGCATGCTAAAGTTAAAAATTTAAACATTAATTTTTAAAAATGTTAATTTATTTATTTTAATTGGAGGCTAATTACATTACAATATTGTATTGGTTCTGCCACACATCACCATGAATCTGCCATGGGCGTATACGTGTTCCCCATCCTGAACCCCCCTCTCCCTCCCTTTATATATATATAATAAAATATATAAAAATAGATGCCAGGTAAAGATGAATAATGGCTGCCCACTCCAGTATTCTTGCCTGGAGAAACACAACTGAGTGACTAAGTTTCAAAGAGGAATATGGTATTCAGGATGATGGTTAATTTGGGTAAAAGAAAAAAGCACTAGGGTGATGGGGAAACCAGTGGTCATGTATGGATGTGAAAGTTTGACTGTGAAGAAAGCTGAGTGCCAAAGAATTGATACTTTTGAACTGTGGTGTTGGAGAAGACTCTTTGAGAGTCCCTTGGACTGCAAGGAGATCCAACCAGTCCATTCTAAAGGAGATCAGCACTGGGTGTTCTTTGGAAGGACTGATGCTAAAGCTGAAACTCCAGTACTTTGGCTACCTCATGCAAAGAGTTGACTCATTGGAAAAGACTCTGATGCTGGGAGGGATTGGGAGCAGGAGGAGAAGGGGACGACAGAGGATGAGATGGCTGGATGGCATCACTGACTCGATGGACATGAGTTTGGGTGAACTCCGGGAGTTGGTGATGGACAGGGAGGTCTAGAGTGCTGCAATTCATGGGGTCACAAAGAGTCGGACAGACTGAGCGACTGAACTGAACTGATGGGGAAACCATACTGTTAGACTTAAGTTGATGCCAAATATTAGTTGTTCCCTTGGATGGTGGATTCTCAGGTATTTATTTCCTTTTTAAACACAAACGAATATAATAGATTGATTTTTTTTTGGGGGGGGGTTTCTTGCTGTTTTGTATTGTTAAACACAATTTGCTAAGATTTTATTAAGAATTTTGTCATCTATATTTATAAACTATATTTAACGTTAGCTTTGTTTTCTCACAATATCTTTATGTGGTTTTATTTTTTTTTAATTTTATTTTTATTTTATTTAACTTTACAATATTGTTTTGGTTTTTCCATGTATCAGAATGAATGAAACTGGAGCCTATTTTACAGAGTGAAGTAAGCCAGAAAGAAAAACAACAATACAGTATACTAAAGCATATATATGGAATTTAGAAAGATGGTAACAATAACCCTGTATACGAGACAGCAAAAGAGACACTGATGTATAGAATAGTCTTTTGAACTCTGGGAGAGGGAGAGGGTGGGATGATTTGGGAGAATGTCATTGAAATAAGTATAATATCATATATGAAATGAGTCGCGAGTCCAGGTTTGATGCCTGATACCGGATGCCTGGGGCTGGTGCACTGGGAGGACCCAGAGGGATAGTATGGGGAGGGAGGAGGGAGGAGGGTTCAGGATGGGGAGCACGTGTATACCTGTGGCGGATTCATTTTGATACATGGCAAAACCAATAGATTGATTTAAAAAAAAAAAAAAATGTCCTCAGTTTTTTCTCACTTTCTATTCCTGCCTCTTGCAGTGATTTTGTAATTGCACTCTGCAGAATTGAGGGAGAAAAGTTCCAGAAATAACAGACATTCCTGACCCTGACTGGTCATTTTAATTGTTCCTTTGAAGGGAGAAGAGATATACAAACATAGCCAATCTGTCACACACAATTGGAAAGGCAACATATAGCATCGTGGGAGATCTACAGAGCCTCAGACCACCAGTAAACTTCCACTTGAGAAAAGCCTGTGCAGAAATAAAGCACAGACATTCCAAATTATGAAGTTTTCTCAGATGATAGGCTTTACATTTCAAAATTGTGCAGCACTTTAAAGATTAAGATTTATTGGGTGAAAGTGGTGTACAGCGTGGTAGAGGGAGTGAACCAGAATTGCATGGTATTGGGAAAGGCTTTTTAACAAATGCATACTTTTGATGTGTGTAATTGTATTACATCACAGGTCTTCAAACAGTCAATCCTGGTCTCCCAGCTCATAATTAATTCTTTTCTTTACAATTCCAACAGAGGTTTTTTGTGGGGATAAAATCATTTTGCCCATATTAAAAAATTTACCTAATTGGTATACAACATAGTGTGGTGCTTGGTTATTTGCAGTTTTGGAAATCTCCGTTCCCCATGTGTTTCTGATTATGGCTAGTTCAATATCCATCTTTCACTGTACCCGTCAGGGCTTTTACCATTAGTGCCTTCTTTCTTCAGCAGTAATCGTACAATTTTTAGGCTCCGGGTTGCTATCTTAAAGTATTAGGCTTTCTAGGGATATGTGCATTTTACTAAGAAATGTTTGAACAATGGCCTTGGTCAACATACCTGTTGCTAATTAAATGTCAGAGAAATTGGTATCTATATGCTGCTTGTCTGAAGTTAGCCTATAAAATGACTTGGGATGTGATGTTATAGTTGGGGTGCTTAAAAATTGTGTTGTTTCTATTTGTACTGAAATAGTATTAGTAGCATTGTTTCTGAAATAACATGTGGAATTTTTATTTCACTATCCAAACTGGCCTCAGAGCTTCATTGTTCAATAGGAAGATACATTGTTTTGGCAAGGATCCAAGAGAGAAAAATAATAACTCCTTCTGTTAGATCCCTACTTCTGGTTCAACTAAACACGAATTTAGCTAAATTATTTATGCTGATGGAGGGGAAAAGTGACCTAAGTGATCAAAAACCAGAAAAGAAAAAAGATTGCCTGGATAATACAGAGACAATCTTTTTAAAACAAAAGTTTAAAATTACCCTACTTAGTCCTTTCAGAATTCAATACTGATTTTCTTCTCTCTTGGAGCCAGTTAGATGGGGTGTTAAGCATTTTGCACAATGAAAAATAATAGTATTAACAGAAAAAAAATATTAATAAGGTGGCTCTGTGGTCAAGAATCTGTCTACAATGTAAGAGATGAGGGTCAGGGAGATCCCTGGAGAAGGAAATGGCAAGCCACTCCAGTATTCTTGCCTAGGAAATCCCTTAGACAGAGGGGCCTGGTGGGCGACAATCCATGTGATCACGAAAGAGTTAGACATGATTTAGCAACTAAACAATAACAACAAAAATCTATTGGATACCTAATATTGTCGTATATATAGCTATAAATAAGATATGATTATGTCTACTTTTTTTTCAATGTGTGTATGTGTGAATTTCTTACTAGAGTAAGAGCTAACAAAATTTATCCATATTAAATATTTTAAAAAATCATTGAGCAGCTACATTTTCTTTACATATGAACATCTATATACTATTGTAACACATATTATTTTAAAAAATTAAAATATTATTAAAAACTTATAATGATGGGTGATAAAAAAGAATTCTAATAAAAAATTATAATCATCTGCCTTTCTCCTTTCACAAATCTAGAGTCCTTCTCCACAGATAAAACTACTTTGTAATCATTTAGATATTTCCTTGAATATTTTTTAAACAAAAAACTAAAAAATAAAACTATTCTACTCTTTCTGTGTTTGTATTTTGAGAAGTTAAGATTTTGCATTGTTAAAAATAAAACTATTCTACTCTTTCTGTGTTTGTATTTTGAGAAGTTAAGATTTTGCATTGTTAGTTTTTTTATTATGCATATGATTAGGTAGCATCCAGTACTCTTGCCTGGAAAATCCCATGGACGGAGGAACCTGGTGGGCTGCAATCCATGGGGTTGCTAAGAGTCGGATACAACTGAGTGACTTCACTTTCACTTTTTACTTTCATGCATTGGAGAAGGAAATGGCAACCCACTCCAGTGTTCTTGCCTGGAGAATCCCAGGGATGGGGAAGCCTGGTGGGCTGCTGTCTATGGGGTCGCACAGAGTTGGACACAATTGAAGCGACTTAGCAACAGCAGCAATAGGTAGCATCACTAACTCAATGGGCATGAATTTGACCAAACCCCAGGAGATAGTGGAGGACACAGGGGACTGGCATGTTAGAGGCCATGGGGTCACAAACAGTAGGACATGACTTCAGTTCAGTCACTCAGTTGTGTCTGACTCTTTGCGACCACATGGACTGCAGCATGCCAGGCTTCCCTATCCATCACTAGCTCCTGGAGCTTGCTCAGACTCATGTCCACTTGAGTTGGTGGTGCCTTCCAACCATCTCATCCTCTGTCATCCTCTTCTCTTCCTGCCTTCAGTCTTGCCCAGCATCAGGTTCTTTTCTAATAAGTAAGCTCTTCGCATCAGGTGGCCAAAGTATTGGAATTTCTGCTTCAGCATCAGTCCTTTCAATGAATATTCAGGACTGATTTCCTTTAGGATGCACTGGTTGGATCTCCTGAGGTCCAAGGGACTCTCAAGAGTCTGCTCTAACACCACAATTTAAAAGCATCAATTCTTTGGCACTCAGCATTCTTTATAGTCCAACTCTCACATCCATACATGACTACTGGAAAAACCAGAGCCTTGACTAGATGGCCCTTTGTTGGCAAAGTGATGTCTCTGCTTTTTAATATACTGTCTAGGTTTGTCACAGTTTTTCTTCCAAGGAGCAAGCATCTTTTAATTTCATGGCTGCAGTCACAATCTGCAATGATTTGGGAGCCCAAGAAAGTCTGCCACTGTTTCTCCATCTATTTGGCATGAAGTGATGGGACCAGACACCATAATCTTTGTTTTTTGAGTTTTGAGTTTAAGCCAGTTTTTTCACTTTCCTCTTTAACTTTCATCAAGAGGCTCTTTAGTTCCTCTTCAATTTCTGCCACAAGGGTGGTGTTATCTGCATATCTAAGGTTATTGATATTTCTCCACAAGGGTGGTGTTATCTGCATATCTAAGGTTATTGATATTTCTCCAAGCAGTTTTGATTCCAGCTTGTGTTTTGTCCAGCAGGGCATTTCATATGAAGTTCTCTGCATAAACAGGCTTCAATATACAGCCTTGATGTACTCCTTTCATAGTTTTGAACCAGTCGTTGTTAGATGTCTGGTTCTAACTATTGCTCCTAGACCTGCATATGGATCTCTCAGGAGGCAGGTAAGGGGTATCCCCATCTCTTGAAGAAGTTTCCATACTTTGTTGCCATCCATACAGTTAAGGGCTTTGGTCTGTCAATAAAGCAGAAGTAGATGTTTTTCTGGAACTCTCTTGCCTTTTCTATGATCCAACAGATGTTGGCAATTTGATTTCTGGTTCCTCTGCCTTTTCTAAATCCAGGTTGAGCATCTGGAATTTCTCAGTTCATGTACTGTTGAAACCCAGTTTGGAGAATTTTGAGCATTACTTTGCTAGAATGTGAGAGGAGTGCAATTGTGCAGTAACTTGAACATTCTTTGACATTACCTTTCTTTGGGATTGGAATGAAAACTGACCCTTTCCAGTCCTGTGGCCTCTGCTGGGTTTTCCAGATTTGCTGGCATATTGAGTGTAGCACTTTCACAGCATCATCATTTAGGATTTGAAATAGCTCCACTGGAATTCCATCACCTCCATTAGCTTTGTTCATAGTGATGCTTCTTAAGGCTCACTTGACTTTGCATTCCAGGATGTCTGGCTCTGGGTGAATGATCACACAACCATGTTTATCTGGGTCATTAAGATCTTTTTTTGAATAGTTCTGTGTATTCTTGCTAACTCTTGTTAATATCTTTTGCTTTTGTTACATACATACCATTTCTGCCCTTTATTGTGCCCATCTTTGCATGAAATGTTCCCTTGGTATCTCTAATTTTCTTGAAGACATCTCTAGTCTTTCCATTGCGCTGTTTTCCTCTATATTTGCATTGGTCACTTAGAAAGGCTTTCTTATCTCTCCTTGATATTCTTTGGAACTGCATTCAGATGGGCATATCTTTCCTTTTCTCCTTTACCTTTTGCTTCTCTTCTCCTCTCAGCTATTTGTAAGGCCTCCTCATACAACCATTTTCCCTTTTTTGCATTTATTTTTCTTGCAGATGACTATAGCCCTCATATCAACAATGGTCTGAAATACAGTATTTGTGGGATGCAATCTCAAAAATGACAGAATGATCTCTATTTGTTTCCAAAGAAAACCATTCAATATCACAGTAAGCCAAGTCCATGTCCCAACCACTAATGTCGAAGAAGCTGAAGTTGAATGGTTCTATGATGGCCTACAAGACCTATCAGATCAGATCAGATCAGTCGCTCAGTCGTGTCCGACTCTTTGCGACCCCATGAACCGCAGCACGCCAGGCCTCCCTGTCCATCACCAGCTCCCGGAGGTCACTCAGACTCGCATCCATCGAGTCAGTGATGCCATCCAGCCATCTCATCCTCTGTCGTCCCCTTCTCCTCCTGCCCCCAATCCCTCCCAGCATCAGAGTCTTCTCCAATGAGTCAACTCTTCGCATGAGGTGGCCAAAATACTGGAGTTTCAGCTTTAGCATCATTCCTTCTAAAGAAATTCCAGGATTGATCTCCTTCAGAATGGACTGGTTGGATCTCCTTGCAGTCCAAGGGACTCTCAAGAGTCTTCTCCAACACCACAGTTCAAAAGCATCAATTCTTTGGCGCTCAGCCTTCTTCACAGTCCAGCTCTCACATCCATACATGACCACAGGAAAGACCGTAGCCTTGACTAGGCGAACCTTTGTTGGTAAAGTAATGTCTCTGCTTTTGAATATGCTATCTAGGTTGGTCATAACTTTCCTTCCAAGGAGTAAGCGTCTTTTAATTTCATGGCTGCAGTCACCATCTGCAGTGATTTTGGAGCCCAGAAAAACAAAGTCTGACACTGTTTCCCCATCTATTTCCCATGCAGTGATGGGACCAGATGCCATGATCTTCGTTTTCTGAATGTTGAGCTTTAAGCCAACCTTTTCACTCTCCACTTTCACTTTCATCAAGAGGCTTTTTAGCCCCTCTTCACTTTCTGCCATAAGGGTGGTGTCATCTGCATATCTGAGGTTATTGATATTTCTCCCAGCAATCTTGATTCCAACTTCTGTTTCTTCCAGTCCAGCATTTCTCATGATGTACTCTGCATATAAGTTAAATAAACATGGTGACAATATGCAGCCTTGACGTACTCCTTTTCCTATTTGGAACCAGTCTGTTGTTCCATGACCAGTTCTAACTGTTGCTTCCTGACCTGCATACAGATTTCTTAAGAGGCAGATCAGGTGGTCTGGTATTCCCATCTCTTTCAGAATTTTCCACAGTTATAACTAACATCAAAAAAGATGTCCTTTTCATCATAGGGGGCTAGAATGCAAAAGTAGAAAGTCAAGAGATACCTGGAGTAACAGGCAAGTTTGGTCTTGGAGTATGAAATGAAACAGGGCAAAGGCTAACAGAGTTTTGCCAAGAGAATACACAGGTCATAACACCCTCTTCCAACAACAGAAGAGACAAGTCTACACATGGACATCACCAAAAATACAGAAATTGGATTAATTGTATTCTTTGCACCTTAAGATGGAGAAGCTTGTACAGTCAGAAAAACAGGACTGGGAGCTCACTGTGGCTCAGATCATGAGCTTCTTATTGCAAAATTCAGACTTAAATTGAAGAAAGTAGGGAAAAGCACTAGACCATTTAGATATGACTCAAATCAAGTCCCTTATGATTATATATGACTTAGCAACTAACAATAACAACAAAGTAGTTCAAAATGAACTACCCTCACATTTAATAGCCTAAAACAACTAACATGTATTATCTCACAGTTTCTGGAAGTCAGGCATCCAGAAGCCCATAGAGCTGGTTGGTTTTGCTCAGCATCTCTCATGAAGGTGCCATTGAGATGTTAAGTGGGGCTGCATCATTTGAAGCTTCATTTGGGACTGGACAATCAAATTCTTAGAGTCTCATTCAGGCAGCTGTTGGAAAGAAGCTTCAGTTCTTTGTCACATGGGACATTTCAAGGATGCTCAAAATTTTGTGTATCCTCAAGCATGGCAGCTGATTACCCCCAGAGCATACATATAGGCACAGGTATTTTTGAGTTAAAAGTATGCTGTTATCTTTTGTAACCTAATCTTGCACATGACATACTATAATTTCTGTCTCATTCTATTGGTCATACAGACAGACATCGGTCCAGGGCAAAAAGGAGTTATCTGAGGGAATGGACACCAAGAGGCAGAGCCACTAGAGTTCCTCAAAAGGGCTGAATATCACAGTTTGTAGCACTCTATCCCTTTGAGTCTTCTGCTGCTCCCAGTTTGTCTTAGTTACTCAGATTACCCAATGTGGTAATAGCAAATTTTATTTGGATCAAAGCTCAGTTTTTATCATATGGCTATTAGAGGTATATTTTGAGACTTCACATGTCTGAGAATTTATATCCTAACTCATTTTGTCAGGCCATAAAATTCTAGGATGAAAATAATATTTCCCACAGAATTTCAAACACATGGCTCAATTTTTATTTATCTCTGTGGTTGCTTTTAGAAAGTGAGACACCATTCCTATTCCCAGTTCTTATATATTTATTTCTGGAAAACTTTAAGACCGTCTCTTTATTTGTGGTGTTTTGAAACTTTTCAGTGGTGTACCTCATAAGGTTGCAGTACAGAATGCCCCATTACATTTGAATTTCAGATAAATAGTAAATACATTTCTCACAGAAGTGTGTTCCAAACATTGCATGTAACATATTATATTAAAAATCATTTTTATACTTAAAATTAAAATTTTATGGCCGATCTTGCATTTTTATTTGCTGGATTTACCAAACCTAGTAACTCAGAGTATCCTTCTTCCTTCATTCTTTCCTTTCTTTCCTTCCTTGTCTGCCTCCTTATCTTCCCCACTCTCATATCTGTCTGTGGGTCTTTTTCCATCTCTCTATATTCTTCTTTCAACTGTGTGGAAAACCTTGCTATTCAATTTGGGGAGATGAAATAAAGATTATTTCTAAAATAGCTCCGCCTCCTTGTTCTCAGTTAAGTGCTTGAAACACGTGGTCTCTTTTGGGGAGACCGAGGAGCATTCTTTTGGTTGTATGTAGTGGAGGTGGGACCTGGTTACAAATTTTCTTTATTTAGATTTTTTTGGTCTAAATGGTCTTGCTTCAGTTACATCACAACTACTATCTTCTCTGATACCTACCCCATGGCTCTAACTTACACACATTTCAATGGATGTGTGTCCTGAATTAGCTTGTATGTTTTGTCATTTTATGCAGGATTTTAGCTTTTAGAACTTAAGGTTAAATTTGCTGAGTTAAGACTATATTTTTTACTTTTTCTGAAGTTTTCTGCCATTTCTTTCTTTTTGTGTTAGTTCGAGGTCATCTAAGAGGCAGACACCAAGATTGCTAAGATAAGTCAGAAATATTACTCCTCATAGGAAATGCATGTGAGGAAAAAACAAGAGAGAGACCTGATGGAGGCTGGCAGATCTGTCAGACCACTTTGCAGTTTTGATATTTTGAAGGAGTGAGGAAAGGAAGAAAAATTGAGTGGAGGAGTTTTAGGTAGCAATGCAATTCAAAGAATTCAGTAAATTTAATGAAATTGATCAAGCTAAAGTCACCTCTCAAAGAAGTCCACATCTCCAAGGACCTGAACTGTGTTAGTATTCCTGCAAAGCTTACTCCTTGGCCAGGAGCAGCTTATGGGAAATGTGGCCTCAGTGTAAATGCAGTGGTATATTTCAGAGTAAAATAGATGAGCTCTTGGTCATTTATATTCCCCACAGTAGAAGATCAGAGAGCTGTGTTTTCATGGCTACTATATTCCTCCTCTTCCATTCACTCTATCCTTATGGTTTATGATTATAATTAGCACCCACCACACATATATGTTTTAGCATAGAATTTCACAGAAATATACACCACAAAAACATACATATACAGATACATATATATGTGTATATATATATATATATATATAATATAAAAACACACACACACACACATACATAGAGGCTAATCTAGAGATGGATATAGCAACCCACTCCAGTATTCTTGCCTAGAGAATCCTGTGGACAGAAGAGCTTGGCGGGCTGCTGTCCATAGGGTCACACAGAGTTGGACACGACAGAAGCAATTAGCATGCATGTATGTGTTGGAGAAGGAAGTGGCAGCCCACACCAGTATTCTTGCCTGGAGAATCCCAGGGACAGAGGAGCCTGATGGGCTGCTGTCTACGGGGTCACACAGAGTCGGACATGACTGAAGTGACTTAGCAGCAGCAGCAGCAGAGGCTAATATGTAGAAAAACATATATATATATATATATATATATATATATATATATATTCATATATATGCAAATATTCATATATATATGGATATATGCATATATATATGATCATGAACTCATTATTGCAAAATTCAGACTTAAATTGAAGAAAGTAGGGAAAGTCATACCATTAAGGTATGACTTAAATTGAATCCCTTACGATTATACAGTGGTAGTGACAAACAGATTCAGGAGATTAGATGTGGTTCACAAAGTGCCTGAAGAACTAAGGATGGAGGTTTGTAGTATTATACAGGAGGCAATGATCAAAATCATCAACAAGAAAAAGAAATGCAAAAAGGCAAAATTGTTGTTTGAGGAGGCCTTACAAACAGCTGAGAAAAGAAGAGAAGCAAAAGGCAAAGGAGAAAAGATAAATAATACCCATCTGGATGCAGAGTTCCAAAGAATAGCAAGGAGAGATAAGAAAGCCTTCCCAAGTGATCAATGCAAATAGGTAGAGGAAAACAATAGAATGGGAAAAAATAGAGATCTCTTTAAGAAAATTAGAGATACTAAGGGAATATTTCATGCAAAATGGGCACAATTAAAGAAAGAAAATGTATGGACCTAACAGAAACAGAAGATATTAAGAAGAGGTGGAAAAGATAAACAGAGTAACTATACAAAAGAGATTTTAATGATCTGGATAACCATGATGGTGTGATCACTGACCTAGAGCCAGACATCCTGGAGTATGAAGTCAAGCAGGCCTTAGGGAATATCACTATGAGCAAAGCTAGTAGAGGTAATAGAATTCCAGCCGAACTATTTCAAATCCAAAAGGATGATGCTGTGTAAGTGCTGCATGCAATATGCCAGTTTTCAAATTTGGAAAATTCAGCAGCGGCCCCAGTAGTGAAAAAGGTGTTTTCATTACAATGCCCCCAAAAGTCAATGCCAAAGAATATTCAAGCTACCACACAATTGCACTCATCTCACACACTAGCAAAGTAATGCTCAAAATTCTCCAAACTTGGCTTCAGTAGTATGTGAACTGAGAAAATCCAGATGCTCAAGCTGGATTTAGAAAAGGCAGAAGAACCAGTGATCAAATTGCAAACATCTGTTGGACCATATAAAAAACTAGATAATTCCAGAAAAATATATACTTCTCCTTAATTGACTACACTAAAGCTTTTGACTGTGTTAAGTTCAGTTCAGTTGCTCAGTCGTGTCCGACTCTGCAACCCCATGGATTGCAGTATGCCAGGTTTCCCCATCCATCACCAATTCCTAGAGCTTATTCAAACTCATGTCCATTGAGTAGGTGATGCCATCCAACCATCTCATCCTCTGTTGTCCCCTTCACCTCCCTCCCTCGACCTTTCCCAACATCAGGGTCTTTTCCAATGAGTTAGTTCTTCCCATCAGGTGGCCAAAGTCTTGGAGTTTCAACTTCAGCATTAGTCCTTCAAATGAATATTCAGGACTGATTTCCTTTAGGATGGACTGGTTGCATCTCCTTGCAGTCCAAGGGACACTCAATAGTCTTCTCCAAAACCACAGTTCAAAAGCATCAATGCTTTAGTGCTCAGCTTTCTTTATGGTCCAAGTCTCACATGCATACATGACAACTGGAAAAACCATAGCTTTGGCTAGATGGACCTTTGTTGGTAAAGAAAAGTCTCTGCTTTTTAATATGCTGTCTAGGTCAGTCATAGCTTTTCTTCCAAGGAGCAACTGTCCTTTAATTTCATGGCTGCAGTCACCATCTACAGTGATTTTGGAGCCCCCCAAAATAAAGTCTAACACTGTTTCCACTGTTTCCCCATCTATTTGCCATGAAGTGATTGGACCCGATGCCATGATCTTCGTTTTTGAATGTTGAGCTTTAAGCCAGCTTTTTCACTCTCCTCTTTCACTTTCATCAAGAAGCTCTTTAGTTCCTCTTCACTTTCTGCCATAAGAGTGGTGTCATCTGTGTATCTGAGATAATTGATATTTCTCCTGGCAATCTTGATTCCAGCTTGTGATTCATCCAGCCCAGCATGTCTCATGATATACTCTGCATATAAGTTAAATAAGCAGGGTGACAATATACAGCCTTGACATACTCCTTTCCCTATTTTGAACCAGTCTGTTGATCCATGTCCAGTTCTAACTGTTGCTTCTTCACCTGTGTATAGATTTCTCATGAGGGAGGTAAGGTTGTCTGGTATTCCCATCTCTTTGAAGAATTTTCCCCAGTTTGTTGTGATCCACACAGTCAAAGGCTTTCATGTAGTTAACAAAGCAGAAGTAGATGTTTTCCTGGAACTCTCTTGCTTTTTCGATGATTCAATGAACATTGGCAATTTTATCTCTGGTTCTGTCTTTTCTAAATCCAGCTTGAATATTTGGAAGTTCACAGTTTGCATACTGTTTTGAGCAAGAATTTTGAGCATTACTTTGCTAGTGTATGAGATAAGTGCAACTGTGCAGTAGTTTGAACATTTTTTGGCATTGCCTTTCTTTGGGATTGAAATGAAAACGGACCTTTTCCAGTGACTTTAACTGTGTTGATCACAATGAACTGTGAAAAATTCTTAAAGTGATGAGAATGTCAGAGCACCTTACCTGCCTCCTCAGAAACCTGTATCAGGTCAAGAAGCAGCAGTTAGAACCAGACATGGAACAATAGACTGGTTCCAAATTGGGAAAGCAATACATCAAGGCTGTATATTGTCCCCCTGCTTATTTAACTTACATGTAGAGTACATCATGTAAAATGTTGGGCTGGATGAAGCACAAGCTGGAATCAATGTTGACAGAAAAAATATCAATAACCTTAGATATGCAAAGGACATCACCCTTGTGGCAGAAATCGAAGAGGAACTAAAGAACCTTTTCATGAAATTGAAAGAGGAGAGTGAAAAACCTTGCTTAAAACTCAAAATTCAAAAAATGAAGATCATTGCATCTGGTCCCATCACTTCATGGCAAATACAAGGGGAAACAATGAAACAGTAACAGACTTTATTTTCTTAGGCTCCAAAATCACTGCAAATGTGACTGTAGTCATGAAATTAAAAGATGCTTGCTCCATGGAAGAAAAGCTATGACCAACCTAGTCAAGATCCATATAGTCACAGCTATGATTTTTCCAGTAGTCATGTATGGATATAAAAGTTGGATCATATAGAAGAATTGATGCTTTTGAACTGTGGTGTTGGAGAAGACTCTTGAGAGTCCCTTGGACATCAAGAAGACCCAACCAGTCCATCCTAAAGGAGATCACTCCTGAGTGTTCATTGGAAGGACTGATGTTGAAGCTGAAACTCTAATATTTTTGCCACCTGATATGAAGAACTAACTCATTTGAAAAGACCCTGATATTGGAAAAGATCAAAGATGAGAGGACAAGGGGATAACAGAGAATGAGATGGTTGGATGGCATCACGGACTCAATGTACATGAGTTTGAGCAAGCTCCAGTAGTTGGTGAAGGACAGGGAATCCTGTCATGCTGCAGTCCATGGGGATGCAAAGTTCAGGCATGACTGAGTGACTGAAACGTAAATATATAGATATCATATATGGTATGTGTCTTATATACAAAAGCATTCCTACGTTATTAAGTTTACTCACATTAATTGTTTTACCCTCCAAAGTTGTGTGGCACTTTAAAAATAAGGATTTTTGAGATAGAAGTGATTTATGGCTGTGATAGAAGGATCAGTATTGAGGAATTAAATATTGTTACTATTGTAATAGTTATAATTACTACTGTTATTCCCACTTTGATGATGGTTTAGTGGTTTAGTCACTAAATTATGTCTTGTCTCTCATCTATATCTAGAGTATGAGTTGTAAGAATCAAAGGCTTGATAATGGATTCATCTGAAAGGACCTGCATCCTGGGTTTAATTGTTGATGTTGGCTGTTGGCTGGAAGCTTGGGTAAAAATGCTGCTTGACACATTTGCATGGGACTTCTCCATATGGATTAGGTTTTTTCGTTTATTTGTTTGTTTGTTTGTTTTTTTATAATAGGTGGTTAGTTTCTAAGGCAAACATTCTGTGAGAGTAAAAATGAGAACGTATTGCCTTTTTTATCTACCTTGGAGATTTCATAGCTTTCTATCACATTCTATTAGTAAAGGCTGTTACAAAATTCCACACTTGAAGGTTTAAGAGAAGAAAAATAGACCTCAGTTCTTGAGGAAGATGTATTAATATAGGAAGATGTGTTAATATAACATGGTCAGAAGAGCAGGTTAGATGGGATAGCTCTATGTACTTACCTACCTACACTTGCATGGCTTCATTTGGAAAATAGAATCTTCCACATATCCTTGAATGACAAACAATGGAAAAACTGGAAAAAATCTAATTTGTACTTGTTAGTGAGTATAATGTAAATTTCTTAATATACTCAACAAATTTGGTAACTGCCAGGGACCAGCCCTGGTGGATCCAGGGAATTCAAAGGGGAGATGGCTTCGATGATCAGGAAACAACAGCTTATTAAAATATTAATTAAGGATATAAAGAGTGGTGAAATAAGGATACCTCAGTGAGGAAATTCAGTGAAGAAGAGAGGCTGAAATAAGGATAGCTCAGTGAGAAAATTTAGTGGAGAAAAGAGGCTGAATAATTCAGCCAGAAGGTAAGAGAAAGAACGACATGGGGAGACCAAGTTTCGGTGAACAAGGCCCGCACTTTATTTTCCAAAGTAGTTTTTATACCTTAAGTTATGCATAGAGGATAATGGGGGAAGGGGTAGAGTCATGCAGTAAGCCAAGCTTTCTTCCTGCAAACTTATCATATGCAAAAGTTTAGGTGATTTGCATCATCTTCTGGCCCGTAGGCCTATTAACATCTTAAGACCCTTTCTTCAGAAAACTTATTTTTCTCTAACTTATTCTAAAGTCAGGCACCAGCCTCCAAAAAACATTAGATAAAGTTGCATTCCTATAGGGCAAAGGTGAGGAGGGCTAAATCAAGAAAAGAATTAACTCAAGGGTCCTTGGTTACAAACATTAAGGCTACTATTTACATTTCTATTCACCAATTATATCAATCAATACACTGCCAAGGACACAGTAGGTAAGGGATATGGAGACTTAGCAGCAAACACTGGTCCAACAAGTGAAAAGCCCTTCACCAATACAATTTCTAATCAATCTTTTAACTGCTCAAAGGAATCTGTATTTAGACAGTTTAGAACATCTCATGCCTCTCACAGTTGGGAGGCTCTGAACAATCACATGTGGCCGGAAAAACCTATTCAGGCAGGCTAGAGGATTTCCAAAAGAGTTTGTAGGTTGAAACACTGTCACACCCAGGAATTATTAACTGGAGCTGTAAGTTAACTCTTTTTTCAGAGAGAGGTAGTGGGGGACATCCTCCCGTAAAGTCAGAGGTGTAGGTGAGAGCACAAGGCAGAGAGTAGGCAGACTTTGGTTTTGGGGGTAGATGCTCGAGAATTTCCAGGGGGGTTCCTGAGGCTAGATTCCCCCTTTGCGTATGCCGAGCCTCCTTCCTCATGACCTTTGCCACGGGCGGAGCTCGCTCCCTGCAGGTAACATTTTATAAATACTGTAAATATATTGCTGCTTTAAAATAGAGAAGATATCAAGAAAAAGTAATCTTTGGTTAAGACTTGTCTACTAAGGAGCAGTTTCTCTTAAAGTAGCTTTGTTTTGTCTAACAAGCTGTCCTTTCTATAGTCTCTGTTATGATGGTATAAGATCCAAAGTGTTGGATCCACACACAGTGTTTAAAGCTCAGTAGTCACATTTACTGCTTTTTTACCTTGGGCAAGTTATTTAACTTCTGTAAGCCTCAGTACCCTTCTCTATGAAATGGAGAATGATCATAGCTAGTTTATATTGATAGAAAAAAAATAATGGTTAAAAGAAATAATACATACAAAATACATGGCACGGAATACATCATTGTTATGTTTCCCTCCACTTGGAAACAGGTCTTTGGAAGAGGATTCCTCTTTGCATCAGTTTGTAAAGTAAGAAAATCTTTTGAAGCTATAATTATCTTGTCATGTAGATTCCAAATAGGTTAGGCTAAAAAATTCACTTGAAAAACATAAAAATATATTGCTTTATTTTATTTATATAACTTGTGGTATAAAAATTTGAGAATAACCTAGAAATAGTGCCCAGAATTCTCGATTGTGTGATACAATTCATTAAAAAAATCTTTACTGGGGGTCCCTTATACTCCAGAATCAGGTGAAGGACTGGGCAAATCAGTGAACAAGGTATGCATGTCCTAATATACAAAGAAAATGTTTGCATGTTTGTTGTATATATTTGTATATTATGCATGTCCTAATTTACAAACAAAATATTTATATGCTTATTGCATATTTTTGTTGTATTACATGTTGCTCTTCTGCTCTTTTCCTAACATCTTGATGATAGTTTATCTCCCATATTTTAATAACTTTACTGCTTCACATGTTCATTCCACATGACAGTTGTCTACGCCTTTATTTTCCTTTATTTTAGAACTTTTGAAGGATTCGGGGAACATCTGTCTTACTGGAAGTCACAGAAATTTTGAGTCATAGATTGAATAAAATGTAACAGCTTCCTGTTTAACCTCTATTACTTTTAAAACATACTGAATTCTAAGGGATTTATGGAGTAAGTTTAAAGTACACAGACTCAACACTCATATATTTCTCACTTAACACTTTAACCTAGCTTCCTGCTTTTTTGCATCAAGAGGTGTACAATAACCCCAGGTAAAAATTCAGAAAACAATTTCATTTCTGGTGTGCCAAGCTGTGCCTGAAGGATGCTTAATATCACAGTCTTAAATCCCAGTGCTTGGTGTGGTAAGGGAGAGTGTTGGTATTAGGGATTTTTTGAGCTCTAACTGTGCATTATTTGCTCTAGCATAATGGATTTCCCGTAGGTGCTGAGATTTTACCTGGCTTTTTCTCTGTACATATTCTTTGTACTTTATTCATCTCAAATTTATCTTTTAAAAATATTCTGTAGTGATCAGCAGAGTATATAATGCTCTTCCATGCAGTAAATATTTCTGAAGGATCGACAGAGGGGAGTTACTAGAGACCATGCCACTTAGGAAAAGAAAATGGGCTAGGTGCTTCTCATTTTATTTTATTGTCACAGTACATGTACTGTGTCACTTAGGTGTTTTGGGGGAAAAGAATAAATGTGCATTTTATAGTTTAGGCTGTAACATTTCAAAGTATACTTTGAAATTGCTTCTTTTGTGCTGATAAATTAGGTTATGATCAGTGTTTTATTACTTCCTCTCTGACTGTTCTTTACTTTGGTAAAATTTATTTTGATTGGGATAACAAAAGAAAAGATATTCATGGGCTAATATTAGATGAATCAACAATGGTTCCAGCAAAAATATTTGCCTTCCACATCTGTATATCTCCCAGTTATAAGTGCATTGTGTCAAAAGCAGTAGACATGAAAATGATGGTTCCATTTAATTAAAATAAAACTGAGATTTTAAGTGGAGAATAATCAACAATGTTCACTAATTTTTATCTTTTGGAGTGATTCCTAAATGATCCAATAATTTTCTTTATAGCATATTGATTCAAGTATCCACATCAACATTTTTGAAGGCAGGCCTTATGTTGAAAGGAGAAAAAAGAGAAGGAGACCAACAAATAATCAATCAACCCAAAACACATTGGTTTTGAATCACATAGACCTGGTTGTCATTTGCTGCCTTATGTCATAATAGCTATGTGATTTGGGGTAGGTTATTAACCTCCCTTTTACATATTTTATCTGCGAAGACAGGTTATTCAGAGTAAAATGTAGAGTAATATGCCTGGTATACAATAGATGCCCAAGTAAGTTTAATTGTTCTCCATCATTCTCCCTCATCTTTCAACATTTTGGTAGTTCTACATTGACAGAATCAAGGCCATATGATAGTATATAAAACTAACTGGATTTGCTGTAACTAGTTTTTATCAAGTTGTCTGATAGGTTTGATGTGTAAAGAGCTAACTCATTTGAAAAGACCTTGATGCTGGGAAAGATTGAGGGCAGGAGGAGAAGGGGACGACAGAGGATGAGATAGTTGGATGGCATCACCCACTTAATGGACATGGTTTTGGGTGAACTCCAGGAGTTGGTGATGTACAGGGAGGCCTGGTGTGCTATGATTCACGGGGTCACAAAAAGCTGAACACAACTGAGTGACTGAACTGAACAGATGAGCTGAACCTGTCCAAAACGTCCCTCCAAAAAGAAAATCCAGCTTATTTATTTAAAAAATATTTACTGACTGATACAGCATTCAAGGCACTATGTAGAACTCCTAGAGGTTGCAGCAATAAATAAAACACAAAGAAAGAAGGTCAAGTAGGGAGAACAAATCAGATCAGATCAGATCAGATCAGTCGCTCAGTCGTGTCTGACTTTTTGCGACCCCATGAATCGCAGCACGCCAGGCCTCTCTGTCCATCATCAACTCCTGGAGGTCACTGAGACTCACATCCATCGAGTCAGTGATGCCATCCAGCCATCTCATCCTCTGTCGTCCCCTTCTCCTCTTGCCCTCAATCCCCCCCAGCATCAAAGGCTTCTCCAATGAGTCAACTCTTCGCATGAGGTGGCCAAAGTACTGGAGTTACAGCTTTAGCATCATTCCTTTCAAAGAAATCCCAGGGCTGATCTCCTTCAGAATGGACTGGCTGGAGAACAAATCACCACAATGCAAATCAGGATGAATTAAGTGCTACCAGGGAGATGAACACGTGTGACATGTGGTTCAGAGAAAGGAGAGAGAATATCAAATCATTATACAAACCTTCAAGTTGCATTTTATTCAGGATTTAAAGATTTAAATTGCTAGAGATAGAGTGATATTCAAGGCAGAAAATAGAGCATGAACAGTACCCAGGAAGAAGCTTATAACTGTGGGGCAGATTTAGACAGCAGTTGATAGTTTTACATATGAGACTTGTGTAACATAAGCTTCCCAAGTGTTCCATCCAGTTTGCTTACATTGCATTCCAAGTAAACTGTAGGTTGTGAAGAGACAGTGAAGATTTCTGAGTAGGGGAGACTAGGAACCTCTTGAAGGCAAAAACTGATCTTTTCATCTTTGAATCACTAGTACCATGGGCTTCCCTTGTGGCTCAGCTGGTAAAGAATCTATCTGCAATGAGAGAGACCTGTGTTTGATCCCCAGGTTGGGAAGATCCCCTGGAGAAGGGAAAGGCTATCAACTCCAGTATTCTGGCCTGGAGAATTCCATGGACTAAGTCCATGGAGTCACAAAGAGTCAGACATGACTGAGTGACTTTCACTTTTCACTTTCACTATGGACAGTGCTAGAGCTTCAGTGGATGACATTGAATGACTTTTCAAATTTTGCATTAATTCGCTTATGACTGTTAAGTATTTGAAAACAGAGACTATTGTGTTCTGTTGTTCTTTTTTGTATTATGAAAATATCTAATGACTTTTATACACCTTACATGTACCAAGCACTGTTCTGAGCAAAGTGTAGGTATGACTCTATAAGATAGAACTGTTATATCTCAGATATTTAATGCCTGAAATTTGGTGTTTCAAAGTGATTTGGATGTATTAATACAAAGAGTAAATATATCTTTTGGTTGTTTCTGATTCACATGGAGAGAAGAGAGTGAAGGAGTGAGAGAAGCAAAATACCTGCCAATATACATCATGCAATTCTTTAGTCTCTCCATGCACTTAGTGCCTATTGCCTGCTAGGCAATTGTGTTACTTGCAAGCTGACTAAAATCTGGTTGCTATGCTGGAAACTGACATGTAGATATATACTTAGAGTATAATATGATAATTGCCCAGGGCTTTGTAGGTGCTTTTTAGGAATTTGCTAAATGAATGAATTATGGTGGTGATGGGAAGATACCCTAGAGAAGGGAAAGGCTACCCACTCTAGTATTGTGGCCTGGAGAACTCCATGGACTCTATAGTTTATGGGGTAGCAAAGAGTTACACTTAGTTACTAAGTCATGTCTGACTCTTTTGGCCCCATGGGCTAAAGCTTGCCAGGTTGCTCTGTCCATGGAATTCTCTAGGCAAGAGAACTGGAATGAGTTGCCATTTTCTTCTCCAGGAGATTTTCCTGACCCCAGGATTGAACCCAAGTCTCCTTTGTTGCAGGTGGATTCTTTACCAACTGAGCCACCAGGGAAGACCCTGAATGAATTGTGAGAGGTTATAATAGTGGCCTCGGAGAAGGCAATGGCACCCAACTCCAGTACTCTGCCTGGTAAATCCCACGGACAGAGAAGCCTGGTAGGCTACAGTCCATGGGGTTGCTAAGAGTCGGACACAACTGAGCGACTTCACTTTCTCTTTTCACTTTCATGCATTGGAGAAGGAAATGGCAACCCACTCCAGTGTTCTAGCCTGGAGAATCCCAGGGACAGGGAAGCCTGGTGGGCTGCCGTCTATGGGGTCACACAGAGTCGGACATGACTGAAGTGACTTAGCATAGCATAGCATAGCATAATAGTGGCCTAACTGTAGAGATAGGGAGGCAAGGTCATGACAGACATTCAGAATCATATTGTACACTATTTACATTCATAAATATCTATAAGGAGTTCTGGTTTTTCCAGACAAGAAGTTTATAAAAATAATTCAGACATGGATCTTGCAGTAATTAGATTAACTGGATCCAAGCAAGGATGGGAACTAAAAAATTAAGAACATAATTGTGCTTGATTATTAGATAGTGTGTATATTTTTGTTCAGGGAGGTGATTGGTGAGACTATTCTGTTAAAGGGCATAATGGTTTAGTGAGACTAGAAGAGAGACCCACTTGTCTGTTACTGATATTAAAGAAAAGTAGCTTGCATGTCTGCATCAATACAACAGATTCACATCTATGTTTGATATGCAGCTTCAGATAGCTGAGAAGCAGACCCCAATCTTATTATGAGAGAAAAATCCAAACTGCATTAGATAATAAGCCTAAATTTCTTGAAAACACAAAGTTATGTCTTTTGTGAATTATCATAATTAAACTTGGCAAAATTTAACATTAAATTTTGGAAGATAAAATCAAATCCATAGTATTCATCAGATCAGATCAGATCAGTCGCTCAGTCGTGTCCGACTCTTTGCGACCCCATGAACTGTAGCACGCCAGGCCTCCCTGTCCATCACCAACTCCCGGAGGTCACTCAGACTCACATCCATCGAGTCAGTGAAGCCATCCAGCCATCTCATCCTCTGTCGTCCCCTTCTCCTCCTGCCCCCAATCCCTCCCAGCATCAGAGTCTTCTCCAATGAGTCAACTCTTCGCATGAGGTGGCCAAAATACTGGAGTTTGAGCTTTAGCATCATTCCTTCCAAAGAAATCCCAGGACTGATCTCCTTCAGAATGGACTGCTTGGATCTCCTTGCAGTCCAAGGGACTCTCAAGAGTCTTCTCCAACACCACAGTTCAAAAGCATCAATTCTTCGGCGCTCAGCCTTCTTCGTAGTCCAGCTCTCACATCCATACATAACCACATAGTTGTATGTTAATTTGGAAATAATTTGTGCATGTTTGGTATTTTGAGTATTCATAACATTTAAGATAATTTGATGTTTTAAATGTACAATTTGCCAATTTAAAGCTCATAACAAATTGAACTTGTGGTCCCAATGAAAAATTTGTCACTCAGTAATTATGAAATTTTTGTAACAGGATAACATGATTTTCCTAAATTTGTAAAAAGTATTAGTATTTAATAAAAATTAAGATTGACTATGTTATGTTTAAAATTTTATATTTACAATAACTTCATAAGTACTTGGGAAAGTTTATCTATTAGACAATTTACTTAAAAGTAGGATACAACATGTTAGATGTATAAGTGCAGGATAAAATCTTTAAGGACATTTAAATTAATAAAATCTCTTTTTCTTAGTTAGATTAACTAAAAATTTGTCAATTTTGTTGATATTTTTAAAGACACAATATTTGGATTTATTTTCTCTCTTGTTTTCATAATCTTTTTTATTCATTTCTACTGTTTCTATTATTGGATTGGCCACAAATTTCATTGATTTTTTTCCCTGTAACATCATATATAAAAGCCATAATGAACTTTTTGGCCATCCCAATATTTCTTCCTTCATTTTGGTCTAAGTTTAGTTTGTTCTTCCCCCTTATTCCACACACCAGAGTTTTAAGATGTAAGTCTTGGTTGTTGATTTGACTTATTTTTTCTCTTATAGCTATAATTTTCCCTTCTATGTAGGATTTTATCTGTATCTCATAAATTTATTTTGTTGTATTTTAATTTTTATTCTCCTTAAAGTATTTTATAATTTCTCTTATGATTATTTTTCTATCTATTGTCTATTTAGAACTATGTTCCTTAATTTCCAAAGTATTTGTGAATTTCCAAAATTTCCTCCTGCAGTAGATTTCTTATTTTATTCCATTGTAATCATAGACCATCAGATCAGATCAGATCAGTCACGCAGTCGTGTCCGACTCTTTGCGACCCCACGAACTGCAGCACGCCAGGCCTCCCTATCCATCACCAGCTCTTGGAGGTCACTCAGACTCACATTCATCGAGTCAGTGATGCCATCCAGCCATCTCATCCTTTGTCGTCCCCTTCTCCTCCTGCCCTCAATCCCTCCCAGCATCAGAGTCTTCTCCAATGAGTCAACTCTTTGCATGAGGTTGCCAAAATACTGGAGTTTCAGCTTCAGCATCATTCCTTCCAAAGAAACCCCAGGGCTGATCTCCTTCAGAATGGACTGGTTGGATCTGCTTGCAGTCCAAGGGACTCTTGACCATATTTTGTATTATTTTAATTCTTTTAAATGTATTGAAATATCTTTTACAGTCAGTGTATAGTCTCTCTTGGAGTAAGAAATGACAACCTGTTCCAGTATTCTTGCATGGATAATACCATGGACAGAGGAAACTGGTGGATTACAATCCATGGGGTTGCAAAGAGTCAGACACAATTTAGCAATTAAGTATATATTCTCTACTGGAGAATAGTCTATATTCACTTAAGAAAGTTTGAATTCTTTGTTTTTGGTTGGAGTGCTCTCTAAGTGTTGGTCAGGTCTGTCTGGCTTATAATGTTGTCCAAGTCTTTTATTACCTTTTGATCTTTCAACTTATCTCTGTGTAAAAATCTAAAATGTGTCTCCTGTGGAAAAAATATCAGTGGATCTTGTTTTTTTATATAATCTGACAATCTCTGTCTTTTGATTGGATTTTCTAATCGAATCATAGCTAATACTATTATTGATACAGTCAAATTTGACTGGCATTACTTTTGTCTTCAATAAATCTTACATCATTTTTAGTCATCTAAGTAAGTATTTTCTAGTTATGTAACATTTTAATTCCTTTAATATGTATTTTTCTAGATTTTTGGATGTATTTTCTTAATGATTGAGTTATGAATTACTATATTCAGCTTTCTTATCAAAATATGCTTTTATTGAGACAGAGAAACTTGATTTTATATAGCTCTATTCCATCTTCCCTATTTTTGTGTAGCTATCATTTTTATCATTGTATATTCTAATTCTTTGTATGTTCCAAAACCAACAATCTCTGTTACAATAATTTATTTATTTTTATTTTTTTAAAAAATTTATTTTGCTTAACTTTACAATATTGTATTGCTTTTGCCATTCATCAAAATGAATCCGCCCAAGTATACATGTATCCCCATCCTGAACCCTCCTCCCTCCTCCCTCCCCATACCATCCCTCTGGGTCGTCCCAGTGCACCAGCCCCAGGCATCCGTTATCAGGCATCGTACCTAGACTGGAGACTCGTTTCAGATATGATATTATACATATTTCAATGCTATTCTCCCAAATCATCCCACCCTCTCCCTCTCCCAGAATCCAAAAGACTGTTCTATACATCAGTGTCTCTTTTGCTGTCTCATAAACAGGGTTATTGTTACCATCTTACTAAATTCCATATATATGCATTAGTATGCAGAGTACATCATGAGAAATGCTGGACTGGAAGAAACACAAGTTGGAATCAAGATTGCTGGGAGAAATATCAATCACCTCAGATATGCGGATGACACCACCCTTATGGCAGAAAGTGAAGAGGAACTAAAAAGCCTCTTGATGAAAGTGAAAGTGGAGAGTGAAAAGGTTGGCTTAAAGCTCAACATTCAGAAAACGAAGATCATGGCATCTGGTCCCATCACTACATGGGAAATAGATGGAGAAACAGTGGAAACAGTGTCAGACTTCATTTTTCTGGGCTCCCAAATCACTGCAGATTGTGATTGCAGCCATGAAATTAAAAGACACTTACTCCTTGGAAGGAAAGTTATGACCAACCTAGATAGCATATTCAAAAGCAGAGACATCACTTAGCCAACAATGGTTCGCCTAGTCAAGGCTATGGTCTTTCCTGTGGTCATGTATGGATGTGAGAGTTGGACTGTGAAGAAGGCTGAGTGCCGAAGAATTGATGCTTTTGAACTGTGGTGTTGGAGAAGACTCTTGAGAGTCCCTTGGACTGCAAGGAGATCCAAGCAGTCCATTCTGAAGGAGATCAGCCCTGGGATTTCTTTGGAAGGAATGATGCTAAAGCTCAAACTCCAGTATTTTGGCCACCTCATGCGAAGAGTTGACTCATTGGAGAAGACTCTGATGCTGGGAGGGATTGGGGGCAGGAGGAGAAGGGGACGACAGAGGATGAGATGGCTGGATGGCATCACTGACTCGATGGGTGTGAGTCACAGTGACCTCCAGGGGTTGGTGATGGACAGGGAGGCCTGACGTGCTGCGGTTCATGGGGTCACAAAGAGTCGGACACCAGTGAGCTACTGATCTGATCTGATCTGATCTGATACTGTATTTGTGTTTTTCTTTCTGGCTTACTTCACTCTGTATGATAGGCTCCAGTTCCATCCACCTCATTAGAACTGATTCAAATGTATTCTTTTTAATGGCCGAGTAATACTCCATTTTGTATATGTACCACAGCTTTCTTATCCATTCATCTGCGGATGGACATTTAGGTTGCTTGCAAGTCCTGGCTATTGTAAACAATGCTGCTATGAACATTGGGGTACACGTGTCTCTTTCAATTCTGGTTTTCTCAGTGTGTATGCCCAGCAGTGGGATTGCTGGATCATAAGGCAGTTCTATTCTCAGTTTTTTGAGGAATCTCCATACTGTTCTCCATAGTGGCTGTACTTGTTTGCATTCCCACCAACAGGGTAAGAGGGTTCCCTTTTCTCCACACCCTCTGCAGCATTTATTGCTTGTGGACTTTTGGATCGCAGCCATTCTGACTGGCGTGAAATGGTACCTCATAGTGGTTTTGATTTGCATTTCTCTGATAATGAGTGATGTTGAGCATCTTTTCATGTGTTTGTTGGCCATCTGTATGTCTTCTTTGGAGAAATGTCTATTTAGATCTTTGGCCCATTTTTTGATTGGGTCATTTATTTTTCTGGAATTGAGCTGTAGGAGTTGCTTGTATATTTTTGAGATTAGTTGTTTGTCTGTTGCTTCATTTGCTATTATTTTCTCCCATTTTGAAGGCTGTCTTTTCACCTTGCTTATAGTTTCCTTTGTTGTGCAGAAGCTTTTAAGTTTAATTAGGTCGAATAGCCAAAGCTATCTTGAGAAAGAAGAATGGAACTGGAGGAATCAACCTGCCTGACTTCAGGCTCTACTACAAAGCCACAATCATCAAAACAATATGGTACTGGCACAAAGACAGAAATATAGATCAATGGAACAAAATAGAAAGCCCAGAGATAAATCCATGCACATATGGACACCTTATCTTTGACAAAGGAGGCAAGACTATACAATGGATTAAAGACAATCTCTTTAACAAGTGGTGCTGGGAAAACTGGTCAAACACTTGTAAAAGAATGAAACTAGAACACTTTCTAACACCATACACAAAAATAAACTCAAAATGGATTAAAGATCTAAATGTAAGACCAGAAATCATAAAACTCCTAGAGGAAAACATTGGCAAAACACTCTCTGACATGCATCACAGCAGGATCCTCTATGACCCACCTCCCAGAATATTGGAAATAAAATCAAAAATAAACAAATGGGACCTAATTAAACTTAAAAGCTTCTGCACAACAAAGGAAACTATAAGCAATGTGAAAAGACAGCCTTCAGAATGTTACAATAATTTATGTATTTTATGGTTTTAAAGAAGTTGAGAGAAAAAGGAAATTGAGTGTGTATTTATAAATTTTGTTATATTAACCCTTTTATTTACCATTCTGCTTGTTATATTAGCATTCATTTACCATTCTACATTCTCCTTGTCTGTTCAGTTCAGTTCAGTCATGTCCAATTCTTTGTGACCCCATGGCCTGCAGGACACCAGGCTTCCCTGTTCATCACCAACTACTGGAGCGTACTCAAACTCATGTCCATCTAATCGGTGATGTCATCCAATCATCTCATTCTCTGTTATCCACTTCTCCTCCTACCTTCAATCTTTCCCAGCAACAAGGTCTTTTCCAATGAGTCAGCTCTTCCCATCAGGTGGCCAAAGTATTGGAGTTTCAGATTCAGCATCATTTCTTCCAATGAATATTCAAGACTGATTTCCTTTAGGATGGACTGGTTGGATCTCCTTGCAGTCCAAGGGACTCTCAAGAGTCTTCTCCAACACCACAGTTCAAAAGCATCATATCTTTGGCACTCACCTTTCTTATAGTCCAACTCTCACATTCATACATGACTGCTGAAAAAATGATAGCTTTGACTAGACGGACCTTTGTTGGTAAAGCAATGTCTCTGCTTCTTAATATGCTGTCTAGGTTGGTCACAACTTTTCTTCCAAGGAGCAAGCATCTTTTAATTTCATGGCTGTAGTCACCATCTGCAATGATTCTGGAGCCCCCTCAAAATAAAGTCTGTCACTGTTTCCATTTTTTTCCCATCTATTTGCCACGAAGTGATGGGACCAGATGCTGTGATCTTTGCTTTCTGAATGTTGAGTTTTAAGCCAACATTTAAGCCATCAATCTTCTATTTTACTTTCATCAAGAGGCTCTTTAGTTCTTCTTAGCTTTCTGCCATAAGTGTGGTGTCATCTGCATATCTGAGGTTATTGACATTCTCCCAGCAATCGATTCCAGCTTGTGCTTCATTCAGCCCAACATTTCTTATGATGTACTCTGAATGTAAATTAAATAAACAGGGTGAGAATATACAAACTTAACATACTCCTTCCTGATTTGGAAACAGTATGTTGTTCCATGTCTTCTTGACCTGTGTATAGATATGTCAGGAGGCAGGTCAGGTGGTCTGGTATTCCCACATATTTAAGAATTTTCCACAGTTTGTTGTGATCCACACAGTCAAATGCTTTGGTGTAGTCAATAAAGCCGAAACAGATGTTTGTCTGTTCATTTGGATTCAAATTATTGTCTGCTGTCATTTTCTTACTCCAATAGAATTGTGTTCTTTTGTATCTCTTTTGTGCTATTATCAGCTATTTCTATCTACTATATCAAAGTTGTAGAATAATATTCATATAGTTTACAAAATTAGTTTTTAAATTAAGAGCATAAAGATGATAAAATATGTCTTTGTTTTATTGAATAATTCCATAACTGTCTTTATCTGTGACTCTTGAGAGTGCCTTGGACTGCAAGGAGATCCAACCAGTCCATTCTGAAGGAGATCAGCCCTGGGATTTCTTTGGAAGAAATGATGCTAAATCTGAAACTCCAGTACTTTGGCCACCTCATGCGAAGAGTTGACTCATTGGAAAAGACTCTGATGCTGGGAGGGATTGGGGGCAGGAGAAGGGGATGACAGAGGATGAGATGGCTGGATGGCATCACTGATTCAATGGATATGAGTTTGGGTGAACCCCAGGAGTTGGTGATGGACAGGGAGGCCTGGCGTGCTGCAATTCATGGGGTTGCAAAGAGTCGGACATGACTGAGTGACTGAAATGATGCCTGTGTGTGTGTGTGTGTGTGTGTGTGTGTGTTTTTCAGTTACTCTTTGATTCACATTCTTTCAGACTTTAATAAAAACTTCCTTTAGTATTTATTATGCCTACTGGAGATGGATTTTTTTTCCTTTTTTTTTTGCTCATTTCAAAAAAAAAAAATTTATTTTGCCTTCATCCTGAAACATCTCTTTGCTGGATATGAGATTCTTGTTTTCTGATTTATTTTCCCAGCACTTGTACCCCACTGTATACTGGTCTTTATTGTTTCTGATGAAAAATTAGCTCTTCACCTTATTGGAATTCTCTTGTACATAAGTCCTTTTTCTCTTGTTACTTTCAAGATTTTCTGCTTGTCATTGGCTTTCTATGTTTTTAATATGAAGTGTCTTGATTTTAAGTCACTTTGTATTTACCTTTTGGAGTTCAAAAAGGTAAATTCAAGAATTTAAATCAAGAAGCTTCTTGATTGTACAGATTAAAGATTTTCATCACATTTGGGAAGGTTTTACTCATGATTTCTTTGAATATTTTCTGCTGTTTTTTTAACCCTTATAGTTTTTTCTGGTACTCTGGTACTTAATGGTGTCCCACATTTCTTTATGGTTCTACTTATTTTTCTTTATTCTTTTCTTTCACTGTTCTTTGGATTGTAAGATCTCTATTGATTTATCTTTATGTTTTTTATTTTTGTCTGTCATTTTAAATATACAGTTGAGCCCCTTTAGGGATATTTTGATTTTTATTTTAGTTGTATTAAACTTTTTACTTCAAATTTTCTTTTGGTTATTTTTCATAATTTAATTTCTACTGTTCACACCTATTAATATTCCCATTTTGTCAGACATTATACCTTTGTTTATTTTGTTAAGCCTATGCTTAATATATTTTTAAAAACTGATTTAATACCTTTTTTATGTCCAAGATCTGAGCTCTTTCACAGGCAATTCATGTTGTCTATTTTTTTCCCCTGCATATGGGTCACATTTTCCTGCTTCTTTACCTGGCACAGAATTTTAAATGAAATACCAGATAATAAATTTATGTGTTTTCTTTTCTGCTTCAGAACTTCTTGTTGCTATTTCCTTATTTACTTGTTTAAAGACTTTGCTTGACTATTCCATGACTTCTGTTTTCCCCACAGCATACAGCCTCTGACATCACCTCTCAGAGGAGAAAAACTCATTTATGCAGGTCACATTTGATGACTTTTTAGTAGGGTTCTCTTTGACTGTCTCTTGTCCTGATCACTATTAAACCAGCTGCTTCTATTGGTATCATACTCAGATTTAGGCTCTGTTAATTGCTGTCTGATTACAGTATTTTCATCGGTGCCCTGGGGCATAAATTGCTTAACAATCTGATGCAATTAAATTCAAGTTCCTTTGCTGATTTAGTTTTTAAGGCTTGTCTCTGAGATAGGTTGTAACTCTAGAAAGACTTCTTCCTGTCTCTTTCTCTGTTTCTTTCTGGTCGACTAGCTGGCCTATGATTTAGCAAGGGCTATCAGCTTTCTCTTAATTGCTAACCACCAAAATCTGCATTGTTTTGGGGAGTTCTCTGAGGTTTTTAACTTTTCACAATCAATTCCAAATAAAGTAAGTTCCTTTGGGGAATAGATTCAGAGCTCTCTTATTGCCTACCTTCCTTCTGGAGATGAAAATGGCAACCCACTCCAATATTCTTGCCTGGAAAATCCCATGGACAAAGGAGCCTTGTGGACTATAGTCAATGGGGTCACAAAGAGTTAGACTTGACTGAGCAACTGAGTGTGCATGAATGTGTGTGAGCACACACATGCACACACACACCTCTTGAGCAAAACCTCTGAGCTACTACTTCAGAACTGGTTGTGGGACAGTGTCCCAGAGTGACATTTCTTCTTTACAAGCTGCACAGTGGGAGGAAGTGATGGCCTCATGTTTTCTTGGCTTGCCTCCTCTAGAACATAACATTGGTCAACACTGGATGACAAGTTTACCGCATTATTTTAGGTACAAGAAAAAATTGTTAAATAAACTAAATTATGTAAAAGAGTATAAGCCTTATGGAACTCAAGGCATGTACAAATTTTCCTGTAAAATGAAGGCATTTATTAATTCTGCAATCTTATGTTGAATGTTGGTGACTGACTAGAAATTATTCAGAGAAAATCTGGGATTGTGTGGGGAAGATACAGAGTTATCAGAGATCATGACTATCCCCAGATGGAAACAGCAGATGTATGTCCAAACAGCATATAGACTTGAGGAACTGCAAGGAGTTTAGTATGACTAGAGTTTAAGTTGGGAGCTAAAATGTAGGAAGATATTTGATTGTAGATTTAAGAAGGACTAGATCATGCAGGCAATTTATATCAGGTTTTGTAGTCTCCATTAAACTGAAAAGTGGCATTGTCCCTCAGTTATGAGAAGTGTTGGATTTGCAGTAAATTTTAAAAACCTTTCTCTTGTGGGTTACCCTTTGGTTTTATTTGAATTGAGCTTTATTTTTCATGAAATATTCTTAGGGCTTGGATGAAGTGGAGTAGAGTATTTCTGCTGCTGCTGCTGCTAAGTCTCTTCAGTCGTTTCCGACTCTGTGCAACCCCATAGACGGCAGCCCACCAGGCTCCAGAACACTGGAGTGGGTTGCCATTTCCTTCTCCAATGCATGAAAGTGAAAAGTGAAAGTGAAATCACTTTGTCGTGTCTGACTCTAGCGACCCTATGGACTGCAGCCTAGCAGGCTCCTCTGTCCATGGAATTTTCCAGGCAAAAGTACTGGAGTGGGATGCCATTGCCTTCTCTGGAGTATTTCTGAGAGTGATAAAAAGTATCTAAAGCAGAACTGGAGTATCTAAAGCATGAATGGATCCCAAGGCATCTTTTTATTCCCCTGGCATCATAAAAACAGGTGAATTATGACTAAACCATGGAGAACTCAGCATCTAATACATAGATGGAATTGCATAATTGGAACACATCAGGGGGATAATATTGTCAAAACAGTTGCATCTCTATTATGCTGTCCACTTTAGCCAGGTCACACACATAATTGGATTAGTAGCAGCTCTAGGCTAGCTGAGTTAAAATTGGATGGAACTAAAACAGATTCATAAGGTTTTGGGTCTTTGGGTATGACAGGAAACCACCTTAGGGAAAAGATATCCACAATTTCTATTCCACTGGGCTATTCATTGTCAGACTAAAGGGGATTTGGAAAATTGTTTATGCATGTTTAATTTTGTCAATTGTTCCCTTGGTCCTTAACTCTCACAGTTGTATTTACATAATTATAATTACAACATAGTTATTTCTGATAATTTTAAGCAAGTGAAAGATGTTTTCCCCCTGCGCCCATATCAGGCATGTAATTGGAGCTCAGTAGGTATATCTTGATTTATTTGGGAGTGAAGGGTCACAGTCGTTCTCACGGTACCTTTTAGATAATCTGGCACAGGTTCTGTCACTTAAAGACTCACCAATTCCTATTTTTAGTCATACTGAAACTAATGGAAATTTTGTCCCCATTGTATATTGATGCGTTTCTTGGAAAAGCAGACTACCAGTGCTTAAAGAATTCCCAGTGCTTTCTTCTGTCTCTTATGTCCTTAGAGTTGGTTGTGTATCCCTGGAGATCAGGATGACATCCTTAGTCCCACACTGCCTATGAGATGAATTTAGGTCTCTTCTTTTTCTTTTTAATATGTTTATTAATAAATGGAACGGTCAATTGATTCTTGAAGAAAGAATTGGAAAACAGGAAATTTGGAATTCCTTTCCATAGGGAGTAATATCTAAGAAGTAGTATGAGTATACCTATATCAGAGATTAGATAAAATGGTACTTCTGTATGGAAAGAAAATCATTTCTATGGGGGTTCTTTTAGAGTTATAAGTATTTTAAAACTCTTAAAATGCATTAATATCTTATTGAAAAAATAGTTTTAATGTATTTGGAAAATATAAAATATTCAAAGACCAAAATTAAAATTATGTATAATCTCATTTGAAGTCATAACTTCTGTTCATTTGAAGTATGTCTTAACCCTTTTGTCCTATATAATTTTTATAATTAGATACCCTTTTCCTCTCTTAACATTATTATTTGTACATTTCCACATTACTAAATAGTCTTAAAAATATTTTTATCTGATGTTGGTATGTAGGACATTTATATTGCTTCTATTTTTGTCTATGCTGAATAATGACATAATAATCTTTATCCATGTTTTTTCACTTTTATTATTTCTTATGGGGCTTCCCTGGTGGCTCAGCAATAAATAATCTGCCTGCAATGCAGGAGCTGCAGGAGACACAGGTTCCATCCCTGGGTCAGGACGATCCCCCTGGAGAAGGGCATGGAAACCCACTCTAGTATTCTTGTCCGGAGAGTCTCATGGGCAGAAGAGTCTGGCAGGTTACCATCCATAGGATTGCAAAGAGTCAGACATGATGCATGTGTATGACATTAAAAAAAAAAAAAAAAAAAAAATCAGAGGATCTAAAATAAATGAAACATGATAAATATCCAAAAGTCCATATTACCTTATATTATTAATTGATCATAACCCTTTTTTTCCTACTGAACCTGGTCAAGACCTGAAAATATATTTTTTTAATTTATATATTTCTGTTCAAGATAGTCCAACAGTTTGAAACTTTTATTTTAATCTTACAACTTATATCTGAGTTTAGCTAATTCAATTTTAATTTTCACATCCTTGCCTACTACAATTACCAGGCAGTCTAAATAATTAGTATGATTTTTGCATTAGGTATTCACTCAATCTTATCTACTCCAGATTTTACCCACTCTGTGATGTCTTGCTCTACTTCCAGACTTACTTTCTTTTTTCACATCAATCCTATCTTGTTCATGGCCTTTCAATATACCTCTTAGTTAGGGAAATTAAATACAAGCTCTTAATTCCAATATTTGAAACATTTATAGAGAAAGTCGTGGGTTTTTTTTTTTTTTTTTTTTTAATGAAAACACTTTTAGGAAAGTTGGACAAAGGGTTAAGTACAGGTCAAGAGTATGGAAGTATATTTGGATTTATGGCTTAGCTTTTTTTCCTTACCACACAGTAAACAATACTTTCCATTCAAAAAAGTAAAATAAAGATGTCTTTGGCTAGCTAAAGAAAGAAAAAAATCTAACAGCAAGAAATCTAATGAATGTTAGAGGTTTGGATTTCATACTAGCATAGAGATTGTGTGTTTATTGTCAATGGTCTGCATTCAAATCAGTACTTTGGTTCCAGTGTTTAATTTCCTCAAGAGTATTGGCCACTGCCCCAACTTCAATATAGATATGTATTGCTTTATCATCTAAACTTAATAGCATCTTTTAATGGAAATCATTAGTTAGTCACAATGGTATTTCATTTTGCTTCATATCTAGCACTCACATTTGATGGGACTGCACATGTTTACTACCTATATTTTTGTACAAAACTGTGCTAACAAAAAACCAGGCTTTTAATGGTAATGCTTCCAGTGTAAGTTGGAAAATGCTAGTATAATTAGTTTCACTAGAGTGTGATAGGAATAGAGTGTTTTCTGTAATAATCAAAGGTTCAGTGTCAGGAAATTAAGTAAATATATATTTCCACAGAAAAATGGAAGAGGATCCCTTGAGTTTATGGTGTGTGTATATGTGCTCAGTCATTAAGTTGTGTCCAAATCTTTGCGACCCCATAGACTGTAGCCCACCAGGCTCCTCTGTTAGCCAAGAATATTGGAGTGGGTCTCCATTTCCTCTTGCAGGGGGTCTTCCCCATCCAGGGACCGAACCCGTCTCTTGCATCTCCTGCTGGCAGGTGGATTCTTTACCACTGAGCCACCTAGAAAGCTCTGAGATTATGGTACAATATTATAAAGAGCTTGAAAGCAAAGTTCCCACAGTTAGATCTTTATCTGCATATCAAAATGCAGTTGTTGTCATTTACAGTCTTGATGAAAGTGAAAGTGGAGAGTTAAAAAGTTGGCTTAAAGCCCAACATTCAGAAAATGAAGATCATGGCATCTGGTCCCATCACTACATGGGAAATAGATGGGGAAACAGTGGAAACAGTGTCAGACTTTATTTTTCTGGGCTCCAAAATCACTGCAGATGGTGACTGCAGCCATGAAATTAAAAGACGCTTACTCCTTGGAAGGAAAGTTATGACCAACCTAGATAACATATTCAAAAGCAGAGACATTACTTTGCCAACAAAGGTTCATCTAGTCAAGGCTATGGTTTTTCCTGTGGTCATGTATGGTTGTGAGAGCTGGACTGTGAAGAAGGCTGAGCGCCGAAGAATTAATGCTTTTGAACTGTGGTGTTGGAGAAGACTCTTGAGAGTCCCTTGGACTGCAAGGAGATCCAAGCAGTCCGTTCTGAAGGAGATCAGCCCTGGGATTTCTTTGGAAGGAATGATGCTAAAGCTGAAACTCCAGTATTTTGGCCACCTCATGGGAAGAGTTGACTCATTGGAGAAGACTGTGATGCTGGGAGGGATTGAGGGCAAGAGGAGAAGGGGATGACAGAGGATGAGATGGCTGGATGGCATCACTGACTCGATGGGTGTGAGTCTCAGTGACCTCTAGGAGTTGGTGATAGACAGGGAGGCCTGGCATGCTGTGATTCATGAGGTCACAAAGAGTCAGACACGATTGAGCGACTGATCTGATCTGATGGGCTTCAAGCTATATTGCAAAAATCAGTACATTTTTTCAATGCCATCATTATTACTCATGACGTACTCTTGGAATCTTCTGTTTAAAGTTTTCCAGTAGTCTTAGCTCTTCAGCTAGTCAATGCTACACTCTAATGTTCATATGATGCTGTATGTATGCAGGATAATTAGATCAGATTTCTGAGGTTATTTTTAGCCTTTTCAAAGGAGTTGGGAATGCAATAAATTTGCTCCATGCTGTTATTTATGGGGAAATGACTTGTATTTGATGATAGTTTACTCTGATGGTATTTGGAGAAAATTGGCAACGTTTTAACATTTTTTTAAAAAAAATCAACGGGCTTCTGTTTCTGGTACTTGCTTCCAAAAAAAAAAAAAAAAAACCACCATGACTGCTGCTGCACATAATAAATTCATCACACCATGATCCAGTGCCAAGTCAACTTAGGGAAAAAATAGCCTGGGCTCTGGGTCAGAGCCATGCATTCTGGAAATTATGGACTTCTGAATCTTAAACTTGAAGTCTCTTTTAGGAATGTTGAAAGCCATATGGCCTAAAGTCCAAGGAAAATGGATAGAGAAGTACATCTGACTCTTTTGGCATCTACTATCATATTACAGCCATGATTTTAAAAGATGCTTACTCCTTGGAAGGAAAGTTGTGACCAACCTAGATAGCATATTCAAAAGTAGAGACATTACTTTGCCAACAAAGGTCCGTCTAGTCAAGACTACGGTTTTTCCAGTAGTCATGTATGGATGTGAGAGTTGGACTGTGAAGAAAGCTGAACGCTGAAGAATTGATGCTTTTGAACTATGGTGTTGGAGAAGACTCTTGAGAGTCCCTTGGACTGCAAGGAGATCCAACCAGTCCATCCTAAAGGAGATCAGTCCTGGGTGTTCTTTGGAAGGACTGATGCTAAAGCTGAAACTCCAGTACTTTGGCCACCTCATGTGAAGAGTTGACTCATTGGAAAAGACTCTGATGCTGGGAAGGATTGGGGGCAGGATAAGCAGGGGATGACAGAGGATGAGATGGCTAGGTGGCATCACCGACTTGATGGACGTGAGTTTGAGTGAACTCTGGGAGTTGGTGATGGACAGGGAGGCCTGGCATGCTGCAATTCATGGGGTCACAAAGAGTTGGGCACGACTGAGCAACTGAACTGAACTGAACCACATTCTGGTTCTAACACCATGGAAAAGTGAGTAGATCCTCAAGTGGGAATGATTATGTATTTGAGAAATATTAATATTTTAGTTTATTCATTTTAGTTTTGTGTGATATTTGCTATCACAAAGTGGAATTGTTTCTGTTTAGTTCAACCATCAAATGGTAGGTGCATAAGAGGTATCAGAAACTATATGTAGTTGCTGTGGAACACAATTCCTTGTTCTGTAGAAGTTGGTAGTTTAGTACAAAAATAGCTGTTTAAATGAATGTGTGCAACATCATGTGATAAATGCTATCTATGATATAGATAGATAATGTGAGCTGACAAAGTGTGCTTTGAAAATCAAAGTACCACTTAGGTTGGACTCTGTTCTGCTTCATACCAGGAGTGAGGTTTGGGGATCTGAATTGCTAACCTGAACGCTAGCATCCCTGTGCAGTTGCTGTGCCCTTCAAACTCATGGGCATCCAAGGTCTTCTCCCAGACCAAGTCTACCAAAGACTATGGTATTGACTACTCAAGTTACTCTTCCTTCCCCCTATTCGCAAAACAATATGTGTCATTTTAAAGAAGTTCTAGTTATATGCCAAGCATATATTTGATTATAACATTGGCATTGTGGTGGTTAAACAATTGATTTTGATGACAAATCACTAAGCTAAATGCACAGAAAATAAATTTGGGTCTAATATGCAAGACACATTATGTATTATGTCATATTTTGTGTGTGTTCTTTAATTTATCTGTTAAAGTCTTATGTGGATTCCAAATGACACCTGCTTGGGTGTCATGTTTTTTTGAAGCTTTCTCTGCCCTGCTTTAAATAAGAGATAAATGTATCCAACTCTATTGCTACTATCTTGACATAGATCACATTATATTCAGGTTTTTTAACTTATTAACTATGTGGTTATGGATAAGTAATTTAACCTCTCTTTCCTCAGTTTCCTCATTTGTGAAAGAGAAAGAATGACCTCTAACTCACAACTGTGCTCTGAGGGTTAATTGAACTCTGCATATAAAGTGTCTGGCACAGTATCTGACACATAGTGATTTATGATCATTGTTTTGTTTGGCTGTCCTGTAAGTCTATGCATTTCCTGGTGTCAAGAATAGCACCTTGCATAAGGTAGTATCTCTATAAATCTAGGCCTAACTTAATTATGTCTCTGTCCTAGATCTCAATATCTTTTAGGTAAAAATAGTGATAAGATGTTTTGTTGCTTAAACTAATCTGTCAGAGGAAGAATTTCCTTTTAACTTATGGAAATTCTTTAACTTGGAAGATCCTTACGGAGTGATATTAAAGTAGAATGTGTTATGATCCTTTTTCAGGGCAATGGCAGTCTTAAGATACCATATCAAGTCCTCAATTACATATCCACTTGTAATTCTTAGGGCAAACATGTTACCAGATTGAATAGAAGGCATTGTGTAATGCCCTTTCAAAAGATAATATCCAGAAGAAGCATTTCATAAATTATGTAGCCTATACAAGGATAAAAGGGGAGCACAGAAAACATTATGCGTTACAGGCCACATTAAATGAGAAAGTAATTTTGAATGAGGAGAAAGTTTGAATTCCATCTCTACTGCCAAGCTAATCTCTGCAAATAATTTACTTTAAGTTCAAGGTTACTACCAGTAAAATAAGATTAATACTCTCTACTGTAGGGATTAGCATGAAAATCAAACATATTATAGATAAAAGCACATTATACAATGCTTTCTTGAATATGGAGATTTTCATGACTGCTAGAAAGTTTTCTCAAAGGCAGTGGTTCTCAATGTTGGCTGCAGGTTAGAATCCCCTGGGGGAGATTTTAAAAGCCCCAATATCTTCCTACATCTTTGAGTGGCAGTTGGTGTTTGGATCCCTCTAAAATTCTGGGAGTAACTCATGTGTACTCATTATGCAAGCCATCTGCTGTGGCCTTTGCCTCTGTTTCTGGTATGGTCAGTCCTTCTCCTCAACCAGACACTCTATAAATTTTCATGCTGAAGTTTGAGGATATGTATGAAAGTCTGTGTCTGCTTATTCCACACAAAGACCAAGTTCATTTCATGCAGTTCAAACCCTCAGTCTGCCCAACTATAGTGCACTGCCCTGTTCGCTTGCATGCATGCTAAGTCACTTCAGTTGTGTCTGACTCTTTGCAACCCTATGAACTGTAGCTTGCCAGACTCCTCTGTCTATGGGATCCTCCAGGCAAGAATACTGGAGTGGGTTGCCATGCTTTCCTCCAGTGTATCTGTTTGCTTAGATATACCTTATCCCAAACTCAGCCAGAATTACTGTCTTAGAATTCCCAGTGCAAAACACAAAGTCCTCCCTTAGCATTTCCCTCCAAAACCTCTCAAACACATAGGTTGAAATAATGACCTGACATCTGTTTCCATTTTTCTGTCTTCTTTATCCATCTCCAATCTATTGGTTCCATCTGGGTGATGTGATCACTTGTTGAAAAATTTTATCACTAATTGTGCAGCTTAACATATTAAAGGGGATGGCAAAGTGCTATAGACTAAACATTGGTATATACCCAACACAAATCCATATATTGAAACATGTTCCTCTAATGTGATAGTATTTGGAAATGGAACTTTTGGAAGGAGATCAGGTCATGAGGGCAGAACTATCATGGATATGATTCATGCCCTTATAAAAGAGATGCAAAGAGCTGTCTCACCTCTTGCAGCATGTGGGGACATAGTGAAAAGACGGTGGTCTGTGAACCAGGAAATAGGTTCTCATAAAACACCAAATCTGCTAGCACCTTGATTTTGGACTTCCAAGCTTCCAGAACTATAAGAAATAAATTTCTGTTGTTTATAATCTTCCAAATCTATGATATTTTGTTATAGTGACCTGAACAGACTAAAGACACAAAGCAATTTAGAAAATCCTGTCTTTTTCAAAAAATATTCTGTTTTAAGCCTGCTATTAAATCTTATTTTGGACTCTAATGATAAGCTCAACTCTCTCTAATATTTCTGCTTTGCCATCTGGCCATGCTTCAATGAATTTTAAAATATTGTTGCTGAGCTGGGGAGTAAAGCTCAGACTTGCATTTGGGTACTCCCACAAAACAGGTAAGAGAGGGCACACTAATTTTCAGCACCCCCCAACCCCGCCCCCCACCCTGGACCCTTTTGCTACAGTGTTTGGGAAAAGCAACATTCAAAATGTTCTAGGAGAAACATGTCCACTTAGCCTAGCCTCAGTTAAGATTACCCATTCCTGGAGAGTTCCCTGGTGGCCTAGTAAAGATTCAGGCTTACTGCCATAGTCTGGGTTCAGGTCCTGGTTGGGAAAATGAGATCCCACAAGTTGGGTGGTGTGGCTAAAAACAAAAATCCTTTCCTAGTATTATTATTCTCTTATTTTTATTTTAGAAACTTGTTTTAAGCCAAACATGATCAAATTCATTTCTAAATGATACTTTCTAGAAATTTTATTCCTAGTCCTTTATTCCAAGTGCTTTAGTTGCTAAGGCATATCCAGCTCTTGCAACCCAATGGACTTTAGTCTGCTTTGCTCCACTGTCTGTAGGATTTCCCAGGCAAGAATACTGCTGTAGATTGTCATTTTCTTCTCCAAGGGATCTTCCTAACCCAGGTATCCAACCCAGGTCTTCTGCATTGCAAGTGGTTTTCTGCATTGCAGGTGGATACTTTACCAGCTCCTAATATGCCACTGCTAAGTCGTTTCAGTCGTGTCTGACTCTGTGCAACCCCATATATGGCAGCCTACCAGGCTCCCCCACCCCTGGGATTCTCCAGGCAAGAACACTGGAGTGGGTTGTCATTTCCTTCTCCAATGCATGAAAGTTAAAAGTGAAAGTGAAGTCGCTCAGTCATGTCTGACTCGTAGCAACCCCATGAAGAGCAGCCTACCAGGCTCCTCCATCCATGGGATTTTCCAGGCTGGAGTACTAGAGTGGGGTGCCATTGCCTTCTCCAAGCTCCCAATACAGTGCCTTTTAATTAGAGATGGTTTTGATCACCGCCTCCTATACAAGGTTGTGAACCTTCAGCCATAGTTCAGGCACTCTCTCTATCAGATCTAATCCCTTGAATCTATTTGTCACCTTCCACTGTATAATCATAAGGAATTTGATTTAGATCATATCTGAATGGTCTAGTGGTTTTCCCTACTTTCTTCAATTTAAGTCTGAATTTGGCAAGAAAAGTTTCATGATCTGACCCACAGTCAGTTCCTGGTCTTGTTTTTGCTCACTGTATAGAGCTTCTCCATCTTCGGCTACAAAGAATATAATCAATCTGATTTCGCTGTTGACCATCTGGTGATGTCCATGTGTAGAGTCTTCTCTTGTGTTGTTGGAAGAGGGTGTTTGCTATGACCAGTGCATTCTCTTGGAAAAACTCTGTTAGACTTTGCCCTGCTTTATTTTGTACTCTACAGCCAAACTTGCCTGTTACTCCAGGTATCTCTTCACTTCCTACTTTTGCATTCCAGTCCCCAAAGATCTGTATAGTCAAAGCTATGGCTTTTCCAGTAGTCATGTATGGATGTGAGAGTTAGACCATTAAGAAGGCTGAGTACCAAAGAACTGATGCTTTCAAACTGTGGTGTTGCAGAAGACTCTTGAGAATCCCTTGGACAGCAAGGAAATCAAACCAGTCAATCTTAAAGGAAATGAATCCTAAATATTCACTGAAAAACTAATGCTGAAGCTGAAATTCCAATACCTTGGCCACCTGATGCAAAGAAGTGGCTCATTAGAAAAGTCCCTGATGCTAGGAAAGATTGAAGGCAGGAGGAGAAGGGGATGACAGAGGAGGACATGGTTGGATAGTATCACCAACTCAATGGACATGAGTTTGAACAGGATCCAAGGGATGGTGAAGGATAGGGATGCCTGTCGTACTGCAATCCATGGGTTACAAAGAGTTGGAAATGACTGAGTGACTGAACAACAACAGCAATACAGTGCCTAAATATTATAATGTTAATATTATTGTTAGTATAGCATTTGTTTCTATTCACCGTAACTTTATCATGAGGGTAGGAGTTTACAAATAACTTTAGAAGATAGTGTGTGATTATAAGCATAACCTTATCTGCCATTAAAGAAATCCTTTTAGGAAAAGTCTTGTTACTAGATTTTCATGTTATTATCATTTACCCTCTTAAAACCAAACATTAAAAACATTTATGGTAGAGATCATCATACAGTTGAACACTGTCTCTAATTTCCATTCCGGTTAAAACACAGAACTTAAAAGTCCAAAAAGGAGATTCTGGCTCTCCTGACAGTCGCTTTAAGTTTCATTCCAAGAATACATTCATGATCATACTTTGTTCACAAGTCCAACAAAGTTGGCCTAGGTCCCCAACTAACAATCAGTATATAGTACCATACTGTAAACAGTTTATAATACTTTTCACATAAGTAATACATAAAACACAAAACATTTTTTAATCTTACAAAACAGTAGCTCAAAAAGTACAGTACAACAGCTGGCACACAGGTGGCACTGAATGAACAAGCAAGAGTAGTTACTGACTGGAGGAGGGAGAGGAGGCAGGAGATGGTGAAGCCAAAGGACTGTCAGTGGTAGGAGATGGAGGGCAAACTGCAATTTCACTCAGGCCTGATGTCGATGGCACAGGTTCCGGTTCCTTGCTGGATTCAATTCTATCTGCCCTCTTGAAAAAGAGCATCCAGTGATGTTTGAGAAGTAGCTCTTTATTTCTCATCATATCTGACAGCATAGCACTAGACTGAATTCTGAATGGCTGCTGCAATCTTCCAGTGTTGTTACTGTTTAGTTACTCAGTAATGTCTGACTCTTTGCGACCCCCAGGGACCCACGGTTCCCCGTCCTTCACTATCTTCTGGAGTTTGCTTCAACTCATGCCCATTGAGTCAATGATGCCATCCAAACTTCTCATCCTCTGTCACCCCCTTCTCCTCCTGCCCTCAATCTTTCCCAGCATCAGGGTCTTTTCCAATGAGTTGGCTCTTCACATCAGGTGGCCAAAGTATTAGAGCTTCAGCTTCAGCATCAGTCCTTCTAATGAATATTCAGGGTTGACATCCTTTAAGATTGACTCGTTTGGTCTCCTTGCTGTCCAAAAGAGTCTCAAGAGTCTTTCCAGCACCACAGCTTAAAAGCATCAATTCTTTAGCACTCAACCTTCTTTATGGTCCAACTCTCACTTTTTACATGACTACTAGAAATAACATAGCTTTGAGTATGTGGTCCTTTGTTGGCAAAGGGTTGTCTCTGCTTTTTAATACACTGTCTAGGTTTGTCACAGCTTTTCTTCCAAGGAGCAGTTGTCTTTTAATTTCCTAGATGCAGTCACTGTTGGCAGTGATTTGGGGGCCCAAAAAAATAAAGTCTGTTACTGTTTCCATGTTTTCCCTATTTGCCATAAAGTGATGGGACCAGATGCCATGATCTTCATTTTTTGAAGGTTGAGTTTTAAGCCAGCCTTTTCACTCTTTCCTTCATCTTCATCAAGAGTCTCTTTAGTTCTTCACTTTCTGCCATTAGGGTAGTGTCATCTGTATATCTGAGGTACCTTTGCATCCTATGCCTCAGAAACTAACAGTGCCTCCTCAAATAAAGAAAATGCCCTTGCATTTCCTGCTTTCTGAATCTCTTTGTTCTTTAGTTACTTCTTCCTCTTGTCTCTCTGTCCTTTCTCTGAACACATTCACATCATTGAAAGCTCACAATTTGAAGGCTCATATATAGGGAACTTACTGTAAAAGAATTGTGAAAACATTCTTCCTGGATACAGGAAATTTACAAAGTTTTCAGCATACTGACTCCCCTATTACATGACCCTATGAGGGCTTCCCAGGTGGTACTAGTGGTAAAGTACCCACCTGAAAATTCAGGAGGCATAAGCGATCCAGGTTCCATCCCAGGATGGGGAAGATCCCCTGGAGAAGGAAATGGCAGCCCACACCAGTATACTTGCCTGGAGAAACCCATGGACAGAAGAGCCTTGTGGGCTAGAGTCTATAGGGTCGCAAAGAGTCACACACAACTGAAGCAATGTAGCTCACACCATGAGGGCAAATGGATACTGTCTGCTTTTTCATCTATGTTCCTTCTCAAGGTTTTTTTTTTTTTTTTTAATGTAACCCAGAAGCTTTTAATTCAACGTTAAGAATAGCCATACTATCACAGACAAAACATGCTCCCATTTCACAAAAACTAATACAAATACAAATTTTCTCACCTCAGAAAATTTATTTCTGTACGTATCCATTAACACAGAGAAGAGTATTTCAGCTTTATGTATATTCCATTGAATAATCTCTGTGGAAGTGTTTTCATACATGCAGAATTTTCTTTTCTTTATTTATTTTTGGTGGCACTGGGTCTTTGTTGTGCATTTGTGGTGAGCAGGGGCTGCTGTCTAGTTGCAGTGCACGGGCTTCTCATTGCAGAGTGCAGATTCTAGGCACTTCAGCGTCAGTAGCTTCAGCTTGCTGGCTCTCCAGTGTGCGGGCTTCAGTAGTTGCAGCACAGGGGCTCATTAGTTGTGGCTCCCAGTTCCTAAATTGCACACACTTCAGCGGTGGGCTCATGGCTATAGAACACAGGCTCAGTAGTTGTGGCACACCGGCTTAGTTGTTCCACGCGTGTGGAATCTTCCCAGACACAGGGATTGAACCCGTGTTCTCTGCACTGGCAGGCAGATTCTAATCCACTGGGTCATCAGGGAAGTCCACATGCTGAATTTTTAGAAAGTCTATATAAAGGAAAACCATTAATTTACTAGAGGCATATGACTCTACCACCTTGCCTAATATAAGGCATTAGATCCTTCTGTAGCATCTGGAATTGAACTTATGGGGTCATAGAAAAATGTATTTACACAGGTAAATCATATGTTCCCCATATGTTCCATCAATTTAATTTTTATCATTAGAAGAGACAGAGAAAAATAGCTAGTGTTCAAGTTTTGCACAGCATCTAACACATAAAAAATCAGTGTATAAAAAAAATTATTGCCTTCTTTAAAATGTACACATGTGTATACTTTTTTTAAGTGACAAATACATTTTTAAATTAGAAAAAATATTTCTCATTTTCTTTCTTCCTCAAGTTTTTTATAATGCATCTCTAGATACTGATTATCTGATTATGTTTCCATTTTTTTAATTTTTTTATGGCATAAAAGAGAGTTAGTTGATGTGGTAAAGGAGTTCCCACATCACAAATTGTTTCTTTCTTTCTTTATTCCCATTCAAAGTTTTCAGTAATATTTGTGCCTGCCTTGTCTCTGCCCTTATCAGGTGTTACAAATTGCATTTTTTCTTTCTCCTTCCATAGGTGAAGAATAATTTTCTTCTATTTGATTATTTAAGCTCATGGAAAAATTATATGTAAAATATTCCAAGTATATTGTTAAAGTATATTTAAGCAATACAAAGCATATAGTGTGTATTAAACATGTATTATAGTAGACATTTTAAAAGTATAATTAAAAAGTGAAAATCTAGCCAACCCCTATCTTTTTTCCACTCTTATTCTTCCAGTGTAGCTACTGATAATAGCTGGGCATGTATTTTTCTAGGTGTTTTTTTTTTTTTTTTTCACATACACATAAGTGCCAAATTTTAAGAGAAGAGGTTTAAATTCCCACCACATAAAATGCAATTAAAAAAACCTACAATACGGTGGCAGTAGTGGTAAAGAACCTAATGGCTAGTGCAGGAGAGATAAGGGACAGAGACATGGGTTCAGTCCCTGGGTTGGGAAGATCCCCTGGAGAAGGGCATGGCAACCTACTCTAGTATTCTTGCCTAGAGAATCCCATGGACAGAGAAGCCTGGTGGGCTATTGTCTTTAGGGTCATAAAGTTGGACATGACTGAGGCAACTTAACATGCACAGGTATGCACAATATATTAGATAAATGTTATTTTAAACCCTAATTTTTCTTAATAGATCATGAAATTAAAATATTAATTCTAAATTTGGAAAAAAGTTAATTTTTTGAGCTGAGGTTATAAAAAAATTCACATGCTTCTAAATGTAATGTCCAATGGCCCAAGGTGATGTAGAGGAATCAGTGGAACCTGCATTAGATTCATAGATTCAACCTTGTCATGGTACAGAAAAAGAAAATTATGCCTTACTGCATGGTTGAGTTGATATTATTTCAATTAGTAAAAATTTTTTTCTGCCTTTAATGTGGCATTTTTCTGGTTTTGATCCTCTTCCCAAAATATTATCCAATATTATCCAATTTTGAGTTTTTCTCAAAATTCTTGGCTTCAGAATATTGAGGAATTATGTGCTCATAAAATTTAAAGTTACTTTGAATTGAATTACATTATTACAGAATATATTTATATTCTATTGAGGATATTATCAGTTTCGTGGCTTGCCTTTTTAAACTCAGAAATATGTAATGGACATTATTTTATATAGTACACATCTTAATATGTTACGGAGAAAGCAATGGAAAACCACTCCAGTACTCTTGCCTGGAAAATCCCATGGATAGAGGAGGCTGGTGGGCTGCAGTCCATGGGGTCGCTACGAGTCAGACGTGACTGAGCGACTTCACTTTCACTTTTCACTTTCACACAATGGAGAAGGCAATGGCAACCCACTCCAGTGTTCTTGCCTGGAGAATCCCAGGGATGGCAGAGCCTGGTGCGCTGCCGTCTATGGGGTCGCACAGAGTCGGACACGACCGAAGTGACTTAGCTTAGCTTAGCTTAATATGTTAAATTGACATTTGTATTTCCTTTCTCTTTCTTTCTATTACAACTAATGTTTCTGGGAGTATTATTGTATAGATCTTCTTGTGACTATGGATATATACATCTGTTGGATACATTTTAAGGATAGAAATGTCAGATAGAATTGGTCTCCAAAACCATTGTGCAGTCTTATACTCCACTGTCTTGTGTGATCCGAATTACTACTCTGGTAGTTATTTTATGGGTTGTTCATTGAGCTCTAATTTGAAGGCAGACACAAATTTTAGCAACGTTTAAATCTTGGGACTAACACAATTATCCAGATATAGACTGAATGTGTCCTTCCAAAATTCATATTTTGAAGTCCTCCACCCCAGTGTGATGGTGTTTAGAGATGAAGCCTTTGAAAGAAAATTAGGATTAGATAACTGGATAGAGCCCCCATGATATGATTAGTGTCCTTAGAAGAAGAGAAGAAACAAAAGTGTCTCTCAGGTACCATATAGACGGCAGCTATCTGCAAACCAAGACGATCACTCTCATCGGACATCAAACTTGTTAGTATCTTGATCTTGGAGTTCCCAACCTCCAGATTGTGAGAAATGAATGTTTGTGGTTTAAGCCATGCAGTCTGTGATATTTTGTTATAGCACACTGAACTGACAAAGGCACATTCCATTTGTGCTTTAGTTATTTTCTTCCATTGAACCAACTACATCTTATTTCATCTTTAAGTTCTATTGGCCTATAATTTTCGGTTATTTCAGTGTCTTTCTAAGGGATTTAAATTTTTGGTACAATATATTGTTAAGGGCTTATAATCTCCCTTGGGATTTCTCACTCTTATGTGTAATCAATCACCCCCAAATTGGGAGATTTAAAACCATTTGTTTCAAAACTAGAGTCAGTAGGAAGCAGTTCTCAGATCTACAGCAGGCTTGCCTGGCATTGGCTGGGCTTACTCATGTCTGGAGTCAGCTGCTTCATCAGCTGGGGTCTGACTGGTCAAAGGTTGCTCAAATATGGGACTGTTATCTCTGCTCATGTCCTGTCTCATTCTTCAGAAGACTAGTTCAGAGGCTATGGTCCCAATTGCAAGAGCAGAAGTGCAAAAAACCTGCTGAGGCCCAGGCTTCATACAACATTGTTTTCTCTATGTTTAATTGGCCAGGACAAGTAATAAGGCTAAACTCAAATCAAAGAGTGCATAAACATCAACTCTTGATAAGAGGAACATAAAAAAATGGAAACAAATTTGCAGTCCATGCTAGAGTTCATCAATATTATAACTTCTGGCGATATCTCAGTGACCCAGTCACCCTGCCAGTTATTTTATGATGCTGTGTGTGTGTGTGTGCATGTGATAAGCCCAGATTCATTGATTTGGAAATGGAGACGATTAAAAAAATAATATTCATTTATACGCTATTCTAGTTAGCTATTTTATATTAAATTTTATTTTTCAAAGGATTAAATGCAAAAAAATTGTGTAAAATAATTTTTTAATCCAGTCTAGTGATTCTTTCAGAGAAGGCAATGGCACCCCACTCCACTACTTTTGCCTGGAAAATCCCATGGACAGAGGAGCCTGGTAGGCTTCAGTCCATGCGGTGGCTAGGAGTCGGACACGACTGAGCGACTTCACTTTCACTTTTCACTTTCCTGCATTGGAGAGGGAAATGGCAACCCACTCCAGTGTTCTTGCCTGGAGAATCCCAGGGATGGGGGAGCCTGGTGGGCTGCCATCTATGGGGTCACACAGAGTTGGACACAACTGAAGTGACTCAGCAGCAGCAGCAGTGATTCTTTATAAAACTTGGCCCTAGTTCTTTCTACATTTTCCTAATATGTTTATATCTCAGTTTCTGTTAAATACATTGTCAGTGTTTTCATTACAATTATGCACATGTTGTTCATTACTGAGTCTAGGTATATGCTCTGGTTATAACTTATTTTAGCATAAAATTTTATTTTCCAAGGTTTAATAATTTTTTCTGAATTTCTTATTTTTCTTAGAACATATGATGAACAGTTCTCAAACACATTCACAGTTCCATAAATTACCTCCAAATATATGGTCAAAATGGTTATATAACCTACCAGTTCATTTATTTAGTCATTGTTTTATTTTGGAGACATTCTTTCTGGAGGCTTTGTCCTATTGCTCCCATGTTCAAAGTTGTTCTCCAGCTGTTCTATTGTCTGAGACTTCCTTCTGCTATTGTGCTTGGAATTCTCATCTCTCCTCTCTTGGTTCCTCTATTATTTCAATCCCATTTCGTCTTTCTTGGATTGCTTTTTCATCAGCTAGTAGTTTCCTGATAAAGGCTACATGGAAAATGCATTTTAAGACATTAACAATCTGAAATTTTCTTTATTCTCTCATTTTATTGCTCTAATTTAAATAACACTCTTTGGACAATAAATATTCATGTTGTTAAAATTTCTGTTGGGAATTATAAAGTCATTGTGATTATCCTTTATAGGTATTGTTTTTCCTCTTAGAAAGTTAGAGATTCTTTTTCTTTGGTGTTAAGAAATTTATGGTAGTTTGCTTTCTTTTGGGTTCTTTAAAATTTGTTGCTTTATGCATTGACTTTCTTGTTATTGTTTTGTAGTCACTCAGCTGTGTCTGACTCTTTGTGACCTCATGGACTTCAGCATGATAGGCTTCCCTGTCCATCACCATCTCCTGGAGCTTTCTCAAACTCATGTCCATTGAGTTGGTGATGCCATCCAACCATCTCATCCTCTGTCATTCCCTTCTCCTCCTGCCTTCAATCTTTCTCAACATCAGGATCTTTCCCAATGAGTCAGTTTTTTGCATAACGTCTCCAAAGTATTGGAGTTTCAGCTTCCACATCAGTCCTTCCAGTGAATATTCAGGGTTGATTTCCTTTAAGATTGACTGGTTTGATCTCCTTGCTGTCCAAGGAATTCTCAAGAGTCTCCTCCAACACCACAGTTCAAAAGCATCATTTCTCCAGTGCTCAACCTTCTTTATGGTTCAACTCTCACATCCATACATGACTACTGGAAAGACCATAGCTTTGACTAGACACATCTTTGTTGACAAAGTAATGTCTCTGCTTTTTAACATGCTGTCTAAGCCTGTCATGGCTTTTCTTCCAAGGAGCAAGCGTCTTTTAATTTCATGGCTACACTTACCATCTGCAGTGATTTTGGAACCCATGAAAATAAAGTTTGTCATTGTTTCCATTGTTACCCCATCTATTTGCCATGAAGTGATGGGACAGGATGCTTTGATCTTTATTTTTGAAATGTTGGGTTTTAAGCCAGCTATTTACTCTCCTCTTTCACTTTCATCAAGAGGCTCCTTAGTTCCTGTTCACTTTCTGCCCTTATACACTGATAAACCCTTTAATTATGTAATCTCACATTATAACATTGTATGAAATATTCTTATATTTTCTTGGCAATTTTCTCCTCTTTGTTTTGTTGTGATATCTCATATTGAAGCTCATATTATCAACATTTCAACTGAAATATTTAATCTCCTGGATTCTTTTTCTTTTCTCTTTTGTTCATTTTTTTTGGTCTTTGTTGTACTCAGTTTTATCTTCTAATTATTTTTTAGCCCAAAACTAGCTATATTTTTAATTTCAAAAAATTATTTTTTGTGCCTCCTTTATAACATCTTGTTTTTATGTATACATTATCCTCATTATATGACACAAAGTAATAATTTAACAATTTTTTTTCATTTAAGTCCTTTTGTCATATACTGGCTTTCTTTTATGCTGTATAACCCATTTCAAATATTTATATATTGTAACCTTTCATTGCATTCTTCACACTTAAGAATGGGACAGTAAAATACTTATTGGAATCTCTATACTTGGTGAGGTTAATGGATTGGTCGAAGTCACTATATGTAAGATAACTACTTGGATTTTAAATAAGAATACATATACACTCTCACATGTTCCCATCTGTGCTCTAGACAGTCAGTTTTTTAGAGAAAAAGAACTTTCTAATGTTCTGAGAATTCTATACCTTGCTGCTGGCAATTCTGATATTTTTCAATATTCTACATGGGGATACAAACCTGGTTGAGAGCATACAGGAGATATATATATATATATATAAAGGCTGATGTTACAGAGGCTGAGGTCCAAAGGGTCTCTAATGACTTTGGCAAGCATTAGGATTAAATATATCCCTAGTTGTAAAGGTCAGGGTGGAGATGAAGGGCTTTGATTTTCCTAAAACAAATTCCTAAATTATCCTACTTTCTGTCCTCCTCTCATCCCCCTTTATGTGATACTGCTTCTCCCAATTCCCATGAACTTTCATGCTTTTGAGTTGCTGTGCTTCTTCTTGAGGCCTACCAACCCTCTTTTCCACTTCACTTGCACTACAAGCCTAATTGTACATAGGCTTGACTTTCCTTTTCTTTGCTAGCTATTTAATATTTCTCTCTTTTCAACCTTTATTCATAATTTCTTGGGTTAATAAATGTCTCTTTATTTTATTAAAAGAGTTTTTGTTTCTCTTTTTCCTTCCCTAGAAGGAGAAAGTGAAGAGGATCATTTTTATTATCCTAAATTTGAAAGTGGGTAGCAAGTTCTTACGGAGAAGGCAGTGACACCCCACTCCAGTACTCTTGCCTGGAAAATCCCATGGATGGAGGAGCCTGGTAGGCTGCAGTCCATGGGGTTGCTAAGAGTCTGACACAACTGAGCGACTTCCCTTTCACTTTTCACTTTCATGCATTGGAGAAGGAAATGGCAACCCACTCCAGTGTTCTTGCCTGGAGAATCCCAGGGACAGGGGAGCCTGGTGGGCTGCCGTCTCTGGGGTCTCACAGAGTCAGACACATCTGAAGTAACTTAGCAGCAGTAGTAGCAGCAAGTTCTTAATAATACTTGAAATAGTAAATCTTCACTCCATCTTTATTCTGCACTTATTTTCAAAATTATTTGAGGTTACAGCAAGTGTTTCCTTAAGAATATAGCTCCAAATTTAAACTCTCCATTCCCTTTGTCACGTTGCTATCTTTTCATATAATACTGAAAAACTTTATCCAAAACAAGATGATTGAAACTGTCTCACAATTCTGTGTTACAGCTTGCATTGCTTATGATCTCTATTTTAGAATAAAAAATGAAGGATTCTATATTGCATGTAGTAGAGTTGGTGTAATATTAGGCTACTATAACAAAGAGCTCCCCAAATAATATACATTTCACTTTTAGAATAACTAGAGAACCATTCAAAATCATAGGTTACTATTACCTTATTTGCTTATTGCCTCAAAGGGCATTATTCTTGTTTGATGGCTTAGTTTGCAGGACAGTCCATGTGTATATAGGAGTTCACTGCAGCAAGTTATGGGACATATCAAGAAATGATGATAACATTTCTGTTCTTATTCCATTGTCTACAACACATGTACATCCCCTTTAAGTTGTAAGGGAGGCTGTGAACTATAGAGAGTTAACTATACAACCATGTCCAAGCTATAACTTTCTTATTCAGAAAAGAACTGTATTTTAGTTATTATTGCTTCCTAATAAATAATTCTAAATTTTGTGGCATGAAACATTGTTTTATTATGCTAACAGGTTCTGTAGGTCATTAATATAGAAAAGATAGCTAGAAAAGCAGGGAGAGCTATCCTCTGCCCCAGATGCCTGTGACTTCTGCAGGTCAGACTCAGTCATATGTCTGGGGGTTACTTGAAAGGGATGCTGAAATAGCTGAGGCTAGAGATTTTAGTTCTAAAATGGCTTTTGCAGTCACATGTCTGGAACCTGGGCTAGGATGATTCAGCTGAGTGGGCCACATGACACTGTCAACAGGAATCCCTACATGTGGCCTGACCAAATGACTTCAACTTCTCATAGCCTATTAGCTAGGTTCCAGGTAGAGGTGAATGGAATGAAGCAAACTGAGGGAAGTTTTGGAAAATGTAGGAGATTTAGGTCTAGATAATTTAATATATTACAGGGAGAGGAAATGTATGTCTTCCTCTTTGATCCAATCAGTCCCAATATACATGAGAATTATTTTCTATAAAAGCTTCCTAATCTTTACTGGGCTTCCCTGATAGCTCAGTTGGTAAAGAATCCACCTGCAATGCAGGCGACCCCAGTTTGATCCCTGGATTGGGAAGATCCCTGGAGAAGGGACAGGCTACCCACTCCAGTATTCTTGGGCTTCCCTTGTGGCTCAGCTGGTAAAGAATCTGCCTGCAATACAGGAGACCAGGGTTTGACCCCTGTGTTGGGAAGATTCCCTGGATAAGGGAAAGGCTACCCACTCTAGGATCTGGCCTAGAGAATTCATGGACTGTGTAGTTCATGGGGTCACAAAGAGTCGGACATGACTGAGAGACTTCCATTTTATTTGTCTGATTAAATCTTTGCTTATTAGTGATTAGATTCAATCCTGGCTTCTTGCTACCTCTGAAGATTCAGAAAGAATTAAATCTTCATCTCAATTGGATCCTTCTGCTCCCAGACTCTATGGTGTTTCTGGTAATTTTGCTTCTGTCTTTAGATGCAAGAATGCACATAAAGGCCAAGGCCTCTGCTATCATCTCTTCCCTCTGGAACCTCAAGGTTTTACTTTGCTTTGTGTATCATAATCCAAACATTCAACAATCATTCTCTGCTTCAGGTTGATTTAATATATCTTTCCACATTCTTATCTGTTAGACTGTGGCTACAACTGGCTACAGTGGAGCTGTAACAACTTGTGGTTCATCTCATCCTGGAGTCAGGATGAACCAAGCTCAGATAGAAGCAATAAACTTCTTTGTTAATTGTTATCTCTATTACACTCTGTCTGTGGTGCCCTGAAAATAGCTAATTATTGAATCTTCCCGTTCTGGGTAAGCTAGACATACATGCACTGATCCATCTCTCAGGAGTGTTGGTTTAGCTAGGAATATATATGATACAAAAATGTAATTCAATGCTACTTTAGGCACTGTTAGCAACATATTGCTAATTCCATGAGTCATCACATTCCTCCACACATTGTAGATAGTTTTTGTCTTGATTTTTTTTTTTTCACACCCACAGTCCAAGTTCAAATTTAGAATTTCCATGCCTGTTCACTACATTTGAGCAAATAGTAATCGTGTGTCATGTTTCCTTTCTCTTTTTAAGTTCAAAATGACAGATGATTCCTCTAAAATTAAACATTTTAATAATTATGCATCCTAGCATTGCTGTAAAATGCAGGTTTTCAAACAAATATCTAAAAACTACATTGCTGATTTTACTTCAGAATGGGAGAAAATAATAGCAAATGAAGCAATTGACAAAGAATTAATCTCAAAAATATATAAGCAGCTCATGCAGCTCAACACCAGAAAAATAAATGCCCCAATCAAAAATGGGCAAAAGAACTAAACAGATATTTCTTCAAAGGAGACATACAGATGGCTAACAAACACATGAAAAGATGTTCAACATCACTCATTAATCAGAGAAATGTAAATCAAAACCACAATGAGGTACCAACTCATACCAGTCAGAATGGCTGCTACCAAAAAGTCTACAAACAGTAAAAGCTGGAGAGGGTGTGGAGAAAAGGGAACCCTCTTACACTGTTGGTGGGAATGCAAAGTAGTACAGCCTCTATGGAGAACAATGTGGAGATTCCTTAAAAAACTGGAACTAGAACTGCCATATGACCTAGGAATCCCACTGCTGGGCATACACACAGAGGAAACCAGAATTGAAAGAGACACGCGTACCCCAATGTTCATTGCAGCACTGTTTACCATAACTAGGACATGGAAGCAACCTAGATGCCTTTTGGCAGACAAATGGATAAGAAAGTTGTGGTGCATATACACAATGGAATATTACTCATCTATTAGAAAGAACACATTTGAGTCAGTTCTAATGAGGTGGATTAAACTGGAGCCTATTATACAGAGTGTAGTAAGTCAGAAAGAAAAACAAATACAGTATATTAACACATATATTTGGAATTTAGAAAGATGGTAACGATGACAACAAAAGAGACAAAGATATAAAGAACAGAGTTTTGGACTCTGGGAGAAGGCGAGGGTGGGGATGATTTGAGAGAATGGCATTGAAACATATATATTACCAGTTGTGAAATAGATGACCAGTCCAAGTTCAATGCATGAAACAGGGCACTCAAAGCTGGTGCAGTGGGACAACCCAGAGGGGTGGGATGGGGAGGGAGGTGGGAGGGTGGTTTCAGACAGGGGGACACATGTACACCAGTGGCTGATTCATGTCAATGTATGGCAAAACCACCACAATATTGTAAAGTAATTAACCTCCAATTAAAATAAATTAATTAATAAAAAAAAATTGCTGACTTTAGAAAAAATCTCCACAACTTATGTTTATATATATATATTTTAAATAAAGGGAAACATTGTATTTTTCTGATAAGGTAAAGTTTATAAACATCCAATAATTAGTTAAATATTGAAAATATGTTCTGGGTTTTGATAACCATTTAAATAGGTACTATATTTCTATGTATTAGAAATTGAAAAAAAAAATTGACTTTTCTTATGGCAAATTCTGTACCTGACTCTCCTTTTCTCTAATTTCTGTCCTTTTCACTTCCCTTGATAATGGGACCTGAGTAAATATGATCATGTTTTATTCTGATAGGTTCTAAGAATCATATTTGAAATTGGGATACATCTTGCAATCTGTTATTTTGCAACTTGTGTTGATCAGATGACAGACATCACATAGCATGTCAATTTGATCATATTTGTTCATGCTGTCATCACATAAGTTGAGTTCAAACATTTTAAACAATAACCTGTTTGAGTTTAGTTGCTATTTCAATTAGGTTTAAGAAGGTTACACTGTCAGTATTTTAATAAAACATTACTTTATGTATTGAAGTTTCCAGTTAGAGTGTGAAATTAATTTGATGTGTTTAAAGGGAAAATTTTCTTTATAGGAATGAAAACAGTTTATTATTTTCTTATAAAGCAACACAGAAATGCTTTCCAATATTCAAGAATTTTTTTTTTTTGGTCCCAAAGCACTTCCTTTTATCTTATTTTTTAATGATATGTATGCAACATAATGGGCTGATACATGTATGTATTGTGATGTGATCATCACAGTGTAATTAACATTCCATTATGCATAATTACAAATTTTTTTCTTATGATGAGAACTTTTAAGATTTTACTCTAAAAACTTTAAAATACATAATATTGTTTTCTATAGTCACCAGTTATACATTACAACCCAGGACTTATTTTATAACTAGAATCTTGTTGGAGAAAGAAATGGCTACCCACTCCAGTATTCTTGCCTGGAGAATTACATGGACAGAGGAGCCTGGTAGGCTATAGTACATGGGGTCACAAAGAGTTGGACATGACTGAGTGACTAAGCAGAATCTTGTACCTTTTGATCATCTTCCCCAATTGGCCCACACCCTCAACCTCCTCTGGCAACCACCAAAATGTTATCTATATTTATGGGTGTTTTTTTTTTTTTTTTTTTTTTTAATTCACGTATAAGTATTTTTCTGTTTGACTTATTTCCCTTGGGAAAATGCCCTCAAGATTCAACTATGCTATAGCAAATGATTGGCTATCCTTTTTATGGGTGAATAATATTTCACTGTATTTAGGATATTTATATATATTTATCACATTTAAATAAATTTATCACATTTTCTTTAACCATTTATCCATTGGTGAAAACTATGGAATATCTTACAGGGTATCTATATTTTAAAGTTTTTGAGGAAGTTTCATATTGTTTTCCAGAGTTTCCATAGTGTCTGTACTGATTTACACTCCCACCAACAGTTCACAAAGGTTTTTTTTTTTCTCTGCCTCATTGCCAAAATTTGTTATTTCTTATCTTTTTGAGATAGTTATTCTGACAGGTGTGAGATGATATTGCTATCAAGGCCAGGCTCATACTGTTCAACAAACAACAGACAAATAAATTGAGAAATAAGTCACTATTCCTTTTCCCAATAACTCAGTTCAGAAAGATGGTGGACTAGTGTCCCAAAGAACAGTCTTATCTGAATTAGAATTCAGGCTTCTTTTATACTAAAATGGGACAAGGGGGTGTGGCTGGTTGTTATAGACTTCTTGGTGCTAACCAGATGTGATAATCTTTGTTCTTAGAGCTGTCCAGGTAGATCTAATCATGATGTTCCTGCAAACCTTCAGCAAGACAAATGTTTTCTCCTCTGTAGCTTTTTATCTCTGTATGAATAAAAGGTCAAGTGTGGGAGGTGGAACCTTGAGAAAGGGTTGCTATGCATATTTCAGGCTATAGATAACATTCTTTCACCAATTGAAACAAAGGTACAGAAGACACAGAGACAAAGGTACAGAGACAAAGGTACAGCCTGACTAAGTGCAGGCAACTGAGCACAAAGATTAGAGCTAGAGACCCAGTACAGAGTCAGGTTTATTTTTCTCTATTAAAATCTCATTGCGGTCTTAAATTACATTTTAATGATGATTAGTTGAGAAGGCAATGGTACCCACTCCAATACTCTTGCCTGGAAAATCCCATGGATGGAGGAGGCTGGTGGGCTGCAGTCCATGGGGTCGCTAAGAGTCGGACACAACTGAGCAACTTCACTTTCACTTTTCACTTTCATGCACTGGAGAAGGAAATGGCAACCCACTCTGGTGTTCTTGCCTGGAGAATCCCAGGGATGGGGGAGCCTGGTGGGCTGCAGTCTATGGTGTCGCACAGAGTCAGACACGACTGAAGTGACTTAGCAGCAGCAGTTGATATTAAGCATTTTTTTCATGTAACTGTTGGCCATCTGTACAACTTATTTGGGGAAACATCTATTCAGATTCTTGCCCCATTTTTAAAAATAGATTGTTTGTTTCTATTGAGCTATATGAATTCTTTGGGCTTCCCTGGTGGCTTAGTGGTAAAGAATCCACCTGCAAATGCAGGAGGCTTGGGTTTGATCCCTGGATTTGGAAGATCCCCCAGAGAAGGAAATGGCTTCTGACTCCAGTATTCTTGCCTGGAGAAGCCCATGGACAGAGGAGCCTGGCAGGCTACAGTGCATGGGGTCACAAAGTCCACAGCTACAGTCCACTGGATTGCACATGATTTAGTGAGTAAACAACAACCATAAAACAATATGAATTTTTTTTTTTATAATTTGGATATTCATCCTTTATTGGATTTGATTTATAAATATATTCTTCTATTTTATAAATTGCCATTTCATTCTGTTGATGGTTTTCATTGCTATACAGAAGGTTTTGGTTAACTTTTTAGTTAATTTGTAAAGAGATGACATTAGCTACACTTTGTGAGAAAACATGAAAAAAAAAAAAAAAAAAGATTGTCTACCATATATTAAGCAAAGTAATTAAAAGCAGAAAAAGTTGAGAATTCCATAGAGCAGGTGAAAAATTTCAAGGCAGCCAGAGACTAGTATGATCCATTCGTGCATTGTACAGGACAGTGTTGATATAACATCATATATCACTATGTCAGAAACTTCCAGCCGACTTTAAACACAAGCTGCTCAACCTACAGTGACATGTAATTCCGTGAAAAAGATAATGAGATATTGTGTGTTACAGCTGAGTTTTTTCTTTCATAGGTGATACATATAATAATGATAGATCTTACATTAGAGATGATATCTAGATTTAAAGAATTATGGTAATAAAAATATACTACTAAATATAGGGATTAAAGCAAGATTTTTATTAAGCTATTGAAGCTACAACTTATATTTTTTTCTAATTTCTGATAATATGCTGCTGCTGCTGCTAAGTTGCTTCAGTCGTGTCCGACTCTGTGCGACCCCAGAGACGGCAGCCCACCAGGCTCCCCCATCCCTGGGATTCTCCAGGCAAGAACACTGGAGCGGGTTGCCATTTCCTTCTCCAATGCATGAAAGTGAAAAGTGAAAGGGAAGTCGCTCAGTCATGTCTGACTCTTTGCGACCCCATGGACTGCAGCCTACCAGGCTCTTCCATCCATGGGGTTTTCTAGGCAAGAACACTGGATAATATTATAAGCCATCATTATTGTGTGCTATCAGTTGAAGAATTGTGCTAATCTTTTATTATGTCTTTTATTACTAGAGACTATTCAGTAAGTCAAACATTACTATCCACATTACATAGATTAAAAATCTAAATTAAAAAAAGGCCTTTAGTTTGAGTGCAGCAGTTCAGTTCAGTTCAGTTCAGTTCAGTAGCTCAGTCGTGTCCCACTCTTTGCGACCTCATGAATCGCAGCACCCCAGGCTTCCCTGTCTATCACTAACTCCCGGCGTTCACCCAAACTCACATCCACAGAGTCAGTGATGCCAGCCAGCCATCTCATCCTCTGTTGTCCCCTTCTCCTCCTGCCCTCAATCCCTCCCAGCATCAGAGTCTTCTCCAATGAGTCAACTCTTCACATGAGGTGGCCAAAGTACTGGAGTTTCAGCTTTAGCGTCATTCCTTCCAAAGAAATCCCAGGGCTGATCTCCTTCAGAATGGACTGGTTGGATCTCCTTGCAGTCCAAGGGACTCTCAAGAGTCTTCTCCAACACCACAATTCAAAAGCATCAATTCTTTGGCACTCAGCTTTCTTCACAGTCCAACTCTCATATCCATACATGACCACTGGAAAAAAGCATAGCCTTGACTAAACGGATTGCAGCAGAGTCAGAATGAAAATCAAAAACCTGTGCTGTTATACTATCTTTCAGTGAACTCCTTACTGGTTTTAAGGAAGTGCTCCATATGCCCTTCTACCTGAAAGTCTACCAATAGTAGGTATATGCAGAGCAAACTTGCTTTCAGATTTAACTGCATGTGTTGTTGTAGATCTTAAATCATTCTAATTAAATTAACTATGCTGGTCAAAATTCTTAAAGAGATGGGAATACCAGACCACCTGACCTACCTCCTGAGAAATCTGTATGCAGGTCAAGTAGCAACAGTTAGAACTGGACATGGAACAAAAGACTGGTTCCAAATAAGGAAAAGAGTATGTCAAGGCCTTATATTGTCACGCTGTTTATTTAACTTATATTATCAAAAACTTATATTATATTATCATGAGAAACGCTGGGCTGGATGAAGCACAAGCTGGAATCAAGATTGCCAGGAGAAATATCAATAACCTCAGATATGTAGATGACTCCACCCTTATAGAACTGGACATGGAACAAAAGACTGGTTCCAAATAAGGAAAAGAGTATGTCAAGGCCTTTATTGCCGCTGTTTTACTTATATATCAAACTTATATATAATCATGAGAAAGCGCAGAAGCTCAAGATGCAGGAGAAATAAATAACCTCAGATATGATGACTCCACCCTTAGTGAAAGCGAAGAAGAACTAAAGAGCCTCTTGATGATAGTGAAAGAGGAGAGGGAGGAAAATCTGGCTTAAAACTCAACATTCAGAAGACTAAGATCATGGCATCTGGTCCCATCACTTCATGGCAAATAGTTGGGGAAACAGTGACAAACTTTATTTTTTTTTTTTTTGACTTCAGAATCACTGCAGATGGTGACTGCAGCCATGAAATTAAGATACTTGCTCCTTAAAAGAAAAGTTATGACCAACCTAGAGAGCATATTAAAAAGCAGAGATATTACTTTGCCAACAAAGGTCCGTCTAGTCAAAGCTATGGTTATTCCAGTAGTCATGTATGGATGTGAGAGTTGGACTATAAAGAAAGCTGAGTGCCGAAATATTGATGGCTTTTGGACTGTGATGTTGGAGAAGACTCTTGAGAGTCCCTTGGATTGTAAGGAGATCCAACCAGTCAATCCTAAAAGAAATCAGTCCTGAATAGTCATTAGAAAGACTGATGCTGAAGCTGAAACTCCAATACTTTGGGCAATTGATGTGAAGAACAAACTCATTGGAAAAGACCCTGATGCTGGGAAAGAGTGAAGGCAGGAGGAAAAGGGGATGACAGAGGATGAGATGGTTAGATGGCATCACCAGTGCAGTTTGAGTTTGAGTGGGCTCTGGGAGTTGGTGATGGACAGGGAAGCCTGGTGTGCTGTTGTCCATGGGGTCACAAAGAGTTGGACATGACTGAGCAACTAAACTGAACTGAATGCTGGCCAACTCCTGTTTGCCCTCAGGTTAATGCTCCTGTCTTCCACTGTTTTCCTTTAGATTATAAAACCCAACATTTATCAGTCTCATTGTCCTTTGATTTCTAGGAAAGATGTGGCATAAGACTGAGTACATGTGAAGAGAAGAGACATCATATATTTATTCCCTTCTTTCTCTGCTTGTTTAGGCAGCAGGTTTGTCTCCTCCATACCTCCAATACTAGCTAGACAGCCTGGTTTCCAGAGTCTTATAATATCCTCTCCTTCCATTGCCTTTTCAGCTCTAAGGCTGATAACTATTTCCTTATATTGCTAATCTCTGTGTTATATTGCTGCCCTTGATCTGTTTCTCAGCTTTTCTCTCATTTGTGTAACTAATTTCTTGTAGTATATTCTGTTTGAAAGATCTAGAGTTATTTATTTTCTAGGTGGACCCTGACTGTTAACAACAGTGAAAAGTGGAAGTGAGAGGAAGTTGCTCAGTTGTGTCTGACTCTTTCCAAATCCATGAACATGCTCCTCTGTCTATGGGATTTTCCAGGCAAGAGTACTAGAATGGGTTGCCACTTCCTTCTCCAGGGGATCTTCCTGACCCAGGGATTGAACCCAGGTTTCCAGCATTGCAGGCAGACGCTTTACTGTCTGAGCCACCAGGGAAGCCCAGAACTATCATAGTTGGAATTTTATAAGTACTTTTTGCTTATCAACATTTATCATGGTACTAGATGAATAATAATAGAACGATGTTAATAATAACAAAAGTTTATCATACAATTCAGAAAATAATGAGCATTTTATGTGTTGCTTTATCTTTACAATAATCTCATTGGATGAAACAGTATTAGCATCCTAATTTTATAAATGAGGAAACTAAGGTGTGAGACAGATTAATACTTCCAATGTTACAGAATATGGGAGAAGGCAATGGCACCCCACTCCAGTACTCTTGCCTGGAAAATCCCACGGATGGAGGAGCCTGGTAGGCTGCAGTCCATGGGGTTGCTAAGAGTCGGACACGACTGAGCGACTTCACTTTCTCTTTTCACTTTCATGCATTGGAGAAGGAAATGGCAACCCGCTCCAGTGTTCTTGCCTGGAGAATCCCAGGGATCGGGGAGCCTAGTGGGCTACCGTCTATGGGGTCACACAGAGTCGAACACGACTGAAGTGACTTAGCATAGCATAGCATAGCTACAGAATATAAAGTGGCAGATCTAGGGTATGATCTAGTGTGTTTGACACCAAATACTTTTGACAAAATTCAACCCTAATTTATGATCCAAAAAACCTCCAAAAACTCTCCAGTAAGTGGACAGAGCACATGCCACAATGTACCTCCTAGAGTAATAGAAATAAAAACAAAAACAAGCAAATGGGATCTAATTAAACTCAAAAGTCTTTGCACAGCAAAGGAAGCCATAAACAAAATGGAAAGATAGCTGACAAAATGGGAGAAAAGATTTGCAAATTATGTGACCGACATGGGTTTAGCCTTTAAAATTTACAAACAGCTCATGGTTCAATGTAACAAAAAAAACAAACAAACAAATTACAAATGGGCAGATGATTGAAATAGACATTTTTCCAAAGAAGACTTATAGATGGCCAAGAGGCTCAACATTGTTAATTCTTAGAGAAATGCAAGTCAAAACTAAAATGAGATATCACCTCACACCAGTAAGAATGGCCATCAAAAAAATCTACAAACAATAAATGCCAGAGAGGGTATGGATGAAAGTGAACCCTCCTATACTGTTGGACGGAATGTGAATTGGTATATCCACTATGAAGAACAATACAGAGCTTCCTTAAAAATACTAAAAATAGAATTACCGTATGATCCAATGGCAGAAAGCGAAGAAGAACTGAAGACCCTCTTGATGAAAGTGAAAGAGGAGAGTGAAAAAGTTGGCTTAAAGCTCAACATTCAGAAAACTAAGATCATGGCATCTGGTCCCATCACTTCATGGCAAATAGATGGGGAAACAGTGACAGACTTTATTTTTTGATCACTGCAGATGGTGACTGCAGCCATGAAATTAAAAGACGCATGCTCTTTGGAAGAAAAGTTATAACCAAACTAGAAAGCATATTAAAAGCGGAGACATTTATTGCCAACAAAGGTCTGTCTAGTCAAAGCTATGGTTTTTCCAGTAGTCATATATGGATGTGAGAGTTGGACTATAAAGAAAGCTGAGTGCTGAAGAATTGATGCTTTTGAACTGTAGTTTGGAGAAAACTCTTGAGAGTCCTGGACTGATGCTGAAGCTGAAACTCTAATACTTTGGCCACCTGATGCAGAGAACTGACACATTTGAAAAGACCTTAATGCTGAGAAAGATTGAAGGCAAGAGGAGAAGAGGACGACAGAGGATGAGGTGGTTGGATGGCATCACCGACTCAATGGACATGAGTTTGGATAAACTCTGGGACTTGGAGGTGGACAGGGAGGCCTAATGTGCTGCAGTCAATGTGTTGCAAGGAGTCAGACATTACTGAGTGACTGAACTGAACTGAACTGAATGATCCAGCAATCCCACTCCTGGGCATATATCTGGATTAAAACATTTTTTATATATTTCTGATAGTTATTAATAAAATCAAGAAAAAGTGTGATCTTTGCAAATGTAGAAAATACCTTAAATCTTCTTTATTAAGGCTGAAAGATGCTTCTAGCAGACCCAGTCCTTGCCCGCAGAATCTATGCAGTTTCATTTTTTAATTTTCACAAAGAACTTTTGGTACAGAACACTTTAAAAATAATGTCAGGTTGCTTTCTTTAAATCACAGCCTTTTTATATTGCACATATTTTGTGACATTGAAATCTTCTCGTAATTTCTATATTTCAAATATATCTATTGGTAGTATAATTCTAAAGCATTAAGGATATAAATATATCCTTTCATTTAAATATGGAAGCAAATCTTCAGTGTATATGTTGAGGACATGCACATTTTTTTCTATTTTCAGGACAATAATAGCCAGTGAACACTTAAGTGTAAGTGATTTTTGCCTTCTCGACACAGAATGATATAAGTGGAAAAAAAATGCAAACCAGGAATAATATAATTTTCTATGTAAAAAGTTTATAATATATATGCACTACAGAAATGTCTCCTCTCATATCTCAGCAAATATATAAATTAAAATGTTAAGGTATTAATTGTCAGAAAGACACATTAGAGGTTCAATAGAGTCTATGTGCTAATATTAGCACTTGGATATAAGCTATACATTTATAGACTTCAGGAAAAAAAAGGCAAACGCTATAATGAACTCATTATTCCAGACAATACTGGATGTCCTATAGCAGGAAAGAACATTTTTAATAAAGGTTTTTAAGATTTAAAATTGCATATAAATGATAATTATTTTCATGGTCACGCTAATCAAGACTAGATTAGCATGGTCGTTAGGGTAAAATGTGGCTGGAACAGAAAATTATTCTAAAAGTCATCACTTGAACCTGCGTACTTTTTCTTTTCTCTTAGTTCTTGCCATCTCCCAGGTGAAGGACTGTGCTAATTGCATCCTGGAGATCATTTATTCCCAAAGTCTGAGCATTACTAGTGGGTCTTTTATTCTTTGTCTTCTTGACCCCACATACCTCATTTTTAGCAGGGCTTGAAGGATAATAAGAAGGTTTTTCCAAGGTTAGAACCAATGATAGATATAATAAGAAAACTGATTTTAGGAGAGGTGGTGTATCACGTACAAAGACCATTTTGCTATTCTTGTGATAGTTTTCTAGTCTTTAAAAATAATTCTGTAAATAAAGTATATATATATGGCTCACTTATAAATTGCACAAGTAAACCTAGGATATCTCTCAGAGGAAAATTTTGAGAGGAGGACTGTCCAATAACATCCTTCAAAAGAGAGTGATTTGATCTTGGCCTCGTGAGCCCATATAGGCTTTATAAAATAGAAGGCTTCCTTTGAGATTTCATATGTGTTTCTTGGGGCATGAAGCATATTCCATTACCTAGAATAGTTACAGAATAATCAACTGTTCCTTCCCTCCTTCATCTATCTCTTTTCCTTCTTTCCCTTCCACTGCCTTTCCATCCATCTTCTCTTTCTTTAATTTCAGTCAGTAGCTATCATTCTGCTTTTTCTAATTAATATGTTATTAGAATATATCTTGGGATTGATAGCTCATGATGAATGATGTCAGACTTGTGATCTCTGAAGAAGATTTAGCTTCGGGATCAGGGACTAGGCTTGATCACTCAAGAGCTTTTGTATAGCAGAGTTTTATTAAAGTATGGAAAGGGGGATAGAAAGCTTCTCACATAGACATCAGAAAGGGGATAGAGAGTGCGCCACTCACTAGTGTTAGCAAGGGAGTTACATACTTTTTAAATTGCTTATTACAATAAATCAAAAGAAAGTCTCGAGGTTGTGAAGATCTTAATAGACTCACTCCCATAATTTACATTTTAGGATAACAGGATTAGAATTTAACAATAGAAAGATCTTATCAGACCTATTCCCATAATATACTTTCTAAAAATATCAGGATTAGTCAGATGGTTTTCAGGAAGGAGACACTGTCCTCAAGCAGGATACATTTTTGTTATATAATCCCTAGTATAGAGCTTAGAAGGAGAAGCAATGGCAAGCCACTCCAGTACTCTTGCCTGGAAAATCCCATGGATGGAGGAGGCTGGTGGGCTGCAGTCCATGGGGTTGCTACGAGTCGGACGTGACTGAGCGACTTCACTTTCACTTTTCACTTTCACACAATGGAGAAGGCAATGGCAACCCACTCCAGTGTTCTTGCCTGGAGAATCCCAGGGATGGCAGAGCCTGGTGGGCTGCCGTCTATGGGGTCGCACAGAATCGGACACGACTGAAGTGACTTAGCTTAGCTTAGCTTAGTATAGAGCTTAAACTGAGTTGTTTGTTGTGTAATCATCAGTTCAGTTCAGTTCAGTTACTCAGTCATGTTCAATTCTTTGTGACCACATGAATTGCAGTTGCCAGGCCTACTTGTCCATCACCAACTCCTGGAGTTCACCCAAACTCATGTGTATCATATCGGTGATGCCATCCAGCCATCTCATCCTCTGTCATCCCCTTCTCCTCCTGCCCCCAAACTCTCCCAGCATCGGGTACTTTTCCAATGAGTCAACTCTTCGCATGAGGGGGCCAAAGTATTGGAATTTCAGCCTCAGCATCAGTCCTTCCAAGGAACACCCAGGGCTGGGCTCCTTTAGGATGGACTGGTTGGATCTCTTTGCAGTCCAAGGGACTCTCAAGAGTCTTCTCCAGCACCACAGTTCAGAAGCATCAATTCTTCGGCACTCAGCTTTATTCGTAGCCCAATTCTCACATCCATACATGATCACTGGAAAAACCATAGCCTTGACTAGACATACTTTTGTTGGCAAAGTAATATATCTGCTTTTGAATATGCTATCTAGGTTGGTCATAACTTTCCTTCCAAGGAGTAAGCATCTTTTAATTTCATGGCTGCAGTCACCATCTGCAGTGATTTTGGAACCCCCAAAATAAAGTCTGAAACTGTTTCCACTGTTTCCCCATCTATTTCCCATTAAGTGATGAGACCAGATGCCATGATCTTAGTTTTCTGAATGTTGAGCATTAAGCCAACTTTTTCACTCTCCTCTTTCACTTTCATCAAGAGGTTTTTTAATTCCTCTACACTTTTTGCCATAAGGGTTGTGTCATCTGCATATCTGAGGTTATTGCTATTTCTGCTAGCAATCTTGATTCCAGCTTGTGCTTCTTCCAGCCCAGAGTTTCTCATGATGTACTCTGCATATAAGTTAAATAAGCAAGGTGACAATATACAGCCTTGACGTACTCCTTTTCCTATTTGGAACCAGTCTGTTGTTCCATGTCCAGTTCTAACTGTCTCTCAAGAAGTAGGTCAGGTGACCTGGAATTCTCATCTCTTTCAGAATTTTCCACAGTTTATTGTGATCCACACAGTCAAAGGTTTTGAAATAGTCAATAAAGCAGAAATAGATAGTTTTCTGGAACTCTCTTGCTTTTCCCATGATCCAGCGGATGTTGGCACTTTGATCTCTGGTTCCTCTGCCTTTTCTAAAACCAGCTTGAACATCTGGAAGTCCACGGTTCATGTAATGCTGAAGCCTGGTTTGGAGAATTATGAGCATTACTTTACTAGCGTGTGAGATGAGTACAATTGTGTGGTAGTTTGAGCATTGCTTGGCATTGCCTTTCTTTGGGATTGGAATGAAAACTGACCTTTTCCAGTCCTGTGGCCACTGCTGAGTTTTCCAAATTTGCTGGCATATTGAGTGCAGCATTTTCACAGCATCATCTTTCAGGATTTGAAATAGCTCAACTGGAATTCCATCACCTCCACTAGCTTTGTTCATAGTGATGCTTCCTAAGGCCCATTTGACTTCACACTCCAGGATGTCTGTCTCTATGTGAATGATCACACTGTCATGATTATCTGGATCATGAAGATCTTTTTTGTAAACTTCTGTGTATTATTGACACCTCTTAATATCTTATGCTTCTGTTTGGTCCATACCATTTCTGTCCTTTATTGAGCCATCTTCGCATGAAATGTTCCCTTGGTATCTCTAATTTTCTTAAAGAGATCTCTAGACTTCCCCCATTCTGTTGTTTTCCTCTATTTCTTTGCACAGATCACTGAGGAAGTCTTTCTTATCTCTCCTTGCTATTCTTGGGAACTCAGCATTCAAATGGGAATATCTTTCCTTTTCTCCCTTGCTTTTAACTTCTCTTCTTTTCACAGCCATTTTTAAGGCCTCCTCAGACAGCCATCTTGCTTTTTTGCATTTCTTTTTCATGGGAATGGTCTTGATCTCTGTCTCCTATACAATGCCATGAACCTCTGTCCCCGGTTCATCAGGTACTCGTCTATCAGATCTAGTCCCTTAAATCTATTTTTCACTTCCACTGTATAATCATAAGGGATTTGATTTAGGTCATACCTGAATGGTGGGATGGTTTTCTCTACTTTCTTCAATTTCAGTCTGAATTTGGCAATAAGGAGTTCGTTCGTGATCTGAGCCACAGTCAGCTCCCAGTGTTGTTTTTGCTGACTGTATAGAGCTTCTCCATCTTTGACTGCAAAAAATATAATCAATCTGATTTTGGTGTTGACCATCTGGTGATGTCCATGTGTAGAGTCTTCTCTTGTGTTGTTGGAAGAGGGTGTTTGCTATGACCAGTGCATTCTCTTGGTAGAACTCTATTAGCCTTTGCCCTGCTACATTATGTACTCCAAGGCAAAATTTGCCTGTTACTCCAGGTGTTTCTTGACTTCCTACTTTTGCATTACTGTCCCCTATAATGAAAAGGACATCTTTTTTTGTGTGTTAGTTCTAAAAGGTCTTGTGGTTCTTCATAGAACCGTTTAGTTTCTTCAGCTTTACTGGTTGGGACATAGGCTTGGATCACCGTGATATTGAATGGTTTGCCTTGGAAACGAACAGAGATCATTCTGTCGTTTTTGAGATTGCATCCAACTACTGCATTTAGGACTCTTTTGTTGATCATGATGGCTATTCCATTTCTTCTAAGGGATTCTTGCTCACAGTAGTAGATATAATGCTCATCTGAGTTAAATTCGCACATTCCAGTCCATTTTATTTCACTGATTCCTAGAATGTAGACATTCACTCTTGCTATCTTCTGTTTGACCACTTCCAATTTGCCTTGATTCATGGACCTGACATTCCAGGTTCCTATGCAATATTGCTCTTTACAGCATCGGACCTTGCTTCTATCACCAGTCACATCCACAGCTAGGTATTGTTTTTGCTTTGGCTCCATCCCTTCATTCTTTCTGGAGTTATTTCTCCACTGATCTCCTGTAGCATATTGGGCACCTACCGACCTAGGGAGTTCCTCTTTCAGTATCCTATCATTTTGCCTTTTCATACTGTTCATGGGGTTGTCAAGGCAAGAATACTGGTTTGCCATTCCCTTCTCCAGTGTACCATGATTCTGTGTAATCATCAGTTGTGGGCTTATAAAAAAAAATGTTTTATGTGACTAAGACTTAGAAATGTATAGAAAAAAAAAAAAATGTTTGTCCTTTTCTCCTCTCTAAGTACTCCTGACCCGTATCTCCTCCTTGAGAGCCCCAGACCCCTTTCTCCTCTTCAGGGACCCTGGACTTCTTATCAACCTGTCTAGGAATTGACTCTCAGGATTTCACAGTATATTTTTCAAGTTAATTATTCACTAGAAAAGAGCCTGAATTCTTTCTTACATGCAGATATAATCTAAATCAGTCCTATCTCTACATCCTTAGGTCATTGCTCCTACTACATGGTCAGTTACTGATATTCAGCATTCAATTATGAAGGCACAGAGCACTTGCCAATAATTCCCAGTGTTATTTGTTATTAGATTGGATGCTAAAGTGAAACTGCCTAATTCACTTTGATGTACTGTGCATCCTGCTTTGGCTATGATAAGCTCCTCTTGGTTATGAAGCCTCATTTCTGGCAAATGCCAGACCTACAGACTTATATTTACCTGGCGTTTGATCTATTTTCTTTTCTTCAAAATTGTAGATTTTCCAATCATACTAGGCCAGTGGGAGCTTTGAAAAACTTCTTGGCAGCCCTAGCCTGTCTCATATTTTTATTGCTTTCATGTTACTAGATGTTTTTGATCCATGCTTGGGATTTATCAGTTTAATTAATCTAATCTCAACAGTAGCATCCATGCTAACTGAAATGATTTCCAACAATGTTTTGTTGATCCCTGTAATTGCAGGATGAGAATAAAGATGCTGCAGCATATGGCAGTGTCCCTTATCTACGAGGTTTAAGCATTTTGAATTTGTGATCACCCCTCCAAAATCTCCTCCCCAGTTCAGTTTTAATTGGAGCTGCATTTACCTCTCTGATAAGGTCAGTTTTGCATGTTCAGTCCTTGACAAAACTACCTTTAAGAGATTCAGAAAAATCATACTTTGTCATTACAAACTGCTGCAGGGTACAACTTTACATTTTAAAACTTATTATGAGGCTCATAATGCTTGAAACTGACAAGGTGTGGTTAAACTTGATCCAAGGGAGTCACCTTTGGAGGTTCAGATAACCTTGTAATTAAGGTGGAGAGGCTCACAGGCCAAAATGTCCTTGGTGACAGGACACTATGCAGTGCATTTTTCCACATAATACTATGTTAATATGATGTGAAGCTCGGGAAAGGAGCATTAATAGTCCCCTTAAAAGCTTCATGCCTTTCATTTTCTACACAAGACTTCCAATTATTTAGGGAAGAAAATAAATTTCTCCACCGTGTTTTCCTTTTCTTTTCAATAAAAAAGTGACCTTCCTTTTGTGTGACCTGCTTGATGTTACTGTAGTGGTTGAAAATATCACTATTTCTTTTCTAGAGAAAAGGTCAATTACTCACAACATCCTCTTTTCTTTAAAATGTCTTCCAGACTACGTTTACACAGCAAAAAGTCAAGTGGAGATTCAGTTTACCTGGTTTATTGAATTGATATTTAGACAACCAAAAAAGGTAATTCATAGCCTAAACTTGCTTATTTTTTCAGCTTCACTTGTTTATTAACCAGAGTATATCTGTTTGTTTATTCATGTATTCTTTTATTAGTTTTGAGAACCAATCACAAATTGTCTTTCTTGTCATTTTCTACTATATTTATCAAGTTTCCGTACATGTGTATGTTTCTGAGTTTTTTTATTAAGAAGTATAATTGTTATCATTGTGCTAATACCAGAATTTATAATAGATTTGTAATAAATCTTCATACCTTGTATGGAAAGATCCTTCTCACTGTCCTTCGTTAGCAGTGCCCTAGCTGTTCTTATTTTTTCAATGATCCAATGGATGTTGGCAGTTTGATCTCTGGTTCCTTTGACAATTCTAATTCCAGTGGCAGATTTTATTTTCTTGGGCTCCAAAATCAATGTGGGACAGTGACTGTACTCATGAAATTAAAAGACACTTGTTCCTTGGAAGAAAAGCTATGACAAACCTAGACAGTGTATTACAAAGCAGAGACATCATTTTGTTGACAAAGGTCTGTATAGTCAAAGCTATGGTCTTTAGAGTAGTAATGTATTGATGTGAGAGTTGGACCATAAAGAAGGCTGAGTACTGAAGAATTGATGCTTTTGAACTGTGGTGTTGGAGAAGGCTCTTGAGAGTCCCTTGGACTGCAAAGAGATCAAAGCAGTCAATCCTAAAGGAAATCAACCCTGAATGTTCATTGGAAGGACTGATGTTGAAGCTGAAGCCACAATACTTTGGCCATCTGTTATGAAGAGCCAACTTGTTGGAAAAGATCCTGATGCTGGGAAACATTGAAGGCAGAAAGAGAGGGAGATAGAAAATGAAATGGTTGGATGGCATCAATGACTCAATGGACATGAGTGTGAACAAACTCCATGGGATAGTGAAGGACAGGGAAGCTGGCATGCCACAGTCCATGGGGTCACAAAGAGTGGGCATGACTTAGTGAGTGAACAATACAATAACTGTTCTTGATCTTTTCCTTTTCAATATAAAATTTAAAACCAACATATCAAGTTCCCAAACCTTCTGTTAGGATATCAATTGGTATTATATTTAGCTTGATTGGTGTTATATTTTTGAATAATTGATATATCTATAATATTGAGTCTTTTTATCAATGTGGATGTCATGGTTATTCATCTATTTTAGTACACCTCTAAAATTTAATTTTTTCTCTATAATGATCTATTTTACATTACATGATTCCTCAGTAACTTATTGTACTGTGCTAAAATTATATTTTTATATGGTTTCATTTTACATTTGTTTTATCATTGTATATTATTTTATTTAGAATTTGGCCATCTATAAATGAAGTTGGCTTGTAATTTTTCCCTTTTATATTTATTCTTTATATGGTAATAAGGTCACATTAACCTTACAAAATAAAGGTATATTACTCTTTTTATATTCTTTGGAGCAATTTATATATATCAGATGTCAATTCCTGGAATTTTTGGTCAAAATTGCATGTAAAACTGTTGGTATGTGATCAATTTTTAATGGCTATGAAGGTTTTTAATGATTATAGATTCCTTCCATTTCTTCTGGAGCAGTTTTGGGAAGTTATAGTCTTGGTTATTTCTATTGTCTTAAAGTTTCCAATTTTCTCTCCTAAGTTTATTTATATTTATTAAAGACATGGTCACACTCACTGTAAACTTGAAGTATAACACAAATATACCTAGATGTGGCACAGCAGCCAATCAAATTACATGGTGGTAGGTCAGTCCTCAGAGAAGGCAATGGCACCCTACTCCAGTACTCTTGCCTGGAAAATCCCATGGATGGAGGAGCCTGGTGGGCTGATGTCCATGAGGGCACTAAGAGTTGGACACGACTGAGCGACTTCACTTTCACTTTTCACTTTCATGCATTGGAGAAGGAAATGGCAACCCACTCCAGTGTTCTTACCTGGAGAATCCCAGGGACGGGGGGAGTCTGGTGGGCTGCCGTCTATGGGGTCACACAGAGTTGGACACAACTGAAGCGACTTAGCAGCAGCAGCAGGTCAGTCCTTCCCTGGAGGAGGGCATGGCAACCCACTACAGTATTTTCACCTGGAGAATCACATGGGTGGAGAAGGCTGGTGAGCTGAAGTCCATGGGGTCACAAAGAGTCAGACATGACTGAAGGAACTCAGCAGCAACAGGTCAGTCCTTAAGCACTGACTTGTCTATCCTTCCAAACTAATGATATAAAAGGCAGCTGATTTCTGGACTGGGCTTCTCACACTTGGTGGGTTTCTTATTCACTGCAGGTGTGTGGATCATATTCTGGAGGAATTAGCATTGGGAGCTTCATCTACTCGTATTCTTATCTCTCTTTATGAAAGTGAATATATTACTTGCTCAGTTGTGTCTGACTCTGTGTAACCCCATGGACTGTAGCCCACCAGGCTCCTTTGTCTATAAAATTCTCAAGGCAAGAATACTGGAGTGGGTTGCCATTTCCTTCTCAGGGGATCTTCCCAACACAGGTATGGAATGCCGGTCTCCTGCATTGCAGGCAGATTCTTTACCATCTGAGCCATACGCTGTTCAGATCAGATCAGACCAGTAGCTCAGTCATGTTCAGTTCTTTGCAACCCCATGAATCGCAGCACGCCAGGCCTCCCTGTCCATCACCAACTCCCGGAGGTCACTGAGACTCACATTCATCGAATCAGTGATGCCATCCAGCTATCTCATCCTTAGTCGTCCCCTTGTCCTCTTGTCCTCAATCCCTCCCAGCATCAGTCTTCTCCAATGAGTCAACTCTTCACATGTGGTGGCCAAAGTACTGGAGTTTCAGCTTTAGCATCATTCCTTCCAAAGAAATCCCAGGGCTGATCTCCTTCAGAATGGACTGCTTGGATCTCCTTGCAGTCCAAGGGACTCTCAAGAATTTTCTCCAACACCACAATTCAAAAGCATCAATTCTTCAGTGCTCAGCTTTCTTCACAGTCCAGCTCTCACATCCATACATGACCACAGGAAAAACCTAGCCTTGACTAGGCGAACCTTTGTTGGCAAAGTTATGTCTCTGCTTTTGAATATGCTATCTAGGTTGGTCATAACTTTCCTTCCAAGGAGTAAGCGTCTTTTAATTTCATGGCTGCAATCACCATCTGCAGTGATTTTGGAGCCCAGAAAAATAAAGTCTGACACTGTTTCCACTGTTTCCCCATCTATTTCCCATGAAGTGATGGGACCGGATGCCATGATCTTAGTTTTCTGAATGTTGAGCTTTAAGCCAACTTTTTCACTCTCTTCTTTCACTTTCATCAAGAGGCTTTTTAGTTCCTCTTCACTTTCTGCAATTTGGGTGGTGTCATCTGCATATCTGAGGTTATTGATATTTCTTCCGGCAATCTTGATTCCAACTTGTGTTTCTTCCAGTCCAGCATTTCTCATGATGTACTCTGCATATAAGTTAAATAAACAGGGTGACAATATACAGCCTTGACATACTCCTTTTCCTATTTGGAACCAGTCTGTTGTTCCATGTCCAGTTCTAATTGTTGCTTCCTGACTTGCATACAAATTTCTCAAGAGGCAGATCAGGTGGTCTGGTATTCCCATCTCTTTCAGAATTTTCCACAGTTTATTGTGATCCACACAGTCAAAGACTTCGGCATAGTCAATAAAGCAGAAATAGATGTTTTTCTGGAACTCTCTTGCTTTTTCCATGATCCAGCTGATGTTGGCAATTTGATCTCTGGTTCCTCTGCCTTTTCTAAAACCAGCTTGAACATCAGGAAGTTCATGGTTCACATATTGCTGAAGCCTGGCTTGGAGAAATTTGACAATTACTTTACTAGCGTGTGAGATGAGTGCAATTGTGCGGTAGTTTAAGCATTCTTAGGCATTGCCTTCCTTTGGGATTGGAATGAAAACTGACCTTTTCCAATCCTGTGGCCACTGCTGAGTTTTCCAAATTTGCTGGCATATTGAGTGCAGCACTTTTACAGCATCCTCTTTCAGGATGTGGAATAGCTCAACTGGAATTCCATCACCACCACTAGCTTTATTCGTAGTGATGCTTTCTAACACCCACTTGACTTCACATTCCAGGGTGGCTGGCTCTAGGTCAGTGATCACACCATCGTGATTATCTGGGTCGTGAAGATCTTTTTTGTACAGTTCTTCTGTGTATTCTTGCCACCTCTTCTTAATATCTTCTGCTTCTGTTAGGTCCATACCATTTCTGTCCTTTATCAAGCCCATCTTTGCATGAAATGTTCCTTTGGTATCTCTGATTTTCTTGAAGAGATTCCTAGTCTTTCCCATTCTGTTGTTTTCCTCTGTTTCTTTGCATTGATTGCTGAAGAAGGCTTTCTTATCTCTTCTTGCTATTCTTTGGAAGTCTGCATTCAGATGCATATATCTTTCCTTTTCTCCTTTGCTTTTTGATTCTCTTCTTTTCACAGCTATTTGTAAGGCCTCCCAAGACAGCCATTTTGCTTTTTTGCATTTCTTTTCCATGGGGATGGTCTTGATCCCTGTCTCCTGTACAATGTCATGAACCTCATTCCATAGTTCATCATGCACTCTATCTATCAGATCTAGGCCCTTAAATCTATTTCTCACTTCCACTGTATAATCATAAGGGATTGATTTAGGTCAAAGCTGAATGGTCTAGTGGTTTTCCCTACTTTCTTCAATTTCAGTCTGAATTTGGCAATAAGGAGTTCATGGTTTGAGCCACAGTCAGCTTCTGGTCTTGTTTTTGCTGACTCTACAGAGCTTCTCCATCTTTGGCTGCAAAGAATATAATCAATCTGATTCTGGTGTTGACCATCTGGTGATGTCCGTGTATAGAGTCTTCTCTTGTGTTAAGGTGATAATAAAGGCAACTTTATATAGCTATGAATTTTCATTCTCATTAGTGTTTACAACTGGAAATAACACTTGTAGTGTGCCTAAAGTCAATATTATTCTCTGATTATCATATACCTCATCTCAATCTGTTGTTATTTCTCTTTTCTCTTTCCCTGCTCTACGAATATTCCCACAAATTTAACTATTTTAAAAAGCTTTAAGAAACTAGAAAACTATAACTATATTCTGACTTAGTTGATTGTCTTTTATGTAGCTTCAACTGCCAACTTTATTATTTTTTGCATATTATTTTTGTTCTTCAATTTCTTTGGAATTATTTTGTCTTTATTTTCTAATTCCTTAAATTAAATCTTACCACATTATTTTCAGCCTTTCTTTTTCTCTAACATTTATATTTTAAATGTTAAATTTCCCTCTAAGGATCACATTGATTATGTGGCCAAATTTTAATGCTTTATTATTATTAGGTTCTAAGTCATTTGGATATCTATTGTTATTTCTTTTGTGATATAGAGGCCATTAAAGTTAATTCCTAAATTTCTAAAGGTTCTACATTATCTGATATTAATTTTTAAGATAATTACATGTGATCAGAGAAAATATTCTATATGAAACCAATTTTTAAAAATTTATTTCAGCTTCAAGGTTTTACACATGGGTATAAAGTAATGCTTAAAATTCTCCAAGCCAGGCTTAAGCAACACATGAACCATGAACTTCCAGATGTTCAAGCTGGTTTTAGAAAAGGCAGAGGAACCAGAAATCAAATTGCCAACATCTGCTGGATCATCAAAAAAGCAAGAGAGTTCCAGAAAAACATCTATTTCTGCTTTATTGACTATGCCAAAGCCTTTGACTGTGTGGATCACAATAAACTGTGGAAGATTCTAAAAGAAATGGGAATTCCAGACCACCTGACCTGCCTCTTGCAAAACCTATATGCAGGTCAGGAAGCAACAGTTTGAACTGGACATGGAACAACAAACTGGTTCCAAATAGGAAAAGGAGTACGTCAAGGCTGTATACTGTCACCCTGCTTATTTAACTTATATGCAGAGTACATCATGAGACACCCTGGGCTGGAAGAAGCACAGGCTGGAATCAAGATTGCTGGGAGAAATATCAATAACCTCAGATATGCAGATGACACCACCCTTATGGCAGAAAGTGAAGAGGAACCAAAGAGCCTCTTGATGAAAGTGAAAGAGGAGAGTGAAAAAGTTGGCTTAAAACTCTACATTCACTGGGATGACCCAGAGATATGGTATGGGGAGTGAGGAGAGAGGAGGGTTCTGGACAGGGAATATATGTACCTGTGGCAGATTCATTTTGATATATGGCAAAACCAATACAATATTGTAAAATAAAATAAAATAAAATTTAAAAAAACATAAATAAATAAAAACATTAAAAAAACCCAACAACAACTCTACATTCACAAAACGAAGATCATGGCATCTGTTCCCAACACTTCATGGACATATATGGGGAAACAGTGGAAACAGTGTCAGGCTTTATTTTGCAGGGCTCCAAAATCACTGTAGATGGTGATTCCAGCCATGAAATTAAAAGACACTTACTCCTTGGAAGGAAAATTATGACCAACCTCAATAACTTATTCAAAAGCAGAGACATTACTTTGTCAACAAAGGTCCGTCCAGTCAAGGCTATGGTTTTTCAGTGGTCATGTATGGATGTGAGAGTTGCACTATGAAGAACACTGAGTGCCAACGAATTGATGCTTTTGAACTGTGGTGTTGGAGAAGACTCTTGAGAGTCTCTTGGGCTGCAAGGAGTTCCAATCAGTCCATTCTAAAGGAAATCAGTCCTGAATATTCACTGGAAGGACTGATGCTGAAGCTGAGACTCTAATACTTTAGCCACCTGATGCGAAGAGCTGACTCATTTGAAAAGATCCTGATGCTGGGAAAGATTGAGGGCAGGAGGAGAAGGGGATGACAGAGGATGAGAAGGTTGGATGACATCACTGACTCAATGGACATGGGTTTGGGTGAACTCTAGGTATTGGTGATGGACAGGGAGGCCTGATGTGCTGCGGTTCATGGGGTTTCAAAGAGTTGGACCCGACTGAGTGGCTGAACTGAAGTGATTATGTGTGTGTATGTGTGTGTGTGTGTGTATAATAGTCTTTTTCTGTCATTTTTCAGGCGTTCTTTGTTAGGAGGTATTTATTATACTTTTAGATCACATTTCTGTAAACTACTCTACAAATTTAACAATACAGGACATCAAAATTCAATTGAAGAATGATGTTTTATTCTCTAAAATTATTTAGGGATACAGATGCTTTTAATGATAGGAAAAAAGAAATAAAATTAAAAATTAAATCTGGACATTGACTCAGTAAATTTGAACTGAGAATTATCAATTTTTTAACCATTGGTAATTTAGTCTCATCCTTTAACACTGAATTAAATAGAAAAAAATTTGCAAGAGAAGGTTAAAATCTGTAGGTAATTGACAGAAGAGAACTTTGACTAATATTAAATAAGAGATATGGTGGCTCAGAGTTTAAAGCATCTGCCTGCAATGTGGAAGAACTGGGTTTGATCCCCGGGTCAGGAATATCCCCTGGAGAAGGAAATGACAACCAACTCCAGTATTCTTGCCTGGAGAATCCCATGGACGGAGGAGCCTGGTGGGCTACAGTCCACGGGGTTGCAAAGAGTCAGACACGACTGAGCGACTTCACTCACTCACTATTGAGGGTAAAGAATATGTTTCTAAGTTTAGTTGCCAAGGTAAAAACATTAGTTGAAAGAGAAAATAAATATTCTAAACCTTTAAAATTACAATAATCAGCAATGTAAATTTTAATTATATATTTTGTTAATGAGTTTTATTGCAAAGTAGAGAAAGGTGGGAAGTATGCTGAGAATAGTCTAAGAGGTAGATTTACTCACCATTTTGCATCTCTTCATTCTTTCTCCCTTGAATTTACTCATCTTTATCAGGTAACTCATATAGTGCAATTCAGTTCTGTAAGATTAAAGAAATGATTCTCTTGTTCTCATTGAATATTTTTTCATGAGGGGTTTACCCAGGGTTCATTTATGACCCTGAGGCAATTAGAGGATTGGAAACAGCAGAGGCTCATTCTTATACTTGAAGTGGTGGCACTGCTTCCATTTTCAGTCATGCCATCACTAAGTTTAATGCTAAGTGGCTTGGGACTTTTCCCAACAACCCTGGACCCTGACTGTTTCCTAATTATTTCACATCTTCAGCATTTTTGGATGACCACATTAAATATGAACCAATCCATCATCTAAAATAATACCCCTCACCCCCTCAAAAAAAAAAAAAAGCAAAAACTGAACTTAAATAGTAAAACAAGTGTTATAAGCTGGGTGCCAGTAACAGAATGTTTCAGCTCCTCTTATTGGTAAAATATGTATCTTGGGTTTCCAGGAGAGGCAGTGTCTTGTTAAGTTCCCAATAGAAGACAGACAAAAGAGAGAAATCCATTCATAAATTCTTAATAATGGAGATATGAGCCTGCTGAGTGACTTCAGGGACAAAGTCAAAGGAGCCTCACTGAATAATTACTGTTTATATGTTACTTAAATGTATAAGGTAGTGAATACTTTACACTATTTCATTTCATCTTTACAACAGCCATGAAGTAGGTACTATTTTCTTCTCTATCTATGAGAGAAAACTGAGGTATAACAAAGAAAAGGGTTTTCAAGTTCACTCAGCTGGCAGGTGATGAAGACAAGACAATGAGCAAGGCAATATGGTTCCAGAGTCTTCCTGGCCTTGGGTTAGCCAATAAGAGCCATTTATACCATGCTTGATGAAGATACATGTTTCCTCTGAAATTCACAGGTTACCCAGTTAGGTTCAGCTTCCTGAAAAAGATTCTACTTAAGACTCTAAATCTCTCAGTGGTAATTATCAGTAAGACAGTTAACTTAGCGATGCAGGGGAGGAAAAAGTTTCTTCTACACTGTTACAGTCCCTGGATGGGTCTGAAATTAAACTGACAGATTAGCAGGATAAAAAGTATATATAAAAATATGTAAAGTTTTACTTGACACAAGTTAAAAAATATAAAGACCATAAGAAATGTTTAAAACTGTTTTTATGCTGGGTTTGATAAAGAGCAGATAGTTGTGGAGAAATACAATAATCAAGGAATATGAGGTAAGTGTAGCAATCTGGGAAAACCTTAGGAAGGTTTTGGATCCTTCTCCAGGTCCCATTGTCTTCAGAGAGAAAGATGCTGCTCTTCTCTGGGTGGAAAGTCACTTTCACACGAGGATTTTATGGCCTGTTTCAGGGGAGAAGGGCAGGGGTAAGTTACCCTGAGTGACTTTCCTGCTTCTGCTATTTTCTCAAACTCCTTCAGCTCACAATATTCAGCAAACCAAGTGCCAACTTTTGGGGTAGTATATATTCTGAACCCCACTGGGGATATATAACAAAATGAAAATAAAATTGCCTATTTTGTCCTGAAAATATGAAAAAAAAGTTTACAAAGGGGAAAAAACTTATAAAAATTTGACTTTAAATGAGAGAAAATTTATAGTGAGGTGTATTATTTCTTGAATGTTGATTAAGTCCTTAGTATTTTTTAAATCCTCTACAAGGGCTCATTCTTTGACACAGCCATAACTGATCTATTTTCTAAAATTATCCTCTCTTTGCAAATTGGCGCTAATAGCAACTGTTTTCAATAATTGTCCCTGGAAATCAAGGCCATTCAACCTAGAAAAACTTCATCTGGAAAAAAGGACTGTAACTAGAGCTCATCGATTGTAAGCTGGCCATCAGAACTGACAATCTGTGTATCCACAATGAAGCTCTATAATGGTTGATAGAAAATCACAGGAATAGCTATCAACTTACTTGCTATTGGATATAAAATACAAAATATCTATCCAAAAAAATATTTTGTATAAAATACAAAATACCTACTATCTTAGGAAAAAGAAACAGTTTTTCTTCACCTGTTCAAATTGATTTTTAAATTATTTATAAAGGCTTTTTAAAAAGACAGATATATACATTATTACATATATAATTGCTAATATATTTATAAAAGCTTTTTAAAAGGGGATATGTGTATATATGTGTGTGTATCTCTTTTTAATTGTTTGACTTCCCAGTACACTCTTTTACAATATCCACAGCTCTACCTGACTGTCATATATTTATTTTTCTAAACTTTGAAAAGTTGAAGGAGAAAAAAGGCCAACTGTGGTTTAAGTACACATGGCACAGGGACTTGTAGAAAATCTGTGGTTGCTTGGCAACAAGAAGGTGCCTATTTGGAGAGCTCAGAGAAGTACACAATGTGGCTTTAGGATGGATGAAGGGCAATGGGAGGCACAGAGTTGACTGAAATGATTCTGAACATAGAAACAATATTCAAATAACATACATCTTTGTATGTTATTATTCCCAAATTATAATGTGACTGCTCAGCTCCCCTCTGTAGATACAAGAAACAGAGAGCTTCAGAGACGTAATAGATTTTTGAATTTTACTTCCATAACTGTGTCTCATGCAGTCAAGGTTTCTGGTAACAAGACTGAAATAGCATTTTAATGACCAGAGAATTTATCACTGCCTCTCTGGTCAATTGATATGTTAGCCAAAAATATTTGATTTTTCAGTCTCACCATCCTTAATAAAGATCAGCAGTCTTTAAAAATCAACCATATGCTGTTTTAATCAACATATAGCTTTGTTAATTACTAGTTCATTCTTCATGTCCATCTGTTTTTTAGATTTTAGTGAACCTGTGCCATATGTTCATGTAAATATAATAAGCTGGTTGCCATGTAAATATAACATTTTCAAGTGTGTTGTGTAACAGTCTTTCAATTTATGCATACTGTTGTCTGTGTTTTGTCTTCAGTGGCCTAAGTACAAAACTGATAACTTTGTTAAACGCCTCACTAGGCACAGTTTCTATCTGAAGCTGTTTGTATGTGTGTCTGTGTGTATGTTTGTTTGCATTGTTTGTTTTTTAGTTATTGAATATTGTGCTATGGGTTCAGACTCTTTTAAGATATAGAAAAGCATTTGTTTGAGAGGTCTGGAAATTTCAGCATAAAAGTGAGATAGAACTATTTCATACTCACTCCATTCAATAGTATAATAACTACCAATTCACAGCAAATATGATCCATTTATCTTAAATTGTAAAATTAAGTGATTCATGTATGTAGATGCTTCAATTTTGTGACTCTTGACCATCCCAGACTCTAGTTTATTCAGAAAACTCACTTGATAAATTGATCAGACACAGGCATTTTCACATTTTTTACATAAGGGATTGCTGGAATTGATCAAACTGAAGGATGATGAAATTGGCCAGTAGAAAGACTGTAAAAATCAAATTAGGGCAAATTTGGGCTTTTTGAAGAAGAAAGTGCATTTTCAAATACTGCTCTGTACAATAGGCTTAAAAGATTGTTTCAGTAACAGTTTAATAGCAACCAAAAGGTTTGAACCCAGGTGGTTATGGATATAGCAATCAAGTGGAATCTAAACCACAATATAACATTGAAAATGAAATGAATTTAAAGAAACTCAGATTAAAGTCAAATTGTGAAATGAGTATTAATCCCCAAGACTGTTGACATTTTTCCTGAATTTAAGAGGTCTGTAAATTAAATTTACTAATGAAGTTTAGTGGCAGAATATTTTCTGGATAGCCAAAGAGAAAAGACCTGGGGAGTTCTTTAAAAAGAAACACATTTGAATAAATTAAAAAATCAATTTGAAAGGAAAATAAGATATCCTGTGTGAAAAGAGGAGGCTGTCCATTTGTGATGTCACAGGAGGAAACAAAGCAGGTCTCACTGAGATACTTTTCGCCAGTATCTCCAAGTGAAGTCACTCGGTCATGTCCAACTCTTTGCAACCCCATGGACTATACAGTTTATGGAATTCTCCAGGCCAGAATACTGAAGTGGGTAGCCTTTCCCTTCTCCAGGGGATCTTCCTAATCCAGGGATCAAACCCAAGACTCCCACATTGCAGGCAGATTTTTTACCAGTTGAGCCACCAGGGAAGCCCAAGAACACTACAGTGGTTACCTATCACTTCTCCAGCAGATCTTTCCAACCCAGGAATCGAACTGGGCTCTCCTGCATTGCAAGTGGATTCTTTACCTACTGAATTATCAGGGAAGCCCAAAGTATCTCCAAATACTTTGAAGTATCTCCAAAGCAAACTATAAATCAGAATAGTCAGAATGAGAATTTGATAACAGAGACTTGGGAAGAGAGGGTTAAAACTGCTTAATATGTATTTGTATAATTTCACTATTTAATGGACCTTTATTTACTTTTATGTGAATGATTAAATGGGTACTACAGTTAGATGGTTCTAGCATATGTGAAAAGACAAGTAGTATAAATCTGTCTACCACATTTTTCTTTTAATCACGACAGCTCTTCCCATGTTACCATTGTTCTTGAGTTCTGTAAGAATCTTTCCCTAGTTTTATTGTATATGTAATAAACAAAGTTGAATATTTATTTCCTATGGGCCCCCAAATACACTGGATCCCATGAGTGTATTATTTTACAGAACCAGGCCAAAGGTACATTGAAGATAGAATTAAGGCTGTAAATCTTAAAGTATGAGAGACTTTATTTTTTTGAGTTCCAAAATCACTGCAGATAGTGACTGCAGCCCACAAAATTAAAAGACCCTTGGTCCTTGGAAGAAAAACTATGACCAACTTAGACTGCATATTAAAAAACAGAGACATTACTTTACCAACAAAAGTCTGACTAGTCAAAGCTATGGTTTTTCCAGTAGTCATGTATAGATGTAAGAGTTGGACTATAAAGAAAGCTGAGAGCAGAAGAATTGATGCTTTTGAAATGTGGTGTTGGAGAAGATTCTGGAGAGTCTCTTGGGCTGCAAAGAGATCCAACCAGTCAATCCTAAAGGAAATCAGTCCTGAATAGTCATTGGAAGAACTGATGCTAAAGCTAAGACTCCAATACTTTGGCCACCTGATGCGAAAAACAGACTCATTGGAAAAAACCCTGATGTTGGGAAAGATTGAAGGCAGGAGGAGAAGGGGACAAAAGAGAATGAGATAGTTGGATGGCATCACCAATGCAATAGACATGAGTTTGAGTATGCTTCAGGAGTTTGTGAAGGACAAGGAAGTCTGGCATGCTGCAGTCCATGGGGTTGCAAAGAGCTGGACATGAATGAGTGACTAAACTGAATTGAACTGATCCTGGATTATTCTGATAGGCCCTGTATATTTACATGCACTCTTAGAAACAGGAGGAGGAGGCAGAAAAGCTGTCAGAAAGAGATACAACTGGGGAAGGAGAGGCAACAGATTCAAAGCATGACAGGGACTTGACCTGCCATTGCTGGCTTTGATTATGGAGAAAGTGGACAGTGAGGCTAAGAACCCAACAGCCTTTAGAATCTCAGAATGGCTCTCAGATAACAGCTAGTAATAAACAGTCCTATAAGTGCTAGGAACTGAATTCCACTAACTTAAATAAGCAAGAAAACAGATTTTCATTTAGAAACCCCAGAGAGGAACACCCTGATGACACCTTATCCTAACCTGTGTCAGATTTGACCTATAATACTGTGAGATAATAAATATGTGTAGTGTTGAACTGCTAAATTTGTGTTAAATTGTTACAGCAACAATAGAAAATGAATGCATCCCCCTTTCCTGCACAAACTTATCATATTAATATATACTATAAATACTGATTTCAACTTTGTTTTTTTCACTTAAAAATATATCTTGGAGATCTCCCCATATCAGCACATAAAAAGCATCATCGTTCTCTATTTTTTCTTATTTAACAGCTTCATAGAATTTCATTTTTGATATCAATCTTACTTTATTTATTGATGGATATTTATGCAGTCCTAGCTTTTGCTTTAAAGGTAATGCTGCAAAAAACAGCATGATATGTGTGTAGGATATTCATAAGGTAAATTTCCAGAGGTGGAAGTAGTCAGTACATATATTTTTAATGTTAATAGACACCCAAATAATACTCTCCATAGTTGCTGTTGAGTCACTCAGTCATGTCTGACTCTTTGAGACCTCATGGACTGCAGTACACCAGGCTTCCCTGACCTTTACATCTTCTGGAGCTTTTCAAACTAAAGTTCATTGAGTCAGTGATACCATCCAACCATCTCATCCACTATTGTCCCATTCTCCTCCATAGAGTTTGTGCCAAATGCTATTAATAGTTATATAATCTAGGTAATTTTGCCAATATTGAAAATGAATAATATTCCCGCATGCACTTCAATATGACTTTCTCACAATGAGTGAAATAACACAAAATTTATTCTGGTTTCAGTGATAAATTGTATGGTCATTCTAATTTTGTTGCAATCTCTACATTCCTGACCCTTGTTCTTCACCTTTCCTTTCAATTTCCTTGTAGATTTTGGAGGGCCACTGATTTTGGTAATCCTTATGGCCAGATAATCATGATGATGTGATCACTGACCTAGAGCCAGACATCTTGGAATGTGAAGTCAAATGGGCCTTAGAAAGCATCACTACAAACAAAGCTAGTGGAGGTGATGGAATTCCAGTGGAGCTATTCCAAATCCTGAATGATGATGCTGTGAAAGTGCTACACTCAATATGCCAGCAAATTTGGAAAACTCAGCAGTGGCCACAAGATTGGAAAAGGTCAGTTTTCATCCCAATCCCAAAGAAAGGCAATGCCAAGGAGTGCTCAAACTACCGAACAATTGCACTCATCTCACACGCTAGTAAAGTAATGCTCAAAATTCTCCAAGCCAGGCTTCAGCAATATGTGAACCATGAACTTCCTGACGTTCAAGCTGGTTTTAGAAAAGGCAGAGGAACCAGAGATCAAATTGCCAACATCCGCTGGATCATGGAAAAAGCAAGAGAGTTCCAGAAAAACATCTATTTCTGCTTTATTGACTATGCCAAAGCCTTTGACTGTGTGGATCACAATAAACTATGGAAAATTCTGAAAGAGATGGGAATACCAGACCACCTGATCTGCCTCTTAAGAAATCTGTATGCAGGTCAGGAAGCAACAGTTAGAACTGGTCATGGAACAACAGACTGGTTCCAAATAGGAAAAGGAGTACGTCAAGGCTGCATATTGTCACCATGTTTATTTAACTTATATGCAGAGTACATCATGAGAAATGCTGGACTGGAAGAAACACAAGTTGGAATCAAGATTGCCGGGAGAAATATCAATAACCTCAGCTATGCAGATGACACCACCCTTATGGCAGAAAGTGAAGAGGGGCTAAAAAGCCTCTTGATGAAAGTGAAAGTGGAGAGTGAAAAGGTTGGCTTAAAGCTCAACATTCAGAAAACGAAGATCATGGCATCTGGTCCCATCACTGCATGGGAAATAGATGGGGAAACAGTGGAAACAGTGTCAGACTTTGTTTTTCTGGGCTCCAAGATCACTGCAGATGGTGACTGCAGCCATGAAATTAAAAGACGCTTACTCCTTGGAAGGAAAGTTATGACCAACCTAGATAGCATATTCAAAAGCAGAGACATTACTTTACCAACAAAGGTTCGCCTAGTCAAGGCTATGGTCTTTCCTGTGGTCATGTATGGATGTGAGAGCTGGACTGTGAAGAAGGCTGAGCGCCGAAGAATTGATGCTTTTGAACTGTGGTGTTGGAGAAGACTCTTGAGAGTCCCTTGGACTGCAAGAAGATCCAACCAGTCCATTCTGAAGGAGATCAATCCTGGAATTTCTTTAGAAGGAATGATGCTAAAGCTGAAACTCCAGTATTTTGGCCACCTCATGCGAAGAGTTGACTCATTGGAGAAGACTCTGATGCTGGGAGGGATTGAGGGCAGGAGGAGAAGGGGACGACAGAGGATGAGATGGCTGGATGGCATCACTGACTCGATGGATGCGAGTCTGAGTGACCTCCGGGAGCTGGTGATGGACAGGGAGGCCTGGCGTGCTGCGGTTCATGGGGTCGCAAAGAGTCGGACACGACTGAGCGACTGATCTGATCTGATCTGATGGTTACTTTGTAATATATGGATTTACATGTCTTTCAGGTTATGCTCAAAATCCTTTAATCTAGGCTTCAGGAGTATAGATGTACCAGCTTGGCTTAGGAAAGGCAGAGAAACCTGAGCTCAATTTGCCAGCATTCATTGCATCATAGAGAAAGCAAGGGAATTCCAGAAAATCATCTAGTTCTGTTTCATTGACTGTGCTAAAACTTTTGACTGTGTGCAATCCTACAAACAGTGGAAAACTCTTAAAGAGATGGGAATACCAGACCACTTTATGGCCTCCTGAGAAACCTGGATGTCAGTCAAGAAGCAACAGTTAGAACCAGATAGACATGGAACAATGATTGCTTCAAAACTGGGAAAGGAGTATGACAAGGCTTTATATCGTCACCCTGCTTATTTAACTTCTATGTCATGTACATCATGCAAAATGCTAGGCTGGGTAAATCACAAGTTGTAATCAAGATTGCTGGGAGAAATATCAACAAACTCAGATATGGAGATGATACCACTCTAAGATGGCATAAAGTAAAGAGGAACAAAAGAGCCTCTTGACAAAAGTGAAAGAGGAGAGTGAAAAAACTGGCTTGAAATTCAACATTCACAAAACTAAAATTGTGGCATCCTGTCTCTTCACTTCATGGCAAATAGATGGAGCAAAGATGGAAACAGCAACAGACTTTAGTTTCTTGGGCTCCAAAATCACCATGGGTGGGGTCTGCGGCCATGAAATTAAAAGATACTTGCTCCTTTGAAGGAAAGCTATGACAAACCTAAACAGTGTATTAAAAAGCAGAGATAAATTTTACCAACAAAGGTTCATATAGTCAAATCTATGGCTTCTCCAGTAGTCATGTATGAATATGAGAGTTGGGCCATAAAGAAGGCTGAATACTGAAGAATTGATGCTTTCAAATATGGTGCTGGATAAGACTCTTGACAGTCCCTTGGACAGCAAGGAAATCAAATCAGTCAGTTCTAAAGGAAATCAACTCTGAATATTCATTGGAAGGACTGATGCTAAAGCTTTAATACTTAGCCCAGCTGATGCAAAGAGTCCACTCATTGGGGGCTGGGGGAGAAACCCTGATGCTGGGAAGGACTGAGGGCAAAAAAGAGAAGGAGGTGGCAGAGGATAAGATGGTTGGATGGCATCTTTAACTCAATGGGCATGAATTTGAAGAAACTCCAGGAGAGAGTGAAGGACAGGGAAGCCTAGTGTGCAGCAGTCCATGGAGTTGCAAAGATTCGGGCTTGATTTAGCAACTGAATAAGAACAATATGTCTTCAAGTTTCACAAAAAATGGAAGTTGCAATATTTTATTTTGTTCTATTTTATTTGTAATCCCCTACTGCTTTCCCCTATGTGTTTATGGATGTGAGAGTTGGACTGTGAAGAAGGCTGAGCACCGAAGAATTAATGCTTTTGAACTGTGGTGTTGGAGAACACTCTTGAGAGTCCCTTGGACTGCAAGGAGGTCTAACCAGACCATTTTGAAGGAGATCAGCCCTGGGATTTCTTTGGAAGGAATGATGCTAAAGCTGAAACTCCAGTACTTTGGCCAACTCACGTGAAGAGTTGACTCATTGGAAAAGACCCTGATGCTGGGAGGGATTGGGGACAGGAGGAGAAGGGGATGACAGAGGATGAGATAGCTGGATGGCATCACTGACTCAATGGATGTGAGTCTGAGTGAACTCCAGGAGTTTGTGATAGACAGGGAGGCCTGGCATGCTGTGATTCGTGGGGTCACAAAGAGTCGGACACGACTGAGCAACTGAACTGAACTGAACTGAACTGATAATGAAAAGGGAAAGATGGTACTTCTTAACTGTGGTAGGCAGCTTTTCAGATAATACCCACTGATCCCTGCCTCCTTATATTCATGCCCCTGTGAAATGCCTTCTTCTTGAGCACAGGCTAGACTTTACTGACTTGCTTGTAATAAAAGAGCACTAGAAAAATGATTGGCTGTCACTTCTAAGACTATGTTATAAAATAATATAGCTTGATTTTGAGTCTTTTCTTTCTCTTACTATCAACTTGATTATTCACTTTTGGGAAGCCAAGTACCTTACTGTGATGTAGCACTATGACAGTCTCACATGTGTGAGCTTGGCAATGGATCTGTTTTGTCCTGCTCATAACAATAACAGTGAGTTTGAAAGTTGATCTTTCCCCATTCATGATGGAATGTGCCCCTGGTTGTATACTTGATTACAGCATCCTGAGAGACTCTAAGGCAGAATTATGCAGCTGCACTGTTACTAAATTGCTAACCTATACAAACTGCAAGATAATAAATATTCCTAGATTTAGGTTGCTAAATTTTAGGCTGATTTGTTATAAAGCAATAGATAACATAAATCAATACATTTTCTATAGCTAACATCCAATTTACTATTATGGAGACCAAGAATAAATTCTAATATGGTTTTAAACTAAAAATGAAATAAAACATGCAAATACTTCTAAGAAAGAAGTTGCAATAACTTTATTCTCTCAATTTAAGAAGCATCATCATTTAAAAATTACCCAAACTGGATGCGAGAGTTGGACTGTGAAGAAAGCTGAGTGCCGAAGAATTGATGCTTTTGAACTGTGGTGTTGGAGAAGACTCTTGAGAGTCCCTTGGACTGCAAGGAGATCCAACCAGTCCATTCTAAAGGAGAGCAGCCCTGGGATTTCTTTGGAAGGAATGATGCTAAAGCTGAAACTCCAATACTTTGGCTACCTCATGCAAAGAGTTGACTCATTGGAAAAGACTCTGATGCTGGGATGGATTGAGGGCAGGAGGAGAAGGGGACGACAGAGGATGAGATGGCTGGATGGCATCAGTGACTAGATGGACATAAGTCTGAGTGAACTCTGGGAGTTGATGATGAACAGGGAGGCCTGATGTGCTGCAATTCATGGGGTGGCAAAGATTCGGACACTACTGAGCAACTGAACTGAACATAATCAAAGGCTTTCCATAGTCAATGAGACAGAAGTAGACGTTTTTCTGGAATTCCCTTGCTTTCTCTATGATCCAGCAAATGTTGGCAATTTGATTTCTGGTTTTTCTGTCTTTCTAAACCCAGCTTGAACATCTAGAATTTCTCGGTTCATGTGCTGCTGAATCCTCACTTGAAGGATTTTGAGCATAACCATACTAGCCTTGGTGGTTTAGTTGCCAAGTTGTATCTGTCTCTTGCAACCACATGAATTGTAGCCCATCAGAGTGCCTCTTCCCAGGCAAGAACACTGGAGGGGATTGCCATTTCCTTCTCCAGAGGATCTTCCCAACCCAGGGATTGAACCTGGATGTCCTGCCTTGCAGGCAGATTCTTTACTGACTAAGCTATGAGGGAATCCCTACTAGCATGGGAAAGTGAAGTCTCTCAGTTGTGTCCAGCTCTTTCCGACCCCATGGACAGTAGCCTGCACCAGGCTCCTCTGTCCATGGGATTTTCTGGGCAAGAGTACTGGAGTGGGTTGCCATTTCCTTATCCAGGGAATCTTCCTGACCCAGGGATGGGAAATCAAGATTACTGGGAGAAATATCAAAAACTTCAGATATGAAGAAGATACCACTCTAATGGCAGAAAGCAATGTGGAATGAAAGAACTTCTTGATGAGGTTGAAAGAGGAGAGTGAAAAAGCTGACTTAAAACTCAACATTCAAGAAACAAAGTTCATGGCATCCAGTTCCATTACTTCATGGCAAATAGAAGGAGAAAATGTAGAAGCAGTGACAGATTTCCACTTCTCGGGCTCCAAAATCTCTGTGGATGGTGACTGCAGCCATGAAATTAGAAGACAATTGCTTCTTGTAAGGAAAGCTATGACAAACATAAACAGTGCATTAAAAAGCAAAGAGACACGTGTACCCCAATGTTCATTGCAGCACTGTTTATAATAGCCAGGACATGGAAGCAACCTAGATATCCATCAGCAGATGAATGGATAATAAAGCTGTGGTAATACAATGGAGTGTTACTCAGCCATTAAAAAGAATACATTTGAATCAGTTCTAATGAGGTGGATGAAGCTGGAGCCTATTATACAGAGTGAAGTAAGCCAGAAAGAAAATACAGTATACTAATGCATATATATGGAATTTATGAAGATGGTAACGATAACCCTGTATGCGAGACAGCAAAAGAGACACAGATGTATAGAACAGTCTTTTGGACTCTGTGGGAGAGGGCGAGGGTGGGATGATTTGGGAGAATGGCATTGAAACATCTATAATATCATATATGAAATGAATCGCCAGTCCAAGTTTGATGCATGATACTGGATGCTTGGGTCTGGTGCACTGAGACAACCCAGAGTGATGGTATAGGGAAGGAGGGAGGAAGGGGGTTCGGGATGGGGAACACGTGTATACGTGTGGTGGATTCATGTTGATGTATGGCAAAACCAATACAATATTGTAAAGAAAGTACCCTCCAATTAAAATAAATAAATTTATATTTAAAATAATAAAAAAAAAAAAGCAAAGACATCACTTTGCCAACAAAGGTCCTTATAGTCAAGGTTACGGCCTTTCCAATAGTCATGTACAGATGTGAGAGTTGGATCATAAAGAAGGCAGAGCACCGAAGAATTTATGCTTTCCAACTGTGGTGTTGGAGAAGACTCCTGAGAGTTCCCTGGACTGCATGGAGATCAAACCAGTCAATCCTAAAAGAAATCAACCCTGAATATTCATTGGAAGGACTGACGCTAAAGCTTCAATACTTTGGTCACCTGACACAAATAGTTGACTCTTTGGAAAAGACTCTGATGCTGAGAAAAATTGAAGGCTTAAGGAGAAGTGGGTGATAGAGGATAAGATGACGTCACTGATTCAATGGATATGAACTTGGGCAAACTCTGGGAGATGGTGAGGGACAGAGAGGCCTAGCATACTGCTGTTCATGGGGTTACAAGGATTCAGACATGATGACTGAGCAACAACAACTACTACTACTAAGAACAAGTGGAGGCCTAACATGATATCAAATCGGACAAACAGCTTTGTCAAGTGTTTAAATACTGAATATATTATTGGTTACACTATGATATTGTGTCCTCTATCATCATAACTACAGTGAAATTAGTTTTCGCTGGGAAACCAAGAAACATTTATATTCAGTATCTTCATTCCTTACCATTAGCTACTGGATGAAATGATCATACTTTTAAAAATAAACTCTTTAACTTTAGAATAATTCTAAATGTACAGGATAATTGTGGGGATACTATAGAGCCTCCATATATACCACACTAGTTTACCTTATTGGAGAAGGCAATGGCACCCCACTCCAGTACTCTTGCCTGGAAAATCTCATGGACGGAGGAGCCTGGTGGGCTGCAGTCCATGGGGTCGCTAAGAGTCGGACATGACTGAGCGACTTCACTTTCACATTTCACTTTCATCCGTTGGAGAAGGAAACGGCAACCCACTCCAGTGTTCTTGCCTGGAGAATCCCAGGGACCGGGGAGCCTGGTGGGCTGCCCTCTATGGGGTCAAACTGAGTCAGACACGACTGAAGTGATTTAGCAGCAGCAGCAGGAGCAGTTTACCTTATTATTAACATCTAACAGTATGGTGCATTTCTAATAATTTATGAACAAATGTGGAAATATGATTCTTAACTAAAACTGTCACAAGTATGACAGTTTCTCAGACTTTTCTCATTTTTTATGACTGATAGATTTGAAGAGTATAGGTCACTTATACTATAGGATGTTCCTCAATTGAGATGCCTGATGTTTTACTAATGATTATACAGGTGTTGTATATTCTTGGGAAAAATACCACAGAGGTAAAATAATGTTTCCATCACAAAAAGAACATACCCTTACTATGACTTTACATTACTGATGTTGACATTGATCACCAGGCTGAGGCATTATTTTTGAGGATTCTTTACCATACACTTAAACTCCCAAGCCCCCGATAATGGACTCTTTCAAGGGAAGTCATTATGTATAGTTAGTGATTAAGGAGTGGAAAATTAGATTCTACCTCCTTGAAGGCAGAGGATCTACATAGATACTTTGGAATTCTTCCACATGTATTTGTTTACTATCTCCCATTTTAGGCACCTATAAATGAAATAAGCAAAATGGCTGTCTGGGGAGGCCTTACAAAAAGCTCTGAAAAGAAGGGAAGTGAAAAGCAAAGGAGAAAAGGAAAGATATATGCATCTGAATGCAGAGTTCCAAAGAATAGCAAGAAGAGATAAGAAAGCCTCCTTCAGTGATCAATGCAAAGAAATAGAGGAAAACAACAGAATGGGAAAGACTAGGGATCTCTTCAAGAAAATCAGAGATACCAAAGGAACATTTCATGTAAAGATGGGCTCAATAAAGGACAGAAATGGTATGGACCTAACAAAAGAGAAGATATTAAGAGGAGGTGGCAAGAATACACAGAAGAACTGCACAAAAAAGATTTTCACGACCCAGATAATCACGATGGTGTGATCACTGACCTAGAGCCAGACATTCTGGAATGTGAAGTCAAGTGGGCCTTAGAAAGCATCACTATGAACACAGCTAGTGGAAGTGATGGAATTCCAGTGGAGCTATTCCAAATCCTGAAAGATGATGCTGTGAAAGTGCTGTACTCAATATGCCAGCAAATTTGTAAAACTCATCAGTGGCCACAGGATTGGAAAAAGTAAGTTTTCATTTCAATCCCAAAGAAAGGCAATGCCAATGTATGCTCAAACTACCACACAGTTGCACTCATCTCACATGCTAGTAAAGTAATGCTCAAAATTCTCCAAGCCAGGCTTCAACAATATGTGAACCATGAACTTCCTGATGTTCAAGCTGATTTTAGAAAAGGCAGAGGAACCAGAGATCAAATTGCCAACATCCGCTGGATCATGAAAAACGCAAGAGAATTCCAGAAAAGCATCTATTTCTGCTTTATTGACTATGCCAAAGCCTTTGACTGTGTGGATCACAATAAACTGTGGAAAATTCTGAAAGAGATGGGAATACCATACCACCTGATCTGCCTCTTGAGAAATTTGTATGCAGGTCAGGAAGCAACAGTTAGAACTAGACATGGAAAAACAGACTGGTTCCAAATAGGAAAAGGAGTGTCAAGGCTCTATATTGTCACCCTGTTTATTTAACTTATATGCAGAGTACATCATGAGAAACACTGGACTGGAAGAAACACAAGTTGGAATCAAGATTGCTGGGAGAAATATCAATAACCTCAGATATGCAGATGACACCACCCTTATGGCAGAAAGTGAAGAGGAACTAAAAAGCCTCTTGATGAAAGTGAAAGAGAAGAGTGAAAAAGTTGGCTTAATGCTCAACATTCAGAAAAAGAAAATCATGGCCTCTGGTCCCATCACTTCATGGGAAATAGATGGGGAAACAGTGAAACAGTGTCAGACTTTTTTTTTTCTGGGCTCCAAAATCACTGCAGATGGTGACTGCAGCCATGAAATTAAAAGACGCTTACTCCTTGGAAGGAAAGTTATGACCAACCTAGATAGCATATTCAAAAGCAGAGACATTACTTTGCCAACTAGTTCGCCTAGTCAAAGCTATGTTTTTTTTCTGTGGTCATGTGTGGATGTGAAAGCTGGACTGTGAAGCAGGCTGAGTGCTGAAGAAGTGATGCTTTTGAAGTGTGGTGTTGGAGAAGATTCTTAAGAGTCCCTTGGACTGCAAGGAAATCCAACCAGTCCATTCTGAAGGAGATCAGCCCTGGGATTTCTTTGGAGGGAATGATGCTAAAGCTGAAACTCTAGTACTTTGGCCACCTCATGCGAAGAGTTGACTCATTGGAGAAGACTCTGATGCTAGGAGGGATTGAGGGCAAGAGGAGAAGGGGACGACAGAGGATGAGATGGCTGGATGGCATCAGTGACTCGATGGACGTGAGTCTGGGTGACCTCCGGGAGTTGGTGATGGACAGGGAGGCCTGGTGTGCTGCGATTCATGGGGTCACAAATAGTCGGACACGACTGAGTGACTGATCTGATCTGATATGAAATAAATCTATATACCAAAACTAGAAGGTCTGCCAAACTGATGGGAAACTGCTACAACTCTCTTTGGAGCTAGAATTGTGAAAGAGTGCCATTTTTTGAGCTCCCCGTCTACTTTGCACAAATGCTGCCAGGAACATAATACAGGTTCTCCAGCCAGCTTCCAAGACTGTCCAAGTGCACCTTAGAGATCTAGCCTACACTGGTTTTACCCATTCCTACTCCAACTCCACCTGTCCCACCAGGGTGCTGTTGGTGTAGTGCACACCAGGACACCCAGCCCACGCCTGTTTTAGCTCCATCTACATCACCAGCGTGGTCTTGGGAAGCACCCATTTCAGCTTCAGCTGTCCAACTAGAATGACCCCAGTTCCACACTCAAGACTGACCCAACTCCAGCCATCTTACCAAGGAGACTTGGTCAAGGAGTGCCTTAGGGCACCTCTGGATCATTCCTGCTTTAGTTCCCTCTAGCCTGACAAAAGGGCTTCCCAGGGGGTGCTAGTGGTAAAGAACCTGCTTGCCAATTCAAGAGACTTTAGAGATGTGGGTTTGATCCTTGGGTTGGAAAGATCCTCTGGAGGAGAGCATGGCAACCTGCTCTAGTATTCTTGCCTGCAGGATCCCATGGACAGAGGAACCTGGCAGGCTACAGTCGAGTCACACAGAGTTGGACACTACTGAAGTGACTTAGCACACACACACCCTACAAAAGCTTCCTGGTACAAACAGTTTATGCAGTGGACCCTCCTATATAAGTCCATATCCTTAAGATTAGGAGAGGTAATTGTTTCACCTAATTCATGGAAATAAACACAATAACTCAAAATTAGGAAGCAGAGGAATATGTTCAAACTAAAAAAAAAAAGAGAGAGAGAGAGAGAACCACAGGAGAAAATCCTAATGAATGGAGATTAGTAATTTACCTGATAAAGAGTTCAAAAATTGGAAGAACAAAGTGAGAACTTCAACAGAGTTAGAAAATATAAGAAATAACCAATCATAGCTGAAGAATACAATAAGTGAAAAATATATAGATTAGATGATACTGAAAAATGGATAAGCTATCTAGAAGACAGAATGATAGAAATCACCCATTCAGAACAATAAAAAGAAAAAAGAATTTTAAAAAATGAGAATATTTTAAAAGGATATCTGAGACAACATCAAATGTACTGACTTTTACATTTCTGACGTCCCAGAAAGATAAGAGAGAGTAAAGGCCACAGAAAATTTATTGGAAGAAATAATAGCTGAAAACTTTCTTAACCTGGTGAAGAAACAGACATCCAGGTCCAAAAAGCACAGAGAATCCCAAATAAGATGAATACAAAGAAATAAACACCAGAATATACCATAAGTAAAATGGCAAAAGTTTAAGAATTTTAAAGGCAAGACACAGCTAGTTATGTACAAAGGAGTCACTAAAAGATAAGAGCTTATTTTTCAGCAAAATCTTTATATGCAAGGAGTAACATAATATATTTAAGGCATTGAAAGAAGAAGAAGAAGGAAAAAAAAAAAAACCTTAACACCAAGCATATTCTACCAGGTAAGATTATCACTCAGAACTGAAGGAGAGGGAGAATTTCCAAGACAAGCAAAAACTAAAGGAGTTCATCACCACTAAACTGGCCTTGCAAGGAATTTTAAAGAGTCTTCTTTAAGTAGAAAAAAAGCCACAACTAGAAATAAAAATATATGTGAAAGTTCATGTGGAAATTCAAGGAACTGAAAATAGCCTAAACAATCTTGAAAAGAATAAATTTGGAGGGTTCACTCTTTCTGATTTCAAAATTTGCTTCAAATTTACAGTAATCAAGACTGTGTGGTACTTGTTTAAACAAAAACACATATAGGTAAATGAAATCGAACTGGGTGTCCAGAAATAAATGTTTAGTTACAGTCAGTTGATTTTCAACAAAGATACCAAAATAAATCAATGGAGAAAGGATAGCCTTTTCAACAAATGTTTCCGAGACAACTAGATATCCATATGCCAAAGAATGATGCCAAATCCAACCTCACATTTTTTACAAAAATTAACACCGAATGGATCAAAAACTTAATGTAAAAGCTAAAACTATAAGACTCTTAGAAGAAAACACAAGTTTAAACCTTTGTTAGGCAAATTACACCATGCTTTCTTAGGTATGACACCAAAAGCACAAATATCAAAGGAAAAAAATAAAAAAGGTAAATTGGACTTAAAGCCAAATCTTCTGTGCTTCAAAGAATACTATCAAAAAAGAAAAAATAGCCCATAGAATGAGTGAAAATATTTTCAAATCACATATCCCATGATAAGATACTTGGATATATAGAAAATATAAAGAAAACTCACAACTCAAGTATAAAAAGTCAACCCAATTTTAAAATGAGCAAAAGATCTGAACAGATATTTTTCTAAATAAGATATGCAAATAGCCAGTAAACACATACACATGGAAAAATGCTCAATATTATTAGCCACTATGGAAATGCAAGTCAAAACCACAGTGAGATACAATCTCCTACTCACTGGAATGTCTGTAATAAAAAAGACAGATAATAACAAATGTTGGTGAGGATGTAGAGAAATTGGAGCACTCATAAAGTGCTTTCAGTTTGTATAATGGTGTAGTTGCTTTGGAAAATAGTCTGGTAGTTCCTTAATTAGTTAGATCTAATGTTAACATATCACCCAGAAGTTGCATACAAGAGAAATGAAAATATATCCACACAAAAAAATTGTACACTGATGTTCATAGTAGCATTGTTCATTATAGCTGCAGATGGAAATTTATGAATGAAAAAAAGCATGTGATATATCCACACAATGGAATGTTATTCAGCAGCAAAAAAGAATGAAGTACTGATATATGCGACAACATGGATGAACCTGAAAACACCATGTTAACTGAAAGAAGGCAGACAGAAAAGACAGCCTGTTTTATAATTACATCATTATGAAATATCCAGAAAAACAAATCTATAGAAAAAGAAATAGATCTGTGGGTGTCTAGGGCTGGGGTTGGGGAGAAATGGAGAATGACTACTAATTTGTATGAGATTTCTTTTTGGGTGATGAAATATTCTAAAATTCATTGTGGTGATGAATGTGTGATGATTTAATAACTCTTAATATGCCAAAAGCCACTGAATTGTATCCTTTAAATGCATGATGTGAATGATATCTCATTAAAACTATTATAAAAATCATTTGGAACACAATTAGCACATAAATGAGGCAAATGTAAATATTTAGTTTCATTAATAACATTTCATACATTAAATGACTATGCATTTAAAAATGTTCCAGATAAATCATTCATTTAAAAAAAGACAAACTATGATGTAAAAAACATAAAACATGGGGCAGGGAGAAATATATAGTCTTTTTATGTTATATAGTCCTTTTGACAGTAACATAATATTAAGCAACTTTAATATCCCATTTATCAATGGAGAGATCATCCAGACAGAAATCAACATGGAAGAATTGGCCATTTGGCCAAATAAACGCAATGTACACATGCACACATATACATGGAACATTCCAACCAAAAGTTGCAGAATATATATTCTTTTCAGGAACACATGGAACATTCTCCAGGATAGATCACATGTTAAAACAAGCCTCAAAAAATTAGTAAAATTGAAAGAATATCAAGCAACTTTTTCTACTAAAACAGCATGGAAAGAGAAACCAATTATAAGAAAAAAAAAAAAAAAAAAAAAAGGCACAAACACATGGAGACCAAACAACATACTGCTAAACAATGAATGGGTCAACAAAGAAATCAAAGAGGAAATTAAAAAAAATTCTGGAGACAAATGAAAATGAAAGCACAACATTCAGATTTACGGGATGTAGGAAAAGCTGTTCTAAGAAGGAAATTCTCTAGCAAAACAATCCTACCTCAAGAAATAAGAAAAATCTCAAATAAACAATCTAACACATGAGTAAAACCAAAAGTTAGAAAAGACAGAAGAAAAGATTAGAGTGGAAATAAATGGAGCAGAGACACAAAAGCAATAGAAACGATCAATAAAGCTAAGAGCTGGTTCTTTGAAAAGATAAACAAAATTGATCACCTTTAACCAGATACAAAAATTAAAAAAGAGAACATCCAAATTAATAAAATCAGAAATGAGAGAGGAAAAGTTATAACCAGTATCACAGAAATGCAAGCAATCATGAATCATGAAACTACTATGAAGAATTATACAGCAACACACTGGAAAATGTAAGAAATTATTAAGTAAAAAATTATTCTATAATACAATTTTATAAAACAGAATCAGGGAGCAGGGAGAAATAGGAAACCTGAACTGACTGATTATCAGTAACAAAATTCAGTCACTAATCAATAAACTCCCAACCAGCAAAAGTCTAGGACAATAAAGCTTCACAGTAGAACTCTACCAAACATTTAAAGAAGATTTAATACTGATCCTCTTCAAACCATTCCAAAAACCAACAAGATTGGATCCAAATTTATTTTACATGGCCAACATTAACCTGATATCAAAACCAGATAAAGCCACTACAAGAAAATAACAGGTCAATATATTAGATTATTATAGATGCAAAAATTCTCAAAAATATTGACAAATCAAATTCATCAATATACTTACAGAATCTTATACCGTGATCAAATGGAATTTATCCCGGGGTGAAATAAAGGCTTAACATCTACAAATTAATCAGTGTAACATACCACATTAACAAAAGGAAGACTAAAAATTTTAAGATTATCTCAACAGATGCAAAAAAAAAGCATTTAACAAAACTTAACATCAATTTATGATAGAGATTCTCAACAAAGTAGAGAGGAAATAAACTTGAACATAATAAAGGCCATATGTGCCAAACCCAACATCATACTCAACAGTGAAAAACTTAAAAGTGTTTCCTTTAAGACCTAGAACAAGAAAGCATGTCCACTCTTGCCATTTTTATTTATTCAACATAGTTGTGGAAATACTAGCCACAGCAATCAGATGATAAAAACAAAAAAAAAATAAAAGTCATCCAAATTGGATGGAAACAAAACAGTCACACATGACATGATACTATATATAGAAAACCCTAAAGACTCCACCACATTAAAAAGAATAAAGTATTTAGGAATACATTTAACCAAGGAAGTGAAAGACCTAAATACTCTGAAAACTGTAAGACAATAATAGAAGAAATTGAAGATAATACAAATAGAAAGATAACCCATGCTAATTAACTGGAAGAATTAATATTATTAAGATGTACTTATTATACATACCAAAAAAGAAAAATCTACAGATTCACTACAATCACAAAGTACTGTAGACTTTTTCACACAAGTAGAACAAATAATTCTAACATTTGTGTGGATTCACAAAAGACTTCAAATAGCCAAAGAAATCTTGAGAAGGAATAACAAAACTGGAGGTAACAAGCTTTGTGATTTCTAACTGTGTTGCAAAACTACTGGCACAAAAATAGACAAATAAGTTAATGGAACAGAATTGACAGCCCAGAAATAAATTCATTCTTATATGGTCTATTAATTTATGACAAAGTAAGCAAGAATATAAAATAGAGAAAACAGACTTTTCAATGATGTTGGGAAAACTGTACATCAACAAGCAAAAAACAAAACAAAACAAAACAAAACTAGACCACATTCTCAGAACATATATAAAAATATATTTAAAATGTGTTAAAGATGTAAATGTAAGACCTGAAATTATGAAACTCCTAGAGCAATATATAAGGCAGTATGCTTTTGACATTGATCTTAGCAATTTTTAAAAAATGTCTTTCCTCTGACAAGGGAAACAGAAGCAAACATAAATGAGATAATATCCAGCTAAAAACTTTTGTACAGCAAAATGAAAAGGCAGTCTACTGAATGGGAGATATTTTTGAATGTTATATTTGATAAGGGGTTAATATCCAATATAGATAAAGGACTCATACAATTCAATATTAAAAAACTCATTAAATAATGAATCAGTTCAGTTCAGTCACTCAGTTTTGCCCGACTCTGCGACCCCATGAATAGCAGCATGCCAGGCCTCCCTGTCCATCACCAACTCCCAGAGTTCACTGAGCCTCACGTCCATCGAGTCAGTGATGCCATCCATCCATCTCATCCTCTGTCGTCCCCTTCTCCTCCTGCCCCCAATCCCTCCCAACATCAGAGTCTTTTCCAATAAGTCAACTCTTCGCATGAGGTGGCCAAAGTACTGATGTTTCAGCTTTAGCATCATTCTTTCCAAAGAAATCCCAGGGCTGATCTCCTTCAGAATGGACTGGTTGGACCTCCTTGCAGTCCAAGGGACTCTCAAGAGTCTTCTCCAACACCACAATTCAAAAGCATCAATTCTTCGGTGCTCAGCTTTCTTCTCAGTCCAACTCTCACATCCATACATGACCACAGGAAAAACAATAGCCTTGACTAGATGGACCTTTGTTGGCAGAGTAATGTCTCTGCTTTTGAATATGCTATCTAGGTTGGTCATAACTTTTCTTCCAAGGAATAAGCGTCTTTTAATTTCATGGCTAGAGGCTCTGAGCAACTTCACTTTTGCTTTTCACTTTCATGCATTGGAGAAGGAAATGGCAACCCACTCCAGTGTTCTTGCCTGGAGAATCCCAGGGACGGCGGAACCTGGTGGGCTGCCATCTATGGGGTCGCACAGAGTCAGACACAACTGAAGTGACTTAGCAGCAGCAGCAGCAGAGGCTCTGAAAAAAACACTTTTCTGAAGTCTTCCAGAGGGCTATAGACACATGAAAAGATGCTCAACATCACCAATCACCAGGGAAGTGAGTCTCTCAGTCTTTACCAGCTGAGCCACAAGGGAAGTCCAATCACCAGGGAAATGCAAATCAAATCCACAATGGCTATCATCAAAAACACAACAAATAACAAGTGTTTTGCTGAGATGTGAAGAAAAGGGAACCCTCTGAACTGTTATTGGAACTGCAAGTTGGTGAAGTCACTATGAAAACAGGAGGCAGGGACCTTATAAAATAATAAAACTTCCATATGATTTAACAGTTCACTTCTTGTTTTTCATTTGAAGAAAACAAAAACATTACTTTTAGCAGAAAAGATTTATTCTCCAATGTTCTTTGTGTAAATATTTGCAAAAACCGGGATATGGAAGCAATGTAAATGTCCATCAGTAGGTGAATGGATAATGTGTGTGTGTGTGTGTGTGTGTGTGTGTATATATAATCAAATATTACTCAACAATAAAAACATAATGAAATCTTAACATTTGCAATAACACGAATGAACCTAGAGGGTATTATACTAAGTAAAATAAATTATAAAAGATAATACTATACAATTTCTCTTGTATGTGGACTCTAAAAATTATAATGAAGGAAAAAACTAAAGAAAGACTCATAGAGTAGAGAACAAACTGGTGGTTGACTGAGGGGAGAGACGTGGAGATGGGCAAAACAGGTGAAGAGGAATAGAGGAACAAATTTCCAATAAAATAAGCCATGCAATATAATGTACAGCATAGGGATTATAATCAATAATAAGTCGATAATATAATTTGTATTATAATAACTGTATATGTTGACAAATGGTAGGTAGACAATGGTGATAATTTCATAATGTATAAAATGTTGAATCATTGTATTATATACCTGAAATTAATATAATCTTGTAAGTTTATCATACTTTAATAAAAAAGAGAAAAAAGTAATAAACATGAACAATGAAACGAAAAAATAAGAATATTAAAATAACAACAAATGAGTACCTTATAAAAAGACAAGTGTTAAAAAAACACTTTAATACAATAAAGGGGGCCATGGGTTAATGACCCACTGGGTTGATTTGTGTTAATTTTTCCAGTATTTTTTCTTTTTTTCAATTTTATTTATTTATTTTTAAAATTTTATTTTGCTTAACTTTACAATATTGTATTGCTTTTGCCATTCATCAAAATGAATCCGCCACAAGTATACATGTGTTCCCCATCCTGAACTCTCCTCCCTCCTCCCTCCCTATACCATCCCTCTGGGTCGTCCCAGTGCACCAGCCCCAGGCATCCGTTATCAGGCATCGTACCTGGACTGGCGACTCATTTCAGATATGATATGTTACATATTTCAATGAAAGAAAGTGAAAGAAAGTGAAGTCGCTCAGTCGTGTCCGACTCTTTGAGACCCCGTGGACTGTAGCCCACCAGGCTCCTCTGTCCATGGGATTCTCCAGGCAAGAATACTGGAGTGGGTTGCCATTTCCTTCTCCAGGGGATCTTCCCGACCCAGGGATCGAACCCAGGTCTCCTGCATTGCAGGTAGATGCTTTAACCTCTGAGCCACCTGGGAAGCCCTTACATATTTCAATGCTATTCTCCCAAATCATCCCACTCTCTCCCTCTCCCAGAGTCCAAAAGACTGTTCTAAACATCAGTGTCTCTTTTGCTGTCTCGTAAACAGGGTTATTGTTACCATCTTTCTAAATTCCATATATATGCGTTCGTATACTGTATTTGTGTTTTTCTTTCTGGCTTACTTCACTCTGTATAATAGGCTCCAGTTCCATCCACCACATTAGAACTGATTCAAATGTATTCTTTTTAATGGCTGAGTAATACTCCATTGTGTATACGTACCACACCTTTCTTATCCATTGATCTGTGGATGGACATCTAGGTTGCTTCCAAGTCCTGGCTATTGTAAACAGTGCTGCTATGAACATTGGGGTACACGTGTCTCTTTCAATTCTGGTTTTCTCAGTGTGTATGCCCAGCAGTGGGATTGCTGGATCTACTGAGCGACTTCACTGTCACTTTTCACTTGCATGCATTGGAGAAGGAAATGGCAACCCACTCCAGTGTTCTTGCCTTGAGAATCCCAGGGACGGGGGAGCCTGGTGGGCTGCCATCTATGGGGTCGCACAGAGTCGGACAGGACTGAAGCGACTTAGCAGCAGCAGCAGCAAGGCAGTTTTATTCCTAGTTTTTTGAGGAATCTCCATACTGTTCTCCATAGTGGCTGTACTAGTTTGCATTCCCACCAATAGTGTAAGAGGGTTCCTTTTTCTCCACACCCTCTCCAGCATTTATTGCTTGTGGACTTTTGGATCACAGCCATTCTGACTGGCGTGTAATGGTACCTCATACTGATTTTGATTTGCATTTCTCGGATAATGAGTGATGTTGAGGATCTTTTCATGTGTTTGTTAGCCATCTGTATGTCTTCTTTGGAGAAATGTCTGTTTAGTTCTTTGGCCCATTTTTTTATTGGGTCATTTATTTTTCTGGAATTGAGCTGTAGGAGTTGCTTGTATATTTTTGAGATTAGTTGTTTGTCTGTTGCTTCATTTGCTATTATTTTCTCCCATTTTGAAGGCTGTCTTTTCACCTTGCTTATAGTTTCCTTTGTTGTGCAGAAGCTTTTAAGTTTAATTAGGTCCCATTTGTTTATTTTTGATTTTATTTCCAATATTCTGGGAGGTGGGTCATGGAGGATGCTGCTGTGATGTATGTCAGAGAGTGTTTTGCCTATGTTTTCCTCTAGGAGTTTTATGGTTTCTGGTCTTACATTTAGATCTTTAATCCATTTTGAGTTTATTTTTGTGTACAGTGTTAGACAGTGTTCTAGTTTCATTATTTTACAAGTGTTTGACCAGTTTTCCCAGCACCACTTGTTAAAGAGATTGTCTTTAATCCATTGTATATTCTTGCCTCCTTTGTCAAAGATAAGGTGTCCATATGTGTGTGGATTTATCTCTGGGCTTTCTATTTTGTTCCATTGATCTATATTTCTGTCTTTCTCTCAGTACCATACCGTCTTGATGACTATGGCTTTGTAGTAGAGTCTGAAGTCAGGCAGGTTGATTCCTCCAGTTCCATTCTTCTTTCTCAAGATAGCTTTGGCTATTCGAGGTTTTTTTGTATTTCCATACAAATTGAGAAATTATTTGTTCTAGCTCTGTGAAGAATACTGTTGGTAGCTTGATGGGGATTGCATTGAATGTATAAATTGCTTTGGGTAGTATACTCATTTTCACTATATTGATTCTACCAATCCATGAACATGGTATATTTCTCCATCTATTAGTGTCCTCTTTGATTTCTTTCACCAGTGTTTTATAGTTTTCTATATATAGGTCTTTAGTTTCTTTAGGAAGATATATTCCTAAGTATTTTATTGTTTTCATTGCAATGGTGAATGGAATTGTTTCCTTAATTTCTCTATTTTCTCATTATTAGTGTACAGGAATGCAAGGGATTTCTGTGTGTTGATTTTATATCCTGCAACTTTACTATATTTATTGATTAGTTCTATTAATTTTCTGGTGGTGTCTTTAGGGTTTTCTATGTAGAGGATCATGTCATCTGCAAACAGTGAGAGTTTTACTTCTTCTTTTCCAATTTGGATTCCTTTTATTTCTTTTTCTGCTCTGATTGCTGTGGCCAAAACTTCCAAAACTATGTTGAATAGTAATGGTGAAAGTGGGCATCCTTGTCTTCTTCCTGACTTTAGAGGAAATGCTTTCAATTTTTCACCATTGAGGATAATGTTTGCTGTGGGTTGGTATGCTGCTACTGCTACTGCTAAGTCGCTTCAGTCGTGTCCGACTCTGTGCGACCCCACAGACAGAAGCCCACCAGGCTCCCCTGTCCCTGGGATTCTCCAGGCAAGAATACTGGAGTGGGTTGCCATTTCCTTCTCCAACGTATGAAAGTGAAAAGCGAAAGTGAAGTTGCTCAGTCGTCTCCGACTCTTAGCGACCCCATGGACTGGAGCCTACCAGGCTCCCCCGTACATGGGATTTTCCAGGCAAAAGTACTGGGGTGGGGTGTTGTTGAGGTATGTTCCTTCTATTCCTGCTTTCTGGAGAGTTTTTATCATAAATGGATGTTGAATTTTGTCAAAGGCTTTCTCTGCATCTATTGAGATAATCATATGGTTTTTATTTTTCAATTTGTTAATGTGGTGTATTACGTTGATTGATTTGTGGATATTGAAGAATCCTTGCATTCCTGGGATAAAGCCCACTTGGTCATGGTGTATGATCTTTTTAATGTGTTGTTGGATTCTGATTGCTAGAATTTTGTTAAGGATTTTTGCATCTATATTCATAAGTGATATTGGCCTGCAGTTTTCTTTTTTTGTGGCATCTTTGTCAGGTTTTGGTATTAGGTATTTGGTATTTGGTATTAGGGTGATGGTGTCCTCATAGAATGAGGTATTTGGTATTTGGTATTAGGGTGATGGTGTCCTCATAGAATGAGGTATTTGGTGTTTGGTATTAGGGTGATGGTGTCCTCATAGAATGAGGTATTTGGTATTTGGTATTAGGGTGATGGTGTCCTCATAGAATGAGTTTGGAAGTTTGCCTTCCTCTGCAGTTTTCTGGAACAGTTTGAGTAAGATAGGTGTTAGCTCTTCTCTAAATTTTTGGTAGAATTCAGCTGTGAAGCCGTCTGGACCTGGGCTTTTGTTTGCTGGAAGATTTCTGATTACAGTTTCAATTTTGGTGCTTGTGATAGGTATGTTAAGATTTTCTATTTCTTCCTGATCCAGTTTTGGAAAGTTGTACTTTTCTAAGAATTTGTCCATTTCTTCCACGTTGTCCATTTTATTGCCATATAATTGCTGATAGTAGTCTCTTATGATCCTTTGTATTTCTGTGTTGTCTGTTGTGATCTCTCCATTTTCATTTCTAATTTTATTGATTTGATTTTTCTCCCTTTGTTTCTTGATGAGTCTGGCTAATGGTTTGTCAATTTTATTTACCCTTTCAAAGAACCAGCTTTTGGCTTTGTTGATTTTTGCTATGGTCTCTTTTGTTTCTTTTGCATTTATTTCTGCCCTAATTTTTAGGATTTCTTTCCTTCTACTAACCTTGGGGTTCTTCATTTCTTCCTTTTCTAGTTGCTTTAGGTCTAGAGTTAGGTTATTTATTTGACTTTTTTCTTGTTTCTTGAGGTATGCCTGTATTGGTATGAACTTTCCCCTTAGGACTGCTTTTACAGTGTCCCACAGATTTTGGGTTGTTGTGTTTTCATTTTCATTCGTTCTATGCAGATTTTTATTTCTTTTTTGATTTCTTCTGTGATTTGTTGGTTATTCAGCAGAGTGTTTTTCAGCCTCCATATGTTGGAATTTTTAGTAGTTTTTCTCCTGTTATTCAGATCTACTCTTACTGCATTGTGGTCAGAAAAGGTGCTTGGAATGATTGCAATTTTTCTGAACTTACCAAGGCTAGATTTATGGCCCAGGATGTGGTCTATCCTGGAGAAGGTTCCGTGTGCGCTTGAGAAAAAGGTGAAATTCATTGTTTTGGGATGAAATGTCCTATAGATATCTATTAGGTCTAACTGGTCTATGGTATCATTTAAAGTTTGTGTTTCCTTGTTAATTTTCTGGTTGATCTATCCACTGGGGTGAGTGAGGTATTAAAGTCTCCCACTATTATTGTGTTATTGTTGATTTCTCCTTTCATACTTGTTAGTATTTGTCTTACATATTGTGGTGCTCCTATATTGGGTGCATATATATTTATAATTGTTATATCTTCTTGGATTGATCCTTTGATCATTATGTAGTGACCTTCTTTGTCTCTTTTCACAGCCTTTGTTTTAAAGTCTATTTTATCTGATATGAGTATTGCTACTCCTGCTTTCTTTTGGTCCCTATTTGCATGGTAAATCCTTTTCCATGCCTTCACTTTCAGTCTGTATGTGTCCCCTGTTTTAAGGTTGGTCTCTTGTAGACAACATATGTAGGGGTCTTGTTTTTGTATCCATTCGGCCAGTCTCTGTCTTTTGGTTGGGGCATCCAACCCATTTACATTTAAGGTAATTATTGATAAGTATGATCCTGTTGCCATTTACTTTATTGTTTTGGGTTCGAATTTATATACCCTTTTTGTGTTTCCTGTCTAGTGAATGTCCTTTAGTATTTGTTGGAGAGCTGGTTTGGTGGTGCTGAATTCTCTCAGCTTTTGCTTGTCTGTAAAGCTTTTGATTTCTCCTTCATATTTGAATGAGATCCTTGCTGGGTACAATAATCTGGGCTGTAGGTTATTTTCTTTCATCACTTTAAGTATGTCTTGCCATTCCCTCCTGGCTTGGAGAGTTTCTATTGAAGGATCAGCTGTTATCCTTATGGGAATTCCCTTGTGTGTTATTTTTTGTTTTTCCCTTGCTGCTTTTAATATTTGTTCTTTGTGTTTGATCTTTGTTAATTTGATTAATATGTATCTTGGGGTGTTTCGTCTTGGGTTTATTCTGTTTGGGACTCTCTTGGTTTCTTGGATTGAGTCATTATTTCCTTCCCCATTTTAGGGAAGTTTTCAACTATTATCTCCTCTAGTATTTTCTCATGGTCTTTCTTTTTGTCTTCTTCTTCTGGGACTCCTATGATTCGAATGTTGTAATGTTTAATATTGTCCTGGATGTCTCTGAGATTGTCCTCATTTCTTTTAATTCTTTTTTCTCCTCTGATTCATTTATTTCTACCATTCTATCTTCTAATTCACTAATTCTATGTTCTGCCTCTGTTATTCTACTATTTGTTGCCTCCAGAGTGATTTGGATCTCATTTATTGCATTATTCATTATACATTGACTCTTTTTTATTTCTTCTAGGTCCTTGTTAAACCTTTCTTGCATCTTCTCAATGCTTTTCTCCAGGCTATTTATCTGTGATTCCATTTTGATTTCCAAATTTTGGATTTATTTCACTATCATTGTTCGGAATTCTTTATCAGGTAGATTTGCTATTTTTTCCTCTTTTGTTTGGTGGGCATTTATCCTGTTCCTTTACCTGCTGGGTATTCTGTCTCTTCATCGTGTTTAAATTGCTGAGTTTGGGGTGTCCTTACTGTATTCTCGCAGTTGGCGGAGTTCTCTTTACTGTGGCATTTCCTCACTGTTTGTGGGTTTGTACAGGTGGCTTGTCAATGTTTCTTGGTCATGGAGGCTTGTGTCGGTGTTCTGGTGAATGGTGCTGGATTTCTTCTCTCTGGAGTGCAATGGAGTGTCTAGTAATGAGTTATGAGATGTCTATGATTTTGGGGTGACTTTGGGTAGCCTGTACATTGGAGCTCAGGGCTGTGTTCCTGTGTTTCTGGAGAATTTGCTTGGTATGTCTTGCCGTGGAACTTGTTGGCCCTTGTGTGATGCTTGGTTTCAGTATAGGTATGGAGGCATTTAATGAGCTCCTGTCAATTAATGTTCCATGGAATTAGGGTTTGGACTTAAGCCTCCTGCTTCCAGTTATCAGTCTTATTTTTACAGTAGTCTCAAAACTTCTCCTTCTCTACTGCACTCCACAACTGGACCGCTCAGAGATGTTCATGGAGTTAAACAGAGAAGAGAAGTGGGAGGAAGGAGATAGAGGTGGTCAGGAGGATAAAAGGAGGGAATCAAAAGGAGAGAGACAGATCCAGTCAGTAATCAGTTCCCTAAGTGTTTTCCTTTATTTGGAACACTCAGAAATTCATAGAGTTGAATAGAGTAGAGAGGGGTTAGGGAGGAGACACAGGCGAACTGCTGGAGAAAATGGAGAGTCCGGAGGTGGAGAGAACAGTCAAGCCAGTAATCTCGCTCCCTTGTAAAAAGTGGGTACTGAAGATTAGGTTCTTAAAGGTACAGAATTGGTAACATATACCTAAAAGCAAAAATTAAAAATCTAGAGTAGGGTTTCGAGTTTCAAAAATACAGTGTTAAAGAAAAGAAGAAGGAAAAGAAAGAGAGAAAAAGAAAAAAGAAAACAAGAGTCACAAAAGTTATAAATAAAATATAGGTACAAAATGATAACCAATATTAAAAAGCAAAAGTTAACAATCTAGAGTAGAGTTTGGAGTTTCAAAAATACAATGTTAAAGAAAAGAAGAAGAAAAAGAAAGATAGAAAAAAAGAAAGAAACTAAATAAAAACAAAACCAAAAACAAAGTCACAAAAATAATAAAGAAGATATAGGCACAAATTGATTACATATTATCAGAAAGCATAAATCAGAGATCTAGATTAGAGTTTGGAATTTTAGGAATACAATGTCAAAGAAAAGATGAAGAGATAGAAAAAGGGAGGAAAAAAAAGTCACAAAAGTTATTTAAAAAAAATAGGTAGACAATTGATAACAATTACCAATAAGCTAAACTTATGAATCTAGAGCAGAGTTTGGAGTTTCAAAAATACAATGTTAAAGAAAAGAAAAAAGAAAGAAAAAAAAAGGGGTCGCAAAAGTTATAAAAAATATATATATGAAGGTTTTTTTTTTTTTTTAAAGAAGGGTCTTTTATTTGTTTATTTATTTTTATTTATTTATTTATTTTTTAAAAAAGTAATAGTAGGTTCTAAAAGTGAAAATTAAAGGAGTACTAGAGGATAAAAAAAATTAAAAAAATTTTTTTCTTCCTTTAAAAAAAAAAAAAAAAGAAAGAAAGAAAAAATGATGGTAAAAATAGTAAAAAATTATATAAGACTTTCTCTGTTATTGTTGTGGGTATTGTGGGTTCAGTTCATTTTCGGCTAGTTCCTTGTTCTGGCTTAAATTTCTCAAGGTCTATAGGCCCCTTCTTTTGTAGTTGGTACTAACCATGAGGTTTTCGGGGAAGGCAATGGCACCCCACCCCAGTACATTTGCCTGGAAAATCCCATGGACGGAAGATCCTGGTAGGCTCCAGTCCATGGGGTCGCTAAGAGTCGGACACAACTGAGCGACTTCACTTTCACTTTTCACTTTCACGCATTGGAGAAGGAAATGGCAACCCACTCCAGTGTTCTTGCCTGGAGAATCCCAGGGACAGAGGAGCCTGGTGAGCTTCCGTCTGTGGGGTCGCACAGAGTCGGACACGACTGAAGCGACTTAGCAGCAGCAGCAGCAGCAGTAGCAGCAGCATGAGGTTTTAGTTTATTGCCTGTCACTTCCACGGCAGTTCCCTCTGTTATAGCTTCTTCTGTTTGCTGGTCTCTTCAGTATCTGATTTCTACCCTGATATAAAGGGGGCAATGGTGGACACCCTTTTTTCCTTTTTTTTTTTTTTTTTTAGGCTCACTTGTTCAATTGCTCTGCGGGGAGGGAGGGACACTGCAAATAATTACCACTGTCATGTGCTCGCAGTGACTCAGACACACTGGGCCTGCCACCGCTCATGTCGCGTGTAGCCTCCCTGCCCACTCTGCTCAGGCTCTCTGTTTCCCCTCCGGAACCATCCGTGATCGGCCCTAGGCTGCTTGCCCCTCCCAGGTCTAAGCCGCTCAAGTTCAGGCACTGGGGTAGTCCTCAGAGGTCCAGGCTTGGTTGGGCCTGCGTTTTGTGCCCTTCGCAGATTAGAGCAGTGCAGGTAATGAGGTGTTTAGCAAGCAAGTGCGGCTTCTGCGACTTATCGCCTCCCCGCCACTCGGTTTTCTAGGTGTACAACTGGCGCACTTTCTTAGGCAGATGTTGGCCGACCAGAGCCCCAAGAAGTCTTAGTTAGCAAAGAAGCCGGCTTACAGTTGTGTGGATAATGTCTCTCGGGCTGCGATTGCCTCCCTCCGGCTCTGGCAGCCTGTCACCAGAGGGGAACGGTCTGCAGCCGGCTATCTCTGTACAGTCCTTTGTTCTGTGTGTGGACCTGACGATGTCTTAGGTTGGGGCTGGCTTATCGTGTGGTAGGTATCCCACAGTCTGGTTTGCTAGCCCAAATTATTTCGCTCAGGTAGCACTCGAGATATTCAGGCCAGTCCTTACTCTAGCAATGCAGCCTGCTCTGTGCCTCCCTGCCCAGACCCCGCTTGCTAATGGCGGATGCAGGCGTTTGTGCTGCTTCTCCGCTGGGGAAGTTATCGTAGGGCTCCTAGTCGGTGGGTTTTAATTGTTATTTATTTTCCTCCCTGTTATGTTGCCCTCCGTGCTTCCCAGGCTCCGCACAGACTCGGCAGTGAGAATGTTTCCTGGTGTTTGGAAACTTCTCTCTTTTTAAGATTCCCTTCCCCAGACAGAGGTCCGTCCCTCCCTCTTTGTCTCTTTTTTGTTTTTTATAACTTTTCCTACCTCCTTTAGAAGGCAATGAGTTGCTTTTCTGGGTGTCTGATGTCCTCTGCTGGCTTTCAGAAGTTGTTTTGTGGAATTTACTCGGCATTTAAATGTTCTTTTGATGAATTTGTGGAGGAGAAAGTGTTCTCCCCATTCTATTCCTCTGCCATCTTCGGTCCTCCTTCTCTCTCTTTTTTTTTAATATAAAGCACTTCAGTTCAATTCAGTCACTCAGTCATGTCCGACTCCTTGCAATCCTATGAATTGCAGCACGCCAAGACTCCCTGTCCATCACCAACACCCAGAGTTCACTCAAACTCATGTCCATTGAATCAGTGATGCCATCCAGTCATATCATCATCTGTCGTCCCCTTCTCCTCCTTCCCCCAATCCCTCCCAGCATAAGAGTCTTTTCCAATGAGTCAACTCTTTGCATGAGGTGGCCAAAGTATTGGAGTTTCAGCTTTAGCATCAGTCCTTGCAAAGAACACCCAGGGCTGATCTTCTTTAGAATGGACTGGTTGGATCTGCTTGAGGTCCAAAGGATTCTCAAGAGTCTTCTCCAACACCACAGTTCAAAAGCATCAATTCTTCTGTGCTCAGCTTTCTTCACCATCCAACTCTCATATCTGTACATGACCACGAGAAACACCATAAACTTGACTAGACAGATCTTTGTTGGCAAAGTAATGTCTCTGTTTTTGAATATACTGTCTAGGTGGGTCATAACTTTCCTTCCAAGGAGTAAGCGTCTGTTAATTTCATGGCTGCAATCACCATCTTTATTGATTTTGGAGCCACCCAAAATAAAGTGTGACACTATTTCCACTGTTTCCTCATCTATTTCCCATGAAGTGATGGGACCTGATGCCATAATACTTAGTTTTCTGAATGTTGAGCTTTAAGCCAACTTTTTCATTCCCCTCTTTGACTTTCATCAAGAGACTCTTTAGTTCTTCACTTTCTGCCATAAGCGTGGTGTCATCTGCATATCTGAAGTTATTGATATTTCTCCCGGCAATCTTGATTTCAGCCTGAGCTTCCTCCAGCCCAACATTTCTCATGATATACTCTACATATAAGTTAAATGAGCAGGGTGACAATATACAACATTGACGTACTCCTTTTCCTATTTGGAACCAGTCTGTTGTTCCATGTCCAGTTCTAACTGTTGCTTCCTGACCTGCATACAGGTTTCTCAGGAGGCAGGTCAGGTGGTCTGGTATTCCCACCTCTTTCAGAATTTCCCACAGTTTATTGTGATCCACAGAGTTAAAGGCTTTGGCATAGTCAGAAAGCAGAACTAGATGTTTTTCTGAAACTCTCTTGCTTTTCGATGATCTAGCGGATGTTGGCAATTTGATCTCTGGTTCCTCTGCCTTTTCTAAAACCAGCTTGAACATTTGGAAGTTCATGGTTCATATGTTTCTGAAGCCTGGCTTGAAGAATTTTAAGCATTACTTTACTAGCATTTGAGATGAATGCATTTGTGTAGAGGTTTCACCATTCTCTGGCATTGCCTTTGTTTGGGATTGGAATGAAAACTGACCTTTTCCAGTCCTATGGCCACTGCTGAGTTTTCCAAATTTGCTGGCATATTGAGTGCAGCACTTTCACAGCATCATCTTTCAGGATTTGAAATAGCTCAACGAGAATTCCATCACCTCCATTAGCTTTGTTCATAGTGATGGTTTCTAAGGCCCACTTGACTTCAAATTCCAGGATGTCTGGCTCTAGGTCAGTTATCACACCATCATGATTAGTTGGGTCATGAAGATATTTTTTGTACCGAAATGCAGTACTTGGATGCAATCTCAAAAACGACAGAATGAACTCTGTTCATTTCCAAGGCAAACCATTCAATATCACAGTAATCCAAGTCTATGCCCCAACCAGTAACGCTGAAGAAGCTGAAGTTGAATGGTTCTATGAAGACCTACAAGACCTTTTAGAACTAACACCCAAAAAGGATGTCCTTTTCATTATAGGGGACAGGAATGAAAAGTAGGAAGTCAAGAAACACCTGGAGTAACATGCAAATTTGGCCTTGGAATACAGAATGAAGCAGGGCAAAGACTAACAGAGTTCTGCCAAGAAAATGCATTGGTCATAGCAAATACCCTCTTCCAACAACACAAGAGAAGACTCTATACATGGACATCACCAGATGGTCAACACCGAAATCAGATCAAATGTATTCTTTGCAGCCAAAGATGGAGAATCTCTGTACACTCAGCAAAAACAGGACCAGGAGCTGACTGTGGCTCAGACCATGAACTCCTTTTTGCCAAATTCAGACTGAAACTGAAGAAAGTAGGGAAAACCACTAGACCATTCAGGTATGACCTAAATCAAATCCCTTATGATTATACAGTGGAAGTAAGAAATAGATTTAAGGACCTAGATCTGATAGAGTGCCTGATGAACTATGGAATGAGGTTCGTGACATTGTACAGGAGACAGGGATCAAGACCATCCCCATGGAAAAGAACTGCAAAAAAGCAAAATGGCTGTCTGAGGAGGCCTTGCAAATAGCTGTGAAAAGAAGAGAAGTGAAAAGCAAAGGAGAAAAGGAAAGATATAAACACCTGAATGCAGAGTTCCAAAGAATAGCAAGAAGAGATAAGACAGCATTCTTCAATGATCAATGCAAAGAAATAGAGGAAAACAACAGAATGGGAAAGACTAGGGAATCTATTCAAGAAAATCAGAGATACCAAAGGAACATTTCATGCAGAATGGGCTCGATAAAGGACAGAAATGGTATGGACCTAACAGAAGCAGAAGATATTAAGAAGAGGTGGCAAGAATACACAGAAGAACTGTACAAAAAAGAGCTTCACGACCCAGATAATCATGATGGTGTGATCACTGACCTAGAGCCAGAAATCCTGGAATGTGAAGTCAAGTGGGCCTTAGAAAGCGTCACTATGAACAAAGCTAGTGGAGGTGATGGAATTCCAGTGGAGCTATTCCAAATCCTGAAAGATGATGCTGTGAAAGTGCTGCACTCAATATGCCAGCAAATTTGGAAAACTCAGCAGTGGCCAAAAGATTGGAAAAGGTCAGTTTTCATCCCAATCCCAAAGGAAGGCAATGCCAAAGAGTGCTCAAACTATTGCACAATTGCACTCATCTCACACGCTAGAAAAGTAATGCTCAAAATTCTCCAAGCCAGGCTTCAGCAATATGTGAACCGTGAAATTCCTGATGTTCAAGCTGGTTTTAGAAAAGGCAGAGGAACCAGAGATCAAATTGCCAACATCTGCTGGATCATGGAAAAAGCAAGAGAGTTCCAGAAAAACATCTATTTCTGCTTTATTGACTATGCCAAAGCCTTTGACTGTGTAGATCACAATAAACTGTGGAAAATTCTGAAAGAGATGGGAATACCAGACCACCTGACCTGCCTCTTGAGAAATCTGTATGCAGGTCAGGAAGCAACAGTTAGAACTCGACATAGAACAACAGACTGGTTCCAAATAGGAAAAGGAGTACGTCAAGGCTGTATATTGTCACCATGTTTGTTTAACTTATATGCAGAGTATATCATGAGAAATGCTGGACTGGAAGAAACACAAGTTGGAATCAAGATTGCTTGGAGAAATATCAATAACCTCAGATATGCGGATGACACCACCCTTATGGCAGAAAGCGAAGAGGAATTAAAAAGCCTCTTGATGAAAGTGAAAGTGGAGAGTGAAAAGGTTGGCTTAAAGCTCAACATTCAGAAAACGGAGATCATGGCATCTGGTCCCATCACTACATGGGAAATCTATGGAGAAACAGGGGAAACAGTGTCAGACTTTATTTTTCTGGGCTCCAAAATCACTGCAGATGGTGACTGCAGCCATGAAATTAAAAGACGCTTACTCCTTGGAAGGAAAGTTATGACCAACCTAGATAGCATATTCAAAAGTAGAGACATCACTTTGCCAACAAAGGTTCGCCTAGTCAAGGCTATGGTCTTTCCTGTGGTCATGTATGGATGTGAGAGCTGGACTGTGAAGAAGGCTGAGAGCCGAAGAATTGATGCTTTTTCACTGTGGTGTTGGAGAAGACTCTTGAGAGTCCCTTGGACTGCAAGGAGATCCAACGAGTCCATTCTGAAGGAGATCAACCCTGTGATTTCTTTGGAAGTAATGATGCTAAAGCTGAAACTCCAGTATTTTGGCCACCTCATGAGAAGAGTTGACTCATTGGAGAAGACTCTGATGCTGGGAGGGATTGGAGGCAAGAGGAGAAGGGGACGACAGAGGATGAGATGTCGGATGGCATCACTGACTCGATGAATGTGAGTCTGAGTGACCTCCGGGAGTTGGTGATGGACAGGGAGGCCTGGCGTGCTGCGGTTCATGGGGTCGCAAAGATTCGAACACGACTGAGTGACTGATCTGATCGGATCTAATCTATGTATTCTTGCCACCTCTTCCTAATATTTTCTGCTTCTGTTATGTCCATACCATTTCTGTCCTTTATTGAGCTCATCTTTGCATGAAATGTTCCCTTGGTATCTCTAATTTTCTTGAAGAGATCTCTAGTCTTTTCCATTCTCTTTTTTCCCTCTATTTCTTTGCATTGATCACTGAAGAAGGCTTTCTTATCTCTCCTTGCTATTCTTTGGAACTCTGCATTCAAATGGGAATATCTTTCCTTTTCTCCTTTGCTTTTCACTTCCCTTCTTTTCACAGCTATTTGTAAGGCCTCCTCAGACAGCCATTTTGCTTTTTTGCATTTCTTTTTGTCGGGGATGGTCTTGATTCTTGTGTCCTGTAGAATGTCACGAACCTCCATCCATAGTTTATCAGGCACTGTGTCTATCAGATCTAGTCCCTTAAATCTATCTCTCAAGGACATCAGAAAAACACTCTACTTACCTTTTCTGATTCATTGTATGGATACAACACAGGAACAGCCAAATAGACGAGATACATCAAAAAAGTATAGCAGTATGTATTGCCAGCAAATTTGGAAAACTCAGCATGGCCACAGTTGGAAGGTCAGTTCATCCCAATCCCAAAGGCACATGCTCAACTACCCCCCCTCTCACACGCTGTGTACTCAAACTCCGGCTTCACAATCCGTGACTCTTTTCCTGTGGGCGGGCTCTGATCCGTCCTCCCCCCTTCGTGTACCGGGCGCACTTCCCTCTCCGTCGGCGCGTCCAACTGTCAAGGTCGTCGGCTCATGTCACATCCAGGCATCGCCGCGTTCGGGGCCTCAGCACTCCGGTGGGCTAGCCTCGGTGTGGAGGGAGGTGGCGCCCATTCCGCTGCATCTCCATCCTCGCGCGTGGACAGTGTCTGGCTCAATCACTCAGAGGTGACCGCCAGGCGCTCCGGAGGAGTGACACTAGGCATCCGACCCGCCGTCGCTTGGTCTTCCGTGGTCAGTGGCGCGTGGGGCGGGCCGTGCCGTGGTGGGACTCTGGGTCCACTCGGCCGTCCATTCTGGCTCGGATTCTGGATGGCTGCGAACTCAGTTGCCCCTCTCGAGGGACTCAGGGACCTGGGGGGCGGGATGGATGGCTGGATGGCATCACTGACTCGTGGAGTGGTCGGTGACCTCCGGGGCGTGTGGCGGGAGGCCTGGCGTGCTGCGGTTCGGGGCGGGCGGACACGATGAGCGACTGATCTGATCTGATCTGATGGCGTACAGAGATTCCATGCTCCCTCTAGGAAAACACCCTCCCCACACCTCAACTGGTATAGATTTCAGCCCTATCTCACAATCCTGGAAGTTAGGATGTGATGTTAAAAGTTCCAAACTTATAATTAAGGCTTGGTCTTTTCCGTAAAGCTATTTTGAAGCTATTTAGGGGCACTGCCAAGAGTTATATCATTTAAACAAAAGAGAACAAAACTCTGTCATCACCTTTATCACTCATGGAATACCCAGGGTTTTAAAAACTCTATGCCTGGAACCAAGGTTAAAGACCAAATATATTCCTATAACACAGATGGCTTTAGGCATTTTTAATTAAATTGTTTGGGTTATTACCAGAAGTCTATTTCTCTATGTAGTTTTGATATTTAGAATCTTGTCTTTTCTGGATGTTTTTCTCCTTTTGGGGAAAAATGTTTACATCATTAACTCTTATTTAAACTCTTAATGCATGCACATTTTCAAAATTTTTTTTTCTATTCCATTTAATTTTATGTTGAGTTGAGCTGACCACAAATGAAAAACTTGTCTAGTAAATATATGGATATTTATTTCTAGTCATGTTCATAGTAAACCCAGAGATTTATTTCTGGTTTTTATTTACAAAGTTTACGCTTTAAGAAAGGAGTGCTTTGGGTGGGATGTGCTGTTTATAGAGCTTGGAAGCAATCCTAGATTAGTCACATCACAACTGAGCATGACAAGCTCACATGGATTAAGCAGGCACCTGTTAACATGGGACAAAAACACAGAAAGTTGAAACCACAAATAATTCTTTTAAAATTCAATTGGAAACCTTGAGAAGAAATTACGTCTTGGACCTTATCTAACTAGTTATGAGAACATAACTTGCTGTACCAAGATCTACAGCCTCTTTCCAGCTTCTGGATAATTTACAAATGAGCACAATAAGGAAATTCACATAAATCAGCCAGCAAGTTAGGGAGAGTTCAATAGCCTCAAAAAGAATTTGCAAGTATATGAGTTGATATTATGCTGAAGTATCACTTTAAAATTATAAAAGTCATGAATTTTACTTGCTTTTATAAATGTTAAAGTAAGCTTGCCTAAACTACTGTACCCAATATAAGCAAGTTTTAATATTTGAATGTCCACGTGTGGTATTTGTGCTTATCCAAAATGAGCAAAGCTAGGGTTTATTTAGTAGTTCTGGAGGATTTATAAGGATTCCTGGAGGACACATTTTAAGGAAATTATGAACTCCAGAAACTCTTGAGGCCACGGAAATAATCTGTGGAACTCAGTGATAATCAAAAAATATGACTGCTACAGCTATCATTCAGAGGTGAATACTGTCATTCTATTTAAGGTGAGGAATATCTTTTATGTCTTTACTGATCTGTATTTTCATTTGCAACACTGCCTTTATAAATGCAATTTAAAGCTTATCCAACCTTAAGAAATGACCAGCAGACAATCCCAATGGCTAGTTGACCTTTCATGCTCTTTGCCCATTATAAATACTCCTGAATGTGATGCTCATTCTGTGCTTTCATGGTAGAAAATAAAACTAGAATAATGTTGCCTGGGGGTTAAAAACTGCTGACTAAAGGGGACTCATCTATTGGAATAGTGTTTCATATATTTTTTAATCTGAATATTTTCTCAAAGGTCATGTACTTTGTAATCCCTAACAGTGTCCACTGTTTTGAATCCTAAATTTGCATTTTCTATCTAGCCCCTATAGTTATTTGAGTTTGCTACTCTTTCATTGAAAGTGTTAGTTGCTCAGTCATGTCTGACTCTTTGCAACCCCCTTACTGTAGCCCACCAGGCTCCTCTGTCCATGGAATTCTCCAGGCAAGAATACTGGAGTGGGTAGCCATTCCCTTCTACAGGATATCTTCCTGACCCAAGGATCAAACCTGGGTCTCCAACATTGCAGGCAGATTCCTTATCATCTGAGCCACCAGGGAAGCTACCCTTTCATTAGACAGGTGAAAACTGAAGCTTATATGTTAGGTCTATAATAATCACCAATTAATATATGTGTACAGCTTTCAGGATTTCTCTACCCTGATTTAGCCAAGATTATTATGGGGATATGTCTGTATTTAACAGTTATCTAAAAAGGTACATTCTTAGAAGGTCAGACAGATGTCAAAGGAAGTGAAAGGTGAGGTCTCTGTCATACACTTCCCTCCTTGACTGCAGCTTTATTTTCGTTTGTTTACACAAATTTCACATATTTGGGCTAGAGGAAGAAGACATACCAATGAAACCCAAGTTCAAATTAATATCCTGGATTTGCTTTTGCAGATCTTAGTCTTCTCTCCCTCATTTATGTACTAGTAGATACTAGAGTTCAAAGTGGATGTGCTAAGTTTTTTAAAAGGTAGTATCATTCACTGTCATTTTATCATTAACTTTGAACTTCTATCAATAGAATGATAACTATTGATATTTATAATTATAAATTTATTTGTGCTCTTAGTAAAGTAAGAGGGACACTGAGGTCAGCTTCAATCATAGCCATTTTAGTCATGGTAAATTATCTGGAGCTGAAATATTAAATTCTAATCATAGATAATATAGGTTTATATCTGAAGCAGACTTCTTTGATTATCTATATATAGCTGTGTCTTAACATTATCTTAGCAATCTGGGCTTGCATTTTATTAACATTTATTCTGAATAAATTCTCTCAAATGTGAATTTGTTGAGCACCAGCAAAGATTCCATTTTTTTTTTTTTTTCTGTCACATTGAGATGAAGCCTACTGTGATGAATTATTAGGACAATGAAAATTAAACAAGAGTGAAGGCTGTAATTTGAGAGAGAAATAAATCTGCAACTTGCAGAAAGAACAGTAGCTTGGAAGATTTATTCTCTCTTTTAAAGTCACCTGTCACAATATGGTAACGCTAGGCATCACAATTTGAAAGATGGCTTCAAAATCTCCTTATTGACAATATTTCTAAGTGGCCAACTTTTCATGTGTCACCGTGTGGGGGTGGGGGACCTTGCTGCCTGTCTTTTATCTTTGCCAGGATTTGAAGGAGACGTTTATAATAATTAATAACTGAGAAGGTAGGTTGCTTTGCCAACCATATGACTATATAGTTAAGTCAGAACAGTGAAATAAACAGTAGGCACATATTATCATAAACTGGTGATGGCATTTGGAGCAATGACAAGCAAGTATAAGGAAGAAATTACAGGCTCCTTATAATAGGACCCTTGGTCCACTTATTGGAGAAGGCAATGGCACCCCACTCCAGTACTCTTGCCTGGAGAATCCCATGGATGGAGGATCCTGGTAGGCTACAGTCCATGAGGTCGCTAAGAGTCGGACATAACTAAGCGACTTCACTTTGACTTTTCACTTTCATGCAATGGAGAAGGAAATGGCAACCCACTCCAGTATTCTTGCCTGGAGAATCCCAGGCACAGAGGAGCCTGGTGGGCTGCCATCTATGGGGTCGCACAGAGTCGGATACGGTTGACGCGACTTAGCAGCAGTAGCAGCAGCAGCAGCAGCTATAAAATTAACTGTTTTACAGTTTATGCTCATGTATTCAAGTATTAATTGCTCAGTTGTGTCCAACTCTGCCAGGTTGTAGCCCACTAGGCTCCTCTGTTCAGGCAAGAATACTGGAGTGGGTGGGTTGCCATCCCCTTCTCCAAGGGATCTTCTCAGCCCAGAGGTTGAACCCATGCTTCCTGCATTGCAGGTGGAATCTTTACCATCTGAGCCACCAAGGAAGCCCATGCTAATATCTTAGATTTGGGTGAAAATAGTAATTCTTAATGTAAAACTTCAAAGTACAATGAAATGAACACAAATATGTGTGTTTTAGTCAATATTTCTCTTTTTTTCTCCCATGTAGTTATAGAATTTCTGCCATGTTTTACTGTGGGAATTTCTGCCATGTTTTATCATAAAGCAGTATGATACTAAGTCTCAGCCTCTGTATCAATGGAAGAGGAAAACACATTTATGGGGTACCTACTAAAACTTCAATAACATACAATCAATTATGTGTAACATAAGTTTTATTAGCTCCAATTTTGCAGATGAGAAAGCACAGGCCTTGAGAACCTTGATAATATGAGAAAACTTAGGCAACTAGGAAAAGTTAGCATCATAACTAGACCCCATGCTCGTCTAATTTTTCTTCTAATGATATATGTCATTCTTCCATCCAAGCAAATAAACATCTACTTTGAGAATTTATGAGCATCAGGATGTCTAATTTCAAATGCTAATCCCTTCATAGGGGAATGCTTTGAAACTTTTCTGAGCCTAATTTTTCTCCTGTTACAGGCATAAGTAGGAGTACATATAGGTCATCTGTGTAGGAGTACAGACAGGTCTTCCAGTGTTAACAGAGGTGCATGCAGAGGGTAAAATGAAGGTTATTTGGTAAATTTGGGAGGAATAGCAAGTGCAAAATCTCAGTGAAATATGAAGCTAGCTCCTCCGTTGAGAATAAGGGCTAGGTGGCTCAGTGTTGCTCATATGGCTTCACTAGTGATTCATCATAACAAATTTTTCCAGTAGTCATGTATGGATGTGAGAGTTGGACCATAAGAAAGCTGAGCACCAAGGAATTGATGCTTTTGAACTGTGGTGCTGGAGAAGACTCTTGAAAGTCCCTTGGATAGCAAGGAGATCCAACCAGTCAATCCTAAATGCAATCAACCCTGAATATTCATTGGATGGATTGGTGCCAAAGCTGAAGCTCCAATACTTTGGGCACCTGATGTAAAGAGCTGACTCACTGGAAAAGACCCTGACGCTGGGAAGATTGAGGGCAGGAGAAGAAGTGGGCAAGAGGATGAGATGTTTGAATGGCATCACTGACCCAATGGACATGAGTTTGTGCAAACTCTGGGAGACAGTGAAGGACAGGGAAGCCTGGCGTGCTGCAGTCCATGGGGTTGCAAAGAGTCCGACACGACTTAAGTGACTGAACAACAGCAACAAAAATGTGAAAGCTCAGCACGGAGGAATGTTTTTCTGTAGCCATTTTCATCTTCTCAGAGGCAGGAGTAGAATATGAGGCTAGCTGGGTTTAGCCATGGTTGAGCTTGAGACCAAATGGTAAGACGGAGTGAGTTGAGGATATAAGAAAAGAAGAAATTTCATGAAGAAACACTAGAACCTGATGGGAAGGAAAATGCAAACATGCAGAAAGAGACAGAGAGGGAGAGAAATGGAGGGAACAGAAGGGAGAGAATGAGTGTGTGTGTGTGTGTCTGGGGCGGGGGGAAGGGTTTGCAAGTGGGGGCAAAGTGATTAAGTGGTAGTGTCTGTAACCGGAAATTTAAGTGGGCTCTAAGAAATATTGGAGTAAGGGACAGAGAAGTGAAGAGAATACCAATGAGCTAGACATTGTTCCAAGTACTGAGGATATAACAGCACACAAAATGATGTAGAGATGGTTAATATTTTTGATAGTGAAATGATACCCCTATTTGGCAGAAAGCTCATAACCACCAGTCTAGACAAAGTTATAAAAACTTTAATTTACTTAATTCAGGGGTAATAAAGAAAATTATCCACTGTGATTTTGTATCTGGACTCCAGGAAAAAAAGGAAAATAATTTGTTTCAGAGCTTTTGTGTCTCTTTTAGGTAATCTCACATTAAGGGAGAGTTCATCAAAAAATATTTATTAGGCACCCATGTTCATAAACAGTACCTCAAAATTCATTTACTGCTGGGAGTAATTGTTGGAGAGGAATATATTTTAATAATAAGAGTAAAATAAGTATTTTAATTTTTTTCTGTGCATTTCTTGCAGAACATTAAGAATTAAATTAAATTCAGCCAATGTTTATGAAGGTGTTGTACTTGACCTAAATGATTTTACAATCTAGTGGGGAAGAAAAATATGTTTCAGAATTACCATAACAAAATGCATGAAGTGACAGATGTCAAAAGTTAAGTATAAACATAATGCTAGGGAGCCCCAAGGAAGGTATGATTAATTCCTGCTTGTAGTGACTGAGGACTTCAGGGGGAAATACAATTTTAGCTATATTTTGAAGAATGAGCAACATTTATAAAAGCCAGATAGGGATGCAAGAAAAGAGAATATTTAGAAAATACTCGAGGCTGAGTATAGAAGAAAGCCAGAGGCAAACAGATATAGGTTACATTCAAGAACTTGCAAATAGGATCTTGTAGTTGAACCATAGTTACATTTGGAAGAAGAGTCACATTGTAAAGCACTGCCTGGGACATAGAATATTGCTTAAATATACATTCCTGAAAAAGAAGAGATATGGCTAGCATAAAAGGTTTTTTTGGATCACTTCAGTAATATGATAATGTTCTTTTCTTAATGAACATGTACACTGGGCATTTAGAGTCTCTGACATTAGAAATACTTGTTTTTACATAAACATGGGTATAATTCAGTGGTAGAATATATTTTTGTGTTGCTGTAAAGCTCTTACTACATCCTACTCTTGGTTGATTTTGGAGAATATTGTGAGAAATCCAATGTGCCTACTAAAACCACAGATGGCTATAAGAAACTATTATCAATTGTTTCAACAATTATCAATCATAGAAATCTTTATGAATTTGCTATGAATGAACAAAGTAGGCTTTGCATCTTTTTCTTGTAAACATGAACAATATAAATGTAATTATTATGTGTCTATATATTTATTTCAGAAATCTTTAGCATTTGTCAAAAGTAGCAAATATTTTAATGTCTCTAATGTTTTAAGCTATGAAAGGTAAATGATATTCTTCATTTTATTCTAAAGATCTTTAAGTATGTAGTGATATTTATTATGCTTCTAAAATTTATTCTTACAATTTTTTGTTTGGTGAGTCATTGCAGTTTTAATTAAGAAGTACATCAAATTGTGTGGCTCTGTGATTTATAATTATGGGAATATAGCTATAAAGAAAACTCCAGAGTTATCCAATAAAATACATCAGATCAGATCAGATCAGTCACTCAGGACTCTTTGCGACCCCATGGAATGCAGCACGCCAGGCCTCCCTATCCATCACCAGCTCTCGGAGGTCACTCAGACTCACATTCATCGAGTCAGTGATGCCATCCAGCCATCTCATCCTCTGTCGTCCCCTTGTCCTCCTGCCCTCAATCCCTCCCAGCATCAGAGTCTTCTTCAATGAGTCAATTCTTCGCATGAGGTGGCCAAAATACTGGAGTTTCAGCTTTAGCATCATTCCTTCCAAAGAAATCCCAGGGCTGATTTCCTTCAGAATGGACCGGTTGGATCTCCTTGCAGTCCATGTTTATTTAACTTATATGCAGAGTACATCATGAGAAATGCTGGACCGGAGGAAACACAAGCTGGAATCAAGATTGCCGGGAGAAATATCAATAACCTCAGATATGCAGATGATACCACCCCTATGGCAGAAAGTGAAGAGGAACTAAAGAGCCTCTTGATGAAAGTGAAAGTGGAGAGTGAAAAGGTTGGCTTAAAGCTCAACATTCAGAAGACGAAGATCATGGCATCTGGTCCCATCACTACATGGGAAATAGATGGAGAAACAGTGGAAACAGTGTCAGACTTTATTTTTCTGGGCTCCAAAATCACTGCAGATGGTGACTGCAGCCATGAAATTAAAAGACGCTTACTCCTTGGAAGGAAAGTTATGACCAACCTAGATAGCATATTCAAAAGCAGAGACATCACTTTGCCAACAAAGGTTCGCCTAGTCAAGGCTATGGTCTTTCCTGTGGTCATGTATGGATGTGAGAGCTGGATTGTGAAGAAGGCTGAGCACCGAAAAATTGATGCTTTTGAACTGTGGTGTTGGAGAAGACTCTTGAATTGATTTCACTGATATATATTTTGAATTACTCATTGATCTCATTAACTTAGAAGTTTCAGAATAATTTTTCATTGTATATATATATATATATATATATATTCTTAAGAAATCTGTATGCAAGTCAGGAAGCAACAGTTAGAACTGGTCATGGAACAACAGACTGGTTCCAAATAGGAAAAGGAGTACGTCAAGGCTGCATATTGTCACCATGTTTATTTAACTTCTATGCAGAGTACATCATGAGAAATGCTGAACTGGAAGAAACACAAGTTGGAATCAAGATTGCCGGGAGAAATATCAATAACCTCAGATATGCAGATGACACTACTCTTATGGCAGAAAGTGAAGAAGAATTTAAGAGCCTCTTGATGAAAATGAAAGTGGAGAGTGAAAAGGTTGGCTTAAAGCTCAACATTCAGTAAATGAAGATCATGGCATCTGGTCCCATCACTGCATGGGAAATAGATGGGGAAACAGTGGAAACAGTGTCAGACTTTGTTTTTCTGGGCTCCAAAATCACTGCAGATGGTGACTGCAGCCATGAAATTAAAAGACGCTTACTCCTTGGAAGGAAAGTTATGACCAACCTAGATAGCATATTCAAAAGCAGAGACATTACTTTACCAACAAAGGTTCGCCTAGTCAAGGCTATGGTCTTTCCTGTGGTCATGTATGGATGTGAGAGCTGGACTGTGAAGAAGGCTGAGCGCCGAAGAATTGATGCTTTTGAACTGTGGTGTTGGAGAAGACTCTTGAGAGTCCCTTGGAGTGCAAGAAGATCCAACCAGTCCATTCTGAAGGAGATCAATCCTGGAATTTCTTTAGAAGGAATGATGCTAAAGCTGAAACTCCAGTATTTTGGCCACCTCATGCGAAGAGTTGACTCATTGGAGAAGACTCTGATGCTGGGAGGGATTGAGGGCAGGAGGAGAAGGGGACGACAGAGGATGAGATGGCTGGATGGCATCACTGACTCGATGGATGCGAGTCTGAGTGACCTCCGGGAGCTGGTGATGGACAGGGAAGCCTGGCGTGCTGCGGTTCATGGGGTTGCAAAGAGTCGGACACGACTGAGCAACTGATCTGATCTGATATATATATAATATTCGACCCTCAGTAAATCTCACCAACAAACAACAACTAAGAATATTTTCATTGTTTTCATGGTGGCTGCTGCTGCTGCTAAGTCGCTTCAATTGTGTCTGACTCTGTGCGACCCCATAGACGACAGCCCACCAGGCTCCCCTGTCCTTAGGATTCTCCAGGCAAGAACACTGGAGTGAGTTGCCATTTCCTTCTCCAATTTTCATGGTGGACTAAGGCCGAAAAGATTCAAAATGTTAATATTTGCATTGGTGTTTATGAACAGTTCTCTGTAGACCAGCAATATTTTCACTTTCTGAAGTGAAACTAAATATATGGATATCTGGTTCTTTCTGGTTATTCCAATTGCCTTGTAGTTTTCAGAATTTTTGAGACAGCACATACAGAATTAATACATAGAGCTCATATCTTCTTTTGTTCCCAGAGACTGTTTCCCTTGTTGAAAGCGTTCTGATATCATTTTAGAAGAGAAAACAAATATGATAGAAGTCATATTTGTTTGATAGAAGTCAACAGTTATATCCTCTAGTAATGTGCTGCAGTATATTATAGATATATATGTATATGCATACATATGTATATAAAACCTAAATTATAGTATATTAAACTCTTATTTTTCATTCTCTTATGTGGTTATTAAAAATGTTTTTTCCCCCTGAGTCAGATCTTCTATATTTGTCCCACCCTGTCCTCTATACTGTACAATTCCAACTGATAAAGAATCATAATTTTATTAATTTCACATATAGATATTTTCCCCAGTGAATAGACTGTTCTTTATCATATTTATTATCACAGAGTAAATTTCTTTTGACTTTTACCAATAGTGAGTGCTCATTTAAGTGGTAAAAACCCAGCCACTCTCTTGAACTAACCAAGTGGAGAAAGATATAAAGAACTGGAAAAGATACAACAATAAAATAAAAGTGTTTGTACAGCTTTACTCTCCTTTGATTAAAGTGCCCCAGAAACCTAAGTGTGAGAGAAATTAAATTATTATAACTAATACTGAGGTCTGCTGGGTGATTTTACATAAGAACTTTAAGCCTTTAAGTGATTATAATTTTCTTACTTGTGGAAAAAAAAAAAATTACTGGTTACACAATTTTCTTTATATATATATGACCAATTATAAATACTTATAACATAATTTATATATATATAATTTATACTGTTTAATTTTGTAATTTTATATTATACATTAGTTATACATTATTTAAAGACACATGTCATAGAGAACACCCTAGAGCTTAAAAGGTACTCTTTAAACAGAAAAGAAGAACCTATAGAAAAGGGAAAATCATAATACAAAGGGAAAATAAATATATAAAAGAATTGAAGATCCCCCAAATAAGCTAATACATAGACTACAAAAACAATAACATTTTTTGGTAAAAATGACTGTGCAGTCATGTGTGATCAGTTGCAAAGTCACGTCTGACTCTTTGTGACCCCTTGAACTGTAGCCTACCAAACTCCTCTGTTTATGGAGTTTTTCAGGTAAGAATTCTGGAGTGGATTGCTATTTTCTCCTCCAGAGGATCTTCCCAACCTAGGGATCAAACCCATGTCTCTTGCATCTCCTGCACTGGCAGTGGGATTGTTTACCAGTATGCCACCTGGGAAATCCTAAAAGTCATTATAACTATAATTATTTGCAAAAGGATAAATATGAAGATGTAAAATAGAGCATCAACATCACAAAATGTAGGGAGGAAGTTAAAAAATGTAGATCTTTTAGAATATGCTCAGATTGTATGAATATGAGCTCAAAGCAAGTAGACATGTGTTCTTGGATTGGAATAAACAATATTGTCAAAATGAGTATACTACCCAAAACAATCTACAGAGTCAATTAAATTTCTATCAAATAACCAGTGGCCTTTTTCATGGAATTAGAATTTAAAAAAAAAATTTACTCTTCGTGTGCAAACACAAAGGACTTTGAATAGCCAAAGCAATCTTAAGAAAAATTGAGCTGGAGAAATCAAGCTCCCCAAGTTCATACTATAATGCATAGCTACAGTAATCAAAACAGCATGATACTGGCACAAAAGTAAAGATCAGTGGAATAAGATAGAAAGTCCAGAGATAAATACTAAGCATCTTCATCACCTAAACTATAACAAGGAGACAAGAATATCCAATGGAGAAAAGGCAGTCTCTTCAATAAGTGGTGCTGGGAACTGGGCAGCTACATATAAAAGAATGAAATTAAAATGTTCTCTGAAACCATACACATAAATAAGCTCAAAGTGGCTTAAAGACTTAAATGTAAAGCTGAATACTATAAAATTCTCAGAGGAAAACATAGGCAGAACACTTCTGACATATGTCAAAGCAGAATCTCTTTCTAAATAAGAGATCTAAATAAAATTAAAAATGTTTGCATAGTAAAAGAAACCACGAACACAATGAAAAGACAGCTTACAGAATGAGAGAAAATACTGACAAATGAAACAACCGACAGTACATTAATCTCCAAAATATACAAATAGCTCATAGAGCACAATATAAAAAAAAATAAAACAACCCAATCAAAAAATTGGTAGAAGATCTAAAGAGACAATTTCTCCAAAGAAGACATACAGATGACCAAAAAGTACATGAAAAGATGCTCACAATATACAAATAATAAATATTAGGCTAAAGAGGTTGTGGAGAAACGGGAGCCCTCCTACACTTTTGGTGGGAAAGCACATTGATACAACAATTAATGGAGAACAGTATGGAGATTCCTGAAAGAGTAAAAATAGAATTATCATATGATACTGCAATCCCACTCATGGACATATACCCAAAGAAAACTGTAATTTGAAAAGATATATATATACCCCAATGTTCAATGTAGCATTATTTACTGTAGCTAGAACATGGAAGCAACCTAAATAATCTCCATCAACAGAAGAAAGAATAAAGAGAAGTGGCACATATATACAATGGAATATTAAACAGTCATAAAAAGAATGGAATAATGTCAGTTACAGCAACATGGATGTGCCTAAATATTGTCATACAGAGTAAAGTAAGGCAGACAGAGAAAAACAAGTAACATATAATAACACTTATATGTGGAAACCAAAAAATGGTACAAATGGACTTATTTGCAAGACAGAAATGGAGTCACAGATGTAGAAAGCAAACTTACGGTTAATGGTGGAGGAGAGAAGGGAAGGAGGAGAAGGGATAAATTGGGAGATTCGGATTGAGATATACACATGACTATATATAAAATAACTAATAGGCACCTATAGCACAGGTGCTATAACTATTCAATAGTCTGTAATGACCTATATGGGAAGATAGCTTTAAAAAGAATAGATACATGTATGTGTATAACTGGATCACTTTGTTTACAGTAGAAACTAATATCACATTGTAAATCAACTATACTTCTGTAAAAATTTTTAAAAAATACAGCAAGTAGATAAAGTTATGGGTCAACACAATGGAAAACCAGGGTAACTACAAATTAAAAAGTAATAGACTCAAAAAAAAAAAAAATTAATCCAAGCACAAACAAAAGACAAACATCAAATTGTGAAGGTAAAAAACAAAACCAAAAAAGCTACGAAATTAGGAAACAAGGTTGAAATGGCAATAGATACATATCTACCAATAATCATTTTAAATGTCAATGGACTAAATGCTCTAATCAAAAAACACAGAGTGGTGGATTGGATTAGAAAGAAAAACACAATTGTACAATATGTTGCCTAGAAAAGATTTTAGGGTGAAAGACACAGATAGAAATTAAGAAAATGGAAAAAAGATATTTCATGCAAATGAAATGACAAGAAAGTGGGGGGGGGTAGCCAAGCTCATATCAGACAAAATCAAAATTTAAATTAAAACCAGTAAAGATAATAACAGACATTATATAATAATAAAGAGATCAATTCAAGAAGAGAACAATACAGTCATTAATATGTATGCACAAATTACAGGAGCACCTAAATATACAAAAAAAATACTAACAGACATATAGGGAGAAATTAACAGGAATTTAATAATAGTAAAAGATTTAACACCCCAATGACATCAATGGACAGATCTTCTAGACAGAAAGTTAATAAGGCAAGAAGAGGTCCTAAATAATACAATGCAACAGTTAGACTTAATTGATACTTTTAGGACTTTACTTTAAAAAAACCCAAAAACACAGAATATACATTCTTGTCAAGTCCACATGAAATATTATCTAAGACTGATCATAAACAAGGACACAAAATAAGCCTCAACAAATTCAAGAGGATAGAAATATTGTGAAGCATTTTCTCCTGACAATAACTGTATGAAACTTGAAATCAACTGGAGAAAGCAAAAGGGAAAATAACACATTGAGACTAAACAAGCTACCAAAAAAACTCAATGGGTCAGTGATAAAACTAAAGAAGAAATTTAAAAATACCTCAATAAAATGACAATAAAAACAAAAACCTTACAAAAATCTATGGAATGCAGCAAAAGGAGTTCTAAGAGGAAAGTTTACAGTGATACAAGACTTCCTCAAGAAATAAAAACAATCTCAAATGAAGAACTTAACCTATCACCTAAAAGAATTAGAAGAAGAAGAATCAAAACCAAAAGTCAACAAAAGAAAGGCAACAATAAAGTTTAGAGAGGATATAAGTAAAATAGATCAATAAGACAATAGAAAACATCAACAAAAGCAAGAGAGGGTTGTTTGAAAAGATAAAAAATATCAACAAAAGCCTAGTCAGGCACAACAAGAAGAAAAGAGAGACAATCCAAATAAAATAAGAAATGAAAAGGGAGAAATAACAGCTGACACATGCTAGCAAGATAGTGTTCAAAATCCTTTAAGCTAGGCTTAAAAAGTATGTGAACTAAAAAATTCCAGATGTTCAAGCTGGGTTTAGAAAAGGCAGAGGAACCTGAGATCAAATTGCCAACATATGCCAGATCATGGAGAAAGCAAGAGAATTCCAGAAAAACATCTACTTCTGCTTCATTGAAAGGCTATGCTAAAGCCTTTGACTGTGTGTATCATACCAAGATGTGGAAAATTTTTAAAGAGATGGGAATACTGGACTGCCCTACCTGTTTCCTGAGAAACCTGTATGCAAGTCAAGAAAAAACAAGTAGAAAGGGACACGAAACAACATACTGGTTCAAAACTGGGAAAGGAGTACATCAAGGCTGCATCTTGTCACTGTGCTCATTTAACTTATATGTAGAGTGCATCATACAAAATATCAGGCTGGATGAATCACAAGCTAGAATCAAGATGCCTGCAGAAATATCAGTATCGTCAAATATGCAGATGACACCACCTTAATGGCAGAAAGCAAAGAGGACCTAAAGTGATTCTTGATGGAGATGAAACAGGAGAGTGAAAAAGCTGGCTTAAAACTCAGCATTTTAAAAACTAAGATCATGACATCCAGTCCCATCATTTTATAGGAAATAGATGGGGTAAAAGTAGAAATAGTGAGAGACTATTTTCTCGGGCTCCAAAATCACTGCAGACAGTGGCTGCAGCCATGAAATTAAAACCACTTGCTCCTTGGAAGAAAAGTTATGACAAAACTAGACAGCATATTAAAATCAGAGATATCACTTTGCCGACAAAGGTCCATATAGTCAAAGCTACGGTTTTTCCAGTAGTCATGTATGGATGTGAAAGTTGGACCATAAAGAAGTCTGAGCAATGAAGAATTGATGCTTTGGAACTAGTGCTGGAGAAGACTCTTTAAAGTCCCTTGGACAGCAAGAAGATCAAACCAGTCAATCCTAAATGAAATCATCCATGAATATTCATTGGAAGGACTGATGTAGAAACTGAAGCTCCAAAACTTTGGCCACCCAATGCAAATAGCCAGCTTATTAGAAAAGACCCTGATACTGAGAAAGATTGAGGGCAGGAGGAGCAGGGGTCAACAGAGGATGAGATAGATGGTTGGATGGCATCACCGACTCAATGGACATGAATCTGAGCAAACTCCAGGAGATAGTGAAGGACAGGGAAACTTGGCAGGCTGTAGTCCATGGGGTCACAAAGAGTCAGACAAGACTGAGTGACTGAGCAACAACAGAGAAAGAATTTTTCAACCCAATATCTATGATGAATGTTGATGCAAAAATCCTCAACAAAATATGTGCTAACTTAATCCAATAATATATAAAAAGAATCATGCAACATAATCAATTTAATTTCATTCCTGTGTTGGAAAAATGCTTCAACATATACAAGCAATCAGTGTGACAGATTAACAAAAAGAATGACAAAAACAACCTGATGATCTCATTAGATGTAGGGAAAGTATTTGATAAAATTTAACATTCATTCATGAAAAAAACTCTCACCAAGGTAGGTATCTGATACATACGACCACTTTTCCCTTCCCTGGCTGCTGCTACTGCTGCTAAGTCGCTTCAGTCACGTCCGACTCTATTCGACCCCATAGATGGCAGCCCACCAGGCTCCCCCGTCCCTGGGATTGTCCAGGCAAGAACACTGGAGTGGGTTGCCATTTCCTTCTCCAATGCATGAAAGTGAAAAGTAAAAGTGAAGTCGCTCAGTAGTGTCCAACTCTTAGTGACGCCATGGACTGTAGCCTACCAGGCTCCTCCACCCATGGTATTTTCCAGGCAAGAGTACTGGAGTGGGGTGCTATTGCCTTCTCCACCAGATGGGGTCTAAAAGTTCTTCCAGATATAATTCCACAGACTCAAGTTGGCAAAAGCACCCTGAGCTCCAGGGACATCCTAAGGAAATCATAATGTCTTTACCTCAAAAATGAGGACTGGGGAGCTCCCTGGCACAGTTTTCTATTCAAATTATTGTGTTGTTTTTGTTACAATTGAGGAGCCAATATTTAAACAGTATTATTAATTAAAGTCTATAGTTCATGCCTCTCCTCATCTCTATTCTCTCCTGCTGAAACTGCTATGAGTAATATATGTTGAAGTATGAAATGGTGTTAGTTGCTCAGTCATGTCTGACTCTGTAACTCCATGGACTGAAGCCCACCAGGCTCCTCTGTCCGTGGGATTCTCCAGGCAAGAATACTAGAGTGGGTTGCCATTCCCTTCTCCAGGGGATCTTCTTGACCCAGGCAACAAACCCATGTCTCATGCATTATAGGCAGATTCTTTACCATCTGAGCCACCAGGGAAGCCCAAGGTAGGAAGAGAGGGAACATATCTCAACAGAGTTAAACCCTTTTAAAACAAGTCCACAACCAACATAATTCTCAATGGTAAATAAATTCTTCCTACAAGTCAGGAAGAAGACAATGGTGCCCACTCTTACCACTTCCAGTCAACATAGTATTGGGAGTTCTAGCCACAGTAATTGGACAAGGAAATAAAATAAAAGATATGCAAGTAGGAAGGGAAGAGGTAAAACTGTCACTCTTTGCTAATGATATGATACTTTATATAGAGAAACATGGTCACCACACAAAAACCATTAGAACTAATAAATAGATTCAGCAAGCTAGCAGTAGGCAAGATTAATATGTAGAAATCAGTTGCATTTCTTTACACTAGAATATTATAAAAAATTTTGAAATCTCATTTAAAATTGTGTCAAAAATTAAAATAACTAGGAATACACAAAATCCTAAAATATGATGCTATTAAAGTGTTGCACTAAGTATGCCAGCAAATTTGGAGAACTCAGCAGTGACCACAGGAATGGAAAAAGTCAGTTTTCATTCCAATTCCAAAGAAGGGCAATGCCAAAGAATGTTCAATATCAGATCAGATCAGTCGCTCAGTCGTGTCCAACTCTTTGCGACCCCATGAATCACAGCACACCAGGCCTCCCTGTCCATCACCAACTCCTGGAAGTCACTGAGACTCACATCCATCGAGTCAGTGATGCCATCCAGCCATCTAATCCTCTGTCGTCCCCTTCTCCTTCTGCCCCCAATACCTTCCAGCATCAGAGTCTTTTCCAATAAGTCAATTCTTTGCATGAGGTGGTCAAAGTACAGGAGTTTTAGCTTTAGCATCATTCCCTCCAAAGAAATCCCAGGGCTGATCTTCAGAATGGACTGGTTGGATCTCCTTGCAGTCCAAGGAACTCTCAAGAGTCTTCTCCAACACCACAGTTCAAAAGCATCAATTCTTCGGCGCTCAGCCTTTTTACAGTCCAGCTCTCACATCCATACGTGACCACAGGAAAAACCATAGCCTTAACTAGGCGAACCTTTGTTGGCAAAGTAATGTCTCTGTTTTTGAATATGCTATCTAGGTTGGTCATAACTTTCCTTCCAAGGAGTAAGCATCTTTTAATTTCATGGCTGCAGTCACCATCTGTAGTGATTTTAGAGCCCAGAAAAATAAAGTTTGACACTGTTTCCACTGTTTCCCCATCTATTTGCCATGAAGTGATGGGACCAGATGCCATGATCTTCGTTTTCTGAATGTTGAGCTTTAAGCCAACTTTTTCACTCTCTACTTTCACCTTCATCAAGAGGCTTTTTAGTTCCTCTTCACTTTGTGCCATAAGGGTGGTGTCATCTGAATATCTGAAGTGATTGATATTTCTCCCAGCAATCTTGATTCTAACCTGTGTTTTTTCCAGTCCAGCGTTTCTCATGATGTAGTTTGCATATAAGTTAAATAAATGGGGTGACAATATACAGCCTTGATGTACTCCTTTTCCTATTTGGAACCAGTCTGTTGTTCCATGTCCAGTTTTAACTGTTGCTTCCTGACCTGCATACAAATTTCTCAAGAGGCAGATCAGGTGGCCTGGTATTCCCATCTCTTTCAGAATTTTCCACAGTTTATTGTGATCCACACAAAGGCTTTGGCAGAGTCAGTAAAGCAGAAATAGATGTTTTTCTGGAACTCTTTTGCTTTTTCCATGATCCAGCAGATGTTGGCAATTTGATCTCTGGTTCCTCTGCCTTTTCTAAAACCAGCTTGAACATCAGGAAGTTCACGGTTCACATATTGCTGGAGCCTGGCTTGGAGAATTTTGAGCATTACTTTACTAGCCTGTGAGATGAGTGCAGTTGTGCGGTAGTTTGAGCATTCTTTGACATTGGCTTTCCTTGAGATTGGAATGAAAACTGACCTTTTCCAGTCCTGTGGCCACTGCTGAGTTTCCCAAATGTGCTGGCATGTTGAGTGCAACACTTTCACAGCATCATCTTTCAGGATTTGGAATAGCTCAACTGGAATTCCATCACCTCCACTAGCTTTGTTCATAGTGATGCTTTCTAAGGCCCACTTGACTTCACATTCCAGGATGTCTGGCTCTAGGTCAGTGATCACACCATCATGATTATCTGGGTCGTGAAGCTCTTTTTTGTACAGTTCTTCTGTGTATTCTTGCCATCTCTTCTTAATATCTTCTGCTTCTGTTAGGTCCATACCATTTCTGTCCTTTATCGAGCCCATCTTTGCATGAAATGTTCCTTTGGTATCTCTGATTTTCTTGAAGAGATCCCTAGTCTTTCCCATTCTGTTACCCCACATCCGAGGTCAGGGGCAGCGATGAGAGGAGTTACCCTGCGTACAAAGTCAGGGGCGGTGGCTCAGAGGAGATACCCCATGCCCCAAGCCCGAGGCCAGGGGCAGCGGGCGGGCGAGCTACCCCACACCTGAGGCCAGAGGTGGTGGCTGGCAGGACCAACCCCACGTCCAAGGAGCTGTGGCTGCGCGGGTGCAGGACGGAGGAGCTATCCCAAGTTGAAGGTCAGGAAGGGCAGAGGTGAGGAGAGACCCCTCATCCAAGGTAAGGTGCGATGGCTGTACTTTGCTGGAGTAGCCGTAAAGAGATACCCCAGGCCCAAGGTAAGAGAAACCCAAGTAAGACGGTAGGTGTTGCAAGAGGGCATCAGAGGGCAAACACACTGAAACCATACTCACAGAAAACTAGTCAATCTAATCACACTAGGTCCATAGCCTTGTGTAACTCAACGAAACTAAGCCATGACCGTGGGGCAACCCAGGATGGGCAGGTCATGGTGGAGAGATCTGACAGGATGTGGTCCGCTGGAGAAGGGAATGGCAAACCACTTCAGTATTCTTGCCTTGAGAACCCCATGAACAGTATGAAAAGGCAAAATGATAGGATACTGAAAGAGAAACTCCCCAGGTCAGTAGGGGCCCAATATGTTACTGGAGATCAGTAGAGAAATAACTCCAGAAAGAATGAAGGGATGGAGCCAAAGCAAAAAGAATACCCAGCTGTGGATTTGTCTGGTGATAGAAGAAAGGTCTGATGCTGTAAACAATATTGCATAGGAACATGGAATGTCTGGTCCATGAATCAAGGCAAATTGGAAATGGTCAAACAAGAGATGGCCAGAGTGAATGTCGACATTCTGGAAATCAGTGAACTCAAATGGACTGGAATGGGTGAATTTAACTCAGATGACCATTATATCTACTACTGTGGGCAGGAATCCCTCAGAAGAAATGGAGTGGCCATCATGGTCAACAAAAGAGTTCAAAATGCAGTACTTGGATGCAATCTCAAAAACGACAAAATGATCTCTGTTCGTTTCCAGGGCAAACCATTCAATATCACAGTAATCCAAGTCTATGCCCCAACCAGTAACGCTGAAGAAGCTGAAGTTGAATAGTTCTATGAAGACCTACAAGACCTTTTAGAACTAACACCCAAAAAAGATGTCCTTTTCATTATAGGGGACTGGAATGCAAAAGTAGGAAGTCAAGAAACACCTGGAGTAACAGGCACATTTGGCCTTGTTATACAGAATGAAGCAGGGCAAAGACTAATAGAGTTTTGCCAAGAAAATGCACTGGTCATAACAAACACCCACTTCCAACAACACAAGAGAAGACTCTAAACATGGACATCACCAGATGGTCAACACCGAAATCAGGTCGATTATATTCTTTGCAGCCAAAGATGGAGAAGCTCTGTACACTCAGCAAAAACAAGACCAGGAGCTGACTGTGGCTCAGACCATGAACTCCTTATTGCCAAATTCAGACTGAAATTGAAGAAAGTAGGGAAAACCACTAGACCATTCAGGTATGACCTGAATCAAATCCCTTATGATTATACAGTGGAAGTGAGAAATAGATTTAAGGGCCTAGATCTGATAGATAGATTGCCTGATGAACTATGGAGTGAGCTTCGTGACATTGTACAGGAGACACGGATCAAGACCATCCCCATGGAAAAGAACTGCAAAAAAGCAAAATGGCTGTCTGGGGAGGCCTTACAAATAGCTGTGAAAAGAAAAGAAGTGAAAAGCAAAGGAGAAAAGGAAAGATATAAGCATCTGAATGCAGAGTTCCAAAGAATATCAAGAAGAGATAAGAAAGAATGTTCAAACTGCAGCGCAATTGTGTTCATTTAACATGCTAGCAAGGCAATGCTCAAAATCCTTCCAGGTAGGCTTCAATAGTACATAAACCTAGAACTTCCAGATATACAAGCTGGATTTAGAAAAGGAAGAGGAACCAGAGATAAAACTGCAAATATCTGCTGTATCATAGAAAAAGGAAGAAAATTCCAGTAAAACATTTACTTCTGCTTCATTGACTATGCCTAAGTCTTCCTATGTGTAATGTCTGGGAAGTGGCTTTGCTGAGACCATAGCAGAGGCAGGAGCAAGATAGTGACTGGCACCTGAGTTCCTAGCATGGTGGGGAGGGAGTCTGCAAAGTACTATTCACTCCCTTCAGGGCAGCCTGGCTACCAGGCCTGAGCAATAACATCAAGGAGCTGGAGGAGAGGAAAGGCTGGGGCCATAGCTCGGCTGGCAGTGGGCCATCAGGGCAGATAAATGGTCCAAGGACAGCAGCCACAGCTGTGAGGCCAGGGAGCCCTCTGCTCCTGAGCATCCTCAAACCATGTCTCCACCTTCCTTAAACACCCTTCCTGGCAACTCCAGCAGGGTCTCTGCCTCAGCTCCTGGGTGGCACTTTGATGGACACCAGAGGGCAGGTAAAAGTTTCAGTTCAGTTCAGTTCAGTCACTCAGATGTGTCCAACTCTTTGCAGCCCCATGAACTACAGCACAACAGGCCTCCCTGTCCATCACTAACTTCTGGAGTTCACCCAAACTCATGTCCATTGAATCGGTGATGCCATCCAACCATCTCATTCTCTGTCATCCCCTTCTCCTCCTGCCATCAATCTTTCCCAGCATCAGGGTCTTTTCATATGATTCTGCTCTTCGCATCAGGTGGCCAAAGTATTGGAGTTTCAGCTTCAACATCAGTCCTTCCAAAGAACATCCAGAACTGATCTCCTTTACGATGGACTGGTTAGATCTCCTTGCAGTCCAAGGAACTCTCAAGATTCTTCTCCAACTCCACAGTTCAAAAGCATCAATTCTTCGGTGCTCAGCTTTCTTTATAGTCCCACTCTCACATCCATACATGACCACAGGAAAAACCATAGCCTTGACAAGACAGATCTTTGTTGGCAAAGTAATGTCTCTGCTTTTTAATATGCTGTCTAGGTTAGTCATGATTTTCCTTCCAAGGAGGAAATGACTTTTAATTTCATGGCTGCAATCACCATCTGCAGTGATTTTGGAGCCCAAGAAAATAGAGTCTGACACTGTTTCCACTGTTTCCCCATCTATTTGCCATGAAGTGATGGGACTGGATGCCATGATCTTCGTTTTCTGAGTGTTGAGTTTTAAGCCAACTTTTTCACTCTCCACTTTCACTTTCATCAAGAGGCTCTTAAATTCTTCTTCACTTTCTGCCATAAGGGTGGTGTCATCTGCATATCTGAGGTTATTGATATTTCTCCCAGCAATCTTGATTCCAGCTTATGCTTCTTCCAGCCTAGTATTTCTCACGATGTACTCTGCATAGAAGTTAAATAAGCAGGGTGACAATATACAGCCTTGATGTACTCCTTTTCCTATTTGGAACCAGTCTGTTGTTCCATGTCCAGTTCTACCTGTTGCTTCCTGACCTGCATACAGGTTTCTCAAGAGGCAGGTCAGGTGGTCTGGTATTCCCATTTCTTTCAGAAATTTCCACAGTTTATTGTAATCCACACAGTCAAAGGCTTTGGCATAGTCAATAAAGCTGAAATAGATGTTTTTCTGGAACTCTCTTGCTTTTACAATGATCCAGTGGATGTTGACAATTTTATCTCTGGTTCCTCTACATTTTCTAAAACCAACTTGAACATCTGGAAATCCATGGTTCACGTGTTGTTGAAGCCTGTCTTGGAGAATTTTGAGCATTATTTTACTAGTGTGTGAGATGAGTGAAATTGTGCAGTAGTTTGAGAATTTTTTGGCATTGCCTTTCTTTGAGATTGGAATGAAAACTGACCCTTTCCAGTCCTGTGGCACTGCTGTGTTTTCCAAAGTTGCTGGCATACTGAGTGGAGCACTTTCACAGCTTTGTTTGTAGTGATGCTTCCTCATGCCCACTTGACTTCACACTCCAGGGTAAAGGTTTACAGGCTCAATGAGGACCGATAGTATGACAACCCATGTGCCAGGCATGTCATCTAGCTACATGGAGCTAGAGCATGTCCCTGCTAGTCAGGGCCTTCTCCAGTGGTCTACTGGAGAAGGGAATGGCAAACCACTTCAGTATTCTTGCCACAAGAAACCCATGAACATAATGAAAAGTCAAAAAGATATGACATGAGAAGATGATCCCCCAGATTAGTAGGTGTCCAATATGCTACTGGGGCAGAGGAGAGTTACAGCTCCAGAAAGAATGGAGAGGTAGGGTTAAAACCGAAACTTTGCTCATTTATGGATGTGTCTGGTACTGAAGTAAAGTCTAGTGCTGTAAAGAACTGTACTTCATAGGAACCTCGAATGTTAGGTCCATGAATCAAGGTAAGTTGGATGTGGTCAAACAGGAGATGGCAAGAGTGAAGATTGACATTTTAGGAATCAGTGGTGTAAAATGGACAGGAATGGGTGAATTTAATTTGGAGGACCATTATATCTACTACCGTAGGCAAGAATCCCTTAGAAGAAATGGAGTAGCCCTCACAGTCAAGAGTTTGAAATATAGTACTTCTGTGTAATCTCAAAAATGACAGAATGATCTCATTTTCTTTCCAAGGGAAACCATTCAACATGACAGTAAACCATGTTTACACCCCAACCACTAATGGCAAAGAAGCTAAAGCTGAATAGTTCAATGAAGATCTACGAGATTTTCTAGACCTAACACCAAAAAAAAGATGTCCTTTTTGTCACAGGGGACTGGAATGCAAAAGTAGGAAGTCAAGAAATATACAGAAAAATGGTCAAGGTTGGCCTTGGAGTAAAAAATGAAGCAGGACAAAAGCTAAGAATGCTTTGCCAAGGAACGCACTGGTAATACAAACATCCTCTTTCAACAACACAAGAGATGACTCTACCCATGGACATCACCAGATGGTAAATATTGAAATCAGACTGATTATATTCTCTGCAGCTAAAGATAGAGGAGTTTCATATAGTCAGTAAAAACAAGAGCTGGAGCTGACTGTGGCTCAGATCATAGCTCTTTATTGCAAAATTCAAACTTTATTTGAAGAAAGTAGGGGAAACCACTGAAACATTCAGGTATGAACTAAATCTAATCCCTTATGATTATACAATGGAGGTGACAAATCAATTCAAGAGATTAGATCTGGGAGAGTGCCTGAAGAACTATGGATGGAAGTTTGCAACATTGTGCAGCAGATGGTGACCAAAACCATCCCCAAGAAAATAAAATGCAAAATGCAAAATATTTGTTTGAGAAGGCCTTACAAAAATAGCTGAGTTAATGAAAAGAAGCAAAAGGCAAAAGGGAAAGATACACCCAACTGAATGCAGAGTTTCAGGGAATAACAAGGAGAGATAAGAAAGTTTTCTTAATTGAACAATGCAAAGAAATAGAGGAAAACAATAGAATGGCAAAAACTAGAGACCTCTGCAAAAAATTGGAGACCTGAGGGAACATTTCATGCAAAATGGGCACAACAAAGGACAGATATGGAAAGGGCCTCATAGAAATAGAATATATTAAGAAGAAGTGACAAGAATATACAGAAGAATTGTACAAAAAAGGGTCTTAATGACCCAGATAAGCACAATGGCCTGGTCACTCACCTAGAGCCAGACATCCTGGAGTCTGAAGTCAATTGGGCCTTAGGAAGCATTACTATGAACACAGCTAGTGTGGAGGTGATAGAATTTCAGCTGAATTATTTCAACAAAATTCCTAAAAGATGATGCTGTGAAAGTGCTGCAGTCAATATGTCAGCAAATTTGGAAAACTCATGAGTGCCCACAGGACTGGAAAAGGTCAGTTTTCCTTCCAATCCCAAAGAAAGGCAATGCCAAAGAATGTTCAAACTCCAATATAATTGCAATTGTATTGCAATTACAGTATTAGAAAGTCAGATATACAAGCTGGATTTAGAAGAGGCAGAGGAACCAGAGATCAAATTGCCAACATCGGCCAGATCATGGAGAAAACAAGGGAACTCCAGAAAAACATCTGCTTTAGTTTCATTGACTACACTAAAATTTTTGAACATGTGGGTCACAAAAAAATGTGGAAAATTCTTAGAGATGGGAATACATCAAGGCAGTATATTATTACCCTGCTTATTTAATTTATATGCAGAGTACATCATGTGAAATGCTGTGCTAGATAATTCACAAGCTGGAATCAAGATTGCCTGGAGAAATCTCAATAACCTCAGATATGTAGATGATACCACCCCTATGGCAGAAAGTGAAGAGGAACTAAAGAGCCTCTTGATAAGATTTAAGGGGACAGTTAAAAAGCTGGCTCAAAAACTCAACATTCACAAAACTTAAGATCATGGCATCTGGTCCCATCACTTCACGGCCAATAGATGGGGAAACAGTGGAAACAGTGACAGGTTTTATTTTCTTTGGCTCCAAAATCACTGTGGAAAGTGACTATAGCCAGGAAATTAGAAGCCATTTGCTCTTTGGAAGAAAAGTTATGACAAATATAGACAACATATTAAAAAGCAGAGATATCACTTTGCTGACAAAGGTCCATATGGCAAAGCTATGATTTTTCCAGTGGTCATGTATGGATGTGAGAGTTGGACCATAAAGAAAGCTGAGCACAGAAGAATTGATTTTGAACTGTGGTGCTGGAGAAGACTCTTGAGAGTCCCTTAGAGTGCAAGGAGATTAACCAGTCCATCCAAAAGGAAATCAACCCTGAATATTCACTAGAAGGACTGATGCTGAAGCTGAAGCTCCAGTACTTTGGCCATCCATTTCGAAGAGCTGACTGAATGGAAAAGACTCTGGTGCTTAGAAAGATTGAGGGTAAGAAGAGAAGTGGGCAGTATCATCTCATGTACATTAATTTGAGAAATCTCCAGGAGATAATGAAGGACAGGGAACCCTGTACAGCTATAGTTCATGGGGTTGTAAGGAGTCAAGACTTAGCAACTGAACAACAACATTTAGCCAAGGAGGTCCTTTTTTTGAAAACATTAAAACACTGACAAATGAAATTAAAGATGACTCAAAGAAATAGAAGGATATCACATGCTATTGGATGGAACAATTAATGTTTTGAGAATGGCTATACTTACCCTAAAGCAATCTACAGATTTAATATAATCCCTATTAAAAATACCCACAATATTTTCCATGGAACTGGAACAAATAATACTAAAATTTATATGGAACCATAAAAGACTCAGAATTGCCAAAGCAATCCTGAGGAAAAAATCAGAAAGCTACAAGCATTACCATTTTCAAACCTCAGACAATACTAAAAGCTACAGCAATCAAAGCAGCATGATACTGACACACACATGCAGAAAAACATATAGATCAATAGCACAGAATAGAGAGTCCAGAAATAAACCCACACACCTATGATCAACTAATCTACGACAAAGGAGGCAAAAATATTCAATGAAGAAAAGTCTCTTCAGCAAGTATTGCTGGGAAACCTGGACAGCTAGATGTAAATCAGTCAAATTAGGACCCTACCTCACATCATACAGACAAAGTTAAAATGGTTTAAAGACTTAAATATGACATGATCCATAACACTCCTAGAAGAGGATATAGGCAAAAGTTTCTTGGACATAAATCATAGTAATATCTTAGATCAGACTCCTAAGTCAAAATAAATGCTAGCATAAATAAGAAAATGAGACTGAATCAAACTTAAAAGCTTTAGCACTGCAAAGGAAGCTATAAAAACAAACAAACAAAAAACAGCTTATGGCATGGGAGAAAATATTTGTAAATGATGGACTGACAAGGGGTTAATATCCAGAATATACAAACTACTCATACAACTCAATAACAACAAAATAAAAAATCCAGTCAAAAAATGGGCAGAAGATCAGAAGAAATGTTTCTCTAAAGAAGGCATAAATTATTAACAGGAGCATGAAAAGTTGCTAAACATCACTAATTATTACATAAATACAAATCAAAACTACATTGAGGTATCACCTCCAATATGTCAGACAGCTATCACAAAAAAATCTACGAACTTTAAATGCTGGAGAGGGTGTGGGGAAAAGGGAAACCTCCTACTCTGTTGGTAGGAATGTGTGCTGTTACAGCCACTATGGAAAACACTATAGAGTTTCCTCAATATCTAAATATAGAGCTACCATATCATCCTGCAATCCCACTCCTGGGCATATATCTGGAAAAGATGAAAACTCTAATTGAAGATGCATGGACCCCAATGTTCATAGCACTAGTTTTCATAAAATCTCCTTTTGAATTCTACCATTTAAAGCCAGATGGGCTACAGTTCATGGCATCGCAGAGTTGGACATGACTAAGCATGCATGCACAGCTCACAAAACAGCTTCAACTGGGAACAATATGCTATTTTCTTATGCCCCATTTTGCTCCTGACCAGTGTTTTCTTGTTAGTGAAAAGATGGAAATATGATTCAGCACTAAGAGCACTCTGCTAGGAGTAAACTGCTGGTCTCTGGGAATGCTAGTGAAAGCGAAAGTGAAGTCGTTCAGTCGTGTAGGACTCTTTTCGACCCCACGGACTGTAGCCTACCATGCTCCTCTGTCCAAGGGATTTTCCAGGCAAGAGTACTGGAGTGGGTTGCCATTTCCTTATCCTATGGAAGATCATTTTCAGAGGATCTTCCCGACCCAGGGATCAAACCTGGGTCTCCCACATTGTAGGCAGACGTTTTGCTGTCTGAGCTTCCAGAGAAATCCTCTGGGAATGCTAATAACTATAGTATTTCTTAGTATATCCAAAAATCTTGAAATTTTAAATACAAGAGGGAAAATAGCATGTTTTGCAAGAAAGCTAAATTTGGCCTTACACTTGGAAAACAATTTAATACAGTCAATCCATCCTTCCAACAATACTTTCTAAGATATGATGTCTTCTTTGATGGTATTACAAATTGTACATTTAAACTGCTGTTAACTGAATATTGTTACTAGACTCAAATAGCAAAAAGCAGAGCAGCTGTGCTGGACTCTACTTTGGGTTTCCTATTCAGACTGTCATGCACATCCTCCAATTGCTTCATTTTGCCAGTGGAAATTTTCAATGGAATTCCTCCCTTGGAGTTTATTCTGTGCTCATGTAACTTTCCTCCAACTGAGTAATAGAGGCCTTTTTCTTTCAGTGGAACAATTGGACTTGGAGGCATAAAACCTAAGTGTTGCCCCCCTAGTTCTACCAAGATATTGAGTACGGGGTTTCCCAGGTGGCTCAATGGTAAAGAATCTGGTTACCAGTGCAGGAAACACAAGAGACATGGGTTTGATCCTTGGATCAAGAAGATCCCCTTGAGTAGGATAGGACAACCCTTTCCGTATTCTTCCCTGGAAAATTGCAAGGATGGAGGAGACTGGTGGGCTACAGTCCAGGGAGTGGCAAAGAGTCACAGGACTGAGCACACACACATAAACAACGAGAGACCTCTTATATCTTTCTTTCGTTACCGTGCCGCCGTGATCACAATTGAACAAGCCACAGGGAGCCCAGTCAGGCAGACAGAAGTTGAACCACAGAAAGATGTTATAAGTGATCTTATTTATCTAATTTGCCAGCATATAACTGGTGGTATGACTTCCCTGGGAGCTCAGTTGGTAAAGAATCTGTCTGCAATGCAGGAGACCCTGGTTCATTCCTAGGCTGGGAAGATCCCCTGGAGAAGAAATAAGCTACCCATTCCAGTATTCTTGGGCTTCCCTGGTGGCTCAGCTGGTAAGGAATCCACCTGCAATGCGGGAGACCTGGGTTCGACCCTTGGGTTGGGAAGCTCCTTTGGAGAAGGGAACAGCTACCTACTCCAGTATCCTGGCCTGGCGGTATATACCAAGTTCAGTACTATAAGCATACCTGGAGAAGATATCTTACCATCTGACTTTATAAAATTAATAAGAATTGTTTGAAAATCAACTTCTACTTTGTTCTTGTAAAATTAACAAGAAGAAACCTCAGTTAAATAGAGTTGGGTGACAAGAAGGGGAACTCCTATATCCTGTGATGACAGCAATCCAATAACAAGATGAAAGACTCCATTTCTTCCCAGGCAGGGACTCCACCTTTGAAAACTCATACTTATTGTTCACTACAGCCCTCCCAACCTCCTTTTATCCTCCATTAAAGTCTTCTCCTCCCCTTGCCTATGAGAATTTGCCTATGGCTCACCATGATTGCAGATCCCAAATTGCAACTCTCTGCTAATGCTAAATAAACCCATCTTGACCAGAGAAATATCTGACAGTCTATTTGTTTCAGGTCAATATTTTTGTGGCCTATATAGGGACCAGAGAAGACCCCTGATGGCTCTGGAGCTGATGATCAGACAGGTACAAGACTCATAACTCAGCCCATTTTTACTCACTGCTTTTCTCACTGAAGAGTTTGAAGGTACATCTTTCTCTTGGATCTGAGTTCATGCTCTCTTTGAGTTTGAAGCTCTCCAGGGTTTATTCAGGATCTGAATAAGGGTTTAAAGGTTTTGTTTTTCTAGTTAAGGCCTTGCTCTGTATGTACGTGCTAGTTTGGCACTTCAGTCTGATCTTGAGATCAGACTGCTTCAACCAAAGCTGGCTGAAAATGCCTCAGCTCAATTTCTTCAGGAAAGTGTTGCTTCAACTAAAGCTGTGCCAGTTTTTCAGCCTTTAGCCTATTCCTTTGGAAAGTCTATTTTCTGGAGACTGGCTGGAAAAAAGAGAAAACAACAACAACAACCTTCAGCCTGTCTCTTCCAGGCCTAAGCAGTCTTTTTAGGACTGGCTGGGATTGGGTTGCAAGTTGTTTGAAGACTGTTCTTTACTCTAGAAGAAAACTCCCTAGGAAATGGGGTCCCTATCTAAGTATTTTAGGGTGCCTGCCCAAGGACTGTGGCTGGTTTTATGTTTAAAACCTTTGTCTTTCTTCACATTCATTTCTAATTTAAATGGTCTAAACTGGAAAAAGTCAATTTAGAATATCAATAGCCATTATGAGGAACTTTTGAAATCCTTTTGAAATCAAGAAAAACTTAATTTTATTCGAACTGAATTGGAGAACTAAAGCTCAAAAACTTCCAGAATTGAGTGGAGTGCTTATTTGATTGTATTTTGAGATTTTCCAATATCAGGAGTCTAAAATTGCTTCTCTGCAAAATAGGATTTTAAGACTGAGACAAAGAAAGAAAGAGAAAATGGCTTGCAAATCTTCAGGCTCGTCTTCCTTGACTTTTTTTGTCTCATGCTCTGCCTTCATCTCTTCTTCTTTCTTTCTGTCTATATATACCTCCACTATACCTTGCTGCTGCTGCTGCTAAGTTGCTTCAGTCGTGTCCGACTCTGTGCGACCCTAGAGACGGCAGCCCACCAGGCTCCCCTGTCCCTGGGATTCTCCAGGCAAGAACACTGGAGTGGGTTGCCATTTCCTTCTCCAATGCATGAAAGTGAAAAGTGAAAGGGAAGTCGCTCAGTTGTGTCCGACTCTTAGCAACCCCATGGACTGCAGCCTACCAGGCTCCTCCATCCATGGGATTCTCCAGGCAAGAGTACTGGAGTGGGGTGCCATTGCCTTCTCCGCCACTATACCTTAAGACCCTCCAAACTAATTCTCCCTCCAAACTTCCCCTTTTCTCTGATACTCTTTCTGCTCCCTTTTCTGCTAAATCTGTCAGAATCTGTCCCTTTAAAAGTAAGCATCAGAGGATCCAGAAGCGAAACACTTAATTTCTTATATTTCCTGGACTAAGGATGAATTGCAAGCCATAGTCAAAGATTTTCTCAAGGTAATTTCTCACAGATTTGCTGAGGGATTTAATATAAGTCATTCAAGTTTATCAGCCTGATTTCTCTGACTCTTATCAGCCAGTTTATATGCTTGTTGGTGAAGGCCAGGACAAGCATTGGATGAAAACCGCCAAATTGGGAAAATCCTAAAAAGCTCTCTAGAATTACAAATTAGAGACCAGTCCACTAACTTATATGATCAGGCTTGGGCAATCACTAGGCAACTTTATGGAGCAATTCCTAGGGCTTTTCCAAAGCCTATTGATTGGAACAAAATGCAAGCTTGCAAACAAAAATCTGATGAACTTTTTCATGATTATTACAATCCACTTTGGAATGTTATTAAAGGGAATTCTGGTCTTCCTTCAAAAATTAATTCCACTCAGGTAGCTCTTAACTCTATGTTTACTAGTGTGTTTTTGAACTGGGACCTTTCCCTCCTAGTAAAAAGGACCAGGATGAAATGGGAAACTGTCTACTTTAGATTTAGTTAATCTGGCAAAACAATTCACACTTCAGATGAGTCACCTAAATGAAAGACCACCCTAATTCTTAATCTTCAAGTCCAGCAAATGAAGATCCCCCAAAACAAAACTCTCCTAGTTTCTGTTATTAGTGTAAAAAAAAAAAAAAAAAAAGATGACAGGACAGTTGACAAGAGACTGTTACAAATTTAACAATACCTTCAGGTGGTTAAAATTTACCTTCAGATCTCTAACCAGCCATTCCAATACCCTTCCAGCTCTCAGAGTTCTGAGGATCTATGGGAGGTCTTCCCAATCTTTCCTCTTAATCAGCTTGGAGAAACATTTTGCTGCATTGGAAATGAATTTCTTCCAGTCCTGACTCTGGAGCCACACTCTTGATGTTTAATCCCAATACTATAAAGCAGCCAGCCTCTGTCTTAGAATATCAAAAATGTTTATACTGTCGGTCTCTCCAGGGACCCTCAGGAGTTTCCTTTCTCTGGACCTGTTCGCTTTTCTTTAGGCCCTTTAAGAAGTACAAACACGTTTATCCTTAGTAACTCTGCTGCTGCTGCTAAGTTGCTTCAGTCGTGTCTGACTCTGTGCGACCTCATGGCAGCCCACCAGGCTCCAATGTTCCTGGGATTCACCAGGCCAGAATACTGGAGTGGGTTGCCATTTCCTTCTCCAATGCATGAAAGTGAAAAGTGAAAGTGAAGTCGCTCAGTCGTGCCCGACTCTTAGCGACCCCATGGACTGGAGCCTACCAGGCTCCTCCATTCAAGGGATTTTCCAGGCAAGAGTACTGGAGTGGGGTGCCATTGCCTTCTCCGAGTACCTCCACCCCGTCCATTTATTAGTCCAAGATTTCTTAAAGAAGTATCATGACAGAGTCTTTTTCTCCCAAAAGGGGGAAAGCATTCTAGAATTTGACAGTAGTAGTCAAAATAACCAAACAGTTGAACTACATATTTGTTTTGACATCTTATACTTACTCCATCTCTGATAGTACTAGAGCAGATTCAGGGAACTGCTAATCATTTCCCTACTGAATCATCTACTACCTTCCTTACGTCAAAATCACCAAATGATTTTGGCAAAAGTTACAGAGCACCTCATGTCAAGATTCAAAGAAACCCCTCAAAACCTCTTGACTAGATTAATGCCTTATAAATATAGAAGTTGTTCAAGGCATAAAGCCCATAGCAGAAGATTACAGGATCGAGGCCACATTATCCCTGTAGTTGGAACACTCTAATTTCATCAATGAGAAAACATTAGGGCAGAAATAAAGATTTGCCCAGGACCTTTGTGCAGCAAACAACATTATTATCCCTCAGCACTTAATAGTTCCTAACCCTAATACTACTAACGCACAATTGCACTCATCTCACACGCTAGTAAAGTAATGCTCAAAATTCTCCAAGCCAGGCTTCAGCAATACTTTAACTGTGAACATTCAGATGTTCAAGCTGGTTTTAGAAAAGGCAGAAGAACCAGAGATCAAATTGCCAACATCCGCTGGATCATCGAAAAAGCAAGAGAGTTCCAGAAAAACATCTATTTCTGCTTTATTGACTATGCCAAAGCCTTTGACTGTGTGGGTCACAATAAACTGTGGAAAATTCTTCAAGAGATGGGAATCCCAGAGCACCTGACCTGCCTCTTGAGAAACCTGTATGCAGGTCAGGAAGCATCAGTTAGAACTGGACATGTAACAACAAATAGCAAAAGGAGTACGTCAAGGCTGTATATTGTCACCCTGCTTATTTAACTTCTATGCAGAGTACATTATGAAAAACGCTGGACTGGAAGAAGCACAACATGGAGTCAAGATTGCCGGGAGAAATATCAATAACCTCAGATATGCAGATGACACCACCCTATGACGGAAAGTGAAGAGGAACTAAAAAGCCTCTTGATGAAAGTGGAGAGTGAAAAAATTGGCTTAAAGCTTAACATTCAGAAAACGAAGATCTGGTCCCATCACTTCATAGGAAATAGATGGGAAAACAGGGGAAATAGTGTCAGACTTTATTTTGGGGGGCTTCAAAATCACTGCAGATGGTGACTGCCCCCATGAAATTAAAAGATGCTTACTCCTTGGAAGGAAAGTTATGACCAACCTAGACAGCATATTCAAAAACAGAGACATTACCTTGCCAACAAAGGTCCGTCTGGTCAAGGCTATGGTTTTTCCAGTGGTCATGTATGGATGTGAGAGTTGGACTGTGAAGAAAGCTGACTGCTGAAGAATTGATGCTTTTTCACTGTGGTGTTGGAGAAGACTCTTGAGAGTCCTTTGGACTGCAAGGAGATCCAACCAGTCCATTCTGAAGGAGATCAGCCCTGGGATTTCTTTGGAAGGACTGATGCTAAAGCTGAAACTCCAATACTCGTGCGAGTTTGACTCATGTGAAGAGTTGACTCATTGGAAAAGACTCTGAGGCTGGGAGGGATTGGGGGAGGAGAAGAAGTGGACGACAGAGGATGAGATGGCTAGATGGCATCACTGACACTATGGACATGAGTTTGAGTGAACTCTGGCAGTTGGTGATGAATAGGGAGGCCAGGTGTGCTGCAGTCCATGGGGTTGCAAAGAGTCAGACAGGACTGAGCAACTGAACTGAACTGAACCCTAATATATCACCAAAGTCGATTCCCACTGGAAGTAAATTCTTTAGTAGAATTGACTTATGCAAGGCATTCTTTAGTATTCAGATATGACCTAAATCAAATCCATTTTGATTATACAGTGGAAGTGACAAATAGATTCAAGAGATTACATCTAATGGACAGAGTGCCTGAAGAACTATGGACAGAGGTTCATGACATTATATAGGAGGCAATGATCAAGACCATCCCCAAAATAGATGCAAAAAGGCAAAGTGGTTGTGTGAGGAGGCCTTACAAACAGCTATGAAAAAAAGAAAAGTGAAAGGTAAAGGAGAAAAGGAAAGATATACCCCACTGAATGCAGAGTTGCAAAGGATAGCAAGGAGAGATAAAATGGCCTTCTTCAGTGATCAATGCAAAGAAATAGAGGAAAACAATAGAATGAGAAAGACTAGAGATCTCTTCAAGAAAATTAGAGATACCAAGGGAACATTTCATGCAAAGATGGGCTCGCTAAAGGACAGAAATGGTAGGGACCTAACAGAAGAGGAGGATATTAAGAAGAGGTGACAAGAATACATAGAAAAACTGTATAAAAAGATCTTCATGACCCAGATAAACATGATGGCGTGATCACTCACCTAAAGCCAGACATCCTGGAATGTGAAGTCATGTGGGCCTTAGGAAGCGCCACTATGGACGAAGTGAGTAGAGGTGATGGAATTCCAGTTGAGCTGTTTCAAATCCTAAAAGATGATGCTGTGAAAGTGTTGAACTCAATATGCCAGCAAATTTGGAAAAATCAGCAGTGGCCACAGGACTGGAAAACGACATTTTTCATTCCAATCTCAAAGAAAGGCAATGCCAAAGAATGCTCAAACTACCACACAATTTCACTCATCTTACATGGTAGCAAAGTAATGCTCAAAATTCTCTATGCCAGGCTTCAATAGCATGTGAACCATGAACTTCCATATGTTCAAGCTATATTTAAAAAGGCAGAGGAAACAGAGATCAAATATCTAACATCTGTTGGATATCAATAAAGCAAGAGAGTTCCAGAAGAACATCTACTTCTTACATCTAGGCAAGTTAGGAGAAACCCTAACTTGCCTAGATGTAAAGCTGTGGGGTTACACTGTTAGCCCTTCTTATTTCTCACAATCTTGAAGGAGATTGGTCTGACACAAAGTCCCCTAGAGGCTCTACTCTGTGGTAAAATAGTGAAGATTTGCTTCTTTTCACTCTTTCTCAAACCTCTCAAGAAGTTGGTATCACCTTGCAAAAGCTTTTGATCTTAAAGGAACATAAGTCTGCCAGGAGAAATTGCAGTTTTCTCAAACCCAGCTTTAATATTTAGGGCATCTATGATTGGAACAAGGGCTACCCATAGATTCAGATAGGCTTCATGGTGTCCTAGTTTCCCCAAACTTAAAACTGCCCTTTTGGTTGTGACCAGTGAGAAATTATTGTGGGATCCCTTGTAACTATTTTTGTATCCCATATCAGTTCAGTTCAGTTCACTTCAGTCGCTCGGTCCTGTCCGACTCTTTGCGATCCCATGAATTGCAGCACGCCAGGCCTCCCTGTCCATCACCAACTCCTGGAGTTCACTCAGACTCAAGTCCATCGAGTCAGTGATGTCATCCAGCCATCTCATCCTCTGGTATCCCCTTTTCCCCCTGCCCCCAGTCCCTCCCAGCATCAGAGTCTTCTCCAATGAGTCAACTCTTCGCATGAGGTGGCCAAAGTACTGGAGTTTCAGCTTCAGCATCATTCCCTCCAAAGAAATCCCAGGGCTGACCTCCTTCAGAATGGACTGGTTGGATCTCCTTGCAGTCCAAGGGACTCTCAAGAGTCTTCTCCAACACCACAGTGAAAAAGCATCAATTCTTCAGCGCTAAGCCTTCTTCACAGTCCAACTCTCACATCCATACACGATCACAGGAAAAACCATAGCCTTGACTAGACGGACCTTTGTTGGCAAAGTAATGTCTCTGCTTTTGAATGTGCTATCTAGGTTGGTCATTACTTTCCTTCCAAGGAGCAAGCGTCTTTTAATTTTATAGGGGCAGTCACCATCTGCAGTGATTTTGGAGCCCAAAAAAATAAAGTCTGATGCTGTTTCTACTGTTTCACCATCTATTTCCCATGAAGTGTTGGGACCAGATGCCATGATCTTCGTTTTCTGAATGTTGAGTTTTAAGCTAACTTTTTCACTCTCTACTTTCACTTTCATCAAGAGGCTTTTTAGTTCCTCTTCACTTTCTATATAGTAGGGATCTATCTCCTAAATTCTCATTAAACTCAACATTTCTCAGCCAGCCCACCTCACCTCCTATGAAGTCCTTAAAAAAAAAAAAAATGCCATTCACATAACTTTTATGTTGTAATCACCTGTCCCAGTTACTCTTCTCTCCTTCATCAGTGATGAAGTCCCTTGTGAAGTGAAGTGAAAGTGTTAGTCACTCAATTGTGTCTGACTCTTCACAACCCTGCGGACTATAGTCTGCCAGGCTTTTCTGTCCATGGAATTCTCCAGTCAAGAATACTAGGTTGGGTAGCCATTCCCTTCTCCAGGGATCTTCCTGACCCAGATATTGAACTTAGGTCTCCTGTATTGCAAGCAGATTCTTTACCATCTGAGCCACCAAGGAAGCCCTGATGAAGTCCCTTACTACTCCTTAACATTAATGGACCATGTCTGACTCCTCTGGATGATCCATAAAAAATTCCACTGGATAAAGTTGACTTTTCATGGTTCATTGATGGTTCTTATTTAAAAGATGTCATGGCAAATTTTGTACTGTATATGCTATTGTAATTCTTTTTGGTATTGAGGCAGCATCTTTACCTATGGCTACTTCAGCCCAACAAGTAGAACTCTATGGTCTTAAACAGATTTGTACATTAGCAAGGGACAAAGCTGCCAACATTTATACTGATAGTAGATATCCTTTTAGAAAGCACACAGTTTTGAAGTGTTGTGGAAGCAATATGTCTTCCTTCCAGAGTAAGTAAAATTATAAATGGCCCTATATTTGGGAATTACTAAATACAATAATTTTGCATTCTACTTTAGCTTTTGAGATTCTGGGGCATGCTAAACCTGACTCTTTGCAAGCTAAGCTAAATTATTCTTCTGATATTTCTGTAAAAAAAAAAAAAAAAAAAAAAATGCTGCTTTTAAAGGGACCAGTAGCAGCTAAACCACTAGTATAGTCCAGAAGGATATTTTCACAAACAATAATTTAGAAATACTGACAAGAAAGGCCAAATAATTGGCCTCAGAAAAGGAAAATCAAGATTGGAAAACCAACACTTGTTAGTTTGATAAAATAAAAAAGCTCTGGTTTGGACCAAATAACAAACCAATCCTTCTAAAACTTTCATTTGTCACTATTGTATGTGTACTAAATCATCAGCCTTCTGACAAATGATAGCCTTCATGAACCAATATTGGTAGAGAAGCATTAACAAGTCTGCAAAAAGTGTACACCTCACTTGTTCCACTCATTCAAATTACAATCCAGAGAAGCCTGTTTTGTACTGGTTTCAGACATCTTAAAGTTCTGAATAGACCATTGGAGTTCTGGCAAATGGATTTCATACAACTTTCTTCATGTAGTGGATATAAATATGTTTTAGTTATGGTCTGTATGCTTTCACACTGGACAGAAGCCTCTAATGTGACTAAGGCCCTTTTGGAAAAGATTACCCTATATATGGAGAACTCTTCTCAAACCTCATAGTGATTGAGGAACCCATTTTACTTTGCCAAATGTTTCAACAAGGCTGTGTGCTGTTTGACTGGTTTCACAATGTTTTCAGTATACCCTCTGGTTTAGTCAAATGCACTTAGCAGCATTATTAAGACTCAGATGGCAAAATTTGTAGAGGCCCTCCAAATACCTTGTTAAAAGCATTGCCATTGGTCTTTCTAAATCTTAGATCTACTCCCTTTTGGAACTCATAATCTCCCACCTTTTAAGATAGTCTCAGGATTCCCAGTGACTTGGCTCTTGCTTCTTTTGACCCACAACTGAGAAAAGGAGACATACTACAATATTGTAAAGTTCGATAACCATGCTATGGAACAGCAATCTTTTTACAATGCACTCTTGGGAGATAAAGGCCTTAAGAATCACACTTTTGCAGCTTGAATATTTTGTCTATTAGAAAAGACATCTCTAGAGAAACTCTCTTCAACCTCAATGGCCACTATCAAGTACTACTAACCACTAACCAACCCTTGTATTGCCAAACTCTAAGGATAGATTGTTGGGTTCATGTGACATAGTCAAAAAAGGCACCAAACTCTGACTGAAACTGCACATCATTTGGACACAAAAGTTGATTTCCTAGAATTTAAGCAGATGACTTATAATGAAACAGATTTTCTAATATATCTGGACCAGACCAGTTGGAATTTTGTTATCAAACATTTGATATTGGTACAACAACCCTTTAGATGATCTTTAGTGTCATGGTCTTGATAATATGTGGGCATTAGATTCAAAAGCATCTGAAAGTTCTCCTTCCTAACCCTCCTTGTTACTTGAATATGACTCTCATAGTTTGCAGTCTGTACACTTCAAGGTGAGACGTTATATCCAGGAGAGATGATTCTGACACTGAGGTACAAAAAGCCACTGAAACTGGAAAACCTGATCCTTGATCAGTGTTACTCTCAGAGAAAGATTTTGATCAAAAGGGAAAAAATTTTTTAAATTAATACACACAAGCCTCAATTAAACAAATTTGGGAGACAAGAGGGATAATGCAGAGCCCAACAAGAAAAATTCCTCTTCGTTTCTGGCAAGGATACCACCAATGAAAAGCCACAAACTTTTTTCTTTTTTACTATATCTCTCCCAATGTCCTTTACCTCTTGACAAAAGTATTCACTTTCCCTTTCCCTTGGGGGCTGTACAAGGTTGCAGATTCTGAATTGCAGTCTCTGCTGATCTTGAATAAACTCATCTTTGCTGGATAAATATCTGGCTTTCTATTAGTTTCAGGTCAACAGTCTTCTTTCTTACTAAGGGATTAGTGAAATTGTTTAAGATAAGCCTCCCCACCCCCATTTTTGCCAAAGACAGTTTTTTGACTCCAGTTCAGACTAGGTTTCTTAAGTTATCCAGGGTTTATTTTTTTTTTTTTTTTCCTACCTGTCTAACATGCACAGAATCATATTGTGGATATTTGTTGGTTTGCATTTTCAACATGCATCCCTCCTCCTACAGATGGGTGTGGTGACTTTGCTTTGGGGGACTTATCCTATTGAATATGATGCAATGAGACTTTATAAAAGGGCCTTCCCTTTTCCAGGAAAATGGCTCATGATCCAAGTTAAGCTAGTTGGATTCTGTCTTTCTAGAATTTTTTTCCTAAACTGAGAATCACAAAGAAAATATATGATTGGAGCTAATTGGTCCTATTGGTGGTGGCCCAGAGAAATGTCTCACTAGTTCTTGATTCCAGGTTCCTATAGCTGCTGTTCCTGAACTATTTGATGGTTTTGTTTTTTTTTTTTAATTTCCTTAAATTATATGTTCTACCTTGTACTCATCCTTTGAATACTCTTGGCAAGCACTGGTTTCAGTTTCCTGCCAAAGATCCTAGCTGATATAAGAATACAATTTAATCATCCATTCACATTTTACCTACAATTGTTTTGATAACAAGTGTACCTATCAGAATTGTCTTTTCATTTTTTTTTTATCTTTCTGCCCCTGTCTGTGTTCTGTTTTTGTCCTATCCCTACTTCTATTTTTGTAAAGAAGAGTATATCAAACTGTCCTCAGTTAGTGTTTATTTATTTATTTATTATTATTATTATTATTATTTTAATTTTTCTTAACTTTACAATATTGTATTACTTTTACTATACATCGAGATGGATCCGCCACCAGAATACACGTGTTCAGATACAATTTATTTTTTGTTAATCATCTTGCCTTACAACTCACTCAGGCTGATTGTCTATTTGTTTCTCTCCTGTAGCTGTGTAGGTTGCAAACTGCTCGGCATAGTACTAGTTGAGTCATCTTAAATGTTCATTAACTCTCAACTACTTTGAGAGTTCTGAAAAATTATTAGGATATTTAAGCCAGGCCTAAACACCCCACTCCAGTACTCTTGCCTGGAAAATTCCATGGAATCACTGATGGTCAGACACTACTGAGCAACTTCACTTTCACTTTTCACTTTCATGCACTGGAGAAGGAAATGGCAACCCACTCCAGTGTTATTGCCTGGAGAATCCCAGGGATGGGGGACCCTGGTGGGCTGCCGTCTATGGAATCGCACAGGGTCGGACACGACTGAAGCGACTTAGCAGTAGCAAACACAGCAAAAGCATTCTCTAAAGGAGTGGCAGAGTTGACTGTGGCTTCTAGATACTGTTCAACTTCTAGATGCTGTTAGCACCTGGGGCCATTTTAGTCTTATTAGACAAATAGCATTAGATGGAAAGATGGGCTTATAACCATAGCAGAGTTCTCCACAGGCTGTCCAAACATAGTACACAGAAATGAGGAGATTCTACTCAGAAAAAAAAATGTGTTGATGTACTGAATAATGTAAAAAATAGCAGATCATTTATTAAAAAAAAAATCAGTTTATCACTTCAGAGATTAAAAGACAAAGTTTTCAATTGCAAACAGAATGCTAAAACATAAATGGAAAGTGTATAGAAATGACTATTATTAAAATATTTCCTATTAGCCACAGACATTTACCCAGAAAGCCTCAGCAGTCTTGGACTAACACTTGAGCATAAATAACATGGATTTAAGCACCTAATATATGCAATGATTTCCACGAGTATGCTTGAATAGTTGTTATTTTAACAGTCTAATGTTAAACCTCAGGAATTACCATATCTTCACTAACTTTAAAATTCACCTTATCATTGGTATATCAGGTAATGAAGGTATTGACACTACTTTTATTTTCTCCTGGTTGTTCACACATTTGGAGAATTAGGGCAGAATAGTATGTTTCAGAAACATTTCTTTAACACAGCTTTAATACAAAAGAATTCTTTGTTCTGAGATACGTGGGCTTTGTGTTTTCCTACTTCAAATAATTACTGTATTCTCTGGAAAGGTGAATACCAAGTAACCTCTAGTTGGCTGAATTTCTGAATCCCTCAGAAATCCTCTTACATTCACAATTAAATGTAACAAATTGTCAGGAAGGTAAAGTCAGTACTATAAACAAAATTCTCAGTGCCACCCCTCCAACACAGGGTCTCTGTTATACAAAGAAACAACAAAAAAAAATAATAGACAAAAGTGAATCTCCTAAAGCAAAAATAATTTTGGAGGAGGTGGGGTGTGATTGAGGTTTTCTGAAAAATAAAATATGTAACTTTATCCTAAAAAAAACTTAATAAAATCTGAGCTAAAATCACAACTAACATTCTTAAAACATAGACTTGCTTAACCATTGTTTTTTACATTTAGACAAAACAGTTGTGTGATATTAATATATTAGATTCAACTTTGATGATTGCAGCATCATAAAAAGGATCAATGCTACAAAATATATGAGTGTCATAATTTTTCCAAGAGCCACTTTTTATGCCTTAAATCTCAAAGTATTATCCTTTGAAGAACTTTGTTGATTTTCTCTTTTTCAATTGTTTACTGGTTTAAATCAGCCTGATCTTCATATTTCAGGGGACTTGCCTGGGAATCCCAAGAGTTGTTCCAAGATAATTTACTCCATTGTTAAAAATTTTTAATCTTTGGTAATATTTGGAATTTTGCATATGTTTTTAATAAATATTTAAGTGTTTTCATTTTTACAATGAACCAGAAGATAAAGTTAGCCTGAAAATAAGGCTTGTACTAATGCTCAGAAGGATAAATGGCTGAATGCTTTTACTTCCTGTGGGAAAAAGAAGCTGTAGTAACTCAGGTAACAGATAGACAATACTCACTTAACACACTGAAAAGTGATTAAGGACTTAATTTGGAATTACCTTGATTATTGATTGATGCTCGAAGTTTGTCAAAAGAATTAATGAATTATGAATTTGAAGCTTCATGAAAATAAAACTTCTAATTATTCTTTGTCATCACTGATAAGGACTTCCCTGTAGCTCAAATGGTAAAGAATCTGCCTGCAATGCAGGAGACTAGGGTTTGATCCCTGGGTTGGGAAGATCCTCTGGAGAAGGGAATGGCAAGCCACTCTAGTATTCTTGCCTGGAGAATCCCATGAACAAGGGAGCCTGGTGGGCTACAGTCTGTGGGGTTACAAAGAGTTGGACATGACTGAGTGATCAATACACACACATCATTGATGAATCTCAGTGTTAGTAAAAGCACAAATATTGCAAGCAGATTTACCACACTGTAGAACTTAAAAAATGAAGTAGCCAAATTATTTTTAATTTCTGTTTCCAACTTCCAGTAGTGTCTCTACTTTATGATTTTTTTTGGGGGGGGGCATGCAGCTATCACTGATGACTCCTTGATCTAGAAGCTCATGATCTGGTTTTTATCTCTATAGATTTTCATGCCATGGATTGATTTCTATGAACTACTTGAGTAGGATGAAAGAAGAAAATAAATTAGTCAAAAATGTGTGACACAGCTCAGAAATAATAGCTTTCCATTATATTGATTGTTGGCAGATCTTATGTCTAGTCACCACTAAACAGTCCATGTGACCACTGGAGGAAGGACTAATTTACGCATTATTGTGCAGCTACACAATTAATTGTATCATGCATTTAGTTCAATAACTAAGCTGAATTTTGCCTTAGTTGGAGCTTTATATCTAAAGTGCTAGGTAGCCATGATCTGCCTATATAAATTCTAATGAAAAAGACTGGAGAATGGGGTAAGTTTTATATGTCCATGATCTCATCACTTTTTTCTTTTCTAGAAAGGACAATATCTTTTTCTCTTTCCCTTATTCCATCCAAATTCACCATAAAGTCTATCTTCATTTTCCCTTCTTTTTTCTGCATTTTATCCCTTTCCATCATCTGTTCCCCTTCTCTTTGTCTCCTTTATATTTGAATGTCTATTTCTTTAGTTATTATATTAAGAATCATTAACTCTAGAGCTGAGCCATGTAGAATTGGTCATATATAGTAAGGTCTAATACTATCAGGCACTGTGTTAAATATTTTGACTTTTTCCTTCTAAAAACCACAAGACATGGATAGTATAATTAGCACACTCATTTTGTATTTTGCCGAGACTGGCTTGACAAGCAGGGTTACCGAAAGCTCTACATGGCAAAAGAATGAGAAACAAGACATAAGAATTCAGTGAAAAGTGAGGATCAGGGGACCAACCACTCCAAGGTGAAGGTGCTGAAAGTGAATCCAAGCCAGCTTTACTATACTTTCAGCCATGAAGGAAAGAATATGTGGGGAGTTAAGCTATAACTCATTTGGCTTTTAGGGCCAAAGAACAAAGTGATCATTAACCATTGAGTAACCAAGTCCCTTGGACTGCAAGGAGATCCAATCAGTCCATTCTAAAGGAGACCAGTCCTGGGTGTTCATTGGAAGGACTGATGCTGAGGCTGAAACTCCAATACTTTGGTCACCTCATGCGAAGGGTTGACTCATTGGAAAAGACCCTGATGCTGGGAGGGATTGGGGGTAGGAGGAGAAGGGGATGACAGAGGATGAGATGGCTGGATGGCATCACTGACTCGATGGACGTGAGTCTGAGTGAACTCTGGGAGTTGGTGGTGGACAGGGAAGCCTGGCATGCTGCAATTCATGGGGTCTCAAAGAGTCGGACACGACTGAGCAACTAAACTGAACTAAGTAACAGTAATCTATAACAAATCAGTAACTAAGACTAATATTCTTATCTATAGATTTTCCACCAGATACATAAAACATGTGACTCTGAGATGCCAGTTGAGAAGCAGTCTGGGGTCAGTTTTCCAACCCCAGTATCATATCTTGTTTTCAAGACTATAAACTGTTCCCTCTGGACTTGTTCCAAGAGACTCATGCCTTATAGCATCCAATTTATCAATAATTATAAATTTCTTTTGTGGCCTTTGCTGGGGCCTGCTTTTCTTTTATTCTTCCTGTCTCCTACAGTATTATATATGAGAAACTGAGGCAAAAAAACTAGGTCATAAAGCTGGTAAAGGGTAGCACTAGAATTTGAACCCAGGTAACTTGGCTGCAGAGTCTGTAACATGAATAAGTATGCTATGGAGTCTTTCATAGAATAAGAAGAAAATTACTCTTCCTAAAGATCAAGCAGTTTAATAAAGTATTATAATCGGGTGGGAGCACAGTCTTAGAAAATGTCACTTCTCGTAAATTTAAAAGATTGGGGAAGATTGTCAATTGGCTTTCTTGGCTTCCTTTTCTCATTGAAAATAGCAGCAAAAGTCTTCATATTTTATTTATTTATTTAATATTCAGAGTCTATGTAAACTCTTTATAGGAATCATCAAATTAGTCATCTCATTTATGCAGACAGCTGAGAAATCTAAACAATGTATTTAAATGTAGTGAAAATTATTATTTTTTCCCTAAGTAAGCCTTCTATTATTCTTCTGGAATTTCTCTTATCCTTGTAATGGCTCTTTTGTTGGTAAGACTTTCCTGAGTTATTCATTGACAGCTGCAGAACTGCTTTGCCAAGTTAAAAATAAAATCTGTATTTTGAAAGATATTTGTTAAACATGGGTTGATTTATTTAGCTGCATGTTTATAACAGTTCTCCAGAGATATAACTTTAGGAATATATTTTTATCCAAAATCACTATTAAGAGTTTATTATACTCCTCAATGTTTAGGATTTTGTTCTTTCATTTTGTAATACCCTTTGCAACTAAACACTCACAAAATAACTTTTTACTTTTATTTTCCCTATATCCTTTATTATCAATGTCTTTCATAATTCTCCACTGTCACATAGATGATCAAATGAAAATTATCTTTGACACCAATTATAACTCAAAACAGCATTTATACCTTTCAATCTAGTATTCACTTAGCTCTGTAGCACTGCTGTGTCTTTCTTGACTCACCCCATTTCTTATTTCTTCTGAAAACAAGTCATCTTACTATAGTATTCCTATTACCTGCTCAGGGCTTAACTTAGCATGCGGAGAACAAACAGAAATATAGAAGTAGTCATTTAATATAGGTTGATTGTGAATGATCAAGTGAATAAAGGAAATGCTCAAAGGTTGGACTCATTGCTTTATGCAGAGGAATTTATCTCTTGAAAAGGCCTTTTGGTTGGTTTAAGCTACTTCCAAGACTTCTTACTGATTCTTACTTGCTCGCTTATCCTTCAGGTTGGCTTGATTCTTTTTAAGTAAAATATATGCAAATAAGCATGTTTAAGTTACTACTAAAATATTAGCTTATTTTGTCCATTTTCTATATTTAAAAATTTTCAGATATAACACAATGAATATAACAGTGACATTTTTGAGAGAGCATCATATACTTGATATAAAAACAGATCTGAAAATATCTAAGATTTGGTCCAGTACCTGCTTCTGTGTCAGACTCAGAGGTCTCAGTTCAGTTCAGTTCAGTCACTCAGTCGTGTCCGACTCTTTGCGACCCCATGAATCGCAGCACATCAGGCCTCCCTGTCCATCACCAACTCCCGGAGGTCACTCAGACTCACGTCCATCGAGTCAGTGATGCCATCCAGCCATCTCATCCTCTGTCATTACCTTCTCCTCCTGCCTTCAATCCCTCCCAGCAACAGAGTCTTTTCCAACGAGTCAACTCTTCACATGAGGTGGCCAAAGTGCTGGAGTTTCAGCTTTAGTGCATTCCTTCCAAAGAAATCTCAGGGCTGACCTCCTTCAGAATGCACTGGTTGGATCTCCTTGCAGTCCAAGGGACTCTCAAGAGTTTTCTCCAACACCACAGTTCAAAAGCATCAATTCTTCAGCGCTCAGCCTTCTTCACAGTCCAACTCTCACATCCATCCATACACGACCACAGGAAAAACCATAGCCTTGACTAGACGGACCTTTGTTGGCAAAATAATGCCTCTGCTTTTTAATATGCTATCTAGGTTTGTCATAACTTTCCTTCCAAGGAGTAAGCGTCTTTTAATTTCATGGCTGCAGTCACCATCTGCTGTGATTTTGGAGCCCAAAAAAACAAAGTCTGACGCTATTTCCACTGTTTCCCCATCTATTTCCCACGAAGTCTATACAACCCTAATTAGTGTATAAAAATCTCAAAAGTAGTTAAAACTTCCTTATCACCTCTTCTTGTCAAGATTTAGAGTAGTTTTTGTAAAATACATTTGTATTTGTTGAGAAAATGCATTCTTAGAAAAACCATATCAAACTGAAATGTAGGGAGAGTTTGGCCCTGAACTAGAATCTGTGAGCAATCCCAGCCTTCCCTCAGCTCTACTTACAAGGGCAGCCAATATGGTATAGCAAATAGTTTCCTGGATGTTACTGAGGAAGACAATAGGGGCATAAGGTTCAACAGGTCCAAGATGGTGGTATAATTGCTTTATCTGTTTTGTGTCACTGATCTTAATTAGTCAGATCTGGGGTGATCAATGACTCTACACTGTAATACCTGTACATTAAGATTAGTTCAGCCAGTCTGTCTTCTGAAACATTCTAAGTATCTAGGCCATCATTGTGACCACAATGACTAACTCTATGAGGCATTTGTAGTCTCAGATTGTTTGTCTATCCTTGCTAACCTGTGTGTCTATACACAGAGTATGACTGGATTTGCTTGTCTATCTGTAATAGTTATTAGCCTGGACAGTCTTTCTGGATTGATTGGAGTATTGACCATACCAAAATTTCCATTCTTCTCAAAACCTAGCTGAAATCCTGCTCTTCTTGTCAGAATGAAACTTTAAGATAAACAAGACTTAGGTAGACATAGAGGTCTTAATTATGTATAAGAAATCCAGGCAGGTTTCATGTTGTGATCATGTATCTGGGCTCTTGGTCTACCCTCCTGCAGAGACACTTGACCTTTTCAATTAGCCCTTCCAGCAATGCAGTAGGGGCAAATTAGATGTTCATCCATCTCACTCCTTAAGGTTGGGGACAGGAAAGAGGCCAAGACAAAGGTGAAACCAGAGCATATCTCAGGTTAACTGTATGACAGTGTCACTGAAAAAATCCCATTAACAATTCCCAGACCATAAAAGTGAAATTTGGGTAATAAAGTGTAACCTTAAAAAAATTCCTTTGTGCTTAGTCTAGTTTCATTTGTTCATTGGATATTCTATGTAGAGGCCTTACATCTGACACTTCAGACCAAAGTTTCTAGTGCAAAGTGGCTGCACCCAACATTTCAGGATGACAGGCCATGTGCAGAGACAGGACACAACCCCTCATTTCTAGGCTGTGTGCAGTTGCTGTGCCCTGCACTGATCTGGAGCTCTGAGCAGCACAGTTGTGCCTGACCTTCAATAACTTCACCTGCTTCCCTGTTGACAAAAACCATATAAAGCAGTTCCACCAATGGCTTGTTATAAGAGTATATACTCCAGAGTGCAAGCTTGTACGTCTTCATTCTTTGGTTAAAAATTAAACTTTCCTTTGCTTCTGAACTGAATGTAGTCTTGTTATATTGGCTTGAATGACACCAGGAAGGGGGACCCTTGCTGGGCCCAACTTGAAAGAGTATGTAACAAATTTCAGTGACCCAGATGATATAGACCATGCACTTCTTCACTACGCTTTAAGATTGCCCAGCTCCAGTAAGAGAGTGGTGGAGGCTTTGGGAGGTTTGATAAAAATGACTGACTGTAATCTTTGAGTTCACTCTGTTTGGGTGGATTCTGGGAGTTGGTGATGGACAGGGAGGCCTGGCACGCTGCGGTTCATGGGGTCGCAAAGAGTTGGACACAACTGAGCAACTGAACTAAACTGAACTGAACTGATGGAGAGAATGACAGCAGCCTTCAGCAGAATTCAGAGCAACTCTGCCCAGGAACTGAATACTGTGGGATTTGGTTCACACACAGCATAACCCCCAGAGTAATATGTACTAAACCCCCGTGAAGGGATTATACTATGACATTATTGGGAATTAGAAACAAACTCATATAGCATGTCTGCCCACTGCTTCTGGCTGGCCCTCCTGTGGTACCAGCTGCCACAGGACAACAGGGACCTGTGGATGAGAAGGAGCCATAGCATTCTTGCTCTGTGTCTGGCTAGTAGTGCTGTCCTCCTGACCCCTGTAAAGGTCATAGGGGCTGCACCAGAGCTTTTATTCTCCTTGCTGACCCCGCAGGGGTCAACAGGATTATTCTCCATAGTCACTTTTGGTTTGCTAAAGGAAAGTGGCTAGCCTTGTGAGCCAAGAGGCAAGACCAGTATAGGGTCCAATAAATGAGGACTGCCTGACAAAATAGGATGATAATACTACATCTAAGCTCAGAAAAAAGCACAGGGGATATCTGAATCCAAAAGGGTCCCAAGATAAGTACATGATTGCTTACCTAACTTCTTCAGGTTGGCTCTAATTTCTCAGAAGTGGATCAAGAAGCCCTGTGAGCCATTCCTAAGACCAGGAATCCCATTATTAGGAAACCCTGTGACCTGCAAGTGAGAATAGGAAATATCACCACCCAACTCCTCCTTCCTTTGTTTTTGAGGAGGACCTCAATGGAGGTTACACAGTCTCTCTTCCTCTATCAACAGAGAGTATCAGCTGTCTCAGTGATCTAGTGAGTACCCCATGGGAATTCTCATGGTTTTAGCAGCAGAAATCTGAAAACTCCTCACTTTCAGCCAAAAGGAGGAAGAGGAAACCTCAGCCTCAGACAGCTGTTCAGTTCAGTGCAGTGGCTCAGTCGTGTCAATTCTTTGCAACCCCATGAATTGCAGCACACCAGGCCTCCCTGTCCCTCACCAACTCCTGCAGTTCACCCAAACTCATGTTCATCGAGTCAGTGATGCTATCCAGACATCTTATCCTCTGTTGTCCCCTTCTTCCCTTGCCCTCAATCCCTCCCAACATCAGAGTCTTTTCCAATGAGTCAACTCTTCACGTAAGGTGGCCAAAGTATTGGAGTTTCAGCTTTAGCATTAGTCCTTCCAAAGAACACCCAAGACTGATCTCCTTTAGAATGGACTGGTTGGATCTCCTTGCAGTCCAAGGAACTCTCAAGAATCTTTTCCAACACCACAGTTCAAAAGCATCAATTCTTCAGTGCTCAGCTTTCTTCACAGTCCAACTCTCACATCCATACCTAACCACTGGAAAAACCATAGCCTTGAGAAGATGGACCTTTGTTGGCAAAGTAATGTCTCTGCTTTTGAATATGCTATCTAGGTTAGTCATAACTTTCCTTCCAAGGGGTAAGCATCTTTTAATTTCATGGCTACAGTCACCATGATTAGAGCTAACTCTGCTTTTGAATATGCTATCTAGGTTGGTCATAACTTTCCTTCCAAGGAGTAAGCATCTTTTAATTTCATGGCTGCAGTCACCATGATTAGAGCTAACAATAAAAAGGTCTTACCAGATCCACTCCCACAACAAACCTCTTAAGATAACAATTAGTCAGAAGGTTCTTGTTAAGGAGAAACATGTCCTTGACCAAGATACATTGTTATACTACAGCAAAGCAATATAGAAAACAAAACAAAAAAATTGTACTTTTTGCCCCTTTGAGAACTAGAAACCCCTTTCTCCTCCTTGGAGACCCTGGACTTCTTATCAGTCTTCCTGGAATGTGAAGTCAAGTGGGCCTTAGAAAGCATCACTACGAACAAAGCTAGTGGAGGTTTTGGAATTCCAGTTGAACTACTTCAAATCCTGAAAGATGATGCTGTGAAAGTGTTGCACTCAATATGCCAGCAAATTTGGAAAACTCAGCAGTGGCCACAGGACTGGGAAAAGTCAGTTTTCATTCCAATCCCAAAGAAAGGCAATGCCAAAGAATGCTCAAACTATCGCACAATTGCCCTCATCTCACACGCTAGTCAAGTAATGCTCAAAATTCTCCAAGCCAGGCTTCAGCAGTACATGAACCATGAAATTCTTGATATTCAAGCTGGTTTTAGAAAAGGCAGAGGAACCAGAGATCAAATTGCCAACATCCACCGGATCCTGGAAAAAGCAAGAGAGTTCCAGAAAAACATCTATTTCTGCTTTATTGACTATGCCAAAGCCTTTGACTGTGTGGATCACAATAAACTGTGAGAAATTCTGAAAGAGATGGGAATAGCAGACCACCTGACCTGCCTCTTGAGAAATCTGTATGCAGTCAGGAAGCATCAGTTAGAAATGGACATGGAACAGCAGACTGGTTCCAAATAGGAAAAGGACTACGTCAAGGCTGTATATTGTCACCCTGCTCATTTAACTTATATGCAGAATACATCATGAGAAATGCTGGACTGGAAGAAACACAAGCTGGAATCAAGATTGCCGGGAGAAATATCAATCACCTCAGATATGCAGATGATACCACCCTTATGGCAGAAATTGAACAGGAACTAAAAAGCCTCTAGATGAAAGTGAAAGTGGAGAGGGAAAAAGTTGGCTTAAAGCTCAACCTTCAGAAAACAAAGATCATGGCATCAGGTCCCATCACTTCATGGGAAATAGATGGGAAACAGTGGAAACAGTGTCAGGCTTTATTTTGGGGGGCTCCAAAATCACTGCAGATGGTGACTGCCCCCATGAAATTAAAAGATGCTAACTCCTTGGAAGGAAAGTTATGACCAATCTAGATAGCATATTTAAAAGCAGAGACATTACTTTACCAACAAAGGTTCACCTAGTCAAGGCTATGGTTTTTCCTGTGGTCATGTATCATTGTGAGAGTTGGACTGTGAAGAAGGCTGAGTGCGGAAGAATTGATGCCTTTGAACTGTGGTGTTGGAGAAGACTCTTGAGAGTCCCTTGGACTGCAAGGAGATCCAACCAGTCCATTCTGAAGGAGATCAGCCCTGGGATTTCTTTGGAAGGAATGCACTAAAGCTGAAACTCCAGTACTTTGGCTACCTCATGCAAAGAGTTGACTCATTGGAAAAGACCCTGATGCTGGGAGGGATTGGGGAAAGGAGGTGAAGGGGATGACAGAAGTTGAAATGACTGGATGGCATCATTGACTCGATGGACATGAGTTTGGGTGAGCCCCGGGAGTAGATAGGGGACAGGGAGGCCTGGCGTGCTGTGATTCATGTGGTCGCAAAGAGTCGGACACGACTGAGCAACAGAACTGAACTGAATGTAAACTCTCCAGCATTTTTTGAGTGCTTCAGTGCCTTAAATGTCTCCAAGTCTATCTTATCAATAACCCCAAGCAATTGGAAGGGAGTTCAATTGTGGTGAGAATTTTATTTCCTAATATTTCTGACATTAGGTGTAAACTTTGGAAACAATAAATAGATCCAGATACCACTACCTCTTGAATCTAGTGGAGGTTGCCTGCTGGAGTTTTAATAACCCAAATATAGATGAGGAAAAATTAGAGGATGACAGGGCCTGGTGAACGCCAACCTATTGGCTATTGCCTCCCAACAGCAACTGATTAGCATGAAAATATGGACTATGTGTCCATGAGACTATTATGGCGGGACCATCATTCCCCACTAAGGGATAGCAAGCTAGGGAAATAAGAACCCAATCACTGTGCCATATGTAAAAAAAAGGGACACTAGAAAAGAGAATGCTATTGTCACCCCTGAAGGGCAACTAGGATGACAGAGCCTGGCCTCAACCCTTGAAGGAATATGGTCCAAAGAGATGAAGAATGATAGGGCCAGAGGTGTCCTAAGCTGGCATTTCATTTGACCCACAAGGAATCCCAGCTGACATTGAACACAGGGGAAAAGCATGTTAAATTCTTAGTTGACACTGATGCCATTGGTGCCACTTACTAAACTCTCATCACCAGATCACAAGAATCATAAAATTATGGAATATGAGGGAAAGTTCAAAAATGGACATTCACAAAGCCATTAGAATGCACATTGGATGAACATTCATTCACCCATCCCTTCCTGTATGTCCCCCCAAAACCTATAATACTCTAGAAAGAGATATATAAGTTGGTGCCTATTATCCCCCTAAAGGGAGAAAAACTGTACAGCAATGTACTCTTAGACAAAAGGCACAAGATCATGATGTTCATGCTGGAGGACAAGCCTCTTCAGATAGAGTAAGTTAATCTCCCTAGAGTAAATCCTGAGGTCTGAGCCCAGGGATGGGATGGGGAGGAAGAGCTGTAGGAGCCAGTCCCTTGATAATTCATCTAAATAAAACCCAGACATTCATGGTTCAATAGAATACAGTACCCTCTCTATCCAGAGGCCTTATTGGTCAGCCTTGCTGGACACTGCCCCATTATACAGGGCCTAATTGTGTTTGGACCATAAAGAAGGCTAAGCACTGAAGAATTGATGCTTTTGAACTGTGGTCCTGGAGAAGACTCCTGAGAGTCCCTTGGACAGCAAGAAGATCAAACCAGTCAATCCTAAAGGAAATCAACCCTAAATATTAATTGGAAGAACTGATGCTGAAGCTGAAGCTCTAATAGTTTGGCCACCTGGTGCAAAGAGGTGACTCATTAGAGAAGACCCTGATGCTGGGAAATATTGAAGGCAGGAGGAGAAGAGGGCAGGAGAGGATGAGATGGCTAGACAGCATCACTGACTCAACGGACATAAATTTAATCAAACTTCAGGAGATAGAGAAGGACAGAGGAGCCTTGGCTTCCCTGATAGCTCAGTTGGTAAAGAATCATCTGCGTGTCTGCGGTTGTTGATGTTTCTCCCGGCAATCTTGGTTCCGGCTTGTGTTTCTTCCGGTCCAGCGTTTCTCATGATGTACTCTGCATGTAGGTTGAATAGACATGGTGACGATATACAGAAAAAAAAAAAAAAAAGAATCCACCTGAAATGCAGGAGACCCCTGTTTGATTCCTGTGTTGGGAAAATCTGCTGGAGAAGGGAAAAGCTATCCACTCCAGTATTCCAGCCTGGAGAATTCCATGGGCTGTATAGTCCTCAGGGTCACAAAGAGTCGGACATGACTGAGTGACTTTCACTTTCACTTTCACTTTCAAAGGAGCCTGGCATACTGCAGTCCATTGGATCTCATGGGGTCTCAAAGAGTTGGATACAACTTAGGGACTGAACAAAAACCATTGAAAAGGACCTTGTTAGATCACACCAATCAGTCTGTAATACCCCCATTCTCTCTAGAAAGAAATCCAATGGGGAATACTGGGTGGTACAGGGTCTCATAACAGTCCATGAAGCCACTTAGGATATAGTCTTCCCTAATCCCTACATCCTGCTGGCCACACAATCTAGTATTCTGTATTAAATTTAAAAGATGTCTTCCAGGGACTTCTCTGGAGGTCTTGTGTATAAGACTCTGTGCTTCCCCTGCAGTGGGGCACAGGTTTGATCCCTGTTTGGGGAACTAAGATCCTACATGCTGCACACTGTGGCCAGAATTTTTAAATAAATAAAGCCTCTTTACTATATTAGCCCAGAGTCACAGGAAAGTCTTGCTCTTAAGTGGCAGAACCCAAATATGCAACAAAAGCAACAATACTGCTGTACAGTCCTGGCCCAAGTGTTCAAAAATTCCACCACCATCTTTGGGTAAACTAGCAAAAGATCTAAAAAATCCACATGTGAAGAAAAGAATTTTCCTCCAGTACACAGACAACAGTATGATCACCAACCACAACTAAGGAGACCTCTGACTAAAATACTGTAACCATCGTGAAATACCTAATTTATAAAAGGATATATGATGTCTAGAAAAAGGCTCAAATATCACAAAATAGGGTGACTTATCCAGGCTGCATTCTCACAGAGGGTCAGAGAAGACTATCCCAGGAAAAGAGAAGAGCCATTTGTAGACTTTCCCCTCCTAAAACTAGAAGACAGCTTGGGGGTTTCCTGGGGATAGCTGGTTTTGCTGGATCTAGATCCCTCACTTGGACCCATTAGGTAGACCTCTATATGAAAAGTCCAAAGGAAAGGATGATGAGCCTTTGAAGTGGCATAGTGGTAAAGAATCCACCTGACAAAAGAGACAGCAGATTTGATCCCTGGGTCAGGAAGATCTCCTGGAGCAGGAAATGGAAACCCACTCCAGTATTCTTGTCTGTAAAATTCCATGGACAGAGGAGCCTGGTGGGCTACAGTCCATGGGGTGGTCAGAGTCAGACTGAGCACACATACACAGAGAATGCAAAGGGGCCTTTTAAGAATTGAAAAAGCAATTACTTTAAGCCCTTGCCCTGGCCTTCCCAGATTTAGCTCAACTCTTTGACCTTTACATTCCTGAGAGAAGAGGAATTGCCCCTAGGGTATTAGCTTAAGTCCTGAGACCTCTTCTCAGGTGGATGTTTATTTCTCTAAACAATTAGATCAAACCGCTAAGAGATGGTCTCCTGGCAGTTATAAGAACCCAGTCTGAAAAGTCAGCCAGTCAGGATATGATCCAGGCTTTAGTAAGTTCTCAGGGAACATAATTGCTATCCCTCAGGAAGTCAATTAATATTCAGGTTGTGCTTTTAGACAACCCAGTGGTTACCATAAAAACCTGTCACACATGAGAGGAACAAGATGGCAGAGGAGTAGATGTACATGGAATACATATCTCTCCACAAATACATCAGAAATACACCTTTGGACTTAGGAGTGTATGCAGAACACCAGCTGAGAGTGGACAGGAGTAGCTGACCAGCAGAAAAGAATATATAGGTCCATGCGAAACTCAGTAGGATGAAGGAACTAGGAGGGGAAATGGGAGTGTTAGTAGGACTGGACCTCCCCTCGGCGGGTTGGGAAATGGCCGCAGGGGTTTGATCCCCATATCAGGGCATCTAAGTCAGAGGAAAAACAGTTAAGGCTGCAAGGGAAACAGCTGATCTGTTGCAGCCTAAATGGAATGAGAATCAGACAGTCCTTGCCACAGCCATACATAAGCCATACATATCCTAGATGGTGCAGTGGCTGGGAGCTGGAGTTTAGGGATTGTGGAGCAATTCCAGGGTGAGGGCTGCTGTTGACTGCAGAAAAACGGATGGAGGGGATGTGAGGGAGGAGATTGTGGTAGGAAATGTCTGTGGAGGAAAGCCGGGCAGCGGTGGAAGCAAGGTGATACTGCTGAGTCATGGGTAGGGGGTGTAGCCATCACTATAGTCTCTCTCCCTGCACAAGCCCGCATTGGCAGCTGAACAATAGAGAATCTGGCCCATCAAACTCCTGATGCACTGAACTACAGAGTAGGACCCCACCTAGGGTGCCCCTCTAAGTGCCTGACTTGCCAATCTACAGAGTAGGACCCCAGGCAGGTGGTCCCTTTATGTTCCTGATGTGCGGAACAACAGCGAAGATCCCAGGCAAGAAAACTCTCTAAGTGCCTGAATAGGTGGAGCTTCAGAGAAAGACTGGCCAACAAGGCCTTCTGATCACCAGCTACAAGAGGCTCAAAAAAAGTCTCTGATAGGACCATAACTCCTGTGGCAGAGGCAGTCCATGTCCCTGCACACTTGGTGCCACCAGGGTCTCTGCAAGGCAAGCAGCTACCTTCATGCTCAACTGTCCTGGGGCAGAGTTGCCACAGGCAAAAAACGTCTTGCATCTATGCATGCAGGGTCACTTTGGTAGTGTCCGACTCTTTGTAATCCTGTGGACGGTGACTGCCAGGCTTCTCTGTCTGGGAAGGGGTTCTCCAGGCAAGAATACTGGAGTATATTGGCCAATACTGATTGCCATACCCTTCTAGAGCACTATATTTCCTGCTGCCCTAGCTGCCAACTCCTCTGAGTACCTGGTGCTGCCAGAACCCCTGTTACTCAAGCAGCTGCATCACCTCCACATCTGGCCCTCACTGGGGCAAACCCAAGTCCTCCAGGGCAGCCTCAGGAGCAAACCCCAGTGGACGACCCACATGCAGTCGATATAAAACCACATGCAGGAAATAAAACCACAGTTGAGACCCAGGGGCAGTGTGACTAATGAAGAAGACCCAAAAACCCTCCCACCTGCTATACAAGCTGCATATTAAATCTACATGATCAACTAGGCAGATTCTATGTCTGTGGAATATATAAAAGGTCAATGAGAGCTCCCACAAAATAAAACGCACTAGTTCTGATAGCAGTGGACATTGGAGGCAAGAACACAGAAGAGTAAGATCACATTAGAATCTGAGCTGCCCTCACAGCAGATCCAGAGATCAGCACAGCGTTAGAGGCCATCCCAGGCTTCCCTTGTGGCTTAGCTGGTAAAGAATCCGCCTGCAATGCAGGAGACCTGGGTTCGATCTCTGGATTGGGAGAATCCCCTGGAGAAGGGAAATGCTACCGATTCCAGTATTCTGGCCTGGAGAATTCCATGGACTCTGTATACAGTCCATGGGTTCACAAAGAGTCAGAAACAACTGAGAGACTTTCACTTTCACTAGGGAGGTGAAGTAGACTGTGACTCCCAGTGAGGGAAAGGACTCTGACGGCAGTGACCCAAGAAAAAAAATTTATTATTCTTATGTTTTGACTTGTTCCATAGATTCTTTTTTTCTCTCTCTTTTTTTTTCCTCCCCACCATCAGTTTTAGTTGTCGATTTTATTGGCATTATGAAATCTAACTAAGCTTTTGGGCTTTTTCTTTTTTCCTTTCTTTTCTCAGTCACTTTTTTATTATTATAAACCTTTGCCTCTGTATTGGGCTTTTGCAGTTCTGGGGAGTTTTTTTTTTTTTTTTTTTCTTCTTCTTTTTTTAATTTTAATTTTTTAAACCTTTTATTACTTTTTCTACATTTATTCCTTTGTTTGCTTTTCCTACTGTTCTTTCCCCTTTGCAGTTAATCTTTAATGTATATAAATCTTCTTTATCTACCTCTATTTAACTTTGCATATCTATTCTTTCTTTACTTTCTTAACCTTAGTCTGAACATATTTGTTAGTTCTGTTTTCATTGCTTTATGCACCAATTGGCACCTTAGTTTTCTTTTCCAGTTTGTGCTGTAGTTAGTTTTGTTCTGGTAGACATAATTTTTGGTTCCCTTTGTTCACCAGGTCAATCTATTGTACTTTATTTTTGTTGGACTGTTTTGATTTTGCTTATGGGGTATATGTATATGTGTATATTCAGCCACACTTTTTATTGTTGTTATAAACCTCTGTATTTACATTGGACTTTTGCAATTCTGTGGAGTTTTATGGTTTTTTTTTCCTTTTTTTCTTTCTTCTCCCCTCCCCACTTTCTTAATCTTTTCTTTTTTATAATTTTAACTTTTTTTAAAACCTATTATATTTTTCTACATTTATTCCTTTGTTCGCCTTTCCTACTATTATTTTCTCCTTGCAATTAATCTTTAATATATATAAATCTTCTTCATCTACCTCTATTTAACTTTGCATATCTATTCTTTCTTTCCTTTACTCTCAACATATTTGTTAGTTTTGTTTTCATTGCTTTATTCCCCATTTGGCACCTTCCTTTTGTTTTGTTTTCCAGTTTGTGCTTTAGTTTTGTTCTTAACTGGTAAATATAATTTCTAATTTCCTTTGTTTGCCGGATCAATCTATTGTACATTATTTTTGTTGCACTGTTTTGACTTTGCTCATGCATGCTTAGGTATATGTGTATATTCCATTATCTTAATTATTATTTGCCTGATTTTGTAACTGCCATTTGTCTGGGGTTCAGCTTTGATTTCTCATTTTTAGATATTTGTTTTATTCTCACTTAATGCCATAACAAACCACTTGTGGAATCTTTGTTCCTGACCAGAGATCAAGCCTTGAGCTTTTAGAGTGGGAGCACTGACTCCAAGACCCTAGACTACCAGAGAACTAACCCTAGGGATTATCAAATAGTGAGAACTCACACAAAGGAAATCACTGTAATCCAAGACATGGCATCACCCAAGCACCAATAACATCCTGTGCAGGAAGTCTCATCAAAATAACAACAAAACAAAAATACAAACCCAATCATCAGCAGACACGATTACCAGCTCACTCAGCCTTGCCCATCAGAGGAAAAACAAACAAACAAAAACTCAGCACAAATCTCACCCTATACTAAGCTTACACAAACCACTGGACCAAGCTTAGAGGGCAGAAACCAAAAGGAAGAAAGTATTCAAACTGGAAGCCTGGGAAAAGGAGACACTAAACACAATGTTAAAAATAATAATAATAATAATAATGAAAAGGCAGAGAAATACTACACAAATGAAGGAACAAACTAGAAACACAAAAGTCCAAATAAATGAAGAGGAAATAAGCAAACTACCTGAAAAACAATTCAGAATAATGAGAGTAAAGATGACCAAAAACTGTGAGAGCAAAATGGAGAAAATGCAAGAATCAATTAACAAAGACCTAGAAGAATTAATGGAGAAGGAAATGGCAACTCACTCCACTGTTCTTGCCTGGAGAATCCCAGGGACGGGGGAGCCTGGTAGGCTGTCGTCTATGGGGTCGCACAGAGTCGGACGTGACTGATGTGACTTAGCAGCAGCAGAAGAAGAAGAATTAAAGAATAAACATGCAGAGACAAACAGCACAATTACTGAAATTCAAAATACTATAGAAGGAATAAATAGTAGAATATCTGAAGCAGAAGAATGAATCAGTGAGCTGGAAGATAAAATGGTGGAAATAACTTCTGAAGAGCAGAAGTAAAGTACAAAGAACTGAGGATAGTCTCAGAGACCTCTGGGACAATGTCAAATACACCAACATTCAACTAATAGGGGTCCCAGAAGAACAAGAGAAAAAGAAAGAGTATGAGAAAATTTTTAAAGACGTTATAGTAGAACATTTCCTCAACATGGAAAAAGAAATAGTCAATCAAGTCTGAGAGGCACAAAAGTCCCATACAAAATAAGCCCAAGGAGGAACACAACAAGACACTTACTAATCAGTCTAATAAAAACTAAACACAAAGAAAGAATATTAAAAGCAGCAAAGGGAAAGCAACAAGTAACATACAAGTGAAACCCCATACACTTCACAGATGATCTTTCAGTAGAAACTCTGCAGGCCAGAAGGGAATGGCACATTGAAAGGGAAAAATCTACAACCAAGATTACCCAGCAAGGTAATTTTGTACCTTGTACCTTGTATCCAGCATGGATCTCACTCAGAATTGATGGAGAAATAAAAAGCTTTTCAGACAAGCAAAAGCTAAAAGACTACAGTACCACCAAACCGTCTTTGCAACAAATGTTAAACTGATGTATATAGTCAAGAAATACAAGAGAAGAAAAAAAGGTATACAAAATCAACCCCAAACAATTAAGAAAATGGCAGTAGGAACATATATATCAATAATTACTTTAAATGTAAATGGATTAAGTGCTTCAACCAAAAGACACAAACTGGCCAAATGGATACAAAAACTAGACCCATATATATGCTGTATACAAGAAATCCACTTCAGCCCTCAAGACACATATAGACTGAAAGTGAGAGGATGGAAAAATATATTCCATGTAAATGGGAAGCAAAAGAATGTTGGAGTAGCAATCTTCATATCAGACAAACTAGACCTTAAAGATTACAAGAGATAAGGAAGGATACTATATAATGATCTAGGGAGGAAGAGGAAGACAATCCAAGAGAAAGACAACAATTGTAAATATCTATGCACCCAACATTGGAGAAGGAAATGGCAACTCACTCCAGTGTTCTTGCCTGGAGAATCCCAGGGATGGGGGAGCCTGTTGGGCTGCCATCTCTGGGGTCGCACAGAGACACAATTGAAGCAACTTAGCAGCAGCAGCAGCAGCAGGTCAGTCCTTCCCTGGAGGAGGGCATGGCAACCCACTCCAGTATTTTAACGTGGAGAGTCACATGGGTGGAGAAGGCTGGTGAGCTGAAGTCCATGGGGTCACAAAGAGTTGGACACGACTGAAGCAACTTAGCAGCAGTAGCAGCAGCATGCACCCAACATAAGAGCACCTCAATACATATGACAAACACTAACAGACATACAATGAGAAATTGATAGTAACACAATAATAGTAGGAGACTTTAATACCCCACTCACACCAATGGACATCAAAACAGGAAATTAATAAGGAAACATAAATCTTAAATGATACATTAGATGAGATTGATCTCATTGATATCTTCAGGACATTCCATCCAAATGCAGAATAATGCACCTTCTTCTCAAGTACAGATGGAACATTTTCCAAGATAGACCCCATCTTGGGTTACAAATAAAACCTAAGTAAATTTAAGAAAACTGAAATTATATCAAGCATCTTCTCCAACCACAAACTATGAGACTAGATATCAATTACAAGAAGAAAAAAAAAAAAACTGTAAGAAACACAAACACATGGAGAATAAACAACACGTTTCTAAATAACCAACAGGTTACTGAAGAAATTAAAAGGGAAATAAAAATATTTCTAGAAACAAATGACAATGAAAATACAACTACTAAAGACCTATGGGATGCAGCAAAGGCAGTCCCAAGAGTGAAGTTTACAGCAATAAAATCCTACCTCAAGAAACAAGAGAAACATTGAATAGACAACCTAACTTTACACCTACAGCAATTGGAAAAAGGAGAATGAAAAAAAAATAGTAGAAGGAAATAAATCATAAGAACTGAGCAGAAATAAATGAAAAAGAAATGAAAGAAACAACAGTAAAGATTAATAAAACTAAAAGCTGGCTCTTGGAGAAGATAAACAAAATTGACAAACTTTTAGCCAGACTCATCAAGAAAAAAAGGGAAGAATCAAATCAACAAAATTAGAGATGAAAAAGGAGAAGTTACAACAGACAATACAGAAATAGAAAGGATTATAAGAGAAGATTATGAACAACTACATTGCAATAAAATGTATAACCTGGAAGAAATGAACTGATTCTTAGAAAATTCAATCTTCCAAGACTGAACCAGGAAGAAATCAAAATTATGAATAACCCAATTACAAGCACTGACATTGAAATTGTGATTTAAAAAAACCTCCCAAAAAACAAAAGCCCAGGACCAGATAGTTTCACAGGAGAATTCTATCAAACATTTAGAGAAGAGCTAATGCCTATCCTTCTAAAACTCTTACAAAAAAATTACAGAGGAAGGAACACTTCCAAACTCATTCTACAAGGCCACCATCACACTGATACCAAAACCAAAGATAACATAAACACACACAAACTACAGGCCAATATCACTGATGAACATAGATGCAAAAATCCTCGACAAAATTTTAGCAAACAATTCAGCAACACATCAAAAAACTCATACAACATGATCAAGTTGGGTTTATTCCAGGAATGCAAGGATTCTTCAATATATGCTAATCAATCAATATGATACACCATATTAACAAACTGAAAGATACAAACCATAGGATCATCTCAAGAGATGCAGAAAAAGCTTTTGACAAAATTCAGCACCCATTTATGATTAAAACTCTTGAAAAAATGGGCATAAAGGAACCTACCTCAACATAGTAAAGGACATATATGATAAGCCTACAGCAAACGTTATTCTTAATGATGAGAAACTGAAAGCATTCCCCCTAAGATCAGGAACAAGACAAAAGTGTCCATTTTCACTTATTATTCAACATAGTTCTGATAGTCCTAGCTACAGGACTTTCAGAGAAGAAAAGAAAATAAAAGGAATCAGATTGGAAAAGAAGAAAAGCTCTCACTGTTTGCATATGACATGATACTATACATAGAAAATCCTAAAGATAGTATCAGAAAATTACTAGAGCTGATCAGTGAATTTAGCAAAGTTGCAGGATACAAAGTCAATACACAGAAATCACTTGCATTTCTATATACTAACAACACAAAATCAGAAAGAGAAATTAAGGAATCAATCCCAATCACTATTGCAACAAAAAGAGTAAAATATCTAGGAATAAACTTATCTAAGGAGACAAGAGAATTGTACACAGAAATTATAAGACACTGATGAAAGAAATCAAAGGTGACATAAACAGACATGCAGAGATATTCCTTATTCCTGGGTAGGAAGAATTAATATTGTGAAAATGTCTATACTACCAAAGGCAATCTTTAGATTCAATGTGATCCCTATCAAATTATCAATTGCATTTTTCAGAGAACTAGGACAAAAAATTTCACAATTCACATGGACACACAAATAGCCAAAGCAGTCTTGAGAAGAATGGAGCTGGAAGAATCAACCTTCCCGACTTTAGATTATACTACAAAGCTACAGTCATCAAGACAGTATGGTACTGGCACAAAAACAGAAATATGGACCAACGGAACAAGATAGAAAGCCCAGAAATAAACCCATGCACCTATGGGTACCTTATTTTTGACAAAGGAGGCAAGAATACACAATGGGGCAAAGATAGCCTGTTCAATAAATGGTTCTGGGGAAACTGGACAGCTCCATGTAAAAGAATGAAATTAGAACACTTCCTAACACCATACACAAAGATAAACTCAAAATGGATTAAAGACCTGAATGTAAGACCAGGAACTATAAAACTCTTAGAGGAAAACATAGGCAGAACACTCAATGACATAAATCAAAGCATGATCCTCTATGATCCACCTCCTAGAGTAACGGAAATAAGAACAGTAAACAAGTGGGACCTGATTAAACTTAAAAGCTTTTGCACAGCAAAGGAATCTATAAACAAGGTGAAAAGACAACTCTAAGAATGGGAGAAAATAATATCAAGTGAAACAACTGACAAAGGATTAATTTCCAAAATATACAAGCAGCTCATACAAGTCAATATCAGGAAAACAAACAACTCAATCAAAAAGTGGGGGAAAGACCTAAACAGACATTTCTCCAAAGAAGACACACATATGGATAACAAACACATGAAAAGATGCTCAACATCACTCATTATTAGAGAAATGTAAATTAAAACCACAGTGAGATATCACTTCACATCAGTCAGAATGGCCATCATCAAAAAGTCTACAAACAATAAATGCTGGAGAGGGTGTGGAGAAAAGGGAACTCTTGAACTTTTGGTGGGAAGCCAAATTGATATAGCCACTATGGAAGACAGTATGGAGATTCCTTTAAAAACTAGGAATAAAGTCACCATATGACCCAGCCATCCCACTCCTAGGCATATACCCTGAGGAAACCAAAACTGAAAAAGACACATGTATCCCATTGTTCACTGAAGCACTATTTACAATAGCTAGAACATGGAAGCAACCTAGATGTCCACTGACAGATAAATGGATAAAGAAGTTGTGGTAAATATACACAATGGAATATTACTCAGCCATAAGAAGGACTACATTTGAGTCCATTCTGATGAGGTGGATGAACCTAGAACCTATTATACACAGTAAAGTGAGTCAGAAAGAGAAAGATAAATATTGTATTCTAACACATATATATGAAATCTAGAAAAATGGTTCTGAAGAATTTATTTACAGGGCAACAGTGGAGAAAGAGACACAGAGAATAGAGTTATGGATGTGGGGAGAGAGGAGAGGAGAGGGTGAGATTTATGGAAAGTGTAACGTGGAAACTTACATTACCATATGTAAAATAGATAGCCAATGGGAATTTGCTGTATGGCTCACAAAATTCAAACAGGGGATCTGTATCAACCTAGAGGGGTGAGATGGGAAGGGAGATGGGAGGGAGGTTCAAAAGGGAAGGGATATATGGATGATTCATGTTGAGCTTTGACAGAAAACAACAAAATTCTTAAAACAATTATCCTTCAATAAATAAATAAATTAAAAACAAAACAAAAAACCTGTCACACATGAAATTCTGCCACCCACAGAAATGGGGCCTCTGAAGCATGATTATACAGAAATGATAGACACGATCTATTTCAGTTGCCCCAACCTAGGAACAGTTCAATTCAGTTCAGTTGCTCAGTCATGTCCAACTCTTTGTGACCCCATCAATTGCAGCATACCAGGCCTCCCTGTCCATCACCAACTCCCAGAGGTCACACAGACTCGCATCCATCGAGTCAGTGATGCCATCCAGCCATCTCATCCTCTGTTGTCCCCTTCTCCTCTTGCAGTCAATCCCTCCCAGCATCAAAGTCTTTTCCAATGAGTCAACTCTTTGCATGAGGTGGCCAAAGTACTGGAGTTTCACCTTTAGGATCATTCCTTCCAAAGAAATCCCAGGGCTGATCTTCAGAATGAACTGGTTGGATCTCCTTGCAGTCCAAGGGACTCTCAAGAGTCTTCTCCAACACCACAGTTCAAAAGCATCAATTCTTCAGTGCTCAGCCTTCTTCACAGTCCAACTCTCACATCCATACATGACTACTGGAAAAACCATAGCCTATGTGAACCATGAACTTCCTGATGTTCAAGCTGGTTTTAGAAAAGGCAGAGGAACCAGAGATCAAATTGCCAACATCCGCTGGATCATGGAAAAAGCAAGAGAGTTCCAGAAAAACATCTATTTCTGCTTTATTGACTATGCCAAAGCCTTTGACTGTGTGGATCACAATAAACTATGGAAAATTCTGAAAGAGATGGGAATACCAGACCACCTGATCTGCCTCTTAAGAAATCTGTATGCAGGTCAGGAAGCAACAGTTAGAACTGGTCATGGAACAACAGACTGGTTCCAAATAGGAAAAGGAGTACGTCAAGGCTGCATATTGTCACCATGTTTATTTAACTTATATGCAGAGTACATCATGAGAAATGCTGGACTGGAAGAAACACAAGTTGGAATCAAGATTGCTGGGAGAAATATCAATAACCTCAGATATGCAGATGACACGACTCTTATGGCAGAAAGTGAAGAGGGGCTAAAAAGCCTCTTAATGAAAGTGAAAGTGGAGAGTGAAAAGGTTGGCTTAAAGCTCAACATTCAGAAAACGAAGATCATGGCATCTGGTCCCATCACTACATGGGAAATAGATGGGGAAACAGTGGAAACAGTGTCAGACTTTGTTTTTCTGGGCTCCAAAATCACTGCAGATGGTGACTGCAGCCATGAAATTAAAAGACGCTTACTCCTTGGAAGGAAAGTTATGACCAACCTAGATAGCATATTCAAAAGCAGAGACTACTTTACCAACAAAGGTTCGCCTAGTCAAGGCTATGGTCTTTCCTGTGGTCATGTATGGATGTGAGAGCTGGACTGTGAAGAAGGCTGAGCGCCAAAGAATTGATGCTTTTGAACTGTGGTGTTGGAGAAGACTCTTGAAAGTCCCTTGGACTGCAAGGAGATCCAACCAGTCCATTTTGAAGGAGATCAATCCTGAAATTTCTTTAGAAGGAATGATGCTAAAGCTGAAACTCCAGTATTTTGGCCACCTCATGCGAAGAGTTGACTCATTGGAGAAGACTCTGATGCTGGGAGGGATTGAGGGCAGGAGGAGAAGGGGACGACAGAGGATGAGATGGCTGGATGGCATCACTGACTCGATGGATGCGAGTCTGAGTGACCTCCGGGAGCTGGTGATGGACAGGGAGGCCTGGCGTGCTGCGGTTCATGGGGTCGCAAAGAGTCGGACATGACTGAGCGACTGATCTGATCTTACTAGATGGACCTTTGTTGGCAAAGTAATGTCTCTGCTTTTGAATATGCTATCTAGGTTGGTCATAATTTTCCTTCCACGGAGTAAGCGTCTTTTAGTTTCATGGCTGCAGTCACCATCTGCAGTGATTTTGGAGCCCCCGCCCCCCCCAAAAATAAAGTCTGACACTGTTTCCACTGTTTCCCCATCCAATTCCCATGAAGTGATGGGACCAGATGCCATGCTTTTAGTTTTCTGAATGTTGAGCTTTAAGTCAACTTTTTCACTCTCCTCTTTTTCACCTTCATCGAGAGGCTTTTTAGTTCCTCTTCACTTTCTGCCATAAGGGTGGTGCCATCTGTGTATCTGTGGTTGTTGATATTCCTCCCAGCAATCTTGATTCCATCTTGTGCTTCTTCCAGCCCAGGATTTCTCATGATGTACTCTGCCTATAAGTTAAATAAGCAGGGTGACAATATACAGCCTTGACGTACTCCTTTTCCTATTTGGAACCAGTCTGTTGTCCCATGGAACCTAGGAACAAGCCTCTCCCAAAAGGCAGAAGAGGAATTGTTCAAAGATGGTGTAGGGAAATAGTAATTAGCCAAGATGGTGGTGGTCAGGCTCTCTTGCCCCATGTTCTCTCACTCACGCCCCATGTTCTGTAAACAATGATTGTGCATGGTTATGTAACAGGTGAGATCATTTATAGCACTGCACACATGCATCACGATGTAGTCACACCTGCTGAACTGGTGCTGCACCAGCCAAGAGAGAATAAACATGTCTGCAGTTCCTCAATTCAGTTCAGTCATTCAGTTGTGTCTGACTCCTTGTGACCCCATGGATGGTAGTATGCCAGGCTTCCCTGTCCATCACCAACTCGTGGAGCTTGCTCAAACTCAAGTCCATGGAGTCGGTGATGCCCTACAACTATCTCATCCTCTCTTATCCCCTTCTCCTGACTTGACTGCAGTTCCTCCAGCTCCTTGAGAGTTTCATCCAGCTTCCCTGCTCATGCCTTGCCCTACCCTGGGTCCAGTGAATAACAAGACAGATAGGCACGGTTATATGAGAGAGGGGAAAAAAGCCAACTGGATACAGAGTGATCTCCCAGATCTATGTCATAAAGTCACAAAGCTGACTTTTGCCCCAAAGGCATAACTGATAGCCCTCACCTGAGCCTTAGAGCTTGGGACAGAGAAGATACTAAATATTTGCACAGATTCCTGAAGTACATACACCATTCTCTAAGCACATAGGTTTATTTGGAAGGAAAGTGGTATGCTTACTGCAGAGAATAAACAGGTGAAACATGGCTTCCAAGCATATTGAAGCTCTTGGAAACAATACAGCTTCCAAAAAGGTGGCAGTGATTCACTGTAGGGTCACTAAGAGGAAGCAGAGATAATAAAGGGGAATAATGAGGTGGAAGCAAATGCTGAAAGGGCAGCCCTAGAACCAGTAACTTGGCAACTATCCCTCATACCTCCAAGGGTAGATCTATCCAATACTCCCTAGCCTGTACAAAGAAAGAATTAGACAAAGCTGAAAAAAAAAAAATGGGGCTCCGGAAGAGGCCTAGGAGGCCATGTGTGGTTAGTTGATGACCATGGACAATACTTCTTTCCCCAACTGCAGCTTGTCAAGCCATCTGGGAGGCTCATCAAGGAACTCAGTCCAGGTGGGAATCCCTATATAATTGGTTACTTGAGGTCATGGTAACTTCTGGCAAGAAAAGTTTAATCACTGGGATAGCTGAGACCTGCACCATCTATACAATGAACAACCCCAAAACCAGCCTCCCCAAAGGCCCTCAGATAAGGCCCATTCAAACCAGAGAGGTATATCCTGACCAAAATTTGAAGATTGGTTTCCCTGCCTGTTGGGACTACTGGGAAATTTCCAGTAACACTTGGTCCTAGTACACACATTTTCTAGACGTTTCTCTGCTAGAACAGAAACAACAGCTGAAGTGGCTAAGGTGTTACTAAAAATAATAATTTCCAGGTTTGAGTTCCCAGGATCCCTGCAAAGTAATGATGATCCAGCATTTGTGTCTCAAGTGACAAGGTGGGTAACAAGTGTCCTGGGCATAAAATGGACCTTCCACTCAGCCCAGAGGCCCAAGTTATCAGAGAAAGTAAAGAGATGCAATCAGACCTTGAAATGAGTGTTAACCAAGCTATGCCAGGACACTCAAAATTGGATTAAGTTGTTTCTATTGCATGGCACCCCACCCCAGTACTTTTGGCTGGAAAATCCCATGGACGGAGGAGCCTGTTAGGCTCCAGTCCATGGGGTCGCTAGGAGTCGGACACCACTGAGCGACTTCACTTTCACTTTTCACTTTCATGCATTGGAGAAGGAAATGGCAACCCACTCCAGTGTTCTTGCCTGGAGAATCCCAGGGACGGGGGAGCCTGGTGAGCTTCTGTCTATGGGGTCGCACAGAGTCGGACACGACTGAAGTGACTTAGCAGCAGTAGCAGCATGGGTGGTTAGCCCCAAGGAGTAAGTTAAAGTTAAGCCCATTTGAATTCCCATAAGGTATATCCATTCCCCCAACCAAGAGAAGGGTAAACCAACCCCATATCCACCCTTGAAATGGAAAAACTCAAGTATGCCTTCCATGTAGGAGAAATCTTTAAACCTCTCACAGAATATGGTAACCAGGTGCTGCTTGCACCCACTGATCGGACCCTCCACTCCTCCCAGCCAGGAGGCTGGGTAAAGCTGAAAACCTGAAAAAACAGTAGCCCTTAAGATCAGCCCATGCTAAGTGAAATAGACCTTACTTGGTGGTTCTAACCATCCACTATGTCTGAAGTTACATGAGATCACTCCATAGGCATATTGCTTGAGTGAAGAGGTTCCAGAGCCTCAACCCTGGGAGAATTAACCTGGGGCAACAGACCCCCGTGACTATGCTTGTGAACTCCACTCTAACTTGCAGCTTCTCTTCTGGAAAACAACAAAAGTGAGGCCAGGGAGATTTAGGCCAAGGCAGTGAGCCTCAGCATCAGGGCATACTTTTGCCTACCGCAAAAATATATATAAAAATAAACCTGAATACCTTCATTTTCAGGAAAAAACTGACACGTGACCATTATTCTCTTCTAATATTTGGGTCATGCATCTTAAACTGTCTGGTACCCTTTGTGTCCAAAACGTTAGACAAATGGTTGTCATTCAGGGTAAATGCTCAGGGCTAAGGCCTGGGAACGATCAAACACATCTAAAGGCAGCTGGGGAGAAGTACTGCTCCTCCCCCTGAGTTATGATGATGCCTCAAATCAGCAGAGGTAGTTACAAAAGACAGACCTGAACCCAGAGCACCTCTCAAGAATGAGGAGCAGGACAAACAACAGAAGAAGGATTTGTCAACCAGCAAAGCCCATTAACAATACTCTGGGAAATAAAAATAAAATCTAACCTTTTCTTTTCCTCTGTGTTTCATCTAGTTTCACTTGCTTGTAGGGTGCAGGGACCTTGCCCCCTGGTACTTCAGACCAGGGCTCTTAGTGCAAAGCAGATACACTTGACTCTTCAATAAAAAAATGTGGTGGTGAGCTGTCTGCAGAAATGCTGCACCTCTCACACTGAGATCTGGAATAAGAGCTGTGAGCAATGCGGGTCTACCAGACTTGCAAGAACTCTGCTCCCTCTCCACTGACTAGATCCTTATGAAGCTGTTGTATCACAGCTGCACTTAAGATGCAAGGACTCGACGCCTTCCCTGCTGACAAGACCCCGCTCATCGCCTTTTCAAGAAAGCTTGTACTCTTGAGTGTCAATGTGCACTTTTCCATTCTATGATGAAAAATAAAATTACTTCTGAACCAAACTTGGTCTTGTTCTATTGGCTCAAAGGACACCAGACAGAAGGCCCCTTGTCAAGACCTGATTCCAAAGAGTCGTTACCAGTAGGACCTCCCTTCACCCTTCTCAAACCCCACTTCCCCATTTCTGACCTTGAGGTAACCATATCCATGGATACATGTGTTCCACTTGCTTTCGTGATTTCAGCATAGACTGTTTCCCACTTACCTGTCCTTGATACTGAAGCTTATGTGAGTAAATTGAACCTGTTTAATACAAATACCTTGGAAGCTGGAGCCACTAACCTTGGCTCTTATCTCTGCATTTTACTGCCTAATTGACTTAGTACAAAAAGTATAAAATATCTTAAGCTGAATTTCTTTGTTTCCTATAAAATGAGAAAGTAAAAATTCTGGGTAAATTATAATTTAGGTGCACCCTAGTTCACTCATATTACTGTATATCTTTATGGTGCTAAGCAATGGCAGCAAGGCTTAACAGGCAGGTAATGCTAATGGAGCCAGTCTGTCCAGTTACTGGTAGAAAAAGCTGGCTCAGGAGTTTGTGTGTGCATGCTAAGTTGCTTCAGCCATGTCCAACTCTTTGTAATCCCATGGACTCCTTTGTCTATGGGATTCTCCAGGTGAAAATATAGCCATCCCTTCTCCAGGGGATTTTCCCAACCCGGAGATCAATCCCAGGTTTCCCATAGTGCGGGTAGATTTTTTTACCATCTGAGATATTAGGGAAGCCCAGCTCAGGAGTTCATGTCCTCATGAAAGAAGAGCCTGGGGAGATAGCATCCAAGAATCCAAAGAGTGAGCATTGGTACATAGAAGATTCTACAAATAGCTTGGTCTACAGAGATCACAAATTATCTCAGATGATGATGGAAGGTGGAATTTAATGTGTTTGTGTCCTTATGGTACATAAAGAACTAAAAGAAATTGAAAACATGGGCTGAATCCAATTTTTCTTTGAGTTTGGGGGTCTGGGTGGAACTGAGAGCTTTCTGCTGGGTGACAACTGGAGACTGATATATTGATGCCTTAGACATGTCAGTTCACAAGGGCAGAGGCATTTGCACTTTCATAATTCACTGGAGACCACATAAGGTATCCCAGAAGCTGGACTGGAGCCCCAGTAAGCCTATAAAAACAAATAAACAAACAAAAACACATATTCTAACAATAATCCAGTAGTAAGTGAGAGGAAAAATAAGCAGAATAACCAAAACAGATGGCCTTTAATGAATCTGAGCTGCTATAGAAGAAACATGAGAATGTGAACCAAATTTTTAAAATGATAATTATGAGAGCACATAGGGAGACTGCAGCAGCAGTCACTAAATATTCATGAACTTCACTATTTAACCAGTTCTGCCCAGTGGCTCATAAACAGGGCTGATGTTTGCCATTTTTAGGCTAAGATAATAATGAGCTAGTGAGCCACTTTTTTTTTCCTGCCACAGTGACTTTGGTGACCACTTGTTCCAAATGGCAACTCTATAAAGCAGAAGATCACTATTCCTATGCTGAGTTGCAACATGTGTGACAAAAAACCAAAAATCCCCAATTACTATAGTATAAAGCCATTGAGATTTCTAAGTTTGTATATCGCCATGACATAAACTAGTGCTGCTCTGAAAAATGTTGACATTGGTTTGCTTTTGGGCCATGTTGCTACACAGTCTATTCTCTTTCTCCAAGTCGCTTAGGCACTAGGCAACCAAATACATAGATGATCAAGAGCCTTTGACAGTTAAGATGATATGCAGGTTCTCTTGTTCTGGAATGCAAATTTTAAAGCATTGCTTCTCAAACTTTAATGTGTATATGAAATAACTAAAGGATCTTGTTAAGATTCAGTTTCTATTTTAATATTAATACTTCTGAGACCTCTGCTGCTGCTGCTGCTGCTAAGTCACTTCAGTCGTGTCTGACTCTGTGTGACCCCATAGACGGCAGCCCACCAGGCTCCCCCGTCCCTGGGATTCTCCTGGCAAGAACAATGGAGTGGGTTGCCATTTCCTTCTCCAATGCGTGAAAGTAAAAAGTGAAGGTGAAGTCTCTCAGTCGTGTCCAACTCTTTGCGACCCCATGGACTGCAGCCCACCAGGCTCCTCCATCCATGGGATTTTCCAGGCAAGAGTTCTGAAGTGGGGTGCCATTGCCTTCTCCGTGAGACCTCTGAGAGATTCTGAATTTCTAGCGATCTCCCAGTGACGCTCATGCTGCTGATCAATGGGCAACACCTTGAGTAGCAAACTTTTGAGAGGCAGATACAAAGCTGCTCTCACCTGACCTCTCAAAAGCTTAACTATTTAGTTAAGACTTTCTGCTGTTAGAAGTCTTCAGGTGACAAGGCTTAGGCTGATTCCACTGAAGTTATCTGTGTGTGACTGGCCTCATTGTGGAGGCAATCGATCAACTTTTTTCTCTCATCTTTCTTCTCCTTTCTCCTCACCCCCATCTTTCCCCCATCCGGCCCCAGCAGTTTTAGTAGCTGAGAGAATTTGGGAGCATGGTGGGGTGCGGTGTGACTGAGCTAGAAGCAGAGAATGCTACTTATATTGCCCTCCGACCTATTGGTCTTAATGTACCAGAGGTACATACTTCCATAGTATGAAGTTCTCCAGGGAAACACCACTGGGTCAAATATTTGAACTGAAGTATAAGTGATGTAGATTTTACTAACTCCAGGAGCCTATTCTAATATACTCATCTGTTCAGCTAGAGTTGGTGAACTATTGTTAGCTCTGTGACTCTGAATGGCCACAAAGTCTGGGAAAATTAGACACTCTATAAGTTGTCACCATTGCTTAGCCCTGGAGAGTCACCATTGCTGCAGCAATGCCATTATGTGTCCCATTTAATGTTTCACTTATTCTTCTCCCATGGTAGCCATTTCATTCCTAAAACACATCCTGATTCAGGGGATATTTGTCACTTTTTAAAATAGAACAACTTTCTCTACCACTTATCCAAAACTTAGTGTTAAGTTCAGAATTAGGAAAACAAGAACTGTTTTTTTTTTTTTTTTTTTTCACTAGAATGAGTGAAGCCTAAGTATGTTGTGCATCTCTATTTTGGCTACAGGCTTCCCTAGGGGCTCAGTGGTAAAGAATCTGCCTGCCTATGCAGGAGCTGCAGGAGACATGGGTTTGATCCATGGGTTGGGAAGATACTCTGGAGAAGGAAATGGCAACCCACTCTAGTATTCCGGCCTGGGAAATTTTATGGATAGAAGAGCCTGGTGGGCTACAGTCCATGGGGTCACGAAGGGCCAGACACCAGAGTGACTGATAAAACAGGGAATTACACAGAAATTAATATTGTGAAAAAAGTTCTGAAAAGGAAGCATTCATGTTCTTTGCCATTTTAAAAAAAAAATTTCCCTTGTCATCTTGTATTTTCTCAAGGGTTTTTAAGCATTTTGATGTATTTTTGCAGACTCAGACTCATTAAAGTCTTCTTTTATTCACCAAATTATTAGTGAGTTTTGGGAGCTCCATTCACCTTTACAAAGTGGATCTCTCTCAGGTAATGGCTGTTGTTTTACATTAGCCCACATGCTAGAGTTTTATTCTGTCTGTGATGTCATTATCTGGTGAAAGAAAATTTTCAGATCTAAATAGGAAAAGGAGTATGTCAAGGCTATATATTGTCACCCTGCTTATTTAACTTACATGCAGAGTACATCATGAGAAACGCTGGGCTGGAAGAAGCACAAGCTGGAATCAAGATTGCTGGGAGAAATGTCAATAACCTCAGATATGCAGATGACACCACCCTTATGGCAGAAAGTGAAGAAGAACAACAGAGTCTCTTGATGAAAGTGAAAGAGGAGAGTGAAAAAGTTGGCTTAAAGCTCAACATTCAGAAAATGAAGATCATGGCATCTGGTCCCATCACTTCATGGCAGATGGATGGAGAAATAGTGGAAACAGAGTCAGACTTTATTTTTCTGGGCTCCAAAATCACTGCACATGGTGACTGCAGCCATGAAATTAAAACATGCTTACTCCTTGGAAGAAAAGTTATGACCAACCTAGATAGCATATTGAAAAGCAGAGACATTACTTTGGAAACAGAGGTCCATCTAGTCAAGGCTCTGGTTTTTACAGTGGTTATGCCTGGATGTGAGAGTTGGACTGTGAAGAAAGCTGAGTGCCGAAGAATTGATGCTTTTGAACTGTGGTGTTGGAGAAGACTCTTGAGAGTCCCTTGGACTGCAAGGAGATCCAACCAGTCCATTCTAAAGAAGATCAGTCTCGGGTGTTCTTTGGAAGGAATGATGCTAAAGCTGAAACTCCAGTACTTTGGCCACCTCATGCAAAGAGTTGACTCATTGGAGAAGACTCTGATGCCAGGAGGGATTGGGGGCAGGAGGAAAAGGGGACAATAGAGGATGAGATGGCTGGATGGCATCACTGGCTCAATGGACATGAGTTTGAGTGAACTCTGGGAGTTGGTGATGGACAGGGAGGCCTGACATGCTGTGATTCATGGGGTCGCAAAGAGTCGGACACGACTGAGTGACTGAACTCAACTGAACTGAAGTATCATTCCATATATGTGCCAGGTGTAAAATTTCCATCACTACATCTTAGTTCAAGAAATGTCAAATTGATTTTTTTTCTAAATCAAATTAAATCTTTCTGTGAAATTTCACCTGTTTGAATGGTGAGAATATAAAACTTTTATTTGTGGTGGTCCTTCCTTCAACCTAGACTTATATGAGAAGCAAAAAGACTTACATACAAGTTGACCAGGAAAAAAAAAATCATTAATTTTCAATTCTTAATAGTTGTTTCTGAGATTCATCTTTTCTATTTATCTAAGGATAAAACATCACAATGTCCATGCTAATCTTGGATAATGAAAATTCTTGAGAAATTTGGAGATTTGGTATAGCCACTACCAAGAAATTTCTCTCTGAAGTTATATAACCTTTTCAAAGTTCTCTGAGGAATTATCCTGGTAGAATTGATGTAGGAATTATTAAAAATGGGAGAGGAATTATTGGAGAAAAGAAGTTGTATACAGTCATTTCAAAGAATGATAAAGTAGATTAGCAATATGTGTAATGTTTCCCTGGAGCATTGCAGTTTGTATTCACGTGTTCAAAATGAGACTGGTCATTGTGATGGCTATCTTTTCCCTTTCTACATTCAATTTCATGGAATGAGTGCTTAGAAGGCAGAGTTCAGAGTATGATGCAGAGAGGAACAAATGACTCAAGGGAGTAGTTATGATAACTAATCATGAAATTTAAGATGGATGCAGTGAAAAGTATTAGAATTAATAGATTCAAGGTGATAAAGGATAGTTGGAGTTATGGTACTGGAGAGAGTGACCTGGGCAAAAAGAGATGATGGGCAGATTATGGCATAATATTGATATATGGAGGGTTGCAATTACTGGTAATGATAAGATATGGGAATGATAGTTTTTGACTAAGAAAAACTGCAAAAAGAATTAATGATCTAGTACCATGCTGTCTAATATGGTAAACATTAATAAGAAATCAGATCAGATCAGATCAGTCGCTCAGTCGTGTCTGACTCTTTGTGACCCCATGAACCGCAGCACACCAGGCCTCCCTGTCCATCACCAACTCCCAGAGGTCACTCAGACTCACATCCATCGAGTCAGTGATGCCATCCAACCATCTCATCCTCTGTTGTCCCCTTCTCCTCCTGCCCCCAATCCCTCCCAGCATCAGAGTCTTCTCCAATGAGTCAATAGCTACTTCAAATTAAAATTATGTTCATTACAAATTTTTTCCTGAATACAATTCTCTATTAAATGGAGCTAGAGATCCTGAAAGAAATGTCTGATTCTATGGTTGGGACAGGAAAAACAAACAAAAAAAGAAAGAAAATGAGATTATCAACCAAAATTTCAGAGACAGAAATCTGATTGAAATAAAAAGATGTGTATTTGTGATTTGTTAGACTGCAGTCTGGGACACATAGCTTCAAGAAGCATTTGAATTATGTTCTGCTGGACTACAAAGTGAAAGAGCCTTATAAAGGCAAACTCTAAGGATACAGTTAATTACAGGAACTATAGTTAGAGCTGGCCAGTAGTAAGGGTGCTTGCTAATTTAGGATTGATTGGGGTCTGAAATGAGTGTATAGTTACAAAGGGAGACCTTGAGACAATAAAGGTGAAGCTGGCAGGTGTTGTTCTGAATGTGGCTGGGCTGGTGGTGCCCTTGCATCTGATATAGTTCAAAGAAAGTTCAGGTCTTCAGTGGTGAGTATCTGGTCTTCAAGATCCATCTAAGACCAGATACTCGATGGCCACCTAACTCTGTTTTTGTATGTCTGAGCTGTATTTCAGCTGTTGTATAGTCATTAAGTCGTGTCCAGTTCTTTGCAACCCCATGGACTGTAGCCTGCCAGGTTCCCTTATCCATGGGATTTCCCAGGCAAGAATACTGGAATGGTATGTAGTGGGCTTTCTCACTCAGAGATCAAATCTGCATCTCCTGCTTGGCAGGCAGATTCTTTACCACTGAGCCAACTGGAAAGCCCACTGAACTATATTAACCCATTGTAATTTCAATCTGTCATTAGTCTAGAACATTTTATAATGCCAGAAAGTAAAAAAAAGAGCCTTCTATCTCTCTCTTGCACTCTTGCTCTTCCTCCTTCTATCTTTCACACACACACAGATGGGGTATGTCAAATGACATGCAAGCTAACTTGGAAAAGCTCCTTCTGACCAAAACTAGAACAATGGAAACAAAATAAATAGTAATGCAGTACAAAAAAAAAAAAATACCCATGAGCCCATACTGTTATAGATAAGTGAGTGAATAAATGAATGAATAAATATATGTAGAGGAACAACTCTTTTTTACAGAAACAATACAGTTAATAAATGCAGGAGTTATGTAGAGGAACAACTCTTTTTTACAGAAGCAATACAGTTAATAAATGCAGGAGTAAGGAAATTTTAAAATCACCATTAGACTGATGTATAGAATAGTCTTTTGGACTCTGGGAGAGGGAGAGGATGGGATGATTTGGGAGAATGGCATTGAAATAAGTATAATATCATATATGAAATGAGTCGCCAGTCCAGGTTCGATGCCTGATACCGGATGCCTGGGGCTGGTGCACTGGGACGAGCCAGAGGGATGGTATGGGGAGGGAGGAGGGAGGAGGGTTCAGGATGGGGAACACATGTATACCTATGGCAGATTCATTTTGATCCATGGCAAAACCAATAAAATATTGTAAAATTAAATAAAATAAAATCACCATTAGTATATCATAGTAATAACTGCTGCAGGAGAGAACCACTGATGAATATTAACAATAGTAGGTGAAATTTTAAGGAATAACAGGATTGTTGCATACTCTGAATGTATCACTCACCTCCCCCAATTTATTAATTACTCTGATGGCTTTAACATATGTCCACAAATTCTTTGATAGTACTCTGTCCATGAGGTAGGACTTAACTCTTCCCCTTGTATTTGGTCTGTATTCTAACACAAAGCATGTGGAAAGATATAACTTCGCAGTGGATAAACCTGACAGGCACGTACTTATCTATGCAATCAGTATCAACTTTCTTTATATGATGAGATGAGGAGGGTGTACCACCTTTGCAATATTATTCCCCAAAATTCATATTCACAACCCAATTACAAAAAGCATCCTACAAATAAATATTGAGAAACATTCCACAAAATAGCTTGCCAATTCTCTTTGAAAGTGCCCAGGTCATAGAGGACAAAGACATGTAAGAAACTCACAGACTGGAGATAAAGTGATTAAATGGAACATAGTATCCTGGATGAATTCTGGAATAGATAAAGGACATTAATGGAAAAAAATGGTGAAAATCAAGTAAAGATTGTAGCTTCGTTAATACTATTTTACTACTACTTAACATCTTAGTTTTGATCAATATTTCAGAGTTAACTTTAGTGAAAGCTGGATGAAACTTACTGAGAAATCTCTTATACCATCTTTTCAACTCTTCTGTAAATCTAAAAGTATTTCAAACTAAAAATTTTATAAAATTATATTCAGGAAAAAAATTAAACTCTTCTGTTGTACTAGCAACATTTCTACTACTAAGTCGAGTCAGTCGTGTCCAACTCTGTGCGACCCCACAGATGGCAGCCCATCAGGCTTCCCCGTCCCTGGGATTCTCCAGGCAAGAACACTGGAGTGGGCTGCAATTTCCTTCTCCAGTGCATGAAAGTGAAAAGTGAAAGTGAAATCGCTCAGTCGTGTCCGACTCTAGCAACCCTATGGACTGCAGCCTACTAGGCTCCTCCGTCCATGGGATTTTCTAGGCAAAAGTACTGGAGTGGGGTGCCAGCATGTTAAGCACCACTGTATTGGAAAATGCAAATAGAGAACATTTCAATCAATGCAGACAGTTCTATTGCACAAAGCTGACCTAAAAAGACAGGAGGAGAAAAAAAAATTATCCACAATGAATCACAGGCACAGATAAAGAGGGAAAACACAAAAAATAAAATCTTACAACAAACATGATCTAACATAGGTTTGATTGGAGATCCAGCTGAGAAGAGAGAAATAAAAGAATCCATAATCAAAGATATAATGGCTAAAAAATTCCTGGAATTAATTAAAGAATTAGAAAGCCCAAAGAATTCCTAGCAGAGAAAGTAGACTGAAATCTACATTGATCCATGTCAGTGAAAGTTCTGAATACCAAAGAAATAAAAATATCTAAAATGCAGCTGCTAGGAAAAAAAAAAAAAAAGAGAGAAGTCAATTGATTATTCCACATCAGCAAGGAAACAAGAAGCTAGTGGAAAAATGTGCTTTGCACAGTGAAAAAAAAATAAATATAAGCTTAAAAGTTAACAATCAGCAAAGATAGCCATCAAAAATGAAGGCAAAATAGACATTTTTAGAATAAAAAAAGTGAGAGCTAGAGTTTATGGCCAGCACACCCTGGACTAGAAAATCCAACAGGAAACTCTAAAATATGTTTTTCAGTCAGAAGGAAGATTACTCCAGATGGAAAGGAAAGGAAAGAAAAAGAAGGAAAGAAGGAAAATTTAGGGAGGGAAGGAAGGAAGAAGGAAGAAATAAATGATACATATGTGGGTTAAACTGAAAGGATGTTGACTATGAAGCAATAGCTACAGTCTTTTAGGGTTTAACGTATATAGAAAAATAAAGTACATAACACTAAAAGAGCATAAGGTGAAAAGGAAATAAGTGGAGTAAGAGATGTATGTTTCTTTCATAGTGTATGAAGAACAAGAAAAAAAAGGAACTAGCAATCAACTCCAAATTTTTATAAGTCAAGGATACATACTGCAGTTTCTCATGAGATGACTCATAACCATCTCATGTAGGTTATCATGAAATGACTAAATAGAAAAAAAAGAAAGAAGCAATTTTCAATAAGCTTGAAAGAAGAAAAAACGAGGAAAAATAATATAAAAGCAATGACATAAGGAGTAAATAAACCATCATATTTTTATGTAAAGTAAATATTATTACATTCCAGGCAGGTGGACAAACTTTCGGTTAAAGATCGTCAGATCTTTTAAAAAACACAATGAATTATTTACATATACACATATATAAATAATATACATTTTTAAACAAGTGATACGTTGAAAGCATAAGAATTCCCTGAAGTTGAGAGGAAAGAATTAAATTAAAAAGAATAGTATTTCTGTGGCAGTCCAGTGGTTAAGGCTTCAAAGGGGGATGGGTGTGGTCCCTGGTCAGAAATTTGATTCTGCATTCCAAGCAGCCACCCATGAGTTTGATCCCTGGGTCAGGAAAATGTATGGGAGGAGGAATGGCAACCCACGTTAGTATTCTTGCTGGAAGAATCCCATGGACAGAAGAGCCTAATGGGTACATGGGTACAGTATATGGGGTTGCCAAGAGTCGGATATGACTGAGTATATGAGCATGCACATGCTGAGTGGAGTGGAATAGTAAAAAAAAAAAAAAAGAATTAGATATATACCATGCAAAAACTAATCAAGATAAAGTTGGTTATTATGTTAGATTACAACAAGGCTTTAAGGCAAAAAAGTTAAAGTCAGATCAAATAAAAATGATAGCAGGTCTGAATAATCAAAAAGATAAAGTTATTCTAAATTTCAAAATACTTAAGCAAAATATTGACAGATCCACAAGGGAAAGTATACAAATGCACAGTTATAGTATGATACATTTTATTTTTCAGTTCAGTTCAGTCAGTCAGTCATGTCTGACTCTGCAACACTATGAACAGCAACTCATCAAGCCTCCCTGTCCATTGCCAACTTCTAGAGTTCACTCAAACTCATGTCAATTTTGGAGAAGGCAATGGCACCCCACTCCAGTACACTTGCCAAGAAAATCCCATGGACGAAGGAGCCTGGTGGGTTGCAGTCCATGGGGTTGTGAAGAATCGGACACGACTGAACGACTTCACTTTCACTTTTCATTTTTATGCATTGGAGAAGGAAATGGCAACCCACTCCAGTGTTCTTGCCTGGAGAATCCCAGGGATGGGGAAGCCTGGTGGGCTGCCGTCTATGGGGTCACACAGAGTCGGACACGACTGAAGTGACTTAGCAGCAACATGTCGATATAGCCGGTGATGCCATTCAACCATCTTATCCTCTGTCATCCCCTTCTACTCTTGCCTTCAATCTTTCCCACCATTAGGGTCTTTTCAAATGAGTAAGCTGTTCACATCAGGTGGCCAAAGTACTGGAGTTTCAGCTTCAGCATGAGTCCTTCCAGTGAATATTCAGGACTGATTTCCTTTAGGATGGACTGGTTACATCTCCTTGCAGTCCAAGGGACTCTCAAGAGTCTTCTCCAACACCACAGTTCAAAAGCATCAATTCTTTGGTGCTCAGCTTTCTTTATAGTCCAACTCTTGAATCCATAATTGGCCACTGGAAAAACCATAGCTTTGACTAGATGGACCTTGTTGGCAAAATAATGTCTCTGTATTTTGATATGCTGTCCAGGTTGGTCATAATTTGCTTCCAAGGAGAAAATGTATTTTAATTTTATGGTTGCAGTCACCATCAACAGCGATTTTGGAGCCCAAGAAAATAAAGTCTGACATTTTCTACTGTTTCTCCATCGATTTGCCATGAAATGATGAGACCAGATGCCATGATCTTAGTTTTCTGAATGTTGAGTTTTAAGCCAACTTTTTCACTCTCCTCTTTCACTTTCATCAAGAGGCTCTTTAATTCTTCTTCACTTTCTGCCATAAGGGTGCTGTCATCTGCATATCTCAGGTTACTGATATTTCTCCCAGCAATCTTGATTCTAGCTTGTGCTTCATCCAGCCCAGCGTTACTCATGATGTATTCTGTATATAAGTTAAATAAGCAGGGTGACAATATACAGCCCTGACGTACTCCTTTTCCTATTTGGAACCAGTCTGTTCCATGTCCTGTTCTAACTGTTGCTTCCTGACCTGCATACAGATTTCTCAAGAGGCAGGTCAGGTGGTCTGGTATTCCCATCTCTCTCAGAATTTTCCACAGTTTATTGTGATCCACACAGTCAAAGGCTTTGGCATATTCAATAAAGCAGAAGTAGATGTTTTTCTGGAACTCTCCTGCTTTTCGGTGATCCAGCAGATGTTAGCAATTTGATCTCTGGTTCCTCTACCTTTTCTAAAACCAACTTGAACATCTGGAAGTTCACCGTTCACATGTTGTGATAGTCTGGCTTGGAGAACTTTGAGCATTACTTTACTACCATGTGAGATGAGTGCAATTGTGTGGTAGTTTGAGCATTCTTTGGTATTGCCTTTCTTTGGGATTGGAATAAAAACTGACCTTTTTCAGTCCTGTGGCCACTGCTAAGTTTTCCAAGTTTGCTGGTATATTGGGTGCAGCACTTCCACAGCATCATCTTCAGGATTTGGAATAGCTCAACTGCAGTTCCATCACCTCCACTAGCTTTGTTCGTAGTGATGCTTCCTAAGGCCCACTTGACTTCACATTCCAGGATGTCTGGCTCTAGGTGAGTGATCACACCATCATGATTATCTGGATCATGAAGATCTTTTTTGTACAGGTCTTCTGTGAAGCAACAGTTAGAACTGATCATGGAACAACAGACTGGTTCCAAATAGGAAAAGGAGTACGTCAAGGCTGTATATTGTCACCATGTTTATTTAACTTATATGCAGAGTACCTCATGAGAAATGCTGGACTGGAAGAAACACAAGTTGGAATCAAGATTGCTGGGAGAAATATCAATAACCTCAGATATGCAGATGACACCACCCTTATGGCAGAAAATGAAGAGGAACTGAAAGGCCTCTTGATTAAAGTGAAAGTGGAGAGTGAAAAGGTCGGCTTAAAGCTCAACACTCAGAAAACGAAGATCATGGCATCTGGTCCCATCACTACATGGGAAATAGATGGGGAAACAGTGGAAACAGTGTCAGACTTTATTTTTCTGGGCTCCAAAATCACTGCAGATGGTGACTGCAGCCATGAATTTAAAAGACGCTTACTCCTTGGAAGGAAGGTTATGACCAACCTAGATAGCATATTCAAAAGCAGAGACATCACTTTGCCAACAAAGGTTCGCCTAGTCAAGGTTATGGTCTTTCCTGTGGTCATGTATGGATGTGAGAGCTGAACTGTGAAGAAGGCTGAGCGCCGAAGAATTGACACTTTTGAACTGTGGTGTTGGAGAAGACTCTTGAGAGTCCCTTGGACTGCAAGGAGATCCAACCGGTCCATTCTGAAGGAGATCAGCCCTGGGATTTCTTTGGGAGGAATGATGCTAAAGCTGAAACTCCAGTATTTTGGCCACCTCATGTGAAGAGTTGACTCATTGGAGAAGACTCTGATGCTGGGAGGGATTGGGGACAGGAGGACAAGGGGACGACAGAGGATGAGATGGCTGGATGGCATCCCTGACTCGATGGATGCGAGTCTGAGTGACCTCCGGGAGTTGGTGATGGACAGGAAGGCCTGGTGTGCTGCAGTTCATGGGGTCGCAAAAAGTCGGACACAACTGAGCCACTGATCTGATCTGTGTACTCTTGCCACCTCTTTTAATATCTTCTCCTTCTATTAGGTCCATAATATTTCTGTCCTTTATTGTGTCCATCTTTGCATGAAATGTTCCTTTGGTATCTCTAATTTTCTTGAAGAATCTCTAGTCTTTCCCATTCTATTGTTTTCCTCTACTTCTTTTCACTATCATTGAGAAGGGCTTTCTTATCTCTCCTTGCTACTCTTTGGAAATCTGCAATTAAATGCGTATATCTTTCCTTTTCTCCTTTGCCTTTCACTTCTCTTGTTTTCCTACCTATTTGTAAGGCTTCCTCAGACAGCCATCTTGCTCTTTTTGCATTTCTTTTTCTTGAGGTTGGTCTTGCTCCCTGTCTCCTGTCAGATCAGATCAGTCGCTCAGTCGTGTCCGACTCTTTGCGACCCCATGAATCGCAGCATGCCAGGCCTCCCTATCCATCACCAACTCCCGGAGTTCACCCAGACTCATGTCCATCGAGTCAGTGATGCCATCCAGCCATCTCATCCTCTGTCGTTCCCTTCTCCTCTTGCCCCCAATCCCTCCCAGCATCAGAGTCTTTTCCAATGAGTCAACTCTTCACATGAGGTAGCCAAAGTACTGGAGTTTCAGCTTTAGCGTCATTCCTTCCAAAGAAATCCCAGGGCTGATCTCCTTCAGAATGGACTGGTTGGATCTCCTTGCAGTCCAAGGGACTCTCAAGAGTCTTGTCCAACACCACAGTTCAAAAGCATCAATTCTTCAGTGCTCAGCCTTCTTCACAGTCCAACTCTCACATCCATACATGACCACAGGAAAAACCACGTCTCAAATCTGTCTCCATCGTTCATCAGGCACTCCGTCTGATCTATCCCTTAAATCTGTTTCTCACTTTCCCTGTATAATCATTAAGGATTTGCATAAGGTCATACAGGAATGATCTAGTGGTTTTCCCTGCTGCTGCTACTGCTGCTAAGTGGCTTCAATCGTGTCCAACTCTGTGCGACCCCAGAGACGTCACCCTGCCAGGCACCCCAGTCCCTGTGATTCTCCAGGCAAGAACACTGGAGTGGGTTGCCATTTCCTTCTCCAATGCAGTGAAAAGTGAAACTGAAGTCGCTCAGTCGTGTCTGACTCTTCCTGACTCTTCCCACTAGGCTGCAGTCCATCTGCTGCCTGGGATTTTCCAGGCAACAGTACTGGAGTGGGTGGCCATTGCCTTCTCTGAGTGGTTTTCTCTACTTTCTTCAATTTAAGTCTAAATTTGGCAGTAAAGAGTTCATGATCTGAGCCACGGTCAGATCCTGGTCTTGTTTTTGCTGACTGTGTAGAGCTTCTCCGACTTTGGCTGCAAAGAATATAACAATCTGATTTCACTGTTGACCATCTGGTGATATTCATGTGTAGAGTCTTCTCTTGTGTTGCTGGAAGAAAGTGTTTGCTATGACAAGTGCGTTCTCTTGGCAAAACTCTATTAGCCTTTGCCCTGTTTCATTCTGTACTCCAAGGCCAAATTTTCCTGTTACTCCAGGTGTTTCTTGACTTCCTACTTTTGTATTCCAGTCCCCTATAATGAAAAGGACATTTTTGGGGGGTGTTAGTTCTACAAGGTCTTGTAGGTCTTCATAGAACCATATAACTTCAGCTTCTTCAGTATTTCTGGTCGGGGCATAGACTTGGATTACCGTGATATTGAATGGTTTGCCTTGGAAAGGAACAGAGATCATTCTGTCCATTTTATTTTTAAACATCTCTTTCAGTTGATACATACCAGATAAATACCAGATTTCAGTAGATAAATTTACCAATAGATAATAAGGATACAGGAAATTTGAACAACAGAGTTAATGTGTGCTGTAGTTAAAGAACACTGGATAGTTAATGAACACTCACTGAAAATCTGTGGAATACACCACCTATCAAAGCCTATTAAAGCACACATGAAACATTTTTTTAAAGGACAGTATGGAAAAATATGAAATCTTAGGAATTCTTAGGGATCCACACATTTTCAAGGATTAAATTCATACAGAATATGTTCTATACTAGAACTAAATAACAAAAATTATCTAAAAAATTTCTAAACATTTGAGAACTAAAAAATATACCTCAGATATTTAAAAAAATACATTTTAACTTTGATTATAAATCAGTCCTGAATATTCACTAGAAGGACTGACGCTGAAGCTGAAGCTCCAATACTTTGGCCACCTGATGCAAAGAACTGACTCATTTGAAAAAACCCTGATGTTGGGAAAGATTGATGGATGGAGGAGAAGGGGATGACAGAGGATGAGATGGTTGGATGGTATCACTGACTAGATGGACATGAGTTTGAACAAGCTCTGGGAGTTGGTGATGTATAGGGAAGCTTGCCTTGCTGCAGTCCATGGGGTTGCAGAGTGTGACATGACTGAGTGACAGAACTGAACTGATGCCTTTAGTTATTTATTTATATTTGAGTTACAGATGAAGAAAAGAATGTTTATAGTGTTAAAAAATAAATAAGCTAATAAATATAGTTCATTAAAATTCAGTTAAAATTAATTAATTTTATAAACCCTTCTTATTCCAGCTGGGTAATATATCTTAAAGAGGATTTTGCTTAATCAGCTAGAATCCACCATTTAGTAATATTTTAAAGTATATATTTAATAGTCATTAGCAAGTTCTGAGGCATACTATTTTTTCATGGTCTTTGATTAGGAAACACTGACTGGTATCTCTGAATGAGTAAAGCATAATAAATTTTTAGGCATGAAAAAAGTCCAAATGTCTGTGCATGCACATATTTATACGTATGTGTTGAAGGAAGACTCCAGAGGGTCTTCCATAAATTCCTAAGTTTCATAGTTTGTTATTATTGTTTGGTCACTAAGTCATGTCTGACTCTTTTGTGACCATGTGGACTGTAGTCTGCCAGGCTCCTCTGTCCATGAAATTTTCCAGACAAGAATACTGGAGTGTTCCTTCTCTTTCCCTGTGTTGGCAGACAGATTCTATAGTGCTGACTCACCTGTTGCTGTTCAGTTGTTAAGTTGTGTCTGGCTCTTGAGACCCCATGGACTGTAGCATGCCAGGTTTCCCTACCTTCACTATCTCCCAGAGTTTGCTCAAATCCATGTCCATTGACTTGGTGATACAATTCAATCATCCTATCTTTTGTTGCTCCCTTTTCCTATTGCCTTTAGTCTTTCTCAGCATTAGCGTCTTTTCCAAAGAGTTGGCTCTTCCCATCAGGTGGCCAAAGTATTGGAGGTTCAGCTTTAGCATCACTCTTTCCAATGAATATTCAGGACTGATTTCCTTTACCATTGATGAGTTTGATCTCCTTGATATCCAAGGGATTCTTAAGAGTCTTCTCCAACACCACAGTTCAAAAGTATCAATTCTTTGGCACTCAGCCTTCTTTACGGTTCAACTCTCAGATCCATTTCAGATGACTGAAAAACCATAACTTGACTATACAGGCCTTTGTTAACAAAATGATGTCTCTACTTTTTCATCCTCTGTCTAGATTTGTTATAGCTTTAGTTCCAAAGAGCAAGTATCTTTTAATTTCATGGCTGCAGTCACTGTCCACAGTGATTTTGGAGCCTGAGAAAATAAAATCTGTCACTGTTTCCACTTTTTCCCCATCTGTTTGTCATCTGGAAAGGCCCTCATGTTAACTTTTATTTGTATTTAAATAACACATGTGCATAATCAATAGTCAAATCTCCTCTCACAACTGTTTTTTTTTCTGCCTTAAGTTTTCATTTTTAACAATCTTCTTACTACTTTTCCCTAAATTCCCTGATAAAATTAGAAAAGCCTTTTCTGTATAAGCAGATGCCAATTCTTTTCTTTTCTTTTCTTTGTAAGCTTCCATCTCCTGCTCCAACTTTTTTTTTTTTTTATTTTGCTTAACTTTACAATATTGTATTACTTTTAGTATACATCGAGATGGATCCGCCACCAGAATACACGTGTTCCCCATCCTGAACCCTCCTCCCTCCCCCCTTCCCACACCATCCCTCCAGGTCATCCCAGTGCTCCAGTCCCAGGCATATGTTATAGGGCATTGTACCTGGACTGACTAGTTTCAGATATGATATTATACATATTACAATGCTATTCTCCCTAATCATCCCACCCTCTCCCGGTCCCAGAGTCCAAAAGTCTGTTCTATACATCAGTGTCTCTTTTGCTGTCTCCTAAGCAGGGTGATTGTTACCATCTTTCTAAATTCCATATATATGCGTTAGTATACTGTATTTGTGTTTTTCTTTCTGGCTTACTTCACTCTGTATAATAGCTCCAGTTCCATCCACCTCATTAGAACTGATTCAAATGTATTCTTTTTAATGGCTGAGTAATACTCCATCGTGTATATGTACCACAGCTTGCTTATCCATTCATCTGTGGATGGACATCTAGGTTGCTTCCACGTCCTGGCTATTGTAAACAGTGCTGCTATGAGCATTGGGGTACACGTGTCTCTTTCAATTCTGGATTTCTCAGTGTGTATGCCCAGCAGTGGGATTGCTGGGTCATAAGGCAGTTCTATTCCCAGTTTTTTGAGGAATCTCCCTACTGTTCTCCATAGTGGCTGTACCAGTTTGCATTCCCACCAACAGTGTAAGAGGGTTCCCTTCTCTCCACACCCTCTCCAGCATTTATTGCTTGTGGACTTTTGGATCGCAGCCATTCTGACTGGCGTGTAATGGTACCTCATAGTGGTTTTGATTTGCATTTCTCTGATAATGAGTGATGTTGAGCATCTTTTCATGTGTTTGTTAGCCATCTGTATGTCTTCTTTGGAGAAATGTCTATTAAGTTCTTTGGCCCATTTTTTGATTGGGTCGTTTATTTTTCTGGAATTGAGCTGTAGAAGTTGCATGTATATTTTTGAGATTAGTTGTTTGTCTGTTGCTTCATTTGCTATTATTTTCTCCCATTCTGAAGGCTGTCTTTTCAGCTTGCCTATAGTTTCCTTTGTTGTGCAGAAGCTTTTAGGTTTGATTAGGTCCCATTTGTTCATTTTTGATTTTATTTCCGATATTCTGGGAGGTGGGTCATAGAGGATCCTGCTGTGATGTAAGTCAGAGAGTGTTTTGCCTATGTTTTCCTTTCTTCCAAGATAGCTGGGCCCCTCTCCTGCACTAAGACGTGCCACTTTTCTGGGTTTAATTCTTTTGTTTTAGTGGAGCATCTCACCCAGAAAGGCAGCAAGAACATATTTCCAAGGCCTTGTGTGTCTTCAAGCAGAATTCTAGGCTGGAGAGAAATATCTTCCAGCATTTGAGCCCCAGCTACACAGGCTTCTGGGACTGCTGCTGAGAAGGTTCCTCCTTTCCTGATTTCTTTGTAAGTGATCATGCTTTCCTGATCCCCAAATTAAAATCCTAAACTCCAACCTCATGTTCTGGATTTCATGGAGATGAAACATGGTGGACCCTCAGCATCTTCCATCTGGAAATGTGTACCAAACTATCAGAACTGTATTGTTAAAAAGTTCTAATTTCTTTTTAGTATTCAAAATTTTGAGATTCATGGCTTAGTCTGTAATTTTATAAAATGAAATATTCACTTAATTTTGGGGACCACAACTGTTTTTTTACTTCTGTGATTCAGCAGCATTTTAATCATTCTGTTTTAGCATAATCATACGTTGACTGAGATAAATTTATAATATTTAATGTAATATTTAATGTAGGAAAATAATACATTTGGAATTTTATATGGTTTCACATAAATGACAGTGACTTGTAATTAATTGTGAGTTTCAGCTCCTTCTGTTAGTCTGTAATCTCTTCAGAGCAGGTATTTTTGTTTTCACATTGGAAATCACATCATCAAGCCTCACACCTGATGAAAATAAGCTCTAAAAATGTTAAAATTTGAAGCTCTATAGTTTTTCTTTGATAGGGAAAAAGGTGGAGAAATGAAAAGCAGAATGGACAATTTTTGAATTAAAACAATTAGAGCCTATTCTTCCTTCTTTGTAGACCTCCTAGTTCACAGCCCTTAACATTTTTCAAAGTAGGCTTCCCTCGTGGCTCAGACTATAGAGATTCTGTCTGCATTGCAGGAGACCCAGGTTCAATTCCTGGATTGGGAAGACCTTTGGAGAAGGTAATGACCACCCACTCCAGTATTCTTGCCTGGAGAATTACATGGACAGAGGAGCTTATTTCATCTGAAATGATTTAAAGTGCATACATAAATAAACGTGTTGAACAAGTAAGTATTAAAATAGTGCTTTTTTAACCTCTTAAATATTTGATTTTTAAATTGTACAGAGTTAATTTAGAATAATGTTACAATGACAGAATTTATTTATTTTCTTTAAATGAAAAATATTTTTATCTGGTTACATCTCAGAAAAACTTTTGCAATCAGGTAACACTGAAGCAACAGTTAGAACTGGTCATGGTACAACAGACTGGTTCCAAATAGGAAAAGGAGTACGTCAAGGCTGTATATTGTCACCATGTTTATTTAACTTATATGCAGAGTACATCATGAGAAATGCTGGACTGGAGGAAACACAAGCTGGAATCAAGATTGCCGGGAGAAATATCAATAACCTCAGATATGCAGATGATACCACCCAAATTGCAGAAAGTGAAGAGGAACTCAAAAGCCTCTTGATGAAAGTGAAAGTGGAGAGTGAAAAGGTTGGCTTAAAGCTCAACATTCAGAAAATGAAGATCATGGCATCTGGTCCCATCACTACATGGGAAATAGATGGAGAAACAGTGGAAACAGTGTCAGACTTTATTTTTCTGGGGTCCAAAATCACTGCAGATGGTGACTGCAGCCATGAAATTAAAAGACGCTTACTCCTTGGAAGGAAAGTTATGACCAACCTAGATAGCATATTCAAAAGCAGAGACATCACTTTGCCAACAAAGGTTCGCCTAGTCAAGGCTATGGTCTTTCCTGTGGTCCTGTATGGATGTGAGAGCTGGACTGTGAAGAAGGCTGAGCGCCAAAGAATTGATGCTTTTGAACTGTGGTGTTGGAAAAGACTCTTGAGAGTCCCTTGGACTGCAAGAAGATCCAACCGGACCATTCTGAAGGAGATCAGCCCTGGGATTTCTTTGGAAGGAATGATGCTAAAGCTGAAACTCCAGTATTTTGGCCACCTCATGTGAAGAGTTGACTCATTGGAGAAGACTCTGATGCTGGGAGGGATTGGGGGCAGGAGGAGAAGGGGACGACAGAGGATGAGATGGCTGGATGGCATCACTGACTCGATGAATGTGGGTCTGAGTGACCTCCGAGAGCTGGTGATGGATAGGGAGGCCTGGCGTGCTGCAGTTCATGGGGTCGCAAAGAGTCGGACTCGATTGAGCGACTGATGTGATCTGAACACTCAAAGACTCACAAATTTACAGACCATTTGAGAGGGTGTCACAAAACTCAAGATGAAAAAAAAAAAAAAAAAAACAACAACTATACACTTCAAGTAAAGTGTTGTTTGCTACAGCAAAGGGAAAAAAAGATCAACTTTTCCTTATCATAGCCTGTTCAGAAATATATTTGTTTTTACTTTTTTAAGAAAAATGGTGTTCATATTTTTCTATAATTTTAGATTGCATCTAAATGGATGAAGTTATTTATATCCTTGTCAAAATAACTTCATTTTGTTGATTTCTGGAAAATTAGAGCAGAAACATTGATCATCTCAACTTTCTCTTGTCATTCCTTTTAATTTACTAACTTAGTCATAAATTTAAACTGTGTTTCACTGTAGATGATAAATTTGAATATTATTGAAGATAAGTAACTAAACTTCTTTTAATTCCATATTTAATGATAGCAGAGCAAATGCTTTGAAGATGGAAATACCTGACCTAGGAATGGATACAGAATGTTCAAAGAGGATGGAGATATGAGTGTATGAAAATGTCAGGAGAGAATATTCAGTTTATAGGAAGACAAAAGGTGATTTTTAAAGAGGCAATTAAATCGCATCCTGCTTGAAAACTAATGTATATTTTATAGCCTTTTAATATATCCATTCAAAATATAGCTTCTCTCATCATCAAAGTCTCTCTTACTTATTTATACAGCTTTAGTTCTAGAAACTATTATGTTACAAAATAAATACAATTTGCCAATCAGATTATTTATTCATCTTGATCTCTTTGAAAGAGAATATATAATAAAACATGCTAGCAGAAGGCAATGGCACCCCACTCCAGTACTCTTGCCTGGAGAATCCCATGGACGGAGGAGCCCGGTGGGCTGCAGTCCATGGGGTCGCTGGAGTTGGACACGACTGAGCAACTTCACTTTCAATTTTCACTTTCATGCATTGGAGAAGGAAATGGCAACTCACTCCACTGTTCTTGCCTGGAAAATCCCAGGGACAGGGGAGCCTGTTGGGCTGCCGTCTATGGCGTCGCACAGATCAGATCAGATCAGATCAGTCGCTCAGTTGTGTCCGACTCTTTGCGACCCCATGAACCGCAGCACGCCAGGCCTCCCTGTCCATCACCAGCTCCCGGAGGTCACTCAGACTCACATCCATCAAGTCAGTGATGCCATCCAGCCATCTCATCCTCTGTCGTCCCCTTCTCCTCCTGCCCCCAATCCCTCCTAGCATCAGAGTCTTCTCCAATGAGTCAACTCTTCGCATGAGGTGGCCAAAATACTGGAGTTTCAGCTTTAGCATCATTTCTTCTAAAGAAATTTCAGGATTGATCTCCTTCAGAATGGACTGCTTGGATCTTCTTGCAGTCCAAGGGACTCTCAAGAGTCTTCTCCAACACCACAGTTCAAAAGCATCAATTCTTCGGCGCTCAGCCTTCTTCACAGTCCAGCTCTCACATCCATACATGACCACAGGAAAGACCATAACCTTGACTAGGCGAACCTTTGTTGGTAAAGTGATGTCTCTGCTTTTGAATATGCTATCTAGGTTGGTCATAACTTTCCTTCCAAGGAGTAAGCATCTTTTAATTTCATGGCTGCAGTCACCATCTGCAGTGATTTTGGAGCCCAGAAAAACAAAGTCTGACAGTGTTTCCCCATCTATTTCCCATGTAGTGATGGAACCAGATGCCATGATCTTCGTTTTCTGAATGTTGAGCTTTAAGCCAACCTTTTCAGTCTCCACTTTCACTTTCATCAAGAGGCTTTTTAGCCCCTCTTCACTTTCTGCCATAAGAGTGGTGTCACACAGAGTCGGACACAACTGAGGGACTTCACTTTCACCTTTCACTTGCATGCATTGGAGAAGGAAATGGCAACCCACTCCAGTGTTCTTGCCTGGAGAATCCCAGGGACCGCGGAGCCTGGTGGGCTGCTGTCTCTGGGGTCGCACAGAGTCGGACACGACTGAAGCAACTTAGCAGCAGCAGCATTCACACTACAGTAGGAAATAGAAACCCACTCCAGTATTCCAGCCTGGGAAATTCAATGGACAGAGGAGCCTGGCAGCTACAGTCTATGGGGTTGCATAGAATCGGGCAAAACTTAGCACACACATGCACACAGCACTCAGGTATATGATTTAAGGTATATATAACTTTGTTTCTGTTTTCAGAGCATTGATTAATTTATGTAAAATAGCAGATGTATTATTTGGTACAAAATTGCCAGTTAACATTTCATAGTTTCCTATTCTTTTGGGCTCAGTAGATCTGAGGGTCATTAACATACAAAGTACAATTTTATGAGCATAGACATTACCTACAAAATTTTTCACATATGGATGATTCTGCCTCAGATTATAATGTATGGAAATATCACTGATACGGTTAGTAATGCTAAAAAATTAAAGCATATTTTGTTTTCTATGTTAGATTCTTTAAGCACTATTGTTTTATCATATTAGATTGGAAGAACTGTGAAAAATGAAACGTGAAAAAAAACTGTGGAAAATAGAAACGTTTTCTTTGATTTGGAAAACTTGGCTTCTGTATCATTCTAAGGGCTCAGTGTCTAACTGATGATTTGGCTTTGGTAAGTGAAATCTGAGATATTCCTAACTCTAAATTGTTAATTATTTCAGAGGCAGTAACTCCTGCATCACAGGCCACCCCCATGTATCTTAGGATTTAATACAACTCAGAACCAGACTAGTTAGAGTTCAGGAATTTATGCTGACCTTTCTATTTGAACTATCAATTGATGAGGAAAGAAGATACATTTAACCTAAGTTGCACATGCCTTGGGCTTAACTTTTCCAGGTTGGGGAAAATAAAAGCAGAAAAAAATGAAATCTAAACACTTTATTCCCCTGCATCAAATATATTTTCTTTTTTAAGTTTTTTGTAAATTTTTATTTTGTATTGGGGTGTAGTCGATTAACAATGTTGTGAAAATTTCAGGTGAACAACAAAGAGCTCAAGATACATATATATATATATATATATATATATATATATATATATATACAGATCAGTCGCTCAGTCGTGTCCGACTCTTTGCGACCCCATGAACCGCAGCACGCCAGGCCTCCCTATCCATCACCAGCTCTCGGAGGTCACTCAGACTCACATTCATCGAGTCAGTGATGCCATCCAGCCATCTCATCCTCTGTCGTCCCCTTCTCCTCCTGCCCTCAATCCCTCCCAGCATCAGAGTCTTCTCCAATGAGTCAACTCTTCGCATGAGGTGGCCAAAATACTGGAGTTTCAGCTTGAGCATCATTCCCTCCAAAGAAATCCCAGGTCTGATCTCCCTCAGAATGGACCGGTTGGATCTCCTTGCAGTCCAAGGGACTCTCAAGAGTCTTCTCCAACACCACAGTTCAAAAGCATCTATTCTTCGGCGCTCAGCCTTCTTCACGGTCCAGCTCTCACATCCATACATGACCACAGGAAAGACCATAGCCTTGACTAGGCGAACCTTTGTTGGCAAAGTGATGTCTCTGCTTTTGAATATGCTATCTAGGTTGGTCATAACCTTCCTTTCAAGGAGTAAGCGTCTTTTAATTTCATGGCTGCAGTCACCATCTGCAGTGATTTTGGAGCCCAGAAAAAGAAAGTCTGACACTGTTTCCACTGTTTCTCCATCTATTTCCCATGTACTGATGGGACCAGATGCCATGATCTTCATTTTCTGAATGTTGAGCTTTAAGCCAACCTTTTCACTCTCCACTTTCACTTTCATCAAGAGGCTTTTGAGTTCCTCTTCACTTTCTGCCATAAGGGTGGTATCATCTGCATATATTTCTCCCGGCAATCTTGATTCCAGCTTGTGTTTCCTCCAGTCCAGCATTTCTCATGATGTACTCTGCATATAAGTTAAATAAACATGGTGACAATATACAGCCTTGACGTACTCCTTTTCCTATTTGGAACCAGTCTGTTGGTCCATGACCAGTTCTAACTGTTGCTTCCTGACCTGCATACAGATTTCTCAAGAGGCAGATCAGGTGGTCTGGTATTCCCATCTCTCTCAGAATTTTCCACAGTTTATTGTGATCTACACAGTCAAAGGCTTTGGCATAGTCAATAAAGCAGAAATAGATGTTTATATATATATATATATACACTTTCTAATGTGTATACTAGATATAGTAAACATATATATATACTTTCTAATGTGCACAGGCATCGTTGTGTGGTCTAGTTTAAATAGACTTAGCATGTCTATTTTTGACCTTACTTGAGGTCTTGTTTTTACTTTTTGGTATCATTCAATATCTTTTGTTCTAAGATTCTGGCAATTCTCCTTGGTACTTGGTGTATAATTTCTATTGAAACTCTGTTTTTGGCCAAGAATCCCTCATTCTTCAATAGCTCTTTTCAATAGCATGTCTCCTGCTCCCTTAGTGATTTCTTACAGACAGTTCAGTTCAGTTCAGTCACTCAGTTGTGTCCTATTCTTTGTGATGCCATGGACTGCAGCATGCCAGGCTGCCTTGTCCATCACCACCTCCCAGAGTTTATGTCCATAACTCATGGAAACTCATGTTCATCTCCTCTGTCGTCCCCTTCTCCTCCTGCCTTCACTCTTGCCCAGCATCAGGAACTTTTCAATTGAATCAGCTCTTCACATCAGGTGGCCAAAGTATTGGGAGTTTCAGTTTCAATATCAGTCCTGCAAATGAATACTCAGGACTGATTTCCTTTAGGATGGACTGGTTGCATCTCTTTGCAGTCCAAGGGACTCTCAAGAGTCTTCTCCAACACCACAATTCAAAAGCATAAATTCTTCGGCACTCAGCCTTCTTCAGTCCAACTCTCACACTTATACATGACCACAGGAAAAACCATAGCCTTGACTAGACGGACCTTTGTTGGCAAAGTAATGTCTCTTCTTTTTAATATGCTGTCTAGGTTGGTCATAACTTTTCTCCCAAGGAGTAAGCGTCTTTAATTTCGTGGCTGTAGTCACCATCTGCAGTCATTTTGGAGCCCAAGAAAATAAAGTCTGACACTGTTTCCCTATCTCTTTGCAATGAAGTGATGGGGCCGGATGCCATGATATTTGTTTTCTGAATGTTGAGATTTAAGCCAACTTTCTCATTCTCCTCTTTTAATTTCATCAAGAGACTCTGTAGTTCTTCACTTTCTGCCATAAGAGTGGTGTCATCTACATATCTGAGGTGATTGATATTTCTTCGGGCAATCTTGATTCCAGCTTGTACTTCCTCCAGCCCAGCATTTCTCATGATGTACTCTGCATATAAGTTAAATAAGCACGGTGACAATATACAGCCTTGACATACTCCTTTTCCTATTTGGAACCAGTTTGTTGTTCCATGTCCAGTTCTAACTGTTGCTTCCTGACCTGTATACAGATTTTTCAGGATGCAGGTCAGGTGGTCTGGTATTCCCATCTTTTTCAGAATTTTCCACAGTTTATTGTGATCCACATAGTCAAAGGCTTTGGCATAGTCAATAAAGCAGAAATAGATGTTTTTTTTGGAACTCTCTTGTTTTTTCAATGATCCAGCAGATGTTGGCAATTTGATCTCTGGTTCCTCTGCCTTTTTAAAATCCACCTTCAGCATCTGGAAGTTCATGATTCTCATACTGTTGAAGCCTGTCTTGGAGAATTTTGAGCATTACTTTACTAGCGTGTGAGATAAGTGCTATTGTACGGTCCTTTGAGCACTCTTTAGCATTGGCTTTCTTAGGGACTGGAATGAAAACTGACCTTTTCCAGGCAGGTCTCTTATACAGACAGGGGGATGGGTTAGAGATACTTTTATTTTTGGCCCAGAGAGAATACAGTGGCCTATGAATTTGGAAGAAGTTAGGAATCTGATTATGATAATCAACCTTCTATTTCATCCTCTCTTGACAACAACCAAGTACTGATCCTATCAATTCCTTTTCTTTGAAAATCTGGAGTACTGTTCTAATATGAGAATAATTACTTGGACTCAGATCTGTTTTCCTTAAACTGACTATATGCTTTTCTATACAATTTTCTTGTCCTGGTTTCATACTCACACCCAGATCCTCACACGCTGTTGATCTGTGGGGAAATTTGCTAATTTCTGTCCTTTGGAACTACTTTCCCACATTACTATGTAGTGTTTGTCAGCTTTTACTTTTGATGAACTGTTCTGCTTTCGAACTGAACTTTCCCACCTGTTGCCTTGCTCTGTTCCTCAAGATCTGTCTCCTGGTGGTTCTAATTCATACTAAACAGTGAGAAAGTTATTGAAACCTTCTCTGAGTCTGTATTGAAAAAAGACATTGTTTTTAAGAAGAATGTAGTATTTTGTAATTAGTGCCTTGACAATTACTTCCTAAGTCAAAACCCTGCAAAGTTAAGTAAAACAGCAGTCTTATTTTTATTATGCTCTGCAAAATGCTGGAACCTAATCTGTTTTCAGTTACCACTATTTTTTAAAGGCTTTTTTTTAAGACTTTAGTTTTTAGAGAAATTTAAAGTTCACAATAAAATATAAGTAACATATAGAGATTCCGTACATACCCCCTGCTCACACACACACATGGTCTCCCTCATTTTCAATACCAACATCAGAGTGGTACATTTGTTAAAATCAGTGAACCTTCATGGATACATCATTAAAACCCAAAGTCTATCATTTATATTAGGGTTAACTCTTGGGTGTTGTACATTTTATGAGTTTGGACAAATATAAAATGATGACATATATGCATCATTAAAGTACCATATAGAGTATTTTCACAATCCTAGAAAATCTCTGTACTCTGGCTCTTCGTGCCTGCTTCCCCAACTTCTGGCAACACTGATATTTTGATTGTCTATAGAGTTATGCCTTTCTGGAATGTCACATAGTTAGAATCATACAATATGTAGTCTTTTAACCTTGTTTTTTTTTTTTTTTTTTTTCATTTAATTATATGCACTTAAGATTCCTTCATATCTTTTCTTAGGTTTATAGTTCATTTCTGTCTAGCACAGAATAAAATTCCATTGTCTGAATATAGCACAGTTTATCCATTCACTTCAATTCAGTTCAGTTCAGTCGTGTCCAGCTCTTTGCGACCCCATGAACTGCAGCATGCCAGGCTTCCCTGTCCATCACCAACTACTGGAGTCCACCCAAACCCATGTCCATCAAGTCAGTGATGCCATCCAACCATCTCATTCTCTATCATCCCCTTATCCTCCTGCCCTCCTTTCCCAGCATCAGGGTCTTTTCAAATGAGTCAGCTCTTGCATCAGATGGCCAAAGTATTGCAGTTTCAGCTTCAACATCAGTCCTTCCAATGAACACCAAGGACTGATCTCTTTTAGAATGAACTGGTTGGAACTCCCTGCAGTCCAAGGGACTCTCAAGAGTCTTCTCCAACACCACAGTTCAAAAGCATCAATTCTTCGGCAGTCACCTTTCTTTATAGTTCAACTCTAACATCCATACGTGACCACTGGAAAAACCATAGCCTTGATGAAAAAAGATATTTGTTGGCAAAGTGATGTCTCTGCTTTTTAATATACTATCTAGGTTGGTCATAACTTCCCTTCCAAAGAGGAAGCATCTTTTAATTTCATGGCTGAAATCACCATCTGCACTGACTTTGGAGCCCAGAAAAATAAAGTCTGCCACTGTTTTCACTGTTTCCCCATCTATTTTCCATGAAGCGATGGGACCAGATGCATGATCTTAGGTTTCTGAATGTTGAGTTTTAAGCCAACTTTTTCACTATCCTCTTTCACTTTCATCAAGAGGCTCTTTAATTCTTCTTCACTTTCTCCCATAAGGGTGGTGTCATCTGCATATCTGAGGCTATTGATATTTCTCCTGGCATCTTGATTCCAACTTGTGCTTCATCCAGCTCAGTGTTTCTCATGATGTACTCTGCATATAAGGTAAATAAGCAGGGTGACAATATACAGCCTTGACATACTCCTTTTCCTATTTGGAACCAGTCTGTTGTTCCATGCCCAGTTCGAACTGTTGCTTCCTGACCTGCATACAAATTTCTCAAGAGGCAGATCAGGTGGTCTGGTATTCCCATCCCTTTCAGAATTTTCCAGTTTATTGTGACCCATACAGTTAAAGGCTTTGGCATAGTCAATAAAGCAGAACTAGATGGTTTTCTGGAACTCTTTTGCTTTTTTGATCATACAGAGGATGTTGGCAATTTGATCTCTGGTTCCTCTGCCTTTTCTAAAACCAGCTTGCATATCTGGAAGTTCAGGGTTCACAGATTGCTGAAGCCTGGCTTGGAGAATTTTGAGCATTACATTACTAGAGTGTGAGATGGTTGCAATTGTGCAGTTAGTTTGAGCATTCTTTGGCATTGCTTTTCTTTGAGATTGGAATGAAAACTAACCATTTCCAGTCCTGTGGCCACTGCTGAGTTTTCCAAGTTTGCTGGCACATTGAGTGCAGCACTTTCCCAGCATCTTCTTTCAGGATTTGAAATAGCTCAACTGGAATTCCATCACCTGCACTAGCTTTGTTCATAGTGATGCTTCCTAAGGCCCACTTGACTTCACATTCCAGGATGTCTGGCTCTAGGTGAGTGATCACACCATCGTGATTATCTGGGTCATGAAGATCTTTTTTGTACAGGTCTTCTGTGTATTCTTGCCACGTCTTGTTAATATCTTCTTCTTCTGTTAGGTCCACAACATTTCTGTCCTTTATTGAGCCCATCTTTGCATGAAATGTTCCCTTGGTATCTCTAATTTTCTTGAAGAGATCTCTAGTCTTTCTTATTCTATTGTTTTCCTCTATTTCTTTGCATTGATCACTGAGGAAGGCTTTCTTATCTCTCCTTGCTATGCTTTGGAACTCTGCAATCAAATCATTATATCTTTCCTTTTCTCCTTTGCTTTTCACTTTCCTTCTTTTCACAGCTATTTGTAAGGCCTCCTCAGACAGCCATTTTGCCTTTTTGCATTTCTTTTTCTTGAGGATGGTCTTGATTCCTATCTCCTGTACAATGTCATGAACCTCCATCCATAGTTCATCAGGCACTCTGTCTATCAGACCTAGTCCCTTACATCTCTTTCTCACTTCCACTGTATAGTCATAAGGGATTTGATTTCGGTTATACCTGAGTCATTTATTGATTTTCTCCACTTTCTTCAATTTCAGTCTGAATTTGGCAATAAGGAGTTCATGATCCAAGCCACAGTCAGCTCCTGATCTTGTTTTTGCTGACTGTGTAGAGCTTCTCCATCTTTGGCCGCAAAGAATATAATCAATCTGATTTCGGTGTTGACCATCTGGTGATATCCATGTGTAGAGTCTTCTCTTGTGTTGTTGGAAGAGGGTGTTTGCTGTGGCCAGTGCATTCTCTTGGCAGAACTCTATTAGCCTTTGCCCTGTTTCATTCTGTATTCCAAGGCCAAATTTGCTTGTTATTCCAGGTGTTTCCTGACTTCCTACTTTTGCATTCCAGTACCCTATAATGAAAAAGATTGCAGGATATTAGTAGCTTCCAAGTGTGGATGATCATGAATAAAGCTCCTAAAAATATCTAATGTGTTATATAGTTCTATGATTAGCTCTCCATATTTAGTTTGTCTTGGAATATGAACTTTACAAGTTTTTTCAGTTGTTTTTTTTTTTTTTTCCCCTCTACTCTTAGGTGCAACAAGAGGGTAGAGTGAGATGCATATGATATATATATTTTTTTCTTTTATATGGAATGATAGAGCTGTCTAGAGTTGTTTATTTATTTGTTGTTTATTTTAGAGTTTCTAAAAAGGCCTCTCTGGAGTTTTTAGCTCTCAGATTTGTCTTCACTGACTCTTGAGCAGTTTGTTGATTACAGATCAAATTTTCTTACCCCCATCACTGGTTCCCATGGTTATTTCTGCCTGTGAGTCTCTGCTATAGTAAACTGTGACTCTCTTTATTCAACTGTCCCTGTCTCTAATCTTGTGGTCAGCATTTAGCATTGAGTCCTACCCTTTCTTATAAATTCAAGAAGAGTTGTTGATCTTTCAGTCTGTTCAGCTCTTGTTAGGATAGAGTGGGAAACTGAAGCTCCTTATGTGTACCACTGGAAAAGTCATCACTATTGTATTTGATGTCCCTAAATTCTATATACCTTAGTGACTTTATGTGATATATTCTTTCTTTATATCCTTTTCCTAATAAGTATACATCCAAACACAAGTAATCACTCAAGATCCAAATCAAATGATACTTTATTTTTTAAAAAATTTTTGAGCGTATATTTGAGAAGGTATTTTCTCACCTATAAATTCTAGCAAAAATGGAAAATTTAACTGTCTGAATCATAATTACTTATGTACATATTGAGCCCCTGCTAGTAAATAATGTATCTAATTCATTTATATACCCTCTAGCTCATTGTATAAAGTGCTCACCACAATGCTTTCAACATTAGCCTGACAGAAGCTACATCAGATTTTACCTTGTACCTTGTCCTGAACAACTTCAAATTAAAGAGATGCTGATATCAAATGATTTGTCATTAAAAAAATAAGCTTTAAATTTTATGGTAATATTTAATTCACAGAAAAGTTGAAAGATTATACAGAAAACTTCTGTATATACTCACCCCAGTTTGTTTACATTGCTATGCTGTATCTGTCAAAACTAATAACCTACTGTTAGTATATTACCATGAATTAAGCTTTAGACTTTATTTAAATTCCACAAATTCTTTCATTTATATCCTTTATCTGTTCCAGCTTTGTCTCAAGGATAATTTGGAATTTTCAGTTTTTATTTAAACAAGAGGCAACATAGCAATGTTACCAGAAATATTATGGGTTTCAGGACTGGGAAATAGGTGGAAGAAATGTTGGGTTAACAATATTGTCTTCTTGGTTTCTATAGATAACTTAGTTGTACAATAGATTGATAAAACTCTAATAGTAAAGTGATTCTCACTTATGTATTTGTACGTGACTCTTTCCTAATCTCCTGTATGGAACTTGAGAATTTTATGTGTTCCTTTCAGAGCATCATAGTTCCTTTTATTTTTTTTTAAATTTATTTTTTTTTAATTTAGAACAAAAAAGCTACAATTTAAAAAAAAAATGTGCACTTACTAAATTCTGAGCGCTGTGCTAGACACTCAGATGAAGTTCAAATCTCTGTCCACACCACATGGTGTGCAAGAAACATGGTATGTATTCAGCTCCTACAAATTAACAGCTTATTGCTTCTGAGTCTTCATTCAGTTGAATTGGCATGGAATTCTGAAGCTTTCATTCATATGCTTCCTCCTCCTCCTCCTTGGAGAATTGTGTCAAAGTTCTGATAGCTTATAGGCTGCCAGGCCTTTAATCAGTCATCTCTCTCACTGGTTATTGCTGAGGCATCTATTGTCTCTGCCCATCTTGGGTTGCCCCAGGGGCATGGCTTAGTTTCATTGAGTTAGACAAGGCTGTGGTCCCAGTGTGATTAGATTGACTAGTTTTCTGTGAGTATGGTTTCAGTGTGTTTGCCCTCTGATGCCCTCTTGCAACACCTACTGTCTTACTTGGGTTTCTCTTTCCTTGGGCGTGAGGTATCTCTTCATGGCTGCTCCAGCAAAGCGCAGCCGTTGCTCCTTACCTTGGAGGAGGGGTATCTCCTCACCGCCACCCTTCCTGACCTTCAAAGTGGGATAGCTCCTCTAGGCCCTCCTGCGCCCGCGCAGCCCCAACTCCTTGAACATGGGGTTGGTGCTCCCAGCCACTGCCCCTGGCCTCCGGCATGGGGTTGCTCCTCCCCGCCGCCGCCCCTGGCCTCAGGCTAGGGGCGTGGGGTATCGCCTCCCAGCAACCGCCCCTGACCAAGGACACTGGGTAACTCTTCTCGTCCCCTCCTCGGAAGTGGGGTAACTCCTCTTGGCCGCCTGAGTACCTGGCCCTTTTAGACCTGGGGACTCTCTACTATTTTCTGCAATGATGAGGACAGAGATATCCTTTGCAATGCTGGATACCGATGGAGTGTACAGGTCTGTTCCCTAAGAAAAGTCGTGTAGTCTTTTTTCTCAGGATGTTGCAACCCCCTGAGTTTATCCAGGATTCACAGATCTCTCTCCGCTTGCAGTCCAGGGAAACAGTTTTACTGTTCAGCAGGGAAAACATTTTCCTCTTGCTTATAGTTTTCTATGGCCTCTCTTTTCCCTCCTGTCTCTTTTCTAAGTCCTAGTTCTTAAAAATTCTTAAGAACTGCTTACTGCTGTCCGCTTCATCCTGCACATATCGTCAGGTTCATGCAAGTATCATGAGTACTCAGTCGTGTCCGACCCTTTGAGACCCCACAAGGAATGTAGACTGCCAGGCTCCTCTGTCTATGGAATTTTCCAGATAAGAATACTAGAGTAGGTTGCCATTTTTTTTTTTTTTTTCCCAACCCAGGGGTCGAACCCATGTCTCCTGTATTGGCAGATGAATTCTTTATCATTGTGCCTCCTGGGAAGCACATAACTTAACCTCCCCTAGATAACAAAGGAGCACTACTTGAGAGGGAGGCAGTTGATACCTATACTCAAAACAATACAATGACATAGGTAATTTTTCTCATTTTACAAATGACAAAACTGATGAAAATCTTAACATTCTTACCCATTAAATAAGTGACACAGTGAGAGTGAGTAGTCCCAGAACACTGAGTCACAGAGGGTCAACATACAAAATTATTAGATTAAGCTATGCTTGAAATAGTGGATGATATCACATGCAATATACATACTTTAACACTTAAATTTTAGAGAAAAATGAGTTTCCAAAGCATGGGGTTGCAGACTACATTTGATTTTGAAATTCCGTGTGGAACACATGTCTTCACTTGAACAGAATGTGGTAACAGATGCCTTTACTTACTTCTAGTGAGAATTGAGAACTTTGATTCATAAATACAAGGCAACTTGCCAGTATACCTAATGAGATTTCATATTCTCCCACTCTGATGCTTTTAGCAATCATACTGTATCATCTTGTATTATTACCTTGCACATCAAGAAACACAGTATCTACTAAACTGGGAATGAGAATGTAAGTGAGTGGGTCAGCAGTCATTCCCTTCATAAAACATAAATAAAAAGGATATATATATATATATATATATATATAGTTTATTGATAAATGAGAAGCAGACAATACAAATATAGTTAAAGACTTAGAATCATATCACAGAAAGGTAAATCAAATTTTAAGTTTAGTTATTGATGTCTTTAAATACTATAATTATTATTACCTTTGGTAATATTTTAGATCCAAAGCCATCCTCCTCCATTTCAATTGTAAGTATTTATGAAGAATGGCAATTAGTTTGGCTTTTCTCAAAACTATTAAACTGTATGGGTTAAACATTTATTTTTGAATTTGTGTACATTTACTTGGATTTTGGCCAGACATTTCCCTGTGTAAGCCAAAAAACAATGTGTTTTTAAAAAGATGATATAAGAAGAAATATTTTGCTATGAAAGGTGTGCTGTTCTGTGCTTAGTCACTCAGTGGTGTCTGACTCTTCGTGACGCTGTGGACTGTAGCCTGCCAGGCTCCTCTATCCATAGGATTCTCTAGGCAGGGATAATAGAGTAGGTTGCTATGCCCTCCTCCAGGGGATCTTCCCAACCCAGGGATCGAACCCAGGTCTGCCGCATTACAGGTGAATTATTTACCATCAGAGCCCACCAGGGAAGCCTGTTATGAAAGGTAACATTGTTTTTAAATTTTAGGAATTTTCATGAAATTATAAGGTAAGAATTCAAGTTCTGTAGACACAAAATAAAAATTGTTCTTATATAATCATTTCAATCTATTTTTATAAAGATGATTTCTTAGAGCAGGTTTACATTCACCCCAAAATTGAGAAATAACCTATTTACTCCTTGTCCCCCACACATGCATAGCTTTCCTTGTTATCAGTATCCTCTAACAGAATGGTATGTGTGTTACAGTTCATAAAAGTACATTGACAAATCATTATTATGCAAGATCCATAGTTTATACTAAGGTTCACTTTCACTGTTATGCACTCTATAGGTTTCATAAGGTATAGTGAAATATATCTACGATTATAGTATTATACATAGTATTTTCCATTTCCTTAAAAAATTTTTGGCCTAATTTCAGCTATCATCTGGCTCTGAAATTTCTAATATTAAATTATTTTATAATCAACTCAAGGTATAGTTATAGTCTATTTATTTTCTATTTCAAAAATACATTTATTAATTTTTGTGTATACTTAATTTTATTCTGTGTAGATTTACACTAAATTAAAGTTATGACCAACCTAGATAGCATATTGAAAAGCAGAGACATTACTTTGCCATTACTTTGCCAACAAAGGTCCGTCTAGTCAAGGCTATGGTTTTTCCAATGGTCATGTATGGATGTGAGAGTTGGACTGTGAAGAAAGCTGAGCACCGAAGAATTGATGCTTTTGAACTGTGGTGTTGGAGAAGACTCCTGCGAGTCCCTTGGACTGCAAGGAGATCCAACCAGTCCATTCTAAAGGAGATCATTCCTGGGCGTTCTTTGGAAGGAATCTGACTCATTGGAAAAGACTGATGCTGGGAGGGATTGGGGGCAGAAGGAAAAGGGGACAATAGAGGATGAGATGGCTGGATAACATCACTGACTCGATGGACATGAGTTTGAGTGAACTCCGGGAGATGGTAATGGACAGGGAGGCCTGGCATGATGTGATTCATGGGGTTGCAAAGAATCAGACACGACTGAGCCACTGAACTGAACTGCACTGAACTGATGCTGTAATAGATTTTCAATATTACTTTTATTTATTATAGATTTCAGTTGATTCCTTAAAAAGGATATGAAGTCACTAAAATAGTGTAAGTTGTGGTATGAATGTCAATATAGAAATTCCAATTTTAAATCTAGTTGTGGAAAGAAATGAAGCAAATTAGAGTTTAGGGTTAATGTTAGAACTAAAGTTAGGGATTTTAAAATTATTTTATTTTCAATAGAGAAGGAAATGGCAACCCACTCCAATACTCTTGCCTGGAGGATTCCATGGACAGAGGAGCCTAGTGGGCTATGGTCCATAGGATCGCAAAGAGTTGGACACGACTGTGTGACTAACTTTCTTCTCTCTTTCTTAGTTTCAGTATACACTGATTTTAGCTCTGAGCTTCCTGCCATCCAAGGCAGTAAACTAAAAGTTCTTATTTGAAGAAAAGAAATATAACTTTTCTGTTGAATAGTGCAGAACATTTAATTAAGAAGTAAAAATACTTTCTTATTGCAAAAATTATAAAACACAAATTTCTTCCTTGGCATATTAGATGAGACATGAAATAGATCAAGCTTATTACAATAATTATGCGAACAATCAAAAGCATGTCTCATATAGTAATGTTTACCATAAGTAATGAAAATATATCTGTATAGGGTACAAGGAAATGTGGAGCCTACTGGAATGGAACAACTAGGGTAAACTTGAAGTGTTCTAAGTGTGAAACACTTAGATTTACACTTAAGTATGAACAGTTCTTTCAATTTTATTGCCTTCAATTTTTGTTTCAAATTTTGTTTACCTTCAAGTGAGGTAAACCTAAAATAAAAACAATGGTGAAAGAAACCTGATTAGTTAAAAACAGCAAATTGCAGCTATTTAGTAGTCAAGGCAATGGCACCCTACCCCAGTACTTTTGCCTGGAAAATCCCATGGATGGAGGAGCCTGGTAGGCTCCAGTCCATGGGGTCGCTAAGAGTCAGACACGACTGAGCGACTTCACTTACACTTTTCACTTTCCTGCATTGGAGAAGGAAATGGCAACCCACTCCAGTGTTCTTGCCTGGAGAATCCCAGGGGCAGGGGAGCCTGGTGAGCTTCTGTCTATGGGGTCGCACAGAGTCGGACACTACTGAAGCGACTTAGCAGCAGCAGCAGCAGTAGTCAAGTAGAAAGATGAGTTACAGTTATGATCAGGAAGGAAATTATATTATTTTTGACTATGCAACTATATGGGGCTTCACAGGTGGCTCAGTGGTAAAGAATCTGCCTGCAATGCAGGAACCACAGGAGATGCAGGTTCGATCCCTGGGTTGGGAAGATCCGCTGGAGAAGGAAGTGGCAACACACTCCAGTATTCTTGCCTGGACAATCCCATAGACAGAGGAACCTGGCAGGCTACAGTCCAAAGAGTCGTAAAGAGTTGGACATGACTGAAACAACTTAGCACGTATGCACCTACACATGTGTATCAAGTTGCAGGACACACTACAGGCCACTGAGGCCTATTTCTACCCCCAACATTAAAAGAGTAAGAACTGTGCTGTTGTTGCCGTTCAGTCACCAAGTTGTGTCCAACTCTTCACAACTCCTTGAACTGTAGCATGCCAGGCTTCCCTGTCCCTCATCATGGAATTGGGCCATATGAAATTGCCAATATTCAATTATTATTTTACTTACTAAAATAGAAATTTCATATGATTCAAATTAATAATTCAGTTCATATGGTTGAGAGAAAGTTATCAGAATCACGATAGGAAAAGTATAAAGGACAAAATTGGTGATGATGCCAGAGTGAAGACAAATATATATATAGAAAACAAGATATGTAGAGAAAAAAGAACAGATAAAGGATAATAGCTGAATTCCTTGGGATTCCTTCAGAAATGATTCATACTTAGTCAGACTGGGTAGGTATCTAATTTCATTGTTTAATCTTAGACCGAATGTTAATGAACAATTCTGTGATACACTCGGTTCACGTTCGTATATATATATATGTAGAGAGATATGTATACATATATGTTTGTATACATAATATATATATATATGTAGTTTCTGGAACAGAGGGAAAATGCTCCCCGGGAGTACAGTAATGCATGATATTATTTGAACAAGTGAGCAAAAGATATATATATGTGTAGTAAAAATATGAAGCCTTGTTTGTGAAACACAAATGAAACTCTAGAACTGAAATATTTGACATGAAAAGGTTTCCCGATAAATAAACGCAAAAAAGGTGTAAAGCATTACATAGAACATTGTATTATTTATCCGAAAAAGAGATAATAAGTGGGTGTATTCACAGAAGATTTATTTTTGGAAAGATAATAATCTCTGTGGTTACCTTTGGAGAATGAATTCAGAGATTAAGTTGAGAAAAGTTTTTACTTTTCATCATGTGTTATATTTTTTTAAGGGATGAGCTTAATAGGATATTTATAATTTTATTCTATTTATTTCTTATTTTTGGCCATGCTGGATCTTTATTGCTGTGCAGACTTTTCTTAGTTGCAGCAGGTGGAGAGTACTGTCTAGCTGCAGTGTACAGGGTTCTCAATTTGGTAGCTTCTCTCATGGAGCACAGGCTCTAGGGCACACGGGCTTTGGTAGCTGTGGCAATGGGCTCAGTAGTTACAGCTCTTGGGCTCTAGAGTGCAGGCTCAGTAGTTTTGGCACAGGGGGCTTAGTTGCTTTGTGGCATGTGGGATTTTCCTGAATTAGGGATAGAACCCATGTCTCCTGCATTGGCAGGTGGATTCTTTACCACTGAGCAACCAGAGAAGCCCTTATATGACACTTTTACAGCTAACTACTTTTGTCATGTGTGGGTTTACTTTTGAAATGGGATATTAATTTAGTTTTTTAGAAAGTATAATAATACATTGCATTTTAAATTATGTATGAATATACAGAGAACCACATATGTGGGCAATGTGTACATATATTACAGTATCCATATATGTTGTGAAACATTATTGTGATTATTGATGCAGTTACAGCAAGACTATGTCTTAGGGTCTTTTAAACTCAAATAATAGGTATTTCTTCTAAATATTGATGTGAAGGAAGATCTAAATATAGATGTGTTAGGAAGACAGAATCTTGGCTTGGCAGCCAAACCCCACAGAAACAGTGCAACGACAACATAGCTGGGACTTTCACAGACTGGAAGGAGGTTAAGTTATGGAAATGTTGATCCAAATCCAAAACAGCTCTGGCAGTTGGATGCTGTGTGTTGTCTACTTAGTAGCTGAAATGTATTACTTTCTATTGGCCACTACTGAGATTCATCGACTTACTCCATTACAGAGAAAATATGATTGATTTGGGTAATCCTGCTGTTAGCAACACCTTGGCCTTTGTATAACATGTAATTTGACATCTTCCTATCCTTCCCTGCCCCCTGCCTGTGGTCCAGAGTTGTGCCAGGCTTGACAAATCACATCACATCAGACCAGCCTAGAGGCACATATTATGGGAAGTTTGTTAAAAGTGTTTGTAGGTTTGGCAAGTTCTGTGTCTTGACTGTCCATGTAGTATATATTATACTTCAGGGAAAAAAAGTTTAATTTTCCTATCTTTCAAGACATTCAGTGAATGAAAACCTATCAGTTCTTTAACATCTAATGCTGATTATTCTATGAATTTTGAACGCTGGATTAATATTCTCTCATGTTTAGAACATACACAAGTCATCTACTTGTTAAAGCAAGCTATCATACTCTTTTTTTTAAAGTTATTATGTGATATTTGATATATACACATATGTATAAGAATGTTACATATATATATATATATATATAGTTATAATATCGGAGAAGGCAATGGCACCCCACTCCAGTACTCTTGCCTGGAAAATCCCATGGCTGGACGAGTCTGGTAGGCTGCAGTCCATGGGGTCGCTAAGAGTCAGACATGACTGAGCGACTTCACTTTCACTTTTCACTTTCATTCATTGGAGAAGGAAATGGCAACCCATTCCAGTGTTCTTGCCTGGAGAATCATAGGGACGGGTGGGCTGCCATCTCTGGGGTTGCACAGGGTCGGACGCAACTGAAGCAACTTAGCAGCAGCAGCAGCAGCAGCTATAATATGGGCTTTCCAGGTGGTGCAGTGGTAAAGAGTCACCTGTCAATTTAGGAGACTCAGGTTTGATCCCTGGGTTTGCAATATCCCCTGGAGTAGGAAGTGGCAAACCACTCTAGTATTCTTGCCTGTAAACTTCCATGGACAGAGAAGCCTGGTGGGCTGCAGTCCATGGGGTCACAAAGAGATGGACATGACTGAGTGCATGCACACACATACACACATATATGAAATTGTAAATTATGAAGCATAATAATGAAAGTAGACATGCTTCTAGCTTTCTACTTAAGAAATAGATCAAGCCAATATTGTTTCAGTTTCTTATACATGCTTCCTTCAATACATCTCTCTCATTCACACAATTCTTATTCTGAATTTTTAGTTTATCATATACTTGTTTATAGACTTTAATCACATATATAGACTATTACTAAACAATATACTTTTCAATACTGGCAACTTTTGAACTTCATCAAAATTATATGTCAGTATGTGAAGCCTTTGTTGTGAACTCAACTTATTACCCTCAAAAATTCATCCCTGTTGATGCATGAACCTATTATTCATTGATTCTCCATTTGCATGGATTGATTTATTTTATGAATCCACCTCAAATTATCCACTCAATTTCCTTTTGAAAGATATTTGGATTGGTTCTAGGATTTTGCTATTTTTTTTTGTCTATATATTGAAAGTGTGCAGTTCCTTATGTACTTTTCAAAATGTAAACTAGAATATGGAACTTTTTATTTACTATCTATTCTAGAGACTTACAATTTTAGAAAAGGCATTAACTTATCTTCCCATGTCCATTGGTTTCTGTCTCATTTACGAGATAATCCAATCCAATAGAAATAGGATAGTCTGCTTTGAATGAAGTTCTGCAATAAAAAGAGATATATTCTATGAGAAAAATGTCTTTTCATAATTCTGAAATGAAATAATAATCTTTTTAATATTTTTATTATTTTTAGTTACAAATAGTATAAATATCAACTTCATCCTGATTCTGTTCAAATGATAAAATAATAGAATTTTAGTTATATTTATTAAATATAGTAACATGAATGAGACATAAAATAACACTGTCTTAGCTTACCTATCTTTTTTTAAATTTAATTTATTTTCATTTAAAAAATTTTTTTATTTTGTTTAACTTTACAATATTGTATTGGTTTTGCCATACATCAAAATGAATCCGCCACAGGCATATATGTGCTCCCCACACCAAACCCTCCTCCGTCCTCCCTCCCTGTACCATCCCTCTGGGTCGTCCCCGTGCACCAGCCCCAAGCATCCAGTATTGTGCATCGAACCTGGACTGGTGACTCATTTCATCTATGATATCTGTATGCAGGTCAGGAAGCAACAGTTAGAACTGGTCATGGAACAACAGACTGGTTCCAAATAGGAAAAGGAGTACGTCAAGGCTGCATATTGTCACCATGTTTATTTAACTTATATGCAGAGTACATCATGAGAAATGCTGGACTGGAAGAAACACAAGTTGGAATCAAGATTGCTGGGAGAAATATCAATAACCTCAGATATGCAGATGACACCACTCTTATGGCAGAAAGTGAAGAGGGGCTAAAAAGCCTCTTGATGAAAGTGAAAGTGGAGAGTGAAAAGGTTGGCTTAAAGCTCAACATTCAGAAAATGAAGATCATGGCATCTGATCCCATCACTGCATGGGAAATAGATGGGGAAACAGTGGAAACAGTGTCAGACTTTGTTTTTCTGGGCTCCAAAATCACTGCAGATGGTGACTGCAGCCATGAAATTAAAAGACGCTTACTCCTTGGAAGGAAAGTTATGACCAACCTAGATAGCATATTCAAAAGCAGAGACATCACTTTACCAACAAAGGTTCGCCTAGTCAAGGCTATGGTCTTTCCTGTGGTCATGTATGGATGTGAGAGCTGGACTGTGAAGAAGGCTGAGCGCCGAAGAATTGATGCTTTTGAACTATGGTGTTGGAGAAGACTCTTGAGAGTGCCTTGGACTGCAAGGAGATCCAACCAGTCCATTCTGAAGGAGATCAATCCTGGAATTTCTTTAGAAGGAATGATGCTAAAGCTGAAACTCCAGTATTTTGGCCACTTCATGCGAAGAGTTGACTCATTGGAGAAGACTCTGATGCTGGGAGGGATTGAGGGCAGGAGGAGAAGGGGACGACAGAGGATGAGATGGCTGGATGGCATCACTGACTCGATGGATGTGAGTCTGAGTGACCTCCGGGAGCTGGTGATGGACAGGGAGGCCTGGCGTGCTGCGGTTCATGGGGTCGCAAAGAGTCGGACACGACTGAGCAACTGATCTGATCTGATCTGATTATACATATTTCAATGCCGTTCTCCCAAATCATCCCACCCTCTCCCTCTCCCACAGAGTCCAAAAGACTGTTCTATGCTATTTTGAATAATGCTATTAAAAACATTCTAGTGACCCCACCCCAGTACTTTTGCCTGGAAAATCCCATGGACAGAGGATCCTGGTAGGCTCCAGTCCATGGGGTCGCTAAGAGTCTGACACGACTGAGCGACTTCACTTTCACTTTTCACTTTCATGCATTGGAGAAGGAAATGGCAACCCACTCCAGTATTCTTGCCTGGAGAATCCCAGGGACGGGGGAGCCTGGTGAGCTTCCGTCTATGGGGTCGCACAGAGTCGGACACGACTGAAGCGACTTAGCATAGCATAGCATAGCATAGTGACTGTTTACTAATTAAAAATTCAAAAATTTCTCCAGAATATATCCACAGAAATGGAATCATTGCTTATAGCATATATCATAGTAAGAAATTATGCCAAATGTTTTCAGCTGTCATTTAGATAAGTTATACTCTTAATAGCAGTGAGTGTTCTTCTTCCTCCAGTCTTATGTGCTTAGTGACTCAGTCATGTCTCACTCTTTGAGACCCGTGGGCTATAGCCTGCCAGGCTCCTCTGTCCACGGGGATTCTCCAGGCAAGAATACTGGAGTGGGTAGCTTATCCCTTCTCCAGGGGAACTTTCTGACCTAGGAATTGCACTGGGGTCTGCATCGCAGGTAAATTCTTTATCAGCTGAGTTATCTGGGAAGCCTCTCCAGTCTTATAGATACTTGATTTTGTCAAAACTGTTTAATGATCTGCTAAGTGTAAAAGGTAGCTCACTGCAGTCTTAACATTCGTTTTCATGTTTCTCACAAGGTCCTTTTAAAGATTTTTGTTTCATTAGTGTTTCTTCTTATAGTAACTACCTATTTAGTATTTTCTTTACTTTAATTGTATTATTTAACATTTTTGTGAATCCTTAATATATAATAGATAATAATGCTTCATCAAGTTTTCCATGGTACAAATATCTCTTCCCAATCTTTGACTTATCTTATTATGAATAAATGTTAATAAAATGCTGTTAAAAATAAATTGTTTCAATGGAACACACCAACCTCTCTGAAATTCTAATATATGTTTCCATATGATTTGTGCCATTATATTTTTCATTATAGATTCTAACTATTGCGCTGTGTATATTTGGAGTCATTTTTATGATACACAATAAAATTCAAAATTCAATTTTTAGTATAAGTAGCAAAAATTAAAGATAGTCACCAAAGTGGAGCTTACTTTAGGGTCACAGTTAAGTATTTTAGACTATAGTGATTTTGAAGGAATGAATCGTTTAACATAGCATTACCAAACAAAGGCTTATCATTATCTTTTTATATGGGCTTTATCACATCAATCAAAATATTTCCACATATTATTTGTAAAAATTAAAATGGTATCTGTTATCTATGGAAATCAGTATGTCTGTCATTACTATTTAGTGAGCAAAAAAGCAACAGAATTAAGCCAAACAGAAATAATGTATCAGTTCATTACTCTATGTGATAAAAATAAAAATAGTCACCCTGAAAATATCCCATAAGCTGATCAAAATATACATTTACATGAAAGTGAAAAGACAGTTTCTCCTCGTTGCATAAAATAGAGTAATAGGCATGCTTTCTTTAAAGAGGATGTTTTACAAGATGATGTCAAGAGGAAATATATATTTCTAAGGAGAGGACAGTAAAGCATGGTGGAAAAGAGTAGAAAAGTGCTTTAAAAATCAATTCATGATGTTTCCCCAAATTGAAGAGCTGAGAACCTGCGAGGATAGGACAGTTGAAAAATGGTGAATACACTTTGAAGCTATGCTCATTCCCTTCACTGCCAAAAAATAGCATTCCCAAGACTAGCGCTAGAAGAGATGTCCAGCAATGCCTTTGTTTCTTAAGCCCAGAGAAGGGTGCTGGAGGTAGGAATAATCTCCTCTGAGCAATTAATTATGTTGGCCAAAAATGAGTGCAAACAAAGACAGCCAGATAGGAAAACAGAAATTCAGGGCCTTAGGATAACAATACAATCTAGCAACCATGAGAACATATCACTAAAATTGCAAGTTTGCTTCCAAATAGGTACAATAGTGAAAAAGTGAAAGCATTAGTCACTCAGTTGTGTCCGACTCCTTTCAACCTCATGGACTGTAGCCTGCAAGGCTCCTCCATCCATGAGATTCTCCAGGAAAGAATACTGGAGTGGGTTGTCATTTTCTTCTCCAGGGATTTTTATGCTGAGGTCCTGCATTTCTGTTTTCATATCTGTCTGCTTTTTGCAGTGCAGTAGACCTGGACTCCATCCCTGAATCAGGAAGATCCCCTGGAGAAGGGAATGGCTGCCTGCTCCAGTATTCTTGCCTGGAGAATCCCATGGACAGAGGAGCCTAACAGGCTACAGTCCTTCGGGTTGCCAAGAGTCGGATATGACTGAGAGACTAAGCACAGCACAGCACAGCATAAAAATATGATCTAACAACCATGAGAACATGTCATTAAAATTGCAAACTTGCTTTCAAATAAGTACAAGTCCCTTGGAATCCCCAGGGGATGGGTTCTAGGACCCCTGCAGATACGGAAATCTGTAGAGGTTCAAGTCTTTTATGTGAAATGGTGTCACATTTATATATAACCTATGAATATCCTCCCGTATACTTTAAATCATCTCTAGATTACTTATAATAACCTAATACAATGTAATGTTACATAAATAGTTTTTATACTGTGTTGTTTGGGGAATAATGACCAAAAAGATGTTTATGTGTTTAATACAGATACAAGGATCTTTTTTAAATAATTTATTTATTTATTAATTTACTTATTTTTGGTTGGGCTGGGTCTTTGTTGCTGCATGTGGGCCTTCTCTAGTTGCAGTGAGCAGGGGCTACTCTTTGTTGCAGTGTTAGATCTTCTCATTGTGGTGGCTTCTTTTGTTCTGGAGCATACGCTCTAGGCACACGGCTTGAGTAGTTGCAGCATGTGGACTCAGTCGTTTCAGTTTTGGGGCTCTAAGTATGGGCTTAGTAATTGTGGTGCATGGGTTTAATTACCTTGCAGCAAGTGGAATATTCTGGAGCAGGGATTGAACCTATGTAACTGCATTGGCAGGCAGATTCTTATCCACTGTGCTATACTGTGCTTAGTCGCCCAGTCGTGTCTGACTCTCTGACTCCCATGTACTATAGCCCACCAGGCTCCTCTGTCCATGGGGATTCTCCAAGCAAGACTACTGGAGTGGGCTGCCATGGCCTCTTCCAGGGGATCTTCACAACCCAGAGACCAAACCCCAGTTTCCTGCATTGCAGGTGGATTCTTTACCATCTGAGCCACCAGGCAAGCACAAGAATACTGGAGTGGGTAGCCTATCCCTTCTCCAGGGGAACTTCCTGACCCAGGAATAGAACTGGGGTCTCCTGCATTGCAGGTGGATTCTTTCCCAGCTGTGCTACCTGGGAAGCCCCATCCACAGTTCCACCTGGGAAGTGCAAAGATGCAAGGATCTTGTAGGCCTAACTACATAGAGCATGTCAGCAACAGCATAATGTTTTCTTTAATTCTTTCAACACTTACAGTTAACTTTCCTTTAATGATTGGAAGGGGAAATAAATAGAATAAAATATGGAATAATTGAAATACAAGTACATATAAAAACATAAATGAAGACAATATAAATTCATTATCTCTCTCTCTCTCTCTCTCTCTCTCTCACACACACACACACACACACACACATAAACTCCTAACACCCAAACTCTGGCTCTTCTTTCCTGATAACTCTCAGACAATGATGTTGATGGCAATGATGACTATCATATGGTACCTACAGTGATGATATGGTGTGTGGCACTAAAGGGAAATGTGAGACACCAGGCTAACCTGAACCTTCAGACAGGATGTCAGAGGAATTACCTATGTTTGAAGAACTGGGTTTGGATTGCATACATTGATGCTTTAGAGAAGGATCAATAATACTAATGTCGGATCTGTGGAGGTTGAAGGCTGAGGATCTTCAAGGTTGAAGAGCAAGGCCTCACAACTGCAAATGCATTAGTGAGAAACATCGTTATAGGGAGCTCTTTCTTTTTCTTTACATCCTCAGACACATTTTGCATTGAGATGTTATTATCTCAGATGATATAGAGGATTCTTTCCATAAAAGGATCATACTCAAGATAACATCCTTTAATTTTTGCACTAATTTAAAAACTGCTGAAAATTTTTCAAGAGCCCACATTGATGGCTCTGCCTCCTATAAACCTTAATCATCATCATCATCATCTGCAAAGGCTTCAGTAGATCTTCAAGCTCCTCATTGGTAAGGGTTCCTCTATGTTCTTCTGTGTGTCCCTTGACATTGTCCTCAGTTGTGTCAGAGAAGCCTTCCTCAGCAACTTCCCTTGTAACCTTCAAGATCTTCTTGACTTCTACATCCATAGTGGGGAAGGCCCTGCAATCAATGACCACTTAGCTCTGTAAGACTTCCAACATACATTGACTGTCTTGGGCTTGACAGCGTCTATAATCTATGCCATAAGAAAATTGTACCTGCAATTGTAAAGTTTTTTCATAAATCCATGATGCTGCCATGAAGGTTAACATGAAGGACAGGACAAACCCTCCCAAAGGTGAAGTAGATGTACGTTGCCTTATCGCACTTGATGAAGTGTCTGCAGCAGTTATATAGTTCCTGCTTAGATGCAGGAACATCATTTCCATGTTCTCTTTGGTGAAGCAGAGAGATTTGGAATGGCCAGGAACATCATCAATTATGAGGAGAACCTTGAATGTCAGTCTCTTTTCTCCAAGGTATTTCTTTACTTTGAGAACAAAGCACTGGTAGAACCATTCTAAGAACAATACATCCATCACCCAAGTCTTCTGATTGTGGTGCCAGAACATGGGCAGGCAATTTTTTATCTTGATTTTAAGGGCCTGGGGATTGTTTGCTTGCTAATGGAGACCTGGCTTGATCATGTGACCTGCTATGTTGACACACGACACCAGAGTAAGGAAACTTTTTCAGGCCTTGGCACTCTTACGAATGTGCAACCATGCATCTTCTTCTAGAACAAGCCTTTTTCAACTGAATGTTTGCTCTGGAAGGTAGTCTTTCTTATGAGTTTCTGGAGCTTTCTGGGAACACTGATTCTGCCTCAGCATCAGTCAATGCAGCCTCACCTATGATCTGTAAATTCTTGGGGCTGTACAGAGCTAGCCAGTCATACTTTACAGTACTAGTTTTAAAGGCATTCCTCTGGTTCTCCTCAACACTTTCACAGTAGTGCTTATAGTGCTTTCTCAGGCATAATTTTGTCATCAGCAGGGATATGCTTCTGTGGTATGTCCTCTAGCCACACATTTAATGTTTTCTGGAGCCTGGTAGGCTGCAGTCCATGGGGTCGCCAAGAGTCAGACACGACTGTGCTACTTCACTTTCACTTTTCATTTTCATGCATTGGAGAAGAAAATGGCAACCCACTCCAGTGTTCTTGCCTGGAGAATCACAGGGACGGGTGGGCTGCCATCTCTGGGGTTGCACAGGATCGGACACAACTGAAGCGACTTAGCAGCAGCAGCAGCAGTTTTTGTCAACACTTTATCACAAACCAGAGAGACGATTTTTGCCATTGTAAGGGAAGCATTAACACTTCCATGAATTTCAACTTCCTTTTTTCTGCCTTCTCACATACATGGTCAATACATTCTTACCTCACAACCTACTTTGGCAAGCTGCGTGCCACTTCCCAAAAGACTTAAGATTTTTATTTCCTTGTTGAGACTTAGCAGTTTACTGGTTCCCTTTGCCTTTGAGGGATTGCATTTTAGGATTCTTTTCTTTTCCCCCCACAGAAACAAAGGGTGCCCACAACACAAGTAGCTCAAATAACAAATGCAGGAGAGAGACTGAGAATCTGTGGAATATTAGGAGGCTACAGGTAGGGCGTGCCTGCCTATCACATCACCTGCATGAACTCATTGTGCTGGGCATGTAGCAAATTCTAGTTTAGAGTTTGGGAAGTTTCTGGATTTTTTTTCAAGTATTTTTATATAAAAATATGGTTAAATCTATGGATACAGCGGGCCAATTATTACTTTTACTGGTAAAAATAATCCTCTTCTACAACAGCAGATTTGCATGCTGAACAAATTTTTCAACAAATGTATATAGAAAGGCAATAAATTTAAGCCTTCTCTGCTATCTATCCCCAGGTAGGGTGATGGCAAGTGATTGTCTCATTACTTGAGTAAGAGTGGGGAGCAGAAGGGTGCTCTAGGTTCTACCTTATGTAGATGTGTTTTAATGCTTTCTCTGATGATTTTGCAGGGAATCTTGTTCTCATTCCAGGTCCTTTAAGGACAGCCCCACGTTATCCTGAGGGCTGTTTTATTTTTTTTTTTTTTTTATGATTTATTCCATATGTTCCTGAAACCTGTATGCAGGTCAGAAAGCAACAGAACTGAACATGGAACAACAGACTGGTTCCAAGTAGGAAAAGGAGTACAGCAAGGCTGTATATTGTCACCCTGCTTATTTAAGTTATATGCAGAGTACTTCATGAGAAATGCTGGGCTGGAGGAAACACAAGCTGGAATCAAGATTGCAGGGAGAAATATTATTAACCTCAGATATGCAGATGGCACCACCCTTATGGCAGAAAGTGAAACGAACTAGAGAGCCTCTTGATGAAAGTGAAAGAGGAGAGTGCACTGGGACAACCCAGAGGGATGGTATGGGGAGGGAGGAGGATTCAGGATGGGGAACACATGTATACCTGTGGCAGATTCATTTTGATATATGGCAAAACCAATACAATATTGTAAAATTAAATTTAAAAAAAAAAAACAAAACATTGACTTAAAGCTCAACATTCAGAAGATCATGGCATCTGGTCCCATCACTTCTTGGGAAATGGGTAAACAGTGGAAACAGTGTCAGACTTTATTTTCTTTGACTCCAAAATGACTGCAGATGGTGACTGCAACCATGAAATTAAAAGATGCTTACTCCTTGGAAGGAAAGTTATGACCAACCTAGACAGCATATTCAAAAGCAGAGACATTACTTTGCTAACAAAGGTCCGTCTAGTCAAGGCTATGGTTTTTCCAGTGGTCATATATGGGTGTGAGAGTTGGACTATAAAGAAAGCTGAGCACAGAAGAATTGATGCTTTTGAACTGTGGCCTTGGAGAAGACTCTTGAGAGTTCCTTGGACTGCAAGAAGATCAAACCAATCAATCCTAAAGAAAATCAGTCTTGACTATTCATTGGAGGGACTGATGTTGAAGATGAAACTCCAATACTTTGGCCATTTGATGTGAAGAGCTGACTCATGTGAAAAGACCCTGATGCTGGGAAAGATTGAAGGCAGGAGGAGAAGGGGATGACAGAGGATGAGATGGTTGGATGGCATCACTGACTCAATGGACATGAGTTTGGGTGGACTCCAGGAGTTGGTGATGGACAGGGAGGCCTAGCGTGCTGTGGTTTATGGGGTCACAACGAGTTGGACAGGACTGAGTGACTGAACTGAACTATATATTCCAGCCATTGAGTAAAATCTTCATTGAAACTGAGCTCATTGTTAACAATCAGATACCAACTCTCAAACTGAGCTTTGTGAGAAACCTGCTTTACTATGAGGTTTGCCGTTTCTGGTTACCAAGACACTCAGTGCTTCTAGAATCCATGTGAGTTTTCCAGCCCTCTTTAGAAAATGTTTACTTTCTAAATTTTATCCAACAACTCTGAGTCAGTTTGTTTTCCAAACTTATTATCCCTAACTTCTACCTTCTTCATGAATAAATAATAATTTTAACCAATACTTAAGAGCACTTACTAATTTCTAGGTACTGTCATGTACATTTTATATTTGTTCATTCATGTATTTCTACCAAAAAAACCCTATTGACAGTCCTTATTGAATGTTTTGTCAAAATAATCTAAGTTTATTCCTTCATTTATTTCTTATATTCTCCCTCATTCATTCATTTAACAAGAATTTACTGAACACTTTTTTATGCCAAGTGTACGTGTAATGCTAACATATATCAGTGGTCAAAAGGACCTGAAAACTTCCTTTGGTGAATTTTAGTTGGAGAGTTTTAGTCTATCTGAAGTCCTGTCATGTCTCACCTGGGTGTGCTAGTATTTCATCAAGTTATTTATGATAGACAGATGTTGTTTTAACTATTTGAATCATAAATGGTATATATGAAAGATTAGAGGAAAGGCTGGGCCAAACAGAACTTAAGCTGTTTCCTAGGTATAAGACTTTCTTAAGTCTTTTATATTCTATTTACTATATTGACTATACCAGGAATCTTTCGAGTAAGGACAACCTCAGCTTGTCAACAAACCCTTGATAAACCAAAATTAAACAAAGTCTGATTCATTTAAATATCTCATTCTCTGTTTCATGATGTGCATGCTCAGCCTCTCAGTCATGTCCAACTCTTTGGGACTCCACAGATTGTAGCCCACCAGGCTCCTCTGTCCATGAAATTTTCCCAGCAAGAATACTGGGGTGGATTGCCATTTCCTTCTCCAGGGGATCTCCCTGACCCAGAGATAGAACCTGCATAGCTTCTGTTTTCTGCATTGGCAGGTGGATTCTTTACCACCAAGACACGTGGGAGTCTCTGTCCCATGTTTCTTTCTATTTTTCAATCAAAATCTAACCATTTTCTGCTCCTTTCTTTGTGCTGTTATCCTCAATGCATTTTTATCTTACTAGTTTTCTAATAATTCTTTCTCTCCCAATGCAAAACCATTGAGTTTCTTGGTTGATCCTTCTATTGCATACTACTTTAAGGATTTCTTCATATACCTATTCTTCATAAAGAAGCATTATATACATTTGATTAAAGTCCCTTCCTTTGGGGGGACACAATGAACCTAACAGTTTTGTCCCTTATCACTCCCGTTTATAAGCTTGTTCTAAAAGTGTTGGTATTTTAACTTGATCACAATTTTAAAATTCCAAATTCATTATCCTTGGGCAAAGTGTAAAGTTACCCCCTTATCAGAGATTTATACTCAAACTGAGCTGAAAATTTATCATGTTAACATAATATACATATAAAATATCATAAATTAATGTATCTAAACTGAACTGAACTGAAACAAAGCTTAGAGCACATGAACAGACATTAATGAAATGGAGAAAAATAGGGAAAATTGCAATGGCTTGGACATTTCTTGTGTATAAGATGAATAATTACAAAACTTTTATCTCTCCAGATAAGAGCTAATAAAGAGTAAACGTCAACATTATTTTGGAAAAAAGTGATTTGCCTTGGTTCTTATCTTTAAGTACATTGTTACCATCTAGGTTTTTCACAAACTTTCCCAGAATGCACAAAATTATAGATTAAATTGCAACATAATAAATCACAATCGATTCACATGGATTCCTTGCTCCTCAGCACTGTGTGTTTAAGATGGAGTGTGCCCTTTGCCAAGATGAAAATATGCCTAGAATTGCAGCTCTGCAGCTCTACATTGAACTGCTGTCTCTTTGTGCAAATCTTTTTGAAGTAGGGCCCCTGTGATCTCATGCTAATTTAAATGCAAGTGAACTGGCAATCTATGTATTTAATGCCTCTTTAAAAAATGAACAAATTTTCAAATTTGAGCAAAATAGAAGTATGGAAGTTTACATTTGACAAGTAAAGTACATGACGAAATGAGTCATAGAACTTTTATTTCATTTCATAATAATTCCACTCCAGTATTCTTGCCTGGAGAATCCCATGGATGGAGAAGCCTGGTTGGCTACAGTCCATGGGGTTGCAAAGAGTCAGACATGACTGAACACCTTAAATTCATAGAATGCTTTTGTCTGATAAGCTCAAAGTGTCCTCCATCTATTCATTTATTTCTGTACTAATAGTTTATGTTCATTTATTTCATTGTATTATTTTAGCATTAGTGAAGGGAAATAACAGGGCATATTGAGAGAAATTGGTTAGAAAATGAGATTATTAAATAAAAAGATTTTGGCTTATTTATTCACAATACCTAATTAAGTTTCTAGCATTATTAAGCACTTAAAAATATGTGTTTTGTTAAAGAAGATATTTTGGAAAAGAGTTACTAGAAAGCATTGTGATTTAATATAAAGAGTATGGAGTTTGATGCTAGACAGATCTGTGTTTGAACATTAATCTGACTGCTTACTATGTCTTGGTTGGTTTATCTAAACTCTCTGAGCTCCAATTTACTTGCTTGTAAAGTGAGAGAGTACTGATTATATTAAAAAATACAAGGAAAGATCCTAGCTCCTTTCCTGGTGTAGCACAGTGACTATTATTCATTATTATAAAAATATGCCATTGATTTCAAGATAATAATCAGTTTCTTTTGCCCAAGTATGCTTTGCTCAATTCTTTTTGTTACCCTCATTTTGAGATTGTTTTATCTCTTTATCAATAATCTTGGGCTGCTTTTTGAATGGGAACCATAATCTCCATTTTCCCCTCTAGAGATTTGAAACAACTAAGAATTAAGACAAAGTACAAGACTGATATGGGAAGAATTATCACTCTTATTATTGATATAAGTTGGAAGACATAAGATACTGTGGAAACTAGTGAATTGCATCAGTCACACTTTTAATGTGAGGGTGGTGGGGGTGGGGTGGGGTGTGTGTGTTTAGGGTGTGGTGGTGAGACTGTGAACAGGTTTGCTCCCAAAAAGTTAACAAAAGTGCTAAACTATGCATTCTTATTACATAGCCCACCCAAACAGATAAGATCCTCTGGAGCTTACTTATATTATTGTCTGTATTTTGATGTACTGTCTTCCTTTCTATACCCATTTGTCTTCCCTTTGAGATCCTTGAGGTCAGAAAATCTATTTTACATTTCATGTTTCTAGGACTCACCAACAACTGATAAAAATCGAGAACTCAGCACTTTTCAGTGACATGAATAAGTGAATGTTAAGGATTCTAACTGAAAATCAACAGTCTCTCCTGTGAATTCAGGTAGCATATATAACTTGTACCTCTTGTCTTATTATTAGCAATGGTTTGCAGTAGTTTAATAGTTTAAAATACATCTATTCTTGTCTCAATGAGAATGGTTGCTCCGAAAGACAAAAAGAACATTTCAGACACCACACAATTAGGTACAGTGCTAAATATAGAAAATAGAACTAAGTATATTCAAAATTTGAATGATAACACATAGTCACTTTTTAAAAAAATGAGAGTAGATTTGTAGTTTTCTGACTTCAAAGTAGTTTTCCCATCTGGAGATAGTATGATATCATTTTTCTCTGTCTTTCATTCTGTGCCCACACATAGGCACATACACATGTGTATGTGTGAATGCATGCATAGCTATTACAAAACAGAAAATTATGTGACACATGGTCTGTTGAAACCCATGTTTTCTATTAGATATGCATCATTAACATCTTCCTATGTCAATATATGTAATTAAGCTATATAATTTCTTTTAAAAAATTTATTTTATTGAAGTATAGTTGATTTACAAGCTATATAATTTCTAATGGCTGTATAAAAGTATAGAGTGAGCAATTTTTAATTATGACACTCTTGATGAAAGTGAAAGAGGAGAGTGAAAAAGTTGGCTTAAAGCTCAATATTCAGAAAATGAAGATTATGGCATCCGGTCCCATCACTTCATGGCAAATAGATGGGGAAACAGTGGAAACAGTGTCAGACTTTATTTTGGGGGCTCCAAAATCACTGCAGATGGTGATTGCAGCCATGAAATTAAAAGATGCTTACTCCTTGGAAGGAAAGTTATGACCAACCTAGATAGCATATTCAAAAGCAGAGACAGTTCTTTGCCAACAAAGGTCCGTCTAGTCAAGGCTATGGTTTTTCCTGTGGTCATGTATGGATGTGAGAGCTGGACTGTGAAGAAAGCTGAGCACTGAAGAATTGATGCTTTTGAACTGTGATGTTGCAGAAGACTCTTGAGAGTCCCTTGGACTGCAAGGAGATCAAACCAGTCCATTCTAAAGGAGATTGGTCCTGGGTGTTCTTTGGAAGGAATGATACTAAAGCTGAAACTCCAGCACTTTGGCCACTTCATGCGAAGAGTTGACTCAATGGAGAAGACTCTGATGCTGGGAGGGATTGGGGGCAGGAGGAGAAGGGGATGACAGAGGATGAGATGACTTGATGGCATCACCAACTCAATGGACATGAGTCTGAGTGACCTCCGGGAGTTGGGTGATGGACAGGGAGACCTGGCGTGCTGCAATTCATGGGGTCACAAAGAGTTGGATATGACTGAGCGACTGAACTGAACTGAACTGATGGATAAAAAATAATGTATGGATGAAAAATAATGTTTTATTGGGACTTCCCTGGTAGACCAGTGTTTAAGACTCCATGCTCCCAATGCAGGGGTCACAGGTTCTATCCCTGGTCAGGGAACTACGATCTTGCATGCCATGTGGCATGGCCAAAAAATAATAATAAAGTTTTTTAGTCCCTTGGACTGCAAGGAGATCCAACCAGTCCATTCTGAAGGAGATCAGCCCTGGGATTTCTTTGGAAGGAATGATGCTAAAGCTGAAACTCCAGTACTTTGGCCACCTCATGCGAAGAGTTGACTCATTGGAAAAGACTCTGATGCTGGGAGGGATTGGAGGCAAGAGGAGAAGGGGACGACAGAGTATGAGATGACTGGATGGCATCAGTGACTCGATGGACGTGAGTCTGGGTTAACTCCTGGAGTTGGTGATGGACAGGGAGGCCTGGTGTGCTACGATTCATAGGGTCGCAAAGAGTCAGACATGACTGAGTGACTGATCTCATCTGATCCTCAAATTTTAATTTTTGTATTTAGTAAACTAAATTTGTAATTAATTTTTTGAATTGACTGTTTATATATCTTTTGCCCGCATTTCAATTGGTATTTTTATTTTCAAAAATAAATTTATAAGAACTTTAATAAATTCATTAAACTTGTGTCTTTAACAAATATTCTAAATATTTCTCCAGATCTCATTTGTTTTCGCAAAATGTAGCTTGTGCCAACCCTCCCAAAATAAACTTTTCAGTAGTTTATCATTACTCTAGACCTATAGATTTATACCTGAAAGCATGATTATTTCCTTGTCTCTAGTTCCTCTTGCACATATTTCAGGACCCAGGGTTCCAGCTGCAGTTATCACACTATGCCTAATCAGTCACTGCACTTCCATAGGATTTCTTTCCATTTTTGTCTTCTTTGCCATCCTCTTTGATATTGTGGATTTATATTTTTATTATTCTTTTACATCATCATAAAATTGTCATGATACAGAGAGGAGATTATTTGGCTCTTTAGAGTCAGAAGCCTAGAGCATATTTTGGAAAGTAATTTAGTAGAAATATGATAAAGAGCCTATGACAAGATCATGTGAGATCTTATAATATCTCTCTTTTTTGTTCTTAGTGTAGGGTAGGGATGAAATCATTTATCATACTCAGTATTTGAGCATCTACTATGTGACATGGATTTAAAGGGGAAAAGACAGGACCCTTCTTCTCAAAATTTCAATGTCAAGAGAAGTTTCTGCCATTTTAGTAACAATGGGAAATCTTAAGGAAGGTGGTGGCATTTGGTTTATTTTTAAACATCTCTCTCTCTCTCTCTTAGTCACTAAGTTGTGTCCAACTCTTATGACCCCATGGACTGTAGCCTGTCAGGCAACTCTGTCCATGGGATTCTTCAGGCAAGAATACTGGAGTGGGTTGCCATTTCCTTCTCCAGGGGATCTTTTTGAGCCAGGTATCGAACATGGGTCTCCTGCAGTGAAGGCAGATTCTTTACCAACTGAGCTATGAGGGAAGCCCAAGATTTCAATTGTGGAAATAGGAGGAAGTGATATTCTGAGTTGGATCAGCATTAGCAACAGCAACAAATAAGTGGAATCAAGGAGTCTGTTGTCATATACAAAGGGATTCAATTATCTACTATCTACCTATCATCTATTTTTGTATCATGTTTTTTCCCTTAAGTGGCAGTGATGAATTTGGACCAAGTGATATAATATATATTTTAATTCTTTATGGGAACAATAACAATTTGTACGGCTTCAGATGAATGTCATTGTAAGTATGTTCACTTTCTAAAGTACAAAATATGGTCTCCATGGTCTCCTTTAGATGTATCCTTGCTTGCTTGCTCACTTAGTGGTTCAGTCCTGTCCGACTCTTTGCAACCCTGTGACAGACCCCTTGGATTGTCGATGTATCATGGCCAACATTTAATGCCATGGCCAGCGAATTGAGGGTCAATCTCAAGAAGGTGTCATCCGAACCAGCTGCAATAACAATGCTGCATTACTTACAAAACTCTTAAAGTGAGCCTATTTTATAAATGCTGTCTTTGTTATTCATTTATGTACATGAAAGATGTTTTTTTAAAAATCTGTTATTTAAAACCTAAAACCTTCAAGTACTTCAAAATGGTGTTCGCCAGGGTATTTTTCTTAAAAAGGAGAATGAATACTATGATCCCCTGTAGATTCTCACACAGTATTGTAGAAAAGATATGTTTAAACAACCGTTTCTGCCCACCTGTGAATTTCCTGATATTTCTTTTAATATAATTGCATGACAGAACAAACACAAATTAATGCTCCTGGGCCCCAGTGGAATCCATTTGGAAGTGTTTATATGCACTGCTGAACTAAAAACAAAAAATAAGGTTGCAAATGCCCCTATCAAAGAAGTAGCAGCAACGCATTGTTCTGTTTCTGTGAGCACAAACATAGTGAAAGTGCTTGTCAGTCACGGAAAGGCTTGGACTTCAATGAGACAGCTATAAGCCGTTTCTGAAAGTACAGATTCAAATAGTACAGCTGGAGAACAAGTGTTTGACGCTTAAAAATATTGTGCCTCTAGGACTAATTACGCTTTTGCAAACTTAGTAAAACATTGCTGTTTATTTAAACTTCGGCTGCACAAGATCTCCCTCAAATGAATGGTAGCTATTCTGAAGCCTGTACATAAACATCTATTTTGTGGAGGAACTGGCAATTAAGGACTTGTAATGAATTCTAGTCTTTTTCAATCTCTTTAAAAGAACACTATCAAATGAAAGAAAACAAGATATGAAGCATTCTTTAAAAATCTGCCCTGTCTTTCAGATGACTTAAAATACCAGGAAAATAGCTTGTTTTCCTATGTTGTGCATTTATATGTTCATTTTTTTGTAACAAATCCAAAATAAATTAAAGTTCATGATTCCCAGCAGGACTTCCCATATAATTTTAAAAATGTAAAGCTCTTTTAAACTATTCTGGGTATGTATAATTCCAGATATATTTCCTTGACATGCTAGCTACATGATAGAGTTTTGTTTTATAGGTTCATTGGTTTTAAGATTACTTAACATCCTTTACAATATTCATGGCATATCGTAAGAGTGTGTGAAGGTATTTCATAAATACTGAATTTATTTTACTGTATATAAGTATAAATTCATGTCTATGGTTTTTAGGAACATAACAGATGATACAACCTTGTTGAGATTATAGATCTGCTATTTCTCTGTGTTCAACTGGGCCAAGGTTAAAGAATATATAATTACTTGGATTTCAATTTTCATATTTCATTAGTAACAAAAATTGTAGTATAATATACAAAGTAAAAAGAAAAATATTTTAGATTGATGGCTACTTGATCATTACATCAAAATTTTACTCTGAGAGAGTCAGATATTTCAGAGATGTAGACCTTTGCGATGATACTGAAACCACTCCTATGAAATCCTTCTTTCTGCGTGGAATGAATATGTTGGAAAAGGTCACGGTGCTCCCTTGGTCTCCAATGATGTTCTCCCCATGGACTGCATGTGGTGGAGGATCTTTTATGTACTGCGACTGTTGGTGTATTTTTGATATTCTGAATCATAAAGAATTCATAGAGCAAAGAAAAACAAACAATTACAAAACTAGAAAGGGCTAAACCCAAGTATTGCCTCCTGCTAGATTATTCTCCTTTGAATTTCATGGGTGTTTAAAGTTGAATTGGAATGTCATGCAAGTTTCAAGGCCATTATTTGGATTTTACCTGTATCAACCCATGTCCACAGTGTTTCTCTTTCTATAAAAAGAAGCCAAACAAACAAATGAACAAAACAACGTAAAAGGAAAATACTAATTTCTTGTAGAAATCAACACTAACAACAACACAACAAACACACACTGTCTATGTAAGTCCCACAATGGAATCATTCCATAGAGAAGGTGTGTTATTATTAGTGACTACATGTGACTTTTTATATTTGTCTAAGATATCAGTGAATTAATAACATTTCATTCTTTTCTTCTTACATAAATAGGACACTGGTATTTGTGTTATTTTTTCCCATTTGTCATGGTTAAGCTCTTAGAAGTTATAGTTTTAATTTATAAGATAACTTTGTTCTCTCACCTGGAAAAGAGGAGGATGTAGGAAGGATTAAATGTCATTTTGAAAATTCCTGTTCTAGTACCTGTCTTACAGTAAATGCTCCATAAATGTTTGTTGAATCCAAATATGATTCCTTTTGGTGTATTGTCAATCCGGCAGTCTCTTATCCCATCTCTGCTTTTAGCACTCAGAAGTGATACCACAGATGCATTAATAAAAGAAATATAATGGCTAAAAAAAATAGCACTTAAATTTTTTTTTTTTATTTTGGTGGTAGAATTAAGGAACTGTTGTAATTTAGTGGCTGTTTGTTTCTAGTAGAAGCAGATCAGTGGGTACATGTGCTACGACATTTGAGGATCAGCAGAAACCAAATTTACTCACTCTCCTTTCAAAACAATTTCCTCTATTCTAGTATTTACATAATGACAATTATCTCCTCAGTTTTTGCATTTCCAAAAGGTATTGTCTAGGTCTCAGAGTATTTCCCAGTTATGTTTATCCCTGTATCACTAGCACATATTTTAGCATCTGGCACGTGACAGTCGCTGCATAAATTTCCCTAAGAGGGTGTTACTACTGATTACAAAGTAGACACAAGCAAAATTCTGTGGAAGGAAAAGAAATAATCCACTGATGCTAACTGAGATGGTGGACAGAAGAAAAAAGTTTCATGAGATATTTTCATGTGAGCTAGTCATAAGGAAAAGTAGTGCAGGCTGAGGAAGTTAAAGGAAAAAGGCAAGACAGCTCAACTGAGGATACATGAAGGGAGAAGGATGAAAAGGGGATAAAAGCTGTCAAAGCTAAGTGTCACTTCCTCCATCCCTATGCCAGGAGTAAGCCCTGACTGGTGAGCCCTTTCTTGACTGGACTGCCAGTATATCAATTCCACTCCTTTGCTTTTGAGGAGTTTCATGTTCTAACTTCCTTTTTTCAATGGTCCTCAAAGGGCACCCCCTTTCTATTAAAGTATCTGTGAAGGCTGGCAAGTGAAAGAAGGAACTGTGGTGGAAAAAGCATGAATAAATCCAAGGAATACATCAAACTGAGCAGAGATTTGGTCAAGAGACAGATGGTTGACAGGGTCAAACCTGAAGAGGCTGCTGACTATGAGAGTGGGTATTAGATTATGAATTGACATTGAACGAGTTAAAGATATATTTATGTCAGAAGATTATAGTGAAAATAAGTGCCGGGTTCTGAGTGGTAAATTACCAGGGACATAAGAGGTAAAGGGTAATATGCCATAGAAGTTTGAGTAAAACTTGAGTAGGCATCTCTTTAACAGGAAATTCTTTCTTTGAACTTCTGAAAGTCCTGCTTCCATATTTGTTTGAATTTCCTTTTAAGAATCTCTATTGCTTCCAAATATTACAGTCCCTAGTAGCAATCTGAACTTGAGCAAGTAACTAACATAGTGGTAAGCTAGAGATGAGTACTAGAATGCAGAAGCTGATTGCTTAATTTTTCAAATAATTTGTAAGCCAATTGTTAACTGAAATCATTATTAAAAAATTAAATGACAACCTTAAAATAGAGTTCAATTTAGTTCAGTTTCTGAGACGTGTTTGACTCTTTGGGACCCCATGGACTGCAGCACGCCAGGTCTCCCTGTCCATCACCAACAAACTCATGTCCACCTAGTTGGTGATGCCATCCACCTATCTCATCCTCTTTCATCCCCTTCTCCTCTTGCCTTCAATCTTTCCCAATATCAGGGTCTTTTCCAATGAGTCAGTTCTTTGCATCAGGTAGCCAAAGTATTGGAGTTTCAGCTTCAGCATCAGTCCTTCCAGTGAATATTCAGGACTGATTTCCTTTAGGATGGACTGGTTGGATCTCCTTGCAGTGCAAGGGACTCTCAAGAGTCTTTTCCAACACCACAGTTCAAAAGCATCACTTCTGTGCTCAGCTTTTTTACGGTCCAATTCTCACATCCATATGTGACTACTGGAAAAACCATAGCTTTGACTAGATGGATCTTTATTGGCAAAGTAATGTCTGCTTAATATGCTGTCTAGGTTGGTCATAACTTTTCTTAGAAGGAGCAAGCATCTTTTAATTTCATGGCTGCAGTCATCATCTGCAGTGATTTTGGAGCCCCCCAAAATAGTCTGTCACTCTTTCCATTGTTTTCCCACCTATTTGCCATGAAGTGATGGGACCAGATGCCATGATCTTAGTTTTCTGAATTTGAGTTTTAAGCCAACTTAAGCCAACTCTCCTCTTTCATTTTCACCATGAGGCTCTTTAGTTCTTCTTCAGTTTCTGCCATAAGGGTGGTGTCATCTGCATATCTGAGGTTTTTGATATTTCTCCTGGAAACCTTGATTCCAGCTTGTGCTTCATCCAGCCCGTGCTTCATCTAGCCCAGTGTTTCACATGCTAGCCACTGCATATAAAATAAAATAGTACCTTGTATTAAAAACAAAGGTAATTATTATTTTAAAATTATGTACTACACATAATTATTTTAGTGTTTATAGTAAAATTATGTATATAATGTGTGTGTGTTTATGTGTGTGTTTGTTGGACTTCCCTGGTGGCTCAGCTGTTAAAGAATCTCATACTTTGGCCACCTGATATGAAGAACATTTTATTGGAAGAGACCCTGATGCTGGGAAAGACTGAAGGCAGCAGGAGAAGGGGACAACAGAGGATGAGATGGTTGGATGTCATCACCAGCTAGATGGACATGAATTTTAGCAAGCTCCAGGAATTAGTGATGGACAGGAAAGTCTGGCCTGCTTCAGTCCATGGGATCACAAAGAGTCAGACACGACTGAGCAACTGCATATAAACAAACATACACATATAAATGTTTTTTTTTTTTTTAGAAAGCTGGATGTTGGTTGTTAAATATTTACCAGCATGCGACTGAACTAAGTCTTATAAACTTTAGTCTTTGATAAATTTATGAAAGTAACCTATTAAGGTTATTGAAGAAAATAATTGGGATAATACAATACTTAATAAATGGTAGATGTTATCATGATTATTATTTTTTAAAAAACAATATATTAGTTTTTGATAAATACATGTAGGTAGCTCTTAAATGTGTAATGCTTTAAATATTTAAGCTACATGATTAGTTTTCTAATCATAAATGATGTTTTTGCATATTTATTAGGAAGAACTCAGTTCCATTAGGAAGCCTGTCTGAAGACTCTCTAGAAAAGACAGGTTTTGAGAGTTGCAGCCTATTAAAGAGTTGCTAAGGCAACCGTTGCTTGCTAATAATGTAGTGACAGCAAAGAAAAGATAATTTAAGGAACAATGCTTCTCAAAATTCAGAGGAGAAATACAGCTGAACAACTCCCCACTCCATTGTAAAAAAATAACTGGCCATGAGCAGTTTCTTTCTTGAATTAGTTATCAGATAGAGAAATTAGATGTGTTCTGCAAGATGGGGAGACTTAGGGGGCAGAGCATATTTTGACCCTTCTAAGATCTCATTGCCTTGACTTCTCATCATTACTTTCTCATGATTTTAAAAATAATGCAATTTGAAACCCACTGTAATAATCTTAAATCTAGATCCTGGCATTTGGATGATGACATTAAAGTATTTATTGTCATGTTGGTTGCATGACACATGAGAAGATACGAAGGGAGAGTGATGAAAAGAAAATAAAAATGTGTCAAAGGTAAGTGTCACCTCCTCCGTGCCTGTGCCAGGAGTAAGCCCTGATCAGTTTATTTCTTTTAAGTCAATAAACATCTAAGAATTTGGAGAGGTTAGATTTGAAAATCTAAATTGATAAACTAAACAATAGCAAATGTCACATGCTTATGTGATATGGCACTCTCAAAGCTTTATTCAGTTTATTTTCTTTTGCTTTATATCAATACAACAGAATGATGAATTAACTTGAAAATTCAGTTGAGGCCTTTAGTAAGAGAAGGTATTAAAAAGCTACATTTTTTGTTTTTATATATACTTTGTCTTTTATTAATCTAAAGAGGTAATATTACCACTTTTCTAATGATATAACTGACATGTCTAGAAAGTAAACCCTATAAATTGGTAAATGGCTAAACCCAAATTTTATTCTAAGCCAATGAAATCTTAAGCTCAGATTTCTTTACCATTGTATTGAATATTAATTTTTATTAATAGAGACAGATTTAAAACTGTTTAGTCTTACCATTTTAGGACCAGTTCTATATTACTTTGCTCTGCTAGATTTTTCAGGTTTTTAGATCTCTCTATATATGTATGGTTTTGCTGATAGAAAAAAAAAATCTTATTTTCCAAGTTGGATCTGGTTTAAAAAGCTGTTGCTTTTCCTCAAACACAATAATATTAATTTTGACTGTTGACCAGCTACAAATTGTCTTGTAAACAAGTAGGAAACAGAGACCGTATGCAGACACTAAGATTTAGATCAAACAGTTGTACTCCATATGAATTCCTTAATTGGCAGGGTTGCATCTGGATATGCTGGACACAAAAATGAGCAAGAGAAAAGGTTTCTATTTATAAATTTGACAGTATCACATTATGATTTGATACGGACACAGACTGAGGTGGCAAACAGCAATGAAGCAACAGCTGCAAACAATGCTTAATACATCTTTAAATCAAATCTAGAAAATAATCGCCCTAGAGAAAGAAACTTAAAATATTTAAGTAACAGATTGGCAGTTTAAGACTTCATTTTACCCAGACTTTTTCTTCTCTATCTTGTTGGCTATTTATTCTACATTTAATCCTCTCTGAGTCATAGTCTTCACATATTATATTTGCAAGTTTGCAATTGCCAAACTTTGTATCTTTTCACAATAACACTTTTTACAGGAAAACTGTTTAAAAATGTATATGCACAAAATGGTCATTGTGAAAAATCCATGCTCCTTTGCCATTTTTTCAAAAACAGGTAGGAATTAATGGGTACAATGATATCAGTGTTCCTTGGGACAGTTTAAATTAGAAAGATGCTTAAAGGGCAGAGGAAAAAAAATGATTAAAAAAAAATCCTAATTCCCTGAGACTTCACTGAATAATGAGCTCTAACTAGGCATGGAAATTTGCTCACATATTATGCAGCTAATTTAGGAGAGAATGAAGAATGGACTGTTGTAAAAGACACACATTATTTCCTCTGGAAAAGCTTTAAACAGTTTGCAAAGTCAAATTTAAAATGTTTTTAATTGCAGTCCTTTATTGTTGCCATGTAAAAACGAGGTTGAAGTCTGTTGAGCAGATTGGATCTTAGAGGAGATGAATGCTAGTTAATATAAAAAAGGATCTTTGAACTCACATTTTTAATGCATACATTTGCTCAGTAAATTATTTGTCTATGATTGTAAGACAACCTTTTGTAAATGAGTTTGTGCTTCTTCTGTTCCTATCTTATTACATATCAAATAGACATAGACAAATAGTCCCAGTGGAAAGTCACCCATCATAGCATTGCTGCCTGTTTTTTTTTTTTTTTTTTGATTTCTGTATACTTATACTAGCTCTCAAAATTACTATCCTGCTCACTCATGTAAAACATTAGTAGTCACATATTCTATGTAAGTTTCACATAATATTAATTAAATTTTACTTTTCTTCAAGAAACATGCTTTTCAACATTTTTACTAAGTCAGCATTTTATTTGTATTCAATTTATTTGAAAAGAAAACAGATGGATCTGTTAGTTAACCAGGCTCTTCGGTTTACATAGTGCAATTTAAAAGCTCTGAACTCTTTCGTTTGTGGTGTGCAGGGCTCTCCATCTATGTCAAATCCCTGCAAACTGACTACATTTCTTAGGGATAATTTCCTTTTCAGGAGTAAAACATACAAACCTAATCCATATCACTCAAAATACATGTACACTACACCATAAGGTAGAGGTAGAATGTGGCTTTATATCACTTAAATTTGCTAAGTTTTGGAGTTGCAGTTTAAGAGTTCTTGGGCCTTTCATTAATTTTTTGCAATTTACATTTGAAGATTTAAATAATTTAGGCAAAGTCATGATGTTAAACCTAACACTTAAAATTTGTTTTACCTGCTCATGTAGATTTTCCAAGGGAATACTATAAGAATTTGTTTGTTTGTGCAACCAAATTACTTAAGTTGTGGCTTCCCTGGTGGCTCAGTCAGCAAAGAACCTGCCTGCAAAGCAGGAAACTGCCCTCAATACAAGAGACCCAGGTTCAATCCCTGGGTTAGGAAGATCCCTTGGAATAGGAAATAGCAACCCACTCCAGTATTCTTGCATGGGAAATCCCATGGACAGAGAAGCCTGATGGGCTATGGTCCATGGGGTTGCAAGAGTCGGACACAACCTAGCAAATAAACCATCACCGTTATCTATTTTACCAAAATGTGGCACAGATGCAGTCATATAAATAAATGTTCTTAACTAGGAAACTTGGTAGCACAGATATTTATTTTCAAAAAGTCTAATGTCTTCATTTTAAATTCCTCCCATTCCATTATTATAGTTTATTGGTGACAGTCTACATTCAAATTCAGATCTCTTTACTCCAGGTCTTGTTTTCCTTGCTACCTAAGTTTAATTTGTTAGAAATTAGAATGAAGATCTTTGATTCAAAATGCATCAATATAGAGAGGTAGGCCTATGCTTATTCATACAATATTAGAACTTTAAATATATCTTCTTTTTGGTGCTGTGCTCAGTTGTGTCTAACTCTTTGTGACCCCATGGACTGAAGCCCACCAGGGTATCCCAGCAGGAATACTGGAGTGGGTTGCCATTTCTTACTTCAAGGGATCTTCCTGACCCAGGGATTGAATCTGAGTTTCCTGTAGCTCCTGCATTGGCAGGCAACTTCTTTACTACTGCCGTTGGGCAGCCACTTCTTTCCGGAGTTCCTACTTATTATCTGAGCTCGAGTTCCTAACTCCTTAACTGTCTATTGAGCATCTCTCATTAGAATATTTCGCAGACATTTCCAAGTGAGTAGGTGTATCTCAAACCAAACTTAAAATCTTTATCTTTAACCACTTTTTTTTTTCCCTCTCAAATTCCCAACTGGCTAAATGCTCTCACCATTTAACCAGCCTCTGAAATAAAACGTTTTACTAATTCCTGTGAGTGTGCCATGTCCCTGGGTTCTCATGTCTAATGACTTCATATCTGTAAATATAGCTTAAGGGATGCCACTAATGTCATTCCGTCCTTCTCTCTTTTCCACTGCTATAGTTCAAGCCCACATCATCTTCCATTTGAGATTCTACAACCGTGCTGCACTCTCCACATAGCAATGATTTAACCTCCTCACTACTCTCAGAATTAGTTTGCAAAAGACACTTGGGATCAACTTTCTTTATTTAAAAAAAAACTCTTGCTCATTTCTGGTAGCCTATAGTGTGACATTCCAGCTCTTCAGCACCATATTCATCTGAATGTATCACATGCTATCAGCCCTTTGTTGTATCTACAGACTTAACTATTTCAGGGTACTCTTCCTGCTAATATTGGTTTTTCTGTGACTAAGAATTCTTTCCCCAGTAAAATGAATGGCTGCTTTGACGCTACATGCAACAGGTTGCTGTAGCTGGAGAACCAACACTCTAGGAAACAGCCTTCAAATAATGACACTGGGAGCTGGTGAATTAAAACTACAAATCTCACCAGTGCTTCTGGTGCAATAATTCTGAGATGAGTGTTTTACAACATTTCCCAGTTTCTCCAGGAGGCTAAGATCCAGTCACCCAGTTACTCCATTGTCTTGGCTAGCCTAATAATGCAAATTCATTGACTGCATTCCTTTCCCTGAGTCATTTACCGGTTCCTCTACTGGTGCCCTTTCTTCAAAGTAAACTACCCTCATTCAAATTCTTATTAAAGTATCTGACTTTGGAGGACACTTACTAAGAAACAGGTCAGTCATATTGAACATTATAACTTCATTCTTGGCCATTTTTATCCATTTACCCACACTCTAGTTCAATAAGAATTGTAAGAACTATACACTTTTCCCAAAGTAAAACTTAGACTGCCAATCTTTCCATATTCATTCATACATTCCCTTCTTTGTCTAATGTCTTACTTCTCTCTTTTTTTGGAAAAATAATGTTAATCTTTCAAGGGCCTAGTAATGATATATGCTTTGCTTGAAGCCTTTTCCAAATCCCCAAGAACAATCATATTTTCTTCTCTGCTTCTCTGGAAAGTTATTAGGACCTTATTACTTATCACATTATATCACAGTTAATTGTATCTGCACCTTGCTCTTCCTGGATTGTTTGTGAGCTCCTGGATGGAAATGTTAAAGTTGTGCATTATTTTCCCATAAGGAATTATGACAAATGATTATATTCCAAAGCAGGTATTCAAAAGAAAATATGATGTGTTTATTACTACCTTCTGCCTTCTCTATGCCATGCTTAGTCTTTCAGTCATGTCTGACTCTTTGCAACCCCATGGACTGTAGCCCTCCAGGCTCCTCTGTTCATAGGGATTCTCCAGGCAAGAATACTGGAGTGGGTTGCCATGCCCTCCTCCAGGGGATCTTTCCAACCCAGGTCTCCTGTGTTTCAGGCAGATTATTTACCATCTAAGACACCAGGGAAGCCCAAGAATACTGGAGTGGGTAGCCTATCCCTTCTCCAGAGGATCTTCCTGACCTAGGAATTAAATTGGGATTCCTGCATTGGAGGTGGATTCTTTGAGGGATTCTGCTTTCTCTAGCTGATGTGTATTAGTCTGCTCGAGTTGCCATAACAAAGTACCATAGACTGGGTGAATTGAGAAAACAGAAATTTTATTTCCCACAGTTCTGGAGGCTGGAAGTCTAAGATTAGAATTCTAGGGTGGTAAAATTCTGGTAAGGACTCTTCCTGGCTTGCTGTATGATCAGGCCACTCAAGAAGACTGTCCTCTTGTTCTTTGTACATCCCCTGCTCGACCAGTCCCTGCATCACTCACATGACTATCCAATTCTCTATGGCCAATAAACACATGAAAATATGCTCAACATTGCTCATTATTAGAGAAATGCAAATCAAGACAACAATGAGGTATCCCCTCACACCAGGTAGAATGGCCATCATCAAAGATTCTACAAATGCTGGAGAGGATGTGGAGAAAAGGGAACCCTTCTGCACTGTTGGTGGGAATGTAAATTGATAAAGCCACTATGGAAAACAGTATGGAGATTCTTAAAAAAAAAAAAAAAAAAACTAGGACTAAAACTACCATATAACCCAGCAATTACACCACTGGATATATACCTTGAGAAAAATCACAATTCAAAAAACATATACCCCAATGTTCATTGTAGCACTATTTACAATAATTAGGACATAGGAGCAACCTACATATTCTTTGACAGATGAATGGATAAAGAAGATGTGTACATATATACAATGGAATTTGGAATATTACTCAGCCATAAAAATGAACAGGAAAATAGATGGGGAAATGGTGGAAACAGTGTCAGACTTTATTTTTTGGGCTCCAAAATCACTGCAGATGGTGAGTGCAGCCAGGAAATTAAAAGACACTCCTTGGAATGAAAGTTATGACCAACCTGGATAGCATATTCAAAAGCAGGGACATTATTTGCCAACAAAGGTCCGTCTAGTCAAGGCTATGGTTTTTCCTGTGGTCATGTATGGATGTGAGAGTTGGACTGTGAAGAAGGCTGAGCACCGAAGAATTGATGCTTTTGAACTGTGGTATTGGAGAAGACTCCTGCAAGTCCCTTGGACTGCAAGGAGATCCAACCAGTCCATTCTGAAGGAGATCAGCCCTGGGATTTCTTTGGAGGGAATGATGCTAAAGCTGAAACTCCAGTACTTTGGCCCCCTCATGCGAAGAGTTGACTCATTGGAAAAGACTCTGATGCTGGGAAGGATTGGGGGCAGGAGGAGAAGGGGACGACACAGGATGAGATGGCTGGATGGCATCACTGATTCGATGGACGTGATTCTGAGTGAACCCTGGGAGTTGGTGATGGACAGGGAGGCCTGGCATGCTGCAATTCATGGGGTCGCAAAGAGTCAGACACGACTGAGTGACTGAACTGAATTGAACTGAGGTGGATGGACCTAGAGATTGTTATATAGAATGAAGTGTCAGAAAGAGAAAAACAAATATTGTATATGAGTGAATATATATGGAATCTAGAAAAGTAGTACTGATGAACTATTTGCAGGGAAGGAATGGAAATGGAGACATAGAGGAAGGACTTGTGGATTCAGTGAAGGAAGGAGAGGGTAGTACAAATTGAGAAAGTAGCATTGACATATATAAACTACCATGTGTTAACAGGATAGCTAGTGGAAACTGCCATACAACACAGGGAGCCCAGTAGGCAATGTGTGACAAGCTAGAGGGGTAGGATGGGAGGAGGAGGGAGGCACAAGAGGGAGGGTATATTTTATATACATGAGTTGTATATATACACACATAAAATATATAAATTTTATGGGATTGGGGGCAGGAGGAGAAGGGGATGACAGAGGATGAGATGGCTGGATGGCATCACCGACTTGATGGACATGGATTTGGGTGAACTCCAGGAGTTGGTGATGGACAGGGAGGCCTAGCATGCTGTAATTCATGGGGTTGCAAAGAGTCAGACACGACTGAGCAACTGAACTGAACTGAATGTATAGTTTTCCCCACCACAGTGTTATTATGATCACCCACTCTGCCCTCAGTTAAGATATTAACAAGAATAGTTTTACTTCTTTCTGTCCTTTCCTTTCTTTTCTCTTATGTCCACTGATATGTATAAACTGTTCCTATACTTAAGAATTTCTTGGGATTTTTCTTAGAGCAATGCTTCCATTTCCTTGTCACATTTGACTCACATTTTTTAAAAAATGAATATATCACATTGCATAGGTAAAATCATCCCTTGCACAAGTCGAAGAAGTGCATTTACCTCACATTTATCCTATATCTGTATAGTTATTTCATCAGTTTTATAACATGTGCTTGAAAAGGGGGCACCAGTTTGCTTCACATTGCCACACGGACTAGGATCAGTTTTCGGCACAATGCAGTCAAGTAATTAACAACCAGCCTCAGGTGGTAGGTTACTGTATGACTCGACCACTCCAAGTACTGAGAAGTATTGGAAGTAGGCAAGCAGAGAATATGTGAAATCATTCTGTAGGATAGTGGACATCTGAATGGATGATTTGCAGAAGAGATAGTGCATTTGAAATTAAGAGCTGTAAACTTAAAATGAGACCAGTTAGAATGGTCTTGAATGTTTTGTTTTGTTTTTCCTCTAGATTTTTTAGTGGCACAAGAGAAGGGCATGAGTGAAAAGAGAAATTGAATCAGAGTTGAGATTTTTCTAGGGGAGAACAAAGAATGAGAGCGAGACAAAGGACTCAAAGGTATTTTAAACCAGTGATTAAAATTAACAGGCATGACAAGTTTACATTAAAATAGCTTTGGGTAAAATTGATAGTAGAGTATAAATGCTGCATAATATTTAAATAAAATATGAAGTTTTTGGGGAAAAAACATACAACCTTTCATATCAATGTATTCAACCAACCACAGATCGAAAATATTTTTTTTAATTCCAAAAAATTCCCAAAAGCAAAACTAGAATTTGACTTGTGTTTGCAACTACTTACATAGAATTTACACTGTACTACATATCATAAGGAACCCAGAAATGATTTAAAGTATACAGGAGGATGCACATAGGTTATGGCAAATACTATGCCCTTTTATATAAGAGACTTGAGCATGCACAGGTTTTGGTATTCAAAGGGGTCCTAGAACTGGTGACCTGCAGATACTGGAGGATAACTGTACTTGCTAAAATTGCTTAGCATGTATCTTCAAACCAACAAACATATATACTTGCTTTAATGGAAGTAAAGGTAGCTGAGGGAAAGTTTGAGAAACAATATATAAGGAAATATTTTTTAAACTGTAACTACTGATGGAAATAAGATGTTATTATTAGTATGTATGATTTTAATAATGATTCAGATTATATGACTTCAAATCTTACGAAATTTAGTGGGTATTTATGAAAAAAATTTGACCTAATAAAAATTATGGAACATTTTTATAGCTATTAACTTATGTTACAGAACAAACACTAGTCAAGGTGTTTCCCTGTTACTAACAACGATAAAAGTAAGATGTTATAAAAATGACAACTGAGATAGGTCTACACTTTAAACATTATATAGACAAGAAATAAAACATTATATATAGCTATCAATTTTTTCAGCCCATAGAGTTGAAAACAATAAAGTTTTCCCCTAGAAGATTCTTCAGTTGAGTTCAGTTGCTCAGTTATGTCCGACTCTTTGTGACCCCAGGACTGCAGCATGCCAGGCCTCCCTGTCCATTGCCAACTCAGGGAGTTTACTCAAACTCATGTCCATTGAGTCGGTGATGCCATCCAACCATCTCATCCTCTGTCATCCCCTTCTCCTCCTGCCTTCAATATTTTCAAGCATCAGGGTCTATTCAAACAAGTCAGTTCTTCACATCAATGGCCAAAGTACTGGAATTTCAGCTTCAGCATTAGTCCTTCCAATGAATATTCAGGACTGATTTATTTCTTTTTTTTTTTTTTTAAGTTAATTTTATTTATTTATTTTTCTTTTTTTTAAATTTTATTTTATTTTTTAACTCTATTTCTTTTAGGATGGACTGGGTAGATCTTCTTGCAGTCCAAGGGACTCTCAAGAGTCTTCTCCAACATCACAGTTCAAAAGCATCAAGTCTTCTACACTCAGCTTTCTTTATAGTCCAACTCTCACATCCAAACATGACTACTGGAAAAACCATAGCTTTGACTAGAAGGACCTTTGTTGGCAAAGAAATGTCTCTGCTTTTTAATATGCTATCTAGGTTGATCATAACTGTCCTTCCAAGGAGTAAGCGTCTTTTTATTTCATAGCTGCAGTCACAGTCTTCAGTGATTTTGGAACTAAAAAAAATAAAGTCTGACACTGTTTCCACTATTTCCCCATCTATTTGCCATGAGGTAAAGAATGCTCAAACTACTGCACAATTGCACTCATCTCACATGCTAGTAAAGTAATGCTCAAAATTCTCCAAGCCAGGCTTCAGCAATATGTGAACCACGAACTTCCTAATGTTAAGCTTTTTTTAGAAAAGGCAGAGGAACAGAGATCAAATTGCCAACATCCATTGGATCATGGAAAAAGCAAAAGAGTTCCAGAGAAACATCTATTTCTGCTTTATTGACTATGCCAAAGCCTTTGACTGTGTGAATGACAATAAACTGTGGAAAATTCTTCAAGAGATGGGAATACCAGACCACCTTACCTGCCTCTTGAGAAATCTGTATGCAGGTCAGGAAGCAACAGTTAGAACTGGACATGGAACAACAGACTGGTTCCAAATAGGAAAAGGAGTTCATCAAGGCAGTATACTGTCACCCTGCTTATTTAACTTATATGCTCAGTACATCATGAGAAACGCTGGACTGGAAGAAACACAAGCTGGAATCAAGATTGCCAGGAGAAATATCAGTAACTTCAGATATGCAGATGACACCATGCTTATGGCAGAAAGTGAAGAAGTACTAAGAAGCCTCTTGATGAAAGTGAAAGTGGAGAGTGAAGAAGTTGGTTTAAAGCTCAATGTTCAGAAAATGAAGACCATTTCATCTGGTCCCATCACTTCATCGGAAATAGAAGAGGAAACAGTGGAAACAGTGTCAGACTTTATTTTTTGGCTTCCAAAATCACTGCAGATGGTATTGCAGCCAAGAAATTAAAAGACATTTACTCCTTGGAAGGAAAGTTATGACCAACCTGGATAGCATATTCAAAAGCAGGGACATTATTTGCCAACAAAGGTCCGTCTAGTCAAGGCTATGGTTTTTCCTGTGGTCATGTATGGATGTGAGAGTTGGACTGTGAAGAAGGCTGAGCACCGAAGAATTGATGCTTTTGAACTGTGGTGTTGGAGAAGACTCTTGAGAGTCCTTTGGACTGCAAGGAGATCCAACCAGTCCATTCTGAAGGAGATCAGCCCTGGAATTTCTTTGGAAGGAATGATGCTAAAGCTGAAGCTCCAGTACTTTGGCCACCTCATGCGAAGAGTTGACTCATTGGAAAATACTCTGATGCTGGGAGGGATTGAGGGCAAGAGGAGAAGGGGACGGCAGAGGATGATATGGCTAGATGGCATCACTGACTTGATTAATGTGAGTCTGAGCGAACCTCGGGAGTTGATGATCGACAGGGAGGCCTGGTGTGCTGCAATTCATGGGGTCGCAAAGAGTCGAACATGACTGAGCGATTGAACTGAACTGAACTGAACTGATGGGACCAGATACCATGATCTTAGTTTTCCGAATGTTGAGTTTTAAGTCACATTTTTACTCTCCTCTTTCACCTTCATCAAGAGGCTCTTTAGTTCTTCTTCATTTCCTGCCATAAGGGTGGTGTCATCTGTATATCTGAAGTTATTGTATTTCTCCCAGCAATTTTCATTCCAGCTTGTGCTTCATATAGCCCAGCATTTCTCATGATGTGCTCTGCATATAAGTTAAATAAACAGGGTGACAATATACAACATTGACTCCTTTTCCTATTTGGAACCAGTCTGTTCCATGTTCAGTTCTAACTGTTGCTTACTGACCTGCATACAGGTTTCTCAAGAGTCAGGTCAGGTGATCTGGTATTCTCATCTCTTTAAGAATTTTCCAGCATTTGTTGTGGTCCACACAGTCAAAAGCTTTGGCATAGTCAATAAAGCAGAAATAGATGTTTTTCTGCAATGCTCTTGCTTTTTTGACGATCCAGCGGATGTTGGCAATTTGATGTCTGGTTCCTCTGCCTTTCCTAAACCCAGCTTGAACATCTGGAATTTCATGCTTCACATACTGTTGAAGCTTCTGAAGATTCTTCAGATTTTTAATAAATATGTTTCTTATTTAGAAAATGGCTTTATAAAGCTACATTTGAAATATTATAGGTATAACTTTTATGCACTGTGCTTAGTTGCTCAGTTATGTTTGACTCTGTGACCCTATGGACTGTAGCCCACCAGGCTCCTCTGTCCATGGGAATTCTCCAGGTAAGAACACCTGAGTGGGTTGCCATGCCCTCCTCCAGGGGATTTTTCCAACTCAGGGATTGAACCCAGGTCTCCAGGTCTCTGCATTGCAGGCAGATTCTTTACCTTCTGAGCCACCAGGGGAGCTCTATTAATAAATACAGTTTGCAATATATTCTGAAGTTATTTCATTAAATAGAATCTTACAAACTAATTCAATTGCTACATGTCTTAGGCTTACATTTTTTTCATTATCTGATATTTATAAAGAAAGATGTTGCCTAAAAAAAAATAACCAATAACCAATAATCAATCTTTACCTTTTTATAAGTTTTTTCAAATACTTAGTGTATTCATCAGAGCTGATTGCAACAATTATTTTATCAACTTAAAATACTAACAGAAATATATAAAAATAATTATAAATCCTTAAGAAAAGAAACTAGGAAAAACTACCATTTTATAGACATTAGTCATTGTGTATTTAACCAATCGCTAATATTTAAATAGGGCCATGCAAGTAATTTGATACCAAATTAGATTAGTAACTTAAAAAATTACACATTGATAGTCACTATAGGACCATGGTTATTCTTTAAAAGGTGTTGAAACTGAGATAAGTATGAAGAGATATAATGTACCCTGTTTATGTTGAAAATTTTTCTTTGTGCCATTTAGGGTCTTCATGCAGCAACCAGATTTTTTTTCTTTCTTTTATAAAGATAGTTTTTAAATTCCAAAGAAGTTAAAATTATTAAGAATCATTTCAAGATTTAATAAATATATTCTAAAACAAATCTATTAAAAAGATGTATTCACTATATTCTATTGAATGTAAGTTGTTTTAGTCTTAGGATGGGCTTCCTAGGTGGCTCAGTGGTAAAGAATACACCTGTCAATTAAGGAGACACGGGTATGATCCCTGGGTCAGGAAGATCCCCTTGAGAAGGAAATGACAACCCACTCCAGTATTCTTGCCTGGAAAATCCCATGGACAGAGGAACCTGGCGGATGATAGTCCATGGGGTTACAAAGAGTTGCACATGACTTAAGTGACTAAAACAACAGTAACAATTCTTATGATAAGATACTTTCCACATGCTAAAATTCCAAGTTATCTTTCTTATAATTTGGGGGAAAAAAATCGTGTGTAACTTTGTAAAACTTTTCATTTTCTAAATTATATTTTATTGTGCTCTGTGCCATTCTGCCAAAAGCAAAGATAAAGAAAGTAAAGTGGAGGCAGAAGTACAATTGAAGCTTAAAATATATACATACATATATAAATACAGTTATACCTTTAGTGCAAGAGAACTGGCTTCCATCTCTGGGTTGGGAAGATCCCCTGGAGAAGGAAATGGTAGCCCACTCCAGTATTCCAGCTTGGAGAATTTAATGAACAGAGGAGTCTGGCAGGCTACAGCCCATGGGGTTGCAAGATTTGGATACGACTGAGCAACTAACACACACATGTCTTTAATAGTGGTTTAATTATCAACATATCTAGAATGATAAATTAGAAAAAAATGACTGTAGACAGTAATAAAACAGGCTGTTAGGGGAAATACGCTGACTGAAGCTGCCCACCCTGGTGGCACCCTAGTAACTATTTGCATGAGCTGTTTTATGACAGGAGGTCCTGGTAAGGAACATGGAGCTAATAAGCCAATCCGAAGACTTTGGGAAAGATCAAAAGGAGACACCACATGTCCAACCACCTCCCAGAATCCTTCTTGCTGGCATCCATCTTGCCTGAGCCACCAGGAAGGACTCTGAGTCAGAATGATTGGCTAAAGATAATCCAGAAACTAATATCAGCAACATAAAACAGGAGACTTTAAGTCAGAGCAGTCCTCCTGGGTTCCCTTACCCTACTGCTCTTCACCCGGATGCCCCTTCCCAATAAAATCTCTTGCTTTGTCAGCACATGTGTCTTCTGAGTGTTAGATAAGAGCCCACTCTCAGGCCCTGAAAGGGGTTCCCTTTCCTGCAACAAGACTTTCTCAGTTTTTTTTTTTTTTTTACTTTTATGTACAAATTTGTTTATAGAAATTTTGGTACAATGTACATTGGAAAATATGTTAAAATATTGACATTTCTTACAAAAGGCATTGCAGTACTTGTAAATTTCAAACTGGCGCTTGCCATGGGCACTTGCTATCTACCTCTTCAAGGATTAAATTACAGGTGCTGCTGCATCTCGGAGGAGGCAATGGCACCCCACTCCAGTACTCTTGCCTGGAAAATCCCATGGATGGAGGAGCCTGGTGGGTTGCAGTCCATGGGGTCACTAAAAGTCGGACACGACTGAGCGACTTCACTTTCACTTTTCACTGTAATGCATTGCAGAAGGAAATGGCAACCCACTCCAGTGTTCTTGCCTGAAGAATCCCAGGGATGGGGGAGCCTGGTGGGCTGCCATCTATGGGGTCACACAGAATCAGACACGACTGAAGTGACTTAGCAGCAGCAGCAGCAGCAGCTGCTGCAGCTGCTGACTTTCAACACTCCCTAAAGGGAGTTCAGGGTGGAAAGCACAAATGCATTTTCTGCTCTGAAAAAAAACTGGCAAAATAGGTCTTCAGATAGATATTTTCAAGAGTGGATTTTATGAGCCCAATTTTTGCATCTCCTCATATCTAGAAATTCTGAAATACATGGGAATACCAGATCAGCTGACCTGCCTCTTGAGAAATTTGTATGCAGATCAGGAAGCAACAGTTAGAACTGGACATGGAACAACAGACTGGTTCCAAATAGGAAAAGGAGTACGTCAAGTCTGTATATTGTCATCCTGCTTATTTAACTTATAAGCAGAGTGTATCATGAAAAATGCTGGGCTGGATGAAGCACAAGCTGGGACCAAGATTGCTGGGAAAAATATCAATAACCTCAGATATGCAGATGACACCACTCTTATGGCAGAAAGGAAGAAGAATTAAAGAGCCTCTTGATGAAGGTGAAAGAGTAGAGTGAAAAAGTTGGCTTAAAGCCCAACATTCAGAAAACTAAGATCATGGCATCTGGTCCCATCACTTCATGGAAAATATATGGGGAAACAGTGGCTGACTTTATTTTTGGGGGCTCCAAAATCATTGCAGATGGTGACTGCAGCTATGAAATTAAAAGGTGCTTACTTCTTGGAAGGACAGTTATGGCCAACCTAGACAGCACATTAAAAAGCAGAGACATTACTTTGCCAATAAAGGTCCATCTAGTCAAGGCTATGGTTTTTCCAGTAGTCATGTGTGGATGTGAGAGCTGGATTATAAAGAAAGCTGAATGCCAAAGAATTGATGCTTTTGAACTGTGGTGTTGGAGAAGACTCTTGAGAGCCCTTTGGACTACAAGGAGATCCAACCAGTCCATCCTAAAGGAGATCAGTTCTGGGTGTTCATTGGAAGGACTGATGATGAAGCTGAAATTTCAATACTTTGGCCACCTGATGCAAAGAGCTGACTCACTTGAAAAGACCTGAAAGCTGGGAAAGATTGAAGGCAGGAGGAGAAGGGGATGACAGATGATGAGATAGTTGGATCACATGACCAACTCAATGGACATGAGTTTGGGTAAACTTTGGGAGTTGGCGATGGACAGGGAGGCCTGGTGTGCTGCAGTCCATGGCATCAAAAAGAGTCAAACATGACTGAGTGACTGAACTGATATCTCGAAAAGGGCTAAATTCTTTCATGGTGACATCTATTCCTTGTGACTAGCAGGAACTTTCTGCAAAAATATATGTTTGCTTGCATTAACTCCTGCTTCACTAAATTCATACATGTATTGATATTTCTCCCAGCCCACATGTCTTTGGAGCAGCTTCTCTGAGCTATCTGAAATGCTGTCTCCCAGGCTATAGTCCTCGTTTTGTCTTCAGTAAAACTTAACTAACAACTTTCACATTGTGCATTATTTTTAATCTACATATTTTAATAAAGGTTCATTTATAAAATGTTAAGGGTGTGTCTGGGTTATTCTTCTACCTCCATTAACCAGCATTGATTCATTCCATTTAATTTCAGAGACTCTTACAAAAGAAGCCATTCTGCCTTTAATTACCTTTTTTCCTTAGACCGATAGCCCCTTTTGTTGGTCATCACTCCTTCTGAATATCAACTCTTAAACAACCGTAGGAGGTCATGACACTCAACCTAATTCTGGACACGTTCTTCAGAACATCTAAAGTGTGCATTTGATAATACTCTCAGTAGTATTAAAATCTTTTTTCAAGCACCGTTTTCTTGGATGAAGCTTATCTTTTAGCACAGGAGGAGGGACTACAGCTCACAGGTCTCATCTGACTTGTTCCCTTTTTATTTAATTATTTATTTTTTGGAGGCTAATTAGTTTACAATATTGTATTGGTTTTGCCATACATGGACATGAATCCTCCATGGGTGTACATGTGTTCTACGTCCTGAACCCCCCTTCCACCTCTCTCCCCATCCCATCCCTCTGGGTCATCCCAGTGCACCAGCCCCGAGCACCCTGTATCATGCATCAAACCTGGACTGACGATTTGTTTCACATATGATAATATACATGATTCAATGTCATTCTCCCAAATCATCCCACCCTCACCCTCTCCCACAGAGTCCAAAAGACTGTTCTATACATCTGTGTCTCTTCTGCTATCTCGCATACAGGGTTATCATTACCATCTTTCTAAATTCCATATATATGCGTTGCCATACTGTATTGGTGTTTTTCTTTCTGGTTTACTTCACTCTGTATAATAGGCTCCAGTTTCATTCACCTCATTAGAACTGATTCAAATGTATTCTTTTTAATGGCTGAGTAATACTCCATTGTGTATATGTACCACTGCTTTCTTATCCATTCATCTGCTGATGGACATCTAAGTTGCTTACATGTCCTGGCTTTTACAAACAGTGCTGCGATGAACATTAGGGTACACATGTCTCTTTCAATTCTGGTTTCCTCAGTGTGTATGCCCAGCCAGTGGCATTGCTGGGTCATATGGCCATTCTATTTCCAGTTTTTAAAGGAATCTCCACACTGTTCTCCATAGTAGCTGTACTAGTTTGCATTCCCACCAACAGGGTAAGAGGGTTCCCTTTTCTCCACACCCTCTTCAGCATTTATTGCTTGTAGACTTTTGGATAGCAGCCATTCTGACTGGCGTGAAATGGTACCTCATTGTGGTTTTGATTTGAATTTCTCTAATAATGAGTGATGTTGAGCATCTTTTCATGTGTTTGTTACCCATCTGTATGTCTTCTTTGGAGAAATGTCTGTTTAGTTCTTTGGCCCATTTTTTGATTGGGTCATTTATTTTTCTGGAATTGAGCTACAGGAGTTGCTTGTATATTTTTGAGACTAATTCTTTGTTAGTTGCTTCCTTTTTTTTTTTTTTTTTTTTTTTTTTTTAATGAAGTTGAATCAGAACAGTCATAATAATGTCTTTGTATATTGTCTATGACTATTTTAATATACCACATTCACAGATTTGAATACTTTGAGAGAGAGTAAATAGACCTCAAAGTCTAAAATATTTGCCATCTAGCATTTCACAGAAAAACAACGTTTCTGATATATACTCTAGCAGATTCTTCAGGAAGGACACATGTCCACAGTGTTCCCTAATTTCTGACACCTTTCAATATAGTTTTTCCTATTGCCTTGATATTTCAAAAAAATCTTAGCCAGTTTGCACTCGTTTAAACTTTTTGAAATTGCTTCTGTCTTGTTGCCTTGTACATTTCTTTCAAGAAATCCAATACCAGTGGACTTATTTTGCCTTTGTAAGTTTCATTTTATTTGTAAAAATTTATCTTTAAAATTTGGGGCTTCCAGGAGACTCAGTGGATAAAGAATCCACCTGCCAATGCAGGAGACCTAAGAGACATGAATTTGATCTCTAGGTCAGGAAGATCCCCTGGAGGAGGGCATAGCAATTCACTCCGGTATTCTTACCTGGAGAATCCCATGGACGGAGGATCCTGGAGGATTACAGTCCATAGGGTTGCAAAGTTTTGACACTGTAGTGAAGGAACTGAACAGACATGCATACATCTTTAAAATTTAGCAATTTACTAGGTTATATATTACAGCTGATTATTCTGGATCAATTGTTGCTAATGTGTAAATTCAGGTTTTCTGATTCTGGAAAGTTTTCTGAAAATGTAGTTTTAATAATTAGTTTTGTTACATTGTTTTTATTTTATTCTATAGAGATGTAATTACAGACATCTATAATTTACCTCTTTGCTTGTTTTTCATTTCAACCACTTTCTACTGTTTTTTATTGCTTGCTTATCTTGTTTGGTTTCTCATTTATTTATTTTTAAAATTACTTTATTGTGATGTAACTGACATACAAAAAGAAGTATATTTAATATATACAGCTTAATGAGTTTGGAGATAAATATATACCTGTGAAATCATCAGTACAATCTATACCATAAATATACATATTCACTTCAAAAATTTGCTCCCACTCTCGTGATTTATTATTATTATTTTTGTTTGTATATATGATAAGAACACTACATAAGATCTGCTCTCCTAGCAAAATTTTAAGTATTTAATACAGTGTGGTTTACTATAGACACTAAAGTATCAGATCAGATCAGATCAGTCACTCAGTTGTGTCCGACTCTTTGTGACCCCATGAACTGCAGCACACCAGGCCTCCCTGTCCATCACCAACTCCCGGAGGTCACTCAGACTCACATCCATCGAGTCAGGGATGCCATCCAGCCATCTCATTCTCTGTCATCCCCTTCTCCTCCTGCCCCCAATCCCTCCCAGCATCGGAGTCTTCTCCAATGAGTCAACTCTTCACATGAGGTGGCCAAAATACTGGAGTTTCAGCTTTAGCATCATTCCTTCCAAAAAATCCCAGGGCTGACCTCCTTCAGAATGGACTGGTCGGATCTCCTTGCAGTCCAAGGGACTCTCAAGAGTCTTCTCCAACACCACAGTTCAAAAGCATCAATTCTTCGGCGCTCAGCCTTCTTCAGAGTCCAGCTCTCACATCCATACGTGACCACAGGAAAGACCATAGCCTTGACTAGGCGAACCTTTGTTGGCAAAGTAATGTCTCTGCTTTTGAATATGCTATCTAGGTTGGTCATAACTTTCCTTCCAAGGAGTAAGCGTCTTTTAATTTCATGGCTGCAGTCACCATCTGCAGTGATTTTGGAGCCCAGAAAAAGAAAGTCTAACACTGTTTCCACTGTTTCTCCATCTATTTCCCGTGTAGTGATGGGACCAGATGCCATGATCTTCGTTTTCTGAATGTTGAGCTGTAAGCCAACCTTTTCACTCTCCACTTTCACTTTCATCAAGAGGCTTTTTAGCCCCTCTTCACTTTCTGCCATAAGGGTGGTGTCATCTGCAAAGTATAATAGTATATATAAACAGATCTCTAGCACTTATTTTGTATAACAGAAACATCATACCATTTGATTCAGTTCAGTCGGTCAGTCATATCCGACTCTTTGCAACCCCATGAATCGCAGCATGCCAGGCCTCCTTGTCCATCACCAACTCCTGGAGCTCACTCAGACTCACGTCCATCGAGTCAGGGATGCCATCCAGCCATCTCATCCTCTGTTGTCCCCTTCTCCTCTTGCCCCCAATCCCTCCCAGCATCAGAGTCTTTTCCAATGAGTCAGCTCTTCGCATGAGGTGGCCAATGTACTGGAGTTACAGCTTAACATTATCCCTTCCAAAGAAATCCCAGGGCTCATCTCCTTCAGAATGGACTGATTGCATCTCCTTGCAGTCCAAGGGACTCTCAAGAGTCTTCTCCAACACCACAGTTCAAAAGCATCAATTCTTCAACACTCAGCTTTCTTCACAGTCCAAGTCTTACATCCATACATGACCACTGGAAAAACCATAGCCTTGACTAGATGGACCTTGTTGGCAAATTAATGTCTCTGCTTTTCAATATGCTATCAAGGTTGGTCATAACTTTTCTTCTGAGGAGTAAGCGTCTTTTAATTTAATGGCTGCAATCACCAGCTGCAGTGATTTTGGAGCCAAAAAATAAAATAAAGTCTGACCCTGTTTCCACTGTTTCCCCATATATTTCCCATGAAGTGATGGGACCAGATGCCAAGATTTTTGTTTTCTGAATGTTGAGTTTTAAGCCAACTTTTTCACTCTCCTCTTTCACCTCATCAAGAGGCTTTTTAGTTCCTCTTCACTTTCTGCCATAAGGGTGGTGTCATCTGCATATCTGAGGTGATTGATATTTCTCCCAGCAATCTTGATTCCAGCTTGTGCTTCATCCAGCCCAGCATTTCTCATGATGTACTCTGCATAGAAGTTAAATAAACGGGGTGACAATATGCAGCCTTAACGTACTCCTTTTCCTATTTGGAACCAGTCTGTTGTTCCATGTCCAGTTCTAACTGTTGCTTCCTGACCTGCCACACCAGACCACCTGATATTCCCATCTCTTTCAGAATTTTCCACAGTTTATTGTGATCCACACAGTCAAAGGCTTTGGCATAGTCAATAAAGCAGAAATAGATGTTTTTCTAGAACTCTCTTGCTTTTTTGATGATCCAGTGGATGTTGTCAATTTGATCTCTGGTCCTGTGCCTTTTCTAAAACCACCTTGAACAACTGGAAGTTCACAGTTCACGTATTGCTGAAGCCTGGCTTGGAGAATTTTGAGCATTACTTTACTAACGTGTGAGATGAGTGCAATTGTGCAGTAGTTTGAGCATTCTTTAGCATTGCCTTTCTTTGGGATTGGAATAAAAACTGAACTTTTCCAGTCCTGTGACCATTGCTGAGTTTTCCAAGTTTTCTGGCATATTGAGTGCAGCACCTTCACAGCATCAGGATTTGAAATAGCTCAACTGGAATTCCATCACCTCCACTAGCTTTGTTCGTAGGGATGCTTTCTAAGGCCCACTTGACTTCACATTCCAGGATGTCTGGCTCTAGGTCAGTGATCACACCATCGTGTAGAGAAAAGGGTGAGCAAAAATAAAGGAAACAAAGGAACTGTGGTCATAAGAAATGGAAAGGAAATAAGATTTATCAACCCTTTACCTGCACCACACCCCAAAACCACCACCATCCAAAAATCAGAAGTACTCAGGGGTGGGCAGGGGTAGTGGAAGCTCACAAAATAAAAACCCATTACAGGAAATAGCAAGCAGACACACACACACACACTCAGAAATCAGAAGACACAGAAGACAGCCTGCTAACAAAAAAATATCTTCCCAAAGCACTATAAAATTGAAGAAAACAAGAACCAAAATTTAAAGCTGAATCAAATGTTATTAAGCCAGCATTTAGATATAAAAATATTTTAAGCCTGTGTGCAGGCTTCCCTTTTCGTCCTTTTCTTGTTGCAGAGCATGGGCTTTAGGGCACAGGCTCAGAAGTTGTGGCTCAAGGGTTTAGTTGTCCTGCAGCATGTGGGATCTTCTCAGACCAGCATCAAACTTGTGTCCCCTGCGTTGGCAGGTAAATTCTTAACCACTGGACCAACAGAAAAATCCAATTAGCTCTTTACTAGTTTTTAATGCTTATCTTTTAATTTTATAACTCATGAAATATATTTATTTTATATTGTGTCTGACAATTTCAATACCCAATTGAAACTGATGTGTAAGTTTTACCTTCTTTTTGTGTGCTATGCTTCTGTGTGTGTGGGTGTGTGTGTGTGTGTGTGTATATATGTATGTGTGATTGTGCTGAGAAAATAGTTTTCTTTGAAACTCATTTGTGGGAATTCTTTGGGAGGGAAACTTTTCCCTCTTACCTCTCGGTCTTTTTGGCTGGTTGAATAATTAAAATGACATAAGACAGATTAATTAGAGAAAAGTAAATTTAATTACATATGTACAAAGAATCCATGTTACATGAGAGATTCCAAAGACAGTTGGGTAAAATGAGGTATATATGTCACCCAAACCTGAATATTCATTTGAAGGGCTGATGCTGAAGCTCAAGCTCCAATACCTTGGCCACCTGAAGCGAAGAGCTGACTCATTAGAAAAGACCCTGATGCTGGGAAAGATTGAAAACAGGAGGAGAAGTTGGTGGTAGAGGAAGAGATCGTTGGATGGCATCACCAACTCTGGACATGAGTTTGAGCAAACTCTGGGAGATAGTGTGTGGGAAGTCTGGCATGCGGCAGTCCATGGGGTAGCAAAGAGTCAGACATGGCTTAGCAATGGAACAACAACAACAACAAATCTTGGGGTGGCCTGCCCTGAACCCCATTACTTGATATGAATAGACTTTCTCCCAGACAATATATATCTCCTTTTTCTCTCATTTTTCTGGGGAAACCACCGATCGTGGATTAATTTAAATTAAATTTTCACTTTGAGGTCATTTTGATCACTAAGGCAAATAATATTTTTGGGAAAATATGAAATGAAGTATAAAATCAGAGAGAAAAGTATAACACCAAAACTGTCTTTTGTCCTGAAGACATTTGCTACAAGACAAAACTGATCTCCAGTTTACACAGTATTACAGGACTAGGCTTTTGAAGAAAACAAAGCCCAGAAACTTGCCATGGAAGGATGTTTAATATGACATAACCCTGTAAGGATATAATTCCTGGTGTAAGAGTGAACTGGAAACAATTCCCACACAAGGGCCTGCAAGGATAACTGGCTAGTTTATAACCTGATGCTTAACAAGCAAAAACTCTCTCTATTGCTACATGAAATCTAAGATTCATAGTCACAAGGGTTTGTAGCTGAAATTCTCATTCCTTGGGAAACATTTACGGTATTTGTTAAAAAGGAAGATCTGCTGAATCAGATGGGATCAAAGATTATGAATTTTAATAAACTTATTTAAAAATTCCAGTATTTTGGCCACCTCATGCGAAGAGTTGACTCATTGGAGAAGACTCTGATGCTGGGAGGGATTGAGGGCAGGAGGAGAAGGGGACGACAGAGGATGAGATGGCTGGATGGCATCACTGACTTGATGGGTGTGAGTCTGGGTGACCTCCGGGAGCTGGTGATGGACAGGGAGGTCTGGCGTGCTTCGGTTCATGGGGTCACAAAGAGTCGGACACGACTGAGTGACTGATCTGATCTGATCTGATTTAAAAATTCCATTGAAATTTGAGAGTCATTTCTGTTTGGACTTTCTTTTGGTATCAAAATGCTATGACATAGTCAGTGCTGAAATGGATTCCTTTGTGTAGGTGATTATGTTAATAATAAATTTCAGATAATAAATCTCTACTATTTTATACTTCACATTGCCTGTCTTATATTTGAGATCTAAAATAAACACATTTACTTCCAATCAACAGCACAGATTATTGTGCCCAGTTAATACTTTAACTAAAGCAATTTAGAGTTTAAACAATGATAATAAGTTAGCAATTGCTTCAGAACATTTCCATTGAATCTAAGAACTTTTCCTCCTTATGTTACCAAGCTGAAGATTCAGATCTCCAAAAAGAGAATCTAAATGGTTTATCTTGATTTGTGTGCCCCTCCACTTTGAAAAAGATAAGGCAGGGGGTTGTTATGAAAAAAACTTTGATTGATAATCATGATAGAAAAACATGAAAATAAAGTCATACTTCTTCAGTGAGTACTGAAAAGGGAGAAGAGATAATGGTCAGGCATAAATAATAGATGTACACTATGATGATATTCTATTAAGTAAAATCAATGCTTCAGGAATATATGGCTTTGCATTGAATGAACTTGGCACCTAAGTATATATATATCAGATTATATACTATTTTGAACTAGCCCAAAAGATTGGATTGTCAAATAATATTCAGAAAAAGAGAAATTACTGAGTGTCAAACTCTAATAATAAGTTTAAAGGTATCAGCAAACAAGGAGCTAGAAGAAGCTTGCATAAGGAGTCATCCTAGAAATTGAAGGCCTCCCAGGTTCTCTGACTCAAGAGTTAATAAATTTTTCAGGTTCGGTACTCATGTTTTTAGTCAACTAACAAGAAGTGTTTAATCTTAATAACACAACCTAAATGACATTTCCCAGGGAGACACACCTTAGGAATACAAAGCTTCTAATTTTATGTACTATATAAGCAGTGGACATCTGGGACTTCCTGATAAGAATATTTTTTATGTAAGTATCCTTTCCTAGTAAATATAATTAGTCCATCTACCCAAAGGTCCAGTTATGATGTTAACAGGAAGATAAACCAGGTCACCTACTGTTATAGACTGAATGTGCCTTTCCAAAATTCATATGTTGAAGCCCTAATTCCCAATGTGATGATATTTGGAGATGGGACCTTTTGGATGTGAATATAGGTTTAAATGAGGTCCTGAGATTGAAATGCCCTATGATAGAAATGGTATACTTATAAGAGGAGACAGAAAATCAGAATATTCTTTGTTTTTTCTGTGTAAGGACACAGTGAGAAGAAGATTGTCCATAAGCCAAGAAGAGAATCTCATCAGGAACCAAATTTGCTAGTGCCTTGATCTTGGCCTCCAGAATTGTGAGAAATAAATGTATGCTGTTTAAGTCAGTCATTTCATGGTATTTTGTTAGAGAAGTTGGAGCTGACTAATATATCTGCTTTCTTTTCATTATCCTGGAGGCGTTCCTATAACAAAGAGGAAGAAATCACCTACAAGTCAGATCCTTTAAGTTCTACTTTACATATATTAAACAATTTTTTAAAATAGGTAAATTAGATGTGTAGAAATCTACTTTTTTATAATAAAGCTTAAAACCCTTAAACATATCTCTGCTTAATTGTCCTCTTTTAAATCTCCACATCATACTTGCTGGATTTACTACAATTATTCAAATATTACCTTTTAAGGGAAACCTACATAGAGTACTCTATTTAAAATTGGAAACACTCAGTTCCTCCTTATCTCCCTTATATTTTATTTTTCCAAGGGTATTCATATCATTGCTTAACTTATTTTACTTATTTTTTCCTCCCTTCTCATCCTTAACTCTATCACTAGACTATAAATGCCACGAGAACAAGTTTTTTTTTTTAAAAAAAACTACTGTAAATCTAGTCCCTGGAATTTGTCAGGGGCTGAAAAGTTACTAGTCGAATTTTTAATGAATTAAAGAATGAAATGAAAGAAGCTGTTAATATTTTCATTCTTTTGAAAATATAAAATGTAAAATGTGAAGTGAAAATGAATGTTGTTTAGTTGTGTCTGACTCTTTGCAACTCCATATACCCCCATGAAGCCTGCCAGGCTCCTCTGTCCATGGGATTCTTCAGGCAAGGATATTGGAGTGGGTTGCCATCCTTCTTCAGGGAATCTTCCCAACCCAAATACCAGAGCCAGGTCTCCTGCATTGTAGGCAGCTTCTTTACCTTCTGAGCCACCAGAGAAACCCGAATATTGGAGTAGGTAGCCTATCCCTTCTTCAGAGAATATTCCTGACCCAGGAATTGAACCGAGGTCTCCTGCATTATAGGCAGATTCTGTACCAGATGAGCTACCAGGGAAATATACAGTAAGCATCCATTATACATTAATTTTTAATGTTTGTCAGCATTTTAGAGGAATTTGTTTCCAGCTACCTTTTCTAAGAGGTAGAACATGTTCCACTTTAAAATGAACACTATTTCAAAGAAACTTGAAACTTTAAAGACTTAGTTTAGAAATTTGGAATATGTAGTTCTGCATCATCCAAGACTATCAGGGCCCTTTCCTCTTCTTTTGTAGTAACAGAAAGTTGCATGAAATCACATGTTTAAACTGTCTAGCGCAGGATCTGGATAACAACAGAATTGTAAAGTTTAGCTCTTTTTGGCCATTTCCAGGTCCCTATTCAACTACTTGTCCATTTTCCAATTTCCATCCAGAATAATGAATACTTGGTTTAAATTCACTTGATGGATAATTTTATGTATCAACTTGACTTGGGGCTCAGGGTTATCCAGAGAGTTGGCAAAATGATATTTCTCAGTGCGTCTATGATGGTGTTTCTGGAACAGATCAGTGTTGGAATCGGTAAACTGAGTAAAGAAGATCAGCCCTCACTAATACGGGCAAGTATCATCTGAATCCTTGAGGACTAAATAGACTAAATAGAATAAAAAAGTGAAGGGAGAATTTTCTCTTTCTTCTCTTGAGCTGAGTCATCTGTCTTCTGCCTTCCGACATTGGAGTTCTTGGTTCTTGGGTCTTTGGCCCCTGGGACTCACACCAGTGTTCCCCAACCCTAGACCTTCAAACTTGGACTGAATTATAATACCAGCATTCTTGGTTCTCCAGACTCCAGAGAGACTATGGGACTTCTTAACCTCTATAGGTGTGTAAGCCAATTGCTATAATAAATCTATGCATCTCCTTGGATTCTATTTTTCTAAAGAACCCTGAACAGTCCAATTAATAAACGTCATTGCTGCTGCTAGGTATGACTAATAAACGTCATAGTCATACCTAGATCTTTAGCACAGTTTTTCAAACTGTGGTTTAACTATGAACTCTATTTACTGAGATGGGAGGAAACAAATATTTAAAAAAAAAAGACAGAGGCTAGAATAGAACAGAACAAAAAATATTGCACATTTTAAGAATGACCCAAGTTTTGGGACTTCCAGGACAGCCCAGTGGTTAAGACTCTATAGAGGGCCTGGATTCAATCCCTGGTTGGAAAATGAAGATCCCAGATGCCATGAGGTGCAGGTGAAAAATTTTAAAAAAATGACCAAAAGAGTGAAGTGAAGTCGCTCAGTCATGTCCAACTCTTTGCGACCCCATGGACTATAGCCTACAGGCTCCTCCGTCCATGGGATTTTACAGGCAAGAATGCTAGAGTGGGTTGCCATTTCTTTCTCCAGGAGATCATCCCAACCCAGGGATTGAACCTGGGTCTCCCACATTGTAGGCAGATGCTTTACCATCTGAGTCACCAGTGAAACGCTTATTTCAGAAGTGTGTGTATTGTGTGCACACAGGGTTGCCTTGTAAAATACATCCTGTTCTTTGGTTACAGTGCAGAAAGGTTTAAGAACACTGACTTAGTACTGATAAATCAACATGTGAACTACATTTAAATCTTTTTAAATTGTAGTTACTATTTTTGAAGACTACCCTTTGTGTTTTTATTGCTGAGACCCACAGAGCATTCTAAGGACAAAAAAAAACTTCCAAGGAACATTTTTTCATCTTGGTGTACAGACTACATTCTTTGCCTTAATATAATTTGCATCACTTTCTCAGACCCAATACTTTCCTTCAAACTGGATTATTAATAAATCACAAAACTGCCAGTTCCATTCTGTCTCTGAAATCATTCCTAAGTGCCAGTAGTGCTAATTATGAATAGTAAACAAAATTATTAAGCATTCATGGTAAAATACATACAAAGTTTTCAAAACCATAATTCCTGTTTCTAACTTCCTTAGCAACAATAAAAAGCTGTTTTGCAATCTGCTTTGAGTTTCAACAATTTCACTATTACTCACAACTGAAAACAAAGTAATGGAAACAAAATGGAATATATAGATACTATTCAATCTCAAGAGGGTAATTAGTGTTTCTAAGAACACTCAGAATTAATGATACTGACTTTAAGAATTTTCAGATATGTCTTCCACTGAACATTTTCTCATACTGATATTTATATCTGAAGCAAACCAGTCCCTTGATGTTAGTCTCTTAATCAGATCAGATCAGTCGCTCAGTCATGTCTGACTCTTTGCGACCCCATGAACTGCAGCACGCCAGGCCTCCCTGTCCATCACCAACTCCTGGAGGTCACTCAGACTCACATCCATCGAGTCAGGGATGCCATCCAGTCATCTCATCCTCTGTCGTTCCCTTCTCCTCCTGCCCCCAATCCCTCCCAGCATCAGAGTCTTTTCCAATGAGTCAGCTCTTCTCATAAGGTGGCCAAAATATTGGAGTTTCAGCTTTAGCAGCAGTCCTTCCAAAGAAATCCCAGGGCTGATCTCCTTCAGAATGGACTGGTTGGATCTCCTTGCAGTCCAAGGGACTCTCAAGAGTTTTCTCCAACACCACAGTTCAAAAGCATCCATTCTTCGGCACTCAGCCTTCTTCATGGTCCAGCTCTCACATCCATACATGACCACAGGAAAGACCATAGCCTTGACTAGGCGAACATTTGTTGGCAAAGTAATGTCTCTGCTTTTGAATATGCTATCTAGGTTGGTCATAACTTTCCTTCCAAGGAGTAAGCATCTTTTAATTTCATGGCCACAGTCACCATCTGCAGTGATTTTGGAGCCCAGAAAAAGAAAGTCTGACACTGTTTCCACTGTTTCCCCATCTATTTCCCATGTAGTATTGGGACTGGATGCTATGATCTTCATTTTCTGAATGTTGAGCTTTAAGCCAACCTTTTCACTCTCCACTTTCACTTTCATCAAAAGGCTTTTTAGTTCCTCTTCACTTTCTGCCATAAGGGTGGTGTTATCTGCATATCTGAGATTATTGATATTTCTCCCAGCAATCTTGATTCCAACTTGTGTTTCTTCCAGTCCAGCATTTCTCATGATAGTTCATTATAAAATACTAATAAAGAGACTTCACAAGAATCAGAAATTCTTCAAATTTGATAAGCTCTGAAATGGGAAAAATTATACAGCACCTATATTCTTGGAATGTCAGAAACTTTTGTGAAAAACACTAAGTCAATACTTGATTTTGATATCAAGCTTATATTCTGTGAAGCAATCTGATATATGGCTTAGATTATATAGCACTTTGAGAAACTGTTAGTAGCTACTTGGATATCAAAGTGATTTTGAATTGTAGAAAATAGGTTTATGATATATTTAGACAAATGAAAGAGCTGATTACTCTGATATCCAAATGCTCTGTGAATGTGATTAACTAATGTTTTGGAAACAGTGTTTGATTTTTTTTAAAAAGTCAACTTTATTAAGGGCTCTTCAACTTGCAATAAAATGTTTTATTTTAAGAATGCCATTGATTAAATTAGTTGAAAACTCTACCACAATCAAGATATAATATGTTTCCATTACCCCTGAAAGTTCCTTCATCTCTCTATCTAAAATTTATTTTTAATTGAAGGATAATTGCTTTACAATATTGTATTGGTTTTTGCCATACATCAACAAGAATCAGACATATATGTACATATGTCCTCTACCTCTTGAAGCTTTCTCCCACCCTATCACATGCCTCTAGGTGTCACAGAGCCCTGGTTTGAGTTCCCTGAGTTATATAGCAGATTCCCACTGGCTATCTATTTTACGTATGGTAGTGTTTGTGTTTCCATGCTACTCTTTCCATTCATTCCACCCACTACTCCCCCCACCCACTGTGTCCATAACTCTGTTCTCTATGTCTATGTCTCCATTGCTGCCCTGCAAATGGATTCATCAGTTTCATCTTAGATTTTACATACATGCCTTAAAACAAACAACCCAATCAAATAGTGGGCAAATGACTTAAACAGACATTTCTCCAAAGAAGACATACAGATGGATAATAAACACATGAAAAGAAATTTGATTCATAAAGAAATGCAAATCAAGACTACAATGAAATATCACCACACATGGGTCAAAATGACCATCATCAAAAACCACAAACAATAAATGTTGGAGAGGGAGTGGAAAAAAGGGAACCCTCTTGTAGTCCTTAAAAAACTAGGAACAAAACTACCATATGACTCAATAAGACTTCGTGTTTCTTAATACCTTCAGTTCTGTCTCAATGCCACCACTAATCTGCTCTCTTTATAGATTAGTTTTGCCTCTTCTATAATTTCATACTCAGTTTGTTTTTGAGATTCATTTATGTTGTTAAACGTAACCAATAGTTTGTTCCTCTTTTTCCACTCAGCCGTGTGTGTAATCCTGGGGACTTCCCCAGTGGCTCAGTGGTAAAGAATCATAGCTACTGGAAAAATTATAGCTTTGACTATACAAACTGTATTGGCAAAGTAATGTCTCTGTTTTTTAATATTGCCAAAATAATTTCTAAAGTGTGTGTACTATTTTATGTTTTTGCTAATATTGAACACTTCAGTTGTTCCGTATGCTCACCAATATTTTATATGGCTACTTGTTTTAGCTTTTGTCATTCTAGTGGATCTATGTTTCTATCTCACCAGGCTTTAATTTGCATTTCCCTGAACACTAGTGATGTTAAGCATTTATTCATATCTTCATTGGTCATTTACATATCTTCTTTTGTTAGCCATTTGTTCATGTTACTATATTACTTTTAAATTTAGCTGTTTTTCTTATTATTGAATATTATTTGCTTATCCTATATTTTATACAATGTTTTTGTCACATTGCAAATATTTTCCCCAATCAGTGACTTTATTTTTACTTTTTCATAGTTCTACTATATATTATAATTATTTTAAGTAGATAAATTAAAATTTTTTAGTTGCAGTTACACTATCAAACTCTCAAAATGTGATAGAAAGAATATACAGAAATATAAAAGGATATAGTATACCTAAAAAGCACCATGAACCAATTCAACATAACTAAGATTTATAAAAACTTCACACGAGAGTAAGATGTTGTTTTCTTTAGGAAAAAAAAAAAAAAAAAAAGAATCCAGTTCTATCTTTTTCTGGAAGTGAATGCCTCATGTCTCTGTATTTTGTAGACAGAAGTTTTTCAAGGATTTGAGGAGATAACACTTTCATCTGCTTCCATCAATCCTCTCAAACTCTTCTCTCTTCCTCTGAAATACTTCAAGTGTCTGGTTTTGAGCCTCTTTACGGTGCTGTAGGACACAGATTTACTACTTGACTGCAGTTTCCTTGTTACATATTCTAGGATACAATGTTCTTTTCCAAGTTTCTTTATGAGAAATTCTCCATGTTTTATTTTTTAATAATTATTTGAGAAGTACAATCCTCTTTTTATTTGTTGTTGTTTTTTTTTTTTTTCATTTACTATGATTTCACTGGAGTCTCAGATGAAGCATGATACCTATATGTGCTCAATAGATCATCTTAAAGTCTTTTTCAATCAGTTAGAAACCAATCTGAGACTAAGTCCTTTACAACAATGAAGTCTAACCAGTTCCTGACATCACTTCTCTTTCCTCTCCAATCAGTTAGAAGAATAATTTTGTCATACGCTCAAGCTAAAGCATATATGAGAGGAAACTGCTATTTTGTATGACAATGTTTTACAAGATCCAGACAAATTTATTATAGAATAATCTAACTGTAGTACTAAACTCTTACGTTTTCAAACCAGCAGAGGATTGATCACTGAATTTTTTTTTTTTTAATTGCTTGGTAGTTCAGTTGGTAAAGAATCTGCCTGCAATGCAGGAGACCCAGGTTCGATTCCTGGGTCTGGAAGACCTTCTGGAGAAGGAATAGACTACTCACTCCAGTATTCTTGGGCTTCCGTGCTTCCGTGGTGGCTCAGCTGGTAAAGAATCTGCCTGAAATGTGGGAGACCTGGGTTTGATCCCTGGGTTGGGAAGATCCCCTGGAGAAGGGAATGGCTACCCACTCCAGTATTCTGGCCTGAAAAATTCCATGGACTGTATAGTACATGGGGTCAAAAGAATCAGACGTGACTGAGTGACTTTCACACACACACACACACACACACACACACACACACACAGCAGAAGATGAGCAATCTGAATTTGGGATAAAAGTACCTGTGGATGATTAAGAAATTCTTGGAGGTACCAGGAAATCTGATGAAGAATTTCAATTACCACTATCATTGTATAGTGTCATTTTGATTATACCCTGTTCTCATCAATAAATTAAGTTTTGTTTTGTTTAGTGGCAAGAATTGATTTATTGTTTTTTGTTTGCTTGTTTAGAACACTTAAAAGAATGGTAAATCGATCATTGAAATCTCAGAGGGGAGAATAATGTCTTGCAATAGAGATCTTTCAAGTGGGTCATGGAGTGGCATGGAAGTTTATTAAGCAATGGGTCAGATTGCTTTAATGGGAAAGCCTTCTGAGAAATAGGGGAGCTCTCTAACCTCTGTCAAATGTTGGCATCTGAGATATTTCTGCAATATTGGTGGGGCATTAAAAACCATTTTTTATAAGAAGTTATATGGGCTATTTATATATCTGTTTTGGCTAATTAACCTTTAATTTTGCCATCTTTTACCTCAAAATAAATGGACTTGATTTCAAATCCTGGCTTATCCTTTATCAGCATATAACTACAGGCAAGATACATCAGTATACAGAACCTCAATCATCTGATATGTAAAATCATGAGATATTGTTTCAAAGGTAAGTGGTAACTTTATAATTCATATAAAAAGACATATAAAACATGTATTTGTCACAAAATAAATGTTTTACAAATTATGACATCATCATCACTGTAATTTCAATAACTGCATTTCACTGCATAGATGTAATTGCACTCCTTTTATATTGTCTTATTTTTGAGGAGGAGAGGAGTTATTTCTCTAGTTTCCATTTTTTGGTCCAGGTCAATATGGCTAAAGAAAATTCATATTTAGTATCTTCAAAAGGAACACACCAGTTTCAAGTAGGTTATAGCGCTGGGCATGTATCTATTTTTCTATACATTGTGATTTCCTTTACTTTTTAGATATCTTTAGGAAGCAAAAAAATATGTTCATATTCCTAGTATGAAGGAGTTGATAGGAACAAAGCATTTAGCAAAATAGTATAAAAGGCAAGTTTGCAACAGCCCAGCAGGAGAAAGAGATCAATGCCCCAAAGCATCCTGTAATATTTTTTGAGTGATTAAAAAAATACTCACTTTCTGTTGGAGAAGACTCTTTAGAGTCCCTTGGACAGCAAGGAGATCCAACCAATTCATCCTAAAGGAGGTTAGTCCTGGGTGTTCATTGGAGGGACTGATGTTGAAGCTGAAACTCCAATACTTTGGCCACCTGATGCAGAAAGCTGACTCACTGAAAAGACCCCGATGCTGGGAGGGATTGGGGGCAGGAGGAGAAGGGGACAACAGAGGATGAGATGGTTGGATGGCATTACCGACACAATGGACATGAGTTTGAGTGGACTTCAGGAGTTGGTGATGGACAGGGAAGCCTGGCGTGCTGTAGTTCATGGGGTCGCAAAGAGTCGGACACAACTGAGCAGCTTAACTGAACTGATAGACCCTCACTCCCTGGATGACAGTTTTCTCTATATTAACATCTTGAATTAAAGTGATATATTTGTTTCAATTATTAATAATTAATGAGCCAATATTAATGTTATTATTAATGAAACGTTTTTTACATTAGGTTTCACTTTTGAGGTTGTAAGGACTTCCAAGATGGCCCAGATGGTAAATAAACTGCTTGCAATACAGAAGACCTGAGTTTGATCCCTGGATCAGGAACATCCCCTGGAGAAGGAAATGGCAACAAACTCCAGTATTCTTGCCTGTGCAATCCCATGGACAGAGGAGCCTGGCAGGCTACAGACCATGGCGTCACAAAGAGTCAGACACGACTGAGCAACTAATACTTTCAGCACTTTCGTGTTGTACATTCTATGAATTTTGAAAAATGTTTGATAACATGTTGTGTCTTGTTTGCTTAAACTGCAATAACAGAAGATTAAGTGGATACCAAAAGTAGAAATTTATTTCTCATAGTTTTGGAGTCCAAGAAATCCAAAAACAAGATATAGATAGATACTCATAATCGAATCAATTCCCACAGGCCTACCACCAAATGTCATCATAGTCTGCAGATTGTCTCAATATATGAATTTGGAGTGAACACAAACATTCAATGTATAGAAACCTGTACCATCATTCAGTTCAGTTTAGTTGCTCAGTCTGTTCCAATTCTTTGTGACCCCACGAACTACAGCATGCCAGACTTCCCAGTCCATCACCAACACTTGGAGCTTGCTCAAAACTCATGTCCATGGAGTCAGTGATACCATTCAACCATCTCATCCTCTGTCATCCCCTTGTCCCCCTGCCTTCAATCTTTCCCAGCATCAGGGTCTTTTCCAATGAGTCAGTTCTTTGCATCAGGTGGCCCAAGTATTGGAGCTGGAGCTTCAGCCTCAGTCCTTGCAATGAATATTCAGGACTGATTTCCTATAGGATTGACTGGTTTGATCTCCTTGCATTGCAAAGGACTCACAAGAGTCTTCTCCAACACCACAGTTCAAAAGCATTAAAACATGTATAATATCATATATGAAAAGAATCACCAGTCCAGGTTCCATGCATGATACTGGATGCTTGGGGCTGGTGCACTGAGATGACTCAGAGGGATGGTACAAGGAGGGAGGAGGGAGTGGGGTTCAGGATGGGGAATACCTGTATACCTGTGGCTGATTCATGTTGATGTATGGCAAAACCAATACAATATTGTAAAATAATTAACCACCAATTAAAATAAATAAATTTATATTTAAAAAAAAGCATCAATTCTTTGGCACTCAGTTTTCTTTATGGTCCAACATTCATACATGACTACTGGAAAAAACCATAGCTTTGACTAGATGGACCTTTGTTGACAAAGGAAAATCTCTGTTTTTAAACACTCTATTCAGATTGGTCGTAGCTTTTCTTCCCAGGAGCAAGTGTCTTTAATTTCGTGGCTGAAGCCATTATCTGCAGTGATTTTGGGGTCCAAAAATGTAAAGTCAGCCACTGTTTCCCCATCTATTTGCCATCAAATGATGGAACCAGACACTATGATCTTAGTTTTTTTAATGCAGAGTTTCCAGCAAGTTTTTTCACTCTCCTTTTTCATTTTCATCGAGAGTCTCTTTAGTTCCTCTTTGCTTTCTGCCATAAGGATTGTATCATCTGCATATCTGTGGTTATTGATATTTCTCCTGGCAATCTTGATTCCAGTTTGTGCTTCATCTAGCCTGGCATTTCACATGATGTACTCTACATATGTTAAATAAACAAGGTGACAATATATAGCCTTGACATACTGCTTTCCTAATTTGGAACCAGTCCATTGTTCCATATATGGTGCTAACTATTTCTTCTTGACCTGCATATAGATTTTTCATGAGGCAGGTAAAGTGGTCTGTTATTCCTATCTCTTGAAGAATTTTCCACAGTTTATTGTGATCCACAGAGTCAAAGGCTTTGGCAGAGTCAGTAAAGCAGAAATAGATGTTTTTCTGGAACTCTTTTGCTTTTTCCATGATCCAGCAGATGTTGGCAATTTGATCTCTGAGTCCTCTGCCTTTTCTAAAACCACTTTGAACATCTGGAAGTTCACGGTTCACGTATTGCTGAAGTCTGGCGTGGAGAATTTTGAGCATTATTTTACTAGCATGTGAGATGAGTGCAATTGTGCAGTAGTTTGAACATTCTTTGTCATTGCCTTTCTCTGGGATTGGAATGAAAACAGACCTTTTCCAGTCCTGTGGCCACTGCTGAGTTTTCCAAATTTGCTGGCATGTTGAGTGCAGCACTTTCACAGCATCATCTTTTAGGATTTGGAATAGCTCAGCTGCAATTTCATCGCCTCCACTAGCTTTGCTCGTAGTGATGCTTCCTAAGGCCCATTTGATTTTGCACTCCAGGATGTCTAGCTCTCGGTGAGTGATCACACCATCAGGGTTATCTGAGTCAGGAAGATCTTTTTTGGACCGTTCTTTTGTATATTCTTGCCACCTCTTCCTAATATCTTCTACTTCTGTTAGGTCCATACAATTTCTCTCCTATATTGAGCCCATCTTTGCATGAAATTTTACCTTGGTATCTCTAATTTTCTTGAAGAGATCTCTAGTCTTTCCCATTTTATTTTTTTCCCTCTATTTCTTTGCATTGATCACTTAGGAAGGCTTTCTTTTCCCTGCTTGCTGTTCTTTGGAACTCTGAATTCAGATGTGTATATCTTTCCATTTCTCCTTTGTCTTTTGCTTATCTTCTTTTCTCAGCTATTTGTAAGGCCTTCTCAGACAACCATTTTGCCTTTTTGCATTTCTTCCTCTTGGGGATGGTCTTGATCCCGGCCCCTGTACAATGTTAAGAATCTCCATCCATAGTTTCAGGCACTCTGTCTATCAAATCTAGTCCCTTGAATCTATTTGTCACTTCCACTGTATAATTTTAAGGGATTTGATTTAGGTCATACCTGAATGGTCTAGTGGTTTTCCCTACATTCTTTAATTTTAGTCTGAATTTGGCAATAAGGAGTTCATAATCTCAGCCACAGTCAGCTCCCAGTCTTTTTTTTTTTTTTTTGCTGACTGTATAGAACTTCATCATCTTCAACTGCAAAAAATATAATAAATCTTATTTTTGTATTGACCATCTGGTGATGTCCATGTGTAGAGTAGTTTGTTGTGTTTAGGAAGAGGGTATTAGAAGAGGGTGTACCATTATTACAGTATCATTAAAGAAAAGATCACTTGTGTTCCACCTATTCTTCTCTTCCCTTTCTTTCCACTGTCTTGAATCCATGGAACCTCTTATCTTTTTAGTCTCCTTAATTTTCCCTTTTGCAGAATGTCAACTAGTAGGAATTATATGGTAGTAGCCTTTCAGATTGGCTTGTTTAATTTAGTATTATGAATTTTTGACATTCCTTAATGCCTTTTCATTGCTTAAGAGTTGATTTCCTTTTATTTTGAATAACATTTTATCATATGGATGTCTCACAATTTGTTTCTGCATTCCTCTTATTGGCAAGCACGTTAACTGATTTACATTTGATAACTATGAAAAAAGTTTCTATAAACATTCATGTACAAATCTTTTGTAAAGAAGTCAGCTTTCATCTCATTTAATTAAATACAAAAGAGGATGATTACTGGATCTTATGGTAAGAGTATGTTTAGTTTTACAAGAAACTACCAAACTATCACGCCGAAGAATGGATGCTTTTGAACTGTGGTGTTGGAGAAGACTCTTGAGAGTCCCTTGGACTGCAAGAAGATCCAACCAGTCCATTCTGAAGGAGATCAATCCTGGAATTTCTTTGGAAGGAATGATGCTAAAGCTGAAACTCCAGTATTTTGGCCACCTCATGCGAAGAGTTGACTCATTGGAGAAGACTCTGATGCTGGGAGGGATTGAGGGCAGGAGGAGAAGGGGACGACAGAGGATGAGATGGCTGGATGGCATCACTGACTTGATGGGTGTGAGTCTGAGTGACCTCCGGGAGCTGGTGATGGACAGGGAGGCCTGGCGTGCTGCAGTTCATGGGGTCGCAAAGACTCGGACACGACTGAGCGACTGATCTGATCTGATCTGACCAAACTATCTTCCAAAGTGGGTATGCCATTTTATATCCCCTTTGTGATAAATAAGGGTTCCTGTTACTCTACATCATCACGAGTATTTGACATTATCTTTATCTTGAATTTTGATCAATCTTTTAAGTGTATAATAGTATCTGTTGTTTTAATTTGCCATTCTTAATAGCATGTGATGTTTATCATTTTTCTCACATGCTTAGTTTCCATCTGCATATCTGCTTTGGTAAGATGTCTGTTCAGATCTTTGCCCTTTTTAAAATTGATTTTTTGCTATCTTATTGTTAAGCTTTAAGATGTCAGTTCTTGCTAACTTGATCTATACAAAAGACGCAGAAAAATTGACATAATATTGAAGAAGAAGAACAAAGATTCACAATAAAGCTAAAATAATCAAGACAGTATGGTGTCACTTTGGTAAATGTGGAATCATAGGATACTTCTGTCATAGTCTAACAGTAGACTGTCAGTTGAACAGATAAACCTGTTGCAAAGTAAATGACAAAGGGACCTGTGATAAACATAAAAAGCATATCATGGAATGCTCATCTCAGAGACAGAAAACTAGATAAGGAGATGGAGAAGCTTCAGGAATTGCCAAACTCAGTTGCAATTGTTCTATTCTGGCCCCCTTGTGGGATATTATAGCTCAAAGGATTAGTTATCTCTATTGTTCAAGGTCTCAGGTATATCTTTTACATATTTTGAGCGCTTTCTTCTAATGGTGTTTTGTTTTTCACTTCAAATTCTAATCATTCACTGCTTATGTATACAAAAGTAGTTGACTTTTGTGTGTTAATCTTATATCTGCCAACTCAACTATAGTTAATTGTTTATTTGTTCTTGGTTTATTGTTGTTTTTGACTCTGTGACCTTCTACATAGATAACCATGTCATCTGTGAACACAGATAGTTTTATTTTTCCCTTCCCAATCTGTTTACCTAGTATTTACTTCTCTTGTCTTACTACATTAATTATGGCTTTCAGTACAATTTTGAATAAGACTAGTAAGAAAGCCTTCTTCAGCGATCAGTGCAAAGAAATAGAGGAAAACAACAGAATGGGAAAGACTAGGGATCTCTTCAAGAAAATCAGAGATACCAAAGGAACATTTCATGCAAAGATGGGCTCGATAAAGGACAGAAATGGTATGGACCTAACAGAAGCAGAAAATATTAAGAAGAGGTGGCAAGAATACACAGAAGAACTGTACAAAAAAGAGCTTCACGACCCAGATAATCATGATGGTGTGATCACTGACCTAGAGCCAGACATCCTGGAATGTGAAGTCAAGTGGGCCTTAGAAAGCATCACTACGAACAAAGCTAGTGGAGGTGATGGAATTCCAGTTGAGCTATTCCAAATCCTGAAAGATGATGCTGTGAAAGTGCTGCACTCAGTATGCCAGCAAATTTGGAAAACTCAGCAGTGGCCACAGGATTGGAAAAGGTCAGTTTTCATCCCAATCCCAAATAAAGGCAATGCAAAGAATGCTTAGACTACCACACAATTGCACTCATCTCACATGCTAGTAAAGTAATGCTCAAAATTCTCCAAGCCAGGCTTCAGCAATATGTGAACCATGAACTTCCTGATGTTCAAGCTGGTTTTAGAAAAGGCAGAGGACTCAGAGATCAAATTGCCAACATCTGCTGGATCATGGAAAAAGCAAGAGAGTTCCAGAAAAAGATCTATTTCTGCTTTCTTGACTATGCCAAAGCCTTTGACTGTGTAGATCACAATAAACTGTGGAAAATTCTGAAAGGGATGGGAATACCAGGCCACCTGATCTGCCTCTTGAGAAATTTGTATGCAGGTCAGGAAGCAACAGTTAGAACTGGACATGGAACAATAGACTGGTTTCAAATAGGAAAAGGAGTACGTCAAGGCTGTATATTGTCACGCTGTTTATTTAACTTCTATGCAAAGTACATCATGAGAAACGCTGGACTGGAAGAATCACAAGTTGGAATCAAGATTGCTGGGAGAAATATCAATAACCTCAGATATACAGATGACACCACCCTTATGGCAGAAAGTGAAGAGGGGCTAAAAAGCCTCTTGATGAAAGTGAAAGTGGAGAGTGAAAAGGTTGGCTTAAAGCTCAACATTCATAAAATGAAGATCAAGGCATCTGGTCCCATCACTACATAGGAAATAGATGGAGAAACAGTTGAAACAGTGTCAGACTTTATTTTTCTGGGCTCCAAAATCACTGCAGATGGTGAGTGTAGCCATGAAATTAAAAGACGCTTACTCCTTGGAAGGAAAGTTATGACCGACCTAGATAGCATATTCAAAAGCAGAGGCATTACTTTGCCAACAAAGGTTTGCCTAGTCAAGGCTATGGTCTTTCCTGTGGTTATGTATGGATGTGAGAGCTGGACTGTGAAGAAAACTGAGTGCCGAAGAATGGATGCTTTTGAACTGTGGTGTTGGAGAAGACTCTTGAGAGTCCCTTGGACTGCAAGGAGATCCAACCAGTCCATTCTGAAGGAGATCAGCCCTGGGATTTCTTTGGAAGGAATTATGCTAAAGCTGAAACTCCAGTATTTTGGCCACCTCATGCGAAGAGTTGACTCATTGGAGAAGACTCTGATACTGGGAGGGATTGGGGGCAGGAGGAGAAGGGGACAGCAGAGGATGAGATGGCTGGATGGCATCACTGACTCGATGGATGTGAGTCTGAGTGACCTCCAGGAGTTGGTGATGGACAAGGAGGCCTTGCGTGCTGCGATTCATGGGATCGCAAAGAGTCAGACACGACTGAGCGACTGATCTGATCTGATCTGATCTGAGTGAGAGGGATCATCTTTACTTTGTTCCTTGTCTTACTGGTAAAGCTTCTATTTTCTTACCATTTAGCATGATGTTAGCTGTAGATTTTTTGTAGGTAAAAGTTTTACTAAATTGTATCTTTCAAGAAATTGGTCCATTAATTTAGGTTATCAAATCTGGGGAGCATAGAGTTGTTCATAATATTCCACTATTATTCTTATAATGTCAATTATCATCCTGTTAATGTCTTTTTGTCATTGTTTAGTCTCTAAGTTGTGACCGCCTATTTTCTGATCATATGGATTGTGGCCCACCAGGCTCCTCTATCCATGCAATTTCCCAGGTGGGAATACTGTAGTGAGTTGCCAATTCCTTCTCCAGGAGATCTTCGTGACCCAGGGATCAACCTGCATCTCCTGCATTGCCGGTGGATCCTTTACCACTGAGACACTTGGAATCCCCCAATGTTCTGTTAGTTAAGACATGATACAAATCTTACTACAAGAGAATTTCTGATCTCTTCTTTCTCTGAGAGTAAGAACTTGGCTTTTTAAAAATTCATGTGTTGTGAGGCACCCAGAGTTTAGGTTACATTTTAAGCTGATGTCATCAGAAGAGGAAATCTTACAGGTGTAGGCTTTGATTTTTGAAGCATGTCAGTATTTTAAATATTCTAAATAAAACTGAATAAAGAAAATTACAGAAGTAAACTCTAAAATCAAATACAAAGACAACAAAATGAACTTAACTCTATCAGAAATTAACAAATATAATGAAACATACAAAACATTTTTTCAATAAAATTTTGAATACTTTGCTTTGTGTGCAATCATTAATGTCCAGTCTAAAAAAAATAAAAAACTTTGAAGTCATCTTGTCCTTAACTTAGAAAGCTTTCTTTTGAATATAGTAATATAGCAAGCTTATTGGGTATTTGCCATTTTTATCAACTTGAGAAATCGTAAAGAAAGCACAGGTCCTTTAAAAGATAGATAACAAAGGACGACAAAGTTGTACAATAACTTAAATTCACACATGCTTCTTGTTTTCTTCAAAATATGGATAACAATTAGAGATTATTTTATATATTTTTCTCCATCCAACCATGGTAAAATCTCCAAGGAATCACAAAATTATAGTCACAAAAGAGATAATGTAACAGTTAAATAAATCAATAAATGTTGAGTTCTACTAAGTCATATTTATCTTTGTAATATTTCGTGAACCTAAATTCTCCTTATATTCGCTGTCAGTTTTTTTCAGCTTAGCCTCTCAGTATTTTTAACTGGGAATTCTGAATAGGGCCTCCACCTCCAGTTTTTTCTGTTTCTCTCAAGTACCCATCCGCTTCAAGAATGATTTCTAAGATTTAACATAACTTTAGTGAATCTCTGGCCTAACTTTGATGGATCATCATTGTTTATAACCTCAAGTCTAAGTTCCATAGTAGGTCATTAAGTGTACTCTTTCTCCCCTACCCATTCTCACTTTTCTTTGGAAACACATGTACTCACACATCATGTTCTAGGCATAGTTAGCTATTGTTAGATACCTGATGGTCTCTCACTTTCTCATCGTTGAAGCACACCTCTCTTGTTTCTTTACTTTGCCCTTGAAGCATCTCTTCATATCTCATTTGTGGCAGGAGGCACTCCTGACAAACATCGATTACAGAGCTTGAAAATGCAAGTTTCACCTGTAAATATAGGAATTGAGGTCAAAGTTGAGAAGTTAGTACAAATCATAAAGTTCATAAGGGAAAGATTTATGATTAATCCAGGTCTTCTGATTACAAGCTTTGTTCTCATACTGGAATAGGAAAAGGAAAAAAAAAAAAAAAACAGCTGTCATATAAAATCTTTGATTCTTTATAGATGATTGTTATGATTTTTATGCAAATATTTCTAAATTATTCTAAGACTCAGGTATTTGTAAAATGGAATGCACATAGCACCTACATTACAAAGTTGTTGTGAAGGTTAGATGAAATAGTTATACAAAAATTTTTGTTTTAACTTCAAGAGGCTAGAAAGATGATAGCAGAAATACCTTTTACAAATCTTTACACATTTCAAAAGATTTCAAAATTCTGACTTGATTTTTCTAAGACGGAATAATTTAAATATTATTTACTAAGTCCATGCCATATGCCCTAAAGTATATTGATTACATTTAATTATCACAAAAGCACTTTAAGAAAACAATCATCATTTTCACTGGGTAATGTAGCACCCAGAATCTCCCCATCTGCTTGGATTCTGTCCAGGAATAAACCTTGTAGCTGCCAGATTCCTTGGGAAACAGCCTCAGCTGAAGAAAGTTACTCACTCAAGGTCACAAGCTCTTCACTGCTCATATCAAAGGACTTGTCAATTTGGGATTATGAAAGCTCATTCCTCTCAACCCAACTCCATATAACTCTGAAGCATCACTCTATCTTTAGAACCTAAATAGAGTGAGATGAAGTGTCTGTTGATACATTACAGCTTATTTCTCTTTCTGCCCACTCCTGCTTCTTCCCTTTCCTTTCATGCATATCAATGTCAAGAGCACTCACTAATAAACCTCCTTCATGCTTATAGCTAGCTGTCTTGGAGTCTGCGTCTTACAACAGCCATGACTCAGATTAGAAAAGAGGAAAATCATCCTAAAAGCTGCAAAATGTGTCACCTATCCTCCAAAACCAAACCTCTTACTGGTGTCCTTTTCTTCTACCCTTTCTGATGAGAGCTCCATGGGTCTTCCCAGTAACTACTATAGAGTAACTAACAAATTCTGAGAACATCGTGTGATTCACCATTCAGGGAATGGTAGCTCTCTGAATTTAAACCTTTTTCATATGCTCTGTAATTTCTGACACATGCTTGCTCCTCTTCTGTACATCATTATTTGAAAGTATAAGGTTGGATGCTTTCTTGAACCCCAATTTTGGTTAGAATTCATCAGAGACCAGTATTTTCATTTAACTCTTTTAGGGCTAAGACAGAGTCCTTAAAAACAAGACTGTTTTTAAATGGAAGACTGTTAGCTGTATTCAAAGATATCCTCATATGACAACTTAGACATCATTTTCTCTCATATTTTTTTGTCCTTTTTTTCTTTGTCCCCTCTCATATCCCTTGTTTCCACTACTATGTCCATCTAGACAAAGCAGTTTGGTTGACTTTTTAAAGTAGATCGATTATCTCCTTTTTTAAAATAATTCCCTTTAGTCACTGGCTTCACATTTCCACCCCCAATGTTTATCATCTGGCAATGCATCTTCAATGCAAGGCCAATAAATATAAATGGAAGTGTGTTTGAACAAGTTCTGTGGTGATAGAACATTACTCAAAAAAGATATTCAAAGGATTAGACTAAGTCCAGATAAGAGTGTATCATTAAGGGCAAAAAACCATTTGCCCTGCTAATATAGTATAATAAATGATAGAAAAATCATCCAGCCAGAAGTCCTCTTTATTCCCCATAAAAACTTTCCTAAATTGTCCTTCAACCAGAACTAATGTATATAATAAAAAATGCAGTGGCAATGAAGTTGGCAACTGTGTCTTAATGAACATGTGCTAGGGAAAAAAAATATGCTTAATTCACAGCCCTGGAAACACAAGCACTATTGCTCCAGGAACAGATACAGTAGAAAATATTCCTGTACAAGCTTCTCTTATTGCGTCCCTCTGGACAGGATGGTTTTGACAGATGAAAAGGCAATTAAATCTGTTTAGCTTGTGTATGGCTGAGAACAAGGCATGTGCTGAGTCCCCATAAAGACAGGCATTAGGTTTGTTTTGTTTTGTTTTTTAAAGCTTTTTTTTTTTTTTTCTTTCTTTCTCAGCAATGGAATCTCTGAACTGAGATATTGGTTTTTCTAAAGGTGTCATGCAACCAGAGAGTGTTTCTCAATCCTGCAAAAAAATTTAAAGTGCTTTTATTGATGGAATAAGTTAGAATACAGGGCGAGTGTTTTCACCCATTTAAATTGGCATAATAGTCTTAGCCTCAAAAATCACAACCACTCCATTTTTCCCCAAAGTTTCTTGTGACAAGTCATCTGGCTCATAATTTAGACAGGCAGATGGTTGCTAGAGTTCAAGTCAAATCTTCATTTCTCCAAGAGATGGAAATCAAGTCAAGGGAGTAGGTGTTAAATGGAAGAATTATTCAGTACACTGACCAGAAAGAAGGTTTGGGAAGTTATTATGAAGGAATCATTGAAACGATCAGTTCAATGCAGAGTGGTAGAAAAAGAAAGTAAACAAGATAGTAGGTGATGTGAGTATCAAAAGAAAAAGGAATGGTCAGATATCATTCCTTTATACTGTACGTTTTTATCCCTTCTGTAGTAATCTTAGATCTGTGATTCTGTGTTGCCAAAAAAAAAAAAAATGACCATGGGGCAGACAGGTAATGTAATGTCTACTGCCAAAATGACTGTAACTTAAAAGGTTTTGAGTGGAACAAGATAGGTTTTCCTGACAGATGGGGGTCGATTAGATAAAGAGAATATTAACACTAGCTAAGATTTACTGTGTTCATGCATTAGAAAATACCCTAGCACATGGAATGGTAAAATATACTAATAAATTTAATCATTTGACATCTGAAAAAAGATCAACATTATGCTCATGTTGGAGATGAGTATACAGGCTCAAAAAGATAAAGTAACTTGACAAGGTCACAAAGATAGCAAATTTTGAGATTAATTTTTTCAATAAATAATGATTTGCAAATCATATATATCATGTTCATTTTATACATAGGGAAAACTGAATACATGTAAATATAAAGAAATATACATAGATGTAAATTTATAGCTAATGGGGCTACACTATAGATGTCAAATCATTTTAGTGCAAGAAGAACTTATGCATTTTTACCCTTGAAAAAATAGCTGAGACATTAGAGATAGACAAAATAAAATACTGTATGATCTCATTTATATGTGGAATCCAAAAAAAGAAGTCAATTTAAAAGCTTCTACTAGAAAAAATATGGAAAATTTTTGCTATTAAAAAACCCCTAGTGATTGAGATGAATTCAAAGGCATCAAATATATTTAAATTCATGATTACATAAAAATAACAATATGTAAAAAGAAAACTAATCTGTCACTTTGGGAGTATTCTAGTGAACTTTGTCATTTTTAAAAATAAGTCAATAAAATGAAATAATAGATCATTTATCCTGCCTCTTCTATATGGTCTTCACCCCCTAACAGTCCATTAACTCATGAGAGAAGTTTCTGTTATAAAAGTTTTCCAGTTACTATATTGATGGAGGAATAATAGAATTGTATATTATCATTAGCATTTCTTAAAAGAGAGCTATCCAGGAATTGTGTTCTTTTTATTGGGAGGTCACAGAGCTCTGTGAAAACTATCTTATCAAAATATTATGAACTTAAATGTGATTCCACCTATAGATTCAACTACCAGAAAATCCTGATAACAGAATCACCTACTCTGTGGGGATACAATTAGCAAATTCCAGTCTTTGGGAAATTCTATAGGAAAAAAGGAAGTAATTTCTTTAATGTAGAACTTACAAGAAAAGATGAGAGATTGATGAATATTAAATCTAAAGATTTAAAAAGCATTAATATTAACATAATATGTTGACCTCATTTGTATACTCTAAATTATATACATCAGTTCAGTTCAGTTCAGTTGCTCAGTCATGTCCGACTCTTTGTGACCCCATGAATCACGGCACACCAGGCCTCCCTGTCCATCACCAACTCCCAGAGTTCACTCAGACTCACGTCCATCGAGTCAGTGATGCCATCCAGCCATCTCATCCTCTGTTGTCCCCTTCTCCTCCTGCCCCCAATTCCTCCCAGCATCAGAGTCTTCTCCAATGAGTCAACTCTTCGCATGAGGTGGCCAAAGTACCACGTATGCCCACCCCATGCTTACTTACACATACATGTGTGTATATGAATGTATTATATAATTTTGTGTGTGTTAATGGCTCAGTGTGTCTGACTCTTTGCAACCCCATGGAATGTAGCCCACCAGGTTCTTCTCTCCATGGGATTTTCCAGTTAAGAATACTGGAGTGGGTTGCCTTTTTTTAACCAGGGTATCTTCCTAACCCAGAGATAGAACCTGAGTCTCCTGCATTGCAGGCAGCCTCTTTACCATCTGAGCCACTAGGGAAGCCCATTATATAATTATATCTATAAATATATTGTCTCTGCGTACATATATGTAGTATAGCAATATGTCATGTATCTATCGTCTCTCTATCTAGAGACTGAGAAAGAAAATGAGGAGTCAGAGAGGACATGAATAAAGAACATATAAAGTGTGGCATTTATGAAATAATTGAATTTGGAAAGGGGGAATGGCTATATAATGATGTTAAGGAATTATTGTTCTAGATTTTTAGATGTTGTAATGATGTTTTGATTATTTTTAAAAGTCATTATCAGATAGGTAGATAGTAGATAGACTGGAAAATTCATGGATTAAATAATATGATAAGTGGGAAATGAGAGAGTAGATGGACTTTGAAGTTCTTATCTGGGGTGGGTTTTGTCCCCCAGTGGATGTATGATGAGATCTGGAGATATTTCTGATTATCATGACAGGGGGGTCAAAGACTACCGGCAACTAGAACCAGAGGCCAGGGAGCCTACTGAATAAGCTAAAATGTACAGGATAACCTGCCTCCTCCCAAACACACAGAAAGAAGTATCTGGTCTTAAATGCCAATACCACCAAGGTTGAGAAACCACAGGTCATGGATTAAAAAAATAAAAACAATAAAACAACTTTTGTTTACTTTTGTACATGTTTAAACTCTAACATAATAAAATGTAAAAATACATTAAATAAGAGAAGGTGATTTGAGGAGCTTTAATTGTGTTCAATGATGATTTAGAGGATGTTCACTTATGACCAATAGATTAACCCCACAGAAGAACTCAGTCACAGGAACGTGCAAGTTATGGAATCAATTTAAGATGATATAATAATCAAAATGTAAAAATGTTTTTATTCTTAGGAAAAAATTCAAACTCCCCCAAATAGTTTTTAGGCTGGAGAAATTGGACTAAAATAGGAGAAGCAGGGAACCCTATGATAAGAAAACCTAATAAATGAAAATCTGGAATTTAAAATGAAATGTTTTAGAGAGTGATGATTCACCTAATAAAATACATCTTTAAAAAAGATTCACTGTGCAATTTCTTTAAATAAATTTCTCTTCTGCATTAATTTGAATTGGTTTACACATATTTAACTGAAATGCAAATTTTTGGGAACTTGAATAGAGTGTGAATAAAATGTGACAAAAACACTAGGTTTACAATGTGCTTAGTTATGTGCTTAAAAAGTTCAGCAAGAAAGCCCTTAAACACCTTTAAGAAAATTCTCTAGTTAGAAGCTGATTTATAGTTGAGTCTGTAATCCTTCCTCCATTTCTTCCTTCCTTTCTTTGTTTTAGTCAAACCACAGCTTGTGGGATCTCAGTTCTCTGATCAAGAATGTAACATGTTCCACTTCTGTGAAAACACTAAATCCTAAACACTGGACCACCACTGCACTCCTGAGTCTGTAATACTTTAAAAAATTTAGTCAATTAAATTTCTTCTAGATCAGTGAAAATCTCAGGAAAAGAGCAGTAACCTAGAAAATTTATTAAGACAAGAGCAATAAGGAAAAAAAAATCCACATTAGCTTATTTTCCAATATCTTAGAGGAAAAGCAGGTGGCATGAGTCATGTTTCTCTATTCCATTCTGATAAAGAGTGATATAAATGCAGAGTGGTTCCCACTTTTTTCCTAAAAGGAAATTTGATGTACTACTGTTTTTATTAAGAGTTTTAATGGGTAGAAGGTAATCACCATGCCAACAATAGCTATCAGAAATTCTTTGGTGAGATTTTGCTCTAATAAAATACATAATTCACTAAAATTAACCATATACAAGTCTTATGACAGTATCTGAAGATACCATGCTATCAGTGAATTCAGCAAATGAAAATTATTAATCTATCTAACATATTTACTGAGCACTTGTATGTGTCAGGAAGAGTTTGTCTTTTCACAACGTATAGTGAAGGAAAGGGAAAATAAACCATTAAAAAACACTAAATGTCAAGTACTGATAATTTTTCTTAAGAATATTAAGCTGTGAAGACAAATGAGCAGTAAAAGGAAATAAGAAGTGACTGGGGATGTTATTTATGATAGAGTGTTGAGAGAATACCATCTGAGGGATTGATATTTCAATTATGAGAGGAAATAGCCATGGAACTTTCAGGCACACAGCGAGAGTCCTGAAGTTTGAATTTCCTTGGCACACACTAAGAATGGAAAGAGGCCTGGTTGGTCAGAGCACTGAGATAGGAAAGTAGAAAGAAAGATGCTGAGAAATATCCAGTGTTTGGGATTTATTCTAAGTGCTGAGGGAACTGTTAAAGTTTGGAGAGCAGGAAAGCAACATCATCTGATTTGGGTTTAAAAAGTTCATTGTTGTGTAAGGGATGTATTGAATAAATCAAGACAAAGAACTCCATGCAACAATCCAAGGAAGATAGACTGGTGCTCTGGATCAGTATGCATGGTTTTAACAATGGTTGTTGTTGTTCAGTCACTAAGTAGTGTCTGACTCTTTGTGACCCCATGGACTGCAGCATGTCAGGGTTCCCTGTCCTTCACTATCTTCCTGAGTTTGCTCAAACTCATGTCCATTGAGTTGGTGTTTCCATCCAACCATCGCATCCCTCTCTTCCCTCTCAATCTTTCCCAGCATCAGGGTCTTTTCCTGATGAGTTGACTCTTTGCATCAGGTAGCCAAAGTATTGGGGCTTCAGCTTCAACATCAGTCCTTCCAATGAATATTCAGGGTTGATTACCTTTAGTACTTACTGGTTTGAGCTCCTTGCTGTCCAAGGGACTCCCAAGAGTCTTCTCCAACACCATAGTTCAAATTCATCAGTTCTTCAGTGCTCAGCTTTCTTTATGATTCAACTCTCATATGCCTGTAATACTACTGGAAAAATCATAGCTTTGACTATATGGACCTTTGTCTGCAAAGTGATATCTCTGCTTTTTAATATACTGTCTAGGTTTGTCATAGCTTTGCTTCCAAGGAGAAAGTGTCTTAATTTCATGGCTGTAGTCACCATATGTTGTGATTTTATAGCCCAAGAAAATAAAATCTGCCACTGCTTCCACTTTTTCCCTATCTATTTGCATGAAATAATGTGACCGAATGTCATGATCTTAGTTTTTTGAATGTTGAGTTTTAAGCCAGCTTTTTCACCCTCTTTCACACTCATCTAGAGGCGGGTAGAGTAGTATCTGCATATCTGAGGTTGTTGATATTTCTCCCAGCACTCCTGATTCTAGTTTGGGATTCATCCAGCCCTGCATTTCTCATGACGTACTCTGAATATAAGTCAAATAAATAGGGAAAAATATGCAGCTTTGACTTAGCAATGGTATTATCAAGCAATGGTGATTCAGGATCTATTTTGATGATTATTACATTAATGCTTACTTACAGATTAATAATGTGATAGGAAGGAAAAAAAGAATAAAGGAGAACTCTACAACTTTTGGCCTGATGACTACTTAAGGGAATGGGGGAATTGTTGAGGAAAAGTGAGAAAGAAAGGCTTTAGTTGGAGGAAGTGAATGCTGTTTTGTAGCAGAAAAGTGTGAGGTCTCTAATATTTATGAAGTGGAAATATGAGAAGGCAATGAGATATATGAGTGTTCAGTTCAAGATAAAGATTTAGAGTAGAGATATAAATTAGATATCAGATTATGAATAGTAATTTTTAAATGAGGTTTAATAAATTTATATAGGTATATGAGTACAGATAGAAAAAAGAAGAGCTGACAAATCTGAAATACAATTAGAAGGTTTTCAGAGGAGCAGGAGCTGTGAGAGATACTGAAAAAGTCTCTAGAAGTAAAGGTAAAGGCAAATTTATCCTAGAAGTTAAATGATGAAACATCTTAAAGAATTCCATTACCTGGATCTGGTATTTCAAGTAAGATGTGGTGAGAACATCAGATTGAGGATTATGGAAGACATTGGTCATCATTGTAATAGTAGTTTTAACAGAGTTATAGAATCACCTTCATTTCAGTTCAGTTCAGTTCAGTCACTTAGTTGTGTCCAACTCTTTGTGACCCTGTGAATGGCATCACGCCAGGTCTCCCTGTCCATCACAAACTCCCGGAGGTCACTCAAACTCACGTCCATCGAGTTGGTGATGCCATCCAGTCATCTCATCCTCTGTCGTCCCCTTCTCCCCCTGCCCCCAATCGCCCCCAGCATCAGACTCTTTAAAATGAGTCAACTCTTCACATGAGGTGGCCAAAATACTGGAGTTTCAGCTTTAGCACCATTCCTTCCAAAGAACACCCAGGGCTGATCTCCTTTAGAATGGACTGGTTGGATCTCCTTGCAGTCCAAGGGACTCTCAAGAGTCTTCTCCAACACCACAGTTCAAAAGCATCAATTCTTCGGCGCTCAGCCTTCTTCACAGTCCAACTCTTGCATCCATACATGACCACTGGAAAAACCATAGCCTTGACTAAATGGATCTTTGTTGGCAAAGTGGTGTCTCTGCTTTTCAATATGCTATCTAGGTTGGTCATAACTTTTCTTCCAAGGAATAAGCATCTTTTAATTTCATGGCTACAGTCACCATCTGCATTGATTTTGGAGCCCCCAAAAATAAAGTCTGACAATGTTTCCACTGTTTCCCCATCTATTTCCCATGAAGTGATGGGACCAGATGCCATTATCTTAGTTTTCTGAATGTTGAGCTTTAAGCCAACTTTTTCACTCTCCTGTTTCACTTTCATCAAGAGACTTTTTAGTTCCTCTTCACTTTCTGCCATAAGGGTGGTGTGGATCACAATAAACTGTGGACAATTCTGAAAGAGATGGAAATATCAGACCACCTGACCTGCCTCTTGAGAAACCTATATGCAGGTCAGGAAGCAACAGAACTGGACATGGAACAACAGACTGGTTCCAAATACGAAAAGGAGTATGTCAAGGCTGTATTTTGTCACCCTGCTTATTTAACTTATATGCAGAGTACATCATGAGAAACACTGGGCTGGATGAAGCACAAGCTGGAATCAAGATTGCCGGAGAAATATTCAGTAGAAAGAGAAGAAACAGAAGTTGGAATCAAGATTGCTGGGAGAAATATCAATAACCTCAGATATGCAGATGACACGACTCTTATGGCAGAAAGTGAAGAGGGGCTAAAAAGCCTCTTAATGAAAGTGAAAGTGGAGAGTGAAAAGGTTGGCTTAAAGCTCAACGTTCAGAAAACGAAGATCATGGCATCTGGTCCCATCACTTCATGGGAAATAGATGGGGAAACAGTGGAAACAGTGTCAGACTTCGTTTTTCTGGGCTCCAAAATCACTGCAGATGGTGACTGCAGTCATGAAATTAAAAGACGCTTACTCCTTGGAAGGAAAGTTATGACCAACCTAGATAGCATATTCAAAAGCAGAGACATTACTTTACCAACAAAGGTTCGCCTAGTCAAGGCTATGGTCTTTCCTGTGGTCATGTATGGATGTGAGAGCTGGACTGTGAAGAAAGCTGAGCGCCGAAGAATTGATGCTTTTGAACTGTGGTGTTGGAGAAGACTCTTGAGAGTCCCTTGGACTGCAAGAAGATCCAACCAGTCCATTCTGAAGGAGATCAATCCTGGAATTTCTTTAGAAGGAATGATGCTAAAGCTGAAACTCCAGTATTTTGGCCACCTCATGCGAAGGGTTGACTCATTGGAGAAGACTCTGATGCTGGGGGGGATTGAGGGCAGGAGGAGAAGGGGACGACAGAGGATGAGATGGCTGGATGGCATCACTGACTTGATGGGTGTGAGTCTGGGTGACCTCCGGGAGCTGGTGATGGACAGGGAGGCCTGGCATGCTGCGGTTCATGGGGTCGCGAAGAGTCGGACACGACTGAGCGACTGATCTGATCTGATCTGATCTGATTCATCTTTCTAGCAATTTTTTATGTCATGCTGCATATGCCAAAAAAATAGAGCTAAACCAATTTATAAAATACAAAAACAGTAAAAAATAAAATATTTTTTGCATTTATATAAAAAGAATTGGTTTAAAAAATGAAGTCAAGAATCTTAGGAAATAGGTGAATTATTTTTTTTCCCTTTAAAATTTAGAAAAATAAGTGTTTTATGAACACAGCTGTTAGTATAATTATTATTGGGCTAGCTGTCAAGTTTTCCTATAACTTTGGAAAAATTCTGTAGGAAAACTTACAAAGATATCTTCAGTCAGTGCCATTTCACTTAGACTATTTGCCACTGGAGTGCCTATCACAAAGATGTGATATTTTACTATTGCCAAGATAAAATGAAGTGCAAATTAAAATATACCTCACCTTTAGAACTTACTCTTGAAAACAGGACAAATTTTTTTGGTTACTCTTCATTTCATTTAAGAATAGGCCAAAAATGCACATAGATGTTCAGAAAAATGATTATAGGAAGGCAGCTTGCCTTAAGCAAAGACGATTTCAATGACAGAATTCTAAGGCTGGATTCTAAATGGCCTTAAGATTGTAATATCTTCCTTCACCACTTTAAATGATTGGTTTTAAATGATTGGACTTTAGGAAGAAGTGAAGCATTTTATCAATCCTTTCATTTTATAATACAGAGCCAGATATCATGTAAGCATGTGTGTGCACCTGAGTGGCTCAATGCATGATACTCTCCAGATTCACTGTATTCCTTAGTCAACTGAGAAATAGCTAAAAAATAAAATAAAAATAAAAGCCCTGAGCCACTTGCTGGATGGAGAGTCATATTACTTCATTTTCTAACACTGCCACATGCCTTTGCCACCCCAGGAGGATGGCCATTGCCTGGCTTGGTTTCTTTTGATCCCAACACAATGAGACATTTAGCAGTGAAAGAATCCAGGCCAAACATAAACATCCCTAAAGAGATCCCAGCTTCTCCTACCACTCTGGACTTACAGGATCATACTGTAATTATGGGGGCTAACTTGGCTAGTGGCATTCTGGAGAGTCTAGTTGATACAACTTGGAAGTTTGAGACTATTAATATGTCTGTGGTCAGTTGTGGGCACTGAAAATCACCATTACAGAAAACTAACCAATGTAATCATATGGACCACAGCCTTATATAACTCAAAGAAACTATGAGTCATGCCATATAGGACAAATCATAGTGGAGAGTTCTGGCAAACTGTGGTCCACTGGAGAAGGGAATGGCAAATCAGTTCAGTATTCCTGCCTTGAGAAATCCATGAACAGTATGAAAAGGCAAAAAGATAGGACACTGAAAGATGAACTTCCCAGCTCGGTAGGTGCCCGATATGCTACAGGAGATCAGTAGATAAATAACTCCAGAAAGAATGAAGCGATGGAGCAAAAGAAAACCAACACTCAGTTGTGGATGTGACTGGTGATAGAAGCAAGGTCCGATGCTGTAAAGAGCAATATCGCATAGGAACCTGGAATGTTAGGTCCATGGATCAAGGCAAATTGGAAGCAATCAAACAGGAGATAGCAAGAGTGAATGTCAACATTTTAGGAATCGGTCAACTAAAATGGACGCAGATAGGTGACTTTAACTCAGATGACCATTGTAACTACTACTGTGGGCAAGAATCCCTTAGAAGAAATGGAGTAGCCATCATGGTCAAAAAAAGAGTCAGAAATGCAGTACCTGGATGCAGTCTCAAAAAGGACAGAATGATCTCTGATCGTTTCCAAGGCAAACCATTCATATCACAGTAATCCAAGTCTATGCCCCAAACAGTAACGCTGAAGAAGGAGAAGTTGAACGGTTCTATGAAGACCTACAAGACCTTTTAGAACTAACACCCAAAAAAGATGTCGTTTTCATTATAGGGGACTGGAATGCAAAAGTAGGAAATCAAAAAACACCTGGAGTAACAGGCAAATTTGGCCTTGGAGTACAGAATGAAGCAGGGCAAAGGCTAATAGAATTCTGCCAAGAGAACTCACTGGTCATAGCAATCACCCTCTTCCAACAACACAAGAGAAGATTCTATACAAGGACATCACCAGATGGTCAACACTGAAATCAGATTGATTATATTCTTTGCAGCCAAAGATGGAGAAGCTCTACACAGTCAGCAAAAACAAGACTAGGAGTTGACTGTGGCTCAGGTCATGAATTCCTTATTGTCAAATTCAGACTTAAATTGAAGAAAGTATGGAAAACCACTAGATCATTCAGGTATGACCTAAATCAAATCCCTAATGATTATGCAGTGAAAGTCAGAAATAGTTTTAAGGGACTAGATTTGATAGAGTGCCTGATGAACTATGGAATGAGGCTCATGACATTGTACAGGAGACAGGGATCAAGCTCATCCCCAAGAAAAAGAAATGCAAAAAAAGCAAAATGGCTGTCTAAGGAGGCCTTAGAAATAGCTGTGTAAAGAAGAGAAGAGAAAAGCAAAGGAGCAAAGGAAAGATATACCCATTTGAATGCTAAGATCCAAAGAATAGCAAGGAGAGATAAGAAAGCCTTCCTCAGTGATCAGTGCAGAGAAATAGAGGAAAACAATAGTGGGAAAGACTAGAGATCTCTTCAAGAAAATTAGAGATACCAAGGGAACATTTCATGCAAAGATGGGCTTGATAAAGGAAAGAAATGGTATGGACCTAACAGAGCAGGAGATATTAAGAAGAGGTGGCAAAAATACACAAAAGAACTGTACAAAAAAGATCTTCATGGCCAAGAGCCAGACATCCTGGAAAGTGAAGCCAAGTGGGCCTTAGGAAGCATCACTAGAGCAAAGCTAGTGGAGGTGATGGAATTCCAGTTGAGCTATTTCAAATCTTAAAAGATGATGCTGTGAAAGTGCTCCATTCAATATGTCAGCAAATTTGGAAAACTCAGCAGTGGCTACAGGACTGGAAAAGGTCAGTTTTCATTCCAATCCCAAAAAAAGGCAATGCCAAAGAATGCTCAAACTACCACACAATTGCACTCATCTCACACTCTAGCAAAGTAATGCTCAAAATTCTCTAAGCCAGGCTTCAGCAGTACATGAACCATGAACTTCCAGATGTTCAAACTAGGTTTAGAAAAGGCAGAGGAACCAGAGATCAAATTGCCAACTTCTGTTGTATCATTTAAAAAGTAAGAGAGTTCCAGAAAAGCATCTATTTCTGCTTTATTGACTATGCCAAAGCCTTTGACTGTGTGGATCACAGTAAACTGTGGACAATTCTGAAAGAGATAAGAATACCAGACCACCTGACCTGCCTCCTGAGAAATCTGTAGTAGATCAGGAAGCAACAGTTAGAACTGGACATGGAACAACATACTGGTTCCAAATAGGAAAAGGAGTACATCAAGGCTGTATAGTATCACCCTGCTTATTTAACTTACAGGCAGAGTACATCATGAGAAACGTTGGGCTGGATGAAGCACAAGCTGGAATCAAGATTGTCCGGAGAAATATCAATAATCTCAGATATGCAGATGACACCACCCTTATGGCAGAAAGTGAAGAGGAAGTAAAGAGACTCTTGATGAAAGTGAGAGAGGAGAGTGGAAAAGTTGACTTAAGCTCAACATTCAGAAAACTAAGATCATGGCATCAGGTCCCATCATTTCATGGCAAATGATGGAGAAATAGTGGAAACAGTGGCAGACTTTATTTTCTTGAGTTCCAGAATCACTGCAGATGGTGACTGCAGCCATGAAATAAAAAGATGCTTACTCCTTGGAAGAAAAGTTATGACCAACCTGCTGCTAAGTTGCTTCAGTTGTGTCCGACTCTGTGTGACCCCATAGACGGCAGGCTACCAGGCTCCCCCATCCCTGGGATTCTCCACGCAAGAACAATGGAGTAGGTTGCCATTTCCTTCTCCAATACATGAAAGTGAAAAGTGAAAGTGAAGTTGCTCAGTCGTGTCTGACTCTTTGCCACCCCATGGACTGTAGCCCACCAGGCTCCTCTGTCCATGGGATTTTCCAGGCAAGAGTACTGGAGTGGGGTGCCATTGCCTTTTCTGATGACCAACCTAGACAGTATATTCAAAAGCAGAGACATTACTTTGCCAACAAATGTCCGTCTAGTCAAGGCTATGGTTTTTCTAGTAGTCATGTATGGATGTGAGAGTTGGACTATAAAGAAAGCTTTAAAGAATTGATGCTTTTGAACTGTTTTGTTGAAGAAGACTCTTGAGAGTCTCTTGGACTGCAAGGAGATCCAACCAGTGAATCCTAAAGGAAATCAGTCCTGAATGTTCATGAAAGGACTGATGTTGAAGCTGAAACTCCAATACTTTGGGCACCTGATGAGAAAAATTTTCTCACAGAAAAGACCGTGATGTTGGAAAGGACTGAAGGCAGTAGGAGAAGGGGATGACAGAGGGTGAGATGGTTGGATGGCGTCACTGACTCAATGGACATGAGTTTGAGTAAACTCTGGGAGTTGGTGATGGATAAGGAGGCCTGGCGTGCGGCTATCCATGGGGTTTCAAAAAGTCAGACATGACTGAGTGACAGAAGTGAACTGAGAACCAGGAGTCAGAATCAAGAAGTCTGAAAATAAATCTTCCTTTCTTTCTATCAGTGACTGTTGCAAAGCCCCAAGTTTCCCTTCAAGCTCTTCTACATGCTTCATATAACCATATCACAGATAGCTTGGAAATGCATACATTTTAATTGATTTATCTTCTTCCCTCCTTTAACCCTTAATGCCTTGCGATTGTACCTCTCAATGAAGTCTTAACCTGTAACAAAATATCAGGTTGTATTTTGTAAGAAATCTGTATTTATACAGAGGCCTTGACAGAGAGGTGAAAAGTGGTTTCACCACATTTGAACAAGTGTAAGCAATTTTTTTTAATTAGGGAAAATTCTTCTCATTGTAAAAGATTTTAAAAAATGGAGTAGGGATATTTCATATTTATATTTATGAAAATACTTATTTTTAAGAAAATATTTACTGTATGGACCTAGAGGTCATCATACTAAGTGAAGTAAACCAGAGAAAGATAAATATCATATGGTCTCACTTATATAGGGAATCTAAAAAAAAAAAAAAAAAATACAAGTTAATTTACATTGACAACAGAAATAGACCCACAGACTTAAAAAGCAAACATGGTTACCAAAGGAAAAAGTGGTGTGGAGGATAAATTGGGAGCTTGGGATTAACATAAACACATTACTTTTTGTAAAATACATAGCCAGCAAGGACCTATAGTGTAGTACAAGGAACTTTTCTCAATATTCTGTAATGATATAAATGGCACTAGAATCTGAAATATATATATATATATAAAACTGAATCACTTTGCTGTACACCTGAAACTAACACAACATTGTAAATCATCTATACCTCAATGGTCTATTGAAAGGATAATCCGTCTTCTTGGGGAAATCACATATTGATGGTACCATTTGGTAGGGGGAGGAGTTATGGCTGCAATATCATAATAATTCTAGATGATGGGAAGATGCAGTAAAATCACATATTTCCTCCAACTCTGAAAAACTGTAGTGAGTAGGAAGTAGTGATGGGGTGATAGTAAGGGGCATTTGAAAATGCACACAAGGGAACTGTCAACCTTAGACAATACCCAGTCTCTGTCTCTTGTACAGTTTCTGCTTCTAATATGCCTACATCAAGTATCATAAACAAGAGAGTTACAAGAGTGCCCTGGACATGAACAGGAATTTAGTAAATAATCAGAACCAACTAAAGCATAGGGTATGTGTTTGGGGGTGATGTGAGGTATTACTCGGGTTAAATAAGCTAGAGAATTAGTTGATCATGAAAGACTGTATTATCCACAGTAGGAACTTTATATTTCTGGCAATAGAAAGCCATGGAACAATTTTAATTAGGGGAAAGTAACCTTGCCTTTCTTCTTAAGCTAGGCCAGATCCAATTCCTGGGAATGCACAATAAAGGACCACCAAATATATATACACATTTATTCATTTGCTCTACCACCAGCTGGTCTTCATTTTCCACATCAAACTTGCATCTAAGTATGGGCAGAAAATTTGATATGCTGTGTCCACATATTTCAATTTGGTAAAATTCTGGAAATTGATCCAAAAAAATGCAACAGCATCTTATTTGTTAATGAAAAAGTCAGGTAAGACAGTGTTTGTTTGTTTTTTTTTAAATTGAAACAATGAAAGATGTCACAAGTAAAATTTGTGTGAATTCTGACAATAAGACTTGAATTAAAGAAATATCCTGCTTGTTAGAGGGGTAAGAACTTCTATCTTAAATTAATAATTGAGCATAAAGTCTCTGGAGTCAGGCTTTCTGGATTCAGACTCAGCTCTGCCACTTGCTATCTGTGTATTTGTGGGCCAGTTGTTTATCCTCTTTGGATGTTAATCTTCAATTCAGATGAGAGAGTATAGAAATATACCTATATTTTAATAGGTGAGGATAAAGTGAATTAACGTATATATTATATATATATATATATATATAAAATACTTGGCACAGTGCCTGGGATACTGTAAGCAGCTTAATAAATATTATTAAAGGCTACTGAGTAGCTCTTGACCTTGGTCACATTTTTTTTTTTGTCTTCTGCCTTCATTAGTACTCATTTAGTGGAGATGAAAATTAGAAGGATTTGAAGAGATGCGAGGAACATAACCTCAGGAACAAATACACTTAAGGTTATTATTGTTAACGTCGTTCTATTGCAGGATTGAGAGGATTCAGAAGGACTTTAAATTTTGAAAAATATAAAAGCTGGACCTCATGACTTAGGTTAACTCTAGAATTAATGGAAAACAAGGACCTTCAGATCTGATTACTAGAAGAGTTTCCAGGACAGAACTGTGTAGAGAAATAATGTTGTGTATTTTTATGTAATATGCCATATGTTGTCTTTCTTGGAAAGCTGATGGTGGCATAAATGTTAAAGAAGGTGAGGAAACATATTGTTCCCTGGGGGGTTGCTGGTGGCCTTCTCCTCAGGTCCCACACGCTTTTTATTAGAGAAACTGAGATTTTTAAAGACCTGGCACCTTTTCCTGAAACTTCTAATATTTACTTTAGGAAAGGGCAGGTTCTCTCAGCATGCCACCTTCTGAACACCAACGTGCACAGCAACAGAGAGAAAGGCTTGTTATTTTATCTTCCGGGCAGAGAGAATGAATAGCAGGCAGGTGGCTGTGGGGTGTAACAGGCTGGTCTACAAAGAGAAGAAAATGTTTCTCTCCAGAGGTTCCCGAGCTTCACTTTGAGTTCTGCCACCTGAAGGGGAAAATGCCAATAAATTTACATCATCATTAAATTGCATAAGATTATTCTGATGATCTCATTGTTCAGTATAGATGGGGCAAAAAAGGAAACCAATAATCCTGAGAGAAGTCATATCTCCAGTTGCACTGAAAGATGAGCTGTGTGTCATTAAATATCAATAGATACAGATGAGAAGATAAAAATAGATTTTCCTTTACATTAGCAGAGCAGAGACTAAAAAACACTGATGAAAAAGAACCACTTGCTCCAACCAGTCACCGCATGATGCCATACAGCGGGCAGAACCAGACAAGCTGCCTCTGCAAAATCACTGACACTGTTAAGCTTGCCAGTGAAGTCTTTCTTTACATCTAACCTTTAACAACATGAAAGCATTTACATTCTGTCCTCTCTAAGTTACCGTCTGCACAGTCTCCTCACAATGCGAGCTCTTTTAGTTTTCTTTCATATAACTTAGGATGTATATGAACATCACCAAGGCAGATATTTTCCAGTTCTAATTATTCTCCTAACTGGAGAGATTCTCTGGGGCAAGGAAAGAAGTTTTGTGCAGGCCACCTGTTAGATGGTGTGTCTCGGTTCTCCGCTGGCAGCTTTGTGGCAACCTGTCATGCTCAGCTATCCTTCTCCCACAGACCTTTTTCTCTTCCCTCCTTGATTGCTCTCACTTTCTCCTCACCTCCCTTCCCAAGAAGAAAGATTTGAGTGTGATATTTTTTTGACACTGTAAACAGTGTAGGGCACAAGTTGCACATTACAGGCTTGTGAACAGATGGTCAGTTGGACAGAACATATTGACCCATTAATTTACTGAGATAAAGGAAAAGATTAAAAGTAAAATCATGAGGTTGAGGCACAGGATATTGGCTTTTTCTATCAAAATAAGTATTTCTTACAATAACATAGTGAATTTTTAACTAAATACCAAAAGGCAATGGCACCCCACTCCAGTACTCTTGCCTGGAAAATCCCACGGACAGAGGAGCCTGGTAGGCTGCAGTCCATGGGGTCGCTAAGAGTCAGACATGACTGAGCAACTTCACTTTCTCTTTTCACTTTCATGCATTGGAGAAGGAAATGGCAACCCACTCCAGTGTTCTTGCCTGGAGAATCCCAGGGACCGGGAAGCCTGGTGGGCTGCCGTCTATGGGGTCACACAGAGTCGGACACGACTGAAGGGACTTAGCATAGCATAGCATAGAAGCTTTAAAATATTACAAAGGTTTCCTAAAGTCCCTGTGTTGTGTTCTTGTTATAATTTAGACAGCATATGTGTCCAAGCATTCAACTAAGTGTAACTGCCTATCTTGGAAAAAACAACATGGAATTGTGATGAGGTGGTAAATGGGGAGAAAGAGTGATGAGTCATTGTCCTGTTTATATATTTAAGCCTGAGAGGAATATACAAAAGAGAAACTCTTCTCCAGTCCACTCCTTAAAATCAATCAAAGAAAGATTGAATAATGCACTTAGATTAGAGAAATGTTTTGGGGGTCAGATATGTGTATCTGTGGCTATTATCTTAAGTCCAGTTACTTAGTAATAAGTAGCAGAAATCCTTGTGCAAGTGACTTAGTGAAGGAGAAACCTTCACTAAGGTTTCTTAGTGATCAGGCATGAGAAAAAGCTATGCAGAGATGTGTTTTCAGGGGAAATGTAATCCAGGCCACACGTTACTAGGAGTTCTGGCACATAAATTACACAGGACAAAGTCCTGATTTGTTATGCTCTCCATAAGTCAGTCAAGGGCTTACTGGTGGCCCTGTAGAGAGGCATAATATTCCAGAAATCTCCCTGTAAAATCATCCCCATTAACCAAGGATAAGCCTCAAGAGAAGAGGGCAGGTTTGAATGGTTAGTACCGACACTGCAATAGCTGAAGCAGGTGTGAGTCAGACTGTAAAGGTGATCTCAATGGGCATCAACTACATTTGCTATAGGAACATTTTCCAATTAAGTTTAACCCAACAATTTTTGGACATTCAATACTTTCAAGAAATAAGTATAGATGATTCAGAGATTAATAAAAATATATAATTTCTAACTTCAAGGAAACAAATATGTACATAACTATTCAACAATGATCTGAATTTTTTCCAGGTTTTCTTATTTGTTAGTAGGTAACATATTAATATTCAGCAAATCGCATTGGCTTATGTGGTCTCTCCATTCTGATCAAAGTCTGTTCTCAATGGTGTCAACAGGTGAGTCACAAAGAAGTTGGCTTCACTTTTCTTGTCTATTCTTACTTGAAAAGGTATTTCACCAAATCTCAAGACTTTGAAATCCACCTGGTAACTCCCACATCTATATTTCAATTTGAACATGTCTCTTCAATTCTAGAGTCAAATATTCAAATGTGTATTGTATATCTCCTTCTTGGATATCTAATAGGCACCTAAAACTAATCTAAAGTGGAACCCATCATAGCCACTTCCTACTCACCTCCAGCTACTTTTCCTGCAGATTTCCCTATCTCAGTAATGATGATTCCATATGTGGCTAACAAAATTAGATTCATCCTTAATTATTCTCTTTTTGTAATACTTGTATCAGCAAACTATATCCACTCAATTTCTGATATATTTAGAATCAGAACTCTTCGCACTTTGACTGCTGTTACCTTGGCCTCAGTGACATCAGCTATCAGTCCTTTCCTGGATTACGGCTAGACTACTGAATGGTCCCTACTTATTTTCTTTAACTTTCCTCTCCCTGACCTCACTCCCCAACCCCCACCACCACATATATAGTCTGCTGTCACCACAACAGCCAAAATACAAACACTATCATATCAATCCTTTGCTTTCACCATTTCACTTGAAGAAAAAAGCAGTGTCTTTCAATAGCCTACACAGCACTCTATGACTTGGTGCAATTACAATATCTTTCAGAATGGGCTATAAAGATTTTTTTTTTTTTGAAAATTTATATTGTAAGTTAGCCCTCAAGTCATTCTACAAGTTGAAGCTCAGAAAATGAGTCAGTGCTAGCTCTGAAACCTGGCAATTAATGTACCTATGGGCTTGTACTTAAAATTATGTGCGAGATTATCAACACGTTTGTAGAAAAATAAGTCAGAAGACAAGAGGTTTGGCACAGAGAGAAACTTCCACTTTTCATGGTCACGTGAAGATTGGAAAGACAAGCTTGGGAAATGGAGAGTAGATACTAGGGACCAAGAAAAATAATCAAGAAAACTGTGATTAAATTTTTTTTTAAGTGTGATATCAGGAAAGCTATGAGTTATATAGAAAAATGAGACATCTCTTATCTTAAGAAGCTAGTATTCAACCCTTATCTGTGAACTAATTCAATGACTGAATTTCTTGATCTTGCACTGGATATATTCTACAATCATTGCCATTTTAAAATATAATTATAAAAGCTAGACTATTTTCTGTATGTTCTGTAGTAATCACAAAGTCAAGTATTGGCAATAATGATAATGACGTTACACTTATTGAATGACTATCATATTGGACATCTATCTCAGCAGTTCCTATTTCCATTCTTTTTCATGACCATTCTTTGAGAAATGCTTTGAAAATGCCTAGGTTTTTTGGCATTTATGCCTATTGTAAATAACTTTGATAGTCTTAGCAATCTTACATTTTCTATTTAAGGAGAAAAATTATCATGATGTTTAACCTATATAACTTCTGATTTATTGACCATTGAATAACAGATTTTTACAGTTTTTATAATGTATGAAAACTTAGGAAATTTTCTATATACTTTAAGATGTCAGTGAATGAACACAGGAATTTAACTAAGATCTTTAAAATAGAGTTATATATATACCTCTTACACAGTTGTGATGAAAATTAAAAGAGATGATGTATTACAGTGTATTTGGCAAAGGATAAAATGTTATATAGGCATGATTATTCATTCATCAAATAGATGTTATAACACATACAGAGGTAGAGCACCCTCTGATTAGCAAAGGGGTAAATATGACAAAGATGGTTTACCCTATGACTAAATCTCTTTCCTCAAGATGTTTTCATTATAGTATTGGAAGACCAGAGTAACTTCAGCATAAGTAGAAATATACTAAATGCAAAACTCAGATGGCAAACTCCTTAAAGATGGGGACCTCTTCATGTTCACTATGATTTCTTCAGTGCTCAGAAATGGTATTTGACAGGTGCACTCAGTACTTACTGAGTGAATAAACTGGTGAATATAAATAAATAATAGAGGCTCAACAGAAATAATAGATGAAACAGGTCATAAAATATAAAGCCATATTCAAATGTAAATAAAAGGCAGTATTATGAATCTTCAAAGGAAGGAAAAATCACTTCTGAATAAGAAGAAATAATTAAGCTCCATGGAGAAATGGCATTTGGCAGGACTAGGGAAATTTTAACAAGTAAAGATTAAAATTGTTTTTAAGATGGAGAAGTGATGAAAGCAAAGGGCAAAAAGTCTCATGTTTCACATATATTAATAGTATATAATTGGAGAGCTATAAAAGACAAGGTTGTTTTAATATAGGTTTAGATCAGAACATGGTTATCAATAATGTAGTCTAAATTTGCAATGTAAAAGAAAGCTGATTTTGAACATTTTAATACACTGAGGGATATTAAACTATGTGTTTGAAAAAGTAGTCATGCTCATGCTGTGGTGAAAAGATAATTTGATTAAAAGTTAAGACATTTTAAATTAGTCATATTGGATAATTAGAAAAATAACATTGACTAAATGTTGACTAAATAGGACCTTTCACTCCCACTGGAAAACCTATTAAGGAAAAGGCTATAAACTATGGAGAAATGTTTGCTATTTGTCACTGTTTAAATAACTACCACATTGACTGAAATGTTTAAAGAACTAAATATTTTTCCACAGTTGCAGCCACCTGGTGAGTTGCTAACAGTTAGACAAAGGCAACCTTAAGGAAACATATTTATCACTACACCCCATGCAGTTCCAGTCATAAAGAGTTCAACTCCAAAATGGATATTTCCCTTAAGCTGTAAAATTTGGTTTCAGAAAAAAGATCCCTAGGGGAATTAAACTTTCTTTAAAAAAAAAATTGATTTGAGTTTAATAGTTATTCAATTATGCTGTTGTTCAATAAACTTTTATCAGACCTACATATGCCTAACACAAGTCCAGGCACTGTGGTGGTAAACAAGATAAAACTTCACATTATTATAATAGACACTTAAAATATAAACATTGCATCTACACTTGATGGCAGAGGGACATTTTCTAATCATTCATGCAGAAGATACAAAAATTTTCTTTATTACATCTGTTTTGATTCCAGTGCCAAAAACATACATAAGTGGCATTAAATACAAAATTATGACCTCCAAAACAATCCATTTACTTTAAAGATAAATGAGATTGGAGATAAAATCATACTACTTTCAGATCTAAAAATGCTTTTCATTGCTTTCCCAGGTTTTGTCAAGAAAGCTTCTTATATAATTTTATTTAATGTATACACTTATTGTAGAAAACGTAAAAAATACAGATGAGTATAAATCATAAGATAAATTACTTTTGATCCAACTTCACAAAAATAACAGTGTTAATATGTTAGATTTTTTATTAATAAGTTCATCACTTAAACTATTTAAAAAATGGAAATAGAGTAAACTACTTTTGTTTTCAATATTTCTTTTTTTGCATGATATAAAGAGAAATATGAAGCCCTTTCTCACAAACTCCAGTTCATCTTCAGGTCACTCTCAGATAGAGATGGGTATAATATTTCTGTCTTTTCTCTGAATTTACCCATCTCTCTCCATTTCTCCTTATTCTTTGTTTTCATCTCTTTACTTAACAATCTGCAAGTGTGCATTTGTTTTTAATAATAATGGGATCATACTATGCAGGGAGAAGGCAATGGCGACCCACAGCAGTACTCTTGCCTGGAAAATCCCATGGATGGAGAAGCCTGGTAGGCTGCAGTCCATGAGGTCGAGAAGAGTCAGACACGACTGAGTGACTTCACTTTCACTTTTCACTTTCATGCACTGGAGAAGGAAATGGCAACCCACTCCAGTGTTCTTGCCTGGGGAATCCCAGGGACGGGGAGCCTGGTGGGCTGCCGTCTATGGGGTCGCACAGAGTCAGACACGACTGAAGTGACTTAGCAGCAGTTAGCAGCATATTAAAAGACACTTACTCTTTGGAAGAAAAGTTACGACCAACCTAGATAGCATATTAAAAGCAGAGACATTACTTTGCCAACAAAGGTCTGTCTAGTCAAGGCTATGGTTTTTCCAGTGGTCATGTACGGATGCGAAAGTTCGATTGTGAAGAAAGTTCAGCGCTGGAGAATTGATACTTCTGAACTGTGGTGTTGGAGAAGACGAGAGTCCCTTGGACTGCAAGGAGATCCAACCAGTCCATCATCCTAAAGGAGATCAGTCCTGGATGTTCATTGGAAGGACTGATGCTGAAGCTGAAACTCCAGTACTTTGGCCACCTCATGCGAAGAGTTGACTCATTGGAAAAGACCCTGATGCTGAGAGGGATTAGGGGCAGGAGGAGAAGCGGACGACAGAGAATGAGATGGTTGGATGGCATCCGCAACTTGATGGACATGAGTTTGGGTAAACTCTGGGAGTTGGTGATGGACAGGGAGGCCTGGCATGCTGTGATTCATGGGGTCACAAAGAGTGGGACATGACTGAGTGACTGAACTGAACTGAACTCATGCATAATGGTCTGAAACAATTTTTAACATATTGGGAGTATGTTATTTCAATATATAAAGATTCAATTTATACTTTGTAGTGGCTACTGATATGTGTTCCATGATATGGATACCTTATAAATTTATTCAACAGTTCTCTCACTGTTAAATGTCTAATTATCAATGTTTATTTTTACAAAAAATGGAATAATAAATATAGAAATGCATATGAAACTTTATGGGCATTTCTGGAGTTAGTGATAGTCAGACATGGGTTATTCCTTTTGAAAATTTTAATAAAAGTGTTGAAATTATATTAGAAACATTTTACTTTTCTGTTTATTCTATTCCTCAATCCTATATGTATTATTTATTAAGATTCAATAATTTATTAGGTTTTGATGTTAAATGCTGCAGATATATTGTTAAATAAAATACAGTCTAAGCTGTAAAGTTTGGAGTGGGAAAATTTGGGATCTAAATAGGTAATTTTATACAGAATGGCAAACATGTTATAGAAGGAAAAAATAAAAATAAAAAAATACCTAAGCTCAGTTCAGAGTAATCAAAGAAATTCTGCTGGAAATACTTTTAATTTGGACTAGTGAGAGCTATTCAAGTGATGTTGGGTTATAAGAAAATAACCTAATAAGAATAAAAAAGCATTTATTAGGTGGTGAAAATTCAGGATTCCCCTCTGACCATTTCTGGGCATGATCATACTTGTTTTCACCCTAATGAGAACCCTAGGGCAGTCTCCTGGTGCACCTTATATGCATGCATGCTAAGTTGCTTCAATCGTGTCTGACACTTTGTGACCCCATGGACTGTAGTCGTCTAGGTTCCTCTGTCCATGAGATTCTCCAGGCAAGAATACTGAAGTGGGCTGCCATGCCCTCCTCCAGGGTATCTTTCAAACCCAGGGATCCAACCTGAGTCTCTGATGTCTCCGGCATTGACAGACAGGCTCTTTATCACTAGCGCCACCTGGGAAGTTCCCTCACTTGGGTCTGACTCTTCTGATAAAAAAGGTCTTAACGTGAACATATGACACCACCTTTATGGCAGAAAGTGAAGAAGACCTAAAGAGCCTCCTGATGAAAGTGAAAGAGGAGAGTGAAAAAGTTGGCTTATAGCTCAACATTCAGAAAACTAAGATCATGCCATCTAGTCCCATCACTTCATGGCAAATAGATGGGGAAACAGTGTAAACAGTTGATGACTTTATTTTGGGGATTTCAAAATCACGGCAGATGGTGACTGCAGCCATGAAATTAAAAGACACTTACCCCTTGAAAGAAAAATTATGATCAACCCAGACAGCATATTAAAAAGCAGAGACATTATCTTGCCAACAAAGGTCCATCTAGTTAAGGGCATGGTTTTTCCAGTAGTCATGTATGGATGTAAGAGTTGGACTATAAAGAAAGCTGAGCACTGAAGAATTGATGCTTTTGAACTGTGGTGTTGAAGAAGGCTCTTGAGAGTCCCTTGGACTGCAAGAAGATCCAACCAGTCCATCCTAAAGGAGATCAGTCCCGGGTGTTCATTGAAAGGACTGATGTTAAAGCTGAAACTCCAATACTTTGGCCACCTGATGTGAAGAACTGACTCATTGGAAAAGACCCTGATGCTGGGAAAGATTGAAGGTAGGAGGAGAAAGGCACAACAGAGAATGAGAGGGTTGGATGGCATCACTGATTCAATGGACATGAGTTTGAGTAAACTCTGGGAGTTGGTGATGGACAAGGAGGTCTGGCATGCTACAGTCCATGGGGTTGCAAAGAGTCAGACACGACTGAGCAACTGAACTGAACTGAATGTGAGCAAATATCTATTGGAAGAACAGTGAAATTAGAGCTATTGGAAGGAACACACTGGTTTTGCAGTGGTGGAGGGAGAGAAAGCTCAGTAGCTACAAAGGGAACATCTTAGACCCTGAGATGTATTACAGCTAGAGGAACATTAAAGCTATCTGACTTTCAAAAGCTCCTTCACCCCCAACCTTTCTAACAAAGGAAAAACCCTGTGAGGCTCTCCCAAATGATTTCAAGTATTGTTTAACTGACCATAGGATTACCCATCCTTCATTAGATGACTCTGACTTGACTATGATTTAATTACTACCCTTCTTATCTTACTGAGAAGTATATCCTCAGTTAGTTGGGGGAGCTTCCTAGAGGGAAAGGTAGCTCATTATTTATGTATACTTCATAGTCAATTATCCATACAATGGAGTTATTCAATAAGAAAAAATTATTTAATTTTCCTTGACTTTAGTTGATACTACCAATTTGCATGACATTCAAGTCAACATCAAATCAATGACTAGGGTTAATAAGGGTGTTGGACTCACCCTGCATGCTTCCCTTGCTGGCCAGGGAAGTGACTATGAAATTACTAAAATATTCTTCTGTACCTAAATTGATGCCTTTGGCCAAGTCAAGAGGTTAATACACAAACTTTAGGAAGGTCAGCACACAAATTTAAGGAAAAACCCACTTTGGTTTCTAAGTAAACTCTGGTGGTTTTGGGGATTTGTTGAGCTGGTGGGGTCTGGGAACTTGACTTCAAGGTCAATACAACAACTTGGTCTCATCCTGATGCTTGAAGCATTGTTAGTAGTCTTTATCAGATGGCCTAGCAGACAAAGTGAACAGGTGTGGTTTAAGTGTCTGTTGGTCAGATTTATCAAAGTGATCAATGCTGCTGCTGCTAAGTCACTTCAGTCGTGTCCAACTCTGTGCTACCCCATGGACAGCAGCCCACCAGGCTCCCCCATCCCTGGGATTCTCCAGGCAAGAACACTGGAGTGGGTTGCCATTTCCTTCTCCAATGCATGAAAGTGAAAATTGAAAGTGAAGTCGCTTAGTTGTGTCTGACTCTTAGCGACCCCATGGATTGCAGCCCACCAGGCTCCTCCATCCATGGGATTTTCCAGGCAAGAGTACTGGAGTGGGGTGCCATTGCCTTCTCCGAAAGTGGCCAATAGAGTATTGTATTTATGGGAAATTCACCTGAAACCAAGACAGTGGCCACTCTACACTCTAAATCACATCTGACATGATCCAAGTCTTCTAGGCAAGCAAAAATATTCCCATCAAGGTTAACATTCCAAAAGCTTAGAAATTATCTCCCAGAAGTAAAGACTAAAATTTTTATTATGCAATATCTCACTTTACTCTATGATTGATTCCTGTCTTCAATATGTTATGACCCATAAAAATTAGCCATCTATAATTTTGAAAATTGGTTATCTTGTCATTGTGTGACATGTCTGGTAGTAGGAAACTAATTGCCTCTAAGAGGAAATTTTATCATTTATATTGAGACTTCATATAAAATATGATACACATTGCTTTACATCTAGCACAGAACTTTGTGTGTAATTTTTGTTAATTGAAGTTATTCTAAATGAAGAAGAGCACAAATTGTATTTTTGCTGTACCATGAACCAAAGTCTAATATCACATGTGACTGCATCTAGACATTTATAAAAATGGGAGTGATAAAAAGGGAAGTCTCCTGAAATAAGCAAATTAGGAATGGAAGAACTTCTCTTATTAAGAAAACGGAGAGAAAAATCTCAACAGAATAGGATATTTTGCTAGTAGGTACATATTACAACTTATATGAACAGCATGCTATAAATTGTGTTATACTGATAGAGAAATAATAAATCAAGAGTAAGTCAGGCAAAATAAGACTGTGTAATCTCATGATGCCTTCAAGGTAGCAGAGTTTATTTGATGGATAGCTGACCTTCCAAATATAAGGTGAAGAGAATGTACTTCTTATTGGTATTTTGCTCTATGTTTAAGCTTACTGATTTTTCTCTCTGAACCCAATTCATAGAGAATAAAATTGAGATTGTAAAATGATCTTTAGCTTAACTACTAATTCAACTCTATTCACAAGCCAATTGAAAACTATAAAATATTTTGAGCGTTGAGATGGTGACCTTGTAATCAGGCTGCCACAGTGCACTTCATTTCTCCATTTCAGTTCACTTTATAGATTCAATATTGAAGCTAAGCAGTATATTTACAAAATACTTAAAGTTACCAGTGTCAAACCAATTATCTTTGAGTTTTCCTCATTTCCATTGCCTTTCAGAAGTTAATTTTGCTCATACTTTTAATGTCCTGAATCTTAATCTTCTTGAAATTTTCATGTTTTATTTCCTTGTCATTTGAATGAGACAGGGAATTTGGAACTCAGGCTAAATCAAATCTAAGTGATGACTGTGTATATCCCACATGTATGCCATCCCCTATACAGCTAAGGAATTACAAACCTACCTGTCCCATGTAAAGACATATGAATTAGATGGATTATACTCAAGGCAATGTGTGTGCTCAATTGCTCTGTACTGTCTGACTCTGAGGCACCATGTACTGTAGCCTGTTCATGGAATTTTCCTGGCAAGAATACTGGAATGCCATTTCTTACTCCAGGAGTCTTACTGATCAAGGTATTGGATGTGTGTCTCTTGCATATCTTGCATTGGTAGGTGAATTCTTTACCACTAGTGCTACCTGGGAAGCCACAATCAAGGTAAATTTCAGGTAAATTAGACATAGATGATTATATTTATCTGCTGTAACAAATTTTTAATCATTGAAAGAGAAAGTGAAAGTCATTCAGTTGTGTCCAACTCTTTGCGACTCCATAGATTATATAATGCATAGAATTCTCCAGATCAGGATACTAGAGTGGATAGCCTTTCCCTTCTCCAGGGGATCTTCCGAACCCAGGGATTGAGCCCAGGTCTCCCATATTGCAGGCACATTCTTTACCAGCTGAGCCAAAGGGAAGACCAAGGATACTGGAGTGGATAGCCTATCCCTTCTCCAGCAAATCTTCCTGACCCAGGAATTGAACCGGGATCGCCTGCATTGCAGGCAGATTCTTTACCAACTGAGCTATCAGGGTAGCCCAATTTTTAATCATTAACCAATTTAATATACAATGATTTATTTTACTATTTTTATGGCCTCTGTATATCACTTTAGAGACTAGATATGATTAAATAAATGGATCATATCTATGTTAAAAATAGACTAAACTAGCTTATCAGTGCTCTGGATCTCAAACAAGAGATTTAAATTATTTAGTGATTCTGATTCATGTGCATTGACTAAACATGGTTTATGGTCATGACAGGAAAGAACAGTTAAAAAAAAACTCCGTCTAAAAATATATATTCATTTATTGAAGAAGTCAAAGTTATTAATATACTATTTAATTTTTTTTACCTGTGGTGAAATATACATAACAAAATATACCATCTTAACTATTTTTAAGTGTACAGTTCAGTAGTATTAAGTATATTTATGTTGTTGCACAACCTCACTACCACCCATCTTCAGAGCTCTTCATTTTTCAATAATTAAACTTGATACCCATTAAAGAGACTTTCCAGGTGGCACAGTGATAAACAATCTGCCTGCCAATTTAGGAGATGCAGGTTTGATCCCTGGGTTGGGAAGATCCCCTGGAAGAGGAAATGGCAACCCACTCCAGTATTCTTGCCCAGAGAATTCCAAGGACAGTGGAGCTTGGTGGCCTACAGTCCATGGGATCACAAAGAGTTGGATACGACTGACTGGATGTGCATGCATACTTGTTAAAAATTAACCCTCCATTCCCTCCAGCCCCTGGCAACCACCATTCTATTGTCTGTGTCTATGATTGTGGAGCTAATCCAAGTCCTGAATGATGATGCTGTGAAAGTGCTACACTCAATATGCCAGCAAATTTGGAAAACTCAGCAGTGGCCACAAGATTGGAAAAGGTCAGTTTTCATCCCAATCCCAAAGAAAGGCAATGCCAAGGAGTGCTCAAACTATCGCACAATTGCACTCATCTCACACGCTAGTAAAGTAATGCTCAAAATTCTCCAAGCCAGGCTTCAGCAATATGTGAACCGTGAACTTCCTGATGTTCAAGCTGGTTTTAGAAAAGGCAGAGGAACCAGAGATCAAATTGCCAACATCCGCTGGATCATGGAAAAAGCAAGAGAGTTCCAGAAAAACATCTATTTCTGCTTTATTGACTATGCCAAAGCCTTTGACTGTGTGGATCACAATAAACTATGGAAAATTCTGAAAGAGATGGGAATACCAGACCACCTGATCTGCCTCTTAAGAAATCTGTATGCAGGTCAGGAAGCAACAGTTAGAACTGGTCATGGAACAACAGACTGGTTCCAAATAGGAAAAGGAGTACGTCAAGGCTGCATATTGTCACCATGTTTATTTAACTTATATGCAGAGTACATCATGAGAAATGCTGGACTGGAAGAAACACAAGTTGGAATCAAGATTGCTGGGAGAAATATCAATAACCTCAGATATGCAGATGACACCACTCTTATGGCAGAAAGTGAGGAGGGGCTAAAAAGCCTCTTGATGAAAGTGAAAGTGGAGAGTGAAAAGGTTGGCTTAAAGCTCAACATTCAGAAAACGAAGATCATGGCATCTGGTCCCATCACTGCATGGGAAATAGATGGGGAAACAGTGGAAACAGTGTCAGACTTTGTTTTTCTGGGCTCCAAAATCACTGCAGATGGTGACTGCAGCCATGAAATTAAAAGACGCTTGCTCCTTGGAAGGAAAGTTATGACCAACCTAGATAGCATATTCAAAAGCAGAGACATTACTTTACCAACAAAGGTTCGCCTAGTCAAGGCTATGGTCTTTCCTGTGGTCATGTATGGATGTGAGAGTTGGACTGTGAAGAAGGCTGAGCACCGAAGAATTGATGCTTTTGAACTGTGGTGTTGGAGAAGACTCTTGAGAGTCCCTTGGACTGCAAGAAGATCCAACCAGTCCATTCTGAAGGAGATCAATCCTGGAATTTCTTTAGAAGGAATGATGCTAAAGCTGAAACTCCAATATTTTGGCCACCTCATGCGAAGAGTTGACTCATTGGAGAAGACTCTGATGCTGGGAGGGATTGAGGGCAGGAGGAGAAGGGGACGACAGAGGATGAGATGGCTGGATGGCATCACTGACTCGATGGATGCGAGTCTGAGTGACCTCCAGGAGCTGGTGATGGACAGGGAGGCCTGGCGTGCTGCGGTTCATGGGGTCGCAAAGAGTCGGACACGACTAAGCGACTGATCTGATCTGATGATTTTGATTATTCTATTTCATATAAGTGGAAACATACAGTATTTCTCTTTTTATGGCTGGCTTATGTCACTTAGCAAAATTTTCCTCAAGGTTCATTCATTTTGTAGCATATGTTATGATTGCCTTTACTTTTTTAAGGTTGCATAATATTCCTTTGAATGTATGTACTACATTTTATTTACCCATTCTTCTGTGAATGGACACTTGTTTTGTTTCAAATTTTATCTATTGTGAATAATGCTGCTATGAACTTTTTGGATATATCAGATCAGATCAGATCAGTCACTCAGTCGTGTCTGACTCTTTGCGACCCCATGAACCACAGCACGCCAGGCCTCCCTGTCCATCACCAACTCCCGGAGGTCACTCAGACTGACATCCATTGAGTCAGTGATGCCATCCAGCCATCTCATCCTCTGTTATCTCCTTCTCCTCCTGCCCCCAATCCCTCCCAGCATCAGAGTCTTCTCCAATGAGTCAACTCTTCGCATGAGGTGGCCAAAATACTGGAGTTTCAGCTTTAGCATCATTCCTTCCAAAGAAATCCCAGGGCTGATCTCCTTCAGAATGGACTGGCTGGATCTCCTTGCAGTCCAAAGGACTCTCAAGAGTCTTCTCCAACACCACAGTTCAAAAGCATCAATTCTTCAGCGCTCAGCCTTCTTCACAGTCCAGCTTTCACATCCATACATGACCACAGGAAAGACCATAGCCTTGACTAGGCGAACCTTTGTTGGCAAAGTGATGTCTCTGCTTTTGAATGTGCTATCTAGGTTGGTCATAACTTTCCTTCCAAGGAGTAAGCGTCTTTTAATTTCATGGCTGCAGTCATCATCTGCAGTGATTTTGGAGCCCAGAAAAAGAAAGTCTGACACTGTTTCCACTGTTTCTCCATCTATTTCCCAGGTAGTGATGGGACCAGATGCCATGATCTTCGTTTTCTGAATGTTGAGCTTTAAGCCAACCTTTTCACTCTCCACTTTCACTTTCATCAAGAGGCTTTTTAGTTCCTCTTCACTTTCTGTCATAAGGGTGGTATCATCTACGTATCTGAGGTTATTGATATTTCTCCCGGCAATCTTGATTCCAGCTTGTGTTTCTTCCAGTCCAGCATTTCTCATGATGTACTCTGCATATAAATTAAATAAACATGGTGACAATATGCAACCTTGACGTACTCCTTTTCCTATTTGGAACCAGTCTGATGTTCCATGACCAGTTCTAACTGTTGCTTCCTGACCTGCATACAGATTTCTCAGGAGACAGATCAGGTGGTCTGGTATTCCTATCTCTTTCAGAATTTTCCACAGTTTATTGTGATCTACACAGTCAAAGGCTTTGGCATAGTCAATAAAGCAGAAGTAGATGTTTTTCTGGAACTCTCTTGCTTTTTCGATGAACCAGCGGATGTTGGCAATTTGATCTCTGGTTCCTCTGCCTTTTCTGAAACCAGCTTGAACATCAGGAAGTTCACAGTTCACATATTGCTGAAGCCTGGCTTGGAGAATTTTGAGCATTACTTTACTAGCATGTGAGATGAGTGCAGTTGTGCGGTAGTTTGAACATTCTTTGGCATTGCCTTTCTTTGAGATTGGGATGAAAACTGACCTTTTCCAATTTTGTGGCCACTGCTGAGTGTTCCAAATTTGATGGCATACTGAGTGCAGAATTTTCACAGCATCATCTTTCAGGATTTGGAATCGCTCCACTGGAATTCCATCACCTCCACTAGCTTTGTTCGTAGTGATGCTTTCTAAGGCCCACTTGACTTCACATCCCCATGGAAAAGAAATGCAAAAAAGCAAAATGGCTGTCTGGGGAGGCCTTACAAATAGCTGTGAAAAGAAGAGAAGCCAAAAGCAAAGGAGAAAAGGAAAGATATAAACATCTAAATGCAGAGTTCCAAAGAATAGCAAGAAGAGATAAGAAAGCCTTCTTCAGTGATCAATGCAAAGAAATAGAGGAAAACAACAGAATGGGAAAGACTAGGGATCTCTTCAAGAAAATCACAGATACCAAAGGAGCATTTCATGCAAAAATGGGCTCAATAAAGGACAGAAATGGTATGGACCTAACAGAAGCAGAAGATATTAAGAAGAGGTGGCAAGAATACACAGAAGAACTGTACAAAAAAGAGCTTCACGACCCAGATAATCATGATGGTGTAATAACTGACCTAGAGCCAGACATCCTGGAATGTGAAGTCAAGTGGTTCTATGAAGACCTACAAGACCTTTTAAAACTAACACCCAAAAAAGATGTCCTTGTCATTATAGGGGACTGGAATGCAAAAGTAGAAAGTCAAGAAACACCTGGAGTAACAGGCAAATTTGGCCTTGGAATACGGCATGAAGCAGGGCAAAGACTAACAGAGTTTTGCCAAGAAAATACACTGGTCATAGCAAATACCCTCTTCCAACAACACAAGAGAAGATTCTATACATGGACATCACCAGATGGTCAACACCGAAATCAGATCGATTATATTCTTTGCAGCCAAAGATGGAGAAGCTCTATACAATCAGCAAAAACAAGACCAGGAGCTGACTGTGGCTCGGACCATGAACTCCTTATTGCCAATTTCAGACTGAAATTGAAGAAAGTAGGGAAAACCACTAGACCATTCAGGTATGACCTAAATCAAATCCCTTATGATTATACAGTGGAAGTGAGAAATAGATTTAAGGGCCTAGATCTGATAGACAGAGTGCCTGATGAACTATGGAATGAGGTTCGTGACATTGTACAGGAGACAGGGATCAAGACCATCCCCATGGAAAAGAAATGCAAAAAAGCAAAATGGCTGTCTGGGGAGGCCTTACAGAAGCGGAATTGCTGAGTCATACGGTAAATATTTTTAAATTTCTTGAGTATCACCATACCCTTTTCCACAGTACTGCCCCAGTTTACATTCCTACCAAAGGGGCACAAGTGTTCTAATTTCCCCATATTCTCACCAAAACCTGTTATTTTCACTTTTTGTTAGTAGCCACTCCAATAGGTGTGATGTACCTCATGTAGATGTTTTTTTAAAAAAATAACTTCTGATGAAAAATCAAAACTTTCCTGGCTCAACTTCTCCAAATTTCACCTCCTAGAAGAAATTTCTGTCAAGTTTGTTATCAATTTAAAAAAAAAAAAAAATTACAGTCCCGATCTTTCAATTAGATAGCTTTCCTTCCTACAATGAAATACAAGGATTTTTTTTTTTTTTCCTTTATTACAGACACACATGCACAAGTACACACACACATTGTCCCTTTACCCTTTTTCTGGTTAAGTTTATGTCTCCAATTTTCTTTACAGTAATTAAAAGTTTACATTATTTATTATTTTTCTTTATAGCAATAGGTAAAGTTTACATTATTAATACGATGTAAATAAGTTCACAGCTGAGTCAGGTAATGTGAAAAGAATGTGTTAGTTGTTCAGTTCCGTCTGACTCTTTGAAAACCTGTGGGCTATAGCCCACCAGGTTCCTCTCTCCATAGCATTCTCCAGGAAAAGAATACCCAAGTGGCTTGCCATTCCCTTCTCCAGGTATTCTTCCTGACCCAGGGATCAAACTCTGGCCTCCTGCAATTCAGGCGGATTCTTTTATCATTTACATGGCACTCACTATCCCCAGGTTATGTATCTGCAGATATGGAGAGCTGACTAAGGGGTTTGAGCATCCATGGATTTTAGTTTGTATAGGGTGTTTTGGAACCAGTCCCCTGTGGATTCAAAGGGACAACTGTATTTTATTTCTCATCCAAATTTTTGCTTTCCTTGGAATTAATAACTGGGATATTTTTGTTTGTTTAATTTCATAAGAATTGGTCATAGTTCATTATCAAATTCTCACAGAAACATAAATCTCTAAAAAAAATTTGCTGAGTACCTGCTAGATTACTAGGTACTGCTCTGAGAATCTGCAATATAACAGATATAACAGTATCCCATAAAAAGCTAGACCATTTGGAGGTTACTTTCTGGTGGGTGAGACAGATAATAAACACTACTATAATAAACAAATGTACTACCAATAATGTCAAAAGGTCTGGAAACTGCGGGGGGAAAACAGGTAAGCATGATCGGTAGAATGCAATTTTTGGTATTAATAGGGAGTTGGGACAGGCCTCCTTGGAAAGCCAAATTTGAGAAGATGTGAAAGGAGTGCAGGCTTCAAAGTAGACAGCGAAATAAGGAAGGATGCTGGCATGTTGGAGATACACGTGTAGCAAGAACTGAGGAAGTGAGGAGGTGAGGGGTAAGAGATGAAGTTAGGAAATGGAGCCCACCTAAGCGTTTGTCTTTCATTCTGAGGGAAATAAGCTTTTAAGTCTTGAGCAGAGAAGTCATAATCTGATATCTGCTTTAAAAGAATCTTCTGTGACAACCTAGAGGGGTGGGATGGGGTGGGAGGTGGGAAGGAGGTTTAAGAGGGAAAGGACATATGTATATCTGTGGCTGATTCATGATGATATGTGACAGAAATCAATACAATATTGAAAAGCAATTATCCTCCAGTTAAAAATAGATAAATTTAAATTTAAAAATATAATAGTAAATAAAAAGAATCTTCTTAGTGGCTGTGTTGAGAAAAATAGGTATTATTTGGAGGGGAGATCAGAAGAGGGCAGGGTAGAATAGGAGGAAGAATTAAAATTAAGGGGCAGTTACAGTGAGTCAGGTGAGATTCTTGCTGGTTCTGTTGTTCACATACATCAGGAACTCTGTGCATTTTGTGTTTTTCTTTAATCATTATTGCCAGTACTTTTGCAGCTTCCTGGGTGGCACTAGTGGTAAAGAACCAGCTTGCCAATACAGGAGACAAAAGAGAGGTGGGTTTGATCCCTGGGTAAGGATCATGTACTTTTTAAAAAATGACTTTCCTTGCCTCTTTTTAAAAACCTACTAAAAGATTTGTTTCACAGAAATGGAATCAACAAGAAAGAAGAAGACTTTGAATAGTAAACAGTACATCCATTGAAGGCAAAGGGCATCCTGTGGATGATGGTGAACAGAAATTCCAGTTGAGAACACATATGTGAAGCAGTCCATTTAGACTGCTTAATGAAGGTTTAGATAAATTACATTTGTAATATTCATATTCGTATTTTATAACTTTTTCTTTGGTTCACATCTTGAGAAATCTCCTCATACTCATGTCAACTGAAGATATTGTTTCGTTTTTCATGGAGGATAATTTTTTTAAAATTTAAAAATTTTTACATACTCATACTTAACACCAACTTACTCAGATACTACCATCTGGTCCCATCTGTTTTGCCTGTCGTCTGTGCTCTGGATGAATTACCCATACTTCTATCAAAGATTCCATATCCTTTCACATACTTAAAGATACCAGTCAATTCTCTGTCAATTCTCCAATATTTTGCCTATATCATTTTTTAATTTTCCACAGGATTATTATTATCAATTATCACACTACAATTTACCTCATCTTAAAATGGCTTGATCCTACTATCCACTCCCACTGACCACTCATTTTCTCTGCCTTTACAGGAAAAAAAAAAAAAAATCTTGGAAAAATTGTCTACACTCATTGCTCCATTTTCCCTTATCTCCTTCTTTCTGAAACCCATGTAAATTTGGCCTTTGTTGCTTAATAAATCAATTTTTGCACTTGTTACCACTGCTGTTGTTGTCAGTGACCAACTTTTTGATAATCTCAAAGGTCAGTAATTAGCATCTTTTAATACACAATATTAGTTATCTTATTTATGGCCTGCATTGCCCACCAAAATGTAAGCTCCATAAGGGAAGAATACAAGTCTATTTTGTTCACTGATTTAGAACAGTAGTTTTCATTATCTTTTAATTAACATTTGTTATAATAATTGGATACATTACCTCCTTTAATATCTCTGTGGATATTAATTATGAATTTGCTTCATTTTTTTCTAAGCTGTTTATACTTTATTTCATTATTAGCCAGTTAATTAATTCATTTATCCATTTGTTTCATGCCTTTCATGTGGAATGCTTTCTTTAAAAGTTTCATGATCTATGACTCTAAATTGAATACAAATAAGAAGCAAATGGCACCCCACTCCAGTACTCTTGCCTGGAAAATCCCATGGATGGAGGAGCCTAGTAGGCTGCAGTCAATGGGGTCGCTAAGAGTCAGACACAACTGAGCGACTTCACTGTCCGTTTTCACTTTCCTGCATTGGAGAAGTAATGGCAACCCACTCCAGTGTTCTTCCCTGGAGAATCCCAGGGATGGGAGAGCCTGGTAGGCTGCCGTCTATGGGGTTGCACAGAGTCAGGACACGACTGAAGTGACCTAGCATGCTGCTGCTGCTAAGTCACTTCAGTCGTGTCCGACTCTGCGTGACCCCATAGACGTCAGCCCACCACGCTTTCCTGCCCCTGGGATTCTCCAGGCAAGAAAACTGGATAGCAAGAAGCAAACAACTAAAAATCTTATTGGCCTAGAAATGTCCCGATTTTACCAAGTAGCTCTGTTTAGACCATACCTCACACAGCAAAATCAAAGAAACTGGAGGGATGTTTACCTTTGCCAGGAAAGAAAGACTTTGAGTTCAACAGCTCTCACATTCAGGTTGAGCTCTGATCTGTGTGTGTTAGTCGCTCAGTCATGTCTGACTCTTTGAGACCCCGTGGACTATAGCCCGCCAGGCTCCTCTGTCCATGGAATTCTCCAGGCAAGAATACTGGAGTGGGTTGCCATTCCCTTCTACAGGGGATCTTCCCAACCCAGAAATCAAACCCCAATTTCCCTGCACTACAGGCAGATTCCTTACTGTCTGAGCCACCAGGGAAGCTGGAGCTCTCTTCTATGTGTGCATAAAAAAGACTCCAAGCAGCAAAGCAAAGGTTAAAATAACTAATTAGATAGCAAGTTTATAGTCTAAGTTAATTGTATGCTAAAACCAAACAAAACAAAAATCAATATTGGGAACAGAAAAGAATCCAGAGCTTCTTCAACACAATACTCACCATGCCCAGGACATAATCACAAATTACTAGATTCATTAAAAAATAATAAAATACAACCAATCTTCCAAACAAAGGTAATAAATAAAGACTAACCCCTAGATGGCAAATTTAAGAGAAAAGCACTTTAAAACAGCTGTTATCACTGTATTCAATGATATACAGCAAAACATGCTTAAGATCAATGAACAAATATGAAATCTCAACAGAGGAATAGAAACTATAAAAGGGAATCAATTTAAAATTCTACAATTGAAAAGTAAATGAAATAAAAATGCTTGGATAGGCTTAAAAGAAGAAATATAAATTATATTATCTAATTTGAAGAAATAGAAAAAAAAGTATTGACCCCATAAATGAATGGAGCATAAGGTAATTGGTAAAATCAAAATTTCCAATATATTAGCATTTCAAGTCCCAGAATGAAAAGACGGAAAAAAGGAACAGAAAAAAATATTTGAAAAAGCAACTTCTGAAAATTTCCCAAATTTAGTAAAAGTCATAAATTTACAGATTCAGAAGGTCATTGGCCCTAAAACAGTATAAATACAAAGTAAATTACATTTTAGTCAAAATAAGATAAAGAAAAAGACAAAATCTGAAAGCAGAGAAAAAGCATACATTAGAACAAGGGACAACAATTTCAAAGCCATGTATTTCCTGTCGGAAACAATGAGGGTCAAGACAGTGGAACTAATCATGACAGTGGAACATCCTGAGGGCTAAAAAAAGCAATGTCTATATTTGGGGACATTAATAATATCCTTCAACTGTAAAAGCATAATAAGGTATATTTAAATGAACAAACTTTATAAAATTAATTGCCAGAAGATCTGCATTAAAGGAATATGTTCTAAATGGACACATATATTCAGAAAGGAATGAGGTGCACCAGTAATTATGATTATGAATATAACATTATATTTGTGAATTTAAAATTATATTTATACTTATAAAATATTTTCTTAATTTATTTGACGTACATGAGTGTTTAAAATAAAATATACAACTTGTATTAAGCAGATTAAAATATATGTCCTTATACAATGAAACTACAACATAAATTACGTGGAGAGTGGTAAACAGGGTCAAATTCTTGAATGCATGCGTGCTAAGTCGCTTCAGTCATGTCCGTGTCCGTGTCCGACTCTTAGAGACGCTATGGACTGTAGTCCCCCAGGTTTCTCCGTCCATGGGATTCTCCAGGCAGGAATATTGGAGTGGGTTACCATTTCCTTTAGGGGTTCTTCCCAACCCAGGGACTGAACCCTGGGCTTTTACATCTCCTACATTGGCAGGCGGAGCTTCCCTGGTGGCTCAGACGATAAAACGTCTGCCTGCAATGCGGAAGACCCGGGTTCTATTCCTGAGTCGGGAAAATCTCCTGGAGGAGGAAATGGGAATCCACTCCAGCACTCTTGCCTGGAAAATCCCGTGGACGGAGGAGCCTGATAGGCTATAGTCCATGGGGTCGCAAAGAGCCGAACACGACTGAGCGACTTCACTTCACTTCACGTCTACGCTGGCACACTGGTTTTTTACCTCTAGCGCCACCTAGGGGGTGGTAAACGGAACTGTTGGTGAACTGTACAATACCAACTATTAAGCAGTCTGTGAAAGGTTGTATTATAACCCTAGATGGTGTAAGTGAAACTTTTGTATGTTCGCGGTTGAAGCATAAACTGGCATAACTACTTTAGAAAATTGCTTGAAATACCTAAAACAATGAATCATATGTTTTTATCTTATGGCCCAGAAATTACACAGCCAGTTTTATTTCCAAGAGAGAGAAATGCATTTGTCCACTAAAAACATATACAGTAACATTCATGACCACTTTTTTCTTAGTAGTTATATACAAATTGTAAATAACAAATTTCCAATGCCAGCAAAATTTTAAAAATATAGTATATTAATAAAAAGGAACACTACAGAACAATAGAATGGATAAATTTCAATCACATGTAACAACAAGGTGGGTTTCTTAGACATTGTATTGAACAATGAGACCACATATAAAAGAGTGCGTATCATCTAATTTCATTTGTATGAAGTTCTAGAATAAGCAAAACTAATTTATTGTAAAAGAAGTCAGTACAGTACCTTCCTTTGCAGGTAGACAAGTAATAAATTGGATACCACGGGATACCAGGAAACATTTTGATGTACTCAGTTCAGTTCAGTCGCTCAGTCTTGTCCGACTCTTTGCAACCCCATGAACCGCAGCGCCAGGCCTCCCTGTCCATCACCAACTCCCGGAGTCCACCCAAACCCATGTCATTGAGTCAGTGATGCCATCCAATCATCTCATCCTCTGTCATCCCCTTCTCCTCCTGCCCTCAGTCTTTCCAAGCATCAGGGTCTTTTCCAATGAGTCAGTTCTTTGCATCAGGTGGCCAAAGTACTGAAGTTTCAGCTTCAACATCAATCCTTCCAATTAACACCTAGGACTGATCTCCTTTAGGAACGGTTGCAATCCAAGGGACTCTCAAGAGTTTCTCCAACACCACAGTTCAAAAGCATCAATTCTTGGTGCTCAGCTTTCTTTATAGTCCAGCTCTCACATCCATACATGACTACTAGAAACGTCCTATATTATCTTTTAAAACTTGATTCATAAAAGATAATCAGATGTAGTTACCACAATCATTTTTTATTTTTTTGCAGATAAAAATTCACATTATCATATATATTTATATCATTTAGATGAAATAATAAATGTTGTTATTTATCTACTAAGAGTTAATGGTAACCTTGACTTTCAAAAGTTATTAATTATATTCTACCAATAGTAACAATAAATTCTCAAATCTGAATTTTGATGAGCTAACATTTATTTAGGAAGTTAAATTGTAATTTCCCATTTCTAAGGACCTAGAGCCACTTTTTCCTACATAATTGTTTAAATATAGAAGTTAGTGTAAAAACAGAGTAATGAAAAAAATAATCATTTCTCTTTTAATCATGTACACTTATTGATATTAGGTATTAACATAATCTTATATATGAGAGGGAAATTAGTTTATTGGCTTAATAATTACATTTTAGTACTTATTATATGTAGTCTGAATTATAATCATATGGATCAAGTTTGCCACATTATGCCTTAGTTCAAAATGGTATCATTAGAGCCCAATAGGAGATAGAGAGAGAATGTATGACTGAGTGTTTCCATTTATAACAAAACAAGACCAATTCCATAAGGTTGTCAGTTGTTATTACACAACTTCATTGAAATCTGCCGTCATCAATTATTTGTAATCTATTTTGAATTTTGGTTTTGTTTCAAATTTTCATATAAAACTTTTAACCATGTCTTGTAAATCAATAATTTAGAAACTAAATGCTGTCTTTTTCATTTATCTTTTGTTTGTTTTTGTTTGATAAGCAGGGCAGTAAAACCAAGGGAAGTGTGATTGAATGAGACAAAGTCACCAACTTTGTGAAAAATATGACTAAATTCATACTTTATCTTCTTATTAATCATTTTATTTAGGCAGTTAAATATAAAGGCTTATAAAATTTAAGAAAATATAGTCTTCATGATATTAGTTGATAATAAGAATTCCATGTCTTTTTTTTTTTAAAGAAATATACATCCTTGGTATTTTTCTAACATCTGTAAAGAATAGACTCATCATTTCTTGTGTTAAAAATATTGGTAAATTTCATTATCTGGTTAACTTATCCTGCATCTGCACTTCAGAAAGAATGCAGCAGGTGTTCCATTTCATGGCCATCACTGCATAAATATGACTATATTTTCATTCTCTGTGAAGAAAATGACAATACATTTGTAAATGGATAAACAAGATATCTTTGAAAGAACCTGTAGCAAATCCTTTTGATCTTCAACAAAATTAATCAAAATATTTTTGCTTTTTTTCACTGATACGGTGACTTGAAATGAGTGCAAATGAATTACTTTTTTTCATTCGCAATATTTGTTAGTCTGTAATTCTAAAGTACCAACTTATATAATTCACCTGAAAAGAAGGCAGCAATGAGCAAAGTACGTGCCTTCCCTTCAAAGCCCTTCCAAATTGATGGGGTTGGACACTGCTATATTTTAAATGGATAATCAACAATGACCTACTGTATGTAGCACAGGGAACTCTGCTCAATGTTATAAGGCAACCTGGATTGGAGGGAGTTTGGGGAAGAATGGACACGTGTATAGGTATGGCTGAGTCCCTTTGCTGTCCACCTGAAACTGTCACAATATTGCTAATCAGCTATACTTCAATACCAAATAAAAATGTTTAATAATAAAAGGAAAGACAAAGTAGTTACAGTATGATAGTGTGGAAGTAAACCATGGGCCTAAAGTGAAACATATCCTTAAATGACACAAAACACATAACAAGATCATGGGCTCAATTAATCTTTAAGTTTTTAAGTTCCTATATTAATTGAGAGCAATAGTTGATATAATATGCTATGCAGTTGGTTTCAAAATGATAGATTCTTTAAAAGTCAATTTGTTGCTACTTAATAGAATAGACTCATTGACATTGGATCATACTTTATCTCACCCTGTACTTTTCTTGGCTTCTAACATTTTCGTTCTGAAATTTCTGTCCTGTTTACAAGAGTTTATCTTACCTTTCATTTTTTTCCTAAACATTTCAAATCTGTCATCCTAAAGAACTCCATATAATTAATTTTAACTTTCTCAAGTAGAAGTTGACCAAAAAGTCAGTTTTTTTCTGACATGATGCTGATACTTCAAGGTCACTTAAAAAAAAATTTTTTTTTCTAAAATAGCTAGTCCTCTATTAATATGACTACCTCCCACTTCCCACTTTACATCATCTTAGCTCATGCACGCAGGTGTCCAAGGTACTCATTTTCCTTTGATGAGGACTTCGGCACTTATTTCAAAAGCTCCCTCTACCCCAATTCCTATTGCCATTTTGGACTGTTTTTAAATCCAGTGATGTGAGTTATAAAACACATTTTTAAACCAATATGTAATATTTATGTACTGAGCATTGTGTAAATCATTAGAAATACAGAGCTGATTATTTCAGAGCCTCCAGCTTCAGGAGCTCATATTGTGAGACAAACAAGTAAGCCTAGGAGTTATGGTACAATCTTTCATTAAATATAAAACAATTTTGTTTGAAAGCCTGTGGATATAAAATCTAAATAATTCTTACTTAATAAAGTAAGACATATGCCATTTTATAACCTTGACTCCAGTCTAGCCCATTAATCTGATTTCCATATCTTCGTTTAGTAATCTCTCAATTTCTCTGCTTACCACCCAGCAGAACTCCAGACTTTATCCTCATCGAATTTCTCTCCATTCTTTAAACTTGCCATGGCTTTTGTATTTCTGTGCTGTTTTTCATATGGTTCCATCTGTCTGAAATATCTACCACCCTCCTTGGCCATCTGTCAAACTCCTGTTCATACATTCTAGCTTAAAAATTAACTATCAGATGAAAATTTCCCTGATACTGCGAAGAGGTTGTAAAAATCGACTCTTCTGTTCTCCCATGCCCTTTGTGTGTACCTGACATCATACATTATAGTAATTTAAAATGCCATCTCTTTAACATGTCTCTAAGCTCCTAGAAGGCAGAGTCTGAATATATATACTTAGTAGTTGGCACATAGTAAGTGATCAAAAGTTTTTTTTATGAAATAAAGATTGACACATAAAAGAGGGAAGATACTAGAGAAATTCACATCAAAGGAAAGGTTTTATTTTATTCCTGTGATGTTTCTTAGATGCAACTTTCCTGTTAATAATTGATAAATTTTTAAGTGTAATGAAAATTACCTTTAAGGTCTTTCACTTGTCTAGACATCTTTATTAGTCAAGTAAGCTAACTTCTCTCAGGAGCAAGCCTCAAATTAGAGTACTTACCACAATAAATTTTATTTTTTGTTCATATAAATTTCTATTCTGGTGTTCCTATTAAGTAGTTTTACAAGGTGGCCCTATTCCATGTGGTGCCTCTCACAAACCCATGCAGCTTATGAATTTGCCATCTGTAAAATATGGTTTCTAAACGTGTTGACAAGGGAAGAAGAACTCCTCTTCCATTTTCCTTCTAGCTAATATCTCAGCCAGAAACTGTCACCTATCAATTCTGCTCATATTTCATTGGCTAGAATTAGTTTCTTGGCACTATCTAGATACAAAGGATGGGGAGATATTGCCAGGTGCAACTTATACTGTAGAGATTATGGATATCAGTGGTCCATTAGCCTTCTGTGTTTCACAAGTGAACTGGCTTAAATAACTGTAAATAGTAATTATTAGGCTGAAGCTAGGATTTGATGATAGATGAGAATTTGAACCCACAAAAGTATGTATCTATAGATGACTAAAGAAGAGGCATAATTAACTATGGATTGAATAAACTATTTTGAATAATTTAGATAGGACCTTAAATTTTATAATAGATAATTTAATAGACCAAGAAAATAAACAATAGTGACTGGTTCTCTGAATTTTATTGTTGTTTTAGATGAAATAAGTTTTAGGTCATGATCCAGCATAAAACATGTAGGTTTTCTTTAAAGTTCAGAAAATTGATACAAGGAATTGGAATTTTTGGCTTCCCTGGTGCCTCAGATGGTAAAGAATTCAAGAGACCTGAGTTCGATCCCTGGGTTGGGAAGATCTCCTACAGGAGGGAGTGGCTACCCTCTCCAGTATTCTTGCTTGTAGAATTCCACAGACAGTGGAGCTTGGTGGGCTGCAGTCCATGGGATCTCAAAGAGTCAGACATGACTGAGCAACTAACATTCACCTTTTGTTGGAATTTTGTCTTGTCCTTAATCCAAGTGATCTAAGTCTCTGTGGAAAGCTGATTTCATGTGCAGTTGCTCCTCATGTATGATTTCTGTTCTTCTGTGATAAATGGGCTCACAATTCTGTCTCAGTTATTATAAAATGTGAGTTTGAGTATTTTGGTTTTGAATCCAAACTTGCAGATGCATGACAAACTAGAGTTGATAGCCGATATTACTATTTTTGCCAAAATGTTTATTGATTGCTGTTTATATGTCACAGAATTACAAGGCACTAGACCTTTGCAAAATCTCAGTTAGATGAAATTATATGAGATTATTTTCTGTAGGATATACAAAATCCCCTTTTGTATGCTACTATTAATTTTTCTTACTACCACTGTATCTGCCTACCACTGCAACCTGAACATGTGGTAATCATTTTATATATTGACAGATGTTTATTGTGTATTTGTTTCTTGTGCTAACCTTCGTACTGGGTATGAATAATACAAAGATTAACAAAACTTGTTGTAAACTTTCAGCATGCAGTAATTTCTCAGAATTAATTGACACACTCTCTTATTTAAAAAAAAAAAAAAAAAACAAACATGTTTTAACTTACCAGCACTCCAAGGAACTTTCAGTTCAGTTCAGTCACTCAGTCGTGTCTGACTCTTTGCGGCCCCATAGACTGCAGGCTTCCCTGTCCATAAACCAACTCCCGGAGCTTGCTCAAGCTCATTCATCTAGTTGGTGATGCCATGCAACCATCTCATCCTCTGTCGTCCCCTTCTCCTCCTGCCTTCAATCTTTCCCAGCATCAGGGTCTTTTCTAAGGAGTCAGTTCTTTGCATTAGGTGGGCAAAGTATTGGAGCTTCAGCTTCAGAATCAGTCCTTCCAATGAATATTCAGGACTGACTGCTCTTTAGGATTGACTGGTTTGACCTCCTTGCAGTCCAAGGGACTCTTAAGAGACTTCTACAATACCACAGTTCAAAAACATCAATTTTTCAGTGGTCAGCTTTCTTTATAGTCCAACTCTCACATCCATACATGACTACTGGAAAACCATAGCCTTGACTAGATGGACATTTGTTGGCAAAGTAATGTCTCTGCTTTTTAATATGCTGTCTAGGTTGGTCATAATTTTTCTTTCAAGAAGCAAGTGCCTTTTAATTTCATGGCTGCAGTCACTATCTGATGTGATTTTGGAGCCGAAGAAAATAAAGTCTGTCACAGTTTCCATTGTTTCCCAATCTATTTGCCATGAAGTGATAGGACCAGATGCCACAATCTTTTTTTTTTTTAATGTTGAGTTTTAAGCCAACTTTTTCACTCTCTTATTTCACTTTCAAAAAGAGGCTCTTCAGTTCCTCTTTGCTTTCTACCATAGGGGTGGTGTCATCTGCTTATCTGAGGTTATTGATATTTCTCCCAGCAATATTGATTCCAGTTTGTGCTTCATCCAGTCTGGCATTTCACAAAATGTACTCTGCATATATGTTAAATAAGTAGGGTGACAATATACAGCCTTGTTGTATTACTCATGACACACTTTAAGAAATATTATATTTATATATAATACAACAGATACAATTGAAGTAATTGTATCCTTCTAGCAAGATAAGAATGGGTTTCAGAATGTGATGCAACTTAGTTTGAATTCTTCCTCTGCCATGTTATATCTATCTAATTTAAAGCATATTTCCTAATCTCTCTAAACATCATGTTCTCAAACCATAAAATAAAATTGTTGCTGCTGCTGCTGCTGCTGCTAAGTCGCTTCAGTCGTGCCCACCTCTGTGCGACCCCATAGATGGAAGCCCACCAGGCTCCCCCGTCCCTGGGATTCTCCAGGCAAGAACACTGAGTGGGCTGCCATTTCCTTCTCCAATGCACGAAAGTGAAAAGTGAAAGTGAAGTCGCTCAGTCGGGTCCGACTCTTAGTGACCCCATGGACAGCGGCCCACCAGGGACCTCTGTCCATGGGATTTTCCAGGCAAGAGTACTGGGGTGGGGTGCCATTGCCTTCCCCGAAAATTGTTGTTACAGTTAGTTAAAGAACATGTGAGAAATAATTGTGCAGAACACAAATGTACAGCAGTTCCTTAATAAATGTTAATTCATTTTCACTTCTGCTTTTAATTTTTTTCAAATCAAAATAAGAAAGGTTTAAAGACTCGATGTTAGTCACTAGATTATGAACAGCATCTCTACCTCTTAAAATACAGGAAAATATAACCATATTCATCCAGTAATAACAGTAGGTCATCTGGAAGATATGAACATGTAGCTTTCATGCTTCACAATATGAATTATAAGAAAGCAGCCTTCCTAAATTGCTAAAAACATTTCCATTATGTTCATACATCAATCCAAATGTTTAATAATGTAAAGGAACAGTGTAGATTAACTTTAGATAAGATTGCCTGAAATGATCATGCTCAGAGATCATATAGAATATTTTGTATATTTATTTCAACAATAGAACAATTTACTGGTAAGAAAAATAATAGTTGAATATTCAGTTTTCCATCTTGAAAAAATAGTAGCTTATGAAGTGATGGTTTTTTATCCTCTACCCTATCTTTCATCTTTTTTATTCATACATTCTTCCAGTTATTCAATAAACATTTGTTGAGTATCTACTGTTTTCCAGAAATTTTACTAGGCAAAGGAGTCAGTTATAAGCAAAAATATGTATGGTTCTCAGCTTTGTGAAAATTTAATTTATTCTATTAGAATTAAATAATAGTGATATCTAACATCATTGATCTTAATTCTTTTAGCAATTCTATAAGATAGGCACTATTATTATTTTGATTTTGAGTCTATTGAAATGAAGTAGGATTATGACGAAATCACACAGTTACCAAGTGCTGCAACACAGGCAGTTTGCTCTAGAGTCTACATGCTTAAGCACCATGATACACTGCTATTACTGTAGTGACTTTCATCAGTACAAAGATACATCACTACAGGGCCTAATGAAAGCCACCCTGAGATTTTTAATCTTATCTGGTAGATGTGTAGTACTCACGTATTGATAATGATAAAGATTTTTGAAATTAAATAATAATAAAGATTCCAGTTTTTAAAGAGCCATCTATAGAAATATAAAAGTGCCCTTTTACAGGGTACAGAGTTTCAGGCCTCAAGGGCTTTGCTTCAAAGTTGAGTATGAATTTCAAGAAATAAACTCACATAAAATAGTTTTAGTTATACTACATTAGGTATGTTGGGTTGCTCTGTTCCACTTAGCTCCAAATGTAACATTATATTTTCAAAACCATTACTGTGCTATCATTTTTTTACTCTCCCCTCTAAAATTCCTAGAAGTTGATATGCTTCCAATATGACAGATGCAGCAAAATGACTAACTATTTTAGGAGAAAACTATTATAAATATATAAAAAGAAGAGCAATTCATTTTGTATTTTATTTGCTACTTCCTATAGGTTATAACACTAGTGTTTATGATATGATTGGTTATTTTCAAGGACAGAGAAAATATTCTCTACCTAATGGGTTTCATTTTTTTTACTTTCAATTCCATTGTTTTAATAACAACAACAAAAAATGTATATTTTAAAAAACAAATAGACTTCAGGAAACGATTCTTTAAGAAATGTATTATTGTGAGACTCAAAATAACAATAATATAAATCAATATTCTATTGCCAGCATGGAAAACATTAAAGTCTGATTTACATTTATTTTCATAATTATTTCTTCCCTCTCTTTCATGTTTTCAATAACTGCTTATGGAACTCTAAGCTGTAACCAAAGGAATTGAAGATAGTAGTAAAATAGTACTGGATATACAAAATTTTTTTTGTTATTCTGAAATTGATATTTTACCCTCCCTAATAAATATTCTATTTTTGTCATGTATTTAACCAAACATTTTTTGTCTGTTTCTATCAAGTAGAATATCAATGCAATAAATTTTCTGGAATATTTACTAATTATAGCAAAAAAATAAAAATAAACAACAAAAACTAAACATGTTCAGTGTACAATTCTTACAAAATTATTTCTCCCTTCTTGACTAAATATTCCCGGGTACTAGGTAAGGGAAGAGTTGTCATTTTATAGTCAATATTTTATTTTCTATGTGAGTGAATGAGTGAGTGAAGTCGCTCAGTCCTGTCCGACTCTTTGCGACCCTATGGACCTACCATGCTTCTCTGTCCTAGATAAGCTCTAAATATTAAGTTGACTCCAGACAAATATTTATTTTGACTTTTGGTATTATTTTAATAAATATAGAATATTTTTCTTCAATTTATTTTGCATTGTGTCAGGAAGGAAGAAATTTTTTCCTCTACGCTTCTAGGTTCTTCTGCCTGGTCTAAGAATTAAACTGAGATGAGAAATGTTAGCAAAACAAAATCAAACAATAGTTTAAAACCACGTAAACATGGGAGACATCTCAGAAAACTGAATAACTTGTCAAAATGGCTGAAACTCTCACCTTAAATATCATCTTCAGCTAAAGGCAAAAAGATTTGGGAGTAGTGGTTTGAGACCTCAGAAGGAAGAAAGGCAATTGTCATGGAAATGGGAAAGTAAATGCTTTGTAAACAAATGTTTTCTGGGCCTTGCAGAGACAGTCGGGCACAGAGGAATTTTAACAGACTTTACTAGGTTCCACATGTAATTTTGGGAAGATCCCCTGGGGGAGGGAATGGCAACCCACTCAAGTATTCTTGCTTGGAGAATTCCATGGACAGATGACGCTGGCAGGCTGCAGTCCATGGGGTTACAAAGAGTGGGACACAATTGAGCGACCAACACCTAACTGGTACAAGAGTTATCTGTGGTGATATCTCCCTTATTGGAACAGGTCCTCTATCTTCATTCCTTAGGCAGTTAGGGGGAAGGTCAAAGTTTCTCCCTGAGTCTTTTGGACCTTGATTGTTTTCAGTTTGAAACAATCCATATGTCAAAGAGACATTTTTGAAGTGGCAAATTTTATCCCTTATAATAACATAGGGACAATAACATAAGAATATTTTATTTAATTTATATGGAGCTTTTACAAGTCTGGTAGCCTCTTTCTATCTTGGTTTGCTTAGTTTGAAAGAAGAAAGATAATGCCTAACTTTGTATATATTAATAACTAGAAATAGTTTGAAGAAAATGCCTTGAATATAGTAGGCACTCAATAAATGGTAGCTAAATTTAAAATGCCAAAAATTCTTTGAGACAGATTTTTGTGAATAAATTGTGTCTAACTCTTTGTGGAAACCCATAGAACGTAGCCCACCAGGCTCCTCTGTCCATGGGATTTTCCTGGCAAGAATACTAGAGTGGGTTGCCTTGCCCTCCTCCCAACCCAGGGGATCTTCCCAACCCAGGGATGGGTGTATATATATATGTATGTATGTATATATGAAGGAAATGGCAACCCGCTCCAGCATTCTTGCCTGGGAAATCCCATGAACAGAGGAGCCTGGCGGGCTGCAGTCAACGGGGTTCCAAAAGAGTTGGACTGGACTCAGGGAGTAAAACAAAATAACTCCATGTATATGTATGTATCATAATGAATTTTTAAGATGGATATGGCAATAATTTTTATCCTACTGGATATCTGGATACCCATCGTTATTTAGTTTAATTGTGCCAAATTGCTTTCCCAAGTACATTCTCAGTACTCTTTGAGCTGTTTTATCTATGAGTATGTAGTCACTACTAAATGATTTGTGTCTTAGAGGCTTTTAACTCAGTCTTTTGGGCAGTTAAGAGGTTCTGTTCTTCTTTTCTTCTTTTTATTATTCACTCATTCTTTCATTCATTCATCTCATTTATTCACCCATTCACTTGTACTATGTTCACTTAATAAATCTTTATAGAGAAACGGTTATCTGCAATAAAAAATATTAACTGTCTTGCCCTCGTAGCTTAGACTACTTTTGACTTTTATTTGGCAAACACTGATTGAGTATGAATGTTGTGTCACACTCTTTTCTAGGAGTTGAGAATATAGGTGAGGAAGAAAACAAGTACCCTTCTTTCTGTCTTGGAACTTATGTTGTCATAGAAAAATAAAAACAGGTGTACGGAGTAAATAGAATATAATATTATACAAGAACTAATAGAGTATAAAGGAGCTTCCCGGATAGCTCAGATGGTAAGGAATCCACCTGCAATGCAAGAGACCCCAGTTTGATTCCTAGGAACAGGAAGATCCCCTGGAGAAGGGATAGGCTACACACTCCAGTATTCTTGGGCTTCCCTGGTGGCTCAGACAGTGAAGAATTCGCTTGCAATATGAGAGACCTGGGTTCGATCCCTGGGTTGGAAAGATCCCCTAGAGGAGGGCATGGCAAACTACTCCAGTATTCTTGTCTGGAGAATTCCATGGCCAGATGAGCCTCACGGGCAGCAGTGCATGGGGTTGCAAAGAGTTGGACAAGACCGAGTGACTAAGCACAGCACAGCAATTGAATGTAAAAAAAAGTAACATATTTACTCTGACTGAGCAAAACCTTTCTTCATGATCAGAGCTACATACTTTTATAGAATCCATTTTTATAAGTTGGATTTTTTTCAGTACCTCCATTTTGATGCCACTATTTGCCATTGTCCTGCTCTGCTTTAGTTTGTCCTGAAGCTAAACTGTCCAAGAATCAAAATTGATTTTTAGTTTCAGCTAATTAATATTTTTCTAATTTAGCTTATTTTCCTTGTTTGGGAAATGAGAGCAAATATTTCTCTGGTCTTCCTTCATACTATCAAGCTAAAATAGAAATTGGGGCCTTGCTTCTGCTTCCTCTTTGTCCACTTGAGTGTGTCTCTAGTGAAGAGAACCTCTCAGTAAAAATCAGATGCTTGTAAAGTAAAAGAGCTGCTGAATGCCTAAGGCATGTCTGAGCAAGCTTTACTGCCCTATTTATAAGACAACAGGGTGCTTTGCTTAGAAAACCCAGCTTCTTCTGGGAGCCCACAGGCAAGTTGGTTACCAGGCAACAACTGATTTCTTATGAAAACCAAATATAAAAGCCTACATCATTAATTAAACAGATAAGGATACAGTCTTCCCATAGTTACTAAGCTGAAAGCAAGGAAGTTATGCATCAAATATGTATAAATCATCATTTTGGTTTTGCAAAGATGCTCTTGTTTTAGTCATATACAGCAGGTAACTGCTGTGAGAATAAGATGAGTAGTCTGTATTAAAATGTCACTTATTGGTTAGAACAGTTGAATAGTTTTTATCTATTAGAAAAGAGATTACAGCCAGGAGGTTTATATGTAAATTTCAGGAAAGGTGCACTCATTGACATTGTCAGTTTAGCATAAGCTGTGCCATTCCAGTCTTAGGTGATAGAAAGAGGACAGATAGAGAAAAAGCATGTTATGATAGGCCCCAAGGAAGCAAAGCAGAAGAAACAAAATAAATTGCAGCATTCAAAGTCCTATTAAGTAGATCATTGTCAGTATTTAGGTTTCCAAAATTAAGTCAGAGGGGATGTCATACAATTGAGCAGTTCTTTTCTAGAACCATAATGTGGCAGTTGCTACTGTAATCAGAGGGTAACTGCACTCTATTCCACTCATAAGCTCCACTAGGCCACGGTGAATAAGCTGGACAGATACAGAAAGGCAGGAACACCCAGAACCTTACATTATTTCTACCAAGAGATGAATGATAAGTACGGGAAGGTTAGGAGGAACAAGGGACTAAACTTGTTCCCAGGAAGATAAGAATAAAATGTTTGCAGGCAGATATTAGTCTGATGATCTCAGAGAATATGAGCTGGTTTGAATATCTCAGAGCATTTTTGTGAGAGGTGTTTCTCTGTTTGCATTCATAATTCCTATAACTAGTTAAATTTTGATGGCCTCTGAAGTTTCTTGTCCTCTGATAGGTAGATGCCTAAGAATGTTGATTTGGAAAGATGTTATATTTTCTGTAGGGCTTCCTAGGTGATGCTAGTGGTAAAGAACCCGACTGCTATTGCAGGAGACATGAGATATGGATTCCATCCCTGGGTCAGGAAGATCTGGGGGATGGTATGACAATCCACTCTAGTAGTCTTGCCTGGGGAAGCCTGTGGGCACAGGAGCCTGGCAGGCTACAGCCTATAGGGTTGTAAAGAGTCAGGCATGACTGAAACAACAGCACACACACACACACACACACACACACACACACACACAAAAGTTATATTTTAAAATTAATTTTAGTGATATTATCTTTTTAAGTGGGTTGAACGATGATGTACTTTAAGAGAATACAGTTGACCACTCTGTGTATGTGTATGCGTGTGTATTTTTTTTTTTTAAGTCACATGATGGTTGTTTAATCCATGAACTTGACAGGTAGACTGAATTGTATACCCAATCATATACTCTTCTCCACTTACCCAACTTGTCACTTGATCAAATGTTGACTGAAATTTTTGTCTCTGAAGCAATTATGAATGAGAAAACGGTTATGAGTATACACCAGTTTTTCAGGACAACTATATTCTTATTTCCTAGTTTAGTTTTTTAAAGGTCAGGAGAAGATATAATAAGTCACATAGCTTGAGTATTATAAGCAACTGCCACCCTGAAACTTTAAGTAATTCTTCCAAAATCCAGTTATAATCTGCATCCAGTGTGATGTCAAATGCTTGTCTGTAAAAGATAAGAGAAAATCCAGATTCTCTTCTCTGCTTCCTCTGGGAAGTTTCTCTGGTGATAAGATTGGAAAATAGGATGATAAGAGTTAATTGACATTACTACAAAGTTCTTTCAAAAGTTGAGCAGTTCAATGTTTTTTCATTATTAGATTCAAGTTATGCTTCTCCAATAGATATACTACTAAAGCATTTTTTGTGACCCATTTAAGGTATCACATTCAGATACAAATGTGGCAAAATAAAAACTGGTTAATCTGAGTATATATGGGATTTTCTTTTACTATTTTAAAAACTTTTCAATAAGTTCACTATTATTTCAAAATAAAAGTTCAAAAATAATTATGATTGACTTTGGGATGTATTTCATAACAAATTCCTAATGATATTCTTATTAGATAAACTTGAAATATATTTTTGAAGCTATTAAAGTTATTATATAGTTGGTTTTTTGGAGGATTGCTATGGTTTTCTTTGTCTACTTTTCTTTATGTCTTCATGTTTGTCTTTAACATGATCATATGGATGATTAATTCTGATTATTGTAACTGTAAATATTCAGTATTAATGACTACATTTCTGAGTTCTAATTCTCACATTTTATAATGTTTTGCTTTAATTTAAAAGAGAAATGAAGTAGGTTTTTTAGTGATCGCTTAATAGATCCAGATTTTTGCTAGTGCTTTCCCATGTGTTATCTAATAACACAATTTAATTTAAATCTAATTTAATCTTTATAATAACACAGTGATTAATGTGCTATTGTCTCAATATTTTAAATGAAGAAAATGACTTTCAGTACATATATTTTCAGGGTCATGAAATTTTAGTAAATGAGTCAACACTAGGATTCAAAGCTATCTGGCTTAAAGTCAATGGATTTTCAATACAGTCTCATTTCAGGATTAAATTCATTATTCACAGTTTTAATTTTAATAGGTATGCTATATGATCTATGTTGAAAATAGTATGACTGTGATAAGGGAACACTTAAGAATAAGAAATTTTCTATTTAATTTTTAAATAAACATTTCTCAAGCACCTAATATGATGTGTAGATCAATATATTGAGTACATATTAATCAGCAAATTAAATCAGATCTTTTCTACCTTCACCACACATTTTTAATTCAGAAGTTGACTAAATCATTGATACATGTTCAAATTTGTTGGCATGATTAATACAAAATTGTGTTTTTATCTGTGGCTCTACCATGGTGATTCTCAATAGGAACGAGGAGAAGTATATACACATATATATATATAAATATTACCACTTACTGTTTCTCCTATCCCACACTTACCTCTGAAGGCACAATAGAATCTGGGCATGATTTAAACATTGGGTGTATAAAAGCTTCGCTTATAAATCTTGACAAATGCCCTACAAAATACTCTCATAATCATTCTGTAGTTTAGGAATAAAGTTATATTCTGAGAATATTATATCACCATTCAAGAAGACAAATCAGAGAAAGCATTTATGCTTTTATGACATTGGTTATTACTGTTGACTTTCATCTAGTTTACATAAAAAAACTAACATTTAAGAGGTTTAAGACTTCTTAAAGATTATGTATTGTGTGATAAATATGCTTGATTTTAATATTTTTAATTACAAAAAATACTAGGCCGTACTTGCCCTCTGCAACAGCCGATAGTCTTATCTGTGGAGTGTGTTTCTCTCTAAGTAAATGCAGTTCTTACCTATCAAAAAGGAAAACAAAAAATAATAGTCAGGCAAATTAGGATGTCCAGGGTCATCTCTTACCCCCAATAATATCTATATTCATTATATAACAATTTTCACTTCTGCTTTGAAATTATTAAATAATATATCTTCTCCTTTCATTTTTTTTTTGACTGTGCCTTAGTGTAGGCTATATAGTTAGATAGTTGCAGTAAAACAAATTATCATCACAAATACAAATTTATGTGTATGAGTATGTGTGTTCACCAAAACCTGCAGAGTTCCTCTGTTTCATCTAAGATCAAATTTAATCTCCTGAGCCCTATGTTGCATTTTTTTTTTTGTTCTGAGTCATTTTGGTTAAGAAAAAAAGGAGAATTTTCTTAATTAAAAATAATTTTATTTAGAAATATTTTTGTACAATGTATTTTATTTAACATTGAACATATAGCCTAAGACTAAGATAGAGGGATTATTTCTCTCTGACATTCTGAGGAAACAATTTAAATCTATTATTTATCTTTCCATGAAGAACAAATTAGAAAACACATTATTTTATATTTATTTATGAAAAAGCTTGCATTGCCAAATCTCAAGCATGGAACAGTCAACTTTGCTTATTCTTTTTTTTTAAAAAAAAGTCCCCTTTTCACAATGTTTAAGTCACTGAATAAAATAACACACCTAGTGTAAACCACTCATGGCTTAATATTATCAAATATATGAATAATAAAAGAATATAATGGAAAGAATACCAAAGCCATCTTTTTCATGCATATACTTCTTATTAAATCATATATCAAAAAAGAAACTGTAAAAATTCCATAAAAAGACATACATTTATACCACTTTTCCATTAAAACACTTCCATTCAATGCAGATAATAGTTTTAGAGTTAAATTCTCCAGAGAAGAGAAGTCTATTTAAAAATATTGCCCAAACCTACTACATACAGTTTACCATTTTAGAAACTAAATTTTCAAAATGATAGGAGATGCAGAAACCCACTGTTCTACATTCAGATGCCAACTCTTTCCACTCCTCAAATATTTGGTAGAGTTTGAGACTTTAGGAATAGAGTTTATTATTGATTAAGAAGTTATATCATCTTAGGAGAGAATAAAGAATTAGGAATACTATCAATACTAAGAATCAAATAAAAATTACTTGCTCATGTGTACTTTCCAAGGGGTGCAATTTTATATTCAGTATCTATTACAGTGTCAGGAAGAAAGATGGGATATTTACAGGGAAAAAAAGAACATTGTTCCAGACCATGAGGTGATAGGGTATTTTCTTGGGAGGCTTTGAGCTGAGTAAGAATAGGTGAGTTGATTTTCCAGGAACAAATACCTAATTAAAGAAGAGAACAACAGGACTGGACATAGATCTTCTAAACACCAGTTTATTTATCATAGCTGTCTTCAAGCAAAAAGAATTAAAGTGTAAGTGTAATTTTAAATAAAAGGCTACAGTCCAGATTCACATTTTTTTTTTTTTTTTCACACTGATTGGGCACTTATTAATCTCTAAGCCTAGCTAACTACTTCAAAACTTTTGTGCAAGTTTGTTAGCTGAGAGAAAATAAGATGCCTATTTTACTAATATTGAAAAATGTGGTGAAAAATTTTTAATTCCCATACCCCATTGATGAGCCTGGAGTATAGTCTTTTTTTCTATGAAGAAAAGCCCATTGTTATTGCAAAAACTATTTAGGTGACAGAAGTATTGAAAAGTGCTTTATTCCAATTAAGTGACATGTATTGGACTCAGTTTATATAAAGAAGCAAGTGATCTAGAATAGCCAACACAATAATGAAGGAGAAGGACAAGGACACTATCCTGTCTCAAGTCTTGCTATAAAGCTACAGTAGTCAAAGGGCCTCCCTGGTGGCTCAAATGGTAAAGAATCTGTCTGCAATGCGGGAGACCCAGGTTTGATCCCTGGGTTGGCAAGATCCCCTGAAGAAAATAGTAACCCACTACAGTATTCTTGCCTGGAAAATCCAATGGACAGAAGAGCCTGGGGTTGCAGAGAGTTGGACACGACTGAATGACTAACACATTCACTTTCACAATAATCAGTACAGTATGATACTGGTGAAAGAAAACACAAATAGATCAATGGAATGGAATAGGAAGCCAAGAAACAGACCACATAATTATAGGCCAGTGGTATTTGACAAAGCAGAAAAGACAACACGATAGTGGAAAGTTGTTCTTTTCAACAAATGGTGCTGAAAAATATGAACATTTGTATGCAAAAAAAGGGAAAAAAAATCTAAACACAGACCTTACACCCTTCACAAAATTTAATCCAAAATGGATCATAGGCTTAAATGTAAAATGCAAAAGTATAAAACTTCGAGAAGATAACAGGAGAAAATCCAAATGACTTTGGATATGGTGATAACTTATCAGATACAGCACTAAAGAAAAAATAATTGATAAGCTAGATTTCATTAAAATTAAAAACTTGTGTTCTGTGGAAGAGAAAGAGAAGCCACAGACCTGGAGAAAATCTTTGCAAAAGACATAAAGGGCTCATCCAAGACATATACAAAAACTGTTAAAACTCAGCAATAAGTAAACAAACAAACAAAAATAAAAAGGCCAAAGACCTTATAAAACATGTCACCAAAGAAGATATACAGAGGGAAAACAAGCATATGAAAAAAATCCTTTGCATCATGTGTCATCAGGGAAATGTGAATTAAAACCAGATAGCTATGTATTTACTAGAAAATCCAAAACACAACATCAAATGCTGACCATGATGTAGAGCAAAAGGAATTCTTATTTATTACAGGTGGGGATGAAAAATTGTAACAGTTACTTTTGAAGAAAGTTTGATTAGTTCTTGCAAAACAAAACATGCTTTAACCATATGTTCTAGGAATTATGCTACTTAGTATTTACTCAAATTACTTAAAAATTATATCCACACAAGAACCTGCACATGATTGTTTATAGGAGCTTTGTTCATAATTGCCAAAACTTGGAAGTAACAAGATGTCCTTCAGTAGGTGAATGGATAAATAAACTGTGACAATCCAGACAATTAAATATTCAGTTCAGTTCACTTGCTCAGTTGTGTCCAACTCTTTGTGCCCCCATGGGCTGCAATACACCAGGCCTCCCTGTTCACCACCAACTCCCAGAGCTTACTCAAACTCATGTCCACAGAGTCGGTGATGCCATCCAACCATTTGATCCTCTGTCGTCCCCTTCTCGTCCTGCCTTCAATCTTTCCCAGCATCAGGATCTTTTCCAATGAGTTTCTTCTTTGCATCAGATGGCCAAAGTATTGGAGTTTCAGCTTTAGCATCAGTCCTTTCAATGAATATTCAGGACTGATTTCCTTTAGGATGGACTGATTTCCTTTAGGATCAGCAGATTTCCTTTAGGAAGGATCTCCTTGCAGTCCAAGGGACTCTCAAGAGTCTTCAACACTGCAGTTTGAAAGCATAAATTCTTTGGCACTCAGCTTTCCTTATAGTCCAACTCTCACATCCATACATGACTACTGGAAAAACCAAAGCTTTGACTAGATGGACCTTTGTTGGCAAAGTAATGTCTCTGCTTTTTAATATGCTGTCTAATTTGGTCATAGCTTTTCTTCCAAGAAGCAAGTGTCTTTTAATTTCATAATGAAATATTATTTGGTGCTAAAAAGAAATGAGCTACAAAGTCATGAAAAGACAAGGAAGAAACCTAAAAATATATTAATAGGTAAAATAAATCTCTGAAAAATGCTATATACTGTGTGATTCTAACTACATGACATTCTGGAAAAGACAAAACTATGGAGGCAGTGGGGAAAAAAAGTGATTTCCAGAGGTTGGGAGGTGAATGAGGTATAAGTAGGCAGAGCATGGAGGATTTTAGGGGCAATGAGAATACTATGTATGATACCAGAATGATACATATGTGTCATTATACATTTGTCAAAACTCATAGAATGTACTTCACCAAGAGTGAACTATGGACTTTAACTGATAATATGTATCAATGTAAGTTCATTGACTGTAATAAATGTACCAATTTGGTCCATGAAATTTATAACTAAGATGTGTGAGTGTGGGAGCAAGGGGCATATGGGAACTCTTGTGCTTCCTTCCCAATTTTGTCATGAAACTAAAGCTGCTCTAAAAAAAAGAAAATCTACTTAATCAAAAAGTGTACATGGAGCTCCTGCTAGTGTCAGACATTGTTGTTGGCTTTGGGGTATAAAAGATGCTTTAAGCACACAGTGGAAGTAGATAATTAAACAGATAATTTCAACATAATTGTTTGAGTGATAAGATAGTGATATACATAAAGCCCAGAAAAGGGAAAATAAGGAGGCAAAAGAAAAAGTCAGAGAAATCTTGGAGAAGAATTTTCTTTCTGCTTGAGCTAAAGTTTTAGAATTGTGTGATGATGGCTCAGATGATAAAGAATTTGCCTGCAATGCAGGAGACCTGGCTTCGATCCCTGGGTAGGGAAGATCCCCTGGAGAAGGGAATGGCAACCCACTTCAGTATTCTCACCCGGAAAATCCTATGGACAGAGGAGCCTGACGGGCCCATGGGGTCACAGAGTTGGGCATGATTGAGCAACTAAACACTTGAGCTAAAAGCTTTAGAATTGTGTAATATAATACATAGTATAGGATTTTCACTAATATGAGAAAAAAATGCAAAATCATTTTTATTTATCACTTTAGCAAAAATAATCTTTCAACATTTCAAGTTTGTATAAGGTAGAGTAGGAGTGTAATTGCTGAAAATATCTTTTATAACTCATGACAAAAATTCTAAAATATTGCATATTTGGAATAAATGCTCAGAGGTAAACATTTAGTATTACTATACCATATTTTAGATTTATAAAGAATTACCAGAAAATGAATTATTTTCTCACTTGTATGTTTTCTTGTATTGTTTTACATCAATTAAATCTTAAGCCAATACATTGGCTTACATAGCTAAGAAGTCTAGAGATAAACATGAGTTTAAATAGGATTGAATATAAGACTCATGGAAAGTAATTAAAATCATGTCTATCTCTATTCTTTGATTTGGCTTCACTCTCTATTGGCTTCATTCTTAGGCTCCATGTGGTACTTAAAATGACTGCCAATAGCTGCAAGACAACTGTGCCTCATGTTCACTTCAAATGGAAAGGAGAATGGAGTTCCTGCTCAGGTCCAAGGATTATTTGTTTGTTCCTCAGTAGAATTAGCATCCATCCCAGAACCAATCACTGGACCAACAATAAAAAGTTATTCTAATTAATATGACTTGGGTAAAATGTCCCACTTTTGGAGTTAGAGAACAGAAACCAAACTGAAAGTTAGATACAGTGAAAAATACATGATTCTATGCAGAAAATTCATAATGCTGAATAAAGGATAGACACATGGCAGCTAAAATCTTCAAATGTCCTGGAGATATCAACTGCTTACTAAGCTCCAGTACCCAATATCTCTTCTTTATTCAGCTACTAGAACATCTGAATGTCAGCCATATATACTCCCCTGAATATAGGCAATATCTCCTATTCTGTCTTGAAACTACGTGAGCTATTCATGTAAGTTTGAGCCAAGGGGGTAAGAGCAGAGTTTGTGTTTGAAACTTCTGAATGATCTCTTTAAAAATGGTTGTAGAGATGTGGTTGGACCAAGAGTCTGTCATATAGAGTGAAGTAAATCAGAAAAAACAAATATTGTATATTAATGTATGTATGTGGAATCTAGAAACATGGTACAGATGAATGAATAAAGATGAGGAGGTAGAGAAGGGCAGAGGGGAGGGAAAGGTGAGGTGAACTGGGAGATTAGGTTTGACATGAATACACTAGTGTACATAAAATAGATAGCTAGTGGGAACCTACTGTATAACATAGTGTTGTATAGAATCTGCTGTATATTTATAGCTCAGTGTTCTGTGATGATCTAGATGGGTAAGATGGGGAATAGTTTCAGAGGGTCCAAGAGGGAAGAGAAATATATATATACATACAGCTGGTTCACTCTGTTGTACAGTAAAAACTAATACAGCATTGTAAAGCAATTATACTCCAGTAAAAAATGATTACTTTGAACTCTGCCTTTATCCCATTTTATAAGCAGTGAAATGACAGTGATTTTTGGCAACATTGGAAGTGTCAGGGAGGGGAAAATTTCTTTTTCTCCTTCTTGGTTCTTTGGGCCAGTAAATAATTAACTTAATACAAAACATATTAACAGGGAAAAAAAATAATTTGGTACATGTGAAGGTCCCTTAGACATAAGACCTAAAAAGATAGGCAGCTTTTCTACCTTTTAAGTAAAGAAACAATACATTTGTGAAGATTGAAAACACAGAGAAGTTTGGGCTTGGGATAACAAATTAGTGAAGAAGTAGCAAGGTTTATGTATACTGCCTTCTTGGCTTTAAACTCTCCATTTCAGGTGATAAGGATGCCTCTCTACTTCCTAGTATAGGGAGAGGATCATTCATATGGGAGATTTCTTTTCTCCTTTCAAGGGGATCAGAGTGCTTTTCTTGCTCCAGCTATTTCTTAAGTAACTTTAATTCAAAATAATCAATATGCCAAAGTGGCATGTTTGGGGGCAGCCCTTTGAGCCCCATCAGAAGCCAAATCTAGAACCGATGACTCTTTCAATACTATGAGAAAAATCTCTCAATATTTTGAAGGCAAACATGTATATCTGTGTATTTCCAAATAACTAGTTTATTTTTTAGCCACTTTTATTTTAATAAATTACTATTATAATTAGGTAGAGTTATGCTGGGATCAGCAATGTAGTTTGTCTAGAAAAGAAAGACATTTTCAATTTTATGCATAATACTCTGAACCTACTCACACTATTTCTAATTTTTTTTTCTTTTAATAGGTAAAATCTACACTTAAGAGCAAAAAAATGACTTCAAATCAGACACTTGACTAAAGTAATAAATGAATTCTACATTCAGCATTGTTTAGATTCAGGTCTATTTTATTGATGATATAATGACCTGGCCAGGTAGAACTGGCTTTAGACTTGTCCCTGAGGAGAAAGTTATTAGTATCTGTCAATCCCATCAAAATTATCACAAAATAAACAGATATTATACTTCAGAAGGGATTGTTTTAAACACAAAGTTTGATTAATTTTGACACAAAGCGTGTTGTGGCTCTAATTAAGTGTCCTGGTGGGTTAGTCTCTGTTGAGAAGATTTCCTTACCCTTGATGACAAGTATAAACGAGAAGAGTTGCTCTTTCAGACAGGAGATGCAAAGGTTTCCAAGGCAGCCCATTTTCTTGCAGAAAAGCATAACATTCAGAATAGCAAAAATTAAATGGGGTTAAAAAAAAACCCAATCTGTAATAAGTACAGATTGTCAATATACTCAAAATACTATTGTTTCATCCATCGGTGAATCAAATGGCTTGATTTCTTAAGTAATACTTCTCCCGGGTACTTGTCCTTTCACACACCTCACCTATTAGTGTGAGTTTACACTAAAATAAGTATGCACAATCCAGGACTGAGAATTTCCATAAGATCCAGGGTCTCAAAACTTAAAGAATATAATGCATTTTTTTAAAAAAATTTAAAAACCAAGTCATAAGCTTTCCAAACCTAGTGGATTTCCTGAATATTTATAAACTAGCAATTATGCAATGCAGGAGACGTAAGAGACACAGATTCGATCCCTGGGTTAGAAAGATGCCCTGAAGGAGGGCATAGCAACCCACTCCAGTATTCTTGCATGGAGAATCCCATGGACAGAGGAACCTGGTGAGCTATATTCACACAGAGTAAGACACGACTAAAGTGACTTAGCATGCACAAAACATCTATCATTTAATCTAATTTCAGACACATTTCTGAGTGTTTTAAATGTATTAGCTCAATAAATTCTCCTAACAACTCCATAAAAAAATGGTAATACATTATCTCTATTTTGCAGATAAAGAAACAGAAGCCTGTAAAGTTTACATAACTTGTTCAAAGTCAGCTAATAAGTGACAGGGGACAGCTATCAGATGCAACCAATCTGATTTCATACTCTATATTGAGAGTCCCTTGGACTGCAAGGAGATCCAACCGGTCCATTCTGAAGGAGATCAGCCCTGGGATTTCTTTGGAAGGAATGATGCTGAAGCTGAAACTCCAGTATTTTGGCCACTCATGCGAAGAGTTGACTCATTGGAGAAGACTCTGATGCTGGGAGACATTGAGGGCAGGAGGAGAAGGGGTCGACAGAGGATGAGATGGCTGGATGGCATCACTGACTCGATGGATGTGAGTCTGAGTGACCTCCGAGAGCTGGTGATGGAGAGGGAGGCCTTGCGTGCTGCAGTTCATGGGGTCGCAAAGAGTCGGACACGACTGAGCAACTGATCTGATCTGATCTGATTGTTAAAGAAGATAAAATCTATTGTATGGAAAATATTCATGTTTGAAAGAGAAGGAACTGATGAACTTTAACAAATGTATATGTTCATATGTTTTTAATGAAAATGAACATATGTGTAATGGTTACTATAATTCTAACACCAATTTATTTGGTCTTTAAGAAGCTCAAATCATACAGTGATACTTTTTCCAGGGATGGGAAGGTGGTTACTAGATCTGTTACTGGTTTGCAAACAGTGAAATCCTAAATTTTGAGACATTTATTGTACAATGAATAAGAGACAATGAGATGGAAAGGAGATAGTTATCTAGGAAGTGTAGATGCCGGAAACCAGAGTAAAGCAAGGATATAGCAATATTGCAGGGGAAATGGGAGCTTAAGAGCAACAGAATAGGTTGTGGGCAGAGGAGGTAGTGTTGGAAGCTACTCTGTGTGCTTCCTTCATTTCTAAACTGATTTTTAAAAGATAGTCTACGTCTATTTAGTTGTTGGGCTTCCCTGGTGGCTCAGAGGTTAAAGTGTCTGCCTCCAATGCAGGAGACCAGGGTTTGATCCCTGGGTGGGGAAGATCCCCTGGAGAAAGAAATGGTAACCCACTCCAGTATTCTTCCCTGTTGCTCACCATATTTGGCCTACTAGCCATACTTCATAAATATTAAAAAAATAGAGAACACATTCTTGCCTTCTGCTCATGACATTTTGGCTCTTCTGTTTCGCCATTTACAAAACCTGTATTCTAATTACCTGAAGGAATTTTACACCCATGTGTTGTTCTCTGCTTAGCTTGCTGAAAAGAATAAGCATCTTAATTTTGTTAAGTGAGTTTAGGGTGTGTCATTTGTTTTCCAGCTTTAGATATTTCTCACTGAACAAGGAAGATACTTTAACCTTTTACCCTGAGGCTCTGTCTGTTTGAAGCAAGGAAACGGTAAATCGATTCTTTCAAATATTGGTTAATTTAGGAAAGACAAAACATTTCATATAATTTTAGATTGAGGTTGCTGAAGTGTTGTCCACTTCATGCCAATGGGCAGGCTCTATAAGTACAGAAATATTTGTGAGAATATTCATTTATTCTATATTAATTAAATAGTAATTATTAACGGCTTTCAATTGATCAGATACTGTATTATGCTGAGATTTATTGATGTCCTAAAGGAGTTTTCAGATTAATAGGAAATAAAGATAATGTTCATTATAATTTGTTTAGCGCATATGTGCCAAGGACAATGCTGAGGACTTTATATGCATTATTTCATTTGGTCCTCTTGGGAAGGAAAATAAAATTTCTGGCTAGTCTAATAATTTAATTGACAGGTTTAAAGAGAAAATCAAATTTTAATTTTGTATGTACAAGAGTTCATGGAAATATGAAACTCAAAGAAAAGAGCAAAACAGGCAGCATTTACATCGTTTAGACTGGACTTCCCTGGTGGCTCAGATTGTAAAGAATCTGCCTGCAGTGTGGGAGACCTGGGTTTGATCCCTGGGTTGGGAAGGTCCCTAGAGAAAGGAATGGCCACCCACTCCAGCATTCTGGCCTGGAGAATTCCATGGAGAGAGAAGGCTGGTAGGCTACAGTCCATGGGGTCACAAAGGATTGGACATGACTTAGCAACTAGTACTTATATGCCTTTTAGACAAAGATTTAATACATTTATGAAGAACTGACAAGACAAATAAACTTAGGCTTGGATACTAATTAGTGAAGAAATTCAGCAGAGTTGCTTTACCTTATTTTCTTTATCCTGAATTCCTTGTCTCTAGGGTAAGGTTGTCTCCCTCTTCATGAAGACAGAGTACCTTTCATATATGAGACTTGTTTTCTGCTTTCAGGGGGAACAAAGGACAAAGGAGTGTCAGAGCATCATTCTTGCACCAGCTGTTTCTCAAATAACTTTAATTCAAAATAGTCAATAGGCCAAAGTGGCATATTTGGGGGCAACTTGCTTTGAACCCTATTAGTCCTCAAAGCCATTCTAGAATTTATGCACTCTTATTAAAAATGGCTGACATTTATGTGCCTCCCAGTGCACACATGTAACTCCCTCAGTGAAAAATGGAATTTTGCTCCAGTCCCTTGAATCCTCCCTGGCTTGTGAATGCTGTGTTAGTTTCAAGTCTAGCCTCAAAGACCCTTGTTGGTTTTCTACCTGCCTGTGGGAGATTTGGACACCATGGAAGCAGTGCAGATTATTTTATCAGAGACAGAAGCTCATGTGGAACCAGACGTGCAACTTGGAATCCTGTTGCATCTAGCCTTCGAATAATTCCAATATTGCTGTTGTTCAGTCACTCAGACATGTCTGACTCTTGGCGACCCCATGAACCAGGCTTCCCTGTCCTTCACCATCGACAGGAGCTTGCACAGACTCATGACCATTGAGTCAGTGATGCCATCAAACCATCTTGTCTTCAGGTGTCCCCTTTTCCTCCTGTCTTCAATATTTCCCAGCATCAGAGTCTTTTCTAATGAGTTGGTTCTTTGCATCAAGTGGCCAAAGTATTAGAGTTTCAGCTTCACCATGAGTCCTTCTAATGAAGAGTCAGGATTGATTTCCTTTAGGATTGATTGGTTTGATCTTGCAGTCCAAGGGACTCTCAAGAGTCTTTTTTAACACCACGGCTCAAAAGCATCAATTCTTTGTCTCTCAGCTTTCTTTATGGTCCAACTCTCACATCCATACATAACTACTGGAAAAACCATACATTTGACTACATGGAACTTTGTCAACAAACTAATGCCTCTGCTTTTTAATACGCTGTCTAGGTTGGTCCTAGTCTTTCTTCCAAGGAGTAAGCATGTTTTAATTTTGTGGCCTCAGTCACCATCAGAAGTGATTTTGGAGCCCAGAAAAATAAAGTCTATCACGGTTTCCATTGTTTCCCCATCTATTTGCCATGAAATGATAGGATGGGATGCCATGATCTTTGTTTTTTGAATGTTGAGTTTTAAGTCCACTTTTTCACTCTCCTTTCACCTTCATTAAGAGGCTCTTTAGTTTCTCTTTGCTCTCTGCCATAAGGGTGGTGTCATCTGCCTATCTGAGGTTATTGATATTTCTCTCAGCAATCTTGATGCCAGCTTGTGCTTCATCCAGCCCAGCATTTCCTATGATGTACTCTGCATATAAGTTAAATAAGCAGAATGAAAATATACAGGCTTGAGGTACCCCTTTCTCAATTTGGAACCAGTTTGTTGCTCCATGAGTGATTCTAACTGTTGCTTCTTGACTGGTGTATAAGTTTCTCAGGAGGCAGGTAAGGTGCTCTGGTATTCCCATCTCTTTAAAATAATTTTTTGGTTTGCTATGATCCACACAGTCAAAAACTTTAGTGTAGTCAGTGAAGCAGAAGTAGATGTTTTTTTCTGGAATTCTCTTGCTTTTTATGATTCAACAGATGTTGGCAACTTGATCTGTTTCTTCTGCCTTTTCTAAATCCAGCTTGAATATCTGGAAGTTTTCAGTTTACATACTGTTTAAGTCCAGCTTGGAGAAGGCAATGGCACCCCACTCTAGTACTCTTGCCTGGAAAATCCCATGGACGGAGGAGCCTGGTGGACTGCAGTCCATGGGGTCACTAAGAGTCAGACACAACTGAAGTGACTTAGCAGCAGCAGCAGTAAGTCCAGCTTGGAGAATTTTGAGCATTACTTTGCTAGAAAGTGAAATGAGTGCAATTGTTTTGTAGTTTGAATGTTCTTTGGCATTGCCTTTCTTTGGGATTAGAATGGAAACTGACCTTTCCAGTCCTGTGGTCACTGCTGAATTTATCTTCAGTGAAGTAGTCATAGTAATATTTTTAAAACATAACTTTCTGCTGAGAACTCTATAATCATTCCCCTTTTGACTCAAAGTGAAAAATCAGTCTTTGCCACACTTTCTTTTGTCATTCTTACATATTCCTCTTTTCTTTCCTTATCTTATTTCAGTCCCACTGACTTTTCTGTTCCTTGACCTTGTCAGGTTCCTAACTTACAGCCTCTGACTGACTGCTGCTTGTATGAGGAAAACTTAATTGTTGTTCAGTTGTGTTCAACTCTTTGATACCTCATGGACTGAAGCATGCCAGACTTCCCTGTCCTTCATCATCTCCTGGAGTTTGCTCACACTCGTGTCCATTGTGTTGGTGATGTCATCCAACCATCTCATCCTCTGGCGTCCCCTTCTCCTCCTGCCCTCATTCTTTCCTGGCACCAGTGTCTTTTCTAATGAGTCAGCTCTTTGCATCAGGTGGCCAAAGTATTGGAGCTTCAGTGTCAGCATCAGTCCTTCCAAAGAATATTCAGGGTTGATTTCCTTTAGGAAATCAGGCACCAGGAGAGCTTAGCCTGTGTATCACGATAGCCATCTCCCTCACTTCCTTCAGTGTGTCTGTCTAACCTCATCATTGCACACCACTGCCATCCTTTTCACCCTTCTCTGTGTTTTCTTTGTGTCAAAGCAATTATCTCATTGTAACATTCTATATTTAACGATGTATTTATGCATCATATGTTCGTTTTGCTCCTCTCTTTTCCAGCATTACTTCCATGAGGACAGTGGTACTTTTGATCATCCTTCTACTCTAAGGTCTCAGTGGGTAAAGAATCTGCCTGCAATGCAGGAGACACAGGAGACATGCATTCAATCCCTGGGTTGGAAAGATCCCCTGGAGGAATAATTGGCAACCCCCTCAAGTATTGTTGCCTGGAAAATCCCATTGACAGAGGAGCCTGGTGGACTTCAGTCCAAAGGGTGGCAAAGAGTCAGATGCGACTGAGCACGTGCTCCTACATGTCGCTCTAAATACCTTGAACATGCAGTTGATTATATCTGTCATGTGAAGAACTAAATGAGTGGTTCTTGCCACTCATGAGTGGTTCTTGGATGGTTTAAAGTGTTGTTTAAAATAAAAAAATAATAAGTCACTGAGTGGAAAGATTTCACCAGCTTTAAACTTCTTTTAAACAAATCAAGCTACCCAATGATTTTCTAAGTTTTAGATGAAGTGAAGATAGAATAAGTTGAATATTTACTTTAACTTTGTAATAGCCTGACAAATATTTTGGGATCAAATATTTGGTAATATTATATTTTATATTCTGTAGTTTCATCACAAAATATAATGAAGCACCCAATCTAAAAAACCATATTAATGAAATATATACATCTGTTTTATGATATTTGGGGAGGGAGCTTCCCAGATGGCACAGGTGGTAAAAAACTGCTTACCAAACAGGAGATATAAGAGATATAGTTTCGACCCCTGGGTTTGGAATATCCTGGGGAGAAGGAGATGGCAACCCACTCTAATATTCTTGCCTGAAAAATCCCATGGACAGAGGAGCCTGGCAGGCTACAGTCCGTAGGATTACAGAGTCAGACACAACTGAGATGACATACAGCACTATGATACTTGAAATATTATTTTTAGTAATTGATGATTATAAATATAGTGTATTTGCTTTTTATTATACATCCTTGGACATTTCTCTGCTTTATTTTACAATTACTAATCAGGAAGTAATTCCTTCCTCCTAATAAACTGATTATAAAGTATGGGGGAAACAGTGTCATACTGGATGAACCCAAGGTTTTGATCAAAGCAACTGGACAGATGGAATAGCCCCATCAGCTAAAATGGAGAAAGATACAGAGAGGGCAATTTGAGGGGGTGAATAATCAGGAGCTTTGGGATATATTTGCTAGGAGCGCTTCGCCTTTCCCGCGACCGGCGCACTAGGAGCGCCTCGCCTTTCCCGCGACCGACGCACTAAGAGTGCCCCGCTCATGGCATCCGGTCCCATCACTACATGGGAAATAGATGGAGAAACAGTGGAAACAGTGTCAGAATTTATTTTTCTGGGCTCCAAAATCACTGCGGATGGTGACTGCAGCCATGAAATTAAAAGACGCTTACTCCTTGGAAGGAAAGTTATGACCAACCTAGATCGCATATTCAAAAGCAGAGACATCACTTTGCCAACAAAGTTTCGCCTAGTCAAGGCTATGGTCTTTCCTGTGGTCATGTATGGATGTGAGAGCTGGACTGTGAAGAAGGCTGAGTGCTGAAGAATTAATGCTTTTGAACTGTGGTGTTGGAGAAGACTCTTGAGAGTCCCTTGGACTGCAAGGAGATCCAACCAGTCCATTCTGAAGGAGATCAGCCCTGGGATTTCTTTGGAAGGAATGATGCTAAAGCTGAAACTCCAGTATTTTGGCCACCTCATGCGAGGAGTTGACTCATTGGAGAAGACTCTGATGCTGGGAGGGATTGGGGGCAGGAGGAGAAGGGGACGACAGAGGATGAGATGGCTGGATGGCATCACTGACTCGATGAATGTGAGTCTAAGTGACCTCCGGGAGTTGGTGATGGACAGGGAGGCCTGGCGTGGGGCGGTTCATGGGGTCGCAAAGAGTCGGACACGACTGAGCGACTGATCTGATCTGATCTGATCTTGGGATATATTGATTTTAATATCTCTACTTAAAATCTAAGTTTATCTATTCAGACACTTCTTTGCAGCATCTAAATTCCTGAAATCATCACTAGAAAGAATAGCTGCAAATTGCTGGCAAATGGTGTTTGCAAAACTATTTATTGTTTTTTTTTTTTAGTTATAAAATGGGAAGACAAATACCAATCTTTTGGATTTGTTGTGACAATTAAATATATTAGGAATATTAGTAAATCACAATTTACCTTGTATAGAATAATATGTTAGCTGTTTTCATGTTATGTGTAAAAAGGGACTTCTCTTAATAACTAAACTGGTTCTTCATCATTACAAAGTGCAGAGAATGGTAACTTCAACTAGATGTGATAATAAAACATCAGATGTCTGTTCAAATACATATAATCTAGTAATTTTTGATAGCACAGACATAATAAATCACAAACCAAGGAGACTCAAATGAAGATCATTTGCTCTGTGCTTTCATAAGCATTTCTTTCACCTTTCCAAAGCTTAAGATTGAGAGCTAACTAGAGATCTGAGGGGAAAATGGCAAAATTTAGGCCTGGTCACATACTGATCACAAACCTCTAGAAAACACAGTGTAGGTAATAGCCTTCTCTTACTCTGGGGACCTAGTAATTGTGTAGACCTTCCCTTCCATAACTTCTGTGAATACAAATGAAGTGTTCAGGTGGAATTTACATAATAGGTGACTGCAGCTATCTTATCATGAACTTGACTTTTTTTACATAGCTACAAAAAACAAATTCCTTAAGTGCATAATATATATTATAAACTAGAAAATTTTATAATTTAAAGTTTGAAAGAGTTTTTCCCTAAGTTCATCTAGACTGCCCTGACACCTTAAAAGTGAATGTTTCTTTTTTTTTTTTTTTTTTTTTTTTGCCCTTTGGCTGCTACAGAACAGATGAATATTAATACTTTCAAATGATGGCAAAGGCATATTTTTTTTAATTGGAGGATTATTGTTGTACAATATGTGGTGGTCTTTGCTATGAATTAGTGTGAATCAAATCTATTTGATTCTGTATATAATCTATATGATTATATACATATAGATCCTCTCCCTCTTGAGCCTCTCTATCCCCCTCATTCCATCCTTCGAGGTCATCACAGAGCACCAGGATGGGCTTCCTGTGCTATATAGCAGTTTCCCACTAGTTATCCATTTTGCACATGATAACCCTGTGTTTTTAAATGTTATATATAGAAAACTAATTTTGTGTCCAAAGGTAGTATTGCTTTAAGATATGTCACAAATATACTTTTAGCAAAATATGGACAATGTGTTCTAAATACTTCCCTTACCTCAACCCCAGTTATGTAATGGCGTCTGTCAGGTGATTCAACTTAGAGTATAAAAGCTAAAGGAAATTTACTTCTCTGTTAATTTCTATAATTCAAGAGGAAAAGACTAGAAAATCAACCTACCATGCTAATTATTTGCATTTGGGTCACAGTGTTCTACTTTCCCATTGAATCATGCTATTTCCTTTATCAGTATTTGTTCATTCACTGAACTGACAGCCAAAAAGAAGTGCCCATGACATAGGCTTAGAACAATCTTCAATCTGGTGCAGCAGTTTTTGCTTGGAGTGACAGATGTGAGTGTAAGGAGGGTTTAGGGTGTGTGTGTGTCGTGGTGGTCCTGTGCTGATATCACATGCTATAAAGCAGATTACAGTGTCAGTAACAGCTAGTGGTAACATTAGAACCTTGGCTTTTTTGTTCCTCCTGCATTACCTCTAGTAAATACATTAGAATAAAAGCAAGTAAGCAGAATAATTTTATGTAATAGTAACTGCTATAAACAGAATTAAATGTTAAAAAGACAATAGGAGTATGATGGGAGTGTGATTTAAAGAATAAAAGCAAATAAGCAGAATAATTTTATGTAATAGTAACTGCTAAATAGAATTAAATGGTAAAAACACAATAGGAGTACAATGGGAGTGTGATTTAAAGACTGGTCAGAGAATAAGTCTCTGAGGGGTGCCTTTTGAGGTAATACTTGAATCATAAGATGATGCAATCCATGAAAAGAATTTGGGGTCAAGTTAATAAAATGGAAAATATGCCAAGTGCAAAGAGTCTAGGAAGGAAATGAGGTTGGTGTGATCTAGAGAAGAAAAAGTGACCAGTGTATAGTAAGGGTGAAGTTGAATAGCATGAAATAAGGTTTACTTGCTTTGTAGTGGAAAGAAAATTAATAACTGTCATCAAAATCATTCCTAAAGAAAATTCTTTATATCTAGTAAAATAACCATCGATCTTCTTGGAAACATTAGGTTAAAAGTTGAGACTATATTCTGGAGCAAGGCAAGGAAAAAATAGCCAAAAATCTCAGCATGAGGAATAAACATAATTTAGAAGGAAAGGGAAGAGGAGCAGAACAGAGAAGAGGAAGACAGAACAAAGACACACTTTGGAATTCTGACCCCAACTTGATGGAAACAAATCCAAGGTCCTTTGAAAAACTGATATTTTTAATGATTAATTTTTGGCTGTAGCCACAAAATTAAAGGTCTATATAGTCAGCAAAAGCAAGACCAGGAGTTGACTGTGGCTCAGACCATGAACACCTTATTGCCAAATTCAGAATTAAATTGAAGAAAGTAGGGAAAACCACTAGACCATTCAGGTATGACCTAAATCAAATCCCTTATGATTATACAGTGGAAGTGAGAAATAGATTTAATGGCCTAGATCTGATAGATAGAGTGCCTGAGGAACTATGGACTGAGGTTCTTCACATTGTACAGGAGACAGGGATCAAGACCATCCCCATGGAAAAGAAATTCAAAAAAGCAAAATGGCTGTCTGGGGAGGCCTTACAAATAGCTGTGAAAAAATGAGAAGTGAAAAGCAAAGGAGAAAAGGAAAGATACAAGCATCTGAATGCAGAGTTCCAAAGAATAGCAAGAAGAGATAAGAAAGCCTTCCTCAGCAATCAATGCAATGAAATAGAGGAAAACAACAGAATGGGAAAGACTAGAGATCTCTTCAAGAAAATCAGAGATACTAAGGGAATATTTCAGACAAAGATGGGCTCGATAAAGTATAGAAATGTTATGGACCTAACAGAAGCAGAAGATATTAAGAAGAGGTGGCAAGAATACACATAAGAATTGTACAAAAAAGATCTTCACGACCAAGATTATCACTATGGTGTAATCACTGACCTAGAGCCAGACATCCTGGAATGTGAAGTCAAGTGGGCCTTAGAAAACATCACAACGAAGAAAGCTAGTGGAGATGATGGAATTCCAGTTGAGTTATTTCAAATCCTGAAAGATGATGCTGTGAAAGTGCTGCACTCAATATGCCAGCGAAAACTCAGCAATGGCCACAGGACTGGAAAAAGTCCATTTTCACTACAATCTCAAAGAAAGGCAATGCCAAAGAATGCTCAAACTACTGCACAATTGCAATCATCTCATATGCTAGTAAAGTAATGCTCAAAATTCTTCAAGCCAGGCTCCAGCAATATGTGAACCGTGAACTTCCAGATGTTGAAGCTGGTTTTATAAAAGGCAGAGGAACCAAAGATCAAATTGACAACATCCACTGGATCACTGAAAAAGCAAGAGAGTTCCAGAAAAATATCTATTTCTGCTTTATTGACTCTGCCAAAGCCTTTGACTGTGTGGATCACAATAAACTGTGGAAAATTCTGAAAGAGATGGGAATACCAGACCACCTGACCTGCCTCTTGAGAAACCTATATGCAGGTCAGGAAGCAACAGTTAGAACTGGACATGAAACAACAGACTGGTTCCAAATAGGAAAAGGAGAATGTCAGGGCTGTATATTGTCACTCTGCTTATTTAACTTATATGCAGAGTACATCATGAGAAATGCTGGGCTGAAGAAGCACAAGCTAGAATCAAGATTGCTGGGAGAAGTATCAGTCACCTCAGATATGCAGATGATACCACCCTTATGGCAGAAAGTGAAGAGGAACTAAAAAGCCTTTTGATGAGAGTGAAAGTGGAGAGTGAAAAAGTTGGCTTAAAGCTCTATATTCAGAAAATGAAGATCATGGCATCTGGTCCCATCACTTCATGGGAAATAGATGGGGAAACAGTGGAAACAGTGTCAGATTTTATTTTTGGGGCTCCAAAATCACTGCAGATGTTAATTGCAGCCATGAAATTAAAAGATGCTTACTCCTTAGAAGGAAGATTATGAACAACCTAGATAGCATATTAAAAAGCAGAGATATTACTTTGACAACAAAGGTCCATCTAGTCAAGGCTATGGTTTTTCTAGTAGTCATGTATAGATGTTAAAGTTGTACTGTGAAGAAAGCTGAGCACAGAAGAATTGATGATTTTGAACTGTGGTGTTGGAGAAGACTCGAGAGTCTCTTGGACTGCAAGGAGATCCAACCAGTCCATCCTAAAGAAGATCAGTCCTGGGTGCTCTCTGGAAGAAATGATGCAAAAGCTGAAACTCCAGTACTTTGGCTTCCTCATGTGAAGAGTTGACTCACTGGAGAAGACTCTGATGCTGGGAGGGATTGGGGGCAAGAGGAGAAGGGGACGGCAGAGGATGAGATGACTGGATGGCATCACTGACTCGATGGATGTGAGTTTGAGTGAACTCTGGGAGTTGGTGATGGATGGGGAGGCCTGGAGTGCTGTGATTCATGGGGTCACAAAGAATCGGACATGACTGAGCGACTGAACTGAACTGAACTGAACTGAACCAAATTAAAAGATTCTTGATCCTTGGAAGAAAACCTATGACAAGTGTAGACAGCTTATTAAAGGACAGAGACATCACTTTGCTGACAAAGTTCTGTCTAATCAAAGCTACAGTTTTTTCAATAATTATGTACAGATGTATGTGAGAGTTGGACTATAAAGAAGACTGAGTGATGAATAATTGATGTTTTGGAAGTGTGATGCTGGCAAAGACTCTTGAGAGTCCCTTGTCCTGTAAGGGGATCAAGCCAGTTAATCCCAAAGGAAATCACCCTCAATGTTTATTGGAAGGACTAATGCTAAAGCTGAAGCTCCAATATTTTGGTCTCTTGATGTGGAGAGCCAACTCATAGGAAAAGACCCTGATGCTGGGAAAGATTGAGAACAGGAAGAGAAGTGGGTGGCAGAGGATCATATGGTTAGATAGCATCACTGACTAAATGTACATGAATCTGAGCAAACTCTGGGAGATAATGAAGGACAGGGAAGCCTGGCATGCTACTGTTCATGGGGTTGCAAACTGTGACACGAGTTAGTGACTGAACAAGAACAGCAAAATGACATAATCATTTGATTTTTGTATATATTGCAAAATGACTGCCAATAATCATTTATTACTAAAGGAGTTCTACTAAAATGTAGAGCCCCCATTGATAAAGATAAAGCCTTGAATGGTGCTGTTTGCTGTCACCTAACCCTCAGCACTTAGCTTCCATTAAAATTCTACTGCATACAGCTGCCTGTGTTGAATTGGATGTGGCATGGAGATAAGAAAAATCACTGTAGGATTTGAAATGGAGAATAAGAATTCCACAAAAGCCAGAGCTGGAAGAAAGGTAGAGTAAGGAAACAGCATTCACAGAAAGCTTAGTTCCAGATAGTCTAGCACATACCATAAGAAGCAGGGAGGAAAGAGTCTCTGCTCACAGTTTCACCCTTTATCTCCACAAAATTCTTTCTTTTGTCCTAGAAGTAATGAGGATTCAAATTAGTAAAATCAGGCCCTGTCAACACCAATGATGTATCAGTATTGGCCAATCATTGATGATGAATTTCTGTTATCATATTTCACAGGGGGAAAATCTTCAAACAAACAAACAAAGCCAGCTTTCTTAATCAAACTGAAGATGATAAAAATGTTCTACCTTGAATTCAGCTCTGTCCTCATACTGGTCAGAATAGTCATCCTCAAAAAATCTACAAAGAATAAATGCTGGAGAGCGTGTGGAGAAACGGGAACTCTTCTATGCTATTGGTGGGAATGTAAATTGATGCATCCCACTGTGGAGAACAGCATGGAAGTTTCTTAAAAAACTAAAAATATCCATTCATATGTGGATGGACATCTAGGTTGCTTCCACGTTCTGGCTATTGCAAACAGTGCTGCTATGAACATTGGGGTACACGTGTCTCTTTCAATTCTGGTTTTCTCAGTGTCTATGCCCAGCAGTGGGATTGCTGGATCATAAGGCAGTTCTATTTCCAGTTTTTTGAGGAATCTTCATACTGTTCTCCATAGTGGCTGCACTAGTTTGCATTCCCACCAACAGTGCAAGAGGGTTCCCTTCTCTCTGCACCCTCTCCAGCATTTATTGCTTGTGGACTTTTGGATAGCAGCCATTCTGATTGGCGTGAAATGGTATCTCATAGTGGTTTTGATTTGCATTTCTCTGATAATGCCATTAAAAAGAATACATTTGAATCAGTTCTAAGGAGGTGGATGGAACTGGAGCCTATTATACAGAGTGAAGTAAGCCAGAAACAAAAACACAAATACAGTATACTAACGCATATATATGGAATTTAGAAAGATGGTAAAAATAACCCTATTTATGAGACAGCAAAAGAGACACTGATGTATAGACCAGACTTTTGGACTCTGGGACCGGGAGAGGGTGGGATGATTGGGGAGAATAACATTGAAATATGTATAATATTATATCTGAAATGTATTAATCGTTCAAACTAAACACTGTCATGTTACAATTTGTTCATATTAGATGTTTGTAATGTTTCTGATAATCAATAAAAGAGATTCTTGATAAAAAATAAATTAAAAAAAAAAAACAAAAAAAAAACCACTAAAAATAGAACTACTATATGACCCATCAATCCCACTCCTGGGCTTATATCCAGAGAAAACCAGAACTCAAAAAAATATATACGCCCTTATGTTCATTGCTACACTATTTACAACAGCTAGGACATGCTGCTGCTGCTGCTGCTAAGTCGTTGTAGTCGTGTCCGACTCTGTGCGACCCCATAGACAGCAGCCCACTAGGCACCCCTGTCCCAGGTAAGAACACTGGAGTAGGTTGCCATTTCCTTCTCCAGTGCATGAAAGTGAAAAGTGAAAAGTGAAAGTGAAAGTGAAGTCGCTCAGTTGTGTCTGACTCTTAGCGACCCCGTGGACTACACCCTACCAGTCTCCTCCATCCATGGGATTTTCCAGGCAAAAGTACTGGAGTGGGGTGCCATTGCCTTCTCCGAGCTAGGACATAGAAGAAGCCTAAATGTCAGCAACATGGATGGACGTAGAGATTGTTATGAAGTAAGTCAGAAAGAGAAAGGTAAATATTATCTGATATTATTTATACATGGACTAAAAAAAAAAAAAAAAAAAAAGAAGGTACAAATGAACTTATTTACAGAACAGAAGTAGAGTCACAGATGTACAAAACAAACGTACAGTTACCAGGGGATAAAAAGGGTAGGGAAAAATTTAGAGATTGGGACTGACAATATACCCACTACTATATATAAAATTGATAACTCATAAGAGCCTGCTGTATAGCCCAGAGAATATAATGGACTATATTTTAAAGAGAATCTGAAAAAAAAAAAAAAAAAAAGTGGATATATGTAAATGTTAGCTGATTCATTTTGTTGCATACCTGAAGTGAAATTCTCTCAGTCGTCTCTGACTCTTTGCGACTCAATGCACTGTAGAATTCTCCAGGCCAGAATACTAGAGTGGGTTGCCTTTTCTTTCTCCAGGGGATCTTCCTAACCCAGGGATTGAACCCAGGTCTCCTGCATTGTAGGCAGATTCTTTACCAGCTGAGCCACAAGGGAGAATCTAGTACAAATTTGTAAATCAGCTATACTCCAATAAAAACTAAAATAAATGCTAACGCAAGTGAAAAAAAAGAAAAAGAAAAAACAAAACTTTCCAAATCAAAGATCACTAAAATGTACTAAAAGTTACAATTTTGAAGAGACACTAAACCCTTGTGAAATTACATGAGAATCAAAATTGCTGAGAACTCTGTCTACTTATTTTTGCATTCAATTGTCTGCTAAAGATAAAATCAACTCTGTGGTCATAAAAATAATACTGTTGCAGTGCACTGGCCTCTGGATAAACAACAAAAATACAAAATCCAGACTTGATTGGTATTTTTCTTGAAAATAAATATATTGGTTCCTCAGCTTAAAATCAGTTTCCTTTTTCTTAGGTGACGGGAGCAAATAAAAACAAAGCTGTCAACTCGACACTATGTTGAAGGTGACATCTGCAAATACAGGTTTCCTTCTTCCATTGTCTGAATCACTCTAATCATTCATATTTGCAGCTGTTTGAAAGGGCTCTTTATATGCATCCTTTTCTTGGGGGCAGAGAAATGGAACTGACTATTCATTTAGTCCACTTAGAAAAAAACCCAAACCGTGTATTCTGAGATACTGAGCCTATCTTTTTGGAGTTGCAGCTGTTTTCTAGCACCGGTTCTTTTATACTTCTGAGAAGGAAAAGAAATGGCTTTATTTATTGCTTAGAAAAAAATGAATCTTCTTGAATTTGCTGCAATTAGATTTCTAAAATTGAATGCATTGAACTTGAATTACTCTGGGGTTAAGAAATAATAAAGCATGTGCTTGATTACTGGAAAGGCTTGTTCTTGTCCGTATCTCATATTTTTAAAATTTATTCAAGAATCATCATTGTTATTTTCATCACTTTTTGTCTCCCTTTGATATTCCAGACACTGGAAGGTCAGCACAGCAACTGTGGAGAGACTGTTCTGTGCTCCCTGGACCTGGCCATATTGTCTGGATTTCTCTGTTTTTAGTATGGAGCAAATCGCAAATAGAAATGTCCAAAAAATGGAGTGGTGATTTCAAAATGCACAAAAAATAAGCAAAAAATATTATGAAGATGAAGACAAATTGTGATTTAAGACAGGGAAAAGTTATAGAAGTGAAGATAGAGTTACCATGAAGTCAGAGGCATTAGGTAAAGCATCTGCATATATAATAAGGGGAACAATGACACACTACCTTGCCGGCTAATTGGCTTCAAGGACTCAATATGACAGTTATATCATATTTCTTGTGTCTTTGACACTCTTAGGACAGAAGGTTGATAGGAAGAGCATGAAAGGGTTTTAAACAATCTTGTTGGGTGTGAGTAGTATGAGAGCACCTCTTCATTGGCACTTGAAAAAAGGTGGTTTACAATTTACTAAATAACCATGAGTATTTCATTGCAATCTTATATTTCTTGACTACCAATTCATTCATTCACTCATCATAAATGTTCACTACTAGTAGAACACATAAGAAAGACAGCAGAAATTACCAAAAAAATCAATCACTTGAGGAAAAGTTCCATGCCAAAGTAACCAAGAATCTGCAACACAGTTATTTTTCAGAAGCAACATCCAAATTGGATTAACATTAGAAGAATTAACTGCTTAAAAACAGTTAATTAAAATTTTTGTTGAGTAATTACTAAATGCCATTCTAACCAATGTACAGAACAGACTGAATTCAGTAAAGATATGTGTAAAATGGTTTTATGTTTTGCCAACCACTGTTTTCAGCCATACACTGCCAAACCTGTCTTTCTAGGGCATTAATGACACCTCAGGCAGATCTCATAGCTTCCCAGTCATTTTCAATCATGTTTACTGTACTCTGGTTGGAGTAAACTAAAAATCTTATGTTCAGTTTAGTGATTATTTCATTCTATTTCTCAGACCAGCCCACTTTTCAGCTTGAGGGACTGAATGCAGTAAGCTTGTAAGAAATTCTCAGCGAAGAAAATTTTCTGGGCTCCCAGCAAAGGTGAATTTGCATTATCATGCAAAACACTTGAGACTAGTAGGAGTTGCTTCACTTCTCTTCAGTTATCATGAGAAGTGAGCTGTGATTTTAGGTTTTCTCCCTTTCCTCTGGGTTTGTTTACTTGCCAATGCTTTGGGATTTGCTTAACCAGAGCTGTTTTTGTCTGCAATTGTTTTGCTGCTGCTCTGAATAACATCCCCCCAACCCTGCCCCCACCTAACCCCTCTATAGCAAGTATCCAAATCCTCTGGGGCACATGTGTGAGATCTTTAAAACTGTGGATGTCTCTTCATGGGTCAGGTCCCTGTACAATGTCTCAATCTCTTTGAGATCCCTCTCCTGTCAATCCACCCCACTTTCTCTAGCTGCCAGGGTCTTTCAGAGCTGGGATATTGGCAAGATGGCCGAAGTCTAATTTAGTTTACTACTGTGCATAGTGTCTACTTTGCTCATGTGAAATCACATGTCCACATCAAACTGTGTGGGTTCAAGCTTTTGCACTGAGAACTGTATCCATCCACCTCCATATTATCTTCATTTTTATCTATCACTGTGTATATAAACACAAAATGTAGACCAACGAGGATGCTATATAAGCACATCTTTACTGAGGGTCTGAGATACCAATCTTTCCATCTTATTGTCAGCAAGTCTTTATATGGAATTTTCTTGGAGCTCCCTTTACTCAGTTTGGTACTTTCCCATGGACTGAAAAATTCTCCTGATCTCTGTTCCTTGTGCACTGATATAGCCCAGGGGTTAGTTAAGGCCTGGGATGATGGTTGGGATAACATAGCTTCACAATACTTGAAACAATTTTATCCCCAGATTTAAGTTTGGATAACCTTTTGTGGAACAGCAGAAAAAGTGACACGGCACTTTCAAGGGTTTAAAAATTACTTTGTATTATTTCTATGATTAATCTAGCAGATAAAATAAGACCTTATTTGGCTCTATGCAGAGATAGTGTAAAGTTTTAATCATATGGATTTGTTGTTGTTTAGTTTCTAAGTCATGTTCAACTCTTTGCAACCCCCTAGTCTATAGCCCACAGGCGCCTCTGTTGATAGAATTTCCTAGGCAAGAATACTGGAGTGGGTTGCCATTTCCTTCTCTAGGGGATCTTTCCAAATCAGGGATCAAACACACATCTCCTGCATTGGCAGATGGATTCTTTACTGCTGGGCCACCAGGGAAACTCCAGTCATATGGATTTTGTCATAAATTTCTGTTGGAAGAACCGCTTTACATTCATAAACTTCCTTCCCAAACTCTTGACCCAATAGATACCCACTCTGATGTGGTTTGCCAGAAGTGAGATTAAAAGAGGTCACAGAGATTCTGGTGATATGTAGGTTATGGAAAATAAATAAGAATATTAAAAAGGCCAAGTGTAGACAAATAGCAAAGATTTTCCTTTTATGAACATCAAAGTTAAATATGAATAAATTCACAAGGAATAAGCTAGTAGCAAAATTTTCCCTGGAAGAAATCAGAACACCATTTTTATTTCTACCATTATTTCTTTATTTTCCAAATAGTTACTGAGCATTTATTTTTTGTCATGCACTGAGATATAACATTTACCTTAGAATATACGTTTCCTACCTTCACAGAACAATCATAAAACATATGAAGTCATAGTCTATACATGTTTTAAGTGTCTATGGTAAAAGTATGTTTCAGTGATTTTCACACTACAGAATTACTGTGAAAAGACAAAGAAAGACTTAAAGGTGGGCATAGAAACATAGAAGCATTTGTGACTTTGAGCAATGAAGCAAGATGATCATGTTCACGTTTTACTGTTTATAATTTGGAGAGCAATATAGAGGATGGGCAAGAGGGGGGTTGAGAGGGAAATAAAAACTAAAAAGAACATTTGGGAGGTTATGGCATAGATTCCTTAAACATCTAACATACCCCAAGGTATTATCGTATTAACATATGATGTTGGAGATATCAAAGTACAAGGCATGGTTTCTAACATGAAGGAACCTGTATTCTATTATGGAAAGTAAGAAGTGTGCGCACGTGTGTGTGTGTGTGTGTGTGTGTGTGTGTGTGTGTGTGTGTGTGTGTTGCTCCTGTAAAGGAAATTGATGCCAAATGAAATGACTGGCAATTGTTGGCTACTTAGCTTCATGGTCAGAGAAGGCAATGGGACCCCACTCCAGTACTCTTGCCTGGAAAAGCCCATGGATGGAAGAGCCTGGTAGGTTGCAGTCCATGGGGTCACTAAGAGTCAGACATGACTGAGCGACTTCACTTTCACTTTTCACTTTCATGCATTGGAGAAGGAAATGGCAACCCACTCCAGTGTTCTTGCCTGGAGAATCCCAGTGATGGGGGAGTCTAGTGGGCTGCCATCTATGGGGTCACACAGAGTTGGACACGACTGAAGGAACTTAGCAGCAGCAGTAGCTTCATGGTCTATAAATTCTTAATGGCACAATGAGCTATGGGGAGCAGTAGTTCTGGAGTATTTTCTACTTATTTTCATTCAGCTAACAATGAATTGCATTTTTTCCATCTATTATAGGATAGAAATAATGTAGGTTAATACAGTAGAATAAATTATAACTAAAAATTCAATGCAGTGTCCAAAATAAATTAATATAAATTAAAATGCCCTAATTTGGGACTTAAATATTGTCTTACTCTATTGCCCTGAGCACACAAACCACTTAACCTCAACCTTGGTTTCCTCAAACTGGGAGCTAACAATTATTTACCTACCTCATAAGAATGTGAGGATTAATTAGTTAATGTTTATAAAGTGCTTTAAAAGGAAAGAAGCTGAATAGTAGTGTTGTTAATAGTACATCCACTTAATTTGATTTTAGTGTTTGAGAACAATGCATGTCTAATTCAGCAGTTGCCACACAGCCATGGTTGCTATGCCTTTAGAATGAATTCATTTTTGGTTTCTTAAAGAATGCTATGCTATGCTAAGTCACTTCAGTCGTGTCTGACTCTGTGTGACCCCATAGACAGCAGCCCACCAGGCTTCCCCGTCCCTGGGATTCTCCAGGCAAGAACACTGGAGTGGGTTGCCATTTCCTTCTCCAATGCATGAAAGTGAAAAGAGAAAGTGAAGTCGCTCAGTCATGTCTGACTCTTAGCGACTCTGTGGACTGCAGCCTACCAGGCTCCTCCGTCTGTGGGATTTTTCCAGGCAAGAGTACTGGAGTGGGGTGCCATTGCCTTCTCCGTTCTTAAAGAATAGTACCTTTATAAAGCAACTATAATACTAAAATAATACATCAACTATAATTTCAAAAGACACTGGTTACCTGGACCTTCTTAGGTGGCTCAGATGGTACAGAATCTGCCTGCAATACAGAAGACCTGGGTTATATCCCTGAGTCCAGGAAGATGTGTATGGCAACCAACTCCAGTATTCTCACCTGGAGAATCCTGTGGACAGAGGAGCCTGGCAGGCTACAGTCCATGGGGTCGCACAGAGTTGGACACGACTAAGTAACTAACACTTTCACGTGTAACTAGAGCCAGGTAACTTAAGATCAGAATGCTTTCATCAAATAAAAATTGTGTAGAGGATGGTACACAATTTCTATGTAAATGATTGCTGCTGCTACTGTTGCTAAGTTGCTTCAGTTGTGTCTGACTCTGTGCGACCCCATAGATGGCAGCCCACCAGGCTCCCCCATCCCTGGGATTCTCTAGGCAAGAATACTGGAGTGGGTTGCCATTTCCTTCTCCAAAATGATTGCTAGCATGCATTTATTCAACTCTTGCAGCTTTGCAAGAACAGTTCTAACTGTCTTATATAGATTATCTCATATAGTCCCAATAACTATTCTATCAGATAGATACTCTGTTTATTCCATTTTACATGTGGGATATTTTGGTTCAGAAAAGTTAAGTAACTGGATCTAAAATACATAGCTATTTATTAATAGAAACAGAATTTAAATGTGACATGTGTGCGGTTAACTACTAAGGTGGATTGCCTCCTAAGAATGAACATGGAAATTTAAATAATGTTTGTCCTTATTTACTTGCCCTAAGACTCCATTAGAAGAAATGTATAGTTCCCCACTGTGCTGTCTCTTCATGTCCACATTTACTAGTAAAGCCTCTAGATGTATGACTACCTCTTCTATCTTTAAGCATTGACCTCACTTCTGTCTCTTAAGGCATTTACAGGCAGGTTGTAGAGAGTCAGGTACATTGATAATGTAGGGTTTAACCTACCACTAGGGTTCATAGTGGGCTTCACTGGTTGCTCAGTGGAAAAGAATCAACCAGCAATGCAGGAGATGCCCTGCAGAAGGAAATGGTAACTCACTCCAATTTTCTTGCCTGGGAAATCCCATAGACAGAGGAGCCTGGAGGGTTATATTCCATAGGGTCACAAAAGAGTTGGATGTGACTTAACAACTCAACAACAAAGGTTTATAGCAAATATTCCACACACTATAGACAAGACTTATAATGTTTCTGTGCCATCTCCTGCCTGCTAGCTATCTGCCTTCCATGCTCTATTTTGGATTAGCATATGGATTTATAAATTCAGCTTTCACTAACTCCAAGACCCTTTCCTCTTATTGCCAAGTCCTTTATTCAGTGTCTTTGCTCTCTGGTAGTACAGCATTTATTGTTTATCGCCTCCTCTTCATCCAATGTCTTGACCTCCTAATTTCCCAGCCCAACAATTTCTGATATATTAAAAGTAATCAATAAATATGTCAATGAAATATTTTAACAAACAAAATCTGGCCAGGAAATTTGGCAACAACTCACAACTGCTTCCCTGGAGGAATCACCTTCATGAGCTCAACTAAGAACTCCAAGGGTTCTTCCTCTATCCAGTCAGAATTACTTATGAAGGGTCCAAGAATCCTGACTAACCCATGCTTATGTGGTCATTTTCACTTTACTAGATAAAAAGAGCTCATTCAATTTGTGATGGAGTACTTAAAGGCAGTAGCCAGAACTTTGAGGAGGGAATTTCAGACACCTCTATCTTTGGCATCCATGAGCTTGTCATGTGGTCATGGCCTACAGCTGCAACCAAGAGAGTATATCATAAATATGTATAATAGATTTTTTCAAACTAGAGACTGTGACGATTTATTAGAAATATGCAAAGAATGTTATATAATGTATTTAAACTATATGGTATATACTCCCTTCTAGTTTTAAAATTCTATGATTCTAATGGTTTTCTATCCTTATAGAAATTTTAAGGTCATAGACATTTCAGAATAACTTAATAGCATAGGGTTATTGTGCTGTGTGTCTTATCATCCTTTAGATATGCTGTAAAACATTGATGTGATAGTTTTATATTCTTCATCAACAGCTTGTAGTAGGCAAATGACATGTGAGCTAAGGTGTTGTAAACTTCTTATCTAGAGCACTGTCGTATTTTATAGTTAAGGAAACCAATGACTACAGAGTTTAAAATACCCATTTCCAGTTTTATGGTTATGACAATAATAAGTTACAATTAGAAACAAAGTCACTTGCCATCATAATCACACATTTCTTTTCATATGTGACTTTAGCCTTTTTCACATAACCATTCTCTTCATAAAACAGCTCACATGATTTATATGCAGATTTGCTACATAGCATTACAGGATGCTATAATTGGAAGGGAACCCAAGGGTACTTTAACTTTACAGATGGAGAAATTGAAGATGAAATTTATATCAAGACACAAAGCTCTTGCTAAGATACAGCCAGTTTGAGCACAGATGTCCAAGTCCAAGTCTAGTGATCTTTTACCACACCATCAAAGTAGTATTTTGGAGGAGAAAATTCAAAGTTTGAAAAAAATCTGATTTTATTAATGCTATAAAATATGGTTGGTATCTCAGTTTATCATAAAAAAGTATATTTTTTATGAACTGTTGATCATGTTGCCTCAGCAGGCTATATGATAACCAAATGAGCAATTACAAAGTAGGAAGCTAGAAAATATCTTAAAGCAAAGGATGCCATGCTCTTCCACATTCTATATAAAGAAACCCAATGAGTAAATAACAAAAACCAAATAAAGGCCAGAAGACTTAAAGCTAAAATTTACCTTTCTTTATTCTTACTGCTAAATATTTCTAATGAGATAAGGAGTACAGACTCATCTCTAGATCATATGCATTCCATTAAAAGGATAATAATCATAGATACATTTTAAACAATGAATTAGACATGCATTTTAGGCCAAAAAAAAGAAAGGCATAAATTTTTTCATTGGTTTTCACAGATAAGGAGTTATTAAAAATTCAAGCATCATATTTAATGGTAGATATTGGAATATCTTGATTTTGCAATACCCTTTGTAACTCAATAATGAATCTTTTGCATGTTCTGTATGTAACCTTGCCTTTTGAATGTTAATATAAATGTTTCCATTCCGTTATTATCATTACCCTGCATTATGGAAGAATTTGTCTTATAGATGGCTGTTTTCCATGTCCCTTTTATTGCAGGTCTGTCAATGAACTTGGAATCAGATGTTTCTATGAGCTTACTGTCTAAGAGAAATGCTAAAGGAAATGCAAAAGCATCAGGAAGAGAATTTTGGCTAAGGTCACTTAGATTTGTGTGCTACCAGCAGCTTACAACAGACCTACAATTTCCTTTATGAATATGCTTGCTTAAAGTAGCTAGCTCACTTTCACATTTTCTTCTTCCTTTCTGAAGATTTACATTTAAGCACTTTTCCTTCTTGTTTTGTAGAAATCACTCTGTGACTTATGAAATGATGGATAAAGCCTTCATCACTGACCCTCTTTGTCCTACTGAGAGCATTTTTCTATTGCTCCCTTCTTTTGACCCTATCCTAGTCTTCTTTTAAAAATAACAGTTGGCAGAGAAAGAGGGCTGCTGGAAAAGCACAGGCTGCTGTATTTCTAATTGGCTGATCACAGTGGCTCAGGGTCCCTCTGGAGCAAAATCTCCAGAAGCCCCAAAATATTTTACAAAAAATAAATAAATAAATAAAAATAACAGTCATTTCTAATCATCTACGTGTATATGGGATAGTATTATGCAAATATTACTTTGGTTGAAGTAACACAATTCCAGGTGGGCTGTCAATTTGGTAAGATTATCAGAATGGTATTTTTATCTACAGACCACACTAGCATTATGATTTATTGGTCACTTACATGAAGGTTAAAAAATATACATCAGAAAGGTGAAAGATGGTTTTCCCAAGGGATATACCATGTAAATCACACACAAAGGTAGGAGGGAAGATGGAGGAGGAAAACGGCAGAGTAGAAAGACTTGGGCTCATTTTCTCCTGCAAGAACTCCAAAATTACAACTCACTGCCAAACAACCATTGCCAGAAGAATGTTGGATTCCCACCATAAAAAGATACTCCATGTCCAAGGGCAAACAAAGGAGAAGCCCCAACAAGATGGTATGGAGGCAAAATTGCATTTAGAATCAAACCGCATACCCATCAAAGACACTCTCAAACAAATCTTGTGTGCACTAGGACCCAGAGAACCCACAGAGACTGAGCAAGAACCATCTTTGAGTGTCTCCTGCAAAGGTATGAGTCAGCAGTGGCCTGCCACAGGGGCACTGGCTCTAGGTATAGCAGACCTGGGTATGGCATAAGCCCTGTTCGAAGAGGTCACTATTAACCCCACCATAGAGCCACCAGAACTTACATAGGACTGGGGAAACAGACTCTTGGAGGGCACAAATAAAACCTTGTGAGCACCAGGACCCAGGAGAAAGGAGCAGTGACCCCACAAGAGACTGACCCAAATTTTTCCATGAGTGTCTAGGAGACTCTGCATAGACGTGGGTCTGAGGTGGTCTGCTGCAGGGTCAGGGCACTCAGTGCAGCAGTGCATGCATGGGACATTTTGAAGGAGGTCACCATTATCTTCATTATCTACACCATGGTTTGGGCTCAGGTCAAACAACAGGGAATGAACACATCCTGGCCCATCAATAGATGATTGGATTAAAGATTTACTGAGCATGGCCCTGCCCATCAGAACGAAACAGTTTCCCCCTCAGTCAGTCTTTCCCATCAGGCAATTTTCATAAGCTTCTTAACCTTATCCATCAGAGGGCAAACAGAATGAAAACCACAGACACGGAAAACTAATCAAACTGATCACATGGACAATAGCCTTATCTAACTCAAAGAAACTATGAGCCATGCAGTTCAGAGCCACCAAAGATGGACGGGTCATGGTGGAAGTTCTGACAAAATATGGTGTACTGGAGAAGGGAATGGAAAACCACTTCAATATTCTTGCCTTTAGGATCCCATGAACAGTATAAAAAGGCCAAAAGAGAGGACACTGAAAGATGAACTCCCTAGGTCAGTAGGTGCCCAATATGCTACTGGAGATCAGTGGAGAAATAACTCCAGAAAGAATAAGGAGATGGATCCCAAGCAAAAACAATAGCCAGTTATGGAAGCAATTTGTGATGGAAGTAAAGTCTGGTGATATAAAGAACAATAGGAAATAGGAACCTGGAGTGTTAAGTCCATGAAGTCAAGGCAAACTTGAAGCAGCCAAACAGGAGATGGAAAGAGTTAACATTGACATTTTAGGAATCAGTAAGCTAAAATGGACTAGATGGGCGAATTTAATTCAGATGACCATTATATCTACTACTATGGGCAAGAACCCCTTAGAAGAAGTGGAGTAGCCATCATAGTCAACAAAACAGTCCAAAATGCAGTACTTGGATGCAATCTCAAAAACAACAGAATGAACTTTATTTGGTTCCAAAGCAAACCATTAAATATTGCAGTAATCCAAGACTATGCCCTGAGCAGTAATGCTGAAGAAGCTGAAGCTGAAAGGTTCTATGAAGACCTACAAGACCTTCTAGAACTAACACCAAAAAAAGATATACATTTCATGAGAGGGGTCTGGAATGCAAAAGCAGGAAGTCAAGACATACCTGGAGTAACAGGCAAATTTGGCCTTGGAGTACAAAATGAAGCAGGTCAAAGGCTAACAGAGTTTTGTTAAGAGAACACACTGATCATAGAAAATACCCTCTTCCAACAACACAAGAGGAGACTCTACACATGGACTTCACCAGATGGTCAATGCTGATATTAGATTGATTATATTCTTTGCAGTTAAAGATGGAGAAGCTCTACACAGTCAGCAAAAACAAGATTGGAGACTGACTGTGGTTCAGATCATGAGCTCCTTATTGTCAAATTCAGATTTAAATTGAAGAAAGTAGGGAAAACCACTAGGTCATTCAGGTATGACTTAAACTGAATACCTTATGATTATACAGTGGAAATGAGGAATAGATTCAAGGCATTAGATCTGTAAGAGTGCCTGAAGAACTATGGATGGAGGTTCATGACATTGTACAGGAGACAGGGATCAAGATCATCCCCAAGAAAAAGAAATGCAAAAAGGCAAAATGGTTGTCTAAGGAAGCCTTACAAATGGCTGAGAAAAGAGTGAAACTGAAGGCAAAGGAGAAAAGGAAAGATATATCCATTTGAATGCAGAGTTCCAAAGAATAGCAAGGAGAGATAAGAAAGCCTTCCTCAATGATCAGTGAAAAGAAATAGAGGAAAACAATAGAATGGGAAAGACTAGAGATCTCTTCAAGGAAATTAGAGATAGCAAGGGAACATTACATGGAAAGATGAGCACAATAAAAGACAGAAACGGTATGGACCTAACAGAAGCAGAAGATATTAAGAAGAGGTGGCAGGAATACACAGAAGAACTATACGAAAAAGATCTTCATTACCCAGATAACCATAATGGTGTGATCACTCTCCTAGAGTCAAGCATCCTAGAATGTGAGGTCAAGTTGGCCTTAGGAAGCATCATTATGAACAAAGTTAGTGGAGGTGACAGAATTCCAGTTGAGCTACTTCAAATTCTATAAGCTGATCTGTGAAAGTACTATCCTCAATATGCCAGCAAGTTTGGAAAACTCAGCAGTGGCCACAGGACTGGAAAAGGTCAGTTTTCAATCTCAAAGAAAGGCAATGGCAAAGAATGTTCCAACTACCACACAATTGCATTCATCTCACATGCTAACAGGAGAAGGCAATGGCATCCCACTCCAGTACTCTTGCCTGGAAAATCCCATGGATGGAGGAGCCTGATGTGCTGCAGTCCATGGGGTCGCTAAGACTCGGACACGACTGAGTGACTTCACTTTCACTTTTCACTTTCATGAATTGGAGAAGGAAATGGTAACCCATTCCAGTGTTCTTTCCTGGAGAATCCCAAGGATGGGGGAGCCTGCTGGGCTGCTGTCTATGGGGTTGCACAGAGTCGGACACAACTGAAGTGACTTAGCAGCAACAGCAGCAAGAACACGCTAGCAAAGTAATGCTCAAAATTTTCTGAGCCAGGCTTCAATATTACATGAACCGTGAACTTCCAGATGTTCAAGCTGGATTTAGAAAAGTTAGAGGAACCAGAGATGAAATTGCCAACATCCATTGGATCATCAAAAAAGCATGAGAGTTCCATAAAAACATCTACTTCTGCTTTATTGACTACACCAAAGCCTTTGACTGTGTAAATCACAGCAAACTATTGAAAATTCTGAAAAAGATGGGAATACCAGACCACCTGACCTGACGTCTGAGAAATCTGTATGCACATCAAGAAACACCAGTTAGAACTGAACATGGAATAACAGACTGGCCCCAAATTGGGAAAGTAGTACTCAAGGTTGTATGTTGTCACTCTGCTTATTTAACTTACATGCAGAGTACATCATGTGAAACGCTGGGCTGGATGAAGCACAAGCTGGAATCAAGATTGTCAGGAGAAATTACCTGAGATATGCAGACGACACCACCCTTATGGCAGAAAGTTAAGAAGAACTAAAGAGCTTCTTGATGAAAGTGAAAGAGGAGAGTGGCCTAAAACTCAACATTCAGAAAACTAAGATCATAACTTCTGGTCCCATCACTTACTGGCAAATAGATGGAGAAATAATGGAAACAGTGAGAGACTTTACTTTTTTGGGCTCCAAAATCACTGCAGATGGTGACTACAGCCATGAAATTAAAAGAAACTTGTTCCTTGGAAGAAAAGTTATGTCTAACCTAGACAGCATATTAAAACGCAGAGACACTACTTTGCCAACAAAAGTCCTTCTGGTCAAAGCTATGGTTTTTTCAGTGGTCATGTGTGCATGTGAGAGTTGGACTATAAAGGAAGCTGAGCACCAAAGTATTGATGCTTTTAAAATGTGGTATTGGAGAAGACTCTTGAGAGTCCCTTGGACTTCAAGGAGATCCAGCAGTCAATCCTAAAGGAAATCAGTCTCAAATATTCATTAAAAGGGTTGATGCTGTAGCTGAAACTCCAAAACTTTGGCCACCTGATGCGAAGAGCTGACTCATTTGAAAAGGCCCTGATGCTGGGAAAGACTGAAGGTTGGAGAAGAAGATGACAGAGGATGAGATGGTTGGATGGCTTCACTGATTCCATGGACATGAGTTTGAGTAAGCTCTGGGAGTTAGTGATCAGCAGGGAAGCCTGCCATGTTGCAGTCCATGGGGTAGCAAAGAGTCAGACATGACTGAACAATTGAACTGAACTGAAGAAGATTAGATGCTTACTATTTGATATTGTAATTTTGTTTTTCCTGGATTCTCTTGGGTACTATCCGAAGATAATTTCTTCTAAAGTTTGTCTTTAGGGTCAGATCAGATCAGTCACTCAGTCGTGTCCGACTTTTTGCGACCCCATGAACCGCAGCACGCCAGGCTTCCCTATCCATCACCAGCTCTCGGAGGTCACTCAGACTCACATCCATCGAGTCAGTGATGCCATCCAGCCATCTCATCCTCTGTCGTCCCCTTCTCCTCCTGCTCTCAATCCGTCCCAGCATCAGAGTCTTCTCCAATGAGTCAACTCTTCGCAGGAGGTGGTCAAAATACTGGAGTTTCAGCTTTAGCATTATTCCTTCCAAAGAAATTCCAGGGCTGATCTCCTTCAGAATGGACCGGTTGGATCTCCTTGCAGTCTAAGGGACTCTCAACAGTCTTCTCCAACACCACAGTTCAAAAGCATCAATTCTTCAGTGCTCAGCCTTCTTCACAGTCCAGCTCTCACATCCATACATGACCACAGGAAAGACCATAGCCTTGACTAGGTGAACCTTTGTTGGCAAAGTGATGTCTCTGCTTTTGAATATGCTGTCTAGGTTGGTCATAACTTTCCTTCCAAGGAGTAAGCGTCTTTTAATTTCATGGCTACAGTCACCATCTGCAGTGATTTTGGAGCCCAGAAAAAGAAAGTCTGACACTGTTTCCACTGTTTCTCCATCTATTTCCCAAGTAGTGATGGGACCAGATGCCATGATCTTCGTTTTCTGAATATTGAGCTTTAAGCCAACCTTTTCACTCTCCACTTTCACTTTCATCAAGAGGCTTTTGAGTTCCTCTTCACTTTCTACCATAAGGGTGTTGTCATCTGCATATCTGAGGTTATTGATATTTCTCCCAGCAATCTTGATTCCAGCTTGTGTTTCTTCCAGTCCAGCATTTCTCATGATGTACTCTGCATATAAGTTGAATAAACATGGTGACAATATGCAGCCTTGACGTACTCCTTTTCCTATTTGGAACCAGTCTGTTGTTCCATGACCAGTTCTAACTGTTGCTTCCTGACCTGCATACAGATTTCTCAAGAGGCAGATCAGGTGGTCTGGTATTCCAATCTCTCTCAGAATTTTCCACAGTTTATTGTGATCTACACAGTCAAAGGCTTTGGCATAGTAAATAAAGCAGAAATAGATATTTTTCTGGAACTCTCTTGCCTTTTCCATGATCCAGCGGATGTTGGCAATTTGATCTCTGGTTCCTCTGCCTTTTCTAAATCCAGCTTGAACATCAGGAAGTTCACGGTTCACATATTGCTAAAGTCTGGCTTGGAGAATTTTGAGCATTACTTTACTAGTGTGTGAGATGAGTGCATTTGTGTGGTAGTTTGAGCACTCTTTGGCATTGCCTTTCTTTGGGATTGGGATGAAAACTGACCTCTTCCAATCTTGTGGCCACTGCTGAGTTTTCCAAATTTGCTGGCATATTGAGTGCAGCACTTTCACAGCATCATCTTTCAGGATTTGGAATAGCTCCACTGGAATTCCATCACCTCCACTAGCTTTGTTTGTAGTGATGCTTTCTAAGGCCCACTTGACTTCACATTCCAGGATCTGGCTCTAGGTCAGTGATCACACCATCATGATTATCTGGGTCGTGAAGCTCTTTTTTGTACAGTTCTTCTGTGTATTCTTGCCACCTCTTCTTAATATCTTCTGCTTCTGTTAGGTCCATACCATTTCTGTCCTTTATTGAGCCCATTTTTGCATGAAATGTTCCTTTGGTGTCTCTGATTTTCTTGAATAGATCCCTAGTCTTTCCCATTCTGTTGTTTTCCTCTATTTCTTTGCACTGATCGCTGAAAAAGGCTTTCTTATCCCTTCTTGCTATTCTTTGGAACTCTGCATTCAGATGTTTATATCTTTCCTTTTCTCCTTTGCTTTTCGCTTCTCTTCTTTTCACAGCTATTTGCAAGGCCTCCCCAGACAGCCATTTTGCTTTTTTGCATTTCTTTTCCATGGGGATGGTCTTGATCCCTATCTCCTGTACAATGTCACGAACCTCAGTCCATAGTTCATCAGGCACTCTATCTATCAGATCTAGGCCCTTTAATCTATTTCTCACTTCCACTGTATAATCATAAGGGATTTGATTTAGGTCATACCTGAATGGTCTAGTGGTTTTCCCTACTTTCTTCAATTTCAGTCTGAATTTGGCAATAAGGAGTTCATGGTCCGAGCCACAGTCAGTTTCTGGTCTTGTTTTTGCTCATTGTATAGAGCTTCTCCATCTTTGGCTGCAAAGAATATAATCAATCTGATTTCGTTGTTGACCATCTGGTGATGTCCATGTATAGAGTCTTCTCTTTTGTTGTTGGAACAGGGTATTTGCTATAACCAGTGCATTTTCTTGGCAAAACTCTGTTAGTCTTTGCCCTGCTTCATTCCGTATTCCAACGCCAAATTTGCCTGTGTTTCTTCACTTCCTACTTTTGCATTCCAGTCCCCTATAATGAAAAGGACATCTTTTTTGGGTGTTAGTTCTAAAAGATCTTGTAGGTCTTCATAGAACCGTTCAACTTCAGCTTCCTCAGCATTACTGGTTGGGGCATAGACTTGGATTACTGTGACATTGAATGGTTTGCCTTGGAAACGAACAGAGATCATTCTGTCGTTTTTGAGATTGTATCCAAGTACTGCATTTCGGACTCTTTTGTTCACCATGATGGCCACTCCGTTTCTTCTGAGGGATTCCTGCCCACAGTAGTAGATATAATGGTCCTCTGAGTTAAATTCACCCATTCCAGTCCATTTTAGTTCGCTAATTCCTAGATGTCAACATTCACTCTTGCCATCTCTTGTTTGACCACTTCCAATTTGCCTTGATTCATGGACCTGACATTCCAGGTTCCTATGCAATATTGTTCTTTACAGCATCGGACTTTACTTCTATCACCAGACACATCTACTGCTGGGTATTCTTTCTGCTTAGGCTCCATCCCTTCATTCTTCCTGGAGTTATTTCTCCACTGATCTCCAGTAGCATATTGTGCCCCTACTGACCTGGGGAGTTTCTCTTTCAGTATCCTATCATTTTGCCTTTTCATACTGTTCATGGGGTTCTCAGGTTAGGGGAAAGGAAATCAAATATTATGTCTTCCACTTACTGATGCTGATTAAACATCAAGTATCATTTATGTTATACCATAAATGATGTAACAGTACAAAAACTGATGATTATTCTCAATGGCCATAGTTTCCCATAGAATGAACAAAAAATTGAATTCTAGGTTCAGAATAGGAGACAAGAGACAGTTATATCAAGATGAGTACTCCATGTCATTGCCTTGATCTCAAGGAAGATTAAGCTAAAATAAATCCAAAATGAAAATGCTTTCAAATTAAATGCTTTGCCTCATTAATCAAATTGGATACCTAAATTGGGAAAGGATAAATCCTGTCACATTTTGGATTTGTTAAATGTCTGGAAATATTTTCAAATGAAAGATCTTCCTAAAATTCAATGCAACAAAATGTCAGTCACTTTTATCTTTAATTTTAAAACATCTGAGTAATGTAGACATAAAATGTATCCTATGCTTTCAGATTATTTTAGTCATCTGATTAAAAGTTTGCTTTTTGGGACATTTTCAAGAAGACAGCTTTCAAAGGTTTCAAATTTAATTAAATAAACTTGGTGAATTTAGCTGTTCTATTTTGAAAAGTTTCTACCCAATGCTAATTGGTCATCATACATCCAACTATTTCTTTTTTCTTATGAATATTTAGCTAAAGGTACAATATGATGCAAGCATTTAAACATATGTTACTAATGCAAAGTCAAATGAAGGGTGTTATAGGACTTTATTATTACTATTTTGTGATAATAAAAATTAAACAATCTAGTAAATGATATTGCTAAAATACCAGCTATTTTATTTTTAATAATCATAGTCTAACTGGGAAGGCATTTATTAATGTTATACATCAGAATATATGCTTTGGAAGATAGAGAAATTGATTGAGCACCTTTTCATGCTAACAGCAATCTCAATTCTTTTAATATATAGTAGCCTATTGTTTTGCTTTTGAATGAAACTTTATAATCCCTGTTTGTTCCTCTGGTGGATTGTGTTTCAAATTCTGTAATGTTTAAAATAGATTTTGAAGGTCAAAAGTAGGCTCTTTTGAGTTATAATTTAGAATCTGAGTCTGCCTTTTAATATAGCTATATTTTTATTATGATTGATGGACATTCTTCTAGGGTTTTGGCATTTTATTTTAATTCTGTTAGTTTATATAATTTCTTTTTAGATGTTTTGATTTTATGTATATGAGTGGGAAATTGGTAGTGTTTCAGTAAGCTGCTAGATAACACCATACTGCATCACTGATGTTGGAATATTCTTCTGTGACTTACTTGGGCAATTTGCAAGACCATGAAGACCTAAGAAATAATGTTCGGCAATGGCCAATGGCACATGGTTTAGTATGGTTAGAACAACTTTTTCTATACTCTTTAAAGAACTTGTTTATAATTTCAATATTTATTTTTGTTTTTAAACATAAAAATTCACAATTGAGCAATTAATATTTACACATCACAAAAACTAAGTTATGCAGTGAAGCATTTCCCCTTCTCCCTTGCCCCAACAACCCATGTCATCACCTGATCATATAGGTAGCTCTTGGTTTTGATATCCTGAATATTCTTCCAGATTCTTGAAAACATATACAAGGAAATACAAAATGCCTTTTCCCCCCTTACTTTCTTAGCACAAGCACTTATATACCTCTGTTTTATAATTGGATTCTCTACTTGACAATTTTTGCGTATTAAAGGATTTTCTTATTCTTCATTTACTATCTTGCAACTTATTTAACCCAATATCCTATCAATGTCCATTTAAAAAGTTTTCAATATTTTTCTACTAGAGATAATGCTTTAAAGAATATACTTTACACTTGAATATGTAAAATTTTATGCAAGTACGAAGGTGTCTGAAGTATATATTCCTAGAAATGGACTTGCTGAGGCAAAGGGCATACAAATTTACATTTTGTATAGATCTTGTTAAACTTTCCTTCATAAGGATTTTATTTTTGCATGTTATACCATCCTTAAATGGGACTGTTTCCATACACTCTTGACAATAAAGTTGTTGTCACACTGTCTCCTTTATTGCTGTTGTTCAGTCACTAAATCGTGTCCAGCTCTTTGCAACCCCATGGACTGCAGCACACCAGGCTTTCCTGTCCTTCACTATCTTCCAGAGTTTGCCCCAATTCATGTCCATTGAGTTAGTGATGCTAATCATCTCATCTTCTGTCACTCTCTTCTCCTTTTGCCTTCAATCCTTCCCAGCATCAAGATCCGCTCCAGTGAGGCCACTCTTCACATAAGGTGGCCAAAGTATTGGAGATTCAGCTTCAGCATCAGTCCTTCCAATGAGTATTCAGGGTTGATTTCCCTTCAAATTTACTGGTTTGATCTCTGTGCTGTCCATGGGACTCTGAAGAGTCTTCTCCAGCAACACAGTTTGAAAGTATCAGTTCTTTGATGCTCATCCTTATTTATTGTTCAACTGTTATCTGTGCATGACTACTGGAAAATCCATAACTTGACTATATACACACCTATATATTTGGATTTTGTTATTCCATTATTGAGCATCTTTTCATATTTAAAACCCCTTTGTATCTCCTTTACAATGAATTGATTGTTTACATCTTTTGCCCATAATTTCTAGTGGTCATTTTTGTATTCATTTAAAGGCACACATTATTAGGGAGATTAATCATTTTTCTACTATGTTAGAAAAAACAGAATTTTTCTACTATGTTAATTTTAATATTTCCACACTTTTAACTTGCCTTTTGAGTTTTGTTTGTTTGTTTGTTTTTTAAATCACAGTCTTTGCCGTATGGTTGAATTTAGATTTTGTGATATAATTGTATAAATCTCTTTTATTCGAATCTCTTGGAGGAGTTGTGTTGTAGTTTAAAAAGCTTCTTGACTCTGAAATACAAAATAATATCCCTAAATTTTCTTCTAGTATTATGTGTTTTTTGTTTCAAATTTATATCTTTGACTTTTGAAGATAATCAATTTAGAAAGATATAACTTATAGATCCAGTTTTATTTTTCTGAAATGGCTATGGTGCTGTTCCAATATTATTTATTGGGCAGACAATTAGATTTCTCTGTGATTTGAGATGCTATCTTTTGCTTATTAACTCAGTTCATTCAACAAATGGTTATCAAACTGACTGCATGTCAGACATTGCTCTGCTGCTGCTGCTAAGTTGCTTCAGTCGTGTCTGACTCTGTGCGACCTCATAGACGACAGCCCACCAGGCTCCGCCGTCCCTGGGATTCTCAAGGCAAGAATGCTGGAGTGGGTTCCCATTTCTTTCTCCAATGCATGAAAGTGAAAAGTGAAAGTGAAGTTTCTCAGTCGTGTCTGACTCTTCGAGACCCCATGGACTGCAGCCTACCAGGCTCCTTAGTCCATGGGATTTTCCAGGCAAGAGACATTGCTATAGAAACTGGTAATTCACCAGGGCTTAAAATATGCAAACATCTATCCTCGGAGAGTTTATGTTTTAAAGAAAGAGACAGAACACCAAATTGGAAAGTAACATATTTTATGAATACTCTTAAAGCCTAAAGTGAAAGTGAAAGTCCCACAGTTCTGTCCGACTCTTTGCTACCCTTTGGACTATACAGTTCATGGAATTCTCTAGGCCAGAATACTGGAGTGGATAGCCTTTCTCTTCTCTAGGGGATCTTCCCAACTCAGGGATTGAGCCTAGGTCTCCCGCATTGCAACAGATTCTTTACCAGCTGAACCACAAGGGAAGCCCAAGAATACTGGAGTGGGTAGCCTATCCCTTCTCCAGCGGATCTTCCAGACCCAGGACTTGGACTGTGGCCTCCTGCATTATGGGCAGATTCTTTACCAATATCAGGGAAGCCCACTAAGCCCACTTAAATGCTAAGGAGAAAATAAAATAAGTAAATAGGTTAGATTTCTGAGGGACAAGTTCTGGTGTCATTTTTAAAGAGGGTGAAATATTTTTGGCAAAGGTGGAATTTGAGGGGAAACAAAAGAAGAGAAAAGAAAAAACCTTCAAGGATTGAAGAAGTGAGGTTTTTTGAATATAAGGGATAAGAGAAATCTAGGAGGGAGAAACAGTCAGCATGAATCTCTGAACCTGGCACTCACCTGGTACATTCTCTTTAAAACTGGAAGATATACATGACTGAAACAGAATAAGCAAGGGGAGAACAGCAGGAAATAAGGTCTGACCCTTGATTAGGTACCAGGTTGTGAGAGCTCTATGTAGGAATCTTACATTTTACTGAATGAGATGGGAAGTTAGGGAGGGGTTTGCACAAATAAGTGGGATGATCTGACTTATATTTTAAAAGATCACACTGGTTGCTTATGAGAGAATAGATTGTAAAGAAAAAAAAAAAAAAAAAAACAAAGCAAAGCAGGGAGACATTTAGGAAGCTATATCTGCAATAATCTGGGTGAGAACTAATTTGGAATAGAGCTGTAGTTAGCTCTGGATGCAGTGGTAAAACACAACACGGAGGAATCCAGGACTGAGCTTATTTTGTTATTCTCTGTGCGGTTTTCAAAGTTTCTTGCTATAAGGACTTCCACTTAAATTTGACCATATGTCTGTTGACTTGATATAAAGGTCGTTATAGAATTCCAGGGAGTAAGATGTGCTGTCTCTAGTACTCAGAGTGACTAATCAGGTGTTGGACCTCCTGAGTAGTTTTTAACAGCTTGCCTTTAATGTTCTTGGGTTATAGTTTAGATAGCTCCCATAGTGAACACTTGGGTGGTGGTGTCTTAGATTACATCCTCCATCAGAGTCCATTCATCTTTTTTAGTTGTGTTTAGATAGCATTCAATGCAATGCAAACAGTTTTCTCAGCAGAGGCTATTGTCAAAAAGTCATTTTCATATGGATTGTATATCCACCAACAGTTTACATTTGTACTAGAGTTTATCTCACTCACTGATATCCTGTTATAAAGGCAAATTGATTTTGTTTTCCTCTCCACTGTTGCTGTCATTTAGTCACTAAGTCATGTCTGACTCTTTTGCAACCTCATGGACTGTAGCCCACCAGGCTCTTTTGTTCATGGGATTTCCAGGCAAGAATAGAGAGGGTTGCCATTTCCATCTCCAGGGGATCTTTCCAACCCAAGGATAGAATCCATGTCTCCTGTTTGACAGGCAGATTCTTTACCACTGAGTCACCCAGAAAGTCCCTTTCCTCTTACTGAGTCTGAGCACCAGTACTAAATGCCTGAAGTGGTAGCACATTTAATCACTGTTAAAGTGAAATCGCTCAGTCATGTCCAACTGTTTGTCACCCCATGGTCTGTAGCCTACCAGGCTCCTCCGTCCATGGGTTTTTCCAGGCAAGAGTACTGGAGTGTGTTTCTATTTCCTTCTCCAGGGATATCTTCCCAGCCCAGAGATCGAGCCCAGGTCTCCCGCATTGAGGGCAGACACTTTACTGCCTAAGCCACAAGGGAAGCCCTAGTCACTGTTAAGATGTCAAAGAAAACAACAAAACAGTTTTATTATTTGAGTCGGTATGGCCCACAATAACAATGTCTTCCACTAGTCAGTCAGGATGTTAAATTTAGAAATGACTTTGAGTAACACAACTTCATGAGCTAGCTATCCTCTGAGAAAAGCAAGTAGTTTTTTTTTCCTTTTAGTTTGAGTTATTATTTCAGCTGTACAACCTGGGCATGATACATGCCATTGTTGGCCATGCATTCCATTGAATCTAAGGAATAACCATAACCAGCTTGTTCATGCATGTGGTAAACAGAACACTAAGATGCCCCAATGATTCCTAAACTTTTGCATACTACTACCTTTCCTCTATTATTCAGTCAAACACTAATCTTGGTACCTCTCTGGAGGGATTTTTGAACATGTAATAAAGGTGCCTAATCAGTTGATATTAAAATAGAGAGACTATCTGGGTGGGTCTGAGCTAACCATGTGAGCCTTTAAAAAGCAGGGAATTTTTTCCTATCTACTGGTAGGAGAAGAAATCAGAAATTTGAAGTATAAAGAAAATTTTAAATAAGGGAATTCTCTTTGCTCACTTGGAAGTTGGAAGGGACCACGTAGAAAGAGACTGAGTGCTCTATAAGATCTTAGAGCAGTCCTTTCCTGACAGTAGATGAGAGAAACAGATTTGATCCTATACCTGCAAAGAACTGAATTCTGTCCACAGACTAAACGAGCTTGGAAGAGGCTCAGAACTCCAGATGAGAACATAACTTGCAGATACCTTGATTTCAGTCTTGTGAGACATTCAGAGGAGAGCCCAGCCAGGCTTATACCTGGACTTTTGACTTGTAGAACTTGAAGCTTATAAATGAGTTTCAATTCAAGTTTCTATGTTTATAGCAATTTTTATGCACAGTAGAAAATAATATAGCACTCAAGGTCTCAGAGTATCCTTATCAAAATGGAAGAACAGGATGGTAGGCAAAAAGCTAACAAATATATTTCACATGGGCTTCCCTGGTGGCACAGAAAGTAAAGAATTGCCTGCAGTGTAGAAGACTAGGGTTCAATCCCTGAGTCAGGAAGATGCACGGGAGAAGGGAATGGATCCACTCCAGTATTCTCGCTTGGAGAATTTCATGAACAGAGGAGCCTACAGTCAATGCATAGGTTGTTGCAAAGAGTCAGATACTGGGTGGCTAACATGTTCACTTTGTTTACTTCATCTTTTGTATTGCTACCAAGAGAATTTCAGCTAGACTCATTAGTCTTTGTAATTTTATCAGTTTTCCAACATTCAGAAATAATTTAATATATGTTTTAGCATCTCCTCAAAGAACTTTGCTTCCTATTTTCTACCTATCAGAAGTATCGCCATCTGGGAGTTTTCCCTTGTGGTGTATGTATCCTCATATCTTTTAGATAAAATGCTTGTGTGAGAGTTTTAGTCCCTTAAAGTTTCCAGCTATGGTTCCATCTCCTCTGGGTTGTGAATCATATACCTCCAAAGTCTTGCTGCATCCTGGATTAATGAACAACCATGGGCACTCTATTTTCTTCTGAGATCTATGCCAATGATACCCCAGTAGCCACTCTAGAAGATTCTGGGCTAATGGACACTATGGCCATACTGTGCACTCTTGGGTCATTTGGCTTACTGGTGAACATTTGTTTGTTGTCCCTAGGTTTCTCTAGCTTTCAAACCCTAGGGTGGTCCAGTCAGTCTAAAACTCTATAAACAAAAAACCCTACTTTATCCACCAACTCTCATGCAGATATAACAAAGGTATTGTTCAAGAGAAAAGAAAAAATATATATATGGCTAGAGAATTAGCTAAGAACGCGGCCGAGAGGAGCTACCCCATGACCAAGAAAGGGCGGTGGTGAGGACCAGCACACTAAGCATGGCCGAGAGGAGCTACCCCACGACCGAGGTCAGGAAGGGCGGTGGTGAGGAGATACCCCTCCTCCAAGGTCAGGAAGGGCGGCAGTGAGGAGAGACCCCTCGTCCAAGGTAAGGTGCGATGGCTGTGCTTTGCTGGAGCAGACAGGAAGAGATACCCCACGCCCAAGGTAAGAGAAACCCAAGTAAGATGGTAGGTCTTGAAAGAGAGCATCAGAGGGCAAATACACTGAAACCAAACTCAGAGAAAACTAGTCAATCTAATCACACCAGGACCACAGCCTTGTCTAACTCAATGAAATTAAGCCATGCCCCTGGGGCAACCCAGGATGGGCGGGTCATGGTGGAGAGATCTGACAGGGTGTGGTCTGCTGGAGAAGGGAATGGCAAACCACTTCAGTATTCTTGACTTGAGAATCCCATGAACAGTATGAAAAAGCAAAATGATAGGATACTGAAAGAGAAACTCCTCAGGTCAGTAGGGGCCCAATATGCTACTGGAGATCAGTGGAGAAATAACTCCAGGAAGAATGAAGGGATGGAGCCTAAGCAAAAAGAATACCCAGCTGTGGATGTGTCTGGTGATAGAAGCAAAGTCCAATGCTGTAAGAGCAATATTGCATAGGAACCTGGAATGTCAGGTCCATGAATCAAGGCAAATTGGAAGTGGTCAAACAAGAGATGGCAAGAGTGAATGTTGACATTCTAGGAATTAGCAAACTAAAATGGACTGGAATGGGTGAATTTAACTCAGAGGACCATTATATCTACTACGGCGAGCAGGAATCCCTCAGAAGAAATGGAGTGGCCATCATGGTCAACAAAAGAGTCCAAAATGCAGTACTTGGATGCAATCTCAAAAATGACAGAATGATCTCTGTTCATTTCCAAGGCAAACTATTCAATGTCACAGTAATCCAAGTCTATGCCCCAACCAGTTATGCTGAGGAAGCTGAAGTTGAACGGTGCTATGAAGACCTACAAGACTTTTTACAACTAACACCCAAAAAAGATGTCCTTTTCATTATAGGGGACTGGAATGCAAAAGTAGGAAGTCAAGAAATACCTGGAGTAACAGGTAAATTTGGCCTTGGAACACGGAATGAAGCAGGGCAAAGACTAATAGAGTTTTGCCAAGAAAATGCACTGGTCATAGCAACTACCCTCTTCCAACAACACAAGAGAAGACTCTATACATGGACATCACCAGATGGTCAACACCGAAATCAGATCGATTATATTCTTTGAAGCCAAAGATGGAGAAGCTCTATCCAATCAGCAAAAACAAGACCAGGAGCTCACTGTGGCTCAGACCATGAACTCCTTATTGCCAAATTCAGACTGAAATTGAAGAAAGTAGGGAAAACCACTAGTCCATTCAGGTATGACCTAAATCAAATCCCTTATGATTATATAGTGGAAGTGAGAAATAGATTTAAGGGCCTAGATCTGATAGACAGAGTGCCTGATGAACTATGGAATGAGGTTCGTGACATTTTACAGGAGACAAGGATCAAGACCATCCCCATGGAAAAGAAATGCAAAAAAGCAAAATGGCTGTCTGGGGAGGCCTTACAAATAGCTGTGAAAAGAAGAGAAGCAAAAAGCAAAGAAGAAAAGGAAAGATATAAACATCTGAATGCAGAGTTCCAAAGAATAGCAAGAAGAGATAAGAAAGCCTTTTTCAGCAATCAGTGCAAAGAAATAGAGGAAAACAACAGAATGGGAAAGACTAGGGATCTCTTCAAGAAAATCAGAGATACCAAAGGAACATTTCATGCAAAGATGGGCTTGATAAAGGACAGAAATGGTATGGACCTAATGGAAGCAGAAGATATTAAGAAGAGGTGGCAAGAATACACAGAAGAACTTTACAAAAAAGATCTTCACGACCCAGATAATAATGATGGTATGATCACTGACCTAGAGCCAGATATCCTGGAATGTGAAGTCAAGTGGGCCTTAGAAAGCATCACTACGAACAAAGCTAGTGGAGGTGATGGAATTCCAGTTGAGCTATTCCAAATCCTGAAAAATGGTGCTGTGAAAGTGCTGCCCTCAATATGCCAGCAAATTTGGAAAACTCAGCAGTGGCCACAAGATTGGAAAAGGTCAGTTTTCATCCCAATCCCATAGAAAGGCAATGCCAAAGAATGCTCAAACTACCGCACAATTGCACTCATCTCACACGCTAGTAAAGTAATGCTCAAAATTCTCCAAGCCAGGCTTCAGCAATATGTGAATCGTGAACTTCCTGATGTTCAAGCTGGTTTTAGAAAAGGCAGAGGAACCAGATATCTAATTGCCAACATCCGCTGGATCATGGGAAAAAGCAAGAGAGTTCCAGAAAGACATCTATTTCTGCTTTATTGGACTATGCCAAAGCCTTTGACTGTGTGGATCACAATAAACTGTGGAAAATTCTGAAAGAGATGGGAATACCAGACCACCTGATCTGTCTCCTGAGAAATTTGTGTGCAAGTGAGGAAGCAACAGTTCAAACTGGACATGGAACAACAGAGTGGTTCCAAATAGGAAAAGGAGTTCGTCAAGGCTGTATATTGTCACCCTGTTTATTTAACTTATATGCAGAGTACATCATGAGAAACACTGGACTGGAACAAACACAAGTTGGAATCAAGATTGCTGGGAGAAATATCAATCACCTCAGATATGCAGATGACACCACCCTTAAGGCAGAAAGTGAAGAGGAACTCAAAAGCCTCTTGATTAAAGTGAAAGTGGAGAGTGAAAAGATTGGCTTAAAGCTCAACATTCAGAAAACGAAGATCATGGCATCTGGTCCCATCACTACATGGGAAATAGATGGGGAAACAGTGGAAACAGTGTCAGACTTTATTTTTCTGGGCTCCAAAATCACTGCAAATGGTGAAGTAGCCATGAAATTAAAAGATGCTTACTCCCTGGAAGGAAAGTTAAGAACAACCTAGATAGCATATTCAAAAGCAGAGACATTACTTTGCCAACAAAGGTTCGCCTAGTCAAGGCTATGGTCTTTCCTGTGGTCATGTATGGATGTGAGAGCTGGACTGTGAAGAAGGCTGAGCGCCGAAGAATTGATGCTTTTGAACTGTGGTGTTGGAGAAGACTCTTGAGAGTCCCTTGGACTGCAAGGAGATTCAAACAGTCCATTCTGAAGGAGATCAATCATGGGATTTCTTTGGAAGGAATGATGCTAAAACTGAAACGCCAGCATTTTGGCCACCTCATGCGAAGAGTTGACTCATTGGAGAAGACTCTGATGCTGGGAGGGATTGGGGGCAGGAGGAGAAGGGGACGACAGAGGATGAGATGGCTGGATGGCATCACTGACTTGATGGGTGTGAGTCTGGGTGACCTCCGGGAGCTGGTGATGGACAGGGAGGCCTGGCGTGCTGCGGTTCATGGGGTTGTGACGAGTCGGACACGACTGAGTGACTGATCTGATCTGATCTGATCTGATCTCTGATCATGTTAATTTCAGGTGTACAACAACATAGTGATTGAGCATTTAAATACATTACAGAAATCACCATAATAAGTCTTGTTACTGTTTGTCCCCATGCAAAGATATTACAGTATTATTGACCATATATTCCGTATGCTGTATATTACATCCCCATGACTTATTTATCATATAACTGCCTCTGCACTGGAGTTAGAGTGTGTGAGATTTTTCATGCATGTTTTACAGCAAGGCTCTATTTCCTATAACCATCTTGTTCTCCTGAACTTAAGCTCAACTTGTTTTCAAAACTAGACATTCTGGAGGCCCAACTTCCTGGAACAGGGCCTGTAGGTTGGGAAGCCTGATGCAGAGCTCAGACTCCTTGCTCCCTGGGGAGGGCCACTACTGTTGTGATATTCCTAACATTTGTGGGGTGCAGACTTGGGAGTATGTGTCCTGAATAGACTGTGTCTTCACCCCTCCAATTTTCATTATGGCTCCTTCTTTAAATCTTCAGTTGTATAACATCTTGTCTACTAGTTTTCAGGTCATTCTCATAGACAGTTGGTCTCTACGTAGTTGTAATTTTGTGCTCTATGGGAGGAGATGAGTACAATGTCATCTTGGTTCCACCTCCATGTATGTTTATTGTTTCTGAAACAAAGATTTCTTTTGTGTATGTCTGAGTTGTATAGGTTCGTGACATTGTACAGGAGACAGGGATCAAGACCATCCCCATGGAAAAGAAATGCAAAAAAGCAAAATGGCTGTCTGGGGAGGCCTTGCAAATAGCTGTGAAAAGAAGAGAAGCAAAAAGCAAAGAAGAAAAGGAAAGATATAAACATCTGAATGCAGAGTTCCAAAGAATAGCAAGAAGAGATAAGAAAGCCTTCTTCAGCGACCAGTGCAAAGAAATAGAGGAAAACAACAGAATGGGAAAAACTAGAGATCTCTTCAAGAAAATCAGAGATACCAAAGGAATATTTCATGCAAAGATGGGCTCGATAAAGGACAGAAATGGTATGGACCTAACAGAAGCAGAAGATATTAAGAAGAGGTGGCAAGAATACACAGAAGAACTGTACAAAAAAGATCTTTATGACCCAGATAATCACGATGGTGTGATCACTGACCTAGAGCCAGACATCCTGGAATGTGAAGTCAAGTGGGCCTTAGAAAGCATCACTAGGAACAAAGCTAGTGGAGGTGATGGAATTCCAGTTGAGCTATTCCAAATCCTGAAAGATGATGCTGTGAAAGTGCTGCACTCAATATGCCAGCAAATGTGGAAAACTCAGCAGTGGCCAAAGGACTGGAAAAGGTCAGTTTTCATCCCAATCCCAAAGAAAGGCAATGCCAAAGAATGCTCAAACTACTGCACAAATGCACTCATCTCACACGCTAGTAAAGTAATGCTCAAAATTCTCCAAGCCAAGCTTCAGCAATATGTGAACCGTGAACTTCCTGATGTTCAAGTTGGTTTTAGAAAAGGCAGAGGAACCAGATATCTAATTGCCAACATCCGCTGGATCATGGGAAAAAGCAAGGGAGTTCCAGAAAAACATCTATTTCTGCTTGATTCACTATGCCAAAGCCTTTGACTGTGTGGATCACAATAAACTGTGGAAAATTCTGAAAGAGATGGGAATACCAGACCACCTGATCTGCCTCTTGAGAAATTTGTATGCAGGTCAGGAAGCAACAGTTCAAACTGGACATGGAAGAACAGACTGGTTCCAAATAGGAAAAGGAGTTCGTCAAGGCTGTATATTGTCACCTTGCTTATTTAACTTATATGCAGAGTACATCATGAGAAACGCTGGACTGGAAGAAATACAAGTTGGAATCAAGATTGCTGGGAGAAATATCAATCACCTCAGATATGCAGATGACACCACTCTTATGGCAGAAAGTGAAGAGGAACTCAAAAGCCTCTTGATGAAAGTGAAATTAGAAAGTGAAAAAGTTGGCTTAAAGCTCAACATTCAGAAAACGAAGATCATGGCATCCAGTCCCATCACTTTATGGGAAATAGATGGGGCAACAGTGGAAACAGTGTCAGACTTTATTTTTCTGGGCTCCAAAATCACTGCAGATGGTGAGTGTAGCCATTAAATTAAAAGAGGCTTACTCCTTGGAAGGAAAGTTAAGACCAACCTAGATAGCATATTCAAAAGCAGAGACATTACTTTGCCAACAAAGGTTCACCTAGTCAAGGCTATGGTTTTTCCTGTGGTCATGTATGGATGTGAGAGCTGGACTGTGAAGAAGGCTGAGCACCGAAGAATTGATGCTTTTGAACTGTGGTGTTGGAGAAGACTCTTGAGAGTCCCTTGGACTGCAAGGAGATTCAAACAGTCCATTCTGAAGGAGATCAGCCCTGGGATTTCTTTGGAAGGAATGATGCTAAAGCTGAAACTCCAGTACTTTGGCCACCTCATGTGTAGAGTTGACTCACTGGAGAAGATTCTCATGCTGGGAGAGATTGAGGGCAAGAGGAGAAGGGGACAACAGAGGATGAGATGGCTGGATGCCATCATTGACTCGATGGACGTGAGTCTCAGTGACCTCCAGGAGTTGGTGATGGACAGGGAGGCCTGGCATGCTGCAATTCATGGGGTTGCAAAGAGTTGGACATGACTGAGCAACTGATCTGATCTGAGTTGTATAGTCATCTTCTGGTAACATTTCCCTAAGAATCTTTGTTATACTTTTCTTGTTGTGTTGTTTTGATATTGATAAATTCTCTCAGTTTTTTAAAATCTGAAAATGTCTTTATTTTGCCTTTATCCATGAAAAGTATTGTTATCGGATAAGGAATTTTGCAGCTTCCCTATTGGCTTAGTGGTAAAGAATCTACTTTCCAGTGCAAGAGATGTGTGTTCTATCACTGAGTCAGGAAGATTTCCTGGAGAAGGAAATGGCCATCCACTCTAGTATTCTTGCCTGGGAAATCCAATGGACAGAGAAACCTGGTGGGCTACTATTAATGGGATTGCAAAAGAATTGGATATTACTTTTCAACTAAACAACAACAACAGAGGAATATTGTTATTATTCTTTCATTACTTATGTGAAGGACTCATTCCATTATTTTAAGGTTTGTATAGTTTTTAATCAAAAGTTAATGGGCATTCTTATTACTCTCTTTAATATTAATTGTTTCTTTTTTGTTCTCCATCTCTTTTTAAAATTTTCGTTTTAAATTTGATTTTACTAATTGACTATGATAAACTTATGTGTGCTGTTCTTTGTGCTTATCCAGTTCTGTTTCATTCAGATATGTGGATATTTAGATTTATGACTCAGTTTAGTCATAAATTTAGATGTACCTCTACACAAGGACATCAGAAATTGTTCAATACTGAAATTAGATTGATTATAGTCTTTGTAGCCAAAGATAAAGGAGCTCTATACAGTCAGCAAAAACCAGGAGCTGACTGTGGCTCAGATCATGAACTCCTTATTGCCAAATTCAGACTGAAATTGAAGAAAGTAGGGAAAACCACTAGACCATTCTGGTATCACCTAAATCAAATTCCTTACAATTATACAGTGGAAGTGAGAAATAGATTCAAGGGATTATATCTAATAGAGTACCTGAAGATCTATGGAGGGAGGTTCATGACATTGTACAGGAGGCAGTGTTCAAGGCCATCCCCAAGAAAAAGAAATTCAAAAAGGCAAAATGATTGTCTGGTGAGGCCTTGCAAGTAGCTGAGAAAAGAAGAGAAGCTCAAGGCAAAGGAAAAAAATGAAAGATATACCCATTTGAATGCAAAGTTCCAAAGAACAGCAAGGAGAGATAAGAAAGTCTTCTTCAGCGATCAATGCAAAGAAATAGAGGAAAATAATACAACAGGAAAGGCTAGAGATCTCTTCAACAAAATGAGAGATACCAAAGGAATATTTCATTCAAAGATGTGTACAATAAAGGACAGAAATGGTATGGACCTAACAGAAGCAGAAGATATTAAGACGTAGCAAGAATACACAGAAGAACTATACAAAAAAGATCTTCATAACCCAGATAATTACAATGGTGTGATCACTCACTTAGAGCCAGACATCCCAGAATGTGAAGTCAAGTTGGCCTTAGGAGGCATCACTACAAACAAAGCTAGTGGAGGTGATGGAATTCCAGTTGAGCTATTCCAAATCCTGAAAGATGATGCTGTGAAAGTGCTCCATCAATATGTCAGCCAATTTGGAAAATTTGGCAGTGGCCACAGGACTGGAAAACATCAGTTTCATTTCAATCCCAAAGAAAGGCAATGTCAAAGAATGTTCAAATTACTGCAGAATTGCACTCATCTCAAATGCTCGCAAGGTAATGCTCAAAATTCTCCAAGCCAGGCTTCAACAGTACATGAACCTTGAAATTCCAGATGTTCAAAAAGGCAGAGGAACCAGAAATCAAATTGCCAAGATATATTGGATCATAGAAAAAGCAAGAGAATTCCTGAAAGACATCTACTTCTGCTTTATTGATTTCTCTGAAACCTTTGACTGTGTAGGTCACAACAAACTGGAAAATTCTTAAAAAAGATGGAAATACTAGACCACTTTACCTGCTTCCCAAGATATCTGTATGGAGGTCAAGAAGCAACAATTAGAACCAGACATGGAACAACAGACTGGTCCCAAATCGGGAAAAGAGTACAAGAAGGTTGTATATTGTCACCCTGCTTATTTAACTTATATGCAGAGTACATCATGAGAAATGTTGGGCTGGATGAAGGACAAGCTGGAATCAAGATTGCCAGGAGAAATATCAATAATCTCAGACATTCAGATCATATGGCAGAAAGTGAAAAGGAACTGAAGAACCTCTCAATGGAAGTGAAAGAAGAGTGAAAAAGTTAAACTCAAAATTCAAAAAACTAAGATCATGGCATCAGGTCCCATCACTTCATGGTAAATAGATGGGGAAACAGTAGAAACAGTGGCAGACTCTATTTTCTAAAATTCCAAAATCACAGCAGGTGGTGACTGTAGCCATGAAATTAAAATACACTTCCTTCTTGGAAGAAAAGTGATGACCAACCTGCTGCTACTGCTGCTAAGTCACTTTAGTCATGTCTGACTCTGTGTGACCCCATAGATGGCAGCCCACCGGGCTCCCCCGTGCCTGGGATTCTCCAGGCAAGAACACCGGAATGGGTTGCCATTACCTTCTCCAATGTATGAAAGTGAAAAGTAAAAGTGCAGACCAACCTAGATGGCATATTAAAATACAGGGACATTACTTTGCCAACAAAGGTCCATCTAGTCAATGCTATGGCTTTTCCATTAGTCATGTATGGCAGTGAGAGTTGGATTATAAAGAAAGCTGAGTACCGAAGAATTGATGTGTTTGAACTGTGGTGTTGGAGAAGACTCTTGAGAGTCCCTTGGACTGCAAGGAGATCCAACCAGTCAACCCTAAGGGAAATCAACCCTGAATATTCATTAAAAGGACTGATGCTGAAGCTGAAACTCCAATACTTTGGCCACCTCATGCGAAGAACTGACTCATTGGAAAAGACCCTGATGCTGGGAAAGATTCAAAGTGGGAGGAGAACAGGACAACAGAGGATGAGATGGTGGAATGGCATCACTGACTTGATGGATGTGAGTTTGAGTAAGCTTCAGAAGTTGGTAATGGACTGGGAAGCCTGGCGTGTTTTAGTTCATGGGGTCATAAAGGGTCGGACATTATTGAGGTACTGAACTGAACTGAACTGAAAGTTCAGTTAATTGAAGCTATACATATTTCTGGGTCTCCTTTTCTACATATCCCCCTTTTTTCAGTTCTCTGCCCTGAAAAAACATTGCCACCTCCATATCACTGAGATCTAAATTTTGTTTTTTCTAAATAGCAAGATCTATAACCCTTGAACTCCATTTCTCTATGTATAGCTTGGAAAGTCTGCCAGGAAGAAAGTTATTACACTTGTGAGGCTAAACTAATGTGTTTCCTTCTTTCAAAGTTTATGAGATAGCAAATGTGCACTGTTTTTTGTTAATTTCCTGAACAAAATAGTTTCATATATTTTGTACTGAGTTTAGCTGCTTATGAGAGAAGATAAGTTAGGTGTCTATTAATTCACCCAGACCAGAACTAAAAGATGGCCCTATTCAGGAGGTTGTAACTTAGCTTTTAATTTATTTTGTTGTTTTATAATTGTTTCTTAAAAAGGAATATAGAAAATGCCAATCTTTACAAACATATTTGTTCCAGACATCTTAGTAATTAGACATCTTAAACATCTTAGTAATTTCTTATTTAAGAATAAGAAATTTCTTTAAGAATATTTATTGGGTATGAGGCATGGCCCATCAATATCTCATGTGATGGAAATATAACGAAGAATAACTCAATTATATCCATCTCCCCACCGACTTTTGGAAAGTAGCAAGAGATTTTGCTAGAAATTTAGGCAAAAATAAACAAAAACAATTTGCATGCTTTGTAAAGACTATACTTAATAATCTTAAAGTTACAGATAAGCATGAAGACATTTAAGACCATATTTATATCAGAGGATAATGCATTGTCTGGAAAGCTTTCTGGGCAGTGGAAGACTATGTATTAGCACACATAAGTAGTAGTATGTGTTTGCCTCCTTATATCCTTTACTGGGGCTTCCCGCTTGGCTCAGTGGTAGAGAATCCACCTGCCACTGCAGGAGACTCAGAAGACATGGGCTTGATAAGGTATCAAGGGTCAGGAAGGTTCCCTGAAGGAGGGCATGGCAATCCACTCCAGTATTCTTCCCAGGAGAGGAGAATCCTGTGGGCAGAGGAGCCTGGCAGGCTGCAGTTTACAGGGTCACAGAGAGTCAGTCATGACTGAGTGACTAAGCACGCACATATACTTTATTGAGGAAATGGTTGGGCCTTGGGACAAGACTAAAGGGACAAAGGGTAAATAGGGTAATTGAATAGTCCCAAGGGGCTCCAGGTTCAGTATACTGACATGGAATAGGACTGAGAGTATCTGTGATACAAAAAATATAATCAAGGTCACTAGATTTATAATGAGATTCTGGATACTTATAAATATGTGAGCCTCATATGGAGTCACTGATGCCAAGAGAACTCCAGTACTATGGGTATGCATATGAGGGGCCTGTGAGAAATTGCTAGGAGACCACAGTAATTCAGTTTAGTCATCACTCACTTATGATACTTCCCCCATCTCTCTTTTCCTTACTCGTTTAGTGTGACTGTGGGATAATTAAATGGAAATGTTCAGAAAATGGCATTGAAGAGAATCACTTGATTCAACAATAAAGGTTTTAATGTCATCAAAATCTAGGTTTCTTTAAAGTCACAGACTTTAAGAAGAGGACCATGAATGAAATCCTGCAGGACACTGATTTTCAAAAGTTAAGTGGAGGAATATAACACTATATAGGAAATTTAGAGTTCAGTAATGAGTGAGGCAAAGGTTGTAAGGACAAGTAAACCAAAGCTGAGAGTTAATCAACACTAGACCTGTATTACAGAAATGTTGAAAAGAGCTCTTCTACCAGAAACAATAAAGCTACTATACACAAAACTGTGAATGAGGTGATAAGTAGAGGGAACCAGAAAATTGCAAATCTCTATCAGAAAAGGTTTTTAAATACTCTATTACAGAATAAAGGTTAATCGGAGAAATAAAAGGAAACAGTTATACACACAGAACAAACAGGTGGTTTCCAGATGGGACAGAGTTGAAAAAAGAAAGAAATAGGTAAAGGAGATAAGAGCTACAAATTTCCAGTTGCAAAATAAATAAGCTATGAATATAAAAGGCACAATGTGGGGAATGCAGGCAACAACTATGTGGTACCTTTGTAGGGTGACATATTATAACTTGATTTATAGTGGTGATCATTTAAAAATATACAGAAATATCAAATCAGTGTATTGTATAACAGAAACTAACATAGCATTGTAGTCAATTATACTTCAAAAACTAAGAAAGAAAACAGTTGACAATGTCAATACTTCAAAGGAATCAAATATGATAAAAACCTAAAAGTTTCCATTGTAATTTATAATTAGCATGTCACCTTTAACCCCTGCCACAGCAGTTTCAGTGATGGGTAGGAAAAAAAAAAAAAAACATCAGGATTGCTGTGAATTGAAAACTAAATGAATGGTAATAAAAAGGGTAACAAAGACTATAGACACCTTTGTCATCTCATTTCACTATTAATTAGGTAATGGCTTTTTGCTGCTTTTTAAATTATTGTTAATTTTAAGATCAAAGATAACTTAAAAGTGTTTATGTCTTGAAGAATCAGTAGAGGGGAAGAATGTAAGGAAATAGGAAGTCAGGTCTCTGAAGAGGTACATCCAGAGTAAAGAATTAAGCCCTCTTTTACTGAAATGGATTTCCCTGGTGGCTCAGACGGTAAAGCGTCTGTCTGCAATGCAGGAGACCAGGGTTCAATCCCTGGGTTGAGAAGATCCCCTGGAGAATGAAATGGCAGCCCACTCCAGTATTCTTGCCTGGAAAATCCCATGGATGGCGGAGCCTGGTAGGTTACCTTTCATGGAGTCACAAAGAGTCGGATATGACTGAGCAACTTCACTTCACTTTACTGAAATAGAAAAAATAAACTAGTGTGATTTTTGATGTGTGTGTGTGTGTGTGTGTGTGTGTGTGTGTTGTGGGTGGCAGAGTAAGAAAGTTGATGAGATTATTGTTCTCTGATATGACAGAAGTCACCTTTTCTTCTGAAGTAAAAGTCAGAGATATCTGCTAAAAGTGAAAGTGAGGTATGAGTGTCTTAATGAGACCAGGAGGAGTTTGGAATGACTTCAGCAGGAATTAAAGAGGAAGCCAAACAGAGGTGCATCCCTGCATTAATAGTCATAGTCAAGGTCCCAAGTGAGGTTGGGAACTATAATCCTACAACAGTGATAATCCATTCAGTTGGCTTTTTTCCCCTCACTATTCCTTATGCTGGTAAAGAAAGAAAGAAGATAGGCAGTTGGTATGATAAAGGATTTCAGTTTTTGTAGGGGTAATTCAGAAAGGGATTAAAATGTGAAAAGATAATTTATGGAAATTGTTAATTGCTGGGGACCAGCCCCAGCTGATCCAGGGAGTTCAAGGTGTAGACGGCGTAGGTGAGAATCAGGATACAATAGTTATAATTAGAGATATAAAGAATAATAGAACGAGGATAGCTCAGTGGGGAAATTCAGTGGAGAAAAGAGGCTGAGTAGCTTGGTTTACGCGGGGGACCAATAAAACTTCAAGACAAGAAGTTTGCACCACTTACGTAGGCCGCAGGCATCTTTCCGTTCTCCCGAAGGAGAGGAGACACTGAGGCCTCCCCGGTCCGATCTTAGAAGCCCAGGCATAATTAGTAAGCATGGTGGGTTCCGCGCCCCAGATGAGACTCAGCCAGAATTTGAGAGAGAGAGTGACATGGGGAGACCAGTCTTTCCAGGAACTGATCCCATCCTTTATTTTCCCTGGTTTACTTTTATACACTAAGATGTTATACAGGAGTCACATGGGGTCAGCAGCCCTGACTTTTATCAAAGTCAGGTGCTTCATACAAATGTATACAGAGGTCTTAGGGGTGTTACATCATCTTCTGGCGCAGAGGCCTATTAACATTTTAAGGAACTTATTTTCTCTAAAGGTGATTATTTTAAAGTCAGGCGCCACCCTCCAAAAACATTGGCATTGCATATCTATAGGGCAAAGTTGTGATGGGTTGTACTCAAGGGTCCCAGGTTACAAACATTAAGGCTACTACTTACATTTCAATACACTGCCAAGGACACAGTAGGTAAGGGATATGGAGACTGAGCAGCAAACATTGGCCCAACAAGTGAAAAACCCTTCACCAATACAATTTCTAATCAGCCCATTATACTTATGCTAATAGTTTTCTGACTTCTCTAAAGAACCTGTTTTTAGAAGGTTAAGAGCATCTCGTGCCTCCCACTGTTTGGAGGCTGTGAGTAATCACATGTGGCTGGACAAGCCTGTCAGGTGGGCTAAAGAACCTTCAGAGGAGTTTGTAAGTTAAAACACTCCTGTCACACCCAGGAATTTTTATTAACTGAAGCTTTAAGTTAACTCTTTTTTCAGAGAGAGGTAGTGGGGGACAGCCCCCCGTAAAGTCAGAGGTGTAGGTGAGAGCACAAGAAGTAAAGCAGGCAGGCTCTGGTTTTGGGGGTAGATGCTCGAGAACCTCCAAGGGGCTCCTGAGGCTCGACCCCACCTTTGTGTATGTCAAGCCTCCTTCCTCATGACCTTTGCCACGGGCGGAGCACTAATTCAAACCGGCTCGCAACAGTTAATGGTCAAATGCTATAGAAACATCATGGCACATGAGAATTTGCAGCAGCCCTTCTATTGATCCTAGGGCTTTCCTGGTGACTCAGACAGTAAAGTATCTGCCTGCAATGCAGGAGACCCAGGTTTGATCCCTGGGTTGATACGATCCCCTAGAAAGAAATGGTTACCCAGTCCAGTATTTTTGTCTGGAGAACCCCATGAACAGAGGAGCCTGGTAGGCTATAGTCCATGTGGTCACAAAAAGACGGACATGACTGAGGGACTATCACTTTCCACTGACACAAAGAGTGAGATTTTAGAATGTTTATGTTCTCCAAAATGACAGCAGAATCTTTATTATAGCATGCTGCCTCCTGTCTGTCTTCCCAATAACACAGTATCTATTAAAATATATTTTATTGATATTCACTCATATAAGAGGGAAAGTACCTTCATTTAGACAATTTAGTCTGAATATGAAAGGGATAAATATTTTATATACTGTTATTATTCTTAGTTGTGGTTCTGATAATATAAATTTAATTTTCATGTTCTCTTTATACTTCTAAGTAACACTTCAATTATTATATTACTATATTCACATCAGCTGTACATGCTTCTGGGGCTGTCTTTAAAAGTACAGGATTTATGTTTGGATGGTACACACAGTATAGTGGAATTTTCACATATGTTACTTAGTATTCTAATGAGGAACCTGAATGTTAGGTCCATGAATCAAGGGAAATTGGAAGTGGTCAACAGAAGATGGAAAGAGTAAAGATCAACACTTTAGGAATCAATGAACTAATACCAGGCAAAGAGCAATAGACTTCTGCCAAGAGAACACACTGATAATAGCAAACATCATCTTCAACACAAGAGAAGACTCTACACATGGACATCACCAGATGATCAACACCAAAATCAGATTGATTATATTCTTTGCAGCCAAAAATGGAGAAGCTCTATGCAGGTAGCAAAAACAAGACCAGGAGCTGACTGTGGCTCAGATCATGAACTCCTTATTGCCAAATTCAGACTTAAATTGAAGAAAGTAGTGAAAACCACTAGACCATTCAGGTATGACCTAAACGTAATCTGTTATAATTATACAGTGGAAGTGAGAAATAGATTTAAGGGACTAGATCTGATAGAGTACCTGATGAACTATGGACGGAGGTTCATGACATTGTACAGGAGACAGGGATCAAAACCATCCCCATGGAAAAGAAATGCAAAAAAGCAAAATGCTGTCTGGGGAGGCCTTACAAATAGCTGTGAAAAGAAGGGAAACAAAAAGCAAAGGAGAAAAGAAAAGATATTCCCATTTGATGTTGAGTTCCAAAGAACAGCAAGGAGAGATAAGAAAGCCTTTGTCAGCGATCAATGAAAAGAAATAGAGGAAAACAACAGAATGGGAAAGACTAGAGATCTCTTCAAGAAAATTAGAGATACCAAAGGAACATTTCATGCAAAGATGGTCTCGATAAAGGACAGAAATGGAATGGACCTAACAGAAGCAGAAGATATTAAGAAGAGGTGGCAAGAATACACAGAAGAACTGTACAAAAAAGATGTTCATGACCCAGATAATCATGATAATGTGATCACTCACCTGGAGCCAGACATCCTGGAATGTGAAGTCAAGTGGGCTTTAGGAAGCATCACTAGGAACAAAGCTAGTGGGAGGTGATGGAAGTCCAGTTGAGCTATTTCAAATCCTGAAAGATGATGCTGTGAAAGTGCTGCACTCAACATGCCAGCAAAATTGGAAAACTCAGCAGTGACCACAGGACTGGAAAAGGTCAGTTTTCATTCCAATCCCAAAGAAAGGCAATGCCAAAGAATGCTTGAACTACCACACAATTGTACTCATCTTACATGCTAGTAAAGTAATGCTCAAAATTCTCCAAGCCAGGCTTCAGCAATACATGAACTGTGAACTTCCATATGTTCAAGCTGGATTAGAAAAGGCAACAGAACAGAGATCAAGTTGCCAACATCTGCTAGATCATTGTAAAAGCAAGAGAGTTCCAGAAAAACATCTATTTCTGCTTTCTTGACTATGCCAAAGCCTTTGACTGTGTGAATCACAATAAACTGTGGAAAATTCTGCAAGAGATGGGAATACCAGACCACCTGATCTGCCTCTTGAGAAACCTATATACAGGTCAGGAAGCAACAGTGAGAACTGGACACGGAACAACAGACTGGTTCCAAATAGCAAAAGGAGTACATCAAGGCTGTATACAGTCAGCCTGCTTATTTAACTTCTATGCAGAGTACCTCATGAAAAATCCTGGGCTAGAAGAAGCACAAGCTGGAATCAAGATTGCTGTGAGAAATATCAATAACCTCAGGTATGCAGATGACATCACCCTTATGGCAGAAAGTGAAGAGGAACTAAAAAGCCTCTTGATAAAAATGAAAGAGGAGAGTGAAAAAGTTGGCTTAAAGCTCAACATTCAGAAAACTAAGATCATGCTATCTAGTCCCATCACTTCATGGCAAATAGATGGGGAAACAGTGGAAATGGTGTCAGACTTTATTTTTCTGGGTTCCAAAATCACTGCAGATGGTGATTGCAGTCATGAAATTAAAAGATGCTTGCTCCTTGGAAGGAAAGTTATGACCAACCTAGATAGCATATTCAAAAGCAGAGATATTACTTTGCCAACAAAGTCTGTCTAGTCAAGGCTATGGTTTTTCCAGTGGTCATATATGAATGTGAGAGTTGGGCTATGAAGAAAGCTGAGAGCTGAAGAATTGATGCTTTTGAACTGTGGTGTTGGAGAAGACTCTTTTTTTTTTTTTTTTTGCTTAACATTACAATATTGTATTGCTTTTACAGTATATCAAGATGGATCCGCCGCCAGTATACACGTGTTCCCCATCCTGAACCCTCCTCCTTCTCCCCTCCCCACACCATCCCTCCAGGTCGTCCCAGTGCTCCAGCCCCAAGCATTTGTTATCGAGCATCGTACCTGGACTGACGACTCGTTTCAGATATGATATTATACATATTTCAATGCTATTCTCCCCAATCATCCCACCCTCTCCCGGTCCCAGAGTCCAAAAGTCTGTTCTATACATCAGTGTCTCTTTTGCTGTCTCGTAAATAGGGTTATTTTTACCATCTTTCTAAATGCCATATATATGCGTTAGTATACTGTATTTGTGGTTTTGTTTCTGGCTTACTTCACTCTGTATAATAGGCTCCAGCTCCATCCACCTCCTTAGAACTGATTCAAATGTATTCTTTTTAATGGCTGAGTAATACTCCATTGTGTATATGTACCACAGCTTGCTTATCCATTCATCTGTGGATGGACATCTAGGTTGCTTCCACGTTCTGGCTATTGTAAACAGTGCTGCTATGAACATTGGGGTACATGTGTCGCTTTCAATTCTGGTTTTCTCAGTGTATATGCCCAGCAGTGGGATTGCTGGATCATAAGGCAGTTCTATTCCCAGTTTTTTGAGGAATCTCCATACTGTTCTCCATAGTGGCTGTACTAGTTTGCATTCCCACCAACAGTGTAAGAGGGTTCCCTTCTCTCCGCACCCTCTCCAGCATTTATTGCTTGTGGACTTTTGGATAGCAGCCATTCTGATTGGCGTGAAATGATACCTCATAGTGGTTTTGATTTGCATTTCTCTGTTAATGAGTGATGTTGAGCATCTTTTCATGTGTTTGTTAGCCATCTGTATGTCTTCTTTGGAGAAATGTCTATTTAGTTCTTTGGCCCATTTTTTGATTGGGTCATTTATTTTTCTGGAATTGAGCTGTAGAAGTTGCTTGTATATTTTTGAGATTAGTTGTTTGTCAGTTGCTATTTGCTAAGAGAGTCCCTTGGACTGCAAGGAGATCCAACCAGTCCATTCTAAAGGAGACCAGTCCTGGGTGTTCATTGGAAGGACTGATGCCAAAGCTGAAACTCCCAGTACTTTGGCCACCTCATGGGAAGAATTGATCATGTAAAAGACACTGATGCTGGAAGGGATTGGAGGCAGCAGGAGATGGAGATGACAGAGCATGAAATGGCTGGATGGCATCACCGACTCGATGCACATGAGTTTGTGTGAACCCTGGGAGTTGATGATGGACAGGGAGGCCTGGAGCGCTGTGATTCACGGGGTTGCAAAGAGTTGGACACAACTGAGCGACTGAACTGAACTGAACTGAACTAATATGTTCCAGTAAGTCTTTAATCTGATTTTCTTTTGATGGGTGGGGCTGTGTTCCCTCCAGATTGTTAAGCCTGAGGCCAATAACAAGCTGGACTTTAAAAAGACAGAAGAATTGGAGATCAAATTTCCAACATTTGTTGGCTTTTAGATAAAGTTAGCGGAAAAGACAATGGCAACCCACTCCAGTACTTAGTTTGGGAAATCCTATGGATGGAGGAGCCTGGTAGGCTACAGTCCATGGTGTTGTGAAGAGTCAGACACGACTGAATGACTTCACTTTCACTTTTCACTTTCATGTAGTGGAGAAGGAAATGGCAACCCACTCCAGTATTCTTGCCTGGAGAATCCCAGTGATGGGAGCCTGGTGGGCTGCCGTCTATGAGGTCGCACAGAGTCAGACATGACTGACGTGACTTAGCAGCAGCAGATAAAGCAAGAAAATTTCTGAAAAACGTCTACTTCTGTTTCATTGACTACACTAAATCCTTTGACTGTGTAGATCACAACAAACTATGGAAAATTCATAAAGAAATGGGAATACCAGACCATATTAATTACCTGCCTCCTGAGAAATTTGTATGCAGGTCAGGAAGCAACACTTAGAACCAGACTTGGAACAACTGGTTCCAAATTGGGAAAGGAATACCTCAAGGCTATATATTGTCACCCTGCTTATTTAACTTCTATGCATAATACATCATGCAAAATGTCAGGCTCGATGAAACATGAGCTGGAATCAAGATTGCTGGGAGAAATATCAATAACCTCAAATATGCAGATGACACCACTATTATGGCAGAAAGCAAAGAGGAACTGAAGAACCTCTTTTTGAAAGTGAAAGAAGAGAGTGAAAAAGCTGGCTTAGAACTCAACATTAAAAAAAAAAAAAAAAAAGATCATGGCATCTGGTCCTATCACTTCATGGCAAATAGATGGGCAAACAATGGAAACAGTGACAGACTATTTTCCTGGGCTCCAAAATCACAGCAGATGGTGACTGCAGCCATGAAATTAAAAGGTGCTTGCTCCTTGAAAGAAAAGCTATGACAAACCTAGACAACATATTAGAAAGCAGAGACATCACTTTGCCAACAAAGATCCATATAGTCAAAGCTATGCTTTTTTCAGTATTCATATACAGATGTGAGAGCTGGACAATTAAAAAGGCTGAGTACTGAACAGTTGATGCTTTTGAACTGTGGTATTGGAAAAGACTCTTGAGAGTCCCTTGGACAGCAAGGAGATCGAGTTAATCTGTCCTGAAGGAAATAGGTCCTGAATATTCATTGGAAGGACTAATACTGAAGGTGAAGTCCAGTACTTTGGCCACCTTATGCAAAGAGCAGACTCATTGGAAAAGACCCTGATGCTGGGTAAGATTGAAGGCAAGAAGATAAGGGAAGAAGAGAGGATAAAATGGTTGGGTGGCATCACTGACTCAAAGGACATAAGTTTGAGCAAATTTCAGGAGATGATGAAGGACAGGGAAGCCTGGCATGCTGCAGCCCATGGGTCGCAAAAAGTCAGACATGACTTTTTGAACAACAAATATTCATTATATGGCTTCCCAGGTGGCTCAGTGGTAAAGAACCTGCTTGCCAAAGCTGGAGACATAAGAGGTTCGAGTTCCAGCTCTGGATCAGGAGAAGAACATGGCAATCCTCTCCATCATCCTCGCCTTTAGAATCTCCATGGACAGAGGAGCCTGTAGGGCTACAGTCTATGGGGTCACAAAGAGTCAGAGACAACTGAAGTGATTTAGTGCATACTCATTACAACAGCTCTTAGAAGTATTTATCATTTTATGCATGAGCAAGCAATTTCACAGGTTTAATACCCTGCCTAGAATTGCAATGATTTTAAATAATAATAAACAGTAATTAAGCCCAATCTGTTTGTTGCTAAAGTCATTCTTCCAACTATATCCTACCCAGTGCTTCTCTTTTTGCATTATTATCTTGCATGTAATATCTTTTAATAAGTCGTTTAGAAGATTTCCACCACATATTTCTTTCCATGATTCTTCCTAACACTTGGTTTCCATAGCCCTCCTGCATATGAACCACCCCACTCTTAACTTTTCTTCCCTGATTCCTGGAAGCAGGTACTGAGACAACACCATTGAAATCCATAACTCTGTAAACAAAAGTTTTTAAATATTATTTTAGAATAAAAATACTAACTTTTCACAAATACATCAAAACACAGACTTATTTATGACGCTTTTCATCTTAAAAATCCAATACATTTGAATTTTAAAGATTAATTCATTTTTAAAAACAACTTGGATCTCATTATTTAAAATTATCTTCTAAACCTCCACACATAGTCTGAATTTCCTTTCCTTTAATTTTCTTTAATGGTGGCGTATCAGTATTGTTCTTTTAGGGTTAGGTTTATTTTTAAAAGTGTCATTCTTTTATATACAGTTGCTTACATTTATTGAAATCATCAGTCAGTTCAGTCATTCAATCATATCTGACTCTTTGTAACCCCGTGGACTGCAGCACGCCAGGCTTCCCTGTCCATCATCAACTCCCAGAGCCTACTCAAACTTACATCCATAGAGTTGGTCATGGCATCCAACCATCTCATTCTCTGTCATCCCCTTCTCCTCCCACCTTCAATCTTTCCCAGCATCATGGTCTTTTCCAATGAGTCTGTTCTTCACATCAGGTGGCCAAATTATTTGAATTTCAACTTCAGCATCAATCCTTCCAATGAATATTCAGGACTGATTTCCTTTAGGATTGAGTGTTTGGGTCTCCTTGCAGTCCAGGAGACTCTCAAGAGTCTTTTCTAACACCACAGTTCAAAAGCATCAATTCTTCAGTGCTCAGCTATCTTTATAGTTCAACTCTCACATCTATACATGACTACTGGAGAAACCATAGCCTTGACTAGACAGACCTTTGGTGGTAAAGTAATGTCTCTGCTTTATAATACGCTGTCTAGGTAGGTCATAGCTTTTCTTCTAGGAGTCTTTTAATTTCATGGCTGTAGTCACCATCTGCAGTGATACTTGTCAAACTGAATGCCGAGCACTTGACATTTTTTTTAACTTTAAAAAATTTAATCCTCACCACAATCTATGCACTATTATTGTGTACTTCATTTTATAAATCAACAACTGAGACATAATGAGATTAAGTAATTTTTCACAAAGTCACTGATACAATGAAGCTAGAACTTAAATATAGATCTATCCATTTAAAAATCTAAGACTTTTCATTCATTCTGCACACTGTCAATCAGAATGGAAATCTTTTAAAGCAGTCCTCAAATGTTTTCAAATTGATAAAATTTTGAGTAAGTGTATGTCCTACCGGCAAATAATCCAGAGAAGTATGTATTTTTGTATGTAAATATTTTGGTGAATTTAAAAAAATATTTATATAGATACAAGATATTCATTTTTATCTCAATATTTGCCAGCTAGACAAAACTATGCAATTTCAAAGTTCATAAATCAAGAGTTAAGAAAATGAGTTGGATTTGGTAAGTTTGAAGGATTGTGAGGGAGGTATTTATTTCTCCTTTTAATATCTCAACCCAGGGTTCAAACCCAGGTTTCCTGCTTTGCAGGCAGATTCTTTACCATCTGAGCCACCAGGGAAACCCATTAATAGGTTATTAGTTGTGATAGGTTTATAGCTACACAACAATACTTTGTAAGAAATAATTCCCATTATTTATGGATTAATCTATTTTAAAATACAAATTAGAATGTTTTCCAGAAAGACATGCCTTATTTTGTCAAATGGTTGAAGGGATAGCAAATATTTACAAAATATCTGTATTGGCAAATAATGTATTTGGTATGTTTCACTCTTGAGCAAAGGGAAGAAAAAAGTACCTAATGTAAGTTAAATAATAATTTTCTTTTACAGACAATTATTTTATCTAATCATTAAGGTCAAAGAAAACAAAATTTAGATGGAAGGCTATTAAGTAAATTGCTTAGAGGTAATTGATACAGCTGTCAAAGTAAATAATTTTAGTTTTTGTGTTATATTTTAAAAAGGTATCTAGTAATAGCATATTTATTTTGAAATAAAATGACAAATCTTGATAATGTAAAAGTATAGGCAAAAGTGCTCAATTAAAATTCTCTCCTATTTGGAGAATTCTTAGTGAATGAAGTCGCTCAGTTGTGTCCCACTCTTTGCGACTCTGTGGACTGTAGCCTACCAAGCTTCTCCATCCATGGGATTCTCCAGGCAAGAATACTGGAGTGGGTTGCCATTTTCTTCTCCAAGGAGATTTCTTAGGCACTATCCTTGTCTAAAATCTTTGTGATGATTCTAAACACAAGATTTCATTATGTTTATTTTTTATTATGATTATTTTTATTCTATAAGTGCTGAAAGTGTAATGGATTGCCAATGCAGAAATAGAGCTACAAGATTACAAAGGAAAGTCAATTTATTTTTTTAAGGCAGTGTTGGGAGCTGTAAATTTTGAATACAAGAAAAATTACAAAATATGTCAATAAACATCATTCTCTTTGGGTTCAAATGGTAGCTTTTAGCCATGTAGAAGGCAACCTGATGCAATTTTTGTTTGCAGTGTGCATTTATCTGGATTTCCCATCTCTGTCTTAACTGGAAATTATTGTATGTATAAAATACATCACAGATTATGATGATTTGATTTTGCTTTCAAATTTTGTTAGAATAAATACCATGTACTTTAGCTAATATAGGGTCATTTAAGCTCCTTGAGGCAGATAATACATACATCTGTAATGAAACAAGAAAATGAAATTATAGGGCAACATTTAAATAAGTACGAATGTTGCCTAAACAAAAATTACAAGTTAGTCTACTGTGGAGATGTAGTTTGTATCTCCACGTTTTGAACCATGAACAATTATTGTTAGATAGCAGTATCTGTTGAGAAGGCAATGACACCCCACTCCAGTACTCTTGCCTGGAAAATCCCATGGATGGAGGAGCCTGGTGGGCTACAGTCCATAGGGCCGCACAGAGTCGGACACGACTGAGCGGTTTCACTTTCACTTTTCACTTTCATGCACTGGAGAAGGAAATGGCAACCCACTCCAGTGTTCTTGCCTGGAGAATCCCAGGGATGGGGGAGCCTGGTGGGCTGCCATCTATGGGGTCTCACAGAGTCAGACACGACTGAAGCGACTTAGCAGTAGCAGTAGCAGTAGTGGTATCTGAAAGTTAAGAGAAAAATTCTTATTTGTTTCCTATGAATTTTTTTCTTTAATGAGTTGGTAATGTCTGAAGTACTCACTGCTGATGTAAACCTGGCAGCATTCTCAACTCATTTAGCTACTATCTCAGTAGGCAAACAAAGTCTGGTGAAAGGGATGACTAAAAAGTAACAACTGAGGCTGAACCAACATGGACAAACCAAATTTACAGTGGGAACTTTACTGATGTCGGGCTCTCCTGTCATTTCAGAGAACATAGTGCTTTAATTATACAGTATCTTTGTGAGTGAAAGTCATACCAGAGAGGCAGCACAGATGAATGGTGAATGAACCTCCTTCTCATTGTGTGTCTAAGAGGTGCAGTCCTGAGAATGAATAATATGAACCTTGCCTGTCAAGCTGTTAGGTGTTACTTATAAGGAAAAAATGAGATAATTGTCTCTCACACACTGATAGGAAGTGGGAGAGTGAAGAAGGAGAGTTATTTCTATAATGCACAATTATTATATTAATAAGACTTTCCAATTCCTAACTCCAAGGATTTTGTAATCAAAGAGAAAATTAAATCCAGGGTTGCCCCTGAGATAAACTCTGCATTTTGGAATACATCTCAGAAACAAAGAATTCCTGACTTCATTTTTATATCACAAGATACATTGACATTGGATTCACAATTTAAATATATATATATATATATATATATATATATACATATACACACACACATATATATTCTATTTTCTGAAAGAAAAATAAATTTTCAGCTTGAGGCCGATTCTCTTATTCCATACATATGGACTGTCTGGAGTAACTAGCATCTCTGTTGAAAATCACTGAAAGATATACAGGTATATCTTTTTCCTGAAATTTTAGGATCAAAAGAATGATTTACAAAGTGATCCTCACATTGCACAATATGTAGAAGACAAATAATAACTTTTGACTAAATGTACTTGAAGAGTGTAAATGTCAACATCTTTTACTGAACATTGAGAAATACAAACTTATGAACATTTTATAAAGAGAATTTATCTTTTTCTGTGAATCTTAGAATAACTGCCTCTTTATTAAGATATTGTATCAATGTACTTTAGCACAGTAATGTTATTAGGTTTACCTTGCTGACCTTAATAAATGCATAATCATTTATATCAATAAACATTTAAAATGTTTATAATATCAAAAGTTACCTCTAATCTCTTCATTACAAATTCACCCCCTCTCACTGTTTAGAGAATAAACAGAGAAAATATATAAAATAATGTCAGTTTAACATAATCAAATCAGGTTTACAATTATAATCTGAGGATCAAAAAGCAAAATAAATCATACACATCCTTTTTCATATGACAGAAGCAGGTTTGTTCTTGCACAAACAAGACAAAAATGGTTTCCGTAGGAACAAGGCATCATGTGAAAGCTTTCAAAACAAATCCCTCTACTAGATAGTTTCATTCTGAACCTCTGCTTGTAGATCAGCTTGCATGGAAAATCAGCTATTGCCTCTCTCAAAACTGACAGGTAAATTCAAGCAGGTAGAGAAAGATGCCAACAGGTAACAGCACATGCATCACTCAGGGATGCTTGCATGTCAGGAATGATTTGTATCAATCTGTTCCCAAACTGAACAGCCCTTTAAGAACAATTGTATTTTAAAAAGAAAAAAATGATAAAAAGAAAACATCTTTAAGCTTTGTTTTCAGCGATACATGTAAGACGTGGTTGGGGGAGGATTCTGAAGCAAACACTTCTGAGTACTTATTTGAAAGGTTTTCACTAAAACAAAAGTGCGAAGGCTCTGCATGGTGGCTGATGACCATTGTGGGTGGCAGGAATCTTTTGAGTGAAATAAAATCTAGCTGGTGGGATAAATGGGGATTTTATAGTGCCTTAACTGTAGGGAAGTTAGTGGACATTCGTCAAGCTAGGTTAATGGTGGGTGAATAGAAAATGGTTTAAGGTAATTTCTGAAATGGTGAGCTATAGTAGGTGTAGATTTGCATAAATTGCAAAATGCATTAAAGGGCTCCTTTTTTGGGGCCACAAGCATATTTTTCATGATTTCTTTTGAATCCCTTAGAAAATTAGTAGCTGCAAAATTATATCCATTCAGTGCGGACCCTGGAAACTACTTAGGAAGAGCAGTAGAATTAAATGGACTTCTGCAGTTAAGCCAGATTGAGCAGTGCCTTTATTTCCTTGTGTTTAATTTGTTTGTTTGTCAAAAGGTCAAAAAAACAAGACATTTGAGGAAAAATATCAGAAATGTCAGGAGAAGAGATGCAATTTAAAGTATAAGGTGGTATGAATATAGTGTAGAGATGCAGCATCCTATTTTATACTTGACATTAACTGATCAAGAGAGCCATGAGGGTGGGGCTAGGTGAGATGCAGTGCCAGCAGAAAGAGAGAGTTTGATGGGTATGCAGTGCCAATGTATAAACACTGTTGTGATTCAAATCAACAGGTCAACAAAGGAGTTAAAACTAGAAATAGGTATCATTTTGCTGTCTACTAGAGGAAAATTATGACATTCAAACTGGCTAGGAGATATAACAATCATTAAAATCCAATGATAAATATTTTTAAAATGAATAGATCTGAAGAGTGAATAAATAGTTATTTATAAAATCATATATTCTTTTATCTTTTTTTATATGCCTGGAAATCTACAAAATCAATAGCAAGTGTATTCTATTTGTATATCGATCAGACTATTAATAATATGCTTCTACCGACAAAGACAATGCAGTAAATATAATTGAGACTTTATCAAATGTGAGATCCATTAGGATAGGTAATTTTCTTTTCTCTTTTTCCTTTATTTGCAGCTTCCTGAACACCTACAAAGGGCCCCATACAGGATGTTTCAATGAGTGTTTAATTAATTAACTAGACATACAAGATGACTCTATGCATACCTGAAATAAGTGCCACCATCATTTTCATCTTGCATTTAGTATTCTGTTTCTTTCTTATTTCTACCCAGGCTAGGATTTGTGATTTGTGTCACACATAGTTGTGTGAGTATAGATGGACTTCTTCGGGTTTAGTCACTGCTACTGTTACGTTCAGAAAGGCAGAGACAGATTTACTTTTCTTTGGCTGTCCAGCTTCAAATAGAGAGCATTCTATACTTAACACTTAATAAATGTTCATCAAATGAATGCACTGAGTGCTACAAGCATGGAATTCTGATTCCAAAATAGAATATAATCTTTTAGAATTCAGATGGTGTATATTAAGAAAAATAGTGGCTAATAACATAGACTTTGAGGTCAAATGAGAGTATTCACATTCAGGTTTTTTGCCACTTTAGTAGTCAGGCATCATTGAGTAAGTTAATTAAGCTATATGCCTTCACTTTTTAATCTAGATAATTGGATTATAATAATATCTATATGAAAATCTTATGGAGGAATAAGTAAGGTAATACATGTAAAATGTATAGGCTATTGTCTGGCAAGCAATAAGTGTTTAATTTCTGTTAACTTATGTAATACCTGTGCTTATATGAATACGGCATCAAACCTATGACTTTACTTCTTACTAGTTTAGGTTAGGTAATGCTGAACAATATAAATGGTTAACAGAAACACTGTATATCAGAATATTTATATAAATATTTATATGTGGTTGATTAGTTCATCTGTTTGCGTACTGCACAGGCCTAGAATATGCTAAAGGGACAAAGTACTCTCATACATTTTCTTGCTTGATTAATTGAGGGATGAATAGGATGGTGCACGGTTGAGAATCTATTCCTTTCAGTTATCATGTCTTCTCTCAGAGCCAGAACTACTACTAGGATCATGATAGAACTCATTTATTCAGGGGCCTGATATATATTTTCATTATAAACAGGAATCTAAGAAGTACCTGATCCAGGAGTCAAGGTGTTTCTGCTTGAGAAGACCATGGCAGATTCCCCCTTACCTGCAGTTGTCTGGCCCCAGAAAACAATAAAAGATACATAATGCTATTTTTATGATGATAACCACTGAACACAACTATATCAGCTTTCCAAAATCTCAAGTCAAACGTTGGTACAAGATGTAGACTGGTTAAACTCAAAGAAACTTAAAGCATCAAATAATCTTAATAGAGAAATGGATGCTCAAACACAAACTGGGGGAAAATGTAGCAAAGAGGAGCTACACAGGAAAGACACAGAGTGCAACATAAGCAGCACTGGTGATTAAAAGTGTAAGCATTTTCATTATCCTGAAAAGAAAACAACAGAAAAACAGTAAAAATTAGCTTTGGCCCATAGATGAGAAGCATTTCAGAGAAGGATTATTAGAAAATAAAATTAATTAACATAAAACTTGGAACAATCTGACTTCCCCATTTTACAGATTAAGTAACAGAGTTATCACTTCATGCTCTTGTCAAAACTTCATATCAAATTTACTAGTGAGGATTTAACTAGTTCTCAGTTAATGGAGGATCTCAGTTCTTTTATTACCTATGCTCATAGTGAATTAACTGAAACCATACTCACAGATAACTAGTCAGTCTAATCACAATAGGAACACAGCTTTGTCTAACTCAATGAAACTAAGCCATGCCCATGGGGCAACCCAAGATGGGTGGGTCATCGTGGAGAGATCTGACAGAATGTGGTACACTGGAGATGGGAATGGAAAACCACTTCAGTATTCTTGCCTTGAGAACCTCATGAAAACTATGAAAAGGCTAAATGATAGGATACTGAAAGAGAATCTCCCCAGGTCAGTAGGGGCACAATATGCTACTGAAAATCAGTGGAGAAATAACTCCAGAAAGAATGAAGGGATGGAGCCAAAAGGAAAAAGAATACCTAGCTGTGGATGTGACTGGTGATAGAAGCAAGATCCAATGCTATAAAGAGCAATAATGCATAGGAACCTGGAATGTCAGGTCCATGAATCAAGGCAAATTGGAAGAGTTCAAACAGGAGATGGCAAGAGTGAATGTCGACATTCTAGGAATCAGCGAACTAAAATGGACTGGAATGGTTAAATTTAACTCAGATGACTGTTATATCTACTGCTGCGGGCAGGAATCCCTCAGAAGAAATGGAGTGGCCATCATGGTCAACAAAAGAGTCCGAAATGCAGTATTTGGATGCAATCTCAAAAACGACAGAATGATCTCTGTTCGTTTCCAAGGCAAACAATTCAATATCACAGTAATCCAAGTCTATGCCCCAACCAGTAATGCTGAAGAGGCTGAAGTTGAACGGTTCTATGAAGACTTACAAGACCTTTTAGAAGTAACACCCAAATAAGATGTCCTTTTCATTATAGGGGACTGGAATGCAAAAGTAGGAAATCAAGAAACATCTGGAGTAACAAGAAAATTTGGCCTTGGAGTACGGAATGAAGCAAGGCAAAGACTAATAGAGTTTTGCCAAGAAAATGCACTGGTCATAACAAATACCCTCTTCCAACAACACAAGAGAAGACTATATATGGACATCACCAGATGGTAACACCAAAATCAGATTGATCATATTATTTGCAGCCAAAGATGGAGAAGCCCTATGCAGGCAGCAAAAACAAGACCAGGAGCTGACTGTGGCTCAGACCATGAACTCCTTATTGCCAAATTAAGACTTAAGTTGAAGAAAGTAGGGGAAACCACTAGACCATTCAGGTGTGACCTAAATCAAATCCCTTATGATAATACAGTGGAAGTGAGAAATAGATTTAAGGGCCTAGATCCGATAGATAGAGTGCCTGATGAACTATGGAATGAGGTTCGTGATATTGTACAGGAGACAGGGATCAAGACCATCCCCATGGAAAAGAAGTACAAAAAAGAAAAATGGCTGTCTGGGGAGACGTTACCAATAGCTGTGAAAAGAAGAGAAGCAAAAAGCAAAGGAAAAGGAAAGATAGAAATAGCTGAATGCAGAGTTCCAAAGAATAGCAAGAAGAGGTAAGAAAGCCTTCTTCAGCGATCAATGCAAAGAAATAGAGGAAAACAACAGAATGGGAAAGACTAGAGATCTCTTCAAGAAAATCAGAGATACCAAAGGAACATCTCATGCAAAGATGGGCTTGATAAAGGACAGAAATGGTATGGACCTAACAGAGGCAGAAGATAATAAGAGATGGCAAGAATACACAGAAGAACTATACAAAAAAGATCTTCATGACCCAGATAATCACAACGGTGTGATCACTGACCTAGAGCCAGACATCCTGGAATGTGAAGTCAAGTGGGCCTTAGAAAGCATCACTACAAACAAAGCTAGTGGAGGTGATAGAATTCCCATTGAGCTATTCCAAATCCTGAAAGATGATGCTGTGAAAGTGCTGCACTCAATATGCCAGCACATTTGGGAAACTCAGCAGTGGCCACAGGACTGGAAAAGGTCAGTTTTCATCCCAATCCCAAAGAAAGGCAATGCCAAAGAATGCTCAAACTACTGCACAATTGCACTCATCTCACACGCTGGTAAAGTAATGCTCAAAATTCTCCAAGCCAGGCTTCAGCAATATGTGAACCGTGAACTTCTTGATGTTCAAGCTGGTTTTAGAAAAGCAGAGGAACCAGAGATCAAATTGCCAACATCTGATGGATCATAGAAGAAGTAAGAGAGTTCCAGAAAAACATCTATTTCTGCTTTATTGACTATGCCAAAGCCTTTGACTGTGTAGATCACAATAAACTGTGGAAAATTCTGAAAGAGATGTGAATACCAGACTACCTGATCTGCCTCTTGAGAAATTTGTATGCAGGTCAGGAAGCAACAGTTAGAACTGGACATGGAAAAACAGACTGGTTCCAAATAGGACAAGGAGTTCGTCAAGGCTGTATGTCACCCTGCTTATTTAACTTATATGCAGAGTACATCATGAGAAACGCTGCATTGGAAGAAACACAAGCTGGATCAAGATTGCCAGGAGAAATATCAACAACCTCAGATATGCAGATGACACCACCCTTATGGTAGAAAGTGAAAAAGAACTAAAAAGCCTCTTGATGAAAGTGAAAGTGGAGAGTGAAAAGGTTGGCTTAAAGCTCAACATTCAGAAAACGAAGATCATGGCATCTGGTCCCATCACTACATGGGAAATAGATGGGGAAACAGTGGAAACAGTGTCAGACTTTATTTTTCTGGGTTCCAAAATCACTGCAGATGGTGACTGCATTTGTGAAATTAAAAGACGCTTACTCCTTGGAAGGAAAGTTATGACCAACCTAGATAGCATATTCAAAAAGCAGAGACATTACTTTGCCAACAAAGTTTCGCCTAGTCAAGGCTATGGTTTTCCTGTGGTCATGTATGGATGTGATAGCTGAACTCTGAAGAAGGCTGAGCGCTGAAGAATGGATGCTTTTGAACTGTGGTGTTGGAGAAGAGTCTTGAGAGTCCCTTGGACTGCAAGGAGATCCAACCAGTCCATTCTGAAGGAGATCAGCCCTGGGATTTCTTTGGAAGGAATGATGCTAAAGCTGAAACTCCAGTACTTTGGCCGCCTTATGTGAAGAGTTGACTCATTGGAGAAGACTCTCATGCTGTGAGCACTTGGGGGCAAGAGAAGGGGACCACAGAGGATGAGATGGCTGGATGGCATCACTGACTTGATGGATGTGAGTCTGAGTGAACTCCGGGAGTTGGTGATGGACAGGGAGGCCTGGCGTGCTGTGATTCATGTGGTCGCAAAGAGTCAGACACGACTGAGCGACTGATCTGATCTGATAGTGAATTAGAGGAAGGAAAATAAATAGACAAGTGATTAACAGAATTTTCACATGCCCTGACTATATTCAGTAAGCTCTCTTTCCCATCTTAAACTGTCCACACAGTCAAAGGCATTGACGTACACATAAAGGAGTAATAGATGTTTTTCTAAAATTCTATTACTTTTTGATGATCCAAGGATGTTGGAAATTCGATCTCTGGTTCCTCTGCCTTTTGTAAAACCAGCTTGAACATCTGGAAGTTCAAGGTTCATGCATTGCTGAAGCCTGGCTTGGAGAATTTTGAGCTTTACTTTACTAGAGTGTGAGATGAGTGCAACTGAGTGGTAGTTTGAGCATTCTTTAGCATTGCCTTTCTTTGGAATTGGAATGAAAACTGGCCTTTCCAGTCCTGTGCCCACTGCTGAGTTTTCCAATTTGGCTGACATTGATTGGAGCACTTTCACAGCATCATCTTTTAGGATTTGAAATAGCTCAACTGGAATTCCATCACCTCCACTAGCTTTGTTCATAGTGATGCTTTCTAAGGCCAACTTGAATTCACATTCTGGGATGTCTGGCTCTAAGTAAGTGATCACACCATCACAATTATCTGAGTCATGGAGATCTTTTTTTGTATAGTTCTTCTGTGTATTTTTGCCACCTCTTCTTAATATCTTCTGCTTCTGTTAGGTCCATAACATTTCCATCCTTTATTGATCCCCTCTTTGCATGAAACATTCCCTCAGTATTTCTAATTTTCTTGAATAGATTTCCAGTGTTTCCCACTCTATTGTTTTCCACTATTTCTTTGCACCAATCCCTGAGGAAGGCTTTTTTATATCTCCTTGCTCTTCTTTGGAACTCTGCATTCAAATGGGTATATCTTTCCTTTTCTCCTTTGCTTTTTGCTTGTCTTCTTTTCACAGCTATTTGTAAGGCCTCCTCAGATAGCCGTTTTGCTCTTTTGCATTTCTTTTTCTTGATGATGGTCTTGATCCCTGTCTCCTGTACAATGTCACAAAATTCCCTCCATAGATCGTCAGGCACTCTGTCTATCAGATCAAGTCCCTTAAATCTATTTTTCACTTCCACTGTATAATCATAAAGGATTTCATTTAGGCCATACCTGAATGGTCTAGTGGTTTTCCCCACTTTCTTCAATTTAAGTCTGAATTTGGCAATAAGGAGTTCATGATCTGAGCCACAGTTATCTCCTGGTCTTGTTTTTGCTGACTGTATAGAGCTTCTCCTTCTTTGGCTGCAAAGAATATAATCAATCTGGTTTCAGTGTTGGTCATCTGGTGATGCCCATGTGTAGGGTCTTCTCTTGTATTGTTGGAAGAGGGTGTTTGCTATGATCAATGTGTTCTCTTGGTAAAATTCTATTAGCCTTTGCCCTGCTTCATTCTATACTCCAAGGCCAAATTTGCCTGTTACTCCAGGTAGCTCTTGACTTACTACTTTTGCATTCCAGTCCCCTATAATGAAAAGGACATCTTTTGGGGGTGTTAATTCTAGAAGGTTTTGTAGTTCTTTATAGAACTGTTCAACTTCAGCTTCTTCAGCATTACTGGTCAAGGCTAGACTTGGATTACTCTGTTATCAAATGGTTTGTCTTGGAAATGAGCAGAAATCATTCTGTCATTTTTGCGATTGCATCAAAGTACTGCATTTCTGACTCTTTTGTTGACAATGATGACTACTCCATTTCTTCTACAGGATTCCTGCCCACATTAGTAGACATAATGGTCATCTGAGTTAAATTCACCCATTCCAGTCCACTTTAGTTTGCTAATTCCTAAAATGTTGACGTTCACTCTTGCCATCTCCTGTTTTACCACTTACAATTTGCCTTGATTCATGGACCTAACATTCCAGGTTCCTATCCAATTTGCCTTGATTCATGGACCTAACATTCCAGGTTCCTATGCAATATTGCTCTTTACAGCATCCGATCTTGCTTCTATCACCAGTCACATCCACAACTGGGTGTTGTTTTTGCTTTGGCTCCATCCCTTCATTCTTTCTGGAGTTATTTCTCCACTGATTTCCAGTAGTATATTGGGCACCTACTGACTTGGGGAGTTCATCTTTCAGTGTCCTATTTTTTTGCCTTTTCATAGTGTTTATGGGGTTCTCAAGGCAAGAATACTGAAGTGGTTTGCTGTTCCCTTCTCCAGTGGACCATATTCTGTCAGAACTCTCCATCATGACCTGTCCATTTTGGGTGGGCCCACAGGCATGGCTTAGTTTCATTGAGTTAGACAAGGCTATCGCCCATGTGATCAGACTGGCTAGTTATCTGTGATTGTGGTTTCAGTCTGTCTGCCCTCTGATGCCCTCTCTCAGAACCTATCATTTTACTTGAGTTTCTCTTATCTTGGACTTGGGATATATCCTCACGGCCACTGCTCCTGATTTGAACGTGGGGTATCTCCTCTCAGCTGCTCCTGTGCCGTGCAGAAAGAGATGGGAATACCAGAACACCTGACCTGCCTCTTGAGAAACCTATATGCGGTTCAGGAAGCAATAGTTAGAACTGAACACGGAACAATAGACTAGTTCCAAATAGGAAAAGGAGTATGTCAAGGCTGTATATTGTCACCTTGCTTATTTAACTTCTATGCAGAGTACATCATGAGAAACGCTGGACTGGAAGAAACACAAGCTGGAATCAAGATTGCCGGGAGAAATATCAATAACCTCAGATATGCAGATGACACCACCACTATGGCAGAAAGTGAAGAGGAACTAAAAAGCCTCTTGATGAAAGTGAAAGAGAAGAGTGAAAAAGTTGGCTTAAAGCTCATCATTCAGAAAACGAAGATCATGGCATCTGGTCCCATCACTTATTGGCAATTAGATGGGGAAACAGTGGAAACAGTGCCTGACTTTATTTTTGGAGGTTCCAAATTTGCTGCAGATAGTGACTGCAAACATGAAATTCAAAGATGCTTACTCCTTGGAAGGAAAGTTATGACCAACCTAGACAGCATATTAAAAAGCAGAGATATTACTTGGTCAACAAAGATCCATCTAGTCAAGGCTATGGTTTTTCCAGCAGTCATGTATAGATGTGAGAGTTGGACTATAAAGAAAGCTGAGAGCTGAAGAATTGATGCTTTTGAACTGTGGTGTTGGAGAAGACTCTTGAGAGTCCCTTGGACTGCAAGCAGATCCAACCCGTCCATTCTAAAGGAGATCAGTCCTGGGTGTTCGTTGGAAGGACTGATGTTGAAGCTGAAACTCCAGTACTTTGGCCACCTGGTGAAAAGAGCTGACTCATTTGAAAATGGCATGTTGCTGGGAAAGATTGAGGGCAGGAGGAGAAGGGGAGGACAGAGGATGAGACGGCTGAGTGGCATCACCAAGTCGAAAGACATGAATTTGGGTAACTCTGAGAGTTGGTGATGGACAGGGAGTCCTGATGTCCAGCGGTTTATGGGGTTGCAAAGAGTCGGACATGACTGAGTGACTGAGCTGAACTGAATTGAACTTTTTAAACTTGTCAGTTCTTCCTTTTTGACCATTGTCAGCTTTCAGAAACCCAGTTCACAGCAATCCCCTCTGAAGCAATTCATTCCACCTCACAGCTGGGGCACTAAACTGATTTTCTTTAAGCAAAATTTATTGATATAATATATAATTGAGTGTTCTGTTTCTCTATTTTCTTTGAGGTCAAATATATAAAAATACAACAGATTCAGATTGCATTTTATAGAGCTACTACTACAATTTCTCAGCTTCTCATGTGGTGAAGTGGAAAAGAATCTGCCTGCCAATGCAGGAGATGCAAGAGACACAGGTTCAATCCTTAGATCAGGAAGATCCCCTGGAGTAGAAAATGTCAACTCACTCCATGGTTCTTGCCTGGAAAAATTCAATTTACAGAGGATCCTGGAGGGCTACAGTCTGCGGGGTCACAAAGAGGCTGATGCAACTGAGTGCATGCACACATTCAAATTTCTAGTTTATTCTTTGGCTCTCTTGACCCTTCTAGTGGATGACCACTTGTATGTATAAGTATTCTTGTTAAGAAGAATCATTTGACTCTATTTGTGGGAGAAGTATTTGCCTGTCTCATTTTTTATTGCTTGATGTTTATTTCCATTAAAGAGAAGCACAGTTTTACTCTAAGCACAATCTCTTAAACAATGCTTCACTTTAAACATGCCAAGTTTAATTTTTAATATTGTCTTTTAACACTCAGGAAAAGAAAAATTATGCTCTCACACATGCTTGTTTAAAAAATCATGATATTGCTTTAATTTTCAATTTTCTTCAGCATTATTCATTTTCTAGTGAGAAGGCTAATACTGCATCAATTTTGCATTCTGGTCTACATTTTATAAAATTCCTTCATATAATATATGATTTGGCTTTCATAATGGCATTCAAAGTTAAATAGGCAGTTCTCATCATCCACATTATAAAGAAACCAAATTTAAGAATTGGGACTTTCCAAAAGTCATATAGCCAATGAGGATAGAGTGTTGAAACTTAGGTCTTTTGATTTTATGCCTTACTTTTTTAAGCACATTTTTCTTAGGAAAAAAAAAAAAAAAAAAGGAAATGACAGATGCCTTTTAAAACAGTCTTCCAATGGTTTATTTTTTAGCATGATAGTTACCATCTTAAGAAAATGGATATCATATATGGTTATGTATGATGTATGCTTGCAAAAGCTTATCTTTTGATTTTTTTTTATTTTTATTTTTCTCAAAAAGGAGAGATTCATAAAATGCTCATTGTAGTTGAAAGGAAAAGTTGTAAATCAGATAAAGATAACATTCAAAATCATTTTACATTGAGAATAATAAGGGATGAGCTTAGTTATTGCAGAATTACCATGTTAGCAACAAATTGGAAAGGCTATGGACAGAACCAATTTCCTATTCTCATGAACAAATTGCTGCTTTTAACAGTTTTGTTGGTGCCTGGAAAGGAGAAGGGAGGCCTCCAGTTTGTTTTGTGATGTGTAATAATTGAGGAGTTGATGATAGCACAGTAGTTTTCACTGTGATTATGGAGTAAATTTTTTCCACAGTGGGTGCTGCTCCCTGAGAATGGAGGATGAATCATTTTCTTACATTTAGTGGTGAACACTGAACTTAAAAATGAGACTGTTTGTACTTAGAGAGGGTTTCCCAGGTGGCTCAGTGGTAAAGAATGGCCAAGCACAGATGCGTGTTTGATCCCTGGGTTGGAAAGATCCCCTGGAGAAGGCAATGGCAGCTTACTCCAGTATTTTTGCCTGGAGAATCCCATGGAAAGAGAAGCCTGGTGGGCTAAGGTCCATGGTGTCGTGAAAAGAGTTGGACATGACTGAGTGACTAAAGAGCAGCAGCAGCAGCAGTGCTTAGAGACACAGTTAACAATAATATGAAGTATAGTTGAAATAATTTTAGAAAAGAGAATCAGCCTCAAGATATTTAACAACAGTGGATTAGAAGAAGTACAGGTAGTTTATATGTTATATTTATTAATGATTTTGAAGAAGCAGATATTAAGTTCTTGAAGTGTGCCCATTACACGAAGTTTTCTATGAGAGTAAACACTTAGGATGATTGTGAGAAACTCTAGATGAAGTATTAGATAGCATACTTTCAGATAATATTAGATGGGTCTAAAATTATGTGTGTCAATTAAAAAAAAAGCCTCCTTTATGTCTGCAGATTTTTTTAACCTCGTGACAGTTCAATCAGTCCCTGTGGGGCTAGAGACAATTGATGTTTAAAGTGTGACTGTAATGGAAAATAACAATACTTGGTAAGAGATTCATGATTCAGATGACAGCTGCCATGATTCTATGATCTCACCTCTCAAAAGGAGTGCCCTTTTTTATAGTTGATTATTTAATCTGAGAAAAACCATAGACAGTATGTGTTTCAAGATAAGAGAAATATGTAATTTTAAAAGCTGGCTGTAAACCAACTATAAACCATTGGTAAATATGATATTTATTTGGTGATAGGAAATACCCTTGATTGAGCTGTTGCATTCAATACTATAAAAAACAATATGAGAAAATTCTTTCCATCATATTGTCCTTAGTATTTATTAAATGACTACTTAATTCAAACTACAATTAAGTCATTAGATAAAAAAAAAAATGTGTCTCCTCTTATCATGAATTCCCTGGTGGCTCAGATGGTAAACAATTTGCCTACAATGCAGGAGACCAGGGTTTGATTTCTGGGTTGGGAAGATCCCCTGGGGAAGAAAATGGCAACCCACTCCAGTATTCTTGGTTGGAGAATTCCCTGGACAGAGGGGCCTTCAGACTGCAGTCTATGGGGTCACAAAGAGTCAAACACAACTGAGCGACTAACACTTTCATTTACCATGAATTAGAAATTTGGGAGGAATTTGGCACCCCACAATGATGAACTACCTTTATTTTTTAAATGCATTTAATCACATGACAAACTGTTTGAAAGTACTAGTCAAATGTTGATTTTAAAAAGTTCTATTCATAGCACAGAATCACAGTATATTGATTATAATATTTTTACATGCCTTCTCTGTCTTAGGTGTTAAACAATCTTGTCTGGATAGATTACCATTTAACTGTGTACACAGGCTCAGGTAAGAATGAATTCTACCAGTAGTACTGGGAATATGGTGTGTGTCAAACTGTGCTTTGTTCTGGGAATACGAGACTAGGTACTTGCCCTCTGAGAAATCTTCAGACCATAAGATGCTAGTCATATTTCAATGTAATTCAATGTAATATCTGGGATTCACAGATATTTTGAAAACCCATAGACAGTACTACTCAGCTCATTCTGAAGTAAGGTATGGGAAGATATTTGGAGAGAGTAAAAGTTAGGTTAAAATTTGAAATATAGGTAGAATATTTAAAGTTAAAAATTATTAAATATATTCAATGTGAACTTCATGAGGTGGAGAATAAGACAATGTGTTATATAATTCTAAATAGAATTTAATATATAATTTATATTATGTCATTATGAGACATGGAACAATGGACTGGTTCAAAATTGGGAAATGAGTACATCAAGGCTGTAAATTGTCACCCTGCTTTTTTAATTTATATGCAGAGTACATCATGTGAAATGCGAGGCTGGATGAATCACAATCTGGAAACAAGATTGCTGGGAGAAATATCAACAACCTCAGATATTCAGATGATACCACTGTAATGGTAGAAAGTGAATTGGAGCTAAATCGCCTCTTGATGAGGTGGAAGAGGAGAATGAAAAAACTGGCTTAAAACACAACATGCAAAAAACTAAGATCATGGTATCTGCATTTAACTCTTTGTAACCCCATGGACTGTAGCCTGTCAGATTCCTCTGTCCATTGGATTCTCCAGGCAAGAATACTAGACTGGGTTGCTATTTCCTTCTCCAGGGGATCTTCCTGATCCAGGGATCAAACCCAGGTCTCCTACATTGGCAGGCAGGTTCTTTATCACTAGCACCACCTGGGAAGTCCCTCATGGCAAATAGATGGAGAAAAAGTGGAAACAGTGGCAGCTTTTATTTTCTTAGGTTACAAAATCCCTGAAGATGGTGACTGCATGCATGCAATTAAAAGATGCTTGCTTCTTAGAAGAAAAGCTGTGACAAACCTGGACAGTATATTAAAAAGCAGAGACATTGCTTTGCCAACAAAGGTCCATGTAACCAAAGCTATGATTTTTCTAATAGTCATGTATGGATGTGAGAGTTGAACCATAAAGGCTGAGTGCTGAAGAACTGTTGCTTTTGAGAGAAGACTCCTGAGAATCCTTTGGACAGCAAGGAAATCAAATCTGTCAGTTCTAAAGGAAATCAACCCTGAATATTCATTTGAAGGATTAACGCTAAAGCTCCAATGCTTTGGCCAACTGATGCAGAGAGCCAACTGAGTAGCAAAGACCATGAGGCTGGGAAACAGTGAATGCAAAAAGAGAAGGCAGTGGCAGAGGATAACATGGTTAGATAGCATCACTGACTCAATGGATACAGTTTGAGCAAACTCTGGGATATAGTGTAGGACCGGGAGACCTCTCATGGTGCAGTCCATGGTGTCGCAAGGAGTCAGACACAACTTAGCAGCTGAACAACAGCAACATATTGTAAAGGTATGAAATGTACATTTGTGCATGTGTATTTGTAGATTTATAGTTGTGTGTGTGTGTGTGTGTGTGTGTGTGTGTGTGTGATGTGAACTGGAGTGGGGATTGAGAGAGCCTTCTAAGAGACAGTTTTGTCATTTGTGTAGGGAAAACACTTAAAATAATTTGGACCCTTCATGATAAATGTTCTCTCCTCATGACACACTCTTGTAAATTTGAATCCAGTGAGCCTTAATAGGCTTGTTCTGTCTGATCTTGACTGCTGTGAAGTAGTCTCAGACCTAAAATGTGGAATATATCAAAAAGCCTCTTTGGTTCATTTCAGGATGAAGGTCACATCCATATCAATTGCCCTTATAGTGAAGCCTTCCTAGAGGCCACCTGTCAGAACATCTGGAGCTTGTGTTGCTGCTGCTGCTTCCAACATGGCACCATTTCCACCCTTACTTTGACTTCAAAGAGACCCATCAAGGTTGATGTTAAGAATCTGGGAAGGGACATGGCAGAGATTTACTGGCTCAGGCTCAGTTCTCTCCTAGAATACTAAAATTCCTTTTTCTCTGTTTCTGGATCTAGCAAACACAGGTCATGTAAATTTAATATTTTCCAAAATGCCCTTTGAATAGACACTTACTAAAAAAATATATTAGTTGATTTCCCAGGTTTCCCTTAAGGTTTTAGATTGAGCATTAATTCAAATGTTTTAGACTGAACATGAATTCAAATGATCTGTTTTACATTTTTGTGAAATAAACAGCATCACTGCAGGGACCTCACCTACATTTGGGCTAAGTTTGAATAGGTGCATGTATGCTTAGTTGTTCAGTTGAGTCTGGCTCTTTGTGACCCTGTGGATAGACTGTAGCCCGCCAGGCTCCTCTGTCCAAGGGATTTTTCAGGCAAGAATACTGGAGTGAGGTGTTATTTTCTCATTTCCTTAAAAAAATTTTTTTTTGATTCCTTTCTCTCTCTCTCTTTTTTTTTTTTTTTTTGGAAGATAACTGCTTTACAATACTGTGTTGGCCTCTGCTATACATTAACATGAATCAGCCACAGGTATATGTATGTCCTCTCCCTCTTGAACAACCCTCCCATTTCCCACCCCATCCCACACCTCTAGGTTGTCATAGAGCACTGTGTTGAGTTCTCTGTGTCTTCCCACTCGCTATCTATTTTATATATGGTAATGTATATGTTTGCATGCTATTTTCTCAACTGGAACCATCCTCTCCTTCCTCCATGTGTCCACATCTGTTTTCTATGTCTGTGTCTCCATTGCTTCCTAATTCTCCTTATTATTTATTTCAAACTTGTGGATGCATGTGGTGTAGGAAAGATGAATTAGTCAGTGATGAAATTGTGTGAGAAACAAGGGGTATAAAGACAAGGAGTCTTCTTTGCTTCAATATTTCTTGGAGTGTTTGATATGTTAATGCCCAATGAAAATGTTATAGAGACATATGGCTAGGAGGAAGAGTTATTGATCATATTTTCTTAACCTATTTGATTTTTTACTTGTATTTTTTTCATTGTTTTTATTTTCCAAAACATTTTATAGAGCACACTTTAGGAAATGCTGGCTTAGGTTATATTATTCAAGTAGATTATTTTCATATGGCTCTTCGTATCTGTTAGCATTCTGTTGGAGACAGGATTCTCTCTTCAGTGAGTCTACCCCCACCAAGACTAGTTCTGATCTCTTGATGTCAACCGTATCTTGGCCAATATTTTGTCTTTTTTACCACCATACCTAGACCCTGGACCAACAATCTACCTGTTGTCTAAATTTCCTACTGCCCCAGGTGTTTACTTGTATTACTTTGGATGACGAGACAGGTAATACATTTATAGAGTAGTATGCTAAATGATCACACCATCCTGATTATCTGGGTCGTGAAGCTCTTTTCTGTACAGTTCTTCTGTGTATTCTTGCCACCTCTTCTTAATATCTTCTGCTTCTGTTAGGTCCATACCATTTCTATCCTTTATCGAGCCCATTTTTGCATGAAATGTTCCTTTGGTATCTCTGATTTTCTTGAATAGATCCCGAGTCTTTCCCATTCTGTTGTTTTCCTCTATTTCTTTGCATTGATCGTTGAAGAAGGCTTTCGTATCTCTTCTTGCTATTCTTTGGAACTCTGCATTCAGATGTTTATATCTTTCCTTTTCTCCTTTGCTTTTTGCTTCTCTTCTTTTCACAGCTATTTGCAAGGCCTCCCCAGACAGCCATTTTGCTTTTTTGTATTTATTTTCCATGGGGATGGTCTTGATCCCTGTGTCCTGTACAATGTCAGGAACCTCATTCCATAGTTCATCAGGCACTCTATCTATCAGATCTAGGCCCTTAAATCTATTTCTCACTTCCACTGTATAATCATAAGGGATTTGATTTAGGTCATACCTGAATGGTCTAGTGGTTTTCCCTACTTTCTTCAATTTCAGTCTGAATTTGGCAATAAGGAGTTCATGGTCTGAGCCACAGTGAGCTCCTGGTCTTGTTTTTGCTGATTGTATAGAGCTTCTCCATCTTTGGCTGCAAAGAATATAATTGATCTGATTTCGGTGTTGACCATCTGGTGATGTCCATGTATAGAGTCTTCTCTTGTGTTGTACAGAAAAGAGCTTCATGACCCAGATAATCATGATGGTGTGATCACTGACCTAGAGCCAGACATCCTGGAATGTTAAGTCAAGTGGGCCTAAGAAAGCATCACTAGGAACAAAGCTAGTGGAGGTGATGGAATTCCAGTGGAGCTATTCCAAATCCTGAAAGATGATGCTGTGAAAGTGCTACACTCAACATGCCAGCAAATTTGGAAAACTCAGCAGTGGCCACAAGACTGGAAAAGGTGAGTTTTCATGCCAATCCCAAAGAAAGGCAATGCCAAAGAGTGCTCAAACTACCGCACAATTGCACTCATCTCACACGCTAGTAAAGTAATGCTCAAAATTCTCCAAGCCAAGCTTCAGCAATATGTGAACCGTGAACTTCCTGATGTTCAAGCTGGTTTTAGAAAAGGCAGAGGAACCAGAGATCAAATTGCCAACATCCACTGGATCATCGAAAAAGCAAGAGAGTTCCAGAAAAACATCTATTTCTGCTTTATTGACTATACCAAAGCCTTTGACTGTGTAGATCACAATAAACTACGGAAAATTCTGAAAGAGATGGGAATACCAGACCACCTGATCTGCCTCTTGATAAATCTGTATGCAGGTCAGGAAGCAACAGTTAGAACTGGACATGGGACAACAGACTGGTTCCAAATAGGAAAAGGAGTACGTCAAGACTGCATATTGTCACCATGTTTGTTTAACTTATATGCAGAGTACATCATGAGAAATGCTGGACTGGAAGAAACACAAGTTGGAATCAAGATTGCTGGGAGAAATATCAATAACCTCAGATATGCAGATGACACCACCCTTATGGCAGAAAGTGAAGAGGAACTAAAAAGCCTCTTGATGAAAGTGAAAGTGGAGAGTGAAAAGGATGGCTTAAAGCTCAACATTCAGAAAATGAAGATCATGGCATCTGGTCCCATCACTACATGGGAAATAGATGGAGAAACAGTGGAAACAGTGTCAGACTTTATTTTTCTGGGCTCCAAAATCACTGTAGATGGTGACTGTAGCCATGAAATTAAAAGACGCTTACTCCTTGGAAGGAAAGTTATGACCAACCTAGACAGCATATTCAAAAGCAGAGACAGCACTTTGCCAACAAAGGTTCGCCTAGTCAAGGCTATGGTCTTTCCTGTGGTCATGTATGGATGTGAGAGCTGGACTGTGAAGAAGGCTGAGCGCCGAAGAATAGATGCTTTTGAACTGTGGTGTTGGAGAAGACTCTTGAGAGTCCCTTGGACTGCAAGGAGATCCAACCGGTCCATTATGAAGGAGATCAGCCCTGGGATTTCTTTGGAAGGAATGATGCTAAAGCTGAAACTCCAGTATTTTGGCCACCTTATGAGAAAAGTTGACTCATTGGAGAAGACTCTCATGCTGGGAGGGATTGGGGGCAGGAGGAAAAGGGGACGACAGAGGATGAGATGGCTGGATGGCATCACTGACTCGATGAATATTAGTTTGAGTGACCTCCGGGAGTTGGTAATGGACAGGGAGGCCTGGCGTGCTGCAGTTCATGGGGTCGCAAAGAGTCGGACACGACTGAGTGACTGATCTGATCTGATTTGATGGTAAATGAAGATGAATGCTATGGAGAAAAGAGTAAGTAGCACTAATAAAAGAAATGAGTGATAAGTTACTGTTTATGTAAAGAGGCCAGAAATGACTTCTCTAATGAGGTGATGTTTGGACAGAGACCTACTAAGGGTACATAAGTGACCTGATGATAAAAGATTAAAGTAGATAAGGTGGGATTCATGGTAACTTTGAGTGTAACTTTTTTCTTTTTGCAGGACCATCATTACTCTCCATTTGAAAATCCCTAGCAGTACAGGAAAATCATTATTTTTATAGCTCAAATTCACTTATTTGGAAAACTATAAATATGTTTTTCCTTCTTTAAAATATGTATCAAGTGATTAAATTGTATTTGGTATCATTCTGATTTTTTTCAATAGAGATTTAAATCTAAACTTAAGCTGTTTATAAAAGGAATAATGTCTTATCTTTGTGTATGCCTTTCTAAGCACTCATAACTCTAAGAATAGTTGCAATCCAGTTGTATACTTTCTGCTGCTGAGTTGCTTCAGTAGCATCCAACTCTATGTGAGCCCATAGACAGCAGCCCACCAGGCTCCGCTGCCCCTGGCATTCTCCAGGCAAGAACACTGGAGTGGGTTGCCATTTCCTTCTCCAGTGCATGAATGTGAAAAGTAAAAGTGAAGTTACTCAGTCGTGTCCGACTCTTTGCGACCCCATGGACTGCAGCCTACCCGGCTCCTCCCTCTGTGGGGTTATCCAGGCAAGAGTACTGGAGTGGGGTGCCATTGCCTTCTCCATGTATACTTTCTATTATAATACATAACAGGTTTCTTCTCTGAGTCAGCATCACCTTTATACCTTGCTGAACTGACATATACGGTCTTGAAGAAAATTTATTCTTCTCCTATTTTTATTCTTAAGGAAACCAGAAGTCACCTATTATAACTAATTTCTCCTATTTTGAATATTCTTATATTTTAAAATAATAATAAAAGTTCAGTTTACAAGTCTCATTACAATTTTATGTAACATTTCATCAAATTAGTTTCTATAGCAAACTTAAAATTAATATATTTTGAATAATCACTATCAGTTGGTGCTGTCTGAAGTGCTGAGTACACAGAGTAATATAGATAGTTTGCTATGCTATGCTAAATCAATTCAGTCGTGTCCGACACTGTGTGACCCCATAGACGGTAGCCCACCAGGCTCCCCCGTCCCTGGGATTCTCCAGGCAAGAACACTGGAGTGGGCTGCCATTTCCTTCTCCAATGCATGAAAGTGAAAAGTGATAGTGAAGTCGCTCACTTGTGTCCGACTCTTAGCGACCCCATGGACTGACCTTCTCTTTTAAGACATTTACATCCCAGAGTAGAATATAGCCAGGTCATGCGAGGTACTATTGATTTTTCTGTTCTATGGGTGAAGACACTGAGGCAGATTGAACTTGGGTTTACCTCACTTTACACCCTCTGCTCTTCATTGTTTTGTCATTTCTGCATGCTATCTAAGGAATTAGGGAAACTCATCATTAAACTGAGACTTCAATACAGTATTGGTCAATATTTTCTGGCTGAAGGCATGATGCCAAGTTCTGGAATCAAAATTTGTCATATTGTAAATCAACAGCTCTTCTGCATCAGCTTGGGAAAAAAAAAACACCTTGAGTACCATTTAAAAGAAAGATTTTTTTAGCTATGTCTTCAGACAATAAGTCTGTAATAAACTGCATTTTTAATAATTTCTTGAGTGATTCTGATGAAGATGACTTGTGAACCAAGCTTTGTGAAATGTAGTTAATAGTAATAAGGTCTGTACAATGTTATGGGAGACAGTCGGTAGTTAAGCTAACGGGTCCATCAGACAAGACAGGCATGAATAGGGCCACAAAAATGCAGCATCAAAGAGAGCTCTTGGTAAGTTAGAACACTGAAAAGGTAAGGATGCAATTGTGACCTTGGCATTTTTTTTTTAATCTCAGATTGTGCTAGTCAATTTGTGTCTGTTGGTCTCATCCAATGTCCAGTCACTGGGCTCGAGACTCCATTGGATTTCATTACTCAGGGAAGCCTCAGTCCCCAGCTTGTCAGAGACACACTCACCATAAGCCTAGAACAAGCCTCCTCCCAAACCTGAAGAGGTCATGACCACACAACTCTTAATGTCAATGACCACAGACTAATTATAAACAAAGTGTAAGCATTCTGCTCTTATCCAATTCTAAGTTTAGAGATTTTTCAAGCATTGCAAGCTTTGAAGAAGATGGCATACACACACACACACAAATAGAAACATTCAGGATTTTTTTTAAAAGCATTATAATAATCTTTTCAAATTCATTTGAGACATAATCGATAAACCTAAATTTATTATTTAGTATATAGCATTGAACACAGATACTTTTTTTGCTTATAAAATGTTCTTTGTTGACTTCATTCTAAATGGAAAAAGTCAGAAGAAAAAAGTACTGAAAACAACTTGAAAGACTTGTGCTGCTCTAAAATCTCTTTCATCGGTAAATAATAACTGATTCATAACTTCAAGGTTTTATATTTGGCCAGAGTAAATTCTTTGTATAAATTTTAAATGACATTTAATTACCCAGTTTTTCAGAGGTAAGTGGATTTTAGATTCAGGTAGTTTATTTTATTGTTCTTTTGTCTTTGTATAGTTTGAGGAAAAGGATAAGCATATTTTTTTTTTCCTGTCTCTTCAGAGAAATGATTTCTAGAAACTATTCATTTCAAAGATACTTTGTCATACTTCTACTGCAGCTAGCTCTTGAGAATTCCTTTTAAAGACAACAAGGATGAATGTTGGAGAGGAATCTACTGACAATCCAAAAGCTCACTGAAGTCACCTTTTTCAGCATGAATGTCTGAAGAGTCTGATTTAGCAACAAGTTAATCGAAATAAATGAATCCTACTAGTGAATTAATGTGATTTTAAATGGGATTCACTCTTTTCAAATAATGTTGCAGCTTTTATGGTTTAATAGTTTGATTCAAATTATGAGAATTGCAAATTTTGTCAGACCAGCAAGTGTTTTGTGAAAACTCCCAAATCTCATCACACAGTTGATATCTCATTTAACTTATGCCAAGATTAGGAAGTGATTTCAAACATGTCAATATGTCCACTGGTGTTTCTTAAAGGCTTAAGAAAACCTTAAGCAGTATGCATTCAATTATTTAAAGGGGAAGAGTGTCAATCATCTCATTCCTTCTATGATTCTCTTATTCTTTGAAAAAACAAACAAAAAATATTTCCCATATTTTCTGGTGGTTATATACTTAATATCTTTCTCTTCCACTCTGTTTTTTAATTAGGAACTTCTGGGGACTTTTGTCACAGTACTTAGTTCATAAATACTTAATAGATATTTGCTGAATGAATGGATAGATGAATTAATAGAAAATTTATTTTGTGTTTGCACAGAATACATTTGTCTCTGGAAGGAAGGAAGCAAAGAGGGAAAATGTACAGTAAAAGACTTCTTGGGACACATAATCTGGAAACAGGATGAACTCATGCCTAATCACCAGGGTTTGCTTTCATTATGTGTGGAGTGGCCAGGTAGAAAAGCCTATCACATATGCCATCACAAGGCCAGGGAGACAGCGGCATTTCTTCCACTTAATGACTACTTGACCTTGGGTAAGGCACCTTAATTCGGATTCCTCATTTTATATAAGTTTTTGTATAAAGCTGCTCCCACAGACTCAGATGATTATGAAAGGCACGTACCATTCTGCTTGAACCTTTTAGTCCTTCTTCCCCAGTAGCCAGCTGCCCTGTATCCTGTGTTCTGGGAGGAGGGTAATGATTTTATTTTAAAACGTTGCCGATGTATTTCCTGAGTATCTGTCTGGAAGCCCTGCGATTCACTCAGGCTTAACTTACAAAGTGGCAGATCTCTCCCTTCAGGGCAAACACATCCGCTGCTGTGTTTACAAAACCAGTGAAGGCATATTCCTCTTTCTCCTTTAAAGTTTATTCATGCCTCCATGTGCTCAAGGAGGCATGACTAAGCTGCATGGCATGAGGAAGTCTCAGGAAGTAGAAGTTTTTTAATAGCTATAGAGCCTAGTTCTAGCAATACAGATTGATTAAAGTGGTGCAGCTCTTATAATTTATTTTGTGCATATGAAAGTAATTTTTACATATAAAAATGGAACCTTCCTCTATCAGGCAGCATCCAGGCACATTTTCACATTATTTAGTTGCATAAGTACTGAACTGAGAATCAGCAACTGTGGGCTTGGTTTATGTCTCTAATTTGTTTTTTTGACCTTGACTTAGCCCATCATTGACTATGAGGGTAAAAAAGCATGACAAAAACTCTATATGCTTAATAATGACCATGTGTGTACCACTTCCATCAAAAAAAAAAAAGAAACCCACAAACCTGCAGTCTCTGAATTCATTTTACTTTTCTAGCAGCTTTTATTCAATTTAAACTTCAAAAGCCAAAAGGTAATATTTTTTAAACATAAATTTTATCAAAAGTCTCTGATAATTCTGAAACTCCATTGCCTATGGTAATAACCCCTAAGCCCTATAGCCTGGCATTCAAACCCCTCACATATCTTGCCTCAGCCTAGACTGGAGCTGAGCAAACAGGGACAGAGCAGGGTCCTGCTCCTTCCTCCCCAATATCTCACACCCCAGCCCATCTCACCTTTGCACCCTGCACTTGTTACATCAGACCACTCTCAGTCCAGAAAACAGTCCAAATATATTTCCTTTATATTCTCTTTGTTGATGCTGTTCCTTCAGCTTAGAATGCCCTTTCCTTTTATACTCCCTTTTCCACAGAGGCAGGAGGAGAAGGGGACAACAGAGGATGAGATGATTGATTCATCACCAACTCGATGAACTGGATGAGGGAAGAAAGGAACAAGCCAAGCTGACTCCATCTTGAAAAACAAGGAAACTCCATCTTGCACTTTCAGTGAGCTTTGGACTATGCCCGGTAGCCATGGGGATAACATACCTACAGCTGAATTGGCCTCCCGGACTGATAAACACCAGATTCCATATCAAGACTCCCTGTTGCCAAGAAGACGGTAATAGTCCTTATGTGGCTAATCACTTTTGTCATCTTTAAGGCACCCACTGGTATAGGCTACAATGTATAACCAGCTGACCCTTCTGATTACGAATCATGGCTGTAACCTAATTGTATCTCCCTTTAACACTTTCCAGGCTAGGTTTAAGGAATCTGGGGATGTGGGTTTGAGCAGTACACTCAAGGCTTTTAAAGTTTTTACAAAAGTCAATCAGGGTCCTTGGCTAAGAGGAGACTCTGCCTTGGGCCAGCTGGTATAATAAACTGCACTGCACTATCTGCATTGTCCTTCTGAGTAAGTTTGTTTTCTGAACTGTGTCGCTACAACAATGAGTTTGAGCAAGCTCTGGGAGCTGGTGAGGACAGGAAAGCCTGGCGTGCTGCAGTCCATGGAGTTGCAAAGAGTGGGACGTGACTGAGAAACTGAACTGAACTTCCACAGATAACCTATAAAACCTTTTCCCTATAGATTTCTCTAACATATATCTTTACCCAAAAATACATGTTCCCTGAATCATATGTAAGCTGCCCTAATGAGTCTGTGTGTGCTAAGTCACTTGTCAGACTCTTGGCGATGCTATGGACTATGATCAGCCAGAGTCCTCTGTCCATGGGACTCTCCAGGCAAGAATACTGGAGTGGGTTGCCATTTCCTCCTGCAGGGAATCTTTCCCACCCAGGGATCAAACCCTGATCTCTTATGTCTCCTGCATTGGGTTGTTTATCTCTAGGGCCACCTGGGAAGCCCCCAAGCTGCTGTAATAGGTAGTACATTGCTGTATTTGACTCACTTTAGAGTCGTCTATGGGGTCACGCAGAGTCGGACACGACTGAAGTGACTTAGCAGTAGAAGAGTAATTTTTACCTCTATTTTTCTCTTGTTAGACTTTGAGATAGCTAAGATCAAGGACTGTTTCTTGTTTATTTTTAATTTTCTTGTGTCTTCCACAGTTATTTGTACTAAGTGATCATTTGATATTTGATGAATGGCATTGAATTTCTCGTACTTTCTGAATTAAAAGACACTTACTTCTTGGAAGAAAAGTTATGACCAACCTAGACAGCATATTAAAAAGCAGAGACATTACTTTGCCAACAAAGCTCCATCTAGTCAAGGCTATGGTTTTTCCAGTAGTCATGTATGGATGTGAGATTTGGAGTATGAAGAAAGTTGAGCACTGAAGAATTGATGCTTTTGAACTGTAGTGTTGGAAAAGACTCTTGAGAGTCCCTTGGACAACAAGGAGATCCAACCAGTCCATCCTAAAGGAAATCAATCCTGAATATTCATTGGAAGGACTGATGCTGAAGCTGAAACTCTAATACTTTGACCACCTAATGACTCATTTGAAAAGTCCCTGATGCTGGGAAATATTGAGGGCAGGAGGAGAAGGGGATGACAGAGCATGAAATGGTTGGATGACATCACTGACTCAATTGGCCTGAGTTTCAGTAAACTCTGGGAGTTGGTGATGGACAGGGAGGCCTGGCGCGCTGCAGTCCATGGCGTCACAAAGAGTTGGGCATGACTGAGCAACTGAACTGAACTGTTTATTTTTAGCAGAACTAATACAATGGAACTGATTTGAGACAATTTGTGATTCCAGCAAAACTTGCAATTTAATTGGTGGTTTTCAGTATGAGGTAAACAAAGTATTAATACTAATAACTCACTTTCTCAAATGCTCACTATATACATGGCACTATGTTAATGATTTTAGTATCATATAATTCAATCCATGTATTATATCTGAAAGTGAGTATTGTCTCAATTTCTAGTTGAGGAAAGTGAAGCTAAGAGAGGACGAATTGGTTGATCAAGGTATGAAAGCTAATTAATGGTATAGCCTGGGTTTGAATTCAAGTTTATTTAGTTTCAATCTACACTGCTATGCTTAGCTACTCATTAAGTCATGTCTGATTCTTTGCGACCCTGTGGACTGTAGCCCACCATGATCCTCTGTCCATGGGGATTTTCCAGGCAAGAATACTGGAGTGGGTTGCCATTTCTTTTTCTAGGGGATCTTCTCAACCCAGGTTTTGAACCTAGGTCTCCTGCATAGCAGGTGGATTCTTCACCATCTGAGCCACAAGGGAAGCCCTAATACACTGTGCTTAGCTGCTTAGGACTCATAGACACAGCTATGAGTCCTCCTCAGTTCCTCCCTATTCTTCATTCCCATATCCAATCCATTGGCAAGTTTTATGGGTATTATCTCTCTGGATAGAGTCCCAAGTCCATGTATTTTCCCCCATCTCCATTTTGTTCCTAACTACCATCACATCGTTTTTTACTTTGACCATGGTAGTAACCTCATCACTGATCTACCTGTCCTTATGCCTGTTCCTTAATCTATGCTTTATTCTTTATTCATTCCTGGAACCTTTAACACAGACACACGCACATACACACAGATGCAGACACACACACACACACACACACACACACACACACACACACACACACCTCCCATGTAACCACCTTCTTAAAGTCTTCCAGTAGCTTCTTACTGAGTTTATAATAAAAATACAAGACCTATGTAATCTGACCCCAGCCTTTGTCTCAGACGTCGTGTCATGTTAGCTTGCAATTACACAAAATTCTTCAGTTGCACAGGCCCCCTGTTTGTTTCTCAGCTCCATCAGTCTTGTTCTTATCTCAGGGCATTTGTATTTGCTATGGTCTCTGCTTAAAAGTTCTTCCTCTAGGAAACTTCCATAGTAGGATCTTACTAATCATTTAGGTGTCAGAGAGGCTTCTCAGATGTGAATAAGGATTCTATAACCTCCATTACTTTCTGTCATGTTACTTTTTTTTTTTTTTTTTTTTTTAATCTTCTTGGCACTTATTGCTCTTTGAAATCATTTATTTATTCTTTCTTCTCAGAAGAATCAAATCTTTGGTTGGTAGAGACTTTGTCTGTACTCTTCACTCCTGTAAATCCAAACCTAGTCAGATACATATTTCAAATCTTTTTCTGCCATTGATAGGTAGTGTTATAGAAAAACACACAACTAATTTCTGTTTGAAATTTTCAAGCTGATTTGGATGTCAGGAACATTTTCTTCAATCCATGGTATGCTGTATTGGAGAATGAAGTCAAACAAACCTGATCTAAGATTCTGGTTCCATCATTTACTGAGCTTGTGACACTGGGCTCTTTGACTCAATTTCTCCATCAGTAGACTTCCTAAAACATAGTATTACAATCTGCCAGATTACTGGCATATTGTCTGGCACTCACTATCTTGGAGCTATTTTAATGTGTAAAATCACAAAAGAGATTCAAAGAAGTACTGAAGCCTAGCCCTGGAAAGATAGCCAAAGAAGGCTCAGTGGTGAAGTAAAGTTACAAGCTGGGTTGAAAGGATTTCTATAGGGAAAGGAATAAGAAATTTTAAGCAGCAAGAACTGTGCTATTCAGGACACAAATGTGAAAAATGAAAGACTCCTTTGGTGTATTAAGGGTACAAAAATTTTACCAGATTAGAATACTGTATTTAGTAACTTATAGGATATTTTTGGGAAATATGGCATAAAAAGAGGCAGAAATCAAGAAGATTTTTATTCTTAAGCTAATCTACCTATAATTTGGAATTTGCATATGGGCTTTATTTTATAAAAGAAATATTAGTAACCTGAATTTAGAAAATTGCTATTAAAATATTATATTATCCCTTTTATATTACTTTAGTTTCTTTATTCACATTAATATACTATATTATATTATCATTGCCATGGTAGTAAATAATTTTGTTGTATTATAATTATAACTATTAAAAGATATTATATACCACATACAAATACATATATATATATATATATATATATATATATATCACTATATGATGTGGTTGTTTGTATACTTACGCATGTATACTTTTGTTTGTTTTTTAGTCACTGAGTTGTGTCCAACTCTTTGTGACCCCATGGACTGTACTCCACCAGTCTCCCTAATATTGGAGTGAGTTGCCATTTCCTTCTCCAGGGGAGATTCCTGACCCAGGGATTGAATCCAGGGCTCCTGCATTACAAGCAGATGCTTTACCACCGAGCCACCTGGGAAACCTATACATGTATACTACCTATGTGTAAAAGAAAAGTTATAGTTGTTGCATGCATGCTGAGTTGCTCAATAATGTCCAACTTTTTGTGACCCCATGGAATGTAGCCCACCAGGCTCCTCTGGTCACAGGATAATCCAGGCAAGAATACTGGAGTTGGTAGCCATTCCCTTCTCCAGGGGATCTTCCTGATCCAGGGATTGAACCTGAGACTCCTGAATTGCAGGTGGATTTTTTACCACCTGAGTCACCAGGGAAGCCCTCTTGAATAAATATTCATATTCAATTGTACTTAATTCATTGTTAATTTGAATATCTGTTCATAGAGTTTCCATGGTTACTGTTTCACTTTTTGACTCAGATCAGGTACTGTTAAACACAATCTATGAATTGTTTATATTTTAAGAAAAATATTAATTAAAATCTATTGTTTTATATCTTTATTTCTTTTCCCCCACCCCAAGACATAGAGTAATATAATAGTTTTACTTCCAGTATTTTTAAAGAAAATATTTTGATTAATTTTTGGCAACCAGATAAGGGAGTAGAGAAAGAGAAAGAAAGGGATTAGCTAGATTATAGGGTTTCTGTAGGTACCAGATTCTATGCAAGGTATTTTCACACACTATTTTAATTTCACTTTTATAGCCCTGATAAAATGAACACATCATAAACTTAAAAAGATAATGAGTCTCTGAATTCGGAGGCAAGGATCCATATAAGGCTTCCAGGCTGTGTTGTGTGTTGTTGTTGTTTTTTTTTTTTTCCCCTGAATGATCAATTCAGGCAACATACTGTTTCATACAGTGTCTTAGAAACCCTTATTGCCAAGTATTACTATTGTAGAAAAAATTAGAAATTGATTCTGAGACAGGTGGTTATTTCAAAGGTATCAGAGACATAAAAATATCTGGGTTAAAATATACCTAGGGAAAAGACATTGAGGAGTGTTGAGGAATATAATCAGAACCTGGAGACAACTGCTGATTCTACCTCTAATGTGAGTCAAGTTACTGCATCAGAGGTTCGATATCTTGATTTAGAATAAAGGTGTATTAGGTAGAATAAAGGCTAAATTGCTACAAAAAGAACCTATGAATACAGTGGTTTCAGTGCAATAGAAATTTATTTTTCATCCTAAAACTTTGTTCCAGAAAGAATTCAGGGATCTGGGTTTCTTACACACTTTTGCTCTACTATCACCTAGGGGATTTTCCACACTTTCTTGGTTGCAGTTATGCTGTTATATTGATACCATGTCTGAGCTTCAGACTGATAAAAGGTGGTGGGGATGGGAGAGCAAATGGAGTCTGGGACAAACCATTTCCCTTCATTGGTGAGAACTTGGCCATTTGACCATACTAAGTTACAAGAGAGACTAGAAATTGTTTGACTAACTGGATGATCATATACATCAATAAAACTTAATTATTATAGAAGAAAGGACTAATGGGCTTGGGGCGACAAATTACTATTCCTACAGGGCTGACATTTCTCTCATTGACTTGTAAATGCAAGCACACTATTAAGTCTCTTTTATTTTAAAAAAAATCATGTCACTAAAAAGGATTTTACCTCTTCACCCTCTCTACATTCAAGGTCGCATTTTAAAGTTGTGTGACACGTGGTAGGCCATGTACTCCAATGGTTCTGTAGTATTTGGAGATCTGTAGCCATTTTCCTCAACCTTATCCTATATATGTTGGCAACTGTTCCCGTCCTCACCCCCAATTACTTGCACAGTCAAGCTACAGTTAGCTCATTATTTTCATTTGGCCAATTGATTTGTAAAGCCTGAATTAGAAATGTAAAGCTGTCGGTTTCCTCCTGGCAATGAAACTGTGCTTTTGATAACTGGTATTAATTCTCTGGTGGCTCAGACAGTAAAGAATCTGCCTGCAAAGCAGGAGACCTGGGTTTGATCCCTGGCTTGGGAAGATCCTCTGGAGAAGGACACTGGCAACCCACTCCAGTATTCTTGCCTGGAGAATTCCATGGACAGAGAAGCCTGCTGGTTACAGTCCATGGGGTTGCAAAGAGTCAGACACAACTGAGTGACTAAGAACATTTATTATAGCAAAAACTAATGTCAAGTTTTAAATCTGATTGTATTCCAGTTTCTGAAATTGTTTACTTAGAATTCTAAGTAATCGTAAACACTGATACATGTGATAGACATGTTAGTTGAAAATATCTGTGAGGTTATTCAGGTTTTATAGTCATTTTACATATAGTCAACTCTAAATTTTGATACAAACAAGTTTCCTTTTAAAATATATATTAAAATAATTGTGACACAAGAATTTTAGCCAATACAAATATAATGCAATGAAAAAGATTTTTGTTATTCCAGACTTCAGCTGTACAGCTCAAAGATAAATAATTTTAATTGTTTGGTGGTTTTCAATTCAGAAATGGTTCAGATATGCATTTCTATCATCTTTAATGACCATGTATGAATATACCATTGGCATTGTTCCATGCCTTGTTGCATTTTTTTTTTTTTTTTTTCATTTAATCACACATACTGTAGTGCAATGAGATCTAACCCAGTTTACCCTAAGGGCTACACTATTTCATTTTATAGATGTACCATCATTTATATAATTACCCTGTTTTAGTAGGCTTCTAGATTATTTCCAGATGTTTGCTATTACGCATAGACCTACCATTTCATCCCTGTGCATAAATCTTTTCTACATGTGCAAATATGCTTGTAGGAGAAATTCTTAGAAGATTTATTGCTACAGAGTTTCATTTTTATTCTCTGAATTTTGTTTTTGTTGTTTGCTTAAAGTTTGAGAAGAGTTATAAAAAATATAAAGGACTTCCTGGTGGTGCTAGTGGCGAAGAACCTGCCTGCCAATGCAGGAGACATAAGAGATGCAAGCTTGATTTCTGGGTCAAGAAGATCCCCTGGAGGATGGCATGGCAACCCACTCTAGTATTCTTGCCTGGAGAATCCCATAAATAGAGGAGCCTGGCGGGCTGCAGCCCATAGTGTGCAAAGAGGCAGCTTAGCATGCACATGTGCATAAAAAATAAAAGCAATATAATAAGATATAAGACAACACTGTATATGCAAATCTGTCTTTCTAACTAGGTATACCTGTGTTTATATAATTTTCATCCCTTTATCTTTATCTAAATTCTCTAAATTCTGGCCTAGGAGAGAGTGCTTCCACCACCACCCCACCCCAACCTTGGTAAACCATTGCTATGGCTGATTGCTCCCAGGCATATAGTTTTCATTTAGGGATTCTATTCCTGAAACACTGAAGCCATTTACATGTTTGCCTGCCCTTGGAACCCAGCCTCACTCTGCAAGTTTGGCTGTGATTTGTAAACTTTTGTAACTGTATTCTTCATTCTCCATAACAGTCTTCTCTTTTAAATGAGAGTGAATGAGAGTAAGTCCATTGTAGTTCATCGATATGACTCAATCTGTTTCTATCTTAAACAAATACAGTATTGTAAAGCAATTACCCTCCAATTAAAAATAAATTAATTAAAAAAAAAAAAAAAAAAAAAAACAACTCTTAAACTCTTTTTTAGTTTTTAGCAACATTCAGGTTTTTCACATTTTTTTGTTTCCTGTTCTCTTCCTTGGAAACCTGAAAATGAATCAGGGTCTATAGGCATTTAGAAGGTAGAGACCAGTTTTTGTGTTTGTCTAAGTTTTCAAATGAATGTATCTAAAGTGCATCAGTTAATCAAGTTGTACACTTTAAATATCATACAATTTTCTTAAATATACCTCAATAAATCTGGAAAAAAAATAAAGTGACCATGTCCAATTTGACATATTTCTTTAGTTAACAAAGCAGAAAAACAAAATAATTACTTTTGACTCATTTTCAATTTGTTCCTGTTTAGTCAGTCATATCTAACTCTTTGCGACCCCCTGGATTGTATCACGCCAGGCCTCTCTGACCTTCACCATCTCCTAGGATTTGCTCAAACTTATGTCCATTGAGTCAGTGATGCATCCAACTATCTCATTCTCTGCCATCCTCTTCTCCTGCTATCAATTTTTCCCAGCATCAGGGTCTTTTCTAGTGAGTCAGCATTTTGCATTAGGTGGCCAAAGTATTGGAGCAGCATCAGTACTTCCAATGAATATTTAGGATTGATTTCCTTTAGAATTGACTGGTTTGATCTTCCTGCAGTCCAAGGGACTCTCAAGAGTCTTCTCCAACACCATAGTTCAAAAACATCAATTTTTTGATGTTCAGCCTTCATTATGGTCCAACTGTCACATCCATATAAGACTACTGGAAAAACCACAGCTTTGACTATGAGGACCTTTGTCTGCAAAGTAATGTCTCTATTTTTTAATATGCTGTCTAAGTTTGTCATAGTTTTCCTTCCAAGAAGCAAGTGGCTTTTAATTTCATGGCTGCAGTGACCATCTGCAGTGATTTTGGAGCCCAAGAAAATAAAGTCTGTCACTGTTTCCATTGTTTCCCCATCTATTTGTCATGAAGTGATGGGACCAGATGTCATCATTTTCGTTTGTTAAATGTTGAGTTTTAAACCAGCTTTTTCACTCTCTTCTCTCACCTTCATCAAGAGACTCTTTAGTTCCTCTTCACTTTCTGTCATAAATCCACATTATTCTTATATATTCTTAAAAATCATTGCAAACCCCAGAGAGCTGAAAAATGTCTTCTGTTAGTTTTTTTAGAGCTTTTTTTTAATATTTTCTGGGTATTGAATAGTATTTCCTGTACTGTAAACTTATCACAAGGACACTGCTATTCTTTTTTGGTTTTTAATTGGGGGAATGTTGCTTTACAATGTTGTGTTGCTATTGCTACCATTATTTCATCCTTCCTCTTCACCCTTTCATTCCTGTCATTTTCAGATAACTTATTTCTGTTGTTCTATTTTCTTCCTGTGAAACCTTTCATATTTAAGTTGAATTTATATTCATTCTTATTATTTATTACCTTCTTTCATATATTCTTTCTTTATTTTTCTTCTCTTTTATTTTGATAAAGAGTCTTATGTTTCCTGTTTATCAGTGGTCTGATATTCTTTCTAGTCCTGTTCTATGTTTTATATGTTAAACATATTGTATTAAATACATATGCATCAAATTCTGCTGTTACATTTCAGATATTTTGAATTATTTTCTGATTTTATATACTCTTTCTTTCCTCCTTTATCTCAATACTGTCCTAGTTTCACATCTATCTATGCCTTTTTGTAGACACTATTCTTTCTATACTGTTTCTTCCCTAGGATAGTTAACTAGTGCTTTATAAAATTTTACTTTTTAAATGAAATATTGTTTTTGGAAATATGCTTTTACACTGAGACTTCCTGGTAGTGTTCTTTTATCGTTTTTACTGTGATTTTTTTCCTTCATAGCTGCAACTTTTTTTTTTTTTTTCTTATTTATCTCTAAATTGACAGAGAGATTTATAGGTCTAGCATTTGCATATCAGGTCTTTGATGCCTTGGTCATTGTTCACTTGCATCTGCTACCTCCTCCCATTCAAATTCAAATATGAAAGCCAGGTTGATTATGTAGAGCCTCTGTTATGATTGGCAAACACCTGGCATGTCTTTAGTGTGTGTCTAGTGGACCTGGACTGAAAAATCTCTTTCGTTTTCTGTGCCTCATCTGGAAAGTATAGTGAAAGAATGAGTGCAGGCCCCTGTATGCAGAGTTCCCAACACTTTGACTTCCATAAAGCATTTTCTTTACATCTTTGAATAAACAACACAACCCTGTTTCACTACTCCATATAATGATTTTATACTTCATGGCAATTACACTTTCTAAAGGGAAGGAGAAAGAGAACTGCAGATGGAGAAAAGGAAGTGTGAGCAAAATTCTCTCGCTGACAGTTAGAAAGCTGTCTCTCTATCGGGGGAATGACTGACTTTTACCTGGTCAGTATAGCTCTGTGCCCTGGACTTAAGGCAATTAATTGACTAGTGATACGGCACAGCACTATTTGGTGTCCTTTCTCCTTTTGTCATTTGTAGATTGGAGCATGTGTTTTATGATTCAACATGTATTTTTCAGTTCATCCTTATAAGTAATATAAATATTGGACATTTCTCCATTATTGTGGCATGTGAGTTTCTTTTGTCATTGTTCTACATGTGTGCACACATGCTCAGTTCTTCGATTGTATCTGATTCTTTGTGATCCCATGGGCTATAGCCCTCCAGGTTCACTGTCCATGGGATTTCCCAGGCCAAGAATACTGGAGTGGGTTGCCATTTCCTCCTTCAAAGGATCTTCCCAACCCAGGGATAGAACTGGCATCTGCATTGGCAGGCATATTCTTTATCATTGAGCCACCTGGGAATCCCTTGTTGTTCTTCACAATTGGTTATTATTATTATTTTTTTCCTTAATATTACAGCTAGGGTGACCAACTTGGCCCAGTTAACCAGAGACTTTTTCTAGGGTTCCCATGCGTGTGTGCCAAGTCACTTCAGTCATGTCAGACTCTTTGTGAACCTATGGATTGTAACCTCTCAGGTTCCTTTCTCCATGGGATTCTCCAGGCAAGAATACTGGAGTGGGTTGCCATTTCCTTCTCCAGGGGATCTTCCCGACTGAGGGATCAAACCTGCATCACTTGCATACCCTGCATTGGCTGGTGAATTCTTTATCATTGGGCTTCCTAAAAATATTAATTTGGCTGTGCTGGATCTTAGTGGTGGCATGTGTGATCTAATTTCTTGACCAGGGATCAAACCCAGTCTCCCTGCTTTGGGAACACAGAGTCTTAGCCACTGGACCACCAGTCAAATACCAGTTTCCTCCTAATTTGTTTCTTCCACTAAATGACATTGCAATGGTTTTTGGCCCCCTCTGCATTTATTCAAGCTTCTGTTTCTAATTACTATCTTTTACTAGCTAATACATTTACTATTTTATACTTTTCCAAATATGTCAAATTTTTAATATTTTGAAAATCTTTGTATTATTTGTTCATAATATTGTCTTATGTTTTTAATAAATTTCTGCTGCATCTGCAGTTGTTTTATATTTCTATTCTAGATTTCTTATTTTGTCCTCTTGTTCTTAATTAGTTTTGCTAGAGCATTTTTTTTTTTCTAATCTGAGTATGCTTTTTATTTTAAGATACTCAAATTTCTGTCTCTCTTCTGATTTTTATTCTCCTGTTATACTTCATCCCTTTGCTAGCCTTCCTCGCTTTCCTCCCTTTTGAGTTTATGTTTTATGTATTTCTTATAAAACAACATATGCCTAGATCTTGTTTTTTCTTAAATCCAATTGAATGCATTTGCCTTTTAATCAACACAGAATTGTAATTACTGATTTGTTAGAACTTTCCCTTATATTTTATCTTAAATTTATTATATCATACTTTCTCCTTCTGTTGAAAGCTTTCCATTAGAAATGACAATTAGATATATCATATTTTCTTCTTTCAATTTATTATTTTTTATTATTGATTTTCTGCCATTCTCATATAATATTAGCCATACCTGGGCAAGACACAAAACATGGTATCAGATTATACACCTCTGATTAACTTGGTGGAAAGAAAGAACATCTTTTTCTATTCCAAGATTATTTCTACTACTGCTCCTCTAGGATAAATCACTAATTATTGTAGATAACTCCCTCACCAACACTCAATAACCTTGCTCAGTATTTTTAAAATTTTAGACATCGTACTCACTCAGGGAGAGTCATTTGAGAGCTGCTGAAACTTAATGATTTGGGCCATGAGCAATGTGAAGATATTTGTCAACTGGTCTGCAACTATTCATGTTTTCTGGCTGCTCCTTCCCATCTACCTCCTTTGTTTGTCTGCTGCCTCTTGCCGTTCCTGCTTTACTCCTGTATCAGGTAAAGAACACATCTGTTGTGTTGGGGATTGAAGACAACTACTAGTGCTTCTGATTTGTGGCTATGACCTTTGGGGTCACAAATGCTACTGTCATCTGGATAGCTCTAGTCTGGAAAATATGAGCAGAAAGCTCACCCTTAATGGCAAAGATACTTTTTACATTTGGTCCAGTAAAGAACCTTTTCAAATTATATTGCTTGGCCCTGGACAACCCAAAGCAATGAGAGAAAAAGGAAAAGAGATGGATAAATTTCACAAATGCAATCAGTTAATCATCTTTGGCTCGTCTTGCCTGGTTGGGTACCTGCTCACATTCCTTCTTAGGCTATCTAAGCTTTGATTTCTCAGTTTGTATGGCCATATATGAGTATGAATGTCCATTAACTAAAATTTCTTTATTATTTTTGAACTCAGAGGTTTGTTATGAATTTATAAAATTGCAGCTGATAGTGCATTATTTTTCTTTGATGCCAATAAATCTCAGTGTCCTGTCTGGATATTTTTTCCGGGTTCTACCTACCTTACTCTACATAGGATAGAGTTTCCTGTTTCCCCCATACTCTATGCTTATCTAAATATTAGCATTTTCTGCCTCTTGAAATGGGCTGTAAGGTCTTTGATGAAACAAAAGAGTCTCTCTCAAATGCATGCATAGCATTAAAGAAATTTCCCAAAACAGACTTGGCTAAATGATTTCCCTACCAAATGTCTTCAGGAAGATCAATGGCAAAATATTACAGGACAAATAGGTGTCAATCATTTTATGAAAAATCCTGCAATGTAATTACTTTACAAATCTATGATTTTGAGAACTGGAAAATATTCTCTTTTCTTAATTTTCAAGTTGTATAACCTACATCAGCTTAAGGAAGTAGCATAGCATATACTTACTTATCTTTGCTTCTAGAGGCTTATCTGAGAATCATGCTGCTAAGAATGGGAAGTGTGGTTAATGTCTGCTTCCTACAGGGAAAAGGCAGACTTAGTTGGAAGAAACAGTATAAAAATAAACAGATTTAACAGATAATGTTCCTGATAGGAAAATTTAAAGTAAACTTTATTAAAATCAACTTGTTGTTAAAACTTGAAAAGAATTATTGTGCACAAAGATGAGAAAGAATAGAAAGCTATAAAAAGGAATCAAAAGCATGCAATGTTTAGGGATGTATTTACTCCTCCTATCAATCTAATTTGCCAAGGAAGGGGAGGAAATAAGTGTTTTAGAATTGCAATCTTCAACTTGGCAATTCTCCATGTGAATTTTTACTAAATTTGTTCTGAATGTAGAACAAACTGATTTTTCAAAGTGTATTTGATTTTTGTCTATGTAACACAGATCCATCCCATCCTTGTCTAACTACAGAAGATCTAAAGGAAATAAAGTTCTTAAAAAGTCTTAGGTATCTAAAGGCTATCGTATTGAGAGAGTCATTTCCTAGGTAGGTTGATAAGGGTTAGGGGTCCCCAAGGAGAGAGGGGTCTGGAATTCTCAAGGAGGAAGAAAGGACAAACTTTTTTCCTTCTCTACATTCCTTAGGATTATATAACAATAATGTATCCTGCCTGAGGATAGTCTCTGGATTAAGGACAGTCTCTGGATTAAACCTTCTGGCTAATTCTGTTATCCTAAAATGTACATTATGCTAGTCAGATCAGATCAGTCGCTCAGTCGTGTCCGACTCTTTGCGACCCCATGAACCGCAGCACGCCAGGCCTCCCTGTCCATCACCAGCTCCCGGAGGTCACTCAGACTCGCATCCATCGAGTCAGTGATGCCATCTAGCCATCTCATCCTCTGTCGTCCCCTTCTCCTCCTGCCCTCAATCCCTCCCAGCATCAGAGTCTTCTCCAATGAGTCAACTCTTCGCATGAGGTGGCCAAAATACTGGAGTTTCAGCTTTAGCATCATTCCTTCCAAAGAAATTCCAGGATTGATCTCCTTCAGAATGGACTGGTTGGATCTTCTTGCAGTCCAAGGGACTCTCAAGAGTCTTCTCCAACACCACAGTTCAAAAGCATCAATTCTTCGGCGCTCAGCCTTCTTCACAGTCCAGCTCTCACATCCATACATGACCACAGGAAAGACCATAGCCTTGACTAGGCGAACCTTTGTTGGTAAAGTAATGTCTCTGCTTTTGAATATGCTATCTAGGTTGGTCATAACTTTCCTTCCAAGGAGTAAGCGTCTTTTAATTTCATGGCTGCAGTCACCATCTGCAGTGATTTTGGAGCCCAGAAAAACAAAGTCTGACACTGTTTCCACTGTTTCCCCATCTATTTCCCATGCAGTGATGGGACCAGATGCCATGATCTTCGTTTTCTGAATGTTGAGCTTTAAGCCAACCTTTTCACTCTCCACTTTCACTTTCATCAAGAGGCTTTTTAGCCCCTCTTCACTTTCTGCCATAAGAGTGGTGTCATCTGCATATCTGAGGTTATTGATATTTCTCCCGGCAATCTTGATTCCAACTTGTGTTTCTTCCAGTCCAGCATTTCTCATGATGTACTCTGCATATAAGTTAAATAAACATGGTGACAATATGCAGCCTTGACGTACTCCTTTTTCTATTTGGAACCAGTCTGTTGTTCCATGACCAGTTCTAACTGTTGCTTCCTGACCTGCATACAGATTTCTCAAGAGGCAGATCAGGTGGTCTGGTATTCCCATCTCTTTCAGAATTTTCCATAGTTTATTGTGATCCACACAGTCAAAGGCTTTGGCATAGTCAATAAAGCAGAAATAGATGTTTTTCTGGAACTCTCTTGCTTTTTCCATGATCCAGCGGATGTTGGCAATTTGATCTCTGGTTCCTCTGCCTTTTCTAAAACCAGCTTGAACATCAGGAAGTTCACGGTTCACATATTGCTGAAGCCTGGCTTGGAGAATTTTGAGCATTACTTTACTAGCGTGTGAGATGAGTGCAATTGTGCGGTAGTTTGAGCACTCCTTGGCATTGCCTTTCTTTGGGATTGGGATGAAAACTGACCTTTTCCAATCTTGTGGCCACTGCTGAGTTTTCCAAATTTGCTGGCATATTGAGTGTAGCACTTTCACAGCATCATCATTCAGGACTTGGAATAGCTCCACTGGAATTCCATCACCTCCACTAGCTTTGTTCATAGTGATGCTTTCTAAGGCCCATTTGACTTCACATTCCAAGATGTCAGGCTCTAGGTCAGTGATCACATCATCATGATTATCTGGGTCATGAAGCTCTTTTTTGTACAGTTCTTCTGTGTATTCTTGCCACCTCATCTTAATATCTTCTGCTTCTGTTAGGTCCACACCATCTCTGTCCTTTATTGTGCCCATCTTTTCATGAAATGTTCCTTTGGTATCTCTGATTTTCTTGAAGAGATCCCTAGTCTTTCCCATTCTGTTGTTTTCCTCTATTTCTTTGCATTGATCACTGAAGAAGGCTTTCTTATCTCTTCTTGCTATTCTTTGGAACTCTGCTTTTAAATGTTTATATCTTTCCTTTTCTCCTTTGCTTTTCGCTTCTCTTCTTTTCACAGCTATTTGTAAGGCCTCCCCAGACAGCCATTTGCTTTTTTGCATTTCTTTTCCATGGGGATGGTCTTGATCCCTGTCTCCTGTACAATGTCACGAACCTCATTCCATAGTTCATCAGGCACTCTATCTATCAGATCTAGGCCCTTAAATCTATTTCTCACTTCCACTGTATAATCATAAGGGATTTGATTTAGGTCATACCTGAATGGTCTAGTAGTTTTCTCTACTTTCTTCAATTTCAGTCTGAATTTGGCAATAAGGAGTTCATGGTCCGAGCCACAGTCAGCTCCTGGTCTTGTTTTTGCTGATTGGATAGAGCTTCTCCATCTTTGGCTGCAAAGAATATAATCGATCTGATTTCGGTGTTGACCATCTGGTGATGTCCATGTATAGAGTCTTCTCTTGTGTTGTTGGAAGAGGGTATTTGCTATGACCAGTGCATTTTCTTGGCAAAACTCTATTAGTCTTTGCCCTGCTTCATTCCGTATTCCAAGGCCAAATTTGCCTGTTACTCCAGGTGTTTCTTGACTTCCTACTTTTGCATTCCAGTCCCCTATAATGAAAAGGACATCTTTTTTGGGTGTTAGTTCTAAAAGGTCTTGTAGGTCTTCATAGAACTGTTCAACTTCAGCTTCTTCGGCGTTACTGGTTGGGGCATAGACTTGGATTACTGTGACATTGAATGGTTTGCCTTGGAAACGAACAGAGATCATTCTATCGTTTTTGAGATTGCATCCAAGTACTGCATTTCGGACTCTTTTGTTGACCATGATGGCCACTCCATTTCTTCTGAGGGATTCCTGCCCACAGTAGTAGATATAATGGTCATCCGAGTTAAATTCACCCATTCCAGTCCATTTTAGTTCGCTAATTCCTAGAATGTCGACATTCACTCTTGCCATCTCTTGTTTGACCACTTCCAATTTGCCTTGATTCATGGACCTGACATTCCAGGTTCCTATGCAATATTGCTCTTTACAGCATCGGACTTTGCTTCTATCACCAGACACATCCACAGCTGGGTATTCTTTTTGTTTTGGCTCCATCCTTTCATTCTTTCTGGAGTTATTTCTCCACTGATCTCCAGTAGCATATTGGGCCCCTACTGACCTGGGGAGTTTCTCTTTCAGTATCCTATCATTTTGTCTTTTCATACTGTTCATGGGGTTCTCAAGGCAAGAATACTGAAGTGGTTTGCCATTCCCTTCTCCAGCGGACCACACCCTTTCATGTCTCTCCACCATGACCCGCCTATCCCAGGTTGCCCCTCGGGCATGGCTGAATCTCATTGAGTTAGACAAGGGTGTGGTCCTTGTGTGGTTAGATTGACTAGTTATCTGTGAGAATGGTTTTAGTGTATTTGCCCTCTGATGCCCTCTTTCAAGAGCTACTGTCTTACTTGGGTTTCTCTTACCTTGGGCGTGGGGTATCTCATCCCGGCTGTTCCTGGCTGCTCCCGGCCAGCGAAGCACAGCCATCGCACCTTACCTTGGACGAGGGGTCTCTCCTCACCGCCGCCCTTCCTGACCTCGGTGGTGGGGTAACTCCTCTCGGCCGCGCTCTTAGTGTGCGACGCAGCCGGCAGGGCTCTCTTAGTGCGCGACGCAGCCGTCGGGGCGCTCTTAGTGCTAGTAGATCTGGTCTTTACAAGGATTATATAACAATAATGTATCCTGCCTGAGGACAGTCTCTGGATTAAACCTTCTGGCTAATGCTGTTACCTTCAGATCAGATCAGTCGCTCAGTCGTGTCCGACTCTTTGCCACCCCATGAACCGCAGCACGCCAGGCCTCCCTGTCCATCACCAGCTCCCGGAGGTCACTCAGACTCGCATCCATCGAGTCAGTGATGCCATCCAGCCATCTCATCCTCTGTCGTCCCCTTCTCCTCCTGCCCTCAATCCCTCCCAGCATCAGAGTCTTCTCCAATGAGTCAACTCTTCGCATGAGGTGGCCAAAATAGTGGAGCTTCAGCTTTAGCATCATTCCTTCCAAAGAAATTCCAGGATTGATCTCCTTCAGAATGGACTGGTTGGATCTTCTTGCAGTCCAAGGGACTCTCAAGAGTCTTCTCCAACACCACAGTTCAAAAGCATCAATTCTTCGGCGCTCAGCCTTCTTCACAGTCCAGCTCTCACATCCATACATGACCACAGGAAAGACCATAGCCTTGACAAGGCGAACCTTTGTTGGCAAAGTAATGTCTCTGCTTTTGAATATGCTATCTAGGTTGGTCATAACTTTCCTTCCAAGGAGCAAGCATCTTTTAATTTCATGGCTGCAGTCACCATCTGCAGTGATTTTGGAGCCCAGAAAAACAAAGTCTGACACTGTTTCCACTGTTTCCCCAGCTATTTCCCATGCAGTGATGGGACCAGATGCCATGATCCTCGTTTTCTGAATGTTGAGCTTTAAGCCAACCTTTTCACTCTCCACTTCACTTTCATCAAGAGGCTTTTTAGCCCCTCTTCACTTTCTGCCATAAGAGTGGTGTCATCTGCATATCTGAGGTTATTGATATTTCTCCCGGCAATCTTGATTCCAAATTGTGTTTCTTCCAGTCCAGCATTTCTCATGATGTACTCTGCATATAAGTTAAAATACATGGTGACAATATGCAGCCTTGACGTACTCCTTTTCCTATTTGGAACCAGTCTGTTGTTCCATGACCAGTTCTAACTGTTGCTTCCTGACCTGCATACAGATTTCTTAAGAGGCAGATCAGGTGGTCTGGTATTCCCATCTCTTTCAGAATTTTCCATAGTTTATTGTGATCCACACAGTCAAAGGCTTTGGCATAGTCAATAAAGCAGAAATAGATGTTTTACTGGAACTCTCTTGCTTTTTCCATGATCCAGCGGATGTTGGCAATTTGATCTCTGGTTCCTCTGCCTTTTCTAAAACCAGCTTGAACATCAGGAAGTTCACGGTTCACATATTGCTGAAGCCTGGCTTGAAGAATTTTGAGCATTACTTTACTAGCGTGTGAGATGAGTGCAATTGTGCGGTAGTTTGAGCACTCCTTGGCATTGCCTTTCTTTGGGATTGGGATGAAAACTGACCTTTTCCAATCTTGTGGCCACTGCTGAGTTTTCCAAATTTGCTGGCATATTGAGTGTAGCACTTTCACAGCATCATCATTCAGGACTTGGAATAGCTCCACTGGAATTCTATCACCTCCACTAGCTTTGTTCGTAGTGATGCTTTCTAAGGCCCATTTGACTTCACATTCCAGAATGTCTGGCTGTAGGTCAGTTATCACAACATCATGATTATCTAGGTCTTGAAGCTCTTTTTTATACAGTTCTTCTGTGTATTCTTGCCACCTCTTCTTAATATCTTCTGCTTCTGTTAGGTCCACACCATCTCTGTCCTTAGATTAAGCCATGCCCGAGGGGCAACCTGGGATGGGCGGGTCATGGTGGAGAGATATGACAGGGTGTGGTCCGCTGGAGAAGGGAATGGCAAACCACTTCAGTATTCTTGCCTTGAGAACCCCATGAACAGTATGAAAAGACAAAATGATAGGATACTGAAAGAGAAACTCCCCAGGTCAGTAGGGGCCCAATATGCTACTGGAGATCAGTGGAGAAATAACTCCAGAAAGAATGAAAGGATGGAGCCAAAACAGAAAGAATACTCAGCTGTGGATGTGTCTGGTGATAGAAGCAAAGTCCGATGCTGTAAAGAGCAATATTGCATAGGAACCTGGAATGTCAGGTCCATGAATCAAGGCAAATTGGAAGTGGTCAAACAAGAGATGGCAAGAGTGAATGTTGACATTCTAGGAATTAGCGAACTAAAATGGACTGGAATGGGTGAATTTAACTCGGATGACCATTATATCTACTACTGTGGGCAGGAATCCCTCAGAAGAAATGGAGTGGCCATCATGGTCAACAAAAGAGTCCGAAATGCAATACTTGGATGCAATCTCAAAAATGACAGAATGATCTCTGTTCGTTTCCAAAGCAAACCATTCAATGTCACAGTAATCCAAATCTATGCCCCAACCAGTAACGCCGAAGAAGCTGAAGTTGAAAGGTTCTATGAAGACCTACAAGACCTTTTAGAACTAACACCCAAAAAAGATGTCCTTTTCATTATAGGGGACTGGAATGCAAAAGTAAGAAGTCAAGAAACACCTGGAGTAACAGGCAAATTTGGCCTTGGAATACGGAATGAAGTAGGGCAGAGACTAATAGAGTTTTCCCAAGAAAATGCACTGGTCATAGCAAATACCCTCTTCCAACAACACAAGAGAAGACTCTATACATGGACATCACCAGATGGTCAACACCGAAATCAGATCGATTATATTCTTTGCAGCCAAAGATGGAGAAGCTCTATCCAATCAGCAAAAACAAGACCAGGAGCTGACTGTGGCTCGGACCATGAACTCCTTATTGCCAAATTCAGACTGAAATTGAAGAAAGTAGAGAAAACTACTAGACCATTCAGGTATGACCTAAATCAAATCCCTTATGAGTATACAGTGGAAGTGAGAAATAGATTTAAGGGCCTAGATCTGATAGATAGAGTGCCTGATGAACTATGGAATGAGGTTTGTGACATTGTACAGGAGACAGGGATCAAGACCATCCCCATGGAAAAGAAATGCAAAAAAGCAAAATGGCTGTCTGGGGAGGCCTTGCAAATAGCTGTGAAAAGAAGAGAAGCGAAAAGTAAAGGAGAAAAGGAAAAATATAAACATCTAAATGCAGAGTTCCAAAGAATAGCAAGAAGAGATAAGAAAGCCTTCTTCAGTGATCAGCTGTTACCTTAAAATATGAATTATGGGAGTAGGTCTGGTGAGGTCTTTATAACCTCCAGACATTCTTTGGATTCATTGGAGAGTATATACTTCATTGCTAACACTAGCAAGTGGGTACTCTTTCTGCCCCCTTCTGATGTCTATGTCAGAAGCTTTCTCTATCTCCTTTATACTTTAATAAAATTTTATTAAAGTATACACAAAAGCTCTGAGTGGTCAAGCCTCGTCTCTGGCCCTGGATTGAATTCTTCTCTGGGGGCCAAGAATCTCGGTTTCTTTGTGTGATTCAACAACAACCTTTCGGTATCAGCTTATATATGGTTCAATAAATTATATAAAATAAGTACTATTCTAAAAAGAACTCTGACTCATCTTCTGCACTTTTACTAGATAACACTAAAAGAGTTTACAGTTGTTTCCACTTCTATTGGAAAAGACCCTGATGCTGGGAAAGATTGAAGGCAGGAGGAGAAGGGGAGGACAGAGGATAAGATGGTTGGATGGCATCACCGACCTGATGGACATGAGTTTGAGAAAGCTCTTTGAATTGTTGATGGACAGGGAAGCCTGGTGTGCTGTAGTCCATGGGGTCACAAAGAGTTGGACACGACTGAGTGACTGAACTGACTCCACTCCTGTCACAATGTGTCAACCAATATTTAGTGTACAGGTGTGTGTGCATGCTGTCAGCAACTGTGTCTGACTCTTTGGGACCCTATGGGCTGTAATCTGCCAGTCTTCTCTGTCCATGGGATTCTCCAGCAAGAATACTGGAGTGGATTGCCATGGCCCACTCCAGGGGATCTTTCCGACTCAGGGATTGAACTTGTGTCTCATGATGTCTCCTACACTGCAGGCGAATTCTTTACCACTAGCGCCACCTGGGAAGCCCATTTAGTGCAAATTCTCTGACAATGGCAATAATGATCTCTAACATGATTGAAGAGTTCATTTTTCAGAGGCTAATTGACCACTTTCAGATCCATGAATAAATTGCAACCACTTTTTTTTTGCAAGTAAATCAGCCAGATGTAGCTTTAGTTGTTGAACTAATGCTGTGATTTTGCTTGAATGAAATAATGCTGACATTTTCAGGAGAATGAAAAATATATAAATGAACACCATATCTAGCCTGTAGCAGCAATGTATATTAATGGAGATGATTATACAATTCACCCTTCTCATTTCAGTGCATCGGTGCCTTAACAAAGCCCATCTAAAATGCTTATTGAAAATGTAAAGTTACAGATTTTTTATTTGCTATATTCTTATATTGCTAGCACAGGTTTTGTTCTCTTTTTCCTGATCTTGCCATTTATATTTGGAAGTGATAAATTTTCCCCTTTTTACATTTTATATTTGGTTTATCTGTTTATTTGTATTTACTTTGCATGTAGAATGGGATAAGTCTATAGAATAATGCAACTCATATTGAATTTTGTATTGCTATTGGGCATATACTGCACATAAAGTTTATCTGATCTCTAACTTAATCACAGGGAACCCTTGCTAAAAGGAAATTTGCTTCCTAACACTAAGAGACCTATGCCTTGGTGAAATTTATTTAACTATAAACACATTACATAGCATTAATATATAATTTTCCTATTTTCTGCCACATTTAGATGTGATTTATTGTATATAGCTATTGCATTTGAGCAAAAATAAATATACAATAAGTCTTTATGTGATGTGATTTAAGCAAATATAGATAAACAATCAATGTCTTGATAATGTTGTGAATACACAGAAAATAAAGAAAGTGTATTTCAAAGGAATAAATGTTATTCTATTTAAAAGTTTAAGTGACAGAAAAAACAAAAAACATAGTGCACCATGTATTAGCTCCACCACCTGAAGTAGTAGTAAGTTGAAGTAAGTTGAAAAACTATATGTTCAGTTCAGTTCAATTCAGTTGCTCAGTCGTGTCCAACTCTTTTCAACCCCATGAATTGCAGTAAGCCAGGCCTCCCTGTCCATCACCAATTCCCGGAGTTCACCCAGTCTCACATCCATCGAGGCAGTGATGCCATCCAGCCATCTCATCCTCTGTCATCCCCTTCTCCTCCTGCCCCCAATCCCTCCCAGCATCAGAGTCTTTTCCAATGAGTCAGCTCTTCACATAAGGTGGCCAAAGTACTGGAGTTTCAGCTTTAGCATCATTCCTTCCAAAGAATGGAGAAGGCAATGGCACCCCACTCCAGTACTTTTGCCTAGAAAATCCCATGGACAGAGGAGCCTGATAGGCTGCAGTCCATGGGATCGCTAGAGTCAGACACGACTGAGCGACTTCACTTTCACTTTTCACTTTTATGCGTTGGAGAAGGAAATGGCAACCCACTCCAGTGCTCTTGCCTGGAGAATCCCAGGGACTGGAAGCCTGGTGGGCTGCCGTCTATGGGGTTGCACAGAGTTGGACATGACTGAAGCGACACAGCAGCAGCCTCTAAAGAAATCCCAGGGCTGATCTCCTTCAGAATGGACTGGTTGGATCTCCTTGCAGTCCAAGGGACTCTCAAGAGTCTTCTCCAACACCACAGTTCAAAGGCATCAGTTCTTCAGTGCTCAACCTTCTTCACAGTCCAACTCTCACATCCATACACGAGCACAGGAAAGACCATAGCCTTGACTCGACAAACCTTTGTTGGCAAAGTAATATCTCTGCTTTTCAATATGCTATCTAGGTTGGTCATAACTTTCCTTCCAAGGAGTATACATCTTAATTTCATGGCTGCAGTCACCATCTGCATTGATTTTGGAGCCCCAAAATATAAAGTCTGACACTGTTTCCACTGTTTCCCCATCTGTTTCCCACAAAGTGATGGGACTGGATGCCATGATCTTCGTTTTCTGAATGTTGAGCTTTAAGCCAACTTTTTCATTCTCCACTTTCACTTTCATTAAGAGGCTTTTTAGTTCCTCTTCACTTTCTGCCATAAGGGTGATGTCATCTGCATATCTGAGGTTATTGATATTTCTCCTGGCAATCTTGATTCCAGCTTGTGCTTCTTCCAGCCTAGCGTTTCTCATGATGTATTCTGCATAGAAGTTAAATAAGCAGGGTGGCAATATACAGCCTTGACATACTCCTTTTCCTATTTGGAGCCAGTCTGTTTTTCCATGACCAGTTCTAACTGTTGCTTCCTGACCTGCATATAGGTTTCTCAAGAGGCAGGTCAGGTGCTCTGGTATTCCCATTTCTTTCAGAATTGTCCATGGTTTATTGTGATCCACACAGTCAAAGGCTTTGGCATAGTCAATAAAGCAGAAATAGATGTTTTTCTGGAACTCTCTTGCTTTTTTATGATCCAGCGGATGTTGGCAATTTGATCTAAGTTTTGTAGGCCAAGAAAAAGAAATAGGTAAGGATAACTGAGTGCCTTACAGCTGACTAAATGTCTGTGTTTGAAATGGGCTTAGAAAACAGTAGGTATTTGTGACCTATTACTTAAACTATACTCAAGATGGTATTCGCCATCCCCTTGGGATCAGCTGCTAAAGCACTCACCTGCCAATGCAGGAGACTCCAGAGACACGAGTTTGATCTCTGGGTGGGAAAGATTCCATGGAGAAGGAAATGGCAACTCACTTCAGTATTCTTGTCTGGAAAATTCCATGAACATAGGAGCCTGGTGGGTTACTGTGCATGGGGTCTCAAAGAGTCTGGCATGACTGAGCACGCACACACACACATTAAGATGGTATTTGCTCCCACTAACTGAATACATCTACTTCAAATCAACTTCAAAATATAGATTAACTTTATTTTCCTTTTTGGGATCAGTACTTGCCCATTTTTTACATAAACTGTTGCCATGGCATACTTTAATAGTGCCTGCTTTAAATAGCCAGAAAATCTAGGTTCTTGTCTTACTCTTCTCGCCACATTTTCACAATTTAGCTGAAACTCCAGCAGAGTCATGTATGTATTCACTTTTGCACATAAATTATTTTCCTGGAAGACAACAATATGTTCCTTATCGCAACAATTCTACCACATTTTTACTTTCACTGAATATTAACCAAGAAAGAATTTACCAAAGAGAAAAAAATATTGAAGCAGTACTTTGTAACTAAAGAAAATACCCCTAATTCACATCTTTTTCCTGATGAGATTACATGGACTATATTCTAATAAGACACTTACACTCCAGGAACTATTTTTTAAGAAAAAAATCTGCTGAACACTGGTGATATCACATGATCTATTAATGACTAGTAGACATGTAAATGGTTTCAGAGAAAAAAAAACATTTGCGTCGATGCACATGATATGTGTAAATTTAATTAAAATTTTATATACATTTCCATTATATTATTAATAACCATAAAATTTGTTAATGATTGTTGTTGTTTTATAAGAATCTGTCCGTTAACATTCAGTTTGATATTCTCAATAAGCATAATTTCACATAATTTGTATTTTGGTATTTTCATTTATTCAGTTTCTATTTTATGATGATATATTTGTTATATTAAATTGCAGAGTCCACAGTGCAGATTCCCAATGAATCCTACTTTGGTATTCAAGCCTTTGTTTAATCACCTTCCCTTGGTTGTATATAGGTTCTTGATTTGGGTCTAACCAACCGAATATGGCAAAGGTGAAAGGATGGCACTTTCATGATTAAGTGATACAATACTCAATCCCTGGGGGCTTCTCAGGTGGCTCAGTGGTAAGGAATCTGCCTGCCAAGAAGGATATGAGAGTTAGATCCCTGGGTCAGGAAGAACCCCTGGAGGAAGAAATGGCGACCTGCTACAATGTTCTTGCCTAATATATTCCAAGGACAGAAGAGTCTGGTGGGCTTGAGTCCATGGGGTCACAATGAGTCAGACACAACTGATTGACTGAGCACACACACACCATCTTCAGTAGATTAGAAATAGAAACACTCCTTGAAAGTCTGATGAAAGAAGCAGCCATGCTGGAAAAGCTCATGTGGCAAGGTACTGTGGTAAGCCTCAGGAGACTGGGTAACCTCTGTAAACTGAAGGTAACCACCAACATACCAGGAACTGGGTGACCTCTGGAAACTGAAGGTAACCATCAGCCTACAGAAAGCTAATGCCTTGAGTCATACAGTAACAAGAAAATAAATTGTGTCAATGCCCAAGTGAACTTGGAAATGGATTCTTTCCTAGTCTGACCTCCAGATGAAAATGCAGCTGATTGCTTAATTGAAGTTTTGTGGAATCTGAGCAGAGGTTCTGGTCAAGTCCTGTCCAGACCCCTTACATATGGAAACTGTGACTTGGGCTAACCAACTGAATATGGCAAAAGTATAGAACGGCACTGTCATTATTAAATGATTTTATACAAGGCTCTACCTTTGGGGGCTTCTTAGGTAGCTCAGTGATAAAGAATCTGCCTGCCAAGCAGAAGACTAGGGTTAGATCCCTGGGTTGGGAAGATCCCCTGGAGGAGGAAATGGCAACCCACTCCAGTATTCTTGAATCGAAAATTCCATGGACAGAGGAGCCTGGTGGGCTACAGTCCATTGGGTCACAAAAGTGTTGGGCATGACTTAGCGACTAAACAACTTGGTTGAAGTTTTGTGAATTTCTGAACAGAAGTTTTGTTCAATCCTGTCTAGACTCCTTACCTATGGAAACTATGAAATAATAAATATGTATGATTTTCAAACCAAAGGCAATTGTTATTTGCAACACAGTAATACAAAACAAACAAAATCATCAATTTGCAATGATGTACCTAATGTCTTAAGTATGACTCTCTAAGGAATTGACTACAAGGAAATACTAGTACTCAGAATCAAGCTGCAATCACAGAACAGGGGTACACTACAAATAAATAATGTAAATCTATTTGTACTATAAAAGTGAATCTGGAAGTTTAATGCATATGTACAAATAACACAAAAAAATTTCTGAAAAAAAAAATTTCTGAATATAATTTTCCTGGGCTAGTCATTAGTTTGCCCCAAGGCAAAGTTTATTATCTCTTAAGAAACTTTTCTTAAAAGTGGTAATTTAACATCATGTATTTTCAGTTTTTTAAAATTAAGCATAGTAATTTCTCTGGCAAGCCAATTATTTTATTTTCCCCCACAAAATATTAAATGAGTAGTTTCTAGTTCAACAAAGGAGTTTTGTCCATAAATACAGAAGAAAGACCAACTATGGAAGAAACATTCAAAGTTGTGTTTTCTACATATAGCATTAACTAAGATGATATGAACTATTGCCAAGAGTCTTAGTAAACCAGACAAATAATATGCTCAAAAAGAAAACAGAATTAGCAGTTGGCAGAATTCCTCTATCAAATGGCACTTTGTCATTGCACACTATCAGTGGCATATAATATAGAAGAAAAATTAATAGCCCATATGTGTCTTAATAGAAATGTCAAATTAGAGTTGCCTAAAACAACTAACATTAAAAATATGAATCAGTCCTAGGAATATGTTTGGGACCTATATAAAGCTCAATGACTTATTTTTTAACTTTTTATTTTGAAAGAATTTTAGATTTAAAAAGATTTGTGAAGATTACACAGAGAAATCCCCTATATCATAGTTTCCATCTCATATGTCTATAATAAATTTATCAAAATTAAGAAAATCATATTGGGAAGTGATATTAAATTTTATGTTTTTTCAGATTCCAATAGTTGTTCCCCCCCCCCCCCACTTTTGTCCTTTTTAGTCCCAGCACACAATTCAGGTTACCATGTTGCTTTAAATAATCCTTTCACCTTGAATATATGAAAGTTTCTCAGTCTATACTTGTCCTTCATAACATTGACAGCTTGGAAAACTATCGATCAGGTATTTTGTAGAATATCCCTCAATCTGGGTCTGTTTGAAGTTTTTTCATAATTAAACTGGAGTTAAAGATTTGGGGGAAGATTACTCTAAAGGAGAAATGTCCTTCACATTGCATCAGTATATAATTTCAACATGATTTATTACTGGTCATTTTAACTTTGTGGATATAGTTAAAGTGATAGCTACTGAATTTTTCCACTGTAAAGTTATATTTTTTCCTTTCCATAATCTATTTGTTAGAAGCAAGTCACTCATTCTATTTCCATACTTAAGGCAAGGGGAATTAAGCTCCACCTCTTGGAGGGAGAAATAGCAAAATTTTATCAGTATAAGTTAAAAAACCATAGTAACTAAGAAATATTTACAGGGAGATATGTTGCGGTTATGAAACTACTGTGTTTCTCCTTAAAGTTTACCAGCTAATTATATCATTCATTTTTGGTTCTTGCCTACAGCCATTATCACTGTTGTGATTTAATGGTGATTTTATATTTCCCTCATTTCTTCTACATTTATTATTTGGAACTCATCTGTAAGATTTTTCCCTCTTCTCTGTTTTTTATTCAAAAATTTACTTATATCAGTATGCACTCATGTACAATTGATCTTTGAACAACATGAGTTTGAACTGTGTGGTTCTATTTATAGGCAGATTTTTTTTTTTTTTCAGTGGCAAATACTACAGTACTACACTATCACCAGTTAGTGAATCTGCTGATGTGGAACGATGCACATGGAGGGATAGCTAGAAGTTACAGGCAACTTTTCAATTCTCCACTGCGACCCTCTTTTATGCAATTACTCGCCCTTAAGGGGACTTCCCAGGTGGCTCAGTGGTAAAGAATCCATCTGCCAATGAAGGAGACACAGGTTCTATTCCTGGGTTAGGAAGATCCCCTGGAGAAGGAAATGTCAATCTACTCCAGTATTCTTGCTTGGAAAAATCCATGGACAAAGAAGCCTGGAAGATTGCAATCCATGGGGTCACAAGAGTTGGACACGGCTTAGTGACTAAACAACAACTCCCCCATAAACTTCTGACAACCACTGATCAGTCTTCCACGCTTATTGTTTTGCCTTTCCCCAAATGCCATGTAAGTAGAATGACACAATAAATAGCCTGGGAGTCTGGCTTCTTTAAATGATAAAATGTACTTAAGGTTAATTCATGGTGTGTGTTAACCAGCAGATCATTTCCTTAAGCCTGAGTAGTAATCCATTTTATAAATGTACAGCAATGTTTTTATTCTTTCACCTGTTGAAAGATATCTTGTGATTCCCAGGCTTTGGGCATTATCAGTAAAACTGCTATGAATATTCACATGCAGGTTTTATATTAGCAAAGGTTTCAATTCACTTAGGTAAATATCTAGGAGTGGGATTGCTGGACTATGTTTAACATTACATGGTAAAACTGTGAAACCATTTCCCAAAGTTTCTGTATCATTTTGCGTTCCCACCAAAAATGAATACAAACACCTGATGCTCTGCATTTCATTTCCCCAGAATTTCATATTGATAGTTTTCTCTTGAAAAAAATTTCCTTAGTTATTCTGAAAGTACACTGTGATATATCATCATGCTTTTAATTTGCATTTTCTAATTAATTAATTTCTTATGCTTTTTCTTATACTTTTTGCTCATCTGTGTTTATTCAGATCTTTTGCCTATTACTTCACTTGAGTTTTTTTTTTTTTTTTTTCTTTCTGTGAATGTGTTTTGTTTTTATTGTGGAGTTGTAAGTGTTCTTTTGTTTTCTTGAATTCCCTCATGGCTCAGCCAGTAAAGAATCTGCCTGCAATGCAGGAGACCCAGGTTCCATCCCTGGGATTATCCCCTGGAGAAAGGCATGGCAACCCACTCTAGTATTCTTGCATGGAGAACTCCATGGATAGAGGAGCCTGGTAGGCTACACTCCATGGGGTTGCAAAGAGTCAGATCGGACTGAGAAACTAGCGCTTTCACTTTAGAATATAGGTGATTAGTGAATATATTCTCTCAATAGGTGAGCTGTAGTTTTAATTCCCTTACAAGTTTATTTTGCAAAGCAAAAGATTAGTTCAATCTATCTATATTTTCTCTGTACATTGTGCTTTTGCTCGTATACCTAAACACGAAATATCAACTTTAAGATCATGGCAGATTTTCTACCTTTTCTTCTAGAGATTGTGTAGTTTTGCAGTTTATATTGAGGGCTAATGATCTATTTTGAGGACTTCCCACGTGGTGCTAGTGGTAAAGAACACTCCTGCCAAAGTAGGTTAGACATTAGAGATGTGGCTTCAATCACTGGGTCAGGAAGATACCCTAGAGGAGGGCACGGCAACCCACTCCAGTATTTTTGGAGTGGGAGAATCCACATAGACGAACCTGGAGAGCTGCAGTCCATAGCATCGCAAAGAGTCAGACTTGACTGAAGCTATTTAGCAGGCACACAGTCTATTTTGAATTAACATTTATATAAGGTATGAGGCATGTATTGAGATTAATTACTTTGCAAATGAACACTTAGTTGGCTCACAACATTTGTTGAAAATGTTCCTTTATCAAATTTCTTGTGTATTATGGTCAAAAATCAGCTGCCTAGTTTTTTTTTTTTTTTTTTTTCCTACTCTTAAAAGACTTTGCCCACCTGATGTGAAGAACTGACTCTTGGAAAAGACCCTGTTGCTGGGAAAGATTGAAGGCAGGAGGAGAAGGGGATGACAGAGGATGAGATAGTTGTATGGCATCACCGACGCAATGGACATGAGTTTGAATAAGCTCTGGGAGTTGGTGATAGACAAGGAGGCCTGGCGTACTACAGTCCATGGGGTCACAAAGAGTCAGACACGACTGAGCAACTGAACTGAACTGAACTGAAAAGACTTTAAAGAAGGTTTAGGCTTAAACAAGATTGAAAGGAATGTTACAGACATTTCCCAAAACCTGTTGGCCCCTCACATGGTAAGTCCCACACGTTATCAACTTCATTCACCACAATTGTACATATTTTTACAAAGGATAAACCTACATAGGCATCCCATAATAAGCCAAAGTTCATAATTTACCTGAAAGCTCAGTCTTCATGGTATGAATTCAATAGGTTTGGATAAATGTTTATTAACATGTATATGTCAATACAATACGATACAGAGTATTTTCATCACCCTAAAAATCCTCTGTTCTCTGCCTATTCACTTCTTCCTGTTTCAGTCCTGGTAACCACTGATCTTTTTATTGTTTCCATAGTTTTGCCTTTTCTAATATGTCAGAAAGATGAAATCATATAATATGTAGCCTTCTCAGATTGACTTCTTTCTCTTAGTTTATATATTTTTTTCTGCGTCTTTTCATGGTTTGACAGATCATTTCTTTCTAGCACTGCATAATATTTCATTGTATGATTATAAGACTATTCATGCATTCACTGGAGGTGAATGAAGATCTTGGATGCTTCTAAATTTGGAAATTATAAATAAAATTGTTGTAAACATCCTGGTGCAGAGTTTTGTGTGGACATACGTTTTCAGTTCCTTTGGGTCAATACCAAAAAGCACAAACATTTAAACCATGTATATATAATGTAATTACATTTATATGTAATATAATTATTGATATGTTGGGGCTTCCAATGTGGCTCAGTGGTAAAAGAATCTGCCTGCTAATGCAGGAGAGTAGTGTTCAATTCCTTGTTCAAGAAGATTCCTTGGAGAAGGAAATGGCACCCCACTCCACTATTCTTACCTGAAAAATGCCATGGACAGAGAAGTCTGGTCCATGGGGAGACCCGGTATTGTCTGTAGGGTTACAAAAGTCAGGCATGACTTACCAAATAAACAACACAATTATTCATATGTTAGAAATTAATTCAGCCATTTATGTTTGTTTTCTGTTTTTCCTATTTTTCCCATATTCCTGTTTGTTACTTAAGCATATTTTAGAATTTTATCTTTACTTATCAATAGTGTTTTTCAGCATATTATCTTGTACAGATTTTTTAAAGGGTGCTCTAGATATCAAATTATACATACATACCTTATCACAGAAGTGAAGAAGAACTAAACAGACTCTTGATGAAAATGAAAGAGGAGAGTGGAAAAGTTGGATTAAAGCTCAACATTCAGAAAACGAAGATCATGTCATCCGGTCCCATCACTTCATGGGAAATAGATGGGGAAACAGTGGAAACAGTGTCAGACTTAATTTTTGGGGGCTCCAAAATCACTATAGATGGTGATTGCAGCCAGAAATTAAAAGACACTTAGTCCTTTGAAGGAAAGTTATGACCAAACTAGATAGCATATTCAAAAGCAGAGACATTACTCTGTCAACCAAGGTTTGCCTAGTCAAGGCTATGGTTTTTCCAGTGGTCATGTATGGACGTGAGAGTTGGACTATAAAGAAAGCTGAGCACAGATGGATTGATGTTTTTGAACTGTGGTGTTGGAGAAGACTCTTGAGAGTCCCTTGGACTGCAAGGAGATCCAAGCAGTCCATACTAAAGGAGATCAGTCCTGGGTGTTCTTTGGAAAGACTGATGTTGAAGCTGAAACTCCAATACTTTGGCCACCTGATGCAAAGAGCTGACTCATTGGAAAAGACCCTGATGCTGGGAGGGATTAAGGCAAGAGGAGAAGGGGACAACAGAGAAGGAGATGGTTGGATGGCATCACTGACTCAATGGATGTGGGTTTAAGTGGACTCCCGGAGTTGGTGATGGACAGAGAGGCCTGGCGTCCTGTGATTCATGGGGTCGCAAAGAGTCAGACACAACTGAGTGACTGAACTGAACTGAACCTTATCACAGTAGGTATGTACATATGGTATGTATACAGTAGGTATGTATGTATACACCAGTAGGTGTCAAATTTTTACCAGTTCAAATTATTGGAAATCTTACCTCTTTTTCTGTCCCTTGGTCTCTCTTATTTATGATATAATTGTCCTAATAGATTTCCTCTGTATACTTTGACAGCTATGTCAGACAGAATTGGAATTTTTGTCTTGATTGCCAAACATTTTATAGTAAACTAAAGTAGAGAAGAATGAAAGTGAAAGTGTAAGTCACTCAGTCATATCCAACTCTTTGAGACTCCATGGACTATATAGTCCATGAAATTCTCCAGGCCAGAATACTAGAGTGGATAGCCTTTCCCATCTCCAGGGGATCTTCCCAATCCAGGGACTGAACCCAGGTCTCCTGCACTGCAGGCAGATTCTTTACCAGCTGAGCCACAAGGGAAGCCCAAGAATATTGGGGTGGGTAGCCTATCCCTTCACCAGCAGATCTTCCTGACCCAGGATTCAAACCGGGGTCTCTTGCATTACAGCTGGATTCTTTACCAACTGAGTTATCAGAGAAGCCAAAGTAGAGAAGGAGAATCATTATATTTATCTGTCTGATTGCTCTTTTCATTGGTCTTCCTTCACAATGTACCAAAATGTCATGTTATATTATTCCTTTTGTGCTTACAGAAATTATTTTATTCAATATTTTAGGTTAGGTATGCTGGCAATAAATTCTTGTTTACTTTTCCTTAATTTGAAAATGCATTGATGCCCCCTTCTTTTCTGGAGGATATTTTAATAAATATAGAATTCTATATTGACAGCTATTTTCTTTTAACACTTGAAAGAGGTTATGTCCTTCCTTCTGATCTTTATGGTTTCTGATGAGAACTGAGCTGTCATTTGAATTGTCTTTTGCCTCTACATAATACTTCATTTCTATTTGTTTTCAAGATTTTTCTTTGTAGTTTTTTTAAAAAAATGATAGTGATATGCCTTGGTATAGTTTTATTTGGGTTTCTGTTTTTAAGAACTCTATTTATTTTTCTGGGCTCCAAAATCACTGCAGATGGTGACTGCACCCATGAAATTAAAAGACACTTACTCCTTGGAAGGAAAGTTATGACCAACCTAGATAGCATATTCAAAAGCAGGGACATTACTTTGCCAACAAAGGTTCGCCTAGTCAAGGCTATGGTCTTTCCTATGGTCATGTATGGATGTGAGAGTTGGACTGTGAAGAAGGCTGAGCACCGAAGAATTGATGCTTTTGAACTGTGGTGTTGGAGAAGACTCTTGAGAGTCCCTTGGACTGCAAGGAGATCCAACCAGTCCATTCTGAAGGAGATCAGCCCTGGGATTTCTTTGGAAGGAATGATGCTAAAGCTGAAACTCCAGTACTTTGGCCACCTCATGTGAAGAGCTGACTCATTGGAAAAGACTCTTATACTGGGTGGGATTGGGGGCAGGAGGAGAAGGGGACGACAGAGGATGAGATGTCTAGATGGCATCACCGACTCAATGGACGTGTTTGAGTGAACTTTGAGAGCTGGTGATGGACAGGGAGGCCTAGGGGTGCTGCAATTCATGGAGTCGCAAAGAGTCAGACACGACTGAGCAACTGAACTGAATTGAACTGAACCCCTCCTTTTGATTTATTTGATATATGATATTAAATTGTTTGCTGTCAACCTATTTGTTCTTAATTTTTTTTCAGGTCTATTTCGTTCTTAATTTTTTTTCAGGTTCTTTATTATTATTATTATCATTCTGAAAGAGTGTAATCTTGGTGTTGGCATTATTAATTGTCACATTATCATTCACGTCACAATTTTCTTTCTTTTGTTATGATGAACAACTTTTTATTATAACCTGAAAACTTGAGTATTATGTTATGAGATTCTATACCTATTTGAATCTTTGGTTTTAGCAGGATTTGGACAATTCTGGCAGAGGAAACATCACTACCTCATAACTTCTAGGAGACCACCTTCCCGGTGTGACTTTCATTGACACTGGGAGTGGGTCTCCTTACCACTGGGTAGTAGTGATAGTTCTGATTCTTCGCTAGGCTTCTTCTGACATTATCCCAGCAGGGAGAAGGAAAAGTACCAAATAGCGGTGGAAATCCATATTTTCCAAGTGCTTTCTGTGAACAAGCATGGTCCACAAGCAAGGTCCACCTTGCTTTCTGTGCAAGGTGGTGGCTTAATCAGCACTAGATATGGATAAAAATTTTGGTTTTCTGCTTAGCATTCTTTGACACTATGCTGGCTGGGTCTTACATACTTCCTTAGACTGTAGCAAGAATGGAAGTCTAGGTTTCCCATTTGACCAACAAACTGAGAAGGCTGTAAATGAGGCCACAGTTTTCTCTGGGATATATGGCTGGACTACAGTGGTTATTTTCTAAAAATTTTATGTCTTGCTGCTGCTGCTGCTAAGTCACTTCAGTCGTGTCCGACTCTGTGGGACCCCACAGACGGAAGCTCACCAGGCTCCCCTGTTCCTGGGATTCTCCAGGCAAGAACACTGGAGTGGGTTGCCATTTCCTTCTCCAATGCATGAAAGTGAAAAGTGAAAGTGAAGTCGCTCAGTCGTGTCTGACTCTCAGCGACCCCATGGACTGGAGCCTACCAGGCTCCTCCGTCCATGGGATTTTCCAGGCAAAAGTACTGGGGTGGGGTGCCATTGCTAGGCTGCTCCTTTTCAGACCCTTTGATTAGCACTGCAAGTTTTTCTTGTGGCTTTGTATAGTCTAGACTCTTTGGCATTTACAGGTGCCTGCTTTTCCAGCACCCATTCTGGATATATGAGGCAAAGAGAAAACCCAGGGAAACAATTGCCATTTTGTTCTTTGTGTCCTGAGGTCAATAGGCAGTCTTCCTTCTTCTTGTCACCTTTCTTAGTCTTATTTATGTTTGTTCTATATGAAATATCCATAGTTTTTAGCCATATTTACCTAGAGTGATAGGGAAAAGTGGGCTTCCCATGTGGCTCTCCTGCCAATGCAGGGGCCATAAGAGATGAACATTTGATCCCTGGATTGGGAAGATTTTCTGGAGGAGGGCATGGAAACCCACTCCCATATTCTTGCCTGGAGAATTGCATGGACAGAGGAGCTCAGAGGCTACAGTCTGTGTGGTCACAAAGAGTCAGACATGACTGAAGTGACTTAGCACAGCATAGGGAAAAGTAGAATCCATTATCATTTTGAAAGTCCAATGCCCATGTTTTTAACCTGCCTTTTATAGTAAGCCTCAGTGAAGCAACAAAGGCTTTCTGAGCAACTGAGCAGCTAACACTTTCACTTCACTTTTTCTAATGGTACCTCTACAAATAGGAATTGCAACTTCAGAGATTTCAGTAGAAAAGAACTGGAAGAGAGAAAATGCAAAATATAATATCAAGCATAAAACTAGATGGGAATTCAACGAATAACAATGATCTTTAGTTTTTCAACTACCAATTTATATGTCAGTGTTTAAAATTGTTTCTTTAATTCTGAATATCTTCTTATGAAGCAGACAATATTATCATGCTATTTTACAGATGAAAACACTCAGGAAAAGTGAGTTAAGTCAAATTACTCCGCTTTCAAACAAGATAATATGTAGACAGAGGTTGTAGCTTTAACTAGGCAGTATCCTTTTGAAAAGTCAAAGAAAAATGTTAGTAGCTCAGTCACGTCTGACACTTTGCAACTCCATGGACTGTAGCCCTCCAGGCTCCTCTGTCCATAGATTCTCCAGGTAAGAATACTGAAGTGGGTTGCCATTTCCTTCTCCAGGGGATCTTTCTGACCCAGGGATTGAACCTGAATCTCCTGTATTGGCAGGCAGATTCCTTACTGCTGAGCCACTGAAGAAAGCCCAGTAAAACTCCCTATTAGTGTCTTAAACCTTAGTCCATTTGTTGGCTGCTTATTTAAATTGCTGGTAAAGGAAGGCAGGGAATGAGTGATTATAGAATGCATTCGATTTTACTGAAACTGAATGTCCAGTAACAAACAGTGTTTGCCAAAGTGTGGACTCTAAATAAGCAGGGACTGCATGACCTAGAAAATTGCTTAAAATGCTAATTTCAATGTCACCCCAAACCTGGCTGAATAAGAGATTCTGGTTATGAAGCCTCCCAATCTATTTCAATAAATCTATGTAATCTGAAAACCACCAACGTAAAAGGCACACTCCAACTTCTGATTCTCAATTTCTATCAGCTAATGCCATTAATTTCAATGTATCAGTTCAACCCAGTACAATTATAAAATCAGCTCTATTAAGACAAAAGAGGTGTGTCCATTAATTAGTGTTGTAGTATGGACCTGAAATATAATTTCCGTTCCCCGAGCATTGGACATTTCCTTTCCCACTAACCCATTCTTTGTCAGTGACAATTACCCACTACCACCTTCGTCAGTGCTTAGGCTTAGCCCACTACTTAGCTTAACCCACTACTTAGCCCACTACTGAGCTACTCAGCTTCCTCCACTGACAATTTTTCCTTTAAATTTTACTGCTTTCTTGAAACATTATTTATTCTTTGAACCTCAGCCATACTGACTGCAATTCTGCTTCATACTCTGTGAAGACCCATCCAGTCTTAGAACTAGAGTAGACCCCTGCCTTTCATTGATTGTCTGTAGCATGCCAGTCAGTGAGATTACAAAGATAAACAAAATATCAAAAATATATATGTTCATAGGGTTTGTAAGTTAAAGTGGATGACAAATATTTATGAAAAAAATTTCAGGGTGAACTGTTATAAAGAAGTTTATGAAATAGGAACACATCCTAGGAAAATGACATTTTCCAGATTGGAGAGTAACAGAAGATTACTCTAAGTACATTTATGTAGCATCCTAGAGCAGGAGGAGCAAAAATTATCTAGATGCAGGATACATGAGGAGGAACGCACACAAATCTCCTATGACAGTAGGATGGGGTATTTAAACATTTGAAAGAAGTATAGTTGAAAGAGAGTGACATGAGCAGGAGGTGGGGAAGAATATGCAGTTGTTTGGTAATCAGTTTGTGAGTTAGATACTCAAGACCTGTGTGCAAGGTAAAGCCTACTGAACTAAATTACAAAGGTAATTAAAACAAGAACAACAAAATCATTGATGATGAGTGGTATTAAGACATTTGACATTAAGAAATACTGCTCAGAAGACTGAAGATAATGAATGCAGGGAGGATAAGAGCAGATCTCAGGAGAGGAGGCAGGAATCTATTCCTGGGGGTGGATGAGGAGGAGATAAGGATGCCTTGGATTAGAGTAATGATATTAGAGATGAGTGTGGCAGATGGATTTGAGAGATGGTTAACTGTTGCCAGGGGGAGTCAAGAATAAAATCTGGTTTCTATTATATGTGAATTGACAATATCAGTATTCTTACTTTAATTTTTGTTTTCATCCATTTATTTCTGGATGTATTTTCAAATTCATTTACATTTCAAATTAATATATATATTCTCAATAAACCTCATTTAATTAAGGGTTGAAAGAAGTACCAATTCTTAGGAAAGAAACTCTTTCTGATTGTTATTTGCACCAGAATCAGTATTCTTTAGAAACACAGATATTCTCCATATTACACATAATGATATTTTGGATGTGAAGTGAAAGGTTTAGATTCTTTAAAATATGAATGTATCATGGCTGAATAATGCATTCATATTTTAAACATTATTCATTCATGGGAATGAAGGAAATCCTGCCATTTGTGACAACGTGGAAGAACCTTGAGGGAACATTGCTAAATGAAGTCAGACAGGTAGAGACAAATACCATCTGATATATCATATGTGGAATCTAAAAAGCTGAACTTATAAAAACAGAGTAGGACAGTGGCTACCAGCTGAGACTGGGGGAATTATGGATATTCTGTTTAACGGTGTACACTAAGACCTAGTAGATAAATAAGTCCTGGAGAACTAATATACAATTAATAATTATAGTTAATCAGATCAGATCAGATCAGATCAGTCGCTCAGTCATGTCCAACTCTTTGCGGCCCCATGAATCGCAGCACACCAGGCCTCCCTGTCCATCACCAACTCCCGGAGGTCACTCAGACTCACATCCATCGAGTCAGTGATGCCGTCCAGCCATCTCATCCTCTGTCGTCCCCTTCTCCTCCTGTTCCCCAATCCCTCCCAGCATCAGAGTCTTCTCCAATGAGTCAACTCTTCGCATGAGGTGGCCAAAATACTGGAGTTTCAGCTTTAGCATCATTCCTTCCAAAGAAATTCCAGGATTGATCTCCTTCAGAATGGACTGGTTGGATCTTCTTGCAGTCCAAGGGACTCTCAAGAGTCTTCTCCAACACCACAGTTCAAAAGCATCAATTCTTCGGCGCTCAGCCTTCTTCACAGTCCAGCTCTCACATCCATACCTGACCACAGGAAAGACCATAGCCTTGACTAGGCGAACCTTTGTTGGCAAAGTAATACAGCATTATTCAAAGATGTAAAAAGACTGGATCTTAATTGTTTCTACAAAAAAGAAATGATAAATTTATGATGTGACAGAGCTGTTAACTAAGCTACAATGGTAATCATTTTGCAACATATAAGTGTATCAAATCAACTTATTCTAGACTCTAAACTTATACAGTATTGTATATCAATTTAGTTTAATAAAATAAAAATCAGCATACATCATATTATAAAAGTATTGCTCCATTTTTGTTGCTTATTTCCTCATGCAGCACACTGGGGAGTAACCTTAGTGGTCACCATTTATATTTTCCAGTTACATAATAGTTAAAATTGACTCACATCAGGAGGTATGATTTTGACCACCAATTGTTTTCCATGACTAACTTTAATGTGTAAAATCAATTATCCTCATTGCTGCTCCATAAATGGCATTCCATAAATATTGACATTTATGATTTTTTGCATTATATTCACAAAACAATAAACTAAATGGAAATGTCTTCTTTTATAACATGGATTTTGAGTATTAAAGTGAACAAGAAATCACTCAATTTCAGGTGCAGCTTTGAGATATAGATAGAACTGAAAGGGAGAAGGGAATGGCACCCCACTCCAGTACTCTTGCCTGGAAAATCCCATGGATGGAGGGGCCTGGTAGGCTGCAGTCCATGGAGTCGCTAAGAGTTGGACACAACTGAGAGACTTCACTTTCATTTTTCACTTTCATGCATTGGAGAAGGAAATGGCAACCTACTCCAGTGTTCTTGCCTGAAGAATCCCAGGGACGGGGGAGCCTGGTGGGCTGCCATCTCTGGGGTCGCAGAGTTGGACACGACTAAAAGCAACTTAGCAGCATACGCAGCAGAAAGAGCATTGCTTCCACTTATTACAAGAAAGTAGATGAACATACAGCAGTTTAACATTTTCTTGATTCTATTAGGGAACTGAGATTGCAGTGTGTATATGTGCTTAGTAGTGTCCGACTCTTTGAAACCCCATGGGCTGTACCCACCAGGCTCCTCTGTCTATGGAATTTTCTAGGCAAGAATAGTGGAGTGGACTGCCATTTTCTACCCCAGGGGATCATCCTGACCCAGGGATTGAACCCAGGTCTCTCACATCTCCTGCACTTGCAGGCAGATTCTTTACCACCGCACCACTTAGGTCAGATAGAAGAACAAATGAATAATCCAGAATGTGGAGAGAGACAGGAACCTCCAGGGAGAAACAAGACTTAAACATTTGCTTAGCTAAAGCAGAAGACATTGAGCATCACAAAAACTAGGATTCTTAAGAAAGTGTTAATTCTAAGAATCAAGTTTACAGTGCCTGCCTAAAACTGTGGTCTAATCAAAGAATGTCATTCCATTCCTGCCCACCACCAACACAATAAAAACTATCACATAAAACTAAAGTGGAATACAAGGAGAGATACAGAAGAATTTTCTCTGGGAAGGAGTACTAAGGGAAGACCCAAAGCCAAGTGAGCAGAAAATTCATCAAAGGAATCTAAAGCCTCAGATGCACTGAGGGTAACCATAGCAACAATAAGCTTCAAACCCAAATCAACTCTTCAATAGACAAAAACTAGAGATAAAGGCATCAACACTTCTATCCATAGAGCTTGTGTAGTCAGTACATGTTAGTACCAAACTTCAACTCTAGCTTATGCATATTTTAATAAATATGACCCTAAGCAGATGTTCAGGTTTGAGTGTCTACTCCTTTATCACTCTCCTAATTCAATTGCTTGATAAATCTTTCCAGTTTATACTCTAAGTTATTCTTACTTTACTTATCCTTCTGCTCCATTCCTACTTTGGCCTTCACCATAATTTGTTTGGAATTCTGCACCAGTTTGTAAATTATTACTTGCTTCTGCACATCTTTCATCAGTACTACTGTCAAAGGTTTCCTGCCCAGGCATTCCTCCTTGGATATGAACATAATCCCCGAGTATCTAGCGAAAAAGAGTAAGTAGAACAAGATGAGCATACTTTTACTGCCACTTCCACAGCTTTCCTCTAACTCCCATGGTCCTACCTTGGGACTTCAACCTACTACTTGCACAGAGCAGGTCAGAGAAAGCTAAAGAGTAGAGCTGGAAGGCCTTCTCTTGCATTTGGTGGCTCAGATAGTAAAGAATCCACCTGAAATCCAGGAGACTCGGGTTTGATCTCTGCATGGGGAAGATCCCCTGGAGTAGGAAATGGCAACACACTCCAATATACTTACCTGGGTAATCTCATGAACAGAGGAGCCTGATGGACTATAGTCCATTGGGTCCTGAAGAGTGGAACATAACTGAGAGACTAACACTTTCACTCTCTTTACTGTCTGAGCCACCAGGGATCTCTACATAAATATAAAAGACAACCCAGAGCCTTTCATGACACTTTCACTTTTGAGATCTAAATAAGTTAATGTATATAATTTTATAAATGATGAAAGTAGGATAGTTTAAAAATAGTTTGGCCTCATCTGATATTCTTTATTCTCTTATAAATATCTTATAAATATTTCTTGGTCTCTTTAAATATGCTTTGCTCCAAATTTCTAAATGAATTATGTAACATGAACTGTATCTACTATATAATATTCAAGGAAATTAACTGTTTTAAAGACTTATACAGACCAAAAGAAGTTTCTTAGAAAAATAAAATGGTTTTATTATATGGAAATAAGAGAACAAGTATGCGTTATCTACCCTCAAACTTACCATAGAATTAGCTAGGTTTAGAAGCCAATGGCACCCCACTCCAGTACTCTTGCCTGGAAAATCCCATGGACGGAGGAGCCTGGTAGGCTGCAGTCCATGCTAAGGGTCGGACACGACTGAGCGACTTCACTTTCACTTTTCACTCTTATGCATTGGAGTAGGAAATGGCAACCCATTCCAGTGTTCTTGCCTGGAGAATCCCAGGGACGGGGGAGTCTGGTGGGCTGCCGTCTATGGGGTCGCACAGAGTTGGACACGACTTAAGTGACTTAGCAGCAGCAGCAGCAAACTAGATCAACTAAATATGGAGCATGTATTACTAGTGATGGGATGAGAATTGCAAAACACAGCTAAGGCAAAGAAACTTTTGGGTTTTTTCCCCCAAAGTGTTAGTATAATACAAATTCATTGCCCCATCTCCCCTGCTCCTTAGAAACAGGAGGTCAAGAGATTAATGCTTACACTTTTTTTTTTTTTTTTTTTGACAACCTATTCAAGACATTTGTTTCTTCTGATTTCCTCCTTGCTCGTCAAAAATCTAAAAACACTAAATTAAAAAAAGCATCCAAAGTCCCTTCCCCTCAAATGAAAATTAAACCCAAATATGGAAATATTTGATTCTAGCCAACATCATTCTTGGGACTGAACATTCCTAGTGCTTTTATTCAAGTAAATCATAAGCAAATTCAGCAACCCATAATGCATTGTCATTTACACATTCATAAATTCTATCTTAGTAACTACATGTCATTTTTATAAAAAGAAAATCTACATAATGCTAAAGAGTATCTTATTCACATACAGATGTATCTTACTGTCTTGGTTGTCATGGATACACACCTTTTGTTTGTTAGAGAGATCTATAAAATGTGCCTGCATGTGAAATCCTGCTTGCCATATCTGCAATGATATTAAAGGTATTTTTACAGTAGTAAATAAAATTAAGTATCTATGCAATTTATGATGAAAGAATAAACACATTTACCTGCATGAATTTTAATAAATCTGTCCTTACTGACATTTAAAATACAAGATACTGAATACTATATTACTCAAGGCAGAATATGGTTTACAAGACTCTGCCTTTGCCTTGTAAGATTATATTACACAGAGAGTAGGAAATCAACAAACTGTGAAAAGAAAAATAAAATAGGACACCATATCTATTTAAAAATAATATTCATTCATCTCAAGAGAGAGTGTTTTCATTTTTAAAAACAATATATATATTTTGTTCTCAAAATATCCAGAGTCTTATTCTTGTTCTCATTGTTTTTCTGTTTCTCATGTGTCATAATAGCATCATTTTTATGAGTTAGTAGAGGTCATGAAAATATACATCTATTACAGTCTGCAAGTGCTAAAAGAGCAAAGCTTATAGCTAGGGCTATATTTTTCCTATTGAAAAGTCACTGGGACAAAAGAAGATGATGAACAAAGAGCTATGAATGTATGCATTGGATGGGAGCTTCTGGAAGTTATATGTTACTTTGTTCAGGAGCACAAACCACAAAAAATTCTTAATGTCACACCTATTGAGAGGTCAGTGCTGGTTTGGCAGTCACTCAGCCTTGATTTAAACCTATACATGTACAGACAGAAAGTTCAAGCTAGAGTAACTCAGCATTGATGTGCAGTATTTCTGAAAGAGAAGAAAGAGTCTTTTGAGAATATTGTCATATTCTGCCATGATCTGTTGCTCAGTTTGCACAAGCTAACAGGTTTAATAATTTAAGCTGAGTGAACTAAACTATGGATCCTGTAGCAGAGTATGATAATATGCATTTACTGTTTCCAGTCAATTAACACTTCTGCTATTTATCATATGACATGACAATATTCAGCATGTCTTCCTACAAGTAATGGTGCAATGGTGTAAAATGTCTTTAATCCATGGTTTGTTACTGTTCAGTATCCAGACATCAATTCTGCATTTCTTTATATTAAAAGTAGAACTATTAAGAAGGGCCATGTACAGAAATGAATAAGCATGATAAAGAAATAATTTTTAAGGCTTTACTTCTATCCTAATGGACATGGAAATTTAGATTTTTTTTAGTAAAAATAAATAAACTGTGTAAATATCTGGCTTAAAAATTGGTTAGAAAAGTTCACTGCTGATTTGATAATATGGGTTAAGTTTCACAGGGCTTCCTCGACGGTTCAGCTATTAAAGTATCCATCTGCAAGGCAGGAGACACAAGAGACATAGGTTTGATTTCTTAGTTGGGAAAATCTCTTGGAGAAGAAAAATGGCAACTCATTCCAGTATTTTTTCCTGGGTAATGCCTGGCAGGCTAGGGTCCATAGAATCACAAAAGAGTCAGACACAACTGAGAGACTAAACAAAAACATGAAGTTTTGTGCTCTTTGAAGGTCTTGCTGGTTATAAAAACTTACTAGACTCCTCATTGATGAAAATTATATAGGGATACATTTTCACCCTCCATAAACATGAGTTTATTCAGTGAATAGCTTATCCATTTGGAGATTAAGAAATTTGTTCAGAAAGACAGGAATTATTTCAGTATTTGTTCTGTGAGTAGCTAATGATTAAACACTAAATATGGGTCACTGAATATATTCTAAGAAATATATATTTTATACATATATTTCATGTAAAATATATTTTTCAGAAGCCCTATGGTTATGTGGGCTATAGGGAGATGTCAGAACATGACAGGTTATTCCTTCAAGCCTTCTTATTCTACCTGAAACAATAATGCTTTAGTCTGTATAATGTTTGTAGTTTAATGAGGGTGTTTTCTAACACTATTAGGAACAATGAATAGCTTCATTTAGGGAGAAGAGGAAAGGTTAAATAACGTTCTTAAAAGGTCTATCTTTCAATCAGCTAGTAACTAAAGTTGGACCCACACCACTGTTGTTATTTTTTTTTTTTTTTCTTATGGGAAAATTTGATAAATTTTCATGCCAACTTTGTAACCTAGCTTAATTAAAACTACAACTTTAGCTAAAAATAAATTTACTTAAAACCTATTCTCATGCACTTTTTCATGTGTGTGTGTGTGTGGCTTGCAGGATCTTAGTTCCCCAATCAGAGATCAAGCACAATCTGTTTCAATAACTGATTCACTAGATGCATTTAAACAAAAATGAGTAAAATTTTTATGAAAGCAAAGTTTAGATGTTTCCAATAGAATCCATGGAAAATTCTTAAAGAGATGGGAATATCAGACCACCTGACCTGCCTCCTGAGAAATCTGTATGCAGGTCAAGAAACAACAGTTAGAACAGGATGTGGAACAATGGACTGGTTCAAAATTGGGAAAGGAGTACATCAAGGCTGTATATTGTCACTCTGCTTATTTATGTTACATGCAGAGTACATCACACAAAATGCTTGGTTGGATGAAACACAAGCTGGAATCAAGATTGCTGAGAGAAATATCAATAACCTCAGATATGCAGATGATACCACCCTTATGGCAGAAAGCCATGAGGAACTGAACAATTTCTTGATGCAAGTGAAAGAGGTAAGTGAAAAAGCTGGCTTAAAGCTCAGCATACAAAAAAATGAGCATCATGACATCTGGTTCTATCTCGTAATGACAAATAGATGGGGGAATAAAGGAACAGTGACAGACTTTATTTTCCTGGGCTCCAAAATCACTGCAGATGGTGACTACAGCCATGATTAAAAGATGCTTGCTCCTTGAAAGAAAAGCTATGTCAAAGCTAGACAGCATATTAAAAACAGAGACATTACTTTTTTGACAAAGGGCTGTAGAGTCAAAGTTATGGTTTTTCCAGAAGTCATGGATGGATGTGAGAGTTGGGCCATAAAGAAAGCTGGGTACAAAAGAATTGATGGTTCTTTGGTGTTGGAGAAGACTCTTGAGAGTCCCTTGGACAGCAAGGAGAACAAAACAGTCAATTTGAAAAGAAATCAGTCCTGAATATTCAGTAGAAGGACTAATGCTGAAGCTGAAGCTCCAATCCTTTGTCCACAAGATGTAAAGGGCTGACTAATTAAAAGAGACCCTGATGCTGGGAAAGATTGAAGGCAGGAGGAGATGACAGAGAATAAGATGGTTGGATGGCATCACTGACTTGATGGACATGAGTCTGAGAAAGCTCCAGGATTTGGTGATGGACAGGGAAGCCTGACATGTTGCACTCCATGGGGTCGCAAAGAGTAGGACATGAGTGAGTGACTGAACTGAACTGAATAAAATCTGCATATTGGATAATTCCATTGGAACATAAAAGAAGCAAAAAAGAAGATGAAGATAATATCCTTAAGACATTTATTAAGAAAGCTTTTCAGTTGGTCAGTTCAGTCACTCAGTCATGTCTGATTCTTTGAGACCCCAATACAGTCCATGGGGTCTTTGTGACACCATGGATTGAGTCTATGATGCCATCAATCATGTCATCCTTTGTCATCACCTTGCCTACCATGATTTTGGAGCCCCTTAAAATAAAATCGGCTTCCATTGTTTCCCCATCTATTTGCCTTGAAGTGATGGGACTGGATACCATGATCTTAGTTTTCTGAATGTTGAGTTTTAAGCTAACATTTTCACTGTCCTCTTTTACTTTCTTCAGAGGCTCTTGTTCTTCACTTTCTGTCATAAGGGTGGTGTCATCTGCATATCTGAGGTTATTGATATTTCTCCTAGAAATCTTGATTCCAGCTTGTGTTTCATCCAGTCCAGCATTTCTCATGATATACACTGTATATAAGTTAAATAAGCACTGTGACAATATACAGCCTTGACGTACTCCTTTCCTGATTTGGAACCAGTCTGTTCTCCCATGTCCAGTTCTAAGTGATATCTCCTGACCTGTATACAGATTTCTCAAGAGGCAGGTCAGGTGATCTGGTATTCCCATCACTTTCAGAATTTTCCACAGTTTGCTGTTATCCACACAGTCAAAAGCTTTGGCATAGTCAATAAAGCAGAAATAGGTGTTTTTCTGGAACTCTCTTGCTGTTTTGATGATCCAAAAGATCTTCATAATTTTATCTCTGGTTCCTTTGCCTGTTCTAAATCCAGCTTGAACCTCTGGAAGTTCATGGTTCACTTATTGTTGAAGTCTGGCTTGGAGAATTTTGAGCATTACTTTACCATTGTGTGAGATGAGTGCAATTGTATGGTAGTTTGAGCATTCTTTGGCATTGCCTTTCTTTGGGATTGGAATGAAAACTGACCTTTTCCAGTCCTGTGGCCACTGCTGAGTTTTTCAAATTTGCTAGCATATTGAGTGTGGCACTTTCACAGCATCATCTTTAGGATTTGAAATAGTTCAACTAGAATTCCATCAGCTCCACCAGCTTTTTTCTTAGTGATGCTTCCTAAGGCCCATTTGAATTCCAGGATGTCTGGCTCTAGGCTAGTGATCACACTATCATGATTATCTACATCGTGAAGATCTTTTTTTGTGTAGTTCTGTGTACTCTTGCCACCTCTTCTTAATATCTTCTGCTTCTGTTAGGTCCATACCATTTCTGTCCTTTATTGTGCCCATCTTTGTATGAAATATTCCCTTTGTATCTTTAATTTTCTTGAAGAGATCTCTAGTCTTTTCCATTCTATTGTTTTCCCCTATTTCTTTGCATTGATCACTGAGGAAGGCTTTCTTATCTTTCCTTGCTATTCTTTGGAACCCTGCATTCAAATGGGGGTATATCTTTCCATTTCTCCTTTGCCTTTTGCTTTTATTCTTTTCTCAGTTATTTGTAAGGCCTCATCAGGCAGCCATTTTGCCTTTTTGGATTTGTTTTTCTTGGGGATGATCTTTATCCCTGTCTCCTGTACTATGTCACGAACTTCCATCCATAGTTCTTCAGGCACTGTCTATCAGAACTAATCTTGGGAAAAAGGAGCAGTGAGCACACAAGAGACTGACCCAGACTTGCACCTGAGTGTCCAGGAGTCTCTGGCAGAGGCGTGGGTCAGCGGTGGCCTGCTGTAGGTTTGGAGGCACTGAGTATAGCAATGTGTGCATGGGACCTTTGAAGGAGGTCTCCATTATCTTCATCACCTCCACCATAGTTTGAAATGAAGTCACACAGTCGTGTCTGACTCTATGGACTATAGCCCACCAGGCTCCTCTGTCCAAGGGATTTTCCAGGCAAGAATATTGGAGTGGATTGCCATTTCCTTCACCAGGGGATCTTCCCAACCGAGGGATGGGATCCAGGTCTCCCCCATTGCTGGCAGATGCTTTATCCTCTGCGCCACCAGGGAAGTTCAGCTCAGTTCTGTTCAGTTGCTCAGTTGTCTCCGACACTTTGCAACCCCATGAATCGTAGCACGCCAGGCTTCTCTGTCCATCGCCAACTCCCGGAGTTCACTTAAACTCACATCCATCGAGTTGGTGATGCCATCTAGCTATCTCATCCTCTGCTGTCCCCTTTTCATCTGCTCCTAATCCCTCCCAGCATCAGAATCTTTTCCAATGAGTCAACCTTTCGCATGAGGTGACCAAAGTACTGGAGTTTCAGCTTTAGCATCATTCCTTCCAAACAACACCCAGGACTGATCTCCTTTAGGATGGACTTGTTGGATCTCCCTGAAGCCCAAGGGAGTCTCAACGGTCTTCTCCAACACCACAGTTCAAAAGCATCAATTCTTCAGTGCTCAGCTTTCTTCACAGTCCAACTCTCACATTCATACATGACCACTGGAAAAACCATAACCTTGGCTAGACAGACCTTTGTTGTCAAAGTAATGTCTCTGCTTTTGAATATGCTATCTAGGTTGGTCATAACTTTCCTTCCATGGAGTGTCTTTTAATTTCATGGCTGCAGTCACCATCTTCAGTGATTTTGGAGCCCAAAGAAATAAAGTCTGACACTGTTTCCACTGTTTCCCCATCCATTTCGCATGAAGTGATGGGACCAGACGCCATGAACTTAGTTTTCTGAATGTTGAGCTGTAAGCCAACTTTTTCACTCTCCTCTTTCACTTTTATCAAGAGGGTTTTTAGTTCCTCTTCACTTTCTGCCATAAGGGTGGTGTCATCTGCATATCTGAGGTGATTGATATTTCTCCCGGCAATCTTGATTCCAGCTTGTGCTTCTTCCAGTCCAGCATTTCTTATGATGTACTCTGCATAGAAGTTAAATAATCAGGGTGACAGTATAGAGCCTTGATGTACTCCTTTTCCTATTTGGAACCAGTCTGTTGTTCCATGTCCAGTTCTGACTGTTGCCTCCTGTCCTGCATATAGGTTTCTCAAGAGGAAGATCAGGTGGTCTGGTATTCCCATCTCTTGAATAATTTTCCACAGTTGATTGTGATCCACACAGTCAAAGGCTTTGGCATAGTCAATAAAGCAGAAATAGATGTTTTTCTGGAACTCTCTTGCTTTTTTCATGATCCAGCAGATGTTGGCAATTTGATCTCTGGTTCCTCTGCCTTTTCTAAATCCAGCTTGAACCTCTGGAAGTTCATGGTTCACATACTGTTGAAGCCTGGATTGGAGAATTTTGAGCATTACTTTACCATAGTGTGAGATGAGTGCAATTGTGCAGTAGTTTGAGCATTCTTTGGCATTGCCTTTCTTTGGGATTGGAATGAAAACTGACTTTTTCCAGTCCTGTGGCCACTGCTGAGTTTTCCAAATTTGCTGGCATAATTCGCCACCAGGGAAGTACCCAGGTAAATAAGAGGGAGGGAACACAGCCTCAACCATCAATAAAAAATTGGATTAAATATTTACTAAGCATGGCCCTACCCATCAGAACAAGACCCATTTTTTACCTCAGTCAGTCTCTCCCATCACTAAGTTTCCATAAGCCTCTTATCCTTTTCCATCACAGGGAAGACAGTCTGAAAACAACAATCACAGAAAAATAACCAATCTGATCACATTGACCGACCACAGCCTTGACTAACGCAAGAGCTATGCCATGTAGGGCCACCGATGATGGACAGGTCATGGTGGAGAGTTCTGACAAAATGTGGTCCACTGGAGAAGAGAATGGCAAACCACTTCAGTATTCTTGCCTTGAGAATCCCATGAACAGTATGAAAATGCAAAAAGATAGGACACTGAAAGATGAACTCCCTAGGTCAGTAGGTGTCCAATATGCTACTGAAGATCAGTGGAGATATAACTTAAGAAAGAATGAAAAGACAGAGTCAAAGCAAAACCATCACCCAGTTGTGGATATGACTGGCGATGGAAGTAAAGTTTGATGCTGAAAAGAGCAATCTTTCATAGGAACCTGGAATGTTAGGTCCATGAATCAAGGCAAACTGGAAGTGCTCAAACAGGAGATGGTAAGAGTGAACATCAACATTTTAGGAATCAGAGAATCAAAATGGACTGGAATGGGTGATTTAATTCAGATGACCATTATATCTACTATTGTGGGCAGGAATCCTTTAGAAGAAATGGAGTAGCCATCATTGTCAACAAAAGAGTCTGAAATGCAGTACTTAGATGCAATCTCAAAAACAACAGAATGATCTCTGTTCATTTCCAAGGCAAACCGTTCTATATCACAGTAATCCAAGTTTATGCCCTGACCAGTAATACTGAAGAAGCTGAAGTTGAACGTTTTTGTTAAGACCCACAAGATCTTCTGGAACTCACACTCCACAAAGATGTCCTTTTCATTATAGCAGCAGAAATGCAAAAGTAGCAAGTCAAGAAATACTTGGAGTAACAGACAAATTTGGCCTTGGAGTACGTAAAGAAGCAGGAAGAAGGCTAATAGAGTTTTGCCAAGAGAACACACTGGTCATAGCAAACACCCTCTTCCAACAACACAAGCAAAGACTCTACACATGGAAATCACCAGATGGTCAATACCCAAATCAGTTTGATTTTAATCTTTGCAGCCAAAGATGGAGAAACTCTATACAGTCAGCAAAAGCAGGACCAGGAGCTTACTGTGGTTAAGATCATGAACTCCTTATTGCCAAATTCAGACTTAAATTGAAGAAAGTAGGGAAAGCCACTAGACCATTCAGATATGACCTAAATGAAGACAACTTTTAACTGTTGATAAAACAATAGTTTAAAATTTGTCCTTATAAAACTTAATGCAAAATCCCTCAATTACAAAAAAAAAAAAAGCTTTATGTTTTTCTTTTTCACACATTGTGATGAAACAGATTGAAAATACCCAATCAAGAACTAAACAAACACTGACACATACACACTAAAATGGTAGAGAGTATATTAATATTATCCATGTAAAAGAATTGTTGATCTGGTAGAAAATAAGTGAATATTTTCAGAAAATATTTTCAGAGAATATTTTCAGAGAATATTTTCAGAAAATAAGAGGAATATTTCAATCTTCAAAATCATGTAAAACAAGGGATCTGAGAGGTAGATGTTTTTCAGAGCTTGCCTTTAACCTGAAATTGTGGGATGAACCCGGGTTACCAGAGGTTCCACATTGGTAGCTTCACCAGAAGTGAAAAACTGAGTATAAAATCATAGTTCAGTTCAAAGTGAAGAATCTGAAAGTAGAATCCCGACAAAAAGCTGAAACCTAAAAATGATACATTTTTACTACAAAATTAAATAAGAAATAAGCCCTACAATTTAGGAAATGACAACTGGGAAACTTGCTTGTCTTAACTCTGACATGGAAAGAAACAGAAAATATGTCCTCTGGCATTTGAAACCACAAATCCTCACTAGTAGTTGAAGTTTTAAAAGTTAGTACCTCTATTTTGGTTCAGACAGACAAAGATCAAGCAAGCAAAATAAAAAATATATATGTATTGAAAACTTCTTAGGTTGCCTGCATGCCAGAAAGTAGCAGAAAAAAAGTTCACAAGTGCTCTCTAGAGGAGCTCAACTTTGAAATCAGATCTGAAAATATATCACATTAAGTTGAAAAATAATTAGTAGTTTTCAATCAAAAATCACAAAAGATAAGGAAAAATAAGAGCCATATATGACTATTAAAACTAACAACAGACAAAGACTAGGCATATGAGACCATCTGTTGTTAATCTACATACAGACTTTTTGTACTGATAGTGTAGAACACCAAAGACAATGGCATCATCAACTCAATGGACATGAGTCTGAGCAAACTCCGAGAGACAGTGAAGGACAGGGAAGACTTCAGTGTGCTGCAGTCCATGGGAGTTGCAAAGAGTTGGACATGACTGAAGAATGGTAAAAGCCAAAGAAAAAAGTCAAAACACAATTCATAGGAAATAAAATTAATTTAACTGAAACCTAAATTCTCACCTGTAATAAAGAAAATCCAGAAGACTGGAAACAGTAAAGTGAAATGATTAGGAAGAAATGAAAAAAATTATAAAATTTAATCTCAGAGAAAATACAGATATTGAACCCACTCCACGTATTGCCTGTAAAACCCCATGGATGGGGAAGCCTGACAGGCTACAGTCCATAGGGTTGAAAAGAATCAGACAAATCTGAGAGACTTCACTTTCATTTTAGAAAAGCTTAGCAAATCATTATCATAAGTATTTTACTACATACCTCTTCTTAAGGTATACATAAAAGTGACCAATAAAAAAAAAAAAAAAAAAGCGGGGAGGAGCTAAGATGGTGGACAAGTAAGACGGGGAGAATACTTTCTCCTCCACAAATCCATTAAAAGAACATTTGAATGCTGAATAAATTCGATAAAACAACTTCTGAATGCCGGCAGAGGACATCAGGCACTTAGAAAGACAACTCATTGTCTTCAAATCGAGAAAACGAGCCCTGCAGTAACTCCTTCTGTGGAGAAGCGGCGCGGACACCAGCATTTGCTATTGGCAAGCGGGGCCTGGGCTAGGAGGAGCGGCGAGGCCTGCATTGCTTTGAGAAAGGATTTGGCCTGGCTATCTCGGGCGCTATCTGAGCGAAATAACCAGACTGTCGGTTATCTACTACATCAAAAGCCAGCCCTAACTTAAGACACCACCAGGACTACCTACGGAACAAAGGGCTGCACAGAGTTGGCCGGCTGCAGGCCGTCCCACTCCGGTGACAGGCAGCCAGGGCCGGAGGTGGGCAATTGCAGCCCTAGAGAGACACTGTCTAACAGAACTGTGAGTAGGTTTCTGTGCTGACTCACGCTTCTTGGGGATCTGGATGGTCAACATGTGCCTGAGAAAGTGCGCTGCTTGTATACCCAGAAAACTGAGTGGCGGAGAGGCAATAAGTCACAGCAGCTGCGCTCGCTGAACATTTCATCACCTGCGCTACTCGGATCTGGGAAGGGCATAAAACTCAGACTCAACCAAGTCTGTGCTTCTGAGGATCATCCGAGTGCCTGAACCTGGCCGGTTTAGATTTGGGTGTTCATCTCTGCACCCTCTGTAACAAGGCAGAGATCAGATATTGAAAAGACCTGTAAACTGCCTCAATAAAGAGAAATCAACAAACTACCAGAATATAGTAAGGACACTCTAAATTTGGCAATTTTAACAAAATGAAGAGAGAAAAGAATACGCAGCAGCTAAAGGAACAGGATAGATGCCCACCAAACCAAACCAAAGAGGAAGAGATAGGGAATCTACCTGATAAAGAATTCCGAATAATGATAGTGAAATTAATTCAAAATCTCAAAATCAAAATAGAATCACAGTTAAAGAGTCTGGAGACAAGGATTGAGAAGATGCAAGAAAGGTTTAACAAGGACCTAGAAGAAATAAAAAAGAGTCAATACATAATGAATAATGCAATAAATGAGATCCAAAACACCCTGGAGGCAACAAATAGTAGAATAACAGAGGCAGAAGATGGAATTAGTGAATTAGAAGATAGAATCCTAGAAATAAATGAATCAGACAAGAAAAAAGAAAAACGTATCAAAAGAAATGAGGACAATTTCAGAAACCTCCAGGATAACATCAAACGCTACAACATTTGAATCATAGGTGTTCCAGAAGAAGAAGATAAAAAGAAAGATCATGAGGAAATACTTGAGGAGATAATAGTTGAAAACTTCCCTAAAATGGAGAAGGAAATTACCACTCAAGTTCAAGAAATCCAGAGAGTCCCTAACAGGATAAACCCAAGGCGAAACATCCCAAGACACATATTAATCAAATTAACAAAGATTAAATATAAAGAACAAATATTACAAGCAGCTAGGGAAAAACATCAAATAACTCACAAGGGAATTCCCATAAGGATAACAGCTGATCTTTCAATAGAAACTCTCCAAGCCAGGAGGGAATGGCAAGACGTAATTAAAGTGATGAAAGAAAATAACTTACAGCCTAAATTATTGTATCCAGCAAGGATCTCATTCAAATATGAAGGAGAAATCAAAAGCTTCACAGATAAGCAAAAGTTGAGAGAATTTTGCACCACTAAACCACTTCTCCAACAAAATCTAAAGGACATTCTCTAGATAGGAATCACTAAAAGGGTGTATAAATTCGAACCCAAAACAATAAAGTAAAACTTATTTATCAATAATTGCTTTAAACGTTTATGGGCTGAATGCCCTAATCAACAGACAAAGACTGGCCAAATCGATACAAAAACAAGACCCCTACATACCTTGTCTACAAGAGACAACCAAAAGACTAAAATGGGTCAAATGGATACAAAAACTAGACCCCTATATATGTTGTCTACAAGAGAACCACCTTAAAATACGGGATATATACTGACTGAAAATGAAGGCCTGGAAAAAGATTTTCTATGCAAATATGGACCATAAGAAAACAGGAGTAGCAATACTTATATCAGATAAAATTGACTTTAAAGATCTTGAAAAGGAGACAATGAAGGTTACACATAACGACTTAAAGGAACAATCCAAAAAGAAGTTATAACAATTATAAATATATATGAACCCAACATTGGAGCATTGATATATCTAAGACAAACATTAATTAATATGATAGAAGAAATATGCAGCAAAACAATAATAGTGGGAGACTTAAATACCCCACTCATATAATCTGGCTGTAATAGACAAAGTAAAGAGCAAAACATATTTACTTATGAGCCTCAAAAAATTCAGTTCACTCAGGAGAGTTTAAAAAAAAAAAAAAGACTTATTTGTTAACTCTGTAAAGGTTTATTGACTATTTTATGGGTTTGATACCACTTTGGGTAGTAGGGAGGAAGAGGTGACAAATGTGATCCTGTCCTAAATAATATATTGTGGTAAAGATAGACCTACCAATACAAAATACCAAGATGTGCCTAAAGATGAGGACACCCAAACTGGGCTTTTTGTTTCCTGAACTTTTCATTTCGAGAACAAACCTCCTAATATAGGATGAATTCAACATGATTTTTTTTAAGTGTTCTTTGTGATTGGAAACAGAAAGCCATTGGTTAAGAAATTACATATACTCCTCCCCACCATCACTCCCCTTCTTTCTTCCCATTTCCCTCCCACCCTCATTGATCCTTTCCTTTGTCCATTTTCCCCTGCAAAAAAAAAAAAAAAAAAAAAAGCAGTGAGGGCAGAGATGCTCAAGAGAGAGGGGATGCATGTGATATATATATATAATTAGAATTGATTTATCCTGTATGCAGGTCAGGAAGCAACAGTTAGAACTGGTCATGGAACAACAGACTGGTTCCAAATAGGAAAAGGAGTACGTCAAGGCTGCATATTGTCACCATGTTTATTTAACTTATATGCAGAGTACATCATGAGAAATGCTGGACTGGAAGAAACACAAGTTGGAATCAAGATTGCTGGGAGAAATATCAATAACCTCAGATATGCAGATGACAACACTCTTATGGCAGAAAGTGAAGAGGAACTGAAAGGCCTCTTGATGAAAGTGAAAGTGGAGAGGAAAAGGTTGGCTTAAAGCTCAACATTCAGAAAACGAAGATCATGGCATCTGGTCCCATCACTACTTGGGAAATAGATGGAGAAACAGTGGAAACAGTGTCAGACTTTGTTTTTCTGGGCTCCAAAATCACTGCAGATGGTGATTGCAGCCATGAAATTAAAAGACGCTTACTCCTTGGAAGGAAAGTTATGACCAACCTAGATAGCATATTCAAAAGCAGAGACATTACTTTACCAACAAAGGTTCGCCTAGTCAAGGCTATGGTCTTTCCTATGGTCATGTATGTATGTGAGAGCTGGACTGTGATGAAGGCTGAGCGCCGAAGAATTGATGCTTTTGAACTGTGGTGTTGGAGAAGACTCTTGAGAGTCGCTTGGACTGCAAGAAGATCCAACCAGTCCATTCTAAAGGAGATCAATCCTGGGATTTCTTTGGAAGGAATGATGCTAAAGCTGAAACTCCAGTATTTTGGCCACCTCATGCGAAGAGTTGACTCATTGGAGAAGACTCTGATGCTGGGAGGGCTTGAGGGCAGGAGGAGAAGGGGACGACAGAGGATGAGATGGCTGGATGGCATCACTGACTTGATGGGTGTGAGTCTGAGTGACCTCCGGGAGCTGGTGATGGACAGGGAGGCCTGGCGTGCTGCAGTTCATGGGGTCGCAAAGAGTCGGACACCACTGAGCGACTGATCTGATCTGATCTGATCTGATTGTAGGGCAGAAGCCAACTCAACACTGTGAAGCAATTATTCCCCAATTTTTTTAAAAAATCAATGAGGATATAGAAATTTGTACCTGCACAAATAATACAAATTGCTTGCTACACAATTTTATAAATATATCTAAAATTTCATCTGATTGTTAGTGAATACACATTCTTTTTTAAACATTGCAAAATATTTATAAAAATCAACCACATATTATCCCACAAACCTAGCCTCAAAATATTAAGCATTGCTTTAGACAAACCATATTTTTTAGTCATAAATAATAGAAATAATCAGGAAATATATTCATGTATTTAAATTAAAAATATCTGAATGATCCCTGGGACTAAATACCCACCATAATAAAATAGGAAAAAAAATTTAAAATATATGGAAATAAAACAGCAAATAAAACTTGTGAGATACAAATAAATCAGTACAAAGAATAAAATGTTCAAATATATGTTCTTAAATTAGTAAAGATAGAAGCCCAAAGTTAGTCAAACCACCACTTTAAGTTGTAATGGAAAGTTCCCATACGGTAGCCCTTTAGTTAATTTATTGTTTTCTATTTCAAAGGAGCATATAAACTGAACTTGCCTAATGATACAAATAAGGAGCATCTATTGAATTCTTCAGACCTAGGTCAAGGCAATCGGAGCCGGGATTCCGAAAGGCTCCGGTTTTAGAGTTCACTAGAGTGTGGGATTTCCCTGGTGACTCAGACGTGAAGAGTTTACCTACAGTGCGGGAGACCTGGGTTCAATCCCTGGGTCGGGAAGATCTCCGGGAGAAGGAAATGGCAACCCACTCCAATATTCTTGCCTGGAAAATCCCATGGACGGAGGAGCCTGGTAGGCTACAGTCCATGGGATCTCAAAGAGTTGGACACGACTGAGCGACTTCACTCACTTCACTCATTGAATTCTTGGAATGTTCCAGGCAATACTATAAAATTTAGATTAGTCACAGCACTTTTCTAACCACCTGAAAAGAACATGAACAGCTGTCTCAAATCAAGCTTAATAGGATTATCTCAAGAAGAGGTGTTTTCTCTTTTGATTTACTTAAACTTGGTAGGGAACAAATAAACAACCAAATCCAACAAACAAACGTCTTCCTGGTGGATGAAGAGTCCCCATAGGGATCCCGAAAATGAAGCAAACATAATAGAATGCAGAGTCTAGGGATGAGAAATAGGTGCTGATAATATTATTTGAGCTTCTAAATAAGATGGTTAGTTAGCTGTTGCCACTACATAAGCCAGTTCATTACTCTTTAATTTCAATCTGTTTCAGCTGAATTTTCTCTCTTTGTAAAGCAATGTCATAATCAATTAGGGCAAAATGATAAAACACTTATTGTAAATGACATCAATTCGTTTGGTTAGTTGAGTTTTACTGCAAATCACTAGGAAATTTTGTGATATTTATGGATATTACTTGGCTTTAATTAGGAAATTGATTCATTTTTCAAGCTATTGAGAGGTGTGCCTAGCATTTAATTTGGAAAAAGTGATATATTGTATGGTGATAGTTTTATATTACACATCTTTTTCAGATATATGTGGTCTCAAAAGTAAGAACTAAGGCACATGAGTTCAAAGCAATGGAATTCTTTTAAATAGCCAAAAAGGTATGAAGGTAGAAAATATTGCCTTTATAGAGGCATTAAAAGAAAGGCTAAAGAGCCATTCTGCACAGATATTGCTCAGGTTATAACAAGCGTACTTTGGATGATTTGAACTTATGTCCTTTAAATTCCTTCTATTCCTGAAATTTTTAAGAATTGACTGAAAAAGTTGTGTAATCATTCTGCACAACATTTGGGTAAATAACATTTTATTTGAAGGTAATATTTTTTTCCCATTTAAAATAGGTTATATATGTATTAATAATTATGAGCACATGTCAATATGCCATTACAAGAAAGGACAAAAATATTAATTATGAAACAAAACAGGCGAATGTTCTTCTATGATATTTTCAAAGACTGGTAAAGGAGAAGGCAGTAAGCAATGTTTAAAAAATGCTTTAAAGAGAGCATCAATAACTCAATAATAGCACTTCTAATGTAACATGCAGAGCATCTGATTACTTCATAAAAAACAGCATGTTACAACATAGTACTTTGACAAAAGGTCAATCGAATGTGGTACAACTGAGAGTGTAAATAGCTGATATTTTAAGCCAGTGTTATCACATCTTGCAGGAGATAACTGAAGAATGTAGCCCTTTAGGATCCTTGCCTCTATAGAATCAAGACAGTTATATGTATTGAAATTATATTATGGCATTATATATCATTCAGAAGGTAACAAATCTATCAAAATCTTAATTTGAATGCTTATCAGTAATCTTATAATTTTGTTTGTGTATTGCTGTCTATGAATTAAATGCGATGAATAACTTACATATATATTTTAACATATGTGCAATTTAGAAAACTCCAAGATTAAGGAAAAATACTTAATTAATATTCTATCCTGTTAATATATGATACAATCAACATTCATATATCCTTAATACATGATCCAATCAACATTCTAAGGAAAAAAACTGCTGTAGTGAATACGTACACTTCAGGAGCTGTGCATACCACGAAGTGAGGGCAGTGGTATATAATGAAAATATTTCATTTTAAGAGTCAAATTTGGATAGTCTGTTACTTGGCTGGACATTGAAGAATTTGCTTTCTGCTTATAACATTAGGTAGAATAGAGTAGCAATTAAGATCGTAACAGTGAAATGAGACAGCATGAGTTAACCAACCCACTCCAGTGTTCTTGCTCGGAGAATCCCAGAGACGGGGAAGCCTGATGTGCTTCCATCTATGGGGTCGCACAGAGTCGGACACGACTGAAGCGACTTAGCAGCAGCAGCAGCAGCAGTGGTTCAATACTGGGCAAGTTACACATATCTCTGTGCTTGGTTTACTTATCCATAAATGAGAAAAAAGTCTACTTCAAGTCACAGTATCAATAAATAGCAGCTACTACCATTATTTAGTTTCCCAAGTGGCTCAGTGGTAATCAATCTGCTTGCCAATGCAGGAGACACAAGAGATGGGTGTTTGATTCCTGAGCTGGGAAGATCCCTTGGAGGAGGAAATGGCAACCCACTCCAGTATTCTTGCCAATCAAATCCCATGGACAGAGGAGTCTGGAAGGCTATAGTCCATGGGATAGCAAAGAGTCAGACACGACTGAGCAACTGAATAATCTTACTTTAGGCAATTAGGATAAAGGACCATTAAAGTAGATATTCTTCAATGACCTAAAATAAACTTTTAAGTAAAATTCCATAATATTTTAAATACAAATCTGTTTTCAGGGAGGCCACCTTCACTAACACATTTTAAAGAAAATCAAAACCTCAGTAAAATACAAATATTTAAGAGATCTACATCATCTCTCCTCTTAGCAGATAAAGAATAGCAGATACAATTCTCTTTAAATTGTGGGTACATGGACAAACTAGTATCATAAGTAATTTTATACTTATTGCAATCATAGACAATTAGATTCTTATGAAATATCTAGACTAGCAACAAAATCACAACTAACATGACTGTATTTTGGCAATTCATATCTCAGCAACTTTAGGTTTCCAGTGATATATGTACAAAACTTGAATAAAAAGCAAACAGCTTATAAGCTTTGTGACATTCCAATTCTTATGATGCAGTAGTTTTGACCTTTGGAGAATAAAAAAAAAAAAAACAGAGAAAACATGATCTTTCCCTTCTCAGCATGAAACATTGATATATTCTCAACTTATAGTCACTGATGGAGAAGGTGATGGCACCCCACTCCAGTACTCTTGCCTGGCAAACCCCATGGATGGAGGAGCCTGGTGGGCTGCAGTCTATAGGGTTGTGAAGAGTCAGACACGACTGAGCGACTTCACTTTCACTTTTCACTTTCATGCATTGGAGAAGGAATGGCAACCTACTCCAATGTTCTTGCCTGGAGAATCCCAGGGACGGGGGAGCCTGTTGGGCTGCCTTCTATTGGGTCGCACAGAGTCAGACATGACTGAAGCGACTTAGCAGTATAGTCACTGATAATGAGGTATGTTTGATCTTTATTCTTCTTTCTTAAGTGTCTCATAATTAGCCTAATAGTAGATAACAGATGATTATAGATGATAACAGAGGATCATAATAAGATAATCATTTTGGAATTGACACATTATGTGTAAAATAACTGCACTTTCATATACAAATAAGCTCTTCTTTGTTGAATATAACATAAAATTATTTAGCTTTGGTTTGGGGAACATCTTTGATGCTATGTGTCATTAATAGTTTTCTGCGTCTTAGCTTATTCTGAAGAGAAGGAATCCTTCACTGACTTTTACTAACATTTCAACATCTTAAAATGTTGAAATCTATCACTTAAAAAAGTTTAAAAAAATGATCTCAAAATTAGGTTCTAAAGCACCTATACTTTTGTGTTTTCTCAGGTTGTTATATAAATGCAATTGTATAGTATTTAGCTGTTTTGTGTATAGTTTCTTTGACTTAGTATAATGCTCTCAAGATGCATTATCTTATTGAATGTATTGACAGGTACATTATTTTCATTTCCTAGTAGAATAAATTCCTCAATTTATCCATTTATCAGATAATGAACATATGAGTTTTTTCTAGTTTTTAGCAGCAGCAGATAAAACTGCTTCAAATATCATGCTTATTTTTTGTGTGGATATATAGTATTTTTCCCTTATGATTATACAGTGGAAGTGAGAAATAGATTTAAGGGCCTAGATCTGATAGATAGAGTGCCTGATGAACTATGGAATGAGGTTCGTGACATTGTACAGGAGACAGGGATCAAGACCATCCCCATGGAAAAGAAATGCAAAGAAGCAAAATGGCTGTCTGGGGAGGCCTTACAAATAGCTGTGAAAAGAAGAGAAGCGAAAAGCAAAGGAGAAAAGGAAAGATATAAACATCTGAATGCAGAGTTCCAAAGAATAGCAAGAAGAGATAAGAAAGCCTTCTTCAGTGATCAATGCAAAGAAATAGAGGAAAACAACAGAATGGGAAAGACTAGGGATCTCTTCAAGAAAATCAGAGATCCCAAAGGAACATTTCATGCAAAGATGGGCATGATAAAGGACAGAGATGGTGTGGACCTAACAGAAGCAGAAGATATTAAGAAGAGGTGGCAAGAATACACAGAAGAACTGTACAAAAAAGAGCTTCAAGACCTAGATAATCATGATGATGTGATCACTGACCTAGAGCCAAATATCTTGGAATGTGAAGTCAAATGGGCCTTAGAAAGCATCACTACAAACAAAGCTAGTGGAGGTGATGGAATCCCAGTGGAGCTATTCCAAGTCCTGAATGATGATGCTGTGAAAGTGCTGCACTCAATATGCCAGCAAATTTGGAAAACTCAGCAGTGGCCACAAGATTGGAAAAGGTCAGTTTTCATCCCAATCCCAAAGAAAGGCAATGCCAAGGAGTGCTCAAACTACCGAACAATCGCACTCATCTCACACGCTAATAAAGTAATGCTCAAAATTCTCCAAGCCAGGCTTCAGCAATATGTGAACCGTGAACTTCCTGATGTTCAAGCTGGTTTTAGAAAAGGCAGAGGAACCAGAGATCAAATTGCCAACATCCACTGGATCATGGAAAAGGCAAGAGAGTTCCAGAAAAACATCTATTTCTGCTTTATTGACTATGCCAAAGCCTTTGACTGTGTGGATCACAATAAACTATGGAAAATTCTGAAAGAGTTGGGAATACCAGACCACCTGATCTGCCTCTTAAGAAATCTATATGCAGGTCAGGAAGCAACAGTTAGAACTGGACATGGAACAACAGACTGGTTCCAAATAGGAAAAGGAGTACGTCAAGGCTGCATATTGTGACCATGTTTATTTAACTTATATGCAGAGTACATCATGAGAAATGCTGGACTGGAAGAAACACAAGTTGGAATCAAGATTGCTGGGAGAAATATCAATAACCTCAGATATGCAGATGACACCACTCTTATGGCAGAAAGTGAAGAGGGGAAAAAAGCCTCTTGATGAAAGTGAAAGTGGAGAGTGAAAAGGTTGGCTTAAAGCTCAACATTCAGAAAACGAAGATCATGGCATCTGGTCCCATCACTACATGGGAAATAGATGGGGAAACAGTGGAAACAGTGTCAGACTTTGTTTTTCTGGGCTCCCAAATCACTGCAGATGGTGACTGCAGCCATGAAATTAAAAGAGGCTTACTCCTTGGAAGGAAAGTTATGACCAACCTAGATAGCATATTCAAAAGCAGAGACATTACTTTACCAACAAAGGTTCGCCTAGTCAAGGCTATGGTCTTTCCTGTGGTCATGTATGGATGTGAGAGCTGGACTGTGAGGAAGGCTGAGCGCTGAAGAATTGATGCTTTTGAACTGTGGTGTTGGAGAAGACTCTTGAGAGTCCCTTGGACTGCAAGGAGATCCAACCAGTCCATTCTGAAAGAGATCAATCCTGGAATTTCTTTAGAAGGAATGATGCTAAAGCTGAAACTCCAGTATTTTGGCCACCTCATGCGAAGAGTTGACTCATTGGAGAAGACTCTGATGCTGGGAGGGATTGAGGGCAGGAGGAGAAGGGGACGACAGAGGATGAGATGGCTGGATGGCATCACTGACTCGATGGATGCGAGTCTGAGTGACCTCCGGGAGCTGGTGATGGACAGGGAGGCCTGGAGTGCTGCGGTTCATGGGGTCGCAAAGAATCGGACACGACTGAGCGACTGATGTGATCTGATCTGATCTGATGGTTTTTTTCTCTTATGCAAATACTAGATATGAAATTTCTCATCATATGTTATTTTCAATTATTTTAAATAAGTATACTAAAATTTTTATTAAATTCAAATTTTGCAATAATGGTATTTATGTATTTTTAAAATTTACTTATGAAATTTTGAAAAGGTACAAGAATCTGGAAAAAAATACCCACTAGTTTCCCAAGGATTCTTACTTTCTGTATTCTATAAAACTGAGAGGTAATGTGCTTTGTGCAAATCCACTGTTACATTTGTTTACAAGTAACTCTGAGGCAGTTCATTAAAATATCCTAGCATTGTATGACATAGATTTCCAATGTTATTCTTAACTACACAGAAAATCTGTATTATTGTGCCACTCTAAGTCAAGATCTTTTGTTGGAATTCTGTGTCAGGGATATGTCAAATAAGATGGCATCATTTCTCCCTTTTTATGGATATCTGTCAAATTTAATAGCCAAAATAATCCTTTCTCTTCCATGTAGAACATTGATCTTCACTTTGGAGTCAGCCTTTTTCCTTTTAGTCAGAGAATTGAACTCTAGGCCTAAACTAATCATTCTTATGAGTCATTTCTTGCAGAAGCCCCAAGTTGAATTGAATTTTAAGATGTATTTAAGTCCCAAATGATTTTAACCTAATACTTGTAGGCTTACATCTTTTGGAAAATACTGATATATAATGAAATCAAATAGTCTCTTCAAGATGTTAGATGGCTTCAGCTACCTCTTTGATGAATTTTATTATTTTTCTCTGAAAAATCTTGTGTTCAGTATATATTTTCCACCAATATAACAAAGGCTTTTTCCTTGATTCTTCAGGGACCAATGACTAGCTATGCATCAAATTTACTTAACTGTGCAAGTGAGGCATAGTCTTCCTGGAAATTCTGAGAGGCATTCTGTGTTGTCTGTCGGGTGACAGTGTGGTGCTGGTGGTGATGGTGATGTCAATGTGAAAGCACCTTGACTAAGGATAGAGGAGCTTAGCCCAGTGTTTTCACACAGTTACTGCTGTAAAATTTGAAACTTGATGGATAAAACTAGGTGAATGTAGCAGAGTTTCAATAGCTTTAATTTCACTTACATTCCAGAAGTCTGAGGGAGGACTGGACTACCTGAAAACAATATTGATAGCCTCATGCTAAACATTATAAACAGTGTAATTCCTAAAAATGTTCCAGACTCCTGCAGAACATTTTATTAAAAGGACAGCATGCTTATTGTAGAATGCCCATGGAAGTGAAACCATATTATAGGTTATGTCAACATTGAAGAAAAACATATATTCACTAGAGGAAATTTATGGAAGTATAAACATCATTAAAGGGTGACTTATGACTTAAAAAAAAAAAAAAAAAACGGTTAACATAACCAAATTTTGCTCATTAAAGTCTGTAGGGGAGAAAGAAGAGAAAGGCAGCTTTGGTCTTTTAATTGCCATTTTTGTGTCCATTGATCATGTTGAACTTGTTTTCAGTTCTTCATAACGTGCTGCTTTAAAATATATGATCTAGAAGCATATTGGCTTTGGCCCCAGCAAAACATGTTGCCAAAGGCCATTTAAGTTGTTTGTTTTCCAGAACTTAAGAAATGTATGTGAACTTGATTTGCTCATACCAAAACTTGTTACAACTACTGAGAAAACACAATAGTAAAGCTAAAGATTTCAAAGATTTTTGACTAAAATGTTACACTTGGTTTTTAGTGGTAAGTGTCCTTTTCCCAGGTGGCACAGTGGTGAAGAATCTGCATGCCAATGCAGGAGATGCAGGTTCAACCCCTAGGTCGGGGAGATCCCCTGGAGTAGGAAATGGTAACTCACTCCAATGTTCTTCAATGGAAATTTTCATAGACAGAGGAGCCTGGTGAGCTATAGTCCATGGGATTGTAAAGAGTCAGACACAACTGAGCATATACACACATCCTTTTCCCTGGTCAAGCATTGTCCACAAATGACAAGCAAACACACATAAATATTTGGAAAGATGCCACTGATGTAGAAGGCACTTCCTGATTGCACATTCAGGAGACTCTAAGTTCCCATGACCAACTGCAATGAATATTATTTAGCACACTCATATAGTCCTATGTCAATTATGCAGTTGACTTTGAATACATCAGTACGATTTGCCTACTGTCAGCTATTGCTTAAAAGGAAAAGTTAGTTTCAGGTCTTCAGCTTGGCATCAGAGGAAAAGATTCAACTCTAGGTTTAAAAAAAAAATCAAGATTTGAGGCAATATTTATTGGCCAGAAACAGTGAGATTATATTTGATCTCTTTCTGTCACTAAAAATGCTGTCTGAAGACAAATTCATGTGTTCAAACACTAAAAATTCAAGTAACAATTGAACAAGTATATGATGACTTGGTTCTAGTAATTAGTCCAAAACTTCAAGATTCTTATCTCCCATATGCCCAGCAAAAGTGACTCTTCCTCTTTTTACCCATCTGTTACAAATAAAACAGAAATTCTGGATACAATTATTTCACAGACTATGCAATATTAAGATTGTTCAACAAAATTTATAATGAAACTAAAGTTTTATTCCCTCCTCTATGTTTTTCTCAATTAATGAAGATTTTACCAATGTATAAGAACATATGTTCTATATCAGAAGAGATGATATCTTGTTTCTCATATAACTGCTATTTGCAATGAAGATAAATCCACAAATGACTATAACAAAGTATCAGAGTATACAAAATTCAGCTATGTATATTTAGGGCAATTTTATGTGGCCTACTTCAATTGTACCCATGGAGAAGGAAATGGCAACCCGCTCTAGTATTCTTGCTTGGGAAATCCCATGGACAGAAAAGCCTTGTGAGCTATAGTTCATGGAGTCACAAAAGGGTTGGACACAACTTGGCAATTAAATAACAATAATTTCAATTATATTCTTTAGCACATAAACTCAGAGAAGGCAATGGCACCCCACTCCAGTACTTTTGCCTGAAAAATCCCATGGACGGAGGAGCCTAGGAGGCTGCAGTCCATGGGGTCGCTAAGAGTCAGACACGACTGAGGGACTTCACTTTCACATTTCACTTTAATGCATTGGAGAAGGAAATGGCAACCCACTCCAGTGTTCTTGCCTTGAGAATCCCAGGAACGGGGGAGCCTGGTAGGCTGCTGTCTATGGCGTCTCACAGAGTCGGACACTACTGAAGTGACTTAGCAGCAGCAGCAGCACATAAACTAGCAATTTATTTTATTTTTTAACTAAAAGAGAAAATTATGAAAAATAGGAAAGGTCATCGTTTTTATCATAGATTTAAGAAAAAAATTAGAATATGAATATTATTGTACCTAATAATTTAGTAGCCTCTTGATGAAAGTGAAAAAGGAGAGTGAAAAATTTGGCTTAAAGCTCAACATTCAGAAAACTAAGATCATGGCATCCAGTCCCATCACTTAATGGCAAATAGATGGGGAAACAGTGTCAGACTTTATTTTTCTGGTCTCCAAAATCACTGCAGATGGTGATTGCAGCCATGAAATTAAAAGACACTTACTCCTTGGAAGAAAAGTTATGACCAACCTAGACAGCATATTCAAAAGCAGAGACATTACTTTGCCAACAAAGGTCCGTCTAGTCAAGGCTATGGTTTTTCCAGTAGTCATAACAAATGAGAACTGGACTATAAAGAAAGCTAAGTGCCAAAGAATTAATGCTTTTGAACTGTGGTGTTGTAGAAGACTCTTGAGAGTCCCTTGGACTGCAAGGAGATCCAACCACTCCATCCTAAAGACGATCAGTCCTGGGTGCTCACTGGAAGGACTGATGTTGAATTTGAAACTTCAGTACTTTGGCCACCTGATGCGAAAAGCTGATTCATTGGAAGAGATCCTGATGCTGGGAATGATTGAGGGCAGGAGGAGAAGGGGACGACAAAGGGTGAGATGGTTGGATGGCATCACTGACTCAATGGACATGGGTTTGGGTGGACTCTGGGAGTTGGTGATGGACAGGGAGGCTTGAGGTGCTGCGGTTCATGGGGTCACAAAGATTCGGACATGACTGAGTGACTGAACTGAACTAAATTTAGTTTTGTGCCACGAGAAAATCACTTTTATTAATAGAGTTCATCAGGCTTATAAAGAACAAATGACCACATGCTCTTCATTCTCATAAAACTGGATCTTAAGTTTTCTGATTTTTCAAGGTTCTCTGTCACTTCTGTCTTTCTTCTTTTTTTCAAAGTCATTTCTTATTGTTTCTTAATGCCAGTTGTTTTTCTCTCATAAACTACAAGATTTTTTCCATTTTTTCTTTCTTTACCATTTTTTTCCCTATTCAATGTGTTTTTAATACTCATGAACTTACAATATGCGTTGTCAATATTTTTTTCTGTAAAGGGACAGACAGTAAACGGTCTAGGCTTTATGCTCAATACTGTCTCTATTACAGCTACTCAGTTTTGCTCTGGATATTTCAGTTTTTTTCTCAATTTTAATGCATTTTTTTAATTTATCTGTTTTAGCAGACCCACTTACTATAATACAGACAATTAAGTTTTGCAGGGTTCTTTGAGAAGGTGGCATTTTTCATGAATTCTCATCTAAATTAGCTGTTACATAAATAAACATGAGAGTAAGCATCTCTTTCATGGGCTCTTGCTGGAAGTTGGAGATCAAAATCCGGACCAACCCAGTAGAGGTTTAAGCTACATCACCTGGTGGCCTGCCCCAGCAAGGCTGTCCATGTAATTCACATCTTTCTTATTATTATAGAGACTCAGCAACAAATAGCACTGCCTTATAACATGAGGTCAGAGCCGGAATAAGAAAGCAATAGACAGTATATAAACTAAAGAATTAGCTGTGTTAAACATTATTTACAAGAAAAAGCAGTGGGCTGGTTTTAGATTGAGGACGATACTTTGCTGATCCTTGACTTAGATCTAAGCTCTTCATTTTAAAAGCCTTTTAGATTGCTCCCCACCAAATTGCTATCACTCTTTACCAAGATGAAGTTTACAGAAGATGTTTTGTTTTAGATGTTTTTTACCCCTTCCTCTTTCCCTCCTTTTTTTTTCTTGTTCTTCATCTTTCTAAATCAGTTTTTTTTTAATATGAATTTATTTATTTTAATTGGATGCTAATTACTTTACAATATTGTATTGTATTTGCCATACATCAACATGAATCAGGTTTTTGAAGACCCGCATAAGTATTCCACCTTCTCCTTTCAACTGAATTGTAAGAAACGCCAATTTCTTTATTGGAAACTGGTTTCTTTATTCCTGAGAACTAGTAACTATCTTCTGTTTACACTCCATAAGCTTTCTTTCATACTTAATTGACCCTTTGCACTACACAAATCAAAAGGAGGTACATAGTGTTTGCTATTACTGAGTAAAGTGGGTCTCTTCTGGACCTTGATTTTTTTATGCCAAATTGAGTTTCATCTAGTTCTCCAAATCTCACATATTAGGTAGCAAGACAAATTCCAAATCACATAAAAATATTAAGAAACTTCACTGGGAATTTATAGATATAAAAGGTCAGCAGGAGAGGGCATTGGTGATCCTGATTTATTCATCATCTGGTCATCATGTTGTTAAGGTCAGGGATCAGCAGAGTTTATGTTCCAGGGGAAAAACTTTTTTGCTTTGGATTCTCTAATCTTTAATACAGATTGCTGTATGGTATACATGCAGCAGTGGAATTTCTAGGTTTTAGGGTCTACACATCTACTCTTGTTCTAAGTGGCTGTAACAATTTGTTGCCCCACAAGCAGAGTATTATTGTAAGTAGAATTCTTATTTCTTCATATTTTTGCTAACAATTGGCATTTCTATCACTTTTAATTTAGAGTCATTTGCTGGATATTATTTTTTTAAACTAATCTTTAATAATTTTGTAGCTTTAAATTAAGTCTATACAAACCTTCCAAAGGAAACAGCAGGCCCTAAGAGAATGCACAACAATTGAGGACATTTTAAAAACATTTATATGATTGTGAATATTTAAATTAAAATGTTCTTAGTAGCTGATCCAATGGGATACAGGTTTTGAGAGGAGAGGAACCTTAGTTCCTCTTTGTTATTTCAAAGTTAGTAGTTGTCACAACAATCACAGTAGATTATCTGCCTATTATTCCACTCCAGTTGAGTTTGATTTGTGTTAACTAAAGCAACAGCAAGCTGCATGTTCTCCTTCTTAACTGGCTGTTTCCACTTCTATTTGTTACCTTTGAGAAAGATACATTAACAACTTGCCCTGAGCAGCAGATTTTGTCGGGGACTTGCTGCCAATTGGGTATTAAAGGGAATTGGGAACACATGTTTTGTTTTAAAAATTCCTAACAATTTGGACTGCTTGGCTTTGGACTGGACTAATTGACAATCAATCATTGTCATGCTGCCTAGCCCATGTGTGATAATCACTTGGGGGACAATAGTTTGCAAGTTGCACTTCATGACTTCGGATCTGAATGGCAGTATCAAAGTAAGTGCTGCCATCTGACCCATTTCACAATGGAATAGGAAATGCAGCTCTTAGTGAAATTCAAACTGTACTAATTTATATTCATCTGATAACCCATTGAGGGGAAAATGGGAATGAGCTGGCAGGTGGCCTTTCAGATATAAAGGGCACATGGCAAAGTGGTTGTTTGTTGCTTACTCACACTGGAATACTAAAGATATCACAGAATATGCATATTTCTGGAATTTTTTTTTATTCTGATCAGCATTCTATTCACAATCTAAAAATTATAATTTAGAAATCTTCTTACATAAGTGAGACTCATTTGTGTATATTTAATACATTTATGAGCATAACATATGGTTTGTTCTTAACAGCTCATGTTAGAATTAGAGCTAGGATTACTGTATTATCATTTATACGGTTTTAATGCATACAAAATTTTGTGGAATTTTTTTCCCTCAGCTTCATGAATGAAAATTAAGCTACTCATTTTTCTTTAGGCACTGGTGTACTGATTCTAATGTTTTCTCATATTGCTGGCACAAAATGACAGAGAAAACATCTTTTTGAAATAGGTGTTTGGAAAGATATTCTTGAGAACACATTTAGATCAAAGTGAGAAAATATTTTTAAAAATCTGAAAATCAGAATGACCAAGTGTCTTCATTTTTATATGTGTATACACACACACACACACACACACACACACACACACACCCCCTAAGTTCAAATAAAGGCAATGTTCTATTAGGGCTTTGCTCTTTAGAGATTATTGTTTGATTACAACCAAAGCTTGATGTATTTTCTTTAATTTTTTAGAATTCTATTGCTCTCATAAAATAGAAATAACCTTTACTGACTCTTCAAGGTGTATTTTCTTCAATGTCTACAAATCAGTCTGAGAAGTAACATTCATTCCATGAGTTGTTTTCCTAATGAATTCAAATCAATTCTATAGTTGAAGTGGGGCTTCCCAGGTGTTGTGGTAGTAAATAATACACCTGCCAATGCAGGAGATCTAGGAAATGTGGGTTCGATTCCTGGGTCTGGATGATCTCCTGGAGTAGGAAATGGCAACCTACTCCAGTATTCTGGCCTGGAGAATTCCATGGACTCTATAGTCCATGGAGTCACAAAGAGTTGGATATGACTGACTGACTTTTGTTTCCCGGTATTCTTGCTTTGGAAATCCCATGGGCAGAGAAACATGGTAGGCTACAGACCATGGGTTTGCAGAATCAGTGAGCACACATAAAATAATGATTAAAAGTGTCAAATTACTATTTTTTTTAAAATGTACTTATTCATTTGCCAGGAGAAATATCAATAACTTCAGATATGCAGATGATACCACCCTTATGGCAGAAAGTGAAGAGGAACTAAAAAACCTCTTGATGAAAGTGAAACTGGAGAGTGAAAAAGTTGGCTTAAAGCTCAACATTCAGAAAATGAAGATCATGGCATCTGGTCTCATCACTTCATGGGGAATAGATAGGGAAATAGTGGAAACAGTGTCAGACTTTATTTTTCTGGGCCCCAAAATCACTGTAGATGGTGACTGCAGCCATGAAATTAAAAGACGCTTACTTCTTGGAAGGAATGTTATCACCAACCTAGATAGCATATTCAAAAGCAGAGACATTACTTTGACAACAAAGATCTGTCTAGTCAACGCTATGGTTTTTCCTGTGGTCATGCGTGGATATGAGAGTTGGACTGTGAAGAAGGCTGAGCGCCGAAGAATTGATGCTTTTGAACTGTGGTGTTGGAGAAGACTCTTGAGAGACCCTTGGACTGCAAGGAGATCCAACCAGTCCATTCTAAAGGAGACCAGTCCTGGGATATCTTTGGAAGGAATGATGCTAAAGCTGAGAAACTCCAGTACTTTGGCCACCTCATGCGAAGAGTTGACTCATTGGAGAGGACTTTGATGCTGGGAGGGATTGGGGGCAAGAGGAGAAGGGGACGACAGAGGATGAGATGGCTGGATGGCATCACTGACTCGATGGACGTGAGTCTGAGTGAACTCCGGGAGTTGGTGATGGACAGAGAGGCCTGGCGTGCTGCGATTCATGGGGTCTCAAAGAGTCAGTCATGACTGAGCGACTGATCTGATCTGATCTGATTCATCTGTTTCTGCTGCCGCTGCTGCTAACTCACTTCAGTCATGTCCGACTCTGTTTGACCCCATAGAAGGCAGCCCACCAGGCTCCACCGTCCCTGGGATTCTCCAGGCAAGAACACTGGAGTGGGTTGCCATTTCCTTCTCCAATGCATGAAAGTGAAAAGTGAAAGTGAAGTCGCTCAGTCCTATCCGATTCTTCACAACCCCATGCACTGCAGCCCACCAGGCTCCTCCATCCGTGGGACTTTCCAGGCAAGAGTACTGGAGTGGGGTGCCATTGCCTTCTCCCCATCTGTTTCTAAAACATACTTAATAATGTGATAAATCTTTTAAAAACAACATAATATTGTATGGGCTAATGTGTATATACTCAGGTAGACTATCTTCGAGGAAATTTCAACTTTATTTTTAAATATTAAAAAGATTAAAGATTAATGTGGTAGTAGTGCTGCAGCTCAGTCATTCCCCACTCTTTGAGGACTGTAGACTGGATACTTTACCACTGTGTCACTTGGGAGAACCCTTCAAGATTAATAATTTATACAAAATATGAAAAGAATAAATACAAAATAATATGTTCCAGAACTGCTGGAGTAATAATATTAACAAGAAAAAAGCATATAAAGCAACATTATAAATTAGGAGAATTTGAAAATTAAGTCTAGCAATAATGACAATTATTTAAATTTCACTGTGTCTCTGGAACTCCACTCCACCTTACATGTTTATCTTATTCAATCTATGAAACGACTCTGTCAAGTAATTTTTATTATTTATGTTATATGTATATTTGCACAGCTATAGATTACTCAGACATATATATAAATAGTACTCTGCATAAATTTTTATATTTTACAGATGCAATTGTGGGCAGCCAGGCTTCAGCAATATGTGTACCATGAAATTCCAGATGTTCAAACTGGTTTTAGGCAAGGTAGAGGAACCAGAGATCAAATTGCCAACAACCGCTGGATCATTGAAAAGGCAAGAGAGTTCCAGAAAAACAACTATTTCTGCTTTATTGACTATGCCAAAGCCTTTGACTGTGTGGATCACAATAAACCGTGGACAATTCTGAAAGAGATGAGAAAAGACCACTTGACCTGCCTCTTGAGAAATCTGTATGCAGGTCAGGAAGCAATAGTTAGAAGTGGACATGGAACAACAGACTGATTCCAAATAGGAAAAGGAGTACATCAAGGCTATATAGTGTCACCTTGCTTATTTAACTTATATGCAGAGTACATCATGAGAAACGCTGGACTGGAAGAAGCACAAGCTGGAATCAAAATTGCTGGGAGAAATATCAATAACCTCAGATATGCAGATGACACCACCCTTATGGCAGAGAGTGAAGAGGAACTTAAAAGCCTCTTGATGAGAGTGAAAGAGGAGAGTGAAAAAGTTGCCTTAAAGCTCAACATTCAGAAAATGAAAATCATGGCATCTGGTCCCATCATTTCATGGGAAATGGATGGGGAAACTGTGGAAACAGTGTCAGACTTTATTTTGGGGGGCTCCAAAATCACTGCAGATGTTAATTGCAGCTTGAAGTTAAAAGACACTTACTCCTTGGAAGAAAAGTTATCACCAACCTAGATAACATATGCAAAAGCAGAGACATTACTTTGTCAACAAAGGTCCATCTAGTCAAGGCTATGGTTTTTCCAGTAGTCATGTATGGATGTGAGAGTTGGACTGTGAAGAAAGCTGAGCACTGAAGAATTGATGCTTTCGAACTGTGGTGTTGGGGAAGACTCTTGAGAGTCCCTTGGACTGCAAGGAGATCCAGCCAGTCCATTCTGAAGGAGATCAGCCCTGGGATTTCTTTAGAAGGAATGATGCTAAAGCTGAAACTCCAGTACTATGGCCACCTCATGCAAAGAGTTGAGTCACTGGAAAAGACTCTATGATGGGAGGTATTGGGGGCAGGAGGAGAAGGTGACAGCAGAAGATGAGATGGCTGAATGGCATCACCGACTCGATGGACAGGAGTTTGTGTGAACTCTGGGAGATGGTGATGGACAGGGAGGCCTGGCGTGCTGCTATTCATGGGGTCGCAAAACATCAGACACGACTGAGTGACTGAACTGAACTGAATTTCTCACAGTTACACAGTGGATGTTAAAATGGGATTTGTCTGAATTAAAATCTAGATTCCATCTTGTTTCATAATCAATGACCTGATGACTCTATAGGGGATATTTGTTTTGAATACAGATGAAAGATCCTAAAATGGTTGAAGAAATGAGAATTGGACTGCTAAGAACTCTACTGAGCAACAAAAAGGATATTTGCAAATAATCTAAGTTTCATTTAATGCTTATTTTCTTGAATGAAAATCCCACAGTAAGAAAGAGTACAAACTTATTTCTTGCAGTAATCTAAGGCTGTTCTATAAGTTCTATAAGACAGTATACAAATGAGTATTCCATAATATTAAAGTCATTTTGAACGTGGTAATTTCATTATATTTTGCCTCACTATGCTTTTGGTCTGTAAAGAAAGGCTACATATTAATCATAAATATTTCATGTAATAGGTACTCAACTCATGTTTATCAAATAGAATGAATGACTGAAGATATGATGATATGACTTGCTATAACTGAATCAGTTATTTAATAAAGCACTTTAAAAAACAATCATAAAGTCATCCACAATCTATTTCCCTTCTATTATCTGACCCTGTTATTATCTTTGCCAAGTGTTTTAATTGCTATGTGTATTCAAGTTTCATGCATATAAAAGAATTGAATTTCCATATTTTTGTGCTGCAAGACAATTTTGCATTGGGCACAGATTTTTAAATTGTAAAAAATAGAAGTACATTTCATACAGTATCATTTCAGTCCAGTTCAGTCTTTCAGTCGTGTCTGACTCTTTGGGACCCCATGAATTGCAGCACGCCAGGCCTCCCTGTCCATCACCAGCTCGCGGAGTTCACTCAAACTCACATCCATCGAGTCAGTGATGCCATCCAGCCATCTCATCCTCTGTCGGCCCCTTCTCCTCCTGCCCCCAATCCCTCCCAGCATCAGAGTCTTTTCCAATGAGTCAACTCTGCATGAGGTGGCCAAAGTACTGGAGTTTCAGCTTTACCATCATTCCTTCCAAAGATATCCCAGGGCTGATCTCCTTTAGAAAGGACTGCTTGGATCTCCTTGCAGTCCAAGGGACTCTCAAGAGTCTTCTCCAACACCACAGTTCAAAAGCGTCAATTCTTTGGTGCTCAGCTTTCTTCACTATCCAGCTCTTGCATCCATACATGACCACTGGAAAAACCATAGCCTTGACTAGATGTACCATTGTTGGCAAAGTAATGTCTCTGCTTTTGAATATGTGATCTAGGTTGGTCATAACTTTTCTTCCAAGGAGTAAGCGTCTTTTAATTTCATGGCTGCAGTCACCATCTGCAGTGATTTTCGAGCCCCCAAAATAAAGTCTGACACTCTTTCCACTGTTTACCCATCTATTTCCCATGAAATGATGGGACCAGATGCCATGATCTTCATTTTCTGAATGTTGAGCTTTAAGCCAACTTTTTCACTCTCCTCTTTCACTCTCATCAAGAGGCTTTTTCGTTCCTCTTCACTTTCTGCCATAAGGGTGGTGTCATCTGCATATCTGAGGTTATTGATATTTTTCCCAGCAATCTTGATTCCAGCTTGTGTTTCTTCCAGCCCAGCGTTTCTCATGATGTACTCTGCATATATGCTAAATAAGCAAGGTGACAGTATACAGCCTTGATATACTCCTTTTCCTATTTGGAATCAGTCTGTTGTTCCATGTCCAGTTCTCACTGTTGCCTCCTGCCCTGCATATAGGTTTCTCAAGAGGCAGATCAGGTGGTCCGGTATCCCCATCTCTTTCAGAATTGTCCACGGTTTATTGTGATCCACACAGTCAAAGGCTTTGGCATAGTCAATAAAGCAAAAATAGATATATATATATATATATATATTTTTTAACTCTCTTGCTTTTTCAATGATCCAGCAGTTGTTGGCAATTTGATCTCTGGTTCCTCTGTCTTTTCTAAAACCAGCTTGAACATTTAGATACTGTGATTACTGGCTACAAATTTACTGAGAAAGAACACAGTACAGCAACTGATTAAACAGAATTAGTTACTTTTTAGTAGATGTTTATGAATAATATATGAAATTTATGTGTGTGTGTGCTCAGTTTCTCAGTCATGATTGACTCTTTGTGACCCCATGAACTGTAGCCCGCCAGGCTGCTCTGTCCATGAAATTCTCCAGGCAAGAATATTGCAGTAGGTTGTCATTTCCTCCTCTAGGGCATCTTCCCAAACCAGGATCTAACCCACATCTCTTGCATCTTCCGCACTGGCAACCAGATTCTTTATCACTTGCTCCACTTGAGAAAAGAGAGTCAGTGGCTCACTCGTGTCTGACTCTTTACAATCCATGGAATTCTCTAGCTGAGAACACTGGAGTGGGTAACCTTTCCCTTCTCCAGTGGATATTCCCAACCCAGGGATTGAACCCAAGTCTTCCATATTGCAGGAGGATTCTTTACCAGCTGAGCCACAAGGGAAGCAAAACCATGAATTTTATAATAAGTAATAGTATTATAGTAGTAATATAGTAAATATAATAAGTAAAGAATCTGTCTGCAATGTGGGAGACCCTGATTTGATCCATAGGTTGGGAAGACTCCCTGGAGAGGGAATGGGAACCCATTCAAGTATTCTTGAAGAATCCCATGGACAGAGCAGTCTGGTGAGCTATAGTCCATAGGATTGCAAAAAGTTGAACACCACTGAGGGACCAACATTTCATTTCATTTTATCATTTTTGTAGTTACTCCAATGAAATTAAAAAATTTTTAATCTGAAACCTTTGGGGCCTATGCAAATATTATTAAATACTCTATTTTTAAGTGATTTCTGTGTTCTTAATGGATATATGTTGTGCTTAGTCACTCAGTCATATCTGACTCTTTGAGACCCCATAGCCTGTAGCCTGCCAAATTTATCTATTCCTGGGGATTCTCCAGGCAAGAATACTGGAGTGGGTTATCATTTTATTCTCCAGGGGATCTTCCTGACCCAGAAATGGAACCGAGGTCTCCTGCATTGCAGGCGGATTCTTTACCAGCTAAACTACAAGGGAATAAATTTTACTCTAAAAAAACTTAGCAAGATATTCAATAGAAAAAATGTTGGACTTGGAGAATCTCATCTACAGAGCTATAAGGTATATTATCTTGGGCATATCTTTAACTTTGTGGAGTTTGATTTATTTGTATTTAATACAAAATATGTTTTGTACTGAGTTGTGTGAGTTAAAATAAAATTATATGCTATGCATTTTTTTAATTAAAGAAATGTATCACTCTAACACAATTTTGATTACATAAAACTAGCGAAGCATCCAAGCTTGCAATACTCTTGTTTTTCTTCAGATTGTATGAATTTTTCACCTTTTGTCAAGCTTTCAGACTACTTTTATTAACACAATATTTATTGGTTCTTCAACTGTCTGATATTTACTGAATCTTATAAACATGTGCAACACTATGATAAACACTGTGAGGGACTCAAATATTTACCACATGTATTTTATCTTTCAGGTGACTGTAGTGAAAATATCAAGATATATCACTTTAGAAAGTATATATTAAAAGATAATGAAAAATGAGTGCTTCTGACAGAGTCTACAGAAATTTATAGGAAAAAGCTAATTTCAACACTGAAATTTGATTAAAATAATTCAGCTGAGAGCTAAGTATAGTTCTGGGAGGGATAATGTTGAGGAAAAGACAATACCATATAAGAAAAATAAAATAAGAGGTGGTGCTGGGAAAAATCTTGGGGAACATGGTAGCAAATCAGGAAATGGGATATGGCCTTTAACCTAGCTATGTTGACAAGGTCACTTTAGTGCAACTATTTGTTGTCATCATCGTTGTTGTTGAGCTGTGTCAGGCTCTTTGTAACTGCATTAACTTCAGCATGCTAGGCTTCCATGTCCTTCACTATCTCCCAGAGTTTGCTCAAACTCATGTTCACTGAGTCAGGGATGCCATCCAACAATCTCATCCTCTGTCATCCTCTTCGCCTAAGATTTTCCCAGCATCAGAATCTTTCCAATGAGTTGGCTCTTTGCATCAGGTGGCCAGAGTATTGGAGCTCCAGCATCAGTCCTTCCAATAAATGTTAAATAAGGAATATTTTAATACTTACATTTATTTTCTACTTCTTAAAGGAAACTAGATTATAAAATTCTTTGCACAATAAAATATACATTAACATCTTTAGATCACACTCCTCAATTCTTCCCTTCAGATCAGATCAGATCAGATCAGTCGCTCAGTAGTGTCCGACTCTTTGCGACCCCATGAACCGCAGCACGCCAGGCCTCCCTGTCCATCACCAGCTCCCAGAGGTCACCCAGACTCGCATCCATCGAGTCAGTGATGCCATCCAGCCATCTCATCCTCTGTCGTCCCCTTCTCCTCCTGCCCTCAATCCCTCCCAGCATCAGAGTCTTCTCCAATGAGTCAACTCTTCGCATGAGATGGCCAAAATACTGGAGTTTCAGCTTTAGCATCATTCCTTCTAAAGAAATTCCAGGACTGATCTCCTTCAGAATGGACTGGTTGGATCTTCTTGCAGTCCAAGGGACTCTCAAGAGTCTTCTCCAACACCACAGTTCAAAAGCATCAATTCTTCGGCGCTCAGCCTTCTTCACAGTCCAGCTCTCACATCCATACATGACCACAGGAAAGACCATAGCCTTGACTAGGCGAACCTTTGTTGGTAAAGTAATGTCTCTGCTTTTGAATATGCTATCTAGGTTGGGGTCTCTGCTTTTGAATATGCTATCTAGGTTGGTCATAACTTTCCTTCCAAGGAGCAAGCGTCTTTTAATTTCATGGCTGCAATCACCATCTGCAGTGATTTTGGAGCCCAGAAAAACAAAGTCTGACACTGTTTCCACTGTTTCCCCATCTATTTCCCATGCAGTGATGGGACCAGATGCCATGATCTTCGTTTTCTGAATGTTGAGCTTTAAGCCAACCTTTTCACTCTCCACTTTCACTTTCATCAAGAGGCTTTTTAGCCCCTCTTCACTTTCTGCCATAAGAGTGGTGTCATCTGCATATCTGAGGTTATTGATATTTCTCCCGGCAATCTTGATTCCAACTTGTGTTTCTTCCAGTCCAGCATTTCTCATGATGTACTCTGCATATAAGTTAAATAAACATGGTGACAATATGCAGCATTGACGTACTCCTTTTCCTATTTGGAACCAGTCTGTTGTTCCATGACCAGTTCTAACTGTTGCTTCCTGACCTGCATACAGATTTCTTAAGAGCCAGATCAGGTGGTCTGGTATTCCCATCTCTTTCAGAATTTTCCATAGTTTATTGTGATCCACACAGTCAAAGGCTTTGGCATAGTCAATAAAGCAGAAATAGATGTTTTTCTGGAACTCTCTTGCTTTTTCCATGATCCAGCGGATGTTGGCAATTTGATCTCTGGTTCCTCTGCCTTTTCTAAAACCAGCTTGAACATCAGGAAGTTCACGGTTCACATATTGCTGAAGCCTGGCTTGGAGAATTTTGAGCATTACTTTACTAGCATGTGAAATGAGTGCAATTGTTCAGTAGTTTGAGCACTCCTTGGCATTGCCTTTCTTTGGGATTGGGATGAAAACTGACCTTTTCCAATCTTGTGGCCACTGCTGAGTTTTCCAAATTTGCTGGCATATTGAGTGTAGCACTTTCACAGCATCATCATTCAGGACTTGGAATAGCTCCACTGGAATTCCATCACCTCCACTAGCTTTGTTCGTAGTGATGCTTTCTAAGGCCCATTTGACTTCACATTCCAAGATCCTCTACCTATCCATGAAGCTTTCCTTTTGCCCAGAATTTCTTTTCTTGAATTGAAAACTTCATAAGAAATTAGCCAAGGCAAATATTCCTGAAATTAAAAAGACCATATTAAAAATTCTTATTCTGATAGCAACTGTTCTGGCTAAAATAAAAACTAAATGTAGAAGAGAACTGAAAAATAAGACTCAATAGGTAAAATAGATTTAATTAACCAGTATGGATTCTGGGCAGAGAAGGCAATGGCACCCCACTCTAGTACTCTTGCCTGGAAAATCCCACGGATGGAGGAGCCTGGTAGGCTGCAGTCCATGGGGTCGCTAAGAGTTGGACACAACTGAGAGACTTCACTTTCACTTTTCACTTTCATGCATTGGAGAAGGAAATGGCAACCCACTCCAGTGTTCTTGCGTGGAGAATCCCAGGGACAGGGGAGCCTGATGGGCTGCCGTCTATGGGGTCACACAGAGTCGGACACGACTGAAGTGACTTAGCATAGCATAGCATAGATTCTGGAACAGTAATGTGATTAAAACAATGTTTAAGGGTCAGAACTATGGCAATAATGGTAGAATGGATTTGGAATGTAGTTCATCACTTACAATGAGGACAACTGTGGGGAGATTTTGGTAGTATCCACAAATACTTATGGCTGGACAAAGTGGAGGATGTTAAGGTTGAAAAAGACATGTGTGAAAGACATTTCATCTGGACAGTAGGAGAGGATGATGCCCAATTGCATATTGAAAACAAAGAAGGTGATCCTTTGAATCACAACATTAAAGCTATTAATAAAAATAGGAAAGTTAAGAAAAAGAGTTATTTTTCAGTGAAGATAATGATTTTAGTTTTGGATATTTGAAGTTTATGCTAGGAGAGTCACATACTTATTTTTCATGTTTATTATCATTGTTTAAATTTATGACACCTAGCTTTCAAAAAAAGGATTTAATTTTTTAAAAAATACCTCAAAATTAATCAGTTAAAGTATTATCAAATTCTAAAAGCAAAAACGATAAGAAACATTTGAATTGATTAACTATTTAGAAAGAGGGAAAATTAGCTGGAAGTTATTTTCTTTTAGTCATTAAGAATTGACAAATTTTTGTCTGAAAATATTTTATTAATAAATGTAATACCTAAAATCTACTCTAGTTTTTTTTTTTCACTTTATCAAGAATCTCTTTTATTGATTATCAGAAACATTACAAACATCTAATATGAACAAACTGTAACATGACAGTATTTAGTTTGAACAATTAATACATTTCAGATATAATATTATACATATTTCAATGTTATTCTCCCCAATCATCCCACCCTCTCCCGGTCCCAGAGTCCAAAAGTCTGGTCTATACATCAGTGTCTCTTTTGCTGTCTCGTAAATAGGGTTATTTTCACCATCTTTCTAAATTCCATATATATGCGTTAGTATACTGTATTTGTGTTTTTGTTTCTGGCTTACTTCACTCTGTATAATAGGCTCCAGTTCCATCCACCTCCTTAGAACTGATTCAAATGTATTCTTTTTAATGGCTGAGTAATACTCCATTGTGTATATGTACCACTGCTTGCTTATCCATTCATCTGTGGATGGACATCTAGGTTGCTTCCACGTTCTGGCTATTGCAAACAGTGCTGCTATGAACATTGGAGTACACGTGTCTCTTTCAATTCTGGTTTTCTCACTGTATATGCCCAGCAGTGGGATTGCTGGATCATAAGGCAGTTCTATTCCCAGTTTTTTGAGGAATCTCCAGACTGTTCTCCATAGTGGCTGTACCAGTTTGCATTCCCACCAACAGTGCAAGAGTGTTCCCTTCTCTCCGCACCCTCTCCAGCATTTATTGCTTGTGGTCTTTTGGATAGCAGCCATTCTGATTGGCGTGAAATGGTATCTCATAGTGGTTTTGATTTGCATTTCTCTGATAATGAGTGATGTTGAGCATCTTTTCATGTGTTTGTTAGCCATCTGTATGTCTTCTTTGGAGAAATGTCTATTGAGTTCTTTGGCCCATTTTTTGATTGGGTCATTTATTTTTCTGGAATTGAGCTGTAGGAGTTGCTTGTATATTTTTGAGATTAGTTGTTTGTCAGTTGCTTCATTTGCTATTATTTTCTCCCATTCTGAAGGCTGTCTTTTCACCTTGCTTATAGTTTCCTTTGTTGTGCACAAGCTTTTAAGTTTGATTAGGTCCCATTTGTTCATTTTTGATTTTATTTCCGATATTCTGGGAGGTGGGTCATGGAGGATCCTGCTGTGATGTAAGTCAGAGAGTGTTTTGCCTGTTTTCCTCTAGGAGTTTTATGGTTTCTGGTCTTACATTTAGCTCTTTAATCCATTTTGAGTTTATTTTTGTGTATGGTGTTAGAAAGTGTTCTAGTTTCATTCTTTTACAAGTGGTTGACTAGTTTTCCCAGCACCACTTGTTAAAGAGATTGTCTTTAATCCATTGTATATTCTTGCCTCCTTTGTCAAAGATAAGGTGACCATATGTGTGTGGATTTATCTCTGGGCTTTCTATTTTGTTCCATTGATCTATATTTCTGTCCTTGTGCCAGTACCATACTGTCTTGATGACTGTGGCTTTGTAGTAGAGCCTGAAGTCAGGCAGGTTGATTCCTCCAGTTCCGTTCTTCTTTCTCAAGATAGCTTTGGCTATTCGAGGTTTTTTGTATTTCCATACAAATTCAGAAATTATTTGTTCTAGCTCTGTGAAGAATACCGTTGGTAGCTTGATGGGGATTGCATTGAATCTATAAATTGCTTTGGGTAGTATACTCATTTTCACTATATTGATTCTACCAATCCATGAACATGGTATATTTCTCCATCTATTAGTGTCCTCTTTGATTTCTTTCACCAGTGTTTTATAGTTTTCTATATATAGGTCTTTAGATTCTTTAGGAAGATATATTCCTAAGTATTTTATTGTTTTCATTGCAATGGTGAATGGAATTGTTTCCTTAATTTCTCTTTCTATTTTCTCGTTATTAGTGTACAGGAATGCAAGGGATTTCTGTGTGTTAATTTTATACCCTGCAACTTTACTATATTCATTGATCAGTTCTAGTAATTTTCTGGTGGAATCTTTAGGGTTTTCTACGTAGATGATCATGTCATCTGCAAACAGTGAGAGTTTTACTTCTTCTTTTCCAATTTGGATTCCTTTTATTTCTTTTTCTGCTCTGATTGCTGGGGCCAAAACTTCCAAAACTATGTTGAATAGTAATGGTGAAAGTGGGCATCCTGGTCTTGTTCCTGACTTTAGAGGAAATGCTTTCAGTTTTTCACCATTGAGGATAATGTTTGCTGTGGGTTTGTCATATATAGCTTTTATTATGTTGAGGTATGTTCCTTCTATTCCTGCTTTCTGGAGAGTTTTTATCATAAATGGATGTTGAACTTTGTCAAAGTCTTTCTCTGCATCTATTGAGATAATCATATGGTTTTTATTCTTCAGTTTGTTAATGTGGTGTATTACGTTGATTGATTTGCGGATATTGAAGGATATCCCTTGCATTCCTGGGATAAAGCCCACTTGGTCATGGTGTATGATCTTTTTAATGTGTTGTTGGATTCTGATTGCTAGAATTTTGTTAAGGAGTTTTGCATCTATGTTCATCAGTGATATTGGCCTGTAGTTTTCTTTTTTTGTGGCATCTTTGTCAGGTTTTGGTATTAGGGTGATGGTGGCCTCATAGAATGAGTTTGGAAGTTTGCCTTCCTCTGCAATTTTCTGGAACAGTTTGAGTAGGATAGGTGTTAGCTCTTCTCTAAATTTTTGGTAGAATTCAGCTGTGAAGCCGTCTGGACTTGGGCTTTTGTTTGCTGGAAGATTTCTGATTACAGTTTCAATTTCCGTGCTTGTGACAGATCTGTTAAGAGTTTCTATTTCTTCCTGATCCAGTTTTGGGAAGTTGTACTTTTCTAAGAATTTGTCCATTTCTTCCACATTGTCCATTTTATTGCCATATAATTGCTGATTGTAGTCTCTTATGATCCTTTGTATTTCTGTGCTGTCTGTTGTGATCTCTCCATTTTCATTTCTAATTTTATTGATTTGACTTTTCTCCCTTTGTTTCTTGATGAGTCTGGCTAGTGGTTTGTCAATTTTATTTACCCTTTCAAAGAACCAGCTTTTGGCTTTGTTGATTTTTGCTATGGTTTCTTTTGTTTCTTTTGCATTTATTTCTGCCCTAATTTTTAAGATTTCTTTCCTTCTACTAACCTTGGGATGCTTCATTTCTTCCTTTTCCAGTTGCTTTAGGTGTAGAGTTAGGTTATTTATTTGGCTTTTTTCTTGTTTCTTGAGGTATGCCTGTATTGCTATGAACTTTCCCCTTAGGACTGCTTTTACAGTGTCCCACAGGTTTTGGGTTGTTGTGTTTTCATTTTCATTCGTTTCTATGCAGAATTTGATTTCTTTTTTGATTTCTTCTGTGATTTGTTGGTTATTCAGCAGTGTGTTGTTCAGCCCCCATATGTTGGAATTTATAATAGTTTTTCTCTTGTTATTGAGATTTACTCTTACTGCATTGTGGTCAGAAAAAATGCTTGGGATGATTTCAATTTTTCTGAACTTACCAAGGCTAGATTTATGGCCCAGGATGTGGTCTATCCTGGAGAAGGTTCCGTGTGCGCTTGAGAAAAAGGTGAAATTCATTGTTTTGGGATGAAATGTCCTATAGATATCAATTAGTTCTAACTGGTCTATTGTATCGTTTAAAGTTTGTGTTTCCTTGTTAATTTTCTGTTTAGTTGATCTATCCATTGGTGTGAGTGGGGTATTAAAGTCTCCCACTATTATTGTGTTATTGTTGATTTCTCCTTTCATACTTGTTAGTATTTGTCTTATATATTGTGGTGCTCCTAAGTTGGGTGCATATATATTTATAATTGTTATATCTTCTTCTTGGATTGATCCTTTGATCATTAGGTAGTGACCTTCTTTGTCTCTTTTCACATCCTTTGTTTTAAAGTCTATTTTATCTGATATGAGTATTGCTACTCCTGCTTTCTTTTGGTCTCTATTTGCCTGGAAAATCTTTTTCCAGCCCATGACTTTCAGTCTGTATGTGTCCCCTGTTTTAAGGTTGGTCTCTTGTATACAACATATGGAGGGGTCTTGTTTTTGTATCCATTCAGCCAGTCTCTGTCTTTTGGTTGGGGCATTCAACCCATTTACATTTAAGGTAATTAATGATACATATGATCCCGTTGCCATTTACTTTGTTATTTTGGGTTTGAATTTATATATCCTTTTTGTGTTTCCTGTCTAGAGAATGTCCTTTAGTATTTATTGGAGAGCTGGTTTGGTGGTGCTGAATTCTCTCAGCTTTTGCTTGTCTGTAAAGGTTTTGATTTCTCCTTCATATTTGAATGAGATCCTTGCTGGGTACAATAATCTGGGCTGTAGGTTCTTTTCTTTCATCACTTTAAGTATGTCTTGCCATTCCCTCCTGGCTTGGAGAGTTTCTATTGAAAGATCAGCTGTTATCCTTATGGGAATTCCCTTGTGTGTTATTTGTTGTTTTTCCCTTGCTGCTTTTAATATTTGTTCTTTGTGTTTGATCTTTGTTAATTTGATTAATATGTGTCTTGGGGTGTTTCGCCTTGGGTTTATCCTATTTGAGACTCTCTGGGTTTCTTGGACTTGAGTGATTATTTCCTTCCCCATTTTAGGGAAGTTTTCAACCATTATCTTCTCTAGTATCTTCTCATGGTCTTTCTTTTTGTCTTCTTCTTCTGGGACTTCTATGATTCGAATATTGTAACGTTTAAAATTGTCCTGGAGGTCTCTGAGATTGTCCTCATTTCTTTTAATTCGTTTTTCTTTTTTTCTCCTCTGATTCATTTAATTCTGCCATTCTATCTTCTAATTCGCTAATTCTATCTTCTGCCTCTGTAATTCTACTATTTGTTGCCTCCAGAGTGTTTTGGATCTCATTTATTGCATTATTCATTATATATTGATTCTTTTTTATTTCTTCTAGGTCCTTGTTAAATCTTTCTTGCATCTTCTCAATGCTTTTCTCCAGGCTATTTATCCATGATTCCATTTTGCTTTCCAGATTTTGGATTAATTTCACTATGATTATTTGGAATTCTTTATCAGGTAGGTTCGCTATTTCTTCCTCTTTTGTTTGGTTTGGTGGGCATTTATCCTGTTCCTTTACCTGCTGGGAATTCTTCTGTCTCTTCATCTTGTTTAAATTGCTGAGTTTAGGGTGTCTTTACTGTATTCTGGTAGTCTGTGGAGTTCTCTTTATTGTGGCGTTTCTGCACTATATGTGGGTTTGTACCGGTGGCTTGTCGAGGTTTCTTGTTTATGGAAGCTTGTATCGGTGTTCTGGTGGGTGGAGCTGGATTTCTTTTCTCTGGGGTGGGAGTGTCTAGTAGTGAGTTATGAGATGTCTATGATTTGGGGGTCGCTTTGTGTAGCCTGTGTATTAGAGCTCAGGGCTGTGTTCTTGTTTTTCTGGAGAATTTGCTTGGTGTGTCTTGTCGTGGAACTTGCTGGTCTTTGTGTGATGCTTGGTTTCAGTGTAGGTATGGAGGCTTTTGATGAGCTCCTGTCAATTAATGTTTCGTAGGATCAGGGTATGGACTTAAGCCTCCTGGTTCCAGTTATCGGTCTTATTTTTACAGTAGTCTCAAAAACTTCTTCTTCTATAATGCATTCCACAACTGGACCGTTCAGAGATGTTCACGGAGTTATACAGAGAAGGAAAAAGGGAGGAAGGAGACAGGTGGTCAGGAGGATAAAAGGAGGGAATGTGAAGGAGAGAGCCAGATCTAGTCAGTAATCAGTAAAGAAAAGAAAAAAGGAAAGGAAAAAAGCAAAGGACAAAAAGGAAAAAAGAAAAAAAAAAAAAAATAGGGTCGCAAAAGTTATATCTAAAGGTGGAGATTAATGAAGTACTAGAGGATAAAAAAAAATAAAAATAAAAGAAACAAAACAAAACAAACAACAACAAAAAAAATTAAAAGGAAAAAAAAATTTTGTTTTCCTTTTTCCAATTAAAAAATAATAAAAATTAAAAAAATATATATAAAAAAGAAAAAAAAAGGAAATAATGATGGTAAAAATAGTAACAATATATATAAGAGTTTCTCTATTATTGTTGTGGGTTCAGTTCATTTTCGGCTAGTTCCTTGTTCCGGCTTAAATTTCTCAAGATCTATAGGCCCCTTTCTCTGTAGTTGGTCTGTATAGTCCTTTGTTCTGTGCACGGTTTGGCGGTGTTCTGGGCCAAGGCCAGCCACTCGTGTGGTCAGCGCTGCACAATCTGGACTGCTGGCCCAAACTACTCCAATTAGGCAGCACTCCAGACAATCAGGCGAACACAGTCTGCGATGCAGCCCGCAGAGGGGGAGGGGCCGGCGACGGGAATGGCGGGCGGGTGGGGGGGGGGGTTGGGGTGGCCCTCGTGGGAGGCCCCGGCACAGCGGGCGGGGGCACGCCTGCGTGGGAGTGGCCAGCGGGATAGCGACCAGTGGGGGAGAGTCCCGTGGGGGAGTGGCCCTCGGGGGAGTGGCCGGCAGGGGAGCGTCCCGCATGGGAACGGCCAAGGCGTCTCCCTGCCCAGCCCCGGCTCCCCAGTGGCAGATGCGAGCGTTTGCAGCGATGCTTCTCCACTGCGGAAGTTACTGCAGGGCCCGCAGTCTGTGGGTTCTAATTGCTCAACTGTTCTCCTCCCTGTTATGATAGTCTCCGTGTTTCCCAGGTTCGGTGCAGATTCCACAGGGAGAGTGTTTCCTGGTGTTTGGAAACTTCTCTTTTTAAGACTCCCTTCCCCGGACAGAGGTCCGCCCCTCCCTCTTTGTCTCTCTCTGGCTTCTATATTCTTTCCTACCTCCTTTAGAAGGCAGTGAGTTGCTTTTCTGGGTGTCCGACGTCCTCCGCCAGCACTCCAAAGCTGTTTGTGGAATTTACTCGGCGCCCAGATGTCCCTTTGATGAATTTGTGGAGGAGAAAGTGCTAATCCTTTCCCCGTCCTAATCCTCCGCCATCTTAACTTGAAGTTTTTCTTTTTTTTAAAAACTTGCCCTAAAAACTTTTTTTGAGAATTTACCTAGAGAAGTGATCATATGAGTATTAAGCAAATTGCATAATGCATGCCTTCTCCAGCTATGATTTTTGATAAGCAAATATATTATTGTACAAAGTAATATTTTATCCTTTATAAATGTAATATAAACTATCCCTTTTACAAATGTAAAGCTGAGGCCATATCATCAAATTACAATTTAGTATTAGCACTGTTGCAAACAATTCGTATTGTTTCAGGAAAGGTAAGATACATAAAGTATATTGCATATGTGATTGAACTTAATACAAGGATAGGGTTTATTGACCATTTTCCTTCTTGGCTACTAGAGTTTTGGGCAAGTGCTAGATCAATTTAGTTGCAAATGTATTGGCAAGAGACTAGACTGATGATATTCTGCATTGTTGATTATAGAGTTACCCCTATGTTTTAGATTCTAAACTTATAGTAGCTAACTTTCTAAAGCATTTAGGAAGCCTTAGCTGTGTTCTTATCCTGACTGTGGGCTTCTCCTTAAGTGAGTTGTTGATACAGAAATAAAATGGAGGTGAGAGTTTGAACCAACAAAAAGAAAGACTTGAAAGTGGGATGGTTAAAAACACAAAGTATAAAAGTGACACAATTATTTCTAATATGTCAGAAGGTGCTATACATGAAGGATGAGAGAAGTACTATTGTACACAGAGTGCATTCTATTATCACATTAGATTGTGATAATAGAAGAAATGAATCATCTACATATAGATGAGAAGGAGAAATATTCTGGAGATCTTAGGAGAAATAATCAAGATTTAAAGATTATCTAAATAAATATGATGGAGAGGGAAGGATCTGAGATAAATCCAAAGATCCCAGCTTGGCAACAATTAATAATAGGAGGAAGAAGATAACAGGAAAAATAGCCATGTGAAACAGAAAATTCCCTTAACAAGAAATCAGCAAGAATCAGGAGCAAATGATTATATATATATGTATTTTAATGTATATTATATACGCATAAATACATACATTTATAGAGTCTAGACAGAAAGATTTGTCTATCAAATATTTTATATGATAATAACTAATGAAAAAAAAAAAAAAACAAGTTATTGTTCAGCCAAAAAAGAAGTAACAGTCATTTTTCTTTTGGCAATGAGAGAGGGTTGATTGTGGCATTTCAGAAGGGATTGTGGTGAAAATAAGGGCAGTTTTTACACAGGAAGTTGCTGTGTGTCTGTACATAAAAACATCACATTACAAGGGTTAAATACTATGAAATATATGAGTAGGATATTCATTGCACTTAAGAATCTTTGACATTTAAACATAGCCTCTAAAATATTTTTTCTCAAAGTTACATTATATTTTCCTTCTGTCTCATGAATATATTCTCATGGTTTCAAGTGCCAAATCAGTTTATCAAAGCTCACAAGAAGCTAAATTTATGGTTGAGCTTAAGAAACTAGACCAATGCTAAATGAAAATAATAATAAAAAAGCAGTGGAGTGTAATGAAATCTTGGTCAAAGGACAAGAGATACAGTATGTATCACATTTGCAATTAAATGAGAATTAGGTAAAATAATGTACTTAGACTAAAATAATGTACTTAGATGTTCATTTTAGCTTCTTTTTTTTTCTATTCCTACTTTAAAATGCATATAGTCTGGGAGTGAATTCTACTTGAGTTTCATGTAGAGAAATATATAAGATTCAAAATTTGTCTTTATGCATATTGTAGGAGTAGGAAATATGAGGTTCAGCAGCAAATATTTCTTTCCAAATGATATTAGGAACTTGATTGTGTTTTCTGCACTCTTTGTCTCCACCCTAACCCCCGGAAGACCCTCTTCATTAAGCATGCATATATACTAAGTCACTTTAGTTGTGTCCAACTCATGGGAACCTTATGGACTGTAGCCCACCAGGCTCTTCTGTCCATGGAATTCTCCAGGCAAGAGTACTGGAGTGGATTGCTATGCCCTCCTCCAGAGGATCTTCCCAACCCAGGGATCAAACTCTCATCTCCTGTGTCTCCTGCATTGGCAGATATGTTCTTTACCACTAGCGTCACCTGGGAAACCCCCATTAAGCATATTATTTACTAAAAGAAGATCTTGTTTAACTCTTAAGGAAGAGATGCTTCTATGAAGGTACTGCTGTCCATTAGAAATATCATTTCTTTTTTTTGCAAAGTATAATCCAGAATCCCCTGGATCACTATATTCCAGAATCCTTAGGAAAACGATATCACCTGGGCCTACCCTAGTCCTACAGTCAAATAGACTGTCTGATGGTCAAAACTCTGGGATCTGATTTCACAAACTATCCGGTGATTCTTATAGACGTGAAAGCTGGGAAGTCACTGTTCTAGGGTAGAATAATGTGGTTGTTTTCCTTTTTATCACATGTAGGAAACTCCTTTCAATAAGTGATACATATTATTTCAAGGGGAAGGCAATGGCACCCCACCCCAGTACTTTTGCCTGGAAAATCCCATGGACGGAGGATCCTGGTAGGCTCCAGTCCATGGGGTCGCTAAGAGTCAGACACGACTAAGCGACTTCACTTTCATGTTTCACTTTCATGCATTGGAGAAGGAAATGGCAACCCACTTCAGTGTTCTTGCCTGGAGAATCCCAGGGACGAGGGAGCCTGGTAGGCTGCCGTCCATGGGGTCACACAGAGTCAAACACAACTGAAGTGACTTAGCAGCAGCAGGCATTATTATGAAGTAACCAATCCAATTTCATCACACATATTGATTAGGGATAGGCCAAATACTTGAACTTGGAGGGCACAAAGTTGAATAGAGTGTGGTACCACCTAAAGCAGTCTGTGAGTTTAGAGGTGGGAATGATTAAATCACTTGAAGAGAATGGAGGTAAATTTCTCAAAAATGCCCTTGAGCTGAGAATTGAAATATGAGGCAGAATTTAATAAACAGAGAAAAGGAGACAGATTCTGAGTAAGAGAATGGCTCAAGGCAAAGGAAGGGAAATATAAATGAGAGGTAATTTGTTCTGGAAATTGAGATAAGTGTTTGATGGGACTGAACTTAGCAAGAAGTGGAAGAGGGTTTCTTTGTCAGTCTTTGGTGGCTTTCTCCTAGCACCTGACTCCTGTTCCTCCTTAACTGAATACTTCAGTTGAATAAAATCCTAAATGTTTAACTCTATGTTCACTTTTTATACAACTGTAGCCTACCGATGTAATTGATTGCTATGGAGCTCACAAATTCAAGGGGGTGCTCTAATACCTCCATTCTGCCAGTAATCCAGGTTCCGTGCATGGTCACAGATCATTCATATCAAAAGGACCTGGTAAAGACCTACAGTTGACACACATGTGTGCCTGATTCCACAAATGTTACTGTTGTTCAGTCCCTCAGTCATGTCCAGCTCTTTGCAACCCTATGGATTGCAGCATACCAGTCTTCCCTGTCCTTCACCATCTCCCAGATCTTGCTCAAACTCATGTCTATTGAGTTGGTGAGGCCATCCAATCATTTCCATCTCATCCCCTTCTCCTCCTGTGTTCTGCCTTTCCCAGCATTAGGGTCTTTTTCAATGAGGCAGCTCTTTGCACCAGGTAGCCAAAGTATTGGAGAAGGCAATGGCACCCAACTCCAGTACTCTTGCCTGGAAAATCCCATGGATGGAGGAGCCTGGTAGGCTGCAGTCCATGGGGTCGCTAGGAGTCGGACACGACTGAGCGACTTCACTTTCACTTTTCACTTTCATGTACTGGAGAAGGAACGGCAGCCCACTCCAGTGTTCTTGCCTGGAGAATCCCAGGGGCGGTGGAGCCTGGTGGGCTGCCATCTATGGGGTCACACAGAGTCTGACACAACTGAAGCGGCTTAGCAGCAGCAGCCAAAATATTGGAACTTCAGCTTCAGCATCAGTCCTTCTAATGAATATTCAGGATTGATTTTCTATAGGATTGAATGGTTTGATCTCCTTGCCATCCAACGAACTCTCAAGAGTCTTTTCCAAGACCACAGTTTGAAAACAGCAATTTTTCAGCACTCAGCCTTCTTTATAGTCCAACACTCACATACATATATGACTACTGGAAAAACCATAACTTGAACTATATGGACCTTTCTTGGCAAAGTTATGTCTCTGCTTTTTAATATGCTATCTAGGTTTGTTATAGCTTTTCTTCTAAGGAGTAAGCGTGTTTTAATTTCATGGATGAAGTCACCATCCGCTATGATTTTGGAGCTTAAGAAAATAAAGTTTGTCACTGTTTTTGTCTTTGTTTCCCCCCAAATAAAGGGAGGGTTAAAGTACGTTTGCCATTCACAATAGCACGGCAGCAAAACTTTCATAGCTAAACAATACCTACAGGTATTTTGTGAATATCATTATTACAGGTATTTTGAGTCCTGTAAAGTTTTTATTTTTCTCTCTTTATCTTCTGCCTTTTCTGATGTCATTGAAACTGAATCCCTCCCTTCTGTGTAGAAATACACATACATAAGACTATTAACATATAGTTTATGGAAGACAGAATTTTTGTTGCCCATTGTTCTGCCAAAGATTTCCTCATTCTAATCACTGGAACCTGTGGATATGTTCTTGTTTTTCAGTTGCTAAGTCATGTCCTATTTGGAACCAGTCTGTTGTTCTATGTCCAGTTCTAACTGTTGCTTCCTGACCTGCATATAGGTTTCTCAAGAGGCAGGTCAGGTGGTCTGGTATTCCCATCTCTTGAAGAATTTTCCACAGTGTATTGTGGTCCACACAGTCAAAGGCTTTGGCATAGTCAATAAAGCAGAAATAGATGTTTTTCTGGGACTCTCTTGCTTTTTCAATGATCCAGAGGATGTTGGCGATTTGGTCTCTGTTTCCTCTGCCTTTTCTAAAACCAGCTTGAACATCTACAAGTTCACGGTTGACATATTGCTGAAGCCTGGCTTGGAGAATTTTAAACATTACTTTACTAGCATGTGAGATGAGTGCAATTGTGCAGTAGTTTGAGCATTCTTTGGCATTGCCTTTCTTTGGGATTGGAATGAAAATGGACCTCTTCCAGTCCTGTGGCCACTGCTGAGTTTTCCAAACTTGCTGACATATTGAGTGCAGCAGTTTCACAGCATCATCTATCAGGATTTGAATAGCTCAACTGGAACTCCATCACCTCCACTAGCTTTGTTCGTAGTGATGCTTTCTAAGGCCCACTTGACTTCATATTCCAGGATGTCTGGCTCTAGGTGAGTGATCACACCATCGTGATTATCTTAATCATGAAGATCTTTTTTGTACAGTTCTTCTGTGTATTCTTGCCACCTCTTCTTGATATCTTCTGCTTCTGTTAGGTCCATACCATTTCTGTCCTTTATCGAGCCCATCTTTGCATGAAATGTTCCCTTGGTATCTCTAATTTTCTTGAAGAGATCTCTAGTCTTTCCCATTCTGTTGTTTTCCTCTATTTCTTTGCAGAGTACATCATGAGAAATGCTGGGCTGGAAGAAGCACAGGCTGGAATCAAGATTTCCAGGAGAAATATCAATAACCTCAGATATGCAGATGACACCACCCTTATGGCAGAAAGTGAAGAGGAATTAAAAAGCCTCTGGATGAAAGTGAAAGTGGAGAGTGAAAAAGTTGGCTTAAAGCTCAACATTCAGAAAACTAAGATCATGGCATCTGGTCCCATCACTTCATGGGAAATGGATGGGGAAACAGGGGAAACAGTGGAAACAGTGTCAGACTTTATTTTTCTGGGCTCCAAAATCACTGCAGATGGTGACTGCAGCCATGAAATTAAAAGACGCTTACTCCTTGGAAGGAAAGTTATGACCAACCTAGATAGCATATTGAAAAGCAGAGACATTATTTTGCCAACAAATGTCCATTTAGTCAAGGCTCTGGTTTTTCCAGTGGTCATGTATGGATGCAAGAGTTGGACTGTGAAGAAAGCCGAGCACCGAAGGACTGATGCTTTTGAACTGTGGTGCTGGAGAAGATTCTTGATAGTCCCTTGGACTGCAAGGAGATTCAACCAGTCCATTCTAAAGGAGATCAGCCTTGGGTGTTCTTTGGAAGGACTTATGCTAAAGCTGAAACTCCAGTTCTTTGGCCACCTCATGCGAAGAATTGACTCATTGGAAAAGACTCTGATGCTGGGGGCAGGAAGAAAAGGGGACGACAGAGCATAAGATGGTTTGATGGCATCACCAACTCGATGGACGTGAGTTTGAGTGAACTCCGGGAGTTGGTGATGGACAGGGAGGCCTGTCACGCTGTGATTCATGGGGTCCCAAAGAGTCAGACACGACTGAGAGCCTGAACTGAACTGAACTGAACTGAAGTCATCTCCAACTCTTTTTGACCCCACGAACTGCATCATATCAGGCTTCCCAGTCCTCCACTCTCTCCCAAAGTTTGCTCAACCTCGTACCCATTGAGTCAGTGATGCCATCCAACCAGTTCATCCTCTGCTTCCCCCTTCTCTTCATGTCCTCAGTCTTTCTCAGCATCAGGATCTTTTTCCGATGAGTCAGCTCTCTGCATCAGGTGGCCAAAATACTGGAGCATCAGTTTCATCAACAATTCTTCCAATGACTATTCAGGGTTGATTTCCCTCAGCCTTGACTAATTTGATTTCTTTGCAGTCCCAGGGACCTCAAGAGTCTTCTCCAGCACCACAATTTGAATATGTTGCCTTATGAACGTGTTACCTTATGGCAAAAAATGACAACTATTTTGAGGTGGGAAAATCATTCTGGAAAATCTAGGTGGCCTAGTGTAATCAGAAGGGCACTTATAAGAGATGGCAGGAGGGTCACAGAGAAATTGTAACAATGGAAAGACAAGTCGGAGTGATGCAGCTTGAAGTTGAAGGAAGGGGCTAGAAGGCAAGGACTTCAGATAGCCTCTGGCAGTTGGAAAAGGCAAGAAAGTGCATTCCCCAAGAGATTCAGAAAGGGCCACAGCTCTGCTGTCATCTTGAATTTAGCACATAAAATCCATGTTCATCTTCTGGCCTCTAGAACTATAAGATAATAATAATTGTGTGGTGTTTGAACCACTGAATTTGTGATTTATTTTTACACTAGCATTAGAAAACTAATATATGTTTCAAAGTAAGTATACACTTTGAGAGGGAGATATCTCATAGTAGCATTCATCCAATCCAAAATACGGCTATCATCTTCCCCTAGGTGAAGTTGGTTGGAGGCAGTCTTGCTCAAGAGTGAACTTAGGGCTGAGTGATTGAGATCCACTGATTTTGCTTGCTTTGGCTGCCAGACTGGCCTGGAAGCTATCTTATCCAAGATGGCCTAGAAGACTGCGGAGGGGCCAAGGTCCTGGTATCTCTTTTGCAATGTCAATTGCAGATTTTCTTGTTTCTTGGCAAGATCAATGTAGTACAGATGGTCTTTCCATGCAGAAGTTGTTCTCTTTGTCCCACTGCATCTAATTCAGATTGCTGAGGCTAGCTTGCCCTTCGGGTTTCCAGCAATTAAAACTGCCATTCTCTCATCTGAATACTCTGTTCTGTTTGGAACACAACAACAGCTATTTTCCAACTCTTTACTGAACAGCAGTGTTTGTAAGTACTGGATGCCTGTGTCTTTTTGATTGTAAATGCATTTTAAAAAGTAAAATAATTAAGTTCTCATACTACACATCCTAACTGATTGATATTTTCTCATTCTTTCCCCACTGCCCTATGGAAATATTTTCTCATGGTTAATCATGCATTCACTAGGCACTCTGGATTTATTTCTATCACCTCTCCATTGGTAGCCTCAGAGGTTTCTTTTGTTCCTATTGGCACACACATGATGGTTCACCAACCATTGGAAAAGCCTTGATTGTGGTTTTGTAGCTCATAGTTCTTATTAAGCCAATGCCATCTCTCTTCACAAGAGTGACAATTAGAACTAGGAGAGTCCCTTAAGTTCACCCAGCCTGAGAGCCCAGACAGGCTTAATTACAAGTTAACATTAGTTTTCAAGTTGAAAAGCAGAAATTACAGCAACACAGAATTAATAGGCTAAAATTTGAAAGCTATCTATACAAAGTCATATGGTCTCACCGCCTATTAGAGAAGTCTTCTTTTTTTCCACTGGTTTTACTTTCTAAGTGTCATGTATAGTTGCTTTGTTAGAAAAATGTATACCTAATTTATAGAGTATTAATAATTATTTTGATGTCCTGGCTATTATAAATAGTGCTATGATGAACATTGGGGTACACGTGTCTCTTTCAGTTCTAGTTTCCTCAGTGTGTATGCCCAGCAGTGGGATTGCTGGGTCGTATAGCAGTTCTATTTCCAGTTTTTTAAGGTATCTCCACACTGTTTGCATTCCCACCAACAGTGTAAGACGGTTCCCTTTTCTCCACACCCTCTCCAGCATTTATTGCTTGTAGACTTTTGGATCACAGCCATTCTGACTGGCATGAAATGGTACCTCATTGTGGTTTTGATTTGCATTTCTCTGATAATGAGTGATGTTGAGCATCTTTTCATGTGTTTGTTAGCCATCTGTATGTCTTCTTTAGAGAAATGTCTACTTAGTTCTTTGGCCCATTTTTTGATTGGGTCATTTATTTTTCTGGAATTGAGCTGCAGAAGTTGCTTGTATATTTTTGAGATTAGTTGTTTGTCAGTTGCTTCATTTGCTATTATTTTCTCCCATTCTGAAGGCTGTCTTTTCACCTTGCTTATAGTTTCTTTTGTTGTGCAGAAGCTTTTAATTTTAATCAGATCCCATTTGTTTATTTTTGCTTTTATTTCCAATATTCTGGGAGGTGGGTCATAGAGGATCCTGCTGTGATGTATGTTGGAGAGTGTTTTGCCTATGTTTTCCTCTAAGATTTTTATAGTTTCTGGTCTTATGTTTAGATCTTTAATCCATTTTGAGTTAATTTTTGTGTATGGTGTTGTAAAGTGTTCTAGTTTCATTCTTTTACAAGCGGTTGATCAGTTTTTTCAGCACCACTTGTTAAAGAGATGAATGGATAAGAAAGATGTGGTACATATACACAATGGAGTATTACTTGGCCATTAAAAAGAATACATTTGAATCAGTTCTAATGAGATGGATGAAACTGGAGCCTATTATACAGAGTGAAGTAAGCCAGAAAGAAAAACACCAATGCAATATACTAATGCTTATATATGGAATTTAGAAAGATGGTAACGACAACCCTGCATGCGAGACAGCAAAAGAGAGAGATATATAGAACAGTCTTTTGGACTCTGTGGGAGAGGGAGGGGGGATGATTTGGGAGAATGGCATTAAAACATGTATAATATCATATAAGAAACGAATCGCCAGTCCAGGTTCGATGCAGGATACAGGAAGCTTGGGGCTGGTGCACTGACATGACACAGAGGGATGGTATGGGGATGGAGGTGGGAGGGGGGTTCAGGATGGGAAACACGTGTACACCCGTGGCGGATGCATGCTGATGTAAGGCAAAACCAATAAAATATTGTAAAGTACAAATAAATAAATTAATTAATTTTAAAAAAATAATTATTTCATAAAAATATAACCATTCTGTAACCCAGATCATCCCCATTCTGCTGGCTTTATAATTTATTACAAAGAACAAGAGTTGAATATGAAAACGATATGATCTTGTTTTGGCTTGTAGGATGAGTATCTGGCTTGTTCTATGGTGATGTGTGGCAAGAAGGGGTAGTGTATCTACTATCTACTTATTCCTTTTCTTTCTTCTGCTTTTCAGTCTTGGCTAAAGTAAAGAGAGATAGTCTTTGGAAAGAAGTAAGGAATTTGTAAGCCATGATGACTTTCCAGGTGTGTTTAATAAGCAATAATTTTTATAAAGGTTGGTAGATGGGACACATAGTAGGTTTTGTTAGTTTTATAGATTATGTTCTGAAAAATCTGAAAGATGCTTCCTTAAAAATGCAGTTAGGACTGCCTGTTGCCTGTTTAGTTGATAGGACTTTAAGAAACTCAAGAACCATAATAATAGGTGAGAGAACAAGGAAAACAGGAGAAAGAGTAGAAAGTTAACATCCATTAAAGGCTAATTGTAGGTGTTATGACCAACCTAGATAGCATATTCAAGAGCAGAGACATTACTTTGCCAACAAAGGTCCATCTAGTCAATGCTATTGTTTTTCCAGTAGTCATGTTTGAATGTGAGAGTTGGACTCTGAAGAAAGCTGAGCGCCGAAGAATTGATGCTTTTGGCTTTTTTTTTTTTTTTTTTAATTTTGATAGTGCTTTTCATTTAATGCCACATATCCAAAATGTTATCAGTTCAACATATAGCTAATGTTCTTAAATTGCTAATGAGATGCATTATATTTTTCTTTTTTTTAAATTTTTTTTCTTTTTTTTGATTTTTTTTTTTTTATTTTGCTTAACTTAACAATATTGTATTGCTTTTACAATACATCAAGATGGATCTGCCGCCAGTATACACGTGTTCCCCATCCTGAACCCTCCTCCCTCTCCCCTCCCCACACCATCCCTCCAGGTCGTCCCAGTGCTCCAGCCCCAGGCATTTGTTATCAGGCATCATACCTGGACTGACGACTCGTTTCAGATATAATATTATACATATTTCAATGCTATTCTCCCCAATCATCCCACCCTCTCCCGGTCCCAGAGTCCAAAAGTCTGTTCTATACATCAGTGTCTCTTTTGCTGTCTCATAAATAGGGTTATTTTTACCATCTTTCTAAATTCCATATATATGCGTTAGTATACTGTATTTGTGTTTTTGTTTCTGGCTTACTTCACTCTGTATAATAGGCTCCAGCTCCATCCACCTCCTTAGAACTGATTCAAATGTATTCTTTTTAATGGCTGAGTAATACTCCATTGTGTATATGTACCACAGCTTGCTTATCCATTCATCTGTGGATGGACATCTAGGTTGCTTCCACGTTCTGGCTTTTGCAAACAGTGCTGCTATGAACATTGGGGTACACGTGTCTCTTTCAATTCTGGTTTTCTCAGTGTATATGCCCAGCAGTGGGATTGCTGGATCATAAGGCAGTTCTATTCCCAGTTTTTTGAGGAATCTCCATACTGTTCTCCATAGTGGCTGTACTAGTTTGCATTCCCATCAACAGTGTAAGAGGGTTCCCTTCTCTCCGCACCCTCTCCAGCATTTATTGCTTGTGGACTTTTGGATAGCAGCCATTCTGATTGGCTTGAAATGGTATCTCATAGTGGTTTTGATTTGCATTTCTCTGATAATGAGTGATGTTGAGCATCTTTTCATGTGTTTGTTAGCCATCTGTATGTCTTCTTTGGAGAAATGTCTATTGAGTTCTTTGGCCCATTTTTTGATTGGGTCATTTATTATTCTGGAATTGAGCTGTAGAAGTTGCTTGTATATTTTTGAGATTAGTTGTTTGTCAGTTGCTTCATTTGCTATTATTTTCTCCCATTCTGAAGGGTGTCTTTTCACCTTGCTTATAGTTTCCTTTGTTGTGCACAAGCTTTTAAGTTTGATTAGGTCCCATTTGTTCATTTTTGATTTTATTTCCGATATTCTGGGAGGTGGGTCATGGAGGATCCTGCTGTGATGTAAGTCAGAGAGTGTTTTGCCTATGTTTTCCTCTAGGAGTTTTATGGTTTCTGGTCTTACATTTAGCTCTTTAATCCATTTTGAGTTTATTTTTGTGTATGGTGTTAGAAAGTGTTCTAGTTTCATTCTTTTATAAGTGGTTGACCAGTTTTCCCAGCACCACTTGTTAAAGAGATTGTCTTTAATCCATTGTATATTCTTGCCTCCTTTGTCAAAGATAAGGTGACCATATGTGTGTGGATTTATCTCTGGGCTTTCTATTTTGTTCCATTGATCTATATTTCTGTCCTTGTGCCAGTACCATACTGTCTTGATGACTGTGGCTTTGTAGTAGAGCCTGAAGTCAGGCAGGTTGATTCCTCCAGTTCCGTTCTTCTTTCTCAAGATAGCTTTGGCTATTCGAGGTTTTTTGTATTTCCATACAAATTCAGAAATTATTTGTTCTAGCTCTGTGAAGAATACCGTTGGTAGCTTGATGGGGATTGCATTGAATCTATAAATTGCTTTGGGTAGTATACTCATTTTCACTATATTGATTCTACCAATCCATGAACATGGTATATTTCTCCATCTATTAGTGTCCTCTTTGATTTCTTTCACCAGTGTTTTATAGTTTTCTATATATAGGTCTTTAGATTCTTTAGGAAGATATATTCCTAAGTATTTTATTGTTTTCATTGCAATGGTGAATGGAATTGTTTCCTTAATTTCTCTTTCTATTTTCTCGTTATTAGTGTACAGGAATGCAAGGGATTTCTGTGTGTTAATTTTATACCCTGCAACTTTACTATATTCATTGATCAGTTCTAGTAATTTTCTGGTGGAATCTTTAGGGTTTTCTACGTAGAGGATCATGTCATCTTGGAGAAGACTCTTGAGAGTCCCTTGGATTGCAAGGAGATCCAACCAGTCCATTCTAAAGGAGATCAGTCCTGGGTGTTCTTTGGAAGGAATGATGCTAAAGCTGAAACTCCAGTACTTTGGCCACCTCATGCGAAGAGCTGACTCATTGGAAAGGACTCTGATGCTGGGAGAGATTGGGGGCAAGAGGAGAAGGGGATGAAAAGGATGAGATGGCTGGATGGCATCATTGACATGGATGTGATGGATGTCAATGGATGTGAGTCTGAGTGAACTCCTGGAGTTGGTGATGGACAGGGAGGTCTGGCGTGCTGCGATTCATGGGGTCGCAAAGAGTCGGACACGACTGAGTGACTGAACTTAACCGTAGGTGAACTGCAAGACTATGATAAGATAGCTGACTGTTTGGCATATTTGCCACAGCAGAGAGAGTAAAAGCTATCATTCTTAATGGTCTGCACTGAAAACCCTTCCAGGCACTGGGCATGCATTGTTGTTTTTGTTCAATGGCTAAAGTCTTTTCTGACTTATTGAGACCCCATGAACTGCAGCATACCAGGCTTCCCTTTCCTTCATTATGTCCTGGAATTTTCTCACACTCATGACCATTGAGTCAGTAATGCTATGCATCTATCTCATCCTCTGTCTCTGGCTTTTCCTCCTGCCCTCAGGCTTTCAGGGTCAGCATCAGGGTCTTTTCCAAAGAGTTGGCTCTTCACATCAGGTGGCCAGAGTATTGGAGCTTCAGCTTCAGCATCAGTCCTTTCAAAGAATATTAAGACTGATTTCCTTTAGGGTTGACTGGTTTGATCTCCTTGCAGTCCAAGGGACTCTCAAGAGTCTTCTCCAACACAACAGTTCAAAACCATCAATTCTTCAGTGCTCAGCCTTATTTATGGTCAATCTCTCAAATTCATACACGACTACTGGAAAAACCATAGCTTTGACTATATGGACCTTTTTCAGCAAAGTGATGTCTCTGCTTTTTAATATGCTGTATAGGTTGGTAATAGCTTTTCTTCCAAGGAGCAAATATCTCTTAATTTCATGGCTGTAGTCACCATCTTCAGTAATTTTGGAACCCAAGAAATAAAATCTCTCACTGCCTCCACTTTTCCCCCATCTATTTGTTATGAAGTGATGGGACCAGATGCCATGATCTTCATTTTTTGAATGTTGTTTTAAGCCAGTTTCTTCACTCTCCTCTTTCATCAATAGGCTCTTTAGTTCCTCTTCACTTCCTGCAATTAAAGAGATATCATATGCACATCTGAAGTTATTGATATTTCTCCTGGCAATCTTGATTCCAGCTTATGCTTCATCCAGCCAAGTGTGTCTCATGATGTACTCTGCATATAAGTTAAATAAGCAGAGTGACAATATATAGCCTTGAGGTACTCCTTTCCCAATTTGGACCCAGTCTGTCGTTCCATGTCTGGTTCTAACTGCTGCTTCTTGAGCTGCATACAGTTTTCTCAGGAGGCAGGTTAGGTGGTCTGGTATTCCCATCTGTTTAAGAATTTTTCATTTTTTTTGTGTGTAATTATTTAAAATTATTTTCCATTTTATTCTTAACATAAAAATAATTAACAATGTTTGCAAATTTTATAAAATACAGAATATAGCAAAGAATATGAAAATAATCTGTAATGTCAACATCCAGTAATAATTACTGAAAACATTTGGCTTAATTTTAGATGTATATGCATATGTATATTTTAAGAAATAAGAAAGTACAAATACAATGCAAGTACAATAATTTTGAACCAAAAATGCAACATAGAGCGCATAATGAAATAGAGTATATAATACTATAATATGTATTATATTACTCTTAACAATAATGAAATGTTGAAAATAGACTAACAATAAGGGAATAGGTAAATAAAGGACCATCTGTTAGTCTTGAAAATGAGAGACTTTGTGAGTGCTACAAATCATACCTCATGAATATATAATCATATGTAAATGCTTCCCCTCCATGTGATATTAAATTAAAATAACATAAGAAGCTGGTAAAAACTATGGCAAACTGCACTTTGTCCAGATTTGCAGCATCCTGTTTGCAGAAATGAAAATGTTAGGAAAAGAATGACAAAGAGAGGAGGTGACTGTAGACAGTCACCTGCATAAACTTTCCAACTAGAATCCAGTTTCCATAATCAATAAAGTAAAACTGTAGGAGAAAATGTGATACTAGTACAGTAATCCACTGTCTTTATAGTTGGTAATATTTGGCTCTATTTTGTTATGTGTTTTATGTTATGTATGTATATTCATATATATACATATGTGTGTGTGTGCTGTGCTCAGCTGCTCAGCCGTGGCCTACTCTTTGTGACCGCATGGACTGTAGCCCTCCAGGCTTCTCTGTCCAAGGAATTTTCCAGGTAAGAATATTGGAGTGGGTTGCCATTTCCTTTTCCAGGGGATCTTCCCAGGCCAGGGATCAAACCGGTATTCCCTGTGTATCCTGCATTGCAGGCAGATTCTTTCTACCACAACACTTGTGAAGCCAAGCAGAGATGTAAATCACCCATCTTTGACTGTCCACCACCTCCTGCAACAGTTCAGTCCACAGATGGGTAGGGGCCAACTGGCCAAGTCAGAAGCAGAGCAGACAGCTGAAATGCCTATAAAAAATTCAGTTCTACCTGCTACTTTCATAAAAATCTTTGTCTATATATTATATTTTATATTGGGATAGATTTCTGAAAGAGAAAACACTATCAAAGTATGTTCATTATTCTATGGCTCATTTTATCTTATAATTTAAACAATTTATTTAGCAACAATAACCAAAAAATCCACAGTTCATGCATTTATCCCACCTCTCCATCTTCCTTTGGCAACCACCAATCTATTCTCTGTGTCTTTGAGCTTGTTTATTTTTTTCCTTTAGATTCCACATATAAGAGAGATCATAATGTATTTTCTGTCTCTACTTATTTCACTTAGCATAACTCTAAATATATTCTAATTCTTGGCATATTTTATGGCTCTTAGTATAGATTGGAAATAATTTTTAAAAGTGTATCAATATATAAACCCACCAATAATTTATGGCAGTGCTTATTTTAATGCACTGTTTAACACATAGCATCATTTTTAAAAGTAGTCTAAATTTCTGGAAGAGATCTCTAGTCTTTCCCATTCTGTTGTTGTCCTCTATTTCTTTGCATTGATCGCTGAGGAAGGCTTTCTTATCTCTCCTTGCTATTCTTTGGAACGCTGCATTCAAATGGGTATATCTTTCCTTTTCTCCTTTGCTTTTTGCTTCTCTTTTCACAGCTATTTGTAAGGCTTCCTAAGACAGCCATTTTGCTTTTATGCATTTCTTTTTTTTGGGGGGGATGGTCTTGATGCCTGTCTCCTGTACAATGTGATGAACCTCCATCCATAGTTCATCAGGCACTCTGTCTATCAGATCTAGTCCCTTAAAGATATTTCTCACTTCCACTGTACAGGTTGTTTTCTCCACTTTCTTCAGTTTCAATCTGAATTTGGCAATAAGGTTAGTTTTTATTCCAATCCCAAAGAAAGGCAATGCCAAAGAATGCTCAAACTACTGTACAATTGCATTCATCTCACATGCTAGTAAAGTAATGCTTAAAATTCTCCAAGCCAGGCTTCAGCAATACGTGAACCATGAACTTCCAGATGTTCAAGCTCATTTTAGAAAAGGCAGAGGAACCAGAGATCAAATTGCCAACATCCACTGGATCATTGAAAAAGCAAGAGAGTTCCAAAAAAACATCTATTTCTGCTTTATTGACTATGTCAAAGCCTTTGACTGTGTGGATCACAATACACTGTGGAAAATTCTTCAAGAGATGGGAATACCAGACCACCTGACCTGTCTCTTGAGAAATCTGTAGGCAGGTTAGGAAACAGCAGTTAGAACTGGACATGGAACAACAGACTGATTCCAAATAGGAAAAGGAGTACATCAAGTCTGTATATTGTCATCCTACCTATTTAAATTATATGCAGAGGACATCATGAGAAACGCTGGGCTGGAGGAAGCAAAGCTGAAATCAAGATTGCTGGGAGAAACATCAGTAACCTCAGATATGTAGAAGATACCAACCAACCTTAAGACAGAAAGTGAAGAATAGCTAAAGAGCCTCTTGATGAAAGTGAAAGAGGAGAGTGAAAAAGCTGGCTTAAAGATCAACATTCAGAAAACTAAGATCATGGCATCCGGTCCCATCACTTCATGGGAAATAGATGGGAAAACAGTGTCACACTTTATTTTTTGGGGCTCCAAAATCACTGCAGATGGTGACTGCAGCCATGAAATTAAAAGACATTTACTCCTTGGAGGGAAAGTTATGACCAACCTAGGCAGCATATTGAAAAGCAGAGACATTACTTTGCCAACAAAGATCCATCTAGTCAAGGCTATGGTTTTTCCAGTGGTCATGTCTGGATGTGAGAATTGGACTATAAAGAAAGCTGAGCACTGAAGAATCGATGTTTTTGAACTGTGGTGTTGGAGAAGACTCTTGAGAGTGCCTTGGACTGCAAGAAAATCCGACTAGTTCATCCTAAAGGAGATCAGTCCTGGGTGTTCACTGGAAGGACTGATGTTGAATCTGAAACTCCAATACTTTGGCCACCTGATGCGAAAAGCTGACCTATTGGAAGAGACCCTGATGCTGGGAAAGATTGAGGGCAGGAGGAGAAAGGGACAATAGAGGATGAGATGATTGGATGGCATCACTGACTCAAAGGAATTGGGTTTGGGTGGACTCTGGGAGTTGGTGATGGACAGGGAGGCCTGGCATGCTGCAGTTCATGGAGTCACAAAGAGTCGGACATGACTGAGAGACTGAACTGACTGACGATCTATAAATGGAGACATGAGAGTAATTTGGTGCACATCTTTAGTTTTAGAAAGAATCAATTAATAGCCCTTGGAGAATATAACAACAGGATATTTTTTGACTAGATAATGGAACATATAAGCAAATTTGCATAGACTGTTGAGATTCAATATTTTTAGAGCTTCTGTTAAGAATCAACACATGCTTTTGAGATCAGCCAATGGAAAGGACACAAGTTTTCCTATGAAGAAACTAAATTAAGGAAGAGAGTTCACTAAACATGTCAGGACTTTGTGCCAGAGCCTGGCGCTCAGGATGGAGAGGTTGGTTATTTGAGGTTCAGAATATATTGAGGTTTGAATCTACATTTGAGAAAGCTACACTAGCATTCTAAATATACTCTCGGAGCAATAACTATGTATATAGGCAAAGGAAAGATTGCAATATGTGGGACACACTATTACCAGTAAAGAAAAGCTATAGTTAGTAGAAAGCCAAGCATATACAAAAGTTTCAGATGATGAAATTACCACATTCAGACAATAACATATGTGTGTCTCACGCATTTGATGAAATAAAATGAGGTCTACAAAATTATGATTATATATATTTGTGTGTGTGTGTGTGTGTGTATATATATATATATATATATATATATATATATATAACTTTTAAATAACTTACTGCTACTGCTACTGCTAAGTCACTTCAGTCCTGTCTGACTCTGTGTGACCCCATAGATGGCAGCCCACCAGGCTCCGCCGTCCCTGGGATTCTCCAGGAAAGAACACTGGAGTGGGTTGCCATTTCCTTATGGAACCATAATTATAAAAATTAGTAAATATAACAAAATATTAAAGTATTTCATAGTAAACATGAATGACTCTGTAGACTATGCTTATACCAATTTGACACTTTGTTTACTATCACTTCATATCACATTTTTATTGTCTTGTGAAGCAAATTGTATTGTACTAATCTTTATTTTTTAGATCGGCTATGCTTTATTTTTACTGAAAATAACTTGTCTTTTTATTTTAAAGAATGAGGAGTCAAGCAAAAATGTTATAAAATCATAAGTAGGAGAAGAGAAAATAAGCAAAGTAAGGAAATAAAAAGTAAAGATAAAATTCCCACTGTAGATAAGTATGAGGATTAAGATTTCATAGCACATAAGGAAAGCAGCCTTGGTGAATCCTAATTATCACACATGTGTTCATGTATACACATCTTATTATTAAGTGAATTAACAGAAAGTGGAAATAATAGATATTTTAAAAAGATAAGCTGAACTATAGGCTTTTTCATTCTTCTTGTATTTCAAAATACTATTGTTTGGGGCTTCCCTCATAGCTCAGTTGGTAAATAATCTACCCGCAATGCAGCAGACCCCAGTTCAATTCCTGGGTCAGGAAGATCCCCTGGAGAAGGTATAGGCTAACCACTGCAGTACTCTTGGGCTTCCCTTGCGACTCAACTGGTAAAGAATCCACCTGCAATATGAGAGATGTGGGTTTGATTTATGGGTTGGGAAGATCCCCTGGAGAAGGGAAAGGCTACCCAGTCCAGTATTCTGGCCTGGAGAATTCCATGGACTGTACAGTTCATGGGATCGCAAAGAGTTGGACACGACAAAGTGATATTCACTTTCATTTTGGTTGGAGTCATATAATATGCTTGATTTCCACAAATAGATTGAGATGAAGAAATGTTCTACATGGTAAGGAAATTAACTATATATAAGAAGAGCTCTCAAATAAGTAAATACTGTGAAGACATGGTGAGGGTGGACAGTTTTCTTAATATTGAAAATTTTAAGTAAAGAGGAAAGGCAGAATAAAAATTATAATGTTGAATCAGGATGGAAAACATTGAAAGTGCAAAGTTTCCATATATACAGATAGATATATAGATGAATGTGTGAGAGAGAGAGAAGGAGGGAGGAGGAGAAGGAAGAGAAATAGAGGTGGTGAGAGAGAGAAAGGGAGATAACATATTTTTCCTAACTTTCTCTTTTGAGAGATTCCAGAAACAATAATAAATCTCTATCAATACATAGACTTTTTGGTTTTGAGATACTATCTCCTCTAAAATCAATCAGCACTTCTTGAAGAAATACCTCAAAGCAGGGCTAAAACAAGGAAATTAAAGATGAAAAAGTAAACATGGAATACCTTGTTCTCAAAGTAAGGGAGTGTGTAAAGAACAATGGAGGGCACTTAACAGAACACAGCATCTAGTTACTAGCTAAGTCTGGAAAAATTTGAAGATCCTAACACATAATGTTAATAAGCACTTATAATTCTGAAAAAAATGCTGTCGTTTAGTTGCTAAGGTGTGTCTGGCTTTTTAGTGACCCCATGAGCTGTAGCCCACCACGATCTTCTGTCTTTGGAATTTCCCAGGCAAGAATACTGGAGTGGGATACCATTTCCTTCTCAGGGAATCTTCCCAACTCAGGGATGGAAACCACATATCTTTTGTCTGCTACATTGGCAGGCAGAGTCTTTTATCATTGAGTCACTGGGGAATCCTTTTGAAAAATAGAAATCCAATAATCTTTATTTGCATAAATTAATGAATGAATAAATTAATCAACCAATTAATCACAGAGAATGTACAGCTCCGAATTCAGCAGTACATTATCTCATAAATGGAAAGGAATGATGGAATTATGCTATTCATTTATTTAGCCACCATCAAAAGAATGTTTGATTCAAGCAAGACTCTTTAATGGATATGAAAACTGATGGCTAAATGTTTGAGGGCACAGAATATTTTAAAGCTTTCAAAGCATTCCCTATAAAATACTGACTAATTTTATAAATAAAATTATATTTATTAATTAATAAACTATTAACTCTTATTAATAACAATTTATTAATTAATAAATTAACTATTATTATATTTCACTAGAAAATCCCAACAGAAATAATAGCATTTTAAGAAATTGCTAAAAGTTTAACAGTACTGACAGTGGGACAAATTGGCATTATATGTTTTCTGGTGGGATTTATTGAGAACAACATAACTTTTTGGTATTCCTTCTGAAAGTATTAAATTTGTGAGGAAATATCAGACAAACTGAAGTTGATAAGCAATCTACCCAGTAATATCCCTTTTCCTGCAAAATATTAAGATTATGAAAGATGAGAAAAGACTCAGGAATAATTTCAGAATAAAAGCTGCTAAAGTGAAAATGGAGAGTGAAAGAGTTGGCTTAAAGCTCAACATTCAGAAAACAAAGATCATGGCATCGGTCCCATCACTTCATGGGAAATAGATGGGGAAACAGTGGAAAGAGTGTCAGACTTTATTTTTCTGGGCTCCAAAATCACTGCAGATGGTGACTGCAGCCATGAAATTATAAGACACTTACTCCTTGGAAGGAAAGTTATGACCAACCTAGATAGCATATTCAAAAGCAGAGACATTATTTTGCCAACAAAGGTTCGCCTAGTCAGGGCTATGGTTTTTCCTGTAGTCATGTATGGACGTGAGAGCTGGACTGTGAAGAAGGCTGTGTGCCGAAGAATTGATGCTTTTGAAGTGTGGTGTTGGAGAAGACTCTTGATAGTCCCTTGGACTGCAAGGAGATCCAACCAGTCCATTCTGAAGGAGATCAGCCCTGGGATTTCTTTGGAAGGAATGATGCTAAAGCTGAAACTCCAGTACTTTGGCCACCTCATGCGAAGAGTTGACTCATTGGAAAAGACTCTGATGCTGGGAGGCAATGGGGGCAAGAGGAGAAGGGGACGACAGAGGATGAGATGGCTGGATGGCATCACTGACTGGATGGACGTGAGTCTGAGTGACCTCCGGGAGTTGGTGATGGACAGGGAGGCCTGGCGTGCTGGGATTCATGGGGTCTCAAAGAGTCGGACATGACTGAGTGACTGATCTGATCTGATATGAAAGAGACATAACTAAATATGTGTGATCTTGGATTGGATCTTGGATCTACAAAGGAAATTACTGGGAGAGTCCAAGATTTGAATAAGTATCTGAATTGAGGGTAATATGTCAATGTTAATTTCCTGTTTTTGTGTTTTACTCTGGTAATGTAGAGGAATATTCTTACTTTAGAGGAATATTCTTACTTTAAAGAGATACATGCTTAAGACAATTGGGACGTTATATCTACAATTTAACATCAAACAACTCAGACAATTGAAAGAGACAGTAAGAAGAAGAGATATGTGTTAAAATTTTATAATCTGGAAATGTAGTTTATGATCTTTGTGTTACTTGAGAATATATTCTTTAAATTTGATTGTTTCACAACAAAAGTTTTAAAAAAGCACAGTGCAGTATTACCACACACCTACTTGAATTGCTAAAATTAAAAAGATGGGAAATATCAAATGTGTATTAAGATGAGAAGCAAAAGGGTCACTAATAGTTTGTTCATGAAAATATTAAATTGTGCAACAATGCTGGAAATTGACAGTTTTTAAATAAAGTTAAATATAGATATTTATCTGAGATAAAAACATATTTACAAAACAAGGGTACAAGAATGTTTATACTAGTTTATGTATAAAAATCAATGCTAACTTGTCAATCAAGGACTAGAAGGGTTTTGAATTTTACCCTGTTAAGTAAGCAGTTAAGTCTTCTACCTTTCCATTGGTACTGGAAAGAAGGCATGAAGTCCTCTGATAAAAGACAAAGGATAGTTAATTACTTATAGCATTAGACAGAGTGACATTTTCGCACATGTTTAAGCACCAGTTCCCACAGGATGCCATGTGATGGGGTTAAGTGTTGCCTACAAATGCAAAGGAGTGTATAACAAGAGAAAATCCTGGAGATTAAGATTTCCTGATCTTATATAGAAGCTGCTAGCAAACCTGTCCAGGTTTCCCTGGTAACTCAGCTGGTAAAGAATCCACCTGCAATGCAGGAGACTCCAGTTCACTTCCTGGATTGGGAAGATCCCTTGGAGAAGGGACAGGCTACCCATTCCAGTTTTCTTGGGCTTTCCTGGTGGCTCAGATGGTAAAGAATCCATCTGCAATGTGGAAGACCTGTGTTTTATCACTGGGTTGGGAAGATCCCCTGGAGAAGGGCATGGCAACCCATTCCAGTATTCTGGCCTGGAGAAACCCATGGACAGAGGAGCCTGGTGGGCTACAGTCCATGGGGTCACAAAGAGTTGGACATGACTGAGTGACTAAGCACAGAACAGCACACTTGTCTATCTTTCCCTCTGGAAAAAGACATTTTCTTTAATGTCCTTCAATGTAAGCAAACTTTATCTAAGGAAGAAAGCAAGATATCTCTATATTTGTTACTCGAGAAAGTAAATGAATCTGTTCCATTGGCAATCAATGACTCTCTTTCTCCAAGGGCTGTTTTCTTATATAAACATTTTTGAAAGACAGCTCGAAGTAAATCGACCATGAATGACTAGAAATATGAAAAGGAGAGTGATTCATGGATAATTGCATCCCAATATCTCAAACCTTGCAATAAATCATGTTCATCAAAAAGAGAATCGATTAAAAACATATTTATGCCATTTGTGATATTAATATATTAGACACTCAACAATAAAAAGGAACAAATTTATGATACATACAAAAATGAATGACACTCAAACATAGTATTTTAAGTGAAAGATGTACATAAATGACCCCATTTATATAAATTTCCCAAACAAGCACAATCCTGTGATATAAATCAGAACATTATTTTTAGTTCTGTGATTCAGGCATGGGGAAACTTTCTGGAATAATGGAAACATTCTGAATCAATGTAGGGATGTGCATGAATTTTAGTGTCTGTATTTGTCAAAATACCCTAATGGTAGTTCCTAAGATTTGTGCATTTTACTCTATGAAAATTATATCAGTAAGAACAAAAGTGTGTTCTACCCAATTAATTCATAAAGCATTCCTATAAAAACAGGCATCTATGAAACAAAAATAACCAATTATAAATCATGAAAAAGCGAGTTATGACCGTAGATTAATAAATCTAATAGTTGAAATAAATGTTTAAGTGAATACTTTAAAGATTAGTAAACTGAAATATGGTGCTATAGAAATCTCATTGACTATAAAATATTATGAAGAATTCATAAAAAATAGACAGCAAACATTTTTAAAGATAAGTGATAAAATAAAAAGATGAATAATGAAACAAAGAATTGATTGAAAAGCCCAACCTTAAACTCAGATGTTTCCAAAATAGAAAATTTAGAGGAAGGTACAGAATAAATATTTAAGGAAATAATGGCTGCAAAGTTACCTGCAAAGAGACAGAGTCTGTAAATGGAATGAAAACAAGAAAATAGGAAGTGAAATTATGAAAAGAACGAAAAAAAGCAAGCAAGAAAGGAAGGGTAGGAGAAGAGGGAATTTATGCTTTTCTATATCAAACCAAAACTTTAGAATGATAAGTTTAAAGAAAAAAAAAACTTTTAAATTTTACTTAAAAGGGAAAAAAAATTAGCCTTGTTTGGGTTTTCTATGCAGCAGTAATGGATCACCAAAGAAAATTAAATTTTATCTTCAAAGTGCTAAGGGAAAATAACTGCTAACAAAGAATTCTCCACATAAATGAATCACTAAGAATAAGAATAAAGTTAAATACTTTTTCAATTATACAACTCATACTATCACACAAAAACTAAGAAAAATACCACTTATACATTCTCAATGAAATAATTTAAAAACTATGTACATTACATGTAGGAAAATCATATTCTCAGGTAAGAAGGAAATAAGCAATAAACAAGACATGGAGGAAAATGATAAAAATAAATTAATGGAGCTAATTAACACTTATATGTATATATACATATTTTAAACATTGAAACTAAAATTTAGATTGTTATATAGAAAATTTGGGAGGGATTTTGGAGATTATTATTTTTTATAAATGCACGAGTCTATGACTAATATTAGAATGTGTTAGCAAAAGATAAAATTAGCTATACATGCAAAATCAATTTAAATATAAAACCCAAAAGAATAAAATACAAATGTAAACCATTTAAATCACCACACCATTGTAGCAATTAAAATTAATTCACTATCCAATAACATTTATGGAGAACTGCAATCTTCCATGCTATGTCAAGTGTTAGAAAACAGGGACACATATGGCAGAGTTACTATTCTCTACGAGCTTGCATATCAATGGAGAATAAAGGAACAGGGACAAATATATACTGCATTTTTATTAAATGCCTTGTTATAGCCAAAATTCTGTGACAAAGGATTGCATCAAATTAATGACCTCATGATAATCCCACTATTCAGATGAAGAAACAAAAGTTGAGATAGTTTTTCTATTTTGTTCAAAGCTTCACAACTAATAGAGGAACCACATTTCATAACTATTTCTCTCCAAAATCCACCATAGTACAGTGGCTCCCTAAGGAAATCTACCAACACTTAAAGTGAAATGTAATCAGCGTACTAAGTAATCACTGAGGGAAAGGCCTGTTAAAGTTTGGGTGGAGATGAATGTAGAGATATTAGTTTAGGAATATGTGGGAGATGGTTACATACATTACAAGGAAAAAAAATACTAACATTTCAGAAAATAAAATATGTGTGAAAAGTTTCAGAGACATGAGTGCATGATTTATTTCAAACAAGGTAAATAGATTTTATATTCTTGGGCTCCAAAATCACTTAGGATGGTGACTGCAGCCATGAAATTAAAAGACCTTGGAAGGAAAACTATAAGAAACCTAGACAAAATATTAAAAAGCAGAGACATCACTTTGCCAACAAAGGTCCATATAGTCAAAGCTATGGTTTTTCTAGTAGCATGTGTCGATGTGAGAGCTGGACCATAAAGAATGCTGAGCACTGAAGAATTGATGCTTTTGAACTGTGGTGCTAGAGAAGACTCTTGAGAACCCATGGACTGCAGGGAGATCAAGCCAGTCAATTCTAAAGGAAATCAATCATGAATATTCATTGAAAGGACTGATACTGAAGCTGAAACTCCAATACTTTTACCACCCAATGACAAGGGCAGACTCATTGAAAAAGACCCTGATGCTGGGAAATACTAGAGGCAAAAGGAGAAGGGGGCAGAAGAGGATGATATGGTTAGATGGCATCATTGACTCAATGGACATGAATTTGAGCAAATTCCAGGAGATAGTGAAGGACAGAGACCATTGTGCTGCAGGCCATGGGGTCACATGACTAAGTGACTGAACAACAACAGTTTACCATGCCTAGTAATAACGCATGTGGGGAAGAGGGGTGGATAAAGTTGAGAAGTCAAGTCAGGCTAAGAAGAGCCTTGTTTTTCATTGTTAAGTCATGGCCAACTCTTTGTGACCCCATGGACTGTAGCCCACCAGGCTCCTCTGTTCTTGGGACTTCCCAGGAAAGAATACTGGAATGATTTGCCATTTCCTTCTCCAGGATATCATCCAAATCTAGGGATCCAACTCACACCTCCTATATTGGGAGACAGATTCTTTACTGCTTAGCCAACTGGGAAGCCCCAAGAAGAGTCTTGTGGGCATGGTAAATCAATTCTGGTCAATCAGTGACATGTTTCAGGCAATGAAGGGTGGAGATCAATTTGCTACAGTGATTCAACAGTTATTTTATATTAAAAAATCAGCTCATATTTACATCTTCCCATTCCATTGCATCTTTATTTATGACACTTAATCATGGTATAAGGGATTTACGTATAATAGAACATATATATGTATATAATTTGTATTTTTTACTCCCCTTTGACAATGCTGAACACAGTTAATGAAGTAAGGAGAGAGATCAGTAACTTTTCCTTGAAGAAATCTTGGGGTTATTTTGCGGTTTTTAAGAAATACAGTTTAGCTGTAGCATAGTAAGAAGCTGTTGAAAATGTTCTGATGTGAGAGGTATAGAAAGTCAACAAAAGAAATATACCTACATCTTTTAGCTCTTGTAAATTGGAGGAATAATTTTCTCTGGGGTTCCTGTGGTATTGCTTTGGTCCCATTTGCCTCATGCTGAATGACGTATATTAGTTCAAGTGAAGGATTCTGAAATTGTCTTCCTTATTGACCTCATTTTCAAGCACTGGTTTTTCTTGAGTTCTTTTCCTCCCAAGAATAGTATATTTCAAAAATGCAATTGTTGTCTTGAAATTGTTACCACAGGGCTTGAAAAATTATCATCTTAAAGCAAGTATGAGTAGCTTATATGAAATAGAAAGTGCAGGTTACTGTAGAGAATAGTGTTGTGTTTTAAATCTTCCATGGATTTTATTCTGTCAATTTTCCTTTCTCTCTTTCATATATTCAGCCTGTCTTCACATATATAAGCTGGTTTCCAGCAGCACTGAAAATGCAAATCTCTCTTACTTTACAAAAAAATACAAACCAACAAAGGTTCTTTCATTTAACCCATAACCTCCTGTACTGCCCTCATTCATCCATTAATTCATTTATTCAATGAAACATTTGTAAACTCCAGCACCGTGCAATATAGTTGGACTGTAGCAGTAACAGAGAAGGCACCCCACTCCAGTACTCTTGCCTGGAAAATCCCATGGACGGAGGAGCCTGGTGGGCTGCAGTCCAGGGGGTCGCTAAGAGTCGGACACAACTGAATGACTTCACTTTCACTTTTCTCTTTCATGCATTGGAGAAGGAAATGGCAACCCACTCCAGTGTTCTTGCCTTGAGAATCCCAGGGACGGGGGAGCCTGGTGGACTGCCATCTATGGGGTTGCACAGAGTTGGACACGACTGAAGCGACTTAGCAGTAGCAGCAGTAAATAAAACAAAGCCTCTGCCCTTATGAAACTTCATTCTGGTGAGGAGACCAATGATCGAGAGATAATTAAAAGAGTGGAATAAAACTCCATGAAAAATGAACAGGGTAGCATTTGAAGAAGTGTCTTATAAGCTGAGATCTGAATGACCAAGAAGAAGTAAGTAGGGAGCATTAAATTCAAAAACAAAACCAGAAACAAGCTAGGCTCTTTTGGAACTGAGAGGTCATTGTGGCTGGCATAGTGCAAGCAAAAGGAAGCCCAGCACTGGGGAGCTGAGAAAGATGGGGAGGGGCTAGATTATCAGGGCCTTTTAGCCTGTGGGATTTTCTTCTAACCATAGTGGAAAGCCACTGGGTAGTTTTAAGCTGACTTTTTATGATCTCATTTATGTATTTGATAGCTAATACTTTTCCCTTAGCCAGTGAGATTTTGTGAATTGAGAGGATATTTTTTTTTCTCTCATTTTTCTGTTGGTGACTGAAAGGTTTCAAAAATGCATTTTGAGAGCTTAAAGTAAACAGTAGAAAAATACTTGGAACATTTATTACAGACATAGAATTAAGATATATTAGGTATAAAGAACTGTTAAAATCAATAAGGAAATAAACTCTCTAAAACAGAAGTGTGTAATCCTTTTCTTTCAAAGAGCAAAATATAATATTAAAGACGACGCAATAAAGTTTCTTGTTTTATAGGGGTGCAAAGAGATTAGTGAGATGCATTCTAAGTGCAAAGCAGTGATTTAGAATGAGTCTGCGGGTGCCATAATAAAAAGCTCTGAATACCCATTCCAGATACACCTCTGGCATCTCAGATATAGCAGGTACAAATGTGGAGTTATATCATTTTCCAGCATGTTTTCTCATCAGCTTGCCTTCTCCTAAAGACATCTTTGTATTTTCTCCCTCCTCTGCTGTGTCCATTTTAAAAATGTGCATTCAATTTTAAGGGGCTTCCATAGTGGTTCAGATAGAAAAGAATCTGCTTGCAGTGCAGGAGACCCGGGTTCAGGAAGATCCCCCAGAGAAGGAAAGGGCAACTCACTCCAGTATTCTTGCCTAGAGAATTTCATGTACAGAGAAGCCTGGTGGGCTACAGTCCATGGGGTTGCAAAAAGTTGGGCATGACTGAGTAACTAACACTTTTGCATTCAACTTTTATAACTTCTGTTTTCTAACTGTATCTTAAATCTCTCCTCTACTTCTCTCTAACTTCACCTCTGGTTCTAGTAAAACACCATTTCTTGTCTCCCTTCAACTCCACACCCTATTATATTCTTCCATGATATTCTGTGGCTATTTCTCATATTACTCATCAAAATTTTAACTATTACATAAATATCTGAATATAGCACTATATTTTGAGCTTTATAAGGCTACATACATATCTGGTCTGTGCCATTATAGAGTTTGGCACATCCCGTGGATATAAATATATTTTCAATAAATTGAATAAGTATGAATACATAAAAAATTGAATTTGTGAATAATTTATAGACCAAGATGAAAAATGACAAAGAATCTGAAAAGAGATTTTGTTTAGGTGATGATTTCTAAAACTGTCCTCGAATACAGCATATGTGCCTATGCAATATAGTTATTTTAACTATGCAATCCTTACTTCTTAAGATAAGGGGTTATTATTAAAACCAAGGATTTAGCTTGGTGACTCAGAGTATGGAGGGATAGAAAAAAAGACAGGATTATCCTCAAACTTATTATTACTAGGAAGTTACTTTTAGTAATAGCAGGAAGTCAGTGGTCAGTAAGGAACAAAACAAACCGTTTTCTCTATAAGCTTTATTGTGGTCATTCTTTGAATATAGTTTCTTCTTCAGCACACAAATATGAAAATATTTTGTGTATACATTGTTAATTGTAATTAGTTTATAACTGAAGATATCTTTTAGGAATATTTTATTGAAGGTATATTTTAAATTGCAATGGCAGTTTAATAATAAAAAGCTAAAACTTTAAAATATTGGCTTAGAAATATGTTCTTCTGACACTAAAATAGAAAAATAATTTGTAGGTTCTAAGAATATAATTCATACTTGTGAGTGAGTGCTCTCTTTGTACCATCTCACAAGAAGAAGGTAATTGAAATGGCTGTACCCACTCAGTAACTCACTCAGGATTCAAGAATTCATTATAACTATCAAAGCTTTATTACTTTTTAGTAGCTAAGGTGGGTTTTTATTTGAAAGTACTGGGTGATATACAGTGTACTTGTATAATATGACACCCTTAGTCAGAAAATATGGAGCCTTGCTATGGCACCATTATGTTCAGATTATAGCTAGTCTGATCGTCCTCTTACAAAAAACAATCCTGTGTTTTGACTGTAATTTTGACCAAGGGACCAACTGCTTGAGATTTTTAATCTATAAAAATGTTTAAATCTATAATTTAGAATGAACTGTGCATAATTACTAAACTGTTTGTATAAATATTAAAATTTTTAAATTCTAACAAAGGCAATAAATGTATATCTATCTATTAATATTTTATACTACTGGACTCTGTTAGGAAATGTGTAAATTTTAAAAATATGTTTCATTTAAGTTCACTATAATATTAAACAACCTCTCCAAGCATGACACAAAGAAAGTGACTTTCTAGTCCTGTTTAAATCTTTTTGTTTGTTGGTTTTGGTTCTGAGTACCTAACAGTTGTCTTCTGCGTACATGGTACAATATAAGTCTTGAATTGGTCTGAATCAGATCAGATCAGATCAGTCGCTCAGTCGTGTCCGACTCTTTGCGACCCCATGAACCGCAGCACGCCAGGCCTCCCTGTCCATCACCAGCTCCCGGAGGTCACTCAGACTCGCATCCATCGAGTCAGTGATGCCATCCAGCCATCTCATCCTCTGTCGTCCCCTTCTCCTCCTGCCCTCAATCCCTCCCAGCATCAGAGGCTTCTCCAATGAGTCAACTCTTCGCATGAGGTGGCCAAAATATTGGAGTTTCAGCTTTAGCATCATTCCTTCTGAAGAAATTCCAGGATTGATCTCCTTCAGAATGGACTGGTTGGATCTTCTTGCAGTCCAAGGGACTCTCAAGAGTCTTCTCCAACACCACAGTTCAAAAGCATCAATTCTTCGGCGATCAGCCTTCCTCACACCTGATCTGCCTCTTAAGAAATCTGTATGCAGGTCAGGAAGCAACAGTTAGAACTGGTCATGGAACAACAGACTGGTTCCAAATAGGAAAAGGAGTACGTCAAGGCTGCATATTGTCACCATGTTTATTTAACTTATATGCAGAGTACATCATGAGAAATGCTGGACTGGAAGAAACAGAAGTTGGAATCAAGATTGCTGGGAGAAATATCAATAACCTCAGATATGCAGATGACACCACTCTTATGGCAGAAAGTGAGGAGGGGCTAAAAAGCCTCTTGATGAAAGTGAAAGTGGAGAGTGAAAAGGTTGGCTTAAAGCTCAACATTCAGAAAACGAAGATCATGGCATCTGGTCCCATCACTGCATGGGAAATAGATGGGGAAACAGTGGAAACAGTGTCAGACTTTGGTCTGAATAGAGACATAAAAAACTCTTGTAGCTATGCTAATATATTAATTTCACAGAATTATGAGGTTCTTTGCTGCAATCTTCAAATGTCCAGACTTAAAATACAGAATCATCAACTATGAAAATATTTCTAACTAATTTGTTTCTACCAGCTATTCTACATCAGATCAGATCAGATCAGTCACTCAGTCGTGACCGACTCTTTGTGACCCCATGAACCGCAGCACGCCAGGCCTCCCTGTCCATCACCAGCTCCCGGAGGTCACTCAGACTCACATCCATCGAGTCAGTGATGCCATCCAGCCATCTCATCCTCTGTCGTCCCCTTCTCCTCCTGCCCTCAATCCCTCCCAGCATCAGAGTCTTCTCCAATGAGTCAACTCTTCGCATGAGGTGGCCAAAATACTGGAGTTTCAGCTTTAGCATCATTCCTTCCAAAGAAATCACAGGGTTGATCTCCTTCAGAATGGACTGGTTGGATCTCCTTGCAGTCCAAGGGACTCTCAAGAGTCTTCTCCAACACCACAGTTCAAAAGCATCAATTCTTCGGCGATCAGCCTTCCTCACAGTCCAGCTCTCACATCCATACATGACCACAGGAAAGACCATAGCCTTGACTAGGCGAACCTTTGTTGGCAAAGTGATGTCTCTGCTTTTGAATATGCTATCTAGGTTGGTCATAACTTTCCTTCCAAGGAGTAAGCATCTTTTAATTTCATGGCTGCAGTCACCATCTGCAGTGATTTTGGAGCCCAGAAAAACAAATTCTGACACTGTTTCCACTGTTTCTCTATCTATTTCCCATGTAGTGATGGGACCAGATGCCATGATCTTCGTTTTCTGAATGTTGAGCTTTAAGCCAACCTTTTCACTCTCCACTTTCACTTTCATCAAGAGGCTTTTTAGTTCCTCTTCACTTTCTGCCATAAGGGTGGTATCATCTGCTACATAGGAAGACTATATTTCTATATCAGAAATGGTGCAGCCTCCTTACTAAACTATTACTTTTTTTGCTTTGTTTTTCCCATTGTGTTTATTTTTAAGCACCAAACACTTTACCAGCTGCCCAGGGAAGTATCTTCCCTATCTACATTCTTTCTCCTCACTGTGGTTCAATTGCTCTGCTATCTCTGATTTTTGTTTTTGCAGTTTTATTGTGACATATTTCCAGAAAAGCTATGACAAACCTAGAGAGCATATTAAAAAGCAGAGACTTTTATAAAAGCTTTTGTAAAAGCGGAGCATATTATTTTGTTGACAGAGGTCCGTTTTGTCAAAGCTATGGTTTTTCCAGTAGTCTCGTATGGTTGTGAGAGTTGGACTATAAAGAAGGCTGAGTGCTGAAGAAATGAAGCTTCCAGACTGTGGTGTTAAAGAAAGTGCTTGAGAGTCCCTTGGATTGCAAGGAGATCAAACCAGTCAATCCTAAAGGAAATCAGTCCTGAATATCCATTGGAAGGACTGAGGCTGAAACTGAAAGTCCAATACTTTGGCCACCTGATGCGAAGAGCTGACTCGTTAGAAAAGACACTAATGTTGGAAAATATTGAAGGCAGGAGGAGAAGGGGATGACAGAGGATTAGATAGTTGGATGGCATCAGTGACTCAATGCACATGAGTCTGAGCAAGCTCCAGGAGATGGTGATGGGACAGGGAAGCCTGTTGTGCTGCAGTCCATGGGGTTGCAAAGAACAGGACACAACTGAGTGACTGAACAGCAACAATTTCATTTTATATTTCTATGTAAGATGTACAGTTCACTCTTTCTTAGTATATTCATAGTTTTAAAACCAGTCCCATAGTTTAATTCTGAATATTTTAAACAGTCAAAAATAAACATTGAGTTGTCAGCAATTGCTCTCCGTTCCTCTCAGTCCTGCCAGGAAAAGGTAACCAGAAAAGTAACTATCTGGGTTTCCCTGGTGGCTCAGTGTTAAAGAATCTGTCTGCCAGTGGTAAAGGATCCAATGTAGTAGATGCAGATTTGATTCTTGGGATTAGGAAGATTCCCTAGAGAAGGAAATAGCAACCCATTCTAGTTCTTGTCTGGGAAATCCCTTGGACAAAAGAGCCCGATAAGCAACTGTCCATGGGGTTATGAAAGAGTTGGTATGATTTAGTGACTAAAGCAACAACAATAACATTCTGTTATCTGTCTCTATAGATTTGCCTATTCTAGACTCCTCATATAAAAGGAACCATGAAGTGTTGTGATGTTTTCCTATCTGGCCTCTTTCAATAAGCATGATGTTTTCCAGGCTTATCCATGTTATGGATGTGTGACCAGTTTATTTTTTATTGCCCAAATAATATTCCTTGCAAGGATAGACTACACTTCATTTATCCATTAACTGTTGGATATTTATGCGCTTTCTGCTTTTGGATATTATGAATAATGTTCTTATGAACATTCATGTATAAGTTCTTTATTTGGGCATGTTTTTAGTTCACATAGACCTATACTAAGAAGTATAATTACCAAGTCATATTGTGAATCTAAATTTAGCATTTTTAGAAATTGCTTAAGTTTTTAAATAAAGTGATTATATGTTTTACATTCCTACCAGGAATGCATCGGACTCAAGCTTCCCCACATCTAGCTAATGCTCATTATTTTCTGTCTTTTTGTTTTTAGTCATTCTAAGGTGTCATGGTGTCAAATGCTTTTCATGTCTATCACAACAAAAACTTTTTTTAAAAAAATTTGATTAATTTGGTGTGTTTCTTTGATTAATTTTTTTATGTTAGTACAACTGTGCATTTTGGGGATACATATCACTTGATCAAGATGTGTAACCCTTTTCATATGTTGCTGAATTCAATTTACTAGTATTTTGTTGAAGATTTCTATGGCTATATAAACAAGAGATTTTCATTTATAGCCTTCTTTCTTTGTGATATTTTTGCCTGTTTTTGTTTTGTAATATGGATAATAATGGGCTTATAGAATAGGTTGGGAATTGTTAATTCCTCTCTTATTTTTGGGAGAGTTTATAAAGGATTTATATTAATTTTTTAAGTGATAGAAATCATCAGAGAAATCATCTGCAGTTGGAATTTCTTTGTGGGAAGTTTTAAAATTAGTAACTCAATGCCTTTCCTAGTTAGAGATCTATTTAGATTATCTGTCTTTATTTCAGAAATTTGTATTTTTCTAAGAACTTATATGTTCAACTAAGCTATCTAATTTAGGCATATAGCTTTCTACAGCATTCCTTTACTTTTTTTTTTTTTTTTTTACAATATTGTATTGGTGTTGCCATACATCACCGTGAATCCACCACAGGTGTACATGTGTTCCCAGTCCTGAACCCCACTCCCACCTTCCTCCCCATACCATCCCTCTAGGTCATCCCAGTGCACCAGCCTCAAGCTTCCTGTATCTTACAATCTTTTTTATTTTTATAATAATAGTAGTGATATCCATAGTCCCTTCCTCATTTTACTAATATTAGTCTACTTTTGGGGAGGAAGAAGTAGAGTAGCCAAAGGTTCCTCATTTTGTTGATCGTTTAAAAGAATCGATGCTTAGTTTCATTGATTTTTTCCCTGTTTCTTTTATATTTTCTGTTTCATTTATTTCTGCCCTATTCTTGATCATTTTCTTTCTTCTGCTTATTTTGGGATTAGTTTGCTCTTGAACTGAACTGAGCCCATTGTAGTCATCCTCTCAATCATAAAGAGTGATTGAAAAGAGAAATTAAAACACTTGTGATTTTTACTGTCCAGAGGCCAAGGTTCATTAAAAGACAGAACTAATCATTGGACTACAGAACTTCCCCCAGCCTCAATATCTCATCACCACAATACTAAAGGCCTATTTACAAAAATTTCTTTTACCTAGTACATCATGTCTGAAGCATTATCCAGAAAACAGGAAAACACAATTCAAAGAGAAAGAGAAAGCCTCAGAATAACATATGGCAGGATTGTTGAAATTGTTTCACCAGGAATTTAAAAGAACTATGAAAATAAAATAAAAATTTTAATTTAAAACAATATTCTAAAGACTTTAATAAATAAGGTAGACAGCAAGCAAGAGCAAATGATCAATGTAATCAGAGATGGAGATCCTAAGACAGAACCAAAAAGAAATACTATAGATCAGAAATATTGTGACTGAAATGAAGAATGCCTTTGATGAGCTGGACAGGGCCAAGAAAAAAATCTCTGATTTGGAGGCTATCACAATAGAATCCTCCAAAACTTGAATCTCCAAAGAGAAAGAATACTGGCAGAAAAGCAGGATAGAATATCTAAGGACTGTGAGATAACTACAGAAGGTATAATATATATGTAATGGGATGAACAGAAGGAGAAGAAAAAGGGACTGAAGAAATATTTGAAATAATAATGACAAAGTTTTTCTAAATTAATGTCAGGCACCAAACTACAGATCAAGGAAGCTCAGAGAAAGTCAAGCAGTATAAATATTCCCCCGAACTATACATTGACATTATTTTTAAACAATAGAAAATTCAAGATAAAGAGAAAATCCTGGAAAAATCCAGAGGGTGTGGGGAAGAGGACACCTCACCTACAGAGGAACACAGATAGGAATCACATTTGACTTCTCAGAAACCATTCCTAATGTACAGAGTATTAATTAATCATTAAGGACTATAAAGAGGGTGAAGGTAAACATGAGAAGGGATCTCAATTATTTCCTTTTCTGAAACTCTGTAATTTTAATTAAAACAGACTTTATCTTCCCTCATAGAGTCAGACACGACTGAGCGACTTCACTTTCGCTTTCCGCTTTCATACGGCGGAGAAGGAAATGGCAACCCACTCCAGTATTCTTGCCTGGAGAATCCCAGGGACAGGGGAGCCTGGTGGGCTTCTGTCTGTGGGGTCGCACAGAGTTGGAAACGACTGAAGCGACTTAGCAGCAGCAGCATAGCTCAGCTGGTAAAGAATCCACCTGCAATGAAGGAGACCCTGATTTGATTCCTGGGTTGGGAAGATCCCCTGGAGAAGGGATATGCTACCCACTCCAGTATTCTTGGGCTTCCCTTGTAGCTCAGCTGGTAAAAAATCCACCTGCAATGTGGGAGATCTGGGTTCAATCCCTGGGTTGGGAAGATCTGGAGAAGGGAAAGGCTACCCACCCCAGTGTTCTGGCCTGGAGAATTCCATGGACTGTATAGTCCATGGGGTCACAAAGAGTCAGACACGACTGAGTGACTTTCACTTCACTTCACTTTATCTTCCTGGGCTTCCCTGGTGGCTCAGCTGGTAAATAATCTGCCCGCAATGCAGGAGACCCAGGTTCAATCCCCAGGTTGGGAAAATGACCTGGAAAAGTAAATGTCAACCCACTCCAGTATTCTTGGAGAATTGCATGGACAGAGGAGCCTGGTGGGGTACAGGCCATGGGATCACAAAGAGTAGGACACAACACAACTGAGCGACTAACACTTTCACTTATTTTATCTCAGTGGACAAATATCCATATTAATCCATCTGATGCAACAAATTTTGACCATTATCTCTTTCCCCCTCTGTGACTCAGGTATTTTAATCAAACTGCAGTTTTCATATCAAGTCAGAAATTTACGTGGTGATTTTATATTTGCATGATGTTTCCCTTTGCCATTTCCTAAAAACTAGTTACAAAATGGCTGAAAATGGTGCTGTTTTTGTAATATACCAGTGAAAGACACTTCATACTGACACAGAAAAATCATGCTAGGTCCTTTTCAGCAAGCACTGAAATAAAAAATACATGCGGCTTTGTCATGCCACACTATTCTTAAGATGCTGGATCCACTGTTACCAATTGCCAGACGAGAACAAAGACCTTGGAAAGTAGGGTGTTCATTGATTTGTTTCTGAAGCTTTGATTGCATGTCATCAGCCTGGGTGAGTTTGGTGAAAGGAAAGATGCAAAACACAGCATGTTCTAGACAAGTTGCTGAGAGGAGTTGAGGTGGACACTTTGGGGAAGGCTGCTCAGTGAGCTGTGACTTGTGAGCTCAAGCATTTGTCCACATGCTTTTTGCTATGTGACTGTTTATCTTCTGTCTCACAGGTTGATTTATGAAGTTTGACATGGCACTATGTAAATGCAAACTATATTACTTGGGAAACAAGAGAAAATGATATATTAAGTCACAGTGGCCCAATTGTTTTGAGATCTTAAGTCCCATGCCATAGCAAGACAAATGAAAACTCATTAGGAGTAAATATTGCTGTCCTTCATACTTGAAAACGGCCTTTTGAGCAACTGCCAGGAAGATCTCTATAGACTTTGAGAAGTCTTAACATCCTATGCATAAGTATTCTTTTCTTGTGCTAACTGACACTCTAATGCTATATTGTACTTTATTTTCTGATAATTTAATAAATTCATCTAAAAAAACAAATTGAAACTTACCATGGATTTTCATAAAATTACACATGGAAGTAAGTGAAAAGTCTAAATTTAGTGCATTCACAATTACATCTACAAGCTAGTTTATCAACAGTGAGAATGACTCTGTAAACTGATTTTGTGGTAGGCTGTGATAAGGTGAAAAGATCTTCACAACCCAGATAATCACAATGGTGTGATCACTCACCTAGAGCCAGACATCCTGGAATGCGAAGTCAAGTGGGCCTTGGGAAGCATCCCTATGAACAAAGCTAGTGGAGCTGATGGAATTCCAGTTGAGCTATTCAAATCCTGAAAGATGATGCTGTGAAAGTGTTGCACTCAATAAACCAGCAAATTTGGAAAACTCAGCAGTGGCCACAGGACCAGAAAAGGTTAGTTTTCATTTCAATCTCAAAGAAAGAGTAATGCCAAAGATGCTCAAACTACTGCACAATTCCACTCAACTCACACACTAGCAAAGTAATGCTCAAAGTTTTCCAAGCCAGGCTTGAACAGTACGTAAACCATGAACTTCTGGATATTCAAGCTGGATTTAGAAAAGGCAGAAGAACCAAAGATCAAATTGCCAACAACATCCATTGGGTCCCTAGTGGCTCAGAGGTTAAAGCATCTGCCTGGAATGTGGAAGACCCAGGTTCGATCCCTGGGTCGGGAAGATCCCCTGGAGAAGGAAATGGCAACCCACTCCAGTACTCTTGCCCGGAGAATCCCATGGAGGGAAGAGCCTCGTGGGCTACAGTCCATGGGGTCGCAAAGAGTCGGGCACAACTGAGCAACTTCACTTTCAGTTTTTCACTTTCATTGGGTCTTCAAAAAACCAAGAGAGTTCCAGAAAAACATCTATTTCTGCTTTATTGACTATGCCAAAGCCTTTGACTGTGTGGATCACAACAATCTGTAGAAAATTCTGAAAGAGATGGGAATACCAGACCCCCTGACCTGCCTCCTGAGAAATCTGTGTGCAGGTCAACAAGCAACAGTTAGAACTGGACATGGAACAGTAGACTGGTTCCAAATCAGGAAAGGAGTACATCAAGGCTGTATATTGTCACCCTACTTATTTAACTTATATGCTGAGTACATCATGAGAAATACTGTACTGGATGAAGCACAAGTTGGAATCAAGATTGCCAGGAGAAATAGCAATAACCTCAGATATGCAGATGACACCACCCTTATGGCAGAAAGTGAAGAGGAACTAAAGAGCCTCTTGATGAAAGTGAAAGAGGAGAGTGAAACATTTGGGTTAAAACTCAACATTCAGAAATCTAAGATCATGGCATCCAGTCCCATCACTTCATGGCAAATAGATGGGGAAAAAATGGAAATAGTGAGAGACTTTATTTATTTGGGGTCCCAAATCACTGCAAACAGTTACTGCAGACATGAAATTAAAAGATGCTTGTTCCTTAGAAGAAAAGCTATGACAAACCTAGAAAGCATCTTAAAAAGCAGAGACATTACTTTTCTAACTAAGTCCCTCTAGTCAAAGCTATGGTTTTCCCAGTAGTCATGTATGGATGTGAGATTTGGATTGTAAAGAAAGCTGAATGCCAAAAAATTGATGCTTTTGAACTGTGGTGTTGGATAAAACTCTTGAGAGTCCCTTGGCCTGCAAGGAGATCCAACCAGTCCATCCTAAAGGAAGTGAGTCCTGAATATCCATTGGAAGGACTGATGCTGAAACTGAAACTCTAATAGTTTGGCCACCGGATGCGAAAAACTGACTCATTGGAAAGACCCTGATGCTGGGAAAGATTTAAGGCAGGAAGAGAAGGGAACGACGGAGGATGAGATAGTTGGATGGCATCACCAAATCAATGGACATGAGTTTGAGTAATTCTTGGAGTTGATGATGGCCAGTGAGTCCTGGTGTGCTGCAGTCCATGGGGTTGCAAAGAGTCAAACATGACTGAGTGACTGACCTGAACTGTACTGAACACCCACTATGGTCCATAAAGAAATTTTGAGCATCATATGTAGTTAGGACATTTCCCAAAACATGGAACAGCTTGAGTCTGAAGAGCCTGCAGCGGTATAGCATGGGCCTAGTAAACCTCTTTTGTACTTTCTTTTAGATGATACCTTTTTCTCTTATATTTATGTCCCATTCTTTCAGCTGTTATTTCTGACCCTAAGGTTTCACAGCTTTGCACAGGAAAGAGGAGATGTTAAAAGGGACTAAAAATAAGTCATTTTACTAGTACATATATAATCAGGTATTGGGGCATATTGAAAATGGTGGATTTGAAAGGTGACCTTTTCTCTTATGAATATTTCTATGGGTTTCTCAGAGATTTTCTTACTGGAAACATCTATCCAAAATTTCTGTGATGGATTTTATCTGGCTTATTTTATTCCAGCCCCTGTTTTTGGCATCATACAATCTATTCAACATAACTCTTTGCATGGGAGCCCTATCATACCTCCAAGTGATTCTTGGACAAAGTCCCTTTGGAGAGGATTCCTGTGGGCTGTCTATAAAGTGTTAGTCATTCAGTTGTGTTCCACTCTTGGTGAGCCCATGGACTGTATTTCTCCAGGATCCTCTGTCCATGGAACTCTCCAGGCAATAATACTGGAGTGGGTAGTCACTCCCTTTTTCAGGAGATCTTCCTGATCCAGGGATCAAAACCTAGTCTCTGCACTGCACTCTACCAAGTGGCCTGCATCCTTACTTGTGTCCATCATGCATAGCTTCTGCCCAACAGCTTCCTCTTCTCCCTCCACCACACCACTACATCTGCCTTTCCAGGCCCAAGTCGTTACCTTAGTCTTTTGTATGTGGGTCAATTAGCATTATTTTCATCTTTTTTATCCCTTCACCAGTCCCCAAAAAAGATTCTTGGTGGTAAATATAAAATTTTTATGTAGCCCTCTGAAAAAGTTTATGTCACTAGACATAAGGAGAATAGAAAGACTCCCTTCACAAAACCCTGAGACCCTCACATCCTCAAGGCAGCAGGGAAGCTCAGAGGGAAAATTCATCTAGAAAGTTATTTTAGCCAGGTCTCAACCATTTTAGATATTCAAGTTCAGAATTGTGTTAGGTGTCACAAATTTTTCTTTATTCTCAGTAGATCCAGCAACAGTGTTCTAGTGCCTCATTTTGTATTGAGAGAATACTTGCCATTTGTTACTTAATTCTCTAATAGTTGTGCTGTGGCCATGGCTGACAGATGTTCACAATGACATCCAGTGACATGAGAATTTGTATAAATAGGGTGTAAACAATTCTTCCAGTCCCTTTTCAAGAATGGTCACCAAAGAGAGTAAGAAACATGATGGAAAGGGATCCAATAGCCTGAGGAATTTAACAATCAAAACTGTAAAATATTCATGGTGATAAAACATATTCATAAGTGAGATTATTCATCACTGTGGTAAAATTAAAAAGGGGGAAAAAAAAAGGGGAGAATCAACTAAATATATGACATATACAGTTTAACATATTGCGATGCAAACACTGTGCTCAGTTGCTTATGTCATTTCAACTCTTTGCAACACTATGGACTGTAGCCCACCAGGCTCCTCTGTCCATGGGATGCTCCAGGCAAGAACACTGGAGTTGGTGGCCATGTCCTCCAGGGAATCTTCCCAATTGAATCTGCATCTCTTGTGTCTTCTACACTGTAGACAGATCCTTTACCTACTGAGCCACCTGGGAAGCCCATCATATTGTACATCCATGAAATTAAATACTATAGAGACACTCTCAGAAATCGGAGTAGAAGCAAATCCTATATTCATCTTATAATGGATTTATTACAAAGATTTGACGTAACACAGGCAGTGAAGATCTGGAAGATGGAAGTGGGAGAATCAATAACCAGTATGTTTAAAGCAAGAAGCCAAGTGCCTTTGAACACCAGAGAGGGACTAGGAAGAGGAAACTTCCATAAAACTCTATTGAAACTGACACTTCTGAGGAATGTATTTCTGTGTTTAGCTATCACTGCTGCAGGTTCTCAGCCAAGTTCTTAATGGTGGGCTTGAGTCCATTCTTGGTTAGCATGGCCAGCTGAACGTAAAACAGAGAAGAGTGAGGAGTAGCTGGGCATTTCTGTCATTTTGGCTGATTGTGACAATTTTTTCAGAGTAATGGTTTCTGATTTCCTTCTGCCAAATCTCATGCGTTGTTGACCTTTGGCTAACTCTCACCCAGCTGTGTACAGGGAAAATGATTCTGGAAAACAGTGCTCAGCCTTATCCAACTTGTCATAATATGATCCAGTACACTGTCTTTGGACTTCTCTGGTGGCTCAGATGGTAAAGAATTTGCCTGCAGTGCATGAGACCTAGGTTCAATCCCTGGGTTGGGTTGGGATGATCTCTGGGGGGAGGGCATGGCAACTCACTCCAATATTCCTGCCTGGAGGATCCCCATAGACAGAGGAACCTGTTGGGCTACAGTTCATGGGGTCACATAGAGTCAGACAAGACTGAATGACTAAGCACACTATCTTTGGGTTTCACTGGTAGCTCAGCTGGTAAAGAATACATCTGTAATGCAGGAGACTCAGGTTTGATCCCTGGGTAGGGAAGATCTCCTGGAGGAGGAAATGGGAACCTGCCCCAGTATTCTTGCCTGGAGAATCCCATGAACAGAGGAGTCTGGTGGCCTACAGTCCCTGGGGCTGCAAAGAACCAGAGACTACTGAGCACCCGAGTATACACACACACACACACAAAATCATTTTAAATTTTCAAAAGTTAATTGCTTACCTACTATGTGCTAGTCACTGTGGTTGCATGATTAATATGTGTAAAAATGAATCATATCCTCACAGAATATATACTCTAGTAGAGGGGAGGATTACAAATAATGACAAAATTCCAATGTAAAAATCACAGTGATAGGGGAAATACAAGGAGATCTCAAACTACATAAAAACTGCATTTAATCCAGACATGGGATCAGAGAATGCATTCCAGATGCAGTGACTTTTAAACCTGAAGTTGAGGAAAAAGAGAATTTATCAGGAGCATTTGTGAGAATGTATATCAGGGGACTATTTCAAGGATAGTATATGGAGAAAATGACACAAAGTCACTGTTTCATAAAGAACAAATATTTTAACAGTTGCAAATACTCTAGAGCAGATGCTGTAAAGCCCTGTTTTATGCATCCATAATTGCCTAAAGACTTTCTGCCTGTAAGACCATGCTTGTCCTAAGGCCATATTACAACTTCTGTGGGTCCTTAATTAATTGGCCCTCATAAGCCCTTTCCTTCTGAAAAATATATTAAAAATATTTTATGACTTCATTTTATGAAATTTTATATACTTTATGTGTTAATATAAAGACAAATATAATTTATGCTGTATTATATTTATTTTTTTATTAGAATTTAAAAGAAATTAAAGTGTCTAAAGGCCTTTAAAATTATCATAAGCAATAGGTACTTCTTAATGTATAAGTTGGCTTGGGTTTGGTCCACACTCAGGCCAGGCTAGAGTTGGTTGCCAGGGAGCCTGTTGCATCTAAAACCCAGAAACTTCCCTGGTGTAATCTAAAACCTGCCTCCCTATGCAAAGGGCAGGAGAGATCAAAGAATGAGGCAGACCACACCATAGGTATGTGGAAGACATAACAAGCAAGGGAATTTACCAGATTGTCTTGGGAGGCCACAAACCAAGCGAATTTCTATACATGTCTGCCAAACCTATAAGTTTAAATAGAGCCCTTAACTGGGTTCAGTCACATATACCATCAGTTGGCTCAAAGCATCATATTGCTATCTCAAGGCTATATCCTTGGGGCAGTTTCTGGGACCAAAGAAGACAAATTAGATACACATACCAAGGATATGGAGTGGATGGGGAACTTTGTTGTTGTACAGTCACTCAGTTGGTCCAACTCTTTGTGACTCCATGGACTGCAGCATGCAACCAAGCTTCTCTCTCCTTTACCATCTCCAAGAGCTTGCTAAAGCTCATGTCCATTGAGTCAGTGATGCCATCCAAACATCTCATTCTCTGTTATCTCCTCCTCCTGCTTTCAATCTTTCCCGACATCAGGGTCTTTTCCAATAAGTCTGTTCTTTGCATCAGGTGGCCAGTTTTGTAGCTTCAGCTTTAGCATCAGTCCTTCCAATGAATATTCAAGGTTGATTTCCTTGAGGATTGACCGGTTTGATCTTTTTGCAGCCCAAGGGACTCTCAAGAGTCTTCTCCAACATCACAGCTCAAAAGCATAAATTCTTTGGTGCTTCACCTTCTTTATAGTCCAACTCTCACATCCATCACAATAATGTCTCTGCTTTTTAATATGCTGTTTAGATTGGTCATAGACTTTCATCCAGGGAGCAAGCATCTTTTACTTTCATGGCTGCAGTCACCATCTGCAGTGTTTTGGAGCCCACTTAAATAAAATCAGCCAGTTTCCCCATCTATTTGCCATGAAGTGATGGGACCTAATGCCATGATCTTAGTTTTCTGAATGTTGAGCTCTAAGCCAACTTTTTCACTCTCCTCTTTCACTTTCATCAAGAGGCTCTTTAGTTCTTCTTCACTTTCTGCCATAAAGGTAGTGTCATCTGTATATCTGAGGTTATTGATGTTTCTCCTGGCAATCTTGATTGCAGCTTGTGCTTCATCCAGCCTGGCATTTCTCATGATGTACTATTCATGTAAGTTAAATAAGCAGCTTGACAATAGAATCTTGAGGTACTCCTTTCTCAATTTGGAATCAGTCCATTGTTCCATGTCCAGTTCTAAGAGTCACTTCTTGACCTACATACAGGTTTCTCAGGAGGCAGAGAAGGTGGTCTGGTATTCCCATCTCTTTAAGAATTTTCTACAGTTTGGTAGGCTTTAGCTTAGTCAATGAAACAGACAGAAGTAGATGTTTTCCTAGAACTCTCTTGCATTTTCTATGATCCAGTGGATGTTGGCAATTTGATCTCTGGTTCCTCTGCCTTTTCTAAACCCAGCTTTAACATCTGGAATTTCTCAGTTTACATACTGTTGAAGCCTGGCTGGGATAATTTTGAGCATTTCTTTGCTAGCATATAAAGTGAGTGCAATTGTATGGTAGTTTGAACATTCTTAGGCATTTACTTTCTTTGGGATTGGAATGAAAACTGACCTTTTCCAGTCCTGTGGCCACTACTTATTTTTCCAAATTTGCAGGCATACTGAGTGCAGCACTTTAACAGCATCATCTTTTAGGATTTGAAATAGCTCAGCTGGAATTCCATTACTTCTACTAGCTTTGTTCATAGTGATCTTTCTAAGGCCCACTTGACTTCACACTCCAGGATGTCTAGCTCTAGGTGAGTGATCACACAATCATGGCTATCTGGGTCATTAAGGTCTTTTTTTTGTATAGTTCTTCCATGTATTCTTGTCACCTCTTCTTAATATCATCTGCTTCTGTTAGGTCCATACTGTTTCTGTCCTTAATTGTCCCTATCTTCACATGAAATATTCCAACATGTCATCTCACCTGGGTACTTCAATGTCAACTCCCCTGGTTAAAAAAAAAAAAAAAAAAAAAAAAGCCAGCTGTAGGTCTGGAAGTCAGAGCAGCAAGCCACATTTTAAAAAGAAAAGAAAATACCAAATAAAAACATCTTCCAAGCACAGTTTTTGAGTTAGATGTGTCTGTGACTTCAGGAGGTATGGGTCAAGGCCTATGGCAGAGAAACAGGAGGGATTGCTCCTCGGACTTTAGATCCAGTCCTGGAAAGGGAAAGAATCTGAATATACCCCCATAAAGCAACAGTCTCTAGCAGGGCACAGTGCTTCTCCAAATGGAGATTCTCAGAAAGTAAAAAACAGCAGCAGCTGATGGGGTGAGCTCAGAACACTTTGGCAGGTGATTACACTGTACCCTGGTCTTTGACCCTTTCCACTGACAGACTGTTCTAAAGAAATTAACTCTATGGCTTTGACACTGGAAAGCTGAGAGGTGGACGACCATGAATAAGCCCTGTGGGGTCAGGGTATGTGAAGATACTACTATGTATCTTTCATGTATAGTCATTTTCCTTCAGCTTTAGTATTTCTAGTTGTTTTGTAAAATGCTTGGGTTTTTTTAAAGGCAATTTTGGTAATACCCTTTGAAGGTAGCAAAACATCACACATATGCAACATACATCTATAGGTACACAAAAAAACAGGCATCAGTTCAGTTCAGTTCAGTCCCTCAGTCATGGCCGACTCTTTGAGACCCCATGAATTGCAGTCAGATCTCTCTGTCCTTCACCAACTGCCAGAGTTCATTCAAACTCAAGTCCATCGAGTCGGTGATACGATCCATCCATCTCGTCCTCTGCCGTCCCCTTCTCCTCCTGCCCCCAATCCCTCTCAGCATCAGACAGGTATCAGATCAGATCAGATCAGATCAGTCGCTCAGTCTTGTCCGACTCTTTGCGACCCCATGAACTGCAGCACGCCAGGCCTCCCTGTCCATTACCAACTCGCGGAGATCACTCAGACTCATATTCATCGAGTCAGTGATGCAATCAAGCCATCTCATCCTGTGTCGTCCCCTTCTCCTCCTGCTCCCAATCCCTCCCAGCATCAGAGTCTTCTCCAATGAGTCAACTCTTCGCATGAGGTGGCCAAAGTACTGGAGTTTCAGCTTTAGCATCATTCCTTCCAAAGAAATCCCAGGGCTGATCTCCTTCAGAATGGACCGGTTGGATCTCCTTGCAGTCCAAGGGACTCTCAAGAGTCTTCTCTGACACCACAGTTCAAAAGCATCAATTCTTTGGCGCTCAGCCTTCTTCACAGTCCAGCTCTCACATCCATACATGACCACAGGAAAGACCATAGCCTTGACTAGGCGAACCTTTGTTGGCAAAGTGATGTCTCTGCTTTTGAATATGCTATCTAGGTTGGTCATAACTTTCCTTCCAAGGAGTAAGCATCTTTTAATTTCATGGTTGCAGTCACCATCTGCAGTGATTTTGGAGCCCAGAAAAATAAAGTCTGACACTGTTTCCACTGTTTCTCCATCTATTTCCCATGTAGTGATGGGACCAGATGCCATGATCTTCGTTTTCTGAATGTTGAGCTTTAAGCCAACCTTTTCACTCTCCACTTTCACTTTCATCAAGAGGCTTTTTAGTTCCTCTTCACTTTCTGCCATAAGGGTGGTGTCATCCGCATATCTGAGGTGATTGATATTTCTCCCAGCAATCTTGATTCCAGCTTGTGTTTCTTCCAGTCCAGCATTTCTCATGATGTACTGTGCATATAAGTTAAACAAACATGGTAACAATATACAGCCTTGACGTACTCCTTTTCCTATTTGGAACCAGTCTGTTGTTCCATGACCAGTTCTAACTGTTGCTTCCTGACTTGCATACAGATTTCTCAAGAGGCAGATCAGGTAGTCTGGTATTCCCATCTCTTTCAGAATTTTCCACAGTTTATTGTGATCTACACAGTCAAAGGCTTTGGCATAGTCATTGAACGGTTCTATGAAGACCTACAAGACCTTTTAGAACTAACACCCAAAAAAGATGTCCTTTTCATTATAGGGGACTGGAATGCAAAAGTAGGAAGTCAAGAAACACCTGGAGTAACAGGCAAATTTGGCCTTGGAATACGGAATGAAGCAGGGCAAAGACTAACAGAGTTTTGCCAAGAAAATGCATTGGTTATAGCAAATACCCTCTTCCAACAACACAAGAGAAGACTCTATCCAGGGACATCACCAGATGGTCAACACCAAAATCAGATCGATTATATTCTTTGCAGCCAAAGATGGAGAAGCTCTATAAAATCAACAAAAACAAGACCAGGAGCTGACTGTGGCTCAGACCATGAACTCCTTATTGCCAAATTCAGACTGAAATTGAAGAAAGTAGGGAAAACCACTAGACCATTCAGGTATGACCTAAATCAAATCCCTTATGATTATACAGTGGAAGTGAGAAATAGATTTAAGGGCCTAGATCTGATAGATAGAGTGCCTGATGAACTATGGAATGAGGTTCGTGACATTGTACAAGAGACAGGGATCAAGACCATCCCCATAGAAAAGAAATGCAAAAAAGCAAAATGGCTGTCTGGGGAGGCCTTGCAAATAGCTGCGAAAAGAAGAGAAGCAAAAGCAAAGGAGAAAAGGAAAGATATAAACATCTGAATGCAGAGTTCCAAAGAATAGCAAGAAGAGATAAGAAAGCCTTCTTCAACTATCAGACAGGTATAGAGAGACACAAACAGAACTCTATGGCTGTTTTTTTTTTTTTTTTTTTTTTAACTTTCTATTTTGTATTGGGGTATAGCTGAGTAACAATGTTGTGATGGTTCGGGGGGAGCAGTGAAGGGACTTAGCCAAACATATAGATGTATCCACCATCCTCCCCCAATCTCCCCTCTCATCCTGGCTTCCACATAACATCAAGCAGAGTTCCAGGTACTATTACTTAGCAGTGAATCAGCCACTCACATGACTAAGTCTTTTTACTGATATTTGTCATTTCACGGAGTCTATGGACCAGATTTTTGAGTCAGGAAACTTCTATAACAAGTCTGTGTTTTAAAAAGCCTCTCCTCCTCCTTTTCCTATGCCTATTTTTTTTTTTTTTTTTTTAGTCCCTGAAGGCAATATTTTCGTTATCTCCTGGGCTGTGTACATTTAAAAGACATGAGATTTATACCTTCAAGAGACAGAGAAAGAATATATGTTTTCTCATAAACACTTTGAAGTAATCACTATTTAAATTTTCCCTCTTATTAGGAGTGGGACTGCAAGGGACATTTTCCCTATTTTCTCAACAGTTGTCACAAAGGGCCCCTCTTCATTCTTATCACTTCCCCAGAGATCTCACCTCTTAGTATCCAAATCAGATATTGTTGCAAGTGTCTAGATCTTAATGCACAACACTTTGTGCCCTCCTAGGCATCTGGTCCCATCACTACATGGGAAATAGATGGAGAAACAGTGGAAACAGTGTCAGACTTTATTTTTCTGGGCTCCAAAATCACTGCAGATGGTGACTGCAGCCATGAAATTAAAAGACGCTTACTCCTTGGAAGGAAAGTTATGACCAACCTAGATAGCATATTCAAAAGCAGAGACATCACTTTGCCAACAAAGGTTCGCCTAGTCAAGGCTATGGTCTTTCCTGTGGTCATGTATGGATGTGAGAGCTGGACTGTGAAGAAGGCTGAGCAACGAAGAATTGATGCTTTTGAACTGTGGTGTTGGAGAAGACTCTTGAGAGTCCCTTGGACTGCAAGGAGATCCAAGCAGTCCATTCTGAAGGAGATCAGCCCTGGGATTTCTTTGGAAGGAATGATGCTAAAGCTGAAACTCCAGTACTTTGGCCACCTCATGCGAAGAGTTGACTCATTGGAGAAGACTCTGATGCTGGGAGGGATTGGGGGCAAGAGGAGAAGGGGACGACAGAGGATGAGATGGCTGGATGGCATCACTGACTCGATGAATGTGAGTCTGAGTGACCTCCGAAAGCTAGTGATGGATAGGGAGGCCTGGCGTGCTGCAGTTCATGGGGTCGCAAAGAGTCGGACACGACTGAGCGACTGATCTGATCTGATCTGAGCTTTGGAGAACATCCCTCTAAAGTCTCAAATGTTTAATCATGCTCTTTCACCTTGTTTGCTAGCCGAGAAGCTAGCAGAGTATTGGATAACTGTATGTCTTTCTTTAACTGAAGATCTCTTAACTTTCTAAATTAGTTTTCAACCTTTAGTTGGGCATGTGTCTGGTTGAATTGTCTGCCTTAGAGGCCAGCTCTCTGCAACAATCACTGTTTCACTTCTTTGTCACAGTGCTCTATTCACAGTTCCTCAAACAGATGCATTAAAGGAGTTGGCAACTTTAAGGAATCCCTGTACTCACAAAGCAGTTCACAAGCACTAACACAAGAGTCATCCCTATCCACACGGATGTCAATGGACAACTTGGGATTTCCCACAAAGATGCCTCTAGCCCATAACTCATTTATTTGGCATCTTGACAGGCTCACCAATCATTGCTTTGCAACCCTGGAGCTTCCCATTTGTAATCTGAGAACCCCCATGCTCAGAAGGCAAAGAGAGGCCAAAATGAGAGGCAAATTACTCCAAATGTTAGGTGCAGGTTTAATTAGCAAGGGGACTTACTGAGGCTTGTCTTAGGTGGCCAAAAATAGATCTCTACAACTTCCTGCCAAATCACTAAAACGTATATATAGTACTTAACTGGGTTCTGTCATATATATACCCTCCAGATAGTATTAAGATCATATTTCTATCTCAAAGCTATATATTTGGGGAAACTTCTGGAAGTGAGTGAGAAAATTGCAATGCACATTCTAAGGAGAGGGAGGAGGGTGAGAAGATTCCAGTTATCCAAAACTGGCCCCTGGGGCATTGGTGGTCATGTCTTCTTGATGACCTCCCTTAACAGTGCCTTATAAGAAGTGCATAAAAATTAGGATGGGAGATGGTAGATAAATACTCCATCTCCTCTCCACTTGGGTGAGAATTCTTATAGAGTGTATACGACACAGTGTCCCATAGGCCCTGGTTACTCATGATAGACTTACTCATTAACTCAGCTGAATTTGCTGCCTAGTATCACCTCAAAGAAACACAAGTTAGAATCAAGATTGCTGGGAGAAATATCAATAACCTCAGATATGCAGATGATACCACCCTTATGGCAGAAAGTGAAGAGGAACTAAAAAGCCTCTTGATGAAAGTGAAAGTGGAGAGTGAAAAGGTTGGCTTAAAGCTCAACATTCAGAAAACGAAGATCATGGCATCTGGTCCCATCACTACATGGGAAATAGATGGAGAAACAGTGGAGACAGTGTCAGACTTTGTTTTTCTGGGCTCCAAAATCACTGCAGATGGTGACTGCAGCCATGAAATTAAAAGACGCTTACTCCTTGGAAGGAAAGTTATGACCAACCTAGATAGCATATTCAAAAGCAGAGACATCACTTTGCCAACAAAGGTTTGCCTAGTCAAGGCTATGGTCTTTCCTGTGGTCATGTATGGATGTGAGAGGTGGACTGTGAAGAAGGCTGAGCGCCGAAGAATTGATGCTTTTGAACTGTGGTGTTAGAGAAGACTCATGAGAGTCCCTTGGACTGCAAGGAGATCCAAGCAGTCCATTCTGAAGGAGATCAGCCCTGGGATTTCTTTGGAAGGAATGATGCTAAAGCTGAAATTCCAGTACTTTGGCCACCTCATGTGAAGTGTTGACTCACTGGAGAAGACTCTGATGCTGGGAGGGATTGAGGGCAGGAGGAGAAGGGGACAACAGAGGATGAGATGGCTGGATGGCATCACTGACTCGATGGATGTGAGTCTGAGTGACCTCCAGGAGTTGGTGATGGACAGGGAGGCCTGGCGTGCTGTGATTCATGGGGTCGCAAAGAGTTGGACACGACTGAGCGACTGATCTGATCTGATCTAATACTGCTATAGTTTAATTCTAAGTATATATATACATATATATGTTTGTTTACTTTTTAATTTCCATTATTATATGCATTTGTATTATATAATTTTTATTTTTTTAATTAAATTTTATTTTGTTTAACTTTACAATTTTGTATTGCTTTTGCCATACATCAAAATGGATCTGCCACAAGTATACATGTGTTCCCCATCCTGAACCCTCCCCCTTCCTCCCTATGTACTATATAATTTTTAATTAGAGTTGCTTTAAGATAAATGTGCATGGAATAGTAAACAAAGCCTAATGTTATTTGAAATGAGGTCATTTAAGGGAGTTTTGTTTGAAGAAAATTAGCAATCCAGTTCCAGAAGTGACTCATTTATTTTGGACTCATATATCAAATGTAGCATGTAATTCATAATATCCACTTCAAATTTTTACTGTTTACCCATATTCTAAAATCTCATTCCAAATTAGTGATTTTGATCTAAATATTTTCTTCAAGTGTTCTTCTTTACTTACATAGCCATTCTTCAAATAGGGCTATGGAAGTTTGTGTAATGGAGACAAGTAATCATTTAGCTAATTTGATCATCAATAATGACTAATTTGATCTCTATGTCCCAAACAGAAATCTATGATATTTTAATCTTATGGATAAGCTACCCTTAATGGACTAGTTATCCAAATAATGATAAATAGTCACTGTTTGAATCATTTTGTAAGAATTTGTCATTTCATTTATCCAGTTGAAATTCAATGTTTTAAATATATCTTAAGAAAATGATAAACTAAGATTAAATGCTTGTAACATTAATCAGTTAATCTTCTTAATAAATAATACATTACAAATCAATAACACATACAGACATACACAATGACAAGAGTAATAACAACAATTCAAAAATGTACATGGGTAAGTCATTTGTAAAGTAGTAGATATAAATTGCCAGTAAACATGGCACGATATAAATCTTAGCAGCAAAAATATACTGTGTATTAAAATAAAAATAAAGACCTATTTTTCTTCAATCAGCCAAAACTCATTATTTAGAAAGGTTAGTTATTTATGTAGTTTAAAGAACGCTCTTCCATTCTACTGTTTTTAGTATTATATCCTCTCTTAAAGCAATTTGGCCATTTATATCACTAAACTTAACATATGTATCTTTTGAGATTCTAAGACTTCTGAAAGAATAATAGTACAATTATTAAGCTTTTTATATAAAAGGATACTCAGAATTATTTCTATAATGCAAAAAGTAATAAATCTAATAATCAATGATATTTATTTGGTTAAAATTTATTGGTGGGACTTCTCTGGTGGTCCAGTGGCTAAGACTCTGACTCCCAGTGACAGGGGCTTGCACTTGATCCTTGGTCAGGGAACCAGATCCCACAGGCAGCAACCAGGATTTCCCATGCCCCAAGTAAAAATCCCAAATTCTACAGCAAAGATCCTGTGTGTTGCAAATAAGAACTGACACACCAAAAATAAGTAAATAAGCAAATATTTCCACAAAAAATATTGGCATATATATATGTGATATAATATTAGGCTTCTCTGAATATTTTCAAAGAATATTTGACAATATAAAGGATTCTGTAAAACAGTTGTATGTTCTAGTCACATTCCTTTGATTTATGTAATATTAAAATAAATACAATCTTCTAAATTGTCTATCTAAATTATGGGAATGGTGAGGTAACCAGGACTCCTCTAACACACAGATGAATTCTTAGAATGACCTTTTAATAGATAACCGCCCAAATGCCCATATATAGTTACCAGTTAGTGTGCTCTTTACAAGGTATAAATAAGCTCACTAACTTAGGTGACGGGCAGTTTGTATATTTCCTTTTGATCTTTACGCACAGAAATTATCCACAATAAGGGTTCCAAGAAAGTCTGATTTAATATTGCTATAGATTTACCAAGGGATGTCAGCTAAATGTATTGAAAATTTGTCATTCCAGCAAACAAAACAACTAAGATATTTATTTCTACTCATAAAATCTGAAGTTAATCAATCCAAAAAGATCATTGCGTAAGTCCTGATCTTTTAGTGCCACTTGATACTTCAGACAACTTATATGGCATTCCTTTAATAGGTAGTTCTTTTAGAAGGATATACATACAAGTAATTTTTGCCATCTATTTTCAGTTCACTACAGTTCAGTTCAGTCACTCAGACGTGTCCATCTCTCAGATCCCACGGACTACAGCACGCCAGGCTTCCCTGTCCATCACCAACTCCTGGAGCTTCCTCAAACTCATGTCCACTGAGTCAGTGATGCCATCCAACCATCTCATCCTCTGTCATCCCCTTCTCTTCCTGCCTTAAATCTTTCCCAACATCAAGTTCTTTTTCAATGAGTTGGTTCTTTGCATCAGGTGGCCAAAGTATTGGCATTTCAGCTTCAGCATCAGTCCTTCGAATGAATATTCAGGACTGATTTCTTTTAGGATTGACTGGTTGGATTTCCTTGCATTCCAAGGGACCCTCAAGAGTGTTCTCCAACAACACAGTTCAAAAGCATCAATTCTTTGGCACTCAGCTCTTCTTATGGTCCTACCCTCACATCTATACATGACCATTGGAAAAACCACAGCCTTGACTACACAGACGTTTGTTTTCAGTAATGTCTCTGCTTTTTAATATGGTGTCTAGGTTGGTCACAGCTTTTCTTCCAAGAAGCAAGCATCTTTTAATTTCATGGCTGCAATCACCATCTGCAGTGATTTTGGAGCCCTCTAAAATAAAATCTGTCACTGTTTCCATTGTTTCCCCATCTATTTGCCATGAAGTGATGGGACCAATGCCATGATCTTAGTTTTCTGAATGTTGAGTTTTAAGCCAAATGTTTCGCTCTCCTCTTTCACTTTCATCAAGAGGCTCTTTAGTTCTTCTTCACTTTCTGCAGTAATGGTGGTGTCATCTGCATCAGATCAAATCGGATCAGTCGCTCAGTCATGTCCGACTCTTTGCGACCCCATGAGCCGCAGCACGCCAGGCCTCCCTGTCCATCACCAGCTCCCGGAGGTCACTCAGACTCACATCCATCGAGTCAGTGACGCCATCCAGACATCTCATCCTCTGTCGTTCCCTTCTCCTCCTGCCCTCAATCCCTCCCAGCATCAGAGTCTTCTCCAGTGAGTCGAGTCTTCGCATGAGGTGGCCAAAATACTGGAGTTTCAGCTTTAGCATCATTCCTTCCAAAGAAATTCCAGGATTGATCTTCTTCAGAATGGACTGGTTGGATCTTCTTGCAGTCCAAGGGACTCTCAAGAGTCTTCTCCAACACCACAGTTCAAAAGCATCAATTCTTCGGCGCTCAGCCTTCTTCACAGTCCAGCTCTCACATCCATACATGACCACAGGAAAGACCATAGCCTTGACTAGGCGAACCTTTGTTGGCAAAGTGATATCTCTGCTTTTGAATATGCTATCTAGGTTGGTCATAACTTTCCTTCCAAGGAGTAAGCGTCTTTTAATTTCATGGCTGCAGTCACCATCTGCAGTGATTTTGGAGCCCAGAAAAAGAAAGTCTGACACTGTTTCCACTGTTTCTCCATCTATTTCCCATGTAGTGATGGGACCAGATGCCATGATCTTTGTTTTCTGAATGTTGAGCTTTAAGCCAACCTTTTCACTCTCCACTTTCACTTTCATCAAGAGGCTTTTTAGCCCCTCTTCACTTTCTGCCATAAGAGTGTTGTCATCTGCATATCTGAGGTTATTGATATTTTTCCCAGCAATCTTGATTCCAACTTGTGTTTCTTCCAGTCCAGCATTTCTTCTGATGTACTCTGCATATAAGTTAAATAAACATGGTGACAATATGCAGCCTTGACGTACTCCTTTTCCTATTTGGAACCAGTCTGTTGTTCCATGTCCACTTTTAACTGTTACTTCTTGACCTGCATACAGGTTTCTCAGGAGGCAGGTCAGATGGGCTGGTATTCCCATCCCTTAAAGAATTTTCCACAGCCATCTATTTTATGCAGCTATAATTCTCTGGCATTCTTATCCTTTTTGTGATACACTTTATTTCACCCTGTGCTTTGATTGTTTCTGCTTATATACAAGGGATTTAATCAATTTTCATGAACACATAACATTGTTATGAAAATATACAGCCTCCTTAGGAAGATACTCAAAGCCCTGAAATTATCTCAGTCACATTTAAATTTCAACAATCATTTTCCAAGTTCTCCAAAGATTTTTATACTCCAGATCAACTACTCAATCAATATCCAAGAGAAGAAAAAAATGGCCTACTCACTTATTTATTCATCTAACAAGTATTTATGTATTATATTCCATGATTTACCTCATGATAAACTTATTTGCCTTCATGTAATTGAATAACTAAGAGGAAAACCAAACACTTCTATGATTATTAAAGTGTTATTTAATTATAATTAATACATGATCATAACAATATTTTTAATCTGTTGTATATCAATCGGAGAAGGCAATGGCACCCCACTCCAGTACTCTTGCCTGGAGAATCCCATGAACCGAGGAGCTTGGTAGGCTGTAGTCCATGGGGTCACTAGAGGCGGACTCAACTGAGCGACTTCAAAAATTACCAGATGTATTAATTAATTAATATAATCTCTGAGCTTCTGTTTTGTGACTGTACAAGTTCATTCTTCACTTTATATATAATAAGCAAAAAGATGAATTGTGTTAGTGCTTTTTGAAAGGGTTCTTAGCACATCATAGTCATTTCAACTTTTTGGGTTTCTATTCAAATTTCTAGTCAAATACTGACTGCTCTTAAAGAAGGCCCAGCATAGCTATTATGTGCCTTATGACTCCCTAACTGACTTTCCATATAGAAGTGTTTCTCTTTCTCAAAACACCGATGGCACTTAATTTGGAACTTTCTTCCTTTTAATTTTTTTTTTTTAATTTTTGTTTTATATTTTTATTGAAGGATAATTGCTTTACAGAATTTTGTTATTTTCTGTCAAACCTCAACATGAATCAGCCACAGGTATACATATATCCCCTCCCTTTTGAACCTCTCTCCCCATCCCACCCCTCTAGGTTGATACAGAGCCCCTGTTGGAGTTTCCTGAGCCATAAAACACATTCCTGTTGGCTGTCTATTTTATATATGGAATGTAAGTTTCCATGTTACTTTCCATACATCTCACCCTCTCCTCCCCTCTCCCCATGTCCATGACTCTATTCTCTATGTCTGTTTCTCCATTGCTGCCCTGTAATTCTTAAGTACCATTTTTCTAGATTCCCTATATGTGTGTTAGAATATGATATTTATCTTTTTCTTTCTGACTCACTTCACTCTGTATAATAGGTTATAAGTTCATCCACTTCATCAGAACTGACTCAAATGCATTCCTTCTTATGGCTGAGTAATATTCCATTGTATATAAATACCACAAATTCTTAATCCATTCATCTGTTGATGGGCATCTAGGTTGCTTCCATGTTCTAGCTATTGTAAATAGTGCTGCAATGAACAATGGGATACATGTGTCTCTTTCAATTTTGGTTTCCTCAAGGTATATGCCTAGGAGTGGGATTGCTGGGTCATATGGTGGTTTCATTCCTAGTTTTAAAAGAAATCTCCATACCGTCTTCCATAGTGGCTGTATCAATTTACATTCCCACCAACAGTGCAAGAGTGTCCCCTTTTCTCCACACCCTCTCCAGAATTTTTTATTTGTAGATTTTTTTATGATGGCCATTCTGATGTGAGGTGATATCTCATTTTGGTTTTGATTTGCCTTTCTCTAATAATGAGCGATGTTAAGCATCTTTTCATGTGTTTGTTAGCCATCTGTTCATCTTCTGTGCAGAAATTGTCTGTTTAAGGCTTTTCCCCACTTTTTGATTGGGTTGTTTGCTTTTCTGGTTTGGAGTTGTATGAGCTGCTTATATATTTTTTAAATTAAACCTTTGTCAGTTGTTTCACTTGCTATTATTTTCTCCAATTCTGAGGGTTGTCTTTTCACCTTGCTTATAGTTTCCTTTGCTGTGCAAAAGCTTCTAAATTTGATCAGGTCCCACTTGTTTACTTTTGTTTTTATTTCCATTACTCTAGGTGGTGGTTCATAGAGGATCTTGCTTTGATTTATATCATCAAGTGTTCTGCTTATGTTTTCCTCTGAGATTTTTATAGTTTCCAGTCTTACTTTTAGGTCTTTAATCCATTTTGAGCTTTTCTTTGTGTATAGTGTTAGGAAGTGTTCTAATTTCATTCTTTTACATGTAGCTGTCCAGTTTTCCTAGCATAATTTATTGAAGAGGCTATCTTTGCCCCATTGTATATTTTTGCCTCCTTTGTCAAAAATGAGGTACCCATAGGTGCATGGGTTTATTTCTGGGCTTTCTATCTTGTTCCATTTGGTCTATATTTCTGTTTTTGTGCCCATACCACACTATCTTAATGACTGTAGCTTTGTAGTATAATCTGAAGTCAGGAAGATTGATCCCTCCAGCTCCTTTCTTCTTTCTCAAGACTGCTTTGGCTATTCAGGTTCTTTTGTGGTTCCATATGAATTGTGAAATTTTTGCTCTAGTTCTGTGAAAAATGCCATTGGTAATTTGATAGGAATCACATTGAATCTGCAGATTGCGTTTGGTAGTAAAGTCATTTTCACAAAATTGATTCTTCCTACCCAGGAACATGGAATAGCTTCCCATCTGTTTATGTTGTCTTTGATTTCTTTTATTTTTTTTTTTATCAAGAATCTCTTTTATTGATTATCAGAAACATTACAAACATCTAATATGAACAAATTGTAACATGACAGTGTTTAGTTTGAACAATTAATACATTTCAGATATAATATTATACATATTTCAATGTTATTCTCCCCAATCATCCCACCCTCTCCCGGTCCCAGAGTCCAAAAGTCTGGTCTATACATCAGTGTCTCTTTTGCTGTCTCGTAAATAGGGTTATTTTTACCATCTTTCTAAATTCCATATATATGCGTTAGTATACTGTATTTGTGTTTTTGTTTCTGGCTTACTTCACTCTGTATAATAGGCTCCAGTTCCATCCACCTCCTTAGAACTGATTCAAATGTATTCTTTTTAATGGCTGAGTAATACTCCATTGTGTATATGTACCACAGCTTGCTTACCCATTCATCTGTGGATGGACATCTAGGTTGCTTCCACGTTCTGGCTATTGCAAACAGTGCTGCTATGAACATTGGGGTACATGTGTCTCTTTCAATTCTGGTTTTCTCAGTGTATATGCCCAGCAGTGGGATTGCTGGATCATAAGGCAGTTCTATTCCCAGATTTTTGAGGAATCTCCAGACTGTTCTCCATAGTGGCTGTACCAGTTTGGATTCCCACCAACAGTGCAAGAGGGTTCCCTTCTCTCTGCACCCTCTCCAGCATTTATTGCTTGTGGTCTTTTGGATAGCAGCCATTCTGATTGGCGTGAAATGGTATCTCATAGTGGTTTTGATTTGCATTTCTCTGATAATGAGTGATGTTGAGCATCTTTTCATGTGTTTGTTAGCCATCTGTATGTCTTCTTTGGAGAAATGTCTATTGAGTTCTTTGGCCCATTTTTTGATTGGGTCATTTATTTTTCTGGAATTGAGCTGTAGGAGTTGCTTGTATATTTTTGAGATTAGTTGTTTGTCAGTTGCTTCATTTGCTATTATTTTCTCCCATTCTGAAGGCTGTCTTTTCACCTTGCTTATAGTTTCCTTTGTTGTGCAGAAGCTTTTAAGTTTGATTAGGTCCCATTTGTTCATTTTTGATTTTATTTCCAATATTCTGGGAGGTGGGTCATGGAGGATCCTGCTGTGATGTAAGTCAGAGAGTGTTTTGCCTATGTTTTCCTCTAGGAGTTTTATGGTTTCTGGTCTTACATTTAGCTCTTTAATCCATTTTGAGTTTATTTTTGTGTATGGTGTTAGAAAGTGTTCTAGTTTCATTCTTTTACAAGTGGTTGACCAGTTCTCCCAGCACCACTTGTTAAAGAGATTGTCTTTAATCCATTGTATATTTTTGCCTCCTTTGTCAAAGATAAGGTGACCATATGTGCGTGGATATATGACAAACACACAGCAAACATTATCCTCAATGGTGAAAAACTGAAAGCATTTCCTCTAAAGTCAGAAACAAGACAAGGATGCCCACTTTCACCATTACTATTCAACATAGTTTTGGAAGTTTTGGCCACAGCAATCAGAGCAGAAAAATAAATAAAAGGAATCCAAATTGGAGAAGAAGAAGTAAAACTCTCACTGTTTGCAGATAACATGATCCTCTATGTAGAAAACCCTAAAGATTCCACCAGAAAATTACTAGAACTGATCAATGAATATAGTAAAGTTGCAGGATATAAAATTAACACACAGAAATCCCTTGCATTCTTGTACACTAATAATGAGAAAATAGAAAGAGAAATTAAGGAAACAATTCCATTCACCATTGCAATGAAAACAGTAAAATACTTAGGAATATATCTTCCTAAAGAATCTAAAGACCTATATATAGAAAACTATAAAACACTGGTGAAAGAAATCAAAGAGGACACTAATAGATGGAGAAATATACCATGTTCATGGATTGGTAGAATCAATATAGTGAAAATGAGTATACTACCCAAAGCAATTTATAGATTCAATGCAATCCCCATCAAGCTACCAACGGTATTCTTCACAGAGCTAGAACAAATAATTTCTGAATTTGTATGGAAATACAAAAAACCTCAAATAGCCAAAGCTATCTTGAGAAAGAAGAACGGAACTGGAGGAATCAACCTGCCTGACTTCAGGCTCTACTACAAAGCCACAGTCATCAAGACAGTATGGTACTGGCACAAGGACAGAAATATAGATCAATGGAACAAAATAGAAAGCCCAGAGATAAATCCACGCACATATGTCTTTGATTTCTTTCATCAGTGTCTTATAATTTTCTGTGTACAATTCTTTTGTCTCCTTAGGTAAGTTTATTCCTATATATTTAATTCTTTTTGTTGCAATGGTGAATGGGATTGATTCCTTAATTTCTCTTTCTGATTTTTCATTGTTAGTATATAGTAGCGCAAGTGATTTCTGTGTATTAATTTTGTATCCTGCAACTTTGCTAAATTCACTGATTAACTCTGGTAGTTTTCTGATACCATCTCTAGAGTTTTCTATGTACAGTATCATATCATCTGCAAACAGTGAGAGCTTCATGTCTTTTCCAACCTGGATTCCTTTTATTTCTATTTCTTTCTGACTGCTATAGCTAGGACTTTCAGAACTATGTTGAATAATAGTGGTGAAAGTGGATACCTTTGTCTTATTCCTGATCTTAGGGGGAATGCTTTCAATTTTTCACTATTGAGAATAATGTTTGCTGTAGGCTTATCATATATGGCCTTTAGTATGTTGAGGTAGGTTACTTCTATGTCCATTTTTGGAAGAGTTTTAATCATAAATGGGTACTGAATTTTGTCAAAGGCTTTTTCTGCATCTCTTGAGATGATCCTATGGTTTTTATCTTTCAGTTTGTTAATATGGTATATCACATTGATTGATTTGGTTATGTTGGAGAATCCTTGCTTCACTGAAATAAACCCCACTTGATTATGGTGTATGAGCTTTTTGATGTGTTACTGAATTCTGTTAGCTAAAATTTTGTTGAGGATTTTTGAATCATTGTTCATCAGTGATATTGGCCTGTAGTTTTTTTTTTTTTTTTTTTTCCTGTAGGGAACCACAAAGCTATGGTCAAGGCTTGGTCTAGTCAAGGTTATAGTTTTACCAGTAGTCATGTGTGGATGTGAGAGTTGGACTGTTAAGAAAGCTGAGCGCCAAAGAATTGATGCTTTTGAACTGTGGTGTTGGAAAAGACTCTTGAGAGTCCCTTGGACTGCAAGGAGATCCAGCCAGTCCATCCTAAAGGAGATCAGTCCTGGGTGTTCATTGGAAGGACTGATGATGAGGCTGAAACTCCAATACTTTGGCCACCTCTTGTGAAGAGTTGACTCATTGGAAAAGACCCTGATGCTGGGAGGGATTGGGGGCAAGAGGAGGAGGGGACAACAGAGGATGAGATGACTGGATGGCATCACCAACCCCATGGATATGGGTTTGGGTAATCTCCAGGAGTTGGTGATGGACAGGGAGGCCTGGTGTGCTGTGATTCATGGGGTCACAAAGAATCAGACACGACTGAGTGATTGAACTGAACTTTGTTTTTTGTGTGTTGTCTTTGTCTGCTTTTGGTATTAGGGTGATAAAGGCCTCGTAGAATGAGTTTGAAAGTGTTCCTTCCTCTGTATATTTTTTAAAGAGTTTTCGAAGGATAGGCATTGGCTCTTCTCTAAATAATTGGTAGAATTCTCCTGTGAAACCATCTGGTCCTGAGCTTTTGTTTTTTGGGAGATTTTTGATCAGTTTAAACTTCAGTGTTTGTAATTAGATTGTTCATAATTTCTCTTTCTTCCTGGTTCAGTCTTAGAAGATTGAACATTTCTCAGAATCTGTCCATTTCTTCCAGGTTATCCATTTTATTGCCATATAGTTGTTCATAATCATCTCTTATAATCTTCTGTGTTTCTGCACTGTATGTAGCAATCTTGTCTTTTCATTTCTAATTTTGCTGATTTGATTATTCTCTCTTTTTTTCTTGATGAGTCTGGCTAAAGGTAAATTTTGTTTATCTTTTCAAAGAACCAGCTTTTAAGTTTATTAATCTTTACTATTTTTCTTTCATTTTTTTAAAAAATTTTTTCTGCTCCGATATTTATTATTTTTTTTCCTTCTACTAATTTTGGGGTATTTTTGTTCTTTTTCCAGTTGTTTTAGGCATAAAGTTAGATTGTCTATTTAATGTTTTTCTTGTTTCTTGAAGTAGGAATGTATTGCTATAAACTTCCCTCCTAGGACTGCTTTTGCTGCATCCCAGAGGTTTTGACTTGTCATGTTTTCATTGTAATTTGTTTCTAGAAATTTTTTAACTACCCTTTTGATTCTTCAGTAACCAGTTGGTTATTTAGACACGTGTTGTTTAATCTCATGTGTTTGTGTTTCTCCCAGCCTCAGAGTCTTCTCCAGTGAGTCAACTCTTCGCATGAGGTGGCCAAAGTACTGGAGTTTCAGCTTTACCATCATTCCTTCCAAAGAAATCCCAGGGTTGATCTCCTTCAGAATGGACTGGTTGGATCTCCTTGCAGTCCAAGGGACTCTCATGAGTCTTCTCCAACACCACAGTTCAAAAGCATCAATTCTTCGGCGCTCAGCCTTCTTCACAGTCAAGCTCTCACATCCATACATGACCACAGGAAAAACCATAGCCTTGACTAGACGAACCTTTGTTGGCAAAGTAATGTCTCTGCTTTTCAATATGCTATCTAGGTTGGTTATAACTTTCCTTCCAAGGAGTAAGCGTCTTTTAATTTCATGGCTGCAGTCACCATCTGTAGTGATTTTGGAGCCCAGAAAAATAAAGTCTGACAAAGTTTCCACATCTATTTCCCATGAAGTGATGGGACCAGATGCCATGATCTTTGTTTTCTGAATGTTGAGCTTTAAGCCGACTTTTTCATCTCCACTTTCACTTTTATAACTGATATATAATCTCATAGTGCTGTGGTCAGAGAAGATGCTTGATATGATATCAAATTTCTTAAATTTGCTGAGGCTTGATTTGAAACCCAAGATGTGGTCTATCCTGGAGAACGTTCAATGTGCACTTGAGAAGGTGTACTCTTCTGCATTTGGATGAAATATCCTGAAAATATCAATGATATCCATTTCATCTTATGTATCATTTAAGACTTACGTTTCTTTATTAATTTTCTATTTTGATGATCTGTCCATTGATGTGAGTGGAGTGTTAAAGTCTTCTTTTATTATTGTGTTACTGTCAATTTCTCCTTTTATGTCTGTTAGTTTTTGTCTTATGTTTTGAGATGCTTCTATGTTGGGTGCATAGACATTTACAATTGTTATGTCTTCCTCTTGGATTGATCCCTTGATCATTATGTACTGTCCTTCCTTACCTCTTGTAATCTTCTTTATTTAGAGTCTATTTGTCTGATATGAGAATTACTACTCCAGCTTTCTTTTGCTTCCCATTTGCATGAAATATATTTTCCAATCCTCTCACTTTCAGTCTATATGTGTCTTGAGGTCTAAAGTGGGTTTCTTGTAGGCAGCCTATATATGGGTCTTGGTTTTGTATCCATTCAGCCAGTCTGTGTCTTTTAGTTGGAACACTTAATCCATTTACATTTAAAGTAATTATTGCTATATATGTTCCTATTGCTAAATCAAATCCCATTTGATTATACAGTGGAAGTGAGAAATAGATTTAAGGGCCTAGATCTGATAGATAGAGTGCCTGATGAACTATGGAATGAGGCTCGTGACATTGTACAGGAGACAGGGATCAAGATCATCCCCATGGAAAAGAAATGCAAAAAAGCAAAATGGCTGTCTGGGGAGGCCTTGCAAATAGCTGTGAAAAAAAAGAGAAGAAAAAGGAAAGGAGAAAAGGAAAGATATAAACATCTGAATGCAGAGTTCCAAAGAATAGCAAGAAGAGATAAGAAAGTCTTCTTCAACGATCAATGCAAAGAAATAGAGAAAAACAACAGAATGGGACAGACTAGGGATATATTCCAGAAAATCAGAGATACCAAAGGAACATTTCATGCAAAAATGGGCACGATAAAGGACAGAAATGGTATGGACCTAACAGAAGCAGAAGATATTAAGAAGAGGTGGCAAGAATACACAGAAGAACTGTACAAAAAAGAGCTTCACGACCCAGATAATCATGATGGTGTGATCACTGACCTAGAGCCAGACATCCTGGAATGTGAAGTCAAGTGGGCCTTAGAAAGCATCACTAGGAACAAAGCTAGTGGAGGTGATGGAATTCCAGTGGAGCTATTCCAAATCCTGAAAGATGATGCTGTGAAAGTGCTGCACTCAATATGCCAGCAAACTTGGAAAACTCAGCAGTGGCCACAAGATTGGAAAAGGTCAGTTTTCATCCCAATCCCCAGGAAAGGCAATGCCAAAGAGTGCTCAAACTACCTCACAATTGCACTCGTCTCACACACTAGTAAAATAATGCTCAAAATTCTCCAAGCCAGGCTTCAGTAATATGTGAACCATGAACTTCCTGATGTTCAAGCTGGTTTTAGAAAAGGCAGAGGAACCAGAGATCAAATTGCCAACATCCACTGGATCATGGAAAATGCAAGAGAGTTCCAGAAAAACATCTATTTCTGCTTTATTTACTATGCCAAAGCCTTTGACTGTGTAGATCACAATAAACTGTGGAAAATTCTGAAAGAGATGGGAATACCAGACCACTTGATCTGCCTTTTGAGAAATCTGTATGCAGGTCAGGAAGCAACAGTTAGAACTGAACATGGAACAACAGACTGGTTCAAAATAGGAAAAGGAGTACGTCAAGGCTGTATATTGTCACCATGTTTATTTAACTTATATGCAGAGTACATCATGAGAAATGCTGGACTGGAAGAAACAGAAGTTGGAATCAAGATTGCTGGGAGAAATATCAATAACCTCAGATATGCAAATGACACCACCCTTATGGCAGAAAGTAAAGACGAACTGAAAAGCCTCTTGATGAAAGTGAAAGTGGAGAATGAAAAGGTTGGCCTAAAGCTCAACATTCAGAAAACGAAGATCATGGCATCTGGTCCCATCACTACAGGGGAAATAGATGGAGAAACAGTGGAAACAGTGTCATACTTTCTTTTTCTGGGCTCCAAAATCACTGCAAATGGTGACTGCAGCCATGAAATTAAAAGACGCTTTTCCTTGGAAGGAAAGTTATGACCAACCTAGACAGCACATTCAAAAGCAGAGACATCACTTTGCCAACAAAGGTTTGCCTAGTCAAGGCTATGGTCTTTCCTGTGGTCATGTATGGATGTGAGAGCTGGACTGTGAAGAAGGCTGAGCGCTGAAGAATTGATGCTTTTGAACTGTGGTGTTGGAGAAGACTCTTGAGAGTCCCTTGGACTGCAAGGAGATCCAACCAGTCCATTCTGAAGGAAATCAGCCCTGGGATTTCTTTGGAGGGAATGATGCTAAAGCTGAAACTCCAGTATTTTGGCCACCTCATGCGAAGAGTTGACTCATTGAAGAAGACTCTGATGCTGGGAGGGATTGGGGGCAGGAGGAGAAGGGGACGACAGAGGATGAGATGGCTGGACGGCATCACTGACTCGATGGATGTGAGTCTGAGTGACCTCCGGGAGTTGGTGATGGACAGGCAGGCCTGGCGTGCTGCGGTTCATGGGGTCGCAAAGAGTCGGACACTACTGAGCGACTGATCTGATCTGATCTGATCTGATTGCTATTTTCTTAATTGTTTGGAGTTGATTTTGTAGAACTTTTTTCTTCTCTTGTATTTATGGACTATTTAAATCCCTTTGACATTTGTTGTAAAGCTAGTTTGTTGGTTCTGAATTCTCTTAACTTTTGCTTGTCTGAAAAGCTTTTGATTTCTCCAACAATTTTGAAGGAGATCCTTGCCAGGGACAGTAATATTGCTTGTAGATTTTTCCCTTTCAGTACTTTAAATATATCCTACCATTCCCTTCTGGCCTGCAGAATTTCTGCTGAAAGATCAGCTGTGAAGTGTATGTGGTTTCCCTTGTATGTTGCTTGTTGCTTCTCACTTTTTGCTTTTAATATTCTCTCTTTGTGTTTAGTCTTTGTTAGTTTGATTAATATGTGTCTTGGCATGTTTCTCCTTGGATTTACCCTGTATGGGACTTTTTGTCCCTCTTGGACTTGACTGACTATTTCCTTTTCCATGTTGGGGAAATTTTTAACTATAATCTCTTCAAAATTTTTCTCATACTCTGTCTTTTTCTCTTCTGGCACCCCCAAAATTCAAATGTTGTTATGTTTGATATTGTCCTAGAGGTCTCTGAGGCTATCCTCAGTTCTTTTCATTCTTTTTACTTTATTCTGCTCTTCAGAAGTTATTTCTACCATCTTATCTTCCAGCTCACCAATTTGTTCTTCTGCTTCAGATATTCTGTTATTGATTCCTTCCAGAGTATTTTTAATTTCAGTAATTGTGTTTTTTGTCTCTGTATGTTTATTCTTTAATTCTTCTAGGTCTTTGTTAATTAATTCCTACATTTTCTCCATTTTGTTTTCAAGGTTTTTGATCATATTTACTATCATTATTCTGAATTATTTTTCAGGTAGTCTGCCTATTTCCTCTTCATTTATTTGTACTTCTGTGTTTCTAGTTTGTTCCTTCATTTGTGTAATATTTCTCTGCCTTTTCATTATATTTTTTAAACTTATTGTGTTTGAGGTCTCCTTTTCCCAAGCTTCAAAGTTGAATTCTTTCTTCTTCTTGGTTTCTGCCCTCCTAAGGTTGGTCTAGTGGTTTGTATTAGCTTTGTATAGGGTAAGATTTGTCCTGAGTTTTTGTTTGTTTTTCCTCTGATGGATAAAGCTGAGTGACGTGGTAATTCTGTCTGCTGATGATTGGGTTTGTATTTTTCTCTTGTTTGTTGTTTAGATGAGGCATCCTGTTCAGGGTGCTACTGGTAGTTGGGTGATGCCAGGTCTTGTATTCAACTGGTTTCCTTTGTGTGAGTTCTCACTATTTGATACTTCCTGGTGTTAGTTCTCTGGTAGTCCAGGGTCTTGGAGTCAGTGCTCCCACTCCAAAGGCTCAAGGTTTGATCTCTGTTCAGGAATGAAGATTCTGCAAGTGGCTTGTTATGGCATTAAGTGAGATTTAAACAAATATCCAAAAACAATAAACCAAAGATGAACACCAGACAAATGGCAGTACAAAATCAGGCAAATAATGATTAAAATAATGGAAAATACACATATACATATGAACTCATGAGCAAAGTCAAAGAAGTCCAACAAAAATAAAGTACAATAAATTGACCTGGCAAACAAAGGAAATAAAAAATTATATTTACCAATTAGAACAAAACTGACTAAAGCACAAACTGGAATACAAAACTAAAACAAGGTGCCAAGTGCGGAATAAAGCAATGAAAACAAAACTAATAAATATGTGTAGAGGAAATAAAAAAAGAATAGGTATACAAAGTTAAATAGAGGAAGATGAAGAAGATTTATATACATTAAAGATTAACTGCAAGGGGAAAAGAACAGTAGAAAAGGCAAACAAAGGAAATAAGGTAGAAAAAATATAACATGTTTAAAAACATTAAAAGTTAAAATTATAAAACAGAGAAAATAAAAAATGAAAGAACAACAACAAAAAAGGAAAATATAAGGAAAATTTCACAGAACTGCAAAAGCTCAATGCAGATGCAGAGTTTTATAGCAACAGTAAAAACACAAATACAGTATACTAACGCATATATATGGCATTTAGAAAGATGGTAAAAATAACCCTATTTACGAGATAGCAAAAGAGACACTGATGTATAGAACAGACTTTTGGACTCTGGGACCGGGAGAGGGTGGGATGATTGGGGAGAATAGCATTGAAATATGTATAATATTTTATCTGAAACGAGTCGTCAGTCCAGGTACGATCCCTGATAACAAATGCCTGGGGCTGGAGCACTGGGACGACCTGGAGGGATGGTGTGGGGAGGGGAGAGGGAGGAGGGTTCAGGATGGGGAACACGTGTATACTGGCGGCGGATCCATCTTGATGTATTGTAAAAACAATACAATATTGTAAAGTTAAGCAAAATTAAAAAAAAAAAAAAGTGTGACTGAATATACACATATACATACACACCCATAAGCAAAATCAAAACAGTCCAACAAAAATGAAGTATAATAGATTGACCTGGTAAACAGAGGAAACCAAAAATTATGTCTACCAGAACAAAACTAACTAAAGCACAAATGGGAAAACAAAACTAAAGGAAAGTGCCAATTGGGGAATAAAGCAATGAAGATAAAACTAACAAATATATTGAGAGGAAAGGAAAGAAAGAATAAATATGCAAATTTAAATAGAGGTAGATAAAGAAGATTTATATACATTAAAGGTTAACAGTAATGGGAAAAGAACAGTAGGGAAAGCAAACAAAAAATAAATGTAGAAAAATAATAATAGGTTTAAAAATTAAAATTTTTTAAAAGAACAAAAATAAGAAAAAAAAAACAAAAGCTCCCCAGAAGTGCAAAAGTCCAATGTATAGGCAGAGGTTTGTAACAATAAAAAATGTGACTGAGAAAAAAAGAAAAAAAGAAAGCTCAAAACCTAAATTAGATTTCATAGTGTCAACAAAATGGACAACTACAACAGAGGTGCAGAAGAGGAAAAAGAAAAAGAATCTAAAACAATCTACAGAACAAGTCAAAACATAGGAATAATAAATGTTTTCTTGAGTCACTGCTGTCAGAGTCCTTTCCCTTTCTAGGAGTTACAGTTCACCTCACCCCGTTAGGACATCCTCCAACAATGTGCTGATCTTTGGACCTGTTCTGTTGCAGGGCAGCCCAGATTCTAATCTGGTCCTACTCCAATGTGTTCTTGCCTCCAATGTCCGCAGCAGTCAGAACTAGTGTGTTTTCTTTTGTGGGAGTTCTCACTGACCTTTTATATATTCCACAGACACCACAGAGTCTGCCTAGTTGACTGTGTGGATTTAATCTGCAGCTTGTACAGCTGGTGGGAAGGTTTTGGGTCTTCTTCCTAAGTCACAGTGCCCCTAGGTTTCAATTGTGGTTTTATTTCCACCTCTGCATGTGGGTTGTCCACTGGGGTTTGCTCCTGAGGCTTCCCTGGAAGACTTGGGTTTGCCTCTGTGAGGGCCAGGTGTGGAGGTGGTGCAACTGCTTAGGTTGCAGGGATTTTGGCAGCACCAGGTACTCAGGGGAGTTGGCGGCTAGGGCAACAGAAAATATAGTGCTCTAGAAGTGTATGGCAACCAGTATTGGACAATATACTCCAGTACTCTTGCCTGGAGAACTCCCCTCCCTGACAGAGAAGCCTGGCAGGCCACAATCTACAGGGTCGCAAAGAGTTGGACTCTACTGAAGCAACCTTGCACACAAAAACACAAGACATTTTTTTGCCTGTGGTATCTCTGCCCCAGGGAGAGCTGAACGTGAAAGTGGCACAGCTGCTTAGCTTGTTGGGACCCTGGTAGTGCCAAGTGTGCAAGGACATAGACTGCCTCTCCTGCAGGAGTTATGGCCCTATCAGAATATTTTTCTGAGCCTCTTGTAGCTGATGATCAGAAGGCCTCTTGGGCCAGTCTTTCTCCATAGGGCTGCCTGTTCAGGCACTTAGAAGGCTCCCTTGGCTGGGGTCCTTCCCTGTTGTTCAGCATGTCAGGCACATAGATGGCCCCCCTGGATGGGGTCTTACTCTAGTTCTGGGCATCAGTCACTTAAAGGAGCACCCTGGTGGGGTCCTACTCTAGTTCATCAGGAGTTTGATAAGCAAGCCTCTCTATTGTTCAGCTGCTGATGCTGGCATGTGGGGGAAGAGAGGCCATGGTGATGGCTCCACCCCCTACACAGGACTCAGCAGTATCCTCTTGCTTCCACGGCTGTCGGGCTTTCCCCTACAGGCATTTCCCATCACAATCTCCTCACTCACATCCCCTTGATCTGTCTTTCTGCAGTTAACAGCAGCCCCCCCCCCCCCCCGCCCTGCCCCCTGGATTGATCTATAATCTATAATCTATAATCCAATCCCAACGGGATTGATCTATAATCCCTAAACTCCAGCTTTCAGCTGCTGTACCTTCCAGGAAATCTACATCCCTGTCTGTGGTATGTATGGCTGCTGCAAGGACTGTCTGATTCTCATTCCATTTAGCCTGCCACAGATCATCTGTTTCAGTTTGAGCCTTAAATATATCTCCTCTGACTCAGACAATTGCCCCGATGTGATGTGGAGATCGGACCCCTGCTTCAGTTCCCCCACCTGCTGAGGGCAGGTCCAGTCCTACTAACAACTCCTGTTTTCTTTCCTAGTTTATTTATCCTACCGAGTTTTTCATGGGTCTATATTTTTTTTTTTCTGCTGGTCAGGTACTCTTGTCTGCTCTCAGGTGGTGGTGTTCTGCATGCACTTCTGTTTATGAGGGTGTATTTCTGATGTATCTGTGGAGAGAGACGTACTCCACATCCACCTATTCCTCTGACATCTTGTTCTCTCTCTGGAACTTCCTTCTGAATAGTATAAACCTTTTCTCTTTTTTTTTTAAGATACAGTTGTAGGCATTTATTACCCTTACTGTAGGATGATTTTGAAATTTTGGACCACAGTATTTAAATTTTAATGTTTAATACTTTGCTGTAATATGTATCCAGTAAATGTTGTTGAATTAACAGATGCATTAAAATGCATAACATTAAGATGAGTATTTGTGTATGTATTTGTGCTTCCCAGATGACTCTAGTCATAAAGAATCCGTCTTCCAATGCACAATATGCAAGAGACATAGGTTAAGTCCCTGAGTTTGGAAGATCCCCTGAAATAAGAAATGGCAACCCACTCCAGGGTTCTTGCCTAGAAAATCCTGTAGCCTGATGGGCTACAGTCCAGGAGGTTGCAAAGAGTCAGACATGACTGAGCACACACACACATGTGTGACAGCAATAGAGGCAAGAATTTTATACATCCCAGAAACATCTGTTTCTAACAAATCTCCAACTCAATGTAACCCCTAGTAGAGCAAGAGTATTGAAATAAGACTTTTTTTTTTTTTTTCTGATATTTATCACTCTGAATGCCATTTCTCTCTAGCCCTGTTTTTATGGTCTTCAGAGTTGGTTTTTTTTGCTTGTTTATTTTTTTAATCTGATAATTGAGTCTCCCACCATGGAGACAAGGAACTTTACTTGAACTCTGAAATATCTCATTAAGAGACCATAGTATTACAACAACCTTAGGGAAAACACATTCAGGGCATCACAGGTGAAAAGCCCTGTTTTTTCTCACCTAGAGTCTCATGGTATAGTTCAGAGAACTTGGACTTTAACATTGATATCAGGCAAGTAGATGAGGCAAAGTTGAAGAAACTCTTGAGGATGTATAAGACTTAGCCAGGTGAATAAAATAAGAAATATGTTCCAGAGAGAGTCAGGGTTGCATGCAAAAATAAAGAAATAAGGAAAAACTCTGGTGATTACAAAGCAGTTATTTTGCATTGAAAGTGAAAGTGATAGTTGCTCAGTTGTATCTGACTCTGTGACATTTTGGTCAGCAGCCCGCCAAGCTCCTCTATTTATGAGATTTTTCAGGCAAGAATACTGGAGTGGGATGTCATTTCCTCCTCAATGGGGATATTCCCAACCCAGAGATAGAACCAGAGTCTCCTGTGTCTGCATCATTGCAGGTGGATTCTTTACCCACTGAGCCAACACAGTAAATAAGGAATGTGACTCTAAGGTTGGGGACAGAGATGAGGAGAAGATGGTTTCAAAAGATGTCATAAACCTTAAAAAACAAGATTATTTACTTGTTTATCTGTTTGTTCTAAAGAAGGTGGGTCTGTAATGATCTGACAATGTCAATGAAGAATGAGAAATTCAGCAAATATTAATAATACCAGCCATACTCTTGGCAAATAGAACTTTTCTGGTAAAAAAAAAAAAAATGTGGAGTTCTTGAAATGAACAGTGATTGAGAATTTGGGGAAGGAAAAGTGGAGTCTGTATGTTTTAAAAGGTAAAATTGGTAGCATTTAGGCATCATTTTGTTGTGGGTAGTGGAGAAAAGGGAGAAGTTAAAAGAACTACCTCAGTTATGGTCTCAGTTTTGGATGACTATTTGCACCATAATTACACTGCAATATTAAGAGGATAACCAACCTGATTTTGGATCCTGGCTTCATTTCCTGTCACCTACATTCTCCAAGATACATAACCAGCCTGTTTAAAAGTTAATTTTATTGAGTGCAGAGTGATAGCATTACCTACTTAGTATCACTGTGTATTAAACAATAGTTTATCCATAAAAATAACTACTGAAGATCCTAACAGACAATATCAGACACTATAAACATTAGCTCTAATCCATTTTCTATCCTTATTTTTCCAAAGCCTTTTTACAGAGAGATAATATGACTTGAAAAAGTGAAAAGGGCAAAGGACTTTTGTGGTGGTTCAGACAGTAAAGAATCTGCCTGCAATGTGGGAGGCCCTGCTTTGATCCCTGGGTCAGGAATATCCCCTGGAGAAGGGAATGAGTACCCACTCCAGTATATTTGCCTTGGGAATTCCATGGAGAGAGGAGCCTGGTAGGCTACAGTCCATGGGGTTGCAAAGAGTCAGACACAACTGAATGACAAACACACAGATAGTATGATTTAGTGGATAAGCATTTGGACTTTGAGCTAGACAAGTGAACTCAAATCTTGGCTCTACAAATGGTATATTAATTAATATTTCTAAACTTTAGGATCCTAATCTTAAAAATAAGAATACAAAATATCAACATTTCAGTGTTGTCCCAAGGATTAAATAAGATAGTATATTTAAATTGCATTGCCAAATAAATGCAAGTCATATTGTACTTGAGTTCATAAAAAATATTTATTCTTAGATTTCTCTGAGAGGACATTTAAGATAGCCCCCGTATTGGATTCAAAGCTTCCCTCTTTGTTGCCTGCATTACTTTTTGTGCCTTCCTATTGAACAGACATATGTACTTACCAAGAGCAGTAAATTTCAAGTATCAGGGACAGGACTATGTATATCTCCATTCATGATGCATAATACAAGGGGAATTGCATTCCATTGAATTATTATTATTAGTGTTTGGCTTAAACCTCAGAACTGAGGGCAATCACCCTTGAACCATGTTCCTACCTGTGTTTGAAGCATGGTTAGTCAATGTGAAGCACATACACAGTTCATGTGACCACTGCTTGGTATGCTGTTTGCACTATAAAAAGTATTCTGTTTGCTTCAAGTTCTGAGTAACACTTTTAAGTTTTTGGAAAGCTTGAATAGCTAAAACAAGCCTGGCTGGAATGGAATATGGCAGGGTTGCACAAATTCTGTCAGGGTATATTTTTTTAAAGATTGTGGGAAAAAACCCTGCCAAATCTGGTCCATCTGTTCACATATGAGTTTTTCAATATTAATAGGCTGGGCGATCGGGAGATTTATTTAATTAATCTTCATGGCTAGTGCATCGGGTAACAACAATTATCTTTACTCTTATCACAGCAGTGCTGCTGTTTAAAATGAGTTCAATTTGTGTTCAGAACATGATTTTAACTGATACTGGTATCCTCACAAATAAGTAGTATCATGATGTTACCACTTGCCGTGAAGCAAACAAATCAATAAAAAAGAAAATCAGAAATAGTCTGAGTAAGAACTGACCGGACCAAAAATATTTCTGATGGCCATGGTCCTGGAGTCATTTCTATAGGATTCGATTTATATAGATTGCTTTAGTGCCTGGAAGTTACATAGTAAGAAATGAGGTGAATGAGAGTAAATAGTCATGAGTTCTAACCATCTTTACTATCTCCTGCCTGTCTGATACCCACTCCAGTGTTTTTGCCTGAAGAATCCCAGGGACGGAGAAGCCTGATGGGCTGCCGTCTATGGGGTTGCACAGAGTCAGACACGACTGAAGCAACTTAGCAGTAGCAGCAGCCTGTCTGATATGGACAAAATATGTAATATGTTTGTAAAGTGAAAATTAAAACTGCTATAAAAGGCCACTGAATATGGACATATAATGTGCCTATGCTATGCTATGCTATGCTAAGTCACTTCAGTCGTGTCCAACTCTGTGTGACCCCATAGACAGCAGCCCACCAGGCTCCCCCGTCCCTGGGATTCTCCAGGCAAGAACACTGGAGTGGGTTGCCATTAGCATGCTCAATAAATATTTGTTGAATTGCCAGATAAAATGATGTGTATTATATATGCCTTCCCTGAATTGTGCTTCATAGATGGAATCACTACTGTATGAATGTAGTTTTATTTCTCTTTTAGGTAGATATTAATAGGAAAATAGATACATAGACAATTAGAGGGAAAGGGTTGAAAAAGCAGATCCTTCTTTCTTCAAAGTGTCTCCTCCAGTCACTAAATTAAAAATTCCACCAATTAAAAATTGTTTCACTTGAGTTTTGAAATAATTTTGGCAATTGTGCATGCTTCAAGGGGAAGATAATTAACATTTATTGTATGCTTATTTATATGACACACTCTGAATTGGGTACATTGCCTGTTTTTTTTTTTCATTTAAATTTTAAACATTTTTAATAAAGTAGTTTTTATTACACTAATTTGCATTTTCTAAAAAAAAGTGAGCATGAAATTTATTGTCTTGTTCATGATCATGCAAACATGCCACAAGTATTATGAGAAACTAAAATAGAAATTAGAAAGTGAAGTCACTCAGTTGTGTCCAACTCTTTGCAACCCCATGGACTGTAACCTACCAGGATCCTCTGTCTGTGAGATTTTCCAGGCAAGAGTACTGGAGTGGGTTGCCATTTCCTTCTCCAGGGGATCTTTCCGACTCAGGGATCAAATCAGGGTCTCCCGCATTGCAGACAGATGCTTTACCATCTGAGCCGCCAGGGAAACCAAAATAGAAATAAGAATTGACCTCAACTATGTGTATATCTTCTTATTCTATCACGCTATCCCATGATGAAAACAAAATCATTTTGACTTGGTGAACCTTCATCTATTGTCAGTGGATATTTTGGTAGAAATACAAGAAAGACAAGGTAAAAATAATAGACACCCCAGATTTTCTGTTGAGCTAAATAGTTTTCCTTGTCACTAACTCTTCACTCCTCAACTAGAGCTTTCTAAAGTTTCATGAACACTGGGATTATACTTTTATTCTACTAATTAGATATAATGGCTAATTTTATATGTCAGCTTGGTAGGCCACAACACCTAAATGTTGCTGAACAGGTATTTTTTTAGTTGAGATTGGTATTTAAATTGGTAGACTTCGGGTAAAACAAATTACCTTCTTTTGCATGAGTGATTTCATCCAATGGGTGAAGATCTTAACAAAGTTCCCCCAAAGAAGTTTAAATTCTACTTCCAGACTGCACTGGACTCAAGCTGTAACATCAGCTCTTCCCCCAAACTCCAGACTTTTGGACTTGCCAGTACCCACAATTGCATGGACTTCTCTGGTGGCTCAGATGGTAAAGCATCTGGCTACAATATGGGAGACTCAGGTTCAATCCCTGGGTCGGGAAGATCTCCTGGAGAAGGAAATGGTAACCGAATCCAATACTCTTACCTGGAAAATCCTATGGATGGAGAAGCCTGATAGGCTACAGTCCATGGGGTCGCAAAGAGTCAGATATGGCTGAGCAACTTCACTCACCCATTCACAATTGCATGAGCAATTATTTGACACATATTGCATACAAATCAGTTCAGTTCAGTTGCTCAGTCATGTCTGACTCTTTGTGACCCCATGAACCATAGCACACCAGGCCTCCCTGTCCAACACCAACTCCCAGAGTTTACCCAAACTCAAGTCCATTGAGTCAGTGATGCCATCCAACCATCTCATCCTCTGCCATCCCCATCTCCTCCTGCCCTCAATCTTTCCCAGCATCAGGATCTTTTTAAATGAGTCAGCTCTTAGCATCAGGTGGCCAAAGTACTGGCATTTCAGCTTCAACATCAGTCCTTCCAATGAACACCCAGGATTTATCTCCTTTAGGATGGACTGGTTGGATCTCCTTGCAGTCCAAGGCAAGAATACTGAAGTGGGTTGCCATTCCCTTCTCCAGGAGATCTTCCCAACCAAGGGATTGAACTCGGGTCTCCTACACTGCAAGCAGATTCTTTACTATGTGAGCCAACAGAAAGATTCCATCACAATAAAACATGTGTATTTTTTTTTTTTGCTCAAGATATAGATATTGAAACCAAAGGTCTTTGGTTCTAAACAAGAACAGACAAATTGCATTCATTTTTATTTTTGCATATCCCATTCCCCTTAAGCATTGTCTTGCATATTTCCTTTCATAATATGTTCTATATGACAAATGAGCATTAGTACACTAATAAATAGCCAAGGACATAGAGAAAGGGGAGTTCTCCGAGTCCCAAAAGGACTTAGTCACCCTGGAGAATGATTATGAAGAAGTACGCACAGGAACTTCTCTGGGGGTCCATTGGTTAAGATTTCACCTTGCAATGAAGAAGACACAGGTTCAGTCCCTGGTGGGTGAACTAAGATTTCATATGCTTCTGAGCAACTAAGTCTGTGTACCACAACTACTGAGCCCACACACCCTGGAGCCAGTGGGACACAATTAGTGAGCCCATATGCTGCAACCAGTCTGTGTGCCACAGTGAAAGATCCCACATGACACAGTGAAGATCCTGCATACCACAACTAAGACCCAATACAGCCAAACAAATAACAGAAAATATAAAATATAATAATGGAGCACAGAGTATATGGTTAGCAAAGATGAGAATGAGGAGTTATCACAGGGATGGAGTATCTTGGCACCTGTAGTGACTGGTCTTTTTCCTTTTTTTTCTCATTCTGTTTTTTAATAACCTCTTGTAAATCATCGACTCATGGACATGACCTTGAGCAAACTCCTGGAGACATTGAAGGACAGGAAAACGTGGTGTGCTGCAGTTCATGGGGTCGCAAAGAGTCAGACACAACCGAGTTACTGAACAATAACAACCTACAATACACTGCAGATTGCAAGTGAAAAACAAACAGACAAAAAACAAATAACCCATCAAGTCATAAGTTCTCAACTCAAACAGGCTACCTGATTCTGGAACACCTGAAATTTCTTACTCTTCCTTAGCTGTGCACAGGGCCAGAGATCAGGGTGAACACTATACTAAAATTAGATGCCTGCACTGATTTTATTTCCAGATGAAAAAGTAAGACACAGTTTGAAGCACTTTGAAGTAAATAATGATTTACTAGAGCTCTTACTGAAGAGTTTAAAATTTCTGCCTGGGGCGGGTGCACTGGGAAGACCCAGAGGGATGGTACGGGGAGGGAGGAGGGAGGGAGGTTCAGGATGGGGAACACATGTATACCTGTGGCAGATTCATTTTGATACATGGCAAAACCAATACAATATTGTAAAGTTAAATAAAATAAAAATAAAATTTAAAAAATAAAAGTAAAAGATAAAAATTAAAATAAAATTTCTGAGTTAGTTTTTTAACACTTTGAAAGAGTTGATTAATGATCAAAAAGTGAAAACATGTCTCAGGTCACATTTAGCCTCAAGTGAGTTTTACTATCTACTTTTAAAATCAGAAAATTGATTTTATTGTGGCTAAGCAGTTCTTTATTGATGTCTTTCAAATCATCCATTTTTAAAATCATTTATTTACATGACTCTCTCCTTGGTGCCTTGTTGAACCTTTCTCCTGGACACTTGGATATAAAAAAAAGTAGTTTCTGGCCATACTTTTCACTTTTTCTGAACTTTTGCCGAAGTTACATGAGTTAAAAAATATTTAACATATAAAATGACTTTGTATATATGTATTTACTTTTAAATAGAAATTGTATGTTTCAGATGTACAACATGATCATTCAATATAGATAGTGAAAAGATTGTGTACTCAAGCTAATTAACATGTTGTTTTCTTACATGATGTATGTGTGTGATGAGAGCACCTGAAGTCTACTATCAAAGTATATTTCCAGAATTCTATATAATAGTATTATTATTAAAGACTGTCATCATGCTTTATGTTAGATTTCCAATCTTATCTTCTCTATAAAAATGCATATATTCATTAACTAACATCTCTCCACTTCCCACACAATTGAACCACTGGTAACTATTATTCTACTCTATTTCTATGAACTCAAGAGTTTTTAAACTCCACATTTCAGTATGATAATGCAGTATTTGGCTTTCTGTGCCTGGTTTATTTCACTTAGCATAGTGTTTTCATATCGTTAGAATCCTATCATTCCGACTTAAAGAACTCCTATTAGTATTTGGTCTAAGGTAGATATAATGGTGATGAACTCTGACAGTTGTGTTTCTGGGAAATATTTTAAAATATGTTTTGTTTCTAAAACAGCTTTGCCTGGTGCAGTATTCTTGACTGTCAGGAATTTTCTCTAAGAACAGTGAATATATCATCCTAATCTGTCTTCCATGAGGTTTCTGCTGACAAATCCACTATGTATTTATGGGGATATCTTTTATATGAAGAGTTGCTTTTCCTTTTCTGCTTTCAAAGTTCTCTGTTGGTTTTTGACTTTTGAGAATTTATTTAAATGTGTCTCATTTAAGATTTCTTTATATTTAGCCTATTTGAAATTCTTCAGGGTTCTTAGATCTGGATATTTTGCTCCTTCTCTAGGTTAGGGAGGTTTTCTGTAACTACTTATTTAGAATGATTTCTGCTCCTTTCTCTTTCTCTGCTCTTTTGGGCTACTATAATATATATTTTGTTTTGTATAGTAATATTAGGTAGGAAATTAGACATAAGCAATGAGGGGAGATCTAGCTGAAAGGGATGCAAGCTGATCTCTAAACTCCATCCCAGACATACCCAGGAGAGCTCATAGATGTTACAAAATAACCACAGAGATTTTCAACTCTTGCACATGCACACTAGGCATATAGTGGATACAAAGTAACCATGGGGGCTTCTCCAAGTAACCTTAGCCAGTTAGGAAGTCAGGAGCCCATTAGGGGCTCATGAATATTGACTATCCTACATCTAATTATAACACACTGAATTATGTGAAGAAATAAACAACACAGCCTACTGTCATATAACTTGAAATTGTCAATTGGCCTTGAGTGTATGCCCATTTGCAATGCCTTTCATTGATTGGTGGTGAGCACAAACCTTACCTTACACTGGGCATAACCAAAAGTAAGAGCATGGAAGTATAAAAGGGGCAAACAGGGATCAATAGGAAGGATAGGGAGGATTCCTTTGGGAGCATCTGAGGAATAAAAGATCTGTCTGCTTGAGTTGTAACTTGTCTGTTGTTACACGGTTTTTAGTCCATCACTCCAAATTTTTGTTGTGATGAGACAAGAATCGAGGAAAAGAAAGAAATCAACCTGACAATGGTATTATTTTTCCTTGATTAGTTGTAATTCCTATGGCTTTGAATTGTTGTCTACACATCTGAACAAGTAGGCATCTCTTTTAAGTGTTTACAAACTAGTTTTAGCAGCTAAAGCCCTTCACCAATCATTTTGATCAGATTCTGAAAGGTCATATGGTTGAGTCTGTGAGCAGATTCATCTGGTGCTTATGTCAGCAGGTGGGCAGGTTTGAGGTCTGAATTCATGGGAAGAGACCTGAAGCCTGAGTCCACATGGACAGATATGGCACTTAGTTACAAAGGACAAGCTTGTAAATTGAATCCACAGTGACAGTCTTGGGAAGTACGTTCATGTGAGTGAACCTGGATCCTGGGTCTGTGGGTACCGAGCTTGCACCAAGGACCACTGTGGCAAGTTATGACTGCATTCATTGTGTCAAGTCTGGAGACTGGGTCCACAGGAGTGGGCCTGGAGCCTTGGTCTACAGGGCCAAACCTGTTTGTGGGAAGGGCCTTGAGTTAAGTCTGTGGAAATTGGCCTGGCATTTGGCATTTAAGTGGATCTAATGCCTTGGTTCCTGGGGACATGCTGAGTCCTAAGTGCATAGGTGCTTATCTGATGCTGGGACCCATTGAGGCAGGTATAGTGCTAGAGTCTGTGCTGAAGTCTCAATTCATTCTCCTTCCCTATGGTAAGGGTATCTTTCCTGGAGCTGGCTTGTCCAGATTTGGGGAAGGGTTAATATGGATAATGTGAAATTGTCTTTCATATACTCTTCCATGCATCTGTGTTTCACTCAGTTGGTATAATCTTTCACCAGGAATCCTTAGCTCTTATAAAGGTATTTTTGATTATCAGCAATTATTCAAATTGATGTTTCTTGGAAGGGACAAGCACTGGAACTTACTGTCCCCAAACCTTGATAATTCTGCTCCTCTGATATGAGGCTTTAGTAGAGCTAATATACCATGCCTTGGACAGAAAGAAATTACTTAAAAACTTACCTAGTTTCTAAGTGTTATTAAACTCTATATGCTTTTCTGACTTAAGAGTGATGTCAAAATGAAGTTCTGCTTAAATGAGATAGGAAGGTGAAAGTACAGGTTTCCAAAGATTAGAGAAAAAATTTAGGTCTTTTATTAACCTTTGTTAGTGGAGAAAGCAATGGCACCCCACTCTAGTACTCTTGCCTGGAAAATCCCATGGACGGAGGAGCCTGGTAGGCTGCAGTCCATGGGGTCACAAAGAGTCAGACACAACTGAAAGACTTCACTTTCACTTTTCACTTCCATGCATTGGAGAAGGAAATGGCAACCCACTCCAGTGTTCTTGCCTGGAGACTCCCAGGGACGGGGGAGCCTGGTGGGCTGCTGTCTATGGGGTCGCACAGAGTCAGACACGACTGAAGTGACTTAGCAGCAGCAGCAACCTTTGTTAGTAGCTTTGTTATCCAGGTGTCTAGGCTACCTGCAGACTTCTCATTTGCATGTCCTATATAAAACCTCAAAATGCATATGTTTATAAGTGAAATCATCGTCTCCCTAGATTCACATTAAAATTCATTATTTTACCATATCCCAAATTCTCAAGCTATAAACTTCCATACCTCTTTTTTTCTCAAACCTGATAGCTTTTAAATCATATTAAATCTAATTTTTAAAATGCTTTCCCAAATTATTCTCTCTTGAACATCTTTGCTGCAGTTGTCGCTATGCTATGCTATGCTATGCTAAGTCACTTCAGTCGTGTCCGACTCTGTGTGACCCCACAGACGGCAGCCCACCAGGCTTCCCCATCCCTGGGATTCTCCAGGCAAGAATACTGGAGCGGGTTGCCATTTCCTTCTCCAATGCATGAAAGTGAAAAGAGAAAGTGAAGTCGCTCAGTCATGTCCAGGTGCAAAAATGTCTGGTTTAGTTGCTAGTGGAAATATGCCATCTACATCATGACAATTTCATTAATCTATTATATACTCTTTCTCATTAAGAAAACTGTTCCCCAGTTATCTTCTTCTAATTACTGAGGTTTTGGACAGGATGAAGGAGGAATAGTAATTAACTCCATTTACCCTGTCCACATTCTGGATGAATTGAAGAATGGATAGGCTCAGAAAATGGAAATAAATGTATAATTTTATTAATAATGTAGGTAGGAGAAACTGGCTTAGATGTGTGGGAACAATGAATTTTAGTACTGAATCTCAGAAGTAAACACATTACTACATTAGGAATCTAAGTCACTCTCTTCATTGTGGCCAGTCTGATACAATTTAAGTGGAGAACAGCAAACCAGCATGCTTGTTCCCTGTAAGAAGTTGTCTCTGAAGGAAGAGACAGTAGGGTGAGTTACAGGCCCTGTTTGTCTCTCGAGGTACCTAGGTTGCCTTACTTCATTTCCCTAGGCAGTAGTAAGAGATAATACAAAGAAGTCACTATTATTTAGAAGAAAATGGAGGAAGTGTTTCACTAATATCACTGAAGATGACTCAGACCAAGTTTATTTCCAATCCTTAACCCAGACTATCTGGAGCTAGTTAAACTATGAGGTTAAGGGCACAGTCCTCCATTCTGCCACTTTTATCCAAGACATCTAACTCCAACTCAAACATTTAGAGGTCAATGGCAAAGTTAGAGGGAAGAGTTATACAAAGTCGTTCAAATTTCTGACACCAACTGCAAGTCTGAGGGTTTCTCAAAACAACCCTTAGGTTTAATAATTCAATAAAAAAGGTTCACAGGACTTCCTGAAACCTATTATATTCATGGTTATAATTTTTACTGAAGAGGATACAGAAAGTCAGCCAGCCAGAGGAAGAGACAAACAGGGTGGAATCTAAAAACATTCCAACTGAAAGACTTCTACGGTCCTCAGGTTGGATTACCCTACCAGCATCAGTGTATGATAATACACACAGTGTTGCCAATGCTGGAGGCTTACCCAAGCTTTAGTGATCAGAATTTTTATTGAAACTTTGTGTATGTTTGATGGGCATGATTGATCAACTGCCCATGTTGAACTTAAAAACATGCTTGGTTTTTAAATCAGACTCAGTCTCTGGGTTGACTGACTTTGCACCATCCATAGCTCCCTACCTAATATTATATAGTTGAGTTTTATAATCAGTTCCTATCTAATACCATAGGATGTGGCTGTCTCCACGTGGGGATATTTCTTTAGAGTAAAAAAACAAAAAAAATTTTAAAGAGATGAGAATACCGAAACACCTAACCTGCCTCCTGAGGAACGTGTATGCAGGTCAAGAAGCAACGGTTAGGACTGGGCATGGAACAACAGACTGGTTTAAAATTGGGAAAGGGGTATGTCAAGATTGTGTATTGTCACCCTGCTTATTTAACTTATATTCAGAGTACACATCATGCAAAACACCAGGCTAGATGAATTACAAGCTGAAAACAAGACTGCTGGGAGAAATATCAATAACCTCAGATACATAGGTGACACCACTCTAATGGCAGAAAGTGAAGAGGAACTAAAGAGCCTCTCAATGAAGGAAGAATGAAGGAAGCCTCTTGATGATGAAAGAAGAGAATGAAAAAGCTGGCTTAAAACTCAACATTCAGAAAACTAAGATCATGGAGCCTGGTCAGATCACTTCATGGCAAATAGATTGGGAAGCAATGGAAACAATGACAGACTATTTTCTTGGGATTCAAAATTGCTGCAGATGGTGACTGAAGCCAGGAAATTAAATGATGCTTGCTTCTTGGGAGAAAACCCATGACAAAACTAGACAGCATATTAAAAAAGCAGACACACCACTTTGCCAACAAAGATCCATATACTCAAAGCTATAGTTTTTCCAGTAGTCATATATGGATATGAGGGTTGGACCAAGAGGAGATCAAATCAATCAATCCTTGATGTTCAGTCACTCAGTTCACTATGTCATGTCTGACTCTTTATGACCCCGCATGGACTGCAGTACTCCAGGCTTCCCTGTCCTTCACTATTTCCCAGAGTTTGTTCAAACTCATGTCCATTGAGTTGATGATGCCATCCACCCGTCTCATCCTCTGTCATCCCCTAATCCTCTTGCTCTCAATCTTTCCCAGTATCAGGGTCTTTTCCAGTGAATCGGCGCTCCACATCAGGTGGACAGAGTATTGGAGCTTCAGCTTCAGCATCAGTCCTTCCAACAAATATTCAGGATTGATTTCCTTTAAGGTTGAATGATTTGGTTTGATTGCAGTCCAGGGGACTCTAAGAATTTTCTCCAGCACCATTGTTTGAAAGCTTCATTTCTTCAGCATTCAGCCTTCTTCATGGTCCAACTCTCACATCTGTACTTGACTACTGAAAAAAACATAGCTCTGACTATACAGACCTTTGTAGACAAAGTAATGTCTCTGCTTTTTAATATGTTGTCTAGGTTTGTCATAGCTTTTCTTCCAAGGAGCAAGCATCTTTTAATTTCATGGCTGCAATCACCATCTGCAGTGATTTTAGAGTCCAAGAAAATAAAATTTGTTACTGTTTCCATTGTTTCCCCACCTATTAGCCATTAAGTATGGGACTGGATGCCATGATCTTAGGTTTTTGAATGTTGAGTTTTAAGCCAGCATTTTCACTCTCTTTTTTCACCTTCAAGAGGCTCTTTAGTTCTTTGCTTTCTGCCATAAGGGCGGCATCATCTACATATCTGAAGTTATTGATATTTCTCCCGGTAATCTTGATTCCAGCTTGAGCTTCACCCAGTCCATCACTTCACATGATGTACTGTGCATATAAGTTAAATAAGCAAGGTGACAATATACAGCCTTGTTGTACTTCTCTCCAAATTTTGAACCAGTCTATTGTTCCATGCCCAATTGCAACTGTTGCTTCTTGACCTGCATACTGGTTTCTCAGGAGGCAGTTAAGGTGATCTGTTATCTCTAAGAATTTTCCACAGTTTGTTGTGATCCACACAGTCAAAAGCTCTAGCATAGTCAGTGAAGCAGAGACAGATGTTTTTTATGGAATTCCCTTGCTTTTTTTTAAATGATTCAATGGATTTTGGGAATTTGATCTGATTCCTCTGCCTTTTCTAAATTATTGGTGGTATTCAACTTTCTTCTCAGTTACCCACACAGTGTTTCTCACTTTAAGATCATTAACTGTCAAGAATCATCTTCTTTCAAAGAAGAAAAAGGAAAAAGAGGGAGAAAGGGAAGGTGGAAGGAAATTAAATTTATTCGTGTCATTTACATTTTTTCTGTTTAGAAAACTTTCGTTTTTTGCTCATTTTCATCTCTTTTGTGGTATATAAAGTCCTCTAAAATCTAACTTACTGTTCCATTTCCTGACATTCATCTAAGAGCCCACAGTGCATTCCTGAAGAATAACATATCATTCTTCACTGATGGCCACTGTTTTCTGATTATTCTTTCACTTTTTTGACTTAGTCTTTTGGTGTTGCTTAGTCCTATAATATCCTTCAGACCTTCTTTATCTGGAAAGCTCTCATTAACTTTTCAATCTCCAATATTTGAACTGTATATAGTAAAGGTAGTGTATCAGTAAGGGTGGACCAATTGTTATAATTGCTTTTTGTTTGTTTTAATCACTAAGTCATGTCTGACTCTTACGCAAACCTATGGACTGTAGCCCATCATGCTCCTCTTTCCCTGGGATTTCCTAGGCAAAAATACTGGAGTAGGCTGTCATTTCCTTCCCCAAGGGATTTTCCTCACCCAATGTTGAATCCACATCTCCTGAATTACTTGTGTATTCTTTACCACTGAGCCACCATAAAAGCCCAATTGTTGTTAAAATAATAAATAGCCCCCCAGTAGCTTGGCAACCTGATGCAAAGAGCCAGCTCTTTGATAAAGATCCTGATGGCGGGAAAGACTGAGGGCAGGAGGAGAAGGGAGTGAAAGAGGGTGAAATGGTTTGATGGAATCACTGATTCAATGGACATGAGTTTGAGGAAGGGATAGTGAAGGACAAGGAAGCCTGGTGTGCTGCAGTCCATAGGGTTACAAAGAGTCCTCCATGACTTAGTGACTGAACAACAACAAACTCAATGTTTAAATATAATGCAAAAGATATATCTCACCTTATTGAGTATTTGACTGCCTGCCTTCCACACAGTAATTTAGGGACTCAAGCTTCTTTTAGCACAACAACATGATTTTCTAATGTAGACTTCAGAGTTCTCCACTGGATCTGCTATATTCAATGATGTGTTGAAATAATGAAGATCTTTAGAGATATTTTTTAAAGGCCAGTTCCTGGAAATGATATATGTCATTTCTGCTTCTACTAGTGAGATGTAGTCACATGGGCTCATCTAGTTAGTTGCAAAGGCCCAGGAAAGGCAGCCTAGCAGGAAGATTCAATGGAGAAACTGCAGAAAAACTAATAAACACCTAGAAAACTTCAGCCAAAACAGTTCATATTTTACCACCTCAGTGTTTCCTTCAAATGCCTCTCAGACAGAAACATTTATTCTCTTCTTGATGATGGCACACTGTTTGTCCCTGTAGTGCTATATGCCACATGGATTGCAATCTACTTATTTTCATATTTACTTCCTTTTGAGGACTATGAGCCCTTAGCGAAAAGAGGCTATGTTTCATTTATCTTTTTATCTCTAGCACGTATCATTCTGACATGTAGTAGGTATATGATAAATATTTGTGCTTTATATAATTAATGTCACTTTCTTCCTTCAACATTTTGAAGGGTATTAGCATTGCATCCTGGAAGATATCAGCAGTTTTGCTTCTTCTCTTTGTGCCTAAGGAGACCAGCTGATGTTCACACACTAAAAGTTCTCAAAGATATCATTTCAAAAAGCTCTTGTGATTTCCAAAGCCCCATTGGCTACTGAGCTTTTCAAAGTCAGTCTCTCAGACTTAATTTAAGCACAGTCATTGGCCAGTTGTTGAGACTTCTTTTCTATCACTAGCCAGGTGGGCATAATTATTAGATAACATTTTTGACCTGGAATTAAAAAAAAAAAAAAACCTGCTAGATATTCCTCCAGCAAAAATGTATTAATTCAAGATAAATTCCACTTTCATAATAATGGTGAACCACAACAAGAGAAAGAGAATGCTTTTATATAGAAGAAAAGGGAATTGGGAGGGCTAGTGAGCAGAGTCTATGGCTTTTGAAAGAAAGATTGGGCTGAGGTTATTATTATTGACTAAAGTGATTTTGTTCATAAGAAAGAAATTTGGGATCCAATTTTGGCAACAACAACTAGCCCAAGAAAATCTCACAGTAGATACTTAGTATGCAGAATCTTAGAGCACAATGAAATTTATCAAGATCAACATGTAGTGCTTGTTCCAATACTAGATGCTCTGAATATTGAATTTAGGTTTGGTCAAGCTGCAATTTTTCTTTGGTAACCTTATGTCCCTTTTAAGGACTTGATGTCCTTTAAGGCTATGGTCTTCCTGTGAGGAGGTTTGAGAAAAACCAAGAAGCAAATCACCAATATATTGCAACAAAGTAGAACCTCTAGGGAAAGTTATATCATCCAGGTCAGCCTTCAGGATTTGCAAGAAATAAGGACTCTCAGTAAAACCCTGAGGCATTACCATCAAATTATTTTTCTTCCTAAGTGAAGGTAAAGAGGTATTGGCTAGATTCATCAGCTGAAATACCAAAGAATGTACCACATGAGTATTACAGTAAAGAATTTACAACCAGTGATGTATTAAGATTAGGAAAAAAAAAGGGTGATGAGGGATAGCAATACAAAACTCCACCCTTATCCCTTAGATTCTCTTGCCAGTAACAAGGGAGGGTTAAACGACCAAAACAAGGGATAATGAGGCATTGAAACTTGTAATCTTCTATTATGGGCCTTATGCTTTGAAGGGCTTCTTTACAAAGTAAGTAATCCTGGGAAGAGATTTTGAGAAGTCAGTTTGAGTTTTGATGGGAGATGCAGAAGAAATTTTATCAAAATTCTCTGGAGACTTTGCAGATAAGAAAAGTGGTAGCTGATTCAATAAGGACAAATGAATCACTGTTTCTGGAATCTACTCAAACTCTGTCAGAAATGGAGCAAATGAAAAATGTCAAAGGATCATTTAATTCAACTGATGGTTTACTTTAATGACTCTGTCAATTTCTAGAACTTCTTCTTTCAGGAGAAGGAAATTCCAGCATGATGCTTCTCTTAAGAAATCTTAGCCCAATAAATGGATGGGGAAGGGTAGGGGGAAGATTAAGGACAAAAGGGTACATGTCTTTCATAAGACCTAAACAAAGGGGAAAAGAAAGACACATTTTGAGGTTCATTAGAGACACCCACTATTTGAACTGTTTTAACACTGCACTGCAGATGGTGACTGCAGCCATGAAATTAAAAGACGCTTACTCCTTGGAAGGAAAGTTATGACCAACCTAGATAGCATACTCAAAAGCACAGACATTACTTTGCCAACAAAGGTTCGTCTAGTCAAGGCTATGGTTTTGCCAGTGGTCATGTATGGGTGTGAGAGTTGGACTGTGAAGAAGGCTGAGCACCGAAGAATTGATGCTTTTGAACTGTGGTGTTGGAGAAGACTCTTGAGAGTCCCTTGGACTGCAAGGAGATCCAACCAGTCCATTCTGAAGGAGATCAGTCCTGGGATTTCTTTGGAAGGAATGATGCTAAAGCTGAAACTCCAGTACTTTGGCCACTTCATGCGACGAATTGACCCATTGGAAAAGACTCTGATGCTGGGAAGGATTGGGAGCAAGAGGAGAAGGGGACGACAGAGGATGAGATGGCTAGATGGCATCACTGACTCGATGGATGTTGAGTCTGAGTGAACTCCGGGAGTTGGTGATGGACAGGGAGGCCTGGGGTGCTGCAATTCATGGGGTCGCAGAGTCAGACATGACTGAGCGACTGAACTGAACTGAACTGACCTGAACACTGCACCAGAGGTGAGGATTGTTTTATAATATTGAGGTGAGCATCGAGTTTGTGGCTCTGGTATCACTTAGAACTGGGAGAGATTCGTCCCCAATCTGGAGAAATGTGTTTTCAAGCTGAATAATAGGGAAGATTTGGAAAATTCCCTCGCTCCATCAGATCAGATCAGATCAGTCGCTCAGTCGTGTCCGACTCTTTACGACCCCATGAATCACAGCACGCCAGGCCTCCCTGTCCATCACCAACTCCCGGAGATCACTGAAACTCACATCCATTGAGTCAGTCACGCCATCCAGCCATCTCATCCTCTGTCGTCCCCTTCTCCTCTTGCCCCCAATCCCTCCCAGCATCAGAGTCTTCTCCAATGAGTCAACTCTTCACATGAGGTGGCCATGGTACTGGAGTTTCAGCTTTAGCATCATTTCTTCCAAAGAAATCCCAGGGCTGATCTCCTTCAGAATGGACTGGTTGGATCTCCTTGCAGTCCAAGGAACTCTCAAGAGTCTTCTCCAACACCACACTTCAAAATATCAATTCTTCGGCACTCAGCCTTCTTCACAGTCCAGCTCTCACATCCATACGTGACCACTGACAAAACCATAGCCTTGACTAGGCGAACCTTTGTTGGCAAAGTAATGTCTCTGCTTTTGAATATGTGATCTAGGTTGGTCATAACTTTCCTTTCAAGGAGTAAGCGTCTTTTAATTTCATGGCTGCAGTCACCATCTGTAGTGATTTTGGAGCCCAGAAAAATAAAGTCTGACACTGTTTCCCCATCTACCTGCCATGAAGTGATGGGACCAGATGCCATGATCTTTGTTTTCTGAATGTTGAGCCTTAAGGCAACTTTTTCACTCTCCACTTTCACCTTCATCAAGAGGCTTTTTATTTCCTCTTCACTTTCTGCCATAAGGGTGGTGTCATCTGCATATCTGAGGTGATTGATATTTCTCCCGGAAATCTTGATTCCAACTTGTGTTTCTTCCAGTCCAGCATTTCTCATGATGTACTCTGCATAAAAGTTAAATAAACAGGGTGACAATATACAGCCTTGACGTACTCCCTTTCCTATTTGGAACCAGTCTGTTGTTCCATGTTCAGTTCTAACTGTTGCTTCCTGACCTGCATACAAATTTCTGAAGAGGCAGATAAGGTGGTCTGGTATTCCCATCTCTTTCAGGATTTTCCAAAGTTGATTGTGATCCACACAGTCAAAGGCTTTGGCATAGTCAATAAAGCAGAAAGAGATGTTTTTCTGGAACTCTCTTGGTTTTTCAATGATCCAGCAGATGTTGGCAATTTGATCTCTGGTTCCTCTGCCTTTTCTAAAACCAGCTTGAACATCAGGAAGTTCACGTTTCACATATTGCTGAAGCCTGGCTTGGAGAATTTTGAGCATTACTTTACTAGCGTGTGAGATGAGTGTAATTGTCTGGTAGTTTGAGCATTCTTTGGCATTGCCTTTCTTTGGGATTGGAATGAACACTGACCTTTTCCATAGATCCTCATTATTCTCTTGGAGAATTGGGAGTATATTGGAAAGATTGGTTAGAGGTGACCACAATGCTTAAATTTGTAACAGTCTCTTCTCTGGTGTCCTCGATGTTTAGAATACAGAAACTAGGAGATTTTGTTTAAGAGCCTTCATTTTCTGGAGTTATCAAGAATTTTGGTAGTATTCCTTTAAGGTAATCCATCTAGAATGTGAGAGTTGGTTTGCCAGATTAACTAAATCTGCAGTGGGCATGGTTTCCCATTCCATCCTAGTCCTTATTACTAGAAGGGAAAGATCTCAGTTCAACCTATTAATAAACAGAATTAAAAGATATCTGGATGGAATCAACATCTGAAGGAAGACCAGAATTTTATTTATAAACATTTGGAAGTGGATTATAAAAATTGTGAAGAGGTTCAGCAGAATTTTGAGTGTAAGCCTGAATTTTGTTCCAATCAACAGACTTTGGGAAAGCCCTAGAATTTGCTCAGTGAAATTGCCCAATGATTGCTGGAGCCTGATCATATAACAAGTTAGCAGACTGGTCTCCCAGTTGTAATTTTAGAGATTTTTCAGAATATTTCCAGTTAGCACTTTTTATCCATTACTGGGCCTGGCCTTTACTGACTAGCATCTGAATTTAGATGTTGAAAGTCAAAGAAACCAGGTTGACAAGTTTGAGTGACCAGATTAAATTCCTCAAAAACCTCTGAGGATCTTTGGTTACTTTGGAAAAATCTTTAACTGAAAAAACAAACACAACTTGTCTGGTACTTCCCCTTTGGTCCAGGGAATATAAGAGTTAAAAGTTTAGACTCTAGATCCTCAGATGAATTAATTTTAAAGAGACAGGTTCTGAGAAAACTACAGAGTGCAGAGAGTTTCAGAGGAAAGGGCAAGTTTAGCTAGAGAATTGTGTGTGTGTGTGTGTGCTCAGTTGTGTCTGGCTATTTGTGGATCCTCCTTGTCCGCACTGGACTGTAGCCCATCAGGCTTCTCTGTCCATGGGATTTCCCAGGCAAGAATACTGGAGTAGGTTGCATTTTCATCTCCAGTGGATCTTCCCAACCCAGGGATAGAGCCTGCATCTCCTGCATTACAGCTGGATTCTTTTTTGCTAAGCCATGTGAGAATCCCAGCAAAAGAATTAGTATGAAAGTGAAAATGAAAGTTGGCCAATCCTGTCTGACTCTTTACGACCCCAAGGAATTCTCCAGGCTGAAATACTGAAGTGGGTAGCCATTCCCTTCTCCAGGGGATCTTCCCAACCTAGGAATCGAACCCTGGTCTCCAGTATTATAGGTGGATTCTTTACTAGATGAGCCACTCGGGAAATCCAAGAATTAGTCTGGGAGAAATCAAGGTTTAAAGGTAGTTGGTATAAAGGGGAAGAAGAAAGATTATGTCTGAGGTGGAGTTTGATATTGAGATTCCAAGGAGAGAGACACCATGGCATCAGAGGGGGAACCTGAGACAAAAAAAGTCAAGGACATTAGATTGAGGCTTCAGGAGCCATTTTACCTTTCTTTCATTTTTTATTTATCTCAGTTAATCTTAAAATCTTATTTTACAAAGAGGTAATTTTAGACTCCTGATAACACTAGCAAGTCTCAAAATACCAGAGTAAGCATTCCTCTCAGTCCTAGAACTTTTTGAGCTATTATAGTCCAATTCATTTTTATGGAAATTAAGTCTGGAGGTTTCAGAATTTTCCCATAATGGCCATGGATATTCTAAATTGGCTTTGGTAAGGGCAGTCCATTTAAGTTAGAAATGCACACAAGGAAGGACTAAAGTTTTTACTTATTTATTTGACTGCATTGGGTCATAGTAGTAGCACTCAGAATCTTCAGCCACAGGATGTGGGATTTTTTTTTTTTTTTTTTTTTTTTTTATTTTTAGTTGCTGCATGTCAATTCTTTGTTATGGCATGCAAACTCCTAGTTGTACCATGTGGAATATATTTCTCCAACAAGGGACTGAACCTTGGCCCCCTACATCGGGAGCACAGAGTTTTAGCTACTGGACTCCCAGGGAAGTCCCAGAACTGAGGTTTTTAAACATCAAATGGTTGAGAGTCCCTGTTGATTGTTCTCATTCCCTCAAGATATATAGATAAATCTTAGGAATCTCATTTTTCAGAGGCTATTTCTCTAGAGTGAAAACAAAACAAAACAAAAAACAAAACACTTTCACACAACTCAAAAAGCTTACAGCACAAACAGTTCAGTTCAAACAGCTTGCAAGCTAATACCAGCCAGTTCTAAGGAGATAGCTTGGTCCTGGAGGAGCCAGGGTGAAGGCTTTCTTAGCCAGTCTTCCGAGGAAAACTCCTTCCAAAGGAATAGGATAAAGTCTGAAAACTGGCATGGTTTCAGAGAAACAACCTTTGTTCCTAAAGGAATAGGTTGAAGGCTAGCCAGTTTCAGGAGAAGCAGTCCCTGTCCTTAAGAGAATGAGCCAAAGCCTTCTCAGTCAGTTTCAGTGAAATAGTCTGATCTCAAACTCAACTGAAATGCCAAAAGAGTACTCCCATACAGAACAAGATCTTTTAACCAGAAAGATAAAATCTTTAAATTGATCTCAAATAAAGTTTGGAGAGCTTCAAACACAAAGGAGATTTGGGCTCAGATCCAGGAGCAAGTTGTATCTTTCAACTTCAGGGTTGGTGAATGACAGTGAAGTCCATTGCTAGAATCAGATTCATTTGCTCATCAGGCCTGGGGCCATCAGAGGTTTTCTGTGGTCCCTGTAAGTGCCACTAAAGTGTTGGTCTGAAATAAATAGACTGACAGATATTTCTCTAGCAAAGATGGGTTTATTCAGGTTCAACAGAGAATTGCAATTTAGGTCTGCAACCATAGGGAGCCATGTGCAAGCTCCTGTACAAAGGAACACTAACACTTTGACAGAGAGGAAAAGGAAGTTAAGAGGGCTCTAGTGAACAAAGACACATGGCTTTCCATTGGCTGAGTCCTCACCAGGAAAGAAAAGGAGACTTCTTGTTGGGCTCTGCTGTTATCACATGGTATAAGAGCTTCCCCTGCTGGTGTCTCAACTCTAATTTGTTTATAATACTTATTTATTTACTTATTTTTATAGAATTCACTGGATATACAGTTGAAGAACCAAACCATAGGTCATACACCTGGCTGTACCGAAATATAGCAAATGTAAGACAATCAAAGCCATCTCCCAAATACATTGTTATTAACATGAAATATCAGAGTAGACTTTTCCCTGCAGACTTTCTGTTTCAAAGACAAGTTAAATGTGTGTTTTGTCTTTTTTCTGCAAAAATTTTGAGGGAGACATTTAAAGTTTTCTCTTGACCTCTTGTTTCCTGAAATAAAAAGAATCAAATAATTCAATAAAAAAATCTTAATACCAAAAAGAGGAAAGAAGAAAGCTGTGTATTGCCAGGAAATTAAACAAAACTATACCTGGAAGGAATCACACTGGGATCGCTAATTAAACATTTGAAATCTTGGATGTATGAACTTATAACATTGGCTTCAAGCTTGATTGCTTTTCTTGTTCTCTTTAATGTAATTCACCAGAATTAAGGTAATATGAAGTTAATACATTAAACAAACATGCATGAACACATGCCATGGTTCTATAAAGATAACAATATAGACTATACTGAATTTAGACAGGGGCTTCCCTGGTGGCTCAGAAGGTAAAGCGTCTGCCTGCACTGCAGGAGACCTGGGTTTGATCCCTGGGTCAGGAAGATCCCCTGGAGAAGGAAATGGCAACCCACTCCAGTACTCTTGCCTGGAAAATCCCATGGACAGAGAAGCCTGGTAGACTACAGTCTATATAGGATAGCAAAGAGTCAGACACAACTGTGCGACTTCATAAAGAGGTATAAATTTTATACTCCTGCAGATAAGAGGCTTTTTTTTTTTTAAGTACACAAACTCTGGGAAAATATAATTTATATGTAAGATGTTTCCTGATGACAATCTTTTCCACAAAATTTTTAGCACTTGCTATATGCAAAATTCATGTTAAGTGCTATGAGAGACAAAATTGTGGCATTAAAGAGGAAAAATTATAATGTTTGAAAATGTGATGGAAACATTAAAGGTAAATAAAATTAGCTATGCAAATTGTGAAACATTGGTTTTATCATTCCATAATTTAAATGAAAGTATAAAAATTCTACATTTCTTAAGATAAAAAATAAAAAAATACACTTATTCAAGTAATCTATCATAATAAGCATCTATTGCCACATATACAGTATTATCATCACACTATGTCGTTATTAAGAATCTAAAGGCAAATTAGACATAAACTGGTCTTAAGCTGTTAAATCTGGAATGGTATTCCATCTGGGCATTTATGGTAAGAAGTTGATTCTTAAAAATGAATACTGAAAGGTGTATATGTAGCTATAAATATTTTTCTCACACATCAAACTGAAAAGTGAAAGTGAAAGTCACTCAGTCGTGTCTGACTCTTTGCGACTGTATTGTCCATGGAATTCTCCATTATTTCATTCTTTTTATAAACCATTATAATCCCAATGTCCTACTGAGATTCATGGAAATATAATATATTACATGGGATGAACAAGAATGGAACACCTCTTGGTTCCTTCATATACTGAATTATTGATTATTTATTGAATGTTTATAAGGAGGCATACTGTGCTCTAGAGGACAGCATATCAAAGTAAACAAAAGTGCAGAGTTCCTGCCTTCAAAGAATTTACCTTCTGGGAGGAAAAGGAAGGTAGTGGATAAGCAAATATAAAAAACAATGCTTTCAGAAATTGAAGAGTGTTATAAACATAAATTTAGTGATATAAAAGAATGAGTAAGAGGGGCAGTAACTCTAAAGAAGACCCATGTAAAGAGATCCAAATGAGGAAGAAGTTTTGGTGATGCAAAAAGCAATGAGGAAATAAGTCTTTAGCCAGAAGAAATATTAAATTTCAAGCACCAAAGTCTAGAAACAAGCTTTTCTAGACTTTGCTGTTTGCAAGGAACAACAAAAAGACCAGTGTGGCTGAAGGTGAGAAAGAAGGGTAAGAGATAAAAAGGGAGGTACTTCCAGTTTTTGAAAGGCCTTGTAAGCAATGGTAAAAAGTGTGGATTTTATTTTAAATAAAGTGCACTAGAAGCTAGAATAAAATATATTGTTGTTGTTTAGTTGCTAAGTCATGTCTGACTATTTTGCAATCCCTGGACTATAGCCTGCCAGGCTTCTTTGTTCATGGGATTCTTCAGGCATCCATACTGGAGTGGGTTGCCATTTCCTTCTCCAGAGACTCTTCCTAACCCAGGGACTGAACCAGCATCTCCTTTACTGAAGGTGGATTATTTACTGGTGAGACACCAGGGAAGCCCTAGCATAAAGTATAGCAGAGAGGAAACCTGAAATATATTTTGAAAGTTTGCTCTGGCTACTCTATAGTGAATGAATTGTTGGGGAATGAATCTTTAGGGTAGAGACTAATTTCTGTAATATTCACCTCCTCACTAGAGAGAGAGGAAGGATTTCCATCGCAGGTATGCATCTCTCTCCAAAGGATCATCCCAAGACCTGGATCCTTCTCCTTTGTAGCTTTCAGTGGTGCTATTATTCTTCATTATTTCTATTCACAAGCATCAGATCCTTATTCCAGCCTACAGAGGAAGAAAATGGAGAGTTAGCAATTTCTCTTAAGTGAAAGTTAACACACATAACTGCTACCCACACTTCATAGGGTAGAATTAATTATGTGGCCACATAGTTACACTTTGTAATTCTATTACTACATGGAAGAAAGGTGGAAACATAAAAACCAGGTAGAAAGTATATACAGCCATCTAATCTAGGCTGTGGGGAGGATGGTGTCTTGGACTAGGAAAGTCACAGAGAAGAAATTGCCTTAATATCCTAAGCATGTTCTGTGTTTTGCTACACACTGACCAAGCCATACAACTCATGTCTCATATTCAATGTCCATTCCACCTAAAGAAATACATCTCTCTTTTTGTGTGTGAGTCAGCCTTTAATGCATACTTTGTATGCTGCTAATGAGGTGAACTCCAGGGGCTAAATCACTTCACTTCAGTTTTTACCTCCATATTTACTACCTCTGTGACATTCAGTAAATAATTCAAAATTTCTGTTCATTTTTCACACCTGTAAATAAGTAGGTAATGATGCTACCTACCTTTAAAAATAATTGTTTCTAAGAAGGCTTCCCTGGTAGCTCAGATGGTAAAAAATTTGTCTGTAATGCCGGAGACCGGGGTTCAATCCCTGGGTCAGAAAGATTCCCTGGAGGAGGAAATGTCAACCCACACCAGTATTCTTGCCTAGAGAATTTCACAGAAAGAGGAACCTGAAGGGCTAAAATCCATAGGGTCACAAAGAGTTGGACATGACTAAAGAGACATAGCATATTATATAAAGTGACATTTATATAATTTATAAACTATATAAATATTATTAATACTGTAATTGTGTTAGGCATACAGTATGTACAGTGCTGGAAGTTGCTTTTTCAAAGGTAAAACTCCAGTTCATGTCTTAGTGGAACAAATAACCTAAAATGGAATTTCATACATCCTTCTTTTAATAGTCCTTTAATCTTTTATAGAACTCAGGCCTTAGCTACTCTTTTTGGTAATTTGCTCTATTGCCTTTCTTCTCTAGGCCTCCATTTGAGGTGCCAAAGAAAGGAAAAAAATATCCTTTCATTTTGTTACGCAAAAAATGCATACAGATAAAAATGTTTCAGTTCAATTCAGTCACTCAGTCATGTCTAACTCTTTGCGACCCCATGGACTGCAGCATGCCAGGCCTCCCTGTCCATCACTCCATCACTAACTCCTGGAGTTTACTCAAACTCACGTCCATTGAGTTGGTGATGCCATCCAACCATCTCATCCTCTGTTGTCCCCATCAATCTTTCCCAGTATCAGGGTCCTTTCCAATGAGTCAGCTCTTCGCATCAGGTGGCCAAAGTATTGGAGCTTTAGCTCCTTCCAATGAATATTCAGGACTGATTTCCTTTAGGATGGACTGGTTGGATCTCCTTGCAGTCCAAGGGACTCTCAAGAGTCTTCTCCAACACCACAGTTCAAAAGCATCAATTCTTCAGTGCTCATAAAAAAATGTTTATTTGCTGCTTATTTGCTTCTGGTGTTAACAATTACTTTTTTTTAGAACTGGCATTGCTTGTTTATATATCTATTTTGGATGTACTTTTAACAGTTTGATCAGATATGGCTCATTATAAGTTGATCTATGTTCTCTCACATTAGATGTATATATGCATTAATAGGGTGATGGTCACAGTTGCCTCATGCCTCACTGCTTATCTGCAGGAAAAGAGAGAGCTTTTGATATAGATTTGTTGTTATTCAGTCACCCATTCATGTCCAAGTTTTTTGACCCCATGCACTGCAGCACATCAGGCCTTGCTGCTCTCACCATCTCCTGAAGTTTGCCCAAGTTCATGCCCATTGCATCAGTGATGCCATCCAGCTATCTCATACTCTGATGCCCTCTTCTTCTTCTGCCCTCAATCTTTACCATCATCAGGGAATTTTCCAATGAGTCAGCTGTTTACATCAGGTAACCAAAATGCTGGAGCATTGACATCATATATAGATATAGATCAATAAAAATGTTTGTCATATTTCCAAGAAGGAATGAAATAGCTCTGTTCTTATGAGCTCCCAAACCAGTTTTAGAAAATTCAGGACATTGGCCTTAAAAATGTGAAAAATAAGAGATGAAACTGGACCAGCAATAGTCAGTTAGCAAAGTATTCAGAATCATGGGTCATGAGTAAAAGGCAGCTTGAAGAAGATCTATATGCCCAACTAGGAGAGATACCAGTGAGGAAAGATATATAAGTAAATTCACACAGCATCTATTGGACAATAAACCAGATTGGAGACAAGGGAGAAGAGAACTGAAATTCACACAGATCTGCACAACTGAAATATATGTGGAGTTAACCATCTGAAATGGATGTTAAAATATATCTTAGTTTGGGGTTAAAGAGAATTGCCAGGTAAAATATAATAAACACATACAATGAACCTTGAGTCTGTTTAGTGGCAATACTCAAAGTTCTCCCAAAGGCCACAAGATGCAAGGAAAGCATGCTTATTGTCATTATGTTTATTCTAAATACAATCTTCCTAAAGCTACTTAGGAAAATGGCTTCCATTTGCACACATTGAATTAATGGTTCATCCTATTGTTCATCATTCATGTGGAAGAAAAAAACTGAAGATTACATTATGGCAGAAAAGCACAATCGCAGGACACACTTCCCAGGAGAGCTGTGTACAAGACCAAATAGAAGAGGTGGTTTGAACAGGAAGGCATGTTTTAATAAGTGATCACAAGTGACTAAACTGCTTTCTTCAGAATGAGGATCTTGGTGTATACATTTGAAGGGCAACATATTAAGTAATAAGAATGTTAGAAGAATATAAAATACCTGAATGCTCTCTAGAGAGAGCAAGCCTTTTAGATAGGACAGAAATCCCAGAAACCACAAAAAGACTGACAGACTTGACCATACACAAGTTAAAATGCCTGAATGATAAATACACCCAAACAAAATAAAAGGACACACAATAAATTGAGAAAATATAGTTATTATTGACATAATATTATTGACATAATAAATTGATACTTTGTGTGTTCTTAATATTTGATAGCCTTCTAAAAATTGATTTAAAAAAAGACACAATCAAGAGGAAATAATGTCAAAGATTATAACTAGGCTATTCACGAAAAGGAAGTACAATTGGTCAGTAACCAAAAATTAAGAAGCCTCTAATTATATGACAGGAAATACAATCAAAAACAAGGAAATAGAGTGTTTACTCATCAAATTTGAAATCTTAAAAAAAAAAATCAAAGTCATGTATTCTGTCAGGAATGTACAGAATTGGGCTCTCTCATAGGTCACTTTGGAAAGGTGAGTTGCTATAATACAATCTTTCTAGAAGATAATACGATATTAGAATCTATCTTACATTTACAAAGTATTTCCATATAAGGATACACAAACAGGAAATTTTTCATTACAAAAATTGTTTATGATTGGGAACAACTATAAAAACATGAATATCTGTACCCTACAAATAATATTCTATTGATTGTAGTGTAAGAGGAAAATTTAGTAAGTATAAAAATTAAAGAAAGAGGATCAGGGCATGGGAACAAAGATTGGTACCCGAACCAACTAAATTACTTCAGTAGCATTTCGCTCATCTTGGGAGTGTGTTATCTGAGATATAATCTTTCTGGTTGAGAGTCCCTTGGACTGCAAGGAGATCCAACCAGTCAATCCTAAAGGAAATCAGTCCTGAATATTCACTGGAAGGACTGATGCTGAAGCTGAAACTCCAGTACTTTGGCCACTTGATGCGAAGAGCTGACTTATTTGAAAAGACCCCGATGCTGGGAAAAATTGAAGGCTGGAGAAGGGAATGACAGAGGATGAGATGGTTGGACGGCATCATCAACTCAATGGACGTGAGTTTGAATAAACTCCAGGAGTTGGTGATGGACAGAGAGGCCTGGCATGCTGCGGTCCATGGAGTCTCAAAGAGTCGGACACAACTGAGTGACTGAACTGAACTGAAGTTAAATAAGAAAATGAGATTCAGTAATCTGAAATGGAAATTTGGGAATTTTTAGTTTAAGATACTAGGTTTCAAAATCTAGCTTCTCTCTCAAATCCTTCTTTTTCTCATCTGAGAAATGGAGTTCAAATGTTGAAATCACAGGGCTGTTTTGAGAATGAAAGAGATAACTTTAAATCACAGAATGTATGTCCTTATAGAGCATATGTGCTTGATTTAGGGAAAGAATAGCTATAAATATGTGAAGATTCCCCCAGCACCAGCTTCACCAAGAGTCATCTCCATATTGAAATAAGTAATTGGCACAGAATCAGGAGAAAAAGTCTGACTCATTGTTCATGCCAAACATGCAGATGAAGAAAAGTGTTATTTTTAATTTAGTTGCTTTGAAATATTGTTGTTGTTTTTCAGATACTTCCTGAGTATATAAATATTCATGAGCACAAATCAAATATTTAGTTATCATCCGAATTAAAAGATGCAACACCCCTTAAGAGGAAAGGATGCTTTAAAAAAATACTTTCTAAAGTTTTGTAACTTCAATGTAAAATATAAAGCTTCAAAAGTTTATTGAAATTTATGGAGCTTAATTATTTTTCAACAGAGAACAAAGAAATTAAGACTGGTCTAAATGTCCCTATTTTCTAGAAAGTAACAATACAAGTTAATTCTGTCATGACTTTAGGAAAGCTTTTTCACAAATACCTATTCTCACTCCCAAAAATCGATAACCACCATTAAAAAAGCCTGGAGTTTAAATTTATGCAAAGAATGTATGAGACAGAATCACAAAAGAAATACTGACACATACAAATATGTTTCCTTTACATAGGAAGGGAGGTAAACCTGTACAACTTCCATGAATTTTTCCCCATACATTTTCTATGGAAGTTAATGGTTATATAGAGTTGAGTGAGTGATAATTGGCTAGATGCCAAGTGTGCTGCTGCTGCTAAGTCGCTTCAGTCGTGTCCAACTCTGTGCGACCCCATAGACAGAAGCTCACCAGGCTCCCCCGTCCCCGGGATTCTCCAGGCAAGAACACTGGAGTGGGTTGCCATTTCCTTCTCCAAGTGAAAGTGCATGAAAGTGAAAAGTGAAAGGGAAGTCACTCAGTCGTGTCCGACTCTTAGCGACCCATGGACTGGAGCCTACCAGGATCCTCTGTCCATGGGATTTTCCAAACAAGTGTAGGAACATTCTTTATTCATATTAGCTGTTTATTAGCACTTAAAAAAATTTAGTTTAAACTTAGTTGCAGATTTAAAATGATTTTTATAGAAGAGTTTCATTTTAAAGCTTAAATATAATACTCTATAAAATTTTAAAGTTGTGTTGCATTTGAGAGAGCAATCCCAACTTCTAGAGGTCAATCCGAAGGCACAAGTATACCATATATAAATTAGATTACAAAGATATTCATCATAACCTTTTTTTTTAATAAGTGAAAATAAGGAATCAACATAAGTGTTCCACAATAGAAGATTAGCATGGGGTTTTTCAGGCAAGAATACTGGATTGAGTTACCATTCCCTTCTCCAGGAGATCTTCTTGACCCAGGGATCTAAACTGCGTCTTTTATATCTCTTATGTCTTCTGCATTGGCAGGCAGATTATTTAACACTGAGACACCCAGGAAGGTGTTATCAGACACCTATTCAATGTAATACTATTATCATCAAAAATGTTGCAAATTAAATGCATTACTTTGAGATGAAGTTTACAGTAATTTGGTAAGTGAAATGAGATTCCTTAATGTATGAAATGTCAATATGTTTTAAACACATGCATATAGAGACACAAGCAAAAGCACACTGAATAATTTTCTAAATGAATCTAGGTAAACATATTGTTCACAGTAATTGTCTTGGGGGATATTTTATATTTTAGCAAACATGTTGCTTATCAACATGATCTCATTGTTTTTTTAAATCAATAAATATTTCTTTTTAGTCACAGAAAGTGTGAAGTATGTTAGCTGCTCAGTTGTGTCTGACTCTCTGCGTCCCCATGCACTGTAGCCTGCCAGGTTCCTCTGTCCATGGAATTCTCCAGGCAAGAATACTGGAGTGGGTAGCCATTCTTTCTCTAGGGGATCTTCCCAACACAGGGATTGAACCCAGATCTCCTGCATTGCAGGCGGATTCTTTACCATCTGAGCCTCCAGGGAAGTCCAGTCACACAAAGCAGGATTATAAAAGTAATAGCTGCTAACATTTGTTGATTGCTTACTACACACCTGGATCTATTCAAAGCACATTCTGTGTATTTTTTCGTTAATACTTTCAACAACCTTGTTATATTAGTACTATTTTTAAAAATATTTTACAGGTGTCAAATCTTGGGTATGGAGCATGGCCACAGCAAAGGTAAGGGTGTTTACCCAGGCAACCTGGCTTCAGAGATAATCCAGAAATTTAGTTTACTTAAATATCTAATGGTCACATGAAGTGTGTGTGTGTGTGTGTGTGTGTGTGTGTGTGTGTGTGATGCATGTGTATATGGTAACCTCTTGCTTATTTACCCCAAGGCTTTTGTAGATGTTCTCTGCCAGCCTTTGTGCTCCTATGGTATACACAGCAATACTTTGTCTTTGAGCCAAATTTCTTTACATTGTTGATTTATTTAAATTTTTTGCCTTTAGACTTTTTAAGTTACTTGAGTATGAGATTGTATTTTTATAACCCCAGCATAAAGAAAAATACTTGTCAAATGGAAGATTCTCAATCAATATTTGTTGAATGAATGAATGAGTGAATGAATATGATCCAAACTATCCTTAAGATGTAAAAAATTACATTATATTACACTTGGCATGATTCATGCTTCTCTGTGAGTCTGATATTTCAAAATAATTCATGGCAAGCCCTTCAAATGAGAGGAGAAGAAAGCGTGTCTTTGCTTTTCTGTATTCTCTCCTCACTCCAAACAATTGTAAAGTAAAAGCAGCAGGCACACACAGATCATTAATTTAGAGAGAAGAAGCCTTTCAAGATGAAGCACAAAAATACAAGCCTGTCTGAGAGGAAAATTCAGGAGGCAGAAGAAAGAACTATCTCTTATATTTTCACCAAAGAGAAATTACTCCATTCAAAATTATTTTAAAGAGAGGGAAATACAGATGAAATGAGAATGAATTGTGCCAATTCAATGAACCCTTTCATGGCAAAGTTGTTAGTAGATTTCAATCAGGTGATGCTTCCATTGTGATGAAGTCTCTGTTTCTGTTTTCATTGTTGCTATTGTCGTTAGTCCCTCTTCATAACTTAATTTATAAGCAAGGAAAGAAAGAAAGTCAAGGTAACTGGGAAACTGAAAATTTAGACAGTGTTTTGATCGTGGATCTACAGTAATAACATCTCTCACCCCCACTTTGACTTTCTCTAACCAATCTCACTGAGGACTTAGAAGCAGAGGAAAGCAAATGTTAATTCATCTAGGATAAGTACAGACAAGTGTTTAAATTCTTTGAAGTTACATAAAGTAATGTGAATAAAGATGAAGAATCATACAATGACCACATTTCAGATGACAATCAAATTTTACTTTAAAGAGTGGGTATATTTAGCACTGGCCATGATTATTTGATTCCTGTTTGAATGAACATGTGCATGCAACGAATAACTGTTCATCTGCTTTATAACAGGAAATAAAGTTTAAAATTAGCCATCTTTAGTTCTGTCATTTTGATTCTTAAAATAACACAATATAACACCAATAGTGTATAGAAAGATAAAATACTGCATTCTCAAAGTATAAATTCTAATATAGGGATTAAAAAATGTATTGTCAAAGAGATTTTGACATTAAGGCAAATAAATGTAGAGAGCCTTCAATACTGGCTTGTACATTAGTTTAGTACAAATTAGTTTTGGGTTTTCTTAAAGATTTTTGTGTCCTATTCTTCTCCAATGGTCATGTGTGGATGTGAAAGTTGGACTGTGAAGAAAACTGAGTGCCAAAGAATTGATGCTTTTGAACTGTGGTGTTGGAGAAGACTCTTGAGAGTCCCTTGGACTGCAAGGAGATCCAACCAGTCCATTCTGAAGGAGATCAGCCCTGGGATTTCTTTGGAAGAAATGATGCTAAAGCTGAAACTCCAATACTTTGGCCACCTCATGCGAAGAGTTGACTCATTGGAAAAGACTCTGATGCTGAGAGGGATTGGGGGCAAGAGGAGAAGGGAACGGCAGAGGATGAGATGGCTGGATGGCATCACCAACTCGATGGACGTGAGTCCGAGTAAACTCTGGGAGTTGGTGATGGACAGGGAGGCCTGGCGTGCTGCGATTCATAGAGTCGCAAAGAGTTGGACACGACTGAGTGACTGAACTGAACTGAACTTCAAAAATTGCTTTATGACTAAACTTTCTACTTTAATTATGGGGTGTGTGTGTGTGATGCCTTTGTTTAGTTGACTCTTTTGCTGAATGTCAAACCTAACTGTTTACCAGCATTGTTTCCAGAAGTTTCAGGGACTATTTTTGGATCTGTTTCAGAATCTATCAAGTGATAACTCGTTCTACCCAGGCTGTTGTTCCTCTGCTTAGAAACATGGCCACCACATGGAACCCACGGCAGTCATTACTGGCCTTCTTATTCCCTGCAAGGTGTAGAGACCACTTAATTTTGATTTATAAGGGAAACGTGATCACTCTTTGTTTTAATGCTAGCAGCTTGAACCAGTCATTTCATCTGCTCTGAAGCAAAAGCCGTCTGAGCATTTATATTAAATAAGGATCATAAAAACTGTATTAGTAAATGTCACAGAGGGCCATTTTGTTCAGTTTCCTGGATTTGCTTTAATCTACAGAGTGTAATAAGATTTGTTAGTGGGCTGTGAGCTCCACTGAAACTGGCCAGTTCAGAAGAAGAGATCCCTGGTAAGTTATTTCAGAAGCTTAATGTCTGCCCTCATTCACCCTTGGAAGGACATCAAGGAACATGCCATTTGAGATGCATGACTTGCCGCCTGAAAAAAAAAAAAAAAAAAAGTTTTTGGCAGGAGTAGGATGGAGAAAGAAAGTGTTTAGGCAGCACCCCAGAGATCTATTTAGCAAAGTCCAACATCAAGGTGTTACATTTCCCAGCCCACTGTAAGACTTTAATGTCTAAAGGAAGTACAGGACTGTGTAGCCCCTAAGTGAAAGCTAAAGCTTGGATATGCAAGCATACTCATGCATTCAGTGTGAATGCAGGAAACCTGGGTTCCATCCGTGGATTGGGAAGATCCCCTGGAGAAGGCAATGGCACCCCATTCCATTACTCTTGCCTGGAAAATCCCATGGATGGAGGAGCCTGGTAGGCTATAGTCCATGGGGTCGCCAAGAGTCAGACACAACTGAGCAACTTCACTTCACCAATGGTGTCCTCGGATGTCATTTTCTTATGAAAAGAAACGTACATTAGTATCCCTTGGTCAACTGGAGTATCTGCATTAATTTTTCCAACTCCAGCAGAAATTTTTGAGTGTAGTATGCATCATACAGGGCTTTCCAGGGGCACTAGTGGTAAAGAACTCACCCAATGTGAGAATAAGAGATGCGCGTTAGAACCCTGGGTCAGGAAAATCCCCTGGAGGAGGGCACGGCCACCCACTCTAGTATTCTCACCTGGAAAATCCCATGGACAGAGGAGCCTGTGGGCTACCGTCACAAGGACGTGGACACAACTAGTTAAATTCCTGTGCTATAAATAATATCTAAGTGTGATCAGTCAAGTAGTTTAATATCTTGGGCCTCTTTTGTATCCCATGTCCAGTGTTTTCTTTCCCAATTATGGCTACTTCAGAATGAAAAGAAAATAGATGAAATGAAAACATTTTTGTTGTCAGTTGAAAGATGTCCATGGTTTTTAAAAAGAAAATTTCTCTGAAGTTAGCTATGAAAATGCTTCAAATACACACTATAAAGTCAGTCATCTTTAGTAGTATTTCAGGCCATAATCTTTACAATTTAGGTTTAGAGAATTGCCTTATTTACAATGACAACTCAAGAGAAGGGAGAGATTTATAATAGAGGTAATAATTTTTTCCTTTTTTGAATTTTCTACCAACATATGATTTTTATACACAACATGCCTTGCTGAGTCTGATTCTTGAGGGATTTAGTGTTATTGATAGAAGAGGAAAGAATAGAGTTGGTTATGTGGATAATTTATTTGATTTTTACCATGCTGCATGTTTTTATAAGAACAACTTAAAAGAAAATTAAACTCATTAAAAAAGCACATAAATTGTTTTTGCAACAAAGCAATTAAGGAAGCATGCCTATCCAAAGTGCTGGGTAATATTCTAAGCACAAAAAGGGCTAAATTGCATTCTGTTTGAAAATTGTGTGCTATCTCTTGAGGTTTAATAAGAAAGGGATGTTTGGGATTAATATGAAGATTCAGCACCCTCTTTACTTATGAATTACTAAGAATTTGCTACAAGTTTTAAAGTTAGAATCAATTCAAATAAATTTCTCTATGAATAATTTTTCTCTAGTTTGTCCGTGAAACTAAGCAAAAATATTTTAAAGTAGAACATAACAATTAAAAGTCAGAGATTACTTTCTATTACTTAAGAAGATACAACCAGGCACTAGGTGTATCTTAACTTTAAAGGTATTCACCAAAATTAAACATAAATGGTTTCAGAAAGTTATTTTTGTGTCTCCATACCATTCCCTAGACTGTATTAAGCACATATGATTTATGTCTATTTACATTCAACCAGAAGAAATATACATGGAGGAGAGAACAGAATTGAGACAGAGCATGGCATGTGTGAGTAACTGCATGAAAGTTTTTATTATTGCTGAAATTTAAACTGTGGAAAATCAAAGGGCTCACATAGAGTAAGTTGATGACAAGCAGAGAGTCCAGAAATGAACACTTTGACTGGTTATGCTAAATAATTTGTATATCATCTTGTAGGAATCATCATTCCAATGGAGAACTTTAATCCTAAAATTGAAGTGGTCAAATTAGCATGGATGATTTTAATATATATTTAGGGAATGTATTTGAGGAAAACAAGAGCTAGACTATAGCTAAGGAGACTGGTTAGGAGACTATTACAGTAGTATAGAATTGTAATGAGTACAGCCTGCTGCTGCTGCTGCTAAGTCGTTTCAGTCATGTCCGACTCTGTGCGACCCCATAGACGGCAGCCCACCAGGCTCTCCTGTCCCTGGGATTCTCCAGGCAAGAACACTGGAGTGGGTTGCCATTTCCTTCTCCAATGCATGAAAGTGAAAAGTGAAAGGGAAGTCGGTCAGTCATGTCTGACCCTCAGCGACCCCATGGACTGCAGCCTTCCAGGTTCCTCTGTCCATGGGATTTTCCAGGCAAGAGTACTGGAGTGGGGTGCCACTGCCTTCTCCGGAGTACAGCCTAAACTAGGATAATAATAATAAGGATAAAAGATCAAATTCAAAATATACGTAGAAAGTAAAATTGGAACAATATGGTCATGGGGTGAGGGAAGCAGTAGATTTTAAATTCCTGTTTTGGTAAAGAAGAAAATCCTGTAAATATCAATTGAGAAAATAAGAGTAAATTAAAGATGATACTTAAGTAAATAAGATATATTAACATACTCTATAATTAAATGTTAAATTTTTTTTCATGTATTTTTTTTTAAACTTTTGGTTACTGAAGTTGAGAATCAACACCTTACCTCTCCTTGAGAATTTCTTTGGCTCAAGACAGACATCTCATCAAAGGTCAGTCCTCTTTCCAGCAGAGCCTTCATTTAATGCTTGATCAGCTTGAATGTAAGGAAGTCCAGAATCTTCACCCCAACTTGGGAACTCTGAAAAGGTTATTTCATTTCCAAAGCTACTTATGGATCAGAAGATGCCTTCATATACCTGCAATGAAGCCCAATTTCACCCAATGTCCAATCCTGTTTCCTGTCCCTCCCTTTCCTTAGACGTTGATCCCAAGAGCACAGTCAGCTCTCCACATTCACAGGTTTCCCATCTGTGGATTCAGCCAAACATTGATCAACAATATGCTGGAAAATATGTTTTCTTCTTAGATGAAAATACAGAATCTGAGGAGAAGCCTCCTTTCCAATTATCCATCCTGCTTAAATGACTGTCAGTTCTCCTTTGACCAAGAGGATCAACCAAAAGAGTCATAGATGTGAAATACCTCGTATTGCCAATGAACCACTGCTTTCTTCTGATACCTTGTTATGTGGAAAAATTAAATTTTATATAGGTAAAGCCACTGTCTTTAGGTTCTTTTCTATGTGTAATCAAAATTACAGTACATTACATTGTATTGAAAATGTGTATATATGTTTATATTGGAGATCTAGTAATATTATGGGAAATTATTTCCACCTGTGTTTTGAATGTGGTGTTTAATAAACCATCTTAATTAGTACTTCAGAGACCTTCCTTAATTTTGGTGTTTGTTGATTTTTATCTTTATGTATCACTAATCTTTTTTTGATCTTGGTAATAGTTTATTTCTTCCATATTTGTGTGCTATGACTTACTTTAGTCTTCTGTGATGGTTACATTTATGTGTCAGTTGGCCAGACCATGAGATGTCTAGATTCTATCTGTTTAAACATTACTTTTGTGGATCTGTGCAGGCAGAAGAAATTAGCATATGAACTGGTGGGCTAGACAAAGTAGTTGTCCTCCCAAGTTTGGGTGGGCATTTTCTTATTCTGCTGAGGACTTGAATATAACAAAAAGGCAGAGGAAAGCTGCATTTGTTCTCTGCCTGACTGTTGAGCTGGAACATCAGTCTTCACCTGCTGCTGGTATTACTAAGTTCTCAGGCCTTCAGACTTGAACTGAAATCTACACCATTGACTCTCCAGTTCTAAGACTTACAAACTATCCCATTCCTGTCCTAGGTCTCCAGTTTGCAATGACAGATTGTAAGACCTCTCAGCTTCCACAACAATGTGAACCAATTCCTTATAATAAATCTCATTATATATAGATTTATTATAGATAAAGACTGGTTCCAAATAGGAAAAGGAGTACATCAAGGCTGTATATTGTCACGATGTTTATTTAACTTATATGCAGAGTACATCATGAGAAATACTGGACTTGAAGAAACACAAGCTGGAATCAAGATTGCTGGGAGAAATATCAATAACCTCAGATATGCAGATGACACCACCCTTATGGCAGAAAGTGAAGAGGAACTAAAAAGCCTCTTGATGAAAGTGAAAGTGGAGAGTGAAAAGGTTGGCTTAAAGCTCAACATTCAGAAAACGAATATCATGGCATCTGGTCCCATCACTACATGGGAAATAGATGGAGAAACAGTGGAAATAGTGTCAGACTTTCTTTTTCTGGGCTCCAAAATCACTGCAGATGGTGACTGCAACCATGAAATTAAAAGACGCTTACTCCTTGGAAGGAAAGTTATGACCAACCTAGATAGCATATTCAAAAGCAGAGACATCACTTTGCCAACAAAGGTTCGCCTAGTCAAGGCTATGGTCTTTTCTGTGGTCATGTATGGATGTGAGAGCTGGACTGTGAAGAAGACTGAGCACCGAAGAATTGATGCTTTTGAACTGTGGTGTTGGAGAAGACTCTTGAGAGTCCCTTGGACTGCAAGGAGATCCAAGCAGTCCATTCTGAAGGAGATCAACCCTGGGATTTCTTTAGAAGGAATGATGCTAAAGCTGAAACTCCAGTATTTTGGCCACCTCATGTGAAGAGTTGACTCATTGGATAAGACTCTGATGCTGGGAGGGATTGGGGGCAAGAGAAGAAGGGGACGACAGAGGATGAGATGGCTGGATGGCATCACTGACTCGATGGATGTGAGTCTGAGTGACCTCCAGGAGTTGGTGATGGACAGGGAGGCCTGGCGTGCTGCGGTTCATGGGGTCGCAAAGAGTCGGACACGACTGACCGACTGATCTGATCTGATCTGATATACAGTTGGTATTGCTATACAGTATGTCCTTGTTGGTTATCTATCTTATACATAGTAGTGTGTGTATGTTCATTCCAAGGTCCTGATTTATCCCTCCCCCTCCCATGTTTCCCCTTCAGATCAGATCAGTCGCTCAGTCGTGTCCAACTCTTTGGGACCCCAAGAATCACAGCACACCAGGCCTCCTTGTCCATCACCAACTCCCGGAGGTCACTCAGACTCGCATCCATCGAGTCAGTGATGCCATCCAGCCATCTCATCCTCTGTCGTCCCCTTCTCCTCTTGTCCCCAATCCCTCTCATCATCAGAGTCTTTTCAATGAGACAACACTTCACATGAGGTGGCCAAAGTACTGGAGTTTCAGCTTTAGCATCATTCCTTCCAAAGAAATCCCAGAGCTGATCTCCTTCAGAATGGACTGGTTGGATCTACTTGCAGTCCAAGGGACTCTCAAGAGTCTTCTCCAACACCACAGTTCAAAAGCATCAATTCTTCAGCGCTCAGCCTTCTTCACAGTCCAGCTCTCACATCCATACATGACCACAGGAAAAACCATAGCCTTGACTAGGAGAACCTTTGTTGGCAAAGTAATGTCTCTGCTTTTGAATATGCTATCTAGGTTGGTCATAACTTTCCTTCCAAGGAGTAAGCATCTTTTAATTTCATGGCTGCAATCACCATCTGCAGTGATTTTGGAGCGCAGAAAAATAAAGTCTGACACTGTTTCCACTGTTTCCCCACCTATTTCCCATAAAGTGATGGGACCAGATGCCATGATCTTCGTTTTCTGAATGTTGAGCTTTAAGCCAACCTTTTCACTCTCCACTTTCATTTTCATCAAGAGGCTTTTTAGTACTTCTTCACTTTCTGCCATAAAGGTGGTGTCATCTGCATATCTGAGGTGACTGATATTTCTTCCGGCAATCTTGATTCCAGCTTGTGTTTCTTCTTCCAGTCCAGCGTTTCTCATGATGTACTCTGCATATAAGTTTAATAAACATGGTGACAATATACAGCCTTGATGTACTCCTTTTCCTATTTGGAACCAGTCTGTTGTTCCATGTCCAGTTCTAACTTTTGCTTCCTAACCTGCATACAAATTTCTCAAGAGACAGATCAAAAAAGTGAAGTTACTTTCACTTCATTACCCTTATGTATGGTTACCCTTAGGTAACCATAAGTGAAAAGTGAAGTCACTCACTTGTGTCTGACTCTTTGCGACCCCATAGACTGTAGCCTACCAGGCTTCTCTCTCCATGGAATTTTCCAGGCAAGAGTAACAGAATGGGTTGCCATTTCCTTCTACAGGGGATCTTCCCAACCCAGGGATCGAACCATGGTCTCTTGCACTACAGGCAGATGCTTTACCCTCTGAGCCACCAGGGAAGCTCTAGGTAACCATAAGTTTGCTTCAATATCTATAAGTCTGTTTCTTCTTTGTAAATAAGTCATTTGTGTCAAAAAAAGGAAAAAAAATAAAAAAAAATTAAAATTAGGTAATATGTGTGAGCCACGTCTTATGGCATTTGTTATTCTCTACCTGACTTCAGTTAGCATGATAATCTCTAGGTCCATCCATGTTGCTGCAAATGGCATTATTTATTCTTTTTTATCTGAGTAGTATTCTAGTGCATATATGTACCATATCTTCCTAATCTACTCCTCTGTTGATGAACTTTTATAAACATTTAGGTTGCTTCCATTTCCTGGATATTTTAAATGGTGCTGCAATTAATATTTAGTAACATGATTCTTTTTGAATTAGGGTTTTCTCCAGATATAAGCCCAGCAATGGAATTGATGTATCATATGGTAGTCCTTTTTAGGTTTTTAAAGTACCTCAAAACCAATCTCCATGTTGTTATACCAATTTACATTCCTACCTACAATGTAGGAGTGTCCCTTTTCTTCACACCCTCTCCAGCATTAAGTGTTTGTGGACTTTTTAATGATGGTCATTCTGACTTGTGTGAGGTGGTATTTCAATATAATTTTGATTTACAAATCTAATTACACGGACCACAGCTTTGTCTAACTCAGTGAAACTAAGCCATGCTGTGTGGGGTCAGACAAGATGGGTGGGTCATGCTGGAGAGGTCAGACAGAATGTGGTCCACTGGAGAAGGGAATGGCAAACCACTTCAGTATTCTTGCCTTGAGAACGCCATTAATAGTATGAAAAGGCAAAATGATAGGGTACTGAAAGGGGAACTACCCAGGTTAGTAAGTGTGCAATATGCTACTGTAGATCAGTGGAGAAATAACTCCAAAAAAATTAAGGGATGCACCCAAAGCAAAAACAATACCCAGTTGTGGATGTGACTGGGGATAGAAGCAAGGTCTGATGCTATAAAGAGCAATATTGCATAGGACCTGGAATGTTAGGTCCATGAATGAAGGCAAATTGGAAGTGGTCAAACAGGAGATGGCAAGAGTGAATGTCGACATTCTAGGAATCAGCGAACTAAAATGGACTAGAATGTGTGAATTTAACACAGATGACCATTATATCTACTACTGTGGGCAGGAATCCCTCAGAAGAGATGGAGTAACCATCATGGTCAACAAAAGAGTTCAAAATGCAGTACTTGGATGCAATCTCAAAAATGACAGAATCATCTGTGTTCGTTTCCAAGGCAAACCATTCAAAATCACAGTAATCCAAGTCTATGCCCCAACCAGTAACAGTGAAGAAGCTGAAGCTGAACGGTTCTATGAAGGCCTACAATACATTTGAGAACTAACACCCAAAAAAGATGTCCTTTTCATTATAGGGGACTGGAAAAAAGTAGAAAGTCAAGAAACACCTCGAGTAACAGGGAAATTTGGCCTTGGAATATGGAATGAAGCAGGGCAAAGGCTATTAGAGTTTTTCCAAGAGAACACACTGGTCACCCACTGGTCCTACCAAACATCCTCTTCCAACAACACAGGAGAAGACTCTACACATGGACATCACCAGATGGTCAACACCGAAATCAGATTGATTATATTCTTTGCAGCCAAAGATGGAGAAGCTCTATACAATCAGCAAAAACAAGACCAGGAGCTGACTGTGGCTCAGACCATGAACTCCTTATTGCCAAATTCAGAGTTAAATTGAAGAAAGTAGGGAAAGCCACTAGACCATTCAGGTATGACCTAAATCAAATCCCTTATGATTACACAGTGGAAGTGAGAAATAGATTTAAGGGACTAGATTTGATAGTTAGAGTGTCTGATGAACTATGGATGGAGGTTCATGACATTGTACAGGAGACAGGGATCAAGACCATCCCCATAGAAAAGAAATGCAAAAAAGCAAAATGGCTGTCTGGGGAGGCCTTACAAGTAGCTGTGAAAAGAAGAGAAGCAAAAAGCAAGGGAGAAAAGGAAAGATATAAACATCTGAATACAGAGTTACAAAGAATAGCAAGGAGAGATAAGAGAGCCTTCCTTAGCAATCAATGCAAAGAAATAGAGGAAGACAACAGAATGGGAGACTAGAGGTTTCTTCAAGAAAATTAGAGATACCAAAGGAACATTTCATACAAAGATGGGCTCGATAAAGGACAGCAATGGTATGGACCTAACAGAAGCAGAAGATATTAAGGAGATGGCAAGAATACACAGAAGAACTGTACAAAAAATATCTTCACGACCCAGATAATCACGATGGTGTGATCACTGACCTAGAGCCAGACATCCTGGAATGTGAAGTCATTTGGGCCTTAGAAAGCATCACTCCGGACAAAGCTAGTGAAGGTGATGGAATTCCAATTGAGCTATTTCAAATCCTGGAAGATGATGTGGTGAAAGGGCTGCACTCAATATGCCAGCAAATTTGGAAAACTCAGCAGTGGCCATAAGATTGGAAAAGGTCAGTTTTCAACCCAATCCCAAAGAAAAGCAATGCCAAAGAATGCTCAAACTACCACACAATTGCACTCATCTCACACGCTAATAAAGTAATGTTCAAAATTCTCTAAGCCAGGCTTCAGCAATCCGTGAACTGTGAACTTTCAGATGTTCAAGCTGGTTTTAGGAAAGGCAGAGGAACCAGAGATCAAATTGCCAACATCTTTGGATCATGGGAAAAGGAAGAGAGTCCCAGAAAAACAACCATATCTGCTTTATTGACTATGCCACAGCCTTTGACTGTATGGATCACAATACACTGTGGAAAATTCTTCAAGAGGTGGGAATAACAGACCACCTGACCTGTCTCTTGAGAAACCTGTATGCAGGTCAGGAAGCAACAGTTAGAACTGGACGTGGAAAAACAGACTGGTTCCAAATAGGACAAGGAGTACATCAAGGCTGTATATTGTCACCCTGCTTATTTAACTTATATGCAGAGTACATTATGAGAAACCTGGGGCTAGATGAAGCACAAGCTGGAATCAAGATTGCCAGGAGAAATATCAATCAGCTCAGATATGCAGATGACACCACCTTTATGGCAGAAAGTGAAGAAGAACTAAAAAGCCTCTTTATGAAAGTGAAAGTGGAGACTGAAAAAGTTGGCATAAAACTCAACGTTCATAAAACGAAGATCATGGCATCTGGTCCCATCACTGCATGGGAAATAGGTGGGGAAACAGTGGAAACAGGGTCAGACTTTATTTTTCTAGGCTCCAAAATCACTGCAGATGGTGACTGCAGCCATGAAATTAAAAGACGCTTACTCCTTGGAAGGAAAGTTATGACCAACCTAGATAGCCTATTCAAAAGTAGAGACATTACTTTGCCAACAAAGGTCCATCTAGTCAAGGCTATGGTTTTTCCTGTGGTCATGTATGGATGTGAGAGTTGGACTGTGAAGAAGGCTGAGTTCTGAATTGATGCTTTTGAACTGTGGTGTTGGAGAAGACTCTTGAAAGTCCCTTGGACTGCAAGTAGATCCAACCAGTCCATTCTGAAGGATATCAGTCCTGGGTATTCTTTTGAAGGACTGATGCTAAAGGTGAAACTTCAATACTTTGGCCACCTAATGCGAATGTTGACTTTTTGGAAAAGACTCTGATGCTGGCAGGGATTGAGGGCAGAAGGAGAAGGTGATGACAGAGGATGAGATGGCTGGATGGCATCACTGCCTTGATGAATATGAGTTTGGGTGAACTCCGGGAGTTGGTGATGGACAGGGAGGCCTGGCGTGCTGCAATTCATGGGGTCACAAAGAGTCGGATATGACTGAGTGACTGAACTGAATTAAACTGAACTAATAATTAATGATTTTGAGCATCTTCTGATGTGCCTTCTGGCCATCTGTATGTCTTGAGATAAAACTGTTTTAAAAGATAATTTATTTATAACCAAGAATTTTGCAAAGAAATTTAATACAGAGAACAAATACACTTGTTTTTCTTCTTTTTTCCTGTATGGTCTTCTCTGATGGCTCAGCTGGTAAAGAATCTGCCTGCAGTATTTGAGACCTGGGTTCAATCCCTGGGTTGGAAAGATCTACTGGAGTAGGGAACAACCTACCCACTCCAGTATTCTGGCCTGGAGAATTCCATGGACTGTATAGTCCATGGGCTCACAAAAAGTCAGACACAACTGAGTGACATTCACTTTCACTTTTCATTTTTCCTGTACATAATACATTTGATAATACTAATGATGGGCTAGGCAATATAATTTATATTTATCTGTATAATGATATTGAATTTATATTTTTGAAAATTGGCAGGAAATCAAATTATATTATTCATTTGTATTTATTTCAAAGTTACACATGCATATGATTTTAAGTAACTATATAAATGATTCTGCCTAAAATTAAATGTTTACTATAATCTTTCTTTCCTGCTGAATAGAACAGAAAATTCTGAAGAAAATACAAAAAGCAATTATCCAACAGAGAAGATTCTGGGATGATAGGGTCATAGGAAGCATCAGGAATTTGTCTCCCCATCTAAATAATAATCACACTGGCAGAATTTGCCTGATGTATAGTTGTCATTCAGTCACTAACTTCATGTCCAACTCTTTGCAACTCCTTGGACTACAGCACGCCAGGTTTCCCTGTCGTTCACTATCTCCCAGAGTTTGCTCAAAATCGTGTCCACAGAGTTGGTGACATGAGTTGGTGCCATCCAACCATCTCATCCTCTATTGCCCCCTTTTCCTCCTTTCCTCAATCTTTTCCAGCATCAGGGTCTTTTTGCATGAGGTGTCAAAGTATTGGAGCTTCAGCTTTAACATCAGTCCTTTCAATGTGTATTCAGGATTGATTTTCATTAGGATTGACTGGTTTGAGCTCCTTGCTATCCAAAGGACTCTCAAAAGTCTTCTCCAGCACCACAATTCAAAAGCATTAATTATTTGGTGCTCAGCCTTCTTTATGGTCCAACTCTCACATCCACACATGACTACTGGAAAAACCATAGCTTTGACTATATGGACCTTTGTTGACAAGTGATGTCTCTGCTTTTTAATACATCGTCTAGATTTGTTATAACTTTTCTTCCAATTTCATGCCTGCAGTCACCATCCACAGTTATTTTTGAGTCCAAGAAAAGAAAATCTGCCACTGTTTCCATGTTTCCCCATCTATTTGCCATGAAGTGATGGGACCAGATGCCATGATCTTAATTTATTTCCTGATGTGACCATTTTGTAATTCTGGAGTGTATAGAAGGCTTGCATTTTGCAGGGAAGACTTGGAGGGTAGCTTGAGACTAATTTCTATTAATTTCAGCTCTTAACACATTAGCAGCTACCCTTATTCCACCCCAGATCTTTGGTAGGGAGTTGGGCACATAGTCTTTGAACAGCTTACACACAGCTTGCAAGAGGTAAGGTTTGAAAAATAGAACCTATCTTCCAAATAAGTGGGATTTGTGCTTTGATTGCTGCTTCTGATCACAAAGGTACAGATTGCAAGCCCAGTGTACATTGTTATTACTTTTCCTTCCATGTTGCAAACTCCTCCCTCTGTAGCTGAAATGACTTCTAGGGAATTTAAAATTCCAGTGCCTTTTCTCTCCATCCTCTATATTTTTAAAAACATTTTTTTTCCTTTTTTTGTGAGTCAGATTTTAAAGACTAGGTTATACAGAAACAAATATATAAACAGAGAAAAAGGAAATAATCATGCAAACCCAGGAAAAGGTGCAGACTTAGAAAACACCAAAGAATATCTTACTTTTACACCTCAGGTGATTATTATTTAGTACAGAGACAGCTCACAAAAATACAAAATAAAGATATAAGAATTTTAAAAAGCAATAACCAAAAATAGCAAACCTTGTTGAACAATAAGAATCTGATTTCCAGAGTTAGCTTGCTATTAAATATAAATGTCCAGTTTTCAACAAAAAGCCACAAGGTATTCTAAAAAGTAGAAAATTATTGAACAAACAAAGCAAAAAATAGATTTAAATAACCAATAGAAATCTGAAAAAGGCTTGCCAGCAGATCAATTTAGAAAAACTTTAAAACAGCTGTTTGACAATGTTTAAATAAAAAAATGTAAGTAAGTTAGAGAATGATTGATAAGCAAAGTGGAAATATCAATAAAGATAAAATATTCAAAAGAAAAAAATCTGGACTTGGAAAGTACAATCTCTAAAATTAAAAATTTATTAGAGGGATTTGAATACAGATTTGTCCAAGCAGAAGAAATAATTAGTGAACTTGAAGATGGAAAATGGAAATTATTCATTATAGATCAGATCAGATCAGTTGCTCAGTTGTGTCCAAGTCTTTGTGACCCCCATGAATTGCAGCATGCCAGGCCTCCCTGTCCAACATCAACTCCCAGAGTTCATTCAGACTCACGTCCATCTAGTCAGTGATGCCATCCAGCCATTTCATCCTCTGTTGTCCCCTTCTCCTCTTGCCCCCAATCCCTCCCAACATCAGAGTCTTCGCCAATGAGTCAATTCTTCACATGAGGTGGCCAAAGTACTGGAATTTCAGCTTTAGCATCATTCTTTCCAAAGAAATCCCAGGGCTGATATCCTTTAGAATGGACTGGTTGGATCTCCTTGCAGTCCAAGGGACTCTCAGGAGTCTTCTCCAACACCACAGTTCAAAAGCATCAATTCTTCAGCGCTCAGCCTTCTTCACAGTCCACCTCTCACATCCATACATGACCACAGGAAAAACCATAGCCTTGACTATTCATTATAAGGAACATAAAAAAGACTGAAAAAGTAATCAGAAAGAAAATCATGGGACACAATCACACACATCCAAATATTCATTGTGGGAGCTCTAGAGAGAAAAGATGGAGGAAACAATGCTTGTAAACTTCCCAGATTTAATAAAAGATATAAATAAGAATATCAAAGAAGTTCAACACATTCCAAATATTATTAACTGCAAAAGGAACACACCTAGACTTTTTAGTCAATCTTTAGAAACTGAAAGAAAGAAAAAAAAGTGTCGTGCAATCAGCAAGAGAGAAATGACTTATCACATACAAAAAAATCATCAAAATATTATAAGCAGATTTTTCATCAAAAATAGTGAGGTTAGAGATCAGTGGACCAATATATTCACAGTGCTAAAAAAAAGTTAGCCAAAAATCCTATATCCCTTAAAAATGTTCTTCAAGAGTTACAGGGAATAAATGATTATTTAATTAAATAAAATCTGAGCTTTCTTATCTCCAAACCTGCCCTCTAAAAATGTTCAAGAGAATTCTTCAGGGTGAAATAAAAAGACACTAGACAATAACTTGAAATCATATGAAGAAATAGAGAACTCAATAAACTTAAAAACATGAAAAATGCAATAAATTTGTAAAGTACATAAAGCCAGTAATATTGTAATAATATTTTCAGTTCTACTGTGTTTTGAATGTGATCTCAGAGACTTTTATATATATATATATATTAAAATCATCTAAATGCTAATACTATTGCAACTTTGGTTTATAACTCTGCATAATTTTTGCTTTCTGCATACTTTAAGAGATTAAAGTTTAAAAGAATTATTAGTTTATGTTTTGGGACACATAATGTATAAAGACATAATATTGTGACATCAATAACCAAAGAAGTGTGGACAGAGCTGTAAAGGAGTAATATTTTTGTATGTTGTTGGGGTTAAGATGCTAATTATTCAAATTAGTGTGTTATAAACTTAGAAGGTTAGATGTAATCTCCATGGAAACCCACAAAATAGCTGTAAAATATATACAAAATGAAATAAAAAGGAATTTAAATATTTTCTTACAAAAATTAGTTAAACCCAAAAATGTTTATAATGCCAAAAATGGGGAACAAAATGTATAGGGCATATAAAAAACAGCAAATGACAGAAGCAATTCTCTCATTACTGATAATCACTTTAACCATTAAAGGATTAAACTGTCCAATCTAAAAACAAGAGACTGGCAAAATGGATGAAACATGATTTGATTTTATAGTATCTACGAGAGTCACATTAGATCCAAATATCAATAGATTGAAAGTAAAGGGATGGTAAGCAATATTCCATGCAATAGTTCCATGCAAAAGAGAACAATAGGGGCTTTACTAATATAAAAAAAAAAAAAATAGATTTTTAAATAAAAAAGGAGAGATTGGGACAATAGATATTTAATAAAAGATTTAATATAGTCCATTGATTTAACAATTATAAATATTTATGTATCTAGTAACATACCATCAAAACATACAAAGCAAAAAAAAAAAAAAAAAAAAGGTACAGCTTAAGGGACTAGACAATTCTACAAAAATGGTTGGAGATATCAATATTCAACTCTCAATAATTATAGAACAACCAGACAGAAGATAAGTAAGTAAACAGAAGAACTAAATAATACAAAAAACCAACTAAATCCTATAAACATATAGAGAACACTCTACCCAGTAATAAAAGCATACAAATTCTTCTCAAGTGCACATGCGCATTTTTCATGATAGACCCTATGCTATGCTATGTTATGCTAAGTCACTTCAGTAGTGTCCGACTCTGTGTGACCCCATAGACGGCAGCCCACCAGGTTCCCCCGTCCCTGGGATTCTCCAGGCAAGAACACTGGAGTGGGTTGCCATTTCCTTCTCCAATGCATGAAAGTGAAAAGGGAAAGTGAAGTCACTCCGTCGTGTCTGACTCCTAGCGACCCCATGGACTGCAGCCTACCAGGCTCCTCCGTCCATGGAATTTTCCAGGCAAGAGTACTGGAGTAGGATGCCATTGCCTTCTCCGGATAGACCATATGTTGCTGCTGCTGCTGCTGCTGCTGCTGCTAAGTCGCGTCAGTCGTGTTCGACTCTGTGCGACCCCATAGACAGCAGCCCACTAGGCTCCCCTGTCCCTGGGATTCTCCAGGCAAGAACACTGGAGTGGGTTGCCATTTCCTTCTCCAATACATGAAAGTGAAAAGGGAAAGTGAAGTCGCTCAGTCGTGTCCGACTCTTGGCGACCCCATGGACTGTAGCCCAGCAGGCTCCTCCATCCATGGGATTTTCCAGGCAAGAACACTGGAGTAGGGTGCCATTGCCTTCTCCATATATTAGGCTACAAATCAGAATCTAAATAGACTTTAAAAATTATTGAATAAAATAACTTCCCAACTACAGCTGGATAAAGTTTGAAATCAATAATAGCAAGTAAACTGGGAAATTTGCAGACTGGTGGACATTAAGCAATGCAGTCAATCAGTGAAAACAGAAAAAGTTACAAGAGAAACTATTAGCTGAGGACTATTAAAAGTACTCAAAAACACATGTATCATGAAGGGTAGTGAAAACTTGCACAAACAATTATCATAGAATAAAAATTACTTCTGTTGCCCCTACACTTCTTTATCTCTGTTGGTTTTGGACCAAGGCTTGGTCTCAGTCATGTTGCTTCTTGGTGACACAGTAGTCAAAACTCTAATAGAACCAATTTTCTAGCCAGGAAAAGTGAAAAGATGGCCCCTGCATGGCAAGGAATGTGGGGAAAACTCAGAGAGATAGCGAGCTGAAAACGATCTTTTAATTATGTATATAAATCTACAGGTCTTATCTTGGGATTTTATCAGAGCTATTTCACAACAAAAATTAAGAAGTCCAGGCATGAAGGCTTAAAGAAGTCCTGAATGAAGGAAAACTAAGAAAATTTTCTTCCATTGAGATTGTTCTAAAAGAAAAACTAAAGAATATAATTTAAGATAAAGGGAAGAATATAAGAGAGTTACTTGGAAATTTGAGAATGATGGAAGAGCAACATAAACAGTAAATCTTTGGGTATATATAAAAATAAAAATTCCAATGAGTAAATAAATAATACCTAAAAAATTCATATAATAAAAAACAAGCCACAAATGTAGGACCAAAGGAAAAACAAAACAGAATGGACAAACAGAAAAAAAGTACAATGAGAGCACTATATTGAACCTTATAAAAAATTAAGTTAAATCTAAATGACCTAAGAAAATGGAAAGAGATTGTCAGACTGTGAGTTAGAAAACATCACTTAACCACCTGAAGTCCATAAGAAACTCACTTTAAATAAAAATTAAAAGTAAAATGATAGAAAACCATGTACATCAACACCAAGAGAAAGCTGGAGAGGTTGCATTAATATAAAATAATGTATATTTCAGTAAAAAGAATATAATCAGGGATAAAAAGACATAATAATCCTAAATGTGTGTACATCAAGCAACAGAGCTCCAAAATACATGAAACAAACACTGACAATATTGAAAAGTGAAGTACATCGCATCACAAATGTAGTTCATGACTTCAACAGTCTTTTCTCAGTAATAAACAAAACAATCAGAAATGAGTAAAGATATCCAAGACCTGAACAATATTCAATCAAATTTATCTAACTGACAATTATGGAGACTATTTCACCCAGCTGTAATAGAATACACGATTTTTTTTTTTCCAAGAGCACATGGAACACTAAAAACAAAACAAAAACCTAGACAATAAGACAACATCAACAGATTGTAGGTAATTAAAATAGTACTTAAAAAATATCTGACCATAACAGAAAGAAATGACATGTGAAAAAAGATCATATTTGATGAGATAAAAAGTGAGAGGGAAGGAAGAAAATGGCAATATTTTCCTAAATTTCTGTCTCAATGCCTATTTCTGCTATTGTAAGAAAGATAAAGGGTATACAGTATGATATTAAGAGAAAATATTTCCTTCCTTATTTATTTCCTTCCTTCTTTCCTTTCTCATTTACTTATCATTTTATAGTGTGTGTTTACTTAATTTTAGGAAATGCTAGTCATGTCTTCTGTCTACTAGCTCAATTCTGTATACTGTTGCTGCTACTGCTAAGTCACTTCAGTCGTGTCCGACTCTGTGCAACCCCATAGATGGCAGCCTACCAGGCTCCCCTGTCCCTGGGATTCTCCAAGCAAGACCACTGGAGTGGGTTGCCATTTCCTTTTCCAATGCATGAAAGTGAAAAGTGAAAGTGAAGTCACTCAGTCGTGCCCAACTCTTAGCGACCCCATGGACTGCAGCCTACTGCAGAGGAGCACCAGGCTCCTCTGTCCATGGATTTTCCAGGCAAGAGTACTGGAGTGGGGTGCCAGTAATTCTGTATATATAGCATACTAAATATCCAAGCTGAGAAGGGATGGCAAAAGTAAACAAACATATGACATTTTATGTATAATTTCTTGGGAAGGCTTTTGCCAGAATGTAGAGCATCTGCTTCAATCAAGCTTTGATTTTTTTTTAAGGTTAGATGCACATAATTTTCTCAACTTTTTCATGTACTGTCTATGAATTTTGAAGAAGTTATACAGTTGTGTAAGTACCACCACAATTAAGATGTAGAACATTTTAATAAACCAAAAAAAGCTTTCTGTGCTTGTTTGCATTAAGTTCTTCCCATTTTGCCCTTGGCAAATACTGATATGTTTTACATATGAGGATGGGTAGCTTTTGTTTGTATTTATTTATTTATTTTTCTTTTTTTTTTTATATAATTTTTATTTTGTATTAGAGCATAGTTGATTAACATTGTTGTATTAGTTTCACATGTACAGCAAAATGACTCAGTTATACACATACAGGTATCCTTTTCCAAATTATTTTCCCAATTAAGTTATTACAGAATCTTGAGCAGAATTCCCTCTAAATAAATAAGTGCTGGTCATTTATCTATTTTAAATATAGTAGTATGTGTTATGTCAGTCTCAAACTCCCAATATATCCCTTCCCCCTACCCTTTCTCCCAGTAACCACACTTTATTCTCTAAGTCTGTGAGTCTGTTTCTGTTTTGTAAATAAGCTTACATGTATCATCATTTTTCAATTTTACATATAGTAATATCATATATTTGTTTTTCCTCTGTCTGACTTATTCACTTATTAGGATAATCTCCAGGTCCATCCATGTTGCTACAAATGACACTATTTCATTCTTTTTATTTGCTAAGTAATATTCCATTCTATATATGTATTACATCTTCTTTATCCATTCATGTGATCACTGCACAAATAAATGAAATAGAAATGAACAAAGTACTAGAAAAGTTTGATGAAACTAAAAGCTAGTATTTGAAAAGATAAAACAAAATTGATAAACCTTTAGCCAGACTCATCAAGGAAAAAAGGGAGAGGGCTCATGTCAATAAAATTAGAAATGAAAAGAATTTAAAGTGGACAGTAAAGAAATAAAAGGAATTATAAGAGACTACTACAAGCAACTATATGCCAATAAAATGGACCACCTGGAAAGAAATGTAAAATTCTTAAAAAGGTACAACTCCCAAGATGGAACCACGAAGAAATAGAAAATATGAACATATAAGTCACAAGTACTGAATTTAAAATTGTGATTTAAAAACTCCCAACAAACAAAAGTCTGGGACCTGATAGCTTCATGGGCAAATTCTGTCAAATATTTAGAGAAAAATTAACATTTATCCTTCTGAAATTATTTCCCTAAAATTTCAGAAGGAACACTCCCAAACTCATTCTATGAGGCCATCATCACCTTGATACCAAAACCAAAGACACTACAAAAATGGAAAATTACAGGCCAATAGCACTGATAAAAATGTACACAAAATCTCAACAAAATCCTAGCAATGCAAATCCAACAATATATTAATACAGTCTTTTGAGAAGCCTCAGTATAAAGCAGATAAATGCAGATTTATTGGCAAAGTAAATTTAAGAGGCATCTCTTGATGATGCCACATCTTTATCCATGATGTGGATAAAGCTTCAGGAAACCCAGCTATCTCAGGAAGATACTGAAAACAATTTTCTACTCTCCTAAATATGGACATTTTGAAACTAGAGAGTACATTATTGGTGAGTTAACAGGTTGCCTCTTCATAAAATATTCAATCTTCCTAAAAAAGTAAAACTGTAAATCTAGAGGAATAAATTTTTTAAATTTCATGTAATTATGCAGGCAATACTGTAATCAAGTTCACATGTGCTATTAGTATTGATTTTGATAATATTAAAATCCATTCATCATTGGTGATAAATCTAATGTGCAAACTTTCTACACAGACAGCTGATAGAGCTCATGATTTCATTTTGCCTACAGACATTTGTACCCAACACCTTTAATCATATTATCATTTCTTTTTGAATGCAAATATTGACAAACTCTCTTTTAATACTCTGAAACATTTTAATCTATATTTGTATTAGGCTATTTTGTTACTTTTACATTTTTTTCAAATTGATGTATCCTTTATATAAGTGAAATGAACACCTTTTAAATGTGTTAGTTTTGACAGTTGCATAACCCCCATCTCATCAACCTAGAAAATGTATTGTGACTCTTTTATTGTCAACCTCTGACCCCTACAAATTGGCAACTACTTTCTAATTTCTATTACCAAATCTTCATTTTGCCTGCTCTAGAAATTCATATAAATGAAATCATATAGTTTGTATAGTAAATAGTATGTATATAGAGCATATTTTTGAGATTTAGCTATATTGTTCTCTGTTCCTTTCTATTGCTCAGTAAACATTTTACAATTGGCTGGTCCCTTGATTCATTTATGGACATTTGGTTTCCGTGAGTAAAACTGAAATGAACAATTGTGTACAGATAATTTATGAACATGTATTTTCATTTATCTTTAATACCTGGGAGTATTGTCTTAGAGTGGATTCTATTTAACTTTACAGAATCAGGATAAAGTATTCTCTAAACTGATTGAAAGTTCCAGTTGATCGCCATCCTCAACACTTGTTCTCAGATTTAAAATAGTTTATGATTTTGACATGAATTTTATTTATTACTATTAAAATCAGACAGAAATAGAGATCATAAGTGAAATTTATCTGAGGAGACAGACCAGTTAGTCACTGAAGTACAACTTAATTTAATAATAGCTTATTTTGCAGGGTAAGTGAGATTAACCTCACCTAAGTCACTACTTGCTTTTGCCTTTGAAAAAATAAGTAAATCTTCACATCAGATCACTTGCTCAGTCCTGTCCGACTCTTTGCGACCCCATGAATTGCAGCACACCAGGCCTCCCTATCCATCACCAACTCCCGGAGGTCACTGAGACTCACGTCCATCGAGTCAGTGATGCCATCCAGCCATCTCATCCTCTGTCGTCCCTTTCTCCTCTTGCCCTCAATCCCTCCCAGCATCAGAATCTTTTCCAATGAGTCAACTCTTCGCATGAGGTGGCCAAAGTACTGGAGTTTCAGCTTTAGCATCATTCTTTCCAAAGAAATCCCAGGGCTGATCTCCTTCAGAATGGACTGGTTGGATCTCCCTGCAGTCCAAGGGACTCTCAAGAGTCTTCTCCAACATCACACTTAAAAAGCATCAATTCTTCGTCACTCAGCCTTCTTCACAGTCCACCTCTCACATCCATACATGACCACAGGAAAAACCATAGCCTTGACTAGACAGACCTTTGTTGGCAAAGTAATGTCTCTGCTTTTGAATATGCTATCTAGGTTGGTCATAACCTTCCTTGCAAGGAGCAAGCGTCTTTTAATTTCATGGTTGCAGTCACTGTCTGTAGTGATTTTGGAGCCCAGAAAAATAAAGACTGAACCTGTTTCCATTGTTTCCCCATCTATTTCCCATGAAGTGATGGGACCAGATGCCATGATCTTCATTTTCTGAATGTTGAGCTTTAAGCCGACTCTTTCACTCTCCACTTTCACTTTCATCAAGAGGCTTTTTAGTTCTTCTTCTCTTTCTGCCATAAGGGTGGTGTCATCTGCATATCTGAGGTGATTGATATTTCTCCCAGCAATCTTGATTCCAGCTTCTGTTTCTTCCAGTCCAGCATTTCTCATGATGTACTCTGCATATAAGTTAAATAAACAGGGTGACATTATACAGCCTTGATGTACTTCTTTTCCTATTTGGAACCAGTCTGTTGTTCCATGTCCAGTTCTAACTGTTGCTTTCTGACCTACATACAAATTTCTCAGGAGACAGATCAGTTGGTCTGGTATTCCCATCTCTTTCAGAATTTTCCACAGTTTATTGTGATCCACACAGTCAAAGGCTTTGGCATAGTCAACAAGGCAGAAACAGATGCTTTTCTGGAACTCTCTTGCATTTTCCATGATCCAGCGGATGTTGGCAATTTGATCTCTGGTTCCTCTGCCTTTTCTAAAACCAGCTTGAACATCAGGAAGTTCACGGTTCACCTATTGCTGAAGCCTGGCTTGGAGAATTTTGAGCATTACTTTACTAGCGTGTGAGACGAGTGCAGTTGTGCAGTAGTCTGAGCATTCTTTGGCATTGCCTTTCTTTGGGATTGGAATGAAAACTGACCTTTTCCAGTCCTGTGGCCACTGCTGAGTTTTCCAAATGTGCTGGCATAGTGAGTGCAGCACTTTCACAGCGTCATCTTTCAGGATTTTGAATAGCTCCACTGGAATTCCATCACCTGCACTACCTTTGTTCGTAGTGATGCTTTCTAAGGCCCACTTGACTTCACATTCCAGGATGTCTGGCTCTAGGTCAGTGATCACACCATCATAATTATCTGGGTCGTGAAGATCTTTTTTGTACAGTTCTGTTTATTCTTGCCATCTCTTCTTAATATCTTCTGCTTCTGTTAGGTCCATACCATTTCTGTCCTTTATCGAGCCCATCTTTGCATGAAATGTTCCTTTGGTATCTCTGATTTTCTTGAAGAGATCCTTAGTCTTTCCCATTCTGTTGTTTTACTCTATTTCTTTGCATTGGTTGCTGAAGAAAGCTTTCTTATCTCTTCTTGTTATTCTTTGGAACTCTGCATTCAGATGTTTATATCTTTCCTTTTCTTCTTTGCTTTTTACTGTCCTTCTTTTCACAGCTCTTTGTAAGGCCTCCCCAGACAACCATTTTGCTTTTTTGCAAAATCTTAAAGCAACCAAAATTGATATGAGATAACCAGTACTCAATTCCCTTTTATTTAATAAAATTTTATTGTAATCAATCAGTGTAAATAATAAGCCCTCACAGCCTTCACACTATATAATCTGTTTTATAGAAATACACCTTGAGCCTATCCCATCCTTTAGTTGAGTGCTCCTCTTTTGCAAACTGCCTTTCTCTGTATGCACAATCAACTTTTACTAATTACTCCTCAAGTGGATCATTGGTTTTATTTTTTTTTTAAATTAACTTTTGACACTATTAATGATTTTGAAAATTTTGTGCATCTTATTTTGTGTCATGGGTCATATATATATATATATATATATATATATATATATATATAAACATTATTTTTGTACCTAGTAAAATCTATTAGATGTATAACTTTGATCAGTTTCCAGACTACCTTTTTCATATCATTGGCTTATATTCTCATTCTTGCATAAACATCACCTTGTCTTGATTAGCATAGCTTTATAGTCAGGCTTTAATTTGGATAAAATTCTTTTTACAAGATTGTCTTGGCTATTTAGATATGTTGAAATTCCATATGAATTTTAGAATTAGATAATTTTGAGAAAAATGTGTACTGGATATTGATTGGCACTAAATTGAAACTATAGATTAATTTCAGTGTGTTTGTCCTCTGCTGCCCTCTTGCAACACCTACCATCTTACTTGGGTTTCTCTTACCTTGGGCATGGGGTATCTCTTCACGGCTGCTCCAGCAAAGCACAGCCATCGCTCCTTACCTTGGACGAGGGGTATCTCCTCACTGTCGCTCTTCCTGACTTTCAACGTGGGATAGCTCCTCTAGGCCCTCCTGCACCCGTACAGCCAGGGCTCCTTGGACTTGGGGTTAGGTCCTCCAAGCCACTGCGCCTGGCCTCCAGGGTGGCGGGTAGCTCCTCCTGGCTGCCGCCCTCGACCTCAGATGTTGGGTAGCTCCTCTAAGCCGTTCTGCGCCGGTGCAGTCTGGCACTCTCGGCCACTGCGCCTGACCTCAGACATGGGGTAACTCTTCTTGGCCACCCTCCTTTAGGCATGAGATCCTCCCGGCTTATGCTCCTGACCTCGGACGTGGGGTGGCTCCTCTCGCCTGCGCTTTTGAAACCATACTCACAGTAAACCATACACACTGAAACCATACTCACAGAAAACTAGTCAATCTAATCACACTAGGACCACAGCCTTGTCTAACTCAATGAAACTAAGCTATGCCCTTAGGGCAATCCAAGACGGGCAGATCATGGTGGAGAGATCTGACAGAGTGTGGTCCACTGGAGAAGGGAATGGCAAACCACTTCAGTATTCTTGCCTTGAAAATCCCATGAACATATGAAAAAGCAAAATGATAGGATACTGAAAGAGAAACTCCCCAGGTCAGTAGGGGCCCAATATGCTACTGGAGATCAGTGGAGAAATAACTCCAGAAAGAATGAAGGGATGGAGCCAAAGTAAAAAGAATACCCAGCTGTGAATGTGACTGGTGATAGAAGCAAGGTCCGATGCTGCAAAGAGCAATATAGCATAGGAACCTGGAATGTCAGGTTCACGAATCAAGGCAAATTTGAAGTGGTCAAACAGGAGATGGCAAGAGTGAATGTCGACATTCTAGGAATCAGCAAACTAAAATGGACTGGAATGGGTGAATTTAACTCGGATGACCATTATATCTACTACTGTGGGCAGGAATCCCTCAGAAGAAATGGAGTCCAACATTGTCAACAAAAGAGTCCAAAATGCAGTACTTGGATGCAATCTCAAAAACGACAGAATAATCTCTGTTCGTTTCCAAGGCAAACCATTCAATATCACAGTAATCCAAGTCTATGCCCCAACCAGTAACGCTGAAGAAGCTGAAGTTGAACAGTTCTATGAAGACCTGCAAGACCTTTTAGAACTAACACCCAAAAAAGATGTCCTTTTCATTATAGGGGACTGGAATGCAAAAGAAGGAAGTCAGGAAACATCTGGAGTAACAGGCAAATTTGACCTTGGAATACAGAATGAAGCAGGGCAAAGACTAATAGAGTTTGCCAAGAAAATGCACTAGTCATAGCGCTCTTCCAACAACACAAGAGAAGACTCTACACATGGACATCATCAGATGGTCACACCAAAATCAGTTTGATTATATTCTTTGCAGCTAAAGATGGAGAAGCTCTATACAGTCAGCAAAAACAAGGCCAGGAGCTGATTGTGGCTCAGACCATGAACTCCTTGTTGCCAAATTCAGACTTAAGTTGAAGAAAGTAGGCAAAACCACTAGACAATTCAGATATGACCTAAATCAAATCTCTTATGATTATACAGTGGAAGTGAGAAATAGATTTAAGGGCCTAGATCTAATAGATAGAGTGCCTGATGAACTATGGAATGAGGTTGGTGACATTGTACAGGAGACAGGGATCAAGACCATCCCCATGGAAAAGAAATGCACAAAAGCAAGATGGCTGTCTGGGGAGGCCTTACAAACAGCTGTGAAAAGAAGAGAAGCGAAAAGCAAAGGAGAAAAGGAAAGATATAAACATCTGAATGCAGAGTTCCAAAGAATAGCAAGGAGACATAAGAAAGCCTTCTTCAGAGATCAATGCAAAGAAATAGAGGAAAACAACAGAATGGGAACTACTAGGGATCTCTTCAAGAAAATCAGAGATACCAAAGGAACATTTCAAACAAAGATGGGCTAGATTAAGGACAGAAGTGGTATGGACCTAACAGAAGCAGAAGATATTAAGGAGATGGCAAGAATACACAGAAGAACTGTACAAAAAATATATTCATGACCCAGATAATTATGACGGTGTGATCACTGACCTAGAGCCAGACATCCTGGAATGTGAAGTCAAGTGGGCCTTAGAAAGCATCACTACGAACAAAGGTAGTGCAGGTGATGGAATTCCAGTGGAGCTATTCAAAATCCTGAAAGATGATGCTATGAAAATGCTGCACTAACTATGCCAGCACATTTGCAAAACTCAGCAGTGACCACAGGACTGGAAAAGGTCAGTTTTCATTTCAATTCAAAGAAAGGCAATGCCAAAGAATGCTCAAACTACTGCACAACTGCACTCGTCTCACACGCTAGTAAAGTAATGCTCAAAATTCTCCATGCCAGGCTTCAGCAATATGTGAACCATGAACTTCCTGATGTTCAAGCTGGTTTTAGAAAAGGCAGAGGAACCAGAGATCAAATTGCCAACATCCGCTGGATCATGGAAAATGCAAGAGAGTTCCAGAAAAGCATCTGTTTCTGCCTTGTTGACTATGCCAAAGCCTTTGACTGTGTGGATCACAATAAACTGTGGAAAATTCTGAAAGAGATGGGAATACCAGACCAACTGATCTGCCTCTTGAGAATTTGTATGTAGGTCAGGAAGCAACAGTTAGAACTGGACATGGAACAACAGACTGGTTCCAAATAGGAAAAAGAGTACATCAAGGCTGTATATTGTCACCTTGTTTATTTAACTTATATGCAAAGTACATCATTAGAAATGCTGGACTGGAAGAAACAGAAGCTGGAATCAAGATTGCTTGGAGAAATATCAGTCACCTCAGACATGCAGATGACACCACCCTTATGGCAGAAAGGTAAGAAGAACTAAAAAGCCTCTTGATGAAAGTGAAAGTGGAGAGTGAAAAGTCGGCTTAAATCTCAACATTCAGAAAACAAAGATCATGGCATCCGGTCCCATCACTTCATGGGAAATAGATGGGGAAACAGTGGAAACAGTGTCAGACTTTATTTTTCTGGGCTCCAAAATCACTACAGACGGTGACTGCAACCATGAAATTAAAAGACACTTACTCCTTGGAAAGAAAGTTATGACCATCCTAGATAGCATATTCAAAAGCAGAGACATTACTTTGCCAACAAAGGTCCGTCTAGTCAAGGCTATGGTTTTTCCCATGGTCATGTATGGATGTGAGAGATGGACTGTGAAGAAGGCTGAGCCCCAAAGAATTGATGCTTTTGAACTGTGGTCTTGGAGAAGACTCTTGAGAGTCCCTTGGACTGCAGGGAGATCCAACCAGTCCATTCTGAAGGAGATCAGCCCTGTGATTTCTTTGGAAGCAATTTTGCTAAAGCTGAAATTCCAGTACGTTGTCCACCTCATGTGAAGATTTGACTCATTGGAAAAGACTCTGAATCTGGGAGGGATTGGGGGCAAGAGTAGAAGGGGACAACAGAGGGTGAGATGGCTGGATGGCATCACTGATTCGATGGACGTGAGTCTGAGTGAACCCTGGGAGTTGGCGATGGACAGGGAGGCCTGACGTGCTGCGATTCATGGCGTTGCAAAGGGTCAGACACGACTGAGCAACTGATCTGATCTGATCTGATAGATTAATTTGATCATAATGGTTATCTTAACATTGAGCTTCCCAATCCATAATCATATTATAGCTTTCCTTTCATATTATAGCTTTAGATTATTGACTGTAATCTTGTATTCTTTTTTACAATAAGCATTTAAAGGTATAGACTTACTCTTAAGCACTATTTTGGCTAAATTCTTCAGATACCAATGAATATTTAAATTACCATTCCTCTTTCATGCATTGGAGAAGGAAATGACAACCCACTCCAGTGTTCTTGCCTGGAGAATCCCAGGGAAGGGGGAGCCTGGTGGGCTGTCGTCTATGGGGTCACACAAGAGTCAAACACTGCTGGGGAGGGAGTTCAAGGTGTAGACGGCGTCGGTGAGGATCAGGATACAATAGTTATAATTAGAGATATAAAGAATAATAGAACGAGGATAGCTCAGTAGGAAAATTCAGTGGAGAAAAGAGGCTGAGTAGCTTGGTTTACGCGGGGGACCAATAAAACTTCAAGACAAGAAGTTTGCACCACTTACGTAGGCCGCAGGCGTCTTTCCGTTCTCCCGAAGGAGAGGAGACACTGAGGCCTCCCCGGTCTGATCTTAGAAGCCCAGGCATAATTAGTAAGCATGGTGGGTCCCGCGCTCCAGATGGAGACTCAGCCAGAATTTGAGAGAGAGAGCGACATGGGGAGACCAGTCTTTCCAGGAACTGATCCCAATTCTTTATTTTCCATGGTCTACTTTTATACACTGAGATGTTATACAAAAGTCACGTGGGGTCAGCAGCCCTGACTTTTATCAAATGTATACAGAGGTCTTAGGGGTGTTACATCATCTTCTGGCCAGGGGGCCTGTTGACAATTTATGACCCTCTCCTTGTGACAGCGGTCAATCCAGGATGTTTATTTCTCCAGGGGTGATTATTCTTAAAACAGACTCCACTAGATAAGTTTACATTCCTATAGGGTGAGGGTGTAGTGGGTTTTAGTCAGGGAAAGAATTTACTTAGCCTAAAGTCTAATGTGATTAATATCAAAGGTTAATACGTATCTCTTCTATATATTCATTAATGTGTATAAGGGCAGGGGAAGTGGAGACTTAGCAGCAATCATTGGCTCAACAAATGAAAAACCCTTCACCAATACAATTTCTAATCAGCCCATTATACTTATGCTAATAATTTTCTGACTTCTCTAAAGAACCTGTTTTTAGAAGGCTAAGAGCATCTCATGCCTCCCACTGTTGGGAGGCTATGAGTAATCACATGTGGCTGGACAAGCCTGTCAGATGGGCTAAAGAACCTTCAGAGGAGTTTGTAGGTTAAAACACTCCTGTCACACCCAAGAATTTTTATTAACTGGAGCTCTAAGTTAACTCTTTTTTCAGAGAGAAGTAGTGGGGGACAGCCCCCTGTAAAGTCAGAGGTGTAGGTGAGAGCACAAGTAGTAAAGCAGGCAGGCTCTGGTTTGGGGGGTAGATGCTCGAGAACCTCCAAGGGGCTCCTGAGGCTTGACCCCACCTTTGTGTATGACAAGCCTCCTTCCTCATGACCTTTGCCACGGGCGGAGCGCTAATTCAAACCGGCTCCCAAGCTAATTCAAACCGGCTCCCAACAGCAAACAGGACTGAAGTGACTTAGCATAGCAGAGCATGAATCATATACACATATGTTCACCCAAGAATATAATTTTCTTTGTTATTTTTATTTGTTTCTTGGACTATTTAGAATTTAGTGACTTACTTTCTAAGTATTTAGATGTTTTCTAGCTATGCCAATGTTATTTACTTCTACTTTAATCTTACTATGTTTAGAGAGCATATTCAGTAAAGTTTCAGACTTGAAGTATTTTGAAAATTGTTTTTTGGCTTAAAATAAGATTTATATGAATATTACATATACATTGGCTTATTTAAAGATGTAGTGTTCTATTAGTTTCTATTAGGTCACTTTTTATAAGAGCATCATTCAAATCTTGATTTTTACAAATTTGTTGGCCATTTGTCCATCACCTACTAAAAGCTATGTTAAAATTCGCAACTATGAATGTGGATTTGTCTATTTATCTTTGTATTTCTGAAAATGTTTCTTCCATATATCTTAAATTTCAATTATAGTTGCTATACATATAAGCCTGCTGAATTTTGTCAATATTTTCTTTCATCATCATCATTATAAAATGTCTCATTACTAGTGGTAATACTCCTTTCCTTGCCTACATTATTTGACATTGTTATAGTTCCACGAGGGCTTCCTTCATAGCTCAGTGGGTAAAGAATCCTCCTGCAATTCAAGAGACTCTGGTTGGATTCTGGGCTGGGAAGATCCAGTGGAGAAGGGATAGGCTACCCACTTCAGTATTCTTGGACTTCCCTTGTGGCTCAGCTGGTAGAGAATCCGCCTGCAATGCAGGAGACGTGGGTTCAGTCCCTGGGTTGAGAAGATTCCCTGGAGAAGAGAAAGGCTACCCACTCCAGTATTCTGGCCTGAATAATTCTATGGACTGTATAGTTCATGGGCTCACAAAAAGTCAGACATGACTGAGTGACTTTTACTTCACTTCATAGTCCCACTAGCCTGCTTATGCTTTGTGTTTGAATCTTTTACTATCCTTTGACTTTTTATAATTTATCTAACATCTATTTTTCCCTAGCTTGAAAGTATCAACTTTAAATGTTGAGTGTTTAATCCATTTACATTTATAGGATTGATGGGGGCAGGGTATGTTTGATTTAGAATCTTTTTGCCACACTGTTCTTTCTCTTTTTCTGCCTTCCTTCTGTGTTCTGTATCATTTCAGTCTTTTTTTTTTTTTTTTTTTTAATGCCAATCTCTCTGTTCTATGGGCTTATTATCCAGAACTCTTCTGGTTGTCATTGATTCTTCATTGCTTTCCTAGAGATTACAGTATGCATTTTATTTATTTTTTTTTTTTCTGTCCTTTATCAAGCCCATCTTTGCATGAAAAGTTCCCTTGGTATCTCTAATTTTCTTGAAGAGATCTCTAGTCTTTCCCATTCTGTTGTTTTCCTCTATTTCTTTGCATTGATTGCTGAGGAAGTCTTTCTTATCTCTCCTTGCTATTCTTTGGAACTCTGAATGTCACAATTTTATTTTATTTTATTTTATTTTATTATTTTTTTTTGCAGGGGAAAATGGACAAAGGAAAGGATCAATGAGGGTGGGAGGGAAATGGGAAGAAAGGGGAGTGATGGTGGGGAGGAGTATATGTAATTTCTTAACCAATAGCTTTCTGTTTTTAATCACAAAGAACACTTAAAAAAAATCATGGTGAATTCATCTTATATTAGGAGGTTTGTTCTCAAAATGAAAAGTTCAGGAAACAAAAAGTCCAGTTTGGGTGTCCTCATCTTTAGGCACATCTTGGTATTTTGTATTGGTAATTCTATCTTTACCACAATATATTATTTAGGACAGGATCACATTTGTCACCTCTTCCTCCCTACTACCCATAGTGGTAGAAAACCCACAAAATAGTCAATAAACCTCCACAGAGTGAACAAATAAGTCTTTTTTTTTTTTTTTTAAACTCTCCTGAGTGAACTGAATTTTTTGAGGCTCATAAGTAAATATGTTTTCCTCTTTACTTTGTCTATTACAGCCAGATTATATGAGTGGGGTATTAAAGTCTCCCACTATTATTGTATTGCTCTAGAGAATGTCCTTTAGTTTTTGTTGGAGAAATGGTTTAGTGGTGCAAAATTCTCTCAACTTTTGCTTATCTATGAAGCTTTTGATTTCTCCTTCATATTTGAATGAGATCCTTGCTGGATACAATAATCTAGGCTGTAAGTTATTTTCCTTCATCACTTTAATTACGTCTTGCCATTCCCTCCTGGCTTGGAGAGTTTCTATTGAAAGATCAGCTGTTATCCTTATGGGAATTCCCTTGTGAGTTATTTGATGTTTTTCCCTTGCTGCTTTTAATATTTGTTCTTTATATTTAAATCTTTGTTAATTTGATTAATATGTGTCTTGGGGTGTTTCGCCTTGGGTTTATCCTGTTAGAGACTCTCTGGATTTCTTGAACTTGAGTGGTTATTTCCTTCTCCATTTTAGGGAAATTTTCAACTATTATCTCCTCAAGTATTTCCTCATGATCTTTCTTTTTATCTTCTTCTTCTGGAACTCCTATGATTCGAATGTTGTAGCGTTTGATGTTATCCTGGAGGTTTCTGAAATTGTCCTCATTTCTTTTGATACGTTTTTCTTTTTTCTCGTCTGATTCATTTATTTCTAGGATCCTATCTTCTAGTTCACTAATCCTATCTTCTGCCTCTGTTATTCTACTATTTGTTGCCTCCAGGGTGTTTTGGATCTCATTTATTGCATTATTCATTATGTGTTGACTCTTTTTTATTTCTTCTAGGTCCTTGTTAAACCTTTCTTGCATCTTCTCAATCCTTGTCTCCAGACTCTTTAACTGTGATTCTATTTTGAATAATTCTATTTTAATTATTGGAATGCACAATTTTTTTAATATGCAAATAAAAAGTTTTAAAACCTAAAAAAAAAAAAAAAGAGGAGCTAAGATGGCGGACGAGTAAGACGGGGAGAATACTTTCTCCTCCACAAATCCATTAAAAGAACATTTGAATGCTGAATAAACTCGATAAAACAACTTCTGAATGCTGGCAGAGGACATCAGGCACTTAGAAAGACAGCTCATTGTCTTCAAAACGAGAAAACGAGCCCTGCGGTAACTCCTTTTGCGGAGAACTGGCGCGGACACCAGCATTTGCTATTGGCAAGTGGGGGCTGGGCTAGGAGGAGCAGCGAGGCCTGCATTGCTTTGAGAAAGGATTTGGCCTGGCTATCTCGGGCGCTATCAGAGCGAAATAACCAGACTGTCGGTTATTTACTACATCAAAAGCCAGCCCTAACTTAAGACACCACAAGGACTACCTACGGAACAAAGGGCTGCACAGAGTTGGCCGGCTGCAGGCCGTCCCACTCCGGTGACAGGCAGCCAGGGCCAGAGGCGGGCAATTATAGCCCTAGAGAGACACTGTCTAACGGAACTGTGAGTAGGTTTCTGTGCTGACTCACGTTTCTTGGGGCTCTGGATGGTCAACATCTGCCTGAGAAAGTGTGCTGTTTGTATACCCAGAAAACTGAGCAGCGGAGAGGCGATAAGACGCAGCACCTGCGCTCACTGAACATTTCATCACCTGCGCTACTCGGATCTGGGAAGAGCATAAAACGCAGACTCAACCAAATCTGTGCTTCTGAGGATTATCCAAGTGCCTGAACCTGGCCGGTTTAGATTTGGGTGTTCATCTCTGCCCCCTCTGTAACAAGGCAGAGATCAGATATTGAAAAGACCTGTAAACCGCCTCAATAAAGAGAATTCAACAAACTACCAGAATATAGTAAGGACACTCTAAATTTGGCAATTTTAACAAAATGAAGAGACAAAAGAATACCCAGCAGCTAAAGGAACAGGATAGATGCCCACCAAACCAAACCAAAGAGGAAGAGATAGGGAATCTACCTGATAAAGAATTCCGAATAATGATAGCGAAATTAATTCAAAATCTCGAAATCAAAATACAGTATGCATTTTAGAATTATCACAGACTACTTAAAATTTTGTCTAAGTATAATTGAAACCAGGCCTTTAATTTGGTTCCCTGCTGTGAGGCTGAAGGAAGTTGCCATTCTAAGCACTGAAATTCATTGAATGTTACTACCCTTTTTTCATCAGGTATTCTGGATGCTGCATGTGTTCCAGTAGACTGTAAAGTTCAAAAATAGTTGATTCCATAGTTCTTACCAACCCAATAGTTGTGTTGTTGGAGGGGCTTATTCTTAGAGCTTCATACTATGCCATCTTCCATGAAATTACTGGAATACTAAGTTTTTGACTGTGGGACAAAGGTGTTTACTTTTGTCTCCAAATTTTCCAATGAAAGCCTAGGCAAGCTTATCCCAAATTGCCTACTCAGAGATGTCTCTTTGAATAAAAGTAATTCTTAAATATATACTTTTCAAATGTATTAAAGTAATTTTCACAGGGTTACCTTCTGGAAGCAGTATTATACATTATAGAAAATTGAAGTTTGCAAAGTTTGGGGAAATTGCCCCAAGAATGTGATAAGTAAGATAACCTACACACTTCACATCTTGTTTATCCTTTCTTTATGGTACCATACAAAGTTAGCTAGTTTAGGTGTGGAGTTTGAACTCAAAGGTCTAGAATAAGTGCAGGAAGATCACAAGGAAAGCTTACTCTGCATTTGATTCATTTGAAGAAAATGAGCAAGAGTTGAAAAAGGACTGTAAAAGATTGGTATATTCTTTAAAATGTGATATATAATATTTTAATATGATCATTTCACTTTGACATTTTTAATGTGATAGTATTTAATGTAACAGAATAAAAGAATATAAAACTACTCCTAAAATTTAACTCAGAAAATTATTCCTTTCATAAATAGTACAACCACATTCCTTTTTTTCCTAAAGGCCTCTCTATGCAATATTAATATATATTCTTTTTATGCAAACTCATTTTGACAGCAATGGTGCAAGCATATGATTCATTTCCATTTAGATTCCTTACTTATTAAAAATAATTTAAGAAAAGAGTTCAGCTAGCATAATTTATTAGGCAGTACAAAGACATTTGTATGATGCTTATAGTTCAAACTTGATTTAACATTTTATAATAATTTATAAAAGAAAAGGAAAAAATATATTCATGCTGACACATGTCTTGAAATTCAAAATATATGCTAGATATGAATAGATATCATACACTTTTCTCTATAATGATTTGCTCTGCAATTGGAGAGAGTACATTTTAAGAAATTTTCATTTTAATATGAATGAAAAATTTTGAGCATTAAAATGTACTAAATTGATTTCAGTTAAAAGATGTTAATGCTATTTTAGCCGTCCATCCCTTCCATATCCATTGTCCAAGAATTGAAGTGATTTCAGTCCATTATCACGGAAGTGGAAGTATATATGTGAGATTGATATGAACTAACAGGAATTGATAGGCCAAAGCATCACATAAGGGAACACTGAAATCCATAGCAAGTGGGAAGAATAACATTGGGATTGAGATAGTAAGTTGTATATAAAATGAATTATTTGGTGTTTCATACTGTGCATAGCAGATTGGTCTCAGTTGCCTTGATAATTTAAAGAAAAGTTATTTAGAATATTATCTCCTTCATTTTATTTTGGATTGATCTGAATAACGCTGACCTTGGACAAAGACAAAATGAATTTTATTTGTTCATTATCTTTGCAATCTTTATTGAGATCCTTTGTGAACCTTGTATTCTGTGCTGAAATTTCAAAACAAGGATCTAGTGAGAGTGTGAGACAAATTAACAGATACTTAAAAGAATGGTGTGATTGAGGCTATAAGAGAGAAAAACAGAATGAGCGGGAATATGGAAAGTTATTTAATGGACATAAAGGCAAGAGTCTTACCTGGGTCTAAAAGAAAGTATTTTTGCTGAAAAAGTCCTCATTCATTTCATTTGATAACTCTTCATCTTTTAGAGAACTCTGATGTTTTTGCTTTAAAATAATTACTTAAATGACATTGTCACAAAGTAATCTCATCTGCTTCCCTGACATTAGTATTCAGATGTTCATTTAGAGTAGGTATGACTCAAATTTAAATTGGAATAAATAATATAACATGAATTTCTGTCCCATGTAAAATTTCAGATAGGTAGGGAGCCTCTGCATGTGTGCATGTTCAGTTTTGTCCAGCTCTTTGCAATTTCATAGATTGCAGCTGCCAGGCTCCTCTGTCCATGGGACATCTCAGGCAAGAATACTGGAGTGGGTTGCCCATTTCTCTTGCATTGGCAGGAGGATTCTTACTGCTGCACAACCCAGGAAGCCAAGGGAGCCCCTAGGCTATCTATAATAGTTCTGTCCCATAGCTATTCTATTTTTTTCAATACATGGCTTTAATGGCTGAGGTTACTTCATGATCAGAGGTGACTACTTCAGCCAAAACTACTCTATCTACATTTCAAAGAGAAAAAAAACACAAGGAGAAGGGGTAGTTTTCATATCTCAGCATGACTTTTAAGGGAGGATTCCAGAAACTGATGCAGGGCACTTCTATTTACATTAAATTTACTTAATCATAGAGCTACAACTGGTTCTTCTCAGGTGGCTCAGTAGTAAAGAACCCACCTTCCAACACGGGAGTTGTGGGTTCAATCCCTGGGTGGGGAAGATCCCCTGGAGAAGGAAATGGCAACCCACTCTAATATTCTTGCCTGGGAATCCCATGGACAGAGGATCCTGAGGGTTAACAATCGATGGGGTCACAAAGAACCAGACATGACTGGGCAACTGAATAACAAGAATAACTACAGCTGTTAATAGCTGCTTTAGAAGCTTGAGATATGTAGTCATTTTAAGTTATCATTTTTATAGAAAAGTTGACAAATAGAAATCAAAGTGTCAGTTAATGTTAGACATTGGTACAGCAAGGATGAATGTTTTGCTAAGCCACTGAATAGAAGAAAAAAAAAAAAGGCAAGAGTAATATAGGGGGAAAATAAAATTAAAATTACCTTTCAAAAATAAGACAAGGGAAATAATTCAAGACGTTAAAAAAAAACAGTAGGGAAATAATTATTCTATAATATGTCTCCAGCATTTTTTAAAATCAAAAACAAGCTGTGGTATGTTTTTGATGAGACAGTATAAAGTGGAAAGAGTATAAGGTGAGCTCAAAAACCTGAGGATGAGTACAACTCCCCGCTGAAGGGCAAGACCAATTCTGTCTCTTGCTGACTGTGTGACCCTGGGAAATTCTCTTCAAACAGCTAATCTTCAATTGCATTTATAAAATGTAGAAAATAAAATATAGGACTGGAACTCTGGTTGACTTCTGTGTAAGTTTTAAGTGGGCACTTCCAAATATATTTTGTAGATAACTAACATTTTTTTAAATACAATACTTTTTTAATCAAAATTATTTCAAAATATTAATGATGAACAAAATTTCAAATATTTACATAAACTTAAGGTCTGACCCTGTCCTTACACGTCATCTCAATTACTCCAACTTCATCCCTGTCCTGATAAAATGTCTACCTCACAAAGTTATTATAATACTAAAAAAGTATATAAAAACCAGTTAAGAGCTCAATAAAACAAGATTATATCAATTATCTGATTTCAATTTGAATTTTACATTACTTTCTTAAGAGAAGTACTCACATTTGGCTGTAAGTGTTTAATTTATTTCAGAAGTGGAGACATCACAATACAAAAGTAACAATAAAATCTGTGATACTAAGTAGGATTTCTACTGCATAAAAGAGAACTGAAATTTTACATGAAAGTGCAAGTTCTCAGTTATGATCTTATTACAGACTGATTCAGTATTCCACTGTCCTTTACTTTTTGGCATAGCTGCTGTAACAGGTTAATGGTGCTTTTTCACTTTTATTATTTATTAAGAATAACAAATTCACGTTTGGATGCTAATACAGAACTTGGTGAAAGGTGTGGTACAAGTGGAGAGAATAAAGGGGCTTTTCATCATTAAACAAAATATTATTTTGGTTTCTTTTGGTCATAATTTGGTACAGTTTTCAAATTAAAACTAACAACTTGCATAAAAAAGAATAGCTTGGAACTTGGCACTGGGGAAGAACTTCTCTTCCATGTGCCAAACATAGGAAGGGTTTTAGAACTTCTTTAGAAGCAAAATTAATTTTTACATAAAATTTTAGGCAAGACCTATGAGGCCTGAAATTGTCATATTAGCACATGTGCTTTCACAAGTAGATACAGAAATACTAATAATTCCATTTTGGTAAAACTTTAATTAAAAAACAAGTTACTGTTTAATCAAGAACAGATAATTTAAGAAAAGTCTATACAATACCATATTAGTAACTCTTATATAGGAAAATTAAATATTTTAATTAAAAATTAAATATTATTTAAGGAGGCTGTTTGGAAATTCACTACCTGTATTAAAATCTCTACTTTGCAGCTTAATCACAATGTAATGTTGGGTAATCTGCATAAACTTTGTTTATGGTCACTTTTTTCCATCTGTACAATGTAAATAAAAATATAACTGACCTACTAAATGTATAGCACTTACTAATGTGTATGTGTGAAATAAATGTGGACTTTAATTTACTAACCATTACCTCATTCATATACCCAAAATACTTTTTTGAGACTATAACTGCAAGGCACATAATCCTTCTTATTCTACTGTATTGTCTTCTTTGCTGTTAGTTTGCTCACTAACTTTTGTTCACTCATATGTCAGACACGTTGCATAACTTGAAATATTTCTTTTGCTCTCAACTATAGAGAATTAGCACTCCTGTTAGAATATCACCAGTTTTATGAGGGATATACTAGACTATGTTTGGCCTCTGAACACTCATAATTTTATTTGAGTGAACTATGTATTTATAATTTGTGTTTATAATGTTGTCTCTTCTCTACTGTTGCTTAAGGATAGTGGATGTATCATCTCCCTCATTTTATGCAGAGTCTCGAGAGTACTGCATTGAGAACAGAGATCCACAGAAATGGTCATTTGAATTGATGAATCAATAAGCTTGAACTGCACTACCTAGAACAATTGGTAGCTGCAATCTGTTCTCTTACATGGAGGAAGAATGGGAGATCTATTACAAATTGTTTGGATTATCTTGTAAGTATAACTGTCATATACAGAAGAGGGGAATTATAGTAATGAAGATTTCAAAGTTCATCATGGATCATGATAAGGACTCACTAATATCCAACATTAGAAAAGAACCCTTATGCAAGAATTAAAGTTCTGTTGGGGAGGTTAACAGTTTAAGTGACAGAATATTATCCTCTATTTTAATAATATATTAAAATTTGCATTTTATGTTTCTTCAGCTTCCATCGAACTTCTTGTAATATAGCAAAAGTATTTTATTTTGTTTAAGTTAGGATATTGCTAATATGTTGGAAAAAATCAGAATTGGTGGTCTATTGCATGTGTAGCTTATAAATGGAACATGTTCCTATTTCTTTCTCTGAACATTAGCCACCGTTTTTCTTTTGCACTGGCTAAAATACATGGGTATATTTTGTAGCAAAAATAAAAATAATACTTTTCCCTCTCTGCTTTTGTTGTACTTTAATTTTCAGTTCCCTTACAGATAGGTCATATGACAGCTCAATCACTCAAACACTTCATCTGAGACAATATTTTTTTCTCATATCAGTACCACTTGCCTATGGCCATGGTGATCTGAGACAGATTTATTATTTATTTCTGACAGATTATTTGTGACACCTATTATATTTACATATGACACCAGGGCTAGTTCTTTCACTGCTACTTTATCTTCTCCCTTCACCCAACTCCATGCTTTTTTTTTTTTTTAACAAAAAAAGCAAAATGCATGATGAGGTCTGTTTTCTGATAAATATTGGATGATATTTGAAAGACGTTTTGTGTTGAAACAGGTGGTAACAAATTAACTAAATGAGGAGTGTATTGGTTAAAGAGAGATTGAGAAGCTGCAAAACATAGAATTGTGGTTGTAGCTTTTACTCTGGACAGAAGGGGTATATCATGTGGCCCGTATTCCAGATGCTTTTTTACACCATTTCACATGCCCTGCAGCTGCTACGTCTGTTGTGATTGCTGCATCACCTCTTGTCATGGCCCACTTGAAAGTGAAGAAAAGGATCTAACAAAATGAAAAAAACAGCACTCTCTGTGATTCATTTTGTTTTTGTTCTTTGGTTGAAATACCACAAATCACAGATCCTTCCCCTCTCCCCAGAACTATGTCTCTCCCAGATCCCTAATTATGTAAGATTACAATTTAGTCCAGAAGCTTTAAAATGCATTGTATATTATGAAAAGCAAGTACAGTTCATATTCAATTTGATTTCTTCATAAATTTTTAAATATCAAAGTGATTAGGTCAGATTTAGGACCAATTCTCTGAGAAAGTTCATGATTAAAAGGCTCAGTTAGTCCCTGGCCATGAGATTATCAAGCAGTCAACACACCTTTAGAATTTTATGAAGAAGGAGGAAAGAGGTCACTGCTCTCTGCTTTCTATATTGCCAAACTGATGTGTACATGGAGTTTGGGTAATATAATACATATTCATGCTGACAGCTAATTTTCAGGCTAATGCAATTCAAAACAGAAAAGATAATGAACCCTAAAAAAACAGAGTTTGTAAATGGAAATGCTGACAGACTCTTAACTCTAATAGCTGTGCTATTGGGCACCACAAAAATAACAAAGCTAATTTTAATGAAGATTTGAAAGTAGATGAGGCATTTATCTTTGGTAATTATGGTGCTTCTGTAGTACTAATATCTAAATGGAATTTAAACCATTTAAATGACCCAAGGGAAGGGACAGTTGTTGGAATAATTCTCAGTGTGATTCCATAAAGGTAACGTATATTTCAAGAACATTTTTCCCATGTGGAACCAGCCACATTCCAATTATAAATACACTATTCCTTTGTAACTTTCATTTGAAGGATATGTTTCCAAAACAAGTCTAGTTGAAATTTTCTTAAGTGATGCTTTTTAAAATTAATTTATTTAAACCATTGTTGATAAGGAAGAAGATATGTTTCAAGCATTGCTATCTAGCTATTTAATTTTTGGTATCTTACTAAATCTAGATCCAGCAACTTGATTGACATACCTTTAGACCTACTGTCTAACTCTTTGGGCTAATTTTATTCCTATATACTACAAACATCTGTTAAGAATAGTTCATATGCTAAAAAAATATATTTAAACCTCTGGGAATTCAAATCCAAATAGTTTTCCTCCTATATGGACTTTCAACCTAATCACAGAGACAGAGTCCTATATAAAATCCTATTATAAGCAAAGACTCAGTTCAGTTCAGTCCCTCAGGCATGTTGGACTCTTTGCGATCCCATGGACTGCATCACACCAGGCTTCCCTGTCATCACCAACTCCCAGAGCTTACTCAAACTCATGTCCATCAAGTCGGTGATGCCATCCAACCATTTTATCCTTTGTCCTCCCCTTCTTTCCCCCCTTCAACCTTTCCCAGCATCAGGGTCTTTTCCAAAACGTCAGTTCTTCCCATCATGTGGCCAAAGTATTGGAGTTTCAGCATTAGTCCTTCCAATGAATATTCAGGACCGGTTGATTTCTTTTAGGATTGACTGGTTGATATTGAATGGTTCACATCATTTGGTGGCAAGAAGTAAAAATGGTAATTGAACTTTAACATCTATCTTTTTCAGTAAAAATATTTATTTTAGAATTGTTTCAGATTTATAGAAAAATTGTGAAAATACAAATAGAGCTCCTAAATAGCCTGTCCCCAATTTCCCTTATGATCAGAAACTTACATTACTATGGTACATTTGTGACAACAGTAAAGTAATATTTATGCTATATTATTAACTAAATTTTATGTTCCCATTTCCTTAGTATTTAACAAATATGCTTTTTCTGTTCTAGGATACAATTAAGGATGCAATACTATATTTAGTTGTTATGTGCCCTTAGGCATCTCTTGACTATGGCATTTTCTTGGATTTTCCTTATTTTTGATGAATTAGATAGTTGAAGACTACTGCTTAGATGTTTTGTAGATTATCTTTCAATTGAAATTTGTTTAATGATTTTCATAATTAGATTGGGTTTATGGGTTTGGAGGAGGAGCATCAAGGTGGTCAAATTCTGTATTCATCATATTATAACAAGGGTACATACTATAGAGATGGCTTACTGTTGATGTTGACCTTAATTATCTTGTTCAGGTAGTGTTTGGTAGGTATCTCCACTGTAAATTTTCTCTTTTCCTCTGTTAGATACTTAATTCTTTGAAACAAAATCACTATGCACAGGATACACACAAAGAACGGGGAGTGAGATTCTACCTGCTTAACAATAGAGTAGCTAAATAAATTATTTGGAATTCTTCTCTGTAGGAAAATAATTCTTCTACTCCATCTATTTATTGAATCACTTATTTATGTCAGTATGGATTCAGGGACATTTATTGTATACTTTAAGTTATAATCCAACACTACTTTATTTTGCTTCTCAAATTGTTCCAAGTTTGGCCATTAGAAGCAATTCTAGCTGGCTCTGGTATCCTTTTGAAACCCTTACCTTGTATATTTTCTTCTGAAGTGGTTGAAATAATCTTTTTTTTCCCAAAGAACCTTAGCTATAGAAACCAACATCTGGGTGCTGGATATGATTTTTGCCATCATCTTATTTTTCATGTAGTTCAATTTCCATAAAATTGCATTTTGTGTAGCATATGAACAGAGAGAAATATTATATTATTAGTGAGTTCCTCTAAAGGGTGAGTTCATTATTCTGGCTTTTGAAATTTATTACTGCTGCATGATACCTTTGCCTGCTATTCCTGATGCAATTTTACACAGTTATTTGAGCTTATGTTTTGTGTCTCTATTTACACACGAAGAAAAAAAAGTTCTTCTTGATCTTAAACAGTAATGTTTCTGAGATTATATATTTATGTACAATAAAAATAGCTAATGATTGAACATTAATTCATACACAAGGTACCCTTCCATAACACTAAAGTACTATGATAAGCTACCTCTTGCTTGTCATTGAATTCAGGACACTATGGCAGCGCTTACTATTAGTTTAAGAAATAAGTCTGGTTATAATCGGCCTTAGTTTCTGGTCTTAGTCAAAATGTGAATCCTTAGTCACAAGGCCAGTAAAAGCACTTCAGAGGAATGAGTATATATTCTTACAAGACAATCAATGTGAAGAGTCTAAATTCTTCAATTTTTAGTAACATTGAAAGATGAAGCTTGTTCAGTGAGAAAGCTTGGTGTGATAATGCATTTCATATGTTCCTTAAGTGAAGTCGTTCAGTCGTATCCGACTCTTTGTGAACCCCCTGGACTGTAGCCTGCCAGGCATCTCCGTCTTTGTGATTCTCCAGGCAAGAATACTGGAGTGGGTTACCATTTCCTTCTTCAGGGGATCTTCCCGACCCAGGAATCTAACCCAGGTCTCCCGCATTGCAGGCAGACGCTTTAACCCCTGAGCCACCAGGGAAGCCCTATATGTTCCTTAAGTAGGTATATTGTATTGCTAGCACATAGTAGGATTTAATACCTATATGTTCCATAAGTAGGTATTAAATCCTACTATGTGCTAGCAATACAATAAGTAATAGTGATAATTAGCATTTTTCTATGTCAAAGGGATTTATATTTAGAAAGGAAAGAAATATATTTAAGCAAAAAAATAGAGTAAAGACATAATTAAATGTATGTGGAATTGAGTGAGATGGGCTTCTTAGACTTTAATGTGTTTAAGAATCATTATGGAACTTCATTAAAATATATATTCTGATTCAGTAATTGGAATCTATAAAAGCATCACTCAACTACGCTGAGAAGCAACAGTGTGGATAACAGTAAAGCACAATGTGTATGTGTGCTAGGTTGCTTCAGTCATGTCTGACTCTTTGCTACACTATGGACTGTAGTCCACCAGGCTCCGCTGTCCATGGGATTCTCTAGACAATAATACTAGAGTGGATTGCCATGCCCTCCTCCAGAAAGTATTAGGCACAAAAGAATGGTTTATTTTTGAGGAGAGGAGTCTGAAAGGAAATATGTGGTAAATACAAATTGGAGTTAAAATGAGTATCTGGATCAAAAAAAGAGGACCAGAATTTTGGTAAAATATTAATTCCAAAACAGTTCCACCTTTTGTTTGGTGATATGAGATTTAGTTAGAGGAAGTATATTTTCTTATATCATCTGTCATATTTTATATATTTTTAGCTATTTTTTTCTTATTTTATGGCCAGATTTTTCTAAGAAAACACCAACATTTCTTAAAATTGAATGCCTTTACCAAAAAGTGAAGGTATGTGTGTGTGTATGTGTGTGTGTGAGAGAGAGAGTGAGATGGGCTGTATAAATCTCAAAATACACCTCTTCTGAGATAGGTTATACCTCAATACTTCAAGTTTGTTTGCTTGCATAGAGATGAGTAGAGTGGAGAAGGAAATGGCAACCCACTCCTATATTCTTGCCTAGAGAATCCTGTGGACAGAGGAGCCTTGTGGGCTGCTGTCCATGGAGCCGCATAGAGTTGGACATGACTGAAGTGACTTAGCATGCATGTATGCATTGAAGAAGGAAATGGCAACCCAGTCCAGTAGTCTTGCCTGGAGAATCCCAGGGATGGAGGAGCCCGGTGGGCTACTGTCTATGGGGTCACACAGAGTCAAATACGACTGAAGTGACTTAGTAGCAGGAGCTGCAGCAGCAGCAGATGAGTAGAAATTTGAAATATCAAATTACTTTTTGATGACAGATACACTATCTTTCTACAGCATGATAATATGTACTCTTAATTATATTTTTAATTTCCTGAATTCTAGAAATAGTTTCCTGATGTATTTCCACAGTTCATTAATTAAAAATGTACGAGAATTGGGCAAGAGTGTGTTTTGTCTCTTTTTTTAAGGAGAAAAATATTCCATTTTCTTGGCAGCCCAATTCCATTAACCTTTTATCTTTTAAATGTTCTTTGATGTGTGTTCTATAAAACAAGTCGAATATTCCTTTTGAGATAAATTATTCAGTCAAAACAGTTCTGTTACCATATAATGTAATAAAACAGCAAGCTATTGATTTGGCATTGCAAATAAACTAGTTTTATTTCTTTTTTCATATTGTAATTTATCATATTCTATTTGTATCTATGCATGGATCTTGCAAGCCAATACCATTTTACTCACTTGAGCTAGAGTTCAGTTGAAATATATTAACTCAGAAAATTGAAAAGAAATATATCAGATAGGTTTAAATACATGTGGTCATTAGAGTTCCATAACGTACAGATGAAGTATCTCTAGGAGAGACTCCACTCTTCCAGCTGTGATAGAAGATGAACAAGATACCTATAAACATAAAATAGCCCTAAGTTAATTAAATGAAAACTCATGTAGCGCTGTGCTGCATGAGTATCTTCTTCAAAGCTAAAAGAATGGGGAGCTGAATAAAGGTGCCTTCATTGTTCAATCAGCTATAAATAACTACTGATACTTAAAAGGAGATTGGCACTGATTCTCACTGCATGCAAATCTTTGTAGAATTCACCTGGATAAAAATCACCTGATTTTTTAAAAGCCCTTAAAATAAAATAACCCTGAAAAATTATAAAATAATGAAGACTTCCAATACAACTTCATGATCACTATTCACATTTATTAGAATCACACAAGAGTGTTATTTGTAACTTACTGAGGTTCATGTAATATTTAAAGTTTGAGATCCCTGTCTCTAGAATCATAAATCAACTCCACTAAGATTATTGTACAAGGTATTTAATTTCTTCAATCCATAGTTTCTTCCTCATTATGTTAGGAGAATTAATACCTACTTCAAAGGGCTGTTTTATGAGAAGAATTTATGGAGCAGTGTATACTCAAATGTTGACTTTTATTAGTATCATTATTAATTTAATCCAATTGCTATATTCCTTAGTTCAATTTTTAGAAGAAAATATTTTCTGTTGATATTTCCATTCTGGGCTAATGCTATTTCAGAAGAAATGAAGAAAAAAAAAAAAAATACGGCTTCCAGTATCTCTGAACTTTTTCTGTTTTCCATGTTGACTGCTTTATAAAATGTCAGGGTCCAGCCCCGGTTGGATCCAAGGATTCCCTCGGGAGGTCAGCATTGGCGAAAAGGATAGATAAAAGGAGAAAGAGACAGGGAAAGAATTTTGCAGTTGAGAAAATAGAAGAAAGAAAAGAGGCCGACATTCCTTGGTTTATGCAGAAAGCCAATAAAGCCCCAGCATGGGACTTGCTCTGTTCACATAGGCCACAGGCGCCCTCTCAAATAGCTGAAGGTGTCCCACCTTAGGCACCTTCTCGAGTGGGTTTTAGAAGCCCAGGCAGGAAAGTGAAGGCAGAGGGCCCCTGTGCTCCAGGGAATCAGCCTGAAAAAGGAAAAGAAAGGAGAAAGAATGACATGGGGGAGACCAAGCTTCGGTGAGCAAGGCCTATACTTTATTTTCCAAAGTAGATTTTATACCTTAACTTGTGCAAAGAGGATAATGGGAGTGGGGATGGTGGTAGAGTCATGCAAGGTCAGCAGTCCTTGATCCTTATCGAAGCCAGGCTTTTTTTCTGCAAACTTATCATATGCAAAAGTTTTAGATGATTTACATCATCTTCTGGCCAGGAGGCTTGTTAACATTTTATGACCCTTTCTTCAGAAATATTATTTTTCTCTAAAGGTGATTATTCTAATGTCAGGTACCACCCTTCAAAAGCATTAGATAAAGTTGCATTCCTATAGGGCAAAAGTGTGGTGGGCTATAACAAGAAAAGAATTAACTCAAGGGTCCAAGGTTACAAACATTAAAGCTACTACTTACATTTCTATATACCAACTATATTAATCAATACACTCCCAGGGACACAGTAGGTAAGGGATACGGAAACTTGGCAGCAAGCATTAGCTCAACAAAGAAATCCTCTACTAGTTCTATTCTAACAATTTTAACTCTCTGAGAAGCTCTGCATTGTTAGAATATCTTAAGCTTCCTGTGCCTCTTATGGTTGGGAGGCTGTGAACAATCACATGCGTAGCTGCAGAAGTCCGAACAAACCTGTCAGGCAAGCTAGAAAGTCATCAGAAGGGTTTGAATTGAAACACTCCTATTATGCCCAGGAGACTTATTAACTAGAGTTTTAAGTTGATTTTCTTACAGAGAAATGTGGTTGGGGATAGCCCCCTCTTAATGCCAGAAGAGTTGGTGAAAGTTGTGGAATAGTAAAACAGACAGATTTTGGTTTTGGGGTAGATGCTTGGGCAGATCCAGGGGGCCTCTGGAGCCCTGACTCGCCTTGCCCATCAGGGCTCGCCCGTATGACCTTGTCATGGGTGGGAATTTCCATGCTGCCTCCCGGCAATAAAATCCCAGACTTTCCTCTTGTTTGTTTGCTAACCTTCCTGTGCTCCCCTCTCCATAATTCCCATTATTGTCTCCATTATCACACAACCAAGGATTTATTTTTTTGTGTAACTCTATATTAGTTTCCATTTCTAAGAAGCATATACATGGAAACATACATAATATATTTCACTTTACTGACTTTTTTCACACAGCATAATTATTTTGAGGTTCCCCCATAATATAGCAGAGACATCACTTTGCTCACAAAGGTCCATCTGGTCAAAGCCATGGCTTTGACCAGTAGTCTTGTATAGACCATAGTCTTGTTGGACCATAAAGAAGGCTGAGAACCAAACAATTGATGCTTTTGAACTGTGGTGTTGGAGAAGACTCTTGAGACTCCCTTAGACAGCAAGGAGATCAAACCAATAAATCCTTAAGCAAATTAACTCTGAAAATTCATTGGAAGGGCTGGTGCTGGAGCTGAAGCTCCAATATTTTGGTCACCTGATGCAAAGAGTTGACTCACTGGAAAAGCCGTTGATGCTGGGAAAGATTGAAGGCAAGAGAAGAAGGGGGTGACAGAAGATGAAATGGTTGGATGGCATCACTGACTTGATGGACATGAGTTGGAGCAAATTCAGGGAGATAGTGAAGGACAGGGAAGTCTAGGGTGCTGCAGCTCATGGGGTTGCAAAGCTTCATCCATGACTTAGAAACTGAACAAAAACACCAACATGATATAGTGTACATTTTTTTTGTTAAGTAGTATTTCAATGTGTAGATACACCACTGCTTATACACCCATTTATGAATATTTGGATTGCTTTCAGTTCGAGGCTATTCTTAAAAAGCTAATATTCATGTTCAAATCTTTGTACAGACTTGTCTTTCATTTCTCTTGAGAAAATGCCCAAAAGTTAGATGGATGGCTAGATCCTATTGTGTGCTAAGTGTGCTAAGTCACTTCAGTCATGTCCCACTTGGTGACCCCATTGACTGTAGTCTCCCAGGCTCCTCTGTTCATGGGATTCTCCAGGCATGAACACTGAGTGGGTTACCATTTCCTTCTCCAGGGGATCTTCCTGACCCAGGTATCAAACCAGCATCTCTTATATCTCCTGCATTTGCAGGTGGGTTCTTACCAGTAGTGCCACCTGGGAAGCCCAGATCCTATTGTAGTTGTGTATTTAAATTGTTAATAAACTCCCAAATTGTTTCCAGTGTAGTTATTAAGTTTATGAAATTCCCATCTATTTCAACTTTCCTGAGAGCTTGTACCAGAAATGGATGGTGAATTTTGTCAGTTCCAAAGATCAGAAAAGCTAATTTAAGAAGGCAAAGAGTAAAATCTTGGTCAGATCAGATCAGTCGCTCAGTCGTGTCCGACTCTTTGCGACCCCATGAACTGCAGCACGCCAGGCCTCCCTGTCCATCACCAGCTCCCGGAGGTCACTCAGACTCACACCCATCAAGTCAGTGATGCCATCCAGCCATCTCATCCTCTGTCGTCCCCTTCTCCTCCTGCCCTCAATCCCTCCCAGCATCAGAGTCTTCTCCAATGAGTCAACTCTTCGCATGAGGTGGCCAAAATACTGGAGTTTCAGCTTTAGCATCATTCCTTCTAAGTCCTGGATGGTACTATGCGACAGACCTAAGACTTAATCTGGTGTAAATCATTTAATCTGGTATAGGACGATGGAAGATCAAAAAAAGTTACGTAAAAAAGTTATGTAAAATATTATCTTATATAGAGAAGTTACATATATATTGTTACACATACATTTATTTATGTATATATCTCAAATAATCTAAAATAAGGCACGGAAAATTCCATATAAATGAATGTATAAGAAAATAATTTAATGACATTACTATCTTTGCAGTGAACAATGTTTGCATATTCATCATGATATAAGCATTACTTATATTAAATTTCCTCAATGGCCTATAGAAAATACACATTAAATTTAAATTTAAAATTATGACAAGAAATATTAATATATAATAGTTTTAGCCTTCACAATGCAAAAAAAATGAATGTGCAGTTGACAGAATTTGGGAGAGGAAATTGAATAGATCTGATGAAGAGAACGAGATGGCTGGATGGCATCACTGACTCGATGGGTATGAGTCTGGGTGACCTCCGGGAGCTGATGATGGACAGGGAGGCCTGGCGTGCTGCGGTTCATGGGGTCGCAAAGAGTCGGACACGACTGAGCGACTGATCTGATCTGATCTGATGAAGAGAAAGCTCATTTTAAAAGTGGGAATGGTAGGAGCTACTAACTATGGCTGTAAAAAACAAGAAAAAAAACCATCCATATTTCTATAACCCTCAAGGTTACAAAGATAAGCAACATCATGAATAAAATTTGAAAGATATTATTTGGGGTGATTATATATTACATATATAATATATAGGATATAATTATGTTATATATGCACCATATAATTTCATTACATCCTTTGTAAAACAGAACCCCATATAAGGACTAGTGCTAATTATTTGATATGTGCCATCTCATAGCAGCAGAGACAGTGAAAAATGGCACTGAAATTCTAAGAATGGACAGGAATTCAAGATGATGTATCAATTTTATGTGCACTTTTTCACAATGATCCAAAGAAACAAGAGTCATTTTTTAGAAAATAAAATTGCTTGGCTCTGAAGGAAGAATTCTCAAGGCCTAGTGACACCCAAATCATAACTTGGAATAGTCTGTCCAAGAGATAAAGGAGAGGAAGCTTATCCTCCTTTGTCTCTCATGTTTCCCCCAAAGGAAGTTAACATTCATTATCACAGGTTTAGCAATCTGAATTCTCTGGCAGCTCCTCCACTAGCCAATTCATATATTCCCTGATGTGGCATTTTCTGGTATTTGACATGGTAAAGGAGTCAGAGTTGGGACTTCATGTGGCAAAATGGCAGAGATCCACACAAAATAAGTTGGTGGTGGAGACAGAGGAGTAAGTAGCTGATGATCTAGGAGACAGATTAAAACCAGAGAATCTCCATAGTCAACCTTTGGAGATCTAGCAGAAATGGAGTGGGGAATGTGTTTACACTGTTTTCTGTGGTGGCTCCCCTTGGACTCACTCAAGTGGAAGTTGATGATTAAGGAAGCCCACTGATGTAGTCATGTGGCACCAGAGTGATGGGCAGGGAGAGACTTTTGGGGCACAGAATTGGGCTGGGGAGAAGGAAAAAGGTCGACAGTGCATCTTATGGGCTAAATGGAAGATGCCAAGAGCCATTCTCATTGTTTACTCAGCACTGCTCTTTGAGTCTTACACTCTGTTCATTGTATAATAAAGGTGCCTGTAAGGGTTTACTTAACACTGACACCCTCAAAACTTGTCACTATTCTTTCTTCCTCTAGTCTTCTGTTTAGAACAGACAACATAAGATTGACTTTGTGTCACCTACAAAGTGCTTCTTTTCTCTCCTACACTATCATAAACCAAATTTATTTTTTAACAAAGCATCAAAAAGTATTAAGTACACTTGCTTGATGAATACAAAATTATTTTAAGAAAAAATAATGAAATGATAATGTAATATATTATCCTGAGGTAAAGAATTCTGCAATTAAAATAATGAATATAATATTTTCCTATGGGTTAGGACAATTTTGATTGGAAGAAATCATAAAGGAATATGTAAGGATCATTGTTTGGTTTGAAATGAGCCTCGTGATTTGTAATTGTTTTCTATAAATGTTTTAATGTAATAATTTTGATAATAAACTAAATAGTTAATTTTAAATCCCATTAGTGCTAAAATACAACTTCAGTTAATGCTATTTATTAATATTGACAGCACTGATATCATGTGGATTTTGTGACTTAAACAGATGGCTTATATTCTGAACTAGTTGTATGAGTTTTGGCAAATAATTGATCTTTCTGAATCTTATCTTTGTAATGGCTAATATCTACCTTATAGAGCTGTAGAGTGAATGTATTTTCTTATTTTCTACCACAAGAATTAAAAATGCAAACTTGAATGGTAAGTGCATTATTCAAATACAATATGGTAAGTGTGATATCATTCAATATAGAAAATGGTATGTGTAAAAAATAGAAAACAAAAAAGAAGGCAAGAATAATATATCAGTGTTCAGTCCTCCTAATATGGGATATTCATATTTGTACATAAGATGTTAAAATTTACAACAATATGTGGAATATAAACAATTTAGGCAGTCATACAATTTATGCATACTTTTGTCTGATACAAACATGAGTGTAATGTGACTTCCGACAAATCAATTTTGTTTTTATTCAGTCTCATGCTGTTAAAATAGTTCTTAACTGTAGATGGTTTGTGCATATTTCATTACAATAATCTCATGGGAGCATTTTATGCATATTTCATTATAATCTCATGGAATCCTTTTTTGGGTAAGAAAACAGTTACGAGAAAAACAAAGATACAAGATAAAACTATTGACCTACATCAGAAATTAGTTATTAAAATATATGCGGTATGGGCAAAGATTTCACATGAACTTGACTTTTGATTTCTACAGTGAATTATACTAAAAAATAAATATGTGACCAATATGATTTTAATAATATTTACTTGCTATTGATGTCATGATGTCTGTCTCCCTTTTGAGATTTAAATTTAGATCAAAATGTTACATACATATTTCTTACATGGTTATGTGGGAAAAGCTCAAACACTCTTAAATAAAAAAGGCAAGAGGATTTTTCATTTGTAGTTATCATTAATGTAAGAAACAATATTGCTTTCCAATGTTAATTGTTGAGTTTGGTCCTAGCACAGAAAAATCAAGAACTTTTAAAAAGTAGTATCTTCTGTACCTAAAGAGAGGACAAAGGAACCAGGACAAAGTTGTGATGTGGCTGAGAGAAGTTTATTTTAAAACTAACATCACAATATTTACTATGCTAAAGCCTTGGACTATATGGATCACAACAAATGGTGGAAAATTCCGAAAGAGATGGGATTATCAGACCACTTTACCTGGTATGGAGATCAAAAAAAATAATTTAGAATTGGACATAGAATAACTGACTGACTCAAAATTGGGAAAAGTGTACATCAAGGTTGTATATTGTTACCCTGCTTATATAACTTATATGCAGAGTACATTATGAAAAATGCGGGGCTGGATGAAGCACAAGCTGGAATCAAGATTGCCAGGAAAAATGTCAATAACCTCAGATATGCAGATAATGCCAACCTTATGGCAGAAAGCAAAGAGGAAATAAAGTGAAAAAGGAGAGTGAAAAAGCTGGCTTAAAACTCAACATTCAAAAAATGAAGATGATGGCATCTGGTCGCATCACTTCATGGCAAATAGATGGATAAACAATGGAAACAGTGACAGACTTTTTATTTTCTTGGGCTCCAAAATCACTGCAGATGGTGACTGCAGCCATGAAACTAAAAGACCCTTTTTCTTCGGAAGAAAAGCCATGACAAATCTTTACATCATACTAAAAAGCAGAAGCATTACTTTGTGGACAAAGTTCTGAACAGTAAAAGTTATAGCTTTTCCAGTAGTCATGTATGGATATGAGAACTGGATCATAAAGAAAGCTGAGCACCAAAGAATTGATGCTTTTGAACTGTGGTGTTGGAGAAGACTCTTGTGAGTTCTTTGAATAACAAGGAGATCCAACCAGGGAAATCAGTCCTGATCATTCATTGGAAGGACTGATGCTGTAGCTGAAGCTCCAATACTTTGGCCACCTGATGTGAAGAACTGACTCATTGAAAAGACCCTGATGCTGGGGAAAATTGAAGGCAGGAGGAGAAGGGATGCCAGAGGATTGAGATGGTTGGATGACATCACTGACTCAGTAGACATGAATTTGAGCAAGCTCTGGGAGTTGGTGGTAGACAGGGAAGCCTGGTGTGCTGCAGTCCATGGGGTCGCAAAAATTGGACATGACTGAGCCACTGAACAGAGGTGAACATCACAATATTGTAAAGTAATTAGCCTCCAATTAAAATAATGCAATTTCTTTTTAAAAAAGTAAAAATAAATTGTGGAGATAAAATTTTTGAGGGACTGTAACATCAAAATTCTAATAAAACATACACTGTAAAGAAATTAAAATAACAACTTTTAAAACAGGAAATATTTAATAAAGTCATTCTATTTTCAAGGCATTTAAGGAGTAGCTAAAGTCAGTGGTAATTTTTCTATTAAATTGATTTGTTTGTCATAGACAATGAAAAGAATAAACCATATCCTGAGGAAAAATATTAGGAATGCAGATATCTGACTTAGAACTTATATTCAGAATATATAAAGAACTCTTATAACTCCATTTAAAAACAATACAAATGGGCAAAAGTTAAAGACACTTCACAAAATAATATATAAAGATGATCAATAAGCACATAAAAAAGTGGCAAGCACCATTTAATCATTAGGAAAGTGCAAACTAAAATCACAATAATACCATGGTATGGTAGACTCACAATGATGGCTAAATATAAAGACTAATCATTGTTGCAAGGATGAAGAGCAATGGACTCTCCTAGATTGCTGGTAGTAGTAAAATGACACAGATTTTGCAAAACCGAGAATTTCTTATAAAGTGAAAAATCATTCAGCACTTCAATTCTTAGATATCTTACCACGAGAAAAAAGAAAATGTCTACAAAGTGACTTCTACACAATTGCTTATAGCAATATTATTAATAATGGAAAAAAGTTAAAAAAAAGAGCAATCAATGTCCTTCAGTAGGAGAATAGACACAGTAATTCAAGTATATTTCTACAGCAGTATATTTATTACTCAGAAAACAAGTAATAAACAATTGATTATTAAGGTAAAGTACATGCTGATTTTTTCAAATGTTTTGTTGTCACCTAATAATGCATATTACATTTTTTATTTGATGTTTTAATATGATATGTCAACACATGAAATAATTATTTTTATAAGTTAAAAGTGATCACATATCATCAATTTTATGTTTCAACCTCTATGCCATTTGGTAATTTTAAAATATAATATTTTTATCATTCCTGAAATTAACTTTCTAATCTAAAGTCTTATTTTCCTTCTAGTATTTTGGAAAATTTTCTTCTTTTTAGTATGAGTTTAGTAGTCTGTGAAATCCCCATTTATTAGAAGTTTTGTATACTCATCTGGGAAGGTGCCTAGATTTACTATTAGTATTATATTATTATTTCTTACTTTTTGTATGGTTTCTTTATTTTCTTCTGTTACTTCTGTTACTGTATTTTACCATAACACCATTCATTTTATTCAGGCCTTTAATAATCACACAAAGAAAAAAATCTCAAATATCTAATGTCTCAGTTATACCAGAAATAAATTTTCATTTAAGGTCATTGCTTTATTTAACTCAGTAGCAACAAGTGACATTTGTCAAATAAGCGTGACATTTACATTTTCAACTTGCTGTTGTTCAGTTGTTGATTCATGTTTGACTCTTTGCAACCCCATGGACTGTGGCACACCAGGCTCCTCTGCCCTTCAAATTCATGTCCTGTGAGTCAGTGGTGCTATCTAACCATCTCATCCTCTGACACTTCCTTCTCCCTTTGCCTTCAATCTTTCCCAGCAGCAGGGTCTTCTCCAATAAGTCAGCTCTTGGCTTCAGGTAGCCAAATTATTGAAGCTTCAGCTTCAGCATTGGTACTTCCAATGAATATTCAGGGTTGATTTCCTTTAGGATTGACTGATTTGATCTCCTTTCAGGGTCAGGCCTGGTCAGTATTTGGAAGAAATAGGCCCTGTTCTATGCAATGATTTTCTTGAACTTTCCTATGGAATTTAGTCCTCCTAAGATTATGTGCAATATTGAATAGGAACCTGAAATGTCAGGCCCATGAATCAAGGCAAATTGGAAGTGGTCAAACAAGAGATGGCAAGAGTGAAGGTCGACATTTTAGGAATTAGTAAACTGAAATGGACTGAAATGGGTGAATTTAACTCAGATGACCATTATATCTACTACTGCGGGCAGGAATCCCTCAGAAGAAATAGAGTAGCCATCATGGACAACAAAGAGTCCAAAATGCAGTACTTGGATGCAATCTCAAAAATGACAGAATGATCTCTGTTCGTTTAAAAGGCAAACCATTCAATATCACAGTAATCCAAGTCTATGCCGCAACCAGTAATGCTGAAGAAGCTGAAGTTGAACGGTTCTATGAAAACCTACAAGACCTTGCAGAACTAACATCCAAAAGAGATGTCCTTTTCAATATAGGGGACTGGAATGCAAAAGTAAGAAGTCAAGAAACACCTGGAGTAACAGGCAAATTTGGCCTTGGTATACGGAATGAAGCAGGGCAAAGACTAATAGAGTTTTGCCAAGAAAATGCACTAGTCATAACCCTCTTCCAACAACACAACAGAAGAGTCTACACATGGACATCACCAGATGGTCAACACCAAAATCAGATTGAGTATATTCTTTGCAGTCAAAGATGGAGAAGCTCTCTACAGTCAGCAAAAACAAGACCAGGAGCTGACTGTGGCTCAGACCATGAACTCATTACCAAATTCAGACTGAAATTGAAGAAAGTAGGGAAAACCACTAGACCATTCAGGTATGACCTGAATCTAATCCCTTATGATTATCCAGTGGAAGTGAGAAATAGATTTGAGGGCCTAGATTTGATAGAGTGCCTGATGAACTATGGAATGAGGTTCGTGACATTGTACAGGAGACAGGGATCAAGACCATCCCAATGGAAAAGAAATGCACAAAAGCAAGATGGCTGTCTGGGGAGGCCTTACAAATAGCTGTGAAAAGAACAGAAGTGAAAAGTAAAGGAAAAAAGGAAAAACATAAACATCTGAATGTAGAGTTCCAAAGAATAGCAAGAAGAGATAAGAAAGCCTTTTTCAGTGAAAAATGCAAAGAAATAGAGGAAAACAATCGAATGGGAAAGACTAGGGATCTCTTCAAGCAAATCAGAGATACCAAAGGAACATTTCATTCAAAGATGGGCTCGATAAAGATAGAAATGGTATGGACCTAACAGAAGCAGAAGATATTAAGAAGAGATGGCAAGAATACACAGAAGAACTGTACAAAAAAGATCTTCACGACCCAGATAATCATGATGGTGTGATCACTGACCTAGAGCCAGTAATCCTGGAATGTAAAGTCAAGAGGGCCTTAGAAAGCATCACTATGAACAAAGCTAGTGGAGGTGATGGAATTCCAGTTAAGCTATTCCAAATCCTGAAAGGTGATACTGTGAAAGTGCTTCACTCATATGCCAGCAAATTTGGAAAACTCAGCAGTGGCCACAGGACTGGAAAAGGTCAGTTTTCATTCCAACCCCAAAGAAAGGCAATGCCAAAGAATGCTCAAACTACCGCACAATTGCACTCATCTCACACACTAGTAGGAGAAGGCAATGGCACCCCACTCTAGTACTTTTGCCTGGAAAATCCCATGGACAGAGGAGCCTGGTAGGCTGCAGTTCATGGGGTCGCTGGAGTCGGACACGATGGAGAGACTTCACTTTCACTTTTCAATTTCATGCATTGGAGAAGGAAATGGCAACCCACTCCAGTGTTCTTGCCTGGAGAATCCCAGGGACGGGAAGCCTGGTTGGCTGCCGTCTATGGGGTCGCACAGAGTTGGACACGACTGAAGTGACGCAGCAGCAGCACACACTAGTAAAGTAATGCTGAAAATTCTCCAAGCCAGGCTTCAGCAATATGTGAACCATGAATTTCCTGATGTTCAAGCTGGTTTTAGAAAGGCACATGAACCAGAGATCAAATTGCCAACATCTGTTGAATCATCGAAAAAGCAAGAGAGTTCCAGAAAAACATCTATTTCTGCTTTATTGACTATGCCAAATCCTTTGACTGTGTGGATCACAATAAACTGGAAAATTCTGAGAGATATGGGAATACCAGACCACCTGATATGGCTCTTGAGAAATTTGTACACAGGTCAGGAAGCAACAGTTAGAACTGGACATGGAACAACAGACTGGTTCCAAATAGGAAACGGAGTACATCAAGGCTGTATAATGTCACCCTGTTTATTTAATTTATATGCAGAGTACATCATGAGAAATGCTGGACTGGAAGAAACACAAGCTGGAATCAAGATTGCCGAGAGAAATATCAATCACCTCAGATATGCAGATGACACCACCCTTATGGCAGAAAGTGAAGAGGAACTAAAAAACCTCTTGATAAAAGTGAAAGAGGAGAATGAAAAAGTTGGCTTAAAGCTCAGCATTCAGAAAGCAAAGATCATGGCATCTGGTCCCATCACTTCATGGCAAATAGATGGGGAAACAGTGGAAACAGTGTCAGACTTTATTTTTCTGGGCTCCAAAATCACTACAGATGGTGACTGCAGCCATGAAATTAAAATACACTTACACCGTGGAAGGAAATTTTGACCAACCTAGATAGCATATTCAAAAGCAGAGACATTACTTTGCCAACAAAGGTTCGTCTAGTCAAGGCTATGGTTTTTCCTGTGGTCCTGTATGGATGTGAGAGTTGGACTGTGAAGGCTGAGTGCTTAAGAATTGATTGATGCTTTTGAACTGTGGTGTTGGAGAAGACTCTTGAGAGTCCCTTGGACTGCAAGGAGATCCCACCAGTCCATTCTGAAGGAGATCAGCCCTGGAATTTCTTTGGAGGGAATGATGCTAAAGCTGGAACTCCAGTACTTTGGCCACCTCATGCAAAGAGTTGACTCATTGAAAATGACTCTGATGCTGGGAGGGATTGGGGGCAAGAGGAGAAGGGGACGACAGAAGATGAGATGGCTGGATGGCATCACTGAGTCAATGGACATGAGACTGAGTGACCTCCCGGAGTTGGTGATGGACAGGGAGGCCTGGGGTGCTGCAGTTCATGGGGTTGCAAAGGGTCGGACACGACTGAGCAACTGATCTGATATGAAGCTTATGTGATTGCATGTGCCACATTTACTTGCAAGTGTGCACCAGATTTATCTTCCTTATTAGATTTTGAATCTTTTTGGACAAGAATCTTATGATACTAATCTTTGTTATTAACATCTTTCAGTGTCATTCAGAAAAACAATAAAGAATATTGAGGAGAAAAAGGGTTTACAAACAGGTGTTTTTGAGGTTTTTCATTCATTAAATGGAAGGTGAACTTTTCATTCAAGAAAATGTTCTCCTAATGGATAGAGAAAACTATGTAATCATATTATCTTACTGGTGGAAGATATTTAAATTAGCTGGCTAGAATGATTCAAGTGTGTGTGTATGTATGTATGTGTGTGTGTGTATATATATATATATCTCAGATCAGTTGCTCAGTCATGTCCGACTCTTTGTGACCCCATGAACTGCAGCACGCCAGGTCTCCCTGTCCATCACCAACTCCCGGAGGTCACTCAGACTCATGTCCATCGAGTCAGTGATGCCATCCAGACATCTCATCCTCTGGCATCCCCTTCTCCTACTGCCCCCAATCCCTCCCAGCATCAGAGTCTTTTCCAATGAGTCAACTCTTTGCATGAGGTGGCCAAAGTACTGGAGTTTCAGCTTTAGCATCATTCCTTCCAAAGAAATCCCAGGGCTGATCTCCTTCAGAATGGACTGGTTGGATCTCCTTGCAGTCCAAGGGACTCTCAAGAGTCTTCTCCAACACCACAGTTCAAAAGCATCAATTCTTTGGCGCTCAGCCTTCTTCACAGTCCAACTCTCACATCCATACAGGACCACAGGAAAGACCATAGCCTTGACTAGGAGAACCTTTGTTGGCAAAGTAATGTCTCTACTTTTGAATAGGCTATCTAGGTTGGTCATAACTTTCCTTCCAAGGAGTAAGCGTCTTTTAACTTCATGGCTGCAGTCACCATCTGCAGTGATTTTGGAACCCTGAAAAATAAACTCTGACATTGTTTCCACTGTTTCTCCATCTATTTCCCATGTAGTGATGGGACCAGATGCCATTATCTTAGTTTTCTCAATGTTGGGCTTTAAGCCTAATTTTTCACTCTCCTCTTTCAATTTCATCAAGAGGCTTTTTGGTTCTTCTTCACTTTCTTCCATAAAGGTGGTGTCATCTGCATATCTGAGGTGATTGATATTTCTCCTGGCAATCTTGATTCCATCTTGTGCTTCTTCAAGCCCAGCATTTCTCATGATGTACTCTGCATATAAGATAAATAAGCAGGGTGACAATATACAGCCTTGACGTACTCCTTTTCCTATTTGGAACCAGTCTGTTGCTCCATGTCCAGTTCTAACTGTTGCTTCCTCATCTGCATACAGATTTCTCAAGAGGCATGTCGGGTGGCCTGGTTTTTCCATTTCTTTCAGAATTTTCCACAGTTTATTCTAATCCACACAGTCAAAGGTGTTGGCATAGTCAATAAAGCAGAAATAGATATTTTTCTGGAACTCTCTTGCTTTTTCGAAGATCCAGTGGATGCTAGCAATTTGATCTCTGGTTCCTCTGCCTTTTCTAAATCCAGCTTGAACACCAGGAAGTTCACAGTTCACATATTGCTGAAGCCTGTCTTGGAGAATTTTGAGCATTACTTTACTAGCGTGTGAAATTAGTGCAATTGTGCGGTAGTTTGAGCATTCTTTGGCATTGTCTTTCTTTGGGATTGAAATGAAAACTGATCTTTTCCAGTCCTGTGACCACTGCTGAGTTTTCCAAATTTGCTGGCATATTGAGTGCAGCACTTTCATAGCATCATCTTTCAGGATTTGTAATAGCTCAACTGGAATTCTATCACCTCCACTAACTTTGTTCGTAGTGATACTTTCTAAGGCCCACTTGACTTCACATTCCAGAATTACTGGCTCTAGGTCAGTGATCATACCATCATGATTATTTGGGTCGTGAAGATCCTATTTTTACTGTTCTTCTGTGTATTCTTGCCATCTCTTGTTAATATCTTCTGCTTCTGTTAGGTCCATACCATTTCTGTTTTTTTATCAAGCCCATCTTTGCATGAAATTTTCCTTTGGTATCTCTGATTTTCTTGAAGAGATCCCTAGTCTTTCCCATTCTGTTGTTTTCCTCTATTTCTTTGCATTGATTGCTGAAGAAGGCTTTCTTATCTCTTCTTGCTATGCATTCAGATGTTTATATCTTTCATTTTCTCCTTTGCTTTTCACTTCTGTTCTTTTCACAGCTATTTGTAAGGCCTCCCCAGACAGCCATCTTGCTTTTGTGCATTTCTTTTCCATTGGGATGGTCTTGATCCCTGTCTTCTGTACAATGTCACGGACCTCATTCCTTAGTTCATCAGGTACTCTATCTATCAGATCTAGGCCCTTAAATCTATTTCTCACTTCCACTGTATAATCATAAGGGATTAGATTTAGGTCATACCTGAATGGTCTACTGGTTTTGCCTACTTTCTTCAATTTCAGTCTGAATTTGGCAATAAGGAGTTCATGGTCTGAGCCACAGTCTGCTCCTGGTCTTGTTTTTGCTGACTGTAGAGAGCTTCTCCATCTTTGACTGCAAAGAATATAATCAATCTGATTTCGGTGTGACCATCTGATGAGTTCCATGTGTAGAGTCTTCTCTTGTGTTGCTGGAAGAGGGTTATGACTAGTGCATTTTCTTCTCAATACTCTATTAATCTTTGCCCTGCTTCATTCCGTATTCCAAGGCCAAATTTGCCTGTTACTCCAGGTGTTTTTTGACTTCCTACTTCCGCATTCCAGTCCCCTATAATGAAAGGGACATCTCTTTTGGATGTTAGTTCTGCAAGGTCTTGTAGGTTTTCATAGAACCGTTCAACTTCAGCTTCTTCAGCATTACTTGTTGGGGCATAGACTTGGATTACTGTGATATTGAATGGTTTGCCTTGGAAACGAACAGAGATTATTCTGTCGTTTTTGAGATTGCATCCAAGTACTGCATTTTGGACTCTTTTGTTTACCTTGATGGCTACTGCATTTCTTCTGAGAAATTCCTGCCCGCAGTAGTAGATATAATGGTCATCTGAGTTAAATTCATCATAATACTTGTATTTAATAACTGCTTGATGGGTGAATGAATGCATGGATGAATGATAGATGAATTAATGAATAGCGTATGACACTGGGCAACTTATTTTTCATTCTATAATTCTTTGATTGCCTCTGTAAATTATTTTATTATCTATGGTCATTCCTCTAACCGTTGATATTTTACTATTAATTAATACCTCAACCTTAGATCACCAAAACTATCTTTTTTCTACATCACATAATCATGTTTTCATTTAATTACTAGAAGTATATAAATAGTCAAATATTACCATCTGTCCATGGATCATACATTTAACCTTGTTATATATATATATATATATATATATATATATATATATATATATATTATTTTTAATGAGGCAATTTCTCCTATATATTTAGTCTATTAAATATTGTAAACTAAATATTGTATCCATTATATATATATATATATATATATATATATATATATATATATATATATATATATATATATATATAAAGATGAAGTCAGACAGGTCAATTTCCTAGAGAGAACTTCTCTGCAGGTTGTTTAAGCTTGTTAAAACAGAAAGATTTCTTGTGAAGAGTAAGAGATGAATCTGGAGACATGAATAATGAGGGGAAAAAAGGAAGGGGATAGTTAATGGAGTTTCTATCTCAGTGAAAATATTCAATAGAGGGTAAATGTCAAATTGAAGATGGATTTACCACAGCAATAATTGAATTTCTCCTTCTGCTTGTCAAGTGCTCAGATCCACTCCCAGAGGAAGCAGAATCAGTCAAGAAGTGAATTCAAATCAAAAGAAGTAAAATTAAGTGGCAATATACATAAACAATTTTGATCATGAGGTCTTAATAATAGAATTTAAAACAAAACACCTTCTACTTCAGATTCAATGCTTTCAAAATTTTTATTTAGGTATAAGAACCAAGCTCTCTGCTATTTACCTTAAACTTTGAATATTCTGATAGATTTGTGATAATGTTATATGCTTATTGATGTGTGTCAGTAACTTTAAAGTAATTAGTTAGAACTCTCATGGCCTTGGTCTTGGCAGAGTTGGTAATATGTAAAATTAATCAAGATTCTTACCAGGGAATGTTTTGGGGCCTCACTGGTAAAAATATCAGTGCAAATGGGACCAAGACTTTGATTTGATTTCTATGTGAATCAGTCAAATTTTGTCTGTTCTATTCCACTGCCACATGATTCTAAAACCATCTGGTAAAATATTAGAAAAATAATAAGTGCTTTTGAATTGAATAAGTTTAATCCAATTTTAAATCTTCTATATATTTACCTCCCTGTGTAACAGGATCATCAAGAGGTTAGTTGACAAGTCAATTGAAACTCTTGTCTTATACATGGCTATGACATACATGATCTCAGTATCTAAAGAGAACCACATTTTTTTGTTTCATTTTATAAGCATTTTATTAACAACTGCTGCTGCTGCTGCTGCTGCTACTGCTGCTAAGTCGCTTCAGTCGTGTCCAACTCTGTGCGACCCCATAAACAGTAGTCCACCAGGCTTCACTGTCCCTGGGATTCTCCAGGCAAGAACACTGGAGTGGGTTGCCATTTCCTTCCCCAATGCATGAAAATGAAAAGTGAAAGTGAAGTCACTGAGTCGTGTCAGACTCTCAGCGACCCCATGGACTGCAGCCTACCAGGCTCCTCTGCCCATGGGATTTTCCAGGCAAGAGTACTGGAGTGGGGTGCCATTGCCTTCTCCGATTGTCAAATACAACTGCAAAAGAAAAGAGTGTAGAAATTGGATCTAGGCCTAATTTGGGGCTTATTAGTTCTCTTATTTTAGAAAAAAAAAAAAATCCATGTTCTTACAATATTGGCTATACAGAGAGAAAAGTGATAATCTTCAAAGCATGTGACATAAATTTAAAATAATTCCTTTCAGCGTTCTTCTTTAATAATAATTTTATTTCTGAGATAGTCCCCACTGATTCCAACAGTATTCAAATTGATTAATTCATTCAAAGGGAATGTTAATGGGAGGAAAGACATAATTACAAATAAACCTCAATGCCTACTGTACTGCTATTAGAGCAAATGTTGAGGTTGAGCCTTAAAACCCCAGAGTACAATGGTTTTGTATCTACAAAGTATTATTATCCCAACATTACAAAAAAATTAAATCATAGACAAATTATTTTCCTTTGAATTTTAAAGATTTTATCTTTTTCTACTATGGTGTAAGTTTCAAGATCTTTAGCCATAGGATTTTTCCTTTATGTCAGTGACAAGTACAACCCAGAAGCTAACATTAAATTAGATTGTGAAATTATCAGAAAATTGTTAAACTCTTTGCAGTCAATTAATATCTCTGTCTGCATGATGTAAAAAAGTTATTTGAGCTTTTGGGAAAAAAAAAAAAAAGGATCATGTTGTAAAGCTCAAATTTGTTATATATACATATATATATATGTGTGTGTGTGTACATATACTTGGCATAGCTTTGAGCACGGTCCTAAACTTCTCAACTTCATTTTCTGTAACACTGTGCTAGTAACATTTTATAAAGTTTTTCTAGGTACTAGAGAAAAGTATAGTGCAGTAAAAGAATTGACTACATGGTACATGTGGTTTTCAGAATTCATCATAACTTTAAGTATTTACTAAGCAATTAGATATTCCAGCCATTAAATCTGGAGTTTATATTAATGAAAAACAAAGTCCTTATGCTAAATAAATTCATATTCTAATAGTTCATAGAGTGCAAAATCAAAATGACAAGTGAAAGTATGAAATGTTTTTTGAGGACTATGGAAGAAATAAATTAGCAGAGAGGTCAAGAAGTACCAGCTTGAAGACAGGGAAGGTAATATAGGAATACAGATGTGAAGGAGACATAAGAGATGTGGGTTCAATCTCTGGGTCAGGAAGATCCCCTAGAGGAGGGCATGGTACCAACTCAACTATTCTTGCCTGGAGAATCCCCATAGACAGAGGAGGCTGGTTGGCCACAATCCATGGGATCACAAAGACTTGGACACAACTGAAGTGACTTAGCATGTGAAAGATTTAAGGGAGTGAGAGAATGTGATATTTCCTGACAAAGAGATTATCAAACACAGAATCCCTGAGGCAGAAACATAATTTGTGTGCTTAAGGAACAAAGGAGAGGCCAGAGCAGGAACATGCAATGAAAGAAGAGGTAAAAGAGGCAACACAATTAGTTATATAATACCTTATAAATCACTTTAAGGGTTTTGGGTATAACTGTGAGATGAAAACTTATTGGAAGGTATAAGAAGGAGTGACATGACCATTTTGAAATTTTAAAGGGATAATTACGGCTGCTGAATTGAGAACTGACATACAGAGGCAAAGGCAAAAGCACTTAGACTTGTCAGGGGATGAATATCCCTTATCTTGATGATTTACTGTTTTGGAAATTCATTATTATTTCACCAAACTGAATATATCAGGGATGGTAGAGAATAGCAGAAACCCATGTGCACATACTGCATCTCCTTTCTCTATTGCACAATGTGAGTCCAAGTCTTACAACACTTAATTCAGCAATTGTTTATTGACTGTCAGCCTTTGAACTATATTACTAGATTGAGTAGTGCTGTTGAAAGAACTGACTGTCCAAGAAAGTTTTTCTACTTAAAATGCCTGTACTCTCATTCAAGTTAACAAACATTACTGAATGCCTAATAAGATTAGATATATGTGTTTAATAGCAGGGGAGATGCAAAGGGCATGTTCTCTGCCCTCAAGCAGCCATCTAAAATGTTTATGAAAAAGAGGTAGCATGAAAAGTATTCCTTAATAAAATACTAATTTAGAAATTGTACATGGAACATATCAACTATGAAAAAAATTCTTTAGGAAAAAAAAATGAAGGGAGGAAAAAAAGCCAGAATGATAATGCTATATTTGAGTAATGGGAAAATGAAACTGTTGGTGGACTTTTTAAATTTTTATTTATATTTGAAAATATCTTTAAAAATGTCACTGTCCAAATGTATTAAATGAAGTTGCATTCACAGTGGAAAATATGCTAAATTAAGTTACTTAGACCAAATTTTCTGATGGAAAAACATCAAGTTTAGTATACATTACTAAATTGATGGCTTTGAACTGTGGTACTGGAAAAGACTTTTGAGAGTCCCTTGGACAGCAAGGAGATCAAACCAGTCTATCCTAAATAAAATCAACCCTGAACATTCATTGGAAAGACCGATGCTGAAGCTGAAGCTTCAATACTTTGGCCAACTGATGCAAAGAGCTGATTAGTTGGACAAGATCCTGATGCTGGGAAAGATCGAAGGCAGGAGGAGAAGGAGGTGACAGAGGATGAGATGCTTGGATAACATCATAGACTCAATGGACATGAGTTTAAGGAGACTCCAGGAAATGGTAAAGGACTGGGAAGTCTGGCGTGTTGCAGTCCATGGGATTGCAGAGTCAGACATGACTAAACAACAAAACAACATATATAAAATGCATTTGCTAAGAACTTTTAAATATGCTACCAGGGAAATATATGATGGAAAGTAGAAAACTAGAAAGCTTACTTAGCATTGAAGGCAAACAAGCAAATTATTTTTTTGACCTATAAAAATTTTCTATTTCTGGAAATATGGGAAGACCTATAATTTAAAAAAAAGGTAGGATTGAAAGGCCAGCAGCTTTAAAGTTAATGGATCTAACAGAAGACTCTCTCCACATTCACTTGGAGTTTCAAAGGGAAAGACACTCGATAAAAATATCTTCAAATCATTCCAAGAGCAAGGCATTTAAGGTTGTTTTGGCAGTCTTGGATATTAGAGCATCTCAGATATTAGAATTATCTGAAATAAACTTAAAATGTCTATGTTTATTTGGCTAAAGAGATTATATATTGATAATATTTAGAAGTAGAGGTGAGTTTTCTGTAAAGTGAATAAAGCTTAAGTTTTAGTACCACTCAGGTCTTTAAAGCCTTAGTACCTGATTGTTTTGTCCCGTTTTGTTTTTTAGGGCTTCCCTGGTAGCTCAACAGTAAAGAATCCACCTGCCAAGGCAGGAAACATGGGTTCGATACTTGGGTCAGGATGATGCCCTGGAGAAGGAAATGGCACACTACACCAGTAACCTAGTTTTGGAAAACCCATAGACAGAGGGCTCTGGTAAGTTATAGTTCATGGGGTCACAAAGAGTCAGACGTGCCTGAGTGACTGAGCAACAACAACTATATAACATAAAATATACCATTTAAGTATTATTAAGTGTAAAGTTCTATGAGATTAAGTACATTCACAATGTGGTACAAGCTCTGTATCTACCTTAATAAACAAAGTTTTATTACACTTTCATAAAGGTGTCTCTCTACATTGTATACATATCAAGCCTCAAAAAACTTGATATGCTCTACAAATGGCTATGAAAAGAAGGGAAGCAAAAAGCAAAGGAGAAAAGGAAAGATATCCCCATTTAAATCCAAAGTTACAAAGAATAGCAAGGAGAGATAAGAAAGCCTTCCTCAGTCACCAAAGCAAAGAAATAGAAGAAAACAATAGAATAGGAAAGACTAGAGATCTCTTTAAGAGAATTAGAGATACCAAGGGAACATTTCATGCAAAGGTCAGCTCAATAAAGGACAGAAATGGTAACAGAACCATTGGTAAGTAACCAATGGTAACTAACAGAAGCCAAAGATAATAAGAAGAGGTGGCAAGAATACACAGAAGAACTGTACAAAAAAGAACTTCATGACCCAGATAATCACGATGGTGTGCTCACTCACCTAGAGCCAGACATCCTGGAATGTGAAGTCAAGTGAGCCTTAGGAAGCATCACTACAAACAAAGCTAGTGGAGGTGATGGAATTCCAGTTGAGCTATTCCAAATCCTGGAAGATGATGCTGTGAAAGTGCTGAACTCAATATACCAGCAAATTTGGAAAACTCAGCAGTGGCCACAGGACTGGAAAATATCAGTTTTCATTACAATCCCAAGAAAGACAATGCCAAAGAATGCTCAAACTACTGCACAATTGCACTCATCTCACATGCTAGTAAAGTGATGATTAAAATTCTCCAAGCCAGGGCCTCATCAGTACGTGAACTGTGAACTTTCAGATGTTCAAGCTGGTTTTAGAAAAGGCAGAGGAACCAGAGATCAAATTCCCAACATCCGCTGGATCATCAAAAAAGCAAGAGAGTTCTAGAAAAAGACTATTTCAGCTTTATTCATTATGCCAAAACAACCTTTGACTGTGTGGATCACAATAAACTGGAAAATTCTGAAAGAGATGGGAATACCAGACCACCTGATCTTCCTCTTGAGAAATCTATATGAAGATCAGGAAGCAGCAGTTAGAACTGGACATGGAACAACGGACTGGCTCCAAATAGGAAAAAGAGTACGTCAAGGCTGTATATTGTCACCCTGCTTATTTAACTTATATACAGAGTACATTATGAAAACATCGGGGCTGGAGGAAGCACAAGCTGGAATCAAGATTGACGGGAGAACTATCAATAACCTTGGACATGCAGATGACACTACCCTATGGCAGAAAGTGAAGAAGAACTAAAGAGCCTCTTGATGAAAGTGAAAGAGGAGAGTGAAAAAGTTGGCTTAAAGCTCAACATTCAGAAAACTAAGATCATGGCATCTGGTCCCATCACTTCATGGGAAATAGATGGGGAAGCAGTAGAGATAGTGGCTGACTTTATTTTTCTGGGCTCCAAAATCTCTTCAGATGGTGATTGCAGCCATGAAATTAAAATACACTTACTCCTTGGAAGGGAAATTATGACCTACCTAGACAGTGTATTAAAAAACAGAAACATTGCTTTGTCAACAAAGGTCTGTCTAGTCAAGGCTATGGTCTTTCCTGTGGTCATGTATGGATGTGAGAGTTGGACTGTGAAGAAAGCTGAGCACTGAAGAATTGATGTTTTTGTACTGTGGTGTTGGAGAAGACTCTTGAGAGTCCCTTGGACTGCAAGTAGATCTATCCAGTCCATCATAAAGGAGATGAGTTCTGGGTCTTCATTGGAAGGGCTGATGCTGAAGTTGAAACTCCGATACTTTTACCACCTCCTGTGAAGAGCTGACCCATTGAAAAAGACGCTGATACTGGGAAAGATTGAGGGCAGGAGGAGAAGGGGACGACAGAGGATGAGATGGTTGGATGGCATCACAGACTCAATGATCATGGGATTGGGTGGACTCTGGGAGTTGGTCATGGACAGGGAGGCCTGGCATGCTGCGGTTCATGGGGTTGCAAAGAGTTGGACATGACTGAGTGACTGAACTGAACTGAACTGAACTGTACTTGGAAGAGGAAATTTTAAAACATGGTCTAGTTTGAAAATATAGCAGAAAGAAAATTTCAGAGAATGCTGAAAGAACAGAAAGTGAACAAAAGCTATCATTCTAGAATTCTATACACAGTTAAATACTATTCAAATATGATGTCTATGAAATAATGGAACTGATTTGTATCTTGAATATACTTGTGTTTACGTATATCCACTGATGCTGAAACTTCAATATTTTGACCAGCTGATGCGAAGAGCTGACTCCTTTGAAAAGACCTTGATGCTGGGAATGATTGAAGGTGGGAAGAGAGGGGGATGACAGAGAATGAGATGGTTGGATGGTATCACCGACTCAGTGGACATGAATTTGAGTAAGCTCTGGGAGTTGGTGATTGACAGGGAGGCCTGACATGCTGCAGTTCATTGGGTTGCGTTGGACAAAGAGTTGGACATGACTAAGCGACTGAACTGAACAACTGAACTGAACACATGCATTAAAACTCATAGGGTTTAACACCAAAAGAAAATAAAAACATTCCTACTGGGGATATTTTTTAAAATTCAAACAAAAAGTGCAATACAAAGAAAAAAGTATGCCAAAATAAACTTTTCAGACATACAAATGCTGATGATATTCATCACAAGAATACCTGCCTAGCAATGGAAAAACAGACATAGAGAACAGACCTATGGACTTGGGGGGAAGGAAGAAGGGAGAGGGTGAGATGTGTGGAGAGAGTAACATGATAACTTACATTACCATATGTAAAACAGATAGCCAATGAGAATTTTCTATATGACTCAGGGAACTCAAACAGGAGCTCTGTGATAGTCTAGAAGGGTGGGTTGCAGAGGGAGATGGGAGGGATCTTTGGGAGGGAGGGGACATGGGTGTACCTATGGCTGATTCTTGTTGATGTTTGACAGAAAACAAAAAATTCTGTAAAGCAATTTTCTTCCAATTAAAATAAAAGTAAAGTGGCAAACAACAACAACAACAAAAACAAAAAACAGAATATCTGTATTACAAGAAATGATTACAATAAATGCCTGAGGCAGAAAAAGAAAAAACAACTATGAGCTAAAAATCTGGATATAGATAAAGAAGTAAAGAACACTTTAGAACAGAATATTGTTTAACCTAAAAAGAAATGAGCTATCAAGCTAGGAAAAGACATAGAGAAATTATGAATGTGTATGAACTAGAGGAAGTAAACCTGAAAAGACTATATAGTGTATGATTTCAACTATATAACATTCTGGAGAAAGCCACAATATGGAGACAATAAAAATATTAGTGGTTGCCAGGTGTTGGGGGTGGATGGGGAAGGATGGTTTTGCAAAGGAGAAAGGATTTTTAAGGCAATTAAACTAGTCTCTATGATACTGCGAGGGAGTTCCAGAAAAACATCTGCTACATTGACTATGCTAAAGCCTTTGATTGTGTGGATCACAACAAACTGGAAAATTTCCAAAGAGGTGGAGATACTAGACCAACTCGTCTATCTCCTGAGAAACTTCTATGTGGGTTAAATAGTAACAGAATTGGACATGGGCCAATGGACTGGTTCAAAATTGGGAAAGGAGCATGACAAGGCTATATATTGTCATCCTGTTTATTTAACTTATATGCAGAGTATGTCATGCAAAATGCTGGGCTGGATAAGTCACAAGCTGAAATCAAGATTGCTGGGAGAAATGTCAACAACCTCAAATATGCAGATTATATCACCCTAATGCCAGAAAGCAGAAGAACTAAAGATCCTCTTAATGAGGGGAAAGAGGAGAGTGAAAAAGGTATCTTAAACTCAACATTAAAAAAATGAAGATCAAGGCCTTTGGTACTGTTGTGCTGTCTCTTCCGGTGTGTCCAACCCTTCATGACCCTATGGACTATAGCCCACCAGGCTTCTATGCCCATGGAATTCTCCATGCAAGAATACTAGAGTAGGTAGCCATTTCCTTTTCCAGGAGATCTTCCCAACCAACGGGTCAAACCCAGGTCACCACATTGTGGACAGACTCTGTACCATCTGAGGGGAAGCAAACAAATCAATTCTGAACGTTATATGGAGACATAAAATATCTAGAACTTCCATTTTCTTTTTGTGGTAAATACATTTGAAATTCACCCTCTGAGCAACTTCCATATATAAAACAATATTTTTAATTATTTCTACAATTATGTGTATTAGCTTTCAACAAATTTTTTGTCTTTTCTCTGGGAGTTTGTACCCTTTGATTAACCTCTCTCCATTTTCCCACACCCAAATACCTGGAAGTTCAGTTCAGTTCAGTTCTGTCGCTCAGTCGTGTCTGACTCTTCACGACCCCATGAATTGCAGCACACCAGGCTTCCCTGTCCATCACCAACTCCTGGAGTTCACAAAGACGAAACATCCATCGAGTCAGTGATGCCATCCAGCCATCTCATCCTCTGGCATCCCCTTCTCCTCCTGCCCCCAATCCCTCCCAGCATCAGAGTCTTTTCCAATGAGTCAACTCTTCTCATGAGGTGGGCAAAGTACTGGAGTTTCAGCTTTAGCATCATTCCTTCCAAAGAAATCCCAGGACTGATTTTCAAAATGGACTGGTTGGATCTCCTTGCAGTCCAAGGGACTCTCAAGAGTCTTCTCCAACACCACAGTTCAAAAGCATCAATTAATTCTTCAGAGCTAAGCTTTCTTCACAGTCCAACTCTCACATCCATACATGACCACAGGAAAAACCATAGCCTTGACTAGATGGACCTTTGTTGGCAAAGTAATATCTGTTTTTCAATATGCTATCTAGGTTGGTCATAAATTTTCTTCCAAGGAGTAAGCATCTTTTAATTTCATGGCTGCACTCACCATCTGCAGTGATTTCAGAGCCCCCCAAAATAAAGTCTGACACTGTTTCCACTGTTTCCCCATCTATTTCCCATGAAGTGATGGGATCAGATGCCATGATCTTCGTTTTCTGAATGTTGAGCTTTAAGCCAACTTTTTCACTCACCACTTTCACTCTCATTAAGAGGATTTTCAGTTCTTCATCACTTTATGCCATAAGGGTGGTGTCATCGCATATCTGGGGTGATTGATATTTCTCGGCTTCTGCTTCTTCCACCCCAGAGTTTCTCATGATGTACTCTGCATACAAGATAAATAAGTAGGGTGACAATAAACAACCTTGAAGTACTCCTTTTCCTATTTGGAACCAGTCTGTTGCTCCATGTCCAGTTCTATCTGTTGCTTCCTGACCTGCATACAGATTTCTCAAGAGGCAGATCAGGTGGTCTGGTATTCTGATCTCTTTAAGAATTTTCCACAGTTTATTGTGATCCACACAGTCAAAGGCTTTGGCATAGTCAATGAAGCAGAAATAGATGTTTTTCTGGAACTCTCTTGGTTTTTTCAATGATCCAGTGGATGTTGGCAATTTGATCTCTAGTTCTTCTGCCTTTTCTAAAACAAGCTTGAACATTAGAAAGTTCATGGTTCACATATTGCTGAAGCCTGGCTTGGAGAATTTTGAGCATTACTTTACTAGCATGTGAGATGAGTGCAATTGTGTGGTAGTTTGAGCACTCTTTGGCATTGCCTTTCTTTGGGATTGGAATGAAAACTGATATTTTCCAGTCCTGTGGCCACTGCTGAGTTTTCCAAATATGCTGGCATATTGAGTGCAGCACTTTCACAGCATCATCTTCCAGGATTTGAAATACCTCAACTGGAATTCCATCACCTCCACTAGCTTTGTTTGTAGTGATGCTTTCTAAAGGTCACTTGACTTCACATTCAAAGGTATCTGGCTCTATGTCAGTGACCACACCATTGTGATTATCTGGGTTATGAAGATGTTTTTTGTACAGTTCTTCTGTTTATTCTTGCCACCTCTTCTTAATATCTTCTGCTTCTGTTAGGTCCATACCATTTCTGTCCTTTATCGAGCCCATCTTTGCATGAAATGTTCCCTTGGTATCTCTAATTTTCTTGAAGAGATCTCTAGTCTTTCCCATTCTGTTGTTTTCCTCTATTTCTTTGCACTGATTATCGAGGAAGGCTTTCATATCTCTTCTTGCTATTCTTTGGAACTCTCCATTCAGATGCTTATACCTTTCCTTTTCTCCTTTGCTTTTCACTTCTATTCCTTTCACAGCTATTTGTAAGTCCTCCCCAGACAGCCGTTTTCCTTTTTTGCATTTCTTTTCCATGGGGATGGTCTTGATCCCTGTCTCCTGTACAATGTCACGAACCTCATTCCATAGTTCATCAGGCACTTTATCTATCAGATCTAGGCCCTTAAATCTATTTCTCACTTCCACTGTATAATCATAAGGGATTTGATTTAGGTCATACCTGAATGGTCTAGTGGTTTTCCCTACTTTCATCAATTGAAGTCTGAATTTGGCAACAAGGAGTTCATGATCTGAGCAACAGTCAACTCCTGGTCTTGTTTTTGTTGACTGTATAGAGCTTCTCCATCTTTGGCTGGAAAGAATATAATCAATCTGATTTCAGTGTTGATCATCTTGTGATGTCCATGTGTAGAGTTTTCTCTTGTGTTTTTGGAAGAGGGTGTTTGCTATGACCAGTGAATTTTCTTGGCTAAACTCTATTAGTCTTTGTCCTGCTTCATTCTGTATTCCAAAGCCAAATTTGCCTGTTATTCCAGATGTTTCTTGACTTCATACTTTTGCATTCCAGTCCGCTATATTGAAAAGGACATCTTTTTTGGGTGTTAGTTCTGCAAGGTCTTGTAGGTCTTCATAGACCTGTTCAACTTCAGCTTCTTCAGCGTTACTGGTTGGGGCATAGACTTGGATTACTGTGACATTGAATGGTTTGCCTTGGAAATGAACAGAGTTCATTCTGTCATTTTTGAGATTACATCCAAGTACTGCATTTCGGACTCTTTTGTTGACCATGGTGGCTACTCCATTTCTTCTAATGGATTCCTGCTCACAGTAGTAGACACAATTGTCATTTGAGTTAAATTCACCCATTCCAGTCCATTTTAATTTGTTGATTCCTAGAATGTTGACATTCATTCTTGCCATCTCTTGTTTGACCACTTCCTATTTGCCTTGATTCATGGACCTGACATTACAGGTTCCTATGCAATACTGCTCTTTACAGCATCAGACCTTGCTTCTATCACCAGTCACATCCACAGCTAGGTATTCTTTTTGCTTTGGCTCCATCCCTTATATATATATATATTAAAGTTTAAATGTAATGGATATATAAAATGACAACCTGGTCAATGACTTGACATGATCCTCTGTTACAAAGGGTGCTCTTTTGGGAAGGCTGTCATTTTGGAAATATTAAGGCTTCATTTGTAGGTAAGCTGAGCAGAGAAGAATTGATTCTTTTGAACTGTGGTGTTGGAGAAGACTCTTGAGAGTCCCTTGGACTGCAAGGAGATCCAACCAGTCCATTCTGAAGGAGATCAGCCCTGGGATTTCTTTGGAAGGAATGATGCTAAAGCTGAAACTCCAGTACTATGGCCACCTCATGCGAAGAGTTGACTCATTGGAAAAGACTCTGATGCTGGGAGGGATTGGGGGCAGGAGGAGAAGGGGACAACAGAGCATGAGATGGCTGGATGGCATCACTGACTTGATTAACGTGAGTCTGAGTGAACTCCGGGAGTTGGTGATGGACAGGGAGGCCTGGCATGCTGCGATTCATGGGGTCACAAAGAGTCAGACACAACTAAGCAACTGAACTGATATATATGTGTATATATATATATCTTGGCTATTGTAAATAATGCTGCAATAAACATCAAAGTGCAGATATCTCTTCAATATTCTATTTTCATTTTCTATGGACTAGGGTTCTTTCTTTTTACCTTCTGCCCAATTTTTGTTATTTGTTGTCTTTTGGAGGATAGTCATTCCACAACATGTGTGGTATTATCTCATTGTTTTTATTTGCATTTCCCTAATAATTTCATTTGATTGTTGGCTATCTGTTTGTCTTCATTGGAAAGATGTGTATTCAGGTCTTTTACCCATTTCAATCAGGTTGCTTATCTGGGTTATTCCAAAGTTTCTCTCTTCTAAATCATTGATTCTTTCTTCTATTTGATCTACTCTAGTTTTTAGAGAATGTCTTCTATTTATTGTTTTCTATCATTTTTCATTTCATTCACTGAGTTCTTCAGCTATAAAAATTTAGTTTGGTTCTCTGGAAACCTGAGCTTCCACCAAGTCTCTTTTTGTTGGTGACTTCCCATGTTGCTACAAGACCTTTTAGAACTAACACCCAAAAAAGATGTCCTTTTCATTATAGGGGACTGGAATGTAAAAGTAGGAAGTCAAGAAACACCTGGAGTAACAGGCAAATTTGGCCTTAGAATATGGAATGAAGCAGGGCAAAGACTAACAGAGTTTTGCCAGGAAAATGCACTGGTCATAGCAAATACCCTCTTCCAACAACACAAGAGAAGACTCTATACATGGACATCACCAGATGGTCAACACCGAAATCAGATCGATTATATTCTTTGCAGCCAAAGATGGAGAAGCACAATAAAATCAGCAAAAACAAGACCAGGAGCTGACTGTGGCTCAGACCATGAAATCCTTATTGCCAAATTCAGACTGAAATTGAAGAAAGTAGGGAAAACCACTAGACCATTCAGGTATGATCTAAATCAAATCCCTTATGATTATACAGTGGAAGTGAAAAATAGATTTAAGGGCCTAGATCTGATAGATAGAGTGCCTGATGAATTATGGAATGAAGTTCGTGACATTGTACAGGAGACAGGGATCAAGACCATCCCCATGGAAAAGAAATGCAAAAAAGCAAAATGGCTGTCTGGGGAGGCCTTGCAAATAGCTGCGAAAAGAAGAGAAGCGAAAAGCAAAGGAGAAAAGGAAAGATATAAACATCTGAATGCAGAGTTCCAAAGAATAGCAAGAAGGGATAAGAAAGCCTTCTTCAGCGATCAATGCAAAGAAATAGAGGAAAACAACAGAATGGGAAAGACTAAGGATCTATTCAAGAAAATCAGAGATACCAAAGGAACATTTCATGAAAGATGGGCTCGACAAAGGACAGAAATGGTATGGACCTAACAGAAGCAGAAGATATTAAGAAGAGGTGGCAAGAATACACAGAAGAACTGTACAAAAAGAGCTTCACGACCCAGATAATCATGATGGTGTGATCACTGACCTAGAGCCAGACATCCTGGAATGTGAAGTCAAGTGGGCCTTAGAAAGTATCACTAGGAACAAAGCTAGTGGAGGTGATGGAATTCCAGTGGAGCTATTCCAAATCCTGAAAGATGATGCTGTGAAAGTGCTGCACTCAATATGCCAGCAAATTTGGAAAACTCAGCAGTGGCCACAAGATTGGAAAAGGTCAGTTTTCATTCCAATCCCAAAGAAAGGCAATGACAAAGAGTGCTCAAACTACCACACAATTGCACTCATCTCACACGCTAGTAAAGTAATGCTCAAAATTTTCCAAGCCAGGCTTCAGCAATATGTGAACCGTGAACTTCCTGATGTTCAAGATGGATTTAGAAAAGGCAGAGGAACCAGAGATCAAATTGCCAACATCCGCTGGCTCATCGAAAAGCAAGAGAGTTCCAGAAAAACATCTATTTCTGCTTTATTGACTATGCCAAAGCCTTTGACTCTGTAGATCACAATAAACTGTGGAAAATTCTGAGAGAGATGGGAATACCAGACCACCTGATCTGCCTCTTGAGAAATCTGTATGCAGGTCAGGAAGCAACAATTAGATCTGGTCATGGAACAACAGACTGGTTCCAAATAGGTAAAGCAGTATGTCAAGGCTGTATATTGTCACCATGTTTATTTAACTTATATGCAGAGTACATCATGAGAAATGCTGGACTGGAAGAAACACAAGCTGTAATCAAGATTGCCGGGAGAAATATCAATAACCTCAGATATGCAGATGATACCACCCTTATGGCAGAAAGTGAAGAGGAACTAAAAAGCCTCTTGATGAAAGTAAAAGTGGAGAGTGAAAAGGATGGTTTAGAGCTCAACATTCAGAAAACGAATATCATGGCATCTGGTCCCATCACTACATGGGAAATAGATGGAGAAACAGTGGAAACAGTGTCAGACTTTCTTTTTCTGGGCTCCAAAATCACTGCAGATGGTGACTGCAGCCATGAAATTAAAAGATGCTTACTCCTTGGAAGGAAAGTTATGACCAACCTAGATAGCATATTCAAAAGCAGAGACATCACTTTGCCAACAAAGGTTCGCCTAGTCAAGGCTATGGTCTTTCCTGTGGTCATGTATGGATGTGAGAGCTGGATTGTGAAGAAGGCTGAGCACCAAAGAATTGATGCTTTTGAACTGTGGTGTTGGAGAAGACTCTTGAGAGTCCCTTGGACTGCAAGGAGATCCAACCGGTCCATTCTGAAGGAGATCAGCCCTGGGATTTCTTTGGAAGGAATGATGCTAAAGCTGAAACTCCAGTATTTTGGCCACCTCATGCGAAGAGTTGACTCATTGGAGAAGACTCTGATGCTGGGAAGGATTGAGGGCAGGAGGAGAAGGGGACCACATAGGATGAGATGGCTGGATGGCATCACTGACTCGATGGATGTGAGTCTGAATGACCTCTGAGAGCTGGTGATGGATAGGGAGGCCTGGTGTGCTGCAGTTCATGGGGTCGCAAAGTGTCGGACATGACTGAGCGACTGATCTGTTCTGATCTGATCTGATCCCATGTTGCTGTACTTCAGGTATACCAACCAAGAGAGGCTATAGTGAATTCATAAGCTTCTACTAGATTCACTGTTTGTAGTAGAGTCCATGTGCTGTTTCCTGATGCACTGGTAGGCAAGACCTTCTTCTGTCCCTCAGTGTTTTCTGCTACATTGTACAAATCCTACAAAGGCATTTTCTTTTTCTTACAGATGCATGCCAAATCTATGTTGTTGAGATTGGAAACAAACAAGACATATTTTATGCTGCCATGAGGCTATCACAGTTTTTTAAATTTTATATTTAAATGTATATCAACCATAAAAATTTTCTTAGTTTTCAAACAGAATTTTAGTGAAATTCAACTTCCGCATTTTTTGGCTAAATGAATTTTCTTCCCAAAGATTGACTTAAGTTATAATGTTATTATGCTGTTTCTTAAAAGTAAACATATGGAAGGGTAAAAAGAGCACAGATTTTATAGTTATATGAATGATGATTCAAATCTTGTTTCTTCTGATTATTATTTGCTGTAATATAAGCCAAAAGCATATTATTATGTTTGAAGACACACACAATTTAGATTTTGAATTATTAAATACCTGATTCACGTACACTAATCAGAATCGACAACTAAGAAAACCAGAAATAGCTTTTTCCTCACTACATAAATGTTCAATCTTTGTTTTTAACAATTAGAGCAACAACAACAACAAAAAAATAAGCTAATTCTCAAAGGCTGGTCCTGACAAATCAAGATCAGATTCATCTATAAACTTAGAAATGTAAATTCTCTAGCCCAGCTCAAACTTACCATGCCAGAAAGTATGAAATTGGGACCCAGCAGATGGTGTTTAAACAAACCATCCAAATGATAATAAAACATACTTAAGTTTAAGAACTATTGAATTAGTTCTTAAAGTGACTGTATGAAGTATGAAGTGACTGTGCAAGCTAACAACAACAACAAAAACAAAGTCAAGCCTTATCTTACTTGAAGGATTCAATTAGAGTTGCTTTCTTTGCATTCAGTCACCACTTACTTCAAGCGAAAATATCCATTGATCTTTACTCATAGATGTCATTTACTTTAAGAAGAACAAGGAGATTGGTGTAACTTTATGACTTATTGTGAACTAATTTGTAAACATCTCAGTGCACTCAGGAGAAGGCAATGGCACCCCACTCCAGTACTCTTGCCTGGAAAATTACTTGGATGGAGGAGCCTGGTGGGCTGCAGTCCATGGGGTCGCTAAGAGTCGGACACGACTGAGCGACTTCACTTTCACTTTTTCACTTTCATGCATTGGAGAAGGAAATGGCAACCCACTCCAGTGTTCTTGCCTGGAGAATCCCAGGGACGGGAGAGCCTGGTGGGCTGACGTCTATGGGGTCACGCGGAGTCGGACACGACTGAAGTGACTTAGCAGCAGCAGCAGCAGCAGTGCACTCATAAGAGATTCAAGCAGACATTCTTTGCATATTTTGATGGTAGGCTGAAATTTTCTACACTAACTGGAGTTCTGGGAATCTTAGACACATTTTGCATTCTGTTGGTTTAATATTGTATCATTCTTATTAGTTCATTAACCCAAAAGATGTTACTTGTTTAAAAATTATGTTTTACTTAAACGTGTTTAAAATTTCAGGTTACTTATATCAAAGTAACCTACACGATGCAGACTTACTGAGAAAATTATTCTGTCTTTGGGCAAGATAACACAGTATACAACAAGCACATTTAAAAATGTAAGGGAAAAATATGCTTAACGGTGTGGTAGGCCACCTAACATATTATAGCAAATACCTGAAAGGAGACATCCTCTACATGATTTATAAAGTTTAGTTTTATGGTGTCTTTCCAAATTGGGCAGATTAGTGAAGGTAATATCTCTGCCTCCTCATCTGCCAAATGGAACTATTAGTAGTCAGGTTAACTTTTTTATAGGGTTTTTGTATGAATTAAATCAGATAAGAGACATAAAGCGCTGGACATGGTAAGTCAGAAATGATTGATGACCAATATCAGGCCTAGTCATCCTCTAGGAAAAAAAAAAAAAAAAAAAAAGTCCAAAAAGGCAAAATGGTTGTCTGAGGAGGCCTTAAAAATAGCTGAGAAAAGAAGAGAAGCAAAAGGCAAAGGAGAAAAGGAAAGATATACCCACCTGAATGTAGAGTTCCAAAGAATAGTAAGAAGAGACAAGAAAGCATTCCTAAGTAAACAGTGCAAAGAAATAGAGGAAAAAAAATAGAATGGGAAAGACTAGAGATCTCTTCAAGAAAATTAGAGATAGCAAGGGAAAAGTTCATGCAAAGATGAGCACAATAAAAGACAAAAACAGTATGGACCTAACAAAAGCAGAAGATATTAAGAGGTGGCAAGAATACACAGGACTATACAAAAAAGATCTTAATGACTCAGATAACCATGGTGGTGTGATCATTTACTTGAGCCAAACATCTTAGAGTGCAATGTCAAGTGGGCCTTAGAAAGAGCTGGTGGAGCTGATGGAATTCCAGCTGAGCTATTTCAAATCCTAGATGATGCTGTGAAAGTGCTGCACTCAATATGCTAGCAAATTTGGAAAACACAGCAGTGGCCACAGGACTGGAAAAGGTCAGTTTCATTCCAATTCCAAAGTAAGGCAATGCCAAAGAATGCTCAAACTACTGCACAATTGTACTCATTTCACATGCTAGGAAAGTAATGCTCAAAATTCTCCAAGCTAGATTTCATGTACTATTGTATATGAACTGAGAACTTCCAGATAGTCAAGCTGGATTTGGAAAAGGCAGAGGAACCAGAAATAAAATTGCCAGCACCTGTTGGATCAGAGAAAAAACAAGAGAAATTAGTGTAAATACTTTACATCTGCTTCATTGACTATGCTAAGGTCTTTCAATTTGCAGATCACAAAAGTCTGTGGAAAATTCTTAAAGAGATGGGAATACCAGACCACCTTACCTGCCTCCTGAGAAACCTGTATGCAGGTCAAGAAACAACAGTTAGACCAGGACATGGAATAACAGACTGGTTCAAAACTGGGAAAGGAATACATCGAGGCTGTATATTGTCACTCTGCTTATTTAACTTGTATGCAGAGTATATCATGTGAAATTCCAGGTTGGACGAAGCACAAGATTGCCAGGAGAAATATCAATCACCTCAGATATGCAGATGACACCACCCTTATGGCAGAAAATGAAGAGGAACTAAGGAGCCTCTTGATGAAAGTAAAAGAGGAAAGCGAAAATGCTGGCTTAAAGCTCAGCATTCAAAAAACTAAAATCATGGCATTTGGTCCCATCATTTCATGGCAAATAGATGGGGAAACAATGGAAACAGTGAGAGATTTTATTTTTAGGGGGCTCCAGAATCACTGCAGATGGTGACTGCAGCCATGAAATTAAGAGGCTTACTCCTTGGAAGAAAAACTATAACAGACAATAGTGTATTAAAAAGCAGAGACATTACTTTACCGACAAATGTCTGTATAGTCAAAGCTACGGTTCTTCCACTAGTCATGTATGTATGTGAGAATTGGACCATAAAAAGGCTGAGCACAGAGGAGTTGATGCTTTTGAATTGTGATATTTGAGAAGATTCTTGAGAGTTCCTTGGACTGCAAGGAAATCAAACCAGTCAATCCTAAAGGAAATCAATCCTGAATATTCACTGGAGGGACTGATACTGAAGCTGAAGATCCAGTACTTTGGCCACCTGATGCAAAGAGCTGATTTGTTGGAAAAGACCCTGATGCTGGATAAGATTGACGGCAAGAGGAAAAGGGGGCAACAGAGGATGAGATGGTTGAATGGCATCACCAACCCTATGGACATGAGTTTGAGCAAGCTTCAGGAGTTGACGACGGACAGGGAAGCCTGGAATGCTGGAGTCCATGGGGTCGCAAATGGTCAGATCCGACTGGCCTAGCTCTGCCAACAAAATTTCGAGTAATTTTTTAAGATAGTTGAACTTCTTTTGTCTTTTGATTTTAAAAGTGAGTGTTTGGGATTTGTAATACTTACGGCCCCATTCGGGTAACTTTCTTTGTGATAAGGCAATTAAATTGTTAAAAATCATTCCTCTTACATTGCCTTTTATATCCTAGTAACATGTTTATAGATATTACATTAAAATATTGCTAATTAATACTTTCCAATTTCAAAGGTTAGTGGCATCTTAGTGAATGAGGGTGGATGTAATGGACAATAATTCTCAAAGACAGTCCTAAAACTTTCAGATCATATCAGATCAGTCACTCAGTTGTATCCAACTCTTTGCGACCCCATGAACTGCAGCACGCCAGGCCTCCCTGTCCATCACCAACTCCCGGAGGTCACTCAGACTCACGTCCATCGAGTCAGTGATGCCATCCAGCCATCTCATCCTCTGCCGTCCCCTTCTCCTCCTGCCTCCAATCCCTCCCAGCATCAGAGTCTTTTCCAATGAGTCAACTCTTCGCATGAGGTGGCCAAAATACTGGAGTTTCAGCTTTAGCATCATTCCTTCCAAAGAAATCCCAGGGCTGATCTCCTTCAGAATGGACTGGTTGGATCTCCTTGCAGTCCAAGGGACTCTCAAGAGTCTTCTCCAACACCACAGTTCAAAAGCATCAATTCTTCGACGCTCAGCCTTCTTCACAGTCCAACTCTCACATCCATACATGACCACAGGAAAGACCATAGCCTTGACTAGGCAAACCTTTGTTGGCAAAGTGATGTCTCTGCTTTTGAATATGTTATCTAGGTTGGTCATAACTTTCCTTCCAAGGAGTAAGCGTCTTTTAATTTCATGGCTGCAGTCACTATCTGCAGTGATTTTCGAGCCCAGAAAAATAAAGTCTGACACTGTTTCCACTGTTTCTCCATCTATTTCCCATGTAGTGTTAGGACCAGATGCCATGATCTTCGTTTTCTGAATGTTGAGCTTTAAGCCAACCTTTTCACTCTCCTCTTTCACTTTCATCAAGAGGCTTTTTAGTTCCTCTTCACTTTCTGCCATAAGGGTGGTATCATCTGCATATCTGAGGTTATTGATATTTCTCCCAGCAATCTTGATTCCAACTTGTGTTTCTTCCAGTCCAGCATTTCTCATGATGTACTCTGCATAGAAGTTAAATAAACATGGTGACAATATACAGCCTTGACATACTCCTTTTCCTATTTGGAACCAGTCTGTTGTTCCATGACCAGTTCTAATTGTTGCTTCCTGACCTGCACACAGATTTCTCAAGAGGCAGATCAGGTGGTCTGGTATTCCCATCTCTCTCAGAATTTTCCACAGTTTATTGTGATCTACACAGTCAAAGGCTTTGGCTTAGTCAATAAAGCAGAAATAGATGTTTTTCTGGAACTCTCTTGCTTTTTCGATGATCCAGCAGATGTTGGCAATTTGACCTCTGGTTCCTCTGCCTTTACTAAATCCAGCTTGAACATCAGGAAGTTCACGGTTCACATACTGCTGAAGCCTGTCTTGGAGAATTTTGAGCATTACTTTACTAGCATGTGAGATGAGTGCAACTGTGCAGTAGTTTGAGCACTCTTTGGCATTGCCTTTCTTTGGGATTGGGATGAAAACTGACCTTTTCCAATCTTGTGGCCACTGCTGAGTTTTCCAAATTTGCTGGCATATTGAGTGCATCACTTTCACAGCATCATCTTTCAGGATTTGGAATAGCTCCACTGGAATTCCATCACCTCCACTAGCTTTGTTTGTAGTGATGCTTTCTAAGGCCCACTTGACTTCACATTCCAGGATGTCTGGCTCTAGGTCAGTGATCACACCATCATGATTATCTGGGTCGTGAAGCTCTTTTTTGTACAGTTCTTCTGTGTATTCTTGCCACCTCTTCTTAATATCTACTGCTTCTGTTAGGTCCATACCATTTCTGTCCTTCATCGAGCCCATTTTTGCATGAAATGTTTCTTTGGTATCTCTGATTTTCTTGAAGAGATCCCTAGTCTTTCCCACTCTGTTGTTTTCCTCTATTTCTTTGCATTGATCGCTAAAGAAGGCTTTCTTATCTCTTCTTGCTATTCTTTGAAACTCCGCATTCAGATGTTTATCTTTCCTTTTCTCATTTGCTTTTTGCTTTTCTTCTTTTCACAGCTATTTGCAAGGCCTCCCCAGACAGCCATTTTGCTATTTTGCATTTCTTTTCCATAGGGATGGTCTTGATCCCTGTCTCCTGTAAAGTGTCACGAACCTCATTCCATATTTCATCAGGCACTCTATCTATCAGATCTAGGCCCTTAAATCTATTTCTCACTTCCATTGTATAATCATAAGGGATTTGATTTAGGTCATACCTGAATGGTCTAGTGGTTTTCCCTACTTTCTTCAATTTAAGTCTGAATTTGGCAATAAGGAGTTCATGGTCTGAGCCACAGTCAGCTCCTGGTCTTGTTTTTGCTGACTGTATGGAGTTTTTCTCCATCTTCAGCTGCAAAAAATATAATCAATCTGATTTCGGTGTTGACCATCTAATGATGTCCATGTATAGAGTCTTCTCATGTGTTGTTGGAAGAGGGTGTTTGTTATGACTAGTGCATTTTCTTGTCAAAACTCTATTAGTCTTTGCCCTGCTTCATTCTGTATTCCAAGGCCAAATTTGCCTGTTACTCCAGGTGTTTCTTGACTTCCTACTTGTGCATTCCAATCCCTTATAATGAAAAGGACATCTTTTTTGGGTCTTAGTTCTAAAAGGTCTTGTAGGTCTTCATAGAACCGTTCAACTTCAGCTTCTTCAGCATTACTGGTTGGGGCATAGACTTGGATTACTGTGATATTGAATGGTTTGCCTTGGAAACGAACAGAGATCATTCTGTCATTTTTGAGATTGCATCATGTACTGCATTTCGGACTCTTTTGTTGACTATGATGGCCCCTCCATTTCTTCTGAGGGATTCCTGCCCGCAGGAGTAGATATAATGGTCCTCTGAGTTAAATTCACACATTCCAGTCCATTTTAGTTCACTAATTCCTAGAATGTCAACATTCACTTTTGCCATCTCTTGTTTGACCACTTCCAATTTGCCTTGATTCATGGACCTGACATTCCAAGTTCATATGCAATATTGTTATTTACAGCATCGGATTTGCTTCTATCACCAGACACTTCCACAGCTGGGTATTCTTTTTGCTTTGGCTCCATCCCTTCATTCTTTCTGGAGTTATTTCTCCACTGATCTCCAGTAGCATATTGGGCCCCTATTGACCTGGGGAGTTTCTCTTTCAGTATCCTATCTTTCTGCCTTTTCATACTGTTCATGGGTTTCTCAAGGCAAGAATACTGAAGTGGTTTGCCATTCCCTTCTCCAGTGGACCACACCCTGTCAGATCTCTCCACCATGACCTGCCCATCCTGGGTTTCCCCATGGGCATGGCTTAATTTTATTGAATTAGACAAGGCTGTGGTCCTGGTGTGATTAGATTGACTAGTTTTCTGTGAGTATGGTTTCAGTGTATTTGCCCTCTGATGCCCTCTTTCAAGACCTACCATCTACTTGGGTTTCTCTTACCTTGGGTGTGGGGTATCTCTTCCTGGCTGCTCCAGAAAAGCACAGCCATTGCACCTTAGCTTTGACAAGGGGTCTCTCCTCACCGCCGCCCTTCCTGACCTTGGAGGAAGGGTATCTCCTCACCGACGCCCTTCCTGAACTTGGTCGTGGGGTAGCTCCTCTCGGCTGCGCTCTTAGTGCACTGCGCAGCCGGCGGGGCGCTCTTAGTGCGCCGGTCGCGGGTAGGTGAGGTGCTCTGGAATTGTACAAATCATAAACATTCAAAAGTAGCAGATTGTACAGTTTGCCAAGACATTAAAAAATGCCATTTTATATTAAAAATATTAAGACATCCATTTCTTCTTTTCCTTTTTTTATGGTATGAGTCATTATTAAGACATTTTCAGAACATTTGCCATTGAAGTACACTTAAGAATTTAAGAGGTTTCAGTTCAGAATGCACTGGTCAGCTTGCTATTTTGGAGTTCAAAATATTTAAGATTTTATAAAATCTTCACTGTGACATTGACATCTGAGAACTACGTTTATTTTACTTTTGGAATGATGAGGAGAAGCAAAGTGGACATTGGGTTAAGGGTGGGAATAATGAAAGAATATAAATTGAATGGGTCATGTTTACCACTTTCTTTAATATTTTTTCATTCCAAAAAAGTCATAGTAGAGTCATCTTATTAAATTATACATGCTGCTGTCCTAAGAATTTTTTTAAATTCATGTTCTGTACTATTTGTTTGTTATTTTGACATAGGAAAGCTGTATCATTTCCCCAGGCTGACCATTACACTTTATGAAGTGTCATCCTCATTATACTTCAAGAGATAGAATATTGCCTTTACCCTGGGAACTCAACACTTTGTCATGTTAAGTTCCATTTCTCAGATAGATTTTGCTAGCAAATCTTCCATGATATCACAGGATGCTAGTATTCAAGATACAGGACATGTTATTGCTTAAAGGGTCTATTACTACATCATCACTTACTTTAGCATATCATTTTTAAACATTTTTATATACTAAAATTATACTCTGCAAGGAAGTTTATGATAGCACTAAGGGACTGTAAGGGATTCTTAAGGGATATATATTTAATTCTTTTGCCTTCAGGCAACAAAGTAACTCAGTTGTCTTCTTCCTTTTAGAAATACTTTTACTAAGTATTTGAATTTTCCTCCAATATGTTCTTAAACTATTCACTGTGTCTTAGAACATCTGTCTGTGTTTTCTAATCTACTTCTGAATTTGTTAAAAGCTATATTATCTAGGGTCCAAAAAAATCCCAAGCATGGTGTTTTTGATAAATTTCTGATAAAATTTTGATGAGATTTTTTAAATTAATTTTTTTAATATCTGGAAATTAACAAAAAAAATAGTCATATCATTCTGGATTGCTAAAGGTGATAAGTATTTTCTATGAGCCAGACACAGTAAATATGTTAATGATATCTACAACAAAACATTATAATGTTGCCATATTCATATTTTTATACATTAAAAACAGCAATTACAAAAATCTTCTATAATTGTCTAAGAGCATTGTAGCAGAACATAAGATGATCATATAATCTATCATTCAAATCAGGAATCTTTGGAGAAAGGCAACTCTATTAAAGTGTTCTTATTATTAATTAACACTCTAAAAAAGTATTCTTAATTATTGTATGATAATAATTAGGCTTAAGCAGAACAAAAAATATAACCTAGAACATTGTATGGTTAGACATAGCTAGCACTTTACTGCAAACTTTGAGGAGCTATTGGTTAGGAATTTTACTTCTCAGACCCCATTCTGGGTCTCTTGAAATCCTCTGACTGCTCTTCAGTAATGAAATGTGAATGTAATTAGTGTCACAATTGCTAGAATAGTCAAGAAGATGAGCTTTTCTGTCCCTCTCTTCCTCCTTCCTCTCAGTTGTATGCGTAGGACCAAAGGACCTAGAGAATGCCAGAGCCATATGTTGTAAGGTGACAGTTTAGCCTTAATCCCCAGGTAGAAGTCTGGGGATTTGTCAATTTAGGTGAGCAAGGAACCAACCTTAATTGTGTTACAGTATAGAGTTTGTGAGTGCATTTGTGATAATGGTCTATATTATCTTAAACAGATTTAATCACAGAATTGAAACAGGTGGCTTATTTAAAAGACTAGAACTGGATATTAGCATATATGGGTTCTGATACACACTTTGAAAAATAAATAAGACTAGGACAAATCACTTTAATATCCCGAGGTCACAGTAGTAGCTGTTGTTGTTAAATGTGGCATGCATGCTAAGTCTCTTTAGTCATGTCCAACTCTTTGTGACCCCATGGACTGTAGCCCACCAGGCCCCTCTGTCCATGGGATTCTCCAGGCAAGAATGCTGGAGTGAGTTGCCATGCCCTTCTCCTAGGGATCTTCCTGACCCAGAGACTGAACTCCAGTCTCTTAAGTCTCCTGCATTGTAGGCAGGTTCTTTACCACTAGCGCCACTTGGAAGCCCATTAAGGATGGCAATTTCCCTTTATTAAGGCTTCTTAAATACAAATTATTGAGCCTCACCCTATTTTTATGTATATTCATAGATAAGGTTGACTTAAAATTTTTCTTTTTTTATACCATACCAGTTAGGTGTTTGCATAAATTTTAGGCTCATAAAAATAAAGGCAGAAAAACCTTTTCTTCCTACTGTCTGGAATAATTTGTGTATTATTACAACTAATTTTTAATTTAACATTTGCTATAACTTTCAGTACAAGCAACCTGGCTTTGGACTTTTCATACTATAAAGAAAAGTTGGCCTTCCAGTGTTGAATTTATGTTTTATATAATAGATTTTTATTTGCATGTGTAACAGAGTAAAGGGCAAAATATTGTCTCTTAATTGATGATCTAACATCATTCATATGACTTTTTAGACACAATAATGAAAGCAACTTGTATAGGTAAATATTTATATCCATAAGATATTGATCCAATCTAACTTTACAGAGTGCATGATAAATAAGCACTTTTTTATGTCATAGAACTAAAATGAGCTAAAACAAAGATCATCTGAATATGCAAGAGGATGACCTTTGTTTCCTTTTCCTCTTTGAATGAACACAGATGCACCTCTCTTTTTTGTAGGAAGAAAATACCTCTTTGTTGATGGCTACAGTGGTAGGATAAAAAATCAATTGAAGCAGGACTGCATTATTCGTCACAGTTTCTGCTCAACAGCATGGGAATACCTTGGGTTAGGTTAGATTTCAACTGGTCATAGTAATGAATCCCATTATTCATCTCCTGAGCAATTCAGTTCCACCCTTGAGGGCAGTCCAAAGCTAAAATGTACTTTAGGTTAAATTTTCCAGGTTTTGAAATATATCTGTGTGCATTCACGTTCCTACGTAGAACTACCACTGCTGCTGAGAGGAGAAACCCTTGAGATGATAGAGGCAAACTTTAAGAATAGAATAAAAAGAAACATTTTTCCTCTGATGATTTCAGCACTTTTAGAAGTAGAAGATTCTTTCTTTAAACTTCTTCATGATGCTTTGAGACAATCTTGTTTCAATAAAACTCTTACCTTCAACATGTTCCTTTTTCTCTTACTGACAAGGTTCCAGGGTACCCTACCCTCATCCACCATGTCTTGTTCTTCCCTAGAGGCTATGTCTGCCTCAGAGTCTGGTTCCAGGCACTTTGTAATTTCCTCTTTTGCACATCCCCATTAACCTGAACACTGATCTACAAGATATCACATTTGTTCTCACTATTTCCCCCACTGAGAATGAGCACTAGTTGTTTTCAAGATCTTGCATCACCGGAACCCCCAAGCCTTTTGCTTTTTTTTGTGTGTGAAATTCCTGCTTGATTCTAGGGTCTGGTGTGGACTCCAGAGCCTACACTGCTGGTCTTGGATGTTTATTTCCCCATTTCAATGTCTCTTTTTATGTATGGCTTCCATATTATTTTTTACCTCCCTTTTTTCTTGCATGGTTTTTGGAGTCTGTGTAGAGACCTTCATATTTCAACAATTAACATTATCATAAGAGAACTTATGTGGGTGGGCAGAGGAGGCACTTCAAGTAAGGCAAACCATGACGAGTTTATAGTGTGGAAAGAATCATACTATTAGAGGGTTGTGATCTTGGCTTAGCTTGATCACTGATCATGTGGCATCACTAAGGGTTTTATTCATACAAATAAATAAGAAATAAGGGAAAGTATTAACCTGAGTCGTCCTTTTATTCTACTGCAATTTTTAATAATGTTCCCTGAGAACATGTCAATTGAATTCAAAGCTCAAATAAAGCCATTCTTCCCCATTTTCTTCCAATCTTGCTACAGATTTGTTACTTGAAGGAAGTGTGTCACTTAGCACATATAGTGGAAAAAGACAAAGCAGTACAATGCAGTATTATCCAGAAGACATAAGGCATGGAAGACAAAAGAGAGAGAACTATGTGTGTCAACAAATTTTTTAGCACAAAATGATACATGAAGTGCCCTCAGTATCCTGAAAGCTGAGTAACAGTGTTAACTGCTCCTCTAATCTGAGTAGGCGCACATAGAAATGGATATTGGGTCAAGAGCATTCTATGACTAGTATATATTGTGTCTGACATAGAATTTGTCATGTTAGAATTTCTCAATAGTATTTTGATAAACAAATAATCAAAGAAATATGTAAATGGGAAATAAACTTTCCTAACTTTGGAGTTCATTTTACCTCTCTTATCTTATATGCATTGACTATTTTGAACAGTAGTTTTCAACCAGGGTTTATAAACCCCTGCTAAGGAAAAGGTTGAAGTGCATGGAGTTGCTTTGAGTTGTCCAGTGATGGCTCAGGAGATATTTAATGTGTGATGATTGAAGACAATACATACTTTGCAGTGTGTACAACAGTCTGGCACAAGAAAAATCTTTTCCATCCAAAATGCCAAAAGTGCCCAGATTGAAGCCTACTGACATAGGTTCAGGGCTGTCCTAGGAGAGGCATAGTATTCCTAAGATGATAAAATAGGTTCCACTCTCAGAGACCAATAGTTTGGGGTTAAAATGTAATATGCATTATAGTTCTGACTATGACACTGGTCCAACACATATAACAAGCAAGTTAATTGTGGAAAGTAGAAAAACTGGAGAAAACTAACCACTGCTAACCACTGCTCCCCAGGAACTAAATTTCCTAAAAATTTCATTTGTGCCAAAGAACTGCTATAAGTTTTCATGCTTGTTTGTATCACTAGTCACTCATTTCAAGTTTTGGCCCACGTGTTGGATTGGTACACCCTAAATCATAGGCCAATATCTTTTCTATAATAATCAAAACCACCAAAATGCAATTATCTCTTCTGGGGGGCCGAGGGGGCAAAATAAATGTTCTCCAAATAAGAAAAAAAGAAAACTAAGAGGAAGAGTTTGATAATGATAAATGACAAAGGTGGTATTTTAATTCTAGTGAGGACTTGATTGTTGATTTGCAAAATATTACTAGGATAACTACCTTTGAGAAGAAAAATATTAGCTTCCTATTCACATGTATAGAATTAAATTCTGAATTGATTAAAAATTCAAATGTAAGAAAGAAAATATTTTAAACGTTTATAACAAATTTTAGAATGTACTTATAACTTTAAGAATGTGGGAAACATGCTTAAGTAAATCTAAAGACTGAAGAAAAAAAAAAAAAGAATCATCCTGCAATGCAGGAGACGCCAGTTCAATTCCTGGGTTGGGAAGATCGACTGGAAAAGGCATGGGCTATCCAATTTAGTATTCTTGGGCTTCTCTTGTGGCTCAGCTGGTAAAGAACCCACCTGCTTTGTGGGAGGCCTGGGTTCGATCCCTGGGTTGGGAAGATCCCCTGGAGAAGGGAAAAGCTACCCACTCCAGTATTCTGGCCTGGAGAATTCCATGGACTGTACAGTCCATGGGGGGCACAAAGAGTTGGACCTGATTTAGTAACTATCACTTTAACTTTTCAAATATATCCTTAGAATCAAATTCCTCAAACCAATGAATGTATCACCCAACATCACTAAAAATACTTTGCAGACATGACTAAGATTAAGGTCTTTGGGCTGGGAGATTATCCTGAATTATCTAGATGGACACAATCCAAATATATGAATTTTTAAAAGCAGAGAATATTTCCAGTCTCTGATCAGAGAGAGAGGTGACATGAAGAAGACTTGACTTGCCATTTCTGACTTTGAAGATGAGAGAGAGAAGATCACTCCTTACGGAATGCAGTGCGTTTCAGATCAGATTAGATCAGATCAGATCAGTTGCTCAGTCCTGTCCGACTCTTTGCGACCCCATGAATTGCAGCACGCCAGGCCTCCCTGTCTATCACCAACTCCTGGAGTTCACTCAGACTCACGTCCATCGAGTCAGTGATGCCATCCAGCCATCTCATCCTCTGTCGCCCCTTCTCCTCTTACCCCAATCCCTCCCAGCATTAGATTCTTCTCCAATGAGTCAACTCTTCACATGAGGTGACCAAAGTACTGGAGTTTCAGCTTTAGCATCATTCCTTCCAAAGAAATCACAGGGCTGATCTCCTTCAGAATGGATTGGTTGGATCTCCTTGCAGTCCAAGGGACTCTCAAGAGTTCTCCAACACCACAGTTCAAAAGCATCAATTCTTCGGCGCTCAGCCTTCTTCACAGTCCAAATTTCACATTCATACATGATGACAGGAAAAACCATAGCCTTGACTAGACGAACCTTTGATGGCAAAGTAATGTCTCTGCGTTTGAATATGCTATCTAGGTTGGTCATAACTTTCCTTCCAAGGAGTAAGCGTCTTTTAATTTCATGGCTACACTCACCATGTGCAGTGATTTTGGAGCCCAGAAAAATAAAGTCTGACACTGTTTCCACTGTTTCCTCATCTATTTCCCATGAAGTGATGGGACCAGATGCCATGATCTTCGTTTTCTGAATGTTGAGGTTTAAGCCAACTTTTTCACTCTCCACTTTCACTTTCATCAACAGGCTTTTGAGTTCCTCTTCACTTTCTGCCATAAGGGTGGTGTCATCTGCATATCTGAGGTTATTGATATTTCTCCCATCAATCTTGATTCCATCTTGTGTTTCTTCCAGTCCAGCGTTTCTCATGATGTATTCTGCATATAAGTTAAATAAACAGGGTGACAATATACAGCCTTGATATACTCCTTTTCATATTTGAAACCAGTCTGTTGTTCCATGTCCAGTTCTCACTGTTGCTTCTTGACCTGCATACAAATTTCTCAAGAGGCAGATCAGGTGGTCTGGTATTCCCATCTCTTTCAGAATTTTCCACAGTTTATTGTGATCCACACTTTCAAAGGCTTTGACATAGCCAATAAAGCAGAAATAAATGCTTTTCTGGAACTCTCTTGCTTTTTTGATGATCCAACAGATGTTGGCAATTTGATCTCTGGTTCCTCTGCATTTTCAAAAACCACCTTGAACATCAGAAAGTTCATGGTTCACATATTACTGAAGCCTGGCTTGGAGAATTTTGAGCATAATTTTACTAGCGTGTGAGATGAGTGCTATTGTGCAGTAGTTTGAGAATTCTTTGACATTGCCTTTTTTGGGATTGGAATGAAAACTGACCTTTTCCAATCCTCTGGCCACTGCTGAGTTTTCCAAATTTGCTGGCATATTGAGTGCAGCCCTTTCATAGCATCATCTTTCAGGGTTTGAAATAGCTCCACTGGAATTCCATCACCTCCACTAGCTTTGTTTGTAGTGATGTTTTCTAAGGCCCACTTGACTTCACATTCCAGGATGTCTGGCTCTAGGTCAGTGATCACACCATCATGATTATCTGTGTCGTGAAGCTCTTTTATGTACAGTTCTTCTGTGTATTCTTGCCATCTCTTCTTAATATCTTCTGCTTCTGTTAGGTCCATACCATTTCTGTTTTTTATCAAGCCCATCTTTGAATTAAATATTCCTTTGGCATATCAGAAATATTTGGTTCTTCTGTGTATTTTTGCCATCTCTTCTTAATATCCTCTGCTTCTTTCTTCTTAATATCTTCTGCTTAAGTTCTTCTGTGTATTCTTGCCATCTCTTCTTAATATCTTCTGCTTCTGTTAGGTCCATACCATTTCTGTCCTTTATCAAGCCCATCTTTTCATGAAATGTTCCTTTGGTATATCAGAAATATTTTGTATTTCATCTTTGCATGAAATGTTCCTTTGAATGAAATGTTCCTTTGGTATATCAGTGGGTTTAGCAACTAGAAACTTCTCTGGAATTTCAGCCAGCAAGAAAATCTGCCTCGGTGCTCTGCCTACATAGAACTGGACTGTGCTAACAAGCCAAATGAACAGAAAAAGGTTTTTTCTCTAAAGACTCTGAAAAGAAATACAATCTGTTAACATCTTTATTTTAGGCTGCTGAGACCTATTCCACTTCTGACCTAAAAAACTGTAAAGAAATAAATCTGTGCTGTTGTAAGAAACTAAGCTTGATGACTTGTTATAGCATCAGTAAAAGTCTAGCACAACCACACAACAAATAAAAGTGCTCACCTGCTGTCCAAACTGTAATAGCCCAAGTTCTATGAAGGTATTATCCAGGTATTAGGAAGAAAAACTTTGGGTGGTCCATTCCTCCTTCAGATTGACACATGCTCTCATTTTATAAATTTTGAATTAAAATTAATAAAATTGTTAAGTTCACTGCCACACCATGCCTAAAAATATAAGAAGGATGGAGAAGAAGATAAAGGATATCATATAAACGTGTAAACATATATGGAAGACCTGGCCTTGATCCCTGGATTGGGAAGATCTCCTGGAAAAGGAAACAGTTACCCGCTCCAGTATTCTGGCCTGGAGAATTCTATGGATAGAGGAACCTGGAAGCCTACAGTCCATGGCATTGCAAAGAATCAGACACAACTGCACAACTTTCACATACTACACAAAATAGAAGAACATTTATGCTACTTTTCATTTCTACAACTCATCATAGGGACAAAGCTGAATTATTGCTTTCCTTGTTTTTCTTCAATTATTTTCATATTTAATTAGGTATAATTGAAAACATAATTGTAATATAATATAGTGTACATCACCCTTATGGCAGAAAGTGAAGAGGAACTAAAAGCCTCTTGATGAAAGTAAAAGTGGAGAGTGAAAATGTTGGCTTAAAGCTCAACATTCAGAAAACGAAGATCATGGCATCTGGTCCCATCACTACATGGGAAATAGATGGGGAAACAGTGGAAACAGTGTCAGACTTTGTTTTTCTGGGCTCCAAAATCACTGCAGATGGTGACTGCAGCCATGAAATTAAAAGACGCTTACTCCTTGGAAGGAAAGTTATGACCAACCTAGATAGCCTATTCAAAAGCAGAGACATTACTTTGCCAACAAAGGTTCATCTGGTCAAGGCTATGATTTTTCCTGTCATCATGTATGAATGTGAAAGTTGGACTGAGAAGAAGGCTGAGTGCCGAAAAATTGATGGTTTTGAACTGTGGTGTTGGAGAAGACTCTTGAGAGTCCCTTGGACTGCAAGGAGATCCAACCAGTCCATTCTGAAGGAGATCAGCCCTGGGATTTCTTTGGAAGGAATGATGCTAAAGCTGAAACTCCAGTACTTTGGCCACCTCATGAGAAGAGTTGACTCATTGGAGAAGACTCTGATGCTAAGAGGGATTGGGGGCAGGAGGAGAAGGGGACAACAGAGGACGAGATGGCTGGATGGCATCATTGACTCGATGGACGTGGGTCTGAGTGATCTCCGGGAGTTGGTGATGGACAGGGAGGCCTGGCGTGCTGCAGTTCATGGGGTCGCAAAGAGTCAAACACGACTGAGCAACTGATCTGATCTGATAGTGTACATCATCGTGATTTGATATATATACTCTATGAAAGGATTCCTGCTATGTAGTTAGTTAACAGATCTATAATCTCTCTCTTTTTTTTTTTGGTAATAACGTTTAAGTTTCACTCTTTTAGCAAATTTTAGTTATGTAATGTAACAGAGGAGCCTGGTGGGCTACAGTCCACGGAGTTGCAAATAGTTGGACATGACTGAGCGACTTCACTCACTCACTCACTCAATGTAGTATCATCAATTGGAACAACAATGTGTTATATTAGATCCATTTTCATATTTTTCAAGATTGTGATTTGATTTCTGTATTGATTGCTTCTTTGTCCCAATAGTTGCTTTAGTAGCATGTTGTTTAATCTCTACATAGTAATGAATTTCCAGTTTTTATACTGTAATTGATTTCTAGTTTAGTGTCATTATGGTCAGAAAAGGTGTTTGATATTAACATAATTTCAGTCTTCTTTTTTTTTTTTTTTTAGATATCAAGAATCTCTTTTATTGATTATCAGAAACATTACAAACATCTAATATGAACAAATTGTAACATGACAGTGAGTAGTTTGAACAATTGATACATTTCAGATATATTATTATACATATTTCAATGCTATTCTCCCCAGTCGTCTTCTTAAATTTACTAAGACTTACTTTGTGGCTTATGTGTTACCTATATTGGACAATACGCATGTGTGCTTGAGACTAATGTATATTCTGCTATTGTTGGATGGAATATTCTGTGAATATACTGTGGGGCCTTTTGGAGACAATTAGATCATGAGGTGAGAACCTTATAAGAGAGGGAGAGAGATGATGTTCTCTCTGCCTAGTGAGTATACAGCAATAAGGAAGATGTCTGCAAATCAGTAAAGTGATCTCACCAGGAACCAACTGATTGGTACCTTGATCTTCCACTTTTTGGTCTTTAGAAGTAAGAGAAATTAATGTCTGTTGTTTAAACCTCTCAGTGTATGGTGTTTCATTACAGCAGCCTAAACTGCTTCAGACAAACAACTTAAAAAAATGACATATGCATTTCAAAACAAGAAGTAAAAAATGACTTTGAGTAATACAAAAGTTTGAATAATCTCTAGTTATTAAATATATTGAGTTTGTGAAATGAATATTTAAATAATTTGTTTTCCCTTTACAGAAGAGAAAAATCTATGCCCAAAGAACTAAATTGTTGTATTCTTTCAATATCACATAAATAATTTCAGAAAACATTGAAGGACAAAATGAAACACTACCCAGTTGAGTACATAGGGCTTTTATTACCATGATACCAAAACCAGGAAAACACATTGCAAGATATAAAGTCTAAGAACTCATTACTCATAAATATCAATGCTAAACCCAGAATTGAAAGAGACATGTGTACCCCAATGTTCATCGCAGCACTGTTTATAATAGCCAGGACATGAAAGCAACCTGAATGTCTATCAGCAGATGAATGAATAAGAAAGCTGTGGCACATATACACAATGGAGTATTACTCAGCCATTAAAAACAATACATTTGAATCAGTTCTAATGAGGTGGATGAAACTGGAGTGTATTATACAGAGTGAAGTAAGCCAGAAAGAAAAACACCTATACAGTATACTAACGCATATATATGGAATTTAGAAAGATGGTAACAATAACCCTGTGTACGAAACAGCAAAAGAGACACTGATGTATAGAACAGTCTTTTGGATTCTGGGAGAGGGAGAGGGTGGGATAATTTGGGAGAATGGCATTGAAATATGTATAACATCATATATGAAACGAGTCACCAGTCCAGGTTTGATGCACGATACTCGATGCTTGGGGCTGGTGCACTGGGACAACCCAGAGGGATGGTATAGGGAGGGAGAAGGGAGGACGGTTCAGGATGGTGAACACATGTATATGTGTGGCAGATTCATTTTGATATATGGCAAAACCAATACAATATTGTAAAGTTAAATAAAATTAAATTAAAAAAAAAAAAAATAAAAATGCTTCAAAAAAAATCAATGCTAGAAACCATTAACTAAATATTAGAGAATTAAATATAGGCATCAGAGGGCAAACACACTGAAACCATACTCACAGAAAACTAGTCAATCTTATCACACCAGGACCACAGCCTTGTCTAACTCAATGAAACTAAGCCATGCCCGTGGGGAAACCCAGGATGGGCCGGTCATGGTGTAGAGATCTGACAGGGTGTGGTCCACTGGAGAAGGGAATGGCAAACCACTTCAGTATTCTTGCCTTGAGAAACCCCATGAATAGTATGAAAAGACAAAATGATAGGATACTGAAAGAGAAACTCCCAGCTCAACAGGGGCCCAATATGCTCCTGGAGATCAGTGGAGAAATAACTCCAGAAAGAATGAAGGGATGGAGACAAAGCACAAACAATACCCAGCTGTGGATGTGTCTGGTGATAGAAGCAAAGTCTGATGCTGTAAAGAGCAATATCGCATAGGAACCTGGAATGTCAGGTCCATGAATCAAGGCAAATTGGAAGTGGTCAAACAAGAGATGGCAAGAGTGAATGTCGACATTCTAGGAATTAGCGAACTAAAATGGACTGGAATGGGTGAATTTAACTCAGATGACCATTATATCTACTACTGTGGGCAGGAATCCCTCAGAAGAAATGGAGTGGCCATCATGGTCAACAAAAGAGTCCGAAATGCAGTACTTGGATACAATCTCAAAAAGACGGAATGATCTCTATTCGTTTCCAAGGCAAACCATTCAGTGTCACACTAATCCAAGTCTATGCCCCAACCAGTAACACTGAAGAAGCTGAAGTTGAACGGTTCTATGAAGACCTACAAGACCTTGCAGAACTAACACCCAAAAAAGATGTCCTTTTCATTATAGGGGACTGGAATGCAAAAGTAGGAAGTCAAGAATCACCTGGAGTAACAGGCAAATTTGGTCTTGGAATATGGCATGAAGCAGGGCAAAGACTAATAGAATTTTGCCAAGAAAATGCACTGGTCATAGCAAATACCCTCTTCAAACAACACAAGAGAAGACTCTATACATGGACAACACCAGATGGTCAACACCGAAATCAGATTGATTATATTCTTTGCAGCCAAAGATGGAGAAGCACTATAAAATCAGCAAAAAAAAGACCAGGAGCTGACTGTGGCTCAGACCATGAGCTCCTTATTGCCAAATTCAGACTGAAATTGAAGAAAGTAGGAAAACCACTAGACCATTCAGGTATGACCTAAATCAAATCCATTATGATTATACAGTGGAAGTGAGAAATAGGTTAAAGGGCCTAGATCTGATAGATAGAGTGCCTGATGAACTATGGAACGAGATTCATGACATTGTACAGGAGACAGGGATCATGATCATTCCCATGGAAAAGAAATGCAAAAAAGCAAAATGGCTGTCTGGGGAGGCCTTACAAATAGCTGTGAAAAGAAGAGAAGTAAAAAGCAAAGGAGAAAAGGAAAGATATAAACATCTGAATGCAGAGTTTCAAAGAATAGCAAGAAAAGATAAGAAAGCCTTCTTCAGCGATCAATGCAAAGAAATAGAGGAAAACAACAGAATGGGAAAGACTAGGGATGTCTTCAAGAAAATCAGAGATATCAAAGGAACATTTCATGCAAAGATGGGCTCGATAAAGGACAGAAATGGTATGGATCTAACAGAAGCAGAAGATATTAAGAAGAGGTGGCAAGAATACACAGAAGAATTGTACAAAAAAGATTTTCACAACCAGATAATCACGATGGTGTGATCACTGACCTAGAGCCAGACATCCTGGAATGTGAAGTCAAGTGGGCCTTAGAAAGCATCACTAGGAACAAAGTTAGTGGAGGTGATGGAATTCCAGTGGAGCTATGCCAAATCCTGAAATATGATGCTGTGAAAGTACTGCACTCAATATGCCAGCAAATTTGGAAAACTCAACAGTGGCCACAAGATTGGAAAAGGTCAGTTTTCATCCCAATCCCAAAGAAACGCAATGCTCAAACTACCACACAATTGCACTCATCTCACATGCTAGTAAACTAATGCTCAAAATTCTCCAAGCCAGGCTTCAGCAATATGTGAACCGTGAATTTCCGTATGTTGAAGCTGGTTTTAGAAAAGGCAGAGGAACCAGAGATCAAATTGCCACCATCCACTGGCTCATGGCAAAAGCAAGAGAGTTGCAGAAAAACATCTGCTTTTGCTTTATTGACTATGGCAAAGCCTTTGACTGTGTGGATCACAATAAACTGGAAAATTCTGAAAGAGATGGGAATACCAGACCACCTGATCTGCCTCTTGAGATATTTGTATGCAGGTCAGGAAGCAACAGTGAGAACGGGACATGGAACAACAAACTGGTTCCAAATAGAAAAAGGAGTACGTCAAGGCTGTATATTGTCACCCTGTTTATTTAATTTATTTGCAGAGTACATCATGAGAAATGCTGGACTGGAAGAAATACAAGTTGGCATCAAGATTGCTGGGAGAAATATCAATAACCTCAGATATGCAGATGACACCACCCTTATGGCTGAAAGTGAAGAGGAACTAAAAAGCCTCTTGATAAAAGTGAAAGTGGAGAGTGAAATCAGATCAGATCAGATCAGTCACTCAGTCGTGTCCGACTCTTTGCGACCCCATGAACCGCAGCACGCCAGGCCTCCCTGTCCATCACCAGCTCCCAGAGGTCACCCAGACTCATACCCATCAAGTCAGTGATGCCATCCAGCCATCTCATCCTCTGTCGTCCCCTTCTCCTCCTGCCCTCAATCCCTCCCAGCATCAGAGTCTTCTCCAATGAGTCAACTCTTCTCATGAGGTGGCCAAAATACTGGAGTTTCAGCTTTAGCATCATTCCTTCTAAAGAAATTCCAGGATTGATCTCCTTCAGAATGGACTGGTTGGATCTTCTTGCAGTCCAAGGGACTCTCAAGAGTCTTCTCCAACACCACAGTTCAAAAGCATCAATTCTTCGGCACTCAGTCTTCTTCACAGTCCAGCTCTCACATCCATACATGACCACAGGAAAGACCATACCCTTGACTAGGCAAACCTTTGTTGGTAAAGTAATGTCTCTGCTTTTCAATATGCTATCTAGGTTGGTCATAACTTTCCTTCCAAGGAGTAAGGGTCTTTTAATTTCATGACTGCAGTCACCATCTGCAGTGATTTTGGAGCCCAGAAAAACAAAGTCTGACACTGTTTCCAATGTTTCCCCATCTATTTCGCATGTAGTGATGGGACCAGATGCCATGATCTTCGTTTTCTGAATGTTGAGCTTTAAGCCAACCTTTTCACTCTCCACTTTCACTTTCATCAAGAGGCTTTTTAGCCCCTCTTCACTTTCTGCCATAAGAGTCGTGTCATCTGCATATCTGAGGTTATTGATATTTCTCCCAGCAATCTTGATTCCAACTTGTGTTTCTTCCAGTCCAGCATTTCTCATGATGTACTCTGCATATAAGTTAAATAAACATGGTGACAATATGCAGCCTTGACGTACTCCTTTTCCTACTTGGAACCAGTCTGTTGATCCATGACCAGTTCTAACTGTTGCTTCCTGACCTGCATACAGATTTCTTAAGAGGCAGATCAGGTGGTCTGGTATTCCCATCTCTTTCAGAATTTTTCATAGTTTATTGTGATCCACACAGTCAAAGGCTTTGGCATAGTCAATGAAGCAGAAATAGATGTTTTTCTGGAACTCTCTTGCTTTTTCCATGATCCAGCGGATGTTGGCAGTTTGATCTCTGGTTCCTCTGCCTTTTCTAAAACCAGCTTGAACATCAGGCAGGTCACAGTTCACATATTGCTGAAGCCTGGCTTGGAGAATTTTGAGCATTACTTTACTAGCGTGTGAGATGAGTGCAATTGTGCGGTAGTTTGAGCACTCTTTGGCATTGCCTTTCTTTGGGATTGGGATGAAAACTGACCTTTTCCAATCTTGTGGCCACTGCTGAGTTTTCCAAATTTAAAATGGACTGGAATGGGACAGTGAAAAGGTTGGCTTAAACCTCAACATTCAGAAAATGAAGATCATGGCATCTGGTCCCATCACTTCATGGGAAATAGATGGAGAAACAGTGGAAACAGTGTCAGACTTTATTTTTCTTTGCTCCAAAATCACTGCAGATGGTGACTGCAGCCATGAAATTAAAAGACGCTAACTCCTTGGAAGGAAAGTTATGACCAACCTAGATAGCATATTCAAAAGCAGAGACATTACTTTGCCAACAAAGGTTCGCCTAGTCAAGGCTGTGATTTTTCCTGTGGTCATGTATGGATGTGAGAGCTGGACTGTGAAGAAGGCTGAGTGCCAAAGAATTGATGCTTTTGAACTGTGGTGTTTGAGAAGACTCTTGAGAGTCCCTTGGACTGCAAGGAGATCCAACCAGTCCATTCTGAAGGAGATCAGCCCTGGGATTTCTTTGGAAGGAATGATGCTAAAGCTGAAACTCCAGTACTTTGGCCACCTCATGCAAAGAGTTGACTCATTGGAAAAGACTCTGATGCTGGGAGGGATTGGGGGCATGAGGAGAAGGGGACGCCAGAGAATGAGATGGCTGGATGGCTTCACTGGCTCGATGGATGTGAGTCTGAGTGAACTCCGGGAGTTGGTGATGGACAGGGAGGCCTGGCGTGCTGCAATTCATGGGGTCGCAAAGAGTCGGACACGAATGAGTGACTGATCTGATCTGATCTGATCAGATCTATACAAAATGATATTGCAAGATAATTGGGATTTATTTCAATAATGCAAAGTTGATTCTAATTTGTAAATCAATGTAATTTATGTTAATAGAGTAAAAAACCTGTATAACAATCTCAGTGGATACAAAAAATGTATTTGAATTTAATAAAACTCGACACCCATAATGATAAATAAATTTTGTCTAACTAAAACTAGAAAGCAGTTTTATCAATCGTATAAAAGACATCTATGAGAAATCTATATCTAATATTTCACTTAATGGTGAGACACTGAAGACTTTCCCTCTAAATTTAGAAACACAGAAATGATATCTATTTGTCATTGTACATGATGCCTCTAACTTCATAGTAAGCAATGTATACCAAAATATCTTGAAAGGAAAAAGTAGAACTGTATTTGTAGATTACATATGCAAGTGCATTGAAAATCTTATGTAATCTACAAAATACAACCACTGCTGCTGCTGCTAAGTCTCTTCAGTCGTGTCTGACTCTGTGCAACCCCAGAGATGGCAGCTCACCAGGCTCCCCCATCCCTGGGATTCTCCAGGCAAGAACACTGGAGTGGGTTGCCATTTCCCTCTCCAATGCATGAAAGTAAAAAGTGAAAGTGAAGTCGCTCAGTCGTGTCTGACTCTTAGCGACCCCATGGACTGCAGCCCACCAGGCTCTTCCATCCAATACAACCACTACGACCAACAAATAAATTGTGTAAATCACAAGATACAAAGTTAACATGGAAATAAATTATGTATGTATATATATGTATATGCTTTGAACTGTGGTGTTGAAGACTCTTGAGAGTCCCTTGGACTGCAAGGAGATCCAACCACTCCATTCAAAGGAGATTAGCCCTGGGTATTCTTTGGAAGGTATGATGGTAAAGCTGAAACTCCAGTACTTTGGCCACCGCATGCAAAGAGTTGACTCATTGGAAAAGACCCTGATGCTGGGAGGGATTGGGGGCAGGAGGAGAACAGGATGACAGAGGATGAGATGGCTGGATGGCATCACTGACTCAATGGACGTGAGTCTGGGTGTACTCCGGGAGTTGGTGATGGACAGAGAGGCCTGGCGTGCTGTGATTCATTGGGTTGCAAAGAGTCAGACATGACTGAGCGACTGAACTGAACTGAACTGATATCAATTACATTATGGAATAAAAAACTGGAAAACAGAATATCATTTATAGTACTATCTAAAAACATGAAATAATTTGACATAATAGTTTCAAAAATTGTGTAAGACTACATTAAAAACAAATTCCTGAGAGAAATTAAGACCTTGGAAAGATGAAGAGATATGTGTCCAACCTCTAAGTATTAATGCTAGTTCTTTTGATGTTTATATCTTTTTTTTTTTTTGGCTGCAATATATGGCTTACAGGGTGTTAGTTCCCCAACTAGAGAGATTGAAACCAGACTGACAGTGAGTCCTAACCATTAAACCATGAGGGAATTTCTTTGATGTTTGTATTATTCTATGACTGCATTTTGGCCTACAGTAATTGTGAGAATTATAGGCTGTAGTACGCATGCTATTTCAGAAATGCATGCACCTTAATATCAATTTAACTTGGCAATAACTAATATTTATTGAGCACCTATAAAATGTCAAGAATATCAGTTTTAGATATATCATGCTTTCTCATTTAATCTTCTCTAGTTACCTGTCTTTATTCCTATTTTATAAGCAATGAAACTGAGACCTAGGATCATATAATTGGAAATGGCCAACTTTCAATATAAGTTATTTGTCTCCAGAGATAGAACTGCAAACTATGTTATATTTTCTCAATCTAACAATCTGAATTTCCATGAAGAAGTAGTTCTAGTTTCAAAAACAATATTACCAAATGCATGGTCTCAGTTTCAAATCTAGATATAAATTACTCAATAGGTCATTGTATCCTCAGGTATGAAGAAACACTGAGCTTGTCAATTATTTGCAGTTCTTAAAACTTATTTTATTTCAGTTATGTATAGTTCTCCAAATCATAAAGTGGTAGTTAGGAGCCTATATGCATTCATACTTAGACTTCAATTGTGTATCATATTAATTGTAGAGTATAGCAATTCCTATTGAATTTATTTGTATATAAATGAGAAATAAACGCCAATGCTAATAAATAGGAAACACTCACAGGCAGAAATGAATCTTAAAAGCATATGATTCTTATTCAGAGAGCTTTGGCTGTTTATAATTTGAGCTGAGCAAGTGAATGTTATATTTTTAGTGCCTATTATAACAAAGTATTAGCATCATCCAGCAAACACTATGAGAAAATTCCTACCTCCTACAGCTATATCTACCGATAGAAATGGAGACAATATATTTTGAGGAAGCTTTTCGGCACAGATTGCAGCAGCAGGAGTGTTTTGCTCATTGTCATTTTATGTAACAGAATATGGTAAAAATATCATAAATTATGAGAAATGGAAAATTATTTGCATTTTACCATAAAAATTTAATCCAAAAGAAACAAGCTGTTCTTTAATACATGGTAGAGTACAATCTATTTATCATCAAAAGATATTTATCAAAATGAATCTCAATTAATTTCATAAAATTGACAGTTTAAAAACTTGCACCTGAAACAATTGATTTCTGATGTTTTCTTAAGGAGTTAAATGATTTGGAATCTATCTAGCATGGATTCCAAGAGAAAGAGGGTATTTCAGCTCTGCTACACAGGAATGATTGTTAAATATTACAAAATACATTCAGGTTGCTATTTTAGTTAGATAAACTTTAAGATACGTGGAATATCATAAAGTAATATGAAAAAATACAATCTCTAGTGAGAATGCTGCATGATTGTAGTTGCACCCACTAATATGTCATTAATGTCCATTAGATCAGATCAGATCAGTCGCTCAGTCGAGTCCGACTCTTTGCGACCCCATGAACCGCAGCACGCCAGGCCTCCCTGTCCATCACCAACTCCCAGAGGTCACTCAGACTCACATCCATTGAGTCAGTATATGTTAACAAAAGTCAAACATATTTGGCAGCAGAAAGTATCAGTAATCCAAAAAGTTATGAATTTAATCTTGGAACTTAGCATTTCTCTCATTATTAGTGACAGATTACTTACCATTTGATTGATTTTAAACTGAATTCAATTTCTTTCACACTCAGAGACAGTAGGTCTTTACTAATCTGCATTGCAGATTATCTACTCCTTCAGTTTCAATAGAGCATTATTATTTCTTAACATTTATCACTCTTTAAAAGATCTTTCTCTTAGAACTGCAGCAATTTCCCTATTAAACAGTTATCATGCCAATGCCATTAAGTGATAGGGATGGGAGAGAGAGAGAGAATGAGGAAGAAGGTATGAGAAACAGGGAAATGAAGAGAAAGAGAAAAGAGGGGAAGAAAAGGATATAAGAAATGCAATATTATTTGGGGTAGAGGAAAGTCCATGAACTTTTCACAATAGAAAGATGAAAATTATACCATGTCCTATGAAAGACAGTGCTGAATTCATCAGTAGATGTTTCCTTAATAAAAATAACTTTTATTAATTTAATGCTTAATATGTGTAAATGCTTAACTATTATGAATGGATTATTTAGTTCTCATGTTAAGGAATTTGGACTTTATTCTACAGGTAATGGGTAATCATTGGAAGTATAAGTACGGTCAAAAGATGACCATATTTGTCTTTTTTTTTTTTTTTTTTCCTGCACTGTGAGGCTCTTAGAAATTTAGTTCCCCAAATAAGGATTGAGCCCAGGGCTATGACAGTGGAAGCACCAAGTCCTAGCTATTGGACCTCTAGGCAACACCCAGACTTTGATTTAAAGATCACTGTATAATATCAATAACAGATGATTGGAAAGCAATGATGACCTAAAGAGACCAGGAAGATTGCTGTCACTAATAATGAAGATAGAGCTAACAGGTGTTTAGTTATGCATTCAAGGAACCAGAAAGAGGCCAGTATAACTGATGTTGTAGGTCATCAAGGCAAATATAGACCATTATAAGGACTCTAGTCTTGATTGTGACAATGTGATTGATGATTTTGTCTAGAGAAGTGTCATGGTTTGACATATTTTTTAAAGAGAATTACTTTTGATGATATGTGGATAAAATATAGTTGGGTCTTGTTTTGCAAACTGGCCTCATATAAAGGATAGGGAAATTCTGAAGAAAAAGGTGGACCACTGCACATTGGTAGATGACTGGATTAATAAGCAAGAGAATATATGAGACTTGTCATCTGTTTACAAGATGAACAGATTTCTGCACTACCCACCAAGTCTTAAAAATTTATATAGATACTTCAACCAGATTCAGTCCTGTACACTATTCAGAAAGTCTCAGCATCACATTTCCATCTCATGTCAGTATCCTTATGACAGCTTCTAGGAATAAAGCAGGAACATAGAATACACACTCTAAAGTTAAGGGAGTGACTCCAGTTGCTTGGGTTCTACTCTTGGATCAATGGAATTTCACATTGTCTCAATGATCTCCTGTAGGCAAAAAGATATGACACTGGAAGATATGCCCCACAGGTCAGTAGGTGCCCAATATACTACTGGAGAAGAGCAGAGAAATAGCTCCAGAAAGAATGAAGAAGCTGAGACAAAATGGAAATGATACTCAGTTCTGGATGGTTCTAGTGGTGAAAATAAAGTCCAATGCTGTAAAGAACAACATTGTACAGGAATTTGAAATGTGAAGTCCATGAATGAGGGTAAATTAGATGTGGTCAAGCAGGAGATGTAAGAGTGAATGTCAACATCTTTGGAATCAGTGAACTAAAATGGATGGGAATGGTAAATTTAATTCAGATGACCATTATATCTACTACTGTGGGCAAGAATCCCTTAGAAGAAGTGGAGTAGCCATCATAGTCGACAAAAGAGTCTGAAATGTAGTACTTGGATGCAATCTCAAAAATGACAGAATGATCTTAGTTTGTTTCTGAGGCAAACCATTCAACATCACAGTAATCCAACTCTATGCTCCAGCCACTAATGTCAAAAAAGCTGAAGTTGAGAAGTTCTATGAAGACCTACAGGGCCTTCTAGAACTAACACCAAACATGATAGGGGACTGGAATCCAAAAGTAGGAGGTCAAGAAATACCTGGAGTAACAGGTAAGTTTGGCTTTGAAGTGCAAAATGAAGCAGGGCAAAGGCTAACAGAGTTTTGTCAAGAGACACACTGGTCATAGCAAACACCATCTTCCAACAACACAAGAGATAGCTTTACACATGGACATCACTGATGGTCAATACCGAAATCAGATTGATTATATTTGCCATAGAAGATGGAGAATCTTTATAAAGTCAGCAAAAGCAAGACCAGGAGCTGACTGTGGCTCAGATCATGAACTCCTTATTGCAAAGTTCAGGCTTAAATTAAATAAATTAGGGGAAATCACTAGAACCCATTCAGATATAACTTAAAACAAATTCCTTATTATACAGTGGAAAAGACAAAGGGATTAGACAAAAAGGATTAGATTAGACAGATTCAAGGGATTAGACAGAGTGCCTGAAGAACTGGACAAGAGGTTCATAACATCCTACATGGGATAGTGACTAAAATCAACCCCAAGAAAAAGAAGTGCAAGAAAGCAAAGTGGTTGTCTGAGGAGACCTTACAAATAGCTGAGAAAAAAAAGAGAAGGGAAAGCAAAGCAGAAAGAGAAAGATCTACCCAATTGAATGCAGAGTTCCAGAGAATAGGAAGGAGAGATAGGATGGCCTTCTTAAGTGAACTGAACAATAACAACGAAAACAATAAGAAACCTTTTGTCCTTAAACTAGAAGAGGAACTCCTACCCTGTGCATTCAGTTCAGTCACTCAGTCATGTCTAATTCTTTGTGACCCTATGGACTGCAGCACATCAGACTTCCCTGTCCATCAGCAACTCATGAAGCTTGCTCACATTTGTGTCCAGGGAGTCAGTGATGCCATCCAACCACCTCATCCTCTGCTATCCCTTTTCCTTCTGCCATCAATCTTTCCCTGCATGGTGGAGAGTTCTGACAAAATGTGTTCCCCTGGAGAAGGGAATGGCAAACCACTTCAGTATTATTGCCTTGCGAATCCCATGAACATTATGAAAAGGCAAAAGACGACACTGAACTATGAACTGTCCAGGTTGATAGATGCCCAATATGCTACCAGAGAAGAGTGGAGAAATAACTCCAGAAAGAATGAAGAGACAGAGCCAAAGAGAAAACAATACCCAACTGTGGATGTTACTGGTGAGGGAAGTAAAGTCTGATGCTAAAGAGTTTAAAACTGGCATTGCAAAATATAAAGATGAATGGTAAAATGTATGCTGATATAGAATATTATTTTTTCTTTATTTAGAATGGCATCAAAAAGCAAATAAATCATCATCACGGGGAGGGGGGGAGAATGCAGAAGAGAAGAAGAAAAAACAACACTTTGTATTTAGCAACTTCAACAGTGTCTCCTTTTTTTCCACTTTTTAATTTTGCATAGGACAGCACACAGGTCTAACCACTCTTGAGTATAGCTACTTCATGTCTGAGGGGTGCCTAAGGGGGAAAAATGTTTTTAAAGGTTGTAGATTAAATTTATGCAAGTTTGATTGTCAAAGTATTTGGATGAGAGCCCTCATGTATAGGATATGTCGGGGTGAGTGGTATATAAGAAGAAATGAAGGCAGGCTAAAGACTGGAAGCCATGGGCAAAGAGCAACAACTTGGCTTTTACTTACCCTGAGCCCATAAATATTCAATATATGATCCACTACTATAATCCAGATAAGAGATGGTGCTGACAGATTAGAGAAAATGTGTGTGTGTGTGCTCAGTCATCTCTAAACTTTTGTAATCCTGTGAACGGTAGCCCACCAGGCTCCTCTGTCCATTTACTTTCCCAACAAGAATACTGGAGTGTGTTGTCATTTCCTACTCCAGGGGAATCTCCCTGACCCAGGAATCAAACTCACATCTCTTGTACCTCCTGCATTGGCAGGCGGATTCTTATGATAAGAAAGACTTGGATGTATTTTGAAAGTGCAACATCAGTGGATGTTGTAAGAGTTGCAAGTACAATGTCCAAGTAATGCAGGTGTCAGGACTAGGAGTTTTAGCCTGAAGCATGGGAATATAGAGGTATATGGCTATATGCGTCCTAAATTGCTTCAGTCATGTCTGACTCTTTGCAACCTTGTGGACTGCAGCTCTTCAGGTTCCTCTGACCATGAGATTCTCCAGGCAAGAAAACTGGGGTGAGATTCCATGCTGTCCTCCAAGGGAGCTTCCCGAGCCAGGGATCGAACTCTTGCGTCTTAGTTCTCCTTCATGGGCAGGTGGGTTTTTCATCACTACACCAGCTGGGAAGCCCATAGGCTATATCTGTTTGCTCATAGACATTTAGGCTTTTTCTAATTTTTCATGATTATGAATAAAGCTGCTATAAATATTCACTTTCAGGATTCTGTGTGAACAAAAGTTCTTATTTTTTATAACTAAGTAACCATGAAGGAGGTTCCTGGGTTATAATTATACTTTTAACTTTATAAGAAATTGGCAAATTTTCAAAAGAATGATACCATTTCACATTTCCATCATTGCATTTTAAGGGTTTTAGTTGTTCAACAATCTTGTCAGCATTTGTTAATGTCAATTAAAAAATAGTTATCAGTATGCAATGGTATCTCAAGGATTTTGTATGTTTTTCCTTAATGACTAATGAAATTGAGTATCTTTTTGTGTGCTTCTTATCCATCCATTCTCTTTGGTAAATGTATACTTATATCTTTGGCCTATTTTTTTTTTTTTTATTGTTTTGTTCGTTTTCTAACATTGAGTTTTAGTTGGGAGTTCTTTATTTATTTACGATACGAGTTCATTGTTAAATGTGTGATTTTGAAACAACTTCCAATTTGTGCCTTGTTTCTTTTTATTCTCCTAAAAGTGTCTATCACAGAACAAAAGTTTAAATTTTAATAAAGCCCATTTATCAATTTATTTATGAAGGAGTTTGTGTTTCATATTTATTAATAAAATCAGAACTAAGGACATTGTTTGAGGATAGTCTGTTTAAAGATTCGTGTAAAGCTGTAATACTGAGTGAAATTACTGAGGAAAATGATAACAATAAAGAGGACTATAGACCTGAGTATTGTGCCCTAGAGAACTTCAAATGTTATGCAGGAGAAAGATGAGAGATATCCAGCAAAGTGATAAGGTAGGATCACCCTGAGATAAGAACACAGAGAAAGGGATGAAAGTCAATTAGTGGAATTGTTGCAGAGAAGAAGGATCAGCTATCTAAACTCTCGTCAAAATTCCAGTGAGGTAAAGCCTAAGTGCTGATGATGGAATAATAATGAGGTGACCAGTGGTGACTTTCAACAAAAGTAGGTTTTTAGAATGATGGAAACAAAAGTCTGGTCAAGTGTTAATTCAAGAGTACACACAGGAGAAGACAAGTATACTTAATAATTTTGAAGATTTATTTTTCTCTGGTATAATTGAGCAAAATGAGTAAGATAGAGATTATAGGGGTGAAATCAGTTTTTTTTTTTAATTTTATATGAAATATATTCTATCATGCCCTTATGCTGATGATAATAGTGTAGTAGAAAAGGAGAATTTTGATGATGTAGGAAAGAGAAAGGAAATAGTGAGGAGTTTCTCAAGAAAAGTGAGAGGAAATTGAATCTGTACACAGAGTGTTTGATCTTAGAAATGAGGAGTCTAGTTAATTAATTTAAATATGAGGAAAGGCTGAGAATGTGAGCACCTATCTATAGATATGATGGGGATTTATTTGTAGAAACAAGTGGACCTGTTCAGTTAATTTCTGGTTTGTTTTGTTTATTCATTTGGTTTTGGTTTGCTGGTTTTTTCCTCCAGTAACATAATCAAAGCATTGAATCAAATTATCTCCTTTCATTGTGAAATTGATGTTACTATCCCCACATCATTATAGATTCATATGGACAAGTTCTCTCATTTTTCTTTATTCTTGCTTGGTATCTTCAAATAGTTGAGCAATTTATTCTCAAATATTTTAAAGTTTAGAAAAGTGTCTGGTGTTAAGTCCGGGCATGGTTTTAAGTCTGAAAACACACTTGATGCCAGCCCAGGGATTATCTGTTTCTAAATGTGCTTATTTCGAATTAAAATATCTTAATTTGTCCAGTCCCTCTTCACCCCTCTGTTTTGCCTCTGTTTTACTTTTGTTTTAGGTTTGAAGGATTTGTTAACAAAAGAAACCACTCATTACACACACACAATAAATGAGTTCAATATTTAATAGAGGATTATTTTACTTAATTTCAATACATAGTCATTAATAGAAACAATAGAAGCAATAGTGTTTGCAGCTTCTCTGGTAGCTCAGTGCTCAAGAACCCACCTACAGTGCAGGAAATGGTCAGGAAGATCCCCTGGAGAAGGAAATAGCAGCCCACTCCAGTATTCTTGCCTGGGAAATCCCATGGACAGAAGAGCTTGGTGGGCTACAGTCCAAGGGTTCACAAAGGAATTGGACACGACTTAATGACTAAATGACATCAATGGTGTATACATCACCAAATTAGGCTGATAATCTATATCCAGACGTGAACAGTATAAGGAAGCCTCACATGATAACAATCTGGAGTCCTAGTTGGGAAAGGTTCCAGGCAGTGCATCCACTCCAAGGGTAAGACTCAAATTGCTTCTGAAGACTCCTGCTTATAATCCCAGGTGAAAAATTGATATTATCATCAGTTTGCATTCAAAAATGGAGCTCTGATTTTCCTTTAACTTTACAATGCAGTGCAGTTTGTTTCACTTTGTGAGTCACAATATTTTCCATACTCCAAGGGGCTGACGAGGCCTACAGGGGCTCAAGAAATTCCAAGATACACTCCCTCTCCTATCTAAGATGCCCCTTGTCTTGCTGATAACAACTGGTGTGCTTGCAGGGAGGTATGTAGTCCAGGCAGGATCCAGGCAAAGTCAGAAGTTGGTCAGAGACCTGCTCCCCTACTTCTGAAGTTTGAACAAGAATACTTCCATTTTAATTTCCCTAACACCCTCAAGTAACTATATCACATGAAACTAATCAAATTTCTCCTCCAAAGTTATATCACTGTTCCAGTTCTGACAACAAAATTGCCAGTTACTTTGAGTTATAAGCAGTAGAAAAGACTGGATGCCAGTCTTCAATGTCATCACTCTGGACTAGTTCTGTCTTTGTTTTGACATTGCAGTGTATAGAAATAAATCACTGCCACTAGGATACTTGTAAACCAAATCTGGAACTTCCAGATTGGCTTAATTTTATATCTATTCCCAAGATTACACCCTTTCTGTTGTTTTAGAACAGCAGTGACTAATACAGAGGTACTTCTTTTTACCTGAATATAACCAGGTTAAAAAAAACTCTTGTTTCATAAGAACTTATCAGAAAGACAAAAATGTGACTATAGGAACAAGATTGTACTAAAGAACTTGAGATATTTACCATTCAAATTATTTTATAACTGCTTAGAAATTTATTGTTACTTAATACATTTTGGCTAAAGTGAGTTTATAAATATGGAAAATCACTTATTAATATGAAAACCCCAATTTTTAATTTTTTAATATTAAATGAGAAAAAGAAATGTGGGTTAGAACGTTACATTTCTGATTACATATTTCATACATGTAATACATATTGCATACATGTAATATAAAACATGATAAAGAATTTTTGTCCCCACTCAAAGTAGATGGGCATGAAAAATCTTACAAGTTAACATCCAACAGTCCCAACACAGCTTTCAGATATAATTCCTCTAATTACAGGATGTATATTTTTGCCAATTTAAATAGATTCAATATATTTTTTGTGGCTACAGTTTCTGTGTTCTTTGTACAAATAAAAGATATATTGACAGGCACTACTGAAAATGGTAGTATCAGTAGAATACCCAACTTTGCAGCAGTGAGTCTTCTACAACAGAAGGTAGTGCCTTCAAACAGATGTTAGATCTCTCCTGGCAGTGAGATCTTCAAAGCTGAATAAACTCACAGAGTGGAATGTGGCATCAGCAAACTCATTCAACTGCTAGGCATACCGTATATTTACTCACAAAATAGAGATTATGTATCAGGCAATACAGCACAAAACCTTGAAGGGCTTCATTATTGCTTTTGATTTTGCTGATTGCTTATTAACTGACTCTCTTCAGCCACCTGGTTGTTCTAAATAAAAAGAATCCACTTGTATTCTAAGTGATTATTGGCACAGTAATTGAAAGAGGGAATCATTCCAAGAACATGTTTAGTATGCCCTTGACCGCGTGGGAAGCACCCAATAAGGAGGATAGCATGCTAAATAGGGCCCATTACACTTGATACATCTCAAATAACTGCAAGTTGAAATATTTCAAACTAATACAATGACTACAAGGACACTCTAATGAAGCATTTCTATTTCTCATATTTAACTTCTCAATGGGTACAAATATGGAGATCATGCTCTGAGTATTTGACACCTGTACCTCTCTTAGAATCTCCTAAAATAACTTCAGCTCTAAGAGAATACACAGTTTACTAACTACCAGAAAACAAATTTCTTTTACTTTAGCTAGCATATCTAAACTTTACCTAGTAAACCGAAACTAAGACATTTTAAGGGCTTCCCAGGTGGCTTAGTGGTAAAGAATCTGCCTGCCAATGCAGGAGACACAAATTTGATCCCTGGGTTGGGAAGATACCTTTGAGGAAGAAATGGCAATCCACTCCAGTATTCTTACCTAGGAAATCCCATGGTCTGCCAGGGCTACAGTCCATAGGCTCACAAAAGAGTTGGATTCAATTTAGAGATTAAACAACAACATAAAAAAAAGAAACATTTAAAAATACTCTAATTATTTTGATAAACTTTGTTCCTTTGATGTTTACTTTTCAAAAGCTTGGATAGAATGAATAATAGCCCTGTGTGAATTCTTATATATCTATATTTAAGTTGTGTCATTAAAACATTCTCTTGCTATTTTGCTGAATGCCTGAAAGTGAAAAGTTGAAAGTTGCTCAGTTTTGTCCAACTCTTTGGAACCCCATGATCTGGAGCCCACCAGATTCCTTTGTCCATGGAATTATCTAGTCAAGAATACAGAAGTGGTTTGCTATTTTCTTCTCTGGAGGTCTTTCCAACACAGGGATCCAACCAAGGTCTCCCACAGAGAGTTTGCAGGCAAATTCTTTACCATCTGAGCCACAAGGGAAGCCCATTAAATGCTTGAGTTGTTGTTAAAATGTTCTCATGTCCATACCTAGCCTTTTTTTTCCCCCTGTGAGGAAACATAGTCAGATTATTGCTATAGCACTATAAACTCCATGTATCTTAATCCAGCACCATTCCCATGACTTCTTAATGATGTTTTTAATGTGGTATGACAAGGGAGGAGACAAACACTAATGTAGGAGTTCTGTAATATAGTTAATTTCATGGTAATTACCACATAGCCCATTTCTAATGGTCCTGACCACTTCCCAGGTGGTGCAGTAGTGAAGAATCCATCTGCCAATGCAAGAGATACAGGAGATGTGGGTTCGATCCCTGGGTAGAGAAGATCCCTTGAGGAGGAAATGGCAACCCACTCCAGTATTCTTGCCTATAAAATCCCATGGACAGAGGAACCTAGTGGGCTACACAGGATGGCAAAGAGTAAGACATGGACTGAGCACACACACAAACGTCTTTGAGTAAAACAGGAACCCTATTTATATATATATCCCTAATTCCCTTTTCTAAGTCCATATCCCTGATAATTGTTAAAAGTTAATAATCTTGTTATAAAAAATTGTCTCAAAGAATCATCTCAACTCCAATAGGTCAACTATAACTAGATACTGTTCAGTTCAGTTTAGTTGCTCAGTCGTGTCCGAATCTTTGTGACCCCATGAATCACAGCATTCCAGGCCTCTCTGTTTATCACCAACTCCTGGAGTTCACTCAGACTCACATCCATCGGGTCAGTGATGGCATCCAGCCATCTCATCCTCTGTTGTCCCCTTCTCCTCCTGCCCTCAACCCCTCCCAGCATCAGAGTCTTTTCCAATGAGTCAACTCTTCGCATGAGGTGGCCAAAGTACTGGAGTTTCAGCTTTAGCATCATTCCTTCCAAAGAAATCCCAGGGCTGATCTCCTTCACAATGCACTGGTTGGATCTCCTTGCAGTCCAAGGGACTCTCAAGAGTCTTCTCCAACACCACAGTTCAAAAGCATCAATTCTTCTCTGCTCAGCTTACCTATAAATAAAGCCTTAATATTGCCAAAATGACAGCCTTCCCAAAAGAGCACCCTTTGTAACAGAGGAGCATGTCAAGTCATTGACCAGGTTGTCATTTTATATATCCATTACATTTAAGCTTTAATCATCCTGCTTTCTAATGATACATGTCCATTTTTAAAAGAGGAAAAAATGAGCTTTCAGTTCAGGTCAGTCCCTCAATCGTGTTCGACGCTTTGAGTCCCCATGAACTGCAGCACGCCAGGCTTCCCTGTCCATCACCAACACTCAGAGTTTACCCAAACTCATGTCCCTTGAGTTGGTAATGCTATCCAACCATCTCATTCTCTGTCATCCCTTTCTCCTCCTGCCCTCAATCTCTTCCAGTATCAGCGTCTTTTCAGATGAATCAGCTCTTTGCATCAGGTGTCAAAGAACTGATTTCCTTTAGGATGGACTGGTTGGATCTCCTTGCAGTCCAAGGGACTCTCAGGAGTCTTTTCCAACACCATAGTTCAAAAGCATCAATTCTTCTCTGCTCAGCATTTTTTATAGTCCAAATCTCACACCCATACATGACAACTGGAAAAACCATAGCCTTGACTATATGGACCATGTTGACAAAGTAATGTCTCTGCTTTTGAATATGCTATCTAGTTTGGTCATAACTTTCCTTACAAAGAGTAAGCATCTTTTAATTTCATGACTACAATCACCATCTGCAGGGATTTTGGAGCTCCCCAAAATAAAGTCAACCAGTTTCTACTGTTTTCCCATCTATTTGCCATGAAGTGATGGGACTGGATGCCATGATCTTAGTTTTCTGAATGTTGAGCTTTAAGCCAACTTTTTCACTCTCCACTTTCACTTTCATCAGGAGGCTCTTTAGTTCTTTACTTTCTGCCATAAGGGTGGTATCTGCATATCTGAGGTTAGATATTTCTCCCAGCAATCTTGATTCCAGCTTGTGCTTCCTCCAGCCCAGCATTTCCCATGATGTACTCTGCATATAAGTTAAATAAGCAGGGTGACAATACACAGCCCTGACGTGCTCCTTTTCCTATTTGGAACCAGTCTGTTGTTCCATGTCCAGTTCTAACTGCTGCTTCCTGAGCTGCATACAAGTTTCTCAAGGGGCAGGTCAGGTGGTCTAGTATTCCCATCTCTTTCAGAATTTTCCACAGTTTATTGTGATCCACACAAAGGCTTTGGCATAGTCAATAAAGCAGAAATAGATGTTTTTCTGGAACTGTCTTGCTTTTTCCATGATCCAGCGGATGTTGGCAATTTGATCTCTGGTTCCTCTGCCTTTTCTAAAACCATCTTGAACATCTGTAAGTTCATGGTTCACATTTTTCTAAAGCCTGGCTTGGAGAATTTAAGCATCACTTTACTAGCGTGTAAGACAAGTGCAATTGTGCGGTAGTTTGAGCATTCTTTGGCATTGCTTTTCTTTGGGATTGGAATGAAAACTGACCAAATGAACTTTATATCTTTCTTATTTTGTGTTTGTCTGTATTTTAGAGTCTTGTAGTTTTTCAAAAATTGTTAGAGCTAGTACATAAGTTCTAGTGTAAAATAAAATCTCTTTAAGAGAAAAAATATCAGGTACATTTTAACCATATGTCTTTCAAAGAGTACAGTGTTTAAAATACAAATAGCATTCTAAAAGTGTCATAATTTTATAGGCTTGGGAAAAAAAGGCTATGACAGAATGTCAAAATGCAGGTCTCAAAGTGTCATTGAAGTAAAATATGATGGATTATTCCTATCAGTATACTAGAATCTATATTCTTTTACTGAATATGTATTTTCAAAGTCCAGCAACAAGGCTGCCATAAACTTCTCCAGTGTTTAAAAGTGAACACATTTCAACTGAGAGCAAAAATTTTGCACTATCTGACTTTAGATATAAGAAATTGAACAGTTGTTCTTCAGTTAGTTGACTGTATAACTATAAGGGGCATGGCCTGGAAACTAGATATTAGATAAATCTTTAAAAAGCTTTGCTCATGTTGTCCAGGTTTGTTAATGGAATTTTAGTCATATTCTATTTTAGTTTTCTTCCAGAAATACTAATTTCTTGTTGAAAATTGTAGTTGTGATGCATCTGTAGTTTCATTTTTTTTACGTTAGTATAAAAAATGGTTTCATTTTCTCCCATATTCTCATAATCACTATCTTAAAGCTACAGTAGAAGAAAAATCAATTACCTATAAGTTTTCTATACAAAATAACGGATTGAGAAGGTGGGTCATGCAATCAACTTACTTTTGATAGTGCTTGAATAAAGAAAGGGGGAAATAGAGTTTCATATATATAAATTGAAATCTTTACAGCCAAGGAATTAACATTCAACTTCTTTTATTGTGGAATTTATCTGTGTTCTCTCTCTTTCATTAATTACCTACAGTGTTCATTCATTCATTCAAAATTCAACAAAGACTTATTGAGTGATCATAACGTGACAGGAACTGATCTAGGAATCAGGGATATATTAGTGAACAGAGCAACCATTGCTCTTGCCATAACAGATCTTAAAATTGAAGATTCAGGTTCATTTTAGGAGGGAAGGATTTTTGAACACCTTTCACGCCTCATATCATTTGCAGTATAGTCCTCTCCTTACCTCAATGAAGTGTTTGAAGATTCAGCACATACAACCAAAATCTATTTTTCAACTATGGATGTGTGGTAATTATGCTTTTCTTCCCTCCTTCCCAGCTCTTACAACTGATCAATCACTGAGGCTTTTTTTTTGGAAGGGGGTAGAAACAATTCTTTGTTTCAAAAAATTCAATAAAATAGGAATAAAACACAGTGACACCACTAAATAAAACAAAGGATTTCTAAAAACTTTTTTTGTTTTTGTTAATAAAGAAATACTGAATGTCTAATATATATACAAATATAGTCTCCCAGGTAATACATCATTGGGATTTTTGAATCTTCTTAATATTTCTAGCTCCATAGCTGATAACATATCAATGGAATGAGTCAAAAGTTGAAATAAAGGCCAGAATTATGATTGACCATTCTCAGAAATCAATACTAATTCTAAACCTATGATAGTTGTGTCTCTTTAAAATCTTTTTCAGGTTATTATTATTTTCTCAAATAACAAAATAGTGGCATTTATATTTGCAATGTCCAGCTGATGGATGGATGGATTTGAGACAGGATTCCTGTATAATGCTTTATCATTCATCTATTTTTTCAAGAAAAATATATCATCATATGCCATGTGTATGTATCAGGCATATTTCCCAGAATTTTATAAAATACATCTCTTAGTTAGTGATAATAGATGGATGATGCAGACTTATTTAGATATTTAACATCCCTTACTATTGTTTACTATAATTAAAATTTAAAGTTAAAATAGTAAAATTTGAAGGCTTCAGTATATCTCAATTTTTTGGCCAGTATTGGTATTCCCATATTTTGTGTTCAGAAGTTATGCATAAATGGACCTGCATGATTATATGTGTTCAATGTTAGCAGAATATGCGTTTATAAAGTTAATTGCCATTTAATGGTTTTATATTGAAGAAAATATATCCCTCCAATTAATGTTTCAATCAATCTCTTGAAATAAACTTAAGAGATAATTTTTTTTTATTTTAAAAAATAAAACAAAACCATTTTTGTTATTTACTAGGAGTAATATATGATGAAAGCTGCATTAGTTGGAAATGATAACTTCTACATTGGATTTATCTAAAAAGACAAATTCTTTCTTTAAAAATAATTTATTTAAAAACTGCATTTGAAATATCTCTTTCACCATGAGGAAGCAATATAGTCCAGCATTATCTCCCATTATATAAACAAATGGACACATGGACAAAATACATAAAACAAGTTTCTTCAAATATTAGACAAAGACAGAACAGGACTCTGATTTCTGAAACAAAGGAAATTAAGGTGGAAAGCTCTACAATCTCCTCAGCTTTCTGCCTACAGTCAATTTCTGGACCACAACGAAGGGAAAATAATCCAAAAAATATGGCAATTTTGGTGGCTTGAGGAGAAACAGATCATAGTTTGGAAATAGTTTGGAAGTATCTAGATTTTGCTCATCAGACCACCAAGGATCATATAGGGACAGAGAAAGAGTGCTAGAAATCTGTTTAATTTTTCCCTGGAGTCTTTGGCTGAATGTTAATCTGCATACACAGTAAAAACTTAGGAGGCCCAACCAAAACTTGTCAACAGGGCTTTGAATCATTCAAGTAAGTTCCCAGCAGCCAGAGAAAAGAGACCTATTGTCAGTAAAATGGAAGATATGTGGTACAGACAACAGAAGAATTCCTTAAGACTCCTGGATTTGTGGGTGTGTAGTTTCAAACCAACTTGGACTCTTTCTGGTCATTATTTTCTTTTAATTTTGTTTCTAGTTCTATATTTATGTCTCAAACATTTAGTAAACTTATTGCTCTGGACTGTGAACTTCATAAGTTTATATGTCTTATCTTTGCCCCATGCTTAGGTGATACAGGATGGCTTGAGTTGAACAGAGTTGAATATTTCCCTTCCCCACTTTAGTTAGGTTCTGATAATACTTTAGCTTAACCTTGGGTTAATAGGTTTTTTTTTTTTTTTTTCCTTTGATAACAGGTGTTGTTAAGAAGAACAGTATATTTTAAATATACTCTAGTGTATATCAAAATGGCTTATTTTTTTCTTCTCCCTGCAAGAGGCCCCAGGGATTTCCTCAGATATTTGCTATGGGAACCTGATGGACACTTGGAAGTAATTATAATGGTATTTTGTAGTCCTCCCAAACTCTCCCTGAGATTTTAATTCTCACAGTTGACACAACTGAGCCTCCAGAAATTTGTCTATTACACTTTAGACTTACCTACCCCAGCATTGGTTCTCAGCAATTTCTGTTGGTGAATCTTTGCTCTGGTAAATCTTGATGACCTGCATTCACCTGACTATCTCTGTAATTTTGGGGGCACATTTGTCTTACATCTTCCTCTCTCTTTTGGATCCAGTAAGAGTTAATTTGACAGCCTTTCCAGGTTCTAAATTGATTAGATGCAGTGATAACTACCAAAGTCCCTATGTATGAAAATGCAGTATACATTTTTGTCAGTTCCCTTCTTCTTTCACTCACTCTCTCTCCCCACACCTTTCTTTCTCTGTTCACATCCTTCTCTCACTCTCTTTCCTGCACACAAAGACATTTTTAACACAAGGACTTTTAAAATTTCTTAGTTTGGAAACACAATATCCAAGGAATATAATTACACACCATCAAATATTTTGTGAAGTCATCATTCTTTGGACTCTATTTTGTTATAGAGACTTTTTTATCAAAATTTTGCTTATGGACTAGTGACCTCAGAATCAACTAGTGGTTCAATTCACTTCAGTTCCGTAGCTCAGTCATGACTGACTGTTTGCAATCCCATGAACTGCAGCATGCCAGTCATCCCTGTCCATCACCAACTCCAGGAGTTTACCCATACTCATGTCCATTGAGTTGGTGATGAAATTCAACCATCTCATCTTCTGTTGTCCTCTTCTCCTCCTGCCCCCAATCCCTCCTAGCATGAGGGTCTTTTCAAATCAATCAGCTCTTTGCATCAGGTGGCCAAAATATTGGAGTTTCAGCTTCAACATCGGTCCTTCCAATGAACACCCAGGACTGATCTCCTTTAGAATGGACTGGTTGGATCTCCTTGCAGTCCAAGGGACTCTCAAGAGTATTCTCCAACACTACAGTTCAAAAGCATCAATTCTTCTGTGCTCAGCTTTCTTTATACCCCAACTCTCACATCCATACTTGACTACTGGGAAAACCATAGATTTGACTAGAGAGATCTTTGTTGACAAAGTAATGTCTCTACTTTTTAATATGTTGTCTAATTTGGTCATAACTTTTCTTCCAAGGAGTGTCTTTTAATTTCATGGCTACAATCATCATCTGCAGTGATTTTGGAGCCCCCTCAAAATAAAGTCAGCCACTGTTTCCCTATCTTTTTGACATGAAGTGATGGGACTGGATGCCATGATCTTAGTTTCCTGAATGTTGAACTTTAAGCCAACTTTTTCACTCTCCTCTTTCACTTTCATTAAGAGGCTCTTTAGTTCTTCACTTTGTGCTGATTATCTGAGGTTATTGATATTTCTCCCAACAATCTTGATTCCAGCTTGTGCTTCCTCCAGCCCAGCATTTCTCATGATGTACTCTGTATATAAGTTAAATAAACAGGGTGACAATATATAGCCTTGACATACTTCTTTTCCTATTTGGAAACAGTCTGTTGTTCCACGTCCAGTTCTAACTGTTGCTTCCTGACCTGTGTAAAGGTTTATCAATAGGCAGGTCAGGTAGTCTGGTATTCCCAACTCTTGAAGAATTTTCCAGAGTTTATTGTGATCTGCACAGTTCAAAGGTTTTGGCATAGTCAATTAAGCATTACTTTACTAGTGTGTGTGATGAGTGCAATTGTGCGGTAGTTTGAGCATTCTTTGGCATTGCCTTTCTTTGGGATTGGAATGAAAACTGACCTTTTCCAATCCTATGGCCACTGCTGAGTTTTCCAAATTTGCTGACATATTGAGTGGAGCACTTTCACAGCATCATCTTTTAGGATTTGAAATAGCTCAACTGGGATTCCATTAGCTTTGTTCATAGTGATACTCCCTAAGGCCCACTTGACTTCATATTCTAGGATGTCTGTCTATAGGTGAGTGATCATACCATCGTGATGATCTGGGTCATGAAAATCTTTTTTGTATAGTTCTTCTGTGTATTCTTGCCAGCTCTTCTTAATATCTTCTGCTTCTGTTAGGTCCATACCATTTCTGTCCTTTATTGAGCCCATTTTTGCATGAAATATTCCCTTTGTATCTTCAATTACCTTGAAGAGATCTCTAGTCTTTCCTATTCTATTGTTTTCCTTTATTTTCTTTGTACTGATCACTGAGGAAGGCTTTCTTATCTCTCTTTGCTATTCTTTGGAACTCGGCATTCAACGGGAATACCTATCCTTTTCTCCTTTGCTTTTCGCTTCTCTTCCTTTCACAATTATTTGTAAGGCCTCCTCAGACAGCCATTTTGCTTTTTTGCACTTCTGTTTTTTGGGGATGGTCTTGATCCCTGTCTCCTGTACTATGTCACAAACCTCTGTCCATTGTTCATCACGTACTCTGTCTATCACATCTAGTCCCTTAAATCTATTTCTCACTTCCACTGTTTAATCATACAAAATTTGATTTAGGTCATACTTGATTGATCTAGTGGTTTTCCCCACTTTTTTCAATTTAAGTCTGAATTTGGCAATAAGGGGTTCATTATCTGAGCCACAGTCAGCTCCCAGTCTTGTTTTTGCCGACTGTATAGAGCTTCTCCATCTTTCGCTGCAAAAAATATAATCAATCTGATTTTTGTGTTGACCATCTGGTGATGTCCATGTATAGAGTCTTCTCGTGTTTTTGGAAGAGGATATTTCTTATGACCAGTGCATTCTCTTGGCAAAACTCTATCAGCCATTGCCCTACTTCATTCTGTACTCCAAGGCCGAATTTGCCTGTTACTCCAGGTATTTCTTGACTTCCTACTTTTGCATTTCCGTCCACTATAATGAAAATGAAGCTCCAAAGATATCCATGTTTAATCTCCAGAATCTGTGAGTAAATTATATGAAATGGAAAAGGAAATTTTGCAAATGTTACTATATTAAGATACTGGATTATCCTGGTCTGCCCAGTGTAATCACAGGGATGCTTCTTATAAGAGGGGGGCAAAGCTATATGAGTCAGAGAAGGGAATGTGACTATGGGAGCAGATATAGACGTGATGTAAGGTCATAAGAAAAATAATAGAAATAGAAGCTGAAAAAGGCAAGTGAACAGATATACATCTAAAACCTTCAGAAGGCAAGGCAGACCTTCAAACTTTTTTTTTTTTTACTCTCTGGCACTGATTTTGGACTTCTGAAATCTACAGCTGTAAAATAAAAGTATATTGCTTTTAACCACTGTGTTTGTGGGAGTTTGGTAGAGCTGTAATAAGAAGTTAATATACCCAATTTGAAACTGATTACAAATGTCGTGTTTCAAGCCCCACTTCTGACTTACCAAATAAGAATGTACATTTTAACAAACTATCTAGCTAATTCATATACATTTTACAGTTTGAGAAGCACTGCTTAGCTTTGTGATTTTTCTTAAACTTGGATCAAATTATTCTCTTATCCAAATGAAATACTGCTTTAATCATATTGATCCGTCAGTTGTCAATTTATTAAAACTTTTGAAATGAAAATGTAAAGCCATTTGAAATCAATGAGAATATTATTGACCCATGTTTCTTCTATATGCAGATCCAAAATACTTATTTTGATTTCCTAACTATCTTGGATACACTGAACTTTTTTTTTTAACAAAAGTGAGTAACAGAGAACTATAAATCATAAATAAATATACATCTGTCAAACATTCAGCTGTTTCAACTACATGGCTAGAACCTTAATTAGCTATATATGTATTTTTTTTCTCTTTTGATTCTGATGTTTTCTCATCATAGTTTCAGTCTAACTTAATAGGTAACTCTTGTAATCTTTTAGATTTCAAACTAAGGAGAAACTTTCATCATTGTAATAGATGATTTCCAGTTTCAATTTTATTGAAAGACAAGCAATGAATTCTCAATAATTGCCCATTGACAACAACAAAGCCACATCTGAATTGCAACCATCTTTGACTGTGTATGTACTTGGACTAAATGGGTATCTAGACATTTTTACTGTCTGATTCCTACATTTTGCATCCATCACTACGAAACAACATAGTGATAATACTGACTTCAGATAATTATGTTAGGCAATTGTTGACTGAAATCACTCACCTTGGCCAGGCAGGATAATAAGTGCTTGTATGATTACTTTTACAACATGAGGTCCAGATAAGGAACACAGGGCTGCTGCAAAAAATTAACTGGGAGAATTCAAAAGGAGGGAGAAGGCACTGGCTCATAATATGTTCTACCAACCTCCCAAAAACCTTCATGCTGAAATCCATCTTGGCTGAGAGATGCATGTGCCACCAGGAAGGAGCCTGAGTCAGACCAAATATGGCAAGTCATGCCAGAACAGGTAAGAGACTACCCAGAAAGATAACTCCATTATCCTAAAACCTGAGACTGTGGGCCATGTGGTATAGTAGTTCTCTTGGGTTTCCTTACCCTGCTGCTTTCAGGCCAGGTACCCCTTCCCAATAAAGTCACATAAGAAAGTGAAGTGAAGTCACTCAGTCGTGTCCGACTCTTTGCGACCCCATGGACTGTAGCCTACCAGGCTCCTCCGTCCATGGGATTTTCCAAGCAAGAGTACTAGAGTGGGTTGCCATTTCCTTCTCCAGGGTATCTTCCCATACCAGGGATCGAACCCAGGTCTACTGCTTTGAAGGCAGATGCTTTACCATCTGAGCCACCAGGGAAGCAAAGTCACATAAATACATAAGAATTGTGATCTGAATAAAAAATTACATGTCAAAACATGTTGGTTCTCTTAACCAGGAAAAATAATTTGCTCATTTTTCTTTCCTTCACAGATTATTAATTGGTAAACCACACATATTTAAAGTATAAGATGATTATATTTTGAGTGGTATACTAAAACTATCACCAGAATCCAAAATTAAGATAACAAACATATACCCACTACTCTCAAAAGTTTTCCTGAGTCTCTTTGGTACCCCTCTATCCAATATCCCCAGCTTATCATCTTCAGGCAACAACTGCTTTGCTTTTATGTCCCTATAATTAGTGTCACAAATTACTTATCTATTCAACTTTTGAGATATATGTGAATTATTTCCAATTTTTGGTTTTGTTGAAAGTTAGAATGAATATTTATGTGAAAATCTTTTTATGAACATATGCTTTTTAGTCCCTTGTGTGGAAACAGAAGTAGACTGTTTAGGTCATATATTAATTACATGTTTAATTTTTTTAAAGAAAATAACCAATTGTTTACAAGGTTCTATAGCATTTTACATTCCACATTTCTTTTACATCCTTGCTAACATTTGGCACTGTTAGTCCTTTTCATTTTAAATATATTAAAAGATATGTAATAGTATCTCATTGTAGTTATAACTTGAATTTCCCTAACGATAAATTATTTCTCATATATTTTCATATGCCATCCAGATACCTTACTTGGTGAATTGATAAAATGTTTTGTCCATATTTTACTGTTGTCTTATAAAATTGATTCTTAAATGTTCTTTATATATTCTCAATAGAAATCCTTCACCAAATTATGTGCTTTTTTAATATTTTACCAGTTTGGTGGATTGTCTTTTCACAACAGTATATCATGCAGAATATACAGGCTTATTTTAATCAGATCAGATCAGATCAGTTGCTCAGTCATGTCCGACTCTTTGCAACCCCATGAATCGCAGCATGCCAGGCCTCCCTGTCCATCACCAACTCCCGGAGGTCACTCAGACTCACATGGCCATCCAGCCATTTCATCCTCTGTCGTCCCCTTCTCCTCCTGCCCCCAATCCCTCCCAGCATCAGAGTCTTTTCCAATGAGTCAATTCTTTGAATGAGGTGGCCAAAATACTGGAGTTTCAGCTTTAGCATCATTCCTTCCAAAGAAATCCCAGGGCTGATCTCCTTCAGAATGGACTGGTTGGATCTCCTTGCAGTCTAAGGGACTCTCAAGAGTCTTCTCCAACACCACAGTTCAAAAGCATCAATTCTTTGGCGCTCAGCCTTCTTCACAGTCCAGCTCTCACATCCATACATGACCACAGGAAAAACCATAGCCTTGACTAGGTGAACCTCTGTTGGCAAAGTAATGTCTCTGCTTTTGAATATGCTATCTAGGTTGGACATAACTTTCCTTCCAAGGAGTAAGCGTCTTTTAATTTCATGGCTGCAGTCACCATCTGCAGTGATTTTGGAGACCAGAAAAAGAAAGTCTGACACTGTTTCTCCATCTATTTCCCATGAAGTAATGGGACCAGATGCCATGATCTTCGTTTTCTGAATGTTGAGCTTTAAGCCAAACTTTTCATTCTCCACTTTCACTTTCATCAAGAGGCTTTTTAGTTCCTCTTCACTTTCTGCCATAAGGGTGGTGTCATCTGCATATGTGAGGTTATTGATATTTCTCCCAGCAATCTTGATTCCAACTTGTGTTTCTTCCAGTCCAGCGTTTCTCATGATGTATTTTAATAAAATTCAATTTGTTTTTTCTTTCTTTTGTCATATGTCTTGCCTAACTCAAGTTATAAAGAATTTGCCCTATTTTTTCCCAGCAGTTTTCTAGTTTTAGTTTTTGCATTTAGGCTATGATATATTTTAGTTAATGTTAATGTAGAGTGCAAAGTTTAGATCAAATATAATTTTACTGAATGTTTAATTAGTCTAGCATCATCTATTGAAAAGATTATTCTTTCTCCTCTGAGTATCTTAGCACCTATATTACTCAGGGTTCTTCAGAGAAAAAGTATCAATAAGATGAGCATCTATAGACAGGAAGAGCTCTATTATAAGAAATTGGTTCACTAGCTTAAGGAGGTTGCAGAGTTCAAAACCTTTAGGGTAGGTGAGCAGGCCAAAGAGCCAGGAAAACAGACGTTCCAATTCAAGTCGACTGGTGTGCCATAAAATTCCCTCTTGCTTGGGGGAGGCTGATTTCTTTGTTCTGTTCAGGCTTTCAGCTAATTTCATGAGACCCATCCACATTATGGAGGGCAATCTGCTTTACTCAAAGTCCACATATTTAAATGTTAATTTCATCCAAAACACTTTAACAAAAGCACTTAGAATAATGTTTGATCAAATATCTTGGTATCCTGTGTTCCTGCCAGCTTGACACATAAAATTAACCATCAGAGCACCTTTGTCAAAAATCAAATTATCAGGTATGTATGGATCCATTTCTAGACTCTCAAACCTGTTTCATTGATCTACTTGTCTATTTCAATTCTATGATTTCAATCTGGCCTAGTTTTATAGAAATTCTTGAAATCCAGGTTTGTCTCTCTTCTTCAAAGTTGTTTTGACTATTTTTCTTTTTGAATAAATTTTAGATTCAATGTAATAGTTTTTACAGTATGAATATATAAGTTGATTTCAATAAAATTAATATTTTAGCAATATTGTCCTATCAGTTTTATCACTAAATACTTCATTTTTGATAGTATTATAATATTCTTATTAAAATTTTAATTTCTGGTTCTTGGTTGTTAATGTGTATCTGCATGCTAAGTCACTTCATTCATGTCTGACTCTTTATGACCCTATGGACTGTAGTCCATCAGGCTCTTCTGTCCATGTGATTTTCCTATACAAAAACACAGTTGCTTTACATTTATTTTGAATGCTGAAACCTTAATAAGTTGGGACTTTCCAGAGACCTTCTGTTATTGATTTCCAAATATCTTACAGTATTAATTTCTAATTTAATTCCATTCTTTTCTCAGACAACATACTTTATATGTTCAACATTCCTTTAAATTTATAGAGGTTTGTTTTATGGCCAAGAAGATGGTCAATCTTGGTAAATGTTTTACGTGCATATAAAATAATATGTTGCGAAAAGTGGAAAAGAAAACCTGCTGTTGGACAGAATTTCCCATAAATATCAAGTAGATTGATTTGGTTGGTAATGTCATTCAAGTCTTCTATGCTCTTATTGTTTTTTTCTCTACTGTTTTTATTATTTATTGAACAAGGATTTGTTTAAATCTCTACTTAAACTATGGAATTGTCTATTTCTTCTAGCAATTCTTTTGTTTTCACTTCATATATTTTAATACCACATATTCACAGATGTGAATTCATCATAAATTCCTTGTTTTTATTTTGGAGAAATTTTCTTCCCATTCTGTTTCATTTATCTTGTTGGTTTCTCACAAATCTTTAATTTTTCATTGAACCTGCTAGTAGTCCCGTCTAGTATACTTCTCATGCCAGAAACTGCAATTCTCATCTATAGAAGTGGATTTTGGCTATTTTAAAATATCTTTCAATGTCTCTACTTAACATGCTCAATCTTTCCACTATCATTTTTAATTTACTAGATACATAATTATAACTATTTTAATTTTTTTGTCTATTAATTTCCTCATTCGTGTAAATTCCAGATCAGTTTTGATTAGTGGATTTCTCTCCTCATTATGCCTCATTTTTTCAGCTTCTTTGCATGAAGAGTAAATTTTTATTGAATGTGAACCATTATAAATTGTACCTTGGATTCTGCTGAGTATTTTTGGTACTCCTATAAATATTTTTAAGTTGTTTCCCTAGGGAACAGTTAAATTTGTTAGAAACAGTTTGATACTTTTGATTCTTGCTTATGCATTTTCTCAGGAGAGTCTGCTGCTGCTGCTGCTAAGTCGCTTCAGTCGTGTCCGACTCTGTGCGACCCCATAGACGGAAGCTCACCAGGCTCCCCTGTCCCTGGGATTCTCCAGGCAAGAACACTGGAGTGGGTTGCCATTTCCTTCTCCAATGTATGAAAGTGAAAAGTGAAAGTGAAGTCGCTCAGTTGTGTCCAACTCTCAGCGACCCCATGGACTGCCTTAATCTATGGTTAATTCGCTCTCATTACTGAGACAAAACACTGCTGAGTACTTTAACCAAGTGCTTGAATTAAGTGGTTTTAATTTATTTAACCATGTGCTTTGTATTAAGTGGTTTTCTACTCTATCTGTTAAGATCCAGAACTGTTCCTCTCGGTCATGAGTGAGTTCTTAGAATTGCATCTACAGTTTTGTTGTTGTTTTCCCCCAGCAGTAGTTGTGGTAGTTTCTTTTCATGAACACGTTTATCTGTATTCTCTGCATGTCTCTGGATCTTTTCTATTCTCTCCCTCTCTCTGTTCAAACTCTTTTGCAAACTGGTTGTACCAATTTACATTCCCATGAGCAATATTAACAGTGCAATTACTCCACAACCTCACCAGTACTTTGATATCATGAATATTTTTTATTTTAAATGCTATAATGTGGCATGCAGAGATTTTTTTTTGTGGTTTTACTGATGACTAATGATGTTGAGCATTTTTTCATGTGATTAGTAGCTATTTGCATATCTCCTTTGTGAATTGTTTTAACCTCCTGTACTTTTTTATTTTACAAGGCTATATTTTTGAAAAAAATGTAAAATGACTTTTCTTCTAAGCATTATCTACCTTTTTACCCACATACAGTAAAACTTATTTTTGTTGTACAGTTCTATGAGTTCTATCAAGTGTAAACAATCATGTAAACACTGCCACAATCAAGATAGAGTATAGTCTCACTGTGTTAGTTTGCTACAGCTACTGTAAAAAAGGACTATGAACTAGGTGTCCTAAAATACAGAATTTATTATCTCATAGTTCTTGAGGCTACAAGTCCAATATCAGGGTGTCAACAGGTCAGTTCCTTCTGAGGATTGTGTAAGAAGCATCTGTTTTAGGCCTCTGTCCTTGAGTTTCAAATGGCCATCTTCCTGTGTCTCTTCACATCACACTTGTCCAGGCCTGTCTATAAAAATTTCCATATTTTCATCTGGACATCTGTCATAATGGGCTTCCCCGGTAGCTCAGCTGGTAAAGAATCGGCCTGCAATGCAGGAGGCTCTGGTTCAGTCCTTGGGTTGGGAAGATCCCCTGGAGAAGGGAATGGCTAGTCACTCCAGTATTCTTGCCTGGAGAATCCCATGGACTATATAGTCATCCCATGGATGACTGAGCAACTTTCACTTCATTTCCTTGACTTCAGTCATATTGGATTGGGATCCACTAAAATGAACTTATTTTAACTTGATTTCCTCTGTAAAGACCTTATCTTCAAATAAAGTCACATTCTGTGGCCCTGAGAGTTAGGACTTCAACATATGAGTTCTGTGTAGAACACAGGTCAATATATGACATTATTAACTCCAAGAATTCCCTTGTATGGTACTGTTCTGTCAGTACCCTTCATAACATTCAGCCCTTTGTAACCACTGATAGTTTTTATTTCCTATGCTATGCTATGCTAAGTCGCTTCAGTTGTGGCCGACTCTGTGCGACCTCATAGATGGCAGCCCACCAGGCTCCCCCATCCCTGGGATTCTCCAGGCAAGAACACTGGAGTGGGTTGCCATTTCCTTCTCCAATGAATGAAAGTGAAAAGTGAAAGGGAAGTCGCTCAGTCGTGTCCGACTCTTAGCTACCCGATGGACTGCAGCCTATCAGGCTCTGGTGTCCATGGGATTTTCCAGGCAAGAGTACTGGAGTGGGGTGCCATTATTTCCTATAGTTTTATCTTTTCCTAAATGTATTTGCCTTGAACAATATTTTATCATTTAATTGGAGTCATATATACTTTATAACCATTTTATTCTGCCTCTTTTCCCTTATAACACTTTGGACATTAATCTAACTTTCTTTTTTTTTTCATTTATCAATATTTCTTGCTTATTTTATTGATGAATAGTATTCTATTATATAAATATTTCCTAATTTGTCTGTCGATTCACCAGTTGAAGAGTATTTGGTTTTCCTCTCCTTTTTTATGCTAGTGAACTAAGTCATAAATTATTAGAAAATTTTGGTACTGGATAAGATATCCCATTCTTATGTCTCTTATAACAATATAACCCTTTATATTATCTCATTGAAGTTTTTATTTAAGATGTTAAAACACCTGTGAAATCACCATTAATATGGAGACTAGATATTTAACAAAAACTTACTTTACTTTTATTGTCTTCACTGTTCTATACCTTGCCTTTCATAATCCAATGTAACTACTGCTCTAAGATGATCATTATTTAGAGTAACCTGACAATCATTCTGAAATTATCACATAATTTATCTCACAAGGTATTGATTTACACCTCCAAATACAACATATGTCAAATGATATAACCATCCCATCACTGGAAAATAAACGCCATAAACATCCCATCACCTTTCCAGACTGCAGTGGCAGAATCTTCATTCCCTAAAATATCCTATCTCTTACACTTAGCTAATTTTATGTATTAGTTATGTTTCATGCAGAACTCCACTTGGACACACTATACATCACATCAAGCTTACAATGCACTTTGGCTATAAATAATCAGATCAGATCAGATCAGTCACTCAGTCGTGTCCGACTCTTTGCGACCCCATGAACTGCAGCACGCCAGGCCTCCCTATCCATCACCAGCTCTCGGAGGTCACTCAGACTCACATTCATCAAGTCAGTGATGACATCCAGCCATCTCATCCTCTGTCATCCCCTTCTCCTCCTGCCCTCAATCCCTCCCAGCATCAGAGTCTTCTCCAATGAGTCAACTCTTCGCATGAGGTGGCCAAAATACTGGAGTTTCAGCTTTAGCATCATTCCTTCCAAAGTAAGCCCAGGGCTGATCTCCTTCAGAATGGACCGGTTGGATCTCCTTGCAGTCCAAGGGACTCTCAAGAGTCTTCTCCAACACCACAGTTCAAAAGCATCAATTCTTTGGCGCTCAGCCTTCTTCACAGTCCAGCTCTCACATCCATACATGACCACAGGAAAGACCATAGCCTTGACTAGGCGAACTTTTGTTGGCAAAGTGATGTCTCTGCTTTTGAATATGCTATCTAGGTTGGTCATAACTTTCCTTCCAAGGAGTAAGCGTCTTTTAATTTCATGGCTGCAGTCACCATCTGCAGTGATTTTGCAGCCCAGAAAAATAAAGTCTGACACTGTTTCCACTGTTTCTCCATCTATTTCCCATGTAGTGATGGGACCAGATGCCATGATCTTCGTTTTCTGAATGTTGAGCTTTAAGCCAACCTTTTCATTCTCCACTTTCACTTTCATCAAGAGGCTTTTTAGTTCCTCTTCACTTTCTGCCATAAAGGTGGTATCATCTGCATATCTGAGGTTATTGATATTTCTCCCAGCAATCTTGATTCCAGCTTGTGTTTCCTCCAGTCCAGCATTTCTCATGATGTACTCTGCATATAAGTTAAATAAACAGGGTGACAATATATAGCCTTGACGTACTACTTTTCCTATCTGGAATCAGTCTGTTGTACCATGACCAGTTCTAACTGTTGCTTCCTGACCTGCATGCAGATTTCTCAAGAGGCAGATCAGGTGGTCTGGTATTCCCATTTCTCTCAAAATTTTCCACAGTTTATTGTGATCTACACAGTCAAAGGCTTTGGCATAATCAATAAAGCAGAAATAGATGTTTTTCTGGAAATCTCTTGCTTTTTCCATGATCCAGCGGATGTTGGCAATTTGATCTCTGGTTCCTCTGCCTTTTCTAAAACCAGCTTGAACGTCAGGGAGTTCACGGTTCACATATTGCTGAAGCCTGGCTTGGAGAATTTTGAGCATTACTTTACTAGCGTGTGAGATGAGTGCAATTGTTCGGTAGTTTGAGCATTCTTTGGCATTGCCTTTCTTTGGGATTGGGATGAAAACTGACCTTTTCCAATCTTGTGGCCACTGCTGAGTTTTCCAAATTTGCTGGCATATTGAGTGCAGCACTTTCACAGCTATAAATAATTGAAAATCTAAAATATGTTTTAAACAATTAATAACTTGTTCATCACATATAACAAAATACACTGTGGTAAGAAGTTCAGAATTTATCAATGCCATTGGGAAACCAGGATCTTAAGATTATCTCTTTCACTCTTAGAATAAAGAGTTTGTCCCAAGGTGTTCACTTCATATTCCAGAGCTTTCAGTTATTGTTATAAGTAAGAACCAGCAGGGAAATGAATAGTTGACACAAGTAGTTTTCTGCTAAATAACATTGGCTAAAATTATGTAGTCTGTACACTATTATCTACAAGGGAAATAAGTGAAATCAGTTTTATATTTTGTTTCAAGTAGGAAAAAAAGAATGTGAATGACTTTCATGTATCCATCTCAGTAATGTTCTTCATTAGAAATAACTGAAATCTATTCTCGAATCTTATGTATCTCCAACAAATGTCTTTATTTCACTCTTGCATAAAGATGATGTATTGACTAGGATTCTTGTGTTACAGTTCATTTCTTTTAGAGTTTCGTGGATGACATTCCACTATCTAGTTTTCAGTGGTAAAGATGAAAAGTTCAATTCCAATTTGATTATAATCCAAATGATAACATGTTCTTTTTCTTATCTGGGAACACATAAGAAATTTTTGTATATCTAAAGAGGTCAAGAATTCAAGTGCTTGAGTGAATGTGTTTTCTCATGCAAGAGCTAATAACTTGATTTTTTCCATCTGCACTTTTTCCTCTTTTTCCAACTCAAGAAAATATTTTCTACGATTTGTTTAAATATTATATTTTTAAACCTGTTTTATTTTTCATTAGAATACCCATTTTTGTATAATATATCTCTAATCTCTTCAAATTATCCTTTGCCTTTTGATTCTGTTGTCTTTATATGCTGGTATGTATTTCAAGATACATACCAGCATACATATTTCACTCGTGTTTTTCTAAGCTACAAAATCAAGCCTCAGCAGTGATTGTTTTCTTCCTTAAATTTCTCTACTGTTATTATTTTTCTGGATTTTTTTTTCTAAACAATAGAGAGTGCTTATATTATGATGTTTTGTTCAAAATGTTATTTCTGTTCTTCTGCAGCTTTTTTCACAGTCATATTCCTTTCTTTCTCTCTCTTTTAATTTATTTTTGTTCTTCTCTATGATTGCTAATCCATCTTTCTTTTTGGGTTAGGATTTAAGGTTTAGGACCTTAAAGTATGTTAAATGATGGCAGGCAAGCCATTATCTACCGTCATAGGCCGGGCCATAGTGATGGGTACCTGAAGCAAAAAACCCCTGTTCCAAATTTGTTTCTTAGTTTTCAAACTTCAGCAGCAAGAAAGGCTCATCTTTCCTTCCAGCCCTTTCTTGGACTAGGATACAAGGGAATGCAGATCATTTACATGTCACCTCACTGCTCCAAAAACCTTAGAGACGTCAAGTCTTTCTAGGATATTTCTCTCTCACTAAACTGACTTCTAATTCCCCTCAGCAATAGGGGAAGGGAGACCTGGAGGAAACAAATCTTCCTTAAGATATTTCTGCTGGAAACCCACTGGAAGCCAGCATCTCTCTTCAATTTAGATGACTCTTGCTTCATATGCTTCTGGGTCACAGAGACAGTTAATTGGAGTTCAGATTGGAAGAAGTGACATCTGTGTTCTCAGGGCACCATTCTTTTACAGCATCCTTATTCTGAGGTCTTTTCTTACTCTTCTCTTATTTGATTGGAATAAGATTACATCTGGTATTTTTAATGTTTCTTAGTTTTGCTTCTTCTTTTGTACTTCAAATTTTAGTTTATAGGTTAATTGTGAATGGGAGCTTGTCTTATGTTTGACGTTTTCATCTGTTTCCTCTTGCTCTCTTTTTCTTTACATCCCCATCCTACTCTCTTTGTGAATATTCTCTCCTTGAGGGTCTTCTGGCTCTCAGTGAAAAACCAGGTATATAAAGGCAACTAGGACTATATTTTATCTTGATAAAATTCTAATGATAATTTTAATGTCATTGATATCTCTACTAAAAAGGAAGTTGGGTTCTCCAGATTTGTTGGAATTTTTTCTACACACTCAAGTCCACTATGTTTCAAGTGTTTTTTGATAGGAACCAGCATAAAAATTTCAACTTACCTTTTAACCTGATACACAATTGTATATGTACCTATATGCATAGCAAGAGAATAAACCACCAAAACAAATTATGCAAGGTTTCATGTCACGTACACTAATATTCTTTATTGTATTCTGTTTTACTTTTAAAAATACTAATTATGATGGACAGGGAGGCCTGGCATGCTGCGATTCATGGGGCCGTAAAGAGTCGGACAGGACTGAGCGACTGAACTGAACTGAACTGATACCATTCTAAATTGATTTCAAATCAAATAATGGGTTGTGACTAAGTGTTTGAAAAATACTGATCTCATTTCTCTGAGTGAGCAGCTTTATTAATATGTCTTTCTTAAAAGTATTTCTACACAGTTTTTATCAAATCATTTTTATGGGCAGTGGAATTTCCTACACTTTTTGATCATTAAACGATAGATTTGGTTCAAGTTCTTTTCTTCTTAAGGAGTATGTGACCATGCAGCACACAGTTCTGAAGTCTAGAAAGCTTGAAGCACCAGCTTTACCTATTGCTACATTTTTCTATTCTGTATTGGCCCACAAAAATCTCTGTCCAGTTTTTAAGTATGAATTTCATAATTTTTATCCACTTTTGATAAGTGCTTGTAGATTAAAGTCATATTCAGTATTCATAGTTTAAACTTAGAACATTGATTTTGAATAAAATTAATGAACTTGATCAGTTTATAAATACTTGAGAGTTTCAAATATTATTAAATCAGGGCTTCCCATGTGGCCATAGTGGTAAAGAACCTGACTGCCAATGCAGGAGACACAGAAGACACAGGTTTGATCCCTGAGTCAGGAAGATCCCATGGAGGGGGAAATGGCCACCCTCTCCACTATTCTTGTCTGGAGAATATCATGGATATAAGAGCCTGGCCGTCTACTGTCCATGGAGTCATAGAGAATTGGACACAAATGAAATGACTTAGCACATGCACACATTAAATCTATATATGGACATACAACACAAAATACAAGAGCAGTTTACTTATGGAAAGTATATAGTTAACAGACAAATGATGCATGAATAAAAATTAAGAACAAAGTTCACATCTCCACTGTATCTAATCTATATTTTAGATCAATTTCTGAGCTACAGGTACTGTTTACCTCATAAGAAAGTCAACAAAAGAAAAATATCAGAGTTCTGAAAGTATTCCCAGCACAGCAAAATAAATATATGTTGTAAATGTAGGGTATGATAACCATTAACATTATTATTATTCATTAGCAGGTCAAATATGCTGTATCTAGTTCAGTTCAGTTCAGTCTCTCAGTCGTGTCCGACTCCTTGCGACCCCATGAACTGCAGCACGCCAGGCCTCCCTGTCCATCACCAACTCCCAGAGTTCACTCAAACTCATGTCCATAGAGTCAGTGATGCCATCCAGCCATTTCATCCTCTGTCGTCCCCTTCTCCTCCTGCCCCCAATCCCTCCCAGCATCAGAGTCTTCTCCAATGAGTCAACTCTTCATATGAGGTAGTCAAAGTACTGGAGTTTCAGCTTTAGCATCATTCCTTCCAAAGAAATCCCAGGGCTGATCTCCTTCAGAATGGACCGGTTGGATCTCCTTGCAGTCCAAGGGACTCTCAAGAGTCTTCTCCAGCACCACAGTTCAAAAGCATCAATTCTTCGGCGCTCAGCCTTCTTCACAGTCCAGCTCTCACATCCATACATGACCACAGGAAAAACCATAGCCTTGACTAGATGGACCTTTGTTGGCAAAGCAATGTCTCTGCTTTTGAATATGCTGTCTAGGTTGGTCATAACTTTCCTTCCAAGGAGTAAGCATCTTTTAATTTCATGGGTGCAATCACCATCTGCAGTGATTTTGGAGCCCCCCAAAATAAAGTTATATAAAAAAGGCCCTAAAATATATTATTTAATGTTTCCCTTAGGCAAGCATTAAATCAAGTTTCCATACACATTTTTCCACTCATTATTAAATTTAAGAGCATCTCAGAATTTTACTTGCCTTTTCTTTTCATATAATGTTTACATGGTCACTTCTCCTTCTATATATATGTTTACATAGTGATTGCTATTTATTAAGTGCTTTACAATCATTTATTAGTCAATATTCCTTCAATAAACATAATAATGTACTTAATAATTGTCAAAAAACTTCATATATATGACAGTAGGGCCAAGGACTCCTCTCAGCTTACTTATAAATACAAAAAAAATCACAAAGTTAGGTATTTCAGATTGCACAGTAAGTGGCATAGATGAAGTTAGAATTTATATTTCCAGCTTTCATCATCTGCATCATGCTTCTTAAGCTTCTGGAATTTGGAAACCCTGCTGGGCAATTTCTTATGCTTTATAAGCTCGGGTTCTGTGGCAATATTCAGGCATAGTCTCAGGTGACAGATCAGGCATAAATTAAACATAAACATAGGGGTCATACTTTTGTACTTGGAAACCAAGGAAATGCCTCATCGAATCCTAGAGTTCCTTGGAACATGATTTGGAAATTAATAGCATAAATTATTACATTCAAAAATGTGTTATGGGAAACACTTGAGTCCACTTAAAACAGAATTTTATTGGTGTGCAAGGAAGAAAAAAATTCCATATCTAATTTTTAAAGTTTTTTTGTTTGTTTGTTTTACCTGAAGGAAGTTACAGAGCCTGTGATATGCTCATTTTCAATAGGAATAGCTCAAAGATGAATTTAATTTGTATATTTATTCTAAATATTTGCCTTTAAAATTCTTTTCTCTAAAGGTGAGGGGGACACAAAGAAAACCAAACCCCCCAAAAAAAAAAAAAAAAAAAATTAACACCAGTGGTCCTCTGATGTGATTGAATATTTGTATCCACCTTCAACCCCACAGCCTCAAATTCATATGCAGAAATCTAATTCTCAATGTTACAACATTTGAAGGTAGGACCTTCAGGAGGTGATGTGATCATTAACTTTTCTTTCAAGGATTAAGCATCTTTTAATTTCATTGCTGCAGTCACCATCTGCAGGGATTTTGGAGCCCAGAAAAATAAAGTCTGACACTGTTTCCACTGTTTCCCCATCTATTTCCCATGAAGTGATGGGACCAGATGCCATGATCTTTGTTTTCTGAATGTTGAACTGTAAGCCAACCTTTTCACTCTCCTCTTTCACTTTCATCAAGAGGCTCTTTAGTTCCTCTTCACTTTCTGCCATAAGGGTGGCATAATCTACATATCTGAGGTTATTGATATTTCTCCTGGCAATCTTGATTCCAGCTTGTGCTTCTTCCAGCCCAGTGTTTCTCATGATGTACTCTGCATATAAGTTAAATAAGCAGGGTGACAATATACAACCTTGATGTACTCCTTTTCCTATTTGGAACCCATCTGTTGTTCCATGTCCAGTTCTAACTGCTGCTTCCTGCAGCAGGTTTCTCAAGAGGCAGGTCAGGTGGTCTGGTAGTCCCATCTCTTTCAAAATTTTCCACAGTTTAGTGTGATGTGGAATCAAATAAATGAGACTTACATCATTTTGTTTCCTGAAACATCTCTTCATCATAAAATTTCTCATCAATTAAAATGAGTTCTTTAAACTGTATAGAGAGAACTCTGTTTATGACATGTTCCTTTTTGTGAGATAGTACTGCCCTCCTGTCTCTTCCTCAGGCATTAATGCATGAATGGTTGTCAGGAATATGATTTAAATTAGAAAAGTGAAAACCTATGATTTAGCATTTTCAAAGTGTTGTTTACTTTGAACTTTCATTCTTTCACAAATATTCATTGAACACTTACCAGGTACCAAGAACTAGTCTAGGTAGAGCAAGAACAGTGGTATCTTGCCTTAAACAAATTAGGCTCTATGAAAATAGCAAAATACACATTCTAAATTTTAAAAAGTAATTAAATCATAATGATATCTTGGCTTATCCCAGTAGACCCAGTGTAATTGTCTATCATCATAAAAGAGAAAGTACTTTATTTAAAAAAAAAGAAAATTTAAAGGGACTACCAGTATTTTGTCCTTTTGTCTTTGGGCATTTTTATATATCATGTCTAGATAAAATAAGAATATTTCTTCATATGAAGATGGTTTATTTGCATTACAATGGTACCTATGATTATTTTATTTTTCAAAAGAAGGAAATGGAAAGCTGGTATCAGTACTTATGGGTATTCATGAATCAAAACTTGATATTTCATTTAATATGCTTCAACTCTAATTTTACTCAGCTAATTGAAGAGTATTTAGGAAAGTTTCCTCTTAACCCTCTGCATACATTATGTGCTACACATTTAGTATGAAATATTAGTACCCAAATAATTAAGAATTTAAACATTAAATCATTTAATGATAGGAAAAGATAGATTTTTTCTCCTGATATAATAAGAAAAATAGCATAAATTTAGATGTTTTAATTTTTACCATGTGCCAAGTGTTGCACTAAATGTTTTACATCGTTGAGTCCTTTAACATTTCAAAGAAACCATGTTGCAGATGAGAAAACTGATATACATAACTAAGATGTTTCATATCTAGTAAGTTACAGAGCCTGGACTCAAACTAGCTCTGTCAGCTCACAAACCTATATCTTGACCAGAACAAACTGCCTCTCAAAAAATTCTCAATTGAATAAGTATATTTTGCTACTAACTTGTAACAGAATACCTTTTTTTTTCCTTTTTTTTGCAGAATGGTCATTAGAAAAGTGTTTTTTTTTTTTTTTTTCCTGAAATGTATAATTAGTTTCAAACTATGTTGTTAATAAAAGGTTTCTATAAGTAACCAATGAGTATATGGCTCTTTTTTTTTCTTTTTTAATTTATTTATTTTAGTTGGAGGCTGATTACTTCACTATATTGTGGTGGTTTTTTTCCATACATTGATATGAATCAGCCATGGGTTTATACGTGTTCCCCATCCTGAACTCCCCTCCCACCTCCCTCCTCATCCCATCCCTCTGGCTCTTTTTTTGGAAATAAAATCAAGAAAAGAGATTGCTCTTGATTCCACCTTATCCTTCCAAAAAGTACTCATTCCTCATAATAAAATAAATACAATCTGCCTTGAAGTCTTCTATAACCACTCTGTATCCTAATAGGTTTTAATTTCCTTTGAATCCTGTCGGGATTTGTGACTTTTTCTTACCCCTTAACTCCTCTGATTACTCACTGAAGAAATTTTGAGGCTTTAAACTGTATCTGTACTTATTTTGTACCTAGTGCTTATTATGTGTAGCTGGCTTTTAAAATACACTGACCATTGGAACACATGACTTTTTTTGTGTGTGTATTTTTGAGTGATATTGAATAAAAATATCTCTTTAATCTGATCTCTGTATTTCTCATTTAACTTCAAGTAATTAAATACAATTTTTGTACATCTTCATGAATACTTTATTCATACCCAATGCTACACTTACATTTGTTGTTATATGCCTTCACTGGATAACATCCCAAGCAAAGAGATCAAAAAATGATTTTGTTATGTTTATTACTGTAATTTCTATTTTGAGTTCCAGTTGGTTTTGTTTCCTGCATGGTTTTGTTTCCTACATAGTTTGGCTCTGTAACCATCAAAGGACTGCTCATGACATGTTTAGGTAGGTGGCACTTTGAGACTAGGATACACTCAGCTTAACATGTAATTAATACCAGTCTTCACACTCAAACTCAAGCATGAAATTCAAATGAAGTTTTTGTCTTATGAAGGTTTTATGTACATAAAACATTAAGATTTAAAAATATTGAGCAAAAGTATGTGTAAGTAACATACTAAGAGGAAATTCAATGTGGTTTTTTTTCTTCATAACAATTTGTTGTTTTTGCTGTTGGGTTGCTAATTTGTGTCTGACTCTTTGTGACTCGAGGGACTGTAGCCCTCCAGGTTCCTCTGCCCATGGGATTTTCCAGGCAAGAATACTGGAGTGGGTAGCCATTTCCTTCTCTAGGACATCTTCCTAACCCAAGAATTGAAGACACATCTCCCATGTCTTCTGCATTATCAGGTAGATTATTTACCATTGACTCACCAGGGAAACATAACAACTTGTAATTACATTTGATTCAATCCATATTCTATGCAAATGATCAGTATAAATCCCTTAAATTCAAGACTCAATGCTACTCTATACAGGGCTTTAACAAGTACACAAAGAACTTGAGATTAATGAGAGTTTATGGAACTACTAAATATATTTGACTAGAGAGAAGTAGGAATTTCTTCAATGGATCTGCATAATAGTCATGCTTTTAAATTATCTCTTGCATTTATGCTAAGTTGCTTCAGTCATGGCCAACTCTGTGCGATCCTATGGCATGTAGCCTTCCAGGCATCTCTGTCTATGGGATTCTCCAGGCAAGAATACTGGAGTAGTTTACCATGTCCTTCTCCAGGGTATCTTCCCAATGCAGGGATTGAATCCAGGTCTCTTGCATTGCAAGCAGTCTCTTTACCAACCGAGCCACTAGGGGATTAAACTAATTCTCCATGAAAAAGGAAAATCACTATAAATATTTCAGTTCAGTTCAGTCACTCAGTCATGTCCAACTCTTTGCGACCCCATGAATCGCAGCACGCCAGGCCTGCCTGTCCATCACCAACACCCAGAGTTCACTCAGACTCATGTCCATCAAGTCAGTGATGCCATCCAGCCATCTCATTCTCTGTCGTCCCCTTCTCCTCCTGCCCCCAGTCCCTCCCAGCATCAGAGTCTTTTCCAAAGAGTCAACTCTTCGCATGAGGTGGCCAAACTACTGCAGTTTCAGCTTTAGCATCATTCCTTCCAAAGAAGTCCCAGGGCTGATCTCCTTCAGAATGGACTGGTTGGATCTCCTTGCAGTCCAAGGGACTCTCAGAGTCTTCTCCTACACCACAGTTCAAAAGCATCCATTCTTCGGTGCTCAGCCTTCTTCACAGTCCAACTCTCACATCCATACATGACCACAGGAAAAAACATAGCCTTGACTAGACGGACCTTTGTTGGCAAAGTAATGTCTCTGCTTTTGAATATGCTATCTAGGTTGGACATAACTTTCCTTCCAAGGATGAAGCATCTTTTAATTTCATGGCTTCAATCACCATTTGCAGTGGTTTTGAAGCCCAGAAAAATAAAATGGGACACTGTTTCCACTGTTTCCCCATCTGTTTGCCATGAACTGATGGGACCAGATGCCATGATCTTTGTTTTCTGAATGTTGAGCTTTAAGCCAACTTTTCACTCTCCTCTTTCACTTTCATCAAGAGGCTCTTTAGTTTTTCTTCACCTTTTGCCATAAGGGTGGTGTCATCTGCATATCTGAGGTTATTGATATTTCTCCTGGCAATCTTGATTCCAGCTTCTGTTTCTTCCAGCCCAGCATTTCTCATGATGTATTCTGCATATAAGTTAACTAAGCAGGGTGACAATATACAGCCTTGATATACTCCTTTTCCTATTTGAAACTAGTTTATTGTTCCATGTCCAGATTTAACTGTTGCTTAATGACCTGCATACAGGTTTCTCAAGAGGCAGGTCAGGTGGTCTGGTATTCCCATCTCTTTCAGAAGTTTCCACAGTTTATTGTGATCCACACAGTCAAAGGCTTTGGCATAGTCAATAAAGCAGAAATAGATGTTTCTCTGGAACTCTTGCTTTTTCCATGATTCAGCTGCTGCTGCTGCCAAGTCGCTTCAGTCGTGTCTGACTCTGTGCGACCCCATAGACGGAAGCTCACCAGGCTCCCCTGTCCCTGGGATTCTCCAGGCAAGAACACTGGAGTGGGTTGCCATTTCCTTCTCCAATGTATGAAAGTGAAAAGTCAAAGTGAAGTCGCTCAGTCGTGTCTGACTCTTAGCGACCCCACGGACTGGAGCCTACCAGGCTCCTCCGTCCATGGGATTTTCCAGGCAAAAGTACTGGGGTGGGGTGCCATTGCCTTCCCCGCCATGATTCAGCAGATGTGAGCAATTTGATCTCTGGTTCCTCTGCCTTTTCCTAAACCACTTTGAACATCTGGAAGTTCATGGTTCACGTATACCTGAGGCCTGGTTTGGAAAATTTTGAGCATTACTTTACTAGCATGTGGTGCTGCTGCTGCTGCTGCTAAGTCACGTCAGCCATGTCCGACTCTGTGCGACCCCATAGACAGCAGCCCACCAGGCTTTCCAATCCCTGGGATTCTCCAGGCAAGAACACTGGAGTGGGTTGCCATTTCCTTCTCCAATGCATGAAAGTGAAAAGTGAAAGGGAAGTCGCTCAGTCATGTCCAAGTCAGTGATCCCATGGACTGCAGCCTACCAAGCTCCTCCATCCATGGAAATTTCCAGGCAAGATTACTGGAGCATGTGAGATGAGTGCAATTGTGTGGTAGTTTGAGCATTCTTTGGCATTGCCTTTCTTTGGGATCGGAATGAAAACTGACCTTTTCCAGTCCTGTGGCCACTGCTGAGTTTTCCAAATTTGTTGGCATGTTGAGTGCAGCACTTTCACCTCTTCATCTTTCAGAATTTGAAATATCTTAACTGGAATTCCATCACCTCCACTAGCTTTTTTCATAGTGATGCTTACTAAGGCCCACATGACTTCACATTCCAGGATGTCTGGCTCTAGGTAAGTGATCACACCATCGTGATTATCTGAGTCATGATCTTTTTTGTACAGTTCTTCTGTGTATTCTTGCCACCTCTTCTTAACATCTGGTTCTGTTGGGTCCCTACCATTTCTGTCTTTTATTGAGCCCATCTTTGCATGAAGTGTTCTCTTGGTATTTCTAATTTTCTTGAAGAGATCTCTAGTCTTTCCCATTCTATTATTTTCCTCTATTTCTTTTCATTGATTGCTGAGGAAAGCCTTCTTATCTCTCCTTGCTATTCTTTGGAACTCTGCATTCAGATGGGAATAGCTTTCCTATTCTCCTTTGCTTTTTGCTTCCCTTCTTTTCACAGCTATTTGTAAGGCCTCCTCAGACAGTCATCTTGCTTTTTTGCATTTCTTTTTTTGGGGATGATCTTGATTACTGTCTCCTATACAATGTCATGAACCTCCATTCATAGTTCATTAGGCACTCTGTTTATATCTGTGTCTATCTATAATATGTATATATGCTTTTTCCATGTACTAACTTGTGAAATAAATCTATTGCCTCATTTTACAGATGAGAAGCTAAAGCTGATAATTCTGCTCAAGTCAGACAATTGATTAGAGATCACAAACCAGGGTAGCCTGGGCGCAAGACCTACAAAGTTTTCATCATACCATTCATTACATGTTCAAGCTCACCCCAAAAGATTTATATAAATTTTTGAAACTCTCATTTCATGGATTTATATATAATTTACCTGGTCATCCACTCTGCAATTATACCATGACTACAATAGCACAATATAGTGGAGTCCCTACTTCTTAATCAATAAATGGTACATTTATATCCCCCTCCCTCTCTGTCTTTCCCCAGACAAGTTTAAGGCACATTTGTTCATCTTGCAAATGAAGATACTAACTTGACTTAGGATATCAGAAGAGGCTTATATTACATCATATGTAACAAGGTGAGATCTCAAAGACAGAACTCATCTACTACATATACTTACTTGCAAAATATTGTCAGAGATATGATTGATTAGATGCAATAATAAATAAAACTGCAAACACTTACACACTTTTTTTCACATAAAAAAAACAATTTTAAGGAGATTAGGCCAGAGGTGTAGCAGCTCAAATGTGTCATCAAAGATTAAGCCTCCTTGGTTCCTACTTTGTTCCCTTAGGTGTTATATTTGCCTGATAATCTCAAAATGGAGCTTCCCATAAGGAAGCTGTGAGGCAGAAATAAGGAGTGGAAGACACCAATCATATTAACAGTAATCATGAGCTATATGTATAGAAGGCAATGGCACCCCACCCCAGTACTTTTGCCTGGAAAATCCCATGGACGGAGGAGTCTGGTAGGCTCCAGTCCATGGGGTCGCTAAGAGTCGGACACGACTGAGTGGCTTCACTTTCACTTTTCCCTTTCATGCATTGGAGAAGGAAATGGCAACCCACTCCAGTGTTCTTGCCTGGAGAATCCCAGGGACAGGGGAGCCTGGTGAGCTTCCGTCTATGGGGTCGCACAGAGTCGGACACGACTGAAGCGACTTAGCAGTAGCAGCAGCATGTATAGAGAGCCTAAGCAGTTTCACAAATACTTTGGTGCAAAAGAATTTCTAAAGTGAGAAAGAACCATACTTTCAGTACATGCGTAACTACAGTACACCTATATTTTGGCAGTTTTTCTTTCTCTAGGTTTTGTTATAAATGATTTTCATTGGCATACAAAATTAAAGTTTTTTTAATTGGATATCTTACTAAATTCTGCCCATTTTCTACATGATGCCCCAAAATTGTAATTTTAAAGGCCTTTGTTAAATTGACAGCTTACTTTAAATTCCCCTTAATGTTGGCTTTCTCCCTGAACAATGAGCCAATTGTCAATAATTCTTTGTTATACTCTCTTCAACCACCAAAATTAAAATTTGATAATTTTTTTCTTTTCATTTCTTTTAAAGTAATATGAAAATATATAAAAATATATAATCTTTAACTATACATATATACATGCATTAAATTTTTAACAAGTTTTTAATATACAGATGTAAAAATCATTGTTTTGATTGTGTTTACCTCTCATAACTTTGTATGCAATGAAACATTATTAATATATTTAAGATATCATTTAGCAACTCACAACTCCCTCATTTCCATCTGCCTATAGGTAATCTCTTTCCTTATTTTGACATGTATAGAATATTCTTTATTTTATCTGTATATATATATTTCGACAAGTGATACTTCTTATTGTGTGTCTTTTAAATATTTTCATTAATTAATATAATGGAAACTATATGCATTTATATACTGCTTGTCTAGGTTACTCCACATGACTGGAAAAATGTTTATTTTTAATTTGCAGTATAGAATCCAACTTTGCAAATGTATCACATTTCTTATATATATGATTATCTTTTAAATATTTCCAATTCTTACTTTTACCAAAAATAAAAGGACAAAATAAACATGCTTGTAAAAGTCACATATGTGAATGGAGGTTATTTTCCTAGGTTGTATATTCACAAGTGGAATTCCTTACTTGTAATATATGCAAATTTTAATTTAAAGTTTTGGGTTGAATGGCTAGTTTCATACAATATGTCCTGACTATTCCAAATTATACTTCAGAATGACTGTACAAAGTGACTGTATAGGGGCTATTTTTAAACATTCCTGCAGTATTTTATATTATCAAAATCTTAATTTTTGTCAAATTAATGAATATTCTTCACATTTTATTTATGTATTATTTATGTTATTGTGTATATTATATATATATTCATTAAATTATATGTATATATTTTATTTTACATTGTTTCTTTAACTCAACCTCATCTTTGTGAGTTTTAAATCTCTAAGAATTTTGTTTGTAATGTCCTTTGTCCCACAGAAGTTATTTTGTGGTTAATTTAATCTATATTTTCTTTTGTTTCATAGTATATAAGTATGAAGGCAGGTACTTATTTTATGTTTTCCCACACTTTATCCTTAGTATCTATTTCTGCCTATCCTTTGTATGTGTGCAAGTATGAGTCCCTCAGTCATATCTTACTCTTTGTAATCCCATGGACTATAGCCCGCCAAACTCCTCTGCCCATGGAATTTTCCAGACAAGAATACTGGAGTGGATTGCTATGTCCTCTTTCAGGGATCTTCCCGAACCAGGGACTGAATCTTGGTCTCCTGCATTACAGGCAGATTCTTTCTTTACCTTCTGAACCACCAGGGAAGCTCCACCTATCCCTTAGTAGGAGCCTAATAAATATTAATTGAATGTGGATTAAATTTTCATTTTGATTTTTATTCATGTATTTTTAAAGGAAGCAAATTGTATCCAGAAACCAAGATGGTTTCCTATGTTATGTTTAATTTGCACTTATAAATAAAATATACTGTTTCATATCAATCTTTATTAATATATTTTAAAACTCACATTTGGGATTTATTTCTGAAAGGTTTAGAAATGTGTAGTTAAATTCTCCACCTTTTAAAATGAAATGCCAGGTATACCTATGGGTGCTAAGTCGCTTCAGTCATGTCCAACTCTTTGCAACACTATGGACTGTAGCCTGTGAGGCTTGTCTGTCACAGAAGTTATTTTGTGGTTTAATTTAAGCTAAATTTTGCTTTTCCTTTCATAGTTGATAAGTAAGAGGGCAGGTACTTGTTTTATGTTTTCCCACCCTTTATCCTGTATATCTAGTTTTGTGCCTATCCCTTTTATGCGTGAAAGTGCTGGTTGCTCAGTTGTGTCCAACTCTACGTTGCCCCATGGACTATAGTCCACCAGGCTCCTTGTCTCTGGAATTTTCCAGGCAAGATACCCTCCTCCAGATGATTTTCCCTACCCAGGGATTGAACCCTGATCTCTTATGTCTCCTGAATTGACAATGGTTCTTTACTGCTGGCACAACTTGGGAAGCCCAGGTGTACCCATACCATATATTTATATTCATAATGTTAACAATATTATAATAACAATAATATACACTGCTACTTTTGTCCAAAGGTAACATAAAGTGGCACAGTGGTAAAGAATCCTTATGTCAGTGCAGATGTAAGAGATGTAGGTTCTATCCCTAGGTTGGGAAGATCCTTTGGACTAGGAAATGGCAACCTTGCTCCAACATTCTTGCCTGAAAAATTCCATGCACAGAAGAGCCTGGGTGCTACAGTCCATGGGGTCGCAGAGTTGGACATAACTGAATGATTGAGCACACAAACAACATAATTCTATTTATAAGACTGTTTCTCTGGTCTCTTCTGGCTCACTGATTTGTCCCTTGTGCCAAACCATGTTAAATGGCTTCACTAGTGATAGTTTATAAAGTCGATTTCTCTCTTGTCTCTTTTTCAAAATCTATTTCAAACAAGGGTTTCTAATCTTCATCCTGTCCATTAGTGCAGGTGACTCAATTCAAACAATAATTCTGATCATTATTTATTCATTTTTTATTCTGTTCACTATTTAGAGTAAGACTTTGCATATTCTTTGACTCAAATAATTTGAGTTCCCTGATGTGCCAGGGGTCTTTTGCTTTAACTTCTCTCTTATGCACACCAAACCAAGTCACCAAAATATGTGTTTGGTCCTAATCCACTGACAGTGTTAACTGCCAAGTTTTAACTCTCACCCTAGACTTCAACATTCCTGACGATTTGAGATTTCTTTTTCTTGATTTCAAGCTCATCTTTATATTTTTAAAACATGTTTAAATATTTTATCATTTTTTCTGGTCCTTTTGATATAAAGGAAGGATTATGAATCTATGAATTTAGTTTTCATTTTTATTAAGACCCCTTGTTCTAATATCCTCAAGATTCAAGATATCTTTGGTAATATGATAAACTAAAATCTGTTAATGTGCATGTACATATCTAAATTTGGCTTTTATTTTAAAATCTTTCTCTATCTCCATTCCAAATATGTTAGAAAAAACTGATGAAATATTCAAATCAGTGAGAAGGGGAGGATATTTTTAAGCATCTTCCCTACCATTGCTTTGATCTCAGTTGTGCTTTAGCCAAAGTGACCAAGCTACACAACTGATTGTTAATGTGCTTTATTGCCTTCAAAGGCCAAGGGCTAAAAATTATCTATTCAAATTTCAGATGTGTGATCATCTTGGGTCTTAAGATTATATAAAAATATCACCTACCAGAACATAGCACACTTTTTGAAATACATGAAAGTAGAAGGAGTAAACATCAATATTAGAAAATTAACACAAGCACTGAATATGTCATATCTCATATAATAAACAGAGTTTAGTATACATAGTAGAAAAGCATGAGGCTAAGCAGTGAGATGTGAAAAATAGAGAATCTGTGTCTTTTTAATGAAGCAGTCAAAAGAAGGATAGGCAAATTTATCCAGAGCCAAGAATATAAAGCAACTCCCTTTCATGTAAATCTTCCTTGAGCTATTTCCAAACAGCATCAATACAGTTGGCAAAGTTGACATGAAAATGCATTGGTGATAATTTGTGCTTACCAAAAAAAAAAAAACAAACAATGTATTTTAAAACATAAGTGTTAATATCCCATTCCAAAATTTAGTTGTAGTTCTTTTACTTATATATTTTTTTCTCTTTATATTGGGGGAAAAAAAGAATATCAATTAAGACAGAAATGAGAAAAGAGAAAAAACATGACAGGATTGAAGACTCAAGAAAAGATTAAGAGAAATATATCCATGTTAGGAACCAATCAAGAATTACTAAATATGTATTAAACTTAATTTGCATATAAAATAACACCATTTATACAAATGTCTATATTCATTTTGTTTTTATTTTTTACATAAAGTTTGTACTGAAGTGAAACATAATTTTTAGATTGTATATGTCATAGTGTCTAGCTTGTTGGGATTTTGCAATATTAGTATCCAAATACACTATACCCAGATCATGAAATAGAACATCACCAGCATTCCAGAAGTTCTACTAGATTCTCTTCCCAGTCAAAACCTCCCACTTACCAAGGAACACAATTATCCTGACTGTTTGTATTAGTGTATTTTTAAAAAATTCTGCATAGCTAGTTACCATAGAAATATTTGTGTTAAACAACACAAATTTATTATCTTAGAGTCTCCATGGGTCAGGGGTTTGGGTATAGTTAGCTCAAAATCTCACCAGGCTACCCTCAAAGTGTGGACCATGATTGTGATCTAATTTGTGGCTCAGGATGCTCTTTCATTGTAGGATTCATGCCAATTATCTGGCTGACTTTCAGCTAGGGATCATTCTCATTTCCTAGAGACTTCTCTTGGATCCTTATATCATGATCCCTTCCATAGACAGTACACAAAATGGTTGCTTGCTACTTTAAGGTCAGCAGTGAATCTCCCCACATTCAAAGCTATATCAAGAGCCTAGAATCTTTTTTAAAAGACTCACCTGATTAGGTCAAGTTCCCCCAGTATAATCTTCCAGTTGATTAATTCAAACTCAACTAATGAGCATACCTGCCTGCATGAAATTAAAGACCTTTATTAAAGCTGAAAAACTGCTTTCCCTGTTACCATATAATGTAAGTTAATCACAAGAGAGAAATCAAGTCATTTTGACAAATTTCATCCACAATCAAAGGATACATATTAACCAGTGGGAGTGAACCTTTACAGGTCATCTTAAAATTCTGTATATCACATTCTATATATTATAGATTAGGTATTCCTATTTTTGAATCTTATATTAATGAATTATATACATTTGTTTGTACCTGGCTTCTTTTATTCATTAATGTTATAGTGAAATTTTTCTATACAGTTTTGTATACCAATGGTGTATTCACTTTAAATTTTATATATTCATTCTCATTATCTCCTTTTATGAATATATCAAAATGTATCCATTCTACCACTGTCAAACATCTAGGTTGCTTCTAGTTTTATACCTTTATGATAACATTTATTTCTTTCAGTGAACATGCATATGCATTTCTGATTAGCATATACCTGAGTTATTATCTTCAGCTTTAATAAAAACAATGAGATTTCCCAAAGGTTATAAAATAAATTTTTATCTTAACCAGCATTTTATGTGAACTCTAGTAACTTAATATTCACATCAAAACTTTACAATAGCCACACTATTCTTCATTTTTGACACTACCTGGATATATATCAGTATTGGTTGTGATTTTCCATAATGGTTAGTGCAGTAATGCATGCATTCATACTTTTTTTTTTGGCATTTTGAAGTGTCCTTGTTATAAAATTGAAAACACCTCATTTTTCTATTTGTCTGTCATTTTCTTACCTATTTATGGGAGTTCTTGTACATTTTCAAGACAATTCCTTTATCAGATGCATGCCTTGCATGTATCTTCTGCTATTTATGTGGCTTTATCTATTTTCTTAGTCATATATATTTAGGTGAAAAGAAGTCTTAATCTAAATGTAGTCTAAGTTTTTTCATTTATTATTATTACTTCTGGTGTCAAAATAAGAAATTGGTTTTCTAAAGTGGATTAACTATTTTATATTCCACATATAGTGTATGAGAGTTCCAGTCTATTCATATCCTTGTCAGCACATGGTATCATAAGTCTTTTTAAGTTTTACTTATTCTATAATAGTGTGTACAATAGTATCTCTCTTAGAATTACTGTGTATTTTCATAATGATTAAAAATGTCAAACATCTTTTAATGGCTTATTTGCCATCCACTTGTCTATATGGTAAAATGTCTTTCAAACAATTTGTTTATTTTAATTAATCTTTTTATCTTTATTTCTTATTAATTATGTATCTGTTTTAGTGAGTTTTGATAGCTTTTTTACTTTGAATATGTTTTTATAAGATATATATTTTGAAATTTTTTTCCCCCATCTGTGGCTTTCTTTTACACTTTTTTAAAGGTATCTTTCAAGGAAAAGAAGTTTTTAATTTTGATAAATATGTTTATCAATATGTAGATCATACTTTTAGCACTGTAATTAAGATATTTTTGCCTAAACAAAAGTCACTTATATTTTCTCCCATATTTATTTTAGAACATTTATAGCATGGGATTTTGCTTTTTTATTTGGGGACATTGTACATTAAAGACAGAAAAGTATTCCATCAATTCAGGGTAATTTATTGAAAATCATTTTTTAATCTTTGGAAATTGTCAAAAGTCAGTTTTAGAAGAAATATAATTATATGCCAGATTTGGTTCTCTGTCTTCTTAGTTTGTCCCCTCAAGTGTCCAATTTTTTGTCTGTCTAGTCCCACAAAACTCTTGAATAAGTTGATCCCATTCAACAATTCTCTGCTTGGACAAGATGTGTGTTCTCAGTCTTTTGTGTATACAGAATATGAAAATGATCTAATTTTTAAAAAAAGAAACTCATCATTTCAACTTTTTAGTTTACTTTTCATGTCTTAAAACTTAACGATCCTAGTTCTTATTGCTTCAGCAGATGACTGATAACTTCAAAGAGATATGTTTTAGATTTTGTCTAGATTTTCTAGCAGTTCTCAGTAAAATTATTGGCCTGCCTTTGGCAACTTCATTTGGCTTCAAAGGGTTTACACTGCTTAAAATAATAATCAATAGAGAGGATTTTTTATTCACAATTTTGCATTTCAATTTCCGTCCAATTCAATTTAGGAATATTTCTTTGCAAAAAAATGTTTAATTTTAAAATATGTTGGATAAAGTTTTATATTTAGTATAGACATTAAAAATGGGTTAAAGAGAATTCTACCTCTGGAATGGTTGCCTAAAAAGATTCATGGACCCATTCTCAGGTCAAACAGCCATAGCTGGTAAAAGTTATTTAAAAGACAGCCATTTAAAACCTCTGGGAATTGTTCTAAGGCCAATTAAGAATATTTATTCAATAAAATATTGTTAAGTCTTGGCAAGAACACATTAAATCTGTATCACTAGAGCTTCAAAAGGTCCCTTCCTCAACCCACCTCAAAGTGGTAGAAGAGACATTCCAGCCAGGTATGTGGTAAAGAAGAGGGGTCTTCTTTCCTCCTCAACTGACAGTAAAGACCTGAGAATCAACCCTGGAAGTAAATGACCATTTATTTCTCTTTTCACTCAGCTGAGTTTCAGAGGAGTTAAGTTCCAGGTGAATGCAAGAAGTTGGAAACCCCCTTCCTTCCTACTCCCCCTTCCTTCAAGGCCCAAACCATATGGCAGAAGCTTTGTTTCAGCTCTGATAGGTAGAGAAATTTAATACTCTGATTTTTTTTGTGTAAAATCACTCATTGATTGGGGGATCCATCCTGGAAAAGGCAAACCAAGAATATGAGACTATCACCTTCCTTAGCTCCCCTCTTTATAAACCAGATGTTTCACTCCAAGAGATGTGTTCTGCTGTCCTTGCTCCAGCTCTAGATGAGTAGTTCTGAGATTTTCTTCTTTTTTCCATGAAGAGAATCAGATCATTAAAACAGAGAGCAACAAAGCTAAAAGACCTGAGTTTGTTTGGAGCAGAGATGGGGATGATGAAGTCTGAGGGCATTCTTGTAAATAGTGGGTATTTTCTTGGTAAGAAATTAAAAGAAGGCTTAAAAGCTCCATGAGAACAACAAACTAAGTAGTAAGCCAACTTACTGGAGAAAATCAGGGAAAGACCCAGCGAAGAAGCCTTCTAGGGTCAAAATGAGCTTCACAGATAGGCCTCAAAAATCATCCATGCCAAGAATACCACATTTAATTGTATCCGATTGTGGACAATTGATGCTGCAGGGCACTATCAAAAACAATGGAGCAATAATCCATAAAATAGTGGCACCTGAGAGATGGATATGATACCAACAAAGACCTACAACTAAATGGAAAGATCAGAGGAAGAGTCAGTCAAGAAGAATACTGCTTAAATCCCTGTCATTTTAAAGTAACTACACAAGCCCAGGACTGTATATTGTGAGGAATGATATTACAGGCTTCACACTGTGGAGGAAATAGACTTTCCCAAACTATTCTAGACAAGTGACTAAACAAATAAACAGGTGAACAACAGATATAGTAAGCTCCAGAAAGAGGGCTCATGGGCTCCCTCACAGACATTTTTTACTGAATATTGAGAGAGCCCAGGCATTGGACTTAATAACTACTTGAAAACAAGTTTTACAAATATATTCAAAGAATTAAAGTAAACTTGCTTATAGAAATAAAAGAAAGTGTGAAGACAAACAAAAGCTGGGTAAAGATAATCAGAGATAACAAACAAACAAAAAACAAATAAAAGGTAAAAGAAATATTTCTAGCAGAACTATCTTATATAAATAATAAAGAATGTTGTTCAGAGTGAAAGCAAGTGACCACAGAGACTTTTTTGAACATATATGAAATATATTTGTAAATATAATTATGAATGGGTATCTTCTCATTTGTTCTATTAACAGATTTTAAAACAAATGTACAAAACAATATTATGCAGTTTCATTGTTAGAGTCATTAAATATAAAACTTTAATACATTTGGCAATAATAGTACAAAAGAGGTGAAAAGGAAGCAAAATTTTATTGGAGTAAGGAAATGACAATAGGTAGTAACATAATTTAGGGCTTCCCAGTGGCTCAGCAGTTAAAGAGTTTGCCTGCAGTGCAAATGTGGGTTCAAAATCTGGGTCAGGAAGAGCCCCTGGAGGAGAGCATGGCAACCCAGTCCAGTATTCTTGCCTGGAAAATCCCATCAACAGTGGAGCCTGGTGGGCTGCAGTCCACAGGGTCGCAAAGAACTGGACAGAACTGAGGCAAATGAGCACACACATGCACAGAAACAAACAAAGAGAATCAGAAATAAAAAGGATAATAAAATAAACTTTATATATATATATATATATATATATATATATATGTTTTTTAATCTCAGCTTCTTTAAATGACAAAATTATATAAATTAATAAGTACAAAAAAGTACTGTTGGATTATACATATATATATATATATATATATATATATATACACACACACACACACATATATGACATGATGTTGCTGTTGCTGCTAAGTCACTTCAGTTGCGTCCGACTCTGTGCAACCCCATAGACGGCAGCCCACCAGCCCACCAGGCGCCCCCATCCCTGGGATTCTCCAGGAAAGAACACTGGAATGGGTTGCCATTTCCTTCTCCAATGTATGAAAGTGAAAAGTGAAAGTGAAGTCGCTCAGTGGTGTCCAACTCTTAGCGACCCCATGGACCGCAGCCTACCAGGCTCCTCTGTCCATGGGATTTTCCAGACAAGAGTACTGGAGTGGGTTGCCGTTGCCCATCAATACATGGGAAATAGATGGAGAAACAGTGGAAACAGTGTCAGACTTTATTTTTCTGGGCTCTAAAATCACTGAAGATGGTGACTGCAGCCATGAAATTAAAAGACGCTTACTCCTTGGAAGGAAAGTTATGACCAACCTAGATAGCATATTCAAAAGCAGAGACATCACTTTGCCAACGAAGTTTCGTGTAGTCAAGGCTGTGGTCTTTCCTGTGGTCATGTATGGATGTGAGACCGGGACTGTGAAGAAGACTGAGCACCGAAGAATTGATGCTTTTGAACTGTGGTATTGGAGAAGACTCTTGAGAGTCCCTTGGACTGCAAGGAGATCCAACCAGTCCATTCTGAAGGACATCAGCCCTGGGATTTCTTTGGAAGGAATGATGCTAAAGCTGAAACTCCAGTACTTTGTCCACCTCATGTGAAGAGTTGACTCATTGGAGAAGACTCTGATGCTGGGAGGGATTGGGGGCAGGAGGAGAAGGGGACGACAGAGGATGAGATGGCTGGATGGCATCACTGACTCGATGGATGTTAGTCTGAGTGACCTCCGGGGGCTGCTGATGGACAGGGAGACCTGGCGTGCTGCAGTTCATGGGGTCGCAAAGAGTCGGACACGACTGAGCGACTGATCTGATCTGATCTCCATATATGACATGAGTTTGTGTGAACTGCGGGAGTTGATGATGGACAGGGAAGCCTGGCGTGCTGCAATTCATGGAGTCGCAAAGAGTCGGACAAGACTGAACGACTGAACGGAACTGAACTGAAGAAGGAAGAATGGGGAGTATACAGAAAAATATTTTTTATCTCATTGGAATTAACCATATAAATATGAAATATGTTCTGATCAGTTGTAGAGTAAAAGACCACTTGGAAAATGTAAAAGTAATATTGAAAAACATTTAGTGAAATTAAAATGCTACACTAGAAGAGATTCACTTCGTTTAAAAGAAATCAGTAAAGAAGTAATAGAGGCGGGGAAAGACACACACACAGAAAAAAACAAAAAGTAAGATGGTAAATGTAAACCTAACTATGTCAATAATAATGCTAAATGCAACTTGGCTAGCAATTAAATTTTAAGGCAGAAATTGTCAGACTATAATTAAAATATATCTGATGTATACTGTCTCCAGTAATATTTTTTAATTACAAGATACAATAAGTTGAATACAGAAGTTGGGAAAATGACATATGGAACCAGAAAGAAAACTAGAAAGATATACTGATATCAGACAAAATAAAATTAAAACCAACAATTCTTACTAGGAATAAAGAAGGACATTGTATAGTAATAAAAAAAAATCTATCTGCAGCATTATGATAATTATAAGCATATACACATATATTTATGTTTATATATATATATATATATATATATATAGCAACAGAGCTGCATGATACGTGAAACAAAAACTGACAAGACAAAGGAGCAACTTGGCAACCCAAAAATAATAGTTTGAGACTTGAATACCATTTTTATTTATTTTATTTATTTATTTTTTTTAACTACTTTCTCCATTTTATTTTATTTTTATTTTTTTTACTTTACAATATTGTATTGGTCTTGCCACACATCAACATGAATCCACTATGGGTGTACACGTATTCCCCATCCTGAACCCCCCTCCCACCTCCCTCCCCATACCATCCCTCTGGGTCATCCCAGTGCACCAGCCCCGAGCATCCTGTATCATGCATCAAACCTGGACTGGCAATTCGTTTCACATATGATATTGTTTCAATGCCATTCTTGAATACCACTTTTAATAATAAATAGACCATCTATGCAGATCAGCAAGGAAAGGGAAAATTTGGACAGCTCTGCAAACAAATTGAATGTAACATGCAGCTATAGATGATCCACTCAGTGACAGTGTAAGATACTTTTTTTCTCAAGTCTACATGAGATATTCTCTGACATACAATATAAAACAAATTATGTCATAAAATCTTTCTCAATAAATATCAAAGAATTAAAATCATAAATTTATATTTTCCTATAATGGAATAAAATAAGAAATCAATAAGGAAAAATTTGGGAACATCATAATTATGTAGAAATTTAAAAGGATATCCCTAAAATATTCAACTAGTCCAAAGAAAATCACAAGGGGAATTAAAAAAAACTTTCAAAAAAGTTTACGACACAACCCCCCAAGTTAGGGGATGCAACAAAGCATTGCTTATAACAGAATTTAAAACTATAAACCTTGTATGTAAGAAAGATAAAGATCTCAAATGAATAATCAAGTTTTCTACCTTAAAATATGAGAAAAAGAAAAGTGTGTTAAACCTGAAGTAAATAGAAAAAAAGAAAATGGTAAAAATTTGAGTAGAAATTGATGGAATTGATAATACAATAACAAAAGGAAAAAACAAGGAAAACAAAAGTTATTTGAAAAGTCAACAAAATTGACAGCCCTTCTGCTGGAATGACAACTAAAAAAGAGGAGCCTAAAAAGTACTAAAATCAGGGGAAAAAAGATGGGGGGAGGACATACCACTAATTTTCCACAATTGAAAGGAATAATCAAATAATATTAAGAACAAATACACACCGTCAAATTGCATAAAATAGGCAAATTTCTAACAGCAAGTCTCAAGCTATGGAAACTGATATAAGAGGCAATAGAAAATTGGCATATCTTTTTTTTCCTTTTTTTAAAAAGATTAATTAATTTATTTTAATTGGAGGCTAATCACTTAACAATATTGTAGTGATTTTTGCCATACATTGACATGAATCAGCCATGGGTGTTCATGTATCCCCCATCCTGAAATCCCTCCCAACTCCCTCCCCATCCCATCCTTCAGGGTTTTCCCAGTGCACCAGCTTTGAGTGCCGTACTTCATGCATTGAATTTGGACTGATGATCTATTTTACATTTGGTAATAAGCATGTTTCAATGCTATTCTATCAAATCATCCCACCTTTGCCTTCTCCCACAGAGTCTGAAAGTCTGTTCTTTACATGTGTGTCTCTTTTGCTGTCTCACATATAGGGTAGTCGTTGCCATCTTTCTAAATTCCATATATATGTGTTAATATACTGTATTGGTATTTTCCTTTCTGACTTACTTCACTCTGTGTAATAGGCTCCAGTTTCATCCACCTCATTATAACTGATTCAAATATGTTCTTTCTAATAGTTGACTAACATTCCATTGTGTATATGTACCACAGCTTTCTTATCCAGTCGTCTGCTGATGGATGTCAAGGTTGCTTCCATGTCCTGGCTATTGTAAACAGTGTTGCAGTGAACAATGGGGTACATGTGTCTCTTTCAATTCTGGTTTCCTTGGTGTATATGCCTAGCAGTGGGATTGCTGGGTCGTGTGACAGTTCTATTTCCAGGTTTTTAAGGAATCTCTACACTGTTCTCCATAGTGGCTGTACAAGTTTGCATTCCCACCAACAGTGTAAGAGGGTTTCCTTTTCTCTGCACCTTCTCCAGTATTTATTGTTTATAGATTTTGTGATAGCGGCCATTCTAAACAGTGTGAGATGGTACCTCGTTGTGGTTTTGATTTGCATTTCTCATAATGAGTGATGTTGAGCAGCTTTTCATGTTTGTTAGCCATCTGTATGTCTTCTTTGCAGAAATTCCTGTTTAGTTCTTTGGCCCACTTTTTGATTGGGTCGTTTATTTTTCTGGAATTGAGCTGCAGGAGATGCTTGTATATTTCTGAGATTAATTCTTTGTCAGTTAATTCATTTGCTATTATTTTCTCCCATTCTGGAGGCTGTCTTTTCACCTTGCTTATAGTTTATTTTGTTGTGCAAAGGCTTTTAAGTTTAATTAGGTCCTATTTGTTTATTTTTGCTTTTATTTCCATAACTCTAGGAGGTGGGTCATAGAGGATCCTGCTGTGATTTATGTCAGAGAGTGTTTTGCCTATGTTTTTATGTAGGAGTTTTATAGTTTCTGGTTTTCCATTTAGATCTTTAATCCATTTTGAGTTTATTTTTTGTGTATGGTGCTAGAAAGTATTCTAGTTTCATTCTTTTACAGGTGGTTGACCAGTTTCCCCAACACCATTTGTTAAAGAGATTTTGTTTTCTCCATTGTATATTCTTGACTGCTTTGTCAAAGATAAAACGTCCACAGGCACGTGGATTTATCTCTGAGCTCTCTATTTTGTTCCACTGATCTATATTTCTGTCTGTGTGCCAGCTGTCTTGATGACTGTAGCTTTGTAGTATAGTCTGAAGTCAGGCAGGTTGAACCCTCCAGTTTCATTCTTCTTTCTCAAGATTGCTCTGGCTATTCGAGGTTTTATTTCTATACAAATTTTGAAATTATTTTTTCTAGCTCTGTGAAAAATGCTGTCAGTAGCTTGATAGGGATTTCATTGAATCTATAGATTACTTTGGATAGTATACTCATTTTCACTATATTGATTATCTGATCCATGAACATGGTATATTTCTCCATCTATTTGTGTCATCTTTGATATATTTCATCAGTGTTTTATAATTTTCTATATATAGGTCTTTTGTTTCTTTAGGTAGATTTATTCCCAAGTATTTATTTCTTTTCATCGCAATGTTGAATGGGATTATTTCCTTAATTTCTCTTTCTGTTTTCTCATTGTTAGTGTATAGGAATGCAAGGGACTTCTGTGTATTAATTTTACATCCTGTTACTTTACTATATTCATTGATTAGCTCTAGTAATTTTCTGGTGGTGTCTTTAGGGTTTTGAATGTAGAGGATCATGTCATCTGCAAACATTGAGAGTTTTACTTCTTCTTTTCTAATCTAGGTTCCTTTTATTTCTTTTTCTTCTCTGATAGTTGTGGCTAAAACTTCCAAAATTATGTTGAATAGTAGTGGTGAGAGTGGGCACCATTGTCTTGTTCCTGACTTTAAGGGAAATATTTTCAATTTTTCACCATTGAGGATAATGTTTGCTGTGGGTTTATCATATATAGCTTTTATTATGTTGAGGTATGTTCCTTCTCCAGTACTCTTGCCTGGAAAATCCCATGGACAGAGGAGACTGGTAAACTGCAGTCCATGGGGTTGCTAACAGTCGGATATGACAGAGCGGCTTCACTTTCACTCTTCACTTTCATGCATTGGAGAAGGAAACAGCAACCCACTCCAGTGTTCTTGCCTGGAGAATCCCAGGGATGGGGGAGCCTGGTGAGCTTCCGTCTATGGGGTTGCACAGAGTTGGACACGACTGAAGCGACTTAGTAGCACAGCAACAACAGCAGCATGTTCCTTCTATGCCTGCTTTCTGGAGGTTTTTTTTTTTTTTTTTTTAATCATAAATGGATGTTGAATTTTGTCAAAGGCTTTCTCTGCATCTATTGAGATAATCACATGGATTTTTATCTTTCAATTTGTTAATGTGGTGTATCACATTGATTCATTTGCAAATATTGAAGAATCCTTGTATCCCTGGGATAAAGCCCACTTGGTTATGATGTATGATCTTTTTTAATATGTTGTTGGATTCTGTCTGCTAGAATTTTGTTAGAATTTTTGAATATGTTCATCAGTGATATTAGCCTGTAGTTTTCTTTTTTTGTGGCATCTTTGTCTGGTTTTGGTATTAGAGTGACAGTGGCCTCATAGAATCAGTTTGGCAGTTTACCTTCCTCTGCAATTTTCTGGAAGAGTTTGAGTAGGATAGGTGTTAGCTCTTCTCTAAATTTTTTGTAGAATTTACCTGTGAAGCCATCTGGTCTTTAGCATGTGTTTTGCACCCTTCCCAGTTCCGAGCAGCTCAGGTGACCAGGTGCTTGGTGAGCGCACTGTCCCAGGTGGACCATGCATCTTAATCAACTCTCCTGTCCCCACTTCTCGATTTCCTGGGTGCTCCAAGAGAGCACTGTCTCAGGTGTGCCGTGTGTCTCCTCTAGGGAGCTGATCTCAGGCTGCAACCCTCCTGGCAGATTTCAACCATCCAGGACCCCAGGAAGACATGGTTAGCATCTGGGAGCCTGCTTACAGTTTGGTGGAGAATGCTGATCTCTGGGACCGAGATTGCCCCTTGCCTTCCTGCTCCGGGTGTTGCACGCCTACCTCTCTGCCTATGGTGGGGGAGGGGCCTGTATGCATCAGGTCTCCTTTGGTGTTCACTCAATCCTTTGTTCTGTGAGCAGGCCAGGCTGTGTGTTAGATTAGAGCCTTTCACGGGAAAGTTCTCTCTCTCTTTTTTTTTTCCTCTCTGGCTATCCCAAAGTTTTGGTTTCTATCTCACGTTAGCTCCCTTAGATTGTCCTCAGGACATTCAGGCCCTATCCTTACCCTAAACTTGCAGCCCACGCCTCCCTGTCCAGCCCCTACTCTCTGGTGGCAGAAGCGAGTGTCTGGGCTACTTCTCCAACGGGGAGTTGCAGATAGGTGCATACTGTGTTTTTTTCTTTTTTTTTCTCCCAGTTATGTTGCCCATTGACATTCCAAAACTCCCCACAGATCTGCTGGTGAGATGGTTTCCTGCTATTTGGAAACTTCTCCTCCTTCACGACTTCCTCCCCAGGACGAGTCTCCATCCCTAACTCTTTTGTCTCTTATATTTTGTCCTCGGTTCAGTTCAGTCACTTAGTCGTGTCCAATTCTTTGCGACACCATAAATTGCAGAACTCCAGGCCTCCCTGTCAATCACCAACTCTCGGAGATCACTCAGACTCATGTCCATCGAGTTGGTGGTATCATCCAGCCATGTCATCCTCTGTCGTCCCCTTCTCCTCCTGTCCCCAATTCCTCTCAGCATCAGAGTCTTTTCCAATGAGTCAACACTTCACATCAGGTGGCCAAAGTACTGGAGTTTCAGCTTTAGCATCATTCCTTCCAAAGAACACCCAGGACTGATCTCTTTTAGAATGGACTGGTTGGATCTCCTTGCAGTCCAAGGGACTCTCAAGAGTCTTCTCCAACACCACAGTTCAAAAGCATCAATTCTTCGGCGCTCAGCTTTCTTCACAGTCCAGCTCTCACATCCATACATGACCACAGGAAAAACCATAGCCTTGACTAGGCGAACCTTTGTTGGCAAAGTAATGTCTCTGCTTTTGAATATACTATCTAGGTTGGTCACAACTTTCCTTCCAAGGAATAAGTGTCTTTTAATTTCATCGCTGCAATCACCATCTGCAGTGATTTTGGAGCTCATAAAAATAAATTTTGACACGGTTTCCACTGTTTCCCCATCTATTTGCAATGAAGTGATGGAACCAGATGCCATGATCTTCACTTTCTGAATGTTGAGCTTTAAGCCAACTTTTTCACTCTCCTCTTTCACTTTCAACAAGAGGCGTTTTAGTTCCTCTTCACTTTCTGCCGTAGTTCAGGTGGTGTCATCTGCATATCTGAGGTTATTGACATTTCTTTCTCCTTTCAAAGAGAATGGGCTGCATTTCTGGGTGCCTGGTATCCTCTGCCAGCATTCAGAAGTTGTTTTGTGGAAGTTGCTCAGCATTCAAATGATGTTTTCATGAATTTGAGGGGGAGAAAGTGGTCTCCCCATCGTATTCCTTGCCATCTTTGGACTGCCCCTCTAGCATAGATCCTTAACAAATGATGACTCAACTAGAAACTTAAAAAAATTCCCAGAAACAAAAAGTCTATGCCCATGTGACTTCACTGTGAACTCTACTAGATATATAAAGAAGAATAAATCCAACCCTTCACAATCTCTTCCAAAAAATTAAAGTTCAGAGATCACTTAACAACTCACACTGTAAGCCAGTATTACCTTTACACCAAAATCATTTAAAGATATCACAAAGTTAAAACCTTGTAGACCAATATTTTTTTTCTGAGTATTGACAAAGATATTCTAAAAATGAATCTGCTAACCTATAGTAAGGATTATACAGTGGAATTTATCATATAAATGCAATTTTTAACTTCAAAAATAAAATTATGTTTAAACCATACCAAAAGAATACAAAAACCAAATGTTTATCTTAATAGGGGCAGATAAAGCATTAGAAAAACCCAACATGCTTTTATGATTAAAAACTTTCAACAAACTGGGAATAGAATGGAACTTCCTCATCCTGTCAAAGGGCATCTTGGCAAAGCTACAGCTAACAGACATAATGAGTAAAAACGGAATGATTTTTCTCCTTAAGATCAAGAACAGGATAAACATTCTATTCTTAACATTTCTGTATACCAGAAATTCTAGTCATTGAAATTAAACAAAAGAAAGAGGTGAAACTATCTCTTCCTACTTGCAGATGACCATACATTTGTAAATAAAAATCTTAAAGCATCTACTAAAAAATAATCTATGAGAACTAATAATTGAGCTCAGCAAATTTTCAGGGTTTAAGTTCAACATGCAAAAAGAAAAAAAGAATTATAATTCCCATCAATAACAATAAACTATCACTTAGAAATTGAAGTTAAGAAATTTATAATCATAACATCAAAAAAATTAGTAATAAACTTAACAAAAGAAGAACAAGATCTGTACAGACAAAGCTATCAAATGTAGTTGAAATACATTAAAGACTAAATAAATTGCTATGGTTCCTTTTTATTATATAGCTCCTTCTTCACTTTCTTTTTTTGCTGTCACATTTTACTATAAACAGGAAAGAGAAACCTGGCTATGATTTCCACACTTTACTTGGAAATCTCCATAGCTAAATATCCAAGCTCATGACTTACAAATTCTACTTTCCAACCTTAAACAGCAGAACACTATTTGGCCAAGTTTTATTTCATTTTTAATTCTAGCCTTTCTTCTGGTTTTTAATAACAAGTTCCTCATTTCTCTCTGAATCTTCTCCAGAAGCACTTTTGACATTCATATTTCTAGCATCAGTCTTCTCCTCTTCCCTGGTGGCTTAGATGGTAAAGAATCTGCTTGAAATGCAGGAGACCCAAGTTCAGTCTCTGGGTTGGGAAGATCTCCTGGAGAAGGAAGAAACTACCCACTCCAGTATTCTTGCCTGGAGATTTCCATGAACAGCAGAGGCTGGCAGTCTACAGCCCATGGGATCTCAGAGTCAGACACAACTGAGTGACTAACAAACTTCCAGTTTCTAATAACATATTCTTCATTTCTGTTTGGAACCCACTCCAGTATTCTTGCCTGGAGAATTCCATGGGCAGAGGAGCCTAGTGGGCTACAGTCCTTCAGGTCACAAAGTGTCAGACAAGACTGAGTGACTAACACTATCATTTCTGTCTGAATCTTCTCCAGAAGCACCTTTGACATTTATAATTCTAGCAACAGTCTGCTCCTGTGTTCTCAAAGATGACAGAAGCTTTCTCTACAGTTTACCTTATTTCCTTCTGAGCCATTCCAGAACTGCTTTTAACACTCATATATCTACCAAAAATCTCTTCAACACGATATAGATTTTTGCTGTGAAGTATTTCAAAATTCTTCCAACCTGTATCCGTTACACATTTAACTTCCCCATTACACCTGAATCAGAAAAAAAATCCTGATACCAAAATCTGTAATAGTTCTCTAGGATTTCTGTAAACAAAGCAATACACATTTGTCATTAGCTTAAAACAACATAACTCAATTCTGGAGGCAAGGAATCTGCAGTTGAGGTTTTGGCAGGGGCATGCCTCCTCTGAGATCTTGAGTAGAATACTTTCTTGCTTCATCTCAATTTCTGCTGATGGTAAAGAATCTTTGTTGTTCTTAGTTTAAGGCTGCATCACTCCAATCTCTGTTTCTGTCATTACATGGTGTTCTCCCTGTGTATTTCTGTGTTCAGTGACTTTTTTTTTCTCATCTTTTTAAGGATACCAATCATAGTGAATTAAGTATTCGATTATATTCATATTGAATTCATACTGAATTAAATCATATCAGGGCTTCACTGATAATTCAGTTGGTAAAGAATCCACCTGCAATGCAGAAGATGCCGGTTCAATTCCTGGGTCAAGAAGATCTGCTGGAGAAGGCATAGGGTACCCACTCCACTATTCTAGCCTGGAGAATTCCATGGACTCTATATCTATAGTCCATGGGGTCTCAAAGAGTCAAACACAACTAAGTGACTTTCACTTACATATTGAATTAAGCACCCTCTTAACTCCAGTTTAATTTCACGTTAAGTAACTGCATCTGAAAGGACCCTAACTCTGAAAAGGATTACATTCTGAAGTAATGAGTTTTATGAAAGCTTTCTAGAGGACACAGTTCAATCTGTCACAGACCTCTTCTTTACACTATACACAAAAACAAACTAACATGGATCATAGACTTGTAAATATGAGCCAAAACTATAAACACGGAACATTTAGAGAAAATGTAGGAGTAAACCATGTCGTCTTGGGTTAGGGAAAGCCTACTTGGGGATTAGACACTGAATGCCCAAGTGACAAAAGAAAAATAACTTTAAATTGCACTTGAACAAAACTAAACCATTTATGTTTCAAAGGATACAACACAAAGAAAATGGAAATACAAAACAAAGAAAGAGAAAATATTTGCAAATCATATATTTAATAGGAAACTTGTATCTGGCATATAGAAAGAATGAGTAGAGATCAGATCAGATCAGTCGCTCAGTCTTGTCCGACTCTTTGCGACCCCATAAACTGCAGAACTCCAGGCCTCCCTCTCCCTCACCAACTCCCAGAGTTCACTCAGACTCACGTCCATTGAGACAGTGATGCCATCCAGCCATCTCATCCTCTGTCATCCCCTTCTCCTCCTGCCCCCAATCCCTCCCAGCATTAGAGTCTTCTCCAATGAGTCAACTCTTTGCATGTGGTGGCCAAAGTACTGGATTTTCAGCTTTAGCATCATTCTTTCCAAAGAAATCCCAGGGCTGATCTCCTTCAGAATGGACTGGTTGGATCTCCTTGCACTCCAAGAGACTAAAGAGTCTTCTCCAACACATTTCAAAAGCATCAATTCTTCAGCGCTCAGCTTTCTTCACAGTTCAACTCTTACATCCATATATGACCACAGGAAAAACCATAGCCTTGACTAGATGAACCTTTGTTGGCAAAGAAATGTCTCTGCTTTTGAATATGCTATCTAGGTTGGTCATAACTTTCCTTCCAAGGAGTAAGCGTCTTTTAATTTCATGGCTGCAGTCACCATCTGTAGTGATTTTGGAGCCAAGGAAAATAAAGTCTGACACTGTTTCCACTATTTCCCCATCAATTTCCCATGAAGTGATGGGACTGGATGCCATGATCTTCATTTTCTGAATGTTGAGCTTTAAGCCAACTTTTTTACTCTCCTCTTTAACTTTCATCAAGAAGCTCTTTAGTTCCTCTTCACTTTCTGCCATAAGTGTGGTGTCATCTGCATATATGAGGTGATTGATATTTCTTCCAGCAATCTTGATTCCAGCTTGTGTTTCTTCCAGCCCAGCGCTTCTCATGATGTACTCTGCACATAAGTTAAATAAACAGGGTGACAATATACAACCTTGATGAACTCCGTTTCCTCTTTGGAACCAGTCTGTTGTTCCATGTCCAGTTCTAACTGTTGCTTCCTGACCTGCATACAAATTTCTCAAGAGCCATATCAGGTGGTCTGGTATTCCCATCTCTATCAGAAGAATGAGTACAACTCACCATAAAAAGACAAGCCAGTTAAAAATGGTCTAAGAATTTGAATGGACATTTTTCTAAATAAAATGTACAAAAGACCATTAAGCATGTGAAATGATTTTAAACATCATCAGCCATCAAGGAAATACAAACCAAGATTACTGTTAGATCCATTTCACACATACTCTAAAAGGCATAATAAACAAGTTTGATAAGGATGTGGAGAGAGTATAAACATATATGTCTGGTGGGAATGTAAAATGGTTCAGTTGTTTTGGAAAATAGTCTGAAAATTTCTCAGAAAGTTAAATATAGGATTACCAAGAGACCAAGTAATTCCACACTATGACATATAATAAAGGAAAGGAATATCATATTCACACAAAACTGTTCACAGCAGCATTGTTCATAAAAGCCAAAAAGTGGGAAAAAAATCTCTATTAACTGATGAATGTGTTTAAAATGCACTATAGCTCTGCAAAAATGGAATATTAGCATAAAAAGAAATGATGTATAGATACATACAACAACATGGATATATATTGAAAACTATAAGTAAACAAAGCCAGTCTAAAAATACCATATACTGTATTACTCCACTTACACAAAATATCTATAATAGGCAAAAGAATAGAGCCAGAGAACAGATGATTGGCTGTCTAGAACTGAGGAGGCTGAGGGAAAACAGGGAGTGACTAATTCTGGATACTGAGTTTCTTTGTCAGGTGATTTAAATGTTCTAAAATTGGTTGTGGTGATGGTTACACAACTTTGTGAAGGTAATAAAGAGCTGAATTGTACACTTTAAATGAGAGAATTGCGTAGAATGTGAATTATATCTCAATAAAGTTGTTATATAGAAAACATGGGATTGAAATACATGTGATTACATATAAATTTATAGTATAAACATATATTATATAAACAAATATAAGTGTATAATTATATCAAATGTTATAGGAAACAGCCCAATGTATATATTTATTATCTAAACACTCTTAAACTTTTACTATCAACTTATTTTTCTTATGTACAACTCTATAGAACCTTCCTAAGTCTAGGAAATGCTCATATATGATCAGATCAGATCAGATCAGTCGCTCAGTCGTGTCCGACTCTTTGCGACCCCATGAACCGCAGCACGCCAGGCCTCCCTGTCCATCACCAGCTCCCGGAGGTCACTCAGACTCGCATCCATCGAGTCAGTGATGCCATCCAGCCATCTCATCCTCTGTCGTCCCCTTCTCCTCCTGCCCTCAATCCCTCCCAGCATCAGAGTCTTCTCCAATGAGTCAACTCTTCGCATGAGGTGGCCAAAATACTGGAGTTTCAGCTTTAGCATCATTCCTTCTAAAGAAATTCCAGGATTGATCTCCTTCAGAATGGACTTCATTCTATAGGTAAGGCAACTAAGACATCTTTTTTTAAAAAAAACTTTAAAATCTGTTCTAACACACATTAGATACTTTGTAAAGGATTTCAAAGTTCAAAAGGCAACTTTAAATTTAAAATATCAGTTAAAATGGCATTAACCTGAAAAATACAACGAATGAAATGACAAAAAATAATATAAGTCAACTAAACAGGGAGTGGAATGATGTTTGTCTGCTTATTCCATTTATCATTGTTGAGTGGAGCCCATGCAGATTAGTTAAGAGAGCACTTGCCACAAATTTAGGAAACTCAGTTCTTAGTCTGTTTACTAATCAGATATCCTTAGATATTTAATATTCCTTTGTCACAGTTTCATAAAAATCTTTGATATACCCCTATAAATTGATACTTCAGTTCAGTTCAGTCGCTCAGTCGTGTCTGACTCTTTGCGACTCCATGAATCGCAGCATGCCAGGCCTCCCTGTCCATCACCACCTCCCAGAGTTCACTCAAACTCAGGTCCATCGAGTCGGTAATGCCATCCAGCCATCTCATCCTCTGTCATCCCCTTCCCCTCCTGCCCCCAATCCCTCCCAGCATCAGAGTCTTTTCCAATGAGTCAACTCTTCGCATGAGGTGGACAAAGTACTGGAGTTTCAGCTTTAGCATCATTCCTTCCAAAGAACACCCAGGGCTGATCTCCTTTAGAATGGACTGTTTGGATCTCCCTGCAGTCCAAGGGACTCTCAAGAGTCTTCTCCAACACCACAGTTCAAAAGCATCAATTCTTTGGTGCTCAGCCTTCTTCACAGTTCAACTCTCACATCCATACATGACCACTTGACTAGATGGACCTTTGTTGGCAAAGTAACGTCTCTGCTTTTGAATATGCTATCTAGGTTGGTCATAACTTTTCTTCCAAGGAGTAAGTATCTTTTAATTGATACTTAATATCCTGTTATTCACCTTCAAAATCTTCTAGAACTGATGTGAATGCTCACAATGCCTCATGATATGGGTTAAATTGTGTCCCCTAAAGACAGGTGGAAATCCTGAATTCAGTATTTCAGAATGTGATCTGTTTGGAAATAAAGTCATTGTACATGTTGTTAGTTACAGTAATATTGGAGTAGGATAAGCATAATCCACTCTGACTCATGTTCTTACAAGAAGAGGAAGGAAAGATATAGAGCCATAGGCACTCAAATGAGATTATTGTATCATGTAGGAGGCACAGATTGAAATGCTACAGTTGCAAGCCAAGGAATGCCAAAGAATTTCTGGTAAACCACCAGATGCTAGGAAGGGGCAAGAACAAATTCTCTCCTACAGATTTCAAAGGGTTTATTGCTTTGCCAGTGTCTTGATTTTTATTCTAGCTTTCAAAACTTTATGAGATAATACATTTCTGCCTTTTTCCAGCCACTAGTTGGTGATATTTTGTTATGGCAGCCCTAGAGAACTAATACACTGTCAAACCTACTTTGGTTAAATAAGCCCTTTTAAAGACTGGCTAGCGCTTATTACATGGCTACTAGCTGCTATGTGCAGTGCTAAACATATTACATGAGTTCTAATTCACAAAGAATTCAATAAGAAAACAAACCTAAGAAACATGCAAACCTGTATAAATATGAGTCTATATTTATCACTATTGTCAGAATATCTGTGAAAAAAACTGAAGTTAAGAAATTTGTCTTGAATCAAAAATATTTTAAGAGTGGCAAGTCTGTTCCAGTATGGTCTGACCCTGTGGTCTGTGTAACTGATCACTATATAGTTTAATTTGTAGAGCTTGGAAAGTTTTTTTTTTTTTTTTTTAAGGAATGAAAATTGTCATTTTTCTCCATTACTACTAAATCTCCATTAAACAAATGCTAGCAGTAAATACAATCTGTGAAATAGTGAAATGGTTTTCAAATTGTCTAGCAATCAATACTTTTACTGGAATAAAAAAATCATTAAAGTATACAATCAATTTAAATAGTTAAATCCAGTCTTCTTTAATTTGATGAAAAAGATTTTTCTCTTTTATTACAGGTACTCTTTTTGAGTGTTCCAATAAAGATAAATCAATGAAGAAGTTTTCTACTGAGGTTAATGCTTTCCATTAAAAAAAAAAAAAAAGCCCAGCTCTTGGGAAATAGTACTTTTTTTTGTTTTCATCAATCTCATCATGAAACTTTCAAATCCAGTGCTGTTTTACTCTTTGATATCATAAGTCCTTTTATTACTGTTGCATTTTCTGAAAATAATATTTAGTGATAATAAAAAAAAATAAGGCAACATAAATTACAACATTGTACTTAGTGTGCTCCTCAAATTTACAATTACAACCACAAAATGAATGTTAAAGTCTTAAAAGGAAAGTATGGAAAGTTTAATTATAGCTTCTCAATCATTTAATGCAATCATGATATGATCTTATTTATGGATTTCACTTTTTGTGTGTTTTTTTTCTGGTTGATCTAAATAACAACACATAGAATTCATTTATTTAATATGTACTAACCTGAAAAGATGTTTCCTAAGAAAGGTGGAGTAGTAGTTTTTATCTTATTTCCTATGTTTAATATTTTTCTTTTTTATAGTTTTAGGTGGTTAGGAATCCATATGGAAAGAAGAGTGTAGATGGTTAACTGAGGCAGGTTGTGGAGGCTAAGTGAGAGAGACTTTCATGAAAAGATAAACTCACATATATTTCAAATAAATTTGCATTATAAAAGATATAACCTTGACCTTTGTTTACATTAAAAATACATTATGAATAATTGTCCATTTAAACAAACGTGTTCAAAGCATAATTTATCAGAACTTATATCATCTCAGCATAAAAAATATACTTTAATTCAGTAGTCTATCCATTATAATTGGGGATTAAATTTTATTTTCTCCATTTTCAATTATAAGTAATGCCTTCATGAATAAGTTTATGTATGTGTATTTGGCTATACCTTTGATATATTCTTTATTGCTTGAAGTGGAATTTCTAAGACTAAAGGTTCATACATTAATTACGGTTATGTATATGTATATTCAAGTTGCCATTCATAAAGATAATTTAAATTTTTCAAGAGAATATATTTCCCAAATGTTCTAAGACTTTGGTTATTTTTATTATTTATCTTTAAGAAATTCAGCAAGTACTATAGTAAAGATTGATTTTTATATGTAGTTCATTAATTACAAGAAAAGTAAAAGTAATTCAAACATTTATTTATTATTCTTACCCTGTAAATAGCTTTACTTTGGATTTTATCCCTTTTATTGCAGTTTTGTTAATTGTAAACAAATAGCAATTGCTTTAAAATCATATAACACCAATTATCTTGCAAAGTTTGACTTTAGTAATTGTTTTATTTATTTAAAAAATAATTGTATATAAATATATTAATAACATATAATAAATTAATAAATTAATCTTTGATTTGATGATGTGTCTTGATTTCTGTCATCCATTTTAAATTAAAATTAAATTAAAAATTAAATTAATCCAAACTAAATTCATCCAAACTAAAAATATTTTTTAATTGTAGCTAACTATAGTTCTTTTGTTATACATATTTCTGTGTTTTCTATATTTCTTACCTTTAGAAGGTTCATTTAGAATATTCTCTCATGACCAATCACAATTCACCAAATCTCTTATCATTCATGTCGGTTCAGCTACTGAAATTTTAATTCTAATTATTGGTTTTTGTTTTTTTTTTTCTTTTGCTTTAGAATTTCTACTTAAAAGTTTTCAGTTCTCTGAAAAATTCTAAACTTTATACTTTTTTATTCCTATAAAGATAAAATTTGAATATTTGAAAGTGTGTGTCTGACAGCTTCATTGTCTGGATTCATTGTAAATATTTTTCTTTAAAAACTTTATTTTATAATAGTAATTATTCTTGGTTTTTCATATTCCTTGATGTATATGTTGATTTCTGACTGGTTACTTGATATTTTATATAAAAATATAAAGATTATTTGAGTCTCTGAGAGACATTATATTCCCCTATAATTTATCTATTTTACTTCTGGCAAATTACTGGACACAAGGAATCCCCAAATCCCTAAACTCAATTTGGAATTGACATATTTTAAAACTGGGATTTATGTTTGGAGAGAGCTGGGGTTTTGTAGAGTTTACAGCTGGATTCTGTATGACTTCTTGAACTAGACGCCTTTAGAACTTCAATTCAAGTCCTGGAGCGCTACTAGGGAATTTCTTTTATAAGATACAAAGACCAGTTTTACTGTCTGTCCATCAAAATCTGAGTCTACTTCAAAGCTTCTTAACCACTACCTGTAAAATCTGAGAATGCCTTGAATGTGAAAAGATGTTAAGTTCATTCATGTTTTCTGTTCTCAACTGCAGTTTCTTACCATCTTGAGATATTTCCAGTATGTTCAAATAAACATTATTAATATTTGGCTTAGATTTTCTATGTTTTTCTTAGCAGGACAATTATTTTAACAAACTATTCTACCCTTTCTTTAATATTACTTGTTTATTAGATGAGGATTTTTATCAATTATGAATTTTCCATTTTGTATCATTCTTAGGAATTTTCATGAGGTTAAAATTATTCCATTTTAAAACTATAAGTTAAACACACATCTCTCATATATCAATGTATATCTTACAGTTAAAAATGTTAAAATAGATACTATGATAAATAATCAACATATCAAGCATCAGGTTTAATACAAGTTTACATTTAAATTTACTATTTTTTCAGTTTAAAACATAATACAGTGTTTAAAAAGTGAATGAATTCTTTATCATAATTACACCAAATCTCAAGCCTAAAGTTAGCTTACAATTAGTGTATATCATTTCCATAGATTTTATTCTTGACCATTAGCCATGAAATTAAAAGACGCTTACTCCTTGGAAGGAAAGTTATGACCAACCTAGATACCATATTCAAAGGCAGAGACATTGCTTTGCCAACAAAGGTTCGCCTAGTCAAGGCTATGGTCTTTCCTGTGGTCATGTATGGATGTGAGAGCTGGACTGTAAAGAAGGCTGAGCGCCGAAGAATTGATGCTTTCGAACTGTGGTGTTGGAGAAGACTCTTGAGAGTCCCTTGGACTGCAAGGAGATCCAACCAGTTCATTCTGAAGGAGATCAGCCCTGGGATTTCTTTGGAAGGAATGATGCTAAAGCTGAAACTCCAGTACTTTGGCCACCCCATGCGAAGAGTTGACTCATTGGAGAAGACTCTAACGCTGGTAGGGATTGGGGGCAGGAGGAGAAGGGGACAACAGAGGATGAGATGGCTGGATGGCATCACTGACTCGATGGATGTGAGTCTGAGTGACCTCCAGGAGTTGGTGATGGACAGGGAGGCCTGGCGTGCTGCGATTCATGGGGTCGCAAAGAGTCGGACACGACTGAGCGACTCATCTGATCTGATCTGATTTTTGACCATTATAGAGAAGAACTTATATAGAATATATTGCATGTGCATGCTTAATTTCCATATTCTTATCAATAAATTTGATTATTTTATATAATATTTTCAGATTTATTTGTGTTATAAATAATTATTACAGGCATTTAAAATTTTTACTACATTCTTTAAAATATTCCATAAATTATTTCTCTTTTGCAAATCCCAGATATTTTTTCCACTTATCATTATTGCTTTTTATTACACAAAATTTCTGACATGTGCTCTCCTGTATACACATAAGATCCATTTCAAAATTAATAGCTAAACATTTTGTTCTCATTTATGTTTTTAAAAATTACTGAACACTCCAAAGACTATATTTATGTGGATTACAAGTAATTAAAGAATACATTCAACCTGAGGATTTTATAAAACAGCAATTTTTTTCAAGGTAACAATAATGAAATTGTGTCAAATTGAAATAAATTTTTGTTTAAAAAAATTAGTTTTCCTAAACAAAAATTTTAATAAGAAAAGGGACACTGTTATAAATTTTTGCAACAAATGTTACATATACTTTAAATTTTGCTATATAGTGACAACCTTTTCACTCTCCACTTTCACTTTCATCAAGAGGCTTTTTAGTTCCTCTTCACTTTCTGCCATAAGGCTGGTGTCATCTGCATATCTGAGGTTATTGATATTTCTCCCAGAAATCTTGATTCCAACTTGTGTTTCTTCCAGTCCAACGTTTCTCATGATGTACTCTGCATATAAGTTAAATAAACAGGGTGACAATATACAGCCTTGACATACTCCTTTTCCTGTTTGGAACCAGTCTGTTGTTCCATGTCCAGTTCTAACTGTTGCTTCCTGACCTGCATACAGGTTTCTCAAGAGGCAAGTCAGGTCGTCTGGTATTCCCATCTCTTTAGAATTTTCGACAGTTTATTGTGAATCACACAGTCAAAGGCTTTGGCATAGTCAATAGAGCAGAAATAGATGTTTTTCTGGAACTCTCTTGCTTTTTCCATGATCCAGCGGATGTTAGCAATTTGATCTCTGGTTCCTCTGCCTTTTCTAAAACCATCTTGAACATCTGGAAGTTCACGGTTCACGTATTGCTGAAGCCTGGCTTGGAGAATTTTGAGCATTACTTTACTAGCGTGTGAGATGAGTGCAATTGTGTGGTAGTTTGAGCATTCTTTGGCATTGCCTTTCTTTGGGATTGGGATGAAAACTGACCTTTTCCAGTCCTGTGGCCACTGTTGAGTTTTCCAAATTTGCTGGCATATTGAGTGCAGCACTTTCACAGCATCATCTTTCAGGATTTGAAATAGCTCAACTGGAATGCCATCACCTCCACTAGCATTGTTTGTAGTGATCCTTTTTAAGGCCCACTTGTCTTCACATTCCTGGATGTCTGACTCTAGGTCAGTGACCACACCATCGTGATTATCTAGGTCATGAAGGTCTTTTTTGTACAGTTCTTCTGTGTATTCTTGCCACCTCTTCTTAATATCTTCTGCTTCTGTTAGGTCCATACCATTTCTGTCCTTTATCGAGCCCATCTTTGCATGAAATGTTCCTTTGGTATCTCTAATTTTCTTGAAGAGATCCCTAGTCTTTCCCATTCTGTTGTTTTCCTCTATTTCTTTGCATTGATCACTGAAGAAGGCTTTCTTATCTCCCCTTGCTATTCTTTGGAACTCTGCATTCAGATGTTTATATCTTTCCTTTTCTCCTTTGTTTTTCACTTCTCGTGTTTTCACAGCTCTTTGTAAGGCCTCCCTGGACAGCCATTTTGCTTTTTTGCATTTCTTTTCCATGGGGATGGTCTTGATCCCTGTCTCCTGTAAAATGTTACAAACCTCCGTCCATAGTTCATCAGGCACTCTATCTATCAGATCTAGTCCCTTAGATCTATTTCTTACTTCCACTGTATAATCATAAGGGATTTGATTTACGTCATACTGAATGGTCTAGTGGTTTCCCCTACTTTCTTCAATTTAACTGAATTTCGCAATAAATTTTTCATGATCTGAGCCACAGTCAGCTCCTGGTCTTTTTTTGCTGAGTGTATAGTGCTTCTCCATCTTTGGCTGCAAAGAATATAATCAATCTGATTTCGGTGTTGACCATCTGGTGATGTCCATGTGTAGAGTCTTCCCTTGTGTTGTTGGAAGAGGGTGTTTGCTATGATAAGTGCATTGTCTTGGCAAAACTCTATTAGCCTTTCCCCTGCGTCATTCTGTAATCCTAGGCCAAATTTTCCTGTTTCTCCAGGTGTTTCTTGACTTCTTACTTTTGCATTCTAGTGCCCTAAAATGAAAAAGACATCTTTTTAGGGTGTTAGTTCTAAAAGGTCTTGGAGGTCTTCATAGGACCATTCAACTTCATCTTCTTCAGCATTACTGATTGGGGCATAGACTTGGATTACTGTGATATTGAATAATTTGCCTTGGAAACAAACACAGATCATTCTGTCATTTTTGGGAGTGCATCCAAATACTACATTTTGGATTCTTTTGTTGACCATGATGGCTACTGGATTTCTCCTAAGCAGTTCCTGCCCACAGTAGTAGATATAATGGTCATCTGAGTTAAATTCACCCATTCCAGTCCATTTTAGTTCGCTGATTCCTAGAATGTCGATGTTCACTCTTGCCATCTCTTGTTTGACCACTTCCAATTTGCCTTGACTCATGGATCCAACATTCCATTTTCCTAGGCAATATTGCTCTTCACAGCATCGGACCTTGTTTCTATCACCAGTCACGTCCACAACTGGGTATTGTTTTTGCTTTGGCTCCATCCCTTCATTCTTTCTGGAGTTATTTCTCCACTGATCTCCAGTAGAATATTGATCACCTATCGACCTGAGGAGTTCCTCTTTCAGTATCCTGTCATTTTGCCTTTTCATGCTGTTCATGGGGTTCTCAAGGCAAGAATACTTGAAGTGTTTTGCTACTCCATGTTCAAGGTCAGGAGGGGCGGTCAATGAGGAGATACCCCTCGTACAACGTAAGGAGCAGTGGCTGTGCTTTGCTGGAGCAGCCGTGAAGAGATACCCAACGCCCAAGGTAAGAGAAACCCAAGTAAGATGATAGGTGCTGGGAGAGGGCATCAGAGGGAAGACACACTGAAACCAAAATCACAGAAAACTAGTCAGTCTAATCACACATACCACAGCCTTGTCTAACTTGATGAAACTAAGCCATGCCGTGTGGGGCCACGCAAGACAGGTGGGTCATGGTGGAGAGGTCTGACAGAACGTGTTCCACTGGAGAAGGGAATGGCAAACCATGGACTATAGTCCATGGAATTCCTCTGGTCAGAATACTGGAGTGGTTAGCTGTTCCCTTCTCCGTGGGATCTTTCCAATACAGGGATCAAATCCAGATCCCCCACATTGCAGGCGGATTCTTTACCAACTGAACTGTTAGGAAAGCCCCCAACTGAGCTATCAGGGATTTATGGTGATAAATCCTTTGTAATTCTTGCCATTGTTCCATTAAAAGTAATAGAAGTTTTGTTTTTGTTTTTTTTTTTTTTCCTTTCTGACTTCTTTCAACGTATTTCTCTTTGCTTTTGATTTTTTTAATTTGAATATAATATGCATCTGATAGTTCTATAGAGTTGAGGGGGCTCATTTTACCTTTTTCAAATTCTCCTGGTTTACTAGAGATGTAGTTTTTTTAAACTGTCATCAACTGTAAAATGTTCTCAAAAATTATTATTGTGAACATTTATTCTGGTTTACTCACTAGACTATTTTTGGTGTTCCCATTATTATTATGCTATCCATATTGATATTTTCTCATTGGTACAGAAAATTCTATTTTAATCCCTATTTTTTTCTCTTGTCTTTCAATTTCAGAATTTTATATTGACCTACTTTTAAGCTATGGACTTCAAATCCACTGATAAAAGCTATAGCAAGCATTTTATTTACTGTGATTCTTATTAACATTTTCTTTTGATTTTTTCTATAAGTTTCACTTTTTCTATGTAAATTAACCATCTGTATTTGTATCCTGTCTATTTTTTTCTGTTAGAGTCCTGAATATATTAATCATAGTTATTTTAATTTCCTTAGTTGATAATTCTGACAATCACATCATAGTTCTGATAACTACTTTGTTTCATCAGAGTTTCTTTTTCCTTGCCCTTTAAACATGTTTTATAATTTCTGGAACATACATGGCATATCAGATGTATACTATTAGTAAAAGAAAAGTGAATGTGATAGTTACTCCATCACATCCACCCCTTTGTGACTCCATGGGCTGTAGCCTGCCAGGTTTTGTCCATGGAATTCTCCAGGCAAGAAAACTGGAGTGGATTGCTAGTCTCTTCTCCAGGGGATCTTCCCAACCTAGAGATCGAACCCAGGTTTCCTGCATTTGCAGGCAGACTCTTTTATCATCTGAGCCACCAGGGAATCCCACTATCAGTAGTGCTAACATGTCCTATGACAAAGTTATTTCAAACCTAGATGGTGTATTAAAAATCAGAAACATTCCTTTGCTGACAAAAGCCCATATTGTTAAAGCTATAGTTTTTCCAGTAGTCATGTATGGATGTGAGCATTGGACCATAAAGAAAGCTGAGTGGGCAGAACTGATGCTTTCAAACTGTGGTGTTGAAGACTCTTGAGAGCCCCTTGGACATTGAGGATATCAAACCAGTGAATACTAAAGGAAATCAACCCTGAATATTCATTGGAAGGTCTGATGCTGAAACTCTAATACTTTGGCCACCTTATGCTCTTCTGTTCATGGGATTCTGAGGCAAGAACACTGGAGTGGTTGCCGTGTTGTTCTCCAAGGGATCTTCTCCACCCAGGGATTGAACTCATGTCTCTTAACATCTCCTGCAGCTGCAGGCAGGTTCTTTACCACTAGTGCCACCTGGGAAGCCTATTATCAGTAAATGGTAAGCAAATAATGTAAAAGTAAAGTGTTAGTCACTCAGTTGTGCCCGACTCTTTGCAACACCACAGACTGTAGCCTGCCAGGATTTAAGTAAAAAGGCAATTAGTTTGAGAATATATGTTTTCTGGTTAGGATTTGGACTCCGGTTATTGTTTGCTATAGCTGCATTTAGCAGAGGCTTCAAATTCCTATATTTGTCCTTGTTTTGTCTCCCCTCTTGACTTCTGAGCTTGCCTACATACTCCTCTTCAGAATCTATGTCTTTCTACTTTTTCAATTTCCCAGGTGGCATTAGAAGTAAAGAACCTGCCTGCCAATACAGGAGACAGGAAACGCAGGTTTGATCCCTGGGCTGGGAAGATAACCTGGAGAACAGCATAGGAACCCACTCCGGTATTCTTGCCTGCAGAATCTCATGGTCAGAGGAGTCTGGGAGGCTGCAGTCCATAGGGTTTTAAAGAATTGGACATGACTGAAGGGACTTAGCATACACATATATTGTTATTACTACAGAACCTTGTTGGTATAAGGGAGATGTGGTGAAGAAGGAACATTCTTCCAATTGTATCTCATATTTTTAGTGGCCTGTGTCTCTAGAGGTTAGCTTTCTCCAGTGGTTAGCTTTAATTTCCCTGACTCTTCTATTTCCTTGTTGCATATTTCCCAGTCAATTTCATCAAAGTCCTTTCCCCTGTTGACTATATTTTTGTTTTCCTCTTATGATAGAAAGGAAAATTATGGATTTTGTTTTATGGGATTATGCTTTAGAATTGTGCTTAGGCAAAGCCCTTCCCTGGAGAGTAGTCCTGTTTATGCAGATGTCTCTGGACATATTTTAGAATGGCTACTTCTCCCTTCCTTTGCCAGAGCCATGAAAGGACCTTTCTCAGATTCTCATGATGAACAATGAATGTATGAGAGCATACCTAAATCTGTGTCCCCCACGGGTGTTTCATTTTCACTTTAGTCTATATTCAGTCTCAATTTATCTATTTACCATGTAAGTGTTTCTCCCAGTTTATGGCTCTAGCAATTTCTATTCTAGGTAAGCAGATCTTGCTTTCTGTTTTTTTTTCCTGATTTTTGCCTTTCTTCAGGTTTTTGTGTGGCCATTTTTGAGTTCTCTCATGGGTCCAGCAAGTCACTGATTTTCAGTTTCTGCACCTTTTTCTTATTGGTGGGATGAGAGTGATGATTTCCCAGCTCTGTCCTGTCCGAGCTGAAAACCTAACCTTCTTTCCAATGGGAGTTTGTGTGTATGTTTGCGTGTGTGTGTCTTCTTTTAAAAAGTGTAAATGGCATTAGTTATTCTGTGTATAGTGCTAGGCAGAAATCTATTACCCTTTCCTTAAATTTATTGCTTCATTATTTAGTAAGTGTATTCTGTTATTTCTTACTCTGGAACAAGGACACATCATTTTTCTCTTTTGTTTTCTAATGTATTCACAGCTTAAAGAACAGTTCCTGACTTACATTAAATAATAATTAAATATTTGTTGATTTAATGAATATAAATGAGAATCCATTTCTGAGCTCCTAGGTTTTTGATTTGCTGTTACTTTGGTTTATTTATTTTTCTCTATGTCAACACCATTTTTTACTGTAATATTTTTCTATTATCCTGATATTTTGTAAGAAATCTCTCCTGTATAAACTTTAGAATCAGAATAAAATTCCAATGGGAAACTGAGAATTTTTCAATTTATTTCAAATGTACCTATATTCTTGTAATGAAAGTTTTCTATAAAAGTGTATCACTGACTCTACTTAGATCTTTATTGTGCCTTTGTTTGTTACAGTAAATTTGAAGATGACAGAAAACCTTCAAATTGTTCTAAGTAGAACATGATTTAATTGCTTACAAATGGTGGAAAGGGTTGGAGGAGCAGTGTTTAGGCTTGATCTCCAGGAATTGCTACTTGGATAAAATTATATACTGAGCTGCCAATGAAGTTCTACCCTGCCATGAACAGAAATTTTGCGCAGAGAAAGTCAAAAGTCCTAGCTGCTGGCTCTATGATCACCCCACATCAGCCGTTTTGCCTGGATCAGGAAGGTGCTACTACAAATGCTGGCTTCAGAACACCAGCTTCACCACCATTTAGTGATCAAAAAGCTGTTTCTAGAATTTCTGGCTGCAGAACCACACTGGGTCGAATAGAAAATGCCAAATGAAAAGTAAATGTCTTGGACATTGCCAAATTCCCAGTATAACTAGGTTCCAAATTCTAATCCAAGATCAGCCGGGTACAGTTGATTGGCAGAACTTAAGTCTCTGTTGGACCTACAATATAAAGAAATGTGAGAAACATGCTTTTCAGATTTTTTAATTGATGCAATATAATAATGCACACATAGAAGGAAGTTTAAAAAGTGGCAGTTGACCTAATGCATCTTTCTGCCATTCTGTCAAAAATTTTTGTACTCTTTAGATATCTTGAAAAAAAAATAGATATCTTCATTATCTTTTCTTAAATTTCTTCTGATTTTTAATTTATTATATATAGTTTTACTGGTTTTGTTTTTATTGTGAAGATGAATTAAATGGCATATTTTAATTGAATTCAATTTTTATTTGTTTTTATAATAACTTAATACCCAGAAATTTGTATAATTTACTTCCTCTAACCGCTTCTGTTAAAATTTGTTTTTTATTCATGTAGACTTGTGTATGTAGCATTTCATCTACATATAATGACAATTTTTACTATTTCTGAGCAGTTTATTTTTATTTATACATTTATTTACTTGTGTTTTTTGCACTGACTTGTATTATAAGGCATAAAATCAAGACTCCATATTATGTGCTGCTTTGTCATCCGGTAAACTTGAGAGGAACTGAAGTGGCCTAATTTCAAGATCCTCTCCATACTCTGCTCCCATGAGTAATAAATACCAGCCACATAGATCTTCTTTCTTAGTTTTGAGTGGTGGATTTCAGTTTACTGATAGCATGTTCAATTCAGATCAGTCACTCATTCATGTCCAAATCTTTGCAACCCCATGAACTGCAGCACGCCAGGCCTTCCTGTCCATCACCAACTCCCATATCAGATCAGATCAGATCAGTCGCTCAGTCGTGTCTGACTCTTTGCGACCCCATGAACCACAGCACGCAAGGCCTCCCTGTCCATCACCAACTCCCGGAGTTCACTCAGACTCACATCCATCGAGTCAGTGATGCCATTCAGCCATCTCATCCTCTGTCGTCCCCTTCTCCTCCTGCCCCCTATCCCTCCCAGCATCAGAGTCTTCTCCAATGAGTCAACTCTTCGCATGAGGTGGCCAAAATACTGGAGTTTCAGCTTTAGCATCATTCCTTCCAAAGAAATCCCAGGGCTGATCTCCTTCAGAATGGACAGGTTGGATCTCCTTGCAGTCCAAGGGACTCTCAAGAGTCTTCTCCAACACCACAGTTCAAAAGCATCAATTCTTCAGCGCTCAGCCTTCTTCACAGTCCAGCTCTCACATCCATACATGACCACAGGAAAGACCATAGCCTTGACTAGGCAAATCTTTGTTGGCAAAGTAATGTCTCTGATTTTGAATATGCTGTCTAGGTTGGTCATAACTTTCCTTCCAAGGAGTAAGCATCTTTTAATTTCATGTCTGCAATCACCATCTGCAGTGATTTTGGAGCCCAGAAAAATAAAGTCTGATACTGTTTCCACTGTTTCTCCATCTATTTCCCATGTAGTGATGGGACCAGATGCCATGATCTTCGTTTTCTGAATGTTGAGCTTTAAGCCAACCTTTTCACTCTCCACTTTCACTTTCATCAAGAGGCTTTTAGTTCCTCTGCACTTTCTGCCTTAAGGGTGGTGTCATCTGCATATCTGAGGTTATTGATATTTCTCCCAGCAATCTTGATTCCAACTTGTGTTTCTTCCAGTCCAGCATTTCTCATGATGTGCTCTGCATATAAGTTAAATAAACATGGTGACAATATACAGCCTTGTACTCCTTTTCCTATTTGGATCCAGTCTGTTGTTCCATGACCAGTTCTAACTGTTGCTTCCTGACCTGCATACAGATTTCTCAAGAGGCAGATCAGGTGGTTTGATAGTCCCATCTCTTTCAGAATTTTCCACAGTTTATTGTGAATCACACAGTCAAAGGCTTTGGCATAGTCAATAAAGCAGAAATAGATGTTTTTCTGGAACTCTCTTGTTTTTTCCATGATCCAGCGGATGTTGGCAATTTGATCTCTGGTTCCTCTGCCTTTTCTAAAACCAGCTTGCCCATCAGGAAGTTCACGGTTCACATATTACTGAAGCCTGGCTTGGAGAATTTTGAGCATTACTTTACTAGCGTGTGAGATGAGTGCAATTGTGCGGTAGTTTGAACACTCTTTGGCATTGCCTTTCTTTGGGATTGGGATGAAAACTGACCTTTTCCAATCTTGTGGCCACTGCTGAGTTTTCCAAATTTGCTGGCATATTGAGTGCAGTACTTTCACAGCATCATCTTTCAGGATTTGGAATAGCTCCACTGGAATTTCATCACCTCCACTAGCTTTGTTCGTAGTGATGTTTTCTATGGCCCACTTGACTTCACATTCCAGGATGTCTGGCTCTAGGTCAGTGATCACACCATCATGATTATCTGGGTCGTGAAGCTCTTTTTTGTACAGTTCTTCTGTGTATTCTTGGCACCTCTTCTTAATATCTTCTGCTTCTGTTAGGTCCATAACATTTCTGTCCTTTTTCAAGCCCATCTTTGCATGAAATGTTCCTTTGGTATCTCTGATTTTCTTGAAGAGATCCCTAGTCTTTCCCATTCTGTTGTTTTCCTCTATTTTTTGCATTGATCACTGAAGAAGGCTTTCTTATCTCGTCTTGCTATTCTTTGGAACTCTGCATTCAGATGTTTATATCTTTCCTTTTCTCCTTTGCTTTTTGCTTCTCTTCTTTCACAGCTATTTGTAAGGCCTCCCCAGACAGCCATTTTACTTTTTTGCATTTCTTTTCCATGGGGATGATCTTGATCCCTGTCTCCTGTACAATGTCATGAACCTCATTCCATAATTCATCAGGCACTCTATCTATCAGATCTAGGCCCTTAAAATCTATTTCTCTCTTCCACTGTATAATCATAAGCGATTTGATTTAGGTCATACCAGAATGGTCTAGTGGTTTTCCCTACTTTCTTCAATTTCAGTCTGAATTTGTCAATAAGGACTTCATGGTCTCAGCCACAGTCAGCTCCTGGTCTTGTTTTTGCTGATTGTATAGAGCTTCTCCATTTTGGGCTACAAAGAATATAATCGATCTGATTTTGGTGTTGACCCTCTGGTGATGTCCATGTATAAAGTCTTCTCTTGTATTGTTGGAAGAGGGTATTTGCTATGACCAGTGCATTTTCTTGGAAAAACTCTGTTAGTCTTTGCTCTGCTTCATTCTGTATTCCAAGGCCAAATTTGCCTGTTACTCCAGGTGTTTCTTGACTTCCTACTTTTGCATTCCAGTCCCCTATAATGAAAAGGCCATCTTTTTTGGGTGTTAGTTCTAAAGGTTTTACCCAAATCCATGTCCATCGAGTCAGTGATGCCATCCAACCATCTCATCTTAGTCATCCCCTTCTCCTCCTGCCCTCAATCTTTCCCAGCATCAGGGTCTTTTTCAATGAGTCTGTTCTTTGCATCAGGTGGCCAAAGTATTGGAGTTTCAGCTTCAACATCAGTCCTTGCAATGAACACCCAGGACTGATCTCCTTTAGGATGGACTGGTTGGATCTCCTTGCAGTCCAAGGGACTCTCAAGAGTCTTCTCCAACACCACAAAAGCATCAGTTCTTCAGTGCTCAGCTTTCTTCTCAGTCCAACTCTCACATGCATACATGATCACTGGAAAAACCATAGCCTTGACTAGATGGATCTTTGTTGGCAAAGTAATGTCTCTGCTTTTTAATATGTTGTCTAGATTGGTCATAACTTTCCTTCCAAGGAGTTAGCATGTAGAATTATTTAAATAAGCCAATTTCATTCTTTTTTTAAAATTTTATTTTATTTTTTAACTTTACAATATTGTATTGGTTTTGCCATATATCAAAATGAATCCACCACAGGTATGTTCCCCATCCTGAACTCTCCTGCCTCCTCCCTCCCCATACCATCCCTCTGGGTCGTCCTAGTGCACCAGCCCCAAGCATCCAGTATCATGCATCAAACCTGGACTGGTGACTCGTTTAATATATGATATTATACATATTTCAGTGGAATTCTCCCAAATCATCCCACTCTCTCCCTCTTCCACAGAGTCCAAAAGACAATTTCATTCTTTTTGTAAGAATCAGAGAATGTAACACTTTCTTGATTGAAAAAGAGTACCTCTCAAACATCCTCATTGTTTACTCTGTTCCTAGATGCAACGCCCATATAAGTTTCAGTGTTTTGTAGTGCCTTTTCCCTCCAGATTATATGTGATCAATTAATTTCTTATTAATATCATCTACAGTGCTGTATTGTGGGTTTCAGTTCAGTTCAGTTCAGTTGCTCAGTTGTGTCGAACTCTTTGCGACCCAATGAATTGCAGCACACCAGGCCTCCCTGTCCATCACCAACTCCCAGAGTTCACTCAAACTCAGGTCCATCGAGTCGGTGATGCCATCCAACCATCTCATCCTCTGTCGTCCCCTTCTCCTCTTGCCCCCAATCCCTCCCAGCATCAGAGTCTTTTCAAATGAGTCAACCCTTCACATGAGGTGGCCAAAGTATTGGAGTTTCAGCTTCAGGATCTTTCCTTCCAATGAACATCTAGGACTGATCTTCAGAATGGTCTGGTTGGATCTCCTTGCAGCTCAAGAGACTCTTAAGAGTCTTCTCCAACACCACAGTTCAAAAGCATCAATTCTTTGGTACTCAGCTTTCTTCACAGTCCAACTCTCACATCCATACATGACTACTGGAAAAACCATAGCCTTGACTAGACAGACTTTTGTTGGTAAAGTAATGTCTCTTCTTTTGAATATGCTGTCTAGGTTGGTCATAACTTTCCTTCCAAGTAGTTAGCATCTTTTAATTCCATGGCTGCAGTCACCATCTGCAGTGATTTTGGAGCCCCCAAAATAAAGTCTGACACTGTTTCCACTGTTTCCTCATCTATTTCCCATGAAGTGATGGGACCAGATGCCATGATCTTCGTTTTCTCAATGTTGAGCTTTAAGCCAACCTTTTCACTCTCCACTTTCACTTTCATCAAGAGGCTTTTTAGTTCCTCTGCACTTTTTGCCATAAGGGTGATGTCATCTACATATCTGACGTTATTGATATTTCTCCCTGCAATCTTGATTCCAACTTGTGTTTCTTCCAGTCCAGCATTTCTCATTATGTACTCTGCATAATAGTTAAATAAGCAGGGTAACAATATACAGCCTTGATGTAGTCCTTTTCCTATTTGCAACCAGTCTGTTGTTTCATGTCCAGTTCTAACTGTTGCTTCCTGACCTGCATACAGGTTTCTCAAGAGGCAAGTCAGGTGGTCTGATTTTCCCATCTCTTTCAGAATTTTCCACAGTTTATTGTGATCCACACAGACAAAGGCTTTGGCATAGTCAATAACGCAGAAATAGATGTTTTTCTGGAACTCTCTTGCTTTTTCCATGATCTAGCGGATGTTGGCAATTTGATCTCTGGTTCCTCTGCCTTTTCCAAAACCAGCTTGAACATCTGGAAGTTCTCAGTTCATGTATTGTTGAAGCCTGGCTTGGAGAATTTTGAGCATTACTTTACTAGCATGTGAGATGAATGCAATTGTGTGGTAGTTTGAGCATTCTTTGGCATTGCCTTTCTTTGGGATTGGAATGAAAACTGACCTTTTCCAGTCCTTCGGCCTGCTGAGTTTTCCCAATTGCTGGCATATTGAGTGCAACACTTTCTCAGCATCATCTTTCAAGATTTGAAATAGCTCAACCGGAATTTCATCACCTCCACTAGCATTGTTCCTAGTGATGCTTTCTAAGGCCCACTTGACTTCACATTCCAGGATGTCTGGCTCTAGGTCATTCCCATACCCTTGGTTTGGAAATCATACCTCAGTAATGAGAGAAATAGCAAGTCATTACAATATGGTTTGATCTCCAGTACACGTTGGAAATAAAGGATTAATGTAGTCCTTTTACTAAATCAAGCTTTCATTTTGAATAGCATTTTTTTCTAGTCTTATTAATCTGTTTTATCATCCATAATTCCCTTGAGTGTATGCTTTACTCCCCTCCCTTCTTAACTTGGTTATCTATGTCTTTAATTTTTGATATCTCTTATTTTCTAATAAAAGAATTAGCACTGGAAATTTCATTGCATCTTGCAGTTTTTATATTTAATTACTCTATTATTTATCAAATGTATAAAATTTCACTTTAAAATTTTTGAGTCATGAATTACTCATACATGTATGGTGCACTTTATGCCTTATTTTTTAATCAAATAGAAATTCTACTATGATCAGGACATAATATATTTATAATACTGTATCTTGAAAACTTGTTGAGACTTGATTTAAGGCTTTGTGTACGGTTAAATTTTATTATTCATGTGAGCTTGAAAACATCATTTTGTCCACTTATTGTATGCAGCTTCTTTTTCTGTCTCTTAAATCATATGCTACTTATGTTGTTTAGGTGTTCCTTATATTTGCTGCTATTGTATATTTTATTGATCAACTGAGAGACAAGTTGAATTCTAATGTGTTTTGTGCATTTTCCTTGTAATTATATCCATTTTCCCCCTATATATCTTGACACTATGGTATTTACTTAAACATAAAATGTTTATACTTACCTGAATAATTGAAACTTTGTTCTTAGTGTTCATATCTATTTCTAAAGACACTTTTCAGGTTAAAGTTTATCATGTGTGATATTAATGTAACTGTGATATGCAGTGCTGTTGCTTCAGTCCTGCCCAACTCTTGGATACCCTATGGACTGTAGCCCACCAGGCTCCTCTGTCCATGGGATTCTCCAGACAAGACTACTGGAGTGGTTGCCATGCCCTCCTCCGGGAGACCTTCTAGACCCAGGAATCAGATCTGCATCTTCTGTGTCTCCTGCATTGCAGGCAGATTCTTTACCCTTGAGCCACAGTGGAAGCCATTTCAGTGACTATTCACTGGATTTACCTTTTCAAATGTATCCATTTTAACCTTTCAATGTTTGTATATTGTAGTTATTTCTCCTGTAAACAATATAGTTCTTATGGTTATTTTTTTCATTTCAAACTATGATTTTTTTTTCTTTTAACTGATGAGTTACTACTCGCTATTTTTTAATGTTTTTATCCCTCCAAAATTTACATTTTGAATTTCTAATGCCAAGTGTGATGGTATTGGATGATAGGGGCTTTGGGAAGTGATTAGGTTGTGAGGGTGGAACTCACCCACAGCAGCACACTTGGTCCCAATCTTCCTCTCCCAACTAGCCCATGAAACAAGGGAACAATCAAGAGCACCCCAAAGAGCAACAGCAATGAGTGAGGAAAGATAATCATTTAGATGCACCTGGGACCAAGACACAGTGAAAAATAAATGAACTAAGAGAAAAGGAATATGATAGTCTTTTTAACTGACTTGGGGCTTATGCATCATTGAAGTTGCAGTGTTAAAACTACAAAAGAGCTAGAAGCAGATACTTGGAAAAACTGAAGATGTCTGCTTGCGGAAGTGCAGAAAGAGACCAGGACATTATTTATTAATGACTAACTTCTGTTATTTTGTGTTAAGTTTTTTCATCTGTGCATCAAATCACAAAGAATAAATAGATTTTTTTCCCTTTATCAGTTTCTTGGGCACAGGAGCTCCTGAACACCTTGCCCTAAAAAGTTGCATCAAGAGTTCCAAACATCAGAATAAAATATTAATAGGAAACCCCCATCCTGTGACATAGTCCCATAGAAAAGCTGGTTACCTTTTCTGCTAATAGGAAGCTTAAATTACTACAAAATGGCCAGAAAATTGGTTGCCTGTGTTAAACAAGGGTGAGCAATGGCACCCCACTCCAGTACTCTTGCCTGGAAAATCCCATGGACAGAGGAGCCTGGTAGGCTGCAGTCCATGGGGTCGCTAAGAGTCGGACATGACTGAGCAACTTCACTTTACTTTTCACTTTCATGCATTGGAGAAGGACATGGCAACCCACTCCAGTGTTCTTGCCTGGAGAATCCCAGGGACAGGGGTCCCTGTGGGCTGCCGTCTATGGGATCACACAGAGTCGGACACGACTGAAGTGACTTAGCATAGCATAGCATAGACCATAATAGCCCTGAAGACAGTACAGGCTCCTGTATGGAGAATTCTCTCCCATTTGAACTGTGTACTGAGCAGCAAGTTGGTTGTGAGTTCAGTAAAATCCTCTGATAATACAAAAAATAAAAATAAAAGTATTAAATATCACAAAATGTTTGTATTCAAACATATTTTCTCAGTTTCAGATCCTTAGCTGTTTTATTGAATGGAAAATCTTGAACTGAAAGGGTTCAAGAGGAAGAATGTTGCGTTTTCTTATGTCTCAGGAAACAGTTTATGGTAACTTGTCAGATTGTCTATAAACAAAGCCACTTTTTTAGACATTGAGAAAGCCTTCTTTTCTTCACGTGATATTTTATACAAAAACACTTTAGATGTGTTATTAGATGTGACTGATTCTAACAAATCCTATTAGATTTTTGTCAAGTTGCATGTTATATTTATAGTCTTTTGTAAATCATCACCTTTTTGTTTGAAAGATGGTCTATTTTGAGCCTTTGTATAGGTACACTCCTGGTTTTGTGACCCCCCTCCAAAAAAAGTTTAAACTGTCTCAAACAGAAAAATAATGGCTATCAGAAATTTGTTTTGTTTTAATGTGAGTTACCATTACTGTATTTGTTTATTGTAAAGGTGTACATTAAATGTTCAGTTCAATTTTCAACAGAAAATAAGAAAAAAAATTAAAACTCACATAATAAGGTGTGAAGTTCCACATTAAATAGTTAAATTTAATATTAAATTAATTTTCTTTACAAATAGAAAAATGCTTACAAATTTCAGGTACATGCTTTGTTCTTAAAATAACTAATAATATAAACTAGATATTGTTAAAGTCATCAGGAAGGCTATAATTAATGAAAAATCACATTAGTAAAATTAAAAATTTTGTATTAGCTAAATTTAAAATAAAGATGCTTGAATGTCTCTATTTTCATCATATGCTGAAATTAAAAACAATGGGACACTGCTAAAAGAATACTGGAAAAGGAAACCACAGTTTTAATTTTCTAACTTCAAAATACAAAGCCAGTGTTTCCTAAGGATCGGTTTGCATGATTGAATATTTGGACAATATGAAGGTAATTTAATGTTTAAGTTCAGCAACCAATTTTGAATGTCTGTGCTTAAAAAAATGAAACACTTTAAAGAAATCTAGAGATTTTGATGGTGGAAAAGATCTTAAAGCTCAGCTTATTCAATCATTCCTTCATTCTACAGATCTTCTTTCATAGCAAATAATTAAGGTGAGTAATTATTAACAATAACTCCCAATTTGTCTATAACTCTTCCAGCCCTTGAATTGTTAAGTGTGAGCCCCTGGCTGAATAAAATGCTTCAGGTTTAATTTAATTATCATAGAGTAGTGAATCATAATCATTTCTCTTATTCTGCATCATATATATACTCGATATGATCTGGTAATTTACGGATGTTAAGCCTTCTGGCAACTGTCATCTACATCCATCTTCCATATACAAGCCTGTCTTTTGCAACTAACGAAGTTCATTTTAGAGTTTCAGTCCAGAACTTTACATCAATTTCTTTTTACCTCTCTTTTGTTATAACAAGCTATTAGCCTTATTTCTCACAGCTTCTTTGCACTATGTCTTTTAAAATTCAATATATCTTCCATCATTTCTGCTTTTTTAGTGCAAATATGAAAACTATGTAAAAAGGGATAATATTGCAAGTTTTCATACATTCTTTATTCCTAGCTCTGATTTAAATGTCTGAATCTGAGCTCTAGTCTGCCTGACACTAAAAAATTAATCTAGATGCTTTCAGCCAAATAAGCTCAATTCCAGTGACATATAATTCACTTCACTCTTTAACATCTAGTCAGTTCAAGGAGCTGGTCCACTTGCCCCATGTATTGGGATTAAGGGCTTCCCTCATAGAGACGTTGGTAAAGACTCCACCTGCAATGCAGGAGACTATGGTTCGATTCTTGGGTCAGGAAGATCCACTGGAGAAGGGAAAGTCTACCCACTCCAGTAATCTGGCCTGGAGAACTCCATGGACTGTTTAGTCCATGGGGTCAGAGAGTCAGACACGACCGAGCAACTTTCATTTCACTTCATTTCACTAGATTCAAGGGAAATTTAACTCACATCATTGCAGAGGGATGTAACTGGTTTGAGCTTATGCTGATCAAAAATATATCTCTATTTTTTGGCACAGAAAATCTGAGGAGATTGCTCCAACAAAACTTGGCAGTATTTTCTGGCTGATTCAGTTGTATCTACCATGGATTTTTCTGGAGATAACCCACTGATGATCTGTTGGATCTCCTATGTTATGCCCACTTGAGAGCACCCTCCCGTTAGCTTCTACATGGTGACTGTCTTGTCTTCAGAAAACACTCTGTGCCCCACTCTACCGCATCTTATGAAATTAGTGGGGCCTACTGTCAACCACGGGCTTCCCAGGTGGCTCAGTGGTAAGAATCTGCCTGCCAAAGCAGGTGACCCAGAAGACACGGGTTCGATCCTTGGGTCAAGAAGTTACCTTGAAGAGAGAAATGTCAACTCATTCCAGTATTCTTGCCTGGAGAATCCCATGGACAGAGAAGGCTGGGTTGCAAAGAGTCAAACACAACTGAGCATGCATGTATTCTTAAGCACATTGTCTGTCTCTTACTGAGGCACACAGGGAATTTTTCACCCTAACTCACCTCTTTAGAGAACAGGAGTATTTTTTCAGACTTGTGGACTCTTTCTTTTGCCATCTCTTTGGCCCTTTATTACTGAAATATACCTCAAGGCCACTTTCACTGATTTCTCCATTCACATTGATAGCATTTGTACGGCTATTTTTTCCCTCAACAATGCACAGGCCTATGAATTCCCAATTCTCCTAACTCACCATGGAGGACTTTGCCTGCCAAATTACTTCTCTCTTCTCACTCCACATTCATATTCTGTCCTTTATTAGAGGGTTTGATATAGAGAGGTTATGAAGAAGTGGAATGAAAGTTGCTCAGTCATATCTGACTCTGCAAATCCATGGACTGTAGCCCGCCAGGCTTCTCTGTCCATGTGATTCTCCAGGTAAGAATACTTGAGTGGGTTGCCATGCCCTCCTTCAGGGTATATTCCCGACCTAGGGATCAAAACCAGGTCTCCCACAATGCAGGCAGATTATTTACTGTCTGAGCCACCAGGGAAGCCCCAAGAATACGGGGGTGGGTAACATTCCCTTCCTGAACTTAGTTCCTACTTTCTTAATTTCTAGATCTATTGGCTTTTCTATTCTAGATAGATGGTAAAGAGGCTGATTCTGCTTCAGCTTATTGCATTTTGTCTCTGTTGCAACCTGAAATTTTGTATGTTATATGCAGTAGATACAAATTTGGAATATTTGATGGTCCTTGTATGTTCATTCCTTTCTGAAGAGAAGGTCAGTCATGACATGGCTGCAAAAGGATAATCATTTGCACAAGTATGAAGTTGCCAGTTAAATCTTTAGTTTATTGATCTGATAGAAATTATTAATTTATAGAATATGCTGCTACTCCTGTTTTGTCCTTACTAAAAATATTCTTACTAACATTTTTAATAGATATTTTTACTGTAATTAGTTATTGAAATGATTTCTGCTTCTTCAAAATGGTCTCTGTACAAAGAATGGTCATGTGGCAATATCTGGCTATGATCGAAGTGTTTCTTTGGCTATAGCTGGTTGATCTAGGAGTACAGAACTGACCTGATAAGAGGCAATTGAATTCCTTCTCCTGGAAACATGAAACTTGAAAGATGAGACATTGAAATGTCTAAAGATAATTCATATTGATGCTGGTACCATAAAGATGAGATCAGATTCGTCGCCCAGTCATGTCCAACTCTTTGTGACCCCATGAATCACAGCACACCAGGCCTCCCTGTCCATCAACAACACCCGAAGTTCACTCAGACTCACATCCATCGAGTCAGTGATGCCATCTAGTCGTCTCATCCTCTGTTGTCCCCTTCTCCTCCTGCCTCCAATCCCTTCCAGCATCAGAGTCTTTTCCAATGAGTCAACTCTTCGCATGAGGTGGCCAAAGTACTGGAGTTTCAGCTTGAGCATCATTCCTTCCAAAGAAATCCCAGGGCTGATCTCCTTTAGAATGGACTGGTTGGGTCTCCTTGCAGTCCAAGGGACTCTCAAGAGTCTTCTCCAACACCACAGTTCAAAAGCATCAATTCTTCAGTGCTCATCCTTCTTCACAGTCCAACTCTCACATCCATAAATGACCATAGGAAGAGATGTACTGTAAATTTCTGCCATGGACATACTTTTAGATATATTTTTGGTTTGCTCCTTTTCTAAAACTTGTGTGTTTAATCTGCCCTTCAATATTGAGAAAAATTATGCTGGTTTTCATCTATTCAATCTTCATTTTCTGTGTAATCAAGTTTGAACTGGATTTGTCTTATTTACAGTATAGTTAGTTCTGGCTGAAAAACTTTGCATAGCAGTGATGAAGATGATATCCAGTTTTAGGGAATGGAAATGCCTTGTATGATCCTCCTTGTCTTTTTTTTTTTTTTTCCCCTGAAGCAACAACCTGGAAGCCATTATTGATAACACAGAACCATATCTGGAGTCACCACTTGGAAGGGAGTTTCCTTCAAGTGCAGTGGGATACACAGCGACTTAACATATGTGAGCAATAAAACTTCTGGTTACTGCATCTTCACCAGTATATCCTGTCTAATAATACTTACTTTCAATGCTTAAAACAGCATAATTTTTTTTCCTTTCTATTGTTAAGTATGTGGTACACTAAATCAAGTATTTCTCCTTATCCAAACTCTAGCCAGGCTTCTCAGAGTCTATTCTTGAATAGAGTCCTCAACCTTAGCCTAGAAAGACTTGATCAAAAGACTAACACAGTTTCTAACTTCTGAAGGCTATGATTCTAGGATGACCCTTGTCCCTCTTTAAAGTGCCTACCTGAGAACATTCAAGACTGCCAAAAGAATTTACTGTTCATTCCAGCCCATACCTGAAGACAGGGCTCCCAGGCTCTATGGGATTGTGGGACCTAATTTCATAAGCACTAGTTAAGAAACCCAGATAGGTTTCACATGGGCCAACTTGTCTCAGTTTTTGTAATTTTTCATTGCTTGAATCTACTGAACTGCCCTCACCACTCTCACTATTTCTTCATTCTTCTATTTAAATGCTCAGTTGTCTCTGAAACAAAAGTTTCAGTTCACACTGGATTCTTCTCTTTATTGCATTATTGATTAGAATCTGCCCTGACCATTTTAACTACTTTCCTGCTTTGTCTTTTATATTCTCTTACTAGAATGTCCTTTTCTATCTTCCTCAGCCCAGTTCTAACTTCACATCAGTCATCTATCTAGCTAGCTACATATTAAGTATATTTAACGTGATGGGTCATGAACAACTCTTTAACAAAGCTATTCCCATCTCTTCATTCACCTAGGATGGACTAGGTAAAACATCTTGTATTTCCCCAAAGTAACATTTATCTTTATCATTGTGTTAATTTTACAGTACTGCAATTGTCCCATTCCTTGACTATCTCCAGTCTTAGACTTGTCAATGACACAAAACATGTTATTCTGAGAAATCAGCACAATATTTGACTATTAATAAGTATCTGTTAACCAAGCATGAGATTGGTAGCTAGTAGTCAATGTGATAATGATTTTAAAGCACTATATATAATATAGTTATATAAAATAGTTATATACATTATATATATACTGCATATATAAAATATATATATATATATATAAAATAATTGGCTTGACTATATGAATAAAAAATTATTACAATAAACTTGTACTACAATATCAAGTAATCAAACTCCTCTAATATTTACCAAACTTCATAATTAGATGGAAAGAAAAGTCATTTCATTTAACCAAATAACTTTCATATATACATCAGAGAGTTCTCATTATTTCAATTAGAAGAAAGGAAAGGGAAATTTTTGCTTAAAAGTTTAAGAGGTTAATGATAAAGCATGCTGTTCTATTAGAGATGGGAGGAAGTTAAATAATTTTGCTCAGGAGGATCATGTTGTGTTTGCCCAAAGAGAAAGTGGCTTTTAGCTCATACTTAATTAGGACACGACTCTTCCCCTTGCATCACTTCAGAATGTTGATCTCTTCCACTTTAACCAGTATTGTGAAACTACTCTATTCCACACACTGTTTGATTTTAGATTTAGCACAAAACAGACACAGAAAAAATACAGCTTTAGGAAAAGCAAGAGGTCCACTGATTGATTTAGCACTCAGCAAACAGAAAGAAGATTTCCCTAAGGAGTTAAGAAAAGGAAGCCAACATATTACAGTATAATGAATGGAAATATCTACATCAAAGGAAAATGATAAAATCTATGAATAAAAGCTTTCCTGGTGGCTCAGATGGTAAAGAATTTGCTTGCAATACAGGAGATGTGGGTTTGATCCCTGGGTTGGGAAGATCCCCTGGAGAAGGGAATGGCTACCCACTCCAGCATTCTTTCCTGGACAGATTGGGGGTCCTTAAATTTAGAGAGTGGCTTCCAGTTCAGAAGGATATAGGCCATGAATGTTGAAGATGTAGAAGACTGGTACAATGTGGGAAAGAAAAACATAAATCTGAAAAAAAAAAAAATTCCCTGGTAAGTGTTTTAATTAATAGAAATAAAGTTTGGGTTTTATTTTACTCAAAAAAAAAAAAAAAAAGTTTGGGATTGTTTCTTTTGTCATGCCATAAATAGCTACTCATAGTAAGTTTTCTGACGTTGAAAAATATCCTGGTAATAATACTGAGCCACACATTTATCTAATCTGTTCTTCTTTTGGAATAGAATGTCCAACATTTATGCATATAAAGTCCACTGTTTAACAGGTAGAATCACATCAAACTACTAGACAAATCCTCACACAAAGTTTCTTGAATAAGGAGAAAACAGATAAACTGTTCAAATATTTTCATAAAAAGGCTTTAGCATTTGAGATACAAATACACTCTGTGAAGAATCTCAAACCAGCAACTTAGACCCTTTAGTATCAGTCCATTGTCATAACATTTCTTGTACTTAGAATATGAAATCTCTAATTCTCACAATTCTTCCACATTCAGACATGAACTACTCTGTTATTTATCACAAGTTAATAGATACAATTTCAAGTTCTATTATGTGGAAATGTGTACCAAACCACATTATATATACTAGTTATATAATTCACATTCATCTCTCTGCCAGTAGGTTATGAGTTCTGATTTTTAGCATGATAATTTGAGACTCATTGTTAGAGTTCAAATAATTAAGATGGAGAATTTTGGTTACCCAATGTTTTATTTGAGTCCTTATAAAAACAAACCCTGAAAGTAATAGGATCTTGGGAGGTAACACCAAGAGGACAAGTGATGCAGTGGAACATGAAAAGAAAGAAGGCAATAAACTATATATTGAGTGAAATACTCTTTCTTCTATCATCTTAGAATTGTCCCATTAAAAAATAGGAAGCCTGAGATATTCAACACTTGTCCTCCAGGAGTTTAGGGTAATTCCTGGAGGTATTAATTCCATTTGACCTCTAATTTTTTTTTTTTTTTTTTTTCAGGGGGGGGGGGATTTCTTTTCTCCAAAGCAAGCTGCAATGTTTCTGGAAAAATTCCTTAGGCAGAAGAGCAATCAAAAGATACACTGAAGGTAAACCCAGAGGTGGAAATCAATGGCCTCTTCAGCATTTTGTATAAATTCTAAGTTTCAACAAACACTTGAAGTGAAAACATAGGGATGCATATTAAATTCAAATAAACTACAACAGCTTCTAAAATTATACAGGGTCAGCCAAAATTCTTCCAGATAAATGATTTTGAATCATGATTTTCAATCAATGTCACATTGATTTATAATAGTCTTTTCCAATATTATTAAGTGTTTCAAAAATATTATTTAGTTAAACAATGATGATGATTTCTTTCATAATTGAAAAGTGAAATTATTAGTCACTCAGTGGTTTTGGACTCTTTGAGATCCCATGGAGTGTAGCCCGCCAGGCTCCTCTGTCCATGGAATTATCCAGGCAAGACTACTGGAGTGGGTAGCCATTCTTTCTCCAGGGGATCTTCCCAACTCAGGGATTGAACCCCAGTCTCTTGCATTGCAGGCAGATTCTTTAACGTGTGAGCTACCAAGGAGGTGCATTCCATAAGCAAACTCACTCAAGACAGAATATTTAAATATGCTTGATAAAAAAAAAAAACATGTTACTATGTAGGCTAGTCGGAGAAGGCAATGGCATCCCACTCCAGTACTCTTGCCTGGAAAATCCCACGGACGGAGGAGCCTGCTAGGCTGCAGTCCACGTGGTCGCTAAGAGTCAGACACGACTGAGTGACTTCCCTTTCACTTTTCACTTTCATGCTTTGGAGAAGGAAATGGCAACCCACTCCAGTGTTCTTGCCTGGAGACTCCCAGGGACGGGGGAGCCTGGTGGGCTGCCGTCTATGGGGTCGCACAGAGTTGGACACGACTGAAGCGACTTAGCAGCAGCAGCATGTAGGATAGTGAGAGTTTGAGTAACATTGAAGAATCCCTCTATCAGTGGGCTCTTTACAAGATTTAATTTATTCTGTGTCAAGGCAAAATCAATTGACTTTTTACAAGATAATGTAGTTTAGTAGAAAGCACTCAACAGATACTCAAGAATCTGATTTATCTTCCAGATTCTGCATTAAATACATGTCTTATAAATTGCAGAAAAAATGTGCTGAGCAGGGTATGAGGGGTATTGTTTTTCTCCAGTGAAATAAAAATTGTTGGAATAGGAAGATTTAAATCTCTTTACAGCTCTCTTATGTCCAAGAATGGTTTCAAAGTAAATATCTTGTTAGTTTCTGTAAATGGTTAGACATCTCTTTTTTTCTTATATTCAGTATTACTATCATGAGCTGTTTAAAGAGAGGGGCTGGGTCTTAAGCAAATTTCTGGTGGCACCAAAGACTGTTTAATAGACATTTAATTAAATTAAAAGTAATATCTGCATAATTAGTTACATGATTGTTTTTGAAATTATTGATTGAAAATAAATTTAATTTTTGGTTAGTTTTTTTCTTTACTTGTTTAGAGTGAAGATTTCAAAAGAATCCCTCTATTTCATGTAAACAAAAGTATAGGAAAAATTGTTTTTCGAAAGATGGTAAGTGAAATTTGATTAAATTAACAATGAAATAATAACATTTATGATCATTTTAGTAAATCAGTACTTCATTTTGTTGTTGATTGCATAAAAAAAGATTCACACAGTAGGATATAATTTCAAAAGTGCTGAAATTTGCATTCATTAGAGTTGCAGTGGCTAATCAAGAAATTTCCAATTAAACACCACTTCAGCTGCATTTTCATCAACTATAAGAACTGTTTACATAGTTAATGATAAAATTTCAGATCATACCAAACTATTCTTGATCTGTTCTGATCTGAATATTTCTATCTTATAATTTTGTTATCTATTTTTAAAGGCAGGATCTGTGTCTTTTATACTTTTGAATAGTTACTATATATTCACTTTATAAACCACAACTGAAGAAACTGTATGTTTGGTTAGAAACATTTTATGTTATAAACATTCTTGCACTTGACAGACATGAATTGTGTTTATTTGGAATAAATGTTAAAAAGTGATCTATCTAAACTTTTTTATTAAGAAATTTGAGGCCTGAAATGGTGAAATTATTTTTCAAGAAAAGGCTCAGAGTTGAACTAGAACCTAGAACTTTACATTATCACACAATAATTATCAGTCCATTACACACTGAATTCAGTTGTGGCCATTTGTTCAACAAATATTTTTGGTGTACTTCCCGCTAAGTACCATAGCAGATACCATGGAATTGTATTTAAAGGGAAACTGCAATGAGTTTGTATAAAGAAGTGATAAGATGCCAAGGAGGCCATCTGCCTTATTTTAATAAGTATTTAATCCACTCAAGTCTTGACTTTTAGCTGACTTGCCTTAGAGGGATGTTTTTGTTAATGAGCTGTCTTAATTCCTTATGCCTATATCTTAAATTGGTACATACTTAAAATTCTAGAAATGTAAACTGTAGTCTATATCAGATTTAATTAATGACAAAACTGTAAAGCAGACAAAGATTGCATTCAATTAGCTCTTTATGAAAAGCCCTGTGGCATCCTTTTGGTGAGACTCTTCCAGATGGCTTGAGACTTGCAAATGTCTCTCTGTGGGCTGAAAATTTCTAATGCTTTTCTTTATTAAGAACATGAAATAAGTATGATGGCTATACCTATGGGCTCTAGAATAAGTCTTCTCCATTCTAACCCTACATGTTTTCTCATGTAATAGTTATGAACTTTGTTCAATTTATCTATCTTTTCTGAATGTCACTTTTGACTTTCTGCTTCAATATTCTCACACAGTTGTGAACATTAAATGACTTAATTATTGCAAAGCCTCGGTACCCAACAATAATCCATTAAAATAAACTTTTCTTAAAACACAATCTATGGATTAATTCTGATTTTTACTTTTTTCTTTAACCACAAAATTATAAACACAAAAGTTGATTAAATCATTCTGAAGTGAAATATTTAACTTCTGAAACATTCTCAGATATATCTGTTGCTAATCTAGATGGGATTTTCCTTCCACAATTACATATAACATTAACTATCAGTATAAACTAGATCTTCCCACTACTACAGTGATGAAGTAAGGGCCTCTGAAAGTCAGATCTTTAAAAAAAACAGAAAATATTGAAAAATATATCAAAATCAACTTTCTTAGAACACTGTAAACTGACTAACTTCTTTCAACCATCCAAGAATCATGGAATCAAAAAATAGCTGAATGCCTGTACAGATAAATTGAAATATATCACAATAAAAATATGGTTCATAAGAAACCACCAAGAAGTTGAAAGACAATTGAGAGCAGGGAAAAATATCTATAAACCATATACTCAGTAAAGATTTAGTATCCAGATTATAAAACAACAAAAAACAGAAAACTTCTTACAACCAAACAACAAAATGACAAATAACCCAAATGAAAAAGTAGAATTTTTTTTTCCAAAGAAGACAAACTAATGGCCAACAAGCTCATGAAAATATATTGAAAATTATTTGCCATTAGATAAGTGCATATCAAACCCTAATGAGATATCTCTTCATGCCAATAATATAGCTAAAATTAAAAAGAGAGCCAAATGATAGGTGTTGGAGAGAATGTGCAAACATTGGCATTCTGGTGCATTACTGAGTAGATGTAAAATGCTTACAGACACTTTGGAACACAGGTTGGCAGTTTCTTAGAAATTAAACTTAGAGTTACATGACCCAGCTATTCCAATCCCAGACATATACCAAAAAGAATGGAAAACAGGTGTTTAAATAATATCTTGGGCATGAATTTTTATGGTAACATTATTCATAATTGCCAAAAGGTAGAAATAAGCTGAATGTTCATCAGTGGATGAATGTGTAAACAAAATATAGTATATCCATAAAGTGCATTTAGTTGTAAAAAATAAAGTACTGATAACATGCTAAAACATGGTTAAACCTTAAAAATATTATTTTAATTGAAATAAGCTAAAAAGCCAAAAGCCTCATATTCTATCATTTTACTTATATGAAATTTTCAAATAGACAAGTTCAACAACACAAAATATATTAGTGATTACCAAAGGCTTAGGGGAAAAGAAAATGATGAGTAACAGCTAATGCATAGGTTTATTTGGGGGAGTTATTAAAATATTCTAGAATTGCATGGCATATATAGCATTAGAGATTTTAGTATCCATGAAGAGCACATAAAACGTGAAAAAGCCAATAGAGAATATGGTGGATAGATTACAATTTTAAAGAAGTTACTAGGGAAAAGGTGACCTTGGCTGAAGATTTAAGGGAGCTGTCTTAGGGAGATGGGGATATATTCAAATCCTGGATTCTAAGGGGAAAATATTGCAATGAGTTTAAGATTAGAGAATGCCTGATATGTTCAGAGTGACAAATCCATGTTGGTCAACATGACTAGACTAGAGAGAAGCAGGGAGGGAGCATCTACAAATGAGTTCAGAGAGGGAAGAGAAAGGGTGAAAAAATACTGTAGAAACATACAGCTAATTGTAAAGAAATTGTCTTTCATGTTGAGCAAGATGGCAATCCATTTCAAATTTTGAGCATAAGAGTGACATCTAGTTATTTTTCAGAAATCATTTCTAACTACTCTGTTAAAAACTATTGAAATGCATCATAAGCTAGAAGCAGGACATCAAAGATTTGTGTATGCAACTATTTCAAATAAAGTTTAAAAATGTGAAGTTTTTTCAAGGATGGTCATTGTTGAGATGGTGTGAGTGGTCAGATCGGTAAGATTCTTAATATAATTTTTAAATATAAGACAAAATTTTCCAACATACTGGATGTGAGTATGAGAAAAAGAAACAAGTGATGATTATACCATGTGGCTTAGTAGGTGTCTAAGTGTTTAGGTTTAGTTTTGTTGTTACTGTTCAGTCACTAAGTCGTGTCCAACTCTTTGTGACCCCAGGGACTGCAGCATGCCAGGTTCCCTGCAAATTAGTTAGCAGTTAGAACGTATTAGCGTACGACTAAATAGTCTAAAACAATAGCCACTAGCTAGATGGCAATTTGAATTTTAATTAATTAAACATTTAATTACTTGGTTGCATTAGCTAGCTGCATTTCAATTGCATAATAATCATATGTGGCTATTGGCTACACTAATAGAGAGTGCAGGAATAGAACTTACACACCATCACTGAATTTCTACTGCATAGCCACTGTTTACAGTTCAGAACTGGGCCAGGAATATGCAGTTAGATATCAAAATGTAGAGATATATAGATAGTACTTAGAGATGGAAAATTACCTATAAAACACCAAGAGAAGAAACTAAATAGGTATGAGTACTGAGTCCTAGGGCATTTTAATATTTAGTGACTGTAGAAGGATAGAAAAACCACCAGCAGAGGATTTTTTTTTTTTTTTTTAGAAAAAGGACCAGTGATATAGACGGAAAATGTTGAGAATATTATCCCTGAGCCAAGTGAAGAAATTGATTGAGAGGAAGTGATAAATTTGGATAAAGTGAAATAAGTGTAGAATAGGATGTAAATGAAAAATGGGTTCTAGTGAGTACAATAAAACTAAAAAGTGGCCAAGGAGTTGATGGAGTGTGAAAAGGGGTGATATTAGCATGAAATCTTTTCCTTTAGTTAACCAGGGATAATAAAGAGCAAGCAATGTGAGAAAGGTCTCCTAGAATATCAAATATAAACCATTTAAAAGAACATTGAAACCACTTCAGATTAATAATTGTTTTTCCAAGTAACTTCTAAGTGTTAGTGGCTCAATCATGTCTGATTCTGTGACCCCATGGACTGTAGCCCTCCAGGCTCCTCTGTCCATGGGATTCTCCAGGCAAGAATGGGTTACCATTCTCTTCTCCAGGGGATCTTCCCAACCCAGGGATTGAACCCATGTCTCTTACATCTCCTAAATTAGCAGGTGGGCTCCTTACCCTCTAAGCCAACAAAAATAATTAGCAAAACAAAACAAAATAGAGTGTGTGTATGTAAATCTCATAGAATGTCCTGATGGTTCCTAAAACCTCATTTGAAAAATGTAGATGATTTACTCTTCAAGATTCTATTAGCTATCTTCTTTCTGTCACAATATTTAAATCATACGTATGTCACTTAGAAGACCAGATTATATTGTCTCTCTAATATCACAATAGTGTGATCACTCACTTAGAGCCTGACATCCTGGAATGCAAACTCAAGTGGGCCTTAGGAAACATCATTATGAACAAAGCTAGTTGAGGTGATGAAATTCCAACTGAGCTATTTCAAATCTTTAAAGATGATGCTGTGAAAGTGCTGAACTCAATATGCCATCAAATTTGAAAAACTCAGCAGTGGCTGCAGGATTGGAAAAAGTCAGTTTTCATTCCAATCCCTAAGAAAGGCAATGACAAAGAATGTTCAAACTACCACACAATTGCACTCATCTCACATGTAGCAAAGTAATGCTCAAGATTCTCCAAGCCGGGCTCCAACAGAACGTGAACTGTGAACTTCCAGATGTTCAAGCTGTATTTAGAAAAGGCAGAGGAACCAGAGATCAAATTACCAACATCCCTTGGATCATCGAAAAAGCAAGAGAGCTCCAGAAAAACATTTCTTCTGCTTTACTGACTGAACCAAAGACTTTGACTGTGTGGATCAGAAGAAGCTGTGGAAAATTCTGAAAGATATGGAAATACCAGACCACCTGATCTGCTTCCTGAGAAATCTGTATGCAGGTCAAGAAAAAATAGTTAGAACTGGACAGAACGGTAAACTGTTTCCAAATCAGGAAAGGTGTTAAGTCAAGGCTGTATATTGTCACTCTGTTTATTTAACTTATATGAAGAGTACATCATGAGAAATGCTAGGCTGGATGAAGCATGAGCTGAAATCAAGATTACTGAGAGAAACATCAGTAACCTCAGATATGTAGATGACAACATGCTTACGGCAGAAAGTGATGAAGAAGTAAAGAGCCTCTTGATGAAAATGAAAGAGGAGACTGAAAAAGTTGGCTTAAAACTCAACATTCAGAAAACTAAGATCATGGCATCTGGTCCCATCACTTCATAGGAAATAAATGGGGAAACAATGGAAGCAGTAGCTGATTTTATTTTGGGGGGCTCCAAAATCACTGCAGATGGTGATTGCAGCCATGAAATTAAAAGACACTTACTCCTTGGAAGGAAAGTTATGACCAACCTGGATAGCATATTCAAAAGCAGAGACATTACTTTGCCAACAAAGGTCCATCTAATCAAAGCTACGGTTTTTCCAGTAGTCATGTACGGATGTGAGCGTTGGACTATAAAGAAGACTGAGTGCCAAAGAATCGATGCTTTTGAATTGTGGTTTTGGAAAAGACTCTTGAGAGTCCTTTGGGCTGCAAGGAGATCCAACCAGTCCATCCTAAAGGAAATCAGTCCTGAATATTCATTGGAAGGACTTATGCTGAAGGTGAAAACTAACATTTTGGCCACCTGATGCAAAGAACTGACTCATTTGAAAGGACCCTGATGCTGGGAATGATTGAAGGCAGGAGGAGAAGGGGACAGACAGCAGATGAAATAGTTGGATGACATCACCGACTCAATAGACATGAGTTTGAATAAACTCCAGGAGTTGCTGATGGGCAGGGTGGCCTGGCGTGCTGCAGTCCATGGGGTCACAAAGAGTCTGACACGATTGAGCGCTGTAGTGAACTGAACTGAATAATTATTGCAATGAGATAGTGTTATTTTGGTGTAGTGAGAAACCAGGGGTCAGAGAAAGAAACTGAAAGACGCTGATGCTAGGCCAAACAAGGGTAGTTGTAGGTGGGAAATAGTGATGTCAAAGCAGAGTTTTCAATCCCTACAATAAACCAATACAGTGTTTGGATGAGGTCTTAGTACAGAGTTCTTCTGCCTTCATTTTTGGGGGAAAATCACCCACAAAATCAAAAGGACATGCCAACTGAACTTGACTAGTGGACTGCTCCACATATTTGTATCTCTTGTAGGTTATATGGCTTTCAAAAAAGTCATCAGTACAAATCCATTTCTATGCATCACTCTAATACTTCTAATACATTGATAATTGTTTTATTGAATCCTTAGAATGAGATAGAAGTTTCTATTAGATATACCTCTTGTTCCTGTTTTCGTAACATTTATTTACATTTCTTTCATGATAAAAAAAAATTCCCTTATAGTTCTAAAGATTAATAGCATTATTAAATAAGAATCCTTTATTTACACTGCCATTAGTTTTAAAATTTATCCATGAATATGTACTACTTAGTTTAATCTTCTATCTAGTTTTACAGGTACAAAGAACATTTTTCTACCTTTACATAAAGCAGAGCTCTTATGTACCTCTTCCATGTTTTGACTCTGGATTGGTTATTTTTCTTTAAGAATAGAATAAAATTCAAAGAATGAAAAAGAAAAACAAACATATACTTTGTACAATCATGAACTATTAAAATTCAAACTTATTTTAAAATTATTACTGATAGAGGTGAAACCTTTCTATAAAAATAAATATAGACACATAGTGTGCAGCATGGTTTTTCAAAAAAAATAATTGGTAAAATGCTACCAATATCTGTTTCTCTTCAGTTCAAGATGATTGCACTATGGTAATATAGACAATAAAACATATTATAAGATCATATTTTACTAAATATCATACCCTTCTTATACAAAGTACTAAATCATTTGTTTCTTTAGAGATCAACATGATGGACACATCTTCCATGAGGAGTGTATGACTTCTTCAGCAATGTATAGAATTACTCCATTTGAAATGTTTTATTCAATCTCAGTGAATCCAATTTATATATACATTTTTATAATTTATGATATAAAGGTAAATATTTCAGTTCATCTTATAGACTGAAATACTTTCCTTTATATTATGGAGTATAAAATATATGATGTTTGAAAAAATAAATACTGTCATAACACAAAATTAACCAAGAATATATGATTGTTCTAGAAAAACTTATACATTTTTAATGAAACTATGATTAATAATTTTAAGAAATTATATCACTGTTAAATTAATACTTAAAATTCAGTTAGCAGTAAAATTTATTTTTAGTTATGTTAATGACTCTAACTTAATAGCTCAGTTGGTAAAGAATCCACCTGCAATGCAGGAGACCCCAGTTTGATTCTTGAGACAGGAAGATCTGCTGGAGAAGGGATAGGCTACCCACTCCAGTATTCTTGGATTTCCCTCATGGCTCAGCTGGTAAAGAATAAGCCTGCAGTGGGGGAGACCTGGGTTCTATCCCTGCGTTGGGAAGACACCCTGGAGAAGGGAAAGGCTAACCACTATAGTGTTCTGGCCTGGAGAATGCCATGGACTGCATAGTCCATGGGTTGGCAAAGAGTCGGACACGACTGAGTGACTTTCAATTTCATTAACTTAATATGTGACTTTATTATCCTAAGATGAAATGAAATTTATTTATACTAAATACCTCATTGCTGTTATCAGTAGACTTGGATATGAATAGTCTCCAAGTCAATCTTTTATTATACATATTGACACTATGGATCAAGTATAGGTCACTCAAGAATGTTATTTTATGGTCAAGAGCAGATTTCTGAATAAAGTTTTAATTGAGAAGTAAAAAGAGAAAAAGGCTATCTCAACCTATTTTAAAAAATCTAAATTATATACAGAAAGTGACAGGTAGAAGATGCTCTAGGTCTTAGAATTCCACTGAGACAGGTGAAGCTGTCTTCCTAAAGCTTTCATAGTTCAGGGGCAGTCAGTCACAGTGAAATGTATTCTGACATTGAAATGTACTAAAGGATATTATGAAAAATAGCCCCAATGATTGCCAATATTGTAGTGTATTTGAAGAATGACTGGAGATCAAGAAACAGAATGATTCACTCTCAGGATATCACTTTAAATCGAAGTATATCTTTAACACTACCATACTATAAAAGTAATTGTTATCCCAAGAGTTTAAAGACTTATTGCAGTCTAGGTAGAACATTCACATTACTGACAAATTTTATCTTGTTAAAGACTTGTTGTCAGGTTAGACATTAACAAAGAATAAGAATATTGATTGATTTCCTTGACCTCATCATACACTACTAGTCAAAAGATGATGAATGGCTCTTTGTCTATTAATCATACAAAAGGGACAACATGAGGTATTATTTTTCTTTTGAGTAAAAAATTAGGAGAACTGTCAAAAATACTGACACAACCAACAATTACTGCAGTAATTTCTAGTTATTTCATTAATAATAAAATGTAATTTAAATACCAAAAATAAAAAAAAATATATGACTTTTTAAAAAGTCTGGCAATATTATTCAGGGCATTATTTATAATGAATCAATGAAAAGCAAACTAAAAAAGTGGAATTCAAGTTTAGGTCACTTACCCTAAATGTCTCAATAGAAAGATTGACCTCATTCAAGTTTCATACTTATAAAATACAAATTGAAATGTGGAAATTAATATAAGATGGTTTATTTCTAGTTGGCAACCTTGGTCCCATCTGAAGAATTTTTCCTTTATCACAGACTATATTGTTGTCTACATACTTGCTCTAAGAAGGCAACTAACAAATCAAATTGCGAAATGAAAACAAAATGAAATATGGCATTATCTATGTCAAAATTCGTAAATAGACACTAATTCATGTTAAAATTGATTTATCTTGCCAATAAGTAAGGGGTTACAAACATGGAGTAGTTATGCAGATACTAAATAAATAATTAAAAATTTGAGCCACCCCTATTCCATAATGGAGACAACTATTACATTACACTGCTAAAACTATTCGTTCTTTCTAAACACTAGGAGGCAGCTTTAAAAATATGCTTCTTCTGTTTCAACAGATACTTAAAAGTAATTCAAATAGACGTTCAGAAAACTGAGATATCTTCCTCCACACTGATGAAACATTCTCCTATGAAAATTCACACTGCTTTGAAATTAGCAATAGTCAACGTTTTTCAAAAGAATTTTTCCTCAGACATTTTCCCATTCATTAAACAATTGATTTATTTAACAAACATTAATCAGATCAGATCAGATCAGTCGCTCAGTCCTGTCCGACTCTTTGCGACCCCATGAATCGCAGCACACCAGGCCTCCCTGTCCATCACCAACTCCCAGAAGTCACTCAGAGTCACATCCATCGAGTCAGTGATGCCATCCAGCCATCTCATCCTCTGTCGTCCCCTTCTCCTCCTGCCCTCAATCCTCCCAGCATCAGAGTCCTCTACAATGAGTCAACTCTTCTCATGACGCAGCCAAAATACTGGAGTTTCAGCTTTAGCATCATTCCTTCCAAAGAAATCCCAGGTCTGATCTCCTTCAGAATGGACTAGTTGGATCTCCTTGCAGTCCAAGGGACTCTCAAGAGTCTTCTCCAACACCACAGTTCAAAAGCATCAATTCGTCAGCACTCAGCTTTTTCACAGTCCAGCTCTCACATCCATACATGACCACAGGAAAGACCATAGCCTTGACTAGGCGAACCTTTGTTGGCAAAGTAATGTCTCTGCTTTTGAATATGCTATCTAGGTTGGTCATAACTTTCCGTCCAAGGAGTAAGCATCTTTTAATTTCATGGCTGCAGTCACCATCTGCAATGATTTTGGAGCCCAGAAATTTAAAGTCTGATACTGTTTCCACTGTTTTCCCATCTATTTCCCATGTAGTGATGGGACCAGATGCCATGATCTTCGTTTTCTGAATGTTGAGCTTTAAGCCAACTTTTTCACTCTCCACTTTCACTTTCATCAAGAGGCTTTTGAGTTCCTCTTCACTTTCTGCCATAAGGGTGGTGTCATCTGCATATCTGAGGTGATTGATATTTCTCCCAGCAATTTTGATTCCAACTTGTGTTTCTTCCAGTCCAGCATTTCTCATGATGTACTCTGCATAGAAGTTAAATAAACAGGGTGACAATATACAGCCTTGATGTACTCCTTTTCCTATTTGGAACCAGTCTGTTATTCCATGTCCAGTTCTAACTGTTGCTTCCTGACCTGCATACAAATTTCTCAAGAGGCAGATAAGGTAGTCTGGTATTCCCATCTCTTTCAGAATTTTCCACAGTTCATTGTGATCCACACAGTCAAAGGCTTTGGCATAGTCAATAAAGCAGAAATAAATGTTTTTCTGGAACTCTTGCTTTTTCGATGATCCAGCGGATGTTGGCAATTTGATCTCTGGTTCCTCTGCCTTTTCTAAAACCAGCTTGAAAATCAGGAAGTTCACGGTTCATATATTGCTGAAGCCTGACTTGGAGAATTTTGAGCATTACTTTACCAGCGTGTGAGATGAGTGCAATTGTGCGGTAGTTTGAGCATTCTTTGGCATTGCCTTTCTTTTGGATTGGAATGAAAACTGACCTTTTCCAGTCCTGTGGCCACTACTGAGTTTTCCAAATTTGCTGGCATATTGAGTGCAGCACTTTCACAGCATCATCTTTCAGGCTTTGAAATAGCTCATCTGGAATGCCATCACCTCCACTAGCTTTGTTTGTAGTGATGCTTTCTAAGGCCCACTTGACTTCACATTCCAGGATGTCTGGCTGTAGGTCAGTGATCACACCATCGTGATTATCTGGGTCGTGAAGATCTTTTTTGTACAGTTCTTCTGTGTATTCTTGCCACCTCTTCTTAATATCTTCTGCTTCTGGTAGGTCCATACCATTTCTGTCCTTTATCGAGTCCATCTTTCCATGAAATGTTCCTTTGTTATCTCTGACTTTCTTGAAGAGATCCCTAGTCTCTCCCATTCTGCTCTTTTCCTCTATTTCTTTACATTGATCGCTGAAGAAGGCTTTCTTATCTCTTCTTGCTATTCTTTGGAACTCTGCATTCAGATGTTTATATCTTGCCTTTTCTCCTTTGCTTTTCGCTTCTCTTCTTTTCACAGCTATTTGTAAGGCCTCCCCATTAATAGATACATATTATATACCAGACTTTGTGCTTAGGCTGAGGATGGAAAATGAAGACATTAATTAAACATTTATATATATTTTAAAGCTTGATATTTAGGATGAATTCTTAATATGTATATCTAAAGAAGTCAAGAATATCTACTAGGATTCTAAAACTAAATATGTCAAAAGCTGTACTTGTTGCAAAAACACTACTCCTTCTTCAGTTAATAACCACATAATCTTTCCAGATTGTAAGATCAAAATCTATAGTACCAATCTTAACTGCTTATTTGCATATGTTATATCCCAATGCTGTTCAATCTATATTCAGAATATGCCCACTGGAGTGAAGTTCATTGATGGTGACAATTTATATTGAAGGTAATAAAAGAGAAGAAAGATTGATAGATATATTGATGAATAGATTAAACATATGTGTATCAAAACAACTCCAGCAAAATGTTAATAACAAAACCTGGATGGAAGGCACATGTTCCCTATAGACTTCTTTTATATGTCTGAACATTTTCATAATAAAATGTGAAGAATAATAAACAATCACACCTTTCCTCTTTCAAAAGTTGTGGAGGACTAAGCTACCTTCTAATAACAATTACAAACCCTTGACCGAATGTAAAAAACATTTCAACATACTGAAGACTGATCAAAAGTAGATAGAACCTGGAAGATATATGGCTTTTTTGAAAACAATGAATCACACTATAAATCTCACTATAAGAAAGTCACATTTAAGTGGCTCTTTTACTTAGAGCTTGTGGTGTAAGTCTATATGCTTCAATATCTGGTAAATTGGGAGTACCCTGAACAGTCTAACCACTAGCTCCCTTCCCAACTTTGCTTCCACAGATAAGACCCCCTAGCCAGGCATATTTATCACTAAAGGAAATAAGCATGCTGCTGCTGCTGCTGCCAAGTCGCTTCAGTCATGTCCGACTCTGTGTGACCCCATAGATGGCAGCCCACCAGGCTCCCCTTTCCCTGGGATTCTCCAGGCAAGAACTCTGGAGTGGGTTGCCATTTCCTTCTCCAATGCATGAAAGTGAAAAATGAAAGTGAAGTCACTCAGTCGTGCCTGACTCTTAGTGACCCAATGGACTGCAGCCAACCAGGTACACTAAGAAGGTACACTAAGAAGAAAATCCATGGGATTTTCCAGGCAAAAGTACTGGAGTGGGTTGCCATTGCCTTCTCTGAAAGGAAATAGAAATAGTTCCGGCTTTCTTTTTATTTCAGTTCCCTTCCAGCCTACAAAATTATTCAACCAACCCAATCAAATTCTTTCTGGAAATCAGGGGTACCCCATCCCCTTGATACTTCATTATTTACCTTTCACAGTTCCTGGTTGTTCCCTTGTTCTTGAGAACAGCCACCCTGTGGCCTTGTATGACATGTAATATTCCCTTACTCTAGGTTGTGAGGATATGTGCAAACTATTGTCAATCTCATCTGTCCAGTGTTGGGTGGCATGAACTCAGCCATCACCTTAATTCTAACTCAGAATCCCTCTCTCACCAATAGGATAAGGAAAAGGCAAGTTAAAATAGGACATCATTTCTACATCCCAGTTTTCTCTGTACATTGGAAATAAATGCAAGATAAAAACAGAAGCATTGTCACAGAATAGAAGAATAAAGCTTGTAATTTAAGATTGTGGGCATGTATGCTAAGTCGCTACAGTCATGTCCGACTCTTTGTGACCCTATGAACTGTAGCCCGCCAGCTTCCTCTGTCCATTGGATTCTCCAGGTAAGAGCATTGGAGTAGATTGCCATGCCCTACTCTAGAGGATCTTTCCAACCCAGGGATGGAACCAACCCCCCTTATGCTTCCTGCACAGGGAGCAGGTTCTTTATCACTAGTGCTGCCTAGGAAGCCCAATTTAAGATTAGAACATTTGAAAGCAGACTACAAAATTTGACAAATACAAAGCTGCTGCTGCTGCTGCTAAGTTGCTTCAAAAAATATGAAAATACATTGCCTTAAAATATTTTGTTGACTATTAAATCACACACAAACCAGGAGATATTGCAATAAGTAACAGCTGTGAGATTAAAGAGCTACAAAGAGAATGTATACGCTACCCAGTTGTGAAAATAGAAAGTAGAATCCAAGTCTCCCAAAGTTAGATAGAATAATAAACACCTTGAGTCTCCACTGAAGCTCCTAATGGGACAGATCTTAGGAATAAACCACCTATAAGATGGTATGGTATATCTTAGGGCTAAAGACAAAAACAAACAAAAAGAGGAGATTTGACAAAACTTCTAAAATCAAACCTCCACAAGATTAAGTCAATCTAACAATAACTACCTATCACTGTCTTCCAGGAAAAAATCTAACATATTTTTAGAGGAATATAGTAAAATTCCATATTGGTGCAGAATTTGCCTTGCAATATCTACTATATAATAAAACAAACAAACAAACAAAACTAGTAGTCAAGTAAAGAAGAACAAGATAGGAACCATTATCTAGAGAAAAGCACAGTCAATAGAAGCAAGCCCTAAGATTACACAGATGTTAGAATTAAATGAAGACTTGAAATAGTTATTATAAACATTTTTAAAGGAATATAGAAAGGCCAATTATATATCAATTAGAAAATGTAGAATTGAGAAATATGATATTTACGTTGAAGAAATAATCTGATTGTTTCACCTAAAAATAAGGTTTTATAGAAATAATTACACTGAAGCACTAAGATATGAAAGATTGGAAAAAGTTAACAGCATGTCAATGCCATGTGGGATAATGCCAACTGTAAGAATAATCATAGCTAAAAAAGAAGAGGGGGCAAAAATGTTAAAAAAAAAATTAATCTGAATACATTCTGTATTTTGCTAAAATATTAACCATCAGTTCCTAGAAGATCAGCAATAAGATAAATGTAGTGAGGCAACTAGATACAAATTCAATTACAAATGACTTGTATCTTGCATAATATAAAAAGTGAAAATAGAATTAAACTATACATACTGTGTTTACTTCTGGTTAGGATGTAGAAAGACATAAGATGTTGTTCCCAATTTTAACAAGAATAAAATATTAATGTACAAATCTTAAGATTTGTTGAACACATGAGAAAATTTAGATCACAAGTGAATCAAATGAATGATACTCCAATGATAGTAAGCCCCTTTTTATGAAAAATGAGATTCACATTTGTTTTACATATGGGAGAGTATAGAAGTTAACCATAAGAATGGATAAAATGAAAATATCAGAAGTTATAAAGAATGTTGAAAGTCTGAGTGTAAGCTAGCATGACAGATCAAACAAAACAGGAATTCATTCTGACTTCCTCCACTGGTTTCTCAAATGAGAAATTTATGGCCCAAAAGGTGATGTGAAAGCATGACTTCAATGGAATAGCTGCGCAAGCGATGATTTCCTGGGACTAGATAAACATGACTTGGTTCTCAATCTTTCCTTTGTATGAAGTACAAGCTAATGTTCTTTTAGGGAGGAGAAAACACACACACACAAAACAAATAACTTGCTGCTCTGCTGCTGCTGCTAAGTTGCTTCAGTCGTGTCCGACTCTGTGCGACCCCATAGACGGAAGCTCACCAGGCTCCCCTGTCCCTGGGATTCTCCAGGCAAGAACACTGGAGTGGGTTGCCATTTCCTTCTCCAATGCATGAAAGCGAAAAGTGAAAGTGAAGTCGCTCAGTCGTGTCTGACTCTTAGCGACCCCATGGACTGCAGCCTACCAGACGCTTCCATCCATGGGATTTTCCAGGCAAGAGTACTGGGGTGGGGTGCCATTGCTTTCTCCGACTTGCTGCTCTATGTCCCAGGAAAAGATCACGTGTTGCTCCACATCCCAAGAAAAGATCAGGTCAGCTGCTACTGAAAGACAAGTTAAAGTAAAAGCTGTCTGCTGTTGAGAAAGCAAGGCTCCTCCTGCCACACCTTCTGGGTAACACTCAATGGCTTCTGGAGGAACCCAAATAACCTGTCCCATTCCCAGCACTGAAACTAGGAAAACATATCTGCTGTTGGTGGAGGGATAGGAAACAATTTCATGCCCAGATCCTCCTGTAAACAAAGCAGTTCTCTGCTTCAATAAGGATAGGAGAGGAAAATTTGCTCTCATTCAAACTCCTTTGTAGAAGAAAAGACAAGAAAATGTGTTTTGACTTCTCCTGTGATATAGGAGAAAAAGGACTAGTGGAAAGCTGAGGATATAAAGGTACACTAAGAAGAAGAAAAACAAAAAAATGCTCTAGTGGAATGGATCAGTCAAAGGCATATTGACTTTAACTAGAGCAATAACTGGAATCAAATTCAGCCCAATTACTGAATTGATGTATCCATTGATACTCAAGGAATAGCAACAGAGAATGAATGCACAATTTGTGGGTTAGATATTTATCTGTCTATTGTTCTTTTAAACACAATGTATGATGATTAAGCTATAAAGAGAGAGAAAGGAAAAAAAGATAAATAAAGCTCCAAAAATAAATGAATCAAATATAAACAAATTACAAGATGTAGTCTTAAACTTCACCATGTAAGTTAGTATAAAATAGTCTAGACACTTTTCTCACTAGGCAGTCTGTCTAATTTGATATAATGATGAAACCTTAAAATCTTCTATCTACAGGAAACTTACAAATCATCAATGAATTAGAATTTTAAAATGGAAAAAATAATTCATAAAAAAAGTAATCAAAGGAAAGACTTACTGACTCTTTATATGTTGACAAATCAGACTTCAGAACAAGGAAAATTAGCAATGAAAAAAAGGTATGTTACATAATGATTAAGGATAAATTCATCAAGAATATATTACAATTTGAAATGTATATGTATCTAATAATAAGTCATCAAAATCCATAATACAAATGTGTTGAATTAAAAGGGGAAATATACTCATCCACAGTTACATTTGCAGATACCAATATTTTTCTCTCTAATTGACAGAAAAATAGACAAAAATTTATCAGTAAGTACTGAAGACATACAACAGTGAGGTAAAATCAAATTAAAACACTTCTGTATATAAAAGGAAATAGAAGAATGAGAGCAAAGATTTGAAAACCAAATATCTGATAAGGGATTGATTTTTAAATACCTAAGAAATTCTTTTATGTGAAGTTCTGTCATACATGCATGCTTAGTTGCTTCAGTCATGTCTGACTCTTTGCGATCCTATAGACTGTAGCTTACCAGGCTCCTCTGTACATGGAAATTTCCAGGCAAGAATACTGGAGTGCATTGCCATTTCTTACAACTTTTTAATATCAAGTTGTAAAACTTCTATATTTAATCTGATAAGAGGTCTTTTACTATATGTTTCCCAAATATTTTACCCAAATTTGCTTAAGATTCTTAAGAAGGTTTTTCAGAGATCATAAACTTTTAATATTCATAAATCTGATTTTTTTTCTTGTAAATGATGGCTTTTTTGTGTTTCTATTTAAGAAATCTCTGTCTAACACAATGTCCTATCCAAAAGAACTGACATCAGGTACGTAAAAGATATTTCAATTCCTATGTTCACTACAAGACACCAGAGGGTGAGTGTCCCTGCTTTCTGTGGAGCTGGAAGCACCTGGAGTCTCCCTGGGCACTCAGGGATGGCCCGCCAGGAGCTCTGTCTCAATATCCCTGACCCAGGATGATGCCTTCCTTGTGACTCACAGGCTGGTCCTCGTGACCTATGTGCCCTCATTACTTCGATTCCTCTCAGCAAGTCTGATTTGATTCCTCAGCCTCCTCATTCTTCCCCAATCTCCCACCCTGAGCCTCCTGCCCAGCCCTTGTCACAGAGTCCATATTTTCACCCCATCAGAAATCAAGTTCCCTGAGGGGAGGGCTGGGGCTCTGAAGTCCACAGCTTAAGACTGAGCAAATATGTTTTCAGATACACAGTAAAAACTACAGAGTGTAAGAGTGTTGAATGAAAACTCTGCATTCTTGCCAGTGTTGCTGCCAGTGTTCCCCTCCCTGGGGGCAGAGAGAAAACACTGTGTAGCTAAGGAGTTTATGCAAGAAGGTGATCCTCTTACTCAGAGTGGCTTGCGGAGTGTTTAGTGTTCCCTTCCTAGACTGGATTCGGTCCTTCTAGTGTCCACACAATATTTTATTAAAACTGAGCTTTACTCAGTTCCAGAAAAATAAATGACCCAATCAAAAAATGGGCCAAAGAACTAGGTAGACATTTCTCCAAAGAAGACATACAGATGGCTAACAAACACATAAAAATACGCTCAACATCACTCATTATCAGAGAAATGCAAATCAAAACCACTATGAGGTACCATTTCACGCCAGTCAGAATGGCTGCGATCCAAAAGTCCACAAACAATAAATGCTGGAGAGGGTGTGGAGAAAAGGGAACCCTCTTACACTGTTGGTGGGAATGCAAGCTAGTACAGCCACTTTGGAGAACAGTATGGAGATTCCTCAAAAAACTGGGAATAGAACTGCCTTATGACCCAGCAATCCCACTGCTGGGCATACACACTGAGAAAACCAGAATTGAAAGAGACACATGTACCCAAATGTTCATAGCAGCACTGTTTACAATAGCCAGGACTTGGAAGCAACCTAGATGTCCATCCGCAGATGAATGGATAAGAAAGCAGTGGTACATATACACAATGGAGTATTACTCAGCCATTAAAAAGAATGCATTTGAATCAGTTCTAATCAGGTGGATGGACCTGGAGCCTATTATACAGAGTGAAGTAAGCCAGAAAGAAAAACACAAATACAGTATACTAACGCATATATATGGAATTTAGAAAGATGGTAACAATAACCCTGTTTACGAGACAGCAAAAGAGACACTGATGTATAGAACAGACTTTTGGACTCTGGGAATGGGAGAGGGTGGGATGATTTGGGAGAATAGCATTGAAATATGTATAATATCTGTATAATAATAAGGGATTTGATTTAGGTCATACCTGAATGGTCTAGTGGTTTTCCCTACTTTCTTCAATTTAAGTCTGAATTTGGCAATAAGGAGTTCATGGTCTGAGCCACAGTCAGCTCCTGGTCTTGTTTTTGCTGACTGTATAGAGCTTCTCCATCTTTGGCTGCAAAGAATATAATCAATCTGATTTCCGTGTTGACCATCTGGTGATGTCCATGTATAGAGTCTTCTCTTGTGTTGTTGGAAGAGGGTATTTGCTATGACCAGTGCATTTTCCTCGCGAAACTCTGTTAGTCTTTGCCCTGCTTCATTCCGTGTTCCAAGGCCAAATTTGCCTGTTACTCCAGGTGCTTCTTGACTTCCTACTTTTGCATTCCAGTCCCCTATAATGAAAAGGACAGCTTTTTTGGGTGTTAGTTCTAAAAGATCTTGTAGGTCTTCATAGAACCGTTCAACTTCAGCTTCCTCAGCATTACTGGTTGGGGCATGGACTTGGATTACTGTGACATTGAATGGTTTGCCTTGGAAACGAACAGAGATCATTCTGTCGTTTTTGAGATTGCATCCAAGTACTGCATTTCGGACTCTTTTGTTGACCATGATGGCCACTCCATTTCTTCTGAGGGATTCCTGCCCACAGTAGTAAATATAATGGTCCTCTGAGTTAAATTCACCCATTCCAGTCCATTTTAGTTCGCTAATTCCTAGAATGTCAACATTCACTCTTGCCATCTCTTGTTTGACCACTTCCAATTTGCCTTGATTCATGGACCTGACATTCCAGGTTCCTATGCAATATTGTTCTTTAAAGCATCGGACTTTACTTCTATCACCAGACACATCTAGAGCTGGGTATTCTTTCTGCTTTGGTTCCATCCCTTCATTCTTTCTGGAGTTATTTCTCCACTGATCTCCAGTAGCATATGATTATACATTGGAAGTGAGAAATAGATTTAAGGGCCTAGATCTGATAGATAGAGTGCCTGATGAACTATGGAATGAGGTTCGTGACATTGTACAGGAGACAGGAATCAAGACCATCCCCATGGAAAAGAAATGCAAAAAAGCAAAAAGGCTGTCTGGGGAGGACTTGCAAATAGCGGTGAAAAGAAGAGAAGCGAAAAGCTAAGGAGAAAAGGAAAGATATAAACATCTGAATGCAGAGTTCCAAAGAATAGCAAGAAGAGATAAGAAAGCCTTCTTCAGCAATCAATGAAAAGAAATAGAGGGAAACAACAGAATGGGAAAGACTAAGGATTTATTCAAGAAAATCAGAGATACCAAAGGAACATTTCATGCAAAAATGGGCTCGATAAAGAACAGAAATGGTATGGACCTAACGGAAGCAGAAGATATTAAGAGGTGGCAAGAATACACAGAAGAACTGTACAAAAAAGAGCTTCATGACCCAGATAATCATGATGGTGTGATCACTGACCTAGAACCAGACATCCTGGAATGTGAAGTCAAGTGGGCCTTAGAAAGCATCACTAGGAACAAAGCTAGTGGAGGTGATGGAATTCCAGTGGAGCTATTCCAAATCCTGAATGATGATGCTGTGAAAGTGCTGCACTCACTATGCCAGCAAATTTGGAAAACTCAACAGTGGCCACAAGATTGGAAAAGGTCAGTTTTCATCCCAATCCCAAAGAAAGGCAATACCAAAGAGTGCTCAAACTACCGCACAAATGCACTCATCTCACACACTAGTAAAGTAATGCTCAGAATTCTCCAAGCCAGGCTTCAGCAATATGTGAACCATGAATTTCCTGATGTTCAAGCTGGATTTAGAAAAGGCAGAGGAACCAGAGATCAAATTGCCAACATCTGCTGGATCATCGAAAAAGCAAGAGAGTTCCAGAAAAATATCTATTTCTACTTTATTGACTATGCGAAAGCCTTTGACTGTGTAGATCACAATAAACCGTGGAAAATTCTGAGAGAGATGGGAATACCAGACCACTTGATCTGCCTCTTGAGAAATCTGTATGGAGGTCAGGAAGCAACAGTTAGAACTGGTCATGGAACAACAGACTGGTTCCAAATAGGAAAAGGAGTACGTCAAGGCTGTATATTGTCACCATGTTTATTTAACTTATATGCAGAGTACATCATGAGAAATGCTGGACTGTAGGAAACACAGGCTGGAATCAAGATTGCCAGGAGAAATATCAATAACCTCAGATATGCAGATGACACCACCCTTAAGGCAGAAAGTGAAGAGGAACTCAAAAGCCTCTTGATGAAAGTGAAAGTGGAGAGTGAAAAGGTTGGCTTAAAGCTCAACATTCAGAAAACGAAGATCATGGCATCTGGCCCCATCGCTACATGGGAAATAGATGGAGAAAGAGTGGAAACAGTGTCAGACTTTATTTTTCTGGGCTCCAAAATCACTGCAGATGGTGACTGCAGCCATGAAATTAAAAGACGCTTACTCCTTGGAAGGAAAGTTATGACCAACCTAGATAGCATATTCAAAAGCAGAGACATTACTTTGCCAACAAAGGTTCGCCTAGTCAAGGCTATGGTCTTTCCTGTGGTCATGTATGGATGTGAGAGCTGGACTGTGAAGAAGGCTGAGTGCTGAAGAATTGATGCTTTTGAACTGTGGTGTTGGAGAAGACTCTTGAGTGTCCCTTGGACTGCCAGGAGATCCAACCAGTCCATTCTGAAGGAGATCAGCCCTGGGATTTCTTTGGAAGGAATGATGCTAAAGCTGAAACTCCAGTATTTTGTCAACCTCATGCAAAGAGTTGACTCATTGGAGAAGACTCTGATGCTGGGAGGGATTGAGGGCAGGAGGAGAAGGGGACAACAGAGGATGAGATGGCTGGATGGCATCACTGACTTGATGGACATGAGTCTGAGTGACCTCCGGGAGTTGGTGATGGACAGGGAGGCCTGGCGTGCTGCAGTTCATGGGGTCGCAAAGAGTCGGACACGACTGAGCGACTGATCTGATCTGATCTCTGATGTATAATATCATATCTGAAACGAGTCGCCAGTCCAGGTATGATGCCTGATAACGGATGCCTGGGACTGGTGCACTGGGACGACCCAGGGGGATGGTATGGGGAGGGAGGAGGGAGGAGGGTTCAGGATGGGGAACACATGTATACTTGTGGTGAATCCACCTTGATGTATGGCAAAAGCAATACAATATTGTAAAGTTAAGCAAAATAAAATTTAATTTAAAAAAAAAAAAAACTGAGCTTTATTCATCCCATTCTTTGTTGGGGGAAACTTAGGTTTTTGCCAGTCTTCTGTAACAAGCCAGTCTAGGTCCAGTAACCCCATACAAATATCTTCCTTACACAAATAGGAGTATTCTTGGAGGCTGTTCCTAAGTTTACAAGAGTTTCTTATAGATCTGTAAATGGTTATGTGATCTCTTAAAATAGTATTTAATTGTAGTTTCATTTGTATTGCCTAGAAGTATAATCAAACATCTTAGTGCTTCTGTCAGCTTTATTTTTATATTGATCATTTCTACCACTAATCTGATCATTTTAAAACTGGAATAGTCTGCTATAAACATGTATTTTATTTATATAAAATTCTTTGCACTCTTGGTGGGAATGCAAACTAGTGCAGCCGCTATGGAGAACAGTGTGGAGATTCCTTAAAAAACTGGAAATAGAACTGCCATACAACCCAGCAACCCCACTGCTGGGCATATACACCAAGGAAATCATAATTGAAAGAGACACGTGTACCACAGTGTTCATTGCAGCACTATTTACAATAGCCAGGACATGGAAGCAACCTAGATATTCATTGGCAGACAAATGGATAAGAAAGCCATGGAACATATACACAATGGAATATTACTCAGCTATTAAAAAGAATGCATTTTTATCAGTTCTAGTTAGGTGGATGAAACTGGAGCCTATTATACAGAGTGAAGTAAGTCAGAAAGTAAAACATGAATACAGTATATTAACACATATATATGGAATTTATAAAGATGGTAACGATGACCCTCTATGTGAGACAACAAAAGAGACATAGATGTAAAGAACAGATTTTTGGATTCTGTGGGAGAAGGCAAGGGTGGGATGATTTGAGAGAATATCAATGAAGCATGTATATTATCATATGTAAAAAGAATCACCAGTCCAGGTTCAATGCATGAGGCAGGGTGCTCAGGACTGGTGCACTGGGATACCCCGAGGGATAGGATGGGGAGGAAAGTGGGAGGTGGGCACAGGATGGGGAACACATGTACACCCATGGCTGATTCATGTCAATGTATGGCAAAACCAATTACAATATTGTAAAGTAATTAACGTCCAATTAAAATAAATAAATTAATTTTAAAAATTCTTTAGGAAGTTAGATCTCATGTTAGGTATTATTACCAAAATTAAGTAAAACATTAAAATTCACTGTAGCACTTTTTACGATAGTTAGGATGTGGAAGCAGCCTAGATGTCCATGGATAGATGAATGGATATAAAAATTGAGGTACATAGGTACAATGGAATGTTGTTTAGCTATAAAAAATAATGTTTGTGACTCAGTCCTAATGAGGTGGATAAACCTTGAATCTATTGTACAGAGTGAAGTAAGTCAGAAAGAGAAAGACAAATATTGCATATAATATGGATATGCAATCTAGAAAGATGTTATTTATGAATTTATTTGCAGGGCAACAATGGAGACTGCAGATATAGAGAACAGATTTATGGACACAGTGGAGGAAGTGGAGAGTGGGATGAATTGAGAGTAGCATGGAAACATATACATTACCATGTGTAAAATAGATAGCCAGTGAGAATTTGCTGTGTGACACAGGGAGCTCAACTCAACACTCTGTAACGATCTACAGAAGTGGGATGGGGTGGGACATGGGAGGGAGTTCAAGAGTGAAGGGGAATAAGTATATCTGTGGCTGATTCATGTTGATGCATGGCAGAAACCAGAACAATATTTAAAAACAACTATCCAATAAAAAATTTTAAAACAAAACCTCATGGTGTAGAGAAACAACAAAATATAAAATTGGCAAAAAAAAATTATATATGAGTTACTGATTCACTTAAAGATACTCAACTACAAGTAAAATAACAGTATGATACCTCTGGGAAGCTCATGAGTTGTGGATGAAATTATAATCAACAATGATACAATCAACAATTTGAAGAATTAACCATTTGGGATAATACTGTGTCCCCTTTTAAAAACATAAAGTTAAGCAAATATTGCTATAAAACCATACAATGATATTGCTATACACTTCCCTCAGAATAATGAGAGTGTATGTTCTCACAAAACCATAAATGCTCAAATATACTCACTTCACAATAGTTAAAAACTAGTGTACATCAGCTAGCTAATGAACAGACACTCTGATTTATTCACACAATGAAATAATGCTTAGTAATAAAAAAAATAAACTACAGATATGTACAACAGCATGAATAATTCTCAGAAGATTCTCTATCAGTTCAGTTCAGTCGCTCAGTCCTGTCTCTTTGTGAACTCATGAATTATAGCATGCCAGGCCTCCCTGTCCATCACCAACACCCAGAGTTCACTCAGACTAACACCAATCAAGTAGGTGATGCCCTCCAGTCATCTCAAACACTGTCATCCCCTTCTCCTCCTGCCTCCAATCCCTCCCAGCATCAGAGTCTTCTCCAATGAGTCTACACTTTGCATGAGGTGGCCAAACTACTGGAGGTTCAGCTTTAGCATCATACCTTCCAAAGAAATCCCAAGGCTGATCTCCTTCAGAATGGACTGGTTGGATCTCCTGGCAGTCCAAGGGTCTCTGAAGAGTCTTCTCCAACACCACAGTTCAAAAGCATCAATTCTTCAGCGCTCAGCCTTCTTCACAGTCCAGCTCTCACATCCATACATGACCACAGGAAAAACCATAGCCTTGACTAGACAGAACTTTGTTGGCAAAGTAATGTCTCTGCTTTTGAATATGCTATCTAGGTTGGTCATAACTTTCCTTCCAAGGAGTAAGCGTCTTTTAATTTCATGGCTGCCATCACCATCTGCAGTGATTTTGGAGCCCCAAAAATAAAGTCTGCCAATCTTTCCACTGTTTCCCCATCTATTTCCCATGTAGTGATGGGACCAGATGCCATGATCTTCGTTTTCTGAATGTTGAGCTTTAAGCCAACTTTTTCACTCTCCACTTTCACTTTCATCAAGAGGCTTTTTAGTTCCTCTTCATTCTGCCATAAGGGTGGTGTCATCTGCATATCTGAGGTGATTGATATTTCTCCCAGCAATCTTGATTCCAGCTTGTGCTTCCTCCAGTACAGCATTGCTCATGATGTACTCTGCATATAAGTTAAATAAACATGCTGACAATATACAGCCTTGACAAACTCCTTTTCCTATTTGCAAACAGTCTGTTGTTCCATGTCCAGTTCTAACTGTTGCTTCCTCACCTGCATACAAATTTCTCAAGAGGCAGATCAGGTGGTCTGGTATTCCCATCTCTTTCAGAATTTTCCACAGTTTATTGTGATCCACACAGTCAAAGGCTTTGGCATAGTCGATAAAGCAGAAATAGATGTTTTTCTGGAACTCTCTTGCTTTTTCCATGATCCAGAGGATGTTGGCAATTTGATCTCTGGTTCCTCTGCCTTTTCTAAAACCAGCTTGAACATCAGGAAGTTCATGGTTCACTTATTGCTGAAGCCTGGCTTGGAGAATTTTGAGCATTACTTTACCAGCCTGTGAGATGAGTGCAATTGTGTGGTAGTTTGAGCATTCTTTGGCAATGCATTTCTTTGGGATTGGAATGAAAACTGACCTTTTCCAGTCCTGTGGCCACTGCTGAGTTTTCCAAATTTGCTGGCATATTGAGTGCAGCACTTTCACAGCATCATCTGTCAGGATTTGGAATAGCTCCACTGGAATTCCATCACCTCCACTAGCATTGTTTGTAGTGATCCTTTCTAAGGCCCACTTGACTTCACATTCCAGGATGTCTGGTTCTAGGTCAGTGATCACACCATCATGATTATCTGGGTCGTGAAGCTCTTTTTTGTACAGTTCTTCTGTGTATTCTTGCCACCTCTTGTTAATATCTTCTGCTTCCGTTAGGTCCATACCATTTCTGTCCTTTATCGAGCCCATTTTTGCATGAAATGTTCCTTTGGTATCTCTGATCTTCTTGAATAGATCCTTAGTCTTTCCCATTCTGTTGTTTTCCTCTATTTCTTTGCATTGATCGCTGAAGAAGGCTTTCTTGTCTCTTCTTGCGATTCTTTGTAACTCTGCATTCAGATGATTATATCTTTCCTTTTCTCCTTTGCTTTTTGCTTCTCTTCTTTTGGCAGCCATTTGCAAGGCCTCTCCAGACAGCCATTTTGCTTTTTTGCAATTCTTTTCCATGGTGATGGTCTTGATCCCTGTCTCCTGTACAATGTCACGAACCTCATTCCATAGTTCATCAGGCACTCTATCTATCAGATCTAGGCCCTTAAATCTATTTCTCACTTCCACTGTATAATCATAAGGGATTTGATTTAGGTCATACATGAATGGTCTAGTGGTTTTCCCTACTTTCTTCAATTTCAGTCTGAATTTGGCAATGAGGAGTTCATGGTCTGAGCCACAGTCAGCTCCTGGTCTTGTTTTTTGCTGATTGTATAGAGCTTCTCCATCTTTGGCTGCAAAGAATATAATCGATCTGATTTCCCTGTTGACCATCTGGTGATGTCCATGTATAGTCTTCTCTTGTGTTGTTGGAAGAGGGTATTTGCTATGACCAGTGCATTTTCTTGGCAAAACTCTGTTAGTCTTTGCCCTGCTTCATTCCGTGTTCCAAGGCCAAATTTGCCTGTTACTCCAGGTGTTTCTTGACTTCCTACTTTTGCATTCCAGTCCCCTATAATGAAAAGGACATCTTTTGGGGGTGTTAGTTCTAAAAAGGTCTTGTAAGTCTTCATAGAACCGTTCAACTTCAGCTTCTTCAGCGTTACTGGTTGGGGCATAGACTTGGATTTCTGTGACATTGAATGGTTTGCCTTGGAAACGAACAGAGATCATTCTGTCGTTTTTGAGATTGCATCCAAGTACTGCATTTCGGACTCTTTTGTTGACCATGATGGCCACTCCGTTTCTTCTGAGGGATTCCTGCCCACAGTAGTAAATATAATGGTCCTCTGAGTTAAATTCACCCATTCCAGTCCATTTTAGTTCGCTAATTCCTAGAATGTCAACATTCACTCTTGCCATCTCTTGTTTGACCACTTCCAATTTGCCTTGATTCATGGATCTGACATTCCAGGTTCCTATGCAATATTGTTCTTTACAGCATCAGACTTTGCTTCTATATTCAGACACATCTACAGCTCTGTATTCTTTCTGCTTTGGCTCCATCCCTTCATTCTTTCTTGAGTTATTTCTCCACTGATCTCCAGTAGCATATTGGGCCCCTGTTGACCTGGGGAGTTTCTCTTTCAGTATCCTATCTTTTTGCCTTTTCATACTGTTCATGGGGTTCTCAAGGCAAAAATACTGAAGTGGTTTGCCATTCCCTTCTCCAGCGGACCACACCCTGTCAGATCTCTCCACGATGACCCGCCCATCCTGGGTTGCCCCACGGGCATGGCTTGATTTCATTGAGTTAGACAAGGCTGTGGTCCTGGTGTGATTAGATTGACTAGTTGTCTGTGAGTATGATTTCAGTGTATTTGCCCTCTGATGCCCTCTTGCAAGACCTCCCGTCTTACTTGGGTTTCTCTTACCTTGGGTGTGGGGTATCTCTTCCCGGCTGCTCCAGCAAAGCACAGCCATCGCACCTTACCTTGGATGAGGGGTCTCTCCTCACCGCCGCCCTTCCTGACCTTGGTCGTGGGGTGGCTCCTCTCGGCTGTGCTTAGTGCGCCAGTCCTTACCGCTGTCCTTCCTCGGTCGTTGGGTAGCTCCTCGTGGGCATGCTCCTCAGTGCGCCGCGCAGCCGGCGAGGGGCTCTCAGTGCGCCGCGCAGCCGGCGAGGGGCTCTCAGAGCGCTGCTCGCGGGTAGGCCGGGCGCCCTCAGTGCGCCGCTCGCGGGTAGGCCGGGCGGCCCCACTTCATGTGCTAGAAGTGGGGAAATCAAATTGACTTCAAAGAGGCTCAGGAAATATTTTAGGGTGAACAAAATGTACTTTATCATGACTTTTTAGTCATCATCAGTGACTATATAAATATTTACATGTGTATACACTGAATTTTGTACCTCCCTAATCCATATGTTAAAACTTAATCCAGAATGTGATAGTATTTGGAGATGGAGGCTTAGGGAAGTGATTAGGTCATGAGTTCAGAGTGCTCATGAATAGAAAAGTGAAAGTAAAAAAAAAAAAAAAAAGAAAACAAACACTGACAGTAATACTAAGTTTTAGTAAGGTGTATAGTTCATGGGAAATAGATGTGAAAACAGTGTCAGACTTTATTTTGGGGACTCCAAAATCACTGCAGATGGCGTTTGCAACCATGAAATTAAAAGACGCTTACTCCTTGGACTACCGCACAATTGCACTCATCTCACACGCTAGTAGGGTAATGCTAAAAATTATCCAAGCCAGGCTTCAGCAATATGTGAACCGTGAACTTTCTGATGTTCAAGCTGATTTTAGAAAAGGCAGAGGAACCAGAAATAAAATTGCCAACATCCGCTGGATCATGGAAAAAGCAAGAGAGTTCCAGAAAAGCATCTATTTCTACTTTATTGACTATGCCAAAGCCTTAGACTGTGTGGATTACAAGAAACTGTGGGAAATTCTGAAAGAGATGGGAATACCAGACCACCTGACCAGCCTCCTGAGAAACCTATATGCAGGTCAGGAAGCAACAGTTAGAACTGGATATGGAACAACAGATTGGTTCCAAAAAGGAAAGGGAGTTAGTCAAGACTGTATATTGTCACCTTGCTTATTTAATTCTATGCAGAGTACATCATGAGAAATGCTGGACTGGAAGAAACACAGGCTGGAATCAACATTGCTGGGAGAAATATCAATAACTTCAGATATGCAGATGACACCACCCTTATGGCAGAAAGTGAAGACGAACTAAAAAGCCTCTTGATGAACATGAAAGAGAAGAGTGAAAAGGTTGGCTTAAAGCTCAACATTCAGAAAACGAAGATCATGGCATCTGGTCCCATCACTTCATGTGAAGTAGATGGGGAAACAGTGGAAACAGTGTCAGACTTTATTTTTCTGGGCTCCAAAATCACTGCAGATGGTGACTGCAGCCATGAAATTAAAAGACACTTACACTTTGGAAGGAAAGTTTTGACCAACCTAGATAGCATATTCAAAAGCAGAGACATTACTTTGCCAACAGAGGTTCGCCTAGTCAAGGCTATGATTTTTCCTGTGGTCATGTTTGGATGTGAGAGCTGGACTGTGAAGAAGTCTGAGCACCGAAGAATTGATGCTTTTGAACTGTGGTGTTGGAGAAGACTCTTGAGAGTCCCTTGGACTGCAAGGAGATCCAACCAGTCCATTCTGAAGGTATCAGTCCTGGGATCTCTTTGGAAGGAATGATGCTAAAGCTCAAACTCCAGTATTTTGGCCACCTCATGCGAACAGTTGACTTATTGGAGAAGACTCTGTTGCTAGGAGGGATTGAGGGCAAGATGAGAAGAGGACAACAGAGGATGAGATGGCTGGATGGCATCACTGACTCGATGGATGTGAGTCTGCATGACCTCTGGGAATTGGTTATGGACAGGGAGGCCTGGCATGCTGCAATTCATGGGGTTGCAAATAGTCGGACATGACTGAGCGACTGGTCTGATCTGATCTGATCTACTCCTTGGAAGGAAAGTTATGACCAACCTAGATAGCATACTGAAAAGCAGAGATATTACTTTGCCAACAAAGGTCCATCTAGTCAAGGCTATGGTTTTTCTAGTAGTCATATATGGATGTGAGAGTTGGCCTGTGAAGAAGGCTGAGCACCAAAGTATTGATGCTTTTGAACTGTGGTGTTTGAGAAGACTCTTGAGAGTCCCTTGGAGTGCAAGGAGATCCAACTAGTCCATCCTAAAGGAGATCAGTCCTGGGTGTTCATTGGAAGGACTCGTGCTGAAGCTGAAACTCCAGTACTTTGGCCACCTCATGCAAAGAGTTGACTCATTAGAAAAGACCCTGATGCTGGGAGAGATTAGGGGCAGGAAGAGAAGGGGACAACAGAGGATAAGATGGCTGAATGCATCACCAATTTAATGGACATGAGTTTGAGTGAACTGCTGGAGTTAGTGATGGACAAGGAGGCCTGGTGTTCTGTGATTTATGCAGTCACAAAGAGTCGGACATGACTGAGTGACTGAACTGACTTATAGTAACTGGAGACCTTAGACCTTGTAAACATTTTACAAGATATTTGAGAAAATGTTTTGTACTTTTCTTATGTAAACATTGGAAAAGTCCCTGATTCTGGGAAAGATTGAAGGCAATAGAATAAGGGGATGATAGAGGATAAGACGGTTGGATGGCATCACCAATTGATGGACATGAGAGTTTTAGTAAGCTCCAGGAGTTGGTGATAGACACAGAAGCCTGGCGTGCTGCAGTAGTCCATGGGGTCACAAAGAGTCAAACATGACTGAGCAACTGAATGGAAAAATCGTTCTGGCCCAGCAATTGCACTCCAAGAGAAATAACGACATACATCTATAAAATTGTGTACACCAAAATTCACTGATGTTTTATTCTTAATCAGTTCAGTTCAGTTCAGTCGCTCAGTCGTGTCCAACTCCCTGTGACCCCATGAATCGCAGCATGCCAGGCCTCCCTGTCCATCACCAACTCCCACAGTTCACTCAAACTCATGTCCATGGAGTGGGTGATGCCATCCAGCCATTGCATCTTCTGTCACCCCCTTCTCCTCCTGTCCCCAATCCCTCCCAGCATCAGGGTCAGTCCTTCCAATGAACACCCAGGACTGATCTCCTTTAAGATGGACTGGTTGGATTTCCTTGCAGTCCAAGGGACTCTCAAGAGTCTTCTCCAACATCACAGTTCAAAAGCATCAATTCTTCAACACTCAGCTTTCTTCACAGTCCAAATCTCACATTCATACATGGCCATCGGAAAAACCATAGCCTTGACTAGACGGACCTTTGTTGGCAAAGTAATGTCTCTGCTTTTGAGTATGCTATCTGTGTTGGTCATAACTTTCCTTCCAAGGAGTAAGCATCGTTTAATTTCATGGCTGCAATCACCATCTGCAGTGATTCTGGAGCCCCCAAAAATAATGTTGAACACTGTTTCCACTGTTTTCCCATGTATTTGCTGTGAAGTGATGGGATCATATGCCATGATCTTAGTTTTCTAAATGTTGAGCTTTAAGCCAACTTCTCCTGCAAGAAGATCCATGCAGTCAATTGTAAAGGAAGTCAGTCCTGAATAGTCATTGGAAGAACTGATGCTGAAGCTGAAACTTCAATGCTTTGACCACATGATGTGCAGAAATGACTCATTGGAAAATACCCTGATGCTGGGAAAGATTGAAGGCAGGAGGAGAAAGGGATGAGATGGTTGGATGGAATCACCGACTTGATGGATATGAGTTTGAGCAAGCTTCTGGAGCTGATGATGGACAGAGAAACCTGGTGTGCTGCAGTCCATGGGGTCTCAAAGAGTCAGACATGACTGAGTGACTGAACTGAATTCAACAAACTAAATAAAGAAAACTTACTTAGTTTTTTCTTTAGTTGGGATGAGGTTAATGCTGTTCCCATTGAACGAGTAGGGAAATATTCTTCTGCTTTTCTCCAATGAAAGATATGGTAGAGAATTGCTTTATTTTTTTTTCCTTATTGTCTCATGGAATTCACCAGTGAATTTACTCTTGGTACGTTCTGTTTGAAGGTTATTAGTTGTTGATTCAATTTCTTTAATAGATACAGGCCTAATCTAATGGTCTACCTCTCAGTGAATTTTGACAAACTTTTATTTCAAGGAATTGGTCTATTTTATCTAAATAGATTTTCAGATTGTAAGCATACAACTTTTCATATACAGTTGACCCTTGAGCAGCATTGATTTAAACTGTGCAGGTTCATTTATACATATGTTTTTCTTTTTTGAATAAATAAATATGTATTGCAGTACTACACAATCTGTACTTGTGGAACTGCATATAAGAAAGGCCAGCTGTAACAATTTTCTGGTTTTTGACTGCGTGGAGTTCAGAGCCGCAATTCCCACATTGTTCAAGGGTCATTTGTATTCCTTTCACAACCTTGTGATTTCCATGGGATCCAAAGTGATGTCCATCTTCCATTTATAACATTAGTAATTTGTTTTTCTTTCCTTTTTTCTTAGTTCGGTTACACATATTGATTTTAATGATTTTTTTTTTTTTCAAAGAATTAGCATTACATTTCATTGTTTTTCTTACTTATATATTCTTTTCAATTTCCTTGATCTGTTCTAAATCTTATAATTTCTTTTCTTCTGCTTACTTAGATTTAATTTTATTTCCTTTACTAGCCTTCTGTGCTGGGAAATTATATCATTGTTTGTTGCTTCTTTTTAATTTTCTAATTTATACATTCAATGGTATAAATTTCTCTCTAAGCACTGCTCTAGCTGTATCCCACAAATTTTGATATTACTGTAATTTTTTCACTTTTATTTTCATATCCATTTAAAAAATGTTTAATTTTATTTTTTGATTATTCAGGTAAAAGTGTAATGGTGCCAGATTTAGCTTTAAGAACTGGTGAAAATTAAACCAATGATGGACTGAAGAACTGTGAATTAAATTCAGCTTTAAATACTGGTTTGCCATTCCCTTCTCCAGTGGAGCACATTCTGTCAGCCTTCTCTACCATGACCCACCCATCTTGGGTGTCCCCACAGGGCATGGCTTAGTTTCACTGAGTTAGACCAGGCTGTGCTCCGCGTGATTAGATTGACTAGTTTTCTGTGATTATGGTTTGAGTGTGTCTGCCCTCTGATGCCCTCTCAAACAGTACCGTCTAACTTGGGTTTCTCTTACCTTGGGTGGAGTATCTCTTCATGGCTGCTCCAGCAAAGCACAGTCACTGTTCCTTACCTTGGAATAGGGGTATCTCCTCACTGCTGCCCCTCCTGTCCTTGAACATGGAATGGCTCCTCTGGGCCCTCCAGCCACCTCTCCTTGGACATGGGGTTGCTCCTTCGTCCCCACGAGGAGCTTATATCTGTCCTTTTTGCTTATATCTTTCCTTTTCTCCTTTGCTTTTCGCTTCTCTTCTTTTCACAGCTATTTGTAAGGCCTCCCCAGACAGCCATTTTGCTATTTTGCATTTCTTTTCCATGGGGATGGTCTTGATCCCTGTCTCCTGTACAATATCATGAAACTCTGTCCAAAGTTCATCAGGCACTCAATCTATCAGATCTAGTCCCTTAAATCTATTTCTCACTTCCACTGTATAATCATAAGGGATTTGATTTAGGTCATACCTGAATGGTCTAGTGGTTTTCCCTACTTTCTTCAATTTAACTCTGAATTTGTCAATAAGAAGTTCATGATCTGAGCCACAGTCAGCTCCCGGTCTTGTTTTTGCTGACTCTGTAGAGCTTGACCATCTTTGGCTGCAAAGAATATTATCAGTCTGATTTCAGTGGTGACCATCTGATGATGATCATGTGTAGAGTCTTCTCGTGTGTTGTTAGAGAGGGTGTTTGGTATGACCAGTGCATTCTCTTGGCAAAACTCTATCAGCTTTTGCTCTGCTTCATTCTGTACTCCAAGGCCAAATTTGCCTGTTACTCCAGGTGTTTCTTGACTTCCTACTTTTGCATTCCAGTCCCCTATAAAGAAAAGGACATCTTTTTTGGGTGTTAATTCTAAAAAGTCTTGTAGGTCTTCATAGAACTGTTCAATTTCAGCTTCTTCAGCATTACTGATTGGGACGTAGACTTGGATTACTGTGATATTGAATGGTTTGCCTTGGAAACGAACAGAGATCATTCTGTCGTTTTTGAGATTGCATCCAAGTACTGCATTTCAGACTCTTGTTGACTATGATGGCTACTCCATTTCTTCTAAGGGATTCCTGTCCACAGTTGTAGATATAATGGTCATTTGAGTTAAAGTCACCCATTCCAGTCCACTTTAGTTCTCTAATTCCAAGAACATTGACCTTCACTCTTGCTATCTCCTGTTTGACCACTTCCAATTTGCCTTGATTCATGGACCTAACATTACAGGTTCCTATGCAATATTACTCTTTACAGCCTCAGATCTTGCTTCTATCACCAGTCACATCCACAACTGTGTATTGTTCCCTTCATTCTTTCTGGAGTTATTTCTCCACTGATCTCCAGTAGCATATTGGGCACCTACCAACCTGGGGAGTTCATCTTTCAGTATCCTATCATTTTGTCTTTTAATACTGTTCATGGGGTTCTCATGAACAAAATTCTCCAAGTCACGCCTCAGCAATACGTGAACCGTGAACTTCCTGATGTTCAAGCTGGTTTTAGAAAAGGCAGAAGAACCAGAGATCAAATTGCCAACATCTGCTGGATCATCGAAAAAGCAAAAGAGTTCCAGAAAAACGTCTCTTTCTGCTTTATTGACTATGCCAAAGCCTTTGACTGTGTGGATTAAAATAAACTGTGGAAAATTCTGAAAGAGATGGGAATAACAGGCCACCTGATCGGTCTCTTGAGAAACCTATATGCAGGTCAGGAAGCAACAGTTAGAACTGGACATGCAACAACAGACTGTTTCCAAATAGGAAAAGGAGTTTGTCAAGGCTGTATATTGTCACCCTGCTTATTTAACTTATATGCAGAGTACATCATGAGAAATGCTGGACTGGAAGAAACATAAGCTGGAATCAAGATTTCTGGGAGAAATATCAATAACCTCAGATATGCAGATGATACCACCCTTATGGCAGAAAGTGAAGAGGAACTAAAAAGCCTCTTGATGAAAGTGAAAGTGGAGAGTGAAAAAGTTGGCTTAAAGCTCAACATTCAGAAAACGAAGATCATGGCATCTGGTCCCATCACTTCATGGGAAATATATGGGGAAACAGTGGAAACAGTCAGACTTTATTTTTCTGGGCTCCAAAATCACTGCAGATCGTGATTACAGCCATGAAATTAAAAGACACTTACTCCTTAGTAGGCAAGTTGTGACAAACCTAGATAGCATATTCAAAAGCAGAGACATTGCTTTGCCAACAAAGGTCCATTCAAAGAAATAGAGGAAAACAACAGAATGGGAAAGACTAAGGATCTATTCAAAAAAATCAGAGATACCAAAGGAACATTTCATGCAAAGATGGGCTCGACAAAGGACAGAAATGGTGTGGACCTAACAGAAGCAGAAGATATTAAGAAGAGGTGGCAAGAATACACAGAAGAACTGTACAAAAAAGAGCTTCACGACCCAGATAATCATGATGGTGTGATCACTGACCTAGAGCCAGACATCCTGGAATGTGAAGTCAAGTGGGCCTTAGAAAGCATCACTAGGAACAAAGCTAGTGGAGGTGATGGAATTCCAGTGGAGCTATTCCAAATCCTGAAAGATGATGCTGTGAAAGTGCTTCACTCAATATGCCAGCAAATTTGGAAAACTCAGCAGTGGCCACAAGATTGGAAAAGGTCAGCTTTCATCCCGATCCCAAAGAAAGGCAATGCCAAAGAGTGCTCAAACTACTGCACAATTGCACTCATCTCGCACGCTAGTAAAGTAATTCTCAAAATTTTCCAAGCCAGGCTTCAGCAATATGTGAACCGTGAACTTTCTGATGTTCAAGCTGGATTTAGAAAAGGCAGAGGAACGAGAGATCAAATTGCCAACATCCGCTGGATTATCGAAAGAGCAAGAGAGTTCCAGAAAAACATCTATTTCTGCTTTATTGACTATGCCAAAGCCTTTGACTGTGTAGATCACAATAAACTGTGGAAAATTCTGAAAGAGATGGGAATACCAGACCACCTGATCTGCCTCTTGAGAAATCTGTATGCAGGTCAGGAAGCAACAGTTAGAACTGGTCATGGAACAACAGACTGGTTCCAAATAGGAAAAGGAGTACGTCAAGGCTGTATATTGTCACCCTGTTTATTTAACTTATATGCAGAGTACATCATGAGAAATGCTGGACTGGAGGAAACACAAGCTGGAATCAAGATTGCCGGGAGAAATATTAATAACCTCAGATATGCAGATGATACCACCCTTATGGCAGAAAGCGAAGAGGAACTCAAAAGCCTCTTGATGAAAGTGAAAGTGGAGAGTGAAAAGGTTGGCTTAAAACTCAACATTCAGAAAACGAAGATCATGGCATCTGGTCCCATCACTACATGGGAAAGAGATGGGGAAACAGTGGAAACAGTGTCAGACTTTATTTTTCTGGGCTCCAAAATCACTGCAGATGGTGACTGCAGCCATGAAATTAAAAGACGCTTACTCCTTGGAAGGAAGGTTATGACCAACCTAGATAGCATATTCAAAAGCAGAGACATTACTTTGCCAACAAAGGTTCGCCTAGTCAAGGCTATGGTCTTTCCTGTGGTCATGTATGGATGTGAGAGCTGGACTCTGAAGAAGGCTGAGCGCCGAAGAATAGATGCTTTTGAACTGTGGTGTTGGAGAAGACTCTTGAGAGTCCCTTGGACTGCAAGGAGATCCAACCGGTCCATTCTGAAGGAGATCAGACCTGGGATTTCTTTGGAGGGAATGATGCTCAAGCTGAAACTCCAGTATTTTGGCCACCTCATGCGAAGAGTTGACTCATTGGAGAAGACTCTGATGCTGGGAGGGATTGAGGGCAGGAGGAGAAGGGGACGACAGAGGATGAGATGCCTGGATGGCATCACTGACTTGATGAATGTGAGTCTGAGTGACCTCCGAGAGCTGGTGATGGATAGGGAGGCCAGGCGTGCTGCGGTTCATGAGGTCGCAAAGAGTCGGACACGACTGAGCGACTGATCTGATCTGATCTGATCTGATGATTTTTCCAGTGGTAATGTAAGGATGTGAGAGTTTGACTGTGTTGAAAGCTGAGCACCAAAGTATTGATGGTTTTGAACTGTGGTGTTGGAGAAGACCTTTGAGAGTCCCATGGACTGCAAAGGGAGCCAACCAGTCCATTCTCAAGGAGATCAGCCCTGGGATTTCTTTGGAAGAAATGATACTAAAGCTGAAACTCCAGTACTTTGGCCACCTCATGCGAAGAGTTGACTCATTGGAAAAGACTCTGATTCTGGGAGGGATTGGGGCAGGAGGACAAGGGGACGACAGAGGATGAGATGGCTGGATGGCATCACTGACTCGACGGACATGAGTTTGAGTGAACTGGGGGAGTTGATGATGGACAGGGAGGCCTGGCATTGGGCATTTCATGGAATCACAAAAAGCTGGACACGACTGAGCGATTGAATTGAACTGATAAATACTGTTGTTGCCATCATTATGTTACACCCATGATGGCATGCTATGAGAGTGTGTGAAAGAAAAAAAAAAAGATATTTAGGAAAAAAACAGCTCAGTAATTACTAGCCATGATGGCAGAACTCTGAACAAGTAGTACAGATATTTTTAAGGATGTAATTTTTTTAAAATAGTAAATTAAAATTCTGATAATTTTGATTCATCAGTTTAATATATTAAAATTCCAGAAGCTAGTTTTCTTGAACATCTTGAGGAAAAACAACTTTCCAGTAGACAAATTTAATCAATTTTCATTAAATAAACACTATTAAGTGCTATTTTTAACATCTCAACTGACTGAGCTTACTAATCTATCACCAAAATCCTAGTAAGACAATTAATTTAAAGATGAAATCCTTTGTAAAATTCCTTGTTAAAGGTTTTCATTCTAATCCTCATTTAGTTTTAGGTGATTAAGCATTGATAATTAAGCTAATTAGGGAAAATTTTTACCTTTTTGAAAAATATGTTGTTTCTCAATTTCTAGATTCCCTGAAGAATATGAACTATCTCCTTACATAGTAATAAAATCCAGGTCCTTCAAATACTTGGTAAAAATAAAGGAAATGAAGATATTCATTATACATTTTTGCTCAGATTTCAATAAAAAAAATTTATCTTGAGATCAAAGTAAAACTAATTTGTAATATATACTCTAGTTACCTTTTTTGAGTTATTCACAAACAATATAACGGATAAAATATATAAATAACATAATAGACAATTTGAGTAATTTTTATCATTTGATTAATTATAGAACATAATTCATGTGACAGAAAGATTATTTTGTTGTTTCCATTATTCTGGTGAAGATCTTGGAGTAATACAATTGAAAGGTGAAGTTAAAATCTAGGTTTGACATAGCACATATATCATTAAAGAAACTATAATTTGTAGCAGTTTACATAAAAATGTTATTATGTATCAACAAATTTAGATTTGTTTATTTAATATTTATAAAAAGTAAATACTGAAAATTTTATTTTCTAAATTTGTATGCCAGATTTCTTTCGATAATTATGTCAAGAAAAAGTTCCAAGCTTTCATTTCTGAATACTGATTTTCAATTGTACTTTGTAGGCATTACTTTGCAGACAACCATCTGTTTCATTCTAAGTTTCTTCCTATCCAGTCTAAAGGCAATTATACTATCAATAGACAATTCTTTTCCGTGGAAAAAGATGTAAAAAAAGCTTTAAAAGTTGAACTTGCAAGCAGTTGTTGAAATAGAATTTATATATAGTTCCCCATATTGTAAACTGTGAATTATTATTTTAAAATCTCAAAATATGGATGTTTTTAATATCCTCTCTGATTTGATGTAGCTGTAATCTGAAAATTCTTTTAGGTCTGAACAATTAATATGCTCTTAGCCCATGTGGACATTGCTGTTTTCAGAAAGTTTAAGTGAGTACATTATGATTATATGTATACATGTACACCCAATCATAAATTCACAAGAAAAACAGCATTTGCTTAAAGTTTTGACCATTTAAATAAATTATATATGTAATGGTTCAGTCTTTTTTCTCATGGGTTTACAGTCTAGATAATACCACTTTAAAAACATGTGTTTAAAATATTAGACCTCCTTAATCCTGTTGAGGTCTAATATTTGAAACACATTAAAAAATAATATTAGAGCTCCCAATCCCTTTGAAACTTCCCTGATGACTCAGATGGTAAAGAATCTGCGTGCAATGCAGAAAACCAGGTTTCAATCCCTGGGTTGGGAGCATCCCCTAAAGGAGCAAATGACAACCCACTTCAGTATTCTTGCCTGGAGAATTCCATGGAAGGGTTACAGTCCATGGGACCACAAAGAATCCAACATGTCTGAGTGACTAACACAGACAATCCCTTTGAAGGGCTCCCCAGGTGATGCTGGGAAAGATTGAAGGTAAAATAAGAAGAGGGTGGCAGAGAGTGAGATGGTTGGAGAGCGTCAACAACTCATTGGACATAAACTTAGGCAAACTCCAGGAGATTGTGAGGGACAGGGAGGCCTGGCTCGATGCAGTTTATGGGTTGCAAAGAGTTGGACATGACTTAGGGACTGAACAACAACAATCCCTTTGAAATTTTTAATCTCTATCTGGAAACTCTGTAGGCCTCCTTTTAAAAGGGAGGAGGAGGTTAGTGTTCAGGGTTGCCAGATTTAACAAATGAAAATAAATACAGTCAGTTAAATTTGAATTTTCAATAATTAATCATTTTTACATTAACCATGTCTCCCATACTGCATGGGCTACCCAAATAAATGCAGTTTTGTAACATATTTAGGCTAAAAACTATAAGTTGTTGATATGAAATTCAAATTTAACTGGAATCTCTATATTTGACCTGACATTCAGCTAATATAATAATTTAGGTTGGTGCAAAAATAATTGTGGTTTTGCACTGTCTAACTTTGCCATTTGATATTGAAATACAATCTTAAATAAATGTAGTTATGTTATGCAACATTTTAATGCTCATTTATCACTTTATTTTTTGCTAATGACATTACTTGCTGTTTATTTTATATTTATTTTCAGCTATGGAAATGATGTCAGACAAAAAGCAAATTTTCTTGAATTTAAAGTGGGCCATAAAGCATCAGAGACAACTCACAACATTGGCCAAGGAACTACTAAGGAATGTACAGTGGAGTTTTAAAAGTGGTTTAAAAAAATTTGCAAAGGAGACAAGAGCCTTGAAGTTGAGGAGCATAGTGACCAGCCATTGGAAGTTGACAACGACCAAGTGAGAGCCATCGTAGAAGCTGATCCTCTTACAGCTACACAGGAAGTTGCCAAAGAACTCAACATTGACCTTTCTATGGTCATTCAGCATTTTTGAAGCAAACTGGAAAAGTAAAAAAGCTCAATAAGTGGATGCCTTATGAGCTGCTGCTGCTGCTGCTAAGTCGCTTCAGTCATGTCCAACTCTGTGCGACCCCATAGACGGCAGCCCACCAGGCTCTCCGGTCCCTGGGATTCTCCAGGCAAGAACACTGGAGTGGGTTGCCATTTCCTTCTCCAATGCATGAAAGTGAAAAGTGAAAGTGAAGTTGTTCAGTCGTGTCCGACTCTTAGTGACCCCATTGACTGTGGCCCACCAGGGTCCTCCGTCCACGGGATTTTCCAGGCAAGAGTACTGGGGTGGGGTGCCATTGCCTTCCCCAGCCTTATGAGCTGCTGCTGCTGCTGCTAAGTCACTTCAGTCGTGTCCGACTCCGCGTGACCCTATAGACGCTCCCCCCAAAAATGTTTTTTGAAGTGCCATTTTCTCTTATTCTACACGACAACAAACCATTTCTCACTTGGATTGTGATATGCAACAAAAAGTGGATTTTATGTGACAACCAACTCAGTTGTTAGACCGAGAAGAAGCTTCAAAGCATTCCTAAAGCCAAAGTTGAACCAAAAAAAAAAGTCATGGTCACTGTTTGGTGGTCTGCCACCTGTCTGACCCACTACAGCTTTCTGAATCCTGACAAAACCATTACATCTGAAAAGTATGCTTAGTAAATCAATGAAATTCACTGAAATCTGCGATGTCTGCAGCTGGCATTGGTCAACAGAAAGAGCCTGAGTCTTCTCCATGACAACACACGACCACAGGTCACACAACCAATGCTTCAAAAGTTGAACAAATTGGGCTAAAAAGTTTTGCCTCATTCACTTTATTCACCTGACGTCTTACCAACTGACAACTTTTTGCAGGGAAAATGCTTCCATAACCAGCAGGAGAGGGCTTCCCTGGTGGCTCAGACAGTAAAGAATATGCCTGCAAAGCAAGAGACCTGAGTTCAATCCCTGGGTCACAAAGATCCTCTGGAGAAGGGAATGGATACCCACTCCAGTATTCTTGTTTGAAAAATCCCATGAACAGAGGAACCTGGCAGCTACAGTCCATGGGGTAGCAAAGAGTAGGACACGGTTGAGCAACTAACACACACACACACACAACCAACAGGAGGCAGAAAATGCTTTCCAAGAGTTCATCAAATCCTGCAGCACGGATTTTTATACTACAGTAATAAACACGCATTTCTCCTTGGCAAAAATGTGTTTATTGTAATGATTCATATTTTGATCAATAAAGATGTGTTTGAGCCTAGTTAAACTGATTTAAAATTCATAGTCTAGAATCACGATTACATTTATACAACCTAATAGAACATGTGTGTTGAGACCCTCAATGTCACTGTGTGTATCTAATGATCAGTATATAATTGCTTGTACTGTACAAAGAATCAGACACTGGATTCAAAAGGCTAGATCTTGTCTATCAGAGAACCAGTCAAGAGAAGATTATTGTTATCTGATCTTAAGATAGCCTCAAAACTAGAATTCAGATCCATTATTGTACTGGTCCAAAAGTTTATATTCATTTTATCACTCCATATATCAATTTTCTGGCATGGAAATACCCCTAGGGCACAAATTTCTGGAGAACAGAGCCTATTCTACCCAGAGGGTTGTGTATATGATATCTATATGGTAGGATGTAGGGATTCTCAGTTGTTAATCTCCCTCAAGCTATGAGCTTAATCAACCTATTTGATATTTACAATCAATAGCATTAGAAGAGAATCTCTAGCAAATATGAAAGGGAAATAGTAAGTCACCAGATAAATAGTGTTTCCAAAATCTGGCTACTCATTAGAATTTGACATGTTAATTTTATGATATGTGTTCTTGGACTTTAATTCTGTATTTCCTTAGTGGCTCAAGAGGTAAAGAATCCACCTGCTCATGCAGGAGATGCAGGTTTGATATTTGTGTCAGGAAGATTCCTGGAGGAGGAAATGGCAACCCATCCCAGTATTCTTGCCAGGATAATCAAATGGATGGAGGAGCCTGGTGGATAATCATACATGGACTTTATTTCTAGGAGTACAACTCAGTAGGCTTGGAGTAATAATCTTTAGTGTGTGTGTGTTTGTTTGTTTGAATAAGCTCTCCTATGAATGGCAATTTGGAATCATGTACAGCTCAACTCCTTAATATTACAAAGAACTTGAATATAAGAGAGGTTAACTTGCTCTACTAAAGTCTTAGAGCCTGTAGGATATTGGGAATAAAATCTGAGCTTTTTTATTTTTTGAATTTCCAGGATAACGAGGCCCTGTTCATGTTAGAGGAGAACAATATGAAGCTAACAGTTAGGTAAGAACTCTTAAATGCAGTACTACACTGTCACCACAGGTTATCACATAATTTCTATACAAAACATTAATTAAATTTCTAACTATTTGTCTTGGTATATATTAACCTGGAAGGATCAATCTTTTTGAATCCTAGAGAATCACAAATTTCCAGGAAAATGGCAACTGCCACAGGGAAACTCAGGGAGAAGAAATTGGTTATGCAGGGTACCTGGAACAGACTGTATTACCTGTTATCTCTAATACTGCCCACAGTAGGGATCCTCATACAATCATTGCATTCCTTCATAGGTGAAGGCACAGGTATTCAGAGTGGGAGCCAATGAAGTAAAATATTGGATGATAGAACTGGGGGGAAAAGCCTAATTTTAGACTGATTTAACCTAGCTCATCCTTTTTTTGAATCTAGCAATGTTAACTTTTTGACATAATGGTTTATTACCATTATTATCTAAAAAATCTTATAACTTTTAGCTTATTCTGATAAAGATGATTGAACCTTATGAATAACAACTACCAATACAAAATTTTAGGTGATAACATAAGCTTCTTTTTAACTTCCCTGTAGGAGGTTGAGAGGCACTAATATGAAACCAGAATATTTGTGAGAGAGGATAAACAAGGGGAAAAAATGGAGAGAAGAGGAGCATTATTATCCAAATTACCAGGCCCCACCCTTTCCAGATAAATGATCAGGAAGAAGTTTCTAAGTCATGTCAGATCAAAAGAGACTATGTATGTAATTCCTCCATTATTAAAATGATATAAAATTATATTTAATAACATTTGAATGCTTAAGAAATATAGTATCCAAAAAAAATTACTCAAAGACAATTGTATAAAAGGAATGAGGTACGTTTTCAACTGTGTTTCTGCAGATAAAATAACAATATGGGTACTGTAAGTTATGGATTTTTTTTTCTTTTTTAGCACAACTATAACTTCCTTCAGATCCTTTAAAACAAACAAACCAAAAAAAAAAAAAAAAAAAACATTTTATGGGAGTGAAAAATCATTGTCATTTTTTGTCAGGTAATTATCCAAGTTCTGATAAAATGAATATTATCCCTTCTACTTTTAAAAATAAAGTTAAAATATTCCTGCTTTAGAAAGAACTTTTCCCTGTCACAACCTAGAAATTATTTCAATGTACTTTCTGCAGAATATTTTAGAACGAGATCCTAGAATGAAGCAGATATTCAACTTAAACCACTTTGGGGCCCCTACTATATGTTAGGCAACATTTGACTCTGTGAGGAATAATGGGTCTAATGTGAGTACCTGCAATATGCCAAGCACTAAACAAGGTGGTTGGAAATGAGTAAAACTGAATGGAGGTTAAGTATATACCAACTTAATATAGTTTTTAGTTCCTTTCTGCTTCTTAGGAATTTGACAAATAATTTATCCCCTTTTATGCCTGAAGCTGCTAACTTTTAAATAGTTGTTAAAAACTGACACCTCACAGCAGTGTTATACATTTTATAAGCCTATATAAATATATGTTTATATATATAATATATAATAATTATATGTTATTATGATATATAAATATATAAGTATTGATATTTAAGAAGAATATAAGAACATATAAGAATAAAGATAGAAGGCTAGTCTGTGTAGATTGTTCTCCAAGTACTAATATATAAAAGGATTTAGTAGACCCTACTTCACTTAGCAAGATTTCAATGTTTATAGCTATTATGAAATAAAAGATATTTATTTTTAAATATGTGTGATATAGTGAAGTGAAGTGAAGTGAAGTCGCTCAGTTGTGTCCGACTCTTTGCAACCCCATGGACTGTAGCCTAGCAGGCTCCTCTCTCCATGGGATTTTCCAGGCAATAGTACCGGAGTGGATTGCTATTTCCTTCTCCAGGGGATCTTCCCGACCCAGGGATCGAACACGGGTCTCCCGCATTGTAGACAGACACTTTACCATCTAAGCCACCAGGAAAGTACCTGTGTAATATAGTAGTGTGTGATACAGTAATTATAGTGAAATCTATATGGTTTGGCAAAGCAAAGAAGCCAGAATTTATTGAAATTATATCCTTTAAATTTTATGGAAGATATCAAAAATCTCTCAGCCTTACATCCCTTATAGAAATAAAGGTGTGTATAAATTGTTAAATATAATTTTTGTGAATATTTAAAAACATAGACAATATGATGTTTCCTAGCACACATTAGGGCACACACATTTTGCTTGAAAGAAAATTAAAACTCAAATATAAGATCAGAAACAACTCAAAGAGAAATAGATTTTTAGGTCTATCTTGTGCATAACAGGATTGAGATTTGGAATGAGGTAGATCCTCCTGAAAAAAGTTATTCATTCACCATGATAATAATAGTCAAAATAAATGTAAAAATGAATAATTTAAATATAATATAGTAGGGAGGACCACAAATGGAGGAAAGGAAGGAGAGAGGGAAGAAGAAAGGGGAGAGAAAAAAGGAAAGCAAAGGAAAAAGGAAGAAAAAAAATCGTGTTTTATGACTAAAGCATATGTTTAGAATGAATTATTCCCCTGATTCACTACCATTTTTAGGAACTCTTCTTTCCTAAATATGAAATCTCAATTAAGGAGATAATTAAGTGAACAAAATCTAGAAATATTTTTTCATAACTCTTGGACTAGAGTAATGAATCAGTGACTAAATGCTATTATATATTCTAGCCAAAAGAAACCTACTCTGCAGAACTCCAAAGCAGCACTGTTAGCTTCATAAATTCTTACAAGAGCTTTCACAGGCCATGAACCACTTAAGCAGGTTGATGCATGACAAGTGCATATAAATTCCAGATGAGTGAAGGAAATTTGTATGTAACTACAGGCCCAATTTTGGCTTTTGGATAGACTTTAGATTTTGTCTTAAAAAATTGTGATTTAATATTTATGATTACATTAGAACAGTGAGTCTCCATTTTTCCTAAAATGATTAGGGTGTCACAGGTTTAACATTTTCTCTATTGTGGGGGGGGGGGAGGAATTAACCTTAGTTTATTCCTCTTAAATCTAGGAGGATGTATACGGAAAGAATTTGTATTATTATGTATCAAGTACAACAATTCTATATATTTATTTTTGTGGACCAATATAATCAATAGTAAATTGTTTCAAGTCAGCACCATTGAATTACAATATTTGGTAATTTATGTTTTGATAAGAGAAAACTTTTTGAAAATATTCATACTCTATTAACATAATAAGAAAGAAAACTCCAATTTAGTAAAGTTTTGTGGCTTGATTTGCTCGTTTTACCTAAGTATCACTGAATTCTAATTACAAAATTAATTTGCTGAATGAGATTATCAATCAGGATACATGACTTATATGAAATATATGATTCATATTTATCTTAAAATACTTGAGATTAATCTTTGTTGTTGGTTTACACGTACCATAGACTAGAGTCAATAATGGTATCAGAAATTCAGACTGTTGTTAGTAAACCAAGTTACTTTGAGGAGTTTATCTCTGCAGAAACAACATAAGTTTATAGCCAGAAAAACAAATTATGCACATTTAAAGCAAATTTTTGTTCTTTATGAAAATGCAAAGGCAATACTCCAATTATGGAAATTCTTGGTGAGTGACCAAAAGAATGTTATGAAATGGTCTAAAAAAACGTATTGTACAATATAGATTTCTGCATATGTTTCATTAAACTCACATTTTCTTGGCTGCAATTACATTGGCTATGTGTATACACTACTTAGGTTTCAGTAAGAAAACACCTTTTTAGTGTTTTCTATGTTTTCTAGCTTTAAATACAGTCAATGTGCTTTGTCCTTTATAATTACTGACTGTATTTCAAAATGCTGGCCTTCTGAAGTTGTAAAGACATCTTGAACTGTTTCAATTTCATTCTCTTAATTTCACAGATTCTTTCTGGAAAATAGAATTCATTTTTTATTGATGCTGTCCTAATGCAAAAATTTACACTTTATTGATTTCTTATAGAAAATATTCTTGATAATTTATGGCATTTTAAATATGCAAATTATGACTAAACTGTCATTTACTGGGCTTGACATCACAGCAAAAGAACATCTTTCCTTCTCTTCCCACTCAATAACTTTAGGCTCTATAAAAATCATGAAAATTGTTTATTAAAACATTGATTTAATAAACATTGTTTTAAGGCCTCTGAGCTTCTAGGCCTTTACTTGGAATTCTAAGTTTGCATTTACTCACATTTCTTTTCCTCATACACCTTCCTAGTTAGTCTTACTTTCCTTAAATCTTCTTACTTCATTCTAGAAATAGATTAAAATATAATCCTGAAATTTGATGTTACAGTGTATAAAAATATTTAGTTAAATATATGTAATTGTATTTATATAATTACATAAAGTTTCCATGCAATTTGAAGATGAATCTGTGACACATAATATGCAAATAAAAATATAAGTAAATATTTTCCTAAGTTTCAAGCATATTCTTAGAAAAAAACTAGTAAGCACAATGCATAAAAATAGAATTACCAGGGTACAGGAAAAGATTTAGGGCTTCCTTGGTAGCTCAGATGGTAAAGAATGCACCTGCAATGCAGGAGACACAGGCTCAAACTTTGGGTCGGGAAGATCCCCTGGAGAAGGGAATGGCTAACCACACCGGTATCCTTGCCTGGAGAATCCCATGGACAGAGGAGTCTGGCAGGCTATGACCCATGGAGTATAAAAGAGTCAGACACAATTGAGAGACTAAGCACAGCACAGCATGTATCATGGATGCTAGATTATATTACATGTTATCTTTACATATGTAGCTTTATCTAGAGATGAATATAGATCTATAGGTAGATTAGGATGCATCTAACACAAATTATCATGCTTCATTTGCTTAGATGACCTTTCAGTGTGGTCAGTTAACTTTTACAAGGTCACTCAACCAAGAAGATAATTAATAACACTATTTCCATTCTTATTTCAGTTATTTTATGTTTTCCAATGAATTTTAATTGATTTTTCTGGCAAACATGAACGGAATAGGCAAATGTGAGACTATTCGATCCTCCCTAAGGAAACAGAAGGGGAAAGGAGAAAGTGGGAGAAAAATCATATGAAATCAACTTTGACATTCTGAAAGAATCAATGCACTTCTCAGTGTAAGCAATACACACCTTTGCACTGCTGGAATCATAGTTACCATCTGAAAAAAAATATTGAATAACCATCCAGAATTATAAATATGGTATCTACGTGGACATCAACACACAAATAGAAAGCTAAAGAAATCGTATTCAATTTTATTAAATGCATTTTTTACCCAAGATGAAGTCTCCATGACCCTCTATACTGTAATTCATATTTGAGACAGCTGCACTTTGCCTTTTTACAAAACAAACTATCAGACAATGGTGATAACAAAATAAAGATGGTGAATACATCATCTTCCAGAAAACAGAGTCAATTACTCCTGGCTTTGTATATGAAAAAAAAATGAAAATGATAACATCTTTCATCACCCCATTCCAAGCAAGCTGTGAAAAAAGAATTGCTTAAAAACCTATTCTGTTCTGAAGAAAAGAAAATAAAATTGACAAAACAGACATTGCTTCAAGTACATATTAAATGCACTTTCAGTAGCAGGACAGACATTAATTTTATAAAAAATGTTGAGCTATTTAATACACTAAAATAGATTGGTGACTTTGTATGTAATATCTTTTAAAATATTCATATTAAGTTGGAGACATATGAATTCTTCTTTGTGACATTTAATTTTATTATCAAAAAATGGTATACAGCTTTGATGTTTAATTTCTACAAGCTATGTCTACAGTATTAGATGAGAGAGAGCATAGCGTTTTACAGATAAGACAATTTTAGAGATTGGCTAATACGCTTATGTTCTTATAATCTCATTTTAAGTATTATAAATGTGTGAAAGAATATTAGGCTGGCTAAGCTTTGTATTTCATCCATGCATTTTATATGTAATGAATTAATTATTTGATCAAATTTAAATTAATTAATTAAAAAACACCTGACGCCCCATTGCACACACAAACTACTACTATATTGCTAGTCGCTCAGTCATGCCTGACTCTTTGAGACCCCATGGACTGTAATCTGCAAGGCTCCCACATCCATGAAATTCTCCAGGCCAGAATACTGGAGTGGGTAGCCTATCCCTTCGCCAGCAGATCTTCCAGATCAAGGAATCAAATGGGGGTCTTCTGTATTGCAGGCAGATTCTTTAGCTGCTGAGCTGCCAGAGAAGCTATAACAAACCTAGATAGTGTATTCAAAAGCAGAGACATAGCTTTGCTGACAAAAGTCTATATAGTCAAAGCTATGGTTTTTCTAGTAGTCATGTACGGATGTGAGAGTTGGACCATAAAGAAGGCTGAGCACGGAAGAATTGATGCTTTCAAACTGTGGTGCTGGAGAAGACTCTTAAGAGTCCCTTTGACAGCAAGGAGATCAAACCATTCAATCCCAAAGAAAAGAAGTTCTGAATATTCATTGGAAGGACTGATGTTGAAGCTGAAGCTCCAATACTTTGGCTCCCTGATGCAAAGAGCCAACTCACTAGAAAAAACTCTAATGCTGGGAAAGATTGGGAGCAAGAGGAGAAGGGGTGATAGAGGATGAGATGGTTGAATGGCATCACCAACTCAATGAACATGAGTTTGAGCAAATTCCAAGAGATAGTGAAGGACAGGGAAGCCTGGCATGTGTCCAAGGGGTCACAAAAAGTCAGACATGACTGAGAGACTGAACAACAACACACACACATATGTCGTTACTGTTTAGTTACTAAGTTGTGTCTGCCTCTTTGCGACCCCATGGACTGTAGCCCACCAGGCTCTTCTGTTCATGGGATTTCCCAGGCAAGGATATTGGAGTGGGTTGCCATTTCCTTCTCCAGGGGATCTTCTCAGTCCAGGGACTGAACTCTCATTTCTTGAATTCCAGACAGATTCTTTACCACTGAGCCAACTGGGAATACATATATATATGTATGTATATATATGTATATATATATATCAGTTCAGTTCAGTTCAGTTATAGATACATACATTTCAAATTTATATGAGAGTACATTTTCATTAGTTGTAAATTATAAGCTAATATAACAATTTAATTAGAATATCATTTGCATATATAAGCAACTAGTAGTCAAGAGTGAAAGGGGATATAGGTGGCACATGGTAAAATGGCCTATTTGATTATTTGAATACCATTTTTGTTAAACTATTGATAGCATATCAGAAACTATGATTAATTTTTTTCATAATAGTGTGCATACTTTGTGATTTTTTTATTTAAAAATATTACAAGTAACAAAACTGTTATTTTTTTACAAGTTGTTATCTTATTACAAGTAATAAAACTATTGGATCAGATCAGATCAGATCAGTCGCTCAGTCGTGTCTGACTCTTTGCAACTCCATGAACCGCAGCACGCCAGGCCTCCCTGTCCATCACCAGCTCCCGGAGCTCACTCAGACTCACATCCATCGAGTCAGTGATGCCATCCAGCCATCTCATCCTCTGTTGTCCCCTTCTCCTCCTGCCCCCAATCCCTCCCAGAATCAGAGTCTTCTCCAATGAGTCAACTCTTCGCATGAGGTGGCCAAAATACTGGAGGTTCAGCTTTAGCATCATTCCTTCCAAAGTAATTCCAGGATTGATCTCCTTCAGAATGGACTGGTTGGATCTTCTTGCAGTCCAAGGGACTCTCAAGAGGCTTCTCCAACACCACAGTTCAAAGGCATCAATTCTTCGGTGCTCAGCCTTCTTCACAGTCCAGCTCTCACATCCATACATGACCACAGGAAAGACCATAGCCTTGACTAGGCGAACCTTTGTTGGTAAAGTGATGTCTCTGCTTTTGAATATGCTATCTAGGTTGGTCATAACTTTCCTTCCAAGGAGTAAGCGTTTTTTAATTTCATGGCTGCAGTCACCATCTGCAGTGATTTTGGAGCCCAAACTATTCCAAACTATTGGATAAAGTTTAGTAATTCTAAATATAAAGGAAAGATATATGTCAGAGTCCAATTATGCTGATCGATGAAACTTCAGGTATCTTTCTGTGTGATAGAATATCTGCAATAATTCTTACCAATTTTGGACTTATCTTAGTTTTTATGTGTACATATCTCTTTTAATTAGGCTAGAAATGCTGTATTCTTTAACCATTAACTAAAAATTTAATTTCAATGCTAGAATATTATTTTGGATGTGAATTAACCACCTGACATATCAATAAACTTTTTTCTATTTAAGATAATTAAAGCAAAGTTATACTTCCTTTCCTGTATAAATAAAATGACAATTTTGTTCAGGACCTCAAATTTATATGAGATCCTATCTAATGGAAAATGTGGAGAGATATGGGGCAAGTAAGACAAAACAGGCAACCGAAACTTCAACCAATAAAACTTCAATTCATTCTACTCATGTACCAGAAACCATTCATGCTGAGAAACAGGGCATGTATTATATAATGATTGTGTTTAATATCACTTTTACTAAAGCTATTTGCATTTCAAAATGCCTCTTTTGTATTTAAACAGCTGGTACAATATTAGACAGTTCTTAGATTGATGGCCACATACAGTATACAAAATGCAAAATCCTTATTTTAATTGAGAAATAATTTGAAGTGATTGAGAAAGATTGTTTTAGGAAAGATTAATTGCATTAATCCACTGTAACTAACAAGAACAGGTAAATTATATAGTAAAGAATGAGATAACTTTTTTCCTAGAAAATATTCCTTTACACATGTTTCAGTAAGGATCTTACCTGGTATTACTCAAGTACTACATATATTGATTAAAATAATAGGTATTAATAACAAAAGCAAATTACTATCTTTATATATGTTTAACAATAACTTCAATAGGAAATGATATAATATGTCATATACTTTATGTATAATTATTATACAAATATATATGTATAATATACATAGATACTTATGCCAATGTCTTAGATATACCCATTCTTAGATAGTACCAGTTATGAAATAAAATCAGAAGAACTCTAGAAGATACCATAAAAATGTTTCTAGAAACTAGGTTTTCTAGTAAGTAAAAGTATGCTATGCTGTCACTTCAGTCGTGTCCGACTCTGTGCGACCCCATAAACGGCAGCCCACCAGGCTCTGCCGTCCTTGGGATTCTCCAGGCAAGAACACTGGAGTGGGTTGCCATTTCCCTCTCCAAGGCATGAAAGTGAAAGTGAAGTCGCTCAGTCATGTCCGACTCTTAGCGACCCCATGGACTGCAGCCTAACAGGCCCCTCCGTCCACGGGATTTTCCAAGCAAGAGTACTGGAGTGGGGTGCCATTGCCTTCTCCGAAGTAAAAGTATGCATAATGCAAATATTTTAACAGTGTTTGTATATAAAAATTTAAAAATAAAGAAAATATCTCATGATTAATATATATCCAGGAATTGAAACTATACATTTAAGATCATCCAACATCATAAGTTCAAAGGAATGGATGGGACTCACAATATTTTGAATTATCAAGAGAAATTTGCTCTAGGTGATCTATATCTTTACCATTTTAGTATGTGAGATCTTTGTTGTGGTACAAATTGACAATATTTCAGAACATACTACAACATTATCCTTAGCAGTGTAGGACTGTTGTCAGCATCTAGGTTAGAAAAGAGAGATAAATGACAAATGTGGAAATCATTATGGAGTTACTAGTTGTTTACTGGTTTAAACAAAAATGTGAACAGCATCTATTTTTTTTTTGAGAAATCTCTTAATTTATCTTTTGCTATTTGAACTTTGCACAGGTAGTAAATAGCTTATTTTCATTTCTGTCTCAAACAAATGTTCTCATGATATGTTGCTCTACTTGATATTCTATATAGTGTCTACCCTGAATGCACTCTTTTTTTTAATTAATTTATTTTAATTGGAGGCTAATTACAACATTCTGATGGTTTTGCAACACACTGACATGAATCAGCCATGGGAGTACATGTGTCCTCATCCCAAACTCACTTTCCACCTCCCTCCCATCCCATCCCTCTGGGTTGTCCCAGTGCACTGGCTTTGAGAGCCCTGTTTCATGCACTGAGCTTGGACTGGTGATCTCTTTCACAGATCGTAATATACATGTTTCTATGCTATTTTCTCAAATTATCCCACTCTTTCCTTCTCCTACAGAGTCCAAAAGTCTGTTCTTTATATCTGTGTCTTTTTTCTGTCTCGCATATAGGATTGTCATTACCATCTTTCTAAATTCCATATATATGCATTAATATACTGGATTGGTGTTTTTCTTTCTGACTTACTTCACTCTGTATAATGGGCTCCAGTTTCATCCACCTCATTAGAACTGATTCAAATGTGTTCTTTTCAATAGCTGAGTAATATTCCATTATATATATGTACCAAAACTTTCTTACCCATTCGTCTGCTGATGGACATCTAGGTTGTTTCCATGTTCTAGCTATTGTACACAGGGCTGTGATGAACATTGGGATACATGTGTCTCTTTCAATTCTGGTTTCCTCAGTGTGTAAGCGCAGCAGTGGGATTGATCAGTAATATGGCAGTTCTATTTTCAGTTTTTTAAGTAATCTCCACACTGTTCTCCAAATAGTGGCTGTACTAGTTTGCATTCCCACCAATAGTGTAAGAGGGCTCCCTTTTCCCCACACCATCTCCAGCATTTATTTTTTGTAGATTTTGTGATGGCAGCCATTCTGACTGGCATGAGATGGTACCTCATTGTGGTTTTGATAAGTATTTCTCTAATAATGAATGAAATGTTCCCTTGGTATCTCTAATTTTCTTGAAGAAATCTTTAGTCTTTCCCACTCTTTTGTTTTCCTCTATTTCTTTGCATTGATTGCTGAGGAAGGCTTTCTTATCTCTCCTTCCTATTCTTTGGAACTCTGCATTCAAATGGGAATATCTTTCCTTTTCCCCTTTGCTTTTCACTTCTTTTCTTTTCACAGCTATTTGTAAGGCCTCCTCAGACAGCCATTTTGCCTTTTTGCATTTGTTTTCCATGGAAATGGTCTTGATCCCTATCTCCTGTATAATGTCATGAACCTTCATCTATAGTTCATCAGGCACTCTGTCTATCAGATCTAGTCCCTTAAATCTATTTCTCACTTCCACTGTATAATCATAAGGGATTTGATTTAGGTCATACCTGCGTGGTCTAGTGGTTTTCCCTACTTTCTTAAATTTCAGTCTGAATTTGGCAATAAGGAGTTCATGGTCTGAGCCACAGTCAGCTCCCGATCTTGTTTTTGTTGACTGTATAGAGATTGACCATCTTTGGCTGTAAAGAATATAATCAATCTGATTTCGGTGTTGGCCATCTGGTGATGTCCATGTATAGAGTCTTCTCTTGTGTTGTTGGAAGAGGGAGTTTGCTACAAACAGTGCATTCTCTTGGCAAAACACTATTAGCCTTTGCCCTGCTTCATTCCGTATTCCAAGGCCAAATTTGCCTGTTACCCCAGGTGTTTCTTGACTTCCTACTTTTGCATTCCAGTCTCCTATAATGAAAAGGATATCTTTTTTGGGGTGTTAGTTCTAAAAGGTCTTGTAGGTCTTCATAGAACCATTCAACTACAGCTTCTTCAGCATTACTTGATGGGGCATAGGCTTGGATCACGTGATATTGAAAGGTTTGCCTTGGAAACGAACAGAGATCATTCTGTCATTTTTGCTTATTTAACTTATATGCAGAGTACATCATGAGAAATGCTGGGCTGAAAGAAGCACAAGCTGGAATCAAGATTGCTGGGAGAAATATTAGTCATCTCAGATATGCAGATGACATCACCCTTATGGCAGAAAGTGAAGAGGAATTCAAAAGCTTCTTGATGAAAGTAAAAGATGATAGTGAAAAGTTAGCTTAAAGCTCAACATTCAGAAAAATATGATCATGGCATCTGGTTCCATAACTTCATGGGAAATATATGGGAGACCAGTCCTGGGTGTTCTTTGGAAGTACTGATGCTGAAGCTGAAACTCCAATATTTGGCCACCTCATGCAAAGAGTTGACTCATTGGAAAAGCCCCTGGTGCTGAGAAAGATTCAGGGCAGGAGGAAAAGGGGATGACAGAGGATGAGATGGCTAGATGGCATCACTGACTTGATGCACATGAGTTTGGGTGAACTCCAAGAGTTGGTGATGGACAGGGAGGCCTGGCGTGCTGCGATTCACGGGGTTGCAAAGAGTTGGACATGACTGAGTGACTGAAATGAGTAATGAGTAATGTTGATCATCTTTTCATATGTTTGTTAGCCATCTATATGTCTTCTTTGGAGAAATTTTTTTAGTTCTTTGGCCCATTTTTTGATGGGGTCATTTATTTTTCTGATATTGAGCTGCAAGAGCTGTTTGTATATTATTGAGATCAATTCCTTAACAGTTGCTTCATTTGTTATTATATTCTCCCACTCTGAAGGCTGTATTTTCACCTTGCTTATAGTTGCTTTCGTTGTGCAAAAGCTTTTAAGTTTAATTAGATCCTAATTGTTTATTTTTGCTTTTATTTTCATTATTTTGGGAGGTGGGTCAGAGATCATCTTGCTGTGATTTAAGTCAGAGAGTGTTCTGCATATGTTTTCCTCTAGAAGTTTTATAGTTTCTGGTCTTGAATTTAGATCTTTAATCCATTTTGAATTTATTTTTGTGTATGATGTTCAGTTCAGTTCAGTTCAGTTGCTCAGTCATGTCCGACTCTGCGACCCCATGAATTGCAGCACACCAGGCCTCCCTGTCCATCCATCTAGCCATTTCTTCCTCTGACGTCCCCTTTTCCTCCTTCCCCCAATCCCTACAAACATCAGAGTCTTTTCCAATGAGTCAACTTTCCACATGAGTGGCCAAAGTACTGGAGTTTCAGCTTTAGCATCACTGCTTCCAAAGAATACCCAGGACTGATCTCCTTTAGAATGGACTGGTTGGATCTCCTTGCAGTCCAAGGGACTCTCAAGAGTCTTCTCCAACACCTCAGTTCAAAAGCATCAATTCTTCGGCGCTCAGCTTTCTTCACAGTCCAGCTCTCACATCCATACATGACCACAGGAAAAACCATAGCCTTGACTAGATGGACCTTTGTTGACAAAGTAATGCCTCTGCTTTTCAACATGCTATTTAGGTTGGTCATAACTTACCTTCCAAGGAGTAAGCGTCTTTTAATTTCATGGCTGCAGTCACCATCTGCAGTGATTTTGGAACCCCCAAAAATAAAATCTGACACTGTTTCCACTGTTTCCCCATCTATTTCCTATGAAGTGATGGGACCAGATGCCATGATCTTCGTTTTCTGAATGTTGAGCTTTAAGTCAACTTTTTCACTCTCCACTTTCACTTTCATCAAGAGGCCTTTGAGTTCCTCTTCACTTTCTGTCATAACGGTGGTGTCATCTGCATATCTGAGGTTATTGATATTTCTCCCAGCAATATTGATTCCAGCTTGTGATTCTTCCAGTCCAGCATTTCTCATGATGTACTCTGCATATAAGTTAAATAAACAGGGTGACAATATACAGCCTTTATGTACTCCTTATCCTATTTGGAACCAGTCTGTTTCATGTCCAATATTAATTGCTGTTTCCTGACCTGCATATAGGTTTCTCAAGAGGCATGTCAGGTAATCTGGTATTCCTATCTTTTTCAGAATTTTCCAGTTTGTTGTGATCCACACAGTCAAAGGCTTTGGCATAGTCAATAAAGCATAAATAGATGTTTTTCTGGAACTCTCTTGCCTTTTCCATGATCCAGCGGATGTTGGCAGTTTGATCTCTAGTTCCTCTGCATTTTCTAAAACCAGCTTGAACATCAGGAAGTTCACAGTTCACGTATTGCTGAATCTTGGCTTGGAGAATTTTAAACATTACTTTACTAGCATATGAGATGAGCGCAATTGTGTGGTCGTTTGAACATTCTTTGGCATTGCATTTCTTTTGGATTGGAATGAAAACTGACCTTTTCCAGTCCTGTGGCCACTGCTGAGTTTTCCAAATTTGTTGGCAAATTCAGTGCAGCACTTTTACAGCATCATCTTTCAGGATTTGAAATAGCTCAACTGGAATTCCATCACCACCACTGGCTTTGTTCGTAGTGATGTTTTCTAAGGCCTACTTGACTTCACATTGCAGGATGTCTGTCTCTAGGTGAGTGATCACACCATCGTGATTATCTTCGTCATGAACATCTTTTTTGTACAGTTCTTCTGCGTATTCTTGCCATCTCTTCTTAATATCTTCTGCTTCTGTTAGGTCCATACCATTTCTGTCCTTTATGGAGCCCATCTTTGCATGAAATGTTCCCTTGGTATCTCTAATTTTCTTTAAGAGATCTCTAGTCTTTCCTATTCTGTTGTTTTCCTCTGTCTTTGCATTGATCGCTGAGGAAGGCTTTCTTATCTCCCCTTGCTATTCTTTAGATCTCTGCGTTTAGATGCTTATATCTTTCCTTTTCTCCTTTACTTTTCACTTCTCTTCTTTTCACAGCTATTTGTAAGGCCTGCCCAGACAGCAACTTTGCTTTTTCGCATTTCTTTTCCATGGGGATGGGCTTGATCTCTGTCTGCTTTGCAATGTGATGAACCTCCATTCATAGTTCATCAGGCACTCTATCTATCAGATCTAGGCCCTTAAATCTATTTCTCACTTCCACTGTATAATTATAAGGGATTTGATTTAGGTCATACCTGAATGTTCTAGTGGTTTTCCGTACTTTCTTCAATTTAAGTCTGAATTTGGCAATAAGAAGCTCATTATCTGAGCCACATGCAGCTCCTGGTCTTATTTTTGCTGACTGTATAGAGCTTGAACGTCTTTGGCTGCAAAGAATATAATCAATCTGATTTCGGTGTTGACCATCTGGTGATGTCTATGTGTAGAGTCTTCTCTTGTGTTGTTGGAATAGGGTATATTCTATGACCAGTGCATTCTCTTGGCAAAACTCTGTTAGCATTTGCCTTGCTTCATTCTGTATTCCAAGGCCAAATTTGCCTGTTACTCCAGGTATTTCTTGACTTCCTATTTTTGCATTCCAGTCCCCTATAATGAAAAGGACATCTTTTTTGAGGGTGTTAGTTCTAAAAGGTCTTGTAGGTCTTCATAGAACCATTCAGCTTCAGCTTTTTCAGTGTTACTAGCTGGGTCATAGACCTGGATTACTGTGATATTGAATGGTTTGCCTTGGAAACGAACAGAGATCATTCTGTCATTTTTCTGATTTCATCCAAGTACTGCATTTCGGACTCTTTTGTTGACCATGATGGCTACTCCACTTCTAAGAGATTCCTGCCCACAGTAGTATACAAAATAGTCATCTGAGTTAAATTCACACATTCCAGTCCATTTTTGTTTGCTGATTCCTAGAATGTCAACGTTCACTCTTGCCGTCTCCTGTTTGACCACTTCTAATTCTAGTTTCATTCTTTTACAGGTGATTGACCAGTTTCCCCAGAAGCAATTGTTAAAGAGATTGTCTTTTCTCCATTGTATATTTTGTCTCCTTTGTTAAAGATAAGGTGCCCATGGGTTCATGGATTTATCTCTGGGCTTTCAATTTTGTTCCATTGATCTATATTTCTGTCTTTTGTGCCAGTACCATACTGTTTTGATGACTGTAACATTGTAGTATGTAGTATGACTGTAATATTGTAGTAAGTCAGGCAGGTTGATTCCTGCAGTTCCATTCTCCTTTCTCAAGATTGCTTTGACTATTCAAGGTTTTTTCTATTTCCATACAAATTGTAAAAATTATTTGTTCTAATTCTGTGAAAAGTACCATTGGTAGATTAATAAGGATTGCATTGAATCTATAGATTGCTTTGAATAGTATACTCATTTTCACTATATTGATTCCTCCGATCCATGAACATGGTATATTTCTCCATCTATTTGTGTCCTCTTTGATATCTTTCATCAGTATTTTGTAGTTTTCTATGTATAGGTCTTTTGTTTCTTTCTGTAGCTTTTTTCCTAAGTATTTTATTCTTTTCATTGCAATGATTTTTCAAGAGATTCCTGTATATTAATTTTATATCCTGCAACTTTACTCTATTCATCGATTGGCTCTAGCAATTTTCTGGTGATGTCTTTAGGGTTTTCTATGTAGAGGATCATGTCCTCTGCAAACAGTAAGAGTTTTACTTCTTTTCCAATCTGGATCTTTTACTTCTTTTTCTTCTCTAATTATTGTGACTAAAACTTCCAAACTATGTTGAATAGTAGTGGTGAGAGTGGGCTCCTTACTTTAGGGGAAATGCTTTCAATTTTCACCATTGAGGGTAATGTATGCTGTGGGTTTATCATATATGGCTTTTATTAAATTGAGGTATGTTCCTTTTACGCCTGCTTTCTGGGAGTTTTTTTTTTTTTTTTTATCATAAATGGATGTTGAATTTTGTCAAAGGCTTTCTCTGCATCTATTGCAACAATCATATGGTTTTTATCTTTCTATTTGTTAATGTGGTATATCACATTGATTGATTTGTGAATATTGAAGAATCCTTGCATCCTTGGGATAAAGCCCACTTGGTCATGATGTGTGATCTTTTTAATATCTTGTTGGATTCTGTTTGTTATAATTTTGCTGAGGATTTTTCCATCTATATTTATCAGTGATATTGGCCTGTAGTTTTCTTTTTTGTGGCATCTTTGTCTGCTTTTGGTATTAGGGTGATGGTGGCCTCATAGAATGAGTTTGAAAGTTCAGCTTCCTCTACAATTTTCTGGAAGAGTTTATGTAGGATATGTGTTATCTCTTCTCTAAATTTTTGGTAGGATTCACCTGTAAAACTATCTGATTCTAGGCTTTTGCTTGTTGAAAGATTTTTGATTACAGTTTCTATTTCCATGCTCATGATGGGTCTGTTAATATATTCTGTTTCTTTGTGGTTCAGTTTTGGAAGGTTACACATTCCTAAGAATTTGCCCATTTCTTCCAAAGTGTGCATTTTATTGACATATAGTTGCTGATAGTAGTCTCTTATGATCCTTTGTATTTCTGTGTTGTCTGTTGTGCCTAAATGCACTCTTGAAAGTATAAATTAGTGGGGAAAAAGACACAAGAAAAACATTAAGTATTGTATTATATACAATAAGTAATATATGTATTTATTTATATATATATATATATAAATTCATGTAGGCACCACACACACACATGCATACACATACACACACAGATTGGAATGCTTTATGCACAGAGAGTCTGCTAACTTTAGTTGATCTTCTTTTTATCCATTGACCCATCCTATAGCTGAACCTACACCAGGATCAGATTGTCAAATTGGATTCACACATTAAGCTTAATAATGTTGAAGATATAGGTGATTGAATTCTCAGATGAAAAATTCTGGGAAGTGACAGGAAATTCACATGGTTCTACATTTGTGATGTGGCCCTTTAGATCAGAATAGACAGGTCTCAATTTGAGGTTCACAAAATCACTCACATGGGGGAGAATTTAGATTCCAATACTGCCATTTTATATACCAGTTTGTTATATAGCATATCCTAGAGATGTTTTCTTGGGAGCCAAGATTCACAGGTCCTGAGTTCTACTTACTAGGGAGAACCCTTAGCCAGGGACACCCTCCCAAAGTCTTTCTCTTACTCAATATCATTGGGTTATTTACCCAGGTGACCCTCTCCTAAAGGAAATGATTAGTTCTTAAGCAGGTGGCTTAACTCTTTTCTCTTAGTAGCCTTCCACCACTCAATAATCAATCTGTGTTGCCAAGTAACACAGTGACCAACAAATATATGTAGATTTGGGGCATATTCTCTTCTAAGAAGTTTCTTTCATTTAAAGATAATTTTATCTAATACTTTTATTCCCTAATCACTGTTGAAAAAATTTACAGGTAATGAACTCATCATTGTACCACTTTGCAGATATCGATCATATAGAAGTCACTCAAAATTTGCTTATCCATAAAGTGAAAAGTTTATCTAAAGGTATAATATAAAGGCCTGTACTGCTGCTACTGCTGCTAAGTCACTTCAGGTGTGTCTGACTCTAATTATGACCAAAATGAAGTTTAAGGGGAAGCACCATATAAGACAAGTGAGAAATATTATTAGAAGAGAAGATAAGTATTAACAGTGTAACATTTTGCAACTATGAGCTACTTAGTATTCCAAAGAAAATAAAATGTAAAAATAATTCATCACAATCCCTATTATAAGAGGAAAATCTGTATAGTAGTCCAACAAAGACAAATATAATTCATTAATTAAAAAAAAAAGATGTGCAAAATTTTTACATGTAATTATGTGTTTTTCACATGTATTTTATGGTTTGTAATTTGTGAAATATTCTATTTTTCTATTTAATATTATTGTTTATTACTCATGCTTATTAACTATGTTTAGAACAAGACTGTGATGTCACATTAATGTAACATAAGTAATACTGTAAGTTAGAGTTGGAGCCAATACTCAAGCACAATTCTTGTGATTATCATGTTCTCACTATGATGCATGAACATCCTTTATAAATGTGGTCATTCATACTGGTTTCCCTGATGGCTCAGATGGTAAAGAATCTGCCTGCATTGTGAGAGACTAGGTTAAATCCTGGGTTGGGAAGATCCCTTGGAGGAGGGCATGACAATCAACTCCAGTATTCTTGCCTGGAGAATCCCCATGGATAGAGGTGCCTGGTGGGCTATGGTCCATGGGGTCACAGAGTCAGGCACAACTGAGCAACTAAGCCCACAGCACATACTGGCTAAAATAGTTAACTCTTATAACTATACATATCTTTTGTCACTACTTACAATTCATTACACAAAAGTATGAACAAAAGAAAATACTATGACCTAACAGTAAATTATAATCAGATCAGATCAGATCAGATCAGTCGTTCAGTCGTGTCCGACTCTTTGCGACCCCATGAACCACAGCACGCCAGGCCTCCCTGTCCATCACCAGCTCCCGGAGGTCACTCAGACTCGCATCCATCGAGTCAGTGATGCCATCCAGCCATCTCATCCTCTGTCGTCCCCTTCTCCTCCTGCCCTCAATCCCTCCCAGCATCAGAGTCTTCTCCAATGAGTCAACTCTTCGCATGAGGTGGCCAAAATACTGGAGTTTCAGCTTTAGCATCATTCCTTCCAAAGAAATTCCAGGATTGATCTCCTTCAGAATGGACTGGTTGGATCTTCTTGCAGTCCAAGGGACTCTCAAGAGGCTTCTCCAACACCACAGTTCAAAAGCATCAATTCTTCGGCGTTCAGCCTTCCTCACAGTCCAGCTCTCACATCCATACATGACCACAGGAAAGACCATAGCCTTGACTAGGCGAACCTTTGTTGGTAAAGTAATGTCTCTGCTTTTGAATATGCTATCTAGGTTGCTCATAACTTTCCTTCCAAGGAGTAAGCGTCTTTTAATTTCATGGCTGCAGTCACCATCTGCAGTGATTTTGGAGCCCAGAAAAACAAAGTCTGACACTGTTTCCACTGTTTCCCCATCTATTTCCCATGCAGTGATGGGACCAGATGCCATGATCTTCGTTTTCTGAATGTTGAGCTTTAAGCCAACCCTTTCACTCTCCACTTCACTTTCATCAAGAGGCTTTTTAGCCCCTCTTCACTTTCTGCCATAAGAGTGGTGTCATCTGCATATCTGAGGTTATTGATATTTCTCCCAGCAATCTTGATTCCAGCTTGTGTTTCTTCCAGTCCAGCATTTCTCATGATGTACTCTGCATATAAGTTAAATACACATGGTGACAATATACAGCCTTGACGTACTCCTTTTCCTATTTGGAACCAGTCTGTTGTTCCATGACCAGTTCTAACTGTTGCTTCCTGACCTGCATACAGATTTCTTAAGAGGCAGATCAGGTGGTCTGGTATTCCCATCTCTTTCAGAATTTTCCATAGTTTATTGTGATCCACACAGTCAAAGGCTTTGGCATAGTCAATAAAGCAGAAATAGATGTTTTTCTGGAACTCTCTTGCTTTTTCCATGATCCAGCGGATGTTGGCAATTTGATCTCTGGTTCCTCTGCCTTTTCTAAAACCAGCTTGAACATCAGGAAGTTCACGGTTCACATATTGCTGAAGCCTGGCTTGGAGAATTTTGAGCATTACTTTACTAGCGTGTGAGATGAGTGCAATTGTTCGGTAGTTTGAGCACTCCTTGGCATTGCCTTTCTTTGGGATTGGGATGAAAACTGACCTTTTCCAGTCCTGTGGCCACTGCTGAGTTTTCCAAATTTGCTGACATATTGAGTGCAGCACTTTCACAGCATCATCATTCAGGACTTGGAATAGTTCCACTGGAATTCCATCACCTCCACTAGCTTTGTTCGTAGTGATGCTTTCTAAGGCCCATTTGACTTCACATTCCAAGATGTCTGGCTCTAGGTAAGTGATCACATCATCATGATTGTCTAGGTCTTGAAGCTCTTTTTTGTACAGTTCTTCTGTGTATTCTTGCCACCTCTTCTTAATATCTTCTGCTTCTGTTAGGTCCATACCATTTCTGTCCTTTATCGATCCCATCTTTGCATGAAATGTTCCTTTGGTATCTCTGATTTTCTTGAAGAGATCCCTAGTCTTTCCCATTCTGTTGTTTTCCTCTATTTCTTTGCATTGATCACTGAAGAAGGCTTTCTTATCTCTTCTTGCTATTCTTTGGAACTCTGCATTTAGATGTTTATATCTTTCCTTTTCTCCTTTGCTTTTCGCTTCTCTTCTTTGCACAGCTATTTGTAAGGCCTCCCCAGACAGCCATTTTGCTTTTTTGCATTTCTTTTCATGGGGATGGTCTTGATCCCTGTCTCCTGTACAATGTCACGAACCTCATTCCATAGTTCATCAGGCACTCTATCTATCAGATCTAGGCCCTTAAATCTATTTCTCACTTCCACTGTATAATCATAAGGGATTTAATTTAGGTCATACCTGAATGGTCTAGTAGTTTTCCCTACTTTCTTCAATTTCAGTCTGAATTTGGCAATAAGGAGTTCATGGTCCGAGCCACAGTCAGCTCCTGGTCTTGTTTTTGCTGATTGGATAGAGCTTCTCCATCTTTGGCTGCAAAGAATATAATAGATCTGATTTCCGTGTTGACCATCTGGTGATGTCCATGTATAGAGTCTTCTCTTGTGTTGTTGGAAGAGGGTATTTGCTATGACCAGGGCATTTTCTTGGCAAAACTCTATTAGTCTTTGCCCTGCTTCATTCCGTATTCCAAGGCCAAATTTTCCTGTTACTCCAGGTGTTTCTTGACTTCCTACTTTTGCATTCCAGTCCCCTATAATGAAAAGGACATCTTTTTTGGGTGTTAGTTCTAAAAGGTCTTGTAGGTCTTCATAGAACCTTTCAACTTCAGCTTCTTCAGCGTTACTGGTTGGGGCATAGACTTGGATTACTGTGACATTGAATGGTTTGCCTTGGAAACGAACAGAGATCATTCTGTCATTTTTGAGATTGCATCCAAGTACCGCATTTCGGACTCTTTTGTTGACCATGATGGCCACTCCATTTCTTCTGAGGGATTCCTGCCCACAGTAGTAGATATAATGGTCATCTGAGTTAAATTCACCCATTCCAGTCCATTTTAGTTCCCTAATTCCTAGAACGTCGACATTCACTCTTGCCATCTCTTGTTTGACCACTTCCAATTTGCCTTGATTCATGGACCTGACATTCCAGGTTCCGATGCAATATTGTTCTTTACAGCATCGGACTTTGCTTCTATCACCAGACACATCCACAGCTGGGTATTCTTTTTGTTTTGGCTCCATCATTTCATTCTTTCTGGAGTTATTTCTCCACTGATCTCCAGTAGCATATTGGGCCCTTACTGACCTGGGGAGTTTCTCTTTCAGTATCCTATCATTTTGTCTTTTCATACTGTTCATGGGGTTCTCAAGGCAAGAATACTGAAGTGGTTTGCCATTCCCTTCTCCAGCGGAGAAGGGCTTCTCCCTAAGCCCTACCCGGTGGCTCAGAGGTTAAAGCATCTGCCTGCAATGCAGGAGCCCTGGGTTCGATCCCTGGGTCGGGAAGATCCCCTGGAGAAGGAAATGGCAACGCACTCTAGTATTCTCGCCTGGAGAATCCCATGGACAGAGGAGCCTGATGGGCTACAGTCCACGGGGTCGCAAAGAGTCGGACATGACTGAGTGACTTCACTTTCACTTTCTCCAGCGGACCACACCCTGTCATATCTCTCCACCATGACCCGCCCATCCCAGGTTGCCCCTCGGGCATGGCTTAATTTCATTGAGTTAGACAAGGGTGTGGTCCTTGTGTGATTATATTGACTAGTTTTCTGTGAGAATGGTTTCAGAGTATTTGCCCTCTGATGCCCTCTTTCAAGACCTACTGTCTTACTTGGGTTTCTCTTACCTAGGGCGTGGGATATCTCATCCCGGCTGCTCCTGGCTGCTCCTGGCCAGCGAAGCACAGCCATCGCACCTTACCTTGGTCGAGGGGTCTCTCCTCACCGCCGCCCTTCCTGACCTCGGTCGTGGGGTAGCTCTTCTCCGCCCTGCTTAGTGCGTTGGCCCTCACCGCCGTCCTTCCTTGATCGTGGGGTAGCTCCTCTCCGCTGCGCTCTTAGTGCGCGACGCAGCCGGCGGGGAGCTCCTAGTGCGACTTTAAGAGCGACCTCGCCTTAAGAGCTCTTAGTGCCATTTAAGAGCGACCTCGCCTCCCCCGCGACCGGCGCGCCATTTAAGAGCGCCCCACCGGCTGCGTCGCGCACTAAGAGCGCCCCGCCGGCTGCGTCGCGCACTAAATTATAATAGAATTACTAATTTAGAATGGTTAGTGTTTTATTCTAGGAAGTTAGAAGTTCAAAAAATCTCTAGATTTTACTTGCAACAATGTATCTTATAATTCTAGAATATTGAAAAAAAAGTGACAAAATCACACTTCTACATAAATAGTTTTCCATTTCATCAAAATAAAGAAGACTCTTGTTGATAAAATATTTTTAATGATACTTATTTTTTTAAAGAAAAGTACACTATGTCAGTCATATGTAAAGTATTATAATGTAGAATTTTACATTTTCATTCCAATTCCAAAGAAGGGAAATGACAATGTTCAAACTAACATATAACTGCACTCATTTCACATGTTACAAAGATTATACTCAAAATCCTCAGGCTCGGCTTCAGGAGTACCTGAACTGAGAACTTCCAGATGTACAAGATGGTTTTAGAAAAGGCAGAGGAATCAGAGATCAAATTGCCAGCATTCATTGCATCATAGAAAAAGCAAGGGGATTCCAGAAAAACATCTACTTGAATACATGGTGTGAATCACAACAAATTGTGGGGAAATTCTTAAAGATATGGGAATACCAGACCACCTTACCTGGCTTCTAAGAAATCTGTATGCAGGTCAAAAAGGAACAGTTAGAACTGGACATGGAACAACAGACTGGTTCAAGATTGGGAATGGAGTAACTCAAGGCTGTATATTGTCACCCCGCTTGTTTAACTTATATGCAGAGTACATCATGCAAAATGCCAGGCTGGATGAAACTCAAGCTGGAATCAAAGTTGCCAAGAGAAATATCAATAACCTCAGATATGCACATGACACCACCCTTATGGAAGAAAGCAAAGAAACCAAAGAGCCCCTTGATGAAAGTGAAAGAAGAGAATGAAAAAGCTGTCTTAAAACTCAGCATTCAAAAAACGAAGATTATAGCATATGGTCCCATCACTTTATGGCTAACAGAAAGAGAAAAATTGGAAACTGACAGGTGTTACTTTCTTGGGCTCCAGAATCACTGCAGCCATAAAATTAACAGATGCTTGCTCTTGAAATAAAAGCTGTGACAAACCTAGACAGAGTATTAAAAAGCAGAGATATCACTTTGCCAAAAAAGATCCATATAGTCAAAGGTATGGTTTTTCCAGTAGTTATGTACGGATATGAGAGTTGGATTATAAAGAAGGCTTGAGTGTGGATGCTTTCAAATTTTGGTGCTGATGAAGACTCCTGAGAGTCCCTTGGACTGCAAGGGAATCAAACCAGCCAATTCTAAATGAAATCAACCCTGAATATTCTTTGCAAGGACTGATCTTGAAGCTGAAGCTTCGATATTTTGGCCACCTGATGCAAATATCTGACTCATTGAAAAAGACCCTGATGCGGGCAAAAGTGAAAGTGAAATTGTTAGTCACTCAGTCCTCTCCACCCCTTTGTGAATAGACTGTAACCCCCCAGTTTCCTCTTGTCCATTGGATGCTTCAAGCAAGAGTACTGGAGGAGGTTTCCATTTCCTTCTTCAGGTAAACTCTCCAACCCAGGCATCAAACCCATGCCTCCCACATTGCAGGCAGATTCTTTATGGTCAGAGCCAGCCATGAGGAAGCCTGATGCTGGCAAAGATTGAAGGCAAAAGGAATAGGGGATGGCCGAGGATGTTAGTTAGATAGCATCACTGACTTAGTGGACATGAATTTGAGCAAATTCTGGGAGATAGTGGAAAACAGAGAAGGCTGGTGTGCTTCAGCCTGTGGGGTCTCAAAGAGTTGGGTACAACTAAGCAACTGTACAAAAACAATAACTAGTGATGTTGAGCATCTTTTCATGTGCTTTTCTCATTTGTATATCTTTTGATCAACTTAACTCCTCACTTCTGAAATACTGTTCTTTGGAGGGCTGGAGGTTATCTCTTTGTTACAGTGGTTAGAGTCCTGAGGCCAGCAGTGCTTTATTGTGTAGTCCCTCTCTAACAAAACTTTTTCTCCAAGAGCCCTAAGCCGGCAGAAAAATGTACTCTTTTAGCTTTTGCCCACCATACAACATTCCAGAGACTTCAGGAGTAAAAGTAGTGCTACCTATGCAGCCATTCTAATTCTCAGGCTTGCCAGAGTGATTCTCTGTCAGTTTCTCATTCCCACAGGGGAGTCCCCCTGGTTCAGCTCAGCATAAACCTTAAAGATGATGGCTGGCTCTTTTCACCACTTCCCTAACTAAAAGGGCCTTTTCCTCACTGAACTTTTGGTTTATCTAGTCTTTACTGTGTCTCCATTTTTTAAAAGGTTCTCATATATAGTATTTGCAAATTTTCTGTGTTTTGATGTGTTTCAGTTGGAACATTCAGCTACAATAACCTATTGAAGTTTATGCACATGTTGAAGTCAATAGTATTACTTGACATTTTTTATTCTTATTATATTTTGCTAGTATACTTGATAAATTTTCATTGAGTGTTAAGCATTTTATATTAAAAATTGTAAAGGCTCTCAATGATCTTAACTTTCAGCAGAGATTTATTTTTACTTCTGACAAATTGTCAGAATAAATATAAATTCACCCTGATACAATATAGGTTTGACTTGATTTGAACCTGAGTTCTATCTTTTGAGAGAAGGTATATCTCCAGGGTATACTTTCTCCAAGGAAGTAGCTCCTCTGTTCTTGTTCAACTGCCCAGTCATATCTGACTCTTTGTGACCCCATGGACTGCAGCACACCAGGCCTCTCTGACCCTCACCATCTCCTGAAGTACTTCTTTAGGGAATCCTAAAGAGAGCTTGGTTGTTGTCCTGGCCCTCTTCTCTTTAGATGTTCCTAGACTCTAATTTTCTATTATTGTCAAAATTTCTACTTAGCTCCCCAGTCTTTAGCCATCATTTACAGTTGAGTTTCTCAGTCTCTTAAGCTACATCTTCAGTTCGGTTCAGTTCAGTTCAGTCAGTTGTGTCTGACTCTTTGCAACCCCATGAATCGCAGCACACCAGGCCTCCCTGTCCATCACCAACTCCTGGAAATATACCCAAATCCATGTCCTTTGAATCAGTGATGCCATCCAACCATCTCATCCTCTGTCATCCCCTTCTCCTCCGGCCCTCAATCTTAGAAGCTACATCTTAGAATCTGGAGAATTGGTCAAGAGGAAAAACAGTGATGATGGTTTGACTTATTTTTCTGATGGTACTTTTCTTTGGGACTTTTGCCCCCAAATCCAAGCTACCTTAATAGTTCTTGGGTGCCTTCAACACATTTTTTAAATTCTCATGTTATCCTTCTTTTTCTTAGTTGAAGAATGTGTCTAGTCCATCAGTGCCAAAGGCAAAGGAATACTCTCACCTTTTATGACCTAAGACCCTTTCCAGGTCAATACCTGTACTCTAAACAGACTGTTTTAACCTACAAAGTATTGCTGGGCTTTCACATCTCAAACATATTCTTTCTCTAAATCTCACACATGTCCATTATTTTGGAATGGTTAAACAGCCTTACAAATAGCTATGAAAAGAAGAGAAGCAAAAGCAAAGGAGAAAAGGAAAGATACACCCATTTGAATGCAGAGTTCCAAAGAATAGCAAGGAGAGATAAGAAAGCCTTCCTCAGCGATCAAAGCAAAGAAATAGAGGAAAACAAAAATAGGAAAGACTAGAGATCTCTTCAAGAAAATTAGAGATACCAAGGGAACATTTCATGCAAAGATGGGCTCAATAAAGGACAGAAATAGTATGGACCTATCACTACATGGGAAATAGATGGAGAAACAGTGGAAACAGTGTCAGACTTTCTTTTTCTGGGCTCCAAAATCACTGCAGATGGTGACTGCAGCCATGAAATTAAAAGACGCTTACTCCTTGGAAGGAAAGTTATGACCAGCCTAGATAGCATATTCAAAAGCAGAGACATCACTTTGCCAACAAAGGTCCACCTAGTCAAGGCTATGGTCTTTCCTGTGGTCATGTATGGATGTGAGAGTTGGACTGTGAAGAAGGCTGAGCGCCGAAGAATTGATGCTTTTGAACTGTGGTGTTGGAGAAGACTCTTGAGAGTCCCTAGGACTGCAAGGAGATCCAACCAGTCCATTCTGAAGGAGATCAGCCCTGGGATTTCTTTGGAAGGAATGATGCTAAAGCTGAAACTCCAGTATTTTGGCCACCTCATGCGAAGTGTTGACTCATTGGAGAAGACTCTGATGCTGGGAGGGATTGGGGGCAAGAGGAGAAGGGGACAACAGAGGATGAGATGGGTAGATGGCATCACTGATTCGATGAATGTGAGTCTGAGTGACCTCCGGGAGTTGGTGATGGACAGGGAGGCCTGGCGTGCTACGGTTCATGGGGTCGTAAAGAGTCGGACACGACTGAGAGGCTGATCTGATCTGATCTGAACAGAAGCAGAAGATATTAAGAAGAGGTGGCAAGAATCAGAAGAACTATACAAAAAAAAAATCTTCATGACCCAGATAATCATGATGATGTGATCACTTACCTAGAGCCAGATATCCTGGAATGTGAAGTCAAATGGGCCTTACAAAGAATCACTATGAACAACACTAGTGGAGGTGATAGAATTCCAGTTGAGCTATTCCAAATCCTAAAAGATGATGCTGTGAAAGTGCTTACTCAATATTTGAGCAAATATGGAAAACTCAGCAGTGGCCACAGGACTGGAAAAGGTCAGTTTTCCTTCCAATTTCGAAGAAAGGCAATGCCAAAGAATGCTCAAACTACTGCACAATTGCACTCATCTCACACGCTAGTAAAGAAATGCTCAAGATTCTCCAAGACAGGCTTCAGCAATAAATGAACCGTGAACTTCCTGATGTTCAAGCTGGTTTTAGAAAAGGCAGAGGAACCAGAGATCAAATTACCAACATCCGCTGTGTCATCGAAAAAGCAAGACAGTTCCAGAAAGACATACATCTATTTCTGCTTTATTGACTATGCCAAAGCCTTTGACTGTGTGGATCACAATAAACTGTGGAAAATTTTGAAAGAGATGGGAATACCAGACCACCTGACCTGCCTCTTGAGAAGCCTATATGCAGGTCAGGAAGCAACAGTTAGAACTGGACATGGAACAACATACTGGCTCTAAATCAGGAAAGGAGTACATCAAGGCTGTATGTTGTCACCCTGTTGGTTTAACTTATATGCAGAGTACATCATGAGAAACTCTTGGCTGGATAAACACAAGCTTGAATCAAGATTGCTGGGAAAAATATCAATAACCTCAGATATGCAGATGATACCACCCATATGGCAGAAAGTGAAGAAGAATTGAAGAGCCTCTTGATGAAAATGAAAGAGGAGAATGAAAAAGTTGGCTTAAAGCTCAACATTCAGAAAACTAACATCATGGCATCTGTTCCCATCACTTTATGGGAAATAGATGGGGAAACAGTGGAAGCAGTGGCTGACTTTTTTTTTTTTTTTTTTTTGGGGGGGGGCCTCCAAAATCATGCATGGTTACTGCAGCCATGAAATTAAACAATGCTGACTCCTTGGAAGGAAAGTTATGACCAATCTAGACAGCATATTAAAAAGCAGAGACATTACTTTGCCAACAAAAGTCTGTCTAATCAAGGCTATGGTTTTTCCAGTAGTCATGTATGGATGTGATAGTGGGACTATAAAGAAAGCTAAGGGCAGAATTAATGCTTTTGAACTGTGGTGTTGGAGGAGACTCTTGAGAGTCTCTTGGACTGCAAGGACAGAAAGCCAGTCCATCCTAAAAGAGATCAGTCCTGAGAGTTCATTGGATGGACTGATGCTAGAGCTGAAACTCCAATACTTTGGCCACCTGATACGAAGAGCTGACTCATTGGAAAAGACCCTGATGCTGGGAAAGATTGAAGGTGAGAGAAGAAGGGGGATGACGGAGGATGAGATGGTTGGATAGCATCACCAGCTCAATGAACATTAGTTTGGGTAAACTCTGGGAGTTGATGATGGACAGGGAGGTCTGGCATGCTGCTAACACCAGCGAGGGGGACACTCTCCATCCCTTTTAGGATGTCTATGTCAGAAGCTTTATCTGTTTCTTTCTTTCATAAAACTCTGCAACACAAAACTCCTGAGTGATCAAGCCTGGTCCCTGGTCCTGAAGGTAAATCTTCTTCGGAGATCAAGAATCTGACACAATTCACCATAAGCTATCATCTTGGGGTCTTGTCTGGGATCTTCAGGACAAGGTAAGAACACTCAGAGCCCTAGTCTCTCTGCTTTCTATATGCACATTTTCTGCTTTACTTCACTAACTATAGTGTGCTTGTGTGAATGAATGACATGTCCTGTGCAAAGCAAGTGATGAGCCATGCCTGCTCTGTGGTTTCACAATGCCACATAATGACTGAAGGCAGCCCCAGAAAGGCGAGACTTAATGGGGACTTATAATGACCTTCCAATGTCAAGAGACACCCAAGGTCCCTGCGAGGGTAGCAACCAGTAATGGGCAAAATGTGTGGACTGAACTTTCCTTTCTCGATCACCTTTTCCTGGTCTCTTTGACCATTTCATAAATACGTGGGGTATTAGAATTACTCACCTAATCTGTCAAATCATAGACTCTCCAGGGACTTGTAATCCATGCCATTATTCTGTACTTTTATTTAGACCTCAAACTATATGGATGGAAGCACCTAGCCTTACTAGGAGCTGAAAGTTACAAGAGCATGTTTGGGAGTGAGGCAGAGCTCTAGTTCCAGAAAGGAGTCTCAAACTAGAGGTTACCCTCTTGGCCACCTGCCTCAGGGCCCAGCAACCTGAAAGTGAGTTTTTGTCACAGCTCTGCTGCCTATCCATGTGAACAGAAGCTCTGCTGGTGACCTTGAGGTTTTTGAGGACACATATCAGGAATTGCAGGATCTGGTCAGATTGGAAATGCAATGGGCTCTTCCTTTGGCAGTGCTAGCTCTTAATGGACCAGAGCAGCCTCTCTGATGGATTTTGTCTCAACTCCTTAGATATTACTTTCTGTGTAATCCATGGAAATGAACTGGAAGGATTGGTCCTGGTAGCTCAAGGACAAAAATCACTTTTTCCTCGCTGGCCAACCCTCCACCACCTTTTTTGCTATCACATATACTGGTGTGGTGACACTCAGGAGGGACATCCTGGTTGTTGGTGGTCCCTTTATGACTCACCATTTCTACTGCAGTCAGAACTGTACTCAGGAATGTGCATGGGCACATGTAATATGGATGCTTCCCCTAGAAGTCCTAGCTTGGGAAACATCCTGGGAAACTACTCTGGCAAATCAAACAAAGATCTTTGTGGTAAAGAAGTAGAAATCAATCTGGGATTCCATCAGGTCTACTGCTTGTACATCTCCATCCCATCTTGGTGGTAGAACTGGGAGGGATGAGTAAGATGCGGGCGTTGGTAAGGGACAGACTAAGTCCAACCAGGGAAAGAAAGCTTCGGTGGAGAGTCTGTCTGCACCTCCATCTAGAGCAGGGAAAGACGTTTCCATTGGAAAAAAGCCACGGCTGTGGATGCTGCTTTTTCTCTCTTACAGATGGGAGCTAGCTGTTCCAAAACCATTTCTTTAAAGTACATTTTTAAAAAAAAATGCTGGGACAAGTTTGATCCCCAGAATTTAAAAAGGCATGCCTGATCTTCTGTGATACTGAATGGCCACAGTATCCTTTGGAAGATGGGGAACACTAATCTCTTGAAGGATCTCAATTATTACTATTTTGCAGTTAGACTGGTTCTGTAGAAAATAAGTGAAATGGGTAGAAGTGCTATATGTGTTTGCCTTTATCTCCCTGAAAGACATGCCAGGCTTATGTCCTAAGGGTGCAGATTTGGGTGTGAAACCTTCAACTTCCTCCTGTCCTCTACTTTGCCCCTGTATCTGGGATTTCCAACTGAACAGGTTGAGAATTAGGTGTTCCAGGAGGGGTTGCCTCAGTCTTGGTAGGAATTCCAACAGTACCAATTGTGGTCGAGAGTATTTAGAGAATCCAGAAAAGTAAGTAGAAGCCTTTATGGGACTAACTTTACTTTATGAACTTACTTGGAGAGATGCAATGTATGTCTTGGGACAGACACTGACTCCTGACTTGAGAACTAGAGTTTTGGGGAAAGCTACTACTTTTGGAGAGAAATGGCTTGAACGTGAGACAAGGGGAAAGAGGGAACATGAAATAGTCCTCCTTCCTACTAGAACCAAGCAGTTCCAATAACAGAGTCACTTTGTCAGATGTATTCTTTAAGGACTTAAGCAAGCACATGATAAGATTTTAAACTATGCTAAATTGTTTGACATAGAGCAGAGAGAAAAGGAAACTCCTGATAAACTCCAAGTATAGACTACAAGAGGCTCTCCACAAGTTTACTGACATTGATCTTGAAAGTACAGAAGGAGGAATGATCTTAAAAGATCGATTTCTCACTCAGTCAGCTCCAGATATCTGCTGTAAATTATGAAAACAGGTGTTTGGACCAAATCAGTCTTTAGATAAACTGTTACAGCTGGCTCAGACAATATATTATGGTAGAGAATAAGAGGAGGAAAATAGGAAAAAGAGAACCAGGCAAAAGACTGAAGCCCCGACAATGGCTGTTAGACCTGTTCTGAAACAGCCTGAGTAAAATGCCCAGAGAGACCCAGGTGAAAAGGAATAGGCTTGCTATTACTGTGGAAAGGAGGGGCATCTCAAGCAGGATTGCCCTCAGGCATCCAAGCCACACCTGACTCCATGACTGTCTATAAAGGACCACACTGGAGTAGAGACAGCCCTCAGAGGTGTAGGCCTCAGGGGTCTTACTCTCAAGGCAAATGGGACTTAAGGTGCCTGGGGGTCCCCACACAAGCCCACATCCTAATAACTCCTGAGGAACCCTGGGTATTTATAACTGTGAAGGGCCTATCAGTCAATTTCATTTTGGATACTGGAGCAACTTTCTGCTCACTAAAGGCTGTGATCTGATTTCCTCTCTATCTACTACCTTATTGGGATGAGCCAAGCATTTTTATGTCAGTCATCCTTTAAGTTACAACTGGGACTCTGAGCTATGTTCAAGAGTTTCTAACAGTGCCAGAGTCTCCCTCACCCCTTCTGGGGAGGGATGTACTGAACAAGGTCCAGGCCTCTGTTTTCATGATTATGGAAATTCCAGTACATGGGCTGATGGAAAAACTGTGTGTTGAGCACAAAATGCTATTCCTGTCTTTATCAAGCTCAATGACCCTTACCTATTTTCCCATCAAAAGCGGTATCCACTAATGCCAGAGGTTAATGAATGGGCGAAGTTTCACTGTACTGACTTCTCATGATGTAAGTGGGATCTTAAACTCTAAAGCTCAGAGCAACAATGCTCTGTCTTTAAAGCTGCTGTAACTCAAGGGGGTCAAAATTTATAGCAACAGAATATCACTTACAATGTTCCTGGAGACCCCAATCCTCAGGAAAGGTTGAAAAGGCTAATGCCATTATTGAAAGACACCCACGTAAGCTAACTCAGGAAACATAATACAGTTGATTTAAAGTTTTACCATAGCTTTAATGAGGGCTCAAACTGCCCCTAAGCAGAAGGGACTATCTCTATGACAGACTGTTTTTGTGCACAGATATTGTCATTGATCCTGAAGCCTTAAAATTAGCTATGTGACTCAGCTTTTAGCTTTTCAACAGACATTACTGGGAGGTTAATGCACGACCCAGCCTTTGAGTCAAACAAGCCACTGTTTGAGCCAGGAACCGAGATGGGACTGAGAATCTAGGTGGGCTTGCTTCTGCTGACTCCAAAAGGCTTGCTTCTGGTGACTTTTGCTGAGTCTGCCATTTGACCCTCAAGACTGTGCCTTCCTGTCCTGGACTCATTACTACGCTGCATTCCACAATTGCTGGGTCTTCGGAGCACTCCCCTCCTCATCGATTGAAGACTTCCCATGGTGGGTTTCCCCACTTCAAGGAAAGGACTTTCTTCAACTCTAATAATACTTTCACCAACAACAATCATATGTGATGCCTCTTCTTGATCTGATGATATCTAATAATCCTAAAATGGACTGATGTAACTATGGACATAATGTAATTTTTAATTCTGATTATGTTTTAACTTGGTTTAATGACTATTTTGCCTTACATCTGTTTGTAAGGGGTTTGTAAAATGGGGTTTGTTTGTAACCATCTGAAAGCTTTGAAGTTACAAATGGTTGTCCAGGTGTCTATGAGTGCCACAACTTCCTCCAACTATTACATGTGGCCCCTGGATCAGAGACCCTCAATATGAGGGTTAAGAGAATATGTTGCCTCAACAATTTAGGGACTATGTCATTCAAGGGCAGGAAGTAGTTATGAAATGAAAATGATGCTCCCTTCCCTTGGCAACATAATTCTCCTAAGAGAAAAGGGGGATGGGGGAATGAGAGAATTAATTCCCATGTAGGTTGATAAGAAGTCCAGGGTCTCCGAGGAGGAGAAAGGGGTCTGGGGCTCTTGAAGCAGAGATAGGGGTCTGGAATTCTCAAGGAGGAGGAAAGGACAAACATCGTTTTCTTCTCTACATTCCTTAGTCTTAGTAACATAAAACCATTTTTTATTTAAACCCTGAACTGATGATTACACAACAAACAACTCAGTTTAAACTCTGTACTAAGGATTATATTTTCCATGGGGATGGTCTTGATCCCTGTCTCCTGTATAACGTCAAGAACCTCCATCCATAGTTCATCAGGCACTCTGTTTATCAGATCTAGGCCTTTAAATCTATTTCACACTTCCTCTGTATAATCATATGAGATTTGATTTAGGTCATACCTGAATGGTCCAGTGGTTTTCCCTACTTTCTTCAATTTAACTCTGAATTTGGAAATAAGGAGTTCATAATCTGAGCCACACTCAGCCCCTGGTCTTGTTTTTGCTGACTGTATAGAGCTTCTCCATCTTTAACTGCAAAGAATATAATCAATCTAATATCAGCATTGACTTGTCTTAGCTTGAGGGTGTCTGTAGGACAAGAGATAGCAGGAGTTCTATTTTGTACTTGGATTTTTGTATCTTAGCATAGAGATTCTGATCCTTCCTCTGCCTCTTTGCAAAGTTGTATTTAAAATACTCTATATCTCTTTCTTTTTTTGTGAAAAGTGGCACATTGGAGCAAAACATGAACAGGCCTTTTGTTCTCTAATAACAAATACTTAATCCTTCCAAGATATGTGAGAGGTTGATCAAGAAGCCAAGGTTGGTATGTGACTCTGGGCAAATGATATTGCTTCATGCCTGTCCCTTGTAGTTGACATGAGTGTACAATGTGTATGCTGCCTGCTAAAGGAGTTCCTATTCTGTTTTTGTTGAATTTTTGTAATTCATTAATGTGAATTAAAGTGACATGACTAACTATAAATTTATTTCTAAATTATTTGCAAATCAAGCAGAAGGAATTGTGTACTGTAGAAATGGAGATTTAACCTGTTTCATGTATAAGCATCATGAACCCTAGTCTACAAATTCAACTGAGCAATAAATATCAACTTATATTTTTTAGCACAAATGTAATATGGCCTTGAACTTTTATTAGGTTTTTTTGAGAGAGGCTTCTAGAAATTGAGTCAGTCTTGATGTTTATTGAAAACTGGAGCAGATTTGCAAGTCTCTAAGGTGATTGGCACTGCACTTCTCACTGACCGAATCATGAATGATTCTTTGGAATCTGATGACAGTACTCTTCTTTGTCTCACATAATGTGTGGAAATTTTTATCAGGTCGGAGTCCTTCCAGTGACTAGAATCTACCTACTTTGTGCTTACTATAGAACTATCCTCTGTACATGCATGTATGCTAGTTACTAAGCTGTATCTGACTCTGTGCTACCCTGTGGACAGTAGCTTGCTTGGTTCCTCTTTCTATGGAAAATTTCAGGCAGAAAAACAAGGGGCTTGACATTTCCTTCCCCATCTTCCCAATCCAGGGATGGAACTCGTGTCTCCTGGGATTGGCAGGCAGATTCTTTACCAATTGAGCCACCTGAGAAGCATAACTATCCTGTTTACAGTCTTGTCATTTTATTGGTCCAAGACTTCAGGAAATACTAAGTTTTTCTCTTTCCCTGAATCTCAATTCGCTAGCATTGTTTGAGGCTCTCTCTATTTCTGTCTCAATCCTTCTACTTCCCTCATTTTTTTAATCTCCTTTACTTTTCATTTTTAGAAATACTTCTTTGTACCCTGTGCTTTAGCACAATTTCTATTATGAGTTGAATCTTTGAAAAATATATGGCAGAAAAAGAAATAGCTTATAAGCCGCTTCTACTTTTGATCTTTAACTATATGTCATGGTATGTTTGTGTTTCTTCCAAATTTGAATATTGAAATCCTCTCAAAGTGATGTTATTTGTAGGTAGAGTCCTTGGGAGGTATTAAGAGTTTGAGCCTAAGAAGTGATTAGGTCATGGAAGTGGAGCTCTCAAGAATGGAATTAGTGCTCTTATAAAAGAGATAACACCGAGCTCACTACTCCCTTCCATCATGTAAGGATAATCTTATGTCTTATTCAAAAGAAGACCCTAGTCCTACAGTACTGGCACCCTTATCTTAGATTTCCAGCCACCAGAATTGTGGACATTAAAATTCTGCTGTTTATAAATTACCTGCTGCTAAGTCGGTTCAGTTGTGTCCGACTATGTGCGACCCTATAGACAGCAGCCCACCAGGCTCCCCTGTCCCTGGGACTCTCCAGGCAAAAACACTGGAGTGGATTGCCATTTCCTTCTCCAATGCATGAAAGTGAAAAGTGAAAGTGAAGTTGCTCATTCGTGTCTGACTGCTAGTGACCCCATGGACTGCAGCCTACCAGGCTCCTCCATCCATGGGATTTTCCAGGCAAGAGTACTGGAGTGGGGTGCCAATGCCTTCTCTGTATAAATTACCTAGTCTGTGTTATTTTTGTTATAGTAGCCCAAACATACTAAGACATTAAATTTTTCCTAAAGCAAAGGAGTACAAAATGACCCTAGAAACATTTGTAGATGATGTGTTTGAATGCAAAAGTATATAGGTGAGTGAGTTTGCTACTGAGTCCAAGCTTGCTCTGCTTGCTGCAAGAGAGGCTAATAAATCCAAGGAATGAGATGTTAAAGCAAAGAATATGACTATTCAGAAAGCCAGCTGACCCAGAAGATGGCAGACTAATGTATCAAAATAACTATTTTGCTGGGGGCTGGATGTCAGGTTCTTTAATGGATCCAACATGGGGGGAGGTGAGGAAACAAAGTTAAATGGTCATTTAATTCCTATTAGAAAATAGTTCCTAGAATGGCAAGCCACAGACAAAGAATGTGATAGTTTCTTTTCCTTATAGTCATTCACAGGTGAGCAGGGTCAGAATGTCTCCCTCTGAACTGAATAAAGGCTCTTTAGTTTAAGGATCAGACAGTTCCAGGAAAATATCTACTTCTGCTGTATTGACTACCCCAAAGTCTTTGACTATGAGGATCACAAGAAACTGTGTAAAATTCAAGAGGTGTGAATACTAGACCCCCGGCACCTGCCTCCTGAGAAATATGCATGCAGGTCAAGGAACAAGAGTTACAACCAGACATAGAACAACAGACTGGTTCCAAATTAGGAAAAGAGTAGATCAAGGCTGTATATTGTCACCCTGCTTATTTAACTTATATGCAGGGAATATCATGTGACATCCCCGGCTGAAACAAACACAAGTTGGAATCGAGATTGCTGGGGGAAATAGCAATAAGCTCAGATATGTAGATGACACCACCCTTATGGCAGAAAGTGAACAGGAACTAAAGAGCCTCTTGATAAAAGTGAAGGAGAAGACTGAAAATGTTGGCTTAAAACTCAACATTTAAAAAGTTAAGATTATGGCCTCCAAGCCCATCAATTCATAATGAATAGATTGATAAACAATGGAAACAGTGAGAGAATTTATTCTTTTGGACTCCAAAATCACTGGAGATGGTGACTGCACCCATGGAATTAAAAAAAAAAATGCTTGCTCCTTGGAAGAAAAGTTATGACAAACCTAGACAGCATATTAAAAAGCAGAGACATTACTTTGCCAACAAACATCTGTCTAGTCAAAGCTTAGTTTTTCCCACAGTCATGTATGGATATGAGAGTTGGACTATGAAGAAAGCTAAGCTCCAAAGAATGAGTGACTGAAATGAACTGAACTGAGAGGGGGCAGGGTTCTCTGAGGCAGACTATTATGTATGAGATTATAACAGCAAAAATGGCAAAAACAAGGGTTATAGTCAGAGCATGGAGTCAAAATTAACCCTTCCCAGTTACAGATCAGCATATAGCTATTAAAACAACATTAATGCCTCATTAAATTATCATGCTATAATCAAATTTTCATTAATTACCTATGCAGTCTCACCTGAGCTGTGAGGGCAGAAGATAAACAAGCAACTACAGTGGCATGTAATTGGTATTATGAAAAGGGAAGTAAGGTAAGATGGGAGAACATTTTATGAACCTGTAAATCATGTTTCTATAATACAACATAAGTTATCGAATTAGCTAAACAATGAGCTAAGCTACATAATCCCAGAAAAGACTCGAAGCAAGTCAAATTCTTTTGGTCAGTGTTTGCCAAACCTTATAGTCTCAGGATTTTTTTGCATTTTTACAAATGATAGAGGCTCACAAAGGCATCCTCAGCTTTGTTATGGTGAGTTATATCTGTTGATATTTATTTGCATGCTAGACATTAGAACTAAGAGAATCTTTCACATATTTTAACTAACTTGTTTAAAATAACAATGCAAATGCCATTATACTTAATATGTTTTCATGGAAAAATAACTATATTTTACAAAAACAGTGATAAGAGTGGCACTTTATTACTTGCTTCAAATCTCTCCAATGTCTGGCTCAGTAGGAGACAGCTGGATTTGCATGTCTACTTCTATAGTTCATCTGCTGCAACATCACATCAAGTAGATTTTAAAAATTTCACTATGCACTTATAAAAGAATGAGAGTAAAAAATACAAATAGAAACTTAATCTTGCTGTAGAAAACATTTTATCTCACTGACCTTAGGAAGCAGTTTGAGAATCCCAGGAACCCAGGGCCATATGTGGAAAATAAAAGAAAATTCTGATAAGTGGAAGTAAATATAAAGAGATAGTTACTTTGTGTTCTTGAACTACAGGTTTGACAAATTAGAGGCCTACAGCTAGAGTTCCCTTCAAGTCATGAAAAGAAGCAGCCTTCGAAAGAAACATATTTCCAATCACACAGCTCTTACTCTCATGTTTTCTCCCTTGAAATAAATCCTTGCTTATTACAAGCAGAAGGATTTAAATACTTCCACACTTATTAAATAGCATTATATCACTGACACCATTCATTTCTTTGAGCTTGACTGGATTTCCAATCCTGACAGCAAGTCATCATAAAGCATTCACAATCAGTATTGTTACCTAAACTGTGACAGAAAAATTTAATGATAGTTTAGTAGGAACACTTGAGAAAAGCATAGGGATTTAATGGGAAGACTACATGACTTCTACTGAGATCTGAATAGATGGTTTTACTAAAAATAATTATTCACAGTGAATTTGTAAAAGATGTTATTGTACTTATCTTTAACAGTGTGGAATGAATGCAAGAGGTGTCAACCTGGTATATTCAGTTTTGAATTTAAAGCAAAAGCTAGAAATTTCTAAGAAAATAGCAAACCATTAAACAAAAATTACTACTGGCCACCAAGAACAATCTAATTACCACTGGTGGAAAAAGGCATCATTTTACATAAATGTATTTATTTCAATAATTATGCTGAACATGATTAAATGAAATAAGCTTGTAATGAAATCCACTGAAGTGTATAAAAGTGTTCCAACCTCTGTCAGTCTAAACTATGAAATATAAATTCAGAATTGGAAAATAATCAGAAGCAACTGAAAAATAATTTCTCATTCCCCAGCACTTCTGAATATGATAGTCTCAAAGCAATTCCTTGAATGCTTGTCATTCATGTCTTGTATACTAACCCCCATTTTATGTCAATTATTGTTTTAAAAGATAGATATCAAGATTTCTACTGCATCCCTAATACTATGTAAAGACATGAACAAGTAATTAACAAATATTTTTAATGACTAGGAAACAAAATATGACAGAGCTCAGCCCCTCAAGTAGTTTATAGTATAGAAAAAGACACTAAGGTAAATATACAGTTGCATAAATGTTATACATAGATATGCATAGAAGCAGAGAGAATAGAATAAGTCATTCTGTGTTGAGGAGAATGGCACAGAGAGAATTCAGAGGAGTGGCATATGAAAAAAAAAAAAAAAAACCTTGAATTAGATGTTATACATTATCTAGCACAAATAGGAAATTATTTTTTTCTTAGTGTGGTTTGTTTGCAAGATAGGCAGAAAGTTTGGACCACAAATGTTGACAAAAGACAGCTGTGATCAGCATACAACTCCATCCTAAAGGTTGAATAATATTTGGATAGTGGGAATGCTCTGAAAGCTTTCAAGCAAGGAAATGACAAAATTCATTGAGGGTAAATGAGAGCTGAAATAAAAGGTAGTTGTAGAAGGCATTAATTTATTTACTTTTGCTCATAATTACCCAAAGTCCTCTTGGTTATAATTCATAGAACAGCCAGACAAATATTGACTCTTCCCATTCTCTGATGTCAAGGAGCAATGCATATGTCCTAGTTTTGAATAATAAGGTCTTTCTATTGAGGTAAATATTGGGCAGGTAAATGTCCTCAACAGGACATGACACACAGGCAGTGCCCAGCAGTGGTAGTGGCCATTGATAGCAGTGGCTGTACATCCAGCAATGAAATCTCATAATATGTCTATGGCATAGTCTCTTTTATATTCTCAACTGCTCCTGGCAACATTTTCCAGAATGATTCTCTGGTCTTCCTATTAATTCTCTGAAGTCTCCTGCAATTTTTTTTTTTTTCAATTCATTTTTTTGCTTGTATTCATTAGCCAGAGTAGTTTTCAATTGCTTAAAACCATGAACTCTTATTATTAACAGGTAGACCAGGCACTAAATAAAAAGTGGGAAAGAATGCTCTGTGAGCATTTGTGATGTTTTACATTGATTATCAACAAATTTCAAAGATCAGAGACATGTTGGGGAGTACTCAAATCACACTATTATGATAACATTAGTGCTGTAATAAAATGGCTCCGAAAATAGAATGTGAATTTTTGTGAGCAGCTCCTGATGTGACAAGGGTCCATTTAGTCAAAGCTTGATTTTCCCAGTAGTCATGTATGGATGTAGGAGTTGGATTATAAAGAAAGCTGAGCACCGAAGAATTGATAATTTTGAACTGTGGTGTTGGAAAAGACTCTTGTCAGTCCCTTGTACTGCAAGGAGATCAAACCAATCAATCCTAAAGGAAATCAGTCCTGAATATTCATAGGAAAGACTGATGCTGAAGCTGAAACTCCAATACTTTGGCTACCTGATACAAAGAACCAACTCCTTGGAAAAGACTCTGATGCTGGGAAAAATTGAAGGCAGGAGAAGACAGTTGTATGGCATCACTGATTCAATGGATGAGTTCGAGCAAGCTCCAGGAGTTGATGATGAACAGGGAAGCCTGGTGTGCTGCAGTCCATGTGGTGGCAAAGAGTTAGACATGACTAAGTGACTGAAATAACTGAACTGATGTGAACCATAAGTTTAAACTTTGAAATTTAAGTAACTGGATATTCATAAATTCCTAACTGCACTTTAAGGAAAGTAAATTCAGACTCTTTAAGGTTGAACACTATATGGAAAAGTTCAAATACTGTATTATAGCTCCACAAATAACCTTTACTGTGCCTCTATTTCATAAAGCGTTATTATTATTCACGTGTCTCACTGTTATGTAGACATCAAGGGTTTGGAAGTTAGAAATCTTGCTTGCTTATTTTTTAATACCTGGGCCCAGAATTTTCAGGAATCTAGAGAGTATTCAATCAGTGTCGCTGATTCATAATATGAATTTTCCCTGGTCCCTAGTATCTAAAACTTTTACAGTCTTGTATCCGCTATTATCAAACAGGTATGATATGTACAAATTGGTCTACTATCTCTGAATTTTGTTTCTCAGCTCGAGTTCTTGAGTTCCTTATTCTAAGAAAGTCCAGTGTAGTTCATCTGAAAAACAGTGTTTTGTTTTCCCTGAAAAGATTTGTAATGTGTGAGAGCTCAGATGCTCAGTTGTGTCTGACTCTTGGATAAAGTCAGTGTGATAAATGATTCAGTAATTCCTTTCAAAGATTACAAGACTGTATTTGTTGTATTATAATAGTGATGAATCACACTGAGTACTTCTTTCATAAGGAAAGTTACATACATATTAATGGCCTTATGTGTTATGAGGCAAGCATATTATACCTTATTATATACAAGAGAAACATGATTTGACTAACAGTAAAACCCAGTGTTCAGTATCCTGGCACTCTAAATGGAGTTTTTACTGTATTATCATTTTTATTTGCATTTATAAAAAAATCCAAACATTTTACAATATGGTTCACCTAGTTTTCACTGTAATAAATATTTTTATCAGTAACAAAGAGTTATGTACAGTTTGTTTTTGCATTTATGAATAATAATTTAATTTAAACACATGTAAAAGATTAAGGCTTGGCGCTCATCAAACTTGAATATGCACATTTAGCCCAAGCAGCATCTCAAAAAAACAGTTTTTGAATGGCCCAAACCACATCATATATATTAAAGCTTTGCTGTGCATTTTGCATCTTTGATAGAAAAGATTTTGCCTTGAAAAGTTGGCAATTCACATTATGGTAAAATACACACTGTGCAAAACACTATAAAAATAATGTGCTGTCTGGCCTTTTTGGCAATACACTTATATAAATGTGTGTTGTCATTGTATTACATGTCAGCACATTTGGTAAACTGAATTTTTGCATGATGATGTTTAATTTCAGGATGCAGATGACACCTGCCTTGTATACTTCTCAGTAAGAGCACAGAATTGCTTTATTGGCAAACTCATTTGGATAAGAAGATGTTTGCAGTGCAAAGTTTCTCTCACTTACATCCTAATAGAATGTTATGCTTTAAATCCATATTGACTTTGCTAATGTTGAAAAAGTGCTGTATTAAATAACTTATGAGCTTGTTTGCATAAGTTAAATCATTAGCTTCTTTTCCAGGAAGCGGATCTATAATTACAAATGACTCATGTATTTTCCATTTCTTAAAACATCCAAGAGAAGTAGCAAGGATCCACACCAAAAAAAGAAAGAACTGTATCAGCTCATGTTTCCACAAATACTTCTAGATAAATTATGGCATAGCTGAAATCACATTGACCCATCCATCTGACAAGACTTTGCTAATAATGCATTTGTGCTACTTGCTAGTTTTAGCAAGCAACACAATGTCTCTGAACTTGTATTATTCAATTGGCACAATAGCATTAAGAGCAATTATTTTGTAGAATCATTCTGAGGATCACTTCTGTAAAATATCTCACATGATTTGAATGCTAATAAATAACTTAAAATAGACTAACTTTACCTCTAACATTTTCAGTGCAGTTTTCATTAGTGGTAATACATTTTGAAATTGTTTATTTTACCCAAACTGTAAATAAATGAGTAAGCTAGGCATATTTCTCTTACTACGGTGTTATCATTTCTGCATAACAGAATGTCCATGTTTTGTTATGCTTTGTTTGATTATAAGTGTAAGGCATACGGTTAAGTTCTAACTTTGTGGTTGCTGTGTTATCAGAATTTAGCACCATTCTTGGCACAAAACAGATATTCTATAAATGCTGTTGCCTGTAAAGACAATTCTCTTTCTTTACTTTTAACATTAAGGTCTGGTAAAACACTTAAGACATAAGAAAGGAAAAGAAAACAAATACATTTTGAAAAAGACAACAACTGACCTGCTACTCTGGCAAATAGCATTTTCTCAGACCTTTCAATTCAAGTACTATACTTATAAAATGAAAAGTATTCTTCAAAGGAGCTCAGAAGCACTAGTGCATAAAAGGGATTTATTGCTTCAATTGGAATTTTTATAATGTCAATTGGGAGAAGAAAAAAATCCATTTCTTTTTTACTAATATCTGCAAACTTTATCTGTTAAGGAATAATTTAAGTAGAAAACTATATTTTCCGAAAGAGCTAAAAGATGTGTATGTTAGAAATGTAAGTGAAAAAGAATGTGACAATATCTTAGTGAGGGATTCCACAGGCTAGAGTGTTTATTGGGTAGAAACCTCCTGAAATGTGGTTGATATACTCAATATTCAGCAGAATTACAGTGCTACCACCAAAGGAAATGAAGGAAAAAGAAAACAAATTCCAGGTACTCTAAATAGAGAGAGAGAGAGAGAGAGAGAGAGAACAGAGAGATCAGTCGCTCAGTCGTGTCCGACTCTTTGCGACCCCATGAACTGCAGCACGCCAGGCCTCCCTGTCCATCACCAGCCCCCGGAGGTCACTCACACTCACATTCACCAAGTCAGTGGTGCCATCCAGCCATCTCATCCTCCGTCATCCCCTTCTCCTCCTGCCCTCAATCCCTCCCAGCATCAGAGTCTTCTCCAATGAGTCAACTCTTCGCATGGGGTGGCCAAAATACTGGAGTTTCAGCTTTAGCATCATTCCTTCCAAAGAAATCCCAGGGCTGATCTCCTTCAGAATGGACCAGTTGGATCTCCTTGCAGTCCAAGGGACTCTCAAGAGTCTTCTCCAACACCACAGTTCAAAAGCATCAATTCTTCAGCGCTCAGCCTTCTTCACAGTCCAGCTCTCACATCCATACATGACCACAGGAAAGACCATAGCCTTGACTAGGCGAACCTTTGTTGGCAAAGTGATGTCTCTGCTTTTGAATATGCTATCAAGGTTGGTCATAACTTTCCTTCCAAGGAGCAAGCGTCTTTTAATTTCATGCTGCAGTCACCATCTGCAGTGATTTTGGAGCCCAGAAAAATAAAGTCTGACACTGTTTCCACTGTTTCTCCATCTATTTCCCATGTAGTGATGGGACCAGATGCCATGATCTTCATTTTCTGAATGTTGAACTTTAAAGCCAACCTTTTCACTCTCCACTTTCACTTTCATCAAGAGGCTTTTGAGTTCCTCTTCACTTTCTGCCATAAGGGTGGTGTCATCTGCATATCTGAGGTTATTGATATTTCTCCCGGCAATCTTGATTCCAGCTTGTGTTTCCTCCAGTCCAGCATTTCTCATGATGTACTCTGCATATAAGTTAAATAAACATGGTGACAATATACAGCCTTGACGTACTCCTTTTCCTATTTGGAACCAGTCTGTTGTTCCATGACCAGTTCTAACTGTTGCTTCCTGACCTGCATACAGATTTCTCAAGAGGCAGATCAGGTGGTCTGGCATTCCCATCTCTCTCAGAATTTTCCACAGTTAATTGTGATCTACACAGTCAAAGGCTTTGGCATAGTCAATAAAGCAGAAATAGATGTTTTTCTGGAACTCTCTTGCTTTTTCGATGATCCAGCGGATGTTGGCAATTTGATCTCTGGTTCCTCTGCCTTTTCTAAAACCAGCTTGAACATTAGGAAGTTCACGGTTCACATATTGCTGAAGCCTGGCTTGGAGAATTTTGAGCATTACTTTACTAGCGTGTGAGATGAGTGCAATTGTGGGGTAGTTTGAGCACTCTTTGGTATTGCCTTTCTTTGGGATTGGGACCATTTCCTATTTGGCATCCAGGACTGCGCTTTCCATGGTTACTCTGAAGGTAAAGAATCTGCCTGCAGTACAGGAGACTGGGGTTTGATCCCTGTGTCAGGAAGATCCCCTGGAGAAGGAAATGGAAACCCACTCAGTATTCTTGCCTGGAGAATCCTATGGACAGAGGAGCCTGGTGGGCTACAGTCCATGGGGTGGCAAACAGTCAGACATGACTGAACAACTACACACACACTCGACCACTGAAGCTCTAGTGTGTTCCCTAAACAAAGAAGAAGTTTCAGGTATGCCAGTGCTTTGAATAAGATTTCTGGTTTTCTAGATTCTGTGTTACTCTTGTAACAAGTGAAAAAGGAGTCCTAGAGTTCCGCATGCTTCCAATAAGGTCTTAACCAACCCTTTCCTAAAATAATCTCAACTAACCTACTCTGCTGCTGCTAAGTCACTTCAGTTGTGTCCGACTCTGTGCGACCCCATAGACAGCAGACCACCAGGCTTCTCTGTCCCTGGGGTTCTCCAGGCAAAAACATTGGAGTGGGTTGCCATTTCGTTCTCCAATGCATGAAAATGAAAAGTGAAAGTGAAGTCACTCAGTCACGTCTGACTCCTCGAGACCTCATGGACTGCAGCCCACCAGGCTCCTCCATCCATGGGACTCTCCAGGCAAGAGTACTAGAGTGGGTTGCCATTGCCTTCTCCAACCCACTCTAGAAGCATCTATAAAAATAACATTTAATCCTTTGATCACCCTTTATGTAAATTCCATCCAGATACCCAGGATTACTAACTTGTTCTATATACTATCTATTGCCTATTCTCCAAGGGTGCTGACTCCATACATAGTCATTCTTCAACTCCTGACACCACTTCAATTTAATTTCTGGAACTCTTACTATCAGCAGTAAAATTTTAAAACTTTCTTGTTTTAATTTTATTTTTAATTGGGGGATAATTGCTTTATAATACTGTGTTGGTTTCTGCCATGTATATATCAGTATGAATCAGCCATAGATATACATACATGCCCTTCTTCTTGAACCTGCCTCCACTCTCCTACCCCAGCCCATCCCTCTAGGTTTCAACCTAAAGTCTTCTTCAACATCTTGATGCCTTTTTTTTTGCACCCTGACCACCAAGACAGAGGCAACATTTCTTGTTACTCACTATCACTTCCAGACCTTTATTTCTCATTCTTCCCTAGAAATCTGAAATGTTTCTTTAACCACCATATTTGATCCCTTGATCTTGGTAAATTCTGGCTCACTGTTTAGTTCAGTTCAGTCGTTGAGACCCCATGGACTGCAGCATGCCAGGCTTCTCTGTAATCCCTCCTAAAATAGTTTTTAGCAGTTCCATTACCAAGATAGTTTATATTTCTAGCACTTTCACATTTCAACTGTTTTGATTTCTTCTCCCTTCAATGATTGTGCTTGCCTCCCTTTCTTAGCAATACATTGCTATTTTTATTCACAGAACTTTCTCAATCTCATATTACTTTAATCTCAATTTCGAGTCCCATAAATTCTAACCACAAATTCCTAATAGTTCACTCTCCCAAGTACTTTAACATTTCTTTCATACCAACCATCCTTATTAATTGCTTTTCAACCCTCTTATCTTTTTACTTCCCTCCTTTCTAGCTTGAAGTAAGATTAATTATTATAATTATTTCCTTTCAGACAACCTCAGTTCCCTCGGCCCCTTTTTGCTACTTCTTTCACCTGTCAAAACCATAACCCTAAAAAAATAATTATGCTGACTGTTCTCATTTTGAAATCATAACCACAAACCTCAAGTGGCTCTTTAATGATGTGAGCAATCATATTGCATTTCCCTTTCAATCTCTCTCTCACTCTCTTAGAATTCAATTTTGTAAGTTCTTCAGTTTGATCAAGCTTGGAGCTTCTCTTTTAAAATGTCAAAATTATTTGATGACATTGTGTCAACTGAAGTTGGAAAATGGAAGTTAGAGTAGATCTTGTAAAAGTTCACATTTACATTTACTCATCTGCTTAACTCTATGGTCACTCTCCAATTTATTCCTCTTATTGGAGATAAATTGCCCTTGTTCCTAAGTAAAGTCAGGCTTTCTGCATGTGTTACTTGCTGTTCAGTTGCTCAGTTGTGTCTGACTCTTTGCAACTCCATGGACTGCAGTACACTGAGCTTTCTTGGCCTTCACTATCTCCCGGGGTTTGCTCAAACTCATGTCCACTGAGTCAGTGATGCCATCCAACCATCTCATCCTCTGTTGCCTTCTTCTCCTCATGCCCTCAACCCTTCCCAGCATCAGTCCTGTCCAATGAGTTGGCTTTTTGCATCAGGTGGCCAAAGTTTTGGAGCTTCAGCATCCATCCTTCCATTGAATATTCAGGATTGATTTCCTTTAGGATTGACTGGTTTGATTTCCTTGCTATCTAGGGGACTCTCAAGAGTCTCCTCCAGCACCACAGTTTGAAAGCATCAATTCTTCGGTGTTCAGTTGTCTTTATGTGTACTAGATTCTATTTTGTAACATATTTTAATAAATATACCTTCAGCAAGTCAACCACTACTTTTGCATCATCAACATTAACTTTCATTTGGATAATTCCTATCAGATAACAAAAGCTTTTCTTCTCTCCATTTAAAACAATTTAAAACCTTTCTTAAGCCTACAACTTTCTCTATTTGCTGTCTCATTTCTTAGCTTCCGTATAGAGCAAAATTTTCTCCTCTTTCTTTTCTACTTTTCTTTTATAAAATTTTAAAATTTAGATATTATTTACACAAAATATAAAATAAATGTATGGTTTAAAAATTATTTTAGAGGCTTCCCTGAAACCAGTGGTTAAGACTCCATGCTTCCACTGCAGGGGACAAGGATTTGATCTCTGGTTGGGGAACTAAGTTCCTACAAACTGTGTGGTATGGTAAAAAAAGAAAGAAAGAAAGAAAGTTTTAGCACAGACTAGCTTATGATTACACATGTCAAGGAATAGAAATTAACCAGATACTCAGAAACCCTCTAGGGTTGCCTCTCAGTCACAAAGCATTCCTTTCATCTTAAGAGTTATTTTTGTTTTGATCCTGATTATAACCAATTTTTAAATTTCTCTTAGACAGCTTTCTATTCTTTTTGAATTATTTGTTTGCATTCATTCTCTATAGAAATGCTGTTTTGAATTTTGCCAATGGCTTCCATGTTGCTAAACCAATGAGTCCTCATCTTAGTTAATGGACTATTATTTGACTATTAACATCTATCTACTTCTTATACACCACATTCTTTCTTCTTCCTTATTCTTCTGGTGCCTCATTCTCCTGAATTTTAGTACTATTATTATTAAAAACATTTGACAGAAAGATACCTCCTCAAACTTTTAAGTGTTCAGTACAGTTTTGTTAATCATATGTGCACATCATTGTATAGAGGGATACAGAATTTTTTCATCGTGCTTAACTCAAACTCTATGCTCACTGAACAGCAACTTCCCATTTCCCTCCAATTCCTGACAACTGTTATTTACTTTCTGCTTCTATGGACTTGACTATTTTAGCTACCTCATATAAGTGGAATTATGCACTATTTCTCCTGTAACTGGCTTACTTCACTTAGCAATAAGTCTTCAAGGTTTACCTATGTTGTGCATTGTGGGATTCCCTTCTTTCTCAAGACTGACTTTTATGACACTACGTGTATATACCACATTTTCTATATCAATGTACCTACTGGGGGACATTTAGATTGCTTCTACCTCTTGCTACTGTCAATATCACTGTAGTGATCATAGAACTGCAAACATCATTTCAAGATCCTGCTTTCAATTATTTTGGATAAATACCTAGAAGTGGTATTGCTGGATTATATATGGCAGTTTTATTGTTAATTTTCTGAGGAAAATCATTTTATTTTCCTTAACAGCCACAGCATTTTAGAGTCCCAAGAACAATGAACAATTCTTTCACATCTTCAAGATCATTTGTTATTTTTTAAAATGATGGCCATCACAGGTATAAAGTGATATCTCACTGTGACTTTGATCTTAATTCCCTTGATAGTTAATAGTTAAGAGTTTCTCTGATAGCTGTTGCTCATTTGTATGTCTTCTTTACAAAAGTGGCTATTCAAGATCTTTGTATATTTTTCAATTGAGTTATTGATTCTGGGGTTATCAATTGTTATTGTGTTGTAGGAGTTTGTTGTTTATTTTAGATATTAACCTTGTGTCAGATAGATGGTTTGAAAATATTTCATCTGATTCTGTAGGTTCCCTTTTTATCCTGTTGTTTTTTGTTTTTGTTTTTTTTTTTCTTTCTGCCCAGAAGATTTTAAGTTTGATATAGTTCAATTTATTTATTTTTGCTTTTTTTGGCCTGTGCTCTTGGTATTAAATTCTAGAAGCCATTGCTATGACAAATGTCTAGAAGCTTTTCCTTTATCTTTTCTTCTATAAGTTTTATAGTTTAAGGTCTCACATTTAAGTTTTAAACCCACTTTAAGTTTATTTTTGTGAACAGTGTAAGACAAAGGTCCTATCTCATTATTTTGTATGTGCCTATCCAGTTTCAGGAAACAGTGGAAACAGTGTCAGACTTTATTTTTCTGGGCTCCAAAATCACTGCAGATGGTGACTACAGTGATGAAATTAAAAGGCGCTTACTCCTTGGAAGGAAAGTTATGACCAACCTAGATAATGTATTCAAAAGCAGAGACATTACTTTACCAACAAAGGTTCATCTAGTCAAGGCTATGGTTTTTCCTGTGGTCATGTGTGGATGTGAGAGTTGGACTGTGAAGAAAGCTGAGCACTGAAGAATTGATGCTTTTGAACTGTGGTGTTGGAGAAGACTCTTGAGAGTCCCTTGGACTGCAAGGAGATCCAACCAGTCCATTCTGAAGGAGATCAGCCTTGGGATTTCTTTGGAAGGAATGATGCTAAAGCTGAAACTCCAGTATTTTGCCCACATCATGCGAAGAGTTGACTCATTGGAAAAGACTCTGATGCTGGGAGGCATTGGGGGCAAGACGAGAAGGGGATGACAGAGGATGAGATGGCTAGATGGCATCACTGACTCGATGGATGTGAGTCTGAGTGACCTCCGGGAGTTGGTGATGGACAGGGAGGCCTGGCGTGCTACAATTCATGGGGTCGCAAAGAGTGGGACATGACTGAGCGACTGATCTGATCTGATCTGATCTGATCCAGTTTCCCACTACCATTTGTTAATGAAAATATCCTTTCCCCGTTATGTATTCTTGGCATCCTTATTGAATATCATCAGACCATATGCATGGGTTTGTTTCTAAGTTCTCTATACTATTTCATTGGTCTGTATATCTGACTTTATGCCAGGACCCCACTGTTTGATTATGTACATAATATTCTTACATAAGATCTAAAATTATGTAATATGTATGTTACATAATGGGTTTTCATATGTTTTGAAGTCAAGAAAAATGAGGACTCCAGTTTTCTTCTTCTTTCTCAAGATTACTTTGTCTATTTTAGTTCTTTGTGGTCCCATATGACAAATAGGATGTTTGTCTATTTTTGTAAAAAAATGCCAATGATATTTCTACATATATTCCATTGAATTTGTAGATGTTTGGATGATATGAACATTTTAACAATATCAGTTCTTTCAATTCCTTGCCAGTTTTAATTCTGGTATCCATATTTTCAATATTCACAGTTTTCAATTACATATATTTCACTTCCTCAGTTAAATTTAAGTGTTATGTCTTTTTTTAATGTTTCAATATTGATGGACAGGGAGGCCTGGTGTGCTGCAGTTCATGGGGTCGCAAAGAATTGGACACGACTGAGCGACTGATCTGATCTGATCTGATCTGATTCATTTGTTTATTTCATAAGGATTTATTTAATATTTACTATATTTCAAAGTGTTGACTATAAACTGTGTATATTATGAGGCAGACAGATATGAGCAATCATGGATTAACTTTAGGCTGCAACAGGTGTAATGACAAGCAAAGTGCAATGTACAAAATGGGAAACAGAGAAGAAACTGATCAGTTCTGTACTTGAGGGACTAAAAGAGAGTAGGGACAGTCCTTATGGGGGAAGAAAGGCTTGAGCAAAGGCCTGGAACCCAAACAGTTCATGTGCCTAGTTGACAAAGGGAAGGATATGGGAAAGCAGTCAGGAGACTATCTGGTGTGTGCAAAGACTAGAACCAGAGGCAGCATGGAGATTCCATGTGGGAGAGTAGGAGGAAATAGTGCAGGAATAGAAGGCTAATGCCAGAGGAAAGAAAGACCTTTCAAACCACACTCAGGACCTTAGTGGAGAAGTCATAAAAGGGTTTTAGATAAAGGAATGACACTTTGATTCCTAATCAATATTCTAAAATGAATAGATATGAATATCTGAATTGGTAAGTAAAGTAGATAGATAGATATAAGATCTATTAACATACAGTTTTCCATTCAAATAAGCTGATTAAGATGCATGTATTTAGTCACTCAGTCAGGTCCAACTCTGTGATCTCATGTACTGCAACCTGCTAGGCTCCCCTGTTAATGAGATTCTTCAAGGAAGAATACTGGAGTGGGTTGCCATTCCTTTCCCCAGGGCATCTTCCTGACCCAGGGATCAAACACAAGTCTTTATGTCACTTGCTTTGGCAGGCAGGTTCTTTACCACTAGCGCCACCTGTGAAGCCTGTTAAAAACGAAGAAATGAAGCATAAACTTGATAGCTCCTTTCCTTAGCGAACATAGTGTCCTTTCACTTAGTTTTTTTTTTTTTTTTTTAATTTTATTTTGGAGCATAGTTGTAACAATGTTATGTTGTTTCACATGTACAGTAAAATGTTTCATATATATACATATATATTCTTTTTTCAAATTCTTTTTTCATTTAGGTTGTTACAGAATATTAAGCCTCATTTCCTGTCCTTATGGGACTGACATATACATACTGCTGTGATTAACTATTATTTATATTTGATGCTAAAGTAAATGTGATTATTTTCTTGATTTTCTTTCTGTGTAGTTCATTGTTAGTATATAAAGACACAACTGATTTTTCTATGTTAATTTTGTATCCTGAAACTTTGTTGAATTCATTTATTGTATATAACACTTTTGTAGTGAAAACCTAAGGATTTTTACATATCAGACTATATATTGTGTAAACAGAAATAATTATACATTTTTTCTGATTCAGTTCAGTTCAGTTGCTCAGTCATGTCCTACTCTTTGCGACCCCATGAACTGCAGCACGCCAGGCCTCCTTGTCCATCACCAACTCCGAAAGTTTACCCAAACTCATGCTCATTGAGTCAGTGGTGCCATCTAACCATCTCATCCTCTGTCATCCCCTTTTCCTCCTGCCTTCAATCTTTCCCAACATCAGGGTCTTTTCAAATGAGTCAGCTCTTTGCATCAGGTGGCCAAAATATTGGCGTTTCAGCTTCAACATCAGTCCTTCCAATGAACACCCAGAACTGATTTCCTTTAGGGTGGACTGGTTGTATCTCCTTGCAGTCCAAGGGACTCTCAAGAGTCTTCTCCAAAACCACAGTTCAAAAGCATCAATTCTTCTGCATTCAGCTTTCTTTATAATCCAACTCTCACATTCATACATGACTGCTGGAAGTTTAGAATGTTTTATTTTTTTATGCTTTAATTGCTCTATCTAAGACTTCCAGGACTATGCTGATTAAAAGTGAGAAGAATGGAAATATTTGCCTTGTTCCTATTTTCTAGGAAAAATTATTGAGTATTACATTGGCTGTGGTCTTTTCACATATGACCTTTATTATGCTGAGGTACATAAGTGCTCAGTTGCTTCAGTCATGTCCAACTCTTTGCCACACTATGGACTGTAGCCTGCCAGGCTCCTCTGTCCATAGGGATTCTCCAGGCAAGAATACTGCTGTGGGTTGCCATGCCCTTCTCCAGAGGATCTTCCCAATGCAGGGATTGAATTTAGGTCTTTTGCACTGCAGGCAGATTCTTTACTGACTGAGTCACCACTTGTTGACAGTTTTTATCATGAAAGGGTATTGAATTTTGTCAAATTTTACTACTTCTATTAAGATGATCGTATTATTTTTGTCCTTCATTTTATTAATGTGATATATCACATTTATTGATTTTTGTATATTGAACCATGCTTAACCCCATGGATAAAATTCCACTTGGTCATACTATAAAATTTTATTTAATTTATCTTGCTATTAATTTGCTACAGATTTTTGCATCCTTGACCAATACAGGAGTTAGGAGCACTGACCCTCCATGCAGTTGAAAATACATCTATAGCTTGTAACTCCCCAAATTCTTAACTATTAGTAGCCTATTTTGACTGTAAACCTTACTGGTAAATAAGCAGTTGATTAATATGTGTTTTGGAAATTCCCTGTGGTCCAGTGGTTATGACGCTGCACTTCCACTGCAGGGGGCCTGAGTTTGATTCCTGATCAGGGAATCAAAATCCTTCAAGTAGTGCAGCCAAAAAAAAAAAAAAAAAAAAATCATGTTTTGTATGTTATATGTATTATACACTGTACTCTTAAAGTAAGCTAGAGAAAATAAAATGTTATTAAGAATACCATAAGGAAGAGAAAATATATTTACAGTAGTGTATTGGTACTCTTATCACACCTCCCTGGTGGCTCAGATGGTAAAGAATTCACCTGCAATGCAGGAAACTCTGGTTCAATCCCTGGACTAGAAAGATTCCCTGGAGGAAGGCTTAGCAACTCACTCCAGCATTCTTACCTGGAGAATCCCCACTAACAGAGGAGCCTGGAGAGCTGTAGTCCATGAGGTCTCAAAGAGTCAAACACGACTGAGCAGCTAAACACAGCACAGCATTGTACTTATCAATACCATTAAGTTTACATGGTCTGCTTATAAAAAATACCATAAGTTCACATGGCCTGTCAGCATCTGTATCATTATTTTCTTTTATGATACAAAACACTGCAGATGTTTCAAGCATTGCTAGCACTAAACATAAGAAATGAAAATCTACTGTGAAAAAGAAATTCATATTTATTTACAGGTACAAGAATTCATGCATTGATAATGTGGAAACAGCAATATGATTGTTTATGGTAGTCTAGTGTAATCTATTAGATAGCTTTAAGGTAGCCTAGCCTATACACTAATGAAAGAATCTTTATAAAATTTTTATATCATACGGCATTACAGTCATTTTCATAATACAGCAGGGGAAACATTGCAACATTTTTTAAATCACTTACTTGTGATCATAGTCTAATAGGCAGTTTTTCAAATTGCAAGAGAGAGAGGCATTCTGTATGGCAATGTAATTGTTTGAAAGTAAAGAATAAAGCAGTAAAAACTAACATATTATTAATTTTATATTAAGTATTACATTATGCCTATATAAGGATAAGCTGTCCACTTCAATACACACCTTGCAAAGAATATTCTACAAGATGAAATCTTTGGCAATGACAATGATAATGACACAAAAAGGTCTCATACAGTTTTTGTGGTAGAATTCTTAGATTTTCACTTGAAGATGCTCACACACATACATAATAGATAAGATTATTAATTATACAGCATGATGATTATTTACGATTCATTAAATAGAAGAGGATCATCATTAAAGTCTTCATTCTCATCATCTTCACAATGAGTAAACTGAGGAGGAGAAGGAAGAGGAAGGTGGGTCTTAGTACCTCAGGGGTGGCAGAAGCATACTAAGGGGAGGAAATAGAAGGGGAGGCAGGCGTGTTTAGTGAAACTTTAAGAAATAGACTGTAGTTGCCTTCTGACCTTTTTGCCTTGTCATTTCTGTACAAATGTTTCTATACAGCACCAATCATTTTGCCATTGTTTGCTCAAGTTTCAGCACCCATATCATCAGATCAGATCAGATCAGTCGCTAAGTCGTGTCCGACTCTTTGCGACCCCATGAACCGCAGCACGCCAGGCCTCCCTGTCCATCACCAGCTCCCGGAGCTCACTCAGACTCACACCCATCAAGTCAGTGATGCCATCCAGCCATCTCATCCTCTGTCGTTCCCTTCTCCTCCTGCCCTCAATCCCTCCCAGCATCAGAGTCTTCTCCAATGAGTCAACTCTTCTCATGAGGTGGTCAAAATACTGGAGTTTCAGCTTTAGCATCATTCCTTTCAAAGAAATTCCAGGATTGATCTCCCTCAGAATGGACTGGTTGGATGTCCTTGCAGTCCAAGGGACTCTTAAGAGTCTTCTCCAACACCACAGTTCAAAAGCATCAATTCTTCGGCGCTCAGCCTTCTTCATAGTCCAGCTCTCACATCCATACATGACCACAGGAAAGACCATAGCCTTGACTAGGGGAACTTTGTTGGCAAAGTAATGTCTCTGCTTTTGAATATTCTATCTAGGTTGGTCATAACTTTCCTTCCAAGGAGTAAGCATCTTTTAATTTCATGGCTGCAGTCACCATCCGCAGTGATTTTGGAGCCCAGAAAAATAAAGTCTGACACTGTTTCCACTGTTTCCCCATCTATTTCCCATGTAGTGATGGGACCAGATGCCATGATCTTCGTTTTCTGAATGTTGAGCTTTAAGCCAACCTTTTCACTCTCCACTTTCACTTTCATCAAGAGGCTCTTAAGCCCTTCTTCACTCTCTGCCATAAGAGTGGTGTCATCTGCATATCTGAGGTTATTGATATTTCTCCCAGCAATCTTGATTCCAGCTTGTGTTTCTTCCAGTCCAGCATTTCTCATGATGTACTCTGCATATAAGTTAAATAAACATGGTGACAATATGCAGCCTTGATGTACTCCTTTTCCTAGTTGGAACCAGTCTGTTGTTCCATGACCAGTTCTAACTGTTGCTTCCTGACCTGCATACAGATTTCTCAAGAGGCAGATCAGGTGGCCTGGTATTCCCATCTCTTTCAGAATGTTCCATAGTTTATTGTGATCCACACAGTCAAAGGCTTTGGCATAGTCCATAAAGCAGAAATAGATGTTTTTCTGGAACTCTCTTGCTTTTTCCATGATCCAGTGGATGTTGGCAATTTGATCTCTGGTTCCTCTGCCTTCTCTAAAACCAGCTTGAACATCAGGAAGTTCACGGTTCACATATTGCTGAAGCCTGGCTTGGAGAATTTTGAGCATTACTTTACTAGCGTGTTAGATTAGTGCAATTGTGGGGTAGTTTGAGCACTCTTTAGCATTGCCTTTCTTTGGGATTGGGATGAAAACTGACCTTTTCCAATCTTGTGGCCACTGCTGAGTTTTCCAAATTTGCTGGCATATTGAGTGCAGCACTTTCACAGCATCATCCTTCAGGATTTGGAATAGCTCCACTGGAATTCCATCACCTCCACTAGCTTTGTTCGTAGTGATGCTTTCCAAGGCCCACTTGACTTCACATTCCAAGATGTCTGGCTCTAGGTCAGTGTTCACATCATCATGGTTATCTGGGTCATGAAGCTCTTTTTTGTACAGTTCTTCTGTGTATTCTTGCCACCTCTTCTTAATATCTTCTGCTTCCGTTAGGTCCATACCATTTCTGTCCTTTATCGAGCCCATCTTTGCATGAAAAGTTCCTTTGGTATCTCTGATTTTCTTGAAGAGATCCCTAGTCTTTCCCATTCTGTTGTTTTCCTCTATTTCTTTGCATTGATCACTGAAGAAGGCTTTCTTATCTCTTCTTGCTATTCTTTGGAACTCTGCATTTAGATGTTTATATCTTTCCTTTTCTTCTTTGCTTTTTGCTTCTCTTCTTTTCACAGCTATTTGTAAGGCCTCCCCAGACAGCCATTTTGCTTTTTTTGCATTTCTTTTCCATGGGGATGGTCTTGATCCCTGTCTCCTGTACAATGTCACGAACCTCATTCCATAGTTCGTCAGGCACTCTATCTATCAGATCTAGGCCCTTAAATCTATTTCTCACTTCCACTGTATAATCATAAGGGATTTGATTTAGGTCATACCTGAATGGTCTAGTGGTTTCCCCTACTTTCTTCAATTTCAGTCTGAATTTGGCAATAAGGAGTTCATGGTCCGAGCCACAGTCAGCTCCTGGTCTTGTTTTTGCTGATTGTATAGAGCTTCTCCATCTTTGGCTGCAAAGAATGTAATCGATCTAATTTTGGTGTTGACCATCTGGTGATGTCCATGTGTAGAGTCTTCTCTTGTGTTGTTGGAAGAGGATATTTGGTATGACCAGTGCATTTTCTTGGCAAAACTCTGTTAGTCTTTGCCCTGCTTCATTCCGTGTTCCAAGGCCAAATTTTCCTGTTACTCCAGGTGTTTCTTGACTTCCTACTTTTGCATTCCAGTCCCCTATAATGAAAAGGACATCTTATTTGGGTGTTAGTTCTAAAAGGTCTTGTAAGTCTTCATAGAACCGTTCAACTTCAGCTTCTTCAGCATTACTGGTTGGGGCATAGACTTGGATTACTGTGACATTGAATGGTTGGCCTTGGAAACGAACAGAGATCATTCTGTAATTTTTGAGATTGCATCCAAGTACTGTATTTCGGACTCTTTTGTTGACCATGATGGCCACTCCATTTCTTCTGAGGGATTCCTGCCCACAGTAGTAGATATAATGGTCCTCTGAGTTAAATTCACCCATTCCAGTCCATTTTAGTTCGCTAATTCCTAGAATGTCGACATTCACTCTTGCTGTCTCTTGTTTGACCACTTCCAATTTGCCTTGATTCATGGACCTGGCATTCCAGGTTCCTATGCAATATTGCTCTTTACAGCATCAGACTTTGCTTCTATCACCAGACACATCCACAGCTGGGTATTCTTTTTGCTTTGGCTCCATCCCTTCATTCTTTCTGGAGTTATTTCTCCACTGATCCCTAGTAGCATATTGTGCCCCTACTGACCTGGGGAGTTTCTCTTTCAGTATCCTATCATTTTTTCTTTTCATACAAGGTTCATATTATAACAGAAGTCAAAAAGCAGTCTTGAATAATTAAAAGTCTTGCACCAAATTGTCTAATGTTAATTTGTTTCCTGAAGTTACTTTTCTTCATCATCTGGCATTGGTTTAAAAACACCCATTTCCATCAACATATCTTCTCTTAATTCCTCTCGTATAGTGTCCATTGGCTCTTGAATTTCTCAAGATGCCTATCTTGAAATCCTTCAGCCGCCCACCCCCTGCCCTCGGCTTTTGCCATATCCACAGCGCTTTCACTGTTTCCTTGATTGGTTCTGTCACAAATTGTGTGAAATCATACACAACATCTGGGCACAGTTTTCTTCAGCATGAATGTATTGTTTCAGACTCGATGTCTTTCACAACTTTTTATGTAACAACAATGGCATCTTCAATGATATAATTGTTCCAGTCTGTTTTTTATGTTCTTTATCAGGGTTCTCTTCCATAGTGTTGGCAATCTTTTTCATTAAACACCATGTGTAATGAGCCTCAATTATCTTTATGACCCCCTGATCTAGAATCTGAGGTTTGGGGTATGAATAGACAGCTTCCATGTCATTAGTTTGAACACATGTGTTTCTAGGTGGTCAAGGGTATTGTCCAATATTAAAAGAACTTTGAAAAGCAGTCCCTTACTGGCAAGGTATTTTACTTCCTGACTTCAGGGACAAATATCAATGAAACCATCCCAGTAAAAGGGCTCAAATTGTCCAGAACTTCTTGTTGTACAACTAATAGACTGGCAACTGGTGTTTATCTTTTTATTTTTTTTTCAAGGTTCAGATGTTAGAAGCTTTGTAGATAAAAGCACTCCTGATCATAATCCAGATTTCACGTGTCTAAGAATAGACACGTCAACTGAGAGTAAAGAGAGTTTTATCTCTTTCTTTCTAAACTGCATAATGTTTGCTTGTCTTAATTATGTATTTTGTCTTATTGCACTAGATAAGACCTCCAGTTTAGTGTTGAATAGAGGTAGTAAGAGTAAGCATCACTGTCTTGTTTTTGATTTTAGGGAAAAAATTCAGTCTTACATTAAATATGATGTTCAGATCAGATCAGTCACTCAGTCATGTCTGACTCTTGGTGACCCCATGAATCACAGCACACCAGGCCTCCCTGTCCATCACCAAATCCCGGAGGTCACTCAGACTCACATCCATCGAGTCAGTGATGCCATCCAGCCATCTCATCCTCTGTCATCCCCTTCTCCTCTTGCCCCCAATCCCTCCCAGCATCAGAGTCTTCTCCAATGAGTCAACTCTTCGCATGAGGTGGACAAAATACTGGAGTTTCAGCTTTAGCATCATTCCTTCTAAGGAAATCCCAGGGCTGATCTCCTTCAGAATGGACCGGTTGGATCTCCTTGCAGTCCAAGGGACTCTCAAGAGTCTTCTCCAACACCACAGTTCAAAAGCATCAATTCTTTGGTGCTCAGCCTTCTTCACAGTCCAGCTCTCACATCCATACATGACCACAGGAAAAACCATAGCCTTGACTAGACGAACCTTTGTTGGTAAAGTAATGTCTCTGCTTTTGCATATGCTGTTGGTCATAACTTTCCTTCCAAGAAGTAAGTGTCTTTTAATTTCATGGCTGCAGTCATCATCTGTAGTGATTTTGGAGCACCAAAAAATAAAGTCTGACACTATTTCCACTGTTTCCCCATCTATTTCCCATGAAGGAATGGGACCAGATGCCATGATCTTCATTTTCTGAATGTTGAGCTTTAAGCCAACTTTTTCACTCTCCACTTTCATTTTCGTCAAGAGGCTTTTGAGTTCCTCTTCACTTTCTGCCATAAGGGTGGTGTCGTCTGCATATCTGAGATTATTGATATTTTTTCCAGTAATGTTGATTCCAGCTTGTGATTCTTCCAGCCCAGCGTTTCTCATGATGTACTTTGCATATAAGTTAAATAAACAGGGTAACAATATACAGCCTTGACGAACTCCTTTTCCAATTTGGAACCATTCTTTTGTTCCATGTCCAGTTCTAACTGTTGCTTCCTGACCTGCATACAAATTTCTCAAGAGGCAGATCAGGTGGTCTGGTATTCCCATCTCTTTCAGAATTTTCCACAGTTTATTGTGATCCACACAGTCAAAGGCTTGGCATAGTCAATAAAGCAGAAATAGATGTTTTTCTGGAACTCACACATATACAAATACATACATATATATATACATACACACACACACACACACACACACACACACACACATATATATATATATATATACTGTATACATAATATATAATTTGTAGATGATCTTTATCAGCTTAAGGGCATATCCTTCTATCCCTTGCTAGGAATTTGAATCCTGAGGAAAGTGTCAACTTTGTCAAATGCTTTATCTTCAGTTATTGAGATGACTGTATGATTTTGTTTTTATTGTGTTTTCAATATGGTGAAATATATTGATCTTTAAATACTAAGGAATATTATCTTACTGAGATAAACTCTACCTGATCCTGATTTTTAGTTCCATTCAGTTCACTCACTCAGTCATGTCTGACTCTTTGCGATCCCATGGGCTGCAGCCAGGCTCCCCTATCCATCACCAACTCCTGGAGTTTGCTCAAACTCTTATTCGTTGAGTGGGTGATGCCATCCAATCATCTCATCCTCTGTTGTCCCTACTTCCTCCTGCCTTCAATCTTTCCCAGCATCAGGGTGTTTTCCAATGAGTCAGTTCTGCACATCAGGTGGCCAAAGTATTGGAGCTTCAGCTTCAGCATCAGTCCTTTCAATGAATATTCAGGACTGATTTCCTTTAGGATTAACTGGCTTGATATCCTTGCAGTCCATTTTTGATCATTTATAGTCCTTGTTTGATTATTTGCAGTCTTTACATTACAATTCAGCAAACTACAATTTTGGTCTTGGTAGAGGCACCCAGTACAGCAGGGGACAATATTACCTCCTAAAAGCCAAGTGCTTAGGTAACCCCTTCTAAAGTTAATCAGAGAGAATGATTTTCAAGTTAAGCATAAAGATAACTAAAGAAAATGTTTTCTCTGAATAAGGGATGAAGTAAGATACTGATTTATTACACCATTTTTTTTTTCTTTTTTAACACGGCCTGAATTCAACCTGAAAAGCATTTGTTAATTATTTTTGTACTTATTAAGGATATCGGTTTTAAGGTTTTTGTTTTGTTTTGTCATGTCCTTGTCTTTTTTTTTTTTTTTTGTAAAGTTAGGCAATGTACAATAAAGCTGGTTTGTACATATTCTTTCCTCTTATCTGAGTTTTGATAAATTGATGTTAGCATTTTCTTAAACATTTGATACAGTTTCGCACTGGAGCTATAGAGAATTGAAGTTTCCTTTGTGGAAAGATTCTAAATAGGGGGTTGAATATTTCCATTAAGTGGTGAATATGTAGTTTTTGACATTATCTTTTACTTACTTTTGGTAAATTGGTGACTTTAAATATATTTATTTCATCTAAAGTTGTCAAATTTGGAAAATGTTGTTCTTGCTGCTGCTGCTGCTGCTAAGTCACTTCAGTCGTGTCCGACTCTGTGCGACCCCATAGACGGAAGCTCACCAGGCTCCCCTGTCCCTGGGATTCTCCAGGCAAGAACAGTGGAGTGGGTAATGTTGTTCTTAATATCCTCTTATATTTTAGTGAGATGTTATCTAGTGATGTTTCTTTATTTATACTAAAATGTTAATGTTAATGATGTATTTGAAGAAAAATAGACTTTCTCTAATTTTTGTTTGCTTCTTTTTTTATTTGAGTCTGATTTTTATCTTTTTAAAATACTTCTTTATCTACTTCTCATCCTCTGTCGTCCCCTTCTCCTGCCCTCAATCCCTCCCAGCATTAGAGTCTTTTCCAGTGAGTCAACTCTTCACATGAAGTGGCCAAAGTTCTGGAGTTTCAGACTTAGTTTGGACTTAATTTACTCCTCTGTCCTAGATAATGGGCTTCCTTCATAACCCAGTTGGTAAAGAATCCGCCTGCAATGCAGGAAACCCTAGTTCGATTCCTGGGTTGGAAAGATCCATTGGAGAAGGGATAGGCTACCCACTCCCAGTACTCTTGGGCTCAGTTGGTAAAGAATCTGCTTGCAATGTGGGAGACCTGGGTTCCATCCCTGGGTTTGGAAGATCCCCTGGAGAATGGAAAGGCTACCCATTCCAGTATTCTGGCCTGTAGAATTCCATGGACTGTCCTAGATAATAAATGTAGAAATGCACATAGTTTATAAGAACATTCTTCTTTCTAATACAGGCATGAACATTGTGCATTTCCCTATAAATATTTCTATAATCACATCCTACTGCCATTGGGTATGTTTCATTTTTCTATGTCTCTTCAGTATAAAAGAAATTATAATGCTTCTAGTGAGCTTTTTATTTTACCTGTATGTTATTGATTTCAAAATATCTCCATATGCAGCTCTAACTTATTTCAAATTTACTTCTTTTATGATAAAAATAACATTATCCATTTTATTTAATATTTTTAAATTAGTTTAGATCTTCAAGGCTGATATATTCCTTTTTACTAAAAGTACTCTGCACATTTCAAAAAAAGTTCTTTATCCTGTTACTATGTAGAGTATTTGTTTCTTAAAATACTCCATAGCCCGTTTTACTTTCTGCTTACCCCTGATTTCATTACTCAGAAAAAAGTTTTTATTTCTCCTTCTACAGAGGTGAATTTGTCTATTATATTTTAGCTTTAATGACTAATGTTTGCATAATACAATTTTCAATTTTTTATAATATAACAAGCAGAAGTTTGTAAACAGGGTAAAATCAAGTCATCTCTTCTTCATAATTGGGGGTTTCAAACAGTAAATATAAGTTTTTAGGTAATTTGGCTTAAATCTACCATCATCTGTTTGTCCTTTAAAAGTTTTTCCATTTTATGTTTCTAATTTTTTCTTCCCTTTGAATGAGTTAAGTATTTTAAAGATTTAATTTTAGTTCTTTACATGTTTATGAGATATATTTTAATTTTTTTAAAATTTACTTTTCATTTTACTGCTTCAAATGTGCATGCTTATTTACAATTAAAATAAAGTTTGCAATGTCACATATAATCTTAGGCTATTAGAATGGTATATTTCAAAATTCTTTCCATTCTTTATGCTATTTTCTCAGATATTTAAATATATGTATATATAGGTATATTATATATAATAAACTCACTTTTCATCAAAATAGTATTATAATAATATTTTCCTTAAAAGTCAATATATATTGAGAAAATTTCAAAGAAGAGAACATATATTTTATGTTATTTATATTTATCATTTTTAGTGTTCCTGATTCTTTTATATAAATTTCTTTTGTGTTAAATTTCTATTTGATACTTTTCCCGAAGAAAGTGTTTTATCATTTCTTCTAGTATAGGACACTGGAAATTATTTTCTCATTTTTTTTATTCCTGTAATTTTTTTAAAAAAATTTACAATAATTTTTATAAGATATCTTTTCTGGTAGTAAAATTCTAAATTGAGATATTTTTTTTTTCTATTTTAGAACTCAAAGATGTTGTTCCTTTCCCTTATTGCATAGTTTGTGATGAAAATTGTGTTGTCTCTTCGTTGCTCTGCAAATAGTATGTAATATTTTCCTCTCCTCTTAATTTCCATTTCCAGTTTCCCCTGGTTTCTAGAAATTTATAAGTTGTCTTGATCATCTTATTTTCCTTTAGTGTACACTGAGCTATTTGTGTCTGAAGGTTTACTGTTTCAACATTTAAAAAAAAAAATTGTTGTTAAACCTAATATTGTCCCATATTTTCACTAATGTCTCATTTTTTTTAATTTTTAAATTCTGTGCCTTCATTTGTAAAGTTCTTATTGCTTTATCTTCAAAAATTATGATACACATCTTCACAGCATATATATTATATATATATATATATATACACGTAAATTTTATTTTAGTATAGTGGAAAAGACTCTGATGCTGGCAGGGATTAGGGGCAGGAGGAGAAGGGGACAACAGAGGATGAGATGGCTGGATGGCATCACTGATTTGATGGATGTGAGTCTGAGTGAACTCTGGGAGTTGGTGATGGACGGATAGGCCTGGCATGCTGAGATTCATGGGGTTGCAAAGAGTCAGACACAACTGAGCAACTGAACTGAACTGATATATGTCAATCTCATTGTCCCAGTTTGTCCCTCCATCCTCTTATCCCCTGATAACCATAAGTTTGCTGGTTACACCTGTGACTCCATTTCTGTTTTTTAACTAAGTTTATTTGTATACATTTTTTTGGATCCCTTATACCATACACACACACATACAACCTCAAAATGGTAAATGTAAGGCTCCACACTATAAAATTCTTATAGGAAAACATAGGCAGAACAGTCTTAGACATGAATTGCAGCAAGATCTTTTTTGATCCACTTCCTAGAGTAATTAAAATAAAAATAAACCAATGATCTAAAATTAAAAGCTTTTGCATAACAATGGAAACCATAAACAAGACAAAAAATACAACCTCAGAATGGGAGAAAATATTCCCAAACAAAGCCACTGACAAGAGATTAATCAAGAGATTAATCTCCAAAACATAAAAACAGCTCATGCAGTTCAGTACACACAAAATCTAATCAAAAAATGGATAAAAGATCTAAATATCCATTTCTCCAAAGGAGACATACAGATGTCCAAAAAGCATATGAAAAATGCTCAATATCATTAATTATTAGAGAAATGCAAATCAAAACTATGATGTAAAATTTTATTTATATTAAATAAAAAATCATTAGTTTATTATTATTAGTTAATAATAAAAAATTTTAGTGGAATAAAAAGTCATATTAATGATTAGCATTAATATGCCAAATGTTATACTTCAACCTTTTAAAATGCATTATGAATTATAATTTTATAACAAATTTTGAATCTATAAACTTTCTCTGTTATAGAAAAATGCTTGATCATGCTTTCTCAGAGTATGTTGAAGTAGGGTAAAATAATAGCTCATAAGAAGGTATAAACAAGCCAAGATTTCAGGAACATTTTATTCTATTAATTTCTCTCATTCTTTTTCACAACTCAGAACATATCTGTAATGAATGGCCATATAACTTCATTTTAGCCTTCATATTTTACTTCATTTGCTCCAATTTTTCCTTTAGAAAAGCACAATCTTCTTCATCTCTTGAAGGTATTTCTAGGATATAAAACTCAATTGCCTGGTTTTTCAAAGACAATGTAGAATGCATGGGGGTGTTATAAATCTTGCTTGACAAAAGGACAAGATGGAAACTGAATTGCCAAGTTTCTCCAAGAAAAAGAACAGAAAGTACAGTTATGTTAATGCTGTTCTGTGCTTTGTCACTCAGTTGTGTATGACTCTTTTCCACCCCATGGACTATAGCCCACCGGGCTATTCTGTCCACGGGGATTCTCTAGGCAAGAACACTGGAGTGGGTTGCCATGCCCTCCTCCCATCTCCCTAACTTATTTATGTCATAATGTTTATGTCAATGTATGGGGTCCCCAGGTGGCACTAGTGGTAAAGAACCCTCCTGCCAATACAGGAGATAAAAAAGATGAGGGTTCAATCCCTAGGTCGGGACGCTTCCCTGGAGGAGAGCATGGCAACCCACTCCAGAATTCTTGCCTTAAGAATCCCATGGACAGAGAAGACTGGAAAGGCCACAGTCCATGGGGTCACCAAGAGTTGGACATGACAGACGCAACTTAGCACATACATCATGTCAATATGGATACACACACATACACACATACACACACACACACACACACACATATGTATATACATATATATATATATATATTGATATATATAATCAAGATTGTCAGAAGAAATATCAACAACTTCAGATTCATGTGACACCACTTTAATGGCAAAAAGTGAAGAAGAACTAAAGAGCCTCTTGATGAAGGTAAAGGAGGAGAGTGAATAAGTTGGTTTAAACTGAACATTCAAAAAACAAATACCATGTCATCTGGTCCCATCACTTCATGAGAAATAGATGGGGGAAAATGGAAACAATGATAAATTTTATATTTTGGGGCTCCAAAAGGGCTTCCCTGATAGCTCAGCTGGTAAAGAACCTGCCTGCAATGCAGGAGAACCCAGTTCAGTTCCTGGTCAAAAAGATCCTCTGGAGAAGGGATAGGCTACCTACTCCAGTATTCTTGGGCTTCCCTGGTGGCTCAGTTGGTAAAGAATCCACCTGCAATGTGGGAGACTGGGGTTTGATCCCTGGGTTGGGAAGATCCTCTGGAGGGGGGCATGGCAACTTACTCCAGTATTCTTGCCTGGAGAATCCCCATGGACAGAGGATCCTTGTGGGCTGCAGTTCATGGGGTCGCAAAGAGGAGGGCATGACTAAGTGACTAAGCACACAGTACAGGGCTCCAAAATTATGGCAGATGGTAACTGCAGCCAAGAAATTAAAAGATGCTTGCTCCTTGGAAGAAAAATTATGACAAAAAGAGACATCACTTTGCCAACAAAGGTCTGTATAGTTAAAGCTATGGTTTTTCCAGTAGTCATGTACAGATATGAGAGTTTGACCATAAAGAAGCCTGAGTGCTGAAGAATTGATGCTTTCGAACTATGGTGCTGAAGTCTCTTGAGAGTCCCTTGGACAGCAGGGAAATCAAACAGATCAATCCTAAAGAAAAGTAGCCTGGAATAATCATTGGAAGGACTGATGCTGAAGCTGAAGCTCCAATACTTATAGTCACTTGATTAAAGACCCTCATTCTAGGAAAGATAGGGCAAGAGGAAAAGGAAGCAACAGAGGATAAGATGGTTTGATGGTATCATCGACTCAATGGACAAGAGTTTGAGCAAACTTCTGGTGAGACTGAAGGACAGGGAAGCCTGGTGTTCTGCAGTCCATGGGGTCACAAAGAGTTGGATAAGTCTTTCCAACTGAACCACAAATACCTATATATATATATATTAAGAGATTTATTATAATAAATTATCTCATATGATTATAGAGGATGAGAAGTCCCACAATCTGCTATCTACCAACTGGAGAACCCGAAAAGCCTATGGTATAATTTCTGTTCATGTTCAAAGGCCAGGCAACCAGGAGAGCTGAATGTGTAAGTTCCAGCCTGAGTTCAGGAGAACATCAAAGTCTTAATATGAAAACACTTGTGTAGAGAAAGCAACTTTTGTTCTGTTCAGGCCTCCCAACACATTGGATGAGAACCCTCCCACCACTCTCTTTCCTCCCCTCCCCCCACACACACAAAGGAAGGGAATGTTGCTTTCTGAGTCTTGCCTATTCAGATGTTAATCTTATCCAGGAACACTCTCACAAGTGTACAGAATAATGCTTTTTTTTGACCATTCCCTGTTCCAGTCAAATTGAAAGAAAGTCACTTTTCATTGCAGAGCTCCTAAGAAAGGTAATGGTAATAGCTCTTATTAATTCCTTGGTGATGACACAAGCATAAGACCAGGACATATTATTACAATATATTACCTTATAAATAAATTGTTATATTAAATGATTTATTTTAATTGGAGGATAATTACTTTACAATATTGTAGTGTTTTTTTGCCATACATTTATACGAATCATCCATGGGTGTACATGTGTCCCCCATCCTGAAGCCTCCTCCCACCTCCCCCCCCAATCCGGTCCTTCACAGTCATCCTAGTGCACTGGCCTTGAGCACCGTGCCTCAAGCATCAAACCTGGACTGGCTATCTATTTCACCTATGGTAATATGCATGTTTCAATGCTATTCTCTCAAATTATCCCACCCTTGCCTTCTCCCACAGAGTCCAAAAGTCTGTTCTTTATATCAGTGTCTCTTTTTAGCTGTTTTGTATATAGGGTCATCATTACCATCTTTCTAAATTCCATATATTTTCATTCATATACTGTATTGGTGTTTTTCTTTCTGACTTACTTCACTCTGTATAATAGGCTCCAATTTCATCCACCTCATTAGAACCGATTCAAATGTGTTTTGTTTTTTTTTAATAGCTGAGTAATACTCCATTGTGTATCTGTACCATGGCTTTCTTATCCATTCATCTGCTGATGGACATCTAGGTGGCTTCCATGTCCTAGATATTGTAAACAGTGTTGCAATGAACAATAGGGTACACTTGCCTCTTTCAATTCTGGTTTTCTCAGTGTGTATGCCCAGCAGTGGGATTGCTGGGTCGTGTGACAGTTCTATTTCCAGGCTTTTAAGGAATCTCCACACTGTTAGCCATAGTGGCTATACAAGTTTGCATTCCCACCAACAATGTAAGAGGGTCCCCTTTTGTCCACACCCTCTCTTTATTGTTTGTAGCCTTTGTGATGGCAGCCATTCTGAATGGTGTGAGATGGTACCTCACTGTAGTTTTGATTTGCATATCTCTAACAATGAGTGATGTTGAGCATCTTTTCATGTGTTTGTTAGCCATCTGTATGTCTTCTTTGAAGAAATGTCTGTTTAGTTCTTTGGCCCATTTTTTGATTGGGTCGTTTATTTTTCTGGTATTGAGCTGCATGAGCTGTTTGTATACTTTTGAGATTAATTCTATGTCAGTTGCTTCGTTTTCTATTATTTTGTTCCATTTTGAAGGCTGTCTTTTCACCTTGATTATAGTTTCTTTTATTGTGCAAAAGCTTTTAAGTTTAATTAGGTTCCATTTGTTTATTTTTGCTTTTATTTTCATTACTCTGGGAGGAGGGTCATAAAGAATCCTGCTGTGATTTATGTCAGAAAGTGCTTTGCCTATGTTTTCCTCTAGGAGTTTTAGAGTTTCTGCTTTCCCATTTAGATCTTTAATCCATTTTGAGTTTATTTTTGTGTATGGTGTTAGAATGTGTTCTAATTGCTTTCTTTTATACGTGGTTGACCAGTTTTCCCAACAACCTTTGTTAAAGAGATTGTCTTTTCTCTGTTGTATATTCTTGCCTCCTTTGTCAAAGATAAAATGTCCATAGATATGTGGATTCATTTCTGGGCTTTCTATTTTGTTCCATTGACCTATATTTCTGTCTGTGTGCCAGTACCATACTGTCTTGATGACTGTAGCTTTGTAGCATGCTCTGAAATCAGACAGGTTGATTTCACTAGTTCCATTCTTCTTTCTCAAGATTGATTTGGCTATTTGAGGGTTTTTGTATTTCCATACAAATTGTGAAATTATTTGTTTCTGTGAAAAATACCATTGTTAGCTTGATAGGGATTGCATTGAATCTATAGATTGCTTTGGTTAGTATATTCATTTCACTATATTCATTCTTCCGATCCATGAACATGATATATTTCTCCATCTATTTCTGTCATCTTTGATTTTTTTCATCAGTGTTTTATAGTTTTCTATATATCAGATCAGATCAGATCAGATCAGTCGCCCAGTCGTGTCCGACTCTTTGCGACCCCATGAAACGCAGCACACCAGGCCTCCCTGTCCATCACCAACTCCCGGAGGTCACTCACACTCACATTCATCGAGTCAGTGATGCCATCCAGCCATCTCATCCTCTGTCGTCCCCTTCTCCTCCTGCCCCCAATCCCTCCCAGCATCAGAGTCTTCTCCAATGAGTCAACTCTTCGCATGAGGTGGCCAAAATACTGGAGTTTCAGCTTTAGCATCATTCCTTCCAAAGAAATCCCAGGGTTGATCTCCTTCAGAATGGACTGGTTGGATCTCCTTGCACTCCAAGGGACTCTCAAGAGTCTTCTCCAACACCACAGTTCAAAAGCATCAATTCTTCGGTACTCAGCCTTCTTCACAGTCCAACTTTCACATCCATACATGACCACAGGAAAGACCATAGCCTTGACTAGGCGAACCTTTGTTGGCAAAGTGATGTCTCTGCTTTTGAATATGCTATCCAGGTTGGTCATAACTTTCCTTCCGAGGAGTAAGCATCTTTTAATTTCATGGCTGCAGTCACCATCTGCAGTGATTTTGGAGCCCAGAAAAATAAAGTCTGACACTGTTTCCACTGTTTCTCCATCTATTTCCCATGTAGTGATGGGACCAGATGCCATGATCTTCGTTTTCTGAATGTTGAGCTTTAAGCCAACCTTTTCACTCTCCACTTTCACTTTCATCAAGAGGCTTTTGAGTTCCTCTTCACTTTCTGCCATAAGGGTGGTGTCATCCGCATATCTGAGCTTATTGATATTTCTCCCGGCAATCTTGATTCCAACTTGTGTTTCTTCCAGTCCAGCATCTCTCATGATGTACTCTGCATATAAGTTAAATAAACATGGTGACAATATACAGCCTTGACGTACTCCTTTTCCTATTTGGAACCAGTCTGTTGTTCCATGATCAGTTCTAACTGTTGCTTCCTGACCTGCATACAGATTTCTCAAGAGGCAGATCAGGTGGTCTGGTATTCCCATCTCTTTCAGAATTTTCCACAGTTTCTTGTGATCTACACATAGGTCTCATAAATAATTTTTAAGACCTCTGATGTACATTCTAGTTTCACCTCTCCTTTTGTAGTCATGTGGTATTGGGCAAAGTAAAACTAAAAATTTTGTGACCAGAAAGATTTAACTGCTTATCTCACAGAACCATTGTAAGTACCAAAGTAGATAAGATTTGCTTCATGAACTTGCTAAAAATATATTTTATTATTGTTTTACTTGACAATCAAATGCTTATGTGCTAATTATAATTATAATTATCTATTGCCCTATAATGCAATGAACTGTGGCTCTTAAAAATTTAGTTCAACCAAAAAGTTAGTTCAACCAAACTTTTCATAAATTTTATACCTTCTTAGTGTTATCAGTGACATAACCTTATTAAAATATTGTGCAATTATTTTTGTGTTAGTATACTCCAAAGTAACCCTTAAATAGAACAAAAGGAGACACTTGATCTCACTATAATTAAAAAAAAAAAAAAAAAAGATATAGTTAGACAATAGATAATCTATGAGCAGAAGAAACCTCAGTCTGGGCTGGTTTCTGATTAATTACCCAAGTAGTTTTCAAACATATCCCCTACTAGAACCATCTAATCATGCCTACTAGTAGGGGATAGTATTAAAATACTTAACATATCCATATTAGATATTAAGTCATGATGTGTTCTTAGGGTAGTCAAGACCATAGGTTCACTGTGTCAGCACAAACAACAGTTTCACAATGACTTTGAGTTTGGTGCTTTTGCAAAACACTGTACCATACATGTCAGGGCTGTGGTGTTGGAGAAGACTCCTGAGAGTCCCTTGGACTGCAAGGAGATCCAACCAGTTCATCCTAAAGGAGATCTATCGTGGGTGTTCATTGGAAGGACTGATGATGAAGTTGAAACTCCAATACTTTGGCCACCTCATGAGACGAGTTGACTCATTGGAAAAGACCCTGATGCTGGGAGGGATTGGGTCAGGAGGAGAAAGGGACGACAGAGGATGAGATGGCTGGATGGCATCACTGACTTGATGGACATGAGTTTGAGTGAACTCTGGGAGTTGGTGATGGACATGGAGGCCTGGCGTGCTGTGATTCATGGGGTCGCAAAGAGTCAGACACAACTGAGCAACTGAACTGGACTGAAATGAGGTACAATGGCTTAAGCTTTTAAAAATATAGCCATATGTATTCCAGCCATGGAGTTTTAAATATATTTAATTAAAATGTGTAGCACATAGAAAATACTAAAATAGTATTTTAGAAACTATTAGAACAAAGTAATAGTTAACATTGGAAAGTTAGGAGTTGATGAGTATGGAAGCATTTGCCTCAGTGTGGAATTCTGAGAAAATACTCTTGAAGCAGGTCATTGTTGGCTTTCGTGAAATAGTGGTGGATACAGATGGGTGTGTGTGTGCTGGAGAAGAGCATGAAGTGATTTAATGAGAAACAGTTGTTGAAGCTCTTAGAGGTAGTAGACTTTCGTGCTCTGCTGCTGCTGCTGCTGCTGCTAAGTCGCTTCAGTCGTGTCCGACTCTGTGCGACCCCACAGACGGAAGCTCACCAGGCTCCCCTGTCCCTGGGATTCTCCAGGCAAGAACACTGGAGTGGGTTGCCATTTCCTTCTCCAATGCATGAAAGTGAAAAGTCAAAGTGAAGTCACTCAGTTGTGTCCGACTCTTAGCGACCCCACGGACTGGAACCTACCAGGCTCCTCCGTCCATGGGATTTTCCAGGCAAAAGTACTGGGGTGGGGTGCCATGGCCTTCCCCGTTTCGTGCTCTAGAAAATGCCTAAGGTAAACAGAAAATGCCTTACAAATTTTAACCTTTTTTCTACCCATTTTTAATAAAATGTGTTTTGGAGAATATTAGTATACATTGCAGTAAAGAAATTTGAGAAACTTTTAATACTTTTTCTTACATGTTGGAATTTCAAAGATACATTACATTAGCAGTGTTTGCAATAATGTATCAAAGAAATTTAGATAATGTTATTCAATTCCAAGGTTTAATTAGGAATTCTAGTAAGGGGACATTTGTTTATATTTTGAGGCCACTATCTTTTTTTTTTTTTTTTTTTTTGTAGAATGCTAGCTTACTAATCGGAGAAGGCAATGGCAAGCCACTCCAGTACTCTTGCCTAGAAAATCCCATGGATGGAGGAGCCTGGTAGGCTGCAGTCCATGGGGTCGCTACCAGTTGGACGCGACTGAGCGACTTCACATTCACTTTTCACTTTCACACAATGGAGAAGGAAATGGCAACCCACTCCAGTGTTCTTGCCTGGAGAATCCCAGGGACAGTGGAGCCTGGTGGGCTGCCGTCTATGGTGTCGCACAGAGTCGGACACAACTGAAGTGACTTAGCAGCAGCAGCAGCAGCAGCTTACTAATGATAATTCCAACAGTAAAGTATCCTATTCTGAACCTCTGACTTCCCTATGCTGGTTCACTCTGTTTTCCAATTATTTTATTTACCCCATCCATATAATTTTATTGTCCAACTTATCCAGAGAATTCATTCCATTAGAAACACCTGATTAATGAATGGGCCAGGAATAGTGAATGGTATGCTATCTACTAGCCAGGAGCTTTCAGCCTAGCAGATGAAAAGATAGATAAGCAGTAACAACAGGTCTTCCTGAGAGAGCACATTTCAGTCAACCACATTAAAATAAAAGAAAAAGGAAATCACTAGAAAAGTTCTATTCTAATCACAGAAATAAATATTTTTAAGTTTACTTCAACAATAAGTTTGTATTTTCTTAAGTCTCAGAATATGAGTACAAAATTTCAAGCTGAATATAAATTGAAATGTATACTTATGCATACAACTACATATGCATCAGTAAAATATTTAAGAGAGTTAAAAATCTGATTGTAGACTAAGACTCTTTAGATTTCCTAATCTCTTAGGACCACCATATGGTACAGTTCAGTTCAGCTCAGTCGTGTCTGACTCTTTGCAATCCCATGAGTCGAAGCACTCCAGGCCTCCCTGTCCATCACCAACTCCGGGAGTTCACTCAGACTCACGTCCAACGAGTCAGTGATGCCATCCAGCCATCTCATCCTCTGTCGTCCCCTTCTCCTCCTGCCTCCAATCCCTCCCAGCATCAGAGTCTTTTCCATGAGTCAACTGTTCACATGAGGTGGCCAAAGTACTGGAGTTTCAGCTTTAGCATCATTCCTTCCAAAGAAATCCCAGGGCTGATCTCCTTCAGAATGGACTGGTTGGATCTTCTTGCAGTCCAAGGGACTCTCAAGAGTCTTCTCCAACACCACAGTTCAAAAGCATCAATTCTTCGGCGCTCAGCCTTCTTCACAGTCCAGCTCTCACATCCATATATGACCACTGGAAAAACCATAGCCTTGACTAGACAGACCTTTGTTGGCAAAGTAATGTCTCTGCTTTTGAATATGCTATCTAGGTTGATCATAACTTTTCTTCCAAGGAGTAAGCATCTTTTAATTTCATGGCTGCAGTCACCGTCTGCAGTGATTTTGGAGCCCCCCAAATAAAGTCTGACACTGTTTCCACTGTTTCTCCATCTATTTCCCATGCAGTGATGGGACCAGATGCCATGATCTGCATTTTCTAAATGTTGACCTTTAAGCCAACTTTTTCACTCTCCTCTTTCACTTTCATCAAGAGACTTTTGAGTTCCCTTCACTTTCTGCCATAAGGGTGGTGTCATCTGCATATCTGAGGTTATTGATATTTCTCCCAGCAATCTTGATTCCAGCTTGTGCTTCTTCCAGCCCAGCGTTTCTCATGATGTACTCTGCATATAAGTTAAATAAGCAAAGTGACAATATGCAGCCTTGACGTACTCCTTTTCCTATTTGGAACCAGTCTGTTGTTCCATGTCCAGTTCTAACTGTTGCTTTCTTACCTGCATACAGGTTTCTCAAGAGGCAGATCAGGTGCTCTGATATTTTCATCTCTTTCAGAATCTTCCACAGTTTATTGTGATCTACACAGTCAAAGGCTTTGGCAGTCAATAAAGCAGAAATAGATTTTTTTTTTTTCTGGAACTTTTTTTCTGGAACTCTCTTGCTTTTTTGATGATCCAGTGGATGTTGGCAATTTGATCTCTGGTTCCTCTGCCTTTTCTAAAACCAGCTTGAACATCTTGAAGTTCATTTTCACGTGCTGCTGAGCCTGGCTTGGAAAACTTTGAGCATTACTTTACGAACGTGTGAGATGAGTGCAATTGTCTGGTAGTTTGAGCATTTTTTTGGCATTGCATTTCTTTGGGATTGGAATGAAAACTGACCTTTTTCAGTCCTGTGGCCACTGCTGAGTTTTCCATATTTGCTGAGATATTGAGGGTGGCACTTTCACAGCATCATCAGGATTTGAGACAGCTCATCTGGATTTCTGTTACTTCCACTAGCTTTGTTTGTAATGATGCTTTCTAAGGCCCACTTGACTTCACATTCCAGGATATCTGGCTCTAGGTGATTGATCACACCATCATGATGATCTGGGTAGTGAGGATCTTTTTTGTAAAGTTCTGTGTATTCTTTTCACCTCTTCTTAGTATCAACTGCTTCTGTTACTCCATACCATTTTTGTCCTTTATTGAACCCATCTTTGCATGAAATGTTCCTTTGGTATCTCTAATTTTCTTGAAGAGATCTCTAATCTTTCCCATTTTGTTGTTTTTCTCTATTTCTTTGCATTGATCGCTGAGGAAGGCTTTCTTATCTCTTCTTGCTAGTCTTTGGAACTCTGCATTCAGATGCTTATGTCTTTCCTTTTCTCCTTTGCTTTTCACATCTCTTCTTTTCACAGCTATTTGTAAGGCCTCCCCAGACAGCCATTTTGCTTTTTTGCATTTCTTTTCCATGAGGATGGTCTTGATCCCTGTCTCCTGTACAATGTCATGAACCTCATTCCATAGTTCATTAGGCACTCAATCTATCAGATCTAGTCCCTTAAATCTATTTCTCACTTCCACTGTATAATCATAAGGGATTTTTTTAGGTCATACCTGAATGGTCTAGTGGTTTTCCCTACTTTCTTCAATTTAACTCTGAATTTGGCAATAAGGAGTTCATGATCTGAGCCACACTCAGCACCCAGTCTTGTTTTTGCTGAATATATAGAGCTTCTCCATCTTTGGCTGTAAAGAATATAATCAATCTGATTTCAGTGCTGACCATCTGGTGATGTCCATGTGTATTCTTTTGTGTTGTTGGAAGATAGTGTTTGCTATGACCAGTGTGTTCCCTTGACTAAACTCTATTAACCTTTGCCCTGCTTCATTCTGTACTCCAAGGCCAAATTTGCCTGTTACTCCAGGTGTTTCTTGACTTTCTACTTTTGCATTCCAGTCTCCTATAATGAAAAGGACATCTTTTGGGGGTGTTAGTTCTAAAAGGTCCTGGAGGTCTTTGTGGAACCATTCAACTTCAGCTTCTTCAGCATTGCTGGTTGGGGCATAGACTTGGATTACCATGATATTGCATGGTTTGCCTTGGAAACGATCAGAGATCATTCTGTCATTTTTGAGATTGCATCCAAGTACTGCATTTTGGACTCTTTTGTTGACCATGATGGCTACTCCATTTCTTCTAAGGGATTCCTGCCCACAGTAGTAGATATATAATGGTCATCTGAGCTAAATTCACCAAATCTAATCCATTTTAGCTTGCTGACTCCTAGAATGTCACGGAGAAGGCAATGGCACCCCGCTTCAGTACTCTTGCCTAGAAAAAATCCCATGGATGGAGGAGCCTTGTAGACTGCAGTCCATGGGGTCACTAAGAGTCTGACATGACTGAGCGACTTCGCTTTCACTTTTCACTTTCATGCATTGGAGAAGGAAATGGCAACCCACTCCAGTGTTCTTGCCTGGAGAATCCCAGGGACAGAGAAGCCTGGTGGCTGCCGTCTATGGGTTCACACAGAGTCGGACACAACTAAAGTGACTTAGCATCAGATCAGATCGGTCGCTCAGTCGTGTCCGACTCTTTGCGACCCCATAAACCGCAGCACGCCAGGCCTCCCTGTCCATCACAAGCTCCCGGAGGTCACTCAGACTCGCATCCATCGAGTCAGTGATGCCATCCAGCCATCTCATCCTCTGTCGTCCCCTTCTCCTCCTGCCCTCAATCCCTCCCAGCATCAGAGTCTTGTCCAATGAGTCAACTCTTCGCATGAGGTGGCCAAAATACTGGAGTTTCAGCTTTAGCATCATTCCCTCCAAAGAAATCCCAGGGCTGATCTCCTTCAGAATGGACTGGTTGGATCTTCTTGCAGTCCAAGGGACTCTCAAGAGTCTTCTCCAACACCACAGTTCAAAAGCATCAATTCTTCGGCGCTCAGCCTTCTTCACAGTCCAGCTCTCACATCCATACATGACCACAGGAAAGACCATAGCCTTGACTAGGCGAACCTTTGTTGGTAAAGTAATGTCTCTGCTTTTGAATATGCTATCTAGGTTGGTCATAACTTTCCTTCCAAGGAGTAAGCGTCTTTTAATTTCATGGCTGCAGTCACCATCTGCAGTGATTTTGGAGCCCAGAAAAACAAAGTCTGACACTGTTTCCACTGTTTCCCCATCTATTTCCCATGCAGTGATGGGACCAGATGCCATGATCTTTGTTTTCTGAATGTTGAGCTTTAAGCCAACCTTTTCACTCTCCACTTTCACTTTCATCAAGAGGCTTTTTAGCCCCTCTTCACTTTCTGCCATAAGAGTGGTGTCATATGCATATCTGAGGTTATTGATATTTCTCCCGGCAATCTTGATTCCAACTTGTGTTTCCTCCAGTCCAGCATTTCTCATGACTTAGCATAGCATAGCATAAAATGTCGACATTCACTCTTGCCATCACCTGTTTGACCACTTTCAATTTGCCTTGATTCGTGGGCCTGAAATTCAGGTTCCTATGCAATATTTCTCTTTACAGCATCGGACCTTGCTTCTATCACCAGTCACATCCACAACTGGATATTGTTTTTGCTTTGTCTCCATCCCTTCATTCTTTCTGGAGTTATTTCTCCACTGATCTCCAGTAGCATATTGGGCACTTACGACCTGGGGAGTTCCTTTTTCAGTATCTTTTTACCTTTTCATACTGTTCATGGGGTTCTCAAGGCAAGAATTGTAGAAGGCAATGGCCACCCACTCCAGTACTGTTGCCTGGAAAATCCCATGGACATAGGAGCTTGGTGGGCTCCAGTCCATGGGGTCGCAAAGAGCCGAACATTACTGAGCTACTTCACGTTCACTTTTCCCTTTCATGCATTGGAGATAGAAATGGCAACCCACTCCAGTGTTCTTGCCTGGAGAATCCCAGGGACGAAGGAGCCTGGTGGGCTGCCGTCTATGGGGTCGCACAGAGTTGGACACGACTGAAGTGACTTAGCAGCATGAAGTGGTTTGCCATTCCCTTCTCCAGTGGACCACATTCTGTCAGACCTCTCCACCATGACCTGTCCATCTTGGGTGGCCCCATATGGTATGGCTTAGTTTCATTGAGTTAGACAAGGCTATGGTCCATGTGATCAAATTGGCTAGTTTTCTGTGATTATGGTTTCAGTGTGTCTGCCCTCTGATGCCCTCTTGCAACACCTACCATCTTACTTGGGTTTCTCTTACCGTGAACGTGGGGTAGCTCTTCACAGCTGTTTCATCAAAGCGCAGCTGCTGCCTTTTACCTAGGATGAGGAGTATCTCCTCACGGCCACCCCTCCTGACCTTGGATGTGGAGTAGCTCTTCTCAGCCCTCCAGTACCCACGTAGCCGCTGCTCCTTAGACTGGGGTTGCTTTGTACCTAGTGGATTATAATTAAATTTTGAAATACATAGGGCAATGGACATAGAGGCAGAGTAAATGTTGAATACAATTTTCAACTTGACAGTCAGGGTGGGAATGGAAGAGACATGGGGCATGAAGGAAATGAGACTTGTCATAATAAATGAGACAATATAAGATTTCCAACACAAAGTTATGTTACTTGAAGTAAAATATTTACATCCATTGAGCATAAGCTGTATTATCTGATATTTAAAATGAGAGCATTAGATGGATTTGAAAGGGATTTGGAAATTTTATTGGACCTGGTCTAATGCTTTCTTTCTTACTAAATTACACCCTGGCCCCTCCCCTCATTTTGCCATATGCCAACCTAAAACTACAAGAGATGAAAAATTACTAAATTCAGACAAACCCCAAACCTCAGCACCTAGGCGAACTTGAAGTCCACATTCACCTCTAAAATTTCACAATCTCTTAATTTTGTTGTGTGGCTAGATTATCTTACTTTAAGAGGTAAGAAAATTAGAATCAATATCAAATTCAATAATGAAGATAGATCTTTGTACCAAATGTGAAAGCTAAAACAATAAAAGCCCTGTGAAAATGCATACATAAGAACCTCATCTGGTCAGCAAATATTGATCACAAAAAGCTTCAAATATCAATATAACTATATACTTTTCATTAAATAAATACAAATATTTTGCAAAAATAGGACACTGAGGAAAAGTAATGGTGCAACAATTTGGTAGAAGATGCTTCGGTTAGTTTTTCCACATCCATGACTTCTTATAACAAGAACAGAGAGGAATGATACCAAATTACATACAGGGTTGGAGCCTTAATTAAGTATCTTGCTTACTCCAAAGATGCACATAGATGTGATTCAACACTTGGATTTTTGTAAAACATGTATAGAGGAAATCACACCATAGTTTAAGTTGAAGATAAAGAGGGTAGTTAAGGTTTCCCATAAACAGTGTGGACTCTCAATGCAGTTTACTGGGGTACTACACATTGGAGTGCATTTTCAGGACTATGAAATTATATACCATTATAATCTTTAAAAAATGCATCTATATATGCACCCATTTGAAAAATATGAGGGAAAAGGACAAAGGAAACTGATTGTACAGTAGCAAAGGCATAGTAAATGTTGAATACAATTTGCAACTTGACAGTCAACGTTGAGAAAGTTTTAAGCCAGAGTGGTAATGGTGGCAATAATGAAATCATTCCACTTAAACCTTTGCAAATTCACACTTTTGTCTGCCATTTCTCTTTTTGAAGTAACTGTCGGTGCTTACAGTGCTCCTAAAGCTAAGTGGTTTAGGCTGCATATGGCTAATTAACTTCCACAACCATTTCCTTCAGTATATTTAGAGTGTAATATTTAATTATCATTATCGCACATGCCCAGCCCCCTCACCATAGATGCTTTAATATGGGCATTGCAGAAAGCCACAATTTTAAAGGTTAAAGTTCTGCCTACATTACCCCCACTGGAGTTTGGCTGCTAAGAGGCAATAGAAATCTGCTTAACTTGCAATTGCTTATGTTTAATTGTAAGAGAAAATCCATTTCTTGAAGTATGAGTCTTGAGTGCCAGCAAGATTCACGTACACTTGATGGAAACATTTAGTCTCAGAATATCCCATGTTAATACTTTAAAAGCTAAGACTCATTTTATGTTGCATAATTTGGTGTGGTGAAGAATATCAAATGAGGAGAATAATTTAACAGGATAACATTGGGAATGTAATGGGCCCACATTCTTCAGTTGATGAGAGGAGTCTTATAAAATTGTATTTCTAACAAAACAAATATAATATTTAATTCCTGCTGTTATCAGCTTCCTTTCAGCTTATTTTGCCTCTCTTCCTTGGCTAACCACAGGGCAGTTTGGGAGATTTCAAAACAAAAACAAACAAGACTGAGGTCCATCCAAATACAATGATTAAAAAAACAAGAGAGGCATAACTCCAAAGAATTAAGTGACTTGCTTAATGCTCTATGGGGGAACATGTATGCTAATAAAGAATTCAGGATGCTGGGTTTGTTTTTGCTTTTTCTTTTTGTAGCAAATCTAGAACTCAGACTATGTAGAGTTGTGCCCTGCCTTCAGTGTGATTGACCTTTAGAAGTTTTATTATGAAAGAATTAGGCTAGATAGCATTTTGTATATTAGAATTTAAATGCTTAAATCTTGACTATATTAACTCATTAAATAATCTATTGCTCTGTAAAGCAATAATCCATTATTTTAACAATGGACTAAATAATGTAACAAACAGAAGAAAATGTACAATCCATTTTTTTCATATTTGTGTCACTTAAGAATGTACAGTATAATAGGCTTTCCATTTTTTCAAGATCCATGTAGAAAATTATTTCTGATACAGAGTTACTTCTGTTTTATGCTTCATTTATCAAGCAAAGGTAATAATCTATTGGTAAATGTTAAATTATAGATTATATGACCATTAATCAAAAGAATAGCTGAGGATGAATAAACATTATCTTCAGTTTGAGGAAACAGACCTATGTTGTTTATTCTCTGTGCCTCATAGAAAGAGGAGAGTGAAAAAGTTGGCTTAAAGTTCAACATTCAGAAAACTAAGATCATGGCATCTGGTCCCATCACTTCATGGAAAATAGATGTGGAAACAGTGTTAATTTTTCTGTGTTATTATTTTTCTGGGCTCCAAAATCATTGCACATGGCAATTGCAGCCATGAAATTAAACTTTACTTGAAAGGAAAGTTATGTCCAAACTAGACAGCATATTAAAAAGCAGAGACATTACTTTGCCAACAAAGGTCCTTCTAGTCAAGGTTATGGTTTTTCCATTGGTCACATATGGATGTGAGAGTTGGACTATAAAGAAAGTTGAGCACCGAAGAATTGATGCTTTTGAACTGTGGTGTTGGAGCAGACTCTTTAGAGTCCCTTGGACTGCAAGGAAATCCAACCAGTCCATTTTAAAGGAGATCAGTCCTGGGTGTTCATCAGAAGGACTGATGTTGAAGCTGAAACGCCAATACTTTGGCAACCTGATGTGAAGAGCTGACTCATTGGAAAAGACCCTGATGCTGGGAAAGATTGAGGGCAGGAGGAGAAGGGGATGACAGAGGATGAGATGGTTGGATGGCAGCATCGACTCGGCGGACATGGGTTTGGGTGGACTCCGGGAGTTGGTGATGAACAGGGAGGCCTGGTGTGCTGCAGTTCATGGGGTTGCAAAGAGCGACTGAACTGAACTGAATTATTTAATTTCAGAAATAGTTTAAGGATACTCTTTTTCTGCATGGACTGTGGCAAATGTAGAAGAAAAATTTGTTAAGCAGAAATTGTGAAGTGTTGATGTGCCAATACTTTGTCTCCTGTGAATACAAACAGTAACATGAATATCTGTTGTATAATAAAGAATTTGCTTGATTTGGTCCCAGGTTCCAAGAGCAGTTTCTAAACCCTTGGAATTTCCCTAATGTTGAGAGTGTCTTTGTTATTCATGGTGGGCTTTGGGGGCTATGGTTTTGTTTATGCTAATGGAGTGACTCAAGGTGGGCCCTCAGACATTTCAAGGTTATGGGCTGGCCGTGCAAGGAAGATTAACCACGTGATTAAGCTTTGAGATACTTGATTTTAGGAGTCTGACCTCAAAGGGAGGGTGGCTGAAGACTGAGTTTAACCAGGTGGACAATGATGAAACAACCATGTCTGTGTAGTAAAACCATCCAAAGCTCTGGACGTCTCAGTTTGATTGAACTTCCTGGTTGGTGATACACATTAATGTTCAGGGAGGGTGACATGTCCTGAGGACATGGTGGGTGCTTTCCATATGTAACCCTGCCAGACAACATCCTATGTTTCTTCTTCATTTGACTAGTTTGATTTGTATTCTTTGTAATAAAATTGTAATTTTAATCTTAAGTTCTTTGAGTTATTCTAGTTGATTATTGAACCTGAAAGGGTAGCAGAAACCCCCTACCAGTTGTAGCCAGTTAGTCAGAAGTATGAATGACCTTCAGTTGGTATCTGAACTGAGGAGAGTGTAGTAAAGGAGTTTGGCTTTAGCCTAAGACATGTGTGTTAACTCTTTATGGTCAAACATCAGTACTACATTAAAATGCTCTACTGCTGCCAATAAAGAAACCATCTGAAATGTATTGAAGGTCCATATCCAGCCAGCATCAGTACTTAATGAGCAGAGCAGAAAACAAAAACTGTCTAGTGCTAGCCCTATTGACATTGGGAGTTTCAGAACCTCAACACAAATAGGTAAGACTGGAGATGACTTTTTGGGTTGCCATATAAACATGTCATTGTCAATAGGTATCTGAAAAGATGTTCAACTTCACTAATTGTTAGATAAATGAATATCATAAATACAATAAGATATCACCTCACATGGATCAGAATGGCCATCACCAAAAAATCTACGAACAATAAATGAAGGAGAGTGTGTGGAAAAAAGGGAACCCACCTACAGTGTTGTGGGAATATAAATTGGTACAGCCACTATGTAAAACAGTGTGAAAATTCCTTAACAAACTAAAAACAGAGCGACCCTATGACCCAGCAATCTACTCCTGAGCATTTATTTGGAGAAACTCTAATTCAAAAATATATATAGACCCCAATGTTCAAAGCAACACTATTTGCAATAGCCAAGACATGAAAGCAACCTAAGTGTCCATCAACAAATGAATGGATAAAGAATATGTGAAATATATATGTGTATATATATATATGTATATAAATTAATACTACTCAACCATTAAGAAGAATAAAATAATGCCATTTGCAGCAATATATATTAGCATACAAAGTGAAATGTCAGAGAAAGCAAATATCATATTATATCATTTGTATGTGGACTCTAAAACATGATACAAATAAACTTTAAACTATTGACAAAACAGAAACAAAGATTATAGGTGAAAATTTCCCCAACATGGAAAAGGAAATAATCAAGGAAATCCAAGATGCACAAAGAGTTCCATACAGGATAAACCCAAGGAGAAATACACCAGGACACATACTAATCAAACTAACAAAAACTAAACACAAATAATGAACATTAAAAGCAACAAGGGAAAAGCAACAAGTAACATACAAGGGAAACCCCTTAACAGCTGATCTTTCAGCGGAAACTCTACAGGCCAGAATGGAATGGCAGAATGCATTTAAAGTAATGAAAAGGAAAAATCTACAAACAAAATTACTATACCTAGCAAGGATCTCATTCAAAGTTGATGGAGAAATAAAAAGTTTTTCAGACAAGCAAAAGTTAAGAGAATTCAGTACCACCAAACCAGCTTTACAACAAATGTTAAAGGCATTTATATAGTCAATAAATGCAACAGAAGAAAAAAGATCAACAAAATCAACCCCAGATAATTATGAAAATGGCAATAGGAACATATATATTAATAATTAATTTAAATGTAAATGGATTAAATGTTCCAACCAAAAGACACAGACTGGATGAATGGATACAAAACCAAGACCCATATGTGTGCTGTCTACAGAAAACCCACTTCAGACCTCAAGACACATGGACTGAAAGTGAGAGGAATGAAAAATATATTCCATGCAAATGGGAAGCAAAAGAAAGCTAGAGTAGCAATCCTCATATTAGACAAAATAGACCTTAAAAAAAAGAATAGCACAAGAGATAAGGATCTCCTTGCTGCCCAAGGGACTCTCAAGAGTCTTTTCCAATGTCACAGTTCAAAAGCATCAAATCTTCGGTGCTAGCTTTCTTTATAGTACAACTCTCACATCCATACATGACTACTGTAAAAACCATAGACTTGACTAGATGGATCATTATTGGCAAAGTAATGTCTCTTCTTTCTAATATGCTGTCTAGGTTGGTCAAAACTTTCCTTCCAAGGAGCAAGAATCTTTTAATTTCATGGCTGCAGTCACCATCTGCAGTGATTTTGGAGCACCCCTCACCCACAAATTAAGTCTGTCACTGTTTCCATTGTTTCCACATATATTTTCCATGAAGAGATGGGATCATATGCCAAGATTAGTTTTTTGAATGTTGAGTTTTAAGCCAGAATATCCATTCTCCTCTTTCACATTCAACAAGAGGCTCTTTAGTTCCTCTTTAATTTCTGCAACAAGTGTGGTGTCATCTGCATATCTGAGGTTGTTGATATTTTTCCTGGCAATCTTGATTCCAGCTTGTGCTTCATCCAGCCCAGCATTTCTCATGATGTACTCTGCATATAAGTTAAATTGATTAAACAATATACAGCCTTGACAAACTCCTTTCCCGATTTGGAACCAGTCTGTTGTTTCATGTCCAGTTCTAAATGTTGCTTCTTGACCTGCATACATATTTCTCAGGAGGCAGGTTCAGGTGGTCTGGTATTGCCATCTCTTTCAGAATTGTCCACAGTTTGTTGTGATCCACAGTCAAAGGCTTTAGCATAGTCAATAAAGCAGAAGTAGATGTTTTTCTGGAAATCTCTTGCTTTTTCAATAATCCAACAGATGTGGGCAATTTGATCTCCAGTTCCCCTGCCTTTTTTAAATCCAGCTTGAACATCTGGAAGTTCATGGTTCACATATTATTGAAGGCTGGCTTGGAGAATTTTGAGCATTACTTTGCTAGCATGTGAGATAAGTGCAATTGTGTGGTAGTCTGAGTATTCTTTGGCATTGCCTTTCTTAGGGATTGGAATGAAAACTGACATTTTTCAGTCCTGTGGCCACTGCTGAGTTTTCCGAATTTACTTGCATGTTGAGTGCAGCACATTCACAGCATCATCTTTTAGGATTTGAAATAGCTCAGTTGGAATTCCATCACTTCCACTAGATTTGTTATAGTGTTTCTTCCTAATGCCCATTTGACTTTGCATTCCAGGATGTCTGGCTCTAGGTGAGTGGTCACACCATTGTGATTATCTGGGTTGTAAAGATCTTTTTTATATGGTTCTTCTCTGTATTTTTTCCACGTTTTCTTAATATTTTCTGCTTCTGTTTAGGTCCATACCATTGAAATGCAAAAAAGCAAACTGGTTGTCTGAGGAGGACTTACAAATAGCTATGAACAGAAGATAAGTGAAAGGCAAAGCAGAAAAGGAAAGATATACCCATTTGAATGCAGAGTTCCAAAGAATAACAGGGAGAGATATGAAAGCCTTCCTCAGTGACTAAGGCAAATAAATAGAGGAAAACAATAGAATGAGAAAGACTGAAGATCTCTTCAAGAAAATTAGAGATACCAAGGGAACATTTCATTTAGAGAAAAGCTAATGCCTATCTTTCTAAAACTTTTTCAAAAAATTGAAAAGGAAGGAATACTTCCAAAAGCATTCTATGAGGCCACAATCACACTGATACCAAAACCAGACAAAGACAACACAAAAAAAGAAAAGTATAGGCCAATATCACTAATGAACAAAGATGCAAAAATCCTCAACAAAATTTTAGCTAACAGAATCAACACATCAAAAAGCTCATACAACATGATCAAGTTGGGTTTATTCCAGGGATGAAAGTTTTTTTCAATATATGCAAATCAATCAATGTGACACACCATATTAACAAATTGAAAAAGAAAAACCATAGGATCATCTCAACAGATGCAGAAAAAGCCTTTGACAAAATTCAGCATCCATTTATGATTAAAACTCTTCAAAAAATGGACATAGAAGGAGCCTACCTCAACACAGTAAAGGCCATATATGGTAAGCTTACAGCAAACATTATTCTTAATGGTGAAAAACTGAAAGCATTCCCCCTAAGATCACTAACAAGACAAGGGTGTTTACTTTCACCACTATTATTCAACACATTCTGGTCGGCCTAGCTACAACAATCAGAAGAAACAGAAATAAAAGGAATCTAGATTGGAGAAGAAGTAAAGCTCTCACTGTTTGCAGATGACATGATACTGTACATAGAAAACCCTAAAGATAATATCAGAAATTTTCTAGAACTAATCAGTGAATTTAGAAAAGTTGCAGGATACACAAGCAATACACAGAAATCACTTGCATTTCTATATACCAACAATAAAAAAATCAGGAAGAGAAATTAAGGAATCAATCCCATTCACCATTGCAACAAAAAGAATTAAATATCTAGGAATAAACCTACCTAAAAGACGAAAGAACTTTACACAGAAAATTGTAAGACACTAATGAATGATATCAAAGATGACATAAACAGATGGAGAGAGAGCCCATGTTCCTGGGTAGGAAGAATTATTATTGTGAAAATAACTATACTACCAAATGCAATCTACAGATTTAATGCAATCCCTATCAAATTACCAATGGAAGTTTTCACCGAACTAGAACAAAAAATTTCACAATTCATATGGAAACACAAAAGATCGCAAATAGCCAAAGCAGTCTTGAGAAAGAATGGAGCTGGAGGAATCAACCTTCCTGACTTCAGATTATAATACAAAGCTACAGTCATCAAGACAGTATTGTACTGGCACAAAAATAGAAATGCAGACCAATGGAGCAAGATAGAAAGCCCAGAAATAAACCCAGGCACCTATGGGTACCTTACTTTTGACAGAAGGAAAAATAGACAAGCCTCTTCAAGAAATGGCGCTGGGAAAACTGGACAGCTACATCATAACGAATGAAATTAGAACACTTCTTAACACCATACACAAAGGTAAACTCAAATGGATTAAAGACCTAAATGTAAGATCAGAAACTATAAACCTCTTATAGGAAATCATAGGCAGAAAATTTGATGACATAAATCAAAGCAAGATCCACTATGACCCACCTCCTAAAGTAATGGAAATAAACGCAAAAGTAAACAGCTGGAACTTCACTAAACTTAAAAAGCTTTTGCACAGCAAAGGAAACTATGAACAAGGTGAAAAGACACCCCTCAGAATGGAAGAAAATAATAGCAAATGAAACAACTGACAAAGGATTAATTTCCAAAATATACAAGCAGCTTATATAATTCCAAGCCAGAAAAATGAGCAATCCAATCAAAAAGTGGGAAAAAGACCTAAACAGACATTTCTCCAAAGACATACAGATGGCTAACAAACACATGGAAAAATGCTCAATATTGCTCATTATTAGAGAAATGCAAATCAAAACCACAATGAGATATCACCTCACACCAGTCAGAATGGCCTTCATCAAAAAGTCTACAAGCAATAAATGCTGGAGAGGGTGGGGAGAAAAGAGAAAACCCTTGCACTTTGGTGGGAATGCAAATTGATATACCCAATATGGAAGACACTATGGTGATTCCTTAAAAAACTAGAAATAAAACCACCATATGACCCAGCAATCCCACTCCTAAGCATATACCCTGAGGAAATCAAAATTGAAAAAGACACCTATATCCCATTGTTCATTGAAGCACTATTTACAATAGTAAGAACATGGAAGCAACCTAGATGTCCATCAACAGATGAACAGATAAAGTAGTTGTGGTACATATAATCAATGGAATATTACTCAGTCAGAAAAAGGAATGCATTTGAGTTAGTTCTAATGAGGAGGATGAACCTAGAACCTATTATACAGAGTGAAGTGAGTCAGAAACAGAAAGATAAATACTGTATTCTAATGCAGTATTCCAATACAGGAATCTAGAAAAATAGTACTGAAGAATTTATTTACAGGACAGCAATGGAGAAACAGACATATAGAAATATGAACATGGGAAGAGGGGAGGAGAGGGTGAGATGTATGGAAACAATAACATGGAAACTTACACTACCATTTGTAAAATAGATAGCCAATGGGAATTTGATGTATGGCTCAGGAAACTCAAACAGGGGCTCTGTATCAACCTAGAGGGGTGGGATTGAGGGAAATGGGAGGGAGTCTTAAAAGGGAGGGAATATATGTATACCTATGGCTGAATCATGGTGAGGTTTGAGAGAAAACAGCAAAATTCTGTAAAGTAATTTCCTTCAATACAAAATAAATTAATTAAAAAAAAAGAATAAAAGATTATCTTAATAGCAGATTCCCTCTAGAGACTCTTTTTGCTGGCTTGATGAAGTAGCCATGATGGAGAAGCCTGTCTGTTAAATAAGTGCCCACCTCCAACAGATGCTGCTGCTGCTGCTTCTGCTAAGGCACTTCAGCCATGTCTGACTCTGTGCAGCCCCATAGATGGCAGCCCACCAGGCTCCTCTATCTCTGGGATTCTCCAGGTGATAATACTGGAGTGGGTTGCCATTTCCTTCTCCAACGTGTACATGCATGCTAAGTGTCTTCAGTCATGTCCGACTCTATGCGACCCTATGAACAGCAGCTCACCAAGCTTCTCTGGTCTCATGATTCTCTACGCAAGAATACTGGGGTGGATTGCCAACAGATGACCAGGAGACATTTGAGAGATGAGGGCAGTGTCTAGTCAAGAACCAGCAAGAAGCCAGAAACCTAAATTCTACAATCACAAGGAAATTAGTTTTGCCAAAAAACTTAATGAGACTTAAAATGAAATCTCCCCTTGTCAAACCACCATACGAGAATGCAGCCTGGATGATAGCTTCATAAAACCCTAAGCAGAGGACCCAGTTAAGCTGTGCCTTGAATTTTGATCCACAGAAACTGTGAGATAATAAATGTGTGGTTTTTTTTTTCAGACACTGAGAAAAAAAAGAGGAAACAAACTCATAGACATAGAAAAAAACTTACAATGCTACCAAAAGGAAAAAGGGTTAAATAAACACAATTGAAAAGAATATGAAAAATTAAATATGCATATACATGTGTATATAAATATACACATGTGTATATAAAATTGAATCCCTTTGCTGTATAACAGAAACTAATACAACACTGTAAATCAATTATAGTTCAATTAAAATATTTTTAAATAAAATAAGCATGAGGTCATTATTCTACAACCTTTTACAAGGCCCAGATGCATTGATTCAAACTGCACATATCACATTTAGCTGTAGCAAGCTGCAATCCAGGCAAGTTTATCGTACTACAATAGTGAAAATTAAAGTTGCTCAGTCGTGTCCAACTCTTTGCAACCCTGTGGACTATACAGTCCATGGAATTCTCCAGGCCAGAATACTGGAGTGGGTAGCTGTTCCCTTCTCCAGGGGATCTTCCCAACCCAGGGACTGAACCCAGGTCTCTGGCATTGCAGGCAGATTCTTTACCAGCTGAGTCACCTAGGAAGCCCATTAATAGTTAGTGACAATTAGCTTAGGTAGATGGAGTCTTTAAGCAGTTGCAGGCATTCTGTGCCACTATGCAATCCAAGATAAAAAAGATCAGGGCTCATAAGTATTCTACAGAGAAAAGGAACATATAAAGAGTGCTTAGATAATAAGAAGCTTTTCCATTTCTTCCTAAACTTCAACCCTGAGATTATTTAGGAGAAAGAGACTTTCTAATTATTCAAGCGTCATGAAATACATCAGTTCTTCTGTTTCTACAGTCTATCAAATGCTCTATAATTCTCCATAATAAATCAGAATGTTTTAACTAAATAAAATAAAAGCATCAACAGGATATATATTAGCATCTCTGAGAAAGTGACACTTGGAATGATATATGAAAGATATGAAGGAAGTACATTTTAAACAGAGGGAACCGCATGTGCAAAGGCCCTGGGATAGATGGGAGCAGCTCATCCAGAAAGTGTTGGCCATGTTAAGGATATTTCAATTCATCCTTTGAGCCATAGTAAACCACCAAAATGTTTGACCTAAGGAGATAATTTTATGGTATTTTCGTTTTGAGACAATCACCCTGGATTTAGTGTGGAAAACAGCAGTGAGGGACAACTTAGTTGAGCCAAGATAAATTGGCCATATATACTGGTTATATTCTGGCTTGCCCAGGAAAGAGCAGCATAGGCTTTTTGACCCAGAGTAATAGTCAAACTAATCATCAAAACAGCAGAACCTTAGACTCAATATTTTCCTGATGTCAGATGACCGCCAATTTTCATTTGTCAATCTCTGCATCTCCATGCTGAGAGCTTTTTTATGAAAACACTGAATATCACTTTATCCCACAAGCATGAAGACCTAGAAGTACTCAAAAATAACACCCTGGATAGCAGCTCTCAACAATAACTGATAGAAATTAATAAACAAATACACAATTTTATATATATATATATATATATATATATATATATATATATATATATATATATATTTATATATATATATATTTTTTAAAGAACAACACATTTGATTCTGTTTCCAGGGCAATTGAGTTTCAGTCACTAGAGGTAGCTAGCTTAGTGGCATCCTCTCTTCCTTGTATCAGTTTCTCATTCTAGTCATGCTTTTAGCATTTTCAAAATTAACTACTTAAATGTGAATCCTTCTCTCAGGGTCTACAGCTTAAGGAACCAAACTTCAAACAGTTGAAACCAAAAGTTGTTTTAGAAAATGATACATAAAATTAGTTTCTGGAACTGGATCACTAGTCAGACAAATGAGAATAAAGACCTTGTCCTAAGTAGAGTGGTACGATGGACTGTTTGTACATTTGTATCTCTCTCAGATTCATATGTTGCAGTTCTAACCTCAATGCATTGGTATTTGGAGATGGAGCCCTTGTGAAGAATTAGGTCATGAGGGCAAAGCTTCCATGAATGGAATTAGTGTCTTTATAAGAAGAGACATAGAGATTTCTCTTTTGGCCATGTGAGGATACAACTCACCAGAAAAGACAACACCTTGATCACATATTTCCCAGATCTGAGAAATAAATGTTTGTAGGTTAAGTCACCCAGTCTCTAGCATATTTGTTACAGCATCCACACTCACAAAGACAAGTAGTACTTATCCCTGGCCTACTATAGCATCACAGTTACTAAGAGTTTCACCTGAGAAATAAGATCCACAAAGTAAGAAATTCCAAGGAAATATAATTCCACAGTCCCTGGATATGGTAAGTCAGAACCTATAATAAAGAGACTAGTGCGACTTTCTAAAACAAAGAATGCAGAATTGGTCATCATCTTTACACCTCTATTTAATTCACCAATCAGGACACTTCAAAAACTGGCTGACTTATGGCCTTTGTTAGGGGACTATTACACACTTAAATGGCCACCTCATGCGAAGAGTTGACTCATTGGAAAAGACTTTGATGCTGGGAGGTATTGGGGGCAGGAGGAGAAGGGGACGACAGAGGAAGAGATGGCTGGATGGCATCACTGACTCGATGGACATGAGATTGAGTGAACTCCAGGAGTTGGTGATGGACAGGGAGGACTGGCATGGGGCAATTCATGGAGTCACAGAGTCAGACACAACTGAGTGACTGAACTGAACTGAACAGACTTAATTGAGAGCTTAAGTTGTAATTTCTGTTCTGGGCATCTTTAATGTGCAATAATAGATCTATATACTAGATAATGCCAAAGAATGCTCAAACTACCGAACAATTGCACTCATCTCGCACGCTAGTAAAGTAATGCTCAAAATTCTCCAAGCCAGGCTTCAGCAATATGTGAACCGTGAACTTCCTGATGTTCAAGCTGGTTTTAGAAAAGGCAAAGGAACCAGAGATCAAATTGCCAACATCCGCTGGATCATGGAAAAAGCAAGAGAGTTCCATAAAAACATCTACTTCTGCTTTATTGACTATGCCAAAGCCTTTGACTGTGTAGATCACAATAAACTATGGAAAATTCTGAAAGAGATGGGAAAACCAGACCACCTGATCTGCCTCTTAAGAAATCTGTATGCAGGTCAGGAAGCAACAGTTAGAACTGGTCATGGAACAACAGACTGGTTCCAAATAGGAAAAGGAGTACATCAAGGCTGCATATTGTCACCATGTTTATTTAACTTATATGCAGAGTACATCATGAGAAATGCTGGACTGGAAGAAACACAAGTTGGAATCAAGATTGCTGGGAGAAATATCAATAACCTCAGATATGCAGATGACACGACTCTTATGGCAGAAAGTGAAGAGGGGCTAAAAAGCCTCTTGTTGAGAGTGAAAGTGGAGAGTGAAAGGGTTGGCTTAAAGCTCAACATTCAGAAAACGAAGATCATGGCATCTGGTCCCATCACTGCATGGGAAATAGATGGGGAAACAGTGGAAACAGTGTCAGACTTTGTTTTTCTGGGCTCCAAAATCACTGCAGATGGTGAGTGTAGCCATGAAATTAAAAGACGCTTACTCCTTGGAAGGAAAGTTATGACCAACCTAGATAGCATATTCAAAAGCAGAGACATCACTTTGCCAACAAAGGTTCGCCTAGTCAAGGCTATGGTCTTTCCTGTGGTCATGTATGGATGTGAGAGCTGGACTGTGAAGAAGGCTGAGTGCCGAAGAATTGATGCTTTTGAACTGTGGTGTTGGAGAAGACTCTTGAGAGTCCCTTGGACTGCAAGAAGATCCAACCAGTCCATTCTGAAGGAGATCAATCCTGGAATTTCTTTGGAGGGAATGATGCTAAAGCTGAAACTCCAGTATTTTGGCCACCTCATGAGAAGAGTTGACTCATTGGAGAAGACTCTGATGCTGGGAGGGATCTGGGGCAGGAGGAGAAGGGGACGACAGAGGATGAGATGGCTGGATGGCATCACTGACTTTATGGGTGTGGGTCTGGGTGACCTCCGGGAGCTGGTGATGGACAGGGAGGCCTGGCGTGCTGCGGTTCATGGGGTCGCAAAGAGTCGGACACGACTGAGCGACTGATCTGATCTGGTCTGATCTGATAATAGATAAGAATAGAAAACTCCAATTTATGGCAGAAATTGATGAGAACACACCCATCAAATCAATAACCTCCTAGACAGCACCAGAAACTATTGATTTGGAAAATGTAGCCTTTTCAATTTCTATTATGGAAAAGAATCTGTAATAATTCACATGGAAGAGACAGTGGGATACAATCATAAGACAGATTAAAATATATTCATGGTCTTGACCCTGGCCTATATAATGCTTATTTTCTTTGTCACAAAGGGCTTTATAATAATGGAACACTAAACTATCTCTCTCTTTTGCTGATCTTTTAATTGAACATGGGATCAAGAAGTAGCTCATACTCTAGATGCCCTACTAAGGCTCATATGCATAAGTGGATGAGAGATAAAACCTTGAAAGCTTCGGGTGCCTGACAAATGAGTGACACTTTTTAGGGATTCAATAGAGTGGAGTATTCAGAAATACTTCTTCAAGATAAAGAACACATATTTTAGCACTAAGTAAAAGACACAGATGCTATGTAGGTCTTTTTATGTACAAAGACAGCACACATTGGTGATAATGCTTCAGCTAATTTATTAGTTGATTAACAAGATTTCCAGTTTTGATAAGCAGCTTCCACATTTTTCTAGGATACCAGCTGGGTATCCCTATGATTAAACTTGATTCTGACACTCTCTATCTGGAGACAACATTAGATCACAAACGTTAAGTGTTCTGTTCAAAGAGTTGTCATGCATTTTAAATGCCAGTCATGAGTAGCAGGTCCCCATGTTACCTACAACTTCTGTCTGATTTGACTACAATTCAGAGATTCCCAAATCCTCTTCCTCCTTTGAATTAGATTAATTTACTAGAGGAGCACAGAGAACTCAGGGAAACATTTACTTGGGTTTGTTGTTGATGTTCAGTCGCTCAGTCATTCCAACTCTGAGACACATGGACTGCAGCATGCCAGGCTTCCCTGTCCTTCACCATCTCCCAGAGCTTGCTCAAACTCATGTCCATGGAGTCGGTGATGCCATCCAGCCATCTTGTCCTATGTTGTTACCTTCTCCTCCTGCCTGCAACCTTTCCCACCATCAGGGTCTTTTCTAATGAGTCATCCTTTGCATCAGGTGGCAAAAGTATTGGAGCTTCAGCTTCAGCATCAGTCCTTCCAATGAATATTTAGGGTTGAAATCCTTTCGGATTGACTGGTTTGACCTCCTTGCAGTCCAGTGACTCTTAAGAGTCTTCTCCAACACAACAGTTCAAAATAGTTGATTCTTTGGCACTCAACTTTCTTTATTGCCCAACACTCACATACATACATGATAACTGGAAAAACCATAGCTTTGACTATATGGATGTTTGTTGGCAAAGTAATGTCTCTACTTTTTAACATACTGTCTAGGATTGTCATAGCTTTTCTTCTAAGGGGCAAGCAGCTTTTAATTTTGTGGCTGCTGTCACCATCTGCAGTGATTTTGGAGCCCAAGAATATAAAGTTTATCACTGTTTCCATTGTTTCCCCATCGATTTCCATGAAGTGATGGGACCAGATGCCATGATCTTAGTGTTTTGAATGTTGAGTTTTAAGCCAGCTTTTTCACTCTCCTCTTTCCCCTTCATCAACAGGTTCTTTAGTTACTCTTTGCTTTCTGCCCTAAGGGTGGTGTCATCTGTATATCTGAGATTATTGACATTTCTCCTTGCAATCTTAATTCCAGCTTCATCCAATCCATCATTTCTCCTGATGTACTCTGAGTATAAGTTAAATAAGTTGGGTGACAATACAGAGCCTTGAGTATTCCTTTCCTAGTTTTGAACTAGTCGATTTTTCTGGGCTGCAAAATCACTACAGATGGTGACAGCAGCCATGAAATTAAAAGGCGCTTACTCCTTGGAAGGAAAGTTATGACCAACCTAGATAGCATATTCAAAAGCAGAGACATTACTTTGCCAAAAGAGATCCGTCTAGTCAAGGCTATGGTTTTTCCTGTGGTCATGTATGGATGTGAGAGCTGGACTGTGAAGAAGGCTGAGCGCCGAAGAATTGATGCTTTTGAACTGTGGTGTTGGAGAAGACTCTTGAGAGTCCCTTGGACTGCAAGAAGATCCAACCAGTCCATTCTGAAGGATATCAGCCCTGGGATTTCTTTGGAGGGAATGATGCTAAAGCTGAAACTGCAGTACTTTGGCCACCTCATGCGAAGAGTTGACTCATTGGAGAAGACTCTGATGCTAGGAGGGATTGAGTGCAAGAGGAGAAGGGGACGACAGAGGATGAGATGGCTGGATGACATCACTGACTCGATGGATGTGAGTCTGAGTGAATTCCAGGGGTTGGAGATGGACAGGGAAGCCTGGCATGCTGCGATTCATGGGGTTGCAGAATCGGACACGACTGAGCGACTGATCTGATCTCTGATTGTTCCATATTCTGTTCTGTGTCTTCTTAACCTGCATGCAGGTTTCTTAGGAGGCAAGTAAGGTGGTCTGGTACTCCTATCTCTTTAAGAATTTTCCACAGATTGTTGTGATCCACATAGTTAAAGGCTTTAGCATAATGAAGCAGATGTTATTTCTGGAATTCTCTTGATTTTTCTATGATCCATTGGATGTTTGCAATTTGATCACTGGTTTCTCAGGCTTTTCTAAATCATTTTGAATATCTGGAAGTTCTTGGTTCAGATACTCTTGAAGCCTGATTTGGATAATTTTGAGCACTACTTTGCCTGTGTGTGAAATGAGTGCAACTGTGCAGTACTTGGAACATTCTCTAGCATTGCCTTTCTTTGGGATTCGAATGAAAACTGTCCTTTTCCAGTCCCTAAGCCACAGCTGAGTTTCCCAGATTTGCTGGCATATTGAGTGCAGCACTTTCACAGCATCATCTTTTAGGATTTGAAATAGCTCAGTTGGAATTTCATCACCTCCATTAGCTTTGTTCATAGTGATGCTTACTAAGACTCACTTGACTTCACACTCCAGGATATCTAGCTCTAAGTGAGTGATCACAGCATCATGGTTATCTGGGTCATGAAGATATTTTTTGTATAGTTCTTCTGTGTATTCTTGCCACCTCTTCTTAATATCTTCTCCTTCTATTAGGTGCATACTATTTCTGTCCTTTATTGTGCCCATCTTTGCATGAATTTTTCCCTTGGGATCTCTAATTTTCTTGAAGAGATTGCTAGTCTTTCCCAGTCTATTGTCATCCTAAAGAATTTGGTTAAGTATACACATGAAAAGCTGGATGAAAGGATACATAGGTTGAAGACTGGTAAGTTTCTAGGAGCAGGATCTTCTGTCTCTGTGAAGTTGGGGTATATCATACTCATGGTAACTAGATGTGTTCATCGATCTGGAAACTCTTTGAATCCCTTACTAAGGAGATTTATATGGAGCTTTCATCACACTGGTATAATTGATCATTAACTCCATTTTTAGCCCATGCCTGTTTTTAAGGGTTTGGGAGAAGGTGTTGAAAATTTCAGGAATCCAATCATGGCTTGATCTTTCCAATAACTGTCCCTCATCCAGGAGCCCACCACAGTCACCTTATAAGAACAAAATACTTTCCAATCACCCAAGAAATTACAAGAGTTTCAGAAGAAGCCCTATGTCAGGAACCAGGGTCAAAGACTGAGTGTTGGAATCACCTAACCAAAGAACCTATTATCCCAGGTTCCTATCACTTAGGAAAGTCTGTGCCAGGAAAGAGGGTGAAGACCAAATATCTACTTCTTACAATAAATCACAGTATAACAGGCATTATGTCATGTTGCATACTGGTAGATATTTGTTCAATTCTTTGAATAACAACCAAGAAGTGACAGTAAAAATAATGCAATAATGCTTCTTAACATTATTTTCTGTTATCCACCCAAGAATATTTTGCTTCCCCTTCCCAACTTCCCACCACCCCAAATTTCAGCTCTGTTAGAACAGAAACCTAGTGAAAGATTGAAATCATATGGAGTAATCATAGTTCAGGTACACAAAATGGAGCCAGAGGCCCCTGAGGATCTAGTTTCAGACAGGTGCCTGCAGCACTGAGAACTGAACTCTCTGTGAACTATACAAAACCCAAGGGAATCAACTGTTTTTGCAATAGTATCTGCTATCTGCAACCTTGTGATCTCAAGGTTTTTCCCCTTTGTAGCTATGCAGCCATTTCAGATCTCAACCAATCCTTGTTTAGTGAACACCCTTCTTGCCAGCTCCAATTATAATTCTTAACATACAATTCATGTAACTAACTGTAACCTTGTGTTTTTTGCCTTTATAAACTTTTTTTTCATTTTGTTATCCAGCATAGCACAATTCAAGTGCTTCTTCAATCTGTCTCCCAAGCTGCAGTTCTAATAAACCACAGATAAACACATTTTTATTTAAACTACATATTAATTTACGAAATTTTTCTTAACAGGTCCTTGATCCCAGGGGAGACACACTTTTACCTTTAGGCAAGAAAGAGTTTCATCACACATTAGTTTAGAAATTTTGGTTGGTTATGTTTGGCTTATCATGAAAGTACATTAGCAGGCAAAGAAAGGAGTAACTATGCTGACAAATAATTTACTGAGTTTATCATTAGGTCTTGAGATTGTGTGCGTGTGTGCATGCTCACTTGTATCTAACTCTTTGTTTTCCAATTGACTGCAGCAGGCAGTGGGGGATGAGATACCCCACGCCCAAGGTAAGAGAAACCCAAGTAAGACAGTAGGTCTTGAAAGAGGGCATCAGAGGGCAAATACACTAAAACCATTCTCACAGATAACTAGTCAATCTAATCACACAAGGACCACACCCTTGTCTAACTCAATGAAATTAAGCTATGCCCGAGGGGCAACCTGGGATGGGCGGGTCATGGTGGAGAGATATGACAGGATGTGGTCCGCTGGAGAAGGGAATGGCAAACTACTTCAGTATTCTTGCCTTGAGAACCCCATGAACAGTATGAAAAGACAAAATGATAGGATACTGAAAGAGAAACTCCCTAGGTCAGTAGGGGCCCAATATGCTACTGGAGATCAGTGGAGAAATAACTCCAGAAAGAATGAAAGGATGGAGCCATAACAAAAAGAATACCCAGCTGTGGATGTGTCTGGTGATAGAAGCAAAGTCCGATGCTGTAAAGAGCAATATTGCATAGGAACCTGGAATGTCAGGTCCATGAATCAAGACAAATTGGAAGTGGTCAAACAAGAGATGGCAAGAGTGAATGTCGACATTCTAGGAATTAGCGAACTAACATGGACTGGAATGGGTGAATTTAACTCGGATGACCATTATATCTACTACTGTGGACAGGAATCCCTCAGAAGAAATGGAGTGGCCATCATGGTCAACAAAAGAGTCCGAAATGCAGTACTTGGATGCAATCTCAAAAATGACAGAATGATTTCTGTTCGTTTCCAAGGCAAACCATTCAATGTCACAGTAATCCAAATCTATGCCCCAACCAGTAACGCCGAAGAAGCTGAAGTTAAAAGGTTCTATGAAGACCTACAAGACCTTTTAGAACTAACACCCAAAAAAGATGTCCTTTTCATTATAGGGGACTGGAATGCAAAAGTAGGAAGTCAAGAAACACCTGGAGTAACAGGCAAATTTGGCCTTGGAACATGGAATGAAGCAGGGCAAAGACTAACAGAGTTTTGCCAAGAAAATGCACTGGTCATAGCAAATACCCTCTTCCAACAACACAAGAGAAGACTCTACACATGGACATCACCAGATGGTCAACACCGAAATCAGATCGATTACATTCTTTGCAGCCAAAGATGGAGAAGCTCTATACAATCAGCAAAAACAAGACCAGGATCTGACTGTGGCTCGGACCATGAACTCCTTATTGCCAAATTCAGACTGAAATTGAAGAAAGTAGGGGAAACTACTATACCATTCAGGTATGACCTAAATCAAATCCCTTATGATTATACAGTGGAAGTGAGAAATAGATTTAAGGGCCTAGATCTGATAGATAGAGTGCCTGATGAACTATGGAATGAGGTTCGTGACATTGTACAGGAGACAGGGATCAAGACCATCCCCATGGAAAAGAAATGCCAAAAAGCAAAATGGCTGTCTGGGGAGGCCTTACAAATAGCTGTGAAAAGAAGAGAAGCGAAAAGAAAAGGAGAAAAGGAAAGATATAAACATCTAAATGCAGAGTTCCAAAGAATAGCAAGAAGAGATAAGAAAGCCTTCTTCAGTGATCAATGCAAAGAAATAGAGGAAAACAACAGAATGGGAAAGACTAGGGATCTCTTCAAGAAAATCAGAGATACCAAAGGAACATTTCATGCAAAGATGGGCACGATAAAGGACAGAGATGGTGTGGACCTAACAGAAGCATAAGATATTAAGAAGAGGTGGCAAGAATACACAGAAGAATTGTACAAAAAAGAGCTTCAAGACCTAGATAATCATGATGATGTGATCACTGACCTAGAGCCAGACATCTTGGAATGTGAAGTCAAATGGGCCTTAGAAAGCATCACTACGAACAAAGCTAGTGGAGGTGATGGAATTCCAGTGGAGCTATTCCAAGTCCTGGATGATGATTCTGTGAAAGTGCTGCACTCAATATGCCAGCAAATTTGGAAAACTCAGCAGTGGCCACAAGATTGGAAAAGGTCAGTTTTCATCCCAATCCCAAAGAAAGGCAATGCCAAGGAGTGCTCAAACTACCGAACAATTGCACTCATCTCACACGCTAGTAAAGTAATGCTCAAAATTCTCCAAGCCAGGCTTCAGCAATATGTGAACCGTGAACTTCCTGATGTTCAAGCTCCTTTTAGAAAATGCAGAGGAACCAGAGATCAAATTGCCAACATCCTCTGGATCATGGAAAAAGCAAGAGAGTTCCAGAAAAACATCTATTTCTGCTTTATTGACTATGCCAAAGCCTTTGACTGTGTGGATCACAATAAACTATGGAAAATTCTGAAAGAGATGGGAATAGCAGACCACCTGATCTGCCTCTTGAGAAATCTGTATGCAGGTCAGGAAGCAACAATTAGAACTGGTCATGGAACAACAGACTGGTTCCAACTAGGAAAAGGAGTACGTCAAGGCTGCATATTGTCACCATGTTTATTTAACTTATATGCAGAGTACATCATGAGAAATGCTGGACTGGAAGAAACACAGGTTGGAATCAAGATTGCCCGGAGAAATATCAATAACCTTAAATATGCAGATGACATGACTCTTATGGCAGAAAGTGAAGAGGGGCTAAAAAGCCTCTTGATGAAAGTGAAAGTGGAGAGTGAAAAGGTTGGCTTAAAGCTCAACATTCAGAAAACGAAGATCATGGCATCTGGTCCCATCACTGCATGGGAAATAGATGGGGAAACAGTGGAAACAGTGTCAGACTTTGTTTTTCTGGGCTCCAAAATCACTGCAGATGGTGACTGCAGCCATGAAATTAAAAGACGCTTGCTCCTTGGAAGGAAAGTTATGACCAACCTAGATAGCATATTCAAAAGCAGAGACATTACTTTGCCAACAAAGGTTCGCCTAGTCAAGGCTATGGTCTTTCCTGTGGTCCTGTATGGATGTGAGAGCTGGACTGTGAAGAAGGCTGAGCGCCAAAGAATTGTTGCTTTTGAACTGTGGTGTTGGAGAAGACTCTTGAGAGTCCCTTGGACTGCAAGGAGATCCAACCAGTCCATTCTGAAGGAGATCAATCCTGGAATTTCTTTGGAAGGAATGATGCTAAAGCTGAAACTCCAGTATTTTGGCCACCTCATGCGAAGAGTTGACTCATTGGAGAAGACTCTGATGCTGGGAGGGATTGAGGGCAGGAGGAGAAGGGGACGACAGAGGATGAGATGGCTGGATGGCATCACTGACTTGATGGATTCGAGTCTGAGTGACCTCCGGGAGCTGGTGATGGACAGGGAGGCCTGGCGTGCTGCGGTTCATGGGGTCGCAAAGAGTCGGACACGACTGAGCGACTGATCTGATCTGATCTGCAGCAGCCAGGCTTCTCTGTCCATGGAATTTCCCAGGCAAGAATATTGGAGTGGGTTGCCATGTTCTACTCCAGGGGATCTTCCTGTCCCAGGAATTGAACCTGTGTCTCTTGCATATCCTGCATTGACAGGTGGATTCTTTACCACTGGGTCACCTGGGAAACCCAGTCTTGAGATTGCTACTCTAAAATGAGGTGGTGGGCATATATCTGCACTCAGGTTATTCACTGTGGCATTGCTTGTTGCTGTCATATCCAGTAATAACTATAAACAGACAATTGCAGTAACTATGATCTCACTAAGGCATACTAACATGGGGTTCAGAACTTTAGAAACAAACCTGAGGTGAAAGGATACTAGAATGGATGAACAGAATGAGACAATGAATAGCAGCTGTGTTCTTGAGGCCACCTGCAACAGCCTGTCCCATTAACTTGACTTGTCCTCTGGCAGTGTGCAGTGAATTTTACATGGGAAATGAATGAATCTGAGCATTACAAAGAATGAACATAGCAGTCACTGAGATTCCTGCATATATCCCTTAGACTTTACCATTTTTGCATAATCAAAATTATTTCCAATTGTCAATATCTGTAACTAAGTTTCTGAATTTTTATTTTTTTTTTTTGAACCATGGAAATCAATTTTCATCCACATGCCAGAAGTACCAAGAAATAAATATCCCTCAGGAATAGCCTTTAAGTAATGACTTACAGTAATTGATGTGTAAATATCCCAGTTTTGTTTCAACAGTTTTGTTCTGCCTGCTTCCTACCATTTCACAGCATTTTCTTACAAGATTAGGTTCTGTTTCTTCTCTGTGATACCTGGTTTAGTATTCACCTTTTACTTGCTGACATCCTTTCAATGAATACCTTCTACTTTGTGTTCACTGCACCTTCCAAATATGCTTTTTGCCATGATTTGTTTGTTTGAATGTTTCTAAACCTGCTCCTTGTAGACTCAAAAAAAAAGGATTCATGTGTCTTTCACAAGGGTGGATGAAAGATCGAGTCATTTCATTAGGAAACCAGGAAAAAAATAAAGATGATAGAGGAAAATCCTCAATTCCATGTTATACCAAGAATTTTTAGTTACTTTCACAGATTGAAGGATAGTCATATTCATACATGTATATGTGTGTTCTCATTTGCTCAGCCATGTCTGACTCTGAGAAATCATGAACTGTAGCCCACCAGGCTCCTCTGTCCATGGGATTATCCCAGTATTATACTGAAGTGGGCTGTCATTTCCTCCTCCAGGGGATCTTCCTAGCCCAGGGATCCAACCTGCATCTCTTGTAGTTCCTGCACTGGCAGGAGCATTCTTTATCACTTAGCCACCTGGGAAGCCCTATGTATATGTATATATTCTTATATATATACACTATCTATACATATACATTGGGCTTCCCTGGTGGCCCAGCAATAAAAGAATCAGCCTGTAATGCAGGAGACACGGCAGGAGACATGAGTTCAATCTCTGGGTTGGGCAGATAACTTGGAGAAGAAAATTGCAAATCCCTCCAGAATTCTTGCCTGGAAAGTCCCATGGACAGAGGGGCCTGGTGAGCTACAGTCCATGGGGTTGCAAAAGAGTCGGATATGACTTAGCAACTAAATAACAAAAGAAAATACATATATAATATATGCAGTATCTATATACAGTAATATTAGATTTATTAGGTTAATGTATTATATATCTTTTTTTGCATTTCTTTTCCATGGGGATGGTCTTGATCCCTGTCTCCTGTACAATGTCACGAACCTCATTCCATAGTTCATCAGGCACTCTATCTATCAGATCTAGGCCCTTAAATCTATTTCTCACTTCCACTGTATAATCATAAGGGATTTGATTTAGGTCATACCTGAATGGTCTAGTGGTTTCCCCTACTTTCTTCAATTTCGGTCTGAATTTGGCAATAAGGAGTTCATGGTCCGAGCCACAGTCAGCTCCTGGTCTTGTTTTTGCTGATTGTATAGAGCTTCTCCATCTTTGGCTGCAAAGAATGTAATTGATCTGATTTCGGTGTTAACCATCTGGTGATGTCCATGTGTAGAGTCTTCTCTTGTGTTGTTGGAAGAGGGTATTTGCTATGACCAGTGCATTTTCTTGGCAAAACTCTGTTAGTCTTTGCCCTGCTTCATTCCATGTTCCAAGGCCAAATTTGCCTGTTACTCCAGGTGTTTCTTGACTTCCTACTTTTGCATTCCAGTCCCCTATAATGAAAAGGACATCTTTTTTGGGTGTTAGTTCTAAAAGGTCTTGTAGGTCTTCATAGAACCATTCAACTTCAGCTTCTTCGGCGTTACTGGTTGGGGCATAGATTTGGATTACTGTGACATTGAATGGTTTGCCTTGGAAACGAACAGAGATCATTCTGTCATTTTTGAGATTGCATCCAAGTACTGCATTTCGGACTCTTCTGTTGACCATGATGGTCACTCCATTTCTTCTGAGGGATTCCTGCCCACAGTAGTAGATATAATGGTCATCCGAGTTAAATTCACCCATTCCAGTCCATTTTAGTTTGCTAATTCCTAGAATGTCGACATTCACTCTTGCCATCTCTTGTTTGACCACTTCCAATTTGCCTTGATTCATGGACCTGACATTCCAGGTTCCTATGCAATAAAAATGGCTGTCTGGGGAGGCCTTACAAATAGCTGTGAAAAGAAGAGAAGCAAAAAGAAAAGGACAAAAGGAAAGATATAAACATCTAAATGCAGAGTTCCAAAGAATAGCAAGAAGAGATAAGAAAGCCTTCTTCAGTGGTCAATGCAAAGAAATAGAGGAAAACAACAGAATGGGAAAGACTAGGGATCTCTTCAAGAAAATCAGAGATACCAAAGGAACATTTCATGCAAAGATGGACTCGATAAAGGACAGAGATCATGGGGACCTAACAGAAGCAGAAGATATTAAGAAGAGGTGGCAAGAATACATAGAAGAACTGTACAAAACAGAGCTTCAAGACCTAGATAATCATGATGATGTGATCACCGACCTAGAGCCAGACATCTTGGAATGTGAAGTAAAATGGGCCTTAGAAAGCATCACTACGAACAAAGCTAGTGGAGGTGATGGAATCCCAGTGGAGTTATTCCAAGTCCTGAATGATGATGCTGTGAAAGTGCAGCACTCAATATGCCAGCAAATTTGGAAAACTCAGCAGTGGCCACAAGATTGGAAAAGGTCAGTTTTCATCCCAATCCCAAAGAAAGGCAATGCCAAGGAGTGCTCAAACTACCGAACAATTGCACTCATCTCACACGCTAGTAAAGTAATGCTCAAAATTCTCCAAGCCAGGCTTCAGCAATATGTGAACCGTGAACTTCCTGATGTTCAAGCTCCTTTTAGAAAAGGCAGAGGAACCAGAGATCAAATTGCCAACATCTGCTGGATCATGGAAAAAGCAAGAGAGTTCCAGAAAAACATCTATTTCTGCTTTATTGACTATGCCAAAGCCTTTGACTGTGTGGATCACAATAAACTGTGGAAAATTCTGAAAGAGATGGGAATACCAGACCACCTGATCTGCCTCTTGAGAAATCTGTATGCAGGTCAGGAAGCAACAGTCAGAACTGGTCATGGAACAACAGACTGGTTCCAAATAGGAAAAGGAGTACATCAAGGCTGCATATTGTCACCATGTTTATTTAACTTATATGCAGAGTACATCATGAGAAATGCTGGACTGGAGGAAACACAAGTTGGAATCAAGATTGCCGGGAGAAATATCAATAACCTCAGATATGCAGATGACACCACTCTTATGGCAGAAAGTGAAGAGGGGCTAAAAAGCCTCTTGATGAAAGTGAAAGAGGAGAGTGAAAAGGTTGGCTTAAAGCTCAACATTCAGAAAACGAAGATCATGGCATCTGGTCCCATCACTGTATGGGAAATAGATGGGGAAACAGTGGAAACAGTGTCAGACTTTGTTTTTCTGGGCTCCAAAATCACTGCAGATGGTGACTGCAGCCATGAAATTAAAAGACGCTTACTCCTTGGAAGGAAAGTTATGACCAACCTAGATAGCATATTCAAAAGCAGAGACATTACTTTGCCAACAAAGGTTCGCCTAGTCAAGGCTATGGTCTTTCCTGTGGTCATGTATGGATGTGAGAGCTGGACTGTGAAGAAGGCTGAGCGCCGAAGAATGGATGCTTTTGAACTGTGGTGTTGGAGAAGACTCTTGAGAGTCCCTTGGACTGCAAGAAGATCCAACCAGTCCATTCTGAAGGAGATCAATCCTGGGATTTCTTTAGAAGGAATGATGCTAAAGCTGAAACTCCAGTATTTTGGCCACCTCATGCAAAGAGATGACTCAATGGAGAAGACTCTGATGCTGGGAGGGATTGAGGGCAGGAGGAGAAGGGGACGACAGAGGATGAGATGGCTGGATGGCATCACTGACTTGATGGATGCGTGTCTGAGTGATCTCCGGGAGCTGGTGATGGACAGGGAGTCCTGGTGTGCTGCTGTTCATGGGGTTGCAAAGAGTCGGACACGACTGAGTGACTGATCTGATCTGATTATATATCTTACATCTAACAAATAATCATCATATATTGAATAATTGTGGGCTTCCCTGGTAACTCAGATGGTAAAGAATCCATTTGTAATATGGGAGACCTGGATTCATTCCCTGGATTGGGAAGTTCCCCTGGAGAATTCAACGGTGACCCATTCCAGTATTCTTGCCTGAAGGATTCCATGGACAGAGGAGCCTGGCAGCCTTCAGCTCATGGGGTTTCAAAGAGTCCGATACAACTAAGGAAATTTCACTTTCAATTCACTTTCATTTTATAATATATACAATAACCATAAGAACATTTATATTATAAAATAGAGAAAGAAACTTGATCACAAGTCAAATTTCTGAACCAAATATTGGGTTGTCCAAAAAGTTTGTTTGAATTTTTCCATAAAACATTACAGGAAAATCCAAATTTTTTGCCAAATCAGTAAATATTAATGTGTTTGTGAGTCATATATATATATATATGGAGGTGATGGAATTCCAGTGGAGCTATTCCAAATCCTGAATGATGATGCTGTGAAAGTGCTACACTCAATATGCCAGCAAATTTGGAAAACTCAGCAGTGGCCACAAGATTGGAAAAGGTCAGTTTTCATCCCAATCCCATAGAAAGGCAATGCCAAGGAGTGCTCAAACTACCGAACAATTGCACTCATCTCACACGCTAGTAAAGTAATGCTCAAAATTCTCCAAGCCAGGCTTCAGCAATATGTGAACCGTGAACTTCCTGATGTTCAAGCTGGTTTTACAAAAGGCAGAGGAACCAGAGATCAAATTGCCAACATCCGCTGGATCATGGAAAAAGCAAGACAGTTCCAGAAAAACATCTATTTCTGCTTTATTGACTATGCCAAAGCCTTTGACTGTGTGGATCACAATAAACTATGGAAAATTCTGAAAGAGATGGGAATACCAGACCACCTGATCTGCCTCTTAAGAAATCTGTATGCAGGTCAGGAAGCAACAGTTAGAACTGGTCATGGAACAACAGACTGGTTCCAAATAGGAAAAGGAGTACGTCAAGGCTGCATATTGTCACCATGTTTATTTAACTTATATGCAGAGTACATCATGAGAAATGCTGGACTGGAGGAAACACAAGTTGGAATTAAGATTGCCGGGGGAAATATCAATAACCTCAGATATGCAGATGACAGCACTCTTATGGCAGAAAGTGAAGAGGGGCTAAAAAGCCTCTTGATGAAAGTGAAAGTGGAGAGTGAAAAGGTTGGCTTAAAGCTCAACATTCAGAAAACGAAGATCATGGCATCTGGTCCCATCACTGCATGGGAAATAGATGGGGAAACAGTGGAAACAGTGTCAGACTTTGTTTTTCTGGGCTCAAAAATCACTGCAGATGGTGACTGTAGCCATGAAATTAAAAGACGCTTACTCCTTGGAAGGAAAGTTATGACCAATCTAGATAGCATATTCAAAGGCAGAGACATTACTTTACCAACAAAGGTTCGCCTAGTCAAGGCTATGGTCTTTCCTGTGGTCATGTATGGATGTGAGAGCTGGACTGTGAAGAAGGCTGAGCGCCGAAGAATTGATGCTTTTGAACTGTGGTGTTGGAGAAGACTCTTGAGAGTCCCTTGGACTGCAAGAAGATCCAACCAGTCCATTCTGAAGGAGATCAATCCTGGGATTTCTTTAGAAGGAATGATGCTAAAGCTGAAACTCCAGTATTTTGGCCACCTCATGCAAAGAGTTGACTCATTGGAGAAGACTCTGATGCTTGGAGGGATTGAGGGCAGGAGGAGAAGGGGACGACAGAGGATGAGATGGCTGGATGGCATCACTGACTCGATGGATGCAAGTCTGGGTGACCTCCGGGAGCTGGTAATGGACAGGGAGGCCTGGCGTGCTGCGGTTCATGGGGTCGCAAAGAGTCGGACACAACTGAGCGACTGATCTGATCTGATGTGATCTGATATGGTAAATAAAAATTTGAATGAGTCTTTTTGAAAGTATATTACAGCAGGAGAGAATCTATTATTGACTTATAGGAACTTTGATATTCAAACAATCCTGCAGAGGATAGAGCTAAAAACTGGACACAGAGTAGTTATAATGTGGGGAGAAAAACCAAGAGTATCAAAGATAAGAGCGTGTTTAAGAAATGCTGCTAATTTTCAAATGCTGTTGAGATATCTAATAAAATAAGGGCTGGAAAAAATTAATTGGTGTTTAGAAATAAGGAGATAGCTAGTAAGCTTATTTATTTTAATTTTTTTAGCAACATTTTATTATCACTAACAATCACCTTAGACACTTTGGGATGACAATATCATTATTGATTTACCTTTATTAGCTATTCTCATATATAATGAATAAATGTAGTTTCAACTGTTGGTAATTTTACATGTAGATAGATATATTAGAATCTATGTTTACCTTTCCTATCACCTTTATGTAATTGCCTCTCACAGGATTCTTCATCATTTTCCTTCCTTGTCAGTGCTGTCAGAATATAAATACTGAACTACAGACATGCTCATCAGTTGACTAAAATCTTTCCAGGACTATTCAAATTATTCAGAATGTATTTAATGATTCCAGTTCAAATGGCACATTCTCATACTATCTATGTCATAAATGCTATTCTATTTGTCAATTCCATACATTTCTATACTGTAATCCCCATTACACTATAATTTTCCATTATGCATATGTAGAGATTCAGGCTTTGTGTGTCCTGAAGCTTATATAATTTGATCTGTTTAAAAATCTAAATATTACAAAATTGTAAATATAAAGTTAGTGATTAATATAGATGTTTATTAAGATTGAAAAAAAAGCAACACATTAAAATTTTAAAAATCTGACACATACTATAAATATCATGAATTCCTGAATGATAAGATGTTAATTTTGATTAACTGTTTAACATAAAATCTTTTGCATTTATGTTTCTTGTACTTATCATTTATTCATATTTCACATGACAATGATTTCATAAAACTGTTTTTGGAGAGATTACAATATTAATTTAATAGTTTGATTAGCATGAGTGAAGCTATGAACAAGGGAAGCTATGAGGGAAGAAATAGACGATAACAATAGAATAGGAAAGACTAGAGATCACTTCAAGAAAATTAGAGATACCATTGGAACATTTCATGAAAATATGGGCTCAATGAAGGAGATAAATTGACCTAACAGAAGCAAAACATATTAAGAGGAGGCAAGAATACACAGAACTGTACAAAAAAGATCTTCACGATCCAGAGAATTACAATGGTGTGATCACTCACCCAGTTCCAGACAATCTGGAATGTGAAGTCAAGTGGGCCTTAGGAAGCATCACTACGAAAAAAGCTAGTGGATGTGATGGAATTTCAGTTGAGCCATTTCAAATCCTAAAAGATGATGATGTGAAGGTGCTATACTCAATATGCTATATTCAAAACTGTGAAAGTGCTATACTCAATTTTCCACCAAATCTGGAAAACTTAGCAGTGGCCAAAGGACTGGAAAAGATAATTTTTCCTTCCAATCTCTAAGAAAGGCAATGCCAAAGAATGCTCAAACTACCGCACAATTGCACTCATCTCACAACGCTAGGAAAGTAATGCTCAAAATGCTCCAAGCCAGGCTTAAACACTATGTGAACCATGAACTTCCAGACGTTCAAGCTGGCTTTAGAAAAGACAGAGGAACCAGAGATCAAATTGTCAACATCCACTGGACCATCGAAAAAGCAAGAGTTCCAGGAAAACATCTATTTCTGCTTTATTGACTATGCCAAAGCCTTTGACTCTGTGGATCACAACAAATTGTGGAAAATTCTGAAAGAGATGGGAATACCAGATCACTTGACCTCCCTCTCAAGAATTCTGTATGCAGATCAGGAAGCAACAGTTAGAACTGCACATGGAACAACAGACTGGTTTCAAATAGGAAAATGAGTATGTTAAGGCTGTATATTGTCACCCTGCTTATTTAACTTATATGCAGAGTACATCATGAGAAATGCTGAGCTGGATGAAACACAAGCTGGCATCAAGATTGCTGGGAGAAATATCTATAACCTCAGACATGCAGATGACACCACCCTTATGGCAGAAAGTGAAGAGGAACTAAAGAGCCTTTTGATGAAAATGAAAGAGGAGAGTGAAAAAGTTGGCTTAAAGCTCAACATTCAGAAAACAAAGATCATGGCATCTGGTCCCATCAATTCACGTCAAATAGATGGAAAAACAGTGGAAATAGTGTCAGACTTTATTTTTGGGGGCTCCAGAACCACTGCAGATGGTGACTGCAGCCATGAAATTAAGACACTTGCTCCTTGGAAGAAAAGTTATGACCAACCTAGACAGCATATTAAAAAGCAGAGAGATTACTTTGCCAACAAAGGTTGGTCTAGTCAAGGCTATGGTTTTCCCAGTGGTAATGTATTGATGTGAGAGTTGGACTATAAAGAAAGCTGAGCGCCAAAGAATTGATGCTTTTGGACTGTGGTGTTGGAGAAGACTCCTGAGAGTTCCTTGGGCTCAAGATCCAACCAGTCCATTCTGGGGGAAATCAGTCCTGAATATTCATTGGAAGGACTGATGTTGAAGCTGAAACTCCAACACGTTCTCCACCTGATGTGAAGAACTGACTCATTTGAAAAGACCCTGATGCTGGGAAAGATTGAAGGCAAAAGGAGTAAGGGACGACAGAGGATGAGATGGTTGGATGGCATCACCGACTCAAGGGACATGAGTATGAGTAAACTCTGGGAGTTGGCAAAGGACAGGGAGGCCTGGTGTGCTGTAGTCCATGGGGTCGCAAAGACCTCTGTTATTTAAATAAGCCTGGACACGATGAGCAACTGAACTGAACTGAGCATAAGTGATTATATTTTTATTAAAAGTTGAATAGCATAAAATATGCAGTACCACAATTTGATATGTTATTGTTTACTGCTAAAAGTTTTCTCTTCAAAGAGTCTGAAACAAAATTGTGAGTTCTATAAAAAGAGATAAAATCTACTTTGTCTTTTTTTTTTTTTAATCATTGTATATGCCATATTACCAACTAGATTCCTGACAGGATTACACCTACTCTAGACTATTATCTTCCATTTATGATTTTCTTAAACTAACACTTACAAGAAATTTCCACAGACTATTTTCCGGCTCCATATCCTATTTCTCTCACATTACCACCTACTTGTAGTGCTTAATTTTTAGGAAACGTAAATAGAGACACAATTATCGACACTTTCGTGTCATAGTGCCAACTAAGTAATCTGCACATTAGGGCCAGGAGGGTGTATTCCTGGAATACATTTCTACATCAGTTTAGTTGCTAATAAATTTTCACAGAAGTGACTGTGAGCCACACAATTATATCCTTATATCTCAAATAAATATATTCCCAATGCAACATATTCTAGGCAGATTCCAAAAAATGTTTGCGTTCACTCTAGCACTACACTAACAAGAAAAATTGTGGCAAAGGCAAATCAGAGTGAGAAGAGAAAACAGTCTTTAAGGCAGTTCAAAATTGCATTGCAGACACATTTTACCAGGTGAGCTTATTGTTTTGCAAAACCCTCTCCATTCAGGTCTTTGGCATTTTCAGTGCAAGCAAAAGGACTGATACTTAAGCTTGCAGTTCATTCCTTTCATAGTCATTTCATAGTAAACCCAGCTCTTATATAATATTGATACATACGTGCTACACATACATAGTCCAAATTTTACACAGCCTATACATTACAGTTTACCACCTTTTCTTTGAAGACATAATCTCTTCCTGCCTTGAACTACCATGGCAATTTATTTCTAGTCTTTCTTTAAGATACTTCACTCTCTTCTTTTCTAGGCTTGTTTTATCCCCTCTATCCTCTCTTTTCTTTTCTCTCTATATATATGGCTAGGGTATTGGCTAGGATTAGGCCTATGTATTAATATGTGTACTCATACACCATAGTCTGTATGGGGCATGATTTCTGTTTAATAGATATTTTAATTGCTCATATTGTACACAGCATTTAATGCTATCTTGGTTATCCAGGGTAATATTTACAACAGAATTGAAAATATAATTATTACATATGAACCTGATACAAGAAAAGGTCCAAAGAAGTAAATCAAATAAATAATTTCAAATATGAGTAGTAAGTAAATGTATTACTACCAGAAATAAAAACACTTTGGTTTGCCTCAAGAAGAAAAGAAAAAAACAGCTTGGCTGAGGCATGAGGTTAACAGGGAGTAATTCCTTAGCTTTTCTACAGTCTTAAATCACAACTCCCGAGTGAGTTCAGTTTCCACTTGAAAGAGAAGAAAAGCTAGTGAGGTATTTATACCCTAAAATCAACAAGGCACAGCTAGAGCAGGTATAAACTCCTTTGGATATACGTACGCTGAATTTTGTAAATATGTTGGGAAACCAACTATATCAGTTAAGATAAGCTAAGTTATCTAAGCCAAGTGAAGAGGGGCTAAAAAGCCTCTTGATGAAAGTGAAAGTGGAGAGTGAAAAGGTTGGCTTAAAGCTCAACATTCAGAAAACGAAGATCATGGCATCTGGTCCCATCACTGCATGGGAAATAGATGGAGAAACAGTGGAAACAGTGTCAGACTTTGTTTTTCTGGGCTCCAAAATCACTGCAGATGGTGACTGCAGCCATGAAATTAAAAGACGCTTGCTCCTTGGAAGGAAAGTTATGACCAACCTAGATAGCATATTCAAAAGCAGAGACATTACCAACAAAGGTTCGCCTAGTCAAGGCTATGGTCTTTCCTGTGGTCATGTATGGATGTGAGAGCTGGACTGTGAAGAAGGCTGAGCACCGAAGAATTGATGCTTTTGAACTGTGGTGTTGGAGAAGACTCTTGAGAGTCCCTTGGACTGCAAGAAGATCCAACCAGTCCATTCTGAAGGAGATCAATCCTGGGATTTCTTTGGAAGGAATGATGCTAAAGCTGAAACTCCAGTATTTTGGCCACCTCATGCGAAGAGTTGACTCATTGGAGAAGACTCTGATGCTGGGAGGGATTGAGGGCAGGAGGAGAAGGGGACGACAGAGGATGAGATGGCTGGATGGCATCACTGACTCGATGGATGCGAGTCTGGGTGACCTCCGGGAGCTGGTGATGGACAGGGAGGCCTGGCGTGCTGCAGTTCATGCAGTTCATGGGATCGCAAAGAGTCGGACACGACTGAGCGACTGATCTGATCTGATCTGATTTTTATTTCCAAAGGAAAAAAAGTATATTACAAGCCTGTGTATTTTATCCTTTATGTCTGTCGTACTTTGAATTAGATAATATTAAATTGGGTTTATGTGAAGAATTCATTAATTCATCTGAATATTCTTTGTGTTCTCTGCTGCTTCTTATATTTTCATATCATCCCTGTGCCAACTTTTGCTCTGTTAATAGTCCATTGTTACTAACAAACCCTACATATGACCTTTCCTCCTGTTCTCTTCATTTTCTTTAAGCAGATCATTGCTACCTGATAATTATCCTACTGTCTTAAATAATTCTGAACCTCATTTCCCAAAGTAATTCTCTTCATATACTCCATATAGGAAATTTAGATATGTATAATTATGGATTGTTAAAGCTCAAAGAAACCCTTGAGTTCATGGAAGTCTTTTCACAGAAGATAAAACAGGCCCAGAGAGATAGAGTGACTTGCTTGAAATATCAAAGCTAGTCAGGGATATTAATGGCACTGTAACTCAGGTCTTTGAATTTCTGATACAGTAGTCTCTCTGGTGTTCTGTCTCTATTTCATGAGTTGGCATGTCACTCTTAACCTTAGGCTTTCATATTTTCAGAGATTCTCCATTTGCCAGCCAGATCCACTCTTTACCTGCCCCTGCCTGTTCTGTGTGTGGGGGCTGTCCTCTGTTTGATCCTTTGGCTTCTGGTTGTGTTCAGCCAGTGAGAAGCACCAGTAATAGCTGGAAACCTGGGAGGGCTGTGTTTGAGTTCCTCCAGCTCCCACCACCTAAGCTATAGCTGGTGCATGGCTGCACTTTTCCACTGTCTATGAGGGAGACCTTGCTGCTGCCGCTAAGTCGCTTCAGTCGTGTCCGACTCTGTGCGACCCCATAGACGGCAGTCCACCAGGCCCCGCCATCCCTGGGATTCTCCAGGCAAGAATACTGGAGTGGGTCGCCATTTCCTTCTCCAATGCATGAAAGTAGAAAGTGAAAGTGAAGTCAGTCAGTTGTGTCCAACCCTTAGCGACCCCAAGGACTGCAGCCTACCAGGCTCCTCCGTCCATGGAATTTCCCAGGCCAGAGTACTGGAGTGGATTGCCATTGCCTTCTCCGAGGAGGACCTTATGACTCAGCTAAGCCCCGTGTTTTGTTGGGTTCTAGTAGCTATTCTTTATCCTTATTGCTTCAGGCGTAGGCATTGTGATGACTTTCCACATTGCCAGATATAGATAGACTTTTTTAGTCTGTCAACTTTTGCTCTTGGTAACAAGTTTCTCTTATTAACAGTCTTCTTGATTCCTTTATCCCTATCCCCATTTCCAGAAACAGTGTCTTTATTAAACTCTTTTCATTTGCACTTTTGAGTGTGCATCTGGTTCTCTCTTAGAATGTTTATAAAGATAATTTGTAATTCTTATTCCATCTGTTCTAACATTTTGCTTCTGATATAAGCAGTAATCCAATATTTGTTTTTCTTTTGAAATAGCGATGCTCCTCAAGGGTGCTACTATTCTGGCCTCTGACCTCATATCCTCCATGCTTATCAGTTACTTTGTGAATGCTTCCACTTTCTCAAGACTGCCCACACTTTATGATTCACTAGAAGGACCCAAGGGACTAAACATACGGTTGTACTCAGTGCTAAGATTTACTACAGAGACACAGTAAGGATCAGCTAGGGAGAATAAACAGAGAGAATGTAGAGGAATGTATTTGCAGGTTTCCCAAGCTCTTTCTTAACCCTACCTCCCATTAAGGGATCACAGAGTACATCCATTCTCCAGCAGCAAAAATGCAGTGACACCAAAGTGATGTTTCCACCCAGGCAAGTCTGTTTGAGATTCAGAAATGAGGGTTTTAGTAGGGACTGGTCACACTGGCATTCTTCTTCTAGCAGCAATGAAAATTTCCTACTTTCAAAAGAAAAGCAGGTTTTCACCATAAATCATGTTGCTGATACAAACAGTGTAGTTCAGGGACACAATCTTATTATTTAGGAATTGTTTCAGAAGCCAAGTACTTGGATACCATCCAAGAGTGAAACTCAAAAAATAGCAACCTGTAGTTTCCTATGTTAACTTTCTCTGTGTGGTTGGTATGGGAGCAAAGGCCAGTCAAACCCCAAACTCTTGTGAGTTCAAGGGTTGGAGGTGGACTGAGCCTGAAGTCAAGGAAGCCTTACCGTGTCAGAGTACTCCTCTTTCCATAAACCAATTCTTTGAATCATAACCTCATCTATTATGCCCCAAGGATAAGGTGAAGACACATCCTAAAAGGTCAAGGAAACAACTTTTCTAAGTTAATTAGCTCCCATATTGTTTATCTCAAGTCCTGCAAACACAGATCTTCTCTACTGACTTGATTTTACCTTGAGGGCACTTGGTCCAGAGGCAGAATTGTCACAAGATGGGAGGCAGACCCTTCATCTCAACCCAATGGTGATGAAAGAACAAAGGAAGAAGGCTGCAGTTTTCCTTCTCGTAGTAGGACTTGCAGCCCTCATTCCTCTCACACAGCAGTTTCTAAACAGCCACACATCACCCAGGGATTTTTTTATAGTTTTTTTTTTTTTTCTTTCTTTTTTTCCTTTTCTTGTTGTTTCCCTTCTGTGGTTTCCCTGAGCTGTAAACCAGCACTCTTGCTACTTTAGCATCCTGGCAGGAAATAGATAAAGCATATTTTAAAACTAATTTTTTCCTCTTATCTAATTTTAAAACCTCATACTTCCTAATTATAACTCTCTTGGAAAATATAGATAAAGGCAAAGGAAAGAGAGTAAATTAAAACTTTTGCCCAATTCTGTAGTAGAGGAATAATCACTGTCCACAGCTTGTGGCAGATTTTGTCTGTAGTTTTTTTTTTTTCTCTTTCCTCCAGTGTGCTTGTCACTTGAAGTATAACTCTACGCTCAGTCTACACTTGGTCTATTGCTAAGTGTTGGGATGTTTAAGAACATCTGGTGAATTACATAATGAACTCTAATTAAAATCTATTTGTCTATGGGGGTGAAGGAAGCTTCTGAGGAATGATATTAATTGGGTCCATTTGGGAGATTCAGACACTTGGTTATATGTGGAACATGGGTGGGACTATTTAAGAGAAGCCCAGTAACAGTGGGCTTCCCCGGTGGTGCTAGTGGTAAAGAACCTGCCTGCCAATGAAGAAAATGTAAGAATGTGGATTCACTCCCTGGGTGGGGAAGATCCCCTGGAAGAGGACATAGCAACCAATATTCTTGCCTGGAAAATCTCATAAACAGAGGAACCTGGAGGACTATAGTCCATAGAGTCACAAAGAGTGTGACATGACTGAAACTACTTAGCACGCACAGTTACAGTAGAAAGATTTAGCTACCTTTTGGGGAGGGGTGAGGAATAGCATTAGAGAGACCTAGATGTAAAAATATTAACTTGATTCTACTATCTAAATCATAAAGTGGTGGTTTTAGACATAATATGGAATTATTCTATAGGATTTATATTTCTATTGAATCTCCTTTTTCTCATTTCTGAGACCTATACAAGGTAGCGGGTGTGTGCTCAGTAGTGTCCTACTGTTTGAGACCTCATGGGCTAGAGCCAGCCAGACTCTTCCATCCATGGAATTTGCTAGGTGAGAATACTGGAGTGGATCACCATTTCCTATATCTGGGGAGTCTTTCTGACCTAGGGAATCGAACCTGCATCTCTTGCATCTCTTGCATTGGCAAGTGGATTCACTGCACCATTTGGGAAGCCTGTAAAAGGTAGAGTAAACTCTAACAAATATTTCCACAAAATTCTGAACCAGCTGTTTCATTGAACTATGAAACACCTTACTGAATAATCAACATTGCCTGAGAACACGCTAGAAAATGGTTTTATTCTTTTGTTTTTGCTTCCCATTTCCTGACCAGGTACTGAACCCAGGCCATGGTAGTGAAAGTGTCAAATTCTTACCACTAGACCACTGGTGAACTTCTATTGATTCTAGCCATCAGATCTTTTCAGTCAGAGGCCACTTTAGACCTTCACCATCAAGAGGCTTAAGAAATAAGTACCCGTAGGAAAATGCTTTTTCTGTTGTGCAGCAGTAGCCATCAGTGGAGAGATGTTCGTCCTGATACTGCAGGAGACAGAGGGCCTGGTTTGGCAGCCATAGAGTGAAGTCCATATGTGTTGGGGGTTGCCACAACAGGCAACCTGCTAGCAGTTTTCATTGGCTTGGCTTACCAGCAATAACCACGAACACAAAACTGCTCTATTTGGAATGTACTGGAAAAAGACTAAATTGCCCATTGAAAGAATAGGAGAAAAGTAAGAAAATATGGCTGGCATAGATTATTTGTGAATCCAGCCTATAATAAGTTCTGGACTTTTATTGTTATGAAGATAAGCTATTTTTAAAGATTGTATCCATAGGTTTCTTGAATATATGCTGCCAAAACAATAAGTTTAGCAATCTTTATTTTCAGATGAGACTTCTGAAATCTAGGAGAGTTTGCTCCACAATCATGGTTGCCTTGGGACCATAGCTCAGGTCTCCTGATTTTTAACCCACCAGAGACTCGTTCATAGAACTCCCTATAAGATGCCTTCCTCTTCTATGCCAGAGCAGCAATGTGCTCATTCATTCTCAAGTAATGTGAAGTGTTGTGCCTATCAGTAATTTGTACTTGGGCAGATATAATCTCCAATTGAAAAATGTTGTTTACACAGTTTATATTTTGTTTGAAGACTATTTGCAACACATTTTTTCTTCCTTTCTTCTTTTTTCCTGTTTATTACTTTTTCCCTAATTTACCATCATACTTTAAAAACTTATGAAATGATTTATTTCCAGTAAACATGAAGAATTTCAAAAATGGAAAAAAATGTCAAGTTTGGAGGTAACATCTAAGTAAGTGAAAAATAAATAAAAGCAGCAAAAAATAATAACAAAAGATGTCTTAATTTATAGAAATTCTAATCTAGAGAAATGCTTTTATTGTGAGCAACTCTATCTAATAATGTATTCTAGTATAACAGAAATCACTAAATAAAGATAAGCATTTATGAATGATACAGAGAATAAGGAGAGAGGGAAAAAAAGCATGGAAAGAGAATGAGAGAAAGAGATAAAATAAGAGAGTGTTAAAAATTACATATTGTATTTCTGAAAAAAAGCACTGATGAAAGAATTTGAAAAAAATTAATGAGCTAGAGATTGGCCATTTGACAATTTTTTAAACCATTTAGTTTGTGTTTTAAGCTTACCTAAATTTTTTGATATAGGAATTAGATACTTTTTTATGGATAAATTATATGCAGAAAAGAATTACATCCATTTTTTCAAATTGTCCATATATTCATCTAGTAAATTTTCCCTTTCAGCTTATTGTTTCCCTTTGACTTTCACCTTCTATACAAAACAGGCTTATTGTCACACCTCTACTTATTAGATATCTGATTTGAAATCTCTAAGATCTGCTTTTAAGACAGTGAAAATTCCTTAAGCTAGAAGCTTTATATTTTATCATTGAACAAAGTAATTACCTGCTTTTTATTCTACTAATGACTCAAAGTTATTAATATTTTATATTATATGAGAAGATAATTTTATCCTCTTGGTATTAATTAATGGCTAAAATACATTTAACTCAGGAAGAAGTAGGTACAAGAAAATTTTCATATATTTGAAGATATGTCTGTGTATGGAATTTTTTTTTAATTTATGAAATTATTTCTAGACTTAAAAAAAATGTAAAGAAATAAATAATAATAAAGGATAAGATAGAAAGCAAATTTGTGATGGGGATCAAAAATTAGCATTCTATTAGTGAAAGTATTTTTTTCTCTAAATTCTTAACAAAATGATTAAATTTCTTACAGGAAGAGAAACAGAAAGATATACAGTAAACAAGGAAAAATAGACTCCTACATTGTTTTGGTTCCTACAAAGGGAGAATCTGTGGGGACAGTTCATTTGTATGATCACTTTTTCTGGAGCAAATATGAGCACTGTAAACAAAAGGCCCTGCTAATGTAAATGAAGCTTTGCAGACAGGTGATGGCAGACACTCAAACTCCATTGTAAGGAGAAAAGTGCTTTGTTCACCTTAGTACCATTTCCTGTTATGGGAGACTTAGACTCTCATATGAGCCTTCTTGGCAAAATGCTACAAAAAGTATTATTATAATCAGAAATCTGGAGGTATTAAGTCAAGGACTGAATACATACTGACTAGGGAAAAGCACAAAAAGAACTTGGCAGCAACAAAGACTCTAGAAAAAGACAGAATAAGGTGGATAGCATCTTTCAAAAAGAGCAACTTTCTCTGTTCCTAGTCGATGCTTTGTACTTCTGAGTAAATGACTATAGATTATCATTTACTTTAAACATATTTTTTTCATTTCCTAAGATTGACCTCGTTGGAGGCTTTAATGTTAAATTATTGGAAGTTAGTTCAAATATTATAATTCAACTTGAAGAAACAGAAAGGCAACAGGAAAAGCAGCAAAGGTGTATTCAGCTATTAGATTAGGCAGGTGGGACAGTTTAAGTTTGAAGGCTACTAACTAAATTTTAAGGAAGATTATTATTCTTTTCCAAGGAAGTCAAATAATGTCTATCTTTTAGTAAGAAAGCCAGTCTCATTTGGTTAATAATAACATAGTTCATAAGCATTTTATTTTTGGTGTATCATTGAATTTCAGGAACCAGCATTACTACTAACTTCAGAAACCCAATGCAGTAGATATCCATGTATGTCACTCCTGTCTCCCATTTACCAGCTGCACCCTGGAAAATATAAAATGCACTTAAAATGTAATCTTGAGAATAGGAAGCATGAGTTTCTTTCAACGTTGTCCCCATTGAGACCACAAATATTACTTGAAGCAAATAAAACTGATAATGAATATTTTGGTATGTAGTATCTCTACTTCCTCCATTTCCAACTTAATAATCCCAAGAACACATTCCTTAGCCTGAATTGTTCCTGGCATGAGCAATCAAATGTTTTGCACTAATATCTTCCTGCTCTCTTTTTAAGATCATAGCACTGCAGTCTCCATTTCCTTCATGGGCCACTAAGCTGCTATTTCACCCTCATTTCAATTCTCTCATACACAGACTATTTGAATTTTTTAGAAAGTCCTATTTCTTATTGCCTAGTCAATCTACCTGTTCACTCAGCTCACTTTTATTCTTCCACCTGATCTTACCTAGTTTATTTATATATACTTATGATTCTATGTTTTTAAATTGAGCTACATGTCTGACTGATCAATATACCTGATTTTGAATATACATCCATACGTCACTTTGGTTTATAAGTTTCTCTTGCAAGTTCATGATTATCTGTGCATGGAACCATATAGTTAACTGAATACAGGATTCCTTTCTTTGTGTGTACATATGTGCATATTTATTTATTAATGGTTGTGAGTGAGTGAATAAAAGAATGTAGACATGAGAATATATGTGAAAGTGGAGAGCTGGAAAGTTATCATGTTTACAATGATTCTATAAATCATGAATGCATGGTAGGTAAACAAGACAGGTTATAAAAAATGAATTTGATTAGCTGTATGCAACTGCTGACATCCATAGGAACTAGCTAGATGCAGGGCTTTGTTCATGAACCCAAATAAATATTTAACTATAATCTATATTTTTCCTATGATTATTATTAAACTTGTATTTATATTTTGATATTCATTCAATGAATATTTCAGCTTCATTCCTAAGTTTGTTCTCAAACATTTGTGCAAAAATTAGTAAAATAATGATTAGAAACCTTCTATAATAGAGGTTTGGTCTATTCTGCTACCAAGAGCATAAACATATATATATATATACACACACACATACATACATACATACATATATACGTTAATGTTTTATTAACAATATAAACATAAAATTACATTATTTGGTTTTCACTTTATCATTTTACCCCAGCAATTATGTATCTTTTTCTTTCCTTAGAGGAATCTGAACTGTTGGAACCTGCCTACCTATTTATCATATATTCTTATTGAATTAAGCAATCCTTAGGACAACTGTAATAAATGCATCTTGTTAAGAAAACAAATGAAGTAAATAAAAATAATGCCACAAAAACGATACTTAGAATCTGGATTTTATGTCCTAAAATGTCATTGCTCAGTTCCCCATTGTATCACAGGGGTCTCCAATCAGTGGGAAATGCTCCACACCATATATGCACAAAAATAAGGCCCAGAGACAAAATGTAGATTAATTCTCATGAAACAGCAGACAAAGCATGAATCTCATAACTCTGTTTTTTCCAACTAGAATCCAGTTCATTTGTATTTTGGAACAATTGATTTTAAAGCCACATAATCTGAAACAATGTTAAAAGAGTTAAGTTAAAGTAACCTCGGCTACAAATTTTAGAATCCTATTGTGTTAAGAAGAAATATAAACATTTGTAAAAATATCCACATTTACCCAAATTATAGAAGAGAAATATGTATTCTACCCCATCAGACAAGCTTTGCAAAAGTCAAAATAAATTTGGTTACTTTGAAGCACTGTGAGTTAAGTTTCTGGAAGACTACATCCATGTCCTAGTACTCCATGTTATTGTTCAGTTGCTTAGTCATATCTGACTCTTTGTGACCCCATGAACTGCAGCACACCAGGCTTCCCTGTCCTTCACCTTCTGGGGTTTTCTCAGATTCATGTCAATTGAGTCAGTGATGCATCCAACCATCTCATCATCTGTCTCCCCCTTCTCCTGCCTTCAATCTTTCTTGGCATCAGGATCCTTTCCAATGAGTAGACACTTTGCATCAGTTGGTCAAAGTATTGGAGCCTCAGCTTCAGTCTCAGTCCTCACAATGAATATTCAGGGTTGATTTCCTTTAGGATTTGATTGGTTTGATCCCCTTGCTGTCCAAGGGACTTTCAAGAGTCTCCTTTAGCACCACTGTTCAAAGGCATCAATTCTTCGGTGCTCAACATTTTTTATTGTCCAGCTCTCACATCAATACATGACTACTGGAAAAACCATAGCTTTGACTATATGGACCTTTGTCAGAAAAGTAATGTCTCTGCTTTGTAATATGCTCTCTAGGTTTGTCACAGTTTTTCTTCCAAGGAGCAAGCATCTTTTAATTTCATAGCTGCAGTCACTGTCCACAGTGATTTGGGATCCCAAGAATATAGAATCTGTCACTGTTTCCATTGTTTCCACATCAATTTGCCATAAAGTGATGGGACCAGATGCCATGATCTTAGTTTTTTGAATGTTGAGTTTTAAGCCAGCATTTTCACTCTCCCCTTTCACCTTCATCAAGAGGCTCTTTAATTCCTCTTTGCTTTCTCCCATAAGGGTGGTATCATCTGCATTTCTGAGGTTATTGATATTTCTACCAGCAACCTTGATTCCAGCTTGTGCTTCATCCAGCCTGGGACTTCATATGATGTACTCTGGATATGAGTCAAATGAGCTGGGTGACAATGTATAGCCTTTATGTACTCCTCTCCCAATTTTGAATCAGTGGTCCATTTTTAAATGTGGAGTTATGACTATTGCTTCTTAACCTGCATTCAAGTTTCACAGGAGGCAGGTAAGGTGGTCTGGTATTCCCATCTCTTTAAGAATTTTCCAGTTTGTTGTGATATATACAGTCAAAGGCTTTAGCATAGTCAATGAAGCAGAAGTAGATGGCTTCCATAGTTATTCATTTCCAGCAAGGCAGTCATTAGAGTCTTCTCTTTGCCCACATATATGAAGGAAGACTCACGTAGAGTCTTGTTGCACCATCTTTCAAATTATTAATATATAACATTAACTAATGCTATTCCTTTTCCGGGTAAACATCTATCTAGAGAGGAGAGACAAGAAGAACCACAATGTTAGTCTTCTGTGCCACAAAAGACAATTTGATATTTGTACAAACATGTAGACACCTTGCTGAACTTAAATGCAAACTGAATTTTTCAATGTTAGTTCTTCAAGAAGTTCATCATTTTCATCCTGGTATTATGACTTCATATTAAAGAACTATATTTTCACACCTGTATCACCAGGGAATCATTATCTTATAAAAAACCTGAAACTTTTATTCATCAAATATTGTCACAATATAAATCTTATTAATTCAGATAGGTTTTGCATTTATTTCATGTCACTGTGATGTTTTCCTGGTCAGGGTAAGAATTGTTTGACTTTGGCAGACTTCTCTGTGACATCAATTGTGCTGCAAGAGCAATAATCTGTCTGTGAAATGTCAGACTGATTCAAATATCATGGTAGATGTTTTCTAGGTGTGGAAATGAATTCAGTCTTTATGGAGGTTGCATTTTGACTTATAGGGTTGCACAGGCAAGCAAGTGGACATAAACTTTAAACTAGAAATATGACATAAAGGTGATTTACTGGATTTTGATGTTTGAGCAGCCAGGAAAAGCATGAAATATGAAGAAAGGATATGCAGTTTGTAGATCCTAATTTTTTTGATCCCATGATTTCAGTTCATTCTACTCATTGCAATCTAATTAGGAAGGACATACATTTATAAAAGCAACTCAATGTAGAATGGAAATTGCTCCAACAGAGATATGTCTGAGGTGCTAAACGAGCAGAAAAGATGTGTAATTTTTACTCTTAATAGGAAAGGAGCTAATTAGTATTTAAGCCAAGTGTTGAAGAACTCCCCAGTCTGATTCAATGAAGCTTTACAATCAACCACTTCACAGTTGTGTGTGTGTCTACACACACACACAAACATACGTATATTGCAAGACTCAAGTGAGGCACAATATATTGAAACCTCTTCTTAGTAACAAATTATCAGAATATACAGTCACCAAATATGAACAATCATTAGAAATGACAAACAGAAAAGTAAAAAATTTGAAAAAATAGACTTTGAAACTTTCTAATGAAACTGGCGGAGAAGATAATGGCACTCCACTCCAGTACTTTTGCCTGGAAAATCCCATGGACAGAGGAGCCTGGTGGGCTGCAGTCCATGGGGTCACTAAGAGCTGGACACAACTGTGTGACTTCACTTTCACTTTTCACTTTCATGCATTGGAGAAGGAAATGGCAACCCACTTCAGTGTTCTTGCTTGGAGAATCCCAGGGATGGGGAAGCCTGGTGAGCTGCCGTCTATCGGGTTGCACAGAGTCGGACACGAGCAGTGAAACTGGGAAAATAATCCAACATTAAAATGTACTTTTGGCCACCAAAGGAAGATATATCTATACTATTATTATGTGGCTGTGAAATTTCCAGGCTGATTCAAAGCAATATAGTAGGAATAATTTTGTTAGTAATATATATATGTCACTGAGCATCAAATATTTTAAAATTTACAGTTTAAAATGTTTCATATGTCTATCTTTCATTTATCTGATCATCAGCTTGTAACCACCATGGACTTATGGAAAGAATAGTAAAAGAACCAAGAAACTTTAGGTATATTATTATGACACTTGGGCAGCCAGATAATATGCTTTAGTATTAATTTTCTCATCAATTAATTGTGAATAACTTTTGCAAGTTAAGTGATAGGGATGTGTTATAGTGCAATGAGATAATTATTAATGTAAACTTTAGAATATGCAAATACAAGGCATAGTACACTATAGATCAGAGATTGGGAACTCCTCATGGAAAGATGAAATATGAAAAGCCACATGATTCAAATATACATTATTATAGACATTTGAATAAGGTAAAATAATTAATCTTATCATATTAAAAATTCTGAATAAAAATAGCTTTTATGTTTTGAGGAATAAAATAATGTGTATGTTTCAGGAATTCTACATGCTTACTTTAATTCATCCTCATTAAACCAGAAAGATAGAGGTGTGTGTTTCTGAGGAAGATACTATAGGACTGAGAATTTAAGTAACTGGCTTAAAGTCTCATAAGGAGTTATAGAGTGAGATATCCATAATCTTTACCCTAGTATTTTATAATAAAGAATAGAGAAAACAAGATTAGAATCACCTAAGAACATTTTTCAATCTTGGGCTTCTTATTTGGTACAGGAATTAAATGTGGGTTTAGATTGATAATTTTCCCCAGTTGTTTGTAATATAGTCACTATCATTCTCCTATAACTGCAATGCTCACTTTAAAAGGACAGTACCAATACATATAGCTTCATTATTACTAAAAAACTAAAAGCTATGCTTCAGAAAGTGATAGATCGAAGTCAAAATATTCTTTAATGGATACTTCTTATATGTTTTTGCACACTGTGTGTTAAATATAGCAGTCATGTAGGGTTTACTTGGTCTTTAAGTGTGGATTTGAGAAATACGGGAGGATACACACAATATAATAAAAATCACATACTCTCTCAATATTAAAAATTCTATTAAGGAAAAAGTACAAATTTCCACTTTCCACACATCCAGTGTCAGTTTCCTGGGGGGAATTACGGGGAATTATTTGACATGCACTGTTTGGAAGAGTCCTTTAACTCAAGGTTTTATAATATTAAATGAGAGATTTATTGATCCTACATTGTAGAATAAGAACTATGAACCCATCACTTTTTTGAATTTAGGCACATGCATTTTATTAGCAAAAATAAGATATGTTGGCTTAGGTAATAATAAACACACAAAAATCCCATAGCTTAACACAACTTTTTTTTTTTTTTTTACTGAGGATTCTTGTTCTGCACATCCAGGCCAGTCTCCAAGGTTACTGCATTGCATATGTTAGTTCAAATTTCTCATGGCACAGCCATATCAACACATTATTGTATAGTCACTGCAACAGAGAAAGAAATACAACTCTCCATTTCAATCTTTCCACATGGACTCAGTGAACATGAATTTTAGGAAACTCTGGGAGACAATGGAAGAGCACTGGTAGATAGACAGAGAGGCCTGGCGTGCTAGAGTCCATGGTGTTGTAAACAGTCAGACATAACTTAGCAATTGAGCAATATGGATGCTACACATGTCACTTCTGTTCACATTTTTTTTTTTTTTTGGCCTAAGAATGATTTATAGCCACAATTAACCTCAAGAGAGCCTAGAAGTAGCACCTTTTTTGATGCATACTTTGATTAAATAAAAAGATAATTGTGAATGGTTATAATGTTCATATTGTTCTTGTTGTTCAGTTGCTCAGTTGTGTCTGGCTTTTTGCGATACCATGGACTGCAGCATGCCAGGCTTCCTTGTCCATCACTAGCTCCAGGAGCTTGCTCAAACTCATGTCCATTGAGTCAGTGATGTCATACAACCATCTCATCTTCTTCTGTCCCCTTCTCCTCCTGCCTTCTATCTTTCCCTGCATCAGGGTTTTTTCCAATTTTCACATTAAATGTTACATATGTTAATAAAATTTTACATAAAAGAGAGGAATAATTTCAGTCTAGTGAAATCAGAACAGTTTTTGATGTATTTGATTCTGAATTCCATTATTTCTACATTGCCCAGGAATGACTGTGTTTTTTTTTTTGCTTGTTTTGATGTCTTAACTTTGTTTTTTTCTCATACAGCAGGAGATTTCTTTTTAATTTTCACTACCGTGTGTCACAAATTCATACTTTTCATTTGTGTACTTGACACTTATGCCAATACTTATGGATCATATCAAAATTGTATTATAAAGGAAATATTCAGTGGAGTATTAGAGTCAGATTTTTCTGCTTTCTGAATTGAGAACTTCTCATCACTGTTCAGTAATATCACTCTGATGGTTTTATATCAGCTGCAGTGAGAGTTTCACAGTGTGGAAATAGACTCTTTATGTCTTTGTCTTATTTTCCTAGAGTGTTGGATGTTAATATACCAACATATCCTTAAGAGTATTGCCCCCTCCTATGGACTCTATAATATCCATGGAGAAGGAAAGGAAGAGTTTTAATCTTTAGCTGTAATACGGAGAACAAAGAACAGCAACAACAAAAATGTTCATAAGACTTTGGGCCAAGAGGCAAGTCAGAAATGCATGTCAAGTTATTGAAAAGGACAGACAGAGCTATTGGTGAAAGATATAGAAGAAATGGGAAGAGGGCCAGGGAATTTCTATGACACTTGCTAGTGTGCTTGTCTGGGCTGGGTAAATCTTTTAAAGCTTTAAGAGTCTGGTGTTAAGTAAAACACTATTCTTACTAACAGCATCAGTGTTTTGCTCACCCTGTAATGGGTGAGTGTTGAACATTACATAAGGTATCTTCTAATTCAATTTGAAAGTGAAAAGTCCAAGTGAAAGCCGCTTCTTCATATCTGACTCTTTGCAACCCCATGAACTATACAATTCGTGGAATTCTCCAGTATTGGAGTGGGTGGTTGTTCCCTTCTCCAGGAGATCTTCCCAACCCAGGAATCAAACTCAGGTGTCTTGCATTACAGGCAGATTCTTTACCAGCTGAGCCAACAGGGAAGCCCAAGAATAGTGGAGTGAGTAGTTTATCCCTTCTCCAGGGCATTTTCCCAACCCAGGAATCAAACCAGGGTCTCCTATATTGCAGGCAAATTCTTTACCAGCTGAGCTACCAGGGAAGGCCCTCTAATTCAATTTATTAAGTAAATTCTACACTTAATAAATCCAGGTCAAGTTAAATAAAAAAATATTCCATGACACATTTGGTATTACTGTCATAATCTCTATAATATAATCTATTTACATATATACCCTGCCAGACTCTGTTGGGGAGTGTGGGGATTGTGTCCTAGACAGCCATTTAAACATTGCTCTTGAAATGGAAACTGAAGCATCAGTTCAGTTCAGTCGCTCAGTCGTATCTGACTCTTTGCGACCCTATGAATTGCAGCATGCCAGGCCTCCCTTCCATCACCAACTCCAACAGTTCACTCAACCTCAGGTCCATCGAGTCAGTGACGCCATCAGCCATCTCATCCTCTGTTGTCCCCCTCTCCTCCTTCCCCCAAGCCCTCCCCGCATCAGAGTCCTTTCCAATAAGTCAACTCTTCTCATGATGTGGCCAAAGTATTGGAGTTTCAGCTTTAGCATCATTCCTTCCAAAGAACACCCAGGGCTGATCTCTTTTAGAATGGACTGGTTGGATCTCCTTGCAGTCCAAGGGACTCTCAGGAGTCTTCTCCAACACCACAATTCAAAAGCATCAATTCTTCAGCCCTCAGCTTTCTTCACAGTCCAACTCTCACATGCATATAGGAGTACTGGAAAAACCATAGCCTTGACTAGATGGACATTTTTTGGCAAAGTAATGTCTCTGCTTTTGAATATGCTATCTAGGTTGGTCATAGCTTTTGTTCCAAGGAGTAATCGTCTTTTATTTATTTATTTATTTATTTTTGCTTTTTATTTTTATTTTTTTTATTTTTTTTATTTTGCTTAACTTTACAATATTGTATTACTTTTACTATACATCGAGATGGATCCGCCACCAGAATACACGTGTAATCGTCTTTTAATTTCATGGCTGCAATTACCAACTGAAGCGTAGAAGGCACTTAATAAAACTGTTAAATTGACCTAAATTTAAAATTCTTTTATAGTTGTAGCATATCATAATATATTCCAGTTTACCTATAGATATTGCTGGATGAAACCCACAAAAATTTTAGAAAGATAAATATTTGTATGAAAGGCTGTTGGCATTAAAAAGAATACATTTGAATCAGTTCTAATGAGGTGGATGGAACTGAAGCCTATTATACAGAGTGAAGTAAGCCAGAAAGAAAAACACAAATACAGTATACTAATGCATATATATGGAATTTAGAAAGATGGTAACAATCACCCTGCTTATGAGACAGCAAAAGAGACACTGATGTATAGAACAGACTTTTGGACTCTGGGAATGGGAGAGGGTGGGACGATTGGGGAGAATAGCATTGAAATATGTATAATATCATATCTGAAACGAGTCAGTCCAGGTACGATGCCCTATAACAGATGCCTGGGACTGGAGCACTGGGATGACCTGGAGGGATGGTGTGGGAAGGGGGGAGGGAGGAGGGTTCAGGATGGGGAACACGTGTATTCTGGTGGCGGATCCATCTCGATGTACAGTAAAAGTAATACAATATTGTAAAGTTAAGAAAAATTAAAAAAATAATAATAAAATAAAAATAAATAAATAAAAAAATAAAAAAAGAAAGGCTGTTGAGAGTCTTGGTTAAACCTCAATATCAGACTTCTATTTGGAAAACAATCTTAACTCTCATTGGGATTTTATTGGATTTAGATTACAATATCCAGTAGAAGAGATCACTTTTCAGGGTAATTTATGTTCCTAGGAAAGATCACAGGGTTTAATATTAATATGGATGTAAGGATTTCCACAAGGTTGTTGAATAAAGAGATATAGTCTCTGTCATAAAAGTGGTGAACTAAGATTTCTTGTCTATTTTAGCTTTGTTGCCTAAAAAACTATTATTTAGTGACACAAAATGCAATTTTAGCAGATACGAAGAACAATTCATGTCATTTATAGTAGCTTTTGTTCAGATTAACTTGTAGGTCAAATTCTATTTACTATGGGGATGCCATCGATCTCCCCTAGGTGAATTCCAGTTTCCTTGTGGAGTAGGAGACCATGGGTTATAGGAATTCTTGTTGTGTTTGTCTGTTATGACTGTTATTAGGGAAATTGCAGTCCTTCTGGAACAAATAGATGGTCAAGAGTTTGGGTACAAGATTTTCAGAGAAGCCAAAAAGACAAAATTGATATATATAAACTCTACTATTGCATTAAGGATGCAGAAATCAGTCTCGTTGGGGTTATGAGCCATTGTAGGTAGAGAAGCAGGAATTCATAGGAGGGAAACAAAAGATCTGTTTTCCATTTTCTTTAATTTTATGGTACAAACATTATCAGTTTTGTTTGAAAAATAAGCTAGACTGAAATATATGTGTAAATAAGACAGAACAGGTAGCCATGGGGGCCTGCTCAAGTCCATATTCCCAAACTTACACATTTTAAGCAATGTCATGGTAGGAAGTATTCTGTACTTACATTCTCCCTGCATGACTTCTTTGTATATAATAAGCAAGTTTCTGATGATTACAGATACACATAGATTATAAGAAATTTTCTTAGAAAAACATGTTTACTTAAAAGAGAATTAGGACATTTTTGTCCTCCTTTCCTTTGAGCCCATAAAATTGTGTTAAATTGTCTTTGAAAATGGGGAGAAATAGTCCCTTACTAATGTACATATTTATATCATAAATCAGTAAGCATCTCAATTATACAGAAACTCAAATAAATGGTCAAAGCTTATTTTGAGAATCAGTGGCAATTTGAACATTTCTGTTGTAATCAGACTTTCTTTAATGTTCATAATTGTTTGTTTTAGGAGTATTATTGTTTTAATGCAAACAATATTATCTAATAGGAAATGGCTCTATTTAAATGTTGATATATTTTTTGAATAATATAAAAGAAAGAAGATGAATTAAACAGCTCTTGCAGAGGAGCCCAAAAAGCAGGGATACACCAAGGTCTTGCAAACCTTTTGCTAAAGGAACACACACTCTCAAAGAAAATGAACTAAAGTAATTTGTATTGATATGTTCGGGATCCTTTTATCTAGGGGAAGGAATATAAGAGAGAAAGGAATTTTAAAAATTGAAGTCAACTAAAAAAAGTCACCTTAAACACAAAGCTTAAAGTTTCTCTTTCTTTATGAATATTTCAATAGGTAATATGTTAAATGGGTCAGACAGTAGCTTCAAGGACAAGTTCAAATTAAGCTGAGGTTTTTATCTTGAATTCAATTTCACTAATTATTTTAATAATTGAAGATGTTATCTAAAGCAAGTTGTAAATCAGCTAATTATTTACACTGTTTCTGTTTTCTATCAAATTATGCATTTCAATTGCTGTAATAAATATTACCTTTAGGGAGATGCAGGTGTAATGTCTATGTAAAATTAACTAGAACAAAGTCAATATCAGTATCAAATAAAACAGGTGTACAATTATAATGGTTAATTTGGAAAAACAGTTTAGGTAGGATAGGTAACACATATGTTTTCATGATCTTCAGAAATAAAAGTATGGAAAATAATTTACTTTATGCTATGCTAAGTCACTTCAGTCATGTCTGACTCTGTGCGACCCCATAGATGGCAGCCCACCAGGCTCCCTGGTCCCTGGGATTCTATAGGCAAGAACATTGGAGTGGGTTGCCATTTCCTTCTCCAGTGCATGAAAGTGAAAAGTGAAAGTGAAGTCTCTCAGTCGTGTCTGACTCCTAGCGATCCTGTGGACTGCAGCCTACCAGGCTCTTCTGTCCATGGGATTTTCCAGGCAAGACTACTGGAGTGGGGGTGCCATTGCCTTCTCCAAATTTATTTTGCTGCTGCTGCTAAGTCGCTTCAGTCGTGTCTGACTCTGTGCGACCCCATAGACGGCAGCCCACCAGGCTTCCCCATCCCTGGGATTCTCCAGGCAAGAACGCTGGAGTGAGTTGCCATTTCCTTCTCCAATGCATGAAAGTGAAAAGTGAAAGTGAAATCGTGTCCAAGTCTTAGCGACCCCATGGACTGTAGCCTACCTGGCTCCTCTGTCCATGGGATTTTCCAGGCAAGACTACTGGAGTGGAGTGCCATTGCCTTATCCGAATTTACTTTAAACTATAGCTAAATTCAGATTTTCTAGACTCATGGCTATTTTTTAATCTTTCCTTTTCTCTGCCCCTTGGCTCCTCTTCCTCGAGTGTTTATGCACCTTTCTTTCTCTTATACCCACCAATTGTTTCATCCAAGATTTCAATCCCAGATAACCCAGTTTGCTTGTGTAAGTTTTTACCATTGTAGACAGGGACACACTCAACTAGGTGAATAAACAAAGAAAGTTGTGTGTGTGCCTGTGTTTCAGTGAGAGGCAGAAGAGAGGTAGGAGAGAGAGGGAAAGAGAGGAGGAAAGAGGCCAAGATGCAGTTTTATTTTTTTTGGTAGGAGAGGGGAAGCTAAACAGAAGGGGAATGTAAGAAAAATATATCTATGGGTATGGCATTGCTGAAAGCTTCAGAAAAAATTATGACAGAGGATATGAACACGATCTTAACATACTGATCAGATCAGATCAGTCGCTCAGTCGTGTCCGACTCTTTGTGACCCCATGAACCGCAGCACGCCAGGCCTCCCTGTCCATCACCAGCTCCCGGAGGTCACTCAGACTCGCATCCATCGAGTCAGTGATGCCATCCAGCCATCTCATCCTCTGTCGTCCCCTTCTCCTCCTGCCCTCAATCCCTCCCAGCATCAGAGTCTTCTCCAATGAGTCAACTCTTCACATGAGGTGGTCAAAATACTGGAGTTTCAGCTTTAGCATCATTCCTTCCAAAGAAATTCCAGGATTGATCTCCTTCAGAATGGATTGGTTGGATCTTCTTGCACTCCAAGGGACTCTCAAGAGTCTTCTCCAACACCACAGTTCAAAAGCATCAATTCTTCGGCGCTCAGCCTTCTTCACAGTCCAGCTCTCACATCCATACATGACCACAGGAAAGACCATAGCCTTGACTAGGCAAACCTTTGTTGGTAAAGTAATGTCTCTGCTTTTGAATATGCTATCTAGGTTGGTCATAACTTTCCTTCCAAGGAGCAAGCGTCTTTTAATTTCATGGCTGCAGTCACCATCTGCAGTGATTTTGGAGCCCAGAAAAACAAAGTCTGACACTGTTTCCACTGTTTGCCCATCTATTTCCCATGCAGCGATGGGACCAGATGCCATGATCTTCGTTTTCTGAATGTTGAGCTTTAAGCCAACCTTTTCACTCTCCACTTTCACTTTCATCAAGAGGCTTTTTAGCCCCTCTTCACTTTCTGCCATAAGAGTCGTGTCATCTGCATATCTGAGGTTATTGATATTTCTCCCGGCAATCGTGATTCCAACTTGTGTTTCTTCCAGTCCAGCATTTCTCATGATGTACTCTACATATAAGTTAAATAAACATGGTGACAATATGCAGCCTTGACGTACTCCTTTTCCTATTTGGAACCAGTCTGTTGTTCCATGACCAGTTCTAACTGTTGCTTCCTGACCTGCATACAGATTTCTTAAGAGGCAGATCAGGTGGTCTGGTATTCCCATCTCTTTCAGAATTTTCCACAGTTTATTGTGATCCACACAGTCAAAGGCTTTGGCATAGTCAATAAAGCAGAAATAGATGTTTTTCTGGAACTCTCTTGCTTTTTCGATGATCCAGCTGATAAGAATAAGCTTTTAAAAACTCCTCCTTCTCTTTAAGCATAAATCCTAGGAATATATTGGAACTGCAGAGACAAATTAAATAGAATATCATCTTGATATTAGAAAAAAAAATAAAGATCCATTTTATTTCACAGGTTTGTTATTAAGTCTTTGGGGTCCATTATTGCTGAGAAACATTTAGTTCTTGGACATTAGAGAAGTGGGCTTGTATTGGGTAAGAGTCTTGCACCATTAAAATTAATTTCACCTTCTAAAAATGCTTCAGAACACTTAACATGCTTTGCAATATTAAGAAGCAGACAGTTTCTGCTCCCCAAAATCTCACAACCAATGGACAAAGACTGGCAGACACACAGGTCATGAGAGCGTAGTCTGTTCTACATGGGGAAAGCACGGAGGAGGGACAGATCAACTGGTCTAAGTCAACAGAAAATTTCCTTCAAAACTTGGAAATAGTCATAGTGCTGGTGTTTTAATTATCCATGTAAAAGCTCTCTGATTTTTTTCTGAATATTTTCTTTAGATAATTCCCGATAGGAGACTATTTCCATCTCAAATAGAGAAGGCTAAATATAGAGATTGGCGGGAGAAATGTCAGTCACCTCAGATATATAGATGATACCACCCTTATGGCAGAAAGTGAAGAGGAACTAAAAATCCTCTGGATGAAAGTGAAAGAGGAGAGTGAAAAAGTTGGCTTAAAACTCAACATTCAGAAAACGAAGATCATGGCATCTGGTCCCATCACTTCATGGGAAATAGATGGAGAAACAGTGGAAACAGTATCAGACTTTATTTTTCTGGGCTCCAAAATCACTGCAGATGGTGACTGCAGCCATGAAATTAAAAGACGCTTACTCCTTGGAAAGAAAGTTATGACCAACCTAGATAGCATATTGAAAAGCAGAGACATTACTTTGCCAACAAAGGTCCGCCTAGTCAAGGCTATGGTTTTTCCTGTGGTCATGTATGGATGTGAGAGCTGGACTGTGAAGAAAGCTGAGCACCAAAGAATTGATGCTTTTGAATTGTGGTGTTGGAGAAGACTCCTTAGAGTCCCTTGGACTGCAAGGGAATCCAACCAGTCCATTCTAAATGCAATCAGCCCTGGGTGTTCTTTGGAAGGAATGATGCTTTAGCTGAAACTCCAGTACTTTGGCCACCTCATGCGAAGAACTGACTCATTGGAAAAGACTCTGATGGTGGGAGGGATTGGGGGCAGGAGGGAAAGGGGATGACAGAGGATGAGGTGGCTGGATGGCATCACTGACTCGATGGATGTGAGTTTGATGACTCACGGAGTTGGTGATGGACAGGAAGGCCTGGCGAGCTGTGATTCATGGGGTTGCAAAGAGTAGGACGTGACTGAGTGACTGAACTGCACTGAAACATAGAGAAATTTACAGGAGTGAACTAGACACAGTTCTTTTTTTTTAATTTTATTTTACTTAACTTTACAAGATTGTATTGGTTTTGCCATACATCAAAATGAATCTGCCACAGGTATACATGTGTTCCCTATCCTGAACCCTCCTCCCTCCTCCCTCCCCATACCATCCCTCTGGGTCGTCCCAGTGCACCAGCCCCAGGCATCTGGTATCAGGAATCGAACCTGGACTGGCGACTCGTTTCAAATATGGTATTATACATATTTCAATGCCATTCTCCCAAATCATCCCACCCTCTCCCTCTCCCAGAGTCCAAAAGACTGTTAGACACAGTTCTGACTAGAGAAATTCGTTTGCCAATATTATGACTGTATTCCTTTCCTTTAGAATTTTGCATCTTGGACACTATAGGCCACTTTTAAAAATTGAATTAATTGGCAGCCATTCTCAGATTTAAAACTCAGACTGCTATTTACTTTCTAGATGATCTTAAAACTGTCTCTTAATCTCACCATGTCTCAGTTTCCTTTCCTTGAAAATGGGAATGGTAGTGCCTAACTACTGGACTGATTAAAATAATTAGACAAAAAAAATTAGTCCATAGCACGTAGTGGGAACTCAGTGTTATGTAAGTATTGCTGAATACATTATTACAAAAAATGATAACAAATCCAAAATCATAATTTTCTAGGTCAGAGTTGATTGACACTATGAGCCACTGGGTTGGGAAAGTCCCTTTGAATTATCCCCTTAACAAATGGAGGATTCCCTTGATATATTTGCCATCATCAATGCATCTGTAGATTCAGTGGCATTTGGAGGGGTAATTGGGGTGAACCAAATGAAATTCTATTTTATTTAGTATATATTTTTTTAAATTTTATTTTGCTTAACTTTAAAATATTGTATTGCTTTTGCCATATGTCAAAATGAATCCGCCACAAGTATACATGTGTTCCCCATCCTGAACCCTATTTTATTTAGTATATTTTTAAATGGAGACTGTGTGTACTTAGTCACTCAGTCTTATCTGACTCTGTGCAACCCCTTTGACTGTAGCCTGCCAGGGTGCTTTGTCCATGGGGATTCTCCAGGCAAGAATATTGGAGTGGATTGCCATGCCTTCCTCCAGGGGATTTTCCCAACCCAGGGATCAAACCCAGATCTCTCACATTGCAGGCAGATTCTTTCCCAGCTGAGCTACCAGGAAACTAGAAATACCAAAGAGTCTTCAGGAAGTCTACTGAACTTCTAGGCATAAATAACAGTCCTCTGGAGACAAACACCATCAACTTCTTCTCACCTTTCTTTTCATGTAACTGGAACTAGGACCTTTCGAAAAGGCATAGTCCAACTAAAGGGAATGTCTTTCTCTTTCTAGCGCAGAACTTCATGTACTAAACAAATGGAAAAATGGCACCATGTCTTTGACAGGTTTCCTTTATCCTCATATTTTCACTCTAGCAGAAGTTTTGCCTATAGCAATGAAATCACTTAATGTAAGTTTATATTAAGGTCAAAACATAAATTGCTTTTTTTATTATTAGAAAATGGTACTTGTTTTAAGATAAACACTATAAAATAAAATAAATCAGGATGTAATATTAAGATGCATGATTTGGTTGTTTTCTTATTAAATGCTAACAAAAGATCTCAGTAAATACTAGAATGTCAGCAAATACTAGAAATAAATCTGCCTTTATGTTCTGTTCTATGACTCTATAGAAGGTCCCTTATTTCTGAAATAGCCATATTATATTCAGAACTTTGAGCTGATAATTAACCATTGAGTGGTAATTAACCAACTTGTCAAATTTTCAGAGGATCAGATAGTAGGCGAGGAGGAATTGTCCTGTGAAACAAACATGGGATGAGGTAATCCAGAGAAACCCATGGGCAAATCTATCAGAAATTAAGATAAGGATCAGGGATCCCAGGCATATACAAAATCTACATCAAACAAGATGACCGCAGAGTTTCATAGCTAAGCTGAAAACACATGAAAAAAAAAAAAAATCAGATGGGAAAAAAATAAAGTCTTTTATTAGTAGCAATAAATTTCAGTATTAAGTTTGGCTCCCAAACCACGAGCATAGAACTTTGGTAGCTAGGCATGTCATTTCCAAATGTTATACAATAAAGCCTAAATAATTCTAGATCTCAAAAACAAGGGAACCTGAGGCTGCACCCCACACACTACCCATCCAAGGGAAATCCAGCATCATACACATCTCAGTACTGAAAAGAGAGAAGATAGAGTTTACTTAGGTGGAATAGTCCCAGACCCAACCAACTGCTGCTGCTGCTGTCACTTCAGTCATGTCCAACTCTGTGCGACCCCATAGACGGCAGCCCACCAGGCTCCTCTGTCCCTGGGATTCTCCAGGCAAGAACACCGGAGTGGGTAGGAAAGAGCAAAACAGACAGAGGAAGGATCTTGTGCTATACCTCCTAGACCTCGCCAACACCCACTCACTGCCGCAAGCATAGATAGAAGGAGAAAAACAGCCTGTTTTAAGATGATAAGGCAATGGATCCATCCACTTTCAGTTTTTGTCGAATTGGGACTCTGGAATCAGATTAAAAATCCTTTCCCATTGTGGTTGTATTAGTTTTGTATTGCCATAGCAACTTACCACAAATTTAGCAGCTTAAACAACAAAAATGTATTATTTTATAGTTCTGCAGGTAAAAAGTCCAACCCAGGTCTCATGATGCCAAAACTAAGTGATTAGCATGTCTCTGTTCCTTCCTAGAGGTTCTGAGGGGAGAATTAACTTTCTGATCTTTTGGGTTATTGGCAGGATTCACTTCCTTGAGATTATAAGACCAAATCTTTGTGTCTCTCTGGCAACCACTTCCCACATCTAGAGGTCGCACACATTCCTTGCCTCATGGTGTCTCCCTCCGTCTTCACCACCAACAAGTGCAGGTCTGGCTCCTTTCACACTGGATCTCTCTTTCTTTTTCTGTCTCATCTCTCTGACCCAGCAAGAAGGATTCTCCACTTTTAAGGACCCTTACAACTTAATTTGATCCACTTGAATAATACAGGATACTCTCCCTATTTTAACGTCAACTGTTTAGCAACTTAATCCTATCTACAACCTGAATTCCTTCTGCCAAAGTAACATGTTCACTGTTCTAGGGGTAAGGATATTGACATTTTGGAGGGTCATTGATATTTCTTACACCATGAAAGTTAAGATGAAAATATAGGGGAAAACAAGCTGAATGTAGAGAGTCTTTGAATTTTTGCCTGGATTTCTTTTATCCTAGGTACTAGCTGTTTAAATCTGAGACAGCTACTTTAATTCTCTGAGCCTCAGTTCCTGTTCCTTTTACATCAAAGTACTAACACTTAGCACAGTGAAGGTCTTTGGGGGCTGAAAAGATTAGAGCCAAAGATGTTAAAGGGGGTTGTCTGTAATAAAACTGAAAAGCAAATGGCTCACCAAAAGGAATTTAAATTCCAAAATTTTGTCAAAATATTCCTCTTGACAAAACATATCAGTGGGACATATTAGGCAAAACTATAATATCCAAATATTCAACTAAACTCATATGATTGCTATGAGGCGAAAGTAAAATGGATTTATGTAAGATGCATAACATATAATAAATATCTCACAATTTTAGTTTTCTTTTTTCTAAATGTTTTATCCTAATTATATTTACTGTTTTTGAATATGAAAATATTATTGCATTCATTTATTTCTTATTTAACTATCCATATCATGCTATCTCTGACCACCTGGGTTCCTTTCTACACACTTTTAAACACATCCAGCCAAATACTTGGTTTTTAAAATCTCTACTCTCTAAGTCCCATCTATCACATTCAATCATATCTATTGGGTTGGCCAAAAAGTTCATTCAAGATTTACCATATCTTATGGAAAAAACCTGAACAAATGTTTTGGCCAACCAAGTATATTCATCCATAGAATGCAGACATTTAAAAATGTCCAATATTCAAATAACTTTTTATAGAAGTCTTTTCATTATTCTCTTTGTGAGTTAGTTTTCTAATGCCTTTCTAATAATCTTATTTTATTTTTATCACTATAGATGCTAATGTCATATCATTTGACAACATTTCTTATTCATTTCACCCTTATTTTCTAATGATTTCTAAAAGGATTTTAAATTGCACATAGGCATATTTAATAGGGACTGTTTTTCTTATCCAGTTTTACAGGCTATAGCTTACATATAATCTCTGATACATTGTGTTGCTACATGTATTTTATCAGTCTATTTATATAATCTTAGAAATATATTACTAGTGCAGATATGTTAATAAGTGAACTTTATATAACATCTCTTAATAAACATTTACTTAGGCCAAAGGATCAGATATAAACAAGACTTATCTTTCATGGGAAAATGCACCATCTTTTTCATTCTTGAATTTTCTCTAAACTGAAGTTTCTCTCAAGAAACAATTCTCTCCAGCTTTAGTCATAATAAGATTCTAAGGGAGAACTTGAACTTTTCAAGATCCTTTGCTCCTTCATTAGAGATGTATAAATAAAAGATGAACTAATTCTTCAGTAATCAGGCATATAGTAAAATATTATAACAGGTTATGTTTCTTTGTTTCTCTCTTCTCTTATTCCTCCCTCCCTCCCTCTTTCTTTCTCGCTTTCTTTCTTTTCTCTTTTTTTGGCAGTGAGTTGGAAATATTATAAAAAGTTATTTTAATAAGATTTATAGTGACCATGTTAGGGAAGAAACTTTTTTAATGAGAGACATGTGAAAGGAGCACAGGAAAACACTAATACTAAAAGAGGTGAGTTGTTCATTCTGAAGAAATAAGTTATCTATGCTTAAGAGAAGCTTGTTGGGCACGAATTTTATTTGCAATCATGGCTCTCATTTGACCAGAACATTTTTTATGTGCTTTATTCTAGGATTGAAAGAATAACAAATAGTATGGCTTAAGAAAGAAATTATGTTTAAGATTAAGTACATACCAAGCTACCTGATCTTTCCGTTCAGCTGACTTAGGTAACTATATACATTTTTTGCCAGATCCAGACACAGTCGAGCTTTCCTGGTGGCTCAGCAATAAAGAATCTGACTGCAATGCAGGTGATGCAGGTTTGGTCCCTGGGTGGAGAAGATCCCCTGGAGAAGGACATGGCAACCCACTTCAGTATTCTTGCCTGGAAAATACCATGGACAAAGAAGCCTGGTGGGATACAGTCCATAGGGTCACAAAGAGTCAGACACGACTGAGGAAATTTAGCATGCATGCACACAAGACACACTCATGTGGGCATAATTAACAATCACATCAGTACAACAGCTCGGAATCTAGCTTCTCTTAAATCTGGACATAGGGATATTCAATACCCTTTTAGTCCTCAAGGTATTTGTAAACCTCATTCCTCCTTTTGGAATAGTCTATCCCACTGCTCCTAGTTTTCACCTACACTTTTTCTTTCTTTTTTTAAAATTAAATTTTTTATTTTAAATTTACATTTTATTTTTTGCCTAAAGGAAAGAAATTTATTATTATTTTTTGCCTATTTAAAAATGTATTTATTTTTAAAATTCAGTTTAGTTCAATTCAAGCTCAGTAGTGTCCGACTCTTTACAACCACATGGACTCCAGCACGCCAGGCCTCCCTGTCCATCACTAAATCCCGGACTTTACTCAACCTCATGTCCATTGAATTGGTGATGTCATCTAACCATCTCATCCTCTGTTGTCCCCTTCTACTTCTGCCTTCAGTCTTTCCCAGCATTAGGGTCTTTTCAAATGAGTCAGCACTTTGCATCAGGTGGCCCAAGTATTGGAGTTTCAGCTTCAATATCAGTCCTTCCAATGAACATTCAGGACTGATTTCCTTTAGGATGGACTGATTGGATATCCTTGCAGGCTAAAGACCTCTCAGGAGTCTTTTCCAACACTACAGTTCAAAAGCATCAATTCTGCAGGGCTCATCTTTCTTTATAGTACAATTCTCACATTCATACATGACCACTGGAAAAACCATAGCCTTGACTAGAGGGACCTTTGTTGGCAAAGCAATGTCTCTGCTTTTTAATATGCTTTCTAGGTTGGTCATAGCTTTTCTTCCAAGGAGTAAGCGTCTTTTAATTTCATGGCTGCAGTCACCATCTGCAGTGATTTTGGAGCCCAGAAAAATAAAGTCTGCAACTGTTTCCACTGTTTCTCCATTTTTTTGCCATGAAGTGATGAGACTGAATGCCATGATCTTTGTTTTCTGTATGTTGAGTTTTAAGCCAACATTTTCACTCTCTTCTTTCACTTTCATCAAGAGGTTCTTTAGTTTTTCTTCACTTTCGGCCATAAGGGTGGTGTCATCTGCGTGTCTGAGGTTATTGATATTTCTTCCAGCAATCTTGATTCCAGCTTGTGCTTCATCGAGCCCAGCGTTTCTCATGATGTACTCTGCATATAAGTTAAATAATCAGAGAGATAGTATACAGCCTTGATGTACTCCTTTTCTTATCTGGAACCAGTCTGTTATTCCATGTCCAGTCTAGCTGTTGCTTCCTCACCTGCATATAGATTTCTCAAGAGGCAGGTCAGGTGGTCTGGTATTACCATCTCTTTCAGAATTTTCCACAGTTTATTGTGATCCACACAGTCAAAGGCTTTAGTATAGTCAATAAAGCAGAAATAGATGTTTTTCTGGAACTCTCTTGCGTTTTAATGAGCCAGTGGATGTTGGCAATTTGGTCTCTGGTTCCTCTGCCTTTTCTAAAGCCATCTTGAACGTCTGGAAATTCACAGTTCACAAATTGCTGAAGCCTGGCCTGGAGAATTTTGAGCATTCCTTTACTAGTGTGTGAGATGAGTACAATTGTGTAGTAGATTTAGCATTCTTTGGCATTGCCTTTATTAGAGATTGGAATGAAAACTGACCTTTTCCAGTCCTGTGGCCACTGCTGAGTTTTCCAAATTTTCTGGCATATTGAGTGCAGCACTTTCTCATCATCATCTTTTAGATTTTGAAAAAGCTTAAATGAAATTCTATCACCCCCACTAGCTTTGTTTGTAGTGATGCTTCCTAAGTAGCCCACTTGACTTCACATTCCAGGGTGTCTGGATCTAGGTGAGTGATCACACCATCATGATTATCTGGGTCATGAAGATCTTTTTTAGTGCATTTTTTTTTTCTGAGTATTCTTTCCTTCTTTTCTTATCTTCTGCTTCTGTTAGATCCATACCATTTCTGTCCTTTATTAAGCCCTCCTTTGCGTGAAATGTTCCCTTGGTATCTCTGATCTTCTTTAAGAGATCTTTAGTCTTTCCTATTCTGTGTTTTCCTCTATTTCTTTGCACCAATCTCTAAGGAAGGCTTTCTTATCTCTCCTTCCTATTCTTTGGAACTCTGCATTCAAATGGGTATATCTTTCCTTTTCTTCTTTGCTTTTTGCTTCCCTTCTTTTCACAGCTATTTTTAAGGCCTCCTCAGACAGCCATTTTGCTTTTTTGTATTTCTTTTTCTTCAGAAAGGTCTTGATTCCTGTCTCCTGTACAATGTCAAGAACCTCCGTCCATAGTTCATCAGACACTCTATCAGATCAAGTCCTTTAAATCCATTTCTCACTTCACTGTATAATCATTAAGGATTTGATAGGTCATACCTGAATGGTCTAGTGATTTTCCCTACTTTCTTTGATTTAAGTCTGAGTTTGGCAATAAGGCATTCGTGATCTGAGCCACAGTCAGCCCCCAGTCTTGTTTTTGCTGACTGTATAGAGCTTCTCCATCTTTGGCTGCAAAGAATATAATTGATCTGATTTCAGTGTTGACCATCTGGTGATGTCCATGTGTAGAGTCTTCTCTTGTATTGTTGGAAGAGGGTGTTTGCTATGACCAGTGCATTCTCTTGGCAAAACTCTATTAGCCTTTGCCCTGCTTCATTCTGTACTCCAAGGCCAAATTTGCCTGTTACTTTAGGTGTTTCTCCACTTCCTACTTTTGCATTCCAGGAAAAAGGACATCATGAGGAAAAGGACATCATTTGGGGGTGTTAATTCTAAAACGTCTTGTAGGTCTTCATAGAATCGTTCAGCTTCATGTTCTTCAGCATTACTCGTCGGGACATAGACTTGGATTACCATGATGTTTAATGGCTAGCCTTGGAGACAAACAGAGATCATTCTGTCATTTTTGAGACTGCATCCAAGTGCTGCATTTCAGACTCTTTTGTTGACTATGAGAGCTACTCCATTTCCTCTAAGGGATTCTTCTAAGGATTCTTTTTAAAATTAATTAATTTTAATTGGAGGATAATTACTTTACAATATTGTGATGATTTTTGCCATACATCAACATGAATCAGCCATAGGTATATATGTGTCTTCTGCATTCTGAACCACCCTCCTTCCCCTATCCTTCTAGGTTTTCCAAGAGCACGATTTTGGGTGCCCTGCTTCATGCATGGAACTTGGACTGATCATCTGTTTTAATATAAAATTCAATGCTGTTCTTTCACATCATGCTGCCCTCTCCTCTACTGAGTCTTTTTTTTTAATCTTCTCAGTATTTCCAGGCTATGTGAGATGCCCTGATACAATTTCTATAAGCACACCATAATAACCCTAGTATAGCATATATCATCAGAGAAGGCAATGGCACCCTACTCCAGTACCTTTGCCTGGAAAATCCTATGGACAGAGAAGCCTGATAGGTTGCAGTCCATGGGGTCGCTAAGAGTCAGACATGACTGAGTGACTTCATTTTCCCTTTTCACTTTCATGCATTGGAGAAGGAAATGGCAACCCACTCCAGTGTTCTTGCCTGGAGAATCCCAGGGACTGGGGAGCCTGGTGGGCTGCTGTCTATGCAGTCGCACAGAGTTGGAAAGGAACACAGCAGCAGTAGCATATATCATACCTTGTTTTAATCATTTATTATTCAGTCTACTTTATTAGACCATATGGAACCTATAAATATAGAGTCTTAATCTTGCTCACCATTATTATCTTCATGATAAGCATAATATTTAGCCTACCATAATTATTAGTTTGCTGTAACATAACTGGTTCCCAGTTCTGAATCATCAATATATAGGTACCACCAAAATTCTATTAAGTGAGGAATAAAATTTGAAAATCTTGCTATCTCTACATGTTAAGCAATTTACTCCACATTTCCCCAAACTCCTAGGAAATGCTATGGAGAACCAGCTACTGTGCTGGCTACACAGAGCACATGTTTTATTTGGGTACCTCATGCTGTATATTGGGCAACCACTTAACCTCTGTGCCCTTATTCCCACCCCAGTAATTTATGTGGATACTGCGGTGAAAGACACATAGATGCAAACAGATATGAAAGAAAGCTTATTATTCATACAGTAAACATGTAAATATTTCCAAGCAAAAGGGCTCAAGATGGTCTGGAGTAAAACAAGAAACATCCCTGGGGAAGGTTGCCTCTGGTTTTAGTTATTGTTATGAGATGGGGAAAGAGTAAATGTTCCCTGTCGAGATTGGACACACATTATTTGAACTTTCCACCAGCACCAAGGTGGGGAGCAGGCAGCTTTCTTACAACTTTATTTAGTTGTGAGTATAACGTGAAGGGGAAGGAAGGAGCCTGAAAGTTGTGAGTGGTCAAACATCAGAAATGAAGTCCTTGTCTTTACTACAGTAAACAAGACTGATTCTGTTTGTAAGGTTTTTAAAGAATGAGATGAACAATATCCGTGATAGGTATTTTAATAGAAATTAAGAATTAAAATGTGTCAAGAATTTATCTCTACAGTATTAACAACATATGTGAGTAGCTTCACATACATTAACTTATTTAATCCCTGTTATATTCTGTCATGACCATATTAGACAACTTAGAACTTCAAAGTTCAGAAATATGTAGTAACATATACAAGGTCATATGCATGTAAGACAGCAGAAGAACCAAGGTGTAATTACCCATTGAACCATTTTGAGTTTAAGACATATACTTCCCCATTCAATTCAGAATATCTGAAGTCTCTTAATGTCTTCTACATCCTAGAGGAAAAGAAACAAGTAAATTCAATATTTCTTCTTAGTCCTTAATGTTATACTCTGACAATTGTGCTAAGGAAACTGAGGACTCTCACATGAGACAATTTGCCTACACCTCTGTTTCCAAAAAGGAAAATACTTTCAAGGCCTACCTAATTCAAGTACCACTGATTCTTAAATGTTATGTAACCAGCTATTTGAGCCACAATATTGGAAAGGAAGAGTACACTATACTCTGCACCTACACTGCAAATCAGATTTCCTCTCATGCTATGCAATGTTCATATTTGATTTCATAATTCAAATTTAGCAACACATTTCTTACCTTTCTTTCCATACCTGAGAGGTTTCTTAATGTGTAGTTCCACTGAGAAAATACACACTGACTCTATGTGCTTTTTTAGTGTCATTAACATACAGTGAACAAAAACTTTTCAACTCTTCTCTGAACTGTACTAAAAATAAATGCAGAGCAGTTATTGTAATTATAGAGTAAATATAACAAATTGACACAATTATAATTAAAACCAGGAAAAGTGGTGAGCACTTTAAAATGTACAAAAATTAATCCAAGACCCTTACTTGTGGTTAAAAATTCCCTCTCCTTGAAGAAGTAAAATATTAACCAAGAACTTAGAGGCAGAAAATAAAAGTATGAAGCAATTTTCCATTCTAGGGCAGGAAGAATATCACCTAAGCCAAATTTGAGCTCTACCAGTGTTCACTCAGTTTACTTCAAAGTGAACTTAAAATGACTGTTTCATGTTGAGGTTTTGTCTACTATTATACTGTGAAAAGGATATTCAAAAGAAATGTTCAGATAAAAAAGCAAGAGTAAAATCACACATTCACATATAATTTTGCCTCATTCTCATACAGTTTCTAGTGAAATAGTTGTTGGGACTAGTTATTTGGACAACTGTCTAAATTCTCTCAATTCTCAACCTTGCATGTACAGAAAAATATTACACACAACTGCATTTTCCCAAGGTTTTTTCCTAGGTAGTATTGCATTAAAGATTTCACATAGTTAGCACATTAAAAAAAATAAACCTCTCTGGCATTTTCCTTCTCTTCTGGGAAACTCTTTTTTTGGTGTCCAATATTTCAGTGTTTGTCTTGGTTTTTCTGGAGTGAGAGACAGGTAAAAATGCATTAATATGGAGAAGAGGCTTGTAGCATATTTTCAAAAGACTGTATTTTTTTTTTTCCAGTAAGTGAATGTCAGTGATTAAAGGATAGCTTGTCAAAATACCTCCATATGGGGATCTTAAGACAAAGGGTAAGAAAGGAAAGAATGAACAAAGAAAGAAAGAGGATGATGGCAAAACAATAATAAATGATAAAAATAAATGTACATAGATATGGAGAGACTTGACACATGAATTTCTAATAGATAATGAGTTGGACATAGATAAATTATGGCTATGATGAGTTTTGTTGCACATCTTTTTGTGCATCATTAAATATGATGAGTAAGAGATAAGTGCAAAGTCTAAAGACAAATCTGAGTGTATCCAGAATGACAGGTAAGCATTAGAATCATAGAGACAAAATTCACAGAATTGATGAGATCTGATTTTGTGAAGTCACTGTACTTCATATGACACAGGGAATTAAGAGAATTGACATAATTTTCAATAAATATTTGAAGGAACATTATTGGTCATTTTATGATGATAATGATATTTAAAAATTTTTTTTTTGTTTTTAAAATAATGGAAACTGATCAGTCAGTAATGTCAAAAACTAAAGGAATGACATAAAACAATAGTAAGAAAAATAACTCATCTTCATATTTCTAATACTCTTTTTTATTGATGTTCTTTTGTAATATGAGAAACAATGTGCATGTAAGCAACAATGGCAGCAATAAAATTTCAATGAAGAAACTTCCTGAGTCTTAATCTCAAGAAATTTTCACTAGTTCAAATTGTTAAGCTACATACTTCCCACTATATAGTGTCTTTCCAGTGTATTTTCTCAGATGTTTTAGAAATCCTCAAAACTCATAATGTGCTCTCAGCATTTTCATTTGAAACCATTTAATGAAGTTTGGTGGTTCAGAGAATACACAGTCACCTCTGACAATATAACCACTAAAATATAATCACATTATTTCCTTTTTGTCTTCATGGTTTCCCCTTGTCTTATGTAGAAGCTGAAACAGGGTGATCCATAATTTAAAAAAAAAAATCTTTCTCATTAACAAATAGTGAAGTTTTCCATGCGGCCTGTAATCCTGATTTATCATGATTACTAAAGACTGTATTTGGGGTACAACCTATGGAACACAACTTTTTTAAAAAAAAAATTTGATAATGTGCTATTACAGTAAGTTCCATAGCAGGCATCTATGACCATAATGAGTTGAGTTGGGAAGAGTGGGCTAAGAACTGTCTTTTCACAGGATATTACTGCTACTTTTATTAATGCTTTCTCCTAGTGTATGATGCTTGGTTTTATACATTTACATGTTTTATTCATTCTTTCTACCAGAGGATATGTGAAAAGGTTAGTTAAATATATAGGAATATCATTATACTTTGCCAAGGAGGAAACTTGTACATAAGTGTGAAGGCAGATGAAAACTCATTTCATGTAAACCTTTTTCATTCCTTGAAGGTGTATATATATTTAGGATACTATATTTAGGATTCTGCAATAACCTTTCATTTTGGCATAGGGTTTAGTGATGCTTGTAGTTGTGAATGGTACTCATTTCACTAAGTTATCTATTCATTCCTAAAAAAGCTAAAAAAGGGATGAAGAACAATGAGAAAAGAACATAAGGTGAATGAGGAATAAAGAGAAGACAGTAAGGAAGAAGTAAACAAATGAAAAGGAAAATATCCAGCCAGATGAGTACTTTAGCATTGAATCAAACTTTGATCCCTTCTTGCCACAATCATAGGAGGTAAGAATTATTATTTTTATACTACAGATGAGAAAGACGTCAGTAACTCATCTTAAAGAATGCTTGGTTGTCTTTGCCCTTGCCTTTGTCTTTGTTAATATACCAACATATTTTCTCCATATATTATATAATGTTCAGATTTGAAATTAATCAAAAATATAAGAATATATATTTCAATATACCTATTTACAAGACATGTTGCACAGAAATAGAGGAAAACAACAGAATGGGAAAGACTAGGGATCTCTTCAAGAAAATCAGAGATACCAAAGGAACATTTCATGCAAAGATGGGCACAATAAAGGACAGAGATGGTGTGGATCTAACAGAAGCAGAAGATATTAAGAAGAGGTGGCAAGAATACACAGAAGAACTGTACAAAAAAGAGCTTCAAGACCCAGATAATCATGATGATGTGATCACTGACCTAGAGCCAGACATCTTGGAATGTGAAGTCAAATGGGCCTCAGAAAGCATCACTACAAACAAAGCTAGTGGAGGTGATGGAATTCCAGTGGAGCTATTCCAAATCCTGAATGATGATGCTGTGAAAGTGCTACACTCAATATGCCAGCAAATTTGGAAAACTCAGCAGTGGCCACAAGATTGGAAAAGGTCAGTTTTCATCCCAATCCCAAAGAAAGGCAATCCCAAGGAGTGTTCAAACTACCGCACAATTGCACTCATCTCACACGCTAGTAAAGTAATGCTCAAAATTCTCCAAGCCAGGCTTCAGCAATATGTGAACCGTGAACTTCCTGACGTTCAAGCTGGTTTTAGAAAAGGCAGAGGAACCAGAGATCAAATTGCCAACATCCGCTGGATCATGGAAAAAGCAAGAGAGTTCCAGAAAAACATCTATTTCTGCTTTATTGACTATGCCAAAGCCTTTGACTGTGTGGATCACAATAAACTATGGAAAATTCTGAAAGAGATGGGAATACCAGACCACCTGATCTGCCTCTTAAGAAATCTGTATGCAGGTCAGGAAGCAACACTTAGAACTGGTCATGGAACAACAGACTGGTTCCAAATAGGAAAAGGAGTACGTCAAGGCTGCATATTGTCACCATGTTTATTTAACTTATATGCAGAGTACATCATGAGAAATGCTGGACTGGAAGAAACACAAGTTGGAATCAAGATTGCCGGGAGAAATATCAATAACCTCAGATATGCAGATGACACCACCCTTATGGCAGAAAGTGAAGAGGGGCTAAAAGGCTCTTGATGAAAGTGAAAGTGGAGAGTGAAAAGGTTGGCTTAAAGCTCAACATTCAGAAAACGAAGATCATGGCATCTGGTCCCATCACTGCATGGGAAATAGATGGGGAAACAGTGGAAACAGTGTCAGACTTTGTTTTTCTGGGCTCCAAGATCACTGCAGATGGTGATTGCAGCCATGAAATTAAAAGACGCTTACTCCTTGGAAGGAAAGTTATGACTAACCTAGATAGCATATTCAAAAGCAGAGACATTACTTTACCAACAAAGGTTCGCCTAGTCAAGGCTATGGTCTTTCCTGTGGTCATGTATGGATGTGAGAGCTGGACTGTGAAGAAGGCTGAGCGCCGAAGAATTGATGCTTTTGAACTGTGGTGTTGGAGAAGACTCTTGAGAGTCCCTTGGACTGCAAGAAGATCCAACCAGTCCATTCTGAAGGAGATCAATCCTGGAATTTCTTTGGAAGGAATGATGCTAAAGCTGAAACTCCAGTATTTTGGCCACCTCATGCAAAGAGTTGACTCATTGGAGAAGACTCTGATGCTGGGAGGGATTGAGGGCAGGAGGAGAAGGGGACGACAGAGGATGAGATGGCTGGATGGCATCACTGACTCGATGGATGCGAGTCTGAGTGACCTCCGGGAGCTGGTGATGGACAGGGAGGCCTGGCATGCTGTGGTTCATGGGGTCGCAAAGAGTCGGACACGACTGAGCGACTGATCTGATCTGATCTGATCTGATATGTACATTTATAGTATATATGCATATATATATCTTACATGGAAGTAATGTTTTGAAGGAATATTTCTAAAATTAATTTTTTATATGATTAGGAAATTCTCTCAGTCTCACATTTCTCATGACTTCCAATTATGCTTAAAATTCCAAATACTTACAAAGACCTACCAGGCTTCCTAAATGTTGCTGAAGACTACCTCTCTGACATCACTCCCTGTCCCCTTCCCCTTACTTCCTGTGCTGCCAAATGTTCTCCTTGTCTTCCACAAATGCTAGCCTATACTGTTTAAGGGAGTCACACTAACTGTGACACTACTTAAATGTCTTATCATCAAATCTAATACGAATTTTTTTCTCATCTTATATAATTCATACAGGTTTTATTAATGCTATAGAACCATGGTATACATGATATGTCTGTTGTCAATAAAAAATAGTAATTAAAATTTCCTTGATAGAATTTTAAAACTCGTTTTTAATATTAAAATGCAAGGCCAGAAAATTGAGTATCTTATGTTATATAATTATTTATTGCTCAGAAAGGAACCTATAATGACCTTAGTTAAAAACCTCTTCTTAAATATTACAGGCTTTTCCCATTTTCTCATCCATAAAGTATATTAAATGATCTGATATATAGTAATGGGGGAAAAGAACCCAAGTGTAATTATTTTTCTTTATTATCATTATTATTATTTTTGCCTTTTCATATACAAATTGCATTAAGCAGTTCAAAATTGTATGTTAGATTTGGAGTCTGCCCTCAAATCCATTTTCAGGTCCTTTTATCTGAAGCCGAGAAGTTGAGAGAGAAAGGTAGACAGAATAGGAAATATAATTATAACAGAACAGGGATAAATAGGAGACTAGGTCAAATAGAAAAATAATATTTAAATCCTTATCAAAGAGAGTCATGGGGACACTGTAGAGTACAATATGTAGGTGGATCATTTGTCCAGGACATCACATTACCAAAGATTTTCCAAATTCAGAAAAAAATACATTTATGGGAATTCCTCGGTGGTCCAATGGTTAGGACTCCACTCTCCCTGCGGAGTCCACAAGTTCAAACCCTGGTAGGAGAACTAAGATCCCACAAGCCATGAGTGTAGCCCTCCAAATACATTTCTATATTTGTTTATATTCTTACATAATATTATATTATTATTATTATATATTGATATCTTATATTACTATATGCATAGTTTCTCTTAATAATACATTTGTAGTATGTATATGTGTGCATATATATATAATAAAGTATACATATAATATAGTTTGGGAATGACATTCTTAGTTTAAACAACACTGTCAGTTCTGCATATCTTTTATATGACTATGAAAAACAAATATTAGCATAAATATGTAAATGCTACACAAATGGCATCAGAAGTGCATTTATTATGCTTTCTTTAGAAATCAGAGCTCTCACACCACAGAATCAAAATGGCTAACAGACTCATTTCTCTGTTTTGCCAGTGTAAAGGTCACCTGAAGTACAAGTCAGATTTGTTGGAAAATTTGAATTTATTTGAGACTGATCTCCTAATTATCTTAAATACACATATTCTTATCCTGATTGCTTCTGTAAAAGCACTTGCTTCATAAACTCTCCTGTAAACTTATCAAACACAGATTTTTAAAATAAGATGTAATTTTCAAAACTGTATGTGAGCTTATGTGTGCATGTGTATATGTTTAATTATTCTCAAATTATTGTTTTTCTGTGAATTTGGGTGGGGGGACATCATTTTTTCTTGTGAAATATCTTTTCCAAAATCTTCATCCTATTGTGCCTTATCTATGACTTATATATGTCCAATTCAGTGCTTAAAAACTGAAGTCTCACTCTTTCTTAGTTGGGATGTTCTAATGTGTCCACTTGAAACAGGTGATTAAGAGGGCTAGACTATCCATCCGGGGAAGGCAATGGCACCCCACCCCAGTACTTTTGCCTGGAAAATCCCATGGACGGAGGAACCTGGTAGGCTCCAGTCCGTGAGGTCGCTAAGAGTCGGACACGACTGAGCGACTTCACTTTGACTTTTCACTTTCATGCATTGGAGAAGGAAATGGCAACCCACTCCAGTGTTCTTGCCTGGAGAATCCCAGGGACAGGGGAGCCTGGTGAACTTCCGTCTATGGGGTCGCACAGAGTCGGACACGACTGAAGCGACTTAGCAGGTAGCAGCAGCAGCAGACTATCCATCAGAACTTCTGTTTAGTTTGTTAGATGCCAGTGGCAATGGTGTAAAGCCACAACTTCAAAATAAATAATATTAACCATTTTTCTAGCACAGGTGGTGGTGGAAATTGACATTTTAACATTGTAATAAGTTCACTACTGGATGTGTTGTCAATTTCTGCATTTTTTTCCAAAGTGTATGCTTCCACGTAATAGGAGAGCTGCTTAAAACATGAATAATTCAAAACTGATTAAAATTATATCATATCCATTCACTCTTTTTTCCTAAAGTTCAACATGGATGGCCACAGGGACACCCTGTATACTGTAGGCATTGTGTTAAGTGTTGAGGAGATAAGTAAAAAACAACCCATTTTTGTGGCCCATAGAACACATGGGTCCTAAATTATAATAAAACATAAAAGGTTTTAAGCAATAAGAGCAATTCAGTATTACATGTCAGGAAACAGCATAGAGAAAAGAGTGGCCTGTTATGGCCAAGAGGGGAAGTACTATACATTTATTAAGTTAGAAAAGATTCCTTAATATTGATTCAATTTAATTTCACATAAAATATCATTGCCCTTCCAGCAATAAGCTCTAATAGTTTGCACAGGCTTGAAACAATAATGTACCTGTCACCTCCCCACCACCACCCAACACACACACATACTATGAATTCCTCTTATCCTCTCTTTCTCTCCCTTTTCCTCTCTCTCCAAGATCTTTCATCGAGTTCTTGAAGTGAGTTTCTGCCATAGGTTACCTATTTCACACTCTAGATTTTGCTACTTCTAAATTGAACTCACCAGAGTTAAACAAGGCATGATCTTTAAATTCAAAGAGTTTTTGTCTAAAGAAAAAAAGCATACACATGGAAATAGAAATACAGTAAACGTGAGGAAAGTATCACGCATTATTTTGGAAATAGGCATAGAGCTATAGTCTAAAGGACAGATTGGGTGGCTCTGTGAGGACAGTGTAGGCTGGAGGAGTAGACATTTGAGATGAATGTTGAATTGGTAGGACAAATGGCAATTTGTTCTTCATCCATATGCTATGTACTAACACAGTGGAATAAGTGAGCATTGAACATTGTTTGAGTCACAGAACGAGTCACTATATTGTACACTACCCTACCTCCCACCCTTTATACTGATTGGCCTCTAGGTGCAGGTTCAAGCTTCCAATTCCTCAACTCCTGTCCTCTACAGTATATTAGCTGAAGTTCCAACCTCATGTCAAGACTGCTAAAATTATGATTGGTACCAATCTCATTTTATTTTTTTAACCCCATCTCTCTCTAGTTAAGTATAGCTACAATATTAAAGAAAGAACAAGCATTTCAGTTCAGTTCAGTTGCTCAGTCGTGTCTGACTCTGCGATCCCATGAACCACACACAGCACGCCAGGCCTCCCTGTCCATAACCAACTCCTGCTGTTTACCCACTCATGTCGGTGATGATTGAGTTGGTGATACCAGCTAACCTTCTCATTCTCCTCCTGATTTCAATCTTTCCCAATATCAGGTTCATTAAAATGAATCAGCTCTTCACATCAGCTGGCCAAAATATTTGAGTTTCAGCTTCAACATCAGTCCTTCCGAAGAACATCCAGGACTGGTTTCTTTCAGGATGGACTGGTTGGATCTCCTTGCAGCCCAAGAGACTCAAGAGTCTTCTCCAACATCACAGTTCAAAAGCATCAATTCTTCTGTGCTCAGTTTTCTTTATAGTCCAAATCTCACATCCATACATGACCACTGGAAAAACCATAGCCTTGGATAGACAGATCTTTGCTGACAAAGTAATGTCTCTGCTTTTTAATAGGCTGTCTAGGTTGGTCATAACTTTCCTTCCAAAGAGTAAGTGTCTTTTAATTTCATGGCTGCAATCACCATCTGCAGTGATTTTGGAGCCCCCCAAAAACAAAGTCTCAAACTGTTTCCACTGTTTCCCCATCTATTTGCCATGAAGTGAGGGGACCGGCTACCATGATCTACGTTTCTGAATGTTGAGCTTTAAGCCAACTTTTTCACTCTCCTATACCAAAGGAACATTTCATGCAAAGATGGGCTCGATAAAGGACAGAAATGGTATGGACCTAACAGAAGCTGAAGATATTAAGAAGAGGTGGCAAGAATACACAGAAGAACTGTACAAAAAAGATCTTCATGACCCAGATAATCACAATGGTGTGATCATTAACCTAGAGCCAGACATCCTGGAATGTGAAGGCAAATGGGCCTTAGAAAGCATCACTACGAACAAAGCTAGTGGAGGTGATGGAATTCCAGTTGAGCTATTCCAAATCTTGAAAGATGATGCTGTGAAAGTGCTGCACTCAATATGCCAGCAAATTTGGAAAATTCAGCAGTGGCCACAGGACTGGAAAAGGTCAATTTTCATTCCAATCCCAAAGAAACGCAATGCCAAAGAATGCGCAAACTACCACACAATTGCACTCATTTCACACACTAGTAAAGTAATGCTCAAAATTCTTGAAGCCAGGCTTCAGCAATATGTGAACCGTGAACGTTCTAATGTTCAAGCTGGTTTTAGAAAAGGCAGAGGAACCAGAGATCAAATTTCCAACATCCTCTGGATCATGGAAAAAGCAAGAGAGTTCCAGAAAAACATCTATTTCTGCTTTATTGACTATGCCAAAGCCTTTGACTGTGTGGATCACAATAAACTGTGGAAAATTCTGAAAGAGATGGGAATACCAGACCACCTGATCTGCTTATTGAGAAATTTGTATGCAAGTCAGGAAGCAACAGTTAGAACTGGTCATGGAACAACAGACTGGTTCCAAATAGGAAAAGGAGTACGTCAAGGCTGTATATTGTCACCCTGTTTATTTAACTTATATGCAGAGTACATCATGAGAAATGCTGGACTGGAAGAAACACAAGTTGGAATCAAGATTGCTGGGAGAAATATCAATCACCTCAGATATGCAGATGACACCACCCTTAAGGCAGAAAGTGAAGAGGAACTAAAAAGCCTCTTGATGAAAGTGAAAGTGGAGAGTGAAAAAGTTAGCTTAAAGCTCAACATTCAGAAAATGAAGATTATGGCATCCGGTCCCATCACTTCATGGGAAATAGATGGGAAAACAGTGTCAGACTTTATTTTTCTGGGCTCCAAAATCACTGCAGACGGTGACTGCAGCCATGAAATTAAAAGACGCTTGCTCCTTGGAAGGAAGGTTATCACCAACCTAGATAGCATATTCAAAATCAGAGACATTACTTTGCCAACAAAGTTTCGTCTGGTCAAGGCTGTGGTTTTTCCTGTGGTCATGTATGGATGTGAGAGCTGGACTGTGAAAAAGGCTGAGTGCCGAAGAATTGGTGCTTTTGAACTGTGGTGTTGGAGAAGACTCTTGAGAGTCCCTTAGGACTGCAAGGCGATCCAACCAGTCCATTCTGAAGGAGATCAGCCCTGGGATTTCTTTGGAAGGAATGATGCTAAAGCTGAAACTCCAATATTTTGGCCACCTCAAGTGAAGAGTTGACTCATTGGAGAAGACTCTGATGCTGGGAGGGATTGAGAGCAAGAGGAGAAGGGGACGACAGAGGATGAGATGGCTGGATGGCATCACTGACTCAATGGATGTGAGTCTCAGTGAGCTCCGAGAGTTGGTGATGGACAGGGAGGCCTGTTGTGCTGCGATTCATGGGGTTGCGAAGACTTGGACACAACTGAGCGACTGATCTCATCTGATCTTATCTGATTTCACTTTCATCCAGAGGCTCTTTAGTTCCTCTTCACTTTCTGCCAATAGGGTGGTGTCATCTGCATATCTGAGGTGATTGATATTTCTCCTGGCAGTGTTCATTCCAGCTTGTGCTTCTTCCAGCCCAGTGTTTCTCATGATGTACTCTGCATATAAGTGAAATAAGCAGGGTACAATATACAGCCTTGCCGTACTCCTTTTCCTATTTGGAACCAGTCTGTTTCTCCATGTTCCTTTCTAACTGTTGCTTCCTGACCTGCATACAGGTTTATCAAGAGGCAGGTATGGGTCTGGTATTCCCATCTCTTTCAGAATTTTCCACAGTATATTGTGATCCACACGTTCAAAGGCTTTGGCATAGTCAATAAAGCAGAAATAGATGGTCTTCTGGAACTCTCTTGCCTTTTCAAAGATCCAGCAGATGTTGGCAATTTGATCTCTGGTTCCTCTGTCCTTTCTAAAACCAGCTTGAACATTTGGAAGTTCATGGCTCACGTATTGCTGAAGCCTGGCTTGGAGAATTTTGAGCATTACTTTACTAGCATGTGAGACGAGTGCAATTGTGTGGTAGTTTCTTTGGCATTGCCTTTCTTAGGGATTGGAATGAAAACTGACCTTTTCCAGTCCCGTGGCCACTGTTGAGTTTTCCAAATTTGCTGACTTACATTGGAGAAAGTGGGGAAAACCACTAGACCATTCAGGTATGACCTAAATTAAATGCCTTTTGTTTATATAGTGGAAGTGAGAAATAGATTTAAGGGACTTTATCGGATAGACAGAATGCCTGATAAACTATGGACAGTGGTTCGTAACATTGTACAAGAGACAAGGATCAAGAGCATCCCCAAGGAAAAGAAATACAAAAAAGTGAAATGGCTGTCTGAGGAGGCCTTACAAATAGCTGTGAAAAGAAGAGAAGTGGTAAGCAAAAGAGAAAAGAAAGATATATCCATTAGAATGCAGAGCTCCAAAGAATAGCAAGGAGAGATAAGAAAGCCTTCCTCAGGGATCAATGCAAAGAAATAGAGGAAAACAATAGAATAGGAAAGACTAAAGATCTCTTCAAGAAAATTAGAGATTCCAGGGGAACATTTCTTGTCAAGATGGGCTCAATAAAGGACAGAAATGGTATACACCTAACAGGAACAGAAGATATTAAAAAGAGGTGGCAAGAATACACAGAAGAATAATCACTTAGGAAGCAAATATTAAGATGTGCTAATAACCTCAGTATAAATTAAAATCTTGAGAAAATAGATTCTTTTAATGTAGCCATAATGATTATTTGAACTCAGAATTTATGTTTACTTTCTCCCGTTTTCTTCCCATTATCACCGGGTCTAAAAGACCACCATGTTTGCCGGAATGCTTCGTCTTCAGGTATTGAGATGTGATAGCCATTTTTTTCAGTGAGCTCCCTTTACACATGTTCTGAAAGACCAAAGGGAAACAGAAATCATCCATCTCTCTCCAGCAGTGACAGCCATGTGGGCTTCCAAGAATATTTTAACGACTAGGAATTCCTTTGCAAATTATTTGTCTTGGTGCTGCACTCAACTGCATAGGTGGGATTTCTTGTAGTTCTCCATCTAGGCAGTAACAGTAAATAGCATGGGAAAAGTAACTTACTGGTGTCCTTAAAACTAGTGATGAGTTTCAAAACTGACAGCTCACAGCACCTTTCTTCCTCTTTTGACTTTAATTCCTCCACCTTATTTTGTAAGCATATATTTTTCTGATCAGATTATCTTGTTTGATATGCCTAGAAGGGATTATATTTTCCTTCCTGAACCTCTAGTAGATTTTATAATACTTATCTAAGAGTGAATTTCCTCTGTTTTACTTAAATGTACACATTGACTGAAATAAAAACATTGATTTCAGAATTTCGTTAAAGCAACTTCACAGATGTGTGGAATGTAGCATATGAAATGTTTATATTTGGGAGAATTGATAAATAGATTAAAAATTAATTTTATTTATTGAATATCATATGCACATTGATCCAATCATTTCTACTATATATTTATATTTTTCAATTATTATCTGGTACCTCCACTGTGATATAATAAAAACCCTGCAAATGCATACGGCTCAAACCGAACACAATTATTGGTACCCCATGTACACACTTGTGTAAGCCAAAGGTCTAGGTTTGATTATCATCATTTCTGAGACCCAAGCATTTAGACACTCAGTATCTGTTTAGGATTAAAATACATGCACACAATACACATACACTCAGAAACATGCAGAGTTACATATTTAAAAGAGAGTTGCCTCCTTTCAAAACTATTCTTGAGATAGACAAAAATAACTGTTGTGTTTCCATCATTCATGGAAAGTAAATTTATAAAATGCTAAGAAGAAAAAGATAAATGGTCAGCATTGCCTTTCTTTTCTTGTTACCTCTCAAAAAGAGAACAAAAGTTCCATGATTTTTTTTTTTTTTACAATGGCTTAGATCTAGTCGGGGCGGGGAGGGGCAGCGGGGAAGAAGACCTTTTACTCAGGACACAATCTCATGGATATTTGGCATAGCCTCTAATCTGGACTGGAAGAAACACAAGTTGGAATCAAGATTGCTGGGAGAAATATCAATAACCTCAGATATGCAGATGACACCACCCTTATGGCAGAAAGTGAAGAGGAACTAAAAAGCCTCTTGATGAAAGTGAAAGTGGAGAGTGAAAAGGTTGGCTTAAAGCTCAACATTCAGAAAACTAAGATCATGGCATCTGGTCCCATCACTACATGGGAAATAGATGGGGAAACAGTGGAAACACTGTCAGACTTTCTTTTTGTGGGCTCCAAAATCACTGCAGATGGTGACTGCAGCCATGAAATTAAAAGACGCTTACTCCTTGGAAGGAAAGTTATGACCAACCTAGATAGCATATTCAAAAGCAGAGACATCACTTTGCCAACAAAGGTTCGCCTAGTCAAGGCTATGGTCTTTCCTGTGGTTATGTATGGATGTGAGAGTTGGACTGTGAAGAAGGCTGAGCCCCGAAGAATTGATGCTTTTGAACTGTGGTGTTGGAGAAGCCTCTTGAGAGTCCCTTGGACTGCAAGAAGATCCAACCAGTCCATTCTGAAGGAGATCAGCCCTGGGATTTCTTTGGAAGGAATGATGCTAAAGCTCAAACTCCAGTATTTTGACCACCTCATGCAAAGAGTTGACTCATTGGAGAAGACTCTGATGCTGGGAGGGATTGGGGGCAGGAGGAGAAGGGGACGACAGAGGATGAGATGTCTGGATGGCATCACTGACTCGATGGATGTGAGTCTGAGTGACCTCTGGGAGTTGGTGATGGATAGGGAGGCCTGGCGTGCTGCGGTTCATGGGGTCGCAAAGAGTCGGACACGACTGAGCGACTGATCTGATCTGCTCAGCCATAATGAAATTTACTGGGTCCATTGCTACTTTCAGTAAACTTCATTATCTTATTTCTTAATTCACCAGCCTTATTCCTCCTTTCTTGAACTCTACTGTGTTGAATGCTACTGATTTTTTAGGTTATATCTTATTCTCTCTTATCCCTCATTCTGGAGTCTTCCCATCCCTTTCTCTTAGGTTTTCTGGTAAAGGATATTGGGGTAACTGACAAGTGTCCATGCTTTGGAGTGAAAAAACTTGCTTCAAATTCCATCTGTTTCAATTCCTGATTTTGCAAAATTTGCTTAAGCATACAATTATTCAGCTACCTCCCCTGTCAAAGGAGAATTGATAGTACCTATGAATGTAGTTGCTCTAAAAACTAAATAATATAAAGCATTATTATTTAGTTGCTAAGTCGTGTACAACTTTCTGCAACTCTATGTACCATAGCCCACCAGACTTCTGTCCATGGGATTTTCCAGGCAAGAATACTGGAGTGGGTTGCCATTTCCTTCTCTAAGGTATCTTCCTGATGCAGGGATCAAACCCACATCTCCTGTATTGGCAGGCAAATTCTTTATCACTGAGCCACCTGGGAAGCCCAATATAAAACATACAAAATAATTATCTATTGTTAATATAACCGTATAACATGCAAATTTAATTTATTTTTTTTATTTTCAAAGGATAACTATTTCAGTTATCTATTGCTACATAAAATTGCATGTCAATTAAATTTTAAAATTTAAAGCAGCAAATATTTTATTATTTTCACAGATTCAGTAGGTCATGAATTAGGCAAGAGAAAACAGATGAGTTTTCTCTCCTTCAAAATATCTGCAGGCTCAACTGGGAATACTCAAAAGCTGGGGTTGTCTCAGTTGCTAAGAAATGGACTCATCTGAAAGGACTCATTCACTCACATGTTTGGCAGTTGATGCTGGCTGTTGACTGTCAACCAGAAAATGTTGGCTGTGGCTGTCAACCAAAAAATTTGCATGTGACTGCTTGGGCTTTCTCACAAAATAGTGACTGGCTTACAAACATGAGAACTGCAAGAAAACAAAGTAGAAATACATGGCATTTTAAAGCATCTTTCCTTGAAAGTGCATACTATCTTTTAGCTGATGATGTAGTTACACAGCTCTGCCCATATTCAAGGGAAGACAATATAAATCCTATCAGTCAATAGGAGGAACATCAAAGTTACACTGTAGGAAGATGATATTGCTGTAATCATCTTTAAAAAATAAAATCTGCCACATTTACTTTTCCCCTTTTGATTATGTTATCTCTGACCTACAAACTATTGGATAATAGTGGAGATAGGAGGCATCTCTTTCTTGCATATTGCTTTTATAAGTTTATTATTTCACCTTTTTATGATGTTGATAATTTTGTTATGGTGAAGAGTATTCAGCAATGTCAATTATAATTTCTTCCCTATCTCAATGAACACTATTAATTCATTTTCTGTATCTGGGCACACAGAGTGGTGGATTCTTCCCTTCAATCTTACCTTCTCCTGTACTGCTCACCTAATAAAATGTGGCAGATATGGCATAAGCTCAGGCTGTATGCCAACTGGCAGCTTCCTCTCCCTTCTTAAAATTATATGTAATAATGGGAAATACTCCATCTCCCTGTGTTTTAGCCCTGGCTGGTATTATATAGAGCAGAAAAACCACCAACCTAACCTTCTTTAGTCACCTGGCAGAACAATGAGATGTAGAAAAATGGTTCTTGTTTTAAGCCACTAAAAATTTGAAGTTGTTGGGGCTGGTAAGTCTGATATTCATAGGACAGCTTAGCAGGCTGGAGATTGAGATTCAAGTTAGAGTTGATGTTGTATGCAGCCTTGAGTCTGATATCTGCAGGGCAGTTCAGCAGGCTAGAATTTCAGACAGAATTTATAGGCTACACTCTTTAGGCAGAATTCCTTTTCTTTAGAAAACCTCAATCTTTTCACTTAAGCCCTTCACTTGACTGGGAGGCCTTCTTGCATTGTGGAGGATAACATGCTTTATTCAAAATCTACTGACTTGTATGTTAATCACATATAAGGAATACTTTCACAGCAGCATTTAGACTGGTACCCTAGTCTAGCCAAGTTGACATGCTAAATTAATCACTATGGTTCAAAAATATACCCCTCATGAATCTGATACTTAAGTATTAGTTTTGCAGGTCAAAAAGTGAAAGTATCAACTGGTTTCATTTTGCTATGTGTAAGTTATAGATAGGAGAGTGGAACTAGAAAAAGGACTATTTGGTTTTCAAGGAAATGTTTTCCACCAAGGATATACTAAGATGGAAAACCAAACTATTTATTATTTACAGTTTCTCCAGTCCATAAGTCTCCAAAAATAGATTAACTAATGATATATTTAAAGCCTGGGGCCAAAGATTAAATCCTAATTCAAGGTTTTTCCCATAAATTGTGGCCTCAGATATGTCTGTAAGAACCCTTGTTAAGTGTTGGAAAGAATAAGTATTTAACACATCAGATCAGATCAGTCGCTCAGTCGTGTCCGACTCTTTGCGACCCCATGAACCGCAGCACGCCAGGCCTCCCTGTCCATCACCAGCTCCCGGAGGTCACTCAGACTCGCATCCATCGAGTCAGCGATGCCATCCAGTCATCTCATCCTCTGTCGTCCCCTTCTCCTCCTGCCCTCAATCCCTCCCAGCATCAGAGTCTTCTCCAATGAGTCAACTCTTCACATGAGGTGGCCAAAATACTGGAGTTTCAGCTTTAGCATCATTCCTTCTAAAGAAATTCCAGGATTGATCTCCTTCAGAATGGACTGGTTGCAACCTAGATAGCATATTCAAAAGCAGAGACATCACTTTGCCAACAAAGGTTCGCCTAGTCAAGGCTATGGTCTTTCCTGTGGTCATGTATGGATGTGAGAGCTGGACTGTGAAGAAGGCTGAGCGCCGAAGAATTGATGCTTTTGAACTGTGGTGTTGGAGAAGACTCTTGAGAGTCCCTTGGACTGCGAGAAGATCCAACCAGTCCATTCTGAAGGAGATCAATCCTGGAATTTAACACATAGATTCTCCCAAACAGACAGAAATACTTCTAAGAATCCTATGATTGTTGTCCTAAGGTACCCAAATATACTTCTAATTGAGACTTTTACCTGAGTAGATTTTTTATGACTTAGTATTCATGAATATCTCAAGAGTTTTTAAAGAATTATATCAATACAGTATGGCACTGCACAAAGACAGAAATATAGGTCAATGAAACAAAATAGAAAGCCCAGAGATAACTCCATGCACCAATGGAAAGGAGGCAAGAATATACACTGGAGAAAAGACAATCTCTTTAACAAGTAGTGCTGGAAAAACTGGTCAACCACTTGCAAAAGAATGAAATTAGAACACTTTCTAACACCATCCATGAAAATAAACTCAAAATGGATTAAAGATCTAAATGTAAGACCAGAAACTATAAAACTCCTAGCTGAGAACATAGGGAAAACCTTCTCTAGCATAAATCGCAGCAGGATACTCTATGATCCACCTCCTATAATATTGGAAATAAAAGCAAAAATAAACAAATGGGACCTAATTAAACTTAAAAAGCTTCTGCACAACAAAGGAAACTAAAAGCAAGGTGAAACGACAGCCTTCAGAACTGGAGAAAATAATAGCAAATGAAGCAACTGACGAGTAATTAATCTCAAAAATATACAAGCAAATCCTGCAGCTCAATTTCAGAAAAATAAACTATCCAATCAAAAAATGGGCCAAAGAACTAAACAGACATTTCTCCAAAGAGGACATACAGATGGCTAACACATGAAAAGATGCTCAACATCACTCATTATCAAAGAAAGGCAAATCAAAACCACAATGAGGTACCATTTCATGCCAGTCAGAATGGCTGCTATCCAAAAGTCTACAAGCAATAAATGCTGGAGAGGGTGTGGAGAAAAGGGAACCCTCCTACACTGTTGGTGGGAATGCAAACTAGTACCACTACTATGGAGAACAGTGTGGAGATTCCTTAAAAAACTGGAAATAGAACTGCCTTATGACCCTGCAATCCCACTGCTGGGCATACACACTGAAGCAACCAGAATTGAAAGAGGCGCATGTACCCCAATGTTCTTCACAGCACTGTTTATAATAGCCAGGACATGAAAGCAACCTAGATGTCCATCAGCAGACAAATGGATAAGAAAGCTATGGTACATATACACAATGGAGTATTGCTCAGCCATTAGAAAGAATACATTTGAATCAGTTCTAATGAAGTGGATGAAACTGGAGCCTATTATACAGAGTGAAATAAGCCAGAAAGAAAAACACCAATACAGTATACTAAAGCATATATATGGAATTTAGAAAGATGGTAACGATAACGCAGTATGCGAGACAGCAAAAGAGACACAGATGTATAGAACAGGCTTTTGGACTCTGTGGGAGAGAGCGAGGGTGGGATAATTTGGGAGAATTGCATTGAAACATGTATAATATGTGAAACATATTATACAATATGTGAAACAAATTGCCAGTCCAGGTTCGATGCATGATACAGGATGTTTGGGGCTGGTGCACTGGGATGACCCAGAAGGTTGGTATGGGGAGGGAAGTGGGAGGGGAGTTCAGGATGGGGAACATGTGTATACCCGTGGTGGATTCACGTCCATGAACGGCAAAACCAAGACAATATTGTAAAGTAATTAGCTTCCTATTAAAATAAATAAATTTATATATATAAACAAAACAAAACAAAACAGGGAGCCTGTCCTGGCACTCTGTGATAACTTAGAGGGTTGAGATTGGGGGAGGGGAGGGAGGCTCAAGAGGGAGGGGATTTGTATATAATTATGACTAATTTGGAAGGAAAGTTATGACCAATCTAGATAGCATATTCAAAAGCAGAGACATCACTTTGCCAACAAAGGTTCGCCTAGTCAAGGCTATGGTCTTTCCTGTGGTCATGTATGGATGTGAGAGCTGGACTGTGAAGAAGGCTGAGCGCCGAAAAATTGATGCTTTTGAACTGTGGTGTTGGAGAAGCCTCTTGAGAGTCCCTTGGACTGCAAGGAGATCCAACCGGTCCATTCTGAAGGAGATCAGCCCTGGGATTTCTTTGGAAGGAATGATGCTAAAGCTGAAACTCCAGTATTTTGTCCACCTCATGCGAAGAGTTGACTCATTGGAGAAGACTCTGATGCTGGGAGGGATTGAGGGCAAGAGCAGAAGGGGACGACAGAGGATGAGATGTCTGGATGGCATCCCTGACTCGATGGATGTGAGTCTGAGTGACCTCCGGGAGTTGGTGATGGACAGGGAGGCCTGGCGTGCTGCAGTTCATGGGGTCACAAAGAGTTGGACACGACTGAGCGACTGATCTGATCTGATGACTGATTTGTCTTGTTGTATAGCAGAATTTAACACAACATTGTAAAGCAATTTTCCACCAATTAGAAAAACAAAACAAAAAAGAACCGATACATGTATATGTATAACTGATTTGGTTTGCTGTACACCTGAAACTAACACAAAATCGTAAACCAGCTTTATTCCAATAAATTGTTTTTTAAAAAGAGATATTTTCATGCCCAGAACACAACTTTTATAGAAAAAAACGTATATACTTATTTAATTTAATAAAAAGGATTTTTTTTTTTTTTTTAAGAAAGAATTATATCATCTTTGACTAAAAGGAAAATTGGTCAACTTGTAAAGAGATCACTGAATCCCAATCTTCCTACTGGACAGCATGGAAATCTACTTATCTGCAAACATGGATCACATCTAGTAGAAAATAAAAGTTGAATCAGAGGAAGGAGTCAAAATCCCAGAGGAAAAAGTCATCAATCATGGGTAACTATTTCCAGGGAAAAGAGTAGACCCACATAAAGAAAATCTCTGGCCTCTGGAGTGGAGGAAATAGTGCTGTGCCCAGTTTGATTTAGAAATCTCTATGTACCACTAGGGCTTCGCTGGTGACTCAGATGGTAAAGAATCTGCTTGCAATTCAGGAGACCTGGGTTCAATCCCTGGATTGAGAAGATCCCCTGGAGATGGGAACAGCTACCCACTCTAGTATTCTGGCCTGGAGAATACCTCAGACAGAGGAGCCTGGCAGGATGGGGGTCGAAGTGTTGGGCACTACTGAGCAATGTTCATTTTCATTTACTGTTAACTGCAATGTGTATTTGTTTTTCCTCTTTGTGAACTGTTCATCTGCTGTGATTATGCTGTCTCTTTTTCACTACTATAAAGTGGATATGTCTAAGAAAAGATAACTTATCTCTGCAAATGAGAAAATGCACCTGAGAAGTTACTTCTGTAGTGCTACATCTGAGAAGTTTCATCTCAAACCATATTGAATAGTCACATGACTAATATACTAGGTTTCCCATATATTACTTTTTAGAAATGACATGATGAAATAGTCAGTATCAAAGTTATCTGCAAATAAAACTATTCTGATTACTGTTTTGCTTCGCTGTCCATTTCAGTAGCTGTGATCATTTTGTTTCTGGTGAATGAGCCTTACCACTTGGCCCCTGATACTATAAATATCTATCATTCTCACTGTATTTAGGGATTTCACTTCAATGGTAGCAGTTATTCTAATTTCTGACTTACAATGTAGGGTCAACAGAGACCTTCGGTGATAATGAGGCTCCTCTCACAAATTTATTTCTCATAGTCTTGGTTAAAAACTGTGTTCTTGATTTCCCAGGGATTGTGAGCAGGTCTTCCATGGTAAACACTCTAAGTCCCACTATCTTTAATATTTGGATATGTTTTTCTATAGTATGCTAATGAATTTCTGACATTTCAACATTATTTTGCTGTTAAAATTGATTTGCTATGAACATTCTCCTAAAAAAACTTTATAATGTGGGATGCTCTGCATCTTTTTTTCATGATCATGACTATCTGCAAAAGATATAGAATTGTGGTGTCTAATATAAAGGTTAAATAAGCAGGGTGACAATACATAGCCTTGACATCCTCCTTTTCCTGTTTGGAACCAGACTGTTGTTCCATGTCCAGTTCTAACTGTTGCTTCCTGACCAGCACATAGATTTCTCAAGAGGCAGGTCACATGGACTGGTATTCCCATTGCTTTCAGAATTTTCCACAGTTTATGGTGATCCACACAGTCAAAAGATTTAGGTCATACCTGAATGGTCTAGTAGTTTTCTCTACTTTCTTCAATTTCAGTCTGAATTTGGCAATAAGGAGTTCATGGTCCGAGCCACAGTCAGCTCCTGGTCTTGTTTTTGCTGATTGTATAGAGCTTCTCCATCTTTGGCTGCAAAGAATATAATCGATCTGATTTCGGTGTTGACCATCTGGTGATGTCCATGTATAGAGTCTTCTCTTGTGTTGTTGGAAGAGGGTATTTGCTATGACCAGTGCATTTTCTTGGCAACTCTATTAGTCTTTGCCCTGCTTCATTCCGTATTCCAAGGCCAAATTTGCCTGTTACTCTAGGTGTTTCTTGACTTCCTACTTTTGCATTCCAGTCCCCTATAATGAAAAGGACATCTTTTTTGGGTGTTAGTTCTAAAAGGTCTTGTAGGTCTTCATAGAACCTTTCAACTTCAGCTTCTTCCGCGTTACTGGTTGGGGCATAGATTTGGATTACTGTGACATTGAATGGTTTGCCTTGGAAACGAACAGAAATCATTCTGTCATTTTTGAGATTGCATCCAAGTACTGCATTTCGGACTCTTTTTGTTGACCATGATGGCCACTCCATTTCTTCTGAGGGATTCCTGCCCACAGTAGTAGATATAATGGTCATCCGAGTTAAATTCACCCATTCCAGTCCATTTTAGTTCGCTAATTCCTAGAATGTCAACATTCACTCTTGCCATCTCTTGTTTGACCACTTCTAATTTGCCTTGATTCATGGACCTGACATTCCAGGTTCCTATGCAATATTGCTCTTTACAGCATCGGACTTTGCTTCTATCACCAGACACATCCACAGCTGGGTATTCTTTTTGTTTTGGCTCCATCCTTTCATTCTTTCTGGAGTTATTTCTCCACTGATCTCCAGTAGCATATTGGGCCCTTACTGACCTGGAAGTTTCTCTTTCAGTATCCCATCATTTTTCTTTTCCTGAGAAATAGATTTAGGGCCTAGATCTGATAGATGAGTGCCTGATGAACTATGGAATGAGGTTCGTGACATTGTACAGGAGACAGGGATCAAGACCATCCCCATGGAAAAGAAATGCAAAAAAGCAAAATGGCTGTCTGGGGAGGCCTTACAAATAGCTGTGAAAAGGAGAGAAGCGAAAAGCAAACGAGAAAAGGAAAGATATAAACATCTGAATGCAGAGTTCCAAAGAATAGCAGAAGAGATAAGGCTTCTTCATGATCAATGCAAAAAATAGAGGAAAAAACAGAATGGGAAAGACTAGGCATCTCTTCAAGAAAATCAAGATACCAAAGGAACATTTCATGCAAAGATGGGCACGATAAAGGACAGAGATGGTGTGGACCTAACAGAAGCAGAAGATATTAAGAAGAGGTGGCAAGAATACACAGAAGAACTGTACAAAAAAGAGCTTCAAGACCTAGATAATCATGATGATGTGATCACTGACCTAGAGCCAGACATCTTGGAATGTGAAGTCAAATGGGCCTTAGAAAGCATCACTACGAACAAAGCTAGTGGAGGTGATGGAATTCCAGTGGAGCTATTCCAAGTCCTGAATGATGATGCTGTGAAAGTGCTACACTCAATATGCCAGCAAATTTGGAAAACTCAGCAGTGGCCACAAGATTGGAAAAGGTCAGTTTTCATCCCAATCCCAAAGAAAGGCAATGCCAAGGAGTGCTCAAACTACCGCACAATTGCACTCATCTCACACGCTAGTAAAGTAATGCTCAAAATTCTCCAAGCCAGGCTTCAGCAATATGTGAACCGTGAACTTCCTGATGTTCAAGCTGGTTTTAGAAAAGGCAGAGGAACCAGAGATCAAATTGCCAACATCCGCTGGATCATGGAAAAAGCAAGAGAGTTCCAGAAAAACATCTATTTCTGCTTCATTGACTATGCCAAAGCCTTTGACTGTGTGGATCACAATAAACTATGGAAAATTCTGAAAGAGATGGGAATACCAGACCACCTGATCTGCCTCTTAAGAAATCTGTATGCAGGTCAGGAAGCAACAGTTAGAACTGGTCATGGAACAACAGACTGGTTCCAAATAGGAAAAGGAGTACGTCAAGGCTGCATATTGTCACCATGTTTATTTAACTTATATGCAGAGTACATCATGAGAAATGCTGGACTGGAAGAAACAGAAGTTGGAATCAAGATTGCCGGGAGAAATATCAATAACCTCAGATATGCAGATGACACCACTCTTATGGCAGAAAGTGAGGAGGGGCTAAAAAGCCTCTTGATGAAAGTGAAAGTGGAGAGTGAAAAGGTTGGCTTAAAGCTCAACATTCAGAAAACGAAGATCATGGCATCTGGTCCCATCACTGCATGGGAAATAGATGGGGAAACAGTGGAAACAGTGTCAGACTTTGTTTTTCTGGGCTCCAAAATCACTGCAGATGGTGACTGCAGCCATGAAATTAAAAGACGCTTGCTCCTTGGAAGGAAAGTTATGACCAACCTAGATAGCATATTCAAAAGCAGAGACATTACTTTACCAACAAAGGTTCGCCTAGTCAAGGCTATGGTCTTTCCTGTGGTCATGTATGGATGTGAGAGTTGGACTGTGAAGAAGGCTGAGCGCCGAAGAATTGATGCTTTTGAACTGTGGTGTTGGAGAAGACTCTTGAGAGTCCCTTGGACTGCAAGAAGATCAACCAGTCCATTCTGAAGGAGATCAATCCTGGAATTTCTTTAGAAGGAATGATGCTAAAGCTGAAACTCCAATATTTTGGCCACCTCATGCGAAGAGTTGACTCATTGGAGAAGACTCTGATGCTGGGAGGGATTGAGGGCAGGAGGAGAAGGGGACGACAGAGGATGAGATGGCTGGATGGCATCACTGACTCGATGGATGCGAGTCTGGGTGACCTCTGGGAGCTGGTGATGGACAGGGAGGCCTGGCGTGCTGCGGTTCATGGGGTCGCAAGGGGTCGGACACGACTGAGCGACTGATCTGATCTGATCTGACACAGTCAAAGGCTTTGGCATAGTCAATAAAGCAGAAATAGATGTTTTTCTGGAACTCTTTTGCTTTTTCAATGAGCCAGTGGATGTTGACAATTTGATCTCTGGTTCCTCTGCCTTTTCGAAAACCAGCTTGAACATCTGGACATTCACGGTTCACATATTGTTGAAGCCTGGCTTGGAGAATTTTGAGCATTACTTTACTAGAGTGTGAAATGAGTGCAATTGTATGGTAGTTTGAGCATTCTTTGGCGTTGCCTTTCTTAGGGATTGGAATGAAAACTGACCTTTTCTAGTTCTGTGGCCACTGCTGAGTTTTCCAAATTTGCTGGCATATTGAGTACAACACTTTCACAGCATCATCTTTTAGGATTTGAAATAGCTCAACTGAAATTCCATCACCTCCACTAGCTTTGTTTGTAGTGATGCTGCCTAAAGCCCATTTTGACTTCCCATTCCAGGATGTCTGGCTGTCGGTGAGTGATCACACTATCCTGATTATCTGGGTCGTGAAGATCTTTTTTGTATAGTTCTTCTGTGTATTCTTGCCACCTCTTCTTAATATCTTCTGCTTCTGTTATGTCCATACCATTTCTGTACTTTATTGAGCCCATCTTTGCATGATATATTCTCTTGGTCTCTCTAATTTTCTTGAAGAGATTTCTAGTCTTTCCCATTCTGTTGTTTTCCTCTATTTCTTTGCACTGATCACTGAGGAAGGCTTTCTTATCTCTCCTTGCTATTCTTTGGAACTCTGCAGTCATATCTTTCCTTTTCTCCTTGGCCTTTCACTTCTCTTCTTTTCACAGCTAATTGTTAGGCCTCATCAGACAGCCATTTTGCTTTTTTGCATTTCTTTTTCTTGGGAATGATCTTGATCCCTGTCTCCTGTACTATGCCATGAACCTCCATCCAAAGTTCATCAGAGGCACTCTGTCTATCAGATCTAGGCCTTTAAATCTATATCTCATTTTCACTGTAAAATCTTTAGGGATTTGATTTAGGTCATACCTGAATGGTCTAGTGGTTTTCTCCACTTTCTTCAATTTAAGTTTGAATTTGGCATAAGGAGTTCATGATCTGAGCCACAGTCAGCTCCTGGTCTTGGTTTTGCTGACTGTATAGAGCTTCTCCATTTTTGGCTGCAAAGAATATAATCAATCTGATTTCAGTGTTGTCCATCTGGGGATTTCCGTGTGTAGAGTCTTCCCTTGTGTTGTTGGAAGAGGGTGTTTGCTATGACCAGTGCATTCTCTTGGCAGAACTCTATTAGCCTTTGCTCTGTTTCATTCTATACTCCAAGGCCAAATTTGCCTTTTACTTTAAGTGTTCTGAAGGAGATCAGCCCTGGAATTTCTTTGGAAGGAATGATGCTAAAGCTGAAACTCCAGTATTTTGGCCACCTCATGCGAAGAGTTGACTCATTGGAGAAGACTCTGATGCTGGGAGGGATTGGGGGCAGGAGGAGAAGGGGACGACAGAGGATGAGATGGCTGGATGGCATCACTGACTCGATGGATGTGAGTCTGAGTGACCTCTGAGAGCTGGTGATGGACAGGGAGGCCTGGCGTGCTGCAGTTCATGGGGTCGCAAAGAGTCGGACACGACTGAGCGACTGATCTGAGCTGATCTGATCTGATCTTAGGTGTTTCTTGACTTCCTACTTTTGCATTCCAGACCCCTATATTGAAAGGACATCTTTTTTGGGTGTTAATAATAGAAGGTCTTGTAGGTCTTCATAGAAATGTTCAAACTGAACTTCTTCAGTATTACTGGCATAGACTTGGATTACCGTGATACTGAATGAGTTACCTGAGAAATGAACAGAGATTGTCTGTTGTTTTTGAGACTGCATCCAAGTGCTGCATTTTGGAATCTTGTGTTAACTATGATGGTTACTCCATTTCTTCTAAGGCATTCCTGCCCACAGTAGTAGATATAATGGTCATCTGAGTTAAATTCACCTATTCCAATCCATTTTAGTTCGATGACCCTTAAAATGTTGACATTCATTCCTGCCATCTCCTGTTTGACCACTTTCAATTTGCCTTGATTCATGGCCTGACATTCCAGGTTCCAATGCAATATTGCTCTTTACAGCATCAGACCATGCTTACACAAGGTCCACAAGCTTGAGGCACAAGCTGGAATCAAGATTTCTGGGAGAAATATCAATAACCTCAGATATGCAGATGATACCACCTCTATGGGAGAAAAGTGAAGAAGAACTAAAGAGCCTTTTCATGAAAGTGAAAGAGGAGAATGAAAAGTTGGCTTAAAGCTCAACATTCAGAAAACAAAGATCATGGCATGGTCCCATCACTTATGGCAATTAAATGGAGAAACAGTGGAAACAGTGACAGATTTTATTTTGGGGGTTCCAAAATCACTGCAGATGGTGACTGCAGCCATTAAATTAAAAAAAAAAAAAAAAAAAAAAAAACACTTACTCCTTGGAAGAAAAGTTATGATCAACCTAGACAGCACATTAAAAAGCAGAGACATTACTTTGCCCATAAAGGTCCATTTAGTCAAGGCTATGGTTTTTCCAGTAGTCATGTATGGATGTGAGAGTTGGACTATAAAGAAAGGTGAGCACCAAAGAATTGATGCTTATGAACTGTGGTGTTGGAGAAGACTCTTGAGAGTCCTTTGGCCTGTAAGGAGATCCAACCTGTCCATCCTAAAGGAAATCAGTCCCGAATGTTCTTTGGAAGGACTGATGTTGAAGCTGACACTCCAATACTTTGGCCACCTGATGTGAAGTGCTGACTCACTTGAAAAGACCCTGATGCTGAGAAAGATTGAAGGCAGGAGAAGAAAGGTACTACAGAGGATGAGATGTCTGGATGGCATCACTGACTCAATGGACATGAGTGTGAGTAAACTCTGGGAATGGGTGATAGACAAGGAAGCCTGGAGTGCTCTAGTCCATGGAGTCGCAAAGAGTCGGACATGACTGGGCAACTGAACTGAACTGAATTGAATATAAATGTTAAAATGAATTCAGCTGTAAAACTGTCTGGTTTGAAACCTTATAATTTATAATTAATAAATAATAGATATTTATTAAAATGCTTAGATATATTATGATTGTTGATCCATTTCTTCTGGAAATTTAGACTTGTGATTTAAAGACTGCAATTTAATCTCGACATGTTGCTCAAATTAAAATTTATATTAAATTAAAAGTCTAGAGATAAAAGGAAACAATTAGAGATAGAAAAAATGAACAGCTATCTAGCCCTATGATGTGCTAGGCAGAATTTACAAGTAGTTCCTTATATTTTCTCTTTTCATCTCTATGTTGGAAAGAATCTATGAAACAGGTTTTAATAACCCTATTGGAACATTGAAGACATAGAAAGGATAAGTAACTTGCTCTAAGTCCCAGAAAAGTGCATCAAGAATTCAAACACAGGTGACTAAAGGTCAGAATCTATGCATGATGTTAGAATGCTTCCTAATGCAGCTGTCTGGGAAAAAGCTGAGCTATATACTCGGAAAGAGCCAAGCTGAATGAGGGCTGCTTGGTTTTGCTTTGTCCTTTTGGCATTTTGCTTTGACATTTCAGATGGAGGATTCGGGTTCTTATGTGGCCTTGGTGCTTTTTGCCTCCGTCTTCCCACGTCAAATTGATATAATTTCTTTGTTAATATAACTAAGCTTTGTGGAGCTCTGTTACTTTAATCAGAAGACTCAATTGAAAAAGTATGCATTATTTTCAACCAAGCAGATATAGACACTCATAAATTAAAGACTTGGCATACTCACTAAACACCAGTAAATACTCCATAAATTCAAACTGTAGTTTTTGAGGCTGGGGACTCTGTGTCATCCGTCTTTGTATTAGTTTCTAAAATTCTGTGCCTTATCCACAGCAGGTGTTCACTACATCTATTGAATGGTGAAATTTCTTATGTTGAACTACATAAAACTGCCTGAGTATTTAATCACTGTGTATTACCGTCTTTTCTTTTTCTTTTCTTTTTTTTCATTTTCCTATTGATTCTATTTATACTAGTCACATTTATCATTTCTACCAGGCTGTTTCCAAAATCTAACTCCAGTGTACATATAGATATGTTTTCTTTATGAATATTATCTATACATTATACATTCAGTTTTCTTTAAGTGTGCCACCTCCATGGGCATCCTCCTGTTCTCAGACTGTTGACACTGGTGTAATTATAATATTCTATGATTAATGCCTTAGCTCTTTTACAGGCTTTTTTTTTTTTTAATCTGTATACATATTTCTAAAGCTGAGTTTTTTATGCTGCCTGAGACATAGTAACTTCTTATCATTTATTTCCTTTCCATTTCTATTTTTTGCTGTAATCCAAAGGATCACTTTGGTCTTTGGAGCACATGTTATATCTTCCTTTAGATAACACTTTACCTTGTTTCCTCCTTCCTGGCAAAGTCTAGCTTTCCTGTAAAAATATCCTCTTGGTTTTTAATAGGGCTCTGCCTACCTCATTCTAGTTGGGTTACTTCAGTTGTATTAATCTCTACTTCCAGCCCTTTAAAACAGAAATTTCTTCTTCCTTCCTCCCTTGCCTCCTTTCCGCCTTCCCTCTCTCTCTTTCTTCCTCTCTCTCTTCTCCAGGGAGACAAAGCATAGCTAGATTTTTCTCTAACTGCTAAGGTTTGGTTTTGCTGTTGCTATTATTGTTTTTGTTGTTTAAGAAATCTTTCTCCTTAGTTTTTTTATTGTTAACGTTTCCCTCTTATTTTAATACTTGAAATAACAGTTTCAAGCCCGTGGTGTGTTAATCACTAAGTTATCATGGCACATACAAGGATAAATATTGTTTACCGCATCTACTTTTTTCTGTTTTCATAGGGCAGTCACCTATTAGCTTTATCAGGGAGCAAAATAAGATTGATTTTTAAACAAATAGTTTATAACTTAGTATATACATTTAGATACATATAGCAGGCACCTTTATGGAGTCTCAGAAAAATTGTAAAAAAAAATGTCTGGTTTTTTTTGTTTGTTTATTTTATTTATTGCTTTATTTTCTTATTATCCCTTAATACCTTTCCAAACAGAGAAGAAACAAAAGAAATGTCAGTTTTATGAGTTAATATTTTGAGATAAAAAATGTATGAAATAGCAGGATCAATTCTGCCTCCTGCCAACACCAAATTATACCATTTGAAGTTGGAAAAAGGGGAGGGAGAGTGTTTGGGTTTATTGGTAACTATTGGATGTTAAGAAAATTCCAAAGAGAGACTATCTAAAATAGACCTCCAGTTACTAGTGCTCATACAAAATTAAAGTGTATAAAACAACTTTTTTCTTAGCTTCATGTCAGTTATTTCGATTTCTATCAGGCTTTATTTTGGTTTTCTGATCCCCTGCCTACAACTTCTAACAGAAGTGCTGTGTTTAAAATTGACTGTGAGTTTGTGATTCTAGTATTCCTTATCATACTCTATTTTCAGTATCATCTCTATCTACCTTTGGTTTCACTTTCCCTTACTTTCATTTTAAAAACACAGCTTACTTCTTGCTCTTGGCTGCCCTCTCCTTGATCATTTTTCTTTCTGACTTCCTATCTTACTCCTATCTAAACTATGAATTCAACAATAGTCATTTTTCTTCTATACAGTCCCACCTAGCAAAATGTATATATTTTCTCTCAAGTTGAAACTGTGGCAAAAAGTTTACATGAATAGATGATTCACCACAAGTGCATAAATAGACTTTGTTACTGTTTTTCCTTACTTATCAGAGGAATCCACTAAAGTCTAGCCATTTATCAACTGTTACTAGTGTATATATTGTATGGAAATGAGATGATGCACTTTTTTATGTACAGCCAATGTGATTCCAAAGATATTTAAGGAATCAATATTACTGATTTCATTATTGTATCTGAAGTTTTTGTTGTTGAATCATTCACAATTATTCACACTTTCTCAATGTTGTTTACTTACTTTAAAACCAATACAATATTGTAAAGTAAAAAATAATAATAAAAAAATTTTTAAAAAGAATCATGATATTAAGATTTTTTTGAGTTTAAGGAGATTAGGGTATAACCATGAAAGATGACTGTGTGTCATGTGTTATCACATAACTGAGTTTATATTGTGGCTAGAGAGAAAGAAGGGACTTGTGTTGATACGAGCTTGAAGAGTGATAAATACTACTTCCTTATATAGAGATCCAAATTTCCTGCTACCAGTTTGTTCCTTAGAATCGCTCAGAGAACAATTTCCCTAAATACCAAGAAATACAATTAAAGAAATATTTATATCAGTGGCATAGTTAATATCATCAAAATATCTTAATTATTGTGATTCCTCTTCTTTGTACATCAGTCAAACGTGTACAAAATCTCCAACAAACATGCCAATAAAAGTTCAGTTTACACCAAAAGAAAATAGAGTATTATTGTGCAACTTTTAGTATTTATAGATCTCTAGTCTAGTCAAGGCTATGGTTTTTCCTGTAGTAATGTATGGATGTGAGAGTTGGACTATAAAGAAAGCTGAACACAGAAGAATTGATGCTTTTGAACTGTGTTGTTGGAGAAGACTCTTGAGAGTCCCATGGACTGCAAGGAGATTCAACCAGCCCTTTCTAAAGGAGATCAGTCCTGGGGTGTTCTTTGGAAGGAATGATGCTAAAGCTGAAACTCCAGTACTTTGGCAACCTCATGCGAAGAGTTGACTCATTGGAAAATACTCTGATGATGGCAGGGATTGGGGGCAGGAGGAGAAGGGGATGACAGAAGATGAGATGGCTGGATGGCATCACTGACTCGATAGACACAAGTTTGAGTGAACTCCGGGAGTTGGTGATGAACAGGGAGGCCTGGCGTGCTGCAATTCATGGGGTTGCAAAGAGTCGGACACAACTGAGTGACTGAACTGAACTGAATACTATAAAAATTTTGCATACAAAATATATTTACTTGTAATCAAGTGGTTCAGGTTAGGTGAAAAATATTTTAATAATCTTACATAATTTGGAAATGTAAATAATTTCCAAAAATATTTTTATGTTTTATGTTGTAATCAAGAATTAATTAGACATATACAAAATAATTTTCTTTCTCAGAAAATCCATATTCAACCATAAGCATGAGAAAAAAGTTAAGGTAGCCCTGGTTTAGATTGATGTTAGAAATTAAAGATATGAATGCTTTCCAAACTCAATAATTAATGTTTTTCTGCAAATGATTTAGACTGTTAACATAGAGAAAAATATAATGGTGTTTGAAAATCATGATATCCACACTGGTTGTGTGGTCATTAGAAATAGAGTGCAATTCAGATTGCATATGTTTCAACTGTACATGACACCATTTAGGTTTAAATCATAAATGAGCTAAATGCCCATTACAAGCATATTGCAAATAAATCTAGTTTTTATTTTATTTGCACTCATACTTTTCTAGATTGTATTACTATATGATAATATGCTTTTGTCTGGATAAAAGTACATAATCATTAACATTTATAGTTCTCTGTGGTAAAAAGGCAGATGACATACACTATCATTTTGTGATGTGTAATTCAATTGCTGGCACATTAGGATTTTTAACGGAAGGCTTATAATGTAAATTTCAATTCTGTACTCTGTCAGTAACTAACAAATGTTGAATTATTTCCTTCCTTAGACATACACCATTGGAATCCATTTAAAGTGCTTAATGATGTATTAATAAACCATGATTTTCCAGCAGAGTTTCTGAACTCCCCTTACTGGCGCCAGCTCTGGTGCTGCCAATCAAATTAGAATCTCATGATTTCTCAGTAAATAAAGGTTAATTGGACATATAAAGGGAAATTGAAAATTAGGAATATCTATGCTCACATTATTCTAATATAAAACTTAATTATTAAATTTATTTTTACCATAAGTGTGGTTAAAAATTCATAATAACATATATTGAATCTTTATTTTTGTTTTGAATACAAAGAGCTATCCACTTGTAATTTCAGATAAATCAGTAATATCAGGCTACTGTTTTCATCTGTGTTAAAATTTCTAATTGATTATTTCTAAGGAGAAAGTAGTTTGTGTAGGATAATTTGTGCTTAGTAAACTTAACTGTAAATGCTTTTCTAAACCATTCTCCTTAATCCCCCAAATCTTGTCTTTTATAAAAATAAATATGTGGAAAATTATTTACATATGTGTAACATCACTTTCTCAAATATCATTTATTCTTTGTTTACTTCCTGGTCCACTAGATAGCTTACAACATAGTCTGCTTTTGTAGTCTGGGTACTAGTCAATTCAGATGTGAATCATGTGCTTGAGCTGTTCTAATAGAATTGTATGGAAAAAATTTCTAAGCATGTATTGATACTTACCAGCTACATTATTTTAGAAATTTCCTGGTGGCTCAGCTGGTAAAGAATCTGCTGCAATGTAGGAGACCTAGTTTTGGTCCCTGGGTTAGGAAGATCCTCTGGAGAAGGGAACGGCTACCCACTGTATTATGTCCAGGAGAATTCCATGGACTGTATAGTCCCGGGGTTGCAAAGAGTCATACATGACTGAGCAACTTTCACTCTCAGTGAGAAAACAAAGCATGCTGGTATACAGGATTAAATGTTCAGAGTAACTACTCTAGATATAGTGTACTTAGAAATGCTCGAAAAGATAAATATAAATGTTTAAGACATGACTGTCATAGCTGGAAATTTAAATAATTCTTTGGAAGCCAGAAATAACAATAACAATATAAAAGAAAAATTCATAATAAGTAAGAAACTAGAACCAATAGTTGCTAGTCTAGAAACTGGTCAGGAGACAAAGCAGGTGGGAGGTCATCAGCCTCTCAGCCCAATTTCATCATCTCCATCCTGACATTTGACATCCCCAAAGGGGGATCCTTAGTGAAAGATATGAAAAGGTATGAAAACTACTAGCAGAGTAAGAACTTCAGAATTTATCTCTATCTCACCATTGTCTCTAAACTATCACAAATCATCAGTCATCCTACCTTCGTATATTCCCTCCTCAAAATCCCTAATTCAAACTTGAAAAACTGTGGACCCAAGTTATTTTGATCATTAGAAATAACTAAGCCCCTGGGTGAAGCCCAGATAATTTATCTCTGAAGAAATAATGTAGAATCTAGCCCTCAAATATTTTCTATGGAAAGTGAACTCAGCATTGAATATCACTAAAAATATGAGAAACTTCATGACCACAGGAAAAAGACAGATAAAGCACTCAAAATTGTATAATTATATTAACATAAAATTCAATTATTAAATTTAAAAGATGAAAAATGTAACATATTATTTATAAAAAAATAAAAGAAATGAAACAATGGAAAAGGAGAGACTATCAGATATGACAACCAAATACAAAACAGAACAAACTAGAAAGTTTTGAGTTTGAAAAAAAACTGAAAAATTTTGTACTTTTCAAAAAATATAGCTTAAAATTAAACAAGCAAAAATACAGAATTACATGAATTTTGCCTTATTAAATCATTATAAGTCTGGAGAAGTTATCTAAATACATTGAGCTTGTTTCTTATATTGACAAAATGTGTAGAGTCCACTAGGTTTATTCAGTCTTTCATTTATTAGCTTATTAACTGCTGTTATAAGCATTTTCTAAGTTTGTATGCAGGTCAGGAAGCAACAGCTAGAACTGGACATGGAACAACAGACTGGTTCCAAATAGGAAAGGAGTTTAAAGTATATTGTCACCCTGTTTACTTAACTTATATGCAGAGTACATCATGAGAAATGCTGGACTGGAAGAAACACAAGTTGGAATCAAGATTGCTCGGAGAAATATCAATCACCTCAGATATGCAGATGACACCACCCTTATGGCAGAAAGTGAAGAGGAACTAAAAGCCTCTTGATGAAAGTGAAAGTGGAGAGTGAAAAGGTTGGCTTAAAGCTCAACATTCAGAAAACAAAGATCATGGCATCTGGTCCCATCACTTCATGGGAAATAGATGGGGAAACAGTGGAAACAGTGTCAGACTTTATTTTTCTAGGCTCCAAAATCACTACAGATGGTGACTGCAGCCATGAAATTAAAAGACACTTACTCCTTGGAAGGAAAGTTATGACCAACCTAGATAGCATATTCAAAAGCAGAGACATTACTTTGCCAATAAAGGTTCACTTAGTCAAGGCTATGGTTTTTCCTGTGGTCATGTATGGATGTGAGAGTTGGACTGTGAAGAAGGCTGAGTGCTGAAGAATTGATGCTTTTGAACTGTGGTGTTGGAGAAGACTCTTGAGAGTCCCTTGGACTGCAAAGAGATCCAACCAGTCCATTCTGAAGGAGATCAGTCTTGGGATTTCTTTGGAAGGAATGATGCTAAAGCTGAAAGTCCAGTACTTTGGCCACCTCATGCGAAGAGTTGACTCTTTGGAGAAGACTCTGATGCTGGGAGGGATTGGGGGCAGGAGGAGAAGGGGACAACAGAGGATGAGATGGCTGGATGGCATCACTGACTCGATGGACGTGAGTCTCAGTGAACTCTGGGAGTTGGTGATGGAGAGGAAGGCCTGGAATGCTGCAATTCATGGGGTCGCAAAGAGTCGGACATGATTGAGCAACTGATCTGATCTGATGGTCCAACTATGCTACCTTATAGTCTCATAAACATAAAGTTATGGCCTTTGCCTATGAGCAGTTGACATTATAGCACAGGAGTTGATGATGCCTCCCAGTTCTAATTTTATTTTCAAATAGCAGTCAGTTTAATTTATTCTTCTAGTTAAAACAAAGGGAAGAATTTGGCAGGAATGGTTCTATGAAGACCTACAAGACCTTTTAGAACTAACACCTAAAAAAGATGTCCTTTCATTATAGGGAACTGGAATGCAAAAGTAGGAAGTCAAGAAACACCTGGACTGATCTGATCTGATCTGAGAACTTGATCTTTAGTCCTGCAGATAGCCCTAAAGTGAAGGTGAATAAACAGAAGGAAATGACATATAGGCAGAGGGAGTAAGAAGAAGAATATTCCTGGCTTAACACTATTGACAAAGTATAAAGCAATAATCGTTTTGTGGATTATAATATCATTGTATTCTAACCCTGGGTAACAACAACATAAAAATATTCTGGGTTCATGAATGTCATACTCAATTTCAATATATATACAAATTTCCAAAGCTTTAATAGGAAAAACAAGCCCACCTAGAATTCACAAATGTTAATTCAAGGTTAATTTGACAGTTTATGATGTTGTCGGGAAACAACACATGTCCAACATTCATAATGCATCTGGACTTTACAAATTCTATATTGTTTTGTTAGGAAGGCAAACTGCTCTGAATCTTTTAAGAGGAGCTTTAGAACCATTCTCAAGAAGTAAATCATCCTTTCCTGTACTAAATATCGAAAACAATATCAAGTTTCTTAAACTGAGTTCTCAAATTTTATGCAAGTTTATGATACAAATAGAAGAAATCTCCCTCCAGAATATTAAAAAAGGCATTCTAACTGAAAAATAAATAGATGTGAATGTTGTTAAATATTTGTTTGAACATTTATATATCAACTTTTGATGAACTGATTTTAGTCATCAATTTTCAAATTCTGAAAGATGCTTTACTTCAAATTTTAATTTATATAAATGCAGAAATTTTCTGATAAGATATTCACAAGCTTTGCAATCAAAACTATCTGTGTATCCCAACAGGTTTGTTCTAGATTTGAAAGAAAGCAAACATACACTGTACATATCTATCTATGTCTACCCATGTATCTATTTATTTATAAATATATTGATATATACATATTGATACATATATAACATTATTAATGTTCTCAAATATTTAAGACGTTAAGCTTATGTTTGACTTTTTGGCTTTTTCCTTTCTACCCAACTCTTTGTGTATGCCTCCTGTTATGAAAGCTAACATAAACCGACATATTTCCCTTTAGGATGGCCTCATATGTCATTACTGAGTTGGCTTATATTTGAACTAATTGACAAGAGTGGTAATGCAAATACTATGCAAATGAACTCCCTCTGGGACTCCTTTTTCTACATTCAATTGATCCCTATGCAAGCGTAGCACTTTGCAATGTTCTTCCAAGGTACTTAATTTTGTGGTTTGTGTAGACGTTTAGTATTATTGACAGTGATACATTGGCCTTCTGTACTATTTATCTCTAACAAACCTTCTCTACTTTAAATAAGGCACTATGGCTGATAAATTTGAAGCATGTGAAATGAGTGCTGATGTTATATAATTGATGATAAAATTAAATCTTGGAAAATTTAAAATTATACTAATATGACTTGCCCTAAATGTATAGACATACACATACACATACACACACACACACAAACACATATACACACAGATATCCAAAGTTTTTTGCACTGAAGGTACTGAGTGACTAACACTAGTGTAATGTAATTAGCAATAGAAAACTGAAGTGTATATGACTGCTCAATTTCAAATATTTATTTTTTAAAAGTGACTATATTTAAAATGATTTATTTAGTTGTATGCTTCATTCATGATTGTTTTTATTGTAGGAAGTGGTTTTGTGCATTATAAGATATTCAGCAGTGCCCCTGTCCTCTCCACATGAGATGCCAGTTGCACCCTCCTAAATTGTGACAATCAAAATTATCTCAAGACAGTCTCAAGAGAGCAAAATTGTCCCCACTTGAAAAGCACTATACTCTGAAGTCCCTACCAAATGTCTTAGTTTCATTGAGAACCCAACTGACTGGTTGGAACACAAATGTGTGAATTCTCAGGATATTTACCTCTCAGCTCCCCAGTAATTTTTAATTCTTCTCTAGTAGATATCTGACAAACCTTGTGGTATCCTTTCCTGCTGCTGCTACTGGTGCTAAGTCGCTTCAGTTGTGTCTGACTCTGTGTGATCCAATAGACGACAGCCCACCAGGCTCCCCTGTCCCTGGGATTCTCCCGGCAAGAACATTGAAGTGGGTTGCCATTTCCTTCTCCAGTGCATGAAAGTGAAAAGTGAAAGTGAATTAGCTCAGTTGTGTCCGACCCTCAGCGACCCCATGGACTGCAGCCAACCAGGCTTCTCCATCCATGAGACTTTCCAGGCAAGAGTACTGGCGTGGGTTGCCATTGCTTTCTCTGATCCTTTCCTAGAAACATACAATTTAGTATTAATTCAAACACTGAAGCACACCCATACGCCAATTTATGCCAAGCTTCTTTTACATTGTTCTCTCATCTCTTACTCTGTGATCTAAAAATTCTAACCACATCAGCCTCCTCACACTCGAATTTCTTTGTGCTCAACTCAGTGGGATGGGCACACTCTTCCTGTGATCTCCTCATAAAGTTCCCTCTCTTAATTTCTTTCTCTGAGCACCTGAATCTTGTATTGCTTGTTGTCCGTTTCTGAAACAGATACTCTACATAGTTTTCCCAACTTCCTACTTGTTACAGAAGGATAGCAAGTCCAATAACAGTTATCCATTCCTTCAGGGACTGAAGTAGAAACAATACAGGAGTGAAGAATACTGGGTAATCTGGACACTTCTACCCTCACAAGTTGTATCTTTTTTTAAAAATTTTATTTTATTTAACTTTACAATATTGTATTGGTTTTGCCATATATCAAAATGAATCTGCCACAGGTATACATGTGTTCCCCATCCTGAACCCTCCTCCCTCCTCCCTCCCCATACCATCCCTCTGGGTCGTCCCAGTGCACCAGCAGCAAGCATCCAGTATTGTGTATCGAACCTGGATTGGCGACTCATTTCATATATGATATTATACATATTTCAATGCCATTCTCCCAAGTTGTATCTTTAACAATAACAAATGTGTTTGTTCCCAAACATGTCTGTGTGGGACATGTTTATTATTGCAATCTCAGCTTTCAAGTACACAACAGAGCATTAAAAGGAAGGATTGCTTTTTATCAAAAATCAGATTAAGTGTTTTGAAAGTTTAGAGACAAATAAATAAAAAATATTTTTGTCTCATTATACACAAGATAATGGTCAAGAAATAGGAAACCATAAAGAATCTAGATAATCTCCACTCATGTTATCAGAATTTAAAATAACTAAAGCTTGAAATTATAATTAGGGTTTGTTATTTTAATATTTATTCTATAAATAAAATGGGGAACTGTAGTTAGAACTATCAAAGAAGTTCCATTCCCACATTAAAGTCTGACAAATAAATAAATATATATATTTCAACTTATAAAATTTTTATTTTTAAAAATTCATTATTTTAATAACTCTATACTTTAATTTTGTTTTTTGATTATACAACCCACTAACTACGTTTATAATGTCAAAGGATGTTATGTTTCACATTCATGGAAATAACTAATTAATTAAACCAACAAATATTTATTAAGCACCAGCTCTTTACTGGGTGAATACTAAAACCTGAAGATTGAGTAGTGAAGGATATGAACAGAAATCCTCACCTTTTTTGACTTGCATTCTAGTAAGGATGTTATACAATAAGGATAAATAAATGAATATATATGCATATATTTTGGTATCCACTGGGGGCTTAGTGGTAAAGAATCTGCCTGCCAATTTTGGAAACACATCTTCCACCCATGGGTCAGAAAGATCCACTGGAGAAAGATGGCAACCCACTCCAGTATTCTTGCCTAGAGAATTTCATGGACAGAGGAGCCTGGTGGGCTATGGTCCATAGGGATCACAAAAGAGTCAGACATGACTTAGTGACTAAATAACAAACAATAACAACAACAATATGCATATATTTGATCAATAAGTAAGTCAAGGACTTACCTGGCAGGCCAGTGGTTAAGACACCCCTCTGTCAAATCCTATGTCATGCAGGGGACATGGATTTGATCCTTGGTCAGGGAACTAAGATCTCCCATGCTGTGTAATGAGGCTAAAATAAACAAATAAACTCAAATAGGAAAGTACATGCACAAATCAGTGAGTAAATAAGTCAAAAATGGCCTCTGTGTATTTTCCCTAGGTTGTTTATTTCTTCACTGAAAGATGAGACTCACTTTCTCAAAAAACCACTGGCAACAAAATGAAATTTTTTAAAAATCTATTTACTATTTTAAAAGCCCCAAAGAACAAATTTTATCCATTTAGAGAAGGGAATGGCTACCCACTTCTCCTACCTGGAGACTCCCATGGACAGCAAAGCCTGGGAGGTTTCTGTCCATGGGGTCGCAAAAGAGAAATGACTGAGAATAATACTTTCTGTCTGTTTTTAAAACTTAACCATATCATATTCTAGTATTTTTCAACACTTAAAGCATGTCCACAACCATCACACACAACTGTTACAGAGATGCAGTCCAGATTTTAGCCTTAATGGAAAAAAAAAAAAAATCTGGTAATGTGAGATGAAAACCCTTTCAAAAACCTTGCCTTTTAAAATGCAACCCCTGTGGGAACAAGGAACTTTGTGGAGTCAGAAACTGTATAAAATTTAATAAGCATTTTCTTCATAATACTGGTACAACAAAATTGTACTAAGAATTACACATGTATGAAAAAAATTAGCAAAAAATGATATGGCCAAAATCCAGAACATTGTTGAATTTAAATTGACTTTTAACTGAAGTGAGCTTCAATTACTGAAAATCTAGGCGAGTTAGCCTACAGCCAAGGGTTTAGATCACCACCTGTTCTGAAAAGAAATCTCTGTACTGATCCACAGTGCTGCACCAGCTTACATTCTCACCAGCAGTGTACAATGGTCATTCTTTACATCCTTGCCAACACCTGTTATTTGTGTTCTTTTTGATAATATTTCAAACCCTGAAATATGATGCTGTGAAAGTGCTGCACTCAATATGCCAGCAAAATTTGGTAAACTCAGCAGTGGCCACAGGACTGGAAAAGGTCAGTTTTCATTCCAATCCCAAAGAAAGGCAATGCCCAAAATGCTCAAACTACTGCACAACTGCACTCATCTCACACACTACTAAAGTAATGCTTAAAATTCTCCAAGCCAGGCTTCAGCAATATGTGAGCCATGAACTTCCAGATGTTCAAGCTGGTTTTAGAAAAGGCAGAGGAACCAGAGATCAAATTGCCAACATCTGCTAGATCATCGGAAAAGCAAGAGAGTTCCAAGAAAAACATCTATTTCTGCTTTATTGACTATGCCATAGCTTTCGACTGTGTGGATCACAATAAACTGTGGAAAATTCTTCAAAAGACGAGAATGCCAGACCACCTGATCGGCCTGTTGAGAAACCTATATGCAGGTCAGGACGCAACAGTTAGAAATGGACATGGAACAAAATACTGGCTCCAAATCGGGAAAGGAGTATGTCAAGGCTGTATGTTGTCACCTTGATGATTTAACCTATATGCAGAGTACATCATGAGAAATGCTGGGCTGGATGAAGCACAAGCTGGAATTAAGATTGCCGGGAGAAGTATCAATCAACTCAGATATGCAGATGACACCACCTATATGGCAGAAAATGAAGAACTAAAGAGCCTCTTGATGAAAGTGAAAGAGGAGAGTGAAAAAGTTGGCTTAAAGCTTAACATTTAGAAAACAAAGATCATGGCATCCGGTCCCATCACTTCATGGCAAATAGACAGGGAAACAGTGGAAACAGTGGCTGACTTTATTTTTCTGGGCTCCAAAATCACTGCAGACGGTGATTGCAGCCATGAAATTAAAAAGACACTTACTCCTTGAAAGGAAAGTTATGACCAACCTAGAGAGCATGTTAAAAGGCAGAGACATTACTTTGCCAACAAAGGTCCGTCCAGTCAAGGCTATGTGTTTTCCAGTGGTCATGTATGGATGTGAGAGTTGGACTATAAAGAAAGCTGAGCACCAAAGAATTTGTGCCTTTGAATTGTGGTGTTGGAAAAGACTCTTGAGAGTCCCTTGGACTGCAAGGAGATCCAACCAGTCCATTCTAAAGGAGATCAGTCCTGGGTGTTCATTGGAAGGACTGATGTTGAAGCTCAAACTCCAATATTTTGGCCACCTGATGTGAAGACCCCACTCATTGGAAAAGACCCTGATGCTGGGAAAGATTGAGGACAGGAGGAGAAGGGGACATCAGAGGATGAGATGGTTGGATGGCATCATAGAGTCAATGGACATGGGTTTGGTGGACTCTGGCAGTTGGTGATGGACAGGGAGGCCTGCGATTCATGGGGTCACAAAGAGTTGGACACAACTGAGCGACTCAACTGAACTGATATTTAATATTTTCATCTCTTATATCTTATAATATTTTGTTTCTGTACCTCATATATATATATATTTTTTTTTTTTTGCTTTCCCATGGAACTCCAGTTACACCTATATGATTCTGGTCAATAGTGTTCTAGAACTCACTGAAGCACTGTTCATTTATTTTCAGTTTTTCTTTTTGTTTTTAAAATTTTGGATATATTCTATTGCTAGTCTTTCAAATTTGCCAATATTCCCTTTTGTATTTTCAATATGATGATTAATTTTCTATTTCAAATATTATATGTTTTAACTTTAAATTTACGGTATGGATTTTTATTGATTGTCTATAGGAACTAAAAAGCCTCTTGATGAAAGTGAAAGTGGAGAGTGAAAAGGTTGGCTTAAAGCTCAACATTCAGAAAATGAAGATCATGGCATCTGGTCCCATTACTACATGGGAAATAGATGGGGAAACAGTGGAAACAGTGTCAGACTTTCTTTTTCTGGGCTCCAAAATCACTGCAGATGGTTACTGCAGCCATGAAATTAAAAGACGCTTACTCCTTGGAAGGAAGGTTATGGCCAACCTAGATAGCGTATTCAAAAGCAGAGACATCACTTTGCCAACAAAGGTTCGCCTAGTCAAGGCTATGGTCTTTCCTGTGGTCATGTATGGATGTGAGAGCTGGACTGTGAAGAAGGCTGAGCGCCGAAGAATAGATGCTTTTGAACTGTGGTGTTGGAGAAGACTCTTGAGAGTCCCTTGGACTGCAAGGAGATCCAACTGGTCCATTCTGAAGGAGATCAGCCCTGGGATTTCTTTGGAAGGAATGATGCTAAGGCTGAAACTCCAGTATTTTGGCCAACTCATGCGAAGAGTTGACTCATTGGAGAAGACTCTGATGCTGGGAGGGATTGAGGGCAGGAGGAGAAGGGGACGACAGAGGATGAGATGGCTGGATGGCATCACTGACTCGATGAATGTGAGTCTGAGTGACCTCCGAGAGCTGGTGATGGATAGGGAGGCCTGGCGTGCTGCAGTTCATGGGGTCACAAAGAGTCGGACACGACTGAGCGACTGATCTGATCTGATACTTCTTATCATTGTTCATACATTAGTTTTCCTACTTAAATAACTAGAAGTATTTATGAGAGTTTCAGTGTTATTAGTTGATTTCACTCTCCCTGTGTTTTTGGGTCTCTTTCTGTTTAAACATTTTTCCTAGCTGTGCATTTTCTTATTTTATGCATACTTGATCGTTTTTAATTTAACTTCAAATGTGTTACATTGTTGTTTTCTGAATTATATTTTATTCTTTTAAATTAGTGTAAGATTATTTTTCTGTCCTTTATTTAAGTTTCTTGCAATCAGTCTGATTCCTCTGAGTCTTCTTTTCAAATTTGCTTAGCAGGAATTTTGAGCAGACTTTCCTTTAAGGCTAACTCCCTGAACTCTGTGCAAGACCCTTTTTGTGATAATATTCTTCTGAGAATGCTCTCTTATGCCCTAGGCATTGGAAGTTTTCCCTCATTCATCACTGATGCAATGGACAGGAACACGGGCAAACTTCGAGAGATGGTGAGGGACAGGGAAGCCTGGCGTGCTGCCTTCCATGGGGTTGCAAAAAGTCAGACACTACTGGGCATCTGAACATCAACTACTGGGAATACAACATATTCTTGGCCCTGTGTGAGCTCTGATTGTTTTTTCTTCCTATTTCTTTCTCATGGTACTTCCCTGATCTTCATATCTTTCTCTCACATACACATGCACACATACACACACACACCCCCAACACGTATCCCTCCAAACACACACACACAAATCAGTACTCAGCCCTAAACTCAAGGAACCACTCTAGAATACCAATGCTCTATCTATAGACTCCTCTTTCCATGCTCTACATGGAAGATTTTAGCTACATTAGTCTCAAATTCTAAATCTGTCTCATCAAGAGAGAAAGCTATAAGACTTGCTTATTAAAACCATTGTTTCATATAATTTTTTTCTGTAGCTGTTATTTCATTATGACTGAAAGTAAAAGTCAGAGATCATTATATGAGATAATATATTTAAAGTCCTGATTACTTGGCCTATTATATTAGAGGAGTTTAATAAGCATTAATGCATCTCCTACTTCTATATGTTCACTTTATTTCATGTTATACACTCTAAATCTCAAATCATATATCAGATCAGATCAGATCAGTCACTCAGTCTTGTCCGACCCTTTGCGACCCCATGAACTGCAGCACGCCAGGCCTCCCTGTCCATCACCAACTCCCAGAGTTTACTCAGACTCACGTCCATCGAGTCAGTAGTGCCATCCAGCCATCTCATCCTCTGTCGTCCCCTTCTCCTCTTGCCCCCAGTCCCTCCCAGCATCAGAGTCTTTTCCAATGAGTCAACTCTTCGCATGAGGTGGCCAAAGTATTGGAGTTTCAGCTTTAGCATCATTCCTTCCAATGAACACTCAGGGTTGATCTCCCTTACAATGGACTGGTTGGATCTCCTTGCAGTCCAACAGACTCTCAAGAGTCTTTAACATCACAGTACAAAAGCATCAATTATTCAGCGCTCAGCTTTCTTCACAGTCCAACTCTCTCATCCATACATGACCACAGGAAAAACCATAGCCTTGACTAGACGGACTTTTGTTGGCAAAGTAATGTCTCTGCTTTTCAATATACTATCTAGGTTGATCATAACTTTCCTTCCAAGGAGTAGGTGTCTTTTAATTTCATGGCTGCAGTCACCATCTGCAGTGATTTCGGAGCCCAGAAAAATAAAGTCTGACACTGTTTCCCCAACTATTTCCCATGAGGTGATGGGACCAGATGCCATGATCTTCGTTTTCTGAATGTTGAGCTTTAAGCCAACTTTTCACTCTCCACTTTCACTTTCATCAAGAGGCTTTTGAGTTCCTCTTCACTTTCTGCCTTAAGGGTGGTGTCATCTGCATATCTGAGGTGATTGATATTCCAGCAATCTTGATTCCAGTTTGTGCTTCATCCAGCCCAGCGTTTCTCATGATGTACTCTGCATATAGGTTAAATAAGCAGGGTGACAATACACAGCCTTGACGTACTTCTTACTCTCTCTTAATACCACTCATATTTCATAAACTGACAAATTCAAGCTCTGGACTTAATTGTTATGCCTAAAGTGACCACTGACTATGGGAACACTTGGTGATCTCACACTTGACAGCTGCTTTCCACAATTTTAAGTATATATTTGAGCAACTGGAGTGGAAGGAGCATATTTGGATGGTATTCATGGTTACTATTTAACCCACAGAAAATAAGCAGGAATATATTCTACTTAGAGGTGACCACTCCCTCCTTTAAAGGTACTATCACTATATCCAGCCCTTCAAACTGGACTTAATACCATGATTTAGCTAACTAAAATTGGACAAAGATAAAGTGAAAAAACAAGCCAAGAAATATATATAGAAGATGAGGTTTGGAACCTCAAATCTTATCAGTTGTGTGACCTGATGTGAGTGTCAGAGCTTCCCTAATTCCCATATCAAAAGATACATAGTGAATATAAAGATCACTAGAAAAATAACAGTTATATACATATGTGTGTGTGTTGCTACTTTAACAGGTCATACCTTTTAAGCTATATTGCCAGTTTTTACAAAATTATTCACCCATTGACTTCTGTGGATCTGAATTTTGAAAGAATCTGAAACAATAGAAGTATTAATATTTTCCTTTCAGGGAGATAAATATCAATTCAAAGAGAATAAGATGACAGATGCGTCTTTTGGCGATTCATAACTCTGATTTCAGCTTGTATTTTATGAGGTCTCTTCTATGTGTATTTATTTGACAGAGCTTTTATTTTTAACAGGTGTTATAGAGCATTACTGAGCACCTCCATAGAATTTTTATACTTATCTTCGACTACTTGCTTCTGTTTGTATCTATCAGCAACAACCTTGTCACCTTCATCTGAAGGAGACAGTTTCACAAGTTCATCAACAAGGTCAGCAGCAATAGCCATCTCTAAAAGATCCAATCATGCCTGCAATAGGATCAGGGTGATTGTTTGTTTATCCATTTAATCTTTAATATATTTTTCAAACCTGTTGTTCTCAGTTTATCACCTATCTCATAGTTGTATAATAAGGTTCAAAAACCTGATTTTTCATACTGAATTGTTGAAACATAATAGTGTTGTGAAATCTGTGCAGTCTATCACTGTTTGAAATAACAGTGATATATTCTGTTTTTCTAGAGTTAACAGGAACACATATATTGGGTTGTTTTCTGTTGCACTGATTTATATATTATGCCAATAAAATGTGGAGTTTGCACATAGATACACCTATACGCCAGTGTTAATAGTTGTTCAAACACATGTCCTGAACTTGGATTGGATGGTCAAATATCTTGAAAGTAATTAGCCAAGAATTTAGGACATGAATACTTTCTGTATGCGGCATATAGTTTCTAAGCATACTTCTTAGATATTCTGTTAACCTATCACCTCTCATCTAACAATATCAAGAGTGAGAATGAACTTATATAGTTATAGTGTTTTTATGTATGTGGTATTATATATATATAACTATAATATGATATCTTCATATAAACATTTGTACCTGGAGAGAAATGAGTACAAAACATTAAAATCAAAATCAAAGCTTATATTCTATGCTCTCTGTTTAGATAGAGAGTTATCTTTCTGTATATATATATATATATATATATCTTTTATCTGCCTATCTATATCTATCAGTATGTGCATATATATATAAAGAGAGTATATGTTTTGCTTTTTACTTTTAATGTTTATTTTTGAATTATGCTAAGAAAACTGATTCGATTTTTCCCAATGAAGGGATGAAATAAAAGTATTTTTGAGTTATATTTTGTTTTACTCTATGGAAATTTTCATTTTACAATAGAATTGGAAAGACTAAAGATTGTCTCAAGAAAATTAGAGATACTAAGGGAAGATTACATGCAAAGAAGGGCACAATCAAGGACAGAAATGGACTTGGCAGAACCAAAGATATTAAGAAGAGGTTGCAAGAATACAAGAAAAAGTATACAGAAAAGATCTTAATGACCCAGAAAACCACAATGGTGTGATCACTCACTACCTAGACATCTTGGAGTACAAAGTCATTAGGCCTGAGGAAGCATCACTACGAACAAAGCTAGTGAAGGTGACAGAATTCCAGCTGAGCTAAATGATGATGCTATTAATGTGCTGCACTCAATATGCCAGCAAATTTGGAAAACTCATCAATGGCCACAGGACTGGAAAAGGTCAGTTTTCATTCCAATCTCAAGGAAAGGCAGTGCCTAAGAATGTTCAAACTACCACAGAATTGCACTCATTTCAGATGTGAGCAAAGAAATGCTCAAAATTCACCAAGCGAGGCTTAAACACTACATGAACTGAGAAATTCCAGATGTTCAAACTGGATTTAGAAAAAGCAGAGGAACCAGAGGTCAAATTGGCAACCTTGAATCATAGAAAAGCAAGGGAGTTCCAGAAAAACAACTATTTCTGCTTCATTGACTATGCTAAAGCCTTTGAAGATGGGAATATCAGAATACCTCAGCTGTCTCCTGAGAAATCTGTATGAAGATCAAGAAGCAACAGTTAGAACCAGACATGGAACCTGGACTGGATCCAAATAAGGAAAGGACAGTGTCAAGGCTATATATTGTCAGCTCACTTATTTAATTTATATGCAGAGTATATCATGTGAAATGCCAGGATAGATGAAGAATAAAATAGAACCAAGATTGCCAGGAGAAATACTAATAACCTCAGATGTGCAAATGACATCACCTTTATAGTAACAAGTGAAGAGGAACTGAAGAAGAATCTCTTGATGAAGGTGAAAAAGGAGGGTGAAAAGCTGGTTTAAAATAGCATTCAAAAAACTAAGATCCTGGCATCAGGTCACATCACGTCATGGCAAATAGATGGGGAAACAATGGAAACAGTGACAGATTTTATTTTCTTGGGCTCCATAATCACTGCAGATGGTGACTGCAGCCATGAAATTAAAAGACACCTGCTCCTTGGAAGATAATCTATGACAAAACTAGTCAGCATATTAAAAAGCAGAGACATTACTTTGCCTACAAAGGTACATCTAATCAAAGCTATGGTTTTTCCAGTAGTCATGTATGGATGTAGGATCAGATCAGATCAGTCTCTCAGTCGTGTCCAACTCTTTGCGACCCCATGAACTGCAGCACACCAGGCCTCCCTGTCCATCACCAACTCCCGGAGGTCACTCAGACTCACATCCATCGAGTCAGTGATGCCATCCAGCCATCTCATCCTCTGTCGTCCCCTTCTCCTCCTGCCCCCAACCCCTCCCAGCATCAGAGTCTTCTCCAATGAGTCAACTCTTCGCATGAGGTGGCCAAAATACTGGAGTTTCAGCTTTAGCATCATTCCTTCCAAAGAAATCCCAAGATTGATCTCCTTCAGAATGGACTGGTTGGATCTCCTTGCAGTCCAAGGGACTCTCAAGAGTCTTCTCCAACACCACAGTTCAAAAGCATCAATTCTTCGGCGCTCAGCCTTCTTCACAGTCCAGCTCTCACATCCATACATGACCACAGGAAAGACCATAGCCTTGACTAGGCGAACCTTTGTTGGTAAAGTAATGTCTCTGCTTTTGAATATGCTATCTAGGTTAGTCATAACTTTTCTTCCGAGGTCGCAAAGAGTCGGACACGACTGAGCGACTTCACTTTCAATTTCCTTCCAAGGAGTAAGTGTCTTTTAATTTCATGGCTGCAATCACCATCTGCAGTGATTTTGGAGCCCAGAAAAAGAAAGTCTGACACTGTTTCCACTGTTTCTCCATCTATTTCCCATGTAGTGATGGGACCAGATGCCATGATCTTCGTTTTCTGAATGTTGAGATTTAAGCCAACCTTTTCACTCTCCACTTTCACTTTCATCAAGAGGCTTTTTAACCCCTCTTCACTTTCTGCCATAAGGGTGGTGTCATCTGCATATCTGAGGTTATTGATATTTCTCCCAGAAATCTTGATTCCACCTTCTGTTTCTTCCAGTCCAGCATTTCTCATGATGTACTCTGCATATAAGTTAAATGAACATGGTGACTATATATAGCCTTGACATACTCCTTTTCCTATTTGGAACAAGTCTATTGTTCCATGACCAGTTCTAACTGTTGCTTCCTGAACTGCATACAGATTTCTCAAGAAATAGATGTAGGAGTTGGACCATAAAGAAAGCTGAATGCCAAAGAATCGATACCTGTGAACTGTGGTGTTGCAGAAGGCTCTTGAGAGTCCCTTGGACTGTGAGGAGATCCAGCTAGTCCATCCTAAAGGAAATCAGTCCTGAGTATTCATTGGAAGGAGTGATACTGAAGCTGAAACTCCAGTACTTAGGCCACCTGATGCAAAGAACTGACTCATTTGAAAATACCCTGATGCTGGGAAAGATTGAAGATGGGAGGTGAAGGGGATGACAGAGGATGAGATGGTTGGATGGCATCACCAACATGATGGACATGAGTCTGAGGAAGCTCTGGGAGGTGGTGATGGACAGGGAAGCTTGGCGTGCTGCAGTCCATAGGGTTGCAAAAGTCACACACAACAGAGTAACTGAACTGATCTGAACCATTGAATTACAGAAGCTCAAAACTGGAATGAAATGTCATTGGATATCTGACCAAACTTCCTTGTTTTAAAGTTGACTATGTATACACAGAGAAGTCACTGTCATTGCTGTTGTTTGTCACTAAGTCATGTCTGACTCTTTGAGACCCCATAGACAGTTGCATGCCAGGCTTCCCTTTCACTCACTGTCTCCCAGAGTTTGCTCACATTCATGTTCTTTGAGTTGGTGATTTTCTGGTGTTATATTTTTGCCTTTTAATACTGTTCATGGGGTTCTCAAGGCAAGAATACTGGAGTGTTTTGCCATTCCCTTCGTCAGTGGACCGTATGTAGTCAGAACTGTCTACAATGACCTGTCCATCTTGGGTTGCCCTGCATGATATGGCTTATAGCTTCATTGAGTTATGCAAGCTCCTTCACCATGACAAGGCTGTGATCCATGTCATAAAGCCATGACTTCCCCCAAAATCTCTCAAGCGAGTCTTGTTCACATCACAGACTACACTGCTGTAATGTCATTGTTATAATAAAAGTCTGTTGTTGTTGTTTTGCAATTATTTATTGGGTTGAAAAATACATCCAAAACACAGAGCTATATTTACATAAGTATACTAGCATTTGGTGTTCTTGGTAGTGGTGGTGGCTTTGTTGTTTTATTCTGATTGTCATTTTCTGGTGCTTCCCTGGTGGCTCAGTCTGTAAAGAATCTGCCTGCAATGCAGGAGACTGCCTATAATGCTGGAGAGTCCAGTTCAATCCCTGGGTCAGGAAGATCTCCTGGAGAAAAAAATGGCAACCCATTCCAGTTTTATGACTAGGAAATCCCATGGAGATAGTCATTCTATAATTTTTGTCATCGTATTTTTATTTTGTGAATCCATATACTTAGATGACACTAGACCTTTGAGTGGGATTCAAGTTAAAATATCCAATTTCAAGTTAATTTTAGTGCAAATTTTGCACTAAAAAGCAATGTGACCCAGGCAAATGCTTGACCTTCAGGACATCTTTTTTTATCAAAATATTTCATAGTACAAAGTTTATAATCTTTCCATTCTCTTGCATTCTGTGCTCCTATGATTCTAATATATATGTATATATATATATACTTTAAAGCTTCATTATTAAAATAATTTGTAACCTAAATATAATGTTGTCTCTTCTAAATCTTTGCAATTTTCAGGTAGAAAAAAGAGAAATACCCATAATTCACTATGTAATGAATAGAAAAAATAAGCTTAACAATAGATACTTGCACAGATAATCTTAATCAAAATGTACTACATTAGACCAAAACTGTAGGAACTTTAGCACTGTGAAGTAGAAAACTCATGGGCTTATGTATTTCATCTGTTTTGAATAGAATCTGCCCATGGGAAAAGCACATTTTATGTTTTGGAGAATCAAATTAGCTACTTCAGGTGCACCAAGTGGCATTTGGTCAGGAATGAGTTGTGGAATCAGAGATATTGCTCCATCTTCAGACTTTCTAACTCCCCAAAGAGATATAGTAGAGAGAGCCTGTCAAGATGGTTGCTTCCATTCAATGATCATAGTTCCTCAAAAGCAAATAAAATAGATCCTGACCTGTAATATGTTTCATTGGTCTCAAAAGCATCTGATTCTCAAAGGGCACAGTAGGATTCATAGGACCAGACAATAAAATTACCTATAAAGAGAGCACTGAAGATAATGGTAGATAACCAACAAAAGACAAGAATACAGATTTAGAAAAAGGCTAGTTGAGGGAAACAACCTTTTAATCAGAATCTGATGGAGTCTTGGATAAGCTCCTTTTTGTCTGTTGCTAACTGAAGAAAAGAAGAACTTACATTCAGGTAAGGCTTATAGACTGCTCATTGTTTGAGTTTCAGAAAACAGAGCACCAAATTCTGATAAGCTTTTATACAATCTATTAGTTGTTTGGGGAAGGAAGGAAAACCAAATATCTAAAAGTGTGAATACTGGCTACAGAGAATCAGCCCTAATCAGAAAACAAAACAGTGCCAGTGTGCATGTTCTACAGGAAATTAAGCATTCCATTTACCCATCACTGACTTTAGCATCTGAATTTTTAAAATGAATGAATGCATTTTTCTAAAAAATTTTTTAAAAGTCATCTCTAGGATGAAACCTTCCACGGGGAAGTTTATAAGAAAATAATCTACTTAAAATAGGTTCTCAGAAAGAATAGTCCAGCTCAACCATAAGAATAAAAATAAAAGTGTCAATAAACAGAAGCAGCATTCTGAGAATAAATAAAATTTGAAAACCTTTATGGACCAAATATGCAGTTAGAGATGAGCATTAGGATAAAATATCATATAAAATGATTGTATTTATGAATAATTAGTGCCATCAAATAACTAGATAAAAGACTAGAGATCAAAGTCAGCTAAAAAATTACAGACTATATTGAAGCAGAACTTGTATTTAAGTTCTAAATATCTATTAATTGTATAACAGATCTTTTCTTTCATCTTAGCAAGTGTCTGAACCAATACTCTAGGGACATCTCCAAATTCTACTGGAGAGAGCAGTAGATAAAAGACAGTGCATTCAGCGTCTCCACTCTTTTTAAATCAGTAAGTAGCCAGCTGTTCCATTGCAACCAATTCTGTACTTTGAATATACTCATGACATCTATCAAATCAGTGTTTACATTTTCTTAATAATATTAACTTAAACATTTTATTGCCATGCTCTGCAAATTGCCTGAGTGCACTAAAGAAATCTGCTCATAGAAAGGTGGTTAAGCAATAAGCAGACTACATAAAAAGCCCAGCATCTCTAGAGGTTAGCTGCGTGACACCTGGAATGACACAAAACCTCTGTTGCTTTTGTCCAGAGCCAACTGGAAATCCCCTGTGGTCAGGAAAATGTTGGTGAAAGCAAATGCCCTTCCCTGCAAACATCTGGAGCTCAGCGGTCTGTGCTGCTTTAAACAGAGGAAGGCTGCAGAATTGCTTAGAATCCCAATAAAGTGATGAGATGCAGATTGCTGTTGTTTCCACATTGTTTTTTAAATGCACATTGTGAAACAAGGCATCCTGACTTCCTATTCAGGACTTTGAACAGCAAATGCCAGAAATCAGTTTTGTAACGAATCCATTCTTGAGTTACCCAACCACAAAATTATATTTGAGCAATTGCCTTGACAGCTAAAATACAGAGCTTATTTTTTCTCCTTGCCCAAATAACTCAGAGGCAAAAACTCAGATTTTTTTTTTTTTTAATATACCATTCCCTCTTTCTCTTGCCTAATAATAATAGAAGTATTAATTTAAGCTCCATCTAAGATCTTTTAATACTGTTCACCTGATTTCTTAAGAGTAAAAATAAAATAAGGAGATTGACTATCAACCATACGTCATCTGTATGAAATTTGGAAATACGATTGTTTGGGGGATTGAAATTTCTCAGCTTTACATTAAGATCATTTTCTTGCCTTGAGTGTGTGTGTGTTAAGTCGCTCCAGTGGTTTCTGACTCCATGCTGGACTGTAGCTCACCAGGCTGCTCTGTCCTTGGGATTCTCCAGGCAAGAGTATGGAGTGGGTTGCCATGCCCTCCTCCAGGGAATCTTTCTGACGCAAAGATCAAACCGGTGTCTTTTAAGTCTCCTGCAATTGCCAGGTGGGTTCCTTTACCACTATGCCACCTGGTAAGCCCTTTCTTCCCTTAAGCTAATGGAATTCCATGTGCAGTCTCACTTTAGTGACATGAATATCATTATACATTCTTAACAAGAATTAGATATTTGGGGGGGAAATAGTATAATATCTGTCTGGATAAAAATGAGACTTTATTTCTAGTTGTTGTAAAATAAATGTGAAAAAGAAATAGCAAAAAGCATGAAGTAAAATATATGGTATATAATCAGATCAGATCAGATCAGTTGCTCAGTCGTGTCCGACTCTTTGCGACCCCATGAACTGCAGCACGCCAGGCCTCCCTGTCCATCACCAGCTCCCGGAGGTCACCCAGACTCACACCCATCAAGCCAGTGATGCCATCCAGCCATCTCATCCTCTGTCGTCCCCTTCTCCTCCTGCCCTCAATCCCTCCCAGCATCAGAGTCTTCTCCAATGAGTCAACTCTTCGCATGAGGTGGCCAAAATACTGGAGTTTCAGCTTTAGCATCATTCCTTCCAAAGAAATTCCAGGATTGATCTCCTTCAGAATGGACTGGTTGGATCTTCTTGCAGTCCAAGGGACTCTCAAGAGTCTTCTCCAACACCACAGTTCAAAAGCATCAATTCTTCGGTGCTCAGCCTTCTTCACAGTCCAGCTCTCACATCCATACATGACCACAGGAAAGACCATAGCCTTGACTAGGCGAACCTTTGTTGGTAAAGTATGTCTCTGCTTTTGAATATGCTATCTAGGTTGGTCATAACTTTCCTTCCAAGGAGTAAGCGTCTTTTAATTTCATGGCTGCAGTCACCATCTGCAGTGATTTTGGAGCCCAGAAAAACAAAGTCTGACACTGTTTCCACTGTTTCTCCATCTCTTTCCCATGTAGTGACGGGACCGGATGCCATGATCTTCGTTTTCTGAATGTTGAGCTTTAAGCCAACCTTTTCACTCTCCACTTTCACTTTCATCAAGAGGCTTTTTAGCCCCTCTTCACTTTCTGCCATAAGAGTCGTGTCATCTGCATATCTGAGGTTATTGATATTTCTCCCAGCAATCTTGATTCCAACTTGTGTTTCTTCCAGTCCAGCATTTCTCATGATGTACTCTGCATATAAGTTAAATAAACATGGTGACAATATGCAGCCTTGACGTACTCCTTTTCCTATTTGGAACCAGTCTGTTGTTCCATGACCAGTTCTAACTGTTGCTTCCTGACCTGCATACAGATTTCTTAAGAGGCAGATCAGGTGGTCTGGTATTCCCATCTCTTTCAGAATTTTCCATAGTTTATTGTGATCTACACAGTCAAAGGCTTTGGCATAGTCAATAAAGCAGAATTAGATGTTTTTCTGGAACTCTCTTGCTTTTTCCATGATCCAGCAGATGTTGGCAATTTGATCTCTGGTTCCTCTGCCTTTTCTAAAACCAGCTTGAACATCAGGAAGTTCACGGTTCACATATTGCTGAAGCCTGGCTTGGAGAATTTTGAGCATTACTTATAATGTAGTGCATATCAAAGAAAATTTGAAATTCACTTATTTATAGTATTTTATAGAGTTGTTTTAGCTAGTGGGCTTATCTAAAATGGTGTGTGGTTTTCTGAACAATTAACTGATAATTATAATTCATCAATTTTGTTGATGAAATTTCAATTCTTGTAATTAAATATGTTGATCCAGATTTTATTTAAGTGAAAAACTCCACTTAAAATGCAATCACAAAAGGCCAAATGTAGTATATTTAACATAGTAAAGAGATACAGGAAGTCACAAGTTCTTGGATAAATGAGATTTCAGATGCCATTAAACAGAATCAAACAAGTTTAACGTTCTTCCTGAACAGAGTGGATTAATATCAGTTCAAGATTGTATAGCTCTATTCCTCTTTTGCCATATTTATCTAAAACAAAATAGTATAAGCTTTATAACATTAATTTAAAAAGGCATCTCTCTTCCAAACCTGTCCTTTGGTGGCTCAGAAGGTAAAGCATCTGCCTGCAATGCGGGAGACCTGGGTTCAATCCCTGGGTCGAGAAGATCCCCTGGAGAAGGAAATGGCAACCCACTCCAGAACTCTTGCCTGGAAAATTCCATGGATGGAGGAACCTGGTAGGCTACAGTCCATCGGGTGGCAAAGAATTGGACACGACTGAGTGACTTCACTTTCTTCCAAACCAAAGAATTTTATTTCCACTTTAATACCAACAGACAGTGTTAAACTTCACTGGTCATATAGCCTTATTTAGTCTTCTTTTAATTTTTCACACTAAAATTCTGATTATTGAATACTAATGTATGTTTACATGTATGTGTTTTTGTAGGCACAGTAATGCAGTAGACAATATAATTTAGAACCAGCATGTGTTTCTATAATTTTGGTGATCATTCAGAAATAGTTTGGAGCCTTCAAAGAGATCATATTGATCAAAATACTCAGGCTTTACTTTCCTTTTAATGTGAATGAAGTGCAATCAAATATCCATTGAGTTCTCATTTTTTTGGGTCACCAGTAAATATGCTCTGTCTTATAATATGATTAGTAGCATATGAAATGTATTTTTGGAGAATTCATTTCCACTCTGCAGACTCCACATCTGTTCTAATTACCATTGTCACTATCACCACCATCATCACCTCCATTTACCACCACCATCACCTCCCTTTACTACCACTACAAATACAACTTTGCAATGATCTCGTTATTGAGCCTACTGTCCCATCAATCAGTTATGTTTCCTCTGCATCCAAGACTAAGGAATCTGCATGTCAGTATCTCAGAGTAGAATTTTTCTAGGCTCTCCATTGTCTATTTAGTGGCTTGGTTTTCCTGAAAGAAAAGAAGAAAAAATATTGCCTGGATCTTCCCAGACTGTCTTAATGAAAACACCAAGTGAGTCTATCATCTAACTGAAAACTTCCTGAAATCCTTTCCCAAATGCATTATGAAATTATATCTCATATTTTAGAACTGTGTCCATTTGGAGGTTAGTGAAGGATGATATATATATATTTCAATTATCTTTCTTAATAATTAGTCAACTGAAGTGCTCTGAAAAGAAGACTGTTGTTTTTGGTAAATCACTGTTATGTCTGACTATGACCCCATGAACTGCTGTATGCCAGGCTTCTTTGTCCTTCATTGTCTCCCAGAGTTTGCAGGAAGTCATGTCTGTTGAGTTGGTGATGCCATCCAACCATCTCATCGTTTACCAACCCTTCTCCTCTCCCTTCAGTCTTTTTCAGCATCAGAGTCTGTTCCAATGAGTTGGCTCCTCACATCAGGTAGCCAAAGTACTGGAGTTTCAGCTTCAGCATCAGTCCTTCCAATGAGTATTTAAGGTTGATATCCTTTAGGATTGACTGGTTTGATCTCCTTGTAGCTCAAAGCAGTCCTGTCCAACACCACAATTCAAAACCATCAATTGTTTGATGGTCAGTCTTCTTTATGGTCCAACTCTCACATCCATACATGACTACTAGAAAAACCATAGCTTTGACTATATGAACCTTTCTCAGCAAAGTGATGGCTCTGCTTTTTAACATGCTGTCCAGCTTTGTAATAGATTTTATTTCAAGGAGCAAGCGTCTTTTAATTTCATGGCTGCAGTCACCATCTGAAGTGATTTTGTGACTCAAGAAAATATGTCACTGTTTCCACATCTCCTCCCCCCATTTGTCACGAAGTGATGGAACCAGATGCCATAATAGTTTTTTGAATGTTGAGTTTTAAGCCAGCTTTTTCACTCACATCTTTCACGCTCACCAAGAGGCTCTTTGGTTCCTCTTCACTTTTTGTCATTAGAGTGGTATCATCTGCATACCTGAGGTTGTTGATATTTCCCCCAGCAATCTTGATTCCAGATTGTGATTAATTCAGCCTGGCATTTTGAATGGCGTATTCTGCATATAAGTTAAATAAACAGTATATCCTGACTATCTTTGATTTCTTGAGCATTTTCATGGAAAAGGGATCCAAGTTGTCTGAATGATAGCCTCATATTCTGCCCTGACCTCTCATGTATTTCACCAGTCCATGACCATGCCGTTTGAAGTTGGAAGCCTGGAAGTTGGAAGACAGGGAAGCCTGGTGTGCTGCAATCCATGGAGTTGCAAAGAGTTGGACATGACTAGCCGACTGAACTAAACTGAATAGAGATTTTAGGAGATCCAGCTTCAAAGGAATGGAGACACAAACATAGAGAACAGACTTGTGAGCACAGCAGGGGAAAGAGAGTAGAAACAATGGAGAAAACAGCACTCTCATATATACACCATCATGTGTAAAATACATAGCTGAAGGGAAGTTGCTGTAAAACACAGGAATCCCAGCCTGTAGCTCTGTGATGACCTAGTGGGTGGGAAGAGGGGAGGAGAGGAAGGCCCCTCATCAGATCAGATCAGATCAGTCACTCAGTCGTGTCCGACTCTTTGCGACCCCATGAACCGCAGCACGCCAGGCCTCCCTATCCATTACCAGATCTCGGAGGTCACTCAGACCCACATTCATCGAGTCAGTGATGCCATCCAGCCATCTCATCCTCTGTCGTCCCCTTCTCCTCCTGCCCTCAATCCCTCCCAGCATCAGAGTCTTCTCCAATGAGTCAACTCTTCGCATGAGGTGGCCAAAATACAGGAGATTCAGCTTTAAGCATCATTCCTTCCAAAGAAATCCCAGGGGTGATCTCCTTCAGAATGGACCGGTTGGATCTCCTTGCAGTCCAAGGGACTCTCAAGAGTCTTCTCCAACACCACAGTTCAAAAGCATCAATTCTTCGGCGCTCAGCCTTCTTCACAGTCCAGCTCTCACATCCATACATGACCACAGGAAAGACCATAGCCTTGACTAGGCGAACCTTTGTTGGTAAAGTAATGTCTCTGCTTTTGAATATGCTATCTAGGTTGGTCATAACTTTCCTTCCAAGGAGTAAGCGTCTTTTAATTTCATGGCTGCAGTCACCATCTGCAGTGATTTTGGAGCCCAGAAAAAGAAAGTCTGACACTGTTTCCACTGTTTCCCCATCTATTTCCCATGTAGTGATGGGACCAGATGCCATGAGCTTCGTTTTCTGAATGTTGAGCTTTAAGCCAACCTTTTCACTCTCCACTTTCACTTTCATCAAGAGGCTTTTTAGTTCCTCTTCACTTTCTGCCATAAGGGTGTTGTCATCTGCATATCTGAGGTTATTGATATTTCTCCCAGCAATCTTGATTCCAGCTTGTGTTTCCTCCAGTCCAGCATTTCTCATGATATATTCTGCATATAAATTAAATAAATATGGTGACAATATACAGCCTTGACGTACTCCTTTTCCTATTTGGAACCAGTCTGTTGTTCCATGACCAGTTCTAGTGTTGCTTCCTGACCTGCATACAGATTTCTCAAGAGGCAGATCAGGTGGTCTGGTATTCCCATCTCTCTCAGAATTTTCCACAGTTTATTGTGATCCACACAGTCAAAGGCTTTGGCATAGTCAATAAAGTAGAAATAGATGTTTTTCTGGAACTCTCTTGCTTTTTCCATGATCCAGCAGATGTTGGCAATTTGATCTCTGGTTCCTCTGCCTTTTCTAAATCCAGCTTGAACATCAGGAAGGCCCCTGAAGGAGGGGATAAATATACGATTATGGCTAATTTGCATAGTTGCACAGCAGAAACCAACACAACATTGTAAAACAATTTTCCTCCCATGAAAAAATAAATTAAAAAATTCCTATGATACCCACATCAAAATCAATAATAGCCTGCTCAAACTGAAGAAAATTATGCTTTTCTTATTCTGAGCACAAGCCAAACTGCATCAATCTTTATTTTTGTCTCTAAAAAAAAACTTAAGTGGACACAAAAATATCCTCATGGTAATTTTATCCTTTCAAAAAAAAAATTTTTTTTTTTAGTTTATATCATATTTTGACTTCTGTTTAATCAAAATAGGTTCTGCCAATCACATTGCCAATAGAATCTGTTGTCTCCACGTTTCCTTATTTTCAATCATAATCCTTAGTTTCTCTTCATATTTTAAAGTGTTGCTTTAGAACTTCCAATTATATACCTGTATGCTCTTTCTTGATGATGTGTAAATGATAGGTATCAAGTGAACAATTAATAAAAATTTCTACCATTATACATAATAATGAAAATATTACTGGCCCAACTAGAGTTCATTTATAGTTATTAATGAATATTATATCCCCCCCTATTGCTTTAATTCACTATGCTTCTGCTACTGGTGCCATGAAACATGACAATAGGATAACAAATGGTGGAGTTCTGGACTCCCTAACAGAAATCACAATTTGTTCTAAAGGACCAAGGACCAGTACAAGAAATATACCAGCTGGGAAGGAGAGAGAAGGGGAATTATATTGTCTTGTCTATTTTAGAAGTTACAGTGTCACCAATAACTGGAGTCTTTCAACTATAAGCTATCCAACTAAAATTTCAATTTTCCATGTACACTGGTATATCACATTTATCTTTGAATGTAATTATGTGTATACTGAAAAATCAGATTGACAGAACAATCATTATCTAGTAGAGCACTACTGGCCGCAGTTTTAAAAAATAAATTAGGCCAAAGTGGCTTAGGGTTTTCTTTCCATTTTCAGATAAATAACAGAGAAAGTACATGGAAGGTTATGATAACTTTGTTATACATTAATTTTGAAAGCCAGAACTTGAGCATATATTAGAAGTATTTCAAGAAAAATTAACAAAATAAAAAACTTGCACATTTTAGAAACTTAAAGTTAATCAGTTAAAAGGCAGTTTTTAATGAGCTATTTAGAATGATCAATTCATTCCCTGACAATGCTTTATAAATACGGAGTTATAAACACTTGCTATTGAATGAACCACAGGACGTCATAGGAAAACTTTCTTAAATCAGTTTTTAAAGGTTTACTATATAGTTTAAGAATTTTACTTTAAAATTTTTTAATTGAACACACAAGATATATACAAAATCTGCATACCGTTTATAGTCTGTTGATTTAAGTATTCTGTGTAAATAAATTAAGCTAAGCAGTGATTTGAGTTTGATGGCTGAATGTGAATATGTAATAATAATTATATTGTTCTTAAAGAGACTAAATTGTTTCTAAGGAAACTTTTATATTTAAAATGTTACACATTTTACTCTATTTGCTTGCAGCATAATATCCACTTTCATTTAGGTTAATTTTTAGCTTCTTGTGATTTGCATTTTAAGAAGTATGCAGGTTCTAGTACATCAAATAATAAGGAGAAAATAATTCTTTGTCTACAATGTTCTCACAAATTCAGGACTCAATTGTATGTAACTTTATATACATGAGTTAATATCTATACGATTATACATATGTGTATATGTATAGATAGATAGATCAGATCAGTCACTCAGTCGTGTCCGACTTTTTGCAACCCCATGAAACGCAGCATGCCAGGCCTCACTGTCCATCACCAACTCCCGGAGTTCACTCAGACTCACGTCCATTGAGTCAGTGATGCCATCCAGCCATCTCATCCTCTGTCGTCCCGTTCTCCTCTTGCCCACAATCCCTCCCAGCATCAGAGTCTTCTCCAATGAGTCAACTCTTCACATGAGGTGGCCAAAGTACTGGAGTTTCAGCTTTAGCATAATTCCTTCCAAATAAATCCCAGGGCTGATCTCTTCCAGAATGGACTGATTGGATCTCCTTGCAGTACAAGGGACTCTCAAGAGACTTCTCCAACACCACAGTTCAAAAACATCAATTTTTCGGTGCTTAGCCTTCTTCACAGTCCAGCTCTCACATCTACACATGACCACAGGAAAAACCATAGCCTTGACTAGATGAACCTTTGTTGGCAAAGTAATGTCTCTACTTTTTAATATGCTATCTAGGTTGGTCATAACTTTCCTTCCAAGGAGTAAGCATCTTTTAATTTCATGGCTGCAGTCACCATCTCTAGTGATTTTGGAGCCCCCAAAATAAAGTCTGACACTGTTTCCACTGTTTCCCCATCTATTTCCCATGAAGTGATGGGACCGGATACCATGATATTCGTTTTCTGAATGTTGAGCTTTAAGCCAACTTTTTCACTCTCCACTTTCACTTTCATCAAGAGGCTTTTTAGTTCCTCTTCACTTTTTGCCATAAGGGTGGTATCATCTGCATATCTGAGGTTATTGATATTTCTCCCAGCAATCTTGATTCCAACTTGTGTTTCTTCCAGTCCAGATAGATAAATCAGATCAGATCAGTCGCTCAGTCGTGTCCGAGTCTTTGTGACCCCATGAACTGCAGCACGCCAGGCCTCCCTGTCCATCACCAGCTCCCGGAGGTCCCTCAGACTCGCATCCATCGAGTCAGTGATGCCATCCAGCCATCTCATCCTCTGTCGTCCCCTTCTCCTCCTGCCCCCAATCCCTCCCAGCATCAGAGTCTTCTCCAATGAGTCAACTCTTCACATGAGGTGGCCAAAATACTGGAGTTTCAGCTTTAGCATCATTCCTTCCAAAGAAATTCCAAGGATTGATCTCCTCCAGAATGCACTGGTTGGATCTTCTTGCAGTCTAAGGGACTCTCAAGAGTCTTCTCCAACACCACAGTTCAAAAGCATCAATTCTTCGGCGCTCAGCCTTCTTCACAGTCCAGCTCTCACATCCATACATGACCACAGGAAAGACCATAGCCTTGACTAGGCGAACCTTTGTTGGTAAAGTAATGTCTCTGCTTTTGAATATGCTATCTAGGTTGGTCATAACTTTCCTTCCAAGGAGCAAGCGTCTTTCAATTTCATGGCTGCAGTCACCATCTGCAGTGATTTTGGAGCCCAGAAAAACAAAGTCTGACACTGTTTCCACTGTTTCCCCATCTATTTCCCATGCAGTGATGGGACCGGATGCCATGATCTTCGTTTTCTGAATGTTGAGCTTTAAGCCAACCTTTTCACTCTCCACTTTCACTTTCATCAAGAGGCTTTTTAGTTCCTCTTCACTTTCTGCCATAAGGGTGGTGTCATCTGCATATCTGAGGTTATTGATATTTCTCCCAGCAATCTTGATTCCAACTTGTGTTTCTTCCAGTCCAGCATTTCTCATGATGTACTCTGCATATAAGTTAAATAAACATGGTGACAATATGCAGCCTTGACGTACTCCTTTTCCTATTTGGAACCAGTCTGTTGTTCCATGTCCAGTTCTAACTGTTGCTTCCTGACCTGCATACAGATTTCTTAAGAGGCAGATCAGGTGATCTGGTATTCCCATCTCTTTCAGAATTTTCCATAGTTTATTGTGATCCACACAGTCAAAGGCTTTGGCATAGTCAATAAAGCAGAAATAGATGTTTTTCTGGAACTCTCTTGCTTTTTCCATGATCCAGCAGATGTTGGCAATTTGATCTCTGGTTCCTCTGCCTTTTCTAAAACCAGCTTGAACATCAGGAAGTTCACGGTTCACATATTGCTGAAGCCTGGCTTGGAGAATTTTGAGCATTACTTTACTAGCGTGTGAGATGAGTGCAATTGTTAGGTAGTTTGAGCACTCCTTGGCATTGCCTTTCTTTGGGATTTAGATGAAAACTGACCTTTTCCAATCTTGTGGCCACTGCTGAGTTTTCCAAATTTGCTGGCATATTGCGTGTAGCACTTTCACAGCATCATCATTCAGGACTTGGAATAGCTCCACTGGAATTCCATCACCTCCACTAGCTTTGTTCGTAGTGATGCTTTCTAAGGCCCATTTGACTTCACATTCCAAGATGTCTGGCTCTAGGTCAGTGATCACATCATCATGATTATCTAGGTCTTGAAGCTCTTTTTTGTACAGTTCTTCTGTGTATTCTTGCCACCTCTTCTTAATATCTTCTGCTTCTGTTAGATAGAAGCAGATAAATAGATAAATAGATAGATAAATAGATATACATATATCAAATAATTTTCTAAGTTATTATTTATACTATCTGTAAATCTTCAGTTTAAGATAGGCTATGAAATAGTCCAGAGAAGATAGTTTTTAAATACAACATATTCAATGAGTGGGGTTAGTGTGGAGCTAGACTATATTAACTCATGACAACTCATTAAGACAATATGAACATATATAATCCAGTAAACATGGTAACATAAAAGGTAACAGGCTAATGACATAATTGTCCTAAGAAACACTCATCAGTAAACTAAAGTGATAGTACAGAGATAAAGGACAAAAACTGGAAACTGCTACTATCAATTGTTCTAGTGTTAGTCTCTCAGTCGTGTCTGACTCTTTGCAACCCATGGACTGTAGCCCACCAGGCTCTTCTGTCCATGGAATTCTCCAGGCAGAGGGGGTTGCCATTCCATTCTCCAGGACATCTTCCCCAAGGGGTTGAATTTGGGTCTCCTGCATTGCAGGCAGATTCTTTACTATGTGAGCCATCAGGGAAGCCTACTAACTGCTAGTATTAAAAATTGGTAATTAATTTTTATTACTATAATAATGCCTCATTATACCAAGTATTGCACTAAGCACAATAGAATTATCATCTCCTTTTAAAAATGAGGCAAAAACTAGTTATTTTTATTTTACAGATAAGAAGACTGATACATACAGTGTTCAAATGTCTAATATCAAATCTATCTCATTCTGAAATTCATGCTTTACATCACTATGCTAGGGGTAGCAAGATTTGGCTTCAGGCAGCACAATCCTGCATAGAGGGTTGGCGTTTGCTAAGTCACTTCAGTTGTGTCCGACTCTGTGCGACCCCATAGACGGCAGCCCACCAGGCCTCCCCGTCCCCGGGATTCTCCAGGCAAGAACACCGGAGTGGGTTCCCATTTTCTTCTCCAATGCATGAAAGTGAAAAGAGAAAGTGAAGTCGCTCAGTCATGTCCGACTCTTAGCGACCCCATGGACTGCAGCCTACCAGGCTCCTCCATCCGTGGGATTTTCCAGGCAAGAGTACTGGAGTGGGGTATCATGCCTTAAAATTAAGGCAAAAAAGTGTTATACCATGGTGTTAGTCAAGTCAGAAAGCTGAATTGGTTGACCTGGAATTTAATAAGTAAAAAGAGTTGTCCCATAGTAGAGATAATATGAATATGGAGCAGGTTAGCCACTGGGTTAACCCAAAACCCTGTGGTACTGGTTGTGAGCTTTGATTCCTTAAATTGCAACTGCTGATTAGAGGACAGAATTATTTCAGGATACATATATAAATGATGTGGTTTCATATGTGGACTAAAGCAGGTCTTAAAGCAAGAAACATATTCCAACTATGAAATACAGTTATTGTGAGAGCCCATTGTAACAATACATATTAGAATAATGAGCAATCAGAAGCTGTTTAAAGGTTGTTATTAAAGTTATTGCAGTGATCAAGACCATCCCCAAGAAAAAGAAATGCAAAATGGCAAAATGGTTGTCTCACGAGGCCTTACAAATAACTGAGGAAAGAAGAGAAGCTGAATGCAAAGGAGAAAAGGAAAGATATATCCATTTGAATGCACAGTTCCAAAGACTAGTAAAGAGATAAGAAGGCCTTCCTCAGCAATCCATGCAAAGGAAAAGACAAAAACAATAGAATGGGAAAGACTAGAGATCTCTTCAAGAAAATTAGAGGTACCAAGGGAACATTTCATGCAAAGATGGGCACTATAAAGGACAGAAATGTTATGGACCTAACAGAAGCAAAAGATATTAAGAAGAGGTGGCAAGAATACACAGATGAACTATACAGAAAAGATCTTCATGACCCAGATAACCACAATGGTATGATCACTCACCTAGAGCAGGACATCCTGCAATTTGAAGTCAAGTGCAACTTAGGAAGCATCACTACGAGCAAAGCTAGTGGAGGTGATGGAATTCCTGTTGAGCTATTTCAAATCCTAAATGATGATGCTGTAAAAGTGCTGTGCTCAATATGCCAGCAAATCTGGAAAACTCAGCAGTGGCCACAGGACTGGAAAAGGTCAGTTTTCATTCCAATCCCAAAGAAAGGCAATGCCAAAGAATGTTCAAACTACTGCACAATTGTACCATCTCACACTCTGGCAAAGCAATGCTCAAAATTCTCCAAGCCAGGATTCAACAGTACATGAACCATGAACTTCCTGATGTTCAAGCTGGATTTAGAAAAGGCAGAGGAACCATAAATCAAATGGCAACATCTCCTCGATTATCTAAAAAACAAGAGAGTTCCAGAAAAACATCTATTTCTGCTTTATTGACTATGCCAATGGGTTTGACCGTATAGATCACAACAAACTGTGGAAAATTCTTAAATAGGTGGGAATACCAGACCACCTGACCTGCCTCCTGAGAAATATGTATGCAGGTCAATAAGCAATAGTTAGAACTGGACATGGAACAACAGACTGTTTCCAGTATGGGAAAGGAGTATGTCAGGGCTGAATATTGTCTCCCTGCTTATTTAAATTATATGCAGAGTACATCAGGCAAAATGCAAGGCTGGATGAAGCACAAGCTAGAATCAAGATTCCTGGGAGAAATATCGATAATCTTAGATATGCAGATGACACTACCCTTATGGCAGAAAGCAAGGAACTAAAGAGCCTCTTGATTAAATTGAAAGAAGATAGTAAAAAAGTTGGCTTAAAGCTCAACATTCAGAAAACTAAGATCATGGCATCCAGTCCCATCGCTTCATGACAAATAAATGTGGAAACAATGGAAACAGTGAAAGGCTTTATTGTTTTGGGTTCCAAAATCACTGCAGATGGTGATTGCAGCCATGAAATTAAAAGACGCTTACTCTGTGGAAGAAAAGTTATGACCAACGTAGACAGCATATTAAAAAGCAGAGACATTACTTTAGCAACAAAGGTCTATCTGGTCAAAGCTATGGTTTTTCCAGTAGTCATGTATGGATGTGAGAATTGGACTATAAAGAAAGCTGAGTACCGAACAATTGATGCTTTTGAACTGTGGTGCTGGAGAAGACTCTTGAGAATCCTTTAGTCTGCAAGGAGATCCAACCAGTCCATCCTAAAGGAAATCAGTCCTGAATATTCACTTCAAGGACTGATACTGAATCTGAAACTCCAGTACTTTCACCTGATGTGAAGAACGAACTCATTTGAAAAGACCCTGATGCTGGGAAAGATTGAAGGTGGGAGGAGAAGGGGCAACAGAGGATGAGATTGTCAGATGACATCATCGACTTTATTGACATGAGTTTGAGTAAGCTCTGGGAGTTGGTGATGGACAGGGAAGCCTGGCATGCTGTAGTCCATGGGGTCACAAAGAGTTGGACATGAGCGACTGAACTGAACTGAAAGTTATTGCTGTTATAATTATCAATAGTCTACAACTTGCCTTTTTGAATTTGTGTATAATAATCTTTCACATAGTTGTTCTGGCATAATGCTTTGCTTTACAAGTCTTATTTCTTAATGATTGGCAAATGCTGACCTATTGTTTTCTAAATCATCAGACACAGCTGGTATATTATGCTTTAATTCACAAACTCTGCAGGTAACAGTGGTTTCTATTCTATTACATTCGAGTTTCTGTAGACTAGTCACAACATAACAGTTTCCTCAATTCTATTTAAGAGGATGTGGAAGGTGTGTGCTGCCCAGGAATAGGTAGATATTTTAAGTAACTTAAATATTTTAAAAAGAAAATTCAAACTTATTTTGTTAAGTTGCTCTTTGATAGAAAGACTAATATCTTATGTAGTAAAGATAATATCAAAGTTTTTGAAATGGGGATTCTCTGGTAATTTCATGCATGCAAAGATTCAAATGGTAGAGCTCATGATCTTAATACCACAGATATTGTAGGCATTCAATGAGAATATTTTACTAATAAATGTAGACATGAGACAGGCAGTAACAACAGTGTCTGAATTTTATCTTACCTGGTGACTCAGATGATAAAGAATCTGCCTGCAATACAGGAGACCCACATTCGATCTCTGGGATCAAATGGGAATATCCTCTAGAGAAGGAAATTTCTACCCACCTCCAGTGTTCCTTTCTGAAGAATTCCATGGATGAAGAAACCTGGTGGGCTACAGTCCATGGAGTCACAAAGAGTCAGACTTGACTGAGGGACTAACACTTCACAGACAAAATATTGCCCCAAATTTCTGACTGATAGCTCTGCCATGACTTTATTAAGGCAGAAATAGCTAGATTAAATCAGTGCTATATTTAAGGCTCTTTGATGATAAGTGGGGCTTCCCAAGTGGCACTAGTGGCAAAGAACCTGCCTGCCAATGCAGGAGACATGAGATGCAGGTTTGATCCCTCGGTTGGGAAGATCCCTTGGACAAGGGCATGGCAACCCACTCTAGCATTCTTACCTGGAGAATCCCCATGGGCAGAGGAATCTGGCAGGCTATAATCCATAGATCACAGAGTCAGACATAACTGAAGCAACTTAGCATGCACGCATGATTGTAAGTGACAGAAATCCAACTCTAACAAGTGTATGCAAAAAAGGGATTTGGGTTTATATAATATTTGTCAGAATGACCTGTTTACACTACATCATAAACGGTTATAAATAGTCAAATAATTCAGTGGTTTAAATTACAGTTAGATCTATCAGCTGAAACAATATTATCAGGAAATTTTCTCTTTACTTATCTATAGACCTTGGTGGATGGACTTCATTTTGAGCAGGGTGGGAAAGATTAATCTTAGATTTTATAAGTTTTAAAACTTAGGAATTCACAAGGAGAAATCCTGAAAAGATCTTGGTATTCATACTAGTTCTCAAAGAAGCATTGTTCTTGGTTCTACTTCAGTTATATGTATTCCTGGTACATATAATTTATGAAGGGATAAAGGAGTGGTGGTCTGATAACGACATTTAATGGTGATAGTTAATTTTATATGTAAATTTGACTGGGCCATAGTACCCAAATATTTGGTCAAACATTATTATGGATATTTTGTGAGGGTATTTGTTGTTGTTGTTGTTTTTCCAGATGAGATTAATTCTTAAATTAGTGGACTTTGAATAAAGCAGAGTGCCTTCCATAATGTGAGTGGGCTTTATTCAATAAGCTGAAGTCTTAATAGAACAAAGACTGACCTCCCCTGAGCAAAAGTAATTCTGCCAGTAGACAGCCTTCAGGCTTGAACTGTTTAACCCTGGCTCCTTCTTGGGTTTCCAGACTGCTGGCTTACCCTGCAGATTTGGACTTGCCAGCCTTCATAATCATGTGAAATATGTTCTTTAAAATAATGTTAAATATTAACATTAAATATTAAATAATGTTAAAATAAAAAATTAAAAGTATTCCTTAAAATAAATCTCTCTCTCTTTCTACACACACACACACACACATTTTATTTGTTCCATTTCTTTGGAGAGTCGGACTATATAAATTGCCTATTTTCATAGAAAAATATTATTCTTGATTGTTGCACAAAATGATTTAAAGTAAATGAAGGACAGTTACTGAATAAATATGCAAAGAGCACACGATATAAAATAGATGTCTACTACATAATTCTAATTCAGCAAGTCACTACAGTGCCAAGATGACTAAAAGAAAAACATTTTTTTAAATTACATTTTTCTAATAGGAAGGATGTTATAATCATTAAATAAAATCTGGAAAATTAAGAACTGCAACAATAAGAGGAAAACAACCCTTCAATTTTCCAACCTAACAATTACCAATGATACCATCTGGTGAATTTTCATTTACTCTTGTCTTTACATCTTTTGTATATAGTTATATTTGTATTTAATGAATATCTTTAGGCAAGGTATTTGTCACAGGGAAGCTAAGTTTTCTGCAATGATTTGACTTTAAGAACCAATTAATGAAGTAGCCACTATCATAAATATTGCCAGTTGAAGTGACAGAAGGAAAAAAAAAATCTCTGGAAGGTCTTATACTCACATTCAAATACTCTGGCCAAACATTACTTGGGTATTTCCACCCACAATTCTTTGGCCCAAACTGGTCATATAGTTCCAGTCAAAGAGAAAATTGTAGGAAGCATTTTTAAATAACAGTAAACCAGAAATTCTTATTAAGTAGCACCAACAGCTTCCACAGTTCTTAACTGATTGGAGAATTATGATTATTAATTACAAGATTGACTGAAATACACAAGTTTCAGGAACCTAAGAGGGTGTTTCTTAGTATTCTTTATCTCTTAGTAACTCAGAACTTGTGACTTATTCATGATACAATTAGTATCTTAGCATCCCCAGACAGGTTGTAGCCACATATTCAGATATTTATTTGAAATAGTCAAACACTGGTGTCACTTTGTAAATTTATATCATTCTTGTTAGGACTGGACTTTGCATACAATTTATATGGTTTTTAGTACTAGTACTCTTGCCTGCAAAATCCCACGGACGGAGGAGCCTGGTAGGCTGCAGTCCATGGGGTCACTAAGAGTCAGACCCAACTGAGAGATTTCACTTTCACTTTTCACTTTCATGCATCAGAGAAGGAAATGGCAACCTGCTCCAGTGTTCTTGCCTGGAGAATCCCAGGGACGGTGGAGCCTGATGGGCTGTCATCTATGGGGTCGCACAGAGTCGGACACGACTGAAGCGACTTAGCAGCAGCAGCTATAACCCATCTGATAAACCATAGTTACATGTTTTTTCAGAGTTAGAACTGGTGAAATGAAAGAAGGAGGGGGAAAGGAACATTACAGAAAAAAAAATCAAAAAAAAAAAACAAATAAAAGGGATTGGATGGAAACAAGAATACATAAATTCTGCTTTGAAATATATGTAAAACTGTTTGGAAAGCAACTGGTGGCATGGAGAAAAGAAAACTTGAGGATTCTCAAATGATACTATTATTTTCTACTCTAAAGTAAAAATTGAGCTTATATGTTGCATGCTGTTTAAGTCTCTAATAAGAAATATTCTCCTTCCTTATCACATGATCAAAAAACCATAAAGCTATAAAACTACCGGTATTCCCTGAATTTTTACTGTTTCAGAACAATAGCCTTTCAGAAATGTTAATTTCTTAATTTCATTCTACCCATAATGTGTGGCTTAAAATCTTCACAGGACCACAGGGAAGGCTTACAGTCCTAACATTTTCCAGGCATATGGGTTTCAGAGCCAGAGACTGCATACATTATAGGTGTTATAGGTTTAGCAGAATTAGAAATATAATTATGATTATTACCTGGAATTATAAGCCATTAATAATGAGGACAGTTCAGTCTCCCAATACTTAATAAGAGTTCCAGGTGGCACTAGTAGCAAAGAGCCCACCTGCAAATGCAAGAATATAAGAGATGCAGGTTTGATCCCTGGTTCATAAAGATCCCTTGGAGGAGAGCATGGCAGCCCATTCCAGTATTCTCGTCTGAAAATTCCCATGGACAGTGGAGCTTGGCAGGCTATAGTCCGTAGGGTCGCAAAGAGTTGGACATGACTAAAACAACTTAGCACACCATGATGGAAACCAGAATAATTTCACTGTTCATAATACTACCATTCATAATACTACCAGAGCTATAGTTTGTGACTTTACTGCTTAAATATTTTCAGTAACTTCTTGGTACTTCAAGTATTAATAAAAACTCAAAAGAGCTGCCATTTTGAAACTGTAATTATTTGACCTTAATTTCTTTTCCTGTATTTTATTTTACACAGAAAGTTCTCAGATAAATATACTAATATACATCAAAATGGCCCAGAATTTTTCTACCTGACAATTTCAAGAATATGCTTCCTACATTCTTGAGTAACCCCAATGTCTGGCCTCAAGTACCATCTTCTTTAGGAAGTAGTCATTAAATGTCCATCATGACCCTGGAGAAGGTAGTTATTCCTTTCTGCATGCTCAGAAATATTTGATGTGCTACCCTCCCTCTCACATTTAATGTTCTACTAAAGCTGTTTATCTGAGTTTCTACATCTACATGTAGCTCTCCATTTATTGTTTCTGTACTGACACTGAATACCTTGCTTGCTCTGCCTCCACCCATTAATTTATAGATCTGTAGATGAGGTAAGCTGATTACAGTAATTATTCAGTGACCTCACCTAATTGGAGTGTAGAGAAAGTGTACTTGAGTAGGTGATATCAAAAACCATAAACCAGAGTGAAGTAACTGATGATTATGAGGATTATTTTTTAAAGTGATTTATCTGTAATTGTACAGGATGTTAGAATAGAAGGCTACGTGAACTCAGGTTTCTTACTCTCAGATATATATATATAAATACACACACACATATATGTATAGACATACATATATACATATACATATGTGTATGTGTATATATATCTTAAAATTTTGTCTTTCTTCAATAAATATGAAGATAGATAATGCTAATATACTGCCATGCTGATTTAAATATTTGACTTAATATGACATTGTAAAATATTAACCCATTAATTCTATCTATGAGTGAATAAACTTTGTCCTAGAAAACATAAATATCTCTTTCTTTGCTCTTGTATTAGCACAAATCTCTATGTTACTGGGGTTTCTTCTTTATAATGTAAATAATATTTTGCAAATATCATGCATATGTGCTCTGTCAGTCATGTCGACTCTTTGCCATCCCATGGACTATAGCCCTCCAGGCTCCTCTGTTCATGGGATTTCCCAGGCATGAATACTGGAGAGGATTACCATTTCCTTCTACAGGGGATCTTCCCAACCCAGGAATGGAACCTGTCTCTCATGCATTGTCAGGTCGATTCTTTACCTCTGAGCCACCTGGGAAGTCCACATGTAAATACCATACTTTTTCCTTAATAATCTAACTCAAAGACTTCTTTCAGAGATCCTCATTCTCAGAGTATCTCTGCACTTATTGAATTTTCTAAAAATACAGAAGTCCAAGTTCCTTTTGAGATATACTGAATTATAGTATTCAATGCAGGCTTTGAATATGTATTTATTATAAGTTCCATAGGAGATTTTAAATCATTGCTGAGATGGAGAATGTTTGCCTTCAATATAGAATATTCTCTAAGGAGCTGTTGAAAATCTTTTTGCATTATATATATATTTCTCCTTTTTATTTTTTTTTACACTAAAGCTGGCAGTATTGTAGTGACCCTCTGAAAAGAGTTCTGAGGTCTCCATGTGAATATCTGTCTTTGCACCTGTCCCTTTGAAGAACAAGCTCAATCTGTCTCAACTTTAAATGGCTGATATTAACCTGGAAAGCTTCCAACTTTGCCTTTGTCTACTCTCTGTAATGCTTAATATGACAAAATAAGATAGTGAATGAGAATAGAGCAGAAGTAAGGATGAGAGCACAGAGATCAATAGGAAAATTGAACAGAAAGGGTAGGTCATATGAATGGATTCTTTTTATGCTAGATCATGTCCAAAGATAATAACATTGTACATTGTTATGTTTTTAACCCAGGCAGAGGTAGTCAAAAGTAGCATTTTTTAGACAACTGTCTGAATTCAAGGTATAGGAAGAAATTTTACATATCAAGATTATTCATGTACACCCATGACTGATTCATGTCAATGTATGGCAAAAACCACTACAGTATTATAAAGTAATTAGCTTCCAATTAAAATAAATAAATTAATTTTGAAAATGATTATTCAGTTAAGGTATATCAGTTATATGTTTATTCAATGTGTTTATATATTAATATATTGAGGGTATCCAATAGTTTGATAACTACATTGAAAAGTTTATTATCCAAATATATAAATGTTGTATTTTTAAATTTGTCCTAAATTATCTATGTCAAATTTACAAACAGATTGTTTTTAAGTTTTACTACATTAGAATTTGGTCAGACTGCTTCCTTGGTCTCTTAGAAGCTTAGATAAAATTAATCACTACCTATTTGATATGACGCCTGTCAATTTTGAATGACCATCTCAAAATCTCTTTAAATAAAACAATATCCATCTCCATTACTAAACTAAGACAGAGACCATGACTTGTTTTTCTTTATCTTTTCAGAATATAAGTGTTATACATGACTGAACTCATTTAATTCTCAAAGTAATCTCAGGAGATAATTAATAATATTATTTCCATATTACTTATGGGGAAACTGATTTCTAGAGAACTTGTTTTGTTCATAACCTTCATTTTCTGATAATTGCTGATCTTTTCACATGTTAAATGAAGAAAATGGTACTTAGATGTGTAAAGTAATAAAACTGAGAATACATGTTTTATCATCTCTATTTTCTGTTCTTGTCTCAAATTGGTAATTACCAGAAAAAAAAAAAAAAAAAAGAGGCTAATGATTAGGAGCTCTCAAATACCAGTGAACATTGCAAACCAAAGGTTCAATTGTTTTCTTCAGTTAAAATGTTAAGTTCCAAAGTAATCCTTAAGAAAATTAACAATATGACAATAATTGTCACATTTCTTTAATAACATATATGAAAGTAGAAAATAAACCATTTTAAAATTACAGGTTTTAAAAGTTAGTAATATGGTTATAAAATTGACTATGTATCTTATGGTATTGGTACCACATATTTCAGTTCATTTTGGTAGCTCAATCGTGTCCTACTCTTTGCGACCCCATGAATTATAGCACGCCAGGCCTCCCTGTCCATCACCAACTCCTGAAGTTTACACAGACTCACGTCCATCGAGTCAGTGATGCCATCCAGCCATTTCATCCTCTGTCGTCCCCTTCTCCTCTTGCCCCCAATCCCTCCCAGCATCAGAGTCTTTTCCAATGAGTCAACTCTTTGCATGACATGGCCAAACTATTGGAGTTTCAGCTTTATCATCATTTCTTCCAAAGAAATCCCAGGGCTGAACTCCTTCAGAATGGACTGGTTGGATCTCCTTGCAGTCCAAGGGACTCTCAAGAGTTTTCTCCAACACCGCAGTTCAAAAGCATCCATTCTTAGGCTCTCAGCCTTCTTCACAGTCCAACTGTCACATCCATACATGACCACAGGAAAAACCGTAGCCTGGACTAGACAGACCTTTGTTGGCAAAGTAATGTCTCTGCTTTTGAATATGCTATGTAGGTTGGTCATAACTTTCCTTCCAAGGAGTAAGCGTCTTTTAATTTCATGGCTGCAGTCACCATCTGCAGTGATCTTGGAGACCCAAAAATAAAATCTGACACTGTTTCCCCATCTATTTCCCATGAAGTGATGGGACCGGATGCCATGATCTTCGTTTTCTGAATGTTGAGCTTTAAGCCAACTTTTTCACTATCCACTTAAGGCTGTATATTGTCACCCTGTTTATTTAACTTATATGCAGAGTACAACATGAGAAAATCTGGACTGGAAGAAACACAATTTGGAATCAATATTGCTGGGAGAAATATCAATAACCTCAGATATGCAGATGACACCACCCTTAGGGCAGAAAGTGAAGAGGAACTGAAAAGCGTCTTGATGAAAGTGAAAGTTGAGAGTGAAAAAGTTGGCTTAAAGCTCAACATTCAGAAAACAAAGATCATGGCATCCGGTCCCATCACTTCATGGGAAATAGATGGGGAAACAGTGGAAACAGTGGCAGACTTTATTTTTCTGGGCTCCAATTACAGTACAGATGGTGACTGCAGCCATGAAATTAAAGGATGCCTACTCCTTGGAAGGAAAGTTATGACCAACCTAGATAACGTATTCAAAAGCAGAGACAGTACTTTGCCAACAAAGGTTCGTCTAGTCAAGGCTATGATTTTTCCTGTGGTCATGTATGCATGTGAGAGTTGGACTGTGAAGAAGGCTGAGTGCCAAAGAATGGATGCTTTTGAACTGTGGTGTTGGAGAAGACTCTTGAGTGTCCCTTGGACTGCAAGGAGATCCAACCAGTCCATTCCGAAGGAGATCAGCCCTGGGATTTCTTTGGAAGGAATGATGCTAAAGCTGAAACTCCAGTACTTTGGCCACCTCATGCGAAGAGTTGACTCATTGGAGAAGACTCTGATGCTGGGAGGGATTGGGGGCAAGAGGAAAAGGGGACGACAGAGGATGAGATGGCTGGATGGCATCACTGACTCGATGGACGTGAGTCTGGATGAACTCCGGGAGTTGGTGATGGACAGGGAGGCCTGGCATGCTGTGTGTGATTCATGCGGTCACAAAAAGTCAGACACGACTGAGCGACTGATCTGATCTGATTTGATCTGATTTTTCATCAAGAGGCTTTTTAGTTCCTCTTCACTTTCTGCCATAAGAGTGGTGTCATCTGCGTATGGGGAGAAGGCAATGGCACCCCACTCCAGTACTGTTGCCGGGAAAATCCCATTGATGGAGGAGCCTGGTAGGCTGCAGTCCATGGGGTCGCACAGAGTTAGACACAACTGAAGCGACTTAGCAGCAGCAGCAGCATCTGCGTATCAGGTTATTGATATTTCTCCTGGAAATCTTTATTCCAGCTTGTGCTTCTTCCAGTCCAGCATGTCTCATGATGTTCTTGGCATATATGTTAAATAAGCAGGGTGATAATATACAGCCTAGACGTATTCCCTTTCCTATTTGGAATCAGTCTGTTGTTTCATGTCCAGTTCTAACTGTTGCTTCCTGACCTGCATACAAATTTCTCAAGAGGCAGGTCAGGTGGTCTCGTATTCCCATCTCTTTCAGAATTTTCCACAGTTTATTATGATCCACACAGTCAAAGGCTTTGGCATAGTCAATAAAGCAGAAATAGATGCTTTTCTGGAACTCTCTTGCTTTTACAATGATCCAGCAGATGTTGGCAATTTGATCTCTGGTTCCTCTGCCTTTTCTAAAACCAGCTTGAACATCAGGAAGTTCACAGTTCACATATTGCTGAAGCCTGGCTTGGATAATTTTGAGCATTACTCTCCTAGCGTGTGAGATGAGTGCAATTGTGCAGTAGTTAGAGCACTCTTTGCCATTGCCTTTCTTTGGGTTTGGAATGAACACTGACCTTTTCCAGTCCTGTGGCCACTGCTGAGTTTTCCAAATTTGCTGGCATATTGAGTGTAGCACTTTTACAACATCATCTTTCAGGATTAAAAATAGCTCAACTGGAATTCCATCACCTCCACTAGCTTTGTTCATAGTGATGCTTTCTAAGGCCAGCTAGACTTCACATTCCATGATACCTGGCTCTAGGTCAGTTATCACACCATCGTGATTATCTGGATTGTGAAGATCTTTTTTGTACAGTTCTTCTGTGTATTCTTGCCATCTCTTCTTTTTAGCTTCTGCTTCTGTTAGGTCCACACCATATCTGTACTTTATCGAGCCCATCTTTGCATGAAATATTCCCTTGGTATCTCTGATTTTCTTGAAAAGATCTCTAGTCTTTCCCATTCTGTTGTTTTCTTCATTTTCTTTGCATTGATCTCTGAAGAAGGCTTTTTTTTATCTCTTCTTGCTATTCTTTGGAACTCTGCATTCAGATGCTTATATCTTTCCTTTTCTCCTTTGCTTTTCGCTTCTCTTCTTTTCACAGCTATTTGTAAGGCCTCCCCAGACAGCCATTTTGGCTTTTTGCATTTCTTTTCCATGAGGATGGTGTTGATCCCTGTCTCCTGTACAATGTCACGAACCTCATTCCATAGTTCATCAGGCACTCTATCTATCAGATCTAGGCCCTTGAATCTATTTCTCACTTCCACTGTATAATCATAAGGGATCTGATTTAGGTCATACCTGAATGGTCTAGTGGTTTTCCCTACTTTCTTCAATTTCAGTCTGAATTTGGCAATAAGGAATTCATGATCTGAGCCACAGTCAGCTCCTGGTCTTGTTTTTGCTGACTGTATAAAGCTTCTCCATCTTTGGCTGCAAAGAATATAATCAATCAGATTTCAGTGTTGACCATCTGGTGATGTCCATGTGTAGAGTCTTCTCTTGTGTTGTTGGAAGAGGGTGTTTGCTATGACTGGTGCATTTTCTTGGCAAAACTCTACTAGTCTTTGCCCTGCTTCATTCCATATTCTAAGGCCAAATTTGCCTGTTACTCCAGGTGTTTCTTGACTTCCTACTTTTGCATTCCAGTCCCCTATAATGAAAAAGACATCTTTTTTGGGTGTTAGTTCTAAAAGGTCTTGTAGGTCTTCATAGAACTGTTCAACTTCAGCTTCTTCACTGTTACTGGTCGGAGCATAGACTTGGATTACAGTAATATTGAATGGTTTGCCCTGGAAATGAACAGAGATCATTCTGTCATTTTTCAGATTGCATCCAAGTATTGCATTTCAGACTCTTTTGTTGACCATGATGGCTACTCCATATTACATAAAGACAAAAACATGTAAAAAATCGCACTCTTTTAGCTCACAGTATAACAATAATTAAATAACAACATTACATATATATATATCTTCAGTGTCTCCAAGTTTTCAAGGAATATTTTTCACATTATAAAATGTGTACAATGGTCTTTGAAATATCTAAATTTTTAGATGATGATGATTATGTGAAGGAATTGAAAGTGGGATTGGTGGGTAAAATTTTCATCCTAAGAAAAATAAGTAATAAAAGTAAGCAAAATATGTAACTATTCAAATCCTCCTACTCTCACATTTATTTATTTATTCACTCAACTCATAATTATTGAATGTCAACTATATGTGCTAGGCATTATTCTAGACACTGAGAATTCAGTAAAAAGTAAAGAAATCTTTGCTCTCATTGAAACTATATTTTAATATAAAGGTACAGATAATGAGTAAATAAAGGTAATAAGAATGCTATGCAGCTATTATAGTTGGATGATGTTATAATGCACAACTAAATGGATACTTCAGAACTGATGGTGTGTGAGAGTTTTCTGAGACAATATTTGAGGAAAGAGTGCTGAATAACACAAGACGGTAAATAATGCTAACACTATAAGAAACATTTCAGGGTGAGCATTCAAGAGACGTATGAATTTGAAATTCTGAAGGGTCCAACAATAGGCAATACAGGTAAAGTGTAGAAGCCTGGGGTACAAGATAAAGACATCGATGAAGACAAAGATAAAGACAAAAGGCATATATTACAAGAAACGGGGAGGAAATTCTCTCATTCTGATTTTTTTAAAATCACTGGCTATTGATGAATGATGGATGTGGGTTTGGCAAAGCTAGACACAGGGTGATTAGGTAAAAGATTATTGAAGATGTCAACGTGGGAATCATGCAACAAAACTGCAATGGAAAGAAGTTGGTCATTTAAGAGAAATTGTGGAGTTAGAATTTGCCAATGAATTGGATTTAGTGGGTAAATTAAAGATAAATCAATGATTTTTTTTTTTTTTTTTCTTGAAAAGTGGGTAATTCACTCATATATGGAAGCCCGGCAAAGGAACAACTATGGATAGAGTAAAAATAAGGAACTTGGCGCTAACTGAAAATGTCAATATTAGATAGATGATAGATAGAGAAAATAAAACAAGACAATAAGATATACCTATCTAGAATGTAAGAAAGGATTTATAGTTAGAACTTTAGGTTTGGAAATTGTTTGGGGGTTAAAAGATAATTAATCATAAAGCGCTGGATTTAGTCACCCAAATACATATTCAGAAAAGAAAAGCAACTCTAGACTAGGTACTAAAAACTTAATATATGAACAGAAGTAAAGGAACTAGGAAAGATTAAAGATAACTTTGTTGGATTGTAATGGAGCATGACCCTATGGGGCCTTCCCAGAATAGACGCCTCACGTCCTCCACCTGTCTCTTGTCTGTAAAAAAAAAAAAAATTTAATTTAATCATAGAAGTGAGAAAATGCAGAAACAAAAGAAAGTACTCAAAAAAGACAAAAGAATAATAGTTATCTCTTAACCAGTATTCTTGCCTAGAAAATCCCATGGACGGAGGAGCCTGGTAGGCTGCAGTCCATGGGGTCACGAAGAGTAGGAAATGACTGAGCGACTTCCCTTTCACTTTTCCCTTTCATACATTGGAGAAAGAAATGGCAACCCACTCCAGTGTTCTTGCCTGGAGAATCCCAGGGATGGGGGAGCCTGGTGGGCTTCCGTCTATGGGGTCACAAAGAGTCGGGCACAACTGAAGCAACTTAGCAGCAGCAGCAACCAAAGTCAAGGGCCTTTAGTTCCTCCTCAAGGACAATAGATAATATTCTGAATCATATTCTTTGAGTTGTTTTGCAAGTATTGAAATCCCACCAGGCGGAAGAAAGTTAACTACAGGATGAACAGACTATAGCCATGACATAAGTTGCTCCATGACAATTTTGGAACTTGTCTCAAGGAAAGGGGAATAAACTGATCCTGGAACTGCAAAATACCTGTATCAAAACAATCAAGATGATGCTGATCAGACTATCACATGGTTAATTTCAAAATGATTTTCAGAGCTGACTGTGCTGCTTTGCATATAGCCCCCCATATTTCCACACATACAACCCTGAAAATCCTCCTTTGGAAAGCTCTTGCTCCCTGATCAGCAACTGGGAGTTGTTTTTGGACATGAGTCCAACTTTTCCCTAGGTTGTTGGCTTCCTGAATAAAGCAAGCTTTCTTTTCACACCAACATTTGTCTCTTAAGCATTGGCTTTTGAACAAAGAGCAGCCAAACCTAAGCTTGGTAATAGGATGAGTAGTTAACAAAATAACATGGGACTTTTGAGGTAACTTTTATTTTGATTGATTGCTTGATTGAATGTCAATTGAAAAAAAATTGGCTTCATTAGCATCAAGGTTTTTTTTTTTTTTTCATTTTGCCTTTACCACATATGTCTACACAAACATGAAATGTAAATATATCCAGGTACTTTGGCAATTTAAACTCTGTTTTTTGTTTTAGATTATCAAAATACAGAGCTCTTTTTGCATGATGTTTCTGACTCTATTAGTGAATCAGTCTACATCTGTATATTCAAATTTCCTTGAAACTTTTGCAAAAGTAGTATAAAAAAATATTCTTGTTGTTGAGTCACTAAGTCTTGTATGACTCTTTTGTGACCCCATGGACTGTAGACCTCCAGGTTTCGCTCTCCATAGGATTTTTCAGGCAAGAACATTGGAGTGGGTTGCCATTTCCTTCTTCTGGGGATCTTCTCAACCCAGGGATCAAACCCACATTTCCAACACTGGCAGGTAGATTCTTTATAACTAAGCCACCAGGGAAGCCCTATTTCACCTGCTTATTTAACTTATATACAGAGTACATCAAGTAAGATGCTGGGCTAGATGAATTACACACTGGAATCAAGATTGCAGGGAGAAATAATAACAACCCCAGATATGCAGATGATAACACTCTAACAGCAGAAAGTGAAGCAAAACTAAAGTGTCTCTTGATGCAGGTGGAAAAGGAGAGTGAAAAAGCTGGCTTGAAACTCAACATTCAAAAAGCTAAGGTCATAGCATCTAGTCCCATCACTTCATGGTAAGTAGAATGGGGAAAAGTGGAAACAGTGAGAGATTTCATTTTCTTCTTCTCCAGAATCACCGTGAACAGCAACTTCAGCCATGAAATTAAAAGACACTTGCTCCTTGAAGGAAAGCTATGACAAACCTTCATGCATGCATGCTAAGTATCTTCAGTTGTTTCTGATTCTTTGTGACCCTATGAATTGTAGCCCACCAGGCTCCTCTGTCCATGGGATTCTCCAGGCAAGAATACTGGAGTGGGTGGCCATGCTCTCCTGCAAGGAATCTTCCTGAACCTGGGATTGAACCCACTTCTCTTGTGGTTCCTGCATTGGTAGGCAATTTTTTTACCTCTGAGTTACTGGGGAAGCCCATCATAAACCTAGTGACTTCCCTGGTGGCTCAGACAAACCTAGAAATCGTATTAAAAAGCAGAGACATTACTACCTTGCCAATATAGTCAAACCTTTGGGGTTTTTGGTAGTCATGTATGAATGTGAGAACTGGTCTATAAAGAAGTATGAGGACTGAGGAACTGATGCTTTTAATTGTGGTGCTGTAGAAGACTCTTGAGAGTCCCTTGGACTGCAAGGAGATCAAAACAGGAAATCAACTCGTAATATTCATAGGAAGGACTGATACTGAAACTGAAGCTCCAATATTTTGGCCACCTGATTGGAAGAGCTGACTCATTGGAAAAGACCCTGAGTTTGGGAAAGATTGAAGGTGAAAGGAGAAGGGGATGGCAGAAGATGAGATGGTTGGATAGCATCACCAACTCAATGGACATGAGTTTGAGACAACTCCAGAAAATAGCAGAGGACTGAGAAGCCTGGCATTCTGCAATCCATGGGGTTGCAAAAAGTCACACATGACTTAGCAACAGAACAACATAAAAAAGTATTTGGTGTACATTTTTAGTGGAAATTTCTTTGTTAGAAACATTGATGTGGTTATCTGACCATGGTAAATACAGGTTAAATTGCCCAAACCTAGAGAAGAAACAATAATTTAGATTGTGAAGCCATGGAATTTGGTTGAGTACTTATTGCTTCAGCAGGATATGGTAGTACCAACAGGAGACGGAAATTGTACCAAACAAATCTTTGTATAAGGTTCCAGTGAAGTAAAAAGCCAGTTACCAGAGTTGGTTTAAGATTCCTATGATCATTTAAGAGTAAAAATGTTTGTGATAATCCCTGAGATTTGGGGATTTTTCTCATATCATTTCATTAAAAGGAGAAACTTTGGAAAAAGAGAAAAAAGGTTAGGTGAGAAAAGCATGGTATCATAATCTCTATAATAAATTAATACAATTACTGTGTTTTTTTATTTTAAGAATTTTTTTTTTTTTACCAACAGTTGAAAGTTTATCATTTAGATATTTTAGAGTTTCAGAGTTTTATGAAGAGAATATTTAACTTAAAAATAGATTATTCTCTTTAAAACTCATTAGGCTTATTTTAATTTCCAATAACACAAATTTTGACATTAGAAATTCGGCTTATTTTATAAGACAGTATTATTCAGGATGAGTATACAGCTACTCCAAATGGTAGATACACATGCAGTGCTGAAAAAAAAAAAAAAAAAAGTGTAGATGTCAATAGAAAATAGAATGCTCTATGAAATAGCTAAATAATACTTTGTATGTAATATCAATAGAGAAGCTATAACTTATACATCTTAATAGTATAATGTCTTAGATAAGTTAGTAGCATACTATTATTTTACACACACACTATGCCAATTTTCATTGAAAAAGCAAGGGAGTTCCAGAAAAACATCTATTTCTGCTTGATTGACTATGCCAAAGCTTTGGCTATGTGGATCACAATAAACTATGGAAAATTCTGAAAGAGCTGGAGATACCAGACCACCTTACCTGTCTCTTGAGAAACCTGTATGCAGGTTAGGAAGCAACAGTTAGAACTGGACATGAAACAACAGACTGGTTCCAAATAGGGAAATAAGTACATCAAGGCTGTATATTGTTACCCTGCTTATTTAACTTATATGCAGAGTACATCATGTGAAACTATGGGCTGGAAGAAGCACAAGCTGGAATCAAGATTGCTAGGGAGAAATATCAATCACCTCAGATATGCAGATGACACCACCCTTAGGGCAGAAAGTGAAGAGGAAATAAAAAGCATCTTGATGAAAGTGAAAGAGGAGAGTAATGATTTTGACTTAAAGCTCAACATTCAAAAGACTAAGATCATGACATCTGGTCCCATCACTTCATGGCAAACAGATGGGGAAACAGTGTCAGACGTTATTTTTCTGGGCTCCAAAATCACTTCAGATGGTGATTGCAGCCATGAAATTAAAAGACGCATACTCCTTGGAAGGAAAGTTATGACCAACCTAGATAGCATATTCAAAAGCAGAGACATCACTTTGCCAACAAAGGTTCGCCTAGTCAAGGCTATGGTCTTTCTTGTGGTCATGTATGGATGTGAGAGCTGGACTGTGAAGAAAGCTAAGCACAGAAGAATTGATGCCTTTGAACTGTGGTGTTGGAGAAGACTCTTGAGAGTCCCTTGGACTGCAAGGAGATCCAACCAGTCCATTCTGAAGGAGATCAGCCCTGGGATTTCTTTGGAAGGAATGATGCTAAAGCTGAAACTCTAGTACTTTGGCCACATCATGCGAAGAGTTGACTCATTGGAGAAGACTCTGATGATGGGAGGGATTGGGGGCAGGAGGAGAAGGGGACGACAGAGGATGAGATGTCTGGATGGCATCACTGACTCGATGGATGTGAGTCTGAGTGACCTCCGGGAGTTGGTGATGGACAGGGAGGCCTGGTGTGCTGCGATTCATGGGGTCGCAAAGAGTCGGACATGACTGAGCAACTGATCTGATCTGACCTGATCTGTGGCTCATATGGTAAAGTTTCTACCTACAATGCAGGAGAGCCAGGTTCGATCACTAGGTCTAGAAGACTCCCTGGAGAAGGAAATGGCAACCCACTCCTGTACTCTTGCCTGGAAAATCCCATGTATGGAGGAGCCTGGTAGGCTACAGTCTGTGGGGTCTCCAATGAGTTGGACATGACTGAGCAACTTCACTTTACTTCACTTTAATTTACAAAGGGAGATATAATATTTTATTATCTCTGAACTCTAATAAGGATATATGGAAAAACAAGTCTTTGTAAAAATAATAAAGACCTTTCATATAAGTGGTAAATACAATAATTTTTCTTCAGAACTTTAAAGAAGTGATTCATATGCTCAATGCCTTTGTCCACCAGAGATAAAGTCAAGGGCATGGTGTCAAATAATGATTGCTATAGCATTTCTGAGGTGACTCTATAATGTTAGAGCATTTCAGAAACATATAGCATTTCTGAAGGGACTTCCTAACAGAAGCAGAAGGTATTAAGAGGAGATGGCAAGAAGACATAGAAAAACTATCCAAAAGTATCTTTATGACTCAAATAATCATGAGGGTGTGATCACTCACCTAGAGCCAGACATCCTGGAATGTGAAGTCAAGTGGGCCTTAGAAAGCATCACTACAAACAAAGCTAGTGGAGGTTATGGAATTCCAGTTGAGCTATTTCAAATCATAAAAGATGATGCTGACAAAGTGTTGCACTCAATATGCCAGCAAATTTGGAAAACTAGCAGTGGCCACAGCATTGGAAAAGGTCCGTTTTCATTCCAATCCCAAAGAAAGGGAATGCCAAAGAATGCTCTGACTACCACACAATGCACTCATCTCACACGCTAGGAAAGTAATGCTCAAAATTCTCCAAGCCAGGCTTCAGCAATATGTGAACCATGAACTTCCTGATGTTCAAGCTGGTTTTAGAAAAAGCAGAGGAACCAGAGATAAATTGCCAACATCCACTGGCTCATTAAAAAGCAAGAGAGTTCCAGAAAAACATCTATTTCTGCTTTATTGACTATGCCAAAGCCTTTGACTGTGTGGATCACAATAAACTGTGGAAAATTCTGAATGATATGGGAATACCAGACCACCTGACCTGCCTCTTGAGAAATCTGTATGCAAGTCAGGAACCAACAGTGAGAACTGGACATGGAACAACAGACTGGTTCCAAATAGGAAAAGGAGTACATTAAGACTGTATATTGTCACCCTGCTTATTTAACTTATATGCAGAGTACATCATAATAAATACTAGACTGGATGAAGCAGAAGCAGGAATCAAGATTGCTGGGAGAAATATCAATAACCTCAGAAACACAGATGACAATTTGATGTTGTCATCTGCATATCTGCAGATATTGGCAGATAAAATGCATAAAAATGGAGAAATTGGCAGTTTGATCTCTGGTTTCTCTGCCTTTTCTAAAACCAGCTTGAACTTCTCGAAGTTCATGGTTCATGTATTGTTGAAGCCTGGCTTGAAGATTTTTGAGCATTACTTTACTAGCGTGGGACATGAGTGCAATTCTGTGGTAGTTTGAGCATTTTTTGGCATTGTCTTTCTTTGGGATTGGAATGAACACTGACCTTTTCCAATCCTGTGGCCACTACTGAGTTTTCCAAATTTGCTGGCATATTGAGTGTATCACTTTTAGGATTTGGAATAGCTCAATTGGAATTCCATCATCTTCACCTTCTTTGTTCATAGTGATGCTTCATAAGGCCCACTTGACTTCGAATTCCAGGAAGTCTGGCTCTAGATGAGTGATCACACCATCACATATTTTTTAAATTAAGTTTGGCAAAGTTCCTTCATAGACAAATACAAATTAAATTCTAATAGCACCATGATCCAGACATCAGTAAAAATTCTTAAAATCTTTATAAAAGTAAGCTTTACATTTTAGAAAGGTTTAGCTTTAGAGAAAATTGTGAAAGTAGTTCAGTTTCCATAATCTCCAGACCCCATTTTCTTTATTATTAAAAATATTAATGTTACACTAGCATGATGCATTTCTTAAAATTAATTAACAGATATTAATATATTGACTGAGGCCAATGCTTTATTTGTATTTCCTAAATTATTTCCTAAGGTCTCTTTCTATTCCATGATCAACTTCAGGACACCATGTTAATTTAGTCATTGTGTCTTTTTGGTTTCCTACAGTCTGTGATAATGTCTTAGATTTTCCTTATTTTTGTGATCTTGAAAGTTTTGAAGAGTATGGGTCAGTTCAGTTCAGTTCAGTCACTCAGTCATGTCCGACTCTTTGCGACCCCATGAATCGCAGCACGCCAGGCCTCTCTGTCCATCACCAGCTCCCGGAGGTCACCCAGACTCACACCCATCAAGTCAGTGATGCCATCCAGCAATCTCATCCTCTGTCGTCCCCTTCTCCTCCTGTCCCCAATCCCTCCAGGCATCAGAGACTTTTCTAACGAGTCAACACTTCACATGAGGTGGCCAAAGTACTGGAGTTTCAGCTTTAGCATCATTCCTTCCAATGAACACTCAGGGCTGATCTCCTTTAGGATGGACTGGTTGGACCTCCTTGCAGTCCAAGGGACTCTCGAGAGTCTTCTCCAACACCACAGTTCAAAAGCATCAATTCTTCGGCGCTCAGCCTTCTTCACAGTCCAATTCTCACATCCATACATGACCACAGGAAAAACCATAGCCTTGACTAGATGAACCTTTGTTGGCAGAGTAATGTCTCTGCTTTTGAATATGTGATCTAGGTTGGTCATAACTTTCCTTCCAAGGAGTAAGCATCTTTTAATTTCATGGCTGCAGTCACCATCTGCAGTAATTTTGGAGCCCAGAAAAATAAAGTCTGACACTGTTTCCACTGTTTCCCCATCTATTTCCCATGAAGTGATGAGACCAGATGCCATGATCTTGGTTTTCTGAACGTTGAGCTTTAAGCCAACATTATTACTCTCCTCTTTCACTTTCATCAAGAGGCTTTTTAGCCCCTCTTCACTTTCTGCCCTAAGGGTGGTGTAATCTGCATATCTGAGGTGATTGAGATTTCTCCTGGCAATCTTGATTCCAGCTTGTGTTTCTTCCAGTCCAGTGTTTCTCATGATGTACTCTGCATATAAGTTAAATAAGCAGGGTGACAATATACAGCCTTGACATACTTCTTTTCCTATTTGGAACCAGTCTGCTGTTCCATGTCTAGTTCTAACTGTTGCTTCCTGACCTGCATACAAATTTCTCAAGAGGCAGGTCTGGTGGTCTGGTATTCCCTTCTCTTTCAGAATTTTCCACAGTTTATTGTGATCCACACAGTCAAAGGCTTTGGCATAGTCAATAAAGCAGAAATAGATGTTTTTCTGGAACTTTCTTGCTTTTTCGATGATCCAGCGAATGTTGGCTATTTGATCTCTGGTTCCTCTCCCTTTTCTAAAACCAGCTTGAACATCAGGAAGTTCATGGTTCACATATTGCTGAAGCCTGGCTTGGAGAATTTTGAGCATTACTTTCCTAGCATGTGAGATGAGTGCAATTGTGTGGGTAGGATATATCATAAACTATTTCCAACCTGAGATCTGTCTGATATTTTATATTAGCAGTTGTGGGTTTTAGGGGAAAGACCAGAGGTAAAATGTCATTTTTATTACATCATATCAATAGTGGTGTTGGTGTGTATGCTGTCATGTCTAACTCTTCATGACCCTATGGACTGTAGCCAGCCAGGTTTTTCTGTCCATGGTATTTTCCAGGCAGAATACTGGAATGGATTGATATTTTCTACTTAAGGAGATCTTCCCAGCCCAGGGATTGAACCTGTGTCTCCTACATTGCCAGCAGATTCTATATCACTGAGCCACCAAGGAAGCTCTCATATCAAGAGTACATATTTTCAGTATTACTTATCAAGCTAATATTGACCTTGATCATCTGGCTGAGGTAGTGTTACTACTCTTTCATTCCTCCTTTTCCTACCATACTTTGGAAGAAAGTCACTGTGTGAATATATTGGAGAGTCAATTCCAACCTCCTTGAAAGTAGATTATCCACATAAAGTGAAGTTTGTCTATGCAGGGAATTTATATTTCCTCCTTCATTTATTTATTCACTGATTTATTTATACTACATGACTAACTCTGGTTCTATACTTACCAGAGTGTAGCTTGTTGCTTAAATCGCTTCTGCTCTTGGTATTGGAGGTCTTTATTTAGCTCCTATGTCTCTTTCACATCCGTCAGTAAGTTCAGTCACTCAGTCGTCTCCGACCCTTTGTGACCCCATGGACTGCAGCACACCAGGCTTCCCTGTCTGTCACCAACTCAAACTCATATCTATTGAGTCAGTGATGCCATCTCATCCTCTGTTGTCCCTTTCTCCTCACACCTTCAAGCTTTCCCAGCATCAAGGTCTTTTCCAATGAGTCTGTTCTTCACATCAGGTGGCCAAAGTATTGGAGCTTCAGCATCAGTCCTTCCAATGAGTATTCAGGATTGATTTATTTTACAATTGGCTGGTTTGATGTTGCTTTCTCATACTCTATTGTTTTATGTGTGTGTGTATATATTTGCTTTTGTTTTGTTTTTTAGGACTTAGTGTCTATCACTGTGAGATACTCTAGTTTACCTTGTATATTTTCTGTCCTAGTCAGAGATACAGTCATTTCCCCAAAGAGTCTTTGGTTTTGTTCTTATTAGAGAGTATTGTTAGAAACGAAGATCCAGTAGAATGTGTGTCATGGCTCTATTGTGTTGTATTTTACTTCATGAATCTGTAGCAAAATGATATACAAAACACATTTTAATTCCATGTTTAATATATATTACTTTAGCAAGGAAATGAGGAAAATTATCATGTGTTGAGTAGTTTTCAAAGCTGTGCTTTAGGAGTTTGTATCATCTTAATGTATTTAATTTTATTTTTCATTTATACATTGCTGGGCCTTTGAGTGGCATCCAATATTATATTGTCATAAAATGAAGAAGTTAGTTTTCTTTTATTTCTTGTCACCTGTCTCCAAAATGGCATATATTTGTTATTATATTTTGTTGTATTTATAAAGATAAGTATTATTTTTCATCATATAATTTTTAGAAAAACCATTTCTAGTATATTTAGAAAACACTCAAAAAATTATAGGTGGTATATTTCCTGAGCTTCAGGGGAAAAAAACTTATAGGTGTTATATTTCCTGAGTTTCAAAGATATGGGAATATTATTTTATTGTCTTTAGATGAGAAAGGTAAATTGATTTGACATAGCAATTTGATGGTACATTTTCTTTCAAATATCTTCAAATCTTGCTTCATTGGCTTAATGTTGTACAGCAGAAATCTGATCCCATACCAATAAAATAAATCTTTAAAGGAATCTCTTTTCTGTTTACCGGAGAAGGCAATGGCACCCCACTCCAATATTCATGCCTGGAAAATCCCATTGACAGGGGAGCCTGGTAGGCTGTAGTCCATGGGGTCGCTAAGAGTCGGACACGACTGAGTGACTTCACATTCACTTTTCACTTTCCTGCATCAGAGAAGGAAATGGCAGCCCACTTCAGTGTTATTGCCTGGAGAATCCTAGGGACAAGGGAGCCTGGTGGGCTGCCATCTATGGGATCGCACAGAGTCAGACACGACTGAAGTGACTTAGCAGTTAGCAGTTTTCTATTTACTGGACATTTGAAAATGTTTTCTTAAAATTCAAATATTATATATACATACATTTCAACATTTTGACACTTGTGCTATTTCAATGTGCAAGCTAATTTATTATTTTTTGTACTGAAAGTGTTTTCCCCTTTTTTTCACTGTTATTGAAAATGCAATATTGAAAATACCTACATTACTCGATAAAGGACAGAAATGGTACGGACCTAACAGAAGCAGAAGATATTAAGAAGAGATGGCAAAAATATACAGAAGAACTGTACAAAAAAAGATCTTCATGACCCAGATAATCACGATGGTGTGATCACTGACCTAGAGCCAGACATCCTGGAATGTGAAGTCAAGTGGGCCTTAGAAAGCATCACTATGAACAAAGCTAGCGGAGATGATAGAATTCCAGTTGAGGTATTCCAAATCCTGAAAGATGATGCTGTGAAAGTGTTGTACTCAATATGCCAGCAAATTTGGAAGACTCAGCAGTGGCCACAGGACTGGAAAAGGTGAGTTTTCATTCCAATCCCAAAGAAAGGCAATGCCAAAGAATGCTCAAACTACCGCACAATTGCACTCATCTCACACGCTAGTAAAGTAATGCTTAAAAATCTCCAAGCCAGGCCTCATCAATATGTGAACCGTGAATTTCCTGATGTTCAAGCTGGTTTTAGAAAATCAGAGGAACCAGAGAACAAATGCCAACATCCGCTGGATCATGGTAAAAGCAAGAGAGTTCCAGAAAAACATCTATTTCTGCTTTATTGACTATGCCAAAGCCTTTGACTGTGTGGATCACAAGAAACTGTGGAAAATTCTGAAAGAGATGGGAATACCAAACGACTTGACTTGCCTCTTGAGAAACCTGTATGCAGGTGAGGAAGCAACAGTTAGAACTGGACATGGAACAACAGACTGGTTCCAATAGGAAAAGGAGTTCGTCAAGGCTGTATATTGTCACCCTGCTTATTTAACTTATATGCAGAGTACATCATGAGAAACGCTGGACTGGAAGAAGCACAAGCTGGAATCAAGATTGCCGGGAGAAATCTCAATCACCTCAGATATGCAGATGACACCACCCTTATGGCAGAAACTGAAGAGGGGCTAAAAAGCCTCTTGATGAAAGTGAAAGTGGAGAGTGAAAAGGCTGGCTTAAAGCTCAACATTCAGAAAATGAAGATCATGGCATCCAGTCCCATCACTTCATGGGAAATAGATGGGGAAACAGTGGAAACAGTGTCAGACTTTATTTTTCTGGGCTCCAAAATCACTGCAGATGGTGACTGCAGCCATGAAATTAAAAGACGCTTACTCCTTGAAAGGAAAGGAGTAACCAACCTAGATAGCATATTAGAAAGCGGAGACATTACTTGCCAACAAAGGTCCATCTAGTCAAGGCTATGGTTTTTCCTGTGGTCATGTATGGATGTGAGAGTTGGACTGTGAAGAAGGCTGAGCGCTGAAGAATTGATGCTTTTGAACTGTGGTATTGGAGAAGACTCTTGAGAGTCTCTTGGACTGCAAGAAGATCCAACCAGTGTATTCTGAAGGAGATCAGCCCTGGGATTTCTTTGGAAGGAATGATGCTAAAGCTGAAACTCCAGTACTTTGGCCACCTCATATGAAGAGTTGACTCATTGGAAAAGACTCTGATGCCTGGAATGATTGGGGGCAAGAGGAGAAGCGGACAACAGAGGATGAGATGGCTGGATGGCATCACTGATTTGATGGACATGAGTCTGAGTGAACTCAGGGAGTTGTTGATGGATAGGGAGGCCTGGTGTGCTGTGATTCATGAGGTCACAATGAGTCGGACACAACTGAGCGACTGATCTAATCTGATCTGATATTGTATTTTCTTTTTTTTTTTTTTTTTATTTTTTTTTTATTTAACTTTACAATATTGTATTGGTTTTGCCATGTATCAAAATGAACATAAGTGATCAGAATATTAAGTTCCCATTTTCTGTGTATTTTCTTATGCAGTTTCCATTTCTTTTTTAATTAGTTTAATTTTAATAAGAGGATAATTGTTTAACAGTATTATGTTGGTTTCTGCCATACATCAATATGAATCAGCCATAAGCATGTATATGTTCCCCTCCTTTTTGAATCTCTCTCCCACCCCTCCCATCCTATCCTACCTCTCTAGGTAGACACAGAGCATCAGATTTGAGCTCCCTGTATCATACAGCAAATTCCCACTGGCAATCTATTTTACATATGATAATATATATGTTTCAGTGCTATTCTGTTAATTCATCCCACCCTCTCTTTCCCTTGCTATGTTCCCCCACTGTGTATGTTCTCTATGTCTGTGTTTCCATTGAAGTGAAGTAAAGTTGCTCAGTCATGTCTGACTCTTTGTGACCCTGTGGACTGTAGCCTACCAGGTTCCTCTGTCCATGAGATTTTCCAAGCAAGAGTACTGGAGTGGGTTGCCATTTCCTTCTCCAGGGGAACTTCCCAACCCAGGGATTGAATTCAGGTCTCCTGCATTGTAGCCAAAGGCTTTACCATCTGAGCCACTAGGGAAGTCCCAAAGTGCGAGTGTTTCCACTGCTAACTTGCAAATAAGTTCATCAGTATCATTTTTCTAGATTCCATATATATGCATTCATATACAATATTTGATTTTCTCTTTCTGAATTACCTTACTCTGTATAATAAGTTCTAGTTTCATTCACCTCATTAGAACTGATTCCAATGTATCCTTTTTTATGGCCTAGTGATATTTCATTCTAAATATGCAGCACAATTTCTTTATCTATTCATCTTTTGATGGATATCTAGGTTGCTTCTGTGTCCTAGCTATTGTAAATAGTGTTGCAATGAACATTGTGGTATATGTGTCTTTTTCAACTATGGTTTCCTCAGGATATATGCCCAGTAGTGGAATTGCTGGGTTTCTCTGGTATCTGGGATTGTTCAGTCATACAGTAGTTTTATTCTTAGCTTTTTAAGGAATCTACATACTCTTCTCCATAGTGGTTGTATCAATGTATATTCTCTCCAGCAATGCAGGAGGGTTCCATTGTCTCCACAACCTCTCCAAATTTATTGTTTGTAAATTTTTGATGATGGCCATTGTGAAGGTGTGAAGTGATAAGTCATTGTAGTTTTGATTTGCATTTCTCTAATAATGAACAATGTTGGGCATCATTTCATGTGTTTATTAGCTGTCTGTATGTCTTCTTTGGAGCAATATTTGTTCACGTCTTCTGCCCAACTGTTGATTGGGTTGTTTGTTTTGCTGATATTGAGCTTCATGGGCTGCTTGCATATTTTGGAAGTTAATCTTCTGTCCATTTCATCTTATTTACACTTTCCTCTATATTTGAGAATGATTTCTCAAGATAGTTCTCAATATTGTAGATTTGATACTCTGCATTGCCAATTACATTTACCAGCGTTTCTAATCCATACTAAATTCTTGATGTTGAAGATTATCTCTTCAAGTCCCATTTAACTTCTGCTTGTTTCATAATTTGCTTTCCACTGATTTCAGCATCTTGTATTTTTATCACCATTTACCCAATTTTAGAGTGTTTAATGCTATAATATTGAAACTCAGAAAAATATTTTTTAAAACGTATCCTAAATATTTTTTGCCAAAATATATTTTTCTTTTCATACAAGAAATGACACAAAGCTTGTCCCTATATATCAGTATAACATGGGAGGGCTGCTAAAATGTAATTTATGGGCCCCCCTATACCTACTCAAAAATTATTTTCTGAGATAGTGTAGAATTTTTCACAACTGTTTTCTTCCTTCCTTGTAAAGAGACATATATGTATCCTCACCTACTGCTACATGGTTTAGGGTACTTCTTATTTGTGTCTTTGGGCAAAATAATATAAGTTTATGTAACACATACCACCTCCAGACATGTATTCCAAACAAAATTATGCAGGTCCAATCCATCTCTTGATGTTCATCTCTGTCAGGAGAACAATATGTGCCAGGAAGCAACTGTTCTTCCAGGCTAAGTCCAAGAATGAGAAAACATGGAAGCATGTACTTCAAATCACCAGCAGTTTTGAGCCATAAACAGAAGCATGTTGAAAGTACCTGAAGTTGTGGGACTGTTATAGTACAACATAGCTGACATATGTGGCTAAGGGGAAGGCTGGGGGATTTATACATTTAACAAGCTTCCAAAGTAAGGCTGATATAGGTGGTACATGGAGCACATACAGGGAAGCATCAGCTGAGTGCCTGCTAAAAGCATCACTTATGTCATTGATATTTTGTTTGTTTATTGCTTTAAATCTAAGTCACACTGCAGTATCTGGCAGTCATTCATCTACCATGGCTCCACCTGCTCACCATTCCTGATCTTCAGTTTCTGACAAGGGGATTTTTTCCAGACAGTTTGCAGCAGTCTGGAACTCTTTGCTTGCCTGAAAACAATCAAATAAAACTGTACCCCCAGAAGGCTCTTGTTCCACCCATTTTCTATTGCTGATTTCACATCCCAGGACATAGTGCTCTACCGATTTCCCCCTGCTCCTTCCAGGAACACTGCTGAGAAATTTATTTGATAAGTGAGGCAGACAAAAAGAAACACCAATGAGGGGAATAGGAAAATGAAGTCTTTTTCATTGCTTTCTTACCTCATAGAGCAGATCCAATGTGATATGAGGCCTGGCTTTCTCCCCTTAGGTCAGCAAATAACCCATACCTCTGACACAGAGAACACACCAGGTATAATTTCTGGTTCTAATTTACTGATTTCCTGCATTGTTCTGACATTTCATATCAGCATCTTTTGGTCATTAGAAACTCTCTTAAGGCCTGAAAGAATTTAACCAATTTTCTGAATTACTATTTCTACTGATAATTTTCCTTCTCTCTGCCTTTTCAGTGGAAGTCTGGGGAAAGCATTAACTGACTGGTTACCATCCTGACCTGAAAATCCAAAATGACCTTGTTCAGAAGATTTTTAAAAGTCACAGGAGCTAAATAACCCCTAATATCTGGGGTAAGGAGACGAATAATCTTGACTTGAGAATATGTAGTAAATAAGCAGTGAGTTGCAAGCAGTTCTGTTATAATGTTGGTCATGTGAGGCTCAGCAGGGTATCCTAGATCCTACAGGAAGCTGTAGTCAAGATTACTATATGTGCTGCAAGTAGAAACAAGTCTATTGTGACTAAGAAACTTGTATTAGAAGATTCAAAGTCATTTTTAAAAAGAAGGCACAATTCATTGTATTTATGATGCTTTTCAAGCTCATCAAAGGAAATTGAAAAAAAGTTTTGACATAAGTAATCATCTAATACCTAAAAGAGTACAAATTTCCAAAATGCTGCCTGTCTGGAAGACTGTCATAATTTTTATGACTATTGTCCTAGCAACTTTTATATAATGAGGAAAAATAATTTTGAAATTAATTTCTCACAATGCCCCTGGCCAAAAGATGAGATAAATTTACCCACTTATTTCTTGAATATAGGGAAGTTGAGGCATTTGAAGCATATGGAATAGAAACATTGTTAGCATTTTTATTATCATAATTTTAGGGGTGAAGCCATATGGCATTTCATAGGTTTTCTTAGGGCATACATTTTAAGCTTTCTAAATTGATGTTAGTAATATTCTCTTCTTGAAGTAAATTTATTTGCTCTTCTTCTAGGAAACAGCAAATAAACAAGTATCTCTTCATTAGAAATACCTCCAGGGTCAAATTGAGAATATACCTGTCCCTGAGTGAGTTCAACCTAGAAAGCAAAGGTTTTACATGCAACTTAATGTTTCACTTCTAGAGTGATACATTAACTAAGGCAAGAGTGATATGTCTGAGATGTTTTGTAAAGGGAAATCATAAGAATTTGATTCACATTTAAGATTATTATTCTCATTATCTGACCTAGTAAAAGAAATTTAGAGGAAATAATTCAGTATGAAGGTCTTTTCCAGCATTTTTAACAGCTAGTGGATTTAAGTTCAGCCTATGCTATAAAAGGTGTGGATAGTTTATATCCCCTTGAAAAGTTTTGGAGGAAAGCTTGTTACACTCTTACAGCTCAATAAGAAGAATACAAGTCTTCAGGTTTCCCTAGTAAGTAAAGCAAGCACCTGAGTATCAGTTCATGACACATTTTATGCCTTATGAACTGTGTTGAACCATCTTCAGCTGTGTATACTTTACATTTATGTTTTTTGAGAACATTTAAATGATTCTAATGAACCCTTGAATATATTTAGTGGATCATTAAGTGATATTAAATTAGATTCTTTTTTTAAAGTGTATGAGTTGTTAATCATAACATAATAATGATCTCTTAACTCAAATTGCTAAACTCATAAAATATATGGATATAATTTTACTATTTCCGAATTTAAAAACCAAAGATTAAATTGCCTATACTAACATCAAGTGCATAATTCCTAAGAGTGGGGTCCTGCCATAACCACTGATATAAAAATACAGATAAAAATTAACTAGGCTATAATTATAGATGGAAAACCACAACAAACCAATACAGGGACATAGTTAATTTAGGAATCAATAACTGTAGCTAATAGAACTTTGTCTGAATACTGGGAAACATAAAACTTTAGCTGATATTTGAGAAAAATGGTATAATTTTAGTTACTGAAAGCAAATTCATGAAATTAGCCAAACATAGCTCATTTATTGGTAAGAGCAAATTTTCACCAAACTAGGAAATCTGGTAGGCCAAGGTTAAGCCACATGTGTTTTATTTGCTTCAAACATTCTTAAATAATGAAAGAAATGGCAGTGAGTTTATAGAAAAGATTGATGCAATCTCAACTCATCAGGTTTATGGTTCTTAACAAAAAAAGCTATATCATGGATGACCCACATTATGAAGAAAAAGTGTCAAAAGAAAGGAGGACATGTAGGTCATCTCAGGACAATGATAGAAAATCAATTAAAAGTACTAGGATTATTTCATTGTTAGATGATTAATGTAAACAAATACCAACAAGTTCAATTTTGAAAAAATGAGGTAATTAAATGGAATTGTACGGTGTAACGATCATCAAAAAAGAAAAAAGAATTTGGAAAGTAGTAATTTCTCTTCATTATACACATTTCCAAAATATATATTAGAAATTAAATCAGAAGAGTTAGTGAAATTAAATACTTAATATCACATTTATCTGATTATACAGTGAAAGTGACAAAAAGATCCAAGGGATTAGATCTGATATGCAGAGTGCCTGCAGGACTATGGATGGAGCTTCATAACATTGTATAAGAGATAGTGATCAAAAGCATCCCCAAGGAAATGAAATGCAAGAAGGCAAAATGGTTGTCTGAGGAGCCCTTACAAATAGCTGAGAAAACAAAAGAAGCCAAAGGAAAAGGATAAAAAGAAAGATATATCCATCTAATTCAGAGTTCCAAAGAATAGCAAGAAAAGATTAAAAAAAAAATGCCTTCCTAAGCTATCAAAGCAAAGAAATAGAGGAAAACAATAGAATGTGAAAACCTAAGATTTCTTCAAGAAAATTAGAGATACCAAGGGAACATTTCATGCAAAGATGGGCACAATAAAGGATAGAAATGGTATGGACCTAGCAGAAGCAGAAGATATTAAGAAGTGGCAAAAATACATAGAAGAGCTACACAAAAAAGATCTCAATGACTCAGATAACCACCAAGGTGTGATCATTCACCTAGAACCAGACATCCTGGAATGTGAAGTCAAGTGGGCAGTAGGAAACATCACTATGAACAAAGTTAGTGGAGGTGATGGAATTCCAGCTCAGTTATTTCAAATCCTAAAAGGTAATGCTATGAACATGCTGCCGTCAATATGCCAGCAGTTTTGGAAAACTCAGCAGTGGCCACAGGACTGGAAAAGATTGGTTTTCATTACAATCCTAAAGAAAGGCAATGACAAAGTATGTTCAGTCTACCACTCGATTGCATTCATCTCACACACTAGCAAAGTAATGTTCAAAATTCTCCAAGCTAGGTTTCCACAGTAGGTGAACCAAGAACTTCTGGATGTTCAAACTGTATTTAGAAAAGGAAGAGGAACCAGAGATCAAATTGTCAACATCTGTTGGATCATAGAAAATGCAAGAGAATTCAAAAAAAATATCTACTTCTTTATTGATTACACTAAAGCCTCTGACTGTGGGGATCACAGCAAACTGTGGAAAATACTTAAAGAGATGGGAATACCAGACCACCTGACCTTCCTCCTGAGGGATCTGTATGCGGGTCAAGAAGCAACCATTAAAACAAGAAATGGAACAATGAACCTGGTTCCAAATTGGGAAAGGAGTACATCAAGCCTGTACATTGTCACCATGCTTATTTAACATATATGCAGAGAACATCATGCAAAATGCTGGGCTGGATGAAGCACAAGCTAGAATTATGATTGCTAGGAGAAATATCAATAACCTCAAATATGCAGATGGCACCACATTATGGCAGAAAGCTAAGAGAAACTGACTAAGAGCCTCTTCATGAAGGTGAAAGAGGAGAGTGAAAAAATTGACTTAAAACTCAATGTTTTAAAACCAAGGGTCATGGCATCCAGTCCCATCACTTCATGGCAAATAGATGGGGAAACAATGGAAACAGTGAAAGACTTTATTTTTGTTTTGGGTGGGGGGGCCTCAAAAATCACTACAGATGGTGACCATAGCCAAGAAATTAAAAGACACTTGATCCTCGGAAGAAAAGCTGTGACCAACCTGGACAGAATGTTAAAAAGCAGAGGTATTACTTTGTTGACAAAGATCTGTTTAGTCAAAGCTATAGTCTTTCCACTAGACATGCATGACTGTGAAAGTTGAACCATAAAGAAAGCTGAACAGCAAAGAATTGATGCTTTTGAATTCTGGTGTTGGAGAAGACCTTTGAGAGTCCCTTGGACTGTGAGGAGATCAAACCAGTCAATCTTAGAGGATCAGTTCTGAATATTCATTGGAAGGAATGATTTTGAAACTGAAGCTCCAATACTTTGGCCACCTGATGTGAAGTACTGACTCACTGGAAAAGACCCTGATTCTGGAAAGGATTGAAGACAGGAGGAGAAGGGGATGGCAAAGGACAAGATGGTTGGTTGGCATCACTGATTCGATGGACATGAGTTTGAGCAAGCTCTAGGAATTGGTGATGGACAGGGAAGCCTGGCATGCCGCAGTCCATGAGATCGCAAGGAGTTGGACACGACTGAGTGGCTGAATTGAATAGGACTAATATCAAAATTGGGTTGAGGAATTGAAACTAAAGATGATATAACTCTAATGCAAAGCATATCATTCTCATTTCTGTGGTATGTGGATCAATCACTGCTGGAGTGGTGGATAAACAATCACTGCTGGAGTGGTGGATAATCAAACCTTAAAGCAGTAATTAGAATAAGACTAGAAAAATAAAAGGTGCATTAATTGGGGAGGAAGAAATAAAATGCTGTTTATTTTCAGATGGATTGATAATATTTGTAGAGAAGCCTAAAGAATAAAGAGTAAACTGACAAAGATGTGGTTATAATGGTTGCAAAATGTATGGTTAATACCCAAATGTTAATGGATTTCTTACAGATCAATAATAAAAAATAAATGTATTTGAAATTAAAAACACAATACTATTTACCTTAGCACCCTTAGAAGTGAAATACTTAGGTAAAAATCAAAATATTGGCACTATTTTTGTGAGGAAAACTATTAAAAAAGAAAAAAAAAAACTCTGATGAAACATACCAAGAACTAAATAAATGGAGAAATATGTTATGTTCTTGAATAGGAAGACTCAGTATTGTCAAGATATCAGTTCTTTTCACCTGAAGTATGGATTTAAAACAAGTCCAACCAAAATTCCAAGTCATTTTTCAGATATTGACGAACGACATCTAAAGTTTATACAGACAGGGAAAAGATGCATCTCAGCCAACTCAATACAGAAAGAGTGTAAAGTTTAGAGGACTGTTATTACTCTACTTAATGAGTAGAAATACATGAAACAGAGACAGGAAAAATAATTTAAAAGGCCAACAAAGTTTACAGATGGTCTCATAAATGATATATGAATTTGAAAAATATATAGCCATACTAACTATTAAAAAAAAAAAAAAACTCAAAATCAGGAAAGAGGAAACATTACAATCAATGCCATAGAAATACAATAGCTCATGAGACTGAAGATTTACATGCCAACATCACCTTGAAGAAATGGATACGTTCCTAGAAACATACAATCAACCAAGACTGAACCCTTAAGAAATAAAAAATCTAAACCGATCAGTAATGAATGTGTATTGCTGGCAGATCCTTTACCATTCTGACCCACCAGAGAATCCTAAAGAGACTGAATCAGTAGGAAAAACAATAAAGAGAGAAACCATTAATATAAAAAAAAAAAAAAACTCCAACAAGGAAAAGTCTGTCACCTGGTGATCTCACTGGTAAGTTCTCCCAAATATTTGAAAGAGAATTCATATGAATCTTCTCAACTCTTCTAAAAATCAGAGAGCATAGAAAAATCCAAAACTCATTTTAGAGGTCAATGTTACTCTAATATCAAAGCCAGAGAATACTACAAGAAAACCACATGACAATATCCCTGATAAATATGGAGGCAAACTTTCCAACAAAATACTAGCAAACCAACTCAACAGTACATTAGAAGGATTAACTCCATGATCAATTGGGATATATTTCTGTTCAGTTCAGTCACTCAGTCATGTCTGACTGTTTGTGACCCCATGAACCGCAACACACTAGGCCTCCCTGTCCATCAGCAAATCACAGAGTTTACCCAAAACCATGTCCATTGAGTCAGTGATGCCATTCAACCATCTCATCCTCTGTTGTCCCCTTCTCCTCCTGCCTTCAATTTTTCCCAGCATCAAGGTCTTTTCAAAGGAGTCAGCTCTTCGCATCAGGTGGCCAAAGTACTGGAGTTTCAGCTTCAACATCAGTCCTTCCAATGAAAACCCAGGACTTATCTCCTTTTGGATGGATATCCTTGCAGTTCAAGGAACTCTCAAGAGTCTTCTCCAGCACAACAGTTCAAAAGAATCAATTCTTTGGCACTCAGCTTTTTTTATAGTCCAACTCTCACTTCCATACACACCTACTGGAAAACCCTAGCTTGACTAGACAGACCTTTGTTTGTCTAGTAATGTCTGCTTTTTAACATACTATCTAGATTGGTCATAACTTTCCTTCCAAGGTGGAAGCTTCTTTTAATTTCATGGCTGCAATCACCATCTGCAGTGATTTTGGAGCCCAGGAAAATAAAGTCTGACACTGTTTCCACAGTTTCCCCATCTCTTTGCCATGAAGGGATGGTACTTGATACCATGATCTTAGTTTTCTGAATGTTGAGCTTTTAGTCAACTTTTTCACTCCCCTCTTTCACATTCATCAAGAGGCTTTTTAGTTCTTCTTCACTTTATGCCATACGAGTGGTGTCATCTGCATATCTGAGGTTATTGATAGTTCTCCCAACAATCTTGACTCCAGCTTGTGTTTCCTCCAGCCCAACATTTCTCATGATGTACTCTGCATATAAGTTAAATAAGCAGGGTGACAATATACAGCCTTGACATACTCTTTTTCCTATTTGGAACCAGTCTGTTTTTCCATGTCCTGTTCTAACTGTTGCTTCCTGACCTACATATAGGTTTCTTAAGAGGCTGGTCAGGTGGTCTGGTATTCCCTTTTCCTTCAGAATTTTCCACAGTTTATTGTGATCCACACAGTCAAAGGCTTTGTCATAGTCAATAAAGCAGAAATAGATATTTTTTTTGGAACTCTCTTGCTTTATCAATGAGCTAGTGGATGTTGGCAATTTGATCTCCGGTTCCTTTGCCTTTTCTAAAACTGGCTTGAACATCTGCAAGTTCACAGTTCATATATAGCTGAAGCCTGGCTTGGAGAAGTTTGAACATTACTTTACTAGCATGTGAGATGAGTGCAATTGTGCAGTAGTTTGTGCATTCTTTGGCATTGAGGGATGCACAGAGGGTTCAGCATATCCAATTGAATAATGTCATATACCACATTAACAAACTGACAGATTAAATTTATATGACTATCTCAATAGATACAGTAGAAATATTTGCCAAAATTAAACATCCTTTCAAGTAAACACTGAAAACTGAGAAGGAATGTGCATCAAAATATTAAAGGCTATAAATGACAAAGTCACAGCTAACTTAGACTGAATTATTTTTTCTAAGATCAGAAGCAAGACAAGTGCATCCACATTCACCACCCCTATTCACCATAATACAGAAAGTGATAGCCAGAGTAATTAGGCAAGAAAGAAACAAAATGAAACTAAATCAGAGAGAAAAAATATTGGCTCTATTTTGAGATGCTATGTTCTTATGTATTGAAAATCCTAAAGAATCCACCAAAAAACCCTATTAGAACTAATAAATTCAATAAAGTTACAGAAAAAGAAATCACAAACAAAAATTAGAATTTCTACACATTCACAAAAAGCTATTGAGAAAAACAATTTAAAATCAATCTTATTTGTAGTAGTAACTAAATAATGAAATACTTAGGAATAAAGGTAACCAGTGAAGGGGAAATCTATACACTAATTGTAGGACATTGATGAAAGAAATTAAAGACAATGAAAATACATGGAAAGATACTCCATGTTCATGGGGTGGGGGAATATAAATCATTAAAATATTCATAATACCAAAGCCATCTATGAACTCAGTATCAGTTCAGTTCATTTCAGTCACTCATTCGTGTCCAACTCTGTGACCTCGTGAATTGCAGCATGCCAGGCTTCCCTGTCCATCATCAACACCCGGAGTTCACTCAAACTCATGCCCATCGAGTCGGTGATGCCATCCAGCCATCTCATCCTCAGTCATCCCCTTCTCCTCCTGCCCCCAATCCTTCCCAGCATCAGAGTCTTTTCCAAAGAGTCAACTCTTCACATGAGGTGGCCAAAGTATTGGAGTTTCAGATTTAGCATCATTCCTTCCAAAGAAATCCCAGGGCTGATCTCCTTCAGAATGGACTGGTTGGATCTCCTTGCAGTCCAAGGGACTCTCAAGAGTCTTCTCCAACACCACAGTTCAGGGCATCAATTCTTCCGCACTCAGCTTTCTTCAGTCCAACTCTCACATCCATACATGACCACTGGAAAAACCATAGCCTTGACTAGACGGACATTTGTTGGCAAAGTAATGTCTCTGCTTTTGAATATGCTATCTAGGTTGGTCATAACTTTTCTTCCAAGGAGTAAGTGTCTTTTAATTTCATGGCTGCAATCACCATCTGCAGTGATTTGGAGCCCAGAAAAATAAAGTCTGCCACTGTTTCCACTGTTTCCCCATCTATTTCCCATGAAGTGATGGGACCAGATACCATGATCTCTGTTTTCTGAATGTTGAGCTTTAAGCCAACTTTTTCACTCTCCTCTTTTACTTTCATCAAGAGGTTTTTTAGTTCCTCTTCAGTTTCTGCCATAAGGGTGGTGTCATCTGCATATCTGAGGTGATTGATATTTCTCCCAGCAATCTTGATTCCTGCTTATGCTTCTTCCAGTCCAGCGTTTCTCATGATGTAGAAGTTAAATAAGCAGGGTGACAATATACAGCCTTGACGAACTCCTTTTCCTATTTGGAACCAGTCTGTTGTTCCATGTCCAGTTTTAACTGTTGCTTCCTGAGCTGCATACAAATTTCTCAAGAGGCAGATCAGGTGGCCTGGTATTCCCATCTCTTTCAGAATTTTCCACAGTTTCTTGTGATCCACACAGTCAAAGGCTTTGGCATAGTCAATAAAGCAGAAATAGATTTTTTTTGGAACTCTCTTGCTTTTTCCATGATCCAGCAGATGTTGGCAAATTTGATCTCTGGTTCCTCTGCCTTTTCTAAAACCAGCTTGGACATTAGGAAGTTCACAGTTCACATATTGCTGAAGCCTGGCTTGGAGAATTTTGAGCATTACTTTACTAGCATGTGAGATGAGTGCAATTGTGCAGTAGTTGCAGCATTCTTTGGCATTGCCTTTCTTTGGGAGTGGAATGAAAACGGACCTTTTCCAGTCCTGTGGCCACTGCTGAGTTTTCCAAATTTTTGGCATATTGAGTGCAGCACTTTCACAACATCATCTTTCAGGATTTGGAATACCTCAACTGGAATTCAATCACCTCCACTAGCTTTGTTCATAGTGATGCTTTCTAAGGCCTTCTTGACTTCACATTCCAGGATGTCTGGCTCTAGGTCTGTGATCACATCATCGTGATTATCTGTGTTGTGAAGCTCTTTTTTGTACAGTTCTTCTGTGTATTCTTGGCCATCTCTTCTTACTATGTTCTGCTTCTGTTAGGTCCATACCATTTCTGTCCTTTATTGAGCCCATCTTTGCATGAAATATTCCCTTGGTATCTCTAATTTTCTTGAAGAGATATCTAGTCTTCCCCATTCTGTTGTTTTCCTCTATTTCCTCTATTCCTCAGATGTTGTTTACCTCTACCTAATGTCCAAGGTCAGGGGCAGAAGCCGGGAGGACCCAATGCTGGAGGGGCGGCAGCCAAGAGAAGCTACTCCACATCCGAGGTCAGGGGCAGCGGCCCAGAGTGCCAGGCTGCAATGGCGTAAAACGGCCAAGAGGAGCTACCCCATATCCAAGGTCAGGGGCAGCGGCTGCGAGGAGTTACCCTATGTCCGAGGTCAGGGACGGTGGCCCAAGAGTGCCAGGCTGCGACAGTGCAGGAGCAGCCTAGAGGAGCTACCCCATGTCCGAGGTCAGGAGCCATGGCCGGGAGGAGCTACCTCCTGCCCGAGGCCAGGGGCAGCAGCCAGGAGGAGCTACCCCACGTCCAAGGAGCGTTGGTTGCATGGACGCAGGAGGACTTAAGGAGCTCTTCCACGTTCAAGGTCAGGAGGGGCGGTGGTGAGACGATACCCCTCATCCAAGTTAAGAGTAACCCAAGTAAGACGGTAGGTGTTGCAGGAGGGCATTAGACGGCAGATACACTGAAACCATAATCACAGAACACTATAGTCAATCTAATCACACTAGGACCACAGCCTTGTCTAACTCAATGAAACTAAGCCATGCCTTGTGAGGCTACCCAAGATGGGTGGGCCATGGTGGAGAGGTCTGACCGAATGTGGTCCACTGGAGAAGGGAATGGCAAACCACTTCAGTATTCTTGCCTTGAGAACCCCATGAATAGTATAAAAAGGCAAAATGATAGGATACTGAAAGAGGAACTCCCCAGGTCAATAGGTGCCCAATATGCTACTGGAGATCAGTGGAGAAATAACTCCAGAAAGAATAAAGGGATGGAGCCAAAGGCAAAAACAATACCCAGCTGTGGATGTGACTGGTGATAGAAGCAAAGTCTGATGCTGTAAAGAGCAATATTGCAACAGATCAGATCAGATCAGATCAGTCACTCAGTCATGTCCAACTCTTTGCGACCCCATGAATCGCAGCACGCCAGGCCTCCCTGTCTATCAACAACTCCCAGAGGTCACTCAGACTCACATCCATCAAGTCAGTGATGCCATACAGCCATCTCATCCTCTGTCGTCCCCTTCTCCTCCTGCCCCCAATCCCTCCCAGCATCAGAGTCTTCTCCAATGAGTCAACTCTTCGCATGAGGTAGACAAAACTCTGGAGTTTCAGCTTGAGCTTCATTCCTTCCAAAGAAATCCCAGGGCTGATCTCCTTCAGAATGGACTGGTTGGATCTCCTTGCAGTCCAAGGGACTCTCAAGAGTCTTCTCCAACACCACACTTCAAAAGCATCAGTTCTTCGGCACTCAGCCGTCTTCACAGTCCAGCTCTCACATCTATACATGACCACAGGAAAGACCATAGCCTTGACTAGGTGAACCTTTGTTGGCAAAGTAATGTCTCTGCTTTTGAATATGCTATCTAGGTTGGTCATAACTTTCCTTCCAAGGAGTAAGCGTCTTTTAATTTCACGGCTGCAGTCACCATCTGCAGTGATTTTGGAGCCCAGAAAAAGAAAGTCTGACACTGTTTCCACTGTTTCCCCATCTATTTCACATGAAGTGATGGGACCAGATGCCATGATCTTAGTTTTCTGAATGTTGAGCTTTAAGCCAACCTTTTCACTCTCCACTTTCACTTTCATCAAGAGGCTTTTTAGTTCCTCTTCACTTTCTGCCATAAGGGTGGTGTCATCTGCATATCTGAGTTTATTGATATTTCTCCCAGCAATCTTGATTCCAACTTGTGTTTCTTACAGTCCAGCGTTTCTCATGATGTACTCTGCATATAAGTTAAATAAACAGGGTGGCAATATACAGCCTTGACGTAGGAACCTGGAATGTCAGGTCCATGAATCAAAGCAAATTGGAAGTGGTCAAACAAGAAATGGCCAGAGTGAATGTTGACATTCTAAGAATCAGAGAACTAAAATGGACTGGAATGGGTGAATTTAACTCAGATGACCATTATATCTACTATTGTGTGCAGGAATCCCTCAGAGGAAATGGAGTAGCCATCATGGCCAACAAAAGAGTCTGAAATGCAATACTTGGATGCAATCTCAAAAACAATAGCATGATCTCTGTTCATTTTCAAGGCAAACCATTCAGTATCAGAGTAATCCAAGTCTATGCCCCAATGAGTAATGCTGAAGAAGCTGAAGTTGAATGGTTCTATGAAGACCTACAAGACCTTTTAGAACTAACACCTAAAAAAGATATCCTTTTCCTTATAGGGAACTGGAATGCAAAGTAGGAAGGCAAAAAATACCTGGAGTAACAGGCAAATTTGGCCTTGGAATACGGAATGAAGCAGGGCAAATGTGAATATAGTTTTGCCAAGAGAATGCACTGGTCATAACAAACACCCCCTTCCAACAGCACAAGAGAAGACTCTATACATGGACATCACCAGATTGTCAACACAGAAATCAGATTGATTATATTTTTTGCAGCCAAAGGTGGAGAAGCTCTATACAGTCAGCAAAAACAAGACCAGGAGCTGACTGTGACTCAGATCATGAGCTCCTTATTGCCAAATTCAGACTTAAATTGAAGAAAGTAGGGAAAACCACTAGACCATTCAGGTATGACCTAAATGAAATCCCTTATGATTATACAATGGAAGTGAGAAATAGATTTAAGGGCCTAGATCTGATAGATAGAGTGCCTGATGAACTATGGACTGAGGTTCGTGACATTGTACAGAAGACAGAGATCAAGACCATCCCCATGGAAAAGAACTCAGTATGACCCCTATCAAAATTCCAATGGTATTTTTTAAAAAATTCCAAAAATTTACATAAAACCATGATAGACCCAAAACAGCAACCCTCTCCAGCATTATTGCCTGGACAATTACGTGGATGGAGGACCATGGCAGGCAACAGTCCATTGCATTGCAGAGTCGAACATGACTGAGCAACTAAACACATTGTTAGGATGGCGATATTTTGTCAATTGATCTAAAGAGTTAATACAATTTGTATCAAAATATAATCTGCCTTTTAAAAAATTTATTTTATTAAATTATTGTTACTTTATTATGTTGAGTTAGTTTCAGCTCTACAGCAAACTGAATCAGCTATATGCATTTATTTATTCCCTCTATTTTAATTTCCTTTCCATTTAAGTCACCACAGAGTACTGAGTGTTAATATCTGCTGCACAGCTAAGTGATTCAGTTACATATATGCACATCTATATTAGTATTTGTACATATATGTATACTTAAAATTTCAGATTATTGTTCATTATAACAGAATATTGAACATCATCCCCTGTGCTATTGGAGAAGGCAATGGCACCCCCTCCAGTATTCTTGCCTGGAAAACCCCATGGAGCTTGGTAGGCTGCAGTGCATGGGGTCGCTAAGAGTTGGACATGACTGAAGTAATTTAGTAGCAGCAGCAGCAGCAGCAACAGCAGCCCCTATGCTATAGTATATCTTCATTATGTATTATTTTATACAGATTAGTTTTCATCTACTAATTCTAAACTCTTAAATTATCCCACCCTTTCCTCTTTGGTAGTCATAAACTTGTCTTCTATGTTTGTCTGATCCTGTTTTGTAAGTACCTTCATTTGTATCATTTTTTTAGATTTCACATATAAGAGATATCATACAGTATCACATGATATTAGTATGATAATCTCTTGGTCTATCCATGTTACTGCAAATAGTGTTATTTTATTCTTTTTATGGATAAGTAATATTCTACTATATGTATAAGGTAGAATATTGTTGGTAGACTATATATGTATTTACACATATATATCTGCATTACTTATTTTTTATTATAAATGGATGGGATTGTTTTATTTTCATATTGTTCATTGCTAGTATTTGGAAATATAATTGAATCTGTATTTATCTTGTATAACCCTGTTTACCTTTTTCATTAGTAGTAATTGCTTTTGGTTGGGGATGGAGGAGTTCTTAAAGATTTTTCTACATACAAATCAAGATCATGCATCTACAAATAGAAGTAGTTTTAATTCCTTTTTTCCAATTTGAGTGCCTCTACTCCCTTTTCTTCTACTTGGGCCAGAATCTACAGTATAATGCTGAATTAGAAGTTGTGAGGGTAGATGTATTTTCTTTTTTTCTGATCTCACATGGAAAGAATTCAGACATTTACCATTAAGTATAATGTTACCTGTAAACTTTTTAAGAAGCATTTTACATTTCAGGAAGTTCCTTTCTATTTTTTATTTGAGTGTTTTTTCGTATTGAATTGTATCCAATGCTTTTTTTTTTTTTACATCTTTTGATGTGGTTATGTGCTTTTATTTTATTATATAGTATTAATATTATGAATAACATTTGTTGATTTTTTAACGTTGAATTATGTTGAGATTTTAATGTTAAACTGTTTGTAATGGAATAAATTCCATTTGGTCAAGATACATAATCATTTTTGTATGTTTCTGGATTTCATTCACTAGATTTTGTTGAGTATTTTTTCCTCTATACTCATTTATAACTTTATTGCTACTTATGTTTCAGGTATTCCTTTGGCAAAGGTGTATGGATTCATTATATATTCTAATGTATTATCTATAGGTTATAAGATAAAGTCAAGCATGTATCTGCTGATATTTTTTAAGTTGACCTGATTTCATACTTAGAAATGTTTCTTAGTAGTAGGCTTCCCTAATGGCTCAGATGGTAAAGAATCTGCCTGCAATGCAGGAGACCTGTGCTCTATTTCTGGGTTGGGAAGATCCCCTGGAGAAATAATGGCAACTCACTCCAGTATTATTCCCTGGAGAATTCCATGTACAGAGGAGGCTGGCATGCTATGGTCCACGGGGTCGCAAAGAGTCAAATACCATTGAGTGACTATCACTCACTCACTCTATTACAAAATATATAGTATCCTTAAGTCATATCTTTCAAGTAAGCTTTCCACCTCTCAGAGCCTAGCTTTAAAATGGAGGCTAAATCATGCAAACATTAAAATGTAAAGTTTTTCATGTATAAACTGCAGCCCATGGAAAGAAAGTCCTTGTGTCATTTGTAATATTTTTTTGATATTGGCTGTATTAAGAAAAAAATGCCTATTAATGTTTTTCAGGTCGGTCATCAGACCACTGGGGGAGATTTCTGCTCTGGCTGTGATATCCTGAGGCAAAAAATTAAGAAGCCTTTGGAAAAAGCATAATCACCTTTGTCTTATTTCATCTGATTTATAGTTTTGATTTCTATTAATTATTCCTTTAAAAATTTTAATTTCACATTTGTAGCTTTTATTTCACTTTGATAAATTAACTTCAATGTAAGATTTATTTACACAATTATTTATAGTAACAGACACAGTGATCCACATTCTTCTTTACAGATGGCTTTTGTCAGAACTTCATTACTTTGTGATATGAGGAAAAAGATTATCGGCCTGATGTGGAATAGTATTTCTGTAGTGTCATAGAATAGCCATCTCCCAAGTAATATCTGGAAGTAGAATGTTTGCGTTTGCTTGAGGCTTAAAAGTAATAGCTCATGTTTTATCCTCAATTAACATAAAATAATCATTGAAAATAAAATTGATCCAGTGATTTGGATTGAAAGTCATGTCCATATGACTGATTTACATTTTGATAATATAATTATGTCACAAATCACTAAGTTGCATATCATGAGTATTTCAGAGATGAAATTGGTGGTGACTTTGTAATTTTCTGGGTTGATAATTATCATGTATCATGATGCATTACCTTTGACTTGCACTCTAAAGTGAAAGTGAAAATGAAGTCGCTCAGTGGTGTCCGACTCTGTGCGACCCCATAGACGGCAGCCCACCAGGCTCCCCCGTCCCTGGGATTCTCCAGGCAAGAACACTGGAATGGGTTGCCATTTCCTTCTCCAATGCATGAAAGTGAAAAGTGAAAGTGAAGTCGCTCAGTCGTGTCCGACTCTTCGAGACCCCATGGCCTGCAGCCCACCAGGCTCCTCTGTCCATGGGATTTTCCAGGCAAGAGTACTGGAGTTGGGTGCCATTGTCTTCTCCAATTTGCACTCTAACAAGGGCTCAAACCACAACCAACATAGTTAACTTCCAACCTGGCAAAATAGTGGAGCATTAGAATCCTCTCAGGCAATTATATTCTTGAGATTTCCTAAAGTTTGGAAGTAAGAACCAGATTCTTAGGACATACAGGTTTGTCAGATACAAACACTGGTATGGCAAATCTTAATTTTAAGACCTTTCTATACTGATGCTACTTTCAGTTTTATGTTACATGGACAGAAATTATTCAGGGATATATTTTTATCTCGTGATACTGACAATATATGTGTTATTAAGTTCTGCAGCTTCTTACACTATTGATATTATGAAATCCCTCAGTATAGTGAAGATGAAGAACATATCAGGGATAAAATTCTCACACTTCCTTCTGCAATTATCATTCACAATGTATATACTTGAAGATTGTATTAGTAATTCAATAAGGCAGTAAGTTCCCAAATATCTTCCTGGAATTACTCTGAAACTCATGCCAGTAATTCTAAATGGTCATTAGACTGTGTGAGAAAATTAAAGACACCATATTGTCTAATAATTTGTTTCTATCTAGGAAAGAATATTTTACCCAGGTAAAGCCTTTGAGACCCTGAGATATTAAATTACATGTCCAAGATATCATTTTTAGTCAGTGGTGGAGATTAAAATGTATATTTACTATACTACACTGCTCTTAATACCAATCTACTTTTACATTTTATTAAGTATCACACAATGATCATGGCCAAATATTTCTTTGACATAAATGGATGTTGTATTTACTTAAGGCATATCATGACTGGATATAATGAAAGAGCAAGGAACTGAGGCACTACCAGCTCCATTATCAAAGTCAGACCCAAGATAGAAACATCACATAGTTTTCAGCATTATGCCTGGTACCTATGAAACCATATGGCAGTGGTGGAAATGTAATAATATTAAAAGAAGCAAGATAGCACTCATAAGAAAGATCTTTCCCAAGGCACACAGCACAAAATTCCTCAGTGTGACAACAATTGTGATAGCTACAGGCCACCAAAGAAAGAAATATTGTGACAGCTGTAAGACATCAAAAAGGATCTCTGTTCTTATAACAAGCAAAGAAATAAACTTACAGCTATTTGAAAAACTAAAGAGAGAAACCCACTTCTCTTAATCTCTTTTTGAGATTTTACTCAGATTATACTCTTTTGTAATCCTTGTTCCTTTACTCAAACATTGTCAACCTTTAAAACTTTTAATTCATCTTCTAAAGGTACAATAATAATAAAAATAATATAGATGCATATTCAAAAGATGGGTTGAATGGAATCAGATCAGTTCAGTTCAGTCGCTCAGTTCAGTTCAGTTCAGTCGTCCAGTCATGCCTGACTGTTTGCAACCCCATGAAATGCAGCATGACAGGCCTCCCTGTCCATTATCAACTGCCAGAGTCTACCCAAACCCATGTCCATTGAGTCAGTGATGCCATCCAACCATCTAATCCTCTGTTGTTTCCTTCTCCTCCTGCCCTCAATCTTTCCCAGCTTCAGGGTCTTTTCTAATGAGTCAGCTCTTCACATCAGGTGACCAAAATACTGGAGCTTCAGCTTCAACATCAGTCCTTCCAATAAATACCTAGAAAGGATATCCTTTAGGATAGACTGGTTGGATCTCCTTGCAGTCCAAGGGACTTTTAAGGGTCTTCTCCAACACCACAGTTCAAAAGCATCAATTCTTTGGCACTCAGTTTTCTTTATAGTCCAACCCTCACATCCATACATGACCACTGGAAAAACCATAGCATTGATTAGACGGACCTTTGTTGGCAAAGTAATGTCTCTGCTTTTTAACATGCTGCCTAGGTTGGTGATAACTTTCCTTCTAAGTGGTATCTTTTAATTTCATGGCTGTAATCAGCATCTGCAGTGATTTTGGAGCCCAGAAAAAGAAAGTCAGCCACTGTTTCCACTGTTTCCCCATCTATTTCCCATGAGTTGATGGGACGGGATGCCATGATCTTAGTTTTCTCAATATTGAGCTTTAAGCCAACTTTTCACTGTCCTCTTTCACTTTCATCAAGAGACTCTTTAGTTCTTCTTCACTTTCTGCCATAAGGGTGGTGTCATATGCATATCTGAGGTTATTGATATTTCTCTTGGCAATCTTGATTCCAGCTTGTGCTTCCTCCAGCCCAGCATTTCTCATTATGTACTCGACATATAAGTTAAGTAAGCAGGGTGACAATATACAGCCTTGAAGTACCCTTTTCCTATTTGGAAACAGTCTGTTTTTCCATGTTCTGTTCTAACTGTTGCTTCCTGACCTGCATACAGGTTTCTCATGGGGCAGGTCGGGTGGTCTGGTAGTCCCATCTGTTTCAGAATTTTCCACAGTTTATTGTGATCCACACAGTCAAAGGCTTTGGCATAGTCAATAAAGAAGAAATATATGCTTTTCTGGAACTCTTTTGCTTTTTCCATGATCCAGTGGATGTTGGCAATTTGATTTCTGGTTCCACTGCTTTTTCTAAATCCAGCTTGAAGATCTGGAAGTTCATGGTTCATGTATTGCTGAAGCCTGGCTTGGAGAATTTTGAACATTACTAGCGTATGAGATGAGTGCAATTGTGTGGTAGTTTGAGCAATCTTTGACATTCCCTTTTTTGGAACTGGAATGAAAACTGACCTTTTCCAGTCCTGTGGCCACTGCTGAGTTTTCCAAATTTGCTGACATATTGAGTGGAGCCTTTTCAGAGTATCATCTTTCAGGATTTGAAATAGCTCAACTGGAATTCCATCACTTTCACTAGCTTTGTCCATTTTGATGTTCCCTAAGGCCCACTTGACTTCACATTCCAAAATTCTGGCTCTAGGTGAGTGTAAATGATCACACCATCGTGATTCTGGGTTGTGAAGAACATTCTTGTACAGTCTTCTGTATATTCTTGCCACCTCTTCTTAATATATTCTACTTCTGTAGGTCCAAACCATTTCTATCCTTTATTGAGCCCATCGTTGCATGAAATGTTCCCTTGGTATCTCTAATTTTCTTGAAGAGATCTACAGTCTTACCCATTCTATTACTTTCCTCTATTTCTTTGCATTGATTGTTGAGGAAGGCTTTCTTATCTCTCCTTGTTATTCTTTCAAACTCTTCATTCAAATGGGTATATCTTTCCTTTTCTCCTTGGTCTTTCACTTCTCTTCTTTTCACAGTTATTTGTAAGGCCTCCTCAGACAGCCATTTTGCTTTTTTGCATTTCTTTTTCTTGGGGATGGTCTTGATTCCTGTCTCCTGGACAATGTTACTCAGTTCAATTAGTTCAGTCACTCAGTCATGTCCAACTCTTTGTGACCCCATGAATCGCAGCATGCCAGGCCTCCCTGTTCATCACCAACTCCTGGAGTTTACCCAGAGTCACGTCCATTGAGTCAGTGATGCCATCCAGCCATCTCATCCTCTGTCGTCCCCTTCTCCTCCTGCCTTCAATCCCTCCCAGCATCAGAGTCTTCTCCAATGAGTCAACTCTTCGCATGAGGTGGCCAAAATATTGGAGTTTCAGCTTTAGCATCATTCCTTCGAAAGAAATTCCAGGATTGATCTCCTTCAGAAAGGACTGGTTGGATCTTCTTGCAGTCCAAGGGACTCTCAAGAGTCTTCTCCAACACCACAGTTCAAAAGCATCAATTCTTCGGCGCTCAGCCTTCTTCACAGTCCAACTCTCACATCCATACATGACCACAGGAAAGACCATAGCCTTGACTAGGCGAACCTTTGTTGGTAAAGTAATGTCTCTGCTTTTGAATATGCTATCTAGGTTGGTCATAACTTTCCTTCCAAGGAGCAAGCGTCTTTTAATTTCATGGCTGCAGTCACCATCTGCAGTGATTTTGGAGCCCAGAAAAACAAAGTCTGACACTGTTTCCACTGTTTCCCCATCTATTTCCCATGTAGTGATGGGACCAGATGCCATGATCTTCGTTTTCTGAATGTTGAGCTTTAAGCCAACCTTTTCACTCTCCACTTTCACTTTCATCAAGAGGCTTTTTAGCCCCTCCTCACTTTCTGCCATAAGAGTGGTGTCATCTGCATATCTGAGGTTATTGATATTTCTCCCGGCAATCTTGATTCCAACTTGTGTTTCTTCCAGTCCAGCATTTCTCATGATGTACTCTGCATATAAGTTAAATAAACATGGTGACAATATGCAGCCTTGACGTACTCCTTTTCCTAGTTGGAACCAGTCTGTTGTTCCATGTCCAGTTCTAACTGTTACTTCCTGACCTGCATACAGATTTCTTAAGAGGCAGATCAGGTGGTCTGGTATTCCCATCTCTTTCAGAATTTTCCATAGTTTATTGTGATCCACACAGTCAAAGGCTTTGGCATAGTCAATAAAGCAGAAAGAGATGTTTTTCTGGAACTCTCTTGCTTTTTCCATGATCCAGCGGATGTTGGCAATATGATCTCTGGTTCCTCTGCCTTTTCTAAAACCAGCTTGAACATCAGGAAGTTCACGGTTCACATATTGCTGAAGCCTGGCTTGGAGAATTTTGAGCATTACTTTACTAGCGTGTGAGATGAGTGCAATTGTGCGGTAGTTTGAGCACTCCTTGGCATTGCCTTTCTTTGGGATTGGGATGAAAACTGACCTTTTCCAATCTTGTGGCCACTGCTGAGTTTTCCAAATTTGCTGGCATATTGAGTGTAGCACTTTCACAGCATCATCATTCAGGACTTGGAATAGCTCCACTGGAATTCCATCACCTCCACTAGCTTTGTTCGTAGTGATGCTTTCTAAGGCCCATTTGACTTCACATTCCAAGATGTCTGGCTCTAGGTCAGTGATCACATCATCATGATTATCTGGGTCTTGAAGCTCTTTTTTGTACAGTTCTTCTGTGTATTCTTGCCACCTCTTCTTAATATCTTCTGCTTCTGTTAGGTCCACACCATCTCTGTCCTTTATCGTGCCCATCTTTGCATGAAATGTTCCTTTGGTATCTCTGATTTTCTTGAAGAGATCCCTAGTCTTTCCCATTCTGTTGTTTTCCTCTATTTCTTTGCATTGATCACTGAAGAAGGCTTTCTTATCTCTTCTTGCTATTCTTTGGAACTCTGCATTTAGATGTTTATATCTTTCCTTTTCTCCTTTTCTTTTCGCTTCTCTTCTTTTCACAGCTATTTGTAAGGCCTCCCCAGACAGCCATTTTGCTTTTTTGCATTTCTTTTCCATGGGGATGGTCTTGATCCCTGTCTCCTGTACAATGTCACGAACCTCATTCCATAGTTCATCAGGCACTCTATCTATCAGATCTAGGCCCTTAAATCTATTTCTCACTTCCACTGTATAATCATAAGGGATTTGATTTAGGTCATACCTGAATGGTCTAGTAGTTTTCTCTACTTTCTTCAATTTCAGTCTCCTAGAATACTACCCAGCAATTTCGTTCCTAGGTACACATCAAAGAGACATAAAAGCATATGTCTACATAGAAAATTTTGTAAGGATGTTTACAGTAGTATTCTTCATAAAGTGTGCATGCCTCCTCAATAGCTCAGTCATGTCTCACTCTTTACAACCCCACAGACTGTAGCCTGCCAGGCTTTTTATAACAGACACAAGGTGAAAGCCACCCAAAAAGTTGTTATTAATATATACATACAGTGAACTCATCCACAAAAAAAGAATATATGGTACAACTTGAACTCAAGTACAACTTGAGTGATTTTTTCACATGAAATGTCCAGAATAAGCAAGTCCATATGGAGGGAAAGAAAATTAGTATTAGCTCTGTCACACTGTCACCACATCATGTTGGTCCCATGGCACAAGTTCTCTATTGTATAGGCAGCGGATGGGATATCAGAAAGGATTGCCAGAGGATCCAACTAGTCACTTTATTTTAGAATGTTGTACTATTTATCATTTATTCCCCTTGAGTCTGATATTCCAGTTCATATCCTAAGATGGCAAGAAAAGGTATGTGTGTATTTTTTGTGTGTATGTGTATTTGCATGTGTATACACTGCATACACTGAATTTCTCTATCATTTTTAGTGACTTGAGTGAGGAAGGGTAGGTTTTAGAAGCTTGGTCTGTTAACTTTATCCTATCCACCACTCCTCTTCCTCCAATGATACGATCTTTAATTATTTTAATAAAACTATCAAAAAAGTGATAAGGATTGGCTGAATTATTTCTCTATGTGAGGCATTTTCTGGAGAAGTCCTGAACTGGAGGTGAATCTGCTGTACTGATTGAAAGTGTGAGATCTTCACAGACAGTTTAAGTGATAAACACATTGCTTAGATGTGGAACTCAGATAGGTCAAGAAGTCTTTGTGTATTCACTGAAATTCATGATGAACAAGAGCTAAGAGAAATAAGGGGTCGAACAAAAAGATTAGCATAACATATCCAAAATGACCCCTTGAAATTATTTAAAACCCAGAAGATGGTGACTTCTGATGTACAACTCAGGCTAAAATTCAACTTCCTTTTAAAGCATTAGCCACAGAAAATAGCTTAACTAAAAATTCATACTACAACATCAATTATTTATCTGACAAACTTTAATCACAGAGTCTGTCTATATAGAAAACCTAATGATATTCCTTCTCCAAAATTTTGAAAAAGTAGCCAAACACATTACAATGAACCAAAATATTGCAATAAAAATAAACACAAGACATACCTGACAATTAAAAGCATATATCACTACTTGCGTTACATAAAAACATTTTAAAAAATCACATTTATGTTTTACTTGAAATTCAATTTAAAAAACTGTGAAACAGATGCTTCCTAAAAAACTACTTTCCATAATTTTTGCAATGAATGTAAAGCTTTAACATGAAAGTTGAATTATTTGACTAATGATGCTTATTATTAGTATCTAATAATTTGATGAGTGATAAAAAACCCAGAAGTTTATAGTTTCTTAAATAACATACTTAAACTTTACATAAAAGTTATTTCTAAGAAAGATATATACATAAAAGTGTTTTTGGAAAACTATTTGCTATATTCAAGATATTTATTCTATTGGGACAACATAATTTGTAATAGAATTTTAAATACAAAAAGAAAATGTCTTTCTTATTTTACTCATTCCCTTTCCACTAGCTGTTCATTATATTTCATTTTATTCACTAAGCATATTAACAACTTTGTGCCATACAGACAAAAATAACCAAAAATTTACCCAAACATAACTCACAATCTAGGGCAGACAAGTGAACAAATAATCAAGACAAAATGAGATAAGAAAGGTAAAGAATCATTTTAATTATATAAATAACTTGCTAAATGACAAATAGCAAGTAAGTAGTAGATATGGTTTTTTGATTCGATGACTCTAAGACAAAAAGATACTGTCACCACAAGAATGTCTCTTAGTTTCAGGACACAGGGTTAAAGCATAGAGTTATGAGCAATAATTGAAATAATATTTAAATGAACAAATGTATGACCATTTAGGAAACTAAATTAATTGGGTTGAACATATCTTTATCTTGTATGTTTTTAGAATAGACATAAATTATTCAATACAAAGATGACATGCTGGTTTACCCCTAACACTGACATTTCAATATTTCAAAGTCTACTACCATATTACAGATTGTAATAAAGATATTTTAATATACCTTAAAGAATTCATTTTTGTATTATTTACATTAGTCTAAACAAGAATGTTGTACTTTTTCATTGTTCACATTTATTTATAAGAATACACTGTGACCATGTGTTCTAAGGAATACAAAGTCATGAAGATTCAAACTCAACATCCATTCTGATATGATAAACAAAATAAAATATTTTAAGCTCTGTAATCTAACTGCTCCCAGTAAAAAAACATTTTGAAAATTTAAAAATTTTTAAAACTTATAAGTTGCCTTAATGGCACAAATGTGTGTCTTGGTGATTCAACCAAGATACCACTAAAAAGTCAAAAACTTAATTTTTATTGGAGTTAATTGTGTTACAATATTGAGTTAGTTTCTACTGTGCAATGAAGTGAATCAGCTCTTTGTACATATATATCTCCTTCTTAAACCTCCCTCCCAATCCCACATCCCACCCATCTAGGTCATCACAGTACTCTAGTACTAGGTCATCTAGTCCTCATCACAGAGTACTGAGCTGAGTTCCCTGTGCTGTATAGTAGGTACCCACTAGCTATCTGTTTTACACGTGGTAGTGTATATATGTCAGTTTCTAATCTCCCAGTTTATTCCACTCTCCCCTCTGGCCACCCCTACCCTAAGGCATGCCCACATATCCATTCTCCACGTCTGTGTCTGTATTCCTGAAGCAAGAGGAAAATTAATAGAGAGTAAGAGAAAACTTAACAATAGCTTGAAAGAGTAAATATATGTAAAACCTTCTGACAGTCTTTCAGAGTTAAAGCAAACATGTTTTGACATATAAAATTAGGAGTAAAACAAGAACTTAGACAATGCTTACTAAAATGTTCACACAGAAGAAGCACAGACATTTTGTTGATTCTTGATATTATTGGTATATACTTGAAATATAGTGGAATAAATCAACTAATCACCCAACTTTTCAATTTTGGCACTGTGAATAAATATAAAATGAGATAAATGGCAGCATTCTTAGATATTAGAATTGTTTTTAGTACTGACATTAAGCAAATACTTTGTTACTTATTAATTGTCAAAGCTATATACATAATAGTTGCTCAAATTTTATCATTCTAAATGCCTAGAAGTTACAGTTACATAATTTTTCTGTAATAAGCTGATCAATAAATACCAGCTCCAAAGTAACATTCAAATTATTCTGAAGTTTCAAGTTTTTTACTTTTACATAGCAGTTCCATAGCACTAAATATATTATGATGTAGGGGATAATATGAAATTAAATATAGTATTTACTAGTGTTTAGTTGATATCTCCCTGAAAATAATGTTTATCTATTTTTTAATAAAAATATTTAAACACTTGCTACTTTTAAAAACTCTCTTTATAAGTACAGCTGATTTTTATTATTCAGAATAGTTCTATTCTACAAAGTCATCAGGAATGCTGAATTAGCAAGTATGAATTGTTACCCAGAGGAGAAAAACAGGATTAGGCTTCTATGAGCTCCAACACAGCATTTTCATCAATTTTGTGAGTTCATACCTTAAGATATCTTAAATACTACATACTGTGATTCGTTACGTTTGACTTCATGACCAATCACCCTATAACTCATGCCTGAACAAAGTTAGTTTAACACCAATATTTTCTCCATAAAGTCCATCACAGTCTTTCTGTACTTTGGAACACTAGACAGCATTTCAGCATGAGGGCCATTTTAAACAGCAAAGTCACAAAGAGCACAGAAATTGAAAAAAAAAAAAAACAACAACAAAAAAAACATTGGTAGGACACTTGAATACAGTATGAGAGGGGAAAATAGAAAACAAAGCAGTTGTTTTTTTCAATCTGAGCTGGAAACAAGCATGTTGGGCAACGCTGATTTTTTTTTTTTTTTTTCTTGCTCTGCATCTTCAAACAATTGGGATAAAAAGCTCAAGTATTGTTTCAAATAAATGAGTGTGTAGGTGAAGTTGCAAATATGGAATCTGCAAATAATGATGCTCAACAGCTGAAAGATGTATCTGTCAGGTGCAGCTTTCAGTTCAGTTCAGTCACTCAGTCATGTCCAACTCTTTGTGACACTATGGATTGCAGTATGATAGGCTTCCCTGCCCATCACCAACTCCCAAACTCATGTCCATCGAGTTGGTGATGCCATCCAACCATCTCATCCTCTGTCATTCCCTTCTCCTCCCTCCTTCAATTGTCCCCAGTACCAGGCTATTTTTTAATGAGTCAGTTCTTCACATCAGGTGGCCAAAGGATAGGAGCTTTAGCTTCAGCATCAGTCCTTCCAATGAATATTCAGGACTGATTTCCTTCAGGATGGACTGGTTGGATCTCCTTGCAGTTCAAGGGACTTGCAAGAGTCTTCTCCAATACCACAGTTCAAAAGCATTAATCTTTCAGCGCTCAGCTTTCTTTATAGTCCAACTCTCATATCCACACATGACTACTAGAAAAAACATAGCTTTGACTAGGTGGACCTTTGTTGGTAAAGTAATGTCTGTTTTTTAATATGCTATCTAGGTGGTCATAGCTTTTCTTCCAAGGACCAAGTGTCTTTTAATTTCATGGCTGCAGTCACCATCTGCAGTGACTTTAGAGCCCCCCCAAATAAAGTCTGTCACTATTTCCATTGTTTCCCCATCTATTTGCCATGATGTGATAGGACCAGATGCCATGATCTTAGTTTTCCGAATGTTGAGTTTAAGCAAACTCCTTAATCAAGGAGCAAATTCCTTAAGCAAACTCCTTCACTCTCCTCTTTCACTTTCATCAAGAAGCTCTTTAGTTCTTCTTTGTTTTTTGCCCTAAGAGTGGTGTCATCTACATATATGAGGTTATTGATATTTCTCCCAGTGATCTTGATTTCAGTTTGTGCTTCATCCAGCTCAGCATTTCACATGATGTATTCTGCATATAAGTTAAATAAGCAGGGTGACAATATACAGCCTTGAGCCTAAAGGTGTAGCTTTAGGCTCTCCTTTTTGAGGAACATCCTTCAGACTTCAGATGAATAACAACAAACTCACAGATTACAGATCTTCTTCAAAGTACATTGGGATAACATTTCAATAAACTGGTTGTAAATTGAAAGTAGAAACTTACAAGAAGTTTCTTAAACTTTTCATAAGTAACTTAAGTTACTTAAACATCTTAAGAAGAAAATCCTTTTATACACCTAACCTACCAAACATCATAACCACTTGGTCCATCTTACATTTTCAGGACAATGACATTAGCCTAAAGTTGAGAAAATCATCAAATGTAACATTTTATAATAAAGTGTTGACTATCTAATGCATTTAGTGAATACTACTCTAAAGTGAAATATAATGGCTTTATGGATACAGAATGAGTGTGTTACCCTGGAGATTCCATGACTGACCTACAGTTGTGGCTCCCTACTGCTGTCTAGCATCATGGCATAATGTATCACTACCCTGGGCAGGGGAGGGGGTTGGGCAGGAATCAAAATTCGAAGTACGGTTTCTACTGAATCTGTATCGCTTTTGCATCATTTTAAAGCTGAAAATATTTATATCAAATCTTCATAGGTTAGTGACCATAGTATTTTTCTGATCCCTTCCTCTCAGTCCCTTTTTTATAGATATACCTGAAGTAAATATCTTTAGTCATTGTTCTTATTAAATAGTAAGGTTACCAAATGCAGTGGCTGACCAGTAGAATATTTAGACTTCCAAATTATACAGTGTTAATGGTGACTGCAGCCACAAAATTAAAAGACACTTACTCCTTGGAAGGAAAGTTATGACCACCCTAGATAGCATATTCAAAAGCAGAGACATTATTTTGCCAACAAAGGTCCGTCTAGTCAAAGCTATGGTTTTTCCTGTAGTCATGTATGGATGTGAGAGTTGGACTGTGAAGAAGGCTGAGCGCCGAAGAACTGATGCTTTTGAACTGTGGTGTTGGAGAAGACTCTTGAGAGTCCCTTGGACTGCAAGGAGATCCAACCAGTCCATTCTGAAGGAGATCAGCCCTGGGATTTCTTTGGAAGGAATGATGCTAAAGCTGAAACTCCAGTACTTTGGCCACCTCATGCGAAGAGTTGACTCATTGGAGAAGACTCTGATGCTGGGAGGGATTGGGGGCAAGAGGAGAAGGGGACGACAGAGGATGAGATTGCTGGATGGCATCACTGACTCGATGGATATGAGTCTGAGTGACTCCGGGAGTTGGTGATGGACAGGGAGGCCTGGTGTGCGGTGATTCATGGGGTCGCAGAGTCGGACACGATTGAGCAACTGAACTGAACTGAACTGAATGTTTTGATCAAAGGTTTTTCCTGATTTTGATTTTAAAATTAACATTAAATAAATGATTTAGATAGGAATGGGCACAAACAGGGTAGAGCCAGTAATCACCTCATATGCACTAGCAAGCTATTCTAGTTGATTCCTACCTCACTGATTAGGGCCAGTTTTAACTGACCACTTATAGCTTTTAATTGATTTATCCTATTCTATGTAATAAAATATTTTATATGTCATTTCAGTAGATAAAACTGTATATGTAAATTTTCTTTTCAAGAGTATGTATTTGCATAATATATGGTGTTTTATACTACTATAATGTTTAAGTGAATTGGTTCAAAATGTTCATTTGTGTTAAAGATCAGCAATTTTATATTAGCATGAAAAGCCAGAAAAAATATAAAGAGTTTATTGAATTAAAGAATTGCATTAAAACGAGTAGAAAAGGAAAAGACAAAAATTTGGAAAGAAAGGGCTAGAAAATGCACATTCCAATTTATATGATGCTCTGAAAAAGGAAAAACTATGGTAACAGAATTCAGATCAGTGGTCACTAGAAACTGGATAGAGAGAGCTTAAGAGAAATTTCTGAGGTGATATATATGAATAAAAAAAAAAGATGAGAGTGAAAAAGTTGGCTTAATGCTCAACATTCAGGAAACGAAGATCATGGCATCCAGTCCCATCACTTCATGGCAAATAGATGGGGAAACAATGGAAATAGTGACAGACTTTATTTTGGGGGAGGCTCCAAAATCACTGCAGATCGTGACTGCAGCCATGAAATTAAAAGACACTTGGTCCTTGGACGAAAAGCTATGACCACCTAGACAGCATATTAAAAAGCAGAGACATTACTTTACCAACAAAGGTCCATCTAGTCAAAGCTATGTTTTTTCTAGTAGTCATGTGTGGATGTGAGAGTTGGAGTATAAAGAAAGCTGAGAGCTGAAAGATTAATGTTTTTGAACTGTGGTATTGGAGAAGACTCTTGAGAGTCCTTTGTACTGCCAAGAGATTCATCCAGTCCATCCTGAAGGAAATCAGTCCTGAACATTCATTGGAAGGAATGGAGCTGAAGCTCCTATCCTATGGCCACCTGATGCAAAGAAATAACTCACTGGAAAAGACCCTGATGCTGGGAAATATTGAAGGCTGGAGGAGAAGGGGACAACAGAGGATGAGATGATTGGATGGCATCATCAATGTGATGGACATGAGTTCGGGTAGGCTCCAGGAGTTGGTGATGGTCAGGGAAGCCTGGCGTGCTGCAGTCCATGGGGTCACAAAGAGTCAGACGTGACTGAGTGACTGAACTGACTTGAAAATGACAAAAAAAAAAAAAAAAAGAATAAGTTAAATAATATAAAGATTAAGGACTTGGGAAATCATCACTGATGCAGTGGTTAGAACCCGGTGGTCTCCCTCCCCTGAGGGCCCAAGTTTAATCCCTTATTGGGGAACTAAGACCCACAAGCCAAAGGCACATTAAAAGAAAGATTAGGGACTTCTTTTTACCATATGATAGAATTACAGGAGTACAGAAGTCCACAGAGTGGGAGAAGGCAGTGTAATAGATCTACCTACAAAGTATGTTTAGGACTCCTAAAGTAAAAAGGGCTAAAGACTTAAACAGATATTTCATAGCAGTGTGTATCCAAATGACCAGTATGATAAAAAGTTCATTAGGAAATGGAAATTAAATTCCATGAAAGGAGTCACAACACTGGTAAAATGGAAAATATGGCAATATCCAGTGTAAGCAAGGTCAGTCTTCAAGACCTTAATTATCAACATTAATCAAACTTAAGATATTCTTTAGCTTTAACATTTTTATATATTATTTTAGCTAACAAGCTTATTAATGACTGTGTTCTAACATTTTCTAAGGGCAAAAGATTACACCTCACAGGTTAAAATTTTTCTGTAAAATCATATATTTCATTCAACTTACTCATCTTTGTTTCCAGTTAATTATAGGCCTCTCATTGATATGGCAGCTCTGACACTAATTTTATTCTAAATCTCTTATATGGATAGCCTGCAATGAAACCCATGGAAGCATCCCATATTTATCTTGTTTACCTTACTAATTTTGCAAATTAAAAAATTGTTAATTAATCACCATTCTTATATTCTCCATATCTACTTAAAACTTAAAAATCTGATGTTTTATAGACTATTTTTCAATAGGTCAGCCATTTTTATTCATTGATGCTTTGTGATGGAAATACTATGGACAGCAATTTATTGACAAAATGCTCTTAAATATATGAAACTACAATGCAACGTGATCTGTTATCAAGGAAGCTCAATTTCACATATAATTGTAAAAATAGTGACTTGCTTCTTTGAATGATCATTTATTATATAGTAGACTCTGATAACTTTCTTTCAATCTGTTTTTAAAATTTATCTCAATAATGTTCCTTCTACAGTAGATTTTAAATAATTTTCCATTGCTCATTTATACATACACAATGGATTATCATTAAGCCTTAAAAAATAATCATTTGTGGCAATATGGAAGGACCTGATGGCATTGTGCTAAATGAAATAAATCAGAGAGTTGAAGACTGTATGATCTCACTTACATATAGAATTCAGAAAACAAAAGAAGTATGAATAAAGAGAACAGACTGATGATTGCCAGAAGGAAAGGTGCTTGGAGATGGATAAAATGAGCAAATAGGAGGTCAAAGGGTGTGAATTTCTGGTTATAAAATAACTAAGTCATGGGAAGAATAATTATGTATATTCCAGATGGTAGGCTCCAGTTCATGGGGTCTCTAGGAGTCGGACACAACTGAGCGACTTCACTTTCACTTTTCACTTTCATGCATTGGAGAAGGAAATGGGAACCCACTCCAGTGTTCTTGCCTGGAGAATCCCAGGGACAGTGGAGCCTGGTGAGCTTCAGTCTACGGGGTCGCACAGAATCGGACACAACTGAAGCGACTTAGCTGCAGCAGCAGCAGCAGCAGATGGAGAAGGATATATGATGAGAGGAAGACAAGAGAATTTTGTATATTGTAGGAAGAAAGGAAAACTTAAGCCATGGCACTGAGGTTGAAACATATTTCATGTCAAACTTGAGGGGCATGATGGCAATGGAACATCTAGGGATTGGTTATATGTGACTCAGAAGGAATCTTGAAATAGTTGCTTTGATAAAAAGATGAAGCAGACAATAGCTACTGCGATTTGGTGTCTGAAAATTGGACTTTCTGATTCAGAATTATACTTTATGAATACTTTTAGATTAAATCAGTGGAGATTAAAAAAAGAACAGATAAATGTTTTTTCTCATACAATAAGTCTGAGATATCAGAATTTCTCCATATTAATATTAATCAGAGATTAATTAGAGATGTAATAAATTCTCAATTAAAGATATAATAAATAGTTCTTATCCAATCAGTCTTGTCTAACTATTAGCACAATATTTCAGTACCTAGAAATATTTCTTAAATATATAATTGAGTGAATAATGTTAATGTATGCATCTGGTCCCATCACTTCATGGGAAATAGATGGGGAAACAGTGGAAACAGTGTCAGACTTCATTTTTTTGGCTCCAAAATCACTGCAGATGGTGACTGCAGCCATGAAATTAAAAGACACTTACTCCTTGGAAGGAAAGTTATGACCAACCTAGTTAGCATATTCAAAAACAGAGACATCACTTTGCCAACAAAGGTCTGTCTAGTCAAGGCTGTGGTTTTTCCAGTAGTCATGTATGGATGTGAGAGTTGGACTATGAAGACAGCTGAGCACTGAAGAATTGATGCTTTTGAACTGTGGTGTTGCAGAAGGCTCTTGAGAGTCCTTGGACTGCAAGGATATCCAACCAGTCCATCCTAAAAGAGATCAGCCCTGGGTGTTCTTTGGAAGGAATGATGCTAAAGCTGAAACTCCAGTACTTTGGCCACCTCATGTGAAGAGTTGACTCATGGAAAAGACTCTGATTTTGGGAGGGATTGGGGACAGGAGGAGAAGGGGACGACAGAGGATGAGATGACTGGATGGCATCACCGACTCAATGGACTTGAGTTTGAGTGAACTCCGGGAGTTGGTGATGGACAGGGAGGCCTGTCATGTTGCAGTTCATGAGGTCACAAAGAGTCGGACACGACCGAGCGACTGAACTGAACTGATGCCTTGAAAAGACAGTGGTTTTGTCTGGGTTAGTTATATCACAGATCTAACAAATGAAAGTGTGAGGACAATAAAAATTTTATTTACTTTTACTATTATTTTACTTCAGAAATTTATGAAGAGGAAAACCAATCTTTAATTCAGAAAAAATAACTACAGTAATACAGTCTTTTTATTTATAATGATATTTTATTCAGTTGTTAAATGTCTTTAAAATATATCTTCAAAGATGTACCAACTACTGTCACCTATTCTGCAGCTTGTCTTCTGCCAGTTGAAGGCCTGTGAATGTAACAGTTAAAATTAAAATTGCTAATCCTAGACCTGAAAAAAAAGACAGTGGAAAATATGCATCTTATTTTCACTGTCATATTAGACTTAGAACAACTAGTTCTGTCAAGTAACGAAGGGCCCAGTACATTTTTCCTTGTGGATGAATGAAAATATTTCACAGGATGTTTAAAATCTTTTCATATACACCTAAAAGAAAAGATTCAACACAGCATCAGTATACAAATAATTCATTAAATCAATGCTCTTTGGGATGTTTTAACAGTGGGAGAAGAAGAATGGATTTAATTAGAACTTTAGGAGAGACAACATTAAGCACAAGGATGATTAGATCAGAAATTGTTAATATCCATCTTGCTTCAAAGATAAATTAGACACTTTGAGTACAAAGAAAGTTAAATTAAAATTGTTCAGGTAAGTAACCTGCAGATCACTGGACTCCACATGGTCATGGATACAGAGGCTAAATTCAGTGCACTTGGCAAGAGGTATTACTTCATTATGCTTTGGTAATTGCTATTAATGGTATTCTACAAAAATCAAGGTCTACTTATTCAAGAGACTACCTCATGGCCATTGCTATTTCCTAAATTTGCTGAGTGTTTTCTAAGTGAATTGTTCATATGTCCTTCTCATGTCCTTATACTCTTCTCTACTTCACATTTCTCAGAAGTAAATATTCAGTTAAAATACAGCTCCTCCAGAGTCTCAATGGAGTGCTTATGATTGGGTCCTTTTAATAACCATATAATCTCTCTCTTATTCCCAGAGAGCATTTTACAAAGATCTTTGTTATAAAACTTATGATGATGTGTAATTCTCTTTCTACACATCTTTCTCCTCAACTAGATTAGGAAAACAAGAGCAGAAAGTATGTATTTAACTTTAAGAATTTTTTTCAGAACTTGGTACATAGTAAATCATGAGTTAAAGTTGCTTAATGAACAAATGTAAACATGATTGAAAGGATAAAGAGAAGAGTGAATGAATAAACAAATAGATTAATGAGTTAAAAGTATTGGTGAGCAGACTAATTATACCCCTTGCTTATGCTAATGCTTTTGCTCCGTTGACATCTCTCTGTAAAATCTATATTTCTGTCAACTACCTGTATTATGCTCCAACTCTTGGCATTGCTAATATCTACTATCTCCTCAGGCCATTTTTGATTCCTTTCTCTCAGTTGTATTCTTACTACTTCATCCCTGATTCTCACCATTTCCAGGTATCTTCATTATCCATTCAGTTTCTTGGCATTTCAGTTGGTTGGCCTCTTCATCTTCTGAGATTGACTTATTTCTGTAAGTTCTTTCATTTCTGTTTCTTATAATTATCTGAAGTTGTTTTTCCTTTAACATAATAACTTGAAACTCCTATTTTTTTAAAGCTTGTTTTCACTAATATATTGCTTTTATCAAGCATATTTCCAGCCTGTTCTTCCCTCTACTTTTTTGCTTCTTTCCACAGTGGTTATTCCTTGCCCTCTTCAGTTCACCATGGTTCACCATGGCAAATGGTTCATTACAAATTTTCTCAGGACTCTTGTTATAGTGTTGTGCCAGTCTAGCACCACTGAAGAAAATTTCAGAATTTCTCAGATTTATACAAATATAAAGTAACCTTTTTTTTCACCTCAAGTCTCTCAAACATTGTGCTCTTCCCCATTTCTCCGTCTCCTATTCTCCAGAGTGACAAAGCTTTAACTCTTTCAACCTCCATGACTTTATTCCAATCAAATCATAAGTGCTTTTGACTGCCTTCAAAATAACTTCTTGAATATTTTCTTCTATATAACTCTATCTTATGTTTTTCAACATTTTAAAATTCCTTTTTATACAGTTTTTATTTTATCTATTTATTTATTTATTTTTTTTGGAGAGAAGCAAGAACGTTATTTTAATTTAACATCAACAATGACACTGTGTAACAGCACAGGGAAGAGGCAGTGGAGAGAAGACACTCAGGTTTCCTGTACACCAACCAGCCTTAATTTTAATGGCAGAACCCCAGCAACTGGAAGCACCCCAGCTCTGGTGCCTCTCAGTGGAATGGGAAGGGGCAGGGAATTGGAACTCAGAGGCTAAGATCTTAGAGAAGGGCTGATGGCAAGCCCAGGGAGAGGCCGCAAGGCAGAGGGGAGTCCTCTAGCGTAGGTCTTCGGCCGTGAACATGCCCCTGGCCCTGCGCAGGATGGAGTCCTTGGCAGCATCATATGGGTGCTCCTTGGACGGGATCTCCAGTACAGCCGGAATGGAGCGCTGGTGGGCGTCAAGGGCGTGCCGCACCATCTCTGCGACGTACTGGTTGATAAGGATGATACGGATGTCATTCCGGTTTAGAAACTGCCGGAAAGTGTCTTCGATCTCATTGATGGTAGTATCCTTCTCCACCACCAGGAAATTAGGGTGGCGGTTCTTGTTAAGCTCCCCTATGCCGCCCAGCAGGAAGCCAGTCACAGTGTCCTCGTCTCCGATCACCGCAATTAGCTTCCCCCTCCCCGCCATCCTCACAGAGCAGCCGAGACCCTCAGCGACTGCCGGGTGTCACCGAAGCCCCGCCTTCGCAGCGAACCCTCCTTTTTATACAGTTTTTAAAGGTGAGTTTGTATTTACAGTTATTACAAAATAATGGATATATCCCCAATTAGGTTATATGGTGCATCCTTGAGCCTTTCTTAAAACCAATAGTCTATACTTCCCACTCTCCCATCAATGTATTGCGCCTCTCCTCCATCACTCCCTGTATTCTCACTGGTAACCACTAGTTTGTTCTCTATATCTGTGACTCTTTTTTTTTTGTGGTTATACTCAGTATCTTGTTTTACTTTTATGATTCCACATATAAGTGATATCATACAGTATTTGTCTTTCTCCTTCTGACTTATTTCCCTTAACATAATGCCCTCCAAGTCCATCCATATGCAATCCTATTGCATTGGGGAAGGCAGGTTTAATACTTTTCTCCTGTCTGCTCACTGGGCTGCCTTACAAGTAAACCCTCTCTTACCTGTAAAACTCAGCATCTCCCCTGCTTTGACTTGTAAACTGCTTGGATTTCCTTCCTCTGATCTTGTCTACCTGGTAAATTCTGCTCTTCTTTAAGTACAGACTCGGGTCTGAAGTACAAGCTGAGAGCCTTCTGGGCCTAGCCACCTTCATATAAGATCAGTCGCTCAGTCGTGTCCGAATCTTTGCGACCCCATGAATCGCAGCATGCCAGGCCTCCCTGTCCATCACCAACTCCCGGAGGTCACTCAGACTCACATCCTTCGAGGCAGTGATGCCATCCAGCCATCTCATCCTCTGTCGTCCCCTTCTCCTCCTGCTCCCAATCCCTCCCAGCATCAGAGTCTTCTCCAATGAGTCAACTCTTCGCATGAAGTGGCCAAAATACTGGAGTTTCAGCTTTAGCATCATTCCTTCCAAAGAAATCCCAGGGCTGATCTCTTCCAGAATGGGCTGGTTTGATCTCCTTGCACTCCAAGGGACTCTCAAGAATCTTCTCCAACACCACAATTCAAAAGCATCAATTCTTCGGCGCTCAGCCTTCGTCACAGTCCAGCTCTCACATCCATACATGATCACAGGAGAGACCATAGCCTTGACTAGGCGAACCTTTGTTGGCAAAGTAATGTCTCTGCTTTTGAATATGCTATCTATGTTGGTCATAACTTTCCTTCCAAGGAGTAAGTGTCTTTTAATTTCATCGCTGCAATCAACATCTGCAGTGATTTTGGAGCCCAGAAAAATAGTCTGACACTGTTTCCACTGTTTCCCCATCTATTTCCCATGAAGTGATGGGACCAGATGCCATGATCTTCGTTTTCTGAATGTTGAGCTTTAAGCCAAACTTTTCACTCTCCACTTTCACTTTCATCAAGAGGCTTTTGAGTTCTTCTTCAATTTCTGCCATAAGGATGGTGTCATCTGCATATCTGAGGTTATTGATATTTCTCCCAGTAATCTTGATTCCAACTTGTGTTTCTTCCAGTTCAGCGTTTCTCGTGATGTACTCTGCATATAAGTTAAATAAACATGGTGACAATATACAGCCTTGACGTACTCCTTTTCCTATTTGGAACCAGTCTGTTGTTCCATGTCCAGTTCTAACTGTTGCTTCCTGACCTGCATACCAATTTCTCAAGCGGCAGATCAGGTAGTCTGGTATTCCCATCTCTTTCAGAATTTTTCACAGTTTATTGTGATCTACACAGTCAAAGGCTTTGGCATAGTCAATAAAGCAGAAATAGATGATTTTCTGGAACTCTCGTGCTTTTTCCATGATCCAGCGGATGTTGGCACTTTGATCTCTGGTTCCTCTGCCTTTTTGAAAACCAGCTTGAACATCAGGAAGTTCACGGTTCACATATTGCTGAAGCCTGGCTTGGAGAATTTTGAGCATTACTTTACTAGCGTGTGAGATGAGTGCAGTTGTGCAGTAGTTTGAGCATTCTTTGGCATTGCCTTTCTTTGGGATTGGGATGAAAACTGACCTTTTCCAATCTTGTGGCCACTGCTGAGTTTTCCAAATTTGCTGGCATATTGAGTGTAGCACTTTCACAGCATCCTCTTTCAGGATATGGAATAGCTCAACTGGAATTCCATCACCTCCACTAGCTTTGTTCGTAGTGATGCTTTCTAAGGCCCACTTGACTTCACATTCCAGGATGTCTGGCTCTAGGTCAGTGATCACACCATCATGATTATCTGGGTCATCAAGCTCTTTTTTGTACAGTTCTTCTGTGTATTTTTGCCACCTCTTCTTAATATCTTCTGCTTCTGTTAGGTCCATACCATTTCTGTCCTTTGTCGAGCCCATCTTTGCATGAAATGTTCCTTTGGTATCTCTGATTTTCTTGAAGAGATCCCTAGTCTTTCCCATTGTGTTGTTTTCCTCTATTTCTTTGCATTGATCGCTGAAGAAAGCTTTCTTATCTCTTCTTGCTATTCTTTGGAACTCTGCATTCAGATATTTATATATTTCCTTTTCTCCTTTGCTTTTCACTTCTCTTCTTTTCACAGCTATTTGTAAGGCCTCCCCAGACAGCCATTTTGCTTTTTTGCATTTCTTTTCCATGGGGATGGTCTTGATCCCTGTCTCCTGTACAATGTCACGAACCTCATTCCATAGTTCATCAGGCACTCTATCTATCAGATCTAGGCCCTTAAATCTATTTTTCACTTCCAATGTATAATCATAAGGGATTTGATTTAGGTCATACCTGAATGGTCTGGTGATTTTCCCTACTTTCTTCAATTTAAGTCTGAATTTGGCAATAAGGAGTTCATCGTCTGAGCCACAGTCAGCTCCTGGTCTTGTTTTTTGCTGATTGTATAGAGCTTCTCCATCTTTGGCTGCAAAGAATATAATCAATCTGATTTCGGTGTTGACCATCTGGTGATGTTCATGTATAGAGTCTTCTCTTGTGTTGATGGAAGAGGGTATTTGCTATGACCAGTGCATTTTCTTGGCAAAACTCTGTTAGTCTTTGCCTTGCTTCATTCCATATTCCAAGGCCAAATTTGCCTGTTATTCCAGGTGTTTCTTGACTTCCTACTTTTGCATTCCAGTCCCCTATAATGAAAAGGACATCTTTTTTGGGTGTTAGTTCTAAAAGGTCTTGTAGGTCTTCATAGAACCGTTCAACTTCAGCTTCTTCAGCATTACTGGTTGGTGCATAGATTTAGATTTCTATGACATTGAATGGTTTGCCTTAGAAACAAACAGAGATCATTCTGTCGTTTTTGAGATTGCATCCAAGTACTACATTTCGGACTCTTTTGTTGACCATGATGGCCACTCCATTTCTTCTGAGGGATTCCTGTCTGCAGTAGTAGATATAATCGTCTTCTGCGTTAAATTCACCCATTCCAATCCATTTTAGTTCGCTAATTCCTAGAATGTCGACATTCACTCTTGCCATCTCTTGTTTGACCACTTCCAATTTGCCTTGATTCATGGACCTGACATTCCAGGTTCCTATGAAATATTGCTGTTTACAGCATCAGACTTTGCTTCTATCACCAGACACATCCACAGCTGGGTATTCTTTTTGCTTTGGCTCCATCCCTTAATTCTTTCTGGAGTTATTTCTCCACTGACCTCCAGTAGCATATTGGGCCCCTACTGACCTGGGGGGATTCTCTTTCAGTATCCTATCATTTTGCTTTTTCATACTGTTCATGGGGTTCTCAAGGCAAGAATACTGAAGTGGTTTGCCATTCCCTTCTCCAGTGGACCACACCCTGTCAGATCTCTCCACCATGACCGACCCATCCTGGGTTGCCCCACGGGCATGGCTTAATTTCATTGAGTTAGACAAGGCTGTGGTCCTGGTGTGATTAGACTGACTAGTTTTCTGTGAGTATGGTTTCATTGTGTTTGCCCTGTGATGCCCTCTTGCAAGACCTACCGTCTTACTTGGGTTTCTCTTACCTTGAGTGTGGGGTATCTCTTCCCGGCTGCTCCAGCAAAGCACAGCCATTGCACCTTACCTTGGACGAGGGATCTCTCCTCACCGCTGCCCTTCCTGACCTTGGTGGAGGGGTATCTCCTCACCACCGCCCATCCTGACCTCGGTCATGGAGTAGCTCCTCTCTGCCGCGCTTTAGAGAAATGCAAATCAAAACTACAATGAGATATCATCTCATACCATCAGAAAGTCAGAATGTCCATCATCAAACAGTCTACAAACATTAAATACCGGGAGGGAATCGAGAAAATGGAACACTCCTGCATTGTTTGTGGGAATGTAAATTGATACAGCCACTATGGAAGATGGTATGGAGATTCTTTAAAAAACTAGGAATAAAACCACCGTATGACCCAGCCATCCCACTCCTAAGCATATACTCTGAGAAAACCAAAATTGAAGAAGACACATGTATCCCATTTTTTATTGCAGCACTATTTACAATAGCTAGAACGTGGAAGCAACCTAAATGTTCATCGACAGATGAATGGATAAAGACTTGTGGTACATATACACATCACTGACTCGATGAATGTGAGTCTGAATGACCTCCGAGAGCTGGTGATGGATAGGGAGGCCTGGCGTGCTACAGTTTATGGGGTCACAAAGAGTCGGACATGACTGAGTGACTGATCTGATCTGATCTGATACACAATGGAATATTCAGTTCAGTTCAGTAGCTCAGTCATGTCTGACTCTTTGCCACCCCATGAACCGCAGCACACCAGGCCTCCCTGTCCATCACAAACTCCCGAAGTTCACTAAAATTCACGTCCATCGAGTCAGTGATGCCATCCAGCCATCTCATCTTCTGTCGTCCCCTTCTCCTCCTGCCCCCAATCCCTCCCAGCATCAGAGTCTATTCCAATGAGTCAACTCTTCGCATGAGGTGGCCAAAATACTGGAGTTTTAGCTTCAGCATCGTTCCCTCCAAAGAAATCCCAGGGCTGATCTCCTTCAGAATGGACTGGTTGGATCTCTCCTTGCAGTCCAGGGGACTCTCCAAAGTCTTCTCCAACACCACAATTGGATCAATTCTTTGGTGCTCAGCCTTCTTCACAGTCCAACTCTCACATCCATACATGACCACTGGGAAAACCATAGCCTTGACTAGATGGACCTTTGTTGGCAAAGTAATGTATCTGCTTTTGAATATGCTATCTAGCTTGGTCATAACTTTCCTTTCAAGGAGTAAACATCTTTTAATTTCATGGCTGCAATCACCATCTGCAGTGATTTTGGAGCCTCAAAAAATAAAGTCTGACTCAGCCATAAAAAGAAATGCCTTTGAGTCACTTCTAATGAGGTGGATGAACCTAGAATCTATTATACAGAGTGAAGTGAGTCAGAAAAAGAGAGATAAATATTGTATTCTAATGCATATATATGGAGTCTAGAAAAATAGTACTGAAAAATTTATTTACAGGGCAGCAATGGAGAAACAGACACAGAGAATTTACTTGTGGACATGAGGAGTATGGAAGAGAATGGAGCTGTATGGAAAAAGTAACATGGAAACATATTACCATATGTAAAATAGATAGCCAATGGGAATTTGCTCTATGACTCAGGAAACTCAAACGGGGGCTCTGTATCAATCTACAGGGGTGGGATGGAGTGGGAGATGGGAGGGAGCTTCAAAAGGGAGGAGATATATGAATACTTAGGGATAATTTGGTTGAGGTTTGACAGAAAACACCAAAATTTTGTAAAGCAATTATCCTTCAATTAAACACACAGACACACAGACACACACACACACACACCTAGGAATAAACCTACCTAAGAAAGCAAAGGAATTGCATTCGGAAATATAGAAGACATTGATGAAGGTGATACAAATCTTCATCAGTTGAAGGTTTGTATCAAATTGTAGGTTTGTATTGTATTGAAACATATTACCATATGTAAAATAGATAGCTCATGTGAATTTGCTCTATGACTCAGGAAACTCAAACAGGGGCTCTGTATCAATCCACAGGGGTGGGATGGGGTGGGAGATGGGAGGCAGTTTCAAAAGGGAGGAGATACATGAATACGTATGGATGATTTGGTTGAGGTTTGACAGAAAACAAAATTTTGTAAAGCAATTATCCTTCAACTAAAACACACACACACACACACACACACACACACACACACACACACACACCCTAGGAATAAACCTACCTAAGAAAGCACAGGAATTGCATTTGGAAAAATAGAAGACAATGATGAAGGTGATACAAAGCTTCATCAATTGAAGGCTTGTATCAAATTGAACATGATACAAACAGAAAGATAAAGCATGTTTTTGGACTGGAAAAAATCAATATTGTTAAAATGGTCATACTATCCAAGGTGATCTACATGTTCAGTGCAATCCACATCAAAATACAGTGGCATTTTTCACAGAACTAAAACAAAACATCTATATGGAAACACAAAAGACTCAACATAGCCAAAACAATTTTGAGAAAATACAGAGCTAGAGGAATCATGTTCCCTGACTTTAAATTTTACTACAAAATTATAATAATCAAAATAGTATGGTATGGGCACAAAAACAAGCACATAGATCAATGCAACAGGATAGAAAGCTCAGAAATAAACCTATGCACTTACAGTAAGACATAGGAGAAAAGAATATATAACAGAGAAAATAAAAACTTTTCAATAAGTGGTCCTGGAGAAACTGGACAGTTTCATGTAAAAGAATGAAATCAGAATATTCTCTAACACCGCATACAAAAATAAACTCAAAATAGATCTAAATGTAAGACCAGATACCATAAAACTCCTAGAGGAAAACAGAGGCAGGACACTTTCACAAATATTTGTTTGGATCCCTCTTCTAAAGTAAAGGAAATAAAAGCAAAAAATAAACAAATGGGACTTTATTAAATTTAAAAGCTTTTGCAAGCAAAAGAAACCATTGACAAAGCAAAAAAATAAAAAATAATAATAACCAGCTTAACCGGAAAAAATATTTGTTTAGTGATATTACCAATAAGCAGTTGGTATACAAATTATATAAAGAGGTCATGCAACTCCACATCAAAAAATCAAGCAACCCTGTTAAAAATTGGCAGAAGAACTGAGTAAACATTTTTCCAAAGAGGAAATGCAAATGTCCAACAGACACATGAAAAGATGCTCAACACCAGTAATAATTGGGGATATGCAAATCAAAACCATGAGACACTAACTTACACAAGTCGAATGGCTATCATCAAAAAGCACATAAATAATAAATGTTGGTGAGGATGGACAAAAAAGGGAATGCTTGTACACAATCAGTGGGAATTTATATTGGTGCAACCACTGAAGAAAATAGTATGGAGTTTTCTCAAAAAACTAAAACTACCATATGACCCAGAAATTCTAATTGTGGGCATATATCTGAAAAAACAAAAACACCAATTTGAAAAGATACATGCACCCTAGTGTTCATAGTAGCATTGTTTTAATTGTCAGAATACAGAAGCAATGTTCATTAACGGATGAATGAGGAAAGTTATGACCAACCTATATAGCATATTCAAAAGCAGAGACATTACTTTGCCAACAAAGGTCTGTCTAGTCAGGCTATGGTTTTTCCTGTGGTCATGTAAGGACATAAGAGTTGGACTGTGAAGAAAGCTGAGCACTGAAGAATTGATGCTTTTGAACTGTGGTGTTGGAGAAGACTCTTGAGAGTCGCTTGGACTGCAAGGAGATCCAACCAGTCCATTCTGAAGGAGATCAGCCCTGGGTGTTCTTTGGAAGGAATGATGCTGAAGCTGAAACCCCAGTACTTTGGCCACCTCATGGGAAGAGCTGACTCATTGGAAAAGACTCTGATGCTGGGAGGGATTGGGGGCAGGAGGAGAAGGGGACGTCAGAGGATGAGATGGCTGGATGGCATCACTGACTCTACAGACTTGAGTCTGAGTGAACTTCGGGATTTGGTGATGGACAGGGAGGCCTAGCGTGCTATGATTCATAGGGTCGCAAAGAGTTAGACACGACTGAGCGACTGAACTGAACTGAATACTCAGCCATTAAAAATGAAATTTGGCTCTATTTTAATTAATTAAGTTCTATTTATTATTAAAGTTTGAGCTTAAACATCACTTCCTTTATGCAGCCATTCCTGATGCTTTAACTCAGGTTAGTATTCCATCCATGTTTTCCTTCAATTATATAACTTTTTTGCAATATTTAAAATTTCTGACTTAATTGCACATTTTTTTCAATATATTATACTGTTAACAACCAAGGATAAATAAATCTCTCTTTTAAAAAGACTTTTTTCCAAAGTATTGTATGAATTATTTAAAATATCTGATAATACAAAGGTGCTTATAATTTAAACTGCTCCCATACTTCCAACATTCAGTCTTCTGTTTCTCAAAGGAAATTGATCTATTTAGACTATCTACATTTTCTAATATATGATCTCATAATTTCATATAATAAGCTTCTGTCAATGTTTCTTGAGCTATTTAAAACATATTAACAGTTATTTTCTCATAATAATAGATCAGAATTTAACTTGGTCTAACCAAACTCCTCTTCTGTCCAAATGTGTATTTATAATATCTCTTTAACTTTTAATAATATACTCAAATTTTTATTTTGTGGACTTTTTTGTTACTGTTTTCTCTTGATCAGGATCTACAGGCCAATCTTTTGATTCCTTAATTTGTTACATGAAAATCTAGAGCCTAAACATCTCTCTTTTTTTCTCTATGACCTCCAAACTTCTGATGACTGTTAGTTTTAAAATTTAAAACATAGTAATCGATAACTTACCTTTAACAGTGGTAATTAAGTCTATAATTCATAGCAATATTTAAAATGGGCCCTTTCCTTTTATATGAAAAGAGCTGATATATATCAAGTACAGAGCTACTTAACAGATGGCTGTGTTTGCCTTTTAACTCTCCCATCACTTATTCCAATCAGTCTGTATGATCATGATACCAGAGTTTACAGAAAAAAATGAATGTGTGTGTGTTTTGTCATCCCATTTTGGAGACCTAGAGTCCCTACACCCCAAACTGAACATGTGGATTTAGAACTGTGTTAATAAATTTCTCAAAAGAGAAACCTTTTTGAGTATTTGCAAATTTCTTTGGTATAAATACTTACACTGTGGTAGGTTCCTCAAGCTACCAACTTAATATCAGAGAATGTATAGTTGGGAAGGGATACAGTGACTCTGCTCCTCGTAGTCAATATAAGCTGCCTCTCAGATACCACTGAGTAGACTAAAACAAAACAAAACAGATAATTGAGGAGCCTGAAAAGAAGAGATGCTGGCCTCGTGCTTTCCAACTGGATGTTTGACGAATCATTAGAAGAGCAATAAAAGTGTGTGAAAGTATTCCTAAAAAAAATCGGCATGTATCCTTTTTAATCTGAAGTGCACATGAACATAGACATTGCTGTCTGCCTGAATCATTTGGGTCATAAATTTAGGAAAGGAGAGTGAACGGTAATGATACATTTAGCAATCCTTATATCTTATTCATTAAATTTTATGTTCTCAATTCTAAGTTGAGTCAGAGAAGGTTCTACTGGCCTTAATCTAACCAAGAGTGTTGTTCCAGGGGAAACTGCAGGAAAAGACAATTTTCTCCTATGCTCTTATGGTCCTTGGCATGTCTGAAAATTAAACTGACAAAAACAGATGAACAGAAAAAAAGAGTATACATTTTTAGCATAAGTTTTACATGATGAAATATCTCCTAAGGAAATGAATATAAAAAGGAAAACTGGTTAATACTATGTGTTTTTATGTTAGGTTTGAGGAGTAGATAACCACAGAAAAATATGATTCTACAAAGAGCATGAGTTAAGTCTGCTAAACTAATGACAATTTAGAAAGGCCTGTTTATTTGGATGTTCCTCAATGTTCAGCTATCTTGAATTTAAGGATGATTATTTTCTTGGGTATAGAGCGGGTAACTCTTGCATAAAGGTTTCATGATATGATTCAGGGGAGAAGGACAGAAGAAGGTCAATGAAAGTACTTACTGTTTATTCTGTTTAAGATCCTACAACTTAAAATACTCGATATGCCAGGGTGGAATATTTGGGAGTAGAATGTGCTGGACACCATTAGCTGCCTAGTAGGCTTAGGGAAACTTAGCAAGAATAGGATAGTGAATATAAAATCAGGAGCAGGGTCTGAGACAACTATGGAGAACATCACACTCAGATGGGAAATCAGTGTAGTACTTAGGTCGAGCTTTGAAAGTACTCTCATATTTGTGCTCCATACAAAAAATGGCATTGGGCTACTTCCATCATTCTAGTCATCATAAAGGAGGATTCAATGAAGATAAATTTCCAAGAAGCTGGCTTCCAGGCTTCATTAGCAAAACTTTGCCAAATATTTACAACTGACCATGAGAACTGAAAAATGTAACCGTTATTTTATGCAACAATGGACCTACTGAAAATTAGAGGGATGATGAGACATTAGAGAAGATTTAGAAGTCTCTGATAAATATTCTTATTTGTTCCCTCTTATCTCCAAGATTTTCAGGTCAAATATATTTTGTTTATTGCTAAGGTCCTTCCATAAACAGTTAACCACATATACCCAGTCTACAATCTTGGACCGGAAAATGTAATGTCAATCTTGATAATCACTGAAGGTACAGCATCCATAATAATCACTAAAAATTAGTGAGGACTTGCTTAATGAATAAAAGAATGATTAGAACTGAAATCAACTGATAAATAAAAGGCATTAAGTAAATATTAGTTCCTTTTTGTACTTCTTCTTGTAGCAAAGTCAGATAGCAATTGCTATATACATTTAAAACAGGGCATAACCATCTTTTTTTCACAAATACTACATGTATTAAATTATATATGTATTTATTAAAATGTGAATTCCATTTAATTAAGTTTATTTTGTTAATTGAGTCATTAATTGTAAACATTCTTTAAAATTCATTATTTTAACTATTTTCTTCTTTGATATCCTTATATGGATTCATAAAAATAAAAATTATAAGTGAATGCATTATTTGATGTTTATCTAGATATTGCTTATCAATCACAAGAGATGCAGTTTTCAGGTCAAATAAACAAAAGCAATGCCAACTATCAATCAAAGCAATAAATGGCAGTCCAGTAATTATAATGTTTTCCATAAACTTTAACTCACAATTAGACAGACATGTGATATGGACAATATCAAGACTAGAAAGATGTTACCATTATACCTAAGAGTTATTTAATTTCAAATATTACTGGTGACAGAAATTAAAAAAAATAAATAAAACAGCTCTAAACCACCATGTTTGCTACATTATTTAAAAGATATGCCATGTAGATTAGAATCAAGAAACATTTATGCTTGCAAAATACAGATAAAGTCATTCATATTCTAATTAAACCTATAGGTAGAGTGTGAACAGACAAACTCCCAGATACTAAAATTAAACACAAAATAATTTTTGCACATTTTCGGATATGATTACTGATTTAACTGTATTAGAATTATCAGTGCACAAGAGTATGGATTCCAGTACTAGCCAAATTCAATTTTTGTAAATTCAAATTCGTTGTGGTATAGTTGACGTACACTACAATTCATTGATCTTAAGTTCTCAAATCAATGAATTTTGACAAATACATGTACTTATGTAACTACGTTAGCAATTGACATATAGAACATTTGTATCAGTTTCCTAGTGCCACTTTGCAACTATTTTCTTCTTCTAAACTTTGTACCTAGAAACCACAGACCTGATTTCTATCCCAGTTTTTCTGCTTTTCTAAAGCAGAAATGTTTTCTAGAAACATTAAGTGATCATTTATGTCTGTGTTCCTTATCCCAACAAAATGCTTTTGAGATCCATACATGTTCTCTGTATAAAAGCTAGTTTATTCCCTTTTACTAATTAGTAAGTAGATCAGATCAGATCAGTCGCTCAGTCGTGTCCGACTCTTTGCGACCCCATGAATCACAGCACACCAGGTCTCCCTGTCCATCACCAACTCCCGGAGGTCACTGAGACTCACATCCATCGAATCAGTGATGCCATCCAGCCATCTCATCCTCTGTCGTCACCTTCTCCTCTTGCCCTCAATCCCTCCCAGCATCAGAGTTTTCTCCAATGAGTTCACTCTTTGCATGAGGTGGCCAAAGTACTGGAGTTTCAGCTTTAGCATCAGTCCTTCCAATGAACACCCAGGGCTGATCTCCTTTAGGATGGACTGGTTTGATCTCCTTCCAGTCCAAGGGACTTTCAAGAGTATTCTCCAACACCACAGTTCGAAAGCATCAGTTCTTCGGTGCTCAGCCTTCTTCAGTCCAGCTCTCACATCCATACATGACCACAGGAAAAACCATAGCCTTGACAAAGTGAACCTTTGTTGGCAAAGTAATGTCTCTGCTTTTGAATATGTGATCTAGGTTGGTCTACCTGATGCTTTTGAACTGTGGTGTTGAAGAAGACTCTTGAGAGTCCCTTGGACTGCAAGGAGATCCAACCAGTCCATTCTGAAGGATATCAGTCCTGGGATTTCTTTGGAAGGAATGATGCTAAAGCTGAAACTCCAGTACTTTGGCCACCTCATGTGAAGAGTTGACTAATTGAAGAAGACTCTGATGCTGGGAGGGATTGGGAGCAAGAGGAGAAGGGGACGACAGAGGATGAGATGGCTGGATGACATCACTGACTTGATAGATGTGAGTCTCAGTGACCTCTGGGAGTTGGTGATAGACAGGTAGGCCTGGCATGCTGCGATTCATGGGGTCGCAAAGAGTCGGACACAACTGAGCGACTGAGCTGATCTGATATACATTTTTGTTTATTAATTTAGAATGATAAATATTTTAATTGGTCCAAGTTTTAGCTATTATAAATGAATATTCTATGGGCATTTTTGTCTAATTCTTTTTGTGGATATATGTTTTCATTCTTCTATGTATCATCCTAGAAGCTTAAATTTCTGGGTTGCATAATGAGTTGGTGTTTAATTTTTTGTGAGACCACCAACTGTCCTGAAATAGGAGTACCATTTTGCATTTTCTCAACAACATATGAAAGTTGTCATTACTTCACTTTCTTGCAATGCATATATTGTCAATCTTTTAACACTTCAGCCTTCATAATTCTGTGTAGTTGTATCTCATTGATGTTTTTGTTTGAATTTTCCCACAACAAATGTCAAGAGTTCTTTCATATGCTTATTTGTCACTCTTTGGTGAGATGACTTTTCTAATCTTTTGCTCAATTTTTAATATTAATATTCTACTCCATTGTTACTGAGTTGTAAGCATTCATTTTAACATTCTAGATAAGTTCTTTATTAAATACATGTTATGCATATATTTTCTCCCTGTCTGTAGCTTGCCTCTTTATTCTCTTAACATGTCATCTAATGAGCAGTTTTAAAATTTAGATGAATTTCAACTTTTATGTATCTATATACGTACAATAGTTGTTAAAGGTTCAGACTTCTTATGTCCTAGGGATTTTGCCTAATCCAAGGGTAGAAAAGCTTTCTTCTCTTTTTCCCCTAGGTTTTTTTTTTTCTTTTTTAATACATTTAGCTCTTAGTTTTAAGTCTATTATTCATTTCAAATAATTGCTGTCTATGATGTGACCTAAAAGTTGAGGTTCAGTTTTTCCAGATAGCAGTCTATTTTAGCAAAATTCATTTTAAAGATTACCCAGTTTATTTTTGAGTCTCCCTGGTGGCTCAGCAGTAAAGAATCCGCCTGCCAATGCAAGAGATGTGAGTTCAACCCCTGGGTCAGGAAGATCCCTAGAGAAGGAAACAGCAACCCACTCCAGTATTCTTGCTTGGGAAATCCCAAGGACAGAGGAGCTTGGCAGGCTACGGTCATGGGGTCGCAAAGAGTTAGACAAAACTTAGTGATTAAACAACAAACAGTTTATTATTAAACTATTTTGCTCTTTGTGAAAAATCTCTGGCTATGAGTTTGTCTCTGAACTTTATGTTCTGTTCCATCGATCTATATGTATGTCCTTAGGCCAACACCACAATATCTTGATTACTATAATTTTAAAGTAAGTCATGAAAGTAGCTACTTTAATACTTCTAAATATAATTTTTCAAAGTTGTTTTGACTATTTTAGGTAACTCACATTTCCAATTAAATTTTGAAATTAGTTTCTCAGTTTTTACAAAAATTTTAACCTCTAGGACTTTGTAAGCTCCAGCAATTATTAGCTCTGTTACACTGAGTGTTAGGGAATCTATCAAATCTATCAATTTTCTACGTTTATAAAATAGAAATAATATTTTCAAATTCACAAAGGACTTTTCTGAATTAATGAGATAATGATGATAAATAATCTCTCAGCTTGTCTGTAACACATGAGACATTCTATAAATGTTAGTTTCCTTCACTGTGATTTTTTTTTCCCTTCCCCAAAACATGAATAGCTTAGGTTCATATGCATTGACAATTATTGGATTTTAACTGTTTGAAAGTGATATAAAGACAAATTTGGGAACAAACCTAAGACTTTGAGTTTAACTGAATTGGTTTTATTAACAACTTGTTACAGATTTCTGTAGTAAATATTGGAATCATGAGACTCCGTAATCAGCTGACACAGATATAAGTGCCACATGAGCTGATAGTTTTTGTATCCAGTGAAATGATCTTTAAATGGAGTTGAATCAAAGGCATTATTATTGATCTCCATATCCTTTAATAGAGCTAAATATTTCTTGATAATTTTTTTTCTGTTGTTGCTGTGCATTTATAAAGTGCTACTTAAGTGCATTCAATAAGGCTATACTAAAAAATCGTATTTGAATGCTCCTTGTTAATGACCTGAATGGAAATAATGGATACAATTTGCAACTTTGATCATGAGAAGTTTTACATGCTGATGAAAAACTGTGCATAGTTGCAAATACATTTACCTTCTCAGTGCATTTCCATTTTTTGTCCAGAGAATTGCCTTCACTTTTTACTTCCTAGTTTAACAATTTAAATTGATCAGTTTTTATTTCATTGTACAAAAACTGTAATGGTGAGAAAAAAAACACTGGTAGACTACTTCATAATTTACTTTTCATTGTATGTTGGATTTTCACCTGGGTGCATACACATTCAACTTTTGTCATCGTTTATAAACTCTCACAATATTATCACACTCACTCTGTTTCAGGTACTATTTTTTTGTTGTTGTTTCAGGTACTCTTGATGTGGGTTACTGACAGATGAATCCTTCTAAACCACCATAAATAAAACTAACATTTCTAAATTCCAATTAAATATATTTTCTGAATGTCTTTATGCAACACAGAATCAATATGGTCAAGGAAAGTGTTTCTATTTTCTAACTTTTATCTTTATATTCAATGGACTTTTACTCATTAATAAAACAATATAAATCCAAGGTAGATGATATGAGAATAACAAAACTATAAAGATGAAATATAAATCACCATTAATTTCATGATGTAGCAGAAATTACTTTTTTATTCATTCTTTTTTATTCTTGGTTCAGTTTAGTCACTCAGTCATGTCTGACTCTTTGGACTATAGCATGCCAGGCTTCCCTGTCCATCAACAACTCCTGGAGCCTACTCAAACTCATGTCCAGCGAGTCGATGTCATCCAACTCAGTTATCTTTAATATCACATACATTACAATGCCTTATGAAACTTGTTTAGGAGATTGAAATAAAAACATATACATTAGTTATTATTTCATGTTTTTTTTTATCGTGAAAAATACCTTTGAACATTTTTTTCATTGTGAAAAATACTACTGAACAGTTCTTAAAAATATTTTTTAAATGAATGCATAATAATTTGTCACATCAAATGCTATTTCCGAATACATTGGTGTTTCTATTCCTTGTTGTTGTTCAGTTGCTAAGTCATGTCTGACATATGACCCCAGGGACAGAAGCATGCTAGACTTCCCTGTCCTTCAGTATATCCTGGAGTTTGCTCAAACTTATGTCCTTTGGGTTGGTGATGCCATCAAACCATCTTATCCTCTGTCACCCCCTTCTCTTGCCCTCAATCTTTCCCAACATCAGGGTCTATTTCTTACTTTATACATTATGTTGCAGTAAGCATCTTTTTGCATGTATAGTGTTTCACCAATTAAAACTTCATCATAGGCTTCTTACAGATAAATTATCAAACTATGAAAAATCTTAGTTGTTGCTGTTGTTCAGTCACTAAGTCATTCCAACTCCATGGACTGCAGGATGCCAGGCTTCCCTGTCCTTCACCATCTCCCAGAATTTGCTCAAACTCATGTCCATCTCATTCTCTGTTGCCCGTTTCTCCTCCTGATTTCAATCTTTCCTAGCATCAGGGTCTTTTTTAATGGGTTGGCTCTTCAAATCAGGTGGACAAAGTATTGGAACTTAAGCTTCAGCATAAGTCCTTCCAATGTACATTCAGGGTTTCCTTTAGGATTGACTTGTTTTATCTCCTTGTTGTCCAAGGGACTCTCAAAAATCTTCTCTAGCACTACAGTTTGAAATCAGTTCTTCTGTGCTCAGCCTTCTTTATGGTCCAGCTCTCATATACATGCATGACTACTGGGAAAAACACAGATTTGATGATGCAGACCTTTGACAGCAAAGTGATGTCTCAGCTTTTTAAAATGCTGTCTAGCTTTGTCATAGCTTTTCTTCCAAGGAGCAAGTGTCTTTTAACTCCATGGCTGAAGTCACCATCCGCATTGATTTGGAGCCAAAGAAAAGAAAATCTGCCACTGTTTCCCCATCTATTTGCCATGAAGTGATGAGACTGAGTGCCATGGTCTTAGTTTTTTGAATGTTGAGTTTTAAGACAGTTTTTTCACTCTCCTGTTTTACCCTCCTCAAGAGGCTCTTTAATTCCTCTTCACTTTCTGCCCTTAGAGTACTATCGTCTGCATGTATGAAGTTGTTGATATTTCTCCCAGCAATCTTGATTTCAGCTTGTATTAATGTAGCTTCGCCTTTCTCATTATGTACTCTGCATGTAAGTTAAGTAAGCAGGGTGACAATTGACAGCCTTGTCGTGGTCCTTTCCCAATTTTAAACCAGTCCATATTTCCACGTCCAGTTCTAACTGTTGTTTCTTGACCTGCATACAGGTTTCTCATGAGACAGGTAAGGTGGTCTGGTATTTCTGTGTCTTTAAGAATTTTCCAGTTTGCTGTGATTCACACTGTCAAAGCTTTGATGTAGCTGAAGCAGAAGTGGGTCTTTTTCTGGAATTCTCTTTCTTTTTCTACAATCCAACAAATATTGGAAATGAGATCTCTGGTTCCTCTGCCTTTTCTAAATCCAGCTTGTACACATGGAAGTTCTCAGTTCAGGTGCTGTTGAAGCCTAGCTTTAAGGATTTTGAGCATTACCTTGCTAGCATGTGAAATGAGCTCAATTGTATGGTAGTTTGTTCAAAAAAAAATGTTTAAAAATCTTTTTCATTAAAAATATTCCAACTGTATATCAGAAAATTTGTGTTAATATAAACTGGTATTTATAAATGAACCAGACTGATAGTGTCTTTGATTATTATTTTAAAAGCCTTCTTTATTTTATGGGTAGATTTTTTTTTCTTTTTACTTCATATTAACTTCATTTACTTTGTTTATATATAAAGTTATATTTTGTAATACTTTATTATTATAATATGCTACATTTCTATTTTGAGACTTGTCATTGCATTTTTCTTTTAAATGTTTCAATTAACAATAATACTGCTTTATTGTCATCCTTGATATATTTAAAGATAGCAATGTTTTGTCATTTGTCACTTTTTTTTCTAATTTTTTTCATAAATCTCCTCCTACTTTTAATCTTTCTACATTCTGATAGTATTTTTAATCATCATTCACTTGATTTTTTTTCTGATTATCTTTTGCAGTTAACTCTCTTCAGTGAAGAATTTATTTCATGTTGTCATGGTTTTTACTTATTGCAACCAATCTATTTTCATCGCTCATTAATCTCAGTCCATTCATATCTGTTCTTCACAATAAATCTATTCTAACGATTCCACTTGTTCTCCTCTAAATTGTTGTTTGTTATGTAAATTATTTTCAAATTTGTGTCTTCAAGACAAAGTTCTCTTTCCTTTGTGTTGTAGAATTTTTACATGACTCAATGTTGTTATAACTTTATTTTCCTTTATCTCATATTTTTGGATAGTGATCTCTTCAGATACAGCATTTAATAACACAAGGTAGTAGAATTCAGATGGTCACTGTCAGTAGCTATTTGGCTGCTTCATGTTTCAGAAAATAGATCTGACAGGTTTATAGTTATAGTTGTATGAGAGGGGCTCATTCTCCACTCCTTATAGAGGAGCATCTACAAAGCAACTCACACCTGCCATTTTCTAATCACTTAACTGGAGAGAAGGAGAATAACATACTTGGATGTTTGTCGTTTATTACTCCTTTTGTAAGGTACTCCTTTTTCTTCTTTGGGATATACAGTTACCTACAGGGATGAGATGGCTGGATGGCATCACTGACTCGATGGATGCGAGTCTGAGTGACCTCCGGGAGCTGGTGATGGACAGGGAGGCCTGGCGTGCTGCGGTTCCTGGGGTCGCAAAGAGTCAGACACGACTGAGCGACTGATCTGATCTGATCTGATCTGACAGGGAACACACATCAACACTGCACCTGCATTCTATACAAGGTCAGATCCTCACAATGTCAATCTATATCTGTTCAGCACTGCCAATAAACATGTGTTGAATCTGAGTGTGAAGCATTAGCAGTCTCACTATTTTAGAGTCTTATTTTCCACTATCATCTTTAGTTGTTACAAAGATAATTTGAATCTCCATGCCTTATTCATCTGGTTTTCATATTTATTACTATTTTTAGTTTAGGAGCAAAATTGATTTAATTATATTCCTGAGTTCAAAGCACATCTTCACTATTGACCTGTCTACTCATTTTGGTTTATTTATTTAAAGCTTCATCCCTCAACCCACTTAAATTCTCTCTCTCAAGTTATATTTCTAATATTTTCATGTTTAAATATTCTTGAAAAATAAATGCTGAAGTATTGTGTTTATTTATTTACATAAACAGCATTATTTTCTATATTAAAGTCTTTCATTTTTTTAAATTGAGCTTTGATTTCAAAGTCTATCCATATTAGCAAATTTACAATATAATTTTTAACTGTGTGTTATTTTTTGTTGAATAAGAACATGTGGGACACATTCACTGAATTCTGTACATTTATTTGATATGTTTTGGATACAGAAGTTTCCAACTTCTGACCACAGTGAATGTGGCAATAAACATCCTAGAACATGACTACTAATAAAACTGTAAGATTTCACTGGGATCTTAAATGTCCAGGATTGGACTTTTTGATTCTTAGAATATATTTTATGTAATTGGAACAAACTGTGTCAGAATGGCTTCCTGGTGGATGCCCTAATTCACAGTCCCACCTGGAGAGGATGAGAGTTCTTATATCCCTACCTTCCTGCTGGTGCTTAATATTATCTTACTTTATAATTTTAATCTAATATATCTAAAGTGAAATTTCCCTGTCTAATGGTGAATTACTCTGGTTACAAATGTTTACCTATAGCTCAGCACTTTTAATTCATGTATTTCTACATTCACTATTATGTTAAGATTTGATTCTTTTATCATTTTCTTTTTACTGTTATCTCCTTTAATTTCTTTTTTATTGATTTAAATCAAATAGACTAAGATTTCTTCTGTTTATTTAAAAGTTATTAGTCTTTTTCTTAGGTTTTTTAGCTTAAGATCCATCTTAATATGTATTTACACAAAATGCTACCTCTCATAAACCTCATGAATGTAAGTTCTGTCTTCACTGTACTAAGTTAATATTGTTCACAATTTTAATCCAAGTTTAGAATGGAAATCCTTTCATTTCCCTCATCCTAAACTTTAACGAGCTATTTCACAATTCTAACTTGTCTTGTGGCATCATCTGAGTACTTCTTCTAAAAGTATTTTTATTGTGTTTCTTGATTACAAATCTCTAATAATTGTGTTTTGGTAATATTTTTAATAATAGATTAAGTTAAATAACTTTCTGGGTATAAATTATAAATTCAACATCCTTTTAAATCAAAATATTAAAATTGCTATTTAATGTCTCTTCTGCTTCCAGTATGTCTGTTGATAAAACTCATGTACAATTGTTCCTCAAACTTTTCTTAACATGCTTAAGATTTTTGTAATCTCTAATCTTTGACATTATAAATATATTTCTACCTATACTCCTAGAATATTTATACCAATTTTTCTTCAAACATTTCTGCATTTTATTTGTATTTTCTTCTTCAGAGATTTTTATTATCTAGCCTTTTGAACTTAACTTTTAGGTACGATTTTTTTTTTAAGTATTTTGTGTCTTATGTCTTTCCTGTTTTCTATAGGAAATGCTCACTCTGATCTTTAATCATTTGTCTTTATTCATTCTATTATTTATCTTTATCTAGTGGGTTCTCTCTTTTTCAACTATCATTTTTATATACAATATATCCAAATGATATTTTCTTATGCTACTTTCAAGTGATTTGCATTCTTTACCTCTCTAAATATATTTATAATTTGTTTTATATTTCTGTTCCAAAGTTTCTGCTGTATAGATTATGTAGACAGGTATAGCTTGCTATTTGCTTCTGAGTTGTACTGTTTACTACTTCCCTTAGTTGTTCAGCCTCTCTCACTGGATATGTCTATTAGGGAATAGTCAAAGTCAGTCTCTATCATATATCAGTCCTTGGAAGAAGTCCTAGTTTTGATAATGATAGAGCCATATTGATGATTCTCATTTGTTGTCACTCAATCAGGCAGTTTTGTAGCTGCTAAATTCTTATATCTGAAACTAGGAACTCTTTTCAACTCCAGAGAATCTGGATTCTAAGGACCTTACCCTGGCTATAGGCCTTGTTCTTGCAATAACACAATTTTCTTATTACTAAACATAATTTTTCATTATAAACCCTTTACTATACAAGTAGAAACAGAGTACCTTTTTTTTTTTTTTTTTTTTTTTTTTAAATAAACAATAGAAGCATGTAAAACTATACTGACATAATTCTGGGCAATAATAGAGGCCTAGAGGAAAATACTTTTGTATTTAAGCAATGTATTAAATCATTGAGACTGGAGCTTTCTCTAATCTGGTCAAGATATAAATTTATACTGGAGGTGTAATTCAGTGACAAACAAAGCTTGTTACTAGTAATGTAGTTCAATCAAAGGGATAGTTTCTGCTTCTACCTAAAGAGAAAAACTATTAGTGATGAGAAATTAAGTGCACTGTTAAGTATTATATATTTGCTTTATGTAGTTAATTTAAATATAAGTGATCTTTCTTCCCCAGAAGTCAAATTTGTTTTTCAATAGTGTTTTTTGGAATATTTTAGTACCTAATTTTATTTATTTTTTTAAATTTTATTTTGCTTAACTTTACAGTATTGTATTGCTTTTGCCATACATCAAGATGAATCCGCCACAAGTATATATGTGTTCCCTATTAAAATCTGTTCTTAAGTAGATTTTCTTTAAAAAAAAAAAAGAAAGAAAGAAAAAGGAAGGGTGTTATTCTGTGAAATACTTTCAGGTGTCTAACCTACATTTTTTAATGATTCATTGTTGAATTTGTAAAAACTTTTCTCTAGTTATAAAACAAGAGTCTTTCCTACACATCAATGTGATCGTTATTCATTTTCCATTTATTGCTGAGACAAGAAAAACAGTTGCTTTATGATGAACGGCAGAAGGATCTATCAGGCCCCAGTCGCTTTTCATGAACTAAGGACTGATGTCAGTGACTGTCAGATACAAGTGATTTTTCTCTATAAATCTTTTCCTTGCAAAAGCGAATCATTGTTCCCTTACATTGCACAGGCTTTTGTTCAGGTTTTCTGTAGTATAAAATTTAATGAGAGCAGTCACAGAAAACATCAAGAACTGAGTATGTGTCAGAGAGAAATCTTCAGCTTTGTTGAGATACTCTCATGTAATTACTTGTGCTTTCTTTTCACTATCAGCTTTTTTTTAAGATGGGAAAAATCACTTAAAGATTCAATATCAATACTAATTACCTTTTACTATGTATGTATGTGTGAGCATACGTGTATGCATTGTGTAAACATGTGTATATGCATAATATATAGTACATCTACAATTCCATAGTTTGATAATACTATGATATTAACTCAAGCTTAAAAGATATGATGATGGAAAATACTTCCTACCATTCCTAGGCCCAATTATGAGAATCTCACTTATTTCCGTTTTCCCCTCTGCAACAGCTGTTGTTTGCTTGGCTGCTCCTGTTGTCTGTTTCCAGGGTCAAGCACCTTGAGGCAGACAGCTGGGCCTCCCTGATGGAAGATTCCCACCTCTATAATTCACCTAGACCTCTCTAATTCACTTCTACCCATCATCTGCCAGAGGTACAGCTTTACGATTATTTGAACATATCACAAGATATATCTCTTTGCTTTGCCCTGCGGGTACACTAATCTTTTTTCTGAGACTGTATTTATTGGGGGAGAGGTTATTGTTTCTGGTCAAGGGGGTGCAACGATGTAATGAGAATGTACTTAATTTATCATGCTGTTTCTATTTGCCTTATCTGTATTGTGTCTTTTGCCGCTATTTCCCAAAGGAGCACTTAATTCATCTCAAATATTTCTTATATAAATCCACACTTATGTAGTAACTTCACTGACTCATGGTAAAAACTAATTTCTTTCTATTTGCCAATTTGGCTCAATATACTCTGGAAGGAAAAGTTTCCCTGATCAAATGGAAAAAACAAGAAACTCTAATACAAGGAATATGGGTCCCTTTTCTACTACAATCCCCATATTCTCTCCAAATGAAACCCATAAAACACTTGTAGCTTTGTTTTTGCAAAATAATGGAGGATAAGCTGTTGGATAGATGAAGGAACTAGTTTAAAGGCTTGCTGATGTTGGAGATTTTGAGTTCTTTATTCTCAGAGTTAAAAGGCTTTGGAAGAGCAAAAGATTGTATCTGTGTCGGCATTTAACTATGGTGGGGATCAAATGCCACTGATTCATGCTCATTAGGGCTGCTTCTCCCTCACCTGGGAGGCTTAAAGAAGTCTTTATGAGAGCTCAGTGAGGATTAACTTCATAGGGAAGAGTAATAAGAAAAAAGTCTGTATGGCCTGTCTTAATTTGTGAGAGAATAAGATCATTTAGTTATTATGCCCTGGGAACATTTAAAAAAATGTAAATGCATTATAGTCAGAAATATACATATTAAATGTTTTAAAACTTGTGAGAGATGGGGTTATTACAATGGTACTTTTATTCCTAGTAAATGAAAAGCTATTGCTGGTTCTCTTAAGTATGGGGAGAAAACAAATCTGACTACCAATTTCCCTTGGTTGACTTTAACATATTGAAATTATTGAATGGTATTCTTGGTATTCATGTGTGTATTGGTTATAATGCACAGTTTTATATCAGAAGTTATTAAGTATTTACTTCTGTTATGAATACACACTACATGATAAATATAGACAGTATATTTTATAATTATGATTTTTCTTGATCTAATTACCAATTCCTTTCAAAATGATTTACAATGGGATCAAAATGATTTTAAAAACAAGGACTTCACTGTATAGTTGGAAGAATCAGGGTTTATAAAATAGAAAGATATGTTTAGAGTTACAGTGTCAGTTAGTGTCTGCTTTTCTAATGCCCAGATTTTGCACTCTCCAGGACACCCTGTAACTTCTTTTAAAGCCTGCAATGCTAGAGACCCAAGTTGGGTCTCTGGATCAGGAAGAGCCCTTAGAGAAGGAAATGTCAATCCACTCCAGGACTCTTGCCTGGGAAATCCCATGGACAGAGGAGCCTGGTAGGCTACAGTCCATGGGGTTGCAAAGAGTCAGACACAGATGAGCGACTATTTTACTTTACTTTAATATGACCATCAGTTCAGATCAGTCACTCAGTCATGTCTGACTCCTTGCGACCCCATGAATCACAGCATGCCAGGCCTCCCTGTCCATCACCAACTCCCGGAGTTCACTGAAACTCATGTCCATCAAGTCAGTGATGTCATCCAGCCATCTCACCCTCTGTCATCCCCTTCTCCTCCTGCCCCAACCCCTCCCAGCATAAGAGTCTTTTCCAATGAGTCAACTCTTCGCATGAGGTGGCCAAAGTATTGGAGTTTCACCTTTAGCATCAGTCCTTCCAATGAACACCCAGGACTGATCTCCTTTAGGATGGATAGGTTGGATTTCCTTGTAGTCCAAGGGTCTCTCAAGAGTCTTCTCCAACACCACAGTTCAAAAGCACCAATTCTTCAGCACTAAGCTTTCTTCACAGTCCAACTCTCAAATCCATACATAGTGAAAAATAGTGAAGGAGCTCAGTCGTGTCTGACTCTTTGCGACCCCATGGACTGTAGCCTAAAAGGCGTCTCTGTCCATGGGATTTTCCAGGCAACAGTCCTGGAGTGGATTGCCATTTCTTTCTCCAGGAGATCTTCCCAACCCAGGGATCAAACACCAGTCTCCCGCATTGTAGACAGACGCTTTACCATCTGAGCCACCAGGAAAATCATGACCACTGGTAAAACCATAGCCTTGACTAACGGATCTTTGTTGGAAAAGTAATATCTCTGCTTTTCAATACGCTATCTAGGTTGATCATAACATTCCTTCCAAGGAGTAAGCATCTTTTAATTTCATGGCTGCAATCACCATCTGCAGTGATTTTGGAGCCGAAAAAGTAAAATCTGACACTGTTTCCAGTGTTTCCCCATCTATTTGCCATGAAGTGAAGGGGCCAGATGCTATGATCTTCATTTTCTGAATGTTGAGTTTTAAGCCAACTTTTTCACTCTCCTCTTTCACTCTTTTTAGTTCCTCTTCACTTTCTGCCATAAGGGTGATGTTATCGGCATATCTAGGTTATTGATATTTCTCCTGGCAATCTTGATTCCAGCTTGTGCTTCTTCCAGCCCAGCGTTTCTCATGATGTACTACTCTGCATATAAGTTAAGTAAGCAAGGTGACAATATACAGCCTTGGTGTACTCCTTTTCCTATTTGGAACTATTCTGTTGTTCTATGTCCAGTTCTAACTATTTCTTCCTGACCTGCATACAGGTTTCTCAAGTGGCAGGTCAGGAGGTCTGGTATTCCCATCTCTTTCAGAATTTTCCACAGTTTATTGTGATCCACACAGTCAAAGGCTTTGACATAGTCAATCAAGCAGAAATAGATGTTTTTCTGGAACTCTCTTGCTTTTCCCATGATCCAGCAGATGTTGGCAATTTGATATGTGGTTCCTCTGCCTTTTCTAAAACCAGCTTGAACATCTGGAATTCACGGTTCACATATTGCTGAAGCCTGGCTTGGAGAATTTTGAGCATTACTTTACTAGCATGTGGAAAGTTATGACCAACTTATATAGCATATTCAAAAGCAGAGACATTACTTTGCCAACAAAGGTTCGTCTAGTCAAGGCTACGGTCTTTCCTGTGGTCATGTATGGATGTGAGAGCTGGACTGTGAAGACGGCTGAGCGCTGAAGAATTGATGCTTTTCAACTGTGGTGTTGGAGAGTCCCTTGGTTTTGAGAATCCCTTTGACTGCAAGGAGATCCAACCAGTACATTCTGAAGGAGATCAGCCCTGGGATTTCTTTGGAAGGAATGATGCTAAAGCTGAAACTCCAGTACTTTGGCCACCTCATGCGAAGAGTTGACTCATTGGAGAAGACTCTAATGCTGGGAGGGATTGAGGGCAAGAGGAGAAGGGGGCGCCAGAGGATGAGATGGCTGGATGGCATCACTGACTCGATGGATGTGAGTCTGAGTGACTTCCGGGAATTGGTGATGGACAGGGAAGCCTGGTGTGCTGTGATTCATGGGGTTGCAAAGAGTCAGACACAACTGAGGGACTGATCTGATCTGATCTTACTAGCATGTGAGATGACTGCAATTGTGGGGTAGTTTGAGCATTCTTTGGCATTGCCTTTCTTTGGGATTGGAACGAAAACTGACTTTTCCAGTCCTGTGGCCACTGCTGAGATTCCAAATTTTCTGGCATATTGAGTGTCGCACTTTCACAGCATCATCTTCCAAGATTTGAAATAGGTCAACTGGAATTCCATCACCTCCACTAGCTTTGTTCATAGTGATGCTTTTTAAGGCCCATTTCACTTCACATTCCAGGATGTCTGGCTCTAGCTGAGTGATCACACCATCATGATTATCTTGGTCGTCTTGCCACCTCTTCTTAAAAACTTCTGCTTCTGTTAGGTCCATACTATCTCTGTCCTTTATCGAGCCCATTTTTGCAGGAAATGTTCCCTTGGTATCTCTAATTTTCTTGAAGAGATCTCTAGTCTTTCCCATTCTATTGTTTTCCTCTATTTCTTTGTATTGATTGCTGAGGAAGGCTTTCTTATCTCTCCTTGCTATTCTGTGGAACTCTGCATTCAGATGCTTATATCTTTCCTTTTCTCCTTTGCTTTTTGCCTTTCTTCCTTTCACAGTATTTGTAAGGCCTCCCCAGACAGCCATTTTGCTTTTTTGCATTTCTTTTCCATGGGGATGGTCTTGATCCCTGTCTCCTGTACAATGTCATGAACCTCTCTCCATAGTTCATCAGGTTTCTATCAGATCTAGTCCCTTAAATCTATTTCTCACTTCCACTGTATAATCATAAGGGATTTGATTTAGGTCATACCTGAATGGTCTAGTGGTTTTCCCTACTTTCTTCAATTTCAGTCTGAATTTGGCAATACGGAGTTCATGGTCTGAGCCACAGTCAGCTCCTGGTCTTGTTTTTGCTGACTGTACAGAGCTTCTCCATCTTTTGCTGCAAAGAATATAATCAATCTGATTTCGGTGTTGACCATCTGGTGATGTCCATGTGTAGAGTCTTCTCTTGTGTTGTTGGAAGAGAGTTTGTTATGACCAGTGCATTCTCTTGGCAAAACTCTATTAGTCTTTGCTCTGCTTCATTCCATTTTCCAAGGCCAAATTTGTCTGTTACTCCAGGTGTTTCTTGATTTCCTACTTTTGCATTCCAGTCTCCTATAATGAAAAGAACATCTTTTTTGGTGTTAGTTTTAAAAGATCTTGGTGGTCTTCATAGAACCATTCAACTTCAACTTCAGTGTTACTGGTTGGGGCATAGACTTGGATTACTGTGATATTGAATGGTTTGCCTTGGAAACGAACAGAGATCATTCTGTCATTTTTAGATTGCATCCAAGTACTGCTTTTCAATATGTCTTTCCAAAAACTTCACTGTACTATTCCAATATTTGATAATAAATCTATATTTATATTGATAATCTCTAGGACATATAATTAAACAGTTTCTCCATATACTATTACACATTGTTTGTTTTCCTGGGATTCTGCTCAGTTTAATAAATTTAAATATCTGTTTAGAACTTATATATGCTGAATATGGTGGAGACATTAGAGTGAATGAAAAGTAAGACAGTGACTATAATAAAAAATATTTATATGGTTTTACATATTATATTGGGTATGTTTACCTATCTTCCACCATATTCACAGTAATACTTTAATATTGACTGATATAAATTAACTTGTGAATATAACTGATAAATGAATATTTTCTTCAAATGATAACAGATTATAATTTAAAAATACTTAGAGTATTCATTATTAATTCAAGTCTTTATCAAGATTTGACCAGGCGGTTTAGTGGAAAATTTTATTTTTATTTCCTTAATTAATATATAGAAAAATTTCTCTCCCCTAATGTAATCAGAAATATTAGTGATTTTCTACTCTATTTCCTTCATCATCAACAATGCACTGAGGAGACTTTAAAAAATTTCCCAGTCTGAATATCTTGCTCTGAGGCTTTTACCTAAGCAAAATCATGGGACAGAAAGAGAGGATAAAAAAGACAACCTGGGAGAAATTGAAACACAAAGATCTCTCCCACTTTTTATCTCAGCCTATTGCCAGCTACTAACACAAATTTCCCTTCTTTTCTTCTGCATTTTTCTAGAATCCAATGGTCATATTCTAGAACGGGCATTTCTACACCACTTTTATAACATGAGTACACATAATTTGATTTCAGCAGAAGGTTAGTTAATATTTATAGATTTTTCTCAGAGTTATTATTGACAGTGGTTGGATTTCATTGAAGGTTCACAATTGTAAACAAGATTATACTTGCTTAGTAATATAGCAGATAATCAGCTTCTGTAAGTGTTTCATGCACACTTAAAATAATGTATGTACTGTTAACACTGGAGGCTCTGTTCCATTGATGCCACTTGGATCAATTTTATTAGTTGCTCAGTTGCTCAGATCTTCTGATTACTTGATGATTCATTGTCTGCTTTTTCTATCAGTTTCTGAGAGAAATTTGTCAAAGTCCCTACTATGGGTATATGTAGAGCTTCCCTGGTGGCTTGGATGGTAAAAACTCTGCCTGTGGTGCAGGATACCAGGTTAGATCCCCTGGAGAAGAGCATGGGGAGCATGGGGAGCATTCTTCACTTCAGCAAGCATTCTTGCCTAAAGAATTCCATAAACAGAGGAGACTGGCAGGTTACAGTTAATGGGGTTGCAAAGAGGTTGACCCAACTGAGCTACTAACAAAGACTGCCAAACTTATGGCTTTAGCTATGGTTGTGGTTGTTGGTTTTCAAGGGCACTAAAATTTTCAGGGTGGGGGTGGGAATAGAGCAATTTTAAGCACTGTAAAGCTCACTCTTCTTAATGACATTTATCCTTTTTTAAAATGCCCTATGAATTGCTGAAACATTATAGCAAATTTTCAGTTATAAAAAAGTCAATTTTGACAATTTTTACCAGTGTTCTCACTGTCTTAATAGAGGAGAGGCTTTTGGATGCCCTTACCAAAATTTTCCACAAGAAAGGTCCATCTAGTCAAGGCTGTGATTTTTCCAGTGGTCATGTATGAATGTGAGAGTTGGACTGTGAAGAAAGCTGAGCGCCGAAGAATTGATGCTTTTGAACTGTGGTATTGGAGAAGACGCTTGAGAGTCCCTTGGACTGCAAGGAGATCCAGCCAGTCCATTCTAAAGGAGATCAGCCCTGGGTGTTCTTTGGAAGGAATGATGCTAAAGCTGAAACTCCAGTACTTTGGCCACCTCATGCGAAGAGCTGACTCATTGCAAAAGACTCTGATGCTTGGAGGGATTGGGGGCCGGAGGAGAAGCGGACAACAGAGGATGAGATGGCTGGATAGCATCACTGACTCGATGCACATGAGCCTGAGTGAACTCCGGGAGTTGGTGATGGACAGGGAGGCCTGGAATGCTGCAATTCACAGGGTCGCAAAGAGTCAGGCATGACTGAATGATTGAACTGAATTGAACTGAGCAACTAACATTTATTTAACACTTACGGGTATATGTATGTCTCTCCTGTCTTTTAATATTGTAAATGCTTGTTTTAATGTCTGAAGTTATATTATTATGTATGTACAGTTTTAATATTGTTAAAAGCTCTTAATCATAATGAAAGGGCCTTTGTATCTCTCAAGTAATTTTTTCCTTAGAGTTTATTTTGTCTGATATTTGTATAGACACAATAGATTTTGTGTGTTTGTGAAGAGGGGAAGAGAATTAAAGTAACTGTTCTGTAATATGTTTACAGAACATATATTTCCATATTTTTAAATGGAAAATTTTCTATGCATTTATTTGATATATTTTTTTCTTGTAAGAAGGATATTGTTTTATTTGCTTTCTGTAACAATCTTCCTTTTTTATATAGATTTTAAATACATTGTATAGAAACACTGACAAAATTTAGTTCATATCTAATAGAGAACTTTCTGTTTATCCTACCTGTCCCTCCTTTATTCTATTTTTGGACTTTTCAGACATAGTTTCTCATCTATAACACAAATAGCTGTGAAACTAGGGAGGTTAGCTTACTGGGAGCAGGGAGGGAGTGTGCAGAAAATCACTGGACACTTCCTTAGAATGCAAATAATTTTAATATATCTTAAACATTTAAACATGAGTTAGCTAGACATATTAAGTGTGTGAAAAGTGGATAGAATGGGATGCTCATTCCAAGCAGAAGTGACAGACTGCATAAAGAAGACAACTGCATGGTGTATAAGTGGAATGACAAAACTATAATATAGGTGGTTGAAAAGATTATGCTTATGAGACAACATCTACCAAACCATGAGAGACCTTACAATCATTTCTCCTTTTTTGGACTATGTGAAATTGTTAGCAGGAAGCCACTGATGTGATTTAGACAATAAAGTGAAAAGATCAAATTTATGTATTAGGAAAATTTCTGCAAAAGCAGGATAGAAGATGAATTATTAAGGGACAACAGTTGAGGCAAGGATACCTGTTAGGAAGCTGTTGAAGTAGCATAGTAAACTAGCACGTTAGCAAAGCAAAATATCCTTTATTCAATAGCTCTTGAATAAAGGATAAACAGTTGTAGAAAGTGAGGCAGAAAATTGGCCACTTGAAAATGAGCTGACTCATTAGAATTGAATGAACTATGTGTTCAGTTATATCACTTTAATGGCTTGAAATCTGCTGTGGTGGATATTGTCTACCCAAAGATAATTATCAAGTGCCAAAAATCAAGCTTTAAACTTTTTCCCAGAGAACTAGTCATTAAGTATTTACAGCACAGTGTTGGGCAGAATAGATTCCCAGAATGTCTAGAAGCAAGCTGTGAGACTTGATTTAGTATATTTGGAGGCTGAGTCAAATTTGCCTATCAGGCTTTCACTTTGGTAAATAGATGGATACTGTTTCTATCAGCTAAAATACAACCTAAGAGTAAGATTTAGGGCAAGGTACTAGATTTCAGACATAGGTGAAAACATTCAAGTCAAAGTATCTAGCGGATAATAGGATATATGAATCTTTGCATCATCAGCATGTGTGTGTGTATGTGCAGTTTAAATAATTTTACCAGGGGACATTGCCCAGGAGACATCAGAATTCCAGGAAAAAATTTAAAAGCATCATAATTCAAGGAGAAGATTTACAGGCATTCCAAATTCTGATGGTGAAATAAAGCAGAAGTGAAGATGAAGGATCACATAGGCATGAGGGTAACTAGCATGCTGTTGCTGTGGAAAGAAACAAAATGGAGTTTTTCCAAACAGAGGGCATGTTAGAAAAGCTGAATGCTGCAGATATGTCACTACATACTAGTGGTGAAATGTTCACTGAAGTGAGTAAATAAGACATCATTGTTTCTTATTTATTTCAGATTTCAAAGGAGTAAATGGGTTGAAAGAATGTGGTAATTGTGATTAAAAGTTTGAGTTTTTCTAAATGGATAGAATAGAAAGATAGATTAAAGAAAACAGAGATTCAGTCTAATAATTAACAGGACTCATCCATGGAAATTTAAAGAAGGTTGCAGTTGTCTTTCAGTATCTGTGGGGTATCAGTTCCAGAAAAACCTTCAGATTTCAAATCTGCAGATACGGAGGTCCCTTATACATATCATAATCAGATCAGATCAAATCAGATCAGTCGCTCAGTCGTGTCTGACTCTTCGAGACCCCATGAACTGCAGCATGCCAGGCCTCCCTGTCCATCACCAACTCCTGGAGGTCACTCAGACTCACATCCGTCCAGTCAGTGATGCCATCCAGCCATCTCATCCTCTGTCGTCCCCTTCTCCTCTTGCCCTCAATCCCTCCCAGCATCAGAGTCTTCTCCAATGAGTCAACTCTTCGCATGAGGTGGCCAAAGTACTGTAGTTTTAGCTTTAGCATCATTCCTTCCAAAGAAATCCCAGGGCTGATCTCCTTCAGGATGGACTGGTTGGATCTCCTTGCAGTCCAAGGGACTCTCAAGAGTCTTCTCCAACACCACAGTTCAAAAGCATCAATTCTTCGATGCTCAGCCTTCTTCACAGTCCAGCTCTCACATGTCATAATATCCACATATAAACTGTATACATCCTCCCATCTACTTTGAATCATCTCTTGATTATATATAATACCTAGTACAATATAAATGTTATGTAAGTAGTTGTAAATACTAGGTAAATGCTATGTTGCCAGTGCATGGCAATTTCAAATTTTGCTTTTGGAGCTTTCTGAAATGTTTCTCAAAGTTTTGAATTACAGTTGGTTGAATCCATGGATGGGGGTGAAAAAAGGCAAACTGCAGTTGCACAGTAATCACTTTACTAGCCTTTTGTGAAGTGGGATAATGGAGTACATGCTAGTAGAAGGGCAGAGAGAGTAGAACCATATCTGGGAGACTCTAAGCCTCAGACATCTTTCTTTAACAATTATAAGGCTACTTTTTGAAAGGTATAGCCCCAGGGGAAAGGCTTCTTACATAAATCTCTTTTATCTCCTTTGACAACAGTTAATCACAAAAGGATCACTGTACGTTAAATCCAGTCCTCTTAATGAAAATGTCAAAGATATATACATGCTAAGTTGCTTTATTCATGTCTGACTCTGTGCGACCTATGGACTGTTAGCCCTCCAAGCTCCTCTGTCCATAGGATTCTCTAGGCAAGAATACTGGAATGGGTTTCCATGCCCTCCTCCAAGGTATCTTCCTGACCCAGGGACTGAACCCACGTCTCTCTTGTCTTTTATGTCTCCTGCATTGGCAGGTGGGTTCTTTACCATGAGTACCACCTGGGGAGCCCCAAAGATATATGCACTGGCCATATAAATTTAATGCTCCCTTGTTTTTGCTCACAGTTTGTACCCAAGTTTTGACAATGGAACTTCTACTTGGCCTTGAATGCATCAGCCTTATTCCAAAGTTCTATTATTTGGATTGCTGTTTTGTTGCTCCTTGTAAAAGTTCTGAGTTTTTTACAATCTGTAGGCCCCAGGCTTCCTCATATCCTCTGCATGTATTCCCAGAAGATTATATATGCTCTGTTTCATTTAGTTTTTCCAAATCTCACCTCTTCTTTAAGATATAGCTGCCATAGTCTACTGAAAGCCATTTAAATAAATCTCACATACTTGTCTAAGAGATCTTTATTTCCCCCTTGGCACTCTGTCCTAATTATTTTTACCATTCCTCAAATACCTCACATTTTTTATAACCTGTCTTGAACTGTGTATCATGTTTTTATTTAAATCTTAGTTCAAATTTTAATGGGTGTATGTCATCTCTTCAGCTGGAATGTATGTTCCTCGTGGAGTTATTTTACTTTGTATCTATCCAAAGGAACTTGGCATAGTTTCATACTTATGATAAAATTTTAATAGATAATTTTTGAATGCTGATCATCTGTTAAATACTGTATGGTTACCATAAACACATAATGTATTTATGCTGCTAGTAAATCCTTTGAGAGTGTTCAGACACTCTGGTCACACAGATAAAGTATCAAGGATTTTGAAACATTATACATGAGAGCAACCTGTATCTCAGTCCGATTCTCACCATGGCAACAGTTGCTTATTTCACAAGGAATGAAACTGATTTCCCTTGTAGGTAATGTAAAGCTTGATACCCAACATGTTTTGTTTTGTTTTTTTTAAAGTGGAGTTACTCACACATACACACAATAGCCTTATTTAAAAAGATTACAAGTTTGGGTTTCTTTTGGAACTAGTAATATTTAAGACTCATTTTAGAAACATATTTACTCAAAAAAATGATTACAGCTCTGATCTTACTTTGCCTGAATAAACAATATTCTATATTAAGCTAAGGACAGAAGACTTGAAGTTACCCAATGAAAAGAAAAAACTTAGGGATTTACTGGATTCATGGAGTAAAGTGAGAGTATAATTTTGGAGGAGACAAAAAATTAGTACCTTTAATAGGTATCAATGAATGCTAAACTATTAATTCACAGGAATGACTTCTGTAATAGTCAAACATTTAAAAAGCCATATTTTAGGTTTTTTATGGGAGAAGGCAATGGCACCCCACTCCAGTACTCTTGCCTGGAAAATCCCATGGACGGAGGAGCCTGGTGGGCTGCAGTTCGTGGGGTTGCTAAGAGTCGGACACGACTGAGCGACTTCACTTTCACTTTTCACTTTCATGCATTAGAGAAAGAAATGGCAACCCACTCCAGTATTCTTGCCTGGAGAATCCCAGGGACGGGGGAGCCTGGTGAGCTTCCGTCTATGGGGTCGCACAGAGTCGGACACGACTGAAGTGACTTAGCAGCAGCATGGCAGTATCTCTTTATAATTGTTGTTTCTTAATTTAATTATAATTTTGTGATGGTTAGAAATTCATCCCCAACTTCAAAATTTGAAGCCACTTCTAACAATATTTACCTTCTCATATGCACAGCATACTCATTTACACTTTTTTTTTTTTTCTTTCCATGAGCTACAGTGTAGTCCTAACCACCATCATCCTTCTGGTGACTTCTTTCCAAATTCTCCTTTAGTTCAACACAGTTAAAGCCCATTTCTAAGAATTTCAGAGACTAGAGACAAAGAAAAAGAGCTCTTGGTTAGGTAAGCACTGGCAATTCTCACAGGAGAAACGACCATTTTGAATGATGTGAAGTGATGTTTTGAAGTAGTTTCAATTTGTATTTCTCTAATAACTAATAATATTGAGCATATTTTCATGTACCTTTAAGCCATCTGTGACCTAGAGCCAGACATCTTGGAATGTGAAGTCAAATGGGCCTTAGAAAGCATCACTACGAACAAAGCTAGTGGAGGTGATGGAATTCCAGTGGAGCTATTCCAAGTCCTGAATGATGATGCTGTGAAAGTGCTACACTCAATATGCCAGCAAATTTGGAAAACTCAGCAGTGGCCACAAGATTGGAAAAGGTCAGTTTTCATCCCAATCCCAAAGAAAGGCAATGCCAAGGAGTGCTCAAACTACCGCACAATTGCACTCATCTCACACGCTAGTAAAGTAATGCTCAAAATTCTCCAAGCCAGGCTTCAGCAATATGTGAACCGTGAACTTCCTGATGTTCAAGCTGGTTTTAGAAAAGGCAGAGGAACCAGAGATCAAATTGCCAACATCCGCTGGATCATGGAAAAAGCAAGAGAGTTCCAGAAAAACATCTATTTCTGCTTTATTGACTATGCCAAAGCCTTTGACTGTGTGGATCACAATAAACTATGGAAAATTCTGAAAGAGATGGGAATACCAGACCACCTGATCTGCCTCTTAAGAAATCTGTATGCAGGTCAGGAAGCAACAGTTAGAACTGGACATGGAACAACAGACTGGTTCCAAATAGGAAAAGGAGTACGTCAAGGCTGCATATTGTCACCATGCTTATTTAACTTCTATGCAGAGTACATCATGAGAAATGCTGGACTGGAAGAAACACAATTTGGAATCAAGATTGCCGGGAGAAATATCAATAACCTCAGATATGCATATGACACCACTCTTATGGCAGAAAGTGAAGAGGGGCTAAAAAGCCTCTTGATGAAAGTGAAAGTGGAGAGTGAAAAGGTTGGCTTAAAGCTCAACATTCAGAAAACGAAGATCATGGCATCTGGTCCCATCACTGCATGGGAAATAGATGGGGAAACAGTGGAAACAGTGTCAGACTTTGTTTTTCTGGGCTCCAAAATCACTGCAGATGGTGACTGCAGCCATGAAATTAAAAGACGCTTGCTCCTTGGAAGGAAAGTTATGACCAACCTAGATAGCATATTCAAAAGCAGAGACATTGCTTTACCAACAAAGGTTCACCTAGTCAAGGCTATGGTCTTTCCTGTGGTCATGTATGGATGTGAGAGCTGGACTGTGAAGAAGGCTGAGCGCCGAAGAATTGATGCTTTTGAACTGTGGTGTTGGAGAAAACTCTTGAGAGTCCCTTGGACTGCAAGAAGTTCCAACCAGTCCATTCTGAAGGAGATCAATCCTGGAATCTCTTTGGAAGGAATGATGCTAAAGCTGAAGCTCCAGTATTTTGGCCACCTCATGCGAAGAGTTGACTCATTGGAGAGGACTCTGATGCTGGGAGGGATTGAGGGCAGGAGGAGAAGGGGACGGCAGAGGATGAGATGGCTGGATGGCATCACTGACTCGATGGATGCGAGTCTGGGTGACCTCCGGGAGCTGGTGATGGACAGGGAGGCCTGGCGTGCTGCGGTTCATGGGGTCGCAGAGAATCGGACACGACTGAGCGACTGATCTGATCTGATCTGATGTCTTCTTTGGAGGAAATATCTATTTAGTTCCTCTGCCCATTTTTTGCCTAGAAAATCCCATGGATGGAGGAGCCTGGTAGGCTGCAGTCTATGGGGTCGCTAGAGTCGGACACGACTGAGCGACTTCACTTTCACTTTTCACTTTCATGCATTGGAGAAGGAAATGGCAACCCACTCCTGTGTTCTTGCCTGGAGAATCCCAGGGACGGAAAGCCTGGTGGGCTGCCGTCAATGGGGTTGCACAGAGTTGGACACAACTGAAGAGACTTAGCAGCAGCAGCACCAGCCCATTTTTTGGTTGGGTTGTTGGGTTTTTTTAATATTGAGCTAGATGAACTGTGTGTATATTTTGGAGACTGTTCCCCTGTAAGTCACATAATTTTCAAATATTTTCTCTCATCCTGTCCTTTTGCAGAAGGAAATGGCAACCAACTTCAGTATTCTTGCCTGGAGAATTTCATGGATGGAGGAGCCTGGTGAGCTGTGGTTCATGGAGTCGCAAACAGTCGGACACGACTGAGCGAGGAACACAGCACACATCCCGCCCTTTCACTTTTATAATTTCTTTTTCTGTCTAAAAGCTTTTAAGTTTAATTAGATCTCATTTATTTTTGTTTTATTTTTCATTACTGTAAGAGGTGGATCCAAAAGGATATTGCTGCAATTTATGTAAGAGTGTTCTGACTATGTTTTCCTCTAGAAGTTTTATATTATTTGGTCTTACATTTAGACCTGTAATCCATTTGAGTTTATTTTGGTGTATGGTGTTAGGGAGTGTTCTAATTTCCTTCTTTTACATGTAGCTGTCCAGTTTTCCCAGTACCACTTATTGAATAGATTGAGTTTCCTCCACTGTAGAGTCTTGCTTCCTTTGTCATAAATAAAGTGACCAGTGGGTGTGTGGGTTTATTCCAATGATCTATATTTCTGTTTTTGTGCCAGTACCATATTATTGATTACTATAGCTTTGTAATATAGACTGAAGTCAGGGAATCTTATTCCTCCAGCTTCACTTTTCTTTCTCAAGATTGCTTTCACCATTTGAAGTCTTTTGTGTTTCCATACAAGTTTTAAGATTTTTCATTGTAGTTTTGTGAAAAATGTTACTGGTAATTTTATAGATATCACATTGAATGTGTAGATTGCCTTAGGTAGTATAGTCATTTTGACAATATTGATTCTTGCAACCTGAGAAAATGGTATACCATTCTGTCTGTGTCATCTTCAATTACTTTCATCAGCATCTTACAGTTTTTGGACTACAGGTTTTTTGCATCCATAAGTAGGTTTTTTCCAAGGTATTTTATTATTTTTGATGCAATAGTAGATAAGATTTTCCCTTAATTTCTTTTTCTGATATTTCATTGTTAGTGTATAGAAATTCAATAGATTTCTGGGTATTAGTTTTGTGTTCTGCAACTTTTCTGAAGTTAACACCTATCCTTCCAAAGTTAACACCTGTCCTAAACAATTCCAAAATGTTCAGAGGAAGGAACACCCACAAACTCATTCAGTGAGGCCACCATCAAACTGATACCCAAAGCATACAAAGATACCGCAAAAAAAGAAAATTATGACTATATCACTGACAAATATAGACACAAAAATCTTCAACAAAACATTAGCAAACCAAATCCTACAATACAGTAAAAAGATCACACACCACAATTAAGTCAGGATTTATCCCAGTGATACAGGTATTCTTTAGTGTATGCAAATTAATTAGTGTAATGCACCACATCAAAAAACTGTAGAATAAAAACCGTAAGATCATCTCAGTAGATGCAGAAAATGCTTTCGACAAAATTCAGCAACCATTTATGATAAAGACTCTCCAGAAAGTGGGCATAGAAGGAGCCTACCTCAACATAGTAAAGGCCATACATGCCAAATCCACAGCTAACATTATACTCCATGATGAAAAAGGTGAAAGCATTTCCTCTAATATCAGGAACAAGGTAAGAATACCCACTTTCACTACTTTTAATCAAAATAGTTTTAGAAGTCCCAGCCACAACAAACAAAGAAAAAAAAATAATAATTTGCAGGAATCAAAGTTGGAAAAGAATTAAGATTGTCACTATTTGCAGATGACATGATACTATACATAGAAAATCCCCAAAATGCTACCAGAAACCTGCTAGAACTCATCAATGATTTTTTCCCCCAGTATTAGAAATTTTAAAATATCTTGTCCAGTAACTTTTACAGAGCCATAAAACCTGTATATATTATAACACAAGTTCTTTTTATAAAATCATTCCAAGATCCTCTTTGTATTTCACAGAGGTTAGAAAGAATTCCATGAAAAATATTTCTCCAGTGATCTTATATAGTTAGAATGATTATCCAGAGAAACAATTCCAAGACAGTCACTATTATTCTGGGTGTTTATAATTATCTACCTCCTGTATTATCATTATCAAATAGGTAAAACACAGAATCTATCAAAAATATGAAATTAGGCTCATCACTGAATTTTACCTCACCCAGTGCTAAGCCCAGTACTAAATCCACTTTCGAAATACATCTTCACTTTGTCCTATATTTTTTCTTTTCATGTGTTCATGCTCAGTTATGTCCAATTCTTTGTGACCCCATAGACTGAAGCCCACCAGGCTCCTCTGTCCATGGAATTTTTCAGGCAAAAATTCTGGAGTGGGTTGTCATTTCCTATTCAAGGGGATCTTCCCAATCCTGGAATTGAACCCATATGTCTTGCATATCCTGAATTTTCAGATGGATTCTTTATCCCTGCATCACCTAGGGACAGAGAAGGCAATGGCAACCCACTCCAGTACTTTTGCCTGGAAAAGCCCATGGATGGAGGAGCCTGGTAGCCTGTAGTCAGTCCATGGGGTCGTGAAGAGTTGGGCACGACTAAGTGACTTTACTTTCACTTTTCATTTTCATGCATTGCAGAAGGAAATGGCAACCCACTCCAGTGTTCTTGCCTGGAGAATTCCAGGGACGGGGTAGCCTGGTGGGCTGCCGTCTCTGGGGTAACACAGAGTCGGACATGATTGAAACGACTTAACAGTAGCAGCACCTAGGGAAGACCCTTTTTATTTTCTTTTTTCTCAAACCTGATACCTGCTTCTCTCTCTGAATAAAATAAAAACAATTATTAACTTTTTAATTTTTTAATTTTTTATTTTTTTATTTTTTTAATTTTATTATTATTATTATTATTTTAATTTTTCTTAACTTTACAATATTGTATTACTTTTACTATACATCGAGATGGATCCGCCACCAGAATACACGTGTTCCCCATCCTGAACCCTCCTCCTTAACTTTTGTATTAACAGAAATTAACTTTTGTAAATTCCAATTAACAAAACAAGTGACTCTCTGAATATGTGCTTTCTCTCTCATTATCATATATACATATGACCTCTTTCTCTATTTGAGGCCAACATATGGCAGGTATACTGAATTTCATCCACTTTTGTTTACCCATGAGTACAGTCACTGCATTTTTGCCTGTCTTCCTCACTCTCATTGCTTATTTCTCTATTGATTATTTTCATCAACACACAAAATATCTGTTATTTCTCCCAGTTTGAAAATAACAACAAAAGAAAATTTCTTTGGACTTCATATAGTTATATACTTCATATAGTTATTAAGTTATGGACTTCATATAGTTATATACAACTTCATATAGTTGGATGTCATATAGTAGATAACATCAATTTCTTGTTAGCTGCACTCATCGAAAAGAAACCACCTCAAAAATCAAGTATGTATTTTTTGAATTTTTCGTTCCTCCTCCTATTACTTTGATAGTTTGGGGTCTAAATGATATAAAATAGAATGTTCATTTCTTAAGCATAGGATTTGATGACCTTAACAAAGAAATATACCCATGTAACAATTATTAACAATAAGATCAAGAACAATTTCACTAGAAAATAATCTCAAGTTCCAATCAAGTCAGTGTCCTAGCAGAAATTATATAAGACATTATACAAAGAAGAGTAATAATTCTTGTAGTGAAAAATGAAATCAAGAATTGGTTAGATACTAAAATGCAAAAATGCCTAGGCGGAACACCAGATTACAGCACATATGTGAAGACTTGAAGAATGAATTCCATGTTTACATTTCTGAAATAGAAAAATAAGAGTTACTTATACATAGGGAAAATATAGGTCTGAAAAATGGAATTTTAAATTCAAGTTAAAACCCACTACTCTAAGTAAGGTAAAAGTGAGGAAGCTGAAATGAATGTAAAGTTAGTAGTAGTAAATTTACATATAATGATTCTTTGTCTTCTTTCATTAAAGGCTTAGGCTTTGTCTCCATAGGTGTGCTTCTACCAGTCCAACAGATAAATTTGCCTGAATTTTATTAAAGGAACATAAATACAGCTTCTGGAGAAATGATATAAAATTTGCAAAAGGGGTTCTAATCAAAAGCAAAGAATCTTGTTCTTCAACTAAAATAAAATCTCTTCTAATTAGTTTTTTTCTGGCTATAGGAATGCATGGATATTCATTCAGTTCGATTCAGTTCAGTTCAGTTCAGGCACTCAGTCCTGTCCGACTCTTTGCAACTCGATGAATCACAGCACGCCAGGCCTCCCTGTCCATCACCAACTCCCGGAGTTCACTCAGACTCTTGATGAAGGTGACAGAGGAGAGTGAAAAAGTTGGCTTAAAGTTCAACATTCAGTAAACGAAGATCATAGCATCTGGTCCCATCACTTCCTGGGAAATAGATGGGGAAACAGTGGAAACAGTATCAGACTTCATTTTTGGGGGCTCCAAAAATCACTGCAGATGGTGACTGCACCCATGAAATTCAAAGACGCTTACTTCTTGGACAAAAGTTATGACCAATGTAGATAGCATATTGAAAAGCAGAGACATTACTTTGCCAACAAAGGTCCGTCTAGTCAAGGCTATGGTTTTTCCTGTGGTCATGTATGGATGTGAGAGTTGGACTGTGAAGAAGGCTGAGCGCCGAAGAATTGATGCTTTTGAACTGTGGTGTTGGAGAAAACTCTTGAGAGTCCCTTGGACTGCAAGGACATGCAACCAGTCCATTCTGAAGGAGATCAGCCCTGTGTGTTCTTTGGAAGGAATGATGCTAAAGCTGAAACTCCAGTACTTTGGCCATCTCATGTGAAGAGTTGACTCAATGGAAAATACTCTGACGCTGGGAGGAATTGAGGGCAGGAGGACAAGGGGAAGACAGAGAATGAGATGGCTGGATGGCATCGCTGACTTGATGGACGTGCAAAAATATTCTTTTAGATAACAGTATGTTCTCCTCCCAAAGTAGAAAATAGGTCATAAATCTCTTCCATAAATCAAAATTCAGTTGTCTTCTTTATGATTGATTATTGATATAAACATCTGAATGCAGAGTTCCAAAGAAGAGCAAGAAGAGATAAGAAAGCCTTCTTCAGTGATCAATGCAAAGAAATAGAGGAAAACAACAGAATGGGAAAGACTAGGGATCTATGCAAGAATATCAGAGATACCAAAGGAACATTTCATGCAAAAATGGGATCAATAAAGGACAGAAATGGTATGGACCTAACAGAAGCAGAAGATATTAAGAAGAGGTGGCAAGAATACAGAGAAGAACTGTACAAAAAAGAGCTTGATGACCCAGATAATCATGATGGTGTGATCACTGACCTAGAGCCAGACATCCTGGAATGTGAAGTCAAGTGGGCCTTAGAAAGCATCACTACGAACAAAGCTAGTGGAGGTGATGGAATTCCAGTTGAGCTATTCCAAATCCTGAAAGAGGATGCTGTGAAAGTGCTGCACTCAATATGCCAGCAAATTTGGAAAACTCAGCAGTGGCCACAAGATTGGAAAAGGTCAGATTTCATCCCAATCCCAAAGAAAGGCAATGCCAAAGAGTGCTCAAACTACCGCACAATTGTACTCATCTCACACTCGAGTAAAGTAATGCTCAAAATTCTCCAAGCCAGGCTTCAGCAATATGTGAACCGTGAACTTCTGATGTTCAAGCTGGTTTTAGAAAAGGCAGAGGAACCAGAGATCAAATTGCCAATATCCGCTGGATCATGGAAAAACAAAGAGAGTTCCAGAAAAACATCTATTTCTGCTTTATTGACTATGCCAAAGCCTTTGACTGTGTGGATCACAATAAACTGTGGAAAATTCTGAAAGAGATGGGAATACCAGACTACCTGATCTGCCTCTTGAGAAATCTGTATGCAGGTCAGGAAGGAACAGTTAGAACTGGACATGGAACAACAGACTGGTTCCAAATAGGAAAAGGAGTACGTGAAGGCTGTATATTGTCACCATGTTTATTTAACTTATATGCAGAGTACATCATGAGAAATGCTGGACTGGAAGAAACACAAGCTGGAATCAAGATTGCTGGGAGAAATATCAATAACCTCAGATATGCAGATGACACCACCCTTATGGCAGAAAGTGAAGAGGAACTCAAAAGCCTCTTGATGAAAGTGAAAGTGGAGAGTGAAAAGGTTGGCTTAAAGCTCAACATTTAGAAAATGAAGATCATGGCATCTGGTCCCATCACTACATGGGAAATAGATGGAGAAACAGTGGAAACAGTGTCAGACTTTATTTTTCTGGGCTCTAAAATCACTGCAGATGGTGACGGCAGCCATGAAATTAAAAGACGCTTACTCCTTGGAAGGAAAGTTATGACCAACTTAGATCACATATTCAAAAGCAGAGACATCACTTTGCCAACAAAGGTTCGCCTAGTCAAGGCTATGATCTTTCCTGTGGTCATGTATGGATGTGAGAGGTGGACTGTGACGAAGGCTGACCACCAAAGAATTGATGCTTTTGAACTGTGGTGTTGGAGAAGACTCTTGAGAGTCCCTTGGACTGCAAGGAGATCCAACTAGTCCATTCTGAAGGAGATCAGCCCTGGGATTTCTTTGAAAGGAATGACACTAAAGCTGAAACTCCAGTATTTTGGCCACCTCATGTGAAGAGTTGACTCATTGGAGAAGACTCTGATGCTGGGAGGGATTGGGGGCAGGAGGAGAAGGGGACGACAGAGGATGAGATGGCTGGATGGCATCACTGACTCGATGGATGTGAGTCTGTGTTACCTCTGGGAGGTGGTGATGGACAGGGAGGTCTGGCGTGTTGCAGTTCATGGGGTCACAAAGAGTTGGACACGACTCAGCGACTCATGTGATCTGATCTGATCTGATTACTAACTATTAGAGTCCTTGGCCTCATTTGAAATTACATGTTATGCGATATATACAAGATAGCTGTTCTTTAACCTCTGCAGATATACTTCTATATTTAAAGTTAATGAATTTTATGATCACTTGCCTTTCTGTTATATGGAATATTATAGAGTATTCTAATTCTATTTGTTTAAACTGCAAATGTTGGTTTTATTTTGAGTATTATAAATCATTTTTTGTTATTTGGAGTGAGTAAATTTTAATATTCTTCTTGGTCAACATAATTTTTATATATGTGCAAATTTTAGTTAATTTTTTCAGAAATATAAAAGTTTCCCATAGAGATATTAATGAAAATGGGCCATTCAAAACTATACATGCTAATAATAACAAATTTAATTTTTCAATATGAGATGTAAAATGTTAAAAAATCAAGATTGAGATGACAACTAAATAATTATGGAAATAAATATAAATCCATGAAATATAGGTAAAATAGAGTCAGATATTATTTGAAACACAGCTAAATAAGAAGACTGTAAATCACATCATTTGAAAATTGTATAAAGTAAAATATGAAAATTCAAGACATAATGCTCCAATTACTTAAAATAACTGAGAAAGAAATTAAATTTATATAACTTAAGAAGCTTATAAAAAATGTCCAAGAAAACAATAAAATATAAAAATAATTACAGAAGGAGAACTTTTAATAAATTTAAAAAATTATTTATATATCAGCCAAGAATTAATTGTTATAAATAAATGAAATACATATAGATTTAAAGATTCACCATAATTCTGAAGCAGTCAGAATGCCCTAAGGATAGATAAATACATCAGTATAACAAAATAGAGAATCTTGAAATAAACCCACAAATATATGGTCCATTTATTTTCAATGTACGTGCAACACAATTCATTGGAAGAAAGAACAGACTTTATAAAAAATGATTATTTAATAATTGAATATACCCATTGAGAAAAATATAAAGCCAAAAAAAAAATCTAGGCTTTAACACTACCACTTAGAAAGAGTAATGAAAAATTGATCTAACATATAAAGAATACCATTTACTTAAAACTCAAAGATAATGCATTTGAAGGTTTTGATGAAATGGAAAATACCATATATATTTTCAAAACTAATTCAAGAAGACTGGAAAACTATTGAATGATAATACTAGAAGACAATGGAAAAGAAGGATTTAAACAAGAGTCCAGTGCAGTTCAGTTCAGTCATTCAGTTGTGTCCGACTCTTTGCGACCCCATGAATCACAGTACACCAGGCCTCCCTGTCCATCACCAACTCTGGGAGTTCGCCCGAACTCGTGTCCATCATGTCGGTGATGCCATCCAGCCATCTCATCCTCTGTCGTCCCCTTCTCCTCCTCCCACAATCCCTCCCAGCATCAGAGTCTTTTCCAGTGAGTCAACTCTTCACATCAGGTGGCCAAAGAATTGGAGTTTCAGCTTTAGCATCAGTCCTTCCAAAGAACGCCCAGGGCTGATCTTCTTTAGAATGGACTGGTTGAATCTCCTTGCAGTGCAAGGGACTCTCAAGAGTCTTCTCCAACACTACACTTCAAAAGCATCAATTCTTTGGTGCTCAGCTTTCTTCACATTCCAACTTTCACATCCATACATGACCACCAGGAAAACCATAGCCTTGACTAGACAGACCTTTGTTGACAAAGTTATGTCTCTGCTTTTGAATATGCTAGCTACGTTGGTCATAACTTTCCTTCCAAGGAGTAGGTGTCTTTTAATTCCATGGCTGCAGTCACCATCTGCAGTGATTTTGGAGCCCAGAAAAATAAATTCTGACACTGTTTCCACTGTTTCCCCATCTATTTCCCATGAAGTGATGGGACCGGATGCCATGATCTTCGTTTTCTGAATGTTAAGCTTTAAGCAAACTTTTCACTCTCCACTTTCACTTTCATCAAGAGTCTTTATAGTTCCTCTTCACTTTCTGCCATAAAGGTGGTGTCATCTGCATATCTGAGGTTATTCATATTTCTCTCAGCAATCTTGATTCCAGCTTGTGCTTCTTCCAGCCCAGCATTTCTCATGATGTACTCTGCATATAAGTTAAATAAGCAGGGTAACAATATGCAGCCTTGACATACTCCTTTTCCTATTTGGAACCAATCTGTTGTTCCATGTCCAGTTCTAACTGTTGCTTCCTGACTTGCATACAGGTTTCTCAAGAGGCAGGTCAGGTGGTCTGGTATTCCCATCTCTTTCAGAATTTTCCACAGTTTATTGTGATCCACACAGTCAAAGGCTTTGGTATAGTCAATAAAGCAGAAATAGATGTTTTTCTGGAACTCTTTTACTTTTTCAGTGATCCAGCAGATGTTGGCAATTTGATCTCTGGTTCCTCTGCCTTTTCTAAAACCAGCTTGAACATCAGGAAATTCATGGTTCACATATTGCTGAAGCCTGGCTTGGAGAATTTTGAGCATTACTTTACTAGCGTGTGAGATGAGTGCAATTGTGTGGTAGTTTGAGCACTCTTTGGCATTGCCTTTCTTTGAGATTGGAATGAAAACTGACCTTTTCCAGTCCTGTGGCACTGCTGAGTTTTCCAAATTTGATGGCATATTCAGTGCAGCATGATTGCAGCATCTTTTAGGATTTGAAATAGCTCATCACCTCCACTAGCTTTGTTCATAGTGATGCTTTCTAAGGCCCACTTGACCTCACATTCCAGGATGTGTGGCTCTAGGTCAGTGATCACACCATCGTGATTATCTGGGTCGTGAAGATCTTTTTTGTATAGTTCTTCTGTGTATTCTTGCCACCTCTTCTTAATATCTTCTGCTTCTGTTAGGTCCGTACCATTTCTGACCTATATAGAGCCCATCTTTGCATGAAATGTTCCCTTGGTATCTCTAATTTTCTTGAAGAGATCTGTAATCTTTCACATTCTGTTTTTTTTTTTTTTTTTTTTTTTTATTGCCTTGCATTGATCATTGAGGAAGGCTTTCTTATCTCTCCGAGCTGTTCTTTGGAACTCTGCATTCATTTGCTTATATCTTTCCTTTTCTCCTTTGCTTTTTGCTTCTCTTCTTTTCACAGCTATTTGTAAGGCCTCCCCAGACAGCCATTTTGCTTTTTTGTATTTCTTTTCCATGAGGATGATTCTGATCCTGTCTCCTGTACAATGTCACGAACCTCCGTCCATAGTTCATCAGGGTATCTATCTATCAGATCTAGTCCCTTAAATCTATTTCTTACTTTCACTGTATACTCATAAGCAGTTTGATTTTGGTTATACCTGAATGGTCTAGTGATTTTCCTTACTTTCTTCAATTTAAACCTGAATTTGGAATCAAGGCAAATTGGAAGTAGTCAAATAGGAGATGGCAAGAATCAACATTGACATTCTAGGAATCAGGGAACTAAAATGGACTGGAATGGGTGAATTTAACTCAGATGACCATTATATCTACTACTGTGGGCAGGAATCCCGTAGAAGAAAGGGAGTAGCCATCATGGCCAACAAAAGAGTCCCAAATCCAATACTTGGATGCAATCTCAAAAACAACAGAATGATCTCAGTTCATTTCCAAGGCAAACCATTCAATATCATAGTAATCCAAGCCTATGCCCAAACCAGTAATGCTTAAGAAGCTGAAGTTAAATAATTCTATGAAGACCTACAAGACCTTTTAGAACTAACACCCAAAAAAGATGTCCTTTTCATTATAGGGGACAGAATGCAAAAGTAGGAAGTCAAGAGACACCTGGAGTAACTGGAAAATTTAGCCTTTGAGTATGGAATGAAGCAAGGCAAAGGCTAATAGAGTTTTGCCATGAGAATGCACTGGTCATAGCAAACACCCTCTTCCAACAACACAAGAGAAGACTCTACACTTGGACATCACCAGATGGTCAACACTGAAATCAAATTGATTATATTCTTTGCAGCCAAAGATGGAGAAGCTTTATACAGTCAGCAAAAACAACACTGGGAGCTGACTGTGGCTCAGATCATGAACTCCTTATTGCCAAAGTCATGAGTCCAATAGAGTACCAAATTAAAAAAAAAAAAAAAAAAATCTGACTAAAACAGACTTGTTGGGCTCACATAATTGCAACCCATATAGCTTCATGGGACTATGAGTATAAGGCCATCAAGACTCTATTTCTGCCTCTTGCCTCTTATTTTTAGCTGGGTGTCATTAGCTACATTTTCTCCTTCTTTCTGTGGCCTGAAACTATGTCTTCTCCATGGACCCATTTATTTAGAGCATTAGTACATTTTCCTGAGCACACCTTTTGGATAATTAACAGAATCTGATATAACAGCACGGGTAAATATGCCCATCCCAAAATCAATGCCTGAGTCTAAGGATATGATTTCTATGATCTCACTTGTAACTGATTGTTTCTTAATTCTCATATTTACTAAGAAGTAGACTTTTTCATCAGAAGAATGATAAAATCACATATGATAGTCATTATACTGGCCCACATAAATTTTATAGGTAATTTCTTTAAAATAACCAAGGAAGGTGTCCTTCTTAGTTTAGTTCAGTTCATCACTCAGTCTTGTCCAACTCTTTGTGAACTGTTGAACCGCAGCAACCCAGGCCTCCCTGTCCATCACCAACTGCTGGAGCCCACCCAAACACATGTCCATCGAGTTGGTGATGGCATCCAAACATCTCATCCTCTGTCGTCCCCTTTTCCTCCTGCCCTCAATCTTTCCAAGCATCAGGGTCTTTTCTAATGAGTCAACTCTTCGCATGAGGTGGCCAAAATATTGGAGTTTCAGCTTGAACATCAGACCTTCCAATGAACACCTAGGACTGATCTCTTTTAGGATGGACTGGTTAGATCTCCATGCAGACCAAGGGACTCTCAAGAGTCTTCTACAACATCACAGTTCAAAAGCATCAATTCTTCAGTGCTCAGCTTTCTTTATAGTCCAATTTTCACAGTCATACATCACCACTGGAGAAACCATAGCCGTGACTGTATGGACCTTTGTAGGCAAAGGAATGTCTTCGCTTTTTAACATGCTGTCTAGGTTGGTCATAACTCCTTCCAAGGACTAAGCATCTTTTAATTTCATTGCTACAATCACCATCTGCAGTGATTTTGGAGCCCAGAAAAATAAAGTCAGCCCTTGTTTTCACTGTTTCCCCATCTATCTGCCATGAAGTGATGGGAACAGATGCCTTAACAAACTCCTCTTGAAGAATCTATATGCAGATCAGGAAGCAACTGTTAGAACTGGACATGGAACAGAGACTGGTTCCAAATAGGAAAAGGAGTACGTCAAGGCTGTATATTATCAACCTGCTTATTTAACTTATATGCAGAGTACCTCTGGAGAAGGCGATGGCACCCCACTCCAGTACTCTTGCCTGGAAAAATCCCATGGATGGAGGAGCCCGGTAGGCTGCAGTCCATGGGGTCGCTCAGAGTCGGACAGGACTGAGGAACTTCACTTCCACTTTTCACCTTCATGCACTGGAGAAGGAAATGGCAACCCACTCTAGTATTCTTGCCTGGAGAATCCCAGGGACAGGGGAGCCTGGTGGGCTGCTGTCTATGGGGTCGCACAGAGTCGGACACGACTGAAGCGACTTAGCAGCAGCAGCAACAGAGTACATCATGAGAAGCACTGGGTTGGATGAAGCACAAGGTGGAATCAAGATTGCTGGGAGAAATACAAATAACCTCAGATATGCAGATGAAACCACCCTTATAGCAGAAAGTGAAGAAAACTAAAAGGCCTCTTGGTGAAAGTGAAAGAGGACAGTGAAAAAGTTGGTTTAAAGCTCAACATTCAGAAAACTAACATCATGGCATCCAGTCCCATCACGTCATGGCAAATAGATGGGGAAACAATGGAAATAGAGACAGACTTAATTTTGGGGGCTCCAAAATCACTGCACATGGTGACTGAAGCCCTGAAATTAAAAGATGCTTGTTCCTTGGAAGAAAAGTTATGACCAATCTAGACAGCATATTAAAAAGCAGAGACATTACTTTGCTAACAAAAGTCTGTCTAGTCAAAGCTATGGTTTTTCCACTAGTCATATATGGACATGAGAGTTGGACTATAAAGAAAGCTGAGCACCAAAGAATTGATGCTTTGTGTTGGAGAAGACTCTTTAGAGTCCCTTGGGCTGAAAGGAGATCCACCCAGTCCATTCTAAAGAAAATCAGTCCTGAATATTCATTGGAAGGACGGATGCTGAAGCTGAAACTCCAGTACTTTGGCCACCTGATGTGAAGATATGACTCATTTGAAAAGACCCTGATGTTGGGAAAGATTGAATGCAGGAGGAGAAGGGGACAACAGAGGATGAGATTGTTGGATGGCATCACCGATTCTATGAACATTAGTTTGAGTAAGCTCTGGGAGTTTTTGATGGACAGGGAAGCCTGGCATGCTGCAGTCCATGAGGTTACAAAAAGTCAGACATGACTGAGCGACTGAACTGAACTGAGGACAAATAGTTGAATATTTCAATTTGGATTAGGAATTGGATTTCCTGCAACCAACAATTAGAAATTGGGGTTACAAATGACAAATAACCAATGGAATCAATAGATGCTCACAACAGGAGTCCACGTTGCCTAGGAAGAAATCCCAATACAATCTACTAAAATCAGTACCTTGCTTACCAATCTTAAAAGATATACTATAGTGTTTTACTTTAGAACACCATAGCATAATTACTAAAATTTAGTTGGCTAGAATCCATGCTGTTTTAGAAAATTATAACTGTATGAAGAACTGAATAAGTGTCTGATGACTATTTCACCCAATAAAAACAGATTAATTGTGAAGCAGGTTTTTATAAATTTTAATCATTATTATGGACCTCCATATTAAGATAGCATATTAATCATTATGCATATTTATGACTTTTTCCAAGTTAAAATGTATTAGTATTCTAGTTCTGATGATCTAAAGAGAAACTAGCTACAACATTTATAAATTCAGTGATCAGGCTAAGATATGCAAATTTGGCTTCTTACAAAAGTCTTAGATATTCACTATAGCTCATAGTGAATATGAGGAGGAGGAGGAGGAAAATAGGAGGGAGGAGCTATCCCACATTGAAGGTCAGGAAGGACGACAGTGAGGAGAGACCCCTCGTCCAAGGTAAGGTGCGATGGCTGTGCTTTGCTGGAACAGCCGGGAAGAGAAAGCCCATGCTCAAGGTAAGAGAAATCCAAGTAAGACGGTAGGTCTTGCAAGAGGGCATCACAGGGCAAACACAATGAAACCATACTCACAGAAAACTAGTCAGTCTAATCACACTAGGACCACAGCCTTGTCTAACTCAATGAAATTAAGCCATGCCGGGGGGCAAACCAGGATGGGCGGGTCATGGTGGAGAGATCTGACAGGATGTGGTCCGCTGGGGAAGGGAATGGCAAACCACTTCAGTATCCTTGCCTTGAGGACCCCATGAACACTATGAAAAGGCAAAATGATAGGATACTGAAAGAGAAACTCCACAGGTCAGTAGGGGCCCAACATGCTGCTAGAGATCAGTGGAGAAATAATTCCAGAAAGAATGAAGGGATGGAGCCAAAGCAAAAAGAATACCCAGCGGTGGATGTGTCTGGTGATAGAAGCAAGGTCCGATGCTGTAAGAGCAATATTGCAGAAGAACCTGGAATGTTAGGTCCATGAATCAAGGCAAATTGGAAGTGGTCAAACAAAAGATGGCCAGAGTGAATGTTGACATTCTAGGAATCAGCGAACTCAAATGGACTTGAATGGGTGAATTGAACTCAGATGACCATTATATCTATTACTGCGGGCAGGAATCCCTCAGAAGAAATGGAGTGGCCATCATGGTCAACAAGGTCCGAAATGCAGTACTTGGATGCAATCTCAAAAACGACAGAATGATCTCTGTTTGTTTCCAAGACAAACCATTCAATGTCACAGTAATCCAAGTCTATGCCCCAACCAGTAATGCTGAAGAAGCTGAAGTTGAATGGTTCTATGAAGACCTACAAGACCTTTTAGAACTAAAACCCAAAAAAGATGTCCTTTTCATTATAGGAGACTGGAATGCAAAAGTAGGAAGTCAAGAAACACCTGGAGTAACAGGCAAATTTGGCCTTGGAATATGGAATTAAGCATGGCAAAACTAATAGAGTTTGCCAAGAAAATGCACTAGTCATAACAAACACCCTCTTCCAACAACACAAGAGAAGACTCTATACATGGACATCACCAGATGGTCAACACGGAAATCAGATCGATTATATTCTTTGCAGTCAAAGATGAAGAAGCTCTATACAATCAGCAAAAACAAGACCAGGAGCTGACTGTGGCTCAGACCATGAACTCCTTATTGCCAAATTCAGATTGAAATTGAAGAAAGTAGAGAAAACCACCAGACCATTCAGGTATGACCTAAATCAAATCCCTTATGATGATACAGTGGAAGTGAGAAATAGATTTCAGGGCCTAGTTCTGATAGATAGCATGCCTGATGAACTATGGAATGAGGTTCATGACATTGTACAGGAGACAGGGATCAAGGCCATCCCCATGGAAAAGAAATGCAAAAAAGCAAAATGGCTGTCTGGGGAGGCCTTACAAATAGCTGTGAAAAGAAGAGAAGTGAAAAGCAAAGGAGAAAAGGAAAGATATAAACATCTGAATGCAGAGTTCCAAAGAATAGCAAGAAGAGATAAGAAAGCCTTCGTCAGCGATCAATGCAAAGAAATAGAGGAAAACAACACAATGGGAAAGACTAGGGATCTCTTCAAGAAAATCAGAGATACCAAAGGAACATTTCATGCAAAGATGGGTTCGATAAAGGACAGAAATGGTATGGACCTAACAGAAGCAGAAGATATTAAGAAGAGGTGGCAAGAATACACAGAAGATCTGTACAAAAAAGAGCTTCATGAGCCAGATAATCACAATGGTATGATCACTGAACTAGAACCAAACATCCTGGAATGTGAAGTCAAGAGGGCCTTAGAAAGCATTACTATGAACAAAGCTAGTGGAGGTGATGGAATTCCAGTGGAGCTATTCCAAATCCTGAAAGATGATGCTGTGAAAGTGCTGCCCTCAATATGCCAGCAAATTTGGAAAACTCAGCAGTGGCCACAAGATTGGAAAAGGTCAGATTTCATCCCAATCCCAAAGAAAGGCAATGCCAAGGAGTGCTCAAACTACCGCACAATTGCACTCATCTCACACCCTAGTAAAGTAATGCTCAAAATTCCCCAAGCCAGGCTTCAGCAATATGTGAACCGTGAACTTCCTGATGTTCAAGCTCCTTTTAGAAAAGGCAGAGGAACCAGAGATCAAATTGCCAATATCCGCTGGATCATGGAAAAACCAAGAGAGTTCCAGAAAAACATCTATTTCTGCTTTATTGACTACGCCAAATCCTTTGATTGTGTGGATCACAATAAACTGTGGAAAATTCTGAAAGAGATGGGAATACGAGGCCATCTGTTCTGCCTCTTAAGAAATTTGTATGCAGGTCAGGAAGCAACAGTTAGAACTGAACATGGAACAACAGACTGGTTCCAAATAGGAAAAGGATTACGTCAAGGCTGTATATCGTCACCATGTTTATTTAACTTCTATGCAGAGTACATCATGAGAAATACTGGACTGGAAGAAACACAAGTTGGAATAAAGATTGCTGGGAGAAATATCAATAACCTCAGATATTCAGATGACACCACCCTTATGGCAGAAAGTGAAGAGAAACTAAAAACCCTCTTGATGAAGGTGAAAGTGGAGAATGAAAAAATTGGCTTAAAGCTCAACATTCAGAAAAGAAAGATCATGGCATCCAGTCCCATCACTTCATGGAAAATAGATGGGGAAACAGACTTTATTTTTCTGGGCTCTAAAATCACTGCAGATGGTGACGGCAGCCATGAAATTAAAAGACGCTTACTCCTTGGAAGGAAAGTTATGACCAACTTAGATCACATATTCAAAAGCAGAGACATTACTTTGCCAACAAAGGTTCGCCTAGTCAAGGCTATGGTTTTTCCTGTGGTCATGTATGGATGTGAGAGCTGGACTGTGAAGAAGGCTGAGCACCGAAGAATTGATGCTTTTGAACTGTGGTGTTGGAGAAGACTCTCGAGAGTCCCTTAGACTGCAAGGAGATCCAACCTGTCCATTCTGAAGGAGATCAGCCCTGGGATTTCTCTGGAAGTAGTGATGCTAAAGCTGAAACTCCAGTACTTTGGCCACCTCATGTGAAGAGTTGACTCATTCGAGAAGACTCTGATGCTGGGGGGATTGGGGGCAAGACGAGAAGGGGACGACAGAGGATAAGATGGCTGGATGGCATCACTGACTCGATGGAGGTGAGTCTCATTGACCTCTGGTAGTTGGTGATGGACAAGGAGGCCTGGCGTTTTGTGATTCATGGGGTCACAAAGAGTCAGACATGACTGAGTGATCTGACCTGATCTGATAGCTCATAGATATCATATATGTTTCATTCATTGGCCAAAGAGAATATATATTAATATTATCCAATTAATTTTATTCATATGTCTAAATGCTCATTATGGAAAAAAACAAACAAACAAACAAACACCATTTTACGAACCTTATAGTGTTCCCGGCACCCATCTAAGTTTTCTACATATATTAACTCATTCCAACTTCATTACATTTATGTAAGATAGGTTTTATCATAATCTCTGTTTGAAAGATGAGAAAATTGACAGAGTCATTAAGTATTTTGCCCATGTCCAGCTACAACCAGAGCAAATGTTCAAAGGCAAGCAGAGTTGTTTCAAAATCTGTTTTTGTTTTCTATACTGTGTATGTGTGTGTTAACATATGTGTCCACACCAGCAAAAAGCTTACACATGGGCAAATCTGGAAGCAGAGTTCAAGGTAGATTCTTACAGGGTGAAAGAAAAGAGAAGAAAAAGATGAGTGAGGAAAAGGGGAAATAACAATGTTGTTTAACTGCATTTATTAAGCATTTATTTCTATTTGCTTATAGATATGATATTGAATTAATAAAAACAGAAAGGACTATGAAAACAATTTGAGAGTGACATTAAAATATATCTCTTGTCAACAGCTTTATATTTTTTCTTCTTCCAGTCTAATATAATGTTAATTAAATTTTAACTTAAACTATAGAAATTGGTATGTGTGAGTAGTAAATTAAAAATGTTAATTAATACTCATTAAATCAATATGTCTGGATTATAACAATTTTGTAATAAAAAAGATTCATTTTAACATATGCAATATTGAGTAGTATATTAGAGTTATTCAGTTATGACATTATATGATATAAATTATAATTACAATTCAACCATTTTCATTAATTGTGCTGTTCTCAGTGAATTCAATCCAATTTCTACGATCTGTATTCATCATGAAATTCTATAGATATACATAAATTTTTACAATTCATAATAAAAATCAGAGGGTTTTTTTCTTTAAATAAGAAATCAATTCAACACCTGAGATATGTAAATACAAAATAAACAGAGCAATTTTAATTTAACTTTGCACCAGGCTATATATTATGCTTCTTGACTTTGCCCAAAGCCATGCACATTTGGCCACGCCAATATTTAAGTAGCAGTTTACAGAAGGAATTCAGAAAATACTACTGGCAGTATGGTTGTTTTCTACAAACAAAAAATGAAGTGTGAATTTGTAAAGAATTGTGTCTTCCAAAGGGAAAGTAAAACTGTAAATAATGCAAATTGGCAGGATTATAGAATATAATGATTCCAAAGAATATTCTGAGTTATAATTGGAAATCATATTGAAGGAAACAGGTTACTCTATTTTATGTGCTCCTAAGTGTTGAATATGTAGCTTGCTAAGGAATTAGCTATACCAGAGAAAGTGAAAAATATACTGCAATATTGTACTCATTTAAGAACCATTATTATACCACAAAATATATGATGCAGCAGTTGAAGAATAACATTTTCTGATGTTTTAAAAATTCTTAAAAAAATATAAAGCGTGTCTAAGACTATGAGTTATTTGACTTTCTTTTTATATTGGATTTAAGAACATATTTGGTAAGTTTAGATATGGGAATATTCAAATAAAACTGGCAATTTTCATATTTTAGCAACCTATAGGATTAATAGCAACTAAAAGAAATAAGAGCAAATGGAAGTTTTCAGTTGTTAAGGAAATAACAGAAATAGTTAAGGGGAAGGGGAGCCTTCTAAGAGCCTAGAAATATAAAGTTTCCTTATTTATATGTATTCATTAAAAAATAGGAGACTACTCTTTATGTTCATAAATTTTGCTGCACTTGAAGCATTCTAAAATTACAATGGTTTTCATTGTTTTATTATTACTGACAGCGAAATATCATTTCCAAAGCAAAATGCAAGCATTTGTGAAATATATGCAAAATGATAATGAATGGCCATAAACCTAATGAAAAGAACAGTCTGGGGGTAAAAACAAAATTACACCAACTTTTGGGAGAGAGGAAAAGGAGCAAAAATGCATCACCGTTCAGACAGGACATCTAAGGAATAGATATACTGTCTCCAGGCAAACTTCCCTCAGAGTGGTTTCCAGAGCTGTTGAGACTGCAGACTTGTTCTAATGAAGAGTTCCTAACAAGAACCACCTTGGACTTTAAGCTTTGAAATCCTTTTTCTGTATGTGGTGCTTCATTCAACAGAAATGGCTTTGCTCCAGAATCTTTACCCAACATAGATTACCCTAATGCTCTATGTCAAAAAGTCAAGAAAGAAACTGATACAAATATAATGAAAACAATGGCAACTAAGACACAATGTGCAATGAAGCAGAGAGGAACAGAGCTGCTATCTCCTGTGTTTGGAAACTCAAAAATAAATGAAAAAAAACAAACAAACAAAAAAAAAAACATTGAGTTTCTTTTAAACTTTATATTTTTAATCACAGGTTCACTTTGTTTGCTAAAAGTTATTTAAGTAATGCTTTGCTTTATATAAAAGGTAATAGTTCAAATTTTCTCACCAGCTCTTAATGAATTGATTTTAGACTATACTGCTTTAGAAACAGAAAAGCCAAAAAGTTAATTTCAATGTTGACCAAACTGAAGACCATATAGTCTCCTCAAAATTTATTTTATGCTATTGGATAGTCAATATAATATAATTGAATAGCCTCAAGTTGGGAAGAAAGGGAATTTTTGCAAAATAACGAATCTGAAACTATGTTACTTCAATCTATCTGCATTTGAGATGGAGAAAAGTGATAATCCCTGGTGAAAAATGCAGGGGCTTAAAAGAGACTATGAATTTTCCATTTGTATATGGTTTTAAAATGTCCAGTGTTGTAGAAATATAAGCTACTTTAAATACTTGCAATCATACAAATCACAATATTTAATTTTTGAAGTATACTAAAATCAAAACTGAAATATACCTTCATATTGATTTTAGCTTATCTTTTAAATGTTAAAGCAAAGATCCATTGTATCACAACTCTAATTAAAATTGTTTTTACAGAAATCGTTTATTTCATACAGATTAACAAGGTTGAAGAATATGATTTTTTTGATATTTGTTACTTTTTGTATTACTTACAATTTGGCATAATATAATATTCATCTAATTAAAAAAGCAAAACAGTGTGTGTCTTTTACCCACTAGACACTGCCCTAAGTCCTTTGTTATGTGATTTTTGTTTTTCCAAAAATCACTGGAGGCCCTGGAGAGCTGCTATCAGTGTCCCAGATCCCAACCTGCTTCATCTTACTCTCTTGATTTATTATATCCTTGAAAATACCAGTAAAACTAGGTACTGTTTAAAATCTCTAATTTATTGAGCTTGATTTGAGACTCCAATTCTTTTTGTATATTAATAAACTACCATGAGCAATGTTTCTATGAGCATTCTGCTATATTCTTACCCATGGGCAAAATATCCTCTAATATATACAGTGTAGCAGAAGAGACCAGTGTTCCCCGTGTATGCCTCTTCCTTTGTCTTTTTTATCTGGGATCTAACTGCCTCACAAAAGCTGATGCATTAGTTTGCCTAGGCTAACTATAAGGTGGCTCAGTGGTAAAGAATCCACCTGCCAAGGCAAGATATGCAGGTGACATCGGTTCCATCCCTGGGTCTGGAGGATCCCCTGGAGGAGGAAATTGCAAACTACTCCAGTATTCTTGCCTGGAGAATACTAAGGACAGAAGAGCCTGGAGGGTTACAGTCCATGGGGTCACAAAGAGGCGGACAGGAAGGAATGACTGAGCACATACATACCTTTGCCTGATGACTTTCTCTGACTTTTGAAGCATGATTTGCCTTTTAGGAGGTCAAAAACTTTGGGAAACTAAAAGGTATAAGGAGCTGAACTCAATGACTGATGGAAGTTGGTCCATAAATATATCCTGTTGCTTCATCCTTGCTCCAGTGCATGTGGGATAACCCTAGAGCCACATGTTGCCTCACAGAATTTACTAGCTTAACACTGCACTGGCCTACAGTAGTAACTTGCTCTATAATCTATTTTTATTTTTTTTTTAATGGAGGTAACATTTGTCTATAACATTATGTAAGTTTAATATGTTAAGTTTATATTTTGACTCATATACTACAGCATGCTTAACACCAAAAATCCATCAACATACAGTTAACTTCCTTGCTCTCTTCCCATCCTTCTTCCTCTCTGGTAACTACTTCTCTGTTCTCTGTATCTATGTATTCATTTTTGTTTGGTTTGGTTTGTTCAGTTTTTTACTTTTTAGCTTTTTTTCTGTCTCTATCTCAGTTTCATACTCCTTTCAGGAGAATGGAGTCTCCTGAAATTTTTGACTGGGTTAGCTTCCAGAGTAAGTTAAGCTAATACATATCCAGGACTCTAATTTCAGTATTGTAGATCACACAGATGCTCAATTAAATAAGCAAGAGCCAAATAGCTTCTGAAAATATTTGTAATATTAATAATTCATACTTCCATTATCAGTGTATAGTGGTTCATTGATTCACATCCTTAAGCAAAGTGTCTTAATCTCCTTCAACATAGTTTGTCAAAAATAGTATGTCACTGTGGAATTAATTTGCTTCCTTGTATTTTAAATGAGGATAACTATCTTTCTATGTGCATGTGTGTATGCTCATTGACTTCAGTTATGTCATTTCCCCATACGTTTATATGTTAATCTTGTTTCCTCACCAGAACAAATCTCCGTTTATGTCATTTGCCTAGTTTATGCTTAGTTACTCATTTTATTCTTAAAAATTATTTTAAGTTCTTTGTATATTCAGCATACTAATTCTTCATTGTTTTAAATGTGTCATAATTCTTTTTCTTTTCAAAATTTCTCTGACATCCTTTTGCTACAGTTTGACAAAAGAAAAAAAAAAAATGTTCCTAACTTTAATATTGTCATGGTTCTATAAATACTTTTGTGGCTAACATTTTCTACTTTAGTTTAAGAAATCTATTTCTATCCGAATTAATTAATATATATTTGTATATTCTCTAGTAGAAGTATTAAAGTTTGACCTTTCAAATTTCAGCATTTAACCCATTGAAACTGATTTCTCTGTTTGGTGTACATTATAGACAGCATATTAAAAAGCAGAGCTATTACTTTGCCAACAAAGTTCAGTCTAGTCAAGGCTATGGTTTTTCTAGTAGTTATGTATGGATATGAGAGTTAGAATATAAAGAAAACTGAGCACCAAAGAACTAATGCTTCTGAACTGTAGTGTTGGAGAAGACTCTTGAGAGTCCATTGGACTGCAAAGAGGTCCAACCAGTCCATCGTAGAGGAAATCATTGGAAGGATTCATTGGAAGGACTGATGTTGAAGCTGTAACTCCAACACTTTGCCCATCTGATGTGAAGAACTGACTCATTTGAAAAGACCCTGATGCTGGGAAAGATTGAAGTTGGGAGAAGAAGGGAACAACAGAAGATGAGATGGTTGGATGGCATCACCAACTCAATGGACATGAGTTTGGGTAAACTCTGGGAGTTGGTGGTGGACAGGGAGGCCTGGTGTGCTGCAGTCCATTGGGTCACAAAGAGTTGGACATGACTGAGCAACTGAACTGAACTGATGGACTCAATTTCACTATTTTCCCATTAAATCATTTTTCTGGCACCATCTACAAATAACCTTTTCATTTGTTTTTCCTTCTACTCATATTTTTTCCTTCTCAAATACAGTCAGCAAATATTTTCTTTAAAAAAACAAATAGTAAAGATTTTAGGTTTTCTAGGCAATCTATAAACTTTGTCACAACTTCTCATTTTTTAAATTCTTAAACAAAAGAAAAAAGAAAAATAGTCTTTTAGCTCCCAGGCCAGATGAAAGAATGCCACAGGCCCAGGTTGGTTTTCCTGCAGTAGTTTTCAGAACTTTGTTATACCTTACTCCCTGCTCAGTCCTATCCAACTCTTTGTGACTCCATGAACTGTAGCCCGCCAGGCTCCTCTGCCTATGGAATTTTCCAGGCAAGACTGGAGTGGGTTGCCATTTCCTATTCCAGGGGCTCTTCCTGACCCAGGGATCAAACCCACATCTCTAGTGTCTCCTGCATTGACAGATGGTTTTTTACCACTGTGCCACCTAGGGGACCTCTTTCCAAATCTTTGGGCAAATGTCATCATTTTAAAGCTTTCCTGGTGGCTCAGATATTAAAGAATCTGCCTGAAATGCAAGAGACTAGGGTTCAATCCTTGGGTCCAGAAGATCCCCTGGAGAGGGGAACATGGAGATTTCTTTTTTTCTGATCCATTTGTTTATATTTGCATTTTTTCTCTCCTTAAATACTATTTGCTATTTCTCATGCATTTCACCTGGGAACTTTTCAATATTACATCTAGCTATCAGATCAGATCAGATCAGTCGCTCAGTCGTGTCTGACTCTTTGCGACCCCATGAACTGCAGCACGCCAGGCCTCCCTGTCCATCACCAGCTCTTGGAGGTCACTCAGACTCACATTCATCGAGTCAGTGATGCCATCCAGCCATCTCATCCTCTGTCGTCCCCTTCTCCTCCTGCCCTCAAATCCCTCCCAGCATCAGAGTCTTCTCCAATGAGTCAACTCTTCGCATGAGGTGGCCAAAATACTGGAGTTTCAGCTTTAGCATCATTCCTTCCAAAGAAATCCCAGGGCTGATCTCCTTCAGAATGGACCGGTTGGATCTCATCTAGCTATATTTATAACTATATATTTATATCTGCCTGGCCAGCTACCATCCATGGGATCTCAGAGTTGGTCACAACTGTGTGACTATCTTTTTTTCTTTCTTTCATTTTGTTTTCCTTCACTTATTTTTTTCCCTCTTACTCCAATACACAAATGTGTACCCACTAGAATATAATCAACCAATAAAATAATTATATTTCAAATGAGTGATTATATTTTACATTTTTGGATACTTTATTCATTTTCAAACCTACCAGATCTTCTCTTTTATGTCTACTTCCTTTTTCATTTATTAAATAATATATTTATTTTAACTTTAATAGTTATCTGATAATGCCTATATTTAAAATATTAGGAAAAATGATAATGATTAATATTTTATTATCCTGTTAATTCTCAATCATGAAGTCTTGTTTCTTTGTGGTCATCTGAAGAGTGTGTGTGTGTGTGTGTGTGTGTGTGCATATTTGTGTTTAAGTGTGTAATCACATATGCATATGTGGGTTATTTCAACTGAGTGCATATTTCTTCCAATACTCATCAAATAAGAATTTTGCAAGTCTGTACTGGAGAGTTCATTTGGGTGGAGAATTTGTATTAATATTTATCAAGGTATTAAGGCAATACTAACTGAAATTTAAAAAAAAAAAATTCTGAAATGAAATTTTCCAGATAACACATGTAATGTGATTTTGCACCATAAACTAATATATTGGAACATACAAACTATAAGGTAAATTTATTTTTTTATCCCATGCATAGTTATTTTGTGTTCTGCAAATGGTCTTTACAATTTTCAAGTCATTGAGAGTGCAATATGTTATTTATTGTCTTCATCTCATGGTGACATTTTCCTTCTTGTGTTTGGTGTATTTTTTTATGTGCTCATCTTTAACAAAACTTAATTTTGAGAAATCTTGAGCAACCTGGAATGGGAATTCTTCACTCCATAAAATATTTACCTTTGTTTTTTGCTGACCTCCAGATAGGTTCTACCATTTTTAAAAATAATGTGATTTCTCAACATGATCTTTTGGGCCACATGAGTAATGTAACATAGAATCATATTCCACTGTGAGCCAAGCATTAAAATTTCTGATTCCCACTGTAAACAATTATTCTTTTAATTCCACCTGGAGATGCCATAGAAAGACAGGTTCCCTCAATGGTTCACTTTGTTTCCACTTATAATCTTGTCTTTTTTTTTTTTTTTTTCAGATTATTCTAAGGAAATGGCTACATTGCATGTTCTAGGTTTATGCTTTCATGTCAAATTCAGCTCTCTCTCTTTGAATTGACAAAAGACCTCTTCTGTTGACCATCATGCAAATGTCAATTCCCAAAGCTAAAATTTCCTGGGGCTGGCAACAGTGTCCAGCAAAATCCTTGCACTATTTTTTTAATCCCTCTGGTGTTATTATAACACTATATTATCTTCTACTAAGGATTTTCTTTTTTTTCCTAAGCTAAGCATGCATTTTTTTATGGTTATCTTATTTTTCACTTGGAAGTATAAAAATAAAAGGTAATTTCAGAAAATCTAGTCTGTCTTAGTATTAGAAGGGAAGTATCCCTTTGTTCCTTTGCCAAACTTCTTGAGAGAATTCTTAGCTTAATCACCAAGACATAATAATTTGTTCTACAGTTGCATTCATTCTTCTTTTAGCCCATCTGTTTAAATTTTTATATCCTATTTTTAATTTCCAAGATTTTGTAGTTGTTTCTCTTTTATTATTGCAATCTTTTGTTTTATGGCTTTAGTATCCTCTGAAGTCATTCTAAGTTAATTATACTAAATTATAAGTATTTTTTGCTACTTTTATTATCATTACTCTTATATTAGCTTTATTGTTAGAGCATTTTATGTTCAAAATAGTATTGAGAAGAAGGTACAGAGATTTCTAACATACTGTCTTGCCCCTCACATGCATAGCCTTTTCCATTATCAACACCCCCAATCAGAGTTGTAAATTTGTTATAATTGATGAAACTATATTGATATCTTTATAACCCAAAGTCCATAATTTACATTAGATTTTACTCTTGGGTATATTCTATGGGTTTGAACAAATATGTAATGACATGAACTCATCATGATTTTTTCCGTACAGAAAATTGTCACTATCTTTAAAATCCTTTATGCTCTACCTATTCATCTACCTGCTCCATAATCCCCAACAACCACTGATTTTTTACTGTATCTCTAGTTTTGACTTTCTAAAATGTCATATAGTTAGAATTGTACATTATGCAGCTTTTCTAATTTGATTTCTTTCCCTTAAGTAATACATATCTTTTAATGTATTTGATAGCTCACTTTTGTTTAGCACTCAATAATACTATACATTCTGGATGTACTACAATTATTTATCCATTTTCATCTACTGAAGGGCATCCTGGTTTCTTTCAAGTTTTGATGACTATGTTTTAAAGCTGCTGTAAACATCCATGGTGGTTTCCCTAGTGGCTCAGACAGTAAAGAATCCTCCGGCAATGCAGGAAACATGGGAGATGCATGTTTGATCCCTGGGTTGGGAAGATCCCATGAAAACAGAAATGTCAACCCACTCCAGTATTCTTACCTGGGAATTCCATGGACTGAGGAGGCTGGTAGGCTACAGTCCATGGGGTCACAAAAACCTGGACACACTGAGTGACTAAGCTGCTGCTGCTGCTGCTAAGTCGCTTCAGTCATGTCCGACTCTGTGAGGCCCCATAGACAGCAGCGCATCAGGCTCCTCTATCCCTGGGATTCTCCAGGCAAGAATACTGGAGTGGGTTGCCATTTCCTTCTCCAATGCATGCATGCATGCTAAGTTGCTTCAATTGTGTCAGACTCTGTGTGACCCTATGTACAGTAGCCCTCTAGGATCCTCTGTCCACAGGATTTTCCAGGCAAGAATACTGGAGTGGGCTGCCATTTCTTTCTCCCAAGAGTAACTAAGCACATGAGCATAAACATCCATGTGGAAATTTTTGTGTAGACATGAGTTTTCGGTTCCCTTGGATCAATATCAAGTAGCATGATTTCTACATTTTAGGGTAAGAGAATGTTTAACCTATTAGATAACTGCCAAACTGTCCTCAAAAGTGGCTGTGCCATTTTGCATTCCTTTCAGCAATAAATGAGAGTTTCTGTTGCTCTGCATCCTCACAGAGGTTTTCAGTGTTTTAGCTTTGGGGCATTCTTATGGGTGTGTCTGGTAGTATTCCATTGTTATTTTAATATGCCTTTCCCTAATAACATATTACCTAGAGCATCTTTTCATTGTTTATTGCGAACTGCTTCCTTGATCATTGTCCAACTGGGTTCTTTGTTTCTTCTGCTGATTTTTAAGCGTTCATTGTATATTTTAGATTTGCAAATAGTTTCTCTCAATCTGTACCTTCTCATTCTTTTGATAGTTTCTTTTGCAGAGCAATAGCTTTTAATGAACTGCTACTGCTACTGCTGCTAAGTCGCTTCAGTCGTGTCCGACTCTGTGCGACCCCATAGACGGCAGCCCACCAAGCTCCCCCATCCCTAGGATTCTCCAGGCAAGAACACTGGAGTGGGTTGCCATTTCCTTCTCCAATGCATGAAAGTGAAAAGTGAAAGTGAAGTCGCTCAGTCGTGTCCGACTCTTAGTGACCCCATGGACTGGAGCCTACCAGGATCCTCCGTCCATGGGATTTTCCAGGCAAAAGTATTGGGGTGGGGTGCCATTGCCTTCCCCATTTAATGAACTACAGCTTATCAATTATTTGTTCCACTTATTGTATCTTTGGTCTTGTGTCTAAAAGGGCATCGCCAAACCTTTGGTCATCTAGATTCTCTCCTGTGCTATCTCCTAAATAATGATTCATATGACAATGCCTGGATTCATTTTTTTTTTTTTTTTTTCATGTGGATGGACATATGTTCCAGCATCATTTACTGAAAAAATTATCTTTGCTATGTTGTATTGCCTTTACCAACGATCAGTTGACTATTGTTTGTATACATATATATATATGCTTCCCTGGTGGTTCAGAGGGTAAAGCATCTGCCTGTAATGCAGGAGACCTGGGTCAGGAAGATCCCCTAGAAAAGGAAATGGCAACCAATTCCAGTACTCTTGCCAGGAAAATCTCATGGACAGAGAAGCCTGGTAGTCTACAGTCCATGGTATTGTAAAGAGTCGGACACAACTGAGTGACTTCACTTTCATTTTCTATATATATATATATATGCCATCTTTAATGACCCATTTTCAGGATGTTGATTTTCCTGAGACACTTGGTGTGAATTTATATCTCTTCAATTGAAAACTTGTGATTAACAGTCTGTGAATATGAACTCTCAAAACCAGTCTATGACTATGTTTCTCTGGTCTGTAAAAAAGGTTATGCATTAGGAATATTGGAAGTGTATAGATAGCTAATCATTTACATAAGAATATTCTAATGCTACTTGAAGAATTCTTAGCAGCTGGGTCTGTGAACTCCCTCTCTGATCCTAGTACTTTGACTCGGCCCAAGGGTAACAGTGGGGAGAGAGAAAGAGACTGTTTTTCTGAATCCAATATCCCAGGAGTTATTGTAATTCCTGGATTCCCTCTGCTTCCCTCTTCATTTGCATGTTTGGTTGGTTAAGTTGATAGTTCCTCGGAAGTTTTTCTATATCATATGGTTTCTATTTTTCAGGGATTTGACAAACTATTTGGTCAACAGGTTGAATTTTATGCTTTTTCAATGCTTGTTCTAGTATTTCTAGGGATATTCAAACTGTATAAGAATAGCTGTATATTCATATTTCATTCTGTATTCAAATATAAATTCTTGTAAATATGTCTCTCACCTATTTTCATCTAATCTGCATTCTATACTGTATTGTAACATTGAACATTATACTACACTGTGTTTCAAAGAAAATGTAAAGAAAATGTGGTTTCTTTATTGACTATGATTAATAATATCTTTTTCATGATTTTACAGTTTTAACAAATGGAACTTGATGTGGTCTATTTTCAAAATGAAGTAGCTGACCTTGGGTGGAAAATTATTTTAAAATGTTTTCCCACTCAGAGCTAGCTAGTCTTGTCTTGGAAAGTTACTGGCAAGCTAGTCTTGCCTAACAGCTTATACCTGGAGAGTCCCTGAGCTAACAGGATGTTTGAGAAGGGATAAACTAAAGTCTTTGTTGAAAAATGTGGACTTAGGATTGGAAGGGAAAAGAAAGAATACCCTATGAGACTTAGGCTTACTTAGACTTGGATTTACAATCTGGGAAGATTGTAACCCCATAGTACTCAGCCAATGAGGAACTGGGGAGGGATCTGTGCACCAGGGAATAAAAATGCTTGCTGTAACTGTCCTGGGTATGCCTGCTCACCAGATAGATATCCGTTATTACAAGATCATTATTAGAAGTCTCGCTTTCACTGTTTCATGTCTCCAAGTCTATCCCTTGATTTGGGATATGTGATCATATTTCTCACATAGGCCATTGAGAAGTACATGGAATACATTTATTAAATGAAAAAAAAAAAAAGTAGAATGCTTTAAATTAAGATTTAAGTTAAATACAAGTATCTTGCATGTTAGATATTCTCTTTTGGGTAAAATTTTCATGCTCCCCTTTCCATTCCCCTTCTCTTTAGATTGAAAGATTTGGGTGTGGGCATAAGCATTTCTATGCTTATGCAGTAGAGAAAGGAGCATATGGTATTTACAATGACTTGTATATCCAAATATGCACCATTTAGTCTCTGAACTATTGAGAGGTCAGTGTTACATATTATAAGTAGTCTTTGGTAATGCCATGCTGATACCCACATCTGGAGACTATTCATCCTCAACATTTACTTCCAATTTAAATTTGTGAATAATACGGCCTATTTATTGTGACCTCAATCCTTTGCTGGCCCATCTGCTCTCTGGTTATCTACCTACTCCCTCACCTGGGCATGTGATTCTGAGTTCCCTTGAATGAAGCATGCAGAAAGGGGAGGATCAGGAGATTACTTGAGGCTTATCCACAGACACTTCCCTCTGTTACTACTGTTTTGATCACATCAATGTTGGCATGTGGCCAGTCTCCTTTGCAGTCTATTCTCAGATCACCAAATAGATGATAGATAGATAGATAGACAGGAGTTGGACACAACTTAGCAACTGAACAACAATAGATAGATCATTCCTGTGTAAAGTTTCTCTGCAGCCTAAATATTGTGATTTACAAATCTAGTTTTAATGTTTGTTGTTGTTCAGTCACACAGTTGTGTGCAACTCTTCAGATCCCTCTGCAGCACGCCGGGCTTCCCTCTCCCTCACAATTTCCTGGAGTTTGCCCAAGTTCAGGTCCATTGAATTGGTGATGCCATCCAACCATCTCCTCCTCTGTCACCCTCTTCTCCTTTTGCCTTCAATCTTTCCAAGCATCAGAGTCTTTTCCAATGAGTCAGCTCTTCACATCAGCTGGCCAAAGTACTGAAATTTCAGCTTTACTATCAGTCTTTCCAAAGAGTATTCAGGGTTGATTTCCTTTAAGATTGACTAGTTTGATTTCCTTGCTTTCCAAGTGACCCTCATGAGTTTTCTCCACAACCATAGTTCAGAAGCACCAATTCTTTGGCATTCTGCCTTCTTTACTGTCCAAATCTCATGCCTATACATGACTACTGGAAAGACCATAGCCTTGACTATAGGGACTTTTGTCGGCAAAGTGATGTCTTTGCTTTTTAACATGCTGTTTAGATTTATCATAACTTCTGTGCCAAGAAGCAATTACCTTCTAATTTCATGGCTACAGTCACCATTCACAGTGATTTTAGAGCCCAAGAAGAAGAAATCTGCCATTAATTCTATCTTTTCCCCTTCTGTTTGCCATGAAGTTATGGAGCCAGATACCATGATTTTAGTTGTTTTTTTTTTTTTTTTTTTTAATATTCAGTTTTAAATTTGCTTTTGGCTCTTTAGTTCCTCTTTGCTTTCTGTGATTAGAGTGGTGTCATCCACATATCTGAGGCTGTTGATATTTCTCCAGGGAATCTTGATTCTAGCTTGTAACTTACCCAGCCTGGCATTTTGCATGATGTTAAGGTAAATAAACAGGGTGAGCATAAACAGCCTTGTTGTACTCCTTCTCAATCCTGAACCAGTCAGTTGTTCCATACAGTGTTCTAACTGTTGCTTCTTGACCCACATATAGGTTTCTCAGGAGACAGCTAAGATGGTCCGGTATTCCCATCTCTTTCACAGTTTCTTATGATCCACACAGTCAAAGGCTTTAGCATAGTCAATGAAATAGAGGTAGATGTTTTTCTGGAATTCCCTTGTTTTATCTATGATCCTGAAAATGTTGGCAATTTGATCTCTGGTTCCCCTTCCTTTTCTAAACCCAGCTTGAACATCTGGAAGTTTTCACTAGTATCAATACTTTCACCCAAAGAGAAGAATTCAGGACACATATTTAGAGTATTTTGCTTCCCCATATCTAATTCATTCTCAGACCACAATACATACAACAAAGTGAAGGCTTTTCCTTACACCTTGTAGACAGTCCTCCTCTAAATTCCTTGCTTTAGTCAGTAAATGGATAAATTGGTCCATTTTTGCTTTTATCATGAGGCAAGTAGAGATTGAATGGTCTTCTAAATAAACATGTAAGTTTTCAGTTTTAAAATATAATTCTCATTAAATGATAATTTATTGAAAAAAAATATTTAGTACCATCCCACTGTATTCCAAAATACGTTATTTCCAAAAGCACTACTAAAGGAAATAGAAGAAACAGGGTAAAATGTCATTATATCCCTTGAAAGAGCTACGAGGTTTATCAAATAAAAAATAGTGGATCTTCTCAACTGAGAAATAAAAATTGGCTTTAATTTTCCCTCATGTCATGTATGGATATGAGAGTTGGACTGTGAAGAAGGCTGAGCACCGAAGAATTGATGCTTTTGAACTGGGGTGTTGGATAAGACGCTTGAGAGTCCCTTGGACTGCAAGGAGATCCAACCAGTCCATTCTGAAGGAGATCAGCCCTGGGATTTCTTTGGAAGGAATGATGCTAAACCTGAAACTCCAGTACTTTGGCCACCTCATGCGTTGACTCATTGGAGAAGACTCTAATGCTGGGAGGGATTGGGGGCAAGAAGAGAAGGGGATAACAGAGGATGAGATGGCTGGATGGCATCACTGACTTGATGGACATGAGTCTCAGTGAACTCCGGGAGTTGGTGATGGACAGGGAGGTCTGGTGTGCTGGGATTCATGGGGTCGCAAGGAGTCGGACACGACTGAGCGACTGATCTGATCTAATGCAAGTGTTTGAGGTATTATTATTTTAAAAGGTAATTTGGCTCAAGGGAAAAGAAAAAGAAAAATTATGGTTCTAATCTGGCTCTGCTGTTATCTAACTATATAGTAGTTCACCAGTGTTCTAATCTTTGGTTCAGTTTCTTCACCACTAACTAGAAAGGATTGTAATGAGATGTTTAAGTTTTTTTTATATCTTTAAAGTACTATGATTCAGCTGAATACTGTAAATTGCATAGCATGCTGCGTATACAGAAGTTTTGAGGCACTATATAGTTTAAAAAGCAAAAACAAACAAACAATAACAACAAAACAGACTTTGAGCCAAAGTTAAAAGAAAGCAAAAGGGAATTCCCTGTCAACCTTTCCAACCCTCCCTTCAATTGCCATCTGAAAAGCACACTTCCTTTTCAGTCATCCCTTTGGACCAATCCAAACTTTTTAACAACCTTGATCAGAATTACTTATTATATCTTTCATTGGATCCTATCATTTGCATTTTTTAAAATGGTCCCTAAAGAATGTGTCAAAGAGAATATTTAATATTACATTAAAATGCCTTATCATTCACATTAAGAAATTGATACTAATGGCATTTCTTCTCCAGAGAGCTAGAATGATGTTAATGGACCAGCACTTGTCACCATTTTGGCAAAGTCTAAAATAGTTTCTAAAGGTCTTTTTTAAAACAAAAGATGTTCTTAGAATTTTTTACAAGACTTTGCATTTCTTTTTTAACGTGTCATACTTTATTTTGTAAAATGTGCATCATGCAATAAATATAGAAAAATAAAAAATTTATACAATATCAAGTCTTAAAAAAAAGAATTTGTCAGAAAATTTGTCTTAAGTGACAACACCTGAACTAATTAAAAAGAAATTCTGAGTCATATCATATAACATATCCTGAGAAGATCTATTAAATTATAATGTCAACATCAAGTCCCTGTGCTGTAATAAAATGTCTTCTTTGTAAAATCATACATTGGTGAACTGGGGACCTAATGTTTGGAAGTGAATAAGAAAAAAAGCCATCTTTTGTAGCTTTCATTTGCCATCAATTATTCTTGTATAAATCTGTTGGCACTTCAAAATATGATACATCAGGTCAGCACTTGTCCGGTGAATAAAAATACTCCTGCAGTGCAAATTAGAGCTTTGGAAGCAAGTCTCTTTCAATCCATCGGGGCATCATTTAGCACATTGAAGTGGCAGTTTATTAAATAGTATCCCTGTGGTCTGAAAGAAAGAATATTCTTCCCAAATGTCATACACTATTTTCTGGTACTATAAGGATTATATGATAAGACTTGGCTCATTTTAGTTACTTGTACTGAATTGATTAAGATATTATAAAATATCAAAGTAATTATTGTCTATAAATTGTAATCAATTATGTAAATTCTTCACCTCGTAATTTTTTAAGGTTCTTTAAATTATTTATTATAAGTGAATTAGTTTGGTAAGCCAAAAATGAGTAATTATTCAGCTTTTAAAAAGGAATTCATAAAAAGTCTGGATTCATATTGGATTATGATGGCATCATTCTGATTAAAAGTATTAAATCATTTCTCAATTTTATTTTATACATGACACATGCAGTTCTTACTATGATATATATTTAAAAGAAAGTACTATCGAGTAGGTTAAAATAAATTTTCTTATTACATTATAACAAAAGATTGAATTTTTGTCAGTGTGTCCAGCATCTAATATTTTAGATAGAATTATTAAAGCCATATTTAAATGACTCATGAAATATTTTGATACTATATACTCATAATTTATCATATGTATACATAATTTGTGCTGACAAAAGTCATGTAAAATATTTTTTAATAATACAGCAATATGCTGAGTAGTCAGTGAATTTAGAAAAGGAATCTTGTATACAACAGAAGGAAAAGCAATCACGTTTGTTAGTAGATATAAAAATAGATTTTCTTTTTCTGAGAGAGAGAGAGCGAGAGGATCTATTATAATTTTCTCTAAGAAACTCAGTGGGTTTTTTTTTAAGGTTAAAAGTCAGCAAATACCATGTGGTGTAACTGACAATCTTGGGTTTTTCTATAAGTTTATTTGAATTTCATAGGGAAAATAAAGGAAAATTAGCTATATAAAGAGAATTTAAAAATATATGTCTACCACAAGATAATACTTCTTAAAAATAATTTGGTTTGAACTCAATTTCAGTCAGTCTTTTTTACCTTAATACATTTCATATTTGCTATTTTTGTTGTTGGTATCAAATTTTATTGCATTATAACACAAAAAATGTGATTTATGTGAAGAGATAATGAAATGTGTTAAGACTTTTGAAGCTTAGTAGGTAAAATTGGAAAGAATATTTAGTAATTATGATAAATCTGTGGGGGTAGGGGAGAAGGAAGTTAATTACACAAAACAATCTGAAATTATTGAATATTAGAGATAACTGTAGGTTTAACTCCTTGATTTGCAAGTGAGATAACCAAGCCTGAAATTACTCAATTGAAGATTCATGAATTTTAGAAGCTGATCTACAAGTCACCTGAAGTCCACTCTAGTGTTTTCAACACAGCTCCCCAAGTCAAAGACTCTAATTACCAAAATGTTTTCAGACTGTAAGGACTGACAAAAACAATCTTTATAGAAAAATTTATCATGTAGGTACAGATCAGATAAGTTGCTCAGTCGTGTCCGACTCTTTGCGACCCCATGAACCGCAGCACGCCAGGCCTCCCTATCCATGTATGTACAGTATTACTTAATTAGCTATTGATATTTATTTAGCACAGTCTTTAGATTTTGATTTCATACTGAGTTGTTATGTCCTCTCCAGGGGATTTTCCCTACCCAAGGATTGAACCCAGGTTTCCTACATTGCAGACAGAATGTGGGAGACTGGATTCTACCCTGGGTCAGGAAGATCCCCTAGAGTAGGGAATGACTATCCACTCCAGTATTCTTGCTGGAGAATTCCATGGACAGAGGGCCCTGGCAGGCTACAGTCCATGGGTTCACAGTCTGTGACTTTCACTTTTAGATTTTCATTACTTACAAAATAAGTGATTCAACTAGTTACTGATTTAGTTTGCATAGTGAAATTGCAAAAATAATTATATCAATAATATATTGTTTTATCATATCATTGTTTACTATATAATTGACCATGATGCAATGAGTAATTGTTTGTACTATTTATTTTCAAGTATTGATCCAGCCATTGCGGGAATTTAGGCTTACTACAAGAGGAGCTTGAATCCACACATACATATACATTTACTCAAAGAAGAGACATTGATGTATGAATACAATAATGAGTCTCTGTGTAGAAATCTCAATTACTTTCATGAGTTATCATCATGAGTTATGTTGGCACATATATGTGTGTACATATACATACATGCTAATATATATAAGCACATCAACATGCATGCATAGATTGTCTTGAAAGGTTTGAAAAATACTGACATCTATTACTGCCATGCACCATTATTAATATAAGTGAGAACCTGCTCTTTTTTTAGCTTTAATAACTTTGTCTTTTTCCCACATAATATCTATTATGTTCTGTATCTGTTGTTTTTACTCACGTATTTCTGGCTTATGTCCTCTATTTGTAAATATATACTGTAAAAGATAGTAGCTGCCATGGGAAGAGTTTTGGATTGGGAAGCACAAAATGTGAATTTTAATTCTGGATCTTCTAATTTTTGACCACAATTAACCATGCATGGATGTAAGAGTTGGACTATAAAGAAAGCTGAGTGCTGAAGAATTGATGCTTTTGAACTGTGGTGTTGGAGAAGACTCTTGAGAGTCCCCTGGACACTGCAAGGAGTTCCAATCAGTCCATCCTGAAGGAGATCAGTCCTGGGTGTTCATTGGAAGAACTGAGACTGAAGCTGAAACTCCAATACTTTGGCCACCTGATGAGAAGAGCTGACTCATTGGAAAAGACACTAATGCTGGGAAAGATTGAGGGTGGGAGGAGAAGGGGATGACAGAGGATGAGATGGTTGGATAGCATCACTGACTCAATGGACATGAGTTTGGGTAAACTCTGGAAGTTGGTGATGGATAGGGAGGCCTGGCATGCTGTGGTTCATGGGGTTGCAAAGAGTCAGACATGACTGAGCAACTGAACTGAATCATGTAACTATTTTGGTCTTATCTTTTCACATCTGAATTTAGTTATACCAGTCTATTCTTTGTGTTCCTTGTTACACACTTGTTACATCTTTACCTGTATACTACATCTATAATACTTGGAATGCCATACCGCCTAATTAGACTATAAGCTATTCAAAATCACAAATAATTCTTCAGTGTTTCCTAGCCAACCAGGGTATCTAGTTCATAATGAGAATCAAAAATTTATTAATCAGATTTGTATAATTAAATATTGTTTTTAACTATACAATACTTTACTCATCAAAGTATTTTCATTTTTCCCTAACTGTTCTTTTAGAGAATAATTTCTTGAAGGCAGAGACAATCTATTGTATATTTTCTATTCCCCTCTCAATTTTGCACATGGACTTGTTAAACAAAGTATATTTTTATAAGTAAGTGAAACTCCTAGCACTGTGAATGTAGATGCTTCCAAGTATAATATAAAATAAACCTATTAACTTAATATAGCTTTTCAACAGTTCCCCTTTAAGTAATTTAGCTTTATTAATATCATCTCTCTGAAGAAAATCTGCCAAGAAATACAATATATACCTAAATTTTTTAGCTAAAAACGCACACGATGTAAACTGAAAATCAGTTTTTATGACTCCTACCTTGAGTATTTTTAAGGATAAGACCCTCTATGCTCCCCTACAGAAAATATGCACTGGTCATATTCATTTCTCTGAAATTTCAGCCTTAGGAGATGTAATATGCTGACTCATAGGTCAGAAATAACTTTATTATTAAACTTTTTAATGTTGAATGTGAGGGTCAAGCCATTTTTCCTTTTACATATAGCTAACAGTGTGTTAAGACAATTTTTGCTTTAGTTTACATTATACTTGCCACTCCTCTCTCTCAGTTCCGAAGACACCTGTAAATTGATTTCACAAACTACAATAAGAAAATTTATTTTGGTACCAATTGCTACCCTTTGTTTCAGTTCAGTATTGAGTATTCAGGCAGCAGTTGTGTCCCTTGGTACTTTCAGGTACTAAACACAAAGAATAGACACAATTTTACATGATTGTTGTATTCAAGAATTCATGTCATTTACATATGTCACAAATATTGTATTTTAAAGTCCCTATACTAGTACAACTCTTGTGTTCTATTTGCCTTTTTGATATCTAAGTAATTTAAAATTCTATTCTGAATCAAAGGAAGTGCAGAAACACATCTACCTCCTGCCCCCCCCCCACCACCACAATAGCCCTCCTTATCATTTACTTCACTGAATATTCTAAACCGTACCTTAAATTTGCTGCCTATGTATATGAGAATGAAAACCAGATGTCCATTGATAATGGTATTGCTGATGCTGACACTTTGTTAAATGGAAATTCTTGCAGTGTTGCTGAAGAAGCAGAAAATTTAATGTCTCTTATTTGAATGAGTTTTACCTTTTTTGTCTGGAAATTCTGTAGAGCTGAGTAAACTCACAGAGATATAAGTATTCCCAGGGCTCAGAAAGACTACAGATAGTTGCCTAGCAGTATCAAAAATTATTATTCTGAACTGGAGTTATAAAAGTTATATTTCCCTAAGATGACCACATGGCAAAAGCTTTACAACAAGTCAGACTAACTTTAGGAAGAGCATTAATCAAAGCATGCTTTAATTTTCTTTAACCTCTGGATTAGACTTTACTTAAAAAAAAAAAATAGTTAAAACAAGCAAAATGCTTTATGTGTTTGTGCTTAATCTCATCCGACTCTTTGCAACCGTATGGACTGTACCCTGACAGACTCCTCTGGTTCCTGGGTTTCTCCAGGCAAGAATGCTGGAGTGGGTTGCCTTGCCCTCCTCCAGGTGATCTTCCTGGCCCAGCTATTGAACCCCTGTCTCCTGTGTTGAAGGTGGCTTCTTTACTGCTGAGCCACTGTGAAATATCTGGCATGATGGCCCATTTCTACATTTCTAAATTCTTCAGCTCAGTTGGCTTAGTCTCCACAACAGGTTACTGTATTTTTTATTAAGAAGACCAAGGATTGGTCAACTCTTTCAAAATCTTGCTTAGAATACTGAAAAGGTCAACAAACTACAACAGAAGAATGTAAAAATGAGACAATTGAAATCGGATACCTTGTTTTTGTGACAAAGATTTTTAGCAAAAATTGAAAATGTCACAGTTCAACAGCATGATCTCAACTTCCTGATTAAAGAGCTCCTTATCTTTAAAAAAAAAAAAAAAGTCTTTTTCTTTTCTTTCTTTTTTTTTTTTTTTTGTTATTTTTAGCAAAGATATATTCTGTGAGAACATAGAAGAGAAAGCAAAAAAAAAAAAAAGTCCGTGGAACAGATTTTGTTCCCTCAGGAGACGTTTGGCATCTGGTAATACTCAGGGATCTTTTTGACTATCACAACTGAGGTAGGAGGTACCATTGGCATCTAGTGGAGAGAGGCCAGGTATGCCACTAAACATCTTATGATGTACAAAACAGCTCTCTACAATGAAGAATGATCTGCCTTAAGATGTCAATAATGCTGCTATTGAGAAACATGGAGCTAATGTATTGATCAATTACATTGCTCTTCATTATGAAGAATTTTCAGTATACTACATTTGAACCTAGAAAAAATTTTTATAAACAGTGGATGCACAATAAATGTTTATTGGTTTCTTTTTTATATAAAAATAGAAAATGCTTATAACCAAGAATAGACATTTGTGTTTTATAAGCCATGCATTATGAATTATCTATTTATGAATTATATTTTCTTATGAATTATCTTTGAAACAGCCCTTATGAAACTACTGTTGGCCCCTTATATTTTTAAAGTAAAATATTTAGTAATTATATAATAAGCAAGAGGGCAAAGTATCATTTAGCATCAGTGTAAACAGAGTTTATGGTGAAAATAGAAAGGAAAAGACAGGAATCAAACTAAATACAACAGATAAAAAGCACTTATCACAGGCCAGACTATCACTTTTATAATGCCTCCAATCAATTGTCCAAACTGTTACCAAACTCAACTTCCTGAATTGGAGATCCAATCATGCTAGCTCTCAACTCAAACTTGTCAGAGGCTCAACATTGCCCAGAAAATACATCAAAAAACTTTTCCTGTAGATTTAGATAGTAAATAGTTTCAGCTTTGCAGCATACTTGGTCTCTGCTATTCAACTCAACTACTACTACTCTGTACTCGTAGCATCAAAGCCATCATAGATGCTATATAAACAATTGGTATGACTGTGTCTTGACAATTTCTTTTTTTATACAAGAGGTGAAAATCCAATCTTTTTAATAATGTATATTTTCTTCTTCTCATTATTTGGCTTTATCACAAATGTCATTTTTCTCTAAATTTCAATGTTTTCTGTGCTCCAGAGACTTAAAGATTTTTGTATTTCTGAACATGTAAGTTTGTTCTGTGCTTTGTGACCTCACAGTGCTCCATCACCTGGTCATTGCTTATGGATGTTTGATAAAAAGCTATTCTTACTGAACACCCAGATGAAGCATAACCTTAAAAGCTCCCCCATCCCCCTTGTTCACAGAGTTGATCTCTCTCTGGTGTGCCTTAGTGTACCCTTACAGATTGCTATTATCTAATTGTAATTACATAAGTGAAATTTAATTGCATGTTTCTCCCACACTAGACATGGACAAGTATAAGTAACTAGAACATAACACTTTGCCTGAACATCATAGACATCTAATAATTGCTTCCTAAAAAATTATATTTTAGATCAACTTAAAGGTGAAAACAATTTTCTGCCAAGATAGGCTCTATTGAGTTTTGTAATATGTAACCATAAATAAAGAGGCTTCCCCAGTGGCTCAGCAGTAAAGAATCCACCTGCAGTGCAGGACACACAGGTTAGATCTCTGGATCAGGAAGATACCCTGGGGGAGGAAATGGCAACCCACTCCAGCATTCTTGTCTGGGAAGTCACCTAGACGAGAAGCCTGTCAGGCTATAGTTCATGGTGTGACAAAAGAGTCAGACACGACTTAGCAACTAAACATCAAGAATAACATGGTATTCCTTAAGCTGTATGGTAAATTAAAATGTGAAAATCATGATTAGTTCCAATATAAGTGCTTCTACTTTAAGATAATCAAAGTGTTATTTAAAAAATAGAAATCTTACATACAGCAAATAAAGACCATGGATGCACTATCAAGAAATCTTAAATTATTAAAAATGGGAAAAATAAAACTCGGATGGAACTAGAGTCCAAAAAAGGGAAGGCAAACACTAAACCTAACCATTAGTATATGATATTCTCAAGGGGCCAAACCTAGCATTTGAAAGAAAAGTAGCAATCCTTTATTTTCCAAAGACCCATACCATGAGCAATGTGGGTATCTGTTTTAAGCCTTAAGACAATAGGTGCTGGAGTGGCGGCTGCACAGCGCTGAAGCGGCTGTGAGGAGATACCCCATGCCTAAGGGCAAGGAGAAGCCCCAACGTGATGGTAGGAGGGGTGAATTCAAAATTAGAATCAAACCCCATTCCCGTCAGAGACGCTCAGAGGGCTCAAACAAACCTTGTGTGCATCAGGATGCAGGGACCCCACAGAGACTAAGACCGAACTGTGTTTAAGCATCTCCTGTGGAGGTATGGATCAGCAGTGGACTGTTGCAGGGGCAGGGGCTCTGGGTGCAGCAGACTTGGGTATGGCATAAGCCCTCTGGAAGGAGTTCACCATTAACACCATCATAGAGCTGCCAGAACTTACAAAGGACTAGGAAAATAGACTCTTAGAGGACATATACAGAACCTTGTGTGCACAGGACCCAGGAGAAAGGACCAGTGACCCCACAAGAAACTGATCCAGGCTTGCCTGGGAGTGTCTAGGAGTCTCCTGCAAAGGCGTGGGTTGGTGGGGACCTGCTACAGGATTGGGGGCATTGAGTGTAGCAGTACATGCATGGGATCTTTTGAATGCGGTTGCCATTATTTTCATTACCTCCACTATAGTTTTAGTTCAGTTCAGTTACTCAGTCATGTCCAACTCTTTGCGACCCCATGAACCACAGCATGCCAGGCCTCCCTGTCCATCACCAACTCCTGGAGTTCACCCAAACTCATGTCCATCAAGTCAGTGATGTCATCCAGCCATCTCATCCTCTGTCATCCCCTTCTCCTCCTGCCCCCAATCCCTCCCAGCATCAGAGTCTTTTCCAATGAGTCCACTCTTAACATGAGATGGCCAAAGTATTGGAGTTTCAGCTTTAGCATCATTCCTTCCAAAGAACACCTAGAACTGATCTTCTTTAGACTCGACTGGTAGGAACTCCTTGCAATCCAAGGGACTTTCAAGAGTTTTATCCAACACAACAGTTCAAAAACATCAATTCTTCAGCACTTAACTTTCTTCACAGTTCAACTTCACATTCATACATGACCACCGGAAAAACCATAGCCTTGACTAGACAGACCTTTGTTGGCAAAGTAATGTCTCTGCTTTTGAATATGCTTACTAGTTTGATCATAACTTTCCTTCCAAGGAGTAAGCGTATTTGAATTTCATGGCTGAAGTCACCATCTGCAGTGATTTTGGAGCACCCAAAAATAAAGTCTGACACTGTTTGCACTCTTTACCCATCTATTTCCCAAAAGTGATGGTACCAGATTTCATGATCTTAGTTTTTGCAGTGTTGAGCTTTAAGCCAACTTTTTCACTCTCCTCTTTCACTTTCATCAAGAGGCGTTTTAGTTCTTCTTCACTTTCTGCCATAAGGGTGCTGTCATATGCTTATCTGAAGTTGTTGATATTTCTCCCGGCAATCTTGATTCCAGCTTGTGCTTCTTCCAGCGCAGCGTTTCTCATGATGTACTCTGCATAGAAGTTAAATAAGCAGGGTGACAATATACAGCCTTGACATACTCCTTTTCCTATTTAGAACCAGTCTGTCTTTCCATGTCCAGTTCAAACTTTTGCCTCCTGACCTGCATAAAGATTTCTCTAGAGGCAGGTCAGGTGGTCTTGTATTCCCATCACTTTTAGAAATTTCCAGAGTTTATTGTGATCCACACAGTCAAAGGCTTTGGCATAGTCAATAAAGCAGAAATTGACGTTTTTCTGGAACTCTCTTCCTTTTTCCATGATCCAGCAGATGTTGGCAATTTGATATGTGGTTCCTCTGCCTTTTCTAAAACCAGGTTGAACATCTGGAAGTTCATGGTTCATGTATTGCATATGCCTGGCTTGGAGAATTTTGAGCATTACTTTCCTAGCGTGTGAGATGAGTGCAATTGTGCGGTAGTTTGAGCACTCTTTGGCATTGCCTTTCTTTGGGATTGGAATGAAAATTGAACTTTTCCAGTCCTGTGGCCACTGATGAGTTTTCCAAATGTGCTGGCATATTGAGTGCAGCATGTTCACAGTATCATCTTCCAAGATTTGAAAACTCAACTGGAATTCCATCACATCCACTAGCTTTGTTCGTAGTGATGCTTCCTAAGACCCACTTGACTTCACATTCCAGGATGTCTGGCTCTAGGTGAGTGATCACACCATCATGATTATCTTGGTCATGAAGATCTTTTTGTCAGTTCTTCTGTGTATTCTTGCCACCTCTTCTTAATATCTTCTGCTTCTGTTAGGTCCTTACCATTTCTGTCCTTTATCAAGCCCATCTTTGCATGAAATATTCACTTGGTATCTCTAATTTTCTTGAAGAGATCTCTAGTCTTTTCCATTCTATTATTTTCCTCTATTTCTTTGCATTGATTGCTGAAGAAGGCTTTCTTATCTCTCCTTGCTATTCTTTGGAACTCTGCATTCAGATGCTTATATCTTTCCTTTTCTCCTTTGCTTTTCACTTCTCTTCCTTTCACAGCTATTTGTAAGTCCTCTCAGGCAGCCATCTTGCTCTTTTGAATTTCTATTCCGTGGGGATGGTCTTGATACCTGTCTCCTGTGCAGTGTCACAAACCTCCATCCATAGTTCATCAGGCACTCTATCTATTAGACCTAGTCCCTTAAATCTATTTCTCACTTCCACTTTATAAACATAAGGAATTTGATTTAGGTCATACCTGAATGGTCTAGTGGTTTTCCCTACTTTATTCAATTTAAGTCTAAATTTGGCAATAAGAAGTTCATGATCTGAGCCACAGTCAGCTCCCAGTCTTGTTTTTGCTGACTTATAGAGCTTCTCCATCTTTGGCTGCAAAGAATATAATCAATGTTATTTTGGTGTTGACCATCTGGTGATGTCCAGATGTAGTCTTGTCTTGTGTTGTTGGAAGAGGGTGTTTGCTATAACCAGTGCGTTCTCTTGGCAAAATTCTATTAGCCTTTGCCCTGCTTCATTCCGTACTCGAAGGCCAAGTTTACCTGTTATTCCAGGTGTTTCTTGACTTCCTACTTTTGCATTCCAGAAAGTGGAGAGTGAAAAGTTTGGCTTAAAGCTCAACATTCAGAAAACGAAGATCATGGCATCTGGTCCCATCACTACATGGGAAATAGATGGGGAAACAGTGGAAACAGTGTCAGACTTTGTTTTTCTGGGCTCCAAAATCACTGCAGATGGTGACTGCAGCCATGAAATTAAAAGACACTTACTCCTTGGAAGGAAAGTTATGACCAACCTATATAGCATATTCAGAAGCAGAGACATTACTTTACCAACAAGGGTTCGCCTAGTCAAAGCTATGGTCTTTCCTGTGGTCATGTATGAATGTGAGAGCTGGACTGTGAAGAAGGCTGAGTGCCAAAGAATTGATGCTTTTGAACTATGGTGTTGGAGAAGACTCTTGAGAGTCCCTTGGACTGCAAGAAGATCCAACCTGTCCATTCTGAAGGAGATCAATCCTGGAATTTCTTTAGAAGGAATGATGCTAAAGCTGAAACTCCAGTATTTTGGCCACCTCATGCGAAGAGTTGACTCATTGGAGAAGACTCTGATGCTGGGAGGGATTGAGGGCAGGAGGAGAAGGGGACGACAGAGGATGAGATGGCTGGATGGCATCACTGACTTGATGGGTGTGAATCTGGGTGACCTCCGGGAGCTGGTGATGGACAGGGAGGCCTGGCATGCTGCGGTTCATGGGGTCGCAAAGAGTCGGACACGACTGAGCGACTGATCTGATCTGATACTGAAAAGGACATCTTTTTTGGGTGTTAGTTCTAAAAGGTCTTGGAGGTTTTCATAGAACCATTCAACGGCAGCTTCTTTGGCATTACTGGTTGGGGCATAGGCTTGGATTACTGTGACATTGAATGGTTTGCCTTGGAAATGAACAGAGATCATTCTGTCGTTTTTGAGATCATCTGTCTTGGATGTCGATTGCATCCAAGTACTGCATTTCAGACTCTTTTGTTAACATTAATGAGTACTCCATTTGCTCTAAGGGATTCCTGCCCACAGTAGTAGATATAATGGTCATCTGAGCTAAATTCACCCATTCCAGTCCATTTTAGTTCACTGATTCCTACAATGTCGACATTCACTCTTGCCATTTCCTGTTTTACTACTGCCAATTTGCTTTGATTCATGCACCTAACATTCCAGGTTCCTATGCAATATTGCTCTTTACAGCATCGGACCTAGCTTCTATCACCAGTAACATCCACATCAGGGTATTGTTTTTGCTTTGGCTCCATCCCTTCATTCTTTCTGGAGTTATTTCTCCACTGATCTCCAGTAGCATATTGGGCACCTACTGACCTGGGGAGTTCCTCTTTCAGTGTCCTAGCATTTCGCCTTTTCATATTGTTCATGGGGTTCTCAAGGCAAGAATACTGAAGTGGTTTGTCATTCTCTTCTCCAGTGGACCACATTCTGTCAGACCTCTCCACCATGACCCACCCATCTTGGGTGGCCCCACAGAGCTTGGCTTAGTTCCATTGAGTTAGACAAGGCTGTGGCCCATGTTATTAGAATGATTAGCTTTCTGTGTATATGGTTTGTGTGTCTGCCGTCCTATGCCTCTCGAAACATCTACCATCTTACGTGGGTTTCTCTTACCTTGGATGAGGGGTATCTCCTCACAGTCACCCCTCCTGACCTTGAATATGGAGTAACTCCTCTTGGCCCTCCTGTGCCGTGCAGCCACTGCTCCTTGAACATGGGGTTGTTCCACCATAGTTTGACCCCAGGTAAATAGCAGGGAGGGAACACAGCTCCACCCACTAGCAGAAAATTGGATTAAAGATTTACTGAGCATGGCTATGCCCATCAGAACAAGACCCAGTTTTCCCCTCAGTCAGTTTCTCCCATTAGGAAGCTTCCATAAACCTCTTTTCCTTCTCCATCAGAGGGCAGACAAACTGAATACCGCAATTACAGAAAACTAACCAATCTGATCACACACTTCAGTGTTCTTGTTTGAGAATTCCATGAGCAGTATGAAAAGGCACTGAAAGATGTACCCCCCAGGTCAGTAGGTACCCAATATAATACCAGAGATCAGTGGAGAAATAGCTCCAGAAGAATGAAGAGATGGAGTCTAAGCAAAAACAACAACCAGTTGTAGATGTGACTGATGATAGAAGCAAAGTCCAATACTGGCAAGAGCAGTATTGCATAGAAACCTGGAATGTTGTATCCATGAATCAAGACAAATTTGAAGTGGTCAAACAGGAGATGGCAAGAGTGATCATCAACATTTTAGGAATCAGTGAACTAAAATGGACTGGAATGGATGAATTTAACTTAGAGGACCATATTATCTACTACTGTGGGCAAGAATCACTAGAAGAAATGTAGTAGCCATCACAGTCAACAAAAGAGTCTGGAATGCAGTACTTGGATGTAATCTCATAAATGACAAAATGATATCTGTTTTTTTTTTTTCAAGACAAACCATTCAGTATCACAGTACTCCAAGTCTTTGCCCCGACCAGTAATGCTGAAGAAGCTGAAGCTTAACGATTCTATGAAAAGCTATAAGAACTTCTATAACTAACACCAAAAAAAGATGTCCTTTTCCTTATACTGGACTGAAATGCAAAAGTAGGAAGTCAAGAGATACCTAGAATAATAGACAAATTTGGCCTTGAAGTACAAAATGAAGCAGGGCAGAGACTAATAGAGTTTTGCCAAGAGAACGCACTGGTTATAGCAAACACCCCCTTCCAACAACACAAGAGAAGACTCTACACATGACATCACCAGATGGGCAATCCTGAAATCATATTGCTTAAATTCTTTGCAGCCAAAGATGGAGAAGTTCTATACCGTTAGCCAAAGCAAGACTGGGAGCTAACTGTGGCTCAGATCATGAACTCCTTATTGTCAAGTTCAGATTTAAGTTGAAGAAAATAGGGAAAACCACTAGACCATTCAAGTATAACCTAAATAAAATCCCTTAGGATTGCAGAGTCGGATCAGATCAGATCAGTCGCTCAGTCGTGTCCGACTCTTTGCGACCCCATGAACTGCAGCACGCCAGGCCTCCCTATCCATCACCAGCTCTCGGAGGTCACCCAGACTCACATCCATCGAGTCAGTGATGCCATCCAGCCATCTCATCCTCTGTCGTTCCCTTCTCCTCCTGCCCCCAATCCCTCCCAGCATCAGAGTCTTCTCCAATGAGTCAACTCCTCTCATGAGGTGGCCAAAATACCGGAGTTTCAGCTTTAGCATCATTCCTTCCAAAGAAATCCCAGGGCTGATCTCCTTCAGAATGGACCGGTTGGATCTCCTTGCAGTCCAAGGGACTCTCAAGAGTCTTCTCCAACACCACAGTTCAAAAGCATCAATTCCTCGGCGCTCAGCCTTCTTCACAGTCCAGCTCTCACATCCATACATGACCACAGGAAAGACCATAGCCTTGACTAGGCGAACCTTTGTTGGCAAAGTGATGTCTCTGCTTTTGAATATGCTATCTAGGTTGGTCATAACTTTCCTTCCAAGGAGTAAGCGTCTTTTAATTTCATGGCTGCAGTCACCATCTGCAGTGATTTTGGAGCCCAGAAAAAGAAAGTCTGACACTGTTTCCACTGTTTCCCCATCTATTTCCCATGCAGTGATGGGACCAGATGCCATGATCTTCGTTTTCTGAATGTTGAGCTTTAAGCCAACCTTTTCACTCTCCACTTTCACCTTCATCAAGAGGCTTTTTAGTTCCTCTTCACTTTCTGCCATAAAGGTGGTATCATCTGCATATCTGAGGTGATTGATATTTCTCCCGGCAATCTTGATTCCAGCTTGTGTTTCTTCCAGTCCAGCATTTCTCATGATGTACTCTGCATATAAGTTAAATAAACATGGTGACAATATACAGCCTTCACGTACTCCTTTTCCTATTTGGAACCAGTCTGTTGTTCCATGACCAGTTCTAACTGTTGCTTCCTGACCTGAATACAGAGTAGAAGTGAGAAATAGATTCAATGGATTATATCTGATAGAGTGCCTGATGAACTATGCACAGAAGTCCATGACATTGTACAAGAGACATGGTCAAGACCGTCCCCAAAAAAAAGAAATGCAAAAAGGGAAATGGCTGCCTGAGGAGGCCTTACAAATAGCTGTGAAAAGAAGAGAAGTGAAAAGCAAAGGAAAAAAAAAAAAAATATACCCATTTGAATTCAGAGTTCCAAAGAATAGCAAGGAGAGATAAGAAAGCCTTCCTCAGCGATCAATGCAAAGAAATAGAGGAAAACAATAGAATGGGAATGACTAGAGATCTCTTCAAGAAAATTAGAGATATCAAAGGAATATCTCATGCAAAGATGGGCTCAGTAAAGGACAGAAATTGTAGGGACCTAACAGAAGCAGAAGATAATAAAAAGAGGTGGCAAGAATACACAGAAGAGCCATACAAAAAATAAATGATGATCCAGATAGTCATGATGGTATGATCACTCACCTATGCCAGACATCATAAAATGCAAATTCAACTGCACCTTAGGAAGTATCACTATGAACAAAGCTAGTTAAGGTAATGGAATTCCAACTTAGCTATTTCAAATTCTTAAAGATGATGCTGTGAAAGTGTTGCACTCAATATGCCAGCAAATTTGGAATACTCAGCAGTGGCCACAGGACTGGAAAAGGTCAGTTTTCATTCCAATCCCAAAGAAAAGCAATGCAAAGAACACTCAAACTACTTCAAAATTGCACTCCTCTCACATCCCAGTAAAGTAATGCTCAAAATTCTCCAAGCCAGGCTTCAGCTGTATGTGAACTGTGAACTTCCAGATGTTCAAGCTGGATTTAGAAAAGGCAGAGGAACCAGAGATCCAATTGCCAATATCCGTTGGGTTATCAAAAAAGCAAGAGAGTTCCAGAAAAACATCTATTTCTGCTTTATTGATATATCAAACTGTGAAAAATTCTTAAAGAGGTGGGAATACCATACCACCTGATCTGCCTTTTGAGAAATCTGTACGCAGATCAGGAAGGAACAGTTCGAATTGGACATGGAGCAACAGACTGCTTCCAAATCAGGAAAGGATACCTGAAGCCTGTATATTATCGCTTATGCTTATTTAACTTATATGCAGAGTACATCATGAGAAACACTGGCTGGATCAAGCACAAGTTGGAATTAAGATTGCTAGGAGAAATATCAATAATCTCAGATATGTAGATGACACCACCCTTATGGCAGAAAGCGAAGAAGAACTAAAGAGCCTCTTGGTGAAAGTGAAAGAGGAGAGTGATAAAGTTGGCTTAAAGTTAAACATTCAGAAAAGTAAGATAGTGGCATCCAGTTCCATTACTTCACTGCAAATAGATGGGGAAACAATGGAAATAGTTAGAGACTTTATTTTGGGGGGCTCAAAAATCACAGCAGATGGTGACTGCAGCCATGAAATTAAAGATGCTTACTCCTTGGAATAAAAGTTATTACCAACCTAGATGACATATTAAAAAGCAGAGACATTTCTTTGCCAACAAAGATCCATATAGTCAAGGCTATGGTTTTTTCCGTAGTTATGTATGGATGTGAAAGTTGGAATATAAAGAAAGCTGAGCACCCAAGAATTGATGCTTTTGAACTGTGATGTTGAAGAAGACTCTTGAGAGTCCCTTGGACTGCAAGGAGATCCAACCAGGCCGTCCTAAAGGAAATCAGTCCTGAATATTCATTGGAAGAAATGATGCTGAAGCTGAAACTCCAATACTTTGTCCACCTGATGTGAAGTACTGACTCATTTGAAAAGTCCCTGATGCTGGCAAAGATTGAAGGCAGGAGGAGAAATGGACAACAGAGGATGAGATTGTTGGATGGCATCACTAACTCAATGGACATGAGTTTGAGTAAACTCTGGGAGTTGGTGATGGACAGGGAGACCTGGCATGTTGCAATCCAAGGTGTCACAAAGAGTTAGACATGACTGAGTGATTTAGCTAAACTGGACAGTCAAATCCCCTTGTCCTCTACCAACTCACCAATTCATCTTTTTATCTTACCAGTAAACTTCCACTTTTGTAGATGCAAAAATATTCTGTGCTCACCAAGAGAAAAGGCATCCTTTTAAATATACATTATGCTAATAGCAGATTTTTAGATTTTTATCACATTGCTTCTGCCTTGTTTTTTTTTCTTCCTGTTGTTTAATTGACTGTGGCATACAGCAAGTGAAATCATGGTTTCCTAAATCAGAAACAAGTCAGCAGCCCCTGCAGAGGAAGCGCAATCTTAACCACTAAACCTCCAGGAAAGTCCCTTCATTGTATTCTTGAGAAGGGATCTGCTGCTGCTGCTGCTGCTGCTGCATTGTGTCAGTTGTGTCCAACTCTGTGCGGCCCCATAGACGGAAGCCCACCAGGCTCCCCCGTCCCTGGGATTCTCCAGGCAAGAACACTGGAGTGGGTTGCCATTTCCTTCTCCAATGCATGAAAGTGAAAAATGAAAGTGAAGGCACTCAGTCATGTCCAACTCTTAGTGACCCCATGGACTGTAGCCCACCAGCCTTTTCCGTCCATGGGATTTCCCAGGCAAAAGTACTGGAGTGGGGTTCCACTGCCTTTTCCTGAGAAGGGATCTAACAGGTGTCAAATTAAAGCTTACTTTAAGGTGAGAATTTTATTTTCATTTGTTTTAATTATTTGTCTGTGCATTATGTTTGAACTGAAAAGCATAGATGTTGGTAATATCTTAAATGATATGTTAAGATATAGCTTTGTAATGAAAACCCATAATCTTCCTATGCCTGACTTCAAGGCATTTAGTAAAAAAAAAATAGCTGTTCAGGGAAGAATTTAAAATTGATGAAGGCAATTTAAAATTGATGAAGAGACTGAAGAAGGCAGTTTTTTGGCGGTAAATATGTAACTCTTGGAAAAGTGAGAGATAAAAGTAGAAAATACCTGGCCGCCAAATATTTAACAGGGTAACTCTCATTGGGAATAAGAAATCATTTAGTGATGTGCTCAGATCTGGTGTAACTATGAGAAATGGAATGAAGTTAGAGAAAAAACATTTTGGATGGAATACATGAAAAACTTCTTGATACTGAAACTGCTGGATTATGCAATTATCCCTCAAGGGAAGTGGTAGACGTCACATCACTTGAATGGTTGAAATCAAGAGAGATGAAACACTATTGAAAGTTATTTATTTGTTGATTCTGCATAGCAATTATTATGCTCCTGAAGGGAAGTGTTCTATCAAATAGATGAGATTTCTGAGGCCCTCTTCAGTTGTTCTAAGTTTCTATTTTCCAAAATTCATATACAAGAAACAACAATAAAAAAGTTATGACCAGCCTAGACAATATATTAAAAAGCAGAGACATTATTTTGCCAACAAAGGTCCGTCTAGTCAAGGCTATGGTTTTCCCAGTAGTCTTGTATCGATGTGAGAGTTGAACTATAAAGAAAGCTGAGTGCCGAAGAATTGATGCTTTTGGATTGTAGTGTTGGAAAAAACTCTTGGACTGCAAGGAGATCCAACAGTCCATCCTAAAGGAAATCAGTCCTGAATGTTTATAGGAAGGACTGATGTTGAAGCTGAAACTCCAATAATTTGTCCACCTGATGCGAAGAACTGACTCATTTGAAAACACCCTGATGCTTGGAAAGATTGAAAGCAAGAGGAGAGGGGGATGACAAAGGATGAGATCGTTGGATGGCATCACCAACTCAATGGACATGAGTTTGAGTAAACTCCAGCAGTTGGCAGTGGACAGGGAGGCATGCGTGCTGCAGTCCAAGGAGGCGCAAAGAGTCAGACACGACTGAGAGACTGAAATGAACTGAATATCGTGTTTTGTATGTAGTTATATTTCAATAATGATGTAAAGTTATTCTGGAAAAAAATGTATTTGGTTGTTTTATAAATGCTATGCTTTTTATTTTGTTCCATTTTCTGTGGGAAAAAAAAAATAGCATTTGATATCAGGGCACCTGGAGTTAGTATCCTTATTTCAATGCAGCATTGTTTATACTCAAGCCACTAAGTCTCTCTGAGGCTTAAGTTCTGCATTCACCATATGGTACTCAAAAATTATGAAATTTTTGTAAGGGCTGAATGAACCACAAAACAATATAAAAGCATCACTTGGTAAAGGCTAATTATATATTGTAGTTAGCACTGTTCTTTATCTTCATCTGATTATATGGTTAAATTTCTTGACTTGTGCTCATATATCACATTCTATTTTATAGATATGCTTGTGCATTAGCCATAGTAAGAGAAGAGGACAGTAAAACTTAGTGAAACTCATCCAGAATTGAATCATAGCTATAGTGCCTATAGTAGCAGAGCTTTCTCATTGAGTTGGGTGGCTATCACTGTGTGTGAATATATGCGTGTGAGTGTGCATACATGCATACCTCACAGCCCCCATTAACTTCACAAACCACAAGACCTCACAGAAAAATTTGGAGTACATTTGGCAAGATGGAGAAACCTACTTAGAGATCTTTGTGACCATTCCTTTCTTACCATGTTATACTGGCACAGCAGTGACTCTTCGACAGAGATAGGACAAGCTGTTTCTCAAAGAAAATATCAGGAGGAAAAAATACCTAAGTTCATACATATTATTGAGTGCCTCATAATGCAACTATAAAACTCTGCAAACCTATTTGGGGTAATTCTAAAGCGAGAGCCAAGCGCAGACCAACAGGAACTGTGATAACAACATCATTTGGCTAATGTGCTGTTTATGTATACAAAATGCTTTGCAAATGGTAAGGGGAAAATCACCAGCAAAATAGTTTCTAAAAGCATCTTACTTTTCTAAAGCCATACTTATCTAAAATTGTAACAAAGAACAGCAGGAGGTGTGTGACAATGAAGCCAGTACAAAATGAATGAAGTTTCAGCCAAATGTCAAAATATAAGGAAGGAATTTCTGAGGCCAAAGGAAAAAAAAAAAATTGCATTGGGAAATGGGAATACAGTAGTTTTATAGAGATTTGGAACTTTAAATTATTCAGAACTGGTACAATCAAAACTAAAACACGTGCATGTGTACCATCTGCTTGCCTCCAAAGTGGAGTCTTAGGAGAATTAATTTCGGCTGCCAGAGCTGCACGAAAGAAAACTGGTCTCTAGTTTATCCAAATCATTACTTGAAAACAGGAACTCAAGAACAGAGAAGAGACTTGGGCTGTCTGGCTCTGTATCCTTGGAGAGATACTCCCTAGAGATTTCAGCAGCTGCTGAAAAATATGAAGATAGGTACAAAGAAATGAGACACAGTCTGCAAAATCAAATTTAGGCTAAAAGAAGATTTTTTTGGTTTAAAACATGTTTTAGAGTAGTTATTAGTATTTAAACAGATTTAAACTAGCTCATAAATATTTTTTTCTAGAAGTAAACTAAGCTTTCTAGTAATAAATTATGCTTTGTTAAATCATGTTTAGGCCAGGTATTTATTTTGTTCCTTCTCTACTAGCAAGAAGGTAGAATCTGGCATTTTATGGCAAAATCATAGAGCAAAGAATCTATGTGCCTGGGAAGTATTAAGTCCCAGTCTGTAATGAGTCTTTATTTAATAGGGTTAGTGTTTTCAGTTTTGACACTAATGGGTTTGTCTTCATATGTAGTCTTTGCTTACAGAATTAGCTAATCACAAAATAATTATTGTGTTTCTACAAGTGAAAGAATATAAAAAGCATAATTCATAACTTATAATTTTAAGAATTTTAAAATTTAAATTATAGAAATTGAATATATATGTTTGAAAACAAATAACCATACAGTAGATTAATATCAATTCAAAAGATATTAAAAGACAGTATATAACTAATTACCAGGCAAATCTATATGTTATAGGCTTTGCATGCTCAAAGAAAGACAAAATCATGTCAATTAGAAGAGACAAGAGAGACTTCCTAGAGAATGAATTTGACCTGAATTTATGAAGAAACTAGCAACAGTGAAAACAAGCTACAGGAAATTCAAAAATGGAAAAGGTTTATTCTCTAAGGCATATAGCAGAGAAACCAAAAATAAATGGATGGATGGGTAGATGGATGGGTGGGTAGATAGATGGATGATGAATAAAAAAACAGATATTACTTTTCCTTTTATCCATTAGCTCCTTTAGGAAAGGCATGCAAATGTTGAGTAAAATTTATCTTTAAGAATCCAGAATATTCACATTTTACTGGAAAATAACAATATGAAACATCAGATCAGATCAGATCAGTCGCTCAGTCGTGTCCGACTCTTTGCGACCCCATGAACCGCAGCACGCCAGGCCTCCCTGTCCATCACCAGCTCCCGGAGGTCACCCAGACTCGCATCCATCGAGTCAGTGATGCCATCCAGCCATCTCATCCTCTGTCGTCCCCTTCTCCTCCTGCCCTCAATCCCTCCCAGCATCAGAGTCTTCTCCAATGAGTCAACTCTTCACATGAGGTGGCCAAAATACTGGAGTTTCAGCTTGAGCATCATTCCTTCTAAAGAAATTCCAGGCCTGATCTCCTTCAGAATGGACTGGTTGGATCTTCTTGCAGTCCAAGGGACTCTCAAGAGTCTTCTCCAACACCACAGTTCAAAAGCATCAATTCTTCGGCGCTCAGCCTTCTTCACAGTCCAGCTCTCACATCCATACATGACCACAGGAAAGACCATAGCCTTGACTAGGCGAACCTTTGTTGGTAAAGTAATGTCTCTGCTTTTGAATATGCTATCTAGGTTGGTCATAACTTTCCATACCCTCATATTGAAAGTTCTTTCAAGAAGAGAAAGAAAGTGAAAGTGTCTCAGTCTTGTCTGACTCTTTGCGACCCCATGGCCTATTCAGTCCATGGAATTCTCTAGGCCAGAATACTGGAGTGGGCAGCCTTACCTTTCTAGAGGGGATCTTCCCAATTCAGGGATTGAACCCAGGTCTCTCACATTGCACGTGGATTCTTTACCAGCTGAGCCACAAGGGATGCCCAGGAACACTGGAGTGGGTAGCCTATCCCTTCTCCAGCAGATCTTCCTGACCCAGGAATCAAAAGGGGGTCTCCTGCATTACAGGTGGATTCTTAACCAGCTGAATGAGAACTGAGGAGTAAATTCACTCACATACTAGTATAAATACCAAAATATCAGTTCAAGTAAATTAAGATATTACACACTAAATTATCCATAAAACTGTATCCAGCTTAAGAAACAGAGACTCCAAGAATATGGACTTGGGTGCATCAAAAACAGTTTTTCAGCTCAGTAAATAATATAATTACTACACTGGTATTTGACCGCAGCCATGAAATTAAAAGACGCTTACTTCTTGGAAGCAAAGTTTTGACTAACCTAGATAGCATATTCAAAAGCAGACACATTACTTTGCCAACAAAGGTCCATCTAGTCAAGGCTATGGTTTTTCCTGTGGTCATGTATGGATGTGAGAGTTGGACTGTGAAGAAGGCTGAGCACCGAAGAATTGATGCTTTTGAACTGTGGTGTTGGAGAAGACTCTTGAGAGTCCCTTGGACTGCAAGGAGATCCAACCAGTCCATTCTGAAGGAGATCAGCCCTGGGATTTCTTTGGAAGGAATGATGCTAAAGTTGGAACTCCAGTACTTTGGCCACATCATGCGAAGAGATTCACATGACTCACTGGAAAAGATTCTGATGCTGGGAGGGATTGGGGGCAAGAGGAGAAGGGGAAGACAGAGGATGAGACAGCTGGATGGTATCATTGACTTGATGGATGTAAGTCTGAGTGAACTCCAGGAGTTGGTGATGGACAGGGAGGCCTGGCGTGTTGCAGTTTACAGGGTCGCAAAGAGTCGGACACGACTGAGTGACTGAACTGAACTGAACTGAACTGAACACCAGTATTTATTTTTCTTCTGACAGAGAAATTTATATTTGGGAAAATAAATTAAAATGATGTGCTTAGTAAAGATAATGCTCAGATATTAATGTTCACAATATTGAAAAACAAATGTTTTAAGCATTATACAAAACCCTTAAAATGCATTACCTCATTTCACAACTGCACTGTGTGTCATATATATTTATCCCATTTTTTATATTGAAAATGAGGTTTAGAGGGCTATGTGTGATGTCAACCACAAATTGGCACTTGCCATGGTGCTTGCCATCTACCTCTACAAAGATTAAATCATATGTCACTGCAGCTGCTGACCTCCAACACCTCCTGAAGGAGTTCAGGGTTGAGAGCAGAAATGAGGCACTCTGTGCTCCAGGAAAACTGGCAGGACAGGTCTTAAGATAATTAAATATTCTCAGGAGCTGATTTTATGAGCCCAGTGCTCTCTCCTCATATCTAGGAAAACACTGAAATCCTTTATGGTGAGAATTGTTTCTTGTGACTAGCAGAAGCTTCATGAGGCCAGCAGAAACTTATTACAAAAATATGTGCTTGATTACATGTACTTGCTTAATTGCATGTACCCCCTCTTTACCAGATCACATATATACTGTCTTTTCTCCCTTCCTCTTTGAAACACTTTCCCAGAGCTCTCTGAGGTGCTGTCTCCTGGGCTGTAGTACTCATATTGCCCCAAATAAAACTTAATTCACAACTCTCAGGTTGTGTACTTTTTTCAGTTGACTATGAAAAGGTAAGATATTAACACCAAGTCTTTATGATTCATTTGACTAAATAGGATGAGAGTAAATGCTTTGGACTTTGACACCACTAAACCATAAATTGTTGACTAACTCTTAACTATAGAGGATCTTCTCAAGAATTCGATAATTAATTAGTATAAAAACTATAACATGATAGGTTGAAAAGAAGTAAATTTATTTTAGCATTTGACATAGGAAAAAATAAATGTAATGGGATGAAAGAAAACAAAAGTGCTATATAACAATCATGAGTTTCATGCTTATAATAAATGGGAGGAGATACAGTCTAGGGTCTTTCTGTATAAGGTCACTTAAAAAAAATCTAGTGCAATTCACTCATTTACAGATAAAAAAATTAAAAGCCTAGAGATTTACAGATACACAGTCTCCAAATTCATAATTGTGATTAATCTTATGAACTATATGGTCCTTGTATAAGATCTCCAAAAATTATTTAGAGAAGCATTAGTTCAAGTGATTTTAAGTAAACATATTTCAGAAAAATTTTCAATATATTAAGTTGATGGCTCACTATAATTTTTGTGCAAAATTATAGAATGTGAGCTAGGTTTTAAATTTTTCATCTTAGATTATTTTTTTTTGTTAAATACCATATCAGTGATGAGCAATGCCTCAGAAATTAATGTGCCAACACACTTTACTACATTATTAACATCAATGTAAAGATTCAATGTTGATAAAGGTTAGGTATAGCTATAAATATCTTGATAATCATTGTGGTATTGAACATGATTTTTAAAAATAAACAATCAAATCCTTGACTGTTATTATACACATCCTAAAATTTCAAAATTATTTGAATAATAAAAAACACTGCAGAAAGTAATTGTACATGGTGGATATCAAATTTTGTTCCCAACCAACAACCATCCACCTCTTCTACATCCTAGAATTATTAAACAAAAATTTTTATTTCTGGTGGCACAAACCAGTTTTTCCATTGATGAATTTCCAATTCCTACCACCACCTGTGTAGGAAAATTGGATCATAGGGAATTGAAGCTCAGCAAAAGTCATGGGATTGTAATATAGGCTTGATGTAAAAGAAAATTAGTTGGCTACAGGCAGGAATCAGACCAGATGGGACAATGGCCTCTTACAATATGGCAACTCCCCTCTGCTTTTGTTCTATCAGACCGAGAGTTATTCCTACATAAGCCGTTACAATAGTAAAGCACAGACAGTAGGTTTGAATCATTTTAAAGCTCCATGGAAGCCTTCAGAACAATTTTGTTTCTTTGAAGTAAATAAAAAATGCCTTTGATTTTCTTAAGCTCCTTCCATTTTTACAGAAATATTAACGTGTAACATTTGCCTTCATTACAGTTGTTAGATAAATGCCAACTTAGTGTTAGAAGAAATGCATTTTCAGCTGAAATGGAGCCAAGTTGTCTTAGTTAGTTATGTTAAAGAGAATCAAAAATTAATCAGTCTACTATTAGGGCACAGCTGTTTTTGGAAGTGTTTATTTGATTTTTAAGAGTTTGTGTTTTAAAGAGTTATTATTAAACATAATCATAAGCCTAGAAGTTGAGGCAAAGTACACTTTAAGCAAGCTGGCATTCATAGGAGAGCAAAAACAGCTCCTTCCTTCTGGTTATGATTGAGCAAGTCCTTTCTCATTTCCAGATCAACAAATGGAGATATTATATTATGAAGAAGCATAAACTTAGAGCAATCAGAATACACTGAGGCAACTCAAAAGTTTGATATGTTGCTTTTCTAAAGTTCAGAAACTGCAGGAAATAATTTTGCACTTCCAAGTTATTATTAAAATAACAAAATTCATTAACTGAACATAATGACATAGTAATAGTCTTCAAATCAACAATAAATACCTTTTTTTATAAGAGCTGTGTTTAACTTAATAGCCCTTTTAGCTCAAAGGCAAAGGTTTGTGTCATCCTTAACTGAAGCACACTTATATTGTCTCTTGCTGAGTAGCTGAGAGCAGGTTAATGCACTCCCACAATAGTATATTTTTTAAAACTTTTTTTCCCCTCAAATGGTTGAGGATAGCATTTGCATCAATGTCATGACACATGGTATAATTGAAGGGTTCTGGGCCATGAATACACATCAAGCTGTTAGACCCTTGATATTTGCTTAAACAGTACGGGTACTAGAAGCAGAACAGATGCCCTAGTTTCAATGCCAATGCATCACTCCATCCCCTCAAGCTGCCTTTCGTAATTGTCAGTTCAATATCAGTATCAGGGTCAGAAACTATAAAGTTCATTACAGATTTCCTTCCTTCTAGTAACTTAAGAGTGCAAAGAGGCATGCCAGAAATGTATTAATTGTTGCACTGTTTAATCTCCCATTTTAAACTAGATTACTTTCAGTTTTCAAAAGCTACACCTATGTCTTTAATGTTTATAATTAAGCATTCACCACTACTCCTTATACATTCCTGCAATTGAGAAGTTTTAAAAAATTTTCATAGAAAATAACAAAGGTATAAAAAGAATTAGATGTTGCTCAAAGGATATGAAACTGTTCTTTTAATTCATAAGCAGGTATATATATATATATATATATAAACATATAATAACGATGCTTATGTTTTGTAATCAAACCAATAAATAACTATGCATTTTTATCTTCTTAAACACACCTTTGCTTCACCATAATATTTCTGGGTATAGACACTAATAACTAAAATAAGTAAAGATAAAATATTTATTGAACAAACAGAACCCATAAGGTTAACAAAAATAACTAGCCTTTCCTGAGTGTGCAACATCTGCCTGTTACTGCTGAGTATTTATATGCATTATCTCATTTGTATCTTACAAGAGGCTAGTGCAGTTTTAGCACACATTTTACAGATGAATAAACTGAGGCTTAGAAGTTTGATCGCTGATTGCTAGAGGTCAATTAAGTTTCAGAGCTAGAATGTGAACCTAACTCAGCTTCAGGTATTGTTCATGTTGTTAATTAATCAATACTACTCCTTGACAAGGACATATTCCTAGAATAGGCATCATGTTGCTGCTGCTAAGTCACTTCAGTCGTGTCCAACTCTTTGCGACCCCATAGACGGCAGCTCACCAGGCTTCCAGTCCCTGGGATTCTCCAGGCAAGAACCCTGGAGTGGGTTGCCATTTCCTTCTCCAATGCATGAAACTGAAAAGTGAAAGTGAATTCGGTCAGTCGTGTCAGACTCTAGCGACTCCATGGACTGCAGCCTACCAGGCTCCTCTGTCCATGGGATTTTCTAGGTAAAAGTACTGGAGTGGGGTGCCATTGTCTTCTCCGAGGCATTATGTTACAAAGATTCTTAGAGCAGATTGCAAGTAGCTGTGAGTCTTAGCAAAATCTCTTTCCTTAGTGTTTTTCAGAATCCACACTTGTAAAATAATAAAGTTAAGCTGAATGATCCTTTCAGTTCAGTTCAGTCGCTCAGTCATATCCGACTCTTTGCAACCCCATGAATCGCAGCACGCCAGGCCTCCCTGTCCATCACCAACTCCTGGAGGTCACTCAGACTCACATCCATCGAGTCAGTGATGCCATCCAGCCATCTTATCCTCTGTCGTCCCCTTCTCCTGCCCCCAAATCCCTCCCAGCATCAGAGTCTTTTCCAATGAGTCAGCTCTTCGCATGAGGTGGCCAAAGTACTGGAGCTTCAGCTTCAGCATCATTCCTTCCAAAGAAATCCCAGGGCTGATCTCCTTCAGAATGGACTGGTTGGATCTCCCCTCAATTCTAAGATCCCACAATACAGCAATAAACTAAACCAATTTTGTAAGGTCCAATTCGCCTATTTTACTTTTATTCAAACTATGATTTACTTAAAGTCCTATATTCAGTTATAGAACACTGTACTTCAAAGCAATGTATTTCCATGGCCTACTCAGTGCAATTTGAGCACTTCACAAGAAGTCACATAACCAAACATTTCTGGGTCAGCAGCAGTGCTTTCATAATCAAATAAGATGCTGAAGTCCATAGAGTTCTAAGTATAAGCATACAAATGCCAGTTAACAGGTGACTGAACAAGAATTTCTGAGATAATACTAAAGAATTTAGAAAAAGGATTTTGCTCTATGAACATAATGCTCTGGTATTTTTTTTTCCCTTATCAGAACAAAACGCTTATATGCACACCTAGCTAATAATATTCATATAAAGTGAGATAAATGTGTGTGTACTTTATCCGAATATTTGTATTTAATATTTTGGGTCACTCTTTCCCAGACAGAAAAGAAAAAACAAAGCAGGATATTGTAAACATAAAATTATCTATTCTTTCTCATATCCATTAATATTCTATAAATTTTCTCAGTACTAAGATATATAGGTTAAAGTTTGAAATGAGAGCCTAAATTTTTATGTAGCATTTTAAAATGAGAAGTCACAAATTCTACAGTGTGCCAAAATACAATAAAGGAAATTCTTTGGGTTTCAAATCTGAGGAAGCAACTTCAAATTTTTGCTGTTAGTTCTTTGTGTAATTATATGATCAACAATGACTGTGAACCTTTTAATATTTTATTAATTGAAGAAAATTAACCCATATTTGTCTCCCATTACACATCCTATGAATCACAATTCTAAAGAATGAAATATTATTTTCATTTACTGAATATGCTATATATATTATCATCCTACAGGCTTTTTTTAAAGAGTAACAGGAAATGCAGAAGAAGAAAAGAAGAAACTGTGTTTTCAAAAAAAAATGGAAAAATATGTATATATTTTGAATCTTCTAGAGGAGGAGTCATAGGTACTATTTTCAATTTTGTTGAAATAAGGCCTTGAAACTACCTTGTATGCTGCTTTCCATAAAGAAATTGCCTGATACCTGTCCTTATGGTGTGTTTGGAGGAAATCTACTGAACTCTTTTATCAGAGGGAAGACAGATAGAGAACTAGTGATTATTTGAGCATGCACATGAACATTGTGGCCAGATATTAGGGACTGCTAATGTCTCACTTCCCTGGTGGCTCAGACAGTTAAGCGTCTGTCTACAGTGCGGAAGACTCGGGTTCAATCCCTGGGTCGGGAAGATCCCCTGGAGAAGGAAATGGCAATCCACTCCAGTACTCTTGCTTGGAACATCCCATGGACCGAGGAGCCTGGTAGGCTACAGTCCATGGGGTCGCAAAGGGTTGGACATGACTAAGCAACTTCACTTTCAATGTCTCAGTTAGCCCTAATTAATTGAGGGATTAATTTTTAATCTTAATTAAAAGATGGGCCTATTGTTTCATTATAAGATAAAAATAGTACTGTTTCACAGGTCTTATTGTGAAGCGTAAAAAAGTTAACAATAGAAGGGGAAAAAGTGGAAGTCAATATGTTGGTCACCTGATGTGAAGTGCCAACTCTTAAGATAATACCCTGATGCTGAGAAAATTGATGGCAAAGGAGAAAGAGGAGACAGAGGATGAGATGGTTAGGTAGCATCACTAACTTGATAGACATGAATCTGAGCAAACTCCAGGAGGTAGTAAAGGACAAAGGAGCATGAGGTGCTATAGTCCAGGGTTTGTAAAGAGTCAGACATGATTTAGCAACTGAACAGAAACAAGAGTTAAAATGTATAAGAGCCCAACATGGTGCTTGTATAATAGTTAGAACTAAATAAAAGGGCTGTTTTTAATAACAGAGGTAGAATCAAAGAAATGGGAGGAGGGCTCATGGGGGTAGAAAGAGAATTTTAATAAAACCTGAGGATTTAATTGTGAAATAAGAAAAGACCTACCCTTATCCTTGAAAATTTTAGAGTTTATTAAGGAAGTGATTAAATACAAAGTGAGAAGGTAAATAACAATGCTAGATGTGGAATAGTATGGGAAATGTCCTTGATCTAGGTTTAGGGAATCAGGAAACACTTCACAGAAAAAAAAAGTCTAATCCAAAATGCAAGACTAATTCTTCCTATATCTGTTGTATACACTGTAGAAAGTTAATTAACTCCTCTAATTCACAAGTTTCTGAAAAATAAAGATGTAAACTACTAAGGATATCTCATATAAATGGAAACATGCAACATTTGTCCTTTTGTGACTGCTTTATTTCACTTAGCATAATAGTTTCAAGACCGATCACTTTAGAGGTATGTGTCAAGATGTCTTTTCTTTTTAGAGTTAAATAACAGTCCATTGTGTATATATGTACCGCATTATTTGCTTATTCACTCATTTGCTGAATGGACACTTGATTTGCGTCCACATTTTGGATATTGTAAATAGTGCTTCTTTGATCATGGCTTTATAAATATCTCTTCAAGTCTCTGGTTTGAGTTGCTGAATCATATGATATTCTTTTTAAATTTTTCTGAGAAAGGGCCATAGAGTTTTCCATAGTGGCTGCAGCAACTCAAATTCCTGCTTAAAATGCATGAGGATTCTAATTTCTCCATGTCTTACCAATGCTTGTCATGTTCTGTATTTTTAAAATATTATTATTATTGTATTTTGGTTTTGATAATAACTATCCTAAATGGCAACCCACTCCAGTACTCTTGCCTGGAAAATTCTATGGACGGAGGAGCCTGGTAGGCTACCATCGATGGGGTCACAAAGAGTCCGACGTGACTGAGTGACTTCACTTTACATCCTAATAGGTAGGAAGTGATATTTCATCATGATTCTGATTAGCTTTCTCAAATGATTAATGATGTCAACCTCTTTTTGTGTGATTGTTGTCCTTTGTAATATCTTCTCTAAAAAAACATTTATTAACATTTTTGCCCATTCTCTAAATAGGCTGTTTTGTTGTTTTTGCATTAGAGTTCTTCATATATTATGGATATTAACTCTTATCTCATATAAAATTTGCAAATATTTCCCCCATTTCATGGGTTGCCTTTTCACTTTATTTATAGTGTCTTTACACACAAGGTTTTAATTTTGATGTAGAAAAAATATCTATCTTTCCTTAAATGTTTGTATTTTTGATATCATATCCAAGATACAATTGATAAACACAAAGGCATAAAGCTTTCTTGCTATGCTTTTACTGAGTTTTATAATTTTATCACTTACATTTAGCTTTTTGATCTATTATTAAAGTTTCATATTTAATCTTGCTTAAATATTCAACTTTATTCTTTTGCACGTGGGTATACAATTTTCCCAAAACTATTTACTGAAAAATCGTATCATTCTGCAATAGCCTTGGTACATTTTTCATAAATAATTGTAACACATATGTGATAGTTTATTTCTAGTCTCTGTATCCTATCAATTGTTACATATTTCTATTTTTATACCAGTACTACATTATTTATTTCTGTGGTTTTATTGTATATTATGAAATCAGGAAATGTGAGATCAACTTTGCTCTTCTTTTTCAGGATTGTTTTAGCTGTTTGAGGACGTTAATTTAAAAAAAAAAAAAACAAACAGAAAAAGTGGGGATTTTGCTAAGAATAGACAGCTTTGAGTAGTACTGACATCTTTACAAGATTATATCTTTCAAACCATGAACACAGTATGTCTTTCAATATATATGTACTGTCTTTCTTTCGGCAATGATTTATAACTTATCTTGTGCAAGTCTTTGACCTTCTTGATTAAGTTTATTACTAAGTAATTTGTTAGTTGTGAATGAAAATACTAATTTTTTCAGATTGTTTCTTGAACATTGTTTTTGTAATCTACAACTTTTGAATTCTTTGTTCTAAACATTTTTTTGCATGTGTATGTATCCAAAATCTTTAGGGTTTTCTACATAAAATTGTTCCTGGAAATGCATATAATTTTGCTTCCTCTTTTCCAATTTGTTCTTTTCCTATCCTAATTTTTCTGACTAGGAGTTTCAATATTATGGTGACTAGAAAGGATGAAAATCAACACCATGGTATTGTTCCTAATCTCAGAGGAAAAAAATGTACAGTTTTTACCATTGAGTTGAGTGTCCCTTGAACTATGAGGAGACCAAACCAGTCAATCCTAAAGGAAGTCAACCCTGAATATACATGGGAAGGACTGATGCTGAAGCTGAAGCTCCAACACTTTGGTCACCTGATGCAAAGAGCTGACTAATTGGAAAAGACCCTGATGCTGGGAAAGATTGAGGGAAGGAGGTGAAAGGGGCAACAGAGGATGAGACGGTTAGATAGCATCACCAACTCAATAAACATAAATATGAGCAAACTCCAGGAGATAGTAGAGGGGAGCCTGTCATGCTGTAGTCCATGAGGTCACAAAGAGTCAGACACGACTTAGCGACTGAACAAAAAAACAAACAATAATGTCAATTATGGATTTTACATATATTGCTTTTATTATGTTGAGGTAGTTTCCCTCTATTTCTAATTCTTTGCCCATATTTTCCTTTAGCTTTCTTGGCATATTCAAGATCTTTGTCTAGTAACTTCAGTTTCTATCTTTTTCAAGAATGGTTTCTGGAAATGTATTTGTTCTTTTGAATATTCATATTTTCCTGTTTGTGTGCTTTATAATCTTTTGTTGGAAACTGAGAATTGAAAAATCAGCTACCTCTCCCATTTTTGAAGGTAGCTCTATGACAGAGAAGATTTTCACTAATTAGCAGGACATGTTTGAGAGCCAGAATCAGTTTGGGGTTAAGATTATGGTTCTCTCAGGACTTTTCTGGGCAAGTACTTTCCCTAGGCCTGTCTATGTACTTTTTTACCATCCTTCTGCTCTTCAGTGTGTTATTTCCGTCCCTTGCATCTGCTAGTGTCCTTAGCTTTTATATTGAATTCCTCAATCAGTAATCTCTTGCCTCAGGCATTTGTTAATCTACAGTCTTTTTAAAGCCTCATGAGTCTTCTTGTTTCTGCTTTCGGTCATCTTATCATTTTTTTTGGAGTTATTTTTCCACTGTTCTCCAGTAGCATATTAGACAAATACCAACCTGGGGAGTTCCTCTTTCAGTGTCCTATCTTTTTGGCTTTTCATACCATTCATGGCACCCCACTCCAGCACTCTTGCCTGGAAAATCCCATGGATGGAGGAGCCTGGAGGGCTGCAGTCCATGGGGTTGCTGGGAGTTGGACATGACTGAACAACTTCACTTTCACTTTTCACTTTCATGCATTGGAGAAGGAAATGGCAACCCACTCCAGTGTTCTTGCCTGGAGAATCCCAGGGATGGGGGAGCCTAGTGGGCTGCCCCCATGGGGGTTGCAACAAGTCAGACACGACTGAAGCGACTTAGCAGCAGCAGCAGCAGCATGGGGTTCTCAAGGCAAGAATACTGAAGTGGTTTGCCATTCCCTTCTCCAGTGGGCCACATTTTGTCAGACCTTTCCACCATAACCAGTCTGTCTTGGAATGGACTCACTACCAACAAAGCATTACTATTTAAAGCAAAGCATCACTCCAAAAAAAAAAAAAAATAGTGGAGGTAAGACATTCCAGTTGAGCTATTTCAGATACTAAAATGATGCTGCTAAAGTGCTGCATTCAATATGCCTGCACATTTGGAAAACTCAGCAGTGGCCACAGCACTGGAAAAGTCTGTTTTTATTCCATTCCAAAAGAAAGGCAATGTCACAGGATATTCAAAGTACCACACAATTGCAGTCATTTAACACATTTGCAAAGTAATGCTCAAAATTCTCCAAGCCAGGTTTCAATAGCACATGAACCATGAACTTCCAGATGTTCAAGTTGGATTTAGAGAAGGCAGAGGAACCAGAGATCAAATTGTCAACCTCCGTTGGATCATCAAAAAAGCAAGAGTTCCAGAAACACATATACTTCTGCTTTATTGACTACGCCAAACCCTTTGACTTTGTTGATCACACCAAATGGCAGAAAATTCTGAAAGAAATGGGAATACCAGACCACCTGACCTGCTCTCCTAATAAATCTGTACGCAGGTCAAGAAGTAACAGTTAGAACTGGAACAAGAGACTGCTTCCAAATTGGGAAAGGAGTACATCAAGATTGTATATTGTCACCCTGCTTATTTAACTTACATGCAGAGTACATCATGTGAAATGCCAGGCTGGAAGAAACACAAGTTGGAATCAAGATTGCCAGGAGAAATATCAATAACCTCAGACATGCAGATGACACCACCCTTATGGAAGAAAGCGAAGAAGAACTAAAGAGCCACTTGGTGTAAGTAAAAGAGGAGAGTGAAAAAAATGGCTTAAAACACAACATTCAGAAAACTAAGATCATGGCATCCAGTCCCATCACTTCATCACAAATGGGGAAACAATGGAAACAGTGAGTCTTTATTTGGGAGGGAGGGGGCTCCAAAATCACTTCAGATGGTGACTGTAGCCATGAAATTAAAAGATGCTTGCTCCTTGGGAAAAAAAAAAAAAAAAAATTATGACCAGATTAGACAGCATATTTAAAAGCAGAGACATTACTTTGCCAATAAAATTCCATCTAGTCAAAGTTATGTTTTTTCCAGTTGTCATGTGTGGATATGAGAGTTGGACTATAAAGAAAGCTGAGTGCTGAAGAATTGGTGTTTTTGAATTGTGGAGTTGGAGAAGACTGTTGACAGTCCCTTGGACTGCAAGGAGATCCAACCAGTCCATCCTAAAGGAAATCAGTCCTGAATATTCATTGGAAGGACTGATCCTGAAGCTGAAAGTCCAATACTGTGGCCACCTGATGTGGAGAACTGACTCATTGGAAAAGACCCTGATCCTGGGAAAGATTGAAGGCTAGAGGAGAAGGGGAAGACAGAGGATGAGATGATTGGATGGCATCACTGACTCAATGGATATGAGTTTGGGTAAGTTCAGGGAATTGGTGATGGACAGGGAAGCCTGGTGTGTTATAGTCTATGGGGTTGCAAAGAGTCAGACACAACTGAATAACTGAATTGAACTGAGCCTTTTTGTAGCCTGTGAGCTGAGCTACACTCTTTTTTGAGGTCTGATTTCCCATTTATGCTGCCCACAGAGACCAGTGCCCTATGAAACCATGCAACTGAGATTGGAATTTGAACCCAAGATCTTTTCCTTGAGATCACACAGTCTCAAAACTTAATGAATTTCATGTCTTGTTGAGGAAAGTATTCAGTGGAAAACAAAGTGATCGGTAAGAAGTAGATTTATTTAGAGAGAAACATACTCCACAGACAGTGTGGGCTATATCAGAAGGCAAGAGGCACCTAAATAGGGCATGGTTAGTTTTTATAGGCTGATGAATGGGAGGATTACTCCAACCATTTGGGGGAAGGGACAGAGTTTTCCAGGAACTGAGCCACTTCAGGCTTTTTGATCTTCAATAATAAGCTTCAAATCTCTCATGGTACCGGTGAGTCTGTCATTTAGCTTATGCTAACATATTACAATGAGTATATATGAAGCTCAAGGTCCACTGGAATTCAAATCTTCCACCATGGAGGACCCTAGCTGGTTCTAGCCAGTTTTTGTCAAGTCCTGTGAAGGCTATGGGTTTTCCAGTGGTCATGTATGGATGTGAGAGTTGGACTGTGAAGAAAGCTGAGCACTAAAGAATTGATGTTTTTGAACTGTGGTGCTGGAGAAGACTCTTGCGAGTCCCTTGGACTGCAAGGAGATCCAACCAGTCCACCCTAAAGGAGACCAGTCCTGGGTGTTCATTGGAAGGACAGATGTTGAGGCTGAAACTCCAGTACTTTGGCCACCTGATGCAAAGAGTTGGCTCATTGGAAAAGACCCTGATGCTGGGAGGGATTGGGGGCAGGAGGAGCAGGAGACAACAGAGGATGAGATGGCTGGATGGCATCACTGACTCAATGCACATGGGTTTGGGTGAACTCTGAGGGTTGGTGATGGATGGGGAGGCCTGCTGTGCTGTGATTCATGGGGTCGCAAAGAGTTGGACACAACTGAGCAACTGAACTGAACTGAACTGATGACTGTGTCATTCTTTAAAAGGTTGTGGCCTGCTCCCTTTCCTCCGCTTCACTTAGACAGCTACCAGTTACATTACAATGTTGTAAATTAGGTCTGTTCTGCTCTCTCTGATTCACAGAAAGTAACTGAGTACAGAGCTGCCACTTCCTACAGACCACACCAAAGTTACATTGTACCTAAGAGGAGGTGGGGCAAGTAAGTAAAAACACCCCCAAATTTCCTTTTGAATGTGATTTTTTGTTTTCTTCTTAGTGAAACATCCACTTGGTTGCTGGAGATGTTTGGCTGCTTTCCAGAGCTCCTGTAAAGGTTTTTAGTAAGTCTCTGTTAAAGTTTCCCTGAAGAAACAAAGTTTTTGATCTTCCTAGTCCTCTGTGTTGCTGATGTTACTCTCCTAGTAAATTTATGTATGTGTGTGTGTGTGTGTGCTTAGTCATGTCTGATTTTTTATGACCCCATAGACTGTAGCCCACTTGGCTCCTCTGTCCATGGAATTTTCCTGTCTCTTATAAGAATACTGGAGTAGGTTGCCATTCCCTGGTGCCATTCCCACACACACAACATATATGTGTGTGTGTGTGTGTGTGTGTATGTGTGTGTGTAGGGGGGTATCCCAATTCTTTATGTTGGAATTCCTTATTTATAGTCTCTATTATTTTTCATCCACTCATTTATTATACATGTATATTTTGTATTCATAATTATATAGCTCAGTGTCTGTTAGATACCATTACAGATTAGTACTACTGGAAACACAACATTAAATATCATAGACAAAATGCTCTGATTTCTTGAAATTTCCTTCTATCTAAGTTAATATTATATATAGTAATACAATAGGTCATAAAGTGGTAACTACTAAAAAGAAAAATTAAGCATCAAAGTGGATAGGAAATACGAGAAAATGGTGTAATTCTAAAGAGAACATTAGTTACAGGTTCACAATAAACCTGTTGTTTAAGTTAAAAGCTAGAGAAAGTGAAGCCGTCCTGTGAGGATTTATGAAAATAACACACTTCAGGCAGAGATGATCTCATGTAAAATCCGTCAGGAAAATGCAAATCTGGTGTGTTTCAAGAAAAACAAGATAGCCAACAATGTTGAGAACAAGTGAGCAAGGGCAAAAAGCAGGAGATAAGAGAGGGCTAAAAACTGTAGAGCCTTTTAAATACCATCTAAGGGTTTGGCATTACTTCAGCTGTAAATGATTGTGGAGCTTTGAAGCAGGGCATGAAATGATTTGAGTTACATTTTAAAAGAATCACAGAGCCTACTTTGATAAGATTATATTCTAAAGTGGTAAATCCATTAACAGGTGGATCAATTAGAAGGTCATGTAAATAATACTATATAGATATACTAGTAATTTAGTCCATCATGTTTGCAGTGAAGCAAATAAAAAAGTGGGAAAATTTCTTGATTTTGAAGAAATAACTAAAATGATTTGTTAAAGAATTGATTATGGGGGTAAGAAAGTAGAAGACCTCAAGTATAACTCTATGGTTTTGCCCTGTACAATCTGAAGAATGGAATTACCATTAACTACAATAGGAAAAGCTACATGATAGACAGGTTTGAAAGCAGGAAGGGGAAAGTCAGATATTTAATTTGGGACTTGTTAAAATAAAAATGCGTACTAAAAATCCAATGAGAGATGGAAAGAATGAAGCTGGATGTGTGAATTTGGAGTCAAAAAGTGAAATAAGATCTTGATTTATAAGGAAGAGAGGCACCAGTATAGAGATGATATTTAGTTCATAAGACTACCTGAAATTACCAAAGGTCATGTACAGACAGAAAAGTCAAAGGTTAGTTTGAGCAATAGAAACCAAGAAAGAAGCTTGAAATGGAGTGGTTAAGCAGGAGAAAAATAGCAGAACATGATGTGCTGGAAGCCACCTGCAGAGAGTATTTCCAAGAGGAATACTAACTGTGTCAAATGCTGATAGGAAATGAAATCCATTATGGTTTGAGGGTCAACCATTGTATAGAGCAATATGGAGGTCATTGGTGGTTTGTGAAAAGTAGAAGAGTGTAGCAGTAAAAGAAAATTCCAAATGGAGAGGAGTTGGAGACAACTAGGTTAGGCAACCTACTGAAGGAGCCTCATTATAAAGAAGAGGAGGTAACTGATACAGTAACTGGTTGAAGTTATAAGTTTTTTTTTTTTCTTTTGTAAAATGGGAGAATTGTGATTTTTGTGTATGCTGATAAAAATTATCCTCCAGAGACGGAAAAATTTATTTTTTTGCAGATGGGGAAGGTAGTCACTATGATGTTTTGAATAAGCAAGGTAAGATAGCATCCACTGGAAGAAATAGCCTTCAGTATAAATGTGGAGAGTATTTGGAACAGTATTTGGGCAAAAATGCAGGAGGGTTGTTGTTTATAATTGTGAGAGTCTGTGGGAGTTTTCTGAGATCTGTTTTTTAAAAGAAATTTGAAAAGAGTTTCAGCAAGAGAATAAAAGATAAGGAGTTGGATGTTTAAATAAAAAAGCAAAATATGAAAGATTTTCATCTGGGAAAGAGAGAGTGAGTGGAATAGGAAAATGTTTAATTAAGGGCCTTACAAAAGTTGGCCAGCCCAAATTTAAAGTGAGACAACTCAATATGCTATTTTTGTTTTAACTTCAGCAACATTTATTGCTCACATGTTACATATTGGCTAGAATCAGCCACGCCTCTGTTTCCTGAGTCTTGTTCATTTTAACATCTAGGATAAAGAAGTTTTCCATACCTGGGGCTTCACATTCCAAGATGTCTGGCTCTAGGTCAGTGATCACATCATCGTGATTATCTGGGTCTTGAAGCTCTTTTTTGTACAGTTCTTCTGTGTATTCTTGCTACCTCTTATTAATATCTTCTGCTTCTGTTAGGTCCACACCATCTCTGTCCTTTATTGTGCCCATCTTTGCATGAAATGTTCCTTTGGTATCTCTGACCTAGAGCCAGACATCTTGGAATGTGAAGTCAAATGGGCCTTAGAAAGCATCACTACGAACAAAGCTAGTGGAGGTGATGGAATTCCAGTGGAGCTATTCCAAGTCCTGAATGATGATGCTGTGAAAGTGCTACACTCAATATGCCAGCAAATTTGGAAAACTCAGCAGTGGCCACAAGATTGGAAAAGGTCAGTTTTCATCCCAATCCCAAAGAAAGGCAATGCCAAGGAGTGCTCAAACTACCGCACAATTGCACTCATCTCACACGCTAGTAAAGTAATGCTCAAAATTCTCCAAGCCAGGCTTCAGCAATATGTGAACCGTGAACTTCCTGATGTTCAAGCTGGTTTTAGAAAAGGCAGAGGAACCAGAGATCAAATTGCCAACATCCGCTGGATCATGGAAAAAGCAAGAGAGTTCCAGAAAAACATGCCTTTGACTGTGTGGATCACAATAAACTATGGAATATTCTGAAAGAGATGGGAATACCAGACAACCTGATCTGCCTCTTAAGAAATCTGTATGCAGGTCAGGAAGCAACAGTTAGAACTGGTCATGGAACAACAGACTGGTTCCAAATAGAAAAAGGAGTACGTCAAGGCTGCATATTGTCACCATGTTTATTTAACTTATATGCAGAGTACATCATGAGAAATACTGGACTGGAAGAAACACAAGTTGGAATCAAGATTGCCGGGAGAAATATCAATAACCTCAGATATGCATATGACACCACTCTTATGGCAGAAAGTGAAGAGGGGCTAAAAAGCCTCTTGATGAAAGTGAAAGTGGAGAGTGAAAAGGTTGGCTTAAAGCTCAACATTCAGAAAACGAAGATCATGGCATCTGGTCCCATCACTGCATGGGAAATAGATGGGGAAACAGTGGAAACAGTGTCAGACTTTGTTTTTCTGGGCTCCAAAATCACTGCAGATGGTGACTGCAGCCATGAAATTAAAAGATGCTTGCTCCTTGGAAGGAAAGTTATGACCAACCTAGATAGCATATTCAAAAGCAGAGACATTACTTTACCAACAAAGGTTCGCCTAGTCAAGGCTATGGTCTTTCCTGTGGTCATGTATGGATGTGAGAGCTGGACTGTGAAGAAGGCTGAGCACCGAAGAATTGATGCTTTTGAACTGTGGTGTTGGAGAAGACTCTTGAGAGTCCCTTGGACTGCAAGAAGATCCAACCAGTCCATTCTGAAGGAGATCAATCCTGGAATTTCTTTAGAAGGAATGATGCTAAAGCTGAAACTCCAGTATTTTGGCCACCTCATGCGAAGAGCTGACTCATTGGAGAAGACTCTGATGCTGGGAGGGATTGAGAGCAGGAGGAGAAGGGGACGACAGAGGATGAGATGGCTGGATGGCATCACTGACTCGATGGATGCGAGTCTGAGTGACCTCCGGGAGCTGGTGATGGACAGGGAGGCCTGGCGTGCTGCGGTTCATGGGGTCGCAAAGAGTCGGACACGACTGAGCGACTGATCTGATCTGATCTGATACCTGGGGCATGCAATTCTCATTACAGAGGGGGAAAAAAAAATACATGGCAACACTATAGAATAGCTCTTTAAACTTCTCCCAGGAATACCATCTGATATTCCAATGCATTACATTAGCCAATGCTTTTTCTGTAAGGCGTGGCACAATGAGCAACAATGGCTACATAAATTGAAGACCCCGGTGTGAAATTAAAATGTGAGATTTCTTGCTCAAAAATTATTTTGCATTTTAAGATGGTGATAGCAGAGCATTAAACTAAATGAAGATTAAAACCCATGAAGTTGGCCCTGACTGCATGTTATAGAGAAATAGATCTGAATACTTCTTTTAGGTAAAAGGGCAATAAATATGTGGATGATTAGAAATAAGAATAATACCATCTACACTTCCCTGGAGGCTCAGATGGTAAAGAATCTGCCTGTAATGCAGGAGACCTGGGTTCAATCCCTGGGTCAGAAAGTTCTCCTGGAGAAGGAAATGGCAACCCACTCTAGTATTCTTGCCTGAAGAATTTCATGGACAGAGGAGCCTGGCAAGCTGCAATCCATGAGGTCGCAGAGAGTCAGAATGACTGAGTGACTAACACCACAGTTTAACAGATGGTCACTGACACAATCCAAGTGAGTGATTATGCAGGTTCAACCAGGTGTTAATAGTAGTGAAGGCTGTAAGATGTGGCTAGTTTCTGGAAAGATTTTAGTAGTATTTGATATATTAGAAGGAGAATTGTTAAGGATGACACAGGTTTTCTACTGAATAATTGAAAGAGTTGTAATTCCAATAGCTGTAATTGGGAAGACTGTAGGTGGAGTGGTAAAAATCAAGTTTGGTTTTAGATGTAATAACTTTAAGTAACATATTCGATGTTCAAATAGAGATGTCAAGAAAAGAATTGAATATACATATCTGGAGGTTTTGAGAGAGATTTGTGTTAGAGAAATACATTTGGGAGTCACAGGGTAACAGTTGAAATTAAAATTCACATTTGAGATCACCAAGATAATAAGTGCAGATAGAAAAGAAAAAAAAAAAAAACATGTGATAAGTCCTAATATACTTTACTATCTAAGGAAAATGAGGAATAGCTTGCAAAAGAATCTGACAGAGAGCACTCAAAAAGTAGAAGCAACTCTAGTAAATTTGATAAAATGAAGCCATGTAAATAAAATGTATCACAGAGGATCTATTGTACCCAGTGCTGCTGCTAGTAGATGTAGTAAGAAGAAGACTGACGGATGAGTTGAGCCTTGTTGATGTTATCAGTGACTATAATAAAAGTAATTTAAGTGCACTGGTAGGAACAAAAGCTAGATTGCAGTGAGTCTAAGAAAGGAGAGGAAATGCAGTGGATATAGACAGCTCTGAAGAAGCTTTATTTTTAATAAAAAAAAAAAAAAAAATTACATCTTTCCGTTAATCTCAAACACATTGATCAAGTTGGCATGCCACCTATTATGGAAAGGTTTTGCATTTCTGAAAACTTTGCATTACAAGATAGCCATGACCAAGAAGGATACCTGAACATTTTACACTGAGATAAGCCATTAAAGTTAGAAACAATTTGTTTTTCCCCCTATTAGAAAAAAGGAAAATCTATTTCTAAAGCAAAACTAACCCAAACCTTATCCAAAAAGAATTGTTTATAATTTAAATTTTGAACAATAAAATTTGCTCTTTTTTTCCTATGATCCAAGTCTTCTGAAAAGGTGGACATTTTTACACATGCATTACTCTGAGTTTGTCTATGAGTTTCTTCTTTTTCTTTGACAGCTCCAAAGTAGAGAAAAAATTAAAAAATAGAGAGATAGATAAGAGGAAATTGGAATTGTAATAACCTTTTCCCTCCTTTTTCTTCAAATAGAAATATGCACATGTTTTCATGTTTATACAACTGAGAGTGACAAATAGATGACATATGAAAGAGAAGTGTGAATCAAACTTTTGGAGCCACGTCCTTAACTAAATAAATGGGGATGAGAAAACAAAGGAGGAATTGGCTTTAGATGGGACTAAAAATATTCATCTGTGACAGTGATTCTCAGAGAGAGAGACAATCCGCTTATCTGCTTTTCCTTGCCAAAAAACATTTGGCAATGCTTTGATATATTTTTGATGGAGGGGGGGATTTTGACTAGCAGTTAGTGGGTAAAGGCCAGGGATGCTGCTAAAAACCTGACAATGCAGAGTACAGCTCCCACAACAAAGTATTATCCAGTCCAAAACATTAATGCCAATGTTGAGAAATTCTAATGTTTGGTAAGAGAAGGAATGGGAAGGTATATGGGTGCAGAGTATGGTAGTTGGTTATACATGGGAGTGAGGCTTTACTAAATTCAATGTCTGAATGTAGTAGAAACAAAGATAATCAGCTAAAAAACACAGAGACTGGAAAGGCAGAGAGTTGAATTTAACTACATTTATGAAATTTCATTATCAAGCAAATTCAAAGAATTGAAAGAAGTGTGTTGAGAAAATTGAGAGACTATGCAAGCAATTGATTATAATCATAACCACAGAATTTAATCTGGGTAAGGAAGGGATTCGGGTTTCCCTGGTGGCTCAGTGGTAAAGAATCCACCTGCCAACGCAGGAGATGTGGGTTCCATCCCTGGGTTGGGAAGATCCTCTGGAGAAGAAAATGGCAACCCACTCCAGTATTCTTGCCTGGAAAATCCCATGGACAGAGAAGCCTGGAGGGCTAGAGTTCACAGGATCGCAAAGAGGTGGACACAACTGAGTGACTCAACAACAATAAAAATAACAAAGTCAAGATATTAAGTGAATGAGGAACAATGAAAATGGTCTATGGCAAATGGTTTGGAGGCTTAGTAGAGAGGATCAGGTCAGAGGTAAAAGCAAACTGGTATGAAGGAAGTAGTCCTCAAAAGAGGAGTATATTAAGATTACAGAACTGATGCAGTTCCATCTGAGATAGGGTAGAATGTAAGATTGCTAATAAGAGATGGTTTTTCAAGGACTAGAAGGCTAGAGTATTCAAGGATCATTTGTATATATGTTGATATTGCCAAAGGTTCCGGTGGAAAAGTCTTAGAAAAAGTGACTGAATAAGTAGATGATATTATTGAGAAGAGAAAGGGAATGAACCTGGGTTAACAGCTAGTAGCACAGAGTCAGGGTTCCCTGATGGCTCACATGGTAAAAAATATGCCTGTAATGCAGAAGACCTTGGTTTGATTTCTGGGTTGGGAAGATCCCCTGGAGAAGGGATAAGCTGCCCATTCCATCATTCTTGCCTGGAGAGTTCCTGTGGACAGAGGAGCCTGGTGGGCTACTGATCAACTAAGCACAGCACAGAATCAGGAACATAACAAGCATGCAGTACTGTAATTCATACTGGTTAACTGTAGGCATCAACTTAGGAAAGAGAAAATGACCAGTAAACATAGGACGCTCAACCTTACTGAAAACTCTAGTAATAAGATACAAATTTTCAACCTACCCAACTAACAAAATATTTAAAAACATTGATTGCATTCAATTTTTCAGTGATTATATGGTAAAATAGGCATCATTGGTGATATGTGCATCTGGCATTGCCTTTATGGAAAATAATCTGTCAACATTCATTAATATTAAAAGTGTGTATTTTCCTGAACCCATCAATCCAAAATTTAAGAATCTGACCAATGGAAATGAAGGCCAGAAGATGTTAGGATTTATATGGAAGACTGTTCCATCTTTGCTCACACTTAGACAATGAAAATTTATTTTGTCTCAAGGTGAAAAGAATTGTGTTTTTCTTTAGAGCAGCTGTAGGCTGCAAGCAGTAGGGAAGAGGACCACTGGCTTGTCAGCAACAGTGGCAGTAAAAGGGAGCAAATGCCAGGACAACAGCAGGTCAGGAGCTGGCAACACCATGAGCATCTCTGGAGGAAAGTGGTGCCTGCAACAGCCTCATTAAACCTGCTGCTGTAGAGCCATGTAAGAGAGAAGCAGATGACACAGTTTTTAAAACCAAGCACCACCTGGTTTGAAATCCCTACTCTGCCACTTTCTGCTACAAACTGACCTCAGGCAAGTTATGTAATGTCACTGAGTCGCAGATGTCTCCTCTGTAACATGGAGAGAAGAAGAGAACCCACATCATAGAGTCTTTTGAGAATTAAATGAGATAATATTTAAGTGCCTAATAGCTGGTACATATCAACCATAGATAAATATTTGTTTAATAAAAACTATTATCAACCACTATATTAATATTGTTAAATAAAAAAAAAAAATTAATCAATACCAGTGGGAAATAGTGTTTCTCCTCTACTGGTTGGACACATCTCAAAATGAAAAAGTTGTGAATTTAGAATTTATCACTGGCAGAAAATGTACAGTTGAAATTAGAGCAAAAAAAAACTACAGTTAAAAAAAGAAAACTACAGTTATAGATTATACTGTTGGTCCTCAAACAGTTTGTTGTCATTATCCCTGTTATTAACAATAAAACACATTATGAATTAAAATAATAACTTACCAGCTACAAAGCACAGAGCCAAATAATTTACCTGTATTATCTAATCTACAAAACAACCATATGAGGTAGTCATTTTATGCACTTTTGATAAATGAGAAAATTGGTTCCAAGCAAGATAAGTTAGCAAACTATTCAAATTCAACCAGGTAATAAACTACTAGCCAAGATTCAAGCTTCATTCAGCCTGATTCCAAAGTTTTTACCATTCACTTCCGCATGCTTTCTCCATTATATGGCTAAGCCTGGGAAAACTGAGAGCTTTCTAAGGTCATTCTGCTGTTGTGTAAGATGACCAGTGCTGCACTGAGGGTTGTGAGAAACAAAAAAAAAAAAAAAAAATATAAATAATTTAATAATATATAAAAAAAAAAAAATTATTTTATAAAAAAAAAAAAAAAAAAAAAAAAAAAAAAAAAAAAAAAAAAAAAAAAAAAATTTTTTTTTTTTTTTTTTTAGGGGAAAATGGACAAAGGAAAGGAGCAATAAGGATGGGAGGGAAATGGGAAGAAAGAAGGGGAGTGATGGTGGGGAGGAGTATATGTAATTTCTTAACCAATGGCTTTCTGTTTTTAATCACAAAGAACACTTAAAAAAATCATGGTGAGTTCATCTTATATTAGGAGGTTTGTTCTCGAAATGAAAAGTTCAGAAAACAAAAAGTCCAGTTTGGGTGTCCTCATCTTTAGGCACATCTTGGTATTTTGTATTGGTAAATCTATCTTTACCACAATATATTATTTAGGACAGGATCACATTTGTCACCTCTTCCTCCCTACTACCCAAAGTGGTACCAAACCCACAAAATAGTCAATAAACCTCTACAGAGTGAGCAAATAAGTCTTTTTTTTTTTTTTTTTAAACTCTCCTGAGTGAACTGAATTTTTTGAGGCTCATAAGTAAATATGTTTTCCTCTTTACTTTGTCTATTACAGCCAGATTATATGAGTGGGGTGTTAAAGTCTCCCACTATTATTGTATTGCTCTAGAGAATGTCCTTTAGTTTTTGTTGGAGAAATGGTTTAGTGATGCAAAATTCTCTCAACTTTTGCTTATCTGTGAAGCTTTTGATTTCTCCTTCATATTTGAATGAGATCCTTGCTGGATACAATAATCTAGGCTGTAAGTTATTTTCCTTCATCACTTTAATTACGTCTTGCCATTCCCTCCTGGCTTGGAGAGTTTCTATTGAAAGATCAGCTGTTATCCTTATGGGAATTCCCTTGTGAGTTATTTGATGTTTTTCCCTTGCTGCTTTTAATATTTGTTCTTTATATTTAATCTTTGTTAATTTGACTAATATGTGTCTTGGGGTGTTTCGCCTTGGGTTTATCCTGTTAGGGACTCTCTGGATTTCTTGAACTTGAGTGGTTATTTCCTTCTCCATTTTAGGGAAGTTTTCAACTATTATCTCCTCAAGTATTTCCTCATGATCTTTCTTTTTATCTTCTTCTTCTGGAACTCCTATGATTCGAATGTTGTAGCGTTTGATGTTATCCTGGAGGTTTCTGAAATTGTCCTCATTTCTTTTGATACGTTTTTCTTTTTTCTCGTCTGATTCATTTATTTCTAGGATTCTATCTTCTAGTTCACTAATCCTATCTTCTGCCTCTGTTATTCTACTATTTGTTGCCTCCAGGGTGTTTTGGATCTCATTTATTGCATTATTCATTATGTGTTGACTCTTTTTTATTTCTTCTAGGTCCTTGTTAAACCTTTCTTGCATCTTCTCAATCCTTGTCTCCAGACTCTTTAACTGTGATTCTATTTTGATTTCGAGATTTTGAATTAATTTCGCTATCATTATTCGGAATTCTTTATCAGGTAGATTCCCTATCTCTTCCTCTTTGGTTTGGTTTGGTGGAGATCTATCCTGTTCCTTTAGCTGCTGGGTATTCTTTTGTCTCTTCATTTTGTTAAAATTGCCAAATTTAGAGTGTCCTTACTATATTCTGGTAGTTTGTTGAATTCTCTTATTGAGGCGGTTTACAGGTCTTTTCAATATCTGATCTCTGCCTTGTTACAGAGAGGGCGGAGATGAACACCCAAATCTAAACCGGCCAGGTTCAGGCACTCAGATAATCCTCAGAAGCACAGACTTGGTTGAGTCTGCGTTTTATGCCCTTGCCAGATCCGAGTAGCGCAGGTGATGAAATGTTCAGCGAGCGCAGGTGCTGCGACTTATCGCCTCTCCGCCGCTCAGTTTTCTGGGTATACAAACAGCGCACTTTCTCAGGCAGATGTTGACCATCCAGAGCCCCAAGAAGCGTGAGTCAGCACAGAGACCTACTCACAGTTCCGTTAGACAGTGTCCCTCTAGGGCTATAATTGCCCGCCTCTGGCCCTGGCTGCCTGTCACGGGAGTGGGACGGCCTGCAGCCGGCCAACTCTGTGCAGCCCTTTGTTCCGTAGGTAGTCCTGGTGGTGTCTTCAGTTAGGGCTGGCTTTTGATGTAGTAGATAACCGACAGTCTAGTTATTTCGCTCAGATAGCGCCCGAGATAGCCAGGCCAAATCCTTTCTCAAAGCAAAGCAGGCCTCGCCGCTCCTCCTAGCCCAGCCCCCACTTGCCAATAGCAAATGCTGGTGTCCGCGCCAGTTCTCCGCAAAAGGAGTTACCGCAGGGCTCGTTTTCTCGTTTTGAAGACAATGAGCTGTCTTTCTAAGTGCCTGATGTCCTCTGCCGGCATTCAGAAGTTGTTTTATCGAGTTTATTCAGCATTCAAATGTTCTTTTAATGGATTTGTGGAGGAGAAAGTATTCTCCCCGTCTTACTCGTCTGCCATCTTAGCTCCTCCCCCCAAATAAATTTTAAAAAGTAAAATAAAATTGTCACATGGCATAAAGATGTGACTTTTTTAGAAAACAGAATCATTCACAAGATGCTAGAGACCAATTAAATGGTCAAGATTCATAATATCAGGACTAAGTTTCTCTGTATTTCATGGATCACTAATCCATATCAGGCAGGTTTAATTAGAGAGGAAAAGTCAAATGATTTCCAGTTGCCTTTCTACAGCATTTAAACAACTTTTAAGTACTCAGATTGTAATAAAATGAGCTTTGAACTAATGTTCTATCCATTCTGGTGTGCCCTCTGCTTATTTCCCAGGGAAGTATGAGTGATCTCATTAACTTTTCCTGAGGTGACAGATCAATATCACACACATTTAAGCCTGCACTTCTAAATCCTCAGTATAATTAGTAGAGCAGATTATACATTATTAAACTTTATTTTCACTGTCTTTTTAGGATTAAGCTATTAAATATCATATTTAAATATACTAGTTTAATACTACTTGGTGGCTAACATTTCAAAAGCTATTTAACACCTTTATATTTATCTAAGAAACATGTAAGTATGTCATCTTGATTAACCTCTCGACACAGGAAAAAAAGCAATGAAACAATTGTGTTAGCAATTGGAGCCCTCAAATAATTGTGGTTACAATAGGAGTTTAAATGCTAGTGCTATTCCACATAAAGATCTACAGAATTTAAAACTCTAGGCTCATTATCCTTATCCTACTCTTTATTTCAAGTTTCTTAACCTATCAAATATGTTGTTATCTTAAAATTTTTATGAAGACTTTATTAACCCTTGATTGGAAAAACTTGTGTCTTTGTTTTTAATATAGTGTATAAATAGGTATTTAAACTACAAGGTGAAGGGAATCGATAAAAGATGTTTTGACTTAGTCTTCTTTTTCTTTACTATAATTATAACTACCAAGTTCTTATTTTGTTATTGCATCATACCATATCTTATATCTTGAATTTTTCACTGAAAGTCATGTTCTATTTCTAGTATTCATCTATGTGCATAGTCTGAACAATCACCTTGTCACATAATTTTTTTTTTTCTTACTTAAGAGACATCTAAGTAAGTTTGGTCTAAGTAAGTAAGTAAGACATCAGCTAGTTTGGTCGATCTGAAGAAGAGAATTCTATAAATTTTTTTTCATATTTCATTCTACTTTAATAAGAGATTATAGTGCAAGAAAGAGAGAGAGAGAGAGAAGCAGGAGAGAGAGAGAATGAACAAATACTTCTATGTGAATATAAGTTAAAAGAAAGCAAGCCTTTCTTTTGGCTGCTGATGCTGCTAAGTTGTGTCTGACTCTGTGCGACCCCATAGACAGCAGCCCATCAGGCTCCACCGTCCCTGGGATTCTCCAGGCAAGAACACTGGGGTGGTTGCCATTTCCTTCTCCAATGCATGAAAGGAAAAGTGAAAGTGAAGTCTCTCAGTCATGTCTGACTCTTAGCGACCCCAGGGACTGTAGCCTACCAGGCTCCTCTGTCCATGGGATTTTCCAGGCAAGAGTACTGGAGTTGGTTGCCATTGCCTTCTCCATTCTTTGGCTGCTGCTGCTGCGTCACTTTAGTCGTGTCCAACTCTGTGTGACCCCATAGACGGCAGCCCACCAGGCTCTCCGGTCCCTGGGATTCTCCAGGCAAAAACACTGGAGTGGGTTGCCATTTCCTTCTCCAATGCATGACAGCGAAAAGTGAAAGTGAAGTCGCTGAGTCGTGCCCGACTCTAGCGACCCCATGGACGGCAGCCTACCAGGCTCCTCCGTCCATGGTATTTTCTAGGCAAAAGTACTGGAGTGGGGTGCCATTGCCTTCTCCATTCTTTGGCTACTATGTGTCAAATATCATATTAAACACTGAAGAATCAAAGAAGTAAAATACCTGGTTCCTTTTTCCTATGGAATTCTAATCCGGAAGAAAGAATGGATTTATATAAACTACATGCATAAAGGCCTAAGAAGTTTTCATATGGGTAAATAATTATTTCCTATCTGAGTTATTGTGGATGTTTATTTCTACTTCTAATTAAACAAGGCAAAAGAAGTACTTTTAAATATAGTTGTGCTTGTATTAGCAACCTGAGAAAGCATGAACAATTTGGGAGATGAGACTAGGATATAAGAATGAATATACCATATGAGTTGATATAACTCTACAAAGAGCCATGGTGGCAGATAATGTGTAAAATGCATATTAAATTAGACCTCTATAGCCAATCTATTGAGAATAGGTTAGAAAGTTTTGTTTTGTGTTTAAATTAGATTTCTGAGAAAACAAATACCTATTTCCACTTGTATTACACTATTGTTTTTACAGTCCCAAATATCTTGACACGTTTATGATATTCTCCCCTTAAAAGAAGAAAATTAATGTTTGTTTCTCCACTAACATGGCAAAGATTAGATTACAACTTTATTAATTTATTTTTTGAAAAGAAACTTATTTCATAGTTTTCATATCAAATAAAAGATAGATAAAAGCAAATCCTTGCCCCACTCATATTATATTTGAAATCTATAATATCAGAAATCTAGTAGAATGCCTTAACCAATCAAGCTAAATATTTGGGGGCACTCTTTAATATGCTGCACTGATGAAGAAAGAGTATAAGTTGATCAATTCTTTGATTATCATGCACCTCAACTACTCTGCACTGACCACAAGGGAAACAAAAACAATGAAAATGAAATGTGATTAGTTCCTGATGAACTGAAATTCTTTTAACAGACAGTGAATTGTGAACATTTATATTAATAGTAACAAGACTTTAGTCTTTTCTCATTGAGGGTAGTATTCAATAACTGTATCTGATATATGATAACATTCTTATATGAATAGCAACATATGGAAAAATTGAAATTATTGCCTCTGCATTATTTGTTACAGTAAGGTGAGTGTGAGTTATGTAACAGGAAAAATTATAAATAGTTATACCAATTATACTTTTTTTGAAAACTGTGTCTGCAGTTGCATACTTAGTATTTGTCAATAAGTCGAGCATAAAGATATAGAAAGTGATAAATTATACAATTTTCAAATGATTTTGCAACTGAAGCTTAACAAAAGATTGCTAAAAAATCTCAGTTAAAGGAGGAAAAACACATAATTCTTTGGATAAGACATGATTATACCATGCTTAAGCCATTGTCAGTATCTGGAAAATATGGAGAAGTTTAAAAAAGCCCGATAATTACAGCATCACCTAGTTTTGGCAGGCCTATAATATTCATTTTTCTTGTTTCTTAGACAAATGCAGAATTCTATAGTGTTGGAATTGAATGTCAAAAAAAAAAAAAAGTCCTGTCAGTGCTCCTACACGATATACAGACTATTTTTTACAGATGAATTATTACAACTTTGTGTTTTGCTTCTCTGCCTTCACAGTTATTTCACACACACTTTTGTAAGTAGCTGTAAATGATGAAGCATGAAAATTTCACAGAACTCACTAAGAAGTGTGAAATCAAGTTTGAGATGTAGAACATTGTTAATTTATTTGTACTATTGGTAAAGGTAGAACAACACAATTAAGACCAAGAGATATATCAAGTAAGGGGAGGGAGATAGAAATCAAGTCTATTGACACTCACCTATTTCCTCTACTCATATCTGTCACTTTCCTGGGTAAATCAAACACATATACAAAATCTATCGATAAAATCAATAATGTATGGTTGCATGAAGTTTACAGTCTACTTAAAAAGTTATATTCTTAAACATAACCATGGAAGCTCCAGGGTAGACAAGTGGACAACAATAATTTGAGCACAGAATAAAATTTCATGTCCTCCATGTTGTAGTCCTCAATCACTTAAACTTCTCTGTGTGGAGAAATTGATATTTCTGAGAAAATGATGCAGTCTTTCTTAATCTCTCTTTCTCTCCTGATCTATATGTGATGTGTGCTCATGCTCAGTTGCTAAGTCATGTCCAACTCTTTGTGACCTCAAATAAAATGTAACTAATATTAATATATCTTTTATATACAGGTAGATAAATTTAATTAATATTACTTGCATTTTATGTTACATTATACATTCTCTATAATATATATTTTTTTCTGAAAATTCAGAGATATTTCTCTATTAGTTAATTTTCCATTTGTTATAGGTTTAAATAACCACTTTGTCTCTTCAGGGCACAAGTTTTATTTATATTTTATCATTACAGTATCTTTTCTGTAAAAAAGAATTAGTATCTCAGTGTTCCCAGAGTATAATGAACATATAATAAGAGTTCTCTTACTTCTTCTATTGATTACATTTATATCCATGAACATTTTTCCTGAAAATAAAAACTATCTCATTTAAAATATGTAACAGCATCATTAGTTTCCTACTTTATTATGGAAATTTGAATAAAGGACATTTAGACAACTTGACATAACATTTTCTTTCTTGATTAGCTCATATTTTCTATCTGCTTTTAGAAAAGGTGTAACTTTTAGAAAAGCTTATTGTATCAGCATAATGATAGAAGTACCTGTCAGGTCACATCCACACACACCAGCCACAGCAATAGATGTAGTGCTTAGGGGAGGGGGCTCCAAGCCAGCTTTTGTGAGCCCAATTTCTGTGAACTGGGAAGGACGAGGGAACAGGGTGATTTAAGAATAAGTAAGGTAATACTTTGTCATGTATGAATGTGAGAGTTGGACTGTGAAGAAAGCTGACTGCCAAAGAATTGATGCTTTTGAACTGTGGTGTTGGAGAAGACTCTTTTTTTTTTTTTTTTTTTAATTAAATTTTATTTTGCTTAACTTTACAATATTGTATTGCTTTTACCATACATCAAGATGGACCCGCCACCAGTATACACGTGCTCCCCATCCTGAACCCTCCTCCCTCCTCCCTCCCCATACCATCCCCCTGGTTCGTCCCAGTGCACCAGCCCCAGGCATCCATTATCGTGCACCATACCTGGACTGGCGACTCGCCCAAGACATGATATTATACATATTTCAATACTATTCTCCCAGATCATCCTGCCCTCTCCCGGTCCCAGAGTCCAAAAGTCTGTTCTATACATCAGTGTCTCTTTTGCTGTCTCATAAACAGGGCTATTGTTACCATCTTTCTAAATTCCATATATATGCGTTAGTATACTGTATTTGTGTTTTTCTTTCTGACTTACTTCACTCTGTATAATAGGCTCCAGTTCCATCCACCTCCTTAGAACTGATTCAAATGTATTCTTTTTAATAGCTGAGTAATACTCCATTGTGTATATGTACCACTGCTTTCTTATCCATTCATCTGCGGATGGACATCTAGGTTGCTTCCAAGTCCTGGCTATTGTAAACAGTGCTGCTATGAACATTGGGGTACACGTACGTGTCTCTTTCAATTCTGGTGTTCTCAGTGTGTATGCCCAGCAGTGGGATTGCTGGATCATAAGGCAGTTCTATTCCAAGTTTTTTGAGGAATCTCCATACTATTCTCCAAAGTGGCTGTACTAGTTTGCATTCCCACCAACAGTGTAAGAGGGTTCCCTTCTCTCCGCACCCTCTCCAGCATTTATTGCTTGTGGACTTTTGGATCACAGCCATTCTGACTGGCGTGAAATGGTACCTCATAGTGGTTTTGATTTGCATTTCTCTGATAATGAGTGATGTTGAGCATCTTTTCATGTGTTTGTTAGCCATCTGTATGTCTTCTTTGGAGAAATGTCTATTTAGTTCTTTGGCCCATTTTTTGATTGGGCCATTTATTTTTCTGGAATTGAGATGTAGGAGTTGCTTGTATATTTTTGAGATTAGTTGTTTGTCTGTTGCTTCATTTGCTATTATTTTCTCCCATTCTGAAGGCTGTCTTTTCACCTTGCTTATAGTTTCCTTTGTTGTGCAGAAGCTTTTAGGTTTGATTAGGTCCCATTTGTTTATTTTTTATTTTATTTCCGATATTCTGGGAGGTGGGTCATGGAGGATCCTGCGGTGATGTATGTCGGAGAGTGTTTTGCCTATGTTTTCCTCTAGGAGTTTTATGGTTTCTGGTCTTACATTTAGATCTTTAATCCATTTTGAGTTTATTTTTGTGTATGGTGTTAGAAAGTGTTCTAGTTTCATTCTTTTACAAGTGTTTGACCAGTTTTCCCAGCACCACTTGTTAAAGAGATTGTCTTTAATCCATTGTATATTCTTGCCTCCTTTGTCAAAGATAAGGTGACCATATGTGTGTGGATTTATCTCTGGGCTTTCTATTTTGTTCCATTGATCTATATTTCTGTCTTTGTGCCCGTACCATACTGTCTTGATGACTGTGGCTTTGTAGTAGAGCCTGAAGTCAGGCAGGTTGAGTCCTCCAGTTCCATTCTTCTTTCTCAAGATAGCTTTAGCTATTTGAGGTTTTTTGTATTTCCATACAAATTGAGAAATTATTTGTTCTAGCTCTGTGAAGAATACCGTTGGTAGCTTGATGGGGATTGCATTGAATCTATAAATTGCTTTGGGTAGTATACTCATTTTCACTATATTGATTCTACCAATCCATGAACATGGTATATTTCTCCATCTATTAGTGTCCTCTTTGATTTCTTTCACCAGTGTTTTATAGTTTTCTATATTTAGGTCTTTAGTTTCTTTAGGAAGATATATTCCTAAGTATTTTATTCTTTTCATTGCAATGGTGAATGGAATTGTTTCCTTAATTTCTCTTTCTATTTTCTCATTATTAGTGTACAGGAATGCAAGGGATTTCTGTGTGTTGATTTTATATCCTGCAACTCTACTATATTCATTGATTAGTTCTAGTAATTTTCTGGTGGAATCTTTAGGGTTTTCTACGTAGAGGATCACGTCATCTGCAAACAGTGAGAGTTTTACTTCTTCTTTTCCAATTTGGATTCCTTTTATTTCTTTTTCTGCTCTCATTGCTGTGGCCAAAACTTCCAAAACTATGTGGAATAGTAATGGTGAAAGTGGGCACCCTTATCTTGTTCCTGACTTTTGAGGAAATGCTTTCAATTTTTCACCATTGAGGATAATGTTTGCTGTGGGTTTGTCATATATAGCTTTTATTATGTTGAGGTATGTTCCTTCTATTCCTGCTTTCTGGAGAGTTTTTATCATAAATGGAGAAGACTTTTGAGAGTCCTTTGAACTGCAAGAAGATCCAACCAGTCCATTCTAAAGGAGATCAGTCCTGGGTGTTCTTTGGAAGGAGTGATGCTAAAGCTGAAACTCCAGTACTTTGGCCACCTCATGCGAAGAGTTGATTCATTGGAAAAGACTCTGATGCTGGGAGGGATTGGGGTCAGGAGAAGAAGGGGATGACAGAGGATGAGATAGATGGATGACATCACCGACTCAATGGAAGTGAGTTTGAGTGAACTTCAGGAGTTGGTGATGGACAGGGAGGCCTGGTGTGGGGCAATTCATGGGGTCACAAAGAGTTGGACACAACTTTAGTGACTGAACTGAACTGAATGATAGAAATGTAATGGGGGAAATATGGTACCTGGAAACATTCTAGATGATAGAAATTTTTTAAAAAAAGGAAAAGAAGAACTTTTCTTACTCAAAAGTAAACAATCAGAGTTTTATAATATTGCTATAAAAATTTTCAGTTTTTCTTATGACAACTGCTTAAATTTAGAAACAAGGGAATCAGAAAACTGTAGTGTGTCACCTTTGAGAAGAATGTAAAGGAAATTTAATCTAACCTTCAATTTACAAAAAAGAGGTATGAATCAAGCAAATCACTTATCCAAGATCATGTAGTGAATTCAAAAAATTAATGAACTTATGTATAATGAATAAAGGACACTGATATTTTATATCTCAAAGTAATGGCTATCTTGGTTTATTCTTTAACACTCTTTAAAGCAGAGGGATTATGAATTTTAATGTTTGAACATGAAAACATACTAGAATGTTTATACAATATATGTAACATGCCAATAAAATTAATATCCACTTATCATCACCAAATTTTTAGAAGACTTCCTGAAGTTCATTTCTCAAACTACTTTACCTCTTCTACTGCCTGTTTATTTGATGAGGTATTAACTAGCAATGTGGTCCAAAAACTATAAAATTATGAGAATATATATAGTAGGACTGCATTTTTTTTCCCCCAGAAACTGAGTAATTCTCTTCGGGGTAACCCAAATGTCGTTATTTTGTTGAATTTTTCACTCATCACTTTTAACTGATCCAAAGACAAAATAAATCCAATCTTTATTTTGTTCTGAAAAATCTAGATTTGTGTTTTTGTTATCAAAGATAAAAATCTAGACAGTTACATTGTAAAATACTTGATTTAAGATAAATGTAACAAAGAACTCTGTAATAAGCAAAAGGAATAGTAAATCACTATATAATATATATAAACAACCATTGTTATTCAAGTATGAACTACTCTCTCACATTTCAGAAAATGGCTGAAAATATATTTATATGTTTTAATTGCTATTTATTGAAAGCCAAATTATCCCTTAAGTAAGTATAAGAAGACAATTATGGGCAATCATGAGCTGCAAAGTCTATGCATCTAGAAAAGAAAACCTCAGCAGGAGGATCTGGCAACAGAATATTGTTTAGTCAGCAGTTTTTTTTCACATAAAGATGAGTGATTATACAATAACTATCACAGCATGTTTGGTAATATTTCAGTATTAGATGAGATGTATTTATTTCAGTGCATTCTATTACCACAATAATGTGATGTTCTTTCCTTCTTTATTTTCTCCTCTCTGTTGAACTGAATTTAACCTAATGTGTAATTTTGTTTACTACAATAAAAAATTATTATCTTATGCCTGCACTTTTTAATATATTTAAGTAATGTCCATGAATCACAACCAGCAGCATCACTTGGGAATTAGAAAAGCAAATTCTCAAGTGGCACCCTGTACTTTCAGCATAATAAACCCTGTATGGTAGTCCCAGCAATCTGTATTTTAGTAAATCCTCCTCATGGTTCTGTTGCACAGCACCACATTGACAGAGATCAATGATAACAAAACACCATACTATCCTAAAGGCTCCTTAAGAAATATGATTTGAAGATTGATAACTATCAAAATCCATCGATCTAACATACTTTTGGATGATGTTTGAAACTGTATCTTTAAAAATGCACATATCCTTGGAAGTGGGAGTAGTCTAAACTGCCATTATCCCCCCTATTTTATTAGTCAAGTGACACATCACTCTTGTCTTTTTTCTCAAGGATTACTAGTACATTATTCTCCTTCAAACAGGCTCTGGAATATGGCCAAGGATCAATTTAATACAAGACCCAGTGGTTCATTTCAGTTTCACAACTCTTTACCTGTCTGTGTAATCTCTTTGATGTCAAAGTCCATAATATTAAACACTTTAAAATGCTATTATTGATTTGTAATTGCTGCTTGGAACTGTTAACCATAATCACTTTAAAGCATTCTTTCAATATCACTCGGTGATACTACTCTGTAGTGGTTTCTTTCTATTTATGCTCTGATGATTACTTCTAACTTACAAAAGAGGATTTTTCTGTTTTTGTTAGCTCTCTCCTTTTATTGCTATATAGTTAGGATTTCATCTAATGTATGTGTTGGTTGCTCAGTCATGTCTGACTCTCTGCAAACCCATGGACTGTAGCCTGCCAGGCTCCTCCATCCACAGGATTTTCTAGGCAGGAATACTGGAGTGGGTTGCCATTTCCTTCTCCAGGGGATCTTCCTGACCCAGGGATTGAACCCAGGTCTCCTGCATTTCAGGCAGACTCTTTACTGAGTGAGCCACCTCTAATGCCTTCTTGTAAATCCCTTTCCTAGGTTCCTGGGTTTCCCTGGAAAATGAAGAGATCATATTAGAATTAGAAAAAAGTTTCTTTAATGGTGACATGCATAGATTATGAAATATTTAACATGATTTTAAAAGCAAAAGTGTTAGTTGCTCAGTCCTGTCTGACTCTTTGTGACCCCATGAACTGTAGCCCACCAGGCTCCTCTGTCCTTGAAATTCTCCAGACAATACTGGAGTGGGTAACCATTCCCTTCTCCAGGGGATCTTCCCAACCCAGGGATTAAACCCAGTTCTCCTGCATTGCAGGCAGACTCTTTACCATCTGAGCCAACAGGGAAGCTTTAACATAATTATAGGTAGTACATAAATAAGTCCAAAGTCAAGAATTACTAAATTTTGTTTGCGAAGAACACAAAGCTAATTGTCAACTGTAAGTTGAAATAAAGAATAGTGGGAAGGGAAAGAAATTATAACAGAAGGATGTAGGTAGGCAAATTTTATCTAGTTGACTTAGTGAAAGTGAAAGTCACTCAGTAGTGTCCAACACTTTGCGACCCCATGGACTATACAATCCATGGAATTCTCCAGGCAAGAATACTGGAGTGGATAGCATTTCTCTTCTCCAGGGGATCTTCCCAAACCAGGGATCTAACCCAGGTCTCCCATATTGCAGGTGGATTCTTTACCAGCTGAGCCACAAGGGAAGCCCAAGAAAACTGGAGTGGGTAGCCTATCATTTCTCCAGGGCATCTTCCCATCCCAGGAATCAAACCAAGGTCTCCTGCATTGCAGGCAGTTTCTTCACCAACTGAGCTATAGTTAAATGAATGACTTAACCTTTTTTCCCCTCATATTCTTTGAATATTGGCATCCTTCTCCTGAGTATATTAGAATTTCCAGCATTATCTTTGGTAACTAATACCTATTAAGTCATATATAAACATGTTTTTATAATTAATTTTATTATGACTAGTTAACATTTTAATGAATTGTTTTATTAAAATATTTTTACTGAGCACCTAGTGCCAGGAGCGAGCTCCGCCCATGGCAATGGTCATGAGGAAGGAGGCTTGGCATACACAAAGGCGGGATTTAGCCTCAGGAGTCCCCCTGGAAATTCTCGAGCATCTACCCCCAAAACCAGAGTCTGTCTACTTTCTGCTTTGTGCTCTCACCTACACCTCTGACTTTACAGAGGCCTGTCCCCATCACTACGTAGGAAACAGATGGAGAAACAGTGGAAACAGTGTCAGACTTTATTTTTCTGGGCTCCAAAATCACTGCAGATGGTGACTGCAGCCATGAAATTAAAAGACGATGACCAACCTAGATAGCATATTCAAAAGCAGAGACATTACTTTACCAACAAAGGTTCGCCTAGTCAAGGCTATGGTCTTTCCTGTGGTCATGTATGGATGTGAGAGCTGGACTGTGAAGAAGGCTGAGCGCCGAAGAATTGATGCTTTTGAAGTGTGGTGTTGGAGAAGACTCTTGAGAGTTCCTTGGACTGCAAGGAGATCCAACCAGTCCATTCTGAAGGAGATCAGCCCTGGGATTTCTTTGGAAGGAATGATGCTAAAGCTGAAACTCCAGGACTTTGGCCACCTCATGTGAAGAGTTGACTCTGATCCTGGGAGGGATTGGGGGCAGGAGGAAAAGGGGACGACAGAGGATGAGATGGCTGGATGGCATCACTGACTCGATGGATGTGAGTCTGAGTGACCTGCAGGAGTTGGTGTTGGACAGGGAGGCCTGGCGTGCTGCAGTTCATGGGGTCGCAAAGAGTCAGACACGACTGAGCGACTGATCTGCATGTCCCCCACTACCTCTCTCTGAAAAAAGAGTTAACTTACAGCTCCAGTTAATGAAGTTCCTCGGTGTGACAGTGTTTCAACCTACAAACTCCTTTGAAAGTCCTCTATCTTGCCTGAATAGGTTTTTCCAGCCACATGTGATTGCTTAGAGCCTCCCAACTGTGAGAGGCATGAGATGTTCTAAACTGTCTAATACAGATTCCTTTGAGCAGTTAAAAGATTGATTAGAAATTGTATTGGTGAAGGGTTTTTGACTTGTTGGGCCAATGTTTGCTGTTAAGTCTCCATATCCCTTACCTACTGTTTCCTTGGCAGTGTATTGGTTGATATAATTGGTGTAAGTAGTAGCTTTACTGTTTGTAACCTTGGACCCTTGAGTTAATTCTTTTTCTTGTTATAGCCCACTACAACTTTGCCCTGTAGGAATGCAATTTTATCTAATGCTTTTGGAGGGTGGCACCTTTAGAGAAAAATAAGTTTTCTGAAGAAAGAATCTTAAAATGTTAACAGGCCTCTGGGCCAGAAGATGATGCAAATCACCTAAACTTTTGCATATGATAAGTTTGCAGGAAGAAAGTCTGGCTTACTGCATGATTCTACCCCTTCCCCCATTATCCTCTATGCATAACTTAAGGTATAAAAACTACTTTGGAAAATAAAGTGTGGGCCTTGTTCACCGAAACTTGGTCTCCTCATGTCTGGGGAGAATTATTCAGCCTCTTTTCTCCACTGAATATCCTCAATGAGCTATCCTTATTCAACCACTCTTTATATCCTTAATTAACATTTAATTAAGCAATTGTTTCCTGATCCTCGCTGCCACCGTCCCGCTTCGAATTCCTTGGATCCACCAGGGCTGGACCCCGGCAGTCTAGCTAAGGACAAGGTTGGATAGTATCACGGTGAACAGGAAATAAAAGCTTGGAACAAATGTCAACTGGTCAAAAATAGAAAGGTCTGGCAGAATAAAACTTTCTTAGTAGAAGGCTTCTAAATCTCGTTAATAAGGCAACACATTATCAAAGTAGTGTCGGTACTACTTTGATGATAGTAGTGAGAGAGGTCACTACTCTCTCTCACTGATGGTAGAGTAGTGAAATCACCTGCTTTATTTTAATATACCCCACCTGTCATAAGCTTAAAATTCATTAAAGAAAGTATGCCACACATGCACACACACACACACACACACACACACACACACAGCTTATAATGACAAAAGATTCCAAGCTGATCCTAGAAAAATGTGTTTTTATGATCAAGGCTCCTTCTTGAAGGCTGAATCCTTAGTAATAGTCCCATAATTTTTAACGACTATTCACGGCTGAAGATAGCAGGCCCTCAAGATTGGCACAGCAACCAGCTCAAATGCAAATTACTACCATAACCATAAAGACAGGAGTGATCACAAGCATCTAACACTTCCAGCTCAAGTTGAAAAGGACAAGAGAGCATGTCCTTGACCAGAGCACTAATCACAAGCATGGGACAACCTAGAAACAGAGAAAATGAATGAAATAAGTTATCTAAGCTGCTCAAGTGGACTGCAGGGTCAAAGAACTACCATCCCAATGACAAAGATGGGGAAGGTGATGGGATTGAAGGGTCCTAATAAGAATCTTTCTTACTTACCTAGTGTGTCACTAAAGGTCCTAAAAGAACACCTGATAAATCCATTTGTTTCTTTTCTGACACAGTACCACAGGTACACTCCCTCTGAACTGAAAAGGCAGAATCTATTAGAGTTTCAAGTATTTCAGCTAAAGAAATAAACAAAAAGAATAATTAAGTCATTATTTGATAAATGAAAGGGAAGATTTCAGGTGGCATAAGACTGCAGAATGTCTTCCAAGGGAAGCACAAGAGCCATTTACTTTTTAGTTCCAAGTTCATATATACATATACATATATATACACGTGATAAGGAAGCAGGCCTAAGAGTAATAAGTGCATCAGTTATTCAAACATAATTTAAGTAAATTAAGCTGGATGGATATTTTTGGATCTTTTACAAATCAATCCTGACATTACAGAAATCTAGTATCATCTTCTCAAAATGAAACTGCCTAAAATAGGCATTTATTTATTTTCTGTTATTTACAGTGTGAGACTATATGTATTTCTATTTTCAAAGCACTAATACAATGTCTACTTAGTTCTGGTAAAATACCTAATGTTAACTAAACAAGGATATAATATTTTATAAGTTTCTTATATAATATGCCAAAAAAAAACCACAGAATTTTAACATAAAGGGGTGGTGTGGTGCCCCAAGTCCCTGACTATGACTTATTTTGTGCTGTTGTAAATTTTAGATCAAAGGATAGGATAATGTCTGGACAAGATAATATCAAGAACTACTTTTCCTAACCCGTGTATATTATGAAGATAGATGTGAGTGGAACTGGGAGGTGACTTAGAACATATTGTAATTATCATAGAGGTCCATTTTCTGTATTTTAGGTCAGGTCATTCATTCTCCTGTCCTAGTGAATGTCAAGTATTCAACAAACCCTTCTAACTTTCAGAGAGTCAGATAATTCTCCGTTTTCTAAATAAATTACTTCCAGAATTCAAGGGGCCAGGGAAAATGGGATAATGGATCTTGTCAATGATAGCAAGTATATTTACACAAGCATGTGAAATTTCAGAAATGAAATCAGGGAATATGCACTCACCCATCCAGTGAGCCCCCTACTATGCCATTCAGCATCTCTTTCCTGGAGCATATGTGTCAATAAGAAGGTCAATGCCTCAAAATATCTTGGCAACCATGGTGGTTTAGGTTTCCTAGAAATGAGATCCAGCCTAGTCTTCTGTGATAATGCTAAAACTTAATGCATTTTAGCAAATACCTCCACAAAATACAGAAGTGAAACTGATTTCTTATTAACTTTTAACTTCACTCAAAAATGCATTTCATATATTCTCATTGAAAAGTAGAGCCATTGCTTTCGTGAAATGCAATATAATTCAGAACATTTTAATCTTTTGTATGCTTCAAGTACACTTTATACTAGTAGGAGTATACTCTTGCCACTCAAGTAGGGAACTTAATTTGTGGAGATGTTCTCATGCATCTTAATGGGATTTTTTCTTTTATATCTCTTCTACCACAAAGAATATTAAGCACTGAGAAAACACTATTTGTTCTTACTTATACATATGCCTAACCCTCCCCTCCCCACATACACACTCCCATACAAACACACAGTGAGACAATCTATATATTAGAAGAAAATGAAACTAAAGCTCTGGATATAATATATTCATAAAAATATATTCTCTTACAGAACTGTAGTTTTAACTGGACAATAATGGGAAAAGAAATTGAAAACTAAAGAAATTCCATTTGTTTTAACTTAGGGTCCAAAAAGAGCTACACTAGCAGCTGACTTAAAGAAAAAAATCTGTATAAGCATTTTCAGCCCATTACAAACAGAAGCAGATGCATTGCCAACCCCTCAGAGATAGAGCTGATAATGAAAATGTTACCGACCTTTAAGTGGAGCATCTCTGCCAGACAAGGTTATAATAGTGAATTTACATTAGGGAAGAAAGCATTCAGTATTTATGATATGCAATTTTAACTTGTGTTTAAAGTGGTACAGGAGGATTCATGGGGGATTTAATGTTCTAGGAAAGCTATTTGGTCAGTACTGTAAGATTTTATGACCTTTCATTAAGACTTGAAAGTTTAACTGTACACCTTCTGCATTGAATGCAAATCATGCTATTTTTTGCTGCCTGTCCTCTGAACGTCTCTAATGCCACAGATGAAAGAGGCAGTTAGAAAAACCTTGTAGTTTAAAGCAGCTGGCATCAGAGGCTATAAATACAGTATTCACCAAAGAACTTCAGAGGACAGAGCATTAAATGAAAAACCTAGAGCATTGTTTATATTTTAAAAATTTATACTCTGTGTAAACCAAGAGAAACATTTAAAATAATGTAGTTTAGCACCAAGAATCTTTCTCTAGTGAAGAATATTAACAATTTTTGGAAAACAGTTAAATTCATACATGAAGTCATAATTTATTCTACAACTATTGTTTCAATATATATGACAAAATTTATGGGAGTCATCAACAACATTCAAATAACATTTAGGTTCAAATAAATCTTCCTGGAATGTTAGGTCCATGAATCCAAGTAAATTCAGTTCAGTTCAGTTCAGTTCAGGTGCTCAGTCGTGTCCGACTTTGCGACACAATGAATCGCAGCACATCAGGCCTCCTTGTCCATCACCAACTCCCGGAGTTCACTCAGACTCACGTCCATCGAGTCAGTGATACCATCCAGCCATCTCATCCTCTGTCGTCCCCTTCTCCCCCTGCCCCCAATCCCTCCAGCATCAGAGTCTTTTCCAATGAGTCAACTCTTCACAAAAGATGGCCAAAGTATTGGAGTTTCAGAACACCCAGGACTTATCTCCTTTAGAATGGACTGGTTGGATCTCCTTGCAGTCCAAGGGACTCTGAAGAGTCTTCTGCAACACCACACTTGAAAAGCATCAATTCTTCAGCACTCAGCTTTCTTCACAGTCCAACTCTCACATCCATACATGACCACTGGAAAAACCATAGTCTTCACTAGATGGACCTTTGCTGGCAAAGTAATGTCTCTGCTTTTGAATATGCTATCTAGGTTGGTCATAACTTTCCTTCTAAGGAGTGAAAGTGAAAGTGAAGTCGCTCAGTCGTGTCTGACTCTTTGCCACCCCAAGGACTGTAGCCTATCAGGCTCCTCCGTCCATGGGATTTTCCAGGCAAGAATGCTGGAGTGGATTGCCATTTCCTTCTCCAGGGGATCTTCCCAACCCAGGAACCGAACCCCGGTCTCCTACATTGCAGGCAGACACTTTACCGTCTGAGCCACCAGGGAAGGCCAAGGAGTACGCGTTTAAGGAGTAAGCGTCTTACTTTCTAAGGAGTAAGCGTCTTTTAATTTCATGACTGCAATCAACATCTGCAGTGATTTTGGAGCCCCCCAAAATAAAGTCTACCACTGTTTCCACTGTTTCCCCATCTATTTCCCATGAGTGATGGGACCAGATGCCATGATCTTCGTTTTCTGAATGTTGAGCTTTAAGCCAACTTTTTCGCTCTCCTCTTTCACTTTCATCAAGAGGCTTTTTAGTACCTCTTCACTTTCTGCCAGAAGGGTAGTGTCATCTGCATATCTGAGGTTATTGATGTTTCTCCCAGCAATCTTGAATCCAGCTTGTGTTTCTTCCAGCCCAGACGGGGAGCCTGGTGAGCTTCCATCTATGGGGTCGCACAGAGTCGGACACGACTGAAGCGACTTAGCAGCAGCAGCAGCAGTGTTTCTCATGATGTACTCTGCATAGAAGTTAAATAAGCAGGGCGACAATATATAGCCTTGACGTACTCCTTTTCCTATTTGGAACTAGTCTGTTGTTCCATGTCCAGTTCTAACTGTTGCTTTCTGACCTGCATATAGATTTCTCAAGCGGCAGGTCAGATGATCTGGTATTCCCATCTCTTTCAGAATTTTCCACAGTTTATTGTGAAGTAAATTGGATGTGGTCAAACAAGAGATGGCAAGAGTGAACATCCACATTTTAGCAATCAGTGAAATAAAATGGATGGGAATGGACAAACTTAATTCTGATGACCATTATATCTACTCCTGTGGGCAAGAATCCCTAGGAAGAAATGGAGTAGCCCAACTAATTAACAAAAGAGACCAAAATGCAGTACTTGAGAACATTTCAAAAATGATAGACTGATCCTGTTTTGTTTCTAAGGTAAACCATTCAATTCCACAGTAATGTAACTTTATGCCATAGTTACTAAAGCCAAAGAAGCTGAAGTCAAATGGTTCTATGAAAACCTCCAAGACCTTCTAGATCTGATATCAAAATAAGATTTCCTTTTCATCATAAGGGACTGGAATACAAAGCAGGAAGTCAAGAGATACCAGCCTCGGGGTACAAAATGAAGCAAGGGAAAGTTTATCAGAGTTTTGCCAAGGGAACACACTGGTCATAGCAAACACTCTCTTCCAACAACACAAAAGACAACTCTACAGATGAACATCACCAGATCGTCAATACTGAAATCAGACTGTTGACATTCTTCGCAGCCAAAGTGAGAGAAGCTCATTAGAGTCAGTAAAAACAAGACTGGGAGCTGACTGCAGCTCAGATCCAGTCAAGATTCTTTATTGCAAAATTCAGCCTTAAATTGAAGAAAGTATGGAAACCGCTAGGCCATTCAGGTATGACTTAAATCAAATCCCTTATGATTATATAATGAAAGTGACAAATAGATTCAAGGGATTAGATCTGATAGAGAACCTGGAGAACTATAGATGGAGGTTCATAACATTATACAGGAGATGGTGGCCAAAACCATCCCAAGAAAAAGAAATACAAAAATGCAAATTGGTTGTCCAAGGAAGCCTCACAAACAGCTGAGAAAACAAGAGAAATGAAAGACAAAGGAGGAAAACAAAGCCCACTGAACGCAGAGTTCCAAAGAATAGTAAGGAGAGAAGAAAGCCTTCTTAAGTGAACAATGCAAAGAAGTAGAGGAAAACAATAGAATGGGAATGATTAGAGCTCCCTTCAAGAACATTAGAGATACCAATGAAATGTTTCATGCAAAAATATGGACAATAGAGGACAGAAATGGCAAAGAACTAACAGAAGTAGAAGATATTAAGAAGAGGTGGCAAGAATACACAGAAGAACCCAACAAAGAAAAGGTCTTAATAACCCAGATAACCACAATGGTGTGATCACTCACCTAGAGTAAGACATTCTGGAGTGTGACATCAAGTGGACCTGAGGAAGCGTTACTATAAATAAAGCTAGTGAAAGTGATGGAATTATAGCTGAGCTAATAAAAATCATAAAAGATGATGCTTTTAAAGTGTTACACTCAGTAGGCCAAAAGATTTTGAAAACTCAGCAGTGGCCACAGGACTGGAAAAGATCAGTTTTCATTCTAATCTCAAAGAAGGGCAGTGCCAAAGAATGTTCACACTTCCATACAATTGCACTGATTTCACATGTTAGCAAGGTAACGCTCAAAATGGCTTTAACACTAGGTGAACCAAAAACTTTCCTATATACAAGCTGGATTTAGAAAAGGCACATGCCTTTCAAAAGAAACTACAGAGAGTTGTCTTGCCTCTTCTGTTAAGAGAAGACACAGCAAGAAACTACTGTCTTCGAACCAGAAGGCAGCAAGATCTCAGCACCTTAATATCAGTTTTCAGTCTCCAGAACTATGGAAATAAAAGATGTTTGTATCAAACATCAAATCTATAACTATATACATTCATATGAGGGAGGCTTTTGTCTGTAGATGGCTCCTTGCATTCTTCTGGAATGCAAGAAAGACCTCTTGGGTATTGATGTTCTGAAGTGAACTGAGAAGCATGAGAAGTACTGTGTCTTCACATCAATACCCAAGAGGTTTTTTTTTTTGCATTCCAGAAGAATGCAAGGAGCCATCTACAGACAAAAGTCTCACTCATATGAATGTATATAGTTTGTATATAGTTGGCAAAGTAATGTCTCTGCTTTTTAATATGCTGTCTAGTTTGGTCATACCTTTTATTCCAAGGTGCAAGCATTTTTTAAATTTCATGGCTGCAGTCACTATCTGCAGTGATTTTGAAGCTCCCAAAAATAAAGTCTGGCTCTGTTTCCATTGTTTTTGAATCCACTTGCCATGAAGTGATGGGACTGGATGCCATGATCTCAGTTTTCTGAATGTTGATTCTTTAGCCAACTTTTTCATTCTCCTCTTTCATTTTCATCAAGAGGCTCTTCAGTTCTTCTTGCTTTCTGCCATAAGGCTGATGTCATCTGCATATCTGAGGTTATTGATATTTCTCCCAGTAACCTTGATTCCAGCTTGTGCTTCATCCACCCCAGCATTTCACATGATATGCTCTGCATATAAGTTAAATAAGCAGGGTGACAATAGACAGCCTTGGCATTTACTTTACCAATTCGGAACCAGTCTGCTGTTCTATGTCCAGTTTTAACTGTTGCTTCCTGACCTGAATACAGATTTCTCAGGAGGCTGATTAGGTGGTCTGATATTTCCATTTCTTTAAGAATTTTCCACAGTTTGTTGTGATCCACACAGTCAAAGACTTTGGTATATCAATAAAGCAGAAGTAGATATTTTTCTGGAACTCTCTTGCTTTTTCGATGATCCAGTGGATGTTGGGAATTTGATCTCTGGTTCCTCTGCCTTTTCTAAAACCAGCTTGAACATCTGGAAGTTCATGGTTCATGTGCTTCTGAAGCCTGGAGAATTTTGAGCATTACTTCGCTAGCTTGAGAAATGAGTGCAATTGTGCGGTAGTTTGTACATTCTTTGGCATTGCCTTTCTTTGGGATTGGAATGAAAACTGACCTTTTCCAGTCCTATGGCCACTGCTGAGTTTTCTAAATGTGCTGGCATATTGAGTGCAGCACTTCCACAGCATCATCTTTCAGGATTTGAACTAGCTCAACTGGAATTCCATCACCTCCACTAGCTTTGTTTGTAGTGATGTTTCCTAAGACCCACTTGACTTCACATTCCAGGATGTCTGGCTCTAGGTGTGTGATCACACCATCATGGTTTTCTGGGTCATGAAGATCTTTTTTGTATAGTTCTTTGTGTATTCTTGCCACCTCTTCTTAACATATTTTGCTTCTGTTAGGTCCTTACTATTTTTGTCCTTTATTGTGCCCATCTTTGCATGAAATCTTGAATTTCTGCTTCTTAATTTTTCTTTCTTTTATTGTGTTTAATCTACTATGTGTTCTAAATTTTAAGATTGAAAAATGATTACTTATTTAGACCTGCATATTATTTGCGATTTCTTAATTTTAAAATATATGTGTATTATCTACTTTTTTATTGTTTTTTATTTTTTACCTTAAATATGTTGTAATCAGAGAAAGCCATTTGTATGATTATATCCTTCGTTTTTTGTTGAGACTTTCTTGATGGATTACCACATGCTCATATTATGAATAATAACTTTTTTTTTACTGTATCTCACAATTTATAATATTTTTGTTGCATATATAAATCCTTTAAATAGCAAATAATATAATATAACATTCACATTCACTTTTCAACTTGAGATATTTTCCCCTTGCCAAGAGATCTGTTTTAATTTTACTTTTTGTCCATCTCAAAGTAATGAATGCTTTTAGTTTTGTTTTTCTTAGGTTGGCTATTTTCCTGATAAAATATTGGCTGGATATAGGATGCCAGTTTGATAAGTATATTCTTCCAGTACGTTAAAGATGCAGGTTTCTAATTTCCATTGTTTCTTTAGAAAATTTAGTTGTCCGTCTTACTTCTCTGAAGAAAATCAGTCTTAATTTCTCCTACTACTTTTAAGATTCTCACTTTTTTTTCCCCCACTTTCAGTAAGGTTTCTGAAAGGCATGTTTAGAAAGAATTCTTTGTTTTCATTATTTAGAATTCGTAAGACACCTGGAATGCATGGTTTACTCACTTGTAAATTTCTATTTCATTATAAATGTTGATATTGCTTTTGAACCACCTCTCTTTTCCTGCTGGCACTTCAATTTTACTTTTGTCAAATCTTCTTTTTGTATACTTTTTGTTGCTCATGCTTTATTCTTAAATTTCCTTTTATTTTACCTAATTTCCAGTTCAATAATTCTTCAGTTTAATCTATATCTAGATCATACACTAAATTCTTAGTTTGGAGGCTTTTCATTTTAGCTATAAGATCTATTTGCTGCTGCTTCTTATTTCTTTAATGTTTAGTTACCTGCTAAAGGTTACAGTTATTTTAAAGTCTCTGTCTGGTATATCCAAAGCTCTTGTGGATCATAAACTCTAAAACATAATAAATTACATACAAAAATTTAGAAGGAATGAATTAATAAAAAGTAGATATTAATGAAATAAAAACCCATATAAAATTGAAGGGACTATAGCCCAAAGTTGACTCTTTTGAAAAAACTGATAAAATTGATTAATTATTGGCAAGACCATGTGCATCTGCTTCTGTTATTTTACTTATTTTATGATTACTTCACATTGTCTTGATTGTTCATACAACTGACTTGTTTTTTGTTTACTCTATTATAGAAAAATTATTAGTAAAAAGAAAAAAAAAAGTTTCCTAGCTAGGATAATGTCTTCTTTCAAAGAGGGTATATGTTTGCTGTTTATAGATTCTTGGAACCAAGGATAATCTTAATGTAATATCAGGGACTAAGATGCTTTATTCTTAAATTTCTGTCTTTCCTAAGGCTTGTTTCCCATACATCATTACTGCTTATTTTCTCCTAATACCTTCAAAAACATTATTTTGGTATATATATGCATATATATACATACTTGTATGTAAAGCTTTATTGTTTCCAATTTTTCTCAGTGGTGGATTTAGTCTCCTATTTGGTTCAGTTCAGTCGCTCAGTCATGTCCGACTCTTTGCAATCCCATGCATCGCAGCACTCCAGGCCTCCCTGTCCATCACCATCTCCCAGAGTTCACTCAAACTCACGTCCATCGAGTCAGTGATGCCATCCAGCCATCTCATCCTCTGTCGTCCCCTCTTCCTCCTGCCCCCAATCCCTCCCAGCATCAGAGTCTTTTCCAATGAGTCAACTCTTCACATGAGGTAGCCAAAGTACTGGATTTCCAACTTCAGCATCACTGCTTCCAAAGAAATCCCAGGGCTGATCTCCTTTAGAATGGACTGGTTGGATCTCCTTTCAGTTCAAGGGACTCTCAAGAGTCTTCTCCAACACCACAGTTCAAAAGCATCAATTCTTCGGCATTCAGCTTTCTTCACAGTCCAACTCTCATATCCATACATGACCACTGGCAAAACCATAGCCTTGACTAGATGGACTTTGTTGGCAAAGTACTGGAAGCCAAAGACTATAATTCAGAATTAAAAGAAAAGTATCATCTTCTTAGATAGAAATTGCTATAAAACTAGCTTATTCTAGAATATTCCAATGCTTCCTTTATAAAACAAAGCATTTGTCAACATTTGATAATGGCTGGCTCCCTTCAAGAAAGAATCTGGCCTTTGTGAGCCACCTGAGGAGTCTTCCTCAGTTCTTGCTTTCTTCTCTATATATATTTTTTAATCAATGATATGCACAGATTCAGAGAAATTTCAAGATCAAAACAATTTCTAGATTTTTAGTACTAAACTATTTTATTGTATATTTGGAGCCAAATTGTTTTATCACCTTCTAAAATATTCATTATTTAAATAAGATTTTCATGCCAAGATAAAGAATAAAAATATCTTATTACCAAAAAAGGACAATTTATACTTTTATATAATAGGATTCATTTATCTTAATTTCTTTAAAGTTCTTCAATTGATATGCAACTAAATTTAACCTAAATGGAGAGCTTTTGACAAGCTGTATATCACTGAAGTAGTGAATGGTATGAAAATAATAATGGTAATTTTCAATAATGACAGTTTTAGAACTATTCACACTCTTTTAAAATCTATCATGGTTTCACTACCTTCCCATGAAACTATCCAACAAAATGCCCTAAATACATTGTGCATTGCTTTATTAGACAATTTTTACATATTTCCCTTAAGATTGATTCATATTTAAGACACGTATTAATAAATGAGTAATACCTGCTTGAAAAAATGTATCACATTTGACAGAAAATGTTACCTTAATAACATTTGACAGAAAATATTACCTTAATAACAAAATAAACACTAATCTAGTTTAAAAATTGACTTTATCCTAAGAAGACAATGCAGGGACTTCTTAGTATTTACATTTTTATACGAGTATGAGCACACGCATACATGTTACCCAAATATCACACACATATTGGACAGTGAAAGGAAGAAAGTCACTCTGGTAAAAATCAACCAAGTGAAAAAATACAGTCTTGAAATATTCCATCTTAACTTTAGCTAAGTTGGTAAATTCTGAAAAAATATGGTGTATTTTTTTCTCTAAAAAATAGAATCTTTTTTACAAAGAATTTCCAAGTGACAGGGATGTTTTACAATATAACTTCATTATAAGGTGAAATGAAAAATAGCAAGGGTAGGAAGAAAAATGTAGGCCTGACACAAGATATTTCTGCCAGTCTACTAGAATATTAATATCCTAAATCATCATGGTAGTTTACTAGTGCACCAAAGAACTAAATTTCTGACAAGTCCATTGACTTCATACTAGGAATATACTTCTATTAAAAATTAGCTTAAGACTTTTCATGATTATGTAAATTAATATTACTCTAAATCAAAACTCTGCACATAAGTTCAAGTGTATCAGAATTGAAGCACAACACTTTTCAAATATTTTAGAATATTATCACCTATTAATATAAGCTAATAATAAAGCCTATTAAAAGTTATTACTCAGAAATGTAGCAGAGAAATTATTTGGTCAAAAAGTTTGAGAAATATTAGAATTGACAAAGAGGTTCATTTATAATAGAATTTCTAAAGCTTATTAAATGCTAAAGTGTATTTTGAATATCCAAATAATATAGTATTTCATTTTGTGCAAGTGTTTCTCCTTCCTCCTCCCCTGGAATTTCAATTGCTGGGACTTGTTTGGAAAAGATTGGAAACTACCAGTTTCCATGCCAGCATATTACAAGCTTACTGCTTCAACGTCAGAGGCCTTGATAGATGTCCGTATACAAAGAGGTTTGGATTAGGCTTCCTTTTTTTCTCTTGTATATTTACTTAAAGTAATACTTGGAAGATGATTAAAATATCCTGCAAGCATAGACCTGGCATTTTATGTTCCAAAAGCAGATTAATTCATTTTGAGACAGTAATTGTTGGAGACCTTTTGGAGGAGACAACTAGTAAGATAGCTCTGAGAAAAAAAAAAATTTTTTTCCAGTTTCGATATTGTTTTCCTTAGTTTGTAATTTTTCCTTGGTGATCTGAGAATTTGTCAAAGACATTTCTATAGACATGTTTTGAGCAGTTATGAAGAGAAGCTGGGACATGTGAGATGAAAGGAGAGAAAAGTGTGGCCCTATCATAAAAAGATAACAAGCAAATGAAAAAAAAAAAAAAAAAAAACCTAAAGTTTGTTCACACACACATACATACGCACACACAAATATATATGTATCCTGAAAAATTAAAGCGAACTAAGTTCTAACAATAATACCAGCTTTCCACTTTCACATAACACTTAAATGTGTTTATTACTCATTTTATTTGACTTTTTGTCATTTTTCCATATATTTAAATACACTGAATATGTTTCCTGCAAAAGGTAAATGAGAAGGACCTGTTGTGTATGTGCTTACGTTGGGAGACACTAAGAGAAGTGATATTAAACACAGACACACACACACACACACAACAGGCTTCTTGAGGTATAATTTGCTCATTTGAAGCATGCAATTAAATGATTTTGGATATTTTCATAGATCCATGAAGCCGTCACTACAGTCAAGTTTGGAACATCATTGTTTGATATGTTTCAGAAACATTACACTAGACACTGTGCTAGCTACCAAGTATATAGTAAAGAACTATTAAGTTCATAGTCTTCTGAGGGATTCCTATGTAAAACTAATAACTGATAGATAATAAGTACATCATTGATAATAATAGGGTGCCCTGGGAGGATAACAGGATGCATCTAAGTCAAACTCAGGATTTAGAGAAGATGCCTAAAGAAATGAAGTTTGAGCTGATATTTGAAAGATAAGTAGAAATTTTATGGCTAAAGAAGAGTAGAAAATATGAGTTTTCCAGCCATAAATTAGCATATGCATAGACCTTTGACTAGAAAAAGTTTGATTCTTTTCAGAAGCAGAAATAATGTTCCATTATGTAGTGATAATCACACAATGTGAAGAATTTAAAAAGCAATTACAGTCTCTGGTTAATGGTATGCATGCTAAGTGTCCTAATGTACTATTATTTGCAACTTACTTTAAAATCCATCAAAGAAAAAGATAGATCTATGAACAAGCAGAAGAATGGATAGAAGAATAGATATGTTACAAAGCAGCTATAACTGTTAATTGCAAAAATATAGGTATTGATGTATGGATGCTCATTGTATAAGTCTTTTGATTTCTTCATTTGCTTGAAAATGTATAAGGTATTGAAGAAAAATTCCTTATATTAACACATGGTTGAGGGAATTTAAGTTAAGAAAGAATGTATTGGGTGAACTGACTGGTTGATCTCTAAGGTGCTTTTAATGTCCCATTATTCTATGAATAAAAACATCAAGAATTTAGTTTTATTTTAAACTATAGTTATCTCCACCAGTGCAACTGAACTACTGGATGAAACTCTTAAGTTTGAAAGCACTATATAAATTGACAATGCATATTCCATTTCCTTTTTTTTTTTTCTAGAGTAGGAATTGGGTTTATTAATAAGATTTGATCTGAAATAGAAAAGAGAAGTAAAATAATATTTTGAATTTGAATAACATGTTTACTAACAGCAACAGAAAGGAACATCAATTCAAACAGAAGGGGAGGAAGCAAGGACATATGAATTAGTCATTTTAGCTACCCATTAGTCCCAGAGCAGTCCTGCGATTAGTTTAAGAATTGTCCAGTGATTATGTTCAATTGTTGGGGAAGAAAATCAGTGAAACTGGAGGGTTTTGTTCAATATAGCCCATACTTAACAGAAATAATTCAGACTATAAAGTATTTTTACTTTCCATTGCCAAGTACTGTTTCAAGGCAGTGTGTGCAATTTCAAAGAAATCACAATAGGGATAGTATTTTCATTATTTTCAATTTAGTCCACTGGCCAGAAACTTTACCTTCATTATTATATTTAATTTACAAATACTCTTATAAGTTTCATTTTATTACTTCTACTGTAAATCTATCATTTAAACCCAGGTTGTTGTTGGGGGTGGGGATAGATAGAGCTATAGAAGTTGCATAATAGTCACTTACATAAATAAAATTTGCTCTTTTTTTGTTGTTCAGGAATCTATGATACCATTTTCCTGTTTTATTTGACAGACAAAATGTTTGTATTAAGAGTCTATAGTTCCAGACAGAGTTGGTAATAAAGTATGGGGGTAAAAAGGCAACAGATAGAACCATACATGGAACAACTGAGTGGTTCAAAATTGGGAAAGGAGTATGTTAAGGCTCTATATTGTCACCCTACTTATTTAACTTATATGTAGACTACATCATGTGAGATGCCATGCTAGATGAATCACAAGCTGGAATCAATATTGCCAGGAAAAATATCAACAACTTCAGATACATAAATGAATTCATTCTAATGGCAGAAAGTGAAGAGGAACTACAGAGCCTCTTAATGAGAATGAATGAGAAGAATGAAAAAACAGCTTAAAATTCAATATTAAAAACAAAACCATAGATCATGACATCCAATCTCATCACTTCATGGCAAGTGGAAGGATAAAATGTGGAAGTAGTGACAGATTTTCTTTTACTCGGCTCTAAAATCACTGCAGATGGTGACAGCAACCATGAAATTAAAAAAGCCCACTTCTAGGCATATACCCTAAGAAAACCAAAATTGAAAAACACATGTTTCCCATTGATCATTGCAGCACTACCTATGATAGCTAGAACATGGAAGCAACCTAGATGTTCATCAATAGATGAATGGATAAAGAAGTTATGATACATATATGCAATGGAATATTGCTCAGCCATAAAAATGGAGCACACTTGAGTCAGTTCTAATGAAGTGGATGAATCTAGAACCTACTACACGGAGTGAAGTAAGGCAGAAAGAGAAAGATAAATATCATACTCTAATGCACATACATGGAATCTAGAAAAATGGGACTGAAGAATTTGTTTACAGGGCAGCAATGGAGAAACAGACATAGAGAATAAAATTATGGACATGGGGAGGGAGAAGAGAGGGTAAGATGTATGGAAAGAGTAACATGGAAATTTATATTACCATATGTAAAATAAATAGCCAACAGGAATTTGCTGTATGGCTCAGGAAATACCAACAGAGGCTTTATATCAACCTAGAGGGGTGGATGGAAGTGAGATGGAAGGGAGGTTCAAAAGGGAGGGAATATGTGTATACCTATGGCTAATTCATGTTGAGGTTTGACAGAAAACAAAACACTGCAAAGCAATTATCCTTCAATAATTAAAAAAAAAAAAAGTAAAAACAAACAAAAGAATGCTTGCTCCTTGAAAGGAAAGCTATGACAAACCTAGACAGCATATTAAAAAACACAGACATCACTTTGCTGACAAAGGTTCTTATAGTCAAAGCTCTGGTTTTTCCAGTAGTCATGTATGGATGTGAGAGTTGGACCATAAAGAAGGCTGAGCACCAAAGAGTTGATGCTTTTGAACTGTGGTATTGGAAAAGACTCTTGAGAGTCCCTTTGATATCAAGAAGATCAAACCAGTCAATTCTAAAGGAAATCAACCCTGAATATCCACTGGAAGGATTGATTCTGAAGCTGAAACTCCAATACTTTGGCCACCTGATGGGAAGAACTGACTCATTTGAAAAGACCTTGATGCTGGGAAAGATTAAAGTTAAAAGGAAAAGGGGCTGCAGAGAATGAGATGGATAGATAGCATCACTGACTCAATGGACATGAGTTTTAGCAAACTGTGGGAAATAGTGAAGGACAGAGGAACCTGGTCTGCTGCAGGCCATGGAGTCACAGTTGGACATGCTTTAACAACTGAACAAAAACAACAAATTACAGTAATAAAAATTGAATTACAGTTCTGGCATCCTGGTAGGAGGCCTAAGATACATGTCCAGTAAAAGCAATAAAAATCACTGAGGAGTACTGCATTGAGAAACTTATATATAGCTTAAGTACAGTGTATAATTGGAAGATGTACAATGTAGGAGCCAGGCTTCAGCAATATGTGAACCGTGAACTTCCTGATGTTCAAGCTGGTTTTAGAAAAGGCAGAGGAACCAGAGATCAAATTGCCAACATCCGCTGGATCATGGAAAAAGCAAGAGAGTTCCAGAAAAAACATCTATTTCTGCTTTATTGACTATGCCAAAGCCTTTGACTGTGTGGATCACAATAAACTATGGAAAATTCTGAAAGAGATGGGAATACCAGACCACCTGATCTGCCTCTTGAGAAATCTGTATGCAGGTCAGGAAACAACAGTTAGAACTGGTCATGGAACAACAGACTGGTTCCAAATAGGAAAAGGAGTACGTCAAGGCTGCATATTGTCACCATGTTTATTTAACTTATATGCAGAGTACATCATGAGAAATGCTGGACTGGAAGAAACAGAAGTTGGAATCAAGATTGCTGGGAGAAATATCAATAACCTCAGATATGCAGATGACACGACTTTTATGGCAGAAAGTGAAGAGGGGCTAAAAAGCCTCTTGATGAAAGTGAAAGTGGAGAGTGAAAAGGTTGGCTTAAAGCTCAACATTCAGAAAACGAAGATCATGGCATCTGGTCCTATCACTGCATGGGAAATAGATGGGGAAACAGTGGAAACAGTGTCAGACTTTGTTTTTCTGGGCTCCAAAATCACTGCAGATGGTGACTGCAGCCATGAAATTAAAAGACGCTTACTCCTTGGAAGGAAAGTTATGACCAACCTAGATAGCATATTCAAAAACAGAGACATTACTTTACCAACAAAGGTTCGCCTAGTCAAGGCTATGGTCTTTCCTGTGGTCATGTATGGATGTGAGAGCTGGACTGTGAAGAAGGCTGAGCGCCGAAGAATTGATGCTTTTGAACTGTGGTGTTGGAGAAGACTCTTGAGAGTCCCTTGGACTGCAAGAAGATCCAACCAGCCCATTCTGAAGGAGATCAATCCTGGAATTTCTTTAGAAGGAATGATGCTAAAGCTGAAACTCCAGTATTTTGGCCACCTCATGCGAAGAGTTGACTCATTGGAGAAGACTCTGATGCTGGGAGGGATTGAGGGCAGGAGGAGAAGGGGACGACAGAGGATGAGATGGCTGGATGGCATCACTGACTCGATGGATGCGAGTCTGAGTGACCTCCGGGAGCTGGTGATGGACAGGGAGGCCTGGCGTGCTGCGGTTCATGGGGTCGCAAAGAGTCGGACACGACTGAGCGACTGATCTGATCTGATCTGATCTGACAATGTAGGATCCATTTCAGTGACACTAAATGCTCAGATTACAACAAACACCTAATAAATTCCCAAGAACTTGATTACTCAAGCCTATATGAGTTAGCTTGGACTAACATAATGAAAAATTACAGAGTGGATGACCTAAACAACAGAAGTTTATTTTTTCACAGTTCTAAAGAATTGGAAGTTGGAGATCAGGGTGACTGTATGGTCAGGTTCTCATGACAATTATCTTCAGAGAGCTTGCAGCTGATTGTCTTCTTACCTAATCTTCACCTGGCAGAAAAAGAGAGAGAGAGAAAGAGGAGAGATGGAGGGAGGGAGGGAAGACAGAGACAGAGTGAAAGCACAAGCTCTTTGATTTCTCATCTAAAAGACTACTAATTCTATCACCAGATCAGGATCCCACCTTTGTATTCTTATCTAGCCTTAATTACTTCCTTATAATCCAATTTCAAATATATCACCTTGGGGGCTAGGGCATCAGCATAGGAATTGGAGGTGAGGTGGAGGGATGGGACACAGTTCAGTCCACAGCAAGGCTGAGATATGAAATAAATGTTATTCCACAGTTGCATGTCTTTGCTCTTTTCTCCTGTGATACCCTCTTATTAAAATACAGGTTGGACAAATTCTAAGAAGTGAAAACATGTTATTAACCAGCATGAGCTCCTGCACTGCATTCCTTGTAAGGTCTTATACAATACCCTGTTCTTGAAATGCTAATTTATAACTGGAGAGAGTTAGTGAGTATGTGAATTTGAAATTGTTCAATCGTGTCCAACTCTCTGTGACCCCATGGACTATAAGCTACCAGGTTCTTCCATCCATAGGATTCTCCAGGCAAGAGTACTGGAGTGGGTTGCCATTTCTGTCTCCAGTATGCTTCTACAATTTAGTAAGCAAAATTTTAGTGTTTTAGTCATTCTGAGAAACCCAGAAGTTTATCAGAAATAAAAATGTATTCAACTGTGAGTAATTACTTCAATATATATTATATATTTGAAATCATTAAAGCATTTATTTTGACTTAGACCATTTATCAAGTGAAATAGGATAGGGATTGCATGCTTAGATTTTTTAAAGAAAATAAAAGCATAATAGTGACATTACAAATTTAAATTTGTTTTTGTGCGTTAGTCATTTATGAAGATTGATAGACTATAAAGGAACACACATCAACTTATAATCAACTAAAATATAATTTTACTTTGTGACTGGAACCATGAGGATAAAAACATCTTAATGAAAAAGGCTTTACATATTCCCTGTAATAAATAAATGACACGCTGGAACTGATTATTGTTTACTGCCCAAGGGATAAGCTTGAAGGCAAAAAAATGTAATATTCTTACAACAAATTTATCAGAACATAATCCAATTGTACTCAGTTTTTTTTTTTTTTTTTTTGTACTCAGTTTTGAGTTGAAGAATAAACCTTCACTAAGTGATGGGTCGATAAATAATACTTTAATTGTCCAGAAGAATTTTAAGCAATTAAAAATATTGCTGAATAGCATTTTTAAGAAAATGTTATAAAAATGTCTACAGAAATAATTTATATGAAGGTAAAGGATATAGGGTATTATAATAAAGATGCATAGTGATATGGTTTTTACAGAAAAATTCAGAGGAGGGAAAAGAGAGCTCAAAATATCACAGGTGGGAAAAAAGCATGGTGGTTATAATCTGCACATACAAAATAATTACAAGTACTGAGTTATTTAAGAAACTAATAAAACAAATATTTGGTTTCCAAAAAATGTTTTATTAAAGCCTCAGACTGCAATTAACATAATTGCAAATGAAGCAACTCTTTTCAAGACTAGTACAAAGATAAATTATCCCAAATCCTAGGAACATTATGAAAAAAATATCAGATGTTTTAACTCTATATTCTAATTGTACATAAACCTCAAAAAAGGGAGTAAACTTTAGCACATGAGAAAATTAATTTTCTCATTTTTGAACTTCACGTCAATCATAATAAAAGCATCTATCATTAACATTAAAAATAAGAATTTTAGTTTTGACATCTGTAAAAATTAAAAGCAGTCATGTTTGAATGTGAGAGTTGGTCCATGAAGAAGGCCTAGTGCTGTAGAATTGATGCTTTCGAATCGTGGTGCTGGATTGATGATTTCAAATTGTGGTACTGGAGGAGACTTGAGAGTCCCTTGGACAGCAAAGATATCAAACCAGTCAATCCTAAAAGAAATCAACCCTGAATATTCGTTGGAAGGACTGATGCTGAAGCTGAAGCTCCAATATTTTGGTCACCTGATGTAAGAGCCAACTCACTGGAAAAGACCCTGGTACTGGGAAATACTGAGGGCAAGAGGAGAAGCGGGTGACAGAGGATAATAGGGTTGGATGGTATCACTGACTTGATGGACATGAGTTTGAGCAAACTCAGCGAAGATAGTGGAGGACAGCGAAGCATGGTGTGCTGCAGTTCATGGGGTCACAAAGAGTCAGACGTGACTTAGCAATTGAACAATGAACAAAAATAAAAGGGATCTAAGTCCTGATTAATTCAATATCCATTTTAATTCAAATATATGACTACAGTGATATGTTCTGAATTCAGTTTTGCCAAGAGAGCACGTGCCCTTACCAGCTGCTGTTGGTTTATATTTTAGAAAAACAGCCTATTACCTCTCTAGTTCTACCCACACATACACAAAACACACAATGAACCAAAATGGTAAATGGAAACAGAAAAAAAAAACCCAAAAAACCCAAAAACCCTCTATTTCCCAAGTCTATATAATTACACATATTCTAATTACCTGGCAATTCATATGCCTCTGAATTTACTTGACTGTATTAAAGAAACAAACAAACAAAAGAAACCAGTCATTTAACTCTCATTGCTCCTCAAATGAAAAGCTGTAGACCCTATGCTGCTGCTGCTAAGTCGCTTCAGTCATGTCCGACTCTGTGCAACCCAATGGATGGCAGCCCACCAGGCTTCCCCGTCCCTGGGATTCTCCAGGCAAGAACACTGGAGTGGGTTGCCATTGCCTTCTCCAATGCATGAAAGTGAAAAGCGAAAGTGAAAGTCGCTCAGTCATGTCTGACTCTTAGCGAACCCATGGTCCGCAGTCTACCAGGCTCCTCCATCCATGGGATTTTCCAGGCAAGAGTACTGGAGTGGGGTGCCATTGATGGCCTCTAATTAAATAAGCAGATATGATGGCAAGTTAAATAGGTGGATATTCTTCCTTGGATCAGAAGTACTATATGCTGTCATTTTAAGATTTAATATTTTAGATGATCACAGATGGAGAAGGGATGGATTTAAAAATAACAAAATACAAATAAAAATGCAAAAAAAAGAGCATTTTTTTTTCTGTAAAATTACAACTATTTTTGAATATAATTATTAAAAATATATATTTGAATATAATTATTTTTGAATAAAATTTTTGAACTATTTTTTACCAAAAAACTAGTTTTATCAAAAAAAGTAGTTTACTTATCAAAAACTATTTTTGAATATAATTATTCAAAATATATATTTTTGAATATAATTATTGAAGATTAGAATAGAATTAAAAGTTGAGTTATATAGTCTTCAAATTCAGAGTTCTGAGATATTTTTCCTGAATTATTTGGAAACCAAAATAAAACACTGGGTTCCACACTAGGCTCATATTTGGAGCTCCTTCACTGTCCACCTCTGAGGTGCATCATTCAAGCTCTATTAATGTGAAAGGTATTCCTTGGGATTGTGCAATACATCTTCTCTATACCTGAACTGATTCCATAAGCTCTATTAAGTTCATCATACACTTTTGTAGCTTAGAGAAGATCAATGAGGTTCTCAGTATTTTTTATTTCATTTGTGGCAGAGGTTAGATGTTGTGATTTAAATAAATTTTCTTGAAAGCTTGTCAGAAGTTATTGACAGATAGTTGGTACCTAAGTAGGAGTCCTGCAAATTTTATAAACTGATCACAGCAGCTTTAACACTGTTTGAAATTACCACAATATACTATAAGAAATTTGGCAATAAAAATTATAATGTGTGAAAATAATTACATTGTGTGCAACCAAACATTCATATCTAAGGTATTTTTTCTTCCCAGAGCTGAAATACACGGTAGTATTTGTGGAGATATTTAAATAGCATGTAAAGATCCAAATATTAGTGAATATATAGTTTAGGTTTGTTCAGATCAGAACAGATCAGTCGCTGAGTCGTGTCCGACTCTTTGAGACCCCATGAACCGCAGCACGCCAGGCCTCCCTGTCCATCACCAGCTCCCGGAGGTCACCCAGACTCATACCCATCGAGTCAGTGATGCCATCCAGCCATCTCATCCTCTGTCGTCCCCTTCTCCTCCTGCCCCCAATCCCTCCCAGCATCAGAGTCTTCTCCAATGAGTCAACTCGTCGCATGAGGTGGCCAAAATACTGAAGTTTCAGCTTTAGCATCATTCCCTCCAAAGAAATTCCAGGATTGATCTCCTTCAGAATGGACTGGTTGGATCTTCTTGCAGTCCAAGGGACTCTCAAGAGTCTTCTCCAACACCACAGTTCAAAAGGATCAATTCTTCGGCACTCAGCCTTCTTCACAGTCCACCTCTCACATCCATACATGACCACAGGAAAGACCATAGCCTTGACTAGGCGAACCTTTGTTGGTAAAGTAATGTCTCTGCTTTTGAATATGCTATCTAGGTTGGTCATAACTTTCCTTCCAAGGAGTAAGCGTCTTTTAATTTTATGGCTGCAGTCACCATCTGCAGTGATTTTGGAGCCCAGAAAAACAAAGTCTGACACTGTTTCCACTGTTTCTCCATCTATTTCCCATTCAGTGATGGGATCAGATGCCATGATCTTCGTTTTCTGAGTGTTGAGCTTTAAGCCAACCTTTTCACTCTCCACTTTCACTTTCATCAAGAGGCTTTTTAGCCCCTCTTCACTTTCTGCCATAAAAGTCGTGTCATCTGCATATCTGAGGTTATTGATATTTCTCCCAGCAATCTTGATTCCAACTTGTGTTTCTTCCAGTCCAGCATTTCTCATGATGTACTCTGCATATAAGTTAAATAAACATGGTGACAATATACAGCCTTGACGTACTCCTTTTCCTATTTGGAACCAATCTGTTGTTCCATGACCAGTTCTAACTGTTGCTTCCTGACCTGCATACAGATTTCTCAAGAGGCAGATCAGGTGGTCTGGTATTCCCATCTCTTTCAGAATTTTCCATAGTTTATTGTGATCCACACAGTCAAAGGCTTTGGCATAGTCAATAAAACAGAAATAGATGTTTTTCTGGAACTCTCTTGCTTTTTCCATGATCCAGCGGATGTTGGCAATTTGATCTCTGATTCCTCTGCCTTTTCTAAAACCAGCTTGAACATCAGGAAGTTCACGGTTCACATATTGCTGAAGCCTGGCTTGGAGAATTTTGAGCATTACTTTACTAGCGTGTGAGATGAGTGCAATTGTGCGGTAGTTTGAGCACTCTTTGGCATTGCCTTTCTTTGGGATTGGGATGAAAACTGACCTTTTCCAATCTTGTGGCCACCGCTGAGTTTTCCAGATTTGCTGGCATATTGAGTGCAGCACTTTCACAGCATCATCTTTCAGAACCTGGAATAGCTCCACTGGAATTCCATCACCTCCACTAGCTTTGTTCGTAGTGATGCTTTCTAAGGCCCATTTGACTTCACATTCCAGGATGTCTGGCTCTAGGTCAGTGATCACATCATCATGATTATCTGGGTTTTGAAGCTCTTTTTTGTACAGTTCTTCTGTGTATTCTTGCCACCTCTTCTTAATATCTTCTGCTTCTGTTAGGTCCACACCATCTCTGTCCTTTATCGAGCCCATCTTTGCATGAAATGTTCCTTTGGTATCTCTGATTTTCTTGAAGAGATCCCTAGTCTTTCCCATTCTGTTGTTTTCCTCTATTTCTTTGCATTGATCACTGAAGAAGGCTTTCTTATCTCTTCTTGCTATTCTTTGGAACTCTGCATTTAGATGTTTATATCTTTCCTTTTCTCCTTTGCTTTTCGCTTCTCTTCTTTTCATAGCTATTTGTAAGGCCTCCCCAGACAGCCATTTTGCTTTTTTGCATTTCTTTTCCATGGGGATGGTCTTGATCCCTGTCTCCTGTACAATGTCACGAACCTCATTCCATAGTTCATCAGGCACTCTATCTATCAGATCTAGGCCCTTAAATCTATTTCTCACTTCCATTGTATAATCATAAGGGATTTGATTTAGGTCATACCTGAATGGTCTAGTGGTTTTCCCTACTTTATTCAATTTCAGTCTGAATTTGACAATAAGGAGTTCATGGTCTGAGCCACAGTCAGCTCCTGGTCTTGTTTTTGCTGATTGTATAGAGCTTCTCCATCTTTGGCTGCAAAGAATATAATCGATTTGATTTCGGTGTTGACCATCTGGTGATGTCCATGTATAAAGTCTTCTCTTGTGTTGTTGGAAGAGGGTATTTGCTATGACCAGTGCATTTTCTTGGCAAAACTCTGTTAGTCTTTGCCCTGCTTCATTCCGTGTTCCAAGACCAAATTTGCCTGTTACTGCAGGTGTTTCTTGACTTCCTACTTTTGCATTCCAGTCCCCTATAGTGAAAAGGACATCTTTTTTGGGTGTTAGTTCTAAAAGGTCTTGTAGGTCTTCATAAAACCGTTCAACTTCAGCTTCTTCGGCGTTACTGGTTGGGGCATAGATTTGGGGCATAGGTTGGGGCATAGATCACTGTGACATTGAATGGTTTGCCTTGGAAACGAACAGAGATCATTCTGTCATTTTTGAGATTGCCCGCCGGTCGCGGGCAGGCGAGGTCGCTCTTAATTGTGCGCCGGTCGCGGGCAGGTGAGGTGATAAAATATAGAATACATATAATTTATTACTTGGAAATAATCCTGAGGAAATTAACGTCAGTGAGTTTGAACGTTATTCAGCAGATAGTTGGGAGATACTACAAATATCCTTCAAAATATATTCAGTAACATTGGTGAGCTGCTATGAAACTTCTCAAAAAAGTGAAGTCACTCAGTCTTGTCTGATGCTTTGCGACCCCATGGACTATAGCCTGACAGTATCCTCTGTCCATGGGATTTTCCAGGCAAGAATACTGGAGTGGGTTGCTATTTCCTTCTCCAGGAGATATTTCCAACTCAAGGATTGAACCCAGGTCTCCTGCATTGTAGGCAGTCACTTTACCATCTGAAACTACTCAACTTAATTTTAATTATTTCGCAGATATATAGTCTTGTTTATCAATTAGGCAAATCATAATCTCTAGTTGAGATAATTCTTTTAAGCTCCATGTCAATTGATAAATTACCAACTGAAAAGTCTTCCTGGCTAACAATACATTTTCTCCTTTTGGTCATTCTTCATCTACTCTAATTTTTAAAATGCTTTCCTTCATGGCATCATTATCTTCTTCACAACAAAAAGCAAAAAAAAAAAAAAAAAAAAGTGCACTGTTTGTGCTGTTGTCATTGTTCAAGTCACCAGGTCATGCCCAACTCTTTGCAACCCCATGGACTGCAGAACACCAGGCACTATCTGTACTCCCACTTTTAACAGTCATTTACTGCCTAGCAAATTACCTAAAAGCTTGGCAACTTGAAATAAAGTGAAGAATATTTACTGTTTGTTAGCACTGCTTCTGGGCTTCCCTGTGGTTCAGCAGTACAGAACCTGCCTACCAGTACAGGAGATATGGTTTTGATCCCTGGGTGGGGAAGATCCTTTGGAGAAGGAAATGACAACTCACACAGTATTCTTGCCTGGAGAATCCCGTGGAGAGAGGATCCTGGTGGGCTATGGTCCATGGGGTCACAAAAGAGTCAGACACAATTTAGCAACTAAACAACAATAGCAAAAGTGCTTTCTTCATTCTTTATGATGCAGGAGATAAACTGATAACTGGGCACTCAATCATATAAAAACTTGAAGAGAGTTGGACGATCTGTATCTGAGACAGCTCATTCATGACACAATTGGCTTCAAATCCTCACTAAGTGGACCCATCACTCCATAAGCTTCCTCATGACATATGACTGGCTTCACTCAGAGACAATGATCCAACAAAGAAACTGTATGACCTAGTGGGAAGACTTTCATAACCTCATCTTGGAAGTTACATACTGTTAATGTTTCTGTATTCATTGGTCACACAGATCAACTTTGTTATAGTAGGGAGAAGCACAAGGCTGTTAATACCAAGATATGAGGATTCATTAGGGGCTATTTTGGAAACAGGTTATCACCCAATCTCTGTCTCATTTGTTGACTCCCTACAAATTATACTCTGAAATAACTCAGTTAAGTCAGTTCAGTCACTCAGTCATGTCCAACTTTTTGCGACCCCATGGACTATAGCATGCCAGGCCTCCCTGTCCACCACCAACTCCTGGAGTTTACTTAAACTCACGTTTGTTGAGTCAGCGATGCCATACAACCATCTCATCGCCTGTTGTCCCTTTCACCTCCTGCCTTCAATCTTTCCCAGCATGTGGGTCTTTTTCAATGAGTCAGTTCCTCACAACAAATGGACAAAGTATTGGAGGTTAGCTTCAGCATCAGTCTTTCCAATGAATATTCAGGATTGATTTCTTTTAGGATGGATTTGTTGGATCTCCTTGCAGTCCAAGGCACTCTTAAGTGTCTTCTCCAACTCCACAGTTCAAAAGCATCAATTCTTCAGCACTCAGCTTTATTTATAGTCCAACTCTCACATCCATACATGACTACTGGAAAAACCACAGCCTTGATTAGATGGACCTTTGTGGTCAAAGTAATGTCTCTGATTTTTAATATGTTGTCTAGGTTGGTCATAACTTTTCTTCCAAGGAGTAAGTGTCCTTTAATTTCATGGCTACAGTCACCATCTGCAGTGATTTGGGAGCCCCCCAAAATAAAGGCTGTCACTGTTTCTACTGTGTCCCCATCTATTTGCCATGAAGTGATGGGACTGGATGCCATGATTTTTGTTTTCTGATGTTGAGCTTTAAGCCAACTTTTTCACCCTCCTCTTCACTTTCACCAAGAGGCTCTTCAGCTCTTCTTCACTTTCTGCCATAAGGGTGATGTCATCTGCATATCTGAGGTTATTGATATTTCTCCCGGCAATCTTGATTCCACCTTGTGCTTCTTCCAGTCCAGCGTTTCTCATGATGTACTCTGCATATAAGTTAAATAAGCAGGGTGACAATATACAGCCTTGATGTACTCCTTTCCCAATTTGGAACCAGTTCCATGTCCAGATCTAACTGTTGCTTCCTGACCTGCATATAGGTTTCTCAAGAGGCAGGTCAGGTGGTCTGGTATTCCTATCTCTTTGTATTTCCTATCTCTGATATTTCCCATCACAGTTTGTTGTGATCCACACAGTCAAAGGCTTTGGAGTAGTCAATAAAGCAAAAGTAGATGTTTTTCTGGAACTTTCTAGCTTTTTTTTTGATAATCCAGGGGATGTTGGCAAATCTATCTCTGGTTCCTCTGCCTTTTCTAAATCCAGCTTGAACATCTGGAAGTTCACAGTTCATGTACTGTTGAAGCCTGGCTTGGAGAATTTTGAGCATTACTTTGCTAGCTTGTGAAATGAGTGCGATTGTGCGGTAGTTTGTATATTGTTTGGCATTGCCTTTCTTTGGAATTGGGATGAAAACTGACCTTTTCCAATCCTGTTGTCACTACCAAGTTTTCCAAATTTGCTGGCATATTGAGTGCAGCATTCTCACAGCATCATCTTTTAGGATTTGAAATAGCTCAACTGGAATTCCCTCACTTCAGTAGCTTTGTTCGCAGTGATGCTTCCTAAGGCCCACTTGACTTTGCATTCTAACATGTCTGGCTCTAGGTGAGTGATCATAACTTCATGATTATCTGTGTCATAGAACTGTATTATTTTGCTTTAGTTTTCACTGCTTCTTTATGTTAGAACTCAACATCTCTTTCTGAATTACTTCTTTGGCCATTGGGTCCTGTACTTTAGGTCTCTTCATTCTCCAATCAGTTTTCCAGTGTCCTATGGTGAACTTCCAAACCATATTCTACTAATTCAAATCTGCTGCTTAAAACCATGTAGTCTCCCCATGACTAGAGAAGAATGTTCAAATTGCTTAGTAAGGCAAATCAAAGTTTCAAAGATTTGGATTCTGCTTAAATTCATTGGCATTTCTTGCCATAGGTAACTTCAATCCCAAATTCCTTGAACGCAACTACAATGTAAAATCACCTGCAGTTCTCTGAGCAGAGGGTGCTTTATCATAGTCTGAGTCTTTACAAGTGTTGTATCTCTTATTACAATGTTCTTTCCTATGTTTTTCCCCTAGCTGGAACCCTCTGAATAATTCTTCATCTCTTTGAAGTCTTTGTTAAGCCCCACAGATGATTTCTTTAGTCTCTTTTCTATGCCATGACCACCATTACTGGGAGCATCACATTGTATTGAAGATCTTTCCAACCCTGTGCAGTACATCTTTGATGTGCCAAGATGGTTTATATGTCTCTCAAATATTGAATGCATCAAGTTCCAGGCCACCAGATCTGGGGTAGTAAGCAGCCTTGTCTGTCCCTAGTTTTATTAGTTTTATTACGAAGAGAGAATCATTGATTATCATTGAAAAGATGTGAAATAACCAGGAATTTTCTTAACTTACTTTTAGAACTGAACATAATCTCTCATCTGTGTTTTAATGGCTTATCAAATTGAATAATTTAAATAATGCTAAATAGTTAAATGTTTAATTTGTAAAATTAAATAATTCTAATGGAAGATCATACAAAAGTTAATAATATTCTTTAGAAATTACTTTCTTTATTTTTAAAGTTTCCTTGTAAACCACTCTTATTTTAAAATAATATAATGGTTAAAAATAAAGTCAAATATAATTATTCTACTGTTACTCTTAAAATTAATTTTTATTGAAAAATAAATTTAAAATGGGATCTAGAAACAAAATAGGAAATTAGGATCATAATTTATTTCTGAATAAATTTTGCCTCTTTTTTTGAAGACTCAACCATTTGTTTAGTTTTTTAAAAACTATGACCATATTTTAATATTTCTTTAGAAAACTTTTTTTTTTTCGTTTAACAATCAAATGAGACTCAGATTTTTCTAAAGCTACAGTACATTCTACTATATTCAAGTTATATTTATATATGGATAAATTGCTTTTGATGCTTTCATTATAACGAGAAATACTATTCTGTCATTTTCATATTATGGTAATCAAGAATATATATTATCATATGATACATTTTGTTTTCAGTAACAAATCTGTGAAAGAAAGCATATTGTAGGCTGCTTATGGTCTGTCTTTTTAAATAATTATTTGAAGGGTATTTTTCTTTATTGAGAATCAATCTTAATTACTTAATTACATAATAGGCCAAAATGGTTTTGAAGAAACTACTCCATTTTATGAAGTACAGAATATGCTACTCCTCAAAAAAATGCCTTAATTACATAACTAACTGATATAATGGATTGGCTCAGAAGATGTACATACTATAATCAAAGAAGAACAACAGTATAATACATATTAGGCAAATGCATAATCAAGATTTTATCTTATTTATAAATTTACTTAAAAAGAGCTAGAAACTATGATATATAAGGATAATGAAAATTTTAAAAGGACACATAAAAAGTCTTAAAAATCATTAGAATTATGAGAAAAAATCAACATGAATGCTGTTATTAAATGAATTGAAACAAAATGGAATGCATATCCCTTGGAAATAATTGTAATTAAAATCAGCAAATATTTAATGAGGTCCCACAGAGAATATGGCCCTCTGCTGCTGCTAAGTTGCTTCAGTCGTGTCCGACTCTGTGCGACCCTATAGACAGCAGCCCACCAGGCTCCCCTGTCCCTGGGATTCTCCAGGCAAGAACACTGGAGTGGGTTGCCATTTCCTTTTCCAATGCATGAAAGTGAAAAGTGAAAGTGAAGTCGTTCTGTTGTGCCGGACTCTTAGTGACCCCATGGACTGCAGCCTACCATGCTCCTCCATCCATGGAATTTTCCAGGCAAGAGTACTGGAGTAGGTTGCCATGGCACTCTACTGCCTTTCAAAGTGTTACAAGGCTTTGGTTGCCTAGAATATTTACTCTCACAAATAGTTGGCTGAATTAACATAGTTCAAGGGCCCTCTCAGAGACTGACTCTTTATGGACCCATTCCATCTCTCAAGATCTCAGTCTCTTCATTTGAAAAATAAGACTATCAATCTTGATGGCCACTGGGATTTTTTTTTCCTCTGTCTACTTTAAATTTTTCTTTTTTCCTTTACTGGAAAGAAAGAATCAGATTGTGACAAAACAATAGGCAGCTTAAAAAGTAGTTGGAAGATAGCTAGGAGATATTACTTTTCATGATATATATATATATCAAAATATATATATATATATCAAAATATATATATATCAAAATATATATATATATCAATATATATATATATATATATATATATATAATTCTATTTAAAAATCAATTGTCCAAATTTATGATGAAATATTTCTGCAGGTGGGACCAAAAAAAGCAGCAAGTAAAATAATATATAGAATAGAATGTAAAACAATGCTGGCAAGTTTAGGGGAGGAAAAGAAAATAAAACAAAGAAAAGGTAAAGTACCAATAATTGTATTTTGTAACATAAAATATCTTTTTAGGCCAATTTCTCTGCCTATGTATCACCTACCAAAATATTCTACTTCTTTATTATTTCAGTTCCTGATACTGAAAATTCCACAGATTGACAAACATAGTTCAATAGCTGTATTCAAGCGTGCTTGTATTTAGAGGGGCTTCTACAAATGACTCAAAAATAAGTATTAAGGGAAACACAGAGCAATAAATCATGTAAATATGCTTTATTATGTGATTCTTTTTTATTTAATTTCTTTTTATTTTGGTAAAATACACATAACAAAATTTTCATATTAACTATATTTAAATGTACAGTTCAATGGTATGAAGTGCATTCATAATTTTGTACAAATTACCTCTATCCATCTCTAGAATTCTTTTCATTTTGCAAAATTGAAACTCTATAGCCCTTAAATAATAACTCCCCATTCTGCCTCCCCTAGTCCCTGGCAATCACCATTCTACTTTCTATGGTTTTAAGTACTCTAAATTATATTATTCCTTTTTATTCTTGATTAATGTTCCATTACATGGTTTCACTTCAGTTCTTAATTCTTCAGTTTATAAGCTCTTTTTTTCATACCAGGATCCCCAGGGGCAAGGAAGCCTTTATATGCATAAGCAAAGTTTAGACATACAGATGACCAAAAAACACATGAAAAGATGCTCAACATCACTAATTACCAGAGAAATACAAATCAAAACGACAATGAAGTATCACCTCACACCAGTCAGAATAGCCATTATCAAAAAAACTACAAACAATAAATACTGAAGAGGGTATGGAAAAAAGGGAACCCTCCTACACTGTTGGTGGGAATATAAATTGGTACAGCCACTATGGAGAAGAATATGAAGGTTCCTTAATAAACTAAAAATAGAACTACCATAAGTAAGGGTTAGTTGCTCAGTTGTGCTGACTCCCTGTCACCCCAGGGACTGTAGCCTGCCAGGTTCCTCTGTCCATGAGATTCTCCAAGCAAGAATACTGGAGTGGTTGCCATTTGCTTCTTTAAGGCATCTACCCAACCTAGGGAGGGAACTTGGGTCACCTGCGTTGCAGGCGGATTACCATCTGAGCCACCAGGGAAGTCCGAATTACTGTATGGCTGAGCAATCCAAGTCATGGGCACATACCCAGAGAAAACTATAATTTGAAAATATACATGCACCCCAATGTTCTTTGCAACACTATTTACAGTATTCAGAGTAAGGAAGCAAGATAAATGTCCATGAGTAGAGGAATGGATAAAGAAAATGAGGTACATATATACAAAGGAATACTACTTAGCCATAAAAAGAACAAAATAATGCTGCGTGCAGCAACATGGATGGACCTAGAGATAGTAAGTGTAGTAAGTTAGGCACAGAAAGACAAATATCATATGATGGCATTTATATGTGGAATCTAATTTAAAAGGGTACAAATGAATGTATTTACAAAACAGGACTCATGGATACAGAAAACAAACTTATGGTTACCATGGATAAGGGTAGGGAGGGATACATTGGGAGATTGGGCCTGACACATATACACTATACACACTATATATAAAATAAATAACTAATAAGAACTTGCTGTACAGCACAGGGGATTTTACTCAAAACTCTAATGGCCTATTTGGGAAAAGAAAAAAATATGTATACATATGTCTGTATTATATATACATATACATGCTGCTGCTAAGTCACTTCAGTCATGTCGACTCTGTGCGACCCCATAGATGGAAGCCCACCAGGCTCCCCTGTCCCTAGGATTCTCCAGGCAAGAACACCGGAGTGGGTTGCCATTTCCTTCTCCAATGCATGAAAGTGAAAAGTGAAAGTGAAGTCTCTCAGTTGTGTCCGACTCTTAGCGACCCCATGGACTGGAGTCTAACAGGCTCCTCCATCCATGGAATTTTCCAGGCAAAAGTACTGGGGTGGGGTGCCATTGCCTTCCCCTATACATATACATAGACATAGACATATGTATTTGTATAACTATGATGTGCATAAGTATCTTTAAATTACATCACTTTGATAGAGTGCAGTGCTCTTGAGATTGCCCTGTTTCTAGAAATTGCTGCTGCTGCTGCTGCTAAGTCACTTCAGTTGTATCTGACTCTGTGCAACCCCATAGACAGCAACCCACCAGACTCCCCCATCCCTGGGATTCTCCAGACAAGAACACTGGAGTGGGTTGCCATTTCTTCCTCCAATGCATGAAAGGAAAAGTGAAAGTGAAGTCGCACAGTCATGTCTGACTCTTAGCAACCCCATGGACTGCAGCTTACCAGCCTCCTTCATCCATGGGATTTTCCAGGCGAGAGTACTGGAGTGGGTTGCCATTGCCTTCTCCACTAGAAATTGCTAAAGCCAACCAAAGCTGGTAGTGGATAGAAGAGAGAATTCCATCTCTCTTTGTCATCTCTCCTTGCTGAACATGTATTATGTGGATAAACTGATGTTAAGAGTCGGCTCTCCATTTTAAATTATTTAAGAAAAAAGTTTACTGATTAAAAAAAAAAAAATTAAAGAGATGCTTGTGGAGGGGTTCCCTGATTTGATGTGTATTTTTACATCACAACTTTATTATGTAAATCTTAGGTTACTAACTTAACTTTTAATTCCTCAGCATATCTCCATATGTATTTCTTCAGCCATCAAATATCAAACCTTTACAATACTGGGCTAAGTGCTGTGAATAACATGGTAAATTTGTAAAGAAGATCCTTGAGTTTATTCCTTAGATGAGGGACACCAACAACTACCAGAATGAACAGATTAATTAAAAAGTTATTTAACTAATACGTAGTGGCATGTGCTCAGAGAAGGCAATGGCACCCCACCCCAGTACTTTTGCCTGGAAAATCCCATGGACGGAGGAGCCTGGTAGGCTGCAGTCCATGGGATTGCTAAGCGTCAGACAGGACTGAGCGACTTCACTTTCACTTTTCACTTTCCTGCATTGGAGAAGGAAATGGCAACCCACTCCAGTGTTCTTGCCTGGAGAATTCCAGGGATGGGGGAGCCTGGTGGGCTGCTGCCTATGGGGTCGCACAGAGTCGGACACAACTGAAGCGACTTAGCAGCAGCAGCAGTGGCATGTGGTAGGATATGTCAAAAGGATATTAGCTAATTCTAATTTGGTATTCAGAGAAGGACAGATGAGCTGAAAAACAATGAGGAAGCAGGGTCATGGCAGGAGGTAAGGTTCTAGACATAAGTATTGTCTTATGTCACAAAGTCTTCCTTAAGTACTACTGGGAAAATATTTCCTTATTTCAGTGCTTTCTTATATTTTCATTGGTATGTTCAGTCTTTACTTTTATTCACTCATTCAAAACTATCTTTGGAATAACCTTCAGGTTCTGTTCTAGGCTCTGTGGATACAGCTGGAACAAAATAGATTGAGATTTCTGCCTTCTTGGCATTTGCATTCTAGTAGTGGAAAAGAGCAATAACTGATAAATAAACAAAGTAAATGATATCATCACATTATTGCCTGGATTCAAACTCCTGGCATCTTATTTGTATCCTCTGTAATCTGTAAACCCATTATGGATATGGACCACATCTTGGTTATACATTTATCCATAGTCTGCTACACATATACTGTATGTGGCGTCAGGGTAGAATACTGGGAGACACACTGCATTTGGGTACATAATGCTTTTCATTGTGCTGATTCTTCTCAGGCTAGCTATTTGACCTAGAAGCAGTGCCTTCATAATCTCTGAACTTTAGTTTTCTCAACTGTAAAGCAAGGATAATATATTAATATCAGAGTCATAATATTTTGTGAAAATTAAATGCTCCTCATTCCTTCCAGACTAAAAAAGATACATATTTTATTGTAATAAATGCTTATTGGAACACATTGATAAAATTGCATTCACTAAAGTATAATGTTTTTCAGAATCATTTTGAATATGATGTTAGTTTCATTTTGGTGCTTATTAAATGAAAGCCCAATGTAATTGTTCTCAATACTTTCTATTCACATAACCTTAGTGAAATTTGCTTGTATCATGTTTCATAAGATCAGAAAAAATAAAATGTTAAGTACAGAAGTTTCAAGAGTAGAAAATTACTTTTTTTGCCTTTTGGGAGGATGTCTAAATGAGAAAATGTACTTCTATTTAAAAATGGATGGGTTTTTTTCTGTAAGATGATGATAATTCCAAACTGAGTGAAGTCAGGGTCAGAGTTTTTTGGAAATTGAATACTGCTGGCTGATAGTGAATCATCTGAATGAAGGACATAGACATTCCCTCTTGGTAGTGTTCTATTGTGGAAATTATATCTAGGTTCCACAGAAGCAATGTTAGAGTAATTGTTAATAAACCTGGGCAGAAAAGTCAAACAATATCATACATGTGAATGCCAGCTAATATTTAAGTAGAAATTGTTGAGAAATGAAAGTCTGAAAAATATGACAGTACCTTTAGTTGAAGACTTCCCTGGTGGCTCAGACGGTAAAGCGTCTGCTTACAATGCGGGAGACCTGGGTTCAATCCCTGGGTAAGAAAGATCTCCTGGAGAAGGAAATGGCAACCCATTCCAGTATTCTTGCCTGGAAAATCCCATAGATGGATGAGCCTGGTAGGCTACAGTCCATGGGGTCACAAAGAGTCAGACACGACTGAGGGACTTCACTTTCACTTTCACCTTTAGTTGGGAAATAGGACATACAACTTAACAACTATAACAATACTTTTAAAGTAAAAGTACCAGGAAAAAGCATAAAATACTGTTTTGAGTAAACTTTTTTTTTACTATGACAAAATCATAGTAAAATTTTTTAAGAAAAATTTTTAAGAAAAATAGTTGTGATACAAATGAGCAGAATAATAACAATATTTTATTAAAAGATATTCCTGTCCTTTTTAAAATATTTCCTTTTAAAAATCTTGTCTTTCTTGCATGGGAAAATTCTTTATTGGTGATTGACAAGAATGTTGATATCAGCAAGCAAATACCAATAAGAAAAACTCACAAATAAATTATATACTAGGCAGTTTAGACTAAAGAACCTTTTGATGAAAGTGAAAGAGAAGAGTGAAAAAGTTGGATGAAAACTCAAGATTCAGAAAACTAAGATCATGGCATCTGGTCCTATTACTTCATGGCAAATAGATCCAGAAATAATGGAAGCAGAGAGATACTATTTTCTTGGGCTTCAAAATCACTGTAAATGATGACAGCAGCCATGAAATTAAAAGATGCTTGCTCTTTGGAAGAACAGCTGTGACCAAACTAGACAGCATATTAAAAAGCAGAGACATTACTTTGTCAACAACGGCATGTGTAGTCAAAGCTATCATTTTCCCAGTAGTCAGGTATGGATGTGAGAGTTGGACGACAAAGAAAGCTGAGTGCCAAAGAATTGATGCTTTTGAACTGTGAAGTTGGAGAAGCCTCTTGAGAGTTCCTTGGACTTCAAGGAGATCAAGCTAGTCAATCCTAAAGGAAATCAGTCCCAAATATTCATGGGAAGTACTGATGCTGACGGCACATGAGCACAGCCAAGAGGAGCTACCCTACTCCCAAGGGCAGGGGCAGCGGCCAAGAGGAGCTACCCTGGGCCCGTGGGCAGGGGTGGCAGCCAAGAGGAGCTACCCTGCATCAGAGGTAAGGAGCAGAGGCTGTGATTTGCTGAAAAGAGACCATTGTCCAAGGTAGGAGAAACCCAAATAAGATGGTAGGCACTGAGAGAGGGCATCAGAGGGCAGACAGACTGAAACTAAAATCACAGACAACATGCCAATTTGATCACACAGACCACAGCCTTGTCTAACTCAGTGAAACTAAGCCAGGCCGTGTGGGGCCACCCATGACAGCCGGGTCATGGTGGAGAGGTCTGACAGAATATGGTCCACTGGAGAAGAGAATGGCAAACCACTTCAGTATTCTTGCCTTGAGAACCAGTGAACAGTATGAAAAGGCAAGAAGATAGGACACTGAAAGATAAACTCCCCAGGTCGATATGTACCGAACATGGTACTAAAGAACACTGGAGAAATAACTGCAGAAAGAATGAAGGGAGGGAGCCAAAGCAAAAACAACACCTAGTTGTGAATGGAACTGGTGATGGAAGCAGGGTTTGATACTCTAAAGAGCAATATTGCATAGGAACCTGGAATGTTAGGTCCATGAATCAAGGTAAATTGAAAGTGGTCAAAAAGGAGAAAACAAGAGTGAACATTGACATTCTAATAATCAGTGAACTAAGATGGACTAGAATAGGTGAATTTAACTCAGATGACAATTATATCTACTACTGTGGACAGGAATCCCTTAGAAGAAATGGAGAAGCCATCATAGTCAACAAGAGTCCAAAATGCAGTACTTGGATGCAATCTCAAAAACGACAGAATGATCCTTGTTAGTTTCAAGGCAAACCATTCAGTATCACGGTAATCTGGTCTATGCCCCGACCAGTAATGCTGAAGAAGCTCAAGTTAAACAGTTTTATGCAGACCTACAAGAATTTCTAGAACTAACACCCAAAAAAAGATATCCTTTTCTTTTTGAGGACTGGAATGTAAAAGTAGGAAGTCAAGAAACACCTGGAGTAATGGCAATTTGGCCTTGGAGTACAGAATGAAGGAAGGCAAAGGCTAATAGAGTTCTGCCAAGATAATGCACTGGTCATAGCAAACACCCTCTTCCAACAACACAAGAGAAGATTCTACACATGGACATCACCAGATGGTCAACACCAAAATCAGATTGATTATATTCTTTGCAGCCAAATTTGGAGAAGCTCTATACAGTCAGCAAAAGCAAGACTAGGAGCTGACTATAGCTCAGATCATGAACTCCTTATTGCCAATATCAGAATGAAATTGAACAAAGTGGAGAAAATCATTAGACCATTCAGGTATGACTTAAATCAAATAAATCCCTTATGACTATACAGTGGAAGTAAGAAATTGATTTAAGGGACTAGATCTGATAGACTGAGTGCCTGATGAACTATGGATGGAAGTTCGTGACATTGTACAGGAGACAGGAATCAAGACCATTCCCAAGAAAAAGAAATGCAAAAAGGCAAAATGTCTGTCTGAGGAGGCCTTACAAACAGCTGTGAAAACGGAAGCGAAAAGCACAGGAGAAAAGGAAAGATATAGCTATTTGAATACAGAATTCTAAAGAATATCAAGGAGAGATAAGAAAGCCTTCCTCAGGATCGATGGAAAGAAATAGAGAAAAATGCAGAATGGGAAAGACTAGAGATCTCTTCAAGAAAATCAGAGATACCAAGGGAACATTTCATGCAAAGATGTTCACAATGAAGGACAGAAATGGGAGGGACCCAACAGAAGTGGAAGATATTAAGAAGATGTGGAAAGAATACACAGAAGAAAAAGATCTTCAGGACCCATATAATCACAATGGTGTGATCACTCACCTAGAGCCAGACAACCTGCAACGTGAAGTCAAGTGGGCCTTAGGAAGCATCACTATGAACAAAGCTAGTGGAGGTGATGGAATACCAGATGAGCTATTTCAAATCCTGAAAGATGATGCTGTGAAAGTGCTGCACTCAATATGCCAGCAAATTTGGAAAACTCATCAGTGGCCACAGGACTGGAAAAGGTCAGTTTTCATTCCAATCCCAAAGAAATGCAATGCCAAAGAATGCTCAAACTGCCACACAATTGCACTCATCTCACACGCTAGCAAAGTAATGCTTAAAATTCTCCAATCCAGGCCTCAGCAATATGTGAACTGTGAACTTCCAGATGTTGAGGCTGGTTTTAGAAAAGGTAGAGGAACCAGAGATCAAATTGCCAACATCCACTGGGTCATTGAAAAAGCAAGAGAGTTCCAGAAAAACATCTATTTCTGCTTTATTGACTATGCCAAAGCCATTGACTGTATGGATCACAATACACTGTGGAAAATTCTGAAAGAGATAAGAATACCATACCACCTGTCCTGTCTCTTGAGAAACCTATATGCAGGTCAGGAAGCAACAGTTAGAACTGGACATGGAATAATAGACTGGTTCCAAATAGGAAAAGAAGTATGTCAAAGCTGTATATTGTCACCCTACTTATTTAACTTATATGCAGAGAACATCATGAGAAATGCTGGGCTGGAGGAAGCACAGCTAGAATCAAGATTGCTGGGAGAAATATCAATAACCTCAGATATGCAGATGACACCAGCCTTATGGCAGAAAGTGAAGAAGAACTAAAAAGCCTCTTGATGAAAGTGAAAGTGGAGAGTGAAAAAGTTGGCTTAAAGCTCAACATTCAGAAAACTAAGATCATGGCATCTGGTCCCATCACTTCATGGGAAATAGACAGGGAAACAGTGTCAGACTTTATTTTTCTAGGCTCCAAAATCACTACAGATGTTAATTACAACCATGAAATTTAAAGACTCTTAATCCTTGGAAGGAAAGTATGATCAACCTGGACAGCATATTAAAAAAGAGAGACATTACTTTGCCGACAAATTCCGTCTAGTCAGGGCTATGGTTTTTTCCAGTAGTCATGTATGGATGTGAGAGTTGGACTGTGAAGAAAGCTGAGCGCCGAAGAATTGATGCTTTTGAACTGTGGTGTTGGAGAAGACTCTCAAGAGTCCCTTGGACTGCAAGGAGATCCAACCAGTCCATCCTAAAGGAGACCAGTCCTGGGTGTTCTTTGGAAGGACTGATGTTGAAGCTGAAACTCCAATACTTTGGCCACCTGATGCAAAGAGCTGACACATTGGAAAAGACCCTGATGCTGGGAAAGATTGAGGGCAAGAGGAGAAGGGGATGACAGAAGATGAGGTGGTTCGGTGGCATCACCGACTCAATTGATATGAGTTTGAATAGGCTTTGGAAGTTGGTGATGGACAGGGAAGCCTGGCATTCTACAATCCATGGGGTCACAAATAGTTGGACAGGACTGAGTGATTGAAATGTACTGAGGCAGCTTATAATAAGAGTATAATTATTTCCAAGATTTCCTATATATCACTATCAAAATGTTTGGAGTGTTTAGATGGATATGCTATTTCAAAATACTGGAAGTGCAATATATTGCCTTAGAAACTGTGCCCTGATACAAAAGTCATCTAATAAATTAGAAGTATGAGAAGATTAAAGATAAGAAAAAAATAGTTCATACATGTGGTTAGTATACTCTCTATCTGAGGCTTTGTTTATCTCCATAATGAAATGAAACCCTGGTGTTTGATAAATTTCTAATAAAATAGCCACCTAGCTATACAGATATTTTACTTTTTCTAGAAATATAAATTCATCTCCATTATCTAGTATTTGTCAAATTCCAAATGAAGTTTAGATTCATATCACACATGTCTTTTGAAGCTCATTCTGCTCCTTAATTTTACCTTCTTTGCTGTTTTTTATTAGTTATGATTTCTGGTTATTTTAACATTCAATATTTAAGAACCTGTCTCTCACTATACACACACATATACATTCTCTGTAAGAGACACACACACTTACTAACATATGTATTTATGGGATTTGGTAAAATAAGACTGATAATTCTTTTTCAAAGGCATGTTACGAATAGTGGCCCAAAAATATTATACAATTTCTTTCTAAACATGCTAATTTGGGGGGTTTGAGAGAAGTTTAAATCCCTGTAGGCAGAATGACAAAATATTCCCTATGTATGTAACTATTTCATTTATTCTAACACAGATACTCTATAGGTAGTTAATATTTTGTTACTTCTAATCATATTATAAGAAAGCATTTCACAATATATAAAATTTTTAGCAATGCAATTCCTTGCTGATTTCCTGAGAAAACAGAAAGAAGTATCAATACAAAGTGTTGAAAAGAAAGAGGAAGAAGCATAATTAGGATCTTGAAGATATAACTTCATCATTGTGGTGGTTTAGTCCCTAAGTCGTGTCTGACTCATGAGACCCAATGGAATTATCCTATGTCCATGGGATTCTCCAGGGAAGAATACTGGAGTGGGTAGGCATTTCCTTCTTCAGAGGATCTTCCCAACCAAAGGATTGAACCCAGGCCTCCCGTGCTGCAGGCTATCTACTGCATTGCAGGCAGTTTTTTGATCATCTGAGCTAACAGGGAAGCCCAAATTCATCATTAATTAATTCATCTACTTAAATCTTTCATTGTATACTCTTTTGTTAGTCACTATATTACAGGGTAAATTGGAAGTGGTCAAACAGGAGATGGCAAGAGTGAACATCCACATTTTAGGATTCAGTGAACTAAAATGGACTGGATTGGGCACATTTAATTCAGATGACTATTATATCTACTACTGTGGGCAAGAATCCCTTAGAAGAGATTGAATAGCCCTCATAGTCAACAAACGAGTCTGAAATGCAAAACTTGGGTTCAGTCTTGAAAATGACAGAGTGATCTCTGTTCATTTCCAAGGCAAACCATTTAATGTCACAGTAATCCAAGTCTATGCTCCAATCACTAATTCTGAATAAGCTGAAGTTAAATGATTCTACGATGACTTACAAGACCTTCTAGTTGGTGCTGGTGCTAAGTTGCTTCAGTTGTGTCCAATGCTTAGTGACCCCATGGACTGCAGCCTACTAGGCTCCTCTGTCCATGGGAGTCTCCAGGAAAGAGTACTGGAGGGGGTGCCATTGCCTTCTCTGCAAGACCTCTAGAAATAATGCCAAAAAATATTCCTTTTCATCATAGGGTTCTGGAATGCAAAAGTAGGAAGTCAAAAGATACCTGGAGTGACAGGCAAGTTTGGCCTTGGAGTACAAAATGAAGCAGGGCAAAGGCTAAAAGAGTTTTACTAAGAGAACACACTGGTCATAGCAAACAATTTCTTCCAACATCATAAGACACTTCTCTACACATGGACATCTCCAGATGGTCAATACTGAAATAAATTGATTATAATCCTTGTAGCATAGAAGAGCAAGGAGAGATAAGAAAGTCTTCCTCAGTGATCAATACAAAGAAATAGAGGAAAACAATAGAATGGGAAAGACCAGCGATCACTACAAGAGAATTAGAGAAACTAAGGGAATATTTCATGCAAGGATGGGCACAATAAAGGACAGAAATGGTAGGGACCTAATAGAAACAGAAGATATTAAGAAGAGGTGCAAGAATACACAGAAGAACTATATGAAAGAGATCTTAATCATCCATATAAACATGATCACTCACCTAGAGCCAGACATCTTGGAGTGTGATATCACGTGGGCCTTAGGAAGCATCACTGCAAACAAAGCTAGCGGAGGTGATGGAATTCTAGCTGAGTTATTTCAAATCCTAAAAGATGATGCTGTGAAGGTCCTGAACTCAATATGGCAGAAAATCTAGAAAACTCCTCAGTGGCCACAGGACTAGAAATGGTCAGTTTTCATTCCAATCCCAAAGGAAGGCAATGCCAAAGAATGTTCAAGCTACTCCATAATTAAACTCAACTCATACACTATCAAAGTAATGCTCAAAATTCTCCAAGCAAGGCTTAAATAGTACATGAACTGAGAACTTTCAGATGCCTCAGCTGGATTTAGAAAAGGCAGAGGAACCATAGATCAAATTACCAACATCCGTTGGATTATCAAAAGAGCAAGAGAGTTCTAGGAAAACATCTACTTCTGCTGTATTGACTAAGCCAAAGCCTTTGACTGTATGGATCACAACAAACTGTGGAACATTCTTAGAGATGAGAATACCAGAACACCTGATCTGCCTCCTGAGAAATCTGTATGCAGGTCAAGAAGCAACAGTTAAAAACCAGACATGTAAGAACAAACTGGTTCCAAATTGAGAAAAGACTACATCAAGGTAATATATTGTCACACTGCTTATTTAACTTATATGCAAAGTACATCATGAGAAACTCTGGGCTGGAGGAAGCACAAGCTGGAATCAAGATTGCTGGAAGAAATATCACTAACCTCAGATATGTAAATAACACCTTCCTTATGACAGAAAGTGAAGAGGAACTGAGAACCTCTTAATGAAAGTGAAAGAGGAGAATGAAAATGCTGGCTTAAAACTGAACATTAAAAAACGGACAATCATGGCTCTGGTCCCATCACTTCATGGCAAATAGATGGAGAAACAATGGAAACAGTTAGAGACTTTATTTTCTTGGGCTCCAAAGTCAATGCAGATGATGACTGAAGCCATAAAATTAGAAGATGCTTGCTCCTTGGAAGAAAAGTTATGACTACCCTAGACAGCATATAAAAAAGCAGATACATTACTTCACCAAAAAAGGTCTGTCTGGTCAAACATGGTTTTTCCAGTAGTCATGTATGGAAGTGAGAGTTGGACCATAAAGAAAGCTGAGTACTGAAGAATTGATGGTTTTTAACTGTGGTATTGGAAAAGACTCTTGAGGGTCCTATGGACTTCAAGGAGATCAAGCCAGTCAATTCTCAAGGAAATCAGTCCTGAATATTCATTGGGAGGACTGATGCTTAAATTCCAGCTTTGGCCACCTAATGCAAAGGAGTGACTCCTTTGAAAAGACCCTGATGCTGGGAAAGATTGAGGGCAGGAGGAGAAGGGGATGACAGAAGATGAGATGATTGGATAGCATCACCAAGTCTATTAACATAATTTTTAGCAATCTCCAGGAGTTGGTGATGGACAGGGATGCCTGGCATGCTTTATAACTATGGAGTTATAAAGATAAGACAGAAGGGAGAAACTGAACTGATGCTACATACTGGGCTTCCTTATTGGCTCAGATGGTAAAGAATCCAGCTGCATTGCAGGAGACCCAGGTTTGATCCCTGGGTCTTGAAAATCCCCTCAAGAAGGGAATGGCACCCCATTCTAGTATTCTTGCCTGGAGAATTTCATGGACAGAGTAACCTGGTGCTACAAACTGGGAGAATGTTAACGTGGAACACAAAATATTATAGTATAGACATTAGAAGCTTTATGTTAGACTACAGCTTGATTTTGAATTTAAAATACATAGTATGTGAATCACCTTGGACAAATTACTTAAATTATGATAATTATATCCAACTTATAATATTATTATGATTAAAGGAGATGGTGTTGAGAAAGAACTCAGTACAGTGTTCAAGAACATAAGTTCTCAATAAATAGCACTACTTTTACCATTCTTATTTAGAGATGGAATTTTCTTTCTAGAAACTTACAGCCTGATCAATCAACGACACCTGTACTCTGTGATAGGATCTAAGAGAGAAGTGAATAAAAGTTTCAAAAAAGCTTGGAGAGGAATGCCGTTCATCACAGCACAGTCTCGGTGCTGTCACAGAAGACACTATAATATAGGAGTAAGCAAGCCTGCAGTTTTTCAACATTATAGTCTCAATTGCTGTAGGATGATTTGCCCTCAGCTTATCTGGTGTTATTTGTCTGTGCAGACTTCAGAGTGGTCATTTACAAAATGTATCTCCTATCTTTGGAAACTATACAATATAATATCTAAAATAAATCTAAGTGAGTATTTAGGGTAATGTATTAAAGACATTTCTATTTCTCAGCAAATATTTTACTATGTAATGATTGAGTTCAGACTTGTATTTGAAACCCTTATTATTTGTCAAAATTTCTCTATAGATTGAGGATTAATGCATAGATCTCCTGTTTTACAGCTAGTTCATGGTCTCGAGCCATTCATCATACTGGCAGTTTGGTTCGATTGTTATTTAATCCAACTTTTTATGTAAATCCTAGATCCATTGATCTTGCACTGTATAAACATGTAGCTTTTTCTTTTCATCAGCCCTAGACAAGACTTTATTATGTGTTACTTATAAAACAAGGTTTGCTATTTTCAAATTGATTTTGACACAAAAGTTGAGAAATAAGAGGAAGTGCCATATCAAGTGTAGTGGCCATGCCTTTTTCTCAGGTTGGCAGTCACCCCTGATGCCCTACTGCTGACAGGAGTATGTTTCAGACAGATGGGTCCCCAGGGACACTCAGCAAAGTAGTAATAAAGGATGCATTATGAACATCTTCCATTTTGTGAGGAAGGCGAAATGCTCAAGAGCTGAAGGAGAAAAAAAAAGAGTATGCAGAGAAATGGAATTAAAATGACTGACATTATCTAGCCAACTGAGGAAAATTACAGGTTAGTCAAATAGACATCAATTTACTACCCAAGCTTCTGAATCTTTGTGATTGAGAATCAGAAAATGCCTTTTGAGGCTGTTTGCAGTCAGGCTCAACCATATATCTTTTTGGGAGACAGGATCATCTATCCTATGGGTTCAAGCCTCATGAACAGTTTTACACAAGTAGGAAATCAATTTAAGATGAATATTGAGTTCTATGATTATGAATAGGATTGGCAAAAACAAAAACAGGGCATCCAGCTATGTTTGAGTTTTAGATAAACAACAAATATATCTTTACTGTAAATATATCCCACATATTGTACAGAATACATTTATACGCAAGTATATACAGAGTGCATTAATACTAAATTGCAAAAAAAAAAAAGCATCTATTGCGTATCTGAAATTCATCTTTAACTGAATGTCTCATATTGTTTTAAATTTGGTACACTATTTGGGAAACAGTATGTCTCAGAAGGCTTCCGGTTTAATGTGTATGATAGAGTAAGAGGCATTTTGCTCTCTGCCTAAACAATTTCTGTAATTTGTTCAAAGTAACAAAGCTAGTCAACAATAGTTAGTTATTGCTTTTAATTATGATAATATTAAAATTGATTACCAAGTTTCAGCAATTTTTTCCTAGGCCTTGAGATAAACTGTTTTGACATCTGTGATCTCAATCTATGAACTGACGATCAGTAAGTAATATCACACCCATTTCATAGATGAAGAAATGGAGATTTGAGTTATTAAGTATTTTATTTTGCCCATGAAATGAGAATTTTAGTAAATTTGGGGATCAGTTCAGTTCAGTCACTCAGTCGTGTCCGACTTTGCGACCCCATGAATCACAGCACACCAGGCCTCCCTGTCCATCACCAACTCCCGGAGTTCACTCAAACTCATGTCCATAGAGTTGGTGATGCCATCCAGCCATCTCATCCTCTGTCGTACCCTGTTCCTCCTGCCCCCAATCCCTCCCAGCATCAGAGTCTTTTCCAATGAGTCAACTCTTCGCATGAGGTGGCCAAAGTACTGGAGTTTTAACTTTAGCATCGTTCCTCCAAAGAACACGCAGGGCAATTTGAGGATAGGTATTAGATAACAGCCATGCTTTAGTCTAAATTCCATAAATTACTGAAGCACAGCCATAAATGGATAGGCTTCAGCAATTTGTAAAACACTAGAATAATGGAGAAGGCAATGGCAACCCACTCCAGTACTCTTGCCTGGAAAATCCCATGGACAGAGGAGCCTGGTAGGCTGCAGTCCATGGAGTCACTAGAAGTCAGACACTACTGAGAGACTTCACTTTCACTTTTCACTTTCATGCATTGGAGAAGGAAATGGCAACCCACTCCAGTATTCTTGCCTGGAAAATCCCAGGGATGGCAGAGCCTGGTGGGCTGTTGTCTATGGGGTCGCACAGAGTCATACACGACTGAAGCGACTTAGCAGCAGCAGCAGAATAATGTTTAAAGTACAAATACTTACTAAATCAGAATATCTGAGGCTGTGACCTGGATGCCCCCATATTATATATGCTGATCATTTGCTTAGTTGATTCTTACACTGATAGGCCACAGACAAGTAAAAATACTATATTTCAGACTCAGTGGTAGCTCTACTTCTGACTCTATTAGGCAACTCAGAAGAAATGGAGTAGACTTTGGCAGCACCATGGGTAATGCTGTATTTTATTCTTAACAAACAAATAAATACCTAATAGATATCAGTTCTTTTTGATTGTTTCACTATTCCTCCATCACAGGTTGACAATGAACTTCTCCAATTTATGCTCAATAGGGTCACTAGTGGAAAAGAAGCCATCTGCAATGCAGGAAGCATAAGAGATGCAGGTTCAATTCATGAGTCAGGAAGATACCTTGGAGGAGGGCATGGCTACCCACTCCAGAATTCTTGTCTGGAGAAACTCATGGACCTAGAAGCCTGGTGGGCTACAGTCCATAGCAGTGAGTCAGACACAACTGAAGTGACTTAACACACATTGTTCATTTTACAGAATAAAGTTTTATAGCAATTGCATTACTCCTTTAGTATTGTTTCTGTGATTCTCTAATGATATTCTCTTTGAATAAGAATAAAATAATATTTCAAAATCTATCTAATATTATTTTGAATATCAGTGCTTGCTGCTGCTGCTAAGTCGCTTCAGTCGTGTCCGACTCTGTGCGACCCCATAGACGGCAGCCCATCAGGCTCCCCCATCCCTGGGATTCTCCAGGCAAGAACACTGGAGTGGGTTGCCATTTCCTTCTCCAATGCATGAAAGTGAAAAGTGAAAGTGAAGTCGCTCAGTCGTGTCCGACTCTTAGCGATCCCATGGACTGGAGCCTATCAGGCTCCCCTGTCCATGGAATTTTCCAGGCAAAAGTACTGGGGTGGGATGCCACTGCCTTCCCCCATATCAGTGCTTACATGGTACAAAATATGATACATATTTGAAACAAGTACAAATTACAGAATAGAAATAGGGAGACAGTTAAATAGCAGCAACTCTGAGAGACAGTAGATTAAGGCATTCATGAGTCTTCCGATGATAGCAGACAAGAAATATAGGATTCAGGACTTCAGAATCAGGAGATAAGAGTTTAATAGGTCCACTTAACCCAAGAAGTTTTAATAAAAACTTGAATTTTAAACCATGTCTTGTGAAGGCACACACATGTTGATTTGTACAAGGCATTTTTAGAAACTTTGGTAATTCTAGGAGATAAACACCTTCAGTATTTCATGAATTTCTAAAATGGAAAACAAGAAAAGTGATTATTTTTGGTATTAGGAAAACTCCTCATTTATTTTTAACACTGAGCTCTAGATAATTGAAAAAAAAAAAAAAAAAAAGAGAGACTGAGAAGTCTTTACACTTGTTCTTTGAGGCTGATACAAGGGTGTCTTGTGATAAGGAGTTTAGTCAAGAATAAATTAACTTCCCTAATATGGACTATAAAAACACATGGTTGAGAAGAAACTGGTAGGTCAGTTATCTACATTTTAATTTAATATGTATTACTCTCCTTATAATCCCTGGACCTAACCAACTCTATGTATCACATGATCTTGTATTTCCAGCTAGGAATAATTTGATTTCCAATTCATTTTCTGGCTAGAAATAAATGGTCTTTCCCTGGATTTTGAATGAAGAGAGACATGAACAGCTGTACAGTCAGAAGCAAGATAGAAAAAAAAAAAAAAAAAAAGGTCACATTGGGTATAACTGATCACTGTTAATTGTTTGTTGTTAGCACATGAGCACAAAAATTCCTGCTATCCAGCTCTACTCACAAATGACAACATTTGTTCCCATTGTAATTTCAGAATGATAAAAATTTTCTAAATTTCCATGAGGTGTATTTTTACTCTTAAAATAGCCCCATCTCCTTTGGTTTTAACTAGTTTGAGTGGATTTCTCTTTCTTGAAATATAATAAATTAGAATTTAAAGAATAATCTTTAAATTTTTCTAAATTATAAGTGATTACATTTCAGTTTTATTCTTAAATCTACTAGTATGTTTTTCCCTACCTCTTTAATATCATCTATGAAGTGGAGGGTGGGATGATTTGGGAGAATGGCATTGAAATATGTATAATATCATATGTGAAATGAGTCACCAGTCCAGGTTTGATGCCTGGGGCTGGTGCACTGGGACGACCCAGAGGGATGGTATGGGGAGGGAAGAGGGAGGAGGGTTCAGGATGGGGAACACATGTATACCTGTGGCGGATTCATTTTGATGTATGGCAAAACCAATACAATATTGTAAAGTTAAGTAAAATAAAATTAAAGAAAAAATAAATAAAGACCAAAGCAAACTTGGAGTAAAAAAAAAAAAAAGAAATAAATAAAATTTTCACTTAGTGGCAATTTAAAATGAGTGTTAAATGCATGTATGATCTTTGAGAGAATAGAATCAGAAATTAATGGTATGTCCTTCACAGGTCTCTACTGTTAATTGCACTGAAAAAATCTTCAATCTACAATCTTCAATCTACGAACCACAATCTAAGCTTCATCCAACAAGGGAGCTGAAATCTTTCTGAGTGCTTTGTGATTTTCATGCACAGCCTTTCATCAAAATTGTCATGTGAACTTTAAACATTTTGTATCAGATCAGATCAGATCAGTCGCTCAGTCGTGTCCGACTCTTTGCGACCCCATGAACCACAGCACGCCAGGCCTCCCTGTCCATCACCAGCTCCCAGGGTTACAAAGACTCACATCCATCAAGTCAGTGATGCCATCCAGCCATCTCATCCTCTGTCGTCCCCTTCTCCTCCTGCCCTCAATCCCTCCCAGCATCAGAGTCTTCTCCAATGAGTCAACTCTTCGCATGAGGTGGCCAAAATACTGGAGAATCTTGTATACAAGATTATAATTACTTTAACTCTTTAAAAATTCAGATTTATTTTGTGAGATTCTTCTTTTTCTAGACCTTATCTGTTGTCAGAATGGAATTTAGAATATGCAGTTTAATGGAATGTAAAGCATATGAAGCAATAATGAGCATGAGCATGCGCTTGAACCATAGTAGCTCACGTTGCACCTTGACATCCAGATGAAAATAAAACTGCTTTGCTTGTAGTTGTTGCCCATTCAGGAAACAACATTTATAGAAACTTTGAAGAAACAGCTGTGATTTACCAAAAATTACTCACTTGTTAATGTTGTAATAAATTACATTCATTGACTTCATTGAACCCAACTCATGCAATATAAAATGAGATGGTATTTTAGATCTCAAAATATAAAGTTAAGTCTGAAGTTAGCTATAATTTATGGTTGCCCTTATATTTGAATAAGCAGTTCAATTAAATATATGATATTAAAAGTTGAATTTTATGTTTTTGTTATAGAGGATTATGATTGAATATGCAATTATTCATATACTTGGACTATTTTGAAGATTGGAAAGCAAACAATTCATGTTGTGACCCTCACACTTACTTGCTGTATTATTCCCTAGTGTGCCCTGACTTTTAAAGTAAAATAATCATAGTATCACTACATGGGAAATAGATGGAGAAACAGTGGAAACAGTGTCAGACTTTATTTTTCTGGGCTCCAAAATCACTGCAGATGGTGACTGCAGCCATGAAATTAAAAGACACTTACTCTTTGGAAGGAAAGTTATGACCAACCTAGATAGCATATTCAAAAGCAGAGACATTACTTTGCCAACAAAGGTTCGCCTAGTCAAGGCTATGGTCTTTCCTGTGGTCATGTATGGACGTGAGAGCTGGACTGTGAAGAAGGCTGAGCGCCCAAGAATGGATGCTTTTGAACTGTGGTGTTGGAGAAGACTCTTGAGAGTCCCTTGGACTGCAAGGAGATCCAACCAGTCCATTCTGAAGGAGATCAGCCCTGGGATTTCTTTGGAAGGAATGATGCTAAAGCTGAAACTCCAGTATTTTGGCCACCTCATGCGAAGAGTTGACTCATTGGAGAAGACTCTGATGCTGGGAGGGATTGGGGGCAGGAGGAGAAGGGGATGACAGAGGATGAGATGACTTGATGGCATCACTGACTCGATGAATGTGAGTCTGAGTGACCTCCGGGAGTTGGTGATGGACAGGGAGGCCTGGCGTGCTGCAGTTCATGGGGTTGCAGAGTTGGACACGACTGAGTGACTGATCTGATCTGATCTGATAGGGTTATTGTAAATATTAAAGGAAATAAAACAAATAAAATTTGGCATATTGTTTGATACTAAAATGATGTGAAAAGCTAATATGCTTTAATTTAAAACTTGGGTGAAATCAGCAAGAGAACAAATTCTGTATAAAATGTTAGTTAATATATTTGAATAAGAAATGGCTAGATATAGGGAGACTGGGGTGGAATGAATTGAATTCCCCAAATTTTGAGTATTTTGTCAAGTTTAAATCATTACCCTAGGCACTTACTTAAACTTAACAGTAGATAAAATTGCATCTCTGTGGTTCTCACTGTCTGCAGTAAGTATATAAATCTGTGTCCTTCATAAAAGAGAGAAATGAGTGTCCTCCTAAGGCCCTACACAAGTTAGACACTCTTTCTAGTGGTAGTTTCAGAACAGGGTAGGAGAAGAAGGAACAATTAAATGGTTTCCCAATTCTCAAACACAGAGTCAAGGAAATAAGGAGATCCTGGGGCTTGACCACTTGGACCAGTGGCAAAAATAGAACCAGAATCAAGCAGTGAGGGAAGATGTGGAGGACAAGAAAAGGAGGGCTATTTGAGAATAACTCTATAACACTACCCAATAAGGAATTAAAATTTGTTTTGCACCATCCTATTGGTCCTTACTTATGTTCATCACCTGTGTTCAATCTCTTTATGGGCCATGAATAACATATTCAAGCTGCAAATTATTCAGGATACAATCTGTAGGATAGGACTGTGAGGGGGTAGTATCACTACTGGGATCAAGGTTATCTAATGTTTTCTATGTCATAAACTGTGCACCTACATGCTGGACCAAAGACATATGTTGCCTATCAACAGAAGTAGAAGTCTGAACACTCCCATCCACTGCATCTTAGTGTCAGAATCTCCAGGAAAATACAACTCAGTCAAGCTATGGATAAAATAGATACTCACATGGAGAACAGATAAAGCAATATTAACCTTAATAGTGGGTGTCAGTCCCCCACAGTCAAAAGATTCTTCCCCAAATTAGTCAGAATTTTTCACTTTTAATATGACCATGCCCATCTCAGTTTGCATGAGAGAATTCTTCCTTGAGAAAGTAGTTCCACAGTAATTATTAACAACACTCCCTTTTACTCTCAAAATATTCTGATTCAGATGATTAAATGTATGATGTATATAATGTGTGTGTGCGTGCGCTCAGTTGTATCTCACGCTTTGTGACGCCAAGGAATGTAGCCCACCAGGCTTCTCTGTTCATGGAATTTTCCAGACAAGAATACTGGAGTGAATTGCCATTTCCTACTTGAGGGACTCTTCCCAACCTGAGAATTGAACACCTGTATCTTGTGGCTCCTGCATTGACAGTCAGATTCTTTACTGGGAAGTCTAAACATATGGTCCTCATTAATCCTATGGGACCTAACACTTGGGATTAAGGAGAAGTCAAGTTAGCTTTAGAATCAGTAGAATTTCACATTCTGTTTCAATCCTACCTAGTGGAACTGCTGAAGACAAACTGATCTAAAAGACATAAGCCATTGCTTCAGGTGTTGTTTTCCAACCATTTTGTGCTAAATGACCCACAGTGAGCTGGCTTGAGGTTCACTGCAGACCTGGAAGGGATCTATGTACCTGTCACTATGAACCAAGTCCACATGGAATTTTCTTTCTTCCTAATCCTTCTTCTCACTAGTAAGGTGCAAAGAGAATCTTGGGGATTTGCCTTGTTTGTATTTATTGACCATTTAAAAATGAGTTATTGTTTAGAAAACATTACTCTTGTTAGTTTTTTATTGTTTGGAGAGTTTCAGAATGCTTTTAAACCACTTTTAAAAGAATAAAGCAAAATGCAGGTCAGTTGTCATAAATTCAGCTGACAGGCAATGTACTGAGAAGGTAAAGAAAGAAAGATTCAGCAGTGAAATGAAAATGTCCATTAGACTGCAGGTAACTTATTGATACAATCTCTAGGATAAAACACTTTCATTCTCTTTCTCTCTCTTTCCTTCCCACTCCTTTCCTTTGGTTGGGTCATCGGGGGCAAATCCAATTAGATCATAGGCCATTTTCTAGAGATCTTAGTCAATTGACTTACAGTTTTTATTCATCAAAACAATGAAGCTTTAATAAAGGCACAAATCTATCACTCTAGTAAAACATCTTCAAACAATTCATATCAGTTTACATTTTATGTTTGATATATTACAGTTAATCATCCTTCTGAGTTCAGTAAAACAAATGCAATATGCCAACTCCCAGAAACTGGAAGGAGAATATTCTCATTTTTAGCCCTCCTGATTAAGAAGATAAGGAGCATACAATATATTAGTTTTCAGAATTTGCTATGAAGCTTCCTTAGAATTATTGATGGAAAGAGAAATTTTGAAGCTGCCAAACAGGCTAGGACTTGCAAACTAATTACATCACTCCCTTATTGGGAAACTATAGCCAAATTAATTGGTCAGTCAGAGTCCAGATTTTTCACATTAAAAATGGGGATTTGTTTACTCATTTACTAGTGAGTATATTGGCTTCTGTTAGGAAATGGTAATCCACTCCAGTATTCTTGCCTGGGAACGCCCATGGACAGAGAAGCCAAGTGGGCTACTGTCTGTGGAGTAGCACATGACATGTGCAACTAAGTTCATGACTTAGTGACTGAAAAACAAACAATTGACTTATTTTATGACCAACCTAGATAGCATATTGAAAAGCAGAGACATTACTTTGCCAACAAAGTTCCATCTAGTCAAGGCTATGGTTTTTCCAGTAGTCATGTATGGATGTGAGAGTTGGACTGTGAAGAAAGCTGGGCACCAAAGAACTGATGATTTTGAACTGTGGTGTTGGAGAAGACTTTTGAGAGTCCCTTGGACTGCAAGGAGATCCAACCAGTCCATTCTGAAGGAGATCAGCCCTGGGATTTCTTTGGAAGGAATGAGGCTAAAGCTGAAACTTCAGTACTTTGGCTACCTCATGCGGAGAGTTTACTCATTGGAAAAGATTCTGATGCTAGGAGGGATTGGGGGCAGGAGGAGAAGGGGATGACAGAGGACGAGATGGCTGGATGGCATCACTGACTTGATGGAAGTGAGTCTGAATGAACTCCCGGAGCTGGTAATGGACAGGGAGGCCTGGCATGCTGCGATTCATGGGGTCGCAAATAGTCGGACACGACTGAGTGACTGAACTGAACTGAACTGATGAGCCAAACACCACAGCACTGAATAAAGTTGGTGAACAAAATGGATATGGTTTCTGCCCTCAGGAACCTATAATCTAGTGAATATTCAATATTTATCATCAAGAAAATAATACTACCCATTATTATCGGAATTAAGTGAGATAATTTATATAGAGCTCGGAGTTCTAGTTTCCAAAATAATGTAAAAACTTATTGCTTGTCGTATTGCTAATGAAAGAAGTGGAATATTAGGTCAAAAACTGCTAAGCAGAAACAGAAATATGATTTATGTACTTTTTATACATTCTCTACCACTAGTACCACTCTGATAAAAGCTTGATTTCCTTGATTTTGGTGGGTAGTCACTTACTGCATAATTGTCCCCATGAATAAAGGCATGGTTGTAAATCCCATGAAAGACAACCATCATCTGTCTATGTCTGGCATCTTGTTTATGGATATTTGATGACTTTAACTTCAATACTTTGGCCACCTCATGTGAAGAGGTGACTCTTTGAAAAAGACTGTGATGCTGGGAGGGATTGGGGGCAGGAGCAGAAGGGGATGACAGAGGATGAGATGGCTGGACGGCATCACCGACTCGATGGACATGAGTTTGAGTAAACTCCGAGGATTGGTGATGGACAGGGAGGCCTCGCTGCGATTCATGGGGTCACAAAGAGTCAGACACTACTGACCTACTGAACTGAACTGAACTGAAACGATGACTTTTCACCTTTTTATAAACTATGAGAGAAATAGACTTTTGGGTTGCTGGTTCTTAAGCATACAAAATTGACACGTGTGACTTGCAAGTAGTAATATTATATCAAAACAATGTTGTAGCAAAAACATTAGGGCACGCATTTCCGCAGGTTCCTTTATTATCCTCATTTATTGTTTTCTCAAATGCTATACTGCCACTAAATAGTATGTCTAAAATATAAGCAGAAATATATCATGGTATATTTGTATATATATGTAAACATAGCTGCGCCTTAAGACTACTTTAAATGAATAAATTATATAAATTTTGTTAATTTAAACATTTTAATACATATGTACATTAAAATTTGTAATAACTAGTTTAAAAATCAATAAAATGATATACCTATAGAATGATCCACCTTTCTTAAGATGTATTTATGAAAAATATTAGTTGCTTTCATTTGACTCTTTTGAATTTTTACATAAACATGTATAATTTATTTTCTTTCAAAGCAGGTAATATGAAAGTACTGTTCTTCACCAATAATATCTTCACTTCAAGGCAGCCAAAGATGAATAATTCATGCAAAAATTTTGGAGGAAGATAAAAATCAAGTCTCTTGATGTCACACTGAATAAAATCCCACTACCAGAAAAATAATTTGAGAAACAAAATTTTGTTGTATTATAAAATATGTAAATCAGAAAATCAAAATAATTATGGAGTAAAAAAAAGGAAAAAGTAAGTAATCAAATTTGAGTATCTTACTCTGGATTTGAGCATGAAAATCTGTGCTTTTACCTTAGCTTTTCTCTAATTAATTTTGACTCTTCAATCTTGCTTTTAACAGGTTATTTACATGATTCTCAGAGTAGATGGAATAGATAACCCCCTGTGTTGAGAGATAATTCTTCCTGGGTCTGAATTTTATGCTCATCTTCTGAGCAGAAAGCATATACAGCTTTGTTTAGAGATGTTTTCCTGAGTCTTGGAAACATAAAGATGGTGACTACTGGAGATATTTAGAACTATCTCTCCCTGATCTCCTTCTAAGGATAAATAAAGCTAGAAGCATCTCTCTTTCCTCTCCAGAGATATTTCATGTCAGGATAAGATAATATTTCTAGCTTCAAAAGACAGGAGGCTAAATCTGTCCAAAGCACCCATGTAAAAACAGGATCTCAAAATTCTGGTGTCCCTCATATTGATCCATCATAGTACTCTTCCTAAATCTTAAATCCTTTCTAATGACTTCCCTTGCATTATCTAATTTAATTCTCAGGAAGGTCCAGAGAGATAGATATCATTATTTCCCTCTTACAGATAAGAGAATTGAGACTTAGATAAAATAATTTGCCAAGTTAATCTAAAGAGAAAATAACAAGGTTGGAATCCACACATATATGGTCCACCTCCAGAATGGGCACACTATGGCATGAAATAACATCATCTCACATGAGGATTAAAGAAATAAAATAAAAAGTAAATAAATTGGCAGGTTATCAACATTTATTTTATGTATAAATATACCAGTTCCTAACTATCTTATTAAGCCTGAAATCTCGATTTAGCCATCTCAGGGAATGCAATTTTCAAGTTTGCAACAGTAATGAAAGACATTTCTTTCAGGCACAAACCAGCAGCAATGAAATTCAGATAATACTATATGGCCATAATAAAAATACTTCTGTGCCACACTTGTGTTCCAGTTGGCCTGCCACTTGAATAATACATACGCCCTCCAGTCAAAATCAGAACTAAATAGCATGTTGTGATAGTTCTTTCTTTGCAAGGTTTTAAAAAAGACAAGAAGATAAGAATAAATACATACAGCATATAAAGAACCTCCATGTAAAAGGAAATCCATAAATCTCAGTAGACTTAAAAAGCAAATACTTACAAAGTAAACCTAACTGAATAACATATGAATATTAAAACTAGCCCAAGTGCAACAGCTTGTTGATTAGCTACGGTAAATCATTAGGTTCACTTCAATCTGTAGCTTGTGGTCCTTTTCTAGAAATAAGCATGAACCGGATGAAATATAACAGTCAGTTAGTCCTGCAGGGTTTATTTCCTACTGAACTACTATGGAATTTTTCTCTTCTTTTTGTGTATTGTCAATATTTGAAATTTCTTCAAGTATTCCTATTTCATAAAATAGCATATAGCATTTTAAAGTCAATACTAAAGTAAAACTATTAAAAAATCTCAACCATGCTAATTATTTTTCAGTTTTATTATATGGAATTGACTTATTTACTGATATGAGTAGAATAAGTTATTTTCTAAATATGTAGTCACTTTCAATAGTTAAGAGAATTGCAGTGTAATGTCCCTCATACATATTTCACATATATGAATTTTACTATATAGTTCACACATAAATGTATATTTTATACATATTTAATTTCATATAAACTTACATGTATCAATTTTAATATAAGGTTCATATATATAAATATTTACTCAATTTCACACTTGAGTAAATGAAACAAAATAAAAAATGTATCTAGATTGAACAGGATTTTGAAGTTAACAAGTATTTCTAAATAGGGGATCACTGTAGATGGTGATTGCAGCCATGAAATTAAAAGATGCTTACTCCTTGGAAGGAAAGGAGTGACCAACTGAGATAGCATATTCAAAAGCAGAGACATTACTTTGCCAACAAAGATCCATCTAGTCAGATCAGATCAGATCAGATCAGTCGCTCAGTCGTGTCCGACTCCCTGCGACCCCATGAACTGCAGCACGCCAGGCCTCCCTGTCCATCACCAGCTCCCGGAGGTCACCCAGACTCGCATCCATCGAGTCAGTGATGCCATCCAGCCATCTCATTCTCTGTCGTCCCCTTCTCCTCCTGCCCTCAATCCCTCCCAGCATCAGAGTCTTCTCCAATGAGTCAACTCTTCGCATGAGGTGGCCAAAATACTGGAGTTTCAGCTTTAGCATCATTCCTTCTAAAGAAATTCCAGGATTGATCTCCTTCAGAATGGACTGGTTGGATCTTCTTGCAGTCCAAGGGACTCTCAAGAGTCTTCTCCAACACCACAGTTCAAAAGCATCAATTCTTCGGCGCTCAGCCTTCTTCACAGTCCAGCTCTCACATCCATACATGACCACAGGAAAGACCATAGCCTTGACTAGGCGAACCTTTGTTGGTAAAGTAATGTCTCTGCTTTTGAATATGCTATCTAGGTTGGTCATAACTTTCCTTCCAAGGAGTAAGCGTCTTTTAATTTCATGGCTGCAGTCACCATCTGCAGTGATTTTGGAGCCCAGAAAAATAAAGTCTGACACTGTTTCCACTGTTTCCCCATCTATTTCCCATGCAGTGATGGGACCAGATGCCATGATCTTCGTTTTCTGAATGTTGAGCTTTAAGCCAACCTTTTCACTCTCCACTTTCACTTTCATCAAGAGGCTTTTTAGCCCCTCTTCACTTTCTGCCATAAGAGTGGTGTCATCTGCATATCTGAGGTTATTGATATTTCTCCCGGCAATCTTGATGCCATCTAGTCAAGGCTATGGTTTTTCCAGTAGTCATGTATGGATGTGAGAGCTGGACTGTGAAGAAAGCTGAGCACCAAAGAATTGATGCTTTTGAACTGTGGTGTTGGAGAAGACTCTTGAGAGTCCCTTGGACTGCAAGGAGATCCAACCAGTCCATTCTATAGGAGATCAGCCCTGGGCGTTCTTTGGAAGGAATGAGACTAAAGCTGAAACTCCAGTACTTTGTCCACTTCATGCGAAGAGTTGACTCATTGAAAAAGACTGATGCTGGGAGGGATTGGAGGCAGGAGGAAAGGGGACAACAGAGGATGAGATGGCTGGATGCCATCACTGACTCTATGGATGTGAGTTTGAGTGAACTCCGGGAGATGGTGATGGACAGGGAGGCCTGGAGTGCTGGGATTCATGGGGTCGCAAAGAGTCGGACATGACTGAGCGACTGAACTGAACTGAACTGAAATCATCATAGAGACTTCTTGATATTAGAACAAATAAAGTTATTGAATACCAAATCATCATGATACCAATTAGTGTATTAAGTTCAATATAAGATAAAATAATTCAATTAGGTAAATTGAAAAATGCAGTGATGGTCCCAGGGGAATTCTTGTACCTATAGGATGCAAAGTCAATGACATTTCCTCACCAGGAAGCTCAAGCATTATTGCAAACTAAGCTAGAGGAAGGGTTACCCACTGAGAATACAAAAAAGATGGACCAATATTTTTTCCATTGGATATTTCCTAATAACAAAAGAAAGATTCAAAGAATTCAGTATTTCCTCACCTCTAGAAACAAAAGTTAGCAGTTCATTACAAAACCCACTTTGTCCATAATATCTCATTTATAGAACACAGTTGTGCTTACTTTTCATGAGCAATGAATATTTCTATTAAGACTCTGTATTACAATATTGATGTGTTCCAAAGGCAATCACCCCTGCTTGCAACATGTACTTTACCAAAGAGAAGGAAAACATGTCTGTAGCTCTGTGAAGTTATAATATTGTGTGTATAAAAGTCATATGCTCTTAAAGAAAATTTGTATTTTTCATCAAAAATTCTGGAATCTTTCTGGAAACCTGTGTGATATTCATCACCTCTTACTGTGTGTCAAGGGTTCTCAAGATCACTCTTGGACTTGACGAAAAAGTAGAAGGACCAAGATATTCTTACATGTGCATTTATAGTTTATTATAGCAGAATGATTCAGATTAAAATCAGCAAAGAAGAAAAATACAAGGCACAAAGTCCAGGAGAAATCAGGTGTGAATATCCAGGTGTTCCTCCTAGTGAAGTTACATGGAGGTGCACTTAATTCTTCCAGCAATGATACTTGACATGTGTGAAGTAATGCCAACTGGGGAAGTTCAGCCAAGCCTTGTGTAAAGATTTTTATTGGCAATATGACTGGCCTTAATAAGTCAAATTCCAGTCCCTTCCCTACTCTACCAAGCAAAAACCAATCTTCACCATAAATCAGTGTCAGGATAAATGGTACAGTAGAGTTCCTAAACCTCAAATGTATATAATCTTATTACTTAAAATATTATAAGGAACAGTCCTGAAGGCAGGTCTATCTTTGGAATGTATAAGATTTGAGTAACCCAGGTCAGCTGAATGGTCTCTTTATTGCCTAATTACATTCTATTGGCCTTAATTCCTTTGCATTATATAGATATGGTAATAACATTTAAGCTATGTATTCCAGAAGTTATTTTAAAAATTTATTTTGATGAGTCATGTACAAATCCCAGACAAGTATTTAGTTATTATTGTTACCATACTGATGAAAGTTGATTAGTCAATAAAAACAAATGAAGAATGTGACTTTTATATACCATGTTGATAATATTCTGCTGCTCTTTAGTAATTAATTTCATTTTTTTAAACATGAAAATAAAAGAAAATTCTGCTTAAAGATAGACATTGTTTGCATTATATAATATCCAATTATATAGTTAATTAGATAATTATAGTATCAGTGTGGTATTTTTTAATATTCACAATAGACAATGAACTAATTTTCCAATTGGTAATTTATATAGTACACACACACATACATATATAATACACTGATTCATAAATATGAAGACATACTGTGGATGGAAAACTAATAGGCAAAAGAGATTTAAATCATGTATTAAGTATCTATTTCTCAAAAGAGACAATGATTTAAATCAGGATGTAAGTTTAATTTACCTCTGTGAAATGCTATGAGAGACGTAGAATATTTTATTATATTTTTCCAGTCCCTGCCTCCTGCACAACCCTTGCCCAAAATAGTAAATATGCATTTTATGATTTGATGTTTGGGTGTGAATATTTGCGTAGGTAATTTGCATGTGTTAGGCACTAAACAATATTTGGACGTTGTAGTAAACAGTTCTCAGTGGGGGTTCTTCACATTTTTACGAAGCTTTCTTCACATTTCCTTGGTTTACTCACAGTGAAATTAATAGCACTAAAACCTACTACTACAGTACTCATTCACTATTACATCATAAGATACAAACTAATGATACAGCTTTTGCTAATTAGATACACATTCATGAATATTGGGCTTCCCTTGTGGCTGAGCTGGTAAAGAATCCTCCTGCAATGCACGAGACCTGGGTTCAATCCCTGGGTTGGGAAGATCCCTTGGAGAAAGGAAAGCCTACCCATTCTACTATTCTGGCCTAGAGAATCCCATGGACTGTTTAGTCCATGGGGTTGTAAAGGGTCAGACACGAATGAACAGCTTTCACTTTCACTTTCTTTCATGAATCTTTGAAATTAAATTCACTGGAGAAAGACGGAATTCATTTTGATAGTGTGAAGTGTGATAGAGATGTAGGGAGCCTAGCATTTTCTGCCTTGTCAATAGCTTCTGGATTCAGCAGCTTTTGACTGTGGGGAAGATGGAATGGTTCTAAAGCTGACAGCTCTCATGGTGCTTTCCTGATATCAGGGCTTACAAATAGTGGAAGCAACTTTGCCAGGCTTGTTTGGGATTGTGTATCTGGTTGTTGTTGTTTGGTAGCTCAGTTGTGTCTGACTCTTGTGACTCCATGGACTGTAACATGCCAGCTACAGTCCTGTAGCTTCCCTGTCCTTCATCATCTCCTGGATCTTGCTCAAATTCATGTCCATTGAGTCGGTAATGTCATTCAGCCATCTCATCCTCTGTTATACCCTTCTTCTCCCATCTTCCATCTTTCTTAGCATGAGGTTCTTTTCAAATAAGTCAGCTCTTTGTATCAGGTGGCCAAAATATTGGAGCTTCAGCTTCAACATCAGCCCTTCCATTGAATATTCAGGACTGATTTCCTTTAGGATGGACTGGTTTGATCACCTTGCAGGCCAAGGGACTCTCAAGAGTCTTCCCCAACACTTCAGGTCAAAAGCATCAATTCTTTGGTGCTCAGCTTTCTTTCTGGTCCAACTGTCACATCCATACATGACTATGTGAAAACCAATGGTTTTTCCAATAGCTTTGACTAGATGGACCTTTGTTGGTAAAGTAACTTCTCTGCTTTTTAATATGCTGTCTAGATTTGTCATAGCTTTTCTTCCAAGGAGCAAATGTCTTTTAACTTCATGGCTGCTGTCACCAGCCATGGAATTGTATTTCTGGTAGTCAGTTCTGGAAATGCTCCTAGAGTGTTTTTCTTCATGCGTTCAAAAATTATGTGAGATCCATTAATAACCTCCTTTTTAATTAAACTATTTAAGGTTGCTAATTCTGTTGCCCAAACAAAGGAGAATGAGGAGAATGGCTAAGGACACTCACTTATGATGTATTTGAGGTACCATATCAAGTTCCAATTCTGCTACTAACTCTCACTTCTAAGACTTATCTTTCTAAAAACCAGTACATACTTTGAAGTATTTTTCAGAAAATAATGGATGTTAAGCCTTCCCTACATCACCCAATAATAACCAAAGGTATTGCTACTGATGCTAATGCCACAACAAATTCTTTAATTATGTCTCATAGGCAGAAGATAAACACTCAGAAAGTATAAAGCTGTTATTCAATCATTAACTATAAAGTAGTCAATGTATGATTAGAGATTATATTTGAAATTGTTAGAATATTGAAGGCAATATGTATAGATTTATTTTTCTTACTCAGCCTCTATGCCATGTCTCATTCTTTTGAGGCTGCCAGAGATGACTCTGGAATTTTGCATCATTCACCTAAGTAATTCCTAAATGGGATGCATCCAACATCAGCTGAAGAGACCAAAAACAATGCAAAATTATAAAGTAATCCTTCAAAAATTTGATCAATAAGGTTGTTTCAGTTATTTAAGGATGGAAAGACTTACTAATAAATATTTCCAAGATGACTTAGTATAGAATTAAGTAATGAAGTAATTAACTAACAAATAGAATCAGAAACACCTATCCATACATGCATACATATACAAGCGGTCATTTAGGTGGCATAAGGAGGGTCAGGTGGGGCTGAACTAAAATATTTATAAAGTCTGCTCCAATACTGATAGTTTAAAGATCCATGAGACTGTAAAACTAAAAAACATGAGTAAAGTTAATTAGGAACAATTTCCTGATGAGTTTTGGGTTAGTGATGGACGAGAAGAAAGAGGCAGTTAAGGCCAACCAGCTGGAAAGGAAAAGGGCTACATATGGTGCCACATCAAAATAAGCATTTACATATTAAGTCCAGCCTCTGCCTGAACTCATATTATGTAAGCCATAATTTCCCTCTTAATAAAACATAAATATTAAATAAGCTACTTTTGCTGCTGTGGTACTTTCATCATGCTCAGGAAAAGTTGTTTACTACTCATCATATCTTTGCTTTGCTGACATTTCAGGTTGAATACAGTCGTTTCATGGTTCATTCCTGGTTGGTTTGCCTTGGCAGTGAGTGTTTGCACATTAACTGATGACATCACATGCTGTCTCTATCCAACTTTGTACGTTTCACACTGTGAAATGTTATTGTATTATCACTTTCTTTCATGCAACACTAATAAGCATGTGAAGCATCAACCTTTGAAGATACTTTTGTTTATTTCAGGACTCTATTTCAGACTATTAAAGTATCGTTTGTAAGAAACTGTTAAGCTTTATTTTATGATAAGGGAAGTTGAATAAGGCCTGCCCTTTCAAAAATCTTTCATAGATATGCTTAATATCTGGTATTTCCTAATTGGTCAGGATTGGTTTAGAATAATTCAGTATAAATAATCAAATAACACACCTCCATAGCAGTAGGAATTCACGGAAAAAGAGATCTTAAAAAAGTGAATATTCGTTTTAAGTGAATTCAGTTAGACTAATACAAATAAGTGTTTTCTTATCACTTTGGATGAATCATCTCAAATTTACTCAAGCAATAGAATTTGCATTTTTAAAATTTGATGAAAATAAAGAATACTAAAATTCTTTAACTCAGAACCCACAACTGAGAAAGAGAAGAAAACTATCTAGAATATAAAATTAGTAAAATTCAGTAAATATAGTGGCAATCTTGTTAAGTCTATACTTTCTCCAAGTCAACTATAAATTCTAGTCTTTCTATATATTATACAAGTGGTTTACTTACCCTGGAAATATTTAGACACATATGAGTCAAAATATTCATGAATAGTTGATACAACATTGATTGAGGATCACTGATTATCACCCTGCTGCTTCCTGTTTCTTGTCTGGCATTGCTTCGTCCACTTAAGGGAATCATGAAAATTTAGAGCTACAAGAAGTCTCAGCACCTATATGAAAGTGCTGGTTGCTCAGTAAACTTTTTGTGACCCCAACTTTTTGTGACTCCGTGGACTGTAGCCCACCAGGCTCCTCTGTCCATGGGATTGTCCATGCAAGAACACTGGAGTGTGTTCCCATTCCTTTCTCCAGGAGATCTCCCTGATCCAGGGATCAAATTTGGGTTTCCCATATTTATAGATTATAAAGCTGAAAATTTAAGTGACTTAGTCAAAGCTCCAACTAGAACTTATAAACAGAATTAAAGGCAAGATCTTATAATCTTTCACGTATCCTTTCTATGAAATAATTTTGGTTCTCAAGATTAACCTTTCCAAACTGGACTCTGGTCCTATAAAAATTTTTCATAGTCTCAGAAGTTTTCAAACATATTATTTACTCATATAGAGAACATTTTGTGCAATTTATATGTAAATGATACTATAGTTCTTTGTTACTAAAGTGTTTCATTTTGTTTTGTATAAATATAGGCTGAGTAAATCATTCAGAATTTCATCATAGAAGATTTCGCTCAATGAAATTTTGAAGGATAACTGGAGAACTTTTCTACTCTAGCCATGTTATTCTTCACGTGAGAAGACTTAATCTTGTTTAAAAACAAATATAGGTTGACAGTCTAGAAAAAAAGTCAAATGAAATAATTTATTATAATATTCTACTGGTAACTATAGTAATTAGCCATTGTAGTGTAAAATATTACCACAAGCTTGGAGACTTAAAATAACATGCATTTATAATATTACAGGGTCTATGGATGAGGAATTTAGGCATCCTCTGCTTCAGGATGTCACAAAGCTATAATCAAGGTATCAGCTTGGACTGAGGTCTTTTCTGAGGCTCAATTGAGGAAGGACTCGCTTCCATGCTTATAAGATATGATTGTTGATAACCTTTAGATTTTTGTGGGCCATTAGACTGAGGGGCTCAGTTTCTTGCTGTCTGTAAGCAAGGGCTAGAGGCAACATTATTTCCTGACACACTTTCTTAGGGAAAAAAAAAATGTATATATGGGAACTTTTTGCCAGTAGCCTTGTCGTCCCAGAAATGTTAAAAGATGTTCCTCAGACAGAAATTATATAGGTCAGAAACTCAGGTATGCATAAAGGAAAAGCATAGGAGAATAAGTGAAGGTAAAGTAAAAAGAAAATTATTGGTCCTATTCTTAATTGATCTAACAGATGTCAGTGTGTTCTTGATAACAGTAACAATATATTTGACCATGAATATAAATATATATGATCATTACATATATATATATATGTAATGCTTAAGCATTTGGAATATTTTATTATTATAAGGTACTGGGACTATCTGAGAAATGGTATAATGTTAATTGAAAATGGACTTGGATTATCTGTAAGTATATTGTAAATTATAAGGCAACTACTAAAAAGGTTTTTAAAACCTGTAATAAATATGCTAAAAAGTAGAGAAATTGAATAATATAAAATGACCAATTGAAAATGTGAAAAAGTATGAATGACAAAAATTAGGAACAAAGAACAGGACAACAAATAGAAAAGGGTAACAAACATGGCAGTTATTAATCCAAATTATTTTAAACAGCAATGGTCTAAATGCATCCATTAAACTACAACAGTGGTTATAGTGGATCAAAATCAAGACCCAATTATGTGTTCTCTACAAGAAACCCACTAAAAGTACAAACACATATATTTATAGAGTAAAAACAAAGGAATGGATGTTACATGCTAACATTTATCAAAAGAAAGTATACCTCACCAAAGAATGTATACAGATGACAGATAAAGGAATCAAAGATGCTCCATATCATGTGTCATCTGCTGCTGTTAAGTCACTTCAGTCGTGTCCAACTCTGTGTGACCCCATAGACGACAGCCCACCAGGCTCCACCGTCCCTGGGATTCTCCAGGCAAGAACACTGGAGTGGGTTGCCATTTCCTTCTCCAATGTGTAACAGTGAAAAGTGACAGTGAAGTTGCTCAGTCATGTCCGACTCTTAGAGACCCTATGGACTGCAGGCTACCAGGCTCCTCTGTCCATAGGATTTTCAAGGCAAGAGTACTGGAGTGGGGTGCCACTGCCTTCTCATCATATGTCATCAGAGAAATGCAAAAGAAAAAAGCAATGAGCTGCCATTATAGTTATTGAAATGGCCAAAATTTGGGACACTAACAACAGCAAATGCTGACAAGGATATAGACCAACAGGTAATCTCATACACTGCGGATAGGAATACAAAACAGCTCAGTGACTTTAGAAAGCAATTTTGTGATTTCCTAAGCATCACTAAAACAAAGCTAGTGGAGGTGATGGAATTCCAGTTGAGCTATTCCAAATCCTGAAAGATGATGCTGTGAAAGTGCTGCACTCAATATGCCAGCAAATTTGGAAAACTCAGCAGTGGCCACAGGACTGGAAAAGGTCAATTTTCATTCCAATCCCAAAGAAAGGCAGTGCCAAAGAATGCTCAATCTACCACGCAATTGCACTCATCTCACACACTAGTAAAGTAAAGCTCAAAATTCTCCAAGCCAGGGTTCGGCAATATGTGAACCATGAACTTCCTGATGTTCAAGCTGGTTTTAGAAAAGGCAGAGGAACCAGAGATCAAATTGCGAACATCCGCTGGATCACGGAAAAAGCAAGAGAGTTCCAGAAAAACATCTATTTCTGCTTTATTGACTATGCCAAAGCCTTTGACTGTGGATCACAATAAACAGTGGAAAATTCTGAAAGAGATGGGAATACCAGACCACCTGATCTACCTCTTGAGAAATTTGTATGCAGGTCAGGAAGCAACAGTTAGAAGTGGACATGGAACAGCAGACTGGTTCCAAATAGGAAAAGGAGTCTGTCAAGTCTGTATATTGTCACCCTGTTTATTTAACTTATATGCAGAGTACATCATGAGAAATGCTGGACTGGAAGAAAGACAAATTGAAATCAAGATTGCTGGGAGAAATATCAATAACCTCAGATATGCAGATGACACCACTTATGGCAGAAAGTGAAGAGGGGCTAAAAAGCCTCTTGATGAAAGTGAAAGAGGAGAATGAAAAAGTTGGCTTAAAGCTCAACATTCAGAAAACGAAGATCATGGCATCTGGTCCCATCACTACATGGGAAATAGATGGAGAAACAGTGGAAACAGTGTCAGACTTTCTTTTTCTGGGCTCCAAAATCACTGCAGATGGTGACTGCAGCCATGAAATTAAAAGACGCTTACTCCTTGGAAGGAAAGTTATGACCAACCTAGATAGCATATTCAAAAGCAGAGACATTACTTTGCCAACAAAGGTTCGCCTAGTCAAGGCTATGGTCTTTCCTATGGTCATGTATGGATGTGAGAGCTGGACTGTGAAGAAGGCTGAGCACCAAAGAATTGATGCTTTTGAACTGTGGTGTTGGAGAAGGCTCTTGAGAGTCCCTTGGACTGCAAGAAGATCCAACCTGTCCATTCTGAAGGAGATCAGCCCTGGGATTTCTCTGGAAGGAATGATGCTAAAGCTGAAACTCCAGTACTTTGGCCACCTCATGTGAAGAGTTGACTCTTTGGAGAAGATTCTGATGCTGGTAGGGATTGGGGGCAAGAGGAGAAGGGGTGACAGAGGATGAGATGGCTGGATGGCATCAATGACTCAATGGATGTGAGTCTGAGTGACCTCCGGGAGTTGGTGTTGGACAGGAAGGCCTGGCGTGATTCATGGAGTTGCAAAGAGTCGGACACAACTGAGCGACTGATCTGATTTGATCTGATCTACACAGTTAAACAAGCTTTCAGCATAAAAGATTTAGTGATAATGCTCCTTGATATTTACCCAACATGAATTGAAAACATAGGACTACACAAAACCCTGCCCACAGATGTTTATAGTAACTTTATTAATAATTTACAGACTTCGAAGTAACCAATATGTTCTTTAATAAGTGAATGGATACACTATAGTACATCCAAACAACGGAATATTCCTCAGTGCTAAAAAGAAATGAGCTATCTAAGCCTGAAAAGAAAATGAGGAGACTTAAAGGCATACTGCTGTGTGAGGAAAGTCAGTCTTAAAGACTTTATATTGTTTGATTTCAACTATATAATATTCTAGACAAGTCAAAATTATGAAGACAATGAAAAGTTCAGTGGTTGCTAGGCTAGGGGTTAAGGGGGAAGGAATAGACAGAGCACAGAGGATTTTTAAAGCAGTGATACTATTCTGTATGATATTATAGTGGTGAATACATATCGTTATACATTTTTCCAAAATCATAGGACATACAACACCAAGAGTGAACCCTAATGTGAACCATGGACTTGGGTTGATAATGATGTGTTAATACAGGTTCATCTATTGTAAGCAGCGGAGAAGGAAGTGGCAACCCACTCCAGTACTCTTGCCCGGAAAATTCCGCAGATGGAGGAGCCTGGTGGGCTGCAGTCAATGGCATCGCAAAGAATCGGACACGACTGAATGACTTCAAAGAGTCGGACACGACTGAATGACTTCAAAGAGTCGGACACGACTGAATGACTTCGCTTTCTTTCTTTCTATAGTTCCTTTTGGAGAAGTAAATGGCAACCCACTCCAGTGTTCTTGCCTGGAGAATCCCATGGACAGAGAGGCCTGGTAGGCTGCAGTCTGTGGGCTTGCAAAGAGTCAGACACAACTAAGCAACTAACACACACACACACATTCTGTACCACTGTGGTGCAGAAGGTCAACTTTGGGGTTTTTGTTCATGTGTGGGAACAGGAATATATGGGAACTCTCTGTATCCGCCTATCAATTTTACTATGAATCTGAATCTGCTTGGATAAAAAATAAGTTTATTAATTTAAAAAATGGTTTGACAGTACTTTTCTAATGAGATATATTCAAAGTACAAAAACAACTACAAATAATAGCATATACTGAATTCAGTAATCATATTTCTAGTGTTAGTGTTGGTATTGTGATCTGAAGGCTGTGTGTATTTTAAAATAAAGGAAATAAATGCTTATAATAATTTGATTAATAATTGGGAATTATCAGTATGACAAAAAAAGATAAAAAGTACAATCAACTTTGTAAGTTTAAATAGAAACATTAGAGCCCTAAGTTTGAAGTATCAGTTTTAAATTCAAAATATTTTATCTTTAAAAAAATATGTATTTTCTAACTCTGTTTGCTGAGAGGAGCAATAAACAATGATCAATCTAGTAGCAATGAGCACTTCTATAAACCAAATTTTAATTTATAATTATCACTTCCCAATAAGTATTTCCCTGGTATGATGACTAAGTGTGTATATCATGTTGGTTGGGTGTAGTATTCAGTTACTGGGCGAAGCACTAATCTGATAGTTGCTGTCAGGTATTTCATAAGTGATTAATATGTAAGCAGTTGACTTTAAGGAAAGGAGATTGTTCTTTCCTCAATAATTTAGGTAGGTTTCATCAAAACAGTTTCAAGACTTTACATGTAAAACTGGTTTGTCTGAGAAAGAAGAAATTCCATGTAAAGACTATAATCTCATCTTATTCCCAGATGTTTCCAGTCTGTCATTCTGCCCTATTATTTTAGGCTTTCCAAGGAAATGGCAACCCATTTCCCAGTATTCTTGCCTGGAGAATCTCATGGACAGAGGAGCCTGGAAGAGTCAGACATGACTGAAGCAACTTAGCGAGTCTTAGTAAGACATTTTCTTAAAATGTCTCTTCAGTATATATATGTGTGTGTGTATGAGTAAATGCATAAATAAATATAACATAAATGCATTAAAATTAATTTTGCCTTTAAAAGTTTGTTTTGATGTGGCTAATAGAAAATATTAAATACCTTGTGGCTTATACTTATTTCTTACATCTTATTTCTAATGGGAAATATAGATCTTTACATGCTTTATCTATCTTCATTTTTACTTGCAAGGTATTTGGTGAAGAAATTAGATGGTTTATCTTATATTTTACGTACTAGTAAAAATTCATACAGCTAGAACTTTGCTTACTGTATCTGTAAGTTTCATTATATATTTTCTCATATAACATATATGTTATTTCCATTGGTGGTTAGAACACGAGAGCTGATCAGCTCTGAGGCTTCATTCTGCTTGGGTGTAGATACTTCATCAATGACCAGCATCAGTTGTCATATAATGTATTGTGTATATGTTTACGGTGTTAGCAACTCTGCCAATGATAAATTACATTATTTTATTAGTACTTTCAAAATGATGAGAATATAATTTATAATCTCTAATATATTTATTAGTTTGAATAATTTAAAAATGAGTAACATCTACTCATCAATTACATGGATGAAAAAAACAAGAGTTTTTCCTGCTTGTGGAATTCATATCCAGTAGGATTTTTTGACTAAACAGAACTGATGTTTATAATGGCTAAAGAAAAGGACTCTATCCATGAAACTACTTCCTTAAAGGTCACAAAAATACAAAGGACAGATTTCAAATGTCACTGAGAGAGGAAAGAGAATTCCTGCAAACAGATCACAGTTCATAAAAAACACAATCACTGAATCTCTACATTTGATTTAGACCTGCCAAGACCACTTGCAGATTCAATTATGTAGCATGCAGATGCAGCACAAGGAAGAGCAGTTCTGAGAGATAATCCTCTTCACATCCCATAAAGCAATGAAGAAGGTTCTTGAGGAGCAACTAGCATTTTAAGAGCTCAGGTCTGGGGTTGAATGTATGCATATAATTAGACCAATCCAGATGGAAATAATATTCTACAGATTACTTCAGGCATCCTCTTAGGAGGAACTGCTTATGAGAGGACACAGTATCATTCCATCTGAATTCAGTAATTATAATTCATTAGAAAAATATAAATATACCCTTTGTTTGATGGATAAAGAAAAAGCAGAACTCAAAAATTCACCACTGCCTCCAGAAGTATTCCAAGTCTTATCATTCCAATATTATCCTTCTTCTTTGTAGAGGCTTTGCAAACTTAAAAATTACCCTAATACAAGAAATATGAATATTATTTGGAAACATGGTACATTACATGATGTACAAATTATATGAAATGAACACATATTAAGTGTTTGGTACAAAGCAAGGACATGCTTCCCAGGTGGCGTTAGTGGTAAAGAACCTGCTTATCAATAAGGAGGCCTTAAGTGGTAGATTTGATCCATGAGTGGGAAAGAGTCTCTAGAGAAAGGCATGCAATCAACTCCAGTATTCTTGCCTGGGAAATTTAATGGAAAGAGGAGCCTGGAGAGCTACAGCCCATAGGTTCCCAATGAAATTGGACATGCCTGGAGCAACTTAGCACATACACAAAGAACAAGGACACTATTTGGAGAAGACAGGGAGCCATTTATTTATTAGGTATGTACTTATCAATCCCTTTACATGGGATCAGATATTGTGCTGTGAAATAAAAATAGAAAAATAACAGGAAAAGCTTCAAGGCTTTGCAGGTTCAGTTCAGTTGCTCAGTCATGTCCGACTGTTTGCGACCCCATGAATCACAGCACAGCGGACCACCCTGTCCATCACCAACTCCCAGAGTTTATTAAAACTCATGTCCATTGAGTCTGTAATGCCATTCAGCCATCTCATCCTCTGTCATTCCCTTCTCCTCCTGCCCCCAGTCCCCTCCAGCATCAGGGTCTTTTACAATGAGTCAACTCTTTGCATGAGGTGGCCAAAGTATTGGAGTTTCAGCTTTAGCATCAGTCCTTCCAATGAACACCCAGGACTGATCTCCTTTAGAATGGACTGGTTGGATCTCCTTGCAGTCCAAGGGACTCTCAAGAGTCTTCTCCAACACCACAGTTCAAAAGTATCAATTCTTCGGCACTCAGCTTTCTTAACAGTCCAATTCTCACATCCATACATGACCACTGGAAACAACATAGCCTTGACTAGAAGGACTTATGTTGGCAAAGTAGTGTCTCTGCTTTTTAATATGCTGTCTAGGTTGGTCATAACTTTCCTTCCAAGGAGTAAGCGTCTTTTAATTTCATGGCTGCAATCACCATCTGCAGTGATTTTGGAGCCCCCAAAAATAAAGTCTGCCACTCTTTCCACTGTATCTCCATCTATTTTCCATGAAGTGATGGGACCAGATGCCATGATCTTTGTTATCTGAATGTTGAGCTTTAAGCCAACTTTTTCACTCTCCTCTTTCACTTTCATCAAGAGGCTCTTTAGTTCCTCTTCATTTTCTTCCATAAGGGTGGTACTATCTGCATATCTGAAGTGATTGATATTTCTCCCGGCAATCTTGATTCCAGCTTGTGCTTCCTCCAGAGTTTCTCATGATGTACTCTCAGTATAAGTTAAATAAGCAGGGTGAAAATATACAGCCTTGACGTACTCCTTTTCCTTTCCTTTGGAACCAGTCTGTTGTTCCATGTCCACTTCTAACTGTTGCTTCCTGACCTGCATATAGGTTTCTCAAGAGGCAGGTCAAGTGTTCTGATATTCCCATCTCTTTCAGAATTCTCCGCTTATAATAATAATAATAATTATTATTATATTATAATATTATAATAATAATTATATTATTATATTATATTAAATAATAATAATTATTATAATCCACACAGTCAAAGGCTTTGGCATAGTCAATAAAGCAGAAATGGATGTTTTTCTGGAACTCTCTTGCTTTTTTGATGATCCAGTGGATGTTGGCAATTTGATGTCTGGTTCCTCTGCCTTTTCTAAAACCAGCTTGAACATCTGGAAGCTCATGGTTCACATATTGCTGAAGCGTGGCTTGGAGAATTTTGAGCATTACTTTACTAGCGTGTGAGATGAGTGCAATTGTGCGGTAGTTTGAGCATTCTTTGCCATTGTCTTTCTTCGGGATTGGAATGAAAACTGACCTTTTCCAGTCCTGTGGCCACTGCTGAGTTTTCCACATTTGCTGCCATATTGAGTGCGGCACATTCACAGCATCATTCTTCAGGATTTGAAATAGTTCAACTGGAATTCCATCACCTCCACTAGCTTTGTTCACAGTGATGCTTTCTAAGGCCCACTTGACTTCACATTCCAGGATGTCTGGCTCTAGATGAGTGATCACACCATTGTGATTATCTGAGTTGTGAAGATCTTTTTGTACAGTTCTTGTGTGTACTCTTTCCACCTCTTCTTAATATCTTCTGCTTCTGTTAGGTCCATACCATTTCTGTCCTTTATCGAGCCCATCTTTGCATGAAATGTTCCCTTGGTGTCTCTAATTTTCTTAACGAGATCTCAAGTCTTTCCCATTCTGTTGTTTTCCTCTATTTGTTTGCATTGATCGCTGAAGAAGTCTTTCTTATCTCTCCTTGCTATTCTTTGGAATTCTGCATTCAGATGCTTATATCTTTCCTTTTCTCCTTTGCTTTTCACTTCTCTTCTTTTCACAGCTATTTGTAAGGCCTCCTCAGACAGCCATTTTGCTTTTTTGCATTTCTTTTCCATGGGGATGGTCTTGATCCCTGTCTCCTGTACAATGTCACGAACCTCTCTCTATCCATAGTTCATCAGGCACTCTGTTTATCAGATCTACTCCCTAAATCTATTTCTCACTGCCACTGTATAATCATAAGGGATTTGATTTAGGTCATATCTGAATGGTCTAGTGGTTTTCCCTAATTTTTCCAATTTAAGTCTAAATTTGGCAATAAGAAGTTCATGATGTGAGCCACAGTCAGCTCCTGGTCTTGTTTTTGCTTCCTGTATAGAGCTTCTCCATCTTTGGCTGCAAATAATATAATCAATCTGATTTTGGTGTTGACCATCTTAGGCAAATAATAATGTTACAGTGTGATAAATGCAATTCTAGAGTGCAATCTGAGGGCATGTCTGAGAATATTGTCCCAGAAGTGGTCAGAGTTGTGTTGAAACAAGATTAAAGGATGAGTAAGAATTAATCACTGGCTCGATGCATGTGAGTCTAAGTGAACTCGGGGAGTTGGTGATGGAGAGGGAGGCCTGGTGTGCTGCAATTCATGGGGTCGCAAAGAGTCAGACACGACTGAATGACTGAACTGAGCTGAACTGAGGAATTAATTCAGAAATGTAGGATTACTGAAGGGAGGGAAACATGTGAAGCATTCTTGACTGTGAAATAAAAGGCAAGATAGCTTAGAAGCAGAGGTTGATTTTATCTTATGTTATTATTTTTGACAGTGATTTTCTTGTTATATCTATGTATCTGGCACATATACAGTTGTGAGAAATTAAGTTGGTAAAGGCCAGATTACTAAAGAATTTAGGCATCAGGTTTTGAACGACAGGTGGAAGGATATCAAAATGAAATGAAATCTTCTTTACCACTACATTTACTAATATGCATTCATTCTCAATACACAGCTGTCCTTTACATACTCTGTAGTCATCTCTCCATGGTCGCACAGACCCAATCTGATGTAACTAAGTAACAGAAATGCTTGTTTCAATTTTGCTGACCTGATTGTATTCTACGATTCTATTGTATGTGATCTTGTCTTGCCACTTGATGTTAATTATAGCCTGTAGACCATGCAAATGAAACTAAGATGAAACATGTGGTTTCAATTACAGGGCCACCTCGCACAATCTGAAGCTGTCACTACTACCGTCGTGCATGTACGTGCATGCTCAGTGGCTTAATAGTGCCAGCTCTTTGCAACCCCAGAGACTGTAGCCCACGAGGCTTCTCTGTCCATGGGATTTTCCCAGTGAGAATACTGGAATGGGTTGCCGTTTCCTTCTCCAGGGATTCTTCCCGAACCAGGATCAAAGCCATGTGTACTGCATGTCCTGTATTAGCGTGTGGATTCTTTAACAAAACTGAGCCACCTGGGAAGCCTATCCCTGCTACCACTTCTCTATAAAGTATGAGCTTTGCCTCTATCTGAACTTTTAAAGCTACCTATAAAAAATGATGATCACAGCAAAGAACATTGTAATTTGGCATATTTAACAGTCACCCTAGTTACTGAACTCAAGTATTCATCTTCAGTGAGTAAACCACAACAAAAAGGAAGGAAGGAAGGAAGGAAAGGAGAGGACAAAGAAAGAAAGGAGGGAGGGAGGGAAGGATGGAGAGAGGGAAGGAAGCAACCAAACTAACAGAATACATGTGTTCATGTCAAGTAGCATTTCTTTATTCCCAAAGTAATTGATGTATTTTCTTAAGAAAATCTAAGAATTTCTTAGATTCTTCACATCAAAGCATTAGATAAAATGCAAGCTGTTATACAAATATTAGTTATTTAAAACTACTAGACCATTCAGGTATGACCTAAATCAAATCCCTTATGATTATACAGTGGAAGTGAGAAATAGATTTAAGGGCCTAGATCTGATAGATAGAGTGCCTGATGAACTATGGAATGAGGTTCGTGACATTGTACAGGAGACAGGGATCAAGACCATCCCCATGGAAAAGAAATGCAAAAAAGCAAAATGGCTGTCTGGGGAGGCCTTACAAATAGCTGTGAAAAGAAGAGAAGCGAAAAGCAAAGGAGAAAAGGAAAGATATAAACATTTAAATGCAGAGTTCCAAAGAATAGCAAGAAGAGATAAGAAAGCCTTCTTCAGTGATCAATGCAAAGAAATAGAGGAAAACAACAGAATGGGAAAGACTAGGGATCTCTTCAAGAAAATCAGAGATACCAAAGGAACATTTCATGCAAAGATGGGCACAATAAAGGACAGAGATGGTGTGGACCTAACAGAAGCAGAAGATATTAAGAAGAGATGGCAAGAATACACAGAAGAACTGTACAAAAAAGAGCTTCAAGACCCAGATAGTCATGATGATGTGATCACTGACCTAGAGCCAGACATCTTGGAATGTGAAGTCAAATGGGCCTTAGAAAGCATCACTACGAACAAAGCTAGTGGAGGTGATGGAATTCCAGTGGAGCTATTCCAAGTCCTGAATGATAATGCTGTGAAAGTGCTACACTCAATATGCCAGCAAATTTGGAAAACTCAGCAGTGGCCACAAGATTGGAAAAGGTCAGTTTTCATCCCAATCCCAAAGAAAGGCAATGCCAAGGAGTGCTCAAACTACCGAACAATTGCACTCATCTCACACGCTAGTAAAGTAATGCTCAAAATTCTCCAAGCCAGGCTTCAGCAATATGTGAACTGTGAACTTCCCGATGTTCAAGCTGGTTTTAGAAAAGGCAGAGGAACCAGAGATCAAATTGCCAACATCCGCTGGATCATGGAAAAAGCAAGAGAATTCCAGAAAAACATGTATTTCTGCTTTATTGACTATGCCAAAGCCTTTGACTGTGTGGATCACAATAAACTATGGAAAATTCTGAAAGAGATGGGAATACCAGACCACCTGATCTGCCTCTTAAGAAATCTGTATGCAGGTCAGGAAACAACAGTTAGAACTGGTCATGGAACAACAGACTGGTTCCAAATAGGAAAAGGAGTACGTCAAGGCTGCATATTGTCACCATGTTTATTTAACTTATATGCAGAGTACATCATGAGAAATGCTGGACTGGAAGAAACACAAGCTGGAATCAAGATTGCTGGGAGAAATATCAATAACCTCAGATATGCAGATGACACGACTCTTATGGCAGAAAGTGAAGAGGGGCTAAAAAGCCTCCTGATGAAAGTGAAAGTGGAGAGTGAAAAGGTTGGCATAAAGCTCAACATTCAGAAAACGAAGATCATGGCATCTGGTCCCATCACTGCATGGGAAATAGATGGGGAAACAGTGGAAACAGTGTCAGACTTTGTTTTTCTGGGCTCCAAAATCACTGCAGATGGTGACTGCAGCCATGAAGTTAAAAGACGCTTGCTTCTTGGAAGGAAAGTTATGACCAACCTACATAGCATATTCAAAAGCAGAGACATTACTTTACCAACAAAGGTTTGCCTAGTCAAGGCTATGGTCTTTCCTGTGGTCATGTATGGATGTGAGAGCTGGACTGTGAAGAAGGCTGAGCGCCGAAGAATTGATGCTTTTGAACTGTGGTGTTGGAGAAGACTCTTGAGAGTCCCTTGGACTACAAGAAGATCCACCCAGTCCATTCTGAAGGAGATCGATCCTGAAATTTCTTTGGAAGGAATGATGCTAAAGCTGAAACTCCAGTATTTTGGCCACCTCATGCAAAGAGTTGACTCATTGGAGAAGACTCTGATGCTGGGAGGGATTGAGGGCAGGAGGAGAAGGGGACGACAGAGGATGAGATGGCTGGATGGCATCACTGACTCAATGGATGCGAGTCTGGGTGACCTCCGGGAGCTGGTGATGGACAGGGAGGCCTGGCGTGCTGCGGTTCATGGGGTCGCAGAGTCGGACACGACTGAGCGACTGATCTGATCTGATCTGATAAATATTTTACTTACTCTTCTGCTGTCACACACTACATGTAGATTTAAATACTTAAATATTGGTACTTAAATATTTATATATATATACACACTATATGGGGAAGGCAATGGCACCCCACCCCAGTACTTTTGCCTGGAAAATCCCATGGATGGAGGAGCCTGGTAGGCTGCAGTCCATGGGGTCGCTAAGAGTCAGACATGACTGAGCGACTTCACTTTCACTTTTCACTTTCATGCACTGGAGAAGGAAATGGCAACCCACTCCAGTGTTCTTGCCTAGAGAATCCCAGGGACGGGGGAGCCTGGTGGGCTGCCGTCTATGGGGTCGCACAGAGTCGGACACGACTGAAGCGACTTAGCAGCAGCAGCAGCAACACACTATATACTCAAGTGAGAATATTCTGTGTGGATCACCCCTGAGGGAAAAGAAGAATGCTCAAAACAAATAGAGTAAAGCCTTAATTAATAATGAAACAAGTTGCCATAATAGAGGGTTACTGTGGGAGAAAACACATTGGTTTACTTCTAATGTGTGCAAGTCAGCATGTCCCTGTGCATTTTGTGTATATGTATATGTGTGTGTGTGTGTTTCTTCTTTGGTGAGCAACAAACGTACCAGTAAACTACCTTGGAAATGTCTAAAGATGGTAGACTTCTTGGATTCACTTGCATTGTTCCATTAACAATTTGTAAATTCCCCTGGAATCAGAACGTATAGCCTCCTTGATCAAGCTGGGTGCAGGGTCTCCTAAAGTCACTGAGCATGCTGTCACTCAGAAGAGAAGATGGAGAGTAAGATGCAGTTTGGCACATTTAAAAAACACATTGGAGTTTAGTGCTCCTCTTCACTGAACAAACTACAGTGAACAGAGTGAAAGTAAGGAAAATAGAATATAGTTTTTAGAACAGCATCTACTGTGGATCTCCCAAAGGGTAGCAGGTTCACTGACTCTAGCCTATGGGGTTTCAAATAAAGTTGTGTCTACAAATCCAGGTTTAGTTGGCTGCCCACAAACCTGGGAAGTAGTTTTGATGGGAACTTATAGAGCCAAGATTTTAAAAATAAATAAATAAATAAACCTTGAAAATACTGACCTTAGCAAAGCTCATCACTAAATTAGGGGGTTTCCCTTGTGGCTTAGATGGTAAAGGATCTGCTTGCAATGCAGGAGACCCGGATTTGATACCTGTGTCAGGAATATCCCCTAGAGAAGAAAATGGCTACCCACTCCAATCTTCTTGCCTGGGGAATTCCATGGACAGAGGAGCCTGGAGGGCTACAATTCATGGGGCCACAAAGAGTCAGAAATGACTGAGCAACTGACACAACAACAACAACAATGGTGAGTTATTAGGATTACCTTCCCTTAATACGTGAATCAACAAATAATAGAGTCCATCACCCTAGCAGTGGTCCAGCATCTTCTACCAAATGATCAATGGTCATATTACATGGCATTTAGATTGGGTGACCATAGCTCATAGATTTCCTAGATTCCACATATGATTTACACAAGTTGTCCCTCAGAAATAATATCAATAAACCTTATGTCTGTGTACCCTGATTTGGATGATATATGACATGCTCTATCTACATTTACAATAAAAGGCAGAAGTGAACTGATTCTACTCTCAATTTCTCTTAGACACATTTTAGAAACCTGATCTCTCCAGTCATCTGGGTTTCTTGGGACATTCAGTGTTGGTCAGATAGCATAATACTAACTGTATGGGCATCCGGTCCCATTACTTCATGGGAAATAGATGGGGAAACAGTGGAAACAGTGTCAGACTTTATTTTTCTGGGCTCCAAAATCACTGCAGATAGTGACTGCAGTCATGAAATTAAAAGACACTTAGTCTTTGGAAGGAAAGTTATGACCAACCTAGATAGCATATTCAAAAGCAGAGACATCACTTTGCCAACAAAGGTTCGCCTAGTCAAGGCTATGGTCTTTCCTGTGGTCATGTATGGATGTGAGAGCTGGACTGTGAAGAAGGCTGAGCGCCGAAGAATTGATGCTTTTGAACTGTGGTGTTGGAGAAGACTCTTGAGAGTCCCTTGGACTGCAAGGAGATCCAACCAGTCCATTCTGAAGGAGATCAGCCCTGGGATTTCTTTGGAAGGAATGATGCTAAAGCTGAAACTCCAGTATTTTGGCCACCTCATGTGAAGAGTTGACTCATTGGAGAAGACTCTAATGCTGGGAGGGATCTGGGGCAGGAGGAGAAGGGGATGACAGAGGATGAGATGGCTGGATGGAATCACTGACTCGATGGATGTGAGTCTCAGTGACCTCCGAGAGTTGGTGTTGGACAGGGAGGCCTGGCGTGCTGCAATTCATGGGGTCGCAGAGTCAGACATGACTGAGCAACTGATCTGATCTGATCTGATCTGATGGGTGGGACATCAGGGATTCAGACATCCTAAATTTTTAGTAGAAGAGTTTCACTTTATTATGATTATTTCTCACTGAGACTAATGTTATCTCTATTTTCTCACATTCAGGGAGATGAAATCTAGGGGTTTGTTCATTTATTGATCAGTAATGTGCTTCTTTGAAAATCCTACAGCCTTCATTCCTTTATAATTAACAGTTTAATCTCTAAATAACATGGATATAACATGGAAGCTAAGTAGAAATTCATCTCCACTTAATAAGACATTCACAATTTTCTAAAATTATCCCAAGTCTTGCAGTCAGAGTGAAGGGAAAGATTATGCTCCATATGCATGGCCACATTTTTGTGTGTATTTAAATGAAGCGGGCTAGAAAACTTGAGAGAATCAGGAATATTTGACTCTGCTTTTGTTATTACTTAGCAAATCAATTGTGTCAGTTTATATATTCCTGATTTTGTAATGATAATGTTATAATATATAATCTTTGAAGATCCTTTTTTTGTTTGAAAATGATTTAGCTCTATGACTTTGATGTAATAGGACTGAGTAGAGCATCTAAATTTAATTCTCAACTTATCTTTATTAACTAGACATAACTCCCTAGGAAAGATTTGCTGATACAATTAGGTGTTAATCAATCCAAATTCCAACATTTGCCAACTGGATAACACTGGACATATACTATGCTAGATATATAAAAATCTCTCAGCCTTAGATTTTGCATCTTCAAAATAAGAGAGCTGGGAGGATAACTCTTTGTAGCTTTCAAAAGGAAAGAATCTATTCCTTAGTGGAAAATTTCTTTCCTAGAAAAACAAGAATATTGTCTTTTTCTCTATCCTCAGTGAATAACACGTCTCTTCTTTTGTGCTCCTCTGTCAAGATAAAAGCCTGTTGCCTTAAGTATGATAGGTTAAGGCACTTAAGAAAGTATAGACCAGAGACGTCAATTATGGGTTTAAGCTTTGATAATATACTCTAAGTTTTTACAGACCACTGGGTGATTTCTCTCCTTTTCCACGCCACTTGTTCTCTTTGGGTGCAGTCTGCAAGAGAAAACTCACTTTTCAGCTAGTTGCACTATGAAAAGAGTCTGGGGAAAATCCCACAAGCTCTGAGCCAGCTGCAAAGAGACCTGAGTGATTCCTTAATGACTGAAGCCTAGGGATTTGGGAGTGTGGCAACCTATCCTGACTTCAGATGAGAGTGGATTTTTGTGAGACCATGGAAACAGTAGGTCATTCATGACTTCTAGGCCATTCAGCACTTGGCCTTAAAGCTAACATGTGCTTCTTTTCATATCATCAAAGAAGCTGCAGAGGCCTATCATTCCTAGAAATTACCTCAGATTGTCCTACCCTGGGGATTGGTCCAGCTTGCATTATGGAGGCCATCCAATCCCACAGATCTGCTCTGACAGAAAAGTAATATTTTTCTAACCTGTTGCAAAGTAAAACTGTCAGTCTATACATTTGCCAGCTTTTTATAAAAGCATCATCTACCCATAAAACAGTCTATAAATGATTATTGCTCTTTCTTAGTAGTAAGGTGATTAGAAATCATTATTTCACACATATGTTTTATAGTCTGTTACATAAAATGTACATGTCATATTCAACTTCATTTTCTCTCATTTTAGTCTATATTTTTCCTAAATATATAAGCATAGTTTTACTGTTTGAAGATAAAACAATCCTCTAGAATATGTCTTGGTGTTTTAAACCTGTGTGTATGGTGTTTCTCTCCTTCATATCAACTAACTGGATTGGTGCCACTTCGTTAGCCAGCTCTCAATCAAGCAAGGCGAACACATGAATTGAGAGATTGCTGCATATGGCAGACAGTACTGAGTAACTCTGCAGGGAATACTTTCTGCCAATTTTGGGTTCTAAATCTGCTTTATGTTCACATTAGTGTCCTCAACTGAGACAAGAATTCCAGCTTCATTCCAGCCACAGTAAGCCTTGTTTTCCTGTTGGAATCAGGATGTACTCCTGAAGCTGTGTGCGCAGAACAGTAAACCAATCATCGTGGAATGAACTATCAGTCTGAAATGCATAACACAACTGTTCAGTTGGTAATAAGAAACTGTTTTGCTTTACATTTGAAAGTCTGGCATTTAACTTATGATTTTGTCAATATACACTAAAGGCCACAGAAAAAGGGCTATGATGAATCTGCTTTCAGCCTAACTCTGGGCAGTTGTGTGTTTTGTTCTGGTGTATTGCTACATATGCATAACAATAATATTGCCTAGATTCAAAAGAATCTAAAGACCATTTCCTGAATAAAGTATATGTACCTAGCAGGAAAATCATGTGCGGAAAGTTTGAATGCAAAGGTTATCAGTTTATTACAGCAACAAAAAGCAATGTTTGTATTAAAAAAAAAAAATATTTAGTTTTTTATTGGCTTGTCCTTTCAACAAATATTTCTTGAGCACAATATGCCACTTGTGGAGGAAGCCACAGGTGAGTATTACATAGGTTTTGCCCCAGGAAGATTAAAATCTATTGGGATGAGTAAACATTCAAATGTAATAAAGGGAGCTACAAGTTATTCTCACTCCTCAAGCGGTTTATATGGACACAAGGTTAGTACCATGTGATGCCATCCCTCGTGTTTTCTCAGCTTAGGTTTATTCTGAGATAAGTACTTGAATGCAAATAGTTGATTTGAGAAGCAACCTTAGAAAGCACTGGTAGGGAGATGAGGAAAGTGAAATAAGAAAGAGAAGGAAGCCAATACTGGCTGCATTAAATGAGTAGATGACTGGGATGGCACCCTGGGCATAATCCCACTTGGAAATGCCCAGAGACTGCCTAGGACACACTTGTGACTCAACCCACTGGAGGGGCAAGGAAGACTGCTCTTTACCCACCAGTTCCTCCCATAACATTGTTTAGGGCTACTGCTGGTTGCAGTAGATTCTGGACACATCCAAGCTACCCTAAGAATTGAATAAATACTTTCTGTGACCAAATCTCAGGGAGAGACTTGGTCAGTGCTTTGTGACCCCCATGGACTGTATGTAGCCCACTAGGTCCCTCTGTCCATGGGATTTTTCAGGCAAGATTATTGGAGTAGGTTGACATTCCTTTTCCAAAGGATCTTTTTAGCTCCAGGATCGAACCTGTGTCTCCTGATTGCAAGTGAATTCTTTACCACTGAGCCATCAGGGAAGTTGTAAACACACATCTACAATTGGTGAGTGCCAAGCAGATATATGGGGAACAGTGACTGTGTTTACTTACTCCCTTAGCTATAGCTCATACATAGATTTAAACACATTGTGAGAATTTTGACAATACCAATTTATATAACAAATGTTATACATTCTGTTCTCTATTGTATTTTCAGTTCCTGCAATAAATAAAAAGAATATTATCTTTCTCTCTAATTTCTACTTCCATTTATTTCTCATTTGTTATTATACAAGTGACTGTTATAATGGCTTCCTGTCTCCTTGGCCTCCAGTGTGCACCTGCTTTAATCTGCCTTATATAATGTTGCACCTTAGCATGCATGCATGAATTTAGTGTTATCAGATTAATATTTTTGTATCTTCCTTTATTAAGTAGCTCAAGTGGTTTTTTTCATGCCTACTAATGCAGTCCTAAATTTCTTAGGCTAATGTTTATAAACTAGATTATGAAATTTTGGAATGCCCTAATAGGCATGGAATAAAAAACACTGGAGCTGCTTAATAATGGAAGATAAGAAATGTTAATCTAATAATACTATATAAGGCAGAATGTCCATAAATGGAGGAAGAAATGTCAACACATTTAAGTTTTCTTTCTGGGAAGTTCCATGGATAGAAGGAGCCTGCTGGGTTACAGTCCATGGGACTGTGGCACCCCACTCCAGAACTCTTGCCTGGAAAATCCCATGGATGGAGGAGCCTGGTAGGCTGCAGTCCATGGGGTTGCTAAGAGTCAGACATGACTGAATGACTTCACTTTCACTTCATGCATTGGAGAAGGAAATGGCAACCCACTCCAGTGTTCTTGCTTGGAGAATCCCAGGGATGGGGGAGCCTGGTGGGCTACCGGCTATGGGGTCACACAGAGTCGGACACAACTGAAGCGACTTAGCAGCAGCAGCAGCAACTAAATAATAACAATGACCATAAAGGCTGCATTTTGCATCCTACAGTATACTTGTATCATTATTTTAGTCTTCACAACAATTTGTGAGTAGATATTTTTCCTCACTTTTGGAGATAATATCTTAGATTGTGATTTCCCCCAAAGAATTCAACTGAAGTTGTTACATCTTACACTGAGGCGAGGACTTGGAATTTGAAGTCAAGTATGTTGTTATCATTAATTTGCAATCCATTGATCCATTCCTTGGGCTTCTCTGTCCTTCTATGTGCCAATAAGCCACCTTAGACTCCTTTGCTTGTGCTTGGTGCTGGAAGGCCCCATGGGTTTATAAGCACAGAATGCCACTGAAAGCAAGGCATCACTTCAGTGGTTAGATGTTCTCATATGTTATTTAATATTTACCATGTATCAGTTTGATAACTCAGGTGCAGGGTACATGCAAACAGAATATTTCATGTCATATACACACATATATGTGAGCATGAGTACACAGACACACCAAAAATATGTATAATGAGACTTTCTGTCTCAATATTAGTTTGTCTCTATCTTGCCATAAAATCTATACTTTAACAGGAGGTTCAAGACCACATTAACTTGCTAAGAAGATGGTAAGAACTTATTTGTTTTACTCTTATAATCTGACCATCTGTCTCCAGCTTGTCAGAGAAGTTGGAAAACACAGGGGTAAGTTGAGAATTAAAGCAAGTGTTTCTTTGACAAGAGCTATGCTGAGTCCCAACTCCCAAAGGGGACTAGGGTAGGATGGTAGTCTTCTGACCTTAATCTTAGTGACAGAATCTTCAAAAAGATAACTCAGCAAGTTTGATTGTCTTCTCAGCAGTGTGGTGACACACAGGATGAGGGTCAGACTCACAAGTGAGAATTTTAAAGGGCAAAAGGCTGTAGCTGAAGCTGCCTGCTGGGCAGCTAAATGACAAGCAGGGTATAATTGAAAATAACTGCACTCCCACTGATGGTAGATCAAAGGGGCATAGTTCCTGCACTACTACATAAAAGAAATTTGGCCAGATTTGGTTTACATACTGCAAAGAGGAGAGATAAATGGATGGGAAAGTGGACTTTAGCAGAAAGCATTTGGGAGGGGGCATTGCCAAATGCTTAGGGAATGAGGGAGGAATCTTGAATGTCTAGTGAGAGGAGATATATTGCATGTGTCAAAGGAAGTAGAGAAGAGAAAGCCTCATGATGACAGAATTTCTTAAGTAACCCATAGAAGCATCTCTAAGAGAGAGAGAATCTATTTTAAGTTTTCAGCCAGAGGAAACATGGCAAACTGGTTCAGGTAGGTAAAATATAGAGAATCTACACATTTTTTTTCCCTACTACAGGCAGTCACTCCCAAAGGGAGGAGAGAAGTTTGAGTTTTAAACAAAAGCTTAGAAGATTTAACATTGTTATTGTTTCAATGCCCTAGATAGAATGACTACTAACCTTACACACTTTTTTGATGAAATGGTTTGTAGAACCTTTTATTTTCTAAAGTGAACAAAATCAGAGGTCACGTTCTAGTGGACAGATTGAAGACATATTCTCTTGTAACCATGGAACACATGCACATTTGACATCAGTAGGTTCTTAAGAAAAACAGCCCATTGTACATTAAGATAAATTTCCTAAATTTATTTGATCTTTACACAATGAAGCCAAACTAGACTGAAAGATTATACTTCTTGATATTTAATGGCATGCAAAATAAATTGAGAAAACTTTTAAAGTTTCTCCTTTTTAAAAAATGTTTCTAGAGGAGAAGATTTTATTGTATTAATGACACTAATTTAATCTAATTACCAGATAAATATATATTATTTTAGCATTAAAAGCTAAACTACATGGGAATAAAAGCACATCTGAATATGGAGTATAAATTTGATTTCAAAATATTGAGGCAAATTTCTTTCTATTCATTTCATGTTTAATAAAATAATTCATAGCAAATACAACCCAGTGGATTACAGATATGACCATATGTTACATTTAAACAAAGGCTGAAAATCTCTGACCTAAAAGTAAAAACTTTAAAGATCAACACAAAAGCAAAACTGGTCAATGAATGAATGAAGGCCCTAAGCAGGTTTGAGGAAAAGGGGGCCTATAGATCACATCACCTGAAGGAAAATAAAATGACTTATCATTTCTACATTTTAAAAACAGTCTTCTCCAATTAGAACTACACAAAATTAAAGCAAAAATGAGAAAAGAACAATCATCTTGTAAGATAGTAGATAAAGGCACAGAAAACAAAATATTAAGAAATATTGAAACTGACAATTATGGTTTAAAGTGTTGCTTAGATAGAGAGTTTTTTTGTTTATTTATTTTTTTTAATTTAATTTATTATTGAAGGATAATTGCATTACAGAATTTTTCTGTTTTCTGTCAAACCTCAACATTTTAATGCATTTTGATATGTTTTTAAGCCAAAATTTTGTACATCATAGAAAATTTAAATACATTATGCTCCACACACATAATCAGGAAGTATTCTCACTACCAGCAGCAATACTTGAATAGAACCACCACTCTCATTTTCTTGCCCTCAGAATCATATCAATGGATTACAGTTCCATGGATAGATTTTCCAATCAGGCTTAAACATCTTATGGTCCTTGAGTATATCAATGCCTGCTTACTCTTTTATTTTTTCCCTTTTTTGGCTATGCAATGTGTAGATATTCCTTCCAAATGTATCCATTTTAAATACAGCTGTGAAGGAAGCAACAGTACACAAGAAAATCGCATAAGAGTTTGTTATGAAACAAATTGAGGTATATTCAAATATACAGTAAAAGCAGATGAGATCTGAGAATTCATGTGATCAATGTGATCATAACTTGTTTTGTCACTAACAAGATATTTGTCACATGACTTCAGTATCTGTTATGAACTGAGACATTAAGAGAAATATCCATACGGTGAGAAGCAATTTCCTTATGGTAAACTATTCTCATCACTTTTTAATAAGAGAAATGTTGTTAAGGGTGAATTGTCTGGGTCACTTTCTAAAAGACTTCAGTATGGAGGAGAGTAACTTAAGCAAGAATGTTCCACTTACCTCTGGCTGCAATGACTGTAATTTTTCTGCTAAGAAGAAAATGGGCACTTTTGAATAAATGGATGCTCCCATGCCTAGGGCTGGACATATCTGAAACATCTTGTCAAACTTGAAAACAAAGAAACTATCAAAGATTACTAGAAATACAGAAGGGTTCAAGAGTATGGAGAGTCATACACTGACAAAATATATAACAAATTAAGCATCAATAAAAGTAATTATTTATCAAGTGAATTGAAAGCATGAAATTGAAAGCATGAAAAAAAAAAAAAAGAAAGCATGAAATTTTAACATGTGTAAGTTTGTGATGATCATGGGAGAAATTGACACTTTCGGAGGATTCTAGAAAAGCAAGTCTTTTTTTTTAAACTGATGAATCAAGAGAAAAAAGTCAGCATTAACAATATAAACAATGTGTATGTAACTGCAGTGTAGTAAAAATTGGAGAGAAATAGGTTAGTAGGTAGGCAGGAACTAAATCTTGAAAGATACTCTAAGGCATAATAAGCACTTTGTATTTTATTCTAATTGCAACAGAAAGCCACAGAGTCTTTGAAGCTGATGAATGATATAAATAACAATAAAATAATGTTATTAAAATTAAAAAATAGAACATGAAAGAAAAGGACATCTCATTATCTAAAAAGGGATACAGATGTTGGTATTCTGCCAACAGTGAGAATACTGTTCCTGTCACTAGAGAATTACATTTGATAAAGGAATGGAGCATAATCCTGTGCAATATAAAATGTCCAGTTGTGACTTCATAAAATACTTTTTAGTGACACAAATAAGCATGGTTGTGTTATTCACCGGAAATTTCAGATGGAAGTCTGTGTCAGGTTAAACTTAGAATTAATTCAGACTTGACGTTTCCAAGTGGATAGGGTAGGAGAAGAAGATGTAGCAAATTTAAGAGCTTTATAGGAGGTGATTGTGGCGCTGAACCATGAACTCTAAAAGAATTAGCGGGCGGTGAGGATGTGAGTGAAAAGTCTAAAGTGGACTGTAGGTCTTGAGAAGATTGAAGAAATGTTGAAGTGAGAATACTTGAGTAAATGAGTGATAATAAAATAATTTGGTGAATAAAAGTAGAGCAGAATACAAAAAATTATAGATTTGACAGGTGTTATCATTTTTGATGGTGAAAAGTGGAATATGAGCACGTAAGTATTTCTTTAAGGTGGAACAGAGGAAAAGTTAACTGATATTAACTATTTTAAGAAACTAAGAGACCAGAAATGGACCATCTACCATGTTAAGTTGAATGCTGAAATGCTGAGGTTGATAATAGTAATAGTAGGTAAGGAAGAACAGTTAGATTTCTGGTAGCTGCAGTTCAGTCAGATACGTGTAAGAGAAATTTATAGAACCAAAGAGAATAAAGTTCCAGGTAAGGAGTTTATATGAATTGATTGGAAAATGATTCCTAAGGAAAAATAGGGAAAAATTATAATCAGAGAGTAAATGAGTTTAAACCACTTAACTTCATTTAATCTCAAGTTTCTCATAAACAAAGCAAGAGCAATAGGAAAAAGTTTTGAGTATGATAATGGTCTTAATTTCTAGTAAATGTCAAGGAGGTATTTATGCTTTCATAGATCTGTGCCCTAGATAGATATGTGTTTAGCCAACTACATTGCCTCATTTTTAGTTTGAAATAACTCTCAAACTTTGAAGAATGATAAAGATATATAGTTACATAAAACTTCTTAGATGATGTGGAATGTTTAGTCTTAACCAATTTCTTAAATATTGAAGCAGTTCATTATGTGCTTGTGATTGAGTCAGAATGCTAGCCATCAGGCACACAAACGGAATTGTTATTATCATAAATGACATGAATTACATGCTATTTGTTTTCAAATGTTAAATAATTCTTATATTTCTGGGATAAAGTTCACTTGGTCATGATGTGTTATTCATAAATGATAAGATTCAACTTGAGAACATTTCGTTTAGACTTTGCATCTGTGTTCATAAATGTATTTGTCTGCAGTTTTATTTTATTACCTTTATTTTTTAAATTTTATTTATTTATTAAAATTACCAATGGCATTTTTCACAGAACTAGAACAAAAATTTTCACAATTTTTATAGAAACACAAAAGACCTTGAATAGCCAAAGCAATCTAGAGAAAGAAAAATGGAGCTGGAAGAATCAACCTCCCTGACTTCAGACTATACTACAAAGTTACAGCCATCAAGACAGTGTGATACTAGCACGAAAACAGAAATATAGACCAATGGAACAAGATAGAAAATTCAGAGATAAGCCTACCCACCTATGGGCACCTTATCTTTGATAAAAGAAGAAAGAATATACAATGGAAAAAAGACAGCTTCTTTAATAAGTGATGCTGGGAAAATTGGACAGCTACCTGTGAAAGAATGAAATTAGAACTCTTCCTAACACTACACACACACACACACACACACAAACAATTGGATTAAAGACTCAAGTGTAAGGCCAGAAACTATAAAGCTCTTAGAAGAAACCATAAGAAGTACACACTCTGACACTAATCTCAACAAGATTCTCTCTGATCCACCTCCTAGATTAATGGAAATACTAACAGTTTTCTTTTCTTGTAATTGTTTTGTCTGGTAATAGTTTCAGGGTAATGGTTACCTCATTACCCTGAGAAATGAAGTTTTTATGGCTCAGCTGGTAAAGAATCCACTTGCAATGAGGAAGACCTGGGTTCGATCCCAGGGTTGGGGAGCTCCCCTGGAGAAGGGAAAGGCTGCCCACTCTAGTATTCTGGCCTAGAGAATTCCATAGCCTGTATATTCCATAGGGTGGCAAAAACTTGGAAATGACTGAGCACTTTCACTCAGAATGAGTTAAAAATCCTTCTTCCCCTTGTAACTTCTGGAAGATATAAAGTCGAAATTATTTTTCCAAATGGTTGGTAGTTACTAGCAAATACATCTGAGTCTAGAGTTTTCTTAGGGATAAGGTTTTTAACTACAAATTCAGCTTATTTAAAAGAGATGGAGTTATTTGGGTTACATATTCCTTGGGCACATCTGAATAATCCAAAATAACTTTCCCACTACAAAATTACTTAACCTAATTACACATGCAAAGTCCTTTTGGCTATATAAAGTAATATTTCTCACTGTTCTAGAATAAGACCATGAACATATTTACAGGAAAAGGAATATTATTTTACCTATCACATTTTGGCATGATGTATTGTCTGAAATCTATGTTGCCTAATATTTGCATAGCTTTCTTTTGCTTAGTATACATATGACCTATCTTTTTTATCCTTTCATTTTTTATCGTTTGTGTATTGAAAGTTTGCTTCATGTAGGCAGAGTATAGTTGATTATTGCTTTTTTATGCAATCCAGCAATCTTTGCATTTTAATTGGGGATATTTACAATATTTACATTAATACAATTACCTTTAAGGTTAGCTTTTTTTTTTTTTTTTTTAAGATATAAAGATATAGAACAGTCTTTTGGACTCTGTGGGAGAGGGAGAGGGTGGGATGATTTGGGATAATGGCATTGAAGCATGTATAATATCATATATGAAACGAGTTGCCAGTCCAGGTTCGATGCACGATACTGGATGCTTGGGGCTGGTGCACTGGGACGACCCAGAGGGATGGTACGGGGAGGAGGAGGGTTAACGATGGGGAATACATGTATACCTGTGACGGATTCATGTTGATATATGGCAAAACCAATACAATATTGTAAAGTTAAAAAATAAAATAAAAAATAAAGTAGATCTTATTACTATTATCCTGGAAAAAAAAAGATATAAAGATTTTCTGTATTAATGACTCCAGCCGTATTTCTTTAGATACAGAAGTTTTGAATGCAAATACATACAGGAAACAAGATTAGATTGCATTATCCTGCAAGTCATTACCAGTAACATACTGCAAAGCAAAACAGCTTGGAAAAGAGGGGGAGGGAAAGGGGAGTAAGGGAGCAAAGATAAAGACAAGGAATTAAATTGATCAAGTGGAATAGTTTTTTGTTTTTTTTTTTTTAATTCTTGGGAACCATGAAGTCCTTGCAAGCACAGCTTGTTTTTGCAGTTTACTTTCCAAACATGTACAAAATGGAACCAAAACAGAGAATCCCTTAAGAACCTGAAGAGGTACAACATTCAAAGCTAAGATTATCCTGTAGCAAGTATTCCAGCCTTCAGTTGCCAGCTGTTTCCTCTTCCTGTTCCCAAAAATTACGTCTTCCCCCTGATTGTTTTCATTTCCTTTTTCTTGGCACCTGGGCATGCACAGTTCAGCTCCTTGAGGAAGTCGGATGTTTTTGCCCACATACGTGTGTGAATATAGGGCTTCGAGCACTTGATGTGGTAGTGCAGGTAGTCTGGGAACGTATGGACCAGGTTGATGGTGTTGTCTTGAGCACTGGCATTGGATTGGCGAGGTAACAGCACGAAGGTAATGTAGCCGATGTTGTGGCCCACGGTGGCTTTGGGATCTTTCAGTTCTAGCGGAGGTTCCCCTATGTGGCTGAAGAGGACTGTTGGCCTGTGTGGCTGGCTCTGCCCTGCATGAACACCTTTCCAATGACCACACCATCCGTCATCCTTAAACACTGTGTTGAAGACTACTGTGACTTAGCCCTTTTTTGACTCAAACATACATGGTCTTATCATCCCAATAATGGATAACTACTCTGTTCTTTCCTTTCTTGCCCTTTTCTTGGAACTGGAAGTATTTGTCAAAGACAGACGCAAAACAGTTTTGTTTCAACATGCCAGCCTGATGCACGATGGAATCCTTGGATGCAGGCAGATTTTCAAGGTGATATAGCAAAGAGACATTGTATCCTGATTCTGGGTTTACCAAGTGACTTCCGTACACCCTCTTTAATAACTCATCAGCACCATGTGCCTAAAGTTCCTGTAGAATTTCAAAGAAAAACTGACCATCACTTTTATTTTGTCTCCATTAGGATTTGAAATATTGTCGAGACTGGCCCGACAAGCAGGGTTTTTGAAAGTGCCATATGGCGAGAGAATGAGAAACAAGACACAAGAATTCAGTGAAAAGCGAGGATAAGAGGACCAACACTGCTCCAAGATGAAGGTGCCAAAAGTGAATCCAAGCCAGCTTTATTATACTTTCAGCCATGAAGAAAAGAATATGCAGGAAGTTAAACTATAACTCATGTGGCCTTTAGGGCCATAGAACAAAGTGATCATTAACTATTGAGTAATTAAGAAACAATAATCAATAATGAATCAGTAACTCAGACTAATATTCTTATCTATAGAGTTTCCACTGGATACATGAAACATGTGACTCTGAGATGCCAGTTGAGAAACAGTCTGGGGTCAGTTTGGTGACTCCAGTATCATATCTTGTTTGCAAGACTATGAACTGTTCCCTCTGGACTTGTTCCAAGAGTCTCATGCCTTATAGAACCCAGTTTATCAATAATTATAAATTTCTTTTGCAGCCCTTGCCAAGGCCTGCTTTTCTTTTATTCTTCCTATCTCCTATAAAATACGATAGAGGACTCCATCAAAATCTGCAAAAGTTACTTCTACAGCTTCTGGTTTGTTCCCAGCGGCTGTGTTCTCAAACTTGAGCGTGAGTGTCTCCTCAATGATATGGTTGTTCACCTCCAGCAGGATCATGGTGGCCCCTGGCCCCTGAAGCCTGAACCTGCCTGGCAAGAAGCCACCGTCGCTGCCCCCACTGAGCCCCTGGCTCTAGCCGGCCACTTCCAAGAGTTAGGTTTAAATCTATTACTACTTGTCCCTTCTTTTATTTGCTCTTTGTCTGTTCTTGCATTTTTAAATTGAGTATATTTTTTCTGTTCCTATTTTTTATATTTTTTTTTGCTTACTGACTAAAATTATTATTTTTTAATTTAGTGGTTCCTTCAGGATTTACAGCATACATCTTTAACTTATCACAATCTATCTTTAAGTGTTATTATACCTCTTTACCGGAGAAGGCAATGGCACCCCACTCCAGTACTCTTGCCTGGAAAATCCCATGGATGGAGGAGCCTGGTGGGCTGTGGTCCATGGCGTCGCTAAGAGTCAGACATGACTGAGTGACTTCACTTTCACTCTTCACTTTAATGTATTGGAGAAGGAAATGGCAACCAACTCCAGAATTCTTGCCTGGAGAATCCCAGGGACGAGGGAGCCTGGTGGGCTGCCATCTATGGGGTCACACAGAGTCGGACACGACTGAAGTGACTCAGCAGCAGCATACCTCTTTACACACATAAAGCATAAAAGTACCTGCAATAGTATGCTTCCTTACCTGCCCCCAGTCTTTGTGTTATTTCCCTTAAATTTCTGCATGTGTTTTAAATTTTATGTTGCATTCTATTATCTCATAAGAAAGATTATATAAGAGAAAAATCTTGTATATTTATACATGTAATTGCCACTACTGTTAAACTCTTCATCTTTTGTGCAGATTTACATTTCTATCTGATGTAATTTTCCTTTTATTTGAAAGATTTCCTTTAACATTTCTTATAGGTTTGTCTGCTGGTGATAAATTATTTTAGCTTCTGCATACAAAAAATATTTCACCTTCCATTTTATAAGATATTTTCTGGAGTTTAAATTCTAAGTTCACAATTTTTACCTTTCAGTACTTTAAAGTTATTACTCTACCACTTTCTCCCCTGTCTTGTTTGCAGTGAAAAATGTGCTACTATCCTGACCCTAACCCTTTATCTTCGTTTATAATGTATCTTTCGTTCTCTGAATGCTGCTAAGAACTTTTCTGTTATCCTCAGTTTTGAGTAATTTAATTATAATGTGTCTTGGTGCAGTTTATTTTGCACATGTGCTTGGGATTTATTATATCTGTAGGTTTGTAGTTTCCACTGAATTTGAAAAAGAAATTGTCATTTTTTTAAGACTAAAAATTTTCATTTCTGTATTTAATTTTTGTGGTTTCTATCACTATGTCTTCAAGTTTACCAAACTTTTTCTTCCGTCAATGTCTAGTTCAGTCACACAGTCATGTCCAACACTTTGCAACCCCATGGACTGCAGCCTGCCAGGCTTCCCTGTCCATTACCAACTCACAGAGCTTACTCAAACTCATGTCCATAGAGTCAGTGATGCCATCCAACCGTTTCATCCTCTATCATCCCCTTTTCCTGCCTGCAATTTTTCTCAGCATCAGTCTTTTCCAATGAGTCAGTTCTTTTTTTTAATTAAATTTTACTTTGCTTAACTTTACAATATTGTATTGCTTTTGCCATACATCAAGATGGATCCGCCACAAGTATACATGTGTTCCCCATCCTGAACCCTCCTCCCTCCTCCCTCCCCATACCATCCCCCTGGGTCGTTCCAGTGCACCAGTCCCAGGCATCCTTTATCAGGCATCGTACCTGGACTGGCGACTCGTTTCAGATATATTATACATATTTCAATGCTATTCTCCCAAATCATCCCACCCTCTCCCGTTCCCAGAGTCCAAAAGTCTGTTCTACACATCAGTGTCGCTTTTGCTGTCTCGTAAACAGGGTTATTGTTACCATCTTTCTAAATTCCATATATATGTGTTAGTATACTGTATTTGTGTTTTTCTTTCTGGCTTACTTCACTCTGTATAATAGGCTCCAGTTCCATCCACCTGATTAGAACTTTGCATCAGGTGGCCACAATATTGGAGTTTCAGCTTCAGCATCAGTCCTTCCAATGAATATTCAGGACTGATTTCCTTCAGGATGAACTGGTTGAATCTCCTTGCAGGCCAGGGGACTCTCTAGAGTTTTCTGCAACACCACAGTTCAAAAGCATCCATTCTTCAGTGCTCAGCTTTCTTTATACTCCAACTCTCACAAACATACATGACTACCGGAAAAACCATAGCCTTGGGTAGATGGACCTTTGTTGGCAAAGTAATGTGTCTGCTTTTTAATATGCTGTCAGGTCAGTCATAGCTTTTCTTCCAAGGAGCAGGCGTCTTTTAATTTCATGGCTACAGGCACCATCTGCATTGATTTTGGAGCCCAAAAAAATGAAGTCTCTTGCTGTTTCCAGGCCTTCCTTCATGGCTCAGATGGTAAAGAATCCACCTGCAATGAAGGAGACGTGGGTTCAATCCCTGGGTTGAGAAGATACCCTAGAGAAGGACATGGCGACTCACTCCAGTATTCTTACCTGGAGAATCACCATGGACAGAGGAGTCTGGTTAGCTACCGTTCATAGGGTTGCAAACAGTCAGATATGACTGATCAACTAAGCACACACTGTTTCTATTGTTTCCCCATGTATTTGCCATGAAATGATGGGAGTGGATGCCATTATCTTCATTTTCTGAATGTTGAGTTTTAAGGTAACTTTTCCCTCTCATGTTTTACATTCATCAAGAGATTCTTTAGTTTTTCCTCTCTTTATGCCATAGGGTGGTGTCATCTGCATATCTGAGGTTATTGATATTTCTCCCGGCAATCTTGATTCCACCTTGTGTTTCATTCAGCCCAGCATTTTTCATGATGTACTCTGCATATAAGTGAAATAAGCAGTGTGACAGTATACAACAGCCTTGATGTACTCCTTTCCCAATTTGGAACCAGTCTGTTGTTCCATGTCCAGTTCTAACTGTTGCTTCTTGATCTGCATACAGATTTCTCAGGAGGCAGGTCAGGCGATCTGCTATTACCATCTTTTTAAGAATTTTGGTATGGGGAAGGAGGAGGGAGGAGGGTTCAGGATGGGGAGCACGTGTATACTGGTGGCGGATCCATCTCGATGTATGGCAAAAGCAATACAATATTGTAAAGTTAAGCAAAATAAAATTTAATTTAAAAAAAATAAATAAACAAATAAAAAGAATTTTTCTGCAATGTCTAACATTAATTTCATCCACTGTAATTTTCATCTCATATTTTGCAGTTTTCTTTCCTAGAATTACAGTGTGTGGATTTTTAAATACATTCTATTTCTGTACTTAAATTCTGAATAGATATATTAGAGCTGTATTAACTGTTTTAACAGCTTTCTAATTCTAACATCTAAATTAGTTCTGGGTCACTTTATTTATTTATTTTTTTTTTTTATCAAGAATCTCTTTTATTGATTATCAGAAACATTACAAACATCTAATATGAACAAATTGTAACATGACAGTATTTAGTTTAAAATGATTGATTTTTCACTTCATCCTGCATTCTGTTTTCTACTTTGCAGGCCTGGTAATTTTGATTGGATATAAGACGCTGTGAATTTTACCTTTTTCTGTGCTGGATTTTTTTTTTTTTAATTTCTGTAATATTCTTGAGGTTTGCTCTAAGATGTAGTTAAGTTACTTAGAAACAGTTTGTCTTTTCAAATATTACCTTTAAATTTTGTTTTGCACTTGCAGACAAGTGTTACGACTAGAGTAATTATTCCCATCTACTTAGAAATGGCTCTTCTGAGTTATTTATTCAATGCTTCATGAATTACAAGGTTGTTCATTCACTGATAGAAACAGTCACTATTCCAGACCCTATATGAACACTGACTACTATTCCTTCTAGTCCTTTGGGCGATTCTTTCCCTGAGTAGCTTTTGGGTATGTACACAGTCATCACTACTCTGCTGAATATCGTAGAAGAACCCTCTGTAGACCTGCAGAAAAACCCTCTGTTTTTCTTTTTATTCTCCATACTTTGTCCTGCAAACTCTACCCACCTTGGTCTCCCTAGATGCTTAGCAATGGCTTCTCATCCCTGGCAGTCCGCTGAGCTCTGTCCGCATTTTCTGCCCTGTCTTGTGGCCTGAAAACTGCAATTTCAGAGCTATCCTCTACCGTTTTTCATCAATCGAGGGATGCAATCATTGCTTGATATCCAATGCCTTAAAAACAGGTTATTATTATGCCACAGGTTATTAAATTTATGAAGCTGTGGCTTTTCATGTATGCGTGCTAAGTTGTTTCTACTGCTGCTGCTGCTAAGTCACTTCAGTTGTGTCAGACTCTGTGCGACCCCATAGACGGCAGCCCACCAGGCCCCGCCGTCCCTGGGATTTTCCAGGCAAGAACACTTGAGTGGGTTGCCATTTCCTCCTCCAATGCATGAAAGTGAAAAGTGAAAGTGAATTTGCTCAGTCATGTCCGACTCTTAGCGACCCCATGGACTGCAGCCTGCCATGTCCAACTCTTTGTGATTCTATGGACTGTAGCCTGGTAGGCTTCTCTGTCCATGGGATTTTCCAGTTAAAAATACTAAAATGGACTATCATGCTCTCCTCCACAGGATCTTCATGACCCAGGGATTGAACCCACACCTCTTATGTCTCCTGCATTGTCAAGCTGGTGGCTTTTCACATAGGATTGTAAATTAATTTTAGCCTAGTTACTTTGTATTGTCTAGAAGTAGAAGTTCCATTCATTTGCTTTTGCTTTTAATGAATATCCTTAAGTTGACCCATTTCCATTTCCTTTTTACATTTGGGAATTATGGGGTAGAAATGAGGAAATAGAACTCTATTTATACATACTGAAAAATCTTTGGGGTATCAAATAAAATTATTTAAAAAGATGTATTATTTACTCAAAATGGATATATAGGAAAAATGTTGCTTTCCCAATCACCATAGCTAAAAAGAGATAGGATTTTAGTTTGTTTCTTTGCCTGTTTTGAGGGAAGCTTCATCCTTCAGGATGAATTTTCTAATCTTTAGAAAATTACTCTCTTCTTTAATTTTTTTTAACTTAGAGTTTTATATAAAATAATTTCTTCTCATACACTTCCCTGTTGCCTGCCCTTCATACTCTGAAAGCATAAGCACTTTTCCATCTTCATTCATGTCATTACATGTACATCCATTTGATAATTAATGGAACAATTTATTCCACTAGTTTCTAAACTTCTTTAACTTTAATTGTTTATGTATCATTCTACATCAGGATCTTGGTTATACTCTTGACATTACTATACCTTGATAATATTATTATGCAATGCCTCCAAAATCTTAAATCAATTCCATTTCTGTCCAAATGTTATTTTTCCCTTATTGCATTCCACTTGCCTTCCATTTTATTTTTTTTTCAGTTAATATTCTACAATTTATTAAAGTAATCAATTCCTTATAATATTCTAATTTCTTCTGACTGATTCTATTTCAGGAATAATTTGGAAAAACATCATTCCTACGTGAACTCACCATTTAGTTTCTCCATACCTGCCTTATGAAGGTGACCATTGATGTGAAAATAATGTACAATTAATATAGAGGTCAGAAAATATTTATGATTGCCACACTCAAAGAGAATCTACATAATGCCCAATAATCCTTCACATTCACTAGTAATCACCCTCTTAAGTACTCCATATAGACTATTTCAACTGCCTCGTGCCTCAGAACACCCACATTTCTTCCTTAGTCTCTCTACATTTCAACATCTTACGATTTATTTCTTGCTATTTATAGATATTTGTAATCAAATGTTTTGGTTTTATTTGATGAATAGAAAATGTTGTCTCCATATAGTGTCTTCAAATTTTCATACTCCATTTAACCGTTTCAGACACATTCCAGTATGGCTTCAATCTTCTACTTATTGAAAAGCTTCTTTACTATCACAAACGACCCTGTTTCCAAGTAACACATTTTTAATTCTTTAATTTCTTGAATATCTCCTTGATAGTCAATTGTGTTGTTAACATTCTCTTTGTAGCTGCACTCACTCACATACTCCTGGATTTATATTCCTACCTCACTGTCTTCTCCTGAAATCATTTTCTTTCTCCTTTATCATACACAAAAATATGTTGAATTTTCTTATGGCTCTTCTTTTTGTCTCTAGCGTCTTTCCATAGACAATCTTATTTAAGTCCATGACTTTAGCTGGATACCATACTATTCATAAGTTCTTCTTATCTAATTTTCATTAATGATACATACAGAAACTTTAAAACATCAGAAATATCTTTGAGTCTTTGATTTCTCACTTTATCTTATCTTCCAAATGTAACTCATTTTTAAGTTTGATATATTCTACATTAAAACATATCTTTAATCAGATCTCTGTTTTACAGTGAAGTCGTACAGCATCATAATTAAGAGTGTGGACTGTGATGTAAAGCGTCCTGATGCCCATTCTCTTCTATCACTAGTAGCATGTTCTGTGGGAAGTAATAGCTTATCCAAACTGCAGCCTCTCATCATAAGAACTCATACATAAATGTTTAGCATGTGCTGACATATACTCTTAACAAATATTAATTCAAAATGAATTTAAATATAAAACACAAAACTGTAAAACTCCTAGAGGATAGATAGGAGACAATCAAGATGACCTTGAATATGGCAATCACTTTTTAGATATAACAGCAAAGACACAATTTATGAAATAAATAACTGATAAGCTGGACTTGATTTAGCTTTAAAAATTGTACTATCTGAAATACCTATCAAGAGAATGAAATGGCAAGCCACAGAATCAGAGAAAACATTTCCAAAAGACACATCTGATCAAAAACAAATATTTAAAATATACAAAGAACTCTTAGAAGTCAACAACAAAGAAAGAAAAATGCTATATGATTAAAAAATGAGCCAAAGATCCTAAGAGACACCTCATCAACAAGATATAAAGATAGCAAATAAGCATATATAAAGCTATTCCACATCATATGCCACCAGAGAAATGCAGTTAAAAAAAAAAAAAATTTGATGCCACTGAACACCTATTACAAGGGCTAAAATCCGGAACACTGATAACTCCAAACACTAGCAAGGATCTGGAACAAAAGGAATACTCATTTATTGCTGGTAGAAATGCAAGATGGGTCAACCACTTTGGAAGGCATTTTGGCAGTTTTTTACTAAGTTAAGCCTAAGATTCAGCATTTATTCTCCATGATATTTACCAAAAAGTAATTCAGAACTTAACAACAACAACAAAAAAAGTGCACTAGGATGTTTATAGCAATTTTGTTTACAATTGCCAAAACTTAAAAGCAACCAAGATGTCCTCCAGTAATTGAATGGATAAATAAATTACAGTACATCCAGAAAGAAGAATATTAGTAAGACATGAGCTATCAAGCCATGAAAATACAGGGAGGAAACTTAAATACACATTACTAAGTAAAAGAAACCAATCTGAAAAAGCTACATACTATCTAACTATATGACATTCTGGAAAAGAAAAAATTTTGAAGACAATAAAAAGATCAGTGGTTTCCTAGGGCAAGAGGCTAGAAAGAGGAATAGGCAGAACAGAGGATTTTTAAGGCAGTAAAAATTTTTTATATCATACCATAATGATGGACACATATCATCATACATTTGTTTGAATTCATAGGATGTATAACTTAAGGTAAACTGTGGCTTACCAAGAGTGAAAACAAAGGTAAGCTATGGCCTTTGAATAACTGTAATGTATTAATGTACCTCATCCTTGTTTAAAAAGGGACAAAAAAATTATTTTGGTGAGTGATGCTGATAATAGGGGGAGGCTATGTATATGAGAGGGCAAGAGATATAAGAATAAACTTGGTATTTTTCTCTCAACATTGTTGTAAACCTGGTGCTGTTTAAAAAAAAAAAAAAAAAATCCAAAAAATAAACTTCACAAACCTCAGAGGAAAATAAATATCCAAGATGGTGTGTGGCACATCATAAAGTCTCAATAAAGTTAGTTATTATAATTATTGTTGTCATTGTCATTATTTTTATCAACCATGATCAATAGTGCAACCCTAGTTTATGTCAATGAAACTTACATTCTGCAGTATCATTTGACTGATTTCTTTCCTTTCAATTGTGCACCTTTCCTACACATACCTATCTAGTAGGCAGTGGGAATGAGCTTTTAAAATGTAAATTGGAATCACATTATTCTTCTAATTTAAAATCCTGTGTCTATCCTTTTTCACTTTGATTGATTTTGAAAATACTTTTGTTCTGTGATGCCAAATATAATCTGGTCCCTGAAATTTTCCAACTTGAAAACCTGCTACTCTTCATCATGTTTCATTCATACCACTTAGCCGAAAGAGGTTTCTCTTCCTAAATCATGTCCAGACCTTTCTCCTATCCGCCCTTCTTTTCCTGGGCCCTCCCCATCCCCCTGACCCATGACATTTTATCTTTCTGGAATACCCCTTCAAATCCCTCTTCACTTTGTCTGTTTCTTTCAAACTTTAGGTTGCAACTTAAATAACACTTCCTCAGACAGACCTTCTCTGACCACTGCTGCTGCTACTGCTAAGTCACTTCAGTCGTGTCTGACTCTGTGCAATCCCACAGACGGCAACCCATCAGGCTCCCCCGTTCCTGGGATTCTCCAGGCAAGAACACTGGAGTGGGTTGCCATTTCCTTCTCCAATGCACAAAAGTGGAAAGTGAAAGTGAAGTCCCTCAGTCATGTCCGACTCTTAGCGACCCCATGGACTGCAGCCCACTAGGGTCCTCCGTCCATGGGATTTTCCAGGCAAGAATACTGGGGTGGGGTGCCATTGCCTTCCCCGTCTCTGACCACAGTCAATGTTAAAAATCTCATTCAATTTTTTTTAAATTTAATTTTGTTTAATTAACTACACTGTGCTGGCTCTTTGGCGCTGTGCAGGCATTTCTCTGATTGTGATGAGCGGGGACTACTCACTAGCTGCAGTGCCCGGCAGCTTCTCCTGTTGCAGAGCACAGGTTATAGAGCAGGTGGGTTTCAGTAGTTGCAACATATGGGCTCAGCATTTTCAGTTCCTGGGCTCCAGGGCACATGCTTAGTTGGTGTGATGCAATGACTTAGTTGCTCCATGGCACGTAGAGTTTTCCCAGACTAGGGATCAAACCTGTGTTTCCTGCATTGGCAGGCAAATTCTTTACCATTGAGCCACCAGGGAAACCTTTCTCATTCTTTACCCTTACAAAAATTTCCATTTTTTTCTGGACCATATCATAGTTTCTAATTAAGTACTTAACATATGTATTACTTGCATATTGCCTGTTCCCCACATGACTCCATGAAGGTTATGTCTATGACTATGCTGTTAACCACAGTATACCGAGAGACTTGTGTAAAACATAGGAAATGGTCCAAATCTAATAAAATATTTGTTGAATAAATAAACACTCAAACAATTAACTGAAAGGATATGCATTTTGATTAACTATTAAGGATTAAAATTAGGAACTGCATATTTTCAAAGTGTTTATAAAATATTAATTTAGCTAATATTTGCTGACTATCTAGTATCTGCCAGGCTAATAAGTTAATGTATATTTCTCAAAAAAATATATAAAGTCAACACAATTATATCCATTGTCCTGATTAAAAAAAAAATTGTTCAATTATATTATATAACATGTCAAATTACCCATATGTAAAGAACAGTCTCTAGATCTATGATGTTCCAGGATCTTACTACAATACAGCATGGCTCTCAATACAGATTAGACATTGTACATAGAAAATTGCTAATTTATCAGAAAATTACCTCAGAACCCGAGGTACACAGAGACAAAATGCTTTGCCAAATGCTATAGAATTAACGAACAAGAGAGAAGGCCTCTGGACTTCCATCCAAAGTGTCTTTATCTCCCGCGTTGAAATACAAAGAGCAGCTAAAACAATAGTCAATCATTTCAGAAAATCTTAATAACTTATCTTGTTCCAGCAGGAGGTCTACAAATAATTTGCACCATTGTTAAAGAGTTTTCTTCTTTCCTTAGAGGGATTATGCCTGTTCAGTGCTTTAGTTTTTTAAAAGGTGTTATATCAATTTGACACGTTTGAAGTACAAGGAAAAAAAAATCCAAGCATATTGCAAGAAATATGTGTTCTAATCAATGATTACTTTTGGGGTCTTTTAAATTTCCTTCATCACATTTTTTTATTATATTCTAGAAAAATATGGTACTATTAAACAGATATTTTTAAGATATTCAGACATTCTCATCATTGGTAAACTTGAAAGCTATTCTAAAAGCAGGATGGAGATGGAGATGGAGATGGGCTGCTGCTGCTGCTGCTAAGTCGCTTCAGTCATGTCCGACTCTGTGCGACTCCATAGAAGGCAGCCCACCAGGCTCCCCCGTCCCTGGGATAATCCAGGCAAGAACACTGGAGTGGTTTGCCATTTCCTTCTCCAATGCATGAAAGTGAAAAGTGAAAGGGAAGTCGCTCAGTCTTGTCCGACCCTCAGCGACCCCATGGACTGCAGCCTTTCAGGTTCCTCCATCCACGGGATTTTCCAGATAAGAGTACTGGAGTGGGGTGCCATTGCCTTCTCCAGATGGAGATGGGAGGGCGGTTCAAAAGGGAGCGGTTATGCGTATACCTGTGCAGATTCATGTTGAGGTTTGACAGAAAACAATAAAATTCTGTAAAGCATTTATCTTTCAATTAAAAAATAAATAAATTTTTTTAAAAAAAGCAAGATGACAGTAAGAAGCAAGACCAAGTAATCATTGAAAGATATCCAACTAGCTTCTACAAGATATCATTATTATGTCTGTCTACCTAGCATATTTATATTGTTCTGAAAAGATGATTATTATCATATATATATATATATATTATATCTAACATATTGGGAATGTTTTATGTTTTAACAAAAGGATTTAGACCCAGTAACAGCAACAAAAGAATGTCAATAATAAAACTTCTCATAAATAGATAATACTTATTAAAAAAAAAAAAAAGGGTGGCAAGCACTGTACTTTGATCATCTTTTTCATGCTCCATCTCATTTAATCTTCACAATAACTTATTATTAAAAAGAAAATATCTTTGTCATTCCATTTCACTCAGAAGAAAATTGCATTTCGTAGACTTTAATTAACACCTATGAGTTCCTTGCTGGTAATGAAAGAGCTGTCATTCTGACCTAGATCTCCCTGGATCCCAAGTCCATAAACTTATCCAACACAATAAAGTTGAACACTAAAATGACACCTTTGGAAAGGGCAATATTTCTCAACACTGTTAGAATATGCTTCAGTTTCCCCAGTGTGTCATGAAGGGTTGAGAATCATTAACCTACACCAATAGCTACTTAAGTACTTGCAATAGGAAAAGCAAACTATACAGGTTTCCTCCAAATTGAGTAAGCACTGTTCTATATATACTGGATCAAAAAATGATTGAGATATACATGCATGGCCACTGAAGTGGGTTGGAAGGAAGGAGTGTTTCAAGCAGAAAAGGAGTCATGGAGAGAAGAAAAGAAAGGGTGACTTTGTTATAATGAATGTTAACTCAATGTGATTAAAGCTTATAGTGTGAAGGTGTACCTCGTTAACCCCCTCACCTGATAACCTTAGCAAAATCATTGTCACTTCTTCTCAGGGATCTGTATCATTCAATTTCCCTTTCTGTAAAGCAATTCTTACCTTGAAATAATAAATCTTACACTATGGGATCAATGTGAGAATTGGGTATATCAAATGTAGTGTTATTTAAGCAGGGACTTAATATATAACAATTAAATTGCTGGATGAAAGGGTAGATAAGAGGATGTGGTAAAATGAACTTCACAGGTAGGCATGAGGAAAAGTGTGGGGGACAAATGAAATTTTGTTATATTAGAAGTCTCAAATATATTCTTAATATGATTTTTATTTCAAAAAAATAAGATTCTAACCGCACAGAAGAACTTATAGTGAAAAACCAATGTATGGCTACATTTGAGCTATAAATAAATCACTGTTCTGTTTCTATTTTGCCAGATTCAGAAAATCTACTGAAGTAGATTGTATGCTCTGTTTCCGTGATTCAGGGAGACATCAGAATCAGGGAAACAGAGCATGCAATTTACTTCAGTAACCCACACATGAAGTTATTAGTCAGCACTGTGCCCCACTGTCCCAGACCTCAAGAAAAGCCAAAGATTTAGGGATGGAAAGGAAAGGACTGTAGTTGATATTTAGGAGGTTAGAGGGATAAGTTATGGTGAACAACTGAATATGGGTATAAAATCAGCATCTGACAAATCTAGGTTTTTGCTTTGGACATTATTTAACCTGATTATAGAGCTTGGGAGAAGAGAATTGAGTGGTTTTGCCCATTTGGAGATTATAAAACAGGAAAAAATCAGTTGGCATGAACAGGAAGCTGCTACATATTTATAGTAAGAATACCACTTTTATTTAGAAAAGAAACATTTATAATCAAAGAGCAAAATGTCTCATTTCCTACTAATGCTCCTCAGTATATAATAAATGCAAAGACAAGTTCCACCAGTAATATAATTCCAAATAAATGAGATTAAAAAATGAATTCACACTGATTGTGTTCATATTAAACATGTTTACCTAAATCTTATATTACTTACCTAGAAACTAAGAAAGTTGAAAAGTTAAAAATAGGATTTTATTAATGTGGATAAAGGCTATGTTTTGCTTTGCTTTTATGATGTAGCAAACACCTGTAATCTTTGAACTACACCATGACACAGGCAACTAACTCTGCTAAATATACCCAGAGCTGATCCATTCATGTGTTTCATAAAATATTCATGAATTTTAATCTTTGTTCATAATGAAGTTTTTCCAAGAACAATAGGAATACACTTAATTCCAAAATTAAAATGACACAATCTGGGACACAATATTATACTATCTTTACACTGAAAAAAAGTAACCTCAATATCTTAGGATCCTAGAGACTCTGACATCTAAGATTTGAGAAATTACATGTTCTCAAACTAAATGAATAACTGATATAAAAAGGTGAGGGAAAGGTTGTAAGTTTTTCTCTACAATGAAAACTCTATGTTGTAAATAGCAGAAAATCAAATGAAAATCAGTTTAAGGAATAATGTGACGTGAAAAGGGAAAATGTTAGTCGCTCAGTTGTGTCTAACTCTTTGTGTCCCCATGTACTGTAGCCTCTGTCCATGGAATTTTCCAGGCAAGAATATCAGAATGGGTTGTCATTCCCTTCTTCAGAGGATCTTCCTGACCCAGGGATTGAACCCGGGTCTCCCCATTGCAGGCAGATTCTTTACAATCTGAGCCAGGAAAGAAACTCATGTAATTCAGCTGTAGAAAGCTGGATGTGGCTTTGAGAGTGCCTAAGTTCAGAATTGTCTCATTTCGCTTTTGGTTGAGTATCTGCCATTTCTTAATGTTACTCAGTTGCCCCAGATTTCTTCAACTTTACAATAATGTCAACATACCAAGTGGACAGGAGAGTCTGATTTCCTTTAGAAAATTGGTTCTCATTAGCTTTGATTGGCTTCACTTGGATTCATGCTGCTACTGCTGCTAAGTCACTTCAGTCGTGTCAGACTCTGCGCGACCCCATAGACGGCAGACCACCAGGCTTCCCTGTCCCTGGGATTCTCCAGGCAAGAACACTGGAGTGGGTTGCCATTTCCTTCTCCAATGCATGAAGGTGAAAAGTGAACGTGAAAGTGAAGTTGCTCAGTCGTGTCTGACTCTTCGCAACCCCATGGACTGCAGCCTACCAGGCTCCTCCATCCATGGGTTTTTCTAGGCAAGAGGACTGGAGTGGGGTGCCACTGCCTTCTCCCTTGGATTCATGACCCTCCCTAAAGAAATGTTTATAGCAAGAAAAATCAAACGTGTTGACTGGTTTTCTCAAATTACATCTTCTGACTCTGGTGACCAGAAATGAGGCTAACTTCATCCAAAACATATGAGCTGAGGTTAGAGTAGTTATGATGTTTCACAAAACAAACTGATGACTTTTAATAGATGCAGAGAGTGTTGATGCTGCACTTCAAAATTAGTAAATTTCTAATCGGTATAAATAACTTACAAATTTTCTGTCCCATATCAAGAAAACAAAAATCTTAATCAATAAATATTAGATAATTCTCTGGAATTCTAGACCCATTGAATTGTTCAAGTTACTACAATATACAAGCAATGACAATACAAACCTAAAGAATTTCTTTATATGACTAGGTAATTATTCATGATATATGTGTCAAATAAGAGTAAAAAATGTTCAATTGTAAGATATTCTATTTTCACTGATCAAATTGGCAATTTTTAGAAGATACTGTTAGTCAGGGTGGAATGACATAAACCTCAAGCACAGCTTGGAAAAATGAAAACTTCTATGAAATTTCTTAGCAACTATCAATGTAAATCAAGATCCCCAATATTGTATAATGCTTAAAAATTGGAAGCAATATAAATTTCAAATAATGTTTAGATATTTTATGATACTTTCAAGTGATACTCATACTATGGAAGTATCATATACTCATACTCATACTATGGGATACTCATACTATGGGATCACATCAAATGTTTTGAAAACTATGTCACTATATGGGAAAATGCTAATCACACAATGTGAAATTAAATACCAGAGATAATTTTTCACATGTAAGACATATATATGTGAAATATAATATAAATGTGTATGTATGTATATATATACAAATATAACATATTACACACATTCGTATTCACACACACATCAAGAATTGTACAAAATAATAATTGTGGTTTTCTTTGGACTTCCCTAGTGGCTTAGCAGTAAAGAATCTGTCTGCCAATGCAGGAAATGTGGTTTTAATCCCTGGGTTAGGAAGATCCTCTAGAGAAAGAAATGGCAATCCATTCCAGTATTCTTGCCTGAAAAATCCCATCGACAGAAGTACCTGGAAGGTCCATGGGGTCACAAAGAGTCAGACACGACTGAGGACAGATGCACACACACACACATCATATACTCTTTATATTTCAAATATCCTTCAAGAAATACAATTTGTTTTTTTTTATTCAGAAAATTATATTTTATACTAGAGTATAGCTGATTAGCAAGGTTGTGTCAGTTTCAGGTATATAGCAAAGTGATACATGTGTCTATTCTTTTTTGAATTATTTTCCCATTTAGGTTCTTATATAGTATTGAGCAGAATTCCCTGTGCTATACAGTAGGAACTTATTGGTTATCCATTTTACATATAGCAGTGTGTACATGTCAATTATAACAAATCATAATCATATCTCCTTCCTATACTATTGACTCAAATCAGGTGATCACCATCTCTTCTCTGTCATTCAGACCAGATCAGATCAGATCAGTCTCTCAGTCGTGTCCGACTTTGCGAACCCATGAACTGCAGCACGCCAGGCCTCCCTGTCCATCACCAGCTCCCGGAAGTCACTCAGACTCGCATCCATCGAGTCAGTGATGCCATCCAGCCATCTCTTCCTCTGTCGTCCCCTTCTCCTCCTGCCCTCAATCCCTCCCAGCATCAGAGTCTTTTCCAATGAGTCAACTCTTCTCATGAGGTGGCCAAAATACTGGAGTTTCAGCTTTAGCATCATTCCTTCCAAAGAAATCCCAGGGCTGATCTCCTTCAGAATGGACTGGTTGGATCTCCTTGCAGTCCAAGGGACTCTCAAGAGTCTTCTCCAACACCACAGTTCAAAAGCATCAATTCTTCGGTGCTCAGCCTTCTTCACAGTCCAGCTCTCACATCCATACATGACCACAGGAAAGACCATAGCCTTGACTAGGCGAAATTTTGTTGGCAAAATAATGTCTCTGCTTTTGAATATGCTATCTAGGTTGGTCATAACTTTCCTTCCAAGGAGTAAGCGTCTTTTAATTTCATGGCTGCAGTCACCATCTGCAGTGATTTTGGAGCCCAGAAAAATAAAGTCTGACACTGTTTCCACTGTTTCTCCATCTATTTCCCATGTAGTGATGGGACCAGATGCCATGATCTTCGTTAGCTTTAAGCCAACCTTTCACTCTCCACTTTCAGTCTCATCAAGAGGCTTTTTAGCCCCTCTTCACTTTCTGCCATAAGGGTGGTGTCATCTGCATATCTGAGGTTATTGATATTTCTATCAGCAATCTTGATTCCAACTTGTGTTTCTTCCAGTCCAGCATTTCTCATGATGTACTCTGCATATAAGTTAAATAAACGTGGTGACAATATACAGCCTTGACGTACTCCTTTTCCTATTTGGAACCAGTCTGTTGTTCCATGACCAGTTCTGACTGTTGCTTCCTGACCTGCATACAGATTTCTCAAGAGGCAGATCAGGTGGTCTGGTATTCTCATCTCCTTCAGAATTTTCCACAGTTTATTGTGATCTACACAGTCAAAGGCTTTGGCATAGTCAATAAAGCAGAAATAGATGTTTTTCTGGAACTCTCTTGCTTTTTCGATGATCCAGCGGATGTTGGCAATTTGATCTCTGGTTCCTCTGCCTTTTCTAAAACCAGCTTGAACATCAGGAAGTTCACGGTTCGCATATTGCTGAAGCCTGGCTTGGAGAATTTTGAGCATTACTTTACTAGCATGTGAGATGAGTGCAATTGTGTGGTAGTTTGAGCATTCTTTGGCATTGCCTTTCTTTGGGATTGTGATGAAAACTGACCTTTTCCAATCTTGTGGCCACTGCTGAGTTTTCCAAATTTGCTGGCATATTGAGTGCATCACTTTCACAGCATCATCTTTCAGGATTTGGAATAGCTCCACTGGTATTCCATCACCTCCACTAGCTTTGTTCCTAGTGATGCTTTCTAAGGCCCACTTGACTTCACATTCTAGGATGTCTGGCTCTAGGTCAGTGATCACACCATCATGATTATCTGGGTCGTGAAGCTCTTTTTTGTACAGTTCTACGTATTCTTGCCACCTCTTCTTAATATCTTCTGCTTCTGTTTGGTCCATACCATTTTGGTCCTTTATCGAGCCCATGTTTGCATGAAATGTTCCTTTGGTATCTCTGATTTTCTTGAAGAGATCCCTAGTCTTTCCCATTCTGTTTCCCATTCTCTGTCATCACAATATTCAAATTATTTTTCTCCCTGCCTCTGTGCCCCATATGCATTATCTTGAGCTTTGACGTTTATTGTTCTAAAACATAGATTTGAAAATATTTTAAGATAGTCAAGATTTTCTGGTACTGACTATATCAATAATCTTTTACATTTTATGAAAAGTCTTTCACAAGCTGCCCTCAGGATTTATTCAGTTTCATATTCTGCTCCTGTCTATTCATGACTTGTAATACTTCTATGGCTCCTGCTCTTACAATATCCAACATGCTTAGAAAATTACATACTCTTTCATGATTCTGGGTAATGGCTTATGCCATTCTAGACCCTAAAATGTCTTTTTTTCTTCCCCCTTCCCAGTGTCCAAAGCCTCATTAGAATGTTTTCTTTCTTTCTTTTCTTTTTTTTTTTTTTAAGGCAAGGGAAAGTGGGCAAAGGAAGGGATCCATGAGGATGGGAGGGAAATGAGAAGGAAGAAGAGGGGTAATGGTGGGGAGGAGTATATGTAAATTCTTAGCTGATGGATTTCTATTTTTAATCATAAAGAACATTTAAAAAGTCATGTTTAATTCATCTTATATTAGGAAATTTGCAGATTTGGAGATGGTGCTGATTGTAATAATAACCAGTTAGTGTGTGATAATAAGACTAGAAAAGCAACTGGAGATGAGAAGTTCAGGGAACTGAGAGTCCAGTTATGGTGTCCTCTCATCTTACACACATCTTGGCATTTTGTAGTTGTAGGTCTATCTTTACAACAATGTGTTATTAGGACAGGATCACATTTATCACTGCTTCCTCCCTAATGCCCAGAATGGTACCTGACCCATAAAATACGCAATAAACATTTATAGAATGAACAAATAAGTCTAATTTTTTAAAAATTCTGAAAATTATTCCTGAATTGAGAGCTGCATCCTGGGATACCACTGTCTTCACTCCTCGTGCATCACTTCTTGTGGGTGGCCTTGTGGATAATAACATTAACTGCTGCTGTGGATGCTGTGAGAAGCACTCTTTGTAATTCTCTATAGTATTTAGTGTAGGGGGTTGCTGAGGGAGTAATTCACTCCCTTACACAGTATTCCATCCATTAGGACCCACAAGGGAAATTTTTCTAGAATTTCATTGCTAGGAAGACCTGTGACTCTCCTGAGTGAACTGACAATTTGTGAGGCTTATAAGTGAATGTGTTTTCCTCTTTGCTTTGTCTATTACAGCCAGATTTGTATAGGTGTGAGTGGGGTATTAAAGTCTCCCACTATTATTGTGTTATTGTTCATTTCTCCTTTCATACTTGTTAGTCTTACATATTTTGTGTTCCATGTTGGGTGCATATATATTTATAATTGTTATATCTTCTTCTTGGATTGTTCCTTTGATCATTATGTAGTGACCTTCTTTGTCTCCTTTTCAGAGCCTTTGTTTTAAAGTCTATTTTATCTGATATGAATATTGTTACTCCTGTTTTCTTTTGGCCCCTATTTGCATGGAAAACCTTTTTCCAGCCCTTCACTTTCAGCCTGTATGTGTCCCCTGTTTTGAAGTGGGTCTCTTGAAGACAAGATATGTCGGGGTCGGTCTTGTTTTTGTATCCGTTCGGCCAGTCTTAGTCTTTTGGTTTTCTCTTGTAGACAACATATGTAGGGGTCTTGTTTTTGTATCCATTCGGCCAGTCTTTGTCTTTTGGTTGGGCCATTCAGCCCATTAACATTTAAGGTAATTATTGATAAGTATGATCTTATTGCCATTTACTTTATTGTTTGGGGTTTGGATTTATACATCCTTTTTGTGTTTCCTGTCTAGAGAATGTCCTTTAGTTTTTGTTGGAGAGCTGGTTTGGTGGCGCTGAATTCTCTCAGCTTTTGCTTGTCTGTAAAGCTTTTGATTTCTCCTTCGTATTTGAATGAGATCCTTGCTGGGTACAATAATCTGGGCTGTAGGTTATTTTCTTTCATCACTTTACATATGTCTTGCCATTCCCCCCTGGCTTGGAGAGTTTCTATTGAAAGATCAACTTTTATCCTTATGGTAATTCCCTTGTGTGTTATTTGCTGTTTTTCCCTTGCTGCTTTTAAAATTTGTTCTTTATGTTTGATCTTTGTTAATTTGATTAATATGTGTCTTGGAGTGTTTTGCCTTGGGTTTATCCTGTTTGGGACTCTCTGGGTTTCTTGGACTTGTGTGATTATTTCCTTCCCCATTTTAGGGAAGTTTTCAGTTATTATCTCCTCAAGTATTTTCTCATGATCTTTCTTTTTATCTTCTTCTTCTGGGACTCCTATGATTCAAATGTTGTAGCGTTTAATATTGTCCTGGAGGTCTCTGAGATTGTCCTCATTTCTTTTAATTTGTTTTTGGTTTTTCTCCTCTGATTCATTTATTTCTATCATTGTAGCTTCTAATTCACTAATCCTATCTTCTGCCTCTGTTTTTCTACTGTTTGTTGCCTCCAGAGTGTTTTTGATCCCATTTATTGCATTATTCATTATATATTGACTCTTTTATTTCTTCTAGGTCCTTGTTAAACCTTTCTTGCATCTTCTCAATTCTTGTTTCCAGGCTATTTATCTATGCTTCCATTTTGATTTCAAGATTTTGGATTAATTTCACTAACATTATTCGTAATTCTTTATCAGGTAGATTCCTTATCTCTTCCTCTTTTGTTTGGTTTGGTGGGCATTTATCCTGTTCCTTTACCTGTTGGGTATTCCTCTGTCTCTTCATCTTGTTTAAATTGCTGAGTTTGGGGTGTCCGTACTGTATTTTGGCAGTTTGTGGGGTTCTCTTTATTGTGGCATTTCCTCACTGTGTATGGGTTTGTATAGGTGGCTTGTCAAGGTTTCTAGGTTAGGGAAGCTTGTGTCAGTGTTCTGGTGGGTGGAGTTGGATTTCTTCTCTCTGGGATGCAATGAAGTGTCCAGTAATGAGTTATGAGATGTCTATTGTTTTGGGGTGCCTTTGGGCAGCCTGTATATTGGAGCTCAGGACTGTGTTCTTGTGTTGCTGGAGAATTTGCTTGGTATGTCTTACCCTGGATCCTGTTGGCCCTAGTATAATGCTTTGTTTCAGTGTAGGTATGGAGGCATTTGATGAGCTCCACAGGGTTTTAGTTTATTACCTGTCACTTCCAAGGCGGTTCCCTCTGTTATAGATTCTTCTGTTACCTGGTCTCTTCAATGCCTGATTTCTGCCCTGATACAGAGGGAGTGGTGGTGGACACCCAGATCTAAGCCGCTCAGGTTCAGGTACTCGAATAGTCCTCAGAAGCACAGACTCGATTGAGCCTGTGTTTTGTGCCCTTCCCAGGTCCAATCAGTGCAGGTGATGAGGTGTTTAGCAAGCACAGCTGCTGCGACTTATCGCCTCCCCGCCACTTGGTTTTCTGGGTATACAACCGGTGCACCTTCTCAGGCAGTTGTTGACCGTCCAGAGCCCCAAGAAGCCTTAGTTAGCAAAGAAACCCGCTCACAGTTTTGAAGACAATGTCTCTCTAGGGCTATGATTGCCTGCTTCTAGCTCTGGCTGCCTGTCACCGGAGGGGGACGGTCTGTAGCCAGCTAGCTCTGTAAGTCCTTTGTTTTGTGCATAGGCCTGGTGGTATCTTAGGTTAGGGCTGGCTTTTCGCGTGGTAGATATCCCACAGTCTGGTTTGGTAGCCCAAATTGTTTTGCTCAGGTAGTGCTCAGGATATCCAGGCCAGATCCTTTCTCTAAGCAATGCAGCCCACACCACGCCTTCTTGCCCAGCCCCTGCTTGCTAATGGCGGATGCTGGCATCTGCACTGCTTCTCTGATGAAGGAGTTACCGCAGGGCTCGCAATCTCCTTTCGAAGACAATGGGTTGTCTTTCTAGGTGATGATGTCCTCTGCCGGCATTCAGAAGTTGTTTTGTGAAATTTACTCAATGTTCAAATGTTCTTTTGACGAATTTGTGGAAGAAAAAGTATTCTCCCCATCCTACTCGTCTGCCATCTTAACTCCTCCCCCTAGAATGTTTTCTACTCTACTAAAATCTCCCCTGATTCTCCAGAGAGGTAGACTTAGTCTATCTTCCTGTATCTCCCATGCACAGAAAACCATTTAGTAAGTGAAAAAGTAAATACACACATGAGCACTATAATTAGTCTAAATGAAGTCACATAAGGTTTTGAAATCCTAAAGGAATTGTATTCATAATTCCTCTGAGAACTTAAATAGGCTGCTATTAGAATACAAGTCCTCTTAGTAAATCGCACTTGTTTCTTCTATATAGCTTCTATGACATCTGCTCTCCCAGGTCTTTCATTTCCTCTTTGCTGATTGATATTCAGTAGTTTCTGTTGTATCCCACACCTCCACCCACAAATGCACCTCAAAACATATACTTCTTTACCTATGCTTTCCTCTAAGGGTGTTATATAATTCCAGATTATTTACAAAGCCATACTCACAGAAAACTAGTCAATCTAATCACACCAGGACCACAGCCTTGTCTAACACAATGAAATTAAGTCATGCCCGTGGGGCAACCCAGGATGGGCGGGTCATGGTGGAGAGATCTGACAGGGTGTGGTCCGCTGGAGAAGGGAATGGCAAACCACTTCAGTATTCTTGCCTTGAGAACCCCATGAACAGTATGAAAAGGCAAAAGGATAGGATACTGAAAGAGAAACTCCCCAGGAAAGTAGGGGCCCAATATGCTACTGGAGATCACTGGAGAAAGAACTCCAGAAAGAATGAAGAATAGAACCAAAGCAGAAAGAATACCTAGCTGTAAATGTGTCTGGTGATAGAAGTAAAGTCCGATGCTGTAAGAACAATACTGCATAGGAACCTGGAATGTCAGGTCCATGAATCAAGGCAAATTGGAAGTGGTCAAACAAGAGATGGCAAGAGTGAATGTCGACATTCTAGGAATTAGCGAACTAAAATGGACTGGAATGGGTAAATTTAACTCAGATGAACATTATATCTACTACCGTGGGCAGGGATCCCTCAGAAGAAACGGAGTGGCAATCATGGTCAACAAAAGAGTCCGAAATGCAGTACTTGGATGCAATCTCAAAAATGACAGAATGATCTCTGTTTGTTTCCAAGGCAAAGCATTCAATGTCACAGTAATCCAAGTCTATGCCTCAACCAGTAATGCCGAAGAAGCTGAAGTTGAACGGTTCTATGAAGACCTACAAGACCTTTTAGAACTAACACCCAAAAAAGATGTCCTTTAAATTATAGGGGACTGGAATGCAAAAGTAGGAAGTCAAGAAACACCTGGAGTAACAGGCAAATTTGGCCTTGGAACACGGAATGAAGCAGGGCAAAGTCTAACAGAGTTTTGCCAAGAAAATGCACTGGTCATAGCAAATACCCTCTTCCAACAACACAAGAGAAGACTCTATACATGGACATCACCAGATGGTCAACACGGAAATCAGATCAATTATATTCTTTGCAGCCAAAGATGGAGAAGCTCTATCCAATCAGCAAAAACAAGACCAGGAGCTGACTGTGGCTCGGACCATGAACTCCTTATTGCCAAATTCAGACTTAAATTGAAGAAAGTATGGAAAACCACTAAACCATTCAGGTATGAACTAAATCAAATTGCTTATGATAATACAGTGGAAGTGAGAAATAGATTTAAGGGCCTAGATCTGATAGATAGAGTGCCTGATGAACTATGGAATGAGTTCGTGACATTGTACAGGAGACAGGGATCAAGACCATCCTCATGGAAAAGAAATGCAAAAAAGCAAAATGGCTGTCTGGAGAGGCCTTGCAAATAGCTGCGAAAGAAAAGAAGCGAAAAGCAAAGGAGAAAAGGAAAGATATAAACATCTGAATGCAGAGTTCCAAAGAATAGCAAGAAGAGATAAGAAAGCCTTCTTCAGTGATCAATGCAAAGAAATAGAGTAAAACAAGAGAATGGGATAGATTAAGGATCTCTTCAAGAAAAACAGAGATACCAAAGGAACATTTCATGCAAAAATGGGCTCGACAAAGGACCGAAATGGTATGGACCTAACAGAAGCAGAAAATATTAAGAAGAGGTGGCAAGAATACACAGAAGAACTGTACAAAAAAGAGCTTCACGACCCAGATAATCATGATGGTGTGATCATTGACCTAGAGCCAGACATCCTGGAATGTGAGGTCAAGTGGACCTTAGAAAGCATCACTATGAACAAAGCTAGTGGAGGTGATGGAATTCCAGTGGAGCTATTCCAAATCCTGAAAGATGATGCTCTGAAAGTGCTGCCCTCAGATTAGATCAGATCAGATCAGTCGCTCAGTCGTGTCCGACTCTTTGCGACCCCATGAACCGCAGCACGCCAGGCCTCCCTGTCCATCACCAGCTCCCAGAGGTCACCCAGACTCACACCCATCAAGTCAGTGATGCCATCCAGCCATCTCATTCTCTGTCATCCCCTTCTCCTCCTGCCCTCAATCCCTCAAAGCATCAGAGTCTTCGCCAATGATTCAACTCTTTGCATGAGGTGGCCAAAATACTGGAGTTTCAGCTTTAGTGTCATTCCTTCCAAAGAAATTCCAGGATTGATCTCCTACAGAATGGACTGGTTGGATCTTCTTGCAGTCCAAGGGACTCTCAAGAGTCTTCTCCAACACCACAGTTCAAAAGCATCAATTCTTCGGTGCTCAGCCTTCTTCACAGTCCAGCTCTCACATCCATACATGACCACAGGAAAGACCATAGCCTTGACTAGGCGAACCTTTGTTGGTAAAGCAATGTCTGTGCTTTTGGATATGCTATCTAGGTTGGTCATAACTTTCCTTCCAAGGAGTAAGCGTCTTTTAATTTCATGGCTGCAGTCACCATCTGCAGTGATTTTGGAGCCCAGAAAAATAAAGTCTGACACTGTTTCCACTGTTTCTCCATCTATTTCCCATGCAGTGATGGGACCAGATGCCATGATCTTCGTTTTCTGAATGTTGAGCTTTAAGCCAACCTTTCACTCTCCACTTTCACTTTCATCAAGAGGCTTTTTAGTTCCTCTTCACTTTCTGCCATAAGAGTGGTGTCATCTGCATATCTGAGGTTATTGATATTTCTCCCTGCAATCTTCATTCCAGCTTGTGTTTTCTCCAGTCCAGCATTTCTCAAGATGTACTCTGCATATAAGTTAAATAAACATGGTGACAATATGCAGCCTTGACGTACTCCTTTTCCTATTTGGAACCAGTCTGTTGTTCCATGTCCAGTTCTAACTGTTGCTTCCTGACCTGCATACAGATTCCTTAAGAGGCAGATCAGGTGGTCTGGTATTCCCATCTCTTTCAGAATTTTCCACAGTTTATTGTGTTCTACACAGTAAAAGGCTTTGGCATAGTCAATAAAGCAGAAATAGATGTTTTTCTGGAACTCTCTTGCCTTTTCCATGATCCAGCGGATGTTGGCAATTTGATCTCTGGTTCCTCTGCCTTTTCTAAATCCAGCTTGATCATCAGGAAGTTCACGGTTCACATATTGCTGAAGCCTGGCTTGGAGAATTTTGAGCATTACTTTACTAGCGTGTAAGATGAGTGCAATTATGCAGTAGTTTGAACATTCTTTGGCATTGCCTTACTTTGGAATTAAAATGAAAACTGACCTTTTCTAATCTTGTGGCCACTGCTGAGTTTTCCAAATTTGCTGGCATATTGAGTGTAGCACTTTCACAGCATCATCTTTCAGGATTTGGAATAGCTCCCCTGGAATTCCATCACCTCCACTAGCTTTGTTCATAGTGATGCTTTCTAAGGCCCACTTGACTTCACATTCCAGGATGTCTGGCTCTAGGTCAGTGATCACACCATCATGATTATCTGGGTCATGGAGCTCTTTTTTGTACAGTTCTTCTGTGTATTCTTGCCACCTCTTCTTAATATCTTCTGCTTCTGTTTGGTCCATACCATTTTTGTCCTTTATCGAGCCCATCTTTGCATGACATGTTCCTTTGGTATCTCTGATTTTCTTGAAGAGATCCCTAGTCTTTCCCATTCTGTTGTTTTCCTCTATTTCTTTGCACTGATCACTGAAGAAGGCTTTCTTATCTCTTCTTGCTATTCTTTGGAACTCTGCATTTAGATGTTTATATCTTTCCTTTTCTCCTTTGCTTTTCGCTTCTCTTCTTGTCACAGCTATTTGTAAGGCCTCCCCAGACAGCCATTTTGCTTTTTTGCATTTCTTTTCCATGGGGATGGTCTTGATCCTTGTCTCCTGTACAATGTCAAGAACCTCATTCCATAGTTCATCAGGCACTCGATCTATCAGATCTAGGCCCTTAAATCTATTTCTCACTTCCACTGTATAATCATAAGGGATTTGATTTAGGTCATACCTGAATGGTCTAGTGGTTTTCCCTACTTTCTTCAATTTCAGTCTGAATTTGGGAATAAGGAGTTCATGGTCTGAGCCACAGTCAACTCCTGGTCTTGTTTTTGCTGATTGTATAGAGCTTCTCCATCTTTGGCTGCAAAGAATATAATTGATCTGATTTCCGTGTTGACCATCTGGTGATGTCCATGTATAGAGTCTTCTCTTGTGTTGTTGGAAGAGGGTATTTGCTATGACCAGTGCATTTTCTTGGCAAAACTCTGTTAGTCTTTGCCCTGCTTCATTCCGTGTTCCAAGGCCAAATTTGCCTGTTACTCCAGGTGTTTCTTGACTTCCTACTTTTGCATTCCAGTCCCCTATGATGAAAAGGACATCCTTTTTGGGTGTTAGTTCTAAAAGTTCTTGTAGGTCTTCATAAAGCCGTTCAACTTCAGCTTCTTCGGCATTACTGGTTGGGTCATAGCTTTGGATTACTGTGACATTGAATGGTTTGCCCTGGAAACGAACAGAGATCATTCTGTCATTTTTGAGATTGCTTCCAAGTACTGCATTTCGGACTCTTTTGTTGACCATGATTGCCACTCCGTTTCTTCTGAGGGATTCCTGCCCGCTGTAGTAGATATAATGTTCATCTGAGTTAAATTCACCCATTCCAGTCCATTTTAGTTCGCTAATTCCTAGAATGTCGACATTCACTCTTGCCATCTCTTGTTTTATCATTTCCAATTTGCCTTGATTCATGGACCTGACATTCCAGGTTCCTATGCAATATTGCTCTTTACAGCATCAGACTTTGCTTCTATCACCAGGCACATCCACAGCTGGGTATTCTTTTTGCTTTGGCTCCATCCCTTCATTCTTTCTGGAGTTATTTCTCCAGTGATCTCCAGTAGCATATTGGGCCCCTACTGACCTGGGGAGTTTCTCTTTCAGTATCCTATCCTTTTGCCTTTTCATACTGTTCATGGAGTTCTCAAGGCAAGAATACTGAAGTGGTTTGCCATTCCCTTCTCCAGCGGACCACACCCTGTCATATCTCTCCACCATGACCCGCCCATCCTGGGTTGCCCCAGGGGCATGGCTTAATTTCATTGAGTTATACAAGGCTGTGGTCCTGGTGTGATTAAATTGAATTGTTTTCTGAGTATGGTTTCAGTGTATTTGCCCTCTGATGCCCTCTTTCAAAACCTACTGTCTTACTTGGGTTTCTCTTACCTTGGGCGTGGTGTATCTCGTCTCGGCTGCTCCAGCGAAGCACAGCCATCGCACCTTACCTTGGACGAGGTGTCTCTTCTCACCGCTGCCCTTCCTGACCTCGGTCGTGGGGTAGCTCTTCTCGGCCGTGTTTAGTGTGCCGGCCCTCACCACCATCCTTCCTCGGTCGTGGGGTAGCTCCTTTCGGCTGTGCTCTTAGTGCACGGTGCAGCTGGCAGGGCGCTCTTAGAATTGCATTGAAACATGTATAATATCATATATGAAATGAGTCGCCAGTCCAGTTTTGACGCACAATATCAGATCCCTGGGGCTGGTGCACTGGGATAACCCAGAGGGATGGTATGGGGAGGGAGGTGGGAGGAGGGTTCAGGATGGGGAACACATGTATACCTATGGCGGATTCATTTTGATATATGGCAAAACCAATACAATATTCTAAAGTTAAAAAATAAAATTAAATTTAAAAAAAGAAATTATTCTTAAAAGTAATAGAAACCATCTGTCCATCCATTACCTTATTCACTTACAAGGGCCAGATTTATGAAATTGTAGGCTCATGAATGCCTACATTTTATGAGTAATTAGGATTGAGGTGGGAGGAGACACGGGAAAACACACTCTGCTAGAATACTGTTTTGAACAAACGCTGTTTCTTTAGTTTTCACAGCATTATTTAAGAGAGGTAGTATGGAATTGGAAACTCCCATAGAAAAAAATCTCTGTGATAATTCAAATGTATTCTATTAGCTCCCAACCTCGGCTTAACCCATGGTTTCAAATAGAAGAGGGCTATGTTCTCCCATTCTGTTGGGAAGGGAACGATGGGTTTAGAATTGACGGTTGCATAATTGCTTGGAGTTTTCTCAGTGCTTCATCAATTACATGCAAGTTGATTTTTATGCCTTATAAAATAGTACATATTGAATGACACAAAATATTGTTTATCTTTAATCAGGTAATACTAAAACCATATATTTTACTTCATAGAATTTTTGAGTATCATTTATTGCATGTGGCAGGGTTTATTGAGTTGCCATGTTAAGGTCACACCTACAAAAGTGAATTGTCCCCTTTGCCAAAATTCAGTTCACATATCAAAACTGATGATGGTGCACTCTCATGCACGCACACCAAGGGAATGTGAAAAAGTCTATAACTCATACAATAAGCCTTTTGAGGAAGCAGGCGGATCACAAGCAGGTCTGCAAATGGCTTGAAAAACAGGGAAAGGAGACCACCTTGAGGTTTTTATGGTGGTTTGGTCTTGGGACCGGAGTTACACATCATGCATGGCTTGAAATTTCTGCTCACACCAAATGCAGAAGAAAACAAGCAAGATTCCTTTTCAGTTTTCTCAGTTGTTATGCAAAAGGTGAAGAGGGACAGGTAGAACTTTAAAGCTGTCAGCAGTTAAATTCCAAAAACACAGACAGATTATCACATGGTATCGTTTTACACATTAGGAGATTTTATATAAAGCTCTGAGAGGTAACTGGGCTTCCCTGGTGACTCAACTGGTAAAGAATCCACCTGCAATGTAGGAGACCTGGGTTTGATTCCTGGGTCAGGAAGATTCCCTGGAGAAAGAAATGACAACCCACTCCAGTATTCTTGCCTGAAGAATTCTATGGACAGAGGAGCCTGGTGGACTACAGTTCATGGGTCATAAACTGTCAGACATGACTGAGCAACTAATACTTTCACTTTTCTGAGAGGTAACTAGTTAAAGAGTACAAAACTCATTAATTGTCAGAACCAGAACTCATATCAGAGTGCGATAGGAAACGACTTTCTTTTTTTCCTATCATGTCTACATTGCCTTTCTCGGAAAAAAAGTGAAATGATTAAAAATAAATCTGTGGTGCTTGTATATTTCAATTTGAAAATGTTTCCTAAAACTTGCTGTAATTTGACTAGATCTAAGGAATAAATTTTTCTGGGCTCCAAAGTAACTACAGATGGTGATTGCAGCCTTGAAATTAAAAGACACTTACTCCTTGGAAGGAAAGGAGTGGCCAACCTAGATCAGAACAGATCGGATCAGATCAGTCGATAAGTCGTGTCCGACTCTTTGCGACTGATGAATCACATCACTCCAGGCCTCCCTGCCCATCACCAACTCCCAGGGGTCACTGAGACTCACATCCATTGAGTCAGTGATGCCATCCAGCCATTACCTGATTCACTTACAAGGGCCAGATTTATGAAATCTGTCGTCCCCTTCTCCTTTTGCCCTCAATCCCTCAAAGCATCAGAGTCTTCGCCAATGATTCAACTCTTTGCATGAGGTGGCCAAAATACTGGAGTTTCAGCTTTAGCATCATTCCTTCCAAAGAAATCCCAGGACTGATCTCCTTCAAAATGGACTGGTTGGATCTTCTTGCAGTCCAAGGGACTCTCAAGAGTCTTCTCTAACACCACAGTTCAAAAGCATCAATTCTTTGGCGCTCAGCCTTCTTCACAGTCCAGCTCTCACATCCATACATGACCACAGGAAAGACCACAGCCTTGACTAGATGGATCTTTGTTGGAAAGTAATGTCTCTGCTTTTGAATATGCTATCTAGGTTGGTCATAACTTTCCTTCCAAGGAGTAAGCGTCTTTTAATTTCATGGCTGCAGTCACCATCTGCAGTGATTTTGGAGCCCAGAAAAAGAAAGTCTGACACTGTTTCCACTGTATCCCCATCTATTTCTCATGAAATGATGGGACCAGATGCCATGATCTTAGTTTTCTGAATGTTGAGCTTTAAGCCAACTTTTTCACTCTTCACATTCACCTTCATCAAGAGGTTTTTTAGTTCCTCTTCACTTTCTGCCATAAGGGTGGTGTCATCTGCATATCTGAAGTTATTGATATTTCTCCCAGAAATCTTGATTTCAGCTTGTGTTTCTTCCAGTCCAGCATTTCTCATGATGTACTCTGCATATAAGTTAAATAAACATGGTGACAATATACAGCCTTGACGTACTCCTTTTCTTATTTGGAACCAGTCTGTTGTTCCATGACCAGTTCTAACTATTGCTTCCTGACCTGCATACAAATTTCTCAAGAGGCAGATCAGGTGGTCTGGTATTCCCATCTCTTTCAGAATTTTCCACAGTTTATTGTGATCCACACAGTCAAAGGCTTTGGCATAGTCAATAAAGCAGAAATAGATGCTTTTCTGGAACTCTCTTGCTTTTTCCATGAGCAAGTGGATCTTGCAATTTGATCTCTGGTTCCTCTGCCTTTTCTAAAACCAGCTTGAACATCAGGAAGTTCACGGTTCACATATTGCTGAAGCCTGGCTTGGAGAATTTTGAACATTACTTTACTAGCATGTGAGATGAGTGCAATTGTGCGGTAGTTTGAGCATTCTTTGGCATTGACTTTCTTTGGGATTAGAATGAAAACTGACCTTTTCCAGTCCTGTAGCCACTGCTGAGTTTTCCAAATGTGCTGGCATATTGAGTGCAGCACTTTCACAATATCATGTTTCAGGATTTGAAATAGCTCCACTGGTATTCCATCACCTCCACTAGCCTTGTTCGTAGTGATGCTTTCTAAGGCCCACTTGACTTCACATTTCAGGATGTCTGGCTCTAGGTCAGTGATCACATCATCATGATTATCTGGGTCGTGAAGATCTTTTTTGTACAGTTCTTCTGTGTATTCTTGCCATCTCTTCTTAATATTTTTTGCTTCTGTTAGTCCCATACCATTTCTTTCCTCTATCGAGCCCATCTTTGCATGAAATATTCCTTTGGTATCTCTGATTTTCTTGAAGAGATCCCTAGTCTTTCCCATTCTGTTGTTTTCCTCTATTTCTTTGCATTGATCACTGAAGAAGGCTTTCTTATCTCTTCTTTCTATTCTTTGGAACTCTGCATTCAGATGCTTAGATCTTTCCTTTTCTCCTTTGCTTTTCGCTTCTCTTCTTTTCACAGCTATTTGTAAGGCCTCCCCAGACAGCCATTTTGCTTTTTTGCATTTCTTTCCCATGGGGATGGTCTTGATCCCTGTCTCCTGTACAATGTCATGAACCTCATTCCATAGTTCATCAGGCACTCTATCTATCAGATCTAGGTCCTTAAATCTATTTCTCACTTCCACTGTATAATCATAAGGGATTTGATTTAGGTCATACCTGAATGGTCTAGTTGTTTTCCCTACCTTCTTCAATTTCAATCTGAATTTGGCAACAAGGAGTTCATGATCTGAGCCACAGTCAGCTCCTGGTCTTGTTTTTGCTGATTGTATAGAGCTTCTCCTTCTTTGGCTGCAAAGAATATAATTGATCTGATTTCCGTGTTGACCATCTGGTGATGTCCACGTATAGAGTCTTCTCTTGTGTTGTTGGAAGAGGGTATTTACTATGACCAATGCATTTTCTTGGCAAAACTCCGTTAGCCTTTGCCCTGCTTCATTCCGTATTGCAAGGCCAAATTTGCCTGTTACTCCAGGTGTTTCTTGACTTCCTACTTTTGCATTCCAGTCCCCTATAATGAAAAGGACATCTTTTTTGTTTGTTAGTTCTAAAAGGTCTTGTAGGTCTTCATAGAACCGTTCAACTTCAGCTTCTTCAGCGTTACTAGTTGGGGCATAGACTTGGATTACTGTGACATTGAATGGTTTGCCTTGGAAACGATCAGAGATCATTCTGTCATTTTTGAGATTGCATCCAAATACTTCATTTCAGACTCTTTTGTTGACCATGATGGCCACTCCATTTCTTCTGTGGGATTCCTGCCCGCAGTAGTAGATATAATGGTCATCTGTGTTAAATTCACCCATTCCAGTCCATTTGAGTTCGCTGATTCCTAGAACGGCGACATTCACTCTTGCCATCTCTTGTTTGACCACTTCCAATTTGCCTTGATTCATGGACCTGACATTCCAGGTTCCTATGCAATATTGCTCTTTACAGCATCCGACCTTGCTTCTATCACCAGTCACATCCACAGCTGAGTATTCTTTTTGATTTGGCTCCATCCCTTCATTCTTTCTGGAGTTATTTCTCCACTGATCTCCAGTAGCATATTGGGCCCCTTCTGACCTGAGGAGTTCCTCTTTCAGTATCCTATCATTTTGCCTTTTCATACTGTTCATGGGGTTCTCAAGGCAAGAATGCTGAAGTGGTTTGCCATTCCCTTCTCCAGCAGCCCACATCCTGTTAGATCTCTCCACCATGACCCGCCCATCCTGGGTTGCCCCACAGGCATGGCTTAGTTTCATTGAGTTAGACAAGGCTGTGGTCCTAGTGTGATTAGATTGACTAGTTTTCTGTGAGTATGGTTTCAGTGTGTTTGCCCTCTGATGCCCTCTTGCAACCAACCTAGATAGCATATTCAAAAGCAGAGACATTACTTTGCCAACAAATGACCATCTAATCAAGGCTATGGCTTTTCCAGTACTCATATATGGATGTGAGAGTTCGATTGTGAAGAAAGCTGAGTGGGAAGAGTTGATCCTTTAGAACTGTGGTGTTGGAGAAGACTCTTGAGAGTCCCTTGGACTGCAAGGAGATCCAACCAGTCCACCCTAAAGGAGATTAATCCTGGGTGTTCATGGAAGGACTGATGCTAAAGCTGAAACTCCAATACTTTTGCCACCTCATGCGAAGACTTGACTCATTTGAAAAGTCCCTGGTGCTGGGAGGGATTGGGAACAGGGGGAGAAGGGGAAAACAGAGGATGAGATGGCTGGATTGTGTCACCGACTTGATGAACATGATTTTTGGTAAACTGGGAGTTGGTGATGGACAGGGAGGCCTGGCATGCTGTGATTCATGCGGTCTCAGAGAGTCAGATATGACTGAGCAGCTAAACTGAACTGAACTGAAGGGATAAATACAGCTGAAATATCTCACTCCTTCTTATAGACACTTTATGTCAGATCAGGACCTGCTTTTGGAAATCACTGTCATCTAAATAGTAGAATATTTTGAGTTGTGATTGTAAAACTCTAGAAATATAGTTCCTTCTTCACCTGCCCAAATAAAACAATTTTTTACCAGTTGTGCTCAATATTATTAGAGGGAGATAAACCTCCTTGTGAGATCAGTTTCATTTGTTCAGAAACAGGAGGGGTTCAGGACAGAGTCCACTGGAGTTACACTGCCTTCTTTTAGTTTGCTGGTTTAACCTTTAACTCCTAATGCTTAGATGCTTATTCTGGTCCTTGCCTGTATAAAACCTTTATCTCCTACCTCCTAAAGCCTAACATGACTGCCTTTCCTTTATCTACCATGTGCTCTAAAGTTAATGATTGGAGCATTAATGCTTCCAGGTCTCTGCTCTATATCACACCCTACATATCCTATCACAGTATATATTACGGTATAATCTATCCTTCATTCTATACCCTACCAGGAGCACCACAAGCATAATTACAGAGATTCCTTTGCCTGAAATGTGTCCACTGGAACCAAAAGAAAGAAAACTCATGTTGTGATGCTAGATACTCTCTTCCTGAACACTGGCTTGGTGACTCCTCATAAGATTTCCATCTGAACAAAAACTCCAGAGCTCATTTTGCTTTTATTTAAAAAAAAAAAAAAAAAATCTATACTAATTTTTTTTTTACCATTTTTCATGTCTGTGGAACTTTTCCTCTTTGTTATGAAGACTTTGAGATATAGGTTATTGGAGGTCTGAAAAGTTGATTCATTTAAAACAGTTTTTTACAATCTGATAAATGACCAAGAAGACATTTTCTTACTATTTACTAATATCTCATCAACTGGGTTGATTCTCTCTGACTCACTGTTGACTTACGCAGTTGCTGCTGCTGCTGCCAACTCGCTTCAGTCGTGTCTGACTCTGTGCAACCCCATTGATGGCAGCCCACCAGGCTCCCCTGTCCCTGGGATTCTCCAGGCAAGAACACTGGAGTGGGCTGCCATTTCTTTCTCCAATGCATGAAAGTGAAAAGTGAAAGTGAAGTCGCTCAGTTGTGTCCAACTCCTAGCGACCCCATGGACTGCAGCCTACCAGGCTCATCCGTCCATGGGATTTTCCAGGCAAGAGTACTGGAGTGGGTTGCCATTGTCTTCTCTGGACTTACCCAGTAGTATCTAATAAAAGATAAACTTTATTCTTATTATCTCCATTGAATTATAAACAGTAAATTTGGTATTAATTCTAGAAAATGACTCACTTAACAGAGCATTAAATCCATCTTCAATCTGTATAGTGTTGGACTCATGGAATTCTCCAATTCATTTTTATCCCCCGACCTTCCCCAGTGGTAAAATGGAGTTCTCTGCTTTTATGGCGGTCTAGAAATCCAATGGAATTTGTACCTTAAAAAAAATAATACTAATTTATTTAACTGGAAGCTAATTACAACATTGTAGTGGTTTTTGCCATATATTGACATGAATCAGCCATGGGTGTACATGTGTCCCCCATCCTGAACCCCCCTCCCACCTCCTTCCCCCTCGTATCCCTCAGGGTTGTCCCAGTGCACGGGCTTGAGCACCCTGTCTTATGTGTCAAACCTGGACTGGTGATCTATTTCACATATGGTAATATACATGTTTCAATGTTATTCTCTCAAATCATCTCACCCTCGCTTTCTCCCACAGAGTCCAAAGATCTGTTCTTTATATCTGTGTCTCTTTTGCTATCTCGCATATAAGGTCATTGTTACCATCTTTCTAAATTCCATGTATATGCATTAATATACTATATTGGTGTTTTTCTTTCTGACTCACTTCACTCTGTATAATAGGCTCTAGTTTCATCCACCTCATTATAAGTGATTCAAATGCATTCTTTTGATAGCGGAGTAATATTCCGTGTGTATATGTACAGAAGTTGTACCTTTTAATTGATACTAGCATAACACAAGAGAGACAGCCAAATCAGTGTTGTCTCTGCACCAAGTAATAGAGGTTCTCACAGTGTCAGTCTATTTGTCTTTCAGGAGTTAAGAGTCCACCCAAGTCAGAGAGCAGCTTGCTATTTTATTGACCTTTCCAAAAGGCCATAGTTGGATTATTAATGCCCAAAGGAAGTCCATTTTAATCCCTCAAAATTTACCTAAAGTCTTTTGCAACCTCCAATCCACTAAGTAGTCAACGTTACTTCTTGAAGAGACATTACGTTCTTCCTAAATTCCATGATTTAAAATGCAACATCAGTGTTTGTATTTATATGTGCACATTAATGTGAAATAGATCTAAAGCAGTCATAATGTAGAGCAGAGTTTGCTTGCCGAACTGATGAATTTCTATTGTAACCTACTGCCTACATCCTTGAGTCAGCGTTATTGGTTTTGGAAGCCACATCTCTGTAGATGAGGCTGGGTTCTACGGTGGGAAGAACATAAAATTTATAGTCACTTTTTCTAGATTCAAATTCTGGTTTTGACATGTGATGGCTGTGTGATGTTTGGCATGTTAAGTTCCATCTTTAACCATTAATTTTATCATCTATTAAAAATGGAGAATAATTTTACCTCATAGAGATAGTATAAATATTTACGTCCATAGAGATAGTATAAATATTTGAGTAAATGAAATAACTTCCTTTATAGTAGCACAAGTAACTTAGAGTCACTATAATTAAAAACCATTTGTTTTGCCTCATAGTCCATTATTGGGAAAACATATTTCATTTCAATTATTATTATCATTTTCTGAAGAAAGAAGTTGGTAGACGACATCTATGTATATTCAAAGATTATATTGAGTTAAATATCAATTTCCAATTGACATTGCTCAGTATTCTACTTATAAATATAATCTATTTATTCTCACTGTATATATTCTCAATTTTCTTTATTACAGCTTGATATGACTGTGTCTTTCCTTTCCGTTCCTTCTCTCTACTGATATTTCTGGAGCACATTTTCACTCAAAAAAAAATTTCTTTGAGCCCCCCCCCTTTTCTTTTTCCTTAGGATCAGGCTCTAACAACACCTTTTTAAACTCCATCCTCTCTCTTTTCCTTCTCAGTGAATTATTCTTGCTAGTAGTTCAGTAATTAATTTGCATAACTAATCGAAATTTGATTAATCTATTTGAGTCTCAGTTTCCTATTTAAACAAAAAAGAGTAAGGTATTACTCAGTTGAAAGACTTGTAAACATCATAAGAAATATATGGCTCAAATATAAATTCAAAACAAAAACAAGAAAAATAAGAATGATCAAAAATATAAGGGTACTTAAGTTTTGCTTCCTATGCATTACTTCTTTTTCTTCTTTGGTGGAATCAAAAAGGGGCAAAATTGCTGCCAAAAGTTGTTAGGATGTGAATGTGGTTAACAGTTTGAGGAATTGAAATTGAATGAACTTCATTTTTTTGGCACACAGTAGTTATTAAACCAATATTTATAAAGAAACTTTCTAGGTGAAATATTTCATGGTGGGCCTGATATTTTAGGATTAAAAAAATAGTGAGTGAGGATTGGCTTGAATAGCATGCATTCCTTATTAAATAATTTTGTTCTTTCAGCTGAACTTTATTTTCAATATGTTGATATTTAAGAGGTTGATTTTCCCCTAATTTGTGGATCCTTTCTTCCTTCTTTAATTTTAATTTGGACATCAAAGTAACTAGACTTATTATTGCTCATGAACAGCTTACAAAGTGATCTTCAGCATTATCATTATTGTCATGATCGTATTTATAACATAAAATGAAAGCTATTTTCATATTGTGTCACCTTCCTAGGAAGCAAAGTTATGCCTCCCAGAGTCATGAAATAAAATCAATAGATTATCCTGTATGAGATAAGCACATGTTGTGACTATTGCGCGGATGTGCAAAGTTTTACTCTAATAATGTCTGATTCTCTTCTATTTGATTTAGAGATTATACAAATCAAGCTGAATGGTAATTATAACCCAGGATCTCTATAAGGCAAACTGATATGTCATTTTTTACTAAAATAAGGAAAGTTTACAATTAGCTAATGATATTTAAAACACATTTATCATCTTAGTCATTAGGGTGATTCTGAAAACGCCCATTAAATACCTCAAGGATGAGAAAATTATACCTTGGTGCCAATTCAGAACACAATATACTAAACATCTGCTATCTTAGGCACAACAATAAATGATTATTAAGTACTATGTTAATATGTAGAATCTGGTAAAATAGCCTAAAGTAAATACTAATCAAACAATGTCAATTAGAGTAAAAGTTGGTAAAAAAAAATGCTAACAATATTTTTCTCTGAACTGACATTAATGACCAAAATCAGAGTTTATATACACAAGTCAAAACTGTTTTGAATAATTTTGTATGTACTTTTAGAAGATGATCAAGCTGGAAAATGATCATATTATCTTGAACTTCACATTAAGAACACTCAGTCACACATGAATCCTATAGAGTTGACAAACATACATGATATCTTTAATTGTGAATATTTGTATGGAAAATCAAACACTTTTGGTCAAGTAAATCAGATGCGATTTTTATTAGGAGAATTTTTGCTACTAAAGAATTATTTGGTAAGGAATTCTAAAAGCATTTTTGTTTGTATAAAAGAAATGGATTGCCTTTTTAAATCCTTTAATTTTTTGACAGTCTGTACAAATATTAATGAAAGGTTATTCATATGTATTTAGGTATCACAAGTAATCCAATGTTAAGCTTTTAAATAACAAATAAAAACCACTATCACTTGCTTTGTTTTAATGTTTATAATGAAATTGTTTTGTCATTAAAGGATCAAAATGTGCTTATTACTTCCTTGGATTTTTAAAGGGGTAATGAGCAGTAAACTCAGCAATTGCTCATACATTTTACTAAATGTCACTCATTGAAGAGCAGCAAACTATGAAGAAGGAAAGATATCATCTATTAAGGGTGAGATTTTGGTCTGATTTCACACTCCATGAGCTTTCATTCTTTAATGTAATGCTTGAATTATTTTATGTACAGCGTTACAAATAAAGGTAGAAAATTCTTGAAGTCTGTTTGACTTCAGCTTAATTAAAATGCCTTTTCCACAATTGTATGTGCTAATTCAACCAGCAAACTTGATACGGTTTTAAATGATAGAAACCTAAATAGTATATCACAATTTATAAATGATGCATCATGATGTTAAGAAAAATCTGTGTTACTCTAGCCAATCTACTGCCTTGGATTTCTGTAAATCTCTTTTATCTGCACCAATAATTACCTTATTTCAGCAAGGCAGTTTTAATTAAATGTCATCCTTTAAAATCAAGAAACACTTACAAGGTCAAGTAGGTCTAGGATAAAACTAAAGTTTGCTCTCAAAATCATGGATTACTTGATATTCTGCTATAAAAATTATAAATGGGGCATACATAATTTTCCTCATGCAATTTTAATGAGATTTTAACCAGTTCAGAATTGTTTCCTCTGTATAATTTTACATCTGTTAGTTGAAGGATAATACTTTCTTACTTTGACTATGAAAATTATTTCCACAGGAAAACATTTCCAGCATTAAATCTATTATTTCTTATTTTTAAGAAAATCCTTTTTTTTTCTTTTTTGAGACACAATCAGATTTTACCTGAAGAAGTAAAAGAACTATTTAAGATTATAATTCTTTAGCTGCTTTTAGAAGTTCAACAGATAATTTTGTTTACTGTTTTATTGTACAGTAAATCTCCTACATATGAACAAGTCCTGTTCCAAGAGTGTGTTTGTAAGTACAATCTGTTCATAACTCCAACAAAGTTAGCCTATGTACCCAACTAACACAATCAACTATACAGCACTGTGCTGTAACAGGTTTATACTACATTTCCTGCAAACAATACATTAAAAAAACAGCCAACACAAAAAATAAAGAAATGTTTTAATCTTACAGTACAGTACCTTAAAAGGACAGTAGTACAGTACAACAGGTGGCATACAGGAGCTGGCATTGAGAGAATGGGCAAGAAAAGTACTGACTGGAGGAGATGGAGGAGGTGGGAGTTGGGAGGCTGAGGGATCATCAGCAATAGGGCATGGAGGGCCAGCTGCAATTTCACTCATTCAATTCTATCCATACTCTTGAAAAAATGATCCAGTCATGTCTGGGTAGCAGCTCTTTCTTTCTCATCATAGATAACACAGTAGCCTGGGATTGCACTCTGATTGGCTACTGCAGATTTTGTGTATTGTTCTACATTCAGGTCCTGCGCTTCAAAAACTAATGCCTCCTCAAACAAAGAAAATCCTCAGCCATTTCCTGTGTTGTGAGTCTCTTCAATCTCTTTGGTTACTTCTTTTTCTTGTCTCTTTGTCCTTTCTCTGGGCCTCCCAAGTCCATCAAGTTTGCATTAGTAAGCTCCTTCTGTCACACAAGGAGTTCAATGAAGTCATTCTCTTACAGATCTAGCTCCAACATCTTGCTGAGGGTCACTATGCTGCTGAAGACCTCTTTGGATTCTCATCCCCCTTCTCAAATCCATGATAATTGTGAACAAACAGTACAGTAAAGTACACAAAATACAACCACTTTTAGTGCATGCATGCATGTGACAAAGTATGCCAGAAATGTGAATTAACTTACATGGTTGGGGAATGTGAATACATATTTACATTTTTGAAAGTTCACAACTTGAAGTTTCATAGGTAGGGAACTTATTGAATTTCTGGGTGTGGATACATGCCTAACTGGAGAAGGAAATGGCAACCCACTCCAGTAATCTTGGCTGGAAAATCCCATGAACAGAGGAGCCTGGCAGGCTACAGTCCATGGGTCACAAAGGGTTGGACACAACAGAGTGACTAACACAGACACACACACATATATGTATAAGGGCTTCCCAGGTGGCATAGTTGGAAAGAACTTGCCCAACAATAGAGGAGATGCAAGAGGCGCCTCAAGGTTTGCTCCTAGGGTCAGGAAGATCCTCTGGAGAAGAAAATGGCAACTTGCTCCTGTATTCTTGCCAGGAAAATCCCATGAACAGAGAAGCCTAGTGGGATATAGTCCATGGGGTCACAAAACAGTCAGATATGACTGCATATGCAAAGTGCACATGCATAAACATATAAATGGTATGAGATATGCTGTACTATGCTTAAGCTATTAGAAGGAAAGCCCAGAGTAGATACTTACTTCAGCTGTTTGGGAAAAATAGGAAATCACAAGATATGCAATGTTTATATTATTGAAAAACCATACCTCCATTCTTTTATTCAATTACTTTTATTCGGTATCTAACACACAGGTATGTTTAAGTGGAGGCAGAAAGAAATGAGCAGTTAATTTTACAGAGACAGAAAACTTCATACAAGAGATGGACTTTTAAGAAACATAATAATAACATTTATTAATTACTTTAATGCAAAATGACACCATACAATAGATGAACAAAAGAAAAAAACAAACAAAAAAAGACTGGCCCCAGGTTACACAAATAGTGGAAGTATTAGGGTTTGAATCCAGTTAGTAGGGTTCTAGAGTGTATAATCTTAAACCTTAGGTTCTCCAGCCTCTGATAGGTACAAATTTGCAATTGGGATAAGATAGAATTTGACAGATTGTCAAATGAAAGAAAATAAGACCAAAGACAGAGGTACACCATAGCATTGTGTGTTGTCGAAACTCAGGGAAAGCTTTTTCCTCTATGAAGTCTTGTTTATCTGTCCAGATTCATCTCAAATCATGCCTTAAATATGAGGTGCTTATATGCACACATTCTCTTCTCTGTACCTCTGCATGTGCTATTACTCTACTTGGAGACACCTCCCAGTGTCTGCATTTCCTGTATCCTTTAAACTCAACTCAATATCCACATCTTTTGAGAATTCTTTGTATAACCCATCTCTCCTCTGTTCTCTTATATACTCTAGTATATTATTCTGTTGCATTTAGTGCAAGTTTTCTAAATATCTAAGTAATTACTACTACTATTTCATACATTCAGTTCAGTTCAGTTCAGTCGCTCAATCGTGTCTGACTCTTTGCGACCCCATGAATCACAGCACGCCAGGCCACCCTGTCCATCATCAACTTCCGAAGTTCACTCAGACTCACGTCCACCAAGTCACTGATGCCATCCAGCTATCTCATCCTCTGTCGTCCCCTTCTCCTCCTGCCCCCAATCCCTTCCAACATCAGCGTCTTTTCCAATGAGTCATCTCTTCGTACGAGGTGGCCAAAGTACTGGAGTTTCAGCTTTAGCATCATTCCTTCCAAAGAAATCCCAGGGCTGATCTCCTTCAGAATGGACCGGTTGGATTTCCTTGCAGTCCAAGGGACTCTCAAGAGTCTTCTCCAACACCACAGTTCAAAAGCATCAATTCTTTGGCACTCAGCTTTCTTCACAGTCCAACTCTCACATCCATACATGACCACTGGAAAAAGCATAGCCTTGACTAGATGGACTTTGTTGGCAAAATAATGTCTCTGCTTTTTAATATACTATCTAGCTTGGTCATAACTTTCCTTCCAAGGAGCAAGCATCTTTTAATTTCATGGCTGCAGTCACCATCTGCAATGATTTTGGAACCCAGAAAAATAAAGTCTGACACTGTTTCCCCATCTATTTCCCATTAAATGATGGGACCAGATGCCATGATCTTAGTTTTCTGAATGTTGAGCTTTAAGCCAACTTTTTCACTTTCCTCTTTCACATTCATCAAGAGGCTTTTTAGTTCCTCTTCACTTTCTGCCATAGGGTGGTATCATCTGCTTATCTGAGGTTATTGATATTTCTCCTGGCAATCTTGATTCCAGCTTGTGTTTCTTCCAGTCTAGCGTTTCTCATGATGTACTCTGCATAGAAGTTAAATAAATAGGGTGACAATATACAGCCTTGATGTACTCCTTTTCCTATTTGGAACCAGTCTGTTGTTCCATGTCCAGTTCTAACTGTTGCTTCCTGACCTGCTTACAAATTTCTCAAGAGCCAGATCAGGTGGTCTGGTATTCCCATCTCTTTCAGAATTTTCCACAGTTTACTGTGATCCACACAGTCAAAGGCTTTGACACAGTCAATAAAGCAGAAATGGATGTTTTTCTGGAAATCTCTTGCTTCTTCCATGATCCAGCGGATGTTGACAATTTGATCGCTGGTTCCTCTGCCTTTTATAAAAGCCAGGTTGAACATCTGGAAGTTCACGGTTTACGTATTGCTGAAGCCTGGCTTGGAGAATTTTGAGCATTACTTTACTAGCATGTGCTAAGTCACTTCAGTTGTGTCCGACTCTGTGTGACCCCATAGACGGCAGCCCACCAGGGTCCCCCATCCCTGGGATTCTCTAGGCAAGAACACTGGAGTGGGTTGCCATTTCCTTCTCCAGTGGATGAAAGTGAAAAGGGAAAGTGAAGTCACTCAGTCACGTCCGACTCTTAGCGACCCCATGGACTGCGGAGCCTGGTGGGCTGCAGTCCATGGGATTTTCCAGGCAAGAGTACTGGAGTGGGTTGCCATTGCCTTCTCCATACTAGCATGTGAGATGAGTGCAACTGTTTTGGTAGTTTGAGCATTCTTTGGCATTGCCTTTCTTTGGGATTAAAATGAAAACTGACCTTTTCCAGTCCTGTGGCCACTGCTGAGCTTTCCAAATGTGCTGGCATATTGAGTGCAGCACTTTCACAGCAACATCTTTCAGGATTTGAAATAGCTCAACTGGAATTCCATCACCTCCACTAGCTTTGTTCGTAGTGATGCTTTCTCAGGCCCACTTGACTTCACATTCCAGGATATCTGGCTCTAGGTAAGTGATCACACCATCGTGATTATCTGGGTCATGAAGATTTTTTTTTGTACAGTTCTGTGTATTCTTGCCACCCTTTCTTAATATCTTCTGCTTCTATTAGTCCCATGCCATTTCTGTCCTTTATCAAGCCCATCTTTGCATGAAATGTTCCCTTGGTATCTCTAATTTTCTTGAAGAGCTCTCTAGTCTTTTCCTTTCACACATTAGCCTATAGTAAATGCTGATAAGATCCTATTGATCTAAATTAAACTTATATATGAATCTTGTGTTTTAACTGTTTTCTTTTCATCTGATACATATAAGAAACTGAGACTTGTACTGACTGAGTGAATGAATTATATGATATGTGTGCTATACATGTGCACATGACTTAGAATATACTAGGTCTGAGTTTGACTATAATTTCAGCCATTTAATTGGCATTTAATTAGTCCATACACCCAGCTTCCTTGAGCCTCTGTCCTTTCTCCTACAGAAAAGGGAAAATCAAAACTTCCTTTCCATGTTATTACCAATGTGGAATGTGGAATGAGATAATGTATGTAAATTGGTCACTACAGAACTGGATGTATAGTCAATGTTTAATATGTAATATTTATTCAGTTCAGTTCAGTTCAGTCACTTAGTCATGTCCAGCTCTTTGTGACTCCATGGACTGCAGCATGCCAGGCTTCCCTGTTTATCACCATTCTCATAGCTTATTCAAACTCATGTCCATTGGGTCAGTGATGCCATCTAACCATCCCATCCTCTGTCATCACCTTCTCTTCCCACCTTCAATCTTTCCTAGCATCAGGGTCTTTTCAAATGAGTCAGTTCTTTTCATCAGGTGGCCAAAGTATTGAAGTTTCAGCTGCAGTATTAGTCCTTCCAATGAATATTTAGGACTGATTTTCTTTAGGATGGACTGGTTGGATCTCTTTGCTGTACCAGGGACTTTGAAGAATCTTCTCCAACACTACAGTTCCAAAGCATCAATTCTTTGGCACTCAGCTTTCTTTATAGTCCAACTCTCATATCCATACATTACTGGAAAAACCATATCTTTGACTAGACAGACCTTTGTTGGCAAAGTAATGTCTCTTATTAGGTATTAATTAATTAGGCATTAGCCTTGTTAGGTATTAGTATTGTTATTTTGATAAATATTCCTCTTTGTATGTCTTAAACATTACCCAAACTTGATCTGTCATCAATAATTTAGATATGATAATGAACTAGAAGCATTTATAAACTAGTCAATAAAAAGATTAATACAGGCAATATAAACTTGAGGACTTTTACTATTTCAAAGGAAAAAGGACATTCTAAGAAATGCAAGAGCCTTTTATAAGGGGGAACAGCAGGGAGTTATAATTTGACCATATTTTAACAGGTTTCATATGACTACCAAGCGTCTATTGATATTCATTTTATAGAGACTACTAAATTGTTCCACACTTCTGGAAAAAAGTCATTGAAATTTCCATTTCATTATGTATACTGCCTTTGAGAGACCAGGGGCTGTCCTAAAGAGACAGTCTGTATGGAACTAAAACCATTTGAACCGTTTACAAAGTGAAAATGGGTTATATTAGTGCAAAGTGAGACATTCCTGTAAATGTTAAAGACTTTTAAAAGACTTTAAATAATATCTTAAAGTCATTCATGTCTATTCTAAGCATGCAAAAACTCCAAATTTTGTACTTGCATAAGTCAAGGTAGCCAGCAGTATGCTTTAGTTACTCATAATTCAGTTAGCGGTACTGGAACAGAAAATCAAAGCAAATTAAACTTCTTGTGAAATTTCAACACAATTCATATAGATGTTTTGGGCTACTTATTTATAGTTCCACTTAGTATCATTTGTTCAAAATAGAGTGAAAGGAAGATATTCTTATATAAAATTAAAGATTTATGCTTCATAAAGTATACAAAAAATCATCTCCCTACTAATTTCAGTCATATCTCAATCTAGACAAAAGGGATATTTAGGAAATTCAAACAAAGCACTTTATACATTAGCTTTAATTAAAACTATGTATAGTCCATTCTGAAGGAGATCAATCCTGGAATTTCTTTAGAAGGAATGATGCTAAAGCTGAAACTCCAGTATTTTAGCCACCTCATGCGAAGAGTTGACTCTTTGGAGAAGACTCTGATGCTGGGAGGGATTGAGGGCAGGAGGACAAGGGGACGACAGAGGATAAGATGGCTGGATGGCATCACTAACTCGATGGATGCAGGTCTGAGTGACCTCCGGGAGCTGGTGATGGACAGGGAGGCCTGGCGTGCTGCGGTTCATGGGGTCGCAAAGAGTCAGACACGACTGAGCGACTGATCTGATCTGATCTGATCTGATTGTTCATTATGCTGCAATTATAAAAACATAATGAATGCTCAAAATATTCACATTTACAAACCAAAAGTTTATATTCATTGCCTTAACTCTTAAGATGAAACATTTAGATAAACTGATAACGATGTATAAGGACATATGTGCATACACATTAAGAACCCACAAAATACTTGAATTTATGAAGTATGATTTAACATTCATTTTTACATATACATTTGGAATTTTATTATAGAAAGTGGGGTATTATATTACTCAGTGCATGATAAAATGCTTTTCCCTTCTTTGGAGAACATAGGCACTGATTTTACTTGATAAAATGTCTGAATTCTCTGCTGGACATTCTCCCAAGTTTTTCTCCAAAAATTGCTTTATCAATATTAGATCAGATCAGTCGCTCAGTCGTGTCCGACTCTTTGTGACCCCATGAACTGCAGCACGCCAGGCCTCCCTATCCATCACCAGCTCTCGGAGGTCACTCAGACTCACATTCATCGAGTCAGTGATGCCATCCAGCCATCTCATCCTCTGTCGTCCCCTTCTCCTCCTGCCCTCAATCCCTCCCAGCATCAGAGTCTTCTCCAATGAGTCAACTCTTCACATGAGGTGGCCAAAATACTGGAGTTTCAGCTTTAGCATCATTCCTTCCAAAGAAATTCCAGGATTGATCTCCTTCAGAATGGACTGGTTGGATCTCCTGGCAGTCCAAGGGACTCTCAAGAGTCTTCTCCAACACCACAGTTCAAAAGCATCAATTCTTCGGTGCTCAGCCTTCTTCACAGTCCAGCTCTCACATCCATACATGACCACAGGAAAGACCATAGCCTTGACTAGGCGAACCTTTGTTGGCAAAGTAATGTCTCTGCTTTTGAATATGCTATCTAGGTTGGTCATAACTTTCCTTCCAAGGAGTAAGCGTTTTTTAATTTCATGGCTGCAGTCACCATGTGCATTGATTTTGGAGCCCAGAAAAATAAATTCTGACACTGTTCCCACTGTTTCTCCATCTATTTCCCATGTAGTCATGGGACCAGATGCCATGATCTTAGTTTTCTGAATATTGAGCTTTAAGCCAACCTTTCACTCTCCACTTTCACTTTCATCAAGAGGCTTTTTAGTTCCTCTTCACTTTCTGCCATAAGGGTGGTATCATCTGCATATCTGAGGTTATTGATATTTCTCCCAGCAATCTTGATTCCAGCTTGTGTTTCCTCCAGTCCAGCATTTCTCATGATGTACTCTGCATATAAGTTAAATAAACAGGGTGACAATATACAGCCTTGACGTACTCCTTTTCCTATTTGGAACCAGTCTATTGTTCCATGACCAGTTCTAACTGTTGCTACCTGACCTGCATACAGATTTCTCAAGAGGCAGTTCAGGTGGTCTGGTATTCCCATCTCTCTCAGAATTTTCCACAGTTTATTGTGATCTACACAGTCAAAGGCTTTGGCATAGTCAATAAAGCAGAAATAGATGTTTTTCTGGAACTCTCTTGCTTTTTCCATGACCCAGTGGATGTTGGCAATTTGATCTCTGGTTCCTCTGCCTTTTCTAAATCCAGCTTGAACATCCGGAAGTTCACGGTTCACATATTGCTGAAGCCTGGCTTGGAGAATTTTGAGCATTACTTTACTAGCGTGTGAGATGAGTGCAATTGTGCGGTAGTTTGAGCATTCTTTGGCAGTGCCTTTCTTTGGGATTGTGATGAAAACTGACCTTTTCCAATCTTGTGGCCACTGCTGAGTTTTCCAAATTTGCTGGCCTATTGAGTGCAGCACTTTCACAGCATCATCTCTCAGGATTTGGAATAGCTCCACTGGAATTCCATCACCTCCACTAGCTTTGTTCATAGTGATGCTTTCTAAGGCCCACTTGACTTCACATTCCAGGATGTCTGGCTCTAGGTCAGTGATCACACCATCATGATTATCTGGGTCGTGAAGCTCTTTTTTGTACAGTTCTTCTGTGTATTCTTGCCACCTCTTCTTAATATCTTCTGCCTCTGTTAGGTCCATACCATTTCGGTCCTTTATCGAGCTCATTTTTGCATGAAATGTTCCTTTGGTATTTCTGATTTTCTTGAATAGATCCCTAGTCTTTCCCATTCTGTTGTTTTCCTCTATTTCTTTGCATTGATCGCTGACGAAGGCTTTCTTATCTCTTCTTGCTATTCTTTGGAACTCTGCATTCAGATGTTTATATCTTTCCTTTTCTCCTTTGCTTTTCACTTCTCTTCTTTTCACAGCTATTTGTAAGGCCTCCCCAGACAGCCATTTTGCTTTTTTGCATTTCTTTTCCATGGGGATGGTCTTGATCCCTGTCTCCTGTACAATGTCAAGAACCTCATTCCATAGTTCATCAGGCACTCGATCTATCAGATCTAGGTCCTTAAATCTATTTCTCACTTCCACTGTATAATCATAAGAAATTTGATTTAGGTCATACCTGAATGGTCTAGTAGTTTTTCCTACTTTCTTCAATTTCAGTCTTAATTTGGCAATAAGGAGTTCATGGTCTGAGCCACAGTCAGCTCCTGGTCTTGTTTTTTGCTGATTGTGTAGAGCTTCTCCATCTTTGGCTGCAAAGAATATAATTGATCTGATTTCGGTGTTGACCCTCTGGTGATGTCCATGTATAGAGTCTTCTCTTGTGTTGTTGGAAGAGGGTATTTGCTATGACCAGTGCATTTTCTTGGCAAAACTCTGTTAGTCTTTGCCCTGCTTCATTCCGTATTGCAAGGCCAAATTTGCCTATTACTCCAGGTGTTTCTTGACTTCCTACTTTTGCATTCCAGTCCCCTATAATGAAAAGGACATCTTTTTTGTTTGTTAGTTCTAAAAGGTCTTGTAGGTCTTCATAGAACCGTTCAACTTCAGCTTCTTCAGCGTTACTGGTTGGGGCATAGATTTCGATTACTGTGACATTGAATGGTTTGCCGTGGAAATTAACAGAGATCATTCTGTCGTTTTTGAGATTGCATCCAAGTACTGCATTTCGGACTCTTTTGTTGACCATGATGGCCACTGCGTTTCTTCTGAGGGATTCCTGCCCACAGTAGTAGATATAATGGTCCTCTGAGTTAAATTCACCCATTCCAATCCATTTTAGTTCGCTAATACCTAGAATGTCAACATTCACTCTTGCCATCTCTTGTTTGACCACTTCCAATTTGCCCTGATTCATGGACCTGACATTCCAGGTTCCTATGCAATATTGTTCTTTACAGTATCGGACTTTGCTTCTATCACCAGACACATCTACGGCTGGGTATTATTTCTGCTTTGGTTCCATCCCTTCATTCTTTCTGGAGTTATTTCTCCAGTGATCTCCAGTAGCATATTGGGCCCCTACTGACCTTGGGAGTTTCTCTTTCAGTATCCTATCATTTTGCCTTTTCATACTGTTCATGGGGTTCTCAAGGCAAGAATACTGAAGTGGTTTGCCATTCCCTTCTCCAGCGGACCACACCCTGTCAGATCTCTCCACCATGACCCGCCCATCCTGGGTTGCCCCACGGGCATGGCTTAATTTCATTGATTTAGACAAGGCTGTTGTCCTGGTGTGATTAGATTGACTAGTTTTCTGAGTACGGTTTCAGTGTATTTGCCCTCTGATGCCCTCTTGCAAGATCTACCGTCTTACTTGGGTTTCTCTTACCTTGGGCATGGGGTATCTCTTCCCGGCTGCTCCAGCAAAGCACAGCCATCGCACCTTACCTTGGATGAGGGGTCTCTCCTCACTGCTGCCCTTCCTAACCTTGGGGGAGGGGTATCTCCTCACCGCCGCCCTTCGTGACCTCGTTCGCGGGGTAGCTCCTCTCGCCGTGCTTAGTGCCCCAGTCCTCACCGCCATCCTTCCTCGGTCGTTGGGTAGCTCCTCTCGGGCGTGCTCTCAGTGCGCCGTGCAGCCTGCGAGGGGCTCTCAGTGCGCTGCTCTCGGGTAGGTATGCTAAGTCACTATGCTAAGTCACTTCAGTCGTGTCCGACTCTGTGTGACCCCATAGACGGCAGCCCACCAGGCTTCCCCGTCCCTGGGATTTTCCAGGCAAGAACAATGGAGTGGGTTGCCATTTCCTTCTCCAATGCATGAAAGTGAAAAGAGAAAGTGAAGTCGCTCAGTCATGTCCGACTCTTAGCGACCCCATGGACTGCAGCCTAGCAGGCTCCTCCGCCCCTGGGATTTTCCAGGCAAGAGTACTGGAGTGGGGTGCCGCGGGTAGGTATAGTATATGTATTTTCAACTAAAAAGCAATTATTTTTTAAAGAGTACTATTGAATCTTTGATTCCCTCATCCATTTATTAATTCCAATCTCTACTGTGTTTTTACACTGTGTAAATCACACAATTTCTGCTCATCTAGAGAATTTTATTTTGCAAAGACAAATTTCTTTGTAATTATCAAGATTAAAAGGATTTATAACATGAGAAGTATTGTATGAAGTACAATGAAAGCTGTTTAGGAATCTTTAGAAAAAAGTGATAATTTTTAATCATGACAGTCAGAATTGCATAAAATTAGTGACATTTGAGCAGAGGCTAAAACATAACTAATTTCACAGATAGAGCCAAAGGAGACAAAGGGAATGGAATCAGAAGAAGCAGAGATCTGGAAAAATGCAAAGTATACTTGAAGAATATCACATAGATACTGAGTGGAATCTTTCATTCATGGGAAGAGTGTGAAACTAACTGGCAAAGTTCTTGTATGCTAGTTTAAATTTTTTAATTTGGCTTATATTTAACTAGTTCTTTATTTGTTTCCACTCCATCTCATGTTAAAATGTATCTGATTTATAAAAACATTTAAAAATTTACACTAGAAATAAATTTTAAAAATATAAATGGAAATGCTAGTACTTCTTTTGACATGTTTATGAGCAGGCACATGAAAGAATAATATAGATATTTATAAATGAATAAAGAAAATCTGAAAATGACATGGACAATGGGCAGTGGACTAGTGGAGGAGGATTCTAAAAGCCTAGAACTTATCTTCCTTACTTCTGTCTGAAAAAGTATTAATTTTTTTTCATTTCATTTATTTATTTATTTTAAATTAAATTTTATTTTGCTTAACTTTACAATATTGTATTGCTTTTGCCATACATCAAGATGGATCCACCACAAGTATACAAGTGTTCCCCATCCTGAACCATCCTCCCTCCTCCCTCCCCATACCATCCCCCTGGGTCGTCCCAGTGCACCAGCCCCAGGCATCTGTTATTGAAATATGTATAATATCATATCTGAAACGAGTCGCCAGTCCAGGTACAATGCCTGAAAAAGTATTAATTTAATTAATGGACCACTATGGACCTGACCCTTTGGGGGCTGACAGCACTCAGGGTGAAAATGTAAAAGGAAATGACACAGGCACTGCAAAGTATAAATCAGAAGAACTTTGGACACTGAAGGAATGGAAGCAATTAGAATAACCAAGGCCAGAGAAATTGATGCCAGCATTGCTTGAGTCACAGGATAAACGAATATTTTGCCTTTCTAAAACTTATATTTCTATGCAAGCATCCATAGATGAAGATCTAATGCAGGCACAGAAAGTGAGAATAAGTATAAAGCAAGTCTCTGTTTCTTCCCCTCATGTATAGTAGATTGGAAATATTTATAATTTCTTTACACTCTTCCCTCTGTGATGCAGTCTATATTTGCTTCTCTTGAATTGGGCTGATTTGTGATTTATTTGACCAATCACGTACCACTGCAGTGAAACTATTCAAATATGAACCTAGGCCTCAAGGAGATAGGCAGTCTTTACCTTGGTTTCTAGGAAACCTGCGCCATCATGTAAAATATCTCACCAGCCTATTGGAGGGGCCTTGAGACTTCATTGAGGGGCAGGGAGCCAGGTCAGCTTGGTCCAGTAACCAGGTAAATCCTGCCAAATGGAGCACAGAATAACTCAGATGAGCCCTGTGTAAATTCCCAAGTCACAAAATTGCAGTATTTTTTTAAGTCTCTAAGTGTTGTATCATTTATAGCAAAGAAATACATGACTGAAACAGCTTACTTCTCAAAATTTTATATGGAAAAATACATCCTATGTTCCAGAACTTTATTTAAAATAAATTATAGAGTTTATTTATCAAGCAATAATTATGTATTGAATAATTAATTATATACGAAATACCATAATAGATGCTGGGAGCATGCAGATGATTAAAGGAAACAGCCTCTGCTCTTTAGAGGTCATGATCTAGTGGAGAAGGAAGAGGGTTAATGAGATAAGTGGATCAGAAGAGGATCATCAAGATCAGAAGTTTGTAGATATTAATAGAGCAGAAAAGGGAAAGATCATAAATGTAGTTAGAAAAATAAAAACAAAGGAAGAAAAACTTATTGATCCAAGCATTTAAAAAGCCTGTTGCTCAAGTAAGCATGCAAATTATAGCTAAACTTCTGAAAATCAAACCTCAACATACATTTAAAGATAAAAAAAAAAAATTAAGAAAAAATTTGAATTCTTTGGCATAAAGAAAAAGTAATTTGGAATATACAATACCAGAATCTTTCCTTGAGTGTCAGGAGTCAGCCAATACCCTTTTGGACAGTTCATTTATTGGCCTTATATTATTTTTCCAGAAAAGTTGAAAGAATTATTATTCTTTATTCATTATTTCATGACCAAAGAAAAGAGTTCACTGTTGAGGTGGTAGGTATGTAACTTGTTACTAAGAGTTTTCCTCCTTCATGTTGTATTTTGGACAAACTTACTGGTGTTGAAATAAACCCACTAGTTTTTCTAAAATCATCTGTTCAATCTAAATCTTCTCATAAATATTCCTAGTTCACTCATTCATTAATCCTCTACAGTTGCTTTCTATGTGTTGACAGAAAGTGTTTCTATCAGCCCCCATCTCAATTTCTGTTTCCATCTTCCTCATTTTTCAAAAGCTTGTCCCATTTACACGTTCAGTTCTATTCTAAAAGAGAAATCAATTTTTACTAATTCTAAAGAACATAAGCACTGCCTGATAAGGTATCATTTTTGAATAAACTTTCTAAGATAATTTGTCTTTGGGTTCAGTAGCCCATAGCTGACTTTTAGCCCTGTTTTGTTTCCCTAATCTTTCTCACTGCTTGTCTGACCAACACATAGCCAATACTGAGCAGCATATATTGCAAGTTACTAAAGGCCAGTTCCCTCTTCTCTAATACTTTTATTTAGACAATACTTCTTGACCCATTTCATAAGTCAAACCTCCCTTCTTATCTAACAAATTGTGTAAGATTCTACTTTTGCCACTCTTTTCTGGTTTCTTTAGTTTTGTTTTTTCCTTAGCCTTCTACCAACAAAGGGGGTAGGGTGGGATGGAGGCTCAGGAGGGAAGAATATAAGTATACTTACAGATGATGCACATTGTTGTACTGCTGAAACTAACACAATATTGTAAAGCAATTATACTCTAATTTTTAAAAAAATCTTACGATTGAAAAAAAAAAAGATAGGGAAAACAACAAAGGAGTGCCACTTCTGATGGGATGAAAGATGTACTCAATCTTTTTATTAAGGAGTAAGTCTCTCATATAATGCTAATGCTTCCCTGATCTTTTTATAATCTAGTTAATGTGAAAAAAAAATCAGAACTGAGAAAAACATAGTCATAAACAATACAATGTTACCAAACAAAGTTGGTTCAGTTCAGTTCAGTTGCTCAGTTGTGTCTGACTTTTTGCAACCCCATGGACTGTAGCATACCATGCTTCCCTGTCTATCACCAACTCCTGAAGCCTACTCAAACACATGTCCATTAGGTCAGTGATAGCATCCAAACATCCCATTCTCTGTCATCCCCTTATCCTTCTGCCTTCGATCTTTCCCAGCATCATTGTTTTTCCAGTGAGTCAGTTCTTCACACCAGGTGCCAAAGTTTTGGAGCTTTAGCTTCAGCATCAGTCCTTCCAATGAATATTCAGGACTGATTTCCTTTAGATTTGACTAATTGGATCTCCTTGCTGCCTAAGAGACTCTCAAGAGACTTCTCCAAAACTACAGTTCAAAAACATCAATTCTTCTGCACTCAGTTTTCCTTATAGTTCAACTCTCACATCAGTACATGACTACTGGAAAAACCATAGCTACAACTAGATGGAACATTGTTGCCAAAGTAATGTCTCTGCTTTTTAATATGCTGTCTAGGTTGGTCATAGCTTTTCTTCCATGGAGCAAGCATCTTTTAATTTCATTTTAGAAATTTCCTTTTTGAAATTAAAATTTGAAAATTTGAATTTCCAAAGCAAAATCAGCACCCAGTTGTGGATGTGACTGGTGATGGAAATAAAATCTGATGCTATAAAGAGCAATATTGCATAGGAACCTGAAATGTTAGGTCCATGAATAAAGGCAAATTGGAAGTGGTCAAACAGGAGATAGCAAGAGTAAATATCGACAATTCAGGAATCAGCAAACTAAAATGGACTGGAATGGGTGAATTTAGCTCAGATGACCATTTTACCTACTACTGTGGGCAAGAATCCCTTAGAAGAAATGGAGCAGCCATCATAGTCAATGAAAGAGTCTGGAATGAAGTATATGGATGCAGTCTCAAAAACAACAGGATGATCTCTGTTCATTTCCAAAGAAAACCATTCAATATCACAGTAATCCAAGTCTATGCCCCAACCAGTAATGCTGAAGAAGCTGAAGTTGAACAGTTCTATGAAGACCTACAAGACTTTATAGAACTAACACCAAAAAAGATGTCCTTTTCATTATAGGGAACTGGAATGCAAAAGTAGGAAGTCAAGAGATACCTGGAGTAATAGGCAAATTTGTCCTTGGAGTACAAAACGAAGTAGGCCAGAAGCTAACAGAGTTTTCCCAAGGAGACCACACTAGTCACAGCAAACACCCTCTTCCAACAACATAAGAGAAGACTCTACACATGGACATCACCAGATGGCCAACACTGAAATCAGATTGATTATGTTCTTTGCAGTCAAAGATGGCATAGCTCTATACAGTAGCAGAAACAAGACTAGGAGTTGACTGTGGCTCAGATCATGAACTCCTTATTGCCAAATTCTGACTTCAGTTGAAGAAAGTAGGGAAAATCACTAGATCATTCAGGTATGACCTAAGTCAAATCCCTTACGATTACACAATGGAAGTGAGAAATAGATTCAAGGGATTGGATCTGATAGACAGAGTGCATGAAGAACTATGGACAGAGGTTCCTGACATTGTACAGGAGGCAGTGATCAAGACCATCACCAAGAAAATGAAATGCCAAAAAGAAAAATGGTTGTCCGAGGAGGCCTTACAAATAACTGAGCGGGGGAGGGCGGTGGGGGGCTGGGAGGTGGAGGGGGAGATGCAAAAGCAAAGGAGAAAAAGAAAGATATACCCATTTGAATGCAGAGTTCTAAAAGACAGCCAGGAGAGATAAGATGCCTTCCTCGGTGATCAATGCAAAGTAATAGAGGAAAATAATAGAATAGGAAAGACTAGAGATTTCTTCAAGAAAATTAGAGATATCAAGAGAACATTTCATGCAAAGATGGGCACAAAAATGGGGGGAAATGGTATGGTCCTAACAGAATCAGAAGATATTAAGAAGAGGTAGTAAGAATACACAGAAATACAAAAAAGATCATGACCCAGATAACCATGATGGTGTGATCACTCACCTAGAGTCAGACATCCTGGAATGCAAAGTCAAGTGGGCCTTAGGAAGCATCACTATGAACAAAGCTAGTGAAGGTGATGGAATTCCAGTTGAACTATTTCAAATCCTAAAAGATGATGCTGTGAAAGTGTCACACTCAATATACCAAACAAAGTAATTGTTACCAAACAAGGTCCATGTGCCAGATACCTGGTGAGGCCAAAAAAACTGAAATATCAGAGTCTGGAGCAGAGAAATGTTTATTGAATGGCCAAGCAAGGAAAATCAGTGGCTCAATTTCAAAAACCCTGAACTCTAATGGCTTTTGCAGAAGTTTTGTGGATCCAATTTGAGGTGAGGGCTGTACGTTATGTGACTTTCTTCCTATTCGTTGGTTGTGAGATAACAAGGAAATGCTCCAAGAATCTTGTGGTCAGCCTGAAGTTGCCATACTCCACCTGGCTGGGCCCTTAGTTTCGCAGTAGAGCTCAAAGATATTGTTATGTATCAATATATTCCTTAAGGAGGAAATAGGACGCTGCACCAAGCCTGCACTGTTGTTTCTTGACTATTTTCCCTCTCTTCCTTGATTAGCAACTGTTTGAACCTACCTTTGGAACTCAAGGAAGATCACAGAACCTCAATGAAGCCTATTTCCTACAAATAAGAAACACGCAGGACACAGAAATGATTTGTATCTCAGAGCCCTGCAGAGTTCTGTTCAGTTTCAGTCTTTAATCAGGCAGACATTTCTTCCTTATGTATATCCCCTCCTTTCTATAACTTATAGTGACTTTGTGAAACTCCCTTATCGGGAATCTTAACAACCATCTTTTCAAGGTAATTTCCTTCAACTCCAGACAAGAAACCATAATCTTATTAGAACATTAGTAGAGTATTATAAAATCCATTTTCACTAATCATGTCTTTGTACTGGGAATTTTAAATTTCAGAACCTCAAGTATACTTTTGAGAAGAAAATCGTTCATAAGTTTTTGATAAGGTGCATTCTGTTATCTTTCTGAGTCATTTCTTGCATTGCTTAGGGTAGAGTAGATTCAAACTTTCTCCATGCTTCATTGCTGATACATTCTGAATAACTTCATTCAGAATGGACCCATCCACCTTTTGGATTCTAAGGACTCTCCTAGAGCTGGCTGTTCAAAGTACTATAGTAGCAACTCTGGAAGAGTAGTAATTGCCTTTGTAAGTACAACATTTCAGAGTAGGAAAAGACTTCACAGAGAGGGCAATATTAAAAGTTGAGTGTAAACAATAAGTAGGAGTTGTTGGGTAAGAAACTGTGAAAAAGGAATACCAGACAGAGGAACAAAGTTTTTACAAAAGTGTACATATTAGGGAAGATGTGTAGGGTACTCTGGGGAAGGGACAGGGAATGAGACTCAAAAGTAAGATTTGGGACAGAACATGAAGGATCCTGAATAACTTGATAAGGCTACTTGCCTTTATGTGGGCAACAGAAAGAAGGCAGATAACAGGATCTCTCCTGCTCTTCTAGATTCCTTAAAGGTCTCTAGTTTTGAAAATTTCTATAATCTGTTAGCAATGGGAACTTAGAGAGGAAATCAGAAGAGAAGTCACCATGAAAATGATGCCAATAATGGCCATAAAGAGCTGTTGCCATGTGAGTAGAGACACCCAGAGCTATCTCTAAGAGTACCAAATCCTGCTTTTGACTTGAACTGGAAGAAATTTAGAGAGGAATTGGAGGTTCAGGAAAATGATCTGTGGAAGGAGCCAAAGCTGTTAATATTCCCTAAACCAATGTGATTAACTTAAGAGGAAGGCCTGTGAAAGTGGGCAGAGTGAACAGTTATGGGTCAATAGGTGTAATGGGATGGAAATGTGGAAGAGAAAAAAAGAGTGTGGTGTGGAAAGCTGGCTGCTGAGAGCAAATTTTTGGTAATATTATGTAGGCAAATAGATGGACAGGAAATAACAGTATGAATGAGGAAGCACTCAAAAGCCCCAACTGCACTGCCAAGCATATTTGTCTTTGTTTAACCAAATTCATGTCACAATTGACTAGCCTAAACAAACCTGAAAATGTAACAGAAAGGACATAAAAACAAAACAACAACAACAAAAAACCCTTCTTTTAGCAGTTAGGCTCTAAGCTCGTTTTTTTAAGTGTGCGTTTTTGTTATCAAATAGTAAGATGTATTTCTCACATTGGTCACCAGTTTTCTTTTTCTTCATTTTCAGATGTCTCATCATTAAATTCTTATTAAGTACCTTGTGGCAAAAATATGTGACATATTAGCCTCTTGGATTTTGTTTTTCTCAAATGCACTGTTGGAGAAGGAAATGGCAATCCATTCCAGTATTCTTGCCTGGAGAATCCCATGGACAGAGGGGCCTGGTGGGCTACAGTCCATGGGGTCGCAAAGAGTCAGACACAACTGAGCAACTAACAGTACTACCCTAAATGCACTATGTTTTCTGTTTCTTAAAAGTGGATATTAGAGGTAGGTGTGACATGTACAAAATTCTGATCTACTCTAATAAAGGTTTTATAACAAGTTGTTTTTTTTTTTTTTTCCATCCTATGTTAAATATGAAGTTTGTGTACTGGAAAAGTCAAATAAAACCACACTGCAAGCAAAATGAAAAAATAAATAAATAAATAAACAAATTAACAGGCCTTTGACTTTCATTTAACACCATCAACCCCTAAGCCATTCATTCAGTCATACTCTTTAATAGTCTTCCAGCAATGAAATTAACATTTCAAAACAGAAACCATTTCTACAGTTTAGTGGTATTGTCAGACATTTCTCAAGGTCCAAAGCCTACAAAACAGATGGGAATTAATTTTGAAAAAAAAAAAAAAATTTTTTTTTTTCCTCTCCCTGCCTATGGAGATGTTTTTAAGCAAGAATATAACATGATTTTCTAGGTGGTAAAAATTGAATGTGTTTGTCTGCTTTTAAATTAAAGTAGCAATTTAGCACTCACAAAGTAATCTTGGCCATGAATCTAAAAACATAAAACCAAAACACTTGTAGCTGCCAGGTGTCTGATTTTCTACTGTCACATTCACGTGTATGAACTGGGAAGCCAGGCTGTTTTGAACAAGCTCTGCAAGCCCAGTTCATACTTCAGTTAAGCTGGAATTTAACGTGGCACTCTCAGCTTTCTTGCCTAGCTGCTTTCAAAATCAGACAATATACTATGAAAAAGCAAAACACCTTAACCCAGCAGGATATAGAGATTCTTAGCTCTTAACTAGAGAATGCAAATCATTTTAACACAGTTTTCCTTATAGATGTGATGTACAGAAGATGAATGAATCAAATAAATAATGTAATAATTATTTTTAATATAATTGTGTTGATTTTCCATGATTTTAGTTAATAATTTGACCAAAATCCCAGCTAAATAGATAAAAATAGTCAACACACTGCATGAAAATGGGAAGTCACGTCTTTAGTCATTTTTGAATGAAAATGACTTGATTTAAAGAGCATATGATCTGTCTTCCATTCCAACCCTAATAGGCACACTAACAAAGCAATTTTCAGAAACCATGGAGTTCTATATACTTTATCTTTTAAATATTTATTGTAAGACTGTGAAGCAAGTATTTTTAACACAATACACAAATGAGGAACATGATGCTTCTTATAAATACTTGTCTATATTTTTAACTATTAATTGGGTAGATTCAACATTCAATGCCCTCTACTCACTGCTACCATGATTTGGTGGACAGAGAATAGAATGAAAGCCTTGATGTTATTTAAAAAATACTGAAAGTCTCACAGAAGAGCAAAGAATAAGAAAATCACTAAGCAGATAATTTATTTTGTGTAAAGGATTATAAAAATCCCAAAGCCATAAAAATACCTGAATAGTTTATTTAATCAAGGAAGAGTAAAGTAAGCAAACCAAAAAGTGACTGCTTATTATCAGGCCAATTCCACTAAAAGAATGAGCAGACTCTGATTTACTAACACTTGTAGAAATGTGAACAGAGAAGGACAAATCAGATTAATAATTAATTTACAATTGACAAAAATCTTTAGACGGTAAAGCTGTTTCTATGAATTGCAGATCCCACCTGACATTCACCACATTACTTCTCATACCAATGTAGATATGGGCAAATTAACCATGAGCTACCACAAGGGGTAAGCTGAAATACAGATCAATGCTGTTATTATGAAGACAAAACCGGCACAGCAAAATGCTTTCCTCCCACTGTCTAACATCATCCATATTGATGTTTTCTGTCAATATATAATAATACACTGTCACACTTGATGGAACAGGAGGAACAGATTACAGAGAAATTGCACTGGAATATGTTTTTATACATTGTTTCTCTGGAATGGTATAATCAAAACAATTATTGATTTAGGAATTTTGACTGATTGTCTCAACAAGATGCATAAAGCTTGGCAAGAGAAGTTATATATTTTATTCATTTGACCGTTGTGTTTAAAAGAGTTGGTTAAAAGAAAAATATCTGGAATTTATTCTTCTCACACTCTTCCCTGGCTTCCAGATATGAATGATAAATGTTTGGAGTGGTTTCTGATTTTCAGGTTTTTTTCTCTGCAAATACAAAAGTCTGCTTCTTCAGAATATAGCTCCAACTAGCTGTCTTCTTCACCTGGTTCTACATCCCTAGTCTGAGTCACCATTGCTTTTTATCTGGGTCATGGATTATTGTAGTATTCTCCTAATGGGTTTGCCTATGGCCCAAGTGAATTTATTAAAATTATAGGCAGTTAATATCACCTTTGTTGAGAACTTAGCAGAAGTGCCCATATCACTCTGAGTGAAAAACAGTATCTCTAACAAGACTCCACAATTTGTTTGCAAAGCTCAGTGCTTCAGTATCATTTCAATCTTATCTCTTGCTATTACAGCTACTATTCAACAGCCACACGGGCCAACTGTGGCCTTCTAAGAAACTACAGTGGACACTTCTGTCTTTGGCCCTTTTTGTTTGTACCCTCCACCACTTAGAAAGTTTCACTTTCTCAACAAGTCTTGGTTTGATCCAACTCTATTTGTAATTGCAATTTCACTCCTTTTTTTCTTTTCTATTATTAAAAACTGCTATACATTTTACATACATATTTAGTTTAATTATTATTTTAAATGTAGGTTTTATCATGGCATTGATTTTTTATTGTGAGAGGGAATATATTTTCCTATTATTATTATCCTTATCATCAGAAAGGGCTTCCCAGGTAGCTCAGTGTTAAAAAATCCACCTGCCAACACAGGGAATGCAGGAGACATGGATTTGATCCCTTGATCAGGAAGATCCTCTGGAGAAGGAAATGACAACTCATACCAGTATTCTTGCCTGTAAAATCCCATGGGCAGAGGAGACTGGCAGGCTACAGTCCATGGTGTCACAAAGATTCGGACAAGACTAATTGTCTGAGCATGCACACAGCATCCGAAATAGTCCTTTATACATAGCAGCCTCTCAGTAGTTTTCTCAGTAAGTAAATTAAAAACTCAGTCAGGGAAAACATATAACAGAGTACTTATAATTAAAAGTACTATATATCTTATAAAAGCTTATATTAAAAATAAGAATTCCAACTTTCATCTCACCTAAGGTAGTAAACTCCATTTTATATCAGCCATTAAATAATTAACAGTTTGAATATTTTAGGGATTTTTTTCATTTATTGTAGTAGATCACTATTATGAAATGCTGAAGGACTTTAGCATTTTTTTAGTTGTTTAGTCATAGGTTATTCATGAATTAATATCTTAATCAATGGAAATGTAAACCATCAAAAACTTAAGGCTGAAAGCCTCAGAGCTATACTCAATTGCAAATCAATGAAAAATATAGAGAAAATGTATCTGACACTACAAAGATAATCATGTGGAACAATTCAATGTACACAAAAGTCTTTATGAGCAAGTCTACTCGTAAACTGAAGTCTTTGTTGTTGTTGCTCAGTTACTAGGTTATGTCTGTCTCTACAACCTAATGGATTGTAGCTGGCTAGGCTCCTCTGTGCATTGGATTTTCCTTTCAAGTATACTGGAGTGGGTTGCCATATATTCCTCCAGGGGATATTCCCAACCTAAGGACTGAACCTGAGTCGCCTGCATTGGCAGACAGGTTATCACTGAGCCAGCCACCACTGATACTTAAACTGAAGTATCAGTTCAGTTCAGTCACTCAGTAGTGTCCAGCTCTGTGCAATGGATTGCAGCACACTAGGCTTCCCTGTCCATCACCAGCTCTCAGAGTTGCTCAAACTCATGTTCATTGAGTTGGTGATGCCATCCAACCACCTCATCTTCTATCGTCCCCTTCTCCTCCTGCCTTCAAACTTTCCCAGAATCAAGATCTCTTCCAATGAGTCATTTCTACACATCAGGTGGTCAAAGTATTGGATTTTCAGCTTCAGCATCAGTCCTTCCAGTGAATATTGAGGACTGATTTCCTTAAGTATTGAATGGTTTGATCTCCTTGCTGTCCCAGGGACTCTCAAGAGTCTTCTCCAATACCTCAGTTCAAAAGCATCAATTCTTCAGTGCTCAGCTTTATTTATAGTCCAACTCTCATATCCATACATCAATACTGGAAAAACCATAGATTTGTCTAGATGGACCTTTGTTGGCAAAGTAATGTCTCTGCTTTTTAATATGCTGTCAGTCTGGTCATAGCTTTTCTTCCAAGGAGCAAGCATCTTTCAATTTCATGGCTGCAGTCACTATCTGTAGTGATTTTGGAGCCCAAAAGTCTGTCACTGTTTCCACTGTTTCCCCAACTATTGGCCATGGAGTGAAGGGACCAGATGCCCTGATCTTAGTTTTCTGAATGTTGAGCTTTAAGCCAGTTTTTTCACTCTCCTCTTTCTCTTTCATCAGGAGGCTTTTTAGTTCTTTGCTTTCTGCCATAAGGGTGGTGTAATCTGCATCTCTGAGGTTATTGCCACTTCTCCCAACAATCTTGATTCCAGCTTGTGCTTTAGCCAGTCAGGTATTTTGCATGATATACACTGCATATAAGTTAAATAAGTAGGGTGACAATGTAAAACCTTGACATACACCTTTCCAAATTTGGAACCAGTCTATGACCCGCATACAGATTTCTCAGGAGGCAGGTCAGGTGGTCTGGTATTCCCATCTCTTTAAGAATTTTCCACAGTTTGCTGTGATCCATACAGTCAAAGGCTTTAGTGTAGCCAATAAAGCAGAAGTAAATGTTTTTCCTGAACTGTCTTGCTTTTCTTATGGTCTAATGGATGTTGGCAATTTGATCTCTGAATTATACTTGGTACTAAATTTATTTGGCTCATTTACATAAGTAAGAGAGCATGTGAAGTTATTGTAATAAGTCCTAGAGTTTGGAAAAGAAGTGATATTTAATACCTTCTTCTGGGAACTAAAATATCTTACTATTATATCTTAATATTGGGAACTAAGTTGATCTTAAATGATAACTAGTGTTTAATGATTGTGATGATTAAGTTTATGTGTCAACTTTGCTCAATCACTGTGCCCAGTTATGTGGTCAAACATTATTCTGGATGATTCTGTGATGGTATTATTTCATGAATGCAATGTTTAAGTCACTGGACTTTGAATAAAGCATATCACCTTCCATAAATCAGATAGGTCACATCTAATCAGCTGAAGGGGCTTCCCAGGTGCCGCTAATCATAAAGAACTTGCCTGCCAATGCAGGAGACATAAGAGACATAGATTCGATTCCTGGGTCAGGAAGATCCCCTGGGGAAAGGCATGACAACCCATTCCAGTATTCTTGCCTGGAAAAATCCCATAGACAGAGGAGCCTGGCGGGCTATAGTCCATGGTGTCCCAAAGAGTCAGATATAACTGAACACAGCACAACACAATCAGCTGGAGACCCGAGTGGAGCAAAAGGCTGACATTCCCTGAGTAAGAGAAAATACTACCAGCAAATAGTCTTTGGATTTGAACACTATCTCTTTCTTGGAGAAAGAAATTTCGAGGGCCAATCATGAGGCAAATGAGATATTTATCTATACATTGATAGATAGAAAGATAGATAGTATAAGACCTCATGGAAACAGATCTCTAAGTTCTTGAAGACACAATATTGCAGTGATAACCAAATCACTATTTTCTTTCTCAGATCCTCAGATAGTTAAAATATATTCATTCAGCTAATATTCTACACCACAACCACAAGCCTTTCAACCTGCTGTTGAACACCACTGGCAATCTCAAGGTCAGCCAGGGTACTGTACTCTTATGCTATGCTATGCTAAGTCACTTCAGTCTTGTCCGACTCTGTGTGACCCCATAGCCGGCAGGTAGCCCACCAGGCTTCCCATCTCTGGGATTCTCCAGGCAAGAACACTGGAGTGGGCTGCCATTTCCTTCTCCAATGCATGAAAGTGAAAAGAGAATGTGAAGTCGCTCAGTCGTCTTCGACTCTTAGCGACCCCATGGACTGAAGTCTACCAGGCTCCTCCATCCATGGGATTTTCCAGGCAAGATTACTGGAGTTGGGTGCCATTGCCTTCTCCGTGATACATATTGAAAAAACTCATTTTAATGGGACATATTTATATTTATTGTTATTCATATTAAATATTATACCAGAAATACCTGAAAACATTTAAAAAATTTTTTAAGTAAACAGTACTTAGTCCTTTTTTAAAAAATGTTTTCATTTGCTTTAACTTTACAATATTGTATTGGTTTTGCCATACATCAAAATGAATCCTCCACAGACATACATGTGCTCCCCACCCCGAACCCTCCTCCCTTCTCCCTCCCTGTACCATCCCTCGGGGTCGTCCCTGTGCACCAGCCCCAAGAATCCAGTATCATGCATCGAACATGGACTGGTGACTCGTTTCATATATGATATTATACATATTTCAATGCCATTCTCCCAAATCATCCCACCCTCTCCCTCTCCCACAGAGTCCAAAAGATTGTTCTATACATCAATGTCTCTTTTGCTGTCTTGTAAACAGAGTTATTGTTATCATCTTTCTAAATTCCATATACATATGTTAGTATACTGTATTGATGTTTTTCTTTCTGGCTTACTTCACTCTGTATAATAGGCTCCAGTTTCATCCATCTGATTAGAACTGATTCAAATGCATTCTTTTTAATGGCTAAGTAATACTCCATTGTGTATACGTACCACTGCTTTCTTATCCATTCATCTGCTGGTGGACATCTAGGTTGCTTCCATGTCCTGGCTATTGTAAACAGTGCTGAGATGAACATTGGGGTACACGTGTTTCTTTCAGGTCTGGTTTTCTCAGTGTGTATGCCCAGCAGTGGGATTGCTGGACCATAAGGCAATTCTATTTCCAGTTTTTTAAGGAATCTCCACACTGTTCTCCATAGTGGCTGTACTAGTTTGCATTCCCACCAACAGAGTAAGAGGGTTCCATTTTCTGCACACCCTCTCCAGCATTTATTGCTTGTAGACCTTTGGATCATAGCCATTCTGACTGGCGTGAAGTGGTACCTCATAGTGGTTTTGATTTGCATTTCTCTGCTAATGAGTGATGTTGAGCATCTTTTCATGTGTTTGTTACCCATCTGTATGTCTTCCTTGGAGAAATGTCTATTTAGTTTTTTGGCCCATTTTTTGATTGGGTCATTTATTTTTCTGGAACTGAGCTGTAGGAGTTGCTTGTATTTTTAAGATTAGTTGTTTGTCTGTTGCTTCATTTGCTATTATTTTCTCCCATTCTGAAGGCTGTCTTTTCTCTACTTAGTCCTTTTCTTTTCCTCAATCCCATTTCTCATTTCTCTTCAGAAGTTACTATTATAACAAATTGGTGTACTTTATTCCAGTTTTTCTATGGTCTTATGCAAACATATAATTTGTGTGCATTTTGTATAAGTTAAAGAATCATCTATTTAATTGGTTATCCTTTTCTTTGATAAGCCTTATACAAAGATATGTATAAGGTCCACATATCAGCAATATGTGAACCGTGAATTTCCTGATATTCAAGCTGGTTTTAGAAAAAGCAGAGGAATCAGAGATCAAATTGCCAACATCTGCTGGATCACGGAAAAAGCAAGAGAGTTCCAGAAAAGCATCTATTTATGCTTTATTGACTATGCCAAAGCTTTGACTGTGTGGATCAAAATACACTGTGGAAAATTCTGAAAGGGGTGTGAATACCTGACCACCTGATCTGCCTGTTGACAAATTTGTATGCAGGTTAGGAAGCAACAGTTAGAACTGGTCATGGAACAACAGACTGGTTCCAAATAGGAAAAGGAGTATGTCAAGGCTGTATATTGTCACCCTGCTTATTTAACTTATATGCAGAGTACATCATGAGAAATGCTGGACTGGAAGAAACACAAGCTGGAATCAAGATTGCCGGGAGATATATCAATAACCTCAGATATGCAGATGACACCACCCTTATGGCAGAAAGTGAAAAGGAAGTAAAAAGCCTCTTGATGAAGGTGAAAGTGGAGAGTGAAAAAGTTGGCTTAAAGCTCAACATTCAGAAAACAAAGATCATGGCATCCTGTCCCATCACTTCATGGGAAAGAGATGGGGAAACAGTGGAAACAATGTCAGACTTTATTTTTCTGGGCTCCAAAATCACTACAGATGATGACTGCAACCATGAAATTAAAAGATGCTTACTCCTTGGAAGGAAAGTTATGACCAACCTAGATAGCATACTGAAAAGCAGAGACATTATTTTGCCAACAAAGGTCCATCTAGTCAAGGCTATGGTTTTTTCAGTAGTCATGTATGGATGTGAGAGTTGGACTGTGAAGAAGGCTGAGAGCTGAAGAATTGATGCTTTTGAACTGTGGTGTTGGAGAAGACTCTTGAGAGTCCCTTGGACTGCAAGGAGATCCAACCAGTCCATTCTGAAGGAGATCAGCCCTGAATTTCTTTGGAAGGAATGATGCTGAAGCTGAAACTCCAGTACTTTGGCTGCTTCATGTAAAGAACTGACTCATTGGAAAAGACTCTGATGCTGGGAGGGATTGGGGGCAAGAGAAGAAGGGGACGACAGAGGATGAGATGGCTGGATGGCATCACTGACTCTATGGATGTAAGTCTGAGTGAACTCCAGGAGTTAGTGATGGACAGGGAGGCCTGGCATGCTGTGATTTATGGGGTCGCAAAGAGTCGGACATGACTGAGCGACTGATCTGGTACAAAGAACCTTCAGTCACAGCAGAAAAATTAACCATAATGATTTCAATACCTAAATAAAACATTCCCAATAGGGAAAATCTAAATAATTTATAGTCCTCAGAGTTCTCTTGAAAATGGGTATCATTTATATGTCTTTGTTTTTTTTTTTTTTTTTTTTTTTTTTAATTTGCAGTAATGTATCTTTTTAATTTTTTAACTTAATTTTATTTAACTTTGCAATATTGTATTGGTTTTGCCATACATCAAAATGAATCCGCCACAGGTATACATGTGTTCCCCATCCTAAACCCTCCTCCCTTCTCCCTCCCCATACCATCCCTCTGGATCGTCCCAGTGCACCAGCCCCAAGCATCCAGTATCATGCATCAAATCTGGACTGGCGACTTGTTTCATATATGATGTTATACATATTTCAATGACATTCTCCCAAAGCATTCCACCCTCTTCCTCTCCCAGAGTCCAAAAGACTGTTCTATATATCAGTGTCTCTTTTGCTGTCTTGTATACAGGATTAGTGTTACCATCTTTCTAAATTCCATATATATGCTTTAGTATACTGTACTGGTGTTTTTCTTTCTGGCTTACTTCACTCTGTATAATAGGCTCCAGTTTCATCCACCTCATTAGAACTGATTCAAATGTATTCTTTTTAATGGTCTTTTTTTTTTTTTTTAATTGCTAAATTATGTCCAACTCTTTTGCGATCCCATGGACTGTAGCCCACCAGACTCCTCTGTCCATGGCATTTCCCAGGTAAGGATACTGAAACCATTTATTTACCCAGCAGATATTCCCAACCTAGAGCTGTAACCTACATCTCCTGCATTGAGAGGTGGGCTTACCAATACTGAGCCGGCAGGGAAGCCCACATTTATATATATTTTAATAGGTATTAGAGCATAGAGTTAGACACAACTGAAGTGAATTACCACACATGCACCCACACTCACAGCTAAATAAAGAGGATGATCTACAGATAGATTTGATGAAGGGTTATGGGTTCAGTCTAATAAAAATGCATGTGAATTAAGAAAAACTAGATAAATGAAATGACATCCATGTTCATGGATTAGAAGATGTAATATTGTTAAAATGGCAGTGCTTCCCAATTTAGTTTACAGATTTAATGCAACATGGGTTGCATGAAACCCTGGTAGTAGTTTGGTGTTTTTGTCTTGTTTTGTTTTTCCAGAAATGCACAGGCTGATATTGAATTGAATACAGAAATTCAATAGACTCAGAATAGCCAAAATAATCACACAAAAGAACAACACTAGAATACTGACACTTTCTGATTTTCAAACTTATTGCAAAGCTATGTTAATCAAGACAGTGTGATACTAGCAATAATAGTAGGTACATAAACCACTGTAATAGATTTGAGTCAGTAAGTAAACTCATATGCTATGATTGACTAATTTTTTATAAAAATGCCAAGATCATTCACTGAGAAAGAACATCTTTTCACCACATGGTACTGGCACAATTAGATTTTAGCCAAAAAAAACCCTCTTTGCCTTACATTATATATAAGAATTGATTCAAAATGGATCTAAGACCTAAATTTAAGGGCTAAATCTATAATGTTTTAATAGCATATGAATAAATTATTGCAATCTGTTGTTAAGGGAAGTTTTTCATTTTTTTAAATGGATTTCATCAAGATTAGAAACTTGTACTACAAAGTAAATCATCAACAAAGTGAAAAGATGGGACTTACCTGGCAGTCCAGTTGTTAAGATTATGTGTTTCCAATGCAGGGGGCATGGATTTGATCCCTGGTCAGGGAACTAAGATCCCATATGTCACCCCCAAAATATAAGATCCCATATGTGGCCAAAAAAAAAAAAAAGTGAAAAGAGTCCACAAAATGAGAGAAAAGATTTATAAATCATACATTTTATATTTATATCTAGAATATAAGAAAAACACAACTAAAAGCATGTGTCCACATACCAACTATTAATAGTACACAATATTCATAATAGCATAATAGACAAAAGTTGATATGCTTCACTCCATACTAATTCAACAGGAGATATATATAATCTTCTGGCTTTCTGCAAAACCCTGATACAATTATTATTGGAGATATAAGTAGATCTGTCAATAATGAAGGGTAAATATTAAAAAGTTAAAGTATTATGAGATAGGAGTTATTGTCATTATCAAAATTAGGCAATATGTCTATGTCTTTATATATATGTGTGTGTGTGTGTCTATGTGTATGCTTTAAAAAGAGCCTGGCATTATATGACTCTCAGCTACTTTAAGAATAGAACTTATTTTCTTAAAGATGAGAAGTATGTATAGAGCTCACACGGTCAAAATCCATGACCATGCAAATAAAAGAAATTAAGCCCCGGATCTTATGCTCAGAATTGAAGAACCGATTAATGGTTGACCCAGAACAAAACCCAGGTCTTTTGATTTGATTTGATTTGATTCTTTCTGTTTTAACTATACTTATATATTTTTAATAATCACACATTTTACTCAACAAGATAAGGACCTATGGAAAAGGGATTGACATGTAGGAGTTTTCCCATTTAAAAGTAAATTGATGTATAGGAGTTTGCCTATTGCTGAAATTTTGGAAATCCAAAAGCACCAAGATTACCCACAACCTCACAATCCACACTTAATGTTCTTCCCAGTTTGTCTATTTAATATTTCCATTTTTCAATTGAGATATATGTGTGTGTGTATATATATATATATATATATATATATGTTTTGTTTATTCTAATTCAATAATATATGTGAAATTTGATTTTTTCTTGTTTTTTCAATTATAATTTATTTTTTATCACAAAAATAAACTTTATGTTACACCTCTTTGTTATTTTCAGTACATACTCTCAGATTTTTAATTCCTGTGACTTATTTACTCTGTAACTGGTAGTTTGTACCTCTTAATCCCCTTTGCCCATTTTGCACTCTCAGTTTTGAAGGAATTTCTAATCCTAGACACAGGTGTTTCAAATGGATCATCAGAATTGGAATAATTGTCATATTTACTCTGTACCTATGATGACAACCTCATGGCCAGGCATAAGCTGACAAAATGCTTGTTAAATGAATAAATGGCCTTTATCTTCAATTAATAAGAATTATTTACAATTGCGTGATTTCAGTTTTTAATTAGCTAATAGAATTAACAGCCTTAATATCTAAATAAAGCAGCATAATTGAATTCAATTATCAACTAGATTTTCATTTTATACTAATTTAGATATAATGATTAAGATCATAATGTTTGGGCACATTTTTCTCTACTAATCCTCCAATTTTGTCTCTGTCATGTGCCAGAATTGGTTTTTTGAAAGTTACTTTCCTAATGCTTCCAACTAATTCCTTAACAATAGCTATATTTAAATAATTGAAAACTTAAATAAGCATGTTTAAACATAGCCACTTGTTTCACTGCAGATGTTTTAAAAGTTCCAATCATAGATCATTACTATAATTAAGGACTTTTTTGACGTGACAATGATTTTTTTTTTAATTTTATTTTGTACCTATTATTTTCTCTCTAATTTTCTCTCTGTGGAAACTTGGAATTTAACTGCATTGTAAGTTTTTGTCAAATGGGTTCCTTATTTTTAATCAAAATACAGAAAAGGTCCAGATGGTTGGGCTAAAGAAAAGAGTCTATGAAAGTCTCATTTATGTTCCTAACTGGTAGATTTAACAAAAATTTAACAGCCAAGCTCTCTGGCTTGGGATATTAATATATTTTGTGTCTTGAAAATAAATTCACTAGAACCACTGTCAAGATGTTCCCACTTTAGGATACAAAATTGTATATATTCCATTTTCTAAAATCTCCTTTTTATAATTTTATATAAAAAAGAAGATACATTAAATCATTAAAAATTAACTGTTCTACATGATGGAATTATAGTTGATTTTTTCTATTTATTTTTTGGGTATTTTCAGGTTTTTATTAAACAAATATATGGTATTTATATGGAGAGTATAATATATTTTTATTTGTACTCTCCTCTTTATGTTCCTTTCAATTTAGTACCCAAATCTATAAGAACTCTTAGAGAAAATAAATATCACTGATTGATTTTTTAGCTGGCTAGGTGTTGGATAAGAACCTTATTATTAATACTACCATACTTATTTATTACAATACCCCTCTGTTATGGATGTTATTGTGCTTTTACAAGCAGCAACCCTGGGTTTTCTCTCCAAATGTTTGTAATTTTAAAGCCCAAGCTCATTCATATTTCACAAAATAACTTCCCAGTTTTTATGACAGTCAAGGAGTCCCAGTTTTTATGACAGTCAAGGAGGGTATACTTGGAGGATCCCAAGCAGAATTACTCTTACTCTGGGTATTGTTACTCTGAAAGTTCTGATCTTTTATCTTACAAGTTAACAAATTAGTCTGTCACTTGCTCATAGATGTTAATAAGAGCCACAGAACTTCTGGGTCAGAAACAAGGGCCTTTCTTACACATGGCACAAAAGACAGCATAACATCAGCATATTTGTTCCATTTCTCTTTGCTCCAGAAGATGACATGGATGGACACAGATGCTTATGTCTGCTCTCAAAATAAGCACCCTAAGCTTTAGGAACTAGGATCTTTAAAAATTGTCAACAATTAGACCTTTTGGGGGGCTTCCCTGGTGGCTCAGCTGGTAAAGAGTCTGCTTGCAGTGCAGGATACCCAGGTTCAATCCCCAGGTTGGGAAGTTCTCCTACAGAAGGAAATGGCAACCCACTCCAGTATTCTTGCCTGCAGAATGCTATGGATGGAGGAGCCTGGCAGGCTACAGTCTATGGGGTTGCAAAGAGTCAGTTGCAACTGAGCAACTTCAGTTAGGCCTTCTTTTTGCTCTAGTGTAAAACCCCATCTCAAGGCTATTACCTTTACAAACATTATTGAAAAGATATCCAGAACAAAGAATAGTTAGTGACTGATTTGCAAAATGCACCCAAAATAGAGAAACATGGAGAACTGTATCTTGATAATATCCATCCTTTGTTTTTACACTGCTTTGGCTTCTGATGAAGTTTTCCATAATTATACATTCTGTTAGCCACTGATTCATCTGGCCAGTAGAGGCTAGGGCCATATCTGTTCAGTTTCTCCCATAAATCAATAGGATTATAATCAGCAGAATGAAGTTGATGTACAATCTGAATGTCATCCATGGCCTAGGGACCCAGAATTAGTCAGCTAAACAGAACCCTTAAACTGTTTTTGTCTACTTTCAAAAGCTATGTGACATTTTCCTTAAATTTCTATATTGATATTGCCATTTGGTCCAACAATTATTCCAGATACAACAGGATGTATCAGTGAATGTGCAGACTCTGATTTAGCCAGAGGGAGGGAATCTAGGGCGATTCTGCCATTCACAATAGTCCTATTTAGTGATCTGAGTCAGACCTGAATGCTTTCTTTAGCTAGGGTGGTGTAAATTGTTCACTTCAGTCAAAGTTGGGAAAGCATTTTGGATCACCTTTTCTAATTGAACAGATCTATTTGTAGAAATACGTGACCACAGGGTCTACGTAAATAGTCAGCATGCTATACCTCTTGAGTATCTCATCTAAGGATTGCTTAACCTATTACTGTTTGCTTAAAAACTTTCAGGTCTCTTATCACCACCTCTAAGGTAAAAGTTACTGTGTTTGGGGGAGAACTGTAAGTTAGTACCTGACTTCCACACAAGAAGTATAATTCAAGGCCATATGTAGTAGCTCTGGCAAGAAAGTGTTGGTTACATTTGTTGAGGCCTTTCCAGCATAACTTATACTGTGAGGGCACAGGTTTACATTGCTTCCAAAGTGTACTCTTGACTGATTGATAAGGTTCATAGTTCAAATAACTGAGTTAAGTTCTTTTTTGAAGGACTATCTGCATGTAGTCTATCCAATCTGTCTTGTTTGTTGATGTCACAAACCAAGTGGCCATCCTCTGTCCCATAAAATAACTGAGTGATGGCTATAGGGGTGAAAGTGTAAGACATCTGGGGATATTGACAAGCATTTTTCACAGAGGTACAAGACCTAGGGCCATCCCCTAACCTTTCTCATTGATTTCTCAGGAAAGTTATGGGGAATTACAATCAAATAATAGTCAGAACCTTCTAGTAGAGGATGACAGACTATGTCAAGAATCCCTAGGAAAGACAGGCAAGATGGTGGAGGAATAGAATGGGGAGACCACTTTCTCCCCCACAAAATCATCAAAAGATCATTTGAATGCTAAGAAACTTCCACAAAACAACTTCTGAATGCTGATGGAGGACACCAGGCACCCAGAAAGGCAGCACATTCTCTTCCAAAGGAGGTAGGACAAAATATAAAAGACAAAAAGAGAGCCAAAAGAGTTAGGGACAGAGACCTGTCCTGGGGAGGGAGTTGTGAAGAGGAGAAGTTTCCAAACCAGTGGGTCTGTGTGCAGTTTTGGAATCTCAGAGGGCAACATAACCAGGAAGGGAAAAAAACAAAAACAAAAACACACAGAATATGCACCTACCCATAACTCCCAATGGAGAAGTAGCCCAGACACATCCACCACCAGCAGGTGGGGGCAGGACAGGGAGACGTAGGCTTCATGTTTAGGGTAAGGACTGGGCCTGAATGCTCTGAGGACAATCTGAGGGAGCTAATGTGAGATAGCAGTCCAAACTCTGGGATAGCCAGAGAGAGAGAGAAAGAGAGAGAGAGAGAGAGAGAGAGAGAGAAAAAGGAGAACTTTCCAGTCAAAGGCTCTAACCTGGCCCTCTCACAGAACAAAGGATTGAGCCAATACCAAAGGAGAGCTAGCCTGCTGCGTACAGTCTTCTCCCCACCACTGGAGGCAGAGAGACAGGTGAATAACAGCTGGAACAGGAAGACAAGAGGCAATCTCAGTCCCAGGGAGGGGCATCCTCCACCAAACTTTGAGTAGGCTCCCAATTGCTAACCACGTCTTCCTAGGATCCTGGATGGTTGACACCTGCCAGGAGGGTTGCAGCCAGAGATCAGCTCCCCAGAGGGTATACACAGCACACGTGAGATGGTGCTCTAGCGGCACACCTGAGAAACTGAGTGGCCAGAACCAGGGAGGTGATTAAGACACATGGCCCACCTGGAACAGGGCACTCACCAAGCACCTGATCACCTGAGCTGCTCAGACCTGGGAAGAGCACATAAATGCAGAGCTTGCTTTGGACAGTATTCTTGCAGAGCAACCTGGAGCCTGAGCATTGTAGGCCCAGAAAGCACATGCTGCTGTGAGTTGGGGCCAAACTAGTGTGGTCCGTACAGTGTAAGCACTCCCCCCACACACCAGTGATACTTGTTTGCAGTGTTCCTCACTCCCCACAACACAACTGAACAAGTGAGCCTAAAAAAGTGCCAGCTTCACCCCCTTCTGTCAGGGCAGAAATTACATACTGAAAAGACTTAAAAACAGGAAGCCAAAATAAACAGAGATGAGGGAAGTGCTCTGGAAGTGAAGGTGCAACCAATTAAAAACCTATAGTTAACAGAGACTAATCATTGGAAAGGACCTATAGACCTTGAGAAGAAGTAAAAGCTGGAAGAAGGAACTATCTGAAACTGAACTGACTGCACATTGCCAACAACAGCTCCAGAGTAATTTCTAGATATATTTATATTATCATTTTAAATTTTTAAAAATTTTATGTTCTTTGTAACTCATTTAATTTTCATTTTTATAACCTGTTCAGTTCAGTCACTCAGTCGTGTCCAACTCTTTGCAACTCCATGAACTGTAGCATGTCAGGCCTCCCTGTCCATCACAAACCCCCAGAGTTTACTCAAACTCACATCCATCGAGTTGGTGATGCCATCCAGCCATCTCATCCTCTGTCGTCCCCTTCTCCTCCTGCCCCCAATCCCTCCCAGCATCAGAGTCTTTTCCAATGAGTCAACATTTTGCATGAGGTGGCCAAAGTACTGGAATTTCAGCTTTAATATCATTCCTTCCAAACATCACCCAGGACTGATCTCCTTTAGAATGGACTGGTTGGATCTCCTCGCAGTCCAAGGGACTCAAGATTCTTTTCCAACACCATAGTTCAAAAGCATCAATTCTTCGGCACTCAGCTTTCTTCACAGTCCAACTCTCACATCCCTACATGACCACTAGAAACACCATAGCCTTGACTAGATGGACCTTTGTTGGCAAAGTAATGTCTCTGCTTTTCAATATGCTACCTAGGTTGGTTATAACTTTCCTTCCAAGGAGTAAGTGTCTTTGAATTTCATGGCTGCAGTCACCATCTGCAGTGATTCTGGAGCCCCAAAAATAAAGTCTGACATTGTTTCCACTCTTTCCCCATCTATTTCCTATGAAGTGATGGGACCAGATGCCATGATCTTCATTTTCTGAATATTGAGCTTTAAGCCAACTTTTTCACTCTCCTCTTTCCTTTTCAACAAGAGGCTTTTTAGTTCCTCTTCACTTTCTGCCATAAGGGTGGTGTCATCTGCATATTTGAAGTTATTGATATTTCTCCCAGCAATCTTGATTCCAGCTTGTGCTTCTTCCAGCCCAGCATTTCTCATGATGTACTCTGCATATAAGTTAAATAAGCAGGGTGATAATATACAGCTTTGATGTACTCCTTTTCCTATTTGGTACCAGTCTGTTGTTCCATGTACAGTTCTCACTGTTGCTTCCTGACCTGCATATAGGTTTCTCAAGAGGCAGGTCAGGTGGTCTGGTATCCCCATCTCTTTCAGAATTTTCCACAGTTTATTGTGATCCACACAGTCAAAGCTTTGGCATAGTCAATAAAGCAGAAATAGAAACAAAATAGTCTGAAATGCAGTACTTGGATGCAATCTCAAAAATGACAGAATGATCTCTATTCATTTCCAAGGCAAACCATTCAATATCACAGTAATCCAAGTCTATGCCCCAACCAGTAATGCTGAAGAAGCTGAAGTTGAATGATTCTTTGAAGACCTACAAGACCTTTTAGAACTAACACCCCAAAAAGATGTCTTTTTCATTATAGGGGACTGGAATAAAAAAGTAGGAAGTCAAGAAACCCCTGGAGTAACAGACAAAGTTGACCTTGGAATACGGAATGAATCAGGGAAAATGCTAATAGAATTTTGCTAAGAGAATGCATTGGTCATAGCAAACACCTTCTTCCGACAACATAAGTGAAGACTCTACACAGGGACATCACCAGATGGTGAACACCGAAATCAGATTGATTACATTCTTTGCAGCCAAAGATGGAGAAGCTCTATACAGTCAGCAAAAACAAGACCAGGAGCTGACTGTGGCTCAGACCATGAACTTCTTATTGCCAAATTCAAACTTAAATTGAAGTAGGGAAAACCACTAAATCATTCAGGTGTGACCTAAATCAAATCCCTTATGATTATACACTGGAAGTGAGAAATAGATTTAATGGACTAGATCTGATAGATAGAGTGCCTGATGAACTATGGACTGAGGTTTGTGACATTGTACACAATACAGGGATCAAGACCATCCCCATGGAAAAGAGAGAATATAGGGAATTTATTATTGGCTAGATTGCTTTCACCCCTTTTGATTTTCCCTCTTCTCTTCCTGGTCACCTCTATCTCCCTTCTCCCTTTTCTCTTCTCCATATAACTCTGTGAACCTCTCTCGGTGTCCTGAATTGTGGATAATTTTTTCACCATTAACCTAGATGTTTTATCATCTGTGCTGTATGGATGGAGAGGTCTTGAGTCTACTTTTAAGAATAAGACTGAAGGCCAGAGAGAGGAGGCACAAATCCAAAACCTGAGAACACCAGAGAACTCCAGATTTCAGGAAACATTAATAGACAAGAGTTCATCCAAAGCCTCCATACCTACACTGAAACCAAGCTCTATCCAAGAGGCAACAAGTTCCAGAGCAAGACATACCATGCTAATTCTCCAGCAATGCAGGAGTGTTAAAATACAGGCTGCCCAAAGCAATTCCAAACCCATAGAAACACCAAAACTCTCTATTGGACACTTCATTGCACTCCAGAGAGAAGAGATCCAGCTCTACTCACCAGAACAAAGATGTAAGGTCCTATAAACAGGAAAGCTTGACAACCCACTAGTCAAAACCAATCAAAGGGAGCCAACTCCACAACAAAGAGGAATCACAAACTTCCAGCATACAGAAAGGCCACCCTAAACACAGCAATCTAAACAAAATGAAAAGGCAGAGAAATATTCAGCAGGTAAAGGAACATGATAAATGCTCACCAAACCAAACCAAAGAGCGGGAGATAGGGAATCTATCTGAAAAATAATTCAGAATAATGATAGGAAAGATGATTCAAAATCTTAAAAAGAAAATGGAGTTACAGATAAATAGATTAGAGAGAACGATTGAGATGATGCAAGAAATGTTTAACAAGGACCTAGAAGAAATAAAAAAAGAGTCAGTCAATAATGAATAATGCTATAACTGAGGTAAAAACACTCTGGAGGGAACCAACAGTAGAATAACTAAAGCAGAAGATAGGATAAGTAAGGTGGAAGAGAGAATGGTGGAAATAAATAAAGCAGAAAAGAAAAAAGAAAGTAGAATTTTAAAAAAATGAGGACAACCTCAGAGACCTCTGGGACAATGTTAAACATGCCAACATTCGAATCATAGGAGTCCCAGAAGAAGAAGACAAAAAGAAAGGGCATGAGAAATACTTGACGAGATAATAGTTGAAAACTTCCCTAAAATGGGGAAGGAGACTAGCCACCCAAGTCCAAGAAACCCAGAGAGTCTCAAACAGGATAAACCCAAGGTGAAACACCCCAAGACACATATTAATCAAATTAATGAAGATCAAACACAAAGAGCAAATAGTAAAAGCAGCAAGGGAAAAGCAACAAATAACACACAAGGGGATCGCCATAAGGATAGCAGGTGATCTTTCAATAGAAACTCTTCAGGCCAGAAGGGAATGGCAGTGCATATGTAAAGTGATGAAAGAGCAAAAACCTACAACTCAGATTACTGTACCCATCAATGCTCTCATTCAAATATGAAGGAGAAATCAAAAGCTTTACAGACAAGCAAAAGCTGAGAGAATTCAGCACCATCAAACCAGCTCTTCAACAAATGCTAAAGGATCTTCCCTAGACAGGAAACACAGAAAACGTTTATAAACTCAAACCCAAAACAATAAAGTAAATGGCAATGGGATCACACTTATCAATAATTACCTTAAATGTAAATGGGTTGAATGCCCCAACCAAAAGACAAAGACTGGCTGAATGAATGCAAACACAAGACCCCTATATATGCTATCTACAAGAGACCCACTTCAAAACAAGGGACACATACAGACTGAAAGTGAAGGGCTGGAAAAAGATATTTCATGAAAATGGAGAGCAAAAGAAAGCAAGGGTAGCAATACTATCAGATAAAATAGACTTTGAAATAAAGGCTGTGAAAGGAGACAAGGAAGGACACTACATAATGATCAAAGGATCAATCCAAAAGAACATATAACAATTACAAATATATATACACCCAGGAGCACTGCAATATGTAAGGCAAATGCTAACAAGTATCAAAGGGGAAATTAACAGTAACACAATAATAGTGGAAGACTTTAATACCCCACTCACACCTATGGATAGATCAACCAAACAGAAAATTAGCAAGGAAACACAAACTTTAAATGATGCAATGGACCAGTTAGACTTAATTGATATCTATAGGACATTTCACCCCAAAACAAAGAATTTCATCTTCTCAAATGCATACAGAACATTCTGTAGGATAGATCACATCCTGGGCCATAAATCTAGCCTTGGTAAATTTTTAAAAAATGAAAACATTTTAAGCTGATCATAATGTGATTATTGATCACAATCCAGTAAGATTAGATGTCAAATATAGGGAAAAATTATTAAAAATGCAAACATATGGAGGCTAAACAACACATTTCTGAATAATCAACAAATAACAGAAGAAATAAAAAAAGAAATCAAAATATGCAAGAAACAAATGTAAATGAAAACAGAACATTCCAAAACCTATGGGATTGAATAAGAGCAGTGCTAAAGGGGAAGCTTCATAGTAATACAAGCTTACCTCAAGAAACAAGAGAAAAATCAAATAAATAACCTAACTTTACACCTAGAGCAACTAGAAAAGGAAGAAATGAAGAACCCCACGGTTAGTAGAAGGAAAGAAATTATAAAAATTAGGGCAAAAATAAATGAAAACAAACGAACAAACAGAGGAGACCATAGCAAAAATCAACAAAATTAAAAGCTGGTTCTTTGAGAACATACATAATATAGACAAACCATTAGCCAGACTCATCAGGCAAAAAAAAGGGAGAAGAATCAAATCAACAAAATTAGAGATGAAAATGGAGAAATCACAACAGGCAAAACAGAAATACAAAGGATCATAAGATCCTATTATCAGCAACTATATGATCATAAAATGAACAACTTAGAAGAAATGGACAAATTCTTATAAAAGTATAACCTTCCAAAACTGAACCAAGAAGAAATAGAAAATCTTAACAGACACATTACAAGCACAGAAATACAAACTGTAATAAAAAATATGCCAACAAACAAAAGCCCAGGACCAGACAGATTCACAGGTGAATTGTAACAAAAATTTAGAGAAGAAATAATACCTATCTTACTCAAACTCTTCCAGAAAATTGCAGAGGAAGGTAAACTTCCAAACTCATTCTATGAGGCCACCATCACCCAAATACTAAAACCAGAAAAAGATGCAATGAAAAATGAAAACTTCAGGCCAATATCACTGATGAACATAGATGCAAAAATCTTCAACAAAATTCTAGCAAACAGAATCCAACAACATATAATAAAGATCATGCATCATGATCAAGTGGGCTTTATCCCAGGGATACAAGGATTCTTCATATTTGCAAGTCAATCAATCTGATACCACACATTAACAAACTGAAAGATAAAAACCTTATGATGATCTCAATAGATGCAGAGAAAGCCTTTGACAAAATTCAACATCCACTTATAATAAAAGCTTTCCAGAAAGCAGGCATAGAAGGAACATACCTGAGCATAATAAAAGCCATATATGATAAACCCACAGCAAAAATTATCCTCAATGGTGAAAAATTGAAAGCATTTCCCCTAAAGTCAGGAACAAGATAAGGGTGCCAACTCTCACCACTACTATTCAACATAGTTGAATAGATTTAGCCACAGCAATCAAAGAAGAAAAAGAAATAAGAGGAATCCAAATTGAAAAAAAAGTAAAACTTTCACTGTTTGCAGATGACATGATGCTCCACATAGAAAACCCTAAAGATATGATCAGAAAATTACTAGAGCTAATCAATGAATACAGTAAAGTTACAGGATAGAAAATTAACACACAGAAATCCCTTGCATTTCTATACATTGAGAAAATAGAAAGAGAAACTAAGGAAACAGTTCCCTTCACCATTGCACCAAAAAGAATAAAATATTTAGGAATAAATCTAACCCTAACCCTAACCAAATAAACAAAGACTATAAACAGAAAACTATAAAGCACTGATGAAAGAAATCAGAGATGACACAAATAGGTGGAGAGATGTACCATGTTCATGGATTGAAAGAATCAATATAGTGAAAATGAGTATACTATCCAAAGCAATCTATAGATTCAATTAAATCCCTATCAAGCTACCAATGGTATTTTTCACAGAACTAGAAAAAATAATTTCACAATTTGTATGGAATTACAAAAAACCTCGAATAACCAAAGCAATTTTGAGAAAGAAGAACGGAACTGGAGGAATCAACCTGCCTGACTTCAGACTATACTACAAAGCAGCAGTCATCAAGACAGTATGGTATTGGCACAAAGACAGAAATATAGATCAGTGGAACAAAATTGCAAGCCCAGAGACAAATCCAGGCACCTATGGACACCTTATTTTTGACAAAGGAGTCAAGAATATACAATGGAGAAAAGACAATCTCTTTAATAAGTGGTTCTGGGAAAACTGGTCAACCACCTGTAAAAGAATGAAACTAGAACACTTTCTAACACCATATACAAAAATAAACTAAAAATGGATTAAAGATCTGAATGTAAAACCCGAAACTATAAAACTCCTAGAGGAAAACATAGGCAAAACACTCTCTGACATAAATCACAGCAGAGTCCTCTATGACACACCTCCCAGCATAATGGAAATAAAAGCAAAAGTAAATATATTGGACATATTAAAAGTAAAAGTTTTTGCACAATGAGGGTAACTATAAGCAAGGTGAAAAGATAGCCTTCAGAAAATAATAACAAACAAAGTAATGGACAAAGAATTAATCTCAATATATATATATATATATATATACCTGATGCAGCTCAATACCAGAAAATTAAATGACCCAGTCAAAAAATAGGGCAAAGAACCAAACAGACATTTTTCCAAAGAAGACATGCAAATGGCTAACAAACATGAAAATATGCTCAACATCACTCATTATCAGAGAAATGCATATCAAAACCACAATAAGGTACCATCTCATGCCTGTCAGAATGGCTGCTATCCAAAAGTCTACAAGCAACGAATGCTGGAGAGGGTGTGGAGAAAAGGGAACCTCTTACACCATTGGTGGGAACGCAAACTAGCACAGCCCCTATAGCGCAGTGTGGAGATTCCTTAAAAAACTGGAAATAGAACTGCCATATGACCCAGCAAAACCACTTTGGGGCATACACACCAAGGAAACCAGAATTGAAAGAGACACATATAACCCAGTGTTCATCACAGCACTGTTTACAATAGCTAGGAAGCAACCTATATATCCATTGACACATGAATGGATAAAAAGCTGTGGTACATGTACACAATGGAGTATTACTCAGCTATTAAAAAGAATATATTTGAATCAGTTCCAACGAGGTGGATGAAACTTGGACCTATTATACAGAGTGAAGTAAGTCAGAAAGTAAAACACCAATACAGTATATTAAGGCATATATATGGAATTTGAAAGATGGTAATGATGACCCTATATGCAAGACAGCAAAAGAGACACAGGTATAAACAATAGATTTTTGGACTCTGTGAGAAGCTGGGGTGGGATGATTTGAAGAATAGCATTGAAACATGTATATTATCATATGTGAAATAGATCACCAGTCCAATTTCAATGCATGAAACAGGGCATTCAAGGCCAGTGCACTCGAACAACCCTGATGGATGGGATAGGGAGGCAGGTGGGAGTGGGGTTCAGGATGGGGGTCACATGTACACCCATGGCTGATTTGTGTCACTGTATGGGAAAAACCACTACAATATTTTAATGTAATTAGCTTTCAATTAATGTAAACAATTTTTTTTTTTTAATTCCTAAGACTACTCTCAGCCATAGTGATTTGCTACAATGACTCATAGGACTAAAAAAAAAAAAAAAAAAAAACTGTTATATTCAAAGTTGTGGTTTATTACAATGAGAGGATACCAATCAAAATCTGTAAAGGGAAAGACATGTGGGTCAAGGTCCAGAAAAAAGCAGGCAAAAGCTTTCACAGTTCCACCCAGGGGAGTTTCATGAAGATGTACTTAACTGTCCCAACAAAGTTGCCTGACAATATGTGTGAAAGGTCACCAACCAGGAAAGTTAACCCAAGTCTGAATGTCCAGAGTTTTTAATGGAGGTCCTGGAAAGGTAAGTGAGGGAAGTTCAGCCAACTTTTGGAAAGATTCAAAAGTTGGGCATATAATGGCAACCACTGCAATATAAACAGATTCCTTTACTTTGGTGCCCAATCTATAATGGTGGATATATTCCCAGGTTTTGTAGGATGATGGATTAAGCAACAGTGGTGGCCACTCTGGGTGGCATCATCTCTATCAGTAACATTATTTTAACATTATATCAAGGAATGAATGCTTACTGTGGATAACCATGTGAGTGACATAGACAAGTTGATCTGTCTTTATTCTATCATTCTGAAGTATTCTAATTTGAAAACAAAACAAGATATAAGCAAGAGCCCATGAATCAATAAAATATAATATGTTTCATTAAGGGAAATAATGGCCAGGGTAAGGAAAATGAACTTGAGTTCTGCCTACTGCATGAAATGGCTACATATCTTTTTAGTTCTAAATAGCTGGTAATGAATTGGAACAGTGGCAGTAGCTTAGTGAACAAAATCTGCCAAACCAAACCCAAATATTTTCAAAAACCTTTGTGAATCAAAGGACTTATTGAGGCGGCAGGTCTGCTTCAGAAAGCAAAATGGCTGGAAATTTTCACACAAAGACTTAAGGACTACATTTTTATATAAACTTGTAGTACCCTGGAGGTCAATTGTATTCTTGAATTTGCATTCCACAAAGAAGCTTTTTGGTCCTTCTCACCTCATAGTCTGAATTGGCCTACCATAAATTGAGAATATCAGCCTGGATAAACACAAAACCTCCATTAACTAAGTGATAAATTAAATGGTGTCTCTGGATCTGCTTCCCTTTGTCACAAGCTCTAATAAAGAAAATCATCAGTCAGAGAGACCTATAGGGTCTCTCACTATAGGGTCAGAGACAAACTCTAAAAACAAAAAGTCTTTAGAGTTGTGATGTTCCAATGATACTGATATTACTCTCTATATAATCCTTCCAGATAAGAATAATCCCTGCTGAATATTATGAAATCTCAAAAAAATCATATAAAACTAAATATACATTGAACAGTGAAATATACAACAATATATTAATTTGGCCAAAGAGCTCTAAAATGAAGTGAGAGTCCTTCATTCCTGTCCAACTGTTTGCCACCCCACGGACTGTACTGTTCAGTTCAGTCACTCAGTTGTGTCCAACTCTTTGTGACCACATGGACTGCATATCAGGTTTCTCTGTCCATCAACAACTCCTGGAGCTCGCTCAAACTCATGTCCATTGTGCTGGTGATGTCAACTCAAGAGTAACTGTTTCAATATATCACCATAATACTAAAATAATTTTTAATATTCTAATAATTAGAAATGTCAAGACAATTTCTCATTGTTTTTAATGGAAAAAGGAATTTATGAGTTAGTTTAAGTTTAAAATCAGTTCATTCACTCAGTGGTCTCTGACTCTTTGTTAACCCTGGACTGCAGCACTCTTGGCTCCCTGTCCATCACCAACCCCTGAAGCTTGCTTAAACTCAGGTCCATTGAGATGGTGATGCCATCCAATCATCTCATCCTCTGCCATCCGCTTCTCCTTCTGCCTTCAATCTTTCCCAGCATCAAGGTCTTTTCTAATAAGTCAGTTCTTCACTTCAAGTTGACCAAGTATTGAAGGTTCAGCTTCAGCATCGGTCCTTCCAATGAATACTCAGGACTGATTTCCTTTAGAATGGACTGGTTGGACATCCTTGCAGTCCAATGGACTCTGAAGAGTCTTATCAAACACTACAGTTCAAAAGCATCCATTCTTCTGAGCTCAGCTTTCTTCACAGTCCAACTCTCACATCCATACATGACTACTAGAAAAACCATAACTTTAACTAGATGGACCTTTGTTGGCAAAGTAACGTATTTGCTTTTTAAAAAGTTGTGTAGGTTGGCCATGACTTTTCTTCTAAGGAGCAAATGTCCTTTAATTTCATGCCTGCAATCACCATCTGCAGTGATTTTGGAGACCCCAAAAATAAAACTGTCATTGTTTCCACTGTTTCCTCATTTGTTTGCCATGAAGTGATAGGACCAGATGTCATGAACTTAGTCTTCTGAATGTGGAGTTTTAAGGCACATTTTTCACTCTCCTCTTTCTCTTTCATCAAGAGGCTCTTAATTCTTTGCTTTCTGCCATAAGGGTGGTGTCATCTGCATATCTGAGGTTACTGATATTTCTCCCAGCAATCTTGATTTCAGCTTGTGCTTCACCCTGCTCAGCATTTCTCATGGTATACTCTGCATATAAGTGAAATAAGCAGGGTGACAATATACAGCCTTGATTTATCATTCCCCAATTTGGAACCAGTCTGTCGTTCCATGTCCAGTTCTAAGTGTTGCTTCTTGACTTGCGTACAGATTTCTCAAGAGGCAGGTCAGGTGGTGTGGTATTCCCACCTCTTTAAGAATTTTCCAGAGTTTGTTGTGATCCACACAGTCAAATCTGTATGTAGGTCAGGAAGCATCAAGGCTTTATAATGTCACCCTGCTTATTTAACTTATATGCAGAGTATATCATGAGAAACGCTGGGTTGAAAGAAGCACAAGCTGGTATCAAGACTGCTGGGAGAAATATCAATAACCTCAGATATGCAGATGACACCACCCTTATGGTAAAAAGTGAAGAACTAAAAAGCCTCTTAATGAAAGTGAAAGAGGAGAGTGAAAAAGTTGACTTAAAGTCAACATTCAGAAAACTAAGATCATGGCATCTGGTCCCATCACTTCATGGGAAATAGATGAGGAAACAGTGGAAACAGTGTCAGACTTTATTTTTGGGGACTCCAAAATCACTGCAGATGGTGACTGCAGCCATGAAATTAAAAGACGCTTACTTCTTGGAAGGAAAGTTATGACCAACATAGAGAGCATATCATAAATCAGAGATATTACTTTGCCAACAAAGGTTCGTCTAGTCAAGGCTATGGTTTTTCCAGTGGTCATGTATGGATGTGAGAATTGAACTGTGAAGAAAGCTGAGCACCAAAGAATTGATGCTTTTGAATTGTGGTATTGGAGAAGACTCTTGAGAGTCCCTTGGACTGCAAGGAGATCCAACCAGTCCATCCTAAAAGGAGATCAGTCCCGGGTGTTCATTGGAAGGACTGATGCTGAAGCTAAAACTCTAATACTTTGGCCACCTCATGTGAAGAGTTGACTCACTGGAAAAGACCCTGATGCTGGGAGGGATTGGGGGCAAGAGGAGAAGGGGATGACAGAGGATGAGATGGATGGATGGCATCACCGACTCGATGGACATGAGTTTGGGTGAACTCTGGGAGTTGATGATGGACAGGGAGACCTGGGGTGCTGTGATTCATGGGGTCACAAAGAGTTGGACACGACTGAGTGACTGAACTGAACAGAACATAATCAAAGGCTTTTGTGTAGTCAAGAAAGCAGAAGTAGATGTTTTTCTGGAACTCTCATGCTTTTTTGATGATCCAGCAGATGTTGGCAATTTTGTCTCTGATTCCTCTGCCTTTTCTAAATTCATGTTGAGCATCTGGAAAATCACGGTTCACTTACTTTTGGAGCCTGGTCAGGAGAATTTTGGGTATTAATTTGCTAGCATGTGAGATGAGTGCGGTAGTTTGAACATTCCTTGGCATTGCCTTTCTTTGGGATAGGAATGAAAACTGACCTTTTCCAGTCCTGTGGCCACTGCTGAGTTTTCCAAATTTGCTGATATTGAGTGCAGCACTTTCACAGTATCATCTTTGAGGATTTGAAATAGCTCAACAGGAATTCCATACCGCCACTAGCTTTGTTCATAGTGGTATTTCCTAAACCCACTTGACTGCACATCCAAGAATGCCTGGCTCTAGATGAGTAATCACACCATCGTGGTCATCTGGTTCATGAAGATCTTTTTTGTATAGTTTTGTGTATTCTTACCACATCTTCTTAATATTTTCTGCTTCTGTTAGGGCCATACCATTTGTCTCCTTTACCATGCCCATCTATGCATGAAATGTTCCTTTAATATCTCTAATTTTCTTGAAGAGATCTCTAGTCTTTCCCATTCTATTGTTTTCCTCAATTACTTTGCACTGATCATTGAAGAAGGCATTCTTATCTCTCCTTGCTATTCTTTGGAACTCTGCATTCAAATGGGTATATCTTTCTTTTTCTCCTTTGCATTGTGCATCTTTTTTTTTTTCCTCAGTTATTTGTAAAGCATCCTAAACAACCATTTTGCCTTTTAGCATTTCATTTTCTTGGTGATAGTCTTGATCACTGTCTCCTGTACAATGTTAGGAACCTCTGTGCATAGTTCTTCATGTACTCTGTCTATCAGATCCTATCCCTTGAATCTATTTTTCTCTTCCACTGTGTAATCCTAAGGGATTTGACTTAAGTCATACCTGAATGGTCTAGTGATTTTCCCTACTTTGTTCAATTGAAGTCTGAATTTGGCAATAAGGAGTTCATGATCTGAGCCATAGTCAACTCCCAGTCTTGTTTCTGCTAACTGTATAGAGCTACTCCATCTTTGGCTGCAAAGAATATAATCAATCTGATTTCAGTATTGACCATCTGGTGATGTCCATGTGTAGAGTCTTCTCTTGTTTTAGAAGAGGGTGTTTGCTGTGACTAGTGTAGTCTCCTTCGGAAAACTCTGTTAGCCTCTGCCCTGCTTCGTTTTGTGCTCCAAGGACAAATTTGCCTGTTACTCCAGGTATCTCTTGACTTCCTACTTTTGCATTCTAGTCCCCTATGATGAAAAGGCCATTTTTGGGGGGTGTTAGTACTATAAGGTCTTGTAGATCTTCATAGAACTGTTAAACTTCAGCTTCTTCAGCATTACTGGTTGGGGCATAGACTTGGATTACTGTGATATTGAATGGTTTTCTTTGGAAATGAACAGAGATCATTCTGTCGCTTTTGAGATTGAATCCAAGTACTGCATTACACATTCTTATGTTGATCATGATGGCTCCTCCATTTATTCTAAGGGATTCTTGCCCACAATATTAGGTAAAATGGTCATCTGAGTTAAATTCACCCATTCCAGTCCATTTTGGTTCACTGATTCCTAAAATGTTGATGTTCACTCTTGCCATCTCCTGTTTGACCACTTCCAATTTGCCTTGATTCATGGACCTAACATTCCAGATTTCTATGCAGTGTTGCTCTTTATAGCATCAGACTGTACTTTCATCACCAGTCACATCCACAACTGGGTGTTATTTTCGCTTTGCCGCCATCTGTTCATTCTTTCTGTAGTTATTTTTCCACTGATCTCCAGTAGCATTTTGGGCACCTACAAACCTGGGGAGTTCATCTTTCAGTGTCTTATCTTTTTGTCTTTTCATTCTGTTCATGGGATTCTGAAGGCAAGGATACTGAGGTGGTCTGCCATTCCCTTCTCCAGTGGACCACGTTTTGTCAGGACTCTCCACTACGACCCATCTGTCTTGAATTCTCCAGCCCATGATCCTGTGGGTAGCCAGTCCCTTCTCCGGGGGATCTTCCCAATCCAGGGATCAAATTCAGGTCTCTCACAATGCAGGTGCATTCTTTACCAGATGAGCTACTAGGGAAGCCCAGAATACTGGAATGGTTAGCCCATCCCTTCTCCAGCAGATCATCCTAACCCAGGAATCAAACTGAGTCTCCTGTATTGCAGGCAGATTCTTTCCGGGCTGAGCTACCAGGGAAGGCCCTGGTAGAGCTCTTGTTGCAAAATTATATTTTTTTCCTTTCCACACTGTGGCATTTGTCCAAACTTTATCAGCTGAATTCAGGTATTCACACCCCATGTCATAGTTTGCCTGAATCAAGCTGAGCTATATGTTTGAGTCCTTCACCTCCTCCCACATTCTGCAGTTTACTCAGATATATGTGTACGGCTTTTTGTTCCTACCGTGGAAAGGAGGCTTTTGGCCCCATCCATAATCATCTTCTGAAATTAACTAAGATTGGACTATGTGGATAAGAGAAGAATTAGGGGATACCAACGAACGAGATAACTCTATACCAATGAGCAAGATTTTGCATTTACTTTCATTTTTGAGTGATTGTTTGCTTGGGACTCAACCAAATGCTTTATTTGCATATATCATGTTTGCTTATGACAAAACACCAAGTAATAGTTGTTAAAAAAAAAAAAAAAAACTCTTAGATTTAGTAAACAAATTCAGCAAAGTCACAGGGTAGAGCAGAAAATTCAGCAAAGTCACAGGGTAGAGCAGAACTTGTAATGTTTTCAAAACACATTTTAGCTTTATATTGGATAGATGCTAATTCTCACTGCTAATATCATTTATTTTGTCTTTGCAGTTCCCTTGTCAGCAGCTATAGGTACATTGTTTTCTGACTGAGCTCTGGTCTTTGCACCTCGTTGTCTCACATCATTGCTTTTTCCACTAACAGTTGCTCACTAAGCAACATATTCGTACCATTTGGGCACCTTGTTACAAATTTATATATTTCTTCTTTTTGTGATATAGATAGCTTTAAACATTTATATTTTCTGCTCTACCCTGTGACTTTGCTGAATTTCTTTACTAAATCTAATAATTTTCTTTTTTTTTTTTTTAAACAACTATTACTGGTGTTTTGCCATAAGCAAACATGATATATGCAAATAAAGCAGTTTTGCTTTACAATGTAGATCAATTTGTTGAGGGGAGGGAAGAATACTTTACTGACTAGAACTACTAATGCTTTGTTAAATAAAAGTGGTAAGTTTGGGTATTATTGACTTCCTTCTGAGTTTTTCTTTCACTATTTAGCAGGATTTTGACTGTGGGTTTTACATACATGCCTTTTATCAGATCAGATCAGATCAGATGAGTCGCTCAGTCATGTCCAAATCTTTGCGACCCCATGAATTGCAGCACGCCGGGCCTCCCTGTCCATCACCAACTCCTGGAGGTCACTCAGACTCACATCCATTGAGTCAGTGATGCCATCCAGCCATCTCATCCTCTGTCATCCCCTTCTCCTCTTGCCCCCAATCCCTCCCAGCATCAGAGTCTTCTCCAATGAGTCAACTCTTCGCATGAGGTGGCCAAAGTACTGGAGTTTCAGCTATAGCATCATTCCTTCCAAAGAAATCCCAGGGCTGATCTCCTTCAGGCTGGACTGGTTGGATCTCCTTGCAGTCCAAGGGACTCTCAAGAGTCTTTTCCAACACCACAGTTCAAAAGCATCAATTCTTCAGCACTCAGCCTTCTTCACAGTCCAACTCTCACATCCACACATGACCACAGGAAAAATCATAGCCTTAACTAGGTGAACCTTTGTTGGCAAAGTAATGTCTCTGCTTTTGAATATGTGATCTAGGTTGGTCATAACTTTCCTTCCAAGGAGTAAGCGTCTTTGAATTTCATGGTTGCAGTCACCATCTGTAGTGATTTTGGAGCCCCCCAAAATAAAGTCTGACACTGTTTCCACTGTTTCCCCATCTATTTCCCATGCAGTGATGGGACCAGATGCCATGATCTTCGTTTTCTGAATGTTGAGCTTTAAGCCAACTTTTTCACTCTCCACATTCACTATCATCAAGAGGCTTTTTATTTCCTCTTCACTTTCTGCCATAAGGGTGGTGTCATCTGCATATCTGAGGTTATTGATATTTCTCCCAGCAATCTTGATTCCACCTTTTATCAGGTTGATAAAATCTCTTTCTAACTTATTGCCAGTTTTTATCACAGCAAGGTGTTAGATTCTGACAAATGCTTTTACTGTTTATTGGGATAATCACGTGATTTTCCTCCTTTACTCCAGGGATTGCAAGTACAGTTCATGGGCCAAGAATAGGCTGCTGCTGCTGCTAAGTCGATTCAGTCGTGTCCAACTCTGTGTGACCCCATAGACGGCAGCTCACCAGGCTCCCCCCGTCCCTGGGATTCTCCAGGCCAACAATTCTGGAGTGGGTTGCCATTCCCTCCTCCAACGCATGAAAGTGAAAAGTGAAAGTGAAGTCTCTCAGTCGTGTCTGATTTGTAGTGACCCCATGGACTGCAGCCCACCAAGTTCCTCTGTCCATGGGATTTTCCAGGCAAGAGTACTGGAGTGGAGTGCCTACCATTTCTAAATAGATATTTTCTGTAAATAAGTATTTATGGAGCACAGCCATGACCATTTGTTTACTAAGCATAATTGAGTAGCTCTAATGACTCTCACGTGGACTAAAAAGTAAACATTATTTGACCCATTACAGAAAAATAGTATCAACTCATTTATTCTATTATTGTGATGTAGTATGTTAATTGATTTGCTGATGTTAAATCGACTTTGCATAACAGAAAAATTCCACTAATGCATAGGGCATAATCTTAAAAAAAATAAAAATGGTTAGAGTCTACTTACTCATGGGGATTCTCAGGCAAGAATACTGTAGTGGGTTGCCGTGTCCTCCTCCAGGGGGTCTTCCTAACCCAAGGAGTGAACCCAGGTCTCCTGCTTTGCAGGCAGATTCTTTACCAGCTGAGCAACCAGAGAAGCCCAAGAATTCTGGAGTGAGTAGCCTAGTCCTTCTCCAGGGGATCTTCCTGACCCAAAAACCTAAACTGGGTCTCTTACATTGCAGGCAGATTCTTTATCAGCTGAGCTACCAAGTTCTTACGATATAAAAATCTTTCCATTCTGGTATCTAAAATTTTCTAAAGTATATTTTCAAACAATATTATTATAATACATGTGTACATTCCTATTGAGAAGCAAAATTTGTATAATACAAGACTGAAGATTATTTGCCATGTTTATGACAATCTTATGAGGTCAGTGTATTCTTAGAACTAAAAGACATGAGCTTTGACACAAAAAGAAACACTTCATAGCTATAAAATAAAAATAATTCCTTTACAATTAACATGGATGAAGTATTGTTCCTTTATAACATTGGTGACTGGTTTTGACCTAACACTTGTAAGCCAGCTATTTTGCATTTCTTTGGTGCACCATGACTTAATTAGAAAAACTAATACAAGTTAAAAGTTTCTCAGCATACATGAAAATGAACAGTATTATCATAGATTTTTCTATAATTTTATTTCTTTCTGGGTATACAAATACTTCTTTTGTATAGACTTTAAGGATTTTAAAATGCTCTGTATCCTACATCCTTAAGTGAGGGGAAAAAATAAAGCTCTTATTCTCCAAGTTAGGTATTATTTACTAGCACTACATATTCAGGTTTCTTATGATGGAATTATGTGGTATCTTTGTCATTATACTCCGTGTTCTGAATAGTTACTAAGCAGAAACACACTAACTGAGGCCCATTGCAAATGCATATAAAGTACAATGTATCTGAGAATGTGGCTGAAAAAGTATTTATAAAATGTAAGATTTCTAGTGTAGAATAAAATGACACCAATTTGAAGTGAATATTTTTGGTAAGAAAACTATTCAAATATGTGTTTTATTTATACCAGGTGTTTCTAATAAAACCATTTTAGGAGAATTTGGAAAGAGCTTTAAATTGGAAGATGACTATATTTTCACTCTATGTAACTCAGTGTTAATCTGACCCAATACTCTTCATGCTCTGTCTGCAGCATTCGACAGCTTCAGTTACTATGAGTAATTGTAACCAAGGCAACATGACAGGGAATAATTAATGACTGGAATTCATCTTCAAAATATGAAAAATATTCTAAATAATAAATATCAGAATAATAACACTTCAACCTCTACCTTCAACTCTTTTGAAACATTTTCACAAATTAATAATTGTAATTTTGTAGCTAGAAGGATATGATTAACATTCAAATAATATTAAATAGAGAATGAAATTGTCATATTATAAAATTTAAAGCCAAAAACCGCCAATAAACCTACAAATATATAGAAGCAAATATTCTCCTTCTTTCTATCCTTTTAATACTCAACTAGGTTAAATGTACTGTGAAGACAGTGGCATGTAAAAGAGATATTGGAGAAGAGCTAGATTTAGCAAGCAGGTAGTGTTGGCTCCAGACCATACTAACTTTGTGACCTTGAACCCTTATTTACCTTTATATGCCTCAGTTTCTCCCCCCACTGGAGAAATTAGGTTGATATTAATTATGTTAAGAGGTTAATGTGGTTGTTGAGAAAATTAAAGAATCCACATAAAGTATGTATCTCATTACCTATCTATCAAAGAATAAACACAAATGTTAGTCATTAGATCCAGTAATACACAGACATAGCAGTATATGCTAGCCATTCTTTTAGATGCTGATACAGCAATGGCAGACAAAATGACTTCCCTAGAGAAATATGATAAGATTTATCATATAAAAAGATAAGAAACATACAAATAAATAAGTATACCAAAAAGGACCATTTCTGGAACTCCTGGGTACAGTGATAAAGGTAAAGTGGTGATCTGGAGAAGAAAAGATACTATTGTATTTAGGATTGTGGATAGATCTCTTTGAGGAGCTAATATCTAATTTAAAATTTAATGATAAAGAGGAAGTTATCTAAAAAGTTAAGAGGATGTACCTTCTAAACTAACATAACTACATGTACAAAAACACTGAGATACATGACTATATTTTAAAAATCTTAAAATAATAAAAAGTGAGGACTTCCTTGGTGGTCCAATGTAATGTTAAGGCTTCGTGCTCCCAATACTGGGGATCCAGCTCTCATCATGGTCAGGAAACAAGATCCCATGTGCCACAACTAAGAATTTGCATGCTACAGCAACTAAGACCAGTGCAGACAAATAAACATATTAAAAAAAAAGGAAACAGTAACAAGGGTAAAGAAAGATTAGTATTAGGGGAGGTAAGCAAAGACTCCAAAAATCACTACAGATGGTGACTGCAGCCATGAAATTAAAAGATGCTTGCTCTTTGGAAGAAAAGTTATGACCAACCTAGACAGCTTATGAAAAAGCAGAGACATTACTTTGCCAACAAAGGTCCATCTAGTCAAAGCTATGGCTTTTCCAGTAGTCATGTACGGATGTGAGAGTTGGACTACAAAGAAAGCTGAGTGCTGAGGAACTGATGCTTTTGAACTGTGGTGCTGCAGAAGACCTTTCAGAGTCCTTTGGACTGCAAGGATGTCCAGCCAGTCTATTCTAAAGGAAATCAGTCCTGAATATTCATTGGAAGGACTGATGTTGAAGCTGAAACTACAATACTTTGTCCACCTGATGCAAAGAACTGACTCATTGGAAAAGACCCTGATGCTGGGAAAGATTGAAGGTGGGAAAAGAAGGGGACAACACAAGATGAGATGGTTGGATGCATCACAGACTCAATGGATATGAGTTTGAGAAACCTCTGGGAGTTGGTGATGGACAAGGAGGCCTGGCGCTGGTGTGCTGCAGTCCATGGGGTCACAAAGAATCAGACATGACTGAGTGACTGAACTGAAATTAACTGAAGCAGAGACTAGGTCATATTGAGTTATCAACCATGGGTATAGTTTTTGTTTTATCTAAAGTACATATCAGGAAATCATTTGAATACTACATAGTTTAGAACTAGTAAATGTATCAGTTAAGTCATTCAGTTGTGTCTGACTCTTTGCAACCCCATGGACTGGAGCATACCAGGTTTCCTTGTCCATTACCAACTCCTGGAGCTTACTCAAGCTCATGTCCATACAGAAGGTGATGCCATCCAACCATCTCATCCTCTGTCATCCCTTCCTCCTCCTGCCTCCTATCTTTCCCAGCATCAGGGTCTTTTCCAATGAGTCAGTTGTTCACATCAGGTGGCCAAAGTATTGGAGCTTCTGCATCAGTCCTTCCAATGAATATTCAGGACTTATTTCCTTTAGGATTAACTGGTTTGATCTCCTTGCAGTGCAAGGACTCTCAAGAATCTTCAACCCCGTAGTTCAAAACCTTCAGTTCTTCGGCACTCAGCTTTCTTTATGGTCCAACTCTCACATCCACACAGTAAACGTATTAGTAGTATCAATAGTAGTGATACTCATAGCAAGACTTTAGTAGTGCTAGTACTCTTCTTGGAGTGCCATAAGTTTTGTTTATGGAAAATAATCCATAACCAAGTGTTTATTCATTGGTTCAGTAACTTAACCATGGTATATCGTCAAGTATGCTGAAACTAAAAACCTATTTAAACATGGAAATTATGAAGCCAATTGTTTATTACATTTGTCATCTTATTGATTTCTATAGTTAATTCTAGTGATTTCAATGGCAAAAATTATGTTAAAAATACTTAACAACCATTAATCAGAAATAATGTAATATGTAAAAATATAATACAAGTGAACCGAGTGGCTGATACCTATACCCTATACCGTCCTTTCTCATCACTGATCCTTGGATTCTGCAAGACTGTCTTGTAGAAGACATTCACTAAATATTCACTGGTGATGGAAACAGGGAATACTGTTAATTAGCCTTAGCATACTCCATTAGTTGTATGGATATCCCTCTCATAGAATTCACCCCAAATTTCTCAAAGTGTATTTTTATGAAGGAGAGCACATGTGATGAAATCTAGTAAAGCATCTAGTATACAAAAGTGACAAATAATTGTTCAGTGAATCTTGAGGACACATCATCTAAATAAAATGCAAAGTCATGCGGTTCTAAGGTTTATGCAAACAGACATGTTAAAGCTAAAACTGGTCTAAGAAAACTTGCAGGAGAGATTGAAATATCATATTCCTTTGATTAGACTTTGGACATTGGTTAGACTTTCGGTTTTGTTAGACTTTGGGCTTCCCTGGTGGTCAGATGGTAAAGAATCTGCCTGCAATGAGAGATACCTGGGTTTGATCCCTGGGTCAGGAAGATCTCCTGGAGAAGGGATTGTCTACCCACTCCACTTTTCTTGCTTGGAGAACTCCATGGAAAGAGGAGCCTGTCAGACTACAGTTCATGGGGTTGCAAAGAGCCAGACATGGCTGAGTGACCTTTACTTTCACTTTGGATAGACTACATTTTTCCTGCAGTTTATTAGGCAGCAAGATTTATCTCAGTCTGCTTTCCCTCTTCAATCTACAATATACATACATACACACAAACATACACACATACACACACACATACACACACACAAAGCAAACAGAAATAGAGATGCTCTTGCTATTGATTTCTGAACTATAGGAAAACACCTCAAGCACTGCCTAGGATAAAACAGCTGTTGTGAAAATGAATCTTTTAATAATTAAATTTAATAGAATTTAAAAATAGATAAGAAATGCATTCCGTTTATTTTGCAATAGACTTAGATGCAGTTAATTTTTAAAGAGACAATCAAGTAAGTATTCACTATTCTATTGAATTCTTCTAATATGAAATACCATTAATTTCTGGATATCCATTTTCCATACAATTTTCTAAGCTTCAATCATATAATTAACATAATTTAAAATCAATACAGTTTTAAGGTAAAAAATATTGATATTTAAAGTAGAGGAGGACAATTATCACATCCTATTTAGGTTACCCTGTATTATGGAATTTGATTTGTGTCCACAGTCTCATAACAATGGGTTAGGGAGTAGGTTATATAAGAGGAATTTACATTTCAGCAGTAGAAGTCATAAGTCTCCTAATCTTCTCATCATCCCACTGAGAGAAGGATAATGGGCCAAGCAGTATTGGATATAATGAGACTTCCCCATGTAGGTTTTTTTTATTTTTCATTTTAATAGGATAGACTGAGATAAAGGCTATTAGTAAGAGATTAGCAATTTTGTGTACCAGGTAGTAGAGGTTAAAATGCTAGGTATTTACAGAAGCTATCTTGTAAAACTAAGTGCCTAGCACCGGGAGATTTTTGAAGTCAGTATTAAGTGAATTCCTTTTAGATGGGCCAAGCAGGGGTTGGAAAGCTCTCACTACCAAAGAATGAAAATCATGATGATTCTGTGATGTTTAACATGTTTTTTAGTTCAATGACTTGTAAAACCTTTATGCTAAATGTTTCTGTTATTTCATTTAATCCCCAAAAGTCCTGTCTTAACCTATCTATAATGATTTCTAAGATTGATACATCAGAATTTGCTCTTTTTGTTGAATGAATTATGATAATTTGTGTTTCTCAGATAATCATCTATTTTGTTGAAAGTGTTATGTTAGTTCACCATATAATTAGTTTATTCATTAGAGTATTTCAATACTGGGGAAACAACATTGAGTAAAATAATAAATAATTGCTCTCATTTTCTTACATTTTGGGGGGAAGGTAGCAAAAACAAATATATAACATACTATGCAATAAGAATTATGAAGAAAAATCATGCTATTTAAAGAAAATAGATAGTAATAGGCATCAGATCAGATCAGATCAGTCGCTCAGTCGTGTCCAACTCTTTGCGACCCCATGAACTGCAGCACGCCAGGCCTCCCTGTCCATCACCAACTCTCCCGGAGGTCACTCAGACTCACATCCATCGAGTCAGTGATGCCATCAAGCCATCTCATCCTCTGTCGTCCCCTTCTCTTCCTGCCCCCAATCCCTCCCAGCATCAGAGTCTTCTCCAATGAGTTAACTCTTCGCAAGAGGTTAATTTTATATAAAGCAGCTGAAGGAAGCCTTTCTGGTAAGATAAAATAATGAAAAGACACCAGAACAAAAAAGGCAAGTTAATCTGGTTGACATTCAGGAGCAGAGCAATCCATACAGGGTAAACAAAATGCAAAGGCCTTGAGGCTGAAGCATGACTGACTTATTTAGTGAACAGCCTAGAAACCTACACACCTATAGTGGACTGAGAGAGAAGGAGAGAAAGTGACTGGGACAGGTCAGAAGGTTGCAGTTAAAGCAGATGAGAGCTGTGTTAAACTTGGAATTTTACACTCACTTTGAAATGTACATACTACTGATAACCTCATTAACTTTCATTACACCACTATGTTTTTCTTCTTTTATTTGTCTTTATAGTTTCCTTGATTTGATTTGTAAGGCTTTGTTCATTTCATATACTTATATGACCTGGGATTAGTATATTGGTTTTATTTTTATGACTATATTTATCAATACCCTCTATTTAAGATTTTCAATTTTGCTTTCTTCAGTCAACTGGGTTTTGGTTTTACTTTGGGTAAGGTAAAAGACAAGTTAATAACTTTTGCTTTCCCTTTTTTAATAATAAACTATTTGATGTTCTGAATTTTCTATTACTTATGCATATTTTACTTTTCACAATTTTTCAATAAATTATTCTAGTAATTTTCATTATTTTCTTGACTTTACAGGTATTTTTTGTTTAGCATACCTGCTAACTCAGTAGTTTAAAAGAACTTCTTTCTATTAAGCTTACTCATCTCACTATGCTTTCTGAATGTAGGTTAACCTTGTTTCATAGATTCAGAGTTCATTTTATATTATTTAAAATTTTAATTAAATATTATGTTTATTATATGTTACTTGAAAAAAATACCTATTTCAGAGTGAAATATTTATCTCTGAATCTTTAGTCTTTAATGCCTGTGTTTTTTTCCCACATAAGCTCCAAATTGATTTTTTCTCTGTTTCCTCATGTTCTGAGAAGATACATCTACTTAGGTCTTTTGAGAGGTAATAGAACATAAATCGGAGAAGGCAATGGCACTCCACTCCAGTATTCTTGCCTGGAAAATCCCATGGACGGAGGAGCCTGGTGGGCTGTAGTCCATGGGATTGCTAAGAGTCTGATACGACTGAGCAACTTTGCTTTCCCTTTTCACTTTCATGCACTGGAGAAGGAAATGGCAACCCACTCCAATGTTCTTGCCTGGAGAATCCCAGGGACGGGGGAGCCTGGTGGGCTGCCGTCTATGGGGTCGCACAGAGTCAGACACAACTGAAATGACTTAGCAGCAGCAGCAGAACATAAATATTTTTGTTAATTCTAATACAGAATTATCACAGCTATTATGATTCTACAATTAAAAAGAATTAGATCTCTTAAATTAGCCAGATCTTGAGGATAATCCTAATCATAATTTAAGTGTATAAGCCACGTCATTAGGACTTTTATTTTTATTGATAAGAGTAAACAATATTCAAAAGAACTGAGACTCTAGCTGGTTTAGAATCTGACTTTGGCAAGATATCTCTTTCGTGTGTCATATTAGATGATTTCCAAGTAATATTAGCGGCAGAAATAATTTAAATTTTGATGAAAATAATGATAGCTCTGTAATGTTTAACATTTTTTTTCAGTGTCTGTGACTTGTTCAAGTCTATGATAAATGCCTTACTTGTCTCATTTAATCTTGACCAGTACATTGTGAAAAAGTCCTGATTCCCAATGTATAGGTATAAGAACTAAGGTTTTCAGAATCTAATAAATTTGCCTCAGAACATACAACCAGTGGAAGAGCAATGAATCAACCACATTCTCCCTGATTTTTAAATCTGTTGTCTACTCTACTTGGTAAGAGAAAGATTACTATACTATAAAATTTTATTTTTAAAAATTAACTTTCTTTATAAATGAGGTCAAATTAGGTGTTCCTTTTCTTCTGCATTGTTCTACATGCTTAGGAAAATAAGCATTAAATGGAGTCTGGGTCTTTTCTTTTTTAATCAATGTTGTCACAAAATATAAGCCAAATTATTGAATACTTAAGAATTGTTTCCAAAACAAAGTGAAATGAAGTGAAAATTTCTCAGTTGTGTCCGTCTCTTTGCGACCTCATGGACTATACAGTCCATGGAATTCTCCAGGCCATGGACTGGAGACCTTTCCTTTCCTTTGGACCTTTCCTTTCTCCAGGGGATTTTCCCAACCCAGAGATGGAACCTAGGTCTCCCTCATTGCAGGTGGATTCTTTACCAGATGAGCCACCAGGGAAGCCCAAGAATCCTGGAGTGGGTAGCCTATCCCTTCTCCAGCAGATCTTCCTGACTCAGAAATCAAACTGGGATCTCTCTCCTAAATTGCAGGTGAATTCTTTACCAAGTGAGCTACCAGGGACTCCCAAGAACTATATAATAATTAGGATACTGATTGTGGTATAAAAACGAAGAAAATTTAAATAACAGTACCCTAAATGAAACAGTATTTTATGTCTCTCTGTGGTTATCATCTGGTCAAAAGCAATCCAACCTAAGTATGGTGGATTCTTGCTGTCAGGATTAAAGTTTCTTCTATCTGATGACACCATTTTCTGTCACTCAGGGATTCTACTCCAGCTCCAGCAAGAATCTGCATTGAAACCATCAGGCAGGGTGACTGGAAAAGGGGGAAGATAAGCTTATGACATTCCTTTCAGTCCATGGCATGGAAGTTGCATATATCATTTGTACATCATAGAAATAATTTAGTTAATGGCTTATCTAGCAAAAGAAGTTTGGAAAATTTATGTGTATCTGGATACTCAGGAAATTAACAAAGATCTTTTACAACATAAAGGAAAACTAAACAATGGTTGATAGTCAATGGAATGTATTCTTTTTTTAAGGGGATACATAATCCATAGTTGAGTCTATTACCAGAATTGTCCCAATATTCTTCTAGTTGATTAGCTGAATGAAGAATACATAGAGAAAATAACAAAGAAAAAAGTCAGAGAGGTGAATTTCTATTCAAAATCATTTAATATTTTTGTTAGGGTGGAAAACATTAACAACTGTGCCATGAACATTTAAAAGATTGAGGCATTAAACTTTCACTCTGGAATTTTCTGTAGTTTAATATTGCAGTGTGTTGGTTCTTTATTAAACAAAATATATAGGCATTTTGCCTACTTAATCAGCTTCTTTGTGTATAAATGTAAATTCTTTACTTAAAATATACTACTGTTTTACCAATATTTTAAGTGTTCCTATAGTGTCTTGAAAATACATAACTCATTATGAATAACAGAAATAATCCAAGAGTTTAAAGATAGTTTAGGCTTTCCTACTAGTATACTCTTGTGCTTTCACATGTAAGCAATGTTAAATTTGAAGAGGGTGAGTGGTATGGAATAAAAGCTAAGATTATTCATGTAATTTTTAACAGGAAATAATGCTTACTTAATAATACTGCATCATTCTCAGGTTCCATATTTGCATCCTGACTTTCAAAATATCTGTAGAATAGTTTCCTTCCTAGATGTGCATATGTGTTTTCAAACATACACATTCATATACATATATAGTATATTAGTATTGGCATTAGTAATAGAGCTCCATCTAGTGTTTACAGACACTGTAAAGCACAGGTAGATTTGTTTTGATATTTATTTAATAATAATAAAATACTTTAAAAATCAATTTATTTAGTTATTTATATTTAGTTCACCACCAAACTCTGTCAAGGCAGAAAAGTAAGCTATTTTAAAAGAGTACCTTAAGTGGTGACAAAATCTTAATATTCCAATTATAATGGAGTAGACTTATAAATGATTATATAATTATAGCTAAAGTATTTAATTAATGCATAATCAAGGTCATATACCCATTCTTTACTCTCAGAAAGAGAAAAATTATTTATTAGTTGGATTTTAAAAACCTCTAGATTTTTGCTATAATTCTCACCTTCTCAGTTTCTACTGAAGTTAATTAGGATGACATTCAAAATGCTAAACATAAAATACCTGTAGCGCTATGAAATGTTCAATAGCCTGTCTAAACTAGGTCATGCTAACAAAATACAAAATTAGCAGTTTTGAGAGACCCTATTGTTTTGGCAATTAAGTTTGGCAGATGTAGATGAGTCCTATTGCAAGAAATCACAATAATTGTGAAATATGAAATATTGTAAATTCTAATGTATAGAATCTGCTCAATGGTTAATATTTCTTTAAAAATACAATTTATTTTCTTTTTTGCTTATTTCTATATGTAATTCCATTAACTTAGTCCTTGATTCACTTATTCAACAATAATCACTCAACTCTTATTATACACCAAATATTCTATTTGGGCACATTGGGAAAGACTGCTAATTATTCCCCTATATCCATTTTCCTGTCCTTTGTTTCATCAATAAAATCCATCCTACACATCAAGTTTTTAATTTTTTTGGTGCTTAACCATCTGAATAACATTTCCTATTCTATCTTGTAGCTGAGTGCAGCCCTGCGACTAATTTTTTTTTTTTTTTTTTCTCCAGGGGAAAATGGACAAAGGAAAGGATCAATGAGGGTGGGAGGGAAATGGGAAGAAAGAAGGGGAGTGATGGTGGGGAGGAGTATATGTAATTTCTTAACCAATTGCTTTCTGTTTTTAATCACAAAGAAATTTAAAAAAAATCATATTGAATTCATCCTATATTAGGAGGTTTGTTCTTGAAATGAAAATTTCAGGAAACAAAAAGTCCAGTTTGGGTGTCCTCATCCTAGGCACATCTTGGTATTTTGTATTGGTAGGTCTATCTTTACCACAATATATTATTTAGGACAGGATCACATTTGTCCCCTCTTCCTCCCTACTACCCAAAGTGGTACCAAACCCATAAAATAGTGAATAAACCTTTACAGAGTGAACAAATAAGTCTTTTTTTTTAAAACTCTCCTGAGTGAACTGAATTTTTTGAGGCTCATAAGTGAATATGTTTTGCTCTTTACTTTGTCTGTTACAGCCAGATTATATGAGTGGGGTATTAAAGTCTCCCACTATTATTGTATTGCTGCATATTTCTTCTATCATATTAATTAATGTTTGTCTTAGATATATCAATGCTCCAATGTTGGGTGCATATATATTTATAATTGTTATAACTTCTTTTTGGATTGTTCCTTTAAGCCGTTATGTGTAACCTTCATTGTCTCCTTTTCAAGATCTTTAAAGTCAATTTTATCTGATATAAGTATTGCTACTCCTGTTTTCTTATGGTCCATATTTGCATAGAAAATCTTTTTCCAGCCCTTTATTTTCAGTCAGTATATATCCCCTATTTTAAGGTGGTTCTCTTGTAGACAACATATATAGGGGTCTAGTTTTTGTATCCATTTGACCCATTTTAGTCTTTTGGTTGTCTCTTGTAGACAAGGTATGTAGGGGTCTTGTTTTTGTATCGATTTGGCCAGTCTTTGTCTGTTGATTAGGGCATTCAGCCCATAAACGTTTAAAGCAATTATTGATAAATAAGATTTACTTTATTGTTTTGGGTTCGAATTTATACATCCTTTTAGTGATTCCTATCTAGAGAATGTCCTTTAGTTTTGTTGGAGAAATGGTTTAGTGGTGCAAAATTCTCTCAACTTTTGCTTATCTGTGAAGCTTTTGATTTCTCCTTCATATTTGAATGAGATCCTTGCTGGATACAATAATCTAGGCTGTAAGTTATTTTCTTTCATCACTTTAATTATGTCTTGACATTCCCTCCTGGCTTGGAGAGTTTCTATTGAAAGATCAGCTGTTATCCTTATGGGACCTCCCTTGTGAGTTATTTGATGTTTTTCCCTAGCTGCTTTTAATATTTGTTCTTTATATTTAATCTTTGTTAATTTGATTAATATGTGTCTTGGGGTGTTTCGCCTTGGGTTTATCCTGTTAGGGACTCTCTGGATTTCTTGAACTTGAGTGGTAATTTCCTTCTCCATTTTAGGGAAGTTTTCAACTATTATCTCCTCAAGTATTTCCTCATGGTCTTTCTTTTTATCTTCTTCTTCTGGAACTCCTATGATTCGAATGTTGTAGCATTTGATGTTATCCTGGAGGTTTCTGAAATTGTCCTCAATTCTTTTGATGCGTTTTTCTTTTTTCTCGTCTGATTCATTTATTTCTAGGATTCTATCTTCTAATTCACTAATCCTATCTTCTGCCTCTGTTATTCTACTATTTGTTGCCTCCAGGGTGTTTTGGATCTCATTTATTGCATTATTCATTATGTGTTGACTCTTTTTTATTTCTTCTAGGTCCTTGTTAAACCTTTCTTGCATCTTCTCAATCCTTGTCTCCAGACTCTTTAACTGTGATTCCATTTTGATTTCGAGATTTTGAATTAATTTCGCTATCATTATTCAGAATTCTTTATCAGGTAGATTCCCTATCTCTTCCTCTTTGGTTTAGTGGGGATCTATCACTGCATGGGAAATAGATGGGGAAACAGTGGAAACAGTGTCAGACTTTGTTTTTCTGGGCTCCAAAATCACTGCAGATGGTGACTGCAGCCATGAAATTAAAAGACGCTTACTCCTTGGAAGGAAAGTTATGACCAACCTAGATAGCATATTCAAAAGCAGAGACATTACTTTACCAACAAAGGTTCGCCTAGTCAAGGCTATGGTCTTTCCTGTGGTCATGTATGGATGTGAGAGCTGGACTGTGAGGAAGGCTGAACGCTGAAGAATTGATGCTTTTGAACTGTGGTGTTGGAGAAGACTCTTGAGAGTCCCTTGGACTGCAAGGAGATCCAATCAGTCCATTCTGAAGGAGATCAATCCTGGAATTTCTTTAGAAGGAATGATGCTAAAGCTGAAACTCCAGTATTTTGGCCACCTCATGCGAAGAGTTGACTCATTGGAGAAGACTCTGATGCTGGGAGGGATTGGGGACAGGAGGAGAAGGGGACGACAGAGGATGAGATGGCTGGAAGGCATCATTGACTCGATGGATGCGAGTCTGAGTGACCTCCGGGAGCTGGTGATGGACAGGGAGGCCTGGCGTGCTGCGGTTCATGGGGTCGCAAAGAGTCGGACACGACTGAGCGACTGATCTGATCTGATCTGATCCTGTTCCTTTAGCTGCTGGGTATTCTTTTGTCTCTTCATTTTGTTAAAATTGCCAAGTTTAGAGTGTCCTTACTATATTCTGGTAGTTTGTTGAATTCTCTTTATTGAGGCGGTTTACAGGTCTTTTCAATATCTGATCTCTGCCCTGTTACAGAGGGGGCGGAGATGAACACCCAAATCTAAACCGGCCAGGTTCAGGCACTCGGATAATCCGCAAAAGGAGTTACTGCAGGGCTTGTTTTCTCGTTTTGAAGACAATGAGTTGTCTTTCTATGCCTCTGCCAGCATTCAGAAGTTGTTTTATAGAATTTATTCAGCATCCAAATGTTCTTTTAATGGATTTGTGGAGGAGAAAGTATTCTCCCCGACTTACTCGTCTGCCATCTTAGCTCCTCCCTCCCCCTGTGACTGAATTTAAACCAGTAGATGTGAACATAAATTATTGTGTGTGTTTATTGTGTGTAACATCCAGGTCATCTCTAAAAAGGAAAGAACTTTCTCGGTTCTGCCTCTTTTTCCTTTCTTTAGAAAGCAAAGAAGACAGGAGACAACCTCAGCCATAGCCATGGAGCAGGCATAAAAAAATCAATGAAAAAAATCCCAAGACCTTTAATGACTTCACAGAGCAGAACCCCCTGGCCAGCTGGACTGTACCAGGACATACAAGAGAAGTAAATCCCTGTATTACTCATGCAATTGTACCTTTGCATCTTATGTCTTCCTGTTAGAAAGGGTTTGTTTACAGAATAATTATAAAGTACACAGGATTGATAAAATATAGTTCCTGATGTAAAAAAGTTCTTTCTTTTAATGAATGAGCCAGAAAAATGGACAACTGTATATAATACAGAATGATCCTAATGATGGATGTTTTGTAGAAATGATGCAATCACCCAGAAAATTCTGCCATGAGGGATTAGAGAAATCTTCATATGGGTAGGAGTATTCAAGGTTTATTTTGAAATGGTAGTTTAAGATTATCACATAAAAAAATGGGGGAACATGGGTAGAGAGTACAGATCAAAGAAACACTATTTTCAAATATTTTAGGGAGACAGTTTAAAGTAAATGAGGTGTTTGGGAGACAGTAAGTTACAGAAGAGTCAGAGAAAGGAATAAATGGCTGACAGAACCCTGAAAAGAAATACAGTAGATTTGTACTAGCCTGTGAAAGAGTTTTAATGTCATTTAAAAAGTTGACATATGTATAACTGATCCACTTTGCTGTGCATCTGAAACTAACACAACATTGTAGATCAACTATAATCCAATAAAATTTTTAAAAATAAATTAGCATTTTACCACATAGAAAATAAATTTTCAACAAATAAATTATGTGAACAAGCAATCTATGAAACTATCCAGGGTTGAAATGTCCTATGTGGTGTCAATGACAGTCAAGGAGAATTCTTTTTGGCTTCTTATTCTATGTGATTTTCTTGTGTAATGATAAATTTTCTCTTGTGTAAAATGCTGCTCATTTATTCAGACTAAAATACAAGCAGCACTCAGCTAGGAAGGGACAACAAAAGGAGATAAAATGCATTCTCCTTCCCTCGTTGGTCTAATTAATCTATCATTTACTTTCCAAATAGTAGGAAATAAGGATAATAATTGAAGAACTCTTGAGCTGATATTTCTTCTGCATTGGTGCACAGCAGTCAGTGCAGCTGAAATGCTGGAATAATCAAATATAGCATTGTCTTTTACAATTTCAGGGCTGGCCATCAGTAATTGATATTTTGAATTTTATTTGCATATGTTTTACTTTTTGTATAAATAGCAGAAGAAAAAAGAGAGAGAGAAAAAACTTACAGAAACGTTGGTAATAAGTACTGATCACCACAGTTTCAGACACACAGGAAAAATTTCATGGCATGATGTCAAGAAAATGATAGCTATATTCTTTTTCAACTGAACTATGTAAATGCTCAAGAAGAATATGTCTATTAATCTCTCTTAGTTTTACACTTTCTACCTGATAATAATACATTCCCATTTAATGTAAACCAAGATAATCCTGGGTCCTAGGTTTTATGGGTAAGTTAGCCTCCTCCAACTTGGAAAACTGAGTCTGCTGCCAGAGGGAATTCAATAATACATGGAATTAATGATTACCAATCAGTGCAAAACAAATAAATCAGAGAATAAGCTCCATGATATAAATTCATCAAATCAGTGTATTCTTGCAGTTAGAAACTGATTATTAGGCCAACTTTTTTCAAAACTGTCACACTATAAAAGATAATATGAGGCACAGGAAAGGTGTACATGAAGGCCAGACTGCAATCTAAGACACAAAAATTGGCAAATAGTGCAGACCTGCTATCTATACATTCTTGATATATCTCTGTTTCTTTGTGGTGTAACTTTATAATTTCTCAAAGGTCTACCAGTTCTATAGGTCACAAAGTTTTTGAAGACGTGTCTCTATTGTCTCAGACAGTTTCTGAAAACATAGAGAGACATTTGGGAATGTATGGAAATATTTAGGTTAAGACTTGACATTCTAAAAGCACTCAGATATTTTGTTCTTGTTTAGAGACTATTTAAATTTACAGATAAAAGATTAATTTAAGAGAAAACACAAATGGTCAACATTTACTCCTCATTCCATAGAGGGCTACTTCCAGTGCATTATTTATAAGTAGATATATTATTCATAGCTGGGATAGAAGTTCAGCACACATGATTTTAAAAATACTTTTGGGTTAGTGGAATTAGTCACATGTTGCTGGAAATAATAGATATAGATAAAGTCACTTGTTGAACAAGAATGAAGTCAATTGTCTGTCCTGAATGGGATCTGTATTGAGAATTATTTCCTTTCATCTCAAGGGGCAAGATCATCACTTCTGGCTCAATTCAAACAGTCTTAAGTATATGTTTATAACTTTCTGATTTTCCAGTTTTAGAATAAAACAGACTGATTCAACATTTATAATAGTAAAAACATGCATGCTGTTTTTGTAAGGCAGAATATAGTATTTAATATAGTATTTTATATAGAATATACTATATGTAGAATATAGTATGGAATAATACTAAAAAAAAAAAAATCTTGCCAAGGTTTCCAAATATACTTTTCACACGGAGTCAAGATACAAATTTGAATATATAGTCCTTCCTACATCAGGTAATCATCATCACATTCTCATTGTTTTTTTTGTACAATACACCATAAACCCTTGAAATAGTTTAATGTGTACTTGAGAGAAAAATCATCTTCCACAAAGTCAACTGTTCTCATGGTAGGTTTCTGTGTAAAGATATAAGTGCGATTGGCCCATTTCTTTGCATGGATGCAGAAGATCTCATGATAAACTGGTTTATTCATGGTTGTACAAGTCTAATTTGTTTGCTAAAGATACAGAAAAACAGGACTGTGTCCTTAAGTACCCAAACAGAGATGGACAAAATCACTATTAAAAAGTTTTTAAAAATAATGCAATAAGGAGGTTAAAATTTTAATGTATATACTTGTTGCTGCTGCTGCTAAGTTGCTTCAGTCGTGTCCGACTCTGTGCGACCCCATAGACAGCAGCCCACCAGGCTCTGCCATCCCTGGGATTCTCCAGGCAAGAACACTGGAGTGGGTTGCCATTTCCTTCTCCATTGTGTGAAAGTGAAAAGTGAAAGTGAAGTCGCTCAGTAGCGGCGGACTCCTAGCGACCCCATGGACTGCAGCCTACCAGGCTCCTCCATCCATGGGATTTTCCAGGCAAGAGTACTGGAGTGGCTTACCATTGCCTTCTCCGATATACTTGTTAGACACTTAAATATAACTAATTGGAAGGCTAAAAGAGACATATGGGAATTCTACAGGAATTCTCAAAAGGAACCCAAAGCAAGAATATAAAGGAATATACAACTAATCACTATGAAAATTAGCAACAGCTATATCCAAAACTGGATGCCAAATACCACTATGTATGCCCTGCTGATGGCCTATGAATAATGACAATGATCTTTGCATTAGATTTCATTCTATACTAAGCTCTTTTTCCTCATCTATTCAGGTATCACAATAGACCTGTATGTACTATAATTCTCTCTGTTTTGTAAATGAGGAGACTGACTCTCAGCACTTCTAATTTAATTGAACAGAGTTCCCTGGTGTATTTGTTTTCTGCTGATGTATAACAAACTACTACAAACTTAGTGGCTTAAAAAAACTTCTTAAACTTCTGTAGGTCAGAAGCTAGCTTACTATTGATTGATGCTTTTCTTTCTCAAGCTATTGGCTGGTCTGAGAGCTTATCTGAAGTTTCTGGTGGAGAATCCACTTCCAAGCTCATTGAGATAGACAGAATTCAGTTCCTCATGGTTGTAGAACTAAGTTGTTTGTTTCCTTGCTACCTGTGGGCTTGGGGCTACATTAGAATCCTAGCATTGCTACATTCATTGGCATGCAGCCTCCTCCATTTTCAAAGTCATCCCTTCATGCTTCAAATCTCTTTGATTGTTTCTTTTGCTACCAGTCAGAGAAAACACTCTACTTTGAAAAGAGTAACTCAATGGGCTCAGATTTACAATGATAATATTTTTATTTTAAGATCGAATGAATTGAGGTTTTAATTGCTTCTGCAAAGTCTCTTCAACATAGTACTTAGATTAGTGTTTAATTGAATAAGCAGGGCATAGGAAGCTAGCAGGTGCTGTCTTTAGAAATCTGCCTACCACACTTGGTTTAAGGGGATTTAGAATTCAGATCTCAGAGAAGGCAATGGCACCCCACTCCAGTACTCTTGCCTGGAAAATCCCATGGATGAAGGAGCCTGGTAGGCTGCAGTCTATGAGGTTACTAAGAGTCAGACACGACTGAGAGACTTCACTTTGAATTTTCACTTTTATGCATTGCAGAAGGAAATGGCAACCTACTCTGGTATTCTTGCCTGGAGAATCCCAGGGACGGGACGGGGGAGCCTGGTGGGCAGTCATCTATGGGGTCGCACAGAGTCAGACATGACTGAAGCAACTTAGCAGCAGCAGCAGCAGCAGAAGTCAGATCTATTGATTTAAAAATCAAAGCCATTCTCATTGAAATTAACTTGCTAATTTATACTAATTTACCTAATATGTAACTAATCATCAACTTTTATATATATGTTACTCTCATTCTAGTTGTAAATTATTGTGGCATTCTAGAATACCAAGTTTAAGATTAGTTGTTTTGAGAGCAGAGATTACATTAAAAAAACAAACAAACCATAATTCTAGGGAAGAATGCCTAGGATCTGCTTACTGTTATCAGAAACAAAAAGTAAGACCTAGTAGACCTTTGCCTACTGTCCAAACATTTCGAATGGAAACTGATTTAAGGAGGAAAACTTTTACCCTTGTATCTTTTATCCTTGGCATAGTTTCCAGCAGGAATTAAATGTTAGCAGAGAACTTCAATACAGTAGGTGCTTAGAAATGCTGTTGAATTATTAATATATTGTTGACTAATTGTAAATGAAAAACAACATCATTACAAAATAAAAACCTAGAAAACAAATACTAAAATAAATAAAAATCAGAACCCTTACACAAAAATGGTGCTAACACTTGGTAATATCTAACATTTGGTAGCAATAAGTAGATCTAAATAAATATTTACTTCATATAACTAGATGGAAAGAAGTGTTTATTTCTTCCTGTGGAGGTTTGCACTCAGTTGTCTTTAATCAAAGTACAGGAACTTGGGTTTCTCCAATTTGGAGAAGTACTACCGGGCAATGGAATTTATCCCTGAACCTGTATGGATCAAGAAGGTTAGTTACCTCTCCAGTGTGATTTGACTGTGATTATGGTGGTTGTTATGGTTGCTAGCTTTGGGATCATCTTTGCACTTAAAGGTTTTTGGTCAATTTCTACTTGTATAACTTGACTAGTATTGAATACTTTTAATTGCTTCTGTTTTGCACTATAAAGTTGTCCAGTCTAACTAGGCTAATATTAAGAAAGGTACAGGAGCATCATAAAAGGGCATTTTTCTTACCATTTAATATGCAGATGCCACCACCTTTATGGCAGAAAGTGATGAGGAACTAAAAAGCCTCTTGGTGAAATTGAAAGTGGAGAGTGAAAAAGTTGACTTAAAGCTCAACATTCACAAAACGAAGATCATAGCATCCGGTCCCATCACTTCATGGGAAATAGATGGGGAAACAGTGGAAACAGTGTCAGATTTTATTTTTTGGGGCCCCAAAATCACTGCAGATGGTGACTGCAGCCATGAAATTAAAAGATGTTTACTCCTTGGAAGGAAAGTTATAACCAACCTAGATCACATATTCAAAAGCAGAGACATTACTTTGCCAACAAAGGTCCGTCTAGTCAAGGCTATGGTTTTTTCAGTAGTCATGTATGGATGTGAAAGTTGGACTGTGAAGAAAGCTGAGCGCCGAAGAATTGATGCTGTTGAACTGTGGTGTTGGAGAAGACTCTTGAGAGTCCCTTGGACTGCAAGGAGATCCAACCAGTCCATTCTGAAGGAGATCAGCCCTGGGATTTCTTTGGAAGGAATGATGCTAAAGCTGAAACTCCAGGACTTTGGCCACCTCATGCGAAGAGTTGACTCTGATCCTGGGAGGGATTGGGGGCAGGAGGAAAAGGGGACGACAGAGGATGAGATGGCTGGATGGCATCACTGAGTTGATGGACCTGAGTTTGAGTGACCTCCCGGAGTTGGTGATGGACAGGGAGGCCTGGTGTGCTGCGATTCATGGGGTTGCAAAGAGTTGGACACGACTGAGTGACTGAACTAACTGAACTGAACTGAACTGAAATTAACTGCCTTTGCCCTCAGTATTCCTCTTCTACTATGTTAACTAGGGGCCAGATAACCAAAAGGGGATTATAAAGTTTTCATGTTTTAGACTGCATATGACTTTATTCCTTCCAATAGAATCTTAGCATGTTTCAAAATAATTCACTATTAATCCCATATAAAAAACAAATGTGTTAACCTTTAAAGTCATAAATTCTCTTTTTTTCTAATTATCTTTGACCTAGAAACTTAAGTCAGGTTCCCCCATTTTCTGTTATTATGAATATGCTCATTTACATTTGTGAAAACTAGAGTTGAAATTATTAATGCCACTTTTATTGAATCTAATGATATTTACTTGGTCTATAAAGGACAGGGCTTTGTCCACTAACTGCTTAGATGACTAAGTCTTTTGGAGATAACATCCCCTATGTTTAACCACATATCTTTTTGGGTGGATTCCTGGGGGGGATCTTTTCTCATACAAGCCTATCTTCATGTATATTACTATTGTAGTACTCTAGTAAATCATTGCAACCTGACTATCTTTTCAAAAAGGTTAAAATCACCTTAGCATCCAAGCAGGAACTAGTTATTTTTCTTCTAGGCTCAACTCTGTGGAATTTTCCTCAGTACTCACATGAAAAAAAAGATGGATTTAGATAAGTTGGTATGTAAGTACATGTAAATAATTTTTCTCCTCTTTTATAGCAGTACATGCAGGTTGTATATTATAGAACTGATAGTATTCTTTTTTAATACTACCATTATTCACGCTTTCCTTGAGGGAAAAAGGAAAACTACTTACCTAGTTAAAATTGTTACCCTTAGGGTGGGTGGGAGGAAGGCTCAAGAGAGAGGAGATATATGTATCAGTTCAGTTCAGTTGCTCAGTCGTGTCTGACTCTTTGCGAACCCATGAATCTGCAGTGATTTTGGAGCCCCCAAAAATAGTCTGACACTGTTTCCACTGTTTCCCCATCTATCTGTCATGAAGTGATGGGACCAGATGCCGCGACCTTTGTTTTCTGAATGTTGAGCTTTAAGCCAACTTTTTCAATTTCCTCTTTACATATAGCTAATTCATATTGTTGTATGGAAGAAACCAATACAACATTGTAAAGCAATTATTCTTCACTTAAAAATTAATTAAAAAGAAAAAAAAAACTGTTATCCTCTATTTACATGCCTAGCAGAGAACTTGAACACAGCAGCATCCCAAAAAGTCTGTGTTGAATCATATTGTTAAACTATACTTTTTATACTTAATTTTTTTTTCAATGGCCTGTTAATATTCTTACCATGAAACAAAGAATAAGGCCTATTTGCTTAAAATCTCTGTGGCTAACTAGATACCTGAGAAAATCACTTGGCAAGCTCCAACTGGTCAAAAATACTAATTTTAATTTTCAAGAAAAGCTCCTTAAAGTTATATATCTAATATTTTATAATGTAAGCTGGTTAAACGCTTGAGATCAAGGCAGCAACAGAAACTCAGGGATCACATTCCTTGAATTCAGTTCCCATGATCTTGGTTCGTATTGCACTAACAAGACTTGAGTCAAATCAAATTGAATTGCCATAGACATGTGCCCCTAAATTCTGCCTCTGCCCATCTTAGGTCAATACCTTTGTTGGCTCTGCCAGTAACTAAAAGCACTTAGGAAGAAACACAAATGAACTAAAGAATATGAGTAGAGACAAGGTAGTATGGTCTTGTTATTGATGTGTTAAAATCTGTTTGATTCATTCCTTCTGTGAAAAATGATTAAACACAATATTTATTCCCACCAAGCGTCAGGTATTGGTAAGTTACCTGAAGTTTTCCCTACACATTTTCCTGAACACATTTGGCTTGTAATGGACTTCTCAATTTATCATCTATCACTCTGAAACTAAGCTGCCTATCAAAGTCTGACATTTGGAGTTCCAAATTAGATGATTTTATATGTCTAAAGGGGGATAAAGTTGGAGCTGCCAAAATTGTACTCACTTGTGACCTAAATATCCATAAAAGAAAAAGCTAATGCCATTAAAAATTGTGTCATCTCCTCTTCATGATTCAGTAATGAAAGCTTGCTGGACAGTGGTATGTCAGCTGAATTCTGTTTAATCATTGGAAATTGTGTGCACTATATCTGAAGCCTAAATGGAAAAAGTTGCCACTACAATTGCATCTTCTTCCTACCAATAAATCAATATAGAGGAAGTAAAGAGAAAGAAGACCACCTGACAGCTTTCCATCAAAACGCCAATCGTAAATTAGCACTCACAGAGAACATATCACACAAGAATGTCTTTCAGGGACACTGAGTTAAGTAATGAAAGAGATGCTTTAGTTTTAAACCACTGCAGTTCCAGATCTTTCCAACTTGATTTTCACAAGGCAAAGGGAACCACCCAGTGAGAAAGTTCACCCTATATCTACAGGTAAACATGTCCACCTTTCCTTTTTTTGAGATGTTTAAGAGCCTGATAGATTTTATAACTGTAATTAGACAAAGCAATCTCTTTCACTGATCAGTATTTCTTCAGACTGTCCCCATAATATAAGGCAATATCATTGTTTTCTCACTTTTTGAAAGAAAGTGTCATTGTATAAAATATGATTTTCAACTTGATGGGAGCAAGCCCCAGTGATTTAGGTGATATTGAATTGTTTCATAAGTTCACTGCATAAACCCATAAAAAAAAATGCTGCTTTTGACAGCAAGAGAAAGCAAGTTTCCTTCCTAAATCAGGAGGTTAAAAATATACTTGTTCAAAAGATACACTGAATTCTGTGTTTCTTGACTTTGGCTTATAGAGTTTAAAATAATTAGGTACAAGGACAAGTGAGTCCATTTTTTAAAGACAAGGGAAAAGAAAAAAACTAAGTGCAATTAAAATTCAAATTTTAGAAAATCACTATTAACCTGAAAAATATTTAAAACCAATATATGAAATCAATGACTTTATAATAGTATAATAAAAACATTAAATTTTTTCCTCTCCCTTTTTCTTCAATATACCTGAAAACTTCTAACTATCTTCCACCTCTTGGTCTCTATACTCTTTTAATATAGTGTAATATAGTCTAATAATTTTTTTAAGAATCACAATGATATGGAAAACTATGAGGTATTGTAATATATCTAATCATGCAACTGTGTAATCTGGGAATTGTATTTTTATGCTCAAAGGCTTAAATTACATCATATTATGATTAGAGTTATTGAGAGCACTCTCCCACATTTCAGTAGTCTGTTATAGAAGAACATGAAAATGGTCCCTTAAAATAACAAACAAACAAACAAAACAAAACAAAAACAAACTCAGGGTAATAAGAGATCTGAGAACTCATGAAGTTCAACCTGTATCTAATTTGGGAATTCTCCTCAGACAGCACTAACAATGGTAATCGGGTCTCTGCTTGAACATTTCCAATGAAAAGGTATGCATTACTTCAAAGGGGTGTCATTTTATCACTGGATAATTATAGTCATTAAAAATATTTTGCCTTTTATCAAAGAAAATACAAATTTAAAAAGTAAAATTTTGTCTTTGCTTTAGGCATGTCAGTGAGAGACTCTGGGGTTCCTTCTTTCATCTACCACATTACACAGCTTTTCTGTTGAAATCAACCTCTAGAACTAAATAGTTACTTCAAGTGTAGATTGACCAATGCAAATAAACTGGGCTAACTATCTCATTTAATCTTAAAAGTAAAATTCTCTCAAAAAATAACTTTTGGTTATTTTGTGTAACAAATAATGTTCTGGAAAGAATTAGATGTCACTCAGGGGAGCCTCATGGGCTGCTGTCTATGGGGTCACACAGAGTCAGACACGACTGAAGCAATTTAGCAGCAGCAGCAAAAGTGGATACCTGAAGAGTGTTTAAAAGGTACTGTTACAAAGGATGGGTAGCATTATATAAAACCAATAAGAATTGGTAGAGCACTCCAGGGCTTGCAACAGAGGAGAGTTCTTACCTCCTGGTGCCTGAAAGGGATATGAGGATAGAATGGTTACTGCTCCCCGATGAGTACAGTTGTAGTTGTAGGAGAGGGCTGCTTGAGACCAAAGTGACCCAGTTGGAGAGAGTTAGAAACTAAATGGGCTGTTCATCTATCTTCCTTCCTTCTGATTTCCTATTGATACCTCTTATTAGTAAAGACAGCCAGAAAACAGAAGCAGAAGGTTCACTGACACAATCCCTAAAGATCAGCTACCATAGGCACAGAGCCAGGCAGAGAAATGTGAACAGTGGATAAGAAAGTGCAAAGAAATAATGGTAAATTAAGTACCAGAAACTATGCTAGATTATTTTAATAGCTTCACACAGCACTTAATGAAATGAACTTTTAGTATATTAACAACTTAACCCCAAAAGTCCCTATATTAAGTCATGAGGAAAAAATAATAATCTATGATATCACAGAAGCAGATGTGACTAACTACTGACACTGTGGACTTGATTCCATAGTCTCATGAATAAAACATTGTTTTCAACTTGTGGTTCACTTGAAATATCCAGCTAAAATTACATTGAATATTGCTAAGCTGATCTTTTAATTTATGACATTGATAAAATTTATTTTTTCAATTCAAAGTTTTAATTTTTAAACCAAGTTGGTTTCAATTCACTGTTACAACATTTTCTCAACTCTCCTGCTCTGACCCTCATTATTACACAGAAAATATGTAAGTATTATAATTACTCTTTCTTATCAAAGAAAATCATTTCATTTCTACATGTCTTTTATGACAACCTATTCTACTTTGTTTTAATCCCAGACAGTATCAACTTTTTTATAAACTCAAAGAAGTTTTCCTTCTTCATTTATCACATTTCTGTTTTTCTCTGATCTTCTTACCTGATTTCACCAATGAATGAAATTCTAGCTTAAATTCCTAGTCCTCAATTGTTGAGTTTTTAATAATAACTGCCCTATAATTGTGGAGAAGGAAATGGCAACCCACTCCAGTGTTATTGCCTGGAGAATCCCATGGATGGAGAGGCCTGGTAGGATGCAGTCCATGGGGTCGCACAGAATCGGACACGACTGAAGTGACTTAGCAGCAGCAGCAGCAGCCCTATAATTGGGATCTCCAGTCTATAACTCAATTTTGCCAAATTGGATTATTTTATCTGCCCCAGGATTTTAGAAACAAGATTTGTATCATGTTCTCCATCTCTTACTCTGAAGCATGTTTCCTGAAGGGCAAGAGAATTCATACTTTTGAAAATCACAGTATACATGTGGCTTTTTACTCAATATTTTAGTACAGGTCCTAGTACATTTTCTGGCTGAGAGTAAAAGTTTGGCATGTATCTTTTGAGAAAGACTGAAATGCTGCCAAACATTACAGCATCAACCCTGTGACTCCCTGCATTGCCCTCAAACACTTACCTCAACAGTTTTAATCATAGAGCCATTCTTATTTCATTCTGTATTGAAGATGTTTGACTCAACCTGGACACTGTCCATCGACGTTGTTACCTCAGTTGGCTTTTTCAACACGTGTTGAAATAGGTCACACGTTCCGATCTCCATTTAGATGTGCTTTTCTATGAAGCCATCTTCAGAATAACAGTGTCTAGCCTGAATGCTTTTTTTCAAGCCTCCAACTTCACCTAATTCTTCTCCTATTTTGCTATTTTTTTGGCTTGGTCTTTCCCACCAGAAACTATTCTACTACTCAGCTGGTTATTTCAAATCCCATTGAAATGTGTTAATTGTTTTAATTAAATATTTTATAAGTAAAGATATTTAAATGTATTTCAAAGACATAACAAAGAATAATAAAATAAAGACCACCAATTACTGTGGCATTGCCTTTGTGCCATTCTATGATTCCAAGAAAACACACCACCTAAGCTAAACCCTATCTTGAATTTTATGATAGCACTTTCATTTTCTTGCTTTCTTCAAACACACACAAGCATACATGCACACACACACACACACACACACACACACACACTGTATATTTTTAACTTTATAAATGGAATCATGCTGTGTAAAACCTTTTGCAATTTCCTCTTAATGATGAATATTATCTTTATTAGGTTTATCTGTGTAGATGCATATGGCTATAACTTCTTTATTCACATTATAGTATATCAAAATACATCCTAACATTGATTCTGCTTTTCACTGAATTAGCTTTGTGTCTGTTACTATTCTAGTTACCTCTATTCAAGACAAAACAATTGCCTAGGATAAGGTCAAATTCATGCCTTACACATCATTTAGTTTTCTGTGAGTAAGGAGAATAAAAATCCAATGAAGTTTAAAACAATCACTGGGTAAGCTGATCAGATGCAAGACCAATTAGAAACAGTGACATCTAAAGTCACATTTTCCTATGCAAAAAAATGTGCCTGAGAGGGTTAGGAAAGCAAACTTCTGGTTCAAGTTGCCTAGAGTCTACCTGTAATCTAGAGAAAGCTTTCATCTCTTTTTTTTTTTTCTTAGTTTCTCGTCTCATTTTAGAGACTAAACTTGTTCAAATAAAAAATTTCTTTTATTATTCAATTAAATAACTTATTTGAAATTGCACTGGAGAGTAAGGTTATCATGAATATTATACACATCTAATACCTTAATGAGGCCTTGGCAATGTGTTCTGATGCTTATGATTTTTGGAAAATTTGAAACAAACAACAGCAGAAAGGTTTATCTATGACTATTAACACATTTTCTCTTTTCTATGATAGCATTAGAGTTACAACTATTGCTGGGAGATTCCACTCCAAGTATATTGAATTGAGATTGAGATATGAATTGAGATTACACTATGTCTAAGTTCCAGGGATATACTCTTTGGATTTGTAGTAATTTTCTCTATAGTTAGATATTGTTAGTCATAGAAGTCATGGTAGATATGTTAATAATGAAAATGTTGAAATGGTTCCAGGAAAACTATTGCTTCTGTTCACTCTGAAAACTAATCCAGCATTTTGACCCTAAAGAAGCAGGACCAGAGATGGAGTCCGAATATGGAAAATATTTTCTGAATGCAAAAGAAGTATGTGGAAAGTGGAGGAAAATTGAGAATTGAAACATACAAAGCCAAAAGCAAATTACTGAGTAATTCTTTCAATTGCCAAACAAGTAAAAAACTCAGGTTTTCAGATTCCAAGTTAAATAGATTTTTTCTTCCTGTCAGAAATACATTGATACGTGATAATGAAGGATACAGTTTCAAATGAATTATACAACAAAATAATTTCTGCATCTGTTATATACAAAATAAGTAGAACTTATTTTAGCAATGAGAAGTAAAGTGAAAGTTTTGGTTGTTGTTCAGTCGCTAAGTCCTTTCTGGCTCTTTGTGAACCCATGGACTGCACCATGAAAGGCTTCCCTGTCCTTCACTATCTCCCAGAGTTTGCTCAAACTCATGTCTATCGAGTCAGTGATGCCTTCCAACCATCTCATTCTCTGTCTCCAACTTCTCGTCCTGCCCTTAATCTTTCCTAGTATCACAGTTTTTTCGAATGAGTCTTTTTTTTTTTTTTTTTAGATTGTTCTAAAATCAGCAATTCACTGAGTGGAATATACATTTTGGACAGAAATAAAGTAGTCTTGAATTATTTGCTAATCTAATTAACAAATATTCTTTTCACATAGGAAATATTTAATTTTTTACTGATTTCACACAAAATACTGATATTGACAAAGATAACATATTCATAATAAGCCACTGCAGTGAGGAGACATGAATGACAAATTGTCTAAAAAGTATTGTCAGTTCAAAGTGTTGAACATGAGTCATTCCAAAAGAATACCTGAAATACTCAGAAATCTTACAGTATATAAAAGAAACCTGGTAAATGTTTTCTTAACTTTGACAGCAATCCAAAATGTTGTATGGCTTTACCACAAATAGTGAGGCTAAGAGAATCTTTTCTGAAACTCTCAGACCAAAAAAAAAAAAAAAATACCAACCTAATCAGATCAGATCAGATCACTTGCTCAGTTGTGTCCAACTCTGGCATGAATCGCAGCATGCCAGGCCTCCCTGTCCATCACAACTCCCAGAGTTCACTCAGACTCACATCCATCGAGTCAGTGATGCCATCCAGCCATCTCATCCTCTGTCATCCCCTTCTCCTCTTACCCCCAATCCTTCCCAGCATCAGAGTCTTCTCCAATGAGTCAACTCTTCACATGAGGTGGCCAAAGTACTGGAGTTTCATCTTCAGCATCAGTCCTTCCAATGAACATCCAGGACTGATCTCCTTCAGAATGGACTGGTTGGATCTTTTTGCAGTCCAAGGGACTCTCAAGAGTCTTCTCCAACACCACAGTTCAAAAGCATCAATTCTTTGGTGCTCAGCCTTCTTCACAGTCCAGCTCTCACATCCATACATGACCACAGGAAAAACCATAGCCTTGACTAGATGAACCTTTGTTGGCAAAGTAACGTCTCTGCTTTTGAATATGGTATCTAGGTTGGTCATAACTTTCCTTCCAAGGAGTAAGCATCTTTTAATTTCATGGCTGCAGTCACCTAATAGGAAGATTGAATTATCTTTCTATTATTTATACAATAAATGACAAGATCATTGTCATAGAAAGATATGGTCAAATAACAAGTAACCAGAACAAAATAGAATTTTAGAGATATTTTAATAAAATACTTTTTCTGTGTTTGGCATCTTTTATGTCTTTGCTTGATTTTTAAAAATATATAACTAGCAATTATTTCTTATTCCAATAAATATTCACTTTAATACTTTATTTTATACTTGTTATTTTGTGTTTTTGAAGGTTTCCCAAACTACATATTTATTACTTTGCTATTTTTTTTTTTTTTTTTGGCTGCACCATATGGCACATGAATCTCACTTTCCTGACCAGGGATTGAAGTCACACCCCTGTATTGGAAGTGCCAAGTCTTAACCACTGGATCGCCAGGAAAGTCCATCCAAGTTACATAAACTTCTACTCTACCTAATCTCAATTTATGCCCATCACATAGTAGTTACAAGGTAAATATTAGCAAATATTAGCATCCGTAGCTAATTTATACATATATATGTATATATGTGAGATTTCCAGATAGCATAATGATAAAGAATCCATCTGCCAATGCAGGAGAGGCAAGATTTGTGCGTTCAATCCTGGGTCAGGAAGATCCCCTGGAGTAGGAAATGGCAACTCACTCCAATATTCTTGCCTGGAAAATTCCATGGACAGAGGAGCCTGGTAGGCTATAGTCTATGGTGTCATAAAGAATTGAACCTGGCTTAATGATTGAACACACACACACATTTATATGTACAAATATGGGTGATTGTGCATTTGTTTCATGTACATAGAGATGTTAGTGAAAAACTAATGTGTATTTTTATAAATATTCACTTTAAATTTCATGTATTCTCCGTGTTCATATTTCAGATAATTTTTTAGTTTGAATTTGGATTAAGCTGAGTAACAAAATAAAGGCATAAATGATTTTTAGTCCAGACAGTCAGACTGAACAGGAACCGAAAGTTTATATAAGACCAGTAGTCTCCATAAAATGAATCACAAATACTACTTTGCCCAGAGTAAAAGAATACAACATAATTACCAATATGTGTGCATATATATATATATATATATATATATGTGAAGGCAATGGCACCCCACTCCAGTACTCTTGCCTAGAAAATCCCATGGATAGAGGAGCCCGGTAGGCTGCAGTCCATGGGGTCACAAAGAGTCAGACAGGACTGGGCGACTTCACTTTCATTTTTCATTCATGCATTGGAGAAGGAAATGGCAATCCACTCCTGTATTCTTGCCTGGAGAATCACAGGGACAGGGGAGCCTGGTGGGCTGCCATCTATAGGGTCACACAGAGTTGGACACAACTGAAGCGACTTAGCAGCAGCAGCATATCTATATCTATATATATGCATACTTAAAAATAAGAGAATTTTTAAAATAGAATTGAAGCAGGAACCACAGTATTTAAAATCCTGAATTGTAGAGAGGAAAATACAGTTTTCAAATATGAATATATACATGGATATATGCCATACAAGTTTTGACTCAAATCTAACATGTTTGCATAACTATCAAAGTATTCTATAAGCTTCTGAGTTATGAACAGAGATAGTTTATATCAGAACTATATCACCTGGAATTCTTCTACTCATGCTACAAGGTAAAAATAAAAGCGATGTTTGCTGCACTACGTTGAACACATTGTCTTGAAAAGAATTGATATCAATTTTTGAAGTTTCAAGAATGAAACTTAAAAATATAGCTTGTCAGAAAAACATAGTGTAGATGTTTGTGATACTGCAGTAGAATAAGAGTTTCATGTTATTAGAACAGATGACAGTTCAATCTAGTGAAAACAATGCCATCTGAAATATATTAGATCTCTGTATTATCTATTTTACATAAAATAGATTTTACACGAATGTACACACAGCATGGGTATATATGTAATTTAACACTTCAAAAGTTAATGTCTTTGTCATTATTCACAATAGAAAGTATGAAAAGCAATTTTGTGGTGGCTTTAAAAATATTTTAAAATGACTATATGACAGTTATGTCATGTTGTTTTATATATCACAAAGATAGTCATTTGACACAACATGAAACAAAGTGTTATTGCTGGGTCTACTATAATTCAGTATCATTTGTTCAAAGCCCTTCAAACAAGTAGTGATTTAGAGAAAAGTATTATAAACTCTAGAGTCAAAAGGCCTAACTTTGAATCTTGATCCTGCCATTTAAAGGTTGTGTGATCTTAAGAAAATTGACTGACTTCTTCTCTGTACCACTTTTTTTGCTATGAAACTGTCAATAATATTTGCCTTTTAAGTTTTATTGTTAGAATTAACTCAAATATGAAAAGGCACATTATGCGCTATGTACTCTCATCTTTGGTGAAATTTCAGGTTCACTTCTCCTTTATTCCTTCCATACAACCTCATGGGAGAAAATTATTAGTAATGAAGGCAATAATAACAATATTAAAAGAGGCACAATCTATATACACCCTTATGCTATGGATTTTTTTTTCATAGAAGGAACAAAAATGTCAAAAGCTTTTTTCAATGCTCTTGAGTTTTCAGGGAACTTATGGAAAATTACCAAAGAGGCCATTTTGTCTGTAATAATCTAACTTAAGACATTGACAAACATTTATAGATATGCATGTTCAACTGGAAAAAGCTAGTATAGAGAACAGAAGCCAGCTATAATGTCTGTATCTTCCTGGAATGGGTTCATTATGTATACACTTCAAAGAAATTCAGCAATAGTAAATATTTTGCAGACAATTTGGTATCCTAGTGTTTACCATATATCAGTGAAAGTGCTAATACTTTAAAGTTTCTCTCTATATCTACGTATGTGAATATGTTTATTCTAACCCAAAATGAATTCAGGACAATTAAGAAAAACAAACCAAGCAAAGGCATATGGTGAGGAAGAGCTGCTCTTTCCATCCAGATGTGAAGGAAGAAAGATGAGTAAAGAAAATCATTGAACTACATATGCTTAATGCTCTGGACTCTATTTTAATCATAATAGGAGAAAAATCATGAATGAAAACCTGACTAGAAGTAAAATCAGTAGGAGTCCTAAATTACCACAAGTCAAACATCTCAATGCCTTGAGAATGAATAAATATAGTCAAATATATGACTGAAAAAAGTAAGCAAAGACAGGTTCAAAAAATGCTTCTTTATTTTCATGGAAAATAAAATGAACATATCAAACTTTTGGAAAAAGAAAAAAAAACTTTATTAGTTTTTCCTAATGAAGAGAAAGGAGCTATGTAAAGGAGTATATAATTATACTATACTACATGAGAAAAAAAAATTTAATCAATTGTTAATATACCTACCAAAATGTTTAAATAAAAACTCAAACATAGGTACTATTTACAGGTGTCTTATTCTTCCTATCTGAATAGACTTGCAGATAAAAATTCAAATTAAACAGCACCAAATGTGCTCCAGGCATATATAGCAATCATATTGGCATGCTATTTCTTTAGTCTTCCCAAGAATTCTGTGAGATATCAATTTTACATTTTTGGGGTGAGGAAAATGAGGTGTGAAAAAACAAGTAACTTGCATAAAGTTATCATACCTTTATGAAATGACAGTATTTGCTTCTTCATTTTGTTAAAGTCTGTATACAATTGGAAATCTCTAAAATATTTGGTGTTCAGTTCAGTTCAGTCGCTCGGTCATGTCCCACTCTTTGCAACCCCATGAACCGCAGCATGCCAGGCCTCCTTGTCCATCACTAACTGCCGGAGTCCACCAAAACCCATGTCCATTGAGTTGGTGATGCCATCCAACCATCTCGTCCTCTATTGTCCCCTTCTCCTCCTGCCCTCAATCTTTCCCAGCATCAGGGGCTTTTCAAATGAGTCAGCTCTTTGCATCAGGTGGCCAAAGATTGGAGTTTCAGCTTCATCAGTCCTTCCAATGAACACTCAGGACTGATCTTCTTTAGGATGGACTGGTTGGAGCTCTTTGCAGTCCAAGGTACAGAGTCTTTTCCAACACCACAGTTAAAAAGCATCAATTATTCGGTGCTCAGCTTTCTGTATAATTCAACTCTCACATCCATACATGACTACTGGAAAAACCATAGCCTTGACTAGAGGGACCTTTGTTGACAAAGTAATATCTCTGGTTTTTAATATTCTGTCTAGGATGGAGGAGCCTGGTGGGCTACAGTCCATGGGGTCGCTGAGAGTCGAACACGACTGAGTGACTTCACTTTCACTTTTCACTCTTATGCATTGGAGAAGGAAATGGCAACCCACTCCAGTGTTCTTGCCTTGAGAATCCTAGGGACAGGTGAGCCTGGTGGGCTGCTGTCTAGGGGTCGCACAGAGTCGGACACGACTGAAGCGACTTAGCAGCAGCAGCAGCAGGTTGGTCATAACTTTCCTTCCAAGGAGTAAGTAATTTCATGGCTGCAATCACCATCTGTAGTGATTTTGGAGCGCCCCCCCCCAAAAAAAAAAAAAAAAAAAATCAGCAACTGTTTAATTCACCAGTAATATTAGCAAGGTCTATCACTGACTCAATGGACATGAGTCTGAGTGAACTCCGGGAGTTGGTGATGGACAGGGAGGCCTGGCGTGCTGTGATTCATGGGGTCGCAAAGAGTTGGACACAACTGAGCGACTGAACTGAACTGAACTGAATAGGTTTCTTTGTGTATGTATTAATAATTTTCAGTTCCTTTTAACAGATTACATTTTTTGATCAGTTTAAGTAACTCTGTTTCCCAGGGCCCTATTTAATAAAACTGTCAAGTCTATTGCTATCAAATTGTTTATATGTTTCTCTATTGTTTTGAATGTCCATAGGATCATTGGTTATACACTCATTCCCCTTATTGGTAGCTTGTGCCTTCCCTCTTGTTTATTTCAATCTTGCTAATGATAAGATTTTTCAATAATATTAATCTTTTCACATAACCAAACTTTGAGTTTTCATTTTTCTTTATTTTTTTCTATTTCACTTATTTCTACTCTTACCATTAGCAAATATTTTCTTCTATTTAATTTGTATTTAATTTGGGATTTTTTTCTCTTTTTTTTTCCCCTCTTCAAAGTGCGAATACAGATCACTGCCAATAATATACAGCTTCATCCTCACAAGTAGAGATAAAGTGGAGATCACCTTGGAGTGAATGGGCCTTATAATTATTCAGATCAGATCAGATCAGTCGCTCAGTCGTGTCCGACTCTCTGCGACCCCATGAACCGCAGCACGCCAGGCCTCCCTATCCATCACCAGCTCCCGGAGGTCACTCAGACTCGCATCCATCGAGTCAGTGATGCCATCCAGCCATCTCATCCTCTGTCGTCCCCTTCTCCTCCTGCCCTCAATCCCTCCCAGCATCAGAGTCTTCTCCAATGAGTCAACTCTTCGCATGAGGTGGCCAAAATACTGGAGTTTCAGCTTTAGCATCATTCCTTCTAAAGAAATTCCAGGATTGATCTCCTTCAGAATGGACTGGTTGGATCTTCTTGCAGTCCAAGGGACTCTCAAGAGTCTTCTCCAACACCACAGTTCAAAAGCATCTATTCTTCGGCGCTCAGCCTTCTTCACAGTCCAGCTCTCACATCCATACATGACCACAGGAAAGACCATAGCCTTGACTAGGGGAACCTTTGTTGGTAAAGTAATGTCTCTGCTTTTGAATATGCTATCTAGGTTGGTCATAACTTTCCTTCCAAGGAGTAAGCGTCTTTTAATTTCATGGCTGCAGTCACCATCTGCAGTGATTTTGGAGCCCAGAAAAACAAAGTCTGACACTGTTTCCACTGTTTCCCCATCTATTTCCCATGCAGTGATGGGACCAGATGCCATGATCTTCGTTTTCTGAATGTTGAGCTTTAAGCCAACCTTTTCACTCTCCACTTTCACTTTCATCAAGAGGCTTTTTAGCCCCTCTTCACTTTCTGCCATAAGGGTGGTGTCATCTGCATATCTGAGGTTATTGATATTTCTCCCGGCAATCTTGATTCCAACTTGTGTTTCTTCCAGTCCAGCATTTCTCATGATGTACTCTGCATATAAGTTAAATAAACATGGTGACAATATACAGCCTTGACGTACTCCTTTTCCTATTTGGAACCAGTCTGTTGTTCCATGACCAGTTCTAACTGTTGCTTCCTGACCTGCATACAGATTTCTTAAGAGGCAGATCAGGTGGTCTGGTATTCCCATCTCTTTCAGAATTTTCCATAGTTTATTGTGATCCACACAGTCAAAGGCTTTGGCATAGTCAATAAAGCAGAAATAGATGTTTTTCTGGAACTCTTTTGCTTTTTCCATGATCCAGCGGATGTTGGCAATTTGATCTCTGGTTCCTCTGCCTTTTCTAAAACCAGCTTGAACATCAGGAAGTTCACGGTTCACATATTGCTGAAGCCTGGCTTGGAGAATTTTGAGCATTACTTTACTAGCGTGTGAGATGAGTGCAATTGTTCGGTAGTTTGAGCACTCCTTGGCATTGCCTTTCTTTGGGATTGGGATGAAAACTGACCTTTTCCAATCTTGTGGCCACTGCTGAGTTTTCCAAATTTGCTGGCATATTGAGTGTAGCACTTTCACAGCATCATCATTCAGGATTTGGAATAGCTCCACTGGAATTCCATCACCTCCACTAGCTTTGTTCGTAGTGATGCTTTCTAAGGCCCATTTGACTTCACATTCCAAGATGTCTGGCTCTAGGTCAGTGATCACATCATCATGATTATCTGGGTCTTGAAGCTCTTTTTTGTACAGTTCTTCTGTGTATTCTTGCCACCTCTTCTTGATATCTTCTGCTTCTGTTAGATCCACACCATCTCTGTCCTTTATTGTGCCCATCTTTGCATGAAATGTTCCTTTGGTATCTCTGATTTTCTTGAAGAGATCCCTAGTCTTTCCCATTCTGTTGTTTTCCTCTATTTCTTTGCATTGATCACTGAAGAAGGCTTTCTTATCTCTTCTTGCTATTCTTTGGAACTCTGCATTCAGATGTCTATATTTTTCCTTTTCTCCTTTGCTTTTCGCTTCTCTTCTTTTCACAGCTATTTGTAAGGCCTCCCCAGACAGCCATTTTGCTTTTTTGCATTTCTTTTCCATGGGGATGGTCTTGATCCCTGTCTCCTGTACAATGTCACGAACCTCATTCCATAGTTCATCAGGCACTCTATCTATCAGATCTAGGCCCTTAAATCTATTTCTCACTTCCACTGTATAATCATAAGGGATTTGATTTAGGTCATACCTGAATGGTCTAGTAGTTTTCTCTACTTTCTTCAATTTCAGTCTGAATTTGGCAATAAGGAGTTCTTGGTCTATAATTATTAAGAAGGTATAAATTTGATGGCATCAGATCAGATCAGATCAGTCGCTCAGTCGTGTCCGACTCTTTGCGACCCCATAAACCGCAGCACGCCAGGCCTCCCTGTCCATCACAAGCTCCCGGAGGTCACTCAGACTCGCATCCATCGAGTCAGTGATGCCATCCAGCCATCTCATCCTCTGTCGTCCCCTTCTCCTCCTGCCCTCAATCCCTCCCAGCATCAGAGTCTTGTCCAATGAGTCAACTCTTCGCATGAGGTGGCCAAAATACTGGAGTTTCAGCTTTAGCATCATTCCCTCCAAAGAAATCCCAGGGCTGATCTCCTTCAGAATGGACTGGTTGGATCTCCTTGCAGTCCAAGGGACTCTCAAGAGTCTTCTCCAACACCACAGTTCAAAAGCATCAATTCTTCGGCGCTCAGCCTTCTTCACAGTCCAGCTCTCACATCCATACATGACCACAGGAAAGACCATAGCCTTGACTAGGCGAACCTTTGTTGGCAAAGTAATGTCTCTGCTTTTGAATATGCTATCTAGGTTGGTCATAACTTTCCTTCCAAGGAGCAAGCGTCTTTTAATTTCATGGCTGCAGTCACCATCTGCAGTGATTTTGGAGCCCAGAAAAATAAAGTCTGACACTGTTTCTCCATCTATTTCCCATAGGCCTGGGCTAAATTAGGAAATAATGATGTTAATGTAAATATATTATTCAGCTGCTAAAATTTCCAATTACATTCGAGAACAGAAAAAATATTGTTTTTGTTAGAGGTAATTTTTGAAGCAGTTTGGTCCAAGAAGACAAACTGTATTAATCACTAATCTCTGACATTTTTTAAGACTTCTGATTTCAGAAACACCAGTATCTGTTGAATAATATGAGAGCACAGTTGCAAATTGAAGTTTCGAAAAATTTTGTAGGAGTTAGAAGCATATTTCTTGCCACTACTATTATAGTTGGTCTAGAAAATTGCTTAAGAACAATTCTAGAGAATAGATCAAAAACATTTTTGTAGTAGAAAATTGTAATACTAAGTGCTGTTGTTCTTATTTAGTCGCTAAATTGTGTCTGACTCTTTGTGATCCCATGTACTACAGCATGCCAGGGTTCCCTGTCCTTCACTTTCTCCCAGAATTTGCTCAAACTCATATCCATTGAATCAGTGAGGCCATCAAGCCATCTCATTCTCTGTCACCCCCTTCTCCTCCTGTGTGTGTTTCTCAGCTACAGGGTCTTTTCCAATGAGTTGGCTCATAACTCATATTTAATTGAGTACAGTTTATGTAACAGTGAAGGAATTCACATGAATTTATATATCTGTATTCTCCACAGTCCTATGAGGCAAATGACATACAAAAAAAGTGGACACATTGTCAAAGGTCATCAGCAAGTAAAGAGCATAGCTGAGAATTACAATTAGACTTTCTGATTCAGGACTCCTAAGTATTTCACTACTATCTGGGAGATCATATAGAATCTTGTTCTTTTGTTTCTACAGAGGTATATACATCAACTGGAGGGATTTGCCTAAAAATATGGTTCTATATTCATCTTTTCTGACCCTTCCTATACTTTTGAAAGCATAGATTTTACTGGTTTGGCACCAGAAAAAAAAAAAAAAGTTGGGGACTGAAGTATATTATTTGTTAAACATACAGATCATACTGGAGTTTGGGAAAAAAAAAAAAACTCATAGATAGGATTCCTTTACAGGAATGCAGATTCTAAGCTTTAAGTAACCCAATGTGGTGGTTCAGTCACTAAATCATGCCAAATCTTGTGACCCTGTGGACTGTAGCCTGCCAGGCTCCTCCCTCCATGGGATTCTCCAGGCAAGAATACTGGAGTGGGTTGCCATTTCCTTCTCCAGAGTATCTTCCCAACCCAGGAATTGAAGCTGGGTATCCTTCATTGCAGACGGATTCTTTACTGACTGAGATATGAGGGAAGTAAGCCAATAGCACAGTTATCACTTGAATTCCCTTCCCTGGCCTTGTAGTTTGAAAACAAACTTGAGAGATGAAGTCGTGACTCAGAGACAATCTATGAGCTGAGTTGTACATTTGCTGAAACTAAGAGAAGGAAGAAAAAACACAAAAGAAAGCTAGAATACAGGAAGAGTGGGAGGATCTGAAGTAAATTCAGTAACTTGAATAAAACATAGCAAACACATCATCAGAAAAGGAGATAGGCTTGAGTATGATATAGAATTAAGAGTCTAGAGTCAGGAGAAGAGAGAAAACCATGGAAAAGAAAGCAGGACATATTAGGTCAAACAAGAATGTGGATGGATATTATTGAAGAATTAGAAAAAGAATTCTGATCTGGTGACCTTAATTTTTATGTGTCATAACACACAGTCTAATCAGACTTATCTTAAAGGGATAAAAAAGAATAGAATCCTTGATTCCCTCTGAAAATGATAACTCTTTTAATATAATTGTCTCTGAACTAATAATACAGCATTATGCCATTCTCTGTGTTCTTAATTTCTTAAATTTCTATCCATTAATATTCCAGTTCTACAGTCATGTTCTGTAATTGCTTATTTCTCAATCAAAAGTTATCAAATATTTAGACTATGATAAGTTTTGTGCTGAAAGTCTGGTTCTGTAGAGATGACAAAAATACAATCTTTGCCCTCTTCGAGCTAAGAATAATTTGGAGACAGACATGTAAATTATAAGACCACAATCCAACAAGTGCCACAAAAGCAATACAAAAACCAATTCCTAGTTTACTGGAGACTGGAAACATTTGATGAATAAATATTTAAAATTAAGATGAGATGAGATTAAAAAAGAGCATCTGCTCAGAAATCAGGTACCCAAGAAAAGATTGGCAAGAAAGTAACCCAGCAAAGGAGGGAGCAGTGCTAGGAACTGGCTAAAGGTATAAACAACCAAAGGTCCTGAACTAGTTTTGTTTATCTTTTCCACAAAAAGAAAACAATAACAATAAAAACAAATGGCAGGGTTGCCAACTCAGATATGAAAATTGCCAATAAAAAGTGATACATCAGACATATTAGGAAAGAAATTTTGCTTTGAAAATGAATCGTGGACCCCTGTTATCACTGAAGCTTATAATATAGCTCTAGAATATTTCAGCTACTTACTATTCCATCCTATCAGATTTAGAAAAATGACAGGCTGAGTGCTTAGCCTAAGCTGTTTTAGAAATTAATTCCAAATATTAAACCAAAAACTGCTACAACATATAAGGCATCATATAAGCTTGCTAAGTCAGAATGGTGACAATAAAACTTGCCATGGTGCCACAGTGTTATAATTAATGTCTAATTGACTTATGAATGAAATAAAAATATTCCATCATAATTTTTCTATAGATCAAGAGCCTACTAAAATGTGTCAATTTATTTTTAGACTAAGATGTATAGACAGACTAAGCATTTGCTATAGGTTAAGAAGTTCAATAGCTGCTTTAAAAATATATTTATATTTGAGATACAGATTCTCATGGCACTCAACTACCAAATTTCTAGATTTCTAATTTCTAAATGAAGTCTATATTTATATTTGACCAACATTGCACAACTACTTGTCCAGTATGATAGGCAGTAAAATAATGAATGGTATGGATATATTACCAACTAAATCAATGAAAAATGCAAAGGTTTACTATAGAGTAAGAAGTAAAACTTGAATAGGTGAAAACGATGCTATTTTGTAACTTAAAAATATGTACTAGAATATATGCACACATACACACACTCCCACATAGATGGATAAATATATACTCACATTTTATTATTTTATTTGGGAAACAGGCTTTCTTTCATTTCAGGTACAGTATATTGGGGGAAGTTACTTTGTAATCTTGTACATCATATTGTTTTCTTTATTTCATAAAGAAGCATTTAAATTACGCCAAACGGATGAGAATCTATCTTACTGTAATATACATTCTAAACTTTTCTCTCTCAGTTACTCACTTCCATATGGCAACATATACTCACACCTTAGATCTTTGCCTACATATATAATAAGCAGGATACATTTTCAATTTGGCCATCAGTAGTTAATGCAACAAAATAAACAATTACTGAGACAGCTTCCACACCACTGGGAACTCCATCACTTTTACACATCATTTACCACAGGAGAGCTTCCACAAGAAGGTGACATGATCCCACCCATTTTCTATTGTTATTTGATCTAGGAATATAGATACCTTACTGAATCTGAGATAGTCACAATCATCTCTGATAAATTAAAATTTAAAAGAAATATTATAGTAGGATTTATGATAGCTAAATCACATTAATTGCTTTCTTATCAACAGAAAAATCTGAAACTCCTTATACAGAGTCCATGAAGGAGGCCCTGTGGCTTGATTTTCCAACTCCTCCTTGGAAAATAGGAAATATTTAAACATGTATCCTGCTAACAATTTCCTTTTCTCTTAATGTTGCTAAACACTGTTTGGTTTGTCGCATTATCTTCCCCCTTGAGAGTCCCTTGGACTGCAAGAAGATCCAACCAGTCCATTCTGAAGGAGATCAATCCTGGAATTTCTTTGGAAGGAATGATGCTAAAGCTGAAACTCCAGTATTCTGGCCACCTCATGCGAAGAGTTGACTCATTGGAGAAGACTCTGATGCTGGGAGGGATTGAGGGCAGGAGGAGAAGGGGACGACAGAGGATGAGATGGCTGGATGGCATCACTGACTCGATGGATGCGAGTCTGAGTGACCTCCGGGAGCTTGTGATGGACAGGGAGGCCTGGCGTGCTGCGGTTCATGGGGTCGCAAAGAGTCGGACACGACTGAGCGACTGATCTGATCTGATCTGATGCACACACAACTGACCTTCTTGTTATCAAATTTCCACTTCAGTTCAGTCACTCAGTATGTCCGACTCTTTGTAACCCCATGGACTGCAGCATGACAGGCTTCCCTGTCCATCACCAACTCCCAAAGCTTATTCAAACTCATGTGCATTGAATTGATGATGCCTTATGGGAACAAAAAGAAAAAAGTTTTTTCTTTTCTGTGGTCGATGATGATGAACCATCTTTGCTCTCAAAGCCCAAGCAAAGTTTCCTTTCTAGATCAGATAATATCAGTTTCTTTCCTTAATTACTTCACTTACTTGCAAGTTTCCTTTCCTTTTATTTACAATATCCATTTTAGTTGAGTGTTGCTTATCTGTCAACACTGACTAGTGTATAGCTATCCAAAATGTTCCATAAAATATTTGTAAACCCATATCCACGCCCAACATATATAAGAAACAACAAATTTACCTTTCTTCATTGATTCTGAAAGAGGTACAGCCATGGACAGTCCTAAAAAAAAATGAAATTAGAAAACAAAAAAATTGCAAAAACAGAAGAAACACATTTAGTTTCTGAACAAGTAGCAGAACAACAGCCCATGAGGAACTGTACCATTGTAATGGGTGCTGTGATTTCCTGCTTGGATGGCCCTCAAGAAGGACTCATTCCACCTGTTGGGAATGCGCAAGCCAAAGATAATACTCAGCTGTAAGTCATTTCAGGGAACTGTTCTTCATTGAAGAGAGGTACGTTGCTCCAGGTAATAGATATGTCCTTCCTGGAGAAGCCTATATCCAATTGACTGGTATAAATACTGTACAGTTGGAAAAGGAACAGGCAACCCACTGCAGTATTCTTGCCTGGAAAATTCCATGGATGGAGGAGCCGGGTAGGCTACAGTCCATGGGGTCACAAACAGTCGGATACAACTGAGTGACTTCACTTTCTTTGTATAGTTTTTTTTCGAGAAGGAAATGTCAATCCACTCCAGTGTTCTTGATTGGAGAATCCCATGGACGGAGGGGCCTGGTGGGCTGTGGTCTGTGGGGTTGCAAATAGTTAGACATGACTAAGCAACTAACACACACACACACGCACAGTCACAATATACAGTACAGAGATCCAGTCCCCTCCCCACCATAAGAGGAAACTTTGAAGGGCCATCCCAGTTGATTTGAAGGGCCATCCCAGTTGCAGTGCTGCCCATGGACTTGACTGAAACTTTGCTGTAACTATACTGCCACAGAGCTTCTCCCACTGCCTGCTTCCATGTCCATCCCTTCCCTTATAGGTGCTGATTCTGACTCTACTCACTAATACATTTCCTGAACTCTGATCTCTTTCTCAGATTCTGCTTCTAGGGAACCAATCCTAAAACAGATACCTAGAAGAAAGAAATATATACACATTTAATAGGTACACAATATTACATATTAATAAATCAGATCAGATCAGATCAGTCGCTCAGTTGTGTTCAACTCTTTGTGAACCTATGAATCGCAGCATGCCAGGCCTCCCTCTCCATCACCAACTCCCGGAGTTCACTCAGACTCACATCCATCAAGTCAGTGATGCCATACAGCCGTCTCATCCTCTGTTGTCCCCTTCTCCTCCTGCCCCCAATCCCTCCCAGCATCAGAGTCTTTTCCAATGAGTCAACTCTTCACATGAGGTGGCCAAAGTACTGGAGTTTCAGCTTTAGCATCATTCCTTCCAAAGAAATCCCAGGGCTGATCTCCTTCAGAATGGACTGGTTGGATCTCCTTGCAGTCCAAGGGACTCGCAAAAGTCTTCTCCAACACCACAGTTTAAAAGCATCAATTCTTCGGTGCTCAGCCTTCGTCACAGTCCAGCTGTCACATCCATACATGACCACAGGAAAGACCATAGCCTTGACTAGGCGAACCTTTGTTGGCAAAGTAATGTCTCTGCTTTTGAATATGCTATCTAGGTTGGTCATAACTTTCCTTCCAAGGAGTAAGCGTCTTTGAATTTCATGGCTGCGGTCACCATCTGTAGTGATTTTGGAGCCCAGAAAAATAGTCTGACACTGTTTCCACTGTTTCTGCATCTATTTCCCATGAAGTGATGGGACTAGATACCATGAACTTCGTTTTCTGAATGTTGAGCTTTAAGCCAACTTTTTCACTCTCCACATTCACTATCATCAAGAGGCTTTTTATTTCCTCTTCACTTTCTTCCATAAGGGTGGTGTAATCTGCATATCTGAGGTGATTGATATTTCTCCCAGCAATCTTGTTTCCAGCTTGTGTTTCTTCCAGTCCAGTGTTTCTCATGATGTACTCCGCATATAAGTTAAATAAACAGGGTGACGATATACAGCCTTGACGTACTCCTTTTCCTATTTGGAACCAGTCTCTTGTTCCATGTCTACTTCTAACTATTGATTCCTGACCTGCATACAAATTTCTCAAGAGGCAGATCAGGTAGTCTGGTATTACCATCTCTTTCAGAATTTTCCATAGTTTATTGTGATCCACACAGTCAAAGGCTTTGGCATAGTCAAGAAAACAGAAATAGATGCTTTTATGGAACTCTCTTGTTTTTCCATGATCCAGCAGATGTTGGCAATTTGATCTCTGGTTCCTCTGCCTTTTCTAAAACTAGCTTGAACATCAGGAAGTTCACAGTTCAAATACTGCTGAAGCCTGGCTTGGAGAATTTTGAGCATTATTTTCCTAGCATGTGAGATGAGTGCAATTGTGTGGTAGTTTGAGGATTCTTTGGCATTGCCTTTCTTTGGGATTGGAATGAAAACTGACCTTTTCCAGTCCTGTGGCCACTCCTTAGTTTTCCAAATTTGCTGGCATATTGAGTGTAGCACTTTCACAGCATCATCTTTCAGGATTTGGAATAGCTCCACTGGAATTCCATCACCTCCACTAGCTTTGTTCATAGTGATGCTTTCTAAGGCCCACTTGACTTCCCATTCCAGGATATCTGGCTCTAGGTCAGTGATCACACCATCGTGATTATCTGAAGATCGTGAAGATCTTTTTTGTACAGTTCTTCTGTGTATTATTGCCACCTCTTCTTGATATCTTCTGCTTCTGTTAGGTCCATACCATTTCTATCCTTTATTGAGCCCATCTTTGCATGAAATGTTCCTTTGGTACTCTGATTTTCTTGAAGAGATCTCTAGTCTTTCCCATTCTGTTGTTTTCCTCTATTTCTTTGTATTGATCGCTGAAGAAGGCTTTCTTATCTCTTCTTGCTATTCTTTGGAACTCTGCTTTCAGATGTTTATATCTTTCCTTTTCTCCTTTGCTTTTCACTTCTCTTCTTTTCACAGCTATTTGTAAGGCCTCCCCAGACAGCCATTTTGCTTTTTTGCATTTCTTTTCCATGGAGATGGTCTTGATCCCGGTCTCCTGTACAATGTCATGAGCCTCATTCCATAGTTCATCAGGCACTCTTATCTATCAGATCTAGGCCCTTGAATCTATTTCTCACTTCCACTGTATAATCATAAGTAATTTGATTTAGGTCATACCTGAATGGTCTAGTGGTTTTCCCTACTTTCTTCAATTTAAGTCTGAATTTGCCAATAAGGAGTTCGTGGTCTGAGCCACAGTCAGCTCCTGGTCTTGTTTTTGCTGACTATATAGAGCTTCTCCATCTTTGGCTGCAAAGAATATAATCAATCTGATTTCTGTGTTGACCATCTGGTGATGTCCATGTATAGAGTCTTCTCTTGTGTTGTTGGAAGAGGTTATTTGCTATGACCAGTGCATTTTCTTGGCAAAACTCTTTTAGTCTTTGCCTTGCCCTGCTTCATTCCGTATTCCAAGGCCAAATTTGCCTGTTACTCCAGGTGTTTCTTGACTTCCTACTTTTGCATAGCAGTCCCCTATAATAAAAGGACATCTTTTGGGGGTGTTAGTTCTAAAAGGTCTTGTAAGTCTTCATAGAACCGTTCAACTTCAGCTTCTTCAGCGTTACTGGTTGGGACATAGACTTGGATTACTGTGATACTGAATGGTTTGCCTTGGAAACGAACAGAGATCATTCTGTCGTTTTTGAGATTGCATCCAAGTACTGCATTATGGACTCTTTTGTTGACCATAATGGCCACTTCATTTCTTCTGAGGGATTCCTGCCCGCAGTAGTAGATATAATGGTCATCTGAGTTAAATTCACCCATTCCCGTCCATTTCAGTTTGCTGATTCCTAGAATGTTGACATTCACTCTTGCCATCTCTTGTTTGACCACTTCCAATTTGCCTTGATTCATGGACCTGACATTCCAGGTTCCTATTCAATATTGCTCTTTACAGCATCGGACCTTGCTTCTATCACCAGTCACATCCACAGCTGGGTATTCTTTTTGCTTTGGCTCCATCCCTTCATTCTTTCTGGAGTTATTTCTCCACTGATTTCCAGTAGCATATTGGGCCCCTACTGACCTGGGGAATTTCTCTTTCAGTATCCTATCATTTTGCCTTTTCATACTGTTCATGGGGTTCTCAAGGCAAGAATACTGAAGTGGTTTGCTATTCCTTTCTCCAGTGGACCACATTCTGTCAGATCTCTCCACCATGACTTGCCTATCTAGGGTTGCCCCACGGGCATGGCTTAGTTTCATTGAGTTGGACAAGGCTGTGATCCTAGTGTGATTAGATTGGCTAGTTTTCTGTGAGTATGGTTTCAGTGTGTTTGCCCTCTGATGCCCTCTTGCAACACCTACCATCTTACTTGGGTTTCTCTTACCTTGGACGTGGTGTATCTCTTCAGGGCTGCTCCAGCAAAGCACAGCCATTGCTCCTTACCTTGGACGAGGGGTCTCTCCTCACCACCGCCCTTCCTGACCTTCAATGTGGGATAGCTCCTCTGGGCCCTTTTGTTCCCGTGCAAAAATTAACTAATTAATTAATATTTATATTAATAAATACTAGCTACTTATTTTTAGCTCTTATATGTACAATGTCCATCATACTAAATATTTTAATTTCTAATACTGAATGCTTTAAATACTAATCCTAAATACTTTACTTGCAGTATTTTGAACTTTTGCGTGTGAATTAAACTACAGATAAGTAAACTCTAGGCAGTTTATTCTGTATTGCTTAAGTGACAGAACTAAGAATCAAAACCAAATGAGTCTAACTAAAAGCCTACTTCCTTCATCACTTTGATATATACTATCTCAAATATCAAAATCAAAAGCTAAAATCTGCTTTTCAGAAATGAAAGTATAGCATTTGAATTTCCTGTGCCAAAAATTTCCTTTCCTAAATTGTTATCTGATGTCCGGTGTTGACTCAATTAATACTCTACTCACCATGGAGCCAGCACCAAGAAACACTTGTTGATGCATTTTTATATGCTATTTAGTTCATTATTAGGGCTCTTCAGTACTTTACTTGTTTTGCAGCACACAATTCAATGTGTTAAAATATCATGAGTGGCAACTCTTCATAGAGTTAAAATCTTTAGAGAAAGCGAATATCATTTACAAAGGGCAGATAAGTAATTGACTAATGGTGGGAGAACAGATTAATCAAGTCAGTCTTTTCATGGACAATTTGATGTTCAAATGCAACTGAAAACACAAAATTTTCTTTTTTGCTCTTTTCAGTCACTATTTGAATTAATTTAAAAACATTTATAAGACAAAATATATAAGATTTACAAGGCTGAGTTATTTAGCCAATATTTAATCACTAAAAATAATCTTAAACTCAGATGTTTGTTTCATGTTTATTTTGTATACAATTTTAAATTAAAGTATAATTAACATATATCAGTAATACAGAAAGCCAACATGAACAAAATTTCCTCTCATTGCTCTTAGTGCTTTTGGTTTTTTTGAAACATATGTGTCCACATATTATAAGTTTCCATTTAATATGTGAAAGCATAATACTACCTAGAACAATTGATTGAAAGACAGCAAAGTTGTTTTTACTCTTTAAAGATATATTTAAGCAAAATTTCTTAACTAGCATTAGAAGTAATTTCTATTTTTGAGTACATTTTATTTAAACAAAGTCACTCCATATTGCAATCAATAGAAAAAAATCAGGATTTTAAGTTATATAGTTTTTAGAACTACAATCAGATAATGTGTTTTTTTTTAATAATCAAATATTGGGCTTTAGAGAAATTTTACCTTGCTGATGCTGTTGCTAAGTCGCTTCAGTTGTGTCTGACTCTGTGTGACCCCATAGACGACAGCAGCGTACCAGGCTTCTCTGTCCGTGGGATTATCCAGGCAAGAATACTGGAGTGGGTTGCCATTTTGAGTCTCATTCTTAGAGTACCTGCATAATAGATTCCATGCTTTGTTAAAGTATGTAAGCAATCAGAATGGAAGATATATTCAGTTGTTTTCATTTAGAAGGAAATAATATTTCATTATGTGTTATCAGTGTAGAGAAACTGTATTTGCAATATGATCAAATATATCATCTATCAGGCAGAGTCATCAAGCTATACAAGCCATGAAATTGGAGTAAATCTGTTTTGTGAAATAGAAAAAGGAAATATATAGCTCTTCTTATATATTACCTATTCATACTGGCACATGTGCAATGTAAAGAAGGTATTGTTAATTCTGGGATTTTCTCCATATTTCAGTGTACTTAATCTTTGTTCATCTTATCAAAGAATGTGAAGCTATAGTCCCTGAGTCTACAAAAATTTACTGAATTAACCATTTGGTTTGATTGATAGAAATGCTTAGAAATTGAGTTGTCTTCAATGCACACTCTGAGTTAGCACATTGGAGTACATAGTATCATGAAGTTTGCTGCTGCTGCTGCTGAGTTGCTTCAGTCATGTCCCACCCTGTGCAACCCCACAGACAGTAGCCCACCAGGCTCCTCCATCCCTGGCATTCTCCAGGCAAGAATACTGTAATGGGTTGCCATTTCCTTCTCCAATGCATGAGAATGAAAAGTGAAAGTAAAGTCATTCAGTGTTCAGTCCTGTCTGACTCTTTGCAACCCCATGGACTGTAGCCTACCAGGCTCCTCCCTCCATGGGATTTTCCAGGCAAGAGTACTGGAGTGGGTTGCCATTTCCTTCTTCCATGAAGCTTGCTAGCACTCTGTGAGTGCGAGCATTTCTCCATGGATCCAGCTTAGATATACACAGGACTTGGGGACAATCCAATATAGAAAATTATGATTTAATCCAATACAGAAAATTGTGATTAAATAATGCCTGAGAATATCAAGGCTAATGAATATCAAAGCTCATGTATCTTCCAAAAAGGAGGGATTTGTATTTGAGATATTTAATTCATGCTAAAACAATTGTTTTTAATTATAAGAAAATCCAAATTATAGAGGGAGGCACAAATGAACAGAATTCGTATAAGAATTTGATGATTTCATTGGGAAATCATAGTCATCTACTTGGCTTAGATAATCATTTTAATTTAAATTTTGAGGTGTCCAAGAACTTAGAAACATGGAAGAAAGCTTTAAACAAAGAATGAAAATGACTTCCACAAGGTTACTAGAATTTGTCAGTGGGGTAATCTTAGTAGGCCAAGTAAAGAAATGATTTAATGACCAGAAGTATTCACTGACCAAGATATCACAAAACGAATATTTATTAATCCCTTTTTATGTGACAATAATAAAATATAAAATATTTATATGAATTATCACATTTAAAATCCTAATAACATTCTGAAAAGTTATATACTATTCTATTATTATCATTATAGATGAGGTAACTAAAATTAGAAGAGATGAAATGTAATAGGATACAGAAATGTGTAAGCACTCACATTGCCCCATTTGGCTTCCTAAAGAGAATCACTTTGTTTACTCAAGATACCTCACAGGATGCTTAATTCAGCTTTGCTCTGATGAGTTGAGTGCTGAGCTGATGGATGAATACGAGATTTAGAGAAGTCAAGAGATGGGAAATCTGCTTTCCTTGAGATTGGAGAGACACAGACCAGACAAGTGGACAAATCAGGAAAGTAGAGAGTTCCAGAGAAGAAAGCTGCAGCCATTTGAAAAGCAACTGCATTGAGGAAAACCAAAAGCAGTGTGAGAGCAGCCGTGAAGGGTGGAAATTTCATCAAAAAGACAATCACATTCTAACAGGATTTTCAGGATGCTTTGTAGCTGATGTCTCCCTGATATTTTAAGAAAAGCTTATGCTTTTCTTCAATAGTTTGAAGTAAAACAGAATCTTTGCTTTCCTATTAATTAAGTTGAGTGAGATTTGGTTTAAAGAGGATGCATTTAGACTCAAAAAGCCTGTTTATTTCCAATTTCATGACGAATTACCCAATTTATATAACTAGCAATTAGTAGAACTGAAATTCCATTCCATATCCAACTTGTAGTCTTTGCTAACAGTATCAGTGTTTTCTCCCAAGCTTATCTTTTTCCTCTTGAGAATAATATTCACTTTAAAAAAAATTTTAAAAACTCCGTAAGCTTTTTTTTTTAAAGAAAAACTACACAGCCACAGAAACAGCTGAACCCATGCTACTGTCTGTAACATTGCAACATCCAGCCAATTATTTAAAATTACAGATTTTAAATTGCAGTTTCACTATCTAGGTTGTGGCTTTTGCTACAGAAAATAGGGATCCTTCTCTTTTCCCAAATAAAAAGAAATTTCAATCCAAGTAGACAAAAAAAAAAAAATACAATAGATAGCTAATAAATTTCAAAGTGAAAACAGAAAGATGTCAAGTGAATGAATGTGGGAAAAAGCTATACCAGGAGAGGTAAGAGGACTTTAGAAAACCTTTAAGCAGTCAAAACACAGAAGCAGAGTCTTCAGAATAACCCAAATTTTATCATAGAAAAGATATTTATAAGGTGTTAGAGGCACAGAGACGAATATGTACCAAAAAGACACTTGTAAAAGTTGTAACATTTTAAAAGGGTGATGAAAAACTCAGTTTCTCTTTCTCTGTTGGTAAACTTATTTGAGTTCAAACACAAGATTCTGGATAAGGTTATTTAATTTAACCATGTTGTTTCCTTATAAATGTTTGGAGCATTTAGAATAATTGTGACTGTTTATCCAAATAATTTTTGTTTAACAGCATGTATGGAGTGTCAGAGAAATCCAAAACACTTACAAATCATGTTTGTTTTTAATCAAACAAAACACTTTAGGAATAAATAATCCTAAATAAGGGTCGTGTTGTTGTTGTATTAGTCTCTCAGTCTTGTCCAACTGTTTGTGACCAAATGGACTGCAGCCCACAATGCTCCTTTGTCCATGGGATTCTCTAGGCATGGATACTGGAGTGGGTAGCCATTCCCTCCTCCAGGGGATCTTCCTGACCCAGGGATCGACCTGGGTCTCATCCTTTGCAGGCAGATTCTTTATCATTTGAGCCACTAGAGAAGTCCAAATAAGGATTACTAGTAATTTAATAATTCTATGAAATGTTTTGTGAATTTTTTTTTCAACATTTTCCTTTCAAGCTTATATTTCAAACAGAGATTTGCTTCATGAGAGGTTTGTTTTATCCTCTGTATGTGAAATATTTTTCACCAATCATGGTCTATAATATTGAGTTATTTCGAAGTTTTATCAGAATTCTCAGGCTGCATTTTGTCTTCATTGCTATGATTATACTTGCTACAGTATTAAACTTTTCAAATTAAAAGAACTTGAGATGTTACCTCTAAAATCAAACATATTATCATTTTTTCTTCCACACATCCCAATATCTACTGGTATCTAGTAAATTGGCTTAAAAAGGCAGCTATCAATAAATTCATGTTGATTTATTGTTCTTTCAGTTGCACAGTATTTGTGATAAGCATTCCCCATAGTTCCTTGAGAGTAAACTGGAAATTCTGCCCCTATAGTTTCCCTAGGAATAATGACTCTCCAGTCAGATCATGATTTGCATTGATCCAGCCAGAGAGTAGCACAAGGAAGTTTTCTCATTTCTGTGTCCAGAAAGATTCATTCCTTTTATCATCCTGAAGTCAGGGGGTGAAATCATAGTTAATATATCTTAGCACATGAACTATTAAGTACATTTTTCTTTGTCTGTAGAAACCAATGGAACACACAGAACTACTGTTTGTTCTCCCCTCTTTAGAAAAAATGTAGAGTAGAGGCTTTTTTATAAAACAAACCTCATTTGGATCAATTTGTTTCTTGATACCACCATTATAATAAGTACTATTTGTATGAGCCAACATTATATGAGGCTTTGGGCTGGAGGAGGACGCGGGTAACAGAGTTAGCACGAATAATATGTTTTCAGTCTTTAGAAAATCCATCATGTTCTCAGTGAAGAATCAAACTCTATAGCTAAAGAACTTAGGAAAACTGAAGTCTAGCCCATATACAAGGGAAGGGAGGGGAACTAAGGTATGCTTCTTGAAAGGGGAACACCAGCCATGAAATTAAAAGATGCTTGCTACTTGGAAGAAAAGTTATGATCAACCTAGACAGCATATTAAAAAGCAGAGACATTTTTTTCCAACAAAGGTCCATCTAGTCAAAGCTATGGCTTTTCCGGTAGACATGTACGGATGTGAGAGTTGGACTATAAAGAAGGCTGAGTGCCAAAGAATTGATGCTTTGAACTGAGATATTGGAGAAGACTCTTGAGAGTCCCTTGGACAGCAAGGAGATCCAATCAGTCCATCCTAAAGGAAATCAGTCCTCAATATTCATTGGTAGGACTAATGCTGAAGCTGAAACTCCATTACTTTGTCCACTTAATGCACAGAACTGACTCATTTTAAAAGATTCTGATGCTAGGAGAGATTAAGGGTGGGAGAAGGAGGGGACAAGAGAGGATGAGATGTTGGATGGCATCACTGACTTGATGGACATGAGTTTGAGTAGGCTCAGGGAGCTGGTGATGGACAGGGAACTCTGGCATGCTGTAGGCCATGTGGTTGCAAAGAGTTGGACATGACTGAGCAACTGAACTGAATTGAACTGAACTGAACTGATTATGTGGGGTTATTCTATAAGAAAGGTTATTCTATTCTCCTTCATTTATATATTTTTCTTTTTTGTCTGTTTGTACATATCAGATCAGATCAGATACGTCTAGCAGACCTCAATTACACTTTTGTACTATGCCACTCCATCACACATCTTTGGTTTCTGATGCTTTAGACCTCTCAGATAAGATCAGATCAGAATTGATCCGTTGTGCCCAACTCTTTGCGACCCCATGAATCGCAGCACACCAGGCCTCCCTGTCCATCACCAACTCCCAGAGTTCACTCAAACTCATGTCCATGGAGTCAGTGACGCCATCCAGACATCTCATTCTCTGTCGTCCCCTTCTCCTCCTGCCCCCAATCCCTCCCAGCATCAGAGTCTTCTCCAATGAGTCAACTCTTCACATGAGGTGGCCAAAGTACTGGAGTTTCAGCTTTAGCATCATTCCTTCCAAAGAAATCTCAGGGCTGATCTCCTTCAGAAGGGACTGGTTGGATCTCCTTGCAGTCCAAGGGACTCTCAAGAGTCTTCTCCAACACCACAGTTCAAAAGCATCAATTCTTTGATGCTCAGCCTTCTTCACAGTCCAGCTCTCACATCCATACATGACCACAGGAAAAACCATAGCCTTGACTAGACGAACCTTTGTTGGCAAAGTAATGTCTCTGCTTTTGAATATGCTATTTAGGTTGGACATAACTTTCCTTCCAAGGAGTAAGTGTCTTTTAATTTCATGGCTGCAGTCACCATCTGCAGTGATTTTGGAGCCCATAAAAATAAAGTCTGACACTCTTTCCACTGTTTCCCTATCTATTTCCCATGAAGTGATGGGACCAGATGCCATGATCTTCATTTTCTGAATATTGAGCTTTAAGCCAACTTTTTCACTCTCCACTTTCACTTTCATCAAGAGGCTTTTTAGTTCCTCTTCACTTGGGCCTATAATAACTTTATTTACAATTGTGCCTGCAATTCAATTCACAGAATTTTTTTATGTAACTCCAGCTTCACTAATAATTGAATATGATGGATAATTTTTATTGTTCTTTTGTCTTGTTTTATTCTGGGAAAATTCTATGTTGCTGAGAAAAATAGAGATTTTATGAAACACATATCATATTGGGCAGGATGAGGGAGAAGGGGGAGAGTTCCATTCCATTCTTTTTTATTCTTTATTGAGTATTTCAAACTTCAGAAAAAGTGAAAATTTGAAACCTTGTTTGAGATAGCATCACTACTGGCCTTCCTACTGTATCTCCCTAAAACCTTTACCTTGCCATTTTATATTCTATCTTATCTTTTTCAAAATGTCCCAAGCCACACCACAACCTTTATTCTCTGCTGATGGCCTAGAATCATGCTTCATTCAAAAACCAATAGCAATTTTATTGGTTTCTCAAGAAAGAAACAAAATAAAAGTAATCATGGGCCGCCGTCATAGGCCATCTGCTGGCCTATATGCTAGCACAGTCAATGGTTACATAATTATTACTATCTTACTCAACTTCAAACAGTTATTTTTTTTAAATAGGCTACTCCCAACTTCTTTATTCTTCTTCATTTGTGTTTGTTTCATGCCTTTATAGTCTCCTATTCATCCCTCAATATCCATGGTGACTCATCTCAATTTGGCTGCTGACTGTCCAAATGTTCCAGATCTTTGGTCTGTTTATTCTTCTCTAGATACATACTCTATCTAGATTTTATCTGATCCAATGTTTAAGATTCAGTTCCATGATTTTAATTACTATCTCTATATAAATGATTCCAAAATATATTACCAATTTCTGATTTCTCCTGAAATTTCTGTAGGGAGAGACATTAGAAAGGGAGAGAGAAAAAAAAAGATTAAAAGGGTGGAAGAGAGATTCATTATCTCTGCTCAATCTCACACAGATCTGACTGCATTATTTTCTCTCAGATAATTTTGCTTCTTTCATAGCATTTATCAATTTTGCTTTAACAGTTATTATTTGTGTCCTCAACTAAACTTTAGCAACAGGGTCTAATCATAGTGTTTACAACTATAGTCAAGTATCCAGGAGTTACCTGTTGGCTCAGATGGTAAAGCATCTGCCTACAATGCGGGAGACCAGGGTTCAATCCCTGGGTTGGGAAGATCTCCTGGAGAAGGAAATGGCAACCCACTACAGTATTCTTGCCTGGAAAATCCCATGTACAGAGGAGCCTGGTAGGTTACAGTCCATGGAATCGCAAAGAGTCAGACATGACTGAGCAACTTATGACTATGATCCAGTACAATGCCTGGAAAGAGTAATTTGCTCAAACAATATTTCTAAAGTAAATTAATGAATATAATCTGGTAGGAGAGTATGTAAGATGAAATGGAGGGCTAGAAGAGCAGCATCCATTCCTGAATAGACCTTATTATTTTTAGGTTGCCTCTTTTCCCTGTGAATGCTTACCATATTCTCCTCTGTCATAAGTCATTCCCTGAAGACCTAAAATTGTTACCACACATGAGCCCTTTTACTTAGCTTATATAAACGTGGGGAAGGCTACAAAGCTTGACCAGATGAAAATTAATAGCTGCCTTTGTTAGATAATACTGACTCTGCTTCCTTTTCTTTTTTAAATAATTTTGTTCTTTGCCACTTCTGAGTCTAGTCCTGTACTTAGTTACCTACTTTTTCAATTTCACAGGAGCTTTGTCTTTCTGCATCTTCTTTCTGATTTGTCTTATACATTGAACCCTAAAATATATTCTTAAATAGCAATTTGTCACTTATATTTTTTTTGAAACATTCAATAGTTCACCAAGATGCACACATAAAACATTTAAAACCCTTCATTGTGTGGCTTTGGCTCAGTTTAACTTCAGCTGTCCTCCCACAAATATTGGATATGTTACACCTGATGAACACTTACTATTTTTCTGGTAACACCCTGAAACCCCCAGCATACATATCAATGTTTAAAATTTGTTTCTGGATGGAGTCCATTTCGATTTAAATCAATGTTCTCCCACATTGTCACTTCTGGTTATATTCCAAAGTCACAGCCTCTCCAGTGGAGTCTAGCTCCTTTAAACCTTAAGGCCTGCCCCTCATTCACACAGCCATCACTTTCTTTTTATATTTGGGGAAGGCAATGGCACCCCACCCCAGTACTTTTGCCTGGAATAAACCTAATATTCTGTTTTAACCAGTTCCTGATCTGCATGACTTCTGACTTGGATTTTCACTTTGTTCTTTGGACCTGGTCCTTGGACTGCTTCTCTGGACTTGACCTTTTCCTGAATTATGCCACTGTGTTTCAGAATCTTTTTACAAATATACTACTTACTTATAACTCTCCTAAGTAAATATTCCAAGCAACCAACCCAACCATGTAACTTTATATCTTAGGGTAAGCCCTCACAGGTAGAATCTTTGCCCAAGAATCATTTCTCAACTCTGCAATCTCAGTCAACTCTGAACAGTTAATACGTTTCACAGTCTCTGACAATAGTCATTGAATGAATAGGTACCTGAATAAATAGGTTTCTATGTTTAGGTCAATCCTCTCCTTGTTTATTTCCTCATTTTATTTTGATTTGCTTTTTCTGATAGTGCATACTATTGTCTGACTTTTTCTATATAGATCTGTGCTGCTGTCTTCCATATTGGACCATGAGTCCCTGGACAGACAGTAAGAAAAGAAACAAGAACCAGTGGATCATTGGATTGTTTTCTTCATATCCTGACAGTGCACTACATGTCAAAGACATACAAGAACAATTTGTATGGAAATCAATATTGAAATTTTCACATATTGCTACATAGTTAAATTTTCAGGGTATGAATCGCTTGCTCTACTGATAGAACAGTTTTCCAATAATGATTTTAAGGGGAAGTAAAACAAAGGCATTGGCTTTATGCATTTAGTAGCTGATTTTGATTTTAATTATGCGCCAAAACAGCATACTCTGTTATCTGGGCTCTCACTGCTTCTACTCTTCCTCTAGTACTATTATTTCTCAAAAAAAAGTACTGTAACAGATTTTGGACTTTCAAAACCTATATGACATCATATTGTTTCCTTGCTCATATTCCTCCACTGACCCTCCAACTCCCTCAGAAAACCAAAATTCATCTCTGACATCATCCAGCAAGTTCTACCACACTAGCAGCTCTCTAAGTACACTGGCTCTTTTATTGTCCCTCAGATCTATTAATCTGCTGATCTTGAATTTTCTATGACACTCTCTGTGCTTGGCTTTCTCTCTTTCCAGAATTCTCTTTCCCCTGAATCATCTTTTTTTATATCCTCCCTTGATACAGGTTTCTGATCACATTTTACATCAGAGGGTCCTTCACTGAACACTCTCTTTAAAGCATCATTCAAGAATTCCACTACACTATTATTCTGCTTTATTTTTTCTCTACAGCAATTATTATCACCTAGAAAATACATTATTTGTTTACTTTTTTTGCTATCTGCCTTCCCTTACTTGTATTTAAGCTTCAGAAGCATGGATTTCACTTTGCTTGCTACTCTTTCCTCAGTGATTAAACTATTTCCTACACTGTTTTAAGGCTAACGGTATGCCTAATTAATAATCTTCCTACTATGGAAAGGTTAAGCATTTCCCATGAATATTTAGAAATACAAGAGTTTTATGTGCTCAGTCATGTCTGATATTTTGCTTTCCCATGGACTGTAGCCTACCAGGCTCCTAAGTCAAGAATACTGACCTGGGTTGCCATTTCCTTTTCCATGGGATCTTCCTGACCCAGGGACTGAACTTGAGTCTCCTTCCTTGCAGGCAGGTTCTTTACTGTTTGAGTCAACAGGGAAGCACGGAAATATAAATAGGTACTCAAATATTTGCTAAATATAAGAATAAATTGAAAATTAATACATTTGGATATAGCAATCAATGATCATATGATTATAAAAATGTGTATATATATGAACTTATACAACATCATCATTCCTGCTCATTCTTTTTTGTTTGCTTTTCTAAATAATTGAAGTTTATGTATGTCCATATAAAGTCAATTTTAACTATGCTATCCAACATATAAGCACTAGAACCATGCTATCTGAATACAATTAAGTACTTAAAATGTGGCTAGGAGAAGACAATGGCACCCCACTCCAGTACTCCTGCCTGGAAAATCCCATGGACAGAAGAGCCTGGTAGGTTGCAGTCCATGGGGTTGCTGAGGGTCGGACTCTACTGAGCAACTTCACTTTCACTTTTCACTTTCATGCATTGGAGAAGAAAATGGCAACCCACTCCAGTGTTCTTGCCAGGAGAATATCAGGGACAGGGGAGCTTGGTGGGCTTCCGTCTCTGAGGTTGCACAGAGTCGGACACGACTGAAGCGACTTAGCAGCAGCAGCAGCAGCAGTACAAATGAAGAGGTACTGTATCTACAAACCCTCTTACACTGTTGGTGGGGATGCAAACTAGTACAGTCCCTATGGAGAACAGTGTGGAGATTTCTTAAAAAACTGGAAATAGAACTGCCTTATGATCCAGCAATCCCACTGCTGGGCATACACACTAAAGAAATCAGAATTGAAAGAGACAGATGTACCCCAATGTTCATTGCAGCACTGTCTATAACAGCCAGGACATGGAAGCAACCTAGATGTCCATCAGCAGATGAATGGATAAGAAAGCTGTGGTACATAACACAATGGAGTATTATTCAGCCATTAAAAAGAATACATTTGAATCAGTTCTAATGAGGTGGATGAAACTGGAGCCTATTATACAGAGTAAAGTAAGCCAGAAAGAAAAACATCAATTCAGCATACTAATGCATATGTATGGAATTTAGAAAGATGGTAAACAATAACCCTGTATACAAGATAGCAATAGAGAAATTGATGCATAGAACAGTCTTTTGGACTCTGTGGGAGAGGGAGAGGGTGGGATGATTTGAGAGAATGGCATTGCAACATGTATAACATCATATAAGAAACGAGTCGCCAGTCCAGGTTCGATGCACGATACTGGATGCTTGGGGCTGGTGCACTGGGAAGACCCAGAGGTATGGTATGAGGAGGGAGGAGGGAGGAGGGTTCAGGATGGGGAAAACATGTATACCTGTGGTGGATTCATTTTGATATATGGCAAAACCAATACAATATTTTAAAGTTAAAAAATTAAATTAAAAGAAAAAGAAAGAAAAAAAGAAAGGGAAAAAAAAACTCACAACAGATGTTAAAGACTTCAGTTAAGTTCAGTCACTCAGTCATGTCCGACTCTTTGGAACCGCATGAATAGCAGCAAGCCAGGCCTCCCTGTCCATCACCAATTCCTGGAGTTCACTCAGACTCACGTCCATTGACTCAGGGATGCCATCCAGCCATCTCATCATTTGTCGTCCCCTTCCCCTCTTGTTCTCAATCCCTCCCAGCATCAGAATCTTTTCCAATGAGTCAATTCTTCACATGAGGTGCCAAAGTACTGGAGTTTCAGCTTTAGTATCATTCCTTCCAAAGAAATCCCAGGGCTGATCTCCTTCAGAATGGACTGGTTGGCTATCCAAGGGCCTCTCAAGAGTCTTCTCCAACACCACAGTTCAAAAGCATCAATTCTTCGGCACTCAGCCTTCTTCACAGTCCAACTCTCAAATCCATACATGACCACAGGAAAAACCATAGCCTTGACTAGACGAAACTTTGTTGACAAAATAATGTCTCTGCTTTTGAATATGTGATCCAGGTTAGACATAACTTTCCTTCCAAGGAGTAAGTGTCTTTTAATTTCATGGCTGCAGTCACCATCTGCAGTGATTTTGGAGCCCAGAAAAATAAAGTCTGACACTGTTTCTCCATCTATTTCCCATGAAGTGATGGGACCGCATGCCATGATCTTAGATTTCTGAATGTTGAGCTTTAAGCCAACATTTTCACTCTCCACTTTCACTTTCATCAAGAGGCTTTTTAGTTCCTCTTCAGTTTCTGCCATAAGGGTGGTGTCATCTGCATATCTGAGGTTATTGATATTTCTCCTGACAATCTTGATTTCAGCTTGTGTTTCTTCCAGTCCAGCATTTCTCATGATGTACTCTGCATATAAGTTAAATAAACAGGGTGACAATATACAGCCTTGACATACTTCTTTTTCTATTTGGAGCCAGTCTGTTGTTCCATCTCCAGTTCTAACTGTTGCTTTCTGACCTGCTTATAGGTTTCTCAAGAGTCAGGTCAAGTGGTCTGGTATTCCCATCTCTTTCAGAATTTTCCACAGTTTATTGTGATCCACACAGTCAAAGGCTTTGCCATAGTCAATAAAACAGAAATAGATGTTTTTCTGGAACTCTCTTGCTTTTTCCATGTTCCAACATCCAGCGAATGTTGGCAATTTGATCTCTGGTTCCTCTGCCTTTTCTAAAACCAGCTTGAACATCAGGAAGTTCATGGTTCACATATTGCTGAAGCCTGGCTTGGAGAATTTTGAGCATTACTTTCCTAGCGTGTGAGATAAGTGCAATTGTGTGGTAGTTTGAACATTCTTTGGCATTGCTTTTCTTTGGGATCACAATGAAAACTGAACTTTTCCAGTCCTGTGGCCATGCTGAGTTTTCCAAGTTTGCTGGCATATTGAGTGCAGCACTTTCACAGCATCATCTTTCAGGATTTGGAATAGCTCAACTGAAATTCCATCACCTCCACTATCCATGTTCATGGTGATGCTTTCTAAGGCCCACTTGACTTCACATTCCAGGATGTCTGGCTCTAGGTGAGTGATCACACCATTGTGATTATCTGGGACGTGAAGATCTTTTTTGTACAGTTCTTTTGTGTATTCTTGCCACCTCTTCTTGATATCTTCTGCTTCTGTTAGGTCCATACCATTTCTGTCCTTTATTGAGCCATATTCCATACTAAAGACTTAGCATGGAATAATAATACAAAATATCTCATTAATAAATTTTTATATTGAGTAAACATGGATATTGGAGAAGGCAATGGCACCCCACTCCAGTACTCTTGCCTGGAAAATCCCATGGACGGAGGAGCCTGGTAGGCTACAGTCCTTGGGGTCACTAAGAGTCGGACACAACTGAGCGACTTCACTTTCACTTTTCACTTTCTTGCATTGGAGAAGGAAATGGCAACCCACTCCAGTGTTCTTGCCTGGAGAATTCCAGGGATGGGGAGCCTGATGGGCTGCCGTCTATGGGGTCGCACAGAGTCAGACACGACTGAAGTGACTTAGCAGTAGCAAACATGGATATATTAGTGTTTTGAATATAATGACCCAGATAAATATATTATAAAATTAACTTACTTATTTTTACCTTTCTTAATGTACGAAAATTAGGAAATTTTAAATGATAAATGTGTCTCTATTGATTATAACTGCATTGGCCAACACTGATACAAAACCTTTGGACAGAATCAATTTCCTAGATTAATTTATTGTTAGGTATCAGAGCTTAGTTACACTGAAAATGCTAAATTAAAAAAATTTTTTAATCACTAAAAGCAATTACCACTTAATATCACAGAATATTATCTCTACCAATGATCTAGCATTTTTATCTTATCAAACAAAACTATCTAAACATTTTATGTTTTCATAATTTTTCATTTTTCCTTATTTCTTATGTTTTACTGTAAAACACTCAAAATCAAATTTACCTCTCAGTCTTATGTTTCTGATATCATCATATCTGTCTATTTGTTATATTTTTAACAATCTTTTCATATTTTAAAATATCTTATGTGTATACGAAGCCATCTTTGCATCTAATTCTTTACGGAAACAAATAGAAACCAATTTATTGTTAATTAATTTCAATTATAATTATGACCACTATATATATATCACACATTGATAATTTATTATACTATATACATTTAATAAATATATCTCATTTACTTGCTACAATGAACCCTCTGAAATTCTCATGGGAAAAGAAACTGAGGCCTTGAGAAGTTAAATATAACTCAGTACACTTGTTGCCTAGTTCAAAAATCACTATCCCTAACAGAGATAGCCATGTAGTTACAATGTTAACCTTAGACTACATTGTTATGATAGTATTCAACTGGATCCAAAATTTCAAAACCAGCATAAAAATCTGGGTGTTATACTTTGAATATTTATTACTAATGCTTAATTTGGTAATAACTATTAGAGGGATTTTCATGTGTTTACTGTGAGGAGCCTCTCAGCACCTGAGATTTTTAATTTTTCAGAAACAGTTTAAAATAGTTCCCTATTCACTGTTGGCATCGCCTCAATCACCTCCTACACCCAAAAATTACAGAGGAAAACACAAAGTTCCTGTGACATCTTGTGACATCCTCAAGCTAAGGCACATTAAAATTCCAGGTATTGGTATCAAATGGCATTTATACAATCAGGGATATACTTTAAAAGTGGAACCAAGTCCTGATAATAGAGTGGATTTACCAGACTGCCTTACCAATAAGTGCTGGCATGTAATATTAAGTGAGTCTCCCAAGGGAGATGAACAATACTGTATATATATGTTACACCTTTCATACAGCAGGATCTCCAGATGCCTTACTAGTTTTATCTACAAAGATCAATCACTCATAACTGAAGGCTGTCACCTCTGGGATCCACTATGACAGCCATTCTACAGCATAGCAGCATTTAGGAAGGGAAATGGACAAATAACCTCTCAAGAGAAAAAGGTAGAAAAAATTTTATGTAACCAGAAGGTAATTACACCACTGGAATTTATCGGAGATGCATACATTCATATCCCTCTTTTTACTGATCCCTGTGTCTGACTAGATAGATCAAAAAACTCTCAGGTAAGGGTGGCAACTTTGTTGAGGCTCCATGTGTGGCCTGTATTTGCTTATCCAATGTCTATGTTAATAAGATGATATGCAAATAAAATGCATCCTGCGATCTTGCTCTTATTATGCTGACAGAGGTCTGAACATTGTATTACAAGTAAGTGCTGTTCCTGTCCTTTGTTCCAGAATTGACCACTTGTTTGTAATGATTACTTTGGTGTTAATAAAAGGTCTGTTGTAGCAACTCTGGGTTTCCTTACTGAACATCCAGAGAGGTCCATGTCAGGGGTAAACCTGCGCTGTAAATAATCAGCACTCAGTCCAAGAGGCACAGATGCAAGTCAGTTCTGAGTCATTTTAAATAACCTGTTTGCACAGTTAACTTCCCTCCTGCTGTGGAAAGGTTATACATTTTCCACTGTAATTTTAGATTTCTTTTTATTCTCTCACTTTCTCATGGAAAAAAAAAAAAAAAGCAGTTTTTGATGACACCTGAAAGAAAAGAAACAGCTCAATTATTGATCAGCATCCTTGATTGCAGCATAGCGAAGTGCATTTCATAGATTGTATTTGAGGTGTTTTTAATTGACTGATACATTATTTTCTCAAGCACAAAGGAGAACTCTGGGGAAGTTCAGCCGTCTTTCAGAAGCTGGGGAATGCCATGAGAAGCTGTTTTGAACTGTTCTTAGACTAGTTGAAAAGCACAGTGGAAGTGTTTTCCTTCAAAATTCTTGTATTTACCCTCTCTTAAAAATGTTTTTAAACACATGCCAAAGCCACCTTCAGTGAATGAGTTTATTAAAGAAAGCAATGTCTAATTCCAAAGCAGAGGATATGCTGAACCATAATATTTATAGAGGGCCAAATGACACATACACATACATACTGTTTACTGTTATATACACCGAGAGAGAGAATATCAGCCTCAAGACACATACTATCTGAATTTTATGAAGAAGGTTAGCTCTCAAATTTCCAAATGTACTCCAGTTGTCATAATTTAGTCCTTTTCCCCTGTTCACTGAATACCAACAGAGGCAAAGGAAAGCTTGAAACCTTTGGTTTTACATATAAGTCTGCATTATGCCTGATCATAAATAATGCATATGTGCACAAGTATTTGATTTGTGTTTATGTGTGGATGTATGTGATATTAAAGTATTCATTTACAATTATGTTTATGATTTTGTTTTTGTTCATATGTCCTAAACTGTCTTTTCCATTTATGCTTTCTTTTTCAATCTCATTGGGAACATACAGGTCGTTACACACACATACATACACCATCATCATCATCATCATTTTATTTGAGACTTTCTGTGGTTTCTGTATCTGAATATCTATTTTCTTCTTCAGTTTTGAGAAGTTTTCAGACATTTCACTAAATACATTTTCAATCGCCTTTTCTCTCTCCTTGTCAGGGACACCTATAATGTCAGTGTTGTCATATTTGATGTTATTCCACAGATGCCTTAAACAGTTACCATATTTTATATTTGTTTTTCTTTTGCTGATCTCATTTGGAAAGTTTCCATTATTCAATCTTTCAGATAATTTGTGCATTATTATGTGTCACCTAGTCTGGTGTTTATTCCTTCCAGTGTGTTTTTCATTTTAGTTATTGCATTCTTCAATTCTGACTAGTCTGGTTCTTTCATATATTTTCTAGTTCCTTATTAAAATTCTCACTGTGTTCATGTATCATTTCCCTTAATTCAGTTAGCATTTTTACTACTAATGCTTTGAATTATTTATCTGATAAATTGCTTATTTCTGTTCTATTGGTTGTTTTTTTAAGCTGACCCTTGCTTTTTCAGTTGAGACAGTCATGTCTTCTCATTTTGTCTAATGTTCTTTGTTTCTATGAAATAAGGTGAAACAGTTACTTATTGCAGTCTAGAAGGAATATCTTTATTTAGGATGTCACTATACAGTCTGCCATGTCCAGTGGTTTTGGAGAGAGGACAGGACTTGAGGTGAATATAAATCAGGTCTTTCCTTGGGTGTTCCAGTAGCTATCACCCTGTAGGTGATGGGGATGAAGATGGAGGGGCGAGTCCAGAGCCAGCTTTGAGTCAGAGCTTGTTCTATGCTCAGTGGCTATTGTCACCTTATTGAGGGTAGGGTCAGGTCCCAAGTTGCTAGTGTGAAAGCCCTGAAGGTTGAGTCTGAGTCATCTTAACTCCCTTCAAATGTGAGCTGTACCTCTTTTCCAGCACTGGCACACTTGCTCCAGAGGAGAGCAGTGCTGGAGGAGGGGCCAGTGTGGGCATTCAGCTAACTCTGTAGCATGAGCTGTGGTAGTCTGGCCACAATGAGATTTAGACTGCCTCTGATGAACCATCCATGTCAGCACCAGCAATGGCTTCACCCTCTGCTCAGACACTGCTTCAGGTTTGAGGCCCCTCAGTATTTTCATTGCTGAAGTCTTTCCTCTGTCATGGAAACTCTGGTTCCAGCTTGAAACTGCAGCATGAGGCAAGCAGGGCTGGAGTGTTCACTCAGCTCAGGTTGGGGTGCACCCAGGAGTAGTTGTGGGAAACCAGTCAGCAAACCGTGAAACTCTGGTTCCAGCTTGAAACTGCAGCATGAGGCAAGCAGGGCTGGAGTGTTCACTCAGCTCAGGTGGGGGTGCACCCAGGAGTAGTTGTGGGAAACCAGTCAGCAAACCGTGAATTCTCAATCCACATTCTCTGCCCTGTGTACTTTTCGTGGGAGGGTCCAGGCTTCCCACAACCGTTGGGTTAGTCCTACCTCCTCTCCAACCACCCAAGGGGGCTTGTCTTCCCTTTGTTGAACCCAGGATTGGGGTACCCAATATGTGGCCCTAGCCACTCACTCTCCAGGAAGGATCTCTGTCATATAATCTCCCTTTTCTTCTGAATTCCCACCCAAAAGCACAGGTCAACCTGATGGCTTTTCTTCCCTTTTCACAAGATTCCATGTGGATCTTTCTTACAGCTTTGGTCATACAAGAGTCTTTCTGCCAGATTCAATTTAGTTTTTAGTGAGAAGTGTTCTATATATATATATGTTTTTGATACTCTTAAGTTAATTTTATTTGTGCACACTGACCTAGAGCAGAGAAATTCTCTCTAACATGAGTGTTTATCAGGTTTGTGTTTCCATTAGGTTAACTGAGTATGATCTTTTGCCATATATACAATAATTTTGCAAATTTAGTTAACTTCCCTTTCTCTATGTCAGGATAAGAAATAGTTAATGCCACAAAGAAGAAAGATATGGAAACCAAGACTGAGTTAGAGAAGAATGAAATAGAGGATTTTTATAAAATACTATTCACTTGATAATTTCCTGCTATTCATCAATGACTAATACAAAAGCTCATATTTTCTAAACGGTTGCTATGAGAAAAACATCATAAAAAGTGACACACATATATATAAGCATGAGAGAGATTATCTCACTAATAATTATTATTAATAGTCCCATTTTTACAGATGAGAATACTGAGTTCTAGAAGGCTATATAGCTAATAGATAGCAGAGCTAAGATTAAAACCTGGCCAGGCAGGATCACTCATGTAGTGAGACTCATTCAAAAAAGTGCCACAAGTAATTAGTTTTTATTTTTATTTTTTTCAGATTATATGCCTTTTTTCAAAAAAGTTTTAATTGGAGGCTAACTACTTTACAATATTGTGGTAGTTTCTGCCATACAGTCACATGAATCAGCCATAGGTGTACTTGTGTTCCCCATCCTGATCCTCCCCTTCCCATCCCTCAGGGTCATCCCAGTGCACCAGCCCTGAGCAGCCTGTCTCATGCATCGAAGCTGGATTGGAGATCTACTTCACATATGGTAATATACATGTTTTAATGCTATTCTCTCAAATCATCACACCTTCACCTTCTCCCACAGAGTCCAACAGTATTTTCTTTACACCTGTGTCTCTTTTGCTGTCTTATATATAGGTTCATCATTACCATCTTTCTAAATTCCATATATATGTGTTGGTATTTTTCTTACTGACTTACTTCCTTCTGTATAATAGGCTCCAATATTATATATATATTATATATAATATATATATAATATATAGTATTACATAGGCTCCAGTATTATATATAATATATATATAGTATTATAGGCTCCAGTATTCTATATATATATATATTATATATAGAATATATATATTATACATAGAATATATATATTATATATATTCTCCAGAATATATGTAAATTCCATATATACTGTGTATATATATCTATATATATAGATAATATATATAATATATATTCTCCAGAATATATATAAATTCCATATATACTATATATATATATCTATATATATAGATAATATATATACTATATATATATATAGTATATAATGTATAGTATTATAGGCTCCAGTATTATATATATATTATATATATTCTCCAGAATATATATAAATTCCATATATACTGTATTGGTATTTTTCTTGCTGACTTACTTCCTTCTGTATAATAGGCTCCAGTTTCATCCACCTCCTTAGAACTGAATCAAATGCTTTCTTTTTAATAGCCGAGTAATATTCCATTGTGTATATGTATGGCAGCTTTCTTATCCATTCATCTGCCAATGGATATCTAGGTTGCTTCCGTCTCTTGGCTATTGTAAACAGTGCTGTGATTAACATTGGGGTACACATGTATCTTTCAATTCTGATTTCCTCAGTGTGCATGCCCAGCAGTGGGATTGCTGGATCATATGGCAGTTCTATTTCAGTTTTTTAAGGAATCTCCACACTGTTCTCCATAGGGACTGTACTAGTTTGCATTCCCACCAACAGTGAAAGAGGGTTCCTTTTTCTCCTCACCCCCCTCCAGTATTTATTGTTTGTAGACTTTTTGATAGGAGCCATTCTGACCAGTGTGAGATGGTACCTCATTGTGGTTTTGATTTGCATTTCTCTGATAATGAGTGATGTTGGGCATCTTTTCATGTGTTTGTTAGCTATTTGTATGTCTTCTTTGGAGAAGTATCTATTTAGTTCTTTGGCTCATTTTTTTTTTTTTTTTTTTATTGAATCATTTATTTTTCTGGAATTGAGCTGCATGAGTTGCTTGTATATTTTTGAGATTAATTTTTTGTCAGTTGCTTCATTTGTTATTATTTTCTCCCATTCTGAAGGCTGTCTTTTCACATTGCTTATAGTTTCCTTCTTTGTGCAAAAGCTTTTAAGTTTAATTAGGTCCCATTTATTTTTGCTTTTATTTCCATTACTCTGGGAGGTTGATCATAGGGGATCCTGCTGTGATTTATGTCAAAGAGTATTTCGCCTATGTTTTCCTCTAGGAGTATAGTTTCTGGTCTTACATTTAGATCTTTAATCCTGTTAAGTTTATTTTTGTATATGGTGTTAGAAAGTGTTCTAGTTTCATTCTTTTACATGTGGTTGACCAATTTTCCCAGCACCACTTGTTAAAGTGATTGTCTTTTTTCCATTGTATAGTCTTGCCTCCTTTGTCAAAGGTGTTCATAGGTGCTTGGTGTCTCTGGGCTTTTTATTTTATTTGATCTATTTTATTGAAATTTCTATTTCCATTGATCTATGTTTCTGTCTTTGTGCCAGTACCATACTGTCTTGATGAGTGCTGCTTTGTAGTAGAGCCTGAAATCAGGCAGGGTGATTCCTCCAGTTCCATCCTTCTTTCTCAAGATTGCTTTGGCTATTCGAGGGTTTTTTTGTAATTCCATACAAATTGTAAAATAATTTGTTCTAATTCTCTGAAAAATAACATTGGTAGCTTGATAGGAATTGCATTGAATCTATAGATTGCTTTGGGTATTATACTCATTTTCACTATATTGATTCTTCCAATCAATGAACATGGTATATTTCTCCATCTATTTGTGTCCTCTTTGATTTCTTTCAGCAGTGTTTCATAGTTTTTTGTATATAGGTCTTTTGTTTCTTTAGGTAGATTTATTCCTAAGTATTTTATTCTTTTTGATGCAATGGTGAATGGAATTGTTCCCTTAATTTCTCTTTCTGTTTTCTCATTGTTAGTGTATAGGAATGCAATGGATTTCTCTGTGTTAATTTTATGTCCTGCAACTTTACTGTATTCACTGATTAGCTCTAGTAATTTTCTGGTGGGGTCTTTAGGGTTCTCTATGTAGAGGATCATGTCATCAGCAAACAGTGAGAGTTTTACTTCTTCTTTTCCAATCTGGATTCCTTTTATTTCTTTTTCTGCTCTGATTGCTGTGGCCAAAACTTCCAAAACTATGCTGAATAGTAGTGGTGAGAGTGAGTATCCTTGTCTTGTTCTTCACTTTAGGGGAAATGCTTTCAATTTTTCACCATTGGGATAATGTTTGCTGTGGGTTTATCACATATGACTTTTATTATGTTCAGGTATGTTCCTTCTATGCCTGCTTTCTGGAGGGTTTATATCATAAATGGATGTTGAATTTCATCAAAGTCTTTAGCTGCATCTACTGAGATAATCATATGGTTTTCATCTTTTAATTTGTTAATGTGGTGTATCACATTGATTGATTTGTGAATACTGAAGAATCCTTGCATCCCTGAGATAAAGCCCACTTGGTCATGATGTATGATCTTTTTAATATTTTCTTGGATTCTGTTTGCTAGATTTTTTAAAGAAATTTTACACCTGTGTTCAACAGTGATATTGGCCTGTAGTTTTCATTTTTTGTGGTATCTTTGTCTGGTTTTGGTATTAGGGTGATGGTGGCCTCATAGAATGAGTTTGGAAGTTTATCTTCCTCTAGAAGTTTACCTTCCTCTGCAATTTTCTGGAAGAGTTTGAGTAGGATAGGGGTTAGTTCTTCTCTAAATTTTTGGTAGTCTCTTATGATCCGTTGTATTTTTGTGTTGTATGTTGTGATTTCTCTATTTCCATTTCTAATTTTGCTAATCTGATTCGTCCCCTTTGTTTCTTGATGAGCCTGGTTAATGGTTTGTCTCTTTTATTTATCCTTTCAAAGAAACAGCTTTTAATTTTGTTGATTTTTAATTTTAATTTAATTTTTAATTTTAATTTTGTTGATTTTTACTATGGTCTCTTGCTTCTTTTGCATTTATTTCTGCCATAATTTTTATGATTTCTTTCCTTCTACTAACCCTGGGGTTCTTCATTCTTCGTTTTATAGTTGCTTTAGGTGTAAAGTTAGGTTATTTATTTGATTTCTCTCCTGTTTCGCAAGGTAGGATTCTATTGCTATGAACCTTACACTTAGCACTACTTTTACTGAATCCCATAGGTTTTGGGTTGTTGTTCTTTCTTTTTTATTTGTTTCTATGCATATTTTGCCCTACCTGCGAGCTGCGCACTGAGAGCGCCTGGCCTACCCGCGAGCGGCACACTGAGAGCGCCACGCTGGCTGCGCGGCACACTGAGAGCGTGGCCGAGAGGAGCTACCCCACGACCAAAGAAGGACGGCGGTGAGGACTGGCGCACTAAGCACAGCCGAGAGGATCTACCACACGACCGAGGTCAGGAAGGGCGGCGGTGAGGGGAGACCACTCGTCCAAGGTAAGGTGCGATGGTTGTGCTTTGCTGGAGCAGCCCTGAAGATATACCCCACGCCCAAGGTAAGAGAAACCCAAGTAAGACGGTAGGTCTTGCAAGAGGGCATCAGAGGGCAAATACACTGAAACCAAAGTAAAGAAAACTAGTCAATCTAATCACACCAGGACCACAGCCATGTCTAACTCAATGAAAATAAGCCATGCCCATGGGGCAACCCAGGATGTGCGAGTCATGGTGGAGAGATCTGAAAAGGTGTGGTCCGCTGGAGAAGGGAATGGCAAACCACTTCAGTATTCTTGCCTTGAGAACCCCATGAACAGTATGAAAAGGCAAAATGATAGGATACTGAAAGAGAAACTCCCAAGGTCAGTAGGGGCCCAATATGCTACTGGAGATCAGTGGAGAAATAACTCCAGAAAGAATGAAGGGATGGAGCCAAAGCAAAAAGAATACCCAACTGTAGATGTGTCTGGTGATAGAAGCAAAGTCCGATGCTGTAAAGAGCAATATTGCATAGGAACCTGGAATGTCAGGTCCATGAATCAAGGCAAATTGGAAGTGGTCAAACAAGAGATGGCAAGAGTGAATGTCAACATTCTAGGAATTAGCGAACTAAAATGGACTGGAATGGGTGAATTTAACTCAGAGGACCATTATATCTACTACTGCGGGCAGGAATCCCTCAGAAGAAATGGAGTGGCCATCATGGTCAACAAAAGAGTCCAAAATGGAGTATTTGGATGCAATCTCAAAAACGACAGAATGATCTCTGTTCGTTTCCAAGGCAAACCATTCAATGTCACAGTAATCCAAATCTATGCCCCAACCAGTAACGCTGAAGAAGCTGAAGTTGAACGGTTGTATGAAGACCTACAAGACCTTTTAGAAATAACACCCAAAAAAGATGTCCTTTTCATCATAGGGGACTGGAATGCAAAAGTAGGAAGTCAAGAAACACCTGGAGTAACAGGCAAATTTGGCCTTGGAATACAGAATGAAGCAAGGCAAAGAGTAATAGAGTTTTGCCAAGAAAATGCATTGGTCATAGCAAATACCCTCTTCCAACAACACAAGAGAAGACTCTATACATGGACATCACCAGATGGTCAACACGGAAATCAGATCGATTATATTCTTTGTAACCAAAGATGGAGAAGCTCTATACAATCAGCAAAAACAAGACCAGGAGCTGACTGTGGCTCAGACCATGAAGTCCTTATTGCCAAATTCAGACTGAAATTGAAGAAAGTAGGGAAGACCACTAGACCATTCAGGTATGACCTAAATCAAATACCTTATGATTATACAGTGGAAGTGAGAAATAGATTTAGGGGCCTAGATCTGATAGATAGAGTGTCTGATGAACTATGAAATGAGGTTCGTACATTGTACAGGAGACAGGGATCAAGACCATCCCCATGGAAAAGAAATGCAAAAAAGCAAAATGGCTGTCTGGGGAGGCCTTACAAATAGCTGTGAAAAGAAGAGAAGCGAAAAGCAAAGGAGAAAAGGAAAGATATAAACATCTGAATGCAGAGTTCCAAAGAATAGCAAGAAGAGATAAGAAAGCCTTCTTCAGCGATCAATGCAAAGAAATAGAGGAAAACAAAAGAATGGGAAAGACTAGGGATCTATTCAAGAAAATCAGAGATACCAAAGGAACATTTCAGGCAAAAATGGGCTCGATAAAGGACAGAAATGGTATGGACCTAACGGAAGCAGAAGATATTAAGAAGAGGTGGCAAGAATGCACAGAAGAATTGGACAAAAAAGAGCTTCACGACCCAGATAATCATGATGGTGTGATCACTGACCTAGAGCCAGACATCCTGGAATGTGAAGTCAAGTGGGCCTTAGAAAGCATCACTACGAACAAAGCTAGTGGAGGTGATGGAATTCCAGTGCAGCTATTCCAAATCCTGAAAGATGATGCTGTGAAAGTGCTGCACCCAATATGCCAGCAAATTTGGAAAACTCAGCAGTGGCCACAAGATTGGAAAAGGTCAGTTTTCATCCCAATCCCAAAGAAAGGCAATGCCAAAGAGTGCTCAAACTACCGCACAATTGCACTCATCTCACACGCTAGTAAAGTAATGCTCAAAATTCTCCAAGCCAGGCTTCAGCAATATGTGAACTGTGAATTTCCTGATGTGCAAGCTGGATTTAGAAAAGGCAGAGGAACCAGAGATCAAATTGCCAACATCCGCTGGATCATCGAAAAAGCAAGAGAGTTCCAGAAAAACATCTATTTCTGCTTTATTGACTATGCCAAAGCCTTTGACTGTGTAGATCACAATAAACTGTGGCAAATTCTGAAAGAGATGGGAATACCAGACCACCTGATGTGCCTCTTGAGAAATCTGTATGCAGGTCAGGAAGCAACAGTTAGAACTGGTCATGGAACAACAGACTGGTTCCAAATAGGAAAGGGAGTACGTCAAGGCTGTATATTGTCACCATGTTTATTTAACTTATATGCAGAGTACATCATGAGAAATGCTGGACTGGAAGAAACACAAGCTGGAATCAAGATTGCCGGGAGAAATATCAATAACCTCAAATATGCAGATGATACCACCCTTATGGCAGAAAGTGAAGAGGAACTAAAAAGCCTCTTGAGGAGAGTGAAAGTGGAGAGTGAAAAGTTGGATTAAAGCTCAACATTCAGAAAACGAAGATCATGGCATCTGGTCCCATCACTACATGGGAAATAGATGAAGAAACAGTGGAAACAGTGTCAGACTTTATTTTTCTGGTCTCCAAAATCACTGCAGATGGTGACTGCAGCCATTAAATTAAAAGACGCTTACTCCTTGGGAGGAAAGTTATGACCAACCTAGATAGCATATTCAAAAACAGAGACATCACTTTGCCAATAAAGGTTCACCTAGTCAAGGCTATGGTCTTTCCTGTGGTCATGTATGGATGTGAGAGCTGGACTGTGAAGAAAGCTGAGCACCGAAGAATGGATGCTTTTGAACTGTGGTGCTGGAGAAGACTCTTGAGAGTCCCTTGGACTGCAAGGAGATCCAACCAGTCCATTCTGAAGGAGATCAGCCCTGGGATTTCTTTGGAAGGAATAATGCTAAAGCTGAAACTCCAGTATTTTGGCAACCTCATGCGAAGAGTTGACTCATTGGTGAAGACTCTGATGCTGGGAGTGATTGGGGGCAAGAGGAGAAGGGGACAGCAGAGGAAGAGATGGCTGGATGGCATCACTGACTCGATGGATGTGAGTCTGAGTGACTCCGGGAGTTGGTGATGGACAGCGAGGCCTGGCGTGCTGCAGTTCATGGCGTCGCAAAGAGTCGGACACAACTGAGCGACTGATCTGTTCTGATCTGATGCATATTTTGATCTCTTTTTTTTGTAAATTTCTTCTGTGATTTGTTGGTTATTCAAAAGTGTGTTGTTTAGCCTCTATAGGTTTATATTTTTAATAGTTTTTTTTCCCTCTAGTTGATGTTTAATTTTACCAGATTGTGATCAGAAAAGATGCTTGAAACTATTTTAATTTTTTTGAATTTACCAAGGCTAGATTGATGGCCCAGGATGCGTTCTATCCTGGAGACGGTTCCGTGAGCACCTGTGAAAAAGTTGAGATTCATTGTTTTAGGGTAAAATGTCCTATAGATTTAATTTAGGTCATACCTGAATGGTCTAGTGGTTTTCCCTACTTTCTTCAATTTCAGTCTGAATTTGGCAATAAGAAGTTCATGGTCCGAGCCACAGTCAGCTCCTGGTCTTGTTTTTGCTGATTGTATAGAGCTTCTCCATCTTTGGCTGCAAAGAATATAATCGATATGATTTCAGTGTTGACCATCTGGTGATGTCCATGTATAGAGTCTTCTCTTGTGTTGTTGGAAGAGGGTATTTGCTATGACCAGTGCATTTTCTTGGCAAAACTCTATTAGTCTTTGCCCTGCTTCATTCTGTATTCCAAGGCCAAATTTGCCTGTTACTCCAGGTGTTTCTAGACTTCCTACTTTTGCATTCCAGTCCCCTATAATGAAAAGGACATCATTTTGGGTGTTAGTTATAAAATGTCTTGTAGGTCTTCATAGAACCGTTCACCTTCAGCTTCTTCAGCGTTACTGGTTGGGGCATAGATTTGGATTACTGTGACATTGAATGGTTTGCCTTGGAAACGAACAGAGATCATTCTGTCATTTTTGAGATTGCATCCAAGTACTGCATTTCGGACTCTCTTGTTGACCATGGTGGCCACTCCGTTTCTTCTGAGGGATTCCTGCCCACAGTAGTAGATATAATGGTCATCCGAGTTAAATTCACCCATTCCAGTCCATTTTAGTTCGCTAATTCCTAGAATGTCGACATTCACTCTTGCCATCTCTTGTTTGACCACTTCCAATTTGCCTTGATTCATGGACCTGACATTCCAGGTTCCTATGCAATATTGCTCTTTACAGCATCGGACTTTGCTTCTATCACCAGACACATCCACAGCTGGGTATTCTTTTTGTTTTGGCTCTATCCTTTCATTCTTTCTGGAGTTATTTCTCCACTGATCTCCAGTAGCATATTGGGCCCCTACTGACCTGGGGAGTTTCTCTTTCAGTATCCTATCATTTTGTCTTTTCATACTGTTCATGGGGTTCTCAAGGCAAGAATACTGAAGTGGTTTGCCATTCCCTTCTCCAGTGGACTACACCAAAGGTTGGCTTAAAGCTCAACATTCAGAAAACGAAGATCATGGCATCTGGTCCCATCACTGCATGTGAAATAGATGGGGATACAGTGGAAACAGTGTCAGACTTTGTTTTTCTGGGCTCCAAAATCACTGCAGATGGTTACTGCAGCCATTTAATTAAAAGACGCTTACTCCTTGGAAGGAAAGTTATGACCAACCTAGATAGCATATTCAAAAGCAGAGACATTACTTTGCCAACAAAGGTTCGCCTAGTCAAGGCTATGGTCTTTCCTGTTGTCATGTATGGATGTGAGAGCTGGACTGTGAAGAAGGCTGAGCGCCGAAGAATTGATGCTTTTGAACTGTGGTGTTGGAGAAGACTCTTGAGAGTCTCTTGGACTGCAAGAAGATCCAACCGGTCCATTCTGAAGGAGATCAATCCTGGAATTTCTTTAGAAGGAATGATGCTAAAGCTGAAACTCCAGTATTTTGGCCACCTCATGCGAAGAGCTGACTCATTGGAGAAGACTCTGATGCTGGGAGGGATTGAGGGCAGGAGGAGAAGGGGACGACAGAGGATGAGATGGCTGGATGGCATCACTGACTCGATGGATGCGAGTCTGGGTGACCTCCAGGTGCTGGTGATGGACAGCGAGGCCTGGCGTGCTGTGGTTCATGGGGTCGCAAAGAGTCGGACACGACTGAGCGACTGATCTGATCTGATCTGATCTGTCCTATAGATAATAATTAGGCCTAACTGATCCATTGTATCATTTAAAGTTTGTGTTTCCTTAGTAGTTTTCATTTCAGTTGATCTATCCATAGGTGTGAATGGAGTATTAAAGTCTCTCATTATTACTGTGTTACTGTTAATTTCCCTTTTCATATTTGTTAGCATTTGTCTTACGTATTGCAGTGCTCCTATGTTGGGTGCGTATATAATTATAATTGTTATATCTTCTTCTTGGATTGATCCTTTGATCATTAAGTAGTGTCCTTCCTTATCTGTTTTCCCGGCCTTTATTTCAAAGTCTATTTTATCTGAGAAGAATATTGCTACCCTTGCTTTCTTTTGGACTCCATTTTGTGAAATATCTTTTCCCAGCCCTTCACTTTCAGTCTGTATGTGTTTGAAGTGAGTCTCTTGTAGACAGCATATATAGGGGTCCTGTTTTTGTATCCACTCAACCAATCTTTGTCTTATGGTTGGGGCATTCAATCCATTTACATTTAAGGTAATTATTGATAAGTATGATACCATTGCCATTTACTTTGTTATTTTGGATTTGCGTTTATAAACCTTTTCTGTATTTCATGTCTAGAGGAGATCCTTTAGCATTTGTTGAAGGGCTGATTTGTTGGTGCTAAATTCTCTCAACTTTTGCTTGTCTGTAAAGCTTTTGATCTCCTTCATATTTGAATGAGATCCTTGTTGGGTACAGTAATCTGGGTTATAGGTTTTCTCTTTCATCACTTTAAGTATGTCCTGCCATTCCCTTCTGGCTTGAAGAGTTTCTATTGAAAGATCAACTGTTATCCTTATGGGGATCCCCTTGTGGGTTATTTGTTGTTGTTTTCCCTTGCTGCTTTTAATATTTGTTATTTGTGTTTGATCTTCATTTATTTGATTAATATGTGTCTTGGGGTATTTTGCCTTGGGTTTATCCTGTTTGGGACTCTCTGGGTTTCTTGAAGTTGAGTGGCTATTCTCCTTCCCCATTTTAGGGAAGTTTTCAACTATTATCTCCTCAAGTATTTTCTCATGCCCTTTCTTTTTGTCTTCTTCTTCTGGGACTCCTATGATTCGAATGTTGGGGCATTTAACATTGCCCCAGAGGTCTCTGAGGTTGTCCTCATTTATTTTAATTCTTTTTCCCTCTCCTTCATTTATTTCCACCATTCTATCTTCCACCTGGTTTATCCTATCTTCTTTCTTGGTATTCTACTGTCAGTTCCCTCCAGAGTGCTTTTGATTGCACTTATTGCATTATTCATTATTGATTGACTCTTTTTTATTTCTTCTAGGTACTTGTTAAACTTTTCTTGCATCTTCTCAATCCTTGTCTCCAGATTATTTATCTGTACCTTTATTTTGTTTTCAAAATTTTAGATCATTTTTACTATCATTATTCTGAATTCTTTTTCAGTTAGACTCCCTATCTCCTCATCTTTTGTTTGTTTTGGTGGGTTTTTATCATGTTCCCTTACCTAGTGAATATTTCTCTGCTTTTTCATCTTGTTTAGGTTGCTGTGATTGGGGTGGCCTTTCTGTATGCTGGAAGTTTGTGGTTCCTTTTTATTGTGTAGCTTCCTCCCTGTGGGTGAGGTTTGATGAGTGGCTTGTCAAGGTTTCCTGGTTAGGGAAGTTTGCAATGGTGTTCTGGTCAGTGGAGGTGGATCTCTTCTCTCTGGAGTACAATGAAATGTCCAGTAGTGACTTTTGAGGTGTCTATGGTTTGGTGTGACTTTTGGGCACCTGTTTTTCTGCTCAGGGTTATGTTCCTGCTTTGTTGGAGAATTAGCTTGGTATGTTGTGCTCTGAAACTTGTTGGCTCTTGGATGGAGCTTGGTTTATATGTAGGTATGGAGGCTTTTGGATTAATTTTTGTCAATAAATGGCCCCTGGAGTCAGGAGATTTCTGTTGTTCTAAAGTTTTGGATTTAAGCCTCCTGTCTCTGGCTTTCAGTCTTATTCTTAGAGCAGCCTGAAGACTTCTCCATCCATACAGCACGGATGATAAAACATCTAGGTTAATGGTGAAATAATTTTCCATAGTGAGGGACACTCAAAGAGGTTCACAGAGTTACATGAAGAAGAGAAGAGGGATAACCAAGAGGAAAAGAGGGGGAATCAAAAGGGGTGAGAGTATCTAGCCAGTAATCGGTTTCTTATTTGCTCTCCACAGTCTGGCACAGTCAGAGAGGTTCACAGAGTTCCATAGAGAAGAGAAGAGGGAGGAAGGAAATAGAGGTGACCAGGAAGAGAGGCAGAGAAGGCAATAGTACCGCATTCCAGTACTCTTGCCTGGAAAATCCCATGGATGGAGGAGCCTGGTAGGCTGCAGTCCATGGGGTTGCTAAGAGTCAGACATGACTGAGCAATTTCACTTTCACTTTTCACTTTCATGCACTGGAAAAGGAAATGGCAACCCACTCCAGTGTTCTTGCCTGGAGAATCCCAGGGATGGGGAAGCTTGGTGGGCTGCCAGCTATGGGGTCGCACAGACTCAGACATGAGTGAAGCTACTTAGCAGCCGCAGCAGGAGAGGAGGGGTAGTCAAAAGAAGAGAGACCAATCTAGCCTGTGATCAGTTCCCTAAGTTTTCTCAGCCCAAAACACCCAAAGAGAAGTGGGAGGGAGGAGATAGAGGTGACCTGTGGGAGAAAAAGGAGAGTCAAAAGGGAAGAGAGCAATCAAGCCAGTAATCACACTCCTAAGTTAAAATGGGTACTGAATATTGGATTTTTAAAGGTATAGAATTGATAACAAATACCAAAAAGCAAAGATTAAACATCTAGAGTAATGGTTAGTCTCTAAAAAATAGAATATTAAAAAAAACAAAATTGCAAAAGTTATATTAAAAAATATGAAATTTGCTTTAAAAATAGGGTCTTTTTTTTCAAGGTAATAGGTTTTAAAAATGAAAAATTAAAGGAGTAATAAAGAACTTAATTTTTTTTTAATTTAAAAATGATAATAGTAAAATATATCTATGAATTTCTCTGGAGCTGTTGAGGGCAGTGTGTGGTCAGTTCAGTTTCAGATAGTTCCTTGTTCCACCTTATACTTCTCAAGGTCTATACGTCCCTTCCAATGTAGCCAGTGCTAACTACAGGGTTTTCGTCTGTTGCACCTGTCACTTCCAAAGCTGTACCCTCTTTGTTTATTTTGGCTTCATCTGTTCGCAAGTCTCTTCAGTATGTAACTTTCACCCTGACACAAGGGGGTGAAGGTGGTCATTTATTTAGGCTCACTTGTTCAGTTGTGCTGAGTGTAGGGAGGAACACTACAAACAAATATCACTGGTGTGTATAGGGAGTGCTCGCTGTGTCTGGTCCACACTGGGTTTGCCCCTGCTCATGGTGTGTGTGCTTTCCCGGACTACACTGGTTAGGCTCCAGGTTGCTCTGCAGGGGAACTGTCTAAGATGGGCTCTGGGTTGCGTGCCCTTCCCAGATATATGCCACTCAGGTTCAGGTTCTTGGGTACTCCACAAAGGCACAGACTCAGTTGGGTCTGCGTTCTGTGCCCTTCCCAGGTCTGAGCAGCTCAGGCGACCAGGTGCTTGGCAAGCTCACTCTCCCTGGGTGTAGTGTGTCTTATCACCTCCCTGGTCCCAGCCACTTGGTTTCCTGGGTGCTCAGCAGGAGCACCATCTCAGGGATGCCGTGTGTCTCTTCTGGGGAGCTGATGTCTGACTGTGACCCTCCTGGCAGATGTCAACTGTCCAGGATCCCAGGAAGACTTGGTTAGCAACTGGGAGCCTGCTTGCAATTTGGTAGAGGATGCCATCTTTGGGCCAAGTTTGCCCCTTGCCTTCTGGCTCTGGCTGTCACCCGCCTACCTCCCACCCTCCAGTGGGGAATAGGCCGATCTGCAGCCAGCCAACTCTCCTTTGGTATTTTCTCAGTCCTTTGTTCTGTGAGTGGGCCAGCAGTGGCTTAGGTTAGAGCTTTTCACAGGAAAGTTCTCTCTCTCTTTCTCTTTCTTTTTTTTTTTTTTAACCTCTCTGGCTATCCCACAGTTTGGGTTGCTATCTCACCCTCAGATTGCCCTGAGGGCATTCAGGCCCAATCCTTACCCTAAGCAATGCAGCCTGCACCTCCCTGTTCAGCCCCCTGCTTGCTGGCAGATGTGAGCTTCTGGGCTGCTTCTCTGCTGGGAGTTGCAGTTAGGCACGTAATCTGTGGGTTTATTTATTTATTTCCTCCCAGTTATGTTGTCCTCTGATATTCCAAAACTCCCCACAGACCCACTGGTGAGAGGGTTTCTTGGTGTTTGGAAACTTTTCCTTTTTTAAGACTCCATCCCCATATGGGTCTCCATCCCTAACTTTTTTGTCTCTCTTTTATCTTTTATATTTTGTCCTACCTCATTTTTAAGACAATGGGCTACCTTTCCGGGTGCCTGGTGTTCTCCACCAGCATTCAGAAGTTGTTTTGTGGTATTTGCTCAGTGTTCAAATGATCTTTCAATGAATTTGTGGGGGAGAAAGTGGCCTCCCCGTTCTATTCCTCCACCATCTTAGGATGACCCCCCACCCATAATTAGTTTTTAATTAATCATTTTTAAGATAACTAATTTTTGAGGGATTTATTTAAAAAGCTGAAAGTAAGTGATTTACTTGATTAGAACATTTCAGAGGCCATTGCTTTAATGTCAGGCTGATTCATATGCTTTCTTGAGAGGAAGGGAAATGAATGAAATTAAAGTTATTGAAATGTGCATAACTAGCAGTCTCTCTTAGTTATGCTGTAACCATTGGGAACATAAGATTCATGTGAATTTTATCAGCTATGTATATCCCAGTGGAAAAGGGTGAGCATTGCTATACTATACAAATGCTTCAAATTGGCTCAAGCAAAATTGATGTCTTCAACTCATTTTATAATTAATTATATGGTGAAGATAGAATCAGTTGTGTGCAAGTCCCTGTGCATGTGTGTGTATGTATATGTATATGTATTTATTCAGTTCGGTTCAGTCGCTCAGTCGTGTCCAACTCTTTGAGAGCCCATGAATCACATCATGCCAGGCCTCCCTGTCCATCACCAGCTCCCGGAGTTCACTCAGACTCACGTCCATCGAGTCAGTGATGCCATCCAGCCATCTCATCCTCTGTCATCCCCTTCTCCTCCTGCCCTCAATCCTTCTCAGCATCAAGGTCTTTTCCAATGAGTCAACTCTTCACATGAGTTGGCCAAAGTATTGGAGTTTCAGCTTCAGCATCAGTCCTTCCAATGAACACCCAGGATAGATCTCGTATCTATTGAATGCAGATAAACATATACTCATTTCCTGGAAGTACAGAGTTAACAGTTTGTAACTGAAAAAATGAATATAATTTAGATTATACATATTTAGATATGTGTACTTTCCAGGGAAGATGTAGCAGTGGAAACTTAATCAAATTTAATCCCACAAAGCCCACAAGACACATTCTTAAAAGAATGTACAGGTTTTAAAAACTATAAGATTTAATACTTAAAAGATACAATTTACTAAGTGATGGCTTAAAATTAGTAAATCAATTCAATTAAGGGTTTAGATAATACCAACTGATGAGGCAAATAAACTTTAAAACTCAATGATTTGGTCCTGAAAAGTTTATTTCTCCTCCATGGTCCAGAGGAATGTAGGTCCTCTTGGTGAGAGTCTCCCCAAACTCATTATTCGGGTTTGCAGACTTTTTCCATTTAATAGGACTCTCATATTTAATATAACTTTAGTGCTTTATTTATCCAAATTAGACTGAGGGGGATAGAATCCTGAATGTGTTTTCTTCTTCTTTTTTTTTTTTTTCTGAACGTGTTTTCTGTTTTTGTTTGTTTGTTTGTTTACTTTTGATCCAGACGTGAAGGTGGTATACATCACTTTTCCCTGCATTGAAGATAATTCATAAATAACCACAAAAGAGACTGAGGTATGTGATATAATTTTGAACTTAGAAGCAAGCCAAATTTTCTGGCACACAATCCAGATTATATAGAAAATGAATCAATACCACTCCTTAGAATCATACTAAAAAAGTTAACACAGTAAAACAATTTGTTTTGTTCTTGACTCTCCAAATAGAGAAAGTAAAATCATAATTAACCTGAGTCATCAAAATACCAAATTGTAGCCATTCACATAAATAAATCATTCACATGATTTTCTGATTTTCCATGTTCCAAAAGTTTGGTAAGGATGCCAAAGCAATTCCTAAACTGTTAAAATTGCTTAATTCTTCAAAACTTAAAGGGTTTATCAATTATTCTCAGACATGGGAGTTCAAACAATAATTAAAATAATTTTTTAAAAAATAAATACTCCCCAAAACTATGCACCAAACACTAGCATATACACCTAGAAAATCACCTCACAGAATTCTGATGTGCACATCTTACCTACATCTTAACAACTCCTTCCTCCCCTCAAATAAACCACAGTTTTAATAACATCAACCAATAAAAAATTTCTAATATCTCCATTTAATTCTTACATGAAAAATATACAAGTGCATATTTACAGTGATCTGTACAGTTTTTGGGGAAAAAATACTTTCAAAAAAAAGTTCAAAAACGCAAGCCATGTTATATACTTACCACATCTATTATTCTGTTATTCTAGGAAATATAAAAAAACAAAATTATGTATTTTTATCTTTGATGCTTGCAATATCTTTGGGAGGACACTTCTGAAGCCAATTAAAAAAAAATTGTGCCAGATACAGTGTGTGATAACTAAATATCAACCCACTGTTTTATCATGATCGGGCTCCCTTACAGTGAGTCAGGAATTCTATGACTGATATGTCTCAAATAAATGGGACCAGAAGAAATCAAAACCTGTTAGAAATCATTGTGGCTTATCTATCTCCTTGTTTTCTCACCACAGAAGACTTTGAGCCAAATGTGTTATATGGCACTCTCATAAGTAATGTAACCATGACATTCAACCCCATGAAAGTGAATGAGCATGTACTGTATGTGTGTGTGTGTGTGTGTGTGTGTATGTGTGTGTGCATGCTTGCATATGTGCCTACCTGTTTATTATACCACTAAGCTTTTGGAGTTGGTCTTTTTGGATAATAATATTATGTTGGCTAATAAAAGTCCTTATGTAATCATAGACCGGGTTGTATAGAAAAGAAATAACTTATTTTAAAAACACAGATGAATTAATTAACTAAATAAACATTATTTGAGGTACAATTTGTGTGCCAGCGATTTTTCTGGAATTGGAGATACCTACTGAGGACAAAGAAATGGCAACCCACTCCAGTATTCTTGCCTAGAGAATTCCATAGACAAAGGAGACTGGTGGGCTGCAGTCCATGGGGTCGCAAGGAGTCAGACAGGACTTGGCAACTAAACAGCAATAACAAAACAACATGAGTAATACATAGTTACTGTCCTTAAGGGCAAACAGACACAAGATCAGAATGAGTTGCAACAAACATTAAAGATATTTTGTAGAAATGTGTTCAGTGTACAGTGGGGCTTTAACTAGGGAATGTTCAGTTCAGCCTGGGGTTCATGGGCAGTAGTTTGGTAAAAAATAATAATAATTTTTCCACAAAATATTGATGTCCTTCATGGTTTGGATATTCTATTATTTCAAATGTGTTAATAACTTTCAACCTAGCTAATGCTGTTCTGACTGCCTACCCTAATCTGTATATTTGGCTGAGCAAAGTCAGCAGGATCAGTATGTATTAGAACTATTATTTGTACATGGAATAACTTCAAATTTTGGTTACAAGTAGTATAGCCACATTGATTAATTCCTTACCTAAAGTGGAGTCTCCTATTAATGGAGTTGCTATTTCTAACAATAAAATATGCATTTAAATAAGATAAAAGAAGAACATCTTTCAAAAATGAAAGGAAAAGATTCTTAATTTAAGTTTGCCAAAGGGTGGATCTAATTTTCATTCTGAATAGAATATTCCTGTAGTAATTATCTTACTATTTAAGAACAAGAATAATTAGTGTAGCAATCTCCTAATCTTATAGTACTCACAATTCAGAGGTGAAAACATTATAACCCTAAGTACATTATAGATGTTTAATTATACTATAAACTTTGAATGCAGAGATGCATGAATATTTAAACAATTTTATGACACATTGACATATACACAAGTGTAATAAGTAAATGCATGTATCTTTTATGTTTTAAAAAGGAATAATGTAACTTGTGGCAAAAACAATTCTTTTAAAATATATATCACTTTGGAAATTAGCTTGAGATGGAAGAGTAAAAGGATGTTTGCTGACAACTTGTATAAGAACACTGGAATCACAACTAACTGCTGAACAACCCTCAACAAAGAAATGCTGGGACCTACCAGGAAAGATACCCTACATCCAAGGACAAAGGATAAGCTACGTCAAGACAGTGTGAGTACTGCAAGAGAGACTAAATCATTACCGTATCTATCAAGTGGGCAACCCATAGACCAGAGAACAACTGTACCACCGAATTTCTTCAATTGGAGTGCAAGTTCTAAGCCCTACAACAGCCTTTCCAGACTGGGGTGGGAGGGGTGGTAATAGGAGGAGGAGCAGTCCCCTAGAGAGGCTGGTTTTGAGGGCCAGCAGGATTTGATTGCATGACTTCCACAGGACTGGGAGAAATAGAAAATCCACTCTTGGAGGGCACACAAAGGGTAATGTGAAATCCAGAACCCAGGGGAAAAAAGAATTGTCTGCATAGAGACTGGACTAGACCTGCCTACTGGTGTTGGAGCACCTCCTTCTAAGACAGAGGGTGGCTGTGTCTCACTATGCAGACAAAGACACAGGCAACAGTGGTTCTGGGAAGAACTAATTGGCATGAGCTCTCCTGGAGTCTGAAATTAGCTCACTAAACAGCCTGTATGTAACAACCATTGACAGAAGAATGTTGGATCCTACCAAAAAAAAAAAAAAAAGATACCCCACATCCAAGGGCAAAAGAGAAGCCCCAGCAAGATGGTAGGAAGGAAGAAATCTCATCTAGAATTAAACCCCATACCTGCCAGAGATCCTTGGAGGGCTCAAACAAACCTTGTGTGCACAGAGACCCCCTAGAGACTGAGCCAGAACTGTGTTTGAGTGTCTTCTGTAGAGGTACAGGCCAGCAATGGACTGCTGCAGGGACAGGGGCTCTGGGTGCAGTAGACCTGGCTATGGCATAAACCTTCTTGAAGGAGGCTGCCATTAACCCCACCATAGAGCCACCAGAACTTACACAGTACTGAGGAAACAAACCCTTGGAGGATACAAACAGAAGCTTGTGTGCACCAGGACCCAGAAGAAAGGAAAGTGACCCCCACAAGAGACTGACCCAGACTTGCCCGTGCATGTCCAGGATTCTCTCATAGAGGCTTGGGTCGATGGTAGCCTGCTGGGACTTTGAAGGAGGTGATCATCATTCCACATCACCTCCACCATAGTTGTGCCTCAGGTCAAAAAACAGGGAGGAAGCACAGCCCCACCCATCAACAGAAAATTAGATTAAAGATTTACTGAGCATGGCCCCATCCATGAGAACAAGAACAGTTTTCCCCTCAGTCAGTCCCTCCCATCATGGAGCTTCCATAAGCCTCTTATCCTACTCCATCAGGGGGCAGACACAGTAAAAAACACAATTACAGAAAACTAACTAATTTGATCATTATGTACCACAGTCTGGTCTAACTCAGTGAAACTATGAGCCATGTCCTGAAGGGCCATCCAAGACAGAGGGGTCATGGTGTAGAGTTCTGACAAAACTTGATCCACTGGAGAAGGGAATGACAAATCACTTCAGTATTCTTGAATTCCATGAATAATATGAAAAGGCAAAAAGACAGGACACTGAAGTGGACTCTCCAGGTCAGTAGGTGCCCAAAATGCTGCTGGAGATCAGTAGAGAAATAACTCCAGAAAGAATGAAGAGATTGAGCCAAAGCAAAAACACCACCAAGTTGTGGATGTGAATTGTGATGGAAGTAAAGTCCAATGCTGTAAAGAGTAGTATTGCATAGGAACGTGGAATGATAGGTCCATGAATCAAGGCAAATTGGAAGTGGTCAAACAGGAGATGACAAAAGTAAATACTGACAATTTAGGAATCAGCGAACTAAAATGAACTGGAATGGGTGAATTTAACTCAGATGGCCATTTTATCTACTGCTGTGGCAAGAATTCCTTAGAAGAAGTGGAGTAGCCATAATAGTCAACAAAGGTCTGAAATGCAGTACTTGGATGCAATCTCAAAAAAGATAGAATGATCTCTGTTGGTTTCCAAGGCAAACCATTCAATATCACAGTAATCCAAGTCTGTGCTCTTACCAGTAATGCTGAAGAAGCTGAAGCTGAACAGTTCTATGAACACCTACAAGACCTTCTAGAACTAACATCCAAAAAAGATGTTCTTTTCATTATAGGGAACTGGAAAGTACAAGTAAGAATTCAAGAGATACCAGGAAGAACTGGTAAATTTGGCCATGGAGTATTAAAAAAAAGCTGTTCAAAGGGTAACATATTTTAGCCAAGAGAACGCACTGGTAATAACACCCTCTTTCAACAACACAAGAGAAGATTCTACACATGGACAACACCAGATGGTCAATACAGAAATCAGATTGATTATATTCTTTGAAGCTAAAGATTGAGAAGCTCTATACAGTCAGTAAAAACAAGACTGAGAGCTGACTGTGTCTCAGATCATGAACTCCTTATTGCCAAATTCACACTTCAATTTAAGAAAGTAGGGAAAACCACTAGACCATTAAGGAACAACCTAAATCAAATCACTTACAAATATACAGTGGAAGTGACAAATAGATTCAAGGGATTAGATCTAATAGAGTGCCTGAAGAACTATGGACTGAGGTTCGTGGCATCGTACAAGAGGCAGGGATCAAGAGCATCCCAAAGAAAAAGAAATGCAAAAAGGCAAAATAGTTATCTGAGGAGGCCTTAAAAATAGCTAAGAAAAGAAGAAAAAGGCAAAGGAATAAAGAAAAGCTATACCATTTAAATGCAGGGTTCCAAAGAATAGCAAGGAGAGATAAGAAAGCCTTCCTCAGTGACCAATGCAAAGAAATAGAGGAAAACAATAGAATGAGAAAGACTGGTGATCTCCTCAAGTAAATTAGAGATACCAAGGGGACACTTCATGCAAAAATGGGCACAATAAAGCACAGAAATGGAATAGATCTAACAGAAGCAAAGATATTAAGAAGAGGTGGCAAGAAAACACAGAAGAACTATACAAAAAAGATCATCATGACCCAGATAACCACAATGATGTGATCACTCACCTAGAGCCAGACATCCTGGAATGTGAAGTCAAGTGGGCCTTAGTAAGCATCACTAGGAACAAAGCAAGTGGAGGTGATGGGATTCCAGCTGAACTATTTCAAATCTGAAAAGATGATGGTTTTAAAGTGCTGCACTCAAAATGCCAGTAAATTTGGAAAACTCAGCAGTGGGTACAGGACTGGAAAAAGTCAGTTTTCATACCAATCCCAGAGAAAGACAATGACAAAGAATGCTCAAACTACTGCACAATTGCACTCATCTCACACATGAGCAAAATAATGCTCAAAATTCTCCAAGCCAGACTTGAAAAGTACGTGAAATGTAAACTTCCAGATGCTCAAGCTGGATTTAGAAAAATCAGAGGAACCAGAGATAAAATTGCCAACCTTTGTTGCATCATCGAAAAAGAAGAGAGTTCCAGAAAGCATCTACTTCTTTCTTGACTATACCAAAGCCTTTGACTGTGAGGATCACAACAAACTGTAAAAAAATTATTTAAAACATGGGAATACCAGACCACCTGACCTGCCTCCCAAGAAATCTGTATGCAGGCCAAGAAGTGAAAGTGAAAACTGGACATGGAACAGACTGGTTCCGAATAGGAAAAGGAGTATATCAAGGCTGTATATTGTCATCCTGTTTGTTTAACTTATATGCAGAGTACATTATGAGAATCGCTGAGCTGGATGAAGCACAAGCTAGAATCAAGATTCCTAGGAGAAATATCAATTACCTCAGATATGCAGATGACATTACCTTTGTGGCAGAAAGTGAAAAACTAGAAAGCCTCTTGATGAAAGTGAAAGAGGAGAGTGAAAAAGTTGGCTTAAAGCTCAACATTCAGAAAACTAAGATCATGGCATCTGATTCCATCACTTCATGGCAAATAGATGAGGAAACAATGGAAACTTTATTTTGTTTTTTGGACTCCAAAATCACTGCAGATGATGACAGCAGCCATAAAATTAAAAGATGCTTGCTCCTTGGAAGAAAAGTTATGACCAACATTGTCAGCATATTAAAAAGTAGAGACATTACTTTGTTGACAAAAGTCCATCTATTCAAAGCTATGTATGGGTGTTGTCATGTATTGATACAACAGTTGGACTATAAACAAAGCTGAGTGCCAAGGAATTGATGCTTTCAAACTATGGTGTTGGAGAAGATTCTTGAGTCCCTTTGATAGCAAGGAGATCCAACCAGTCCATCCTAAAGGAAATCAGTCCTGAATATTCATTGGAAGGACTGATGCGGAAGCTGAAACTCCAAAACTATGGCTATCTGATGTGCAGAACTGACCCACTGGAAAAGACCCTGATGCTGGGAAAGATTGAAGGCAGGAAGAGAAGGAGATGACAGAGGATGAGATGATTGGATGGCATCACTTATTCTATGAACATGAGTTTGAATAATTTCCCAGAGTTGGTGATAGACAGGAAAGCCCAGCATGTTGCAGTCCATGGCATTGTAAAGAGCTGGGCATGACTCAGTGACTCAACTGACTGAACTGAATCAGCTTGTAGGCTCCTCTGCTGTGTCTATGCTATGCTATGCTATGCTGTGTTAAGTCACTTCAGTCGTGAACGACTCTGTGTGACCCCATAGACGGCAGCCCACCAGGCTTCCCCATCCCGGGATTCTCCAGGCAAGAACACTGGAGTGGGTTGCCATTTCCTTCTCCAATGCATGAAAGGGAAAAGAGAAAGTGAGGTCGCTCAGTCATTTCTGACTCTTAGTGACTCCATGGACTGCAGCCTACCAGGCTCCTCCATCCGTGGGATTTTCCAGGCAAGAGTACTGGAGTGGGGTGCCATTGCCTTCTCTAATACATGATTACTGGAAAAACCATAGCCATGACTAGATGGAACTTTGCTGGCAAAGTAATATCTCAGCTTTTTAATATGCTGTCTAGGTTTGTCATAAATTTCCTACCAAGGGGTAAGCATCTTTTAATTTCATGGCAGCAGTCACCATCTGCAGTGATTTTGGGGCCCAGAAAAAGAAAGTCTCTAATTATTTCCCCATCTATTTGCCATGAAGTGATGAGAATAGATGCCATGATCTTACTTTTCTGAATGTTGAGCTTTAAGCCAACCTTTTCACTCTCCACTTTCACTTTCATCAAGAGGCTTATTAGCCCCTCTTCACTTTCTGCCATAAGAGTGGTGTCATCTGCATATCTGAGATGATTGATATTTCTCCCAGCAATCTTGATTCCAGCTTGTGTTTCTTCCAGTCCAGCATTTCTCATGATGTATTCTGCATATAAGTTAAATAAACATGGTGACAATATACAGCCTTGACGTACTCCTTTTCGTATTTGGAACCAGTCTGTTGTTCCATGACCAGTTCTAACTGTTGCTTCCTGACCTGCATACAGATTTTTCAAGAGGCAGATCAGGTGGTCTGGTATTCCCATCTCTCTCAGAATTTTCCATAGTTTATTGTGATCTAAACAGTCAACGGCTTTGGCATAGTCAATAAAGCAGAAATAGATGTTTTTCTGGAACTCTCTTGCTTTTTCCATGATCCAGCGGATATTGGCAATTTGATCTCTGGTTCCTCTGCCTTTTCTAAAACCAGCTTGAACATCAGGAAGTTCACGGTTCACATATTGCTTAAGCCTGGCTTGGAGAATTTTGAGCATTACTTTACTTGTGTGTGAGATGAGTGCAATTGTTCGGTAGTTTGAGCATTCTTTGGCATTGCCTTTCTTTGGGATTGGGATGAAAACTGATCTTTTCCAATCTTGTGGCCATGCTGAGTTTTCCAAATTTGCTGGCATATTGAGTGCAGCACTTTCACAGCATCATCTTTCAGGATTTGGAATAGCTCCACTGGAATTCCATCACCTCCACTAGCTTTGTTCGTAGTGATGCTTTCTAAGGTCCATTTGACTTCACATTCCAAGATTTTTGGCTCTAGGTCAGTGATCACATCATCATGATTATCTGGGTCGTGAAGCTCTTTTTTGTACAGCTCTTCTGTGTATTCTTGCCACCTCTTCTTAATATCTTCTGCTTCCGTTAGATCCATACCATTCTGTCCTTTATCGTGCCCATCTTTGCATGAAATGTTCCCTTGGTATCTCTGATTTTCTTGAAGAGATCCCTAGTCTTTCCCATTCCGTTGTTTTCCTCTATTTCTTTGCATTGATCACTGAAGAAGGCTTTCTTATCTCTTCTTGCTATTCTTTGGAACTCTGCATTTAGATGTTTATATCTTTCCTTTTCTCCTTTGCTTTTCACTTCTCTTCTTTTCGCAGCTATTTGTAAGGCCTCCCCAGACAGCCATTTTGCTTTTTTGCATTTCTTTTCCATGGGGATGGTCTTGATCCCTGTCTCCTGTACAATGTCACGAACCTCATTCCATAGTTCATCAGGCACTCTATCTGTCAGATCTAGGCCCTTAAATCTATTTCTCACTTCCACTGTATAATCATAAGGGATTTGATTTAGGTCATACCTGAATGGTCTAGTGGTCTTCCCTACTTTCTTCAATTTCAGTCTGAATTTGGCAATAAAGAGTTCATGGTCTGAGCCACAGTTAGCTCCTGATCTTGTTTTTGCTGATTGTATAGAGCTTCTCCATCTTTGGCTGCAAAGAATACAATCGATCTGATTTCGGTATTGACCATCTGGTGATGTCCATGTATAGAGTCTTCTCTTGTGTTGTTGGAAGAGGGTATTTGCTATGACCAGTGCATTTTCTTGGCAAAACTCTATTAGTCTTTGCTCTGCTTCATTCCGTGTTCCAAGGCCAAATTTGCCTGTTACTCCAAGTGTTTCTTGACTTCCTTCTTTTGCATTCCAGTCCCCTATAATGAAAAGGACATCATTTTGGGTGTTAGTTCTAAAACGTCTTGTAGGTCTTCATAGAACCGTTCAACTTCAGCTTCTTCGGCGTTACTGGTTGGGGCATAGACTTGGATTACTGTGACATTGAATGGTTTGCCTTGGAAACGAACAGAGATCATTCTGTCATTTTTGAGATTGCATCCAAGTACTGCATTTCAGACTCTTTTGTTGACCATGATGGCCACTCCATTTCTTCTGAGGGATTCCTGTCCGCAGTAGTAGATATAATGGTCCTCTGAGTTAAATTCACCCATTCCAGTCCATTTTAGTTCGCTAATTCCTAGAATGTCGACATTCACTCTTGCCATCTCTTGTTTGACCACTTCCAATTTGCCTTGATTCATGGACCTGACATTCCAGTTTCCTATGCAATATTGCTCTTTACAGCATCGGACTTTGCTTCTATCACCAGACACATCTACAGCTGGGTATTCTTTTTGCTTTGGCTCCATCCCTTCATTCTTTCTGGAGTTATTTCTCCAGTGATCTCCAGTAGCATATTGAAATATGCTACTGCAGAAGGAAATAAATCATGAAAAAACAAAGCAGTAATAAATGAAATAGAAAGAAAGGAAACAATAACAAAGATTAATGTAACTAAAAACTGGTTGTTTAAAAATATAAATGGAATTGATAAGTCGTGAGCCAGGTTCATCAAATACAAAGGATAATAAGAGACTACTACATGCAACTGTAAGCCAAAACAATGGACACTTGGAAGAAATGGATAATTCTTAGAAATATACAACTTTCCAAAACTGAACCAGAAAGAAACAGAAAATATGAACAAACCAATAACAAATTATGAGTAAAAATCTTACAAGAAACAAAAGTCCAGGGACTGATGACTTTACAGGTGAATTCTATCAAACATTTAGAGGAGAGTTAATAATTATCTTTCTGAAACTTTTTCAAAAAATTGCAGAGGAAGGAAAACTCCCAATTTCATTCTATGAGGCAACCATCACCTTGCTACCAAAATCTGAGAAATGTACCACAAGAAAATAAAATTACAATTCAATATCAGTGATGAATATATATTTCTTTATTAATAGCAATTTATTAATACCATATTTATCATAATTATTAATAAACATTACATAACAACAATAATGTATTAATTAGCATATGACTTCACTTTCACCTTTCACTTTCATGCATTGGAGAAGGAAATGGCAACCCACTCCAGTGTTCTTGCCTGGAGAATCCCAGGAACGGCAGAGCCTGGTGGGCTGCCGTCTATGGGATCGCACAGAGTCGGACACGACTGAAGCGACTTAGCAGCATAAATTATATTGATTGCATTATATTAACAAATAATTGTATTACTATACTATATTTATTATATTAATTAAATATTAATATATTAATCAATAATTCATTATTTGTTTGTATATTTATGATATATAAATTTATTATATGCTCTATTAGTTATAAATAATTAATATATTAATATTTAACAATATAACAGTTGGTTATAGATGGAAATATCATTAACAAAATACTAGCAATCTGAATTTAACAACACATTAAAAGTATCATATACCAATCATGATCACTGATCACAAGTGATATTTATCCCAGGGATGCAAAGATTTTTCAATATCCACAGATGAATCAGTGTGATATGCCATACCAACAAACTGAGTAATTATCAAACATATGATTATCTCACTAAGTGCAAAAAAAGCTTTTGACAAAATTTAACACACATTTGTGATAAAAACTCTCTAAAAATTGGGCATGGAGTGAACATACCTCAACATGATAAAGGCAATATAAAACACACCTACAGCTAACATCATTACTCTATGCTGAAGAGCTAAAAGCATTTTCTCTATTATCAGGAACAAGACAAGGATATTCACCCTCATCACTTTTACCCAATATATTTTTGGAAGTTCTAGCTGTAACAATCAGAGAAGGAAAAGAAATAATATAAAATTGGAAAAGAAGAAGTTAAACTGTCACAGTTTGCAGATGGCATGATACTATACATAGAAAATCCTAAAGATGCTACCAGAAAACTACTAAATCTCATCATAGAATTTGGTAAAGTTGCAAGATACAAAATTAATACACAGAAATCTGTTGCATTTCTATGCACTAACAACAAAAGTTCAAAAAGAGCAATGAAGGAGATTCTTATTTACATCACATCACATAGAATAAAATACTGGGAATAAAGATATCTGTGGAAGCAAAAACTTGCACTCTGAAAACTGTAAGACACTGATTAAAACAAAACAAATCAAACAAATAAAAAAAAACGACAACACAGATGGAAAGATATAAAATATTCTTGGATTGGAAGAATCATTATTGTCAAAATGACTGTACTATCCAAAGTGATCTACAGATTCAATGCAATCACAATCAAATCACCAGTGACATTTTTCACAGAACTAGAACTAAAAATATTAAAATTTGTGTGCTAACACAAATTATCCTGAATAGCAAAGCAATCTTGAGAAAGCAAAATAGAGCTGGAGGAATTAGGCTCCATGGCTTCAGATTATGATACAAAGCTATTGATATGGAACTGGCACAAGATAGAAATATAGATCAATGGAACAGAATAGAAATCTATCATCAGAAAAAAAATCACAAATGATGGAGATAGTGTGGAGAGAAAAGAACCCTCCCATATTGTAAATTGGTACAGCCCTTTGGAGAACAGTATGGAGGTTTCTTCAACCTGAAATTGAGCTACCATATGATTCTGAAATTCTACTCCTGGGTATATATCTGAAGAAAAACATGGTCTGAAAGGATACATAAACCCCAATGCTCATTGAAGCACTGTTTACAATAGCCAAGACTTGGAAGCAACCTAAATATGAATTGACAGGGGAATGTGCCAGGGTCCAGCCCTGGTGGATCCAGGGAATTCGAAGGGGACACGGCATCGGTGGGGGTCAGGAAACGATTAATTAGGCGTTAAATAAACTTTCATGCATTGGAGAAGGAAATGGCAACCCACTCCAGTGTTCTTGCCTGGAGAATCCCAGGGACAGGGGAGCCTGGTGAGCTTCCATCTATGGGGTCGCACAGAGTCGGACACAACTGAAGCGACTTAGCAGCAGTAGCAGCAGCAAAGATATAAAGAGTAATAAAAATGAAGATAGTTCAGTGAGGAAATTCAGTGAAGAGAAGCGGATGAAATAAGGAGAGCTCAGTGAGAACATTTTGTGGAGAGAGGAGGCTGAATAATTCAGCCAGAAGGTAAGAGAAAGAACGACATGGGGAGACCAAGCTTCAGTGAACAAGGCCCCACACTTTATTTTTCAAAGTAGTTTTTATACCTTAAGTTATGCATAGAGGATAATGGGGGAAGGGGTAGAGTCATGCAGTAAGCCAGGCTTTCTTCCTGCAAACTTATCATATGCAAAGTTTAGGTGATTTGCATCATCTTCTGGCCCAGAGGCCTGTCAACATTTTAAGACCCTTTCTTCAGAAAACTTATTTTTCTCTAAAGGTGAATAGTCAGGCACCACCCTCCAAAGGCATTGGAGTTGCATTTCTACAGGGCAAATGTGTAGTGGGTTATAACAAGAGAAAGAATTAACTCAAGGGTCCAAGGTTACAAACATTTAAGCTACTACTTACATTTCTATAAACCAGTTATATCAATCAATACACTGCCAAGGACACAGTAGGTAAGGGACATGGAGACTTAGCAGCAAACTTTGGCCCAACAAGTGAAAAACCCTTCACCAATACAATTTCTAATCAATCTTTTAACTGCTCAAAGGAATCTGTACTTAGACAGTTTAGAACATCTCATGCCTCTCACAGTTGGGAGGCTCTGAACAGTCACATGTGGCCAGAAAAGCCTATTCAGGCAGGCTAGAGGATTTCCAAAAGAGTTTGTAGGTTGAAACACTGTCACACCCAAGAATTATTAACTGGAGCTGTAAGTTAACTCTTTTTTCAGAGAGGTAGTGGGTACAGCCCCCTGTAAAGTCAGAGGTGTAGGTGAGAACACAAAGCAGGAAGTAGGCAGACTCTGGTATTGGAAGTCGATGCTTGAGAATTTCCAGGGGGGCTCCTGAGGCTTTATCCCGCCTTTGTGTATGCCAAGCCTCCTTCCTCATGACCTTCGTCATGGGTGGAGCGCTGATCCAAGCGCTGATCCCAACAGGAATAGATAAAGACATGGTACATGTAAACAATGGAATCAATAGAATATTAAGAATGACATAATGCCATTTACAGCAAAAGGAATGGACCTTGTGATTGTCATACTGAGTTGGAGAAATATCATATGATATTTCTCTTACAAGCAGAATGTAAAAATAAATTATATAAATTAATTTACCTACAAAACATAAAAAGAATGACAGACTTAGGGAAGGCATGGCTACCAGAGAGGAAGGGTGGAAGGAAGGGATAGTTATGGACTGCAGGATTGACATGTATGTGTTAGTTTCTCAGTCATGTCTGACTCTCTTTGACCCCATGGACTGCTTGGTCCATGGGATTATCCAGGCAAGCATACTGGAGTGCTTTGTCATTTCCTTCTCCAATTGATGTGTATACACTGCTATATTTAAAATGGATAGCCAACAAAGATTTACTATTATAACACAGTGAACTCTGCTCAATATTATATAACCATCTAAATTGGAAAAAGAATTTGAGAAAAAATGTATACACGTATATATTGCTGGGCTGGATGAGTTACAAGCTGGAATCAAGATAGACAGGAGAAATATCAAAAGCTTCAAATATGTGGATGATACCACTCTAACGGCAGAAAGTGAAGAGAACTAAAGAGCCTCTTGATAAGGGTCAAGGAGGAAAGTGAAAGAGCTGGCTTAAGACTAAATATTAAACAAAAAATAAGATTATAGTCCCATTACTGCACAGCCAACAGAGGGGGAAAGGTGGAAGTACTGACAAATTTCCTCTTCTTGGGCTCCAAAATCACTGCGGATGGTAACTGCAGCCATGAAATCAGAAGACAATTATTTCTTGGCAGGGAAGCAATGACAAACCTGGAAAGTGTGTTGAAAGCAGAGACATTACTCTGCCGACAAAGGTCCCTATAGTCAAGGTTAAGATCTTTCCTGTGGTCACACACGGTTGTGAGACCTGGACCATAAAGAAGGCAGAATGCCAAAGAATTGATGCCTTCCAACTGTGGTGCTGGAGAAGACTCCTGGAAATCCCTTGGATAGGAAGCAGATCAAACCAGTTAATCTTAAAGGAGATCAACCCCGAATATTCACTGGAAGGACTGATGCTGAAGCTGAAGCTCCTGTGTTTTGTTCATCTGATGCAAACAGGCAACTCATTGGAAAATCCCTGATGCTGAAAAGATTGAGGGCAGAAGTAGAAGAGGGCATCAGAGGATGAAATGGCTGGCCGGCATCACCGATGCAGTGAACATGAATTTGTACAAACTCAGGAGATGGTGAGGGTCAGGGAGGCCTGGCATGTTGCAGTCCATGGGATCACAAAGAGTCAGACATGACCGGGCAACTGAACAACAAGAACAATATATCAGATCAGATCAGTCGCTCAGTCGTGTCCGACTCTTTGCGACCCCATGAACCGCAGCACGCCAGGCCTCCCTGTCCATCACCAACTCCCGGAGGTCACCCAGACTTGCATCCATCGAGTCAGTGATGCCATCCAGCCATCTCATCCTCTGTCGTCCCCTTCTCCTCCTGCCCTCAATCCCTCCCAGCATCAGAGTCTTCTCCAATGAGTCAACTCTTCGCATGAGATGGCCAAAATACTGGAGTTTCAGCTTTAGCATCATTCCTTCTAAAGAAATTCCAGGATTGATCTCCTTCAGAATGGACTGGTTGGATCTTCTTGCAGTCCAAGGGACTCTCAAGAGTCTTCTCCAACACCACAGTTCAAAAGCATCAATTCTTCGGTGCTCAGCCTTCTTCACAGTCCAGCTCTCACATCCATACATGACCACAGGAAAGACCATAGCCTTGACTAGGCGAACCTTTGTTGGTAAAGTAATGTCTCTGCTTTTGAATATGCTATCTAGGTTGGTCATAACTTTCCTTCCAAGGAGCAAGCGTCTTTTAATTTCATGGCTGCAGTCACCATCTGCAGTGATTTTGGAGCCCAGAAAAACAAAGTCTGACACTGTTTCCACTGTTTCCCCATCTATTTCCCATGCAGTGATGGGACCAGATGCCATGATCTTCGTTTTCTGAATGTTGAGCTTTAAGCCAACCTTTTCACTCTCCACTTTCACTTTCATCAAGAGGCTTTTTAGCCCCTCTTCACTTTCTGCCATAAGAGTGGTGTCATCTGCATATCTGAGGTTATTGATATTTCTCCCAGCAATCTTGATTCCAACTTGTGTTTCTTCCAGTCCAGCATTTCTCATGATGTACTCTGCATATAAGTTAAATAAACATGGTGACAATATGCAGCCTTGACGTACTCCTTTTCCTATTTGGAACCAGTCTGTTGTTCCATGACCAGTTCTAACTGTTGCTTCCTGACCTGCATACAGATTTCTTAAGAGGCAGATCAGGTGGTCTGGTATTCCCATCTCTTTCAGAATTTTCCATAGTTTATTGTGATCCACACAGTCAAAGGCTTTGGCATAGTCAATAAAGCAGAAATAGATGTTTTTCTGGAACTCTCTTGCTTTTTCCATGATCCAGCGGATGTTGGCAATTTGATCTCTGGTTCCTCTGCCTTTTCTAAAACCAGCTTGAACATCAGGAAGTTCACGGTTCACATATTGCTGAAGCCTGGCTTGGAGAATTTTGAGCATTACTTTACTAGCATGTGAAATGAGTGCAATTGTTCGGTAGTTTGAGCACTCCTTGGCATTGCCTTTCTTTGGGATTGGGATGAAAACTGACCTTTTCCAATCTTGTGGCCACTGCTGAGTTTTCCAAATTTGCTGGCATATTGAGTGTAGCACTTTCACAGCATCATCATTCAGGACTTGGAATAGCTCCACTGGAATTCCATCACCTCCACTAGCTTTGTTCGTAGTGATGCTTTCTAAGGCCCATTTGACTTCACATTCCAAGATGTCTGGCTCTAGGTCAGTGATCACACCATCATGATTATCTGGGTCTTGAAGCTCTTTTTTGTACAGTTCTTCTGTGTATTCTTGCCACCTCTTCTTAATATCTTCTGCTTCTGTTAGGTCCACACCATCTCTGTCCTTTATTGTGCCCATCTTTGCATGAAATGTTCCTTTGGTATCTCTGATTTTCTTGAAGAGATCCCTAGTCTTTCCCATTCTGTTGTTTTCCTCTGTTTCTTTGCATTGATCGCTGAAGAAGGCTTTCTTATCTCTTCTTGCTATTCTTTGGAACTCTGCATTTAAATGTTTATATCTTTCCTTTTCTCCATATGTATATGTATAATATAACTGAATCACTTTGCTGTACACCTGACACTATCACATTGTTAATCAACTATATACCAATGTAAAATAATAAGTTAAAAAACATATATCACTTTCGTATCTGAGGAAATCTAAGTACAAAAAAACTCTAAATTGCTATAATATTCCCAAGTCACCATAACATTAATCTCATAGAAAACACTTTTTCAGTTATGCTATAATGTATAATATTGTAAAGTTGAGTTAAACTTGCTCATGTATCTATCTTTTTTTCAAATATGTAAATCCTATTGCTATCTTTGTATGGAGAAATATACAGTTCAGTTCAGTCGCTCAATCATGTCTGACTCTTTGTGACTCCATGAATCACAGCACACTAGGCCTCTCTGTACATCACCATCTCCTGGAGTTTACTCAAACTCATGTCCATCGAGTCAGTGATGCCATCCAGCCATCTCATCCTCTGTTGTCCCCTTCTCCTCCTGTCCCCAATCCCTCGCAGCATCAGGGTCTTTTCCAATGAGTCAACTTTTTCCATCAGGTGGCCAAAGTATTGGAATTTCAGCTTCAACATCAGTCCTTCCAATGAACGCCCAGGACTGATCTCCTTTAGGATGGACTGGTTGGATCTCCTTGCAGTCCAAGGGACTCTCAAGAGTCTTCTCCAGCATCATAGTTCAAAAGCGTCAATTCTTCAGCACTCAGCTTTCTTCACAGTCCAACTCTCACATCCATATACGACCACTGGAAAAACCATAGCCTTGACGAGATGGATCTTTGTTGGCAAAGTAATGTCTCTGCTTTTGAATATGCTATCTAGGTTGGTCATAACTTTCCTTCCAAGGAGTAAGCGTCTTTCAATTTCATGGCTGCAATCCACCATCTACAGTGATTTTGGAACCCCCAACAAATAAAGTCTGACACTGTTTCCACTGTTTCTCCATCTATTTCCCATTAAGTGATGGGACCAGATACCATGATCTTAGTTTTATGAATGTTGAGCTTTATGCCAACTTTTTCACTCTCCTCTTTCACTTTCATCAAGAGGCTTTTTAGTTCCTCTTCACTTTCTGCCATAAGGGTGGTGTCATCTGCATATTTGAGTTTATTGATATTTCTCCTGGCAATCTTAATTCCAGCTTGTGCTTCTTCCAGCCCAGCGTTTCTCATGATGTACTCTGTATATAAGTTAAATAAGCAGGGTGACAATATACAGCCTTGATGTACTCCTTTTTCCTATTTGCAACCAGTCTGTCGTGCCATGTCCAGTTCTAACTGTTGCTTCCTGACCTGCATATAGGTTTCTCAAGAGGCAGGTCAAGTGGTCTGTTATTCCCATCTCTTTCAGGGCCCTAGGAAAATTTCAATGGAAATACTTCATATCTTAACAAAAATATCTACCCATATATCAGATTAGTGTTTCAACTTACCAATTATATATATATATATATATCCAATCAGCTTTTGACTCCCATTTATGATGGGCATGGGATATGTTTCCAGTAATGCAGGATGTTTCTCTTTTACTTTGGGAGAATAAACTAGAGGGTGATAATTGAAGCTTCCAAACAAGTTGGATTGAATTTTAGGTATATCATTTTCAAAAAGCTAATTGAAGATAGACAAAGACAGACTGTGATTTTTAAAACCAAATCTGTACAGTTAGCCCTCCCTATCCTCAGACACAACCAACCCTGGATCATGTACTACCTATGTTATGATCCAAAGTTAGTTGAACTTGTGGATGCAAATAGAGAGGGCTGATTATGGGACTTGAATATCTGCAGATTTTTTCATCTTGGCTGGGTTCTAGGACCAATCCCTTGCCACTACAAAGAGGGAGTGTGCTTTAAAATGGACAAAATCTCTTCTCATTTGCGCTCTCTCTCCCTCCATCTCTGTCTTTCTCTCTCTCTCTCTTTTTCCTTTCTTTTGTTGTGTAGAGCTGTATCGGGATCCTTTCCTCTATTTTTATACCCATAATATCTCTGAGATATTTCCTACAAAAGTGACAAAGGCATAGCCATAAAAATGTATTGATAGCAAAAAAGCTTATTAATGAATAAAATATTTGATATTTTCGATTACCAGTTTTAGAAATCAGGCTTTGTTTTTGGCACAAAAATTACATAATCAGTATCCTAGTGACTGATTCTTCCCTCAGTTTCATCAGTCAACTACTCTGTGGCAGGTGCAATGACATGTGCTAGGAATACAATAAGTAATAGCAAATGCCCTAAAGAGATAATAGCATAATTGGAAGCCAATATTTACTAGCGTGTAGAATTAGATCACAACATTCAGCATTTAAAATGTAATCTCTCTGAATGTGTGACTTCATCTATTCTACTTTTACTCTTTATTACTCTGAAACCCTTCTGTCTTCCTTGCGGTCTTTATGTCTTGTTGTAGCCATTCTCTCTGCTTAGAAGAGACTTTCTTCAAACATCCTTTGACTTTCTCAGCTCCCAGCTATTTCACTCACTTCTCAATTTCACAGAAAGAGTTACTACTCTCTGTCTTATATTTACACAGCCCAGACCTGTTTGACCTCTTCTGCTCATTTTATTTTTTCATAGTAGTTGGCCACTTTAAATAGGCTATTTTATTTATGTATGTGTATTTTACTCTGTTACCTACAAGGGCAGGAATTTGTATTGTTCACAAATATTTTCCAAGAACTTAGTAGATTGCCTGGCACATAATTATTGAATGAATTAAAAACTATCTTTGAAAAGACATTATTGTTTTTCTCTGAAATTGTCTTTTTAATACAATGGCACACTAAGTCAACCTGAAAATTCTCTGACTACAAATTATTGGAGATGTTGCATAAGATACAAGAATAATTATGCATGACAAAGTTCATAAGAAAGAACAAGAATCTTTAAACTGCAGTTTCCCACTCTTTGAGCTGAAATTAGACAGGAGAAACACATCAAAGGTTATGAATCAACTTAGCTTTTCTTAAACTTAATGTAATCTGTTCCTTTATTGGATAGTGTTTCCAGTCTGTTGATAAGCAATAGAAACAATTACTGAATAGCAAGATATATACCTTGTTTTTTTCTTCCTCTTCTCTAAGTCACTTGACTTGGAATTTTACAAATATAATATGCAAATAAAAAATTCAATAATTAATTATTATTTAAGAGTCATTTATTGGACCTTCTCTATATAAAATACCAAGAGTCTGCTATGCCAAAAAAACAAACAAACAAAAAAAAACTTTAAACCCATGGGACTTGCTTCAAGAAATGGAGACAGACCTTAACTAAATAGTTAGAAAATAAAACTGAAAATTATAAACTATCATAATAACTATGTTCATTTACTATTGATTAAGCCAAGCATTTACTATACTCCAGGAACCATGCTAGGGGATATAATTTCCTATCAGATGAATAGTTACTTTCTTTTATTTTTCTTACAATTTGGGACTTAAACTGTATGTAGCTTTCTGGAAACATGGTGGTATGAGAATAGGGAATTACATTTCTTTGTGTCCAAAAGCCCATTATAATACTTTATGAGGATTTTTTGTTGTTCAGTGACACTTCATAGGTATCCATATGAATAACCACATATTTAAAGAGTTGTAATTAAAACTCAAACTCTCTGAACTCTATGGAAAATTTCACAGATTTTCACTATTAATTTGGTGTGTGGGTGAGCTTTATGTACATGTGGCAGTAGGCTATCCAGGCTTAGAACAGCTTGGAGTTTAATAATCAGAGTTCCAAAAGGCTATCTTTCTACTTTAAATAGACCAGTTGTCTTGTAAGCTTACCCCAAGAAGATAGCACAATTCTAAAGAAACCCCTGTTTTCTATATTCTTATGAGACATAGTTTATTAACCACTGGTAATAAGAATTTTACTTCAAACTTTCTATCTCTTAGTTATACTAAATGACAATAGCAACTAGATTGTCATCTTTGAAAATATATGTTGGGAGCAATATTACATAATCAGTTTAAAATAGTGAACTTCAAAAGCTTCCTAAAGATTAATGTTCCAAATGCAGGTACAATTAATAACTAAGATTGATCAGCATATTCCTGCTTGGGTTTCTTTATTACATATAAAAAATCTTTTTAAAAGTACTGAGAACTTAAAAACTACCAGATAAATAGAAAATTTTCTTCATTTTTTGTAATGACTGCATTTAACACTTCAAATATATCAATGTTTTTTAGCTTTATATCTATTACTTTGAATCCCATGCAAGTTTACATTATGGAGAATACAGAACGGGAGTCTAGACTTTGAAGATGAAAAGAGCTGAATTCAAATTACTTATCTTCCACTTATTTCCAGTGTGATATTTAGCAAATTCCAGACTGAATTGTTTCCTTTGTATTAATATGTTAAAGCCCTAAACTCCAGTGCCATGCAATATGACTGCATTTGAAGATAGGGACTTTGCAGAGGTAACTGAAATTAAACAAAGTAACAAGGGTGAAATCATTTCAAATGATTTATTTTCTTATCAGAAGAGAAAGAGGTACCAAGGATGTACCCACCCAGTGGAAGTTTAAGGGAGAACAAGTCAAAAAAGCAGCAATATGCATGTCAAGGAAATAGTCTTCAGGAGCAAACTGCTGACACTTCCACCTTGGACATCCAGTCTCCAAAACTGAGAAAATAAACTTCTATTGTTTAAGTCACACAGTCATGCTATTTTGTTATGCTAGCGCTAGCAAGCTAATATAGGAAGTAACTTAAACACATAACAATCAACTTTCTCATCCATCAGATCAGATCAGATCAGTCGCTCAGTCGTGTCCAACTCTTCGCAGCCCCATTAATTGCAGCACGTCAGGCCTCCCTGTCCATCACCAACTCCCGGAGGTCACTGAGACTCACATCCATCGAGTCAGTGATGCTATCCAGCCATCTCATCCTCTGTTGTCCCCTTGTCCTCTTGCCCCGAATGCCTCCCAGCATCAGAGTCTTCTCCAATGAGTCAACTCTTTGCATGAGGTGGCCAAAATACTGGAGTTTCAGCTTTAGCATCATTCCTTCCAAAGAAATCCCAGGGCTGATCTCCTTCAGAATGGACTGGTTGGATCTCCTTGCAGTTCAAGGGACTCTCAAGAGTCTTCTCCAACACCACAGTTCAAAAGCATCAATTCTTCGGCGCTCAGCCTTCTTCACAGTCCACCTCTCACATCCATACATGACCACAGGAAAGACCATAGCCTTGACTAGGCGAACCTTTGTTGGCAAAGTAATGTCTCTGCTTTTGAATATGTTATCTAGGTTGGTCATAACTTTCCTTCCAGAAAATAATAGTTCCAAATTTTAGAGTTTTTATTAGAAAAAAAATATTATATGCAAATTTCCTACCACTTGGCAATAATCACTCAGTTAATGAAAACAACCAATACCACTGAATAAAGGCATGTGGTACTTCTAATACTATATTTTATATAAAATATAAAGCAATGTCTTTTGGACTCTGTGGGAGAGGGAGAGGGTTGGATATTTGGGAGAATGGCATTGAAACAAGTTAGGAATCCTTTAACTCTTGGTCTTTAAATTCTCTTTTCTGTGAATCAAGTCATAACATGCCAATTTATTAACATAACAGAGAATGGGCTTAAACTGCTCACAGAAGCTCTTTGTGAATTCTACCATTTCATTGACTTGTCACAACAAAAACAAGTTTGCTATTTCAAGCCAAAGTTCTGGATATGTATCTGTGGTGTCAAGTAAAGAACTAATTAAGTAGGAAATTACCTTATATGTCTATAGCTGTGTCTGCTCACCTTTAGGCATTTGGGGAATCAATCTAATGGGATATGAGTTTTGCTCCATGGGACAATTACAAAGCTCATTAATGCTCATTGAAATATAAGTAGCATTCATTGAATTCAGCAAAATCTCTTGTATTTTATCTTAATTATCTAATGGAACAAAACTCTGCCATTAAAAACTGTTGTACAGGCCAGTAAAATAATAAACCTACATTTCAGATACATCTGTGACAGATAGAAAAAAAAATTCCAAGAAGTTTATCTCTAAACCTTTGAAAATAAGTTTAGGGTGATTTGACAAAGATCTGAAATAGTAGGGGGCAGTATTGTACAATCACAAAGCTATTCATCAACAGGAAGTTTTAAATTGCTGTTCACACTCCAGATTTAAGGAAGTTGAAAATCTTCCATTTTGTACCTCATTTTAAAAAATAGTTGATGTGGCTAATGAATAAACACATATTAAGTAAATAAATTAGATTCATATTAAGTGCAGGTATGCACTTATTATATATACCCTCTTTTATTTATTTTCACTAACATTTGAATGCCTCCTTTGTGTCCAATATTATACTAGCAATAAAGCTAAAGTAATCAAAATAGATTGAACCCTAATCTCATTGAGCCTACATTCCTGAGGAGGAAGGAAAGATAATAAACAAATAAACATATGAATATTGAGCAATCAGAAAATAGTGAAAGCCTAATAAGGGTACCAATTCTCCACAATCACTTTCCAAAGACAGAAGCAGAGGGAAAATCTCCTGACTCATTTTATAAGGCCAGTATCACTACAAGGTCAAAAATAAAGATAATTTGAGAACACTCTAGGCCAATATCTCTCATGAACATGTATATAAAAACCCTCAACACAATACTAAGAACTGCCACAACCAAGAGGGATTTATCCCAGGTATGCAAGGTGGTTCAACATTGAAACATTAACATAATCCATCACGCCAACAAGCTAAAGAAGAAGAAAAAAAAGCATAATCATATCAACAGATACAGAAAAATCATTTGAGAAATTTCGACACTCATTCATGATACAAATTCTCAGTAAACTAAGATTAAAGTAATTTGATTTTATTTCTCTGTTGAAAGTCTTTCTCCGACTCCTACATGGAAAACAGTAGCTTGAACAAGGGTCATAACAATGGAACTGTTGAAACATGTTTGAAAGAAGTGTTGGCAGAAGTGAATGATAGATAGGCATGGTTGTGATTGAAATAGAAGAGCCTGATAATGACCTGAAAATTTTTAGTCTGACACATTAAATGCCCAAATAAAATTGTGATGTTTTAAATAAGGGTTTTTATTTGTTTGATGTAAGTAAATATTACATCTAGAACATGAATTATAATTGGGACACTTCTAATGGGCCAGTTACAGGCACAATTCTATCCTCATTCATGATGGCTTAATTTAGAGAATCTATTTCTAAAATTAAAAAAAAATTAATCCTAACATCTCCAATATGTGTGTTTATAATTCATTTTTCTTCTGAGCTTCAGAATCTAATTTCACTTGGAATATTCTTAAGTATCTATCTCAAAAAATGATGACAAAGGTGAACTCTTGGTATTTCTAAGACAAACATGTTCTCCTGTGCCTTACAGTTTTTGCCCACCGAGTACTCTGGAATTCCTTCTTGGTACTTTTCTACTGCATTAGCAGCCTTATCCCTCATAAAATTCATGACCAAGTTCTCTTAATTCTATTTCTAAAATATTCTCAAATCTGACCATTTCTTTCTTTCTCTATTATCGAGACCTACTCAAAGCCATCGTCATCCTACATCTAGATACTTGTTTATCTGCTCCATGCTAAATTGTATATGGCATGTTAAGAAGTTAGACTATTAGGCAAAAACAAAGTTCAGTTCAGTTCAGTTCCGTCGCTGAATCGTGTCCGACCCTTTGCGACCACTGAAGTGCAGCACGCTGGGCCTCCCTATCCATCACCACCTCCTGGAGTTCACTCAGACTCATGTTCATTGAGTCAGTGATGCCATCCAGCCATCTCATCCTCTGTCATCCGCTTTTCCTCCTGCCCCCAATCCCTCCCAGCATCAGAGACATTTCCAGTGACTCAACTCTATGCATGAGGTGCACAAAGTACTGGAATTTGAGCTTTAGCATCATTACTTCCAAAGAAATCCCAGGGCTGATCTACTTCAGATGGACTGGTTGGATCTCCTTGCAATCCAAAGGACTCTCAAGAGTCTTCTCCAACACCACAGTTCAAAAGCATCAATTCTTCAGTGCTCAGCTTTCTTCACCGTCTAACCCTCACATCCATACATAACCACTGGAAAAACCATAGCCTTGACTAGACGGACCTTTGTTGGCAAAGTGATGTCTCTGCTTTTGAATATGCTATCTAGATTGGTCATAACTTTTCTTCCAAGGAGTAAGCATCTTTTAATTTCATGGCTGCAGTCACCATCTGCAGTGATTCTGGAGCCCCAAAAAATAAAGTCTGACATTGTTTCCACTGTTTCCCGATCTATTTCCCATGAAGTGATGGGACCAAATGCCATGATCTACGTTTTCTGAATGCTGAGTTTTCAGCCAACTTTTTCACTCTCCTCTTTCACCTTCATCAAGAGGCTTTTTAGTTCCTCTTCACTTTCCGCCATAAGGGTGGTGTCTTCTGCATATCTGAGGTTATCGATATTTCTCCCGGAAATCTTGATTCCAGCTTGTGCTTCTTCCAGTCCAGCATTTCTCATGATGTTCTCTGCATATAATTAAATAAGCAGGGTGACAATATACTGCCTTGACATACTCGTTTTTCTTATTTGGAACCAGTCTGTTGTTCCATGTCCAGTTCTAACTGCTGTTTCCTGACCTGCATACAAATTTCTCAAGAGGCAGGTCAGGTGGTCTGGTATTCCCATCCCTTTCAGAATTTTCCACAGTTTATGGTGATGCACACGTTCAAAGGCTTTGGCATAGTCAATAAGGCAGAAATGTTTTTCTGGAACTCTCTTGTTTTTTTGATGATCCAGCGGATGTTGGCAATTTGGTCTCTGATTCCTCTGCCTTTTCTAAAACCAGCTTGAACATCTGGAAGTTCATGGTTCACGTATTGCTGAAGCCAGGCTTGGAGAATTTTGAACATTACTTTACTAGCATGTGAGATGAGTGCAATTGTGCAGTAGTTTGAGCATTCTTTGGCGTTGCCTTTCTCTGGGATTGGAAAGAAAACTGACCTTTTCTAGTCCTGTGGCCAATGCTGAGTTTTCCAAATTTGCTGGCATATTGAGTGCAGCACTTTCACAGCATCATCTTTCAGGATTTGAAATATCTCAACTCGAATTCCATCACCTCCACTGGCTTTGTTCATACTGATAATTTCTAAGGCCCACTTGAATTCACATTCCAGGAAGTCTGGCTCTAGATGAATGGTCACACCATCGTGATTATCTGGGTCATGAAGATCTTTTTTGTACAGTTCTTCTGTGTATTCTTGCCATCTCTTCTTAATATCTTCTGCTTCTGTTAGGTCCATACCATTTCTGTCCTTTATCGAGCCCATCTTTGCATGAAATGTTCCTTTGGTATTTCTAATTTTCTTGAAGAGATATCTAGTCTTTCCCATTCTGTTGTTTTCCTCTATTTCTTTGCATTGATCACTGAAGAAGGCTTTCTTATCTCTTCTTGCTATTCTTTGGAACTCTGCATTCAGATTCTTATATCTTTCCTTTTTTCCTTTGCTTTTCACTTTTCTTCTTTTCACAGCTATTTGTAAGGCCTCCCCAGACAGCCATTTTGCTTTTTTGGTTTCTTTTCCATGGAGACGATCTTGATCCCTGTCTCTTGTACAGTGTCATGAACCTCAGTCCATAGTTCATGAGGCACTCTATCAGATCTAGTCCCTAAATCTATTTCTCACTTCCACTGTATAATCATAAGGGATTTGATTTAGGTCATACCTGAATGGTCTAGTGGTTTCCCTTACTTTCTTCAATTTAAGTCTGAATTTGGTAATAAGGAATTCATGATCCAAGTCATAGTCAGCTCCTGGTCTTGTTTTTGTTGACTGTAAAGAGCTTCTTCATCTTGGGCTGCAAAGACCATCTGGTGATGTCCATGTGTAGAGTCTTCTCTTGTGTTGTTGGAAGAGCGTGTTTGCTATGACCAGTGCATTTTCTTGGCAAAACTCTAATAGGGCACTATATATAAAGAACGTAGAAGCTGTCACCAAAAAGCAGAAATATAGATAAGCTCCTAGAGAGACATACAAGGTTAGCATAGAGATTTAGAAGCATTTTCTATTTTAAAGAAGCTTGTGTATATGTTAAAGAGAAAGGAGGAACACACAGGAAAATTTGAAGCTGTAAGAGGGAGTAATTGATGCATCCAGAATAAAAAAGTGGAGGAGGGTTCAGTTACAGAATACAGGTAGAAAATTTTCTTTGGATGGAAGAAACGATTTTTCCAACATAGCTTAAGGAAGAAAAATAGAAAGATTACAGACATATCTCAATAATTTATAGTTCCTTAATATTGATGACAATCATAGGTTAAAAGTAAATTTTGATGAGAATTCAGAAAGTAAGGAACACAAAATTGGAAATACTCTTCTTCATTTTATGTGTACTAGAATGTACTAGAAACAAAAAAGCAATGCATGTATCTAGATGACTTAGAAACATATAATTTACTTTGAAAAAATATATATGTGAGGGAATTTCTAGTGGTCTATAAAAGATGACTACATTAATAAGTCACATTAGCATAGATAATTCATCCTCAAAGGATCATTTTTATGGAAGAGATACTTATCAATTGCTCACTCACTGTATAATAGAATTTAAATGAATTCGGCCTCAGCTGTTAGCTTCATTTCACAAAAAAAGGCATGATATTATAGCAGAAAGGGACAAATTATATCTAAATAACTGGAAGTTCTTAATATGACCAAAATTATGTAAATTCCACCAACTATCAATTTTCTAGGAATTTTAGTCTTCATGCTAATTCACAGAAATTGGGCACAATGTATTGCAGCTGGTGTAATTCTTCATCTCCTTTTCACAAGGAGAATTAGTTAAGAAGTGTATTTGAATTACAGAAAAATATGACTCACTGAACCAGGTAGTACCATGCTGGTATGATTCCTTTAAGAAAAGATTAAAGCATTTTGCAAATTTCAGAGCTTTCTTAGACAAATTAGCTCCTTGGTATCTTCATACATTTTATTCAATAAAACCAGTAGTACAATACTACATTTGATAGAGACAATATGTCATATGAAGTACTGGAAGGAAAACTGACTTTGTAACCCTATAGCCCATAGTTTCAATGTCAGCAATGCTCCTTGTGACCTGGGACAAGGCCCTTATTTTAATAACCTCAAAGATAAAACAGTAATGAAGACAATACCTGTAAAAAGGAGCATTGTGAAACTTTTAAATATGTCTGTTTCACATTTTTTTAGGTAGTAAATATTTATACATATTTGAATGATTTTAGGAATGATAGTAGACATGGAAAAAGTGAAGATCAGGATTCAATATTTCAGTATAAAGTTTATAAGAAGACAGGAAAGAATATGATCTAGAGCAAAGATGGAAAATGTTTAAAGAAGTAATGATACACAAAACAGCTCATGAGTATACCAAAAAAAATGGATTGTATTTAAAAAAAGGTTAATTAAACAGCAATGATGATGTACAATAATTCAATTGAATGTCTAATTGCCTACAAATCTATTACTTTTGTTCCGAATCATTGATTTAATTCTTCTGTCTCTTTACCACATTTGTAACTTTTAAACATTTGAAAAACCAGTAGTAATGAATTTACTACTTCATTTTACTTCTACACATATATATTGTTTTTATTAATATATAACCTATATAAAGTTTGAGTTAATCTTCTAGCTAGAATGTCAAACTTTATGTATCTTTACTGAATTCTGATGTGCTCAAAGAACAATGAATGATGGTACACCAGACAGTAGTCAGCCAATAGCCTGGCCAAATATGTGGAGCTTTCACCATGGATTTGACAAAACATTATCAAATATGGGCTTTTTATTAAAACTCAGGCCACAAACCAAATCTATTCAAACAAAGATGTTAGTATATTTATGATATACCCAGTCCTCTATTTCTGATCAAGCAATACATACTAATATTTCCATTAAGATACATGAAATTACTGACACTTTAACATTTAGAGAACATCACTGATGTTCAGAGTATTGAAATAATAACAAGCCACAAGAAACAGAAAAAAATATACAAATCACAGAGAACAGAATGTGAGAAAAAAATGGAACAGAAAATTAAAAAAAAAAAATACTGACTCTTCCTCTTGAACTAGAACAAATAAATTTTATCTTTATAGGTAAACACAAAAGATCTTTATTACTATATATCTTAGAAAGAAGAGCAAATTTGGAGGTATCATGCAACAGGATGTCAAATTATACTATAAACCTACAGTCATCAAAGCAGTATGGCACTGGAAAAAGCAGACATGTGAATTGATGGACAGAATAGAGTCCAGAAATGAAGCAACACTTATAAGCACAATTAACCTACTGCAAAGGAGAGAAGAAAATACAATGATGAAAAAATAGACTCTCAATAAAAGGTGTTGGGAAAACTGGACAGGTAAATTCAAGGGAAAAAAATGAAATAATTTCTCATACAACAAACAAAAATAACCTCAAAATGGATTAAGGACTCGAATGCAAGACCTGAAACCATAAAACTTCTAGAACAAACATAAGCAGATTGTTCATTGATATTGGTTTCTATAGCCTTTTTTTTGGATATGTATCCTCAGGCAAGGGAAACAAAATTGAAAAAAAATAAATGATGCTGCTAAGCTGCTGCTGCTAAATCGCTTCAGTCATGTCCAACTTTGTGCGACCCCAGAGACAGCAGCCCACCAGGCTCCCCCTGTCCCTGGGATTCTCCAATAAATGATGCTATATCAAACTAAAAAGCTTTTTCACAGAAAAGGAAATTATGAACAAAATGAAAAGGATGTCTACTGAATGGGTGAATACATTTGCAATTGATACACACTTTGATATACAAAATATAAAATGAATGCATATAACATAAAAAAAAAAAAAAACTCAATTAAAAATGGGCCGAGTACCCGTATGCATTTTTTCAAAGACAACAAACAGATGACAATAGACATATGAGAAGATGCTCAACATCATTAATCATCAGAGAAATGAAAATCAAAAATCAAAACCACATTAAGTTACCAACTCACACCTATCAAAATGGCTATTATCAAAAAGGCAACAAAGAACAAATGTTGATGAGGATATAAAGAAAAAGGAACTCTCATAAACAGTTATGCGAATGTAAATGGGTGAAGTTACTATGGAAAACACTATGGAGATTTTCAAAAATATAAAAATGGAGCTACCATATGATACAGCAATTGCATCCTTGATAATTATCCCAAGAATATGAGAACACTAATTTGAAAATATATCTGTATCCCTATATGCTTTTGCTTTGTGGTGCTGGAGAAGACTCTTGAGAGTCCCTTGGACTGCAAGGAGATCCAACCTGTCTATCCTAAAGGAAATCAGTCCTGAATATTTATTGGAGGACTGATGCCATGAAGCTGAAGCTTCAATACTTTGGCCACCTGATACACAGAACTGACTCATTTGAAAATACCCTGATGCTGGGAAAGACTGAAGGTGGGAGGAGAAGGGGATGACAGAGGATGAAATGATTGGATGGCATCATCGACTTGGTACACATGAGTCTGAGTAAACTCCAGGAGTTAGTGATGGACAGGGAAGCCTGGCAGGCTGCAGTCGATGGTGTCACAAAGAGTTGGACATGATTGAGCAACTGAACTGAACTGAATACAGCAGCTGCATTTTCTCATTTTTGTCCTCACAAAAATGTGTCGCTTATCATTTCTGTTGTGTACATGATAAATGTGAACTTTTTGATAAGGTGAATTAATCAAAATTAATAGAGCTTATAGGCTGGTGATCAGGTTTTAAATACATATTTCTTTAACTCCAAACAACTGTTTCTTACTCCTGTAAATTCATCAACATTTTAGTAGTGGATAACTTTGAAATCTTATTTATATTTATTATCTTTATTTTGCTTATTAGTGCTAACTAATTTTCTTCATCAGACCTATATTACTCCTGAGGAATAAGCATTTTGAAAGGCAAAGAAAATGTACACTGATGATCAATCACACAATAACCAAAAGATCAACAGTATTATCATATGTAAATTATATGTTGATCAATGATGTAAGATATGTATATAAATATAGGAGTATATGTGTATATCTATTTTTAATATCTAGAAAGGATTGTAGTTTATATGTAATACACCTATATTATATTTGAAAGTATCCTTAAATTAGCAAAGTAATCTCATTGTTAGCCCCAAATATTTTTAAGAATAAAAATTTTTTAAAAATTAGCCATTCATCGTAGTCTAAGCTTTATTTTTATAGTTCTTTTTCATGCTTAGGACAACACAAGTTACAGATGCATTATTAGAGCATATCATTCATAATTATTGGGAAAATTCATTTAACTTTTTTGTACAGTATTCAAGTTTCAAGGCAATTGCATCAATGTCTGGTTATTCTGGCACCTTGGCAAAAGAGATTGTGTACCCTGGACTCTTTGTGCTAGATGCAGTATGCATAAACACATGCACACAGAAATATACCATCCCTGGTTGAATACTTCAATGGAAACAGTCAGTGTAATTGAAGATAAAGAAATAACATAATCCTTGATATTATTGCATTTATTATTCAATGAATTCTTTATATGTCCTCATAATAGAGGTTTGATTTTCATTTAGAATTATAGTTAAAGGAATGACCCAGACAAGTAATTATCTTGCGTTAAAACTAATGTGATTTTCAACTTCTCTCCATAAAAGAGGAAAATGAGAAAGTTAACCATTACCAGGAGTTTTTTTTTTTTTTTTTCTTTTAAATTAAATATGTGACACGCTCTGACTTTAATTATAAGTTAGTTTTTGATGTATATTTTTAATTTGATAGACTGACTGACATTTTTCTCATCTTTACTACACAGATCAGTAGCTCCCACTAGTTGATCAAGAGGTTAATGAGAAATAGATAGTAATAACGAAAAACATATGAGGATTTGCCCTGCTTCTCTCCATTCAAACTGATAATTTGCAGCATCTATCAAGCATTTTCTTGAAAAAGAATAAGCTATGCTAAAGGACCAGTAAGTAAAGAGTATGATATAAAACTTAATATCAGACAACAGTTCAAAGATTGCTTCCTCAGCTGCTTCCCTGTTACTAAATACAAACATATACAGTCCTATACCAGAGAGTTTATGCATTTCTTTGTCTTAAACGTGTATTTAATCTGGCACTTGTTATCTATAGGAATAAGAGTATAAATTTCTATCCTTTTTTGTGGCTAAATATTCAAGTAAGAATGTTATAATTTAAAGGCAGCATGCCCACATGCAAATGTACCTATAGATACAAACACACACATATTTATATTATTTGTTGTTTAGTCGCTAAATCATGTCCGAGTCTTTGAAATAAAATGGACCTCAGCATGTCAGGCTCCTCTGTCCTCCACTATCTCTCAGAGTTTGCTCAAACTTATGTTCATTGCTACTATCTAACCATCGCATCCTCTGCCAGCTCCTTCTTTCAACTTCAATCTTTCCCAGCATCAGGGTCTTTTTCAGAGTTGGCTTTCTGCATCAAGTGGCCCAAGTATTGGAGCTTCAGATTCAACAACAATCCTTCCAGTGGATATTCAGAGTTGATTCCCTTTAGAATTAATTGGTTTTATCTCCTTGCTGTCCAAGGGACTCTCAAGAGTCTTCTTCAGCACCACAATTCAAAAGCACCAATTCTTTAGCACTCAACCTTCTCTATGATCCAACACTCACATCCTTACATGACTACTAGAAAAACTATAGCTTTGACTATACAGACCTTTCACAGAAAGTGATGTCTCTGGTAGTATGCTATGTTTGCCAAAGCTTTCCTTCCGAAGAGCAATGGTCTCTGAATTTCATGGCTGCATTCACCATCCTCAGTGATTTTGGAGGCCAAGAAAATAAAATCTGTCACTGTTCCCACTTTTTCTCTTTCTATTTTCCATGAAGTGATGGACTGGATACCACGATATTCTTTTTTATTTTAAATGTTAAATTTCCATCCAACTTTTTCACTCTTCTCTTTCACCTTCATCAAGAGGTTCTTTAATTCTTCTTCACTTTCTGCCATTACAGTGGTACCATCTACATATCTGAGGTTGTTTATAGTTCTCTCAGCAATCTTGATTCCAGTTTGTGATTCATCAACCCCAGAATTTCACATGATGTACTCTGCATATAAGTTAAACAAGCAGGGTGACAATACACAGCCTTCAAGTACTCCTTTCTCAATTTGGAACCAATTTGTGGTTCCATGTCCAGTTCTATTGCTTCTTGACCTGCATGCAGGTTTTTCAGGAGAGAGGTAAGGTGGTCTGGTCCCATCTCTTTAAGAATTTTCCACAGTTTGTTGTGATCCGCATAGTCAAAGGCTTTAGTGTAGTCAGTTAAGCAGATTTTTTTGATTTTTTTTTTTTCTGGAAATCCCTTGTTTTCTCCATGATCCAGCAAATTTGGAGCACTAGTCTGGTTCCTCTACTTCTTCAAAACCCAATTTCTATATCTGGAAGTTCTCAGTTCATGTACTGTTGAATCCTAGCCTGAGGGATTTTGAGCATAACGTTGCTAGCATATGAAAAGAACACAACTCTACTGTTTTGTATATTTTTAATATAGAGTAGTTTGATTATTCTTCTCAGGCAGCTAAGTGGTAAGAATCTGCCTGCAAAACAGGAGACACAGTTTTGATCCCTGGATCAGAAAGATCCCCTGGAGAAGGAAATGGCAAACCACTCCATTACTCTTCCCTGCAAAATCTTAAGGACAGAAGAGTACGGCAGGCTACAGTCCATCAGAATGCAAAACAGTTGGAGAAGACTTAGTGACTTAACAATAACTATAGTATTTATAATATGCTATATCCTAACATGTTAGCTCCATATTGTTATATATAATAAAATTAATACAAAAATGTTCCGAAATGAACTGATCAAAGGAATTCACTTTCAAAAGTATTACATATGACCAAAATCCAAAACACTAAGAATGCCAAATGTTAGCAAGTATGTGGAAATTTCATTCATTGCTTTGGGGAATGAAGACTATCACTTCGGAAGACAGAATAGCAGTTTCTTATGAGGCTAAACATTGCTATACAATCTAGCATTTTGTACTTCTTGATATTACCCAAAGGAGTTGAAAAATTTTGTGCACATGAAAACCTGCACATGAATGTTTTTTGCAACTTTATTCATAATTGCCTAAATTTGGAAGAAACCCAGGTGTATTTCATTAGGTAATTGATTAAAGAAATTGTGGTACATCCAATGGAGAAATAGTCCATGCTGAAAAGAAATGAGCCCACAAACCATGAAGACATAGGGGAAACTTAAATGAGTGTTACTGAATGAAATAAGTAAAGGTACATTCTGTGTGATTACAGGTATATAACATTCTAGAAAGTACAAAATGATGGAGGCAGTAAAAAGATCGGTGGTTTCCAGGGGTTGGGATGGAGAATTATGAAAAAGAGGAGCACAGAGGAATTTTTAAGGGCAACAAAACTACTTTGGATGGTACCATAGCAGTGGGTGGGACTTCTCTGGTGGCTTAGATGTTAAAGAATCTGCCAGCAATACAGGAGACCCAGGCTTGACCCTTAGGTCGAGAAGATGCACTGGGGGAAAAAATGGCTACCCACTTGAGTATTCTTGCCTGGAGAATTCCATGAAGTTGTACATGTCATTGAGACCAGGAGCTGACTGTGTCTCAGACCATGAACTCCTTATTGCCAAATTCAGACTGAAATTGAAGAAAGTAGGGAAAACCACTAGACTATTCAGGTATGACCTAAATCAAATCCCTTATGATTATACAGTGGAAGTGAGAAATAGATTTAAGGGCCTAGATCTGATAGATAGAGTGCCTGATGAACTATGGAATGAGGTTCGTGACACTGTACAGGAGACAGGGATCAAGACCATCCCCATGGAAAAGAAATGCAAAATAGCAAAATGGCTGTCTGGGGAGGCCTTACAAATAGCTGTGAAAAGAAGAGAAGCGAAAAGCAAAGGAGAAAAGGAAAGATATAAGAATCTGAATGCAGAGTTCCAAAGAATAGCAAGAAGAGATAAGACAGCCTTCTTCAGCGGTCAATGCAAAGAAATAGAGGAAAACAACAGAATGGGAAAGACTAGAGATCTCTTCAAGAAAATCAGAGATACCAAAGGAACATTTCATGCAAAGATGGGCTCAATAAAGGACAGAAACGATATGGATCTAACAGAAGCAGAAGATATTAAGAAGAGGTGGCAAGAATACACAGGAGAACTGTACAAAAAAGAGTTTCATGACCCAGATAATCATGGTGGTGTGATCACTCACCTACAGCCAGACATCCTGGAATGTGAAGTCAAGTGGGCCTTAGAAAGCATCACTAATAACATTCTGAAGATCAGCCCTGGGATTTCTTTGGAAGGAATGATGCTAAAGCTGAAACTCCAGTATTTTGGCCACCTCATGCGAAGAGTTGACTCATTGGAGAAGACTATGATACAGGGAGGGATTGGGGGAAGGAGGAGAAGGGGACAACAGAGGATGAGATGGCTGGATGGCATCACTGACTCAATGGATGTGAGTCTGAGTGACCTCTGGGAGCTGGTGATGGACAGGGAGGCCTGCCGTGCTGCAGTTCATGGGGTCACGAAGAGTCAGACACGACTGAGCGACTGATCTGATCTGATCTGATCTGTACATGTCATTAAACCTTAGGCAAAACCTATAAAATATACAATACCAGGAATGAATCCCAAAGTAAACTATAGACTTAGAGGGATAATATGTGTCAGTGTAGGTCCATCTATTATGGCAAACTGTGGTGTGGGATTTTGATAGTGTGAGTACTATGCAGATGTGGGGGTAGGAGATATATGGGAAATCACTGTACCTTCTACTCCATTTTTCTGTGAACCTAAAACTGGTCTAAAAATTGAAGTATATTTTTCAAAAAAGTATGACATATGCCATTGATTTATTGGTCTCAATATTTTGGTGAAAAACCATTGAAATAACATGAAGCCTAAAGCATAGAATATTGAATACTGATCATAGTTCTCGAGTCTCCCTAAATGATTTCAAATTATTTTTACCATGGTTGCCAGGATTTCAAAACCTTGATAAATTCTGCAAAATCTAGACAAATGCAGCTTTTATAAAATGTTGATAACAAATGTGTCAAATATCCATCCATTTTAGTTACATCACTAAACTTATTTCAGGGCAGCTTTCAATTCTGAGTTTTCAGCATATTGTAAGCTAAGTGACTACCAGGAAGTTTGCTCTCTGTAAAACAGAAGGCAAAAGTACTAGAGTGGGTAGCCATTTCCTTCTCCAGGGGATCTTCCCAACCCAGGGATTGAATCCAGGTATCATGCATGCAGGCAGATTCTTTGACGTCTGAGCTACCAGGGAAGCCCATATGTTAGGGAATGCAACTTTCTCAGTGAAAACTTGCTGTCTTGGGAAGGTTAAGGACACTCCAGCTCTTTCTTTATGCTATTTTTTAGAATGTTTTTGAAAAACATAAAAGAAAGACATTACCTCAAATTTTAGAGTGTGGATATGTACAACTCTCACCAAGGCGGAGTTGTATTTAATGGATCACTCTCATTAAACTCCCAAAGACCTGCTGCAGCTGGTCATTTCTTTTTCTTTTCTACCACTCAGAAAACATTCACAAGGCATCTTTGCTAATGCTGACCATTCTGCATTGTGTATTGAGATCCTAAAGTGTGCTAATTACCCTGGATGGAATTAAAAATCTGATCTACTATGCCAGGAGTAAGACAGTAGTCCCTAGGATGCATAAAGGGAAAAAGCTAGCCTTCAGCATGTTAAGCCACCATGCTGGCCACTTCATCATAGGAGTCTTTATGTCCCTAGAAGCAGGAAAGATTTATACAACTCCTTAAAATTAAAAGAGATTGCTGAATAGGCAAGAGCTGCAGCTTCAACTCACTGTGAACAGTATTGGGAGAATTAGTCATTTACTAGACTGGGAAGTTGCAAATCCAATTGAGCACAATAAAAAAATACAATAATCTGTAATGGTCATGTACCTGTAAGAAATATATAACTTTGCTTAATAATATCTCAAATTTTCAGAGCCACAGTGATAATCATAATTTTGGTACAAGGGTTCTCTAACTTAGTTGGTAAACAATCTGCTTGCAATGCAGAAGACCCAGGTTCAATCCCTGGATTAGGAAGATCCCCTGGAGAAGAGAATGGCAACCCACTCCAGTATTCTTACCTGGAGAATCCCAGGGACAGAGGATCCTGGGGAGGGGCTACAATTCATGGGTTCGTACAGAGTTGGACATGACTGAGTAACTAACACCTTCACTTTGGTACATACACCAATTTTTGAAAAAATAGATATTTTTCAAATTACAAGCATTTTTAATTTGCAAGGTTTCAAGGTGAAAATACCAAAAAAAAAAAAAAAAACAGAAACAAAAACAAAAAAACTCCAAGGTATTAGCACAATCATTTTGCAAATGTTTTATTAAATGTAAGAAAACATTTGGATCTATATTCTTCTCCCTTACACATGTGGCTAACCAAGTTAATTTGCAAAGTCAAAAGTTTTCTTTTTGTCTTACTTTTCCAACAATGCATCAGTAGCCAAACTCTTGTTACAATTGCTAAAAATTTGAATTTTTAATAAACCGTGCTTCAGGACTTCTTCCTTGTAATTCATGTTAACAAGATTCAATGAATATTGCAAATGATCATTTTTCTTGTTATTCGAAAGCTACTCACTAATTTGGCAAAAGGTTTGCCCACATCTGATTTACTTAATACCCAAGTAAAATTAGATAAAATGAAGAGAATTATATATTAGCAAAATGTTTAATTTAGGTCAGTGAGGCTGCTGATTCAGGCTTTCCAATAGAGCTGGCTGCTGCGGCTTGGCCCAGAGACATCACCATTATCTTCCTTACTCTTTTTATCATGTTCCAGAAAAAAAATACCCTCTTCTTTCACTCAGAACTTTGACCTCAAGGTGGTTTTCTGCTTTTGTTTGTGCTTTCTGGGCCATTTTAACCACATTATATATTTTTGTATAAAAAGCCTCAAGCAATAATATAGAACAATACTCTTTGAGTGCCTAATATTCTGTCAGTATTAAGTTACATGGACTTTGGCCAGGGCAGTAGATGGAGGGCATGGTAATATGGAAAGGAAGTTACCAAAAATTGTGTACTCATTGGAATTGTACAATTTGATAGAAAAGAAAATATGAAAAGGAAATATATATGAAAAACAATGGCAACACAGCAAAGACTCTATTAAGTGATGATTTATACTATGCAACGTGAGCTCTAAAAATTTTAAGAAAACACATTGTCCTATGTCTTCAGCTTAATATAGGAATAGATTTAGAAGATAATAGAGTTATGATCAGTGCTAATGTATTTGAAACAAAATCTCTTAAAAATCTGCTAATAATAAATTTATTCCAAATTACTCTAAACCAGTAAGTATAGCATGGTAGTTTGAGATGACTTGAAAGTTTCAGGAATGCAAATGCAAGCCTAGTTAGAAAAATAAAATAAACTTGTTCCTGTCTTGAAGAACTCATAGAATTTCATGAACTTGGGGAAAAGTAAATTTTCTACTTTTCTTATTTTCCATAAATGTTTTCTCATGGATTAAAGTAAAATAATTTTTATTACTGTGAATCTCTATATTACTTTCACCATTGTTACTTTTCATCATTATGATTTTGTGAGACAGCAAATGGAAAAAATGTTTCTAATTAGCTCTGACTTTTCTCTATAGATTAGCCAAATATAGCAAAGCAAAGGAACAGTATAGCTGTGGATACTACAATGTTGAGAGTTTGGATAGAGAAGAGAAGAGAAAATAAAGGAGACTCAGAGTAAGAACTAAAATAGCTGGTAACATGTAATCCACTTGTTTCAAGGAAGACATAATTCAAAGAAGGGATAGTCAACTGTGATGACTGACAGTGAAAATGGCAATAAATGAATTAAGAGAAATGCTCATTAGTTCTCTCAGTGGGAACACTGTTGTTAGTCATAGTAATAGACATTTTTACTAAGTGGTAGAAGAAAAACAACAGAAAAAAATCATGGTGGATGGTGGTTGCAATCATTAAATTAAAAGGTGCTTGCTCCTTGGAAGGAAAGCTACAACAAGCCTAGACAGCACTTTAAAGAGCAGAGCCATCACTTTTTGGACAAAGGTCCATATAGTCAAAGCTGCAGTTTTTCCAGTAGTCATGTATGGATATGAGAGTTGGACCACAAAGAATGATGAGCACTTAAGAACTGATGCTCTTGAATTGTAGCACTTGGGAAGACTCTTGAGAGTCCCTTGGATAGCAAGGAGATCAAACCAATCAATCACAAAGGAAATCAGTCCTGATTAGTCATTGGAAGGACTGATGCTAAAGCTGAAATGCAGTACTTGGATGCAACCTCAAAAATGACAAAATGATCTCTGTTCGTTTCCAAGGCAAATCATTCAGTATTACAGTAATCCAAGTCTATACCCCAACCAGTAATGCTGAATAAGTTGAAGTTGAAAGGTTCTATGAAGACCTAGAAGACCTTTAAGAACTAACACCCAAAAAAGATGTACTTTTCATTATAGGGGACTGGAATGCAAAAGTAGGAAGTCAAGAAACACCTGGAGTAACAGGCAAATTTGGCCTTGGAATAGAGAATGAAGCAGGGCAAAGACTAATAGAGTTATGCCCAGAAAATGCACTGGTCATAGCAAACACCCTCCTCCAACAACACAAGAGAAGACTCTACACATGGACATCACCAGATGGTCAACACTGAAATCAGATTGATTATATTCTTTGCAGCCAAAGATGGAGAAGCTCTATCCAATCAGCAAAAACAAGACTGGGAGCTGACTGTGGCTCAGATCATGAACTCCTATTGCCAAATTTAGACTTAAATTGAAGAAAGTAAGGAAAACCACTAGACCATTCAGGTATGACCTAAATCAAATCCCTTATGATTATACAGTGGAAGTGAGAAATAGATTTAAGGGCCTAGATCTGATAGATAGAGTGCCTGATGAACTATGGAATGAAGTTCGTGACATTGTACAGGAGACAGGGATCAAGACCATCCCCATGGAAAAGAAATGCAAAAAAGCAAAATGGCTGTCTGAGGAGGCCTTACAAATAGCTGTGAAAAGAAGAGAAGTGAAAAACAAAGGAGAAAAGGAAACATATAAGCATCTGAATGAAAAGTTCCAAAGAATAGCAAGAAGAGATAAGAAAGCATTCCTCAGCAATCAATGCAAAAAAATAGAGGAAAACAACAGAATGGGAAAGACTAGAATCTTGTCAAGAAAATTAGAGATACCAAGGGAACATTTCATGCAAAGATGGGCTCGATAAAGGACAGAGATGGTGTGGACCTAACAGAAGCAGAAGATATTAAGAAGAGGTGGCAAGAATACACAGAAGAACTGTACAAAAAAGATTTTCATGACCCAGATAATCACGATGGTATGATCACTGACCTAGAGCCAGACATCCTGGAATGTGAAGTCAAGTGGGCCTTAGAAAGCATCAGTATGAACAAAGCTAGTGGAGGTGATGGAATTCAAGTTGAGATATTTGATATCTTGAAAGATGATGCTGTGAAAGTGCTACATTCAATATGCGATCACATTTGGAAAACTCAGCAGTGGCGACAGGACTGTAAAAGGTCAGTTTTCATTCCATTCCCAAAGAAAAAAATGCCAAAGAATGCTCAAACTACCACACAATTGCACTCATCTCACATACTAGTAAATTAATGCTCAAAATTCTCCAAGCCAGGCTTCAGCAGTACGTAAACCAAGAACTTTCAGATGTTCAAACTGGTTTTAGAAAAGGCAGAGGAACCAGACATCAAATTGCCAACATCTGCTGGACCATAGAAAAAGAAAGAGAGTTCCAGAAAAACATCTATTTGTGCTTTATTGACTACACCAAAGCCTTTGACTGTATGGATCACAATAAACTGGAAAATTCTGAAAGAGATGGGAATACCAGACCACCTAAGCTGCCTCTTGAGAAACCTATGTGCAGGTCAGGAAGCAACAGTTAGAACTGAATGTGGAACAACAGACTGGTTCCAAATAGGAAAAGGAGTACATCAAGGCTGTATATTGTCACCCTGCTTATTAAATTATATGCAGAGTACATCATGAGAAATGCTGCACTGGAAGAAGCACAAGTTGGAATCAAAATTGCTGGAAGAAATATCAATAACCTCAGATATGCAGATGACACCACCCTTATGGCAGACAGTGAAGAAAAACTAAGGAGCCTCTTGATAAAAGTGAAAGAGAGTGAAAAAGTTGACTTAAAGCTCAACATTCAGAAAACGAAGATCATGGCATCTGGTCCCATCACTGCATGGTAAATAGATGGGAAAACAGTGGAAACAGTGTCAGATTTTATTTGGGGGGCTCCAAAATCACTGCAGATGGTGACTGCAGCCATGAAATTAAAAGACGCTTACCTCTTGGAAGGAAAGTTATGACCACCTTAGATACCATATTCAAAAGCAGAGACATTACTTTGCCAGAGAAGGTCAGTCTTGTCAAGGCTATGTCTCTTTCCTGTGGTCATGTATGGATGTGAGAGTTGGACTGTGAAGAAGGCTGAGCACCGAAGAATTGATGCTTTTGAAGTGTGGAGTTGGAGAAGAGTCTTGAGAGTCCCTTAGATGGCAAGGAGAGTCCATTCTGAAGGAGATCAGCCCTGAGATTTCTTTGGAAGGAATGATGCTAAAGCTGAAAATCCAGTACTTTGGCCACCTCATGTGAAGAGTTGACTCATTGGAAAAGACTCTGAGGCTGTGAGGGATTGGAGGAAGGAGGAGAAGGGGACGACAGAGGATGAGATGGCTGGATGGTATCACTGACTCGATGGACGTGAGTTTGAGTGAACTCTGGGAGTTGGTGATGGACAGGGAGGCCTGGCGTGCTGCGATTCATGGGGTTGCAGACAGTTGGACATGACTGAGTGACTGAACTGAACTGAACTGATGCAAAGAGCCAACTCACTGGAAAAGACCCTGATGCTGGGGAAGATTGAGGGCAGGAGCAGAAGAGGGTATAGAGGATGAGATGTTTGGATGGCATCACCAACTCAATGAGCATGAATTTGAGCAAACTCAGACTAGTGAAGATAGTTTGAGTTTGTGATAGTGAAGGATAGCGAGATAGTGAAGGACAGGGATTCCTGGCATGTTGCAGTCCATAGGGTCAAAAAGAGATGGACACGACTTAGCAACTGAACAGTAGCACACCACCTCCTAAGAATATTGTTAGGATTTTAAATGTGATCAGATCAGATCAGATCAGTCGCTTAGTCGTGTCCGACTTTGCGACCCCATGAACCGCAGCACGCCAGGCCTCCCTATCCATACTGTTCATGGGGTTCTCAAGGCAAGAATACTGAAGTGGTTTGCCATTCCCTTCTCCAGCGGACCACACCCTGTCAGATCTCTCCACCATGACCCGCCCATCTTGGGTTGCCCCACGGGCATGGCTTAATTTCATTGCATTAGACAAGGCTGTGGTCCTGGTCTAAATGTGATAATGTATATAAAATATTTTATAATTGTCACATAGAAAATGGTTAATAAATATTACTTTTGTAATAGCTTGGTGAGTAGCTCAATGGGTTTAGTGAACACTTTTAGTCATTAAATCATGTCTTTACTTGGCCTACTGAACAACAAGAGGAGAAAAAGCTATATTTGTGTTTTTTTGAATGAGTGGATGATTTAGATGTGGAGACAATAAATATAGAATAATCAATAAATGTTATAATCAATAAATATAAACTATATTTATAATCAATAAATATATAATAATCAGGGTTAATCAATAATTTTGCTCTGAAGAGGAAAAAATTGTGAGATAGTAACTGAAGAGGTCTTGTAGAGCTAAAGGAGATTGTTGTTGCTGTTATTTATATTTTTTCAAAATGGAAGATCTTATGATGTACTTATATGCTGTTGGTAATAGTCTGTTAAGGAAAACTGATGACTCAGGGATAAGAAGGTAACAGAAATGAATATGTCCTTGAAAGACAAGAGGTAATTAAACTGACCTTTGATAGGAGTTCAGACATGTCATTATCTTTTTTTAACAGAAACGTAGGTAGAATATCTGATGTAGACTGGGCTGTATATATTATAGATTTGTGTCTGACTATTATTATCTCTGACAGTGCATTGCATAAGAATTGCTAAAGAGTTATCCAAAAATTTTTTATAAAAGCTTAGGGGTCTTACCTAGATGTACAACAAATATTGGTTAAGAGAAAACTAGTAATCTGGAATTCCAACAAGGATTATTTCTCACTTTGTTTAATGGGTTTTCTTGAAGACTGTTCAGCAGATGACTGTCCAATCTGTATTTTTTGTTATTAGTTTATTGAGCTATACACTATTAACATATATAAATGAAATGCCCCATTTTTAACTCTACAGTTCAATGAGTTTTTAAAAATTGCTATAGTCCTATTTTTAAATTTATCTCTACAATTTTATGGTTTTGATGTTAAAATAATTTGTATGACTTTAAATTTACATTCAAATTGTTGCTGGTAAGTCTTTCTCTGTCTGACAAACTTCACTTAATATGATAATCTCTAGGTCTACCCCTGTTGTTACAAATGGCATTATTTCACTCTTTTTTATGACTGACTAATATTTCATTGTATAAATATAATACATCTTCTTTATCTAATTCATCTGCCAATGGCTATTTAGAGATTTGTCAATCCTATTGAATTTTTTAAAGGACAAGCTTTTCATTACTTTTTTATTTCCTGTTTTCAGTTTTACTGATTCTGCTCTTTATTATTTCATTTCTTCTACCTTCTCTGGATACACTTTAGTCTTTTCAAGTACTGAGGTAGAAACATAGATTATTGATTTCATTCTATTCATCTTCTCTAATATATTTATGTGATAAATTTTCTTCTAATCATTGCTTTAGCAGCATTTTACATATTTTTGAAATGTTGCATCTTATTTTGATTTACTTACAATAACTTTACATCCCAATCAAGACTTTTTATTTGACCCATAAGAAAGGTTTTACAAATTCCTTATCTCCTGATTCTACCATCTATATCATTTTAGTATTTGTTTCTAGCTAGTGTTTATGGATAACTTTTCTCTTGGTATTAGGTCATATTTCTTTCTTCTTCACATGACTACTTAATTTATTGTTAGATTTGATGTTATGTTGCTAAATATCTGAACCTTGTAGCCTTCCTTTAAAGAGTATTGATTTTTTTTCCTTCATCATAATTACTTGTTTCTCAGCTTTTTAAAAATGTTTTTAGTGTGGATTCAGGGAGGCCTCTAGTCTGCAACTAATTTAGCTCTACTATGAAGATATAATACTTTTGATATCTCTCCTCAATGTCACAGGTGTACAACAGGATTTCTGCACTCTGGCTTTTTCAAATTGGAATGTTTCCCCATTTTGTGTGAATTCTCAGAACTGTTCAGCTTATAGATTCCTGGTAATGATAACTTGTCTCCCTAGTTTCAGGGCCTAACACTTAAGATGAACAAATTCAAGGAGCTGGACATAAAGAAATATCCTGTAGGAGTTTTATCTGCAGGTGGATTTGATTCAAATGATGAGATTCTGAAACTGAGCTGATGATATCAGCTCATTTATAATGAATTGTAATGGAATCATAATTTGGGCAACTTGGGAAGAAGTGAGTGTATATACCATGGGAGAAAAGTGAATTATTGTGAAACCAAGGGGCATAACTGTAGAAAATGACCCCCAGTGACCTCCACTTCCTTGTATTTTTGCCCCTGTGTATTAATCTTTCCTTGAGTGTGGACTTGACTTAATGATTATAATAAAGCAAAAGTGATGGGATATCACACCAAGATTAGGTTGCAAAAAGACTGACATTCATTTTTCTCTCACTCCCTTGCTCTCCAACTCAATGGACAAGAGTTTTAACAAGCTCCATGAGCTTGGTGATGGACAGGGAAGGCCGGCCTGCTGTAGTCCATGGGATCTCAAAAAGTCAGACATGACTGAGCGACTGAATTGAACTCTTGCTCTCACTCTTGTTCCCATTCTGGTTCTCCCTTATTGTCTTGGAACCGTCACTCTGCGAAAAGCAAATTGTCATTTGAGAGCTTTCCTATAAAGAGATTCCATGCTATTAAACTAATATCTTCAGACAACATCTAGTGAGGACCTAAAGCTTTCTAACAGCCACATGAATGATCCTGAAAGTGTATCTCCCTCATCTAACACCTTGATTATAGCTTCATAAGAAATCCTGAGATAAAGACATTAAGCTGTTCCACCAAAGATGCTAATTTCCAGAGTCACTTGAAGACTGCCTAGCTCTCTTCCTCTTTACTCTGCTTTTCAAATTCAAGCATGTTCAGTTTCTATAAACTGTGATCTCAGACTAAAACTGGTTATATCAGTCATCTTTACCTTCCTTCCTTTCCACCTCTCCCTCTTTCTTCCTCGCTCTCTCCATCTTCTTTCTTTCTTTTCTTTCTGTTATATGAAACAAGTCCAGAATGAGATATTATTTCATGAATAAAAATAGAAATTGTGCCATTCAAATTTCTAACATCAATTATTTCATTTTTTCTAATTCCTATAAGTTTTGTTTTATCTTTCTTCAGTAGTGCTACTACTTTAAATACTGCTTTTTTTTTCCTTTAGCACAGTTTTAGAAGGTTTTTGCTTATTTATTATCTACATTCAATGATTCTACTATTAAAAATACTTGTATTTCTACAGTTCTCTCATTATACTACATTCTTATCCTGAAGTTTAATTTGCCTGAAACTCCAGCCATCTTTGACTATGTGCTGGACATTTTATTTGAAATCTATCTGTAGAACTACAACTATAATACAAAAACTTATTTCAAAACTACATTGAGGATACATTCTTTTTTTTTTTTTTTATTTCTTTGATGTATACACTCAGTTATGCCTTAGATGGAGGGTTTTTTTTTTTTTTTTTAATTGAAGTATATTTGATTTACAATGTTGTGTTAGTTTCAGGTGTACAACAAAGTGATTCAGATAAATATATATATAATCAGTTATCAATTTATATACATACTAAATAAGTCAAATTAGCAGATACACACTACTATACACAAAATAGATAAATGGCAAGTACCTACTGTATAGCACAGGGAATTCAGTGCATTGCTCACTTGTGTCTGACTCTTTGCGACACCATGGACTGCAGCATGCCAGGCCTCCCTGCCCATCACCAACTCCTAGATTTTACTCAGACTCATGTCCACTGAGTCAGTGATGCCATCCAACCATCTCATCCTCTGTTGTCCCCTTCCTGTCCCGCCTTCAATCTTTCCCAGCAGCAGGGTCTTTTCCAGTGAGTCAGTTCTTTGCATCAGATGGCCAAAGTATTGGAGTTCAGCTTCAACATCAGTCCTTTGAGTGAATACTCAGGACTGGTTTCCTTTAGGATGGACTGGTTGGACCTCCTTGCAGTCCAAGGGACTCTCAAGAGTCTTCTCCAACACCACAGTTCAAAAGTATCAATTCTTCAGTTCTCAGCTTTCTTTATAGTCCAGCTCTCCCATACATGACTACAGGAAACTCTACAGGGAACTCTACTATACCCTATAATGGAAAAGAACTTGAAAAAAATATGCATGTAAGATGGAGGTATTCTCTTTAAGTAACTGTTAATCACTTCATTCATGTCTGACACTGCAATCCTGCACCAGACTCCTCTGTCCATGGGATACTCCAGGCAAGGATATTGAAGTGAAAAAAAAAAAAAAAGAATACTGGAGTGCCATTTTCTTATCCAAGGGATATTCCCAACCCAGGGATCAAACCCAAGTCTCCTGTATTGCAGGAAAATTCTTTACCATCTTAGCTACCAGGGAAGCCCAATGGAGAGGATTGTATTTGCCCTATTTGAGCAAGATTTCCTTAAAATAAACTCAAAGATTTAAGCGCCCTGGAGGACCTATGGGATTAAAATCAGGCAATGTTGTTGTTTAGTTACTAAGTCAGTCATGTCTGACTCTTAGTTCCTCTGTCCATGGACTGTAACCCACCAGGCTCCTCTGTCCATGAGATTTCCTATGCAAGAATACTTGAGTGGGTAGCCATTTCCTTCTCCAGGGGATCTTTCTGATTCAGGGATACAACTCCTGTCACTTCTGTTGGCAGGCAAATTCCTTACCACTAAGTCACCAGGGAAGTCCCAAGCAATATACTGGAGATAATAGTAATTCCACAAGACCTTTTCTTCCCTCATTTACTGTGACCCTGAGAAAGCAGCAGTTTGTAACTCCATTTTTACAAGCATGGCATACTGTGAGACCTCCCTTTTTTGAGTTTGAATTTGGCTTTTTTCTTTTTCAGATTCCATAAGGCTATCAAATGAAGATGTTAATTTCCCTTGATGGCAAGTCATTTCCAAGCTTATTATCTCTCTATATGTTATTTTTCTTTTCACTTGGCTTCTGGTAAATCCATTATATTTTATCATTTCTTTTATTTATTTAAAGTGTGAGATCTTTACTTACATGAATAAAAATGTTTCAGTTTTTTTTTAAATTTTCGTCCCAGCATGAGTGTTAATTTATAAAACCAGAGATCAAATTGCCAACATCTACTGGATCATGGAAAAAGCAAGAGAGTTCCAGAAAAACATCTATTTCTGCTTTATTGACTATACGAAAGCCTTTGAATGTGTGGATCACAATAAACTGTGGAAAATTCTGAAAGAGATGAGAATACCAGACCACTTGATCTGCCTCTTGAGAAACCTGTATGTAGTTCAGGAAGCAACAGTTATAACTGGACATGGAACAACAGACTGGTTCCAAATAGGAAAAGGAGTACATCAAGGCTGTATACTGTCACCCTGCTTATTTAACTTATATGCAGAGTACATCATGAGAAACGCTGGACTGGAAGAAACATAAGTTCGAATCAAAATTACTGGGAGAAATATCAATAACCTCAGATATGCAGATGACACCACCCTTATGGCAGAAAGTGAAGAGGAACTAGAAAGCCTCTTCATGAAAGTGAGAGAAGAGAGTGAAAAGGTTGGCTTAACGCTCAACATTCAGAAAACTAAGATCATGGCATCTGGTCCCATCACTTCATGGGAAATAGATGGGGAAAAAGTGGAAACAGTGTCAGACTTTATATTTTTGGAGTCCAAAATCACTGCAGATGATGACTGCAGCCATGAAATTAAAAGAAACTTACTCCTTGGAAGGAAAGTTATGACCAATCTAGATAGCATATTGAAAAGCAGAGATATTACTCTGCCAACAAAGATCTGTCTAGTCATGGCCATGGTTTTTCCTGTGGTCATGTATGAATGTGAGAGTTGGACTATGAAGAAAGCTGAGCACCGAAGAATCGATGCTTTTGAACTGTGGTGTTGGAGAAGACTCTTGAGAGTCCCTTGGTCTACAAGGAGATCCAACCAGTACATTCTGAAGGAGATCAGCCCTGGGTGTTGGAAGGACTGATGCTAAAGCTGAAACTCCAGTATTTTGGCCACCTCATGTGAAGAGTTGACTCATTGGAAAAGACTCTGATGCTGGGAAGGATTAGGAGCAGGAGGAAGAAGGGATGACAGAGGATGAGATGGCTGGATGTTATCACTGACTCGATGCATGTGAGTCTTAGTGAACTCTGGGAGTTGGTGATGGACAGGGAGTCCTGGCATGCTGCAATTCATGGGGTCACAAAGAGTTGGACATGACTGAGCGACTGAACTGACCTGAACCTACTGTTATAAGTGATACAAAGCTTTTCCAAACCCTAATTTTTCCCTCTGTAAAATGGAGAATATATTTAAAGTTTCACAATGTTATTAATTAAATCAATTGACATTATATAATACATTAAAATATGAAATTATATAATATATTAATTTTTTCAAAAATAATAAAATACAATGCATTTATCAATTAAAAGACATTTGTAGAGGTTTTCTAAGGTGTAAGGCAGTAAGCTATGCCTTGGAGTTATATGATGGCTTTGAAGCAGCCCAAGCTGTTAGAAGAACTTGCATGACAATGAGGGAAGCAAACATATGAATAAAAATATACTATAATATAATAAGGCAATGGCAAGCCACTCCAGTACTCTTGCTTAGAAAATCCCATGGACAGAGGAGCCTGGTAGGCTGCAGTCCATGGCGCCGCTACGAGTCAGACGCGACTGAGCGACCTCACTTTCACACAATGGAGAAGGCAATGGCAACCCACTCCAGTGTTCTAGTCTGGAGAATCCCAGGGACGGCAGAGCCTGGTGGGCTGCAGTCTATGGGGTCGCACAGAGTCGGACATAACTGAAGCGACTTAGCAGCAGCAGCATAATATAATAAATATTCAAATTTTGACAAAATACATAAATTTTCTAATAAATTATATACATTAATGAAGTGTGTGTGGAGAAGTCAGCATCATATGGGCTATAATAGCTGAGCTCACTTTAAAGGTATGGGTTATATTATACGGTAAAGCCAATACAATATTGTAAAGTAATTAGCCTGAGAGAGATGGGAATACCAGACCACCTGATCTGCCTCTTGACAAATCTGTATGCAAGTCAGGAAGCAACAGTTAGAACTGGTCATGGAACAACAGACTGGTTCCAAATAGGAAAAGGAGTACGTCAAGGCTGTATATGGTCACCATGTTTATTTAACTTATATGCAGAGTACATCATGAGAAATGCTGGACTGGTGGAAACACAAGCTGGAATCAAGATTGCAGGGAGAAATATCAATAACCTCAGATATGCAGATGATACCACCCTTATGGCAGAACGTGAAGAGGAACTAAAAAGCCTCTTGATGAAAGTGAAAGTGGAGAGTGAAAAGGTTGGCTTAAAGCTCAACATTCAGAAAATGAAGATCATGGCATCTGGCTCCATCACTACATGGGAAATAGATGGAGAAACAGTGGAAACAGTTTCAGACTTTATTTTTCTGGGCTCCAAAATCACTGCAGATGGTGACTGCAGCCATGAAATTAAAAGACGCTTACTCCTTGGAAGGAAAGTTATGACCAACCTAGATAGCATATTCAAAAGCAGAGACATTACTTTGCCAACAAGGTTCGCCTAGTCAAGGCTATGGTCTTTCCTGTGGTCATGTATGGATGTGAGAGCTGGACTGTGAAGAAGGCTGAGCGCCGAAGAATTGATGCTTTTGAAGTGTGGTGTTGGAGAAGACTCTTGAGAGTCCCTTGGACTGCAAGGAGATCCAACCGGTCCATTCTGAAGGAGATCAGGCCTGGAATTTCTTTAGAAGGAATGATGCTAAAGCTGAAACTCCAGTATTTTGGCCACCTCATGCGAAGAGTTGACTCATTGGAGAAGACTCTGATGCTGGGAGGGGTTGAGGCCAGGAGGAGAAGGGGACGACAGAGGATGAGATGGCTGGATGGCATCACTGACTCGATGGATGTGAGTCTGAGTGACCTCCGAGAGCTGGTGATGGATAGGGAGGCCTGGCGTGCTGCAGTTCATGGGGTCGCAAAGAGTCGGACACGACTGAGCGACTGATCTGATCTGAAAATGAATAAATTTATATTAAAATATGTATAAAAAAGAAAAAAATAAAAAGAAAGGTATGAGTGATATCTCAGGGTCAGAAGAGACAGAAATGCATTGCTAAGACAAAAAGTTTTTTGCACAAAAGCATTCATTTAGAAAAAAAAAATCCTAAAACATCAGTGATATAAGGACTCAAAGAAAAATTATCAGGAATAATGCAAGTAGGATAATCTGGAATCCTCAAAGGAAGAAGTCAACTTATAATTCTTTGAAGGCAAAACACTACATCTGTAGTCAGTATTCAGTTAAAGGATAACAAATTCTGAAATTAGGCAATGGTTGAGTGGTTATGAGAAGAAAATATCAATTAAAAACATTTAAATATAAAAAATAAGAATTTTATTAACAATTTGAATGGTACTAGAATAAAGTGCAGAACAAGTGTGGAGATGAGGATAGTTTTATATAAGAAAATTTGAAGTAAAAAGTTCTAGTGTTTAGTAGAAAGTATAGGTCTACAAGTGATCAGGGTGATCATCATGCATACTGCTGCTACTGCTGCTAAGTCCCTTCAGTTGTGTCCGACTCTGTGTGAACCCATAGACTGCAGCCCACCAGGCTCCCCGTCCCTTGGATTCTCCGGGCAAGAATACAGGAGTAGATTGCCATTTCCTTCTCCAATGCATGAAAGTGAACAGTGAAAGTGAAGTTGCTCAGTCGTGTCCAAATCTTAGCGATCCCATGGACTGCAGTCTACCAGGTTCCTCTGTCCATGGGATTTTCCAGGCAAGAGTACTGGAGTGGGGTGCCATTGCCTTCTCTGGATTATCATGCATATAGTAATCAAAATATTGGGGGTAGAAAAGTTCATCCATGGCTTTTTTGGTAGCTCAGAGGTAAAGAATCCACCTGCCATTGCAAGAGACATGGATTTGATCCTCAGTCCAGGAAGATCCCACCTGCCTTGGAATAACTAAGTCTATGTGCCACAACGATGAGCTTGTACTCTAGAGCCTGGGAGCTGCAAACCACTGAGACTATTCACAGCAAGTACAGAAACCCATGCACCCTATAGCTCATGCTCTGCAACAAGAGAAGCCACCACAATGAGAAGCCTGCTCACCAAAATGAATAGTCCCAGCTCACTAAAACTAGATAAAAGCTCATGCAGCAATGAAGACCCAGCATCTGACTATAAATAAACAAATTAAATCATATTACAAAGGAAAAGTTCACCCAGAAGATGTGTAGAGTTAATCAAGAGAAGGGGAAGTATGGAAACTGGAAACATGAATATTTAAGATTCAAGAAGAAAGAAGGAACTAAAAAAGTGTTGAAATATTATAATCACAATCAGAAAGAGAATGAGGAGTGGTTTGCAGAAACAACAAAAGAAAAGCAGTTTGAGAGAGGTCAAGGACTTCAAAAGATATTGCAGTTTCTGCAACAATGTCAGGGTTGAAGTGAGATTGGATTTGATTTTATAGCACAAAGAAAGAAAATATATATAATAAGCAAATGTAGATCTCTTTTTAAAGTTTAAATTTTAACTTTAGAGGGACTGGCTAGATAAAAGGGTCATTTTTAGAATATGAGTGGGCTTAGCATTTCTGCTTTTTTTTTTATTGGAAGGGACAGAGATAATAGCAAAGATAGTTTTGCAGACAAAAGCGAAGGAATGTAATTTAAGAAAGAAAGTGGTGCAAACAGAGGCGTTTCCATGTGCAGGTTCATGAAGTAGATCTATATTTTCAAGTCTGCATGCCTATATTTAGAAGTGATTTGTAGCTCATAGGGTGGTAAGTATTATCATGGGCATTAGAAGTAGACTTAAAATTGACTATACAATAAAAAGATAGTACCTTGGTTATAGTACCATAATATAAACAGTCAAATCTCACATAAATGCGGTTCTTTGAGGTAAATTTCCATTTATCCATTGGGCAAGCTGCTGGATGTGAATAAAGAAAAAAGGGGAAAAACAATCATCCTGCTATCATGGGATTAATTTTATTGTATTTTTACTCATAGCTCAAATAACTGTAAGCATTTTTGAATATAACTTATAACTACAATTTATAACTATAACTTATTTTATTTAAGTTCATTTTTTAAAAAACATATTCACATGAGACATATTCAAAAAGGGAAAAAATCACCTCTCTCCTATCCCTATTTTCCATCCACCCATTTCTCTCCTTTGACGTAATCAGTGTTATCAATCTTAGCTGTAGTAGTTGGGATAATGCTGCTGCTGCTAAGTCGCTTCAGTCGTGTCCAACTCTGTGCGACCCCATAGACGGCATTCTCCAGGCAAGAACACTGGAGTGGGTTGCCACTTCCTTCTCCAATGCATGAAAGTGAAAAGTCAAAATGAAGTCACTCAGTTGTGTCCGACTCTTAGCGATCCCATGGACTGCAGCCTACCAGGCTCCTCCGTCCATGGGATTTTCCAGGCAAGAGTCCTGGAGTGGGGTGCCATTGTCTTCTCCAAGTTGAGATAATATATGCTCACAATAGAATAATGCTTATAAAACACATGCAAACACACACACATGTTATTATTATATACACATGCTTAAGTGTCTTGCTATCTTGCTCAATGTTACATCTGAGAGAGTGCTCCATGTTAGAGTATGAAAGTGGTAGTCATTCAGTCGTGTCTAATTCTTCAGGCAAGAATACTGGAGTGGGTAGCCATTCCCTTCTCCAGAGTATCTTCCCAACACAGGGATTTAACCCTTCCTGGTCTCCTGCATTGCAGGCAGATTCTTCACCATCTGAGCCACCAGGGAAGCCCACGTTAGTGTATAGTTAGCAATCCAAACATTTTTTTCCACATTATATTTCTTTAAATTGTTATAACAATGTATTCATTAGTTCCACATAGATGGACATGTAGTCTATTTTCAGTCTGAAGCTAATGTGATAGTTTCTACAAATAATTGTGAATATATTATTTTTACTGTGTAATCTTTTAATTTTATTTGTTGTTTTCAATCTAATTTTGCTTCTTTTTTCATATTGCTTCACTATATTTATTAGTTCTCTTTATTCTATTTTAGGCTAATAACAATTCAGAAGAAGGGGTGACTTTTTCATTATTTCCTTTTGCTTGTTGCTCTTTATTTTCATCTTTTGCCTTACTGTATCATTAATAGGTCTTTTATCTCTGATTCATACTTCTGTTAATAAAGGCACTTACTTTATTCAGCTGTTCTTAATTGCTTGGAAAAATTTTTGTATCATGATGACAACTACTTTCTGTACTCTCATTTGCCATTTTTTTCCTACAATTATCTTCTTTTGGGGGGAATTCCCTGGTGGTCCAGGGGTTAGGACCCTGCACTTCCACTGAAGGAGGCATGGGTTTGATCTCTGTTTGGGAAAACTAAGAGCCCACAAGCTGCACAGCCACATAATAAAGGTAACTTTGGATATTGAATATAATCTAATGTCATATTTATTGAAACAGGAAACAAATATATTAAAATATAATAAATATAATATTGTGGTACATCTATTATAGAAGCATTCATAAATTTTTACTCATTATTAATGAAGCATACACTAATAAAGGGCTTCCCTGGTGGCTTAGTTGGTAAAGAATCCACTTGTGATGCAGGAGAACTGGGTTCAATCCCAGGGTTGGGAAGATCCCCTGGAGAAGGGAATGGCTACCCACTCCAGTATTCTGGTGCAGAGAATTTCATGGACTGTACACTCAGTGGGGTCGCAAAGAGGCGGACACGACTGAGAGACTTTCACGTCACTTTACACTAATACAAATTATTTACCTTGCAACTAAATGGCTTCAACATTCATGGATTGATTTTACTACCCACAGTCACCACAGCTAGGTACACTTATAAAAGACAATTTTGAAAATTGAGTCTATAAAAACTAATCACAAACTGGTTAATACTCAGTCAAATAGGAAAATAAAAATCAGCATTTTACCTTAAGACTCACCTAGAAAAAAAGTAACACAACACATCAAAGTAATAGCTCAAAGTTCTTAAAAATCTTGCTGCAGAAAAGCTATACTGAACAAATCACTTGGATTAAGGTAAACAGTATTTCACATTTGGACAAAAATCTCTTTCAAATAAAATGGTCTTTCTCATCAGGCCTCTGAATGCCAGTGTTATCTGCTTACAAAACAATGAAATAGACAATTTGATTTCAAGTCAGCCTCACCTTACTCTAGAGTAAGAACACATTTTTCCCCTCTTACTGGTTTGCATGTTCAGTTAGTCTTTGTTGTCATCGCTGTGGTTTACTAAGGGTTTTTGGAAACCTAAAAGGAAATGCTTTCCATTAAAAAAAAAAAAAAAAAGGCCTGAAGTTGCTTTGCTGTATATGTGATAAGGTACTATATAAATCTAAGTTGCTGTTGTTGCTAATGGGATCTATTCTTACAAAACATCATTGTTTGAACCACGTTTTTGCTGAGGCTGCCTGGAGGAGGGAGGAAAGTGGAGATTTTACTCCTGCTTTAAAAGGAAATAATCAGTCTGCAGGTGGCTGCATAGTGGGATAAGCAAATACGACTAAGGTAGCACATGGTTTTCTGCATAGAATTACATTGAACAAGAATGAACCAGATAAAGATCTTTTGTACAAATTGTATTCTAAAGAGAAGCTTTGGGTTCTTAATTTTTCATGGTTATGCAGAAAAATCATGGTATTCTTAAAATTAGATTTTTCTCTACAGGAACTTCTTATTGTAATATGGAACTGGAGGAGTATATAATTTCAGCATTTCTATCCCTCCAAATCATCTAAAGCATTTATGAGTCAGTGTTAAGATGTTACAGGCCAAAATAAATCCATGTTCTTTGATGCTGCATCATCGATCCTAAGATCAGAGTCAATTCTTGCCTATCAAAGAGTTTGTCCAAGGTTCAGAGTTAATATATGCTCTTTATTCAGCTCTAAATAGGAAATGAGCTTTTAAAAGGAGGAGTTAGGCTTAAAGCAGTGTTGAATTAGTCACAAAAAATGTTTTATTTCAGGCTTTTTGCATCCCTTTATTCAGCTCAATTTTATAGTGCAGTTTAAAAATATTTGGCATACTCCATGGAATTTAGAAAATATGTTGCTTCAAGTCTGCAGCTTTACAATGAAATCAGGATAATTTCAGCGCTGTCTGATTTTCAAAGATAAATACTTTCTTAAAAAACACTGCCAGATATCACAGCTTGCTGAGGGAAAAGTGAGAGATGATGGAATTCATTTCAAAATAGCCCCTGCATGTATTTGGAATAAAGTATTAACAACCACAAAGGTGTTCACTATTGTAAGATGTTCAGCCACTTAGCTCTGGCTTCAGAACGTCTATTCCCTGTTCTTGTCACCTACTCTAATATTGCAAGGCAGCTGAGTGGCCTCCAGAATAACCATATTGCAGGACAAAAGAAAGGAGATGGGGATGGAAGAGTTCCAATTTCAGCCCAGTGCAGCCTGTGAGCTGGTGCCAAAGATAACAAAGTAGCATCAAAAGCGGTATGGGACAGCTGCACTGGCAGGGCACTACAAAGGCAAAAGAGAGAATGAGAGGCAGAAAGGGGATTCTGAAATCGACGTATTTGTGGCCATGTAAGACAGGGAGAGAGGCAGAGAGAAAAGGAGAATATACTAGGTAGAGGCTACTACTGTGAAGAAGGAGGGTTGGGAATAAGGGAGAAGGGAAGAGACAGAGAAGAGAAGAAAGAGAAATAGAAGGAATATGCAGTAAAAACAAAAGTGGGACTGGGTAGGCAAGAACATTGTAGGAGAGTGCCAGAGAACAGGTTGCTAGACTAATTTAAAGGATTCTAAAAACAAAGAAATGGTCCATAGGAAGTTGATCACAAATTTAATTTCCTTTCCAAGCAGTTAAAGACTGAGACAATCAGTTCTTTTGTCATAATTTCCTTCAAGGCCTTCTTGTTAAATACATTGACTCCCAAGACAATTACAAAACTCAAAGAGAATTTTCTGCTAAATTTAAAACTATCCAACTTCATGAGGGAATGAATAGAGATGCAGAGGGGTAGAGGGAGGACAATGAGTGAGGTGTGTGTGTATGCATGGTTTTGTTTGTGTGTGTCTGTGTATATGTGTGTGTGTGTGTGTATGTGCACTTTAAGAGTTCACTGTATATTACAGAAATGTTCAATTATGAATGATTAAGTTAGTTGATAGAAAGCTAATAGGTAGATAAACTACAACTGTGGAATCTCACTAGGGACAATTGTTGGCCCCCATGGGATATTTGGCAATATCTGAATACATTTTGATTGTCATGATTGGGGGAGTACAACTAGCATCTAGAGGGTAGAGGCCAGGAATATTACTAAACATCCTGCAAGGCACAGGATGGGACAGCAAAGTATTACCCAGCCCAAATTGCCAATAGCACTCAAGAGTCTGAGAAACTTCTATCTACAGTTCAAGAGACCTGTGTTCATGTTGATTCAAAACTTTGATAGCTGTGATAACTTGGCTAAGTTGTTTTAGTTCTTTGTGTCTGTTTCCTCACTTGTAAAATGAGGAAGAAATTAAAGAACTTAGAGAATTCTAAGAATTTTTTTTTTTATTTTTTATTGTCTTTTTTAAAATTTTATTTTATTTAACTTTATAATATTGTATTGGTTTTGCCATGTATCAAAATGAATCTGCCACAGGTATACATGTGCTCCCCATCCTGAACCCTCCTTCCTCCTCCCTCCCCATACCATCCCTCTGGGTCGTCCCAGTGCACCAGCCCCAGACATCTGGTATCAGGCATCGAACCTGGACTGGAGACTCATTTCCTATATGATATTATACTTATTTCAATGTCATTCTCCCAAATCATCCCACCCTCTCCCTCTCCCAGAGTCCAAAAGACTGTTCTATACATCAGTGTCTCTTTTGCTGTCTCGTATACAGGGTTATTGTTACCATCTTTCTAAATTCCATATATATGTGTTAGTATACTGTATTGGTGTTTTTCTTTCGGCTTACTTCACTCTGTATAATAGGCTCCAGTTTCATCCACCTCATTAGAACTGATTCAAATGTATTCTTTTTAATGGCTGAGTAATACTCCATTGTGTATATGTACCACCGCTTTCTTATCCATTCATCTGCTGATGGACATCTAGGTTGCTTCCATGTCCTGGCTACACAAAAATAAACTCAAAATGGATTAAAGATCTAAATGTAAGACCAGAAACTATAAAACTCCTAGAGGAAAACATAGGCAAAACACTCTCTGACATACATCACAGCAGGATCCTCTATGACCCACCTCCCAGAATATTGGAAATAAAATCAAAAATAAACAAATGGGACCTAATTAAAATTAAAAGCTTCTGCACAACAAAGGAAACTATAAGCAAGATGAAAAGACAGCCTTCAGAATGGGAGAAAATAATAGCAAATGAAGCAACAGACAAACAACTAATCTCAAAAATATACAAGCAACTCCTACAGCTCAATTCCAGAAAAATAAATGACCAATCAAAAAATGGGCCAAAGAACTAAATAGACATTCTCCAAAGAAGACATACAGATGGCTAACAAACACAGGAAAAGATACTCAGAATTCTAAGAATTAAATGAGATTTTATATATTATGAAAATCACCACCACCCTGTCACTAGATTGCTTTGTAATAGATATAACTTTTTTTTGCTTTGTTTTTTCTTTCCATAATGTTAGCTGGGAATGGAATAAAATAAGCCAATAGAAAATAACATATGAAATATGCACTGATATATATATATATTTTTAACTTTGTATACCAAATTCTAAGAGTTGGAAACAAGGTCATAATTTTACAGTACATAGGATGCCAAAAATTCTTGCCCAAATAAAAAAATAATATAAATAAATATACATGGAAATTAAACTAGATTTTCTTATATAAATATATCAATAGATAAAATCTTACATTTTAAATTGATTTAACATTTTATTCATTTCAATTCAATGATGTTTCCCATTACCAAAGTCCTAGGTTATGTTCCCTTCTACAGACATACAGTTCCTCTTTCTCATGATTTATCATACATGTGTTAATCTGTTCAGGACTACATTTTCTACTGAACTATAAGATTGTGGCAATAAATGAAGACCACCCAAATGAGAACAAGCACAAGCTATTTATTCAGAGCTTGCTAAAGTGAGGGAGTCAGCCAACATCACTTGCATTTGGCAGAGGCTCAAAAGTAGGCAAAGAAATGAAAAATCTTTAGAGTAAAACCTAACAACAACAACAAAAAATGAAAGTATCAAGTATGCCCTAATTGGAGATGTTAGCATGGGGAAGTTGGAGGCAGGCTAACTAGAAATGGGATGTCATAACTGATTCGTTAAAGAAGTAAATTTGGCTTCATTTATTTGGTCCTAAATTGGAAGTGACACCAAAAGTTAGGAAAGTTATCAGTTATTGATCCAGTGAATCCTGACTGGGGCCAAAGGTTAGAGAGGTTGTGGTTTGGGCTCTGGAGCTGGTGTTGTGGGTTGTGAATCAGAGTTCTATTTTAATATATTGTCTGCCTCTTGTCCATTTGTATATGCCGTCACACAAGCTCCTCAAAGATAAATGCCAGGTCTACCTTGTTCTGTTTCCAAAGCTGAGCTGAGCAAGTAAAAAAGAACAATGAATGAAGAAAGCAAAGAAATGCCCAACAATGAGGGAAGGACTTATATTCTAGTTTCCATTCCTTGTTTCTTTACTCATTTTGGAGATCTCTAATAGAATACTTTGTATTAAAACAGAAGAATAAAATAAAAGCAGGTCCTCTCATTTCCAAATAAATAACAGGGAGCCAGGGGAAAAACATTCATTTTACTCACACAGATTCATTGAATATTAATACAGATTAGATCCTATGCCTGCAGGGAGTTCAAGTTTCACTAAGGAACATAAAGTCATAAAGACAATTATAGACTTCTGCTCCTGGACATGACAGAATAATGGACTAGATTTATTCTCTTGCTTCAGAGAATTTAAAAAATGGACAACATGTATGAAATGGGTTTCAATCATTAAACAATAGGTGACTCAACAAGAGATGATAAGAGAAGTGCACAGACAGGGCAAGAACTACAACTGGTTCTGGGGAAAATATTTGCCACAGACTGTGAAGGGAAGACCCTAAACAAGACCCAGTGATCTTCATTAGTTGAGGAGACAGAATTTATACCAAGTGATCCTTCAAATCTTCAGCTGAGCACTGGTCAGCAAGAGCTACAAGGAAAGCACCTAAAGTTGAGGAAAGAACCACAAGACATAAAAGTCAAATGATCATCAGAATTCAAACAGGGGTTGGGAATAGTTTGTGTTCTCACTATCCAGAGTCGAGAGGATTCACAGTTCATACAGAATGGAATAAAACATCCAAAAAGTAGTAGTCAGGACTAAAATACAAACTATCAAGGAACAAAAGGAATATATTGGACTTCATCACAGCTTAGTGGTTTAGTCATTAAAATGTATCTGACTCTGGGCAACCCATGGACTATAGCCTGCCAAGCTCCCCAGTTCATGGGATTTCCTAGGCAAGAATACTGGAGTGGGTTGCCACTTCCTTAAAATACTTTCAAATTATTCTGTTAAGAAAATGAAAAGACAAACCATACATTTAGAGAAAATGTTTACAAAAAAAAAAAAAATCTTGCAAAGAATCTGTAAGGTCCCAGGTGGCATAGTGATAAAGAATTTGCCTGCCAATTCAGGAGAGAAGGAGACCTGGATTTGATTCCCTGGAGTAGGAAATGGCAACCCACTCCAGTATTCTTGCATGGAAAATTCCATGGAGTGAAGAGTTTGGCATGCTACAGTCCATGGGGTTGCAAAGAGTCAGACACAGCTGAGCGACTGAGCACACATGCAAGTAATTCTTACAATGCAATAATAAAAGACAAAAATCTCCCTCCACAATGGGCAATTTAAACAATTTACTAAAGAAGATATATGAACACCAAATGTGTGTGTGTGTGTTAGTCGTGTGTATGTGTTAGTTGCTAAGTCATTTCTGAATCTGTGACCCATGGACTATAGCCCACCAGGCTCCTCTGTCCATGGGATTCTCCAGACAAGAAAAATGGAGTGTGTTGCCATTTCCATCTCCAGGGGATCTTCTTGACCCAGGGATCAAACCCAGGTCTCCTGAATTGCAGGCAGATTTTTTACCATCTGAACTACAGAGCAAATGAGCACATGTAAAAATGTTCAATATCTTTTGTCATTCATTCAGTTCAGTTCAGTTCCTCAATCATGTCCAACTCTTTGCGACACCATGAATCGCAGCATGCCAGGCCTCCCTGTTCATCACCAACTCCCGGAGTTTACTCAAACTCATGTCCATTGAGTCAGTGATGCCATCCAGCCATCTCATCCTCTGCCATTCCCTTCTCCTCCTAACCTCAGTCCCTCCCAGAATCAAAATCTTTTCCAAAGAATCAACTCTTTGCATGAAGTGGCCAAAGTATTGGAGTTTCAGCTTCAGCATCAGTTCTTCCAATGAACACCCAGGACTGACCTCCTTTAGGATGGACTGGTTGGATCTCCTTGCAGTCCAAGGGACTCTCAAGAGTCTTCTCCAACACCACAGTTCAAAAGCATCAATTCTTCAGCTCTCAGCTTTCTTCACAGTCTGACTCTCACATCCATACATGACCCCTGGAAAAACCATAGCCTTGACTAGATGGACCTTTTTTGGCAAAGTAATGTCTCTGCTTTTTAATATGTTATCTAGGTTGGTCATAACTTTCCTTCCAAGGAGTAAGCATCTTTTAATTTCATAGCTGCAATCACCATCTGAAGTGATGTTGAGGCCCCAAAAAATAAAGTCTGACTTTGCTTCCACTGTTTCCCCATCTATTTATCATGAAGTAATGGGACTGGATGCCATGATCTTAGTCTTCTGAATGTTGAGCGTTAAGCCAACCTTTTCACTCTCTTCTTTCACTTTCATCAAGTGGCTCTTTAGCTCCTCTTCATATTCTGCCATAAAGGTGATGTCATCTGCATATCTGAGGTTATTGATATTTCTTTGGAAGGAATGATGTTAAAGCTGAAACTCCAGTATTTTGGCCACCTCATGCGAAGAGTTGACTCATTGGAGAAGACTCTGATGCTGGGAGGGATTGGGGGCAGGAGGAGAAGGGGACGACAGAGGATGAGATGGCTGGATGGCATCACTGACTCGATGGATGTGGGTCTGCGTGACCTCCGGGAGTTGGTGATGGACAGGGAAGCCTGGCATGCTGTGGTTCATGGGGTCGCAGAGAGTTGGACATGACTGAGCAACTGATCTGATCTGATCTGATCTGATATTTCTCCTTGTCATCTTTATTCCAGCTTGTGCTTCTTCCATTAGGAAAATGCAAATTGAACTACAACTAGATACCACTACTCACCTATTACAATGGCTAATAAGTGCTCACTTATCTATATCTCCTATATCTACTTTATTAAAAACAATAGAGACTTTTTACATGTCAAAGATTAATTTTTCACTCTATTAGTATATATGCATATCTCTATCCATCACATCATAAAACTGGGCCAGTTAATTAGATCATGAAAATGAAAGCTTTTTCTGAAGTTACCTAAAAATATTAGGCAAGGGTGTTTGGTTAGCCTTCGCTTTTCCAGTTAATCGTTGTAATCTTCACATTCTGTGCGCAGACTGTTTTAAAATGGGGAAGAGTCAGTGCGCTGCTGTCGTCTCATGTCCTCTTACAGGTTTCACTTGGTACTTCCTCCCTGTGCGTTGATACTACAACCTTTTATTTGCTATGTCTGGATTAGTAGTTCTGTTCCAATAACGAAGTAAAATGTTCTCCAGGCAACTTCAAAAGCCTAAGGAAAACATAGTCTAGGCAACCTATTTTCTGACGCTTGTGTATACTTGCCCATACACAGTGATGGAAAAAGTGACACAGTATATACATCTGCTAGTGACACATTCCCAGCCAAGCCTGTTTCCCTAGTCCCAACATCACTCAGCAACTCAGACCAAAGAATTTGCTGATGGCATCTTCTGCATATAGACACAAACTCAACTTTAAACACACTTTCTGAAAATCAACATGACACAAATGGTCTAAGATTCCATACATGATAGAAACCCCTTGAAAAATAGCAAGAAATAGACGGTAACTCACTCAATTTATACTCCCTGATGTCAGCTTGTCTGAGCTAACAAGATGCTTTCTATTAACTATAGTCTGTTGTTGTCTCATGTTCTGAAATACATCCACAAAATCAAAGAGATGCCAGAAAAAGACATCAAATGAAATTCAGAAGAGGATATATTCACTGAATTGATAAGAATCAAGCTAGGCAACTCTAACATATATGATGGGAGATTGTAAGACAGTGATAATAGAATCCAATGACAATAACTGATTAAAGTAAACAAGTTAATATTTTCAGAATAATTTGTTTAGCAATGCTACACAAATCTCTGAGCTAGAAAATACAAAGCATCTTCATAATCTAATTACTTCAAAAATTCTATTAATGTAACAATTCAATCTCATTGTTTGCATGGTATCATTACTGAGAGCTTCAGTTGCCATAGCGGCAAGAGTATTAGAGAAAGTATCTTCATTTTCATAAAAAAACTTTTTGGGGGATTTTATAGAAATGAAATATTTTGATTGAATAAAAATGGTTGCTATAATATCTTAGTATGAAAAATAAATAGTCTATAAACAATCCCAAGAATATAATCTAAGTAGTTGTTTGATATTTATAGTGGGATAAAACATTAAAAATCTTATGATAAGACCTATAATGTAAAATATCAAACAAAGCAAAACTGTAATATCAATTGCAATCATTTCTGGTATTTTAGTTTAGTCCTAAAGAAAATATTCTAAATGTAGACTATCTTATATATGTATACCCAGAAAATCTTCATTGACATAGTGGAAGAAAAAAATGCCTATTTAAATCCTAATAAATCTTGAATTTATATTTGTTCTGTTCTCATTGGATTTGATTTTAGGAATGAATTTTTGCTATCAATTGTATTTCCATATAATTTTATTGAAGTTGGATATACATTCTTATTTGTTTTAATGATTAAACATATTTTAATATTTAAGTAGATAATTTTTAAGTGAAAAATTTGTAAGGAATACATATAATCAACATATCACAGATTTAAAGTTTTCTGAGGTCACTTAAGACCAATCCTGAGCTAAATCTACTTTATTAACTAATGCCAAAATATTGATTAAAACTCCAAGAAGAGCTATGGGGACAAGAATTTTATAATGCTTAGATGAATTTAGTTACAAATCACATGGTATCAAAAGCATGTTTTTTAAAGAAATCTGGGAGATAAAGAATTTTAGTGAATTAAAAGATCAATTGTCTTAACTTCAGAAGAGTAATCAAAACTTCTGTTACACAGTTTCTGACCAAAAGAGAGTTAATCAGCTTTGCTGGAGAGCAAACTATTTTCTATTTGCTACATAATATTCTTTAACTATTAATTCTTAAGACAATGCTAGACATTTGCCCCATTTTAATGGGAGGTGGTTCAAAAAAAAGAAAGATATCTCTCCATATTGATCCCTAGGCAATCTGACTTCACATTCTTTGCAGCTACTCTAACCTGCCCCTAAGTTATTCAAGTTTATGAGGTGAGAGAGAAACATTGAGGTCTAAGCTCCTACATTTTTGGCAGAGATTTCTTTATAAATTTTAAACTTTTCAACAGGCAAAAACTATAAGCTATTTTTTGGCAATGCAATTCCTGCATAATACCTCTTTATCTCAATATTCCTATGATGTATAATTTAGGCCATTTTAAAAATCATTATTAAGTGGTATAACTATAATTCAGTTTGAGGCACAGTGATATTTTTCATAGCATCTCTGGGAGAGATCATGTACTCATTAGAAGGGAAATATTCTGACATCAATACCTTTAGGCAGTTTGGTAGAAAGAGAGAAATGCATTTGAATATGAGTCCCATAATATAGACAATCACAGCTGCATTTCAAGTTTGGAAAGAAGGAACAGCTCTACTCCTAAATAAAAGTAGATATTTGTCAGAAGTTTCAAAAATCCATGTTCATTAAAAGCTACAATTTTCAGAAAACCAGAAAAATAATCTGATTTAATCCAAATAAACACTCCTGTCTCTCACATAACCTTTAATTATAATCTGGCAACTGTAATTTCACTTAATTAGAAAAGGTGAAACCAATTTTGAATTGCAAAGTATCCCTTTTATGAAAGCTCAAAGTAAAGCATCCTCAGACTGACAGAAACAGTCACTGTGGATTGAAATGCCCGATGATGTGACGTTTCTGATTAATCAGTGAGCCATTCCAAAAGGCTCTTATATGGAATCAGTCATTGGTTTTAATATTAGTAGATACAGAGTTGCAATTAAGTTTTGTATTATAATGTATGAAAGTTAGCACTCTAACCTTCTGCAATCCCCCTGAATTTTTCTCATTTGTAAACGGGGATAAAAATACCCACATTTCTATAAAATAAAAGGGATTAAGAAATCATAGGAAAATAATTTGATGGGCACTTCATGCATTTTAACTGAATCAACTGCAATTAATAAAGGCCTATATACTGTGGGAGATAAACAATTATGCCAAGAGTGAAAAAATCTTTATTAAAAATAAAGGTTAAATTGTTTTCTGGTTTGATGCCTTATATGAACTGAACTCTCATTGGTTGATTATGTAACTTAACCCAGTAAAAACAAAATGAGAAAAAAGAATTCGTTAAATTTCTAAGATCTTTAAAATACTTAGCTTTTTTTTTTGCTTACCAAGTTAATTTTAGTTGAACAAAATATTGTGCCAAAATATGGCTATAAATAAAACTACCAGTGTTCTTTTTAGAATATCAGGCAAAGAACATTTTTGAGAAAATATTCACTAAAAAATAACATGTGATTTTATATACTGAGGAGATAATCCAGCCTTAAGGTTTAAGGCACTCCAAGAATCTATCTAAAACTAATACTGTCTCAAAATTAATATCATTTATTAAAAATAAGTGTACTAATTAAATGTTAGAATCTCTGACCAAAAAAATAAAAAATAGATCAAGGTATCAAAAACAAAACCAAAAAATGAATATTATCTACAGTTTACAAACACAACATGAAATAATATGATTTTTTTTCTTTGCTAGTCTAGATATGATTTCAAAACATTATCAATATAAAATACTTTACATTTTGATATGTCTAAGTAATATAGCAACATGACTCTTACAGATAATTGTCATCTTATAATGTTCTATTTTTATGATTTCTATATTTACTGATACTGAAATATACAAAGACGTTTTGAGGCAAACAGATTTTCTGTTTCCAAGTTTTCTAACAGTGGCCCCAAGAGAATGGAGTGCAGAACTAGAGTAAAAGACTTTCAGTAATTGTGAGAGTCTTTCATTCTAACTCAGTTCAATGTGTTATTTTTCAATATAATTTCAAGAGAATTATGTAAAATTCTCACCACTGTTGTGAAAGGTATTTTGGAGAAAATTCACAAGCAAGAAACATTGTGCAAAGGAGGTTGTAGATATTTAAGTATCCAAGGAGTGTCACAACCTTTGAATCATCCCTTTTGCATGAATGTGGACCGTGTTAGAAATGTAAACAAAGGAAAATACATGTAGTTTATTCATTTTCTAGTGGAGATATATTTTAAATGCAGAAGCATGAGGAACTACCAAGAGACCTGTTGAATCGTAGAAACTACATGTAGAACATGTACAGGGATACAAAAAAAGGAATAGTTCTTGACAGGAAAAGAATAAACACAAGTCTCACAAATCTGACTAATGATTTTAGCAATCTTCTCTAGGGAAAGGTTTGTGATGTCTGTGAAAACATGTTCAATAACTACCTACATACATGAATTCTGTTTATCCTAGATATTTACCATTGAAACTTTAAAGCACTATACAGTCAGTCATTTTAAAGCTTTTATTAATTACAACATGAGAATCTATTTAAGACAGACTAGTTAAATGGAAAAATTTACAGTAGGTCAAAACAAGCACAATTAAACCTTTTGCCCTCAACACCAGGTCCAGATGGCATTTGGCCCCATCACTTCATGGCAAATAGATGGGGAAATGATGGAAACAGTGACAGACTTTATTTTCTTGGGCTTCAAAATCACTCCAGATGGTGACTGCAGCCATGAAACTAAAAGACACTTGCTCCTTGAAAGAAAAGCTATGAAAAAAACTAGGCAGTGTATTATAAAGCAGAGACATTACTTTACCAACAAAGGTAGTCTAGTCAAAGCTATGTCTTTTCCAGTAGTTCATGTTCGGATGTGAGAGTTGGACCATAAAGAAAGCTGAACACCAAAAAATTGATGCTTTTGAACTGTGGTATTGGAGAAGACTCTTGAGAGTCCCTTGGACGTCAAGATCAAACCAATCAATCCCAAAGGAAATCAGTCCTGAGTATTCATTGGAAGAACTGATGCCATGAAGCTGAAGCTCTAATATTTTGGCCACCTGATGTGAAGAACTGACTCATTGGAAAAGACCTTGATGATGGGAGAGACTGAAGGCAGGAGAAGGGGATGACAGAGGTGAGATGATTGGATGGCATCACCAACTCAATGGAGATGAGTTTGAGCAAGCTCCAGGAGTTGGTGATGGATGGGGAAGCCAGGTGTGGTACAGTCTATAGGGTCACAAAGAATCGGATACGACTGAGGGACTGAGCTGAATTTAAACTTCAACTTATAAATTTCTTTTGTTCCATTAAAAACAATAAGAAATTGGCTTGGCACTTCTAATTATTAGGAAATTAACAAATTGTTTTGGTATTATGGTGATATATAGAAACAGTTACTCTTGAGCTTTGATAGATTTGTAGCTGACAACCTTGACGGATTTTATGCATTCTTATAATGGTAAGTAGGGCATCCCACTCCAGTAATCTTGCCTGGAAAATCCCATGGATGGAGGAGCCTGGAAGGCTGCAGACAGCCTGTGTCGCTGAGGTCAGACACAACAGAGCAACTTCACTTTCACTTTTCACTTTCATGCATTGGGAAAGGAAATGGCAACCCACTCCAGTGTTCTTGCCTGGAGAATCCCAGGGACGGGGGAGCCTGGTGGGCTGCCATCTATGGGGTCGCACAGAGTCGGACACAACTGAAGTGCCTTAGCAGCAACAGCAGCAGCAGCATTTTATTTTACAAGATTAGCAAATAGAAATCATATCTTGTCATACATTAACAATCTCAATAATTCCCTTAAATTTTCATTTAGCCACTCTCTCATTTTAATTAACTTTGCTAAAATTACTTGTGTAGGGATTTAAAATGTCTGATGGCTATTTTGAAGAGTATTCACATCCAAGAGAAAGAAGTTGATAGCATTAATATTGTTGTGAGAGCTACAAATGTATATATTTTGATGATAGGATGATAGGTTTCTATATAGTATGCTATGTATTCATTTTCCCTCTGAATCTATTACATGGTTTATCCTACATAAAATGAAGAATGTACTCCTAAACCCAAGAACATGTGTTTTTCTACCATTGGGCTAACTTACATTTTTAAATTATTTTGCAATCATTGAACTGGTTGTTGACTGGAATTATGTGATTGTATATTTTTGACGTTCCAGTTGACAGTAAAAATAACTTTAGGTTTCGATTTCGCCCCTCCATATACCCCTATTAAATATAAGGAAATGAAACAAGTGAAATTATAAGAAAATAAGAAGCACATTCACAGATTTTCCTTAACTAAGTCTTGTTATAGGAGATATAAATGCAGAACAGAAAAGCTATCAGTGTTAAAAAAAAAAAAAAAAGGTTTTATAAAGGATTTTCAAAAAGCTTATACTTCTCTCATAGCCAGAATATTATCAGTCTATAAATGGGAGGTAATGAAATCAAGGGATTATGAGATGTAAAATGTAAATATTTATGATTTCTTCTTTGCTGAGGTGATGAATCAGCACTTTAGTCCTAAGTTTTAGTTGAGGTTTTGCAGCTAAACTAAAGCAGTCTCCAATTCAATTTTATACCTATGTACAATTCCTTTCAAATAGCAGTGGTGATCCCGCAGTTAATCTTCAATGTTCAGCCAGTTTGTCTCTTGCTGAGACAGAAACAGTCACACATACTTTTGAGGATACAAGTTTCAATGCAACTTGTAAAAACAGCCCCTTCATGTAAATGAAATTATCCAGTAACATCTGACATGATGTAACATGACTTATCCAAATATACTCAGAAGATTTAGGGGAAAACAAGAAGGAATTATGGTGTCTAGATAATATATAATTGCCATACCAAACAATTCCACACTTGGACAGTCAAGCAAAGTATTATATACTAATTGAGCAGGAAATAAAATGACATAAAGCTACTCTTATATGTTCTAAAATCCCAAATTGCTAACAGAGGCAATAAGTGCCAAAACTTTGGCAATAATTCCAAAAATATAAGCAAATTCAAGGGCATCAACAGGAAATTTGAGACAATCAAGCTATATCTCAATTTTGCATCTTTCTTCTCATCATGTCTTATTCCTTCAATCAAATCTCATGAATAATTTGAGTCTAATCTAATGCAATCATGATTTCAAATGTTTAGGACATTATAAAGTATGTCTATTGTCTAGCCTGTACTTTACTCAGGCTGAAAAACCAGGGGTTTATCCATTTTTACTCACATTTATTATTTATCCATTTTTACCGATCTCATTATGTGTCATATTAGAAACAGAAACATGAAAAAATGTCAAATAATTTCTTTCCTTGCACCTGAATTTAAAGATAAAATATATTTGAATTAAGATGTTTTATTTGGCTTAGTCTTTGTTGTATAACTGTTCAACTATAAAGAAATTAAAAGTAATATGAAAATTTGAATAAGGTGAAAATAAACATGTACTTAATAGATTAGTCAGGTTGTAAGTAGAAAACAGAAACAATTTCAGTTGTTTTAACAAATATGACTTAATAGAAATAATTGTTAACTAGGCATTGAAAACTGACAGGACAAAATGGGCACAATACAACAGCATACTGCAGGTGTCATATGGCAGCAACTGCGGGAAGCAGAACCATTCCTGTGGGAGAACAAACAGAGGAGATTATATTATTGGAGCAAACTCTCAATTTTTTAAATTTTAAATTTTTAAAACTTTAAATTTTTAAAACTCACAGGTGTAGAGGAAGGTTGCCCTAGAGTTGAAATTCGGACCTTTGAGAAAGAGCCTGCGATTGTTACCTCTGAGATCAGAGGGATGCCCTGTGGGTCTGACACACAGACCTGGGAGGAACATGCATCAGGCATTTGATACTGATGTCATTAAGAGACTCAAGCCTAGTATGGTTAGTTCTAGAGAGGAGAATATAAGCTGAAATCAATTGCCACTGGGAGGAAGAGTTGGTGGGTGTTACTGATGGAAACAGAAAGCCATTAAGAAGCACACAATCAGAGCAAGCCCTTTTCCCACTGCTGTACAATTTTTCTGGTGCTCTCTATTGGCAGAGCCTAATTGTTGTTTTTTGTTGTTCAGTCACTAAGTCATGTCTAAGTCTTTGTGACTGCTTGGAGCGGCAGCACGCCAGGCTCCTCTGTTACACTGTCTCCCAGCGTTTGCTCAAATTCATGTCCAAAATAACAAAGATGTCTCACCGTTTATTTTTATCATTGTGCTGGAAGGTTCAGTCAGTGCCATGCAAAAAGAAAAAGGAAGTAAAAGTCTTCAAAGTTTGAAAAAAAGATGTGAACACTTATTTTTCACAAATAATGTGTTTTTCCATACAGGAAATTCAGTGGGGTAAAGGTGTGGTAACTACTATGACGGAGAAGGCAATGGCACCCCACTCCAATACTCTTGCCTGGAAAATCTCATGGATGGAGGAGCCTGGTAGGCTGCAGTCCATGGGGTGGCGAAGAGTTGGACACGACTGAGTGACTTCAATTTCACTTTTCACTTTCATGCGTTGGAGAAGGAAATGGCAACTCAATCCAGTGTTCTTGCCTGGAGAATCCCAGGGACGGGGGAGCCTGGTGGGCTGCCATCTATGGGGTTGCACAGTCGGACATGACTGAAGTGACTTAGCAGCAACTACTATGAAAGTTTATCAAGGTTTCAGAACACAAGATCAATATACAAAAATAAACTGCATTCCTATGACTCAACTGTTGGAAATTAAAATTTAGCAAAGCACTAGATATTTCAATAGCATAAAATAATATAAAACTTTTAGGGACACATCTGACCAAAATCCCACAAAACTTGTAAACTGAAAATTAGAAAGCATTACTGAGAGGAATGAAAGAAGACCTAAATAAATGGAAATACATAGCTTGTTATTGCCTGAGGGATTCAATATGGGTAAAACATCAATTCTCCCCAAACTGATCTTTAGCTTCAGTGCACTCCAGTCAGAATTTCTACAAGTCCTTTTGTGGAAATTGACAAGTTGATGCTAAAATTAATCTGGCAATACAAAGAAGAGCCAAATCAACTTCAAAATGAAAAAACTAAACTTGACTTTGTTGTTGGTTAGTTGCTAAGTCATGTCCAACTCTTCTGTGATCCCATGGACTACAGCCCACCAGGCTCCTCTGTCCATGGGATTTCCTAGGCAAGAATACTGGAGTAGGTTGCCGTTTCCTTCTCCAGGGAATCCTCCTAGCCCAGAGATGGAACCCACATCTCTTTTGTCTCCTGCACTGTCAGGCAGATTCTTAACCGCAGAGCCTATATTACCAAAACCATGGAACTGGTACCAAAACTGACAAATAGATCAAGAGAACCACCAAGAAATAGGTGGTCCAGAAACAATCTCATAAGTTGACACCAGATTTTTGACAAAGGTGCAAAGTTAATTCAGTGAAGAAAAAACAAAATTTTCACTCTATTGGTGTTAGAACAACTGAGTATCCTTATGCTAAATAAGCAAATTTTGATTTTCTTCCCTTTAACGATGGGAAAATAATTCAACGTAAGCTATAGTTCTAAATGTAAAACCCAAAACTATAAAATTTTAGTAGGATTGTTGTTGCTGTTGTTGTTAAGCAAAGATGTCTTAGATAAAATATAAAAGCACGGCATTTAAAAATAATTTTTGAAAAAATAGACTTCTAAAATTATCCATTTATTTTGGCTCACCTAAAAACACTTCTGAGAGAACTTTAAAAAGCGACAAACTTGGAGAATATATTTGTAAACTGGGTTTCCCCAGTGACTCAGAGAGTAAGAAATCTGCCTGCAATGTGGGAGACCCAGTTTCAATCCTTGGGTTGAAAAGATCCCCTGGAGAAGGGAATGGTTTCCTACTCCAGTATTTGTAAATTATGTATCTGATAAAGAATTTGTATCCAGAATATGCAAAGAACCCTTAAACTCAATACTAAGTAAATGAACAAACATTATAAGAATGAAACAAAAATATTTGACTAGATACTTCCACAAAGAGGTTTCTTGTCTGGAAGTAAACATACTGATTTTTGAAACAAAAATTTTAGAGAGGTATATACATGACATCTAAGAACTACATATTAGATTCCAAAGAAAATGTGTGAGAAAAATGTTATGAAAATGAAAGCATGTGACACCCTAGATGGGTGGGAGATGAGAGGGGGTTTCAGGAGGGTGGGGACATATGTTTACCTGCAGCTAATTTGTGTTGATGTGTGACAGAGGCCAACACAATATTGCAGAGAAATCATCCTTCAATAACAGGATTTTGTTCTATACTTTTCAATACTGTACAATTGTAATCTTTGATAATTAAAAACATATAAAGTGGATTCCATTTAAAGAAAAAAAATGAAATCGGGTGAAAATTATGCTTTTAGATAAATCAGTAACAGTGCTAAATATTTCAAATAAATTTAAAAATCACTGTGGTATATATACTGTATGAGTTTTAAAAGTCATAAATTTGCAAGTCAGAATATTTCCTATATGTACAAGACAAATATTTTGTGATGATGATGATAACAATGATGATAATATTGAGGTCAAGTTTTCTGACAGAATTCCATGAAGTGTCAAGATGTCTGAGACACCTCTTGTTAAAGGCTGTTGATTCTGAATACTCTAAGTTAATTTTTTCCACATCATCTGCTTATCTCTGGGTCAGAAGCACACAGCATGTCTACTTAATATCCACCCTTATCAGCTCCAGCTAAAATCCTCCCCTCCTACGGCAAGCTGTTTATGCTTTTCTATTTGGTATTACCAGCCTCAACACTTAAGTTTGCAACATACTTGATGATGCTCAACAAATATGCATTTCTTAACTGAATAAACACTCTTTCATTATATATCGCAAATTTCTTTTCTAGTAGGCATTTTTGCAATGGGGATTCAATCTGATAAAGAATTGTATTTTAGAACATTTTTATGTACTTTACCATTGAAACCTGACACCCTACTCCAGTACTTTTGCCTGGAAAATCCCATGGATGGAGGGGCCTGGTGGGCTGCAGTACATGGGGTCACTAGGAGTCAGACACGACTGAGCGACTTCACTTTCACTTTCATGCTTTGGAGAAGGAAATGGCAACCCACTCCTGTGTTCTTGCCTGGAGAATCCCAGGGACGGGGGAGCCTGGTGGGCTGCCGTCTATGGGGTCACACAGAGTCGGACACAACTGAAGCGACTTGGTAGCAGCAGATATATATATAGTAGTGTATGGTGTGTGTATATATATGTGTGTATATGTGTGTGTGTGTATGTATAGTGTATAGTAGATATATATCAGAATCAAAGGAAGTAAAAATCTGACTCAAAGTATCTTAAAAGCATTTGCATTCAGTTCAGTTCAGTTCAGTCACTCAGTTATATCTGACTCTGCGACCCCATGAACCGCAGCATGCCAGGCCTCCCTGTCCATCACCAAAACCCCGAGTCCACACAACCCATGTCCATTGAGTCGGTGATGCCATCCAATCATCTCATCCTCTGTTGTCCCCTTCTCCTCCTGCCCTCAATCTTTCCCAGCATCAGGGTCTTTTCCAATGAGTCAGCTCTTCTCATCAGTTGGCCAAAGTATTGGAGTTTCAGCTTCAACATTAGTCCTACCAATGAACACCCAGGAGTGATCTCCTTTAGGATGGACTGGTTGGATCTCCTTGTAGTCCAAGGGACTCTCAAGAGTCTTCTCCAGCACCACATTTCAAAAGCATCGATTCTTCGGCACTCTGCTTTCTTCGCAGTCAAACTCTCACATCCATACATGACCACTGGAAAAACCATAGCCTTGACTAGACGAAACTTTGTTGCCAAAGTAATATCTCTGCTTTACAATATGCTCTCTATGTTGGTCATAACTTTCCCTCCAAGAAGTAAGTGTCTTTTAATTTCATGGCTGCACTCACCATCTGCAGTAATTTTGGAGCCCAGAAAAATAAAGTCATCCACTGTTTCCCCATCTATTTGCCATGAAGTGATGGGACTAGATGCCATGATCTTAGTTTTCTGAATGTTGAGGTTTAAGTCAACTTTTTCACTCTCCTCTTTCACTTTCATCAAGAGGCTCTTTAGTTCCTCTTCACTTTCTGCCATAAGGGTGGTGTCATCTGCATATCTGATGTTCTTGATATTTCTCCCAGCAATCTTGATTCCAGATTGTGCTTCCTCCAGCCCAGGCTTTCTGATGATGTACTCTGCATATAAGTTAAATAAGCAGGGTGACAATATACAGCTTTGTCATACTCCTTTTCCTATTGATTTACCACTATTTCTGAAAGCCCAATATAGCTCTTTACCTTTTACCAATTTTTACCATATTTTAGAGTTATATTCCATAAAGTCATCAGGATAATACCAATAATTAGCATATCCATCACTCCCAAATGTTCTTTCATGGTCTTTTGTAATATCCCTCTCTCTCTTTCTCCACCCTAGTTTCGTAGAAAATAATTTACTTATTTTCTGTCATTATAAATTACTTTGCATGTTTAGGTGGCTCAATGGCAAAGAATCTCCTGCCAATGAAGGAGATGTGGGTTCAATCCCTGGGTTAGGAACATTCCTGGAGAAGGAAATGGCAACTCACTCCTGTACTCTTGCCTGGAAAATCCCATCAATAGAGGAGCTTAGTGGGCTACTGTCCACGGGGTTGCAAAAGAGTTGTGCATGTTTAGTGACTAAACAACAACATATATGCTTATATACATATATATATATACACACACATAATTTTATATAAATGACATGATAGGGTGTTTTCACTTTTCAGCCTGACTTACTTCAATCATCAAAATTAATAGACATTCACCATGCTATTGTGAACATCAATGGTTCATTTATTTTTATTGCTGAGTAAGTTTCATTGATTGGATAGGCCATGTTTTTTTTATTTATCTATTGACTTTTTTTTTTCCCCCAATTCTGACACAAAGAAAGATACTACAGACATTATGTACAAGTCTTTATTTGAACATATGAATTCTTTTCTTTTGGGTTAAAAAACTAAGAGTAGAATGTCTGAGCCATTTGGTAGATTTACCTTTGCCTATTTAAGAAGTTGCCACAAAACGTTTGTACCATTATATAAATGGTATATTATATGAACAATTATATAATTTATGTTCCCTTCAGAAATTATATGAAAAGTCCAGTTCTTCCATATAGTCACCAGTACTTGGTATTATTGATTGCACATAAATATATGCCTTCAAAATTCATACTTTGAAACCCTCTCTCCAACATGATGGTTTTAGAAGGTTGAGCCTTTGGAAGACTCCACTCTCATGAATGGGATTAGTTCCTTAACAGAAAGGATCCCAGAGAGCCCTCTTGCCCTCTTTGTATCATGTGAAGATACAAGGAGAAGTCAGCCGTGTGCAACTCAGAAGAGGACTGCCATTAGAACCCGACCATGCTGAAATTCTGATCTCAGCCTCCAGAATAATGAGGAAAAAAAAAAATTTCTATTTTTCATGCACCATCTGGTCTATGGTTCTTTGTTATAGCAGTCCAAGCTAAGACAATCTGTTTAGTCAGTCTTCAGTTTCCTCCTTTCTAACGTGTGTATCAGAGTCCAGTTGTGAATTTAATTTGCATTTCCTTAATTATTAATGATCTTGGACATATTTTATATGCTTATATATATATATATAAATCTGTCTTAAAATTGAAATATCACATCTATTCATATGAATTCTATTTTATTCCTTGTATGAAAAGAAGTTTGGACCAGCTTATCTATATGCTGTTTCCTACACTGTGACAATAATGCACATGAAAAAGAAGAAACTAGAATGAATACCAGCAATGTGCTCCCCCAGCCCTCATTCCTCCTTTTTTCTCCCCAAGCCCATCACATACATGCTAGAACATATACCTCTTCAATCACTCTGTAACCAGTCTGTCACTTTGAAAGCTCACTGTCGCTCCCCTGCTTGGCAGCACTATTCACACCCTGCCTAAGTCAATCATAGAGTATCATGCAGTCTACAACCCAGTATTCCTTACATCTGTCAAAAGAATAGGAAAAAAAACAGGACTGCACATCTTAGGGAAGACTCTAGTTAAGGTCAAAATCATTCAAAATCACTTGCACTGTATTTTTATTAAAGTCTTTTTGGAACATGCAGAACCAAGTGAGTCTGAGGGAGAGAAAAGCTTCCTGTTCACTCCCAAACTGTGTCATGTTTAGGAGTGAACAGAAATATTTCATTTTTTTTTTCTACAGCTTATAGGAAAGGATTTGAAGATAAGGATTCAACATCTACAAATGAAAATCTTTTTCTAAGACAGCATATAATGCTATGTATATCTATTAAGTGAAACAATTATGGCAAAGACAGACATCTGGTGTTGTCATTTATCTGAAAAGCATCATTTAAAAGATTAGTTGCATTTCCCTGTAGCGAATTTAAATGAACTTTCTATAAAGTGGTTAGAGATAAAACACATAAATTTGTGAATAAAAGTTTTGAAATTGTTAAAACAACAGGCACTGCTATTTTTTAATGAAATGTTATTTATTAGGCTAGTATCTATGATATTCAAAATGATTTGGAATAGATAGAAATTGGTCATATCAAGCAGGTTCACAGGTTGTATCTCTCAGTTCCATGAAAAAGCAATTTTTCTTTCAATCTCTCATCTCTTTGAATTGGTAGCTATAGAATTTCTATGTCCCAAAATAAGAGTCCTCCCTCCAAATATTTTCATCTATGTTTGCAAGATTTTTGTAAAAATCCTCTATTAGTAAAGTTTCCTATAACAGATACCACAATAGGATCAGATTTATGCATTTATTACCTTAACTAGGCCACCATTGCCAGGACAAAATAATCTAAGTACAGCTAAGTTAGTAAAATAACAACTTTCATTTTAAATAATTGAATTGCTTAATCCTATAATCTGTTTCTAGCTTTTTGTGAGGATAATACATTGTCATGAATATTTGATTAATGCTCTGCTTATTTTCCAAAAGAAAAAACATATATAGTATAGATAAATAAATATATGTATATATAATATAGTATATAATATATACAAAATACATATAATACCTACTATATATATATATATATATATATATATATATATATATATATCATGTACATTGGGCTACCCAGATGGTGCTAGTGGTAAAGAATTTGCCTGCTAATGCAAGATGTGTAAGAGACCCAGGTTCAATCCTGGCTCAGGAAGATACCCTGGAGAAGGGAATGGCCACCTACTCTAGTACTCCAGTATTCTTGCTTGGAGAATCCCACAGACAGAAGAGCCTGGCAGACTACAGTCCACAGGGTCTCAAAGAGTCAGACAAGACTGAAGTGACTGAGCACACATCATGTACACCTAATGTTGCTATAATCCTAGGAGTATGAAATGTGGGTCCATGGAAGCTGTGTAAAGTAGCCCCAGAACTGCCACATCCAGATGTGTAAATTATGCCCTATAGAATGGCACTGAGATGTGGAAGTGGTGAAGTGTATGGGGGTATGGAGGGAGGATCAGATCAGATCAGTCGCTCATTCGTGTCCGACTCTTTGCGACCCCATGAACTGCAGCACGCCAGGCCTCCCTGTCCATCACCAGCTCTCAGAGGTCACTCAGACTCACATCCATCGAGTCAGTGATGCCATCCAGCCATCTCATCCTCTGTCGTCCCCTTTTCCTCCTGGCCTCAACCCCTCCCAGCATCAGAGTCTTCTCCAATGAGTCAACTCTTCGCATGAGGTGGCCAAAATACTGGAGTTTCAGCTTTAGCATCATTCCTTCCAAAGAAATCCCAGGGCTGATCTCCTTCAGAATGGACTGGTTGGATCTCCTTGCAGTCCAAGGGACTCTCAAGAGTCTTCTCCAACACCACACTTCAAAAGCATCAATTCTTCGGTGCTCAGCTTTCTTCACAGTCCAGCTCTCACATCCATACATGACCACAGGAAAGACCATAGCCTTGACTAGGCGAACCTTTGTTGGCAAAGTGATGTCTCTGCTTTTCAATATACTATCTAGGTTGGTCATAACTTTCCTTCCAAGGAGTAAGCATCTTTTAATTTCATGGCTGCAGTCACCATGTGCATTGATTTTGGAGCCCAGAAAAATAAAGTCTGACACTGTTTCCACTGTTTCTCTATCTATTTCCCATGTAGTGATGGGAGGAAGATAGGACTAAAATCTAGCTTGCTCTCAGCTCACTAACTCTTATATGGTAACAATGTTTATAGTAAAAATTTACTCTCTAATTCACACAAAATCACATGCTATAAGATGTCATAACTACTTCTATAATAATTTTCTTAATCATAAAGTTTTTCTCATTCAATCATTAGCTTAACATCATATCTTGACCCAGGTAAGATTGTAACTTATATAAACCATCAAGTTAGAGCCGATTTTACATTCTTCAGGGTCAGTTCCACGTTTATTTTAGTTCTGGGATTATAGTAGAGTAATTAGTCTATGGAATAAATAATAAACCATCTTTAAACTAGAGTAATCTGTGTGTGTGTGTGTGTGTGTGTAATGCAATTCAAACCAAAGTCCTCTACATTCTGTGAAGCCCAGATCTCTTCTTTGTGATATTTAAGATACTCATTGTTTATCTAATAATTTGTGTCATTTTGTTAATCTAGAATGTCCTACATCTTGAATAACACTATACAAATAAGAAGTTTCAACCTATTTACTCAACATATTTGCCATAAATTCTAAATATATCGAACTTATCCTTCTGGATTTCTCTCCTTGTATTGAAATTATTGCAATTATGATTTAAAACATTGCGGTGAACAGATTAAGTTTATTCATTTCAACACGAACATATTTTACCCAGTTCCATTTGACTAAGTCCATGAGATACTGGGTAATAGAAATGGAATATAAAAATAATTACCACTGGGGAAGTTTTGCTTTTATATTACACAACATTGTTGTCCATAAATGTAATTCTCTTGCTACTGATTAAAAAAAAAAAAAAAAAAACACTTTTGACATAACATAAAAATTCACGAACAAATTTTGTATAAAAATATGTGGTTTATTTCTGGGCTTTAAAAATCTCAATGAATCAATTGTGGCCAAATATTAGGCAAAACTATCTAATATATATGTCATCCAAATGGAAAGCAGTCTGTCAAATGTAAAGAATAAAAATCAGAATACAATTAAAAGGAAATGATTAATAGCATGGAAAGTTACAGACTTAACACCTACTACAATAAAATTAGTACATTGCCAGTCCAGGTACAATGCCTGATACTGGATGCCTGGGGCTGGTGCACTGGGAGGACCCAGAGGGATGGTATGGGGAGGGAGGAGGGAGGAGGGTTCAGGATGGGGAACACATGTATACTTGTGGCGGAGTCATTTTGATGTATGGCAAAAGCAATACAATATTGTAAAGTTAAGCAAAATAAAATTTAAAAAAATTAGTACATTGCTTATTTCTGTAAAAACACTGTGCTACAAAATTTTAGGTGAGTTAATAGCATGAGAAAGAATGGTATTTCTTTTTTTTTTTTTTCTTCTCTTTATACTGCCATCATACTTTCAATTTAAGTGTCCTTTAGAGCTTCATCCTCTGTTTTCTGTTTATAAAATGCTTTTTAACAGGTATATGTTGATGTTGCCACCCAACCTCTAGTCACTCTATGTTGTCATATCACCTTAAACATTCTCTGAGAAATGATTTCTTCCTCACTCTCTAGCTACATGTACTGACAGAATGATAATAAGACATGAGACTTCTGGGATGCAACTAGAAATTCTTAGCTTTAAGCTTATGCCTGTAAAAAAACAAACAAACAAGCAAAAAGTTGTTAGAGACCTATGGTCTTTAAGACCAAAGCTTCCAGCTTAATGTGATAGAAAAAGAAATGCAAAACCAATTTCAAAGAAAAGAGAAGTGATCAAATAACAAAGATAGCAAAAATCAAGGAAATACAAAATTGGCTTGAAAATCAATACAGTTAACTTGGTTGTTTGACAAGAAAAAAATAGAAAAAAACACAAATTGCAAGTACGGCATTAAGAAGATAATTAGATCATCTTATAGCAGAGATGGTAATAAACTTAACATTTTACACAAAATACATCTTTCAAAACGTAAGATTTACCAAAAAAGGTACAAAATATAATAGGAAATTTGAATATTCGAAATTTTTATCTAGTATTGGTATTATTTGCCTCAAGTAAGTTTCACAGAGAAAATTATTCATGTCAGTTTTACATATGAGATCTTACAAACATTTGAGGAAAAACTTATACTAGTCTTATAGAGATTTTTTCAAAAGAGAGACTAGTTGGAAACACTTTGCATTCTTTTTAATACAAGCTGCTGCTGCTGCTAAGTCGCTTCAGTCGTGTCCGACTCTGTGCGACCCCACAGACAGAAGCCCACCAGGCTCCCCTGTCCCTGGGATTCTCCAGGCAAGAATACTGGAGTGGGTTGCCATTTCCTTCTCAAACGTATGAAAGTGAAAAGCGAAAGTGAAGTCGCTCAGTCGTGTCCGTCTCTTAGCGACCCCATGGACTGGAGCCTACCAGGCTCCTCCGTCCATGGGATTTTCCAGGCAGAAGTACTGGGGTGGGGTGCCATTGCCAAGCAGTGAGATATTAATACCAAAATTTTGCAAACACTCTAAGTAAGGACAACTGGAAAACAATTTATCACACAAATAAAAATTAAGAATTCCAACGTAAAATATCAGCAAATCAAATCTAGAAATATATAAAATAAAATTCATCAAAACTCACTTGTGTTTACTCCAGGAGTGCGAGTGTGGTTTAACAGTATAATATTATATCTGAAACGAGTCGTCAGTCCAGGTAGGATGCCCAATAACAAATGCCTGGGGCTGGAGCACTGGGACAACCCAGAGGGATGGTGTGGGGAGGGGAGAGGGAGGAGGGTTCAGGATGGGAAACACGTGTATACTGGTGGTGGATCCATCTTGATGTATTGTAAAAGCAACACAATATTGTAAAGTTAAAAAAAAATAAAAAAAATAAAAATCAATCAGTGCTATTCATCACAAAAATGCATTAAAAGAGAAAAATCATGTGATTATCTATATAAATGGGAAAAATTATTTGATAAAATTCCAAAGTTCAGATAAAAACTTTATGCAACATGGAAATAGAAACTTTCTAATTATAAAAATGGATATTTTAGATATGCAGTAAATATAATACAAAATTGTATACACATGAAAGTCTTCCAGTTGAGGTCTGTGATTTACACTATATTTATCCTGTTTTTATTTCATCAATCTTTAATAGTGAATTAGCATCATTTATCCATTTTGATATTTTTTTCTATATATTTTTTCTAAACTCGTATTCACATACTGGTTCATACCCATTATGTTTCTTCTTTTTTTCCTGGCACTCCAATTACTCATTTTTAGAATTTTCAGTGTGTTTTTCACATTTACTTTTTCCTCTTTTCTGATTTTTCTTTGTTTCTGGGATTTAGTTGAAAATACACAACTTTATAGAGCATAACTAGCTTGAATAATTCAAATTAGCTCTGTTGACTACACTTTATTCCATCCAGCTTGCATCTCTATTCCTAACTTCTCAATGTTAATACAATTACTTTTATAATGCTATATTAACAGAATTTTTATATGCATTATGCATTTATTCCATCAAACAACTAAAAGGCATTATTTTCTTTCAATGAATTCTGAGTAAAAATCCTTGAATTTATTTTTTTTCAGTTATATATGAATATATGTGTGTATGTATATATATATATATATATATGTATATGTACACACTCTTTTCTATTGTGATCTATTACAAGATCTTGAATGTAGTTCCCTGTGCTATACAGTAGGGTCTTGTTGTTTATTCACCCTCTATGTACTAGTGGCATGTGTTAATTGCAAACTCCCAATTCTTCCCTACCCTAGCCCCTCCCCCTTGGCAACCACAAGTCTGCTCAATGTCTCTGAGTCTGTTTATGCTTCATACATATGTTCTTTTACATCATAGTTTAGATTCCACATTCAAATGATATATGATATATATGGTACCACTTACTATGATAATCTCTAGGTTCAGCCATGTTGCTGCAAAAGACATTATTTCATTCTTTTTAATGTCTGAGTAATATTTATTGTGTGTATACATGTGTAACATGTTTATCGATTCACTTGTCAATAGACATGTAGGTTGTTTTCCTGTCTTGGAACAGTGCTGCTATGACTATAGGAGTGCATGTATCTTTGCTAATTATGCTTTTTCTGAGTGTATGTTCTAGAGTGGGATTGCTGGATTATATGGTAACTCTATTTATAGTTTTTTTGAGGAAACTCCATACTCTTCACCACAGTGGCTGCATCAATTTACATTCCCATCAACAGTTCAGTTCAGTTCAGTTGCTCAGTTGTGTCTGACTCTTTGCAACCTCATGAATCGCAGCATGCCAGGCCTCCCTGTACATCACCAAATCCCAGAGTTCACTCAGACTCACGTCCATCGAGTCAGTGATGCCATCCAGCCATCTCATTCTCTGTCATCCCCTTCTCCTCCTGCCCCCAATCCCTCCCAGTGTCAGAGTCTTTTCCAATGAGTCAACTCTTCACATGAGGTGGCCAAAGTACTGGAGTTTCAGCTTCAGCATCAGTCCTTCCAAAGAAATCCCAGGACTGATCTCCTTCAGAATGGACTTGTTGGATCTCCTTGCAGTCCAAGGGACTCTCAAGAGTCTTCTCCAACACCACACTTCAAAAGCATCAATTCTTCGACGCTCAGCCTTCTTCACAGTCCAACTCTCACATCCATACATGACCACAGGAAAAACCATAGCCTTGACTATAAAGACCTTTGTTGGCAAAGTAATGTCTCTGTTTTTGCATATGCTATCTAGGTTGGGCATAACTTTCCTTCCAAGGAGTAAGTATCTTTTAATTTCATGGCTGCAGTCACCATCTGCAGTGATTTTGGAGCCCCAAAAATAAAGTCTGACACTGTTTCCACTGTTTCCCCATCTATTTCCCATGAAGTGTTGGGACTAGATGCCATGATCTTTGTTTTCTAAATGTTGAGCTTTAAGCCAACTTTTTCACTCTCCACTTTCATCAAGAGGCTTTTGAGTTCCTCTTCACTTTCTGCCTTAAGGGTGGTGTCATCTGCATATCTGCAGTTTCATCACTGTCAAGTTTATATTATGAAACATTTGTGATGTTTTTGCCTGGGTCCTTATATTTTGTTGTTGGAGAAATCTTGTCAAAAATATTCTAAGCTATCCTCCCCAACTTTATGAGAATAATACTAATATGGAGAGGCATTAAGGTCAGGCCAAATGTGATGCTGGTATGAAGCACCTAGAAATGAAATATTGAGAGCAAAATTTTAATCCAAGAGTGAAGAAAGAGAGTCAGTAAAGTAGGCAATGGTTTCAATTAAATTGCCATCTCAGGATTTTGAGACCAGAGATTTTGGGTGCTATTCAACATGAAATAATAAAATTTATCAGGCTAAAGTTGTATCATGTCATTCATGGGATACAGATATATAGCTTGCAGATAAACCTTAATCAATAACAATAGACTCATGGAACAAGACACTAGTTTTTGTCACATTTTTCCTATCTCCTCAATAAATTGTTCACTCTATTGCTAGAATCAATTTTTGTCACATCAATTCCCTGTTTAAAAAATCACAGAATTTATTTATTTGCTTCCTACTATAAAACTATAGTCAGAGTTCATTCAAATCCTTTCAATATTCACACAAATCTGAATATGTAGAGGTTTGAGTTAAGACAACTACAACAAGAATAAAAATAACAAAATAATAATAATAAAAAAGGAAGATGTAACTAAATTGACAAAAGCCACAAGTGGCACATCCAAACTTCACCTCAGTGAGCAAAGGAATCTCACCCACTTGGATGAATAGAATGATCCTGCCCTATTCACTGAAGTATGCCCAAGTACCAAAGATACAGTCCATATATCTAACAAGTAAACCAGCTTTCACAGAAGACAGAAGGCTTTTTTGAAATGGTGGTATATTCCTTCCATTCTTCTACTGCTACTTCATGACTGTAGATAACAGAGGGAAAAGCGGGGCGGGAAATGGCAACACTATGTTCCCAGAGGTAAAGTGCTATAACAGAGAAAACAACTCTGATAGTGAAAGAGACTGTAATTATTACTACACTTCACCTGGTGATTGTTAAACAAATAGACCTAGAAAAATGAGGTGTGAATACTGAGAGATAATATAAATTAGATCTGCAAAATTACTACAGATCTAAAAATAGTTTATATATACAAGATAAACTGTCCAACATTGAAAAAAATCAAGGTTCTTTACAGCCTTGCAAGGAATAAGCCACTAAACTACTAAATTACACTTTCATAAAAATATTTGTTTAAATATATACTACAGCCCAAAATAGAGTTTTGTCAAGAAAATGCACTGGTCATAGCCAACACCCTCTTCCAACAACACAAGAGAAGACTCTACGCAAGGACATCACCAGATGGTCAACACCGAAATCAGATCGATTATATTCTTTGCAGCCAAAGATGGAGAAGCTCTATACAGTCAGCAAAAACAAGACCAGGAGCTGACTGTGGCTTAGATCAGGAACTCCTTATTGCCAAATTCAGACTGAAATTGAAGAAAGTGGTAAAACCACTAGACCATTCAGTTATGACCTAAATCAAATCCCTTATGATTATACAGTGGAAGTGAGAAATAGATTTAAGGGCCTAGATCTGATAGATAGAGTGCCTGATGAACTGTGGACTGAGGTTCGTGACATTGTACAGGAGACAGGGATCAAGACCATCCCCATGGAAAAGAAATGCAAAAAAGCAAAATGGCTGTCTGGGAAGGCCTTACAAATAGCTGTGAAAAGAAGAAAAGCCAAAAGCAAAGGAGAAAAGGAAAGATATAAGCATCTGAATTCAGAGTTCGAAAGAATAGCAAGAAGAGATAAGAAAGACTTCCTCAGTGACCAATGCAAAGAAATAAAGGAAAACAACAGAATGGGAAAGAATAGAGATCTCTTTAAGAAAGTTAGAGATACCAAGGGGACATTTAATGCAAAGATGGGCTCGATAAAGGACGGAAGGGTATGGACCTAACAGAAGCAGAAGATATCGAGAAGAGGTGGCAAGAATACACAGAAGAACTGTACAAAAAAGATCTTCTTGACCCAGATAATCATGATGGTGTGACCACTCATCTAGAGCCAAACATCCTGGAATGTGAAGTCAAGTGGGCCTTAGAAAGCATCAGTATGAACAAAGCTAGTGGAGGTGATGGAATTCCACTTGAGCTAATCCAAATCCTGAAAGATGATGCTGTGAAAGTGCTGCCCTCAATATGCCAGCAAATTTGGAAAAGTCAGCAGTGGCCAAAGGACTGGAAAAGGTCAGTTTTCATTCCAATCCCAAAGAAAGGCAATGCCAAGGAGTGCTCAAACTACCGCACACTTGCACTCATCTCACACGCTAGTAAAGTAATGCTCAAAATTCTCCAAGCCAGGCTTCAGCAATATGTGAACCGTGAACTTCCAGATGTTCAAGCTGGTTGTAGAAAAGGCAGAGGAAACAGAGACAAGGTTTCGAACATCTGCTGAATCATGGAAAAAGCAAGAGAGTTCCAGAAAAACACCTATTTCTGCTTTATTGACTATGCCAAAGCCTTTGACTATGTGCATCACCATAAACTGTGGAAAAATATGAAAGAGATGGAAATACCAGACCACCTGATCTGCCTTTTGAGAAATCTGTATGCAGGTCAGGAAGCAACAGTTAGAACTGCATCTGGAACAACAGACTGGTTCCAAATAGGAAAAGGAGTACGTCAAGGCTATATATTGTCATCCTGCTTATATAAATTCTATGCAGAGTACATCATGAGAAACGCTGGGCTGGAAGAAACACAAGCTGGAATCAAGATTGCTGGGAGAAATATCAATAACCTCAGATATGCAGATGACACCACCCTTAAGGAAGAAAGTGAAGAGGAACTCAAAAGCCTCTTGATGAAAGTGAAAGTGGAGAGTGAAAAAGTTGGCTTAAAGCTCAACATTCAAAAAACGAAGATCATGGCATCTGGTCCCATCACTTCATGGGAAATAGATGGGGAAATAGTCGAAACAGTGGCTGACTTTATATTTTTGGGCTCCAAAATCACTGCAGATGGTGACTGCAACCATGAAATTAAAAGACACTTACTCCTTGGAAGGAAAGTTATGCCCAACCTAGATAGCATATGCAAAAGCAGAGACATTACTTTGCCAACAAACGTCCGCCTAGTCATGGTTATGGTTTTTCCTGTGGTCATGTATGGATGTGAGAGTTGGACTGTGAAGAAGGCTGAGGGCTGAAGAATCAATGCTTTTGAAGTGTGGTGTTGGAGAAGAGTCTTGAGAGTCCCTTGGACTGCAAGGATATCCAACCAGTCCATTCTGAAGGAGATCAGCCCTGGGATTTCTTTGAATGGAATGATGCTGAAGCTGAAACTCCAGTACTTTGGCCAACTGATGAGAAGAGTTGACTCATTGGAAAAGACTCTGATGCTGGGAGGGATTGGGGGCAAGAGGAGAAGGGGACGACAGAGGATGAGATGGATGGATGGCATCACTGACTCAATGGACATGAGTCTCAGTGAACTCCGGGAGTTGGTGATGGACAGGGAGGCCTGGCATGCTGCAGTTCATGGGGTCGCGAAGAGTCAGACACGACTGAGCGACTGAACTGACTGACTGACTGACAGCCCATATGGCACTAGTAAAGAACACACCTTCCAAAAGAGAAGACATGAGAGATGCCAGTTCAATTTCTGGGTTGGAAAGATCCCCTGGAAGAGGGCATAGCAACTTACTCCAGTATTCTTGCCTGAAGAATCCCAAGAACAGAGGACCCTGGAGGGCCATGGTCCGCATGGTTGTAAAGAACCAGACACAACTGAAGTGATTTAGCACATATTATAGCCCACCAAGAAATTTGGGGTTCTCTTAATGGTAAAATTGTCTAACATTAACTAAGCTACTCATTTATACTACTGCTAGGTATTTATTGTGAAAAAGTGTATTGAACATGGGTCAATAATACGGACAGAATTGCTCATTTCCTGGATAACAGAACCTATAAGAGAGATAATTCTGAAACAAATAAACAGATTCATTATACAAATTTTGATGTGTTGAATACAAAAAGCCAGTTAAATCTAGACTTAAGTATAATAGATAGATGAAAGTACAATATATAAAGAAATAACAGGTAAAAAAACATTTATATTAATCATGTGTATATAAAACTTCCTATTTTGACAGATGCTGAAAAATGAGAGTGCTAATGAGGTCTTCAGAAGGACTGATGCTGAAATTGACACTCTTATACTTTGGCCACCTGATGTGAAGAGCTGACTCATAAGAAAAGCCCCTGATTCTAGGAAAGATTGAAGGCAGGAGAAGGGGATGACAGAGGATTAGATAGATGGCTGGATGGCATCACTGCCTCAATGGACATGAGTTTGAGCAAGCTCCAGGAGATGGTAAAAGACAGGGAAGCCTGGCTTGCTGCAGTCCATGGAGTTGAAAGACAAGACTGTGCAAATGAACAACAAAAATATAAGTCTATATTTGGATTAAAATTCATAGCATGTGCATGAACAAGTATTCGACTGTATGTTTATGAAAATGTAAACAAATGAACGGTTTAATCAATAGCACTGTGTCTATCATGAATTTGTAATACTCTAAGTAACAAAATATGCAATTATAAATGAAAATTCCATAAATAGTTAAAAATTTTTAAGAGTTCAATATGTTAGGAGGATATAAAATAAGTCTTTCAGTTATTGGTAGTTAAAATGGAGTACTTTGACCATTTCACTTAATGTAATTATTTAACATAACTGAGTCAAATCTACCTTGCTTTATTTCCTATTTGTAGCAATTGTTTATTCCTTTTTGTTACTATTTCTCCACCTATTTTTGGATTAAATGACTTTTAAAAATAAATCTGTTATAGCTCCTTTGTTGACTTATTAACTATCAGCTACTGGAAAAGGTCAGTTTTCATCCCAATCCCAAAGAAAGGCAATGCCAAAGAATGCTCAAACTACTGCACAATTACACTCATCTCACACGCTAATAAATTATTGCTCAAAATTCTCCAAGCCAGGCTTCAGCAGTATGTGAACCAAGAACTTCTAGATGTTCAAGCTGGTTTTAGAAAAGGCAGAGGAACCAGAGATCAAATTGCCAACATCCGCTGGATCATGGAAAAAGCAAGAGAGCTCCAGAAAAACATCTATTTCTGTTTTATTGACTATGGCAAAGCCTTTGACTGTGTGGATCACAATCAACTGTGGAAAATTCTGAAAGAGATGGGAATACCAGACCACTTGACCTGACTCTTGAGAAACCTATAAGCAGGTCAGAAAGCAACAGTTAGAACTGGACATGGAAAACAGACTGGTTCCAAATAGGAAAAGGAGTACGTCAAGGCTGTATATTATCACTCTGCTTATTTAACTTATATGCAGAGTACATCATGAGAGACTCTGAGCTGGAGAAGCACAAGCTGGAATCAAGCCGGGAGAAATATCAATAACCTCAGATATGCAGATGTACCACCCTTATGGCAGAAAGTAAAGAAGAACTAAAGAGCCTCTTGATGAAAGTGAAAGTGGAGAGTGAAAAAGTTGGCTTAAAGCTCAACATTCAGAAAACAAAGATCATGGCATCTGGTCCCATCACTTCATGGGAAATAGATGGGGAAATTTGTAAACAATGTCAGACTTTATTTTTCTGGTTTCCAAAGTAAACAATGTCAGACTTTATTTTTCTGGTTTCCAAAATCACTGCAGATGGTGATTGCAGCCATGAAATTAAAAGACACTTACTCCTTGGAAGGAAAGTTATGACCAACCTAGATAGCATATTCAAAAGCAGAGACATTACTTTGCCAACAAAGGTCCGTCTAGTCAAGGCTATGGTTTTTCCTGTGGTCATGTATGGATGTGAGATTTGGACTGTGAAGAAAGCTGAGTGCTGAAGAATTGATGCTTTTGAACTGTGGTGTTGGAGAAGACTCTTGAGAGTCCCTTGGACTGCAAGGAGATCCAACCAGTCCATTCTGAAGGAGATCAGTCCTGGGTGTTCATTGGAAGGACTGATGCTAAAGCTGAAACTCCAGTACTTTGGCCACCTCATGTGAAAAGTTGACTCATTTGAAAAGATTCTGATGCTGGGAGGGATTGGGGACAAGAGGAGAAGGGGACGACAGAGGATGAGATGGCTGGATGGCATCACCAACTGGATAGATGTGAGTGACCTCCGGGAGTTGGTGATGGACAGGGAGGCCTGGCGTGCTGTGATTCATGGGGTTGCAGAGAGTTGGACATGACTGACCAACTAAACTGAAATGAACTGAACTCAACTCTTCTTATGTTCTTTTGAGATTGTTTTAGGATTTATATTTTATTTATATTTATATATATTTATATATATATTATATATATATATATATATTTATATTTTATATTAGTCAATTTATCAATGACTAATTTTAATTATATTAAATTAATTCACACATTGTATAAGAACTCTATGCTATAGTTCAATTTCTTGCCTTCTGGATTTTAAGCTACTACTCCCATATATTTTCTTCTACACATGATATAAACTTTTCCGTGCATTGCTATTATTCTTTCATTCAACATTCAAATATGTTCTGAAGTGAATTAAGTAATAAAGATAGTCATATATTTACAAATGTGTTCAGTTCAGCTCAATGCAGTCACTCAGTCGTGTCTGACTCTTTGCCATCCCACGAAGCAGAGCACGTCAGGCCTCCCTGTCCATCAGCAACTCCCAGAGTTCATCCAAACTCATGTCAGTGATGCCATACAACCATCACATCCTCTGTCATCCCCCTTCTCCTTCTGCCTTCAATCTATCCCAGCATTAAGGACTTTTCAAATTAGTCAGCTCTTCGCATCAAGTGGCCAAACTTTGGAGTTTCAGCTTCAACATTAGTCCTTCCAATGAACACTCAGGACTGATACCCTTTAGGATGGACTCGTTGGATCTCCTTGCAATCCAAGGGACTCTCAAGACTCTTCTTCAACACCACAGTTCAAAAGCATCAATTCTTCGGTGTTCAGCTTTTTTCACAGTCCAACTCTCACATCCATACACGGCCACTGGAAAAACCATAGCCTTGACTAGATGGACTTTGTTGTCAAGTAATGTCTCTGCTTTTCAATATACTGTCTAGGTTGGTCATATCTTTTCTTCCAAGGGGTAATAATCTTTTAATTTCATGGCTGCAATCACCATCTGCAGTGATTTTGGACCAAAAAAAATAAAATCTGTAACTTTTTCCCCATCTATTTCCTATAATGTGATGGGATCAGATGCCATGATCTTCGTTTTCTGAATGCTGAGCTTTAAGCCAACATTTTCACTCTCCCCTTTCACTTTCATCAAGAGGCTCTCTAGTTCTTCTTCATTTTATGCCATAAGGGTGGTGTCATCTGCATATCTGAGGTGACTGATATTTATCCCAGCAATCTTGATTCCAGCTTGTGCTTCTTCCAGCCCAGTGTTTCTCATGATGTACTCTGTATATAAGTTAAATAAGCATGGTGACAATATACAGCCTTGACGTACTCCTTTTCCTAATTGGAACCAGTCTGTTGTTTCATGTCCAGTTCTAACTGTTTCTTCCTGAGCTTCATAGGTCAGGTGGTCTGGTATCCCATCTCTTTCAGAATATTCCAGTTTATTGTGATCCACACAGTCAAAGGCTTTACCATTTCTTTAAGCCCTTATGTAGCTTCATATTTCCATTTTAAACTACTGTGCTTCTGCTTGGAGGAGTTCCTTTAACATTTTTTTTTTTTTTATATTGCAGGACTTCTGATGATGAAGTCTAGATACTGTATGTCTGAAAAATTCTTTATTTCTCCTTTGTTTTTGAAAGACATTTTCACTTGGTTTAGTGTTCTATGTTGACAGATTTTTTAGTACTTTAAAGGTGTTATTGTATTGTCTTCTCACTTGCATTTTTTCCAACAAGAAAAGTGCTGTCACCCTTTGATTCTGTATGCAAAATTTGCCTTTCCTCTGGCTTCTTTTAAGATTTTTTTCTTTATAACTCATATTTAGCAGTGTGATTGTTTATGTGTTTTAACATATTTTGTTCATATTTCTAATGCTCAGGATTTTGCTATTTAACTTCTGGGGTCTGTACTGTTATGGTTTCCATCCAATATTAAATAGTTTCAACCTTTGTCATTGCTGTTTTATTGTTCAGTTGTGTCTGACTCTTTGTGACCTCCATGGATTACAGCACGACAGGCTCCCCTCCACTATCTCCCGGAGTTTGCTTATATTCATGTCCATTGAGGAGTGATGCTTTCTCACCATCCTGTCCTCTGTTGCCCCCTTCTCTTTTTGCCTTCAGTCTTTCCCAGCATCAGGGTCTTTTCCAATGAGTCTGTTCTTCACTTCAGATGATCAAAGTATTGTAGCTTCAATAACAGTCCTTCCAATGAATATTCAGTTGATTTCCTATAGGACTGACTGGTTGATCACCTTGGAGTCCAAAGGACTCTCAAGAATTTTCTTCAGCACCACAACTAAAATCATCAATTCTTTGGTGCTCAGCTTTTATTATGGTCCAACTTTCATATCTATACACAACTACTGAAAAAACCATGTGTGTTAGTCATTCAGTTATGCCCGACTCCTGGCGACCCCATGGACTGCATTCCACCAGGCTCCTCTATCCCTGGGATTTTCAAGGTAAGAATAGTGGAGTGGGTAACCATTTCCTTCTCTAGGAGACCTTTCCAACCCAAGGATCAAACCCAGGTCTCCTGCACTGCAGGCAGATTCTTTACCCACTGAGCTACCAGGGAAGTCCCAGTAAAAAACAAAACAAAAATATAATTTTAACTATATGGACATTTGTCAGAAAAGTGATGTCTCTGCTTTTTAATATGCTCTCTAGATTTGTCATACATTTTCTTTCAAGGAGCAAGCATCTTTTAATTTCACGACTGCAGTCACTGCCAAAGAAAATAAAATCTGTCACTGTTTCCATTTTTACCCCATCTATTTCCGTGAATTGCTGGGACTGGGATGCTATGATCTTAGTTTTTTGAGTGTTGAGTGTTAAGCCAGCTTTTGCAGTCTCCTTTTACCCTCATCAAAAAAGCCTCTTTAGTTCCTCCTCACTTTCTGTTATTAGAATGGCATTATCTCCATATCTGAGGTTATTGATATTTCTCCTTGCAATCTTGATGACAGCTTGTGATTCATCCAGCCAGGCATTTCCCATGATGTACTCTTATAAAAGTTAAATAAAAAGTTGACAATAAAGAGTTTTGAAGTACTCGTCTATCAGTCTTGAAGCACTCCATTGTTTCATGTGCACTTCTAACTCTTGTTTCTTGACTCATGTACAGGTTTCTCAGGAGACAGATAAAGTAGTCCAGTACTTCCATTTCTTTAAGAATTTTCCACAGTTTGTTGTGATCCACAGTCAAACGGTTTAGCATAGTCAATGAAGCAGATTTTTTTTTCTGGACTCCCTTGCTTTCTCTATGATCCAATGAATGGTGGCAATTTGAACTCTGGTTCTTCTGTCTCTTTGAAATCCAGCTTGTATATCTGGAAGTACTCAGTTCACTTACTGCTGAAGCTAAGCTTGAAGGATTTTAATTATAACCTTATTTGCATGTGAACAGAGAAGGCAGTGGCACCCCACTCCAGTACTCTTGCCTGGCAAATCCCATAGATGGAGGAGCCTGGTGGGCTGCAGTCCATGGGGTCATTAAGAGTTGGACACGACTGAGTGACTTCACTTTCACTTTCATGCATTGGAGAAGGAAGTGGCAACCCACTCCAGTGTTCTTGCCTGGAGAATCCCAGGGATGGGGGAGCCTGGTGGGCTGCCATCTATGGGGTTGCATAGAGTCGGACACGGCTGAAGTGACTTAGCAGTAGCAGCAGTAGCAGTAGCATGTGAAATGAGCACAATTGTACAGTAGTTTTAAAATTCTTTGGCATTGCTCTCCTTTGGGATTGAAATGAAAACTGATCTTTCCCAGTCCTGTGGCCACTGCTGAATTTTCCACATTTGTTGACATATTAAGTGCAGCACCTTAATGTGTTTAGGATTTTTGGTAGCTCAGCTGGAATTCCATCATCTCCACTAGCTTTGTTCATAGTAATGCTTCCTAAGGCCCCCTTCCTAAGGCCCCTTGGAGGATTTCACCCTCCAAGATGTCTGGCTCTAGGTGAGTGACTGCACCACTGTGGTTATCCAGGTCACTTAAACTTTTTTGTACTTTCTTTTGTGTATTCTTGCCACCTCTTCTTCATCACTTCTACTTCTGTTAGGTCCTTACCTTTTCTGTCCTTTGTCGTGCCCATCCTTGCATGCAATGTTCCTTTGGCATCATCAATTTTTTTTGAAGAAATCTCTGATCTTTTCCATCCTATTGATTTCCTCTATTTCTTTGCTTTGTTCATTTAAGAATGCCTTCTTATTTCTCCTTGTTCTTTTTGGGAATTCTGCATTCCGTTGGGTATATCTTTCCCTTTCTCCCTTGCCTTCTGCTTCTCCTTTTTCCTCAGCTATTTTAAAAGCTTCCTCAGACAACCACTTTGCCTTCTTGCATTTAATTTTCTTTGGTATGGTTTTGGTCACCACATCCTGAACAATATTATGAACCACTGTCCACAGTTCTTCAGGCACACTGTCTACCAGATCCCTTGCATCTATTCATCACCTCCAACCATTATTTCTATTTGTCAAGCTTCAACCATTATTTCTTTGGATATTTTTAGTTTGCCCTTTATCTCCTCTCCTTTACAGACTGCAACTACACATATATCTGGCTTCTTGAAATTGCTCCAATGTTCATAAATTGTTAATTTCCTTCAGTCTTTTTTTCTGTGCTTCATTTTGATTAGTTTCTATAGTTATGTCTTCAGGTACTCTAATAGTTTCTTCTGCATTGTTAAATCTTCTGATAATGCCATACTCTGTGATTTTTATCTCATGCATTAAAGTTTTCATCCTTAAAATTCCTATTTGATCATTCTCTATATATTCCCTGTTTCCACCTAATATGTGTAACCTTTCCTCTAGTCTTTTGATCACAGGGAGTAGACTCATTATAGCTTAATGTTCTTCTCTACAACTTGTAGCTCTATCAATTCTTGGTCATTTATAATTGATCTTTCTCCTTACATATATTTTTCATACAGTGATTTTATTAGATGCCAAGTATTGGGAATTTTATCCTGTGTCCTAGATATTTTTGTATTTTGTAATCTTTTGTTTTTGGATGTGATTGTTTCTTGAAAATGATTTATATCTTTATGGTCTTGATTTTCAAATTTTGTGGTATGATCAAAAGTTATAGGGCTAATTTGGCCCCCTTCCCTATATACCACTTCCTCATGAACTGTGAGGACTTCCACTTTGGCTGGAGGGAACAGGCACTAATTTCAGCCCTGGAATACAACAGCACTGAAGACATTGTTTCCTTTTATCTTTTCAAGCGATTCTTTCCTTAGGCTTTGATAGATTTCTCACATGCATCAGTAGGTTGGCACTCAACTGAAAACTCAAGGGGGATCCTTAAATCTCATATCTCAGAGTTTCCCTTCTGTGCAGCTTATTCTTTCTGCTACTCTGACCTTCAAAATCTAGGAAACTTGTCTCCTCTAAACTCCAGATCTATTCCTCAACTGATGAAGACTGTTGGCCTCTAACTGGGTTTCAGCTTCTTGTACTGCAATATGGAGTCTTTTCCAGGCATTAAATACAATCTCAGGACCTTATCTAGCTTTTGTCTCTCAGGGACTACTGTGCTTCATTGTCTTATGGCTAACAATTTGAATGACATTGTTTCGTTTACTTTGTCTACTTTTTAGTTGTTTAGGATAGGAGGGTAAAACCAGTCTCTTTTACTATTAAATATATAACCTTATATATTTTCAAGTGATAAAACTATATATATATTCTCAAATCAGTTGTGACTCATATTGGTTTCAGATATATGTATGTATTAGTATGTTTTGGTGTATTTATAACTCTGCTATTAGCAGTGCTTATTTGCCTTTTAATAGTGAATTATATTTATTTCCTCTGTTATCTTTAATGTTAAGAATTTACTACAATGGAAATGTACTATTTTGTGATTAGAAAACAGCTATATTATGTTTTACTCAAATTTAAAGCTGTGAAACTGCTTATATCTTTATTGGTAACTTCTGTTGTTCATGTATGGATGTTGAGATAGAAATATGCAGAATTATAAGAACAGTTTAGAGGCCAGATTTTCCTGGTGTGCTTTATAATAAAAACACTGCCATCTCATTAGAAATACTGCTGAACTGATAGGTTTAATATAAATAAATTGATTTATTAGCTTTCTGCTTTTTGTCATTTGTTCTTTTGATTCATTATTGCAAAATTGTGTTTAAGTACATATTAAAATATGACTGGTGTGGTTATCAGACTAAAAGTGATTCAAATCAATAATAGCATGAAGTGTAGTCTGTCTTATTTACTGATAATGTAAATGATGCACATTAGCTAACTAATTATTTTAACTTTGTTTTCATTTCTACTATTATTAATTTTACATGCAGTTTATAGTTCCATTTTTAGATATGAAATGGTTAGTATGCCTTCCTTCCTAAATTATGACTAATCAACTCATCCTATTTGAATATTACTAAAATCTTTACAGGTAAGATATTAATTCTTCCTTGTATAGGTTATCAACACAGGTTCAGGAATGTGATTTGATTAGCATCAAGAAAATCTGGTGGTATCAATGTTTCCAAACTGTTTTTCGTGACATGTAACATTTTCTCTCATCTTTAAAAATGTTATTTTTTAAAGTTAGTCTGCATTCAAATTATTCAAGAAACCGAGGATCAAGAGATAAATAAAGTCATTATTTCATGTCCTAGAAAGTGAAAGTAAAATACTACGTAGTTACAAAGCAATATATAGTATGCAATTATTCCTTTTCAAATTAGTACAGGAGAGTATATGTCTTTTCATTAATAATCAACCCACATTTGCACACAATGAACTAAGTATTGGATAATTCAAAAAGTAATTGCTTTGTGTCTGTGATTTAACTAATCACATGGGATTTTCACAGTCTGACCTTAACAAAAATTTCAAACTCAGTAACAGGTTTCCTTTCTAAGGCTGTATTCAAGGTGTAGACTCGCACACAAAGTGAAGTGGAAAACTGAGACAATTCTGTAGACAATTAATATTGCTATTAGGTTTACATTACCCAGAAATTTGTATTAATTCTCTGTTTTACTTTTTATTTGTAAGCATCTGGTTATACAGAAGTTGTATATGTATGTGTTTTGTGAACAATTGTGTTAATAGAGGGACATAAACTTTGGGAGGCTTGTAAAATGATTTTCAAAGTAAGAGAGAGTTTAATCTTGTATTCCATTTTATATCCGTGTAATGTCATGACCAATGACATACTCGATACTGACACGTTCAGATCTTCAAGTTTTCAATTTAAAAGAAAAAACTAATTATTTTCTGTAAGAAAACCAAATTTGGGGAAAAAGAATAAATTATCAGAAAAAATAGTAATGTTTATATACTGAAACTCTTAAATGTCTATCATTATGCTAATTCTGATTGTCCATTTCAAAGTTATAGTTATTAGGGCATGTAAAGCTTATACATGTTAAATATTCCAAACCATAAAAATAAACAAAAAGGACTGCATTATGAAATTAAAGATTAGAATGAGAGTATTTCTCATAAAGAATAATTCTCACCTTGAATCGTGCATGAAGTAAAAATCAATAAAATAATGTGAGACAACCATGCAAGTCTTCTTTTAATGGATTGTGTCTTAATAAACACCACATTCATTAAAAACCTTCATCCAAATACATTATCTACACCTTCACCATGCCACTTTACTCTGATTAGAAAATTTCACTTTACCAAACCATGAAAAATGGTTGTGAAAGGAACAGAATACTAAAATATTTTAGTATTTTAGTATTCTCTCTGTAAACTAACATGTTTTTCACTCTACTTGGGAACATCTAAAAATTAGGGAAATTTTTTTATAGCTTTGAATTCTCTTCAGAGATATTTCTAAATTAGACTTTGCTAATGCTCAGTAACGTAAGTAACAAATATATAATATTCATGAAATAATACTATCAATAGCATAAATCTATAATGTGTATAAGTAATAATATAATGTTGTTCAGTTCACTTTAGTTGCTCAGTTGTGTCCGACTGTACTGTACATGTATATAAATTTCTTCCTTAATGAGTTTTTTTTCCATTTAAGAGCAAAATAATTAGTTCCATTAATTAATTGAAAAATAAATAAGGAGATAAATATAGATATAGTTTTATTATTTAGTTCATTGCTTGTTTCATTGTTTTAGTTCCTGCTGCTGCTGCTGCTGCTAAGTCGCTTCAGTCGTGTCCAACTCTGTGCGACCTCAGAGATGGCAGCCCACCAGAGCCCGCCATCCCTGGCATTTTCCAGGAAAGAACACTGGACTGGGTTGCCATTTCCGTCACCAGTGCATGAAAGTGAAAAGTGAAAGTGAAGTCCCTCAGTCGTGTCTGATTCTTAGTGACCCCCATGAACTGAAGCCTACCAGGCTCCCCCACCCATGGGATTTTCCAGGCAAGAGTACTGGAGTGGGGTGCCATTGTCTTCTCCAGTTTTAGTTCCTAGGAAGGAAAAATAATCTTTAGTTAAAGGAAAAGAAGAGAAAATTCAGTCTCTAGACTGCTGGCTTCTTTTCCATTACAGGGAAAAAAAAAATTTACTAGATTTTTTTCAAGTGAGATAATATTAGCAATGTGTTCATAAGTTTCTGAAATATTTGTGCAGTTTTCTATACATTCCTGTCTGCAATAAAGGTATTGTCTTGCAAAGTGTAAAAGAAAGTACAATATGTTTCAAAAATTATCTAAGCAAGTTATAAGGTGGCTCAGATGGTAAAGCGTCTGTCTATAACCCTGGAGACTCGGGTTCGATCCCTGGGTTAGGAAGATCCCCTGGAGAAGGAAATGGCAATCCACTTCAGGACTATTGCCTGGAAAATCCCATGGATGGAAGAGCCTGGGAGGCTACAGTCCACGGGGTCACAAAGAGTCGGACACAACTGAGCGACTTCACTATATATAATAATGCTAAATTTCTAACTTGTAATGGACTTCTATTAATTTGTTAGCTTATTTTTACAGTAAAACTTTTCTTTATCAATAAAACATGATAGTAGGGAAACATTCACAAGGAACCACAATATCTAAGATCAGTGTGCATATGACATAAAGTCAGATTGCAATAAGCATTTTTATCTAAAGATTACTCTAAAAGGAATCAAAACCCAAAAGTCTGCAGAAGGCAGACAACAAATGTAAAAATATAAGCCTATTTACTTAAAAAATATGACTATACTAAATATTATGGAGTTAAAGGTAAATAGAATTCAGGTTCTATCTGAAGACATTTAATTTGAAAAAATAAATAAGACACTCCATAAAATTATTGAAGTTCACAGTGGATATGGCTGAGAAAAACATTATAATCTATCTTTCCAAACCTTCAGTTGGTTAAGATAAATTTGGGAAAAGGTACAATAGTTTTCGGATATTAAAGTCAGAATTAAAGGCATATTGTAACACCATTGAGTTTGAAAAAATGGTAAAAGAATTTCTTGATGGAAATAGTTTGTAAATAAATAAGCAACATTTGCTTATAAGTATAGTTAGTTATTTATAAGCTATCTGAGCATATTTACTACATATTTCATTTGTAACTATGTTTCTTCAAACATTTATTCTATTAATAAATAAAATTTTCCCTAAACAGTGTCATATTTCCTCCATATCCTCCTTAACTCATCACATATTAATAAGTAAAGAAATTGTACTCTGTGTGAAGTTACTTTATCCTTATATTTACTTTGTAGTTGGGATTATGAGCAAGTGCTGTCAACAACAACAAAATCACTCAATCTATAAATCAAAGACTACAATTAAAAGTAATGATTGTCTCTTTTTACAGGCATTTATAGTCATTGTTCTAAAAAGCCTCTTGATAAAAGTGAAAGAGGAGAGTGAAAAAGTTGGCTTAAAACTCAACATTCAGAAAACTAAGATCATGGCATCTGGTCCCATCACTTCATGGGAAATAGATAGGGAGACAGTGGAAACAGTGTCAGACTTTATTTTTCTGGGCTCCAAAATCACTGCAGATGGTGACTGCAGCCATGAAATTTAAAAAGTGCTTACTCCTTGGGAGGAAAGTTATGATCAACCTAGATAGCATATTGAAAAGCAGAGACATTACTTTGCCAACAAAGGTCCGTCTAGTCAAGGCTATGGTTTTTCCAGTGGTCATGTATGGATGTGAGAGGTGGACTGTGAAGAAAGCTGAGCACCCAAGAATTGATGCTTTTGGACTGTGGTGTTGGAGAAGACTCTTCAGAGTCCCTTGGACTGCAAGGAAATCCAACTAGTCCATCCTAAAGGAGATCAGTCCTGGGTGTTCTTTGGAAGGAATGATGCTAAAGCTGAAACTCCAGTACTTTGTGTAAATCATGCTACAAGTTCTTACATAGCATAAGATTTTACAATATAGTTATAATTTGAAAACAGTAAAAGTACTAATATGGAAACACTTAAATTGAGAGGTGCACTAAGAAAGTTTTGATGATATTCATTTCTTTTCTAATAATAAATCCAGCATTAATACTCTTTTACATATCAAAAACACAGAAATTAGGAAAAAAAAAAAAAGGTCAAGTTATTGCCCCTCAAAGATTTTCCTTCTTATAGAGGGAAAATATTGTAAAAAATAAAGTCATAAGACAATGAATGCTACAAAGAAAATGAAATTAGAAAAGAGACTAGTCTGTCTGAGGAAGTGGTATAAGTACAAACACAATGAAATGAGGACAAATAAAGATGAAATTATTGGATATGAGATCAGAAATTTCCATTCACCCTCTCCCATATCTAATTTCTTTCTATGTGGTTTCCTATGCACTTTATGTAAACATATTAATAATACTATAATATCTGGTCTTTTGTTTTTGGTCTATTTAAATTAACATCATTTTTCCATCATCCATGGTATATTAGCTAGAAGATCATCATTCTTTTTTATAATTAAATGACATTCCATTGTATTAATATGCCATAACTCACTTTAAAATCATTAGTTGATGGACCTTTCTTTTGTCTATTATGAATAATGCTGTTGTGAACATTCATTAACATAAAACATGGAGTTTTATGTGTATATATGTTTTTAATTCTCTTGTGTAAAGTACTAAGGGTAGAATTGTTGGGTCATATGGTAACTTTATTTTTAATGTTTTGAAATACTGTTACATTGGTTTTCAAAGTGGTGGTGATATTTTGGATTTCTTACGAGCAATATTTGAGAGTTCCAACTTTTCCATATCCGTGCCACTTGTTATTGCCATCTTAGTGCGTGTGAAGGGGCATCTAATTGTGCTTTTGACTTACAGTGTTTCCACATGACTGATGTGCTGAGCATTTTTTCATATGCTTATGGGCCATTTTTAAGCCATCACTGAAAAACATTCAAATGCTTTTTCTCATTTCATATTACTCTAAGAGATACTTCTAAGACTGTTTTAGTTTTGACTCAGTTTATATCTATGATATATTTTGAGCTAAATTTTGTATCTGGTTGCTATCCAGCTTTAACTTCATTTATTTGAACTTGACCCACTCTTAAAACCATTACTATTCCCTGCACTGAATTCTACAAGCAACTTTGGATAAAATCAATTGAGTACCTTTATTAACAAATGAGACCTAATTAAACTTAAAAGCTTCTGCACAACAAAGTAAACTATAAGCAAGGTGAAAAGACAGCCTTCAGAATGGGAGAAAATAATAGCAAATGAAGCACCTGACAAACAACTAATCTGAAAAATACACAAGCAACTCCTACAGCTCAATTCCAGAAAAATAAATGACCCAATCAAAAAATGGGCCAAAGAACTAAACAGACATTTCTCCAAAGAAGACATACAGATGGCCAACAAACACATGAAAAGATGCTCATTATCAGAGAAATGCAAGTCAAAACCACTATGAGGTACCATTTCACATCAGTCAGAATGTCTGTGATCCAAAAGTCCACAAGCAATAAATGCTGGAGAGGGTGTGGAGAAAAGGGAACTCTGTTACACTGTTGGTGGGAATGCAAATTAGTACAGCCACTACTATGGAGAACAGTATGGAGATTCCTCAAAAAACTGGGAATAGGACTGCCTTATGATCCAGCAATCCCACTGCTGGGCATACACAATGAGAAAACCAGAATTGAAAGAGACACGTGTACCCCAATGTTCATAGCAGCACTGTTTACAATAGCCAGGACTTGGAAGCAACCTAGATGTCCATCCGCAGATGAATGGATAAGAAAGCAGTGGTACATATACACAATGGAGTATTACTCAGCCATTAAAACGAACACATTTGAATCAGTTCTAAGGAGGTGGATGGAACTGGAGCCTATTATACAGAGTGAAGTAAGCCAGAAAGAAAAACACCAATACAGTATACTAACGCATATATATGGAATTTAGAAAGATGGTAACACTAACCCTGTATACGAGACAGCAAAAGAAACACTGATGTATAGAACAGTCTTTTGGACTCTGGGAACGGGAGAGGGTGGGATGATTTGGGAGAATAGCATTGAAATATGTATAATATCATATTTGAAACGAGTCGCCAGTCCAGGTTCGATGCCTGATAACGGATGCCTGGGGTTGGCACACTGGGAGGACCCAGAGGGATGGTATGGGGAGGGAGGAGGGAGGAGGGTTCAGGATGGGGAACATACGTATACTTGTGGCGGATTCATTTTGATGTATGGCAAAAGCAATACAATATTGTAAAGTTAAGCAAAATAAAATTTTTAAAAAAAGAAGCTTATTAGAGAACATCTTCGGATAAAATCAATTTGGTCACCTCATGCAAAGAGTTGACTCATTGGAGAAGACTCTGATGCTGGGAGGGATTGGGGGCAGGAGGAGAAGGGGACGACAGAGGATGAGATGGCTGGATGGCATCACTGACTCGATGGATGTGAGTCTGGGTGACCTCCGGGAGCTGGTGATGGACAGGGAGGCCTGGCGTGCTGCAGTTCATGGGGTCGCAAAGAGTCGGACACGACTGAGCGACTGATCTGATCTGATCTGATTGAAGGTTATTAGAGAACCTTCAATTACATTCCACTAAAATGTCTATCCTTTGGTCAGTACCACACTGTTTGATTACTGTAGCATACTAGTTAGTTCTAAAGTGTGAATCTCTCAAGCTTGTTGCTCATTTTAAAGATTGCTTTGGCCATTCTGGGCCTCTTGCACTTCCATTTGAATTGTAGGATCATCTTCTTAGCTTTCGAAAAATAAAAAGGAAGATAGAATTTTGACAAAAGATTACATCAAATCTTTAGATCATTTTGGGGTATATAGCCTCCTAAATGATATCAATTTTATTAATCTATGTATATGGAAAATATTTCCATTTATTTTGGATTCCTTAATATCTTGAAATAATGTTTGATAGCTTCCAAATACAAATATTACACTTCTCTTGCTAATTTTGTTACATTTATTCAGGAGTATTTCATTGTTTTTGATACTATTGTAAGGTAATTGTTTTCTTAATTTCATTTTCAAATTGTTCATTGCTATTACAATGAGCAAAATACTATTCAATTTTTTAAAATACTTGTCTTGAAACTTTCAACCTTGCTAAATTCATTTATAAGTTCTGATAGTGTTATATGAATATGAATGCATGTATGTGGGTTCCTTAGAACTTTCTATACCAAAATCATATCATCATGAATTGAAATAGTTTTATTTCTTCCTCTCCAACGTGGCTGCCTTTTTTGCTCTTATTCTTGACTAATAGGCATGGATAAAACCTCCAACACACTCCGATATATATTGAAATAGAAGTGGTGAAAAGACACATCTTTTGCTTATTTCTAATCCTAGAGGGAAAACATTCAGTTTTTAATATTTAAGTACAATACTTTGTGTGAGTATTTTTTTCTTAATGTTTTCCTTCTTTTTCTTTTCTTTTTTTGTCTTGTAGATAGTCTCTATTAGGTTGAGTATGTGTTCCTCTATTCCTAATTTGTCAAGTGTTTTTTATAATGAAAGCCTCTTGGAGTATTTCAGTTGATTTTATTGGTATCTACTGAGTTGGTTATGTGATTTTTGTTCCTTATTAATATGGTCTGTTACATTGATTTGTATCTGTTAAATTAACTTTGCTGAGATAAACCTTCACTTGGCCATGGTATATGGTCCTTTTTAGATATTTCTGGCATAGGTTCTCTAGTGGTTTGTTGAGAATTTTGCATCCATATTTATAAAGTGTATTGGCTCACATTTTTCTTTTCTTATGATTTTTTCGTTTAGTTTTGGTATCAACAAATGACAATGAATAAACAGAAATTTATAGAATGAACTGAGATATATCAGGTTTTCTAGTTTCTGAAAGAATTTGTGAAAGATTGTTCCTAATTATATTTTAAATATTGGATCAAATTCATGCATACAACTATCCGAAACTATATTTTAGGAGGTTATATGTGTGTGTATTTCTATTTAATTATGAGTTACCACATTGTCTATTTCCTTTTAAGTTAGTTCCAGTAATTTGTGTCTTTTTTAGGGATGCATCCATTTTATTGAGGTTGCACAATTTGTTGACATGCAACTGTATATATTATTCTTATTTTCCTCTGTACTTCTATAACTTCAGAGTAATATCCAAATTTTCACTCCTGGTTTTAGTCATTTGAATCTTCTCTTTTCTTGGTCTATCTTGCTAAACGTTTATCAATTTTGTTAATTTTCAAGAACTGATGTTTGGTTTCTTTGATACTTTTATTGTTTTTCTGTTTCCTATTTCATTTATTTTCACTCTAATTATATTTAATTTATTTCCACTCTAATCATTTATTTCATTTTAATTTATATTAGCCTTGCTTTTAATTTAGCTTTCTTTTTCTACTCTCTTAAGGAAAAGGTTTATTAAATTTAGATTTTTTTTTTCCTTTGAATACAGGTATTTGCAGGTTTAAATTTCCTAAGAACTACTTTTGCTTCATCCCATAAGTGTTAGTGTGGCTTCTGTTTCTATTCACTTAAACGTAATTTCTACTTTCCCTAGAGATTGTGTCCTTAACCCATTTCTTACTGAGGCATGTGCTGTGAAGTTTCTACATATTTGTGAATATCTCAATTATTGTCATTATTCATTTGTAATTTTATTCCATTGTGACTAGAGAATATTTTTCATATTTTTCAATTTTTCTAAATTTATTTGCATTTGTTTTACAGCCTAACTGGTTTGATCTCCTTGCTGTCCAAGGGATTCTCAGAAGTCTTCTCTATATCAATTTTTCAGCCCTCAGCCTTCTTTATGGTCCAACTTTCAGATCATATAAGACTACTGGAAAAACCATAGCTTGGACTTTTGATCATTTATACAATTTGTCTAGGGATAGATCCCTTTGAATTTATGCTCTAAGGAATTTATGGAGTTTCTTGGATGTGAGAATTAATGCTTTTCATCAAATTTGCTAAATTTGTGCTATTTCATCAAATATTCATTCAGTCCCTTTCTTTTCCCTTTGAAATCTACCATTATGTAAATATGAGTATCCTTGACGATGTCCCACAGATTTCTGAGATTTTTCGTTTTTATGCAGTCCTCTTTTCCATTTATCAAATGATACTATCCATTGAACTCTATTCAATATACATGTTTTTTATTGTGTCTAGTACAAATTTCACATTTGCTGTGAAGTGCTTTCTCAAAGTGTTCAGAAATATTTACACAGATCTTTAGTAAAATTGTTAAATTTTTAATTTAAATTAAATATTAGATTCATTTGGAATTATTGGTATATGACATAAAGAAAGGAAAAAGTTGTATATTATTTCCAAATAATCATGTTTCCATTATAATCTGTCATTGACTAATCCAAACTCCATCCCTCATTTAATGCATGTGTGGAATTTAATATGATAATCAAGCACTTGATATCTACATATGATACATGAAAACAATGAATTGCAGAATTCAGTAATTTAGAACTTTATTAAAACCTTAACTGAATGTGATAGTCAATAATATAAATAATATTATTAAATACAATATTTCTTGAAAAATTAATAATGTCACATGCTTAATTTACATTATATCAAACCATATAAACAATTCTAAAATTAATTATTTCAATTCTAATTTTCACTTGATAAAATTGGCATTCTAGAAACTGATAGCTTTCCACAAAAATCATTTTATTTTTTAGGGGGTATAATGTCTATTTCCTAGGTTCCCTTGTAGGTACATATGGTCATGTGATTGCATACTACCCTATGGAATATAAGTGATATTTTTATGTGCTGTTATCATGTATGGCCGAGAAAATTTTCCATGAGAACCCTCCATGCTCTTAACTCTTCCAGCTTATTGAATTAGTGTTAATTATTATGACACCAAAATCACAATTTAAGATATTATAATAAAGATTTCATTAAACTGAGTCTGAATAAATACTTTTAGTAGGTAAGTGGCTCCATACCTCCATTACCTAGAACTGTTCTGGATTATTAAGCAAGAAATATACTTCCATTTTATTTAGCCATTACGTTTGGAGTCTGCTTTGAAATTATAAACTGGAATGCTGCTGTAAAAAAATGTAAAATATGTGGTCTTGTCATAGTGATTAGGGAGGAGATAGCAAAGGGAAACAAAAAAACAAAAAACTACAGGCTAGAAATCTAGAGATCTATCAAGATCTCTAGATGCAATGCCAAACTATTTTATAAAATTGCCACCTGAAAAAAAAAAAAAAAAAACATGAAATAGACCTACAGCTCTAAAGAAAATGGCTAGAAAAAAATCAATTATTCATTGTATGTGTGTGTGTGTGTTTGGCATGTCTGATTTTGCAACTATATGGAGTGTAACCTGCCAGGCTCCTCTGTCCACGGGATTCTCATTGCCATTTCCTCCTCCAGGGGATCTCCTGACTCAGGGATTGAACCAGTGTCTCCTGCATTGGCAGGGGGATTCTTTACCTCTGAGACATCTGGGAAGCCCAGTAATATGTATAAATACTTCTTATTCCTTTTAGTATGGTATCACAAGCAGAATTGAGCTCAGAGAAACAGTAATTCATTGATAAAGCAAAGAATAAGCTCATAAAGTTTGGAAAAAAACAAAAAACTTTGCACAACAAACTCCCATTAAGATATTTTAAAACCTATTTAGATCTGTGGCAATATAATACACAAAGTGTTTATCTTCCCACTAAACACTTTTATTTTAAATTATTTCATGGTGACTACCATTAAGTATTAATAGAAAGCATGAGAAAGTGATGTCAAAAAACAGTGGAAACAAAGAAACCTTAAGAATTATGTCTAAGAAAAAGCTTTGGGTATACTTTCCAGTACCTGGAAATGATGACTAGGAAGTAGATCAATAGACTATCAGGATTTTAAGAAATTATATAGCCAAAAAAATGAGAAGGTATTCCCCCAAGTATCTTTGCCACAATTGCAAATAAACCCTATGCTTAGAAGGGGCTTCCTTGGGGACTTGGATGGTAAAGAATCTGCCTGCAATTTAGCAGACTAGGGTTTGATCACTGGGTCAAGAAGATCCCCGGGTCAAGAAGATCCCCTGGAGAAAAGAATGCCCACTCTAGTATTCTTGCCTGGAGAATTCCATGGACAGAAGAGCTACAGTTCATGGGATTGCAACAAGTCAGACATGATTGAGCAACTAACACATTCACTTTTCATTTTCCAAGGCTTCACAGAGTAGGAAAGTGAAAGTGAAAGTCACTCAGTCATGTCCGACACTTTGTGACCCCATGGACTGTATAGTTCATGGAATTCTCTAGGTCAGAATACTGGAGTGGGAGGAAACAAAACCTGCACTGTACCTTAAGCAAATTAGATTCTCAACACTCACTACAAAAGTGGGCATGGAAACTAGTAAGTAAGGAATAATTCCCCAGAGGGCAAACACTTTGAGAGAACATTTAGTGTCTAATCAAAGAATTTTCTTCATTTGCCTGGGTAAGATTGTTAACAATGCCTCCTTACAAAATAGAATCATTTTCTTCATCCTTGCAATTTCAGGGCTTTCTACATCCTACTTTTCCAATTCATTTTGTATAGATAACTTTTCATCAATCTACTGTTGTATATTGAGTTTGAAAGTGTAGATGACTTATCTTTTGAGTTTTCAGGTCTTGAAATCAGAAGTAAGATGACAGGCATCACATAGAAACTCTGCACCTTGAACTGGGTATTGTTCTCTGCTTCCCTTAAATTCACTGTAGCTGTCTGAATGATATATAACTAATGGAATGTAATCAGAGGTAGCATGAGTCGCTTAGAGACTTTGATCATAAAAATTTTTTATGTGCTTGTTTTCTGAGCTGGTTAACTGAGATAGAGTTGTTAAGAACAATTCTGAAGTCCAGTGTTGAAGACGGAAGTGTCACAAATAAGATCCCATTGACTACATAAAACAGCCCACCTTCACTGTCATCCAATGTACCCTTATCTCTCCATTTGTGATATGGCCCAAGGTTGGTATGTTTATAGCAATTACATTTCTATGTTGTTGACTCATTATGTTGTATATTTATTTGCAATACTGGTATAAACTACTTAATATCTTAGCCCTTGAATAACATAAACAATTTCAAATATAAAACCATATACTTTCAAAGGTCATTGTATTTAACTAAATCTTATTCTTATAAAATAAATTAAAAAGTAAAGTAAGTTTTATTTTAGCATAAATATCCATTATACTGAGAATAGTATAGGATTTTATATCAATGTCTAGACCTTTTCATTATGGATCATACTAGTAAATCAATCTAATTTTGTTTTCAAAATTCTCTAATTTCCTTTGAAGTGGTTATTTACTAAATCTATACACTCTTTTTATTGCAGATTATTGTTTTGTGTAGAGTTTAGATAGTTTTATTTGATATTATGATTTAAATCTTTCAGCATGGGGAAATACCTGTGTGGGTTTTGCTTTTGTTTGATTCGTTTACATTCTAATTCTCCTATTTGAGAAATAACTACTATTTTAGATGTCTTTAAATGTATAGATTTTGGCATGTTACACTTGATTATATTTGTTCTCTGTGTAACATCCACTCTAAGCTATTGTACTAGTCTGTTCAATGATGTTTATGACAGTAAAAGACTCCCTATGGCTAATAGCATGGGTCTTGATTACCATCATGGATGTTTCTCTATGGCATTAGGATATGATGTTTCACTGCCCTTCCTCTCATCTAAGCATCCTTAAGTCCATAAAGTTTCTCAAGAGAGAAGAAGTAATTTCCAATCAAAGAAACCCTACATTTAAATACGTTTTTAAAATAGTCTTTTTCTATTTTCCTGTCACAAAGAGAGATGCAAGTTGCCCTTCATAAAACAACTCTGCATATAGGTGAAGAAATTATGTACTTGTCTTTAAGAAATTTCACCCTGTGGAAAAAATATATGGAGTGATAAAAAAAAAAAAAAAGGCATAGAAAAGTGAAAATATTAACCCTTCTGTCGTATACATATTTACTTTCTTAGTGGTCTATTCTTCTTTATTCCCTTCCTTTCCAATCCTTTTCTGCTGTAATTGTGCAGAGTAAAACTGACAAATATTGGCTGAGAATATTGCCAGGTAGATAAATATCCTAATATCTGCCTATTAGGAGGCACAGAATCACAGAGAGAAAATGGCTTTTTAATGGCACAATGCAATATAAACTCAACACACTGGAAGTTAAACCGCCACTGATGACCTCTCACTTCTTGGATAATATCATTGTTCAGGAATTTCTCTTCAAAAGAACTATAGTTACTACCATAGAAATGTTTTAATGCAATCAAGTAAGCTATATATATACATTTTAATCATACATAAAATTCATATTATACTCTTATCTCATAAATATTAAGATATTTAGCATAATGAATTCTATCAAGTTTCAGCAAAGACCTTTTCTGTGTGCATAAGAAATATGATCTTTGATAATGTTCAAACCATTTTATGACAAAATAAGTTTCAATTATGTGACTATGGCACAAACTAACTTTTTTGCATTTGATCTATATGTTTGAATTCTTCCTAGATTCCTCAATTTTAACAAGATATTTACAAAATGCTTTTAAAACTGATTAGGCTGAGTTTGTTAAAGGTCAGCTTCCCCCTACCCACATATCTCACAAGATTATTAATGGACCTGAATTATTTTAACCTAGATAATGAATTATACAATAAATGTGCTTCAACTACTGATTTTTTAAAAAATAAATCCAACTTTTTACTAATTTTGGACATTTTTCCAAAATGCTTTAGCCTAGAAAATTGGATTTAAAAGAATAAATTATTCTTTGAAAATCACATAATTTTAAAATGAAAATAATGAAACTAATTGGTGTTATATACCTTTCTTTCCCAAATTCATCAAGAAATACCAAAATTTCTTTTTCATTATAAAATGAATAAATGACTGTACTTTTATTTAATATTTAATTTAAATGGAAGACCACAGTTATGATTTAATCCAATCAGTACATCCATCTGATTGCAACCATTCATTCCAGTTGGAAACTAAATTAAAATAGAAACTAAATTTTCGAAATTAATTTTTCTTGGTCATAAAAGGATGAGATCATAGGAAAGAATGAAAGTTATGATGAAGTAAAAGAGCATCAGTTCAGTTCAGTTCAGTCGCTCAGTCGTGTCCGACTCTTTGCAACCCCATGAATCGCAGCACTCCAGGCCTCCCTGTCCATCATCAACTCCCAGAGTTCACCCAAACTCATGTCCATCGACTCAGTGATGCCATCCAGCCATCTCATCCTCTGTCATCCCCTTCTCCTCCTGCCCCCAACCCCTCCCAGCATCAGAGTCTTTTCCAATGAGTCAACTCTTCCATGAGGTGGCCAAAGTACTGGAGTTTCAGCTTTAGCATCATTCCTTCCAAAGAAATCCCAGGGCTGATCTCTTCCGGAATGGACTGGTTGGATATCCTTGCAGTCCAAGGGACTCTGAAGAGTCTTCTCCAACACCACACTTCAAAATAAATTCTTTGGCGCTCAGCCTTCTTCACAGTTCAGCTCTCACATCCATACATCACCACAGGAAAAACCATAGCCTTGACTAGATGGACCTTTGTTGCCAAAGTAATGTCTCTGCTTTTGAATATGCTATCTAGGTTGGTCATAACTTTCCTTCCAAGGAGTAAGCATCTTTTAATTTCATGGCTGCAGTCACCATCTGCAGTGATTTTGGAGCCCAGAAAAATAAAGTCTGACACTGTTTCCACTGTTTCCCCATCTATTTCCCATGAAGTGATGGGACTGGATGCCACGATCTTCATTTTCTGAACATTGAGCTTCAAGCCAACTTTTTCACTCTCCACTTTCACTTTCATCAAGAGGCTTTTGAGTTCCTCTTCACTTTCTGCCATAAGGGTTGGGTCATCGGCATATCTGAGATTATTGATATTTCTCCCAGCAATCTTGATTCCAGCTTATGCTTTTCCAGTCCAGTGTTTCTCATGATGTACTCTGTATATAAGTTAAATAAGCACGGTGACAATATACAGCCTTGACGTACTCCTTTTCCTATTTGCAGCCAGTCTGTTGTTCCATGTCCAGTTCTAACTGTTGCTTCCTGACCTGCATACAACTTTCTCAAGAGGCAGATCAGGTGTTCTGGTATTCCCATCTCTCTCAGAATTTTCCACAGTTTATTGTGATCCACACGGTCAAAGGCTTTGGCATAGTCAATACAGCAGAAATAGATGTTTTTCTGGAACTCTCTTGCTTTTTTGATGATCCAGTGGATGTTGGCAATTTGATCTCTGGTTCCTCTGCCTTTTCTAAAACCAGCCTGAACATCAGGATGTTCACGGTTCACATATTGCTGAAGCATAGAATAAATAAAAAGGAAAAATAAGGGGAGAATGAAAGCAAGGGTCAAAGTTAATAAATATTATGCATATTCTCCACCTTACATACTGTACTTAGTGCTCTTAAATAAGCAATTTCAATTAATCTTAACCACGTGAAGTAGAGAGATATTATTAATCCTGTTTTATAAATGACAGTACTCAGACTAACTGTACTAAAGTGAAAGTGTTAGCCGTTCAGTCATGTCCAACTCTGCAACCCCATGGTCTGTAGCCCACTATGCTCTTCTGTCCATGGAGTTCCCAAGGCAAGAATACTGGAGTGGGTTGCCATTCCCTTCTCCAGGGGATCTTCCCAACCCATGGATCAAACTGGGGTCTTCTGCATTGCAGGCAGAGTCTTACTGTCTGAGCCACCAAAGAAGCCCCTTTATATCAACAATATCATAAAGGTATTACTTTTGGTGAATGAGTCAAAGCAGACAATTATGAAAATAATAAAAGTAGCATAAACATGCATCAGACATTTTGTTTTAACTGAAAACATATTGGGATACATTCATTATTGGGAAAAGGCTTCCTTTTTGAGCATGAGTTTACTTATTTCAATTTCCTCAAGTTCTGTCTTACAAAGACAACTAAAATGCAGTGTCATGATTTTATTTGCCATGCCAGAGTAAGAAGTTGTGCTATGCTAAGTCGCTTCAGTCGTGTCCGACTCTGTGCGACCCCATAGATGGCAGCCCATCAGGCTTCCCCGTCCCTGGGATTCTCCAGGCAAGAATACTGGAGTGGGTTGCCATTTCCTTCTCCAATGCATGAAAGCGAAAAGTGAAAGTGAAGCCGCTCAGTCGTGTCCGACTCTTAGCGACCCCATGGACTGGAGCCGACCAGGCTCCTCCGTCCATGGGATTTTCCAGGCAAAAGTACTGGGGTGGGGTGCCATTGCCTTCCCAAGAAGTTGTGAACCATTCAAAATTCATAATGCAGGATTTTCATCATTTAACTCAAATCTCTTCATTTTTATTGATAATATCTAATTCAAAATCAGTTTTTAGAAATACATTTTAGATACCTTCCAAAACATGAATTACTTTCAGAAAAAATGTTTGTCTTAGAAATAACAAACAAGTTTAAATTCATTTATATACCAGTGGCACCCCACTCCAGTACTCTTGCCTAGAAAATCCCATGGATGGAGGAGCCTGGTAGGCTGCAGTCCATGGGGTCGCAAAGATTCGGACATGACTGAGAGACTTCACTTTCACCTTTCACTTTCATGCTCTGGAGAAGGAAATGGCAACCCACTCCAGTGTTCTTGCCTAGAGAATCCCAGGGACAGGGGAGCCTGATGGGCTGCCGTCTATGGGGTTGCACAGAGTTGGACACGACTGAAACAACTTAGCAGCAGCAGCAGGATGAACTATATTGAGTTAACTAGAGATAGATGACTGATGTCAGTGTATTGTTGAACAAATGTCAGTGTTTGAAATCAGTATCTTATGACAGGAAGTAAACAACTTAATGTTTCCTAATTAGTTAATTAAATAAAATAAGTTTGAGTACCTTTTCCTGTGTTTATGTCAGGAAACTGCATTATCTCCAAATGTAAATAAGTGTGAAAGTCTCACATTGTCAAAATGAAGGTCCTCTGTTACTTTTGTTTTCCCACCTAATCTTCATCTGTCTTATCAGTGTTTTTTGGACATCCAGCATGACATTAAATTTAGACAATGTGATAGTCAAAAGCAGAGAATTCTGAGATAAGTGTCCATCATATCAGAAACAGATAAGGAGTATCTCTTCTTTATTCTACAGCTAAGGCAATAATGAACCTCATTGGAGTTAAATGCAGGAATAATGGAGGCAGGCTGCTTGGGTTTAGATTCTTTCTTTGTTTCTTTTAGCTATGTTACCTTGGGATAATTACTTAATCTCTGTTAAATGGAAATGATAATTCACATAGTGGTTGTAGGTATGGATTAGTTAATGTTTGTAGAGCACTTAAAAATGTGCTTGATCAGCAAAGTTCAGCTATTTATCAATAGAACATAGTTTGTATTGAGATATACACATGAGAAACAAAAGAGTCTGGTGGACTACAGTCCATGGGGTTGCAAAGAGTAGGATGTGACTGCTACTGATAGTGCACAGGTACACACACACACGCGCGCGCGCACACACACACACACACACACACACACACACACACGATAATAACACCCAAATCTTTTGTTTTCCATCTGCATATCTCTTGTGAGGGTTTTGCTCCATGGGAAATAGCCAAGTTCTGAACTAAGCCTGATGCTGAAGAAAACATTAACAGTTTGACAGAGGAGTTACCACCTAATGGGCATCCCAGGTGGCACAGTGGTAAAGAATCTGCCTGCCAGAGCAGGAGACACAAGAGACATGGGTTCGATCCCTGGGGTAGAAAGATCCCCTGGAGAAGGAAATGGCAACCCATCCCAGTATTCTTTCCTGGAAGACTCCATGGACAGAAGAGATTGGTGGGCTACAGTACAAGGGATCACAAAGGACCCCATGGATTTCCCATAGAGCAGAACCCTCATAAGCAGTTTGTAGTAAACAGGCAAATATTCTTTGGCACACTAGGTATAATTTACCAGGGCTCCAGGTGGCATGGTCACTGAGGGGAGGGAACAGGTCTTAGAACTGGCAAGCTAATGAATATTGGGAAAAGCGGGGATTTTAAAACATAACACTTCAGAAAGCTTCAGTATAGTGTCATTTACTTCTAAAAGGGGCCTCAGGTGGAGAGTTGGTAGTAAATTCTATGTGGTCTTATATGAAACAAGTTAACTGAGTTAGATTTAGCAGTGAGGAAAACTCGTGATGGATAAAATAAAAAGGGATGGAAATCATGGACATCTCTTTCACATTAGGTTAAATTCATAATCCATTGTTCATCATCCTTTTTGTACAGTAACAATGACAGGCTTTTTCATCAGAGTTTTTCACCTACTTTTGGCCAGTGCACTAAGCTTGCTAAGGTTGCAGTGTTTCTTTCCACACATAGAGTTGCCCTGCATGGCACTTGTTGCTGCTGCTGCTGCTAAGTCACTTCAGTCGTGTCCAACTCTGTGCGACCCCAGAGACGGCAGCCCACCAGGCTCCCCTGTCCCTGGAATTCTCCAGGCAAGAGTACTGGAGTGGGTTGCCATTGCCTTCTCTGTGGCACTTGTTAGCTTATCCCTATAGTTGAAAGACAGTTTAAAAAAAGAGACCAGTGTATAAGAAGTACTCTTTATGGCAGTGAAATGTGGTCTTGACCATCACATGTTACCCTGTCTCCAAAAAGCTGCCCTTTGCTTTCCAAGCTTATGGTAGGGGACTATCCAATGCTTTCTGAATCACAGAGATAATTTCTAGTTTCTGCATAAGTCTGCAAGGCAATAAACATTTTTGAAATAGTAGCTCATTTTTAAAAAAGCAAATAAATAGTTTAAAAGCCCAATGAAGAGTAGAGTGAGCCATATCCTTTTTTATCATATTTACACTCAGAATTTTAATGGCACTTGACTCTGAAATCATTCCAGTAAAGCGGGAAATTAATATTTTAATATATCTACCACTCCAACAAATAGAAATAAGTAGAAAAAGTAGTAGGGAAGAAAATGTTCTAGTATTAAGTATATTTATGAATATTTATCACCCCTACTCATCAGATTACTGCTTTTTGTGTGCTTATACACACACACACACACACACACATATATATATATATATATGCACACTCACATAAATCACTGCAGAACAAATACTAGCAATTGTTTCACATTTATGGAAAAGAGAATGACAACTTGTTTCTAATATTATTCTGATTAGATTTGGTCATAATTTTTACTGAATGAATCCAAAATAGTGAAGCATAGCTAATAAAAAATATTATCCAATAGGTTTTTCACAGAATGACAACATTCTTATCAGCTCTTCTTCATCTAGATGGGAAATGGCAGAAAAATAAGAGGAAATAAAAAGCATAATGTGACTTTGCTGGCTGTGATAATATGTGGAAATCCATTTTGCTTCAGAGTTGTGTGCTGTAAAAATTTGACCTATGTGGCTCTGTTTTGTTGAATATACATAGTAATTTATTTCTGGAAGGAGCACACTGACCAAGTGATTCATTAAAACAAACAAAAAAAATGAAAAAAACAAAAAGAAATTATTATGTTAGTGAATCTTTATTTATATAAAAAGAATTAGAATTTTTATATTTGTGGGCACAATTAATAATGTGTGCTCAGTCACTTCAGTCGTGTTGGACTCTCTGGGACCCTATGGACTATAGCCTATCAGGATTCTCTGGCCATGGGATTCTCCAAGGCAAGAATACTGGAGTGGGTTGCCATGCCTTCCTTCAGGGGATCTTCCTAACCCAGGGATTGAACCTGCAATGTCTCCTGCGGCCTCTGCATAGCACGCAGATTCTTTGAGCCACCTGGAAACTCCTAATTAATAATGACATCAGTAAAAGAGTTACCCAATATGGGATAAACATTCATCCACAGTATCAATCTCCAGTCTTATTGAATTTGACCTTAATGCTTCTGAAATATTATAAATGAAGACCTCAAAGGCCCAAGTTTTAACAGGTACCACTTAGTTACCTCTTCTTCCTTAGCAACACCTTTTCCTAAAGAGTGTTGCCATAATTAAAATACAGAAGAGATCAAGCTTTATGTCCTGGAGGACAACAGAAAATTTAAGGAATTAAACATAATAGATTGGATTGAGTTAGAGAAATGTGATTTTATTCTCTACTAGCTAAGCTCTCCTGTAGTAGTACAGGTAACACGTCAAATAATTTGTATATTGTAAATAGTGCTATTTCTAAAACAAAGTAAAATTTAAATAAACATTAGCCTACTATGTTAGTTATATTATCAGAAGTGTTTTTGTCTAATTTCATAGACTATTTCACTTCAGAGCTAAATATCTTTCAAAAATCTATTTAAAATGACTTTTACTGCTCCTACAAATAAACACACATATACATATATATTCATATTTATGGGCATACATGCATATATGTAGTAAAAGCAAAAATAGCTGTAAAACCTTCTTTGAAAATAAAAACTATAAAAAAAAATCTACATTTGAGGATAATGCCAGCACTTTTTGTTAAAAAGGAGAAATGCCTTATTCATATTAATGTAGAAAAATTGGGCCAAGCAGCTACTTTAGATACCAAACTAATTTGTCAACATACTCAAATATGAGGATAACTTTTTACCAAAATTTTTGTTTATAAAGAGCTACCTTTTTATATTCTTAAAATATTCTCTTCTTAAAGGCCACTTTTTTTAATTAGTGTATTCTGAACAGCACTGCTTTGTTTGGGAAAGGCATAACAGATAGAAATGACCTCAATTAATGCTAAATTTGAATCTCATAGAAATAATACAATTAAAAAGAGAAAGAAATGTAGAGATTTAATAGCTATTTATAGAGATATTGATTCTCAGTTGTAAGTGTGAGATGTCTTTAAAAAGAAGGCCTTTTAGAGGTCAGTAGAAATGGATGTGAGAGTTGGACTGTGAAGAAAGCTGAGCACCGAAGAATTGATGCTTTTGAACTGTGGTGTTGGAGAAGATTCTTGAGAGTCCCTTGGACTGCAAGGAGATCCAACCAGTCCTTTCTGAAGGAGATCAGCCCTCAGATTTCTTTGGAAGGAATGATGCTAAAGCTGAAACTCCAGTACTTTGGCCACCTCACGTGAAGAGTTGACTCATTGGAAAAGACTGATGCTAGGAGGGATTGGGGGCAGGAGGAGAAGGGGACGACAGAGGATGAGATGGCTGGATGGCATCGCTGACTCTATGGACATGAATTTGCATGAACTCCAGGAGTTGGTGATGGACGGGTAGACCTGGCATGCTGCAATTCATGGGGTCGCAAAGAGTTGGACACGACTGAGCGACTGAACTAAACTGAACTGAGAAATGGATAGAGGAAGCAGTAAGTAATGTTGAAAGATTACAATTATTAAAAAAGAAAGAAAGAAAAATTATCCTCATGTTATGTAAATAAAATCCTGTGGCATGAGATGAAATTCCCATTAGATCAAAAGTATATCTCAAATAACCTAGAAATTAAGGGGAAGTTGGAAGTTTGATGAGTTAGTATATGCTTTTAGAGGTAATGAAGGCCGTGATGCTACAATTGTATGTGATGGTTTGAAAAAAGTATTAGTATATTGTGAGACTGACAAAAGTAACTTTTTCAAATTAATATTTTATAGACATATTTTTAAATGCTTATAATAGATTTTTTTCCTTTGGCTGTACTGCATGCCTTGCAGGGTCTTAGTTCTCTAACCAGGGATTGAACCCACACCCTAGGCAGTGAAAGCATAAGTCCTAACCACTAGACCACCAGGGATAGATTGGGAGATTGGCATTGACATATACATATTAGCATATATGAAATAGATAACTAATAAGAACTTACTGCATAGGGAGCTCTACTCAATACTCTGCAATGACCTAAATAGGAATAGAATCTAAAAAAAGGTCATGTATATGTGTGTATGTGTAAGTGAAAGTAAAAGTGACTCTGTCATGTTCGACTCTGCGACCCCATGGAATCTACAGTCCATGGAATTCTCCAGGCCAGAAGACTGGAGTAGGTAGCCTTTCCCTTCTCCAGGGGATCTTTCCAACCCAGGGATCAAACCCAGGTCTCCATTGCAGGTGGATTCTTTACTAGCTGAGTCAAAAGGGGAGCCCAAGAATATTGGAGTGGGTAGCCTATTCATTTTCCAGGGGATCTTCCCAACCCAGGAATCCAACTGGGGTCTATACACACACACACACATAAGATAGAAGATAGATAGACAGATTGGAGAAGGAAATGGCAACCCACTCCAGTGTTCTTGCCTAGAGAATCCTGTGGACAGAGGAGCCTGGTGGGCTGCTGTCCAAAGGGTTGCATAGAGTTGGACATGACTGAAGCAGCTTAGCATGCATGCATATATTGGAGAAGGAAATGGCAACCCACTCCAGTATCCTTGCCTGGAGAATCTCAGGGTCTGAGGAGCCTGGTGGGTTGCTGTCTTACGGGGTTGCACAGAGTCGGACATGACTCAAGTGACATATATATATATATAGTCACTCAAGTGACATATATATATATATATATATATATATATATATATATATATATATATATATAGTGGAAGTGTCAATCGTGTTCAACTCTTTGCAACCCCATGGACTGTAGTCTGCCAGGCTCCTCTGTCTCTAGAATTCTCAAGACAAGAATACCTGGGAATGGGTTGCCATTCCCTCTTCCAGGGGATCTTCCTGGCCCAAGGATTGAATCCAGGTCTCCTGCATTGCAGCATATTCTTTACCATATGAGCCACCAGAGAAACAAGAAAGGCCAATAAAAATTATGCATTAATGAGTTACTGCCATAAATAACTACAGCTCTAGTCCACTGAAGACCCTCTGAGAAAACATTTCAAATCTGAATTAGAAGCACTATACAGGAGTTAGACAATAGAAAAGCTAAAGAATTTTGCCCATTGACTACCACTCTCCATTGGGTGACACTTATTTCTGGGGGTACAAATTTTCTTTGACTTCATAGTTATACTTGGTTTGTGGCTGGTCAACTTCCTTCATATCCTTTGGTAGATGAGAGATGAATTTGCCTAAAATGAGAATTTTTCAAAATGCCACAAACTGTCTATCAGAGCTATGGGGAATTCAGGTGGGCAAAGGGCTATAGGGTAGAATTTCAATAGCATCCACTTTAAGATACTGTTGAGATATTTTATCCATCAAAACTGAGTATTTCAGAAAATTCACTGTCTCTCCAATGGTTAGGACTCTGCATTTTCACTGATGAAGGCCCAGATTTGATCCCTGTTTGAAAAACTAAGATTCCACAAGCCAAGCAACATAGCCATTAAATAAATAATTAATTTGAATGCTACACACTTTTGTTTCAACAGCTCTAGTCATCAAAAAAAATACATCAACTTTGATTACCATACATCCATCTGAAACAAAATTCCTAAGTGCTTGAGGTGCAAATTCTAGTTCAATTGATCATAGTAGAGTTTAGGAACAAAATAAGCTGCTTAATTTACATTCAGGTAGCTCTTGCTCAGTCCTGAACTAGCCCCAGCAATTCTACAAGGACAAGATGTTAAACCAACTTCCTTTCTTTCAGCTGTAATTGCGCACTTGGTTCCATAGAGTTCTGCCTTTGCCCATTCCCACCATCTTGCAACATGATTATACAGAGCAAAGGCTTTACTGTCTTTATTTATTATCTCCAATTGCAAGCAAGTAGATTCTTTGTATTTTTAAGACACTAATAGTCCCTCAGTGAAATGTAGAGAGTGTAGCAAAAATGCCCACCGAGTAGTCAACATTTAGAGTCCTTCGTTTTAACAATGTGAACCAAAGCGGGGGTGGAATTTAGAGTCAAATATTACAGGTTTAAAATTCTTGCTTTTCCTTTCCCTGAGAATCTCTTTTTAGGAGTTTGATGCGTCCTTTGACGCTCCGATAAAATCAGTACAACTCCAATAAAATATCATTAGTAAAATAGGTATATTATTAATTATCTCATAGCAATATAGTGAGGAATAATGAAATAAGATATGTATTTGATACATACAATGTCATTGTACTAGGCTTCTACAAAGTCCATAATATGCATTCAGTAATGGAAACTATGATTGTTAAAAGAAACATTTTCAAGCAAGCCAATATGTTTACATGCTTCAAACCATAAAGATGATATAGACAAATCTTACTGAAAATTATATATCAGGTAGATGATAAAACTATTATAATGTCCCTCAAAGACAACTATAATGACTTTTCAAATTTCTTTGTTGCAGCAAACTACATTTCTTGAGTTTATTATGTGCTAACTCTGTGGTGTTAGGAGAAGGAAAATAATTTCATGTACTACATAATAGGAAATTTAAATCAAAAAGAGTCCATATCTTTTCAACAATTGTCATATGCTACAATTATGTCAACAGATGTGTATCTTAAATCCACCTACAAGAAGTAAAATTTACCACACAACTGCTAGCATTATGCATTAAAGCTTTGTACTAATATGTTATCACCAACATTTTATATCATTACTTCACACTTTTAAATATGTATTTTACTTTGCCACTTTGAATTTTGAATCTTTAATGACTATTTCTGAAAGTGACTAACAGCAGAAAAGAAACAGCAAGAAACAGTATTTAAGTTCCTTTACAACTGAAATAAGTTGATTTAATTGTTTGAACCCATATCTCCACCCTCACCTTCAAAGTATTAGAGCTCCCTGATTCCTCTTCAAAGACACGTGCACTAATCCTCCCTTCGAGATAAACGGGAGCAACGTTTTATTAATCATAAATCACAACGATGCTAAATATTAATATTTTTTGCTTAGATAGGCAGAATTTCAAAAAAAAATTATACATTTATTTCTCTTCTCTATCTACACCCAAATAAAAAACTTTGAAAATAGCAATGTGTTTTTTGAAAATCAGTCAAATTCTTTACATCAATTCATGAACAGTGAATATTGGAAATCACTGCCTCCTTTTGCTTTCAAGATATGAAATTTACTTATAGGAACTTAGTTAAGAAGGCTTATACTTCCAAATATATTTTGGAGATTTACTAATTGTCCACCATTTTATAAAGGTTATCATTCACTAGTGTAATAGTTCAAGAAGATTCATATTTTACTTATAATGGGTATTTTTCTTGTACAGAATCTTTCAGGCTACACATCAGACCTGTATATCTAGGAAGCAGAAAATGATTGATGACTAATGAAAACATTACCTACAGGCTGACAGCACCAAAAAGTAGGGATTTACACTAAATTGTAATGAAATATGCCTTACCACTAAGAAAGAATGTTCAATATCTCAAATAACAAGAAAAGAGCTCTCAGTTATTTGGAAGTAAAAGTATAGATTTATGATACTCTTTCATTAATACATTAAGAACTTACTATATAAAAATGCTTCATTTTATGTTGTGGAGATTTAAAGGAAAATAAGAAAAATGTCCTACTTCCATGAACTTGTTTCATGGTAGAAATCACAAACATATACATATTCCACCAGAAATTTTATGTAAAAAGTAGAAAGTCTCATTTTTCTAACATATAGTTTAACAAAATTTGTCACTTACTCATTTACAGAACAGGGTAAAAAATGTGAATGTTTTTACTTTCTCATAAAGTTTTATTTTTTCCTGTCAGATAATCAATGTATATAAATATCAGTGCATGAGGCGAGACCACTATAGAAATATAAGTATAGAAATATATAGTTCTATATATTTTATCATATTTTCACCTCCCATAACTTTTATTATAACTATTTTCTAGAGTAGTATCCATCTTCCAATGGATAGAGTGCTCCTGCTATCTTTGCATGTCTATTTCCTCCTTCAGATCTATCTGTTTATCTTATACATGATGCTTGGTAGTAATGTTATTTAAGGCATAATTGTGTTTTTCATCATTAATGAAAATTTTCCATTATAAAATGATCTGATAATTGTTAATGCATAATATGTGGTATCTGGAGAAGGAAATGGCAACCCACCCCAGTATTCTTGCCTGGAGAATCCCAGAGACAGAGGAGCCTGTGTCCATGGGGTCACAAACAGTCGAATACAACTGAGCGACTAAACAATATGTGGTATGTTCCTCATTTTTAGGTCTTAGTGCAAGTGATACAGTTGTGAAGAAAATGACCAAAGTTTCTACCTTCAGGTGATGCAAGTAGTATAGGAAGAGATTAACTATAAACAAAGCATAATTAGTATCTAATTATTGGTGCATTCCTTATAACAGAAAATGTTAAGCAAGAAATATAAAATTCATATATAATATATGAAATATTGTCAGGTATGTAATTTGATCACACTTTGAACAAGAAATAGGGCAGGATGAGGAGATTTGAAAGTGACTAGATAGCGTGTATGAGACTATTTTACGTAGTGTTGCTGTCAGAGGAGGTAAGAAGGTAACATTTGAATAAAATCCATAATGAAACGACATAAAGAACCATGTGAATGTTTAGGGCAAAAGTGTTCCAGACCAAATAACCAGCAAGTTCAAGGGATTTAAGTTAGGCATATGCTTAACATATTTAAAAGATAGTTAAAGTGCAGCAAGTTATGGGTACACCAAAGGTTCAGATAATGTTGGGCCTTGTTTCTTATGGAAAATACTTAGGATTTTATTCATTAAATATAACAAGAAGCTTCTCGAAAGTTGTTTGAGGCAGAGAAATAATATAATATCACTTGTGTCTGGCATGGTTCATTGTCTTTTGTAGCAGAGTAAAGAGTGTATGCAGGGAAAATGTTGAGGAGGCTATTGCTATACTTCAGGTCATGCAATGGTAACTTAGTCTTTTATCAGTTTTGTTTTATTTCTAAATAAAGGAAGCTCTGAGAGAGTGAGACTTAGGACATGGATTTATTTTTCTAATGCCTAGAAAAACACAGGCCATTAAGTAGGTACTCAAACAAATACCTCACCTGTGAACAAAACAGTGGTAACTTGACCACAATTTTAGTCTGAGAAAGAAAGAAATCTAAAAAATAAATATTATCCAAATATCTGTATTATGAATTTTGCAATATAATGATATCTCACTGATACAAAATATTAACTTTAAATGTAATATATATAGGAGGGTAAATTTTTCTCAATAAACCACACCACACAGATCATGAAAGTTCTAGTATGTGAAGATTTTTCAACTGATATACTTTAATATGTTACTTAATATTAAGAATAATAATCAAAATTAGAATTATCATTGATGCAGAATAATCAAAATGTATCATATCAATATCTTTTATGGGAGTCTTATTGTAACATATGGAAGTTGCATTCCAAAGAAAACAGACCTTTTTTACCTCCAAACAGATAAAAATTCACTTAATTTTTTATTACAATATAACTAATTTGACAATATACCAAGTCTGAGGCCTTATTAAATGAAGAGAGAAAATACAAAGAGGAGAGTAAGATATGGAAAATTTCATGTTTTCCAATAAAATGGAAATTCTGTCTCTAAAAAGGAAAGAATTAAGCTAAATATGATATGAAAAGAACTACCCCTATGTTTGTTTGTCTAATGTAGATGTTTAGCTGTTGCCTTGAATCTGAGTCAGAAGATGTAGTAATAATATTTGACACAGTTTTGGATAGATGCTCTTACTGCTCCCTTTTGTGACATTAACATACCTAGATACTAGGTTTGTTGAGTGCACATTAAATCATTGGATTTTCGCATCACTCACAATGTTCTTTTGGCTAACTTGCTAGAAACAACACTAAGGGGAAACAAGTATCCTATGTTATGAGTAACTTCTTTTTTTAAACTTTTTTTTTTTTATTATTTTATTTTATTTTTAAATTTAATTTTGCTTAACTTTACAATATTGTATTGCTTTTGCCATACATCAAAATGAATCCGCCACAAGTATACATGTGTTCCCCATCCTGAACCCTCCTTCCTCCTCCCTCCCTATACCATCCCTCTGGGTCGTCCCAGTGTACCAGCTCCAGGCATCCGTTATCAGGCATGGAACCTGGACTGGCGACTCATTTCAGATATGATATTATATTTATTTCAATGCCATTCTCCCAAATCATCCCACCCTCTCTCTCTCCCAGAGTCCAAAAGACCGTTCTATACATCAGTGTCTCTTTTGCTGTCTCGTATACAGGGTTATTGTTACCATCTTTCTAAATTCCATATATATGCATTAGTATACGGGCACGACTGAGCGACTTCACTTTCACTTTTCACTTTCATGCATTGGAGAGGAAATGGCAACCCACTCCGGTGTTCTTGCCTGGAGAATCCCAGGGATGGGGGCCTGGTGGGCTGCCGTCTGGGGTCGCACAGAGTCGGACACGACTGAGCGACTTAGCAGCAGCAGCAGCATACTGTATTTGTGTTTTTCTTTCTGCCTTACTTCACTCTGTATAATAGGCTCCAGTTCCATCCACCTCATTAGAACTGATTCAAATGTATTCTTTTTAATGGCTGAGTAATACTCCATTGTGTATATGTACCACTGCTTTCTTATCCATTCATCTGCTGATGGACATCTAGGTTGCTTCCAAGTCCTGGCTATTGTAAACAGTGCTGCTATGAACATTAGGGTACACGTGTCTCTTTCAATTCTGGTTTTCTCAGTGTGTATGCCCAGCAGTGGGATTGCTGGATCATAAGGCAGTTCTATTCCCAGTTTTTTGAGGAATCTCCATACTCTTGTCCATAGTGGCTGTACTAGTTTGCATTCCCACCAACAGTCTAAGAGGGTTCCCTTTTCTCCACACCCTCTCCAGCATTTATTGCTTGTGGACTTTTGGATCGCAACCATTCTGACTGGCGTGAAATGGTACCTCATAGTGGTTTTGATTTGCATTTCTCTGATAATGAGTGATGTTGAGCATCTTTTCATGTATTTGTTAGCCGTCAGTATGTCTTCTTTGGAGAAATGTCTATTTAGTTCTTTGGCCCATTTTTTGATTGGGTCATTTATTTTTCTGGAATTGAGCTGTAGGAGTTGTTTGTATATTTTTGAGATTAGTTGTTTGTCAGTTGCTTCATTTGCTATTATTTTCTCCCATTCTGAAGGCTATTCTTCACAGAGCTAGAACAAATAATTTCTCAATTTGTATGGAAATACAAAAAAACCTCGAATAGCCAAAGCTATCTTGAGAAAGAAGAATGGAACTGGAGGAATCAACTTCCCTGACTTCAGGCTCTACTACAAAGCCACAGTCATCAAGACAGTATGGTACTGGCACAAAGACAGAAATATAGATCAATGGAACAAAATAAAAGCCCAGAGATAAATCCACACACATTTGGACACCTTATCTTTGACAAAGGAGGCAAGTATATACAATGGATTAAAGACAATCTCTTTAACAAGTGGTGCTGGGAAAACTGGTCAAACACTTGTAAAAGAATGAAACTAGAACACTTTCTAACACCATACACAAAAATAAACTCAAAATGGATTAAAGATCTAAATGTAAGACCAGAAACCATAAAACTCCTAGAGGAAAACATAGGCAAAACACTCTCTGACATACATCACAGCAGGATCCTCTATGACCCACCTCCCAGAATATTGGAAATAAAATAAAAAATAAACAAATGGGACCTAATTAAACTTAAAAGCTTCTGCACAACAAAGGAAACTATAAGCAAGATGAATGACTTCTTAACATTATTCTCTTCTAGAAATTCTGCATAATAATGGAAACCAGTTTGCATATGCTAGTGTCTTAACCTCAGTGGCGATTCACTTCTGCAGAGTTACCATATTACTTTGGTCATCCTCTGAGAGTCCTTGCCTCAACTACCAACATTACAAATGGAAAGTTTCCATTCCCAATAACTCAATTCCATCAGTTCATTTTCAGTTTATGGGCAACATAAACTGACACCTGAGTGCTGACATGTACAGCACTCAGGTGCCAGAAGATGGGGAAGGTTCTAGTGAAGCTTGAATAAATACAATTCAGTAGAGACCAGGATAACAAATCTTGGTACTCCTATCAGAATTAGTTTTCCACAGGTGACAAATCAAATCTCAGAGACTTCAGAGCATTTGTACCTGCCTCCAAATGCTTTACAGGATTGTATTTTTAACTGTATTTATAAAGGTGTGCTCACTTACAATGAAAACATGTTTTACAGTTCAAAATGAAGATAATATTCACCAATAATCTCTTTATTTTCTATCCCCTATTGTTTAAATGAACAACCAATCAAGCATAGAACTTTCACTAAAGAAGCATCAATCTAAAGTGCTATGAATATGCAAAAGATTTGAAAAGAAAATATGCCAATAATTCAGCTTTTCCTATCCAGAAATAAATAGGTTCAAATGCTTTATAAATTGCTATAGAAAGTATCAATGTAATGCATAATTTCAAATGCTTATCCTAGCATCTAAAAGTCTACACACATTTCCATTAAAAAGCAAGAATTTTATTGATCCAGGGCCCCTAGGGGAATTCTGAGCTTGCAGACCAAGCCTCTTGGGCATGAGCCACAGTCTATCCCTGTTTATCAGAGAACGGGTTTCATAAATCTTTAGTAGTGTTGCTGCTTCATTGGAATCACAAGAGTGTTTTATTCTGAAAGATAATTTTTACAAGTTGTAGCAATAGAGAACATGAGAGTACAGATTGAACTAGAAAACTCTCATATCTCTTTCTTTCTGTCTTGAAATATTATGCATACTCACTATTTCAAAATAATTCCGTTAGACTAAGTGAGTTGTTCATGACCTCAAATAACCTAATATTGTTCTGATTTGACACCATTTCTATTTCAATGATTCATTTAAAAAAAAATTAATGTATTTATTTCTAAGTGGAGGATAATTGCTTTAAAATGTTGTACTGGTTTTTGCCATACGTCAACATGAATCAGCCACACGTGTATACATGTCCCCGCCTTCTTGAACCTCCCTCCTATCTCATCCCACCCCTCTAGGTTGTCGCAGAGCACTAGGTTGAGCTCCCTGCATCATTCAGCAAAATCCCACTATGTATTTTGCATATGGTCATGTATATCTTTCAATGATACTCTCTCAATTTGTCCCACCCTCTTCTTCGGCCACTGTGTCCACAAGTCTGTTCTCCATGTCTGCATCTCTATTGCTGCCTTGCAAATAGGTTCTTCAGGACCATTTACCTAGACTCTATACATATTCATTAATATATGATATTTACTTTTCTCTTTCTGATTTACTTCACTCTGTATAACAGGCTCTAGGTTCATCCACCTTACTAGAACTGCCTCAAATGTGGTCATTTTTATGACTAAGTAATATTCCATTGTATATACATACCACTACTTTTTATCCATATATCAATGGACATTGATTTTGACTGGACAGACCATTGTTGGCAAAGTAATGTCTCTGATTTTTAATACAGTGTCTAGGTTTGTCATAGCTTTTCTTCCAAGGTACAAGTGTCTTTTAATTTCATGGCTGCAACCACCATCTACAGTGATTTTAGAGCTCAAGAAAATAAAGTCTCTCACTGTTTCCATTGTTTCCTGATGTATTTGCCATAAAGTGATGGAACCAGTTGCCATGATCTTTGGTTTTTGAATGCTGAGTTTAATCCAGCTCTTTCACTGTCATATTTCACTTTTGTCAAGATGCTCTTCTATTTCTGCCATTAGGGTAGTATCATCTGCATGTCTCAGGTTGTTATTTCTCCTAGCAGCTTGTGCTTCATTGTGCCCAACATTGCTCATGATCTACTTTACAAATTACTAACATCGGTTGGATCATCAAAAAAGCAAGAGAGTTCCAAAAAAATATCTACTTCTGTTTTACTGACAATGCCAAGGTCTTTGACTGTGTAGATCACAACAAACTGTGGAAAATCCTTAAAGAGATAGGAATACCAGGCACCTTACCTGCCTCCTGAGAAATCTGTATGCAGGTCAAGAAGCAACAGTTAGAACTGGATGTGGAACAACAGACTGGTCCCAAATCAGGAAAGGAGCACATCAAGGTTGTATATTGTCACCCTGCTTATTAAAATTTTATATGCAGAGTATATCATTTGAAATGCTGGGCTGGATGAAACACAGGCTGGAATCAAAATTGCCGGGGGAGATATCAATAACCTCAGATATTTAGATGAAATCACCCTTATGACATAAAGCTAAGAAGAACTAAAGAGCCTCTTGATGAAAATGAAAGAGGACAAGGAAAAAGTTGGCTTAAAACTCATCAATCAGAAAACTAAGATCATGACATCTGGTCCCATCACTTCATGGCAAATAGATAGGGAAACAATGGAAACAGTGACAGACTTTAATTTGGGGGGGGCTCCAAAATCACTGCAGATGGTGACTGCAACCATGAAATGAAAAGACACTTGCTCCTTGGAAGAAAAGCTATGACCGACCTAGACAGCGTATTAAAAAGCAGAGACGTTACCTTGCTGACAAAGGTCAGTCTAGTCAAAATTATGGTTTTTACATTTGTCATGTTTGGATGTGAGAGTTGTACTATAAAGAAAGCTGAGTGGCAAAGAATTAATGCTTTTGAACTGTGGTGTTGGAGAAGACTCTTGAAAGTCCCTTGGACTACAAGGAGATCCAACCAGTCCATCCTAAAGGAGATCAGTCCTGGGTGTTCATTGGAAGGACTGATGCTGAAGCTGAAATTCCAATACTTTAGCCACCTTATGTGAAGAACTGACTCATCGGAAAAGACCTGGAAAAGACCCCGATGCTGGAAAATATTGAAGGCACGAGGAGAAGGGGACAGCAGATTATTAGATGGTTGGATGGCCATCATCGACACGATGGATTTGAGTTTAAGCAAGCTCTGGGAGTAGGTGATGGACAAGGAAGTCTGTTGTGTTGGAATCCATGGGGTCGCAAAGAGTTGAACACGACTGAGTTACTGAACTGAACTGAACTCTGTATATAAGTTAAATAATCAGGATGATATCATACAGCCTTGATATATTCCTTTCCCAAATTTGAACCACTCTGTTGTTACATGTCTGGTTCTAACTGTTGCTTCTTGGCCTGCCTACAGGTTTCTCAGGAGTCAGGTAAGGTGGCCTGGTATTTCCATCTCTAAGAACTCCAGTTTGTTGTGATCCACACAGTCAAAGGCTTTAGCATAGTCAATCAAGCAGAAGTAGATTTGTTTGTTTTTTGAATTCTCTTGCTTTTACTATGGTCCAATGGATGTTGGCTATTTAATCTCTGGTTCCTCTGCATTTTCTAAATTCAGCTTGAACATCTGGAAGGTTTCAGTTCACATACTGTTGTAGCCTAGCTTGGAGGGTTTTGAACATTTCCTTGCTAGCATGTGAAATGAGTGCAATTGTGCGATAGTTTAAACATTCTTTGTCATTGCCCTTCTTTGGGACTGGAATGAAAACTGACCTTTTCCAGTCCTGTGACCACTACTGAGTTTTCCAAATTTGCTGATATATTGAATGCAGCACTTAAACAGTATCATCTTTTAGGATTTGAAATAGCTCAGCTGGAATTCTAGCACTTTTACAAATAGTAATGCAATATAGAATATCAGCATCTATATTTGAATACCCATCTCTGTTTCTTGTTATAACCCAGCATCAATTAACTCATGTACCACTGAAAAGTCTACAGAATTCAGACGACAACCAGTTATATCCTTCCTTGGTAATTGCTTGATGTTTAACTATTCTACTGTTTTATAGGACTCTATCTTTTTAATTTATTTTTTTATTTTATTGGAGGCTAATTACTTTACAATATTGTGGTGGTTTTATACACTTACTTAACCTGTTTATGTTAACAATTAAAATGTTCTAAAACAGGTCTTCCTCAATGTAATATATTAGTAACAGAAAGCTAGAGCATTAAGATAAGTATCCTTAAAATTTTTGATCCTAGATGTTTATATTACATTATTTTTCTTTGTACTTATTTTTTCTAAAGAAAATATCTATTTTGAGAGAAACAATTTTGAAAGCAGATCTTCATTTCACAACTCTGACAACACCAACAATAAGGGTAATAATAGTCACTATAGATTATTTTAACCTCTCTTAAATTCTTTGGCATTAGTACATCTTTTCTTTTAAAAAAATCTTTTATTGAAATATTGTCGATTTACAATATTTTGTTAGTTTCAGGTGTACAGTATAGTGATTCATATATATATATATATATATATATATATAACAATAAGGAAATATTGAGGGCAGAAGGAGAAGGGGACATCAGAGGATGAGATGGCTGGATGGCATCACTGACTCGATGGACATGAATGTGGGCAAACTTTGGGAGGTGGTGAGGGACATGGAGGCCTGGTATGCTGCAGTCCATGGGGTCTCAAAGAATTGGACATGACTGGGTGAATAAACAACAAATATATAGGTATACATGTAGATTTCAATATAGCTATATAGAGATATTCCTATTAGACATATCTATATATATATTTGCTACCCTGATAGCTCAATTGGTAAAGAGTCCGCCTGCAATGTGGGATACCCTGGGTTCGATTCCTGGGTGGGGAAGATCTGCTGGACAAGGGAAAGGCTACCCACTCCAGTATTCTGGCCTGGAGAATTCCATGGGCTGTATAGTCCTTGGGGTCACAAAGAGTAGGAGATGACAGAGTGACTTTCACTTCACTTATATATATATATATATATAGTTGAAATATAGATATCCCCCCCCCCTCTCTTAATTTCATGGGAATATAAAAAAAGAATATTATATTGTGGTGCTCTAGTGTTTAGTGCATAACTATTTATAATTGTTATCTCTTCTTCATGGATCAGTCCCTTGATCCTTATGTAGTGCGCTTCTTTGTCTTTTATAACAGTGTTTTAAAATGTATTCTGCCTGATATGAATACTATTTCAGTTTTTTTTTTTAATTTCCATTTTCATGGACTATCTTTTCTTATTTCCTCACTTTTGGTCCATATGTTTCTCTAGATCTGAAGAGGGTCTTTCATAGAAAGCGTATACATGTGTCTTATTTTTGATTCTATTTGGCCATCCATGTCTTTTGGTTGGAGTGTTTAATCTGTTTACATTTAAAGTAATGATTGATACCTATATTCTCATTGCCATTTTGTTCATTATTTTACATTTGTTTCGGTAAGTTTTTTCTTGAAACTTCTTGCTCTATGCCTCCATTATCTTGCCAACTTCTTGGATCATCTTTCCAATCATCAGTAAGAATCATTTCTAGATTAGATTAGCTATCTCCAGTTCAATTAGTTTTGGTTCTGGAATTTTATCTTGTTCCTTCATCTCAAATGTATTCCTTTGCCATTTCATTTTAAGTTTCTATTTGTATTTTATGTACATAATAGCTTAGTTAAGTTTCTTGACCTTGGACAGGTGGCCTTTTTTATGGGATGTCCTGTGAGTCCCTGTGGTACACTCCCCTCTCATCACCCAAGGACTGGGGTAGGTTGTAGAATTAAATGAATATGAATAATTTTAATTCATTTTTTATTCTTTTCCACAATTATACTTATTTTACTGAATTCATAATTCACAACTCTCATGCCCTTATATAACTTTTTATAGGATATAACTCTGAAGTTATTTTATGAACACTTTGCAAGCTTTCTGCCAAATATTGAAATATAAAATTAATATTCTCATTAGTTTATAAATACTTTTTACACTTTTTAAAAGTGTCGTACAAAGTTACTTGACCTGTTCTGGTATATGATTATCTGAAATGAAGGTATACATTGGTTAAAGATATTAAGAAATACAACACTGAATAGATAAATCAATCTTTCTAAAAGTTGTTTATTAATGATTATATACATGTGTTGTCTAAATGCAGAAATCTGGTAAAAAAATTCTATGGTGGACTTTATATTTCTAAAGAGTCTACATTGTCTCTAGTTGCTCCTCCACCTACATCAGTCACTGTGTCAACTTCCTGTTTCTTTGTGGCTGCCCCATAAGAAAGGAAGAAACTACATAGGTTGAGTTACCCCAGAGACACACTGAAGCCAATAATCCTGCTAACATTTGCTCTTGTATCAAAGGCCAAGGCAGCTCTCTAGGCAGGCAGGCAGCAACCCACATTTTCCTGCTCTGCTTTCACAATGAGGGAAATGCATTGTTTCCACTGGCAGGAATACAGGTAGCCAATATGAGTGGTGTGGTATCCAAATGGAGAAGCTGCTAAGCTAAGTCGCTTCAGTCGTGTCCGACTCTGTGCTACCCCACAGACAGAAGCCCACCAGGCTCCCCTGTCCCTGGGATTCTCCAGGCAAGAATACTGGAGTGGGTTGCCATTTCCTTCTCCACCGTATGAAAGTGGAAAGCGAAAGTGAAGTCGCTCAGTCGTGTCCGACTCTTAGCGACCCCATGGACTGGAGCCTACCAGGTTCCTCCGTCCATGGGATTTTCCAGGCAAAAGTACTGGGGTTTGGGGTGGGGTGCCATTGCCTTCCCCGAAATGGAGAAGAATAGGCAATAAAAATTTCATCAGGATGATATTACAGTAAAATGAAATTACTCTCTACAAGACTATAAGATAAGAAGAGGTGTGGGTAAAAGGAGGTAGAATGGAACTTTTCCTGTTGCCTAAATAATCAAAACCCAGATCAAAGAAATAAAAAATGCAAACAGCTGCGGGGCAAACAGTTCCTTTAGGGCTTACTAAAAGAGGGGCATAACCAGCCTTGCTATCACCAGGAACCTCCTCAACATCCTGATTTTTAGCCTGAAAATGATAAGAGGAGTGTGTGTGAAGTGGATATTCCCTGGATCACTGTGTTCATCCTCATCTAACTCTAGGTCAAGTTGCTGCTACTGCTGCTAAGTTGCTTCAGTCATGTCCGACTCTGTGCGACCCCATAGACAGAAGCTCACCAGGCTCCCTTGTCCCTGGGATTCTCCAGGCAAGAACACTGGAGTGGGTTGCCATTTCCTTCTCCAATGCATGAGAGTGAAAAGTTAAAGTGAAGTCGCTCAGTCGTGTCTGACTCTTAGCGACCCCATGGACTGGAGCCTACTAGGCTCCTCCGTCCATGGGATTTTCCAGGCAAAAGTACTGGGGTGGGGTGCCATTGCCTTCCCCGTAGGTCAAGTTAGCAGTTATCTAAAATGATAGCCCATAAAGATTAAGGGTGCCTAACAAACACAGTGATTTTCATTCCATTCTTCCACTAAACACACCTCAAATATGGTGATTTGAGCTGAGCAGAGGATCAGAAGTATAGCTTTGGAAGCAAACTTTAGGAAACAAGAGTATTTACACATTGGCTAATGTTAACACCACAAGGAGAATCAATCTACCCCACCTATTAACCAAGACCATCATTGCAGTCTTTCAGAAAGTAATCTGAGTTTATTAATGTTTCTGCATTAGGGATCTTGGAGAAATAGAATTACTAGTGTGTATAAAGCACACACATATATATACAGAGAGACAAACAGTTGAGAAAGAGAAGGAGGGAGAGAGAAAAAGAGGATGGGAGAAAGAGAAAGAGAGAAGAGGATTTGTAAAGAATGGGATTATGTGATTTTTGGAGGCTAGTATGTTTGAAATCTGCAGACTTTGTAGCCTGGCTGGTGACCCAGGGAAGAGCTCGTGCTGTAGTTCCGGCTGGAAGGGTATCTGCTGCAGAATTCCTTCTTCCGGTGGGAGGCTGATCTTTCATTACTTTCAGGTCTTTAACTGACTGGATGAGCCCTACCCACATTACAGAGAGCAATCTGCTTAACTCAAAGTCGTGGATTTCAATGAAAATATTATACAAGTACACTCTCACAGAAACATGAGGAGTAATGCTTGACTATATATCTGGGGAACCAAGCTGACACATAAAATTGACCATCAAACTTCCTATCACAATTGTGAATTTTATGGTCAAGTCTTCTCCATTTGGATGCCAGGAGCAGGATGCTGTACAATTGACTATGTTCCACATGAATGTCTGAATTTCCTGTCAGCCAAGCGAGATTAGAAATAATTACATTTGAGCCACTTTATGGTACCTTCATAAAAAATTGTCCTACTACATAAAATACTATAGCAACACACACAGTAGGTTATACTGCCAAGAATTACTGAGTCAGATCTTGCTAATCAGGGAACTGTGCCATGAGTGGACCCATAGTCCCTCCAGAGAACTTATAAATGTGCTCCAGACCATTGGCACACACACCACACAGAATATCTCTGTTGGCCAGAAAAGCTATTGCAGCCAACCATGAACGAAATCTATTACTATAAAAGCATGTGTAACTTTTGCTCTCCCACCAGTGCATCCTAATACACTACAGGATGCAGAATTTAGAGAAGATGGGAGATGAGATGTCTCAAAGACAAACTTGTCTCTCTCTTTCACCCTAAATTTGGAGGGTATAGAAACAATATTTTCAGATGGCAGAGAAAGGGAAAAGTGTTGGATTGAAAATGAAGTTCAAGATTAAAACCACATAGATTAGTACTAGTTGAAAGTGACAAGAAGTTCTGAAATCTATCCAGTTTTTTTTTTTTTTTTTTTTAGAAATAACAAAATGTTTTGCAAAATATAGTTGAAATGAATGGAGCAAAATAAATAAACCTTGTGTATGATTTATTAATTTTGAACACAATAAATTAGTATACTTGTAAGTGGATGGCAGCATTATGTTACATATCTATGGTAGCTAAAGCTCCTCACTCCACTCCAGCAGATATTTCCTTTCTCATTATTTTAGTGGAAGCAATCTGTTTCCTCAGAGAATTTCTCTACTGCCACATGGTCCTTCTGATTCTGTACATCATTGTATCCCCTCATCTCAGAAACAAGTCTTAATACTTGAACCAAAATAGTTCAGTCATAGTCCCACTGTATCATACTCAGCAAAATGTATAGAAGGAAAAACATGACCTGAGACTGAATAATTAGAATTCTGTCCTGAATTTTTATGAATTGATTTTAGAGATTGTAACAGAATCCAGTCAAAGGAAAAGACATGTCAGTTATTAAGTAGGAACACATAAAATTGTTGTTAACTAAATAACTAAAAGGGTCTCTAAGTTATCATGGAGACAGTGACCAGAGAAAGCAGTGATCACCATTAGGGCCAAAGATAACAAAAGAAAGGGCCAGCAATTATTAACACATATAAACTTATAGGAGGAGCCCAAGAGTTTAAACTAGGACTACTGAAAAAAGGAGGCTTCACTCCACTGCTGCTGGTGTCTGTGAGTTTCAGTAACTGTCCTTGGATCTAAGCTGGGGCCTTGGATGAATGGGCACTGGCAGATGTTACCAATATTTATGAGAGGCAGGTGACAAAGATGGGTTTGCAAGTGTTGGGGAAACTGCAAGGGTAGCTGGATTAGCTGCTGTAATTGGAAAGCCTTGATAGTGCTGGGAAGTGCTATTAGGATGATGCTTATAAGAACAGGAGGAAGTCCAGGAGCCCACAAGGAACAAACAGAAAAGAATAAGTCCTTCTAGCTCTTCTGTCTCTGGTGCCCATGATTGGCATAGTTTAACAGGGAGCTAGAGCGACTTCACTTTCACTTTTCACTTTCATGCATTAGAGAAGGAAATGGCAACCCACTCCACTGTTCTTGCCTGGAGAATCCCAGGGATGGGGAAGCCTGGTGGGCTGCAGTCTATGGGGTCACACAGAGTTGGACACGACTGACACAACTTAGCAGCAGCAGCAGCTCACACACACACACACACACACACACACATACACAAAACGTGGTTTGTAGAGTCTCAGCCTCACAAAGCAGGACAGAGGGTAAGATTGGAACTGCTGAGAGAAAAGAACTAAATAATTGGCATGGAGACATAGATGTTTCTTTTGGATTGTGAGATAAGATGAATCTGAAAGTTCATTATAAAGAAGCTGTCTCTAAACAAGTCCCAGACATCTCAAGTGAAGAGAAGGCTCATTTCAGCCTTTCAGTTTCAAAGGCTCTCCTTGACCAGTAAGTTCCCAGTCAGCACACTCAACTAGATGTGATCTGCCTTTCTTTCCTTATAAATATAGAGTGATTCAGAAGATGGAATCCCTCTATTAGAGATTGTCTTATTCTCAGATATGCATGGTATAGAGAGTTAAGGGAGTCAGGTATACTTTACTTATAATTTTCCAATAAATCTTATTTAAGCTATATGACATTAGCAAAGTATGTGTCAATGTCATTTCTACAGGACAGTTTGGAAATTATAGATACATAAACAAAGGCCATGCCCTGCCACATAGGGCCTTGAGAGAAGAAAGCAGGAAGAGATGGTGCAGATTGAAAGTTTTTTTCCCTCAAATTCCTATGCTGAGATCCTCATCTCAAATGTGATGGTGTTAGGAGGTGGGGCTTTGGGGAGGTAATTAGGTTTAGATGAGGCCATGAGGGTGGAGCACTCCTCCCATGATTAATCCCATGATAGGATTAATGTCCTTATAAGAATAGGAGAGACACCAGGATTTTCTCTCTTTTCCATGTGAGACACAAGCAACAAGGCAGTCATATGCAAATAGGAAGAAGTTCTCAAGAGGAACCATTATCAACTGCCACCTTGATACTGGACTTCCTAGCCTTTTAAACTGAGAGAAATAAATGCCTGTTTTTTAAGGTACCCCATCTGTGGTATTTTCCTATTGGTAGCCAAAAATAAGTCAAGAGGCAAAAAATAATGATAAAAAAAAAAAAAAAAAAACTCTTCAAAACACCTTTTGATCACATGTATATAAAACATGGTTCTTTACTGAATTCCACATATGAAGTAAGCCTATATATATCTTTATTGTCTAAACTAGTTTGACTGGGTTTCTGAAAACAGTCTTGACCAAAATAGGGGATTTAAAGCTGAAGACATTAAAATTACTTAAAAAAAAAAAAAAAGGTAGTCCCAAGTAAAATAATAATGACATTTGTGAAATGTTTCACTGAACAAATTATGACAAGCTTCAACAACTCTTTCTTCTAAACATATGGGTTATTGGACAATAAATTAAAATCAAGGACACAATAGTCATTCATCTTAATTAACTATGTTCTATGTGTCTGCATTGTTCCAAAATGGTAGTATATTTAATTATTAGATTTAAAGCCATACAGTGATGAACTGCTTCATCTTGATTCTACATTGAGAACAACCCTCTTCAGAGATAAATTGCCAGGGGATATGACAAATTTGAATATAGTAAATCAAGGTGAAACTGCAAATCTTGAACTCCATCTAATTCCTGAATTTTCACTATGTCGATCCTACTCCAGGAGCTAGAACACCGTAGTCTGGAAAGAGGACTAGTTTTGGCCAAACAGAAGCAGGTTGCAAGCCCATCAAAATTCCACATTCACTTCTCAACTTTTCAGAAAGTGGTCTAGCCTTCATGCCTTACCTAATCAGAAATTAACTTTCTCCTGGAAGTTACACAACTCATGCACTGTCTAGTGCCCACACAAATCTTGCAAACAAACAGGCCCATGATATTGTTTAACTAACTGCAAATGGAGCAATAAAATAGCTAAGACAGCAGCTGGGGCTTCCTTTTCTTCTTCCAGATAATACCCTCTTTTACCTTTTGTCACACTACCAGAAATATCACATATCTAGATCACCCCAACTGGCTATGTCTTGTATTTATAGACATGCATCTAAAAAAATATATATAAATGTGGCAATTGTTATCAATATCCTCTATTTCAACTAGGCTTGAAAAAAAAATCATAAGAAACTTTAAAACATTTCTATAAGAATTTTGCTTCCCCATTATCTGTAATTTTACTATTTCACATCTCCATATTCCTCAAATTTCCAAAGTCTTCATTGCTGTAACTCTTGGCTTTTAGCTCTGTTTCTTTTTAGATCAATTAAAAGTTGAAAGATAGAGACTCTTTAATCTTGCCAAAACCAAATATATCAATTTAATTGCATCTATCTCTAGTTTCTCTTTTATATTCCATTTTAATGATGGAATTATCTGATTTCTAAGAAGAGCTGTCTCTCCATCAGCACTGAAACACATGAATTTTTACCACATTTCATATAAAACTGAACAAACAACAAACTCATAACAAGTAGCAAAATAGAAAAAAAAAAAAAAAGCTTCTAAAGTTGCATTCATGGCCCTATCTCTCTGCTCCATTTATTCTGAACAGAAACTTCTAAACAGAACTCTATAAACACACTATGTCATTCTGTCTAATCTCTCACCCGTCATTTGATCAATCTTTCTATGTTTCAAATTGTATTTCTTAGAAATAAAACTTTAGTGCCAAATTGAAAGCTATGTATATCCTTTTCCCATTCTCATTTTCCTGTTATTTTGTGCATCACTTTCTATCCATATAATTTATATTTTCACTTATGCAAATATGCCTATCATATACCCATGCACCCCCAAATATGTGGCTTTTTACATATTGTTAAATTTTTCATTTAGCATGTATTATTATTGTACACAGTATGTACAACTTAATTAACTTGGTTGAATTTTCACATTTTTGTTTTAAAATTTATCCATATTGGGTAATCCTAGGACTCAGTTTACATTTAGTTAACACTGACTCCTTGCATATTCTTCAGCCAGTAATTTGCTTTTTAAAGCCTACATACAGTCTAATAATTTGCAAATTTACATTTATGTCTCTGACATTTCCCTGAACTCCACATTGAGACACACAGTTATTTTTTTAGAGAACACCTCCCTTTGAATTGTGCAATAAGCTTCACAAACTTAAATTCAATTCAGAAATTTTAATTATCTTTCAAGTTTACTTTTCTCGCAGCATTTCCTAACACTGTAAATGGTAAAACCATTCTCTCATTTATTCTGGTCAAGTGCCATAAAATCATGGTGGTAGTTTTCCTTAAATGTTTTATTTTTATTAATGGTATTCTATATAATGATAGATATGTGACATTATATATTTGTCCAAATTCACAGAATTTACAAAACCAAGAGTGAACAACAATGTAAATTGTAGACTTGGCTCATTATGATATGTTAATATAGATTCATCAATTGTAACAAATGTACTAGTCTGATGGGGGATTATGTTGATAATTGAGGAGGATATGCTTGTGTGCCTCCAGGGATATACGAAAAACCTCTGTTAATTCCCCCCATTTTGCTATGAACCTAAACTGTTCTTAAGAATAAGTTTGTTTTTTTCCCGTAAGATTGAAAGTTAAAGTGAAAGTCGCTCAGTCGTGTCTGACTCTTTGAAAACCCCTGGACTCTAGCCTACCAGGCTCCTCTGTTCATGGAATTCTCCAGGCCAGAATAGTGGAGTGGGTAGATGTTCCCTTCTCCAGGGGATATTCCCAACACAGGAATAGAACCAAGGTTTCCCTCATCGCAGGCAGATTCTTCACCATCAGAGCAATCAGGGAAGCCCAAGATTAGGCTTAGGGAGATAAATGGTTTAGATTAAAAATAGAAACAAGTAGCAGAACACAAAATTAAAATTTACAAGTAGCTGCCCCTTTGGAGCAGCACTGTGGGTAGTAAGACATGTGGGTGGAGAACTGCTGTTTTTCATTATAAGCCCTTCTGTACTAGGAGGAGTTCTTTACTTGTTAAAATAAATAATTTTTATCTGAATCAATGAATGAGTAAATAAGTGATACACCCAAAAGTATGATATTAACATGTTCAGTAGTGGGTAGGCTGCATAAGTGTCTCCCTGGTCTCAAGACATAATCTTCTATCTTCTGTTATTATACAGCTGCATGACTTTTAGTCCAAAAAAGTCATCTTTTTTTTTTTGTTTTTCTTTTTTTAATCTCGGTCTTATTTATTTATTTAGTTTAGTTTACAATATTGTACTGGTTTTGCCATACATTGACATGAATCCACCATGGGTGTGCATGTGTTCTCCCTCCTGAACCCCCCTCCCACCTCCCTTCCCATCCCATCCCTCTGGGTAATCCTAGCGCACCAGCCCCGAGCACCCTGTATCATGCATGGAACCTGGACTGGCGATTTGTTTCATATGTGATAATTTACATGTTTCAATACCATTATACCATACCATCCCACCCTCGCCCTCTCCCACAGAGTCCAAAAGACTGTTCTATATATCTGTGTCTCTTTTGCTGTCTCGCATACAGGGTTATCGTTACCATCTTTCTAAATTCCACATATATGTGTTAGTATACTGTATTGGTGTTTTTCTTTCTGGCTCACTTCACTCTGTATCATAGGCTCCAATTTCATCCACCTCATTAGAACTGATTCAAATGTATTCTTTTTAATGGCTGAATAGTATTCCATTGTGTATATGTACCAAAGCTTTCTTATCCATTCATCTGCTGATGGACATCTAAATTGCTTCCTTGTCCTGGCTATTATAAACAGTGCTGCGATGAACACTGGGGTACATGTGTCTCTTTCAATTCTGACTTCCTCAGTGTGTATGCCCAGCAATGGGATTGCTGGGTCATATGGCAGTTCTATTTCCAGTTTTTTAAGGAATCTCCACACTGTTCTCCACAGTGGCTGTACTAGTTTGCATTCCCACCAATAGTGTAAGAGGGTTCCCTTTTCTCCACACCCTCTCCAGCATTTATTGCTTGTAGACTTTTGGATCACAGCCATTCTGACTGGCGTGAAATGGTATCTCATAGTGGTTTTGATTTGCATTTCTCCGATAATGAGTGATGTTGAGCATCTTTGCCTGTGTTTGTTAGCCTTCTTTGGAAGAAATGTTAGCCTTCTTTGGAAGAAATATGTCTTCTTTGGAGAAATGTCTGTTTAGTTCTTAGGCCTATTTTTTGATTGAGTCATTTATTTTTCTGGAATTGAGCTGTAGGAGTTGCTTGTATATTTTTGGGATTAATTCTTTGTCCGTTGCTTCATTTACTATTATTTTCTCCCATTCTGAAGGCTATCTTTTCACCTTGCTTATAGTTTCCTTTGTTGTGGAGAAGCTTTTTAATTTTAATTAGATCCCATTTGTTTATTTTTGCTTTTATTTCTAATATTCTGGGAGGTTGGTCATAGAGGATCCTGTTGTGGTTTATGTCAGAGAGTGTTTTGCCTATGTTTTCCTCTAGGAGTTTTATAGTTTCTGGTCTTACATTTAGATCTTTAATCCATTTTGAGTTTATTTTTGTGTATGGTGTTAGAAAGTGTTCTAGTTTCATTCTTTTATAGGTGGTTGACCAGTTTTCCCTTCATCACTTGTTAAAGAGATTGTCTTTTCTCCATTGTATATTCTTCCCTCTTTGTCAAAGATAAGGTGTCCATAGGTGCATGGATTTATCTCTGGGTTTTCATTTTGTTCCATTGATCTATACTTCTGTGTTTGTGCCAGTACCATACTGTCTTGATGACTGTGGCTTTGTAGTAGAGCCTGAAGTCAGGCAGGTTGATTTCTCCAGTTCTATTATTTCTCAAGATTGCTTTGGCTATTCAAGCTTTTTTTTGTATTTCCATATAAATTGTGAGATTATTTGTTCTAGTTCTCTGAAAAATACTGTTGGTAGCTTGATAGGGATTGCATTGAATCTATAGATTGCTTTGGGTAGTATACTCATTTTCACTATATTGATTCTTCCCATCCATGAACATGGTATATTTCTCCATCTATTTATGTCCTCTTTGATTTCTTTCACCAGTTTTTTTATAGTTTTCTACATATAGGTCTTTTGTCTCTTTAGGTAGATATATTCCTAAGTATTTTATTCTTTTCATTGCAATGGTGAATGGGATTGTTTCCTTAATTTCTCTTTCTGTTTTCTCATTGTTAGTGTAGAGGAATGCAAGGGATTTCTGTGTGTTGATTTTACATCCTGCAACTTTGCTATATTCATTGATTAGCTCTAGTAATTTTCTGGTGGAGTCTTTAGTGTTCTGTATGTAGACGATCACGTCATCTGCAAACAGTAAGAGTTTTATTTCTTCTTTTCCAATCTGAATTCCTTTTATTTCTTTTTCTGCTCTGATTGCTATGGCCAAAACTTCCAAAACTATGTTGAATAGTAGTGGTGAGAGTGGACACCCTTGTCTTGTTCCTGACTTAGGGGAAATGCTTTCAATTTTTCACCATTGACTTCCCAGTGGCTCAGATGGTAAACTGTCTGTCTACAATGCAGGAGAGCAGAGTTCAATCCCCTGGATCAGGAAGATCTCCTGGAGAAGGAAATGGCAAGCCCCTCCAGTATTCTTGCCTGGAAAATCCAGAGGAGCCTGGTAGGCTACATTCTCCATGGAGTCACAAAGAGTCAGACATGACTGAGCAACTTCACTCACTTTTCACCATTGAGGATAATGTTTGCTGTGGGTTTGCCATATATAACTTTTATCTTTTTAAAAATGTCTTATTATGTCATTTCTCTCACCCAGTAGCAATGTCTGGACCCTGCCACTCCAACCTGTCTTGTGCCATTCCCTATGTTCCAGGCACATAACAGACTCTTTTCCTACCTTTCTTCTAGACTCAAGGACATCAAAGGGACATGACTGAGTGACTTCATTAATCACTAAATTATTCAATGATATTAATATTTAAGTCTAATGCTAGGTTTTAAGTTTCCAAGGGCAAGGAAACATGTTGCCTATATTATATAATATATATTTTCAATATTATATATATATACCATTATATGAATAAAACCTAATAGTCTACACTTTATACATATTTGTTGAATTAATATATGAGTGACTGTATTAATGAATTCAACACAAAACAGTCATTAACAATAAAAATAAAATATAATGAATCACTGCAACAATAACTAAATAAATTTGCAATAAACAGATTTTCATAATCATTAGTATGAGGGGTACACAAGCAAGAATCGGTTTTGGAGGCCAGAACTATATCCCTTCTTCTGGAGAACAGTTTGATAGGCCATCTCTATCTGAGCACATGTTCAATAAATTTAAAGCTATTAGAATTTAAAGCGTTCAAAACAACACTATTAATCATTAGTATATTTGTTTGGCTTTTTTTTTTTTTTCCTGCAAGGGTAAAAGTTATTTTGAAAGAGAGTAGATTAAACCAAGGATAGATGATATTGACTATCTCAGCAATTTTCACTACTTAAAATAATAAGTTCCTGTCATAGATAAATGTTTTAATTGTTAGAATTCAAAAGGTAAAAATAATAAAATAAAAATTGTAGAAATTACTGTAGGTCAAAATCCTCTAGACTTTGAGATGGGCACAAATTTCTTAAATGGAACACACACAGAAAAATCACTGATCACAAAATAAATGATTGGCAGATTAGTTTCTATGAGATAAAAAATATGTATATAAAAAGATACTTTTAAGAGATTCAAACAGCAAATCCCACAAAGGGGGAAAATAGGTGGCATATATGTATCCTTAGAAGAACTCTTATTCAATAAATCCTACAAATTAGGGAGAAAAACAACAAACATTTTTTAAAGATATGAATGAAAATTTGAGCAGGCTTTTAACAAAAGAAGATATCCAAATGGCCAATAAGCTTATGAAAAATTGTTCAATGTTATAAATCATCAGGAAAACACTAATTAAAACCACAATGTGGGGGGTAAGGAAGAAGGGATAAATTGGGAGATTGGGACTGACATATATATACTATATATATATATATATATATAGATAGATAGATAGATAGATATATCTACTATCTAGATATACGTAGAAACCACAATGTGGGGGGTAAGGAAGAAGGGATAAATTGGGAGATTGGGACTGACATATATATATACTACTATATATATATATATATATAAAGATAGATAGATAGATATATCTACTATCTAGATATAGTAGATATCTATATATAGATATCTATATATAGATAGATAGATATACTATAGTATATATATAGTATCTATATATATAAGATAATAATAATATCTATATATTATACATATCTATATATAATATAGATATATATATAATAGATAACTAATATATATAGTTATAATAATAATATAACTAATAATAATAGTTATATATAATAGATAACTAATAAGAGCCTACTGTATATCACAGGGAACTCTATTCAGTACTCTGTAATGGCTTATATGGGAAAAGAAGTCTAAGGAAAATTGGATATATGCATTTGTATAATTGATTTACCTTGCTGTATAGCTGAAAGACAACATTGTAAATCAACAATAATCCAAAACAATTTTTTTATATAAAACCCACAATGAGATAATGTTACATAGCCAATGGTTACAACTTAAACTCATAATACTGATTTGAGGCACTTAAATGGGTCAACACTGCTCTCATACATGTCTGGTGGTATTGTAAATTTGTACAACAATTTTATAAGCTATTGGCAGTATCTTCTATAGCTAAATATTTGCATACCATATAACCAAGCAATTCATGTGCAGCAGAGTCATATATAAGAATTTACATTAAGCACAATTTACAATATTTAAGAACTAAAGACAGTGACCATCAACTGTGTAACAGGAAAGTGAAAGTTGCTTAATTGTGTCCGACTCTTTGCAATCCCATGGACTGTATAGTCAGTGAAATTCTCCAGGCCAGAATACTGGAGTGGGTAGCCTTTTCCTTCTCCAGGTGATTTTCCCAATCCAGGGATCAAACCCAGGTCTCCCACATTGCAGGCAGATTCTTTACCAGCTGAGTGACAAGGGAAGAACTTGTGTAACAGGATTATTAGTGATTAGTGAAGTCGCTCATTTGTGTCCAACTCTTTACAACCCCATGGACAGCAGCCTACCAGGCTCCTCTCCCAAGGAATTTTTCCAGGCAAGAGTACTGGAGTTGGATATGTGTGTTATATTCATGTAATGAACTACTCTAAGCAATGACACAGAAAATACTACTCTTTCAAGCAATAAAATATAGAAATCTCAGACTCATGCTGAGCAAAAGAGCTCCAAACAGAAAATGCTGCATACTACATTGTTTCATGTGTAAAATGCTTAAAATAAGTTGAAACATCTACAGTGAGAGAACTCAGAATAGTGGCTACATTTGAGGGTGTGTAAAGACTGAGGGACAGGCACAGGAGAGACTTCTAGGGATTCAGGTAACATTCTATACCAAGATCTTGGTGCTGGGTACCAGGGTAAGTATGTTTACTGTATAAAAAATTACTAGTCTGCAAACTTAAGATTTATCACTTTATTATATATATATTTGCACTCCAATGAAAAGTTTACCAAAATTATTAATAAATGACAAAATAAAAAATATCATGTGCAAAGATCTATAATCAGTTCTTAGAGTTAGATCAAACCAGTAGATGGCTACAATATTCAGTTCAATAATTAATGTCCAAAGAGCTGACTGTATTAACCAGGACTGATGCTGTCCTTTGAAGTAATCAGCTGTATTTCATAAATAAGACAATTTGTAAAACTTTTCCTTCTTAATTTTCCCTTCTTGGTTATAATATTGCAAGACTTATAATCCAACTTTGTCAGTTCCCTTTCAATTTTGCAGAAATACAGCAATATTAGTGGCAAGCCAAAGAATCTTGATTTAATATTTATTTTGTGAGGTAATTTTTTTTTAACATAACGAAAAATTCTATTAACACAAATCCACTCTTAGCGCTTAACTTATACCAGTATACATTTTAGGTTTATATAACTCTTCATTCTTAGTGGAAATAAAACTTGTAAATTTTATAGAATATTTATCATGGGGCATACACTAGGGCAAATACTTTCTACAGTTATTGCCTTTAAAATTCAAACCACTCTGTAATGTGGTTTTACTATTTTGTCTTATTTAAGGATAAGGAAAATGAGGTTTAAAGATGATACCTCTTCCAGGTGCTAGTGCTTGGATTCAAACCCAAGCTGTCACTGCAGAAGCTCAGGCACATAACCATTTAGCTCAGTGCTGAGGAATTAAACCTTAGGGGTGTCAGCCTTAATTCCAGAGATGGTAGCAGTTAGAGATCAATTGTAGCATCTTGATGCTGTCTTTACATAGTTTCTCCTTATTTACTTAAGTGGTCTCAATTTGTTTTTTATGCATTTAAGTGCTCAATTATGGTAATACTATTCTCAAGGGATTTGCTCTTCCCTCTCTCTGCTTTTTATGTGATCCCAAAGGCTTCCCTTATTGAAATATGGGCTTGATTTTCTCCCTGATAAGTTTATCATACTAAGCTTTTGGGGGGCTGAATTCTCTGATACTGCCTTCCATTATAGAATACATTCCATTATGGGCCCCTCCCTATTTTTGAAAATGTAATGGTTTTTTAACAAAATACTTGATCGATGCACCTGCTTGTGGAAAGGCATTGCTAGTGTCCTTGACGTACACCGATGCTTTTCTCTTTGCTTCTACAGATGTTGCTTTTAAGCTCAATGTAGTTATGTCTTTTGAACATATATCATCCATAGTTAGAAGATTGTATCATCCACCATTTAAGAATTATTTCATCTCTAATGTCTTAGAATGAGAAGATTTATGCATTGTTTGCTTCCTGTAGTTTAGGCTGATAATGCTTGACAAATATTTAAAATGCTGAAGGTATTACATGCTGAAGAGTTAGTGTTAGCACTGGGTGTTTTGATTGCTTGTCTGTTTACATATCAGTGAAGACACCACTCTGTCTTTATCTCTCATAAGAGTGTAATGCTGAGACTGGAAATAGACATGCCAAATATAGGAAGTGCAAATAATCTTTTCTCTTTTTATCTTGCAACTAGAATAGTGGACATGGCATATCAGTAGTTGTAAAAATTAAAATGATTAAAGGTTTGGGTATATCTCAAACATTTTATCCCATGTTCCACTCCCACTGCCATTCTACATCAATTTGCAAAAACATTGGTGCATCTTTTTTTTTAAATTGGAGACAATTCTATTTTTATTGTTAGAAATTTCCTTAAACATACTTATGTATATATTTCCATATTTGCTCTGCCTGTGTAACTAGAATACAATATCCTCAAAAAAGGAAACTACTTTTTATCTCTCCATAATTTCTCATTTAATTTAGTCATGTGGTGAATGATATTAACAATAATTTGCCTTAATATGTCAAGTGGATAATATGACCTCGTGTGAGAGCATATGTAGTGATCACAGCTGCTCCTTCGTGTGTATCTGTGGCTTCTTCTTCAACCTTTAAGCACTCTCAATTCACATTTGCTGGAATTGCTACTGTCGCGTACTTCAAGCAATGACCCAGCCAAGCAATCTGTCCTAGGGAGTAAGATATGCCAGCAAGTCAGTGACTCACAGTTTTAGAGCATCTAAGATGACTTAGCACCTGAAATCTGGGCAGCAAAGGAAGCAGTTTGAATTGAGGTTGTCTCATAAGAGGTGGCAGGGACTTAGCTTCTGGTTTAGTTGTTGAATAGAAGAGGTGAGTGAGAGTTGAGGATAAAGGGAGCATAAAGAGGAAAAGAATCTTATTTCAATCATAAAAAGGCACATAAAATTAAAAGACATTTGCTTATTGGAAAAAAAGCTATGACAAGCCTGCTGCTGCTGCTAAGTCGCTTCAGTCGTGTCCCACTCTGTGCGACCCCATAGACAGCAGCCCACCAGGCTACACTGTCCCTGGGATTCTCCAGACAAGAACACTGGAGTGGGTTGCCATTTCCTTCTTCAAGGCTGGACAGTGTATTAAAAAGCAGAGACATCACTTTGCCAACAAAGGTCCGTATAGTCAAAGGTATGGTTTTCTGGTAGTTGTGTACAGATGTGAGAGTTGGACCACAAAGAAGGCTGAGTGACAAAAAATTGATGTTTTTGAACTGTGGTATTGGAGAAGACAATGCCCAAGTCTAAGCCCCAACCAGTAACACTGAAGAAGCTGAACGGTTCTATGAAGACCTACAAGACCTTTTAGAACTAACACCCAAAAAAGATGTCCTTTTCATTACAGGGGACTGGAATGCAAAAGTAGGAAGTCAAGAAACACCTGGAGTAACAGGCAAATTTGGCCTTGGAATACGAAATGAAGCAGGGCAAAGACTAACAGAGTTTTGCCAAGAAAATGCACTGGTCATAGCAAATACCCTCTTCCAACAACACAAGAGAAGACTCTATACATGGACATCACCAGGTGGTCAACACCGAAATCAGATCGATTATATTCTTTGCAGCCAAAGATGGAGAAGCTCTATACAATCAGCAAAAACAAGACCAGGAGCTGACTGTGGCTCGGACCATGAACTACTTATTGCCAAATTCAGACTGAAATTGAAGAAAGTAGGGAAAACCACTAGACCATTCAGGTATGACCTAAATCAAATCCCTTATGATTATACAGTGGAAGTGAGAAATAGATTTAAGGGCCTAGATCTGATAGATAGAGTGCCTGATGAACTATGGAATGAGATTCGTGACATTGTACAGGAGACAGGGATCAAGAGCATCCCCATGGAAAAGAAATGCAAAAAAGCAAAATGGCTGTCTGGGGAGGCCTTGCAAATAGCTGCAAAAGGAAGAGAAGTGAAAAGCAAAGGAGAAAAGGAAAGATATAAACATCTGAATGCAGAGTTCCAAAGAATAGCAAGAAGATATAAGAAAGCCTTCTTCAGCGATCAATGCAAAGAAATAGAGGAAAACAACGGAATGGGAAAGACTAGGGATCTCTTCAAGAAAATCAGAGATACCAAAGGAAAATTTCATGCAAAGATGGGCTTGATAAAGGACAGAAATGGTATGGACCTAATGGAAGCAGAAGATATTAAGAAGAGGTGGCAAGAATACACGGAAGAACTGTACAAAAAAGAGCTTCACGACCCAGATAATCATGATGGTGTGATCACTGACCTAGAGCCAGACATCCTGGAATGTGAAGTCAAGTGGGCCTTAGAAAGCATCAATACGAACAAAGCTAGTGGAGGTGATGGAATTCCAGTGGAGCTATTCCAAATCTTGAAAGATGATGCTTTGAAAGTGCTGCACTCAATATGCCAGCAAATTTGGAAAACTCAGCAGTGGCCACAAGATTGGAAAAGGTCAGTTTTCATCCCAATCCCAAAGAAAGGCAATGCCAAAGAGTGCTCAAACTACCGCACAATTGCACTCATCTCACACGCTAGTAAAGTAATGCTCAAAATTCTCCAAGCCAGACTTCAGCAATATGTGAACCGTGAACTTCCTGATGTTCAAGCTGGATTTAGAAAAGGCAGAGGAACGAGAGATCAAATTGCCAACATCCGCTGGGTCATGGAAAAAGCAAGAGAGTTCCAGAAAAACATCTATTTCTGCTTTATTGACTATGCCAAAGCCTTTGACTGTGTAAATCACAATAAACTGTGGAAAATTCTGAGAGAGATGGGAATACCAGACCACCTGATCTGCCTCTTGAGAAATCTGTATACAGGTCAGGAAGCAACAGTTAGAAGTGGTCATGGAACAACAGACTGGTTCCAAATAGGAAAAGGAGTACGTCAAGGCTGTATATTGTCACCATGTTTATTTAACTTATATGCAGAGTACATCATGAGAAATGCTGGACTGGAGGAAACACAAGCTGGAATCAAGATTGCCGGGAGAAATATCAATAACCTCAGATAGGCAGATGACACCACCCTTATGGCAGAAAGTGAAGAGGAACTCAAAAGCCTCTTGATGAAAGTGAAAGTGGAGAGTGAAAAGGTTGGCTTAAAGCTCAACATTCAGAAAACAAAGATCATGGCATCTGGTCCAATCACTAATGGGAAATAGATGGAGAAACAGTGGAAACAGTGTCAGACTTTCTTTTTCTGGGCTCCAAAATCACTGCAGATGGTGACTGCAGCCATGAAATTAAAAGCCGCTTACTCCTTGGAAGGAAAGTTATGACCAACCTAGATAGCATATTCAAAAGCAGAGACATCACTTTGCCAACAAGTGTTCGCCTAGTCAAGGCTATGGTCTTTCCTGTGGTCATGTATGGATGTGAGAGCTGGACTGTGAAGAAGGCTGAGCGCCGAAGAATTGATGCTTTTGAACTGTGGCATTGGAGAAGACTCTTGAGAGTCCCTTGGACTGTAAGGAGATCCAACCAGTCCATTCTGAAGGAGATCAGCCCTGGGATTTCTTTGGAAGGAACGATGCTGAAACTGAAACTCCAGTATTTTGGCCACCTCATGTGAAGAGTTGACTCATTGGAGAAGACTCTGATGCTGGGAGGGGTTGAGGGCAGGAGGAGAAGGGGACGACAGAGGATGAGATGGCTGGATGGTGTCACTGACTCGATGAATGTGAGTCTGAGTGAACTCCGAGAGCTGGTGATGGACAGGGAGGCCTGGCGTGCTGCGGTTCATGGGGTCGCAAAGAGTCGGACACGACTGAGCGACTGATCCAATCTGATCTGATCTGATTGGAGAAGACTCTTGAGAGTCCCTTGGACAGTAAAGATTTCAAACCGTTAATCCTAAGGGAAATCAACCCAAAGTATTTATGGGAAGGACTGACACTGAAACTGAAAACTCCACTTCTTTGGATGCTGCTGCTAAGTCGCTTCAGTCGTGTCCAACTCTGTGGGACCACACAGACGGCAGCCCACCAGGCTCCCCCATCCCTGGGATTCTCCAGGCAAGAACACTGGAGTGGGTTTCCATTTCCTTCTCCAATGCATGAAAGTGAAAAGTGAAAGGGAAGTGGCTCAGTCGTGTCCGACTCTTAGCGACTTCATGGACTGCAGCCCACCAGGCTTCTCCATCCATGGAATTTTTCCAGGCAAGAGTACTGGAGTGGGTTGCCATTTCCTTCTCCGATTCTTTGGATACTTGATATTAAAGTCGACTCACTGGAAAAAACCCTGATGCTGGGAAAGATTGAGGGCAGGAGGAGAAGGGGAGGACAGAGAATGAGATGCTTGATGGCATCAGTAACTTAATGGACATGAATTTAAGGAGATTCCAGGAAATAATGCAGGACAGGGAAGCCTGACATGCTGCAGTCTATAGGGTTTCAAAGAGTAGGACATGACAGTGAGTGAACAACAACATTAGAAAGGCACATGAGGCAAATCATACAGATAATGTCATAAGCATAGGGATCATGCCTTGAAATCAGTCAGTCAGTTCAGTTGCTCAGTCATGTCTGACTCTTTGCGATCCCATGAACTGCAACAGAGTAAGATCATAAGAGGGGCAGAGGAATAGTTGCAGGGAAAAGGTAGAAACTGTTACGAGAATGCGGTGCCAGTTGAGAATCAAATCACGATGAGGTTACCCTGACATTATTCCATGAGTGTTGGCATAGATCCTCGAAATCTTTCAAATAAGAATTAGGAGAGACAGTATAATGAAGAACGTCTGAGTCCAAATGCTAAAGCCAAGTATTCCCAGCTCTACAGAAACTGATTCAGAGACCAAGAAAATGACAGTGTTGAATGAAAGGAACAATAATTATTTTTAATTTTTCTTAAGAATATTTTATTTTCCAAAGCTAAATAAGTTCTAAGAAGAAAAATCTTAGAGAAAGATTAAGTTTAGAAATTGTCAATATATTCATTTTACTTTGATGACAGTCTCATTACTTGGCTAGATGAAAAGTTGCCATATTGTTTCTTATCTATTGACATATTACCTGGTGTTAAAGTCAGGATGCATTCAAGACAGTGCTTTATAACCACTATCTTTAATATGTCCTCACCCTTTCACCTACCATCCTGAAAACCTGATGGTGCATCTGAGTCAGATATCTATAATCAAACCACACTTGCTAGATTAAAGAGTGATGGCAATCCCAAACTTATTGTAGTATTTTAAGGTTTTTCATAACTCAAGAGATTAGATACTCTAAGGATTTTGCTCTAAAACCTACTTAAGACACATGCCCTACAACTTTTTCTTTTAATATTTTCAACATTTTGACTGCAAGTTTAAACACATTTTTTAAATCTAACAAGTACTAGAATTTTTGAAATGCAAATTTCATAAAATGCTTCATGTCTGGAAGATTGGTGCAATTTATTAATTATTTTGATTAATTTGTAATATTTAATTATATCAATAGCTATAATCAAATGCCTGCCTTATTATTTCTATTCATAAAGCAATCATTGACAATAATGTACCAGGTGTAATATTTCATATTTCTGTTACAAGTTTAATTAAGTGACAGGTCTGTACTTACCAATTTCACTAAATAAAACAAAGATGTGGTCTTACATAGCAGTGTCAAAACTGTAGGAGTTGATGAGCAAAATACTTAAGATCATTGTTATGTTCAATTAATTTCTAAATTACACAGAATTGTTTGAAAAATAATTTAATTAATGATTTTATCCTAATTAACAAAGGTGTATTATGAAGTCCCCCTACTGAAAACATTTCTCTTGTTTGTATCAGCAGTTCATTAGCAAAAAAGTAATACCTACCATAAATGTGATTATTGTAAATCTTATGTGTTTTACATCAAATTAGTAAATACTATAATTCTAAATCAGGGCATGTACCAAATTTAAATAATTGTGTGATTTTGAATAAATATTATATATGTATCTATCAAAACAGTACCATAATTTGGAAGGATCGGAAGCAACTAAACTTCCCCCAGAGAATTGTAATCATCCCTGATACACAGGGGAGTCTGGTCAGAAAGATGTGTTTAATGTAACTAGGAGCAGAGTTTAATAACCTTGGCCTGGTTTCCTAGTAGTAGTATAGTCAAATAAGAGAAAAAAAAAAAAAAAAAAGTTCATGTATTCCTAGACTGAACCCTAAATTTTTTTCTAATATAAGGGTATCTAACTATAAGACTTAACAGAAATCTGGTTGCATTTTTTTGAAGTCATTTACTTTGCCTTTTTGCAAAACTTTATTCAACTAATCTTTTCTTGTCTATGTATACAACCATAAATAACTTTGGCAACTGCAGTCTAGTTACCAACCATGGGTGATTGACTTTTGCAATGGATATGAACTGCTTATTATGAGTCATGCTGACTGATGGGCTTCCCAGGTGGCGTTAATGGTAAAGAACTAGCCTGCCAATGCAGGAGATGCAAAAGACAGGTTCAATCCCTGAGGGGAAGATCCCCTGGAGAAGGAAATGGCAATTTACTCCAGTATTCTTGCTCAGAGAATTTCATGGATAGAGGAGCCTGGTGGGCCACAGTCCATGGGATCACAAAAAACTGGACACGTTTGGAGTGACTGAGCATGCATGCATGCATGCTGATGGATAGCCCAGTTTTGTGAGCTAATTTTCCTGATGGCAATTGGAAATATAATAAATTACTCCACCCCTTAACTACAGGCAATTAAGACATTGCAAAATTCTGACTGATGGAATTCACTAGTCTGATTTTTCTGAATGAGTTAAAGAGTATAAACTTACAATAGCACAGGTTACAATAACAAGAGTTTCAATAAGGTAATAATGCATTTGATTTACATTTTTATATAATGCATACAGACATTTCTGAATTGCTATTTGTAAAAGTCTACAAACAAAATGGGAGAAGGAACTGGCAACCCACTCCGGTATGCTTGCCTGGAGAATCCTATGGACAGAGAAGCCTGGCAGGCTGCAGTCCATGGGGTCGCAAGAGTCAGACAAGACTTAGCGACCACCACCACCACCACCACCACCACCCAAACAAACAAAATGACCCAAACTCTCAATCAGTTTCACTTTTTTAGAAAGATACAAATGTGCATAAAAAAATTTTGGTTTCCCATGCCATATTTGTGAGCATGAAGGAAGGACTGTATATTTAGGAATGCTACTAGAACTTGCAGTATTCAGAATTACTTAACAATTATAAATAGGTTGCCTAAGGTAGTCATATGGCATATTTTAATGGTATGAGTCACTATATCTTTAGGGAATTCTCAAGGTTAGAAGTTTTCAGAAACATGTTGAAAGAAGAGAATCTTAAAAAGGAAGCAACCACAGCTTGAGACTATGGTTCTCAAACTTTAGTGAGAATGAGAATGCCCTAGAGGGTTTTAAATAGACATTTCTTGATCCTATCTCCAAGAAGTTTCTTTCTCAGTATCTCTGAAATGGAAGCCAATAGTTTGCATCTCTAATAATTTCCCAAGTAACATTACGCTGTTGTGCCTGACCACTCTCTGAGAACTACCTGGCTTAAGCAAATCGAGCTTCATTCTGTTCTGGAACATGGAAAAACAACAACAAGAGCTGTAAATAAATCAATCATTTATAATCTATAAAGAAATAAAAGCTATATTTGGGATAACTTAGTGAGTCTGAGTGAACTCCGGGAGTTGGTGATGGACAGGGAGGCCTGGTGTGCTGCGATTCGTGGAGTCGCAAAGAGTTGGACACAACTGAGCAAAAGAACTGAACTGAACTGAGGGGCTGCACAAGCTGGAATCAAGATTTCTGGGAGAAATATCAATAACCTCAGGTATGCAGATGGCATCACCCGTATGGCAGAAAGTAAAGAGGAACTGAAGTGCCTCTTGATGAAAATGAAAGAGGAGAGTGAAAAAGTTGGCTTAAAACTCAGCATTCAAAAACTAAGATCATGGCATCCGGTCCCATCGCTTCATGGAAAATAGATGGGGAAATAATGGAAACAGTGAGACTTTATTTTCTTGAGCTCCAAAATTGCTGCTGATGGTGACGTGAAATTAAAAGACGCTTGCTCCATGGAAGAAAAGCTGTAACAAACCTAGATAGCATATTAAAAAGCAGAGACATTACTTTGCTGACAAAGGTCCAAATAGTCAAAGCTCTGCTTTTTCCAGTAGTCATGTATGGATTTGAGAGTCGGACCATAAAGAAAACTGAGCACCAAAGAACTGATGCTTTTGAACTGTGGTGTTGGAAAAGACTCTTGAGAGTCCCTTGGACTGCAAGGAGGTCCAACCAGTCAATCCCTAAAGGAAATCAGTCCTGAATATTCATTGGCAGGATTGATGCTAAAGTTAAAAGCTCCAATACTTTGGCCACCTGATGCAAAGAACTGACTCATTGGAAAAGACCCTGATGCTGAGAAAGATTGAAGGCAGGAGGAAAAGGGGACGACAGAAGATGAGATGGTTGGATGTATCTCTGACTCCATGCACGTAAGCTTGAGCAAGCTCTGGGGGTTGGTGATGGACAGGTGGGCCTAGTGTGCTGCAGTCCATGGGGTTGCATAAAGTGGGACATGACTGAGCAACTGAACTGAACTGAGGGGCCAGACAACACTTCCTAAGTGTCTGTGTGTGCGCGTGTATGTGTGTGCCCGTGCACGTGTGCACATGTTAGGTTGCTCCTTATGCTACCTTAGGGGTTGACTCTTTGAGACACCCATGGATCATAGCCTACCAAGTCCTCTGTTCTTGAGATTTCGCAGACAAGAATACGGGAGTAAGTTGCCATATCCTCCTCTAGGGGATCTTCCTGACCCAGGCATTGAACCTGCATCGCTTAGGTCTCCTCCATTGGCCAGTGGGTTCTTTAACACTAGTGTCACCCTATTGACGTAATTTTTCATTAGTACCAGTGATTTTTATAATCTGGAGTGATCTGCTTCTTTTCAAAAGGTGATGGGCATTAACATATACTGCTGCAAATTCAGTAGGAATAGCCCTTACAAAATGCATCTCTATTTTAAATTGATATTTTTGAAAGGAAAATTTCTACCAATGTTTACAAAAAATACTTCTTTTAATATAAAAAAGCATAACTTTCTGAAGTGGGATCATTTTAAACCAAGAAAAAATTATGTAGTTTAAGTATGGACTAATCCTTCTCAAAATCTATTTGAAATCAGCAGGAATTTTAACTTGAATGTAATTATTTCATTGACTTTACAGAAATACCCACAGCTATGTATCTTGGTCCCCATATGGCCTTCTCAACAATCCCAGTAAGCTACTAACACCTGTTTGGGAGAGGAAAGCACATACTACATTGTAGGAAGTAACATGCATTGTACAATGCTCTATAATCTAAAACCTCAGTGTTGTGAAGTGAGTTTTAAATTTCCTTCTTCTTTCATTTTTTTCTCTCTCTATTCATCTCTCTTATTATCCTACTTCTCCTTTCCCAAACAGAAAGATGAACACGCTCTACCACATAGTTTCACTAGACATTTCTTTAATTCTCTGCCCTTTCCACTTCCCTGTTATCTTTCATTATCCTATCCTCATCTTTGCCATTCCCAGTGACCAGCCGCTGTCTCAGACATGTGTAGCAGTTTATCATACTTTCATGACTGGGGGAGTCAAATAATAAAGGCAATTAAAACTCTTATCTTGATATTTTTCTCTATCAATTCAGTTCAGTTCAATCACTCAGTTGTGTCCTCTCTTTCTGACCCCATGAATCGTAGCACACTAGGCTTCCATGTTCATCAGCAACTCCCAGAGTTAACCCAAACTCATGTTCATCAAGTCGGTGATGTCATCCAGCCATCTCATCCTCTGTCATCCCCTTCCCTCCTGACCCCAATCCCTCCCAGCATCAGGGTCTTTTCCAAATAGGCAACTCTTGGCATCAGGTGGCTAAGTATTCGAGTTTCAGCTTCAGCATCAGTCCTTCCAATGAACATCCAGGACTGGTCTCCTTTAGGATGACTGGTTAGATCTCTTTGCAATCCAAGGGACTCTCAACCGTCATCTCCAACACCAGAGTTCAAAAGCATAAATTATTTGGTGCTCAGCTTTCTTCACAGTCCAACTCTCACATCCATACATTACCACTGGAAAAACCATAGCCTTGACTAGATGGACCTTTGTTGGCAAAGTGATGTCTCTGCTTTTCAATATACTATCTAGGTTGGTCATAACTTTCTTTCCAAGGAGTAAGTGTCTTTTAATTTCATGGCTGCAGTCACCATCTGCAGTAATTTTGGAGCCCCCAAAATAAAGTCTGACAATGTTTTCACTGTTTCCCCATCTATTTCCCATGAAGTGATGGAACCAAAAGCCATGATCTTAGTTTTCTTAATGTTGAGCTTTACGCCAACTTTTTCACTCTCTTCTTTTACTTTCATCAAGAGGCTTTTTAGTTCCTCTTCACTTTCTGCCATAAGGTTGGTGTCATTTGCATATCTGAGGTTACTGATATTTCTCCCAGAAATCTTTATTCCAGCTTGTACTTCTTCCAGCCCAGCATTTCTCATGATGTACACTTGATAGAAGTTAAATAAGCAGGGTGACAATATACAGCCTTGACGTACTTCTGTTCCTATTTGGGACCAATCTGTTGTTCCATATCCAGTTCTAACTGTTGTTTCCTGACCTTCATATAGGTTTCTCAAGAGGCAGTTCAGATGGTCTGGTATTCTCATCTCTTTCAGAATTTTCCACCGTTTATTGTGATCCACACAGTCAAAGGCTTTGGCATAGACAATAAAGCAGAAATAGATGTTTTTCTGGAACTCTCTTGCTTTTTCGATGATCCAGCAGATGTTAGCAATTTGATCTCTGGTTCCTCTGCCTTTTCTAAAACCAGCCTGAACATGTGGAAGTTCATGGTACACATATTGCTGAAGCCTGCCTTGGAGAATTTTGAGCATTACTTTATTAGTGTGTGAGACGAGTGCAACTGTGCAGTAGTTTGAGCATTTTTGGCATTACCTTTCTTTGGGGTTGGAATGAAAACTGACCTTTTCTAGTCCTGTGGCCACTGTTGAGTTTTCCAAATGTGCTGGCATATTGAGTGCAGTACTTTCACAGCGTCATCTTTCAGGATTTGGAATAACTCAATTGGAATTCCACCACCTCCACTAGCTTTGTTCATAGTGAAGCTTTCTAAGGCCCACTTGACTTCACATTGCAGGATGTCTAGCTCTAGGTGAGTGATCACACCATTATGATTATCTGGGTCATAAAGATCTTTTTTGTTTAGTTCTTCTGTGTATTCTTGCCACCTCTTTTTAATATCTTCTGCTTCTGTTAGGTCCATACCATTTCTGTCCTTTATTGAGCCCAACTTTGTATGAAATGTTCCCTTGGTATCTCTAATTTTCTTGAAGAGATCTCTAATTTTCCCACTCTGTTCTTTCCCTCTATTTCTTTTCATTGATCACTGAACGAAAGTCTGCAGCTGCACTATGCAAGCAGTTGAAGGGTCCAGCAACTCTTTTATCACTTTTTTGTCTTTGTATAAAACACGTGTTTGAGATTCAAAGTCTTCTCATCTGATTCACCTTAAACCTATGGGAAACTCAAGGGGAGGCTTGTGGTTACCACTACATTTTTTTAGTAGTACAACAGTTTCTCCTTTTTCTATTCTTATTCCAGAGGAAATGTATAGGTGTACACAATGATAGGTCCTGAACTGAGTGGGTAAAAGGTAGGAATATAATTTAACTATCAGAAGAAGTGGAAAAACACTTCAGTATTCTTGCCTTGAGAATTCCATGAACAGTATGAAAAGACAAAAATATAGAACACTGAAAAATGAACTCCTCAGGTCTGTGGGTGATCAATATGCTACTGGAGATCAGTGGAGAAATAACTCCAGAAAGAATGAAGGGATGAGGCAAAAGCAACAACAATACCCAGTTGTGGATGTGACTGATGATAGAAGCAAGGTCCTATGCTGTAAAGAGCAATATATAGGAACCTGGAATGTTAGGTCCATGAATCAAGGCAAATTGGAAGTGGTCAAACAGAAGATGGCAAGAGTGAACATCGACATTTTAGGAATAAGCGAACTAAAATGGACTGGAATGGTTAACTTAACTCAGATGACCATTATATCTACTACTGTTGGCAAGAATCCCTTAGAAGAAATGGAGTAGCCACCATAGTCAACAAAAGTCCAAAATGCAGTACTTGGATGCAATCTCAAAAATGATGGAAGAGATCTCTGTTCGTTTCCAAGGCAAACCACTCAATATCACAGTAATCCAAGTCTATGCCCCAAACAGTAATGCTGAAGAAGCTGAAATCAAATGGTTCCATGAAGACTTACAAAACCTTATCGAAATAACAACCATAAGAGATGTCTTTTCATTGTAGGGGACTGGTAGGCAAAAGTAGAAAGTCAAGAAATACCTGGAATAACAGGCACATTTGGCCTTGGAGTACAGAATGCAGCAGGGCAAAGGCTAATAGAGTTTTGCCAAAATAACACACTTGTCATAGCAAACACCCTCTTTCAACAACACAAGAGAAAACTCTACACATGGACATCACCAGATGGTCAATATGAAAATCAGACTGATTATATTCTTTGCAGCCAAAGATGGAGTAGCTCTATACAGTCAGCAAAAACAAGACTGGGAGCTGACTGTGGCTCAGATCATGAAGTCCTTACTGCCCAATTCAGACTTAAATTGAAGAAAGTAGGGAAAACCACTAGACCATTCAGGTATGACCTAAATCAACCCTTACCATAATACAGTGGGAGTGAAAAATAGATTAAAGGGATTAGATCTGATAGAGTAACTGAAGAACTATGGATGGAAGTTTGTGACAGTGTACAGGAGACAGGGGTCAAGACCATCCCCAAGAAAAAGAAATGCAGAAAGGCAAAATGGTTGTCTGAGGAGGCCTTACAAATAGCTGTAAAAAGAAGAGAAGTGACAGGCAAAGGAGAAAAGGAAAGATATACCCATTTGAATGAAGAGTTCGAAAAAATAGAAGGAGAGATGAGAAAGCCTTCCTCAGTGATCAATGCAAAGAAATGGAGGGAAATAATACAATGAGAGAGACTAGAGGTCTCTTCAAGAAAATTAGAGATACGAGGGAACATTTCATGCAAAGACGGGCACAATAAAGTACAGAAGTGGTATTGATCTAACAGAAGCAGAAGATATCGAGAAGAGGTGGCAAGAACAGAAGAATGTACAAAAAGATCTTCACCACTCAGATAACCACAAGGTGAGGTCACTCACCTAGAGCCAGACATCCTGCAATGTGAAGTCAAGTTGTCCTTAGGAAGCATCACTATGAACAAAGCTAGTGGAGGTGATGGAATTCCAGTTGAGCTATTTGAAATCCTAAAAGATGATGCTGTGAAAGTGCTGCATTCAATATGCCAGTAAATTTGGAAAACTCAACAGTGGTCACAGGACTGGAAAAGTTCAGTTTTCATTCCAACCCCAAAGAAAGGCATGTTAAAGAATGCTCAAACTACCTCACAATTGCACTCATGTCACACACAAGTAAGATCAAATCAGATCAGATCAGTCACTCAGTCTTGTCCGACTCTTTGCCACCCCATGAACTGCAGCATGCCAGGCCTCCCTGTCCATCACAAGCTCTCGGAGGTCACTCAGACTCACATCCATCGAGTCAGTGCTACCATCCAGCCATCTCATCCTCTGTCGTCCCCTTCTTTTCCTGCCCCCAATCCCTCCCAGCATCAGAGTCTTCTCCAATGAGTCAACTCTTCACATGAGGTGGCCAAAATACTGGAGTTTCAGCATTAGCATCATTCCTTCCAAAGAAATCCCAGGGCTGATCTCCTTCAGAATGGACCGGTTGGATCTCCTTGCAGTCCAAGGGACTCTCAAGAGTCTTCTCCAACAGCACAGTTCAAAAGCACCAATTCTTCGGCGCTCAGCCTTCTTCACAGTCCAGCTTTCACATCCATACATGACCACAGGAAAGACCATAGCCTTGACTAGACGAACCTTTGTTGGCAAAGTGATGTCTCTGCTTTTGAATATGCTATCTAGGTTGGTCAAAACTTTCCTTCCAAGGAGTAAGCGTCTTTTAATTTCGTGGCTGCAGTCACCATCTGCAGTGATTTTGGAGCCCAGAAAAATAAAAATCTGACACTGTTTCCACTGTTTCTCCATCTATTTCCCATGTAGTGATGGGACCAGATGCCATGATCTTCATTTTCTGAATGTTGAGCTTTAAGCCAACCTTTTCACTCTCCACTTTCACTTTCATCAAGAGGCTTTTTAGCCCCTCTTCACTTTCTGCCATAAGGGTGGTGTCATCTGCATATCTGAGATTATTGATATTTCTCCCAGCAATCTTGATTAAGCCATGCCTGTGGGGCAACCCAGGATGGGCGGGTCATGGCAGAGAGATCTGACAGGGTGTGGTTCACTAGAGAAGGGAATGGCAAACCACTTTAGTATTCTTGCCTTGAGAACCCCATGAACAGTATGAAATGGCAAAATGATAGGATACTGAAAGAGAAACTCCCCAGGTCAGTAGGGGCCCAATATGCTACTGGAGGTCAGTGGAGAAATAACTCCAGAAAGAAGGAAGGGATGGAGCCAAAGCAAAAAGAATACCCAGCTGTGGGTGTGTCTGGTGATAGAAGCAAAGTCCGATGCTGTAAAGAGCAATATTGCATAGGAACCTGGAATGTCAGGTCCATGAATCAAGGCAAATTGGAAGTGGTCAAACAAGAGATGGCAAGAGTGAATGTCGACATTCTAGGAATTAGCAAACTAAAATGGACTGGAATGGGTGAATTTAACTCAGATGACCATTATGTTTACTACCGCAGGCAGGAATCCCTCAGAAGAAATGGAGTGACCATCATGGTCAACAAAAGAGTCCGAAATGCAGTACTTGGATGCAATCTCAAAAACGACACCCAAGTAAAGTAATGCTCAAAATTCTCCAAGTCAGTCTTCAACATGAACTGTGAAATTCCAGACATTCAAGCTAGATTTAGAAATGGCAGGGGAACCAGAGATCAAATTTCCAACCCCTGTTTGATCTTCGAAAATGAAGAGAGTTCCAGAAAAACATCTACTTCTGCTTGATTGACTATGTTAAAGCCTTTGACTGTGTTAATGACAACAAACTGGAAAATTCTGAAAGAGATCAGAATACCAGACCACCTGACCTGCCTCTTGAGAAATCTAATCTGTATGCTGTTCAAGAAGCAACAATTATAACAAGACATGGAACTACAGACTGGTTCCATATTGAGAAAGGCTGTATATTGTCACCCTGCTTATTTAACTTACATGCAGAGTATATCATGAGAAATGTTGAGCTGGATGAAACACAAGTTAGAATCAAGATTGCTAGGAGAAATATCAATCACCTCTGATATGCAGATGACACCACCCTTTATGGCAGAAAGGAAGAATAACTAAAGAATTTCTTGATGAAAGTGAAAGAGGAGAGTGAAAAAGTTGGCTTAAAACTCAACATTCAGGAAACTAAGTTCATGGCATCTGGCCCCATCACTTCATGGGAAATAGATGGGGAAGCAATGGAAACAGTAACAGACTTTATTTTGGGGTGCTCCAAAATCACTGCAGTTGGTGACTGCAGCCATGAAATTAAAAGACACTTGCTCCTTGGAAGAAAATTATGACCAACCTAGACAGCATATTAAAAAGCAGAGACATTACTTTGCCAACAAGGGTCTGTCTAGTCAAACAATGTTTTTTCCAGTAGTCATGTATGGATGTCAGAGTTGTACTATAAGGATAGATGAACACAGAAGAATTGATGCTTTTGAACTGTGGTGTTGGAGAAGACTCTTGAGAGTCCCTTGGACTCCACGGAGATCCAACCAGTCCATCCTAAAGGAAATCAGTCCTGAATATCTATTGGAAGGTCTGATGCTGAATTTGAAACTCCAATACTTTGGCCACCTGATGCGTAGAACTGACTCGTTTGAAAAGACCCTGATGCTGGGAAAGCTTGAAGGCAGGAGGAGAAGGGGACAACAGAGGATGAGATGGTTTTATGGCATTACAGACTCAATGGACATGAGTTTGAGTAAACTCTGGGAGCTGTTGATGGACAGGGAGGCCTGACATGCTGCAGTCCATGGGATCACTCAGAGTCGGAAACAATTGTACTACTGAACTGAACTGAAAACTTCATCCGTGGTCTCCCTGGTGACTTTTATTTTATTATAGTGATTTTACCAAGAAATATATGTTGATTTTTTTTTTTCTTTTGTACAGAAGTATTCTAAAACTAAAAAAAAAAAAAAAAAAAAATAGAAACCTATTTGAGTTGGTCCTGAATTCAGATCACATTATATTACAAGCATTCCAATATTTTGTATTAAGGAAATACAAAGACAAAGACTCCTGCTACAGGATCTTCATTCCATGTGAATGTTTAAATAATGGGTTTCTTGACAGCTCTGAATATTTTATTCCAAATTTCCTTCATTCTTTCTCTCAAATTATTTTGGAAATGACATTCACTTTTTCACATTTTGTTTTTCTTAACAATAACATTACATGCTTACTTTTCTTTAGTCACCAAGTTGTCCTTGACTCTTTGTGACCCCATGGACTGTAGCCTGCCAGGCTCCTATGTCCATGGGATTTCCCAGGTAAGAGTATTGGAGTGGGTTCCCATTTCCTTATCCAGGGAATCTTTCTGACATAGGCATTGAACCCACAGCTCCTGCATTGGCAGGTGGATTCCCTAACACTGAGCCACCAGGGAAATTGCTTTAATGTGCATTATGTATTTTAAAGTTCAAAACCCACAAATGTAAAAAAATATTAAAATCCCATTTTACAACTGAGTTAACTAATCTGTGAAGTAATTTTTTCCTAAGACTTGTGTACTAACAATTTACCACCTTAACCCCAAACCTTAGTACATTGCCTCATGATAATAAATACTCAAGTAGTACCTGTTAAATTAATCATGCTACAGCAGTGCCTCAAATCAAAGATTTTCTAATTAAAATGTGTGTTAATTTTCATTCACTCATTAATTTTAAGTAACACTTATTAAATAGAACTCAAAGAGGTCTCATGACATGCGTCAAATTTTCAGATGCAAGATTCAACCAGACAGAGGTAGTAGTTAAACCCATATGAGTATATGCCATCATTTAAGATGATTCTGTTAAAAGAGATGAGCAGAGGAACAAAATAATGATTTCACAAAGTGAGGGCCAATGAAGCCACTGAAGGATACTGAGTAGAACATAAACTAAGAGCAAATCATAAAGGTGGAGGTATAACTAAGAGAAAAAAAAAATCTATAAAATACAGTTTTATGTGGCAGTCTTTCTGAGTGTGATAGAAACAGATAGAAAATCTAGAAACATTTCACCAATTAGGTCACTGGTAGCCAGTGATAGTAACAGACACTGAAATCTAGGAAATGTAGACCACATGTCAGAGAAACTTGATAATTAATTGATACAAAAAATAGATCAGATAGTAGGATTCAGAACATTATAAAGCAGAGACATTACTTTGCCAAAAAAGGTCCATCTAGTCAAGACTATGGTTTTTCCAGTGGTCATGTATGGATATGAGAGTTGGACTATAAAGAAAGCTGAGCACAAAACAATTGATGCTTTTGAACTGTGGTGTTGGAGAAGACTTGTGAGAGTCCCTTGGACTGCAAGGAGATCCAACCAGTCCATCCTAAAATAGATCAGTCCTGGATGTTCATTGGAAGGACTGATGTTGAGGCTGAAACTTCAACACTTTGGTCACCTGATGTGAAGAGCTGACTCATTGGAAAAGATGCTGATGCTAGGAAAGATTTAGGGCAGGAGAAGGGAATGATGACATTATCAACTCGATGGACATGGGTTTGGTTGGACTCTGGGAGCTGGTGATGGACAGAGAGGCCTGGATTGCTGCAGTTCATGGGGTTGCAAAGAGTAGGACACAACTGAGTGACTGAAGTGAACTGAATTGAGGATTCAGAAAATTGGGGACTATTAGTTATTTTTGTTTCTTTTATTTTTTGTTTGTACATATTTGTAAGCCAAGAAAATACATTGTTTATAGTACCCATTTGACTAAATCATTCCTCTATAATACTCAATAGCTTATAAGGACAACTGAATTTTTTAGTTATTTGATGAGATTCTTTCATAGTAAAATATGGCAAACAATATATGATCTCAATAGCAGTAGGTATAATGAAGAAATTGTTGTAGATTTGTGTATTTCAGACATAAAAATATGGCATAACCAAAACATTACAGTGAACACAGTCAAGTAGTGAATATTATAAAAGAATCCATAAAATCACATATTATATACATAGGCTGACATTGATAACATATCAGATCAGATCAGTCGCTCAGTCGTGTCCGACTCTTTGCGACCCCATGAACTGCAGCACGCCAGGCCTCCCTATCCATCACCAGCTCTCTGAGGTCACTCAGACTCACATTCATCGAGTCAGTGATGCTATCCAGCCATCTCATCCTCTATCGTCCCCTTCTCCTCCTGCCCTCAATCCCTCTCAGCATCAGAGTCTTCTCCAATGAGTCAACTCTTCGCATGAGGTGGCCAAAATACTGGAGTTTCAGCTTGAGCATCATTCCCTCCAAAGAAATCCCAGGGATGACATATAAAGAGTACTAATAAGTAAATAAAACAATCTTTCAAAAATATGTAAAGAACACAGGCAGATAATTTTTAAAAGATTTTGTTTAAAAATGTGAAGATATATAGCTTTTTTATATAGCTTTTTCACAGCCAAAAGTATATAAGATTAAATGGAAATATCTTATTTCTATAATCAAAATATTAATGATTTAAATTTAAGAAATATTTCATTTCCAATTATTTTGAAAAAAAATTATCTGCCATTCCTTCTTCTATGGTAAAGAAATTAATATTTTCCTGCACAAAGAATCTCATAATAATCCCTATCATACACTTAGTAGAAGGAAAATTCACATTTTCTTTTTTTTTTTTTTTTCATTTGCAGGAAAATTTAACTACAAGTGAATTTTTCTCAAAATTTTCTTCATCCACATCATACCTTCAAAAATATCTATAAAAAAGTACTGTGCATGGCTGTTCATCACAATTTTATGTGTTCTAATATGGTTAAGTAAAATATGAAATGTTCACACTTTGAAATGTCTCCATTATATTCACTATATTTAACATATATATGTATGCAATAGGAAAATACACTATAGGAATAAATCAATTTATGAAGATGACATGGATATATTAATTGACATGGAAATAAGACCACAGTATTTTGTATGTAGGTGAAAAATCTTCAAAGCAATATATATGTACATTATTATTCCTTTTCTCTAAAAAACCATATATGCTAGAAAATATATTTGAAAAAACACATACAAAATCACTAACAATTATTATTTTTAAGTGTGGTACTATTATAAGCATTTTTATATTCATCTATTTGGTGTGAATTTTCATCATAAGAGATTTGTTTTCTTTTACTTTTTTTCAAAGACTATGAGCAAATGAACCTACTATTATTTGGGGGGGGGAATAATTAACTTCCTAGGTCATTTTTATGATAGATTCATTAGTATCTTCTTTTTCTATGATGAAACAAAAGAAAAACAAAATAATACTATTACCTCTGCAAATCATTAAGAACAATCCACATCCATTAAAGTTTTGAGTTGGGGTTTGTATGAAGACGAGTAGTTGTATTACTATGTCCTCTCTTACTGTTGTTAAAAGACTAGTTCATCTATGGGGTTGAATTCTTGTTAGAAATATGGAGGTTAATATCACTGTAATTGATCATTTTCAATAGAGTTAAAAATAGGTATAAAAAAAACTAACCCAGTACTGATTTTCTTTGAAGCTGTGATCCTACATCTGCCTGAGATTATTTTCATAAAGTTTATAAAAAATTAATTTAAAAATACTTATTACAGTAACAGTCAATAAACTGTCACATTTTTGTATGAAGTCATGTAGAATGTTATACTAACATTTCAAAATTAATGGACTTTTAGCAGTCTTATTATGGACAGTTCTAAAGCAAAGCTGTCATATTAAGTATCACTGGCAAATCATTTAAAAAGTGTATTTAGAAGGTTTACAGCAAGGTATCTCCCTGTATCAAATGACTTTCAAAGTGATGAGCTGAATTGCTTTTAAACTGTGGTGTTGGAGAAGACTCATGAAAGTCCCTTGGACTGCAAGGAGATCCAACTAGTCCATTCTAGAGGAGATCAGCCCTAGGTGTTCTTTGGAAGGAATGATGCTAAAGCTGAAACTCCAGTACTTTGGCCACCTCATGTGAAGAGTTGACTCATTGGAAAAGACTCTGATGCTGGGAGGGACTGGGGGCAGGAGGGGAAGGGGACAACAGAGGATGAGATGGCTGGATGGCATCACCAACTCAATGGATATGAGTCTCAGTGATCTCCGGGAGTTGGTGATGGACAGGGATACCTGGCGTGTTGTGATTCATGGGGTCGCAAAGAGTCGGACACAACTGAGTGACTGAACTTAACTGAACTGAATGATAAATGTTAGCAAGAAATAGTTTTTCTTCGTAAACTCACTTTTTATTGAGATTTCCACACAGTTTTCTACCTTATGGGATGACTAAAGATTGGAGTGTACATATCTGTTTTCCCCAGTTACTACTCTTCACCAAGAAGTAACAGGGGCTGATCCAAGCGCACAGACTATTAGGCCACATTTCTAATGGGCAGACCAGGCTTCTCTACTGCCCTGTAGTCAAGGTTACCTCCTCTCTCACTGTCTTCCCATTACCAACTAAGAAAAGCTAAGCTTCTAACAACCGTTCTTAAGCTGTTTAGGCTCAAGAGAACATATGATTGTACAGATCTCAAGGTTTAAATCAGAGAAGCCAAAGTTCTGAGTGGAATCCAGCCTTTACCCAATAGCTTTTTTTGTTTGTTTTCTTTTCAGGTGTACTAGACAGGCCCCCCATTCTCTCTGAAGGCATTATCACTCTCCCCACATTTCCTTCATTTCTAGCTCACCAACATGCACAAGATGTTTCCACTGTCTGCATAGTCCTTACCCAGGTATTCACATTCTTTACTTCTCTATTCAGGAGATAACACAGAGGCTCTCTTTGCCTCCTTTCCATGAGAGTTGCTTCTCTGTCCAATCACACTCTATTCTTTTTAATCTGCTTTGTTACTTTTTCATAAAATTTATCATATCTGATTTTTAAAACAATGTTATATCATAATTAAAACAATATTATTTTAATATTTTGATTTATTAAATGAATTGAAAACTAATTTCATTTAATAAAATAAATTAATATTTATAATACATAAATATTAATTTATTCATCAAGCTTTATTAAATATTCATTTAATAAACTTAATTAAAATTAACTAATTTAATTTATTAAATTTTAATTTTATAAAACAATATTATATGAAGTTTGTTAAATGAAAAGTGAATGAAATGAGTTAATAAAGGGACAATGGGTTGATTAACCATTAATAAAGCAGGCCCATGTTTTTACCCTGGCTTATCTACATCCCCTATTCATAACCCCTAAGAAATTTTTGAAATCTCAATTCAAAAAGCCATAAAGGGAATATAAATCACACATCAGTTAGGAAAGTAAACACATTGCAAGCCTGGGTTAAGTAATAGTTTCCTAACAAAAATTTCTTCTATAAAGAATTATATTCCCTGAGGGAGGTAAGATTGAAATTATTAGCATAAACAATAGGTGATCTTGTAAAAATATTTACAAGTCAAAGACTTCATATCTATATTCCTATCTCTTTATAACTTGAAGATGCTAAAATACATATATCTGTTTCAAGAATCAGAGTATGAGAGAAAAGAATGTGTCACCTTTAGCAAGCAAATAGTGTTTCTTAGTGGGGAAGACAAGAGGCCAACATTTTAAAAAAGGAAAAAGAAACAGTAAAATAAAAACATGCTGGGTCATGGAGGATCCTGCTGTGATTTATATATAGCAGGATCCTCTATGACCTACCTCCCAGAATACTGGAAATAAAAGCAAAAATAAACAAATGGGACCTAATTAAAATTAAAAAGCTTCTGCACAACAAAATAAACTATAAGCAAGGTGAAAAGACAGCCTTCAGAATGGGAGAAAATAATAGCAAATGATGCAACTGACAAACAACTAATATCAAAAGTATACAAGCAACTCCTGCAGCTCAATTCCAGAAAAATAAATGACCCAATCAAAAAATGGACCAAAGAACTAAATAGACATTTCTCCAAAGAAGACATACTGATGGCTAACAAACACATGAAAAGATGCTCAACATCACTCAGTATCAGAGAAATGCAAATCAAAACCACAATGAGGGACCATTTCTGGCCAGTCAGAATGGCTGTGATCCAAAAGTCTACAAGCAATAAATGCTGGAGAGGGTGTGGAGAAAAGGGAACTCTCTTACACTGTTGGTGGGAATGCAAACTAGGGCAGCTACTATGGAGAACAATATGGAGATTCCTTAGAAAACTGGAAATAGAACTGCCTTATGACCCAGCAATCCCACTGCTGGGCATACACACTGAGGAAACCAGAATTGAAAGAGACACATGTACCTCAGTGTTCATCACAGCACTGTTTATAATAGCCAGGACAGGGAAGCAACCTAGACAGCCATCAGCAGATGAATGGATAAGAAAGCTTTGGTACATATACACAATGGAGTATTACTCAGCCATTAAAAAGAATGCATTTGAATCAGTTCTAATGAGGTGGATGAAACTGGAGCCTATTATACAGAGTGAAGTAAGCCAGAAAGCAAAACACCAATACAGTATACTAATGCATATATATGGAATTTAGAAAGATGATAACAATAACCCTGTATGTGAGAGAGCAAAAGAGACACTGTATATAGAACAGCCTTTTGGACTCTGTGGGACAGGGAGAGGGTGGGATGATTTGGGAGAATGGCATTGAAACATGTATAATATCATATCAGAAATGAATCGCCAGTCCAGGTTCGATGTAGGATACAGGATGCTTGGATCTGGTGCACTGGGATGACCCAGAGGGATGGTATTGGGAGGGAGGAGGGAGGGGAGTTCAGGATGGGGAACAAGTGTACACCCATGGCAGATTCATGGTGATGTATGGCAAAACCAATACAATATTGTAAAGTAAAAATTAAATAAAATAAACGAAAAAAAAAAAAAAACAACCAGCATAGCTGGGTTGGTTTGAAAAAAGAATAGAAACAGCAATAGGTAATGGGATACAAAGGCCCATCTCTGAATTTCCAGTGAAGCAGTAGTATCTCAAATGCCGTGGCTTTCTACAAATATAAAAGCATTTTGTGAAAATGAAAATTTTAACTGCAGCTTTTCCCCAAATGGGCAGAAGTTAAAAGAGGTTTTCCACACACATTGCCCAAAATTAAGCACCTACTGATAGGGCTAAAACTTTCCCTTTCATGTATTCTTTTCTCTTCCCCTCCTCATATGACTATCTGTTTCTGAAATATATAAACAGTACTGATCTAGCTTAGAAATATAACTTGTTTAGAGAAACTAACTGTATTGGGGATAATAGATGTCAAAATTGAAATTTTTATTGTGTCTTCTAAATGTTGTTTGGTTGAAGAACTTGATCGGGTGTTCTTATTTGTCCTCTTTCTCTAAAATTTAGAAACATGAGTAATTTAGGGTTGAAGTAATTCAAATTTGAAAACTGCTAAGAAGACTCCTTCATTTTATTGGATAAAAGAAGGCTTAACCTTTTGTCCTGGGAACAAAATTCATACTTGTACCTGCAGGAGGATTAACATTAGGCTACTTTTATGCATATTCATTCAGTAATTAATTCTTTCAGAGAAGTATGTTCAAAACTAACAAAGAAAAATAAACAGGCTATTACAGCATATAATCAAGATTTGAACGTGTGACCTGTGGCTACAGGACAAGAGCAGAACTTCACTGTGGGAAAATGTCTCTTTACTAGTCTTCCATTATCAATGGACAAATCTAACCAAAACATACATTAAACGTAATCTGAATTTGACACATTCCTATACTCTGACGTCTACCAAAATTTCTATTGACCTAGAAGGAATAACAGCTAAGGGAGGTTTCCTATAGTTGCTGAAACAAGTGCCATAATTGTCTTGGCTTAACACAACACAGATTTACTGTTTTCCTTATCTATATTTCAGAAATCCACAATGAGTCTCACTACCCTCAAATCAAAGTGTCAGAAAGATCACATTCTTATTCAGAGGCCCTAGGGGAAAATAAAATTTTGTTCCTTTCCAGCTTCTAGAGTATATCTGCACTCCATGGTCCATGCACCCCTTATTCCATCTTCAAAGCTGAGAATGGCTCATCCAGTCTTTATCACATTCACTCTGATATTCTCCATAGTTTCATCTCTCTCTGAATTCCTCTTATTACATTGGACCCACCTGGATAATAAAGGATTATCTCTCAAAAGTCAGCTGATTGGCATCTTAATTCCACCTGCAATTTTAATTCTGCTTTGCCACATAATCACAAGTCCCAGGAATCATACTGTAGACAATGTGGGAAGGAGGGGACTCTATTCTGCTAACAGTTTCCAGCAAAGCCCATTAACAATTTCCAGGAAATAAAAAATAGAATCTGCGCAATAAAGTCTGACTTTTTTTTTTTCACTTTGTGCTTCATCTAATTTTACTTGCTTGTAGGATACAGAGGCCTTGCGCCCCACACTTTAGACTATAGTCCATTGTGCAAAACCACTGCACCTGGCACCTAGGTCTGCCTGCCACATGATGCGTGTGCCCAGCACAGTGATCTGGAGTGTTGTAAGCATCACAGCTGAGCAGACCCATGTAAACTCCATAAAGCACCTCTGCCCATGGCCTTTGGAGTACATTATGGAATTCCTTGTGCTTTTAGCTGTTGCAAGTCCAAAACCTCCTCCCTTTCATTCTTTTACAAGTGGTTGACCAGTTTTCCCAGCACCACTTGTTAAAGAGATTGTCTTTTCTCCATTGTCTATTCTTGCCTCCTTTGTCAAAGATAAGGTGTCCATAGGTGCGTGGGTTTATCTCTGGACTTTCTATTTTGTTCCATTGATCTGTATTTTTCTCTTTGTGCCAGTACCATACTGTTTTGATGACTGTGGCTTTGTAGTAGAGCCTGAAGTCAGGCAGGTTGATTCCTCCAGTTCCATTCTTTTTCTCAAGATTGCTTTGGCTATTCAAGGTTTTTTGTATTTCCATACAAATTGTGAAATTATTTGTTCTAGCTCTGTGAAAAATACAGTTGGTAGCTTGATAGGGATTGAAACTAGAACACTTTCTAACACCATACACAAAAATAAACTCAAAATGGATTAAAGATCTAAACATAAGACCAGACTGTAAAACTCTTAGAGGAGAACATAGGCAAAACACTCTCCGACATACATCACAGCAGGATCCTCTATGACCCACCTCCCAGAATATTGGAAATAAAAGCAAAAATAAACAAATGGGACCTAATTAAAATTAAAAAGCTTCTGCACAACAAAAGAGACTATAAACAAGGTGAAAAGACAGCCTTCAGAATGGGAGAACATAATAGCAAATGAAGCAACTAACAAACTAATCTCAAAATATACAAGCAACTCCTGCAGCTCAATTCCAGAAAAATAAACAACCCAATCAAAAAATGGACCAAAGAACTAAACAGACATTTCTCCAAAGAAGACATACAGATGGCTAACAAGCACATGAAAAGATGCTCATCACTCAGTATACGAGAAATGCAAATCAAAACCACAATGAGGGACCATTTCATACCAGTCAGAATGGCTGCGATCCAAAAGTTTACAAGCAATAAATGCTGGAGAGGGTGTGGAGAAAAGGGAACCCTCTTACACTGTTGGTGGGAATGCAAAGTAATACAATCACTATGGAGAACAGTGTGGAGATTCCTTAGAAAACTGGAAATAGAGCTGCCTTATGTCCTAGCAATCCCACTGCTGGGCATACACACTGAGGAAACCAGAATTGAAAGAGACACGTATACATCAGTGTTCATCACAGCACTGTTTATAATAGCCAGGACAGGGAAGCAACCTAGATGTCCATCCACAGATGAATGGATAAGAAAGCTTTGGTACATATACACAATGGAGTATTACTCAGCCATTAAAAAGAATACATTTGAATCAGTTCTAATGAGGTGGATGGAACTGGAGCCTATTATACAGAGTGAAGTAAGCCAGAAAGCAAAACACCAATACAGTAATATAATGCATATATATGGAATTTAGAAAGATGGTAATGACAACCCTGTATGCAGAGAGAGCAAAAGAGACACAGACATATAGAACAATCTTTTGGACTCTGGGAGAGGGAGAAGGTGGGATGATTTGGGAGAATGGCATTAAAACATGTATAATATCATATAAGAAATGAATCGCCTGTCCAGGTTCAATGCAGGATACAGGATGCTTGGGTCTGGTGCACTGGGATGATCCAGAGGGATGGTATGAGGAGGGAGGTGGGAGGGGGTTTCAGGATGGGAAACACGTGTACACCCGTGGTGGATGCATGTTGATGTATGACAAAACCAATACAATATTGTAAAGTTAAAAAATAAATAAGTAAATAAAATTAAAAAAAAAAAAAAAAAAACCTCCTCCCTTTCCGTCAAAAAGGGAGAAAGAGAAGATATCGGCTTCAGACAGCTTTGCCAGCCGCTAATAAACCAAGCTGATCAGGAACAAATGTGGCCAAGCTGCTCTGGCCCAGAGACATTTATCACATAGAATATCCTATGTGATATTCTGACTGAGGAGAGATTAACTATCTCAAGCACAGATGGTACCAATTCAAGGGGACACCCAGTTATATCCAGCTATATCTTTTAGTCTTTCAAGGAATCCATTAACAGTTCCCTGCTGGTTCCAAATTTCCCGAACTAGTAAGATCCTGAAATCTTATTAGGATATTCCCCAATCTATACAAAGAAAGAATTAGACAAAGTCAAAAATGGGGCTTCAACAGAGATCTAGGAGGCCATGTGCGGTGCTAATTAATAATCACAGGCAATACTACTCCTTCCCCCAAACTGCGGCTTGTCAAGCCATCAGGGAGGCTCATCAAGGAACTCACCACAGGTGGGAAGCCTTATTTATACAGTTGGTTAGTTGAGGTCATGATAACTTCTGATATAAAAGGTATAATCAGTTGAATAGTTCAGATCTGCCCCATCTGAACAACCCCAAATCCAGCCTCCCCAGAGGCCACCCAGATAAGGCCCATTCAGATCAGAGGGCCATATCCTGTCCAAGATTGGCAGATTGATGTCCCTTTCCTGTCAAAAGTACCAGGCAATTTCAGGTATCACTTGGTGCTAGTAGACACATTTTCTAGGTGGATAGGATCATTCCCTGCTAGAACTGAAACAGCAGCTGAAGTGGCTAAGGTGTTACTAAAAGAAATAATCCCCAGGTTTGGGCTCCCAGGATCCCTGCAAAGTAATAAGGATGCAGCATTTGTGTCTCAAGTAACCAAGGGGATAATGAGTGTCCTGGACAGAAAATGAACCTCTCATTCAGCCTGGAAACTCCAATCTTTGAGGGTAGGAAGAGAAATTAAATTAGACCTTAATCATGCTATCTCAGGAAACTCAAGAATGTTGGATTTAAACTCTTTCTATTGTCCTGTTCCACATGCATTCAGCCCCAAAGGGTAAGTTAAAATGCATTTGGACTTGAGTATGGTAGACCCATTTCTCATACCCAAAAGAAGGAACACCTTAATCCCCTTGAAATGGAATAGCTGAAGTATGTTTTCCACAAAGGATAAACCATGAAAGCAGTCACTGAATTTGGTGACCACATGCTCCTTGCATTCACTGACATGGCCCTCCACCCCTTCCAGGCAGGAGACTGGATAAATCTGAAAACCTAGGAAATCCTCAGCCCTCAAGAACAGCTCACTCCTAAAGTGGAACAGACCCCATTTGGTAATCTTATGCTCTGAAGTTGCATGGATCATTCCATGGGAACATTACACTTGAGTGAAGAGGACTCTGAGCCCAAACATCTGAACAGAAAAACTGGGGCAACAGAACCCCTTGACTCCTCCTGTGAACCCCATTTTGACCTGAAGCTTCTCTTGTGGAAAACAACAAAAGTGAGACCAAGGAGATTCAGGCCTCAAGATCAGGTCACACTTTTGCCTATAGCCGAAAGACCTGGATACCTTCATTTTCAGGAAAAAGCAGACATGTGACCATTATTCTCTACTAATATTTGAGCCGTGCATCTTAAATTGTCTGCTATCCTTTGTCTCCAAAAGGTTAGACAAATGTTTTTTGCTCAGGGCAAACAGTCAGGGCTAAGGCCTGAGGACAATCAAATACATCTAAAGGCAGCTGGGGAGAATTAACTGCTCCTCTTCCTGGGTTATGCATGCATATGTGCTAAGTTGCTCCAGTACTCTTGCCTGGGAAATCCCATGGACTGAGGAGCCTGGAAGGCTGCAGTCCATGGGGTCTCTGAGGGTCGGACACGACTGAGCGACTTCACTTTCACTTTTCACTTTCCTGCATTGGAGAAGGAAATGGCAACCCACTCCAGTGTTCTTGTCTGGAGAATTCCAGGGACAGGGGAGCCTGGTGGGCTGCCATCTATGGGGTCGCACAGAGTCAGACAGGACTGAAGCAACTCAGCAGCAGCAGCAGCAGTGCTAAGTTGCTTCAGTAGTGTCTGACTCTTTGTGATCCCATGGATCCTAGCCCACCAGACTTTTCTGTCCATGGGATTCTCCAGGCAAGAATGCTGAAGTGGATTGCCATACCCTCTGCCAGGGGATCTTCCCAATCCAGGGAACAAACTTGCATCTCTTATGTCTCCTGCAGTGGCAGACAGGTTCATTACAGTAGCGTCACCTGGGAAGCCCCCCTGGGTTATGATGTTGCCCAAAATAAGCAGAAAGTAGTTACACAATGTCAACCTTTGCCAAATAGTTCCTCTCAAGAATGAGGAGCAGGACAAACAACAGAAGAAAGATATGTCATCAGCAAAGGCCCTTAAAAATACTCTGGAAAATAAAAATAGAAACTGGGTAGTAAAGAAAATCTACCTTTTTTTTTTTCTTCTTCTTTCCTTTGTGCTTCAGTTAGCTCCATTTGCTCTTAGGATGCCAAGTGCAGAGGCCGTGCTCCGAGCATTTCAGACCAGAGTTCCCAGTGTAAAGTGGCTGCCCATGCACGTCAGCTTCAAGGGCTGTGTCCTCAATCATGGTGCCCACACTGTGGCTCAAGATGGACGTGATGGGTCATGTGAAGACGTGCCTAGCCGGCACTGCAATCTTGAGAGCTGGAGCAGGCTCACTGAGTGACACAGCTGTGCAGACTGGCGAGAACTCTCTACTCCTCCCTACGAATAAAATCCTTATAAAACAGACCCCCTGAGGGCTTTTCAGGGAGGTCTTGTGCTCTGGAGGTCTAGCTCATACCTCTCCATTCTTTGATTGAAGAATAAACTCTACTTCTCTCTCTTTTCTTTTTTTTTTTTTTTTTTTCTTTTTTTCTTTTTTTTTTTTTTTTTTTATTTCTTTTTTCTTTCTCTTTCCTTTTTTTTTTTTTTTTATCTTTTTTTTTTCTTTTTTTTTTCTACTTCTCTTTTGAATCAAACTCAGTCTCCTTCTGTAGGTTCAAATGACACTGGGCAGAAGGACCCTTGTAACACAACAACAGGAAGGTATATTAGGGGGTATTTTCATATCTACAAATAAGACCAGCAGTCATGTATGGAAGACATAGTCATGTATGGATGTAAGAGTTGGACTTAAAGAAAACTGAGCACCGAAAAATTGATACTTTTGAACTGTGGTGTTGGAGAAGACTCTTGAGAGTTCCTTGGCCTGCAAGGAGATCCAACCAATCCATCCAAAGGAAATCAGTCCTGAATATCTATTAGAAGGACTGGTGCTGAAGCTGAAACTTCAACACTTTGGCCACCTGATGTGAAGAACTGACTCATTTGAAAAGACCCTGATGCTGGGAAAGATCAAAGGTGGGAGGAGAAGAGGATGACAGAAGATCAGACGGTTGGATGGCATCACCAACTCGATGGACATGAGTTTGAGTAAACCTGTTTGAGTAAACTCAAACATGAGTTTGAGTAAACAGAGTAAACTGTTTGAGTAAACAGTTAGTGATGGTCAGGGAAGCCTGGAGTGCTGTAGTACATAGGATTGTAAACAGTTGGGCATGATTGAGTGACTGGACTGAACTGAACAGATAAGACCAACTAGATATATCCCTTTATCTTTGAAGAGATACGTATAATGTCCTTAGGAGAGGCTTGAGCAACCTTTGTGATATAGGCAGGCTTAGAAAAAAGGACTTTTGAGATTATACAATCAGTATTGAGGGCTTCCCAGAACCTGCCTGCCAATGTAGGAAACACAAGAGACAGATTCATTCTCTAGGTCTCAAAGATACCCTGGAGAAGGAAACAGCAACCCACCCCAGTATTCTTGTGTGGAGAATGTCATAGACAGAGGAGTCTGGCAGGCTACAATCCATAGGGTTGCACAGAGTTGGTTTAGCATGTAGCAGTCAGTATTGAGTTTTGCTGTGATAAGGTAATATGTAAATATCTCTTTGATATGCTGAGTTAGCCAAGGTATAAAGACTTACACAGACTTCTGTATATTTATCCTCATATATTCTTAAGCTTGATGTCAGTATTCTACATTATAACTTAGTAAAAGAGCCCAAAAGTAAGTAAATAATAATGTTTTGCAGCACAAGCTATTTGTAAAAATGCAAAGGTGCTGAAGTGTTCTGGAGCATTTAAATGAGCCTTATGATCCAGCAATACCACTGCTGGGCATACACAATGAGAAAACCAGAATTGAAAGAGACACGTGTACCCCAATGTTCATAGCAGCACTGTTTATAATAGCCAAGACTTGGAAGCAACCTAGATGTCCATCCGCAGATGAATGGATAAAGAAAGCAGTGGTACATATACACAATGGAGTATTACTCAGCCATTAAAAAGAATACATTTGAATCAGTTCTAATGAGGTGGATGGAACTGGAGCCTATTATACAGAGTGAAGTAAGCCAGAAAGAAAAACACAAATACAGTATACTAACGCATATATATGGAATTTAGAAAGATGGTAACAATAACCCTGTTTACGAGACAGCAAAAGAGACACTGATGTATAGAACTGTATTTTGGACTCTGGGAGAGGGAGAGGGTGGGATGATTTGGGAAAATGGCATTGAAATATGTATAATATCATATTTGAAACTAGTCGCCAGTCCAAGTTCGATGCCTGATAATGGATGCCTGGGGCTGGTGCACTGGGACGACCCAGAGGGATGGTATGAGAAGGGAGAATGGAGGAGGGTTCAGGATGGGGAACACATGTATACTTGTGGCGGATTCATTTTGATGTATGGCAAAAGCAATACAATATTGTAAAGTTAGGCAAAATAAAATTAAAAAAAAAATAAACTAAAAAAAATATGATAAGATTCTATTTGATTGGTAGGCTCAGCATTCAGTTCAGTCGCTAAGTCACGTCCAACTCTTTGTGACCCCATGAACTGCAGCACACCAGGCTTCCCTGTCCATCACCAACTCCCAGAGCTTACTCAAACTCATGTCGATCAAGTCGGTGATGCCATCCAAACATCTCATCCTCTGTCGTCCCCTTCTCCTTCTGCCTTCAATCTTTCCCAGCATCAGGGTCTTTTCCAGTGAGTCAGTTCTTCACATCTGGTGGCCAAAGTATTGGAGTTTCAGTTTCAGCTTCGTTCATTCCAATGAATATTAAGGATTGATTTTCTTTAGGATGGACTGGTTGGATCTCCTTGCAGTTCAAGGGACTCTCAAGAGTCTTCTCCAACACCACAGTTCAAAAGCATCAATTCTTCAGTGCTCAGCTTTCTTCACAGTCCAACTCTCTCATCCATACATGACTGCTGGGCAAACCATAGCTTTGACTAGACAAACCTTTGTTGGTAAAGTAATGTCTCTGCTTTTTAATATGCTTTCTAGGTTGGTCATAGCTTTTCTTCCAAAAAGCAAGTGTCTTTTAATTTCCTGGCTGCAGTCACCATCTGCAGTAATTTTGGAGTCCAAGAAAATAAAGTCTGTCACTGTTTTCATTGTTTCCCCATCTATTTGCCATAAAGTGATGGGACTGGATGCCATGATCTTTGTTTTCAGAATGTTGAGTTTTAAGCCAGCTTTTTCACTCTCCTCTTTCACCTTCATCAACAAATTATTTAGTTGTTCTTTACTTTCTGCCATAAGGGTTGTATCATCTGCATATCTGAGGTTATTGATATTTCTCCCAGCAATCTTTATTCTAGCTTGGCTCAGCATTGTTAACCTGTATTTTAATACCATGTGTAAAATAGATGACCAGTGCAAGTGCGATGCAGGAAGCAGGGCACCCAAAGCCAGTGCTCAGGGACAACCCAGAGGACAACCAAGGAGGAGAGAGGTGAGGGGGCGGGTTAGGATGGGGGGACATATGTATACTTGTGACCGATGCATGTTGATGTATGGCAAAAGCCATCACAATATTGTAAAGTAAATATTATCCAATTAAAATTAATAAATAAATAAAAGGACTATTATTCAGTCATAGCCAACTCTTTGTCACCATGAGATGCTTATTCCTTGAAAGGAAAGTTATGACCAACCTAGATAGCATATTCAAAAGCAGAGACATTACTTTGCCAACAAGGTCCATCTTGTAAAGAGTATGGTTTTTCCAGTAGTCATCTATGGATGTGAGAGTTGGATTATAAAGAAACTGAGCGCTGAAGAATTAATGCTTTTGAACTGTGGTGTTGGAGAAGACTCTTGAGAGTCCCTTGGACTGCAAGGAGATCCAACCAGTCCATCCTAAATGAGATAAGTCCTGGGATTTCATTGGAAGGACTGATGCTAAAGCTGAAACATCAGTACTTTGGCCACCTCATGCGAAGAGTTGATTTATTGGAAAAGACTCTGATGCTGGGAGGGATTGGGGTCAGGAGGAGAAGGGGATGACAGAGGATGAGATGGCTGGATGGCATCACTGACTCGATGGACCTGAGTCTGAGTGAACTCTAGGAGTTGGTGATGGACAGGGAGGCCTGGTGTGCTGCGATTCATGGGGTTGCAAAGAGTCAGACATGACTGAGTAACTGAACTGAACTGAACTGTATCCTGTGAGGTTCCTCTGTCTATGAGATTGTCAAGGGGTAGTTCTAAGTAATTTGTTGTGTCAATTTGTATTAGTTCATCATAGTTCAGTGGAAAAAGCAGAGACTTTAAAGTTTTGAGAAAATCTTGAAAATTGAAACCCCAGCTGCTCTAGTTTTACTTGATTTCTAGCAATTCTTAACTCTCTCTCCAAGCCTAACTTCACTTCATTTAAAATCAGAAAAATAATATCTAATCCTCAGTACTGTTTTTAAGACTAGATTAGATACAGAGTATATAAAGCATCTAGAACACTCTTACAGTAAAATAGATTTCCACTGAGTATTAAGTATTATTTTAAGCTGCAACCCAAACCCTGTTATACTGGATGTTTAGTCCAATACCTTAAAAATATGTGTGCCTTTCACAGGCCCTCTTATTATTTTCTCTTTAAAGTTTTGTTGTTAGATTATATATGTCTATCATTTCACTGGAGACAATTTTCAAATCATAGTATGGTTCTAGGTATAAAATCTCACAAAACAGAGAATTCCTCTGAGAAGTATATTAATATAACATCAGATTATATTTTTGTACTCAAGGTTGTAAGTATTCATAGTTAAAGCAAAACCATTACAGTGCATAAGACTTTGCTCTATTAAACCAGTATAGTAACATTAAATATAGTAGGTGATTACATGTCTGTGAAATAATTTTTAAAATATAAATATAAAATAATGTACATGAGGAGAAAATGAAAATAATTTTTAATAGAACTAGAACTGACATGATATCCATGTCAAGTTTCAGTAGGGTAGTTGTCTTTGAATCTTCAGTGTTTTCTTATACTGCCTGGGGAGGGGGGAGGGAGGAGGGTTCAGGATGGGGAACACGTGTATACTGGTGGCAGATCCATCTCGATGTATAGTAAAAGCAATACAATATTGTAAAGTTAAGCAAAATAAAAAAATAAAAATAATTAAAAAAAAAAAACAAAAAAAAAGTTTAGGGAATTGAACGTAGTGTTTTCATCATATTCATTACCTCTTCATATTTTGCATTGGTATTAATTGGTGCCTAATTAACATTTGTGCGAATTGTGACTTAAACCGAGTCAAATTTGATAGTTACATTTAACTTCCGGCCTTTAAACTCCTTTCACAGTTTTCTGATTCTGATTCATTATTACCCTTTTACCACTGATTTTCAGTATATATGTTTCAATAGTACTCCTGAAATCCTATGTGGAATTAGACTAATCCTCAAAACAAACATGAAGGTAAAGCTTAATTCCCATATTATCTCTGTTAAATAATAGCATGGAAAAATTAATAATTTATGTTTTATGCATCTTTTGCAGAGAAGGCAATGGCACCCCACCCCAGTACTTTTGCCTGGAAAATCCCATGGATGGAGGATCCTGGTGGGCTCCAGTCCATGGGGTCGCTAGAAGTCGGACATGACTGAGCGATTTCACTTTCACTTTTCACTTTCATGCATTGGAGACGGAAATGGCAACCCACTCTAGTATTCTTGCCTGGAGAATCCCAGGGACGGGCGAGCCTGATGAGCTTCCGTCTATGGGGTCGCACAGAGTCGGACACGACTGAAGCAACTTAGCAGCAGCAGCCAGTACTCTTGCCTGGAAACTCCCATGGATGGAAGAGCCTGGTGGGCTACAGCCCATGGGGTTGAGAAGAGTTGGACATGACTGAGTGACTTCACTTTAACTTTTCAGTTGCATGCATTGGAGAAGGAAATGGCAATCCATTCCAGTGTTCTTGCCTGGAGAATCCCAGGGACGGGGGAGCCTGGTGGGCTGCTGTCTCTGGGGTCGCACAGAGTCAGACACAACTGAAGTGATTTAGCAGCAGCAGCAGCATGCATTTTTGTATTCAAATAAGGAGACGTATTTTCTATAGGCATGAGTACTCTGTCCCTAAAACAAAGCAATCAGTAAATAAGTTTGAATGATTTGGCCAGCACTACTCATAAAAGGCTGTATTGTCATCTCTGCATTTCCCACAGTCTTCTTTGACACACTCTGGGATAAAGTGTTTGTAAAATTCTCTCAGCATTTCAAGATCTGAAGAGACTACATGAGTAAATAATCGGTTTCTGCAATGTAGGGCAATTTACGTAAATTAGGACATTTTCTAATTTTCTTTTCAAACTATGATTTTTGTCTTTTTTGTCTCCATCCACTTTGTTATGCTCCTTTGCAGCTTTGAACCATGTAGTGTCTGACTTTTGCAGCAGAGAAAACATGCGGCCTATTTGAATTGTGGCTTTGAAGTCAGGTCTAATGAGAAAAGGGGAAGCCTAACAACTGCTGTGGGAGACTTGAATTAGGAGAAACCAATTCAAACAAGAACTCGATCTGCAAAACAGTCCTTAAGCAGGTGTCTAAAATTGTCTTCCCAGTAAGAGATTGTGTGTTCTCTTGCAATGTGTAAGGTAAAATGTATATAAACATGTGTTGTCAAGGAATTATGTTTCAAAACAACAAAGTCTTTGAATTGGTATTCATTTATTCATTCATTCAGTCAACAAATATTTATTTCAGTTCAGCTCAGTTCAGTCGCTCAGTCGTTTCCGACACTTTGCAACCCCATGAATAGCAGCACGCCAGGTCTCCCTGTCCATCACCAACTCCCGGAGTTCACTCAGACTCACAGGTCCATCGAGTCAATGATGCCATCCAGCCATCTCATCCTCTGTCATCCCCTTTTCCTTCTGCCCTCAATCCCTCCCAGCATCAGAGTCTTTTCCAATGAGTCAACTCTTTGCATGAGGTGGCCAAAGTACTGGAGTTTCAGCTTTAGTATCATTCCTTCCAAAGAACACCCAGGGCTGATCTCCTTTAGGATGGACTGGTTGGATCTCCTTGCAGTCCAAGGGACTCTCAAGAGTCTTCTCTAACACCACAGTTCAAAAGCATCAATTCTTCAGCACTCAGCTTTCTTCACAGTCCAGCTCTCACATCCATACATGACCACTGGGAAAACCAGAGCCTTGACTAGATGGACCTTTGTTTAGTACCTACTAATACTAGTCACTCAGAGAAGGCAATGGCACCCCACTCCAGTACTCTTGCCTGGAGAATTCCACGGATGGAGGAGCCTGGTAGGCTGCAGACCGTGTGGTTGCTGAGAGTCGGACATGACTGAGCGACTTCACTTTTTCTTTTCACTTTCATGCATTGGAGAAGGAAATGGCAACCCACTCCAGTGTTCTTGCCTGGAGAATCCCAGGGATGGGGAAGCCTGGTGGGCTGTCGTCTATGGGGTCACACAGAGTCGGACACGACTGAAGTGACTTAGCATAGCATAGAAGAGCAATACTAGTCACTGTTGTAATGCCTGGGAACACTGCATGAACTTACACAAAACAATTATATTTTCATCAATGAAGCTTTTTTTTTGAAAAGTGCCAATGTCACTTCCTTTACTATGTATTAACTTACTAGAGACACTCAGTGTTCCCTGTTAGTTTGTGTAGACAACCTGATATAAAGTGCTATGTTCCCAGTAGTCCATAGCATTTGCAATTTGTTGGCTGGCTAACAGTTGAGAAGATGGCAGGGAATGTGTTCCTGGGGAAAAAAGAGATGGAAAGGTGAAAGAAATTCAGAAAATATTTGACAAGGATTTTAAACCAGGGAAAGAGACCTGGTCTTTTGCAGCACCTTAATCCCTTATGTCTTGCTATGCACTCCCTGCCTCTGCCTTTCAGAAGCCTGTCATAACATGAAAAAACCCTCTCTTTAAATAAACCTACAGTCCTCTTGGTTTTTAGTGTCTTAGAGATGTGGGACTGAGGAAAAACAGCATTTTGTCTGGTGCATTGGGTCAGGATGTGGTCTTATAAATCCAGATCGGGACTGGCACTAATATTCCAATAGAGATGTTATTGTGCAATGTACTGAGAACTACTGTAATATTTGTGCACTTTTTAATTTATAATCATTTTAAATAATCTTATAAATTCTAGAATATATATGTGTACACACACACACACACACACACACACACATTCTCTTTGGGTCCCCAAGAGTTAAAAAGAAATTACTGAAGGCTAACTTAGAAAGCTGGTTTAAACTACCATATATAATGTTACTTATATGGTGAGAATGCTGCATGGCATAATTACTCACAAAACTCACAGAAATACATCAGTCTGTACAGAAAGAAATGAGAAAATGTCTGAATCATTTCCCACATACAAGATAAAATGATAGGCTACCATATAGCTACTCCCTTACTTTTTTCCCTTATAAAATTTGTTTAAAGCTGTAATCTTAGGGATAAAATATCTCATAAAAATTTAATATCATGAGTTATTCTGTAGAAAGGATATTAATTCACATATATTACCAAATGAAAGTCCCAAATGGAAAAGCTCTTTCTGGAAAAGGTTATTTGTAATGACCAAATTCGTCACTGTTTGGAATCTTGTAAAGGTCACAATAGAAGGCTTTCACTTGTTTTAAATAAAATTCTATATTTTAAAAATAAATATGCTTTTCTTCCATTTCATAGAAATATCAACACTGTTTGTACTATAATTTACTTTTTGAGCTTCTGACATTTACCCAGCTGACTGTCTTTGGAGAACAATCTCTTGACTGAGAAGCACTTTAGGTAAGAAAACTGTCAATTACAAATTGCTGTTTGATGTATTGCAAAGTGGTGGAACTCTTCAAATTAAAAAAAAAAAAAAAAAGAATTTGTTAAATACTTTTGTGTCTACTACATCTACCTTAAGTTTTTAGACACAGCCTTTGTATAAATGTGGAGCAATTTAACTAACAAAGATATAGCCTTTGCTAATCAACAAAAGTTGTACTACAAACCTAATAGTAGAGTATTTCTAAGTTCATAAAAAGTTGAATCAAATTTCAAATATATTGAAAGCCCCAGTATTATGGCTTATCCTACTATCTTGAGGAAAGTATACTTCCTTCATAAAATGAATTATTGAAATCATCAATTGAAATAATATGATTATTTACGTATATAATTTGGAATAATAGTGAAATTGATACTATTTTTAATAATGGAATAAGACTGAATGTATAATTTATTGTTCTGTTTTTATATTTATTTTGAAAATATTCTAATATTTATACTACATCAAGTCTCCAGAAGCAAAGTAAATCTTTTCCATGAGCAACACAGAGGCATAGTTTAAAAGAAAAAAGAAGTTAAAGTACATAAACGGTTTGTCAAAGATGAATGGTGTTACTATTGTAATTGGTACTATTACAAATTGTATATTTACAAATATATGGTATAACACACAAATCTAATTAATGCATTTAGTATCATATACATTTAACAAATGTATGGTAGCATACATTTTATATTGTAGCATAAACTTATAGCCCCAGTGTAATTTCCTCAGAATATTATATATTTCATAATTAAGCTCATAACTTTGGCTAAAAAAGCATATCCCTTTTCAGTGAAATTCAATGTAAGCTCTGAAACAAATGACATATAAATACTTCTGTATTCACACAACAGCCATCTCTAAAGAAAAGAAACAATTAAATTCTTCTAATTATGGCTAAATATGAATTTAAAGAGTTGCTTGGATTTAATCAAATGAAAATTTATGTCTTAAAATGTGTATCTTTTAAGCCTTCTATATTTTGCTTTGGGATAAAATAAAATATTTTTCAGCATATTTCATTTTTATAGAACTAAGATAAATAATTTTTTTCTAGCTGTCCATGTCCAAGAGAGTAAATATATCACAAGTTTTTGTGGTAAAATAAATGCTAATACTGCAGAGATTTTATTAAGATATATCAATATCACCTGTATCTATCTATATTTGTTGTTTTAGTTGCTAAGTCATGTCCAACTCTTCTGTGACCCCATGGACTATAACCCACCAGGCTCCTCTATCCATGGGATTTCCCAGATAAGATATTGGAGTGCTTTGTCTTTTCCTTCTCCAGGCCATCTTCCTGATATACCTGTTAGGATATATGGGAGATATTAAATATATATATATATATATATATATATATATATATATATATATATATATATATATATATAAAACCCATACAAACATGTGTTTGTCTATTCCAGATAGAGTGACTGCATTATGATTAGTTGTTATGTAGTCAAATAAGTGTTTCACTGCAACTCTGTGATAGTCTCCAAAATACATGTGTTATTTCAGAATACATTTTAAATATGATCTTATAAGTCACAGTTAGTTTATAAAATGAATTCAGGTATTCATTTTTATATTTATTAATGCATTCATTCAAAAATAGTATGATAGGTTTTAAACTCTGAATTATAATTTCAAATAGAACAAGTGTTCTGTCCTCTAGGAGGTCATAATCTATTGAGGCAAGTCGATAAACAGGCAATTTAGATACAACATAAGAAGTGATATAAAGAAGATAAAGGTATAGGAGCATATCAGACAGGCAGTTGTGGGGTTTAAAGGAGGCTTCCAGGAATGTATGACTTCTAAACTAGATAGTCAGGGAGTGGCATGAATGGGCAAAGCAGATAGTGGTTGGCATTAAAGTAGGCAAAAGTGGTATTGAAATGCAACACTAGCAGTTTTGCAATGAAAAACCAGGTCAAATACAAACAGGTATGTCATTTGCACATTTGTATCCCTCCTTTCCAGAATATTCATTATTAACAGCTAGCCACCAAGTCTAAAGTTTTCATCTAAATAGGTAATAGATTTAAGACAATATTTCCACTTATAAACGGCCATGACTTTTGCAAACTCCTGCAATGGCTTGTTGGTTTTTCTTTGAGCAAGTGAAATTTTCATAGCTCTTTTGTGTTTTACTTATTTCCAGTGAATAAATTTTCAACTACAATATCTACTATGATAGAATAATTCAGATTACATTTTAAATAATACAAATTCTCAAGATCAGAATATTCCTTTGTAAGGGAAAGTATATTTTGGTGTTATTGTCAGTTGCAAGTGGAAAATCAGAATTTCTCTTTCTTTGGGCATATATGTATATGTATATATATATATACATACCATTTCAGAGCACATGATTACTGAAGTCAGATACCTGTCATGTATTGCAGTGTTATGACATCTCCTTTCATCTGTTTGTTCTTCCTTGTTATTTCCCCGAACTTCTGCTAGCATAGAGGGCATCCTTGTTAGAATCTCCATCAAAGAGAGGTTTCAACTCTGCCTGTATAAATAAAATCATCAAGCACTTCTTTTAGGAAGACAGGGAGCCTGCTCATCTATCATGAGTGTTTCATTAAGTGGCACAAACCCAGGAGCTCTAGGAACAATGCCAGATTTTTTTTTTTTTTTTAAATAAGATTTGGGTAGCATGAAGTTCCCTTCATTTCAAGATCTATCCCATTTGTGGAGTTGCTTGTGTATCCTCATTGTGCCCCTTGCCACACAACATACAGGAACTTTGATGAGGATTCTTTTGTATCTCTGCTTTGAATGGATAAAATAGAAAAATGTTCAGTATCCTGTCCTAGTCATCCAAAACTGGGCAAAGAGAAAAAGAATGGATGGTATGGGGAGGGAGGAGGGAGGAGGGTTCAGGATGGGGAACACATGTATACCTGTGGTAGATTCATTTTGATATATGGCAAAACCAATACAATATTGTAAAGTTAAATAAAATAAAATTAAATTTAAAAAAAAAGAATCCCTGAAGTTCCAGTTAAAACATATTTTACAAGGTACTTTATGTGAGTTAATCTTTTTTCTATTAAAATTTCATCTTTTAAGCAAATTTGTTTTCATGTATTTTCATAAAATTAGCCAACCAAAGCGGTTACTACTAACTAGTTTCACCAAAATCTGTCTTGAGTTACATCTGCTGCTGCTGCTGCTGCTAAGTCGCTTCAGTCGTGTCCAACTCTGTGTGACCACAGAGATGGCAGCCCACCAGGCTCCCCCATCCCTGGGATTTTCCAGGCAAGAACACTGGAGTGGATTGCCATTTCCTTCTCTAATGCATGAAAGTGAAAAGTGAAAGGGAAGTTGCTCAGTCATGTCCAATTCTTCACGACACCATGGACTGCAGCCTACCAGGCTCCTCTGCCCATGGGATTTTCCAGGCAAGAGTACTGGAGTGGGGTGCCATTGCCTTCTCCAGAGTTACATCTAGAAACCCATTCAAATATCTATGTACCACCTAACAGTGCTGCACAGTAAGAATAATACTATTTTGAAGCAGGTATAGCAAATTGCATGTCTCCCTTCTCTTAAGAGTAACGTTAAATACATCTCTAACTCTTTAATGCTTTGGGGCTGAAATGAATCAAAGGTTTCCTTCTCTAGTCACTGATGGAAAATTGACCATAGTGGACCCTCAGGTCAACAGTAGTTTCCCTATAAGGTTTACCTTAAGTAACAGGATTGCCTCTCCCTGACACTGCATGTCATACATTGTCTTGGATGTACTTTGGAAGTAGCATCCATGTTGTTGCTGGAGACACATCCTCAACCTGGGGGTATCCTGATAGAAAGCTGGTATTTGAGGATAATCCTTCCATTGACAGAGCAGCTGCCAGCACATTCTGGGACAAAAAGTTTGTTGTTGAAACTATTAATGTTACAATTATCTACTACTGGTAGGCTTGGAAAGTTGCCAGAATCACATGCTTCATTTGCCTCTGGAGTCAGTCATTAACCCGGGAAGCATAAAGTTATTTTTATCCCCACCCAATAGCAACCTTTGTTTCTACCACCAATCCCCAAATTCTCTATGAACCTTCCAAGTTAGAAATCAGACTAATGCTTTTGTATTATTCTTTGATATCGACGCTATCAGATTAGGATCAGAACAGATCAGATCAGTCGCTTAGTTGTGTCTGACTCTTTGCGACCCCATGAATTGCAGCACTCCAGGCCTCCCTGTCCATCACCAACTCCTGGAGTTCACTCAGACTCACATCCATCGAGTCAGTGATGCCATCCAGCCATCTCATCCTCTGTCGTCCCCTTCTCCTCCTGCCCCCAATCCCTCCCAGAATCAGAGTCTTCTCCAATGAGTTAACTCTTCGCATGAGGTGGCCAAAACACTGGAGTTTCAGCTTTAGCATCATTCCTTCCAAAGAAATCCCAGGGCTGATCTCCTTCACAATGGATTGGTTGGATCTCCTTGCACTCCAAGGGACTCTCAAGAGTCTTCTCCAACACCACAGTTCAAAAGCATCAATTCTTCAGTGCTCAGCCTTCTTCACAGTCCAACTCTCACATCCATACATGACCACAGGAAAGACCATAGCCTTGACTAGGCGAACCTTTGTTGGCAAAGTAATGTCTCTGCTTTTGAATATGCTATCTAGGTTGGTCATAACTTTCCTTCCAAGGAGTAAGCGTCTTTTAATTTCATGGCTGCAGTCACCATCTGCAGTGATTTTGGAGCCCAGAAAAACAAAGTCTGACACTGTTTCCACTGTTTGCCCATCTATTTCCCATGTAGTGATGGGACTGGATGCCATGATCTTCATTTTCTGAATGTTGAGCTTTAAGTCAACCTTTTCCCTCTCCACTTTCACTTTCATCAAGAGGCTTTTTAGGTCCTCTTCACTTTCTGCCATAAGGGTGGTGTCATCTGCATATCTGCGATGATTGATATTTCTCCCAGCAATCTTGATTCCAACTTGTGTTTCTTCCAGTCCAGCGTTTCTCATGATGTACTCTGCATATAAGTTAAATAAACAGGGTGACAATATACAGCCTTGACGTACTCCTTTTCCTATTATGAACCAGTCTGTTGTTCCATGTCCAGTTTTAACTGTTGCTTCCTGACCTGCATACAAATTTCTCAAGAGGCAGATCAGGTGGTCTGGTATTCCCCTTTCAGAATTTTCCACAGTTAAGGAGATACCAAATAAGGTAGCTAGTTAGAACCCGATCCTTGAAACCAAAGATCCCAATAAATAAAACACTTCATATGCCATTTATCATAGGGATTAGTAAATAATAAAGAAGAGAGATGTTGATTTTCAATTTTGATTCATGCAGTTAACTTGAATCTGCAAAACATAGTCACTGCTTTAGAGTGAATTCATTTAATCATAAATTATAAAACATTGCAATAATTTGTCATTCTCAACATTTTGTGATTAAAGCTTTTAGCTTTGTTTTTTGATAGTTTTCAAAATTGAGATTTCTTTGTGTATTAATTTAATTAGCAACTAAGTATTGAATCTCTACTATTTAACTATGGATGATCCATTCCTCAGAGATATAACCCATGTGTCTTTAATCTCTGTACTCTAACCTCGGGGACTGGTACTTCACAACAGATAGGCAAGTATTTGGCAAATTCAATATGCCAGAGGCTAGCAGATATTAATGAAGATTCAGTCATCAGAGAATATAAGATTTTGTTGTTTATTTGCTCAGTCATGTGCAACTCTTTGAAACCCCCATGGACTGTAGCCTGCCAGACTCTTTTGTCTGTGGGATTTCCCAGGCAAGAATATTGGAGTGAATTGCCATTTCCTTGTCCAGGGGATCTTCCCAACCCAGGGATTGAACTCATATCTCCTGCATTGGCAAGGAAATTCTTTATCACTTCCCTGGTGGCACAGCTGGTAAAGAATCTGCCTGCAATAAGGGAGACCTGGATTCGATCCCTGGGTTGGGAACATCACCTGGAGAAGGGTATGGCTTCAGTTCAGTTCACTCCCTCAATTGTGTCCGACTCTGCAACCCCGTAAACTGCAGCACACCAGACCTCCCTGTCCATCACAAACTCCAGGAGTCTACTCAAACCCATGTCCATTGATGCCATCCAACAATCTTATTCCATCACCAACTCCCAGAGGTCACTGAGACTCATATCCATCAAGTCAGTGATGCCATCCAGCCATCTCATCCTCTGTCGTCCCCTTCTTCTCCTGCCCCCAATCCCTCCCAGCATCAGAGTCTTCTCCAATGAGTCAACTCTTCGCATGAGGTGGCCAAAACACTGGAGTTTCAGCTTTAGCATCATTCCTTCCAAAGAAATCCCAGGGCTGATCTCCTTCAGAATGGATTGGTTGGATCTCCTTGCACTCCAAGGGACTCAAGAGTCTTCTCCAACACCACAGTGAAAAAGCATCAATTCTTCGGCGCTGAGCCTTCTTCACAGTCCAAGTCTCACATCCATACATGATGACAGGAAAAGCCATAGCCTTGACTAGGCGAACCTTTGTTGGCAAAGTAATGTCTCTGCTTTTGAATATGCTATCTAGGTTGGTCATAACTTTCCTTCCAAGGAGTAAGTGTCTTTTAATTTCATGGCTGCAGTCACCATTTGCAGTGATTTTGGAACCCAGAAAAAGAAAGTCTGACACTGTTTCCACTGTTTCCCCATCTATTTCCCATGAAGTGATGGGACCAGTTGCCATGATCTTTGTTTTCTGAATGATCTTTGTTTCCCAGCATCAGGGTCTTCTCAAATGAGACAGCTCTTCGCATCAGGTGCCCAAAGTATTGGAGTTTCAGCTTCAACAGCAGTCCTTCCAATGAACACTCAGGACTGATCTGCTTTAGGATGGACTGGTTGAATCTCACTGAAGTCCAAGGGATTCTCAGGAGTCTTCTTCAACACCACAGTTCAAAAGCATCAATTCTTCAGCACTCAGCTTTCTTTATAGTCCAACTCTCACATCCATACATGACTACTGGAAAAATCATAGCCTTGACTAGATGGACCTTTGTTGACAATGTAATGTCTCCGCTTTTTAATATGCTATCTAGGTTGGTCATAACTTTCCTTCCAAGAAGTAAGTGTCTTTTAACTTCATGGCTAAAATCACCATCTGCAGTGATTTTGGAGCCCAAAACAATAAAGTCAGCCACTATTTACACTGTTTCCCCATCTATTTGCTATGAAGTGATGGGGCCGGATGTCATGATCTTAGTTTTCTGAATGCTGAGGTTTAATCCAAACTTTTCATTCTTCTCTTTTACTTTCATCAATAGGCTTTTTAGTTCCTATTCATTTTCTCCCATAAGGGTGGTGTCATCTGCATATCTGAAGTGATTGATATTTCTCCCGGCAATCTTTATTCCAGCTTGTGCTTCCTCCAGCCCAGTGTTTTTCATGATGTACTCTGCATAAAAGTTAAATAAGCAGGGTGACAGGTGGACAGCCTTGATGTACTCCTTTTGCTATTTGGAACCAGTCTATTGTTCCATGTTCAGTTCTAACTCTTGCTTCCTGACCTGCATACAGATTTCTTAAGAGGCAAGTCAGATGGTCTGGTATTCCCATCGCTTTCAGAATTTTCCACAGTTGATTGTGATCCACACAGTCAAAGGCTTTGGCATAGTCAATAAAGCAGAAATAGATGCTTTTCTGGAGCTCTTGCTTTTTCGATGATCCAGTGGATGTTGGCAATTTGATCTCTGGTTCCTCTGCCTTTTCTAAATCTAGCTTGAAATTCTCGAAGTTCATGGTTCACATATTGCTGAAGCCTGGCTTGGAGAATTTTGAGCATTACTTTACTAGTGTGTGAGATGAGTGCAGTTGTGCAGTAGTTTGAGCATTCTTTGGCATTGCCTTTCTTTGGGATTGGGATGAAAACTGACCTTTTCCAATCTTGTGGCCACTGCTGAGTTTTCCAAATTTGCTGGCATATTGAGTGTAGCACTTTCACAACATCATCTTTGAGGATTTGAAATAGCTCCACTGGAATTCCATCACCTCCACTAGCTTTGTTCATAGTGATGCTTTCTAAGGCCCACTTGACTTCACATTCCAGGATGTCTGGCTCTAGGTGAGTGTGAGTGATCATGCCATCATGATTATCTGAGTCATGAAGATCTTTTTTGTACATTTCTTTTGTGTATTCTTGCCACCTCTTCTTAATACCTTCTGCTTCTGTTAGGTCCATATGATTTCTGTCCTTTACTGAGCCCATGTTTGCTACCCACTCATACTCTGGTCTGGAGAATTCCATAGACTGTACAGTCCATGGAGTCTAAAAGAGTCTGATACAACTGAGCGACTTGCACTTTGCCACAAGTCAAATTGATGCCTATAGTTATAAAGTCTTGTGACTGAGGTTTACTGCCAAGTGTTCTGGGGTCCTAAAATAAACTGGGACACCAGGAATTGACATCCTTGAGGAGGTGACATTTTAAGTGGATTAGATTCAGTTTAATTTGGAAAACACTTTGAAAAATAAGCAATGATTAGGTGAATAAAGGGGAAAATATTTTCATGTAGTACAAATATGTGTGACTGACCAGACAAAGGAACAATATGAAGCACTTGGGCCATGCTAGGCAGTTCCATTGGCTAGAGGGAGAGATTGTGTGATTGTGTGTGTGTGTATTTCTATAAACATGTGTGTGGAGTGTTAGTTGCTCAGTTAGAGTGTATGTGTGTGTATTGCTCATTTGTGTCCCATTCTTTGCAACTCCATGGACTGTGGCCTGCCAGGTTCTTCTGTCCATGGAATTCTCCAGGCAAGAATATTGGAATGGGTTGTGATTCCCTTCTCCAGGGGGTCTTTCTGACCCAGGGATTGAACCCAGGTCTGCTGCATTGCAGCCAGATTCTTTACCATCTGAGCCACCTGGGAAACCCCATTTTTATAAATGGCTTTAACTAAAGCTGGAATGAGAGACAGGTTCTATCTCAGTCATAAAGGGCCAAGATTTTTAACTGAAGACTTACTTACTTTTTAATGTTAAGGGGGAAAACAAAGAACTTGACCAAAGAAAAAGATCTCTTGGCATCTAGAAAGAAGATTCTAGCTGCAGAGAGGAGTAGTTCTTAGATATAGCCCGACTGGAAGCAATGAGACCAGTCAAGAGTTTAAGTGTATAATTAGATAAGAAGTGCTTTCTGCTCATCATTCATTTTAATTGTTTAATATAATTTCATTTATGTTTGTAATAAAATATTTGTTATACAATCAACTTGGTAAATTTTTTAGAATTTCCTGGAACCCATCCTGTGATAATAAGCTCCTTTTTAATTAGTGGGTCATGGTGGAAAGATCTGACAGGGTGTGGTCCCCTGGAGAAGGGAATGGCAAACCACTTCAGTATTCTTGCCTTGAGAACCCCATGAACAGTAAGAAAAGGCAAAATGATAGGATACTGAAAGAGAAACTCCTCAGGTCAGTAGGGGCACAATATGCTACTGGAGATCAATGGAGAAATAACTCCAGAAAGAATGAAGGGATGGAGCCAAAACAAAAAAGAATACCCAGCTGTGAATGTGTCTGGTGATAGAAACAAAGTCTGATGCTGTATAGAGCAATATTGCATAGGAACCTGGAATGTCAGGTCCATGAATCAAGGCAAATTGGTAGTGGTCAAACAAGAGATGGCAAGAGTGAATGTCAACATTCTAGGAATTAGCAAACTGAAATGGACTGGAATGGGTGAATTTAACTCAGATGACCATTATATCTACTACTGTGGGCAGGAATCCCTAAGAAGAAATGGAGTGGCCATTATGGTCAACAAAAGAGTCCGAAATGCAGTACTTGGATGCAATCTCAAAAATGATAGAATGATCTCTGTTCGTTTCCAAGGCAAACTATTCAATGTCACAGTAATCCAAGTCTATGCCCCAACCAGTAACGCTGAAGAAGCTGAAGTTGAATGGTTCTATGAAGACCTACAAGACCTTTTAGAACTAACACCCAAAAAAGATGTCCTTTTCATTATAGGGGACTGGAATGCAAAAGTAAGAAGTCAAGAAACACCTGGAGTAACAGGCAAATTTGGCCTTGGAATACGGAATGAAGCAGGGCAAAGACTAACAGAGTTTTGCCAAGAAAATGCACTGGTCATAGCAAATACCTTCTTCCAGCAACACAAGAGAAGACTCTATACATGGACATCACCAGATGGTCAACACGGAAATCAGATCGATTATATGCTTTGCAGCCAAAGATGGAGAAGCTCTATCCAATCAGCAAAAACAAGACCAGGAGCTGACTGTGGCTCAGACCATGAACTCCTTATTGCCAAATTCAGACTGAAATTGAAGAAAGTAGGGAAAACCACTAGACCATTCAGGTATGACCTAAATCAAATCCCTTATGATTATACAGTGGAAGTGAGAAATAGATTTAAGGGCCTAGATCTGATAAATAGAGTGCCTGATGAACTATGGAATGAGGTTCGTGACATTGTACAGGAGACAGGGATCAAGACCATCCCCATGGAAAAGAAATGCAAAAAAGGAAAATGGCTGTCTGGGGAGGACTTGCAAATAGCTGCAAAAAGAAGAGAAGCGAAAAGCAAAGGAGAAAAGGAAAGATATAAACATCTGAATGCAGAGTTCCAAAGAATAACAAGAAGAAATAAGAAAACCTTCTTTAACAATCAATGCAAAGAAACAGAGGAAAACCACAGAATGGGAAAGACTAGGGATCTATTCAATAAATTCAGAGATACCAAAGGAACATTTCATGCAAAAATGAGCTCGATAAAGGACAGAGATGGTATGGACCTAACAGAAGCAGAAGATATTAAGAAGAGGTGGCAGGAATACACAGAAGAACTGTACAAAAAGATCTTCACGACCCAGTTAATCACGATGTTGTGATCACTGACCTAGAGCCAGACATCCTGGAATGTGAAGTCAAATGGGCCTTAGAAAGCATCACTATGAACAAAGCTAGTGGAGGTGATGGAATTCCAGTGGAGCTATTTCAAATTCTGAAAGATGATGCTGTGAAAGTGCTGCACTCAATATGCCAGCAAATTTGGAAAACTCAGCAGTGGCCACAAGATTGGAAAAGGTCAGTTTTCATCCCAATCCCAAAGAAAGGCAATGCCAAAGAATGCTCAAACTACTGCACAATTGCACTCATCTCACACGCTAGTAAAGTAATGTTCAAAATTCTCCAAGCCAGGCTTCAGCAATATGTGAACCGTGAACTTCCTGATGTTCAAGCTGGATTTAGAAAAGGCAGAGGAACCAGAGATCAAATTGCCAACATCCACTGGATCATCGGAAAAGCAAGAGAGTTCCAGAAAAATATCCATTTCTGCTTTATTTATTATGCCAAATCCTTTGACTGTGTAGATTACAAGAAACTGTGGAAAATTCTGAAAGAGATGGGTATTCCCATCCACCTGATCTGCCTCTTGAGAAATCTGTATGCAGGTCAGGAAGCAACAGTTAGAACTGGTCATGGAACAACAGACTGGTTCCAAATAGGAAAAGGAGTACGTCAAGGCTGTATATTGTCACCATGTTTATTTAACTTATATGCAGAGTCCATCATGAGAAATGCTGGACTGGAAGAAACACAAGTTGGAATCAAGATTGCTGGGAGAAATATCAATAACCTCAGATATGCAGATCACACCACCCTTATGGCAGAAAGTGAAGAGGAACTAAAAGCCTCTTGATGAAAGTGAAAGTGGAGAGTGAAAAGGTTGGCTTAAAGCTCAACATTCAGAAAACAAAGATCATGACATCTGGTCCCATCACTACATGGGAAATAGATGGAGAAACAGTGGAAACAGTGTCAGACTTTATTTTTCTGGGCTTCAAAATCACTGGAGATTGTGACTGCAACCATGAAATTAAAAGATGCTTACTCCTTGGAAGGAAAGTTATGACCAACCTAGATAGCATATTCAAAAGCAGAGACATCACTTTGCCAACAAAGGTTCGCCTAGTCAAGGCTATGATCTTTCCTGTGGTCATGTATGGATGTGAGAGTTGGACTGTGAAGAAGGCTGAGAATTGAAGAATTGATGCTTTTGAACTGTGGTGTTGGAGAAGACTCTTGAGAGTCCCTTTGAGTGCAAGGAGATCCAACCAGTTCATTCTGAAGGAGATCAACCCTGGGATTTCTTTGGAAGGAATGATGCTAAAGCTGAAACTCCAGTGTTTTGGCCACCTCATGCGAAGAGTTGACTCATTGAAGAAGACTCTGATGCTGGGAGGGATTGGGGGCAAGAGGAGAAGGGGCCAGCAGAGGATGAGATGGCTGGATGGCATCATTGACTCGATGGATGTGAGTCTGAGTGACCTCCGGGAGTTGGTGATGGACAGGAATCCCTGGCGTGCTGCAGTTCATGGGGTCGCAAAGAGTCGGACACGACTGAGCGACTGATCTAATCTGATCTGATCTAATTAGTGGGAATCAACACTCATTTTTTTTTTCTATAGAAAGGCAACATTATATTTTCAAACTTTAATTAGAAATAGTGATTAATATAGAATGTACAATTTGGATATTAGAGAGCCCGGACTAGGAAAAACTTGTATCCTTTACCAGAGCCCTGCCATACCTCTGAATTTACTTCCAAAGCAAATGTTAATGTTTCTTTCACATTTTTCTCATCAGTGAGTTTAATTAGTGATTAGTGGTTGTTGCTTGTGGTTTTTGCATACCCTTTTTTAATAAGTCACAAACTAATGATTACTTCAAAATGTGCTAAAACGAATCATCCTTAAAAATAATTTTTTTCTCAATGTTTTATCTATGCAGGTCTTAGAAACAAGATGTGGGGTAAGCCAAGAAAATGAATAATGCTGTACTGAGCTTTTATAACTATTTTATTTTCCTAAGGAGTGGGACAAACATATTCATCAAAACCACACTGCAAAAGTGTGATGGTATTCGCTTATTCATTCAAAGAACTTGGAATTTAATATAATGTAAAATATAAATGATTAGTCAGTTCATGTCAGAGTAAAAGGGACAACAAAGTGACATTTCAATCTAAACAGAACCTGCTATAGCTAATCTTAATCAGATGTTCTAATAAATGAGTTGAAAGAAAATATTGTAAATTTCTTAATCCAAAAGAAAGCCAATTCTGTGGCTTTTGTTCAAATACCACAAAAAACGATGTGGAAATAATTATGAACAAAATTGTAATGAATATAAATAAGTTGTTCTGAGAATACACAGAAGAACTGTACAAAAAAGATCTTCACAACCCAGATAATCACGATGGTGTGATCACTCACCTAGAGCCAGACATCCTGGAATGTGAAGTCAAGTGGGCCTTAGAAAGCATCACTATGAACAAAGCTAGTGGAGCTGATGGAATTCCAGTTGAGCTATTTCAAATCCAGAAAGATGATGCTGTGAAAGTGCTGCACTCAATATGCCAGCAAATTTGGAAAAGTCAGCAGTGGCCACAGGACTGGAAAAGGTCAGTTTTCATCCCAATCCCAAAGAAAGGCAATGCCAAAGAATGCTCAAACTACCACACAATTGCACTCATCTCACACACAAGTAAAGCGATGCTCAAAATTCTCCAAGCCAGGCTTCAGCAATATGTGAACTGTGAACGTCCAGATGTTCATGCTAGATTTAGAAAAGGCAGAGAAACCAGAGATCAAATTGCCAATATCTGCTGGATCATTGAAAAAGCAAGAGAGTTCCAGAAAAACATCTATTTCTGCTTTATTGACTATGCCAAAGGCTTTGACTGTGTGGATCACAATCAACTGTGGAAAATTCTGAAAGGGATGGGAATACCAGACCACCTGATCTGCCTCTTGAGAAATCTGTATGCAGCTCAGGAAGCAACAGCTAGAATTGGACATGGAACAACAGACTGGTTCCAAATAGGAAAAGGAGTACATCAAGGCTGTCCACTGTCACCCTGCTCATTTAACTTAACTTTTATGCAGAGTACATCATAACAAACGCTGGACTGGAAGAAACACAAGCTAGAATCAAGATTGCCAGGAGAAATATCACCTCAGATATGCAGATGACACCAACCTTATGGCAGAAAGTGAAGAGGAACTCAAAAGCCTCTTGATGAAAGTGAAAGTGGAGAGTAAAAATGTTGGCTTAAAGCTCAACATTCAGAAAACGAAGATCATGGCATCTGGTCCCATCACTTCATGGGAAATAGAACAGAAAACAGTGGAAACAGTGTCAGACTTTATTTTGGGGGGCTCCAAAATCACTGCAGATGGTAACTGCAGCCATGAAATTAAAAGACACTTACTCCTTGGAAGGAAAGTTATGACCAACCTAGATACCATATTCAAAAGCAGAGACATTACTTTGCCAACAAAGGTTCGTGTAGTCAAGGCTATGGTTTTTCCTGTGGTCATGTATAGATGTGAGAGTTGGACTGTGAAGAAGGCTGAGTGCCGAAGAATTGATGCCTTTTAACTGTGGTGTTGGAGAAGATTCTTGAGAGTCCCTTGGACTGCAAGGAGATCCAACCAGTCCATTCTGAAAGATATCAGATTTCTTTTGAAGGAATGATGCTAAAGCTCACACTCCAGTACTTTGGCCACCTCATGCGAAGAGTTGACTCATTGGAAAAGACTCTGATGCTGGGAGGGATTGGGGGCAGGAGGAGAAGGGGACGACAGAGGATGAGATGGCTGGATGGCATCACTGACTCGATGGACGTGAGTCTGAGTGAACTCTGGGAGTTGGTGATGGACAGGGAAGCCTGGTGTGCTGCGATTCATGGGGTCACAGAGTCAGACACGACTGAGTGACTGAACTGAGATGAAGTTATAGATTCTAGTCTATTTCTTTTTTCTATCAAATAGCATTTAATCATTCAAATATATATAAATATATATTATATATCATATGTAAAATATATATATTTGAATATATGATAAATATCACTTAGTATATGATATATACATATATATATTACTTAATATAATACAATAGCTACTTGTATAACTCTTATTATGGACAAGGTCTATATTACATTTTGATGAGTGACATAGACTGAAAGATGAATTCATCATTTATTCATTTTTTCATTGACCAAATATTTATTGAACTACTATTTGCTATCAGGCTCTGTTCTAGATATTGGGGATTTATTTTCAAGAAAAGAAATACCTCATAACTGCCTCTGGGAAGGAAGAGCAATATTAATCAAACAATCTCACTAACAGAGAAAAACTGACAGTCCTGCTAACTGGTGTGAAGGAGAGACATGCCATATATAAGTGAGGGGATATTCTAGTCAGAAAGGTCAGGACAATCTTCCTTGACAGAGTTAAACTTTAGCTGACATTCAAGGGATGAGCTTTTGTACTTAAGTTAAAGGGAGAAGAGGAGAGTATCTAGGAAAAAGAAAATAATGTGTGCAAATTGTAAGTAATTGGAGGAATCATGATGATTACTATGAACCAAAATGAGCCCTGGGTGATTGAAGTGAAGTGAGCCTAGAGTGGGATGATCCAAAAGGGAAATTATGAAATAATTTTAACCAGGAGCAGAGAATTTTTAGGAGAGGGCCTGGAAGGAAAATGTCACATTCTTATTTTTTAAATATCTCTCTAGCTACCTAGTGGAAAGTAGATTGACTAAGACTCAGAGTAGTAGGTCTAGCTCAGGGATAAATCTGAGGTAGAAATGAGCATTGACATGATCATGCTTCTGAATATGAAGCATGTCAGGCTCACCTGTCCATGGAATTCTCTAGGTAAGAATACTGGAGTGGGTAGCCATTTCCTTCTCCAGGGGTTCTTCCCAACTCCAGGGGTTCAACCCAGGGATTCAATCTGGGTCTCCTGCATTACAGGCAGATTCTTTACCATCTGAGCCACCAGGAACGCTTAGAGATTACCTAGAAAAGCAATATTAAGTGACAGAGGAGAAAGTTTTGAATTAAATCCTGAGGAACTCTAACGACTAGAGAGAAGAGGGTGAGATGAAAAATGAGACAGGGAAGGAGCAGCTAGAGGGTTAGGAGAAAACTGAGAGAAATTATGGCATAGAAATGAAGTGAAAGAAAGAGTTTCAGGACAGTAATTAATCACCTCAAATGCTACAGAGATGTGAAATTAAATAAGTATTTTAAATGTATCTATTTTTCTTAATCAACATGAAGCAAGTGATCACATTTTTGAAAATTATGTCATGAAATTGTGATGATTGAAGCCATGTTAGCACAAGTAGGGCAGTGAATAGGAAAGAACAAAAGAAATAAGGACCTCGGGTATAGTTCACTATCTGACTGTCTATAACGGAGAAACCGAGATGAGCCTATAACTGGAGAAGGAGGAAAGGGAGAATAAAACTTGGACTTGGGTTGATCTTCATTTATTTAACTAACTAAACAATTTTGACTATGTTTAAGATCTCTGGGGTAATGATAAGAAGTTGAATTATTGATTCAAAAGAATATAATTTTCAGAGAGGATAAAGTGCTTGTGAATATAGGGTTAGATGGGCTCCACAGCTAGGTGGTGAGAGTTTCTTCAGATAGCATCTTACAAAATAATTCTACTAGTAGAATGGGATGTATATAGGTAGGATAAGGAGAAACTATCTGGTAGTTTCTACTTAAAAAAAAACTCCCATAGAGCAAAAGATAAGGCACAAGGAAGATGTATTATTGATCCATCCAAAGTTGAGCTTAAAATAAAGTAAGAAGCTCTGGGGGGTATAAGTAATATTAAGAATGCCATGAAGTCCCAGTTAATAAAGAGAAAGGAGAGTGGTAAAGACTGAGACAAAGTAGAGAGGTCACAAAAAGGTACTTATTGTGCTGCAGAATAGTTGTAGTGAGAGTATGTGAATAAATACCCCAACAAAAGAAATGTAACAAGAAGTCTATAGTTTGCAAAACAGAAAATTATCCTAAGATATAAGACAATGCTTCTTCCCTTCAAAGAAAGAAAAAATAGATCTGCAAAAGTGAGTATAGCACTTATGGAGTTGAAAGACTGGACACATGTTATTTTAATAGGTGGTAACCATGCTTGAGATAAGGATTTAGGCTGAGTTATTGGAGGTCAGGAAAATTACAGTGAACAGAGGCCCAGAAATAAAGAACAGTGACAGATTTTCATATAGAATGATGATCAGTTCAACGTAGCTAAACCAGAGGATGTATGAAGAGAGCAATAAAATAAAGTTTGGAAAGACAGGTTGAGATGCAGATTGGGGAGGGTTTTCAAGAAAGCTAGGAAGTCATTATAAATATTTCATCATAAAAGCTTGCATTGTAAAAAGCAAAGGCAACAGAGATATCCAAAAAATATGTGAACAAGTAGAACAAAAATAGAATGTATCTAGCCAGATATTTTCTGGATTAAAAAAGGCCATCTGCAGGTTTGCCAAAGAAAGTATGATCAAGTGCCACAATAAAAATATCAACACAGCTACACTTTGCTTCATTAAACACTGATTATCATTGACAAGTGAACCAAAATATTGGCCTTTTCCAAATGGCCTGCTGTGTAAATTTCCAAAGCAAAAATCAGAATTTGATCTTTAATGTAAAATCAGATATATAAGGGACATCTTCTAGTTTTAACAATTTTTGTTTAAAAGCACAGAATGACAGGTGTTTTAAAATAGAAAACAGATATCTTTCAAGTAATTTAACCATGGATATTCTAAAAGTCCTGGATCAGTGACTCAATTTTTCATTTCCAGATCTAGAAGATATTGAAAATACTGTTGTTGAACCCAAGTTCCCGTTCCTAATACACACTGAAGTCAGAGTTAGGAGCAGAGAAATGTTTATTGCAAGGGGAATGGGTGGCTCATTCTCCAAAGACCAGGACTACTAGTGACTTTCAGACAGGAGTTTTTAAAAACGGCTTTAGGGCGAGACTCTTAAGATCAGTTCCTGAACCTTTCATCTGATTGGTTGGTGGTGAGAGTTTCAGTGATTATGTTTCCAGGAACCCAGCCTTCTGGCTCCAATCAGTTTGGGGTCTAGTGCTTGGGGTCAGCATATAGTCACTATCCCCCACTTAAGTTGGGGTCTTAGTTTCTATAGAACAACAGGAAGATAGGCATGACGTAGCTATCTACATCACTTCAGGAGGAACTAGGAGTCCTGTGACTCTGTTCTCCCAATCATTAACTGCTTGTATCTGCTCTTTGGAACTCTTGGAAGGCCTAGGAGACTAAAGCCCCAACCCCAGCCCAACTTTTTCCCTTACAAGCAAGAAACCAGGGACATGAAAGGGCTTTTGTACCCCAAGAGGGCCCCACAGGGTCCTGTGCAGTTTCAATATGAAGTGGTAGAGGCTGAAAATAATTCCAAAGTCTTTCAGATTCTGCCCTTAATCTGGATGTAAGGAGAGAGAATATGCAAGTTGCAAATCAGAGCAGGAAACTGCTACTTTAGTTTTCTCTGGCAAAATGCATTTGGAAAAGAAATTGAAAAAAGACTAAAATGAGTCCTTGATAATCCCGATTTGACCTTTTCTGACAGGTTACAGAAGATGAATTGGCAGAATAAATGGAAGCCATGGTTTTGTTTTGTTTTGTTTTTTTCCCATACATATCCAGAAAAGGCTATTTTATCTTAGGTTTAGGAAGACATTGAAGGTCATTCCTCTGCTCGTATCGTATGATAATGGAAGGTGAATCTATCTACATTTCACTCTGTTTCATCTGAAATAAGTTCCCTTTAAATTGGCATTTAAACATGATCATGCTGTAATATCTTTATAAAAAACTCCATTTCCTTTTTATGATCAATGTATAATTGATAGAGATATCCCAATATTCACAAAAGTGTAGGACTTTAGCTTTTGTAAAATGTAGAATCCATGATCAAATTTATCTTTGTATTGTTTTTCAATAAAATATTTACTTAGTAAACTAAAATATGTAAAAAAACTTTTTGGAATGTAAAACCTACTAAAGAGAAGAAACTTCCTTCTAGCAGTTTTTAATGATCATTTACTTATAAACAGAAAAAGTACTTAATTCAAATGATCCTTATGCAAGCAATGAAGTAAGTCTGAAGTACCTTAAATTAACAACACTTAATTAGCCAATGGCTTGTGTTACAGTATATACTTGAGAAGATATCAACTCTTCAAAATCTATTTTCAAAATTTATTTTTAATCTCTTAAAATGCTTTAGAGTTTGTACATTTCATGAATTCACTTTGGCTTTACTTCCAAATTAAATAATTTGATTGAGTTTTACTGTATCATACAGTAAGAAAAAACTTTTAGTCACTAAAATTGACTACAAAATTCTGTTACTCTTTTAACTGCTTATAAAATTACAGCTTTAAAATGATCATTCCAGCTGAAGTAATACTCAGTGATGATCTTAATTTAATAATTGTACAAACAAAGACAATTAAATAAATGCTTGAGATTTGATTTCTTTGAACAACACACAGATTTAATAGATTGAAAATTAAAGTTGGAGTTTAATGGAGGAAGCCAGTTAGATGTAAACACTAGCTTGATTCTGATGCCTGGGGATCTGAGCAGTCTACCATGCAAAGCCAAGAACACTCTGAAACCCACATGGTTGTCAGTGGCCTGGAGGAACTAAAATAGTACAGACAACAAAACTCTGCTGCCCAGAGTTGTCAGCAGGGAAAACGGGAAGCCACCTTACCTTACAGCAATGCCAAATATCTCAAATATGTCTTCACATTGACCAGTTATTGTCAGATAGAAGTAGGAAAAATGTAAAATCTCATGAACAATTTCACAAAAATTTAACTATTCTGAAAATGATTAGTAATCTGAACTCATTTAACCACTGGGCATGTTTACATTGGAATAGACCAAAGAATTATGTTTACATCTTCAGCATATGGAAGTTCCTATCAGAATAAAGCAATTACCACACTGTACTTTTTAAAACCCTGCTTTGGGCTACAGAAATAGCTACATTAGTTGATGTAGAAAGAGGCATTAAAAAAAAAAAAGAAAGAAAACATACTGAGACTTCTTTGAAATTTTCTTTAAAACAAAATTTTGAAAGAAATTATCTACTTTGCATTTTGATATTCTGGAAATTTCAGTCATTTAAAATGTCATAAAAATATAAAATTCTTGCTTAAGCAATTTGTCAATTACTTCCCACTTTGTTTCCTTTTCTGTCCTCCAAGTTGAATTGTTTTGTAAACCCCAGTTTTAGTTTGAATGTAATGGAAGACCCCTTCTGATCAACAAGAAGTTGAAGTAAGGCAAAGACTTAAATCAGAACACTGTGGAAGAGACATTTCTGTTCATAACACTGAAAGATTAAGAACATAAGGACACATACATACAAATTATATCAGTCATGTATGCACAGCACACTCTTTATATTGTTTTATGTATATGAATTTTTTTTCTTAAAACATCTTGGATAATAATGCACATATAACACACATATAGAAAGTGAGATTCCAATAATGTTCTTGATTGAAATATAAGTTTATACTATGACTAGGATATTTTACTTTTCAACACACAGCCTTACTTGACCAAGCATAAAACTAATGCTAGAAAGAAAGTCTCAGAGTTTTTGATTATTACAAAGATAGAGCATTTGCTGAGAATGAAAGAGAAGGTTGAAGGTGTTTGAGGAAGGAGAGTCAGTATTTCTTCCCTGTCTTCATAGTTATTTACCAAAGGGAAAAATATACTATGGCTGAAAAACATCACAGCATCATCCTTTCCTCTCTCCAACATGAGCTAGCTTACATCACTTTTCCCCAGGACACAAAGCATCAGCCACACCGATTTTCCTTCTGTATTTTATTTCTGTATTTGGACACAACATGCTTTTCTCCAATTCAGAGATAAAAAGACTAATCTTTCCCCAAGAAAAACTCTTCTACCAACCTCTACAATTCAGATCTCATCAAAAATATTCCCCATCAGGGAGGCATCATGGAGTTTATAAAGTCTCTCCTCCACCCTGGGCCTTTCTATATCATTACCTTATTATTTTTATAATGGTATGACTGAAAGTAGGTGCTCAATACATATTTTTTCAATGAATAAATAGTATTTAGAGTGTGTGCCAGTCACTCAGTTGTGTCCAACTCTTTGTGACTCTGTGGATCCTAGCCCACCAGGCTCCTCTGTCCATGGGATTTTCCAGGCAAGAATACTGGAGTGGGTTGCCATTCCCTTCTCCAGAGGATCTTCCTGATCTGGGGATCGAACCCAGGTCTCTGGTATTACAGGCAGATTCTTTACCATTTTAGCAAGTGCTTTAGTACCATCTTCAATTCTCAGAATGCTTATTTAATTACTCAGGTTTTGTCTGTCTTTCTAGACCCAAGTGGAATAGAAGCCACATAAAAACAATGTCTGCTTCAAAGTTTTCACTCACAACTCTAGCACCTAGAATAGCTCCTGGTCCATAGAACTTTACCAATACATATCTGATGAATTGAAAAAAAAATTTTTCAAAGATTTTGTGAAACTCAAAGTGATACCAGTCAGCTTAAAATAGTGATGTGATTTTCTCAAAGGTGATGTAGTTTGTCTGGTGCATGGATCATTCAGGACAGGAAATCACCAAGTGAATAAGACCAAGAGAGAGAGTAAAGCGAGCTCATGGTATTTGTACTGGACTGATTATAATTACTAGAATATAGGAGGTCAAGAAAGAAGGGACTGTGGTAGAAAATGAGAAACAAAGGTGACTAATTATTGGCATGGTCGATGGAACCAAGGAATTATTAAAGGTAAACAGGTGAGCTAAAGAACAGAAAAATGTGGTTGGAGAGGGAAATATTTGAAATAGAGAACTCAGAAGTGGTTCATTTTCTGCTAATGATAAGGTCTGAACATAGTCTGCCTCATAGGAAGTGATAGACTGGAATGAAGTGAAAGAAATGTTTCCTGGAGGTAAAGAAGTACATGAATCAAGAAAGAGTACAAGAACTTGGCCGTTTTGCTTACCAAAATATTGAAGTCATTAAAATGGAGACAAGAGGATAGACACAGTAAAATACTATAATTTAAAAGTTAAATTCTTCAATTAATGAGAGGAATGGATGAAAGTGAAAGTGAAAGTCGTTCAGTCCTATCTGACTCTTTGCGACTCATGGACTGTACAGTCCTGGAATTCTCCAGGCCAGAATACTGGAGTGGGTAACCTTTCCCTTCTCCAGGGGATTTTCACAACCCAGGGATCGTATCCAAGTCTCTCACATTACAGACGGACTCTACCAGCTGAGCCACAGGAGCGGGTAGCCTATCCATTCTGCAGCAGATCTTCTCGACCCAGGAATGGAACTCAGGTCTCCTGAATTGCAGGTGGATTTTTTTATCAACTGAACTATCAGTTCTTTAGTTAATGAAAGAAATGGATAGGAAGTCAGAATAAAAGGGCAAAAGGAAAGAGGGTGGGCAACTGTGGTGACTGGTATGAGCATGGAAAGAGTAAGGATTTTGTTGTCATTATTATCTCGATTTTCATGACTGTATACTTCTTAAACGGGGAAGGCAATGGCACTCCACCCCAGTACTCTTGCCTGGAAAATCCCATGGATGGAGGAGCCTGGTAGGCTCCATATACTTCTTAAAGGGGGTGAAATATTTTGGAAGTTGCAATTGGGAGAAAGGATGACTAAGTGCTTGTTGCATTGAACTGAAATATAAGAGATAGAAAATTACAATAAAAAATAAAACAAAACAAAAAACAAAACAGACTCCACAGCAAGGACAGCAGTAGAAACGGAGCCATATGTACAGAAGATTCAAGAAGAGATGGTGGAGATAAGGTTGACCAGTACCTAATAGCTTGAGGATTGCAGTGAAATGAAGACTGTTACCATACATTCTTGGGTGGAGATAAACTGATTTGCTTTATTTACAAAAGCATAAACACAAGGCAGAAACTCAGTGCCCATCAGTGCACTTAACACCCTGAAATCTAGGAATTCTGGGACAACCTAAAAGTATAGAGTGAGGAGGAAGGAGGGAAGGGGGTCAAGATGGGGGGGACACATGTACATCTATGTCTGATTAATGTTGATGTATGGCAAAAACCATCACAATATTGTAAAATAATTATCATCCCATTATAATAAATTAAGGAATTTTTAAAAATACACAAAAATTAAGTCATCAAATGGGGAATAGTCAGCACTGCTGAGTCAAAAGTTAGTTGCTCTGTTTTTTGTTGGCTACTTATCTATTAATACATTCCACTCAAAGCAGAGAACACTGTCAGGCATATAGCTGGACCTCAATAAGCATTTGTTCAATGAATAAATACCATTTACCATTATCTGCTATTTCTTGATTACTTACTCCTTTGCTTTTAAATACCACTGGAAAGAAAAATACATATTTTTTCCCAATGAGTTCCAAAATATTGTTTTCAGCTCTTTTCATATGCCAATAACTTCTTATCATATAACAGATGCTGTTTCTGCTTTGTGATAGCTATGCCTAATTTTGCTAAAATTGCTATCCATCATCAATTCTAAAAGCCCTATGGCATCTTGTGACATTTGAAGATCAATTGCTACTAGAGTCAATTATGAAAAACTGTTTTAATGGGCCTATAATTGATATTGGTATTTTCTATTTTTGGAATTTACTCAGAATATCCAGATCATTGTTTTAGTCACAATACAAAGAAAACTCTAGATCTAGTCTCAGAAAATTGTTTAAATGACTCTTTTCAAAGAACATTTTCTTTTATGTTTTGAAAATCTGAAAATTGAGAAGAACGGATTGAGTGCAAATGGTAAAAATTTTACTTGATTTCTTTCTAATTCTTTCTCATAAAGTCTTATTTCTCATTGAAATAAGCTCTAACAATAACAGTCTACATCACTAACATGTTTTTGTGAGTCTTTGAGATAACTGATCTCATGGAGCTTTGGGTGCATAAAATGGGTTTTTGAATTATATCTGATGCATAGGGGTAAATTACACTCGAATTATAATCATTCTTAGATCTTGTTCTGATATGAAATCCTAGCCTCTGTTAAAAATAAGCAGTATTTTTTATATTTAGAGTATTCATATTTGCTAAATGTAAATTTTCTGTTATGATTTAGAAGCAACATGGTATGGGGAAAAAGAAAAATGGCAAGGTTTGAATACAGGGCACCTTATTTCATTCTTTTTATCAAATATTTTTAACTGCCAGGCACTACCAAAAAAAATGTAGTGTCACAATGTAGAAAAATGGAGACAGTTTCTGCCATGAGGAATTTACAGTTTATTAAAAGGTGCAAGTAAGAAAAGAGCAATTGTGGTATGATAAATTATATGGGACATGTTAAGGTTGCCAACAAAGGTTCATATAGTCAAAGCTATGGTTTTTCTAGTAGTCATGTTCAGATGTGAGAGTTGGATCATAAGAAGGATGAGCACCAAATAATTGATTTTTTTTTTTTTTTTTTAATTTAGGTGCTGGAGAAGACTCTTGAGAATATCTTGAACTATAAGGAGATCAAACTAGTCAATCCTAAGGGAAATCAACCCTGAATGTTCATTGGAAGGACTGATGCTGAAGCTGAAGCTCCGAACTTTGGCCACTTGATGTGAAGAGTCAACTCGTTGAAAAAGACCCTGATGCTGGGAAAAATTGAAGCTAGGAGGAGAAGGGGGCAACAGAAGATGAGATGGTTGGATGGCATCATTGACTTAAAGAACATGAGTTTGAGCAGACTCCGGGAGATAGTGAAGGACAGGGAAGGCTGCAGTGCTTCGCTCCATGTGGTCAGAAAGAGTTAGATATGACTTAGCGACAGAATAATCACAAAGGGTTGTCAGACTTAATACTATTTCCCAGTTAAATCTTAATTTCAAATAAACCATGAATAATTTTGTTTATGAATTTGTCCCAAATATTGAATGGTATATAAACTTAACACGCAATCTATGGAAAATGGATCCAAGCTAAACTTTCACTATAAGAGAGTCTTAACCAAGGATATAGTATGTACATGTAGTATAGAAATGTAGTATGAAAAACATGCTAAGGGGACATGGTATTGTGATATGGTGAGATTAGTATGGTATGAGGGGCATTCACAACAACCCAGAGGAGATTTCTAGTAACTAATTCCTTATATGGCAGTGAAGCCTACGTAAGAGACTGGCTTCAGTGACAGATTGAGTATCGTAAGTGCATAGATAAATGTTAGTCGAAGAGTGGTTTCAGATGACCTGCATCAAAATCACCAAGTTCAATTCAGTTCAGTTCAGTCCCTCAATTGTGTCTAACTCTTTGTGACCCCATGAATCGCAGCATGCCAGGCCTCCCTGTCCATCACCAACTCCCTGAGTTCAATCAGACTCACGTCCATTGAGTCAGTGATGCCATCCAGCCATTTCATCCTCTGTCGTCCCCTTCTCTTCCTGCCCCCAATCCCTCCCAGCATCAGAGTCTTCTCCAATGAGCCAACTCTTCGCATGAGGTGGCCAAAGTACTGAAGTGTCAGCTTCAGCATCATTCCTTCCAAAGAAATCCCAGGGCTGATCTTCAGAATGGACTGGTTGGATCTCCTTGCAGTCCAAGGGACTCTCAAGAGTCTTCTCCAACACCACAGTTCAAAAGCATCAATTCTTCGGCGCTCAGCCTTCTACACAGTCCAACTCTCACATTCATACATGACCACAGAAAAAACCATAGCCTTGACTGGACGGACCTTTGTTGGCAAAGTAATGTCTCTGCTTTTGAATATGCTATCTAGTTTGGTCATAACTTTCCTTCCAAGGAGTAAGCAACTTTTAATTTCATGGCTGCAGTCACTCTCTGCAGTGATTTTGGAGCCCCCAAAATAAAGTCTGACACTGTTTCCACTGTTTCCCATTCTATTTCCCATGAAGTGATGGGACCAGATGCCATGATCTTCATTTCCTGAATGTTGAGCTTTAAGCCAACATTTTTACTCTCCACTTTCACTTTCATCAAGAGGCTCTTTAGTTCCTCTTCACTTTCTGCCATAAGGGTGGTGTCATCTGCATATCTGAGATTATTGATATTTCTCCTGGCAATCTTGATTCCACCTTGTGCTTCTTCCAGCCCAGCATTTCTCATGATGTACTCTGTGCATAAGTTAAATAAACAGGATGACAATTTACAGCCTTGATGTACTCCTTTTCCTATTTGGAACCAGTCTATTGTTCCATGTCCAGTTCTAACTGTTGTTTCCTGACCTGCATACAGATTACTCAAGAGGCAGGTCAGGTGGTCTGGTATTCCCATCTCTTTCAGGATTTCCACAGTTTATTGTGATCCACACAGTCAAAGGCTTTGGCATAGTAAATAAAGCAGAAATAGATGCTTATCTGGAACTTTCTTGCTTTTTCCATGATCCAGCAGATATTGGCAATTTGATCTCTGGTTCCTCTGCCTTCTCTAAAACCAGCTTGAACATCAGGAAGTTCACAGTTCACATATTGCTAAAGCCTGGTCTGGAGAATTTTGAGCATTACTTTACTAGCATGTGAGATGACTGCAATTGTGAGGTAATCTGAGCATTCTTTGGCATTGCCTTTCTTTGGGATTGGAATTAAAACTGACCTTTTCCAGTTCTGTAGCCACCGCTGAGTTTTCCAAATTTGCTGGCATATTGAGTGCAGCACTTTCACAGCATCATCTTTCAGGATTTGAAATAGCTCAACTGGAATTCCATCACCTTCACTAGCTTTGTATGTAGTGATGCTTTCTAAGGCCCACTTAACTTCACATTCCAGGATGTCTGGCTCTAGGTCAGTGATCACACCATCGTGATTATCTGGGTCGTGATGATCTTTTTTGTACATTTCTTTTGTGTATTCTTGACACCTCTTCTTAATATCTTCTGCTTTTGTTAGATCCATACCATTTTTGTCCTTTATTGAGCCCATCTTTGCATGAAATGTTCCTTTGCTATCTCTAATTTTCTTGAAGAGATCTCTAAAATTTCCCATTCTGTTGTTTTCCTCTATTTCTTTTCATTGATCACTGAGGAAGGCTTTCTTATCTCTTCTTGCTATACTTTGGAACTCTGCATTCATATGTTTATATCTTTCCTTTTCTCCTTTGCTTTTCGCTTCTCTTCTTTTCACAGCTATTTGTAAAACCTCCCCAGACAGCCATTTTGCTTTTTTTGCATTTCTTTTCCATGGGGATGGTCTTGATCCCTGTCTCCTGTACAATGTCACGAACCTCATCCCATAGTTCATCAAGCACTCTATCAGATCTATGCCCTTAAATCTATTTATTACTTCCACTGTAGAATCATAAAGGATTTGATTTAGGTCATACCTGAATGGTCTAGTCGTTTTCCCTACTTTCTTCAATTTAAGTCTGAATTTTGTAGTAAGGAGATCATGATCTGAGCCACAGTCAGCTCCTGGTCTTGTTTTTGCTGACTGTATAGAGCTTCTCCATCTTCAGCTGCAAAGAATATAATCAGTCTGATTTCGGTGTTGACCATCTGGTGATATTCATGTGTAGAGTCTTCTCTTGTGTTGTTGGAAGAGGGTATTTGCTATGACCCGTGCATTTTCTTGGCAAAATTCTTAGTCTTTGCCCTGCTTCATTCTGTATTCCAAAGCCAAATTTGCCTGTTACTTCAGGTGTATCTTGACTTCCTACTTTGATGTTAAACTTCCTGAACCCCAGGCTTCCCTAGTGGTTCAGTGGTAAAGAATCCACCTGCCATTGCAGGAGACATGAGTTCAATACCTGGTCTCGGACAGCTAAGCCCATATACAATAACTACTGAGCCTGTGCTCTAGAATTGGGGAACCACAACTACTGAAGCCCATGTGCCTAGAACACATGTTCCAGAAGAGAAGCCACAACAATGAGAAGCCTGTGCATGGCAAAGAAGAGTAGTCCCCTCTCACCACAACTAGAGAAAAGCCCATGCAGCAATGAAGACCCATTACAACCAAAAAAAAAAAAAAAAAAATCCTGGGCCCCATCCACTTTCCAAATCTAACTTTATCACAAGTACCCAGATGATTCTTACACAGTGAAATCTGATAATCCCTGATAGAGATGATGGATAAAAGGGTGCACCTGGATATTTATCACCCAAGGACAGTACAGTGTAACAATAGCATATAGTTCAGAATGATAAAGAATATTACCGAAAGAAATGGAGTCCCTGGGTAAACTTGAAGGACCCTTCAGAATAATCACAAAACCAGATGAGGATGGTGTCAGGGAAACCAAGGTTATAGTTTTTCAAATTTAGATGTCCCAAGTGAAATCTTTTAAAACACCCAGTACTGAAAGTTTGCTTTTTTCTTAGGTTTATGCTACATGCTTCAGAGACAGGTTGTTTAAACTCTAAACCTCCAGTACCTAGCACAGAAGATGTATTCTAATTTTTTTGTTTAATGAATGCATGAAAATGTTCAAAGCTTTGTAATGACAAATTGTACTATTTGCCATAAATAGTATTCTTCCAGATGGAATCTCTTCTGAGCGAGGAGATGCATTATAAAATTTACTTTGTGAAATTGTCTGTTAAACGTGAGGTAAATACTATTTTCTAATTTTAAGTTTTGCTCACATGTAAAAATTTTCTTAGAAAAATGGTTATTTTATATATGCATATTTGGACTTAGATTCTCATAACATTTGAACTGGCAAAAATTTTCATTGTTTCTTAACTAAAAGGGAACTATCTCTAACTATTATTCAATACAACAAAAATCATTTAATAAGATGCTAATATGACTCCTTTACAATGATATATCTGTGCTCTTTCATTTTCTCTATGTTATAAATCTCCATATTGGATAAGATTATAGCAGCTTTTCAGATATACATTAGATGAGTTGGCATACATAACCCAGAGCTTTATATTTTAAAATAATCTAACCAGGATTCATTTTTTAAAGAATGAAAAAAGGAAAGAAAATAAAAAGTCATAAAATGGCCCTACATATTATATCTCTGTCAGCATATGAATGTGCCTAGCTTTTCAGCATCCTCTATTTCAATTTTGGTTTGGTTACTCAGTGCCATTTAATTCACCACTTCCATTTAAAAATTTCATACAGCTTTCCAATGCCCACTGAAATTTTTATTTTTATTTAGCTTATTTATTTAGCACATGAACTTTTAGCACAAAACAATGAAACAAATACAAGGAGGTTATAAAATTATCGCAATAAGCATTCTAGAAATTAGAAGAAAAAATACCTCCTGTGTTGGGAAGGAATATTCATGAAAATGAAACTTCATTCATGTGAATGAAACTATATATATATTTCCTATATATGTTTCAGTCAAAAGAAATGGCTTCTTTTGCCCCTCAGGTGGAAAGTCTGAATCAGCATTTAAATGGAAAGAATTCTAATTTAGATTTCAGCAAATGGAATCAAAAAATAGAAATCAGGCATTGGCTGAAAAGTTGCCTTTAAGGTTATACTGAGTTATACATACATGAAGATTTAGATCTAATCAAACACATCAGATTCATTATCTAAATAAAATATCCAGTCCATATCTAATTTAATCATCAAATACCTATTCCCCAGAATAAAGTAGTTTAAAAATATCCTTCTAATGGTTCATTTTATTACATTTTTAATATTTATTTTAGATTCCAAGGTACAAAGAAAAACAATGTATTGCTAAAATAGCTCTATATCTGAGTCTTGATTTTTTACATATTTTCATAACACTGCTCACTGAAAACATCTCCTGGAAACCTTTAAAATAATAATGAAAGCTACACTTGAAGGGCCTCATATAATAAGATGCCATTTCTGTTTATACTAATAATGTGCCTACTTCAAATTCAAACCAGCTGTCAGTCAATTTAGAAGTTATTCCCAGCTCATAAAATTTCTACAAGTATGGGAACTGTATGTGAGCAGGGTTACCATCTGTCTTGTACACCATCTATGTCTTGCACCAATAAGATAATCCAGCATTTTGTAAGCATTCTATAGAAGTGAGTTTTGGATAACTTAATCAATTAAGTAATAGCTTAATTGAACTTTCCAAGAATTCAAAATGTTGAAATAAACATTGATTACAGTAACTCATGATATGTTAGAAATCAAAAGTAGAAAAGACCTTGGGAAAAACAGTTGATTGACTGTGTCTGTTTCTCAAACAAGAATCAGAAGTGTCCATATAGAAGAGGCTATACTTCAGAGAAGGCAATGGCACCCCACTCCAGTACTCTTGCCTGGAGAATCGGGCTGCAGTCCATGGGGTCACACACAGTCAGACACGACTGGGCGACTTCACTTTTACTTTTCACTTTCACTTTTCACTTTCCTTCATTGGAGAAGGAAATGGCAACCCACTCCAATGTTCTTGCCTGGGGAATCCCAGGGACAGGGGAGCCTGGTGGGCTGCCATCTATGGGGTCACACAGAGTCAGACATGACTGAAGTGACTTAGCAATAGCAATACTTTGTACAACTCCACATTCTCCTCTTCTATCACAAAACGCTGAACACAAGTATTGTTCTTGCTGCTGTTCAGTAGTTAAGTCATGTCCAACTCTTTGTAACCCCATGGACTGCAGCATGTCAGGCTTTTCTGTGCTTCATTATCTCCCAGAGTTTGCTCAGGTTCATGTTCATTAAGTTGGTGATGCTATATAACCATCTCAATATTTAATAATTGAATCAGAGTGGGAAACTGTAACTTCCCCTTCTGAGCTTCCATGTTTATAACAATATTACATAATTATGTTTTCACAGTCTTTGAGTATGCTGTTCCCTCTTCCAAGAATGCCCTCCCTCTGCACTTCACTGGGCTATTGTCTAAATACCCCGTGCCATCTCTGTCTCCTTTGGCAGAGACAATATTTAAATGCATTCTTTAGTCTTTTGGACTCTGGGGGAGGGAGAGGGTGGGATGATTTGGGAGAATGGCATTGAAATAGGTATAATATCATGTTTGAAACAAGTCTCCAGTCCAGGTTCCATGCCCGAACTGATACCGGATGCCTGGGGCTGGTGCACTGGGATGACCCAGAGGGATGGTATGGGGATGGAGGAGGGAGGAGGGTTCAGGATGAGGAACATATGTATACCTGTGGCGGATTCATTTTGATATATGGCAAAACCAATACAATACTGTAAAGTTAAGTAAAATAAAATTAAAAAAAAATGCTGTTCTTTTTTATAGGTTGTTGCCAGGAAGGGGATGCCCACTCAGCTTCCACATTTCCCAGGTCCATTTGTATCTTTATTAAGAAGATGTGGCAAGAATACACAGAAGAACTGAACAGAAAAAGTTTTAAGGACCCGGATAATCACAATGGGGTGATCACTCACCTAGAGCTAGATATCCTGGCGTGTGGAGTTAAATGGGCCTCAGGAAGCAATACTACAAACAAACCTAGTGGAGGTGATGGAATTCCAGCTAAGCTATTTCTTTTCTTTCTTTTTTTTTTTTTTTTTTGCTTAACTTTACAATATTGTATTGCTTTTACTATACATCGAGATGGATCCGCCACCAGCATACATGTGTTCCCCATCCTGAACCCTCCTCCCTCCCCCCTCCCCACATCATCCCTCCAGGTCGTCCCAGTGCTCCAGCCCCAGGCATCTGTTATCAGACATCATACCTGGACTGACGACTCGTTTCAGATATGATATTATACATATTTCAGTGCTATTCTCCCCAATCATCCCACCCTCTCCCTCTCCCAGAGTCCAAAAGTCTGTTCTATACATCAGTGTCTCTTTTGCTGTCTCGAAAATAGGGTTATTGTTACCATCTTTCTAAATTCCATATATATGCGTTAGTATACTGTATTTGTGTTTTTCTTTCTGGCTTACTTCACTCTGTATAATAGGCTCCAGTTCCATCCACCTCCTTAGAGTTGATTCAAATGTATTCTTTTTAATGGCTGAGTAATACTCCATTGTGGAAATGTACCACAGCTTTCTTATCCATTCATCTGTGGATGGACATCTAGGTTGCTTCCACGTTCTGGCTATTGTAAACAGTGCTGCTATTTCAAATACTAAAAGATATTGCTATAAAAGTGCTGCACTCAAGTTACCAGCAAATTTGGAAAACTCAGCAATGGCCACAGGACTGGAAAAGGTCAGTTTTCATTCCAATCCAAAAGAAGGGCAACAGCAAAGAATGTTCAAACTACCACAAAATTGTACTCATTTCACAAGCTAGCAAAGTAATGCTCAAAGTCCTTCAAGCCAAGCTTCAACACAACGTGAACTGAAAATTTCCATATGTACAAGCTGGAATTAGAAAAGGCAGAAGAATCAGCGATCAAATTGCTAACATTCTCTGGATCAAAGAAAAAGCAAGGGAATTCCAGAAAAAACATCTATTTCTGTTTTATTGACTGTGCCAAAGCCTTTGACTGTGTGGATCACAACAAACTATGGAAAATTCTTAAAGAGATGGGAATACCAGGCCACCTGACCTGCTTCCTAAGAAATCTGTATGCTGGTCAAGTAGCAACAGTTAGAACCAGACATGTTCCAAATTGGAACAGACTGGTTCCAAATTGGGAAAGAAGTACATCAAGGCTGTATATTGTCACCCAGCTGATTTAACTTATAAGCAGAGTACCCCATGAAAAATGCCAGACTGGATGAAGCTCAAGCTGAAATAAAGATTGCTGGAGAAATATCAGTAACCTCATATGCGGATGACTCCACCCTAATGGTAGAAAATGAGGAACTAAAGAGACTTTTGATGAAGGTGCAAAAGGAGAATGATAAAACTGTCTTAAAATTCAACATCAAAAAACTAAGATCATGTCATCCAGTCCCATCTCTTCATGGCAAATAATTGAGGGGAAAATGGAAACAGTGACAGACTTTATTTTCTTGGGCTCCAAAATTTCTGTGAATGGTGACCACAGTCATGGACGCTTGCTCCTTGGAAGAAAATCTATGACAAAACTAGATAGTGTTTTAAAAAGTAGAGACATCACTTTGCTGACAAAGGTCCTTATAGTCAAAGCTATGTTTTTTCCAGTAGTCATGGGTGTAAGGATGTGAGAGTTGGGCCATAAGAAGGCTGAGCACCGAAGAACTGATGCTTTTGAATTGCAGTGCCTAAGAAGACTCTTGAGACTCCCTTGGACAGCAAGGAGACCAAGCCAGTCAATCCTTAAGGAAATCAACCCTGAATATTCATTGAGTGGACTGATGCTGAAGCTGAAGCTCCATAATTTGGCCACCTCATGTGAAGGGCCAACTCATTTGAAAGGACCCTGATGCTGGAAAGATTGAAGGTAGGAGGAGAAGAGGGTAACAGAAGATGAGGTGGTTGAATAGTATCACAAGCTTGATGGACATAAGTTTGAGCAAACTCTGGGTGATAGTAAAGGACAGGGAAGCATAGCTTGTGGCAGTCCATGGGGTCTCAAAGGGTCAGGCATGACTGAGCAGCTGAACAACAAAGCACTGACTTAACTGATGCTTGTGGTATCTTAGGAAAGTCTTCTAAATCTTTTCTATCAAAGATAATTTAACTATGTAAATCAAGGAGACCACAGACCTGAGTTTTAATCTACAAAGACATTATGCATCACTGTAATTTTACCAATTGGAAAGGAACCTCTTCTCAGGAATAGTACTTATATAAGTGGAAGGATATATATATATTTTAAGCTGCTTGTGTGGGTGGCGGAGTTTGGGGGTGACTAGGAGGCTATTGACAGTATGCACAAATAATGAAAGTTCTTAAAATGGCATTATAAGAATGGTGGGTCTGATTAATTGCATATATTCTGATTCATGGGGGGATGCACACTGTGGTCAGAAAAGAGTGGCTCAGGGCAATACTAAGAACAAATACTGTCCCCACACAGTCCTTTCCAAACTTATTCTGTGTAGTACTCAGTCTCAATGCAGATTATATATTGAACAAAAATGCTATTATCATCTTCTAAAAGTGTGCTAAATTTTTGACCTTACAAATCATTTGTCTAAATTTGGACTTATTCTTATGTACTGTGTGATGTACTGCATGATATCCATCGAATACTATTGTGTACATATATATATATATATATATATATATATATATATATATCACTTCAGTACAGTTCAGTCACTCAGTCGTGTCTGACTCTTTGCAACCCTATGAATCGCAGCACGCCAGGCCTCCCTGTCCATCACCAATTCCCGGAGTTCACTCAGACTCACATCCATAGAGTCAGTGATACCACCCAGCCATTTCATCCTCTGTCGTCCCCTTCTCCTCCTGCCCCCAATCCCTCCCAGCATCAGAGTCTTTTCCAATGAGTCAACTCTTCGCATGAGGTGGCCAAAGTACTGGAGTTTCAGCTTCAGCATCAGTCCTTCCAATGAACACCCAGGGCTGATCTCTTTCAGAATGGACTGGTTGGATCTCCTTGCAGTCCAAGGGACTCTCAGGAGTCTTCTCCGACACCACAGTTCAAATGCATCAATTCTTCAGTGCTCAGCTTTCTTCACAGTCCATCTTTCATATCCATACATGACCACTGGAAAAACCATAGCCTTGACTAGATAGACCTTTCTTGGCAAAGTAATGTTTCTGCTTTTGAATATGCTATCTAGGTTGGTCATAACTTTCCTTCCAAGGAGTAAGTGTCTTTTAATTTCATGGCTGCAATCACCATCTGCAGTGATTTTGGAGCCCCAGAAAATAAAGTCTGATACTGTTTCCATTGTTTCCTCTTCTATTTCCCATGAAGTGATGGGACCAGATGCCATGATCTTCGTTTTCTGAATGTTGAGCTTTAAGCCAACATTTTCACTCTCCTCTTTCATTTTCATCAAGAGGCTTTTTAGTTCCTCTTCACTTTCTGCCATAAGGGTGGTGTCATCTGCATATCTGAGATTATTGATATTTCTCCAGACAATCTTGATTCCAGCCTGTGCTTCTTCCAGTCCAGTGTTTCTCATGATGTACTCTGCATAGAAGTTAAATAAGCAGGGTGACAATATACAGCCTTGATGTACTCCTTTTCCTATTTAGAACCAGTCTGTTGTTCCATGTCCAGTTCTAACTGTTGCTTCCTGACTTGCATATAGGTTTCTTAAGAGGCAAGTCAGGTGGTCTGGTACTCCCATCTCTTTCAGAATTTTCCACAGTTTATTGTGATCCACACAGTCAAAGGCTTTGGCATAGTCAATAAAGCAGAAGTAGATGTTTTTCTGGAACTCTCTTACTTTTTTGATGATCCAGCGAATGTTGGCAATTCGATCTCTGGTTTTTCTGCCTTTTCTAAAACCAGCTTGAACATCTAGAAGTTCACAGTTCACCTATTGCTGAAGCCTGGCTTGGAGAATTTTGAGCATTACTTTACTAGCATGTGACATGAGTGAAATTGTGCCATAGTTTGAGCATTCTTTGGCATTGCCTTTCTTTTGGATTGGAATGAAAACCGACCTTTTCCAGTCCTGTGGCCACTGCTGAGTTTTCCAAATGTGCTGGCATATTGAGTGCAGCACTTTCACAGTACTGTATAAGAAGCAAATAATGTATTTTATGGAACATAGTAAGTTTGAAATATTTGTTCAATGATTAACGACATAGTAAGACAATTTATTCCACTATTGTAAAGGTAAATACACTCCCATAATACAAATTGGAAGAAACATTAATAGAGGGTATTATTTATCTAAAGGAGTAGGCCAAAAGAAATTAGTATCACGTAGGGCTTAAGCATTTGGACTTCAGAACAACTGATTTTTTTACTCCATCCTGTCTAACCCTTGTGATCTGTGACCTTGAGGAAACTACATAAGTCATCCTCACTTTCATTTTAATATATGCCCCATAGTGTTTAATGAGATTTGAATCAGATAATTTAAGTGCTTGGCATACTATATGTTATTTTAAAAACTATTACTACATGTTAGCCATAATTAATATTATTTCTTGAAGATAATTTATGGACTCCAAACTAAATTCTTTGTCAAAAAAATTCTGTATTTGAAATACATATTTAAACTGTTAGTCCTTTCCCCTTCAATGTTAACTGTACATATTAATATGAAAATTATATAAATTTATAAAATGGTGTTTTGATCTTCATAATGTGTAGATCTCCTTTTGTAGACTTTTATGATGTCTTCCATTTTCTCTTCTGGAGAAAATGATAAGTGAAGCTAACACATCTGTTATAGTGACCTGTGCTGAAATAGATGGGGCTACAAACTTGGTTGCTATCTCCACTTTTGCATCAGGTTGCTAATCATATTTGGGGAAGTTATTTAACCCTTCTGAACTAGTTTGCTACTCTAAAAATGGCAATCAAAGAAATAACTTCTCAAAATTCAACTTAAAGGAAAAACTAACATGAATGATTTTAAGTGTTTTCTCAATATAAAATTTATATAAATGTTCAGCTATAGTAATAACTGTATGGAGACAGTTACTAAACTTATCTTGGTGATGATTTCATATTGTAAGTAAAGGTCAAATCACTACGTAGTACACTAGAGACTCGGAGAAGGCAATGGCACCCCACTCCAGTACTCTTGCCTGGAAAATCACATGGATGGAGGAGCCAGGTAGGCTGCAGTCCATGGGGTCGGGTAGAGTCGGACACGACTGAGCGACTTCACTTTCACTTTTCACTTTGATGCACTGGAGAAGGAAATGGCAACCCACTCCAGCGTTGTTGCCTGGAGAATCCCAGGGGCGGAGGAGCCTGGTGGGCTGCCGTCTATGGGGTCGCACAGAGTCGGACACGACTGAAGTGACAGCAGCAACAGCAGCATACTAGAGACTAACATGACATTGTATGTTAACTCTATTTCAATGAAAAGCAGAGAGTTAACTTTTACAGGTGTATATTTCCATTTCTAATCACTATCTGCTACAGTGATTACCAGGAAAACAGTTGATGGAGTAATTGATTGATTGATTGATCACTTCATTACATTAATCTAGAAATAGGAAAAATATGATCTTGTATCTCATCTGAAAGACATCTGCATCAAATCCTCCTCTACTTTGCAGTATAAAAGTGTGCTTATGCTAAAGTGCCTCATTTACAGGAAGAAATAGCTCCCTGCCAAAAAAGAGCAATGTAACATAATTACTCTTGGCTTGGAAGCCTACTATTAGTTTATTCAATGACTTTCTCAAATGGTGCTGGGAGAATGACATGAAACATTTTTGTTAGAAAAAAACATCTCTTGGCTTATGTATAATATAGACACAGAAGAAAAATATGAACGGTGGGAATAAGCCTACATTCAACAGTGACAAACTACTTGCCACAAAAATTTCTTAGGTTTAAAGTCTCTGGCTCTATTCTTGAGTTATGAGTGAGTGGTACACAATATTACAATACATTCTAACATCAAACTGGTGTCTCTCTTCTGCTTGATCATATAACCAGTTACCTAGCCATTTGCTGCTGCTAAGTCACCTCAGTTGTGTCCGACTCTGCGCGACCTAGTCATTTAGACCTATTCAAATAGGACAGAGAAGCAGGTGAGACATAAAAGGATCAATACCTGGATAAAACCAAACATCTAGAATTTTGGTTGAATTTTTATTGTGAGATATCTGTAGAACAGAGTGATGATTTTCAAAGCATCAAAACAATAAATATGTCAACATGAGATTCTTATAGATTCTTACTAACCAGAAATTTATTAACATAGAAGTTTATGGTTAAAGCCTGTGAAATTTCAATACCCCTTTATGAGGCAGTATAAAGTACTTTGGGCTTCCCTTGTGGCTCAGACAGGAAAGAATCTTCCTGTAATGCAGGAGATCCAGGTTTAATCCCTGGGTTGGGAAGACCCATGGGGAAGTGAATGACTACACACTCCATTATTTTTGCCTGGGAAATCCCACAGACAAAGAAGCCTGTTGGGCTACAGTCTATGGGGTTGCAGAGTTGGACACAACTGAGCAATGAAGCACACACACATGCATAAAGTACTTTAGATTTGAGGGTCACACAGCCATTGGTTTGAATACTGTTTCATTGCTTACAATAATGACTTAGGGCAATTAAATTAGCCTCCCCAAGTCTCATTTTCTTAATGGGATAAAAAGAGAATAATAATAGTTCTAATTCTTGAATTCTGAAAATTAAATAATAAGATGATAAAATTTTCTCAGAAAGATGGTATATATCAATTCCTGATACATCATTTTTATAGATACAATTGATAGTGTTAGGTAGACAGGTGAGAGGCACAGCATAGTAGTTGTTCATGTGGGTAAATTATGATACAGTTTAAATGGGACATCAAAGGAATCCAGTAATAGTGCTTTCAGGACTGGCAAGTACAAAAGAGAGTCGCTTTCTCTATTGAAGCAGGGACTTGAATATATAGGAATGCAGCAAACTGCAGGTTAGTTATTGAAGTCATGTTTATAGGACAAACAAGTAAAAAACTGATTTACAAAAATAGGTTTCCAGTGATAAAAGAGATGTCAAATATTTACTCCCATATTCATCCTATGGATGAAAAAATAATGGACTTGTCTAAGTTGTACAGTAATGTTGGGTCTAGGTTTAAGCCAATTGAAAGAACATATTTCTAACTACCATACAATATCGTCCATCATATGTAAAGGTGAAACTAAGAGAACTCAGTTTGGGTAATTATAAGGATAACACATATAAAACTAATAGCACAAGTCTAGCATGGGAACAAATGTTCACTTCAGTTCAGTTGCTCAGTCATGTCTGACTCTTCGTGACCCCATGAATTGTAGCACACCAGGCCTCCCTGTCCATCACCAACTCCCAGTGTTCACTCAGACTCACGTCCATTGAGTCAGTGATGCCATCCAGCCATCTTATTCTCTGTCGTCCCCTTCTCCTTCTCCCCCAATCCCTCCCAGCATCAGAGTCTTTTCCAGAGTCAACTCTCCACATGAAGTGGCCAAAGTACTAGAGTGTCAGCTTTAGCATCATTCCCTCCAAAGAAATCCCAGGGCTGATCTCCTTCAGAATGGACTGGTTGGATCTCCTTGTGGTCCAAGGGACTCTCAAGAGTCTTCTACAACACCACAGTTCAAAAGCATCAATTCTTCGGCACTCAGCCTTCTTCACAGTCCAGCTCTCATATCCATACATGATCACAGGAAAAACCATAGCCTTGACTAGACGGACCTTTGTTGGCAAAGTAATGTCTCTCCTTTTGAATATGCTATCTAGATTGGTCATAACTTTCCTTCCAAGGAGTAAGTGTCTTTAAATTTCATGGCTGCAGTCACTATCTGCAGTGATTTTGGAGCCCACCGCCCCCCCCCCCCCCAAAAAAAAAAGGCTGATATTGTTTCCACTGTTTCCCCATCTATTTCCCATGAAGTGATGGGACCGGATGCCATGATCTTCATTTTCTGAATGTTGAGTTCAAACATAGCTATCTAGTAATCCCTGATTGAAATGGAACATATACTTGAGAGTTTTACATCTGAAAGCTCAGGAGGGTACAAGGAGTGATATATATTAAACCAGAAAAAAAAGGACAAAATTACCTCTACTAGTATTATTACATCTGCAGCAGCTATTGTTACTGGTAATAATAATAATAATAATAATATGACTAGTACCATTAATAGAAGTATATTGCCCAAAAGGGGAGAAGGGAGTTGTTAGTCCTAATTCCCTCTATTGACCATTTTGGTAGTGATGTTAAAAAGAGAAAATTTTTAAAATGAGTGATGATCAAAATTTAATTATCATAATAGTTAAAATCATGTTACATAGAAGATTTAATTTGAGCATAATTTTTGAAGCATTGATATAATTAGCAGAAGTTAAGTCTATTTTGTTTTACCACTGAGAGAAATCTAGGAATAATAGGTAAAAGGAAATAATATGTTGGAATTAACCTAAATAAGAATGTTCTTTTAACAAATGGGTTCAGAAAATTATAAACAATAATGTAAAACTTGATAGTACTGTGTATGTTTTGATTTCAATTATTTACATTGATTTCTCTGGGAGGTTAGGGATAGTGTTTAGGGGATTAAAGAAGATGACATGGAATAGATTCAGTCAGACATTTATGATCTCTCCCTAATATTGAAGCCTCCTTCCCTAATTTAATTAATCAACTTTACTTACTGATCCACATCTCTAATACTGTAAAAATACAAAATATTTTAATTTTTGTGTCATCAAACAAAATGGAATTGATCAAAAAGTATAAAACCTACATGTTCACTTCAGCAGCAGATATATTAAAATTGGAATGATACAGAGAAGATTAGCATGCCCCCTGCACAAGGATGTCATGCAAATCTGTGAAGCATTTCATATGTTTTCATGCTCAGGATTGCAGTTTCTGGAATTTATTGTGAGATTGGATTTTTACGAATCTCCGTCGAACTTATCTTTCTGCTTAAGAGTTTCCACTACTATATGTATATGTATTGAATCATATGAAAAAAGCTTTTGAAATTAAAATGAATAAAAAGTAGTTCTTCAACCAACCATGAGGGAAGATTGATGGACAAAGTTGGTAAAATATGAATATGCAAAGAACATCCCATTTTGAAAATATTAAGGCTTGAAAATAGAGACTGTAATGTTATTTGAAACTGTGCTAGACCAATATGAAGAAATAAATTTTTCCTCTTTTTGAGAAATGTATTAATGTAATTAAAATGTATTAAAACCTTTAGAAAGAAAGTATAATATTTATTTTATATATGTATATATATGGTCAATATGTTATATTTTCTGAATTATTTTGCTTGTGCTAAGAGACATGTTTTGAATGTTTCCACAAGGTGCCCTACAACAGCTCGGAGAAGCACAGTGGAGTCTCACTTGATCACCCCCTTGTTCAGAATCACTGAATCAATCAATCTTCAGTATGATTTCTCAGGAAATCATATTCTCTGGGCACCTCTCTATCTGTTCCATTTTGTATCTTTTGCTGGAATGGTTTCCTCTTCCTGAATTCTATATTTTGGCATGCCCAAGAATTCTGCCCCATTTTTGTATCTTTTCACACTTATTCCCAAGTGACTTCCCCTGTTTGAAGATTTAATTTCTATCTATACACTGACAGCTCCTGGCATATCCACAATTCCTCCCTCTCCCTTTAGCCTATTTGACACTGGCATGTAGATGTCAAAGAATCATGTCAAGCATAACACTTCCAATCCCTCCATTCTCTCCCAGTTTCCCCCATTCTGAAAGAGTTCCACTATTCACTCAGTTCATGTGGTCCAACTGAGACATATGTTCAGTCACGTCTGACTCTTTGCGACCCCATGGGCTATAGCCCACCAGGCTCCTCTGTCCATGGAATTTTCCAGGCAAGAATACTGGAGTGGGTTACATTTCCTTCCCTAGGGGAATCTTCCTGACCCAGGGATTGAACCAGTGTCTCTTGAATCTCCTTCATTGGCAGGTGGGTTCTTTATTTGCTGAGCCACCAGGGAAGCTGGTCCAACTGAGGGATCAGTCTTTATATCTCTTTGAAATCACTCTATCTAATTCATTGGCAAGTGCTTGGGACTCTAGCTTCAAGTCATACTCTGACAACAAGCGCATGTGATAACTCTATCATCATCCTGACCAAGTCACTGTCATCTCTCACGTTGATTGTCACTACAGACTTCTATCTCTTTCACTCATACCTCCTATTGCCAGTTTCATGCTCAGCAACCAGAATAATCTATTAAAAAATAAATCAGATTATGTCAATCTCCTGCTCAAAAACTTGCATGACCTTTTATAATCTCTCGTGACTCAGGATGAAATCCAAACCCTTTATCACACGCTACAAGACTCCATACAATCTATTTCCTGCTTATCTTGCTGACCTCATCTCATAACACTCTCCATTTTATTCTGCTCTAGCCACTCTGGCCTCTATCTGTTCGCTCTGTTTGCAACACTACTTATTCCCTTAGATCTTCAAAAGTCTCTCTCCTTTCCTTCACTCAGATCTTTGTTCAAAGTTACCAGTTCAGAGAAGCCATCCTGTTGATTCTTTAAAATAACATCTCTACCAAACCCCCTTCTGTAGCCATCTGTCACCTTATCTTTTTTATGTGCCTCATAGGTACTAATTATTGCCCCCACATATATTTATTTATTTCTTGTTTTCTGACTCTTCCACAGAACACTAGACTAAAAACTTCAATAAGACAGTAAGAATTTTCTGTTTATTTTAAACACTATTATATGTTTAAAAATTAGATCAGTGTTTGCCACATAGTAAGAATAAATTGAGTTAAAAATTGTTGATGAGAAGAAATTTGGTGTTATGTGAACCCCTACCAGATACTAAATAAAGGATTTATGTTAATGAAAAGTCGTGCTAGATAAAGCATTGCTTCACCTATATTTCCCATAGTGTACTTCAAAGGATTTCATTAGTGTGAGAATTTGAACATATACCCTTCTGACAATAAGATAATGATATTTCCAACAGTACATGAACAACGCTCAGAAGATGATACAAGCCCAAACCTATGAGGCCATTTGCTACCCTACTCTGAGAGGTTTCCAAGGTTCCTCTGGCATGTACCCCTCTTGTTGCAGCTGATTTTGTTTGCGTACAAGAGCATCCCTTGGCTATTGGGCTTTGAAACAAGCAGAAATTCCACCCAAACTCAATAAGATGCTTGTTGCTGCAGATTAGGACATCCAACCCAGTAACAACATGCATATCTGGAACTTCCTTAGAATCTACCTGTTCAAGGTAAAAATTGTCTTAGATATAAAATCAGTTTGTACTGAATCAATCTCTAAATGTTTTATTCAGCCCAATAATTTTATATGCATTTTTTATATCTAAGCTTTTTAAATTCTAATCAGATTATATTTTTACCTGGTAAATTTGACTTTTAACATTTCTTCTACAGTCTATCTGCTTGTACAGTTTAAGCTTTAAAGTGAAGTCACTCAGTCGTGTCCGACTCTTTGCGACCCCATGGACTGAAGCCTACCATGCTCCTCCATCCATGGGATTTTCCCGGCAAGGCTTCTGGAGTGGGTTCCTTCTACAGAGGATCTTCCGGACCCAGGGTCGAACCTGGATATCCCGCATTGTAGGCAGGCGCTTTACCATCTGAGCCACTAAGGACAGAACCCAAGTTTAAGCTTTATTTGTCTAGAAAAGAAAGTCAGTAGTAGAGGCAAACTGCTGCTGCTGCTAAGTCGCTTCAGTCGTGTACAACCCTGTGTGACCCCATAGATGGCAGCCCACCAGGCTCCGCAGTCCCTGGGATTCTCCAGGCAAGAACACTGGAGTGGGTTGCCATTTCCTTCTCCAATGCAAGAAAGTGAAAAGTGAAAGGGAAGTCTCTCAGTTGTGTCTGACTCTACCCGACCCCATGGACTGCAGCCTACCAGGCTCCTCCATCCATGTGATTTTCCAGGCAAGAGTACTGGAGTGGGTTACCATTGCCTTTTCCAGTAGAGACAAAACATAAGGTCAATAAGTTTCACCCCAGAACTGACTCCAAGTTCAGTAGGTCTCATTAAACTAGAGTACTTGAGACAAACTTAGCCCTTGTATCATCTTTGCAAAATCTTGTGAGAATCTTTCCTCAATCTTGTCTTTGTCTCCATTAGAGCTACTCTGTTTTGTCAGTTTCTGCACCTCTCTCACTAAATAGGATTATTTCGCTTTGGTGAAAGGCAATTTCATATTTTAGTGAAAAAGTTTTGAAACTTTTAAATATGAATAGAAATGTTCATTTAAGAAAGGCTTTAGAACAAAAAAGAATACAATTCTGAGTATGCAATGGTTTGCATTCCTTAAATAGCATGACTCTTTGCGACCCCACGGACTATAAGTAGGTGACGAGACACCACAGTTCATGGGATTTATCAGACCAGAATACTGAAATAAGTTGCCATTTCCTACTCTAAGGGATCTTCCTGACCCAGGGATCGAACCCATATCTCTTGGGTCTCCTGTATTGGCAGGTGGATTCTTTTCCACTAGCACCACCTGGGAAGCCCTTAAATAGTATGAGGAGGCTCTCAGAAATGACCTGAGCCTCAATATTGTTTCCCTAAAGACTTACAGGAGAAAGACAAGAAAAGAGGCATATTCAGTTCTACCTTTTCTATTTGTATCCTACCTTTCCCTGACTTCCACTTCCTCCAATCATGAATTTAATTCAATCTCACGGACTTCTTAACCTTTTTCCCCCTCTTTTTCCTGAAGATTTCCTGAAATTAAACTACCCATGAAGGTTTTTCCTGGTACACGAACTTCAAACTCCATTTAGTACATCTCTGGCAACCCACTCCAGTGTTCTTGCCTGGAGAATCCCAGGAACGGAGCCTAGTGGGCTGCCGTCTATGGGATCGCACAGAGTCGGACACGACTGAAGCAACTTAGAAGCAGCAGCAGCTGTGACATTATTAAGGACCTCTGATATCCCAGGACACAAAGGAAAAAAGTTTATTAAAATATTCAGAGTCCTCCTAGGCACATACTCTTGAGGTTTCCTTGACCTCTATCAATGTGTCCTTCTTTTCCTAAGCCCAGGAAGTGCAAAAACTTGTCTGGATAAAGCTAGTTGCAGGGTCTGAGAAGGACTTGAGGTTAATGAAACAATATGAATGAGTTAGGCCAATTTATTTTAGGAGCTATATCTCAGAGATTGCTAAATAAAACTGGATCTTTCCTTAAACATCGCAAACAATGAAAGAGTGAATCTATAGAAGAGCTCAAAGATAAATTAATTAGTGCCTTCAAATAATGTTCAGCATTAGGCTTGGATACTGGCATTTCCATTACCTCTCCAAAATTTTTATAGATGGCCTAAAACAAGAAATTGTTGATCTGGTAGGTAAAAAAAGACTGGATGGCAGATCACCCCATTATACAAATTTTAGTCTTTCTTTGGCAGAATACACTGAAGAATATTCACATAGGAAAAAAAAATCTAAAATTCTTATGGATTTAAAAATAATAAATGGAGATGTTCTAATTAAAAAAAAATTTAAAAAAACCCTGTGTAACAAGATCACTGCTGGTTTCATATGCAAAAGCAACATTGGGTAATAAATGTTTCCATCTTAATAAAATACAGAAAAGAACTAGAGGTCCCTGAGGGTTAGGAAGGGGCTCCAAGAGAGATTATAGTATTCAATTTCCAATGATCCAGCAAAACCAACCAGGAGAAGCAGTTCTCAAAATGCAAGGGCAGAAGCAAGACTTTCTAAATGACATAGGTGCTATTCTGTGAACTGTAAATTCTACCACTATTTTTATACCTCTCTTAGGAATCTTCAGACTACTGACGGTAGATTTTTCAAGTACCACTCAAGCATCTTCCACTCATCAAGCAGGCAACAATAACTTTCGGCCCTCTTGTGAGCCAACTTTCATTCTTTGTGAGAATACAAATTTATTCTTTAGAGATTTTTTTGAAAAAATCTAACAAATCAAGTCTTTTTCAAGTAAACTGTTTCCTGAAATACCTGACATTTCTATACAAAGCATACACTAATAGTTCAAGTGTTTGTTTTTCAATCTTGTGTCCTCAATCCAATCCCAACTTGAGGAATTTCTTGAAGGTCCCTGATACCCAAGCCAAGACTCACTGATGTCTTAAAAATATTAGGGGCTGATCCCATTTGAGAAATAAGTAATTTATCAAAGCTTTTACCCAAATTTCCTCAATATCCCTTGAAACCTAAAGCAAGGACAGCTCTAGTTCTATTATGGAATATATTGATATGTCAAAGGGATGCTTTTTTTCTTTATATTATCACCTGTAATATTCCTATGTTACTTGTAGAAAAAAAAAAAAACCTAATATACATAGATATAGATTTGTGCAAGATCATAGTGTTATAAATAAAATGTGATCTACTATTTCTCACTGGCCCCCAAACTCAAATATCATTTTGTTTTCAGTACTACCTAAACTCATCTCCTTTAGTATTATGTTTGTACTGTTTCCTTCTACTATCCTTCCAAATCTCAAGCCAACATTTATTTTCTTTGTCATGGGAAAATCAACAGCATGCCAAGTCTATTATGTGGTACGTCACATCAGTTGTGTCCAACTCTTTGTGACCTCAGTCCATAGGATTCTCCAGGCAAGAATATTGGAGTGAGTTGTCATGCCATCCTGCAGGGAATCTTCCTGACCCAGTGAACCTTCCTGACCCAGTGAACCTGAGTCTTTTATGTCTCCTGGACTGGCAGGTGGGTACTTTACCACTAGCACTACCTGGGAACCTGATGTACAGAAGCCCTCTTCTACTTCTCTCAATCAAGATCTTCTCTCAATCAAACATTATAAAAGTTCCTTGTGAATGATCTTTTATAATATTTAGACAGATGACCTTCTGTAAAGCCCAGGAGGTAAATTTACAATTTCCATTTATTTGTTAAATGCACTAATTCAGACAGGTCTTCCCAGATGGCTCTAATGGTAAAGAATCTGCTGGCCAATGTAAGAGATGTAAGAGATGTGGGTTCAATACTTGAGTTGGGAAGATGCCCTGGAGTAGGAAACAGAAACCCACTCCAGTGTTTTTGGCTTGGAAAATTCCATGGACAGAGGAACCTGAAGGACTAGAGTACATGGGATTGCAAAGAGTCAGACACAACTCAGTTTCATGCATGCATGCATTTAATTTAGAAGAGATACAAAGAAACTGCAATTCTATCAACCAAAGTTCATTATTGAAAACACAATATATCCTAAGAGGTACATCCCTAACCTCTAAGAGATTGTACATATCTGGAATTTTTCTAGATCAATTCCAAAATCAACTCTGGGAATTTTTTATCATTAGCTAGCAAGAGTATTACAGGTATTTTTCTAAGACTTCATTTGATTTATATCATTGATCTCCAAGTTTTGAATTTTATTCAGGAGAAAATAAGTATGACAAAGCTTTTGGTAAGGAGGAGTCAAACTAGTTCAATAGTCAACAGCCCCCAACTTTAGGATTGCCCAATTACCACATATCCTCTTCCTTTTTGATCATTGATGATCTAGTCAGACACTAGATATATTTTAATGGTATAACAAATGGAACATATTATTATTTTTAAAGGATACAGTAGCAGCTACAAAGTTTCTGGGATCTATGACAGAGTAAGTTGTTGATTCTTCTTGCTGTGCTACTATTAACAGAAAACACTAATGACTCCTCAGTTAGTTGGATTACCTCCTATGAAATCCGATTGCCTTCCATTTTTATATATCACTATTTCTTGTTACAATCCTAAACCCAGTAATTCTCTTTCTCTTAACTGAGGGAGAAGAATCCTATTGTTATCAATTGTTAGGTTTCAATGTAAGTCTTATTCAAAGCTATTGAAAATTCTTCAGGAAAACCCTGATTTAATTTCATTTGTTAATGCTATTTACTTGAAAACAAAGTCTGAATATTGTCAATATACAAAAAGAGTATCACACAACTTATCTCAGTTCTACAGTCTCAGTTGATCACTCTTACTTAGGTTTTCCAGACATTTTGTTAAAACATTTATAAAGCACACTATTGCAATCTCAAAAATGACAGAATGATCTCTGTTTGTTTCCAAGGCAAACCATTCAATATCACAGTAATCCAAGTCTATGCCCGAACCAGTAACGCTGAAGAAGCTGAATGGTTCTATGAAGACCTATAAGACCTTTTAGGAATAACACTCCAAAAAGATGTCCTTTTCATTATAGGGGACTGGAAGGCAAAAGTAGGAAGTTAAGAAACACCTGGAGTAACAGGCAAATTTGGCCTTGGAATACAGAATGAAGCAGGGCAAAGACTAATATGCCAAGAGAACGCACTGGTCATAGCAAACACCCTCTTACAGCAACACAAGAGAAGATTCTACACAGGGACATCACCAGATGGTCAACACCTAAATCAGATTGATTATATTCTTTGCAGCCAGAGATGGAGAAGCTCTATACAGTGAGCAAAAACAAGACTGGGAGCTGATTGTGGCTCAGATCATGAGCTCCTTATTGCCAAATCCATGGGACTGCAAAGAGTTGGACACGACTGAGAGACTGAACTGAACTGAACTGCCTATCTTCACACTAACCCCAAGAAAAATCCTAAGATTTAAAAATGGATCATTTTAATAGGAATTTGTAGTTTTACCCAGTTTATTCACACTGATTTCACCCTTTCATTAACACTTTTATTCAGTCAACAGTATTTCTTGAGCAGCTACATTATATCATTGTTGAAAGTTCCAGAACACAGGCTTATTGTTTTTCCCCTGTTGTTGAGATATAACTGACATATACCACTATATACATGATATATATATATCAGATCAGATCAGATCAGTCGCTCAGTCGTGTCCGACTCTTTGCGACCCCATGAACCGCAGCACGCCAGGCCTCCCTGTCCATCACCAGCTCCCGGAGGTCACTCAGACTCGCATCCATCGAGTCAGTGATGCCATCCAGCCATCTCATCCTCTGTCGTCCCCTTCTCCTCCTGCCCTCAATCCCTCCCAGCATCAGAGTCTTCTCCAATGAGTCAACTCTTCGCATGAGGTGGCCAAAATACTGGAGTTTCAACTTTAGCATCATTCCTTCTAAAGAAATTCCAGGATTGATCTCCTTCAGAATGGACTGGTTGGATCTCCTTGCAGTCCAAGGGACTCTCAAGAGTCTTCTCCAACACCACAGTTCGAAAGCATCAATTCTTCGGCACTCAGCCTTCTTCACAGTCCAGCTCTCACATCCATACATGACCACAGGAAAGACCATAGCCTTGACTAGGCGAACCTTTGTTGGTAAAGTAATGTCTCTGCTTTTGAATATGCTATCTAGGTTGGTCATAACTTTCCTTCCAAGGAGTAAGCGTCTTTTAATTTCATGGCTGCAGTCACCATCTGCAGTGATTTTGGAGCCCAGAAAAACAAAGTCTGACACTGTTTCCACTGTTTCCCCATCTATTTTCCATGCAGTGATGGGACCAGATGCCATGATCTTCGTTTTCTGAATGTTGAGCTTTAAGCCAACCTTTTCACTCTCCACTTTCACTTTCATCAAGAGGCTTTTGAGTTCCTCTTCACTTTCTGCCATAAGGGTGGTGTCATCTGCATAGCTGAGGTTATTGATATTTCTCCCAGCAATATATATATATATATATATATATATATATATATATATATATATATATATATATGATGTATATATGATGTTACATCATATAAATGATGTATATATAACATGATGACATATAACACTACATACACCATAATGTATATTATGGTAGTGATTACTACCATCAGCTTGCTGCTGCTGCTAAGTCGCTTCAGTCATGTCCGACTCTGTGTGACCCCATAGACTGCAGTCCACCAGACTCCCCCATCCCTGCGATTCTCCAGGCAAGAACATTGGAGTGGATTGCCATTTCCTTCTCCAATGCATGAAAGTGAAAAGTGAAAATGAAATCACTCAGTCATGTCTGACTCCTAGCAACCCCATGGACTGCAGCGTACCAGGCTCCTCCGTCCATGGGATTCTCCAGGCAAGAGTACTGGAGTAGGGTGCCATTGCCTTCTCCAGGGGGTCTTCCTGACCCAGGGATCCAATCCAGGTCTCCGGTATTGCACGCAGTTTCTTTACCTTCTGAGCGAAGGTAAAGGAAGGTAAAGGTAAAGGAGAGAAGGTAAAGGAACCAGCCTGCAAATGCAGGAGACTTAGAGACACAGGTTTGATCCCTGTGTCAAGAAGATCCCTGGAGAAAGAAATGACAACCCACTCCAGTATTTTTGCCTGGAAAATTCCATGGACAAAGAAGCCATGGGCTACAGTCCATGGCATCTCAAAGAGTCAGGCACAACTGAGATCACACACACACAGTGATTACTGTGGTCATCATGCTGTACATTACATCTCCAGAATTTATTTTATAACTGGAAGTTTTTACCTTTTGGCTTTTTTTTTTTTTTTTTTTCAACCAATTTCTCCACTGCTTACCACTACCTCTAATCAATAATCTGGTCTCTGTTTCCACGGGTTGATTTTTTATAGTTTCCACACCTCAGTGAGATCATATAGCATTTGTCTTTCTCTGTCTGACATTTCATTTAGCAAAATGTCCTCAAGATCCGTCTATGTTGTTCCAAATGGTAGGATTCATTCTTTTAATTACCAAATAGGATTCCATTGTGTGTGTGTATATATATAAATATATATAAACATTTTCTTCCTCCAGTCACTTGTCAGTGGACATTTAGATTGTTTCCATGCCTGGATTATTGTAAAGAATGCTGCTATGAACTAGGGGTACAGATATCTCTTCATGAGTGTGATTTTTTTTTCCCCTTCAGATATATACCCCAAAGTGACATTGCTCTGAAAATTTAGGTTTAAAGTACTATCTTGAACATATGTTTGATTGGCAAAGATACTAGGAGTAGGTATGTACATACTTAGGAGATATGTTCATTTAGGATGGCTCAAACTGACATTGAAGCTGAAACTCCAATACTTTGGCCACCTGATTCAAAGAGCTGACTCAAAGAAAAGACCCTGATGCTGGGAAAGATTGAAGGCAGGAGGAGAAGGGAACAACAGAGGATGAGATGGTTGGATGGCATCTCCAACTCAATGGACATGAGTTTGGGGAAACTCTGGAAGATGGTGATGGACAAGGAGGCCTGGCATGTTGTGGTCCATGGGGTCATCAAGAGTCAGACACGACTGAACGACTGAACTGAACTGAAAGTGTCAAATGGCAATCATGAAGGACATTATATACAATTACTAAATTTTAATCTGTATTCCACACAGCTGTGCATGCACTATATACAGTTCTGAACTAGGTTTAGAAAAGTGAACCCAACGAAGATGGCCCAGGCCCGTGTGGAGTTTACTGAAATGTTTTCAAGTCCCCACATGGGTTGATTCATTTTGAAACTCAGAATTTCCCCTAATCTGAAGCTTGTATTGTCAACAAATTGCTAGTCAGTACATGATACCCAGACAACCTTTTGGCCTTATTCCATACCCTGTCACCAATTATGAGAGTAACCTATATTTTCTGTAAATAGCTTAGGATAAATTCTTGGCAAAATGCCAACATTTGTCTAAATCTTACTGTTATTTCTGGAAATTTCCTCTCAAGCCTCTGCAGTTGCTTTCCATTGGTCCTTTCACAAGCACAGAATCTATACATCTTTAAAAATATTTTATGAGGCTATTTTTATAAATAAAAATCTTTTACTACTTTACAGACTTGATACTGATTTTTAAACTGAATTTTTAGATAAATGGAAACTGAATTTTTAGGTAAATGGAAAATTCCTCATGGTATACTGCTGCTGCAGATACTGCTGTTAAGTCCGTTCAGTCGTGTTCGACTCTGTGTGACCCCATAGACGGCAGCCCACCAGGCTTCCCCGTCCCTGGGATTCTTCAGGCAAGAATACTAGATTGGGTTGCCATTTCCTTCTCCAATTCATGAAAATGAAAGTGAACTCGCTCAGTCATCCGACTCTTAGCAACCCCATGGACTGCAGCCTACCAGGCTCCTCCATTCATGGGATTTTCCAGGCAAGAGTACTGGAGTGGGGTGTCATTGCCTTCTCTAGAAGCCACACTAGAAGTCAACAACTAGAGAGCAATAATTAATTAGGATGTCATTTATTTTTTAAATATACCAATTACATTATTTCAGAAATGCATACTACATTAATTCAGAATGAAAATGAAATAAAAGAGACTTTTAACTCCAATTTCATTTAGAAATGTTCATTTATGCATAAATGAACATACTTATGTGAAATGCATATTTTACTAATTCTAATATTAAACGAATACCAGAAACAAACAAAGCCTTCATTTGAAACTGAGAAGTATAACACGAAATCCAAAATATATATTTAGAAAATTTATCTTTAAAAATCATTTTTATATACAAGCAATTCCTACAGCTCAATTCCAAAAAAATAAATGACCCAATCAAAAAATGGCCAAAGAACTAAATAGACATTTCTCCAAAGAAGACATACAGATGGCTAACAAACACAAGAAAAGATGCTCAACACTATCAGAGAAATGCAAATCAAAACCACTATGAGGTACCATTTCACACCAGTCAGAATGGCTGTGATCCAAAAGTCTACAAGCAATAAATACTGGAGAGGGTATGGAGAAAAGGGAACCCTCTTACACTGTTGGTGGGAATGCAAACTAGTACAGCCACTATGGAGAACAGTGTGGAGATTCCTTAAAAAACTGGAAATAGAACTGCCATATGATCCAGCAATCCCACTGCTGGGCATATACACTGAGGAAACCAGAATTGAAAGAGACACATGTACCCCAATGTTCATCGCAGCACTGTTTATAATAGCCAGGATATGGAAGCAACCTAGATGTCCATCCGCAGATGAATGGATAAGAAAGCAGTGGTACATATACACAATGGAGTATTACACAGCCATTAAAAAGAATACATTTGAATCAGTTCTAATGAGGTGGATGAAACTCGAGCCTATTATACAGAGTGAAGTAAGTCAGAAAGAAAAACATCAATACAGTATACTAATTCACATATATGGGATTTAGAAAGATGGTAACAATAACCCTTTATGCAAGATTGCAAAAGAGACACTGATATATAGAACAGTCTTTTGGACTCTGTGAGAGAGGGAGAGGGTGGGATGATTTGGGAGAATGGCATTGAAACATGTATAATATCATATACGAAATGAGTCGCCAGTCCAGGTTCGATGCACGATACTGGATGCTTGGGGCTGGTGCACTGGGACGACCCAGAGGGATGGTATGGGGAGGCAGGAGGAAGGAGAGTTCAGAATGGGGAACAAATGTACACCCGTGGCGGATGCATGTTGATGTATGGCAAAATCAATACAATATTGTAAAGTTTAAAAATAAAATTAAATTTAAAAAATAAAACAATAAAAATCATTTAGGAGCTGAGGAACATACTGATCTATGGATGGTATCCTATTATCAGAGTTCTTATATTTTTGGAAAAATAACTTAGGCATTAAATTAGTATTGTTAAAATGTATCCCTATTAAATCTTCTATAGCTAATAATAAGGGCATTTACACATTTGTCTATAGGAAATGATTGGCATTAAAATATGTTCTAGATTGGGCAGAGCATCTCCAATAACAACTCTATAGCCTGGAAGGTGTAGAGCATACTACACCCTTCATAGCATATACTAGGTGACAAATTGCTAAGTGGTTTGAGTATACTCTCCATTCACTACCAAAATTATTACTAAGATTTTATTGTAATCATATATGTAGGGACTTTATCCTAATAAAGTAAAAGGAGGAGGTTGTCTGCTTTTTTTAGCCATCTGGGAAAGCCAGGCAAAATGAAGAGAAGTATTTGGGATAGGAAAAATTTGCTTAACTGTGTGGGAAACTGTAATTTGGTAGCCCAATGTGTAAAGTTATATGTAACATGAGAAAAACTGTGTTTAATAGATGTAAAATATCTCGTTTTGTCCTTTGCTGAAAAATTACTGGATTGGATTTCCATGATTGTTTGTAGTTCAGAATATGATAACTCTCATACAAATTTGCCTGATTAAAAAGAAAAAGAGAAAAAAAAAGTAAATTAAAAAAATAAAAGAAGAGATTAGAAAACAGCTGTTTTTGCCCCAGAACACAGGGTAACTTTAAATGTTTACAACTGAGTATATTCTTTCCCTTTTATTTCACAACTAGGTAGTAGCTCCATCAGAATTTAGTTGCATATTTTTAATAAGACAAAATTTTCTGCTGGAATAAATACTTAAAATTCTCCACATTTATAAGGACATTTCACATACAGATATAGTTATATCAACATATATTTATACCAATGTTCCCAAGTTTTCAAATGCCTAAATTCCACACATATCTAACAGTATCTTTATTTTCATAGTTACAAACATATCCCTACTTAATACTAAAGCCATAAGAATTCATTTATAATCTACTTTTCAGGATATGTTTTTGTTACATAAGCATTTTAAAAATGTATGCTGAAACATTATTGCCTTCCATTTAATGGATGTTTCCTTTTACTCTAAATAAATGAGCTTCTTCAGGTAGAAAATTATTGTTTTAATGTTCATTCAGATTTAAACTGGAAAAGAATTTACACACACACACACATGACTGTTTGCTCCTGAAGATCACTGTCATATTGTAATTCCAAACATATTTTTCCTCCCTGATGGATTAGCCCAGATGTGTCCAAACCTGTCACAAATCAGAAAAAGGTTAAAGATCATGTAATTTCTGTGTTGGACCCTCTGTCAAGTCATGTTTACTGTCACTGAAAGGTTAGACTAGAGAAGAAAAGAATAAGGTTGATGAATAGTGCAGAATGTGTGTCAGTGTAATGAAAGAGGTGGCAGGCACCTGTTTTCAGCAGTGAAAAGCCATCCAGATTTTGTCCTGTCACTTTTAGTTTTTCAAAAGTGCATTGCTTTTAGGTCTGGATCCTGCACATGCCTTAAGGCATTGGGACCTTGGAAACAAATAATTCATTAATATGTTTCCTGCCAGTTCTTTGAAGAAGTGGTCCTTTCCCTTTGTTGATGTGTCTGCCTTCCTTCATTGCATATTACCATCTCCAAGCCTTTTTGAGTGAAGAGTTAGAATTATGTTGGGATCTTTCTAAAAGAAAATAGTAGTAAGGAAAATCAGAAGCAGTGAAATTCATTTTATTACTGTTCATATGTAAATTTGCTCTAATGTCGAGGTGTTTAAAAAACCAAAATAAGTCAGTCTTTCATCTTTTCCTATCTTGGTTAAGAAGTTTTGCAAAAGAAAAATTAATATCCACAATATTATAACACATTTTTATTGTACAGTTGTAAATATATAGTGAAATGGTGAATTTAAAACTCCAGGGTTTCTGTCCAAGCTGAGGTCATTCTCACATGACGGAAGATAGTATTTCAAACAATCTTAAGCAGATTTTAGGTTGTCTCAAGATAGTTACAGGTGAGTTTGGCTAGAGACAAAGGTTAATTTTTCCAAAGTTTTACAGGTGATTTTAAATTTGAATGACTCACAAGCATAGCAGTTAGTAGAGTAGTATAGTTAGATACATAACTTTCTTCCTTCTAAAGAAATGTGGTTTCTTTAAGTGTCTGTCCTTAACCACATTATGCAATTTCTGTTTACTTTTTTCCTAAGATTTCTCCTTATATCAAATATCATTGTGCAGATAATAGTCGTATTTATTTACATACACTTCAACCTTTCTCTTGAATTCACTAGACTGTATACTTTTCAAAAAGATATCTTATTGGCTTCCCTGGTGGCTCAGTGGTAAAGAATCTGCCTGCCACAGCAGGAGACATGGGTCTGATCCTTGATCTGGGAAGATCCCACACGCCATAGAGCAACTAAGCTGGTGTACCACAGCTGTTGAGTCTTTGCTCTAGAGCCCGGGAACTGCAACTACTGAGCTTGCATTACAACTGAAGCCCACAATTCCTAGAGCCTGTGCTTTGCAGCAAGAGAAGTCACCACAATGAGAAGCCCAACCACGACAGCTACAGTGTAGGCCCCACTCTCCGCTACTAGAGAAAGCCTGCACAGAAGGGAAGACCCAGCATATCCAAAAAAAATTTGGTGTATCTTATTCACCAATTCACACTATCTGACAGTTCCAGGAACAATATAACCACTGAGTGGAGAGTAGATTCTGAGCCAGCATCATGTTAAGAGTTAAATCTAAGTTGAAAAGAGAAGAATGAAAAAGATAAACTCTTATCCAGGGACTACAGGATGATAGAGCAGAGCTTGGGCTGATTGGGGTTTATAAGCAGAGCTTCCTCTTAGCTTTTGAAAGTCAGGAGGAGGTCAGAGGGGCAACAGGGCCTTGGAAAAATACTGCTATTAAATGGGCTGTGAGGGTGTCACATGCCATCCAATCTTGGGACTAGGGAAGGAACAAGCTATTCATAGGATTTCTGAGAAAAGTAGATTTTATACTTAATGGTCACCTTCTTTTCCTGTAGGAAAGGAGTGGCACTCTAAAGGAATTGAAGTATCTTACAATTATCTTATATTAATTGTAATATTAGCATATTTGACTCCAATGTAAATTTAATTTCTTACCATACATAAATAAATAGTCTTCAAACTGCAGTCCTTGACCAGCAGCATCAACATCACTTAGGAAATTGTAAAAAAAAAAACAATGATCGACCTCACCACAAACATACTAATCAGAAAACATAGGGGTGTAGCCAGGAATCTTTTTTTTTTTTTAACAAGCTCTCCTAATGAACCTGAGAACCACTGCAGTATATCAAAATGCATCAAATACTCATGGAAAGCCTCAGTTTCTTAGGAAACAAAGACAAAACAGGATCTGCCCTAATGCCAGAAAGTGTTATAGAGGTTCAAAGGGAGAAAATATAAAAAATATTTTAACAATCACTTTTATTAATTGACTGTTTACTATGTGCCAACTGTATTTGGCAAATCATATAATCTCATTTGATAGATGAGGAAACAGAAGTGCAGTGACAAAATATAAGTTGCCTAACTTTATATAATTGGTAAGTGATAGGAATCAGAATCCTTATTCTTTGTTTCATATTGAAATGGAGTAGGTAGATATACCATCTGACCAGGGCACAACTTAATCATCCTCACTGTACGTGACAGTTTTAGGATATGCAAAAATGATGATGTCATATAATGGATTAATTTCTTCTCCACACCATCCACTTTATTGGGAGAATTTGAAGCAATGTTTTACTTCAGAGCTAAGGATTAAAATGAAATTATACTGCTTCTAGTTCAAAAAAAATTGAAAAACTTTCATAGAAAATGTAGCATTTGAAAATGGGAATTTTTCTAGGTAAGGTCTTTCAGACTTCAGACAAGCATCCTTTCTTAATTGTCAGATTATTTCATCCACACAAAAGAAAGATATATTCTTTAAAAGAAATGAAAGCCTAAATAATCAGGTAGCTTTAAGTGAAATAAATAAAGTGAAAACTTAATATTATGGATCAGGTTGTTAGGATTTTTAAGTTATCCCTAATTCTCAAATGTAATTAAAAAAAATCTATGACTTTTTAAAGGATGCATTCATTATATTAAATATAATACTAATCTTTACATCTTCACTGATAGCTCCATTGGTAAAGAATTCGCCTGCAATGCAGGAGACCCCAGTTTGATTCCTGGGTTCAGAAGATCCACTAGAGAAGGGATAGGCTACTCACTCCAGTATTCTTGGACTTTCCTTGTGGCTCAGCTGGTAAAGAATCCACCTGAAATGCAGGAGACCAGAGTTTGATCTCTGGGCTTGGAAGATGCCCTGGAGAAGGGAAAGGCTACCTATTCAAGTATTCTGGCCTGGAGAATTCCATGGACTGTACAGTCCATGGGGTCACAAGGAGTCAGACACAACTTTTCACTTTCACTTGACTAGCTTTTACTTACACTATTCCACAATATAAGTGCAGTTGTATACCACTGTAACAATATATCTTTTAGTTAATATTTTAAATGATATGTTTATCATTTGAGAATTTCCTTGAATATCTGTAAACAGAAATATTCTTAGTTATATTCATTGTATCTTATAGTGTATTTAGATGTACTCTATCAGAATAAAAAATTCAAACTGTTAATTTGGAATTTGTCATATTTATAAAAATATTTATCACAAATGGATAAATAAAATGTATATTTCTACAGGGAGTTGTATAAAAAGAATTGCAAAGGTTGTGTCTACCTCCTGTCCAGGAAACTAATAATAATTGACTTACTATAGCTTTAGAAGCTGTTCTGAATCTGGATCATTTATGTGAGTCTAATTTCCCAGGAATATCTTCTTCTGATCTATCGTTCCTATTTCCTACTACCTTGTGTCAATTCCTTTACTTGCTAATATTTTATGTAAAGATTGATTCTCCAGAAATATAGTATTCAATATGTGTTTTGATTGCACAACACTGCTGCCTTCTATTTCTCTAACTCAACATTCTACTTTGTTCTTTTTTTATTTCTGTTTCTTTGACTGGATAATGTTAAATGATCTATCTTTAAGTTCACTGATTCTTTCTTTTGCTTGAGCAAGTTTCTGCTAGTGAAGCTCTCTATTGAATTTTTCAGTTCAGTTACTGTATTGTTCAACTTCAGAATTCTGCTTAGTTCATTTTTGTAGTTTCTCTTTTGTTGATATTCTCATTCTGTTCATGTATCATTTTATTGATTTTGTTGTATATCTGCACTCTATTGTAACTTACTAAGCTTCCTTAAGATAATTATTTTGAATTTTGGTCAGGCAATTGATAGATCTCCATTTCTTTAGGGTAGAATGCTATGCATTAATTTTTCCTGATTCTTTAAGTTTGTTGTGGCTTTGTATTGGTGTATGTTTGTGTGAAGAAGCCATCTGTTCTAGTTTTTATGAACTGACTTTGCAGGGAAAGATTTTTACCAATTCAGCTGGCTAGAGATTGTGGGAGTCTCTCAAACCCTTTTTAAAAATAGCTATGTATGTTCCTAGAGCCAGACATCTTGGAAAGTGAAGTCAAACGGGCCTTAGAAAACATCACTATGAACAAAGCTAGTGGAGGTGATGGAATTCCAGTGGAGCTATTCCAAGTCCTGAAAGATGATGCTGTGAAAGTGCTACACTCAATATGCCAGCAAATCTGGAAAACTCAGCAGTGGCCACAAGATTGGAAAAGGTCAGTTTTCATCCCAATCCCAAAGAAAGGCAATGCCAAAGAATGCTCAAACTACCGAACAATTGCACTCATCTCACACGCTAGTAAAGTAATGCTCAAAATTCTCCAAGCCAGGCTTCAGCAATATGTGAACCATGAACTTCCTGATGTTCAAGCTGGTTTTAGAAAAGGCAGAGGAACCAGAGATCAAATTGCCAACATCCGCTGGATCATGGAAAAAGCAAGAGAGTTCCAGAAAAACATCTATTTCTGCTTTATTGACTATGCCAAAGCCTTTGACTGTGTAGATCACAATAAACTATGGAAAATTCTGAAGGACATGGGAATACCAGACCACCTGATCTGCCTCTTAAGAAATCTGTATGCAGGTCAGGAAGCAACAGTTAGAACTGGTCATGGAACAACAGACTGGTTCCAAATAGGAAAAGGAGTACGTCAAGGCTGCATATTGTCACCATGTTTATTTAACTTATATGCAGAGTCCATCATGAGAAATGCTGGACTGGAGGAAACACAAGCTGGAATCAAGAATGCTGGGAGAAATATCAATAACCTCAGATATGCAGATGACACAACTCTTATGGCAGAAAGTGAAGAGGGCTAAAAAGCCTCTTGATGAAAGTGAAAGTGGAGAGTGAAAAGGTTGGCTTAAAGCTCAACATTCAGAAAACGAAGATCAGGGCATCTGGTCCCATCACTGCATGGGAAATAGATGGGGAAACAGTGGAAACAGTGTCAGACTTTGTTTTTCTGGGCTCCAAAATCACTGCAGATGGTGACTGCAGCCATGAAATTAAAAGACGCTTACTCCTTGGAAGGAAAGTTATGACCAACCTAGATAGCATATTCAAAAGCAGAGACATTACTTTGCCAACAAAGGTTCGCCTAGTCAAGGCTATGGTCTTTCCTGTGGTCATGTATGGATGTGAGAGCTGGACTGTGAAGAAGGCTGAGTGCCGAAGAATTGATGCTTTTGAACTGTGGTGTTAGAGAAGACTCTTGAGAGTCCCTTGGACTGCAAGAAGATCCAACCAGTCCATTCTGAAGGAGATCAATCCTGGAATTTCTTTGGAAGGAATGATGCTAAAGCTGAAACTCCAGTATTTTGGCCACCTCATGCAAAGAGTTGACTCATTGGAGAAGACTCTGATGCTGGGAGAGATTGAGGGCAGGAGGAGAAGGGGACGACAGAGGATGAGATGGCTGGATGGCATCACTGACTTGATGGGTGTGAGTCTGGGTGACCTCCGGGAGCTGGTGATGGACAGGGAGGCCTGGCGTGCTGCGGTTCATGGGGTCGCAAAGAGTCGGACACGACTGAGCGACTGATCTGATCTGATCTGATCTGATGTATGTTCCACTCCTCTCTCACCCTTCTCGGGGAGAATTCTCAGGATTAGCCACCTTCTCCAGATTTCACAGAGCCATGCTTGATGCTAAGAACCATCTGCCCCCTTTCCCTTGGGCAGTATACTAGATTATGTGTAAATTCTACTTTTCTCTGTCCTACCTGTACTAGAAAATTCAGGATTGTGCATCTTCCTTCTATTCCACTGAATTGAGCCAGCTGCTAAGATCACGATGACTGTTGAAGTTCATAGCCCTTCTACTTTAGTGCATCCTCCATTAAATATGAAACTGGTGTTACTGTGACATCCAAGAAAATGGCAAAGCCATTAAAACAATCCTTAGAAATTTGCCTATATTTAGCACATGACACTTCCTTTTTTATATCATTAAATATCTTCAAACCATAATAGCTCAAGATCTAGCTATTTAATCACCTCATGGTGAATATTATGAGCTGCTTAATAAACAGTGATTCACCATTTAGTTTATGTACACTATATCCCTTTCATAATATTATAGGACTTTAGTTATAAAGACATTTTGGTCAAATTTCTATGTTTGCAGATAAGTGCTTATATACTATCTTTCAAAAGTCATGTTTCAACTGGTGCTTCATTTGCTATTAACATATGAATATTTAGTTGTTAAAATGATTGTATTTATATATATATATATATATTTGGAATGAGCACATTCAAAGTGAAACTGTTTTTACCTGTAAAGTGCAATTTTTCAATCCTAAGAGAAGAACCCATTGATAGCACAGTATTACCATCATTTTATAGCAATTTCTAAACTGGCATTTATCATGTATCTAAAGAAAATAACCATTCTAAAAATGGGTGAATTCAGGTGTTTCAGCCACTCAGCGTTATGCCAGAATTAGCATTCAAAAGATTCAACTGGAGTGTAGGAATACTATAGGAAGCAACAGCTGTTTCTCCTCTCTGTTAATGACTACAGTAGACACTAAACTTCAGGAAATAGTGTGGCTTTCTTAAAATGACTATGGGTTTTGTCATTTAACACACAAGCCTGGAATCATATCCTATTTCTGCCTTTTACTGGCTAGGGAAACTTCAGCAAATTGTTCAGCTTCTATGAGTTTCGTTTTCCCACTTGTCAAATAAATAAGTTGCAAGTTGTTGAGAGAATTCATTGAGGCAATGAACATACAATGTCTACCTGTAAACTTCTCAGTTTCTTGCAACCCCCTTTATTTGCATGGCGTCACACTTTACAAAGAAACGGTCCAAGACCACTAGAGAGTGGCTTCTTAAAGCCAGTAGCTCTGGAATCAGAATGATTCTGATTGCATCAGAATCTCAAGACCAAGTCTCGCTGGCCCTGTTATTCTGTGCTCACCTCCTAGGACTGAGAGTTAAAGGAGAACACACAGAAGTAAAGGGTTTAGTGCAAAATTGACACAATTGACACACAATGACCCAATATTCAGATTTGTTATCATTGCAGCCTTTATGTCTGGGCTGAAACAGTCCACCTATCTCATGGCTTTAGTGAACTAACTATAGTTGCTTTATTGCTAGGTATTCACAATGTTGATTCTCAAAAGGGATCTATGAGTCATTGTTAACAAAGATAGCTTTGTTAAGAGGATTATTTCACCTGAAATCATTATTTGGCAAGTCTTACAACTTCTTATCCTCAAAACCTAGAGTTTAAAAAGGTGTAGGTTACAAAAGACGCTAGATATTTGACTGGTCAGAATTCTCATTAAAATAAAAATTTCCAGCATGTCACTGTTTGGTATAGGTAGCATGCCTCTATTCTTTCTTTCTCTCTTTCTTCCTTCCTTCCTCCTTTCCTACTTGCCTCCTTTATTTACACATCCACTCATTTATTTAACAAGCTCATCCATGTGAGCTCTGGAGTGGGATGTCCAGGGTTTGAATCCTGGCACCAACTTAATTAATTTGATGTCCCTGTATAAGCTGTTTAACCTCTCAGCCTCAAATCTCCTTCTGTCAACATTAGATGAGCATGAGCATCTATTGCCAAGTGAAGTCGCTCAGTCATGTCCGACTCTTCAAGACCCCATGGACTGTAGCCTACCAGGCTCCTCTGTCCACAGGATTTTCCAGGCAATAGTACTGGAGTGGATTGCTATTTTCTTCTCCAGGGGATCTTCCCAACCCAGGGATCGAACCCGGGTCTCCCACATTATAGACAGATGCTTTACCGTCTGAGCCACCAGGGGTATTCCCAAGAGGCACATCTGTTGCCAAGGAACAACTAAATGAGATAGTGCAAATCCCCTAAAAGTTCAGAAAATTTTAGCTGTTATATGTACTAGTTTCTTATTAAATGAGTTTATTATTCCTCCTCCTTGTCCTGTTTCTCTTCCTTTCACTACCACCGCCACTACCTGCCAGCAATCCACCAGAAGCTGGCTCTGCACTGACTGAAACAAACAAAAAGCAAACAAAACAAAATCATTGTCTCTGTCTTTATGGAATGCACAATGTGTGAATAAACATATAGTATATGGAGAAACCAAATTGTAAATAGATTATAATTTTTGATAACTATTTGAAGGAAAAACACTTTGGGGACTAACTGGAGGGGGTCCACTTAGGATGTTTGTGAAGCTTCTCTCTACTTCTGCGGAAGTTGTGTTTTAGCCAAGATCTGAAGAGACGCCACAAATATTTTTAAAAAAAAGAAGAAGAGTTTGAATGTATAAGACAGTGAGAGCAACTTTAGTAGGTAGAAAGAGAGAAGAATGTTAGGTCTTAGACAATGCGGGATTCATGGGTAATAAAAAATGTTAGATTCCATTTGAATATTTATTTGAAGCATTTATCCTTATTCTTGGAGGGGCTGGGAGCCTATGTTATTGATATTATAGATTTTACTCTCTTTTTTTAATAATCTTTAAACCTACCAAGTGTTTATAGGACATTCTGCTATACTGAACATGTACAAAATACAATATCTGTCACAAGAAAAGAAAAATATACCAAATATCAAATTTTGTGCATTGCAAATATCAAATTGACAATGTTAAAATCTTCAAATTGCTTATCAGTTAAGATTTTAATTTACTAAAGCTGTTTTCTTTATTCTGTAGGCTTTGTTCACAGATGCGAATATTTAAATCATGGAGTTAACATAAAGTGATAAAAGGAAAAAAATCTTGGTGTTGTGATGTATCCAGTAAGCCAGAACTGTGCAAATTCGCCAATTAAATTTGACAACTCCTTAAAAGATTCAATTCCACAGATGCAATATGACAATCCCAAAGTGGGAACAGTACATGAAACACTGCATCCTGTTCATTCACTTAGCTGTCATTTCTTATGGCTATACAATCAGAATTGCATTTAAGGAGTAGACAGTGGAAAATTCAGTTAGTACACAGACATCAGATGTAAAACCTTGTCTTTGTCACTCAGAGGATGCAAACAAACAAACAAAAATCACTGGAACTTAAGGACTTCTTACTGCACTGTTTTTATTTCTTCTTGCCATTTTCTTATTCATGCTAAAATGTGACAGCAATGAGTCAACCCCTTTCAAATGATTTAGCAAATTGCTATATTTCTTTGTTTCTGAAAATAATTTCCTAAAATGGAATTAAAAAAAAAAAAAAACATAATTGTGTTTTGCTATTACCAGACAATAATCTCTGTATTTGAAAAGCTCTTTAATTTAGCCCTAGGGCTTAAATTAAACTTTCTACTAGCAGAGGTTTTACATTCTCTTCAGGTAGACGCATGGTTCAGGGCTGTGATTAATTGGGCAAGCCTGATTCCTTATATTTAGAGCCCACTTGTAAGTAGAAGTGAGAAATGAATTGTGCTAAGAGCCTTCAGTTCTATTTTTATTAATAGAGCAGATTACATAGATCATGAAAACAATCTTCTAATTTATAAGAGTCAATCTAATGTCTTGTTAAACAAGAGTTATTGTTATTGAGCTTAGACTATTGAAGTGTGTTATACCAGAGGGCCACTTCCCCCATTGAAGAATAGTGCTATGAACACTAGCATGTTAACCACATGCTAATGGGCTCTCAGCAGCCTGATAAGTTATTGATTATCTCAGCTGGCATAATTCGTATTAGGAAGAGACAGCGTAGTTAACTGGAATTTAAGTTCTTCCTTTTTGCAACTTGAAACAGACTCGGATGCTCATCAGTCACTTTATTCAGGGCCATGGTAACAGACAGAAGGCTTTGTCCATAGGTGGATGGGTCTTTTCAGAAAGGAGCAGTGCTGAGCTCCATTAAACTCTGGCCCAGAAAATTTCAACTCCTATTATACTTGTGAATCTAAACAGTCGCTGAAATGCCAGATTGAAGAGCAGTTCAAAGCCATTTGCCATTGTTCTCTTGCTAATGTGAATGATAAAATTATCCTGAATTTTGTATTTTGTTCATTTTTACCAAGTGAAAAATAAAATGGATAAAGATAGAGAGTATATGTGATTATAAAAGGCTATGCTTAAAAGAAGTATTCACGTGGTAATAGTCAATCATATTATTTTAAAGCATTACTATAGAAAAGAGTTTCCATTGTGAATAATATTTAAACATATGCAGAAAGTAATTTTCCAGAGGAATTTCCCCACACAAAGTTGTGATCAGTGTTGTTTGTTATGTTCACTGAAAACTGGAACCCTTACAACCTGTGCTTCAGATGACACCTTTCTCCTAACATTATAGCTTTTTATAATGGGAAGAGAAATGCACATTGAAAATTGTAAAGAGGCAATAAAATACGTTTTAAATAAAAAATATATTATTGTGAAGTAATGTAGGCATTGTAAATTGGCAAGACTTCATGACACATTACTATGTCTATTCATTTGTGGAAGTGTTTGAAAATTGCACAAAAGGGCTTGGTTTCATGTTTTAGAAGAATGGTTAAGCTTAGTGTGACAGTTTGTTAAAAAAGAAGAATAGTCAGAGGAAAGAGACTTTCTGTTCTCTTGGTGAATAATTCACCTTTTAATAGGCTTTCTCCACACATATTTAAATTGTGTAATATTTTGCAAGTAGAGGATCACATTTCAGTTGTAGCCACTTATGACAGCTGGGTAAACAAAGTCACACCTGGCATTACTCACTAATTCTGGCCAAATGGGGCTTGTTTAATTGTTTTGATCAGAAATGTTTTTCCTTTCATCTGCGGCTGCTGCTGCTGCTGCTACGTCACTTCAGTCGTGTCTGACTCTGTGCAACCCCATATACGGCAGCCCACCAGGCTCCCCTGTCCCTGGGATTCTCCAGGCAAGAACACTGGAGTGGGTTGCCATTTCCTTCTCCAATGCATGAAAGTGAAAAGTGAAAGTGAAGTTGCTCAGTCGTGTCTGACTCATAATGATAATAGCAGCCACAAAAATTCTTATGGAATATGTAAATTGTTAAAGTGGCAACATATCTGAAATAATGAGCCACTTAAAGTAATACAGTTTATTAATTAAGAGTTTGGGCTTAGAAGTTGGAAATGCCTGTGTCAAATACCAGCCTTGTGGTCTTAGACAAGGTAATTAAGTTCCACAATACACCAGTTCAGTTCAGTTCAGTTCAGTTGCTCAGCTGTGTTCGACTCTTTGTGACCCCATGAATCGCAGCACTCCAGGCCTCCCTGTCCATCACCAACTCCTGGAGTTCACTCAGACTCACATCCATTGAGTCAGTGATGCCATCCAGCCATCTCATTCTCTGTCGTCCACTTCTCCTCCTGCCCCCAATCCCTCTCAGCATCAGAGTCTTTTCCAGTGAGTCAACTCTTCATGTGAGGTGGCCAAAGTACTGGAGTTTCAGCTTTAGCATCATTCCTTCCAAAGACCTCACCCTCAATTTGTTCAATAATAATATGGGACTGAAATACGAATGTGATATAAATTGTTTTAAGAATTAAAGGAGATACTACATGTAAAGCACTTAACAAGACATTTAGCATGGATAAAGCACATAATTATATTTATATTACCTGGTCCAACATCCTTGAATTAACAGTAGAACTGGACAAAGTACTTGTACTTAATAATAATTAACCTTATAAATTAAAACATGATTAACAGCAATATTAGAACTACAAACAGACCTCTTAGAACTAACTTTCATTTTATGTTGTTCTGCCCAGGAAATGCGAAATCAAGCTCTTCTCACTGATATAAGTATATTATAGATTTTTTTTTTAATTGAAGGACAATTACAACACAGAATTGTGTTGGTTTCTGTCACATGTCAACACGAATCAGCCACAGGTATACATATGTCCCCTTTTTTTACACCAAAATATCAATATTTAGCTATTAGTATATATATATATATGGGCTTCCGTCTATGGGGTTGCACAGTGTCGGACATGACTGACACGACTTAGCAACAGCAGCAGCAGCAGCATATATGTGTGTGTGTGTGTGTGTGTGTGTGTGTGTGTATGTATATATATATACATATATATATATGCTAAGTTATTTCAGTAGTGTCCAACTCTTTGTGACCCTATGGACTGTAGCCCCCCAGGTTCCTCTGTCCATGGGATTCTCCAGGCAAAATACTGGAGTGGGTTGTGATGCTCTCCTCCACGAGATATTCCCAACCCGGGGATAGAACCCACATTTCTTATATCTCCTACATTGGCAGATGAGTTCTTTACCACTAGCACCACATGGAAAATCCTATTAGAATATATATAATACTCTAATAAGTACATATTGATATTTTGGTGATATATATATGTGTGTGTGTGTGTGTGTGTGTGTGTGTGTGTGTGATTTTTAATTACATGTGACTGGCTAGAATAATCTACACTATTGTTTGTTCTACAATCTTGGTTTAGGTCCTTATTAACATCGCTCTTTCTCCTGGCCACCGACTTTACTTTTGACTCACCCTTTCATTGGTTACAAAAGAATATATAATATCTTCCTCTGAACTCTATCTCACTCATGGGACCACTCATCCTCTCCACTGCTCACCCCCACCAGGCAGTAGTTTGACATGTGAACATGTCAGGATTTTTTTTTTTTTTTAGCTAATGAAACTATTAATTCTGTTTATGAATTAATAAACACAGTCTAAAAACAGTTTGCACCGAAGACTTTAGCACAGGATGTGATTTTTTCTTTTCATATGTGTCTTTCATTTTAATTAACTACTGTATGAATGAACCATGGCCTTTAAACAAAATCAAACTCAAAGAAACCCAAAACAGTTTAGGTTTTTTCATATAGGTAGAAAATGATAGAATGAGTGGATCAAGCTGACATTGCTGTTGTAACAGCATTTGGACTTTGCAACATATAGGCATCTCTCTTTCAGAGATTAGGAACTCAAGATTTAAAGTAGTTTAATTGTCCAAGGCCCCATACAATGTAATAGGTCAGATACGTAGGGCCATAAGTTTTAAAAGTTTGGGAACTCAAAGTGAATATTTCTGGCATCAGTTCCTGGATTACCTCATCTCTACCTGGGGTTCAGTTCAGTCAGTTGCTGTTATGTCCTACTCTTTGTGACCCCATAAACTGCAGCACGCCAGGCCTCCGTGTCCATCACCAACTCCAGTTTATCCAAACTCATGTCTATTGAGTTGGTGATGCCATCCAACCATTTTATCCTCTGTCGTCCTCTTCTCATCCTGCCCACGATCTTTCCCAGCATCAGGGTCTTTTCAAATGAATCGGCTCTTTGCATGAGGTGGCCAAAGTTATTGGAGTTTCAGCTTCAACATCAGTCCTTCCATTGAACACCCAGGACTGATTTCCTTTAGCATGGACTGGTTGGATCTCCTTGCAGTCCAAGGGACTCTCAAGAATCTTCTCCAACATCACAGTTCAAAAGCATCAATTCTTCGGTGCTCAGCTTTCTTCACAGTCAAACTCTCACATTCATACATGACTACTGGAAAAACCATAGCCTTGACTAGACGAACCTTTGTTGGCAAAGCAATGTCTCTGCTTTTTAATATGCTGTCTAGGTTGGTCATAACTTTCTTTCCAAGAAGTAAACATCTTTTAATTTCATGGCTGCAGTCATCATCAGCAGTGATTTTGGAGACCAAGAAAATAAAGTCTGTCACTGTTTCCCCGTCTATATGCCATGAAGTGATGGGACCAGATGCCATGATCTTCGTTTTTTGAATGCTGAGCTTTAAGCCAACATTTTCACTCTCCTCATTCACTTTCATCAAGAGGCTCTTTAGTTCTTCTTCACTTTCTGCCATAAGGGTAGTGTCATCTGCATATCTGAGGTTATTGATATTTCTCTGAGCAATCTTGATTCCACCTTGTGCTTCTTCCAGTCCAGCGTTTCTCATGATGTACTCTGCATAGAAGTTAAATAAGCAGGGTGACAATATACAGCCTTGAAGTATTCCTTTTCCTATTTGGAACCAGTCTGTTGTTCCATGTCCAGTTCTAACTATTGTTTCCTGACCTGCATACATATTTATCAGGAGGCAGGTCAGGTGGTCTGGTATTTCCATCTCTTTCAGAATTTCCCACAGTTGATTGTGATCCACACAAAGGCTTTGGCATAGTTAATAAAGCAGAAATAGATGTTTTTCTGGAACTCTCATGCTTTTTTTGATGTTCCAGTGGGTGTTGGCAATTTGATTTCTGGCTCCTCTGCCTTTTCTAAAACCAGCTTGAACATCTGGAAGTTCACAGTTCACATATTGCTGAGGCCTGGCTTGCAGAATTTTGAGCATTACTTTACTAGTGTGTGAGATGAGTACAATTGTTGAAGTAGTCTGAACATTCTTCGGCATTGTCTTTCTTTGGGATTGGAATGAAAACTGACCCATTCCAGTCCTGTGGCCACTGCTGATTTTCCCAAATTTGCTGACATATTGAGTGGAGCACTTTCAGAGCGTTATCTTTCAGGATTTGAAATAGCTCAACTGGAATTCCATCACCTCCACTAGCTTTGTTCATAGTGCTGCTTCCTAAGGTCCACTTGTCTTTACATTCCGGTATGTCTGGCTCTAGGTGAGTGATCACACCATCATGATCATCTGGGTCGTGAAGCTCTTTTTTGTACAGTTCTTCTGTGTATTGTTTCCACCTCTTCTTAATATCTTCTGCTTCTGTTAGGTCCGTACCATTTTTGTCCTTTATTGAGCCCATATTTTAATGAAATTTTCCCTTGATATGTCTAATTTTCTTGAAGAGATCTCTAGTCTTTCCCATTCTTTTATTTTCCTCTATTTCTTTGCACTGATTTCTGATAAAGACTTTCTTATCTCTCCTTGCTGTTCTCTGGAACTCTGCATTCAAATATATTTGCTTTTCTCCTTTGCTTTTCACTTCTCTTCTTTTCACAGCTATTTGTAAGGCCTCCCCAGACAGCCTTTTTTCATTTTTGCATTTTTTTTTTCCTTGGGGATGATCTTGATCCCTGTCTCCTATACAATGTCATGATCTCCATCAATTATCATCAGGCACTCTGTCTATCAGGTCTAGTCCCTTAAATCTATTTCTCACTTCTAGTGTATAATCATAAGGGGTTACTTAAGTATTTATTCCAATAGCTTGTCCCTCATTTTCACAAACCAAGGAATTACTGTTAATAGAACTCAAGAGACATTGAGTACCACTTAAAATGGTATATTCAGCTACTTTATTTTTATACTGTTCAACTTTATTCAGTAGCCACTCCCATACTCCTTTTATTAATTGGCATAGACATATAAATCCAATTTAAAAATCTAAGCACTTTGTCTAAAATTCTGATCTCATAAATAATAACTTCTGAACCTATATTAAATGTACTCTATTTCTTCATGCTCACTCATCCTCTTTGATGCTAGGTAATATGGTAAGACTTTGTTTAAATGTAGAAGTTAAGCAATATTTATTGGCTACTTACTTCCCTGCAAAAATAAGATCATTAATTTAGCTGGTATTTTGTTTTAATAGGACCAACAGGAAGAACAATAGGAGATAAGCTGAATTTTCAAATTGCTACAAAATCTTCTTCAGATCAACCATTTTCTAAAATAGCAGGAAATTAAAAAATGAGAGAGATTTTAATTCAATAAAATTAGCATGCACCAATGGTTAAGAGCTTAAGGCATTTCATTATTAAGAGATAAATTTAAATACTATCCATAGAAACTTTAGCAAATTTTATTAAAGTGCAGATTTCTAATCTGTAAAAGAGGAATACCAAGTGATGTGTCCACAGTATTTGGGCTCTCATTTCTCTCCTTTCTGCTGTGTGGAGTTAAGCAGACTTAGGACTTCATTACTAGTAGTTCTATGGATTTGGACAAATTACATAATCTATTTTAGGCTCACTGTTCATGAAAAATTGTTGTTAGAAGTAATGAAATAATGTAAAATAAAGCCTCTAATGCAGTAACTAGAAAATTATGGCCCTCAATTCAAATCTATCTAGCTACTTATTTTTATAAATACAGTTGTACTGGAACATAGCATACGTTTGTGTTAAAATGGCAGAGTTGAATATAAGGCAGAGACCAAATGGCCCATAAAGTCTAAAATATTTACTATTTGACCCTTTTGAGGAAAAGTTTTTCAACCACTGCTTTAATGCAATGCCTAACATGATTATTTATTCTTCTCTTCTCTACTTCCTTCCTTTACTCCTTCTTTCTGTCTTTCCCTGCTCTTCTCTCTCCACTCCTTTCTTCCTTCATCTCTCCCACCATTTCTTTTTTCCCTCCTTTTCTCCTTCTGGGAAAAAAAAATGTACTGCCCACTGTGTGAGCCAAGCTCTAAAGTAAATTCTCAATATGTCAATGAGACCCAATTTCTACAATGTAGTGGTAGATAGACAAGTAAAAAACAAGTACAATACAGTAAGTGTTATGATGAAATAACTGCATATAGATAGGTCTCCTAACCAGGGCCCAGGAAATTAGGGAAGGCTTCCTGGAGGAAAAGATCTACAAGGTTAAATCTGGAAAATGAGTGGGCTTTAGTAATTAAGGAGCAAAAGAAGAGAAGAATGTTCCAGCAATCAGTATAATAGTTGCAAAAGCATGATCACAGACAACATTGCTTTCCAGAACTTTAAATAGTTCAGTGTTGGATGCTTCATGCAAAAGAATGCTGAAAAATGCAGCTAGAGAGCTGAACAGGGACCAGACTATGCACTGACTTATAAGCCATGGTCCAGAAAATGGATTATACTAAAAGTAGTGTGGAGGTTTTTTGCACCAAAGATAATCAAATTAGTCATTAAAAATATTAAGTGGTTGCAGTTTGAGAAAGTGGATAAAGGCAAATACTGTTGACATGGAGACAAATTTGATTATTTGGAAAACTCTGAAAAAGTACACAAATTTAATAGAATTGATGTTTAGATGTGATTTTCTAGGAATTTCATAGTATTGTTAAACAGACTCAGGAATTATCAAATCCTGTACTTCTGGAAAAGTTGCATAGAAACAAAATGCCCAAATTGGAAATAAAAATACAACATTATTATTACTAGCATATGCAAGGGTCTCATAAACCTAGAGTATAACAATTTTAATTTCATATTTTAAATGCCTACTAGGCTTCAGGAACCATTCTAGGCATTGGGTACATAACAGTGCATAAAACATTGATCCTGTTTTCATGGATACCATGTTGTAATTGGAGATACAACCAAAAATAAATAAATGCATGTAGACTTGCAAGTTGTGCTATGTTCTAAGAAAGAAAAGAACTAGGTGTAGGGTAGAATCAACATGATGTGAAGTGCCTGTTTTAGAAAGGGAAATTAGTGAAGAATTCTTACCAAGTGTCATTCTAACTGATACCTAAAGGTAAGAAGGGGACAGACAGAGAAAGGGTTACCATTTTAGGCAGAATAAATGATATCAGTGTAAATGTCTAAAGAAAGGAATGAGCTGAGCCTAGCATAATTAGGGAATTAAAAATTATCAGTTAAGCTGGATAAAATGACTAAGAGAAAAAAATGAATGAAAAATACAATAGATAGCAGGAGTCAGATATGAAGGAACACTTAGGACTAGCACCATGATGGAATTTTGTATAATAGGGAATTTAAAACAGACATGTGACACAATATGACTTACAGTTATGTTTTGTTTTCTCTTCACAGAGAGGTCTCACACAGATTTACATTTACTTCCATGTACCTAACCTTGAGCTTTCCGAGGTGGCTCAGTGGTAAAGTATCCATCTGCCAATGCACGAGACGTGGGTTTGATCCCTGGATTGGGAAGATCCTCTGGAGGAGGAAATGGCAACGCACTCTGGTATTCTTGGATGGAAAATATGAGGGACAGAGGAGTCTGGTGGGCTACAGTCCAAAGAGTTGCAAAGAGTTAGACATTACTGAGTGACTGAACACACACCCACATCCTGAAGAGTAACTGGTGAATAGTTCTTGAGTAATTTGTTGTTAGTTGCTCAGTCGTGTAAGACTCTTTGTGACCCCAAGGACTGGGGTCAGGTTCCTGGGAGGTTCCTCTGTCCATGGAATTTCCCAGACAACAATACTGAAGTGAGTTGCCATGACCTTTGCCAGGGCATCTTTGAGACCCAGGGATCAAGCCTGGGTCTCTTGCATTGCAGGCAGATTCTTTACCATCTGAGCCAACTATGGAAGCCCAAATTTGTATAGTATGAGAATTCTAGTTGTTTAGCTGAGCTGTCCTCAGTGAAGCTATCCAAGCCTTGAGTTTTCTTTTAAAAATATTTTAAATTGTTTATGTGATTTCTTTAATAGTAATTGGATTATTTGGTTTTCATTACTTTTGTCAGTTTTTGGGAGACTGAATCCAATAAAATTTGGAAAGCAGTTTCTACTTTATTGGTATAAAGTTATACCTTGTTTGTTTTTTATTTTGCATTACCTATGGAGCTATTATACTTCTTTTTGTTATTTCACATATTACCTGTTTCATTTTTATCATTGGTCTTGCCACAAGTTTACAAACTCATACCTTTCCGAATTGGCTTGTTGAGTTCCTTACTGCATTTTTTTCTATTTCATTAATTTTGTTCATCATGTTAGTTATATTACTCCTATTGTTTTTGGAGTTCATGTTACTAGAGGTTTTTCTTTTACTATTATTTCATGAAAAGAAAGCTTAGTTCACTATGCTTTCAGATTTATTTTCTAATAAATACATTGAAGGTTGAAAACTGCATTAAATACACATAAAACAGTTTCTGCATATCTTTATTATAATTAAGTTAAAAATATTTTCTAATTCCCATTATGATTATTCCATTGCTCCACATGTTTTTGGGATACCATTATAAATATTACCAAACATACAGAAATTTTCTAGTCATATTTTTCAATTAATAATTTAAAAGTATAATAATATCAGAAAATGCTCTATGTATGATTTAAATTCTTTGAAATATTTTGAGATTTTGTTTATATTTCATGATAATTTTATAATCTATATAGACTTTAAAATGAATATTTTTCTGTTTTTGTGTATATTATTTCCTGACTGGAATGGGTAAATTTAACTCAGAGGACCATTATATCTACTACTGTGGGCAGGGATACCTCAGAAGAAACAGAGTGGCCATCGTGGTCAACAAAAGAGTCCGAAATGCAGTACTTGGATGCAATCTCAAAAATGACAGAATGATCTCTGTTCGTTTCCAAGGCAAACCATTCAATGTCACAGTAATCCAAATCTATGCCCCAACCAGTAACGCTGAAGAAGCTGAAGTTGAACGGTTCTATGAAGACCTACAAGACCTTTTAGAACTAACACCCAAAAAAGATGTCCTTTTCATTATAGGGGACTGGAAAGCAAAAGTAGGAAGTCAATAAACACCTGGAGTAACAGGCAAATTTGGCCTTGGAATACGAAATGAAGCAGGGCAAAGACTAACAGAGTTTTGCCAAGAAAATGCAATGGTCATAGCAAATACCCCCTTCCAACAACACAAGAGAAGACTCTATACATGGACATCACAAGATGGTCAACACCGAAATCAGATCAATTATATTCTTTGCAGCCAAAGATGGAGAAGCTCTATACAATCAACTAAAACAAGACCAGGAGCTGACTGTGGCTCGGACCATGAACTCCTTATTGCCAACTTCAGACTGAAATTGAAGAAAGTAGAGAAAACCACTAGACCATTCAGGTATGACCTAAATCAAATCCCTTATGATTATACAGTGGAAGTGAGAAATAGATTTAAGGGCCTAGATCTGATAGATAGAGTGCCTGATGAACTATGGAATGAGGTTCGTGACATTGTACAGGAGACAGGGATCAAGACCATCCCCATGGAAAAGAAATGCAAAAAAGCAAAATGGCTGTCTGGGGAGGCCTTACAAATAGCTGTGAAAAGAAGAGAAGTGAAAAGCAAAGGAGAAAAGGAAAGATATAAACATCTGAATGCAGAGTTCCAAAGAATAGCAAGAAGAGATAAGAAAGCCTTCTTCAGCGATCAATGCAAAGAAATAGAGGAAAACAACAGAATAGGAAAGACTAAGGATCTATCCAAGAAAATCAGAGATACCAAAGGAACATTTCATGCAAAAATGGGCTCGATAAAGGACAGAAATGGTATGGACCTCACAGAAGCAGAAGATATTAAGAAGAGGGGGCAAGAATACACAGAAGAACTGTACAAAAAAGAAATTCACGACCCAGATAATCATGATGGTGTGATCACTGACCTAGAGCCAGACATCTTGGAATGTGAAGTTAAGTGGGCCTTAGAAAGCATCACTAGGAACCAAGCTAGTGGAGGTGATGGAATTCCAGTGGAGCTATTCCAAGTCCTGAAAGATGATGCTGTGAAAGTGCTGCACTCAATATGCCAGCAAATTTGGAAAACTCAGCAGTGGCCACAAGATTGGAAAAGGTCAGTTTTCATCCCAATCCCAAAGAAAGGCAATACCAAAGACTGCTCAAACTACCGCACAACTGAACTCATCTCGCATTCTAGTAAAGTAATGCTCAAAGTTCTCCAAGCCAGGCTTCAGCAATATGTGAACCGTGAAATTCCTGATGTTCAAGCTGGATTTAGAAAAGGCAGAGGAACCAGAGATCAAATTGCCAACATCTGCTGGATCATGGAAAAAGCAAGAGAGTTCCAGAAAAACATCTATTTCTGCTTTATTGACTATGCCAAAGCCTTTGACAGTGTAGACCACAATAAACTGTGGAAAATTCTGAGAGAGATGGGAATACCAGACCACCTGATCTGCCTCTTGAGAAATCTGTATGCAGGTCAGGAAGCAACAGTTAGAACTGGACATGGAACAACAGACTGGTTCCAAATAGGAAAAGGAGTACATCAAGGCTATATATTGTCACCATGTTTATTTAACTTCTATGCAGAGTACATCATGAGAAATGCTGGGCTGGAGGAAGCACAAGTTGGAATCAAGATTGCCAGGAGAAATATCAATAACCTCAGATATGCAGATGACACCACTCTTATGGCAGAAAGTGAAGAGGAACTAAAAAGCCTCTTGATGAAAGTGAAAGTGGAGAGTGAAAAGGTTGGCTTAAAGCTCAACATTCAGAAAATGAAGATCATGGCATCTGGTCCCATCACTACATGGGAAATAGATGGGGAAACAGTGGAAACAGTGTCAGACTCTACTTTTCTGGGCTCCAAAATCACTGCAGATGGTGACTGCAGTCATGAAATTAAAAGACGCTTACTCCTTGGAAGGAAAGTTATGACCAACCTAGATAGCATATTCAAAAGCAGAGACATCACTTTGCCAACAAAGGTTCGCCTAGTCAAGGCTATGGTCTTTCCTGTGGTCATGTATGGATTTGAGAGTTGGACTGTGAAGAAGGCTGAGCCCTGAAGAATTGATGCTTTTTAACTGTGGTGCTGGAAAAGACTCTTGAGAGTCCCTTGGACTGCAAGGAGATCCAACCGGTCCATTCTGAAGGAGATCAGCCCTGGGATTTCTTTGGAAGGAATGATGCTAAAGCTGAAACTCCAGTATTTTGGCCACCTCATGCGAAGAGTTGGCTCATTGGAGAAGACTCTGATGCTGGGAGGGATTGAGGTCGGAAGGAGAAGGGGACGACAGAGGATGAGATGGCTGGATGGCATCACTGACTCGATGAATGTGAGTCTGAGTGACCTCCGAGAGCTTGTGATGGACAGGGAGGCCTGGCGTGCTGTGATTCATGGGGTCACAAAGAGTCGGACACGACTGAGCGACTGATCTGATCTGATGTGTTCTATAAGTCCAAGCTTGTTTATAATGGTAATATATTTATGGTAATATATGGTTTATAATGGTAATATATTTATATTTTTTGATATTTTTTGATTATATATTTAAATTTAATAAATAAATTATTGTGCATTTGTCTCATAAAATCTCCTTATCTCTAATTGTGCCTTTTCTGTTATAATTTTTTTCTTTAATATTCCAATAGTTGGACAGATCTCTTTTGTTATTTCCATATTATACACTTTTTATATTGTTTTTGGTTTCAACCTTTCTACATCCTTTTGTTTTAGCGTGACTGTTATAACTACTCATAGTCTTATTGGATGTGTGCCTGAACATATATGTTTAAATTCAATCTCATAAACTGTCATTTAATTAGAAATTTTCATTAGTGCAATTACTGTTAGATTTAATCTATCTTATTTTGTGAGTTATATTTGTCCCACCTTTTATTTTTCATTTTCTCTCCTTTCTGGAAATTTTTTTTTTTTTTTGAATATGTTGTTGACCAGCGGGGGAGTGGGGGGGGTGGGCGTGTGTGGGGGGCGGGGGAGCGGTTAAATTTATCATCTTGGGTGATGCTGTGAAAGTGCTGCACTCAATATGCCAGCAAATATGGAAAACTCAGCAGTGGCCATAAGACTGGAAAAGGTCAGTTTTCATTCCAATCCCAAAGAAAGGCAATGCCAAAGAATGTTCAAACTACCACACAATTGCACTCATCTCACATTCTAGTAAAGTAATGCTCAAAGTTCTCCAAGCCAGGCTTCAGCAATACGTGAACCGTGAAATTCCTGATGTTCAAGCTGGTTTTAGAAAAGGCAGAGGAACCAGAGATCAAATTGCCAACATCCGCTGGATCATGGAAAAAGCAAGAGTTCCAGAAAAACATCTATTTCTGCTTTATTGACTATGCCAAAGCCTTTGACTGTGTAGATCACAATAAACTGTGGAAAATTCTGAAAGAGATGGGAATACCTGACCACCTGACTTTCCTCTTGAGAAATCTGTATGCAGGTCAGGAAACAAGAGTTAGAACTGGACATGGAACAGACTGGTTCCAAATAGGAAAAGGAGTACGTCAAGGCTGCATATTGTCACCATGTTTATTTAACTTATATGCAGAGTCCATCATGAGAAATGCTGGACTGGAAGAAACACAAGCTGGAATCAAGATTGCTGGGAGAAATATCAATAACCTCAGATATGCAGATGACACCACCCTTATGGCAGAAAGTGAAGAGGAACTCAAAAGCCTCTTGATGAAAGTGAAAGTGGAGAGTGAAAAAGTTCGCTTAAAGCTCAACATTCAGAAAACGAAGATCATGGCATCTGGTCTCATCACTTCATGGGAAATAGATGGGGAAACAGTGGAAACAGTGTCAGACTTTATTTTGGGGGACTCCAAAATCACTGCAGATGGTGACTGCAGCCATGAAATTAAAAGACGCTTACTCCTTGGAAGGAAAGTTATGACCAATCTAGATAGCATATTCAAAAGCAGAGACATTATTTTGCCAACAAAGGTCCGTCTGGTCAAGGCTATGGTTTTTCCTGTGGTCATGTACGGATGTGAGAGTTGGACTGTGAAGAAGGCTGAGCACCAAAGAGTTGATGCTTTTGAACTGTGGTGTTGGAGAAGATTCTTGAGAGTCCATTGGACTGCAAGCAGATCGGACCAGTCCATTCTGAAGGACATCAGCCCTGGGATTTCTTTGGAAGGAATGATGCTAAGGCTGAAACTCCAGGACTTTGGCCACCTCATGCGAAGAGTTGACTCACTGGAGAAGACTCTGATGCTGGGAGGGATTAGGGGCCAGAGGAGACAGGGACGACAGAGGATGAGATGGCTGGATGGCATCACTGACTCTATGGATGTGAGTCTGAGCGAACTCCGGGAGTTGGTGATGGACAGGGAGGCCTGGTGTGCTGTGTTTCATGGGGTCGCGGAGAGTCGGACACAACTGAGCCACTGAACTGAACTGAACTGATCTGGTGTATTTTTTTCCCCTCTATATTCAATTTGTAAGTAACAAAACTTTTTAGCTTACTAACTAAAGATTATTTTAAAAGTTACAGTATATTTCTTGATCAAGTGCCTGTTCACTTTTTCAAGCAAAACTATTATGTATCTACTTTTTTTTTTTTCCCCTGAACAGAGAGCAACAGAATGATTCCCAGACACTATTGGAGTAGATGACATCATGCAGCTGAGTTTCCAACAATGGTATGAGAGTGGAAACTCTGCATGTCTTTTCTAGGCCAAGGTATTCCATAGAAGGTGTGATATATACAATATGTCTTTATCATTATGCTATCTAGATGCAGATTAAAAAATTCTCAAAAGATGGAATATCCTTTAAATCAGAAAAAAGTTCTAAGCCCCTGAAGCACCTGACAGAGGAACTCTTCCACCACCTACTAGGGAACTCTTTTTAACTTTACATTAATGGTAAATAAACTATGTTATTTGAATCATGCCCTGGGATTTCCTTGGAGGGAATGATGCTAAAGCTGAAACTCCAGTATTTTGGCCACCTCATGCGAAGAGTTGACTCATTGGAGAAGACTCTGATGCTGGGAGGGATTGAGGGCAGGAGGAGAAGGAACGACAGAGGATGAGATGGCTGGATGGCATCACTGACTCGATGGATGTGAGTCTGAGTGACCTCTGAGAGCTGGTGATGGATAGGGAGGCCTGGTGTGCTGCGGTTCATGGGGTCGCAAATAGTCGGACATGACTGAGCGACTGATCTGATCTGATATGTGGGAGGGGGGTCTATTTGTGATAGCAATTAGTTTTATTATTAACAATAAAAAATTGAATCTTGAATTGTCATCATCATAACTAAATATAATACTTGTTGCACTGTTTCAGCAGGTCCAGTGAAAGTGATATGACAGATAAAACATGACAGGCTAGAAAACGCAGTATCTGATTTTCAAGCAAGAGATTAAGTAAGACTATAACTTGAAATCATTTCAAAGTCCATCAAAATGCCTCTCAACTTCAGAAAAATTCAAAATATTAGTACATAGTAATTGTTATTTGCTGTGTATAGCAAGATTTTGAGAAAAAAAAAAAAAGAATAGTTTAGGGCAAAATAATAGTTAACCAGTAGGCAAGGAGAATTGAAAGGGGATATGGGCAGCTCCATGTGATGCTAGTGGTAAAGAAACTTCCTCTCACTGAAGGAGACATAAAAGATGTGGAATCAATTAGTGGGTCAGGAAATTCCACTGCAGAAGGGCATGGCAACCAATTCCAGTATTCTTGCCTGGAGAAACCCATGGACAGAGGAGCCTGGTTGGCTACAGTCTAAAGTGTCACAGACTCAGACACAACTGAAATGAGTTAACAGTCAGGCACTCAGAGGCAGTACTGATTTTTCCATCTATTCTCCTTATCCCCCCTACTTCTTTCCTTTTGCTTTTACCAGTAGAATGTTATTTCATGTGATAATGAATCTCATTCTCACTGTTAGATCAGAGTAGAGCTGACATGGAATTAGAGAGACAAATGGAAAGAGGATTTCAATAATAAAGACTAGGGAAACTGATCACTTAAAATAAGTGGCTATAGAAGAAGGAATAAATATTTTAATATATATTAAGGAGATAAATTCTATACTGCAAGACCCATGGGTTAATTAAGAATGAAAATAGAAGAAGGGATCAGGAAATCAAAAGGATTATTGCCAAGATTCTCATGAGCAACTGGACTATTAGTGGTGACATTTCCTTAGGGGGAAAAAGAGAGAGAAGCACAAAATTATGAAAGAAAATTGAGAGTTCAATTTTGGTTCTATATGTCTTAAATTCCCTTGAGTTCAAACACAACCATGTTACAGTGCTATATTCCAAGGCCTTTGATTGTGTGGATCACAACAAACTGTGGAAAATTCTTCAAGAGATAGGAATACCAGACCACCTTACCTGCCTCCTGAGAAATCTGTGTGCAGATCAAGAAGCAACAGTTAGAACTGGACATGGAACAGAGTGGTTCTAAATCGGGAAAGGAGTACATGAAGGCTGCATATTGTCACCCTGCTTATTTAACTTTTATGCAGAGTACATCATGAGAAATGCTGGACTGATGAAGCACAAGCTGGAATCAAGATTTCCAGGAGAAATATCAGTAACCTCAGATATGCAGATTACACCACCCATACGGCAGAAAACGAAGGCCTAAAGAGCTTCTTGATGAAAGTGAAAGAGGAGAGTGAAAAAGTTTGCTTAAAACTCAACATTCAGAAGACTAAGATCATGGCATCTGGTCCCATCACTTCATGCAAGTGATGGGGAAACAATGAAAACAGTGATAGACTTTATTTTTTCGGCTCCAAAATCAATACTGATGGTGACTACAACCATAAAATTAAAAGACGCTTGCTTCTTGGAAGAAAAGTTATGACCAATCTAGACAGCATATTAAAAGCAGAGATACTACTTTTCCAACAAAGATGGGTCTAGTCAAAGCTATGATTTTTCCAGTAGTCATGTATGGATGTGAGAGTTGGACTTTAAAGAAAGCTGAGCACTGAAGAATTGATGCTTTTGAACCGGGTGCTGGAGAAGCCTCTTGAGAGTACTTTGGACAGCAAGGAAATCCAACCAGTCCATCCTAAAAGAAAATCAGTCCTGAATATTCATTGGAAGGACTGATGCTGAAGCTGAAACTCCAATACTTTGGCCACCTGCTGCAAAGAACTGACTCATTTGAAAAGACCCTGATGCTGGGAAAAACTGAAGGGAGGAGGAGACGGGGATGACAGAGGATGAGATGGTTGGATGGCATTACTGATCAATGCACATGAGATTGAGTGAACTCCAGGAATTGGTGATAGACAGGGAGGCCTGGCGTGCTGCCGTCCATGGGGTCACAAAGAGTCAGACACTACTGAGCGACTGAACTGAACTGAACTGATATTATTAGCTGCCTGTAAGGCAAAGGAACCCAAAGCAAAGAATAAAATGTTAACATAAATGAAAAATAAATAAGTAAAAAGAGGAACCAGAAGGCATCACTTTTGATCATGCACAGAAATTTTGTCAGCTAGTGAACAGAGGTCAATCAGCAGACTAGACTGTTCCATCAGAATTGTAATACCTCTTGTTTTGAGAGAAGTAAGAAATAACAGAATTATCTTAAGTGGGTGAGTAGAGAGGCAGAAATGTCTCCCCTGACAGGAAATATAGATGAATTGTGATTGTGATAGATTTGGTTTCAGGGAGGAGGGAGGAAAATGGGAAGGTTACTAGTTAAGTTTCATTTAGGGTGCCCTCTTTGGATTAGATATGCTGAACTGAACAAAGGAGACATAAAGTGAGTGCCATGGCAGGATAAAGATGAAGACTTTCTTTCAAATTATCATATGAAGCTGTCATTGGGTTTAGTAACTGAAACTCTGAAATAGTCTCTAGCTATAACTATAGCTTATAGTTTCTAGCTTCCCTGGTTTCTCAGATGGTAAAACGTCTGCCTGCAATGCAGAAGACCTGGGTTTGATCTGTGGGTCAGGAAGATCCCCTAAAGAAGAAAATGGCAACTCACTCCAGCATTCTTGTCTGGAAAATTCAATGGACGGAGGAGGAGTCTGGTAAGCTACAGTCCACGGGGTCACAAAGACTTGGACACGACTGAGTAACTTCACTTTCTTTCTTTCTTTTATAAATATTTTAGTTCAGCATATAAGTAAAAACTGAGTCCTAGTACACTGAGTTGGCCAAAAGGTTGGAAGTGGAAAAAGTTCAATGAACCTTTTTGGCCAACCCAATATTGCTTTTTTTTTTTTTTTTTTTTGAGGTGGGCAACAAATGAAGATGGATAGCAGTTAGAGGAAAAGGGTAGCAGGAGCATGTGGTATCATGACAACAGGGAAATGGAGCATTTTAAGGAAAGATGAACATTTAAATATAACATAAAAAGGAGAGATTAACAGTTACATTCTTTGATATTCTGAGTGTCATGATAAACTCTAAGTGTCCCCTGCATTTAGCAACAATTAGAACCACAGTGGTCTGAGTAAAAGAATAAGCTTCAGTGTGAAGCTGAGGAGTTATAGCCAGAGTTTTATGGTGAAGTGCTACTTTCGAATTTGAAGAATAATGTACAGGTGAATAGATTCAATAAATATTAGTTCTTTCCTTTTTTTTTTTTTTCTCTCTTAGGCTGTAACAATGTTCAGAAAAGATAGGGGAAGCACCTTTCCCATTCTAATTTATTTCAGACTCTCCCGAAACTTAATGCCTCAAGTTCTGAAGATGAGAGCAAAAGATTAAAAGGGAACACACACCTGCCTAAGTTTCTCTTGAAATCTGTGTGAGTTGTAATAAAATGATAATTTTAAACTCTCATAACAGACTGAAATTTATTTAAAGTATTATACTTTAATCAAAAAATCTTATTCCTTCTCTTGAAATCATTTAAAAAATATTTTGATTTGCATTGGAAATTGCATGAGTTACATTTATTTATATATCTGTTTATTGTTTTCCCACACAAACACAAAAATAACCCAGCTGTGATTACATATTACTGTTTATAAGTTGCAAATCTGCTCCCTAAAACTGCTTTGCACAACTCCAAGGAGCCATGTATACACTCTGAATTGTTTTTATAAAAGGTACTTTTATTTAAATGACATGTATTATACATATACAGTACATACCAGGGTTAGGTGAGGACATAGAATTTTAAATTAGCACAATAGCTAGATAAGTTTCTAAGGGCTTTATCAAAAATAATAGCTCAAGCCACCTTATGGCATTCCATTAATAATTTTCTTTGGGATAAATTTTTCAAGCCATCATGCTTTCTTATAGGCACTTACCATCTATCTGAGAAATCATAGTTCTCTTTTTTTTTGCTTCATTTGACTATACATAATTTAATTTTAAGGTGCAACTTTTATCATAGATGTTTTCAGGAAGTAATTTATACATTTGAACCAGCTCAAATCAGCACTTTTTTCAATTTACTGACATTTTTTATGTTTACATGATTTTATGTTTTCTTGAACAACCTAAATATATTTAACCCAATATATAATACATTATCTTAAAAAAAAATCTGAATAACAATGACCCCATTTCACTAAGTTTTTTTTTTTTTTTTTCTTATAAGTTATGTAATCTTTTTTTTTTTTTTTATTTTCCTTTAACCTGACCAACACCAAGGACAGTTTATAGACTGCCTTGATGCAAGATACTTTTTGCTACAGGAGAAAAGTGTAGATATATATTCCTTCCAGGGTAACGAGCCTGGAGTTCAGAGTATGAAATATATTTTTATCTTGTAGGAAAACTTTTTAATTTGTTTTAGAATAAAGTAAAATTTGTCATTCTAGCTATCGGACTATATAAAAATTTTGAATGCAAAATTTACATGGTGACTCCCAAATGTTTACGCTTTTGTTTGTTCACTTATTTTTTTCTTTTCCTTTGCCCTTTTAATAACCATTCAGTGAAAATTTTAGAAGCCCTAAGTCATGTTGATAAATTACCCTTTCTTGGCACCTATTGATTCTTTATATGAACTCCTGAACTTCTGGCATTTTTACTAAGAGTTTTGTGAATTCAAAAAAAATATACAGATTATGTTATTAATTTCATGACTTTTCTTATATCAGTTTTTCTTAAGCCATTAATAACCAAATTTCCTGTTAATGCTCCTTATCATTTTGACCATCCTGAAAACTAGATATACTGACAAATTTTATTTGAAACCATGGATTCAATTAAAAATAGAAAATTGTGATATCTTAGTTTATCATTTACTATTTTGTCTTCTAACCTTCTGCCCATTGTTTCAGTCTTCTGTTTTGATTTCTCAACAATTTCTAAATAGAGGAACTGTTCAAAAAATTTTTTCCAGTCCTCTCTTCATTTACTTTTGCATTCTTTCTATGGATAATTGCATCCATAACAATGATTTGATTGGCAATGATTTCTTAATTATGCTTCTAGCCTCTCCTTATGCTTTTTTTTTTTTTTTTTTCTGCACTCTCATTAAAGTACTACTGGGCATATTTGTCCTAATATCCTTCTTGTATACACCTGCTAATCTTGTTTTCTATCAATTTCATCATCTTCAGAACTGTTAATCCTGTTTTCTGTCAACTTCATCATCTTCAGAACTACACCAACTTCAGAAAGTTGTAGAAAAATATTAGGAATACACTGAGGAACTATGGGGACATGGTAAGTCTCACATTTACCTAAAAACTATACTTTGAATAGACTTTCCTCTTGAAGTCTGAATTGTTGGCCTCAATCCTTATTTTTACTAAGAAAATATAAGCAATTTTTTGAATGGTCATTTCCTTAGTACCAGCTTTAGCAAAAGCCCCCAGTATGCAAATCTTCTGCCATTTTACATGTTCAGTGCACTAATTCTCCAGGTTTCTATTAAAAATCAACCCTTCTCCATGTGCTTTGGATCCCATCTAATACCACCAACTCAGAAACCTGGTTTCTACTCTTTATTGTATCATTTCTATCATCCCAGGGACACATTCATGTCTTAGAGGGAAAAAGCACTCCCTTGATGCCATGTAACTCTACAGGTACCTTCTAATTCCTGTGCTCCCCTTTGGAACAGAATTCCAGAGTTGCATCTACACTTGATCCTTACTACCTTGCCTCCTGTTCAACCATAAATGACTCTGCTAGACCTTTCATTCCCTGTACTGAACTGAAATCACTTTTGTCCAAGATGCCAATGAATCTATCCTGCTGAACCAAGCCTTCAGATAATTCTCTTCCCTCATTTTACTCATATTCTCAGGATTTTAAACCACCAATCATTTCTTCTCAAAACAATTTTTTTTCTCTTTGACAAACACAGCACTCCTAACACTCTCTCCTATTATATTGAGCACTCTATTTTTCAACTTTATTGCCCAATCCATCTTTTTCTGAACTCTAAAATAAGAGATTTCCAGGGTCCTGTGCTCTTTCTTCCTATACTTACTTCCCAGATTGTCTCATCTAATCACATGGCTTTAATCATCATTTATCAATAATAACAATTATGATAATAATAACAGTAATGAACACTGTTATAATTAATGGCTGGTAATGCAACTGAGTGGGACTTCCCCAGTTGCTCAGTGATAAAGAATCTGCCTGCAATGCAGGAGAAACAGGAAGACCTGGGTTCTATCCGTGGGTGGGAAAGTTCCCCTGGAAGATGAAATGGCAACCCACTCCACTATTCTTGCTGAGAAAAGCACACAGACAAAGGAGCCTGGTGGGTACAGTCCATAGTGTTGCAAAGAGTTGGACATGATTGAGCATGCACACAATGAAACTGAGGACTAAAGAAATATAGTATCTTTGTCATATTTGTAAAACTAGTACATAGTTCAGGGATTCAAATTCTGACAGTTTGTCTCCCAAGCTCATATCATTAGCTATTACACTCTGCCAAGTGTAGATTTTCAGTCCCGACCCTGTGCTGAGCTCCAGAGTCTTACTTCCCAATTTCTTACTAAACATTTCTATTTGAATGCCTCAGACACATCTAAAACCTCAACATACACAAAATTGACTTTTGCCTTCCTTCCAAACTCAATATACTGTACTCATCTTCCCCACTCGCAGGATCAGATCAGATTAGATCAGATCAGTCGCTCAGTCATGTCCGACTCTTCAAGACCCCATGAATCACAGCACGCCAGGCCTCCCTGTCCATCACCAACTCCTGGAGTTCACTGAGACTCATATCCATCGAGTCAGTGATGTCATCCAGCCATCTCATTCTCTGTTGTCCTCTTCTCCTCCTGCCCCCAGTCCCTCCCAGCATCAGAGTCTTCTCCAATGAGTCAACTCTTTGCATGAGGTGCCAAAGTACTGGAGTTTCAGCTTTAGCATCATTCCTTCCAAAGAAATCCCAGGGCTGATCTCCTTCAGAATGAACTGGTTGGATCTCCTTGCAGTCCAAGGGACTCTCAAGAGTCTTCCCCAACACCACAGTTCAAAAGCATCAATTCGTCGGCACTCAGCCTTCTTCACAGTCCAGCTCTCACATCCATACATGACCACAGAAAAGACCATTGCCTTGACTAGGTGAACCTTTGTTGGCAAAGTAATGTCTCTGCTTTTGAATATGCTATCTAGGTTGGTCATAACTTTCCTTTCAAGGAGTAAGCGTCTCTTAATTTCATGACTGCAGTCACCATCTGCAGTGATTTTGGAACCCAGAAAAATAGTCTGACACTGTTTCCACTGTTTCCTCATCTATTTCCCATGAAGTGATTGGACCAGATGCCATGATCTTCATTTTCTGAATGTTGAGCTTTAAGCCAACCTTTTCACTCTCCACTTTCACTTTCATCAAGAGGCTTTTTAGTTCCTCTTCACTTTCTGCCATAAGGGTGGTGTCATCTGCATATCTGAGGTTATTGATATTTCTCCCGGCAATCTTGATTCCAGCTTGTGTTTCCTCCAGTCCAGCATTTCTCATGATGGACTCTGCATAGAAGTTAAATAAACATGGTGACAATATACAGCCTTGACGTACTCCTTTTCCTATTTTGAACCAGTCTGTTGTTCCATGTCCAGTTCTAACTGTTGCTTCCTGACATCCATACAGATTTCTCAAGAGGCAGATCAGGTGGTCTGGTATTCCCAACTCTTTCAGAATTTTCCATAGTTTATTGTGATCTACACAGTCAAAGGCTTTGGCATAGTCAATAAAGCAGAAATAGATGTTTTTCTGGAACTCTCTTGCTTTTTCGATGATCCAGCGTATGTTGGCAATTTGATCTCTGGTTTCTCTGCCTTTTCTAAAACCAGCTTGAACATCAGGAAGTTCATGGTTCATATAATGCTGAAGCCTGGCTTGGAGAATTTTGAGCATTACTTTACTAGCGTGTGAGATGAGTGCCCATTTGACTTCACATTCCAAGATGTCTGGCTCTAGGTCAGTGATCACATCATCATGATTATCTGGGTCTTGAAACTCTTTTTTGTACAGTTCTTCTGTGTATTCCTGCCACCTCTTCTTAATATCTTCTGCTTCTGTTAGGTCCACACCATCTCTGTCCTTTATCGTGCCCATCTTTGCATGAAATGTTCCTTTGGTATCTCTGATTTTCTTGAAGAGATCCTTAGTCTTTCCCATTCTGTTGTTTTCCTCTATTTCTTTGCATTGATCGCTGAAGAAGGCTTTCTTATCTCTTCTTGCTATTCTTTGGAACTCTGCATTTAGATGTTTATATCTTTCCTTTTCTCCTTTGCTTTTCACTTCTCTTCTTTTTGCAGCTATTTGTAAGGCCTCCCCAGACAGCCATTTTGCTTTTTTGCATTTCTTTTCCATGGGGATGGTCTTGATCCCTGTCTCCTGTACAATGTCACGAACCTCATTCCATAGTTCATCAGGCATTCTATCTATCAGATCTAGGCCCTTAAATCTATTTCTCACTTCCACTGTATAATCATAAGGGATTTGATTTAGGTCATACCTGAATGGTCTAGTAGTTTTCCCTACTTTCTTCAATTTAAGTCTGAATTTGGCAATAAGGAGTTCATGGTCTGAGCCACAGTCAGCTCCTGGTCTTGTATTTGCTGATTGTATAGAGCTTCTCCATCTTTGGCTGCAAAGAATATAATCGATCTGATTTTGGTGTTGACCATCTGGTGATGTCCATGTATAGAGTCTTCTCTTGTGTTGTTGGAAGAGGGTATTTGCTATGACCAGTGCATTTTCTTGGCAAAACTCTGTTAGTCTTTGCCCTGCTTCATTTCGTATTCCAAGGCCAAATTTGCCTGTTACTCCAGGTGTTTCTTGACTTCCTACTTTTGCATTCCAGTCCCCTATAATGAAAAGGACATCTTTTTTGGGTGTTAGTTCTAAAAGGTCTTGTAGGTCTTCATAGAATCGTTCAACTTCAGCTTCTTCAGCATTACTGGTTGGGGCATAGATTTGGATTACTGTGACATTGAATGGTTTGCCTTGGAAACGAACAGAGATCATTCTGTCATTTTTGAGATTGCATCCAAGTACTGCATTTCGGACTCTTTTGTTGACCATGATGGCCACTCCATTTATTCTGAGGGATTCCTGCCCACAGTAGTAGATATAATGGTCATCTGAGTTAAATTCACCCATTCCAGTCCATTTTAGTTTGCTAATTCCTAGAATGTCGACACTCACTCTTGCCATCTCTTGTTTGACTACTTCCAATTTGCCTTGATTCATGGACCTGACATTCCAGGTTCCTATGCAGTATTGCTCTTTACAGCATCGGACTTTGCTTCTATCACCAGACACATCCACTGATGGGTATTCTTTTTGTTTTGGCTCCATCCCTTCATTCTTTCTGGAGTTATTTCTCCACTGATCTCCAGTAGCATATTGGGCCTCTACTGACCTGGGGAGTTTCTCTTTCAGTATCCTATCATTTTGTCTTTTCATACTGTTCATGGGGTTCTCAAGGCAAGAATACTGAAGTAGTTTGCCACTCCCTTCTCCAGCGAACCACACCCTGTCATCTCTCTCCACCATGACCCACCCATCCCAGGTTGCCCCTTGGACATGGCTTAATTTCATTGTGTTAGACAAGGGTGTGGTCCTTGTGTGATCAGATTGACTAGTTTTCTGTGAGAAAGGTTTTAGTGTATTTGCCCTCTGATGCCCTCTTTCAAGACCTACTGTCTTACTTGGGTTTCTCTTACCTTGGGCGTTAGAAATGGGCCTTAGAAAGCATCACTACGAACAAAGCTAGTGGAGGTGATGGAATTCCAGTGGAGCTATTCCAAGTCCTGAAACATGATGCTGTGAAAGTGCTGCACTCAATATGCCAGCAAATCTGGAAAACTCAGCAGTGGCCACAAGATTGGAAAAGGTCAGTTTTCATCCCAATCCCAAAGAAAGGCAATGCCAAAGAATGCTCAAACTACCGAACAATTGCTCTTATCTCACACGCTAGTAAAGTAATGCTCAAAATTCTCCAAGCCAGGCTTCAGCAATATGTGAACCGTGAACTTCCTGATGTTCAAGCTGGTTTTAGAAAAGGCAGAGGAACCAGAGATCAAATTGCCAACATACGCTGTGAAAGAAAAAGAGAAGAGAAAAAAAAAAAATAATTCTTTTATTTTTATTGCCTAAACCAATGAGATTGTAGAGAAAAAAAAAAAATAAAAAAGAAAGAAAAAAAAAAGAAAAAAAACAACAGATATGCCCCTTATCAAAAAAGTAAAGAAGAAAAAAAAAAAAAAAAAGAAGAAAAAAAAAAAAAAGAAGAAAAAAAAAAAAAAAAAAAAAAAAAAACGACAATTTTTATTATTATTATTTTAATTTATATACTATTATGAGAAGAAAAAAAGAAAGGAGGAAGAAAAAAAAAAAAAAAAAAAAAAAAATAGAAGAAAAAAAAAAAAAAAAAAAAAAAAAGAAAAAAAAAAAAAAAAAGAAAAAGAAAAAAAGGAGGGGAGAAAGAAAAAAGAAGAAAAAAAAAAAGAGAAGGGAAAAAGATTGGTAGAAAAAAGAACAAAAGAAAAAAAAAAAAAAAAAAGAAAGTGGCACCAAAACAAAAAAAGAAAAAAAAGGGGAAAAAATGGAAACAGTGTCAGACTCTACTTTTCTGGGCTCCAAAATCACTGCAGATGGTGACTGCAGTCATGAAATTAAAAGATGCTTACTCCTTGGAAGAAAAGTTATGACCAACCTTGTTAGCATATTCAAAAACAGAGACATTACTTTACCAACAAGGTTCGCCTAGTGTATTTTTTTTTTGTTTTTTATTGTTGGGGGGGGGGGGGGGGGGGAAAAAAAGAGGCACAAAAAAAAAAAATAATAATGTGGTGTTGGAAAAACTTGAAATCGCTTGGAAGAAAAAAAAAAAAAACTAAATAATTAAAAGAAAAATAAAAAAGAAATTTTTATAAGAAAAAATAAAAAAAAAAAAAAAATCAATTTTTTTGCCAACATAAGATAAGAGTAGAATAATTGGAAAAGAATGAGATGGTGGGGGGGGTGGGGGGGGGGGGGAGGAGGGGGAGAGAGGAAGAGAGGAGGGGATGAGATGAAAGAAGAGAAGGGGGGGAGATTTGGGGGTGTGGGGGGGGGGGGGGGAGAGAGGGGGGGGGGGGGGGGGGGGGGTGGTGGGGGGGGGGAGAGAGGGAGAGAAGAGAAAAAAAGATATGATCTGATCTGATATGAGATGAGTGGAATTGTGTGATAGATTTAAAATTTTTTTGGGTTTTCTTTTTTTGGGGGTGGGGGGAAAAAACACCTTTTCCCGTCCTGTGTCCACTGCTGAGTTTTTTAAAATTTTGGGGAGATAGAGAGGGCACCACTCACACAACATCTTCTTGGAGGCGGAAGAATAAAAAAGAAATACCATTACCTCCACCAGCTTTGTTCCTAGTGATGCTTTCTAAGGTCCACTTGACTTCACATTCCAGGATGTCTGGTTCTAGGTTAGTGATCACATCATCGTGATTATCTGTGTCGTGAAGCTCTTTTTTGTACAGTTCTTCTGTGTATTCTTGCCACCTCCTCTTAATATCTTCTGCTTCTGTTAGGTCCATACCATTTCTGTCCTTTATCAAGCCCATCTTTGCATGAAATGTTCCTTTGGTATCTCTGATTTTCTTGAAGAGATCCCTAGTCTTTCCCATTCTGTTGTTTTCCTCTATTTCTTTGCTTTGCATGAAATGTTCCTTTGGTATCTCTGATTTTCTTGAAGAGATCCCTTGTCTCTCCCATTCTGTTGTTTTCCTCTATTTCTTTGCATTGAGTTTTGACAAATTAATTGATGTCTTATCTAAGAGGCAGGACTAGATATAACATCAGAGTGGGATTTCATTTTATTTGTTGACCTAGGAGAATCCAGGATTTGTGTAAAAAAATGCAGGTTTTTTTTTTTTTTGCCCACAGGTGTTAGTAATTTGTCTTTCTATGTTTTTTATGTTTTCCAACTCTCATAAGAGTAATAATTTAATACATGTAAATATATACATTTTATTGTGTCTAACATAATAAAAATCAGCTATAATTTAAAATATAATTATCAAGTATACATTTTTTATCCAGTAATTCCCATCATATCTCTGTCATTACTGGGTTTGTTGAGGAGAGAGATGGAAAAAAAATTGTAAAATATCCCAAGTTATTGACCTTTGAAAAAGAAAATTCTCTAGATTTTTTTGGTTGTCTTGCATCTTTCATCTAATTATGAAGTTCCTTATATTCCATAAATGCGGCCTTGGAATGAATTATCATTTGGCACTTGTGCCACCCTATTGGCTCATACCGAAAGTATGAGTCAGTAAATCCTGTGTGTTATGTGTGGATCTTTTTTAAAAACATAAACTGTAGACTAGTCAGATTTTCACAAATTACGCTTATGTTTGTTTTAACTTAAATTCAAGACTCTATTCTGTTAATTTTGGCCCATAATTCTAGGCAACAAAAATTACATTGAAGTTTAATTCTGTCACCTAATGCAATATCTACCCCTTTCCTATCTATATCATTTAAAAGTACAATATATAATAAGAATAGCAGACTTCCCTGGTAGTCCAGTGATTAAGAATCTGCCTGCCAATGCAAGAGACACAAATTCAATCACTGGTCCAAGAAGATTTCACTTGACATGGAGCAGCTAACCCCATGCCTCACAATTATTGAAGCCAGCATGCCTGGAGTCCATGCTCATAATAAAAGAAGCCACCACAATGAAAAGCCACTGAACTACAATGAGGAGTAGCCCATGCTTGCCACAACTAGAAAAAGCCTGCATGCAGAAGTGAAGATCAGACTCAATGCAACCATCAGTTCAGTTCAGTTCAGTTCAGTCACTCAGTTGTGTCTCACTCTTTGCCATCCCATGAATCACAGCACGCCAAGCCTCCCTCTCCATCACCAACTCCCGGAGTTCACTCAGACTCATGTCCATCGAGTCAATGATGCCATCCAGCCATCTCATCCTCTGTCATACCCTTCTCCTCCTGCCCCCAATCCCTCCCAGCATCAGTGTGTTTTCCAGTGAGTCAACTCTTCGCAAGAGGTGGACACATACATATTAATACATACATACATAATTACAAAAATAAATAAATTAGAAAGAAAGAATAGTTTCCACCTAGGACTTTTATGGAAACACATGGGACACAAAGCTTGGAGAAACTATTCCACACTGATTCCAATGCATTTTTCCTGTATTATTGGAAGGGAAGCCTCAGACTTCCTTCTACCATTGTCCTGGGTCCCTGGATGCCTATGTGACAGAGTTAAAGCCGGAGTTTGATCATGTTCCTCCTTGTTCAAACTTTCTCATTCCTCTCTCTCATATAGCACAGTAACATTCCATGATTCCTTCATAGCACTGCTAAAAGGTCACCTTCTCATTGAAGCCTACACTGAAACCCCACTGAAAATATCCGTCATTCCTACCTCACACTGCCAATCCTATAGTTTGCATCTTTTTTCATTTTCTGCAATACTCATTATCTTTAAACATGTTAATATAATTTACTTATAATTGTATTGTATCTTCCCACAAAGATAAGCGTTTTTGTCTGCTTGGTTCAGTATTTACATGGCTAAATGTTATAAATAAATACATGAATTAATCCCTTTAACGTCTATAAAATGTTGGAGGCGTGGAACATCAGTTCGTATCTCATGTTTCACTATTGGAAGTAATAACAACAACAACAACAAAAAACACATATCAAAGCTTATAATGTGCCAAGATCACACTAAGTGATCACTCTAAGTGATCACACTCAATGCAAGAGTGTGATTGAGTACAACTACTGATGACAAAAAGCTATGTGTAAATACTTTCCTAATTTTGAAGATGAAGAAATGGTCACTGAGAACAGTTTTATTTTTGTTACTTCCTAAAATGTGAATTACCATTCAATAGCCAACTGTTAATCAAAGTTAATATTTTTACAAGTAGATATTTAGTACAATTTTTCTAGCAATAAATTTAAAACAATATGTGAATATTCCTGCTTAGTATTTTTTTAGTAAAAAATTAGAATATTCAGATGGATTAAGGTTATATCAGGACTTGGAATTTGTGGATTACAGACTAAGATCTGTTCTTAAATGACAGTCATGTTACTATTGTAATCAGGTTGATTGATGTAGCTGTTAAAAATTTTCTAATCCATTTTGCACGTGAATGTTAAACAATGTTAATTATGCTTACCATTTAATATCAAAACCAATTTCTTTTGTCTTACCATTTAATATAAAAGCCATTTAATATCAAAACTATTCCTAAGATTGATCAATCTGAAAAAGAAAAGAAAAGAAAATGAATTCTGGCAACATGAAATGCAAAAGAAGCATCAGTTTAGATTTAGCTTGGTCAAATAAACTTTATATACTGCCTCTGGGGGGAAAACAGTCTCCTATGTAAATATACCTCCTATGTAAGGTAGCTGAGTTACCTGTGAGATGCTCTATAAAAACATTTTACATGTTTAAATGACTTTGAGGAAAATCTACAGTCCCTCCCCTCTTGAAGGGCCTCAGTACATTATTATGTCCTGGAATAAGTACATATGTTGCAAACTGTGTAATGCAAGGACAACCAAATTCTAAAAACTTACCTTTTTTCATCCCATAGAAAATGTATCCATGTCCTCCAGAGATAGTGTTCTGAGAAACTCACTCTGGAAAATGCAGGTTCGTCCATGCGAAATCATCTGAGCAGATTTAAAATGTAGTCTAATCTATTTTACATTATAGTCAATGACAATACATATCATTTATTCTTTCAGAGTCTAGTTCTACTTTGGGTGTATATGCAATTCATAGGGAAAGTGTTTGACAATACACGAGCATGTAAAACCTCCCACATATATACAATAATTTTCAGACATCACAGTATCTTCTTAAGTAACTATGCAGACTTGAATAAAGCTTCCCTTCTACAAAACAAAATCAATCAGCATATTATACAACTAATATGCTACAGTGGACAGCTATGTAGAGACTACAAAAAGGAACAGTGCCTGGGTCTCTGTGCATAATTAAAATATTTATACTCAGGAAGATAACATAATGTAGTAGCAATAACGGTGAATTTTGTCAGGAAATCTGGATTCAGATTCCAACTCTGCCAAATATTTTATGAAAAAGCACACAACTTAACCTCTCACAGCCTCGGTTTTTTAATAAGCAAAAGAGAGTAAACAGATAATAGTAAGACCATGATTACATTTAGGATCTACTTAAGAGAACATTTGATAAACAGCTGGTAACTGTAAAATATTGTACAAATTGAGCTCTTTATTGTTTATGTCTTATGTTAAGTGGAAAATATCAAGGCTAGCTATAAAATCTGACATATTTTACACCAAGAAAATATGCCTTCTCATTTTTGATGTTTGATCATAACACTGGCTTGAATCTTTTAGGTAAAATCACATTATTTCAATAAAAAATAAAATATGTTGAAGTATTTGGCTTTTTTTCAAATGAATGATCATTTTAAAAAGCTGTTCATTATTCCTGTTTGTAAACTGGAAAGAGAGAAAGAGAAAGAGAGAGAGGCCATTCAAAACCATTCAAATATAAAATATATATACCCCTGCTAAGCCTGCCAATGCCCAAATGTAGTATAATAATCAAAATGAACTATACAGGTAAAATAATAGTGCAGAAAGTTTCAAATGATGTGAGAATAATTGCCTAGTGCATAACTATTTTTTTTTTTTTATCAACAGGAGGTTTATTACTCATATTTCTGTTGGAAATATATTATGGCTATAAAACAGATTTCCTAATGGGAAAGACAGTTATATCTAAACAAAGTGGGAGTCTAAAATCACCGGAAGACTGAAAACAGGGAAAGTGCTTGACATAATTAAAACATAGCTAAAGTTGCATATTTTTGGTTTTCCGAAAGAATTTTAATTTCTTTTTTTAATATTTCCTACTTACAAGGCTCTGTAAAATTATTTCATGGTCTACCTTTGAGTCTTTGTTATATGATGAACATATTCTTGTTTGCTTCTTGTCTTCAGTGAACTGATAATCTAGATGTAGGTAAAAGAAGTTTCAACAAAAAACAAAATATCAATTGAATTGGCCTGCCACAAAGTCTAAAAAAATAGTAAGAGTGAGAGAATACAAGAGAAAAGAAGGTCTTTAGATTATTTTATTTGTAGCAATCTTCCATCCCATTTATTTTTAGTGTTCTTATGCTTCCAAACATTCTACTTTATTGCTCATAAAATTAGTGATCAGATATGAGGTTCAAAAAATTCTTTACCAAAGATGAAAAAAGTAAAAGCCTGGCTGTTCTTTCACTTGTAGAGAGTCTTTCATATGACTCTCTACAAGTCTCTCTACAGTACTTCCATTTTATCATATTTAAAATAGCAAATGTGTTTCATCTTGGCCTCTAGCCCTGATTCTTCATCAGAGTGTGCATGATGCTTTTAAACTACGGTGCTGGAGAAGACTCTTGAGAGTCCCTTGGACTGCAAGGAGATCCAACCAGTCCATTCTGAAGAAGATCACCCTGGGATTTCTTTGGAAGGAATGATGCTAAAGCTGAAACTCCAGTACTTTGGCCACCTCATGCAAAGAGTTGACTCATTGGAAAAGACTCTGATGCTGGGAAGGATTGGGGGCAGGAGGAGAAGGGGATGACAGAGGATGAGATGGCTGGATGGCATCACTGACTCGATGGACGTGAGTCTGAGTGAACTCCAGGAGTTGGTGATGGACAGGGAGGCCTGATGTGCTGCGATTCATGGGGTTGCAGAGAGTCGGACACAACTGAGTGACTGAACTGAACTGAAAGTGGTATGTTAAGGAATTTAAGACCTTGCCTAGAGTAAATACAAGAGTATGCAGGCATTATTAGGGCCTGCAATTAATGAAGGACACAAAGGTACTGCACAAAATTTACATATTTGCCAAACAAAATGTGTAAGGTGCATATGGCCTAGAAAGTCTTTGGTTACACATCGAATACATTTGTTCAGTCACTAAGAAGTATACAACTCTTTGTGACCCCATAAACTGCAGCCACACAGGGATTCCTTGTCTTGGGAACATTTTAAGCACTTCCCTTCTTTGGGATTGGAATGAAAAACTGACCTTTTCCAGGAAGTCCTGTGGTCACTGCTATTTTCTGAATTTTCTAATATAATGAGTGCAGCACTTAAACAGCATCATCTTTTAGGATTTGAAATATCTCAACTAGAATTCTGTCACCTCCACTAGCTTTGTTCATAGGAATATTTCCTAAGGCCCACCTGATTTCACATTCCAGATGTCTGGCTCTAGGAGAGTGACCACATCATCATGGTTATCTGGATCATTAAGACCTTTTTTGTATGGTTCTTCTGTGTATTCTTGCCACTTTTTAATCTCTTTTGCCTCTATTAGGTCCTTATCATTTATGTCCTGTATTATGTCTATCATTGAATGAAATGTTCCCTTGATATCTCTAATTTTCTTGAAGAGATCTCTAGTCTTTCCCATTCTGTTGCTCTCCTCTATTTCTTCACACTGTTCATTGAAGAAGGCCCTTCTTATCTCTCCTTGCTATTCTCTGGAAGTCTGCATTCAGTTGGCTATATCTTTCCCTTTCTTGCTTGTTTTTCACAATGAATACTACAGAATGCAAAAGTAGTCAGAAATTGCCATTACAAGCCTGCTCAGGGACAATTTCTTATAAATAATGAAAAGTAAGCGGAAATTGAGAATAAATAAAGTTCATAAAGGGATAGATAAATAAGAATAGTATTGCATGTTGCTGTTAGTACTACAATGGTCACAAGAAAGCTAAACAAGTGTTGAATGAAAATTTACATTCAATGTTCATTGTAGACAGTATTTAAGTTTTAAAGTTCTGGAGAAACTCTACCTAGATTCAAACACTATTTCTACTGGTTCTGTGGCCCTGAATTTGTCCATACTTCAGTTTACTCATCAAGAAAAAAATGAAAAAAGACTAGTACTTATCCCAGACTAAATGGATTTAATGAGAGAAGAGGATTAAATGAAATAACAACAACTTGATTAATGCTAAGATTTCAAAAGACAACCAGTAGAAGTCGAATATATAAAGCTAGATTGCGTTAGAATTTGGAGTATTCTTTAAGTCTAGCTAAATAATGAGATTTCATCCCATTTTTTTAGTATTCATCACATTCTGTATTCCTGAACGGTGGATATTAATAACTTTACTACAAAAAATATACATGTTATAAGGATTCTTGTAATGGTGAGATAACAAACATTTTTTTCACTTGTATAAATACAGTTTATTTCAACCAAAACAAAAAAAAAAAAAAGGAAGGAAGATGATTAATAGCACTAAATAAATTTAATAAAAAATATATCCATGTTCAAAAGGAAATCCCCCTTGTGCTATTATACCCATATTATATCTTACTATACCCAAAGTTAGAACTTTGTTCATAAGAAAGAAGAATGTGTTGGTGCACAGTCCAGGTACTAGATCAAAATCTATAGTGGGAGTCAATCCCAGTGGAGTTATTATTTTCAGCAGCGTTAGGTTACCCACCTTCTCAAGTCTCAACTTTGAACATCTCTATCACCATAATCTATCTTCAGTCATTCTACCCATACTTTTCTGCCTCTTCCACTCTACTTTTCATTGATTCCTTTACTTTTACCCAACTTACTATCCTCTTCCATTTTTTCCCAATACAGAAGAAACTTCGTGTATTTCTTTATTTTTTTTTTTTTTTACTTTTCCATTATGCACTTCTGGCCAAATCTTAAGCTAAGATCAATCTAACTGATTATGAATTTGCCTCTAATAATACTGAGGCTTCAGGAAAAAACCACACAACCATACATGTTAGTGCCAATATGCGTGCATGCGTGCTCAGTTGCTTCAGTTGTGTTGACTTTTTGCAATGCCATAGACTATAGTCTCCCAGGCTCTTCTTATACATGGAATTCTCCAGGCAAGAATACTGAAGTGGGTTGCCATGCCATCCTCCAGGGAATCTTCCCTACACAGGATCAAACCTGCATCTCCTGCATTGCAGGCAGACTTTTTACCACTGACTCACTGGGGATGCCCAGTGCCAGTATACTTTATGCTTATATCTCAACTGGGTCTTTCATTTAACCTGTCTCCTTTATTAATTCTCAAATATTATCTTCTCTGTATCTTCATAAATCCCTATGCCATCATTTCACTTCCAATTTTACTTGTTCTGTTCATTTCAGTTCAGTTACTCAGTCATGTCTGACTCTTTACTACCCCATGGACAATAGCACACCAGACTTCCCTGTCTATCACCAACTCCCAGAGTTTGCTCAAATTCATGTCCATCTAGTTAGTGATGCCATCCAATCTTCTCATCCTCTGTCATCCCCTTCTCCTCCTGCCTTCAATCTTTCCCACCATCAGGGTCTTTTCCAATGAGTCAGTTCTTCACATCAAGTGGCCAAAGTTTTAGAGCTTCAGCATCAGTCCTTTCAATGAATATTCGGGATTGAGTTCTCTTAGGATAGACTGGTTTGATCTCCTTGAAGTCCAAGGGACTTTCAAGAGTGTTCTCCAGCACCACAATTCAAAAGTATCAATTCTTCTGTGCTCAGCCTACTTTATGGTCCAAATCTCACATTCATACCCGACTACTGGAAAAACCCTAGCTTTGACTATATGAACATTTGTCAGCAAAGCGATGTCTCTTCCTTTTAATACACTGTCTAGGTTTGTCATAGCTTTTCTTCCAAGGAGCAAGTGTCTTTTATTTTCATGGCTGCAGTCACCATCCACAGTGATTTTGGAGCCCAAAAAATAAAGTTTGTCACTGCTTTTACTTTACCCCATTCTATTTTCCATGAAATGGTGGCACTGGATGCTATGGTTTTAATTTTTTGAATATTGACTTTTAAGCCAGCTTTTTTCACTCTCCTCTTTCACCCTCATCAAGAGACTCTTTAGTTCCTCTTCATTTTCTTCCATTAAAGTGGTATCAACTCTATATCTGAGGTTGTTGATATTTCTCCCAAAAATCTAGATTCCAGCTTATGATCCATCCAGTCCAGCATTTCACATGATATCAGATCAGATCAGATCAGTCGCTCAGACCTGTCTGACTCTTTGCAACCCCATGAATCGCAGCACGCCAAGCCTCCCTGTCCATCATCAACTCCCGGAGGTCACTCAGACTCACACCCATTGAGTCAGTGATGCCATCCAGCCATCTCATCCTCTGTCGTCTCCTTCTCCTCCTGCCCCCAATCCCTCCCAGCATCAGAGTCTTCTACAATGAATCTACTCTTCCCATGAGGTGGCCAAACTACTGGAGTTTCAGCTTTAGCATCATTCCTTCCAAAGAAATCCCAGGGCTGATCTCCTTCAGAATGGACTGGTTGGATCTCCTTGCAGTCCAAGGGACTCTCAAGAGTCTTCTCCAACACCACAGTTCAAAAGCATCAATTCTTCAGCGCTCAGCCTTCTTCACAGTCCAGCTCTCACATCCATACATGACCACAGGAAAGACCATAGCCTTGACTAGGCGAACCTTTGTTGGCAAAGTAATGTCTCTGCTTTTGAATATGCTATCTAGGTTGGTCATAACCTTCCTTCCAAGGAGTAAGCGTCATTTAATTTCATGGCTGCAGTCACCATCTGCAGTGATTTTGGAGTCCCCCAAAATAAAGTCTGACACTGTTTCCCCATCTATTTCCCATGTAGTGATGGGACCAGATGCCATGATCTTCGTTTTCTGAATGTTGAGCTTTAAGCCAACCTTTTCACTCTCCACTTTCACTTTCATCAAGAGGCTTTTTAGTTCCTCTTCACTTTCTGCCATAAGGGTGGTGTCATCTGCATATCTGAGGTGTTTGATATTTCTCCTAGCAATCTTGATTCCAACTTGTGTTTCTTCCAGTCCAGCATTTCTCATGATGTTCTCTGCATATAAGTTAAGTAAACAGGGTGACAATATACAGCCTTGACGTACTCATTTTCCTATTTGGAACCAGTCTGTTGTTCCATGTCCAGTTCTAACTGTTGCTTCCTGACCTCACATGATATACTTTTCATATAATTTGAATAAGCAGGTTGACAATATACAGCCTTGTCATACATTCCCAATTTTTAATCAATTTTCCATGTCTGATTCTAACTGCTGCTTCCTGACCTGCATACAGGTTTCTCAGGAGACAGGTCAAGCAGTCTGGTACTCTCATCTCCTCAGGAATTTTCCATAGTTTGTTATGATCCACAGTCAGCTAGGTTTTAGATTAGTGGATGATGCAGAATTAAATCTTTTCCTGGAACTCCTTTGCTTTCTCCATGATCCAACGGATGTTGGCAACTTGATATCTAGCTCCTCTGCCCTTTCTAAATCCATCTTGTACATTTGGAGTTTTCAATTCATATACTGCTGAAACCTAGCTTGAAGGATTTTGAGCATCACCTTGCTAGCCTGTGAAATGAGCACAATTGTAAAGTAATATAATATTCTTTGGCATTGCTCTTCTTTGGAATTAGAACTTTTCCAATCATGCGGCCACTGCAGCATTTTCCAAATTTGCTGATATATTGAGTGCAGCAGCTTAACAGCATCTTCTTTTAGGATTTTAAATAGCTCAGCTGGAATTCTATCACCTCCACTAACTTTGTTCATTGTAATCCTTCCTAAGGCCGACTTGACTAGTTATTGGTTCATTTAGTCAACAGATATTTCCCAGAACAAACCATGTACTAGAAACAGTTCTAGGCACTGTGTTAAGAACTGGAAATCAGAGAAAGGACTAAAACAAATTTGGAAACTCACAACACAGTAGGTTATTCCTTTTCTGTTGAAAGTCTCTTTATCTGCATAGGACCATTGAAAAGAAGTCATAGTTAAATTAACTGGATAAAGAGGCCCTTTTTAATTTCAATATTATCTATTGAAGATGGTGGGGGGGTGAGGGAAGAGAAAATATATTTTTTTATTAACACCAATTGTGATACCTTTATGTATCAATTTGACTGGACTACAGTGTATCTTAATATTTATTAGTAGTTAAGCATTACTCTGGGTATGTCTTTGAGGATGTTTCTGGATTAGATTAACATTTGTGTCAATAAACCAGGTTGCCCTCCCAAATGTGGATGGATTTCATTTAATCCACTGGCAGCCTGAATAGAACAAGAAAAGTTTGGTAAGCTATAAATTATTCTCTGTTCAACTATGTTTGAGCCAGGGCACTGATCTTCTGCCTTCAGATTAAAACTCGTTGGAATTTTATCATGCACTCTCCTGGATTTCCAGCTCACCAACTGCAAATAGCAGAATTTCTCAGTATCCAAAAGATCTGCATAAGCTGATTATATATATATATATATATGAAATATACATATATGGAATATGTATATATATGCATAGAATAAATCGATGCTTATATGAAATATGGATTCTGGTGTTTTGGAGAACCCAGGTAATATACCAGATAAGTGTGGTTAGGTTGTTTCCACAGAGAATACTGGATGTAGGAGAATCAAAATTAGTCAGTTAAATCTTTTGACAACCATCTCAATGAAAATGAAATGTGATGACCACTGCTTTTGAGTTCTTTCACTTGCCATGCATCACTATAATAGAAAAATGTGTGATGAGCTCTACAAAGACTTCATAATCAACCAAAAATGTTTATCACATTTGTACAGACAGTTCAAACCTGCACTAATATTGTAGCCACTAATTTTAGATCCATATTCAAATTAATAAAAATGAATCAAATAAAAAATTCAATTTCTTAGTCATACTAGCTGCATTTTAAACTATCCATAGCCATATATTGCTAATAGCTATCATACTGAACAATAGTGATGTAGAACATTTCTATCATTGTGGTAAATTCTATTTGACATTATTGATTTAAAGCCTCAAGGGAACCTTGAGCTTTCTTTGAAAATGTAACCTGGTTTTAAGTCTTAAGGATAATAGATAACCACCTCCCCACCCCCACCCCCCGCAAATTACCTTGGTATGTCTATTTAGAGAAAGTGAAATATCTTCAAGTATTTTGGACTTGAAGAGTAAAATAATAAAAGCAAGGCATGTTATTTTAACTGCTTTTTGGTGTCTCAGTTCTTCCTAACCAATTGTTCACATATTGACATCATTTTTTTAATAATTTTACTATAGGTGATGGGACGAGTAAATTAGAATTATAAAATTCACCTACATTACTCAAACTTACATTAAGTGCCAAATTATAAATAATTCTTGATAGTTTTTCTGTGCATGCATGCTAAGTTGCTTCAGTCATGTCCAATTCTTTGACACCCTATGGACTGTAGCCTGCCAGATTCCTCTGTCCATGGGACTTTTAGAATTCTTAAATAGGATGAAGCATCCTTTAATAATGATAGTTCTTGTATTTTAATGAATGAAAACTTAATGCCAATTCTGTCTCACCTCTTTTTTTGCTTCAGTAATGCAAATATTAGAAAGTATTGCCTTTGAGCTTTAAGATTTATGAAAGTAAATTATAGAATTTGGACACAGGAAAAATAAAGGGCAAGTTGTGTTAATTATAATTTTGCAAGGAAAGATTAAGAATTCCTTCTTAACTATAGCATATATCCTGCCCTAAAGTTTGGAAGACATGATTGGGAATCCTATATGAACTCTTTAAACACTCTTTATAATTTTTTATACAGTGTTACATTGAACAGACTCTGATCAAAAATAATATAGGATGCTAAGCCTGAAAATGTTTGCTAAGTGAAGAACGATTTATTTGTATATAAAATGATGAAAAGTATTTGGAACTTTATTTTACAAAACACAAAGTTAATATAGTGGAATGCCATTTATTCTGTCATTTTGAGTAAGAACAAATGTCAATAATCCAAAATTTCTTATATACCTGATGAAGAATGAACTAAAATTGTTAACGATTTCTTAGTAGCTTCTATACCCTATTTTTCTTTTTCTGCTGCAATTTATCAGGATCTTTTTTGTAAATTTTAGACCACAAGTTTACCACTTATCTATTATGCAAAGCCGGGGAAGGCAATGGCACCCCCACCCCAGTACTTTAGCCTGGAAAATCCCATGGACGAAGGAGCCTGGTAGGCTCCAGTCCATGGGGTCGCTAAGAGTCGGACACGACTGAGCGACTTCACTTTCACTTTTCACTTTCATGCATTGGAGAAGGAAATGGCAACCCACTCCAGCGTTCTTGCCTGGAGAATCCCAGGGACGGGGGAGCCTGGTGAGCTGCCGTCTATGGGGTCACACGGAGTCGGACACGACTGAAGTGACTGAGCAGCAGCATTATGCAAAGCACAATTGTAATTCTTAGATACATAATAATTTTATAATACATTATAGATTTATTACCACTGGCCTCTATTTGTCTAGACATTAAAATACCTGTGCCTTATTCTTCTACATTTCTCAAGAACTCATTACATTTCTTTTATTTGGTTGTTACATTGATCTCAGTTCTGATCCTCAATTCCAGGTTCTGGCCTTTTAATACCCAATTTACCTAGAACAGAAAGAAGACTGACAACTTTCATTTAACTGTCAGGTCCTTCTGGGACCCACTAGCTGCAGTAAAATGACTCTACATTGTATTTAATGATCCATGAAGATACTGAGACCAATAAAAAAAAAAAAGAAGTTTTCATGCCCTTATAGCTAGAAGCTGTTCTCATCTTCTATTAAGGCTGTTTAACAGCCCACAACAACTGCCAGACATGGGGGAAAAGGTGAAATAGCTATGTAACTGAACTACTCACCTCTCATAATGAAGCATCTGTTCAAAAAATATAGTGATTTCTCCTTTCTAAGGAACTCACAAGGCAAAGGTGAGCCAAACAGTGAAATAAAGACTCAATTAAACAATGCATGTTCTAATTGGAATAAGAAAGGAAAATAGCTTAGGAAAAAACAAGAAAATTATGGGAAACATTTCATCAATTTAAATATTGTTCATTAGTGAGAATGAAAAGAAATATACAGCTTACCTACTGTTATAGCAATTAAGTTCCATGCAATTTGACAAGAATAATATTAAGCAGTAGATGAATCTTCCATTTGTTTTGTATACACAATAAAATTCCTGTATCATTTCTACATAATATTGGAGTTTAACCTCTCTCTCAGGAATTATATTCTTCTTGTGTTTGGACATAATGCTTATTAGCTTAAAGGAAAAAAAAAAATTAGTAAGAAAGTAGATAGGATGGTTGGACTTTATAAACACAAATACACTCATTTTCCCAGCAAGACTTTTAACGTCTTAGATTCACTTCTATTTTTATGGCTTTGCTCACCTCACTTAAAGAGCTCATTGATTTTCTTATACACAAAAAATGAAGAATTAATATATATTCAGTTTATGTGTTTTAATGAAAAATGGTAAGTGATAACCAGTAACCCTATGGTTACTGGACATGAACAATGGACATGAACTTGGGCAAACTTTGGGAGACAGTGAGGGACAGGCAGGACAGGCTGTTGTCCATGGGATTGCAGAGTCGGACGTGACTGGGTGACTGAACAACAACCCTATGATAATCACAGACCTAGAAAAATTGCAACACTAGCTTACCTCTGTACATAAATTTCACAACGTATAGGTTTGATTCTTGGGATGATAAACATAAGTTTCCAGGAGTCGTGTTTTAAGATGTTGCTAATTTCAGGAGATAAATGTTCAGGAGTAGATGTTGCTATTCTTGAGATTGAAAGTATCACCACACGAAGATATTGTGCAGAAATAAATTGCAGAAAAGTATGGGAGATTTTATGTAGAAAACAGAGCTAGGCTATAAAGGGAAGATAAAAGCAGGGCCAACACTGACTTGCCACCTAGAAGCTGAATGGATTTCTGTTCATAATTGACCCTTAGCTGGGTGTCATGATACAGGGCAAAATCTATACAAACTAGAACCATAAGGCATGACCTTATGGGTCTAAACAAGAGATTACTTTAGAGCTTGAAGTCCTCCAAGAAAGGTGAAACCTGAGTAGCTGTGCTGCTGATGGGGCTATGAGATTGTCAGGCCTTACCAACAATAGGAAATTGCTATTAAAAATTATATTCCTCAGTAAAAGGTAGGAGGATACATGGGAGAACTAATTTGATAAATAAGAATGTGTCAAAGTTTGATTTTGTCTATTTGCTTTTTTGTTTGTGTCTATTTTGCCTGGGGCTCACCCTGTGGATGTGTTTTCCTTTTCCCTGGAATTTTCACTATAGAGATTTATTTAGGAGAGCTTTAAAGCACCTTGGCATCCTTCAAAATGATAGTATGTAGAGAATGCAGAACATAGAAATACTAACAATAGCTTGGTATTAGGTTGAGCAAAGGCATTTTAATGAAACCAATCAAAGTTTTCATTTTTCTCTTCACGAGAGCTTCTGTAAAGCATTTGCCTTTAGCTTGCCAAAGCAAAGGAAAACATCTACTTTACTTATAAGGAAATGTTCATGTTTGAGGCTAGATAGATCTCTCCATTCATGTTATAATTTTACACTAAGAGAACTTTCCTTGGAGGTTGAGAATTTACTCTTGCTTAGAAAAAAAATGAAAAACATGTTTTAGATTAGTATGGCATATGCCTGACCTTTCAAATATGTATCTAGAGATTTTTGTGGGTAATGTTGTTTATGACACATCTATCATAAAAGTTAAGCCTGACTGGTACCTAATGAAGAGATTTGACCCAAAATTCATATCTCCATCTAAAAATATAGGGCATTTAAAATATACTTTTAGCTCTTGGTTTCAATAATAGAAAATGTTTGTTTTATTGGCCGCTAGCTATATAAATACAGTCAATGTTATCTGTCCTTTAAAATTCTTAACAAGAAAACCGTTCATCTAATTTATACTGAAACGTTGTGCAAGGGGTTTAGTATATAATCATCTTCTAGTACCACATTAAATAGCCACTATGTATTCATAAGAAGTTATTATTAATCATCGCTTCTTATAATGGCTATTCTATGTCTTCCTAACAGCTTCACTCTGTCAATAAAGTTATGGACTGAGCTAAGAATTTCATTAAGTGCCTGTTTTTTAGAAGGAACACTTTTGTGAAGAACATGCAGACATATGCACGGAGCCAATACATAATTGCCTTATTATTTCATTGCCATAATTCTATTTTAGAACTGCCTTTAGATGTCCATCTTTCAAATTAACCACATTAGAGAAAGATTGAGATTTACTCCCTTTTAAAGTGCATCAAAATATCATATAAAAAAGAAAAAGCTTATCAGAACACTAATTCTGATTTAATTTGAGTTTCAGTCTTTATCCTTTCAGTTGTATCCGAGCAGCTAAATTGAAGGGAAAGTTCTGAATGCCAACCAATGCAGTTTTACCCAGTGAATTAATAGAGCCAATGGAGATAAGATTTTAAAAGAAAAAGGTCTTGTATATGTCAATGCAGTAAATTTGGACAAGCAGAAATAATTTCATCCCATTGATTCAAGTCAAATATTTTGGTAAGCATAGAAATGCTACTTCTGAAATTAATTCATGTATATGCATATACACTTATACATATACATATAGTACATATAAGCATCCCAAGATAACCACTATTACTTTATTGATAGTATATATAGTATTGCGTGCACACTCAACTGTGTCCAACATTGTGACCCCCATGGACTGTAGCCTGCCAGGCTCCTCTGTCCATAGAATTTTTCAGACAATAATACTGGAAAGTTAAGTGAAAGTGTTAGTTGCTCAGTCGTGTCTGACTCCTTGTTGTCCCCATGGATTGTAGTGTGCCATGCTCCTCTGTCCATGGAATTCTCCAGGCAAGAATACTAGAATGGGCAGCATTTTCTTCTCCAGGTGATCTTCTGGACCCAGGGATCGAACCTGGGTCTCCTGCATCCAGATTCTTTATTCTATCCTGCTACATACTGTATGAAGGATGGAAAAATATATGATCTAAGCTGTTCTTCAAGAAATATACATGGACACAATACTGATTTTAAATTATAAGTGATTAAATAATATACAAGAAAATTTCTAGTTAATCCCTAAATTTAGAAATAAATCTATTGTCATGAGAGTTTAAAGAAAGGAAAAAGCATTAGGCCTGGAATTATTAGGAATGGTAGACATATGCTGTAGATGGCCATCTATTAGTTAAAATATTTGGATAGATAGAAATAAAAAGCCTGGCCAAAATCAACTTTCAGAAGTGCTATGAGGAGATCGGCCAAGACTATAAGCAGTTAAACATTGCAGGCTTGTACTAGGAAGTTGTGAGAAATGTGACACAAATGAAAAGGAAAAAAAAAAAATGAGACAGACAAAAAGGAAGAAAAAAAGAGAACTAAAGGCCAAAGTCTCTTCTGAGTTATTCACACCCTAATTAAATTAAAATAATAAAAAAAAAATAGTACGAAAGACACTATTAAGAAAATATGTAAATTCTCTTTTGCTTCTAACAATACATTATTTGGGTTATTTTTCTGTCTTTACAATGACTCATTTATCACTGTTTCTATATTTCTTCTCTGATAAACTTTGTAGCTTTTTTTAAAAAACTTAATTCTTAATGCTGATGGTTTAGTTTTCTGTTGTTGTTTTATTTTTGCTTTGTATTTACATTTTATTTCTAAAACAATCCAGTGATTCCCATTCCTTAAATGTTCATTTCTAATCTTTTCTTTTAATGAATGTCTATTTTATGATTCTGTAGTTCTGCAACTTCATCAAACTCTAGTCTAAATTCCTCTTCAGGAGGTGTTTTCAATTGGGTAGAATTTTTCCATTTGCATAGGTTACTATTGTCTCTAATTCGTCAGGTACAAAATAAAAATTATCATATTTCCCCAGCACAATTGAACAGTCCAACTTCTTTACTTTGGTCAAATATTTTAACAGGTTATTTTTCTTTCCTATTTCTATTTATTGAGTCACATTTTCCTATACATTGTGTCACCAATGAATTTACTATACTCATCCTGGTCAAGGCTTGCCCAGCACTAGTCCTTATCCACAATCACGTACACTCATGATATCAAATGTAATAAGCGAAATATCATTTTCTTAAAATGTTCCTAACAAATTTCTTATCAAAAAAGACAATATGGAAACAAAATGAAGGAGTGAAACTTTAAAAGATAATTTTATCACATTAGTTTAACAGTGAATTGAACATATTTGGGAAGTCAATGCCCATTAGATACACTGATATAGATTGCCAATTAAAATAAACTTCCAACAAAATTGAATGAAAGTAATTTTTCACACTTTGGGAAATATTTTGGTACCCTGTCAAATTTTGGTACCAACATATTTTGACATACATTTCTCAAGATAGCCAAGTGATGGATCAATCATAGTCAATATTACAGAATACTTTAAAATATGGAAATATTATATCATTATCAAAGACAAAACAGTGCAGTGAAATTTGGAAAATTTATTTTTATAAGCACATTAACTAAAGGGTCTTTGATCATGATGTAATGCTGCTTCATTCACTATTTTGAATATCCTTACACATGTTGTAATGAGATGTCAAAGAAACTTAGGTATGTTTCAGTTCAGTTCAGTTCAGTGGCTCAGTCATGTCTGAATCTTTGCGACTCCATGGACTGCAGTACTCCAGGCATCCCTGTCCAACACCAGTGACCAGAGCCTACTCAAACTCATGTCTATTGACTCAGTGATGCCATCCAAACATCTCTTCCTCCCCCTTCTCCTCCTGCTTTCAATTTTCGCAGCATCAGGGTCTTTTCAAATGAGTCAGTTCTTCACATCAGGTGGCCAAAGTATTGGAGTTTCAGCTTCAGCATCAGTCCTTCCAATGAATATTCAGGACTGATTTCCTTTAGGATGGACTGGTTGGATCTCCTGGCTATCCAAGGGCCCATCAAGAGTCTTATCCATCACCACAGTTCAAAAGCATCAATTCTTGGCACTCAGCCTTCTTTATAAGTCCAACTTTCACATCCATACATGACCACTGGAAAAACCAAAGATTTACTAGATGGACCTTTGTTAGCAAAGTAATGTCTCTGCTTTTTAATATGCTATCTAGGTTGGTCATAACTTTTCTGCCAAAGAGCAAGCATCTTTCAATTTCATGGCTGCAGTCACCATCTACAGTGGTTTTGGAGCCCCCCAAAGTAAAGTCAGTCACTGTTTCCATTGTTTTCCCATCTATTTGCCATGAAGTAATGGGACAAGATGCCATTGTTTCCTGAATGTTGAGTTTTAAGCCAAACTTTTTCACTCTCCTCTTTCACTTTCATCAAGAGACTCTTTAGTTCTTCACTTTCTGCCTTAAGGGTGGTATCGGCATATCTCAGGTTATTGATATTTCTTCCAGATATCTTGATTTGAGTTTGTGCTTCATCCAGCCCAGCATTTCGCATGATGTTCTCTGCATATAAGTTAAATAAGCAGGGTGACGAAATACAGCCTTGACGTACTCCTTTCCCTATTTGAAACCAATCTGTTTTTCCATGTCCAGTTCTAATTGTTGTTTCTTGACCTGCATACAGATTTCTCAAGAGGCAGCTCAGGTGGTCTGGTATTCCCATCTCTTGAAGAATTTTCCACAGTTTGTTGTGATCCACACAGTCAAAGGTTTAGCATAGTCAATAAAGCAGATGAACATGTTTTTCTGGAACTCTCATGCTTTTTTGATGACCCAGCTGATGTTGGCAATTTGATCTTTGGTTCCTCAGCCTTTTCTAAAACCAGCTTGAGCATTTGGAATTTCATGGTTCATGTACTGTTGAAGCCTGGCTTGGAGAATTTTGAGCATTACTTTCCTAGCCTGTGCTGCTGCGGCTGCTAAGTCTCTTCAGTCGTATCCGACTCTGTGCAACCCCATAGACCGCAGCCCACCAGGCTCCCCGTCCCTGGGATTCTCCAGGCAAGAACACTGGAGTGGGTTGCCATTTCCTTCTCCCATGCATGAAAGTGAAAACTGAAATTGAAGTCGCTCAGTCGTATCCGACTCCTAGCGACCCCATGGACTGCAGCCTACCAGGCCCCTCCATCCATGGGATTTTCCAGGCAAGAGTACTGGAGTGGGTTGCCATTGCCTTCTCCTCCTAGCATATGAGATGAGTGCAACTGTGCAGTAGTTTGAGCATTCTTTGGCATTGCCTTTCTATGGAATTTGAATGAAAACTGACCTTTTCCAGTCCTATGGCCACTGCTGATTTTCCCAAATTTGCTGACATATTGAGTGCAGCACTTTCACAGCATCATCTTTCAGGATTTGAAAGAGCTCAACTGGAATTCCATCACCTCCACTAGCTTTGTTCATAGTGATGCTTCCTAAGGCCCACTTGACTTCGCAGTCCAGGATGTTGGCTCTAGGTGAGTGTTCACACCATCGTGGTTATCTGGATCATGAAGATCTTTTTTGTATAGTTCTTCTATGTATTCTTGCCACCTCTTCTTAATATTTTCTGCTTCTATTAGGTCTATACCATTTCTGTCCTTTATTGAGCCCATCTTTTCATGAAATGTTCCCTTGGTATCTCTAATATTCTTGAAGATATCTGTACAGTCTTTCCCATACCAATAGTTATTTCCCATTCAAATAATAGAACTGAACTAATTCAAATAGTCATCCAAATTTGGCTTACCTCACCGTTCTCTCTTGTATGTAGCACTTGCAAATGACCATTTGTAAACATTAATTCTTGGAGTCTTATTTTATTTTACATGAAAATAGTTTGTTCTCATAGTATGTTCAAAATTCTCCATGTTTTCCAATCCAAATTAGGACCCTTGCCTAGAGAATATTTTTATGTATTAATAGCATTTATAAAGGCAAGAGGAACTTAAAAAATCAGTGTTGTATATAAAAGGAAAACAAAGCAAAACAAAATTATAACTTTTATCCTTCCCTGTTGTGTGTTTTGTCAATATGTCTATCTAAGTGGCACCTTTATAGGAAGAACTTTACAGCTTGTGATTGTGTAAACACTCTAGAGATTAAGAATTATCAACCCACTTTGAAAGCAAAAGTGGAAATTTATCTTGAATTTGCTGTAAATCAAGCACTAGAGAAACTCAGTATGGTGAAAGTCATTGAAATTTCTCAAAATCGAGATAAAAGTGTGGAATATTACTCATTTTTCTCACAACATCAAAAGTGTAATAACAAGATTACTTTGTTTTTCCCAAAAAAAAAGTTAAAGTGGAAGGTGAACACTGAATGTTTTTAATAATTTGAAAGATTGGTCCAAGAGCAGAAAAGATATTTCATAATAAAGAATTGAACTGAAACCACCACTGACCAGTTCATCAGAATTATATAATTTCATTTTCATAGTCATTTCAATCTTCCTCATGTCTTCATATATATTGGAAACAAATATATACCTAACCTTACTGCCTATTTTCTGTTACTTTGGATATGCTCTCTCTTAGGGAAATTAACTCTACTTAATTAATATCCATTATCTAGCCTTTAAAGCTTAATGTGTTTGAGCAAATGTATACTACTTTACAATGTAATATACCCTGTGAGATAAATAAGTTCTTGTTACTACATAAATCAACAAAGCAGTGAGGAGAGTTTGTGCCTCAAAGAAATCTGCAAACCTCTTTGCCAGATATGCATAGTGAATCAGTTCAGATAAGTTTTGTCGCTCAATAGTGCCGATTCTTTGTGACCCCATGAACTGCAGCACACCAGGCCTCCCTGTCTATCACAAACTCCTGGAGTTCACTCAAACTCATGTGCATAGATTCGGTGATGCCATCCAGCCATCTCATCCTCTGTCATCCCCTTCTTCTCTTGCCCCCAATCCCTTCTAGAATCAGGGTCTTTTCCACTGAGTCAACTCTTTGCATGAGGTGGCCAAAGTATTGGAGTTTCAGCTTCAACATTTGTCCTTCCAATGAACACCCAGGACTGATCTCCTTTAGGATGGACTGGTTGGATTTCCTTGAAGTCCAAGGGACTCTCAAGAGTCTTATCCAATACCACAGTTCAAAAGCATCAATTCTTCAGCATTCAGCTTTCTTCACAGTCCAACTCTCACATCCATACATGACCACTGGAAAAACCATAGCCTTACTAGATGGACCTTTGTTAGCAAAGTAATATCTCTGCTTTTGAACATGCTATCTAGGTTGGTCATAACTTTCCTTTCAAGGAGTAAGCGTCTTTTAATTTCATGGTTGCAATCACCATCTACAGTGAATTTGGAGCACAAAAAAATAAAATCTGCCACTGTTTCCACTGTTACCCCATCTATTTCTCATGAAGTGATGGAACCAGATGTCATAATCTTAGTTTTCTGAATGCTGAGTTTTAAGTCAACTTTTTTACTCTCCTCTTTCACTTTCATCAAGAGGCTTATTAATTCCTCAACACTTTCTGCCATAGGGGTGTTGTAATCTGCATATCTGAGGTGATTGATATTTCTCCTGGCAATCTTGATTCCAGTTTGTGCTTCTACCAGCACAGTGTTTCTCATGATGTACTCTGCATATAAGTTAAATAAGCAGGGTGACAATATACAGCCTTGACAAACTCCTTTTCCTATTTGCAACCAGTCTGTTGTTCCATGTCCAGTTCTAACTGTTGCTTCCTGACCTGCATACAGGTTCTCAAGAGGCAGGTCAAAGAACTAAATAGACATTTCTCCAAAGAAGACATAAGGATGGCTAACAAACACATGAAAAGATGCTCAACATCACTCATTATCAGACCAGATCAGATCAGTCGCTCAGTCGTGTCCGACTCTTTGCGATCCCATGAACTGCAGCACACCAGGCCTCCCTGTCCATCACCAACTCCAAGAGGTAACTCAGACTCATATTCATCGAGTCAGTGATGCCATCCAGCCATCTCATCCTCTGTCATCCCCTTCTCCTCCTGCCCCCAATCCCTCCCAGCATCAGAGTCTTCTCCAATGAGTCAACTCTTCGCATGAGGTGGCCAAAATACTGAAGTTTCAGCTTGAGCATCATTCCTTCCAAAGAAATCCCAGGGCTGATCTCCTTCAGAATGGACCGGTTGGATCTCCTTGCAGTCCAAGGGACTCTCAAGAGTCTTCTCCAACACCACAGTTCAAAAGCATCAATTCTTCGGCTCTCAGCCTTCTTCACAGTCCAGCTCTCACATCCATACATGACCACAGGAAAGATCATAGCCTTGACTAGACAAACCTTTGTTTGCAAAGTGATGTCTCTGCTTTTGAATATGCTGTCTAGGTTGGTCATAACTTTCCTTCCAAGGAGTAAGCGTCTTTTAATTTCATGGCTGCAGTCACCATCTGCAGTGATTTTGGAGTCCCCAAAAATAAAATCTGACACTGTTTCCACTGTTTCTCCATCTATTTCCCATGTAGTGATGGGACCAGATGCCATGATCTTTGTTTTCTGAATGTTGAGCTTTAAGCCAACCTTTTCACTCTCCACTTTCACTTTCATCAAGAGGCTTTTTAGTTCCTCTTCACTTTCTGCCATAAGGGTGGTGTCATCCGCATATCTGAGGTTATTGATATTTCTCCCCACAATCTTGATTCCAACTTGTGTTTCTTCCAGTCCAGCATTTCTCATGATGTACTCTGCATAGAAGTTAAATAAGCAGTGTGACAATATACAGCCTTGACGTACTCATTTTCCTATTTGGAACCAGTCTGTTGTTCCATGACCAGTTCTAACTGTTGCTTCCTGAACTGCATACAGATTTCTCAAGAGGCAGATCAGGTGGATGGGAATACCCATCTCTTTCAGAATTTTCCACAGTTTCTTGTGATCTACACAATCAAAGGCTTTGGCATAGTCAATAAAGCAGAAATAGATGTTTTTCTGGAACTCTCTTGCTTTTTCGATGATCCAGCGGATGTTGGCAATTTGATCTCTGGTTCTTCTGCCTTTTCTAAAACCAGCTTGAACATCAGGAATTTCACGGTTCACATATCAGAGAAATGCAAATCAAAACCACTATGAGGTACCATTTCACGCCAGTCAGAATGGCTGCCATCCAAAAGTCCACAAGCAATAAATGCTGGAGAGGGTGTGGAGAAAAGGGAACCCTCTTACACTGTTGGTGGGAATGCAGACTAGTGCAGCCACTTTGGAGAACAGTATGGAGATTCCTCAAAAAACTGGGAATAGAACTGCCTTATCATCCAGCAATCCCATTGCTGGGCATACACATTGAGAAATCCAGAATTGAAAGAGACACGTGTACCCCAATGTTCATAGCAGCACTATTTACAATAGCCAGGACTTGGAAGCAACCTACATGTCCATCCACAGATGAATGGATAAGAAAGCTGTGGGACATATACACAATGGAGTATTACTCAGCCATTAAAAAGAATGCATTTGAATCAGTTCTAATGAGGTGGATGGGACTGGAGCCTATTATACAGAGTGAAGTAAGGCAGAAAGAAAAACACAAATACAGTATACTAACACATATATATGGAATTTAGAAAGATGGTGACAATAACCCTGTTTACGAGATAGCAAAAGAGACACTGATGTATAGACCAGACTTTTGGACTCTGGGACCAGGAGAGGGTGGGATGATTTGGGAGAATAGCACTGAAATATGTATAATATCATATCTGAAACAAGTCGCCAGTCCAGGTACGATGCCTGATAACGAATGCCTGGGGCTGGTGCACTGGGACGACCCAGGGGGATGGTATGGGGAGGGAGGAGGGAGGAGGGTTCAGGATGGGGAACACATGTATACTTGTGGTGGATTCATCTTGATGTATGGCAAAAGCAATACAATATTGTAAATGTAAGCAAAATAAAATTTAATTAAAAAAAAAAAAAAAAAAAAAGAGGCAGATCAGGTGGTCTGGTATTCCCATCTCTTTCAGAACAGTATGAAAAGGCAAAATGATAGGATACTGCAAGAGGAACTCCCCAGGTTGCCAAGTGCCCCATATGTTACTGGAGATCAGTGGAGAAATAACTCCAGAAAGAATGAAGGAATAGAGCCAAAGCAAAAACAATACCCAGTTGTAGATGGGACTTGTGATAGAAGCAAGGTCTGATGCTGTAAAGAGCAATATTGCATAGGAAACTGGAATTAGGTCCATGAATCAAGGCAAATTCAAGTGGTCAATCAGGAGATGGCAAAAGTGAACATCAACATTCTAGGAATCAGCAAACCAAAATGGACTGGAATGGGTGAATTTAACTCAGATGACCATTATATCTACTACTGTGAGCAGGAATCCCTTAGAAGAAATCGAGTAGCCATCATGGTCAACAAAAGAGTCCTAACTGCAGTACTTGGATATAATCTCAAAAATGACAGAATGATCTCTGTTCATTTCCAAGGCAAATCATTCAATATCATGAAGGCTAGGTGATCGAAGCCTATGCCCCAAGCAGTAATGCTGAAGAAAATGAAGTTGAATGGTTCTATGAAGACCTACAAGACCTTTTAGAACTAACACTCAAAAAAGATGTCATTTTCATTGTAGGGGACAGGAATGAATAGCACATGCTGCTACTGCTAAGTCGCTTCAGTCGTGTCCGACTCTGTGCAACCCCATAGACGGCAGCCCACCAGGCTCCCCCGTCCCTGGGATTCTCCAGGCAAGAACACTGGAGTGGGTTGCCATTTCCTTCTCCAATGCATAAAAGTGAAAAGTGAAAGTGAAGTCGCTGAGTCTTGTCCAACTCTTAATCATATTAAATTTTCATCAAAGGACTGGGAAATCTTTAGCAATGAATAGAAGCTTGGCAGTTTATACTGCTCATAAGTAAACAATGGCCAGTGCGCCAGCTAGAAGAGTTTTCAGTTGAACAATATGACTTAGTACAATGTGTGAATAAAGCATCGTCCAAACAAAACAAAACATACATGTCCTCTTAGCTAGAGTTATAGCTCCCCAATCAATAAAACGAGCAATAAACTAAGATTTAGGAAACATTCTTATTCTAAAGTAATTTAGAATTAAAATATAAATTGGAGAAATCAAGGCTATAATAAAATGATTACAGAGTGTAACATTTCTGTTAATGGATTTTTATTTCAATATTTTATATATTTATAAACAGGTAGGGTATTATACAATTCTTTTGATCAGGAAGCTCTGGAAAAGCATTCATTATTTATTTCCAAGTAAAGGAGACCAGAGTAATTCTCTACAGATGAATAAAGCTAGATTAATTTTTAGATAATTTTTTGACATATCCCACAGACTCACTCCATTATTGCCCTTGGTGAAAATGCTTTTGTTGCACATCATCAATGGCCTTCAAAGTAGAAGATTAACAAAAATGCAAAGAACTCCCTAGTCAAAACATACTGATATATTATCTATTACTCTTCCTATGCTTACCCTTGTACAAACATTACTATAATCAATATCATATACTACTTTTTATTCTATTTTGTTCATTTTCCAATTATAGACATCTTCTTGTACTTGGGCTTCCCTGATAGCTAAGTTCGTAAAGAATATGCCTGCAATTCAGGAGACCCTGGTTCGATTCCTTGGTTGGGAAGACCCCCTGGAGAAGGGAAAGGCTACCCAATCCAGTTTTCTGGCCTGGAGAATTCCATTGACTGTATAGTCCAAGGGGTCGCAAAGAGTCAGACACACTGAGTGAATTTCACTTTTTCTAAACCCTTTAAATATTTAACATTTTAAAATAATATTATCCCCCAAATATACTAATAGTTACTAGTAGCCCAGGCAGTTATCTTTAAATCTTTCCTGTCTCTCACACATTTGAAACTGAGGAGGGCCCTATAAGGTTCCCAGGTCCTGAGGTCTTTCTGTCCCTCATCTCTTGTAGGCAAGACACCAACCTCCCTGAGTTCTGAAGGGTGGATTGGAACACTTGCTAATGCTAATCAAGGAGGCCTGCATGCTGGGTCGCTCAGCTGTATCTGACTCTTTTGTGATCCCAAGAACTGTCACCTGCCAGGCTTGTCTGTCCATGGGATTTTCCAGGCAAGAATACTGGAGTAGGTTGCCATTTCCTTCTTCAGGTGATCTTCCTGATCCAGGGATCGAACCCATGTCTCCTGCATTGGCAGACAGATTCTTTACCACTGAGCAATCTGGGAAGCCCGATTAAGGGATGAGAAACCAGGAAACTACCTGAGGCAAGATTAAAAAGACCAGAGAAACTGAGTAATATTAGAAGACCAACCACCTGAAATGTATTAAGGTAGTGCAAGCCCTGCTCATGCCTCCATTTTGTCAAACCCCACTTTTGACCCACTGTTAACAAAAACCCTCATTAAGTTCTCTGGGGTTGAATTACATAGATATTTTGTTTGTTTGTGTTTTTTTTCTTTGTGTTTTTCCCCCTGGAGGGCAAAGCCCAATGTGTCTCCCTTTGCCTTTCAAAAGCTATCATTTTCTACTTCACTCAGAACTCTGTTGCCTGGATTTCATTTGGCACCAGTGTACAGATATTGGCTGCCAAGGCGGTGCTAGTAGTAAAGAACCTGCCTGCCAGTGCAAGAGACATAAGAGACATGGATTTGATCCCTTGGTCAGGAGGATCCCCTGGAGAAGGGGATGGCAACCCAGTTCAGTATTCCTGCCTGGAGAATCACATAAACAGGGGAGCCTGGCAAGAAACAGTCCAAAGGACTGCAAAGAGTTGGACACGACTGAAGTGAATTAGCATGCACACACACATGTACATGACTGGACCATAAAGAATGCTGAGTACTGAAGAACTGATGCTTTTGAATTGTGGTGCTGGATAAGATTATTGAGAGTCCCTTGGACAGCTAGAGGATCAAATCCTAAAGGAAATCAACCATGAATATTCACTGGAAGGGCTGCTGCTAAAGCTGATGGTTCAATACTTTGGTTCCTTATGTGAAGATTTGACTTGTTGGAACAGCCTCTGATGCTAGGAAAGATGGAAGGAAGGGGCAGGGGGTGACAGAGGATGAGATGGTTGGATGGCATCACCAACTCAATGGATGTGAGTTTGAGCAAACCCCAGGAGATAGGAAAGAACAGGGACACATGGAGTCCACAGGGTCTTAAAGAGTTGGACGCAACATACTGACTGAACAACAACAAGTACAAAGAGGCCGAGCTTTTGCTAAAACCATGATACATGACTTTATCACTAAAGCTTTTCAATTTTACTCTCTATATGGCTCTCTCAGATGTGTCTTGTCCTATTCATTCCAACCAAATTGTCCTTTGTTTAGGTTTACCATCATCTCTCACTGAGAATTCCTTATCTGCTTTTTAAAAATTTGCTTTCTGTTTCAGTCAAATCCATTGCTTACTCAACTACTAAGGGCTATTTCATAACATGTAAAAGTAAATAGATTTTAAAGCACAATGTTATTATAAAGAACCAAGAAAATAAAAACCATGCTGCCAATTAAATAACATATAATATAATCATCTAGAGTATGCCTAATGTGTATTTTAAACTCATTTATACATATAGTTTTATCATGCTGCACTCTTGTGTGGATAAATATATGCAAAAAAATGGTTACAGAATTCCTAAATCATCTTCACATTTATAGCCCAACTCTTCTGAGTCAAGTTTTAGATTATAGTTTTTGAATATGTGTTTTTCCATTCAATATTGTTGCCTGGGCTATCCAGAGCCTGCCAAAGTGAACAATGCAAAGAAATAGAGGGAAATAATATAATAGGGCAGACTAGAAATCTCTTCAAGAAAATTAGAGATACCAAGGGAACATTTCATACAGAGATAGGCACAATAATGGACAGAAACGGTGTGGACCTAACAGAAGCAGAAGACATTAAGAAGAGGCAACAAGACTACACAAAAGAACTATACAAAAAATGATCTACAGATCTACATGACACAGATAGCCACGATGGTGTAATCACTCACATAGAGTCAGACATCTTGGAGTGTGAAGTCAAGTGGGCCTTAGGAAGCAGCATTACAAACAAAGCTAGTAGAGGTGATGGAATTCGAGCTGAGCTTCAAGTCCTAAAAAAAAAAAAAAAAAAAGATGATGTTAAAGTGCTGCACTCAGTATGCCAGCAAATTTGGGAAATTCAGCAGTGGCCACAGGACTGAAAAAAAATCAGTTTTTATTCCAATCCCAAAGAATGGCAGTGTTAACGAATGTTTAAACTACCACACAATTGCACTCATTTCATATAATAGCAAAGAAGGCTCAAAATTCTCCAAGCTAGGCTTCAGCAGTATCTGAACCAAGAATTTCCAGATGTTCAAGCTGGATATAGAAGAGGCACAGGAACCAGAGATCAAATTGTCAACATCCGCTGGATCATAGAAAAAGCAAGAGAATTCTAGAAAAACATCTACTATTGCTTTATTGACTACACCAAAGCCTTTGATTGTGTGGATCACAACAAACTGTGGGATATTTTGACAGAGATGAGAATACCGGACAACCTCACGTACCTCCTGAGACACCATGATGCAACTACTGTTGAAAATGAGGAGCTACCATCTAGAGTCTAGCATGTGAAATTATATATTATATACAGAAGTGATGTATCATATAATAAATGATATATATATACTAGTAATTAGAAGATATGTGCATAAAGTCAAGTGAAGATTATTTGACTATAAGGTAATATTAGAAGATTAATGTTTGCTTTTTGTTGTTTGTATAAATTGCAAAATTAGAGAAGTTGGAGTTAGTTCTGTTTAGGAAAGGGATTACTTCAATTATCTATGCATTTAACTTTTATTTCTTAATACTGTAACATTTATAATTTTAGATCATAAATGTTTATGTACTAAATGCCAGACCTTAAAAAATGAATAAGATTTCTACATAGAAATTTTTAACAGATAAGTTAATAGTTCTAGAAATCAAGATTTGAAGATGGATCTTAAAATAGGAAGAAAGCTAGGCAAGCCAAATGACAAATAAAGAAAAGGATAAAGTCAGGGGAAATACTTAAATACAGAGGACCCACAGTAAATATAAAAATAAAAACCACTGCTTTTGGCAAAGTATTGACTCTACAACATAATAATAGTGTAATCATTCTGAGTGTGAAGACATACATAAAAAGGATCAGATAACAATGACGCTGTGTTGAGACTCAAACTAGCCTGCATTGTGCTCAACAGCTCAGTAGTGTACAACCATTCCGTGATGGACTGTAACCTGCCAGGCTCCTGTGTCCATGGGATTTCCTTGGCAAGAATACTGGAGTGAGTTGCCATTTCCTATTCCTGGGGATCTTCCAGACTCAGGGATTGAACTTGTGGTTCCTATATTGGCAGGCAGATTCTTTAGCATGCACCACCTGAGAAGCTCCAAAATGTTAAGCATGGTGTCCAGAAAGTAAATTTTCAGAAATTATTTAGTTTTTTTTTTTTTTAAAGAGGTTATTTCAGGAAAGAAATTCTGAAAAAAGTCAAACTTTATTTTCTTATGTATTAGGTTACTTTTTTAAATGTTACAATAGCCCCAGATTGTTTTTAATGCTAGTGACATTCCCTATGATTCAGATGTTTTATGTGAAACTTATACAGGCATAAAATTATTTGATAATATGTCATAATACTTTAAATATGCAGAAAAGAATAAAATGGTTCAATGCATAGAATTGAACACTTAATGACTCCTAGTATTAAACCAAATAGTTTTTATGAATTTACCATCTCAGTAATACTAATAAAAATTAAATAAATATAAATCAAAATCAACAGATAAAAATTTTGATCAATTTCTGTAGGATTTTATTAGCATTAAGATCTTGACTCTGTGGCCAAAGTATCTACTTTAGTACTTTGGGTTTTCTATTCTGACTCCAAAGGTATTAATGGTAAACCTATAGGAAATATATGTTTTCATATATTCTTCCCAATTAGGGCTTATATAAAAAAATGTTAGTTTACAATTCCTCTTCCACAACTCTACCCACACTGACTCAATAGCCTAGTTATACTCTTTATTTCACCATGATTAGGGCAGAATTCTCCCTAGATCATGAAAATCCCACTTGTCTCCTACATCTTTTCCATCAAATTTTATTTTTAAAATACTTAAAAAGAAACTCAGTTGAGCTATACTAATGACTTAAACTGTTGTGTTGTATTAAAATTTGAGATTTGTACTAATGTTCTCCATTTCCTATTACTTGAAAAGAAAACACCCATCAATCATTCCTTTTATTGTTTCTATTTTAAAAGGAAAAAGGAAGTAATCACCCTATATTTAAAATAGCTTAAATTATAAGCTATTTGACAGATGCCAACAGGTTAAAACTTAAGGATGGTATGTCAACCTTTTCCACTGTTGTGTTTTGCCATTTATAAATGATAGGCATGACATATCAAATGAGTATGCCCTTTCCTAACACAAAAGAAAAACTTCACCCAGAATAATCAGAATTTGGATTGTGACACAGTTTGATATAAATTCCAGATTTTCACACCGTGTTCTTCTTGATACTTTATTATATTCTACCTTATATTAATGCTCAAAATTCTCTAAGCCAGTCTTCAGCAATACATGAACTGTGAACTTCCTGATGTTGAAGCTGGTTTTAGAAAAGGCAGAGAAACCAGAGATCAAATTGCCAACATCCGCTGGATCATCGAAAAAGCAAGAGAGTTCCAGAAAAACATCTATTTCTGCTTTATTGACTATGCCAAAGCCTTTAGTTGTGTGGATCATAATAAACTGTGGAAAATTCTGAAAGAGATGGAAATACCAAACCACCTCACCTGCCTCTTGAGAAACCTATGTGCAGGTCAGGAAGCAACAGTTAGAACTGGACATGGAACAACAGACTGGTTCCAAATAGGAAAAGGATTACGTCAAGGCTATATATTGTCACCCTGCTTATATAACTTCTATGCAGAGTACATCATGAGACACGCTGGACTGGAAGAAGCACAAGCTGGAATCAAGATTGCTGGGAAAAGTATCAATCATCTCAGATATGCAGATGACACCACCCTTATGGCAGAAAGTGAAGAGATACTAAAGAGCCTCTTGATCACAGTGAAAGACGAGAGTGAAAAATTTGGCTTAAAGCTCAACATTCAGAAAACTAAGGTCATGGCATCTGGTCCCATCACCTCATGGGAAATAGATGGGGAAACAGTGAAAACAGTGTCAGACTTTATTTTGGGGGCTCCAAAATCACTGCAGATGGTGATTGTAGTCATGAAATTAAAAGACGATTGCTCCTTGGAAGGAAAGTTATGACCAAACTAGATAGCATATTAAAAAGCAGAGTCATTACTTCACCAACAAAGGTCCATCTAGTCAAGGCTATGGTTTTTCCAGTGGTCATGTATAGATGTGAGATTTGGACTGTGAAGAAAGCTGAGCACTGAAGAATTGATGCTTTTGAACTGTGCTCTTAGAGAAGACTCTTGAGAGTCCCTTGGACTGAAAGGAGATCCAACCAGTCCATTCTAAAGGAAATCAGTACTGGGTGTTTATTGGAAGGAATGATGCTAAAGCTGAAAATCCAGTATTTTGGCCACCTCGTGCAAAGAGTTGACTCATTGGAGAAGACTCTGATGCTTGGAGGGATTGCAGGCAGGAGGAGAAGGGGACGACAGAAGATGAGATGGTTGGATGGCACCACTGACACGATGGACATGAGTTTGGGTGAACTCTTGGAGTTGATGATGGACAGGGAGGCCTGGCGTGCTGCAATTCATGGGGTCGCAAAGAGTCGGACACGACTGAGTGACTAAGTTGAACTGAACTGAACCTTGTATTATGGTTTTCTAGCACATCTATTTCTTGATATTAAGTAATTAAATAATTTTTTTTATCTTTGTTTACCCCTGGTACTTACAGTATCTTCTGTATAGTCAATGTTTGGTGAATATTTGTTGAGTGAAGTAAGTCATATACTTATAACTCATGCAGGTTGACAGTTTATACACTAAGCTGTGGGTTCCTTGAAAGAAGTATTTCTATATCCCTGACATTTCACTATTTGCAACATAAATTTGTACAAGTAAGTCTTTTTTTTTTTTTTTGGCCAGAATAAAAAATGTTTGATGAGAATAAAATACAAGGTCTTTTGAAAGTACTCATGGAGGTTAAACTTAAATAGATATATTGGGTAGAATTTTAAGAAGTTTTCAGATCCTACATAATTAAAGGTATAAATTTAAAACTATAGATATGACTATATCCCAGTTACATCATTTATTTGATGTATCAGGATAACAATCACTTCACCTCAATAAGTCTTACTTTTCTCCATTTAAATAAGAAAGAAAATAACATGTTTTGTTACCCATTGAAGGTTATAATCCCAGAAGTTCTTTCTAGTCAGGCACCACACCTGATCCTTTAGGAGGTTCATTCTATCAAACCAACTACTTTGGGGTCATTGAGCATGTGGTAACTAGTGAATACTCCTGACATATGTATCTTTACCTAATGCCTTTCTCATAAAGTTTGTTCTTTAATCAGGTATGATGTATGTGAGATAAAATAGTAACACATAAGGAGTTACATAAGTCTATGAAACTGGTATTGGTAAAAGTTCTTGTGGTTTATCTTATACAGTAAAAAGTGCTCTCAGCCATGATGAAAGGATGGAAAATAATCAAACTTTCCAATTGGATGTCTGAATTATTCCTAGAAAATAATTCAGTATTGGGGACTCCATCTCTAAAAAATTAATTTGTTAAAGAGGAAGTCTATATTGTTAAAAACATACATAATCTCTGTCATGGTCAATTCGTTCATGGGCTCTTTAGGTGAGAAATATGACTTGGGGAAATGCACACTGTTATCCAAAGTATTGATCAAGTTGTCTACTAGATTACTGGCTTACACGAATATAAAAATTTTTCTAATGAGATTTTAGCAATGACGTGTATGCCTCCACACTATGTCCCCTCTGAAATGTCCAGCCACATTCCTCTTCTACAAATCTCATTGGAAATCTACTTTTTTTTTTTTTTTTTTTTTAAATCTGTCAGAGACTTGGATAGCCAATTCATTAGCCACTCCTCCATATATCATCGCAGGTTCATATTTCAGGCCAGCTGTCCTTCTATAGGAAGTGAATCATTAGAAAGTTTTTACTTAACCACTCTTTTTAAGAACTATCATTAAGCACAGATATAAAGCAATGGTAGTCTACTTCCAGCCAGTACCAATATATCTTGGAGGTCTAAAGGAAAACTAGACTCAAACTTTTCTATACTCCATTAAGTGGTCATGGGAAACACCCCATGAAGTCACAGTTGTAATTTAGGGAAAGGCAGTGAAGCAGCAGAAGCAGGTACCATGGGAGTTTGAGCCATCTGTTTATACAGTTTATTTGTGACTTCCTGGACCTATATGACCAAGTTCTAATATATAACATTTTCATTTTACAATGGAATGCTACTATGCACATCCAATTTTATGGTTCAGTGAATCAGATCACACAATTCATGATGTGCAATACAAGTTGCATAGTTGTGGTATCCCATGAACAGGTGTTCATTCCACAAACTCCCAGTAACAAAGTAGAGCTATATTTCAAATCAAGAATAGTTACTGGTAGAAAAATATGTGGCTTTATTCAAAACTTTGGAGGTCTATGTCAAACTTTTATGATGGCTTTAGAAGTTCCATATGACTGCTCCATCTAACAAATACTTCCAATAACATTGGGTCTACTAGGTCATAAAGCCCCAGTAGCTGAACAATTTGAACAGTTTCAGTGTAGAACTGAAGCTGAGACTTTTCTTCTTTAGAGATGAATTCAGTGCTGAGCCTTGCATGTAAACAAGTAAATGAATCAGAGCAGCATTCTCAAATGTGGTAAATGTTATCTTCAAAATATGAGAAATAACAAGTTTGTGCTTTTTCATTTGTATCAGGGGTGCAAGGCACAGACATGTATTTCACACCTTAAAGTAGACTGTCTTAGCAACAGATAACTAGACAAGTTGAAACTTTACCTATGGACAGACTTCTAAAATATCTGGAGTTTTTTCTACATCTTGTTCACCAGGTCTTATGAGCATAATCCTATCCATGTAATAACAAGCATGATGCTATTTGAGATATCATGGAGCTCAACATCTCTCCAGCTTACATTATGACAGAGATTGGTGATCTATGACATAGCCTGAGGCAAGACTTTTTGTTTCCCTACCATTATTTCTGATTATCTATGATAATAAGGATGAGAAGAAAACATATTTGCCCCCTCTATGGGTCAGTAACTAGATAATGGATATTAGAGACCGCGATTATTTGCTTTCATAAAGATACTACAGGAGGGTGGTCCCAAGGTAACAGAGGAATAAGATGGAGAGACCACTTTCTCCCCCACAAATTCATCAAAAGGTCATTTGAACGCTGAGCAACTTCCACAAAATAACTTCTGAACACTGACGGAGGACACCAGACACCCAGAAAAGCAGCCCATTCTCTTTGAAAGGAGGTAGAATAAAATATAAAAGACAAAAAGAGAGACCAAAGAGTTAGGGACGGAGACCAGCCCTGGGGAGGGAGTCGTGGAGAAGGAGTTTCAAAACAGCAGGAAACCCTCTCACCTGCAGGTCTGTGGGGAGTTTTGGAATCTCAGAGGGCAATATAACTGGGAGAAAAAAAGAAAACCGCACAGAATACATTCCTAACCGCAACTCTCAGCAGAGAAGTAGCCCAGATGCTCATGTCCACCAGCAGAGAGCAGGGGCTGGATGGGAAGGTGCAGGCTGCAGGCTTAGGATAAAGACTGGGCCTGAATGCCCTGATTTCAACCTGAGGGAGCTAATGTGAGATAGCAACCCAAACTGTGGGATAGCCAGAGAGGGAAAAAAACAAAACAAAACAAAACAGAAAACTTTCCCACAAAAGGCTCTAACTTAAAGCACAGCCTGGCCTGCTCACAGAACAAAGGATTGAGCAAATACCAAAGGAGGAGTTAGCTCTAGTGGGGGACCCAGGAAACCGAGCGGCCAGGACCAGGGAGGTGATTAAGACACACGGCCCACCTAGGATGGTCTGCTTGCCAAGCACCTGGTCGCCTGAGCTGCTCCGACCTGGGAAGGGCACAAAATGCACGTCCAACTGAGTCTGTGACTTTGCCAAGTAAATAACTTGAATCTGAGCAGCTTAGACCTAGGAAGTGCACAAAACGCAGGGCCCACATTGGACAGTAGCCTTGCAGAGCAACCTGTCACCTTAGCAGTGGAGACCCGGAAAGCACATTTCACCGTGAGCTGGGGGAAACCAAGTATGGTTCATACACTGCGAGCACTCCCCACACAGAACAGTGATATTTGTTTTCAGTGTTCCTTCCTCCCTCCCCACAACACAATTGAACAAGTGAGCCTAAATAAGTGACCACGTTCACCCCCTTGTGCCAGGGTGGAAATTAGACACTTAAGAGACTTGCAAACAGAGGAAGCCAAAATTAAAAAAGAAGAGGGAATTCTCTGGAAGTGACAGGTGCAACAGATTAAAACCCTGTAGTTAACATTGACTAAGCATTGGAAGGGGCCTTTAGACCTTGAGAAGTACAAGCTGGAACAAGGAACTATTTGAAATTGAATTGACCCCACACTACCCATAACAACTCCAGAGAAATTCCTAGGTATATTTTTACTATTATCATTTTTAAATTTTATTTTATTTTTAACTTCTTTATTAGTCCTTTAATTTTCATTTTTATAACCTACTATTACCTTGCAAAAAAAAAGACCCTATTTTTAAGGTGAATTTCATATATATATAGTGATTTTGTTTTGTATTTTTAATATTGTATTTTTGAGAATCTAACCTCTACTCTAGATTTTTAATCTGTGCTTTTTTTGTTTTGTTCTCAATTTTGTACATTTAAGAATCTAATTATCAGTATCCATTTTTTTCTTAGGGATGTGATTACTGGCTTGATTGCTCTGCCCCTTTTTGACTCTCTGTTTTCTCCTCCAGGTCACCTTTATCTCCTCCCTCCCCCTTCTCTTCTCTACTTAACTCTGTGAATCTCGCTGGGTGTTCCAGGCTGTGGAGAAAACTTAGGGAACTGATTACTTGCTAGACTGGTCTTTCCCCTTTTGATTCCCCCTCTTTTCCTCCTGGTCCCCTCTATCTCCCTTTTCCCTCTTCTCTTCTCCATATAACTCTGTGAACCTATCTCAGTGTTGTGCACTGTGGAGAATTTTTTCACCATTAACCTAAATGTTTTATCATCTGTGCTGTATGGGTAGAGAAGTCTTGAGGCTACTGTAAGAATAAGACTGAAAGCCAGAGACAGGAGGTTTAAATCCAAAACTTGAGAACACCAGAAAATTCCTGACTCCAGGGAACATTAATCAACAAGAGCTCATCCAAAAGCCTCCATACTTACAATGAAACCAAGCTCCATTCAAGAGCCAACAAGTTCCAGAGCAAGACATACCAGGCTAATTCTCCAGCAACACAGGAACACAGCCCTGAGTATTAAAATACAGGCTGCTCAAAGGCTTGCCAAACCCACAGATACCTCAAAACTCACTACTGAATTTCATTTCACTCCAAAAAGAAGAGATCCACCTCCACCCACCAAAACACTGACACAAGCTTCCATAACCAGGAAACCTTGACAAGTCACTAGTCCAACCCCACCCACAGGGAGCCAGCTCCACAATAAAGAGGAATCACAAACTTCCAGCATACAGGCCACCCCAAACCCTAAACAAGATGAAAAGGCAGAGAAAATATTCAGCAGGTAAAGGAACATGATAAATGCCCACCAAACCAAACAAAAGAGGGGGAGATTGGGAGCCTACCTGAAAAAGAATTCAAAATAATGATAAGAAAGATGATTCAAATCTTGAAAACAAAATGGAATTATAGGTAAATTGACTAGAGACAAGGATTGAACAGATGCAAGAAAAGTTTAACAAGGACCTGGAAGAAATAAAAAGCAGGCATTCAATAATGAATAATGCAATAACTGAGATCAAAAGCACTCTGGAGGGAGCCAACAGTAGAATAGCTGAGGCAGAAGATAGGACAAGTGAGGTGGAAGACAGAATGATGGAAATAAATGAAGCAGAGCAAATAAATAAAAAAGAATTGAAAGAAATGAGGACAAGCTCAGGAACCTCTGGGACAATGTTAAATGCCTCAACATTAGAATCATAGGAGTATTGAAGAACAAAACAAAAATAAAGGCCATGAGAAAATACTTGAGATAATAGTTGAAAAGTTCCTTAAAAGGGGGAAGGAAATAACTACTCAAGTCCAAGAAACCCAGAGAGTCCCAAATAGGATAAACTCAAGGAGAAACACCTCAGATCAGATCAGTCGCTCAGTCGCGTCCAACTCTTTGCAACCCCGTGAATCGCAGCATGCCAGGCCTCCCTGTCCATCACCAGCTCCCGGAGGTCACCCAGACTCACATCCATCGAGTCAGTGATGTCATCCAGCCATCTCATCCTCTGTCGTCCCCTTCTCCTCCTGCCCCCAATCCCTCCCAGCATCAGAGTCTTCTCCAATGAGTCAATGCCTCGCATGAGGTGGCCAAAGTACTGGAGTTTCAGCTTTAGCATCATGCCTTCCAAAGAAATCCCAGGGCTGATCTTCTTCAGAATGGACTGGTTGGATCTTCTTGCAGTCCAAGGGACTCTCAAGAGTCTTCTCCAACACCACAGTTCAAAAGCATCAATTCTTTGGCGCTCAGCCTTCTTCACAGTCCAGCTCTCACATCCATACATGACTACAGGAAAAACCATAGCCTTGACTAGGCGAACCTTTGTTGGCAAAGTAATGTCTCTGCTTTTGAATATGCTATCTAGGTTGGTCATAACTTTCCTTCTAAGAAGTAAGCATCTTTTAATTTCATGGCTGCAGTCACCATCTGTAGAGATTGTGGAGCCAAGAAAAATAAAGTCTGACACTGTTTCCACTGTTTCCCTATCTATTTCCCATGAAGTGATGGGACCCGATGCCATGATCTTAGTTTTCTGAATGTTGAGCTTTAAGCCAACTTTTTCACTCTCCACTTTCACTTTCATCAAGAGGCTTTTTAGTTCCTCTTCACTTTCTGCCATAAGGGTGGTGTCATCTGCATATCTGAGGTTCTTGATATTTCTCCCGGCAATCTTGATTTCAACTTGTGTAGACACATATTAATCAAATTAATGAAGATCAAACACAAAGAGAAAATATTAAAAGCAGCAAGGAAAAATCGACAAATAACACACAAGGGGATCCCCATAAGGATAACAGCTGATCTTTCAATAGAAACTCTTCAGACCAGTAGGGAATGGCAGGACATACTTAAAGTGATGAAAGAGAAAAACATACAACCCAGATTACTATACCCAGCAAGGATCTCATTCAAATATGAAGGAGAAATCAAAAGCTTTACAGACAAGCAAAAGCTGAGAAAATTCAGCACCACCAAACCAGCTCTCTAACAAATGCTAAAGGATCTTCTCTAGGCAGGAAACACAGAAAAGGTTTATAAACTCGAACACAAAATAAAAATGTAAAATGACAATGGGAATCATACTTATCAAAAATTACCTTAAATGTAAATTGGTTGAATTCCCCAATCAAAAGATGGATGAATGGATATAAAAACAAGACCCCTATATATGGTGTCTACAAAAGACCCACCTCAAAACAAGGGACACATACAGACTGAAAGAAAGATTAGAAATACTCATATCAGATAAAATAAACTTTGATAAAATAGATAAAGTCTGTGAAAAGAGACAAAGAAGGATACTACATAATGCTCAAAGGATCAATTCCAGAAGAAGATATAATAATTATAAGTATATATGCATCCAACATAGGAGCACCACAATATGTAAGGCAAATATTAGCAAGTATGAAAGGGGAAATTAACAGTAACACAATAATAGTGGGAGACTTTAATATCCCACTCACACTTATGGATAGATCAACCAAACAGAAAACTAGCAAGGAAACACAAACATTAATGGACCAGTTAGACTTAATTGATATCTATAGGACATTTCACCCCGAAACAATTAATTTTACCTCTTTCTCAAGTGCACACAGAACATTCTCCAGGATAGATCACATTATGGGCCATAAATCTAGCCTTGGTAAATCCAAAAAATTTTAAATCATTTCAAGCCTCTTTTCTGATCACTATGCAGTAAGATTAGATGTCAAAGATAGGGGGAAAAAAAAACTATTAAAAATACAAACATACAGAGCCTAAACAACAGGCTTCTGAAAAGCCAACAAATCACAGAAGAAATCAAAATGGAAAGCAAAACATGCATAGATACAAATGAAAATGAAAACATGACAACCCAAAACCTATGGGATTCAGTAGAAGAAGTGCTAAGGAGAAGGTTCATAGCAATACAGCCTACCTCAATAAACAGGAGAGAAATCAAATAAATAACCTAACTTTACACCTAAAGCAACTACAAAAAGAAGAAATGAACAACACCAGTGTTAGTAGAAGAAAAGAAATTTAAAAATTAGGGCAGAAATAAATGAAAAAGGAACAAAGGAGACCATAGCAAAAATCAGCAAAACTAAAAGCTGGTTTTTTGAGGAGATAAATAAAATAGACAAATCATTAGCCAGACTCATCAAGAAAAAAAGGAGAAGAATCAAATCAAGAAAATTAGAAATGAAAGTGGAGAAATCACAACAGGCAACACAGAAATAGAAAGGAGAATAAGAGATAACTAATAGCAACTATATGACCATAAAATGGACACCTTGGAAGAAATGGACAAATTCTTAGAAAAGTATAACCTTCCATAACTGAACCAGAAAGAAACAGAAAATCTTAACAGACCTGTCACAAGCACGGAAATACAAATTGTAATAAAAAATAATCCAACAAACAAAAGCCCAGGACCAGATGGTTTCACAGTTAAATTATACCAAAAATTTAGAGAGGAGCTAACACCTATCCTGCTCAAAATTTTCCATAAAATTGCAGAGAAAGGTAAACTGCTAAATTCATTCTATTGAGACAACCACCACCCTAATACCAAAAGCAGATAAAGATGCCACAATAAAAGAAAACTACAGACTAGTTTCACTGATGAACATAGATGCAAAGATCCTCAACAAAATTCTAGCAAACAGAATCTAACAATATATTTAAAAGATCATACATCATGACCAAGTGGGTTTTATCCCAGGGATGCAAGGATTCTTCAATATTTGCAAATCAATCAATGTGATATACCACATTAACATATTGAAAGATAAAAACCATATGATAATCTAAATAGATGCAGAGAAACCTTTGACAAAATTCAACATCCATTTATGATAAAAGACCTCCAGAAATCAGGCATAGAAGGAACATACCTCAACATAACAAAAGCCATGTATGATAAACCCACAGCAAACATTATCCTCAATGGTGAAAAATTGAAAGCATTTCCCCTAAAGTAAGGAACAAGACAAGGTTGCCCACTCTCACCACTACTATTCAGCATAGTTTTGGAAGTTTTAGCTACAGCAATCAAAAAAGAAAAAGAAATAAGAGAAATCCAGATCAGAAAGGAAGAAGGAAGACTCTCGCTGTTTGCAGATGACATGATCTTCTACATAGAAAACTCTAAAAATACAACCAGAAAATTGCTAGAACTAATCAATAAATACAGTAAAGTTGGAGGACATAAAATGAATTCACAGAAATCCCTTGCATTCCTATACACTAACAATGAGAAAATAGAAAGAGAAATTAAGGAAACTATACCATTTACCATTGCATTGAAAAGAATAAAATACTTAGGAATAAATCTACCTAAAGGAACAAAAGACCTATATATAGAAAACTATAAAACACTGATGAAATAAATAAAAGATTACACAAATAGATGGAGAAATATACCATGTTTATGAATCAGAAGAATAAATATAGTGAAAATGAGTACACTACCCAAAGCAATCCATAGATTCAATGCAATCTCTATCAAAATACCAACAGTATTTTTCACAGAACTTGAACAAATAATTTCAAAATCTGTATGGAAATAAATACAAAAAACCTCAAATAGCCAAAGCAATCCTGTGAAAGAAGAATGGAACTGAAGTAATCAACCTGCCTGACTTCAGACTATACAACAAAGCTACAGTCATCAAAACAGTATGGTACTGGCACAAAGACAGAAATATAGATCAATGAAAGAAAATAGAAAGCCCAGAGACAAATCCAGGCACCTATGGACACCTTATCTTTGACAATGGAGGCAAGAATATATAATGGAGAAATGACAATCTCTTTAACAAGTGGTTATGGGAAAACTGGTCAACCACGTATAAAAGAATGAAACAGAACACTTACTAACACCTTACACGTACTAACACATACACATACTAACACCATACATTCAAAATGGATTAGAGATCTAAATGTAAGACCATACATACAAAACTAACACCATACATTCAAAATGGATTAGAGATCTAAATTTAAGACCATAAACTATAAAACTCCTAGAGGAAAACATAGACAAAACACACTCCAGCATAAACCACATCAGGATGCTCTATGACCCATCTCCCAGAGTACTGGAAATAGAAGCAAAAATAAACAAATTGGACCTAATTAAACTGAAAAGCTTTCACACGATGAAGGAAACTATAAGCAAGGTGAAAAGACAGCCTTCAGAATGGGAGAAAATAATAGCAAACAAAGCAACTGACAAAGAGTTAATCTCAAAGATACACAAGCAGTTCATGAAGCACAATACCAGAAAAATAAAGGACTCAATCAAAAAATGGTCCAAAGAACTAAATAGACATTTCTTCAAAGAAGACATACAGATGGCTAACAAATACATGAAAAGCTCAACATCACTCATTATCAAAGAAATGCAAATCAAAACCACAACAAGGTACCATGTCACTCCAGTCAGAATGGCTGCTATCAAAAAGCCTACAAACAATAAATGGTGGAGAGAGTGTGGAGAAAAGTGAACCCTCTTACACTATTGTTGAGAATGCAAACTATTACAGCTACTATGGAGAACAGTGTGGAGATTCTTTTAAAAACTGGAAATAGAACTGCCACATGACCCAGCAATCCGACTGCTGAGCATACACACTAAGGAAGCCAGAATTGAAAGACACACATGTACCCCAATGTTCATCATAGCACTGTTTATAACAGCTAGGACATGGAAGCAAGCTAGATGTCCATCGCAGATGAATGGATAAGAAAGCTGTGGTACATATACATAATGGAATTTTACTCAACTATTAAAAAGACCACATTTGAATCAGTTCTAATGAGGTGGATGAAACTGGACCATATTAAACAGAGTGAAGTCAGAAAGAAAAACACCAATACAGTATGTTAACACATATATGTGGAATTTAGAAAGATGGTAATGATGATCCTATATGCAAGAGAGCAAAACAGTCACAGATATAAAGAACAGACTTTTGGACTCTGTGGGGGAAGGTGAGGGTGGGATGATTTGAGAGAATAGCATTGAAGCCCATGTATTACCATATGTGAAATAGGTGACCAGTCCAAGTTTGATGTATGAAATAGGGTACTCAAAGCTGGTGCACTGGAACAAACCTGATGGATGGGAAGGGAGGGTGGAAGGAGTGGGAGTCAGGATGGGGGCCATATGTATACCCATGGCTGATTCATGTCAATGTATGACAAAACCACTACAATACTGTAAATAATTAGCCTCCAACTAAAATAAATTAATTAATTTAAAAAAGATATAATGTCAAGAACTGGAGCTTTGATTGGCATTGACTTCTGAATCCATTTGGGAAAATGTACTGTTTTTTTCTATGATATACCAAACTTAGTCATGGGTCACATATGAAGAGAAAATGGGAATGGGATAGCAATCACTTCTGCATCTTTAATTGTTTAATTTAAGTATTTATCTCTGTAATTTCTCCCAGCATAATATATATATTATGCAATCTTATGCAATATAATACTGCAATCTTATAAGTGGATAAGTATGGCAGGGTTACTTCAGGGCCTCATAATAGGCTATTTCTACATCCTCATTCTAATAGTGTAACTCAAAGTTTTTTTCTTTGTTTTTTTGTCAGTTATTGATAATCTATCTGCTGGGGCTTTGAAAAAACCCCAGGATTTGTCTGTGATTCCACTAAGCTCACTGCAAGACTGATTTGAATAATAATTCCACTGATGTCCTGACAACAGAAGTCCAAAGAGATGATCTATCTGTGGAAGACACAGTGCCTTTTCAGTTCTCTAGAGATTAACATAAATATATTTTATATACTGAAAATTCTGAGTACTACACTTTGCCCAGTGTGAAGCCACACTGTAAAATGACCATAGGTCTGTTTTCATCCCAATCCCAAAGAAGGGCAATACTAAAGAATGTTCAAATTACCAAACAATTGTGCTTATTTCCCATGCTAGTAAGGTTTTACTCAAAATCCTTCATACTAGTCTTTAGCAGTACTTGAAATGAGAACCTCTATATGTACAAGCTGGGTTTACAAAAGGCAGAAGAGCCAGAGATCAAATTGCCAACATTTGTTGGACCATAGAGAAAACAAGGGAATTACAGAAGAATATCTACTTCTGATTCATTGACTACGCTAAAGCCACTGGTGGATCACAACAAAATGTGGAAAATTTTTAAAGAGATAGGAATACCAGACCATTTTACCTGTCTCCTAAGAAACCTGTACATTTGTCAACAAACAACAGATAGAACCTTACGTTGAAAAAGTGACTGTTCAAAATTGGGAATTGAGTACAGTAAGGCTGTGTATTGTCACCTGCTTATTTTACTTATGTGCAGAGTACATCATGTAAAATGCCAGGCTGGATGTCAAGATTGCTGGGAAAAGTGTTAACAACCCCAAATATGCAGATAATACTACTCTAACGGTGGGAAGTGAAGAGGAACTAAATAGCCTCTTGATGTAGCTGAAAGGGGAGAGTGAAAATGTTGTCTTAAAACTCAACATTCAAAAAAACTAAGATCATGGCATTTGGCAACTATAGCCATGAAATTGTAAGATATTTTCTCCTTGGAAGGAAAGCTATGACAAACTTAGAGAACATATTAAAAGCAAAGACATCACTTTGCCAAAAAAGATCCATGTAGTCAAAGCTATGGTTTTTCCAGTAGTCATACATAGATGTGAGAGATGGACCATAAAGAAGGCCAAGCACCAGAGAACTGATGCTTTTGAATTGTGGTGCTGGAGAAGATTCTCAAGAGTCCTTTTGACAGCAAGAAGGTTAAACCAGTGAATCCTAAAGGAAATCAGCTCTGAATATTCACTGGAAGCACTGATGCTGAAGCTGAAACTTCAGTATGTTAGCCACCCGATGCCAATAGCCACGTCATTGAAAAGATCCTGTTGCTAGGAGAGATTGAAGGCAAAAAGAGAAGAGGATGTTAGAGGATGATGTGGTTGGATAGCATCACTGACTCAATTGACATGAACTAGGGAAAACTCCAAGAGGTAGTGAGGGACAGGGAGGCCTGGCATGCTGCAGTCCATGGGGTCATAAAGTGTTAGATACAACTTAGCAACTTAAAAACAACAACAACTTTCTGGAGAAAGCCAGGGACATAATTTATGATATTTACTTGTAGCCAAGAATAGGCAGGAACATGTTCTAATGTTACTAAATTTTATGTGTAAAGACATATATGTGGTGCTGGAGTGGCGAGCAATGGCTGTGTAACACTGGAACTGCCAGCAGCCAAGAGGAGATACCCCACATCCAAAGTAAGGAGCAACCACTGCATTTTGCTGGAGCGGCCATGAAGAGATACCCCATGCCTAATATAAGAGGAGCCACAGTAAGAAGGTAGGCACTTAGGGCATCAGGGGCAGACAAGCTGAAACCACAATCACAGAAAACTAACCAATCTAATCACATGGACCACAGCCTTATATAACTCAATGAAACTAAGACATGCCCTGAAGGGCCACCCAAGATGGATGGGTTATGATGGAGAGTTCTGACAAAAAGTGGCCCATTGGAGAAGGAAATGGCAAAACACATCAGTATTCATGCCATGAGAACCCCATGAACAGTATGAAAATGCAAAAAGATAGAACAGTGAAGGAGGAACTCCTCAGGTCAGTAGGTGACCAATACACTACTGGAAATCAGTGGAGAAATTACTCCAGAAAGAATGAAGAGACAGAGCCAAAGCAAAAACAACACCCATTTGTGAATATGACCAGTGATAGAAGCAAGGTCCAATGCTGTAAAGAGCAATATTGCATAGGAACCTGGAATATTAGGTCCATGAATCAAGGTAAATTGGAAGTGGTCAAACAAGAGATGGCAAGAGTGAACATCAACATTTCAGGAATGAGCACACCAAAATTGACTGGAATGGGTGAATTTAACATAGATGACCACTATATCTACTACTGTGGGCAAGAATGCCTTAGAAGAAATGGAGTGGCCATCATAGTCAACAAAAGAGTCCAAAATACAGTACTTAGATGAAGTCTCAAAAAGGACAGAATGATCTCTGTTCATTTCCAAAGCAAACCATTCAATGTCACTGTAATCCGAGTCTATGCCCTGAGCAGTAACACTAAAGAAGCTGAAGCTGAATGGTTTTAGGAAGACCTACAAGATCTTTTAGTACTAACACCCAAAAAAGATGTTCTTTTCATTATAGGGGACTGGAATGCAAAAGTAGTAAGTCAAGAAACACCTGGGATAACAAGCAATTTTGGCCTTGGAGTACAGAATGAAGCAGGGCCAAAGCTAAAGGAGTTTTGCCACGGGAGTGCACTGATCATAGCAAACACCCTCTTCCAACAACACCCAAGAGAAGACTCAATACATGGACATCACCACATGGCTGACCTCAAAATCAGACTGATTATATTCTTTGCAGCCAAAGATGGAGAAGTTCTATACAATCAGCAAAAACAAGACTGGGAGCTGACTGTGGCTCAGATCATGATCTCCTTACTGCCAAATTCAGACTTAAATTGAAGAAAGTAGGGGAACCACTAGACCATTAAGGTATGATCTAAATCAAATCCCTTATTATTATACAGTGCAAGTGAGAAATAGAATTAAGGGACTAGATCTGATAGACAGAGTGCCTGATGAAATATGGATGGAAGTTTCTGACTCTACATTGAACTTCCAGATGTTCAAACTGGTTTTAGAAAAGGCACAGGAACCAAAGATCAATTTGCCAACATCTGCTAGATCATTAAAAAAGCATGAGAGTTCCAGAAAAACATTTGTTTCTGCTTTATTGACTATCCCAAAGCCTTTGACTGTGTGGATCACAATAAACTGTGGAAAATTCTTAAAGAGATGGGTTACCAGACCACCTGACCTACCCCTTGAGAAATCTGTATGCAGATCAGGAAGCTACAGTTAGAACTAGACATGGAACAACAGATTGGTCCCAAACTGGGAAAGGAGTATGTTAAAGCTATATATTGTCACCCTGCTTATTTAACTTATATGCAGAGTACATCATGAGAAATGCTGGGCTGGATGAAGCACAAGCTGGAATCAAGATTTCCAGGAGAAATATCAATCACCTCAGATATGCAGATGACACCACCCTTATGGCAGAAAGTGAAGAAGAACTAAAGAGCTTCTTGATGAAAGTGAAAGAGGAGAGTGAAAAGGTTGGCTTAAAGTTCAACATTGAGAAAACTAAGATCATGGCATCTGGTCTCATCACTTCATGGCAAATAAATGAGGAAACAGTGACAGACTTTATTTTCTGGGGCTCCAAAATCAGTGCAGATGGTGACTACAGCCATGAAATTAAAAGACAGTTATTCCTTGGAAGGAAACTTACTACCAACCTAGACAGCATATTAAAAGCAGAAACATTAATTTGCCATCAAAGTCCATCTAGTCAAGGCTATGGTTTTTCCAGTAATCAGGAATGGATGTGAGAGTTGGATTATAAAGAGAGCTGAGCATCAAAGAATTGATGCTTTTGAACTACAGTTTTGGAGAAGACTCTTGAGAGTCCCTTGGACTGTAAGGAGATCCAACCAGTCCATCCTAAAGGAAATCAGTCCTGAATGTTCATTGGAAGGACTGATATTGAGGCTGAAACTCAAATACTTTGGCCACCTGATGCGAAGAGCTGACTCTTTTGAAAAGACCCTGATGCTAAGTAAGATTGAAGTAAAGAGGAGAAGGGGACAACAGAGAATGAGATGGTTGAATGGCATCACCGACACAATGGACATGAGTTTGGGTAAACTCCATGAGTTGGTGATGGACAGGGAGGCCTGGCGTGCTGCGGCCCATGTGTCACAAAGAGTTGGACATGACTGAAAGACTTAACTGAACTGAACTGAAAGATATATGTAACCCATGTTAAACACATATGGGAAATAAAATAATGGACATCAGTTTACCTCAAATATTTTTGACCTTCCCATAATGACAAAATCTCATTTTTCCAAAGTGAAATCATCTAATTCTACTGTTTAATCCCCTAGGCCTTCACTGGTGGCTCAGTGGTAAAGAACTTGCCTGCCTATGTTGGAGACACAGGTTCAATCCCTGGGTTGAGAAGATCCCCTGGAGAAAGAAATGACAACCCATTTCAGTATTCTTGTCTGGGAAATTCCATGTGGATACTGGTAGGTTACAGTCAGTCCGTAGGGTCACAAAAGAGGTGAACATGCCTTAACAACTAAACAACAAGTACTAATGCATAACATACACTTCAGTTCAGTTCAGTTCAGTCACTCAGTCGTGTCCGACTCTTTGTGACCCCATGAATTGCAGCACCCAGGCCTCCCTGTCCACCACCAACTCTCAGAGTTCACTCAAACTCACGTCCATCAAGTTGGTGATGCCATCCAGCCATCTTATACTCTGTCATCCCCTTCTCCTCCTGTCCCCAACCCCTGCCAGCATCAGAGTCTTTTCCAATGAGTCAACTCTTTGCATGAGGTGGGCAAAGTACTGGAGTTTCAGCTTTAGCATCATTCCTTCCAAAGAAATCCCAGGGCTGATCTCCTTCAGAATGGACTGGTTGGATCTCCTTGCAGTCCAAGGGACTCTCAAGAGTCTTCTCCAATACCACAGTTTAAAAGCATCAATTCTTCAGTGCTCAACTTTCTTCACAGTATGACTCTCAAATCCATACATGACCACAGGAAAAACCATAGCCTTGACTAGACGGACCTTTGTTGGCAAAGTAATGTCTCTGCTTTTCAATATGCTATCTAGGTTGGTCATAACTTTTCTTCCAAGGAGTAAGCGTCTTTCAATTCCATGGCTGCAGTCACCATCTGCAGTGATTTTGGAGCCCCCAAAAATAAAGTCTGACACTGTTTGCACTGTTTCCCCTCTATTTCGCATGAAGTGATGGGACCAGATGCCATGATCTTCGTTTTCTGAATGTTGAACTTCAAGTCAACTTTTTCACTCTCCACTTTCACTTTCCTCAAGAGGCTTTTTAGTTCCTCTTCACTTTCTTCCATAAGGGTGGTGTCATCTGCATACCTAAGGTTATTGATATTTCTCCCAGCAGTCTTGATTCCAGCTTGTGCTGCTTCCAGCCAAGGGTTTCTCATGATGTACTCTGCATAGAAGTTAAATAAGCAGGGTGACAATATACAGCCTCGACATACTTTTTTCCCTATTTGGAACCAGTCTGTTGTTCCATGTCCAGTTCTAACTGTTGTTACCTGATCTGCATACAGGTTCCTCAAGAGGCAGGTCAGATGGTCTGGTATTCCCATCTCTTTCAGAATTTTCCACAGTTTATTGTGATCCACAAAGTCAAAGGCTTTGGCATAGTCAATAAAGCAGAAATAGATGTTTTTCTGGTACTCTCTTGCTTTTTTTCATGATCCAGCAGATGTTGACAATTTGATATCTGGTTTCTCTGCCTTTTCTAAAACCAGCTTGAACATATGGAAGTTCATAGTTCATGTATTGCTTACATTTCAAATTGCACTAATTATTTTATAAGTAATCTTGAATGTTTTTTCTGTAACTTGGTTAAGATTTTTTAAGGATTTCATTCTTCTGGATCTTGTATTTTAGGATTTGTTAGGAAGTAGAATGTTTCTCAGTCTAGACCAAATTATTCATGGCTACTTAGTCAAGACCTGCTCATATATGCTACCCACTAAATTATTAGTCATAAAATTTTCTTTTCCTTCTAGTAGAGAAGGCAGTGTCCCCAACTCTGTTTTAATACCAGACACTATTAGCCGTTGTGCCTCCCAGGTTGCACTAGTGGCAAAGAATTCATCTGCCAATGCAAGAGATGCAGGAAATGCGAGTTTGATCCTTGGATCAGGAAGATCCCTTGGAGGAGGGCATGACAACCCACTGCAGTATTCTTTCCTGGAGAACCCCATGAACAGAGGAGCCTGGCAGGCTTCAGTCCTTAGGGTTGCAAAGAGTTGGACATGACTGAAGCCACTTAGCACATGTATGCAGTATTACCTGTAATACATTTTTGTGATTCTTTCCCTGGTCTCTGGTAGTTGCTTTATGTGTATATGCATATCAGTACTCAGTGGACTATTTGAGAAGGATTTTCTTCATATCACCTGAGTTCTTTTTCTATGCAGCTATTTCTTTCCTGGTACTGTGCTTTTCAAACTCAAGTTGCCTTTGTCTTCCCAGACTCTCAGATTATCTCAACTTTTTTTTTTTAATATAAATTTATTTATTTTAATTGGAGGCTAATTACTTTACAATATTGTATTGGTTTTGCCATACATCTTAAGGAGTCTGGCTGAACCCTCTGCATGGATTATTTTCTATCCCATATCTTGGAAAGTATCTCATAGAGTAATAACTGGGTTCATTTAATTTGCTTTCCATCCCTCGGTGATCACTGTCATTCATTGCCTGACATCCAGTTTTTAAAAACCTGTTTCCTAGTTTTGTTTATTTTTGTTTTAGGCAGAAAGATAAATCCAGTCCCATCTCGTTCAGAAGCAGAAAATGCAAACATTTTAATTGAAATTTTATAAAGAATAATAAATTTTATTGAGTATTTTAGTAGTGAACTCAGAGCCAATTTAATTTCTTGATCCATTTCATCTTAAGTACTATTAAACAATTTCTTTGTTCTTATTCTACCAAAATATATTTAATAAAAATTGATTATTCTATATGTAAATCACAATTAAGATTTGATTTATCAATGATTTTATCTCTATCCAAAATTAGCTATATTTACTTCAGCCACAGAGAGTTTTCATTTCTAGCCATTATCATTTAAAGTCACAGTTTTGCATGTCAAATTATATTAGAAAGATTTAACACCTGAGTCAATTTTTATTCATTTAGTTAGTTCAGTTGTCTCCATTGAGAGATTTACATTTGTAATTTCAATAATATGTATTAATATCATAATCTAGATCACAGAATGATCATAAGCCTGGCTGATCCAGGGAGTTCGAGGTGAGAACGGGGTCAGTGAGGATCAGGATACAATAGTTTTAATTAGATAAAGAATAATAGAATGAGGATAGCTCAGTAGGAAAATTCAGTGGAGAAAAGAGGCTGAGTAGCTTGATTTACACGGGAGACCAATAAAACTTCAAGACAAGAAGTTTGCACCACTTGCGTAGTCCACAGGCGTCCCTCCATTCTCCCGAAGGAGAGGAGACACTGAGGCCTCCCTGGTCAGATCTTAGAAGCCCAGGCATGAATAGCAAGCTTGGTGGGTTCCGTGCTCCAGATGGAGACTCAAACAGAATTTGAGAGGGAGAGTGACATGGGGAGACCAGTCTTTCGAGGAACTGATCCCAATTCTTTATTTTCCATGGTCTACTTTTATACACTGAGATGTTATACAAAAGTCACGCTGGGTCAGCAGTCCTGACTTTTATCAAAGTCAAGTGCTTCATACAAATGTATACAGAGGTCTTGGGGTGTTACATCATCTTCTGGCTAGGGGGCCTGCTGACAATTTATGACCCTCTCCTTGTGACAGCGGTCGGGCAACACTTATTTCTCTGCTGCTAAGTCACTTCAGTTGTGTCCGACTCTGTGCGACCCCATAAACGGCAGCCCACCAGGCTCCCCCGTCCCTGGGATTCTCCAGGCAAGAATACTGGAGTGGGTTGCCATTTCCTTCTCCAGTGCATGAAAGTGAAAAGTGAAAGTGAAGTGGCTCAGCCGTGTGCGACTCAGCGACCCCATGGACTGCAGCCTACCAGGCTCCTCCGTCCATGGGATGTTCCAGGCAAGAGGGTTGCCATTGCCTTCTCCGCTTATTTCTCTAGGGGTGATTATTCTTTAAACAAACTTTACCTTCTGAAGGTACCAGATAAAGTAACATTCCTACATGGTGAGGGTGTAGTGGGTTTTAATTAAGGAAGGAATGTACTTAGCCTAAGGTCTAGTGTGATTAATATCAAAGGTTAATACTCATTTCTTCTATATATTCATTACTGTGTGTAAGGGCAGGGGATGTGGAGACTTAGCAGCAAACATTGGCTCAACAAATGAAAAACCCTTCACCAATACAATTTCTAATCAGCCCACTATACTTATACTAATAGTTTTCTAACTTCTCTAAGGAACATGTTTTTAGAAGATTTAGCATCTTGTGCCTCTCACGGTTGGGAGGCTGTGAGCAATCACATGTGGCCGGACAAGCCTGTCAGGTAGGCTAGAGAACCTTCAGAGGAGTTTGTAGGTTAAAACACTCCTGTCATGCCCAGGAATTTTTATTAACTGGAGCTCTAAGTTAACTCCTTTTTCAGAGAGAGGTAGTGGGGGACAGACCCCCATAAAGTCAGAGGTGTAGGTGAGAGCACAACGTAGTAAAGTAGGCAGGCTCTGGTTATGGGGGTAGATGCTCGAGAATTTCCAGGGGGACTCCTGAGGCTAGATCCCAAATTTGCATATGTTGAGCCTCCTTCCTCATGACCTTTGCCACAGGCGGAGGTCCTCTCGCCAGTTCCCCACACTTACCCATTAAGAAAATGTCAATAATTCTGTGGGAGAGAACAAACGATAAAGAGAGACAAAAGACAGAAAGTGACAATGAGGAAGGAAGAGGAAAAGAGAGAGAAAGAGAGCAAAAGAAAAATTCTACTTGCTGAATATTGACTGCTAAACTCTAAACTGTAGATAGACATCATACCTTTGACCTCAAAGTAGATATGAAGAAACAGATGTGGTTTTGGATTAAAATCCTATGATGTAGGCCTTTGATCTAAAGATGAGATCCTAACATTTGATATGACCTAAGATTTGTTGGAGAAGGCAATGGCACCCCACTCCAGTGTTCTTGCCTGGAGAATCCCAGGGATGGGGTAGTGTGGTGGGCTGCCATCTATGGGGGTCACACAGAGTTGGACATGACTGAAGTGACTTAGTAGTAGTAAGAAGATTTGTAAGGCCTCCCCAGACAGGCATTTTTCCTTTTTTGCATTTCTTTTCCATGGGGAGGGTCTTGATCCCTGTCTCCTGTACAATGTAAGAAACCTCAGTCCATAGTTCATCAGGCATTCTATCTATCAGATGTAGTCCCTTAAATCTACTTCTCACTTCCACTGTATAATCATAAGGGATTTGATTTAGGTCATACCTGAATAGTCTAGTGGTTTTCCCTACTTTCTTCAATTTAAGTCTGAATTTAGCAATAAGGAGTATATGATCTGAGCCACAGTCAGTTTCTAGTCTTGTTTTTGCTGACTGTATAGAGCTTCTCCAAAGAATATAATCAATCTGACTTTGGTGTTGGCCATCTGGTGATGTCCATGTGTAGAGTCTTCTCTTGTGTTGTTGGAAGAGGGTGTTTGCTATGACCAGTGCGTTTTCTGGGCATAACTCTATTAGCCTTTGACATGCTTCATTCTGTATTCCAAGGCCAAATTTGGCTGTTACTCCAGGCGTTTCTTGACTTCCTACTTTTGCATTCCAGTACCCTATAATGAAAAGGACATCTTTTTGGGGTGTTAGGTCTAAAAGATCTTGTAGGTCTTCATAGAACCATTCAACTTCACCCAGTTCAGTGCTACTGGTTGGGGCATAGGCTTGGATTACTGTGATATTGAATGGTTTGCCTTGGAAACGAACAGAGATCATTCTGTCCTTTTTGAGATTGCATCCAAGTACTGCATTTCGGACTCTCTTGTTGACCATGATGGCTACTCCATTTCTTCTAAGGGACTCTTGCCACAGTAGTAGATATAATGGTCATCTGAGTTAAATTCACCCATTCCAGTCCTTTTTATTTCAATGATTCCTAGAATTTGACATTCACTCTTGCCCTCTCCTATATGACCACTTCCAATATGCCTTGATTCATGGGCCTGACATTCCAGGTTCCTATGCAATATTGCTCTTTACAGCATAGGACCTTGCTTTTATCATCAGTCACATCCACAACTGGATATTGTTTTTTCTTTGGCTCCATCCCTTCATTCTTTCTGGAGTTATTTCTCCACTGACCTCCAGTAGCATATTTGGCACCTACTGACCTGGGAAGTTTCTCTTTCAGTATCCTATCATTTTGCCTTTTCATACTCTTCATGGGGTTCTCAAGACAAGAATACTGAAGTGGTTTGCCGTTGCCTTCTCCAGTGGACCACATTCTGTCAGACATCTCCACCACGAACCGGCTGTCTTGGGTAGCCCCACACAGCATGACTTAGTTTCATTGAGTTAGACAAGGCTGTGGTCCATGTGATCACTCACCTAGAGGCAGACATCCTGGAATATGAAGTCAAGTGGGCCTTAGGAAGCATCACTATAAACAAAGCTAGTGGAGGTGATGGAATTCCAGTTGAGTTATTTCAAATCCTGAAAGATGATGCTGTGAAAGTGCTGCACCCAGTATGCAAGCAAATTTGGAAAACTCAGCAGTGGCCACAGGCCTGGAAAAGGTCAGTTTTCATTCCAATCCCAAAGAAAGACAATGCCAAAGAATGTTCAAACTAGAGCACAATTGCACTCATCTCACATGCTAGTAATGTTCAAAATTCTCCAGGCCAGGCTTCAGCAATAGGTGAACCATGAACTTCCAGATGTTCAAGCTGGATTTATAAAAGGCAGAGGAATCCGAGATCAAATTGCCAACATCCGCTGGATCATGGAAAAAGCAAGAGAGTTCCAGAAAAACATCTATTTCTGCTTTATTGACTATGCCAAAGCCTTTGACTGTGTGGATCACAATAAACTGTGGGAAATTCTGAAAGAGATGGGAATACCAGACCACCTGATCTGCCTCTTGAGAAACCTGTATGCAGGTCAGGAAGCAACAGTTAGAACTGGACATGGAACAACAGACTGGTTCCAAATAGGAAAAGGAGTGCGCCTAGGCTATATATTGTCACCCTGCTTATTTAACTTCTATGCATAGTACATCATGAGAAACACTGGGCTGGATGAAGCACAAGCTGGAATCAAGACTGCTGGGAAAAATATCAATAACCTTAGGTATGCAGATGACACCACCCTTATTGTAGAAAGTGATGAGGAACTAAAAAGCCTCATGATGAAAATGAAAGAGGATAGTGAAAAAGTTGGCTTAAAGCTTAAGATTCAGAAAATGAAGATCATGGCATTTGGTCCCATCACTTCATGCAAAATAGATGGGGAAACAGTGGAAACAGTGTCAGACTTTATTTTGGGGGGCTCCAAAACACTGACGATGGTGATTGCAGCCATGAAATTAAAAGATTTTTACTTCTTGGAAGGAAAGTTATTAACAACCTAGACAACATATTAAAAAGCAGAGACATTGCTTTGGCAACAAAAGTCCATCTAGTCAAGGCTATGGTTTTTCTAGTGGTCATGTATGGATGTGAGAGTGGGACTGTGAAGAAAGCTGAGCATCCTAGAATGGATACTTTTGAACTGTAGTGTTGGAGAAGGCTCTTGAGAGTCCCTTGGACTGCCAAGAGATCCAACTGGTCCATTCTAAAGGAGATCAGTCCTGGGTGTTCATTGGAAGGACTAATGTTAAAGTTGAAACTCCAATACTTTGGCCACCTCATGCGAAGAGCTGACTCATTGGAAAAGACTCTGACACTAGGAGGGATTGAGGGCAGGAAGAGAAGGGGACGACAGAGGATGAGATGGCTGGATGGCATCACTGGCTCGATGGACATGAGTTTGAGTGAACTCCGGGACTTGGTGATGGACAGGGAGGCCTGGCATGTTGCAATTCATGGAGTTGCAAAGAGTCGGACATGACTGAGCAACTGAACTGAACAGAGTTGAGGAAGATCCTGTATTTAATGGTCCATTCTTTGTCACTGAGAATCTGCCCTCAAGTATCCTCATCAGATAATTCATGTGAGTTTCCATAAATACGGTTTCTGACATTTCAGGCCTTGCCTATGACAGATATTTCACTACATTTAAGATTCTACCTTCTCTTTCTTTTTGTTGATATTTTCTGTTTATTACACAGGTATCAAAGTAATTTCCTCTGGGAAATTGTCCCTTACAATTGCCTATGACAGATATTTCACTACATTTAAGATTCTACCTTCTCTTTCTTTTTGTTGATATTTTCTGTTTATTACACAGGTATCAAAGTAATTTCCTCTGGGAAATTGTCCTTACAATCTATTCAAAAGATTGATTTAAGTACCCAGAATATATGTCACCATAGTACTTTGCATTTCCTTACAATATTAGATACCACATTATCTTGTGTGCTGACTGGTTATTTGTTGGTTTCCCTCTCTAGGTTCTGGAATCTAGAATGCCATACATTCATCACCTTTATAATTGAATAGTCAACACTTAAGGCAGCAACCCTAAATAGCTTGTAAAAGAATATTTACTTAATTAAAGTTGCTTATAATTGTTACATCCTATGATGTCATGCTTCTAAGACTGAACTAATATCTAAGAATGTAGTTGCATTATCAATATCATATTTCATTTATCATTCAATTTCACTCCTAATTTAATTAGGTAAAATAGAGGAAGTTTCAGTTCAGTTCAGTTCAGTTGCTCAGTCGTGTCCAACTCTTTGTGACCCCATGAAGCACAACACTCCAGGCCTCCCTGTCCATCACCAGAGTTTACCCAACCTCGTGTCCATTGAGTCAGTGATGCCATCTAACCATCTCATCCTCTGTCATCCCCTTCTCCTCCTTCTTTCAATCTTTCCCATCATCAGGGTCTTTTCAAATGAGTCAGCTCTTCGCATCAAGTGGCCAAAATATTGGAGTTTCAGTTTCAACATCAGTCTTCCCAATGAATACCCAGGACTGATTTTCTTTAGGATGGACTGGTTGGATCTCCTTGCAGTCCAAGGAATTCTCAAGAGTCTTCTCCAACATCACAGTTCAAAAGCATCAATTCCTCTGTGCTCAGCTTTCTTTATAGTCCAACTCTCACATCCATACATGACTACTGGTTTAGCCTACACAAAATCTGTTTTTCAAAAAAAGACATCTGTCTTATTAAAAGGAAGAAATAGTTCTTATTGCTTTAATTAGTATGTCTTCTCCAGATAGCAAAGTGATCTATTAGAATACAAAATGTGGATTTTAATGAAACAGTAATTTCCAAAGGATCCTCCCCTTTGTCACATATTTATTGGGTTAATCAGTGTTCCACAAAACTGCATGTATCTAAGACTGTGTCACTGCTTTTCCCCAAGAGGTTTGTAACACTAATGAGTATCAATGACATCGATGTATGATTTACAAAGAAGTTGGTAATTTAAGCTCTAAATCCAGAGAAGAAAAAAACCAATATGACTAGGAGGAAAGGAAATTAACTTCCCAATGTCTCTGAAGTCTTAAGGGTGTTCCTTCTAGCCCTGAATAAGCCTCATTTTCATACACTCATAATTCTCAGTTACCATTAATCAAAAAATAAAGAAGTTGCAAAGGTATTTTTATGAATGAAAGACTAGAGAAATAGAAAGTCCTTTTGGTGTTCAGGTATTCATAATGCATTTAACTGGACTGTACCACTGTATTAAAATATATTTAACCAAGCTCCCAACATCTCCAAGTCCTCAGGGTTTTTGTAATACTCTTTGTTGAAAATACCCTTAAGAGAAAATCTGTGATTCAAATGTGTTTTATTTTATTTTTATTTTATTTAACTTTACAATATTGTATTGGTTTTGCCATGTATCAAAATGAATCTGCCACAGGTATACATGAGTTCCCCATCCTGAACCCTCCTCCCTCCACCCTCCCCATACCATCCCTCTGGGTTGTCCCAGTGCACCAGCCCTAGGCAGAGACTGAGTGTGTGTCTCTGTTTGATTTAAATTTATAGGTATGATTTCTTTAATCTTTTTAAATTATATTTACAAATTAAGTCTTAATAAACTAATAAAGTGTTAATGAAGGAAGTACAGGGACCAGCCAACATATAAATATTCAGTTGTGGGAAGAGCTGGGCATTGAACTTTCCTGGTATACCTGAAGCCACTTCTCAATATCAGTTTTGTTTCCTCAACACACATAAAACTGTTTTTTTTCTGAAATGAGCCCCAGGAATGGTAAGTTCTAAATATTGAACTTCAGGCTTATTATCTTAGTCAAAATGGCTGAGTTCTCACATCTGGAAAATAAAAGCAGTATTACTGAATCCTAGATACTTACAAACTATTTTTATTATGATATTTCTGGCAACACACACTGCATGCATATTCATGACTTTGAAAATGCTTCCTATTTCTATAGATTCCTTCCTCATTTGCAGGTGTGATTATAGATTCATGAATGCAGCTAATCACTTTTAATATGTAACAGCAATTGAGCCACTGCATTGAAATTTTCCTTGATTTTTTTTGACAAAGCTACAGCCCTGAAGTAAGATCACTGAGTTATACAAATCAGAATAGCCTTTAGGAATAGTAAGAGTGGTACATAAAAGTTGGTTCATTTGCAGTTTACTACTGATCACTCTTGATAAGGACTCTAGAACTATTCCTCATACTACTCTCACTGGCCACACCACATACAAGCACATACACACCTCCTTTATCTTCTTTCTTAAATAAAAAGAAGAGCCAGACCTGTTTCTTGTCTAAAATTAACATCCTATTCATTTGAGAAACACTTTAACCTTTCATTTTCCTTGGGTTAACTAAGATTTTGCTTCCATAAAGGGCAACAAATGGATTTGTGAAAAATTCATGTTTTAGCAATTTGTTTCTTAATTGCATCAAGAAAAATATTAGAAATTTACATTTCTTCTCTCTGATGATCAATGTGGTGATCAAACTTGCTTTGGTGAGAGTATATATCTCAATAAAAGAGCATCACATAGGTAATTTTTCCACTTTATCCATGTGGCACATTAGAATCTTTGAAACATTTGAAACTTAGAATAAAATGTACCCCCAACAAGGTAGAACTGGTGCTCTGGTATGAAAGGAAAATGAGAATATTTGGGGTGACTGTGTGACTTTCTGACACTACAGTGGACCCGATACTAGAGATGCTGCTCCTCCTGGAAGGTGCTGGGCAGCACCTGATGGTACTGCTGCCAAAGAAGTCACAAATACACAGACTCCAGGCTCATTAAAACCAGGCTTGAGGCAAGAGATGTCAATCTTCAGAATTAAATGACTCTAATGATTGTTTCTCCAGGTGCAATTTCCAGTCATCTCACCTGCTTTCCTAGAGATTTTTATTGGCTTCTGTTCCCAGGTCCTTTTCTAATAAGCCCCTAGATCAAACCACAGTTGACCATATCTATGCCTCTTGGATTCCAGTATTCACTCAGTTCTCTAACTCCTGTCTGATTTTGGTGTTACCATACCCCATATCATGCCAGACATGATACCTCCAATATAAAATCTCCAAGGGAGCAACAGAAAGATTGTAAACATGAATTTGTAGCCTTTCACTTTAAGAAAGTGAAAGTGTTAGTCTCTCAGTCATGTCTAACTCTTTGTGACCCCATGGACTGTAGGCCCCCATGGAATTCTCCAGGCAAAAGTATTGGAGTGGGCTACATTTTCTTCTCCAGGGAAATCTTCCTGATTCAGGGATTGAACCTGGGTCTCCTGCATTGCACATGGATTCTTTACCATTTGAGCCACCAGAAGAACCCAATAATGTCATCGATTTTGACACCATTTTTGACCTTGTCATTTAGGGTATTTATTTTTCTAGATTTTTTTCCCTTCATGTTCCTGGCACACAGAAAAGCCTAAATATGTTTTATTGTTTTTGTTATCATGATTATATAGGGATGTGCAAACTAGAACCAAAAAGTCCAGTTACTGATTTAGAGCCACATAGCTAAAAATGACAGAGCCAAGAATTGACTCTGAAGACTGAATATTAAGTTACTTTAGGCTCATTTTGCTTTGGATGAACTGAATTCAACTGAGCTTAGTCAGAGGATGGCAATAAAAAACAGAGGAGTGGATGGTACTCAAAAAGGAAGGAAAGTAAGCAGGAAGTCAGTGTCATCAAACTCTGTCAGCAAATAGACAGGTCTCAGTCACCAGTCTATAATAACATATCAGAACCACTATCCTTGGGTTGGAGTTCTGGGAAAACTGAATCTGGTTTCTAGTCTTAATGACCTTACATGCCAAGCAGATCAATAAAAGGACTCAGGTACAAAGGTTTTGAAAAAACCAGATGTTCAATTTCCCAAGTAGGAATGGAGTAAAATTTAGTCTAGTAGAAAGAACCAATTTATAATGAGCTTCACAGGTTTGGAATAGATTTCTTTGAGCTTCTGTGCTTCAGACCAAGATTTGTCATTGGAACTGATAAGAATGAGACTGTGTGGAGAAAAAAGGGCTGAAAACACTTAACGACATCACTTTGTACAACATTATAGATATTCTCTATAAGTAATACAAGACCTACTAAAATGTAGGCTCCTTTGAGGCAACAGCAGTCTCTAATTCATCTTTATATCATTCAGAGCACTTAGCTTTTCATGAGTAGTTTGGAATGACTGTAAATTGAATAAATGCCCCCAAAGCCTGTGATACTTTAAGCTACTTGGCACATCTCTGAAATATTTCACAAGCTTCATTTTTTCCCTTTTATTTTGCAAGATGGTAATTTCAGCCTTTGGGAATTAGGAGCATCTTATAATGTTTATTACTATGATGCCCAGGTGGTAAAATAAAGATGAAAGCATTTTAGCCCTATGCATGATCTCTAAAGGCAGATTCACATAGTAAGAGTATGGACTTGAAAGATTGTCTGGGTTCAAATCACTAGTTCATGATTACTGGTTTTTAATAGCACTGTGTGGAAGTTGCTTGGCTTTTGTATTACCAAGTTTTCACAACTGTAAAGTGGGAGTAAAAAGAGTATCAGGTGGTTGCTTTGAGGATTAAATGGGTATGTACTGTGAAGCACTAAGTGTCTTGCACTTAAGAGAAGAGCTCAATAGATCTTATCTGTTATAACAATAGGCACAAAATAAATGTCAGTTTTCTTACCTCCTCCCTTCTATGTATGCAAAGATGGGACATACAAAATCTTGGTACAGACATAAAAATAGAAAAATTACATTTTTCCAATGGAAAAAAGTAGCTTATTTCTTCTATGATCATTCATAATTCTCATTGTTTATACTGTGGGCTGAACATGATAAAAGCCCATAGAAAAGCAAAAATCTCATCTCTTTAGGAAATTGATGAAGACTTATTCACTTTTCTAAGCTACATGAGCAATGAAGCAGACACTGGGATAAATATTTTTCTTTGAGTCTTCACTGTCAATCTTTGCAAAAATTTTCAAAAAATGAAGCTATGGATACTAAAATCTATCACAAAATATTATGGATTTCATTGTATGGAAAAATTACTATTTAATAAATAGTCATATCATTAAAAAGAAAGAAAAAATAATTAAATTAAGTGCTATAACTCAGTAATTTCTTAAGAAAAAAGAATAAGCTTTCCTGGTGGCTCAGAAAGGTTAAGCATCTGTCTATAATGCGGGAGACCCAGGTTCGATCCCTGGGTAGGAAGATCCCCTGGAGAAGGAAATGGCAATCCACTCCAGTACTATTGCCTGGAAAATCCCATGGACAGAGGAGCCTGGTAGGCTACAGTCTATGGGGTCGCAAAGAGTTGGACATGACTGAGCAACTTCACTTTCACTTTCATGTATAATTTGTATTTCTTATCCTTGTTTATAAAGACTAATTGTGCAAATTATGTAAAATACTATTAATCTATAAAATATTTATGGATAATTTATTGTTATGATATTAAAAAGTTTAAGCAAATCTGTGACTTCATCCCCTAAACAAAGAAATGTCAGGATCTAGAGAAAATCAACAAAATTTAAAAACTGACAAGTAAATACATAAAAAAATAAAAATATAAAGAAATAAATTGAGTCAGGGAATACAAAACATTCAAAATTCACATTGTAAACCCACTTTATAAAATAGGAAATATAGATGAACATAAAATTGTAGTATCCATGTGCATGAAATTGAAAACCATTGACTCAATCTTTAAAAAAATGCGGAATCCTTTATAAGTGACTCCTTTCTGTGTTAAGCAACATGACCACAAAATAATGGCTCCCCCAAACATGTACACACCCTAATCTCTGGCATCTGTGAATTTGTTACCTTCAGTGACAATTGGGGCTTTGCAGATACAATTCATTTAAGAATTTTGAGATGAGATTACCCTGGGAAATCTGCCTGACCCCAGTGCAATCACAAAGGCCTTTCTAAGCAGAAGAATCAGATTCAGAGAAAATTATATGACAGTGGAGGCAGAATTTGGATGAGCAAATGAATGTAGGCAGCATCAGGAGGCTGGAAAAGGCAAAGAAATGGATCATTTTCTAGAGTGTGCAGAAGGAAGATAGCTCTGCTGACAATTTGATTTTAACTGGTAAGACTTTTTGACCTCCAGATCTATAAGTAAATGAATTTGTATTTTTAAGCTACCAAGTTTGTATTAATTTGTTATAGCAGTAAGCAGAAACAAATATATTATCCAATGGCATGATTCATGTTCATCAGGAACAGATATTGAGAAGGAATAAAACGTTGTTGCTGTTGCTCTGTTGCTCAGTCATGTTCAACTCTTTGCAGCCCCATCGACTGCAGCATGCCAGGCCTCCCTGTCCCTCACCATTTCCTGAAGTTTGCCTAAGTTCATTGCATCGGTGATGCTGTCCAGCTATCTCATCCTCTGACGCCCTCTTCTTTTCAGTCTTTTATACAGTTCATGAGATTCTCAAGGCTAGCATCCTGGGGTGGTTTGCCATTTTCTTCTCCAGTAGATCATGTATTGTCATAACTCTCTGCTCTGATCCATCCATCTTGAGTGGCCCTGCATGGAATGGCTCATAGCTTCATTGAGTTTTGCAAGCCCCTTCACCACAACAAGGCTGTCATCCATGAAGGGGGGATAATATGGGCACATGTTAACTCTAGCAAAGCAGTACAAGGCAGAAAGTGATAGTGAGATAAACTGAATATTTAGTTTTATATTTCAAATTGCAAGGAAGAAACAAAATATGCTTATAGTGGTCAATAAAAGAACAGATTGATCCTGTGCAAAATTAACAAGAAACATTGAAGGAAGACAGAAATGCAGCAATGAAAACCGAATCCCTGCTGTACTGGAAATTTCCATAGAATTTAGTTTTATCTTTATAAAATAAGTACTAAATTGTACTAAAATCATCCACTTATGAAGCTAAAGACCAGGTACTGACTATAGTCTTAATATTTTCACAAAAAAAACCCTGCTAATTGAAGTGTTAGTTACTCAGTTGTGTCCAATTCTTTGCAACCCCAAGGACTGTTGTTCACAAGGCCCTCCTGTCCATGGGATTTCCCAGGCAAGAATACTGGAGTGGGTTGGCATTCCCTTATTCAGGGGATTTTCCCAACATGGGGATGGAACCAGGTCTCCTGCATTGCAGGTAGATTCTTTACAATCTGAGAAACCAGAGAAGCCCATAATAGATTTTTTTTTTTTTTTTTTTTTAAAGACAATTTTAAAGTGGTTAAATGCTATTGCCTGTGTTACTTCTACTACATATAACAATTAAGCATGTTAAAAACACTCATCTTTTAATACTACTTCTCCAAATTATCAACACAATGACAATTGAAAACCTTGCTTTATTTCAAGTATTCAATTTCCAAAATCTATATTAACTTACAAGTTTCTTAGGCAGTGTACCTTCAAGTCATCTGGAATGGTTTGTTGAACACCAAATCTCTTTGAAAAAAATCTATATTTAACTTGTAGCGTAACTGAAACACAGACATACATATTTGGCAACAAATTGATTCATAGTCAGATGAGATCAATGAGGATGCTTGGCAAATTAAACTGGATCATCAATTTGAGTCCCTGTATAATTTCTTAACTGATAGATCTGCTTAGTTCATGGATTTCTGACTTGCAGGAAGCATGCCATATGAGACCACTGATAAAACTGATGATTTGGGCAATGAAGGCACACAAGATAAATGAGAAAAGAAGGAAAAAAAAAAAAATCTGCCTCTTCACCAGAGGAAGATGTAAATTAGTCAGAGTTGTACATTTAAGGCTGATCAGATGCCGCCTATAACCTGAGGTTTGGGGTCTGCTCTAAAAGCTTTTGGGCTTTCCTTACAGCTCAGCCAGTAAAGAATCCACCTGTAAATGCTGGAGATATGGGTTTAATCCTTGGGTCAGGAAGATCCCCTGGAGACAGCAATGGTAAAACACTCCAGTACTCTTGTCTGGAAATCCCACGGACAGAGGAACCTGGAGGGCTACAGTCCATGGGGTCACAAAAGAGCCGGACACAGCTTAGTGACTAAACAACACTAAAAGAATCTGAAGTTAAGAGAAGATTGAAAATAACTTACTCATTTCCTCTATCTTAGATAAGGATAAAAATAATTTGTCTCATAGTCCCTGAAGACACATTTGATAATATCTATGATACAGATGTGGGTCAAATAGGGATGCTTCCATGACTGCAGGTTCTGGAAGCAAGTTTAATTTTTTCTTAATTTCTGACAGGAAATTCCTTTAAATTCATTGTTCAGACTTATTTTGAATTTTCAACCACTACCACAGTAATAATTGTTATCCATAGTAAATGACTTGGCATTGTTGAAATCCTCAACCATTCACATACTGCTACAAAAATAAAATATCCAATAAAGCTGTGTGATCATATTAGACATTAAACCCCCACCACACCCAAAGCCTTGCACCTGAGACACCAAAAATGTCATATGAGCTTTGCAATCTTAAAACTTCTTTTCATCCAATTTTGCTTCCACTAATAGACTTTGTTTATACTTCCTGTTAGAGTTATATCTGAGGATATTGACAAAATCAATTAATTAGAAAATATAACTATCTACCAATTCAGAAATCATTGTGGATCAGAAATCCAGACTATTAAAATGCAAAACATTTGGAATATTTACATGAATTGACTTACACATTCTAGAATTTTATGCCCCAAATATTTTTAGAGTTTATATAGTTAATCAGTAACATTATCTGAATTTTTTAATAATTAGCATATACAATTGTGAGTTTTAAATCTAAAAATGTGTAAATAACCGATATACGTTAAGAATGCCCAAGGGAAGTAGCTTACATGTAAACTTACCCTTTAAACTACAGTGGTTTCAATATCTTATTATCCTAAAATGTAATGCAGAGAAGGCAATGGCACCCCACTCCAGTACTCTTGCCTGGAAAATCCATGGACAGAGGAGCCTGGTAGGCTGCAGTCCATGGGGTCACTAAGAGTCGGACACGACTGAGTGACTTCACTTTCACTTTTATCTTTCATTCACTGGAGAAGGAAATGGCAACCCACTCCACTGTTCTTGCCTGAAGAATCCCAGGGACGGCGGAGCCTAGTGGGTTGCCGTCTATGGGGTTCGCACAGAGTCGGACACGACTGAAGGGACTTAACAAAGTGTAATGAGAAGCACTATGGATATTAACTTAGCAACTTATTGCGTGATATTTACAATGCTTTAACTTATTTCAATATACCCATACAAAAAATGGTAGTAAAAATATACTTTTCCCATAGATATATAAATTATGTAATTTTACACATAAGCACAAGAGACTAAAATAAGGATTCAAGTTCAAGATTCTCCGAATTCATTATATTGTTGAGGTAAACAAGTTGATGTAGCTCGTTAAAAGGAAAGTAGAGTGGATCATTAAAATCCTTCCAAAATTTATCCATTTATAGACAGATCCATCTGTACTGACAGTCATTCAGCTACATGTTTTTCCATCAACATGTGTAAATGTGGCAAGATTTAAATTGTTTCTCTACAATGAAAACACAATTTTGTTCTAGTTTCCTGATTGTACATTATATTCTTTCTGAAAATTTGTGTTTGGTCCTTTGAGTGGTAATTGGCATTCATCTCTCATATGCTGTTTTATCATATGCCTTTCTCCTGGTGCTAAATCTGGCTATGAAAAATACAAGATTCTTAGCATCCAAGCCTCATTCTTAGGGGATGATAAACTTGGAGACATATTAATTTGCATCTAATATTTATGTTTTGTATCTTGACTAATCAGTGATTTTGTTACTTTAAGAGTTAGCACAAGAGGCTTTCTGAAATTTATTTTAAGTGAGGACAGCTCAGTTAATATTGCCATTTAAAGAAGAATATGGAGACATAAAGAGAGAAGGTGCCATTACAAGCCAGAAAAAGAAATAGAATCTTTACCTTTAATGGTTGTTATGGTATGCCCACAAGACTATTGCCTCCATACACAGATGGCATACCTCAGCAATATGAAACCTCCAGCTTTTGCAAATAGATTAAGATAAAGAAACTTAAAAATATATATTTCCTTGCTTTGAATATAGGAAACTATAAGATCTAATGATAATCCACTAATTAAAAGCAGAATCTAATTATCAAAAGTACATATATCTTGAAAGGTAATTTTTTTAAGATTTTAATGCTGGCATATGTGAGAGAAAGGATACATGTATATGTATGGCTAAGTTCCTTCATTGTTCATTTGAAACTATCATAACATTGTTAACTGGCTATGTGTGTGCACTAAGTTGCTTTAGTCATGTCCAACTCTCTGCGATCTTGTGGACTGTAGCCTGCCGGACTCCTCTGTCCATGGGATTCTCCAGGCAATAATGCTAGAGTGGGTTGCCATGCCCTCTTCCAGGGAATCTTCCCAACCCAGGAATTGAACTGCATCCCTTATGTCTCCTGCATTGGCAGGAGGGTTCTTTATCACTAGCACCACCTGGCAAGCCTTTAATAGGGACAATGGGGAATGCCAAAAGAACACAAGCAAAACTTCAGAAGCAATTACTTCAGAATATCCATAGTTTTACATTTCATCTCTCTGAAAGTCTTTAAAAATGCAAAAAAAGAGTCAAAAATAAATAATAATTTATCTTTATTGTAATTAGAAACATTCCCACATAACCTAAAGAAAATTTGCTAAATAGAATAAAATCTGGACTGAGTAAATCAGGAAAGAATCTTGTGGTAGCTATGTAGAACATCTGTGGAGATCTCATACACATGATTTGGGGAAAATTGTAGTCTCAAACTGAATGCTGTTCATTAAAAAATGTTAAAATTCACTACAAACATATGAGTTCATAGCCAAGGCATTGTTGATTATGAAAAATTACTAAATATGCAAGTTGTTTATAATGATCAACTTAATGCACTTCCCCTAGAATTTGGCAGATTTAAAGAAAAATTAAAATAAATTACATTAGAGAAGATTTTGACCACAATTCATTACCCATTGAACACTGTCTAGGATTGATCAAGCTCTAAAAATTTGAGTATTTCTCTGATAATGAGTGATGTTGAGCATTTTTTCATGTGTTTGTTTGCCATCTGTATGTCTTCTTTGGAGAAATGTCTATTTAGTTCTTTGGCCCATTTTTTTATTGGGTCATTTATTTTTCTGGAATTGAGCTGCAGGAGTTGCTTGCATATTTTTGAGATTAGTAAAGTAAAAAAAAAAAAAAAAAAAAAAAAAAAAGAATCTCAGAATAAAAGTAAATTCTTCCCCCTTAAAAAAAATAAATTAAAAAAAAAATCTGAGTAATTTTTAAAAACTACCAATGGTTTATGCCCTATTCTTTGAACATAATGGAAAATATGTAGAAATTAATAACCAAAAATAAATAAAAATGATCTGATCATTAAATAATCATTAACAATGATTAATCATTAAAAGAATCATTACAAATAATAATCATTAAAATAATCATTAAAAATTAAGTAATATTTTGGACAAAAATATAAAAATGAAATAATGGAAAAATTTTAACTATCACAAAGAGCATCTTTAACATGAAATTGATTAACTGAAAATAAAATTTTATAAAAATAAAAAATATATAAATACACCATTTTTTCAAAATAAAAATATGGATATTCAGAAATATAAAGAAGAAAAGACAACAGATCATACACAAATAAAATTTAACTTATGACACTAATAAATATAGATTATAAATTTACTAAATAAAATGTAAAACAAGAATGGCATGTATAAATGGGACTAAGAGTGGGTTCTGTGACAAGAATAATTAATACAGACAAAATTTCAATGAAGGTTTTTAGAAGGAACATATAAAATGTGCAATATCCATAATGTCTACCAATGGGAATAGGAGATGACATATGACCACTGATATATAAGAAATAAAAAGATAAAAGCACTTTTGGGTAGTAGAATTCCAGTTTCAGTCATAACCTGGTAGATAGCATTAAGGTTCCATTTAAGCTATTAAAATAGGTAAGGCAAAATATATATTTGAAAATACATCTCTTTGAAGGTCACTGGGAACATCCAACACAGAATTTGAAAGGTTAAAATCCACAAAAAAAGGATAAATATGTATAGTGAGTCCACAATCATTTCAGAATGTTCCAGAAAAGCCCCTTTCTATAACTTACAGTGCACCACATTACTGTAAAGCAGAAAGAAGCAGTCCTACACAAATGGATGTTCCAGAAATTCAAGGCTGGGGTAAATAAACTTATAAGGTCCTAACTGTCTTAGAAAGGGTACAAAACCACAAAGTATCCCAAAATAAGAATATATGTTCAAATTGCGTCATTGTTCAACTCTTAAACTAGACATCCACATGAACAGGCTCTAGATCGAGATCAGTCGCTCAGTCGTGTCCGACTCTTTGCGATCCCATGAACCGCAGCACGCCAGGCCTCTCTGTCCATCACCAGCTCCCAGAGGTCACTCAGACTCACACCCATCAAGTCAGTGATGCATCCAGCCATCTCATCCTCTGTCGTCCCCTTCTTCTCCTGCCCTCAATCCCTCCCAGCATCAGAGTCTTCTCCAAGGAGTCAACTCTTCGCATGAGGTGGCCAAAATACTGGAGTTTCAGCTTTAGCATAATTCCTTCCAAAGAAATTCCAGGATTGATCTCCTTCAGAATGTACTGGTTGGATCTTCTTGTAGTCCAAGGGACTCTCAAGAGTCTTCTCCAACACCACAGATAAAAAGCATCAATTCTTCGGCGCTCAGCCTTCTTAACAGTCCAGCTCTCACATCCATACATGACCACAGGAAAGACCATAACCTTGACTAGGTGAACCTTTGTTGGCAAAGTAATGTCTCTGCTTTTGAATATGCTATCTAGGTTGGTCATAATTTTCCTTCCAAGGTGTAAGCGTCTTTTAATTTCATGGCTGCAGTCACCATCTGCAGTGATTTTGGAGCCCAGAAAAATAAATTCTGACACTGTTTCCACTGTTTCTCCATCTATTTCCCATGTAGTGATGGGACCAGATGCCATGATCTTCGTTTTCTGAATGTTGAGCTTTAAGCCAACCTTTTCACTTTCCACTTTCACTTTCAACAAGAGGCTTTTTAGACCCTCTTCACTTTCTGCCATAAGAGTGGTGTCATCTGCATATCTGAGGTTATTGATATTTCTCCCAGCAATCTTGATTCCAACTTGTGTTTCTTCCAGTCCAGCATTTCTCATGATGTATTCTGCATATAAGTTAAATAAACATGGTGACAATATGCAGCCTTGATGTACTCCTTTTCCTATTTGGAACCAGTCTGTTGGTCCATGACCAGTTCTAACTGTTGCTTCCTGACCTGCATACAGATTTCTCAAGAGGCAGATCAGGTGGTCTGATATTCCCATCTATTTCAGAATTTTCCATAGTTTATTGTGAACTACACAGTCAAAGGCTTTGGCATAGTCAATAAAGCAGAAATAGATGTTTTTCTGGAACTCTCTTGCTTTTTCCATGATCCAGCGGATGTTGGCAATTTGATCTCTCCTTCCTCTGCCTTTTCTAAAACCAGCTTGAACATCAGGAAGTTCACAGTTCACATATTGCTGAAGCCTGGCTTGGAGAATTTTGAGCATTACTTTACTAGCCTGTGAGATGAGTGCAATTGTTCGGTAGTTTGAGCATTCTTTGGCATTGCCTTTCTATGGGACTGGGATGAAAACTGACCTTTTCCAATCTTGGGGCCACTGCTGAGTTTTCCAAATTTGCTGGCATATTGAGTGCAGCACTTTCACAGCATCCTCTTTCAGGATTTGGAATAGCTCCACTGGAATTCCATCACCTCCACTAGCTTTGTTCATAGTGATGCTTTCTAAGGCCCACTTGACTTCACATTCCAAGATGTCTGGCTCTAGGTCAGTGATCACACCATCATGATTATCTGGGTCGTGAAGCTCTTTTTTGTACAGTTCTTCTGTGTATTCTTGCCACCTCTTCTTAATATCTTCTGCTTCTGTTAGGTCCATACCATCTCTGTCCTTTATCGAGCCCAATTTTGCATGAAATGTTCCTTTGGTATCTCTGATTTTCTTGAAGAGATCCCTAGTCTTTCCCATTCTGTTGTTTTCCTCTATTTCTTTGCATTGATCACTGAAGAAGGCTTTCTTATCTCTTCTTGCTATTCTTTGGAACTCTGCATTTAGATGTTTATATCTTTCCTTTTCTCCTTTGCTTTTCACTTCTCTTCTTTTCACAGCTATTTGTAAAGCCTCCCCAGACAGCCATTTTGCTTTTTTGCATTTCTTTTCCATGGGGATGGTCTTGATCCCTGTCTCCTGTACAATGTCACGAACCTCATTCCATAGTTCATCAGGCACTCTATCTATCAGATCTAGGCCCTTAAATCTATTTCTCACTTCCACTGTATAATCATAAGGGATTTGATTTAGGTCATACCTGAATGGTCTAGTAGTTTTCCCTACTTTCTTCAATTTCAGTCTGAATTTGGCAATAAGGGGTTCATGGTCTGAGCCACAGTCAGCTCCTGGTCTTGTTTTTGCTGATTGTATAGAGCTTCTCCACCTTTGGCTGCAAAGAATATAATCGATCTGATTTCGGTGTTGACCATCTGGTGATGTCCATGTATAGAGTCTTCTCTTGTGTTGTTGGAAGAGGGTATTTGCTATGACCAGTGCATTTTCTTGGCAAAACTCTGTTAGTCTTTGCCCTACTTCATTCCGTGTTCCAAGGCCAAATTTGCCTGTTACTCCAGGTGTTTCTTGACTTCCTACTTTTGCATTCCAGTCCCCTATAATGAAAAGGACATCTTTTTTGGGTGTTAGTTCTAAAAGGTCTTGTAGGTCTTCATAGAACCGTTCAACTTCAGCTTCCTCAGCGTTACTGGTTGGGGCATAGATTTGGATTACTGTGACATTGAATGGTTTGCCTTGGAAACGAACAGAGATCATTCTGTCACTTTTGAGATTGCATCCAAGTACTGCATTTCGGACTCTTTTGTTGACCATGATGGCCACTCCATTTCTTCTGAGGGATTCCTGCCCACAGTTGTAGATATAATGGTCATCTGAGTTAAATTCACCCATTCCAGTCCATTTTCGTTCGCTAATTCCTAGAATGTCGACATTCACTCTTGCCATCTCTTGTTTGACCACTTCCAATTTGCCTTGATTCATGGACCTGACATTCCAGGTTCCTATGCAATATTGCTCTTTACAGCATTGAACTTTGCTTCTATCACCAGACACATCCACAGCTGGGTATCCTTTTTGTTTTGGTTCTATCCTTTCATTCTTTCTGGAGTTATTTCTCCACTCATCTCCAGTAGCATATTGGGCCCCTACTGACCTTGGGAGTTTCTCTTTCAGTATCCTATCATTTTGTCTTTTCATACTGTTCATGGGGTTCTCAAGGCAAGAATACTGAAGTGGTTTGCCATTCCCTTCTCCAGCGGACCACACCCTGTCATATCTCTCCACCATGACCTGCCCATCCCGGGTTGCCCCTCCGGCATGGCTTAATTTCATTGAGTTAGATAAGGGTGTGGTCCTGGTGTGATTAGATTGACTAGTTTTCTGTGAGAATGGTTTCAGTGTATTTGCCCTCTGATGCACTCTTTCAAGACCTACTGTCTTACTTGGGTTTCTCTTACCTTGGGCGTGGGGTATCTCGTCCAGGCTGCTACCGGCTGCTCCCAGCCAGCGAAGCACAGCCATCGCACCTTACCTTGGACGAGGGGTCCCTCCTCACCGCCGCCCTTCCTCACCTCGGTCGTGGGGTAGCTCTTCTCCGCCGTGCTTAGTGCGCTAAGAAATGCAAAAACTAATGCGCTAAGAACAGGCTCTAAGAAATGCAAAAACTTGTTATAGATGGGATTTGAGTCGAGATTAGATCAGCTTCTTAACACAAGAAAAAGGGAGTTGGATTCAAGTCCCATCAAAGAAGAAGAAAACGTCCTGGATTTTAGTCAAGAACCCAAAGGGAGCATGCCCTAAGAACATTAAGTGTGCCTACCAAGATAGCAAAACTCAAGATTAACTCTTACAAATTCTAAGACCAGACTTCAATAGATAATCCAATAGTATTCCATCTGCTGTTAATAAAAAAATTAAGCTTATTAGGAGGAAATATAACATTATCCAGAATCCAGTAATCTGGAATACACAAAAATGTAAGCATGCTGAAAATAGATCTATTAAATAAAAAACAAACCAAAAAAAAAAAGAAAAACATAAACAAAGGATTCTAAGGCACAACAGTTAATTTATTTATTGACTATATTGATATAGATTTAATAATGTTGATGACTATGTTTGGAAACTTAAACAACAAAATAGATGAAGAAGAGATTGAAATTTTCAATAGAAAATGGAAACTTCTTTTATAAAATAGTCAAATAAATATACTCCAGGTCTAAAATAATATATCCAAAATTAAGAATTAAGACTGTCTAGAGATTCATTTTGATACATGGCAAAACCAATACAATATTGTAAACTTAAATAAAATAAAAATAAAAATAAAAAGAATTAAGACTTAAGAATTAAGTAGGAATTGAAAATTAAAATTTTCCTCTGCATGACAGACTATAGGTCCATCCACATCTCTACAAATGACCCAATTTTGTTCCTTTTTATGGTTGAGTAATATTCCATTGTATATATGAACAACATCTTCTTTATCTCTTAATCTGTCATGGACATTTAGGTTGTTTCTATGTCCTGACTATTGTAAATAGTGCTAATGAACATTGGGGTACACATGAACCTATTTGCAGGGCAGGAGTAGCGACATGGACATACAGAATGGATATGGGGACACAGGGGAAGAAGGGGAGGGTGGGATGAATTGGCACCTCACTTTCACTTTTCACTTTCATGCTTTGGAGAAGGAAATGGCAACCCACTTTAGTGTTCTTGGCTGGAGAATCCCAGGGATGGGGAGCCTGGTGGGCTGTCGCCTATGGGGTTGCGCAGAGTCGGACATGCTGCTGCAGCTGCCATGTCACTTCAGTCTTGTCTGACCACTGTGCGACCCCATAGACAGTAGCCCACCAGGCTCCCCCTTCCCTGGAATTCTCCAGGCAAGAACACTAGAGTGGGTTGCCATTTCCTTCTCCAAAGCATGAAAGTGAAAAGTGAAAGTGAAATCGCTCAGTCGTGTCCAACTCTTTGAGACCCCATGGACTGTAGCCCGACCAAGCTCCTCTGCTCATGGGGATTTCCCAGGCAAGAATACTGGAGTGAGTTGCCATTTTCTTCTCCAGGGGATCTTCCCCACCCAGGGTTCGAATCGGGTCTCCCGCATTGCAGGCAGACTGCTTTACGGTTTGAGCCACCAGGGAAGTTCCACATACACACTACCATATGTAAAATATCAGGGCTTCCCAGGTTGTGCAGTGGTAAAGAATCCACCTGTCAATGCATGAGACACGGGTACAATCTCTGCATTTGGGAAGATCCCCTGGAGCAGGAAATGGCAACCCACTTTAGTATTTTTGCCTGGAAAACTCCATGGACAAAGGAGCCTAGAGGGTTACAGTCCATGGGGTCACAAAGTGTCAGACTTGACAGAGCAACTATGCACATGCATATGTAAAACAGATAGCTAGTGGAAACCTGTTATACAACACAGGGAGCTCAGTTTGGTGCTCTGTGATTACCTAGATGGGTGGGATGATGGCGGCAGGGTGGGGCGAGGGGGTGGGCAGCGCAATGGAATGGAAGTCCAAGAGAGAGGGAGGGGATATATGCATGCTGTGCTGTGCTTAGTCACTTAGTTGTGTCCGACTCTTTGCGACCCCATGGACTGTAGCCCTCCAGGCTTCTCTGTTCATGCTATTCTCCAGGCAAGAATGTTGTACAAGGTAGCCTATCCCTTCTCCATGGGATCTTCCTGACCCAGGAATCGAACTGGGGGTCTCCTTGCATTGCACGCAGACTCTTTATAAGCTGAGCTATCAGAAAAGCCCTGGATATATGTGTACATACAGCTGATTCACTTCATTGTACAGCAGAACTAATGCAATATTATAAAGCAATTATACTACAAAAAAGAAAAAAATAAAAGTTACAAACTTCTAGTTACAAAATAAATGAATTTCAGGAATGAAACATACAGCATGGGAAACATAGTGAATAATAATGTAAAAATCTTCGTATGACACATGGTAACTAGGCATTTTGTAGTGATTACTTTGTAGTGTGTAAGGATATCAAACCACTATGTTATGCACCAGGAACTAACACTGTGTTGGACGTCAGTTACACTTCATAAAACAAACAAATAAAAAATCAGGAAAAGAGATCAGACTTTTGTTTACCAGAGGTGGGGGTGGAGAGAAGAATCACTTAGACGAAGATGGTCAGAAGATATAAATGTTATAAACGAAGTTTGTTCACCCAGTGAGCAGGAAGCCAAATACTGAGACACCAAGGTTTGCAGTAGAGAAAAAGTTTATTCACAGGGCAATCAAGGTGGGTGACAAGAGAGAGACCTCAACTCTGTCTCTCCAAAGGCATGAGTCTCAGGATAATTATGAGATAAAGCTGAGGCATAGGGAACATGGGGAAAGGTAATTGGAGACAAGAAAACAGTGAGATAATTGCTATTCTGTGCAGGAACAAGTAAGCTGCGGTCTTCTTTATGGGATGCATTTTCAGCATATGACAGCAATAGAGTACTCTGAGGGTGGAGTTTTTGGTCCTCTGACATTTTGTTCAAAAGGCCAGAGTGGACACTCACACATGTAAGTTTGGAAAGATTAAAAGGAGGTTGATCTGTGAAGACCAGTTACAGTTTATCATTTATCAATGGCTGATAATTACCCTCAGTTTCACAAGCCTACAGCTATATATTATTATTATACCTAAACAAAACGGAAAGAAACAATTCACTAGACAAATTTAAAAGTAGAATGAACAGTGCAATGAAAAGATTAGTGAAACTAAAGTCAGAGTGAAGGAAAACACTTAATGTGAAACACCAAGAAAAGCAAAATGTAGGAAAATAAAATAATAGCAGAATAGATATGATAAACATGGTCAAGTGCTAAACATATGTAATAGAAATGGCAGAGGAAAGAGATAATATAGAAAAAGCAATATCAGAGTCTATAAAAGTTGAGAATTTTCTAGAGAACATCAACAAACTCCATACCAAAAAAATCACATCGAGTCACTTTATTGTCAAAATGCAAAAATCTCAAAGAACAAAAGGAAAAAGTTTTCATAGCAGCCAGAGGAATTATGACATATTTCCCTTAAATACTAATAAGATTGTGGGTAACTTTTCCATAGATTATAAAAACCAGAAAATAATAAAACATCTTTAAAATGATGAATGAAAAAAAACTTCCCAATATTGTAAAAACAAAAGTACCCTTTAAAAAGATGAAATCAATAAATTCTAACCAAAAAAAGGAAAGAGAATTTCTATCCAATGAACTGTATTAAAAGGTAATTTAGAGGAAATTCTTCGGGCTGCAGGGAACAAATCAAGGATGAAAGTGCAGAAAGAGTTAAGAGTATTGAAAAGGTAAATATAAACAGAATATTGAGTATGTTAAACATACATGGTAGCTGTTTCTTTGGGAATTTATAACATAAATACAAAAGTTAAATATATTCAATATAGTAAACATATAGGTAATAAGTGAAATTGAACTTTATGTGGCCTTACATTGTTAAAGAGTCGGACACGACTGAGCGACTGATCTGATCTGACATTGTTTAAAAAGCAGTGCGACTACTAATTTACAATTGCTTGCAATAAGCCAGTGATGAATAATATACTCTATAGGTTAGGATAACTGGTAAAATATTGTACAAATAAGTAATAAAATACCCAAAATACTTTGTTATTAACAAGAAAAATTAAATAAAATAAATTAAATTAAATAAATTCTTATATGGAATGTACTAGACTATTTTAGGTAAAATATTGAGATAAAATGAATAACAATCAAACCTATGTGCTGTTTATAAGAAACAAATTTTAAATATGAAGGCAAAAGGTTAAATGCAAAAGAAAGTTGGGATATATACCATAAAAACACAGAGAAAAAAGATGGTTTGGCAAAATAGATGGTAAGGCAAAATATTTTGAAAAATAAAAAAGGGGTATTTAATACTGAAAGAAAGGTTAATTCAAGTAGGTGATATTATACTCCTAAATACTGTGTAAACATTATCATAGTTGCACAATTTATCTAATATATAACACACAAGTTGATAGATTTAAAGGAGAAGGAGAAAAATCTAACACATAAAGAAATGAAATTAATAATTATAAATCAGTAGTTTAAAAAATTTTCCTAAAGAAAAAACATAGATGACTTTGTAGGTGAATTCTACCAAAATATTAAAGAACAAATATTAACTTTTCCCGAAAGTTTTCAGAAAACTGAGACATGAACACATCTCAACTTAGTTTAAGAGATTAGTATTACCCTGATACTAAACCAAAGACATCAAAAAAGAGTAAACTACAAAATAATAACCCTGTATGCGAGATAGCAAAAGAGACACAGATGTATAGAACAGTCTTTTGTACTCTGTGGGAGAAGGAGAGGGTGGGATGATTTGGGAGAATGGCACTGAAACATGTATAATATCATATATGAAGTGAGTCACCAGTCCAGGCTCGATGCATGATACTGGATGCTTGGGGCTGGTGCACTGGGACGACCCAGAGGGATGGTACGGGGAGGGAGGAGGGAGGGGAGTTCTGGATGGGGAACACATGTATACCTGTGGCAGATTCATGTTGATGTATGGCAAAACCAATATAATATTATAAAGTAATTAACCTCCAATTAAAATAAATAAATTTATATTGAAAAAATAATAATGTGCTTCATGAATATAGATGCAAAAATATAAACAAACCAAACTCAGGAAACATAAAAGGGATTACATACCACAATCAAGTGGGATTGTATTGAAATGCAAGGTAAGATTAATAGCTGAAAATTAAAGTAACAAGTCATATTGATTAAGAAGTAAGAAACACATGATCATTTCAACATATACATAAAAATATAATATCCACCAATTATACCTGATTGTTTAAAACAATTCAATAAACTAGAAACAGAATAAAACTTTCTTAAATTGATATATGATATCTATAAAAACCCAAAACTAACAGTCTACTCAATGTTGAAACTGAATGTGTTTCCCTATAACTGAGAAGAATATAAGCATAGTTATCTCACTAGTTGCTAATCAGCATTGCATTGGGAGTTCAGTACCAATTAAGAAATAAAAGGCATCCAGTCCAGAAAATAAAAAGTAAAACTGTCCTATTTATGCATGATATGATTCTATGGGAACCTGATCAAAGAAATACAGAAAGAAATACACTAGAATGTATAAAAAATAGTTCTGCCAAGTCACAGAATACAGGATCAAGATGTTAATAAACTAGTTTGATTTCTACATAGTACAAATAAAATATTTCAGAACAAAATTAACCAAAAATTCAAAATTTACACCACTAAAACTATTGACTTCCCTGGCAGTTGCATAGCAGCATGGGTTCTATCCTTGGTCAAGGAACTAAGATTCTACATGCTGCATGGTGCATCCACAGCAAGCAAGCAAACAAGCAAAACTACTGAACATTACCTTAAAAAATTAAAGGCCAAAATAGATATAAAGACATCCCATGCTCATAAATATATTTAATATTGTTAAAATGGTAGTATTTCCCCAGTTGATCCACAGATTCAACACAAACTCTATGACAATTCCAGCTCACTTTTTATTTATTTTTTTAGAAATTCTTTGAAAAAATTGACAATTTGATCACAAAATTTGTATGGAAATAAAAAGCAGCCAAAATACCAAAATATTCTTGAACAGAAGAATAAAGTTGGAGAACAAACACTTCCAAATTTTAAAACCTACTACAGAGTGGTAATAATGTAGAAAGAGAAGTACTCACAAAGAATAATCAGAGAATTCAATGAAATAAAATTGAGAAATCAGAAATTCATATGCAAAAATATGAATTTAGACCTTTACCTCACACCAAAATTAATTTTAGATGGATAGTAGATTTAAATATAAGGGTAAGATAAAAAATACTAGTAAAGTAATGCTCAAAATTCTCCAAGCCAGGCTTCAGCAATATGTGAACCATGAAATTCCTGATGTTCAAGCTGGTTTTAGAAAAGGCAGAGGAATCAGAGATCAAATTGCCAAAATCCACTGGATCATGGAAAAAGCAAGAGAGTTCCAGATAAGCATCTATTTCTGCTTTATTGACTATGCCAAAGCCTTTGACTGTGTGGATCACAATAAACTGTGGACAATTCTGAAAGAGATAGGAATACCAGACCACCTAACCTGCCTCTTGAGAAATTTGCATGCAGGTCAGGAAGCAACAGTTAGAACTGGACATGGAACAACACATGGAACAACAGACTGGTTCCAAATAGGAAAAGGAGTACGTAAAGGCTGTATATTGTCACCTTGTTTATTTAACTTATATGCAGAGTACATCATGAGAAACGCTGCACTGGAAGAAACACAAGCTGGAATCAAGACTGCCAGGAGAAATACCAATAACTTCAGATATGCTATCGCGCACTAAGAGCGCGGCCGAGAGGAGCTATCCCACGACCGAGGAAGGACGGCGGTGAGGGCCAGCACACTAAGCGTGGCCGAGAAGAGCTACCCCACGATCGAAGTGAGGAAGGGCGGCGGTGAGGAGAGACCCCTCGTCCAAGATAAGGTGCGATGGCTGTGCTTCGCTGGCCGGGAGCAGCGGGCGCTGGGGCGATACACCTCACGCCCAAGGTAAGAGAAACCCAAGTAAGACAGTAGGTCTTGAAAGAGGGCATCAGAGGGCAAATACACTAAAACCCTTCTCACAGAAAACTAGTCAATCTAATCACACAAGGACCACACCCTTGTCTAACACAATGAAATTAAGCCATGCCCGAGGGGCAACCTGGGATGGACGGGTCATGGTGGAGAGAGATGACAGGGTGTGGTCCGCTGGAGAAGGGAATGGCAAACCACTTCAGTATTCTTGCCTTGAGAACCCCATGAACAGTATGAAAAGAAAAAATGATAGGATACTGAAAGAGAAACTCCTCAGGTCAGTAGAGGCCCAATATGCTACTGGAGATCAGTGGAGAAATAACTCCAGAAAGAATGAAGGGATGGAGCCAAAGCAAAAAGAATACCCAGCAGTGGATGTGTCTGGTGATAGAAGCAAAGTTCAATGCTGTAAAGAGCAATATTGCATAGGAACCTGGAATGTCAGGTCCATGAATCAAGGCAAATTGGAAGTGGTCAAACAAGAGATGGCAACAGTGAATGTTGACATTCTAGGAATTAGCCAACTAAAATGGACTGGAATGGGTGAATTTAACTCAGATGACCATTATATCTACAACTGTGGGCAGGAATCCCTCAGAAGAAATGGAGTGGCCGTCATGGTCAACAAAAGAGTCCGAAATGCAGTACTTGGATGCAATCTCAAAAGTGACAGAATGATCTCTGTTCGTTTCCAAGGCAAACCATTCAATGTCACAGTAATCCAAATCTATGCCCCAACCAGTAACGCCGAAGAAGCTGAAGTTGAACGGTTCTATGAAGACCTACAAGACCTTTTAGAACTAACACCCAAAAAAGATGTCCTTTTCATTATAGGGGACTGGAATGCAAAAGTAGGAAGTCAAGAAACACCTGGAGTAACAGGCAAATTTGGCCTTGGAACACGGGATGAAGCAAGGCAAAGACTAACAGAGTTTTGCCAAGAAAATGCACTGGTCATAGCAAATACCCTCTTCCAACAACACAAGAGAAGACTCTATACATGGACATCACCAGATGGTCAACACCGAAATCAGATCGATTATATTCTTTGCAGCCAAAGATGGAGAAGCTCTATACAATCAGCAAAAACAAGACCAGGAGCTGACTGTGGCTCAGACCATGAACTCCTTATTGCCAAATTCAGACTGAAATTGAAGAAAGTAGGGAAAACTACTAGACCATTCAGGTATAACCTAAATCAAATCCCTTATGATTATACAGTGGAAGTGAGAAATAGATTTAAGGGCCTAGATCTGATAGATAGAGTGCCTGATGAACTATGGAATGAGGTTCGTGACATTGTACAGGAGACAGGGATCAAGATCATCCCCATGGAAAAGAAATGCAAAAAAGCAAAATGGCTGTCTGGGGAGGCCTTACAAATAGCTGTGAAAAGAAGAGAAGCGAAAAACAAAGGAGAAAAGGAAAGATATAAACATCTAAAAGCAGACTTCCAAAGAATAGCAAGAAGAGATAAGAAAGCCTTCTTCAGCGATCAATACAAAGAAATAGAGGAAAACAACAGAATGGGAAAGACTAGGGATCTCTTCAAGAAAATCAGAGATAACAAAGGAACATTTCATGCAAAGATGGGCACGATAAAGGACAGAGATGGTGTGGACCTAACAGAAGCAGAAGATATTAAGAAGAGGTTGCAGGAATACACAGAAGAACTGTACAAAAAAGAGTTTCAAGACCCAGATAATCATGATGATGTGATCACTGACCTAGAGCCAGACATCTTGGAATGTGAAGTCAAATGGGCCTTAGAAAGCATCACTATGAACAAAGCTAGTGGAGGTGATGGAATTCCAGTGGAGCTATTCCAAATCCTCAAAGATGATGCTGTGAAAGTGCTGCACTCAATATGCCAGCAAATCTGGAAAACTCAGCAGTGGCCCCAAGATTGGAAAAGGTCAGTTTTCATCCCAATCCCAAAGAAAGGCAATGCCAAAGAATGCTCAAACTACCGAACAATTGCACTCATCTAACATGCTAGTAAAGTATTGCTCAAAATTCTCCAAGCCAGGCTTCAGCAATATGTGAACCGTGAACTTCCTGATGTTTAAGCTGGATTTAGAAAAGGCAGAGGAACCAGAGATCAAATTGCCAACATCCGCTGAATCATGGAAAAAGCAAGAGAGTTCCAGAAAAACATCTATTTCTGCTTTATTGACTATGCCAAAGCCTTTGACTGTGTAGATCACAATAAACTATGGAAAATTCTGAAAGAGATGGGAATACCAGACCACCTGATCTACCTCTTCAGAAATCTGTATGCAGGTCAGGAAGCAACGGTTAGAACTGGTCATGGAACAACAGACTGGTTCCAAATAGGAAAAGGAGTACGTCAAGGCTGCATATTGTCACCATGTTTATTTAACTTATATGCAGAGTACATCATGAGAAATGCTGCACTGGAAGAAACACAAGTTGGAATCAAGATTGCTGGGAGAAATATAAATAACCTCAGATATGCAGATGACATGACTCTTATGGCAGAAAGTGAAGAGGGTCTAAAAAGCCTCTTAATGAAAGTGAAAGTGGAGAGTGAAAAGGTTGGCTTAAAGCTCAACATTCAGAAAACGAAGATCATGGCATCTGGTCCCATCACTGCATGGGAAATAGATGGGGAAACAGGGGAACGTGGAAACAGTGTCAGACTTTGTTTTTCTGGGCTCCAAAATCACTGCAGATGGTGACTGCAGTCATGAAATTAAAAGACTCTTACTCCTTGGAAGGAAAGTTATGACCAACCTAGATAGCATATTCAAAAGCAGGGACATTACTTTACCAACAAAGGTTCGCCTGGTCAAGGCTATGGTCTTTCCTGTGGTCATGTATTGATGTGAGAGCTAGACTGTGACGAAGGCTGAGCGCCGAAGAATTGATGCTTTTTAACTGTGGTGTTGGACAAGACTCTTGAGAGTCCCTTGGACTGCAAGAAGATCCAACCAGTCCATTCTTAAGAGATCAGCCCTGGGATTTCTTTGGAGGAATGATGCTAAAGCTGACTCCAGTATGGCCACCTCATCAAGAGTTGACTCATGGGAGACTCTGTGCTGGAGTTAGGGGGGGGGGGACGACAGAGGATGAGAGGCTGGATGGATCACTACTCGAGGGTAGAGTCGGTGACCTCCGGAGCGGGGGACGGGAGGCCTGGCGTGTGGCGGGCGCAAAGGCGAACGAGCGGGGGCTCCTCTGAGAGGAAGTGGAGAGGAGGGGCGTCAAGGGCAGGATCGGTCCATCACGGGAGAGGGGACAGGGACAGGTCGGTGGGGCTCCGGGGTGACTGAGCCAGAGCTGTGTGCCCGTCGTGCTTGGTCCTGTGGTCAGTTGGATGTTGGGACTTTGGAGGCTGAGTGCTGGATTGATGCTGCTGTGGTGTTGGAGGACTCTTGGGTCCCTTGGACTGCAAGGAGATCCAACCAGTCCATTCTAAAGGAGATCAGCCCTGGGATTTCTTTGGAAGGAATGATGCTAAAGCTGAAACTCCAGTACTTTGGTCACCTCATGCAAGAGTTGACTCTTTGGAAAAGACTCTGATGCTGGGAGGGATTGGGGGCAGGAGGAGAAGGGGACGACAGAGGATGAGATGGCTGGATGGCATCACTGACTCGATGGACGTGAGTCTGAGTGAACTCTGGAAGTTGATGATGGACAGGGATGCCTGGTGTGCTGCGATTCATGGGGTCGCAAGAGTTGGACACGACTGAGCAACTGATCTGATCTGATCTGATATGAAGATTAAAAAAAAAAAATAAAAAGAAACACCTTAGAAGAAAATATAGCATGTGTGTTAAGTCACCCAGTTGTGTCAGACTCTTTGCAACCCTATGAATAGTAGCCCACTAGTCTCCTCTGCCCATGGGATTCTCCAGGCAAGAATACTGGAATGCATGGCCATGCCCTCCTCCAGGGGATCTTTCCGACACCTGGATCAAACACGTGTTTCCTAAGTCTCCTGCAGTGGTAGGTGGATTCTTTACCATTGGAGCCTCCTGACCCTAATTAGAAGTAAAATTCTTAGGTGATGGTTTCTTAAATATGACTGTAAAAGTAAGAGCTAGAAGGAAATATAAGAAATTGACTACAAGGAATGACTGCAAACATTCTAAAGTTGGTTTGTGGTGATAGTTGCAAAATTGGATTGTAATGAAGACAGCACAATTCTGTAAATTTACTAAAAACAATACATTAAATGCTGAAGACAAGTCAATTTTATATTATGTGATTAACACCTCAATAAAGCTGATTCATTTTTAAATACAGTGCATCAGATCAGATCAGATCAGATCGATCAGTCATGTCTGACTCTTTGCGACCCCATGAAATGCAGCACGCCAGGCTTCCCTGTCCATCACCAACTCCCGGAGGTCAATCACACTTAGATCCATCGAGTCAGTGATGCCATCCAGCCATCTCATCCTCTGTTGTCCCCTTCTCCTCCTGCCCCCAATCCCTCCCAGCATCAGAGTCTTCTCCAATGAGTCAACTCTTCGCATGAGGTGGCCAAAATACTGGAGTTTCAGCTTTAGCATCATGCCTTCCAAAGAAATCCCAGGGCTGATCTCCTTCAGAATGGACTGGTTGGATCTCCTTGCAGTCCAAGGGACTCTCAAGAGTCTTCTCCAATACCACAGTTCAAAGGCATCAATTCTTCGGCGCTCAGCCTTCTTCACAGTCTAGCTCTCACATCCATACATGACCACAGGAAAGACCATAGCCTTGACTAGGCGAACCTTTGTTGGCAAAGTAATGTCTCTGCTTTTGAATATGCTATCTAGGTTGGTCATAACTTTCCTTCCAAGGAGTAAGCGTCTTTTAATTTCATGGCTGCAGTCACCATCTGCAGTGATTTTGGAGCCCAGAAAAATAAAGTCTGACACTGTTTCCACTGTTTCTCCATCTATTTCCCATGTAGTGATGGGACCAGATGCCATGATCTTCGTATTCTGAATGTTGAGCTTTAAGCCAACCTTTTCACTCTCCACTTTCACTTTCATCAAGAGGCTTTTTAGACCCTCTTCACTTTCTGCCATAAGGCTGGTGTCATCTGCATGTCTGAGGTTATTGATATTTCTCCCAGCAATCTTGATTCCAGCTTGTCTTTCTTCCAGTCCAGCATTTCTCATGATGTACTCTGCATAGAAGTTAAATAAACATGGTGACAATATGCAGCCTTGACGTACTCCTTTTCCTATTTGGAACCAGTCTGTTGTTCCATGACCAGTTCTAACCGTTGCTTCCTGACCTGCATACAGATTTCTCAAGAGACAGATCAGGTGGTCTGGTATTCCCATCTCTTTCAGAATTTGCCACAGTTTATTCTGATCTACACAGTCAAAGGCTTTGGCATAGTCAATAAAGCAGAAATAGATGTTTTTCTGGAACTCTCTTGCTTTTTCCATGATCCAGCGGATGTTGGCAATTTGATCTCTGGTTCCTCTGCCTTTTCTAAAACCAGCTTGAACATCAGGGAGTTCATGGTTCACATATTGCTCAAGCCTGGCTTGGAGAATTTTGAGCATTACTTTACTAGCGTGTGAGATGAGTGCAACTGTGCAGTAGTTTGAGCATTCTTTGGCATTGCCTTTCTTTGGGATTGGGATGAAAACTGACCTTTTCCAGTCTTGTGGCCACTGCTGAGTTTTCCAAATTTACTGGCATATTGAGTGCAGCACTTTCACAGCATCATCTTTCAGGATTTGGAATAGCTCCACTGGAATTCCATCACCTCCACTAGCTTTGTTCGTAGTGCTGCTTTCTAAGGCCCACTTGACTTCACATTACAGGATGTCTGGCTCTAGGTCAGTGATCACACCATCATAATTATCTGGGTCGTGAAGATCTTTTTTGTACAGTTCTTCTGTGTATTCCTGCCACCTCTTCTTAATATCTTCTGCTTCTGTTAGGTCCATACCATTTCTGTCCTTTATCGAGCCCATCTTTGGATGAAATTTTCCTTTGGTATCTCTGATTTTCTTGAAGAGATCCCTAGTCTTTCCCATTTTGATGTTTTCCTCTATTTCTTTGCATTGATCACTGAAGAAGGCTTTCTTATCTCTTCTTGCTATTCTTTGGAACTCTGCATTCAGATGTTTATATCTTTCTTTTTCTCCTTTGCTTTTTGCTTCTCTTCTTTTCTCAGCTATTTGTAAGGCCTCCCCAGACAGCCATTTTGCTTTTTTGCACTTCTTTTCCATGGGGATGGTCTTGATCCCTGTCTCCTCTACAATGCATAGGGAATATTTATAGATTGATAAAGTGATCAGATAGTACAAAAGGATTCATTATATTATTTCTAAACTTTTGCAAACCTAGCTAAATTCAAATCAATTTCAAACATTTCAAAATACTTTAAAAATAACATTGAAGGAAAATGTCTTTAGATGTATGATTACCTTCCCAAAAAGGCAGAAAATTATTTTCCACTAAGAAAACATTGCTGATTTAAATATTTTAAATCTCTTTTCAACTAATGATATTAAAAGTAAAATCAAGCAAATTACAATCATGGTGTCCATTACAACCCACTTCTCATGTGTCTTGCTGTACACAGGGCCTGTTAACCTGCCTGGTTGTTCCCCTGATTCTAGGCCTCTGGGTGGGTTTGGGTTTTGCTATGCAATTGAACTTAGATAGGACTGAATTCAGCTCTCAGTTAAATGCAGTGTGGGTTATCAGAGAGAGAATGGTTCTGGACTGAGGTGTGGAGTGGCTGCTTTCTAATTCATCAAATCAGGTTATCCAGATCTACAGCACCCATGGCAGTCCAGCTTGGTAGTGTTCCTCTGAGGCCCATTCACTCAGCTTGTGCTTTAAGATGTGTCTAAACCCTGACAAAGGTAAGGACTTTGTACACCACAGAAATCTGTTTCTTATTTATGCTGTTAGAGTTGACATATTTCTGCCACCTAATTCTGAGTTATATACTGGAAAAATTGATGTTTAATTTACATGAGAGACAGTTACTATTTTTAATGAATAAGAACTTTTGTAAATCAATAAATAGAAGATAAATGCCCCATTATAAAATAAGCAATTCACTTAAGAACATGTATTTATAATGATCAAGCATATGAGAAGATTCTTAATCACACTCAAAACAAAATCAAATTAAAGAGATAATGTGTTATCATTTTTTACATTTGGAACTTTAAAAACAGCAATACTACCACTATGAGCAAAGGTGTGGAGAAACAAGTAATATTTTATATTGTGATAACTACATAAACAGATACTAACTTATGAAGAATTTAGTAATATTTTAGGAATTTTCAAGTAATCTAGAGTTAGATTCAAAAATTTCTTTTTAAGAATTGAAATAAATAAATCCTTCACTTTCTGATCCCTTACCACTGAACAGTACACATCCCCTGGTAGATATTCAATAAGTACTTTTTCATGCCATTTGTGAAAAGATATATTTACAAAAGGCTGACTTACATTGGCATTGAAAAAATAAAATGGTGGAAACAAGCATAATATAAACCAATAGGGGATCATTTAAATCATATTCATAATATACTGAAATACTATCCAATCATTAAACCACTCAGGTAGGTTTCTATATGAATATGACAGTTGCTAACAACCAGTTGGTTAATAAAATCTCATTTTCTATCACACTCATAAGTCATAGGCTTCCCAGGTGGCTAAGTGGTAAAGAATCTACCTGCCAGTGTAGAAGATGCAAGAGACATAGGCTTGATCCCTGGGTTGGGAAGATCCCCTGGAGGATGAAATGGCAATCCACTCCAGTGTTCTTGCCTGAAAAACCCCATGGACAGAGAAGCCTGGAGGGCTATCAGCCATGGGTCGCAAAGTGTCAAACATAACTGAACACATACACAACACGTTGGTACATTTTATATGAAAAAATTACATATGGTAATATACACACATACGTTCAAATATACCCATATATTAATTCATATCAAATCCTCTGTAATAAATGTAAGTAAATAATTGTCATATATATACTTGCAAAATATAAAGCAGATAAAGAATTATATGTCTAATGAGGTGCTATTTAAAAACAAAATACGTAGCTCCCACCAAGATGGCAGCATGTGTAGATGTTTCTAAATTCTCCTAACTACCTATTCTCCTTTATGTCCTGAGACTATCACTTGAATTGAACACAGTAATGGAAGCCTGGGAGCGCAGCTGAACAGGTCCATCCTGCCTCAGGGAGAAAAAGACAAAGGGTATATCACTCTCCTTCCATCCTGCTGGGACCTAAGGGTCCAGAAGCCTGGAAGATGGCTTATCTAGATTTCAGTACATGGGCAAAGCTTTAAGCAGAAACGATATTATTCTGTGTGGGATCTTCCTAAAAATTAGAAAAAAACTGGTCACGCTCCTTCCTCCTTGGGTACATGGATCAGTCAAGAGGGCCATGAGCTGGTTTTCAGGCCCCCTTCATCCCCTCAATGGTCATTCTTGTGCAATGGAACTCCTACATAATCACAAATAATGTCCTTGGACATGAATGCATTGAAAAACCTCCTGGAGACAACAGAACACTGTTAACAATATTGAAGAGGCCTTCCCTGGCTTGTTTCCCTGTCAAGTTACATATGGTTCTGTGATCACCTGGAGATCAGTCTACATGTTTCACAACCAGTACACAAGAACAGAAATTGCTATGCTGGCCACTGAACACTAATGATCTAATTTTCCAGGTGAATACACACAAAACTAAAAGCAAGTAAAGAAAAATAACAACTTCAGACACTAAAGAACCAGAAGAAGAAAGGACAAGATTAATCCTTAGAAAAATTAAATAAAGCTGATTAAAGACTCAGGCAAGCTTTTCAACTAAAAGCAGTAAAACAACAACAGCTTAGTATTTTTAAAAAAGAATAGAGTACTTATACTACATTTCAAAATAGCTATAATCTAAAACTCAATCAACAAACTACAAAAAGGATGATCAACATTGAGAATTAACAGATTAGAACGTCATGCACAAAGCCAAAACATCTGGCAAACTTAGGAAAAAATAGAACTAATAAAGACAAAAGATGAAAAACATGGAAAATAGCTTCAGAAGTTATGACATCCAAATATAGACATTTCAGAATAAGTAAAGGTACATAAGTAACAAATAAGCAGATCCAAACAAAAAAAAAATAAAATATTATTTATCTTTATGATAAGAAAAAAGACTGACTTTTTAAGATTGAATGGGCTCATTGACATTCAAGTAAGATCAATTTTAAAAATAAGACCTAGATACATGTTTTTTAGATTCATGAATAACAAATATAAGGAGAGAATCTCTATAAACTTTCATATAGAAGGAACAAGCTTCTTATCAGGGAATGATGATCAGATGTTTTCACATCAGGTATGGAAAACAAGATGATGATCAAATAGCATCTACAGTCTACTGAGAGAAAATGATTTGCTTTTCAAGGATTCTATAGCCAAGACAAGATATCATTCACCTACCAAAAAGAAAGATAGTACTATGCAAATTGTAGAGAGGCTGTCAGAGCATATTTGGTGCATTCTTTTAACTAAAAAAATTGAATAAGAACATAGATCTGAAAATTTGCAAAAAATAAAATCATCTATACCTGTGTAGATTTGTGTATGGGACAGCATGAGTGTGTGTATGTATGCATGTTTGTGGACATATGTGCATATGAATGGGACTAGTATTCAAAAAAATTGTTTTAACCTTCTGTTTTAATTATCCAATAACCTTGAGTTCAATCCGTTGTTGATAGTAAGGAGCAGAAGATTTCAAAGTAACCAGCAGATACCTGGCTAATATGTTCTCTGTCTAGGGTCTCCCCTTATGTAAGAGGCCCAGTAGTTCATTTGCAGTGACTTGAACCATACTATGGGAGATGAAATAATTCTGCAATCAATGAGACCTTCTTAAGCTCTCAGGCTCCAAATAAATTCCTCTTATTTACAACTCAAAGCATGTCCTTAAAACTTCATTTTTTTCCTAAAGCCCTCCCACATCTCTTATAGGAATTATTCTAACATGGAGCTAGTTAGTATTCCAGTATTCTTGCCTGGAGAATAAAATGGCAACCCACTCCAGTATTCTAGCCTGGAGAATCCCATGGACAGAGAACCATGAAGGTCTATAGTCTGTGGGATCCAAGAGTGGATATGCCATAGTGACTAACACTTTCACTTTCCTCTTATCAGAACCTTGTGATTTCACTGAGTTTGGATGCATAACCCCACATAATCTCTCAATCTCAAGAACCTTAATCACATAGATCCTAAATGGTTGTCTGAGAAGGTCTTACAGATAGCTGAGAAAAGAAGAAAAACTAAAGGCAATGCAGAAAAGGAAAGATATACCCATCTGAATGCAGAGTTCCAAAGAATAGCAAGGAGAGATAAGAAAGCCTTCCTCAGTGATCAATGCAAATAAATAGAGCAATGTAATAGAATGGGAAAGACTAGAGATCTCTTCAACAAAATTAGAGACACCAAAGGAATATTTCAGGCAAGATCAGATCAGATCAGTTGCTCAGTCGTGTCCGACTCTATGCGACCCCATGAATCGCAGTGCGCCAGGCCTCCCTGTCCATCACCAACTCCCGGAGGTCACTCAGACTCACGTCCATCGAGTCAGTGATGCCATCCAGCCATCTCATCCTCTGTCGTCCCTTTCTCCTCCTGCCCCCAATCCCTCCCAGCATCAGTCTTCTCCAATGAGTCAACTCTTCGCATGAGGTGGCCAAAGTACTGAAGTTTCAGCTTTAGCATCGTTCCTTCCAAAGAAATCCCAGGGCTGATCTCCTTCAGAATGGACTGGTTGGATCTCCTTGCAGTCCAAGGGACTCTCAAGAGTCTTCTCTAACACCACAGCTCAAAAGCATCCAAAGATGGGCACAATAAAAGACAAAAACGATATGGCCCTAAAGAAGCAGAAGATATTAAGAAAGGTGGCAAGAATACACAAAAAAAATATACAAAAAAGAACTTAATGACCCAGATAAGAATTATGGTGAAATCACTCACCTGGAGCCAGACATGCTGGAATGTGAAGTCAAGTGGGCCTTAAGAAGCATCACTATGAACAAAGCTAGTGGAGGTGATGGAATTCCAGTTGAGCTATTTCAAATCCTAAAAGATGATGCTGTTAAAGTGTTGCACTCAATATGCCAGCAAATTTGGAACACACAGCAGTGGCCATAGGACTGGAAAAAGTCAGTTTTCATTTCAACCCCAAAAAAGGGCAATGCCAAAGAATGTCCAAACTACCATACAATTGCACTCATCTCACATGCTGGCAATGTAATGCTAAAAATTCTCCAAGTGAGGCTTCAACAGGATGACTTAGAAATTCCATATATTCAATCTGGATTTAGAAAAGGCACAGGAACTAGAGATTAAATTGCCAAAAGCTGCTGGATCATAGAAAAAGCAAGAGGGTTCCAGAAAAAAAATCTATTTCTGCTTTATTGACTAAATCAAAGCCTTTGACTATGTGAATCACAACAAACTGTGGGATATTCTTAAAGGGATGGGAATAACAGATCACCTTAACTGCCTCCTGAGAAATCTGTATGCAAGTCAGGAAGAAACAGAACCATACATGGAACAGCATATTGGTTCCAAATTGGGAAAGGAGTATGTCAAAGCTGTATATTGTCACCCTGCTTATTTAACTTATATGCAGAGTACATCATGAAAAATGCCAGGCTGGATGAAGCACAAACTAGAATCAAGATTGCCAGAAGAAATATAAATAACCTCAGACATGCAGATAACACCACCTTTATGGCAGAAAGTGGAGAGGAACTGAACACACTCTTGATGCAAGTGAAAGAGGAGAGTGAAAAAGATGGCTTAATTTCAACATTCCAAAAAAAAAAAAAAAAAAAGATTGTGGCTTTCAGCCCCATCACTTCATGGCAAATAGATAGGAAAACAATGGCAAGAGTGAGACTTCATTTTCTTGGATTCCAAAATCACTGCAGATGGTGACTGCAGCCATGAAATTAAAAGATTGTTGCTCCTTGGAAGAAAAGCTATGATCAACCTAAACAGCATATTAAAAAGCAGAGACATTACTTTGCAACAAAGGTCCATCTAACCAAAGCTATGTTTTTTCCTGTAGTCATGTATGGATGTAAGAGTTGGACCATAAAGAAAACTGAGCACCAAAGAATTTATGCCTTTGAACTGTGATGTTGGAAAAGACTCTTGAGAGTCCCTTGGACTGCAAGGATATCAAACCAGTCAATCCTAAAAGAAATCAATCCTGAATATTCATTGTAAGGACTGATGCTGAAGCTGAAATGCCAATACTTTGGCACCTGATGTGAAGAACTGACTCATTGGAAAAGACTCTGATGCTGAGAAAGATTGAAGGCAGGAGGAGAAGGAGACAACAGAGGATGAGATGGTTAGATGGCATCACCGACCGGATGGACATGAGTTTGAGCAAGCTCCAGAAGTTGGTGATGGACAGGGAAGACTGGCATGCTGCAGTCCATGGACCACAAAGAGTCGGACACAGCTAAGTGACTGAACTGAACTGGAGCTAGTTAGAAAACCAGTTTACCACATGGGCATCCCCTATTGGCTTTTGCTTTTCATAAGCCATTCTTCACATCAGGGAATAAGAACCTGCAATCCAGGGCACTGGTAGTGGGACTTGGACTTTGGTTTCCCACTCTATTTGGTTGAGATATATTTTCTTGACTTACCAATGTTCATGGGTGAAAGACTGTAATGGGTATCTTCTCCAGTAATGGTTTGGTTTTCCTAATGTTTCCCTATTTCCAAAAAATAAACCAAATTTTTCTCTACATAAGAAAAATTAAATTTCCTTCTGATTCCTAATAGCTTACAGAAACTTTATGCATATATGAGATATATGAAAACAATACTAGTCTGAATCTGAAAGTTTTAAATTATTTCAAGAAACAGTTCATAGGCAGTTCATGTGTCGACTCAAGTCACTGAATCTTCACCCAGAGGAAGCTTCCCTTCAGAGCTCCTAAAATTCCTACAGACAATACATAAGTGATAAACTAGAATGTGTGAAGTAACTGAAATTCAGAGCTACTCCATGTAGCATAACTTAACTTATCCTAAATAATACAGGAAACAACAACAAAAAAGAATTATAAAAGTTAATGTTTTCTAAAGCATTTATCTTGGATTGCCATTTGTTTGATTAATATGATAAAGTAAAAAGGATATATTAAATTATGATTGTTAGAAATGGAAAGATAAGCATCACCATATTGAAAAACATAGTAGAATACAATTAGCAAGGCAGAAAGGGAAATAACACAAGTATAATAAAGCCAGAAAAGTAATAAAAAGGAAAAAGAGAACAACAAAGTAAAATAAATAGCCAACATAAAATGAAATGCAAGTAATAAAAACAATTATATCATTTATAATACTAAATGTAAGCATGCAGTATTTCTTGATTAGAGAGGATAATTGTTAGAATGAGTAAAAACAAAATATACACATATGTTGTTTACCAAAAAATTAAAATAAAGTAATAAAAATAAGTGAGAAATAAAAGACAGGAAAAAAATCCTAGACAACAATAAACAATAGAAAAAAGACCTAGGAATACTGCCAGCATAGTGGAATCTATGTACAAAAGCATACAACAAGCGGAAAAAATACTATGTATATGACAAAAAGTTTAAATTTATGAAAAAGATATAATAGACTTAAAACTTCAAATACTGGACAAGATAGCACATATGTACATAATACAAGCTTTCCTTTTTAAACTTTCAGTAACATTAATATTTACTCAAAATATTATCCAATATTCTCCAATACTTTGGCCACCTTATTTGAAGAGCCGACTCATTGGAAAAGACTCTGACACTGGGAAAGATTGAAGGCAGGAGGAGAAGGGGACAACAGAGGATGAGATGCTCGGATGATATCACTGACTCAATGGACATGAGTTTGAGAAAACTCTGGGAGATGGTGAAGGACGGGGAAGCCTGGTGTGCTGCAGCCCATGGGGCAGCAAGAGTCGGACATGACTGAGTGACTGAACACCAGCAAAAACAAAATATTCCACATTCTTAAACATGAACATTGAATAGATTTTTTTATTATGGTAAGAACACTTAATATGAGATCCGCTGCTGCTGCTAAATCGCTTCAGTCATGTCCTACTCTGTGCAACCCCATAGACAGCAGGCCATCAGGCTCCCCCATCCCTGGAATTCTCCAGGCAAGAACAATGGAGTATGTTGCCATTTCCTTCTCCAAAGCATGAAAGTGAAAAGCGAAACCGAAGTCACTCAATCAGATCTGACTCCCAGCAACCCTATGGACTGCAGCCTACCAGGCTCCTACATCTATGGAATTCTCCAGGCAAGAGTACTGGAGTGGGTTGCCATTGCCTTCTCCGAATATGAGATCTACTATCTTAAGTTTTGAAACACACAATACAGTACTGTTACAGAAGATCTCTAGAAATCCTTACATAGAAAGTCTTGCCTAATTGAACTTTGAGCTCCACTGACCACTGGTTTTAGAAAAGGCAGAGGAAAAGAGATCAAATTGCCAACATTTGCTGGATCATCAAAAAAGCAAGAGAGTTCCAGAAAAACATCTATTTCTACTTTATTGACTATGCCAAAGCCTCTGACTGTGTGCATCACAATAAACTGCGGAAAATTCTGAAAGAGATGGAAATACCAGACCATCTGACCTGCCTCTTGAGAAACCTGTATGCGGGTCAGGAAGCAACAGTTAGAACTGGACATGGAACAACAGACACATTGCAAATAGGAAAAGGAGTATGCCAAGGCTGTATATTGTCACCCTGCTTATTTAACTTATATACAGAGTACATCATGAGAAATGCTGGGCTGGATGAAGCACAAGCTGGAATCAAGATTGCTGGGAGAAATATCAATTACCTCAGATATGAAAATGACACCACCTTATGGCAGAAAGTGAAGAGGAACTAAAGAACCTCTTGATAAAAGTGAAAGAGGAGAGTGAAAAAGTTGACTTAAAGCTCAACATTCAGAAAACTAAGATCATGGCATCCAGTCCCATCACTTCATGGCAAATAGATGGGGAAACAGTGGAAACAATGACAGACTTTATATTTTTAGTCTCTAAAATCACTGCAGATGGTGACTGCAGCCATAAGACTCTTACTCCTTGGAAGGAAAGTTATGACCAACCTAGGTAGCATATTCAAAAGCAAAGACATTACTTTGTCAAAAAAGGTCCATCTAGTCAAGGCTATGGTTTTTCCAGTGGTCATATATGGTGAGAGTTGGACTATGAAGAAAGCTGAGCACTGAAGAATTGATGCTTTTGAACTGTGGTGTTGGAGAAGATTCTCAGGAGTCTTCTCCTGAGAAGACTTGGGCTTCTTCTTGGGCTGCAAGAAGATCCAACCAGTCCATCCTAAAGGAGATCAGTTTTGGGTGTTAATTTGTAGGATTGACGTTGAAGCTGAAACTCCAATACTTTGTCCACCTGATGTGAAGAGCTGACTCATTGGAAAAGACTCTGATGCTGGGAACGATTGGGGGCAGGAGGAGAAGGGGATGACAGAGGATGAGATGATTGGATGACATCACCGACTCAATGGACTTGGGTTTGGGTGGACTCTGGAAGTTGGTGATGGACATGGAACCCTGGCGTGCTGCGGTTCATGGAGTCACAAAGAGTAGGACACAACTGAACAACTGAACTGAACTGAACAGCAGCTCATTTTCCTATTCTACTAGTCCCTGGCAACCATCATTCTATTTTGTTTTTATTAATTTGATCATTTTCAGATCAGATCAGTCACTCAGTCGTGTCTCACTCTTTGCGACGCCATGAACTGCAGCACGCCAGGCCTCCCGGTCCATCACCAGCTCTTGGAGGTCACTCAGATTCACATCCATCGAGTCAGTGATGCCATCAAGCCATCTCATCCTCTGTCGTCCCCTTCTCCTCCTGCCCCCAATCCCTCCCAGCATCAGAGTCTTCTCCAATGAGTCAACTCTTCCCATGAGGTGGCCAAAATACTGGAGTTTCAGCTTTAGCATCATTCCTTCCAAAGAAATCCCAGGGCTGATCTCCTTCAGAATGGACTGGTTGGATCTCCTTGCAGTCCAAGGGACTCTCAAGAGTCTTCCCCAACACCACAGTTCAAAAGCATCAATTCTTCGGCGCTCAGCCTTCTTCACAGTCCAGCTCTCACATCCATACATGACCACAGGAAAGACCATAGCCTTGACTAGGCGAACCTTTGTTGGCAAAGTAATGTCTCTGCTTTTGAATATGCTATCTAGGTTGGTCATAACTTTCCTTCCAAGGAGTAAGCGATACCACATATAAGTAGCATGCTGAGTTATTTATCCTTTTGTGAGTATTTATTTCACGTAGCACAATGTCATTCAGATTATTCTAAGCTGTTATATATGGGAAGGTTTCTGCTTGTTTTTACACCTGAATAATATTCCATTGCATGCTTATATCACATTCACTGTAGTACTACTATCAAAGATGTTGGAAATAACCTCAATATCCATTGACAGAATAATAGATAACATAAATTTGTAATGAGTTTATTTCTGAAAAATAATTGCAATTGGGAGAGTTCAACACATCTCTTTCTCAATGCTGACAAATCTTATTTTTAAAATAGAACAGTTACAATGGATTTGAATATTATAATCACTATCAATAAGCTTAAATATTTTCACAAAATGAATACTTTTATTAATGTAATAAATTCTTAGATCCATGAAACAATTATAAATATTAAATCACCTACTTGACCACAAAAAGCTTATTCAAGTAGAGAATTCATAGATAATATTTTTGAACATGATCTATGAATTTAAAATTAGTTATTAAAATATGATCCACAAAGGTCAACTTCTACAAAATGATCTCCCAAATAATCCCTGTATAAGTGAGAAGAAAACAGAATAAAATTACAAATTAATTACAGATTTATAAGAAAAAGTGGGGCTTTCCTGATAGCTCAGTTGGTAAAGAATCTACCTGCAATGCAGGAGGGCTGAGTTCGAGCCCTGGGTTAGGAAGATCTCTTGGAGAAGGGAATGTCTACCAACTCCAGTATTTGGGGAATTCCATGGACAGAGGAACCTGGTGGGCTGGACAAAGAGGCCTGGTAGGCTACAGTCCATGGGTTCATAAAGAGTTGGATGACTGAGAAACTAACACCCACAAAGTATGATTTTGAAGCAAAACTGATGAGATTTACAGCAGAACTCAAAACACAGGTTTTCATGTTTTCTTTACTCAAATAAAAGACTAATAATAATAACAGCTAATATAATCCATTTATTTACTATGTGCCAGGTATTGTTCTAAGAATTGATAGTACACTTAACTCTTGCCACAAATCTAAGATGTAAGTACTACTATTATTCTCATTTTACAGATAAGTAAATTGAGACACAGAAGGATTAAAGAACCTATCCAGCATCAGAGAGTTGGCAAGTTGTAAAACCAACATTCAAACCTAGGTTGTCTCAGGGTAATGAAATAGATAAACCAACAAGTCCAAATGCATACCCAAATTTTAGAATGGCATATCTTTAATCATTTAATTATACTTTTATGTACTGAGCTAAATGCATAGCTGGCTGACTATTAGTTGTATGCATCTCTCAAGATTGTACATCATTAATAGTATTGACAACAATCTAAATGTCCATCAGTTGGAGACTGGTTAAAAAAGTGATATTATTGCTACCCAATGGAAAAGCTGACATAGAACAATGGATCATAATGTAAATATACAGTTATTGCCATTGAAATGCCTATACAATTAGTTTCATAAATTAATAGGTTACAGTTCAGTTCAGTCACTCAATTGTGTCCGACTCTTTATGATACCTTGGACTGCAGCACACCAGACCTCCCTATCCATCACCAACTCCCAGAGTTGACTCAAACTCATATCCATTGAGTCAATGATCCCATCCAACTATCTCATCCTCTGTCATCCCCTTCACATCAGGCAGCCAAAATATTGGAGTTTCAGCTTTAACATCAGTCCTTCCAATGAACATTCCAGACTGATTTCTTTTAGAATAAACTGGTTGGATATCCCTGTAGTCCAAGGGACTTTCAAGAGTCTTCTCCAACACCACAGTTCAAAAGCATTAGTTCTTCAGTGCTCAGTTTTCTTTATAGTCCAACTCTCACATCCATACATGAGTACTGGAAAAACCATAGCATTGATTAGATGGACCTTTGTTGGCAAAGTAATGTCTCTGATTTTGAATATGCTGCCTAGGTTGGTCATAACTTTTCTTCCAAGGAGTAAAAGTCTTTCCCAATGTTCATCGCAGCACTGTTTATAATAGCCAGGACATGGAAGCAACCTAGATGTCCATCAGCAGATGAATGGATAAGAAAGCTTTGGTACATATACACAATAGAGTATTATTCAACCATTAAAAAGAATACATTTGATTCTGTTCTAATGAGGTGGATGAAACTGGAGCCTGTTATACAGAGTGAAGTACGCCAGAAAGAAAAACACCAATACAGTATACTAACGCATATATATATAGAATTTAAAAAGATGGTAACAATAACCCTGTATACGAGACAGCAAAAGAGACACTGATGTATAGAACAGTCTTTTGGACTCTGGGAGAAGGAGAGGGTGGGATGATTTGGGAGAATGGCATTGAAATAAGTATAATATCATATATGAAACGAGTCACCAGTCCAGGTTCCATGCCTGATACCGGATGCCTGGGACTGGTGCACTGGGATGACCCAGAGGGATGGTATAGGGAGGGGGAGGAGAGAGTAGGGTTCAGGATGGGGAACACATGTATACCTGTGGCAGATTCATTTTGATACATGGCAAAACCAATACAATATTGTAAAGTTAAATAAAATAAAAATAAAATTTAAAAAATAAAAAAAGAGTCTTTTTATTTAATGGCTGCAATCACCATCTGCAGTGATTTTGGAGAGCAAAAAAATAAAGTCTTCCACTGTTTCCACTGTTTCCCCATCTATTTGTCATGAAGTGATTGGACTAGATGTCATGATCTTAGTTTTCTGAATGTTGAGCTTTAAGCCAACTTTTCCACTCTCCTCTTTCGCTTTCATCAAGAAGGTCTTTAGCTCTTCTTCACTTTCTGCCATAAGGGTGGTGTCATCTGCATATCTGAGGTTATTGATACTGCTCTCAAAAATCTTGATTCCAGCTTGTGCTTCATCCAGCTCAGCATTTCTCATGATGTACTCTGCATATAAGTTAAATAAGCAGGGTGACAATATACAGCCATGGCATACCCTTTTTCCTACTTGGAACCAGTCTGTTGTTCCATGCATCATGTAAATTATGGTCATTTAATAATTTCTATGTACATAACATAAAATGTCTGAAAGTGGATGAAAGAATTTTTAGTGATTCTTTTATCTTCTTTTTAATTCTTTTCAGAATTTGAATTACTTTTTGGTGTTATTGCTTTTATAATGTGGAAACAAAACACTTTTAACTTTGAGAAACAGGAAAATAAATGAATTCTGGCCATTTTTAACAAATGAGCACAGAAAAAAAGTCCCAAATATTTTAAGGTTATATACTCATCACCTTTTAATATAAGTTAGTCTTTGAAACATAATCAAAGAAAGGGCTAAATCTGGATTCTAAATCACTAGATGAGACATTAGGAATCACTTTTTCCTTCATTATAAGTTTAGTTAATTAGCTGCTTGTTAACAAATGCAAAAGGAAGGCAGATACTGAATTCTTTGCAGAATAACAATTAGTAACTTCCTAATATTTGAGCTTGGCCAACCAAGCAAAGTTTGGAAAGAAACTTAACTTTTCGTTCACTTAGAACTTTCTCTATTTGTCTCATATTTCTTACTTTTTTCCCATAAGTTCTAGCATTTAAAAATACTTTATATTAATATGTAGGCATATTTTGCAGAAGTAGAATTTGCATTAACCCATTAACTTTAAACCAATTTATGATTTTAAGAAGACACATTTAAACACAATGATGTTGTCAAGATAATCTGATAAGTTTAAATATACAGAAACAGTGGCTGATAGACAGGGATAATTAGAAATTACTTATCTCCCATCTATGGCAACTGCATTTCTGAAGTCTCTGTAAGAAGCGTAATTTTTCCCTTCCTGGTGTGATAGCCCTGATTCAGAATGGCCTCTGTGTACTATTTTAAAAAGTATTCTTAAAACATTTCATATCTCTCAATGTTTAATTTATAAACTATTTGACCTATTCTTGGTAAATGTGACAACAAATACCTCCTTTGGAGAAAACAATAAAAATGAGGTTAAAATCTATCATTTGTATGCTAATCTGTGCTGCTGCTGCTGCTGCTGCTAAATCGCTTAAGTCGTGTCCGACTCTGTGCGAAGCCATAGAGTGGCAGCCCACCAAGCTCCGCCATCCCTGGGATTCTCCAGGCAAGAGTACTGGAGTGGGGTGCCATTGCCTTCTCCAATGTATGAAAGTGAAAAGTGAAAGTGAAGTCGCTCAGTCGTGTTCAGTTCTTAGCGACCCCATGGACTGCAGCCTACCAGGCTCCTCCGTCCATGGGATTTTCCAGGCAAGATTATTGGAGTAGGGTGCCATTGCCTTCTCTGGTATGATAATCTAATCAATTTAAATATGTTAAAAGCCTAAAAATACCTATGTTCTAAGTATTGAGAATACAAAAGGGATACATATACGGTACTTTTCCTTCAAACATCTTAATACAAGTCTGAGAATAATAATATGATATTGATTATTACAGGAAAAAAATAATTTTGTATAAATACATTTCTAATACAAATATCTAAAAAAGAAGTTATTTATTAAATACATACTTATATAAATACATTATATGCATGAATTAATTTAATTAATCATATATTAATATTTATTATATTAAATATACATATATTTAAAGACTTATTATGACTTAAGTTCTGGGGCTTTCCAGGTGACACTAGTGGTAGAGTACCTGCCTGCTGATGCTGGGAGACATAAGTGATGCGAGTTCAGTCCCTGTGTCGGGAAGATACCCTGGAGGACGGCATGGCAATCCACTCCAATATTCTCACCTGGAGAATCCCAGTCAGAGGAGCCTGGTAGGCTACAATTCACAGTGTCGCACATAGTTGGACTATACTGAAACAACTTAGCACACACACATGACTAAAGTACTGGGATACTTGTCTTGGCCAAACAATGTGCACCTGTCATCAACACCAGTCAATTCAGGAAAATATGACTTCAGACTTAATAGTTGGTTTCTATCTCTTCATTTTTAGTGGTGATTTAGCTTTTCTAGGCAAATGACACATCAAAAGAGGACTTAACATCTCACAAACAATTTATTTTATAAGCCAAGAAAATAGCATCTGTATTAATGCATGAAATTCTGCAGAAGAATGATACTGAAGAATTTAGTTACAGGGCAGAATTGGAGAAACAGACATACAGAATAGACTTATGAACATGGGGAGAGGGGAGGAGAGGGTGAGGTGTATGGAAAAAAGATGCATTTTAAATAATTTGTAAGTAAGTGTTTTAAAATAAAGTATAAATTGCAGCAAGATTTTTGACCCATCTTCTTCTGAAGTAAATAAAATAAAAAATAAACAAATGGAATCCAATTAAACTTAAAAGCTTTTACTTGAAAAACAAAAACATTAACCAGAAAAGATTCCTGTATTGGGATACAGGAATCCCAATGTTCATAGAAGCAATATTTACAATTACCAAGACATAAAATCAGCTTAAGGGTCCATCAACCAATGAATAGATAAAGAAGATGTAATATACATACACATACACACACACACACACAATTTTGCCGTTTGCAGCAACATGGATGGACTTGATGGGCATAATGCTAAGTGATACTAGACAGAGATAAACAAATACTGTGTGATATCACTTATATGTGTAATCTACAAAAATACAACAAACTATTGGATATAATGGAAAAGAAGCAGATTCAGATATAGACAACAAACTGTGGTTGCCAGTGGTGAGTGGGTACGAGCAATATAGGAGTTGGGGAGTGGGAGGTATAAACTACTGGTTGTAAGACAGACTGAAGAATATACTGTGCAATATGAAGGAAGATAGCCAATATTTTGTAATAATTATAAATGGAAAGCAATCTTTAAAAATTGTATAAAATATGAAATGAATAAAAATTTTATCTTCTTGGTTCTACAAAATGCCTTCTTTCAACTCTATAGCACATAGGGATTGGTAGAGAAGTAGTATATGAAAAATATGCTTAATGTGGTATCATTGTGGTAGGCAGAATGCTCCCACCCCTGCCAAAGTTGTCTAGAATATGTGAATGCAATGTTATTATGGAAAAGTAGGATTAAGCTGATTTTAAAAATGTTTTATTATTTAAATGTGCCAATTCAGTTCAGCAGGAATCCTTAAAAATGGAAAAGGAAAGCAGAGAGGGTATATGAGAAACAAATGACAGAGAGGAAGAAGAAATGATAGAAGGCTAGAAAGAAGGAAATAAAAAAGGGAGGCAGGGAGGAAGGAACAAAAAGACAGAAGGTAGAAAAGAAGGGAAGGATTAGCATGCATTATAAAAGGTTAGAATCCCTTCACCTTTCAACTCTGCTTTATTAGAAATTCATTTTCAATTCAAGTACAGCCCCTGAGGTATGACCACTATAATTATACATTTAGGAAGTTGTCCCCTACATAGATCCATTTGGATAAATAATGGCCACAGTGAAAGGAATGCAAAAGGTATATTTGAAAGAGATTCTAATTGTAGATGGAAAAAGGAAATGTGAATTTTAAAGTCATACATAATACATGAGTTCCCTTCTTTACTTGAATTAGACAAGTGACCAGGGTTTAAAATTTGTTTTCAATGTTTTTGTTCTAGAGTTATTTTATTTTTTATTGAATTATAGTTGAAATACAATATTAGTTTCAGTTATACACCATAGTGGTTCAGTATTTCTATACTAATGTTCATCATTATGAAATGATCATCACTATAAGTGGTGTCACCATACTCACCATGTGTCACCATATGAAGCTATTACAATATTGTTGACTATGTTCCTTATGCTGTACATTATATCACCATATCTTATTCATTGTATTACTTGTAGGTTGTAACTTTTCCATATTATGTCCATTCCCCCAACCATTCCTCACTGGCAACAACCAGTTTATTCTCTGGATCTCTGAGTCTGTGTCTGTTTTTTTTTTTTTTTTTTTCCATTTGTTTTGTATTTTTAGACTTCACATACGGAGAAATAATATGGTCTTTGTCTTTCTTTGCCTGATTTATTTTGTGTAGCACAATACCATCTAAACCCATCCACACTGTCCTGAATGGCAAGGTTACATTCTTTCTTATGGCTAAGTAATATTCGCTTGTGCATGTCTGGGTTTATACCATTTCATTTTATCCATTCATCTATTGATGGACACTTGCTGCTGCTGCTAAGTCACTTCAGTCGTGTCCGACTCTGTGTGACCACATAGACAGCAACCCACCAGGCTCCCATCACTGTGATTCTCCAGGCAAGAACACTGGAGTGGGTTGCCATTTCCAACTCCAATGCATGAAAGTGAAAAGTGAAAGTGAGGTTGATCAGTCCTGTCGGACTCTTAGCGATCCCATGGACTGCAGCCTACCAGGCTCCTCTGTCCATGGCATTTTCCAGGCAAGAGTACTGGAGTGGAGTGCCATTGCCTTCTCCAGATGAACACTTAGGTTGCTTCCATATCTTGGGTACTGTAAACAATAGTGTGATGAACACAGAAGTGAACATATGTATTCAAATTATTGTTTTCATTTTCTTGGGATAGACACTCAGAAGTGGAATTGTAGGATCATATGATTTTTAATATTTTAAGGAACCTCTATATCATTTTCCACTGTAACTACACTGATTTACATTCCCACCAAAAGCATGTAAGTGTTTCTAATTCTCCACAAACTCGCTAAAAATTATCTGTTGTCTTTTCGATAACTGCCATTGTTATAAATGTGAAGTAATATCTCATTGAGGTTTTGATTTGCCTTTCCTTTATAATTAATTTGTTACATTAAGCATCTTTTTCTATGTGTACATTGGTCATATGTATGTCTTTAGAAAAAAATTTAATCATGCCCTCTGCCCATTTTTAAAATTAGATTTTCTTAATATTGAGTTATATGAGTTCTTTTTATATTTGGGTATTAACCACATATTGGATATTTCATTTGCAAATATATTTTACCATTTAGTAGGCCACCTTTTCATTTGGTTGATAATTTCCTTTGCTGTGCAAAAAGCTTTTTAGTTCATGTAGTGTTACTCATTTATTCTTGCTTTTGTTGTCTTACCTGAAGAAAGAATATACCAAAAAATATATTGCTCAGACTAATGTTACAAAGTTTACTGCCTATATTCTCTTCTAGTAGTTTTATGGTTCCAGGTGTTACATGTAAGTCTTTAAACCATTTTAAGGTTTTTTGTTTTTTTTAATACGGTGTACATCGGACCTAATTAAAATTAAAAGCTTCTGCACAACAAAGGAAACTATAAGCAAGGTGAAAAGACAGCCTTCAGAATGGGAGAAAATAATAGCAAATGAAGCAACTGACAAACAACTAATCTCAAAAATATATAAGCAACTCTTGCGGCTTAATTCCAGAAAAATAAATGACCCAATCAAAAAATGGGCCAAAGAACTAAATAGGCATTTCTCCAAAGAAGACATACAGATGGCTAACAAACACATGAAAAGATGTTCAACATCACTCATTATCAGAGAAATGCAAATCAAAATTACAATGAGGTACCATTTCACGCCAGTCAGAATGGCTGCGATCCAAAAGTCTACAAGCAATAAATGCTGGATAGGGTGTGGAGAAAAGGGAACCATCTTACACTTGGTGGGAATGCAAACTCGTACATCCACTATAGAGAACAGTGTGGAGATTCCTTAAAAAACTGGAAATAGAACTGCCTTATGATCCAGCAATCCCACTGCTGGGCATACACACTGAGGAAACCAGAATTGAAAGAAACACGTGTACCCCAATGTTCATCGCAACACTGTTTTTAATAGCCAGGACATGGAAGCAACCTACATGTCCATCAGCAGAAGAATGGATAAAGAAAGCTGTGGTACATATACACAATGGAGTATTAGCCATTAAAAAGAATGCATTTGAATCCGTTCTAATGAGGTGGATGAAACTGGAGCCTATTATACAAAGTGAAATAAGCCAGAAAGAAAAACACCAATTCAGTATACTAATGCATATATATGGAATTTAGAAACATGGTAATGATAACCCTGTATGTGAGACAGCAAGAGAGACACAGATCTATAGAACAGTCTTTTGTACTCTATGGGAGAAGGAGAGGGTGGGATGATTTGGGAGAATTGCATTGAAACATGAATACCATATAAGAAATGAATGGCCAGTCCAGGTTCGATGCAGGATACAGGATGCTTGGGGCTGGCGCACTGGGACGACCCAGAGGGATGGTATGGGGAGGGAAGTGGGAGGGGGTTCAGGATGGGGAGCACATGTACGCCCATGGTGGATTCATGTTGATATATGGCAAAACCAATACAATATTGTAAAGTAATTAACCTCCAATTAAAATATATAAATTTTTAAAAAGTGTTTCAGTTTCATTCTTTTGCATTTACCTGTCCTTTTTCTCAAAATTATTTATATATTGAATAGAATGTCTTTTCCTCACCATATATTTTTGCCTACTTTGTCATGAGTTAATTAATCTTACAAGCATGGGTTTATTTCTGGGCTCTATATTCTGTTGCACTGATCTATGTATATGTCTTTTTTGCCAGTACCATACTGTTTGATTACTTAATTACTGTAACTGTGGCATATTTAGAAATCAGGGAGTATGATATCTCCAGCTTTACTATTCTTAAGACAGCCTTGGCCATTCAGGGTCTTCTGTGGTTCCATACAAATTTTAGGATTATTTTTTCTAATTCTGTGAAAAATACAACTGGCAGTTTGATAGGGATTACACTGAAACTTTAAATTGTAAAGTATGAACATTTAAACCACATTAATTTTTCCAATTCATTAGCATGGCATATCTTACAATATACTTGTGTCATCTACAATTTCTTTCATTAATATCTTACTGTTTTCAGTGTACAAGTCTTTCACCTCCTAGTTAAATATATTCCTTGGTATTTTATTCTTTTGGAACAATTGTAAATGGAACTGTTTTTTGTTTTCTCTTCCTGAAAGTTCTATATGTGTAAAACCTGTAACAGGTTTTTTTTATATTAATTTTATATCCTGTAACTTTACTAAATTCATCTATTAGCTCTAATAGCTTTTTGGAGGAATCTTTATGGTTCAATATATACAAATATATCTGTGTGTGTGTATCAGTAATATCATATTACCTGAAAATAGTGACAGGTGTACTTCTTTCTTTCCAATCTGGACACCTTTTATCGCATTTTTCTTATTTGATTGCTGTGATGAGGACTTCAAATACTATGTTGAGTAAAACTGGTAAGAATGAATATCTTTGTCTTGTTGCTGATCTTTTTTTCTCCATTGATTATGATGTTAGCTATTGGTTTATTATATATGGGTTCATTATGTTGAGGTAAATTTTCTTTAGCCCTACTTTGTTGAGAGTTTTATTATAAATACATGTTAAATTTTGTCAAATGTTTTCCCTTCTTATGGTTAGACAATCACATCATTTTTATCTTTAGTTTTATAAATGTGGTATATAACATTAATTGACTTACAGACACTGAACCATCATGCCTCTTAGGGGAAAATTCCACTGGAATGTATGCTTCCTTTAAGATATTTTGAATTTCAGTTCAGTTCAGTCACTCAGTCGTGTCTGACTCTTTGAAACCCCATGAATTGCAGCATGCCAGGCCTCCGTGTCCATCACCAATTCTCAGAGTTTACTTAAACTCATGTGCATCGAGTCAGTGATGCCATCCAGACATCTCATCCTCTGTCGTCCCCTTCTCCTCCTTCCCTCATTCCCTCCCAGCATCAGAGACTTTTCCAATGAGTCATCTCTTCTCATGAGATGTCCAAAGTACTGGAGTTTCACCTTTAGCATCAGTCCTTCCAAAGAACATCCAGGACTGATCTGCTTTAGAATGGACTGGTTGGATCTCCTTGCAGTGCAAGGGCATATCAAGAGTATTCTCCAACACCACAGTTCAAAAACATCAATTCTTTGGTGCTCAGCTTTCTTCACAGTCCAACTCTCACATCCATACATGACTACTGGAAAAACCATAGACTTGACTAGACGGACCAAAGTAATGTCTCTGCTTTTCAATATGCTATCTAGGTTGGTCATAACTTTCCTTCCAAGGAGTAAGTGTCTTTTAATTTCCTGGCTGCAATCACCGTCTTCAGTGATTTTGGAGCCCCCCAAAAATAAAGTCTGACACTGTTTCCACTGTTTCCCCATCTATTTGCCATGAAGTGATGGGACCAGATGCCATGATCTTAGCTTTATGAATGTTGAGCTTTAAGCCAACTTTTTCACTCTCCTCTTTCACTTTCATCAAGAGGCTTTTTAGTTCCTCTTTATTTTCTGCCATAACGGTGGTGTCATTTGCATATCTGAGGTGTTTGATATTTCTCCCGGCAATCTTGATTCCAGCTTGTGCTTCTTCCAGCCCAGCATTTCTCACTATGTACTCTGCATATAAGTTCAATAAGCAGTGTGACAATATACAGCCTTGATGTGCTCCTTTTCCTATTTGGAACCAGTCTGTTGTTCCATGTCCAGTTCTAACTGTTGCTTCCTGACCTCCTGACCTGCATACAGGTTTCTCAAGAGGCAGGTGAGGAGGTCTGGTATTCCCATCTCTTTCAGAATTTTCCAGACTTTATTGTTATCCACACAGTCAAAGGCTTTGGCATAGTCAATAAAGCAGAAATAGATGTTTTTCTGGAACTCTCTTGCTTTTCTGATGATGCAGAAGATGCTGGCAATTTGATCTCTGGTTCCTCTGCCTTTTTGTTGATGATTTTTTCTTCTACATTCATCAGGGATATCAACCATAATATTCTTATTGTGATGGGTTTAGCTTTGGTTTTAGGTTAACACTGGCCTCACAGAACAAATTTGGAGTCATCTTTTAATTTTTTAAAATAGTTTGAGGAGTATAGGTATTAACTCTTCTTGAAAGGTTTGCTAGAACTCAACTGTGAGCCATCTGGTCTTAGAATTTTGTTAGTTGAAAGTTTTTTATTTGTTTTTAGTTAGTGATTCAAATCCATTACCAATATTTCTGTTAAGATTTTCTATTTCTTCACAATTCAGTCTTATAAAATTGTATATTTATAGAAATTTCATTTTTTCTGAGTTGTCTAATTTGTTGGTGTAAAATTTTTTTGTAGTAATCTCTTGCGATTCTTTATATTTCAGTGGTAACAGTTATCTTTTCATCTTTCACTTCTAATTTTATATATTTGGGCCTTCTTTCTATTTTTCTTGATAAGCCTAGCTAAAGTTTATTAATTTTGTATATGAACCAGCTCTTAGTTTCCTTTATCTTTTCTATTTTCTTTAGTCTCTTTCATTTATTTCCCTCTGATCATTATTTTTTCCTCCTAAATTTTGGCTTCAATATTTATTTTACTTACAATGTTAGACTATTTATTTGAGGTTTTCCTTGAAGGAGGCTTGTATCACTATGAACTTAGAACTGCTTTTATTGGATCTCATTGATTTTGGTAATTTGAATTTCTGTTTTCATTTGTATCAATGTATTTTTTAAAATTTTCTCCTTGATTTCTTTCTTGACACACTCCCTTCTGGACTACAAATTTCTTGTGGAAAAGTCAACAGATAGCCTTAAAGGAGTTCCCCTGTATGTAACTAATTTTTTTTCTTTTGCTGCTTTTAGATTCTCTATATTCAAATGTTAACTTCTTATGTATAATGTATCTTGGTGTAGACCATTTCAGTTCATCTTGTCTAGGATTCTCTGCACTTTTTGGACCTATATATCTGTTTCCTTTCCCAAGTTACAGAATATTTCACCTATTAGCTTTTCATATAAATTCTCTGTTGCTTTATTCCTCTCCTCATTTTAAGACTCTCATAATGCAAATAGTACTTTTGATGTTATCACAGAGGCAGCTTAAACTATCTTTATTTTTATTAATACTTTTTTCTATTAAGTATGTGTAATTTCTAGGCCTCTATCTTCCAGATTGCTCATTCATACTGCTATGTCATCTGGTAAACTGCTGATTCTGTTTAGCATATTTTTGCATTGTTATTGTGTTCTTCAGCTCTGATTGATTCCTTTTTTATATATTATAACTCTTTGTTGACTTTCTCATGCTGTTCATCTGTTCTTGTCCCAAGTTCCATGAGCATTTTCATGATTTTACCTTGAATTTTTGTCTAGCAGAATGCTTATTTCCATTTAATTGAGTTTTGGGGGGGCATTTTTGTCTTGTTCTTTCAGTTTTCAACATAAAGAAAATTGTTTCCTCAATTTGCCTAATTCTCTGTTTACTTCATTGTATTCAGTGGTTCTCCCAAGCTTGGAGGAATGGACTTACATAGGAGATTTCCTGTGCTGTCTAGCACCATGTTCCTCTCTGGCCAGCAGAGCCAAATGCTTCAGGAATGTTCTCTACGTGGATTTCTTGTACCTTTCTATTGTGATGGAGCCAGCAGTGGTAGAAGTGCCCAGACCTTAGCCTGGCTGGCTGCAAGGCCTTGTTTTGTGTGGTTGCTGTAGGCATGATAGTTTCAGGTAGCATTCTGGTGTGCTGGTTGCACAGCTCCTACTGGTAGGCAGCTAGGCAGAACAGACCACTGACATTGCTAACTGGCTCTACACTGTGTGATTGCTGTGAGCATGCTGGTGAATGGAGTATATTCACTTAGTACAACTAAGTACAAATTACTGAGAGGCCCAGTGGCATGCAATTGTTGCAAGTGTACTTATTGGGTAGGGCAGTTTCCAGCATTAATAGGCTTTCAAGGAAGTTTGCAAAATGGCCCACACCAATACTGGTATCTATATGATAGAACAAGATTACACAAATGGCGGCCATCAGTGTCTCAGTCCCCAGGAGCTGGGGAATCCCAGCTGTCTCCTGCCTCTTCTGGTGGGTGGTTTAGTCACTAAATCATGTTGGACTCTGCAATCCTATTAACTGTTGCCCACCAGGCTCCTTTGTCCATGGGACTTCCTAGGCAAGAATACTGGAGAGGGTTGCCATTTCCTTCTCCAAAGATCTTCCCAACCCAAGGATAGAACCCATGTCTCCTACATTGCTGGCAGTCTCCTACATTACAGGTGAATTATTGATCGACTGAGTCAAGCTGGGTCTACCTCAAAGTTTCCCAAACTGCTACCTCTGCGCTGCAACTTGGAATGAGATTTTGCATCCCCCTTTAAGAGAGAAATCTAGGTTTCCTATGCTTTCTGGTTCTCCACAATCTAAGTTTTGGTGGTTTTTAAAGCAAGATGTTTTGGAGGTTCATTTTCCAGTGCAAGACTTCCATGCTGGGGAGACTGATGTGGGGGTTAGACTCCTTGCTTCTAGGTGAAGACCAGTGTGGTTGTGATTTTCTACCAGCTTGTGGATTTCTGTCCTAGGCTGTGGGTCCTAACTAGAATGTGTCTCTCCCCCTTCCCCCATCATTTTTGTTGTGGCTCCTTTGTTATATCTTTAGTTGTAGAAAATCTCATCTGCTAGAATTCAGGTCATTCTCAGAAATAGTTGCTCTGTAAGTAATTGTAATTTTGGTGTGCCAGTGAGAGGTAGTGAGCTCAGGATCTTCCTACTCTGCCACACTTATCCATACTCCAACCATCTTAGTGTTATTTACAGAAAGATAGTTTAAGTTTGTAAGAGAAAATATTTATATGTTAGATCTTTTCTATTTGTCATAAATTTCCCAATCTCAGATTTCATTCTACCTTGAAAATTTTATCCTTTTCCTTTTCTAGGTCTATTTTTGCAACTATACTCACTCTTTTTGGGCTTAATACCATTTAAGGTACATGCTTTTTTTTTTTGGTGGTAAATAATCCATCTTATGAATATCAAAAACATTAAGCGTTAGTTGAAAAAATCAGGGTGCTAAATTTGTTGATGTTCATTTTTAAAAATTTGAATTTCCCCATAAAGTTTTCTGAACTCTAAGCCACTGATATTTAGATATGTCTAATATATTGCATTAGCCTTGTGAAATTATTTGCAGGTGTTTCTAAGATCATTTTAAAATATCTCAATATAAAAGCACCTTTTTTGACTTTTCAAAAATTAGGTTTATAAGAAAATAAAGCTTTGCAAAATAAGACCGTCATCTTAGAGTAAGTAACAAATACAAACAAAATATTTTATATATATAGCACTGTATTCAAATATATTACTTGGTGTCATGCTTCTGTATGTATGTAAGCAACTATAAATTCAAACAAATGGAATATGAAACATTCAGTTCAGTTCAGTCAGTCACCGTGTCTGACTCCATGCGACCCCATGGACTGCAGCAGGCCAGGCTTCCCTGTTCATTGCTAACACCCAGAGGTGACTCATACTCATGTCCATTGAGACGGTGATGCCATCCAACCTTCTCATCCTCTGTTGTCCACTTCTCCTCCAGCCTTCAGTCTTTCCCAGAATCAGGGTACTTGCAAAAGAGTCAGTTCTTGGTATCAGTTGGCCAAAGTACTGGAGTTTCAGTTTCAACATTAGTCTTTCCAATGAACATTCAGGACTGATTTCCCTTAGAATGAACTGGTTGGATCTCCTTGAAGTCCAAGGAACTCTCAAGAGTCTTCAGCACCACAGTTCAAAAGCATTAGTACTTGGGCGCTCAGCTTTCCTTATAGTCCAACACTCATATACATACATGACTACTGGAAAAAAAACATATCCTTGACTAGATGGACCTTTGTTGGCAAAGTAATATCTCTGCTTCTTAATATGCTATCTAGGTTGGTCATAACTATACTTCCAAGGAGTAAGCATCTATTTCATGCCTGCAGTCACCAACTGCACTGATTTTGGAGACGAAAAAAATAAATTCTGTCACTGTTTCCACTGTTTCCCCATTTATTTGCCATGAAGTGATGGGATCAGATGCCATGATCTTTGTTTTCTCAATGTTGAGCTTTAAGCCAACTTTTTCACTCTCTTCTTTCACTTTCATCAAAAGGCTCTTTAGCTCTTCTTCACTTTCTGCCATAAGGTTAGTGTCATCTGCATATCTGATGTTATCAATATTTCTCCCAGCAATCTTGATCCAGCTTATGCTACATCCAGCCCAGCTGTTTCCCATGATATACTCTGAATATAAGTTAAATAAGCAGAGTGACAATATACAGCCTTGACATACTCCTTTTCCTATTTGGAACCAGTCTGTTGTTTCGTGTAGTTTTAATTGCTGCTTCCTGACCTGTATACAGACTACTCAAGAGGCATGTCAGGTGGTCTGGTATTCCCATATCTTAAAGGATTTTCCACAGTTTATTGTGATCCACAAAGTCAAAGGTTTTGGCATAATCAATAAAGCAGAAATAGATATTTTTCTGGAACTCTCTTGCTTTTTTGATGTTCCAGTGGATGTTGGCAATTTGATCTCTGGTTCCTCCGCCCTTCCTAAAACCAGCCTGAACATCTGGAAGATCACAGTTTACGTATTGTTGAAGCCTGGCTTGCAGAAGTTTGAGCATTTCTTTGCTAGCATGTGAGATGAGTGCAATTGTGTGGTAGTTTGAGCATTCTTTGACATTGCCTTTCTTCAGGATTGGAATGAAAATTGACCTTTTCCAGTCCTGTGGCCACTGCTGAGTTTTCCAAATTTGCTGGCATGTTGAGTGCAGCACTTTCACTGCAGCATCTTTCAGGATTTGAAAGAGCTCAACTGGAATTCCATCACCTCCACTAGCTTTGTTCGTAGTGATGCTTCCTAAGGCCACTTGGCTTCACATTCTAGGATGTCTGGCTCTAGGTGAGTGATCACATCATCGTGATTATCTGGGTCGTGAAGCACTTTTTTGTACAGTTCTGTGTATTCTTGCCACTTCTTCTTAATATCTTCTGCTTCTCTAAGGTCCCTACCATTTCTGTCTTTTACTGAGCCCATCTTTGCATGACATATTCCCTTTGTATCTCTAATTTTCTTGAAGATATTTCTAGTCGTTCCCATTCTGCTGTTTTCCTCTATTTCTTTGCATTGATCACTGAGGAAGGCTTTCTTATCTCTCCTTGCTAGTCTTTGGAACTCTGCATTCAAATAGGTATATCTTTCCTTTGCTTCTTTGCTTTTCACTTCTCTTCTTTTCACAGCTATTTGTAAGACCTCCTCAGATAGCCATTTTTTTTCCTTCTTGCATTTCTTTTTATTGGGGATGATCTTTCTCCATGTCTCCTGTACAATGTCATGAACCTCCATCCATAGTTCATCAGGCACTCTGTCTATCAGATCTAGTCCCTTAAATCTATTTCTCACTTTCACTGTATAATCATTAGGGATTTGATTTAGGTCATACGTGAATGGTCTAGTGGTTTTCCATACTCTCTTCAATTTAAGTCTGAATTTGGCTGTAAGGAGTTCATGATCTGGGCTACAGTCAGCTCCCGGCCTTGTTTTTGCTAACTGTATAGAACATCTCCATCTTTGGCTGCAAAGAATATAATCAATCTGATTTTGGTGTTGACCATTTGGTGATGCCCATGTGTAGAGTCTTCTCTTGTGTTGTTGGAAGAGCGTGTTTGCTACGATCAGTGTGTTCTCTTGGAAGAACTCAATTAGCCTTTGTCCTTATTCATTCTGTACTCCAAGGCCAAATTTGCCTGTTACTCCAGATGTTTCTTGGCTTCCTACTTTTGCATTCCAGTCCCCTATAATGAAAAGGACATCTTTTTTGGGTGTTAGTTATAAAAGGTCTTATAGGTCTTCATAGAACTGTTCAACTTCAGCTTCTTCAACATTACTGGTCAGGGCATAGACTTGGACTACCATGATATTGAATGGTTTGCTTTGGAAATGAACAGAGATCATTCTGTCATTTTTGAGACTGTATCCAAGTACTACATTTTGGACTCTTTTTTTGACTATGATGGCCACTCCACTTCTTCTAAGGGATTCTTGCCCACAGTAGTAGATATAATGGTCATCTGAGTTAAATTCACCCATTCCAATCCATTTTAGTTCGCTGATTCCTAAAATGTTGATGTTCACTCTTGCCATCTCCTGTTTGACCACTTCCAGTTTACCTTGATTCATGGACCTAACATTCCAGGTTCCTATGCAATATTGTTCTTTACAGCATTGGACCTTGCTTCCATCATCAGTCCCATCCACAACTGGGTGTTGTTTTTGCTTTGGCTCTGTCTCTTCCTTCTTTCTGGAGTTATTTCTCCACTTATCTCTAGTAGTATATTGGGCACCTACCAACCTTTGAGTTCATCTTTCAGTCATATCTTTTTGCCTTTTCATACTGTTTATGGGGTTCTCAAGGCAGGAATATTGAAGTGGTTTGCCATTCCCTTCTCCAGCAGGCCACATTTTGTCAGAACTCTCAACCATGACCTATCCATCTTGGGTGGCCCTAGAAGACATGACTCATAGTTTCATTGAGTTAGACAATGCTGTGATCCATGTGATTAGATTGGTTAGTTTTTTGTGACTATGGTTTTCAGTCTGTCTGCCTTCTGATAGAGAAGGATAAGAGGTTTATGGAAGCTTCCTGATGGAATAGACTGACTGAGGGGGAAACTGGATCTTGTTCGGATGGGCTGGGCCCTGCTCAATAAATCTCTAATACAATTTTCTGCTGATGGGTAGACTGTGTTCCCTTCCTGCTCTTTACCTGGGGCCAAACTATGGTGGAGGTACTGAAGATATTGGTGACCTCCCTCAAAGGGTCCGATGCATTCACTGCTACAGTCCATGCCACGTGAGGAGACAAGACACGAGGAGATGACAATTTTGAAATTATGATCAGGTAGAATTTTCTAAGAAAATCTTTATACTTAAACTTATTTGATTGTTTCATGTACTGATGAAAAATGACTGGATTAACAGTGATTTATTCTATTAAATTATTTAGAATCTGATTATAATAATTAAGTGGTATTTAATTAAAATGCTTCTTCTAAGTGAGTTTTTGCTGCTTCACATTTACTGGCTCATTTGGATTACTCCATATTGTTTCTGTCCATAATATTATGCATAGTAGGAGTTGTCTTGGATCCTGAATTTTAATAAGCTCCATACAGCTGTTCACTGAACAGCAAGTAAGTGATGAACAAACATTAAAGTGCCTTATGAATCAAATATTAAGCTGTAGCTTTAAATTATGATTTTCTAAATTATATTCAACTGAAAATGTTAAAGTTCCTTATATTCAAAAGTAGGTTGGTATAACTATACTTTAAATTACAGCTCCTTGTCTACCTTTATAATTAATCTTTCATTCTATGAACTTTGTTCCATTAAATCTTTTCCATATAACCCCAAACTTTCTTGGTACTCAGTATATTGCTATTCTGATAAGATGTATTTTACACAGCACAGTCCTCTTCTTTTCATAAAACCTTTATCTCTGTAGTTAAAAAATATAAATACAGTTTTAATAGGGTTGCTATTGATTCCTCTATCACTGTGTACATATACAGAGATAATATGTATATAGATCAATACATAGAAAGGTAAACAATAATAAAAACATTTGCCCTAATATTTAGATGAGAGAAAAAATGAATCAAATTTTGCTCCCCACCATCAATTTCTGCATGATATTTATGTTGAGTGGAAAAAAAAAAAGAATTTCAACCTGTATGTTTACCTAGAGTTTCTCCATAAATATAGAGGATTTCTATTGACAGATGAATGGATAAGAAGATGCCACTCACACATACTCATATACACACACACACACTACACATAGTGAAATACTACTTATCCATATAAAGATGGTATAATACCATTTGTGATAACATGGATTGATCTTGAGGGTAGGTATTATGTAAGTCAAATATGTCATATGGAGGAAGACAAACACTGTAATATTTAATTCATATGTGGAATATTGAGAAAAAGAAATGAGCAAATTCAACAAAGGCATAGATACAGATTAATGGCTACCATATGGTAAGTCAGTTGCGGCGAGGGCAAAATGAATAAAACGGGTCAACTATATGGTGACAGATGAAAACTAAATTTTTGGTGTGGGGCATACTGTAGTGTATATAGATGTAGAAATATAATCTATGCATGAAATATACAACGCTATAAGGCAATGTTCAGTTCAGTTCAGTTCAGTCGTTCAGTCATGTCTGACTCTTTGTGACCCCATGAATTGCAGCATGCTAAGCCTCCCTGTCCATCACCAACTCCTGCAGATCACCCAGACTCACGTCCATCAAGTCAGTGATGCCATCCAGCCATCTCATCCTCTGTCATTCCCTTCTCCTCCTGCCCCCAATCCCTCCCAGCATCAGAGTCTTTTCCAATGAGTCAACTCTTTGCATGAGGTGGCCCAAGTACTGGAGTTTCAGCTTTAGCATCATTCCTTCCAAAGAAATCCCAGGGCTGATCTCCTTCAGAATGGACTGGTTGGATCTCCTTGAAGTCCAAGGGACTCTCAAGAGTCTTCTTAAACACCACAGTTCAAAAGCATCAATTCTTTGGCACTCAGCTTCCTTCACAGTCCAACTCTCACATCCATACATGACCACTGGAAAAACCATAGCCTTGACTAGACGAACCTTTGTTGGCAAAGTAATGTCACTGCTTTTGAATATGCTATCTAGGTTGGTCATAACTTTGTTTCCAAGGAGTAGGCATCTTGTAATTTCATGGCTGCAGTCACCATCTGCAGTGATTTTGGAGCCCCAAAAATAAAGTCTGACACTTTTTCCACTGTTTCCCCATCTATTTCCCATGAAATGATGCAACCAGATGCCATGATCTTCGTTTTCTGAATGTTGAGCTTTAAGCCAACTTTTTCACTCTCCACTTTCACTTCAATCAAGAGGCTTTTTAGTTCCTCTTCACTTTCTGCCATAAGGGTGATGTCATGTGCATATCTGAGGCAATGTTACCTTAGTTAATTAGAAAAAAAAAAAAAATATATATATATATATATATATACATCAAATGCCTCAAATGTTTATTAGAGTTTACACTAAATCATAATATTTCCAAAATACATCCTTATTCTATTACTTTACTAAAATCTCTAATGGGAAGAATATACATCCACAAAACATCTATCAATCACCAAGTCTGGAAATCCAACAGACATACTTAAAATGCATGTATAACATTTACACTAACAAAACATGAATTTGTTCATTTTTAAAATGTATTTTTTTTCATTCAACATATATTTAAATGTCTTATAGTGATACACACTGTGTTAAAAAGGGAATTTTGAGGAAAAGTTAGATTCATAAAAGCATTTTTTTGAAAAATAACTGCAATAAATTGCTAGTTTATTTAAATAATCCACACTAGTATTATTATGTTTTATAAACTTGGTCTTATTTCACTCATTGAGTGCCTCAACCATTGAATGCCTAGATGCTACCTAAGGAGTGTGTGTGTGTGTGTGTGTGTGTGTGTGTGTGTGTGCATGCTAAGTCACTTCAGTCGTGTTTGACTCTTTGCGACCCCATGGAATATAGCCCACCAGGCTCCTTTCTCCATGGAATTCTCCAGGCAAGAGTACTGGAGTGGGTTGTCTTGTCCTCCTCCAGGGAATCTTCCCAACCCAAGGATCAAACATGCATCTCCTGCAGGGCCTGCATTGCAGGCAGTTTCTTTACTGCTTAGCCACTAGGGAAGCCCATATGGTATGTTACTTAACATTGAAATTCATGAAATACTTAGAAATGGCCTAATACATAGTGATAATACTACACAAAAAAATGTGTTATTGTTATCATCATGATTGATCTCATAATAAACTCATTATTATTGTTATTGAGGATGGTAAAGGAAGATATTGAAAACACAGAATTCATAAAAGACTGAACATAAATGGGGAAGAAAACTATACAATCCTCAGTGGGTAAAGCATTACAGACAGAAGGAAACTGAGTTCAAAGATATGAGGCAGGAGCCTGCTGGGTGAGGTCAAGAAGCATAAAATAGACCAGTAGTACTGGACTGGTGTGGATGAAGGATGGCACAGAGAAAAATATTAAAGAGCTAGTGGCAGTCTCCATTGAATAGGACCTTAGAACCACTATAAAGAAATGGAAAACTTGAACAGTTTTAAGCAGAGAAGTGAGATGATCTTGTTTATGTTAGGATAACTCTTGCATTTTGTAGAGACAGTTGTGATGGCAGAAGTAGAATATAGGAAGATAGAAATCAATTAGGATGCGTATACAGAGATACTGTACCACTGCAATAATGTGCATATTGCAATAAAAAGTCAATTTTTTTGGTTTTCCAGTATATGTCATAGTTATGTTTATACTCTACTGTAGACTATTAAGTGTGCACTATGGTACTATGTCTTAAAAAACAATATAAAAACATTAATTTAAAAATATAGTTAAAATGTACTAGCCATCATCTGAGCCTTCAGCAACTATAATCATTTAGCAATAGCAATATCAAAGATCACTGATCACAGATCACCATAACAAATATAATAGTAGTAAAAAGCTTGAAATATTGCTAGAATTACCAAAATATGACACTGAGACTTGAGGTAGGCAAATGTTAGAAAAATGGCACCATATACTCTCTCCGGGAGTTGGTGATGGACAGGGAGGCCTGGCATGCAGAGTCGGACATAACTGAGTGACTGAATTGAATGGATACTCTCTCGATGCAGGGTTGCTAAAACTCTCAACATAGGATTTCTAAAACCTTCAATTTGTAAGGAAGATAGTATCTTTTAGACTCAATTAAGTTAAGCACAGTAAAATAAGGTATGTCTGTATGTGAGGCAAAATACAAATGAAGTTAAGAATGGATCCTAATGTTTGGCCTAACAACTTCAAGAACAAAGTTGCTATTTATTAAAATTTCCAATTATGCAGAAAGAACAAATTTGGTTGTGATGGTGGTTGGTGGGTGGGTTGAGGCGGGGGGGACCAGGAACTTAGGAATTTATTTTATTACACATTTAAATGGAGGTGGGGTATATGATTTAATATGAATCTAAAATTTAGAGGAAACACCCAAGTTCATTACATATATTTTGGGTTCCTTCTTGCCGTATAGAGAAGGTACTTGAACACATGAGGGTGAGAAAAAGAGGAGAGAAGGTGTGAGAACTGATCATCGCAGCATTATGACTTTTTAAAAGTCTTTAAGACTAGATAAGATGAAGTCTGGGATAAGTAGAAGGGAGGAGAGGATTCTCTCACAGAGTACTCAAAAAGAAAGCAAAAGCCAAAGGAATTCTCAGAACAGGAGGAGTTCGAAAACCTAATTCTCCTCTGCTTTATAAACTGTCCTTAAATAGTCCTGAATGTTTTTAAGTCCGACAGAATATTCAATAATAGATATCCTATATTAGGGTAATGGAGAAAGAAGACATGAAAAAAGTGTTTCATACATGTAGAAAACACTTAATGTGGATCTGAAGAAAAAAAAAACATTGTCATCTATTCTAAGAAGCATTCAAAAGACTGATCACATTAAGCCACAAAAGTCTTAAGTATTTTAGGTCAAAAAGTTTTCTGTTCTGCTTACTGGGTAACAACGAACCTCAAATCTTAGTGATTTAAAGCAAAAATGTATTAGCTTCTCTTATGAGTTTGTGCGTTGACTGATCTCAGCTGAGTAGATTTTGCTTGGGAAGTTTCATGCCATTTTAGCCAGAAGTCAGCTGCTGCTGCTGCAGTTATTTGTAGGCTCACCTGGGCTGGGCATTTAACATTGTCACTTACGTGTTTGACAGCTGATGCTGGCTTTTGACTCATTGCTGAATCTGGATCATCAATCAGAATGTTTACACTTGGCCATTCCTTGGGATTTGGGCTTCTTACAGCATGGAAATTGAGTTCTCAAAAAGAACATCTTAAAACAGAAAGTCCCAAGAACAAGAGTTTTAAAAGACTCAGGAGGAAGCTGTAAACTTCTCATGACTTTGAAATCGCATATATCACGATATTCTCGCCTGAGAAATCACATGGATAGAGGAGACTGACGGCTACAATCCACTGAGACCAAACAGTAGCTATGACAATCACTGCTTCCACAACATCCTATTGGTCAAAACCAAATTACAGGACAAATCCAGATTTAAGTGTAAGAAACTATACCTGAACATGGGCATGGATATATGTCTCATTGGGAGACCATTTTTGGAGACTAACTAATACTCTCTACTTATTATAAGTAAAAACATACTCTAGTTAAAAACATAAACTCATTTTAATTTTATTCTTTTGGTTCATAAATATTGTTTCTCTAATATGAAAATAATAACAGAATACATGTTTATTATAGAGAATTTTTAAAATGTTGATGAGGAAAAAGAAAAAGCAAGAGCCCACAATTTCATCACTTATAACTCACACATAATAGGTGGTTAACAAATTTGTTGAATTAATGAACAGGCAAATAATTAACACTGGAATTCTATCTTAACACTAAAATCAAGGAAAATAATGTTTGGAATTTTTGAATTCTCTTCTTACTAAAATTATGCCATAAATATTTTCATTGTATTGAATATTCTACTATACAATCATTTATATATTAAATAATTTTATTACATGGACAAGCCCAGATTATTAATTCAATATAGTTACTCAACAGAGAAGGTGATGGCATCCCACTCCAGTACTCTTGCCTGGAAAATCCCATGAATGGAGGAGCCTGGAGGGCTGCAGTCCATGGGATCGCAAAGAGTCGGACATGACTGAGCGACTACACTTTCACTTTTCACTTTCATGCATTGGAGAAGGAAAAGGCAACCCACTCCAGTGTTCTTGCCTGGAGAATACCAGAAAGTGGAGGCTGGAGGGCTGATGACTATGGGGTCGCACAGAGTTGGACACGACTAAAGCGACTTAGCAGCAGCAGCAGCATAGTTACTCAAAATTTTTACTTTTTTTTAAAGAAGGAAATTAGCATTATAGTAGTTAAAATCCTACTGCTTATGGTTAATTTCTATTACAAACAAAGGTGAGAAAATTTTAAGACTTTTTTAAAAATATGCATTGTGAATTTCCCTCTAAAGAGACTGGAATAATTCACATCACCTTTAGCGCTTTAGGGGAGTTTTCTTTTCCTCACACTCAACCATCAAAACACTTCCAGTACAGAAGATACAAGGATTTTAAAAATTTTGTCATTCAGTTCAGTTCAGTCCAGTCACCCAGTCATGTCCGAATCTTTGCGACCCCATGAATTGCAACACGCCAGGCCTCCCTGTCCATCACCAATTCCCAGAGTTTACTCAAACTCATGTACTTCAAGTCGGTGATGCCATCCAGCCATCTCATCCTCTGTTGTCCCCTTCTCCTCCTGCCCCCAATCCCATGCATATCAGGGTCTTTTCCAATGAGTCAGCTCTTTGCATGAGGTGGCCAAAGTATTGGAGTTTCAGCTTTACCTGCATTCCTTCCAGTGAACACCCAGGGCTGATCTCCTTTAGAATGGACTAGTTAGATCTCCTTGCAGTGCAAGGGACTCTCAAGAGTCTTCTCCATACCACAGTTCAAAAACATCAATTCTTTGGTGCTCAACTTTATTCCCAGCCCAACTGTCACATCCATACATGACCACAGGAAAAACCATAGCCTTGACTAGATGGACCTCTGTTGGAAAAGTAATGACTCTGCTTTTGAATATGCTATCTAGGTTGGTCATAACTTTCCTTCCAAGGAGTAAGCGTCTTTTAATTTCCTGGCTGCATTCACAATCTGCAGTGATTCTGGAACCCAAAATAATAAAGTCTGAAACTGTTTGCACTGTTTCCCCATCTATTTCCCATGAAGTGATGGGACTGGATGCCATGATCTTCATTTTCTGAATATTGACCTTTAAGCCAACTTTTTCACTCTCCTCTTTCACTTTCATCAAGAGGCTTTTTAGTTCCTCTTCACTGTCTGCCATAAGGGTGGTGTCATCTGCATATCTGAGGTGATTGATATTTCTCCTGGCAATCTTGATTCCAGCTTGTGTTTCTTCCAGTCCAGCATTTCTCATGATGTACTCTGCATAGAAGTTAAATAAGCAGGGTGACAATATACAGCCTTGACGTACTCCTTTTCCTATTTGGAACCAGTCTGTTGTTCCATGTCCAGTTCTAACTGTTGCTTCCTGACCTGCATATAGATTTCTCAAGAGGCAGGTCAGGTGGTCTGGTATTCTCATCTCTTTCAGAATTTTCCACAGTTTATTGCGATCCACATAGTCAAAGGCTTTGGTATAATCAGTAAAGCAGAAATAGATATTTTTCTGGAACTCTCTTGCTTTTTCCATGACCCTGCGGATGTTGGCAATTTGATCTGTGGTTCCTTTGCTTTTTCTAAAACCAGCTTGAACATTTGAAAGTTCACAGTTCACATATTGCTGAAGCCTGGCTTGGAGAATTTTGAGCATTACTTTCCTAGTGTGTGAGATGAGTGCAATTGTGCGGTAGTTTGAGCATTCTTTGGCATTGCTTTTCTTTGGGATTGGAATGAAAACTGACCTTTTCCATTCCTGAGGCCACTGCTGAGTTTTCCAAATTTGCTGGCATATTGAGGGCAGCACTTTCACAGCATCATATTTCAGGATTTGAAAGAGCTCAACTGGAATTCCATCAGCTCCACTAGCTTTGTTCATAATGATGCTTTCTAAGGCCCACTTGACTTCACATTCCAGGATGTCTGGCTCTAGCGGAGTGATCACACCATCATGATTATCTGGGTCATGAAGATCTTTTTTGTACAGTTCTTCTGTGTATTCTTTCCACCTCTTCTTAATATCCTCTGCTTCTGTTAGGTCCATACCATTTCTGTACTTTATCGAACACATCTTTGCATGAAATGTTCCCTTGGTATCTCTAATTTTCTTGAAGAGATCTCTAGTCTTTCCCATTCTGTTGTTTTCCTCTATTTCTTTGCACTGATTGCTGAGGAAGGCTTTCTTATCTCTTCTTGAGATTCTTTAGAACTCTGCAATCAGATGCTTATATCTTTCCTTTTCTCCTTTGCTTTTTGCTTCTCTTCTTTTCACAGCTATTTGTAAGGCCTCTTCAGACAGCCATTTTGTTTTTTTGCATTTCTTTTCCATGGGGATGGTCTTGATCCCTGTCTCCTGTACAATGTCATGAAGCTCCATCCATAGTTCATCAGGCACTCTATGTATCAAATCTAGGCCCTTAAATCTATTTCTCACTTCCACTGTGTAATCATAAAGGATTTGACTTAGGTCATACCTGAATGGTCTAGTGGTTTTGCCTACGTTCTTCAATTTAAGTCTGAATTTGGTAATAAGGAGTTCATGATCTGAGCCACAGTCAGCTCCCGATCTTGTTTTTGCTGAATCTATAGAGCTTCTCCATCTTTGGCTGCAAAGAACATAAACAATCTGGTTTTGGTGTTGACCATCTCCATGAAATTAAAAGATGCTTACTCCTTGGAAGGAAAGTTACGACCAACCTAGATAGCATATTCAAAAGCAGAGACACTACTTTGCCAACAAAGGTTCGCCTAGTCAAGGCTATGGTCTTTCCTGTGGTCATGTATGGATGTGAGAGCTGGACTGTGAAGAAGGCTGAGCGCCGAAGAATTGATGTTTTTGAACTGTGGTGTTGGAGAAGACTCTTGAGAGTCCCTTGGACTGCAAGGAGATCCAACCAGTCCATTCTGAAGGAGATCAGCCCTGGGATTTCTTTGGAAGGCATGATGCTCAAGCTGAAACTCCAGTACTTTGGCCACCTCATGCGAAGAGTTAACTCATTGCAGAAGACTCTGATGCTGGGAGGGATTGGGGGCAGGAGGAGAAGGGGATGACAGAGGATGAGATGGCTGGTTGGCATCACTGACTCAATGGATGTGAGTCTGAGTGATCTCCGGGAGTTGGTGATGGACAGGGAGGCCTGGTGTGCTGTGATTCATGGGGTCGCAGAGAGTTGGACATGACTGAGCGACTGATCTGCTCTGATCTGATCTGGTGATGTCCATGTGTAGAGTCTTCTCTTGTTGCTGGAAGAGGGTGTTTGCTATGACCAGTGCATTTTCTTGGCCACATTGGTCAGATGCAAAATGGGCAGTGTACTCACTATTTCATGCCTCCTCAAATTCTAGCACTTTCTTCACTTCTGAAATCTGGCTGAAAAATTGCAGTAACAATTCTTTGCTCTCCCAAGATGATCTGTGTAAACAACAACAGTTTACACAGTCCCTCAGAAGACTCTCCACTAAAATAAATGATCAGTTATGCTTGTGACAGAGTTGTGGACAGCTTCAAAACACACTCCTTCTCCTTCTTTTTCCTTATTTTTATTGCTGAGTGTGGGTTTGCAAATAAGGCATTTGCACATATATGTCACTAACCTGAGTTTTCTAGGGACTCCAGCCTAGAATAGGGTTCCAGTTACTAGATCCTAAGAACAAATCCAAGAGAGGGATTCCAAGCTAAATGCAGTTGACGAGATCCAGAAATACAAATGAGGTTGAATAAACACTGAAAATCCAGGTTAGAAAAGAAAAGGACTATCACATACAGCAGTATCGACTTGTGAAAAAAGACTAGTCTTTGGAATAACAAAAATAACATCTTTGAAACTTTTGGAATCACATTGAAATAATTATATGCAAAAAATATTTTGCACTTCTTAGTAATGGTCCATCTTGGTTTTATTTCAACTTATTTTAACATCAGAATGGTTTTTAGAACTACAACAGATATCTGGCCAAATTTATTGCAGTTTGTTGGTTTGTTAATTGACTTCCACATGTAGAAGACAAGGAGAGACTAAAGAGGCAGATTGCCTGGGTCCAGCCCCAGTGGATCCAGGGAAATTCAAAGGGGAGACAGCTTTGGCGATCAGGATATGATAGCTTTAATTAAATATTAATTAGAGATATAAAGAGTAATAGACTAAGGATAGCTCAGTGAAAAAATTCAGTGGAGAAAAGAGGCTGAATAACTTGGTTTACGTGGAAAGCTTATAAAATTCCAAAATAAGGAATTTACATCATCTACATAGGCCGCAGGCGTCCTCCTGTTCTCCCGAAGGAGAGGAGACACTAAAGCCTCCCCGGTCAGATCTTAGAAGCCCAGGCATAATTAATAGGCTTGATGAGCCTCCACGTTCCAGATGGGGATTCAGCCAGAAGGTGAGAGAAAGAACAACATGGGGAGATCAGTTTTTCGAGGAACTGATCCCATTTTTTATTTTTCCAGGGTCTGTTTTTATACACTGAGATGTTATACAAAAGTCATGTGGGGTCAGCAGTCCTGACTTTTATTAAAATCAGGTGCTTCATACAAATGTATACAGAGGTCTTAGGGGTGTTACATCATCTTCTGGCCAGGGGGCCTGCTGACAACTTATGACCCTCTCCTTGTGACAGCGGTCAGTCAACCAGAACACTTATTTCTCCAGGGGTGATTATTCTTAAAACAGACACCACCTTCCGAAGATACCAGATAAAGTTACATTCCTATAGGGTGGGGGTGTAGTGGGTTTTAATTAAGAAAATAATTAACTTAGCCTAAGGTCCAACGTGATTAATATCAAGGGTTAATACTTATTTCTTCTATATATTCATTAATGTATATAAGGGCAGGGGATGTGGAGACTTAGCAGCAAATATTGGCTCAACAAATGAAAAACCCTTCACCAATACAATTTCTAATCAGCCCACTATACTATACTAATATTTTTCTAACTTCTCTAAAGAACCTGTTTTTAGAAGGTTTAAAGCATCTCGTGCCTCTCACAGTTGGGAGGCTGTGAGCAATCACATGTGGCCGGACAAGCCTGTCAGGGAGGCTAGAGAATCTTCAGAAGAGTTTGTAGGTTGAAACACTCCTATCACACCCAGGAATTATTATTAACTAGAGCTGTAAGTTAACTCTTTTTCAGAGAGAAGTGGTGGGGGACAGCCCCCCGTAAAGTCAGAGGTGTAGGTGAGAGCACAAAGTAGTAAAGTAGGCAGGCTCTGATTTTGGGGGTAGATGCTTGAGAATTTCCAGGGGGACACCTGAGGCTGGATCCTGCATTAGGGTATGTAGAGCCTCCTTCCTCATGACCTTTGCCATGGGTGGAGTTCCTCACACTGTCTCCCAGCAGCTGATCATTCCAGATTGGTAGGTGGCAGTTTTAATAAATAAGGAACTTTACATATGAGGCTTGTCTTGGGCAACTGTAATATGGGTAGATCTCCACACCCACCTGACAGAATCTTAAGTTTATTATATAGAGGCCTTAACTGGGTTCAGTCATTTACTCAGTCCAGATGGTCTCAACTGCACCTTACTCTTTCAGCATTGCATTCTTGATAATATCTCCCATCATGTGAAGAGTGGGCAGAATGTACATTCCAAGGACAGGGAAGGGGATGAGCAGCCTCCAGTTGCCTGGCTCTAGCCCCTGGGTCAACCAGCTGTTATGTCCTCTTACTGACTTCCTCCAACATTCTCCCTCATGACTGGCTCTTACAAACTTACACGCTCCCTTCTTCAGCAATGTATCCTGAATGGTCAGCAAGGGTGGAGCATAGAGGTGACTCATTTGGCAGCTATACAGCTGCACTGAAGGCATATACCAGAGATCACATAAGCAAATGTAAGGGAACACACACACACACACACACACTTAAGATAATGATTCTTAACTTTTTTTTTTTTTTCCACCAAGAGCCCTGTGATCCAAACCAGTGATTTATTAAATCTACTAAACTGAAAGTTGGATCATATAGAATGTTATTTGTATTCTCATGTGATTTAATAAAGATACAGGCTCATTAGGTAAGAACATGTAACATTCTGTTTGGATAAAGACACTGGTATCTCCTTATGAGGTATCAAGTTGATCCAAAGCCATCCTATTTTGAGGACAACTTTTCTTATCACAAACATCTCAGTGTTCGGTACAGACAGGGTTTGTCAGCTATCATTTAAGAGTTGGTAGGTGAATTCAGTAAGGATTCCATCAATGGAGGGAACAAAGATGGTGGCCAAATGATTGTACAGTGGAAAGTAGAATGTGACCTATGGCCTTGAGAGAGAGTTGGCAAGTTGGGGGAACTTGGCATGGTTGCTATGCCATACATGTTGGCTGAGGAAGGCAGCAATATCACATGTGAGGAGATGAACCACAGGCAGGATATAGAATGGCATATCCATTTTCTCCTTTCCAATGATACATGTTGCATTCTAGGTATAATACAATTCAACACTTCTGACTTATAGCAGGACAATCAATGGAGATTGAATAGTTTCTCCTTCCCCAGCAACATGAAGTAACTCATCCATTCCAGTGAGACATTCTATTGCAAATTCCAGGAGATAATGCTTTTCCCAGGCGTGATGGGGCTCAGTGTTCTCAATAGCATACCACTTTGATCTCACAGCACTTTTTTTTTTAATATAAATTTATTTATTTTAATTGGAGGCTAATAAAAGCACTTTGAAACTTAGGGCAATGGCTGTTTCCTGCCACTTTCGTACCTTTAGAGTACTGGACATCTCAGCAGGGATCCCCAGACTGATATATGGGGCAACAGGCTATATTGGTTGATCAGTCTAATGTATTAAAGCCTAGAACAGCACTTGAGTCCACCTAGTCAAGGCAGTTTTACCTATTAGTTATTCAATTTGCTGCTTTAATATTTCATTTTTCCTTTCTACTAATCCTGCTGCTTATAAGTTATAGGTAGGATGAAACCTCCTTTCAGTGTCATGTTCTTTTGTCCATTCTTGCACATCATGACCCTTAAAATGTGACCCTCAGTCACTGTCTGTAACAAGGGTGGGAATCCATTATTGGTGCTCAGCCTTTCTAGCCCCCTCATGGTGGCAGCCTACTTTGCGTGGTAAGCTGTGAAAGCTTGGGTTAGGCCAGACACAGTGTCTATACAAACCAAAGCATATTTAGAATGCTTAATTGGTGCATTGTGCCAATATAATCATTTTGTCACACTCACTGGTTGAGAACTCTGGTGGATGGCCCCAGACTTCTTTGGCAGTTGTCCAGGACACTGTTTAGAATATATAGGATATGCTGTCAATGCAGTAACAAGGTCATTGTATTTCAAAAGGCATACGACATCTTTGGAAATATGCCATCCTACTACGGCACTATGGCGGCCACTCTTTCTATGTACTCAATCTGTCATATCTTCTAAAGTGTCAGTTGCTAGGACTCACACCTGAGCTATGGAGTAAGCTTCCTGATGGCCAGCACTGTCAGCTCCTATGATCCAGGATGTGAAATACAGTGAGGACTCCCTTGGGTTCTTGCAGGTGAAGCACCCAGTTCCTTCAGCCTACTGTCTCTAGAAATGTGGGTGCTACTAAGCCCTGTAGACTATGCAGATCCTCCTAGTACTCTCACCCCTATTCCAGTGGCAGCCCCTTGGCCTGTAGAGAGGGAAGGAAGTAAATTCCCACAGTTCCAGGGATACAGATGGGTCTAGTCTGGGCAGTTGGCCCGCAGGAACTGCAGTCATTATTCAGACCAATATTGATACCATCTGGATGGAAACAGGAATGAACTGCAACAACCAATGTATAATCACTCATGAACCCTGACCATAAAGGCTCTGCAGTGACAGTTGGCCTATTCTAAAGGAATTAACCCTATGTCTTGGATAATGGGAAGCCAAGGAAGAGATGACCACCAATAAGCCCTTGTGTGCTCAGGATATATGGAAAGACATTTGGGTTTATCTGCTTTGGAAGATGCCTGGAGCTTTAATCTGCTTCACTAATATTTTTGCCTTCTCACAGGTGGCTTGCCTCTCTGATCCTCAGTCTGACATGTGTGTTTTCTTTACCAGGCAGTATAAGAGATGAAAGCACTCTACCAGGTGGGGAGTAAAAAGCCTCTAAAATCCCCAAATCCTGACAAATGCTTGTATCTCCTTCATTTTCTAAAAGGTTAGATTGGCTTACAATGAGATCATGTTAGTTGCTCAGTCATGTACAACTCTTTGAAACCCCATGGTTGCAACCCCATGGTATGGCCTGTAGCCCACCAGGATCCTCTGTTTATGGAATTCTCCAATCAAGAATACTAGAGTGGGCTGCCATGCCATCCACCAGGGGATCTTCCTGACCCAGGGATCGGACCCAAGTTTCTTGCATTATACGCAGATTCTTTACCATCTGAGTCATCAGGGAACCCCAAAATATAGGCTTACATCTTGTCAGTTACAGTTTCTGAGACAAACTTCAGTGTACATGAAAGAATTAAACATGAGGACTCAGAATAATAAATACATATGGCACCGAGTTTAGAAGAGATTAGAAGACAGTAGCATCATTTTGAATTGGTCTACTCATAAAAGAGATTCATGGAAGATTGGAATATAAAATGGTAAAATATTTGAATGATGGAAAAATAAAAACTTATTTATGAATATCAGCTACGTATCTAGCACTGTGCTAATCATTTCCTATTTATTATCTGATTTTTATGCCTGCCAATTTAGAGATGAAAAACTAGAGACTCAAGGAGTTTAAAATTCATATTGATATATAGCAGAAACATACACAACATTGAACATTGTAAAGCAATTATCCTCCAATTAAAAAATAAATTATAAAAAAATAAAAGAAGTTTCACAGCAAATAAGGGACAGAATTATGAATTCAGAATATAAAGATATAATAGTTCCAAAAAGCCAATGAGAGTGAAAAACAAATGTTTGTTATAAAGTGGCAGAAGTCTCAATTCAAAGCTTCACTTTAGATTATGGCAGCTTTCATTGATAATCAGTACTAACACCTTTTGATCTTACTGATAATACAGCAAGTTATTTGCTTAGTAAACAATCCAGTTTCTGACAAATCTCAGTCTCCTTTCTGCTCATGCTTTCACTGAATTGTAACTGATGTCTCTAAATATTTTATTTTCCTTCAAATAATTGTCTAGTTCCTTCTGAGATAGGAAAAAGAAACAAACGCACTTGAAGAAGAAAAAAGCAACCTTCACAAATCATAAATAATTTATCCTCCAACTATAAAATTACAATATATCATGCTTAATGACACAGGAAAAATAAAAATATATAAAGCCTTCCTTAGGGATAGTCAACATTACCATAATGTTACATTATTTTCCAGTATGTCAAAGGGTATCACACTAGTTTTCAGTAGAGAATCATTTCCTTGCTATTTAATAATACCAAGTAACTAGTAATCCAATAAGAAACAAATCAGCAGGGCTATTTTATGTCACATACAATTTCAAGAGAGACCTTTTCAATGAGTCTACAACCTACACTTGTAAGTAATGAGCAAGTTTCATTGTATTATTCAGGATATTTCAGAGGCCATTAAGTGTGTACTGAAAAGAATTTAATTGGGAGCAAACCCAAAAATCTGTTGGTAAATCCAAATATGTAGATGTCATATTAATTTCTACATAATTTATCTCTGTACTCTCCTTTGTCATTCATTTTTATAGCAACGAAGATTAAATTATTAATGTATATACCTATAATAAACTTGGGGATAGTTTTGATCACAGCCTCCTGTACAATGTAATGAACCTCTGTCAATAGTTCTTCAGGCACTCTATCAAAGTTTTCTGTGATTATGGTTTTCATTCTGCCTGCCCTCTAAAGATAAAGATAAGAGGCTTGTCTGTCTATTTGTCACTTACACTGTATAATCGTTAAGGAATTTTATTTGGGTCTAGTGGTTTTCCTCGGGGAAGGCAATGGCACCCCACCCCAGTACTTTTGCCTGAAAAATCCCATGGATGGAGGGGCCCGGTAGGCTCCAGTCCATGGGGTCGCTAAGAGTCGGACACGACTGAGCGACTTCACTTTCACTTTTCACTTTCATGCATTGGAGAAGGAGATGGCAACCCACTCCGGTATTGTTGCCTGGAGAATCCCAGGGACAGGGGAGCCTGGTGAGCTTCCATCTATGGGGTCGCACAGAGTCGGACACGACTGAAGCGACTTAGCAGCAGCAGCAGTGGTTTTCCTACTTTCTTCAATTTAAGTCTGAATTTTGCAATAAGGAGTTCATGGTTGGAGCCACAGTCAGCTTCTGGTCTTGTTTTTGAAGACTGTATAGAAAGTCTCCATCTTTAGCTACAAAGGATATAATCAATCTGAGCTTGATATTGACCATCTGGTGATGTCCATGTGGTAGAATCTTTACTTGTGTTCTTGGAAGAGGGTGTTTGTGATGACCACTGTGTTCTCTTGGAAAAACTCTGTTAGCCTTTGCCCTGCTTCACTTTTTACTCCAAGGCCAAAGTTGCCTATTACTCCAGGTAGCTCTTGACTTCTACTTTTGCATTTCAGTCCCCAGTGATGAAAAGAACATCTTTTTTTTTTTTTTTTTTTTTGGTTGTAGTTCTAAAAGCTCTTGCAGGTCTACATAGAACCAATCAATTTCAGTTTCTTCAGCATTAGTGGTTGGGGCATAGACTTGGATTATTGCAACATTGAATGGTTTGCCTTGGAAACAAACAGATCATTCTGTTGTTTTTGAGATTGCACCCAAGTACTGCATTTTGGACTCTTTTGTTGGCTATGAGGGCTACTCCATTTCTTCTAAGGGATTCTTGCCCTCGGTATTAGATATAACGGTCATGTGAATTACATTCACCCATTTCAATGCATTTTAGTTCATTTATTCCTAAAATGTTGATGTTCACTCTTGCCATCTCCTGTTTGACCACTTCCAATTTACTTTGATTCATGAACCTAACATTCCAGATTCCTATGCAATATTGTACTTTACAGCATTGGACTCTATTTCCATCACGAGTCACATCCACAACTGGGTGTTGCTTTTGCTTTGGCTCAGCCTCTTCATTCTTTCTGGAGATATTTCTCCACTCTTCTCCAGTAGCATTTTGGGTACCTACAAATCTGGGAGTTCATTTTTCAGTGTCATAACTTTTTTTGCCCTTTCATACTATTCATGGGGTTCTCAAGGCAAGAATACTGAATTGTTTGCCATTCCCTTCTCCAGTAGACCATGTTTGTCAGAACTCTCCATCATGACCTGTTGGGTGGTCCTACATGACTTGGCTCATAGTTTCACTGAGTTAGATGAGACTGTGTTCTATGTGATCAGTTTGGTTAGTTTTCTGTGATTATGGTTTTCATTCTGCCTGCCCTCTAAGGATAAAGATAAGAGACTTCTGGAAGCTTTTTTCTGGGAGGGACTGGCTGTGGGAGAAGCTGGGTCTTGCTCTGATGGGCAGGGCCATGCTCAGTAAATCTTTAATCCAATTTTCTGTTGATGGGTGTGGCTGTGTTCCCTCCATATAGTTTGACCTGAGGCCAAACTATAGTGGGGGTTATGGCAGTAATGGAGACCTCCTTCAAAAGGAATTATACCAGCATGCACCACAGCTCCCAAGACTGTTGTATTCAGTGCCCATGACCCTCTGTCAGGCCACAGTCAACCCACACCTCTGCCAGAGACTCCTGGACAATCACAAGAAAGTCTAGCTCAGTCTCTTATGGAGTCACTGCTCCTTTCTCCAGAGTCCTGGTGCATACAAGGTTTTGTTTGTGCCCTCCAAGAGTCTGTTTCCCCAGCCTGGTAGAAGTTCTGTAATCAAATCCCACTGGCCTTCAAAGTCAAATTCCCTGGGTATTCACAGTTCCTTTGCCTGATCCCAGGTTGGGGAATCTGTTGTGGGACCTAGAACTTGTGCAACAGTGTGAAAACTTCTTTGATATAATTGTTCTCTAGTTTGTGGGTTGTCTGCTCAGTGGCCTTATGGTGGGTCTATTTGCAACCTCCTCCAAGAGGATTTATGCCACAAGCCACTCATCCCACGTCTGCTGCAGCCAGAGCCCCTGTCCCTGAGTCAGGCCACTTCTTAACCTGTGCATCTAGAGGAGACACTCAAAGGCAGGTCTGGTTCAGTCTCTTTTTGTGGGGTCTCTGTGTCCTGGTGTGTACAAGGTTTTATTTGAGCCCTCCAAGCATCTCTGGTAGTTATTAGGTTTGATTATAAACACGATTTTGCCCTTTTTACCATTTTTTCCTCTGCTCTTGGATATGGGTTATCTATTTTTGGTGAGATTCATCATTCTCCTGTTGATGGTTGTTCAGTAGAAAGTTGAAATTTTGGAGTTCTCACAGAAGAAGATGAGTGTGTGTCCTACTATGCCATCTTGAAATGACCCTTAAAAATAACTGAGAAAAGAGAAGGGAAAGGCAAAGGACAAAAGGAAAGATATGGAATCCAGTTGAGCTATTTCAAATCCTAAAAGATGATTCTGTTAAAGTGCTGTACTCAATATGCCAGCAAATTTGTAAAACTCAGCAGAGGCCACAGGACTGGAAAAGGTCAGTTTTCATTCCAATCCCAAAAAAAGGCAATGCCAAAGAATGTTCTAACTAGTGCACAAATGCACTCATCTTGCATGCTAGTAAAGTAATGCTCAAAATTCTCCAAGCGAAGCTTCAATAGTATGTGAAACATGAATGTCCTGATGTTCAAGCTGGATTTAGAAAAGGCAGAGGAACCAGAGATCAAATTGCCAACATCTATTGGATCATAAATAAAACAAGAGAATTACAGAAAACCATCTACTTCTGCTTCATTGACTACACTAAATCATTTGACTGTGTGGATCACAACAAACTGTGTAAAATTCTGAAAGAGGTAGGAATATCAGACTTCCTGACCTATCTCCTGAGAAATCTGTATGTAGGTAAGAAGCAGTAATTAGAATTGGACATGGAACAATGGACTGGTTCCAAATTGGGAAGGGAGGACGTCAAGGCTGTATATTGTCACCCTGCTTATTTAACTTATATGCAGATTACATCATACGAAATTGTTTTGGGCTGCATGAAGCACAAGCTGGAATTACAATTGCAGGGAGAATATCAATAACCTCAGATATGCAGATGACACCACCCTTATGGTAGAAAGTGAAGAGGAACTAAAAAGCCTCTTGATGAAAATGAAAGTGGAGAGTGAAAAAGCTGGCTTAAAGCTCAATATTCAAAAGATGAAGATCATGGCATCTGGTCCCATCACTTCATGGCAAATAGATGGGGAAACAATGGAAATAGTGACAAACTTTATTTTGTTGGGCTCCAAAGTCACTGCAGATGATGACAGCACCCATGAAATTAAAAGACACTTACTCCTTGGAAAAACAGTTATGACCAACCTAGACAGCATTTAAAAAGCAGAGACATTACTTTGCTGACAAAGGTTTGCCTAGTCAAAGCTATGCTTTTTCCAGTAATCATGAATGGAGGTGAGAGCTGGATCATAAAGAAATCTGAGTGTCAAAGAATTGATGGTTTTGCACTGTGGTATTGTAAAAGACTCTTGAGAGTCCCTTGGATTGCAAGGAGATCAAACAAGTCAATCCTAAAGAAAATTAGTTCTGAATATTAGTTTGATGGACTGAGGCTGAAGCTGAAACTCCAATACAGATGCTAAGAACTGACTCATTAGAAAAGACCCTGATGCTTTGAAAGATTCAAGGCAGGAGAAAAAGGGGATGAAGCGGATGAGATGGGTGAATGGCATCAACAATTCAATGGACATGAGTTTGAGCAAGCTCTAGATTTGGTGATGGACAGAAAAGCCTGGTGAGCTGCTGTCTATGGGGTCACAAACAGTTGGACATGACCGAGTGACTGAACTGATACATCTGTGATAAGCAATGCAAAAGATGCTAAAATGGAAAATTATAGGAGTAATGATAATAATATATATAATTATTTCATTAAACTTTAATAAGGAGCTCTTATATTCATAGAAAAAACACATAAGGCTTTTATGTTCATACATATGACATTAAATATATAATCTTCCAACTTCTAATTTATACATTCATTTATCCATATGTTTACTTACTAATTAACATATATTTATTCATACAGGCTAATCCATGATGGTTATTTTCTTTGATGAAGTTAGACAAAAAATAATACTTGCCTCCTGCCAGTTTCATAAATATTTAATAAAATAATCAATGCTAACTGTATAGGATATTTTCTAATAAATCATATATAGTACTATTATTATTACTAAAATAAATATGCTTATTAAGAGTCTAGTCTGAAAAAAGCTCTCTGATAAAAATAATTAGTAAAATATGTAAATAACTCTCTAGTTACATCTCAGTAGAAAAATTAAGAAATATACCCATATAATACTTAGAAAAGAACATGATATTAGATCCCAGAAGAAAAAATTCTATCAGAGGACAGAGATATTCTAAGCCAGAAGTCCTTCCTTCTATAGTATATATGACAATACTTTAAACATTCCTTTTAGCAGCTTTTTCACTGACTTGCTAGGCAGCCTACTCCATTTCTGGAGAAGTTTAAGTATTAAAAATCTATGCTGCAATATTCCATATCAAAACTGATTTCAGTACTTTTCTAAATATTTTCCATTTTATTCTTAATCTCTATCCAGTTTCAATAAAAAGCAAATTGAATCAGAAATATGGAAAATAATTTTCTTCAGTCTTTTTTTTAACACAGAAACTAGTAAATGACAAGTGAAATATTCTATATAGAATGTTCTTGTTCTATTTCTGCTGACTTCTAAATAAAATAGCCTAGGCAAAAGGATAAATAACAGGCTGACCTGGCCACATGTTCCCAATATATTATTAAACTGCACGATATTTCCTTTGGGAGGAAATTACGCTGCTATTCCCTTTACATTTTTTATAACAATAGATGTCTGAATTTCACTTAGGCCACAAGAGAGGGCTAAAAGAATAAAATTTTACAAAGCTGCGTTCAACTAATGAGAGATAAGGGAGCTCAGAGAGGCTTGAGTTTTGCCATGAACCCTGGTTTTCATTATAGCATTTGGGGAAGCAGGATATATCAAGGAGAGGGATTAAATGGCATGGGAAATGGTGAACATGATTAGATTTTATGTTTGAAGAGGTGTACTGGAAAATATGCTGTCACAATCTGACACGTATCTTCAGTTTTTCAGTTACAGGCAATACTGTTTCCCTAAATAAGACTATTTTTTAAAGTATTTATTCACTTTGTATTTTTCAATTTGAGCAGAATAATTGACCTCTTCTTGTTGACAATATTTGTTACTAGAAATGAAAGATATGTGATATTTGCCTTAGTATGCTTATTCTCATATTCTGCTCTTGTGATGTCACATTTTACCTGTCTACATTTGGTGTTGCTTATTATTGCAGGCATCAAGAGATGTGCACATGTCAAAATGCCTCTAGCTAGCAAATATATTTCTGGGAGACATAATGTTTTAAAGAGAAGCATAGGCACATGTCTATAAGCCAATCTGTCAACAGCTAATAAAGTATTCATATTATACCTCTAGCACAAGAAGTTGAAAAGAAAGCCCTTTCTAGTAACATTCCTCTACATGTAAATGTTAAAAAAAACTAATAATCAGAAAAAAAAATCTTTGCTTTTATAAAAGTATTTAACAAATACTTGGGCAAAATGAAAATTAATTGCCAAAAATATAAAATGCAAATTTCTATATCTTTTTTTGGTCAGTCAGTAAATGTTTTAATACATATATAACATATATTAATATTATTTCTATTATAAGATTATACTGATATTAATAGAAAATAATTCACAGTCTCAGACACTTTTATATTCTATATTTTGTAAATTTTTGGCTATGCCTCTGAAGCCCCCATATAAACAACAAAGTGAAAAAGAAAAAAGAAAGCAACTATCAAAGACACTTTTCTACAATGACAGAAAGGAATAATTATGCCTTAATTAAAACCAGAATATAACTTTGTTTAAAACTTTGAAGAACTAATGATATCAAATGTTATTTGAAATAGAGACCTTTAATAATATTGTGAAGAGTGAAAGAGATTTGTCTATTAAGACATACATATATATACACATAAGCATATATATATTATATAATTTAAATTTAAAGAGCATTGGATGTTAAATGTAATATTTAGTATATTATATTTTCTAAGTAAATAAACATTTAAAATATTATGTCATAAATTTCCATTTCTGGCCAAGATCAAATAAAAATGACTAGATTTGCTCTACATACTAAAACCAACATAAGATAGAATATATAAAACATGTTTTATAAAGCCCCAGATATCAGAAAATGAATGTCAGTTACCCTAAGAAACAGTAAACAAATGTTGTGACCTATATTTTATTACAAAGCACTGGTGATAAAACTTCACAATACATGAGGCATTTGGTTGATTTTGCAAGAGGGTAAATTCAATAATGAGGAATAATTAGCCTTAGACTGAGCAGGGCTCTGGCCATTCTTAAAAAGTAGTAGAAGCTAAATTTGAAAGGATAATACTATTTTCCAGGTATTTAACTGAGTCACAGAAGAAAGCTCAAAAGCATTTATACAAATTCAAAAATATCTAACAGCCAACAAGGAAGATGCACAGTTACCATTCATGAAGAGGAAGAAAAAGCCATCCTAGAACTAATACATGTGCTAGAATTAGCCATATTAAAAGAACTATAATATTTGTTCAAACCTCAAGGAGAATCATAGAAGCTATTTTGTAAATACCCACATTAAACAAAAAATAGACACTTATAAGATCAGAGCAGAAGTAAATGAAAATAAAACAAATGTAGAAAACCAATGAAACCCAAAGTTGTATCTTTGACAAGATCATTACATTAATAAACAGCTAGCCAAATTGATCATGGAAAAAAGAGAAACTTCACTAGAGATTATACAGATATTAAAATGATAAGAGCCTATTCTGAAAAGAAAATATGCTAATAAGTTTGACAACTTAGATGAAATGATGAATTCTTCCTCAAAAACAAAAGTTCATTCCGAAACAACCTGAATATCTTTTTATCTGTTATAGAAATTGATTTGTAGTCAAACATCTTCCAACAACAAAAAAACGAAAGTCAAGCCCAAATGGGTTCACTGGTAAATTTTACTGGTAAATTTCACTGGTAAATTTTACATTTAAGGAAAAAATATCAATTTGGCATGATCTTTTACAAAAAAAAATTACAAGGAGATAACACTTTCTATTTTTACTAAGTTAGAGTTATTCTGATAACAAAAGCAGTCAGACACTACACAAAAACTACACCAAAGGAAAACGTCTTTAACTGGGTAAAGAGTATCTATGAAACCCTATATGTAACGTCTTGCTGTACTGTGCTGTGCTTTGTCACTCAGTCGTGTCCGAATCTTTGCCAGCCCACGGGACTGTAGCCCACACGGCTTCTATGTCCATGGGGCTTCTCCAGGCCATTATACTGGAGTGCGTTGCCATGCCCTCCTCCAGGGGATCTTCCCAAGAAAGGGATCCAATCCAGGTCTCACACATTGCAGGCGGATTCTTCACCATTTGAGTCTAACAATTAAAGACCAGTTATGTTTTACCTAGGGCCTTCCCAGGTGGCGCTAGTAGTAAAGAACATACCTGCCAGTGCAGAAGACCCAAGAGTTGGGAAGATGCCTTGGAAGAGGGCATGGCAACCCACTCTAGTATTTTCGCCTGGAGGATCCCAAAGACCAAGGTTGCTGCCTGACTACTGTCCACAGGATCACAAGAGTTGGATGCACCTGAAAGAACAATACTGCATAGGAACCTGGAATGTCAGGTCCATGAATCAAGGCAAATTGGAAGTGGTCAAACAAGAGATGGCAAGAGTGAATGTTGACATTCTAGGAATTAGCGAACTAAAATGGACTGGAATGGTTGAATTTAAATCAGAGGACCATTATATCGACTACTGTGGGCAGGAATCCCTCAGAAGAAACGGAGTGGCCATCATGGTCAACAAAAGAGTCCGAAATGCAGTACTTGGATGCAATCTCAAAAACGACAGAATGATCTCTGTTCGTTTCCAAGGCAAACCATTCAATGTCACAGTAATCCAAGTCTATGCCCCAACCAGTAACGCTGAAGAAGCTGAAGTTGAACGGTTCTATGAAGACCTACAAGACCTTTTAGAACTAACACCCCAAAAGAATGTCCTTTTCATTATAGGAGACTGGAATGCAAAAGTAGGAAGTCAAGAAACACCTGGAGTAACAGGCAAATTTGGCCTTGGAATATGGAATGAAGCAGGGCAAAGACTAACAGAGTTTTGCCAAGAAAATGCACTGGTCATAGTAAATACCCTCTTCCAACAACACAAGAGAAGACTATACATGGACATCACCAGATGGTCAACACCGAAATCAGATGGATTATATTCTTTGCAGTCAAAGATGGAGAAGCTCTATACAATCAGCAAAAACAAGACCAGGAGCTGACTGTGGCTCGGACCATGAACTCCTTATTGCCAAATTCAGACTGAAATTGAAGAAAGTAGGGAAAACCACTAGACCATTCAGGTATGACCTAAATCAAATCCCTTATGATTATACAGTGGAAGTGAGAAATAGATTTAAGGGCCTAGATCTGATAGATAGAGTGCCTGATGAACTATGGAATGAGGTTCGTGACATTGTACAGGAGACAGGGATCAAGACCATCCCCATGGAAAAGAAATGCAAAAAAGCAAAATGGCTGTCTGGGGAGGCCTTACAAATAGCTGTGAAAAGAAGAGAAGCGAAAAGCAAAGGAGAAAAGGAAAGATATAAACATCTGAATGCAGAGTTCCAAAGAATAGCAAGAAGAGATAAGAAAGCCTTCCTCAGTGATCAATGCAAAGAAATAGAGGAAAACAACAGAATGGGAAAGACTAGGGATCTATTCAAGAAAATCAGAGATACCAAAGGAACATTTCATGCAAAAATGGGCTCGATAAAAGACAGAAATGGTATGGACCTAACGGAAGCAGAAGACATTAAGAAGAGGTGGCAAGAATACACAGAAGAACTGTACAAAAAAGAGCTTCACGACCCAGATAATCATGATGGTGTGATCACTGACCTAGAGCCAGACATCCTGGAATGTGAAGTCAAGTGGGCCTTAGAAAGCATCACTACGAACAAAGCTGGTGGAGGTGATGGAATTCCAGTGGAGCTACTCCAAATCCTGAAAGATGATGCTGTGAAAGTGCTGAACTCAATATGTCAGCAAATTTGGAAAACCCAGTAGTGGCCACAAGATTGGAAAATGTCAGTTTTCATCCCAATCCCAAAGAAAGACAATGCCAAAGAGTGCTCAAACTACCACACAATTGCACTCATCTCACACGCTAGTAAAGTAATGCTCAAAATTCTCCAAGCCAGGCTTCAGCAATATGTGAACAGTGAACTTCCTGATGTTCAAGCTGGATTTAGAAAAGGCAGAGGAACCAGAGATCAAATTGCCAACATCCGCTGGATCATCGAAAAAGCAAGAGAGTTCCAGAAAAACATCTATTTCTGCTTTATTGACTATACCAAACCTTTGACTGTGTAGATCACAATAAACTGTGGAAAATTCTGAAAGAGATGGGAATACCAGACCACCTGATCTGCCTCTTGAGAAATCTGTATGCAGGTCAGGAAGCAACAGTTAGAACTGGTCATGGAACAACAGACTGGTTCCATATAGGAAAAGGAGTACATCAAGGCTATATATTGTCACCCTGCTTATTTAACTTCTATGCAGAGGACATTATGAGAAATGCTGGACTGGAGGAAACACAAGCTGGAATCAAGATTGTGGGGAGAAATATCAATAACCTCAGATATGCAGATGATACCACCCTCATGGCAGAAAGTGAAGAGGAACTAAAAAGCCTCTTGATGAAAGTGAAATTGGATAGTGAAAAGGTTGGCTTAAAGCTCAACATTCAGAAAATGAAGATCATGGCATCTGGTCCCATCACTACATGGGAAATAGATGGAGAAACAGTGGAAACAGTGTCAGACTTTATTTTTCTGGGCTCCAAAATCACTGCAGATGGTGACTGCAGCCATGAAATTAAAAGACGCTTACTCCTTGGCAGGAAAGTTATGACCAACCTAGATAGCATATTCAAAAGCACAGACATCACTTTGCCAACAAAGGTTCGCCTAGTCAAGGTTATGGTCTTTCCTGTGGTCATGTATGGATGTGAGAGCTGGACTGTGAAGAAGGCTGAGCCCCGAAGAATTGATGCTTTTGAACTGTGGTGTTGGAGAAGACTCTTGAGAGTCCCTTGGACTGCAAGGTGATCCAACCAGTTCATTCTGAAGGAGATCAGCCCTGGGATTTCTTTGGAAGGAATGATGCTAAAGCTGAAACTCCAGTATTTTGGCCACCTCATGCGAAGAGTTGACTCATTGGAGAAGACTCTGATGCTGGGAGGGATTGGGGGCAGGAGGAGAAGGGGACGACAGAGGATGAGATGGCTGGATGGCATCACTGACTCGATGAATGTGAGTCTGAGTGACCTCTGAGAGCTGGTGATGGATAGGGAGGCCTGGCGTGCTACAGTTCATGGGGTCGCAAAGAGTCGGACACGACTGAGTGACTGATCTGATCTGATCTGAATGCTAACTAACACACACTCGGTTCACTTCTGTCACTCAGTCGTGTCTGACTCTTTGCGACCCCATGGACTGCAGCTCTCCTGGCTTTCCTGTCCATTACCAACTCCGGGAGTCTATTGAGTTGGTGTCTATGTCTATTGAGTCGGTGATGACATTCAACCATCTTAGCCTCTGTCGTCCTCTTCTCCTCCTGTCTTCAATGTTTCCTAGCATCAGGGTCTTTTCCAATGAGTCAGGTCTTCGCATCAGGTGGTCAAAGTACTGGAGTTTCAGCTTCAGCATCAGTCCCTCCAATGAATATTCAGGACTGATTTCCCTTAGGATGGACTGGATGGATCTCAGTGCAGTCCAAGGGACTTTCAAGAGTCTTTGTCCAACACCATGGTTCAAAAGTATCAGTTCTTCAGTGCTCAGCTTTGTTTATAGTTCAACTCTCACATGCATACATGACTACTGGAAAAACCATACCTTTGACTAGATGGACCTTTGTTGGCAAAGTAATGTCTCTGTTTTTTAATATACTGCCTAGGTTGTTCATAGCTTTTCTTCCAAGAAGCAAGCGTCTTTTAATTTAACATGCACTCACGTTTTACCTAACTTTAGTAACAAGATTATCTATTCATGCTACTTCTATTCAACATTATATTAGAGCTCTGAGCCAAAGCAATAAGGTAATATAAAGAGAGATAAAAAAAAAGGAAAGAAAGAAAAGAAGAAAGAAAGAAGGAAAGACAAAATGAAAAGTATCCAGACTGACACAGAAGTAAAACCCTTTACTTGCAGACATAATCATAAAAAGTAACCTACTAGAGCTAAGTGAGTTTATCAAGTTCCAAGAGAACACCAGTACAAAAATTAGTTACATTTGTACCTAGTCAGCAACATCAGAAAAATAATCAGAAAATAAAATTTTTTAAAATACCACTTAAAATAGCACCAGAAATATTAAATATCTTGGGATAAACAAAACAAAAATGTAAGTTATTCATACAGTAAAAATTAGAAAATTTTGCTGAAAATTTTAAAGGGTGATTTAATAAATAGAGAAATATACCTTAGTTACAAGTTATACACAATATAATTAAGATGCAAATTCTCTCCAAATTGATTTATAAATTTAATGCAAATCCAATCAAAGATTGAGCAGGCTTTTTTTTTTTTTTTTTTTGTAGAAATTCAAAACTGTTTCAGGAAATCATATAGAAGTATGGAAAGCAATTCTGGAATATCAAAATAAATCTTTTTCAAAGTTTTTTTTATAAAATACTGTAATCAAGACTCTGTAATGTTGTCATTAAGATACACAATTATATTAAGAGAATTTTATAAAGGTTCAGGAATTGATTTAACATATATAAACAATTTATTTTTGACAGAGGTGCAAAGGCAATTCAATTGAGAACTGACAGTCTTTTCAACAAATGGTATAGAAACAACTGGATATACAAAATAAAAGAAAAATGTTACACATATTTACCATACACAAATATAGTAAAAAGTTCATAAACTTTAATATAAAATTAAAACCCATAAAACTTTTAGAGTAACTATGAACTTTTATGTAGGTTATATTATAAAAAATCCACAAAGCTCGATAATCAGGAAAGAAAACTTCTAATTTTTGTAAATGGGTAAAAGATGTGAATAGACAGTTCAACAATAACAAAAATACAGGTAGATTAAATACACAAATATGTAGATAAGATGATATATCGACAAGAAATGATACAAGGAAAAGATAAGCAACACAGTTATTTGTTCAATGAAAATTATAACTATAGTGAGACACAATTATGCACCTATTATGCTAAAATTATATATACATATGTATATGCATATATGTATGGAGGTGTGTATACACACACACACACACATATAATATACATAAGGACTGGCCTTACCACATGTTGATGAAAATATAGACAAACTAGAATTCTTTTACATTGATGTTAAGAATACAAACTAGCACAAAATATGCACATGATAATCCAACTCAGCAATAAAAAGTAATGAACTACAAGATACAAAATGGAGGAAACTTAATGTATAATCATTTCAAATAAAAGAAGCCACACATAAAAGGTATGATTTTAATTACAGTAAATATAAAATTCTGGAAAATTCTTACCTTTGGTGTCAGAAAGCAGATCAGTGTTTGCCTGCAAATAGGAGAGCTAGAAAGAGAGGGAGATGATACAGGGGAAGAAAGAAATTTGGTGGTGGTGGTGGTCGTGGTAGTAATGGTTTCGTCACTAAGTAATGTCCAACTCTTGCGACCTCATGAACTGCAGCCTGCTAAGATCCTCTGTCCATGGGATTCTCTAGGCAAGAATAGTGGAGTGGGTTGCCATTTTCTTCTCCAAAAAGAAATTTGGTAGTGATCAATATGTTCATTTTCTTACTTGTGGTCTTGATTTCATGATGATAGACTAATGTCAAGACTTCATCAAGCTGTACAATTACATATGACATTTACTCCTTAATAAAGTTGTTACAATTTGTTATTATAAATTATTTCCACTAAATGCATCACCAGGGACTTCAGCATGGTTTCGAGATCATTTTAAACTACTATAAACTATTTCAGATTTGTAAGTTCTTTGTGTGTGTGTATGTATATATAAGTACACACACGCACATATATCTTCCTGCAACGCAGGAGACACAGGTTCAATCCCTGGGTCAGGAAGATCCCATGGAGAATTGAGTGGCTGCCCACTCCAGTATTCTTGCTTGAAGAATTCCACGGACAGAGGAGACTGACAAGCTATAGTCCATGGAGACACAAAGAGTTGGATATGACTGAGTGACTAACACTTTCACATTTACACTTTTTAATATATATATATATATATATATATATATATATATAAAAACTTTAAAATAACAAATTTCTTTTTCATATATGTTTTATATATATATATATATATATATATATATATATATATATATATTTCCTCAATAAAAAGTTCTGGGACTTTGGAACTGTATATTATAAGTTACCTAAGACAGTTGAAGTGAGCACAGTAAAGTCAGCCATCCAATAAGCATGTTCCTTCTCTAGATTAGAAATTACATATTCTAGTTTAACTTTAGGAAAGAATAGAAAAACAAGTATTAATGTGTTTATTGCATGTTTTTATACTTTAATAAAGCTATTGCTGAAAGAAATTTGCTTATATATGATAGAGATTCTATTATCTGCCAAATGCATCTCTTCATTTCAGACTACCAGAAAGAGATTTACACATTACTCTTAAAATAAGGAAATGTCATGCAGTTTGTATACAGATTTCCCTAAGTTCCAACTATAAAATGGTGTTGAAAGGGAACAGAGTATTTTCAGTTGGGTTCCCCAGAAATAGACTTTGAAACAATATTTTAGACAGTTCCAGAAGGTATCAGTACAGGAGTAGGGAAAGAAGACAAGAAAGATACGAAAGCCAATTTAGCACATCAATAAGTGAGATATCACTTTCTAGATGTTGTGATCACTCACCTAGAGCCAGACACCCTGGAATATGAAGTCAAGTGGACCTTAGGAAGCAACACTATGAACAAAGCTAGTGGAGATAATGGAGCTCTAGCTGAGCTATTTCACGTCTTAAAAGATGATGCTGTGAAAATGCTGCATTCAATAGGCCAGCATATTTGGAAAACTCAGCAGAGGCCACAGGACTGAAAAATGTCAGTGTTCATTCCAATCTCAAAGAAAGGCAATGCCAAAGAATGTTCAAACTAATGCACAATTGCATTAATCTCACACACTAGTAAAGTAATGCTCAAAATTATCCAAGCCAGGCTTCAATAGTACATGAACCAGGAACTTCCAGATGTTCAAGCTGGATTTTAAAAAGATAGAGGGTTATTAACCTTGTATACGAGACAGCAAAAGAGACACTGATGTATAGAACAGTCTTTTGGACTCTGTGGGAGAGGGAGAGGGTGGGATGATTTGGGAGAATGGCATTGAAATATGTATAATGTCATATATTAAATGAGTCACCAGTCCAGGTTCGATACACAATATTGGATGCTTGGGGCTGGTACACTGGGATGACCCAGAGGGATGGTATGGGGAGGGAGGAGGGAAGAGGGTTCAGGATGGGGAACACATGTATACCTGTGGCAGATTCATTTTGATATATGGCAAAACCAATACAAATTTGTAAAGTTAAATAAAATAAAATTTTTAAAAAAAAAAAAAAATATGAAAAAAGAAAAGACAGAGGAACCAGAGGTCAAATTGCCAACATCTGTTGGTTCAAAGAAAAAGCAAGAGTGTTCCAAAAACTACTGATACTATAGTTCCAGAAACTATAGTTCTACTTCTGCTTTATTGACTATGCCAAAACATTTGACTGTGTGGATTACCACAAACTGAGGAAAATTCTTCAAGAGATGGGAATACCAGACCACCTGACCTGTCTCTTGAGAAATCTGTATGCAGGTCAAGAAGCAACAGTTATAACTGGACATGGAACAACAGACTGGTTCCAAATTGGGAAAGGAGTATAACAAGGCTGTATATAGTCACCCTGCTAACTAACTTATATACAGAGTACATCATGCGAAGTGCTGGACTGGATGAAGCACAAGCTGGAATCAAGATTGCTGGGAGAAACATCAGTAACCTCAGATATGCAGATGACACCACCCTTATGGAAGAAAGTAAAGAGAAACTAAAGAGACTCTTGATGAAAGTGAAAGAGCAGAGTGAAAAAAATTGATTTATTTTCAACATTCAAAAAATAAAGATCTAGTCCCATCAGATCAGATCAGTCGCTCAGTTGTGTCCGACTCTTTGCGACCCCATGAACCACAACACGCCAGGCCTCCCTGTCCATCACAAGCTCCCGGAGGTCACTCAGACTCGCATCCAACGAGTCAGTGATGCCATCCAGCCATCTCATCCTCTGTCGTCCCCTTCTCCTCCTGCCCTCAATTCCTCCCAGCATCAGAGTCTTCTCCAATGAGTCAACTCTTCGCATGAGGTGGCCAAAATACTGGAGTTTCAGCTTTAGCATCATTCCTTCTAAAGAAATTCCAGGATTGATCTCCTTCAGAATGGACTGGTTGGATCTTCTTGCAGTCCAAGGGACTCTCAAGAGTCTTCTCCAACACCACAGTTCAAAAGCATCAATTCTTCGGCGCTCAGCCTTCTTCACAGTCCAGCTCTCACATCCATACATGACCACAGGAAAGACCATAGCCTTGACTAGGCGAACCTTTGTTGGTAAAGTAATGTCTCTGCTTTTGAATATGCTATCTAGGTTGGTCATAACTTTCCTTCCAAGGAGCAAGTGTCTTTTAATTTCATGGCTAGTCCCATCACTTCATGGCAAATAGATGGGGAAACCATGTAAACAGTGACAGACTTTATTTTCTTGGGCTCAAAATCACTGCAGATGGTAACTGCAACCATGAAATTGAAAGATGCTTGCTCCTTGGAAGAAAAGCTATGACAAACCTAGACAGCATATTAAAAAGCAGAGACATTGCTTTGCTGACAAATATCCATCTAGTCAAAACTATGGTTTTTCCAGTAATCATGTATAGATGTGAGAGTTGGATTGTGAAGAAAGCTGAGCATGGAAGAACTGATGCTTTTGAACTGTGGTGTTGAAGAAGACTTTCGGGAGTCACTTGGACTGCAAGGAGATCAAACCAGTCAGTCCTAAAGGAAATCAGTCCTGAATATTCATTGGAAGGAAAGATCCTGAAGCAGAAACTCCAATACTTTGGCCAATACTGGTGCGAAGAATGACTCAATGGAATAGACCCTGATTCTGGGAAAGATTGAAGTCAGGAGGAGAAGGGGATAGCAAAGGATGAGATGGTTAGATGGCATCACCATCTCAATTGGTATGATTTTGAATAATCTCTGGGTGTCAGTAATGGACAAGGAAGCCTGGCATGCTGCAGTCCATGAAATTGGAAAGGGTAGGATGTGACTAAATGACTGAACTGAACTGATCACTTTTACCAGCTAGGAGTCAGTTCCACTAGAACATCTGGAATACTATATATAACATACCTGCCTGAGTCAGACAAGATCCAACACAGAGGGCCCAAGAATTTGGTGTCTATTTTTGCCAACTCTCATTCATCAGCCGAAGGCAGCTCCAGGGTGGGTTCTTTCACCAGTATTTTCACATACTCCATGTGAGGGGCTGAGCATACATTTACTGTCAGGGGAGACCCTCATGCAGTCCAGTACATATTTATGATGAATGTCAAGGGCATATGGGTGAAGCATGGATAGTGTTTGTTTCCAAATTTAGTAAAAATAATATTCTGTATTCCTTAAGAATTTACTAAATATTACTGATACAAATAAAGATTGACTTGGGCTTCCCAGGTGCTCAGTGGTAAAGAATCTCCCTGCCAATGCAGGAGACACAGGTAGGGAAGGTTACCCTGGAGAAGGAAATGGCAATCCATTGCTATTCTTGCCTAGAAAATCCCATGCACAGAGAAGCCTAGCAGGCTACAGTACATGGGGTCACAAAAGAGACAGACATAACTTAGCAATCAAACAACAACAAAGATTCAGGAAGAAAAATAAAGATAAAAGTATCATTCAACAGCAGCAATGTTTCTATAATTATGCATAGTGACAGTTAATATCAAGTTAAACAAAGTCTTAATCCAAAAGCACCAGGGCTTTGAATTTATAAATTGGAGGTTACCTGTGTTGTAGATGAAATCAGTAATGGCAATGAGTTATCAGCAAGGGTATCTCATGAGCTCTGGAATGAAATTACAGGCCTTTGCAGGGATAATGCTAGAAAAAATGTATACTTGTGAAAGGACTGATAGAGGAAGTCTATTAGCTGAGATTTTACAGTTTACAGGTGACTACTGAACAATATGGGTATGAACTTTGCAAGTCTACTTACAGGCAGGTTTTTTTTTTTTTTTTTTTCCAGTAAATACTACATTACTCTACTATCTGCAGCTGGTTGAACTGAGGTGGTGGAACCATACAATGGAGGAATGACTATAAAGTTATACATAGATTTTCAACTGGAGAAAGGCTGGGTGCCCCTAACCACCTTGATTGTTCAGCAGTCAACTGTACATTAGAACAATGATGTGTTACCACATGCAAGGGGGGAGGGGGTATTATAAAGCTACATGGAAAAAACAGAATCCAAGAAAGTGTCTCACCAGGAAACTTCACTCAGCACCCTCTGCCTTCCAGGATGCAGCAACAGTTCTAAAGCACCAGTATCAGCTTTAATGATCAATGACCTAGTCAGCTGCCCGTCCCTTGGTGAATGTGTGCTCAGTCACTCAGTTGTGTCCCACTCTTTGTGACCTCAAGGATGGTAGCCCACCAGCTCCAATGTCCATGGACTTTTCCAGCCACGAATACTGTGGTGGATTGCCATTTCCTCTTCTAGAGGATCTTCCCAACTCAAGAGTCAAACTTGCATCTCTTATGTCCCATGTTGGCAGGTTGATTTTAATCACTGTGCTACCTATGAAGCCCTCTTGTCCCTCAATAGAGAACATCTGATAGCCTTACTCCAAATATTTAGCATCACAAGAATCCACTCTCCCTGTTTTCTAATTTTCTACATTTATGACTACTGTTTGATTCTATTATCTCCAACTATGATTCCCTCTTTTGCTCTCTGCTTCATGTTCAAATTCCCCAAGAGATGGGATCTAATGATATGTTAGTCACTCATTACTCTGAGGCAACACTATTTCCTCAAAACACTATTTGAGGCAACAAGGTAGCATTCTTATTACAAGACAGTTTAGAATCATTTCTTTTGCTAGGGTGCAGATTCCTAGTCTAATATGTTATATTGTGGTGGCCCAGTCAGGTGACAAAAAATCCTGACCACTTGTGGAAAGCACCCTGTTTCTGGTCATATTCTTCAGAATGAGGATTAAGTATGCTCAGCACTTAGCCACTACTCTGGAAATCTACCAGAAAGAGGAGAGCAAATGATCAGGTTTCCACTAAACTTTTTTCAAAGAATAAATATGTTTCCTGGAATGGGGTAATGAATTCATGTGTGAAACCATTAGCTAGTGTTTATTATATTAGTTTCTTAAGAAAGACTCTAAGCAGATATGACACAAGACAGAGTAGATTTGATAGTAATATGGCATATTAGATGAGAATGTGACACATGAACCAGAAACAGGCTCAAGCAAGGAAATTACTAATGGATGTACCTGAAAACAAATGCATATGCTTTCATAAGAGTAACTGGTGCCTTTTTGGTCTTTTTGGAATGTTCATAATTTTGCTTAAGGCAAGCCCTAACAGTCAGTAATATAAATTGCTCTTTGGTTATTCAATATTCAGAACAGTACTTTCATTCTTTAAAAATTAAAAGATTAGGACACTGTTACTACTCTCTCATACAAATTAATGATACTGGTTTGAGTGAGCTGTTTCTAAAGTAGTTCCAGATTCGGTTGTGATTTATATATGAAAAACAAATGAAGTTTCATTGACATTATCATTATTAGCAATTTAATTAAATTAATGTAATTGAAAAGTGACCAAGTGTCAACACATCACAATAAATGCATTTTAAACACCTTGAGTTGGCATGGCACCTATGATTGAGTTGCATAATAAAGCTTCAAGCAGAAACCATGGCAAAAGCTTTTTTTTTTAAGAAAAAATATAGCTTCACTACAAGGGAGTCTAATTTGAGGAAATCTTTAATTATTAATATTTCTGGGGAATGTTTTTCCTTCCCAAAAAAGGAACTCTTTTCCTTTTTGCCCTCAATAACAACAGCTCCTACAGCAATGTACTTTCTAATATCCTTAGTACTTTATCTGTTGGCAGTTTGTTAAAAGAAAAACAGACAGTGCCAAGTCTAGTAATGAAGTGGACTGGTAAATCATAAAGCTGTACATCTTATTGACATGGAGCATAGTTGTCTTAATCATTGACTTAAATGAGTGCAAAGGAATGAAGAGATTTCACAGAAGATCATGTCTGAAAGCTTAAGTAAAATACAAATATTTTAAATAAAACATATATGTTCAACATTCTCTCTCCTAGTCTTGTGCCAGGAACTGTGGTTAACACAAAGATGAATAAAGCACAGTTTTTGATTATTTACAGTTACAATCTATGAAAAGTTAAGTAACTTGAAATAACAATTCAAGATAACAAAAGAAAATTTGACATGTTGGCCCATGATTAATATAACCTATATAGATGATAATTGCTTTAAGTGCTCTGTACAGGATTTAATGTAAGGAAAGTTAAACTGAGAATTATTCTGAATATGCTTAAATTTAGATTAAATTATTTAAGATATAGACTGTGTTTTAAGATTTTGGTTTTAGATAGACACTGAATTAGAGATAATTTTATACTTCTTAGAATACATTTGAAAATATTTATATCTCAAAGTGCTACTATGCTCTGTGTAATTATAATGAAGCCCATCAATTAATAAGAATTAAACTCCCAAACCCTAGTAGAGAGTGCCCTGTGACCACCAGACCCATCTGCGATAGGCAAAAGCAGTGTCCCTTTGCAGAAAGACATGCAAAGAAGACTATGGTAAGACCGTGTGTTAGTCAGAGCTTCCCTGGTGGCTCAGACCATAAAGAATCTGCCTTCAATGCAGGAGATCTGGGTTCAGTCCCTGGGTTGGGAAGATAGGACTGAAGCCTTGTCAGAAAGTGAGGATACTGTTGTTCACAACCTTTTGGATGATGCTCCATGACAGTACACTCTTTCTATGGCATTCAATTTAAAAAACAAACTACTGGAAAAGACAGTGCTATAGCTACCTAGTCATGGTGCAAAAGTGATCATTAATATGCTGTCTCAAACCAGTTGCATCCAAAATGATGGGGGATGCCTGGATCATGACTGTCTTTCTTGAGAGAAGGTGTTATTATTATTTGCTTCTTTTCATCTTTTTCTCAAGTAGATGTTATAGGCATTTCCACACCCCGCCCTTTTAATAGGCTCCTCCTATTGAGTGCTTATACTGGTTTGTTATATACGGAGAAGGAGAGAAAGTGATAGGCAAGTGATAGAAATCTTTATTCTTTATTTTCCCATAATTCCTTTGGTTGTTCTTCATCAAGGTGATTTGGAAATGTGAGGGCAGTTTCAGTTATCGCTGGCTTACAGTGACCAGGGGACATACATGCTAAATGTCCTACAATATGTGTGAGAGCGACACAGAATGAAGAGTTATCTCGTTGAATATGCTAACAAAAAACTCACTGAAAAGCACTGTATCCTTAGAAGGGGTCTGGAAGAGAAAACCATTACCTCAAGTCTAGTAGATACTTTGGGAAATAGATTTGCTTAGTATCTATAATGTACATGACCATAAGCCAGCCTGCACTTTGTGCCTTGGGTGTCATAGTAAACATGATGTAAATTTTTTAAAAATTGTGGTAAACTGTATTGGAGATTACTATATCCTATGACTTCTATCCCAGCCTTACCAAATTACCATAGTAGAAATTATTCAGCAAATATTTGCAAAGGTTTTTATTGCATCTAATCAAGAGATAAACTTTCAAGAAACAGCTATATAAATATTATTTACAATCATTCAATCATGATTAAAGATGCTCATGTTTTTAATTTCAAAACATGCAAACTATATGTGTTTACATGTTTTTTGCTAAGGAAAAAGACTGATAGAGAGACATATAATCATGAGAATTTATCTAATATGACATGCAAATCATTCTGAACCATTAAAAAATAGAGAACAAGTTTTTGTGACATCAGTGAAATGATCCTATCCCTGCTTTGTGTACAGAACTCTGTGTGTGTGTGTGTGTGTGTGTGTGTGTGTGTTGCATATTCCAGTTGAGGCAGTTTTAGCATGAGGTTAAGAATAAAGTTCAGGCATCAGACTGCATGGGTTTTAATTCCAGCTATGCAACTTATTAGTGGAATGATCTGGAGCCCTTCAGAACCTTTGCTTCCTCAAATTCAAATCAGAATATGAACAGTATCTGTATAAACATTAGATATTGCAATATCAAAGGCCAAAAATGGAAATTTTACTTTTTAATTGTTTTAAATTTTAAAAGGATGCTGGGACCTTGTTGTTTGAACCAGTTTTTCCATCCTTATTCTTAATGCAGCTCAAGAAAGAACAAGAAAGAAACCTCCATAGAGGGAAACTCATTAAATACACAGTGTTATTAATAAAATAGTGCACATCAAAAGGGATATTTGATAGCATTTTGTAGCCTTTTTGTAGCCCACCTTAGAGAATCACTTTTTAATTTTCCCTTAGCCACCATGGAAATCACCAAATCCTTATGATGTTCTGCCTCGGGATTTATAACCAATGATGTTGCCCTGGCAATGGTAATGTACTGTGGTTTTAGGTGTTAGATTGTATCTCCTTGTTGACCAGGAAGCCAGAAAACACATAGCAATTAAAAAGATGTACTGTCTAATATATTCTAATTAGAGATGATTACCCACAACTACCAATGGGTATTCACAAATTGCCTATTAACCCTTTCAGAATTAGGACTGATTTTTGTATAGTTGTCATTGATTTTGAAAGCTGTACAAAATAAAATGAAGATTATATTAGACACAGAAGAGATTTCTATTGTACTTGCTTTTTATTTTTCTTTTTCTAAACAATCACTTGGTTATTATCCTTTTAAAAATCTAACATTCTTTAGAATGAAAATCTGAAATGGTTTTGCCTTGTTTGGATAATAATTTTAGCTCAGAGAAGATAGAAGAAAGAACAAAGGAAAGAATTACTATTAACTAAATTATAATTATAAGAATAGAACTGGCAAGTAAAAGGACAAATAAATAAAACAACATTTTTGTTAAACGTATACTTGATTTTTTAAAAAAAATATGAAAGCATAGAAATGGTCCACTAAGGATTGGAATTAACCAGATTAATCACACATTCTCAACTAGGAGTAAGGCTGAAGCATAAAGATAATGGGAGTAGTAGGCAGTGGGAGGTAAGCATGAGTCCGGGTTTAGCGATAAAGATATTCTCTTGATAATTTTAACTTGATGTGTCATAATGGGAACTCTTGTCCCTAATTTCCACCAAGGATATTCGTCTACAAATATCATGAACCTTCATTATGTTTCTCAAGCTAAAAACAAGTCATTATTCTGGATTCCATCCTTTTCCATCACACTTAAGTCATCAGAAAATTCTCTCTAAAAAATATATCCTGTATCTGTTCCTCTAGCTCATCACTCTAGCCAAAGCTTTGGTGAGCCAAAGCAATGTCTCACCTAGACATTTCCTTCACAAATTCTAATGAGCATACAAATTATCTGGGAAATTGTTAAAATATATATTTCTGCTTTAGTAAGTTGATGTAAGGTCTGAGATTCATCATTTCTTACTAGTTCCCAGGTAAGCAGGAATGCTCCTGCTATTCCATGGGTCATGCATTAAATAGCGAGACCTATGTTACCCACAAAGTTGCCTAACTTGTGTTGCATGTTCAATCTCACTTTCCTGCAAACTATTTTTTTCTGAGTAGAGTGACCTTTAGAAATCATAAATCAAATCATATTACTCACTCAGTAAACATATCTATAAAAGGATTTTTAAAAATAAGTATACTTTAACTCACAAAAAACTATCCAAATTCGAAGATTGACAGGTATCCAAATAATTTATAGTTAGCTATCATCTATAAATGTGACAGATTTTATTTTCTTGAACTTCAAGATCGCTTTAGACAGTGACTGCAGCCACAAAATTAAAAGACACTTGCTCCTTGGCAGAAAAGCTATGACAAACCTAGACAGTGTATTAAAAAGTAGGGACACCACTTTGCAGACAAAGGTCTGTATAGTTAAAGCTATGCTTTTTCTAGTAGTCATGTACAGATATGGGCCATAAAATATGGTATGGTCAACACAGACAGACCATAAAAAAGGCTGAGCACGGAAGATTTGATGCTTTTGAATGTGGTGCTGGGGAAGACTCTAGAGTCCCTTGGACAACAAAGAGATCAAAACAGTCAATCTTAAAGGAAATCAATATTTTCTCAATATTCATCGGAAGGACTGATACTGAAGTTCCAATACTTTGGCCACTTGATGCAAAGAGCTGACTCACTGGAAAAGAACATGATGCTGGGAACGATTAAAGGCAGGAGGAGAAAGGGGCACAGAGGATGGTATGGTTGGATGGCATCACTGATTCAATGGACATGAGTGTGAGCAAATTCTGAGATATACTTAAGGACAGGGAAGCCTGGCATGCTGAAGTTCATGGGGTCGCAAGGAGTTGGCTGTGACTTAGCCACTGATATTAAGTGGTACCCAACTGATCTTTCCAATATCACCATTTATCCCATCATTGCAGCCTATGTAAGAGAAAACTAGAGATTAAAAGGAATTCATAGGGTTGTATAAAAATACTCATTTTTCTCTTACCTTCTACATGGGGAGGGGTGGGGAATGCTCCATTCCCCATTAGTATGAAGAGGGCCCAAGAAAAGCAGTCATAGAAATTGTAAAAGTCTCTGAGAAGGAAAGACAGCTTTCACATCTTATTTCCAATAGGCACTAGGTGTACAGAAGAGTGAAAAAATTCCTAGAAAAAGCTGGCATATGTTCTCTGGAGTTTTTAGCATTCATGATCACAGAAAATGATGCCTATTTATCATGTAAAGAAGTTAAAAAATGGAATATTACATCTTTCAAGCTGCACTACCGCCATATGGGAGAAAAAGAATAGTTGACTTTCCTATGAATCTGGGAAGGTAGTTGGATATGGGTAATTAAAAAAAAAAAAAGTCACCTGTCCTCTCAATTCTTTTATCCATTTATTTTCCCATGAGGTTAAGAATACAGTTTAGATAATCGGTACAGCACCTAAAGCAGTCAGAAACAGTTTACTTAGAGAAGTAGGAGGATATAATGACCAACGTGAAGCAAAACCATACTTCCTGCTTTATATTGTTGTATAACAACTTACCATAAATATAAGAGCTTAAAGTAACTTCTATTTTTTAACTTACAGTACTATGGGTCAAAAGTCTGACGCAGAAACACTTTGTTCTCTGGTTAGAGCATCACAAAGGTGAAATAAGGGTGCCAGTAGTACTGAATTCTAATCTGGATGCTCTGAGGAAAACCCATTCTCATGTTCAGCTCATTCCTGTTGCTAAAATTCATTCCCTGTGGTTGCAGGACTGGGGGATCTTTACTGTCTTTTGACAGGGGTTACTCCTAACTCCTAGAGGCCTCTCTGAAGTCCTTTAATCGAGCCATCAGTGGCACATTGAATGTCCATCAATGTTTCAAATCTCGGATATTCTCTTACACAATGAACCAAGGAAAACTCTGTTTTAAAAAGGCTTGGGTAATTAGGTCAGAATACACAGATAATTTCCCTATCTTAAAGTGCATTGAATTGGGACTTAAAATACATCTGCAAAATCCCTTCACATCAGAATCTAGAATTGATGTTTTAGTGAACAACCAAGGACTGGGAATCTGGAGGGCCCATCTTAGAATTCTGCCTTTGCTTTTCAATGCAAGACTTCAGATAAACTCAAACAACCAAAGTTCTCCTGGGGATTGAGTAGAGAGGAGAATCAATGGGGTATAAGAATGAAGTTTTGAATCATCTCATATCATTAATACAAATTTAAAAAAGCTGTGTTTTTACATATGAGACCCAAGCTATAATCTATCACAATGCAAGGAAGAAGCAGAGAATGGGGGTGGTGGTTACACATTAAAAGACCTTCCACTGCACCCTGAAAAATATGACTCTTGACAGTCTAAGTTACTCTCATTCCATCTCCCTCTCTTTCACTATATTTTTTTTCAACACAGCCTTCCATATAGTTCTCTGAAGAGTCAAGTTTCTTTCACTGCTCACAGAGTTCCTTCACCTAGATATCTATAAATAGAATACTCATTTTCAATCTCAAACTCAAGGCATTTACATGGAAACTTTTCAGTCTAAAAGATTTTCCTGACTGTACTTTCTTCTTGGTGCTGTCTAATTATATTCTATTATTTCATCATATTCATTCCTTTCATAACATATATTTTGATTTGTAATCATTTATTTATTCACTGGTTTGCATACTTATTGTCTGTCAAAGGTAAGTTTCAAGCTTCAGAAGTGTAAGTCCATATCAGTCTTGACCTTTCTAATGTTCAATATCTCATATGAAACCTAGTACATACTATTGTTGTTGCTGTTCAGTCACTCAGTTCTATCCAACACTTTGTGACCTCATGGACTGCAGCTCGCCAGGATTCTCTGTCCTTACCATCTCCTGGAGCTTGCCAAGACTCATGTCCATTGAGTCAGTGATGCCATCCAACCATCTCATCCTCTGTTCTTACCTTTTTCTCCTGCCTTCAATCCTTTTGGGTATCAGGGTCTTTTCTAATGAACCAGTTATACACATCAGGTGGCCAAAGTGCTAGAGCTTCAGCTTCAGCATCAGTCCTTCCAGTGAATATTCAGGACTGATTTACTTTAGGATTGGCTGCTTTGATCTCCTTTCAGTCCAAAGGACTCTCAAGAGTCTTCTCCAACACAGTTCAAAAACATCAGTTCTTTGGCACTCAGCCTTCTTTATGGTCCAACTCTCACATCCATACATGACTACTGGAAAAACCAAAGCTTTGACTATACAGACCTTTGTTGACAAAGTAATGTTTCTGATTTTTAATATGCTGTCTATATCGATCATAGCTTTTCTTTCAAGGAGTAAGCATCTTTCAGTTTCATGGCAGAAGTCACCATTTGCAGTGATTTTAGAGCCCAAGAAAATAAAAAGTCTGCCACTGTTTCCATTGTTTAACCTTCTATTTGCCATGAAGTGATGGGACCAGATGCCATGATCTATGTTTTTTGAATTGAGTTGTAAGCCAACATTTTCATTCTCTCTTTCACTTTCATCAAGAGGCTCTTTAGTTTCTCTTCACTTTCTGCAATAAGGGTGGTGTTATCTGCATATCTGAGGTTATTGATATTTCTCCCAGCAAACTTGATTCCAGCATGTGCTTCTTCCAGTCCAGCATATGCCTCGACATACTCCTTTCCCAATTTGGAACCAGTCCATTGTTCTATGTCCAGTTCTAACTGTTGTTTCTTGACCTGCATACAGATTTCTCAGGAAGCAGGTAAGGTGGTCTGGTATTCCCATCTCTTTTAAGAATTATCCACAGTTTGTTATGATCCACACAGTCAAAGGCTTTGGCATAGCCAATAAAGAAGTAGATATTTTTCTGAAATTCTCTTGCTTTTTCTATGAACCAACAGATGTTGTCAGTTTGATCTCTGGTTCCTCTGCCTTTTCTAAATCCAGCTTGAAACTCTGGAATGTCTTGGTTCATGTACTGTTGAAGCCTAGCTTGGAGAATTTTCAGCATTACTTTGCTCGTATGTGAAATGACTGTAATTGTGCAGTAGTTTGAACATTCTTTTGCATTGCCTTTCTTTGGAACTGAAATGAAAACTGAACTTTTCCAGTCCTGTGGCCACTACTGAGTTTTCCAAATTTGCTGGCCTACTGAGTGCAGCACTGTCATAGCATCATCTTTTAAGACTTGAAATAGCACAGCTGGAATTCCACTACTTCCACTAGCCTCACCCATTCTGATCTGCTTTAGTTCACTGATTCCTAATATGTTGATATTCACTCTTGCTGTCTCCTGTTTGACCACTTCCAACTTACCTTGATTCATAGACCTATGAATTACCATGATTCATTCATGTTATTCCAGGTTCCTATTCAATATTGTTCTTTACAGCATTGGACTTTACTTTCACCACCAGACACATCCAGAACTTGGCATCATTTCTGCTTTGGCTTAGCCTCTTCATTCCTTCTGGAGCTATTTCCCTGATCTTCTCCAGTAGTATATTGGGCACCTACTGACCTGGAGAGTTCATCTTTCAGTGTCATATCTTTTTGCCTTTTCATACTGTTTAAGGCAAGAATGCTGAAGTGGTTTGACATTCCCTTCTCCAGTGGAAAATGTTTTGTCAGAACTGTCCAGAAATAACTAGTTATTGAATAATGAGCTTTACATAGATTTAGAAAATATAGATGTCAATCAAAAAATATGGAGCAAATAAGATGCTTAGAGAATATAAATCCACAACTGCTGAACTCTGGGACAAATGTGGCCAACAGGCTTGTCTTGTTTGAACAAACAATGCCTTTTATAAACCTGAATGTGATGATTTGAAATTGTATTTGAACAATCTACTTAGCTTGCCATTAGATCCAATACTTCATATTATTTTCATTCTGCCTCTACACATTTATATGTCCTTCCTTACAACTCAAAATTTTTGAATGTATAATGTTACTTGTACAATGAGAGGAAAAAGAAGCTCAGTTTAGAAATCAGAAGAATGTTGGTATTTTAAGGCCAATTAGAAAAGAAAAGTGTTTAAAAATACCCATGCCTGGGCTTTACACATGACCTTCTGAATTCAAATACACTTTGTTCTTTAAGAATTAGAGAACTAAACTTATAGCACTTTAACATCTTATGATATATGAGACAATTTTTTTTTCTCTGTTGACTTTGACTACATGTCTTATTTCTCTTTCAGTGCTACTAAATATTTTTGATAGCAAAGTTTAAAATAGTTTTTAATCTTACACAATTCCTTATGTATAGTTAGTGCTCAACAAGTGTTTCCTGGATAAAATATCAAAATGAATGTACTCGTGGAGGCATAACCATAAAAAATGTCAAGGCTCAGACTGCCTCATTCTAAAGATTATCAAACTCAGATTTAGAAATATGAGTACAAGACCTTATTTCTATGTCCATTTTGAGAGTACACTGCTTCTTTGATTACTGTTCAAAGAGATTATACTTCTCATAGATTTATGAAGACATGTATATCTTTATGCCATGCACAGATTTCTCTCATCATTATTTTTTCTATATCTATGAGTTGAATTTTTGTCATAAAAAATGTTATCCTAGAAAGTGTGACACAGTAACTATGGGATACTTTTCTCCCTAAATACATCAATAAATCAATGCTAGATGTATTGAAGAGAAAGATCATACTTTTTTACCCCATCTTATGTGTGATTAGCCAGTTGAAATGAAACTTACAAACACTGGTGAGGCCTTTGTCATGGTGGCCAAGGCTTAACAATTTAGAGAAAAAAATTAAAACTTCCAGGTGAAACCAATTGGAAAGTAGTAAATTCATGGCCCTTCTCCTTTCATATTCCCCTGAAGTGTCAGTATATTTTTATACCACATAGAGGATAAGCTAAGAATTTATTATCTGTTCTTAGTGTCATCAGTTCTGAATGAAATTGTGTGCAGCACCCAGACATATTCAGCTTCTATTTCACCAATATTGAAAAGTCATGTGTAGGATTAAATCTGACCTAAACTTCATTACATTACCCGTATTAATAGGACCTCCAGACCATTTCCTTCTCTTTGAAGGGGAAAATCAGGTGTGAGAAGGAATAAGATATTGTGATTTCCTATGCTTCTCACAAAGTTCTCCACTTTGTCCTTTCAATTCTACTTAAATTTCACTTTTCCATCAAGATCATTTAGGGTTTGACCATTTTGTACTCAATAAATGGTCACACTTTCAGATCAGATCAGATCAGTCGCTCAGTCGTGTCCGACTCTCTGTGACCCCATGAACTGCAGCACGCCAGGCCTGCCTGTCCATCACCAACTCCTGGAGGTCACTCAGACTCACATCCATCAAGTCAGTGATGCCATCCAGCCATCTCATCCTCTGTCGTCCCCTTCTCCTCCTGCCCCCAATCCCTCCCAGCATCAGAGTCTTCTCCAATGAGCCAACTCTTCGCATGAGGTGGCCAAAATACTGGAGTTTCAGCTTTAGCATCATTCCTTCCAAAGAAATCCCAGGGCTGATCTCCTTCAGAATGGACTGGTTGGATCTCCTTGCAGTCCAAAGGACTCTCAAGAGTCTTCTCCAACACCACAGTTCAAAAGCATCAATTCTTCGGGGCTCAGCCTTCTTCACAGTCCAGCTCTCACATCCATACATGACCACAGGAAAGACCATAACCTTGACTAGGCGAACCTTTGTTGGCAAAGTAATGTCTCTGCTTTTGAATATGCTATCTAGGTTGGTCATAACTTTCCTTCCAAGGAGTACGCATCTTTTAATTTCATGGCTGCAGTCACCATCTGCAGTGATTTTGGAGCCCCCCACAAAATAAAGTCTGACACTGTTTCCACTGTTTCTCCATCTATTTCCCATGTAGTGATGGGACCAGATGCCATGATCTTCGTTTTCTGAATGTTGAGCTTTAAGCCAACCTTTTCACTCTCCACTTTCACTTTCATCAAGAGGCTTTTTAGCCCCTCTTCATGAGATGGCTGGATGGCATCACTGACTCGATGGATGTGAGTCTGAGTGACCTCCGGGAGTTGGTGATGGACAGGGAGGCCTGGCGTGCTGCAGTTCATGGGGTAGCAAAGAGTCGGACACGACTGTGGGACTGATCTGATCTGATCACTTTCTGCCTAAGGGTGGTGTCCATAAACTGTCTTTAACCTGCCTTTAACCCTTATATTTTTTAAACCAGTCAAATGCAGTACAAAGATTCAACAATTTACATTGTCACTTTTTTTTGTGTCCATGAATACATATTTATTTTGTAGAGAAGTCTATATAATATTTTAGTGATGACTTCATATATCCCATATTGTCCATTTTGAGATAATATATTGCGATATACTAGGCAAGCCGGGGAAGGCAATGACAAGCCACTCCAGTACTCTTGCTTAGAAAATCCCGTGGATGAAGGAGCCTGGTAGGCTGCAGTCCATGGGGTCGCTACAAGTTGGACACGACTGAGCGACTTAGCTTTCCCTTTTCACTTTCACACAATGGAGAGGGCAATGGCAACCCACTCCAGTGTTCTTGCCTGGAGAATCCCAGGGACGGCAGAGCCTGGTGGGCTACCCTCTATGGGCTCACACGGAGTCAGACAGGACTGAAGCGACTTAGCAGCAGGAGCAGGCAAGACTGTAATATCCCTTTTGTGTAGACAGATAAAATTTTGCCTTGCTTGCCTTCAGCAAATTACCCAAAGGTAATTAAATAAAAAGAATTTTTTTATTTTCCAACTTTATATCAGATATTGTTGAGAGAATTTAATATATATTCTTGTTGTTTTTTTTTTTTTAATGAGGATGGCATAAACATTGGTGTGTAAGCAAATTACTAACTTCATAAGGAATAAATGCTTTATCTAATAGCTCTAAACTGATATAGTTAGGCCAATGAACATAAATCTGAGTAGTCCAACAACCACTATATCAAATTTTACACATGTCCATGTGACTTTCATCTGTCTGATTCACTCCTGCATTCTAGGAGACAGCTCAAGGACATCACTAAGATTAACTATAAATTCTGCTTAAAGGTCAATTTTATATTTGAACCAGGGGGCAGTCATCAACTTTTTTCAGGTAAGTACAAAATTCCATCCTGGATTCAGTGTAAAATGGTTTGCTTGAAACATGTTAGCTCTTTTGCCTTATATACTACCTACTTGCAACATGTGGCAAGTAAATGTAAAGGGAAGAGTGATCCTAATTTCAGTGACAATAGAAATAGAGGGCATTTGCATTGCTTTATTTTCCAAAATTTTGTTTATTTGATGTTTACATTTGCTGGTATAGTGAGGAATATTTCTTTCTAAATTAGGAAGTGACAGATTAATTATATGTGATTGATACACTTTCTTTGCAGGAGTCACTCCTGGAATATAAACACCTATTTTTATTCTTATTTGTATTTATCATACTCAATATAACACAAATATAGAATAGAGATATTTTAGTTTTGTTGAATTCAGGAATGCTCACTGGAAAAATGATAGCACAGGCAAAATTCTATCCAGCAAGCATTAAATTATTCTGCTCAAAAATGTGATGTTAGTCCCCATTTGGTATATAGTTCACCTAAAATTGCTATGTGGGATATGAAAAAATACTGTTTTACTGAGTAATCCTTTACAACATATCCATAATCATGTCTCTATTTTATTCTAAATGTAAGCAGAAAAGGAAAACTCCCCTTTTCTCTATCTTGGCTAAATCTCACAATATTGTTGGCAAAGACAGACAAGTTTTAAAGAACTGTACTTTTAATATCAGCAGAGTGTTAAATATTCTTCATAAAATGCCACCATTTCTAGGATATTATGACTTTCCCATCAGTAGTGGCACCTAATGGGAAGAATACTGCTTTTGGAATCAGACTGACCTGGTTTGAATCTTGACCAAAGCAAAGTCGTCAATGTTATTTAATCTGTGTAAGTTTCAAATTTTTCCTGTGTAGAATGCCAGTAACTATTTTATTAATACAAAACTTGCAGAGTGGTGATTCATGATGTTTAAATGAAGTAATAGTGAGTGTAAAATGTCTGAAAGCATGGTCTGTACCCACTGTACCCACTCAGTCAATAAGGTTGTTGTCATGATGCCATAAAGGTTTATAGTGAACACTTCTTGATCATTTCCCTAAGTAATGCCTCCATTTTTCCCCTTAAATCATATCTATTTCCAAAAAGAAAAGAAAAATCACAGGCATAATAGTTAATGTTAGAGTCCTGCACAACTGTAGAGCAAACTAGATGGGGAAAAAAAAAAAAAAAAAAAAAAAAAAAACTGGGAAAATAAAACATCAGAGATCAGATCAGATCAGATCAGTCGCTCAGTCGTGTCCGACTCTTAGGAGGGTTTTTTAGTAACTCAACCTCAGGAGATAGCTGGTAGTTATCACTTAGCATTCTTGCTGCTGCTGCTAAGTCACTTCAGTCGTGTCCGACTCCGCGTGACCCCATAGACATCAGCCCACCAGGCTCTCCTGCCCCTGGGATTCTCCAGGCAAGAAAACTGGAGTGGGTTGCCATTTCCTTCTCCAATTCATGAAAGCGAAAAAGTGAAAGTAAGTCGCTCAGTCGTGTCCGACTCTTAGCGACCCCATGTACTGCACCCTAGTTGAAAGCAAATCAAGTCCAATTTAATCCATTTTAAGCTAAAAAGAAAGAATTTACTATCTCTTTAACTTATCCTTAAGAAGGGTAGAGTTTGGCTAAAGGAATTTTCAAGGAGTGTCCTCAGGATTTGTCTGTATATCACACCTGTTTGTTCTCTACATTAAGAATCTTTTCAAAAGATTTTAAGAGTTTCAGGTTTACAGTTTTTACAACCACAGAAGAAAGAGAATCCTTAAAACCTATTTTTAGTTTGATATACTCTCACTTGTGTATTTTTTTGCTTTGTTGTCTCTGCTTTCAGTCAAATAAAATAAAAACCATTGCATACCCCTTTTGTGTTCTGGGAGTTTTATGATTTCAGGTTTTATGTTCAAGTCTTCAGTCTGTTTTGAGTTCACTTTTGTGTATGTGTAAATAGGCTTAATTCTTTGGCATGTGGTTCTCCAGTTTACCCAACATCACTTATTAAAAAGACTCTTCCTTTCCCCATTGTATAGTCTTGGCTCCTTTGTCATAAATTAAATGACCACAAATTTGGATTTATTTGGAGGCTCTCTATTCTGTTCAATTTATCTATAAGTCAGGTTTTATGTCAATATCATATTGTTTTTATTACCTATAGTGTTTTTATTTAATTTGAAACCAGAAAATATGATGCTTCCTGCTTTGTTCTCCTTTCTCAAGATTGCTTTGGCTACTGCAGGTCTTTTGTGGTTCCATACAAATTTTAGGATTATTTGTTCTATTTCTATGAAAAATGCCATTGGAATTCTAATATGGATTGCCTTGAGTCTGTAGAACACTTTCAGCACTACAGACAATTTGAAAATATTAATTTTTTCAACCATAAGCATAGAGTATCTTTCTATTTATTTGTATCTTAATTTCCTTTTTTCAAAGTCTCATAGTAAAATATCTTTTCCCTGCTTTGTTAAATTTATCCCTAGGTATTTTGTTATTTTTATTGTAACTGTAAATAAGACTATTTTCTTAATTTATCTCTCATATAATTTGTTGTTAGTGTATAGAAATGCAACTGATTTTTACATATTCATTATATATCCTGCAAATTTACTGGACTTATTTATGTAATTTTAGTGGTCTTTTGGTAGAAAATTCAGGGTTTTCTAAATGTAATATCACATCAAATGCAAATAGAGATGGTTTTACTTCCTCCCTTCTGATTTAGATGCCTTTTATTTCTTTTTCTTGACTAACTTCCCTGGCTAGGACTTCCAGTACTCTGTTTAATAAAAGAGGCAAAAATTGGCACATTGTTTTGTTCTTGATCTTAAAAGAAAAGCTGTCAGCCTTTCACCATGACTATGATATTTACTCGGAGAAGGCAATGGCACCCCACTCCAGTACTCTTGCCTGGAAAATTCCATAGAAAGAGGAGCCTGGTAGGCTGCAGTCCATGGGGTCACGAAGAGTCGGACACGACTGAGCGACTTCACTTTCTCTTTTCACTTAAATGCATTGGAGAAGGAAATGGCAACCCACTCCAGTGTTCTTGCCTGGAGAATCCCAGGGATGGGGGAGCCTGGTGGGCTGCTGTCTCTGAGGTTGCACAGAGTCCGACATGACTGAAGCGACTTAAGAGCAGCAGCATGATATTTACGTGGGACTGTCAGACATGGCCTTTATTATGTTGAGGTAGTTCCCTCTATCACCAGTTTATTGAGAATTTTTACCATGAATGTAGTTGAACTTTGTGAAATGATTTTTTTACATCTATTAAGATGGTAATATGATTTTCATCCTTCACTTTATTAATATCATGTATCACATTGATTTGATGATGTTGAAACTTACGTCTCTGGAATAAATTTCACTTGATCATGGTTTATGATACTTTTAATGCTTCCATCTCTTATTTTAATTGTTGAATTCAGTTTACTAATATTTTATTGTGGATTTTTGCATCTATGTTCAACAGAAATTCTAGCCTTTTCTTTGTTTGGTTTTGGTATCAAGGTAATACTGGCCTCACTAAATGAGTTTGAAAATGTTGCTTTCTCTACTATTTTTGGGAGAGTTTAAGAAGGATTGGTATTATTTCTTCTTTGAATGTTTGATAGAATTCAAACCAGTGATGTCATCTAGTCCTAGACTTTTATTTGTATAGGGATACTTGATTACTGATTCAGTCTCTTTTCTAGGAATTGGTCACTTCAGATTTTTTATTCTTCATGATTCAGTCTTCACAGGTTATATGTTTCTAGGAATTTATGCATTTTCTCTAGGGTGTTCAAATTGTTAGCATAAAGTTTTGGTAGTAGTCCCCTAGTCCCCTACTCCTTTGTTATTTCTGTGGGAATCAGTTGTAATGTCTCGTCTTTCATTTCTGATATTATCTGAGTCCTCTCTCTTTTTTTCATGAGTTTAGAAAAATGTTTGTCAATTTTGTTTATCTTAAAAAAAAAAAAAAAAAAAAAAAAACCAGCTCTTAGTTTCATTGATCTTCTATTGTCTTTTTAGTCTCTTTGATATTTTCTTTCTTTTCCTAGATTTGGGCTTTGTTCTTCTTTCTCCAGTTCCTTGAGGTGTCAGGTTAGGTCATTTATTTGAGATCTTTCTTTTCTTTTTCCTTAATTAAGACATTTATTCCCATGAACTGCTTTTTCTATAACTCATGAGATTTGGTATGCCCTATTTCTAGTTTCATTTGTGTTTTCAGATTTAAAAAAAAAAAAAAATCTCTTTTGGTTGCTTTTGTACCCAGTATTTGTTCAGTACTATGTTCAAAATATGTTGTTTACCTCCATATATCTATGAATTTTTAAGTTTTCATCTTATAACTGATTTCTAGTTTCATACCATTGTGATATCAGAAAAGATGCTTAACATAATTTTTATGTTTTTAAATTTATTCAGATTTGTTTTGTGGCCTAATGTGTTTAATGGTGGAAAATGTTTCATATGTGCTTGAGAAGAATGTGGTGTTGTTCAGTTTCTAAGTTGTGTCTGACTCTTTGCAGCCCATGGACTGCAGTATGCCAGGTGCCTCTGTCCTCCACTCTCTGCTGGAGATCGCTCAAATTCATGTCCACTGCATCAGTGATTCTATCTAACCATCTCATTCGTTGCCCCATCCCACACTGCCTGCCGCCTCCACCCCACCATCTCTTTGTGCCTTCAATCTTTCCTAGCATCTGGGTCTTTTTAAACGAGTTGGCTCTTCACATCAGGTGGCCAAAGAACTGGAGCTTCAGCTTCAGCACCAGTCCTTTCAATGAATACTCATGGTTGAGTTCCTTTAGAACTGACTGTTTGATTTCCTTGCAGTCCAGTGGACTCCCAAGAGTCTTCTCCAGCACCACAGTTTGAAAACATTAGTTCTTTAGCACTCAGCCAATTTATGGTCCAATTCTCACATCCATACATGACTACTGGAAAAATCATAGCTTTTTCCAGTCGTACAGACCTTTGTTGGCAAAGTAATGGTCTCTGCTTTTTAATATGCTATCTAGGTTTGTCATAGCTTTCCTTCCAAGGAGAAAGTGACTTAATTTCATGGCTGCTACTGGATAAAATATTCTATAAATATCTGTTATGTCCATCTGCTCTAATATGCAATTTAAGTCCAATGTTTTCTTACTGTTATTCGTTTTTCGGATGACATATACATTGTTAAAAGTGGGTTACTGACTTTCCCTGAATTATTTATTGTTATATGCTTCTTACTTCAGGTCTGTTAATATTTGCCCATAGGCTCCTTTCACTCCTTTTCATTTTCGTTGTTGTTGTTCCTCTGATGGATGAAGCCACTGCCCTGTCTTTGAGTTCACTGATTCTTTCTTCTACTTCATCTGGTTTCCTTGAACCACTTTACTGAATATTTGAGTTTAATCGCTGAGTTCTTCAGCTGTGTGATTTGTTTGTTACTTTCTTATCTTTTCCCTTTTCTAAAATTCTCACTCTGTCTATGCATTGTTCTCCAGACCTCAGTGAGCATCTTTATAACTATTATCTTGAACTCTTTATCAAGTAAATCACTTATCTTCATTTCATTAAACCTTACTTATTTCTAGTTCATGTTGGTGCCTATACTCCTTTCATTAAAAAATGGAGAATAATCAGAGCACATTTCATCTTTGCTTTAGAATATGACATTCTCTTTTCTCTTTGTGATTCCAATAGTTTTGCAAAATAGAATTTTTAAAGATTACTTTCAGATATCTTCCAGGTATAAAAATCAATTTAAAAATATATTGTCTTATATATAGTTTAAAAGTATTATTTTCAGAAATCTCTAAGTTTATATAAGACAAAATTTATTTCTTGCTCTTCTCCAAGTTAACTTTATTAACTCCTTAGGATAAATATACTGTGTTCTAAAGGTGATTTTTTTTTTCCTTTGTTTGCTTGTTTATTCAACTTACTAGAATTTCTAAAAACAAAAGATGTGCTTAGTGGCTCAGTTGTGTCCAACTCTTTGCAACCTCATGGACTGTAGTCCACCAGGCTCCTCTGTCAATGGCAAGAATTGACAAGAATATTGATACCAGGCAAGAATACTGGTATAGGTTGCCATGCCCTACTCCAGAATATCTTCCCCACCCAGGGATTGAAGCCAGGTATCCTCCTCCAGGGCATCTTCCCAACCCGGGGATGGGATCCTCCTCTAAGGGATCTTCCCAACTTGGGAAGCGAACCCAGGCCTTCCACATTGCAGGTGGATTCTTTACCATCTGAGCCACCAGTAAAGCCCAAGAACACTGGGATGGGTAGCGTATCCCTTCTCCAGGGGAACTTCTCAATCCAGAAGCTAAACCCAGGTTTCCTGTATTACAAGTGGATTCTTTACCAGCTGAGCTACCCAGGAAGCCCCAATCAACAAAAGATAAATGTTCTTATCTCATATTCTAGTTATATCCATTGCATCAGTAAAATAATCAGGTTAATTTGGTGATGGGAGGTGAGTAATAAGATGTATTTATAAATGACTATATTTACTGAAATAGTGTCCCCTTCTTTTTAGAATGCATCATCGCTTTCTTGTATAGTTAATTAGTGTACTACTATTAATTTATCACTAGTTATTATTTAATACTATCTTTAATGTTCCATTATCATTTAATCATTATTAATGTTAATAAATACACAAAATATATATTAATTTTGTCAGCTATATGCTGAACACTTTAGATTTTCAAAAACCTCTATTTGCCGTTTTACTACTGGATAAACTGATGCAAAAGAATTTAAACATCTTATAGGAAGAAATAGAGGTAAGAGTGAAAGTCTAAACCCTAGCCATTAAATTGTTCTTAATTTCTACCATAAATTATATAAATCCTCATTAAAATCTTTTCCTGAATATTTTAATATATGTACATAAATTTCTTTAGAACAAAGATAAAGAAACTAGAAATCTCATTTTGTTTATAAAGCTATAAGCTACATATATATAAACTTTATTGTTATGAATCTATGGATGAGTAAAATTAGTCACTTAAATTAAGAGAATTTGCCCTATAAAATTATTTACTATAATGATAGGCATACTATTAAAAAGTGTGATGTGTTGGTTATTCGCACAAAAAATACTTGCTTTATGCCAAGTTGATAGCTAGATTTTAAGGTTTACAGAATCACTACATAGGAAAATAAAAGCTTATCAACAATATTTAGCATTTGCTAGATGTTATTTAAAAAATAAATTTTAGCATTTGCTAGATGTTATTTAAAAAATAAATTTTAGCATTTTCTTTAACAATGATATTTGCATCCATAAACAAGCAGTCTAATGGGAATGGACAAATAATAAATAAACACATGGAGTCAAACCAGGGTCAGCAAACCTTGCAAGTTATTATCATAAATGCCTGTCAGCAAGCATACATAGAAGTATAGATATCACTGCTTGGTTCCTAGTGGAGAGACATCTATACCACAATCTCCCTTTCACTACAGCTGGCACCTCTGATTTCACACTGCAAAGGCAGATATGTGCTGACCACAGCAAAGGCAGAGGCACAATGGAACTAGTGTGGAATTGCACAGGGTGCAAATACTATTATAGCATTATTGTTTACTGAGCCTCCATCTGCCACAAAAGCTCAAGTGAGTACACACAATATATCTTCCTGGACATACTCTTTGCCTTTTCTTTCCCTTGTCTGGCCTAAGTTTTCTTTACTTCAGTAAATTGACTGTGTTTACATACAGAAAATGGCCCTGCTGTTTTTTAAAGCAACATACTCCACTTTTGCAAATAGAGGCAAAACACTTTCAGTACCATTAACAAGCACACTACATATGCACACACCCACTGAGGGCAGGGAGATAGGTAGGATTGGGAGAAGACTTTGCTGCCTAAAACAAGGTTTATGCTTTTACATTTTAACTCAAGTCTATGAACAGATAGTGAGGTGTGTGAAATTATAAGTAGAACATTCAATATACACATATGTTGTAGAGACGCTAGATAGCCGATTTTCATAGAAGTCATCTCGCTTCCACGAGAGCATTCCTCACCCCACATGAGGCCCACAGCTAAAGCTGATTACTCAGATTCTCCTCTCCTGTAATTTGCAGTTAGGATTCAGAGACAGTTAGTGAGTGGCTAGAGGTTTATATGTTCCAAAATGTAACATATACACGTATGTGCTTTATACAGCCATGTTTCACAAAGTGAACAGGGAAACAAAGAAAATTGTTTATTCCACAATACCACAGAAGCAGAGATAAAAGTGAGGGGATTCCTGAGTACTTCTCATATTCCAATTGAGTCCCTCTGGTTGAGGCCTGGTTTCATTTCTATGATTCAGTTCTGTGAGGTACCCCAATACATAATTAAGAAATTCATCACATCCTTAAGCTGCCTAGATCATTTAAGTCATAATGTAATGAATGTGCATCAATTTAAAGGGTGACTTTGAAAGACCATTGCTTTGAGTAATGAAAGTCACTTTGTTGTGTCCAACTTTAGGCGAATCCATGGACTATATAGTCCATGGAATTCTCCAGGCCAGAATACTTGAATGGGTAGCCTTTTCCTTCTCCAGGGGATCTTCCCAACCCAGGGATGAAACCCAGGTCTCCTGCATTGCAGGCAGATTCTTTATCAGTTGATCCACAGGGGAAGCCCAATAATACTGGAGTGGGTAACCTATCCCTTCTCCAGTGGGTTTTTCCCACCCAGAAATCAAACTGGGATCTCCTACATTGCAGACAGATTCTTTACCAAATGAGCAATCAGGGAAGCAGAACCCTGAAAGGATAGTTCTTTAACTTTGGGGCTATCATAGTATTCCCAGTCCACTAGTGAATGCCTGATAGACAACCTTCTTAACTTGCAAAATACAATGACTCTTTGGTGTTCCTCTATAGAGAAAAAATTACAAGACTTTATTACAAAAATAAATTGTTGGTGTTTAGTCGCTGAGTCATGTCTGATTCTTTTGCAACTCCATGGAATGTAGCTCACAAGCCTCCTCTGTCCATGGGATTTCCCAGGCAAGAATACTGGAATGGGTTATCATTATCTTCTCCAGGGGATCTTCCCAACCAGGGATTGAACCTGCACTTCCCACTTGGCAGATAGATTCTTTACTATTGAGTCACCTGGGAAGCCAATGAAAATATATACATGATCTTAAAATAAGACATTAAAAATAAATTTACTTGAGTAAAAAGACAAATACTTTGGGAATTTGGATCAAATCTGCATTTCACCCTACATATTTGCTGCTTTCTGGGCATTATATAATCAGTTCCACTTGATTTCTCATACCTGAGACAGATGTTTCAGAATTAGAGCAAACTCCAGTGAATCCGAGGGATAGATAAGTCAGCATGGCAGAGTAGGAAGATAATACATTTTTTAGCTAGATAACTCTAGTTTCAAATCCCAAATTCTCTATTAACTATATGTATGATCATCGACAAGCTAATTTATCACTCCAAGTCATATTCTTTCTCCTGTGAAAAACAGGGCAAATGGATCAGTATGAGAAATAAATGAGATACACTTGTCATATAGTGTGAATTGTACTTGATACATAGTAAGTGCAAAGAACATTAATTCCTTTCCAAATGTGATAATCCTTAGGATTTGGTGCTAACTCACAATCAAATAAATAAGGCTGGACAGTGGTGACAGAGGTGCTTGTGTATTAATGTTCCTTAAACTATTGTTCCCATAGGGCCCAGAGGTCTTTCAGTGTTGTTAACACCAATGAAAAAGAACCATTCTATTCATTCTAGAATCAAATTTCATTATGTGTCTGTTTAGAACATTACCTACAACAATATCAAATACCAGCTGTTGATCACTAATCAGGTAGTCATCAGCTAACCATTATATGATTTATCACAGTAGTATTCACAGCAACAATCTGAGTTAGCTATTGCTATACTTATTTTAATACTATGAAATATGAGGTTTGAATATGTTAGGTAAGTTTCTCATTCAAGGTCACCAGCCAGAAGATGTCAGCATCAGGATTCAAAGCCAATTTTGTTTGGTTTCCAAAGTCAATATTATAACCAGCCTCCTTTGTATCTAGACCATTAAAGTAATGGTGGCTAACTTTTCAGAATCTGACAAGAACCCAGGAGAGTAATAGAAAAAAGAAAAGTAGGTGATTCCACAAAATAGCATCAGGAAAAAAATGCAGTTTATCTCCTCTTTTTTCTCAGCTATTATTTCATAATGCCATTTTGTGATATATTTTCCAATTTCAAAGTTGTACCAGCAATCATTTCATTTTGATCTTATTTTTCTTAGTTTTTAAAGCTTGTGCCTCTGTGGCTGAGCTAATCTTACTGCTTAAGGTTGTACTTTCTATCTTCCGTCTTTACTCCATCCCCCTCCCCTTCTCCTTTCCCTCCCTCCCTCCTCCACCTCTTTCTTTCTTTTGTAATTCCAGGCCATGTGAGCAAAGAAGATAGTTACAAGCCAAGCGGGCTAGCTTTTTTTTTTTTTTTTTTTTTTTTAATAGCTTTGCAAATTTTATTTCTGCATCATCTTTACAAAGTTAGAGAACAGGTGCTTCCCTGGTGGCTCACTGATAAAGAATCTGCCTGCCAATGCAGGAGACACGGGTTTGATCCCTGATGAGGGAAGATTCCATGTGCTGTAAAGCAATTAAGCCCGTGCACAACTACTGATCCTGAGCTCTAGAGCCCAGGAGCTGCAATTACTGAGACCACAGACCACAATTACTAAAGCCCGTTCACCCTAGACTCCATGCTCCACAAGAGAAGCCACCGCAATACCTACACACTGCCACTAGATAGTAGCCCCCTCTTGCCACAACTAGAGAAAAGCCCATGCAGCAATGAAGATGCAGCAAAGCCAAACAGCAAAGCCAAAAATAAATAAAATAAACTTTAAAAGTTGTTAAAAAGTTAGAGAACAAATTAGAATATTATGTTTAAAAACTAATTCAAATACATGAATATCAAAAGTTTACAGAAATAAATCACTTATTCAGAAAATATTTATTCAATGTCTACATCATGCCCTGTTTTGCTAGATATCAGAAAGACAGTAAGAAACAAAATTAAGTTCCTGACCTAAGAGCCAAATAGCCATAAACAAACAAGTCTATATAATCACGTTAAGGAATTATTTGAAAAATAAATCTTTTTATTTTATGACTATTTTTTAAATAGAGTCACTTCTCTATATACAGTGACTGTGTCCAAGAGATAATCCATACTTGTTCCTCTTAAATTTAGCCCTCTTAACCTGGCCTATTCTCTCAAAATAAACATAATGTCCTTTGAGGACTCCTGATGTCTTTCTGTAATCTCAACTATTTTGAGAAATTAATTGAAAGTGAATTCAAATTTCCTTTCAAAGGTGGCTGCTGGGATATAAATATATATATATATATACACACACACAGAAAAAGTGTTATATATATATATATGTCACAGAGTTGGACACGACTGACCACACCTAAGTATGCACACAAGCATATATGTGTATACACACACATATAAATACATATACACACACATATATATGTATATACACAAACATGTGCTTCCATGTGTGCTCATGCGTGGTCAGTCGTGTCCAGCTCTGAGACCTCCTGGACTGTAGTGCACCAGGCTCCTCTGTCCATGGAATTTTTCAGGCAAGAATACTGGAATGTGTTGCCATTTTCTACTCCAATATATATGTGCGTATATATACATACAAGAGATGCATGTCTGAGCACCATACAATGTATTTATTATTTTGGATCATTTAATCTTGGATCATATTATTTTGGATCATTTAATGAAAGCTAAGAAGTTTCCTGAAGATTGTATGGATATTGGGGAGCAATATTTCTCAGAGCACGCAGACTACCTTATAGATAAAGAAACATTCATTTTTGACCATACAAAACAGGAAGAGCTATAAAGAGCTGATTTCAATGACAAGGTAAATTAGAAGATGCGTGAGTGGGATCTGTGGATTGGAACAAAACTAAACCAGGCAACCAAAAATTTTTCAGATTTTTTCAATGTGAAAAAATTGTGATTTCTAGTTAAAATCACAGTTTCCTCTCATGACTACTAATTTTCACCCTGATTAATCTGTATTCTTGTTAGGGAATTTGGGATCACCTGTACACCCTGCTATATTTAAAATGAATAACCAACAAGATCCTAGTATACAGCACAGGGAACTCTGCTCAATGTATGTGGCAGCCTGGACGGGAGAGGATTTTGGGGTAGAATGGATACACGTATATATGTGGCTGAGTTTCTATGCTGTGTGCCTGAGGCTATCACAACATTGTTGATTGGCTATACACTAATATAAAATAAAAAGTTTTAAAAAGTAAGAGATGACAAACCAACACAATGTTGTAGAGAATGGTTGTGTGGTCCACCTAGATAGGTACTTCTGCATATTACTAAACCTATTCATTAGTTACGTACATTAGAAAGACATTTTATCTTGAGAATGTTTGTGAAAAACCACTATCTCATTTGAGCTTTACATGAACACTCTATTTAAAATACATTTACTCATTGTTTTTTCCATTACCATGCTGTACTTTTCTTCATAGTGTTTTAATTATTTATAGCCCACATCTGATTGTCTGTTTATTGCCAGTCTTCCCCACTAAAACATAAACTCAACAATTGCAAAGACAATCTTATTCACCACTATACATGCCAACACCTAGAATACTGGCTACCACTGGTAACTAAGTGAATTTTTGTTGAACAATTAAAATACAAATAACTATTAAAATAGCAAAATAACTGGTTTAGAATATGGAAGTCCTTCTATAAATAGAGGTGCAATTAATTAAACATTTAATTTGAATACAAATGTAGAATAATCAAAACAAGTCCACCACCACACCTCATTCTCTGTCTATGCATGCACACATGCTCAGTCTTCGTCATGTCCGACACTTTATGACTCTATGAACTGCAGCCTGCCAGGTTCCTCTGTCCATGGGATTCTCCAGGCACAAATACTAGAGTGGGTTGTCATACACTCCTCCAGGGGATCTTCCAGACCCAGGGATTGAACCCATATCTCCTGTGTCTCTTGCATCGCAGGTGGATTCTTTACCACTGAGACACAGGGGAAGCCCACATTGTCTTTCTATAGCTCCTACAATTTCCTTAGTAGGAATTGGCAAATGGTGGAAACTTAAATTGGTCTCCATCCATTTTCTTTTCTTTTTCTTTTTGTGTACTATTCATTTAAATGACTACTTTCCTGTGCTTCAATCCAAACTCCCAATATTTTCTTATTTTCAATACTGCATTTTGTAATAGGCCAATTCTTTAAGGCACATGGATAGCCTGAATTTTTTTTCCTGTTACACACATCTATCACATCAAAAATGTGAAAGAAGTGAGTATCCCATGATGCTCTCTTTATATATATCTATCTATAGATATAGATATAAATAACATAGGGTTTAAGAATACAGCTTCTAAGACAGACAACCAAATACCAGTTGATAATCACTTACCTCTCTGTGCGTAATTTTATTCTTCATGAAAATTAGGATGAGAGCCCCTTCTTGTAGTTACGAGGATAAAATCAGCTAATGGAAAGAAGATGTTTATAAAAGTATTAGACACACAGTGAAACATTAGTTTTGGGAGACAATTCTCCAGAGAGCTCTCGTGTTTTTGCATGTCCCATGAGCAGAGGCACTGACTGTTTTCTTCCAGACTATCTTTTCAAGGATGTTTTTAGAGTGAACATCCTTGGAATATTGAGATACTGTCTTCCTCCTGATAAATTGGAAGATTTATTCACTGTCCATAAAATAAAGATAATGTCTCCCTCTGGGACAAAGTGTTAGCAGGTTTGCTAGAAGCTCATTAGAAAGATTGGGTTCATTTTAGCTTGGAATTCCTCTGTGGTGATGCAAACACACCATGTGCAGACAAAACCCACTCCCTTGTTTTCCTGTGGGAATTGGGACTCGGAGAATAGGCTCAAGAAAATATCAGTACTCTGGCTACTACCAACTCAGTAAGCAGAAAACTCTCACTTGCCCCTGACTCACAAGTCCCATGTCTTCTAGCATTCATGAAATCATGGTGATATACCTTGCAAACTAGGCAGTAAAATTAAGGCTCAGACTCTTCACAGTTTTTAACAGTCAGAGATGTTATTACTATGCTTTCCTCTCCAAGGTTATATATAACTTTCTAACTTTGAGCAAGAAAGTGTTTCTGAGATAATTGCAACCTGGATGGTTGCCCCCATTAATCACAGGCCTTTTCCCTTTCATTCTGAATCTTCACAATCTTCCTACCACTTACTATAAAATATAGCCCTAGTTGGAGAACCTAGTATTAAAAACTGGGGACAAACCACTAATGCTAGTTTCTGTTGTTTCATCATTTCCTACAAGCTACATGTCAATTACCATACTTACTACATCAATTTTCTAATTCCGTAAATTGCATTTGCAATTTATCAGGAATGTGCAGTCTTCTGAGCAACAGTTTTCTTTCTTTGTTGGATTTTCCTCACTCCACTATAATCTCTGTTGCTTTATTTTCTACTTAACAATCTCTTATGCTTATGCCACACAATTTTTACTCAAAATATTTAGCTGGCCAAAAAGTTTGTTCAGATTTTCCTGACCATCTTACAGGAATATTCGAAGAATAATTTTGTCCAACACAATACTCTACCTTCAAGTGCTTTAAATTTTCAAAAAAGTAAAATATAGACAAGGACTGCATGCTTCTAGTCATGATCTGAGTAATGGTGCATGAATAAAGTTAGCAATACTTACTCTAAGATGTTTTATGATGAAACTTTTGTGTTTTTCATTGATTTTAATTCAGACCTTGATATCTAATGAACAAATCTCAAAACATCCTGCAAAATTGTTTCAATATAACTCATTTAGTCATTTGTTTATTAGTATTTTATGCAACACATCAGCATTTATAAGCCTATCTCCTATGGTGTTTTCTGTGCAATAAACCATGAAAGAGATTACCATAACCTATGCTTTCAGCAGCAGTTTATTAAGTTCTTTAATAAACATAACTCAGGTTTAAGGATTTTGAGCTGTTATTTAAAAGTGTTTTAAAATCACTAATTTTTTAATTATTTACTAATATTGTTAATAATACAATGTAAAATTATTCTAGTTACTACTGTATTACTTTATTGAATTTGAATTTCAAAGACTAATTTAGAATCTGAGTCACTTTATTTGTAAAGATAGGTTTGTCCCAATACTATAATACTTAGGATCAATCTGAAAACAAAAGTTGAATACTTCTGAAATGTCTTTATTTCCCCACTAACACCATCATTCGCTATGTCTTATACAAATAGAAAAGCACACACAAGCATACATACAGACATATTGCACAAACACCACTATCACCCACATGGGAGTAACTACAAAGAAAGAAGGAAGAGGGCTCAGGAGGTAGAAATTATATACTATTTAATTGTGTTTTGTGGATAAAATGTGTTTGTAGTATCTTGTATATTTTTATGTAAGCCTGAGTAATCTGGAAGGCCTCATAGGTAGATACCAAATCAAGTTGATGAATTCCTGGGAAAATTCAGAAATGTCTATAGTCTGCAAAGCTGCTCTACATGGGTGTTAATTGATCAAAATCTTTAACCCGCATTTAGGTTTATTTTCATATAAAGAGTCTCCATCCCAAGTTCACAAATTTACAAGCAGAGTGAGGATACTGTTATCTCTTCATTAGATTTTGGGGGGTCTCTCCACCATTCTTTATTCTCTGGATCTCCGGCCTTAACAGGTTTTGATGTTGTTGTTCAGTATTGAAGTTTTTTCACTTGAAACTTGTTTTCATCCACCTGACCTTAACATTTTGAGCAAAAATATTCCTCTATAATTAATCACATATGTTTTATACACATGCTTGGAAACACACACACATAATCTCCTTGTGTATATGGGTATGTGTGAGGTAATTTATAATAAAAAATACATACTTGGTCTGTTGTATTTCTGGTACAGAGCTCATAAAATTCATGGTCATTTCCTAACTGATAAGTGCTGCTATAAAGGTGTCTCGATATTCACAACAAGCTCCTTTAAACCACACTTAAGTATTTGTTAATAAGGTGACTTTTGGATTTCACCTAATGATGGCAGCTGGCTGCTAAGGGAACCAACAACTTGATTAGAGGGTTGGAATTTATGTCCCAACCTAATAAGTAGAGGGGGATGGAAGTGTAATTAATCTTCTGAACAAAGACAATTATTAAGTCAATCGTGCCTATGAAATGAAGGCTCAAATGAAAAGACTGGAAGAGCCTCTGGGTTGTTGAATATATGGCATATTTAGTTTTAGGGTGAGTACCACACCCAGAGAACATGGAAGCTCCTTCCCACATAACTTACCCTATGCATCTCTTTCATCTGGTGGTCTCTGAGTTGTATCTTTTATACTAAAGCAGTAATCTAGTAAGTGAAATATTTCTGTAAGCCATTCTAGCAAATTAAACCAATCCAAGGAGGGGATCATAGAAATCTACAGAAGATCAATCAGAAGCACATGTGATAACTTGGACTTGAGATTGATACCTGAACTGAGTGGGAGCAGTTTTGTGGGACTGAGCCCTTAATATGTGGGGCTGATTGATAGTGTATTACATTTGTTGTTTCTAAACAAAGTCACTAAGTTGTGTCCAACTCTTTGTGAACACATGCAATGCAGCACACCAGACTTCCTTATCCTTCACTCTCTCCCAGAGTGAAGGAGATTCAAACTCATGTTCATTGAATCAATTGATGTCATCCAACCATATCATTTATACATGACACTGGAAAACCATACCTTTGACTATACGGACCTTTGTCAGCAAAAGTGATGTCTCTGCTATACAATAAGCTGTCTAGGTTTGTCATAGTTTTCCTTCAAAGGAGCAAGTATCTTTTAATTTCATGACTGCTTTCACCTTCTGCAGTGATTTTGGAGCCCAAGAAAATAAAATCTATCACTGCTTCTACTTTTCCCCCACCTATTTGCCATGAAGTGATGGGACCAGATGCCATGATATTAGTTTTTTGATAGTTGAGTTTTAAGCCAGCTTTTTCACTCCCCTCTTTCACCCTCATCAAGAGGCTCTTTAGTTTCTCTATGCTTTCTGCCATTAGAGTAGTATCATCTGCATATATGAGGTTTATGGTATTACATAGACAGTATCATAAAAGAGTTAAATTGTAGAATACCCGGCTGTTCTCAGGATGATTTGGTGGCATGGAAAAATCACACAGGTCAAAGAAGAGGAATGAAGAAAAAATTGTTGCACTTTATTATTTTCACATAAAACAGTCCAGCTTCACCAAAATAATTTTGCATAGTTTTTGAATATGAGGTGGATTGATTAGAGAACATTATGGACTGAAAATCTGTGGAGGGGCTCCATAAGGAAAAGATTTTTCCTTTCACTTTCTTATGCTGTCACTTTCCTCTAATAAACAGGAAAAAAGCAATGAATTAGTATAAAGCTAGGACTTTTATTTCATTTAAAATTATCCTATTTCAGTATAATCACTTTAGTAATTTTGTTACAAAAATTTTACAGTTGCTGTTGTTCAGTCGCTCAGTCCTGTCTAAATTGTTGTGACTCTATGGACTGCAGCACCCCAGGCTTGCCTGTCCTTCACCATCTCCTGGAGTTTGCTCAAATTCTTGTCTACTGAATTGGTGACACCATCCAACCATCTTATTATCTGTCACCCTCTTCTTATCCGCCTTCAATTTCTCCCAGAATCAAGGTATTTTCCAATGAGTTGGCTCTTCACAGAGCCAAAGTATTGGAGTTTCAGCATCAATTGTTCAAATGAACATTCAGGAGTGATTTCTTTAGAATTGACTGGTTTGCTCTCCTTGCACTCCAAGGGACTATCAAGCACTTTCTCCAAAACCACAGCTTGAAAGCATCAATTCCTCGGAGCTCAGTGTTCTTTATGGTGCAATCCTCACGTCCATAAATGACTACTGGAAAAAAAACATAATTTTGACTAGATGGACCTGTGTTGGCAAAGTGATGCCTCTGCTTTTTTAATACATTGTCTAGGTTTGTCATAGCTCTTCTTCCAAGGAGCAAGCAGCTTTCAATTTCACGGCTGTAATCACCATCAGGTGATTCTGGAGCCCAAGAAAATAAAGTCTGTCACTGTTTCCATTATTTCCCCATCTATTTGCCATGAAATGATGCCACAATCTTTGTTTTTTGAATTTTGAGTTTTAAGCCAGATTTTTCATTCTCCTTTTTCACCTTCATCAAGAGGCTATTTAGTTCTTCTTTGCCTTTTGCCGTTTGAGTGGGGTCATCTGTATATACAAGGTTATTGAAATTTCTCCCATCAATCTTGATTCCAGCATGTGCTTCATCCAGCCTGGCATTTTGCATGATGTACTCTGCATATAAGTTAAATAAGCAGGGTGACAGTATACAGTCTTGAAGTATTCCTTTACCAATTTTGAACCAGTATATTGTTCCATGTCCAGTTCTAATTGTTGCTTCTTGACCTGTATACAGAAATCTGTATACAGATTTCTCAGGATTTCAAGTAAAGTGGTCTGGTATTCCCATCTCTTTAAGAATTTTCCAAAGTTTGTTGTAAGCCACACAGTCAAAGGCTTTAGCATAGTGAATGAAGCAGAAGTATGTGTTTTTCTGGAATTCTTTTGCTTTTTCTATGAGCCAACAAATTTTGGCAATTTGATCTCTGGTTCCTCTGCCTTTTCTAAATCTAGCTTGTACATCTGGAAGTTCTCAGTTCACATACTGTTGAAGCCTTGCTTGGAGAATTTTGAACATTACCTTGCAGGCATGTGAATAGATTGTGCTGCAGTTTGAATAATTTTTGGCATTGTCCTTCTTCGAGATTGGAATGAAAATTGACCTTTTCCAGTCCTGTGGCCACTGCTGAGTTTTCCAAATTTCCTGGCACATTGAATGCAGCACTTTCACAGCATCATCTTTTAGCATTCGAAATGGCTTAGCTGGAATTTCATAACCTCCAGTAGTTTTTTGCATAGTGATGCTTCCTAAGGCCCACTTGACTTAACACTCCAGGATGTCTGGCTCTAGGTGAGTGATCACACCACCGTGGTTATCCTATCTGGGTCATTAATATCATTTTTATATAATTCTTCTGTATATTCTTGCCACCTCTTCTTAATATTTTCTGCTTCTGCTAGGTCCACACTGTTTCTGTCCTTTATTGTGCCCACCTTTGCATGAAATGTTCCCTTAGTATCTCTCATTTTCTTGAAGAGATCTCTAGTATTTCCCATTCTGTTGTTTTCCTCTGTTTCTTTGCATTATTCACTTAAGAAGGCTTTCTTATCTCTCTTTGCTTTCTTTGGAACTGTGCATTTAGGTGGGTGTATCTTTCCTTTTCTCCTTTGCCTTTCGCTTCTCTTCATTACTGATGAGGAAGCTGAATATCAGTGAGCTGTTGTAACTTGACCAAGAATTTTATGGTAGCAACGGGATTTTAATTGTTCCTGTTTGAGTTTAGAAAGTATAGTATATGAATAGCCAAAAATTGGGAGACATTATTAAATGTAATTTCATTAAATATTTCCCAAGGAGAATTTCAAATTTTATTGTCTTCCTAAACTAACAAATAAAAGAAGATGGAATCATGCACCAGGGTTTGAGAAAAGATAAGGCAGAAGAGGTTATGATTTCAAAGATTCTAAATCTTTCATTTAAATGATTAAAACAATATGTCAGTATTCTTGGTTTCATATTTTCATGGATGAAATTTTTTTTCATATTTCATTTTTTATTAGACTGATAAGTTGCTCCCATGATTCCTCACATACTAGCTATGTGACCTAAGACTAGTTACTTTAAAACTCTCGAATCTCAGGTGTTAGGTATAAGTAAAGTGGGAATAGAAGTTGTCTTTCACTGTATTGTAAAGAGAATTAAATGGGATGACGCATGCGAATTGCTGACATAGTGTTTCTTCCAAAATAAATACTGAATAAATGTTACCTATGGATATTTTGTTGCATATTAAAATCATTATTATTTTGTTAATCTTTTATTATTTTTACTAAAACAAGTAAAAAAAATATTTTAATGACCACATTGAACATTCTGTGCTAGGCATATACTTTGCTTCATACAGGATCCTGGTAACCCTCTTTAGCCTGTCTAGTCTTTCTGAGTTTCTGACTTAGACATCTAGACTGAATTCTCTCTTGTGGTTCTTGAATCTTGCCTTATGCTTTTAGTGTGAAGAATTCTGTATGATTGCTAGTATCACAATCTCTCATAAATATTCAGTTATTTCCACAAATCAGCATATCTATACGGGTTGTCTGCACAGTTTAGTAGTACACATGATAGAGAAAAGTTTTACATTCTCTTTGCTTTGTTTTTGTTTACTTAAGGAAACTGTGACATCCCTTGCATACTAATTATTTTAAAAATCAGAAAATGAAATGCAAAGATACAAGACAAAATAAATAGGCTGTATTCACAGCATTGAGACAAATATTATTAGCATTTGGTTTTATTTTCTTCTAGGCTTATTGCTTTACATTTTACACAATTAAGTACTGTAATAAATATAAAATATGTACATGCTGCTTTCTTTTTAAAGCTTATCTAGTTGCTTGCTGTATGCAAACTCCTAAGTGCTTAATACATATTACCCATGCTGAGTACCTAATCTATTATTTTAACAATTTTTTAGAACATAGAGTAAAGTGCATAAAACCCATAAGCATATTTTAAATAAATATTATAAATTCAGCATCCAGGTGAAGAAGCAGAATATTGTCCACATACCAGGAACTCCACCGAGTACCTCTCTCTAATCAAACTTTTATTGCTGTTCTCTCCCAGATATAACTATAATCTTGACTTTTGTCCTAGCCACTTGCTTGATTTTCCCCACTATTTTAATTTCCTTATGGCCATGCAATTAGGATAGTTCCAAGCATGAAAAATAAATTGAAATTTTCCCTTAACTGCAAATCAACAAGTTAGCATACTGAATTTCACATCTGTTGGCAAAAGACATGACTTCTCTATCACAGACAAAATAGTTGACTAATCACAGCATTAGCTGTACACAGCTAGCTAGCCAGAGCTAGCATGTGTACAAATTTCCCAAGTCCCCTTTCCCAAAGGAAAATTTACACCCACAAAAGCAGTGGGGTAGATAACAGGAGAGGAACTCTCAGCTTAAAGAAACTACCTTTGTTATAATTTGCAGCAAATGTGCCTGGGTTTAGCACCATAAGACATGAGGTTTAGTAAATGGGACAGTAAAGGGAACTGTCTTTTGTTGGGGATGGGTAGGGATGTAGTGCAGACAGTCTATTTACCATTTAAAAAAAAAAATCCTTGAAAAAAAGAATCTAAATTGAAGGCAGTCGCTGCTGTTGCTCAAAAATACATGCAGAAAAACATGAGTGATCTAGATGAATTGTCATCTAATCGCCAGCTACATTTGCTAAAAAGTCAGTCCTTTCTTTAACTATTAATACTTGCAAATGTATGTCTCGGCCATACATCATATATTTGCATAAGTTTCTGGATCACTTTTGTCCTATTGTTTTATTCATCTACCTCGCAGTATTATCACATTATCTTGACTATTATGTCTTCTTAAAAAATATTCTTAATTTTTAGTACAACTTCATTTCTAAAGAGTTACTTGTTATATACTACAAGGTAACATTTATTATATTTCACCATTCTTAGATTTAATGTTTTAAAGAATTAACTTTTTAGAGTCCTAAGTTTAAAACAGAAAGTGAGAGGACAGTACAGATATTTTCCTTATTCTCTCTGCCTCCACAAAGAGACAGAGCCCATACCCCAATTATCAATATCACATACCAGAGTGGTACATTTATTACCAGGAAGGAATCTACACTGACACATCCTTATCATTCAAAGGTCATAGCTTATCTTAAGATACCCTCTTGTGTGATATGTGCTTAGTTGCTCAGCCATGTCCAGCTCTTTGTGACCCCATGGACTGTAGCCTGCCAGGCTCCTCTGTCCATGGGGATTCTCCAGGCAAGTGTACTGGAGTGGGTTGCCATGCACTCCTCCAGGGGATTTTCCCAACCCAGGGACTGAACCCAGGTCTCCTGCCTTGCAGTCAGATTCTTTATCATCTGAGCCACCAGGGAAGGTTCACTCTTAGTGTTGTATATTCTGTGGGTTTGGACAAATGTATAATGGCATAGGGTTATCATTATAATAATATACAGAGTATTTTCACTAGCCTAAACTTCCTCTGTGCTTTATCTATTTACCTTTGCTCCCTCCATCTCTGACAAATGCAAATCATTTTATTGTCTCCACAGCTTTACCAGAATATCATATAGTTGGAACCATATATTTCTATATAATATATAGACTTTACAGATTGGCTTCTATTGCTTAGCAATATGCATTTAAGGTCCCTCTATGTCTTTTCATAGTTTGACAGCTCATTTACTTTTAGCACTATTATGTCTTCTAATAAATGTTTCTAACTAAAAACAATATCATATTATATTCATCATCATTTTTTATTAAGTCTCTCTATGTATGTTGGAGAAGGCAATGGCACCCCACTCCAGTGCTCTTGCCTGGAAAATCCCACGGACGGTGGAGCCTGGTAGGCTGCAGTCCATGGGGTCGCCAAGAGTCAGACACAACCGAGCAACTTCAGTTTCACTTTTCACTTTCATGCATTGGAGAAGGAAATGGCAACCCACTCCAGTGTTCTTGCCTGGAGAATCCCTGGGACGGAGAGGGCCTGGTAGGCTGCCGTCTATGGGGTCACACAGAGTCGGACACGACTGAAGTGACGTAGCATAGCATAGCATGTATGTTGTTGGAGAAGGCAATGGCACCCCACTCCAGTGCTCTTGCCTGGAGAGTCCCATGGACAGAGGAGCCTAGTGGGCTACAGTCCATGGGGTCGCGAAGAGCTGGACACGACTGAGCAACTTCACTTTCACTTTTCATGTATTGGAGAAGGAAATGGCAACCCACTCCTGTGTTCTTGCCTGGAGAATCCCAGGGATGGTGGAGCCTGGTGGGCGGCCGTCGATGGGGTCACACAGAGTCGGACATGACTGAAGTAACTTAGCAGCAGCAGCATGTATGTGGTCTTTCTAGAGTTTCTTGGCTGCTATTGAGTTGGAACTTCTATAATTTTCTATGTAGACATCTTGCATAATTGAAAAAGTTATCTATAGCTATATCATATTCAGATGCTATTTTAAATAGGACATTTAATTTTTTGTTTGTATTTAGTTGATAGATTAAGATGCATAATATGTATATAAATATATGCATATATTTTCTGTTTCTATCATCTTTGTGACTCTTTTATTAATTCAAATTTTATTCTTAGATTGTTTTATATGTATCAATTAGTATAATTCAGCTGTAGTGCTTTTAACTGTAGTTTTTCTTGCCTCCATACTTTTTTTAGAAGCTTGAGTAAAAAGTTAAATAGAGCCTGGAATAGACAATATTCTTTATTCTTAAATTCAGTGGCAATGATGTCAATATTTGACAATTAAGTGAGATGTTTACTACACTATCAAGTTATATAAACTACCTTCTGTTTGCTTGCTTTTTAAGCCTTTTAAAAATCATTAACGGATACTTGATTCTACAAATTATTTTGTTACCTCTGTAGAGATGATTATGAATTGGTATATAGTTTTATATTTTTAAATAGTTGATATGATGAATTACTTAATTATATATATCCTGATATAAATTATATACATCCTGATATAAATTATATACTCAGACGGTAAAGAACCTGCCTGCAATATGGAAGACCTGGGTTCATTCCTTGAGTTGGGATGATCCCATGGAGGAGGGCATGGAAATCCACTCCAGTATTTTTGCCTGGAGAATCCCACGGACAGAGGAGCCTGGTGGGCTACAGTCCATGGGATCTCAAAGAGTTGGCCACGACTGAACAACGAAGCACAGCACATTACAGTATCTAAGTAAATACGGTAATGAGATATTCTTTTCCATATATTGAGGGTTTCAGTTTCCATATATTTAACAATACCGTTGTATCTATATTTATCAAAATAAGTGTGATTGGTCTTCACTGTCCTCTAAATAATATTCTTTGGATTACATATCAAAATTATACTGGGTTAACAGTATGCATTAGAGAGTATTCTTCCTCTCAATTTCCTAGAAAAATCTGCATAAAATTAGAAATATTTATTCCCTTAATTATTTGTAGAAACAACCACAGAAGAAATTTAGAATTTCATTTGTGCCTTTGCTAAAAATATGGGTTTAATCTTTTTTTTTATTTTTGTTGTTAGGATAAGTCAGACTTTCCATTTCTTTCTGTATCAGTTGGGTGATTTTATTTTATTTTATTTTTTTTGTTTGTTTGTAGTTTGTGGAATAATTTGGTAATGAAGAGGAATCTACTTCTGAATTTCCTTATTTAAATCCCATATTTGTCATTTATTGATTACTACTTTAGCTAAATTACTTAACTTTCTATGACTCAGTACTTCAATATCTATATTCTGTTTACATTGATAGTAGGAATGTACATTAGTACAAACCCCTTTGAAAACTCTCTTATTGTCCTTCTAATATTCAACTAAAGTATGTTTTGGAGTCCTATCTATTAGAATATATAAAGCATTTGTAATTAAGGAATTGGAAATTGAAACAACAATGGGATAGCACTTTATACCTATTAGATGGCTAAAATTAAACACACACACACACACACACACACAAATACCATAGGTTAGTAAGAATGCAGAACCAAAATAACTATTTCTGGTGAAAATGCAAAAATGGTACAGCAACTTTGGAAGACAGCTCTGCAGTTTTTTTTTTTTTTTTTTTTCCTTACAAATATACACATAGACGTATGCTAAAATCCAGCAATCATGCTCATAGGTATTTATCAAAATAAATTGATACTTTATGTCTCCATAAAAACCTGCACCCAAATATTTGTAACAGTTTTATTCAAAATCACTTAGAAGCAACAAGGATGTTTTTTGATAGAAGAATGGATAAATAAACTATGGTGTATCCATGTAATGATATGATTCAGTGATGAAAAAATGAGCTATTTAGCCATAATAAAACATGTATGAACCTTCAAGACACTTTGCTACATGAAAGAAGCAATGTGAATAGTCTGCATACTATATAATTCCAATTACATAACATTCTGGAAATAGGAAAACTATAGAGACAGTAAACAAATCAGTGATTGCCATAGGTTTAGAAGTGGATTACATAGCTGAAGTACAAAGGAATTTTTAGGAGATAAAAATTATTTTATATGACACTGCAATGGTGGATATATGATATTATGCATTGATCAAAGCCTATAGAACTTTATAGCACAAAAAGTGAAAGCTAATATAGTCAAATTTTAAAAATCTCTCTTAAGATGTCTAGGGATCCCAGAATGAAAGCAGATTGTGACAAAGGGATTTGCTATTTCAAATGTATTAAACAACCTCACTGAAGTGGGCATGAGGAAAAGCTAATGCCCTAAGTCACTTTGGAAATGAATGGAATTATAAAACTATATGTGTGTGTTCCGTGAGAACTTTGCTCCACATAGGAAAGGGTATCATCAATGCAGTAGGTTCCCACAAAGAGAACTACTGGACTCTGTAAGTCAGCCTAGGTCAAAAGTGGGACGGCTACCAAAAGCACACTAAACAGGAACTGTAGAGGAAACTTGTTCTATCCAGAGACTTTCTCAAGGGCTGTGATTATTTTTCTAGTTCTTTCTACATTTGGAACTCCTCCTTTGGCAGTAAAAATATGCCCATTTTACAGGTGGAAAACTCTGTGCCTAGCAACTAACTATAGCTTGTTTACATGCTATTTTATTTAGTTGTGTATGTGTGTATGTTCTGTGAAAATAGGTCTTCATCTTATTTCTACAGCCATGTACAGAGCTCAGGAACATTATACATTGAGTTTTTAACTGCATGCATTCTATAATTCTTTCAACAAATATTTCTTAAGCCTCTACTATATGATAGACTCTTGGAATATAAGAGTAAAAAAGAGACCTCATGAAGCATAAACTCTTAAGGACTGAATTATGCCTTCCTCCACTCTTATGCTGAAGTTCTAACCTCTAATATGATTGCATTTGGAGGGCTTTAAAAGAGGTAATTAAGGTAATATGAGGTCATAAGTGTGAGGCCCTAAGCCAATATGACTGGTGTCATTACAAAAAATGAAAGAAATAGTAAGGAGTCTTGACTTGGCCAAAGGAATGGCTTCAGGAGAAATCAGATTTATTAGCACCTTGATCTTGCATTTTCAGCCTCCATAACTGAGAAAATGAATTTCTGTTGTTAGAGCCACCAAGCTTGTGGTATTTTGTTATAATAGTCCCAACTAACTAATAGCTAAACCATTATTTGGTATTTTTTCCAGTAAAATGTGAAGCCAAAGAAGAGTGTAAGAAAAGAGATAACACGATAATTTTTGTGTTCAGTAAGAAATACTCTGAAATATTAGATTGTAGGTAAGCAAAAAGTAACATTAGAGACCAGTTAGGTTATTTAGGCAAAAAAGAATCATTATTTTATTTTGAGCAGATGTGTAAACTAGTTTTTGCTGAGAAGTGGCAAATAACAGACTAAAATATAAATACTTTTCTTTAAAATTAGAGCTTGCTGCTAAGCTGCTGCTAAGTCACTTCAGTCGTGTCCGACTCTGTGCGACCCCATAGACGGAAGCTCACCAGGCTCCCCTGTCCCTGGGATTCTCCAGGAAAGAATACTGGAGTGGGTTGCCATTTCCTTCTCCAATGCATGAAAGTGAAAAGTGAAAGTGAAGTCACTCAGTCGTGTCTGAAAATTAGAGCTTAATATAAGCTTAATAAAAATAATTTTGAACAATGTTAAATTTATAATATTAATTTATATATATGATAAAGGTCTTAATGATGGAAAATCTAGTGATGACAAATTATTATACTTTACAAAGATAAAAAGAATAATAGGATTCAGGGTGATATTGGCACAAACAAAAACTTTGATTAAACTGTTTTATAACTTAATGCTTTACATTGGAGTTATGATTAACAAATAGTTTAAAATAAATGTAAGTTACTTCTGTTTTTAATATAAAGTTTGAATTCCAAAGTAAAATACATATAATATACAAATAATATACAGATAATAATATATGAAATTAGTTAAAATAACTTACCACATTTGGCACATAAGTTCTCAGCAAATGATTCTGGTACATTTTATGTTTTATCCTACACTGTATCTGTTTTGCCTTACATCTTCTTGACTTGGCCACTGTACATAGACCATTTAGTCTCTTCTCAAAACTGAGAGTGATAGATAACTGGTGTTCCAGGTCACAGGATAATTTGGAGAAATTGCTAATCATCTAGAACAAAATATTTTTGAAAGAAATCCAACTGTGAGGTGGAATCATGACAAATATAAATAGCAATATTTGAGAAATAATTATAATAGATATTAATCCATCACCTCTTCCTTACTGCTGCCTCCATTCTGCAATAAAAACTTGTGGAACATTAGAAAATCAGTCATAATGAAATAAAGCTGGTTTTGGTCTCCAACAAGCCATATGATCCTGCACCGAAAAATAACACACTCATTATATATGAATAATCCAGATAAATGAGTCATTTGAGAATGTCAAAATTCGATTCTGAATAGTAGTCTGGCCAACAGAAAAAAACATATGGAAAAAATTAGATAATCATGCTATAAGAAATCTTACTATTATCTGTCCACAACCCTTCTTTCCTTCCTGAGAGGAGTCAAGACTAAATATAGTTAAGAGCTTCTAATAGCATCAGATTTTGCTTTCTGGGCAATGGAAAATTAGATTATCCATAAGAGATAACAGATAAATCTTACCTATAAGTCCAACTAAAACTGACAGATAATTTTAAGAATAGCCCCTAGATTATAATTATGGAATTAGAGCATAATTTTATTTGTTTTAGGACCTGATCATTTACATGACTCATGCAGAAATTGTATGTGGGAGGGGGGTTGGGCAAATATAATTTAGACTACAAACTTGTCTCAGTTATAAAAGTAATTGCCTGAGTTCCATCAAACTGTTCTTTAAACCAATACCAATCTCTTAAATATCTTGCATTATTAATAAACTGGGTGTGTTTATACATATGCATTTGCATGTGCATGCCAGGATAAAAGGAAAACATTTGCTTTCCTACCAAAATTACATGTCTATAGAAATTCTAATTCTTTTAATCCTGTAAATTCAGCTTTGACTCTCTGCCTATTGCTTATCATCTCTTCATGCATATAAATCCTAATTGTCATAGACCACAAAAAGTTCTCCCTTATACTCCAAGAAAAAAATATTGAGCTTACATGTCACTTATATTGAATGACACTTTTTTTTATCCACAACATTTAAAGAATAATAATAAAATAGAAATTAATCTCCTGAACAGCTCAAGTCCAGCCATTATATCTAGAGAAATTGAGAGATGGAGAGTAAGCACTGAGGGCACAAAAAGGACTGAAATGACTTGTGATCAGGTGCAAGAACATAAACTCTTCAATCAGTAGCATACATGGTCCATCTGATTATTCTGCACTTTTTTCTTTTTGGGCTGCACTGTGTGGTTTGTGTGATCTTAGTTCCTGACTAGGGACTGAGCCTGTGCCCTCTTCAGTGGAAGTGTGGAGTCCTAACCACTGCAGTGCCAGGGAAATCCTTGAGGATCCAATTATTCTGAAGAAAACCTTAGAAATGGCATATTATTCAGTCCCCTACTTTGCAAGAGCTGGGTTGGAATCCAAGAAAAGAGATCTGGTTTTGGTCCTTCATCCTTTAGTGGCTAAAAATAAGAATTGAGGTCTCCTGTCCTCTCTTTCAGTTTCCATTCAAGTTATAATTATCATTTAACTTAAAAATACTGATGTAAAATTAACTACATCCAGGACGAACTTGATTTTTCCTTCATTCCTAATCATGAGGTTTTCCCACTATATGTAGTCATTTTATAATTTGCTGATATTGCCACAAAGTTTCATGGACAATTGATAAAAGTGACAGAAACACAAAAATATAGATTGATAGAAACACAGTAATTTCATTGGTATTATATAAACCCAGCCTGGGTATCTGAAATACTTATTAGATTAGAGACGTTTTGTGATTAAGAAAGTTGACTATACACTAAAGTTTTCTTCCTTACGTCTTTTTCTTTTTTTCTTGTAGACATTACTTAGTAAGCTCAGCTCAAGTAACATTCTGAGACAGAAGAGAAGAAAACGTAGGTTAAACTTACTAGAGGGTTAATGGGGTTATGCACTGGAAAAGATGAATGTGATGTACTTTTCCCATGCCAGACTGGGTGCAAGAGAAGCTGGCAACTCAGAAATGCCAATAAGCAAAGGCACAAACAAAAGTTTGCTCTTGCTAGCCAAAGTACCCAAGAAGAAATAGATTGGCAAGAAGAAAGCTTTCAGACCATAATTGTTCTAATCTGGCCAGATACTACCAAAATAATCACCACCCCACCCCAGTTCAGCCAGAAAAGGCCCATGAGGAAACTAAATTTCTAGTCTCAACATACTCAAAAAATCTTCCCAAATCTCCTTCCCTGTCTGGGTGAGGAAGGGGTAGTGGTGGACTGGACTTTTATCTTCATCCCCACTAGGCACTAGTAACATACCTTGCCCCTCCCTGTTACAGTGGTATCAGAGGAGGCCTCCTGGATGATCAGAAATTTCACTATTATCCTCCCACAGTGGTGTCCATGGAGGCCAGGCTCCCCTTCTAGGCAGTATAATCAGTGGAGAACTAATGAAAATCTGAAATTCCATACCAACCCTTCCTTCTGGGTGGGGACATAGATTTCTACCCTGATCTGGCACTAAAGATATGGTACAACCTTTTTTTAAGTGCTAAGGTTACAGAGAAAGACTACTAAAACATGATTTAAATAATTTCCAGAGGCTCATAATACTGAAGTAGTCAATTTTCAATTAAAATAATCATTCCTTGTACATACAATGAACCAGAAAAACTTCAACTTGGATGAAAAAAAGAAATCAACTAATATCAACTCCAAGATGACATAGATGTAAGAATTATCTGAAATAGATTTTAAAGCAGTTATCATAACAAAATTATCATAATTATTTAAAGTTGTATTTCAAGATGGCAGTGTAGAAGGACATGTGCTCATCTTCTCCTGCAAGAACTTCAAAATTACAACTCATTGCTGAACAACTTTCCACAGGAGACTGTTGCATCCCACCAAAAAAAGATACCCCACATCCAAGGGCAAACAAGAAGCCCCAGCAAGATTGTAGAAGGGGTGAAATTGTGTTTAGAATCAAACCCCATAGCCACCAGAGACTTTCAGGGGCTCAAACAAACTTTGTGTGCACCAGGACCCAGAGATCCCACGGAGACTGAGCCACTACTGTGTTTGAGTGTCTCCTGTGGAGGTTCAGGTCATCAGTGGACTGCTGCACGGACAGGGGCTCTGGGTGCCGTAGACCTGGAGGTCGCCATTAACCCCACCATAGAGGCACCAGAACTTAGACAGGACTGGGGAAACAGACTCTTGGAGGGCACAAACAAAACCTTGAGAAACCAGGAGAAAGGAGCAGTGACCCCACAAGAGACTTACCCAGACTTGCCCATGATATCCAGGAGTCTCAGGTGGAAGTGTGGGTTAGCAGTGGCCTGCGGCAGGGTTGGGAGTGCTGAGTGCAGCAGTGCCTGCATGGGACATTTTGAAGGAGGTTTCCATTATCTTCACTACCTCCACCATAGTTTGGCCTCAGGTCAAACAACAGGGAGGGAACACAGCCTTGCCATTCAACAGAAAATTGGATTAAATATTTACTGAGCATGGCCCTGGCCTTCTGAACAAGACCCAGTTTACCCCTCAGTAAGTCTTTCCCATCAGAAAGCTTCCATAAGCCTCTTTTCTTTCTCCATCGGGGTGCAGACAGAATGAAAACCATAAACAGAAACCATAAACAGAAAACAAACCAATCTGATCACATGGACCACACCCTTGTCTAACTCAATGAAACTATGAGCCATGCCATGTAGGGCCACCCAAGATGGATGGGTCATGGTGAAGAGGTCTGAATAGAATGTGGTCCACTGGAGAAGGGAATGGCAAACCATTTCAGCATTCTTGTCTTGAGAACCCCATGAACAGTATGAAAAGGCAAAAAGATAGTACACTGAAAGATAAACTCCCCAGGTCAGTAGATGCCCAAAATGCTACAGGAAATCAGTGGAAATTTCATTCCAGAAAGAATGAAGAGACAGAGCCAAAGCAAAAACAACACCCAGTTGTAGATGTAACGGGTGACGGAAGTCAAGTCCAATACTGTAAAGAGCAATATTGCATAGGAATCTGGAATGTCAGGTCCATGAATCAAGGTAAATTGGAAGTGATCAAACAGGAGATGGCACGAGTGAACATCGACATTTTTTGGAATCAGCAAACTAAAATGACTGGAATGGGTGAATTTAACACAGATGGCCATTATATCTAATACCAAGGGCAGGAATCCCTTAGAAGAAATGGAGTAGCCATCATAGTCAACAAAAGAGTCTGAAATGCAGTACTTGGATGCAGTCTCAAAAACGACAGAATGATCTCTGATCATTTACAAGGCAAACCATTCAATATCACGGTAATCCAAGTCTATGCCCCGACCAGTAACACTGAAGAAGCTGAAATTGAATGGTTCTTTTAAGACCTACAAGAGCTTCTAGAACTAACACCCAAAGAGTATGTCCTATTCATTATAGGGGACTGGAATTCAAAAATAGAAAGTCAATAGATATCAGGAGTAACGGGCAAATTTGGCCTTGGAGTACAAAACGAAGTAGGTCAAAGGCTAATAGAGTTTTGCCAAGAGAATGCACTTGTCATAGCAAACACCCTCTTCCAACAACACAAGAGAAGACTGTATACATGGACATCACCAGATGGTCAACATCAAAATCAGATTGATTATATTCTTTGCAGCCAGATGGAGGAGCTCTATCGGGGAAAGCAATGGCACCCCACCCCAGTACTTTTGCCTGGAAAAATCCCATGGACAGAGGAGCCTGGCAGGCTCCAGTCCATGGGGTCGCTAAGAGTCAGACACGACTGAGCAACTTCACTTTCACTTTTCACTTTCATGCATTGGAGAAGGAAATTGCAACCCACTCCAGTGTTCTTGCCTGGAGAATCCCAGGGACAGCGGGGCCTGGTGGGCTGCCATCTATGGGGTCGTAAAGAGTCAGACACGACTGAAGCAACTTAGCAGGAGAAGCTCTATACAGTCAGCAAAAACAAGACCTGGAGCTGACTGTGGCTCAGATCATGAACTCATTATTGCAAGTTTCAGACTTAAATTGACAAAAGTAGAGAAAACCACTACACCATTCAGGTCTGACCTAAATCAAAACCCTTATGATTATACAGTGGGAATGAGAAAACTGACAAATAGATTCAAGAGATTGGATCCGATAGACTGCCTAAAGAACTACAGACAGTTTCCTGAGGTTACACAGGAGGCAGTGATCAAGACTATCCCCAAGAAAAATAAATGCAAAAATGAAAAATGATTGTCTGAGGAGGCCTTACAAATAGCTAAGAAAAGACACGAAAGGCAAAGTAGAAAAGGAAATATATATCTACTTGCATGCAAAGTTCCATATAATAGCAAGGAGAGATAAGAAAGCCTTCCTCAGTGATCAATGTAAAGAAATAGAGGAAAACAGTAGAACAGGAAAGACTAGAGATCTCTTCAAGAATATTAGAGATACCGAGGGAACATTTCATGCAAGCATGGGCACAATAAAGGACAGAAATGGTATGGACCTAACAGAAGCAGAAGATATTAAGAAGAGGAGGCAAGAATACAGAAAAGAACTATAAAAAATATCTTCATGACCCAGAATAACCATGATGATGTGATCACTCTCCTAGAGCCAGACATCCTGGAATGCAAAATCAAGTTGGCCTTAGGAAACATCACTACAAACAAAGCTAGTGGAAGTGATGGAATTCCAGTTGAGCTATTTCAAATCCTAAAACATGATGCTGTGAAAGTGCTACAATCAATATGCCAGCAAATTTGGAAAACTCAGCTGTGGCCACAGGACTGGAAAAGGTCAGTTTGCATTCCAATTCCAAAGAAAGGCAATGCCAAAGAATGTTCAAACTACCACACAATTGCACTTACCACAAATGCTAGTAAAGTAATGCTCAAAATTCCCCAAGCCAGGCTTCAACAGTATGTGAACCATGAACTTCCAGATGTTCAAGCTAGATCATGAAAAAAGCAAGAGGGTTCCAGAAAGACATCTACTTCTACTTAATTGACTATGCCAAAGCCTTCGACTGTGATCACAGCAAACTGTGGAAAATTCCTCAAGAAATGGTAACAGCAGACAACCTGCCCTGCCTCCTGAGAAATCTGTGTGCAGGTAAATAAGCAACAGAACTGGACATGGAACAGACTGGTTCCAAACTGGGAAAGGATTATGTCAATGTTGTATATTGTCACCCTGTTTATTTAACTTATATGCAGAGTATATCATGAGAAATGTTGGACTGGATGCAGCACAAGCTGGAATCAAGATTGTTGGGAGAAATATCAATAATGTCAGATATGCAGATGATACCACACTTATGGAAGAAAGTGAAGAACTAAAGAGTCTCTTAATGAAAGTGAAAAAGTAGATTGAAAAAGTTGACTTAAAACTCAACATTCAGAAAATGAAAATGGAATCCAGTCCCATCACTTCATGGAAAAATAAATGGGAAAATAATGAAAACAATGACAGACTATTTTTTTTTTTGGTGGGGGGAGCTTCAAATTCACCACAGATGGTGACTGCAGCCATGAAATTAAAAGATGCTTGCTACTTGGAAGAAAAGTTATTACCAACCGAGATAGCACATTAATAAGCAGAGATATCACTTTGCCAACAAACATCCTTCTAGTCAAAGCTGTAATTTGTCCAATAGTCATGCATGGATGTGAGAGTTGGACTATAAAGAAAGCTAAGCACCGAAGAATTGATGCTTTTGGACTGTGCTGTTGGAGAAGACTCTTGAAAGTTCCTTGGACTGCAAGGAGACACAACCAGTCCATCCTAAGGGAAATCAGTCCTGAATATTAATTGGAAGGACTGATACTGAAGCTGAAACTCCCATACTTTGGCCACCTGATGCAAAGTACTGACTCATTGTAAAAACTCTGATGCTGGGAAAGATTGAAGGTGAGAGGAGAAGAGGATAGCATAGGATGAGATGGTTGGATTGTATCATCGACCCTATGGACATGAGTTTGAGTAAGCTGCAGGAGTTGGTGATGGACAGGGAACCCTGGTGTTCTGCAGTCCATGGGTTCACAAAGAATCAGATATGATTGAGAGACTGAACTGACTGAATTGTTTAAAGCAGCTATCATAAAAATGAGGAACATGCTGGAAATAAATGGAAAAAAAGTCTCAACGAAGAAACAGAAGATACAAAGAACTAAAATGAAATTTTATTTTAAATTTTATTTATTAATAAAATGGGGGGGAGGGCTGTGCCACATGCAGATGTTCTTAGTTCTCCAACCAAGGATTGAACCAGTGAGCTCAGCATTAAATATGCAGAGTCCTAACCACTGGTCCACCAGGGAACTCCCTAAAATTAGATTTTTAGAACCGAAAAATGCAATACCAAAATTGAAAACTCAAAGAGTGAGCTCAATGGAAGAATGGAGAGGACAGAGTAAAGAATCAATACATTCAAATGCAGAATATAAATTGTCTAGTCTGTTCAACAAAGAGAAAATACACAGGAAAAACAAACAAAACAAAAATACAAAGCATATCCTTAGGGACTTGGACTGCAACAAAAGATATAACATTTATGCTACTGGGGAAAGGATCTCAGAAACAAAGGATAAAGACAGTTATATGGAAAAAATAGTTGAAAAAATAACGATTGGTAATATCTCAAATTCAGCATAATACATAAACCTATCAATTCAAAAGGCTTGCTGCTGCTGCTGCTAAATCACTTCAACCGTGTCCGACTCTGGGCGACCCCATAGACGGCAGCCCACTAGGCTCCCCCGTCCCTGGGATTCTCCAGGCAAGAACACTGGAGTGGGTTGCCATTTCCTTCTCCAATGCATGAAAGTGAGAAGTGAAAGTGAAGTGTCTCAGTCCTGTCCAACTCTTAGCGACCCTGTGGATTGCAGCCCACCAGGCTCCTCCATCCATGGGATTTTCCAAGCAAGAGTACTGGAATGGGGTGCCATCGCCTTCTCCAAGAGGCTTAGCAAACCCCAAACAGGTCAAGCCCCATAGAAGACAAACCACAGTAAAACTTTCAAAAACTAATACAAAATAAATTATTTTTAACATATTCCATGAAAAATAACACTTTGCCTGTAGAAGAAAAACAATTTGAATGAAATCAGATATCTCCTCAGAAGCCATGGAGTCCTGAAACAAGTGGCACATTTTTAAAGTGCTAAAGTAGAGAACTGTCAACTCAGAATTCTATCACCAGCAAAAATATACTTCAGGAATAAAGAAAAAAAAAAGATATTCTCAGATGAAGAAAAAAATAAGAGTTTATTTCCATAAGGAAGGAACAAAGAACAACACAAAGAAAAAATACATGTGTAAATATAATAAACTTTGGTTGTCATCTTTTGCTTTCTAAATTATATTGATTGCTGAAGCAAAACTTATCATCTGATGTGGCTCTCTATATATGAAGAAGAAATACTGAAGGCAGGTATACTATAAATGGGAAGACTGAATGGATTTAAAGAGAGGCAAGGTTTCTACACTTAGCTTATAATGGTAACATGTTAAAATTAGTAGACTGTGACAAGTTTGCCATATAAAGTGTAACATCCCAAATAACCACTAAAATGCTATACAAATAAACTAAAATGTATTATACTAAATCAAAATGCAATTCTAAAAAGTGCAAAATAACCCACTGTAAGGCAGGAAAAAGTAAACAGAAACTAAAAATGGAAAAATCAAACAAAAAACCAAAACAAAACCAAAAAGTAGTAGAATGTATCCTGATTCATACATAAATAAATTAAACATAAATGGTCTAAATGCATCAATTAAACAATGTAGATTAATAGTGTGGATTAAAAAAAAATGACCCAACTATATATAGTCTGTAAGAAAGTCACCTTGAATATAATAATATAGGTTGGTTGAAGGTCAGATCAGATCAGTCGCTCAGTCGTGTCCGACTCTTTGCGACCCCATGAACTGCAGCACACCAGGCCTCCCTATCCATCACCAGCTCCCGGAGGTCACTCAGACTCGCATCCATCGAGTCAGTGATGCCATCCAGCCATCTCATCCTCTGTCGTCCCCTTCTCCTCCTGCCCTCAATCCCTCCCAGCATCAGAGTCTTCTCCAATGAGTCAACTCTTCGCATGAGGTGGCCAAAATACTGGAGTTTCAGCTTTAGCATCATTCCTTCCAAAGAAATTCCAGGGCTGATCTCCTTCAGAATGGACTGGTTGGATCTTCTTGCAGTCCAAGGGACTCTCAAGAGTCTTCTCCAACACCACAGTTCAAAAGCATCAATTCTTCAGCGCTCAGCCTTCTTCACAGTCCAGCTCTCACATCCATACATGACCACAGGAAAGACCATAGCCTTGACTAGGCAAACCTTTGTTGACAAAGTGATGTCTCTGCTTTTGAATTTTCATGACATATTTTTTTTTCTTTTTCTTTTGAAAAAGAAAAAAATATGTCATGAAAACATGAACCAAACAAAAGAAGAAGGGGCTCTATTCAAATGAAATAGACATAAGAGCAAAGAAAATCACTAGGGACAGAGAGACAGAAGAAACATTGCTTAAGGAGAAAAGTGCCAATCCATTAAGAAAATATAGGAATTCCAACAATATAATTCTAAAACGTATTAACCAAAAACTAAGAGAACTGAAAGGAGAAATAGACAAATCAAAAATTATAGTTAGAAACTATAACACCCATCTAACAACATTTTACAGAAAAAAGAAAAATGACTTGGTCAGTATTTGAAATATTATCATATAATCCTCCATATGAATAGACTACAAAAAAAAATCACTAGACAGCAACTGATGCAGAAAAAGCATTCAACAAAACTGAACAACCATTTGTGATGTTGCACAAAACTGAGAATAGCATAAAACTTCCTCAATTTGATATAGAATATTTACTAAAAAGACCCTACAGCTAATATGGTAAAAGACTGATGCTTTTGCCCAAAGATTGGGAATAACAGAAGGATGTCCACACTCACTACTGCAATTCAACATAGTACTGGAAGTCCTAGTCATCATAATAAGGCAAAATAAATAAAAGAAAATGAAAGATATACAGATTGAATAGAAAGAATAAAGTTGAAAATTGTCCCTATTTGTAGATAAAATAAGAGTCTATATTGAAAATTTCAAGACATGTAAAAAACAAATTTCTTAGAATAAGTGAGTTCAGTTATAGCATTGTTGGGTGACTGACACCCAGTTGTGTCTGACTCTTTGCAACCCCATGGACTTCAGCATGCCAGGCTTCTCTGTCCCTCGCCACCTCCCAAAATTTGCCCAAGTTTATGTCCATTGCATTGGTAATGCCTTCCAGCCATCTCATCCTGTGAAGCCCTCTTCTTTTGCCCTCAATCTTTTCCAGCATCAGGGACTTTTCCAATTAGTCAGCTGTTCGCATCAGATGACCAAAATACTAGAGTTTCAGCTTCAAAATCAGTCCTTCCAAGGACTATTCACGGTTCATTTCCCTTAAGATTGACTGGTTTGATCTCCTTGCTGCCAAAAGGGACTCTCAGGAGTCTTCTCCAGCACCTCAGATCAGGAGTCTTCTCCAGCACCTCAGATCGAAAGCATCAATTCTTCGGCGTTCTGCCATCTTTACGGTCCAGCTCTCACAACTGTATGTGACCACTGGGAAGACCGTAGCCTTGACTGTATGGACCTTTGTCGGCAGAGTAATGTCTCTGCTTTTCATTACATCGTCTAGGTTTGTCACAGCTTTCCTCCCAAGAAGCAATCATCTTCTGATTTCATGGCTATAGTCACCATCCACAGTGATTCTAGAGCTCAAGAAAAGGAAATACGTCACTACTTCCACCTTTCCCCCCTCTATTTGCCATGAAGTAATGGGGCCAGATGCCATAATCTTAGTTTTTTTAATACTTAAATTTAAGCCGTCACTTTCACTCTCCTTCATCCTCATCAAGAGGCTCTTTAGTTCCTCTTCGTGAAGGGAAGAGTAATAGTCATAGCATACAAGGTCAAAATTTAAACAAATCAATTGTATTTCTATATACTATCAATGTATATATGGAAACTGAAATTAAATATGCTATGTCACATAAAATTGTTTAAAATAAAAGTAGCATACTTAGATTTAAATCTAAGTAAACAAAGAACTTGTTTGCTGACAACTAGCCAATGTTGTAGCAAGAACTCAAAGAAGTTCTAAGGGATAGAGAAATATGCCATGTTCACGGACTGAAAGCCTCTACATAGTAAAAAGATCAAGTCCCCCAAATTCTTATCAAAATCCTAAAAATCATTTGTGTATATCTGCAAATTATTCCAAAATGTATTAATATATAAGGAGGAAAAGGAACTAGAATAGCTAAAATAATTTTGATAAAAAAGAATAAAGTGAGAGAGGTGCTTCATCTGAAGACTTATACAGCTATAACAATAATGGTGGAGGAATAGGCACAGATCAATTGAACAGAACTGAGAATCCAGAAACAATCCCACAGGACTGATTTTTTTTTTAAAGTGCAAAAATAATCCAATGTGGAAAGTATATCTTTTTTAACAAATGTTGAGTAATTTAAGTAAATTTGAGTAACTTAATATCTGTAAGCAAAAAAATTTTTTAAAAGGGTCTTAACTTTAGCCTCACAGCTTGTATAACTATTGACTTGAATCACAGATTTAGACTGAAATCCAAAAACTTTTAGAAGGACACATAGTAGAAAATCTATAGGACCTAGTGCTTGGTAAGAGTTCTTGGGTATAAAACCACAAGAAGGATCCATAAAATTTGAAAAATAATAATAAACTTCTTTAAAATAAAAAAAAAAAAAACTTGCGCTTTAAGAAAATCCTTAAGATTAAGATGAAAAGTATAGAGTGATTGTGATGCTTCCTTTGTCTACCCTTCAGTCTATGAGTAAAACATTGATAATTTGACGAAAGTACCTCTGTCCCAAACACCAGGACACCAGAGAACTGCACACATCTAAACACGTAAGGGTGAGTGGGTTAGAATATACATTGGAGGGCTAAACCTAGAAACAGAGGAGGTGGTATGCATGATGCCAGACCCCCTAACACAAAGGTTAAGTTCACAGCCTCAGGGAATCTAATAGCATCAGGGGAGACACTGCACAGTCACTAGCCTCCTGGCCCCAGGGAATCAGAGAGCAGTGGCAGTGTGGCCTGTGACCCTGTCACTCCAGTTGCGGTGGTATCTGTGACTCTTTCTCCCAACCTACAATGGTGGCATCCCCAAATTAGACAACCCTGGTCATAGAAGGGACACTTGCAACCCCAGCTTCACCCTCAATCTTCCCTTTCCCCTGTGGTAGTTGTTGCTTGTTCAGTTGCTCAGTCATTTCTGACTCTTTATGACCCCATGATTGTAGCACACGAGGCTTCACTGTCTTTCACTATCTCCTGGAATTTGCTCAAATTGATGTCCATTGAGTCAGTGATGCCATCCAACCATTTCATCCTCTATCGTTCCTTCTCCTGTGGCAGTGGAACCTACTAGCCAGGAAACTCTAGATATGGTGGAAACACCCATCACTCCTGTCCCCAAAAGATGTCATCAGTTGTACCAGCAACACCAAAGCGCCAATAATTCCAAAGGCGCAGCGACAAGGGCATCAGGTGACACCTCTGACGGATGCTTGGAGGGAGGAAACTGCCTCCTCTCAAGAATGACCAGTGGAAGCACAGGTAGGAGAAACTAAAAATGTGTACTATAGTGACACCTACTGGAAAACAAAGAAGGGTCTCTAATTGCTAACGAGAAGACTCTGATGCTGGGAGGGATTGAGGGCAGGAGGAGAAGGGGACGACAGAGGATGAGATGGCTGGATGGCATCACTGACTCGATGGATGCGAGTCTGAGTGACCTCCGGGAGCTGGTGATGGACAGGGAGGCCTGGCGTGCTGCGGTTCATGGGGTCGCAAAGAGTCGGACACGACTGAGCGACTGATCTGATCTGATCTAAACCTTTAGAATCAAGTAAAAAAAGAAAAGCTTTGCCTCAAGAAGAAAGTCACTCAGTTGAGTCCGACTCTTTGCAACCCCATGGACTATACCCTGCCAGGCTCCTCTGTCCATGGGATTTTCCAGGCAAGAATACTGGAGTGGGTTGACATTCCCTTCGCCAGGTGTACTAGCCGAAAGGTACTACTTCAAATGCACCAACAGAGTAACATCTCATCAAGCACCATGAAGAAAGACAGTAGCACAAAAGAAAATTGTAATTCCCCAGAAATTGAATTTCAAGTCGCTGAAGATTGCAATCTACCAAAAGAGAATTCAAAATAGCTGTCATAGAAACTCAATGAGCTAAAAGATAATTGAGAAAGTTAGAACAATAAACTTAGGAATATAATGAATAAACAAAAAGAATACTTCACCAAAGAGATAAAAACTCTAAAAAGAATAAAGATGAAATTATATGGCTGAAGAACTCAATAAACAAAATGAAGAATGAATTAGAAAGTTTTAAAAATAGGGCTGACTATGTAGAAGAGAGAATTAGTTAGCTTGAATATAGAAATCTAGAAATGATACAGCTAGAAAAGAGAGAATGAATACCTAAAAAAGAAACATAAAATATTATGTATAAAGTAAGTTACAAAGCTACACTGTACAACACAGAAAATATAGCCAATAATTTATAACTATAAATAGAGTATAAACTTTAAATTTTAAAATAAAAAAGGAAGAAATTCTACAAAAAAATGCTGACTCTATTAGAAAGGGCAACATTAGTACATTGAGAATACCAGGAGATGAGAGGGAAAAAGAATCAAAGAGTTTATGAAGAAATAATAGCTGAGAACTTCTTAAACCTCAAGAAGGAACTGGATAAAAGCTCATGAAGCTAAGAAAACTCCTAATTATCTCAATGCAAAAAAAAAAAAAAATGTTCCAGGATACATTATGTTAAAACTGTCTAACATTAATGACAAAGAAGTAATTTTAAAGGCAGTCAGAGGATAAAGGATCAGATCAGATCAGATCAGTCGCTCAGTCGTGTCCGACTCTTTGCGACCCCATGAACCACAGCACGCCAGGCCTCCCTGTCCATCACCAGCTCCCGGAGGTCACTCAGACTCGCATCCATCGAGTCAGTGATGCCATCCAGCCATCTCATCCTCTGTCGTCCCCTTCTCCTCCTGCCCTCAATCCCTCCCAGCATCAGAGTCTTCTCCAATGAGTCAACTCTTCGCATGAGGTGGCCAAAATACTGGAGTTTCAGCTTTAGCATCATTCCTTCCAAAGAAATTCCAGGATTGATCTCCTTCAGAATGGACTGGTTGGATCTTCTTGCAGTCCAAGGGACTCTCAAGAGTCTTCTCCAACACCACAGTTCAAAAGCATCAATTCTTCGGCGTTCAGCCTTCTTCACAGTCCAGCTCTCACATCCATACATGACCACAGGAAAGACCATAGCCTTGACTAGGCAAACCTTTGTTGGTAAAGTAATGTCTCTGCTTTTGAATATGCTATCTAGGTTGCTCATAACTTTCCTTCCAAGGAGTAAGCGTCTTAGTAATCTACAAAGGAATCCCTATGAAGCTATCAGCAGTTTTCTCAGAAGTAACACTATAAACCAGAAGAGAGAGAATTGACATACTCAATGTACTGAAAGATAACTGTCAGACAAAAATATTCTATAGAACAAAGATATTATTTATATATGAAGGAGAAATAAAGGTTTCCCCAGGCAAACAAAAGCTATGGGGAGTTCATCAACACTTGATGAGATGTGATGAAAGGAGCTTTTCTATGTGAAACAGAAAGTGCAAGCACACAAAACTTCGAAGAAGATGATGAATAGACAGAATTAAAACTTTACAACTTCACAACTTTATATCAGAATAAGTTTTTAAACATCTATTTATAGCATAAAGTGTAAAGGGAAAATTAAGTAAACATAACACAATTGTTATGAACTTAACATAAAAAGGGATAACTTGAGACAAAAAAACATAAATGGAAGAGGAAAAGAATAAAACTCATATAAACAAATGAAAAGAAGATGCTATCAGCAAAAAATAGGATTATTTCATCTGAGATGTTTTATATAAAGCTCATGGGGACAACAAAACATAAATCATAATCTAGAGGACAGTTACAGAACATAAAGAAGAGGAAACTGAGATCAATTTTATAAAAAAAAAACATCAAACTGATAGTTCTGATGACAGAAACACAATGAAGAAGAAACAATGGAGATATAGAGGAATGAAAACAAGGAAAAATGCAGAACCAAGTTCTCATGTATCAATGACAAGTGAACTTAATTAATCAACCAAAAGACAAAGAATAGCTGGGTTGATTAAAAAAAAGAAGACTCAATTATATGTTGCCTACCAAAGACTCACCTCCACTCTAAAGAAAAAAATAAGCTGAAAGTGAAGGGATGGAAAATGATACTTCAAGCAAATGGCACACAAAATAACACTGGTGTAACCACACTCATTTCAGAAAAATATATACTTCAAGCCAAAACAGTAACAAGAGACAAAGATGGACATTATATAATGATAAAGGGGACAATTCATCAAGAAGACTTAAGAGTTATTCATGTGCCTTGTTAAGGAGCACCAGAATACACAGAGCATTAATTAACAGACCTAAAGTGAGAAACTGATAGCAATGTAATAATAGTAGGAAATTTAACACCTCCTTTACATCAATTGATAGATCATTCAGAGCAAAAGTCAATAAGGAAACAGTGCCCTTAGATGAAACATTAAACTGGATGAACTTAACAGATTTATACAGAACATTCCATACAAATATAATAGAATACATATTCTGCTTAAGAACACATGAAATATTCTCAAATATAGATCATGTGTTGAGACACAAACAAATCTCGGTATATTTAAGATTAATTTTAAAGATCTTTTCAGATCACAATGGTATGACCTAGATATCAACTACAAGAAGAAACCTAGAGAATCAAAAATATGTGTATAATAAACAACATGCTACTGAACAACTACTGGATCAGTGAAAACAATCAAAGGAAGATTCAAAAACTGAAAAGGAAGGAGCTCTTCTTAACTCATTTTATGAGGTCAACATTACTCTGATATCAAAATAAGACAAAGATAACTCAAAAAAAAAAAAAAAAAAAAAAACGAAAGAAATGAAACTTACACCAGGTATTTCTGATGAATGTAGATGCAAAAATTTTCAACAAATATTAGCAAACTAAAAACACCAATATATTAAAAAGATCATACACCACAAACAAGTAAGATTTATTCCAGGGAAGCAAGGATGGTTCAATATTTGTAAATCAGTCAACATGATACACCACATTAACAAAATGAAAGATAAAAATTGTTATCATTATATCAATAGATGCAAAAAAAACGCATTTGATAAGATTTAGCACTTATTTAAAATTAAAAAAAAAAACACTGAATAAAATAGTAATAGAAGGAACATACCTCAATATAATAAAGGCCAGATACTAGAATATCACAGCTAACACCATACTCAATTGTGAAAAACCTAAAGATATCCCTTTAATATCAGCAACAAGACAAGAATACTTATTCAATATAGTACTGGAAGTCTTAGCCAGGGGAAATAGGCAAGAAAAAGAAAAACTGGAAAAATGGAAGTACAATTTTCACTATTTTTGGATGACATAATTATATATGGAAAATCTCTAAACTCTGTACCAAAATACTATTAGAAATATAATAAGCAAGGAAAGTTGTGGAGCAAAAAAAATCAATACATAAAAATCCACTGTGTTTCTATATACTAACAGTGAACAAGCAGAAAGAGAAATTTAAAAACAATCTCATTTACAATCATAATAAAAGAATAAAATATCTAGGAATAAATTCGCTAAGGAAGTGAAGGACTTATACACTGAAAAGTATAAAATACTGTTGAAAGAAACTGGAGAAGAAATGGAAATATATTTTGTGCTTATGGATTAGAAGAATTAGCATGGTTAACATTCATATTCAGTTCAGTTCAGTCGCTCGGTCATTTCCAACTCTTTGTGACCCCATGAATCGCAGCACGCCAGGCCTCCCTGTCCATCACCAACTCCTGGAGTTCACTCAAACTCACGTCCATTGAGTCAGTGATGACATCCAGCCATCTCATCCTCTGTCGTCCCCTTCTCCTCCTGCCCCCGATCTCTCCCAGCATCAGAGTCTTTTCCAATGAGTCAACTCTTTACATGAGGTGGCCAAAGTACTGGAGTTTCAGCTTTAGCATCATTCCTTCCAAAGAAATCCCAGGGCTGATCTCCTTCAGAATGGACCAGTTGGATCTCCTTACAGTCCAAGGACTCTCAAGAGTCTTCTCCAACACCACAGTTTAAAAGCATCAATTCTTTGGTGCTCAGCTTTACCTAAAGTAAAATAAACATTCAGTGCAATCCCTATCAAAATCTCAATAACAATTTGCATAGAAATAGAACAAAAAACATTCTATATAGTTCTTTGGCCCATTTTTTGATTGGGTCATTTATTTTTCTGGAATTGAGCTGTAGAAGTTGCTTGTATATTTTTGAGATTAGTTGTTTGTCTGTTGCTTCATTTGCTATTATTTTCTCCCATTCTGAAGGCTGTCTTTTCACCTTGCTTATAGTTTCCTTTGTTGTGCAGAAGCTTTTAAGTTTGATTAGGTCCCATTTGTTCATTTTTTATTTTATTTCCAATATTCTGGGAGGTGGGTCATAGAGGATCCTGCTGTGATGTAAGTCAGAGAGTGTCAATGCAAACTAGTACAGCCACTATGGACAACAGTATGGAGATTCCTCAAAAAACTGGGAATAGAACTGCCTTATGATCCAGCAATCCCACTGCTGGGCATACACACTGAGAAAAACCAGAATTGAAAGAGACACGTGTACCCCAATGTTCATACCAGCACTGTTTACAATAGCCAGGACATGGAAGCAACCTAGATGTCCATCCACAGATGAATAGATAAGAAAGCTGTGGTACATATACACAATGGAGTATTACTCAGCCATTAAAAAGAATACATTTGAACCAGTTCTAAGGAGGTGGATGGAACTGGAGCCTATTATACAGAGTGAAGTAAGCCAGAAACAAAAACACAAATACAGTATACTAACACATATATATGGAATTTAGAAAGATGGTAAAAATAACCCTATTTACGAGGCAGCAAAAGAGACACTGATGAATAAAACAGACTTTTGGACTCTGGGACCAGGAGAGGGTGGGATGATTGGGGAGAATAACATTGAAATATGTATAATATCATATCTGAAATGAGTCATCAGTCCAGGTATGATGCCCGATAACAGATGCCTGGAGCTGGAGCACTGGGACGAACTGGAGGGATGATGTGGGGAGGGGGTAGGGAGGAGGGTTCAGGATGGGGAACACGTGTATACTGGTGGTGGATCCATCTCGATGTATAGTAAAAGTAATACAATATTGTAAAGTTAAGCAAAATAAAAAAAAAAAAGCATTCTATAATTTATATGGAACTACAAAAGATTCTGAATAGCCAAATAATAAAGAACAATGCTGGAAACATCACACTCACTGATTTAAAAATATATGATAAAACTATAGTAATTAAAAGTACATTTTATCAGCAGAAAAATAGATACATAGATCAACACAACAGAATTTAGAGACCAGAAATAAACCCCCACACATATATGGATAATTAACTTATGATAAAGGAGCAAAGGAAAAACAAGGGAGAGAGGATAGTGTCTTCAATAAATGGTGTTGGGAAAACTGGATAGCCACATGCAAAAGAGTGAAACTAGACCACTATCTCTTACAATACACAAAAATCAACTCAAAATTTGTTATAGACTTGAATATATGACCTGAAACCAGAAATCTCCTATAAGCAAACATAGGCAGTACACTCTTTGATATCAGTCTTAGAAACATCTTTCTGGATGTTTCTCTTTGAGTTTGGGAAATAAAATAAAAATAAACAAATGGGACTACATCAAACTAAAAGCTTCTGTAAAAGAAAGGAAACAATCAACAAAATGAAAAGACAGCCCACTGAATAGAAGAAAATATTTGCAAATTGTATATTTGATAAGGGGTTAATATCCAAAAATATCAACAACTCACACAACTTCACACCAAAAAACAACTTTTATTAAAAATTTGCAGAGGAGCTGAACACAAATTTCTATAAAGTAGACATAGAGACTGAAATAGGCACATGCAAAGATGTTCAAGACCATTTGAAGTCCAAATCAAAACCACAAAATATCATTTTACATTTATTAGAATGGCTATGTCATAAAAAGGAAAACGTGTTGGAGAAGATGTAGAGGAAGGGAACTGCTGTATATCATTGATGGGAATATGAATTAGTGTATTCACTGGAAAACAGTATGGAGATTTTTCAAAAAAGTATTATCCAGCTATTTCACTTCTTGATATTTATTAAAAAATAATTTGAAAAGACACATGCACCTCTATATTTATTACAGTGTGACTTACAGTAGACAAGATATGGAAAGGACTTAAGTGCCCATCTACAAAGAATGAATAAAAATTCTGTGATATGTGTGTGTGTGTGTGTGTGTGTGCTGTGCTTAGTCACTCAGTTGTGTCTGACTCTTTGCAACACCATGTAAATGGCAACCCACTCCAGTGTTCTTGCCTAGAGAGTCCCAGGGACAGGGGAGCCTGGTGGGCTGCTGTCTCTGGGGTCGCACAGAGTCGGACACGACTGAAGGGACTTAGTAGTAGCAGTAGCAGTAGCCCATCAGGTTCCCCTGTCCATGTGGACTCTCTATGCAAGAATACTGTAATTGATTTTCATGCTCTCCTCCAGGGCATCTTCCCAATCCAGGGATTGAACCAGGTCTCCCACATTGTAGGCAAATTATTTACCATCTGAGCCACCAGGGAAGCCCAAAAATACTGGAGTGGGTAGCCTATCCCTTCTCCAGGAGATCTTCCCCACCCAAGAATCGAGCTGGGATCTTCTGCATGGCAGGTGGATTCTTTACTCACTGAGCTACCAAGGAAGCACATACAAATATAATGAAATTCTGTCATACAGTCACAAGATAGATGAAATCTTGGCATTTGCAACAACATAGATGGGCCTAGACTAGTACTATGCTAAGTGAAATAAGTCATAGGGAAAAGACAAATACCACATGGTTTCAGTCATAGGTGGAATACAAAAAAAAAAAAAAACACTAAATAAAAAAAAAACAAATATATAGATACAGAGAACAGAATAATGGTTACCAGAAGGAAAGGAATGTGGTAAGAGGGCAAAATAAATAACTGGGGTCAACTTCATGCTGATGGATGGAAATTAAACCTTGGATGATAAACACATTGTAATGTACAGAGAGGTCAAAATATAATACTTATACATAAAACACACAATATTATAAGCCAATTAAGAAAACAGGAACAAAAAGAAAGAAAAATAATTCTGGGAGAAACATTTGCAAACCACATTATCTGATAAAGGATTCATATCTAGAATATACTAAAAAAAATCAAACTTAACTGTAAGAAAAGCAAACAAATTCAATTAGAAAATGGGCAAAAGACATGAAGAGACATTTCACTGAAGATATTACAGGGGTGGTAAACAAAGACAGCCAACATTGTTAGGCATTAGGAAAACACAAATGAAAACCACAATGAATGGAATGTGAAGTGAAAATCACTATATGCCTATTAGAAGAGCAAGAATAAAAACTAGTGACAATATAGAACATTGTGAGGATATAGAGAAACTGGATTTCTCATACAGTATTGTTGGAATGTAATACAGTACAGCCACACTGCAGTACAGTTTGGAAGTATCTTTAAAAAAAAAGCAGATATTTACCACATGACCTCAAAATCACATTTCTGATTAATTATTCCAGGAAAATGAAACTAAGTCACCCAAAAAGCCTGGACATGATTATTCCTAGTGGCTATATTTGTAATCACCCAGAATTGGTGATAACTGAAATGTCCTAAAATAGCTGAATGGTTAAACAAATTATAGTGCAACATTCCATGACTAGTCAGCACTAAAAGGAAGAAACTATTGATACAAGAAGTAATTTGGATCCATCTCAAGGGCATTACACTGTATAAATAAAAGTCATCTTCAAAAGGACACATCCTACATGAGTCTATATGTATAACATTTTCGAATTAATAAAATAATAGCAGTGGAGAGCAATTCAGTGGTTGTTCAAATTCTTGAGGTGACTGAGAGACTGGTGTTTATAAGGTAATGAGGCCATCTGAAAGATAAAGATGATCTTACTAAACTTGCTGGGCATGAGAGTGCTCTATTTGGAAATACAGTCCTTCTGAACAATGCTTGAGTAATACACCCAATCGATAGGATTTGATTGGCTCTAACAGAAGTGGGTCTATTAGTTCAAAGTCGTGATGCTTCAGCATTCTGATTTGTTCCAATTCTAAGCTGGTTTGCCTGCTCTTATAATTTCCATACAGTTTCAAACAGTGAAATTTTTAAAGGTCTGCAATCAAAACAAATACAGATAGCATTATCAACAACAGAATAACATTTTTCTCCCATATCTTTCATTTAATACGGTTCCAAAAAAGAAAGTTTTTTTAGTATCATATATTTGATTCTAAGCATCAAGAGAATTTATAGTTAAGACTTTCTTGAAAACTTGTCAGTTTCAAAAGATTGGAGTGAGAGAAAAAGAGTATGGGACAGTTAAATGTTGCTATCTTAATATACCGTCTTATTTAACCCTGAGATGAGGAAGAACCCCCTATCAACATAGCAGTTAACTGGAAGCAAACCAGTGTGATGGTTGAGTTTATGTGTCAAATTGAAAAAAACTACAACATACAGATATTTGTTAAAATACCACTCTGAATGTCACCATGAAGGTGTTCTTTAGATATAAGTGCATACTCAGTCACTTCAGTTGTGTCTGACTCTTTGTGACCCCATGAATTGTAGCCTGCCAGGCTCCTCTGTCCGTGGGATTCTTCAGGCAAGAATACTGGAGTGGATTGCCATGCCCTCCTCCAGGGGATCCTCCCAACCCAGGGATGGAATCCAGGTCTCCTATATTGTAGGCAGATTCTTTACCAACTGAGTCACCAGGGAAGTCCCTCTTTAGATGTGATTAACATTTAAATCAGTGGACTCTGAGTAAAGCAGATAACTCTCCACAATGTGAGTAGGCCACATTCGATTGAAGAGCTTAAAACCAAACAGGCTGAAGTTCCTTGGAGAAGAGGGAAATCTGTCTCTAGACTGTCTACAGATACAAGCTGCAGCATCAGACTTCCCTGGGTCTCAGCCTCCTGCCTACCCAGCAGATTTTGAACTTGGCAGTTTCATGAAAAACTGATGCTTTCAAATTGTGGTGCTGGAATCACAGTGCTGTGGATCCTGAGAATCCCGTGGACTGCAAGGAGATCAAACCAGTCAATCCTAAAGGAAATTAACCCTGAATATTCACTGGAAGGACTGATGCTGAAGCTGAAGTTCCAATACTTTGGCCATCTGATGTGAAGAGCCTATTCAGCGGAAAAGACCCTGATGCTGCGAAAGACTGAAGGCAAAAGGAGAAGGGGGAGATAGAAGAGGAGATGGTTAGATAGCATCACCAATTCAATGGACATGAACTTGAGTAAATTCCAGGAGATGGTGGAGGACAGAGGAGCCCGCTGTGCTGCAGTCCATGGGGTCACAAAGAGTTGGACATGACAATGGCTGAACAGCAGTTTCATGATCAGATCAGATCAGTCACTCAGTCGTGTCCGACTCTTTGCGACCCCATGAACCGCAGCACGCCAGGCCTCCCTATCCATCACCAGCTCTCGGAGGTCACTCAGACTCACATTCATCGAGTCAGTGATGCCATCCAGCCATCTCATCCTCTGTCGTCCCCTTCTCCTCCTGCCCTCAATCCCTCCCAGCATCAGAGTCTTCTCCAATGAGTCAACTCTTCGCATGAGGTGGCCAAAATACTGGCATCGGGCTTTACTTCTATCACCAGACACATCTACAGCTGGGTATTCTTTCTGCTTTGGTTCCATCCCTTCATTCTTTAAATATCTCTGTCTCTGTCTCTCTTTCTAGTTCCCAACAACCTTGCAGACCAATTTAAACATTCTGGGGAAGTTTTTAGCACTGATGTTCAAAAGTGCTCATGCCATCATTGTCTATAATAGACAAGTCATATAAAACATAGTCTGTCAAATATAACGAATGAATATATAATTGTATATTTATAGTATACAATGCTAAAAAGATACAAATGAAGGGAAGGCAATTGTACAACAGTCCAGAGGAATCTTAAAATATTAAATATTGAATTATATTTAATAAATATTAAAATAATATTAAATAATTTAATAAATATTAAATTAAACTCTTAAAAAGTTCAGACACAAAAAAGGATACACTATATAATTATATATTGTATGATTGACATGGCTTTGAATGCATATATAGACAAGCAAGTCATTTTTTCAGTGGATCCAAAACTAAGTAGTAAAAATTTAAAGAAAATGAGCAAAGGATGACCTCACAGTGGTTACTTTATGGAAGAAGATTGGGGTTGTCACTAAGAAAGTGCTTCCAGGAGGCTTATGGGTTACTGGCAGTCTTCTGCTTCTTAGTCTGGGTGGAATCAAGTAGATATTAACGTTAAGACTTCTCTAAGTTGAACTTTCATATTCTATGCACTTTCTGAAGATTTATTTTGAAAAGTATGTCTTCTTGTCAGAACAACAACAACAAAAAAATGTCATGAGTATGTGTGGCTTTTATAAATTTGGAAAGGTATTTCATATAGTCCTTTAAAGTTATTCCACTTTAAACCTGTCTGGTTTTCTCTAATATTAGGCAAAGAAACTATGATTTATTTAACTGTGAATATCATAATTTTACTACAAGAGCCATAAACATCCCAATCATTGCTAGAAGTGGTCATGGAATGAAATGACAATAAGACTAGATTTTTTTTTTAAGTGAAGTATAGTTGATTTATAATGAAGTGTTCATTTCTGCTGTACAGCAAAATGATTCACTTATATATACATATATTCTTTTTGTTATGAAAAGTATATTAGTAGTACAAATTCATCAAATAAAAAATTACAAATTCTGGTAAAGGTGGCTTCAAAATTAACACAATGAGGTATCCTCCCTGCTATTTTTATATTATATGATAGATAGTATTTACACATTACTTATCAATTACAGGAAAATATGATAAAGGGATAAAATTCACAAGTCTTATCAGTTCAGTTCAGTTGCTCAGTCGTGTTGACTCTTTGCGACCGCATGAATCACAGCATGCCAGGCCACCCTGTCCATCACCAACTCCTGGAGTTTACTCAAATTCATGTCTATCGAGTCGGTGATGCCATCTAACCATCTCATCCTCTGTCATTCCCTTCTCCTCCTGCCCCCAATCCCTCCCAGCATCAGGATCTTTTCCAATGGGTCAATTCTTCGCATGAAGTGGCCAAAGTATTGGAGTTTCAGCTTTAGCATCAGTCCTTCCAATGAACACCCAGGACTGATCTCCTTTAGAATGGACTGGTTGGATCTCCTTGCAGTCCAAGGGAGTCTGAAGAGTCTTCTCCAACACCACAGTTCAAAAGCACAAGTCTTATAGGGTTTGAAAATAATTATTTTCAAGATAATTATACTCTTTACAACCATTAACTCAAAAAAAGATCATAGATCCAAAGGTAAAACAATAAAACTCCTAAAACATACCATAGGAGAAAACCTAAATGAACTTGTGTATGGCGATGTCTTTTTAGACCAAACAGAAAACACATGATTCACAATAGAAATAACTGATAAGCTTGACTTCATTAAAACTAAAAATGTGCAGTCTGTGAAAGAAAATGTCAAGACAATGAGAAGACAAGCCACAGACTGGGATAAAATAATTGCAAAAGACATATGTGTTAAAGCACTATTATTCAAAACATACAAAGAACTTTCAAAACTCAAAAACAACAACAACAAAAACCTGATAAAAAATGAGCCAAAGACCTTAACAGACACCTCATCAAAGAAGACAAACAGATAGCAACTGAAAAGGTACAACACATCATATATTATCAGAGAAATGCAGATTAAAGCAACAATGAGATACCACCACACACCTACTAGAGTGACCAAAGTCTGGAACACTGACAATACCAAATGTTTGTGAGGATATCTGGCAGCAAAACCTCTTGCTCATTTACTGGTGGGGATGTATACACAATGATACAGTCACTTTGGAAGAAATTTTGGAATTTTCTTACAAAAGCAAATATACTCTTACTGTATGATTCAGCAATCATGCAGCTTCGTATTTACCCAAAGACGCCAAAAACATATCCACACAAAAAGTTGAATATGGATGTTTATAGCACTTTATTTAAAGTACCCAAACTTAGAAACAACCAAAATATTCCCTAGTAGGAAAATAAATAGACTCTGGATATACAGATAATGGAATATTATTCAGCACTAAAAATAAATGAGCATTTAAGCCATGACAGTTCAGTTCAGTTTCTCAGTAGAGTCCGACTTTTTGCGACCCCATGAATCATAGCACGCCAGGCCTCCCTGTCCATCACCAACTCCTGGAGCTTACCCAACCTCATGTCCATCGAATCCGTGATGCCATCCAGCCATCTCATTCTCTTTTGTCCCCTTCTCCTCCTGCCCCCAATCCCTCAAAGCATCAGGGTCTTTTCCAATGAGTCAACCCTTCACATGAGGTGGCCAAAGTATTGGAGTTTCAGCTCCAGCATCAGTCCTTCCAATGAACACCCAGGACTGATCTCCTTTAGGATGGGCTGGTTGGATCTTCTTGCAGTCCAGGGGACTCCAACACCACAGTTCAAAAGCATCCATTCTTCGGTGCTCAGCTTTCTTCACAGTCCAACTCTCACATCCATGCATGACCACAGGAAAAACCATAGCCTTGACTACATGGATCTTTGTTGGCAAAGTAATGTCTCTGCTTTTGAATATGCTGTCTAGGTTGGTCAAGATTTCCTTCCAAGGAGTCTTTTCATTTCATGGCTGCAATCACCATCGGCAGTGATTTTGGAGCCCAAAATAGTAAAGTCTGACACTGTTTCTACTGTTTGCCCATCTATTTCCCATGAAGTGATGGGACCAGATGCCATGATCTTCATTTTCTGAATGTTCAGCTTTAAGCCAACTTTTTCACTCTCCTCTTTCACTTTCATCAAGAGGCTCTTTAGTTCCTCTTCACTTTCTGCCATAAGGGTGGTGTCATCTGCATATCTGAGGTTATTGATATTTCTCCCAGCAATCTTGATTCCAGCTTGTGCTTCATCCAGCCCAGCATTTCTCATGATGTACTCTGCATAGAAGTTCAATAAGCAGGATGACAATATAAAGCCTTGATGTACTCCTTTTCCTATTTGGAACCAGTCTGTTGTTCCATGTGCAGTTCCAACTGTTGCTTCCTGACCTGCATATAGGTTTCTCAAGAGGCAGCAGGTCATTGGTTCTGGTATTCCCATCTCTTTCAGAATTTTCCACAGTTTATTGTTGTCCACACAGTCAAAGGCTTTGGCATAGTCAATAAAGCAGAAATAGATGTTTCTCTGGAACTCTCTTGCTTTTTCAATGATCTAGCAGATGTTGGCAACTTGATCTCTGTTTCCTTTGCCTTTTCTAAAACTAGCTTGGACATCTGGAAGTTCACGGTTCACATATTGGTAAAGCTTGGCTTGGAGAATTTTGAGCATTACTTTACTAGTGTGTGAGATGTGTGTGAAATTGTGCGGTAGTTTGAGCATTCTTTGGCATTGTCTTTCTTTGGGATTGGAATAAAAACTGACCTTTTCCAGTCCTGTAGCCACTGCTGACTTTTCCAAATTTGCTGGCATATTGAGTGCAGCACTTTCACAGCATCATCTTTCAGGATTTGAAAGAGCTCAACTGGAATTCCATCACCTCCACTAGCTTTGTTCCTAGTGATGCTTTCTAAGGCCCACTTGACTTCACATTCCAGGATGTCTGGTTCTAGCTGAGTGATCACACCATCATGATTATCTGGGTTGTGAAGATCTTTTTTGTATAGTTCTTCCGTGTATTCTTGCCACGTCTTCTTAATATCTTCTGCTTCTGTTAGATCCATACCATTTCTGTCCTTTATCAAGCCCATCTTTGCATGAAATTTTCCCTTAGTATCTCTAATTTTCTTTACAAGACATAGAGAAATCTTAAACACATGTTACTAGGTAAAAGAAGCCCATCTGAAAAAAAGGCTTCATTCTGGATAATTCCATGTATATGACACTCTGGGCAAGGCAAAACTATGAAAACAAAATAATTGTAAGTTGTCAGGGGAGAACTGAATAGTCAGGGCACAGAGGATTTTTACCATATGATATTTAAAATGAAAACTACATGTCATTATATATTTGTCTAAACTCATAAAATGTACAATACCAAGAGTGAACCGTATGGCAGACTATGAACTTGGGGTGATTTTAATGTGTCAATGCGGGTTCATCCTTGCTAAAAAACGTTATGTGCCATTCCAGTGAGTGAGGTAGATTGAGAGTCCCTTGGACTGCAAGGAGATCCAACCAGTCCATTCTGAAGGAGCTCAATCCTGGAATTTCTTTAGAAGGAATGATGCTAAAGCTGAAACTCCAGTATTTCTGCTCTGTCATTTCTGTGAAAGTCACTCAGATCAGATCAGATCAGTCACTCAGTCGTGTCCGACTCTTTGCGACCCCATGAACCGCAGCACGCCAGGCCTCCCTGTCCATCACCAGCTCCCGGAAGTCACTCAGACTCACATCCATCGAGTCAGTGATGCCATCCAGCCATCTCATCCTCTGTCGTCCCCTTCTCCTCCTGCCCCCAATCCCTCCCAGCATCAGAGTCTTCTCCAATGAGTCAACTCTTCACATGAGGTGGCCAAAATACTGGAGTTTCAGCTTTAGCATCATTCCTTCCAAAGAAATCCCAGGGCTGATCTCCTTCAGAATGGACTGGCTGGATCTCCTTGCAGTCCAAGGGACTCTCAAGAGTCTTCTCCAACACCACAGTTCAAAAGCATCAATTCTTCGGCGCTCAGCCTTCTTCACAGTCCAGCTCTCACATCCATACATGACCACAGGAAAGACCATAGCCTTAACTAGGCGAACCTTTGTTGGTAAAGTAATGTCTCTGCTTTTGAATATGCTATCTAGGTTGGTCATAACTTTCCTTCCAAGGAGCAAGCGTCTTTTAATTTCATGACTGCAGTCACCATCTGCAGTGATTTTGGAGCCCAGAAAAACAAAGTCTGACACTGTTTCCACTGTTTCCCCATCTATTTCCCATGTAGTGATGGGACCGGATGCCATGATCTTCGTTTTCTGAATGTTGAGCTTTAAGCCAACCTTTTCACTCTCCACTTTCACTGTCATCAAGAGGCTTTTTAGCTGAAACTCCAGTACTTTGGCCACCTCATGCAAAGAATTGACTCATTGGAAAAGACTCTGATGCTGGAAGGTATTGGGGGCAGGAGGAGAAGGGGACGACAGAGGATGAGATGGCTGGATGGCATCACTGACTCGATGGATGCGAGTCTGAGTGACCTCCGGGAGCTGGTGATGGACAGGGAGGCCTGGCGTGCTGTGGTTCATGGGGTCGCAAAGAGTCGCAAAGAGTCGGACACGACTGAGCGACCGATCTGATCTGATCTGACATGTGAAAAGAATAAAAATTTCAGTATTTTAAAATTAATTTCCACTCACTTATATCCTAAGACTTCTCACTCTGGCTTCAGAACTTGGGTAAAATTTTCAGAGCCTTTCTACAGGAATGGTTTGAAGAGCTTTGAAAGTACCCCTGCAACATCGCTCCAGCCCACAGTTCTTACCTCTTTGCTTACCAGCAAAGCCAGCGGTATTCAATAGATGAGAAAAAAAAAAAAAAGGTAAGTGAAGGAATATAAGATTTTTACATAGAGTTATTCAGAAGGGAAATTACTTTGTTTTTCCTTTCCTTTATTTAATAGTCGTTTCTTGAGTGCATACCCTGTAGCTGTCATTATGTTAACAATATAAAGATTTAAGTTAGTTCTTGCCCAAAAGAAGCTCACCTCATTGATTTATATTTTTAAACAACCACAAAATGTCAGTTTCTTTTAAAGGTGAGAAATATCCATTCAACTCTGACAAATACAAGTATTCTAATGGAGACATCATGGAAAGATATTTACAGTCAGCCATTAAATTAATTCGGAGAAGGCAATGGCACCCCACTCCAGCACTCTTGCCTGGAAAATACCATGGACAGAGGAGCCTGGTGGGCCGCAGTCCATGGGGTCGCTAAGAGTCAGACATGACTGAGCCACTTCACTTTCACTTTTCACTTTCATGCACTGGAGAAGGAAATAGCAACCCACTCCAGTGTTCTTGCCTGGAGAATCCCAGGGACGAGGGAGCCTGGTGGGCTGCCATCTATGGGGTCTCACAGAGTCGGACACGACTGAAGCGATTTAGCAGCAGCATTAAATTAATTATACCCCCACTAAGTTGGGCTACTCAGTCATATAGCAGGTAAATGCAGAGACTGAATTGATGAGGAGGAAGATCTCTTTTGTAGCTATAGAATTCATAAAACACTTTCGTTTTGACTGTAATCTGCTTTATTATTTTACTTACTTGAAAAGCACCAGATGGTATATATTTTTAGAAACCTGGGGTATTTTTTTACCACACCCCTCTACCCTGGTCCACAAAGCATTTAGCAACCTCTGAAGAAATTTAAGTTATCAGAGTTACTAGCATCTACTAGTGCTATTGACATCTAGTGAATAGAGGCCTGGGTTGCTGCTAAACATTTTCTAATGCTAGGTCAGTCTCTTCCAACAAAGAACTACCTGGTCCAACATATTAAAAGTGTCTAGGTTTCATCACTGCTGCACATCTGAAATTATCACAGAATGCAAATTAACTATATTTCAATTAAGAAAAAAAAAAAAAAAAGTGCCCAGGTTGAGAAAACTTTCTATAAAGAAATATTCCCCTTCCCCAGCCCCCACCACAAAAAATTTCCCAGGGTTTGTAGTTTCTCATACCAAGCTGCAAACCACCACAGGTCAACTTAAGCTGGCAAGGTGCTCCAAACTTAAACCAGCTTAATTCAAATAGAGACTCAATTATTACCCAAGTTAGAGAGCTATTATTCATATGTCCTGTTTAAAAGGGCTTCCTGATCCACTCTTTCAGGAATTACAAAGTGCTCTCATTAGCTCTGATTAGCTACTGGGACTTGTCTTGCCTAAAATTCCTCATGCCTACACAGTGATAGCATGAAAAATGTATCTGGGTTTACTCACTATCAGAAAACAAATGTGAATTTATATATTTTTTTCAAAACAACAATCTCATTTACACTGTCAATTAAAAATCAAGCTTATTGAACTAAAGAAGCATCAGAAGCTTCCTTATTACATTACTCTTTCAACATACCTGAATTTAGAGGACATGAAAAACAGGGATGTAAATCAGTCTAGTTAAAGGCATAATCAATTCGTAAAGTCAGGGTCCACCTTCCTCCTTCCATATTGATCATCATGTTTCTTCAAATATTAGAAGTCTAGCTTTGAAAGCCGGAGAAGGCAATGGCAACCCACTCCAGTACTCTTGCCTGGAAAATCCCATGGACAGAGGAGCCTGGTGGGCTGCAGTCCACCGGGTCGCTACAAGTCGGACACGACTGAGTAACTTCACTTTCACTTTTCACTTTCATGCATTGGAGGAGGAAATAGCAACCCACTCCAGAATTCTTGCCTGGAGAATCCCAGGGATGCGGGAGCCTGGTGGGCTGTTGTCCATGGGGTCACACAGAGTCGGACACAACTGAAGCGACTTAGCAGCAACAGCAGCAGCTTTGAAAGCAAAGTAAGGGTACCTGATTCAACAGGAAATAGTAGGAATTCAGGCCAATGTCAATTCCTAAAACCTCTTACCAAATTAATATCCTACTACACCCACTCCCAACCCTCACCATCTAAAATGTTTCAACAATGCTGTTACCTATTCCGATACTTAAAAAAAAAAAAAAAAAAAAACCCTGCTAAATAACTATGTGCTAGCTGAACTTAGAGGTGGTTTTTTTTCTGTCATTTGTTGTTTGTTTTTGTTCTGGTTTTCTCTCAGGAGCTAAGACTTACAGGATTTAAGTCTCTGCTTGAAAGAAATCTAGGACCTCAAAAGCAAATACTAGAAACCTTGTAAAATCCTCTCAGATATAGGCCCATAGAAAGGTGAAGAGAAAATAAAGTAATGTGCGCTTTTAAAGTAATTTTCCTGCCTGGTCCAAAGGATAACAAAATTACATGCAGGAATAAGGCTGTCCCACTCAGCATTCTTGCACTCACTTTAAATAATAGTGATGCACATGTAAATAAGCTTTCCAGCAGTCCATGAATCTATAAACTAGGCTCGGTTACTGTTTCCTTTGTATGGGTTTTGTGAGATTTAAGTGCTTTGTGATCAGTGACTGGAAGTTGAGCTAAAAACTAGAAATAAAGAAAATAAACTCTTTGCCTTTAAACAGAAGTGGTCCCAGTTTTCTTTCACAACCCTGAAGGGTTGTTGTACATATTAAAACTGCTGCATAGCTCCATCTCTGGTCACAGATACCCCCTTCTCCTCCCTGCCCCCCCCCCCCCCCCGCCCGCGAAGATGTCAGATCTCTGGGAAACAGCGGTTACAAAAGGATGCTTTTCATAGCTTGTACTAGAAACGCTGGCACCCCGATCCCTGCATAAAATAGCACTAAACTGAGTCACAATGCTGGAAGCCGCCGTGCCTTCTGCTTCTCTTCAATGGAATCCAGATATTTTCTATGAAAATACTAAATAATATTGCGAAGTTTCGCCCATAAATACGGCATGCCGATTCTTCTAATCCCCGGTTTGCCCTAGATAATTTTAGGCTTTATCCATCAGTGCATCACGCAGGAGAGAAAAACGCAGTTAACAAGATGACAGTGTTACCTAAGTATTTGGCATCAATATTAGCAAGAGTCTGTCATTTGACGATTATTTTTCCCTAGCATACCAGACGGTAAAGAAAATGTTTTCATTCATCTGCAAATGACTAACATTTATTGATGTTTCAAAATGCGGTTGAATACTGTTGCACTCTCAATTTCCAAGACGGATTTGAGAGTTAAGCTTGAATACTAATAACATCAGTAACTCCCGCTGCAAGCGTCTCCGGGGGCTTTGGAGTGTCACTTCAGCAGGGAGGTGATGCTGGCTAGAGGCTCTTCGATCAGTCAGTCTGGGTGGTCACAGGTGATGGGAATCCTTCCCTTTCCCCATATATTCTCATGTACTGCGATAAAAACCACCGTGAGCACCGCTACCGCCAAGCAAAACGACTCCCTGCCTGCCTCTTAAAGAGCTCAGTCTGGGGAGGCAGCCGGATGCTGACCCCTGCAGAGATTATTGCTTCTGTGCGCTTTGCCAGAGGACCCTGCTAGCATTATGGAAAACGAGTTAGGGATGTGTGAGGTTTTGCTGTATTTATTTCCTCCAAGGGAGGAAGGGCTGGGGCCAGGCGAAGAAAATCTTCAGACTGCCTTCGGCGGGTGATAGGGCTGGAGGAAGGGGAGGGGTAACCATATTTTTTAATTACTTGTTTCTCTTTTTCATTTCTCTGCCCTGCATCCCAAACTCCTCTCTGAACAAGATTGACTGGCCTAACTGCTATTGACTCTAGCCTCGGTTCTCGCATTGATCTGCAAATGGCCCAGAATAGCTAAAGGATCGCCAGCCTGGACAGGAGTTCAAGAAGGGAAAAAGTAAAAAAGGGTAGGGGGTGGCCCCATGCCCAGCACCCACAATGTGCCTCGGTCCTGGACAGCGGCTCGCAGCAGCGGGGCAAGCGGCTAAGGGGATGAAGCGGCAGAGGAAGAGAGGGTAACCGATCTGCCCCTGCCCCCGCCCCCGCCCCCCCCGCCCCCGCCCCCCGGAGTCGGAAGCCTATCCAACCCCGTTTAGAGGCTGTTAAATGATATAAACCTGTGACTCGTTAAACCCCGTAACTTTGCCCTACCTAGATTCGAATGCGCTGATCATTCCGCCTGATAGGCTCAAACGGGTTAAGCTCCCTCTTACATAACAGGACTGCCTGGCTGTACACAATTAAAATACTTGATTGCAGTCTCTTCCCGACTCCATCCCGTCAAGACCCACCCTGTCCCTCCCAGCGCGCCTGCGTGCCGCACGCTCACAGGCCCCTTGTGCACGATTCGCGCGCATTACAGGAGCGCGCTTACTACACACACAGATCCGCGCACTCTCCGCTCTGACCATACCCCACACAGACACACACACACACACACACACACACACACACAATTTAGTGTCAACATGCACGGGGTCGGGGGTGGAGGGGGACCGCGTTCCAGGCCTCAGCGACTGACCCAATAGACACGCCAGCTGCTCTACCCTAGGCTTTGCAAGCATCCTCACCCGCCTGTCCCCTCAAAAAAACAGTAACCCCCTCCACCGTCCCTACCTATTTCCGAAAAGAGGTAGAGTCAACTATGGGGCGGTCGCTCGGGCAAGATGGGAAAAAATAAATAAATAAACAACAAAACCTCACAGTCCCTGGCGTCATGATGGCGCCTACCACAACTTGGAGGACTTAAAAGTTATGGTGCCTCAGGAGGTAACACGCACCGGAGAGGGAAAGCAAAGCGCCGCTCTGCTCTCTTCACCTCAGCCCAGACGCGGAGACTTTTCTAGCCAAGCATCACTCTAATGTGTACGACAGGAAGGGAAGCGTTCTGTCTCCGATGTCTCTCTCTCTCTTTTTTTCTCTCAGTTTGTATAATAATATACCTCTTCCCGATTTTTTTTTTTTCCATTTTCTTTCTGCCTACCACCGCCCCCCCCAACCCCCCGCCACTTCATTCCCCCCTCCCTGCTGCATCTTCAGTCCCCAGGCGGGGTTGCTAAGGAAACGGCCGCTTGGCAACGCGCGCGCGAGCCCGGGGGCCGCCGGCCGCCGCTGCGCTCCGCGCTGCTTCGGCTGCTATTGCTGCTGCTATTGCAGCCACCGCCGCCGATCGCCCTGCCTCCGCCGTCGCCGCGCCTCCTCCCTCACTAGCCGGCGCGCTCCACTCCTCGCTAGATAGTGCGCGAGCCGCCGGAGAATTAGACACACTCCGGACTCGGCCAAAAGCAACCGAGAGGAGGTGTAGAGTGGTGCTAGGGGGTGGGGAGGGGAGGGAGGGAGGGAAAGCAAAGAGGAGGAGGGGAGGCATAAAAGAGAGAAACAACACCCAACAACTAGGTGTAGGGCGGGGGGAGAAAAGAAACCCACCCACCCACCAAATTAAAAAGAATTAAAAAAAAAAAAAAGAAGAAGAAGAAGAAGAAGAAAGGGGGCAAAAAGAAGGGGGAAAAAAAAAAATCCTGTGGCGCGCCGCCTGGTTCCTGGGAAGACTCGCCAGCACCAGGGGGTGGGGGAGTGCGAGCTGAAAGCTGCTGGAGAGTGAGCAGCCCTAGCAGGGATGGACATGATGCTGTTGGTGCAGGGTGCTTGTTGCTCGAACCAGTGGCTGGCGGCGGTTCTCCTCAGCCTGTGCTGCCTGCTACCCTCCTGCCTCCCGGCTGGACAGAGTGTGGACTTCCCCTGGGCGGCTGTGGACAACATGATGGTCAGAAAAGGGGACACGGCGGTGCTTAGGTAGGAGGAACGTCGTGCTTTTCGTACTTGTCTCAATCTGTCTGTCTGTCTCTCCACCTTTCTTGAGGTCTTTTTAAACCAAGTAAAGATGCTGGTGGTGATCTCTATCAAAGGACCGCATTTCAGGAAGTCCAGGTGCTGATTCTGCCTGGAACCGTGGCCCCTTTACTCCGGGGCAGGTGGCAAACAGAACTGGTGATGCTTAAGCACTTTGCCTGAACGCCAAGTAGCCCTGAGAGGAGTGAAGTGTGAGGTTTAGGAGGGGCCAATGACACTTGGAAACTCAGTTCACAAGGTCTCTGTTTTACTGTCCTGGGGTACTCTTGGAGAGTCTTGACAAGTTTATCAGGTTTGTTTCTATTTTACTGTAACCTAAGCGACTTTTTCCAATTGCTGGCTCCCTGCTCCCATGTATTTTCCCTCTCAGTTGGACACTTAGGCTCAATTTCTCCCTTTTCAGTTTTCTTTCTTTCCTCTTATCGCTTTGTCCCCCCACCCCCTTTTTTTTCCTTCTTTCGTTTCGTTTTGTTTTCCAATTCCCCTCCTTCTTACTCTTTTCTATACATTACCTCTTTTTATTGCTTTTCTGTTTTTCCTCCCATTCTTTTTTCACCTCATGTTTTTCTTTTTCATTTCCACCACTCTAATTTCGGATCCTTTTATTTAATACACTTTCCTCCATTCTTCACCTTTCTCCATTCTTCGTTTTTCTTATTAATATCCCTGGTCTGCAAGCTTGACTTCTGTCTCTCTCTCTCTCTCTCTCTCTCTCTCTCTCTCTCTCTCTCTCCTCACATTTCCCATCTCTTTCCCCATATTGTTTCCCATCCCTGTCACACACACATGTGTGCTCCTCTAACCCCTTACAGTTCCATTTTCTCACCCTCACAAATCTCTTTTTCATAACCACACTCTCTCACATATTCTGTTTCACATTCTCATACATGCTGGCACTTCCATACTCTCCCTAACAACCACTTTCACATTCAGATTCTCTTTTACTCTCTAAAAAGGCACCCGCTCGCTCCTTCACTGTTCCACACATTGTCACTCACAAATGTATACACACAGTCTCTCCCTCTCTCTGCTACTCTCTATCCCCTCATCTTTCCCTTTTCCTCCCTTTTTGCATTTTAAGTCTTGCTCCTTTTTCTTACTCTTCCTTCTTCCCTTCTTTTCCCCAAGCTTGGGCATTGAAATGTTTTGTCACTAAGGAACATCCGTAGCCTAATTTTATCTATAAACAACATTGCTGTAAGAGTCTGGTAACATTTTTTCTCCTGTGAAAATATAAATTGATGATCAGCAGTGCTTAGATCTAAACAAGGCTGAACACCCTTATACCTTCATTTCCTATAGCCTTCCCTTCTGCCTGTGACACCCCCACCTGACATAGATCCTGAAATCTTCCTGAAAGATATCCTTTCTCTCCACTGGGTGGTAGTTGGCTTATAAGTACAGATTGCAGAAAATCAGTGTATGTGGCATGTTTAAGGTGAAACAGGGAGGGCTATGTTTTATTTGAAACATGCAATATATTGTAAGTTTAATGATCTTGGATCTGGGTGTGGTAAACGATTTACACCTTCTTAAACATGCCTATGAGTCCAAATTAATGTAGAATACTGTTACAGTTTCTAATAGATGCTAGTTTATAGTGCATATCTCTACTGTAAACACAATGCTACTGGATGTGTACAAAAGTAACAGTTTGTTGTCACTTAGTAAAATACCTCGAATTGCTGATAAAAGAGATGAACTTTTGGTCACACTGAGGATATAAATTAAACCCTTGGTGATATTCTTTATCTTAAGTTTGTTTTGGAAGTTTAAACAACAGTGGTAAGGATGAAGCACTGTCTTTAGAGCCTGTAAACACATATCATGGGAACTGCAATCTATATAATTGTAGTAGCATATTGCCTATTTGTAATGAGCATTAACATTTTCAATCTAAAGGATTTGATAGACTGCTTGTCTCTTGATGGTGTATCTTGGGTGTTTTGTTTTTAGAGAATAATCTAATGAATACTATGGCTAATTAAAATAGCTGAACTCATGGTCTGCTTCTAGAAGACCTATGTTTATTTCACTCATTGCTGCCAATAGTGAAGCTTCTCTAACTATCGGCAGCAATATTTTTTCCAGTTTTGTTGGTTTGGTGCAGTCCTTGTTTACTTGTGTGCACCTACCTCATCCATTTACATGCTGTATCCTGAATTTTGTCATATCTTAGTTTAGAGAACTTTTGACTTTTAAACTTTTTAAAGAGAATGGTATCTCTGTTTCTTTTGAATAATGTTTCTAACCAATTACAGCTTTCTTAAAAAATAAACAGAATCTTTGTTTTTTTTTTTTTTGCCATATGAAACAAATCTGATCCGCATTACTTTTTACTCAAAGTAATTAGTTTATAGTAATTCTAGAATTCTCTAGGGACTGATTCCATTTTTTTTTTTTTTTTAATCTTTTTACATTGACCATAGGTTTTAAACACTTTTAACATATATAGTTACAAGAAACCCTCTCTCTTTTAAAAACATGTTAAATTGCATCAGTTATTTTTTCTGCAACTGGTATTTACTGTGTTTATAGACCAGTACAGAAGAACTTAAGGACTATTTGAGTGTAAGTCAGGTGAGATATTTTTCATCAAAAGTAATGTCACAGAGTTATAGTTTATGTTTTCACTTTGGATACTTGGAATTGTATTTGGTGTAATTATCTAATTCATTAGAAAACAAAACAAAACAAAAAAAATCTTCCCTCATAAAAACACGCCTTCGTATCAAAGTACAGAAATCTAGTACTCAAGAGAACACTTTACTGAATTATGTGATATTGTTTATTAAGCTTTACATGTTTTATTCTTTTTAATGTAACATATTCCTCCAAGTATCTCATAAAAAGCAAATAGTGGCATAACAGTTATCAAATACCTTTAAGTGCTAAAGGCCTGAAAGTGCAAATGTGTCAATCAGTGACTCTGTTGCTTGTGGTTACATTAATGAAACAGAAGTTTAAAGGTCAAATGATATATTTCTATCTCTTAAATGCCAGAGTGTCTGTTTTAGAGAAGAGAATCAAGAAACGCAAACCTTTTCTTACATTTTGTTATCATACAAAAGGGAATCCATTCTGTGATCCACTAACTATACCTATCATTCTATAAATCACCTTCTCTGTTTGGATTAGAAGACTTATAGTGAAGTTCCATTTAATAATTTCAACATTCTTATCATTTTAACTTTGCCTCTTAAGGTTAGTGAAGCAATATATTAAATGTCAAAATGTCCCTTTTGTCTAATAATGATATTCACTGATAAGTCACTGAAGAATTCACTTGAGATATTTGGACATTCTTGTTGAAGTATTTAATGATGCCTCTATTCAATACAATAACACTTGGTACCTCCCTTACTTTAAATAAATGCATGGATATCTGGAGCACATTGTAATTTGCTACCAATACAAATTAACATTTTCACTAAATTTTGAGATACTAGATATTAGATTGCTACCACATTTACTACTTATTGATATTTTATACTTAATAGAACTTGTTAATCTGTATATGGAGAAATGAACTTTTTCTCTAGTCTTCAAATCGTATTCTGTAGTACCTGGAAGATCTGAGTTGATGTTTCATCAGGTGATGTAGCAAAGAACAGGACACTCCAGAACCACACTGGTCATGCATTAGGACCCAGTGTTTCTAGATCTAGAAAACCAAGGGGAACATAACTCTGCTCTGGCTTAATACATAAATTTTAGATGACTTTTTTTTTTTTTTGTAGTTTTGCAGCTGTTTTAATGTGAATCAGTCACTTTATTCTTACCTTATTAACAAATACAGTTATGTCGACATGTCCAAAAACGTTTAATGTTCTTTTGAGACAATACAAGGAACAACCTCATTTATATCCTCTCAGTTTTTAAAAAGACGTGTCATTTTAAACAGAGTTCTTTCATCTGTTTCTACTTCAACTCATCTATGAATTTTGTACGTTTTAAGCTGCCATCCTGATATGAATTCAAAATACCCCATTCTCTACTTGTCATCCTTTAATCAAAGGAAGGAAGAGAGATTCTTTTCTTAAATGTGATATCTTATTTTACGTTAGCAAAGTTGAACATAACTTTGTCATTTTAATGCAATAGATTTCAGTGAAAGTTATATGAGATCCTAATAATGATATTGTAATAGGGCAGAAGACTTTTGCTTCAATCACAGAACATAGAGTGCATTTACATAGAAGCTATTTCCATTGGAAGTCACAAAACTTGTGAGTAGATTTATAGATATCATAAGTATTTATTACTTCTCAGACTTTGCTCAATACATTTTCCTTTTGATTAGACTACATTAAATTAGTTTTGTTTTGAAATGCATGCTATTGGATAAAAGAAAGTAAATGATGTATAAGAATGCAGAATTGTCAATAGCAATATACCTCAATTATACTGTACTTTTTGAATATCATTGAAGAGTGTCTTCAATGGTAGAGTCTCTTCAAACTCATCTGTTGAGTCATTCCTACTTATTTATGTGGTCCAGATACACTGTTCAACTCTACAGGCATTTGCAATTTATAACATTTAGGCATTTTTAAAAAACCTATATGCTTATTGAATAGTTGAATAGTGTTATTGAACAGTTTTGTTTTTTTTTTTTTTTTAATTCTGAGGTTTTTCTTGTTCTTTTCAAAAGAAAAGGGGTAATAGATGGTCATGCTGAGTCATTTTGGAAAAATATGCTCCAAAATATGGAATAAAATGCTACAATGTTACCTGTAGTGATGTGTAGAACTGTTGTATTAGCATGAGGCACTACTTGATACATTCATACATAATCATTCATTATATTAAAGAACAACATAGCATTTTAAAATTTTCCAGATGGATTTATATTTTTCTAGTCTTTTTAGTCTAGAAGGACTAATTAACCCATGTGGTTGTATAAATCTTTGAGCACAAGCATGTTAATGAACTTCTTATTTTAAATAGTTGAATTTACAATTAAATAGCTTCATGAACTAAATTAAATCTCAAATACCTGAGTTGCAAAATGTTTGAAGAATTATTCACATCCTGTAAGTGACATTTCTGGGCCTTATTGACCAGATCCAACTTTTATCCTTCTGCTGTGCTCTGCTATTGGAGACAGACAATGAAGCTAATCCCCAGGCTGTATTCCCTCGTTCTTCATGTCAGCTGTTTTCAGACTGTGGTTGTCCTGTGGTAGGTGGTTTTGGGAGATGGGAGTACATGGTGAGTGAGAGGCCAAGGTGTTTCTCCCCTCCTACATTGCTTTGGGCAGTGCTCAGCAGTGTCTCCATCTCCCACTGGAACCTCTTTGTTCCATCTTCCTCTGGATAACCAACTTGGGCTTCTGTATACTGCTTCACCAATTTGTTCTTCCATCTTAGAATGGAAGGAGTTAGTAGCTTTCTAATATTCTAACCGTCAGGTTGTCTTACCATCACCTGTTTTTCTTATCAACTTTCCCATCATCTTTGCAGTCAATTCTCTGAATTAAGTCCTCTAAGTTTTAAATATTCAGAGTGGTTTACATTTTTCTGATAGTACCCTGATTAATATGTGTTGAAAAGTAATAGTTTTGGTGATTTTTAACTATACTGAATATTACTCATGGTAACATAAATAGTTGCTTCCTAGAACTGGGTGTAATAGTTGTTTAAGGAGGCAAGAATAGAACCATAATAACACTGGAGCACATTAAAAAAAAGAAAGATGGATATTTGGGGTATTGTCCACACCCAGATTATGATGAATACAATAAACCAATCATATACATTTTAATTAAATATAATGTTAAATAATTAATTGAAGTATAAATAATATACCAATGCTGTGAATGGGAAAAATAGTTGATGAACAAAAATTGTGAAGAATCAATAATACTGTATATATATATATGTATATATATATATATATATTTTTTTTTTTTTTTTGACTGAGCAAAAGAGAACCAGGGCTAAACTCTGTGGAAATGTGATCAAAATGTTGAACTAATTCCTACAGTGTTGACTATTGAAATCAATAGGAATTAAAGACCTTTCTTTTTTGTAGCTTAATACCTGAAGAGCAAATCAAAGTTTCCAATTTCTTATGAAATATATGAAGTGTATGATCATAAAAGTGCATGTAACCACTGTACAAATAAGTCTGTCAAGCCATTTGAAACTTTTGATTAGAAATCAAATCACCTTTCTACCATATCCTGTTCAAAATGTCATACACTAAAACATTATAGACAACGTATTTCTAACATGGAAGAGCTAGATCAGATCAGATCAGATCAGTCGCTCAGTCGTGTCCGACTCTTTGCGACCCCATGAACCGCAGCACGCCAGGCCTCCCTATCCATCACCAGCTCCCGGAGGTCACTCAGACTCGCATCCATCGAGTCAGTGATGCCATCCAGCCATCTCATCCTCTGTCGTCCCCTTCTCCTCCTGCCCTCAATCCCTCCCAGCATCAGAGTCTTCTCCAATGAGTCAACTCTTCGCATGAGGTGGCCAAAATACTGGAGTTTCAGCTAAGGGAAGCTTTATTAGTTGGGTTTTTTTTTTTTTTTCTTTACTTTCTCGTTTAACAGAGTATTAGATGATGCAGTGACCTTCCCCTTACATGCTTCAAAATAATATCTTTCTAAAAGATATTATAGAAATGTCTGGCTCCAATATAAATAGCAGTCATCATAAAGTCCTACTTTTGAGGCTTTTCTCCACACTTTTGCAGGAAAGATGGTAATTTTAAACCATAAATAATGCAGTTGTTCAGTTGCTATGTTGTACCTGACTCTTTGCAACCCCATGAACTGCAGCACTTCAGGCTTCCCTGCCCTTCACCATCTCCTGGAGTTTATTCAAACTCATGTCCTTTGAGTCAGTGATGCCGTCCAACCATCTCTTTCTCAGCATTGATTTCCTAATAGTCATCTCTAAAGGATGCTCCAGAGAGGATTTTCCTGAGTTGGGACAGAAGTTGGACTTGAATCATTTCTTCATTTCATTGTTCTTAAATCTTTGTTGATCCATTACAGATTGTCATGGACATTTCTATGTGTAAGGGAAAATAAAAAGTATTGCTCTTTTTTTTTTGAGCATTGTATTGCCTGTGTTCTTGCTTTTGTAGAAGAATTTTTAAATGGCATCACATGCTTTTTTGTCAAATATTTTATGTGTTTCAAATTCAACAGTGGAAACAAACTTCCCAGGCTATTAAGAGAGTAAAATCCAGGATTTTCTACATAGTCACTATCATTAACAAATTGGATTTTAATTGGACTTCCCTGGTAGGTCAGTTAATAATCTGTCTGCAACACATGAGATCCTGGCTCAATTCCTGGGTCAGAAAGATCCCCTGGAGAAGGGATAGGCCGCCCACTCCAGTATTGTTGGTCATCCCTGGTGACTTGGCTGGTAAAGAATCTGCCTGCAATGTGGGAGACCTGAGTTTAATACCTGCACTAGGAAGATCCCCATGCAACCCACTACAGTATTCTCGCCTGGAGAATCTGCATGGTCAGAGGAGTTTGGCGGTATACTAACTAATTAGTACACCATACCTAAAATGTGACAATTTATAAGATATTGGAGAAATTTAATAATAGAAGTTTTTTGATGTTTTGTTCAAGTATTTTTCTCTTATACTGAGTTAAATTTGATTGGCAAAACACCTCGGTTTGTAAACTTTATGACTGTTGTTCATCCATTTCTAGGGTCTTAATATTGAACCTTGCCTATATTGAGCTGACTGCCACTATATTTTAAATTAATGAATTTTTGGAAGGATAAGCAAAAGATTAAATGTATTTGTCTTTTAGATTATTATTTCAAATTTTAATAATTGCAGTATCTTTATTGCTGCAATAGATCTGTCCGCTTATTGTGATTGAGGACTTTTTATTGAATCCATTTATCAATAGTCTCTGTCTTTAAGTAGTGCCTGCAGAAGTCCTGTTGGATTGAGACACGCACATTGGTATCATTCAGTGTCTTTAAATTGCAGGATACAAGCTATTAGTGAGTCTTGAAGAAAATGTATTAGCTACTAAAGGTATTTTAAAAAAATAAATTGTACTAAAATAAGGTAGAAAGCATTATACATAGTAAAGGTAAGTTTTATTTGATTAAACTTTTATTTTTTATGTTTGTGTGTTTATACTCTGTCAAGATTTTAGATGTATTTCTTACTGTGGGTTTCATCAGAAAAAGTTAGTAGTGTAATTGTAAGGTACAGTTTTAAGATTATTGAGATGTATTTAATAGTTTTCAGAAGATCTAAGATTTTAAATTATATTGGAAGGCTATTGCTCTTTGTAATTATAATTAGCAGATAACAGGAACAGTTCAAAGTAGCAAAGTGTCCATTGTAACCTTCTAACATTTTTTCTTTTGCTGCCTCAACTCATGGAGTCTCCTCTTCCTTTCTCCTAAGGTTTCAATTAAATAAAATCAATAAAGATACAGAGGTATAGAGAATTGGGTATTTGTTGAAAATGAATAATCTCAATTGTGAACAGTAGCTACACTTCTCAAGCCAGAGCTTAACTTTTGTATCATTCTGACTATCTCCCAGAGGTAGGTCAACTGTACTTTATAAACCACAGAGTATTGATACTAGCTGATAGAATTTTAATATGGTCATATGGCTTTGATTTATAATGTTGAGGAAGTTATCTATTAGCATAGTGTTTTCTAAGTCATATCAAGTTCTGAATCCTGACAGAAGACCTTTGACGCTCTTAAGCATCCAGCTGGCATGAAATTTGGTCTTTTAATCACTTTCTCTAGGAAAAGGGGAATATAGGAAAGGAGGAATTTAGCAGTGTTGCCAGCGTTAGTGTTGCTCTTTTGAAGAGAAGCCAATACATTATACTTTCTGGATAGCTGGTAATTTGTTCAATTTAAGGAGGATGTTTATAACACTTTTTGGTCCAGAACTAAATTATTTTTCACTGAATTTCACTAAGTCCTTTGGATACAGGTCCAATGCCCATACTCATACCACAAGATTGGGCTTATTTAAAACTATAGCTGCTACCATAAAGTATTGAGAGATTTTGGATGATTTAAAGGGCACTGGGGGAAAATTGTGTTTGTTCTGTTGTCTTAGAAACCCCTTTCCTCTCATGTAACTAAGTTAAAAGATGTAATAAGGATTTAAGAGATACTATGAACATAAGAGCTATAATCAGAAGGCAGGAGAGTATTTTCTGTTTATTCTCTCCAATTATATCACATACTATTGTTTCAGAATATTGCATAAATAAGTCAAAGGGAACACAAAGTTTTCCTAATGTTATGATATTTCTTACAGGAAATAATATTTAGATATATCTGATTTGTAAATAACTTATTTTTAAATTAATGCATTGGTAACTGACCAGCTAAATAGAAAATGACATCTGTATTACTTAACACATTGCTGGCACATTGTTAGTTCTCAAAATCTGAATGTGGAGTGAAGGAATTGAAGGAGAGCTGACGGAAAAGAGAGAAGAAGAAAGGCCAGGAAGATAGTATGATATATAAGTGACTTCTAATCAAAACCTAAGACTTTAGATCATTGGGATACATAAAGTTCAGCCTATATTATCCTACACAGAATAATTGCAATAAAAGGAATCAGTTATATTTCATATAATTTATTAAATAATCAGAATGATCGTAAATGTATACCCTTCCCATGATGAAGTGATATATATATACACACACACAGACACATATTCACACACTGTGTATACTGAAGTTCTGAAAAAATACACTAAGTATATATCTTCCTTCAGTATTACTAGTCCATTTATGTTTATTTTAAAAGGTATATTAGCATGTTATGTTGGCCTGCAGTTGTATCAGAGGCTAATATGGGGAGAATATGTTCACAAAAAGAAATTATATATAAGTTATTGAGTTAACTGCTCACTTGTCTCCTTGAGTATATGTCATTGATCACTTTTCTTGTTCAAACATTGCTTATATGAAATAATAGCTACAAAGAGTTAGTTTAGCTTATCCACAGAATTTATCTTTTATTGTTAATTGTTTAGTTTCATTGAAACCTGTCATGCTTTGAGGTGTCCAGAATGGGAATAATGAGAGTTTGATTATCTACTTCTCTATTTCCTGGCTGTGTGACCTTGAACAAATGCCTTTAGTTGGCACCTCCCTGGCAGAACAACATGGATCATAATGAGATAATGCATGCAAAATGCTAACATATTATCTGCCCTTTAGTAAGCACAACATTTATATCAGCTGATGATTTAATTCTGCTTTTGTTCTCCTAGTCTCAGTCTGAAATCCGTTGGCAGTACTTATTGATATGGGCATATTTTCCTCATTTAAATCATTTTACCAATCATTTGTGAAACCACTGTGTAGTATCCATTGAAGATATATTTTTGTTGTGATGTTGTTAAATAATGCTTAAGTGAAATCCTGTGGTATCAGATGGTGAGCTGAGCCTTGGGTCAACAGAAGACTGCACGGAAGTTTGAAATAAAGAAGTTTTTGCTCACAGGGCTTAGATGAAGTAGACTGCAGACCTCTAGGGGCTGCACAGGAAGGTCAAGGCAGGATGCTTGTAGAGAGAGCAGCAGGACTGGGGGCACATTACCTTATTGTGGTTCCTGGGTAGAATGATATAAGGTTCTGTGGTGAAGGACAGATTGGTCAATTCCAACCAAAAAAAAATTAGATTTTATCTAAGGGTAAGGCACAGGTTGGGAGGCAGGGGAGAATGTTGGTCACAGGGACTGCAGAGGAAATGATGTCAGGAACTTACATTTGCCTGTGAGTCTTCTCAGATTATCTAGGACATGCACTGGCTAGAGGGACTAGTGTCAGCTCAGGGTCTCTTTGGCCCACTTAGTGCCCACTTAGTCACAGAGTGGATGCATGGGCAGCAATAGCATAGAGTAGTTTAGCTAAATCTTGACATTTTATATTTTAAAGATCCTATTTAATGGGCATACTTGTATTTGTTGTTGCTGAGCCCAATGACCAAGTCAGAAGACTCTAAATCTGGAAGTAGAAACACACTATAAAAGGTTTTATCTATAGGGTACAGACCCAGACTCAATAGTAGTGAAACCCCAAATTTTATGCTCAACAAACTGATGGTGATTTGATTCACTTACCAGAAGTAAGAGATCCCTGTAATTGGGTATTCACATGAAACATCAAGGACAGAAGGAAAAATGAGAAGAGACAGAAAAGAAGAAATAAGAGGGATTAGAAAATACAATGAGATGGCAGTGGATGAGTTTAGAGGGTGAAGATGAACATTTGTGACAGAGTCTAGAATGGGAGAGGTGATGACTGGTGACAACACTGGAATTGTTGATAAGAGGGTTAGAATAAAAAAATAGCTGTGTATTCTGGATAAGACAGCAAATAATTATTCAAGATTAGACATGCACTTATCATTTCTTAGGGCATCTATATGTTATGCTGAAGGCAGTGCAGTTCAGATGTAGTCTATGGGCAAGAACACTCTGTCTGTATTGCTGTTTTTATTCATAGACAATATATTCAGTAGAAGCTCAGGAATTATGAATACTTGCTCAAATCCTGCACATTTGCCAAATGCACAACAACAAGATTTAAGTTCATGATCATGATGAAGCCATCAACATCATGATTCAGATTCAACTAACACGTATTGAGTACCTACTATATATGACATAGTTTCACAACAATATGCGATAAGGTATTGCTTTTCCAGCTTTATTGCCAAGTAAATTCAGGCTTAAAAATGTAATGTAACTTGCCTCAGGTAGAACAGGTAGTGACTGAATCAGAATTCAAATCTAGGACTTTTATTCCAAACCTCATGACTTGATTATTGTGTGTCTCTCCCTAAGAAAATATAAAAACAGTTGATAAATTTATTGCTTACTAGGCTTTAATGCTTATTAAACATCATTAAGGACCAGCTGCATTTTAGTGACTAACAATCATTTTAAAATAATCAAGAATGTGTGTTATGTATTTGATGAAGACTGTTAAATTATTTTAGATGAGAGTAAGTATTAGACTATATCATATAGTCATAACTATTTAGAGGGCTTCCTTGGTGGCACAGATGGTAAAGAATCTGCCTGCAATGTGGGAGACTCAGATTTGATCCCTGGGTCAGAAAGATCCCCTGGAGAAGGGAACTAGCAGTTGGAAAATAGTGAATTCTTAAAACTAAATATTCTGGGGGAAGAAAAACCCTCTCATCCCCAAATGATTTTATCCATAATGATTACAAGGTATTGATAATACAAGAAAAAAAAATGAACAGCTTTTGAATGTCATCTGTAGTTAGGCATTATACATTTGTTACATCCTTGGATCCTTGCAACAACCTACAATTTTTCTCCTTTGTATGTGGAGAAACCAACTCAAAGAAGATGAATATCTTTCTGAGCTTTAACACAGCTAGTAAATGGCATAACTAGGGTTTGATTCTAGACATGTGTGTCTCCAAAGCCCTTGCTTATTTTTTTAAAAACCATAATATTTCTTGGAGCTTTTTGTATACTGTACTCCTTAACAGAAAGAAAAAGAAGCTGTTACTTGCTGTAGTATTCGACATCCCCAAATTAATCTTTTGAATGCTAATTCTGGTATAACTAAACAGCTGAATCAAGTTGAATTATAACCCTCCTTTGAAAAGTATTAGGCAGCCTAGAGTGTTGAGCACACTGTTATTTCCCAAGATAGATGGGAAGATTAAAAAAAAAAAAATTAGGGATGAGTAAAAGATGCACTTATACCAAATTCATTAAACATGTCAGTAATACATGAAATTAAAAGACGCTTACTCCTTGGAAGGAAAGTTATGACCAACCTAGATAGCATATTCAAAAGCAGAGACATTACTTTACCAACAAAGGTTCGCCTAGTCAAGGCTATGGTCTTTCCTGTGGTCATGATGGATGTGAGAGCTGGACTGTGAAGAAGGCTGAGCGCGAGAATTGATGCTTTTGAACTGTGGTGTTGGAGAAGACTCTTGAGAGTCCCTTGGACTGCAAGGAGATCCAACCAGTCCATTCTGAAGGAGATCAATCCTGGAATTTCTTTAGAAGGAATGATGCTAAAGCTGAAACTCAGTATTTTGGCCACCTCATGCGAAGAGTTGACTCATTGGAGAAGACTCTGATGCTGGGAGGAATTGAGGGCAGGAGGAGAAGGGGACGACAGAGGATGAGATGGCTGGATGGCATCACTGACTCGATGGATGCGAGTCTGAGTGACCTCCGGGAGCTGGTGATGGACAGGGAGGCCTGGCGTGCTGCGGTTCATGGGGTCGCAAAGAGTCGGACACGACTGAGCGACTGATCTGATCTGATCTGAATACGTTATAAAGTTTTATGTTTAATTACAGTTGAATAAAGTGAAACATTGGAATTAGATAGTTTGCTTTTTTCTGATGGCTGGTAGGAGTATATAGAGTTTATAGCTTAATTGAATGAAAACTTTTTTTATCTAATGCTGTGTTATTTAAGAATCTTCTTAGATGTGTTTACATATCCATTTTCGACAGATTTTATCCCAAGAGGATAGTGTATTTTATGGTGATTTGTTTTTCAACTATCTGAAGTTCTCCCAATATAAAGTCCTGCTTTTTCTCATTTCATTCAAGAAAATTTTAAACCCTCTATAACCCAATTCTATCTCCTCCTCCCCCTTCTTCTGTGATTTCTGTATTCTTCTACATTTTATTTATTTTATAAATTTCACATTACAGTATGTTGTTATCTATTTTGCCTTTGCAAAAGACTATAACTGTCTTACATAACAGTCATTCACTTCTATTGTTGAAAATTCTTCAAGAACTTTGTATTTTGTATTGTATTTTGTAAAATACAAGAACTTTTGTATTGTATTTTTTAAAATACAAGAACTTTTGTATTGTATTTTGCTATTTGTATAGAATATGTTTACTAAATTCTAGGATATTTGATTTTTTTTTTTTCATTTTCCTTTGTTCTTTCAGGAATTTCTTTTGTGTTTTATCCATTCATTTTGTTTTTTTCCCCTATAGAATCATGTTCTTTTTCAGACATTCATTCACCAGTTTTTCAACATGTATTTATTGAGTCCTTGGCTTATGCTAGGTACTCTCTTTGAGAATACTGTGATATAAGAGATAAGGTCTTGGCTATTGAACTTATCTGGTAGTTCAGTCTGTATCCTCAAATAGTGTTGTGTAAACAAGTTATGTTTGACTTTTTACTTCACCAACTATTAGTTCTATGGTCACAAGGATGTTATGTGGGTTTTATGAAACTCAGTTCTCTTGTCTGTAAAATAGAAATACTTACAGTTACTCCTATATATTTCTGAATCCTGGTAATAATTCATTGGAATGTGCCCAAAGCAGTATTTAGCACACAGTTGGGGCTCAAGGTCACTGTCTTTTCTTTCTCTCTTTCTCACCCTTCCTTTAACTTATGGTCAGGACTATCTAGTTAAAGAAATTGTTGCATATTATATTATGCTTCTGGTGTTCTATTTGTTACCTAATAGTTCCTGAGGCTCACCTACTTTTAATTCAAGGCAGTCTTTTGATGCCTTGAAAAAGTAGACTTAATCTGGATATGTGATGACTATCGTTCATCTTGTTTCTATTTCTCACTCTTTTTTCCTTCATTTGAGATGCTTTGCCTTCATACTCTCCTCTCTTTAATACTATTTTACATGGATTTTCCCCTAAATTTATTGTCAGTTTTTGACATATTCTGAATGTCCATGAGAAATGTATTTTCTTCCTGACAGTTGTTTCTGCAGGCATCAAAACCATCTTGTCATTATTAAATGTTTCTTCTAAAATCCTACACTTTTCTCAGTATACTTGAATTAATCATTTTTCTTGGTTGGAATAGTAGTTTATGTAAGGAACACTTGGTAATTATCACCTGTTCCTCTGTTTGATCCATAGAACAAACAATATTTGATATTCTTCTGCAAATAATTCTTCATTGAAATAGCACTTCCATGCTTTAGCCACTTAATATTATGAATTAATTTGAACTTTCTACCCCCAGTGGAAAGTATGACACTTCTCTCTAATCTCAGTAATTGATGAGCTGATTTTCTGACTTCCTGGGCATTCTAAAAAAATCTCATCATATTTGACATGTACAATCACTTGATTTCTGGCAGACAATATCTAGTCTCTTCTAGTCTATATCTAGTCTATATCACCTGGCTTCACACAGCATACAATTTTCATGATTTTATATGGAGAAATCACTAATGTGTAAATTATTGTTAATTTTCTTCATTTGCATTAAAATCAAGTGACGTCCAGCATATTAAAAAGCAGAGACATTACTTTGCCAACAAAGGTCTTCTAGTCAAAGCTATGGTTTTTCCAGTAGTCGTGTATGGATGCGAGAGTTGGACTGTAAAGAAAGCTGAGTGTGAAAGAATTGATGCTTTTGAACTGTGGTGTTGGCGAAGATTCTTGAGAGAGTCCCTTGGACTGCAAGGAGATCAAAACAGTCAGTCCTAAAGGAAATCAGTCCTGAATATTCATTAGAAGAACTGATGTTGAAACTCCAATTCTTTGGCCACCTGATGTGAACTGACTCACTGGGAAGACACTGACACTGGGAAAGATTGAAGGCGGGGAAGAAGGGGACAACAGAGGATGAGATGGTTGGATGGCATCACCAACTGGATGGACATGAATTTGAGCAAGCTCCGGGAGTTGGTGATGGACAGGGAGGCCTGGTCTGCTATAGTCCATGGGGTTGAAAAGAGTCAGACACAGTTGAGACTGAAATGACATTAAAATCTCGATTCACTTTTCTTCTACTGTATACAAGAAGAGAAATTTGAAAATTTCTTTAAACCTTTTTAATATCCTCATTATCTTTTTTTTTTTTTTTTTTTTACTTCCAGCTACAAATACATGTGCACTTGGGCTTCACTGACAGCTCAGTAGGTAAAGAACCCACCTGCAATGCAGAAGACACAGGAAACAGGAGTTCGCTAGCTCTATACCTGGGTCGGGAAGATCTCCTGTAGGGGTAAATGGCAACCCACTCCAGCATTATTTCCTGGGAAATCACATGGACAGAGGACCCTGATGGACTACAGTCCCGGGGATTGTAGAATCAAACCACACCCAGTGACTAAACACACACACACACACACACACACACACACACACACACACATGTGCACTTAGGTTGGAATCTTAAAAACAGTGCCATACTTCTTTGAATCATTAAAAAAAACAAACCTGGATCAGGAAACTGATTAAAATTAGGTTACTGCTCAATAAAATTATTTAATGATAATATTCAACCTACAGCTTATGAGATAAGATTTGAAAACTCCTTGGCATCATTCCTGATACAAAGTAAACAATATATTTTAGCTATTATAATTTTTATAAATATCATTAACAATAGACTTTCACTAATTTAGGGGATTAGCTGACAGCCGCCAAAATGAAGATCCTCTGGTAATGTGCTTACTTCTATATGCTCCAGCATACTTTAGGGGACTTATTTCATTATTTATTCTTTATTTCAGGTAGGTCTTCTTCCTATAGTCTCATCTTTTATGTTGCTTTCTTTTCCTCATCAGTTGATTTTTCAAAATGGCTTTTCAATAATTTCCAAGTTCTATTCATTTTCTAAATGTAGCTCAATGCTGTTTTTTGGTAATCTTTTATTAATTGCTCGAAATTAAAAAAACAAAATTTAAACACATGGAGGTACATATATATATATCTTCATCTTTATATACCCAAATACCTATATACACGTACATATTTACAAATCTACTTACTTCACAATTTTTTAAGACCACATAATTATTTTGCATTATTGTTGAACTTAATAAAATATGTTTGGGGAATGTAAGCAGTTCTTTCTTTGCATTTTAGTTATTTTTATGCATATAAGATACCTCTATCCCACTATAGACCTTGAAAATAAAGAATTTTTACCTTACTTGCCCTTGATTATCTGGGACATTGAGTAGCTTGGTGAATGGAAAAATATTTGTGAAATAAGTAAATCAATCTATAAACTAGTTTCTCATAATAGAGTCTTTTGCATGTTTGGTTTTTGGATATGTCTACTTATGACATACATATGCATTTTTAATTTGTGAATTTATTATAGTTTATACTAATTGACATATTTTATATACCAGTCCCTCTTGGAGTATAGGTTAAGGCGGATATGTATCCACATCTCTGTTTCTTAGTGTTCATTTTACTGTTACATAAATCACCAGAGATTTTGTGAGACAGGGGGACATGTTTGCCTTGTAAATATTACTGTTCAGTTTAGTTCAGTTGCTCAGTTGTGTCCGACTCTTTGCAACCCCATGGACTGCAGCTTGCCAGACTTCCCTGTTCATCACCAACGTGGAGCTTGCTCAAACTCATGTCCATCGAGTCAGTGATACCCTCCAACCATCTCATCCTCTGTTGTCCTCTTCTCGTCCTGCCTTCAATCTTAATATTACTGTTGTACTCCCAGTAAATATTATATCAGTAGCATTATAATGATATAATAACATGGATGGAATATGATCTCACCAAAAATCATCTCAGGAATTAATCAGTGTGTTATTTTTTCAAGTAACACTGCCTAAAAATAAGAATTCTGATATTTGGTTAAATAAAATAACAAATATGTCATCATCGTTAAAATATATTTGATTATTTTAGTATTAATTTTTACACATTCAAAAGCCTTCAATATAGAGTCTCTGGTTATTTAATAACAAAATTCATTAGAGGAGAAGTCAAAGTATGATTATGAATATATAAGTTTTGAATTAAAATGTACACATTTATCATATTGCAAAATAATAATTATATATTAAAATATTGCACATGTTTTCTTATTTAAATATTCCAATATTTATTAAGGAAGTAGGACAATTGTTAAAATTCCAGTTTTACGAATGAATAAACACAGGTATAGATGTTTAAAACTTCTTTTTGGTTACGAGTGATAATTGTTTCTTTGAAATATCAAAACTTGGGCAGAAATTCAGTCTGCATTCTTGTTCAATATACTTTTTTCTTATTATTAATTGCATAGATATAAATTACTCAATTATGCAAATTTTATTTTGATTTAAAGGGACTCTAGAACGTTTTGGCCTCCATATTGAATGTACCTTTCATAACTGACTAAGTGATGTCTCTGATCCAGAGACTACTATTTCCTATTTTGATCTATTCCCCATTAGTTTTTTCCTGTTCCCACTGAAAAAAAAATATGTGTGGAGTAAGTAATGGACACTTCTAAGAAGAAATGAAATCATATGAAGAAAAGAAAAATTAGGAAAAAATAATGAAGTGAAATGACCTAATCTTTTCCCAGTATTACACTATTTTCATTGTCATTCTCTCTCTCTCTCTCTTTTTCGGTTTGATACCTTCTTTCCTTCAGTCTGTACTCCAAAAGAAGAAGGCAACAGGAGATGATAAATTACTTTTAATGTTATTCTTTAGCCAATTGCACAATGGAGAAATGATCTTATGGCTTCAGTTAGAGAGAAGGAGGTCAGAAGAAGATAATACTTTACAGAAAGAAGTGGTTGTATAGCAGTAGTTTGAGAAAGAACAGACTATTCAAGTAAGGAGAACATCATTTTCTACAAGTCTTTGTTCTTTGTCTCTTTTGTTTGTTTTGTTTTGACTACATAGAAGCATCACAAGCTTAAAAAATGTATACTATTTAAGATTGTTTTTTTTAAGCATATATTTAACTTTGACAATGGATTTTCCCTTAGTTATTAGTTAAGAAAAAAAAAATAAAAACAGCAAACTACTTACACATAAATAAGGAACATTTATTTTGGAGAAATAAACATCCAATTTGTATAGGTAATTTCCAATAATAAAATGAAGGACTGATTACTCAGATCAGCATTCCTCCAGTGGTGTTATGGGGAAAACTGATCTATACATTATTACTACAAAATAAACTATTTCAGCTGACCTGTGTTTGATCAACACTTTATTTCTTCTAAAAAATTCTGACTGGTGTCAGTAGCATGCACCTTCTCTTTAATATATACATGGAAGTTTCTTCCTGTGAGTTTAATTCTGAGATTAGCAGAGTTAAAATGTGAAATATTTTTTGAAAATACTCAATAAAGACTATTGGTTAAGAATAGATATAAGTGGAGTAAGTAATAGATTTGTAGATAATTAAAATCTAGATGCATTCTATATTCAGAATGCTTCATAACTGTCTGTAAATTCTCATTCTACTTTGAGGAACAAGAAACTGAAAGTATAAACATCTTAATTAGAGCCTTACGGGAAGGACAGGGAAGCCCAGAGTGCTGCAGTCCATGGGGTCTCAAAGAGTCGAACACGACTGAGAAACTGAACAACAGCAAATGGGATACAAGAAAGATAGTGTGGAACTTAAGCAGCAGTCATGTTTGCTGTTTTGTTGTCAAAAAAATAATTTTTAGAAAGATTTTTAAATTGCAGGACTTCTCAATATTTGACATGATGATGTTGTTCATTAACACGATGATGTTAAAATGTTTATTTTACCAAATATGTAGCTTTATCAAAAACATTTTATCTTGGATTTTTTTTTTTTTTCTAAGTACCTTTTCAGATTGGGGCTTCTCAGGTGGCTCAGAGATAAAAGAATCCAGTCTCCTGATGCAGGAGATAGGAAATGCAGATTCAATCCCTGAGTCAGGAAGATCCCCTGGAGAACCATTCCAGTATTCTTGCCTGGAGAAGCCCATGGACAGAGGAGCCTGACAGGCTACAGTTCATAGCACTGCAGAGTCAGACACTGACTCTGTGAGTGTGACTGAGCACACACACATACACTCTTCAGATCACTATTCTGTATACGTTTGAGAAACATGTACATTAGAAGAGTTGCCTATTTTATCTTAAAAAGTGATCAAACTTAGAATGTTTTTAAAAGCACATTGTCTTAGGTGTCAGAATCACAATACTAGTTTCCACGTTGGTTGTGGATTTAAGTGATAAACTAGTAAATCTGTAAAATGGTAGTAAAGAAAAACTTATATGTTTCCATAGCCATCTATTTACTTCCTGGTAGTGTATTTCAGCAGTTCACTTAACATTTCAAAGCCATGTTATCTATAAAGTGAAAGTGAAAGCCCCTCTCCTGTCAGACTCTTTGCAACCCCATGGATTATACAGACTCTTTGCAACCCCATGGACTTTACAGTCCCTGGACTTCTCCAGGCCAGAATACTGGAGTGGGTAGTTCCCTTCTCCAGGGTTCTTCCCAACCCAGGGTTTGAACCCAGGTCTCCCACTTTGCAAGCAGATTCTTTACCAAGTGAGCCATCAGGGAAGCCCATTTATAGAATGTGGGTTAATGTATAATTCACAGAATTTCTGTGAGGATAAAAGAGGAAATTACATAAAGCACTTGATGCAGTGAAGGATGTAGTAAGCCACTGATAAAATTTGTTATTATTTCTGTTATTGCTTTAACTTTATAAGTAGCTATTTCAGAAAATCATCTTAAATGACAAGCAGATCTACAGATGCAAAAATCACAAGGTACAAATTCAAACAATTACTAACTACTAAGAACTGAAGAGTAAGAACAACAAAAGAGGTAACCCCTCTGAGAAAAGATAAACTTTACTTGCTTTGCAATCTTGCCTAAGAAAAAATCACATACAGTGAAGTCGTTCAGTCCTATCTGACACTTTGTGACATTTTGGACTGTAGCCCAGTAAGCTCCTCCATTCATGGAATTCACCAGGTAAGAATACTGGAGTAGGTTACCATTTCCTTCTCCAGGGCATCTTTCGAACCCAGGGGTCGAACCTGGGTCTCCCGCATTGCAGGCAATGCTCTTCTTGTCTGTGGTTTTGTCTTCCCCGCTGCAGTTTTGCCTAAGGGAAAAATCACATACAAGAATAGTTTTATTTGCATCTCATTATTATAAATGGACATCAATTTGGCATGCCCATGATTGTGTTCTTGTAAGGATCAATTAAATAGACAAGATACTTACTCTTTCAGTTCAGTTCAGTCACTCAGTCATGTCCGACTCTTTGTGACCTCATGAATCGCAGCACACCAGGCCTCCCTGTCCATCACCAACTCCCGGAGTTCACTCAGACTCACGTCCATTGAGTCAGTGATGCCATCCAGCCATCTCATCCTCTGTTGTCCCCTTCTCCTCCTGCCCCCAATCCCTCCCAGCATCAGAGTCTTCTCCAATGAGTCAGCTCTTCACATGAGATAGCCAAAGTACTGGAGTTTCAGCTTTAGCATCATTCCTTCCAAAGAAATCCCAGGGCTGATCTCCTTTAGAATGGACTGGTTGGATCTCCTTGCTGTCCAAAGGACTCTCAAGAGTCTTCTCCAACACCACAGTTCAAAAGCATCAATTTTTGGCACTCAGCTTTCTTCACAGTCATGCATGACCACTGGAAAAACCATAGCCTTGACTAGAAGAACCTTTGTCGGCAAAGTAATGTCTCTGCTTTTCAATATGCTATGTAGGTTGGTCATAACTTTCTTTCCAAGAAGTAAGCGTCTTTTAATGGCTGCAGTCACCATCTGCAGTGATTTTGGAGCCCCCCCAAAATAAAGTCTGACACTGTTTCCACTGTTTCTCCATCTATTTCCCATGAAGTGATGGGACCAGATGCCATGATCTTCGTTTTCTGAATGTTGAGCTTATAAAGAGATGTATTCTTTCTATGTAAAAACTTCCTTTCTATGCTAACTTTGATATGTTGGAAAACTTCTGTGTTGCTGTGGAATATAATAAAATAATAACATTTTCTCCTCTCATTACAGATGAGATAAAACTCTCCCTCTGGCTCTGAGAGACAGCCTTTAAATACTAGAATCCACTACCATGGTTTAGTTGATTCTTTGATGAGTCATGAAGCATATCTTCAGTTATCACAGTCAGTCACAATGTGACTGAGTGTGTAAAAGAAAAAAAGGGATTTGAGGAACAAATAGCATATGTCAATGTATAAAAGGGAAAGAGGAGAGAATAGCAGTATTGAGAGGACTCTAATGCTCTATCTAGACTCGTAACTACTGCATCCTCATCTGTTAACCATTTCTTTAGGAAGCTGGCTTTTTCTCTGTTGTATCCTCAGCACCTAGCATACTGCCTTAATTAAGTATACTGCATTGAATTAAATTGAATTGAACTGATTACTATTCATTGCTTTTTGTTTTCAATACAGTTTTCAATTGCTGATCTCATATACATGGTAAATTTTGGCATATCCTACACTGCAAACTTTGGCTTGCTTAGGTATAATCATAAACCATTTATATACATATGTAGTCTTGTCATTGTTCAGATCACAAGATTTAAAACAGGAAAACACAAACTATAAAAATATATAATGATAAAATCTTGGATGTCAGCAGAAAAAACATTTTCATATTTTATATGGAGATACATTTTTAAAAGAACTTGCATAATTTTCTCTTTGTTTCTTGTGATCCTCAGAAAGGCTCAATGTGAAGAGAATTATAAAAGAAATCAAATTACCAAGGTCATGTAGCTATAAACTAAACAAACTAAAATGAGATATCCTGTGTCTTATTGTTTTATGAAACTAAAAAGTGAAGGGTTTATTTTAATGCACAAAAATGTTAGTACTTTTAGAATTTAATAGGTTATTTTCCAATTATAGGCTGTTTTCTCAGTATTCATTATTCTTTTCTTTTAAGGTGGAGTTACAAAATAACAAATTACTTAGATTCTATATATTTGTATCACATTCATTACAAACTTATGGTACATATAGTACTTCTGTCATAATACCCTGTGGACTTCATAGTAATTACTAATTTTATTTCATAAATGCCAATGGCTTATTTATGTAAAAATAATCTTTTTGGGGGGGCATTGGGTATGGGTTTCCCAGGGGGCACTAGTGGTAAAGAATCTACCTGCCCAAGCAGGAGATTCAAGATATATGGGTTCAGTCCCTGGGTTGAGAAGATCCTCTGAAGTAGGAAATGGCAACCCACTCCAATATTCTTGCATGGAAAATCCCATGGACAGAGGAGCCTCACAGTCTACCATCCACAGGGTTGCAAATAGTTGGACATGATTGAGTGAGCGACTTACTTAATCTCTTTTTTCTTTGTGTACTCTCCTTTTTCTTGATAATATGGATAAGAACAGTGGTCCTGGGGGTGGGGGTGGGGGTCAGTGAATGCTGAAACCCACGTAAATTCCTCAGTCTAGGCACTGATGATGGTTTGGTCCAGTTAGTTCTTTATTGTGGAGGCTGGCCTGTATGTTGAAGATGTTTAGCAGTATCCTAGACTTCTGTCCACTTGTACCAGTAGCACACAACCCCCTGAGTTATAACAACCGAAAAGGTCTCTGCTGCTGCTGCTGCTAAGTCGCTTCAGTCGTGTCCGACTCTGTGCGACCCCGTAGACAGAAGCTCACCAGGCTCCCCCGTACCTGGGATTCTCCAGGCAAGAACACTGGAGTGGGTTACCATTTCCCTCTCCAATGCATGAAAGCGAAAAGTGAAAGTGAAGCCGCTCAGTGTCCGACTCTTAGCGACCCCATGGACTGGAGCCTACCAGGCTCCTCCGTCCATGGGATTTTCCAGGCAGAAGTACTCTCTATGTATTGTCAAATGTCCTTAGTGGGCAAAATAACTCTAGAATGTATTTTGTTAACTGCTTTGTTACCTAGATTTTATGTGCATATTCCTGTTTTTGTTTTATTTATCCTTTAGTATAGATTAAAATGTCATATTTCAGTTGTATTATATCTCTATTCAAAATTTGATTAAAACGGTAGATAAAACTAACAATTTTGTTTACACACAGAATATATATTCTAATTTTTATATGCATTTTAAATCATTGAATATCTTTTCCTTCTGTGAACTGCAGTAATGAAATAAATGTTAGGAAGGAAATTGTGTTTGATATGTATAATGAAGTATTGAAGTTAAATTGTTAGAGTAATTTAATTCAATTTTAATGTTAAATGTACATTTTCTAGCTCCTCATCGATTTAAACTAGGTAAATTACATAAACAAAAGACAAATTTGTGTTCTCTACTGTTGAGAGTGGCATAAAGGGAAAGGATCTGGCCGGCTCTTGAAGTGTTAAAATTTACAGTAAATGGCAGTGAAGACAGACTTGTTTGGAATGTTCAGCTGGCTGAGCATTGTGTCAACACTTTTCTGGTATTTCTTGATGATATCATGTTAATCTGAAGAGCACTTAGCAGATACTAATTATCATCTGGTGAACACTCTTCAGTGGGAAAGGTGAAAATCTATTCAGTAGGTATAATGCCTGCTCAATTGTTAACCTAAACTGCAAGCTACCAAGCCTTAATGTTTTGGTGATAGTTTAGGTGTAAACAAAACAAATGCTGTGTATTATTTTATACAATATATATTTCCTAGTGATAATATTATGATTTCTGTTATTTATATTTAAGAGTGGGTCAAATAACTTAACTTTGCTTATTGCAGATCATGTTATTGTGTGATTACCATATAAAATACAAACTTCCAGATTGCTCTTCATATGATTTTAAGCTATTATTTAATTTTTAGAAAAAGTAATAAATATTCATTATGTTTCCAGGAAAGTTTAATGTTTTAAAATTAATGTGTATTTTGATAATCATAGTAGGCATTCTTAAATGAGCAAATTTTAAGCATCATATGTGAGATAGAGTACATTAATACCTGTCTCAACTTCCCCTGTTTCTCTTTGTTGATTCCTTTTTCTTCCAACAATGTATCCATGACAAGTCCCAATTTCTTGAAATTTCCACTTCAATATCTAGACTTGGCACACATTGATTATGATTTTTTGGATTATTATTGACTCTTTTACCAGTATCCTGATATCCAATAAATATTTTTATAGATTTTGATTAAAAATTTATGTATTGGATTAAACTTTTCCTGTACCTTTTTTCTTTTATCTTCTTAGTTAGAAATGACTTAAAAATCTATTACACTTTATCATTTTCATTACTGCAACATAAATGTTCTAAGCTCCTCCTATGTGAACACTTATTTATTCCTGTATAAGTACTTCCTGCTGCTGCTAAGTCACTTCAGTCGTGTCCAACTCTGTGCGACCCCAGAGACAGCAGCCCACCAGGCTCCCCTGTCCTTGGGATTCTCCAGGCAAGAACTCTGGAGTGGGTTGCCATTTCCTTCTCTAACGCGTGAAAGTGAAAAGTGAAAGTGAAGTCACTCAGTCGTGTCCGACTCTTAATGACCCCATGGACTGCAGCCCACCAGGCTCCTCCGTCCATGGAATTTTCAAGGCAAGAGTACCGGAGTGGGGTGCCATTGCCTTCTCCAATACAACACTTATTCCTGGCTTGTTTTTCTATATCTCCATGCTCTCTTCTGTAATTGATTGGAGAAGATTCATACTTAGCTGTGTCCCAAGATATGGCAGAAAGAATTCTATATTAAAGTGAAGATGCGTGCATGTGTGCTTACTCACTCAGTAGTGTACGACTCCTTGAGACCCCATGGACTGTAGCCTGCCAGGCTCCTCTGTTCATGGGATTTTCTAAGCAAGAATACAGGGGTTTCCATGCCCTCCTCCAGGGGATCTTCCCGACCCAGAGATGGAACCTGGGTCTCCTGCATTGCAGGCGGATTCTTTACCATCTGAGCCACCAGGGAAGTCTGAAGTGAAGATGAGTGTTGATTTATTATTTAATCCTGTTCAGGCTTATTGTCACTCCATAAAAGTATCCTGATTCTGTGACTTGATCTGAAATTCATTGTATTACTTTATGCCTAAACTTCTGGGCATCTAGCCTAATGAGATGGAAGGATTTCCTAGAGAGTGCACAAAGCATCCCAACATGAACTTTTCCATTGTTAAAGAATTTTCAAAAGAGATAGAATTAAATTCTACTATTAAAGATGCTTTGTCAACAATGAGGAAGAAATAATGGATGAATTATAACCCCATATCTTAAATAACACTGTCCAATGAATTCAGTATAAATTCTGCCCCTACATTATCAGATGATTTGAAAAAAGCTCCACATTTTTGGACCTATATGAGCCAACTCACCCAACTACATGAAATTTCAATAGTATTTACACTTGTCAAGCTATTGCTTGAGGTAAAAGGGTTGTTTAATGAAAACAGCAAATAAATCCAATAGCAACAATATAACAACCTGCTAATGTGTATCCCTCTTCAGTAGGGATCACCATTTCAGTGTCCCTTAGCAATTTAATTACATTCTAGTCTTAGAAAATGCCACCTTGTCTTAAATGTGACCATTTTGTAATCAGAGGTCTGAACTGGGTGGTGGGAGGATATAGCATATACTACTAGATCTGTAAATCTGTATATTATATCATATAGATCATATACTACTTATGGAGCTATCTGTATACCTTCAAATGAGCCCTCATCCTGATTAATCTGGAGTGCCTAAAGAAATATTGTTTCTTTATTAAAAACCGTCCTCCCTTGCCTTCTCTCTCACACACACACACAGTGCCTCCTGTGTGAAAAAAAAAATTTTTTAAGATAAATGTATAAAGGATTGGATGAGATGAGATTGGATGAGATGAGATGGTTCGATGGCATCACCTAGACAGTGACCATGATTTTGAGCTAACTCTGGGAGATAGTGAAGGACAGGGAAGCCTGGAGTGCTGCAGTCCATAGGATCACAAAGAACTGGACGTGACTTAATGACTGAACAACAAGAAAATGTATAAACTACAGAGTGCACTCTACATAGGAATTGTAAAGTAAAAGAACTTAATTCTTAATTGTGGAAGAAAATCAACTAATGTGTTACAGATATAAATTAGAATTCTAAGACTGGAGTTTATCAAATTTAAATCATAGTAGTAGGGCTTGGTACACTAATATTTGAAGTGGTTTTTGAGCCCTGAGATGACCTTGATGTAAGAACACAGTGGTAACAGGATTTTTTAATAAATTCACAGACAAAACCTAAGAGGCTAGATTGTACATATTTTTATGTAAAAATTCAGAAATGGATTTAAATAAAATATGCCTAACATGAAAATGTGCTTTTATATAGTCAATTATTTATAGCCAAAATATCATGATGTCTGCAAAATAAAAAAAAAAAGAAATAATAGTGTGCTGAAATTTTTCTAAATAAAACTCTTTTCTATAGTCAGTCATCTTTTTGAGGAAGAAATTTAATATTTTCCTGGGCTGTATCCTTTAGTACAAAGGAAAATTGTTTTGAAGAAATATTATGAGAGAAATGTTTCATTATAAGGATATAATTAAATATATAAATAGTATATATTTTTGTCTTTTATTGTATTGTTTTTGAAAATATATTTTTGTAAAATAGATATTTTGCAATTGTGTATTAATAGATTGCTAATCTGAATTTTATGACATGTAATTCATAGGACAAATAAGATCTGCATACTGCATAAAGCTTCTTTTGTTTAAAATAATCTCTTGCTTCAAAAAAAATCAATGTGAAACTGATAAAGAAAAGACATAGTGGTCAGCAATACATAATATGCCCCTTTTAAGATACAGTACGACCTTGCAAGTTAAAATATGTTCCTAGGCTACTCTTTCTTGTATACATTCACAAGAGAATTTCTAGTAAATAGGAGTCAATTTTAATGTCTCATTGCTCTTTCCACAGTTTTTCTATTTTGCCAAAGGATCTTCACATAGGCATAAGAAATCCTCTGGTGAATTCTGCTGGGGTTCCCTACAAGAAAATAATTCATGAGTTCATCAATCTTTTAGTCCCTTCAATTTATCTGGAGAGTTATGGATAACATGCTGGGTAGCAGTACATGGAACAGATCATCTTGAAAAATAATGCCATCTTCATAATGGGGAAGTTGCTATTTCCCAGTGGGAGTGAGCTGTTTAGGCTCTATAGATACGGTCCTATTGCAGATTGCTGCTGGCAGAGAAAATCACATTCTTCTTGGTTTCCCATATTACTTTAAAAGTATTTCAGTGACTGAGACTTTAATTATGCCCAAAATAGTACATATAGTAAGTATAAAAGTCCTAATAAAAATGGATTAAAAGAAGAAATTTCATAGTTAAATGTATCATTATCTTATTAAAACTTTCTAATGTATGAAGGTATTACAGGACTCTAAGATTATTAAATAATGTTTTACGTTGTATATGCTGTTTCTGTAGACACAATGGCAAACAACAAAGTTGGCTTCCGTGGTGGCTCAGATGGTAAAGAATCTGTCAGCAGTGCAGGAGACCCGGTTCGATCCTTGAGTCAGAAAGATCTCCTGGATAAGGGAGTGAAAGTCCACTCCAGTATTCTTGCCTGGAGAATTCCATGGACAGAGGATCTTGGCAGGCTACCGTCCATGGAAATGCAGAGAGTTGCGCACGATTGAGTAACTAACGCACACACATGCTGTGTCTGCAGACACAATGGCAAACAAGAAAATAGTCTTCATTGGCTTGTTTTGTATATTTCTTTTAGATTTGATTATTTATTACTTGAAAGTATGGATTTGTATTTCATTGTCCCTAATTAAGCAAAATAACTGTTAAATTACCAATTATTTCTTTTAACAAACTATCATTTCTCCTTTCCTGAATGTCACAATATCTGTGTATATGTTGATATAAAAATCATTTTCTTCTCCCTAAGTAGAGAGAAAAATAATTAGTTGAAATTCAAAGGTAGTATATTAGTCTGAGTTCTCCAAAAAAATAGAATCAGTGGAATATATATGTGTGTGTGTATATATATATATTTATATATATATATATATATATATAAAATATATACTGTACATATGTGTATATCTTGTGTGAGTGTATTCATCAGTTTATCTATTGATCTGTACCCACCAATGTTGCAGTCTTGAGGAGAATTCTTTCTTTGGAAAGATGCAATCTTTGTTCTCAATACTTTGAAACAATTGGATGAGGCCCACTCAGTTTACGGCCCATCTACTTTACTGAGTTTACTGATTTAAATTCCAATCACACTTGAAAAGTACCTTCATAGTAAACTCGGACTGGCTTTAACCAAACAGCTAGACACCATAGCCCAGCCATGCTGACACATAAGATTAACAGACTCAAGTAGTAAAAAGTGGATTTGGTCATCTCTAATATCCATGCACATCTCCCAAGTATTGAATGGAAGATTGGGAGTATTTCTAGGAAAAGAAATCTGATATTAAAATGCATCTGACTTTTTTTCTAGGAAATATGGTATATTATTTCTTTATTGTTCTTTTTTTAACAAGTACTTCTTTGCCTGAAACTGTATTTCTCCTTTCTCTTTTTCCCCATTTAAGCTCAATTTAAACTTCAATATAAATGTTTTATTTACTGTTCCATGCTCATATTAATCTCTCAACCAATGTTCACAGGTAATTATTCATATACGATAAAAGTAGCATGTTAACACAAAAATGCATGTAAAGGTATATGCAATTAGACTGTGTTTCTTTTTGCCAAAACATATTTATTTAAGACAAATAATTAGCATGATTTTTAAACAGAAAAGTAAGAATTCCTTTCTGTGATATTATTTCCCATGCTCATACATTTATCCCTTTAATAAATGACCAGAAGTATTATATTACAATTTATTAAGGAAATTATTATATATTTGATGAATATATTCATTTAAAATATGATTCTGTTTCTTCTATCAAGCTCACTAATCTATGAATTTTTATTACCCCATGAGTTTAAATACTAGATCAGTCACTCATTAATTTATTCAAAAGATATTTATTTTTTATCTCTAGAAATTTTAACAAAATTTATGAGGAATATTTTTAGAAAAGCTAATTAAATATTTTATGAATGCATAGATATCTTAAAAATTGCCCAAATTCATTAGATTTTCTTATTGCTATATAAACAAATTCATATGCTTTCCTTGGTAAGATGAAAATTTCTGAGATACTTATTAGGAGCTTTTATTTATTCAGTTTGTGTGTGTTTGTTAGAACAGATTCAGAATGAAAGAACCTCTCCAGTTATAGAGGCTCTTTGATCCTCTTTGAGCATTATTTAAAATACTTGGTTCCATTCGTGAAACAATAAAGTTATAGACCAGCACCTGTAAAGTTCTGTCCGTTATTTATAGTATCATTAATTGCTTTTTTATGTTCACAAGGCATTCTATGTGTTTTTAACTATATTTATTAAATCTTAAATTATATAGTTATTTGTGGGAATATTTACCCAATGCCAGTTTCACTCATTAGACTTCTATAGAGCAAGGACCAGAAGTTACCCATATTTATGCCACACGTATCACAGGGCCTAGCACATAATAAACTTTTAATTAAATTTGAGAATGGATTGTACATGTTTTATAGGTTTAGAGAGCAAAGACAAGAGGAATAAATTAATTTGTTGACATCCACAGAGCTAGGAAGTGGAAGAGATTGGTTTTCTGAGTGTTTGGCTGCAAAGTTTATAGTGTTCTTTTACCATGTCTTGCTGACTCTCTTTTTGTCAGTCCTTAGGCAAAAATTTTGTTAGTAATACATGGGATGAAAAGTTTTATCATTTGTCATGGGTTAAATAATATTCAAGATATGCCTTATTCGCAAGAGCAATAAAAGACTTATGTTTGTAAATTAAATAGAACAAGAGAAATGCATTTATTGCTATTTTTGTAGACTGTGTGTGACAGGGTTTTCAGCAGTAATATACATTTGCCTAAAACCTGCAGTATCTGCCATCTGACTGCTCTGCTTGCTACTGTTCTTCTACCCAGACCCTCCAACAATCTTTTCTCAACACAGCAGCAAAATGTTGATAATCCTTTTTAAAAGGGTAAGTCAGAAAATGTCAATCCTCTTCTCAAACTCTTCTAATTACTCTCATCAGATGTATAATCCAAAGACCTTAAAATGACTCCAAAGGCCCTATATGATCTGCCTGCAATTTGATTTCATCTCCTACTGCTCTGCCTCTTATTTTTGCCTTCCTAGCTAACCATGCTCTTGTCTAAAGACCTTTGTACATGTTACTCAATCTTGAAACATTGTTTCCCTCATCTTCCTCATGGCTTGCTCCCTTATCCCCTTCTTCCTTTTAATCAAGGATTATAGTTTTGTGACTTGTTACCACTTGACATATGCTGCTAAGTCACTTCAGTCGTGTCTGACTCTGTGCGACCCCATAGACGGCAGCCCACCAGGCTCCCCCGTCCCTGGGATTCTCCAGGCAAGAACACTGAAGTGGGTTGCCATGACATATTATATATTTTTAAATATATTTATTTGTTTACTGTTGGATGTAGAGTATAAGCTCATAAGGGGAGGGGTTTTATTTGATTTGTTTGTTGCTGTATGCCTGGCATGTAAAAAGGCATCTGATGCAAAGTATGCAGTAAAAATTTGTTGAATGAATGAATGGATATTTGAGAGAAGGTTTAATAGGTATGTAGTCTATCCATAGCTCTTGTGTTTTTGCGTATTAGTTGCTCAGTCCTTTCAGACTCCTTGAGACTCCGTGGAATATAGTCTGTCAGGATCCTCTGTCCATGGAATTCTCTAAGCAAGAATACTGAAGTGGGTTGCCATTACCTCCTCCAGGGAATCTTCTTGACCCAGGGATCGAATCCAGGTCTCTTGCAATGCAGGCGGATGTTTTTACCATCTGAGCCACTGGAGAAGCCCATATTCATAGCTCTAGATACTTCAAACTTATTCCTTACAGTAAGTTATAACATCTGAACTAAAGAATTTGAATAATTTTAGCTTAATTACTTACAGAAATAAAAATACTCACTGAAACTCAATTTAAACATCTGAATTTCCATCCAAAGTTGTTTACTCTTTGACAATGAGCAAATCACCTAAATATGCTTTCTTTTCTCAAAAAATAAAATGATAGTAAAACAATTTTAAAATTCTCTTTTATTCAATTAATCAAGAAATAGTATTTATTAAGATAACTGTACATGTCCCTGTGCTATAGAATTGTTTTTGTAGAATTATATGTAACGTATTGGTTTCAGAGTAAGATTTTGATAACCAACACGTATTTGCATTTGCAATGAGTCAAGGAAAATGTAGACTGTAATTTAATGATCAGATCAAACTGTTCTTTCATAGTAAATGGTCTAGTGACATCTACTGCATCTTTTTTTCCACCTGAACCAGAGAGAGTGTCAAGTAGTGATTAAGAGCATAAGCTCAGAGTGGGACTATTGAATTTGATTATGGCTCATACACTCACTGGCTGAGTAATTTGGGGCAAGTGTTTTGTTTTATTTATTTTTAATTTCTCTGTCTTCATTTTAATTTGTTTGTGGTGAGGATGGAGAAACTAGCACCTGTGTAATTTCATGCCATGAAGATTAAATGAATCAATATAGCTAAAGTGCTTAGAAGAGTGCCCAGCTGATAAAAGCATTCTTTGTTAGCTGTTATCTGCCCTGTATTTTATTGCATTTAATTTCTACTCTTACACAATAAGAAAGTATTGTGAAAGTATTTTTGAAAGTATATAGTATTTGAATCTAAGATAAAAATAAAGATAAGTTCAGTTAGTGATATTTATGAACTTCTCAAAAAATGCTTAATACTTTTAATCCTTTTAATGTGGTTTTTGCTAATGTGTATAATGAAAATATTTCTCCATTTTCTTACTACTGATGAATCTTTATTGCATGGAGAATTATTAAAATACTATTGTGTTTTGTATTAAAACAAATTGACAGTGAATATGGAGTGGACAAAGGGTATTTTGAATTTCATTTTGTCATTCAGTGAACATTTATTGATCACCTGCTTTATGATGAGCTTTGTGCTAATATTTGGGTTACAAAATAAATAATGCAAACTAAAGAATATTAATAAATAATAACACTCTTAAGTCTTTTGAAAGCCTATTCGTATTTGATAAAGGCAGCATCAAGTGGATACGAAAAGTTCTAAAGTAAAAAATGATCAACCTATTTCTCAAAGGAAACAGGCAAAGCTTCATAGAGAATGCAGTGCTGGAGCTGAGTTTTAAATAAGTAAGAATTCTTTGCTGCTGCTGCTGTGCTAAGTCCCTTCAGTCGTGTCTGACTGTGCGATCCCATAGACGGCAGCCCATCAGGCTCTTCTGTCCATGGGATTCTCTAGGCAAGAATATTGGAGTGGGTCTCCATTTCCTTCTCCAAGAATTCTTTAGGTAAGCTAAAAGCAAAAGGATTCTAAGATAGAGATGCAAGGAATAGAGATATAAAATAATAGTACAATTTGTGGTCAATTAAAGTTATTACATTATTATTAGGGTATAATATGTAGATCTAGCCCTGGTGGCTTAGAGGTCAAAGCATCTGCCTGCAATATGGGTAGACCTGGGTTCAATCCCTCGGTTGGGAAGATCCCCTGGAGAAGGAAATGGCACCCCACTCCAGTGTTCTTGCCTGGAGAATCCCATGGACAGAGGAGCCTGCTAGGTTGCAATCCATGGGGTCGAGAGGAGGCATGGCAAGAAATGAGGTTTGAAAACTGGACAAGGACCCTGTCATAAAGGTCTTTAAAACTGACAATTGTTGGATTTCATTGCTGTCCCTGAATTGTTCCAAGCATCAGAATGATCTGGTCAAGATTATATTTTAGAAAACTCAAGATGGAAATAAAACACAAATGACTGGAAGTTGGATTGTTAGTTTTAAGTGTTAATCATTTAGTCATGTTTGACTCTGTGACCCGATGGACTGTAGCCTGCCAGGTTCCTCTGTCTGTCGGATTCTTCAGGCAAGAATACTGGAGCAGGTTACCATTCCCTTCTCTAAAGGATCTTCCCAACCCAGAAAACAAACCTGGGCCTCCTGAATTGCAGGCAGATTCTTTACCATGTGAGCCACCAGAGGTTATTGCGAACAGCCAGTGGGCAGATAAAATCAATTTTATTTCGTTGAATGGGATAAAACACTTTCTATAAAAGATAACTGTAATTCATCTAATTGTAAAAATGGGATTTAAATATTTTAAGGGAGCAAGCACTTTTTGACAAATACTGATAAGTATTTAGTTGAGTAGTTGATAGTTAATGTTTTGATTTCTTATTTTGAAATTTATGTTTCATTTGTATAAACTATTTGTTTTCATCTGGTATTTCATTTTTTTTTATAATATCTAGTTTTTGTCAATAATTTTCTGAAACTTAGGTTGAGAGAGAAAGTTATAAAACTTAGTTCTAGAAACATACTAGAAGTCTAGAATTTAGAGTTGCTTTGATTAACAGAGTATTTACTTAGCAATTTTGTTTAATGAAATGTTGCTATAATAATTCACCACTGGATATGCAGAGAATTTAATGCCAAGTTAAAATATTTATCTCATCTATATGTACTTCTCCTGTATTTAAAATTGATATTCAGATCTTCTAAATGAATTCTAATTTTGTTTTCTTATAGCCAATAGAATTCTATGTTATTTTGAAATAATATGATTTAATAGCTGATATATTTGTAAACTGTATTTGCAAAATCTGTCTAATTTATTAAAATATAATTTTATGCCATACTATGCTAAAATGCGATGCCATCTGTTAGGAATTATTATTGGTGCTATATCACTATCATTGACTGAAAAGCTTACTAGAACTTGTGACATAGAGGAATCCTCTTTGCTTACGTAACTCATACTGTTCCAGTAGAAGTATCATTATAAGTCGTTTTGTCCTTTGGATTTCTTTAATACATTTTAGTTAATTTACTTAATACATTATTTCAAATTTATTCATTCTAACCATTCCTCAACCAATTAGAAAACTTTATCAGACTTAATGACCAGCATGGAAATTAAGACAACGTACAGTTGATCCTTACTGATACTCAGGGCACTTCACAGTCATTTGCATACAAGTTCAGATTAACAAAAAATTTGTACACATTCCCATGAGAGGTCAAAAGAGGTGATGTCCTGTCTTTCTGTTTCAGCTTTCATACTGTAAACAAGTGTCCTTTTTGCTGTCTATTTATGGTCTCATCTTTTCCATCATTTTTGTTCTTGATTTCACTGTTTAAAATGCCTCCCAAGCATAATGCTGAAGTATTCTTACATATTCCTTGGTAGAAAACACTGTGATGTATCTTATGGAGAAAATGCCTGCCTTAGGTAAGTTTCATTCAGGCATGAGTTTTAGGGCTATTGGCTGAGAGTTCAATGCATTAATGAGGGTTCAACTCATGTTAAGGTTGTGAGCGTAAATGCCTTAAATGCTAAAGGATCTTGAATCAGAAACTCACACACACACAAAGGTTATGTATTTATTGGGTGATGAAAATTCTGTGACTAAAGATCCCCATGAACCCAGCTTTGTATTTCCCCCATAAGCAGTGGTTCACTATTTGCTGATTCATTTGGTTGCAGCAACTTAATTAAACATAAAAACACCATGAATAATAAGAATTAACTTTATTTACAATTTCCAGCTAGTAACTTTGGCTATACAAGGTAGAAGATGCATAAGTGATGTTTTGCTTTCATGAATAATATATTAAGCAATGTTAAAAATGTGTAAATTCATACTGTTGGGTAGAAAATTCCTGAATCATTTATCATCCCATGTAGAGCAGATAGAATAAGATTACAGAAACTAACAGATCTAAAATTTCTTATTCTCTTGAATAGTTAAAATAAGATATCAAAATGTCAGAGAGGATAACTTATAAAAAAGTGTATGTCTCAAAATTAATAACTGAAAAACCAAGTCATTTGTAGAGGCCTTGATACAATAACCCTCCCTTGCATCCTGTAATATATATTTTAAATATGGATAATAAGGAACTCACATGTATATGTAAAATTTTTTCTACCACATGTTGTTACCAAGACAAAATAAAGCAAGAACATTGAATAAAATATATTATTAATGAGGAACATAGAATTAACTTGCGATCAGAGACTAAATATGGTGTACTGGAAAATCAGATTAAGAAGCTATACTTAGGTAAATCTGAAAGGATAAATCTAGCTTTCCCTATAAATCTCCTATTAACCTAAAACAAAGAGAATTTAATTTCCAATTCAAACTTAAATTAAAAACTTTGAGCAAACATATACTAATAACACAAATATATTTATCCAGACTTCACATAATACAGAAATTAATATACTTATTTTTAGAAATAGTGTGAAGTGACATAAAGCAATTCTATAAGTAATATAATATTTGAGATTCTTAATGCATATAATTAAACAATGAGAGTTAATATTTATAGTGGATATAATCCAGTAAATTTATATACATAACAGACCTCATTTTTCTACATTGTTATAATTGTAGTCAGGTTGTGGTTTTGTTTTTGTACTTTTTTATTGGAAAAATAACTCTACTTAGTCGTAGTAGCAAACGTACTTGGATAATAACACAGAAATGTGACTCTGACAGACTCAGTCCCCAAATCTGATAGTAAAAGCAGACATATAAACCTTTCTTAACATTCTAGATTATTTCCTATTTAGCCCTCAGAATACCCATATGAGACAGATACTATTTTCCCCCATTAGATCAATATTAAAACTTATTCATATGCCTATCTAAGACTTACCCTTTAAATAATTGAAGTAACAGCTGTATGGTTAGTGTTTTGTAAGGACATGTTCAGTGATTTTAGTTGAGACAAGAAGTATACCTTTATGGTATACAAATAATTTGATATGATTTATATGGCCTATTTTCATTAATACAACTGAATAATTCTATATCATTGTAAACATTATCAGAGTCATACAGAGATATACAACATGTTATTGAAAATTATTTTAAGATATAAAAATAATGAAAAATAAGGGCAAATGTTATTTATCAATACATTTAATCTTATAGTTTACTCATTTATCTGTTATAATAGCGTGATTTATATGAGTATTATTAGCATGACTTTCACTAATCACATTAATGGTTTTCAAATGCAATATTAATATAAAGCAATCTTTGTTTATCTAGACATATATTACTTTATAGAAACATAACATTATATGCTGGGAACTTAATAGCAATATGCTACAGGAATATTTACAGTTAAATTATTTAATTACCTTCCAAGCAGAGCTAGTGCCCTCTTTATCTGTAGCTATAACTCTTTGCAGTTGTGTAAGGCATGTCAGAAATGAGATAGAGTTAGAATTTCAGCTTTATCATTTAATAATTTAGTAACCTTGGGCAATACAGTTAACCTGTCTATGCTTTGTTTTTTCTCATTATACAAATGGAAATGAAGTATTTCATATCTTTGTGGTGGGGATTAAAGAATGTTATGTTGACCTACTAACATAATCTGACACATAAGTTTCTGATAAGTGTTAGCAGTTACTATTACTCTAAATATATTTTATATAAAATGTCATGGGTAAATTATTAGCTCTTGGTATCAGAGATTACTAAACCCATCAAGACCCAATAAAAAGCTATTGAATGAATGAATGAAAGCTCTTACTTATCATTTAGATGTAAAATAAATCCAAAGATACTTTACTTGATTAACTGTGTGCCACTCAGCCCTGGAGATAGCTCAAAGAACAGGACAGATTTGATTTCTGACATCACTGTACTTAAAAGCTAATAGGGAAAATAAAGTGAAATATATACATGTATGTTTATGTATTTGTATATAATATATTTCAGTTTTGGCATATGACTATTAACCAGTGCATTGTAGTTTAACATTTTCCATCACAAATCATATTTTTAGCACCTCAATTCATTTTAGTGCAACTAGAAACATGTGGAAATTGCTTGTTTTAAAATAAATAATATCAAGAAGTAAGACATTCAATTTGCAGTTTAGTTTGAATAATAAATATGTCACATGTAAAGAATAATAACCTATGTAACATCAAGTATATGACAAAGTGATGGGCTTCTCTGGTGGCTCAGTGGTGAAGAATTTGCCTGCAATGCGGGAGACCCAGGTTCAATCCCTAGGTGGGGAATATCCCCTGGAGAAGATAATGGCTAGCCACTCGGGTATTCTTGCCTGGAGAATTCTGTGGATAGAGGAGCCTGGTGGGCCACAGTACATGGGGTCACAAAGAGTCAGACACGACTAAGCGACTAACAGAAACACCCAGCATCGAATGTAGTCCGTGATGCTGACAACATAAGTTCACCATTGTTTAATTTGTAATCACCTTGATATTAATGATGTACCTTATAAGCCACATCATTATTTCTCTCATACACAGTTAACTTTTGAAAGGAAATACAAAATGATAGTAATAAAAATAAACGAAGAGCCCCAACTATAAGAGCTCACTGCAGAAAAAAATGTTTTCTTCTTTAAATAATAATTAATATCAAAACAAATGCTTACTCTATTCTGAGTACTGTTCTGAGGGTTTTCCAGGTGTTGTATCATCTTCGTAAACCCTCACAATAACTCTCTTAAGTAGTTATTATAATTAAGCACATTAACGGATAAAGAACTTAAAGTAAAATGAGGCTAGTAATGTGTCCTCATTCAGAATCTGGTGATAGAGATAGAATTCAAGTCTTGCTCCAGAGTTTGAATTATTAAGCACTTCTATGTCATACTCTCTGTATAATGGAGTTGTTTCATTTTGGATATTCTGGATGTAGAGGATACTAGGATTCACTATGTTTGGATTTAACTCCTCCCCTGGATATCTTTCTCATTATTGTATTTAAAGACCTAAAATATGTGGAAGAGAAACACAAGCAATGACACATTTCCAACTCTAAAATACAGGAAAAAAATCAAGATTGTTTAATAATATGCATTGGATAGATTTATCTTGCAAGTTTAAGGTTTATTATACTGATTAGTCCTTCCTCATTAATTATTCAGTAGTTCTATACAGATTATTAATGTAAAATCTAATGTCAAAATATATCTATGCTGTCATTTTATAAATTTCATTTTATGATGAGAGTGATTTTAAATTTGAATGATTTCTGAGTAAAGTAACAGCTCAAGAAAAAAAAATACTTAGAAGATTTGAACCAAAACACATGTGCTGTGTGCTATGTCGCTTCAGTCATGTCTGACTCTTTGAAATCCTATAGACTGTAGCCCACCAGGCTCTTCTGTCCATGGGGATTCTTTAGGCCAGAATACTGGAGTGGGTTGCCATGTTTTCCTCCAGGGGATCTTTCCCACCAAGGTATCAAAGCCACATCTCTTTTGTCTCCTGCATTGGCGCAAGGGTTCTTTACCTTTAGTGCCACCTGGGAAGCCCACACACATGCTATATCACTCTTATGTGATTGTGCAGATATTGCCTGCTGATTATAAACCAAGGCACAGCTTCAGACTTGTAACACATCTTGGCAGCCTCTAGGTCATAGTATGTAAAAAGAAAAGTATTTGTGTGCTCTGTTTCAAATTTTGTAGAAAATAAGAAGTTTTACCACATTTTCAGAGTTCAAAAGAAGTGAGAACTTTAGAACAAAAAAATATATATATTATATATATATGTTATATATATGTTATAAGCATATATATATATATATTCATTTTATGTATATATATACACACACACACATTTGTTCTAAAGTTCTCACATAGAATTAATTAATCATTGCTGTGCTGAATTAGCCTACTTAAAACTTTGGTGGAAAAGGAAAATGGGTATCTAAAGATCTGAGTTCTGGTCCTATATGTGATTTGAATTACACAAGAGAAAACTCTACACATGGACATCACCAGATGGTCAACACCAAAATCAGATTGATTATATTCTTTGCAGCCAAGGATGGAGAAGCTCTATACAGTCAGCAAAAACAAGACTGGGAGCTGACTGTGGCTCAGATCATGAACTCCTTACTGCAAGTTTCAGACTTAAATTGAAGAAAGTAGGGAAAACCACTAGACCGTTCAGGTATGACTTAAATCAAATCCCTTATGATTATACAGTGGAAGTGAGAAATAGATTTAAGGGACTATATCTGATAGATAGAGTGCCTGATGAACGATGGATTGAGGTTCATGACATTGTATAGGAGACAGGGATCAAGACTATCCCCATGGAAAAGAAATGCAAAAAAGCAAAATGGCTGTCTGAGGAGGCCTTACAAATAGCTGTGAAAAGAAGAGAAGCAAAAAGCAAAGGAGAAAAAGAAAGATATAAGCATCTGAATGCAGACTTCCGAAGAATAGCAAGAAGAGATAAGAAAGCCTTCCTCAGCGACCAATGTAAAGAAATAGAGGAAAACAACAGAATGGGAAAGACTAGAGCTCTCTACAAGAAAACTAGAGACACCAAGGGAATATTTCATGCAAAGATGGGCTCAAAAAAGGACAGAAATGGTATGGACCTAACAGAAACAGAAGATATTAAGAAGAGGTGGCAAGAATACACAGATCAGATCAGATCAGTCACTCAGTCGAGTCCAACTCTTTGCGACCCCATGAACTGCAGCACGCCAGGCCTCCCTGTCCATCACCAACTCCCGGAGGTCACTCAGACTCACATCCATCGAGTCAGTGATGCCATCCAGCCATCTCATCCTCTGTCGTCCCCTTCTTCTCTTGCCCTCAATCCCTCCTAGCATCAGAGTCTTCTCCAATGAGTCAACTCTTGGCATGAGGTGGCCAAAGTACTGGAGTTTCAGCTTTAGCATCATTCCTTCCAAAGAGATCCCAGGACTGATACCTTCAGAATGGACTGGTTGGATCTCCTTGCAGTCCAAGGGACTCTCAAGAGTCTTCTCCAACACCACACTTCAAAAGCATCAATTCTTTGGCGCTCAGCCTTCTTCACAGTCCAGCTCTCATATCCATACATGACCACAGGAAAGACCATAGCCTTAGAACTGTACAAAAAAAGATCTTCACAACCAAGATAATTGTGATGGTGTGATCACTCACCTAGAGCCAGACATCCTGGAATGTGAAGTCAAGTGGGCCTTAGAAAGCATCACTATAAACAAAGCTAATGGAGGTAGTAGAATTCTAGTTGAGCTGTTTCAGATCCTGAAGGATGATACTGTGAAAGTGCTGCACTCAATACGCCAGCAAATTTGGAAAGCTCAGCAGTGGCCACAGGACTGGAAAAAGTCAGTTTTCATTCCAAACCCAAAGAAAGGCAATGCCAAAGAATGCTCAAAATACCACACAATTTCACTCATCTCACACGCTAGTAAAGAAATGCTCAAAATTCTCCAAGCCAGGCTCCAGCAATACGTGAACTGTGAACTTCCAGATGTTCAAGGTGGTTTTAGAAAAGGCAGAGGAACCAGAGATCAAATTGGAAACATCCATTGGATCATAGAAAAAGCAAGAGAGTTCCAGAAAAACATCTATTTCTGCTTTATTGACTATGCCAAAGCCTTTGACTGTGTGCATCACAATAAACTGTGGAAAATTCTGAAAGAGATGGGAACATCAGACCACCTGACCTACCTCTTAAGAAACCTATATGCAAGTCAGGAAGCAACAGTTAGAACTGGACATGAAACAACAGACTGGTTCCAAATAGGAAAAGGAGTACATCAAGGCTGTATATTGTCACCCTGCTTATTTAACTTATAAGCAGAATACATCATGAGAAACGCTGGGCTTGAAGAAGCACAAGCTGGAATCAAGCCGGGAGAAATATCAAACACCTCAGATATGCAGATGACACCACCCTTATGGCAGAAAGTGAAGAGGAACTAAAGAGTCTCTTGATGCAAGTGAAAGTGGAGAGTGAAAAAGTTGGCTTAAATCTCAATATTCAGAAAACTAAGGTCATGGCATCTAGTCCCATCACTTCATGGGAAATAGATGGGGAGACAGTGGAAACGGTGTCAGATTTTATTTTCTTGGGCTCCAGAATCATTTCAGATGGTGACTGCAGCCATGAAATTAAAAGATGCTTACTCCTTGGTAAGAAAGTTATGACCAACCTAGATAGCATATTCAAAAGCAGAGACATTACTTTGCCAACAAAGTTCCATCTAGTCAAGGCTGTGGTTTTTCCTGTGGTCATGTATGGATGAGAGTTGGACTGTAAAGAAAGCTGAGTGCCGAAAAACTGATGCTTTTGAACTGTGGTGTTGAAGAAGACTCTTGAGAATCCCTTGGACTGCAAGGAGAGCCAACCAGTCCATTCTAAAGGAGGTCAATCCTGGGATTTCTTTGGAAGGAATGATGCTAAAGCTGAAACTCCAGTACTTTGGCCACCTCATGCGAAGAGTTGACTCATTGGAAAAGACTGTGATGCTGGGAGGGATTGGGGGCAGGAGGAGAAGGGGACGACAGAGGATGAGATGGCTGGATGGCATCACCGACTCGATGGATGTGAGTTTGAGTGAACTCCGGGGGTTGGTTATAGACAGGGACGTCTGGCGTGCTGTAATTCATGGGGTCGCAAAGAGTCGGACACAACTGACTGTACTGAAGTGAACTGAACTGAATTCATTTAATCTCTAGGACTAATTTTTTTTTCATCTGTTAAACAAGGGAAATCCTCATTTATAGAGCTATATTCAGAATGACTGTATGAGTATAGCAACAAATACTAGTTACCCAAACAGAATACCATGTTTTTGACATTTTCTTATATTAAAAAAACCAAATATCTCTATAAAATTACCATAGTTCAGTTTCTATTTCCATTCTTCCCATGTCAAATTTATGTATATTATGGTGGGAAACAGTCAGACTTTTCTCATTATATAGTTTGTTTCTTTTACTAACTGAAAACTAAAGTCAGTTATAACCTTTTTTTTTATATCCCTTTTGAGCACAAAATGTGGAAGATAATAGGGCAATTTTTAGGTACATTCTCTTCCTAATTCTAACATTTCCTCCTTTAATATATTTTTATTATTTGAGGAACTTTGCATTTCTGTGGAATGAAATTTTATTGCTTCACTTTAGATTGCCTTTGCAGATTTTAGTTTCAGAGCAGTTGGCTACTCAAAACAATAGAAATTTATGTGAGCAACATAAGTAAAATAAAAAGAAAGTGGTCAATAAATCATTATGTTGAAAACTTAGAAGATTGTTTATCCCTAAAGCTTTGGGCTTCCCTAATGGTTCAGAGGGTAAAGCGTCTCCCTGCAATGCTGGAGACCCAGGTTCTATCCCTGGGTCAAGCAGATCCCCTCGAGAAGGAAATGGCAACTCACTGCAGTATTCTGGCCTGGAGAATCCCTTGGACAGAGGAGCCTGCTGGCCTACAGTCCACAGGGTCTCAAAGAGTCAGACACAACTGGGCGACTTCACTCACTTTCGCTTTTTCTAAACTCAAGCTAAACAAACAAAAATGTACAGACAAAATAAGCAGATCAGGATAATATCTGACTTTCCTGAGTGCAGAGAGTTGATTGCTTTCATTCGCAGTTTGTTTTACTTTAGGATGGGCTTCCCAGGTGGTGCGAGAAGTAAAGAACCTGCTTGTCAATGCAGGAGATGTAAGAGACACAAGTTCAATCCTTGAGCAGGAAGATCTGCTGGAGGAGGGCACAGCAACCCCCTCTAGTATTCTTGCCTGGAGAATCCCATGGACAGAGGAGCCTGGAAGGCTATGGTCCATATGGTTCCAAAGAGTTGCACACGACTGAAACAACTTAACATGCTTGGGATAAAATTTTGTTGATCCTGGAAAAGGAACAAAGATTAGGAATACATTCTCCTCCTGTTAGAATTGAGTTTCCATACAAAAGAATGATTCGCTGACATTGTCATCTTTCACTTTTTCCTTGCCTTTTTTCTTAGTTGAGAAATAGGATAAACTTTTTGGAAAAGCCATTTCCTAGATCTGAAAGACCATGTGAGGTAAGATTTCTCACAGTGGTTTTGAATGCTTCATAATGTAGAAGTGATCCTCATGAACAACATCATGAAGGAGAATGCAATGCAAACCTTTTAGGGTAGATATCTTACTGTGAAGTGCCTTTTTTTTTTTTTCCTATAACTCAATCTGAAATGATTGCTAGGCTCTGTGATGTGAAGTACACTGGATAGTGCTTCTGCTTCACAGGTTTTATCCTATCCAATTTCAGTACTTTATATTTGTCTTATTCACTCTTTGCATTTTGTGTAAGTTTGGGGAAAACAAGTACCTTACTGGTTTGTACCAAAATGAGGCTATTTTTGAAGCCTGTTTGAAGGAAGAAACACTGAAGCCCATGAATCATTATTCCCGATTAAATGCTGAAGTCTCTACCCTAAGTCACATTGCTGCATCTCCAGTGACAAACGGAAGGTGACATCAGTGTCTCAGGAACACCTTACTGACATTCCTGAGTCACATATAGCTTGACTTTCATTGTGGTCCCCGAATGTTGTGTCCTTGTAGACTATTTTTTAAAAATTCCATCAGCCTAGCACATAGCAGGTAATAAGCAAATATTTACTGAATCAATTTGATACGGATATCTTGTATGGTTTAAAGAGTACCCTGTAAAATTAAGGGATGGTTTAAACTTTACATGTATTTTAATGATCATTTATTTAAGTGTAGTTTAATTGTTTGCATGTCTGTCTCTCCTACTAAAAGCTGAGATTCTTAAGGGCAGGAACCATATGCTATCCTTCTTAGTACTGTTGACATTTACCACAGTACCAAAGAAATGGATGCTGTATGATGAAGGAAGGAGGAAGGTATGAAGGATTCCTTATAAAGACCTTACTGCATAGTAAAGCTAATGATTTGACATTTGTCAGAGTAACTAATGGAAATTAACCAGCTGTAGATTTGTATAATACTTTGTCCATTCTGAAGGAGATCAGCCCTGGGATTTCTTTGGAAGAAATGATGATAAAGCTGAAACTCCAGTACTTTGGCCACCTCATGCGAAGAGTTGACTCATTGGAAAAGACTGTGATGCTGGGAGGGATTGGGGGCAGGAGGAGAAGGGGACGACAGAGGATGAGATGGCTGGATGGCATCACTGACTCGATGGATGTGAGTCTGAGTGACCTCCGGGAGTTGGTGATGGACAGGGAGGCCTGGTGTGCTGCACTTCATGGGGTCGCAAAGAGTCGGACACGACTGAGCGACTGATCTGATCTGATCTGATTGTCCACCTGATGTAAACAGCCAGTTCATTAGAAAAGACCCTGATACTGGGAAAGATGGAAAGCAAAAGGAGAAGAGGGCAGCAGAGGATGAGATGGTTGGATAGCATCACCGACTCAATGGACATGAACTTTGGCAAACTCAGAGAGATTGTGAGGGACAGGGAGGCCTGGGATGCTGCAGTTCATGGGGTCACAAAGAGTCAGACATGATTTAGCACCTGAATAACAGATGTGTAGACATTTACATAACAAATAACTAATTTTAGGTAGGAAACAAAAAATGAAACCCAGTCTTCAAGGTGGAGAGAAGGAAGTAAGGAGAACTATTATTGAGTACCTGCTGTGTACTGGAACTTGACTAAATTATCACATTTACTGCTTAGAGCAACACTACATGAGGAAGTTATTGACTCCACTGCACATATGTATTACTTATATGTAACTTGCCCAAGTCCATGTGGCTAATGGATATCAAAACCAAAATGAGAACATACATCTCTAGGTCTTACAAATTTCTGTATTCCACTCAGTTTCCCTAATATAATTCTCTGGAAAGAAAGGGTTTAGCATAAGAAAATTGCAGATAGTTCTCTTTCACATTTTTAATAATTGGAAACTGGGTAACAATGTCTTCCATTTTATAATATTCTTGATATATACAAATCAACAGTTTTAGTCTGATTCATATCTGATTGATACTGATTTTAAATTCTCTGGTTTAAGAGTCCTCATCAGATCACTGTACCTGTAAACAAGTCATCACATGTATAGAGCAGCTCAGTATTTAGAGGAAGCTTGAATCCCATAGAAAACTATAAGAATCACACTTATTTTAAAAAGTTTTTACAATTCTGAAATTTACTTTGGTTTTCATATGTGAGTCTTATCTGTAAAAAATTAAGATGTATGTTACTACTTTTAAAAAACAATCATATATGTCTTTTATTGGAGTAGGAAATGGTAACCCACTTCATTATTCTTGCCTGGAGAATTCCATGGACAAAGGAGCCCGGTGGCTTATAGTCCACGGGGTCACAAAGATGCAGACATGACAGAGCACACAAGCATGATAGCAATGGTTCTTTTATGCAAAATACTTTCGTTACTAGTGTGGCACAGGACTCAGATGAATCTATATGTTGATATGACCATCCCCAATTTTAACCTTCATAATTTGTGAAAACACTATAAAAATTTATGTAAGATTATACATTAAATAATAAAGAAAATATGAACATTAAAGGTTGAAATTTTGCATTTTCTAATTAAAACAGGGAATGTATGTTTTATTAGAAAAATCAGCATAGTATAGAAAATATTTTTTTACTGTCTTGATCAAACTGAAACTAAAATAAGAACAGTATATTATAACCCTGGGTTAGAATCCTCAACAGCAAAGAACATAGTTCACTTGAGTCTTAATAGCTCTTTCTTCATAACAGAAATCTCTGTAGATTATTTTGTACATTTAAACTAAAATTGTACTCTGAAATATTAGAAAAATGAAACTTATTATATTAGAAAATGCCCAGGAAAACTGAAAGTGACTTGTTCAGACTTCCGAGGATCTCAGTGGAAAGAGAACCCAAAGATAAACTTGTTAATACCCTTTTGCCCTCTCATTCCTGTTATAGCATAGAAATCACCTTTTCAGAGAGAAGTATTCCATAATCAATAATTAATATTGAAATGATAAAAATCACAATTACATGTATGACTGAATACACAAAGGATAACCAATTATTGATCCTTTTGAATTTTGGACCAGATATTAACATAGGTATTTTAAATTGTGTTTAGTTCAAAGTCTTCACATTTAGTTTTTTAGATCTCCATAATCTCACTTTAAAAGATTAACCTTCATAAATATGTTTTGCTTAAGATTATTACCAGTCCTTAGTTGTCTCAAAACATAAGTAATCATGTTACTTTGTGCACAGAACCTACAGTGGCTTCCTCTTATCAATGAAGTTAATAGGGCACTTGTCAGAACTCACCTTATTCAACTCTCTCATTATTTTTTATTTTCTATTATTAAAAAGTAATTCTCTTTGCTATGCAAAGTACCATACTTCTCACCTTCAGGTCTCACTCATTTTTCGTTCCTTCTTCCTAAAAATAAAAATAGTTCTATTTTATTCATGGTTAATACTTCATAATTTTTATTTATTTTTATTTTTTTGTTTTTTAATTTTATTTTATTTAACTTTACAATATTGTATTGGTTTTGCCATAAATCAAAGTGAATCTGCCACAAGTATACATGTGTTCCCCATCGTGAAACCTCCTCCCTCCTCCCTCCCCATACCATCCCTCTGGGTCATCCCAGTGCACCAGCCCCAAGCATCCAGTATTGTGCATCGAACCTGGACTGGCGATTTGTTCCATATATGATATTATACATATTTCAATGCCATCCTCCCAAATCATCCCACCCTCTCCCTCTCCCAGAGTCCAAAAGACTGTTCTATACATCAGTGTCTCTTTTGTTATCTCGTATACAGGGTTATTGTTACCATCTCTCTAAATTCCATATATATGTGTTAGTATACTGTATTGGTGTTTTTCTTTCTGGCTTACTTCACTCTGCATAATAGGCTTCAGTTTCATCCACCTCATTAGAACTGATGCAAATGCATTCTTTTTAATGGCTGAGTAATACTCCATGTGTATATGTACCACAGCTTTCTTATTCATTCATCTGCTGATGGACATCTAGGTTGCTTCCATGTCCTGGCTATTATAAACAATGCTATGATGAACATTGGGGTACACTTTTCTCCTTAAGTTCTGGTTTCCTCGGTGTGTATGCCCAGCAGTGGGATTGCTGGATCATAAGGCAGTTCTATTCCTAGTTTTTTAAGGAATCTCCACACTGTTCTCCATAGTGGCTGTACTAGTTTGCATTCCCACCAACAGTGTAAGAGGGTTCCCTTTTCTCCACACCCTCTCCAGCATTTATTGCTTGTAGACTTTTGGATCACAGCCATTCTAACTGGCGTGAAATGATACCTCATAGTGGTTTTGATTTACATTTCTCTGATAATGAGTGATGTTGAGCATCTTTTCATGTGTTTGTTAGCCATCTGTATGTCTTCTTTGGAGAAATGTATATTTAGTTCTTTGGCCCATTTTTTGATTGGGTTGTTTATTTTTCTGGAATTGAGCTGCAGGAGTTGCTTGTATATTTTTGAGATTAGTTGTTTGTCTGTTGCTTCATTTGCTATTATTTTCTCCCATTCTGAAGGCTGTCTTTTTACCTTGCTTATAGTTTCTTTTGCTGTGCAGAAGCTTTTAAGTTTAATTAGGTCCCATTTGCTTATTTTTTATTTTATTTCCGATATTCTGGGAGGTGGGTCATAGAGGATCCTGCTGTGATGTATGTCGGAGAGTGTTTTGCCTATGTTCTCCTCTAGGAGTTTTATAGTTTCTGGTCTTATGTTTATATCTTTAATCCATTTTGAGTTTATTTTTGTGTATGGTGTTAGAAAGTGCTCTAGTTTCATTCTTTTACAAGTGGTTGACCAGTTTTCCCAGCACCACTTGTTAAAGAGATTGTCTTTAATCCATTGTATATTCTTGCCTCCTTTGTCAAAGATAAGGTGTCCATAGGTGCATGGATTTATCTCTGGGCTTTCTATTTTGTTCCATTGATCTATATTTCTGTCTTTGTGCCAGTACCATACTGTCTTGGTGACTGTGGCTTTGTAGTAGAGCCTGAAGTCAGGCAGGTTGATTCCTCCAGTTCCATTCTTCTTTCTCAAGATAGCTTTGGCTATTCGAGGTTTTTTCGTATTTCCATACAAATTGTGAAATTATTTGTTCTAGCTCTATGAAGAATACCGTTGGTAGCTTGATAGGGATTGCATTGAATCTATATATTGCTTTGGGTGGTATACTCATTTTCACTATATTGATTCTGCCAATCCATAAACATGGTATATTTCTCCATCTATTAGTGTCCTCTTTGATTTCTTTCACCTGTGTTTTATAGTTTTCTATATATAGGTCTTTAGTTTCTTTAGGTAGATTTATTCCTAAGTATTTTATTCTTTTCATTGCAATGGTGAATGGAATTGTTTCCTTAATTTCTCTATTTTCTCATTATTAGTGTACAGGAATGCAAGGGATTTCTGTGTGTTGATTTTATATCCTGCAACTTTACTATATTCATTGATTAGTTCTAGAAATTTCCTGGTGGAGTCTTTAGGGTTTTCTATGTAGAGGATCATGTCAAAATACTTTTACAAATCTGATTCTATTTTTGTATCTCCTTGCTACCCTCCTGTGTCTTCAAAGACATACCAGCCTTCACAAACAGTACTCTACCACAGTATATGTTGATATACTCCCCAAATGGCTACACGTTCCCATTTCTGTGCCTTAGCTCAGTTTTCTGCTGAAATATCTAGTGACACCTTTCTCCTTCTATCCTTTCTTTATTCTCTTCAAATTCAATGCATTCTCTCCCTCTCTCGGTTTTTTTTTTTTTTTTTTTTTTTTTAGGCTGCACTGAGAGGCATGCAGAGGCATGAGAGTCATCCCTGATCAGGGATCCAACCTTGCAGTAGAAGTATGGCCTCTTAACCTCTGGACTGCCAGAGAAGTCTTCAAATTCTTCTAGGCCAAAAAGAAAAACAATTTCCTTTGTAAAAATTTTCCTGCTCAAAGCTGTGATAACAGATTGCTGCTGCTGCTACTGCTGCTAAGTTGCTTCAATCGTGTCTGACTCTGTGTGACCCCATAGACGGCAGCCCACTAAGCTCCTCTGTCCCTGGGATTCTCCAGACAAGAATACTGGACTGGGTTGCCATTTCCTTCTCCAATGCATGAAAGTGAAAAGACTCCCTCCTCCAAACTATCTCAGTTTTTATATTTTACTTTTAACAGGGACTATATCTTGATATGTACTCAAGTAAGTGTCAGCATCTCTTTGTAGATTTTTAATTCCTTAAGGATGGAAGTTACATTACATTTCTCTATACCTCAGTATACCTACATTATTCTGTATGTAGTCAGAATATAAATGCTTATTAAAATTTGGTTAAAACCAACATGTGACAAAGATATCTTTACTTTGTAACTATCTGGATTGAGAAATGAGAAGCTGGCTATTTTTCAAGACATTACCATACACACCTTTCAGTTCACTTTGATCTTCCTGCCTTTCAGATACCTCATGTCCATCTGTTGTTTTCATAGAGGGCATAAAAAACAGACTCTGAGGAGATCAGATAACTTCATGCTTGTGTGGTAACAGGATGATATTCGTAGATATATCAGGATGAATAAAATCTATAGTGTTTAGTCATCTCCTTTCTCCTTGCTTCTGTCCTGTCCAGCTCCACAGAATGGACTGTATATTATTTATTGTTTCATATATACAAAAAAACTTGATAAAAATTAAAGCAACAATAACAACCACCACAAAAAAAAAATCATGATTGCAATTATTTTCTGTTACTTTGAAGGAAAAAGTATTACTTAACAGTCTATTCCAGCACATGCTTTTATGGACATTATTTCTCAAGGCCAGGGTATAACACAATTAGGATCATGGTAATAGTTGGGAACACAGCTCTCTAAAGAGACTTTTCTGTCTCACCTTTTCTAAAAGGAAGCCAACTATCCTTACTTGAATGAATTAAAATGTAGCATAGACATGGCTCAGGCTTCCTTGATGGCCCTGTTGGTAAAAAAATCTATCTGCAATGCAGGAGATACGGGTTCGATCCCTGGGTCAGCAAGATCCCCCAGAAAAGTAAATAGGTACACACTCCAGTATTCTTGTCTGAGAAATCCCATGGACAGAGGAGAGGAGCCTGGCGGGCTACAGCCCATGGGGTCACCAGAGTCGGACACGACGTAGTGACTAAACTACCACCATCACCAGGGACGAGGTTTATGTACTTGAAACTTGTTAAAATGTAAACTCTAAGGCCACTCTAAGAGACCTTGTAAGCATGTCCTGTTTGTAGTTTTTACAATGCCCATCTTCCATATGATCCAGATGCAGGCACTTTACGAACCAATGTTAATTACTAGATTCCTTCTGAATCTGTTTGAAGGAGTCTGTGTATTAGTGAATCATATGAGGACCTTACCAAACTTATGCTATAAAACAAGACCAAAACTTTACTTCCTTTACAAAGCTCTACTTTATTTATTCCTTCATTCCTTTTAGTTCTCATTCTTCCTAAATATTAATTAACAGCCATCTATGTCCAGAAGATCATATATTCATGTAACCTGACTCCTGGTCTCTGGTTGTTCATAGTACATGGGAACCACACAAATAAAAAACAAAAATTATCACAATGTTGTATATTCTGAAATAGATATGAAGTCATGTGGAAGAAACATGATAAATTCTGTCAAGGTGAACAAGCTCTCACATAACATGAATAATTGTAAACAGAATAATAATTGCAACCACTCAAGTTTAGTTCAGTTCAGTAGCTCAGTCATGTCTGACTCTTCACGACCCCATGAATCGCAGCACACCAGGCCTCCCTGTCCATCACCAACTCCCGGAGTTCACTCAGACTCACATCCATCAAATCAGTGATGCCATCCAGCCATCTCATCCTCTGTCGTCCCCTTCTCCTCCTGCCCCCAATCCCTCCCAGCATCAGAGTCTCTTCCAATGAGTCAACTCTTCACATGAGGTGGCCAAAGTACTGGAGTTTCATCCTTAGAATCATCCCTTCCAAAGAAATCCCAGGGCTGATCTCCTTCAGAATGGACTGGTTGGATCTCCTTGCAGTCCAAGGGACTCTCAAGAGTCTTCTCCAACAGCACAGTTCAAAAGCATCAATTCTTCGGCGCTCAGCCTTCTTAACAGTCCAACTCTCACATCCATGCATGACCACTGGAAAAACCATAGCCTTGACTAGATGGATATTTGTTGGCAAAGTAATGTCTCTGCTTTTCATTATGCTGTCTAGGTTGGTCATAACTTTCCTTCCAAGGAGTAAGTGTCTTTTAATTTCATGGCTGCAGTAACCATCTGCAGTGATTTTGAAGCCCAAAACAATAAAGTCTGACACTGTTTCCCCATCTATTTCCCGGGAAGTGATGGAACCGAATGTCATGATCTTTGTTTTCTGAATGTTGAGCTTTAAGCCAACTTTTCACTCTCCACTTTCACTTTCATCAAGAGGCTTTTTAGTTCCTCTTCACTTTCTGCCATAAGGGTGGTGTCATCTGCATATCTGAGGTGATTGATATTTCTCCTGGCAATCTTGATTCCAGCTTGTGTTTCTTCCAGTCCAGCGTTTCTCATGATGTACTCTGCATATAAGTTAAATAAGCAGGGTGATAATATACAGCCTTGACGTACTCCTTTTCCTATTTGGAACGAGTCTGTTGTTTCATGTCCAGTTCTAACTGTTGCTTCCTGACCTGCATACAGATTCCTCAAGAGTCAGGTCAGGTGGTCTGGTATTCCCATCTCTTTCAGAATTTTCCACAGTTTATTGTGATCCACACAGTCAGAGGCTTTGGCATAGTCGCTTACTGTAGTTGTAAGTTCTTTTCCTATGGTAGCTCACGTAATCTTCCAAACAATCCTGAGGTAGGAACTACCATTATCCTCATGTTAAAGGAGAGGAATGAGAAGCAAAATGAAGTTATTTACTTGTTGCAGATCTTGAATAGTAAAGCAAGGACTCACATCCAAGTAATCTTGACTCATAACTTGTTCTCTTGATCAAAAAAAATTTATGATGGAGTCTATATTTTAGTAGATAGTAAAGAGAAAGAAAAATCATTTCACAAAAGGAAAGTAAGATAGAAAGGGAAATGTGATAAGAAGCTATGGGAATTGTTGGCAGGGCAGTCTTCAAGATTTTGTTTGAATGGAATGGATATGTAATTGATATAAATACAGTGACAGTCTAGCTCTTTCTTCTGTTTCTCTGTTCTCCTTGGTTGTTTCTCTAGGCAACAAGTTTCATGCATTTGTTAATCATAAACTCACTTTGTTATTCTGGATAGAGTTTGTATCTCTGATATAAACCCTCTCAGTCACCTTTGGAATTATACCATGACCATTAGTGAAAGTGAAAGTCACTCAGTCTTGTCCAACTCTGCGACCCCAGGAATATAATACAGTCCATGGAATTCTCCAGGCCAGAATACTGGAATGGTTAGCCTTTCCCTTCTCCAGGGGGATCTTCCCAACCAAGGGATCAAACCCAGGTCTCCCGCATTGCAGGCAGATTCTTTACCAGCTGAGCCACAAGGGAAGCCCAAGAATACTGTAGTGGGTAGCCTATCCCTTCTTCAGCAGATCTTCCTGACCCAGAAATCAAACTGGGGTCTCCTGCATTGCAGGCAGATTCTTTACTAACTGAGCTATCAGGGAAGCCCCTTACCATGACCATTAGAGATTACAACAAAAACTTTTAGAAATACTAATGATTATTAACAAAGTGGACATCTTATTAGAATAGTTTAGAGTTGTATACTTATGAACAACCCAATGTTGACCCCAAAAGTTATATTGAATTTTAAATGGCAAAATGTAGTTCCAGGATCAGTATTATTTCATAAAATTCACTACTTGGGAGACTAAAACAAGAGACTTATTATTAAGTTTTGGATGACAAGAAATTGGACACAGTTGATGGAATCTTGGATACCAACAGATTAGAATTCAAATTAACTTTAACAAATTAGAGAAGTAATGAAAAGACCAATTCAGTACTTTGGATTTGTAAGACAAAAAGATGGAGTGACTAGCTAAGGGAAATATTTTAAAAAGAAATCTGAAATTCAAGGACTAAAGGCCATTTTTTCTTTGTTTATATTAATTCAACAAGTCTATATATTTTTTTGTAACGAAGAACACCATAATTGATTTCTCTATTAGATAACTTGTGAAATGCATTTGAAACATATCTGGGATTACCTTATATTAGCAAATCAGTTTTTAGAAACAGAGTTATACAGATAGCTTCATAAGTGTTATTTGTACCAATCAGCACTATAGGTTTTTGAAAGTTAGGTATTAGATATAAATAATTTTTGAAATCAGATGTTAAGCTAAAGAGAATTTGCAAGGGATATAGGTAATTCTATCCTTAAAGAGCAGATTTTAACTTTTAATTTGAACTTTGGACTGCTTGCTTTGCTAGAATTAGTTTGATTCATGTGATATCAAATGATTCATGTTATATTTCCAGAAATGAAATCTGCAATGTATCTTACTCAATGTGGTTACTTAAACAGTTAAGTCCTCTGCAATCAAAGAACTCCCACTGACCTAGAGATTATCTATACTATATATTCTAATGTTCTGAGCAAATGTGTAAAGGTCATGTGAATTGATTATTTTACTAACTTCTTAAAGGGAATGACTAGAAAAATTACACAGTGTACAATTTATTGTACAAAATTTGCTTTTTGATAAAAGCAGAATGTCTTAGAAAAATGTGGAATTTAGAAATGTAATTTGCATTACATTTTGGAACAGATTTTCTTATTTGGGAAAATGTCTTTGAAATTGGAAGTGAAAGTGAAGTTGCTCAGTCGTGTCTGACTCTGCAAAACCATGGACTGTAGCCTACCAGACTTCTCCATCCATGGGATTTTCTAGGCAAGAATACTGGAGTGGGTTGCCGTTTCCTTCTCCAGGAGATCTTCCCGACCCAGGGATTGAACCCGGGTCTGCCTCATAAAGTAGGCAGATGCTTTACCATCTGAGCCACTAGGGAAGTCCTGGTGAAATCAGAAACTGAATTTAATTCTCTATACGAATTTTCATTTACAGGCATTTTAGAATACATTAAAAACTGTGATCATTAGGTCTCTTTAAAAATCAACTGAAAAAAACCACAAATAAAATGGTATATTGATTAACATGAATATAACACTAAAAGAGTTAACAATTAGTTTAAGTGTGTCTTCCATATTATAATTTTACATGTTTCAGACTTTAGCATTGCTTTTGTAATAAAGATTAAAAATTCTCAATTGATATATGTTACCTTTGTGGAGATTTGGATCATTTATTTTGGAAAAATATGAAATTTATATAATTCTGACCCATTTAAAGATATTATGTAATAGAGTTGACTCTTGATAGCTAAACTGACATTTACAATTAAAATATTGATTGACATATGTTCACATCTGTGTGTAATTATCTAACTATAAACTAAAAATATCAGTAAGAGCTAATACTATAGATTCCAGGATCATTTTGCTTAAGCATTACTATAGCATGTGTGTGTGTTAGTCGCTCAGTCATGTCCAACTCTTTGTGACCCCGTGGACTGTAGCTCACCAGGCTCCTCCGTGCGTGGAATTCTCCAAGAATAATGCTAGAGTGAGTCACCATTCCTTTCTCCAGGGGGACTTCCTGACCCAGGGATCAAACTTGGGTCTCCCACATTACTGCAGATTCTTTACTGTTTGAATCACCAGGGAAGCCCACTGTAGCATGAGTGATATTATTCATGTCAGAAGAAAAAGTTCATGTAAAGGATTTTAGCTGTCAAAAGTAAAATCACTTATGTACAAAACTACCTCCCAAAGATTTGTCCTGGATCCCTCGTATAGAAAAATTTAGAGTGCGATGGAAGATAGCATAATCTTGTCAAATTGGACAATTGGCAACAAACAAAAAATGACATATGACTTTTCATGTGAACTCTACCAAGTCTTGATATTCAGCTACATATTCAGCTTTTCCCACTGGTGTTCCTGTCTCAGAAAGGAGTCTTGCTCATGCTGGTTTTTTATTACACTGGTGTGAATAACAAGGTCAAATGCTTCTGTTGTAGCCTGATGCTGGATAACTGGAAATAAGGATACAGTCCCATTGAGAAGCATAAACAACTGTATCCTAGCTGTAGCTTTATTCAGAATCTAGTTTCTGTTACTAATCTGGAATCCACTTCTAAAAATGCTTCTTCTCCAAAGAGAAACAGTTTTACTCATTCATTATCATCCACTTTGGAACACAGTAGCTCATTCAGTGGTTTTTCTTCCAACCTTTCACCAAACCCTATTACTTCTAGAGCACTTGAAGACTTTTCCCTATTGAGGACTAACTCCTACAGTTATGTCACGACTACTGAAGAAGTAAGATTTCTTACTTACCAAATGTGGCCATTAACCTTTCTGTCACCATCAGAATTAGTAAGAGCTGGCTTTTACTGCATATTGGAGAAGGCAGTGGCAACCCACTCCAGTGTTCTTGCCTGGAGAATCCCAGGGATGGGGGAGCCTGATGGGCTGCCATCTATGGGGTAGCACAAAGTCGGACATGACTGAAGTGACTTAGCAGCAGCAGCAGAAGGTTTTTATTACATAGGACCTGGAGATAGGGTAGCCTGTTTTGCCTATGGTGAGATGCTAAATAACTGGAAACCAAAGGATGATGTTATGCTAGAGCACTGGAGACTTTTCTCCAACTGTCCATTTTTGGAAATTCTCTGGAAATGCAGAGGTTTAGCATTTAAAATTTGAGCATGCAGACACATACAGCTTGACTGAGAACATTTATGTGCTGGCCATTGACTGTACCAGTTCAGCCTAAGCAGCTTGCAAGTGATGGTTTCTATCATGTATGTCATAATGATGTCAAGTACTTTTGTTGTGATGGTGGTTTAAGATGTTGGGAATCTGGAGATGACCCATGGGTTGAACACTCCAAGTGTTTTCCAAGGTATGAGTTTTTGATACGCATGAAAGGGCAGGGATGAGATTCAACTTAGATAACTTCATCTTCTGAACAGCTATTGTCAACTTCAAATACTCCTGGAGTTGAAATGCAGATCCACAAATTTTTCATTTTAGACCAAGAGAAAGGTCTTCAGATGATGTAGTCATTATGAATATACCTGTGGTTAAACCTGACTTAGAAATGGGCTTTAGTAGAAGACTGGTAAAGCAGACAGTTCAGAGTAAAATCCTGAAAACTGGATGAGGTTAAAAACAGTTAATGATATTGTATCAGGACTTCTTATTGCTAAAGATGAAAAAAGAGAAGAAAAAGAGGAAGAGAATGAAAGACAAACTGAAGAAATAGCATCAGATGATTTGCTATTCAGTTCAGTTCAGTCACTCAGTCGTGTCCAACTCTTTGTGACCCCATGAATCATAGCACACCAGGGCTTCTTGTCCATCACCAACTCCCGGAGTTCACTCAAACTCATGTCCATCAAGTTAGTGATGCCATCCAGCCATCTCATCCTCTGCCGTCCCCTTGTCCTCCTGCCCCCAATCCCTCTGAGCATCAGCATCTTTTCAAATGAGTCAACTCTTCACATGAGGTGGCCAAAATATTGGAGTTTCAGCTTCAGCATCAGTCCTTCCAATGAACACCCAGGACTGATCTCTTTTAGGATGGACTGATTGGATCTCCTTGCAGTCCAAAGGACTCTCAAGAGTCTTCTCCAACACCACAGTTCAAAAGCATCAATTCTTCAGTGCTCAGCTTTCTTCACAGTCCAACTCTCACATCCATACATGACTACGGGAAAAACCATAGCCTTGACCAGACGAACCTTTGTTGGCAAAGTGATGTCTCTGCTTTTGAATATGCTATCTAGGTTGGTCATAACTTTTTTTCTAAGGAGTAAGTGTCTCTTAATTTTATGGCTGCAATCAACATCTGCAGTGATTCTGGAGCCCAAAATAATAAAGTCTGACACTGTTTCCACTGTTTCCCCATTTATCTTCCATGAAGTGATGGGACCAGATGCCATGACCTTAGTTTTCTGAATGTTCAGCTTTAAGCCAACTTTTTCACTCTCCTCTTTCACTTTCATCAAGAGGCTCTTTAATTCCTCTTCACTTTCTGCCATAAGGGTGGTGTCATCTGCATATCTAAGGTTATTGATATTTTTCCCAGCAATCTTGATTGCAGCTGTGCTTCATCCAGGCCAGCATTTCTCATGATGTACTCTGCATAGAAGTTAAATAAGCAGGGTGACAATATACAGCTTTGATGTACTCCATTTCCTATTTGGAATGAGTCTGTTGTTCCATGTCCAGTTCTAACTGTTGCTCCTGACCTGCATATAGGTTTCTCAAGAGGCAGGTCAGGTGGTCTGGTATTCCCATCTCTTTCAGAATTTTCCACAGTTTATTGTGGTCCACACATTCAAAGGCTTTGGCATAGTCAATAAAGCAGAAATAGATATTTTTCTGGAACTCTCTTGCTTTTTCAGTGATTCATCAGATGTTGTCAATTTGATCTCTGGTTCCTCTGCCTTTGCTAAAACCAGCTTGAATATCTGGAAGTTCAGGATTCACGTACTGCTGAAGACTGGCTTTCAGAATTTTGAGCATTACTTTACTAGCATGTGAGATGAGTACAACTGTGCAGTAGTTTGAGCATTCTTTGGCATTGCCTTTCTTTGGGATTGGAATGAAAACTGACTTTTTCCAGTCCTGTGGCCACTGCTGAGTTTTCCAAATTTGCTGGCATATTGAGTGCAGCACTTTCACAACATCATCCTTCAGTATTTGAAATAGCTCAACTGGAATTCCATCACCTCCACTAGCTTTATTTGTAGTGATGCTTTCTAAGGCCCACTTGACTTTACTTCCAAGATGTCTGGCTCTAGCTGAGTGATCACACCATCATGATTATCTTGGTTGTGAAGCTCTATTTTATACAGTTCTTATGTGTATTCTTGTATATTCTGTGTATTCTGTGTATACACATCTTCTTAATATCTTCTGCTTCTGTTAGGTCCATACCATTTCTGTCCTTTATTGAGCCCATCTTTGCATGAAATGTTCCCTTGGTATCTCTCATTTTCTTGAAGAGATCTCCAGTGTTTCCCATTCTGTTGTTTTCCTCTATTTCTCTGCATTAATCACTGAGGAAGGCTTTCTTATCTCTCCTTGCTATTCTTTTGAAATCTGCATTCAAATGGGTGTATCTTTCCTTTTCTCCTTTGCTTTCACTTCTCTTCTTTTCACAGCTATTTGTAAGGCATCCTCAGACAGGCATTTTGCTTTTTTACATTTCTTTTCCATGGGGATGATCTTGATCCCTGTCTCCTTACAATGTCACGAACCTCCATCCATAGTTCATCAGGCACTCTGTCTATCAGATCTAATCCCTTGAATCTATTTCTCACTTCCTCTGTGTAATCATTAGGGATTTGATTTAGGTCATACATGAATGGTCTAGTGGTTGTCCGTACTTTCTTCAATTTAAGTCTGAATTTGGCAATAAGGAGTTCAAGATCAGAGCCACAGTCAGCTCCCAGTCTTGTTTTTGCTGACTGTATAGAGCCTCTCCATCTTTGGCTGCAAAGGATATGATCAATTTGATTTCAGTGCTGACCATCTGGTGATTTCCATGAATAGAGTCCTCTCTTGTGTTGTTGGAAGAGAATGTTTGCTATGATCAATGCATTCTCTTGGCAAAACTCTATTAGCCTTTGCCTTGCTTCATTCCATATTCCAAGGCTAAATTTGCCTGTTACTTGATGTGTTTCTTGACTTCCTACTTTTGCATTCTAGTCCCCTATAATGAAAAGGACATCTTTTTTGGGTGTTAGTTCTAAAAGGTCTTATAGGTCTTCATAGAACTGTTAAACTTCAGCTTCTTGAGCATTACTGGTTGGGACATAGGCTTGGATTACCGTGATATTGAATGATTTTCCTTGGAAACGAACAGAGATCATTCTGTCGGTTTTGAGATTGCATCCAAGTACTGTATTTTGGACTCTTTTGTTGACCATGATGGCTATTCCATTTCTTCTAAGGGATTCCTGCCCATAGTAGTAGATACAATGGTCATCTGAGTTAAATTCACCCATTCCAGTCCATTTTAGTTCACTGATTCCTAGAATGTTGATGTTCACTCTTGCCATCTCCTGTTTGACCACTTCCAATTTGCTTGATTCATGGACCTGACATTCTTGGTTCCTATGCAATATTGCTCTTTACAGCATCGGGCCTTACTTCTATCACCAGTCACATCCACAACAGGGTATTGTTTTCACCTTAGCTCCATCTCTTCATTCTTTCTGCATTTATTTCTCCACTGATCTCCAGTAGCATATTGGGCACCTACCAACCTGGGGAGATCTCCTTTCAGTATCCTATCATTTTGCCTTTTCATACTGTTCATGGGGTTTTTAAGGCAAGAAAACTGAAGTGGTTTGCCATTCCTTCCTGCAGTGGACCACATTCTGTCAGACTTCTCCACCATGACCCTCCCATCTTGAGTGACCTCACACAGCATGGCTTCATTTCATTGAGTTAGACAAGGCTGTGGTCCATGTGATCAGATTGGCTAGTTTTCTGTGGTTATGGTTTCATTGTGTCTACCCTCTGATGCCCTCTTGCAACACCTACCGTCTACTTGGGTTTCTCTTACCTTTTATGTGGGATATCTCTCTATGTTTGCTCCAGTAAAGCTCAGCCATCTGCTCCTTACCTTGGATGAGGGATATCTCCTCATGGCTGCCCCTCCTGACCTTGAATGTGGAGTAGCTCCTCTCTGTCCCTCCTGCACCCTTGCAGCCACCACTCCTTGGATGTGGGGTTGCTCCTTTCAGCCACCTCCCCTGACCTAGGGCATGGGGTATCTCATCTCAGCCGCTGCCCCTAACCTCGGATGTGGGGTAGCTCCTCTCAGCTGCTCCTGTGCCGACGCAGCCTGGCACTCTTGGTCACTGCCCCTGACCTTGGGCGAGGGGTAGCTCCTCTTGGCCATGCTTCTGCACAGTCCGTTGTAGCTGGCACGCTTCTGCATGATTTGCCGTTACTTTGGAGAAATAGAATGGCTCTTTTCAACAGTTGATGTGTGCTTCCTATCCTGGATAATCTTTTAAAGGCCAATGTAATTAATAACCAGGAACATGATATTATTAAGCAAAAAACACAGATACCTTTACAAGTAAGAGAACTGATTGATACCATTTTGAAGATATGCCTCCAACATCTTCAAAACTGTCTTAAAGAAAATGACCGTACATTATATAAGAACTTGTTTATGGAAAGGAATATGAAGTATAATCCAACAGATGTTTCAGGTCTGTCACTGGGAAGCCTGTGAGAAGAACATGTAAAGTGTGTATGGGCAAAGAAGTTTCTATTGTATTTATTACTTTCGGTCATCTGATAATATGCTGGAAATGTGCCCCTTCTCTAAGGAAATGCCCTATTTGCAGGGGTATAATTAAGGGTACTGTTTGTAATTTCTCTCATAAAAGAAAAATAGGCTATGTGTTACATTAAATATAAAAATTTTAAAATATTGTTTGTAGCTGTTTGAAGTTAAAATAGGGATTCAGTTCAGTTGCTCAGTCGTGTCCATTCATTGTGGACATTGTCCATGTCCAGTCATTGTGGACATTGTCCATGTCCAGTCATTGTGACCCCATCAACCACAGCACGCCAGGCCTCTGGGTCCATTTCCAACTCCCAGAGTCCACTCAGACCCACGTCCATCAAGTCGATGATGCCATCCAAACATCTCATTCTCTGTCGTCCCCTTCTCCTCCTGCCCTCAATCTTTCCCAGCATCAGGGTCTTTTCCAATGAGTCAGCTCTTTGCATGAGGTGGCCAAAGTTTTGGAGTTTCAGCCTCAACATTAGTCCTTACAATGAACACTCAGGACTGATCTCCTTTAGGAAGAACTGGTTGGATCTCTGTGCAGTCCAAGGGACTCTTAAGAGTCTTCTCCAACATCACAATTCAAAAGTATCAGTTCTTTGGTGCTCAGCTTTCTTTATGGTCCAAATCTCACATCCTTACATGACCACTAGAAAAACCATAGTCTTGACTAGATGGACTTTTGTTGGCTAAATAGTGTCTTTGCTTTTTAATATGCTATCTAGGTTGGTCATAACTTTCCTTCCAAGGAGTAAGCATCTTTTAATTTCATGGCTGCAATTGCCATCTGTAGTGATTTTGGAGCACAAAAAATAAAGTCTGAGACTGTTTCCACTGTTTCCCTATCTTTTTGCAATCAAGTGATGTGACCAGATGCCATGATCTTAGTTTTCTGATTTTTGAGTTTTAAGCCAACTTTTTCACTCTCCTCTTTGATGTTCATCAAGAGGCTATTTAGTTCTTCTTCACTTTCTGCCATAAGGGTGGTGTCATCTGCATATCTGACATTATTGTTGTTTCTCCTGGCAGTCTTGAGTCCAGCTTGTGCTTCATCCAGCCCAACATCCAATGGATCATTGAAAAAGCAAGAGACTTCCAGAGAAACATCTATTTCTGCTTTATTGACTATGCCAAAGCCTTTGACTGTGTGCATCACAATAAACTGTGGAAAATTCTGAAAGAGATAGGAATACCAGACCACCTGACCTCCCTCTTGAGAAACCTGTATCAGGTCAGGAAGCAACAGTTAGAACTTGACATGGAACAACAGACTGTTTCCAAATAGGAAAAGGAGTATGACAAGGCTATATATTATCACCCTACTTATTTAACTTATATACAGAGTACATCATGAGAAACACTGGGCTGGATGAAGCACAAGCTGGAATCAAGATTGCTGGGAGAAACATCAATAAGCTCAGATATGGAAATGACACCACCCTTACAACAGGAAGTGAAGAATAACTAAAGAGCCTCTTAAGGAAACTGAAAGAGGAGAGTGAAAAAGTTGGCTTAAAGCTCAACATTCAGAAAAATAAGATCATGGCATCTGGTCCCATCACTTGATGGGAAATAGATAGGGAAACAGTGGCTGACTTTATTTTTGGAGCTCCATAATCAGTGCAGATGTGAATTGCAGCCATGAAATTAAAAGACGCTTACTCCTTGGAAGGAAAGTTATGACCAACCTAGACAACATATTAAAAAGCAGAGACATTACTTTGTCAACAAAGGTCTGTTTAGTCAAGGCCCTTGTTTTTTCACTGGTAATTTATGAATGTGAGAGTTGGACTATAATGAAAACTGAGTGCCGAAGAATTGATGTATTTGAACTGTGGTGTTGGAGAAGACTCTTGAGAGTCCCTTGGACTGAAAGAAGACCCAAACAGTCCATCCTAAAGGAGATCAGTCCTGGGTGTTCATTGGAAGGAATGTAGCTAAAGCTGAAACTACAATACTTTGGCCACCTGATGTGAAGAGCTGACTCATTGGAAAAGATCCTGATGCTGGGCAAGATTGAGGGCAGGAGGAGAAGGGGACAACAGAGGATGAGATGGTTGGGTGGCATCACCGACTCAGTGGACATGGGTTTGAGTGAACTCCGGGAGTTCATGATGGACAGGGAGGCCTGGCATGCTGCAATACATGGGGTCACCTCAGTCAGACATGACTGAGAGACTGAACTGAAAGGACCTGAACGCTGCATATAAGTTAAATAAGCAGGGTGATATTATATAGTCTTGATGTACTCCTTTCTGGATTTGCCCCCCCCCCCAAAACCGCTCTTAGCGATTGAGCCAGTCTATTCCATGTCCAGTTCTAGCTGTTGATTCCTGACCTGCATACAGTTTTTCAGGAGGCAGGTTAGGTGGTCTGGTATTCCCATCTCTTAAAGAATTTTCCTCACTTTGTTGTGATTCACACATTGAAAGGTTTTGGCATAGTCAATAAAGCAGAAGGTAGATGTCTTTCTGGAACTCTCTTACTGTTTCTGTGATCCAGAGGATGTTGGCAGTTTGATATCTGGATTCTCTGCCTTTTCTAAATCCAGCTTGACCATCTGGAATTTCATCGTTCATATACTTTTGAAGCCTGGCTTGGAGGATTTTAAGCATTACTTTACTAGCGTGTGAGATGAGTGCAATTGTGTGGTAATTTGAGCATTCTTTGGCATGGCTTTTCTTTGGGATTAGAATGAAAACTGACCTTTTCCTGTCCTTTGACCACTGCTGAACTTTCCAAATTTGCTGGCATATTGAGCACAACACTTTAACAGCATCGTCTTTTAGGATTTGAAATAGCTCAACTGAAATTCCATCACCTCCACTAGCTTTGTTCATAGTGATGTTTCCTAAGGCCCACCTGACTTTGCATTCCAAGATTTCTGGCTCTAGGTGAATGACTACACCATCGTGATTATCTGGGTCATGAAGATCTTTTTTGTACAGTTCTTCTGTGTATTTTTGCCACTTCTTAATATCTTCTGCTTTGATTAGGTCCTTACCATTTCTCTCCTTTATTGTTCTCATCTTTGCATGAAATATTCCCTTGGTATATCTAATTTTCTTGAGGAAGTATATAGTTTTTCCCATTCTGTTGTTTTCCTCTATTTCTTTGCACTGATCCCTTAGGAACCCTTTCTTATCTCTCCTTGCTATTCTTTGGAACTCTATATTCTGATGGGTATATCTTTCCTTTTTCTCCTTTGCCTTGAGCTTCTCTTCTTTTCACAGTTATTTGTAAAATCCCCTCAGAACCATTTTGCCTTTTTGCATTTCTTTCTTTCTTGGGGGCAGTCTTGATCCCTGCCTCCTGTACAATGTCACAAACCTCCGTCCATATTTCTTCAGGCACTTTGTCTATTAGATTTAATCCCTTGAATCGATTTCTCACTTCCACTGTATAATGGTAAGGGATTTGATTTAGGTCATGAATCACTAGGTCACTGAATGATCTAGTGGTTTTCCCTACTTTATTCAATTTAAGTCTGAATTTGGCAATAAGGAGTTCATGATATGAGCCACAGTCAGCTCCCGGTCTTGTTTTTGCTGAGTGTATAGAGCTTATCCATCTTTGGCTGCAAAGAATATAATCAGTCTGATTTTGATATTGACCATCTGGTGATGTCCATGTGTAGAGTCTTCTCTTGTGTTCTTGAAGAGGGTGTTTGCTATGACCCATGTGGTGTTTTGGCAAAACTGTGTTAGCCTTTGCCCTACTTCATTCTGTACTCCAAGGCCAAATTTGCCTGTTACTCCAGATATTTCTTTACTTCCTACTTTTGCATGCCAGTCCCCTATAATGAAAAGGACATCTTTAAGAGAGGGCAGTATTTTTAAGTCAGAAAGTGTGGCTCCATTGTCTGGACTGTTACATGTTGTGCTCTGATTATCACTGGCTAAAACTATGGGTACACATCCTAGGAAATCAAACCTTTTCTAATACTTTGTGAATTCACAGAGACTTTTTTAAAGCTTACTTATGCTTGTTTGCAAATATGCAATCACTTATCCATACCACATTAACCAATGTCTCTTACTTGATTTCCACTGGGTAAAACACTATTTAAGCAAAAGGTTTGTTATGGTAAAGGAAGGATCTAAGCAAAGCCAAACACTCCAAATGTAACATAAACATTCACAGTCTCAGTATTGTGAATTTTTCTTTTTAAGCCCCATCACTCCAAGACAATGTCAATGCCTGTTTCCCTATATAGTCTCCAGCTTTGTAATACCAATCCTGGTTTTCCTGATCCTTCCTTCTTGGGAACAAAATTATTTTTCTTATTTCTATTTTATTTTTTGATTTTTCTTATTTCATGCAAAGCAATCTCTTCCCAAACTTTTCCTTCATGGTTTCTTTTTTTTTTTTTTTCCTTCATGGTTTCATCATCAGAATGGACATTACCTTTTGCCTCAATCTGTCTGTTTTGGAGGTATCTTCCCAGCAAGCACTTCTCACCCATAGAGAACTCTGGGAATAGCAGTCAGAATGATTCAACTTAAACAACTTCCTCTACCACTTATTAAGTGCTCATTATTTATTAGGCACTGTGTTTTATAACATTGCTTCTCACTCTCCCACTTTTTTCCATGGGGTAGGCTTTTATCATTCTCATTTTAGAGAAGGAAACTAAGTTCCAAGAAAATTAATTCACTTGTCTAAGGTTTGAAAACCATCAAACACGGCAGTGCGTGTCCCAGCTCTGATTCCAAAGTCCAGACTTTTCAATGTTGTCTTCTCATTTAGGTCACGATTATTCTTAAATTTGTGATTTAACTATAGTGTGTTGTAATCAAATGCTTTGCATGCATGCAGGTCTTATTTTTTTCTTTTTTTTCAATTTTATATTTTTCTGCTTTAATTATCAACATTATAATGTATTCTTCAAAGTAATTCTGAAGGAGATCCATTTGGTAGCTGTTCTTTGAAAATGGAATAGATAGTCAATTTGCCAGTTAAGTTATTATAATAATTAAGCCCTTACAGTTCTTTGTACCATTTTTAAAGTTATAGAAGTGTAACAGAAACAATACTTTGTTTTGTTAGAAATATAGAGCTCAGAAATATAAAAGTAAATATACATGAAAAAAGTTATTTAGTTTCTGAAGCACTTCCTTTTTAAATTTCAAAATGCATTATGAATAGGAATACCATAATTTACCAAGAAATAAATATTTGAAGAGTATATTGTGAGCATAATTATTTATTTTTAATATCTGTATGTAACTGATAAATACAGCTGGTTATGAACAAAGGTCAATCAATCTAATGAAATGAGAATTTCTGAATGTATGAATTTATATATGGAGTCAAATGTAAACTTTCCCTAAATAATTAGGAGTTGAAGGTTATAAAATTTGCCATTGAGAAAATCATTATTCTCTAAATATTCACTAAAGTCTGTGCCCTGATTACATTAATGGCTCAGAAAGCAGTTATATGTCTTCTGTGAAGTATTGATTTTGAACACAAAGAGGGCACATGTTTCATATGTAACTTTTTGATACTTAGGTTTTTGCTTGATCTCTCATTTTTATAGTCATTTATTCCTGATGTTCTTATTTTTAAAAAGATCTATGATAGTAAAATGATATTTGAACTATGTCTACAATTTTCTGCTTCTAACAATAGTTGCCTTTTGAATAATTAAAAAAAATCATAATTTGTAGTTTATTTTAAAGATATATAACATAAATACCCACTTCCATTAAAGTTTAGATCCTGATTAAGCCATTAGATATTCTGAAGATTTGCTCTCCTTTTACTTCCACTCTGACAATATCTGTGGCTATTTAGACTATAATACGTTTAAGCCATAAGTTAAGTATTTTTTTCTCTAAAATTTGTCTTCCGAAGTCTAGTATTCTAAAATGTATTTTCCTTGCTAAGTCAATTCCTTCCTATAAGCTCACCATAATATAATTCTGTAAATTCTCAAAAACATATGCTCTTTCAAAATCATCAAATATCAATCATTTTGAGTCAAAACTGGGAGTTAATTTGGGTTAAATTTGATCCTTATTATTGGGAAGAGTAATTGCCCTGCCCAAGATTTGATTTTTTTCTCTCTGACATACAATAAGTAATGACATGAAATGACCAGTTTTAAAGAAATAAAAATTACTAACCAAAATCAGCTGAGTAATGTCCAACTCTTTGTGACTCCATGGACTACAGCACACCAGGCTTCCCTGTCCATCACCAACTCCTGGATCTTGTCCAATCTCATGTCCATCAAGTTGGTGATGCAATCCCATATTTCGTCCTCTATTCCCTTCTCCTCCCGCCTTCAATCTTTCCCAGGATCAGGGTCTTTTCCAGGTCTCTTCCAGTGAGTCAGTTCTTCACATCAGGTGGCCAAAGTACTGGAGTTTCAGCTTCAGTATGAGCCCTTTCAATGAATATTCAGGACTAATTTCCTTTAGGATTGACTGGTTGAATCTTTTTGCAGTCCAAGGGATTCTTGAGTCTTCTCCAACCCCACAGTTCAAAAACATTAATTCTTTGGTGCTCAGCTTCCTTTATAGTCCTATTCTCACATCCATACATGACTACTGGAAAAAAACATAGCTTTGCTTAGATGGACCTTTGTTGACAAAGCAATGTCTCCTCTTTTTAATATGCTGTCTAGGTTGATCATAGCTTTTCTTCCAAGGAGCAAGCGTCATTTAATTTCATGGCTGCAGTCACCATCTGCAGTTATTTTGGAACCCAAAAAATAAAGTCTGACACTGTTTCCATGGTTTCCCCATCTATTTGCCATGAAGTGATGGGACCAGATGCCATGATCTTAGTTTTCTGAATGTTCAGTTTTAAGCCAACTTTTTGACTCTCCTCTTTCACTTTTATCAAGAGGCTCTTCAGTTCTTTGCTTTCTGCCATAAGGGTGGTATCATCTGCATATCTCAGGTTATTGATATTTTTCCCAGCAATCTTGATTCCAGCTTGTGCTTAATCCAGCCTGGCATTTTGCATGATGTACACTGCATGTAAGTTAAATAAGCAGCATTATACAGCGTGGCTGTATAAGCGTGGCATTATACAGCCTTGATGTACTCCTTTCCCGATTTGGAACCAGTCTCTTGTTCCACGTCCAATTCTAACTGTTGCTTCTTGACCTGCGTACAGATTTCTCAGGAGGCAGGTCAGGTAGTCTGGTATTCCCATCTCTTGAAGAATTTTCCTCAGTTTGTTATGATCCACACAGTGAAAAGCTTTGGTATAGTCAATAAAGCAGTAGTAGATAATTCAGATAGAGCCCCATAGTAAATTTGTATATATAAATATATATATATGTGTGTGTGTATATATATATATATATACATACATACAAATACTAGATACGTGTTACTGATACTGAACATATACCTAATATATAAATTTATAAATGGCAAATATTTAGAAATAGTCTTAATTTCTTAACTATATTTTTTTTCTTATTTTTCAGTCTCTGTTTCTATTCATAAAAATAACCTGCAAAACACAGGATATAATGCTAGGGGAATTTTGATGAATAGTTTCTTTTATTCAGTCACTTTATGATAAATTGAGAGGTTATATATATTAAAATTGATTTTTATTAAAAATATAAACATTAACAAGGTACTTTCAAATATCCTAGTATAGAACTCATATTTAAATGAAATAGTTTGATGTACATTCTAGTTTTGACAATCATAAGGCAACTTTATTTATTATTATTTATAGCTAACACTATAAATTTATCTCATTTAATTCAACTCTGATGAGAAATGGACACTGTGTTGTGAATAATAATTTACAGTTACTTGAGTCAGGCAGTCCTGAGTTCACATTAAGTTCTGTCATTTATATCTGAGGAAATCTTTAATAAGTTACTTCTCTGTTCCTCACTTCATTCATCTGTAAATAATAATAGACATTTCCACAAGACTGTTGTAAGAATTATATGAGGAAATATATACATGGCAAAATAGTACATGGTAATTATAATAGTACTGAACCTGTAATTTTAGCATACAGAATTTTTAAAGATATTTTAAAATTGTCTTAATAAAGCCTAGATGTGTTCTTTTTGAATTATTTTTATGAATACTTTCTAAAATGTATTACCAATTTATTAGTGTGCAAAATATGTTAAAATACTTAAAAATTTTGACAGAAGCATTAACAAGAATATTATTGATTCTTTTTTTTTGTTCATCAGTAATAACACTACAAAGACTATTGTTTTTAATTATAAAACTTTTTTTTTTACTATATGATATAGATACTGCTTGAAAGCCTCAGCCACTACCGCCCAACATTTATATAAAAGCATAGACATTTACTTATTCAGTGCACATCTGTTAGATTTCTGTTGTCTGATGGAAAAACACAGGGCCATAAAATTCAGCTTTGTAAAAAGGTCTTTCCTTTATGTTCAGATATCTTCATTCACTCCCTTATTCAAAACTATTAGAGAAAACTACTGAAAAACATTCCAAAATAAATTGAAAGGCATCATTTTTAAAGTCATTGGAAAAAATTAATAGGCTATAACATAAATCATGGCAATAGTTATCATAATCACTCATGTCTATGCATAATGTTTACTTAACTCATCTTGGATATATTATGTTAAACCTAGAAATAAACTGTGTTTAGATGGAAATAAATTATCAAGTAAATTTCAAGTGTACTTGAGTTTTTGCCTCTCTCTCCATATCTATCTTCATCTCTGTCTCTGTCTCCTTTTCTCTGTTTCAAGTATCAGAGGAAACATCAGTTTGCAGTGAATACAGAGAGCTCTGTAAAAATAAACATCTTTTACTTCAAATTGTAATGCAGTGTAAAACCTCAGTGAGGTTGCAAATTACCTAATTTTGTAAGCTTGAATTTATTCATACAGAAATAAGAATGATTTTACTTTTAATAGGACCTACCTATGGTGGCTCAGCTGGTAAAGAATCTGCCTGCAATGCCGGAGACCTGGGTTCAATCCCTTTGTTGGGAAAATCCCCTGGAGAAGGGAGTGGCAACCCACTCCGGTATTCTGGTCTGGAGAATTTCGTGGACTGTATAATCCATGGGGTCACAAATAGTCAGACACAACTGAGCAACTTTCACTTTTCACCTGTTTTAATAGGAAGTACCTCATGGGGCTTCCCTGGTAGCATAGTTGGTAAAGAATGTGCCTGCAGTGTAGGAGACCCAGATTTGATCCCTGGGTTGGGAAAATCCCCTGGAGAAGGCACTGGCTACCCACTCCAGTGTTCATACCTGGAGAACCCCTTGGACAGAGGATCCTGGTGGATTACAGTCCATGGGGTCGCAAAGCACCAGACAAAACAGAGCAATTGATACTTTCACTTTTCACCTCATGGGGAAGTTATGAGTATTGCATAAAATATTACATCTAAAGAGCACATAATTCAGTGTATTTGTATTTCTGTATCTCCTGCATGGAACTCTTCTTGCAGATACTTAAGGCACTTTATCAGAGAATTTTTTTGACCCCATTTTAAATAGCATCCTCCACTTTCCCACCTCCTTTTGTTACCTCTGAAATAACCTAACCATACATTAGGAAAAAAGGTCAATGAATTTGACATATTTCCTGACCAGATTTCTTTATAGGATCATTCTTACTGACATGATTCTCAAGATAAATGTTATTAAAGAGGAACCTACTTTTTAAAACTTAGAAATGTTGGATGCATACATCAGTGAAACATTGAGTTCTTGGGAGACAGAAACTTTGGCAGTCAATTTGATACACTTAAGCATGCAATACTCCTCTAATCTTTGTAAAAAAATTTTTTTAATTAAAGAAATTGTCATGCAGCTGTAATGTTGTCATTTATCAGCATAATGAATTTAAACTGAAGGCTACTCTTACTGTGAGAATGAACTGATTAACTGGAGGGACTGCATTGATAATAATTAGTCAGAAAAGTGCAGTGGCGCAAATCAATATCTTGGTGCTGAGACTTTCCTTGGGGACTGTAAACCATAACAAAGCTGTCAGGCTGCTGAGAGATGGGGATATTGTTTATTTGTGTTGCTAATTTACTCCTGATACTTTAAAGTTATATACTGAATACATCAGAAATGAAAAAAAGATATTTCACTTATTTTTTTAAAGATAAAATGTGGTTTATTTTTATTTCTCCCATATAAGTTATCAAAATTGTAGTGAAGGCTTAAGTGGTAAACTGATCATAACATTTTTTTGAGGAGTGGGAGAGTATCAGGATTATTGTGATATCTTTTGTTAATATTTAGTGACTATGTATCACTTTCTATTTAGTGTTATAATTTCTACAGAAGTAGTTTTAATTCAAAATTTTCCATTTCAAGGTAAGATAATATTATACAATAAGCAGGACCTGTATTTGACTAATGGAACGATAGTCATTCTTCTAGATACTCATAAACCACATTTCAGGAGTCCGTTACATAGAAGACAACTGTCACTCATCATAGTCTTTCAAGTTTCCAAGTTTGATAACATTATTAAAAGAGTCCATTGCCGGTAGGATTTACTCTTTCCTGTATTATATTCTTTTTCCAGAATCCAATAACAGAACGTTGTGCAAAGCATAATTTTTGGACCTCAGTTTTTCTCCAACACTTAAGAGGTTGGAATTCCATTTTAGTTATCTATTGCTGCATGGCAAATTACTCCAAACTTTGCAGAGTAATACAAAAGTCCTCATAGGATTTGTAGCTCATGAAATTGGACAAGATAAAGCAAGATGACTTGTCTTTGCCCTATGATCTCTGGGAAGCAGCAGAGGGTGATACAAATGGCTGGGGGCTAGAATTATTTGCCCATTTCCAATAGAGTACCCACCATTTATATTAAAATTTACATTAACTAAATATAATTAATACTTTAGTTCTTCAGTCATACCAGCCATATTTCAAATGTTCAATGGCCACATGTGGCTAGTGATGACCCCTTGTCTAGTGTGTATATATATATCAGATCAGATCAGTCGCTCAGTCGTGTCCGACTCTTTGCGACCCCATGAACCGCAGCACGCCAGGCCTCCCTGTCCATCACCAGCTCCCGGAGGTCACTCAGACTCGCATCCATCGAGTCAGTGATGCCATCCAGCCATCTCATCCTCTGTCGTCCCCTTCTCCTCGTGCCCTCAATCCCTCCCAGCATCAGAGTCTTCTCCAATCAGTCAACTCTTCGCATGAGGTGGCCAAAACACTGGAGTTTCAGCTTTAGCATCATTCCTTCTAAAGAAATTCCAGGATTGATCTCCCTCAGAATGGACTGGTTGGATCTCCTTGCAGTCCAAGGGACTCTCAAGAGTCTTCTCCAACACCACAGTTCAAAAGCATCAATTCTTCGGCACTCAGCCTTCTTCACAGTCCAGCTCTCACATCCATACATGACCACAGGAAAGACCATAGCCTTGACTAGGTGAACCTTTGTTGGTAAAGTAATGTCTCTGCTTTTGAATATGCTATCTAGGTTGGTCATAACTTTCCTTCCAAGGAGCAGGCGTCTTTTAATTTCATGGCTGCAGTCACCATCTGCAGTGATTTTGGAGCCCAGAAAAACAAAGTCTGACACTGTTTCCACTGTTTCCCCATCTATTTCCCATGCAGTGATGGGACCAGATGCCATGATCTTCGTTTTCTGAATGTTGAGCTTTAAGCCAACCTTTTCACTCTCCACTTTCACTTTCATCAAGAGGCTTTTTAGCCCCTCTTCACTTTCTGCCATAAGAGTGGTGTCATCTGCATATCTGAGGTTATTGATATTTCTCCCCGCAGTCTTGATTCCAACTTGTGTTTCTTCCAGTCCAGCATTTCTCATGATGTACTCTGCATATAAGTTAAATAAATATGGTGACAATATAGCCTTGACGTACTCCTTTTCCTATTTGGAACCAGTCTGTTGTTCCATGACAGTTCTAACTGTTGCTTCCTGACCTGCATACAGATTTTTTAAGAGGCAGATCAGGTGGTCTGGTATTCCCATCTCTTTCAGAATTTTCCACAGTTTATTGTGATCCACACAGTCAAAGGCTTTGGCATAGTCAATAAAGCAGAAATAGATGTTTTTCTGGAATTCTCTTGCTTTTTCCATGATCCAGCGGATGTTGGCAATTTGATCTCTGGTTCCTCTGCCTTTTCTAAAACCAGCTTGAACATCAGGAAGTTCACGGTTCACATATTGCTGAAGCCTGGCTTGGAGAATTTTGAGCATTACTTTACTAGCGTGTGAGATGAGTGCAATTGTTCGGTAGTTTGAGCACTCCTTGGCATTGCCTTTCTTTGGGATTGGGATGAAAACTGACCTTTTCCAATATATATATTTCTATCATCACAGAATGTTCTCTTGGAAAGAGCTAATCTACGGGCATCTTTACTCATATGTCTAACATGTAGCCTGGGATGACTCCAGGGTTGGGGACAGATGAGATTGTTGACTAAAGTACATAGAAGCGAGATTTATATTTAGGGTTCTTAGAATCTAGAATTTGAGTTCTGAGAGGAAACTTCTCAAGTGCATGTGTTTGAGCCAGGATGAAGCTGCATGGCCTTTAGGACTTAGCATCATAAGTCACAGAAGATCACTGTGCCTTACTTTACTGGACAAATAAGCCCACCAGTAATGAGCCACTAGATTCAAGGTATGGGGACTCCTCTAAACAGGAGGAGTGTCACATGTTCTGAGGCCATGGTTTAGAAGCTCTGCAGACTGAATCTTTGTATCACAAATGGTGCTTTGGAAAACTAGACTTTAATATACATAATGGGAAAGGTCTCAGTGATCAAATAAAGAAGACTTTGTTTAAATAAAATCTAACACTTCAGGATTTTTATGGTATTTAGTATGCTAGTGTTCAAGGTTAATTTCTAAGGTGGCATTGTATGTTATGGTTAGTGTAAGGTAAGGGAGTTAGAGAAGACAAGGTTCGGAAAAAGAACGAGACCAGCACTTTACAGGAGCAGATCACCTTTAATGAGGCAAGAAGGGGCAGCAGTCAGATTATTGGGCTGCTGCGCTAAGTCAAGAAGAGAGTAGGTATATATAGAAAACATATATATGCAGATATACATCATTTTGAGGGGGTCTGTTTTCCTCATGATTATTTTTGATCATTTAGCTTTCAACAATTGGGGCAAGGAATTCCTGAGACCAGCCAGAGACTGGGATCTGCTGGGAGCTGAATGTCATAAATCTTAATGTCCATTCCTTTCTTCAGAGGAGAAAGTTTTATTCTGTATAGAATGGTGGGGAGGACCTGGAGGGGAGTTTTAACTCCAGGCTATTTTGAACTGTGTAGCTTTCCTTCAGCCATAGCTGAAGCAGCCATATTTTATCAAGGTATATTTTATTAAATTAATGCTTAATCACATCCAGTAACCAGGTTCTACAGAAGAATTTGGAAAATGCCATGCTGAAAAAGTGAAGTGAAAGTCGCTCAGTCGTGTCTGACTCTTTGTGACCCCATGCAGTCCATAAAATTCTCCAGACCAGAATACTGGAGTGGCTAGTCTTTCCCTTTTTCAGGGGATTTTCCCAACCCAGGGATTGAACCCAGGTCTCTCACATTGCAGGCAGATTTTTTACCAGTTGAGCCAGAAGGGAATACCAAGAGTACTTGAGTGGGTAGCCTATCCCTTCTCCAGCGGATCTTCCTAACCCAGGAATCGAACTAGGGTCTCCTGCATTGTAGGCAGATTCTTTACCAACTGAGCTATCAGGGAATCTTTAATTTTTTAAATCCTGTGATTTTATTATATTGCCTTTATTCCGAAAAAAGCATATTTTGTACATAAGCTTTTCTGTTATTTGAATTCTATTTATTTAAACTATAGAGTGAAAGAGGAAATGGCACCCCACTCCAGTGTTCTTGCCTGGAGAATCCCCATGGAAAGAGGGGCCTGGTGGGCTACAGTCCATGGGGTCTCAAAGAGTCAGACGTGAATGAATGACTAATCACAAACTATAGAGCAGTGAGTTTCTTCTTCTCTTAAGATAATTATTTTTTCCAAAGGATTTATCGTATTCATTTATTCTGAGATTTACTAGGAAATGATAAGTAAGTATTGAGAGCTGTCACATATTGTACAAGAGTGTGAGTTTATTAGTAAAATCAAACCATAGACAGTTAAAGTGACAATATTAACATGAGAATTGTACTAAATATAAAGCTATGTAGACAGAATGGTTTCAGTAAGAATATATTCAAGGAAATGTTGGACCTAAGAGCAATTAGATGAATGGATATCATATGAAGAAATCATAAAAGCAATTTGTCTTTAGAGCAAGAAAGTATAGGTAACTATCATCAATGCCATTTCTAGTTGTACAACCAAAAGAAATAATGTGTTACAGGTCATAGACATGATAGACTAATGATGATCTCTTTACTGTCCTCAAAATAATTGTTCAGTCAACTTTTAAGCTTTAAAATCAATGATCCTTTGTTGTTTATACACTGTTTATCAGCATTAATATAATTACAACAAAGTCAAGTGTGAGGTTGGTAATATTTTAGCCATTTAACATTTCTATTATTATATTTCGATTCATTCAGAGATAAGAGTGAAATATAATAAACAGTATAGCAGATATAAGCATATAACTTTGTATCAACTAATATTTTTTCCCATAGAATCCATATATAACCCAGAATGTGTTATTACTGTTCAATTGCTATCAAGTTCCTCTGTCCAAGGGATTTCCCAGGCAAGAATACTGGAGTGAGTTGCCACTTTCTTCTCCAGGGGATCTTCCCTGCAACATTGCAAGAGGATTCTTTACCACTGAACCACCAAGGGAGCCATAACCCAGAATAGTATTGCTTAAATTAATTTCAGTTTGTAAAGAAAGTATTTACAAAATATCAAGTTTGTCTTGGTACTATAAAATAAATTAATTATATAACACTTGTTATATATGAAAGATTAGATATAAAACATTCTATAATATGGCAATTCTAATAAATATCAATTTTATTAAGAACATAAAAGATGTTCAAACCATCCCTGTAATAGTTTATTATCTATGGCAAGAAGTCCAAGATGGACAAATTCTGTTTGCTTAGAGATAATGTTTCTCAGTGATTTTATGGTCCTGGCAACAGTACTTATACATTCAATAAGAAGCTGTTGAATACATACTGCTAAATGCATATCTGAAAGCTACCCTCAAGGACATTGCAGTGTGAGAAAGCATGTAGTCAGACAGCTTCAGCTACTAGGATGAGGGCCGTATTAGAGGTAAGAAAGAACTCTGTGAGTATGAGGTTGGAGGACATCATGTGTGCAGAAAAACCAGCTTTATTGCAGAGAGAATGCCATCCTTAGTTCTGACATTTGTGTTTATATGCATGTGTGAATTCAGCTGGTCATTATGACTGCATTCCCTCTCTGTAATGACAGAGATAGTTCTTTATGCGGTAGATTTGTGAAAGCTTATGGAACTACAAGTTCTTTGCAATTATATATTGCAGGTGAAACTAGTGGTAAAGAAACCACCTGCCAGTTCAGGAGACAAAATAGATGTAGGTTTGATCCCTGGGTTGGGGAAGATCCCCTGGAGGATCCCCACTCCAGTATGTTTGCCTGGAAAATCCCTATGGACGAAGGAGCCAGGAGGGCTATAGTCCATATGGTCACAGAGTCGGACATAACTAAAGCGACTTAGCATTTAAGTCGCACAGGAAATAATTATCTCTTGAAAGCTAACATTTATAATATAAAATTAAAATATCTGTGAAAAAATAATTTATTGTTGGCTGTGCTGGGTTTTTGTTGCTGCACACAGGCTTTCTCTAGTTGCAGCAAGCAGTCTACTCTTTTTGAAGTGCACAGGTTTCATATTGCAGTGGTTTCTCTAGTTGCAGAGCACAAGCTCTAGGCACACAGGCTTCAGTAGTTGCAGGATGAGGGCTCAGTAGTTGCCACTCCCAGGATATAGAGCATGGTCTCAGTAGTGATGGTACATGAACTTAGTTGCGCTAAGGCATGTGGAATCTTCCCAGACCAGGGATTGAACTCATGTCCCCTACATTTTTAGGGAGATTCTTAACCACTGGACCACCAAGAAAGTCCAAGTTTAAACATTTTTTTAAAAATTCACAAAGTATGCCATTGTATGAACAATATACTTAATTTCTAGATTAACCATATTTATTGGTGTTTGAAATAATTCATTTTCAATACCCTTTTTCCCTGTAATATAATATACCTGGATACTTTCTCATAGGAAGGTGATTTAATAGTTCATACTAACCAGCAATGTGTTTATAAGTAGATGTATTTCTTTTGTGAATTATGTTCATGATGTCTTCATAATTCCTAGTATGAAACTTTTTGTTAAGGCTTTTTATACACTGCATAATTTATCACCATGTCAGATCCATGTGTATTATTTTGTTGGAAGAACAAAAACAATAACAGCAAAACGATCTTCTAAGCATATGGTAAGCCTAAGTCAGTTTTGCAAACGTTTTATAAAAATCAACAGGACAAAAATATATCTGGCTCCATAAATACTGAATTTGTCTTCCTTCATTCTTGTGAATTACACCTTGCTTCTACAATATGCCCATCCTGTCTTCTGGTTCCCAATTAAATTACTGGAAAAGAATCTCAATATTTGACTGCAATTAATAGCTTTAGAATTTTTACACATCACTGAATTTTTCAGTAGTGTGATCAGAAAGATGCAAGATTTATTCCTCTGCATAGAATTATTCTTATTTTCATGCCCTTGGCTGTGCCTATTCACCTCAAATTCCCCCTTCCCCTTCCTTTTACCCACTGCACTACTGCCTTCCTGATTGCCTGCCTCGATTGGCTTGTCTTGTGTAGTCCCTTCTGACTGTTCCATGAGGGTACTTAGTCTCCACCATACACCTCACACAAAACATGGCCTCTCTTTTAAAGCCTCTTCCCTTTATACTTTTTAAAATTGTGACTTTGTAAGCCTTAATAACATTAAAATATTTTAAATTTCAGAAAATGTGAATATTTTATATTTTTCTTTATCTTATTCATGGCCACAACTCTTTCTATATCATATTCATTGTTTTGTAGAAGTGGAAAAACTTTTCAAAAATTTTTAGTTGATCTTTCATAATGTTATATGTATCAATTCCGTACAGTTTTCATGTGAACACTGTTTTGATTATCACCTTATTTTTCTACCTGTCTAGTAAAAAAAAAAGGCAGAAAAGTTTATAAACAATTAAATGCTCAGAATGTGAATGATAATGAAAGGTGAATGTTCAGCGGTGATCTGGATTATAAGACTCTCTTTGGACATTGAACATTTGTGCCTTTAGAGATTAATCTTGACTTCAGTTGTTGTTGGTTTTTTGATAAATTTGGTGTCCAGCTGCCCACCACCAAGCTTGGCTTCCTGAAATAAGTTCCAGCCAAATGTGTTAATTTGGTCCTGTCCATTTTAGGCACCTAACCTATGAGCCATCTGCCATCCTGGATATAAGTATTGAGAAGAAAATTATTACAAAGCACAACATGACAAAAGACAAAAAGACTTTGAAAGTATTATTTAGCCAAAAAAATGCTCATTCAATAAATTTAAAAATTGTTTTTAAAGGAAAAAGGGCTCTGTGACCTTGCTGCAAAATTCGATATGATGTTATTGTTTGTTATATACCAGTTTTTTTCAGAAAATTAGCTGTTCATTCTAAAAACTAGCTTAGATTTTTCATTATAGTCATTTATTAAATCTAAAATAAAATGAAATTACTTTCATCAAAAAATTACCTAAGATACCAAAGAGATAATGTGTATTTGGGCTGTGTCTATATTTATCTTATTAGAAATTAAAATTGATAAAAAACTAACATCAATTCATTTATAAATAAAAAATGAATCTATTGCATATTAATACTGTATAAAAACATATTATTATAAAACAATATATATACATATATATTATTTTAATGTGATAAATGGCTCTGTCTTACACTTTTAATACTTTTAATAACTATTGTCTGCCTTAGTAGAAGACAGCTGGATTTTCATTTTGAATCTGCATTTAGTCTGTGATGATATTATATTTGATTGAGTATAGAAAGAAAATCTTGCCTTAACAAATACAGAGTTCATAAAGGATGACTACAGTAATAGTTTTTTCCAGAAAATGTTGATATTCTTCTTTTATATTCCCCCAAAACTCAACAAGTAGTATTTTTAAATGATTAATTGCAATGTTAAATCTCAAACCATATCAGTAAAATTTTTCTACTCTATTACATTAAAATTCATTGGTTTAGCCTGTACTTTGACTATATACTTAACCATGCTTACATTTGTAAGGTCAGTCATGCACTGGTCAGTTGGTTCAATTAGTCCACAATTACATTAGAAAATATAAGAAAAATATTATATTTATTAATATTGCCACCAGTATAATCTAGGCATTACTGTATGAGCTAGAAAGCCCTCAGGATTATGATGACAGAATCAAGATGTCAGAAGTTTTAAGTTTTGCTGGTTTTCATCCTTATAACAAAAACTGTTGTAAGGACAGTGATTTATTTCCAACCAAATGTTTGCCAAAACCCTAACTCAGTATAATCTTGATTTTTGTCCATCAGTTATTCCTTTATGTAAAAAATGTTGTGCCATGAAAAATGTGACTAATTCAGCTTGCATCTCAAACAATCACACAAGTACTTTTTTTGATACAACCACTGTAATGTGAAATTCATAAAAAGTACTTTATACATACCTTCCATTTCATTTTCTTGACTATTGAAAACATGTATGCTTAAGGTTTTAGTATTGTTTTCAACCCAGCGATACACACCATGCCTTTGAGTTTATTATTGCTAAAATCCCAAGGGTTTTACTCACTTTTGCTTTTGCAATGTATTTGCAAATGTCAACATAATGAAAAAGGCAAGCAGTGTCTCATAATTATTATAAAAATAATTTTTTACTGATAGAATATGTGACATCTATAGGGGACTCCCCGGTGTAGTATGCTTCCCTTACGGCTCAGACGGTAAAGAATCTGCCTGTAATGCAGGAGACCCAGATTCAATCCCTGGGTCAAGAAGATCCCCTGGAGAAAGAAATGCCAACCCACTCCAGTATTCCTGCCTGGAGAATCCCATGGACTGAGAAGCCTGGCAGGTTACAGTCCATGGGTTCACAAAGAGTTGGACATGACTGAGTGACTAACCACACACAAGTGTTTGTAGATCAGTTTGAGAACTGCTGCACTAAAGAATAAAAATTAACCTTTTTTGTTACTGTAGGAACATCTTCCAAAATCTACTTTGTTCCTTCATCACCTAAATTTTATTATATTAAAGTGAATAATGGGCCAAAAAATCAAATGCAACTCAATGAGTATTGTATTTCTGTTGTTTGATTAGTACAAGGAAATGTGCTGACATAATAATTGTTATTATATTTATAGCTACCATTTACTGAATACACAGTATGTATTTGACAGACATATAGATCCTGGTACTATAAAGTACATTGATTCCTTTTAACAGACCAAGTCAGTACTACTATTGTCCTTTCATAGATAAGCAAACTGAGACAGACAGATTAAGAATTTGCTTTTAACTTCAGTCTATGCTTTCTATATTTACTTAGAAAAATGATTGAAAAAAAGGATTCCTTAGTCTATTTTAATATTGAAGAAGTATATCTCCTCACACCAGCCAGAAATAAAAGTGCCGAGTTACTCCAGAATAAGTGCATCTTTTTTTCCCATTAGATTTTATATCACTATGAAATCAATGGAAAGATAAAGTTATCAAAAACTTTAGAAATTGCTACATTAATAATTGTGTTGTGGAGGAAGAGGTGATGAGTACTTAACTGTTTTTTTTTGTTTGTTTGTTTTTGCTAATGTGCTATTTTTAACTGATGAATCACCCATTGTTTTTAAAATTCTGTCAATATACTTTATCAAAATAAGACAGAGGTTGACTGGTTAATTTTGTATCTTGCAGTCATACATATCAGATTATTTTCTAGTGGCAATGAATGTAAAATAGCTAGCACTTTGTTAGAATATAAACATTTAAAATAGCCTAACTAGAAAAATGCTTTAAATTATTGCATCATTTTCAAAAGAAAATAATGATATATTTCTCTTTGACACAAGATTACCTCAGGAGACTGGTATAGACTGTAATGAAAAAATGTTTTCTCATTGCTTAATTAAACCATATTTCATAGGTGATGCTCTTTAACTATAATCTACTTTATTGTAATATTTCTGTCAATGAAAAGATACCAATTCTTATCTTCCTAAAAGAGCTTTACTAGAAATTCTAAACTCCTTCTACATAAAAATTTTACAGGAAGAAAAAATATCTGCATATTTCTGTGGTGAGCCAAAAATGTGTAGCTCTATTTCATTATTTGAATGAGTAACTTAAATGTAAAATTAAATAAAATTCTATTTCTATTCAGAGAGTTAATAACAAATCTTATCACAATGTAACAGAAATATGTTGACATAAACTTGAAGTATACTTGTTCTGGTTTATCTGTATTTTTAAAGTAAAGATTACAGAGACTAATATTTGAAAATTTATATCAGTATTTCATAGTTTGCCAAGTTCTATATGTATGTAATTATTTCCTTTCCATTCTACTGATAGTATCACTAAATATGCTGAGTTCTTTAGTATAGATTATAGTCCCACATCACAGTTAGGAACTCTAGTTTATGGATAAAGAAGAGTAGAGATGTCAACTTTTTCCCAGATCATGCAAAATTATTCCTAAAATCAAGTGGAATTATGTCTAGTTCTTTATAGTTCTATTTTCTGTTCTTTTGTATTATCGAATCTCCAGATTTTACTCAACAGTAGAGTCAATAAAATTACTGAACAGGATTTTAATGAAGGGGATTCTTTGTTCACTTGTTCTGTTACATATATTAGATCATGAAGATAAATATTTTTCTAAAATATAGACATATGTAAATTATTGGTTAAAAAGTTATTAGCTATGTTTTCCAATAAATTAAATGTTTTCTTTATCCAAGAGATTTTAATTGACAGTAATTCAGTAAATATTTTTCAAGAGATGAACATAGGCACTGAACAGAATGGCATATCAAATATATTACATCTCAACATTTTCTCAACAATCACCTTTCCATAGAATAAAATTAATATTTTGTTGAACTTGGATTCCACGTATTTGTAAAATATTGTTAAAGTGCTATACATAATATGTATATCATAATTTAATATAAAATGGATTCTTAATAAGCACAGTTTGCAGGGATTTGGTTTTATAAAACTTTGTTAACTGTTTTTGATTGTTTTATCCACCAAAGTTTTTCTAAATTTTAAATAACCTGCTTATCTGTTTCCATTTTTTTCTGTCTCAAAAAATGACTTCAATTTTTGACGTAAGTAGAAAGACCAAAGACCTCTCTGTGATTGTGTACATAGTACCCTCCATGTCTTTACTTCATGTTCTATCTCTGTCCTAGCGTCCTCTTTTTTGGAATGATCTCACTCCAGATGGTTCATAGACACAGTGTTTGCCCATTTTTACCCCGATCCAATTTATATCTCCTTGAGTACTGACTCAATGGATGTAAGTTTAAGTGGACTCCAGGAGATAGTGAAGGACAGGGAATTCTGGCTGCTACAGTGCATGGGGACACAAAGAGTTGGACACAATTTAGAGACTGAACAGCAACAAATAAGTACTTGAAATGGTGAAGACATCATACATAATCAGGAAGAAGGACTAATGAGATACATGTATTGAGATCATCAAGCAAATAAAAGTAAGACAAACTTAGAAGCAATTTTTTAAGTTCTTTTCACTGACAACAAAATAAAGTCACTTTAAAACACCAGCTATAGTGTTATGCCCTCTTGAATGAAAATGAAGCTAAGATATAATTTCATAAAATGTAACATGAATTCTTCTCCCTCTTTTAATGATTGTCTCAACTATGAGGACTCGGCCTCTTTGATCTCTAACTCATTGCTCATCTTTGTGTACTGTAAAAATTATCAACTCATGGAGTGAGAACAAAATAAGATATCAAGGTTAGTTCATTGGAAGATGTGGACATTAAATAATTCAAGATTATAAATGTAGAAAGATAGCAAGTCATGTACATAGCAGCATCTGATTAGGAGGCACTTTAACACCCCATACAAAATTAGTATCACTGGGTACTTGTGTGCAGTGAAGTTTAGGATGCTGCCATTTCTTGAATACTCAGTGTTCCTATTGGCTCAAATATTTTCATAAATTATTTGTGTTTTCTTCTTATGCCATGTTTTTCAGAAATAAGTTTGTGCCAAAACTCAAGTATAATCATCTGTTAACAATGTGTATTTGATGATTTTAAAAATAGCATTTCCCATACACACTCACAAAATTGCCTGACCTTCCTCCTCCACAGAATTAATCATGCCATCTGTGCTCACATTATATTTAATCATACTTCTGGTATAACATTTATCACATCACATTGCATTAGAATTAGTTTTATGTCTCTTTGTTTTTCCTATTAAACCATGTGCCCATGAGACTAGAGATACCTCATTTGTTTCTGTATCTCCACAAGCTTTAGCATCAGGTCTGGCACATAGTTGACATTCAGTAGGACAGCATCTGCATATTTTTGGAAAACCAACCCAGTAAATGAATGGAGATATTTTTTTTAAACAAAAATCACCTGTCACATCTCACTCCTGAGTATGAAACTTTGTTTAAAAATAACAAAGGATTGTGACTGTAAAGAATATTAGAAGATTAACACAATTCAAGTTCTGATTCCAATTTAATGCACATATACCTAGGCTTGAAGCTGCACCTCTAGTATTTGTCCAGTATTATGTTCAAGGCAACCTTTAAGTAGATGAAGGTCAAAGTCAGTCCCTCACTCTTCTGGCTCTTAAGAATCTTGGTATGTCAACTCACTCTGGTTTTGTGATACCTTGAAAGTTCAAGTAGGGAATGACTCTAGAATGAGACCTTCTAATACCAATATGTGGGTTGGATGAGAAGATAAAATTAGAAGTACCTTGTCACTGTAAATTGAGCATCAGTATTTTATTTAAAAATAACTTTCAAACTACATATTAGCCTTGAAATTTAGTGACTGTTTTTTCCTAAAATCATTTATTTTTATTGTCTTTCTAATTCTGATCCTGTGTTAGAGAAATTCTACATTTGCAATATAATAGAGTTATTCATACTTCAAGCACTTAGCTATGACTGTCATCAAAACAATTTCACGTTTGCTTATTGTTTTATATTATATTCCACAAGAGCATATAATTTTATTTTTAAGCATTGTTATATGTCCCTGTGGTTCTGAAAACTTGACTAAATCTTCCATGACAAGTTACAAAAGGGAGACTGAAAATATGTTTGATGTTTCTCACAAATAAGAATAAATTACTATAACCTAGTAACATCTTTAATTCCATAATATTTTATTCTCATTTGAAAGTAAATGTAAGACTCCTAATTGTTATGTATATATAATAGCTTTGGAGTAGAAGTGAAATCAGCGTATATGTATATACACATCTCATTGACACTACTCTGATTATTTTTACATAGTTTTTTTTTTTTTTTTTTTTGGTCCTTTTAACACAAACTGGAACAATACTGGAAAGAAGTCAGCATGTAATTAGTCTGGATATATGAAAAACAGATTGTATTCTTTCACATGCTGTGAACTGTGAGCGAGCCACAGTGTTGTAAAAGATAGCAAGAATCAACAGCTTTCCCCCCTTAAAATCTCAGCATTCTTGACTTTTCACACATCACTGCTTAGGGAGCTGAAAAACACAGAGGTTCTTCTACTGATATGATGACTATTGACTGAAATGGCTGGATTGGTTAGCATTTATTGGCTTATGTCTTATCTCTCTAAAGATTCATTCTTGGAATCAATTTTGATCTTATTTGGAGCTTATGTGCTCAAGAAAAAAAAATGATGGGGGAGAAGGAAATGATGAATTTTTTTTCTCATCAAATGGAAAGTTTAGAAGATCTAAAGACCTTTACAAGGAACACTATTGAATGATCTTTATGATTATAGGCAAGAAAAACATTATGCAGTCATTTACATAATTCAAGTTGTCATAAAGGCATCACCATATAGCTTTGTTATATGCAGTCTTCGCCTTCTAGCATTTTTATTCTTATCTTAACATTTTCTCTATATGACTCTCTAGTAAAATTAAGCCAGTCATATTAAGCTTGAGGGATTTGGTGATCATGACCATTCCTATTTTAATTTCTTATACTAGTCTATTAAAATCAGATGTTTCATTAAGATGAATTTAATCAAGTTTTAAGCATAAAATGACTATTCAGAAAATACATACACTGCATTTAATTGATTTTTAGGCATTCCCCCCACCCCTCCCACATTTGAATGCCTTTAAAATAATGATGCTTCTTAAGATCCATGCTTGTGGTCAGTCAGGCAGTAGTAATGGCAGAGTTGTCCTCGCTTGTGCATGGACAAACTTCATCTAAGCTATCCTTACTTTTGTCACTTCATTTGAGTTATGTGCATTGTTAAGAGTATAAAGGTGTAGTTTACTTACCATTTAAAACGTTTTCAAATATTGAACTAACGATGTTAAATTCAAGAGTATTCTGCTCACAGAAGACATGAAAAAAAGAACAAAAGATATAAATTTGGTATTAGTGGAGTAATTAATGCACTTTTTTTTTTCAAAGCTGTAAGCAGGTACCTTATAGGACATAACAAAAGAAGATACAATTAACTGAAGATGTGTTTTGTTGTTTCTGAAATATTTGTAACATAATTGTATGACATTTTCACACAAATCAAATGAAGGCAGACACTGGCAGATCTTTTGGACTAAATGAAAAAAAATTCAAATTTTGTAGAGCTAATATTAACCATCATATATCAAATGTAACTATTTTAAGTCATTTTATAATAGCATATAGGGAGAATGTTTATTACTGGTAATGCATAAAGGAAAGGTCCATCTTCCAATTATAGGAAGCTTAGAATTACTGGAATATCCCTGGTGGCTCAGATAGTAAAGTGTCTGCCTACAATATGGGAGACCCAGGTTCAATCCCTGGGTTGTGAAAATCCCCTGGAGAAGGAAATGGCAACCCACTCCAGTATTCTTGCCTGGAAAATCCCACTGATGGAGGATCCTGGCAGGCTACAGTCCATAGAGTCGCAAAGAGTCGGACATGACTGAATGACTTCACTTTAAAATAAAATAGACTCCAAACACATTCTTTATTGAAAAACTGAAAGATGATAATACAAAATAATAATCTTACATTATTATCAAAATCCTGAATTGCCTTATCTTCCGAATATTTGGAGTGCTTTTTTAATTTTTTAGTTTATATTGCATTTCTGTTTAAGCCTAGGGTAGCAATGTCATTCATCATCTCTTCTTCATGTTCTGGCCAGAAACCTCTCCAGATTTATCAAATTGTTTTCTAAGCTGGTATAATCTATTTAATTTTTTCTAATTGTTCTTCTAGTCAAAAATATGAAGTAGAAAAAAGATAAAAGAAGAAAATAATAAGTGGGAAAACATATTTTTAAGAAAAATCAAATTGAGTATTTACTTCTATATCAAGAGTAGATTTGGCTACAAGTGATAGAAAGCACTAAATGACAGTTGTTAAAACAAGATATAGCAACTGATTTCTGTCACACGTTAATTTCCAAAGGTAAATGGTTCACTGTTAGTGTGGTGTTGCTGAGTGTCATGGAACCAAGCTCCTTACACATTGTTAGAGTTTACATCTTCTTTATCCCCAAAGAGACCTCATGGCCTACTGTCTCTCCAGTACCAGTATCACAGTATTGTTCTAATCATCGAGAAAGAGGACAGAAAAAGAAAAATCCATACATTCTCCCATTTTGCCAGACAGATTGTCCTTTCCATTTCCTGTACCTCCAATCTTTAGGACAGAAGTATGTATGCCCCTGGCAATGCAGACGACTGAAAAATGTGACCTTTATTATGGGCAGTCAACTCAAAAGCAGAGGTGGTTTATCAGCCCAAGAAGCTGAGAACTGGTCGGGAAAGTTTCTGGCTCATTTCCCTACCAATCCTAGGAGATCTTTGAACAATCAAGAGAGCAATGATGCATTATGGTCATTGAGAGAAATTTTTGTCTTATTTTGCTTAAAATGTTTGAGATATTAATATTGAAATATTAATTTCCCATTGAAAGTGAAAGTCCCTCAGTCGTATCTGACTCTTTGAAACCCCATGGACTGCCAGGCTCCTCTGTCCATGGAATTCTCCAGGCAAGGATATTGGAGTGGGTAGCCATTCTCTTCTCCAGGGGATCTTCTTGACCCAGGATCAAACTATGGTCTCTTGCATTGAAGGCAGATTCTTAACTGTCTGAGCCACCAGAGAAGCTCCAGCTTGCCATTAGGGCTTATTTTTTCCTGAAATGTCTTAATGTTCATTTCATTTAATAAACATTTATTAGTTATGAGGTCTGTGCTTGTTACTCAGGCACTATTTTGAACAGTTCCGGGATTACTATTCAAATTGAATATCATATGGATTACTATTCAAATTGAATATCATATGAATGGTCCTGATGAAGTTGTACAGTGCAGGTCCTAACACTTTACAAAAAAATGTAAATATAAATAGTGAACTGAATTTTAACTAGTTTCATCAAAATCTGCTTTTGGTATGAATAATCTAAATTGACTCAATCTGTAGCTTTGGAAAAGCCTTATTGTGTCTTTTAGATCATAGATTTACCAAATGTAGAGGTGTCTTTTTCTGCTTTTAAGCAAGATATCTTTTTTTTTTAATTTAATTTAATTTAACTTTACAATATTGTATTGATTTTGCCATATATCAAAATGAATCTGCCACAGATATACATGTGTTCCCCATCCTGAACCCTCTTCCCTCCTCCCTCCCCATACCATCCCTCTGGGTCGTCCCAGTGCACATTACTCCTTTGTTCTGATCTTTTATTCTTAGGTCTATAAGTTGGGCATATAATTACTTTTCCCTGTTGGAATATCATGTGGAAGATATTTTTTCCTATAGATAAAAGTAGGGAAAGTTTCAGCACTTAAAAGCTTATGTTGCTAAATGTTGGACCATGCGCTGACATTGTGCTACTGGATTAAGTGGCAGGTTTATAGCCATATATATTTAGCCAGTTTATGAGCAATTGCTTTTAAAAAGCTCATTTTAAAATATTTAATCATCAGTCTACAAGAATCTGCTTCTTTTGTCAAAGATACTGTAAAGTATCTAAAGTAAAATACAGTGTTTTGAAATCTAAAAGTAAAGTGGTTAAAGTAGAATTTCTGTTGATTAAGATATTATTTCCAATCATGCCATTTGTTAAATAAGAGGGAATGTTGGTGATGGACAGGGAGGCATGGCGTGCTGCGATTCATGGGGTCGCAAAGAGTCAGACATGACTGAGCGACTGATCTGATCTGATCTGATGCAATTTTTTGCTTTTGTTTTTTTAATACTGAAAAATAAGATTTTCTAATCTTTGACTAGCATTTTCAGTACTGTAATTACTAAAATTAATTTGAACACTTATTCCCTTGTCTCACCACCATATTTTGAGAGCAAGAGCAATAAAACATTGACTGTTGGTAGAACAAAAAGGACTTATAATACATAGCTTTTTGCACTTTCCTAAATTTCTGTGACTGAGGTAATATTATTAAAATTTTCAGACAATTTTAACTATATAATCTAAGGAAATCTTATAATATTCTACTGATATAGAAATTTGAAGCTAAGTTCTTTGTTTAATTGTCCTGAAATACATGTTGTCTAAAATCTACTTGCCACTATTATATGGAACACAGGGAAAGAAGAAAAGGATATTAAAATTTTAATTTTAATCTCGATTACTAAAATGACTTCTTGTGAGACTATGTCTTATTATCTCAATTTGTCAGAAATTCTTTTATTATAGTTAGACATGTCATTTTGTCTCCTTCAGTGATTATTTTTGTAAGTACAAAATTGCATTTTCTCCATAATTTTCACAAAGAAATAGTATCTCAGCATGTATTAAGGCAAAAATAAATAAATGTTAAAATGAAGTTCAAGCTTGAAATAAATAGATCATTATTAAGAATTTCCTGTGGTACTCTTGTGCTTAGCTTCTCATTTGTGTCCAACTCTTTGCACCCCATGGACTGTAGCCCACCAGGCTCCTCTGTCCATGGGGATTTTCCAGGCAAGAACACTGGAGTAGGTTGCCATGCCCTTCTCCAGGGGATCTTCCCAACCCAGGGACTGAACTCAGGTCTCCCACATTGCGGGCAGATTCTTTACCAACTGTGCCACCAGGGAAGCCTTAACCTTTTCCAAATACTTTCTTCACTGGCATAACATCACTTTTTTAAATTGTAAATTTTTAGTGCTCTTCCCTGGTGGCTCAGATGGTAAAGAATCTGCTTGCAAAGCAGGAGACCTGGGTCGATTCCTGGGTCAGGAAGATCTCCTGGAGAAGGGAATGGCTAGCCAGTCCACTGTGCTTGCCTGGAGAGAATCCCATGGACAGAGGAGCCTGGTGGGCTACAGTCCATGAGGTCACAAAAAGTCAGACATGACTGAGCAACTAAGCACAGGCATGCATTGCTCCACCCAACTTAACTCATCTGGAGGAAGCAGGAGTCAGGAAGCTGGTGAACCAGAGTGAAGAAGAAGACATAGATTCCCTGAAAGCTAATATTGGAACTATCTTTGGGTTATGCTGTGTAACTGCTCTCAGTTTTCCTTCAACTTGAATCACACCATCACAACAACAGAGAGAAAAATTACCCTTGGTTTTGATTTTTAAGACACAGTATATACCACATTAGAATTATTGCCCACATTAAGATATGCATTGTTTCTCAGTCTACAGATCAAAGACTCCAGTCATAGCTAATTCTTTTTGTATTTCTAGGAATTTCATATTGAATATGATCCCTGGGTATCAGGATACATTTCCCCAATGCCCCCCTTAGGTTACTTCTATATCTTATGGGGATTTTCAGAAATATACCATAAAATACTTGAGTTCTTTTCATGCTTTTTAAAAAAACCTCATTTTTCTCTCCAAGTTTTACATTTTATGAGGTTTTTTTTTTTGGGGGGGGGGGGGAGGTGGTCAGGTTGCTAGTTTAAAAATGAATAAATTACATTGCATAACAAATTTTTATTACGTCCTAGAAGAATAATTTTAATTAAAATTATCATAGCTGTTTAAAAGAATTTATGCTTGGCAACTAAAAATGCAGAAACAGTTTAAATTTACCACTCCCTAGGAAAATAATTTATCTGAACTGTGTATTGGAAATTAGGAATGGGTAAAATTTGCAGTTATCAGGAAATGTTGAATAAGTACCAGAAACAGTAACTCTTTACCCTCAAAGTGATATACTCATTTTTCTAAAGTACTTTGGTGATGGTTGTGTGGTATGTCATGATTATGAGCCTCCTTCAATTAAGCCATTATTGACTACACTAAAGACTTTGTGTGGATCGCAACAAACTGTGAAAAATTCTTTAAGGGATGGGAATACCAGACCACCTTACCTGTATCCTGAGAAATCTGTAACAGGAGAAGAAGCAACAGTTAGAATCAGCCATTAAACAATGAACTGGTTCAAAATTGAGAAAGGGGTACATCAAGTAAGTATACTATCTGCTTCCTTAACTTCTATGCAGAGAGCATCATGTGAAATGCCAGGCTGAATGACTCACAAGCTGGAATCAAGATTTCTGGGACATATATCAACAATCTCAGATATACACATGATATCACTCTAAGGGCTGAAAGTTGTGAGGAGCTAAAAAGCCTCTCAATGAAGGTTACAGAGGAGAGTGAAAAAGCTAGCTTAAAACTCAGCGTTCAAAAAACAAACATCATGGTATCCAGTCCCATCACTTCATGGCAAATCAGTTCAGTTCAGTTCAGTTCAGTCGCTCAGTCGTGTCCGACTCTTCGCAGCCCCATGAATCGCAGCACTCCAGTCCTCCCTGTCCATCACCAACTCCCGGAGTTCACTCAGACTCACATCCATCGAGTCAGTGATGCCATCCAACCATCTCATCCTCTGTTGTCCCCTTCTCCTCCTGCCCCCAATCCCTCCCAGCATCAGAGTCTTTTCCAATGAGTCAACTCTTCCCATGAGGTGGCCAAAATACTGGAGTTTCAGCCTTAGCATCAATCCTTCCAAAGAAATCCCAGAGCTGATCTCCTTCAGAATGGACTGGTTGGATCTCCTTGCAGTCCAAGGGACTCTCAAGAGCCTTCTCCAACACCACAGTTCAAAACCATCAATTCTTTGGCACTCAGCTTTCTTCACAGTCCAACTCTCACATCCATACATGACCACAGGAAAAACCATAGCCTTGACTAGAGGAACCTTTGTTGACAAAGTAATGTCTCTGCTTTTGAATATGCTATCTAGGTTGGTCATAATTTTTTTTCCAAGAAGTAAGTGTCTTTTAATTTCATGGCTGTAGTCACCATCTGCAGTGATTTTGGAGCCCAAAAAAATAAAGTCTGACACCCTGCTTATTTAACTTATATGCATAGTACGTCATGAGAAATGCTGGGCTGGAAGAAGCACAAGTGGGAATCAAGACTGCAGGAAGAAATATCAATAGCCTCAGATATGCAGATGATACCACGCTTATGGCAAAAAGTGAAGAGGAACTAAAAAGCCTCTTGATGAAGGTCAAAGTGGAGAGTGAAAAAGTTGGCTTAAAACTCAACACTCAGAAAATCAAGATCATGGCATCTGGTCCCATCATGGCAAATATATAAGGAAAAAATGGAAACAGTGACAGATTTTACTTTCTTGGCTCCAGAATCACTATGGAACGTGACTGCAGCCACGAAATTAAAATACACTTGCTCCTTGGAAGAAAAACTATGACAAACCTGGACAATATATTAAAAAGCAGAGACATCACTTTGTTGAGAAAGGCCCATGTAGTCAAAGCTATCGTTTTTCCAGAAGTGATGATTAAGAGTTGAATCATAAAAAACAACAAAAACAACAACTAAGTGCCAAAGAGTTGAGGCTTTCTAATTGTGGTGCTGGAGAAGATTCTTGAGAGTCCTTTGGAGTGCAAGGAGATCAAATCACAAACTCAACTCTGAAGATTTATTGTAAGGATTGATGCTAAAGCTCCAGCTCCAATATTTTGTCCACTGATGCAAAGAACTGACTCTGATGCTGGGAAAGGAGAAGGTAGAAGACCGTCAGTGAAGATGCTGGGAGAGATTGAAGGCAGGAGGAGAAAGGGGCAACAGAGGATGAGGTGGTTGGATAGCATCACTGATGCAATGGACATGAGTTTGAGCAAACTCCTGGAGATAGTGAAGGACAGTGAAGCCTGGAATTCTCCACTTCATGTGATCTCAAAGAGTAGGACATAACTTAGTGACTGAACAACCTATTACAGTGGGTGAATATGAGTATTGAATAAAGTGCTATGTGACTATCCTTCATAAATCTCTGTGCTTCATTGTCATGATGAGACTGTGATATGATTGACAGAAGGGTGCCAACAAATATATGCATGAGAGAGGAGTCCTTTTAATTTTTAAGATAAAATGTACTGTGCATGCACAGTGTGTCTGTGGATCTCATGCCATACAACATATTATGTAGCAGCCATTGTCCTTGTTTGGGCCCCATATGCATGGCCTTTCATGAGGCCAATGAAGCATCTGTTAAACATGAAGATCAAATTAGAAACTTTGAGAACCTCTTTTTTTTTTGCCATTCACATGACATATAGTTATAAAACCAGGATCTTCAGAAAAACAGGGATAAACAAAAAAAAAGTCAAAAATTTCCTGTGTGAAAGGTACAGTGAGCTTCCCCCAAATCCTGACCAGAACTTCACGTTTATCAGAGGCTTTTATGATACCAGGAGCCTCCTTTGTGCTGAAGAAGACTATCTTTACTGTGAGGTTGTGGAACATGGTTCATTTCTCTGTTTACTATTCTCTTGGGAAGTCAAATGCCTGGTTGCAGACTAGTTCAAAGTCATATAATTATGTTTCATGTTTTTGAGGGAACCAGCTTGCGAATCTTGGCAACTTCTCAGAACATGTTCCCTCTGAACTTTGACTCTAACAGGAAATACTTCCTGATAAAAATTTCACTTCTCTGGATTCTCAAAGTTAGATATCACATATTTAATTAAAACAGCATGCTACCACTAAAATAAAAACTTCTCATTAGTTTCATCCTGTGGTTTAGGACTTTTATGAAACAAGCTAACGGAAATATCAGCCCTCTTCCCTGTATCATTCTGATATATATATTTACAAAGGAGAGCAAGACTTGTAGCTCCGTAACATTTATCTTCTAGGAAAGAAATAGGCCCCTGTTTTCATACATATGGAGAAATTATGAGAGAGATAAACATTTGAACAACTATTAATGCCACTTATTGTGTTCAAATAGTTTCTGCTGTAATTTTGTGATGGATTGCATTTCCTGGTGATTTTAATGGATTTTCCAGTTTTATACTCTTTTCAAATATTTATAAGATTATTAAAAAGTTTACTTTATGTATTATTTTTATGTTGTATAGGGATTTTATTAATTGAATTAAAGTAATGAAACACTATCCTAGACCAATAGCATCCATACATTTTGTATCTTACCTAGATTTTGTATTCCCTGAGGATGACTTTATATTATGATGGTAAACTCTGGGAGTTGATGTATAGGGCTAAGTCCCAAAGAGTTAAAATGCTGTATTGCAGATGTTTTTACGGTTATAATTTGACCTAGGGTACATCCGTATGTTATTAAAAATGAACTTTTTGACAAAGTATACCTATAATCTTCTATAACAAAGAATACAGTATCATCTAGGAATAAAGCAGTATTACATGAAAAAAATCATGTCCCTGATACTAAGTTAGAAAGATAATTAAATTATAATGCTGGCCTTAAATGTATTTTTATTTTATAAGCATTTATTGTGTGCAGTTCTTTCCTGCCCAATAATCTCAGCAATATGGGTGCTTAGAAGAAATACCAGAACACTTTAGTTCTTGTATATTCCATTTTGAGTCACAAGGACACCAACACTAAAGTGATATTAAGAAATGTGTGCCTGTTTGATACTTGCTGATACATTATGCTGGATTGATTATCAGATTTTTTTATATAGAACTTTCTTGATTATTCTGTATGAAATAATCTGTATTCCAAAGATAGACAAAATTCCTCTTTTTTTAAATTATAATTCATTCTAATATAATATTACCTTGGTGACACAGACAAACCCAAAGCTCTAAATATTCAATTGCCTGTAAAAATCAGACAAGAATGAAAATTCTTTTGTCTGATGGAGGTATTTGCTTCTTTTATTTTAGGCACAAAAAGGTTACGTATATACTTACTGAATGATTCCATCACTTACTTGTTCTGTAATATGACTTTATAAAAGTATTTGTCTCTCTTCACAGAGGTCAAAAACCATAACCTAGAAATTGATGTTCTTTTACGTGAAAAATGTGTTAAATATTGCTGATGTACTGAATATAAATAATAAACAAGAGAGACAAAATCATCAGTAACTTTATACATGGAAATAAATATCAGGAATTTAAACTGAGGGGGAACTATCCTAGCATTCAATGCTAGAATACCCACACATTTATAAAAAAAAAAATAATAAAATTCTAGGTTTGATAAATCCTATAATTCCCAAGTGGCATTAGTGTAAAGACCTTGCCTGCCAATTCAGAAGATGTGAGAGACGTGAGTTCTATCCATGGATTGGGAAGATCCCCTGGAGGAGGAAATGGCAACATACTACAGTATTCTTGCCTAGAGAATCCACGGACAGAGGAGCCTGGTGGGCTACAGTCCATGGGGTTGCAATGACTTGGACTGAAATGACTTAGTACACACAGGCATAATTCATAAACTGTAACCTGAGAAGACAAAGTAATAGCTAAAAGAAAAAAAAAAAAAAAACACCATTCTAATTTGGCATTACCTAATTTGATTTAATAGTGGTAATGCATAGAATATTTGAAACTAAATTAGTATTTTAGTTGCATAAGTGAAATATTATTCTTCTTACTGAATCATTGCTAAGCATATGTCTCATAAAGACATATGCATATGCCCTCCTAGACTGTAATTTACATTTTTAATATTTATAATTTGCAATTAACACTATCATTTGCTTTTTATTTAGGAAAGTATACTGAATCAGCACTCTTCAAATTTTAAGAAAAAAAAATCCATATTTTGTAATGTTCTTCCTAGAGTATATTATACTGTGATGTATTTTACTGTCTGCCAAAACTGCTCTCTTTTAAAGCAGAAGATAAATTGTTCTTTATCTCTGAGCAGTGCCTTTTCACCACAGCCAGTGGGATTCAATACCACTGATTCTTTTTACAATCTAGGTTTAGAAAATTAAAGAAACTCAAGTAGCACTGCTGCAATCCATTCATGGCTAATACATCTTGTCTCGCATGACTGAGGACAAGTGCCCTCCAGATTAAATTTTGCTGCTCAGCACCCTGCATTTTCATAAAATATAGTCCTTACATAGCTCCATGAATATCCCAAGCATGTGGTTTAATTTAAACTAACATGCTTGAGTCACCCATTTAAATAAAATGTTTGTAATGTTCCAAAACTGTTTTATAAATGAATCTTCTTAAAATATAATAAGCAAACACTATAATTTCAAATGAGATAAAACAATAACTATATTCAGTGATAAACAGGAAGATCTCCAGGGAGAATTACCTGAGTTACTGAAGGGAGCAGGTGTTTGTTTCTGAATGTTGATCTGTGGAAGGGGAAAGTGGTACTGCCAGCTAATGCTCTAAGTCGTTTCAAGTGCTGGACCAACACACCCTGCTTTCTTATCCTCTGTGGCTATGCAACAGAGATATAGTTGAGATGAATGGCCTAAAAAAGTTATCCTTTCCTGCAAGGCTCTATTTAGGTTGCACACTGCCCCATTTTCAATTACAATTTAAAGCTAGGCTTTGATATGTACTTTGATAAGGTGTATTCATAAATTGATCACACGTATGTGATTTCCATAAGGATAAATAAGAGAAAAAGAGATTCAAGAATCTGTTAAAAAAAAAAAAAGAGTTCCCACTAGGGAGTTACTTATTGTGATGTATACATATGCCAAATGGATGTTTTTTATTACAAAATATACATCCTGAAATCTAAGCATGCATGTTAGATTTTTATGCGCTTATTAAAACAAAGCAGTTGAAGTAAACTTTGATACTTTAACTTTCTATTCTGTGTGTATGTGTTCTGGTTTTAATGTAATCAGTCAGATAATGCCTCACAATTGTAAACATTAACTTCACTTTAGAAATTATTCACGGAAATTTTGACCACATAAGAATGATGACAGGATCAATATGAACCTAACATTTTAAGGAGAGAGGATCAGTTCACACTCTAATGATCTGTGTGTACATATTTACTAATGTTCTATAAATCTTTTGGAGGGATAGATTATTAGGAGAATATTATGGATACTGGACCCTGTATGAGTATTGAAAATTTTAAGGGAATCACATCAAATGATCTGTTTATATAGTTACTGAGTCAGAACGGAACTGGAGGAATTAACCTGCCTGACTTCAGGCTCTACTACAAAGCCACAGTCATCAAGACAGTATGGTACTGGCACAAGGACAGAAATATAGATCAATGGAACAAAATAGAAAGCCCAAAGATAAATCCACGCACATATGGTCACCTTATCTTTGACAAAGGAGGCAAGAATATACAATGGATTAAAGACAATCTCTTTAGCAAGTGGTGCTGGGAAAACTGGTCATCATGTAAACTTTAAATTCATTTATTGCTTTGCTTTTAACTGCTATCCAGAACTGCCAATAAATCATTCAAAAATTAAATACCAATTCTGACCTGACTATTGTTTAATAAAATAAAAATAATCATTTAATTCTATTTAGAGTATTAGAAGTATAAAGCTCAGAAAATTATACATCCATATTTAATATCACTATGAAGCAGAAGGGTGATAACTAAATATAATAGGGTAACAGCTATTCCTTTAGATTTTCATGAATCATGCAAATGTAAAGTTTGGAAACATCCCATGAGAAGTAATAATAACATATAGGACTCAGATGGCTGCCAGCTCTATCTCAGATATTCAGGAGAAATAGACATCATTGACTTTAAAGGAAAGTCACTAAAAACTCATTTTTAGAAGTACAGGTGCTAAAAGGAAGAATATTATTCATTTTCTTCCAATTAACAAACTGTTGCCAAGAATTAAACAATGTCAATTCCATAGGGAGAGTTACCTTCAGGCAGCTAGCTTATTAAATATAGAGCATGTGAAGATTTAAAAAGAGATATGACATTGGTGGTCACATTGAAAGAGAAAGTTATGCCTGTAGTTATTGAGAAAAATTCCAAGCTTCTTGATCTCTATAAGTTCATAATTTGCTGATAAAACTGAACCTTTTGAATGGTTCATCTTTCTGAAATAGTTTAGCTTTGAAACTTAATAATGCCATTTTCAAGCAAAGACAAAGCTAAAGAATGGCATAGGGTAGCTAGTATGAGTCCCTTCATATTCATCTCATGAGAGTACAGTGATCAGCATGTAACATCACTTTAACATTTTTTTGGTTTACGGAACCAAAACTGTCCTAAGGCTTAGAATGATTTAAATATGTTAAACAGCATTAAACTCTCCCTTATGCATTGACTAAATTGACCAGAGTGGAGAGGTCAGAAGGAAAACTGCATGAAGCATATATGTAATTAATGAAGTCTATCATGGTAATTATGACTTTTTACAACAGCAAGTTATGCCTGATTTGAATAGTGATCCTACCACCACTTAATTTCTTTAAGTCTCAGGTACCTAACTAAGTACCTACCCCAGCAGGCTTTGGGTGAAGATTAAATAAGATCATGCATGTGCAAAGCTCTTACTACTCTACCTGGCCTGTGATTCAAATGTTTGTTGCTATTATTATTAGTTCTTTAAAATATACTAACTTCAATTAGGCGTTACATGGCCTGTTTATAAAAATGATGTTTGTAATTCTTTTGTCTTGGACATTTAATAAAGAATTAAAAAGTAGAAGAAACTCAAAATGTTATAGTCTAAATTCAAGAAAATACTAAATTCAAGACTAGGTTGTATTATCATTTGTTAGTTATTTTGTGTAGCATTCAAGTAATTTATAAGGCCAACTCTTTAGTATAATTGATCAAATCAAATAAGTTTCAAATTAAGTTTCAACAAATATGCTTCAACAAATTGAATACTTGACATGTTTTGAATACCTCATCCATATCATTTCAATAACTGTTTTCTAGAAAATAATGTTTAATACAAATTAAACATAAATAAATGACCCTCAGGTGATCAACAATGGTAGAACTTGCTGATAAACTTGTGTAAGTTAAGAAATTTTGTTATTAAAGGCTTACTTTTGTAGAACTCTCAACTGGTAAATTGTTATGGATGAGGATAAACCCAAAACAAAGAAAGCCCTGCCTGGCTAAAAAGAAAGACACTGGGAACCAGAACACCACCTTTCTAGTAAAAAGAGAAAATGTATTTTTGGCATTGAAATTGGTCACCAAAATGACAACATCCTGAGTCCAGAGCATTGGACCACAACAATGATTTCTTTTGATTCAGCAAAAGTAGATAAATTTGACCTAGATTTTTATATTTCCTGTTGAAGAAGAAAATTGGCAAGCATTTTACCTGAAAGAATTAAAGAACAGCAATAAAACCCAATATAGATATTATTTTCTTCTAGTGGTCAGTGAAGATCTCATAAAGGACAAGATTGATGACAGTCTTGTAGAACATTTGTTTTTACATTTTCAACGTTTTTGTAAATGTACTATCTCATTGAGTTCTCAAATAAACCTATGAGGTTTTATCATTTCTATTTTAAAAATGAGGAAGTAGATTCTTAAGATAGAATAGAGTGCAATTCTAAGAGTAATGCATTGAGAGTTTGGGTGTTTCACATTAAGACCATATTTTAACATTAATTCGATTTTTTACTTTCTTGAATTTATAAAATGAAGTGGAACAGCCTTAGCAAAACTTTAAAATACATCATAATAACATATCAGCTTCTGTCAGTTCTGTGTCTAATAAGTGGCTGAACTAAGATTTTAGCAATGGAGGAGTCATGTGGCCCAGTCCACTTTTTTCCTATTGCTGCCTTTCTGGAATGGTTTTGTATATACATTACCTTAGGAATGAATGTGATGTCCAAGATGAACTGTTCTTAATGATACAGACTGTCTACCAGAGAGCAGTGGAGAAATAACTCCAGAAAGAATGAAGAAACAGAGCCAAAGCAAAAACAACACCCTTTTGTGGATGTGACTGGTGATGAAAGTCAAGTCCGATGCTGTTAAGAGCAATACTGCATAGGAACCTGGAATGTTAGATCCATGAATCAAGGATCAAATTGGAAGTGGTCAAACAGATGGCAAGAGTGAACATTGACATTTTAGGAATCAGAGAACTAAAATGGACTAGAATGGGTGAATTTAACTAAAATGACCATTACATCTCCTACTGTGGGCAAAAATCCCTTAGAAGAAATGGCGTAGTCATCATAGTCAACAAGAGTCCAAAATGCAGTACTTGGATGCAGTCTCTAAAAATGACAGAATGATCTCTGTTCGTTTCAAAAGCAAACCATTCAATATCACAGTAATCCAAGTCTATGTCCCGACCAGTAATGCTGAAGAAGCTGAAGTTGAAAGGTTCTATGAAGACCCACAATAATTTCTAGAACTTTCTCTCAATAAAAGATATCCTTTTCATTATAGCAGACAGGAATGCAAAAGTAGGAAGTCAAGAAATACCTGTAGTAACAGGAAAATTTCATCTTGCAGTACAGAATGAAGCAGAGCAAAGGCTAATAGAGTTTTGCAAAGAGAACACACTAGTCATAGCAAACACCCTCTTCCAACAACACAAGTGAAGACTCTACACATGCATGTGACCAGATGGTCAACACCAAAATCAGATTGATTATATTCTTTGCATCCAAAGATGGAGAAGCTCTATACAGTCAACAACAAAAAACAAGACCAGGAGCTGACTGTGGCTCGGATCATGAACTCCTTATTGCCAAATTCAGACTTTAATGGAAGAAAGTAGGGAAAACCACTAGACACTTCATGTATGACCTAAATCAAGCCCCTTATGATTATACTGTGGAAGTAATAAAATACATTCAAGGAATTAAATCTGATTTTCAAAGTGGCTGAAGAACTATGGACAGAGGTTCATGACATTGTACATAAGGCAGTTATTGAGACACCCACAAGAAAAAGAAATGCAAAAAAGCAAAATGGCTGTCTGAGGAGGCCTTACAGATAGCTGTGAAAAGAAGAGAAGCAAAGGCAAAGGAGAAAAGGAAAGATATACCCATTCAAATGCAGAGTTCCAAAGAATAGCAAGGAGAGATTAGAAAGCCTTCCTTCAGTGTTCAGTGCAAAGAAAGAGAGGAAAACAATAGAAGGAGGAAGACTAGAGATCTCTTCATGAAAATTCAAGGTAACAAGGGAATATTTCTTGCAAAGATGGGCTTAATAAAAGACAGAAATGATATGGACCTAACAGAAGCAGAAGATATTAAGCAAGAGGTGGCAAGAATACACAGAAGAACAAGGCAAAACAGATCTTCATGACCCAGATAACCACGATAATGTGATCACTCACCTAGAGCCAGACATCCTGAATGTGAAGTCAAGTGGGCCTCAGGAGGCATAACTGCAAACAAAGCTAGTGGAGGTGATGGAAATCCAGTTGAGCTATTTCACATCCTTAAAGATGATGCTGTGAAAGTGCTGTACTCAATATGCTAGCAAATTTGGGAAACTCAACAGTGGCCACAGGACTGGAAAAGGTCAGTATTCATTCCAATTTCAAAGAATGCTTGAACTACCGCACAATTACATTCATCTCACATGCTAGCAAGTAATGCTCAAAATCGTCCAAGCCAGGCTTCAACAGTACTTCAACAGAGAACTGTGAACTTCCAGATATTAAAGCTGGATTCAGAAAAAAGCAGTAGAACCAGAGATCATATTGCCAACATCTGTTGGATCATTGAAAAAGCAAGAGAATTCCAGAAAGACATCTACTTCTGCTTTATTGACTATGCCAAAATCTTTGACGTGTGGATCACAACAAACTGTGGGAAATACTTAAGAGATGGGAATAGCAGACCACCAGACCTGCCTCCTGAGAAATCTATATGCAGGTAAAGAAGCAACAGTTAGAACCAGACATGGAACAACAGACTGGTTCCAAATTGGGAAAGGAGTACATCAAGGCTGTTTATTGTCACCCTGCTTATTTAACTTATATGCAGAGTACATCATGAAAAATGCTGGGCTGGATGAAGCACAAGCTGGAATCAAGAATGCCAGGAGAAATATCAATAACGTCACATATGCAGATGACACCACCCTTACGGCAGAAAATGAAGAAGAACTAAAGAGCCACATGATGAAAGTGAAAGAGGAGAATGAAAATGCTGGCTTAAAACTCAACATTCAGAAAACTAAGATCATGGCATCTGCTTCCATCACTTCATCAGAAATAGATGAGGAAACAGTGAGAGACTATTTTGGGGGGCTCCAAGATCACTGCAGATGGTGACTACTGCAATGAAAGTAAAAGACACTTGATCCTTGGAAGAAAAGTTATGACCAACCTAGACAGCATATTAAAAAGCGGAGACATCACTTTGCCAACAAAAGTTTGCCTAGTCAAAGCTATCGTTTTTTCCAGTAGTCACATATGGATGTGAAAATTGGACTATAAAGACAGTTTAGTGTCAAAGAATTGATGCTTTGGAACTGTGGTGTTGGAGAAGACTTTTGAGAGTCCCATGGCCTGCAAGAAAATCCAACCAGCCTATCCTAAAGGAAATCAGTCCTGAATATTTATTGGAAAGACTGATGCTGAAGCTGAAACTCTATTTTTTGACCACCTGATGCAAAGAACTGACTCATTGGAAAAGACCCTGATGCTGGGAAAGATTGAAGGCAGGAGTAGAAGGGGACAATAGAGGATGAGATGGTTGGATGGCATCACAGACTGAATGCACATGAATTTGAGTAAACTCCAGAAGTTGTTGATGAACAGGAAGGCCTGGTGTACTGCAGTCCATGGGGTCACAGAATCAGACATTACTAAGCAACTGATGAAAGTGAAAGTGGAGAGTGAAAAAGTTGGCTTAAAGCTCAACATTCAGAAAACGAAGATCATGGCATCTGGTCCCGTCACTTAATGAGAAATAGAGGGGAAACAGTGTCAGACTTTATTTTTCTGGGCTCCAGAATCACTGCAAATGGTGACTGCTGCCATGAAATTAAAAGACGCTTACTCCTTGGAAGGAAAGTTATGACCAACCTAGATAGCATATTCAAAAGCAGAGACATTACTTTGCCAACAAAGGTCTGTCTAGTCAAGGCTATGGTCTTTCCTGTGGTCATGTATGGATGTGAGAGTTGGACTGTGAAGAAGGCTGAGTGCCGAAGAATTGATGCCTTTGAACTGTGGTGTTGAAGAAGACTCTTGAGAATCCCTTGGACTGCAAGGAGATCCAACCAGTCCATTCTGAAGGAGATCAGCCCTGGGATTTCTTTGGAAGGAATGACGCTAAAGCTGAAACTCCAGTACTTTGGCCACCTCATGTGAAGAGTTGACTCATTGGAGAAGACTCTGATGCTGGGAGGGATTGGGGGCAGGAGGAGAAGGGGACAACAGAGGATGAGATGGTTGGATGGCATCACTGACTCGATGGACGTGAGTCTGGGTGAACCCTGGCATTTGGTGATGGACAGGGAGGCCTGGCCTGCTGCGATTCATGGGGTCACAAAGAGTCGGACACGACTGAGCAACTGAACTGAACTGAAGCAACTGAACTGTCCAATAAAAGCTACGTAGATTGAGTAGGGAGAACAAAATAAGAGGAAAATAGCAATGGGTATTCATGTATCACAGGCTTTCTTTAGAAGCAATTAACAAATTTCTATGAGTAGAGAGAAACGTGATAGAACTTGATTTTAGTTATTTTTTTGAAAATCATGTAGAAAGATGGCAAAATAGCAAGTTAATTTTAGTTACATTGGGGCAACTCATGCAGCAGAATGATCTAAACTTTTGTTAGATGAGGTCTTCCAAGTTATATGTGAAAAGAGCAATTTCTATCAGATGTTACTTCACTGACTGGAGATAGGTCTACTCTTCTGTCTCCTAAGATACATTACTGGCTTGACAAGTTGCAGGATGAGTAATAATTAATCACTTCTGATGATCTTGAAGATTTCAACTACTGTTTAGCAAATTCAGTATATTTTTAAATCTAAAGCCTCATTATATATAATCTTTTATACTTCACATTATATCAGATCAAATGAAAACGTACAATGCCAGCATAGAGCAATTATTTTTTGCCTGTTTGGGTGATTGTAGTTCATGTGTGTGTAGCCTTTAAGTTAGCCAGTGATTGGAAGGTATTATGAATATTCTCAGTTTCTTTGGATGGAGGAGGATTTGTCATAAATATGGATCTTCCACAGGTCTGTGTTTATTATAAAGCTGTGTAATATATTAAGAAACATCCAGATAATAGTTTAAGAATAATTCCCACCAGATACTGCATTTCACCTCAGGGTTTGACCTAATAAAATATCAGGTTAGATTTTAATATTTTTTTCCTCTAATTTCCCCTCATGTTGGTAACCTCATGTAGGAAATATCCTGGTGATGTTGGAAAGCCCTGTTTAATGCATGGAAACATCTCGGTGAATATCATTTCCATTTGTGCATTTTTTCTCCTGCTTTTCTCTCAGCCTTTCTACAGCTCTCCTGGAAAACGGCAATTTATTGTTTCTAAATTCTCAGACCCTGAACAAGTAGTTGCTGATTTCATGAAGTCAGTCACAAAAGGTATATCCATATCTGACTAATTACTTTGGAGAGTAATCTTGGATTGTACCATATTTTGTTGAACTATCATGCAGTCTTCCTTGTCCTTATAGTTCTTTAACACAAAGGGAAATATAACTGCAGAAGTGCATAATTTCACTTCTCTTTTCCTTTAATAACTGGATAATTTGTCTAATAAGTGGAAAAATAATAATAATATTGGTAATAATTAAGAGCATGAAGATTAACAGAGAAGGGAGGCAAAAAAAAAAAAAAAATGAATTAAATGCATACCATGTGCCAGGCACCATCGTAATTGCTTTGTACTCAATTGTCTTTAATCCTTACAACATTTAAAACTAGTGTTGTTATCCTCATTTTAAAAATTGGGGGTTTGGAAAGGTTAAATGGCATGCCAAAGACAAATTAAGCTAGCTTTTTTTGAGACTATCCTGTATGTTATCACTGAGCCAAGCCCTTTTTCATGTGTCATCTCATTTAATTCTCAGAATAACCCTGAAGTGAGCATTGTTTCTATCCACTTGTGCAGGTTAAGTAACTACAGAGAAGTTAAATAATTGCCTAAATTGACAAACTAGGTGGAATTGCTTAACAGGAATTCAGAGCTTAGTAATTAGTATAACGGCTTCCCAGGTGGCTCAGTGGTAAAGAATCCACCTGCCAGTGCAGGAGATGTGAGTTTGATCCCTGGGTCTGGAAAGTCCTCTGGAGGAGGAAATGACAACCCACTCCAATATTCTTGCCTAGGAAGTCCCATGGACAGGGGATCTTGGTGGGCAACAATCCATGGGATCACAAAAGAATCGAACACCTCTTAGTGACCAAACAGCAACAAACTGGTACAAGGACCAGGTTGTTCAAAAAGATCAATCAGACATTGAGGATACTTGCTGGGGTTTGCCTGATACAAGTTTATAAAATTATGATATTATTAATATGAGTTAATTTTGTGTAACTAATGTGGATTTTGCTATGCTTAAATCACATTAAGAGAAACTCAAAACTCTTAGCCAGGAAAGCCAACGGCTGCTGTTCCAAGCCTGTTATCTAGTGTCTCTAATGTTCTTTCCATCTTTTTCTTCTGTCATCTTTAGTGCATGGCATGAAGCTCACTGACTCTAGTTATTAAGGACCTAACCATTATTCCTTCTCTCACAAGTGATTTCCTTTACAAAGCTTTAATTTGTCATGAGCTGTCTTTGAGTTCACCGAATTTATCCTTTCTTGAGCTCTTTTTTCCTGTACTTTTTCCTCAGTTCTCTGGCACATCGTCTCTTTGCTATCTCCTTTACTAAATATCTTTCTTTTGACTTCTTGCAGTCATCCTCTGTGTCCTGCAGTGTAAACAGCCTCTCTGTTGCCAGTGGTGTTACTGTTGCTGCCTCTGACCCAATTAAGCACAGAGATAAATCTTCATACTGAATGTACTCCCTTATAGCTTCTTTTATTCTCACTTGCTGCCTGTGAAACTCTGATTTTCCCTCAAAGATCCTTCCAAAAACTATGGCACGAAACTGCCCTCTCCCTAAAGCCTGAGGTTCTTTTCTTAACCAGTTCTACAGAGAGAAGGAACATATATCTCTTTACAACTAAGAAAGAAATATAAAGAAAGCAAATCAATAAGAAATTTCCCTTGGAAGCATCTTGTATGTGGTTTTTCATTATAGCTCAAAGATAAGTTAAAGTTGTTGGATATCCGTTTAAACATGCCATGTGCTTTCACAGGGCTTTATCTGTATTCATGCTGATATGGCTACTCAGGAATGTCCTTTTCCAGCCTCCTTCCCCATAACTATTTTCCATTTAAGAAATATTATTTGTACTTGAACGCCAATTTCAAACGGCAGTTCATTTGTTAAAGCTTTTATAGCTTCTCCTCTAGCAGAAGAAATAACATCTTCTTAAGTTTTTATGCATTTTTCAGACCTCTGGGTTATAGGATTTAGCAAATTGTACTAAAGGTGATGCAAATAATTGCTGCTGATACTAAACTTTAAGCCCCGTTAGTTAAGACAGTTTTTCTTACTTGTTGACCTAGTACTGAGCATCTGGTATTTAAAACACAGTTAGTGATCAACGGGGAAGGCGATGGCACCCCACCCCAGTACTTTTGCCTGGAAAATCCCATGGACAGAGGATCCTGGTGGGCTCCAGTCCTGGGGTCGCTAGGTCTGACACGACTGTCCTTTCACTTTTCACTTTCCTGCATTGGAGAAGGAAATGGCAACCCACTCCAGTATTCTTGCCTGGAGAATCCCAGGGACGGGGGAGCCTGGTGAGCTTCCGTCTTGGGGTCGCACAGAGCGGACACGACTGAAGGCTTAGCATAGCATAGCATGGCATAGTGATCAACGGTGTTTGAATTATTGATTTATAGTGTGTCATGTTAAGTTTTCTGAGATATAGTCATCAACCCAAGATGGGATGTGTGATACCTGTAGAGAGAACACTTGAGAAGGGCAAATGGGATGAGGTAGAAGTAGACAGAGAGAACCTGCGGATACTGACCTGGGCCTGACACCTATGGAAGGGGAAATGGATGGAACAAGGATTGAGGAAGTAGAGTCTCAGAATGTGGCACAGTCCTGAGACATCTTGGCCTTGCTGATGTTAAGTCCCTAAGCAAAGTGAGGAAGGACTCCCAACAGAAAGAAATAATTTAGCTCTAATGTCCCTGTGCTTTGTCATTAACCGTAGGAAGCGCAAAATGCTTTAGTTGTTCTGACTCTTTGCGACCCCATGAACTTCAGCATGCTAGGCTTATCTGCCCTTCACCATCTCTTGGAATTTGTTCAAACTCATGTTCATTGAGTCGGTGATGCCATCCAACCATCTCATCCTCTGACATCCTCTTCTCCTCCTGCCTTCAATCTTTCCCAGCATCAAGGTAATCTCCAATTAGTCATTCTTCTTATCAAGTAACCAAAGTATTGGAGCTTCAGCTTCCGCATCAGTTCTTCCAATGAATATTCAGGACTGTTTTCTTTTAGGATGGACTGGATGGATCTCCTTGCAGTGTAAGGGATTCCCAAGAGTCTTCTACAACACCACAGATTTAAAGCATCAATTCTTCAGTGCTCAGCCTTCTTTATGGTCCAACTCACATTCATACATGACTACTGGAAAAACCATAGCTTTGACCATTCAGACCACTGTTGGTAGAGTAAATGTCTCAACTTTTTAATATGCTGTCTAGGAAGGTTGTACTTTTCTTCCAAGGAGCAAGTGTATTTTAATTTCATAGCTGCAGTCACCATCTGCAGTGATTTGGGAGCCCCCAAATAAAGTCTGTCACAGTTTCCATTGTTTCCCCATTTATTTGCCATCAAGTGATGGGACCAGATGGCATGATCTTTGTTTTTTGAATGTTGAGTTTTAAGCCAGTTTTTTCACTCTCCTGTTTCACCTGCATCAAGAGGCTCATTAGTTCTTCTTTGCTTTCTGCCATAAGGGTGGTGTCATCTGTTTATCTGATATTAATTGATATTTCTCCCAGCAACCTTGATTCCAGCTTGTGCTTCATTCAGTCTGGCATTTCTCATGGTGTAACCTGCATATAAGTTAAATAAATAGGGTGACAACATATCGCCTTAATACACTCCTTTCCCGATTTGGAACCAGTCTGTTCCATGTTCTGTTCTAACTGTTGTTTCTTGACCTGCATACAGGTTTCTCAGGTTCTTTTATAATAATTATGCTGAAAATGAAGTTGCTCAGTTGTGTCTGACTCTTTGCTACCCCATAGACTGTAGCCTACCAGGCTCCTCTGTCCATGGGATTTTCCAGGCAATAGCACTGGAGTGGATTGCCATTTCCTTCTCCAGGGGACCTTCCCAACTGACTAGTCAAACAGAAGTAGATGTTTTTCTGGAATTTTCTTGCTTTTTTGATGATATAGCGTATGTTCGCAATTTGATCTGTGGTTCCTCTGCCTTTTCTAAAACCAGCTTGAACGTCTTGAAAAGTTCTCTGTTCACTTACTGTTGAAGCCTAGCTATAGGATTTTGAACATTACCTTGCTAGCATGTGAAATGAATGCAATGTGCAGTAGTTTGAACATTCTTTGGCAATACCCTTCTTTGGCATTGCAGTGAAAACTGACCTTTTCCAGTCCTGTGGCCACTGCTGAGTTCTCCAAATTTGCTGGCATATTCGGTGAAGCACTTTAATAGCATCATCTTTTAGGATTTGAGATAGCTCAGAATGCTTGACCTTGGCATAAATACCATGGTGGATCTGAAGATGCACAGCTAGAAATTGTCTATCAATTATACTCTCTGAAGCGCAATATCTTAAAGGGAGTTTTGAGGTGCCCAAGTTCCTACCACAATGAAATGGTCTAATGGAATATTTTACTTAGTATTCTCAGAAAGTTAGTATACTAGAGGAAGGGGATGTACTTTTATAATAATTATGCTGAAAGTGAAGTTGCTCAGTTGTGTCTGACTCTTTGCGACCCATAGACTGTACCAGGCTCCTCTGTCCATGGGATTTTCCAGGCAACAGTACTGGAGTGGATTGCCATTTCCTTCTCCAGGGGATCTTCCCAACCCAGGGCTCGAACCCACGTCTCCTGCATTGTAGACAAATGCTTTACTGTCTGAGCCACCAGGGAAGTCCTAATAATTATGCTAGTAGTACCAAATTTGGAGGAGGAAACCTAGATTTTAGTCTTGTTTTTAGTATTTAGTTGTATGAATTCTGCATGTCACTGTTCCTCATGTGCCTGAGTTTTCTTCTGTAGATTAATATAAAAATGTTTCCATTTTAAGGGAAATATAAAGTGCCACAGCAGTGTGACAGTTCTTCTAGACTGCAAAGCAAGTCTCCCTTTTCATCCCTTCCTTTAAAAAAAAAACTATATACATTAATTAACTATGTACACATATATGTATGTATACTTTTATACATCTCACATGCAAGTAAAGTAATGCTCAAAATTCTCCAAGCCAGGCTTCAACAGTACATGAACTGTGAACTTCCAGATGTTCAAGCTGGATTTAGAAAAGGCAGAGGAACCAGAGATCAATTGCCAACATCCACTGGATCATTAAAAAAGCAAGAGAGTTCCAGAAAAGCATCTACTTTTGTTTTTGACTATGCCAAAGCCTTTTACTATATAGATCACAACAAACTGTGGAAAATACTTAAAGAGATGGGAATACCAGACCATCTTAACTGCCTCCTGAGAAATCCATATGAAGGTCTAGAAGCAACAGTTAGAACTCAACATGGAACAACAGACTGGTTCCAAATAGGTAAAGATTTGAAGATAACACCACCCTTATGGCAGAAAGCAAAGAACTAAAGGACCTCTTGATGAAAGTTAAAGAGGAGAGTGAAAAAGTTGGCTTAAAGCTCAACATTCAGAAAACTAAGATCATGTCATCTGGTCCCATCACTTCATGGCAAATAGGTGGTGAAACAATGGAAACAGTGAGAGACTTTATTTTGGGGGCTCCAAAATCACTGCAGATGGTGACTGCAGCCTGGAAGTTAAAAGTACTTGCTCCTTGGAAGAAAAGCTATGACAAACCTAGAGAGCATATTACTTTACCAATAGAGACATTACTCTACCAACACAGGTCCATCTAGTCAAAGCTATGGTTTTTCCAGTAGCCATGTATGGATGTAAGAGTTGGACTAAAAGCTGAATGCCTTATAAAAGCTCAGCTTAGAAAGCTGAGTGCCAAACAATTGATGCTTTTGAACTATGGTGTTGGAGAAGACTCTTGAGAGTCCCTTGGACTGAAAGAAGATCCAACGAGTCCATCCTAAAGGAAATCAGACCTGAATATTCATTTTAAGGACTTATGCGGAAGCTAAAACTCCAATACTTTGTCCACCTGATGTGAAGAATTGACTCACTGGAAAAGATTTGAGGCTGGGAAAGATTGAAGGCAGGAGGAGAAGAGGAAGACAGAGGATGGGGTGGTTGGATGGCATCACCACCGATGTGATGCACATGAGTTTGAGTAAGCTCCAGGAGTTGATGGTGGACAGGGAATCCTGGCGTGCTGCAGTCCATGGGGTTACAAAGAGTCGTACATAACAGAGCAACTAAATTTTACTGAACTGATACTTATAATAGCCATCAGATCAGATCAGATCAGTCGCCCAGTCATGTCTGACTCTTTGCGACCCCATGGATCACAGCACGCCAGGCCTCCCTATCCATCACCAACTCCCGGAGTTCACTGAGACTCACGTCCATCGAGTCAGTGATGCCATCCAGCCATCTCATCCTCTAGCATTTGTATACTCAGAGTCATTTCAATTCAGACCTCATGAGCCAGATTTAGTCTTAAGGAATGTGTGGTGCATTTGGACACTTGGGTGTATATTCTTACTTGATAAGTTACTTCATTAAGATTGCATTCTTCTCTAGTACACTCAAATTGGGAATAGAAATTACAGCCTTACTTTGACTGGAAAATAGAATGAAGTATCTGGCCTTTCATGAAAAAGTAATTTCCATAATTTTTTATCCATTTACTTTTATAAAATGTTTTGCACCTTCTTTGTAAACTCAGTTCTTGGTGTTCTGAAAAAAATGCAAATAGCTAAATAGTAATTCAGTATTTATTGAACACATAATAGCTTGTTCCAAGCATTTCACAAGCATTTTGCTTCTAACTATCCTGTATTGGTTAGTTATTTTCACAAATATGCAGTGTAGAAAATAATTGCAGGAACTCAGTGGTAGTGAAGAATAAATATATACTTAGGCTAAAAATCTACAGGACAGTTTTTCATTTGTGACTGAAGAGTATGTTGATCTATTCAGAATCTTTGTTCTGTTTTCAGCTTAGCTGTTTCCAGAGTTTTGATTTTCTGTGCAGTGCCTCTGGCTCATGTTCCTCTCACTGTCCTCCCAAGAACGAGAGAGTAACCTGGGCATGATCTTCTTTTTTATTTTTATTTTTCAGTTATGTAAAAAGTGCTAATGGGTAAATGAAAACATTGAATGCATTTTAAAGTCTAGAACTAGCCCATTATCAACCTCATTCTATTGGTCAGTGCAAGCCCAATCTTCTAGACACAAAGAAGTAGGACATGTCCATAGTGGAAGTGTTCTGCAAAGTTCCATGGCAAAGTGTGACTGTAGAAAGAGTTGAATTATTGAGACCAATAAAGCAATATAACATATATGCCAAAAGGCAAGTAATTTTCTCATTCTCATTTTACAGATGAGGAAACCTGAGGCACACACATCAATGTTAAAAACCTTTCCCAACTTTCAGGAGGTTTACAATTTGTTGATGATGTGACAAAGGTATAACTTGAACATAAAAAGACCATGCAGATAGTATGGGAGGGGGGGGGGCGCGGAAGCAGAGCAGCAGCAGATAGTAGGTGATATGGTGGTTTAGTTGCACAGTTGTATCCAACCTTTTGCAACCCTATGGACTGTAGCACACCAGACTCTTCTGTCCATTGAATTTTCAAGGCAAGAATACTGGAGTGTGGAACCATTTCCTTCTCTAGGGGAACTTCCTGACCCAGGGACAGAACCTAGATCTACTGTATTACAGGTGGATTCTTTACCTACTGAACCACCAGGGAAGCTCATGCAAGTAGTATATGATTTAGGAAAATAATAGCATTTTCAGTAATTGGCATGGAAGCATAGAAAAGTAGTCAATATTGTGAGATGTAGAACCTGAAATCGACTGAAAGAAACATGGCTAGAATTTAAACAATTAGAAGGAAAAAAATGGCATTTTATATAGAAGATAATGGAATACAAGCAGACATGGCCATATGTTTGGGGGACAGTGAGTTCACCAGAACCAATGTAATGTTCAAAAAAAGACATAGGATATTTGGTTGTAGAATCCAGGATTAGTGATTAGTCTGATCACTTAAAGAGAGTTGATTGTTGTGAGCTGTGTATAATGTTGAGTAACCAGGTTGATGATTATTATTTTGTATTGATGTAATATTTAAGAAGCCCAAACTTTGGTGGTATAGAAAATGAAATAACTGTTATAGGACACACTGGTAATGAACACTAAATAGACTTGCTGACTTATCCCATACTGGGGAAAATGACTAGGAACCACAAAGTTTTGAGTTTGAGCATAAGGAAATTATGAGTTGAAACAGGAATATTAGGGAAGGAGTGTGGGTTGGTGGGCAAAAGATGCTGATTTTGGTTTTGAATATGTTGAGTTTTATATAATAATGGAGTTATATAAAATAAGACTTTCCAGCATAGAATTAGAAATTAGGAGCTAGAGTTCATTAAGAGAAAAGGATGGAGAGTTCAGGCATTATTTAGTGTGGGGTTTTCATTAAAGCTATCAGATAAATATTGGAGGGTTGATATATAGGAAAGAACTATGAGGATCAGGAATTAAACCTTGTGGCTATCTTGCATTTGGAGAATGAAAAAAAGATGAAATGGATTATCCTAAAAGGAGTGGAAATGTAGTTATCAGAATACCAGGATCAGGATGGTATAGGGAGCAGAAATTAAGAGCAGATAAAATCCCAAAATGTGTAATTGCCTCAAATACTACAAACGCATCTACAAAAAATTGTTGGGTTTGACTTTTTTAGGGTATTATTGATCTAAAAGAATGCTGTTTCTAATAAATTCTAGATGTTTGATTAGAAGGAAAAGAATGAGTGGCTGGAGAGGCTAGAAAGGGACATTAAATAGATCATTCAAATGTTCAGAAATAAATAAAAATAGCACAGTGATTAACAACATGGAGAGTAGAGTCAGCAGTTGATTCCAAGAGGAGGAAAAGTTATCAGTCCCTGAGGATAGTTTTAAAAGGAGTATTTGGGCTTTTGTCCTGCTTTACACCTCTTTGACATTACTTTTGCGGTGAAGTGGAAGATCAACACTCATATATATATGTACATGTATTTGCTCATTATTAACTTCTGTAAAATAAAAACTTACATTGAAATAGTATATATCATCACAGTGGTAACAGTGAATGGATTTTTAATTTTAATTAGATTATATTTTATATCATGTTGGTTATCCTATTAAAGACTTCAAATAGTATGTAGTAATAGTATGTACATAGTAGTAGATCTGTACATAGTAATAGATCATTTCATGTAAATGTTATAAACATGCAATAAATCAAGATTACGTTATACTCTAAAATGGCCAGAAAACAATTTCATGTAAACATCTTACAGTCCCTATTAGTGTGCCTTTCTATTATTCTTTACATGATTAATCAATAAATGTCAAGTCCTATAATAGGTACTGGAAATGAAACTGTACAAACCACACTTTCCCATAAGTAATGCGTATATAATAATGTCTTTTGCTTTGTGTACGTGCTTAGTTGTGTCTAACACTTTGCAACCCAGTGGACTGTAGCCTGCTAGGCTCCTCTGTCCATGGGATTCTGCAGGTAATAATACTGGAATGGGTTTGCCATTTCCTTCTCCAGGGTATCTTCTCTACCCAGGGGATCTAACCTGAATTTCCTGTGTCTCTTGCATTGGCAGGTGGATTCTTTTTACCAATGAGTCATAGGGGAAGCCGAGTAATGTGTTTTATATATGTACAAATACAGATATGAATACATACAGAAATTACACCTTACTTTTTTTAGTTAATAGTGCCCATAATTTAAGTCATTGAATTACCTGCATACCATTTCATTGAAGACTCACACTTAAATTTGCTTTTTGAGGTAGATCAGTACTTATGGAAGATGTACCTTTTCAGTCCTATTTATGTGCACTTTTTCATCTCATTCTTGATATATTTTATGTAGTGAGTCAGTCATTTCAAATACTAAGTGCTTTTAACTCACACCATGCATCATTAGAGTGTAAATTTTTCATTTTTTAACTTTTGAGTTAATGCAATCGAGATCATAATAATGATAATAATAATAATAATAATACAGTGCTAGTGCATTCTGCTGCTGCTAAGTCGCTTCAGTCATGTCCGACTCTGTGCGACCCCATAGATGGCAGCCCACCAGGCTCCCCCGTCCCTGGGATTCTTCAGGCAAGAACACTGGAGTGGGTTGCCATTTCCTTCTCCAGTGCATTCTAGTCTATATCTAAAGCATTCTAGTCTATATCTAAAGCATTTTGCCAACATTCTTTGGTCTGTTTTATCAGGTGGCTGAGTAAATTCTGTGCAGTGCCTAGCAGGATGATAAAAATGTAACCAACACATCTAATGAGCAGATAATTTTTAGAGGGAATCTCCTCACACATGGGAAAAAATATACTACAACATTGCTAGATACAATATAAGGAACAAGAGCTGTACAGGGTCTCAAGCCTCTGTGAGTCTTTGGTATCTTGATTTAACCTGCTTTTTCATACCAGCTATCAATAGGAATCGGGAGAGAGCAAGGGAGGTGCTGTGACAAGGTGCCACTGAGAGGAAACTAATTGGGATTCTACAAGCCAACAGATATGGGGTTCAGAGAAGTAGATCAGCTAATGGAATACACCACCTTTAGGGACTGACTATAAAGTTCACAAAATACAATTGACTATTGGTCACAAATTCAACATCTGTGACTTTTTTAAATATAAGTTAACTGCTGAAGATAAAAGAGTATAGAAAATAGTGATAATTATTTTGATTAAACTTGACAAGCTCTTTCTTTGTGTCTAAATGCACAAAAAATGAACAAAAACAGAATAGAAAAAAGAAAATATTTGTGCAATATCCTTGACTGCCATTTTCACTGTATTATATAAACTGCATTCATGTCTTTGGAAAAACTGCCCTTTTAAAGGCTTCTAAGAAATTAGTTAATACTATCCTTTTTAATTTTTAAAATCTTGAGCTTCTAGGAAGGTATGCCTTTTTCAAAGCCCCTAGTTATGATCTAAAAAGGAGCAAGCTAAGGTTTATCTCATTGTCATCATGCACTTCTCAGCAAAGACCTTACTGGCCCTCTTGCACTGCATACCTCTAGTGATTGTAAAAATAATCTGTGGATGTACTGACCTTTTTAAGAGGCTTAGGGAAAGAAAAGAAAAAAATGATATGTTCTACAATTAGATTTAAATAGTGTTGTTGTCATTTTGGGAAGGAGGGTTATTTTTTCATCCAAAACGTAAGACTGTTAACATTTTAGGATGAAAAATAATAGCCAATATGAGTGAGCTTTTTGAAGAAATTATTACTTTCATATTTTGTTGGTATAAAGATTAAAAATGCATACAGTGGTTTCTACAAGAAATAATTCAAAATATACAACTGTATATATTCACTGATATCCAATACAACATTTCTTAGAATAAAATATTGGAAATAAATAAATGTCCTATAGGAAAATGGTTGAATTGTGGTATACATTAGAATAAGCTTCTCTTATTGTTTCTCCACCTCAGTTTGAAGCATACATTCTAGGAAATTTAACTAGAAACTAGACATTATCTTTGACCTGTTTTCTTACTCATCATATTACATCATATGTGCCTGGTTTTGAATCTTGACTCTGCCAGTTCCATACCTTCTCCATAACTTAGTTTACTCATTTGTGATGTAAGAGTAACAGTAGTACTCAGCTCATTAGTTTAAACATGATCTTATAGCTATAGCACTTCATTGTCTGACAGTTGATAGATCCTCAATGAATATTCAGTTCAGTTCAGTCACTCAGTCGTGTCCGACTCTTTGGGACCCCATGAATTGCAGCATGCCAGGCCTCCCTGTCCATCACAAACTCCTGGAGTTTACCCAAACTCATGTGCATCGAGTCGGTGATGCAATCTAGCCATCTCATCCTCTCTCATCCCCTTTTCCTCCTGCTCCCAATCCCTCCCAGCATCAGAGCCTTTTCCAGTGAGTCAACCCTTCACATTAGGTGGCCAAAGTATTGGAGTTTCAGCTTTAGCATCAGTCCTTCCAATGAACACCCAAGACTGCTCTCCTTTAGAATGGACCGGTTGGATCTCTTTGCAGTCCAGATCAGATCAGATCAGATCAGTCGCTCAGTCGTGTCCGACTCTTTGCGACCCCATGAACTGCAGCACGCCAGGCCTCCCTATCCATCACCAGCTCTCGGAGGTCACTCAGACTCACATCCATCAAGTCAGTGATGCCATCCAGCCATCTCATCCTCTGTCATCCCCTTCTCCTCCTGCCCCCAATCCCTCCCAGCATCAGAGTCTTCTCCAATGAGTCAACTCTTCGCATGAGGTGGCCAAAATATTGGAGTTTCAGCTTGAGCATCATTCCTTCCAAAGAAATCCCAGGCCTGATCTCCTTCAGAATGGACTGGTTGGATCTCCTTGCAGTCCAAGGGACTCTCAAGAGTCTTCTCCAACACCACAGTTCAAAAGCATCAATTCTTCGGCGCTCAAGGGACTCTCAAGAGTCTTCTCCAACACCACAGTTCAAAAACACCCATTCTTGGGTGCTAAGCTTTCTTCACAGTCCAAATCTCACATCCATACATGACCGCTGGAAAAACCATAGCCTTGACTAGATAGACCTTTGTTGGCAAAGTAATGTCTCTGCTTTTGAATATGCTATCTAGGTTGGTCATAACTTTCCTTCCAAGGAGTAAGCGTCTTTTAATTTCATGGCTGCAATCACCATCTGCAGTGATTTTGGAGCTCCCCCAAATAAAGTCTGACCCTGTTTCCACCGTTTCCCCATTTATTTCCCATGAAGTGATGGGACCAGATGCCATGATCTTTGTTTTCTGAATGTTGAGCTTTAAGCCAACTTTTTCACTCTCCTCTTTCACTTTCATCAAGAGGCTTTTTAGTTCCTCTTCACTTTGTGCCATAAGGGTGGTGACATCTGCATATCTGAGGTTGTTGAGATTTCTCCCAGCAATCTTGATTCGAGCTTGTGTTTCTTATTACCTTTCAATATTACAAAGGTGATAATATAATCATTTCTTTAGTCATTTCATGTTATATGCAGAAAATTCATTGAATTCATCTTGAAATTGATGTTTAACTGTTTCTAAACTTTGACTCCTTGCCCCATGTAAATCTTGCTCCTATTATGTAGCCATTATATGATATATTTGGATTTTGCCATCTTATTCTCCTGCTTAAAGCCTTTAAGTGATCTTTCCTGACTTGTAAGACGTGTAGGTTTCCAGTGACTGTCACTGCTTATAAACTCAAGCTCATTTCTCACCATTTAGTTTATGTTCTAGCCATCCTAAAGTGTTTGTTCTTTCTTTTGTGGAATGCCAGGCTGTTTTTCTTAAGCCAGTATGTTTGTCTATGTTTCCTTTGCCTGGAAATACTCATTAATACTTTAATTTTGACTTATTAACTTCTCACCCTTTAACAGTTAGCTCTATGAATTTGACATCTTTCTGGAGTTAGACTTAGTTTGGGTATCCCTTTACTGATTCTCATGATTCTATGTAATGTTATTATTACATCCACTGCCTTGTATTTTAATTATTTAATGTCTTTCTTCCCAACAGAGTTTGAATACAGTGATATAAAGTTCTTAGTATTATGTATCCCTTGTGCTTGGAATAGTGCTTAGAGCATAGTAACTGTTCTATAAATGCTTTGAACAAGTGAATATTACTTAATATAATTGTTATGGACATTTAAAAATAGTTTATGAAAAGTTATATAGCTGTAGTAAATGTTTGCAATATCCTGTGAGGTGAAAAATCAAGGGACAAAATTCTATATAGAATTCTACATACCACTGTTAGTATTGTATTAAAAAAAGTCAGTGGCAAAATTGTGTTAGTTTATGAATATATTTATATAAATTGTCCAATTAATTTCTAAGACAGAATACTTAATATGTATTTCAGTACTAGTACAATGTACATACTTAGAAAATATTCCTAAAATATTTAGTCATCTCATGATTTTTAACTGTTTTCTAAAGGCCTGCAAAGTATCCTACAGTGTTCATAAATCTTCACTTCTCTTTTTACTGTTCTTAGCCCTCTGTACATGAGGGCTACATGGATACATTCAAAGCAATGGCATACAATAGTTGTATTCACAGTACTTTGCCTCAGTGCAAGGTTGGTATAAGATGTAAAGTGTATGGAATCTCAATTTAAAAAGTGTAAAAATCCATTTAGAGAAAAATAGCTATAATTCTAATTTTCAATGCCTTGATTATGTAATATTTCTCAAAAGTCAACAATTTTTCTTATAGATACAAAATATCAGCACTTGTATTCACATATGATTCCTAAGTTTACCTCCAGTGTAAACATTTATTTGAAACTAACTCATAGTTTTAATCTCCAGCATATTTTATCTCAACACTTCAGTGCAATGGACTATTTCCTAGAGAACTCCAACCAGTCATGATGCTATCACATTAGTAGCAATTTTAGACAATTTGAAAGAGGAAAAGTGAACATTTTTCCTTTTAGATGACTTTTGGAAACTACATCTGAAAGCCCATTTAGACTATCAAACTTATCATTGTCATAAATAAAGGCAAGGGCAGGATTGACAGAACATTGACTGGAATCAGGAGGCCGGTGGTGACTTCTGGATACTATTTCTCTTCTCTGTGGTTAGTTTTGGATAATGGCTAGCTTCTGGTCATTTTCTTTCTTTCTTTTTGTGATCATTCAGTTGGTGAGCATTGTCTGAATCCACTCAGGCTGTATTCATTTTTTATTGATGAGTAGTTCAGCAAGCACATCTAATAATTACAATGATTCATTATGCTTAAAATAACTTTATAATTTATAAAGCAATTACAGATGCACCATGTCTAGACCTGTCTACACAGTTCTTAGTGATACAAAATATTTTCCTCATATCACAAATCAAGTCTCAAAAAGTTTGAAGAATGTACAAAAACTTAGTGAACTCTTGCCTTCTAATTCTGTGCTTTATTTTTTCACTACCCCACACTGTCTTTCTTGCATCATGTAGTGTGATAAAAGGTTCAAAGTTGTGTAAAAATTTTATTTTTTATCTTTTTAAATTTTTATATAATATAACATCCTGACCTTTGGATCTATGTCTATTTGGATGCAAACTTATAGCATCATTTGGAAAGACCAGTGTAGTTTATAATAAATGCACTTAAGTAAGTAGGCCCAAAATATCTTTGGACTAATTGAGATCCAGACACTTGCATTTCTCATGAAGTGAAGTGAAGTGAAAGTCACTCAGTCAATATTTGATATTTCCCATAAAACTTCAAGAAGCACATTAGTGTTCCTATGAAAGTTCTTAGAAATATATTGATTTTTTCTCATTATTCTTTTGGAGTTCTAAAGGAGATTGTAAATAAAAGCTGGGCAACATTCAAGTGTTGATGTTTTCATAAATAACTTACCTTTAAATCAGTAGCATTTGTCAAGAATGAATTATAATAATTATCTATGGTAAAAATAAAAATAATACTTATATAGAAATCAGAAATTATTTTAAATAACAGCAGATTAACTTCATTTAAACTTCAGGAGCCTAAGGTTAAGTATTATTGCCTGTTTCTAATAGAAAAACATTTAAATACCAATGCTATTTCTACATTTCCATAGCTTTTGAACTTGATCTTACTCAATATTTATTTGATAAAATCTTCAGTAGATATCAGAAAGGGAAAGGAAAATGTTTGTCTGTTCTTGTACCCATGAATCACATAAGGATTTTTGGTCCTCAGCATATACACCTAGATTTAGAGAAATATAGGCTTTTTATATCATTATACTGAAATTCTTAAAAATGAAGTATTATTTGTAGCAATTAGCAAATTCTTGAATGGACACAGTCTTTTTTTTTTTTTTTTTAATTTTTCTACATTAAATTAGTTTAGAGACATAGCCCCTCATCCTTCTGACAGGAAGGGAAAAATAGTCATTCCTGAAAAACTGGTCTCCTTAATGAGACCTTCCCTCAATGGGAAGCATTTTACCAGAACCTACCTGACTTGCAGGGAAAAGGCAATGGCACCCCACTCCAGTACTCTTGCCTGGAAAATCCCATGGACGGAGGAGCCTGGTAGGCTGCAGTCCATGGGGTCACAAAGAGTCGGACACTTACTGAGTGACTTCACTTTCACTTTTCACTTTCATGCATTGGAGAAGGAAATGGCAACCCACTCCAGTGTTCTTGCCTGGAGAATCCCAGGGACAGTGGAGCCTGGTGGGCTGCTGTCTGTCCGGTCTCACAGAGTTGGACACGACTGAAGCAACTTAGCAGTAGCACCTGACTTACAGAAGTGGGAATATCCAACTCCAGTCCCCTGTAGTCTTCCTGTTTCATCTAAGGGTGGGTAGGGGGAGCAGGGGAATGAGAAGTACTTTAATGAGAAGCTCATTAAAATACTGAGACTTAATCACAAGGAATACTAAGTCCTTCCTTTCCCACCACACTTCACCACCATGTCAGTAGGGTTCCTGTATAACAATAGGTGATCAGACCTGAAAGAATTTATATCTCAGATTTCATTCTATAAGAAATCTCTTGATGGAAACTCAAAGACAATGGGGATGCATAACTAAGGACATCAGAGGAGCTGTTACCTCTGATGTGTAAAACTATGGCAAGCAGTAAATACGACCAATTAGCCAACTTGAGCACTTAAATGTAGAATTGTAAACAAATGCAGTTTTTGTTTTTGTTTTTCACTTTGCTCATTGAAAAGAAACATAGGGCTAGCAAGGATTCACAGACTCATGTCAGTGTATGGCAAAACCCACTACAATATTATAAACTTAAATAAATAAATATTTTTCAAAGTTAAAAAAAAAAAAAAAAAAAAAAGTGTTGTCCTGGTTTGTGCTTATGCTATGTTGCTTTAGTGTGTCCGATTCTTTGTGACCCCACGGGCTGTAGCCCATTAGGCTATTCTGTCTACAGGATTCTCCAAGCAAGAATACTGGAATGAGTTACCATTTCCTTCTCCAGGGGATCTTCCCAACCCACAGATCGAACCTATGTCCCTTAAGATTCCTGCATTGGCAGGTGGGTTCTTTACCCCTACGGCTATCTGGAAAGCCCCTTTCCTGGTTTAGCAATCCTTAAAAGTTTCTGAGTTTCAAGAGTGATTAAATATGTATTTACCTGTTCATTCCACGTTTCATTTTTGACCACCTACAGCAAAAGGTGTTGCTGTAGAGATCACAGCTGCCCAATACCCTGTCCTCATGCAGCTTATATTCTAGCTATAGGGAGGCAGATAGTAGAGAAATAAATGAGTAAGACATATAATGTTTTAGACAGTAATAAATTCTATGAAATAAATCAGGGGAAAATGAGTGTTTGATATTTCAAATAAATAGCATGTTCAAGAAAAACCTTATAAAAGTAAGTCCTGAAATATAGCAAAGATGCATATTAAACATTCATTCCTTAAAATTCAAAATGTATTTGAGTGATAGGTAGTGTGAGCCTCTGAATGATTTGGAGTAGCTCAGAACTACCTAAGATTGCTTAGGCAGGGGGAAGATGGCTAATTCCTGGAGTTTTTAAAATCTATTAGGACAAATTTCACAGTAAAGTTTTTAAAATAGATACAAATAAAGGGATTTTGTGTGTGTCTAAATAAAATAATTTATATAATGTATAAGGAAATGTAGATTTGAATTCTCTGATTAATTATAAACTGAATGGTTCTACACTTTCATTATTTTCCAGTATGATAGCCTCAAGAGATACCTCTTATTCCTCTTCTACTGAACATTTATGTGTTAAGTCATTCATTTGTCTTTCTATTCACTTCTAATTTGTCAGTGAACCTTTAACTGACATTTGTTAAAGTTCACTAAATTTGGAAAAGATTCTTGAGGATTAAGAAGTGTCAGAAATAGTTCTGTGTTAAAAACAAAGGGTCAGAAGCAAAGCCTCATTAGTATAGATCTATTTAATGGAGTGCTTGGCATAAATTTTGGATTACATAAAAAGAAAATAAACACTTTGCAGAAAAAAAAAAAAAGAACTATTTGCATAAAGATAGCCATTGGAGAGTTTATACTTCATTAACCTGTTGAATCTTGTAAAAGGTCAGAAGGAGAAATCATATTAAAAACCATAAAGAACTCAGTAGAGATAATGTACTTAATTCCTAGATTATAAGATGACTCTCTGAGTCTAGGCCTGAAGTAAAATATCTTAGAACAAATAATTTTCTTAATAATAGGAATTAAAGTGCTCTATAAAATATATATATTATTAAATTAATATATAAAATAATAAAATGTTTATCAAGGACATTTGAAGTCTTTTTAAAGTTCAGTAAAGCAAAGCTTTAATAGAGTTTCCAGAAAATTGCACTTTGCTGATATTCAGGGAAAAAGTTATCTAAAGCTGATTCAAAAATATGAGTATCATTTTTAAAGGTCTGATTTACATTTAACAATTTCCTGATATAAACATTATAAGAATTTTGTTTAACAACACTTAATAAATTTTCTTCATAATAACTGCTGAATATGTATGACTATCTGACTTCTTACAACTTCTTACTAATTATCCTGATATTTTATCCTGTAAAATAAGTTTAATGTATCTTTCTTACCCTAGATTTTTTTAAATCCAGCAATTATTAATATATCCTCTCCTTTCTCTTTTACATCTTCCATTATTCTCAGTTTCACCCTAATCATCTCAGTTACTCTGCATTTGTTAAACTTTCCAAACCTTCACCAAATGTGTAGCTGCTTTCTGTACCTCACAGTTTCTGTAGACTGTACCTCACAGTTTCTGTTCACCTCCATGGCTGCTTCTACTAGAGCAGAGTGCTTTATATTCACACTAATTCTACCTAAATCAATGTTAAGTTTTTTTGTTTTTTTGGCAGCCATGCTATTCAGGTCCAAAATAAACTATCTCCATTTTCCACCCTTCAAAATTACTCATGTGTATGTGTAAGAAAAACCTTACAAAAGTAAGTCCTGAAATATAGCAAAGATGTATATTAAACATTCATTCCTTAAAATTCAAAACGTATTTGAGTGATAGGTAGTGTGAGCCTCTGAATGATTTGGAGTAGCTCAGAACTACCTAAGATTGCTTAGGCAGGGGGAAGATGGCTAATTCCTGGAGGTTTTAAAATCTATTAGGACAAATTTCACAGTAAAGTGTGTGTGTGTTTAGACAGAGAGAAAAGAGAAGTGAACCAGAAAGAAAAGAACTGTCTGTTCTTTCACTTCACCAATTTCTCTCCAAGATTTAATATAAATGCCTTCTAAATAATAGCCTTGCTTTTCTATTTCTGGAATATAAGTTACTGTAAAACTTGTGAAAAGTTTCACCTATAAGTTTGGAATAATTAATGAGATGATTTTATATAAACCAATCAGAGTGACATATTTGTTTGAAGGAAATCAGTTGATTCTAAAATAAGAGTAATATATAATCCTTAAAATTTATTAGAAGGATATTAAGTGGAACTCTTTCAAGTTTAATTCAAATTCCACATCCTAAAGAAAGCTCAATTAAAATAAACTATCTTGAGCAAACAAAAGTTTTTGTTGAAAAGATGCAAGTAACCTGAAATTAGAGAGCAGCTTTACAATATCGATAAGAAGCACTGGACATAGTGGCTCAGACAGTTATGAATGCCTGCAATGCAGGAGACCTGGGTTATATCCCTGGGTCCAGAGGATCCCTTGGAGAAGGGAATGACTATCCACTCCAATCCCTGGGTCCAGAGGATCCCTTGGAGAAGGGGATGGCTGCTTACTCCAATATTCTTGCCTGGAGAATTCCATTGACAGAGGAACCTGGTGGGCTACAGTCCATGGAGTAGCAGAAGAATCAGAGGTGACTTTGAGTGACTAAAAAACATTTTTATTTTTTACAGTGTCAATAAGAAGCACTAGAAAGACAAATATCATTTGCATTTTCTCTTTTGCTTTAGATATACTAATTTTATCATTAAAATTTGTACAAATTATCATATATTATATACCACCATATGTCCCATTTAACAATTATTTATTTGATTTACTAAAAATTTTTACTTTGCAAATACTGTAATAATGTGTGAAATTATTCAATTCTCAAGTAATTATTTATCCACAATTGAATAATTTTCAAATTAAGTTTCTTGACTTTTTAAATTTTCCTTCTCTGTATTATAAAATAGCTGAGCAGTTTTAAAAAATATTTATTTTATGATGTTTTTATGTCTCTTTATACTTTAAAGAGTGGAGCCTAAGGGACTCTTAATCAAATAAAATGTTAGAAGGAGGTTTTGTTTGTGATACAGTTAATATGGTAGGACATTGTAATCTGCCCAGGCAGAATTTCTTTCTCATTATTGGAATAGTATCTCCTTGTTTTAAACAATTGCTTCCCACCTCAAGCCAGCAGCTAGCAATATTTTCTGAGTGATAGTGGCCATAAGTTTATAAAATCTCAGCCATGTACCCTCAGGGGCTTTCTAAGACATTAGGGTCTAACCTAGGGTTGGTCAGACATAGCACTTAATCATTTTTGACCATAAAAATTAATTCAGGAGACAGTCATTTGAACCAAACTTTTTTTTTTTTTTTTTAATCTGGGATTTTATCTTTTCAGCCTGATTCTTGGCAGTAAAAGTCCTTTTGCTTTATTAAATAAAAGATATGAGCCCAAAGCTTCACTGGCTCCAAATTTAAAGAAAAATCTCTGTTTTGAGATTTCTTGTATAAGAGAATGATGAAAAGGAGAGAAAGTAGACAGAAAGTGCCTGGTCTCTAATTTAGCCAACTCTATATCATTTCCTTTCCTAATCATATGAACTCTTTACTTCTAAAGTAGTTCAATTTGAATTCCTGACACTGGAAATTGAAAAAGTTCCTAATAAGATAGTAGTTAACCAAGCAGGAACATCATTTATTCACTCATACCTAATCACAAGTTAATGCAATAGTTGTCGTCCATGAGACACACATTTAGAAATTACCCACAGTCCTCCTTTCCCTCTTGCTACCTGTCTCCCGATATAACACCACTGCTGCTAAGTTGCTTCAGTCGTGTCTGACTGTGCAACCCCATAGACTGCAGCCCACCATGCTCCCCCGTCCCTGGGATTCTCCAGGCAAGAACGCTGGAGTGGGTTGCCATTTCCTTCTCCAGACAACAGCACTGAACATTGAAAACAGTGGGGAGGATACTTCCCAAATTAAAGGATATATTTTATCCAGCACACAGAGTGTGCCAGTTTCATAAATATTTATTTAGATGCCAAGGATGGACATCACACCTTGTTACAATATCTATTTCAAGCTTGCAAGAAGTCAGACTTGGTAAAGAAGAGGCAATTGCTTAGAAGAATGGAAGGGATAGAAGAAAGGACAATTTCCTAGAGTGGGGCAATGAAAGAAAACAGAGTAGGACACTCTTCTTGAACTAATGCAGTTCACCTAAAGGAAATTTGGAGTGCTTCAGCCTCTCCAGAATTCCCTAGGTGTGCTATTGGACTAATGATTTAGGAAACCTGGTGTTATAGATGTAGCAAAATCACTGGTTTTCCAACTCCTGATGGCAATCTGTGCATATGTACATCTGTACTCTCTCACTTGTTTTTATGAATGTATTATTATTAATTAATAAGATTTTGTTTGATCCATTGTTTTCCTCTACCTAACCAATGTATGTTCTGTATAACAAATTATGCTTTACCACAAAACTTTTCTGAATGTGACCTTTCTAATTAAACATTTTAATGCTGCATTCCATATAACAGTTGGATAGAACTGTTGTTGATGTTTTGCTATTCCTCTTTTCAGTACTTTTAGTTGTTAATGGTTATTTCCCAGCAGGTATTGTTCTGATAAATCATTGTTTAATATAATACCAAGAATAATAAATCTAGTATCGACTGTGTTGGAGCTTATAACTCCTGCTCCAACAATTCTATGGAAGAGAAAATGGTTGTATTTATTTAACCTCAAAAAAATTACTGAGTGTCAGATTTAAAAACAGAGAAAAAAACATTTTATTTACTTTTAAATGGGGAGTTATTAACGTGCCATAAGCAAATGATGTTTTAATTTAAAAACCTTCCTTTTCTCTATAAGATTTTCAGTGTTATATCTACTAGTCTAACCATTGCACTAGTTAAAAATCCCAAATAGATGCACTTTATTTGTTTCCTCCTACCTTGATTATCTTTCTGTTATGGAAAAAAGAAGTGAGAAAAAATGGAGGAAATAGCAAAACAAGAATAGAGATCTGTGAATGTAAATATTTGAGACCCTGATAATCTAGACAATTATAAACATTAGGTACTGTACAGAAAAAAAAAAAAATGTAAAGCCAAGAAACTATTTAAATAGCACTGATTTCATGAGATTTTCAGTTTGAGCTTAAAGTATTTGTAGGAGTGAAATGATAAACATTTGGTAGTTGAAAAGGACTGAATGTCATTTAAAGGGGCTTCCCTCGTAGCTCAGCTGGTAAAGAATTCACGTGCAATGAGGGAAACCTAGATTCAGTCCCTGGGTTGGGAAGATCCCCTGAAGGAGGGCATGGCAACCCATTCCAATATTCTTGCCTGGAGAAGCCCCATGGACAGTGGAGCCTGGGGGCACACAAAATACAAAATGGAATATTGGGGAAATACCAGAGTTAATTTCAAAATACAAAATGGAATATTGGGGAAATACCAGAGTTAATTTCAGAAGTTTGTGAGCCAGCTTTTGAGAAAGTTGGTCTTAAGAGTGAGGACAGCAGATGGAGCCAATAAGTAGGGATGACAAACAGTAGCATTACTTGGCCTCAGACTCGTCAAGGATATCCCTGATTCTATCACACTCACAAAAAGAAAAGAGTTTTCAAGTCAACAAGTTATGTGCTGAATGTAAGCTACGTTCTTTTAGAAATGCATTAGGTCTTCTAGAGGGTCATTTGGGCTCTCAGGGCAGCAGTTCAACATAAGATAAGCTGCAGCTTGGAGGAAATAATAGGCTCCATGACAGACTCCAGGAATACTTAATTCAGTAGTCTGCACACTTGCCAAACCTGATGGATGACCTTCACATCTGCTCTGTGTTTTTTAAATCTTAAATGGTATCATCTTGACTTAATTTTTTTAATATATTTATCTGAAGATTTATGTAAGTTAGAATTGCTTTACAGTCCTCATGTTTTTAGTCCTGTGGTATATCTGAATGCCAAGCGTGAACCTGTATTTACAAGATAATACTATGATGTATTGTCATTCTGTTATTGCAGTTGTTCATTTCCCATTTTCTCATAGAAAACATGACCCATGATGCAGTAATCACAACAAAACACTTTACTTCTATTTTTTTATGTTGATAATTGAAAAAAAGGAAACATATATATGTGCATATTTGACCCAAGGAGAATAGAGTATCATTTGCCTTGACATTGTTTCAGAGAAGGACAAAATTCATGTCTCAGAGTTTTGACTTGGCTTTAATAAAGAGACATCTTCAAATAACTTAATAAATCAAAGTGGTTCAGCTCTACTCCAAGCCTAGCTTAGCTATTAAATTGTTCTAATACAACATTCACATATCTTGGTTCAGTTTATAAGTTGTTCACATTTCTAATGACTATTTTCAGTAGTTAATCCTTTCTAATCATATTTGTATGTTTATGGTCTAGGGCATGGTAGAAAGAAAGCAGATCAAAGAGAAATAAGCATAAAATAATATCAATAATTCTTTTAAAGCATATGGTTATTAACCAAAGGCTTTACTGCAAATGCTTAACTTCTTGTCAGAGGTTAGCAGTAAAAGAATGTAAAAAAAGAAAAAGGTCTGCTCTCTTAAAGTCAAGGTTAGGATCTAGGCTCCATTGCTTACCATAAAGCTGATCTTAGGCAGGTTGTGTATGCTGAGTTTCCTTATATGGAAAGCAGGAAGAATATTAGAATCTGTTACAAGGATAAACTGACAATTTAATGACTATGCAATATATGTAATCATTTTACTCTGCTTATTGTAAAATAAATATAATCCAGGAAACTAGTAGCATAGGAAGGCACCATTATAGAGTACTGATGAATTAGTGTATTACAACATTTTTGGTGACTTTCACAATGTTTTTCTCATCTTTTTCCTAAGCAAAAACTGGCTTTTATAAAATTTTATTACATGGTTTTATTTCAGGAAAGCATAATAAATGAGAGATAATATAAATCTGTATTTCCTAAACACTAACAATCTGTAACATTACTCAGAAAATTGTCTAGGACATAGCTTTCCCATCTTAACAAAAAACTATCGCTCTCAAAAATGTTAAGTTTTCACTAATGATATTTTAATTAAATATGATATGCATTGTTGTTGCCATTCAGTCACTAAATCATGTCTGACTCTTTGCATACCCATGGTCTGCAGCACTCCAGGCTTCTCTGTCCTGCACCATCTCTCAAAGTTTGTTCAAATTCGTGTCCATTGAGTCAGTGATGCTATCTAGCCATCTCATCTTCTATTGCCTCTTCTCCTTTTGATATACTTAGGTATACATTATTGCAATTGCTTTGTAATGTTGCCATCAAGAAAGCAGTCCTTTTTCTTTTTTATACTATTGTATTCCTAAGGCTAAGACATTGTTTATAGTATTATAGATACAGACTTATAAGAATTGGTTTTTGAATGAAGTGTCATTTAAGTGGTTCTACCTTTTACAGTCTACATGAGGTAATGTAATGATATCATGATGACTCTTATACCCAAATTATTAGTATGTAAGTCTCCTTGGTATAAATATTTCCACATGACTCCTGGTGATTTCTGATGCATCCTGGAGCTTATTTCATGTGCTTCTAAGGACAAATCTCATGTTCCACTCTCACTTCCCATTGTTTTGGATGTATTGCTGTGTTTGCTCCCCATGTTACATAAGATGTCGTTGCTGAGCCCAACAGTTTTCATTGATGGTGGTAGCTCTTGGTTTGGTGCAGTGGAGCAATGTCCTTTGTTTCTTTGTCATTTCCTCATGCATTCAATTAATATATAGCTTAATTTGACTGAATTAAATAATTTAAAGCTAGCTGTGACTATTAACTTTTTAATAATTTTTGATAGCACAACTAAGCTTAAACTGTAATTTTTAACACTAATTGAGGGAACATACAGGACATGCAGAGAAAGTAGAAAACAGAGAGGCATAATACCTGGCCTGCATATAGGCCTGAGTTTCACAGCAGCTGTAATATGGACATTTTGGGTTGGATATTCTTTAACAAGTAGCTGCCCTGTGCCTTGTAGGATATTTGATAGTATACATTACCTAGAAGCCAGTAGCATCATTCCAAGCCATAGCAATCCAAAATGTTTTGGGACATTGCTAATGCTCCTGGGGAACAAAAATTCTGATTGAGATCCATTCATCTGGGGATGAGGACAAGCTTGTGGCTATCAACTTGGTTTGATGATGGACCTCTCTAGCAACCCTTGTGGAAGTTTGGGTCTAAATTCTTAGGTATGTGATGGCTTGAAATATTTCCTAGAAATATCATCATTCTGAGAATGCTCCATTTATATAAAATGCTTTCTAATGACCTTTCTGGAAAAATAACACAAGTGAAGTCTCTTTTGTTAATGTTTTCAATGACATGACATTATCATAATATAATGTATGTATTTATTATTGGAATTGATTTTATTTTAAAGTTCCAAATTTGGATTTTAATGTTTGGACTATTTGACTTATTTCTTATTTTTCTCTGGTACTTCTTCTATTGAAACCAATCTTTTTATTTAAAAATATTTTCATATTGAGTCATATAAAAAGTAAAATCCCTGCAATGTAATATTCTTTTTTAAAAGTTATATTTCATATACTTGTATATTGGGTTGATAAGGGGAAGGAGAACTAATGAAACTATTGAGATATTTTTAGAATTTTTAAAGTTTAATTTGCCTGTTCACCTGGGCACTTTAGGGAATTTAAAAGTATTTTGATATAATATTCCAGTGAGATGAGTCATCACCAAACGGCCTGTTCTTTTTAGTGCTAATATTGTTCACGCGTCAACACCTGCTTCTTCAGAGATGGTAGCAGCTGTTTGAGTTGGAAAAAGGAATGAAACCTTGATAGTTTCACACTCAGTACTACTATATAATGAGCTCAGCCAGCTTCCGAAAATCCACTTATCTTTTGTAGAAAAGTGAGACATTGCTTGCAGAAACTTTTTTTATTCATAAATGAATCATTATAAACATATGATGGCACATTTTCAAAAATACTATGAATTTAATGAACAATTTAATGAACAAATTGTATAAAACAATTTAATGAACAATTTAATGAACAAATTGTATAAAACCTATTTAATTTAACCAAGAATACATATTATCATGGTGTCAAAGAGTCAGGAATTCCTTTTAAAGTCATAATATACCTTGGTTTTATGTTGGTTTATAATATGTATATAGTTTGTGAATTTATGATTTATATTCAATGGCTTAATTTAAAATATAAAACATAAAGCCCCAAATGTTCTTCTAGCCATAACATTTGTGTATTTGCCCATCTATGTCTTTCTGACACAGTCTTTTAGACAGTATCTCATGTAAATATAAATCATAATGTCCCCTTAAAATATCCAGTAGTGCTTAGAAAATAATCATAGCATTTAATAATAGATTATATTCAAATGAAATGTATGACATCAGACACAAAGAATACTGAAATATGTAATGCCTAAGCAAAACTGCATTCCTCTGTGTTTTTTAAATTTGTAGAGACAGAAGTAGTTTGTGGAGAATGGGTATGTGACAGTACTTGAAGTCTTTAACATTTGAAGTTAGCCAGCAGTTGTCCTTACTGAAGTCCTGCAATACTTTAAACTTGGAGTTGTCCTTGAAGACCATGGGGAGGTTTTGTGCAGAACTCAGTGACCCATTTACTTTACAAATTTGAACCCAATATTGCACCTGTGCTCTGCAGTGCTTGTTTTACCTCTGAGTGATATTCAAGGTGTTGTGTTTAATCAACCAAAACCTATATGGTTTGGCCTATCATTTTCTTAGAGATAAGAGTTTCTTCTCAGTTATGAAGGATAGAGGTTACAGAAAAGTGAGGAGACTGTTGGAAATTTGTAACCATAAATACTCTGATTCTCTGCTGGAAATAAAAGTTTACAGCTGAGGATATAGCCTAACTGGATTTTTAAACCAAAGTATCAAAATTGGAATGGTAATAGACATCTACTAGGACTGAGGAAAATGCTGTCTAACCTTTAGTAGACATTTAGGATCTATTATACTAATTTCACATTATCTAGCCAAAGTACCCACCACCTGCAGCATCGGCAGATGTATTATTCAGCCGCTTAAGGACCTTACACCTGTGTTTGATTTCATTTCAGCTTTAGTTTAACATCTTGAATTAGATCCTCTAAGGTATCTTCATTATCAACTGAATTTTTAGACAATTTATACCACAGAGCGTTTATGATAAAACACACACACAGAGCAACATCTCACCTCAATTCTGGCCATTATGTTTTTAAATGCAACCAAAGTAATGACCTTAGGAAACTTGATAAACCAATGTATGCTGTACATCACAGTTTTAATTTTCATTTTCATACAGTAGCTCAGTTTACTACACATATCTGGAATGTAGTCATCTAGAAAAAAGGCTTCATTGTTATTTCTGTGGGAAAAGTTCTGTTCCATTCTATCTGATTTAAAATTGAATCCAAAATTTTAGAAATGGGTGGATCATTCATGAGAAAAGAGAGAAAGGGGGAAGAGAATAAGCAGGGATCACTGAGTGTGCTGTACATAGCTGGTGAGAGAGTACGACCACTGTGCCACAGTAAAGACAGTAAACCATCCTTAGGCACTAATTCTTTCTAGCCCAGGAGCAAGGTGCTACCTGGCCTGCCCCTTAGGGCAGCCAGGCAAGTACTACACCCACATTTGAGAGCTTACTAAAGGGTACAATTTCGACAGAATACCCTGGTTCCCATACTACATCATCTAATACACTTTACATCCTGCCAATATTACAGAGTATTATATTCATAGAATATTTCCTCAGGATGTCTTTTGACCTTGAGCCAACACCTCAAAGACTTTAAGTGCCCATCTTTCACAGATGACAGCTTATTCTCTCTCTCACATGGCAAAGAATGCCTGGCTCGATCGTAAAGCTTTTCATATGGGCCTCAGAAGGACCATTCCAGAATTTCTAATCCCTTCTAAGACTAATCTTCACATGTCTTTTTTTTTTTTTTTTTTAATATAGGTTTACATTCTGGTTTGGGGAGCCTTTGCTCTATCTTCTAGGACTTCTGTGAATCACAGGGTGAAAATGCAGGAGAAATGTTGAAGCAAATACTTCCAGATGTTTTTTCTGACAATGGCTATTTTCTGTACACTTGGACAGATAATATATAGCTTTGTGTGTATAGCTTTGTTTAAGAAGATACGTGGCAATGATAACTTTATTTATCAGATTACCTTCTGTTCTTGGTCTGTAAGGAGAATGGAAAAGTCTTCAAATAGTGTCAAGTAGCATGTACTTTAGAGCTGATGAATGACTTCATACTTACTTCTACATGATGGGATGGTCTCGTCTTGGATTCATAGCAAATGGTAGCTGTGATAGGGCCCCCTAAATTCATTTTGTCAGTGTCCTCATCATGGTAGCTCAGCACACATGTTCACATCAGATAGAAAGTTTCACCTAGCCTTCCTCAAGCTTAATGAATATTGTACCATCTTCATGATAAGCACAGTGATTTTACAATTGTGGACCCAGCTCTAAGCACCCAGTTCTAAAGAGCAGCCCAATTAAACTTACACATATGTATCTGTGTATAAGAAATATACTCAAAGTCACAACATGCAAAAAATGTCTTTATATTTTGAAAATGTGAAGCATTTCTATTAGCCTCCAATATAACATTAAAAAAAGAAAGAAACCACATGTGCTTTGTATTATTTGAAGTAGAACAAGTAATCTGAAAGAGTATGGAATTTTACATCAAATGAATTGCAATAATGTCTTTGTTATCAAAAAACTGAAAAAGCAAGATAATAATAAAAAACAAAATTTTTATGTTAAGAATTAGAAAAGAAAAATATTTTTGTCATTGTCGTTGTTGTTCAGTCACTTAGTCATGTCCAACTCTTTGTGACCCCATGGACTGCAGCATGCCAGGATTTCTTGTCCATCACCATCTCCCAGAGCTTATTCAAATTCATGTCCATTGAGTCGGTGATGCCATCCAACCATCTTATCCTCTATCATCCCCTTCTCCTGCTGCCTTCAGTCTTTCCCAGCATCAGAGTCTTTTGCAGTGAATCAACTCTTTGCATCAGGTGGCCAAAATATTGGAGCTTCAGCTTTAGCATCAGTCCTTCCAATGAATATTCAGGATTGATTTCCTTTAAGATTGACTGGTTTGATCTCTTTGCAGTCCAAGGGACTCTCAAAAATCTTCTCCAGCACCACAATTCAAAACCATCAATTCTTTGGAGATCCTCCTCTTACATCCATACACGACTACTGGAAAAACCATAGGTATATGCTGTCTAGGTTTGTCATAGTTTTTCTCCCAAGGAGCAAGTGTCTTTTAATTTCATGGCTGCAATCACCATCTTCAGTGATTTTGGAGCCCAAGAATATAAAGTCTTCCACTGTTTCCCCATCTATTTGCCATGAAGTGATGGGACCAGATGCCATGATCTTAGTTTTTTGAATGTTGTGTTTTAAGCCAGTTTTTTTTTTTTTTTTATTTTTACTATTTGTGTTTATTCATTTGTGTAACTTTATTCTCTTCCATTTGTTATTGTCTAGTAATGGTGCTAACTGGTTTATATTGGATCGAATTTATGAAGTAAAGGAGTACTATCCTAGAAGTATTGTTGAACCTTTGTAAAAAATGTAAATAAATAAAATATTATGGTTGTGATGTTAATGACAACAAAAAAAAAGCAATACAAATTGAACTTTTGCATTAATTAATGACATAGTTCCTGTATGTGGAATTTGCCATAGACATACTATAATGCTATCAAGAAAAATCAATTTCTCACTGTAGAGAAGACTATTTTGCTTATTAGCAAAGTACATTTAAAAGATAAAATAATTTATTTACAAAGAAGATGTTTTTTTCTACTGCTTGCAAAACAAAATGGTTTTAATTCTTATTCAAGACCTATGTTAAGTAATTCTTTTAAAACCTTTTAAAAAGGGTACTAGATACTCTTCTTGACTCTTAAATCCCAAATTAGTGCTAAATTCTAAAGACTGATTTTTATATAAATGGTATATTTGCAACAGGATCTGAAATATTATTCATTATATAATGTATAAAACATAATGAAACATGATTGAAAAAGTGAAACTAGAATATATATCTGTGAAAGTTTCCAGAACATTTACTTCTATATTAATTCATCCATTTGTTATAGAATATCTTCCTTCCAGTTGATTACAGTTCTTTTTATAAGGGCTCAGAGGGTAAAGCATCTGCCTGTGATGCAGAAGACCCAGGTTCAATCCCTGGGTTGGGAAGATCCCCTGGAGAAGGAAATGGCAACCCACTCCAGTATTCTTGCCTGGAGAATCCCATGGACAGAGGAGCCTGGTGGCCAACAGTGCATGGGGTCGCAAGGAGTCAGACACAACTGAAGGACTACACTTAGACTTACTTACTTAGTCACTAAATCTTATCTGACTCTTTTATGACCCCAGGCTCCTCTGTCCATGGGATTTCCCAAGCAAGAATACTGGAGTGGATTGCCATTTTCTTCTCCAGGAGATCTTCATTACCCATTGATTGAATCCACATCTCCTGCATTAATAGGCAGGTTCTTGCCTGAAGAATCCCCATGGATGGAGGAGCCTGGTAGGCTACAGTCCACTGAGTCACAAAGAGTCAGACACAACTGAGCAACTTCACTTTTCACTTTACCACTGAGCCATCAGGGAAGCATAGGGTTAGCAGATATTTTACAAGTATTATCATTCAGACAGTTTTCTTACATGTGAACCTCCTACCTCCTTTATAAACAGGATCACTTTTATGCCTCAACCTAATGAGCACCCTACAAAGGTGTCTGTTTGTTTCATTTGCTTTGCTTTGATTGCTTAGTTTGGCCTGGCTTGATTTGGTTATCTTGGTTTATTTTGCAAAGGATGTGAAAATAACTTTGTAGGAATAAAATATAACAAAAGTTATGAGATATGTTGAGGCAAGAATTGTGCATGTGTCAATGACAGTTGCCATGTAGTCTTGGCATGAAGCTAGTATCTGCAAAATGTATTTGTAAATGACAATAGTTCTTGTATCCCCATTCAATTTTTTTGTCCCTGTGAGAACATGGCAACCCACTCCAGTACTCTTGCGTGGAAAATCCCATGGATGGAAGAGTCTGGTAGGCTACAGTCCATGGGGTTGCAAAGAGTTGGACACGACTGAGCGACTTCACCTCACCTCACCTATGATAACTTTTTAGTTAAGTATCCAAGGTATAGGAAAATGGCCAGGCATACCTAGATGAACTGAAATATGAAATGGAGAAGTATCCAGAGTGCATTTCCTAATTTTGCTCCCTATTTCTTGGATAAATCAAATGCGACACTTCATTTATACCTGCTTCCTCACTTTTGCTACATCTTGACTGTCAATTTAATTTTTGATGTTTCCTCTTAATAGCTTACCCACTATTGAATATTTTCTGTGTGAAGTACTTAATATTCCCATTTTACAAATGAGAAGATTGAGGCTTAGGTTAAATAGTCTATCCAAGTTCTATGCTCTCACTTCAGCACATCATTATGCCTGTAAAGAACTTGAAAACCTGAACTGGCTCTGCAAATAGTAGAATAAATTATTTCTGGCTTAGCAAATATATTAGCTATTTTATATTAAAGAACAATGAAGACAAATATTTAATTTTCAATTAATAATCTCAGTAGGTGAAAATGCCCAGATCTTATGTGAATCACAATGTGGTTAATAGATAATTTTTGAAAAATTTGAATTATGGTAAAGTAACCTGATATAATGGAGAAGGCAATGGCATCCCACTCCAGTACTCTTGCCTGGAAAATCCCATGGATGGAGGAGCCTGGTAGGTTGCAGTCCATGGGGTCACTAAGAGTCGGACACGACTGAGTGACTTCACTTTCATTTTTCACTTTCATGCATTGGAGAAGGAAATGGCAACCCATTCCAATGTTCTTGCCTGGAGAATCTCAGGGACAGGGGAGCCTGGTGGGCTGCTGTCCATAGAGTTGCACAGAGTTGGACACGACTAAAGCAACAGCAGCAGCAGCAGCAGCAGCCTGCTATAAAGAGATACTATCCTTGCTAAAATGTTAATTATTTCAAAATGGAAATCTGATTGTTCTTAGGGTAATTGACTAGGCCACTGGGTTACGTGATTCGGCTGTTCATGATGTTTCTTCCCTTAAATTGCGGTTTGGAACTATTATGAAAGATGGGCTTCTTTCACTGAAGTCGATAGTTAATTTTTCAGTGTCCCTTAACTGCTAACATTTGAAGTGAACATTTTTATTACTGAGATGAGATGCTTTTGGAATCACTACTGGGATAAGAGTCATAGTGGTTTTTGCAATGATGGAAAGGTTAGAACAATTAGAAAGTACTCATGGTGTAATTGGGATCATGAATTACTGGTACATTATGAAACCATTTTAAATGGTTGGAGGAAAAGTAGAGTTAAAATAATAAAAGAACACCAATTTTAAATCACAAAGGTCATTTAATGATTGTTATTTACTCTATCACATATTTTTTTTCATTTAGGGGACACATTTGTTCCTTAATATTTATCATTGTGTATATTGTATTTTATATTTCTTATTATGTCCAAATAGTAAAGTTATTAATAGCCATTCCTCTAATAATAGTCTCATCTTTCATCTATTCTGTTAGAATATGGCATGCTGACATTCATTCTGAAGGATAATTTATTAATGTGTTAATGTACCCCGTGACCTGTAGATATCTAATAACTGCCAAAACAGCAGGACTGAGGTTTGTCCTGTGAGTCATATGTAAAAAATATTAACCTAATGTACCATCTTAGGATGGGACTCTGAGATATCATTATAAAGTTCTATTTACATATTCCTATTCTGAGTGCTGTAGCTTTTTCATGACATTCACAATCACTAATATTTTGTTGATGTTTAAAACAACTCAAACACTTTTCAGACTGTTCAGTGTTTGCTTGGTTTGGACATTCCTAGTATCTTTCACAGTATGAGATTATTTGTTAGGCTTCTCTTAAAATTCAAATAGTCCCAATGTGACCTGAAGGAAGTACAGCTTTCTGAGTTACCTTGATAATGGAAATGAATTCTGTTAGAGGTCTGGAAGGACTGAATTCAGCAACATAGACTCAAAGTCAGAAAAAAATTATTTGATCTTGATTTGATTGTCAGTGAATTTGGGTGAAACAAATTCCTGGATTCTCAGGGACTACATCCCATCCCTTAAAAGTTTCACTTCTACATCTTCTCCCTCTTTATTGCTTCATACTTGTTGATATATATACATGTTTACCTCTTGCTAAAAATAATAAACAACCAAATTCATATACCAGTCTTCTCAGCCCAGATATATCTGGGTACTCCAGTACCTCTGTCCACAATCTGAGAAACTGCTGACACTTTATCTAGACTATCCTTTGGCATCATTGATCTGCTGTACTGTCTATTTGTTCCCAATTTCAGTATTTATTTTTTCATAGCTTCACTTTTCTCCTCCTAGTTTCCTTTTGTAGATAATCTTGATTCCTCACTTCTTAAGTTGGATACTAGCTTATTTTTATCTGTCTTCTTTTCAAATATATTTATTTAAACATGCGTATGTCCCTTTTAATACAATTTTCACTCTATTCCTCAGCAATTGAGATGTAGTATGTTTGTTGTCATTCAATTCTAAGTCTTTGAAAAATCCCATTATGATTTTTGCTATGATTGTACATCAATTATTTAATTAATGTATAATTCTATTATTTTTGTTATTTATTTTTAAAAAGTTATTTAGACTGTGGTCATAGAATGTAATTCTTAGCCATTTCTTTAATCAGTTCAATACTTAAGTCTCAGTATTTAGACATTTTTGTAATTGCCTTATATAAGCTTGATAAGGATGAATATTCTCCATATATTTTTTTAATGTCCATTAAATTTATGTTATTGATTGTGTTTTTAAGGGATTTTTCCAGGCAAGAATGCTGGAGTGCGTTGCCATTTCCTTCTCCAGGGGATCTTCCCAACCCAGGGATCAAACTGGGTCTCCTGCATTGTAGGCAGATGCTTTACTGTCTGAGCCACCAGGGAAGTCAAATATTTTATACCTATATTTTTTCCAACATGATGTCAATATTGAGAGAAACATGTTAATATCTGCTACTTTGATAGTTCAGTTCAGTTCAGTCACTCAGTCTGTCCACCTTTTTGCGACCCCATGGACCATCTCCCCCCTCTCCATCACTGACTCCCAGAGTTTACCCAAACTCATGTCCATTGAGTTGGTGATGCCATCCAACCATCTCATCCTTTGTCATCCCCTTCTCCTCACACCTTCAATCTTTCCCAGCATCAGGGTCTTTTCAAATGAGTCCGCTCTTCACATCAGGTGGCCAAAGTATTGGAGTTTCAGCTTCAGCATCAGTCCTTCCAATGAACACTCAGGACTGATCTCCTTTAGGATGCACTGGTTGGATCTCCTTGCAGTCCAAGGGACTCTCAAGAGTCTTCTCCAAAACCAAAGTTCAAAAGCTGCTTTTAAATATGCTGTCTAGTTTGGTCATAATTTTGCTTCCAAGGAGTGAGTGTCTTTTAATTTCACGGCTGCAGTCATCATCTACAGTGATTTCGGAGCACCCCCCTCAAAAAAAAATAAAGTCAGTCACTGTTTCCACTGTTTCCCCATCTGTTTGCCATGAAGTAACGGGACTGGATGCCATGATCTTCGTTTTCTGAATTTTGAGCCAACTTCTTCACTCTCCTCTTTCACTTTCATCAAGTGGCTCTTTAGTTCTTCTTCACTTTCTGCCATAAGGGTGGTGTCATCTGCATATCTGAGGTGTTTGATATTTCTGTCAGCAATCTTGATTCCAGCTTGTGCTTCACCCAGCCCAGCGTTTCTCAAGATGTACTCTGCATATAAGTTAAATAAGCAGGGTGACAATATACAGCCTTGACGTACTCCTTTTCCTATTTGGAACCAGTCTGTAGTTCCATGTCTAGTTCTAACTGTTGCTTCTTGACCTCCGTACAGATTTCTCAGGAGGCAGTTCAGGTGGTCTGGTATTCCCATCTCTTTCAGAATTTTCCATAGTTTATTGTGGTCTACACAGTCAAAGGCTTGGTTTTGGCATAGTCAATAAAGCAAAAATAGATGTTTATCTGGAACTCTCGCTTTTTTGATTATCCAGCGGATGTTGGCAATTTGATCTCTGGTTCCTCTGCCTTTTCTAAAACCAGCTACTTTGGTAATCACTATATAAGTTTTCTTCTGGTTCTGTCAATTTTTGTGTATAAAATTTTTGCTTTTTTATTAAGTGTAAGCATTTTGGGGATTATTATGTATTCCAAGTGGATTGACCTATTTATCATTATATAATGACATTCTTGTGAGTTAGTAATAGTCATAAAGTTTTTATGATTTGTCTGATTTTTGCCCTATTAAAGAAATCAAATCTTTCTCACCTCATAGAAATATTTTCTATATTGTTTGAAATGTTGGCATTACTGTTTATTTTTTAATTAATCATTGTATCTTTCCTTTGTTTCTCTTGTCTTATTGTATTCACTGTAGCTTCAAGTAAACATTGTATAATAATAATGTTAGTAAGTGTTTTTATTTTTTAAAGTGTTTAATTGTTGATATGTCTTTAATATTTGACCAAGTATTATGCCTTTCTAAGCATGTGTGTATATATATATATATGAGTACATATAATTTTATACACTGTTGCATTATTATTTGGTATTTATCTATCCAACAACATTTTGATCTGTAAATTCCTTCAGGAGAGTTTTATTTTTTCAACAATTATATATCCATTGGCTAGCATAACGCCTAATACATTAATGAGACATTAAATTAGTATTTATTAATTAAATGAGTATTTATTTAATAAATAAGTAGATACATATATACCATCAGAAGAAAGTGTTTTGCACTAAATAATAGATAATGAGAGAATTGTTGTACAAACCTTTGATCATTATTTCGGGGGGTTGTTTTTGTTTTTCTCTGACATAATGCTCCTTGTATAGCATTTGAGATTTTAGTTCCCCAGCCATGGATTGAATCCATGTGCTCTTTAGGGTCAGTCTTAACCACTGGACTGCCAGGGAAATCCCATCTCTGAATTTGTTAAAATATGAAGTTATGAGAGTCGAGTTTGTCTGTTTAGTTGGCTACTTTTTATTGTTGTTGTTTTTGTTTTGTGGCTCAGTGGTAAAGAATCTGCCTGCCAACACAAGAGAGGCAGGTTTGATCCCTGGATTGGGAAGACTCCTTGGAGAAGGAAATGGCACCTCACTCCAGTATTATTTCCTAGGCAATCCCATGGACAGAGGAGCCTGACAGGCTACACTCCATGCAGTCTCAAAGAGTTGAAATGACTTAGCGAGTAAACATCCAACAGTATTTATTCTATTTTTATTTTATTTATTAAAAAAAATAATCCTTGCTAAGGTGTTGATGAACCAAGATATAAACCAAGCAACAAAAAGGCAGATAAGTCAGGAAGATGGTAATTATACAAGCTTTGTGTTATTTTTACCTTTTGTTGTTCAAGTTGCAGAATGATATTGTGGAAATTATGAGAAAATAATTAAAATTATTATTTTGAGTTTATACAACTTTTACAGTCTTTTTATAGTATAAACATTAATATGAGTGTGCATATTTTAAAAACCTAAAAATCAACACAGAATCTAACCTTGTTACAGTTTCTGGCCAATTATGACTGTAGAAGTCAAGGTTTTTCATAAGACTCTAATCAACCATGTTACAAAATCATTCATTTGATAAAGTGACTGCTAGCCAAACACCACCAAAAATACCTCAGTTCCAAAATTTAAGATTTGAAATAGACTTAATAAAATTTGACATATTGTCTTTGACATTTGCTACGGAGCCAGGTCGGAGAAGGCAATTGCACCCCACTCCCGTACTTTTGCCTGGAAAATCCCATGGACAGGGGAGCCTAGTAGGCTGCAGTCCATGGGATCGCTAGAGTTGGACACGACTGAGTGACTTCACTTTCACTTTTCACTTTCATGCATTGGAGAAGGAAATGGCAACCCACTCCAGTGTTCTTACCTGGAGAATCCCAGGGATGGGGAAGCCTGGTGGGCTGCCATCTCTGGGGTCGCACAGAGTCGGACACGACTGAAGCAACTTAGCAGCAACAGCAGCAGCAAGGAACCAGGTAAGCTCATTTAGTTTTGTTTTGTTTGGCAGTCATCAAATAGTTATTAGATGTATCCTCTTCAAATGCATTTCAATTAAGTTTTGCAATGGTTATATTTACTCATTGTAGAAGCAAAAATCCCTACCACAGTTCCCCAAATTTCACATTCTTAAGAAGAATTCTCAGCCAGGTTGCCTCCTTTATCACACATTCCTTTTTAAAAGAAGCAATGATTGGCTTTTCCTCTCAAATCAATGCATGTCAGTTACAAATTCATAGTAGCTTTGTAGCTTGAAAGGCTTGTGCTTCATGGCAGATGTCAAGACTGGTGATGATTTAAATTAATACTAAAGAATAGTAAATGAGAGACAGAAGAATTCTGCAAAGTCTTCTCTAAGACACTCAGCTTTGGGACTTTAATGTCCATGAAAATGAAGTGCTATTATGGAATTATGGAAAATTATGAGAGGATTTAGACTAGTGATATATGAAGAGAACAACACAAAGATATGTGTGACAGGCTTTTTGGATGTCAATCTGATATTCAAGTTATAAACTGGTATTATAGTTATTATACAAGGATATTAGTAACTGATAGATTCAAAATACTAACTTTCTAAGTAAGATTAGCTGATAAGTGTTTTACTATTTCTGAACAAGGCTATATGTTAAGATATATTACTTCTCAATGTTAATTTTAAAATTAGTATATAAAAACTAGTATATACTAGTTTATATACTAATAAAAATTAGTATATAAAAAATTAGTATGGCATAGAACTCCTGAAGATTTTAAGAACTTTCTGTATTTGATTTAGAAAATTTCATAAATCCTTTAGGAAATATTATATTAATGAAGATACCTTTTTATGAGCACATACATTTCTAACTGCAATTTTAAAATATCAGTGTGCATTATGCATACAAATACTAGAATATATAAAAAACACACACATTTTTCTGTTTCTAACAGTAAGATTATCAAAGCCAGCCATAATCAATGTACATTAATTAAAAGTGTAGGTCAGTGAAGAGAGTATGGTGAGCCCTGTGGAACTGAAAGAAATTGCACAGCATCATTTAGTAGGAAATCCCCAAATCCTAAATACATTCTGCTTATAAATGCAGCCTCTGAATCCTGTGAATTCACACAAAATTACATCTGCTATGTTCACTTATGCCACCTACCCACTAGTGTTAAAATGGCAAATTAAAACAGATTTGCAGTATAGCATTGCTATTGACACAGTGAAAGAATTTGCTCTGCCATAAATTACAATGTAGTTTGGTGGAGACATCTTACCCCACTTCCCACCACCACAGCCAACAACAACAAAAATGATGAAATCACATACCACCTAGAAAAAGAAGAAAATCTGAGAATTCTGAGTAGTGTCCTTCCACTTGCAAAGAAATGATAGCTTACAGTGAACAGTGTCACACTCATGATCTCCAAAGAAGAAGATTTAGCTTCAGGACCAGGGACTCTTGATCACTCAAGAGCTTTTGTGTAGCAGTTTTATTAAAGTAAGAAAAGTGACAGAGAAAGCTTCTGACACAGACATCAGAAGGGGAACAGAGAGTGTCCCCACTTGCTAGTTTTATCAAGGCCTTATATACTTTTACCAGACCCACTTCCACAACATATGTCTTAAGATAACAAGATTATTCAGAAAACCTTTTTGTTAAGGAGAAACATGTCCTCAAGCAAGATACATTGTTATATTGACTAAGACAAAGCATGTAGAAAAAAATGTTTGTACTTTTCTCCTTGAGAGCCCCAGACCCCTTTTTCCTTCTCAAGGGCTGGAGACCCCTTTCTCCTCCTCAGGGACCCTGGACTTCTTATCAACCTGACTTTCTGAGAAAGACGAGAGTAATTTTATTTCAGAATGATGAGTCAGGCAGATAAAACTTTTTTGTATGTGAGTAGAAAATAAAACTAAATATGAAAAGTAGGTGAAATTGGTAGAAGTAAGCCCTAATTGCTAATAATTACCAAGGAGAAAATCCTTTAAAAGAAGAAACAGGGTGATATTTAGGAGTGTTATTTTATAATAATACTGAATAAGGGGAAAAAAGGAAAATAATAAAGGACACAATAAAGACTGGAAAAGGATCACACAGAAAAACACAGTCAGAACAAAATTGTTCTTAGATATTGATGTCCTCTGAGATGGGCCTGTACCACCAAATGCTCATTTATCTATGGCAAAGGAAAAAGGAATTTTTACCAGCCTAGCCCAGCAAAACTTAATATCAAAATATACCACTTCATATAGCACACAAAAACAACATATATTTTAGAAAAGCATATTGTATGTGTGCTCACCTGTATGTGTGCTCAACTTCAGGTTTGTACACGGCTGCTTCAATGACCAAAAAGAGAAAAGAGAAAACCTCTCATATCACCTTGAGATTCTGTTTTCTGCCATTATGTTTAGTGTTCACAGCCAATAAAAATGTTGTTCAACAACTTGATTTATTTGAAATGAACTCTCAATGATTAATGTATCTAGAATCAACATAAAACTACATGGGCATACCTTAGTAAGTAAGAGGAACACACACACACATGTAAATTTTAAGAAGCTGAATCTAAGGATTCCTGTTTTTGAGCATGTCTTTCTACTTATTACCCAGAACACTTGATATATTAGTATTATCTTATCCCAGATAAATAGACATTTTATATTTATTCCAGATTCATTATTGTGTTACATGTAGTTTTTTACTAAAATTGACGATTGCATGACTCTGATGTGCTTTTCTGATGGATCATTTTAAAAACACATAAACAAATATGCAGAATATAGTAGGATAGTCAAAGCCTGAGTGTTGAACAGCATATCTAGATTTGATTGAAGGACCAGGATCAAGTCTTGCCTTGTAATTTTCTAAGATAAGAAAAATCATACAGAATCAGAAAAAAATGGTATTGGTTCTGAGTGGTGTAGAGGAGAAGTCAAAGAAGCAGATGATATTTTAAAAGAAGACACACGCTTTTCATTCTGAAGTGTTGAGATCAACAAAGCCTTCTACAATGATATTTTCATCTTTAAACTGTGTATATTATCAGAGAGATGAGAAACTATCTGTGGAAAGGTGTTCAGGTCTATGCAGTTTATTTGTAAATGGTGGACTATCAAGTAGCACCAACTTTGTTAAAACTCTAAACTGTTTTTGTTTTTCTTCTTTCATACGGGTAATATATGGATATCTGATTATAAAAGTATGTGTTCCATGCACATATGCATTCTATGTGCTGAATTTCCAATTCATATCCCATAGTAATTATAGTTTATATGCATATTTAGGTGATTCATTACTCATCCATTTTAACAAGATCTCTTGTAGTTTTGTGATTATATCTTCTTTACACTAGTACTAAATACTTCCAATGCAAATAATATTAAAAATATAATATTGATTAGGTCCTTTCACTCACCTTTGTATCACCATGTGTAGTCTCATAATTGAGCATATTCCTATCTATTCAATCTTATATTTTTTTAGGGAAAACAGAGAGCGAATGAGATGGAATTTGGGTTGCAAGCAAGTCATATTAGATTTGCATTATTTAGAATAAGTAGAAAGATCATGTACATTTGGAACATTCAGCTCAGGGTTGATTATGCACTTATTTCTCTGATATCTTTCCACTTTAAGCAGTGATTTTCTTTAAAAAAAAAAATTCTACTCCAAACCCTAGGGATCCAACACTTCTTCTATCGAAAGAGAAATAGGCATTGAGAAAGTCCCAAGTCATTCTGACAGATCCTTCTCCAATTAAAAAGTATTAAATTAATATGTATGTACATTTAAAAACATTTCCTTTGTTGTCAGTACATTTTCTTGAAATAAAACTAGAGTGACATCAATTCACAGTGTAACTGAATACAAGTCACCAGTAATATTGAATAAACTGTGTATCTAGGAAAAGATTTTTCTATTGCTTTTCATAATTATTTTAAATATATTCACTGTTTGGTAGAAGAAATGACTGCTTTAAAGGATGCTGCTGCTGCTAAGTCGCTTCAGTTGTGTACAATGCTGTGTGACCCCATAGATGGCAGCCCACCAGGCTCCGCCGTCCCTGGGATTCTCCAGGTAAGAACACTGGAGTGGGTTGCCATTTCCTTCTGCAATGCATGAAAGTGAAAAGTGAAAGCAAAGTCGCTCAGTCATGTCCAACTCTTCGCAACCCCATGGACCCCAGCCTACCAGGCTTCTCTGTCCATGGGATTTTCCAGGCAAGAGTACTGGAGTGGGTTGCCATTGCCTTCTCTGGCTTTAAAGGATAGTTTTTTGTAAATCATAAAAAGTGGCTATTTAATCATGAGAAATGTAAATCCTACAAAAAGTTAATTATAAAAACAGTTGGCTAGAGTTACCCGTTGAACTCCATGGGCTTTAACAGATCAACATGTAGGTAGATTTTTTTAATGGTAATGCCACTGTGCTATACATTAGCAGTTGGTTGAATCCACAGATCCAGGAGGCCAACTCCTACCACATATTTGGATTTTTGACTGCATGAAAGATTGGTGCCCCCATGCCCGACTTGTTCAAGGGCTAGCTGAGGTATAATTTTTGCAAATTAAAGTAATTTAAAAATCTAGAATTATTTTTATTTTGTAGGAATATTCAGTATATTTTTGGTTTTGTTTGGCCACAGTGACTCCTTATTTCCCTCTCAAGACGTTTTCTCCCGTATGAAGGTAGATCAATTTATGTATCTATATCCTGTCCTCACCTTCTCACTCATGCTACCTTAAGGGTAATTGGACTGTCTTAATTGGTGAATATGGAAAAAGTATTTGGGAGTGCACGGCCAGAGAAATCTGTTTGTATAAATCTATTGTCTTGGGGTTCAGATTTAGTAAGCATAATTGCTGGCATACATAAGTCAGGTTCTGCATTATCAACTTTAAAAATATTTCTATGTACACCTGCCTTTTTGTTTGCCTTGTTTTTTAATAGATAGTTTAGAATTGAAGCAGAAAAGAGAATTACAGGACTCCTCAGTTCTGACAATTTTTTTTCTTTTGCCAACACTTAGAAATTTATTGTTATTGTGTTACAAATACAAAATATGGGAATCTACCCTTTTAATTAATTTTGAAATGTGTGTGTGGTTAGACATGTCCAACTCTTTGTGACCCTATGGACTGTTGCCCACCAGGTCCTTTTGCCTGGGTTCATCCTGGGATTTTCCAGGCAAGAATACTAGAGTGGATTGCCATTTCCTACTCCAGTGGAACTTCCTGACCCAGGGATCAAACCAGTGTCTCCTGTGCCCCTGCATTGGGAGGCTAATTCTTTACTACTGAGCCACTTGGGAAGCTAAATATATGATGCTAAGTCACTTCAGTCATGTCCGACTCTGTGCGACCCCACAGATGGCAGCCCACCAGGCTTCCCCGTCCCTGGGATTCTCCAGGCAAGAACACCGGAGTGGGTTGCCATTATACAGTGTTGTTAATTATAGTTACCATGTTGTAGAACAGATCTCTGAAACTTATTCATTTTATACAATTGAAACTTTATACCCAATTAACAGCAATTTCCTGTTTCCCCTCCTCCCAGTGCCCAACATCCACCATTCTATTCTCTGTTTCTATGGTGTTTGGCTATTTTAGATATTTTATACAAGTGAACTCATGTAGTACTCAGCTTTCTGCAACTGGCTTATTTCACTTAACATAATGTCCTTTAGGTTTATCTATACTGTCCCACATTGCAGAATTTCCTTCTTTTCTAAGTCTGAATAATATTGCATATTTTATTATATACACACACACAATTTATTTATCCATTGATGGGCACTTCAGTTGTTTACTTAATTTTTACTATTGAGAATAATGTGATGAACATAGGAGTGTGTATATCTCTTTGAGGTCTGGATTTCATTTCTTTTAGATATATACCAAGAAGTGGGATTGCTAAACCTATAGTAATCCTATTTTTAATATTTTGAGGAACTGCTATACTATGTTCATAACAGCTGCGTTATTTAACATTCATAGCAACAGTGTGCAAAAGTTTTAATTTCTCCACAAATCCTTGTTACTTTTCTTTTTATTTTGATAACCCTTTTGACCATTTATGTGCCTTCTTTTAAGGAATATTGCTGTTAATTCCATACTTCCAATTTATCCTCCCCACTTCCCCTTTGTTAACCATATGTTTGTTGTATATATCTGTGAGTCTGTTTCTGTTTTCTATATAGAGACATTTGTGTATAGAGTCATTTTGTATTATTTTTAAATTCCACAGATATGTGATATCATATATTATTTGGCTTTTTATGTCTGACTTACTTTTCTAAGTTGAATATACTCTTAGGTCCATCTATGTGTTTCAAGTGACAATATTTCATTCTTTTTTATAACTGAGTGATACTCATTTTATATATATATCATATTTTCTTAAGCCAAGTATCCATTGATGGACACTTGGGTCGTTTCCATGTCTTGGCTATTTTAAGTAGTGCTGCTGTGAACATTGGGATTTACATATCTTTTCAAATTACAGTTTTTGTTTTTCCAGATATATATCCAGGAGTGGGATTGCTAGATCATATGGCAGCTCTATTTTTAGTGTTTCAAGGAAACTCACTGCTCTTTTCCATAATGGTTGCAATGGTTTACATTCTCATTACCACATAGGAATTTTTCCTTTTCTCCACACCTTCTCTAGCATTTACTATTATAGACTTTTTTGATGATGGAAATTCTGACCAGTGTAACATGTTACCGCATTGTGGTTCTGATTTGCATTTCTCCAACAGCATTGTGGGGCATCTTTTCATACACCTGTTGGCTATTTGTATATCTTCTTTGGACAAATGTCTATTTAGATCTTTTGTCCATTTTTTGATTGAGTTGTTTTTTTTTTTTTTTCAATATTGAGTTGTATGAACTATTTGTATATTATTCTAAAATTTACTAAGGATTATTCCATTTATGTTCATCAGATATTTGGACATTTAATTTTCTTTTTCTGTAGCATCTTTGGTATCAGGATAATATTGGCTTCATAAAATGAGTTAGAAAGTGTTCCCTACTTTTCAATTTTGGGAGAGATTTTTAGAATTGGCATTGATTCTTAATATATTTGATATAGTTCAACAATGAAACCATCTGATCATGGGATTCCTTGTTAGAAGGTAAAATTTATTAAAAAAAAAAAAAAAAGGAAACTTTCATTCCAATAATTTTATCAGAATACTTAAACCCCAATATTTTAGCAAAATGATGAAATTTATGCAGTTTTTCACAGTTTCATCAAACTTCTATAAAATTTCCCTCTTTCATGTCAATGGGAAAAATATTTCTTCTAACTATCTGAATGTTAATCACTAGATTGATATATTTAAACCTGAAAATGGAAGTCACTAAGTTGCATTTGACGCTTTGTGACCCCATGCACTATATAATCCATGGAAATCTCCAGGCCAAAATACTGGAGCAGATAGCCTTTCCCTTCTCCAGGGTATCTTCCCAACCCAGGGATCAAACCCAGGTCTCCCGCACTACAGGTGAATTCTTTACCAGCTGAGCCAGGAGCCCACTGTGTAGTTAAACCTAGTTTACCTTTGCTTACTTCCTGGTTTACACATCATCTAGCCACTATCCTTTTATTATAAAGAACAATTACATGATGACAGATATTCTCATTGTATTATTATCTGACACAGCAAAGTCTTCCAAAGTGTATTCAACAAATGCTGAGAGAATGTCTTCTATTTTACAGGTGCAGGGTAAGTTTCTGTATGTATCTACTGAATTAATAAGTAAACTATACACATTTTTAAACTATGTGTTTTTATGGACACTTACATATAAGATAAAAACAATCCACTTCATAAATAGTTTGAAAAATCTGAAATTAAAGACAATAGAAGCTACTATAGAAGTTTTTTTTTTTTTTAATTTTCACGTTAATCCTCAAATTATTAAATACTGTGTTATCTTTCAACTTGATGTTTGTATATTACTGAATTTGAGTTGGGGTGATGTTTAGTTAGGCATAAGTCTACTTCACTAAACATTTCCAAAAATCTGAAGAATATAATAAGGTTCACAGCAATGTTATCCATAATTAGCTTTATTTTTTTGTTAATTTATGTCAACTGTTCAAAGTTTATTGCTTGCCACTTGAAGATTAATAGCTCAACAAGTGGAACTCTGTACTTTGAACTTTTTGTAAATATACTACATTAGTTTGTATGTCTTTCATAATAATAATTTAATCTTATAATAGATACTCTTATAATCCCCATTTTAGGCAAGAGAAATGGAGGCACATAAGAGCTGGACACATTTCCACAAGATGTGTCTCTGGAGTCTGTGATCTTCAGTTAGTCAGTTCAGTCGTGTTTGACTCTTGCGACCCCATGGACTGCAGCACATCAGGCTTCCCTGTCCATCACCAAGTTTCAGAGTTTGCTGTGATCTTAACAAATTCAAATACTGCCTCTCTGAAAAGCTTTTTGTAAATAAGTGGTTATGATCGTGGGTGAATGATGGTTCCCAATTTTTTGTCCCCTTTGCCATTGCCTAATTGATAATGAGGGAGAATTTATTCCTGGATAATGAGAGTTATTTTAATATTCCATCACTCATGTTCTTCAGATTGTGTTTGTTCATGTGCTTTTTACTATCTCACTCACTAAACATCTCCTATATGTTAGGTTCTGTGCTATGCATTGAACAAAACCAAAAGGTTTCCTATGTTCGATTACTTGAAGAGTAAGGAAAAGCTAAGATACATAAAGAGAATCAGTTATTTATTTATTATTAAAGGCTTATTGCTGTTCAGTTGCTCAGTCATGTCTGACTCTTTATGACCTCTAGACTGCAGCATGCCAGGCTTCCCTGTCCACGAACTTGCTCAAACTCATGTCCATTTCCATCATGTCAATGATGCTATGAAACCATCTTGTCCTCTGTCATCCCCTTCTCCTCCTGCCTTCAGTCTTTACCAGCATCAGGGTATTTTCCTACCAGTCGGCTCTTCGCATCTGAAGGCCAAAAGTATTGGAACTTCAGCTTCAGCATCAATACTTACAATGAATATTCAGGATTGACTTCCTTTAGAATTGACTGGTTTTATCTCCTTGCTGTCCAAGGGACTCTCAAGAGTGTTTTCCAACACCACAGTTCAAAAATATCAATACTTTGGCACTCAGCCTTCTTTATGGTCCAACTCTCACATCCGTACATGACTACTGGAAGAACCATAACTTTGACCATACAGACCTTTGTTGGCAAAGTAATGTCTCTGCTTTTTTAATATACTGTCTAGGTTTGTCATGGCTTTTCTTCCAAGGAGCAAGCTTCTTTTAATTTCATGGCTTCAGTCACCATTCACAGTGATTTTGGAGCCCAAGAAAATAAAGTCTGTCGCTATTGTTTCCCCATCTAAAGGCCAAACAAAGTTAAAACCACAATGTCATATGTGAAGTCTCATTGCTTATGGTACAGGAATAGTAAAATTTGTGAAATGTTTTCTTCTGTGGAGACCTTCATTCTGAATCTCTATCAACCATGAAACATATTTATGAAGCACCTCACTGCCAGTCATTGTACCAGATGTGCAAATAAAACAACGCAGCAGACGACAAACATATCTCTTACCTCCAAAGAGTCTAACCACCCCCAGCCATCTCCATCACCCGTTGCCCATTCATTCTCCATTTGCTAGTGCTCTCTCTGTCATTCTTCAGTTACTCTTTCTGATTGCTTGCAACACAAACACAGATGCCACACAAACATACTCACACACATTCAGAGATTATGAATCACTCATCAGATAATGCAACTGATTGGAACATGCTAGCCGGAAATGTCTAATAGGAGATTTTGGATACTCTCCTTCTTTCTAGGTACCATGCATTTAAGTAAAGGGATATATTTTCACATAAAGATGATTGGACCAGGAACCAAAAAAAAAAAAAAAAAGACTTGTTTAAGCCAGATTTTGTATTTGAGTGACTGTTGCAGTTAGGATTAAATGATATTGTGTACATAATGTTCCTTGGAAGATAATAGACATTCAACAGATTAATTCTTTGCTTAAATGAGAAAATGTATGAAAGTATTTTTAAACCTTAAAACAATATGTATTTTCTCCCTTTCTCTCTCTCTCTCCCCTATCTATCTCAATCAATCATTATTATGTTTAATATTCAGCTTATTTTATTGCCTGTCTAAAGTGACTGTGGTAGTAAAAACTATCTTTTATGTTGAATCATTCACATCACATTGGTTGTAGGACAGTTTTGGTAGCAATAACTTTGTTGTATCCTAAAATTATATTTAAAATATGAAAATTGGCTTACTTATGTTGAAGATCAGTAGTATTTTTCATACCTGTGAATCTTTATTTCCATTCTTTCTGGTTCAGAATTACCTTTTGCTTTGTAGAATTCTTTTTTAAAATCATACTTTGACCAAGGGAAACCTCCCTAAGAAAGCGTTAAATTTTGAAATCTAAGTATGAATTATCTCTGCGGTCATGAGGGCATGGAATTGGAGTCTGATGAAGTAGAATGAAAAATGGTCTATGGATCCTCTCCAGTTTCTGCTGTTTGATTCTCTGATACAGAGTTGCTTTGTAAAGAGACAGCTTCTCTATCAGGGTATTTATGATGATTGCATGAGTATGGTGTACATGCAGTTACTTCATTCCCTTTCTTTATTAACTTCTGACTTTTTTATTATCATACTTTTTCTTTTTTCTATAAATAGTTAATTATTACCTTGATAGCACTGAGTAAAAACTTCTAGTCTTTTACTTCTACTAACTGTCATTCTTTGACTAGCAGTTACAGAGATTTATTTTTGCTAAACCCCTACCATGCTAGACAGCCATAAACTAAGGGACACAGTGCATTAAGGGAAAATCCTTCTTTTGTGGCAATTAACCCAAGGGAGTGTGTATGATTCCAAGTTCATTTAAAAAAAAAAAAAAAACTATTTATTAAGGGCCTGTAGATTTTGTCAAACAGGTGGTGTTACCATCATTTAAACAAAGAGTTCCACTAATCAAATCCTAGAAAAATATATTGCTTTAATTAAGCTGTCACTGTTGACCAATATTATTGCTATTGATTTGTTAAAATAAAGTTCAATAAAAGGTCTCAATAAATTTAGTAGCAATCCTGTTGATTGTGGAGTATTGTAATAAGAGAATAAATTATTCAAATTTTAGTAACCAACTTCCAAATAAGTTTCAAGATAATGCATAAGGATGAGTGTGCAATCTTCTTTATTGAATGTGTGATATGTTTATATCTTTTAATCTAATTCCCTGGTGTAAATTCATGTCATGTCAATACTAAAATGTCTGGATAAAATTTAACATTTATAATTTTATAATTCTTTAGACATGATAGGTACAGAAACTTGCTTATTTCAGAAATAAGCCATGTCTGTGGATTAGTCCATATGTTTCCAGTTGTATCTTTGGTATTCATGGTCTGTCTTTCTGTACTAGTGAGCTACTTTGTGGTTTCTTGACTTGACCATATGGATTACATATGAATTATACACATGAGTCTTTTTCCCTGGGACGTCCCTCTTATCCCCCTTTTCTAACATAATATTCTTAGTTTAATATGCTCCCAAGTAGTTTGTGCATACTTCTGTGTTGCTGTTGTTTAGTGACTCAGTTGTTGTCTGACTCTTTGAGACCCCATATACTTGTTTCCTTATCTATATGCCATGAAGTGATGGGGCTGGATGCCATGAAATTAGTTTTTTGAATGTTGAGAACTTCTGTGTTAGTACTTATTATATTACATGGCATTCATATGATGTTGGTGAGTATAACTGTAGTGTCTACATCTTTAATCTTTATAGCCATATAAAACAGAAAATTATCTGGCACATGTTAGATGTTTAAGATATCTCTATTGAAAAAAATTAACAATTTTAACTTCCTTTCAAATCTAAATATATCTTTCTTGGAAAATTATACTGAAAGAATGACAAGATGAAAATTTCCTTTCTTATCTAACCATAATATTTATTAATAATATATCTAACTGATGATGCCCCAGAAATAATTGGTTATTATTTTGTACGTATCTCATTGCATACAGCAAATTGAATGTATTATTTCATTAAAAAGTTAACAATTTAGTTCACATGAAAGACAATTTATAATTTATATTCAAAATAACTGTCTAAGAAAAAGCAATTTTTATATTGTTCATGTTAATTTGTATAAAACTAGATTTCCTGAAGCAAATATACATGTATTATAATCTTCCTTTAAAAATATTTACTAAAAATATAAGTGTCTCTTTGGAATCAAGATAGAATTCTGACCCCAAATTTGTCTTTGCCCAATTTTTGCTTATTTCTAATATATATTGCTATTAAACTCCTTCCCTTTACTACAGATTATATGTGAATTCCATGAAAGCAAGATTAACTTCAAACATCTATCACTTAAACAAGAGCATGTTTGCTATTTTTAAGCAATAATATACATTTTAAATAAGATATGGAAAAACTTTCAGTAAATGAAAATTTTCTAGTATTTCTCAAAAGTGTTCCTTAATTATTTCCTCTTCTATTTTTTTTTTTAATAAATATGAAGTTGTCTGAAGTCATTTGAAGTGCAGAGTACAGACAAAAGAAGAAATAGAGGCTGGGGAATTGATAGGCTGACATGGATTCAGAAATCAGATCCTCCCTTCACAACCAGTTTTTCTCTGTGGTTCAGTTTATTAGAACTAAAAGTCTCTTTCAAAATTATTTGACCATTTAATTCTTGATTATTGGATATAATTTAATAATATGATACTTCCGGAGAATAGCAAGCAACAATGAGGTGGTAAACTTACCTATTGGCTAGACTCCAAAAACAAGGAAAGTATAACATTAGCTACAGTTACCAGTACTAAACATCCAAAACGGGATAGAGAAAATTTTAGCCCAAACCTGGCTATTGTCAAAGGAGGCCTGGTAGACGGAAAAGAAATAATTTAATTGAAATTATTTACAATGTGTAATAGAAATATGGTCTAAGGAAATAAATACTCCTGTTTTATAACTTCTTCCATGCTATTGAAACTTTTGTAATGTTTAAGCTCTACTGCCTCAGATTAAAATATTTTATGTTTAAAAATTAATGCAGAATAAATAAAAGTATAAAGAAAAACATAACACTCTACCTCCCAAATAGATATAACAACTGCTGACACTTCAAGCTGCTTATTTTGTTATCTTTTATTTTTAAAAGAATAACATATTACAGCAAGAAAAACATGAAAAATAGAATATTATAAAATCAAACTAAGAATTTTTCACTCCATAATTTTCTCTTCTCCTAACCTTGAGTTATGTCATAAGCAAAGTGAAGTTGGCATGTATCTATACCTCCTACACATTTTTATGCTGTATATAATAGTAATAATAACCATTTCAGATCAGATCAGATCAGATCAGTTGCTCAGTCGTGTCTGACTCTTTGCGATCCCATAAACCACAGCACGCCAGGCCTCCCTGTCCATCACCGACTCCTGGAGTTCACTCAGACTCACATCCATCGAGTCAATGATGCCATCCAGCCATCTCATCCTCTGTCGTCCCCTTCTCCTCTTGCCCTCAATCCCTCCCAGCATCAGAGTCTTCTCCAGTGAGTCAACTCTTCGCATGAGGTGGCCAAAATACTGGAGTTTCAGCTTGAGCATCATTCCTTCCAAAGAAATCCCAGGGCTGATTTCCTTCAGAATGGACCGGTTGGATCTCCTTGCAGTCTAAGGGACTCTTAAAAGTCTTCTCCAACACCACAGTTCAAAAGCATCAATTCTTCTGCCCTCAGCCTTCTTCACAGTCCAGCTCTCACATCCATACATGACCACAGGAAAGACCATAGCCTTGACTAGGCGAACCTTTGTTGGTAAAGTAATGTCTCTGCTTTTGAATATGCTATCTAGGTTGGTCATAACGTTCCTTCCAAGGAGTAAGCCATTAATTTCATGGCTGCAGTCACCATCTGTAGTGATTTTGGAGCCCAGAAAAATAAAGTCTGACACTGTTTCCACTGTTTCCCCATCTATTTCCCATGCAGTGATGGGACCAGATGCCATGATCTTCGTTTTCTGAATGTTGAGCTTTAAGCCAACTTCTTCATTCTCCACTTTCACTTTCATCCAGAGGCTTTTTAGTTCCTCTTCACTTTTTGCCATAAGGGTGGTGTCATCTGCATATCTGAGGTTATTGATATTTCTCCCGGCAATCTTGATTCCAACTTGTGTTTCTTCCAGTCCAGCATTTCTCATGATGTACTCTGCATATAAGTTAAATAAACAGGGTAACAATAAAATAACCATTTAATATATTTTAAAAGCACAAATTGTACCATGCATGCATGCTAAGTCACTTCAGTTGTGTTTAATTCTTTGCAAATCCATGACTATAGTCCACCAGGTTCCTCTGTCCATGAAATTTTCCAGGCAAGAATACTGGACTGAGTGGCCCTGGCCCTCTCCAGGGGATCTTCCCGACCCAAGGATTGAACTTGCATTTACTGAGGTTCCTGCATGCAGGCAGATTCTTTACCTATTGGAGATTGTACCATATATTATCTATAGTTTGGCCATTTCCTTTTTTTCTCACTAATATGCCATTTTGGTGACTTATTCATGCCTAAAATAATGCTTTAGTTCATTTGTGTTATCTGCTTTATAGTATTGTATGAATATATTTTCCAGGATATTTCTATTTATTCATTCTTCCCTCCTTTTCTCCCTCCCTCCCTCCTTTCCTTCCTTCCTTGCTTCCTTCTTTTAGATATATTTTATTTTGTTGTTGTTGTGCATTCAGTCTGATGGTTGCAATTCATATTCCTTTCCCCATGATACCACTTTTAAGTTGTTTATATTTCTGCTCTTATAATAGGTCTTTGGATTTTAACAAATATATTCAATTTGACAATACACTAAAGTTTGTATCTTTATCCTCTGCCTAAACATTCCAGGATTCAGAATGCTTAAATATTGATTTGCCTCACATGTAACCTTTGATGTTATTCTATATTGTCTTAATTCTATAGTTTTAACTCACCATCGTAAATTATTGTGCATATTGAGATTTACTAAAATCATTAATTTTTATGCTTACTGTTGATAGTTTCACCCTACTCCCTTCTCCTGAATTTTGTATATTTCCTTCTTTTCTACCCAAGTACATTGAGCAACAATATATGAAGAACATTCTGTTGTATCAGAAAATGTCTTCATTGACAGTGAAGTTCAAATGGGTCTCTTCAGTGACAGTTCAGATGGGTCTAGAATTCAAGGGTCATAGATATTCTCCTTAAGCAGCTTGAATATTATGTTGTATTTATATATTTTATTAATGTTGATTATAAGTCACTTAATAATCCAATTGTTGTTCCTCTATATATATTTTGATTTTCCATATGATATTGCTTATATGTGAAGTAAAAAAAAAAAAAAAATTAGATATAAATGAACTTATATACAAAACAGAAATAGACCCACAGACATAGAAAACAAACTTATGGTTACCAAAGGGGAAAGCAGAGGGAGGGATACCTTAGAAGTTTTGGATTAACATATACACACTATAGCAGCATGTATTAAGTAGATATCCAACAAAGGACCTTTTGTATAGTACAGGGGACTGTACTCAATATTTTGTAATAACCCATAAAGAGTCTGAAAACATAGATATACATGTATCATGATGTATGTATACATGAATCAGTTTGATGTACATCTGAAACTAGTACAACATTGTAAATCAACTATGCTTCAATAAAAAAAAATCATATGATTATCTCAATAAATGCAGAAAAAGCATTTGACAAAACTCAACATCCAATTTATGATTTAAAAGAGTTAGCTCATAAAAGTAAGTATAGAGGGAACATATCTCAACATAATAAATGCCATTTATGACAAAGCCACAGTTAAAATGCTTCTCAGTATTTTCCTCTAAAATCAGGAATAAGGCAAGGATGCCCACTCTCACAAGGTGGGAGTGTGGGACTCAGAGATACAACCTACTATGTATAAGATAGATAAGCAACAAGGATATATTGTATAACACAAGGAAATATAGGCATTATTTTATAATAATTGTATATTAATTACAACCTATAAAAATATTGGGATCATATGATGTATGCCAGAAATTAATATTGTGTATCAGCTATACTTCAGTTGTAAAAATCTAGCTTTAAATTCTGCTTCTGGCATCATATAATTCTCTCATTTATATCTAATTTTTGGAACTTCAAAAACATGAATATTTCTTAGTCAATTTATAAAATGTAAGTTAGTATTTTATATTTTTGTAATAAGAAAGAACTCCACATCAGCTAGGGCTGCTTTATTGTCTGATGTGCTTCATCACATACTTAAGTCTTAGAATTTGTTCACATCATTGGCTAAAATACTTAGTACTATGGCAAGGGACGTGGTGCATGTGCTTCTGGAGCCTTAAGAATTGCCTGTGTCACACTGTGTGTATATGGATGTTTGTTTGTGCATGTGTGTTTAGGATGTTAAGTTTTGAGTATTCTTTTTTGCCAATACATATTTAAATAAAATTTGAATTTAGGTCATGTGTTAAATTATTTATCAATATCAAATGTTTATGATCAGAAATAAGCATTAGAAAAGTCCCCCAAAACTCAATTGCAATGAAATAAGGAATTGAAAAAGAAGATTAGAGCTTATATTTCTGTTTTCTTTAATGTTATGTTTTATTTCATATTAAGAATAATCTGAATTTTCTGGTGTCTATTTACAATAAAAAATTGTGTCTTTCCCCTCTTTTAAAATTTCTTAAGAGAAGGGCTGACATTACTGAATTGAGACCTGTTTTACTTCCAATGTAGGCCTATGAAAGTGAACGTGAAAGTCACTCAGTCATCTCCGACTCTTTGTGACCCCGTGGACTATACAGTCCATGGAATTCTCCAGGCTAAAATCCTGGAATGGGTAGCTCTTTCCTTCTCCAGGGAATCTTCCCAACTCAGGGATCAAACCCAGGTCTCCCACATTGCAGGCAGATTCTTTACTAGCTGGAGCCACCAGGAAAGCCCAGGAATACTTGAGTGGGTAGCCTATCCCTTCTCTAGCAAATCTTCTTAACCCAGGAATGAAACTGGGGTCTCCTGCATTGCAGGTGGATTCTTTACCAGCTGAGCTACCAAGGAAACCCATCTAGGCCTAGGCCTATAGTGCTGTAAAATTCCCCTGAATACTGTTCAACAACATGCCACAAATTTCTTATTTTTCTTTTTTTGACTCATGAGTTATCTAGAAGTATTTTATCTAGTTCCAGTTTGGGGAAATTTCCAGGAAAATTTATTTATTTTTTTAAATTGCAATTTAATTTCACTGTGGAAAGAGAACATACTAAGACTTGAATTTTATCTATTGAGACAATTTTTTATGAGCCAGAATAAAGCCTATCTTGATACATACTTCACGTGTGCTTGAAAAGAATGTATAACATGCTACTGTCTGGTAGAGTACTCTATAAAAGTAAAATTACATTAAGTTCATTGATGGTGTTAAAGTGTTTCATATCATAAATGATGCTTTTTCTTACTCTATTATTATTAAGTAATAGATACTTAAGAAAACTTTAACTGTGGATATGCCATTTATTCTTTCAGTTTTAGAGCATGACTTTATATATTTTGAAACTTTTTTATTAGGTGAAATTAATTTAGGGTTTTGTCCTCTTGAATTATTTACGTCTTATAATGATGAACACCTTCTTTATCTCTGGTATATTCTCTGCTCTGAAGTAAGGTTTTTTGTTGTTGTTGTTCTGTTATTTGTATAATCATCCCAACTTCCTTCTGATTAGTCTTGTATAGAGTATGTTAGCCCACCTTTGACTTTTAACTTATTTATGCCGTTATATTTATGGTGTATTTCTGGCTATATGGAATAGATTCTTGCTTTTTTAATCCAGTTTGACAATCTCTGCCTTTTAACTGGGATGTTGAGAACATTTTCCATTTAGTATGATTATCAATATAGTTACATTTAGGTCCATGATCTTGCTTTTTTTTTTTTTGTCTTATTTTTTCTTTATTCCACTTTTGCTCTTTTTTTTTTTTTTTTTTTTACCTTTTGGCATCTTAAATATTCTCACCACCAAAAAAGAAATGGTAGATATGAGATGTGGTAGAGATAGTGGTGTTAACTACCTCTGTGGTTGTACACATTTTGATTTATATAACTGTATCAAATCAACATGTAGGACCCCTTAAACTTACACAATGGTATGTGACAATTACATCTCAAAAGATATGGAAAAACTTACATCTCAAAATAAGATGAGCTTACTTACATAAAAAAACTTACATCTCAAAATAAAAAGAGCTGTAAAATAGTATTTTACTATATAGTATAAAATTTTTTCCTTTGTTTTGTCTCATTAGCTTACCTCTATGAAAGAAGAAATTTTTATGGGGAAAAAGCATTTCTCATTGAATTTTTATTCTCACTATGAACTGCACAATTTAACATCAAAAGGTATATTTTTCAGATATGAAAAGAATTTTGTATTTATTAATTCATATCAAAAGATTTGGCTTCCAAGTAGTAATTTAGACTGTAGGAGCTATATATTTAAAGTTAATCAAATTTATGATGGATTTTTTCCTGCATATCTGCAAAAGTGACAAGCTAGTTAATTTAAAAGTATGGATTGATTAATAACTCTGTCTATGAGTCTTTATTTGTAGATGAATGTAGTTATGACAAACTAATTTTTTAATTTTAAAAGAATGATATGTACATATTGTTAAAGCTATTTTTAAAAAGTCTTGTAGTTTTTCAAGAAATCTTAAAATTAGCTGAACAGATATCTTTTCCCCTTCAAATAAATAAAATCTCAGAAACAACTTGAAGACTCCTTCATGGCTGTTTAATAAAAGAAAAAATTTTAGCTCTCTTCCACTATTGGGTAGTTTTTACTTCACCAATAGATCTTTGTAATCCTCTGCTCTTGCACTATACACTTTAGATTCTGTTTCAAATTTTAAAATAATCATCTTTTAATTTTACAGCATAAATGCCTTAAATATAAGGTGGCAACAGTCTTTTAGAATATAATATATGTGTTGTTTTTGTTCTTGATTGCTATAAAATCAGCTGAGATTTGGTGATTTCTCTTTTCACTCACTGGAGTTACAAGCTGTCCTGTGTTAATAGTAAAGTTCATGAATAGTGATATCATATTAATTAAAGAAGTGTCATTTCAAAAGTGTACTACGTTTCAAAATGAAGTGAGGAGCATTAGGGAGTTTGAGCGGCTGCTGCTAACTCACTTCAGTCGTGTCCGACTCTGTGTGACCCCATAGACGGCAGCCCACCAGGCTCCCCCGTCCCTGGGATTCTCCAGGCAAGAATACTGGAGTGGGTTGCCATTTCCTTCTCCAATGCATGAAAGTGAAAAGTGAAAGTGAAGTCGCTCAGTCATGTCTGACTGGCAGCGACCCCATGGACTACAGCCTACCAGGCTCCTCTGTCCATGGGATTTGCCAGGCAAGAGTACTGGAGTGGGGTGCCATTGCCTTCTCTGGGGAGTTTGAGCAGAGGGCTTCAAATAATGGTGCTATGTTTATAACAGGACCATTATGGCAATAGGTTAAGAAGAGACTGGGTGTGAAACTGTCTAAGCAGGATACCAAATTTCAGACTATTGTCATAATCCCAGCAAGAGGTAATGGTAAATTGGTTCGGGTACTAACAACTCAGTGAAAGGGGTTATATTCTCAATATATTTTGAAGGCAGAGTTAGCAGTATTTTCTGATAAATGGGATATGAAGTATCCCAGCAAAAAAAAAAAAAAAAAAAGGAATGAAGGACGACTCTAAGCTATTTCTTCTGAACAATTACAAGTGGAATAGATATGCCATTAACTGAGAGAGTAATCAACACTATTTATTTCCATTCATTTTCATTCATTCTCTTAAACCTGGCAATTTGATTCTACTCCAAACCTTAGAAATAAATTGGACCTTCAGATGCCTTCCTGCTGGTATACCCTGCAGCATTTTATTACTTTGATCTCTTAGCAAACTCTTCCCCCTTAACTCTCATATCACTTGTTATTATTCCTACTTGGCCAAAAGTCTTTGCTGTATGTTTTTTTCTCAGTCACTGTTTGCAATTCACTTTCACTGATTTTGGTATACAAAGCAATTAACAAAATTATGTACCTATTAATAAATAACTTAAATGTTGACTGTGATTTATTCTGTTTTACTCTAGGATGTATTTCTGTTGGCATGACTAAATATAGAAAAACAAAGGCATTTTTCTCAAGTGACTAAATATGTATCACTCAAACAATATAAATATGGCTTCAGAAATTTTAGCCTTATTCAAGAAATTTAACAATATCATTTAAAAGGATTAAAGATTCTTAAACCAGAGCAATTTAATAGAAAATGTTTGTTGCATTTTGTAAAAAGACTTTACTTAAAAATGTATAGAATTTCTGAAATGATTTCATTTAGCGTAAATGGTCACTTTTAAATGGCTTCCATATGTATTTATAGTATAAAAATCATTTCATACAATTTATGAATATTTTCTATTATTATTTCAATTTCAAATTATTACTGTGAGTTATGTTTATGCTGTGGCACCTCTGTTTATTATCCTTCACAATGAGGCAGTGATTTATTTTTCAGATATACAGATTTCATGATTTATTGGCGTACTTTAATATTTTTTGTCTTGATTGCCCAAATGTTCCACACCTGTTCTTGTGAATATGTGTTAGTCTTAAAGTGATTTAACACAATCGCAAACCCTTAATGTAATGCTTTATCATGATCCAATGTGATTATATTGTGTAATGCAACCTTAGCTTATGTTTCTACACTCCTTGAGCTTTTAACAACCTATATTCTGTAGCTAATGAGAAATATTTCATGCTTTACTTAATGTGATCATCAAAGGGAGATAAGATTTTTATCCAGATAATTCAAAGTTTAGATTTTTAGTTCTTTAAGATTCTCTGGGCTTCCCTGGTGGCTCAGAGGGTAAGCCTGTGAAAGGTCAGTATCTTTAAATGAAATCATTAATATTCTTTTGAATGTATGTTCTCATACCATTTACTTTCTTCCTAAAATACTTTTCTAATTAAGGTTTATATCAGTAATTTTGTTTTGTGTTTTGTTTTCCTTTAACCAGTTAGAAATAATGTTATTTACCACTTTCTTGTTTAGATTTTGGAAGGAATGGTCAGATCAGTTCAGTCGCTCAGTCGTGTCCGACTCTTTGCGACCCCATGAATCACAGCACACCAGGCCTCCCTATCCGTCGCCAACTCCCGGAGGTCACTCAGACTCACGTCCATCAAGTCAGTGATGCCATGCAGCCATCTCATCCTCTGTCATCCCCTTCTCCCCCTGCCCTCAATCCCTCCCAGCATCAGAGTCTTTTCCAATGAGTCAACTCTTCACATGAGGTGGCCAAAGTACTGGAGTTTCAGCTTTAGCATCATTCCTTCCAAAGAAACCCCAGGGCTGATCTCCTTCAGAATGGACTGGTTGGATCTCCTTGCAGTCCAAGGGACTCTCAAGAGTCTTCTCCAACACCACAGTTCAAAAGCATCAATTCTTCAGTGCTCAGCCTTCTTCACAGTCCAATTCTCACATCCATACATGACCACAGGAAAAACCATAGCCTTGACTAGATAGACCTTTGTTGGCAAAGTAATGTCCCAGCTTTTGAACATGCTATCTAGGTAGGTCATAACTTTCTTTCCAAGGAGTAAGCGTCTTTTAATTTCATGGCTGCAGTCACCATCTGTAGTGATTTTGGAGCCCAGAAATATAAAGTCTGACACTGTTTCCACTGTTTCCCCATCTATTTCCCATGAAGTGATGGGACCAGATGCCATGATCTTCGTTTTCTGAATGTTGAGCTTTAAGCCAACTTTTCACTCTCCACTTTCACTTTCATCCAGAGGCTTTTTATTTCCTCTTCCCCTTGTGCTATAAGGGTGGGCTCATCTGCATATCTGAGGTTATTGATATTTCTCCCAGCAATCTTGATTCCAACTTGTGTTTCTTCCAGTCCAGCATTTCTCATGATGTACTCTGCATATAAGTTAAATAAACATGCTGACAATATGCAGCCTTGACGTACTGCTTTTCCTATTTGGAACCAGTCTGTTGTTCCATGACCAGTTCTAACTATTGCTTCCTAACCTGCATACAGATTTCTCAAGAGGCAGATCAGGTGGTCTGGTATTCCCATCTCTTTCAGAATTTTCCACAGTTGATTGTGATCCACACAGTCAAAGGCTTTGGCATAGTCAATAAAGCAGAAATAGATGTTTTTCTGGAACTCTGTGGCTTTTTCCATGATCCAGCGGATGTTGGCAATTTGATCTCTGGTTCCTCTGCCTTTTCTAAATCCAGCTTGAACATCAGGAAGTTCACGGTTCACATTTTGCTGAAGCCTGGCTTGGACAATTTTGAGCATTATTTTACTAGTGTGTGAGATGAGTGCAATTCTGCGGTAGTTTGAGCATTCTTTGGCATTGCCTTTCTTTGGGATTGGAATGAAAACTGACCTTTTCCAGTCCTTGGCCACTGCTGAGTTTTCCAAATTTGCTGGTATATTGAGTACAGCTCTTTCACAGCATCATCTTTCAGGATTTGGAATAGCTCCACTGGAATTCCATCACCTCCACTAGCTTTGTTCGTAGTGATGCTTTCTAAGGCCCACTTGACTTCACATTCCAGGATGTCTGGCTCTAGGTGAGTGATCACACCATCGTGATTATCTGGGTCGTGAGGATTGTAAATATGTTTGCATTTATTTCCCTTTAGTTTTAGAAGGTGAAACCTTGTGAGTTAAATATTCTCTGATTGGGATGAACTGTGTGTCTTTCCAAGGATGTTTTTCAAAGACTTGAGGGCACTAAAGACTGCTGGCTGCTTCTTTGTTAATTTGTTTATTTTACATATAAAATGCATATGTGTAAAGTGGCAAGCCTTATTGGGAGTTACTTAACAAATTAGACTATAATGCCAACTTAAGAAGTTTTGAATCTTCAACATTTCATTATACAAAAGCTAAATATTTTTAGAAAATTTCTAGTGGTAATAACTAATAACATATAACAAATTTCAATTTTTACATTTGTGAGTGCCAGTGTTCATATAGACTGGCTCAAAGGGATGGTGTTATTACCTGTTGGGAGGCAATTTTCCATGGTGTTTTTATACATTGTGTGACAACTTCTGTCCTTAACTATCTCTTCAAGGATGTTTCTGAAGCTAACAGACTTAGAAGAAAGAGATGTTATCTTCCTCGATGGCAAAAAATGAATTGTTTTGAGTTTACTTTAATCAAAATAAGATCTCCCTCTGGGAAAGTGTTGAAGAGGCTTGCTGAAACCCTCTTATGGAATTGGTTTTTTTCTAAATTCAGAAATCCTCCACTGTGACATAAGCCTACTTTATAGTATCCATCTAAGTCATTCAGCATCACCACCTTGGTTCTTGGGATGGAAGGGAATTGATGAGAATCTGAAGCTTGTATTGAGTAATAAAGTTCTTGTCTCTGATCCAAGAGTCTACTGTCAGTCTAAGTGTGGAATGCTGACATATTAACTTTCAAGTAGGAACTTTGACAGTTCTTGACACTACAGTTGTTTTACAGAAGAAATAACAGGCTCAGGCAAAGTAAAAAACTAGCCCGACTCCCTAGAAGTCATTAATAACATATTATAGAAGTAGAACCTGGTCTCTGGCTCTAGGTTTGTGCCGGTACATGATGCTGCCTCTGAGCATGTGGACTTTTACCCTAGATGTTAAATTTATGTATCTTGGAAAGTGACAGAAGCTAAAAACACAGTCAGGACTCTCTGGCAGTTACTTTTAGTAGTGAAGACTTAATCAGACATTAATAAAACAACATATATTCATTAAGATTCAGTTATGTATTCAGTATAGCTAACAGAGATATTTTTAAATGATAATATATTTTTATATTAAAAATGACAAATAAAAAATAATGATTGTTTCAGAGTTTTGTAGCTGTAGTTTTTAAATTGTAGTTTGGTTTTGAAAATTTTGTTCCTAGAATTTGTAAAGATTGAGAAATAGATAATATGTACAGAGTAATACAAAACTCTCATCTCCACCAGTACCTTTTTTCTCCAGAATGCTTCTCTCCCTCTCCCTCTTTTGCTCTCTCCCTAATAAGTGCACATGCAAATGTATTTTGTGATGACTTTCAGGACAAAATCACATTGCTAATAGACTATCACTAGTAGTCCTACAACTTTTGTTTAGGATTTAGTACTCTTGCTATCATAAGGCAAATTTACTTCAGTGTTGGGAAAGCTGTCTATGAGGAACACCAAAATGTAATAAAATTTTGAACTAAAAGTTTAGACACCACAATCTACTCTCATCTGTGTCACCAGCTGTATGACCATTGTCATATCACTTAACTTGTTTGCTTTTCAATTTTTTGTCCTAGGGAAAAACGTATTGATCATTTTCAATTATTTTAAAGGGCTTTCACACACTTTCACCAGTTCTAGCAATTGACATTTCTTGATTTGGGGTGAGAAATATGAAACTTTCTAAAGAAACATAGGTCTCATTATTGCATTACATTACTTCATAAATAATTTGAATACAATAAGCATTAGCTTTCCTCATAGCTCAGTCAGTAAAGAATCTGCCTGCAACACAGGAGACCTGGGTTTGATTCCTAGGTTGGGAAGATCCCTGGGTCAGAGAAGGAAATGGCTATCCACTCCAGTATTCTTGCCTGGAAAATCCTATGGACAGAGAAGCCTGGCAGGCTATAGTCCATGGAGTCACAAGAGTCACACATGACTTAGCGACTAAACTACCACCTCCAAGCATTAGCTACTATATTTGATCTATTTAATATTCTTTTTGTGTTCTACTTATATCCATACTAGCAGTAATATTTCCTTGCAATTTTCATAAAATAAACTGTTATTTTATGTTAATGCTGAATTTCATGATAATCTTATTTGCCACTAACTTATAGATAGTAGGTGTATGTAGTTCATATACCACTACTATGTAATTTATGGACCAAATTTAAATTTTTAATTGCATGTAAAATAAAGGATATTTTATATTGTCCTCTATATCATAGTCCAACTCTTGGCATCCTATATTAATTACAGTGCTATGAAAATTGTGTTATTCTATTATTACTATAGAGGCTGTGAACAAACTTTAAGATAAAATAAAATTCAATCTTAAAAAAGTGAAAGTAATAGCAGTCACAAATTAAAAGACATGTGCTTCTTGGAAGAAAAGCTGTGACAAACCTAGACAGCATATTAAAAGGCAGAGACATCACTTTGCCTACAAAGGTTTGTATAGTCAAAGCTATGCTTTTTCCAGTAGTCATGAACAGATTGTAAGTCAGAACATAAAGAAGGCTGTGCACCAAAAAATTGATGCCTTCAAATTGTGGTGCTGGGGAAGACTCTTGAGAGAGTCCCTTGGAAAGTAAGGAGATCAAACCAGTCAGTCCTAAAGGAAATCAATCCTCAATATTTATTGAAAGAACTGATTCTGAAGTCAAATCCAATACTTTGGCCATCTGATGCAAAGAACTGACTCATTGGAAGAGACCCTGATGCTGGGAAAGATTGAAAGCAGGAGAAGAAGGGGGTGACAAGAGGATATGGTTGGATGGTATCACCAGCACTGAGTTTGAGCACAACTATGGGAGAAGGCAGTGGCACCCCACTCCAGTACATTTGCCTGGAAAATCCCAAGGGTGGAGGAGCCTAGTAGGTTGAGGTCCATGGGGTCGCTAAGAGTCAGACATGACTGAGCGACTTCACTTTCACTTTCATGCGCTGGAGATGGAAATGGCAACCCACTCCAGTGTTCTTGCCTGGAGAATCCCAGGGACAGAGGAGCCTGGTGGGCTGCAGTCCATGGGGTCTCAGAGAGTCGGACACAACTGCAGCGACTTAGCATCAGCAAGCAGCAGGGAAACAGTGAAGGACAGGGAAGCTTGTCGTGCTGTATTCCATGAGGTCACAGAGTCAAACATGACTTAGTGGCTGAACAATAATTAAAATACATATGCCCCAGCTTATGCGCTCATGTAGAGTTTTATTTGGGACATTCAGTTTTTCATTAAAGAGGGAAGGCTTTTTACATAGCTTGCATAATAATCTTTCTTTGTGCTTTGTTAGGTAGATATAATAGGAAATTTGAATGATAAATCATCACAGTAATACATTTTGCAATAGTGACTGTATACAGATGTCACTTCTTTCATCCTAACAGTTTGTTTACTAAGGATGTTTCTGGGTTGCATGTTTTTGAGTGAAATGTATCAACTAATAAGTAATTTAGAGTAACTTCTGACTTTAATCATTTTATCATTATTGATATTGAAAAGTATAATATTTTTAAGTAAAAAATTGGTACTCATTCTAAAATGTGACTTATATGTTATACAATAAACAAATTATAGTCCCTTTTGATCATTCAGGTGATTTTGTATTTTCAAATGAAATTATTTGTACCAATATTTTTATCAGTGAAAATGTTCAGTTCAGTTCAATTCAGTTGCTCACTCATGTCTGACCCTTTGCGAACCCATGAATTGCAGCACTCCAGGCCTCCCTGTCCATCACCAGCTTCCGGAATTCACCCAAACTCATGTGCATCGAGTCGGTGATGCCATCCAGCCATCTCATCCTCTATCGTCCCCTTCTGGCAATCAAATTCATTTTAATTAGAAGTGTGTGTTAGTCACTCGGTCCTGTCTGACTCTTTGTGATCCCATGGACTGTAGGCAGCCAGGCTCCCGTGTCCATGGAATTCTCCAGGCAAGAACACTGAAGTGGGTTGTCATTTCCTTCTCCAGACTATCTTCCTATTACAGGGATTAAACCTGGGTGTCCTGCATTGCAGGTAGATTCTTTACCATCTAAACCACCAGGGAAGAGGATCATTTTAGTTAAATTAATCCCAGTTTTGTAAGCCATTTGCTCTTTACTTTCTGCTTAAATGTTTCTATGTATTATTGAGTTTCCAAGTAATTTTATTCATCGTCATATTGCTCAATTTTCTCCTTTTTCTTTTTTTTTTTTTTTTTTTTTTTTTTTTTTATTTTATCTGATAGGATTAGTTCCGTCGTGTCCGCCTCCTTCTTGCCCCCTCCTAAACCACCGCCCCCCGGCCTCCCCTATCCTCACCCACCCCCCGGAGGCCCCTCAGACTCGCATCCATCGAGTCAGTGATGCCATCCAGCCATCTCATCCTCTGTCGTCCCCTTCTCCTCCTGCCCTCAATCCCTCCCAGCATCAGAGTCTTCTCCAATGAGTCAACTCTTCGCATGAGGTGGCCAAAATACTGGAGTTTCAGCCTTAGCATCATTCCTTCTAAAGAAATTCCAGGATTGATCTCCTTCAGAACGGACTGGTTGGATCTTCTTGCAGTCCAAGGGACTCTCAAGAGTCTTCTCCAACACCACAGTTCAAAAGCATCAATTCTTCGGCGCTCAGCCTTCTTCACAGTCCAGCTCTCACATCCATACATGACCACAGGAAAGACCATAGCCTTGACTAGGCGAACCTTTGTTGGTAAAGTAATGTCTCTGCTTTTGAATATGCTGTCTAGTTTGGTCATAACTTTCCTTCCAAGGAGTAAGCGTCTTTTAATTTCATGGCTGCAGTCACCATCTGCAGTGATCTTGGAGCCCAGAAAAACAAAGTCTGACACTGTTTCCACTGTTTCCCCATCTATTTCCCATGCAGTGATGGGACCAGATGCCATGATCTTCGTTTTCTGAATGTTGAGCTTTAAGCCAACCTTTTCACTCTCCACTTTCACTTTCATCAAGAGGCTTTTTAGCCCCTCTTCACTTTCTGCCATAAGGGTGGTGTCATCTGCATATCTGAGGTTATTGATATTTCTCCCGGCAATCTTGATTCCAACTGCTGTTTCTTCCAGTCCAGCATTTCTCATGATGTACTCTGCATATAAGTTAAATAAACATGGTAACAATATACAGCCTTGACGTACTCCTTTTCCTATTTGGAACCAGTCTGTTGTTCCATGACCAGTTCTAACTGTTGCTTCCTGACCTGCATACAGATTTCTTAAGAGGCAGATCAGGTGGTCTGGTATTCCCATCTCTTTCAGAATTTTCCATAGTTTATTGTGATCCACACAGTCAAAGGCTTTGGCATAGTCAATAAAGCAGAAATAGATGTTTTTCTGGAACTCTCTTGCTTTTTCCATGATCCAGCGGATGTTGGCAATTTGATCTCTGGTTCCTCTGCCTTTTCTAAAACCAGCTTGAACGTCAGGAAGTTCACGGTTCACATATTGCTGAAGCCTGGCTTGGAGAATTTTGAGCATTACTTTACTAGCGTGTGAGATGAGTGCAATTGTTCGGTAGTTTGAGCACTCCTTGGCATTGCCTTTCTTTGGGATTGGGATGAACCCGAATGCTAAAAACTTAAATTTTGTTCTGAACTTTTTTTTAAAATTTTCTTTAAAAAGAATTCTCAGGAAATCCTAGTTGTTATAACGAAGCATTTTTTTGAATTCTATCTTTTAAATCAATTACATGAAACAATATTTTACCTCCTCCTTTTAGGTAATGATTTTTTTATCAGTTCAGTTCAGTTGCTCAGTCGTGTCTGACTCTTTGCGACCCCGTGGACTGCAGAGATTGTGGAGATTACATAATTACAGAGTTACAGAGATTATAGAAGAGCAAAAAACCTCATTGGTTATGGCTCAGAAATTCTCTATTTTCTTATTTTCTCACTATTGATCATCAATAAACCTTAAGGCAAGAGATTTGCAAGTCAGCAGCTTCTACAGTTGAAGGGAGATGTTTTTAGTCTCTTTCCAATTCGTCAAACATTACATCTCAGATTATATAAACTATACCAATGATAAATTTCTAGTTTCAAAAAAGATGATTTATACATAACATTAAAAGAACATGTTTCTTACAGTGGCTGAAGCAGTACCATGCGAACTGAGGCTGAATCACCCCCCTGGGCAAGTGGTTGTCTTTCACTTCTGAAATTTTACATGTGTGGAAAATGCCAAATAAATCCATCTTCCCCTTGTGCTTTTATAGGTACTCAAATGCTCACAATCATAAATCTAGTTGTTGTAACAAAGCATCTTTTGAATTCTATCTTTTAAATCAATTACATGAAACAATATGTTACCGCCTCCTTTTAGGTAATGATTTTTTCTGATTTAAGACTAATTTATTAGGCTAAGACTACAAAAAGGATACCATTTCTTCACCTACATCACACCCCTCTGAAGGACTTTTTCTGTTGCTTGAAAGCTGAGAGAAGCTTTGTATTTTCTAAATTTTACTTGCCTTCATAAACTTTTAGAAATTTAATATATTGTATACTGCTGAGTTCTTTGTCTATACCCAAAGCATTTGCCTTTATCTCCACATAAATGTCCACCTATAGTTAGAATTTATGGTTGCTATGATCTTAGAGCATTTTTAAAGCACTTTATACTGTGTGATATTAAGCAAAAGATATTTCTGTGTTGGCTCACATGTTTCTAGGAGAATTTTATCTTTCTACTTGTTGTATATACCTACAGGAGTTATACTAACATAACGTCAGGATTGTATAATATAAAATTATATTCTATTGGACTGATTTTATTCGTGACTATTTTGCTTACATGACCAAATTTGATTTGTGAAGTAAAACATTCTCTCACTGTAGTGAAAATGCATGGAAACTAACTGTAAGGGATAGAAGCAATTAAAACAATATTTGGGTCTATGGTTACAATTAAAGAGGTGCTTATCAGTTTAGGAATTTTTCATGAAGATTAAATAGTGCTCCCAAATAAACTGCTGCCATGGGACTTATTTCAGATCATGTAAAACCATTAACAAAGCTTTAAAAGAGCATTCCAGGAAGCATTATATATTCTCAAAGGATAGCTTACATTATTTTGACTTGTTTAGAATATGTCTACAACCTGTTAGTCATCATTATGAAATATACAGTTGTTTTATATTGTATTTTTAAAATGTATTTTAAACAAGTCACAGTTTAACTGCTTCTGGACCTCACTGTTTTGTGTTAAGATGTTTATAGAATTACAGAGAAGAATTACATTCCAACATGTTAAGGAGTAGTGACATTTGCTACTGTAAATACTTTCTGATATTCATAAAGATTTTTAAATCTAACGATCCCTAAGTGGTAGTGGTAGTGGCAGTTTTCATTCCAATCCCAAAGAAAGGCAATGCCAAAGAGTGCTCAAACTACTGCACAATTGCACTCATCTCATATGCTAGTAAAGTAATGCTCAAAATTCTCCAAGCCAGGCTTCAGCAATATGTGAACCGTGAACTTCCTGATGTTCAAGCCGGATTTAGAAAAGGCAGAGGAACCAGAGATCAAATTGCCAACATCCGCTGGATCATGGAAAAAGCCACAGAGTTCCAGAAAAACATCTATTTCTGCTTTATTGACTATGCCAAAGCCTTTGACTGTGTAGATCACAATAAACTGTGGAAAATTCTGAGAGAGATGGAAATACCAGACCACCTGATCTTCCTCTTGAGAAACCTGTATGCAGGTCAGGAAGCAACAGTTAGAACTGGTCATGGAACAACAGACTGGTTCCAAATAGGAAAAGGAGTACGTCAAGGCTGTATATTGTCACCATGTTTATTTAACTTATATGCAGAGTACATCATGAGAAATGCTGGACTGGAAGAAACACAAGCTGGAATCAAGATTGCTGGGAGAAATATCAATAACCTCAGATATGCAGATGACACCACCCTTATGGCAGAAAGTGAAGAGGAACTAAAAAGCCTCTTGATGAAAGTGAAAGTGGAGAGTGAAAAGGTTGGCTTAAAGCTCAACATTCAGAAAACGAAGATCATGGCATCTGGTCCCATCACTACATGGGAAATAGATGGAGAAACAGTGGAAACAGTGTCAGACTTTATTTTTCTGGGCTCCAAAATCACTGCAGATGGTGACTGCAGCCATGAAATTAAAAGACGCTTACTCCTTGGAAGGAAGGTTATGTCCAACCTAGATAACATATTCAAAAGCAGAGACATCACTTTGCCAACAAAGGTTCGCCTAGTCAAGGCTATGGTCTTTCCTGTGGTCATGTATGGATGTGAGAGCTGGACTGTGAAGAAGGCTGATGCCGAAGAATTGATGCTTTTGAACTGTGGTGTTGGAGAAGACTCTTGAGAGTCCCTTGGACTGCAAGGAGATCCAACCGGTCCATTCTGAAGGAGATCAGCCCTGGGATTTCTTTGGAAGGAATGATGCTCAAGCTGAAACTCCAGTATTTTGGCCACCTCATGCGAAGAGTTGACTCATTGGAGAAGACTCTGATGCTGGGAGGGATTGAGGGCAGGAGGAGAAGGGGACGACAGAGGATGAGATGGCTGGATGGCATCACTGACTCGATGGATGTGAGTCTGGGTGACCTCCGAGAGCTGGTGATGGATAGGGAGGCCTGGCGTGCTGCGGTTCATGGGGTCGCGAAGAGTCGGACACGACTGAGCGACTGATCTGATCTGATCTGAAGTGGTAGTGGACCACCCTATCTAACATAGTTCCTCTCCAATTCATGTCATGCTGATAATTTCTGTAATTAAAGAACTTGGTGCACAAGTCCTAACATCTGCTGATAAATCATATGTCTATGATACACATGTACATAGAATACAATATTTGTGTCTGCATGCATACATAATCATGTACATATACAGTCATACATACATAATCTTATATACATATATAATGCACACACACACACACACACACACACACACACACACACACACACACACATGGCCTTCCCTGGTGGTTCAGTGGTAAAGAATCCAATGCAGGAACTGCAGGAGACACGAGTTGGATGCCTGGGTTGGGAAGATCGCATAGAGGAGGGCTTGGCAACCCACTCTAGTATTCTTGCCTGGAGAATCCCATGGATAGAGGAGCTTGGCAGTCTCAGTCCATAGCATCACAAAGAGTTGAACATGACTGAAGTGACTTAGCATGCATACATGCAGACACACACACACATACATAAATATATATGGTCTTAATAAACATGTCCAAAGTCACAAGCTTGTGACTTTGTTTGTTTAGGTATATTAAAAAGTATAAGTTTACTAAATGAATTAAGAAAAAAATTCACAAGTTTTCTACTAAATATGACACTGCACATTTGTGCATGTTCTTGCAAAGGCCATTTCTTTACAAACAAGGATCTGCGGGATTGTTAATGCTAGCTGAAGCTTCCTGTTTATTCACCCATTCTGGGATTTCCCATTTGCCAGCACTACAAATGCACTGTATTATAAATGAGAACAGCTTGTTGAAGGCTGTGTTTTAATGTTTTCTGGAAATAGATGAAGACAACATGTTCTGATATATTTGTAGCAAATCCAGTTAAGAGCTTATTTAGGGAGTTTTTTGGGTTGTTTTTCTTCTTTAACAAACATAGGAAATATGTTCTTCTAGTGGTATCAATCAATAATAATTACAAATTAATTTTGTAATTAATTTTTAAATTTCTAAAGAAAATAATTATGCATGTTTTAAAGTTAACTTCCTTTTTGGGAAACAATTGGTATTCAGTGTTTTGTCTAGGTAAACAATATTTACATAAAAATAATAGTAAGTTATTTTTCATATAAACCTTAAAATTCCTCTGCTGCTGCTACTGCTGCTGCTACGTCGCTTCAGTCGTGTCTGACTCTATGCGACCCCACAGATGGCAGCCCACAAGACTCCCCCATCCCTGGGATTCTCTAGGCAAGAATACTGGAGTGGATTGCCATTTCCTTCTCCAATGCATGAAAGTGAAAAGTGAAAGTGAAAATTCCTCTGCATTGCTCCACAAAAAGTTATAGTAGTTATAAATTGTTTATTATTAGTATAGTATAGTAATGATATTTTAGTAATGGTTTTGTTTAATGATCATAGATCAATTAATAAACTCTTGTTATTCCTATTTATTTACTTTAGTGAATTTTGAACAACTATCTGGATAATAATCATTTTTCTGGAGAAAAAAAAAGAGTGAGAATAAAATAAAGTCCCTCCTACTTCACCTGCCAACATATTTTGCTTTCTGTACCCTTATATTTTTACCTATTTCATAATCCTAATCTAGACTGTCAGTTCTTAAGAGTTCCATGCAATTTTTGAAAATTTTCAGCAGTTTTTAAAAATAGTAGATAAAATTTTGATATTTGATAAAGTTTACCTTTGCTTTTTGATATGTGTAGGTGTCAGTCTGGGTGTTTTGTGGATGAGTGTGTGTGTATGTATGTTTTTCAAATGTCAATGTAAAAGATGTATCACAATATAATAGTAGAATTTTGGATATATTAACAAGCCTAAGTTTATGCAGTTTTAAATGGAACAAAGAATTAACATTATAAATTGTAGCAGTTTATAAGGAAAGTTGTTTATATTAAAAGTACATGACAGAAATGTAAGAAGATGACTGAGTGCAATATGAAAGAAAAATTACTTCATTGAACACCCCCAAATTTAAAGTTTAAGTATAATCATGGTATATATAAATATGCAAAACTTTGTTCTATTCTTCCCCAGTGATTTATGTTTCATCTAGTATAGTTACCTTCATTACTGATCATTTTTTAAAACAAAATTTTATATGACAACATTGTGTGTTAAAGTGAACTACAAAACTATTTAAAATTGTGCAGCTTCAGAATGATGCATGGTTCACTGCAAATTGCAAAGGGTAAGGAAAAATGGAATGAATTTCTAATAGACCTTAATTTTATCTTTAAAAAATATCATTTTTTAAATGAGCATCTTAAGAAGTGTTAAATTATGCACATATATATAAAACATTAAAAGGATATTTGTACTGGGTGGCTAATTTCATCCTTAATTGCTGCATTTATTTACGGGATACATGGTACCATTACAGATTCCTATCTTTTCAATTATATTGTTGAATCGCTTACACATTTTTCCTAAAAGATTCAACTTCATCAGTAAATTACTCTTTCTATTCATAAAATATATTTTGCAGATGGACCTTCTCCTTTTTGCAGTGCTGTCAAAATACGTTTTGGATGTGAAAAAAACATGTTTAACCTTCCTTTTCAAATATTCATTTTATAGTATTTATGCATGGTATTTTCTTTTTTAAGGTTTAGCATTTTAAAATTATGTCTAAAACAGATATAATAAGAAAGTGTACAAATATGAAGTGTACAGCTCAATTACTTTTTACATATGATTCCTCTGAATAACCATCATCTTGATCAAGATATAAAACATTTATATTACATTAGGAGTTCTTTCCTACTGCTTTAGCCACCCACCAAGGGTGATCATTCTTCTGATTTCTGTTAACATCAATTCATTTTACTTGGAACAAAATATCTGTGGGATTCATTCATGTTGTTGTCTTTATCAGTAGTTCATTGCTTTTAAATTGCTGGTTTGTTTTCCACTATAGGGATACCCAACAGATTAGTATGCCAATCTCTTGATGATGACCATTTGAGTTGTTTCTAGCTTTATTCTATAATGAATAAAGTTGGTATGGATATTCTTGTTCTTGTGCTTTGTTGGACATATATTCTCATCTTTCTTGGCCATATACTTGAAGTACAATTGCTGAATCATAGAGTAGGTATATGGTTAGCTGTAAGAGCTACAATTTTAATAGTTTTCAAAAGTTACACTTCTACCAATAATCGTAGGAGACTTCCATTTATTCCACTGGTTATCTTTCCCAATGCTTGGTATTTTCAGTTTTTTAAATTTTAAACTTTCTGGTAAATGTATTATATGGTGTATTGTGATTTTAAGTGGCATTTCCCTGATGAATAACTGTGTTGACTATCTTTTCAATGCTTATTGGCCATTTGGTCAGTTTCTTTGGTATGCTATTTGTTCAAGCCCTTTTGACTATTCTTTATTTATTTTTGGTCTTACTTGATTTGTGCTAATTCTTTATATATCCTAGATATAACCCCTTTGGTAGATAGATAGATAATGAAAATGTTATCCTAGTGTATGACTTGTCTTTTCAGTCTCATACTGATAATTTTAATTAACTAAAGTTCTTAATTTCAATGAAGTCCAATTATGTTTTTATTTTGTACCCTGTTTAGGAAACCTTTGTTTACTTTAAGTTCATGAAAATATTCTCCCATGATGTATTCTAGATTCTTGATTATCTTAATTTTGCGCTCATATTTATGAATCATCTTTCATTACTTTTTATATATGGTGTAAGTTACGAGTCAGACACGAATGAACGACTTCACTTTCACTTTTCACTTTCCTGCATTGGAGAAGGAAATGGCAGCCCACTCCAGTGTTTTTGCCTGGAGAATCCCAGGGGCAGGGGAGCCTGGTGAGCTTCCGTCTATGGGGTCGCACAGAGTCGGACGCGACTGAAGCGACTTAGCAGCAGCAGCAGCAGCAGGAGGAGTAAAGTTTGTCGGTTTCTTCCTCCCATATAGATATACAAAAGTTCGAGCCTCATTTGTTGAAAATAAATCATAGCTCTTCTTCTACAGGTTTGCACTGGCACTTCAGACAGATAGTATTCAATATTTCATCATTAAATATGTCAGCTGTAGCTTTTTGATTTTTGTTTTTGCCGATAGCTTTATTGAGAAATACTTGATACATGACAATGTATTAGTTTAAGGTGTATAACATAAGAATTCAATATATACATGCATATATTACAAAATGCTTGCCACAATAAGTTTAGTTAACATCCATCAGCTTACAGTTATAATTATTTATTGTTGTTGTGAGAACTTTTAAGATTTTCTCTATTAGCAGCTTTCAAATATATGACACAGTCTCAATATTTTCAAAGTTTCATGTTTTCAAAAGAGTTGCCAGCTTCTACTCCATGTGTTTGTCATCAGCACCACTCTGACAGTAGGTTAGCTATGAGAAAGCCTGAAATTGAAAAGTGAAAGTGAAGTTGCTCAGTTGTGGTGGACTGTAGCCTACCAGGCTCCTCCATCCATGGGATTCTCCAGGCAAGAATACTGGAGTGGGTTGCCATTTCCTTCTCCAGGGGATCTTCCCAACCCAGGGACTGAACCCTGGTCTCCCACATTGGAGGCAGACTTTAACCTCTGAGCCACCAGAGAAGCCCTGCGTATATCCCAAAAAATTCTCATTTTTTCAGGTTATAGCTTGAGATTTATATTCATTATAGTCATTCTTCTTATGTATTCATTTATATGTGGTTAAACTCATCATGAGACCCAAATAAGTGAAGCTATCATCCTCCAGCTTATGCAGCCATTTTACATGATGACAAAGTGAGAAAATGGTCTACAAATTCACTATGAAAAGCCCTCTTCAAAGATATTCCAGTGTTTCTCAAATTGGCCCTATTGACATTTTGAGCTGGTTATCCAAAATGCCAATTTTGTTGTGGAATACTGTCCTGGGCATTGTAGGATATTCAGCAGGATTCAAGTCCTCTACCCATTGCATACCAAGACCAATTCCTTGTCATGACAATCTAGAATATATCCAGACATTGCTAAATGTCCTTTTTGAGGTGTTGGAAACGGAAGGGAGGATAAAATAATCCCTCACTGGAAAATCACTAAGATATGTTGATATTCACCATAATACAAATACTACCTATCTTTTGCCATATAATTTATCCCAATATGATAACCTGATCAGTTTTTGTATCACACAAAAAACATGGTTTTCCTCTAATTTAGACTGCTTTTTTATCCTCATAACCACTCTGCCCTGCTTTTTAAAAATATTGGGGTAATCAAGTCATTAATCATCCATATATATTACATTTTGGGGATGGATGTGTGGCTTCATCATTTCTTAAAAGACAATCTCCAAAGATAGTATAATTTAACAAAATGAGACCAGTTTTATTCTTACCAAACAAAAGAAAATGATTATTATATTTTTATTTCAGGAAACCTAGGGCTTACGGAGAGCATTAAATTTACTTGATGCTTACCTGTTTCCATTTGTTTTGCCTTCACTGCACTATGAAGATACAGTGTGTAATGTCATTCTCCTTATTTAAATTGACATTTATACTCATGGCTTTTTCTTCATGTGCTAAACTGTTATTCATCCTTTGAGACCAATTTTTTACTCATTTTGATAACGTCTTCCACAACCCATTTTTGGGGGGAAAAAAACAAACCTCTTCATCTGCTCCTAGAACAATTTGTTCAAACATTTATAATTATATTTACCATATCACTCTGTAATTTATTGCTTACTCTTAGCCTCTTAGCTTATGTAACATATCATATTCTAGAATGAAATAAATCCTAATCAACTTACTAATTATAGTTCTTTAATTTATAAATTAACATTTATTTTCGAACTGAGGATTAAGTATTTTCAAACTCCCAGTATCTAGCTTAATACCCAACACAGCTATCATGTAAGAAATGTCAGTATCATATTTTAAATACTAAACCTGATGGACAAGATCATTAGATGAAAATAAAATAACCTTCATTATTTTTTAACTTTAAGCCTGGTTAACAATCTAAATAGATTAGCTATAATGATAAATTTAAAGATCTTAGGATATAATCTAGGAACTAAACACTTTCAGTAAGATTCAGAAAATTTAAGATTCTTTATATAAATATATATAATAGGTAGGCCTGAATTTTATGAAAGTTGCCTAAGAAATAAAATGTCTAATCATCATAACTATGTTTATTTAAAATTTGCTTAGAAATAGCTCCCAAAATATGAATACGTGTGTGTGTGTGTGTGTGTGTGTTTTTGTGTAACATATGTATATATAATGAAGTGAAGTTGAGGTGAAGTGTTAGTTGCCAAGTCGTATCCTGCTCTTTGCAGCCCTATGAACGATCACCCACCAGGCTCCTCTGTCTATGGGATTCTCCAAGCAAGAATACTGGAATGGGTAGCCATTCCCTTCTCCAGGGGATGTTTCCAACACAGATAGAACCCAAATCTCCCACACTGCAGGCAGATTCTTTACCGTTTATATTACCTGTATATTGTATATACATGTAATTGATTCATGCAGGTTATGATTTATGTGTATATAATAATAAAGATATACATACATACACACACACACACACACACACATATATATATATATATATATATATATATCAGAGTTTAGCTAAGAGAAACTCCTATAGTCATTTTAAACAAAAAGATATCTAATTTAGGAAATTGGATGCTTAAAATTGTCAGAAAGGCTGGAGAATCAGGCTCTAAGTTAAGCTTCCAGTGATGATCCCTAGAGAACATTGCAGAACTGCTATTTTGCCACAATTAGGAAGTAGGGAACTCTGGGAGCACACCACTCTGGCCACTACCAGAATTGTCATGTAAGCCACAAAATACCTGCTTAGTTCAGTTCAGTCACTCAGTCATGTCCAACTCTTTGTGACCCCATGAACTGCAGCATGCCAGGCCTCCCTGTCCATCACCAACTGAAGTATACCCAAAGCCATGTCCACTGAGTTGGTGATGCCATCCAACCATCTTATCCTCTGTCGTCCCATTCTCCTCCTGCCTTCAGTCTTTCTCAGGCTTAAGGGTCTTTTCAAATGAATCAGTTCTTCGTATCATGTGGCCAAAGTATTGGAGTTTCAGCTTCAGCATCGGTCCTTCCAGTGAACACCTAGGGCTGATCTCCTTTAGGATGGACTGGTTGGATCTCCTTGCAGTCCAAGGGACTCTCAAGAGTCTTCTCCAACACCACAGTTCAAAAACATCAATTCTTTAGTGCTTAGCTTTCTTTATAGTCCAACTCTCACATCCATACATGACTACTAGAAAAACTATAGCCTTGACTAAACAAACCTTTGTTGACAAAGTGATGTCTCTGCTTTTTAATATGCTGTCTAAGTTGGTCATAACTTTCCTTCCAAGAAGTAAGCATCTTTTAATTTCATGGCTGCAGTCACCATCTGCAGTGATTTTGGAGCCCAAAAATAAAGTCACCCACTGTTTCCACTGTTTCCCCATCTATTTGCCATGAAGTGATGGGACTGGATGCCATGATCTTAGTTTTCTGAGTGTTGAGCTTTAAGCCAATTTTTTCACTCCCCTTTTTCATTTTCTTCAAGAGGCTCTTTAGTTCTTCTTCCCTTTCTGCCATAAGGGTGGTGTCATCTGCGTATCTGAAGTTATTGATATTTCTCCCAGCAATCTTGATTCCAACTTGTGCTTCTTCCAGCCCAGCATTTCTCATGATGTACTCTGCTTATCAGAGAAGGCAGTGGCACCCTACTCCAGTACTCTTGCTTGGAAAATCCCATGGACGGAGGAGCCTGGTGGGCTGCAGTCCATGGGGTTGCAAAGAATTGGACATGACTGAGCGATTTCACTTTCACTTTTCACTCTCATGCATTGGAGAAGGAAATGGCAACCCACTCCAGTGTTCTTGCCTGGAGAATCCCAGGGATGGCAGAGACTGGTGGGCTGCCATCTATGAGATCGCACTGAGTCGGACATGACTGAAGTGACTTAGCAGCAGCAGCAGCACTCTGCTTATAAGTTAAATAAGCATGGTGACAATATACAGCTTTGATGTACTCATTTTTCTATTTGGAACCAGTCTATTGTTCCATGTCCAGTTCTAACTATTGCTTCCTGACCTGCATATAGATTTTTCAAGAGCCAGGTCAGGTGGTCTGGTATTCCCATCTCCTTCAGAATTTTCCACAGTTTATTGTGATCCACACAGTCAAAGGCTTTGGCATAGTCAATAAAGCAGATGTAGATGTTTTTGTGAAACTCTTGCTTTTTCGATAATCCATTGGATGTTGGCAATTTGATCTCTAGTTCCTCTGCCTTTTCTAAAACCAGCTTGAACATCTGGAAGTTCACGGTTCATGTATTGCTGAAGCATGGCTTGGAGAATTTTGAGCATTACTTTACTAGTGTGTGAGATGAGTGCAATTGTGCAGTACTTTGAGCTTTCTTTGGCATTGCCTTTCTTCTAGATCCTTACTATTAAAATGAACACAGTATGACCCGCTGCCTCTTTCCATTTTCTAATTCTGAGTGACAGAACCTAAGTCCCTGTTGGTGTCTCAGCTCCAGGGAAGTATGGAAAGTATTCTGAACTCTATGTCCATTGTCATGCAGAATGGTACAAAAAGATGAAAAGAAAGACCAAAGAAGCTAACTGAATGCATTTCAGTTTGTAAGTGGCTGAGTCAGGATTTGTCCACAAATAGAGTGATTTCAAGATCAGACTTTTATAGCTCAACCTTACAAAGTGGATTTATAAGATTCTGCTATATTCTCCTTAATGAATTTTTTTATGCTTTTCAGCATAAGCCACTAATTTAGAGCTATAGGGAAACAAGTCTGAGGGCACAGAGATCAATAAGTCTGGGCCCTCCAAAATTGTATCTGGTTTGAAAATTAGGAGGGGAAATATGATTTACTGCTTAAAGAAAATTCTCAGCCATGTTACATGGCTTGCTTTCCTTCCACCACTAGCAAAGCCATGCAGGTGAATTTCTAGAATGAGTATCTGCAGTGTTTAGATATCCCACTATAGTAACAGGATTTTTTTTGCCATACTTTATGCCTCTTCTCTTAGATAACACTTGGCTGCAGTTTCTGAAGCAGGTGGCACTTGAGAATCAAAAATACCTTGAGGCAATTGAACATCTCTGCTTACAGTCTGGCCTATATAAGAATGTTAAACTAGCAGGTGTCCACTCCCTGAAACAGTCTGCCCACAGACTGATATTTCTTTTTCATTAGGGAGGAACAATATTTCTGGCTTTGAGGGATTAAGGAACAGAGGAAAATTCCTGAGATATTAGCACTGTAAGGAACATTGCATGTGCAAGTGGACAAGCTGTCCCAAATTCCTGACATACTGCAGAGATGGTACCGTCCAGACACTGTGGTAGTTCTTTTTCTTTTTTTCCTTCCAGAGAACAATAGACAGGTCTTTGTAGATGTTTTCTTTGTGCCTAGAATGCTGGCAGATTAAAGCACATAAACTGGTGTCAGTCTTGCTAATGTCTTTTATATGTTAATACTATATGTTCACACTGCTAAAATGAATAATAAAATGAAAAAATAATCACTAAATAAACCCTTTCATTTGGAGATCATTGAGGACAAAAAGTAGCTAGAAATAAGCAACTCTAGGTCTTATAAAAATAACTGATCTAATTAGATATAACTTTAAAAACTATATATAAATTGTTTTAGATTTGTGAAAAGAATGGGAATGAGTTGTTCCACTGAGTTTTTAATGTTTGTTAGTAAAACTCACCAAGTAGATATAAAGTTAATAGCAGCACTGTTTGCAATAGCCAGAATGTGGAAGCAACCTAGATGTCCATCCACAGATGAATGGATAAGCAAGCAGTGGTACATATACACAATGGAGTATTACTCAGCCATTAAAAAGAATACATTTGAATCAGTTCTAAGGAGGTGGATGGAACTGGAACCTATTATACAGAGTGAAGTAAGCCAGAAACAAAAACACAAATACAGTATACTAACGCATATATATGGAATTTAGAAAGATGGTGACAATAACCCTGTTTACGAGACAGCAAAAGAGACACTGATGTATAGACCAGACTTTTGGACTCTGGGACCGGGAGAGGGTGGGATGATTGGGGAGAATAACATTGAAATATGTATAATATTATATCTGAAATGTATTAATTGTTCAAACTAAATACTGTCATGTTACAATTTGTTCATATTAGATGTTTGTAATGTTTCTGATAATCAATAAAAGAGATTCTTGATAAAAAAAAAAAGATATAAAGTTAAGAAGATGAAAGAAATAAATTAAATTCAGCATGGTTTAAAACACTGTCACCTGTGTTTTGAGTCAAAAGGATGCAGAAAACTACATAAGCATTTTCTTGAGTTTTCAAAGCACCAATAATAATCTCAGGTAAAATGCATTCTTAGGGGTTCAGTTCAGTTGCTCAGTCACGTCCAACTCTTTGCAATCCCATGGAGTGCAGCACACCAGGCTTCCCTGTCCATCACCAATTCCTGGAGCTTGCTCAAGCTCATGTCCATTCAATCAGTGATGCCATCTAACCATCTCATCCTCTGTCATCCCCTTCTCCTCCTGCCTTCAATCTTTCCCAGCATCAGGGTCTTTTCCAATGAGTCAGATCTTTGCATCAGGTGGCCAAATTATTGGAGTTTCAGCTTCAGCATCAGTCCTTCCAATGAATATTCAGGACTGATTTCCTTTAGGATGGACTGGTTGGATCTCGTTGTAGTCCAAGAGACTCAAGAGTCTTCTCCAACACCACAGTTCAAAAGCATCAATTCTTTGGCGCTCAGCTTTCTTTATAGCCAACTTTCACATCCATACATGACTACTGGAAAAATGATAGCTTTGACTAGACAGACCTTTATTGGCAAAGTAATATCTCTGCTTTTTAATATGCTGTCTAGGTTCTTAGAGGTATATGGTACTAATATATGTATATGTGTATATGTATACAGATACCTATGGCAATGAATGAACTATTCTATTAAAACATTTCAATTTAAATATTTATTATTAGGATCAGTGGAAAAGCTTTATTAATCTCTCCTATGATTGTGGATATAGTAGGATATTTTTGTTCTAGCTGATTGTTCCTAAAGAAATAAGTGGAAATAAATAACAAAAATAAACATTTTCACAAACTAGTCATTTCAGAATTTAAAAGTTAATCTCTATCAATTTATATAATTTAAATGTTTTTTAAGTATTAAGCTGTTATTTGAAAGTCCATGTAAATACTCCACTTAAAGCAAGCTAATTAAAATAACTATTGTTAATGCATTTCTTTGCTAAATCTCTTTGTATATGTTTGTGTGTGTGTGTTTGTGTGTGTGTATGTGTGATGCTAGGGTAGCATGATGGGATATTTTATTTTCATGAGGCAAGGATTAAATTAATTGTTATTAAAACTACTTTGGGCTATTTTTATTCAATAAATATTTATCGATTATTTTCTGTGTACAAAAATGTGCTAATGATTATCTAGCTAAATCACTAAGGTTGCATATATCTTTAAGGAATTCTAAATTGATAAATCTGGGATTGTATATTGGATGTTATTACTCACAATTCAAAGGAATCTGTGCTTAGCAAAGCAATTCTTTTAAAATGCCATGACTAATTCATTTGCTGCTTTACAGATCATAGTTACTTTTCAAAGAGATTTGATGGATAGATACATTTTTAACTCAGAGTTGATGACTTTACTTTCTTTCTAAATGATGTTTAATGTGAACAAAGTGAAAAAAATTAAAAAGTACAGAATGTGATACAAAAAATAAAAGTCTTACACCAACATTTTCCTCCATTACGCTCCCTAGAATGGGACTTTTATTACTGTGTTTATTAGGAGATTATAAATACATATTATCCTTCTATTGAATCTTCAAACTGAGAACCATATTATAATACTAACCAGGAGTATTTCCTTGCTGACTTAACATGCACCTTCTGTTTTTAAGAGGCTGGTCAAGTTTTGCTTAATTTTATTTTTTGTTAAAAAAAAATTTAACTGGTTAATTAATTAATTTATTTTTGGCCATGCTGAGTCTTCATTGCTATGTGCAGGCTTTCTCTAGTTGAGGCCAGCAGGGGCTACTATGTAGTTGTAATACGTGGGCTTAGTTACTCTTCAGCTGGTGAAATCTTCCTGGACCAGAGATTGAAACTGTGTCCTCTTCATTGGTAGGTGGATTATTAACCACTGGATCTTCAGAGAAAACCATGAATAATTTAAAATTTAGATTATATATTAGAATAAAATATATTTAACATAAAAACATCTAAAGTTTAAATATAATCCAGATTTTCTTAAGTGAAGGCCTATTACTAGGTGAATCCTATTTGCTCTCTTGACTTCATGGCTCTACATGTGTGTTATAAGAACATTCTTACCACCCATCTCACCATCAGGATAGCATGGCAGAAGGGTCAAGAGGTAAAACCTGCACCCTCAACACTCTGTATTTGAAGTTTCCTTTTCTTTAGTGGGTACCCCATACTTGATTGGGGTTATTCAGTGCATTTTTACCTGGAGTACTTCCTGTATAGGGCAGACATACTACCATCACTGACATACTGAATAAAGGCCTGAAGCCTTCTCAGATAAGTCAGTCAAAACTACCAGCCTCCCCTATTCCCAGTGTACACACTTTTCAAGTACTGTTCCCATTTGAGATCCCAGTGTTTAACCTCCTTTGTCAGATTGTAATCTTCTCATGTCTCTTCTGTCCAGAAGCCATTGCTATTTCCAGATTTAGTGGCACAAGTAATATGCCCTGTATCCAGCTGCTACTATCCCTGTGTTATTGACAAGATTAGAGACCCACTTTGTTGAGATCAGGCTGAAACTTTGAACAAAACTTCTCATACAATCGGAGGAATAGAAGAGAGCTATAGCATGAATAAACTTAAAACTTGCTGTTAGAAATCACTATGAAATCTAATACCAGCCACATTTCCTTGGGTCCATTTAGGATATCTCCATGTCTAACTTTTGATCTGTGAATTATTGTGGGGATTCTTATTCTTTTCAGGGAGAAATTCATCTCAACCCAAGACCGTGTGGCATTATTCTATATGCTTAATGAAAAAGCATGTAAAAATAGACAAGGCCAAAATCAGTGCATTGATCCCGGCTGCTCAAGGACTTACATTCTTGAGTTTGTCCTTTTGCTTTTCACTGACATAACTAAAAAGTTCACTCCAAGAAGTTTAAAAAGCAAAAATCTGAACCAGAGGTAGTTCATGTCTCTACTAATCCTATTTTGCTATCAAAAGCAATAGTGACATATATGATACTACATCTTCTTGTAAGACTCCACTTGGTCAAAATTTCAAGCTTTTCATCAGTAGAGTAGCTTCTTTTTTGCTGATAAAGAACAGATTTGATAAACTATAAGTGTGATTCTTCTGTGTGATCAGTTTACTCCAAAGGAATATGTGCTTCTGTACCTGAAGATGGAGGAAAGTAAGATAAATAGAATAAGGGATATTTTCAAGCCTTTCTTGTTTTCTGTCTTTCAACACAAAAGAACAGGGTTTTCTAGAATGTCTTCTGTCAATATTGCAAAGAAGTGAAAGGCTTGCTTCTAAAGAAAAATCTTTTTTTGTTTATGTTATCATTTCTGTTTTTTTATTGAAGTATAGTTAATTTACAATGTTATATTAGTTTCAAGTGTACAGCAAAGTAGTTCAGATTCTTTGAAATATTCAAGTGTTAGAAAGGGTTATTGAGGGGAATGAAACTATATATATATGCTTCCCAGGTGGTACAGCAGTAAAGAATCCACTTGCCAATGCAAGAGATGCAAGAGATTCCCTGGGCTAGGAAGATCCCCTGGAGAAGTGAATGGCAACCCATTCCAGTCTTCTTGACTGGAGAATCCCATGGACAGAGGAGCCTGGTGATCTACAATCCATGGGGTCACAAAAAGTCATACATGACCAAGCACAGCATACACACACACACATGTATATAAGTAAATGTGTATTATAGCCTGATTGGAGGTATACAAAGTAGAAGGTGGTAGCAGTTGGGAAGACTTAAGCACTGTGCGGGAAGATGAAGCATGCTGAGGCCTGGAGCTGACTTCATTCTGGGTATACCTGTTTAGGCGTTCAGTTTGGGCATCAGTCTCTGAAGGCTGATGATTTGATGTATTTGGAGGCATGGAGCTCTGCAATGGACTACATGACTATTTTCTGTACCTATATTACTTCCCATCTGAAGTAATGGGAACTGTGCCATATTGCAAATAAGAAGAGTTAACAAGTCCCAAATCCACAGGATAAGCCCAAAGAAAAATTTCAATTTGAAATCAGGGGCAGTTTTCAGACAGCATCCTTCTTGTTCTTTGCTCTATTAAGGCCTCCAGCTGTTGGATGAGGCACAGTCACACTGTCTGTTGATTTAAATGTTAATCTTATCTAAAAAAAAAAAAATCTTCACAGAAAATTCTAGAATATTATTTGATCTAATATATGAGCAGTGTGACCAGCCATTTTTATATGTAAAATTAACCATCACCTTCAATAAGTTAATTCTGAACTTTTCAAGCATAAGGGTACATCTTACATTGTTTTAGAATTAGATGTTTGTACATTAAAAAAAATAGTAGATATAGTTCATATGGTAAATGTATAAGCATGATACAGTAGCAGTAGTGCCCTAATTGATAAGAAGGTCTGTGTGGTGCTGAGTTAAATTTAGTTTTAAGTATTATGTGAAGTTATCCTGGCTGAGACACTGACAGCTTGACAATATTTGAAGAAAATGAAAGCCACCTAATTGTGAGAGGACAAATTCTATAGGAAATCCAGGATTAAGTAGGGAAAGATTGAAGTCTGAAATTGTTTAGAGAAAAGTAATTTGAGATACTGCTGCTGCTACTGCTGCTAAGTCACTTCAGTCGTGTCCGACTCCGCGTGACCCCATAGACGTCAGCCCACCAGGCTCTCCTGCCCCTGGGATTCTCCAGCCAAGAAAACTGGAGTGGGTTGCCATTTCCTTCTCCAATGCATGAAAGTGAAAAAGTGAAAGTGAAGTCGCTCAGTCGTGTCCGACTCTTAGCGACCCCATGGACTGCAGCCCACCAGGCTCCTCAATCCATGGGATTTTCCAGGCAAGAGTACTGGAGTGGGGTGCCATTGCCTTCTCCGATTTGAGATACTAAAGTAGTACAATTTCTTAGTTTTACTCTCATGTTCTTACCTACTTTTCTACTTACTACTTTCTTTTTTCTCTGACATTGCTTCTAATATTCTCCCTTTTCTCAGTACACACACACCATATTTTTTTCCCATAAGCACCATTACCATCCATAACTCCACAAGAATATCAACTGTAGATCTTAGTCTATCAACTCATACATGCAACAAATAAACTTTATTTACCTTCTCCATTTTATCTGAACTTGTGATGTTGAGACACTACTCAACTGGGTTTGCTATAAGCCCAGTTTTTCTTCTGTCTTTCACCAACTCCAAAGCTGGGTCACCGATTCATAGCCTCATGTGGCACCATGACTTAGGCCATTGGTTCAAATAGTGCTAGTAATAATAAATCCATATCCTAGTCCATGAAACTCTTGGATCTAGCAGCTCTCTGTACTTCTCCTTGTCCAGGCTGGCATTCTTGATTCTGTCTTCCTGGGGCCCATTTTTCCTAGATGTGTTGTGTGGCAAGACTAAGTATGCAATACTGACTTTCCAGACTGCTGAAGAATCAGTTGAGTTCAGTACAGTTCAGTCGCTCAGTCCTGTCCAACTCTTTGCAACCCCATGAATCACAGAAGGCCAGGCCTCCCTGTCCATCACCAACTCCCGGAATTCACTCAAACTCATGTCCATCAAGTCGGTGATGCCATCTCATCCTCTGCCGCCCCCTTCTTCTCCTGCCCCCAATCCCTCCCAGAATCAGGGTCTTTTCCAATGAGTCAGCTCTTCACATGAGGTGGCCAAAGTATTGGAGTTTCATCTTCAGCATCAGTCCTTCCAATGAACAAATACATTAAAATCTAAAATGCTAAGTGAAATATATCAGAGACTCATTCTGAGTCCCTTGCCTCAGATAGCTTGTTGCAAAGAAGAAATAAAAACTAAAGAAATATTTGGTGGGTTGGCCATGGAATTAATGCTTAAAAGAAGGAACTTGAAGAAAAGAAAAAATTGAAAGGCAACACGTCAAAGTAGGAGGGAGAAATTTTGGAAAAACTCCAATTTTTTCACAGAAAACCTATTTAAGACATGATCCAAGATTACCAGCTATACTTTTGCTAAAGGTGGTGGTGAGTAGGGGAGTTGAGGATGAGAAAAGTATTTTCCGTGGGGATACCATTTAAGTCTTAAGAAGAGAAAACAGTATAAATATATTACCTGTATCCACCAGAAGTACTCCCTAAAGCTGAGATCCAAAACCTTCACATCTATTCCAATAAGCCACCCCTACTTGACAGGCTTTTTCAGGTAGAGAAGAAAGAAAACAGGCATGGAGGGTGAAAGACAGGCTGTGTAATCAGCAGCAAATTGAGAATGAGAGGTATTCTTCAATGGTTGGGATGTTGCATACTGCTATTTCCTGCTCCTAGGAAGAAGGAGTAGACCCATTCTCTTTAATAACCTACAGACTACTCTCTATCTTCTCTCCACCCCCTTTCAATCCAGATAACTTTCTTTTTCCTTTGTTGTTCATCACTCAGCATGTGCCTTTATCTATGCATGTCAACTCATGTATGGATGTCATTCCTACTTTATTATTAACAAAATAGTCCTCAAAATCATCTCTGTCTGCATATAGGTTAGTCCTTACAAAATAAATGTTATCTGGATGCTATTCTGACTTTGAAAGCCCTTTGCTCATTCAAATGAAAAGTTAGACAAACTTAGAAGTTTGTGCTTCTAAGAAGGACAAAATTTGATTCCCATCAATATAATCCAGGTGGTAAAACCCTTGTTACTCCATATTCACATATAGGTATGTTGTTGGTATTACCTTTTATATCTACCCATTCTTTTTTCATCACCTTTGCCACTCTACTAGTTTAGATTTTAAATTACTTGATGCAATAGTGTCTTCTTTTAAGATTATAATAGTGTCTTCTTTAGGCTTATTGATATACTATTAACACAAAAAATATGTAAGTTTAAGGTGTCCAAAGCAATGATTTGACATGTGTACTACATATTGATAAGATATATACATATTGATAAGGTTACACACCACAGTAAGGTAACGAAATTCTCCATCCATGGACATAATTAATTTTTGTTTTGGTGATGGTAATATTTAAGGTCTATTCTGACAACTTTCAAATATATAATATGGTACTGGAGGTGATGGAATTCCAGTTGAGCTATTTCAAGTCCTGAAAAATGATGCTGTGAAGTGCTGCACTCAATATGGCAGCAAATCTGGAAAACTCAGCAGTGGCCACAGGACTGGAAAAGGTCAGTTTTCATTCCAATCCCAAAGAAAGGCAATGCCAAAGAATGCTCAAACTACTGCACAATTGCACTCATCTCATATGCTAGTAAAGAAATGCTCAAAATTCTCCAAGCTAGGCTTCAACAGTATGTGAAACCTGAACTTCCTGATGTTGAAGCTGGTTTTAGAAAAGGCAGAGGAACTAGAGATCAAATTGCCAACATCTGCTGAATCATGGAAAAAGCCAGAGAGTTCCAGAAAGACATCTATTTCTGCTTTATTGACTATGCCAAAGCCTTTGACTGTGTGGCTCACAATAAACTGTGGCAAATTCTGAAAGAGATGGGAATACCAGACCACCTGACCTTCCTCTTGAGAACTCTGTATGCAGGTCAGGAAGCAACAGTTAGAACTGGTCATGGAACAACAGACTGGTTCCAAATAGGAAAAGGAGTACGTCAAGGCTGTTTATTGTCACCCTGGTTATTTAACTTATATGCAAAGTACATCATAAGAAAGGATGGAGTGGAAGAAACACAAGCTGGAATCAAGATTGCTGGGAGAAATATCAATAACCTCAGATATGCAGATGACACCACCCTTATGACAGAAAGTGAAAAGGAACTAAAGAGCCTCTTGATGAAAGTGAAAGAGGAGAGTGAAAAAGTTGGCTTAAAGTTCAACATTCAGAAAACGAAGATCATGGCATCTGGTCCCATCACTTCATGGCAAATAGATGAGGAAACAGTGGAAACAATGTCAGACTTTATCTTTTTGGGCTCCAAAATCACTGTGGATGGTGACTGCAGCCATGAAATTAAAAGACGCCTACTCCTTGGAAGGAAAATTATGACCAACCTAGATAGCATATTGAAAAGCAGAGACATTAGTTTGCCAACAAATGTCCGTCTAGTCAAGGCTATGGTCTTTCCTGTGGTCATGTATGGATGTGAGAGCTGGACTGTGAAGAAGGCTGAGCACCGAAGAATTGATGCTTTTGAACTGTGGTGTTGGAGAAGACTCTTGAGAGTCCCTTGGACTGCAAGGAGATCCAACCAGTCCATTCTGAAGGAAATCAGCCCTGGGTGTTCTTTGGAAGGGATGATGCTAAAGCTGAAACTCCAATATTTTGGCCACCTCATGCGAAGAATTGACTCGTTGAAAAAGACTCTGATGCTGGGAGGGATTGGGAGCAGCAGGAGAAGGGGACGACAGAGGATGAGATGGCTGGATGGCATCACTGACTCGATGGATGTGAGTCTGAGTGAACTCCGGGAGTTGGTGATGGACAGGGAGGCCTGGCGTGCTGCGATTCATGAGGTCACAAAGAGTCGGACATGACTGAGTGACTGAACTGAACTGAACTGTTAATTATAGTCACAAGCTGTTATGTACATTAGAGCTTCAGAATTTATTAATCTTAGAGATGGAAATTTTGGGGAAATTATTTTCCAGTAAGAAAAAGTTATCTCCCTCAGTGTTTATGACCATAATTCATATACATATGCCCTTTGATTCATTGGGCATTCAGTTCAGTTCAGTGGTTCAGTTGTGTCTGACTCTGCAACCCCATGGAGTGCAGCACACCAGGCTTCCCTGTCCATCAGCAACTCCCAGAGCTTGCTCAAACTCATGTCCATCCAGTCGGTGATGCCATCCAACCATCATCCCCGTCTCATCCTGCCCTCAGTCTTTCCTAGCATCAGGGTCTTTTCCAATGAGTCAGTTCTTCGCATCAGGTGGCCAAAGTATTGGAGCTTCAGCATCAGCATCAGTCCATTCAATGAATATTCAGGACTGATTTCCTTGATTGACAGGTTTGATCTCCTTGTAGTCCAAGAGACTCTCAAGAGTCTTCTCCAACACCACAGTTCAAAAGTATCAATTCTTCAGCACTCAGTGTTCTTTATGATCCAACTATCATATCTGTACATGACTACTGCAAAAACAATAGCTTTAACTAGACAGATCTTTGTTGGCAAGTAATATCCCTGCTTTTTAATATGCTAAGTTTGTCATAGCTTTTCTTCCAAGAATCAAGTGTCTTTTAATTTCATGGCTGCAGTCATCATCTGCACTGATTTTGGAGCCCCCAAAAATAAAGTCTGACACTGTTTCCACCGTTTCCCCATCTATTTGTCATGAATTGATGAGACCAAATGCCATGATCTTTGTCTTTTGAATGTTGAGTTTTAAGCCAGCATTTTCACTCTTCTCTTTCACTTTCATCAAGAGGCCCTTTAGTTCCTCTTAGCTTTCTGCCAAAGGGTGGTGTCATCTGCATATCTGAAGTTACTGGTATTTCTCCCAGCAAACTTAATTCCAGTTTGTGCTTCATCCACCCTGGCATTTTACATGATATATTCTGAATATAAGTTAAATAAGCAGGATGACAATATACAGCCATGATGCACTCCTTTCCTAATTTGGAACCAGTCTGTTGTTCCATGTCCATTCTAACTGTCGCTTCTTCACCTGCATACAGATTTCTCAGGAGGCAGCCTGATATTCCCATCTCTTTAAGAATTTTCCACACTTTGTTGTGATCCACACAGTCAAAGGCTTTGGTATAGTCAATAAAACAGAAGTAGATATTTTTCTGGAACTCTTTTGCATTTTTTGATGATCCAACAGATGGCAATTCGATCTCTGGTTCCTCTGCCTTTTCTTAATCCAGCTCGAATATCTGGTAGTTCTCAGTTTGCATATTGTTGAAGCCTGGCTTGAAGAATTTTGAGCATTACTTTGCTAGAATGTGAGATGAGTGCAATTGTGTGGTAGTTTGAACATTCTTTGGCATTGCCTTTTTTGGGCTTGGAATGAAAGCTGACCTCTTCCAGTCCTTTGACCACTGCTGAATTTTCCAAATTTACTGGCATATTGAGTACAACACTTTTACAGCATCATCTTTTAGGATTTAAAATAGCTCAACTGAAATTTCATCACCTCCACTAGCTTTGTTTGTAATGATGCTTCCTAAGGCCCAGTTGACTTCACACTCCAGGATGTCTGATTCTAGGTGAGTAATCACACCATCATGTTAATATGGGTCACTGAGATCTTTTTTGTGTAGTTCTTTTGTGTATCCTTGACACCTCTTCTTAATATATTCTATTTCTATTAGGTGCATACCATAGGTCCATAGACTTAGGTATTTGCCTTAGTAAAAAAAACAAAATATTAATATATAATACTATCCAAGCTGAACAAATAATATGTCAACTCAGAAGCAGTTGATTATTAGAAAACTTTGTGGGAATGTAGAAGAAAAAATAGGATTTTAGAAAATGAAACATGAAAACAGTGACCATATGGAAAAATATTGGTAAATTATGGAAAATATACTGACAATAAATTCTGTAATGAAGATGTACTAAAGACAGGATTCTGTCACTCAAAATTTTCAGATAATTATGAGAAAAATAAGTCAAAAAGGTAGAAAAAAAGTAAAAACAACATGACTAAGAACTTCAATATTCCAAACATATATAAAAATTGTGGAGAATTAGTTCTGTTTTGCAAATGTTCAAGTTGAAGAATGAAAATAGAGAAATTAAATAGTCTGCCTTGTGTTATACATATACCATGGAATGTACGATAAGTCAGAAGTGAATTAAAAATCTCACTCTGCTACTTAGCCATTCTGTGACCTTCTTCATATTAACAACTCTGAGCCCCATTTCCTTTTCTGTAAAATAATTTCTCTTTACAGAACTACTATGACTTGATGATCACCAAAGTGAAAACAACTTAGTACATGAGAGATGATCAGGGAAGTAGATTACTTTCCTCTTGCTTATCTCTTTTAGGAAACACAGGGATGTATGTGCAGATTCTTACCACAAGCATATCAGGGTATTTGACAATAATCCTTATTATTCTCTGCAATTTTCTTTGCATGACTCTCAGACATTTCTTAGAAAAATCATTAATTCTTGTCTCATATTCATAAAGGATTTTTTATGAAATAAAAAGTTTTCATGACTTCAAGTTATGAAAACTTCCACATAATGGATTACAAAAGTAAATGATGGTTTGTATATTCATTATTAATCTTTTGAGATGTTTTTTATCTGTTTGTTATTTATCTGTCTGTTCACATTCAATTCCAATGTCTTTGTATATCCGTGTTATATTTTATTCATCTTTTCATACCATACTACATCTGATACTTTGCATAGTACTTATTAAAATTTGAAGCAAATTGACTTAATAATGATATTGTATGCATGTTGCTTTAATTATATAAATTAATCATTTTTCTCATGCTATTAAATTCATATACTACTGTTTTAAAAAGGGAGATAAGAAATGAAGCCAAATAGTTGACTTTTATAAAACCTTGTATGAAAAGCCAAAATTCATCTAATGATTATAATAGCTAATATTCTTTAGTTTTAGCAACATATGCTGCTACCTGTTTTTCAAAGGTTACCTGACTTAATCCTCACAATTTAGTACAGATAAGGAAGCTAAAACTTAGAATATTAGAATAAAAGCCAAAAGTCAGGCAACTCATGTGCACTATACATGTGATCTTGAATAATCTGTATGTTGTTCTATAGAACTATCAGATTTCTGTCACTACCATTAGCTCCTATTCAGTAAGTCAAAAATAAATACAAAGAACCAAATTATGTATGCAGTAGGATAGAATAACTGATTCATATATTGTGTTTTCATTTGTTTTCCAAAGATAATACCTATGTTATTGCTAACTGTATATTGATTATGAAAATAGCTTTTCATCAATTAATAATAAATTATTGGAATTAACATAGGTTGCTGAAAAATCATGGCTCTAATATCAGTACTATAAAGTCAAAACAGAGTGGTAAGTTGTGAAAACCAAGTATTTTGGGATCTATACATTTTGCAAGCGTGTCCTATTTCTAAGTATGTTTATTCATAGGTTTAACAGTATCCTTAAGTTTCAAAATTAATAGAAATTTTCTTTGAAGTAATTAAATGCTGATTATATAACTTTTGATTAGAGAAAAAGGCTGTTTCTGGTTTACAATATTTTTAAATTGTGCATAAACTGAATTTTAAAAATAGTTCAGCGTCAAAAATGGCTAATGCTGGAAAATCACTTCCTCCCATAGAAAGCAGTTAATTACCATGGCTACCACAATAAATAAAAAGTAAACAAGTCTGAGAGATTTTTTCTTACTTTTTCATCCCTTTATTATTTTTTTTTTCTATTTTAGACCTATCAGTTTATCAAATGAATTCATTCTAGTGACTGTTGTTCAGTTGCTAAATTACGTCTGACTCTGCGACCCTATAGACTGCAGCATACCAGGCTTCCTGTCCTTCACTATCTCCCAGAGTTTGTTCAGATTCATCTCCATTGAGTCGATGATGCCATCCAACCACCTCATTCCCTATTGCCCCTTTCTCCTTCTGTCCACGATCTTTCCCAGCATCAGAGTCTTTTCCAATGGGTCAGCTCTTCACATCAGGTGGCCAAAGTATTGGAGCTTCAGCTTTAGGATTAGTCCTTCCAATGAGTCAATTCAGTTCAGTTCAGTTGCTCAGTCCTATCTGTTTGTTTGTGACCCCATGTACTGCAGCATGCCAGGCTTCCCTGTCCATCACTACTCCCAGAGCTTGCTCAAACTCATGTCCATCGAGTCTGTGATGCCATCCAAACATATCATCCTCTGTCATCCCCTTCTCCTCCTGCCTTCAGTCTTTCTCAGCATCAGGGTCTTTTCCAGTGAATCAGTCCTTTGCATCAGGTGGACAAAGTATTGGAGTTTCAGCAGCTTCAGCATCAGTCTTTCTAAGGAGTATTCAGGGTTTATTTCCTTTAGGATTGAGTGGTTTGATCTTTTTGCTGTCCAAGGGACTCTCAAGAGTCTTCTCCACCACCATAGTTAGAAAGCATCAATTCTTCTGTGCTCAGCCTTCTTTATAGTCCAACTCTTGAATCTGTACATGACTACTGGAAAAACCATAGCTTTGCTTATATAGACCATTGTTGACAAAGTGTGTCTCTACTTTGTATTATGCTGTCTAGCTTTGTCATAGCCTTTCTTCCAAGGAACAAGCATCTTTAAATTTTGTGGCTGCAGTCACTGTCTGCAGTGATTTTGGAGCCCAAGAAAATAACATTTGCCACTGTTTCCATTTTTTCCCCATCTATTTTAATGACTGTACATATGCAATTAAAAGAATTATTCCCAAGTGTCACAAGGCAGGCATGTATATCTTTCTCATCATAGGAAGCAAGGTTCTTGTGCATTGTATATAATTTTATACACATGAATATTAAAACTGATGGTGGAAAATATATGTGTAAAACTCCTTTTTCTCCAAATATCAAACTAAAAGTTAATCTTTTCGAGTTTTATAGTTGCCTTACCTCATGTTTCTCTGACCAGGAAATGTACATATTCTAGAAGTATTCATTTTTAAACCTTTGCATTCTTATTAGTATGAACAATAGAAGTTTCACATTGTGGGTTTCTAGGCAATAATACCAATATTTTAATTATGCCATCATCTATAAGCTTGATAGAAAAAAATGATAAAGAAAAAGGTTTTTAAATTACATTTAAGAATTTCTAGTAACATAAGTAGGCTTTTACATAAAGGCATAAACCACTTCAAATTTTTTCCATGATCCTAATAATCACATTTTCTTGACTATAAGAAGAAAATAAATATGTTCTTTCTCAATATAAACTTTGGGTTGGTTGCTTACATCAGGAGCTGACCACTGAGATCAGTAATTTTCAAATTTCTTATAGTGGTTTCTTATTTTAGGGAGGAATTAAAGACAATTCTAAAGTTGCTTCCTTTTTACTAAGATCAATTAAATTTCTGAGGCAAATAGAGAGATAGAAATAGTAATAGCATTTATATTTTGGGAAGATAAAAAAAATTTCCAAGAGAAGCAGTGATTATATTTTTTTTCTCAAGAAGACTATATGGAATAAATTGAATGTTGATAAGTTAATAAGCCAATTTTCCAGAAAATTTCTCATCAATAATACTCATTTCTATAGATGTTACAAAAGAAAGTATAAGGTATGAGTCTGTTGTACTTACCACATGTTGAACTTTAGATAAAATGTTTTTATTGATGATTCTTTCTTCTTTTCCTCTGAACCAGTAACCTCAGTCCTCCCTGGAATGAAAAGAAAGATTTAGATAAAACACAGTGACATAGTCCTATTCAGTTCAGTTCAGTTCAGTTCAGTCGCTCAGTTGTGTCCAACTCTTTGCGACCCCCATGGACTGCAGCATGCCAGTCCATCAAAAACTCCTGGGGTTTACCCAAACTCATGTCCATTGAGTCAGTGATGCCATCCAACTATCTCATCCTCTGCCGTCCCCTTCTCCTCCTGCCCTCAATCTTTCCCAGCATCAGGGTCTTTTTTTTTTTTTTAATTTTATTTTTATTTTATTTAACTTTACAATATTGTATTGGTTTTGCCATGTATCTTTTCAAATGAGTCAGCTCTTCACATCAGGTGGCCAAAGTATTAAAGTTTCAGCTTCAACATCAGTCCTCCCAGTGAACACCCAAAACTGATCTCCTTTGGGATGGTCTGGTTGGATCTCTTTAAGTTCAAAGGACCCTCAAGAGTCTTATCCAAAACCACAGTTCAAAACAAATTCTTCAGTGTTCAGCTTTCTTTGTAGTCCAAATCTCACAGCCATACATGACTACTGGAAAAACCATAGCCTTGACTAGATGGACCTTTATTAGCAAGGTAGTCTCTGCTTTTGAATATGCTGTCTAGGTTGGTCATAACTTTTCTTCCAAGAAGTAAGAACCTTTTAATTTAATGGCTGCAGTCACCATGGCTTCCATGAAGTGATGGGACCAGATGCCACGATCTTAGTTTTCTGAATGTTGAGCTATAAGCCAACTTTTTCATTCTCCTCTTTCACTTTCATCAAGAGGCTCTTTTGTTCTTCACTTTCTGCTGTAAGGGTGGGCTCATTTGCATATCTGAGGTGATTGATATTTCTCCTGGCAATCTTGATTCTAGCTTGTGCTTCTTCCAGCCCAGCATTTCTCATTATGTACTCTGCATATAAGTTAAATAGCACGGTGACAATATACAGCCTTGACGTACTCCTTTTTCTATTTGGAATCAGTCTTTTGTTCCATGTCCAGTTCTAACTGTTGCTTTCTGACCAGCATGCAGAGTTCTCAAGAGGAAGGTCAGGCCATCTGGTATTCCCATCTCTTTAAGAATTTTCTACAGTTTATTGTTATTCATACAGTCAAAGGCTTTGGCATAGTCAATAAAGTAGAAGGAGATGGTTTTCTGCAACTCTCTTGCTTTCTCGTTGATCCAGTGGATGTTGGCAATTTGAACTCTTGTTCCTCTGCCTTTTCTAAAACCAGCTTGAACATCTGGAAGTTCACGGTTCACGTACTATTGAAGCCTGGCTTGAAGAATTTTGAGCATTACTTTGCTAGTGTGTGAAAAGAGTGCAATTGTGCAGTAGTTTGAACATTATTTGGTATGGTTTTTCTTTGGAATTGGAATGAAAACCTTTTCCAGTCCTGTGGCCACAACTGAGTTTTCCAGATGTGCTGGCACATTGAGTGCAGCACTTTCACAGCATCATCTTTTAGGATTTGAAATAGCTCAATTGGAATTCCATTATCTCCACTAGCTATTTTCATACTCATGCTTCCTAAGGCCGACTTGACTTCACCCTCCAGGATGTCTCACTCTAGGTGAGTGATCACACCATCCTGATTATCTGAGTCACATAGATCTTTTTGTACAGTTCTTCTGTGTATTCTTGCCACCTCTTCTTAATATCTTCTACTTCTGTTAGGTCCATACAATTTCTGTCCTTTAATGAGCCATCTTTGCATGAAATATTCCCTTGGTATCTCTAATTTTCTTGAAGATATCTCTAGTCTTTCCCATTCTATTGTTTTCCTCTATTTCTTTGAACTGATCACTGAAGAAGGCTTTATTATCTCTCCTTGTTATTTTTTGGAACTCTGCATTCATATGGGTATATCTTTCCTTTTCTCCTTTGCTTTTCACTTCTATTCTTTTCACAGCTATTTGTAAGACCTCCTGAGACAAACATTTTGCTTTTTGCATTTCTTTTTCTTGGGGATGATCTTGCTCCCTGTCTCCTGTACAATGTCACGCACCTCCATCCATAGTCATCAGGTACTCTATCAGATCTAGTCCCTTGAATCTATTTGTCACTTGCACTGTATAATCATAAAGGTTTTGATTTAGGTTATACCTGAATGGTCTAGTGGTTTTCCCTACTTTCTTCAATTTAAGTCTGAATTTGGCAATAAGGAGTTCATGATCTGAGCCATAGTCAGCTCCCAGTCTTGTTTTGCTGACTGTATAGAGCTTCTCCATCTTTGGCTACAAAGAATATAATCAATCTGATTTTGCTGTTGACCATCTGGTTATGTCCATGTGTAGAGTTTTCTCTTGTGTTGTTGGAAGAGGGTGTTTGCTATGACCAGTGCATTCTCTTGGCAAAACTTTATTTGCCTTTGCCCTGCTTCAGTCTGCACTCCAAGCCCAAATATGTCTGTTACTCCAGGTGTTTCTTGACTTCCTACTTTTGCATTCCAGTCAGCTAAAATGTAAAGGACATCTTTTTGAGGTGTTAGTTCTAAAACGTCTTGTAGGCATAGACTTGGATTACTGTGATATTGAATGGGTTGCTTTGGAAATGAATAGAGATCATTCTGTCATTTTTGAGATTGCATCCAAGTACTGCATTTTGTACTCTTTTGTTGACTATGATGGCTACTCCATTTCTTCTAAGCAATTCCTGCCCACAGTAGTAGATATAATGGTTATCTACAAGTTAAATTCGCAGATTCCAGTCCAATTTATTTGCTGATTCCTAGAAGATCTGAGAATGTCAACATTCACTCTTGCCATCTCCTGTTTTACACTTCCCATTTGCCTTGACAGAATACGATAGATCATGAATTATTTCTTTATCTTCCTGAAATTGTGTTTTAATATTTAAAACAATTTCAAATATATGATATCATTACTACTTTTCTATAAGCTTATTGCTGCTGTGATATTAAGAAATTTTTTCACTCAGTTTATTAAATTATTTTCTACTATCTTAAATATGTGCTTATGTGAAAATGAGATTAAAGTATAGAATGCCACCTGTTTTCTAGGCATGATAATCTTATCTAGTAAGGTTGGTTTCATTTCTCTCAAGTTACTGGTTCACGGAAAACAGGAGAAGAATCCTTTACTTTTAGAATCTGTTAAGTAGAGTTGTGGTGTGAGTTGGTGGTGTTGGGGAGCCTAAATAAAAAGCTAGAAATGGCTGCTTAACTGTTGCATGCAATAGATTGAAATAAATGCTTAAGCTAGAACGCTGGAAGGTGGTTTAGGCAAGAAATACTTGCTCAGAATTAGGAGGCTGAATTCATGGTCTCAGTATTACTACTACCTTTGGGGTTTTAAAGGTTTCCCTGGTGGCTCAGATGGTAAAGAATCTGTCTCCAATGCAAGAGACTCGGGTTCGATCCCTGGGTTGGAAAGATCCCCTGGAGAAGGAAATGGTTACCCACTCAAGTATTCTTGCCTGGAGAATACCAGGGAGAGATGAGAGTGGAAGGCTGCATCCCACAAGGTGGGCAAAGAATTCAGTTCAGTTCAGTCAGTCAGTCACATCTGACACTTTGTGACCCATGGTCTGTAGCATATCAGGCCTCCCTGTCCATCACCAACTCCTGGAGTTTCCTCAAACTTGTGGCCATTGAGTCAGTGATGCCATCCAACCATCTCATCCTCTGTCATCCTCTTCTCCTCCCGACTTCAATCTTTCCCAGCTCAGGGTTTTTTCAAATGAATCAGTTCTTCTCATCAGGTGGCCAAATTATTGGAGTTTCAGCTTCAACATTAGTCCTTCCAATGAATGTTCAGGACTGATTTCCTTTAGGATGGACTGATTGGATCTCCTTGCAGTCCAAGGGACTCTCAAGAGTCTTCTCCAACACCACAGTTCAAAAGCATCAATTCTTCGGCACTCAGCTTTCTTTCTAGTCCAACTCTCATATCCCTACATGACCACTGGAAAAACCATAGCCTTGATGAGATGGACCTTTGTTGGCAGTAATGTGTGCTTTTACATATGCTGTCTAGGTTGGTCATAAACTTTCTTCCTAGGAGTAAGTGTCTTTGAATTTCATAGCTGCAGTCATCATCTGCAGTGATTTTGGAGACCAAAAAATAAAATCAGCCGCTGTTTCCACTGGTTCCTCATCTATTTGCCATAAAGTGATGGGACCAGATGGCATGATCTTAGTTTTCTGAATGTTGAGCTTTAAGCCAACATTTTCACTCTCCTCTTTCACTTTCATCAAGAAGCCCTTTAGTTCTTCACTTGCTGCTACAAGAGTGGTGTCATCTGCATATCTGAGGTGATTGATATTTCTCCCAGCGTTCTTGATTCCAGCTTATACTTCATCCAGCCCAGCATTTCTCATGAGGTACTCTTCATATAAATTAAATAATAGGGTGACAATATACAAACTTGACGTACTCCTTTCCCAATTTGGAACCAGTCTATTGTTCCATGTCCAGTTCTAACTGTTGCTTCCTGACCTGCATACCGATTTCTCAGAAGGCAAGCAGGTGGTATGGTATTCCCATCTCTTTAAGAATTTTCCATAGTTTGTGGTGATCCACACAGTCAAAGGCTTTGGCAAGTCAATAAAGCTGAAATAGATGTTTTTCTGGAACTCTCTTGGTTTTTCAATAATCCAGCAGATGTTGGCAATTTGATCTTTGGTTCCTCTGCCTTTTCTAAAACCAGCTTGAACATCTGGAAGTTCATGGTTCATATACTGTTGAAGCCTGGCATGGAGAATTTTGAGCATTACTTTACTAGTGTGTGAAATCAGTGCAATTGTGCAGTAGTTCGAGTATTCTCTGGCATATCGCCAGGCTTCTTGCATGTGCATCCCCCATCCAGAGGGAAAGAGTGGGGCACGACTAAACAACTAACATTTTGAGACTTTGGACATCTCTCTGAATTCCGAAGAAGTTTGTAATATTCTAAAGTATATTTTAGCTCTAATTTATCGTAAGTATGCTTACTTTGCCAAATAACCCTGCATGTACTCTTGAATCACATAAAATATTTTGTCTAAATGATTACTTATTTCTTCTTATAAACATGCCTCATCATTTAAATGGTACGAAGTATTCCTTTTGCTAAAATTTTGTATTATAAATGAATCATATTAAGTTGTTTTGGTATGTTCCCAGATTCTAGTCTTATGTTCTAAAGTATAAATACTGTATTATTTATCTAGTCCCAGAATGATTAATCATATTGCTTATATGTTGTATTTGTCAGTGTCATGGTATAGTTCTAAAAGTACTCAAATGATTATGACACAAAATTTGTAAAAATAGCAACTAGAAGAAATAACTCACTGAGAATGCCTCTAATGAACTTAGGAGAGAATGTTAACAGTTCAAAGTATTGAAATATTCACTTAAACAATGAACACAATGAGTATTGTACAATTGAGAAAAAAATCTTTCTGAATATTTTTGTCACAAGTTTATATTTTATGGTTGTATGAGTGCATGAACAGGAAATACAAGTTCACTTTAAAAAATATTCGTTTTCATCATTAATTAAGATGTCTTAAAAATTATTTGGCTGTAAATTTTATAGTCCCCCTCTGAATCTTGTTCTTTATTGAATATTGTTCTTTTTTCCTGAAATCCCTGCCTGCACATTAAAAAATTATTAGCCTTTATTAGACGTATTTAGCAGACTGAACCATAGATGTCAGAAAAGAGTTGAAATAGAAAAAGGGCTCAGACCAATGTAGGCTAAGACCAATGTAGTCTAAATTTAAATAAAAGTGGCACACATAAAACAAAATATACTAAATATATATATATATACACACACACACATGTGTGTGATTGAGGATTCTATTAATACAATGATGTGCTTAAATAAGTAAAGCAAAATAGCTTTAGAAGATAAAGACTAATTTTAGAGATGCTCGGAATAAGAAAACAATTTTTAAGTCCAAAGCACAATGGATATGACATCTTTTTGCCTAAAACCTGCTAAATTAAGTTGGTCTTTGAAATGAGACTAGAAACCCAGCCAAAGGAAACATGAAACTTTGGCTTTAAGTAGGTAAAAGTGTTTAGCATATTTTAAAATTTAATGTAAAAAGTTTCTGAAAAACTACATTTATGCATCTATCATAATTTTCCCAGACTATTTTTTTTCATATTTCTCAATACAATTTTTTTCCTTGTTCTTTAGCAGTTGAATATGCTGAAATGTATGTAGGAATTATGAAGTTTCTGGAATAGATTATTCTATTTATAAGTATGGTTTAACAAATCTTTAGTGTTATAATTTCATATAATAAAATTTTTAACAGTCTTAATATAAGGATTTCTTTGGAAGGAATGATGCTAAAGCTGAAACTCCAGTACTTTGGCCACCTCATGTGAAGAGTTGACTCATTGGAGAAGACTCTTATGCTGGGAGGAATTGGGGGCAGGAGGAGAAGGGGACGACAGAGGATGAGATGGCTGGATGGCATCACTGACTTGATGGACGTGAGTCTGAGTGAAATCTAGGAGTTGGTGATGGACAGGGAGGCCTGACGTGCTGCGATTCATGGGGTTGCAAAGAGTCGGACACGACTGAGCAACTGAACTGAACTGAACCGAATATAAGTTAGGTTTTTTCCTAAGTTATAACTGCAAAGCAGTTTTGTAATCAGTTGATTTACTGTAACTTACTTTTAAGAAGATGTGTGATTATTTCACACCTTAATGATATTTCATTCAAATCATTGTATATAGACTTAAGAAGAAGACAGATTTTCTTATCTAAATAAATGGTTTCTTAAAGAAGTTCTATAAATCAACCTTGAACCTTTTAGTATTTGAATATTCTTGGATTGTTACAAGGCAGCTGAATATCTCTTTCTGATACTATGATAGGAAACAGGAAATTTTCATATATCTAAATCTGTATTTATCTATGTTTTAATGACACTTCTGATTTTGATAGAGAGGGAACACTGAAAATATTGAATCCTAATGATACTTCATTCACAATTGTGTCTAAAGATTTATCCAGAGTTTAGAATCCCAAAGTAGTAAATTTATCTCTAAATTACCATTGTTCTGAGCCATTCAATTTTGCTTTGTTGAAAAGGTTGATGAGTTTCTTATTCTAAATGTGTTACTGTCTTCCTTAGTCATATTTTTATTTTAGTCTTCCATTCAAGGCAATGGGAATAAATTTATAACCTGTTATTTTAGAGGCTAAATCCAATCATCCTAGAAATCAAAACCTTATTATTCAAGTCAATTTTTTTTCCTCTCCTAGCCTCCCCATTCCATAATCAAGATTGAGATCAGATATCTTAAATTTAATATACATAACCTAAACCAACATAGTTAGCAATATCTACTGAACTTTTCCAACATAATGAGGCATGCCTGTGAACAAAGAACTTTGGAGAAGCGAATAGTGAAATTTTCACATTGTATGTTCCTGGGTCACTGCTTCCTCAAATTGAATTTGAGTTTTCCAAGGCATTTACATAATAGAATAGCATTAAAAGTTAACTGTTAAATTTCAAATCTGCCACTGAGATCAAACTTTCATTCCTTTTGTCTAATAACTTTGATGTCGCTTACAAATGATGAATTTTTTTACTCTATGCTGTTGCTGCCTTTCTTAAATGTTCTTTAACATTGCTGTTATTGTTTCTTTAAAGTCAAGGTATCAGCTAGTACTTATCCTAACAGTTCTTTACTTTTTCTTCACATTAATGCATTAACTTTAGAAAAGTTATGATCTAATATATTTTTCCTGCTCAAAAAAAATACATTCTAATTTTTGAGGGTAAATTCATATTTATCTTGGTTGTAACTAGGTTTTCACTGTCATCTAGTATCTCTTATAAATCTTCCATTTTGTTTTACATTAAATGTTTCCAAAAATCTTTTGCTCTCAGTAAACTTAACCCTGCCCTTTTTTCTCATTTATGAAAGTAACTGTTTCTACTAAGATTAAGACCATTTCTCCTTTCTTGGCTATGCAACATCTATCTTCATCCGTCCTCCTTCTTTTTCCTATCTATTCCCTGTATTCATACCCTAATCCTCTTCTGCTATCATTATCTATGTAATTATATTTATATATGCTTTAAAAATTGTAATCTGTGGGATTGTAAAAATCAGACACAATTAAGTGACTAAACCACCATGACCATGCTTAAAAATATCTTCAAGTCTTTCACATCCTAGGGAAGATTTTGGCAAGCCTTGCTGATCCCTACCTTTTATTTATTAATCTTTCCATTGGTTTTTCATTCACTTCAAAACACTCTTGGTAAATAAACTATATCTTCTGCCAAATTTTTTTCATCATTTATTCCTTGTAGTCAGATTTCTACCTTGTGTTGAAATTGTTCTGTTTGGTATTGACGGTAACTTCAAAATGCAAACATATGTTCTGTCCTCTTCCCAACCATCATTTTCAAAACATTCAACACTGTCACTTTCTTTCATTAAAAACTGTCTTTATCATTAACTCTGACTCCTTTTAATACCACATACTTTAGGACAAGCTAGATTCAGTAACAGATACTACCAAGTCCCATTAATTTTACAAAACAAAGGTTTGCATTTTCATTCACAGTCTACTCTGGTTGGCAAGACTGTGCTCTCCAGGCTAATGGAGACTTCATAATCATTAGAGCTACAGCACCAGGAACACAAGGTAGTCTCAGTTGTGGGTAAAACATTAGTCATAGAAATCTTTAGGATAAAAGGTAGGATAAGTAAATCTAGAAAACGGAAGAGATTCAGTAAGGCTGAAGGGAGGAGAAAGGCTAGAGGTAGACTAAGTGTGAAGAAAAGACCACATCTTAACAATTTATGTTTGCCTATACCAAAAAATTCAGTCTTTATCCTCAAATGAAATAAGCTACATGAAGAATTTAAGGATGGAGATGATACAAAGTCAGACATGGTTCTATCTGTAGTGCGGAGAATAGATTAGAGATGGGAAATATTGAATTTATTATTGGGGCTTTATCTATATATAGATAGAGAGAGAGATACAATTTTATCAATTATTATTATTCATTTATAGTAAAAAAAAAAAAAGTCTTAAAACTCCATTTAAACCATTCTTTGTGTGAATGTCTTCATTCCTTTTTAAGAACATAGTGACTGAGGCCAAGGACTATTTTCTCTGGTATGTCCAGCATTTTTTGTTTCCACTTATTGAGTTACATGCTTACAGAGACATATGCTTGTTTACCAACAACAATTTGTTTTCATTAATTAGAAAAGTTAATTTAATACTGTGTTAAGCAATTTAGCTCAGACGGTAAAGCATCTGCTTGCAATGCAGGAGACCTGGGTTCGACCCCTGGGTTGGGAAGATCCCCTGGAGAAGGAAATGGCAACCCACTCCAGTACTCTCACCTGGAAAATCCCATGGACAGAGGAGCCTGGTAGCTAAAGTCCATGAGGTTGCAAAGAGTCGGACACAACTGAGCTACTTCACTCACTTTAAGCAATTTAGATACAAGGGCAGAAAAAAGAAAGTATTTTCATTTTTATAAAATTAAATGGAATGATTAAGAAATAGCAATTCAAGGTTCCTAAAGGATTTTATCAGATGAGTTGCATATATGAAAACTGCACAAGAAGAATGGTAGAAAGAGATGTATTAATATCCTACTGTTGTTGTACCATATTACCACAAAAATAGTAACTTAAAACCACACTGCTGCTGCAAAGTCGCTTCAGTCACATCCGACTCTGCAACCCCATATACAGCAGCCCACCAGGCCCCGCCATCCCTGGGATTCCTCCAGGCAAGAATACTGGAGTGGGTTGCCATTTCCTCCTCCAATGCATGAACGTGAAAAGTAAAAGTGAAGTCACTCAGTCGTGTCCTACTCTTAGCGACCCCATGGACTGCAGCCTACCAGGCTCCTCTGTCCATGGGATTTTCCAGGCAAGAGTACTGGAGTGGGGTGCCATTGTCTTCTCCGTAAAACAACACAAATTATTATTTTACCATTTTAAAAGTCAGAAACCCATAATAATTCTTAGGAAGCCCATAATAATTCTTAGGGAGCTAAGACAAAGTTATCGAAAAAGTTGTGTTCCTTCAGGAGGCACAAGGGTAGGATCTAGTAGTATTTGCGTTTTCCACCTTCGATAGCAGTGGTCCCCAACCCTTTTGACATCAGGGGCTGATTTCATAGAAGATAATTTTTCCCAAGGACTAGGGGTGGGGTCTGGTTTGGGGATGATTCAGTCACATTATATTTATTGAACACTTTTATCCAATGCTGCTGCTAATTTGACAGGAGGTACCAGTCCACAGCTAAGAATTTGGGGACTCCAGTTCTACAGGTCACCCTTATACCTTGACTTGTGGTCCTCTTCCATATTCAAAGCCAATAATGGCATCTTTTGGCCTCTGCTTCCACGGTTACATCTCTTTCTCGGACTCTGACCTTCCTGCCTCCTTCTTATGAGGACCCTTTTAATTACATTGTTGTTGTTATTTAGTTGCTAAGTCATATCCAGCTCTTTGTGACCCCCTGGACTGCAGCATGTCAGGCTTCCCTGTCCTTCACTGTCTCCCAGAGTTTGCTCAGACTCATATGTTCATTGAGTCAGTGATGCTATCCAACCATCTCATTCTCTATTGCCCCCTACTCCTCCTTCCCTCAGTCTTTGCCAGCATCAGGGTCTTTTCCAATGTGTTGGCTCTTTGCTGACTTTAATTACTTTAGGACCAATGATATAGTAAAGGTAATCTCTCAACACCAAGCTTCTTAACCTAACAGTGCAAAGTCATCTTTGCCATGTGAAGTTACATATTCTCAGGTTCTGGGGTCTAGGATATGGGCATCTTTGAGCAAGTCATTATTTAGCCTGCCATGTAAATAAAAAACAAAACTTTTAATCATTCTGTACTCAAAACTTTATGTTATCCCTGGAAGGAACCAAATCCAGAAAATCCCAAGAAGCATATGGATGTAGTTTATAGAAAGGAAGAAATGAAGAAAGAAAGCACCGGAGGAAAAAAGGGGCCCAGGTGCCAATTCTTGGAACATAGCCATGAGTCTCAAAGTCCTTAGTCCTCTCCAAAAACACACATACGTTCATAACTTAAAATCCAGTGTATCACTTTTTAAAAAATATTCCTGATATACCTTAAAAAATAAAAGATTTGCAATTTCATCTTTAAAGCACCATTCCCTGTTGACTTGTAATCATCTGCTAGATGTAGAGAGAGTAAACTAACCTAAAAAGTGTTCTCCTTAGAATTTCTCTGTTTCACAGTCACTCTTCTTCACACCGTCTCCCTCCCAGGACTGGGTAAGACAACAGTCCTCAGGAGGTGGCAGGGAGACTGAAGGAAAGAAGAAAACTCTAATCCTGAAAAATAGGAAGAAACTAACCATTCTCTCCTGTGCCACTGCAGATATTCCAGCTTGAAGCAGGTCTGGGTCAAGGGAGGAGGTTACTTAACACTAAATCAAGTTGAGCGTCTTGATTAATATTTTGGACTTGACATTCTTAGCAAATTGAGATGGTGACCCAATGACTGCCTGTTATCTATGAGTGAGCAGGAAAGTCATGAAGCATGCTAGATGTCTCATCCATGAGCAGGGGAAGACTCTGCCATAAATAAAGCATAAAGGAACTGATGGGAAATAGAATATAAAACTCTATATCGATTCCCTAGTGATTTTTAAAATTATTTAATATGCCCTGTCAGCATACTATAATAAGAAAGGAGGGTTGGACCCAAGGAGAAATGAAGGCTGTATATTTTTAAATTTTCTTCATTCACTCTTTAGACTCCATGGAACACAGTACAAAATGAGAAACATGCTCATGAGTTTTAATACCTTACTAGCCAAGGGAATGTGGTCAATGGAGCTGTTTTAAACAACATCATTTCACTCAGTGGCAGATAAAAAAGACATGGTATGTTGTTGTACATAAAAAGCCCTTTTAATAAGGGGAAAAAAAGCATATATGTTAAAACAAAAACAGAGTTGGAGGTAGTGGTGAACATTACACAGTAAGAAAAGAAAGACTTAAAGGGTGGTTGCTTATGTTATGCACCTTTTTCCCCATCTATTGACTTTGCTTTGATTTAAAACAGTTGCCATTTAGCAAATCCAGAATTTTTTTCTTTTAAAATGATTTCATATAGTAAGTCTGCTGCTGAAGTGGCTTGCATCAACTATTTCTGGTATATATTGAGATGGAAGTTCACTTTACTTTCTGTATTTCTGCTTCAGCAATAACATGAGAAATAATTAGGTAAAGTTACTATGTGAGTAAACATAAATATATTCATTCCATTAAAATATAGATGTAAATATATATATATATATTGTGTGTGTGTGTCCATGTATATGTATACATTAGTATGTAATATTTTATTTCTTTGTTACATAATGAGATGTGATACTGCAGTTTGCTTTGGTGAGGATTAAGCTCATGAAAGCCTCACTTTAAAAGCTTTTCAGTTACAGCCTCATTAGCAGAGTTATATTGCTAGCATGTTTACAGACCCAAGCTCTTTTTAGTATCTTCCAAATGTAGAGTATTTCATTGAACTTAAATGCTCTTTTCTCCCATTTTATGGGTGTAAGGTCACAGTTATAGCATAACATATTGCCTGAGTTTCTTTTAAAATAGCAAGGCTGCAATATTTAGGCAAATTAGCACTTTTTTCAATTTAGCATTTTAATTTTGAAGGTCACACTCATAAAGACCATGGAGATGTCTTACCGTAAGGCTTCTGAATTTTTTAGAGCATAATTGAGTTGTCTGGATAGGTGGGAGATTGAAATACCAGCTATGTCATCTAACTCATCATATTACTTACACACATTTTTTTTATCATAGTAATAAAATTTTTTATAAGTATGCTTCTTTCTTAAATTGGCTATTTGGTTCTTTGTAAAGAACACCTCATTGAGAGTTGTTGAGAAACCAAAGTATGTCTTTAGTTTTCTATAGAGTAACACATTTCTGCTGCCTGTGTCCTTTAGTGATCAAATATTGCTTATTAAAGACATAATGTCAGCACAGTAATTTAGGATTAGATAAGAGATGAAGGAAATGTAGAAATGGAAAGGTATGCCCATCTGAATGCAGTATTCCAAAGAATATCAAAGAGAGATAAGAAAGCCTTCCTAAGTGGAAAATGCAAAGGAGTAGAGGAAACAGTAGAATGGTAAAGACTAGAGATCTCTTCAAGAAAATTAGAGATACCAAGGGAACATTTCACACAAAGATGGACATAATAGGGGACAGAAACGATATGGACCTAACAGAAACAGAAACAGAAAATGTTAAGAAGAAGTGGCAAGAATACACAGAAGAACTATACTAAAAAGATCCTAATTACTCAGATAACCACGATCTTGTGATCACTCACACAAAGCCAGATATCCTAGACTGTGAAGTCAAGTGGGCCTTAGGAAGCATCACAATGAACAAAACTAGTGGAGGTAATAAATTCCAGCTAAGTATTTTCAAATCCTAAAAAAGTGATTCACTCAATATGCCAACAAATTTGGAAAACTTAATAGTGGCCACTGATGCAAAGAGCTGACTCATTGAAAAAGACCCTGCTGCTTAGAAAGATTGAAGGCAGAAGGAGAAGGGAATGACAGAGGATGACATGTTTGGATGGCATCACTGATTCAATGGACTTGAGTTTGAGCAAACTCCAGGAGATAGTGAAGGACAGGGAAGACTGAAGTACTGCAGTCCATGGGATCACAAAGAGTCAGACACGACTGAGCAACTGAATAACAAGAAATGAAGAAATGGATGGATGGATGGATAGAGATGAATATTGAAGATAGAATGTCTTTAAAATATCAATGTAGTGTTGTTTAAACCTCAGCAAGTCAATTAATGCAAAAACAGATTGAAAATCAACTATGAAAATTGTAACCATTTAGAATTTGACTTTAGGCATTTATTTTCAGTTCAGTTCAATCGCTCAGTCATGTCCAACTCTTTGTGACCACATGCATGTACAGCACACCAGGCCTCCCTGTCCATCACCAACTCCTGGAGTTCAATCAAACTCACATCCACGGAGTCGATGATGCCATCCAGCCATCTCATCATCCTCTGTCATTCCTTTCTCCTCCTGCCCCCAATCCTTCCCAGCATCAGAGTCTTTTCCAATGAGTCAACACTTCGCATGAGGTGGCCAAAGTACTGGAGTTTGAGCTTTAGCATCATTCCTTCCAAAGAAATCCCAGGGCTGATCTCCTTCAGAATGGACTGGTTGGATCTCCTTGCAGTCCAAGGGGCTCTCAAGAGTCTTGTCTTTCATAAGACAAAAGTATCAATTCTTCAGTGCTCAGCTTTCTTCACAGTCCAACTATCACATCCATACATGACTACTGGAAAAACCATAGCCTTCACTACATGGACATTTGTTGTCAAAGTAATGTCTCTGCTTTTCAATATGCTATCTAGGTTGGTCATAACTTCCCTTCCAAGGAGTAAGTGTCCTTTAATTTCATGGCTGGAATCACCATCTGAAGTGATTTTGGAGCCCCCAAAATGAAGTCTTACACTTCTTCCACTGTTTCTCCATCTATTTCCCATGAAGTGATGGGACCAGATGCCATGATCTTAGTTTTCTGAATGTTGAGCTTTAAGCAAACTTTTTAACTCTCCTCTTTCACTTTCATCAAGAGGCTCTTTAGTTTCTCTTCAGTTTCTGCCATAATGTGTCTATATTAAGAGTGCCTTCAGCCTCCTATGTAAAATTGTCAGTCAGAAGTGCCAGCTCTTTGCTGTGTTTGAGAGAATACATATGATGTCTCTAGAAGAATCAGAAATAAAGCTCTCAATGTGGTTCATCATTCTGGATTAAGCATCTCACTTTCTCTTTGAATTTTTAAACAAATTCCATATTTTTATTTTCCTATTAATTGTGAAAATGAAAAATTATCAAAAGTGTCTTGAAATTTTGGCAAATTCACTTTTCTTAAGTTTATTTTATTTAGTTCAAATCTTCACCCTAAAGTGAGAGTAGGGACTTAGTAATTTAGATTTTTAAAGACCTAAACTTAGTTTGATACAGTTAATACATTCAAAATTTATCACCCAGCAACTAGTTTAAAAGTGTTTGTTTTCTTCTTGTTAAGTTTTTTATGATAAATGTTGAGAAAACTTTTATAGGACAATATATCTCTCCCTGATGAAGAATTATTCAGTATATATTTTATTATGCAATTAATTTTCATCTTTACAAATCTTAGGTTTTTATTTTGATTATTGTTTTTGTCAGGAAGCAACAGTTAGAACTGGACATGGAACAACAGACTGGTTCCAAATAGGAAAAGGAGTACGTCAAGGCTGTATATTGTCACCCTGTTTATTTAACTTATATGCAGAGTACATAATGAGAAACGCTGGACTGGAAGAAACACAAGTTGGAATCAAGATTGCCGGGAGAAATATCAATAACCTCACATATGCAGATGAGCCCACCCTTATGGCAGAAAGTGAAGAGGAACTAAAAAGCCTCTTGATGAAAGCAAAAGTGGAGAGTGAAAAAGTTGACTTAAACCTCAACATTCAAAAAACGAAGATCACGGCATCTGGTCCCATCACTTCATGGGAAATAGATGGGGAATCGGTGGAAACAGTGTCAGACTTTATTTTTATGGGCTCCAAAATCACTACAGATGGTGACTGCAGCCATGAAATTCAAAGACACTTACTCCTTGGAAGGAAAGTTATGAGCAACCTAGATAGCATATTGAAAAGCAGAGACATTACTTTGCCAACAAAGGTTCCTCTAGTCAAGGCTATGGTTTTTCCTGTGGTCATGTATGGATGTGAGAGTTGGACTGTGAAGAAGGCTGAGCACAGAAGAATTGATGCTTTTGAACTGTGGTGTTGGAGAAGACTCTTGAGAGTCCCTTGGACTGCAAGGAGATCCAACCTGTCCATTCTGAAGGAGATCAGCCCTGGGATTTCTTTGGAAGGAATGATACTAAAGCTGAAACTCCAGTACTTTGGCCACCTCATGAAAAGAACTGACTCATTGGAAAAGACTCTGATGCTGGGAGGGATTGGGGGCAGGAGGAGAAGGGGATGACAGAGGATGAGATGGCTGGATGGCATCACTGACCCAATGGACGTGTCTCAGTGAACTCCGGGAGTTGGTGATGGACAGGGAGGCCTGGTGTGCTGTGATTCATGCGGTCACAAAGAGTCGGACACAACTGAGCGACTGATCTTATCTGATCTGATTGTTTTTGTTAGAACTCAAGTACCCAGGTGCCTTCCACTGATCATTATTCTTTGGGATATTTTATAAGAGAGGAGAGAGAAAGGTAGAGTCAACTGCATTTGTTGTCCTTGAGCACTGTGATGGAATGTGTTGTCTAGTTAAGGTCCATGTTTCCAAGTGGGACCTCTCATTGAGAGCCAGTTAGGATCAGATGAGACTATGAGGTTTTGTGAGATTTTATGAGAGAGGAACACTGGTCTGATGATGATGTCTTATGAAGAGTAAGAGACAATGGAGCTCTCTTTGCAGGTATATAAAGGAAAGGACATATGAAGACACCACAAGAAAGTGGCCAGGAAAAGCTTTCTAATCAGAAACTAAATCTGGTGGCACCTTGATCATAGACACTAGAACTCTGAAAAAATAAAATTCTGTTATGGCAGCCCAAACTGATGAATAAAAATATGCAGTATGAATATAACGGCAGAAACTTGCCCTTTAAGTCTTAGCTCATTTTGTCCTCAGTAGATGAAGTTTCATATCATGAAAAACTCACCAAATGATTTATAAATAAATAATTTAGAACTGTTTATATGGGTAAATGATGTAAACCAGGCCATACCCCCACAACTGGAGTGGGACATATCATTGAATTCCACTTAAAACTGATGTTGTTAAAATCTAAATATATACTAAAAAAGTGCCATAACTTTGAACCCTGCAATATACTGAATGAACACATGGTTAAGTATATCTTGTGCTGCTCTTTTTTATGAGCAGTTACCCAATGAGTTAATGGTTTGAGGTGATGGTGATAGTGTGCAATAAAAGGAATATGCAACAAATAATTTTGATAATATACAATAAGAGCAAGAAAGTACTAAAATCAGATAAAAATCTACTTTAAATGAAAACAAGAACATTCATGTATGTGGTTTGCTCTGCAGAGACAAGTATGGGATATTTATGTTATATTTCTAAAACTTTCCTTGTGAGTGTTTTAAAATTAAGTATTGATTTGATTTTTAGTTACACTCTTGGGGCCTTAGTGATAACCATAGTTCCAAGTTTTTCTCTTTATTCCTCAGAAATAGAGAATCAATCAGAAAGACCATATAAGTACATTTTAAAAATTTATTTTTAATTGAAAGACAATTGTTTTACAGTATTGCATTATTTTCTACCAAACATCAACCTGAATCAGCCATAGATTTACCCATTTCCCCTCCCACTTGAACATCCCTCCCATCTCCTTCCCCATCCTACCTCTCTAGATTGTTACTGAACCCCGGCTTGAGTTCCCTGAGTTATACAGCGAATTCCCACTGGCTATCTATTTTACCTATGACAGTGTTGTTTCCATGTTATTCTCTCTATGCCTCCTACCTTCTCCTTGTTTCCCCAGCAGCTATGTCCATAATTTTGTTCTCAATGTCCGTGTCTCCACTGCTGCTTTCAAATAGGTTCATCAGTACCATTTGTTTTTTTTTTTAAATTCCATATATGTGTTAATATTTGCAACAGCTAGGACATGGAAGTGACCTAGATGTCCATCAACAGATGAATGGATGAAGAAGCTGTGATGCATATATACAATGGAATATTACTCAGCCATAAAAAGGAATGCATTTGAGTCAGTCCTCATGAGATGGATGAACCTAGACCCTATATATACAGAGTGGTGTAAGTGCATTTTAAAGAGTTATTTTAGTTCTTAGAAGACTGAAATATGAATACTATAATGCCAAAAATAAAACAATTTTATTGTATTCTGTGTTGGCAATGCCAAGAGCACTATTACTTTTTCATATTTCAGTGGTCATATAGTATTAAATATAAGAACATTTGCCACTTAATATCTTTGAAGATTGAAATATATTTCAATTTTTATTTACTTAAGATTATATCAATTAAAAATATTTTCTATTCTGTTTGTACAAGACAAAAATATATTTTCATGTATCATATTTAAAGGTAACATCTAAATTTTATTTTATCAGATGTAAAACAGCTTAGATGCTAATAACTACATTAGTAAGAAGTAAACTGTTTCATCCACCTCGTTGGAACTGACTCAAATGCATTCTTTTTAATGACTAATACTCCACTGTGTATATGTACCACAGCTTTCTTATCCATTCATCTGTTGATGGACATCTAGGTTGCTTCCATGTCCTGGCTATTGTAAACAGTGCTGTGATGAACATTGGGGTACACGTGTCTCTTTCAATTTTGGTTTCCTCAGTGTGTATGCCCAGCAGTGGGATTGCTGGATCATAAGGCAGTTCTATTCCCAGTTTTTTAAGGAATCTCCACACTGTTCTCCATAGTGGCTGTACTAGTTTGCATTCCCACCAACAGTGTAAGAGGGTTCCCTTTTCTCCACTCCCTCTCCAACATTTATTGCTTGTAGACTTTTGGATCGCAGCCTATTATACAGAGTGAAGTAAGCCAGAAAGAAAAACACCAATATAGTATACTAACTCATATATATGGAATTTAGAAAGATGGTAACAATAACCCCGTATATGAGACAGCAAAAGAGACACTGATGTATAGAACAGTCTTTTGGACTCTGTTCGAGAGAGAGAGGGTGGGATGATTTGGAAGAATGGCATTGAAACATGTATAATATCATATACAAAGCGAGTCGCCAGTCCAGGTTCGATGCACAATGCTGGATGCTTGGGGCTGGTGTACTGGGACGACCCAGAGGGATGGTAGGGGGAGGTAGGTGGGAGGAGGGTTCAGGATGGGGAACACATGTATACCTGTGGCGGATTCATTTTGATATAAGGCAAAACCAATACAATATTGTAAAGTTAAAAAATAAAATAAAATTTAAAAAAAAGTAAATTGGTGAGCAAACCAAAGTTATAAAGTGTATGAAAAGTCATGTCATTATGCATAATATTAAACCTGTGAGGCAAAGAGTTTTCATGACGTTTACATACCAGACCCAGTGTGAATGACATCATTTTTTGTGTATTGCTAAAGATGAAAAATCATGAGTGTAAAAGAGTCTTATTTAATTTATCATGTTTTTATATCATCCAGCTAAGAAATTAGCAGGACTAAGGCTCTATCTGTTTACAAATATTATTATTTATTTACTTGAAAGAATTACACTTTTTCCATTTTCCATTTAAGAAGAAATCAGCCTCAAACAATTTTTTAATTCTTAGTGAACAGGACATATTCTTTTTAACACCTCAGACCATGGAATTCTCTAGGCCAGAATACTGGAGTAGGTAGCCATTTTCTTCTCCAAGGGATCTTCCCAATCGAGGGATTGCACCTAGGTCTCCTTCACTGCAGGCAGACTCTTTATGGTCTGAGCCACCAGGGAAGCCCCTTTAACATCTCACCCATGTTTAAGTCTGGAGGAGAAAATGACAACCCACTCACGTATTCTTGCCTGGAAAATGCCATGGACAGAGGAGTGTGGCAGTTTACAGTCCATGGAATTGCAAAGAGTTTGACATAACAAGAGTGACTGAGCATAGCAAAGTATACAATTAATTTGTACACAGTTAGGAAAAATGTATATTATTTGACACAAAATAATCTTTACTCACCAAGGATTTCTAAAACCCATCAATGAGAAATGACAAGGAACAAAAGAAAATTGTATAAAATTCATTCCTCAAAATAGTCCCAAATTCTTAAAATTTATCCTATGAAACTTTACTGAAATGGTTTATAACAATTTGATAGAATTAAGAATAATTATAAGATTTAAAATTCTGTATCGTGCATTACTGCTAATTTCAAAATGAAACATTAATAAATTTAAGGAAAGTTAGAAGTTTTTGTGTTGCTTAGTTTATTTTTAAAATTTTTGTTTTGTTGTGTACTTTTAAAGAAAAGGTCATTTACCCACAGAAGCTGAATTTTAACACAAATGTAAAGTTTGGTAAAAAAAAAAAAAAAAGAAAGAAGGAAAGAAAGGTAGCTGTTAGATTTGCAGAGAAAAAGTAAATGAATTATCCTGTAACTTGAAATAACTTTTTGTTATAATGAGCTACAATCTAAATAGAACTTATAATGTAGCTATGTTTACTTACAACTTACCTGCTATTATTAGATATTATTTATTGTAAACTTCCCAAAAGCTACTATAAAAGCTTGCTGATAAAGCAAAGGAGAACATCACACCCCTAGATTCCTAGTAGATATCCCAATTAGAAAAATCAGAAAGGCTATTAGGAGGTTTTTGGCTTAGTGATTTTAATATAAGTATTGCAGAGTGAATGATTGGAGTTGGCTGCTGCTGCTGCTGCTAAGTCGCTTCAGTCATGTCCGACTCTGTGCAACCCCATAGACGGCAGGCCACTAGGCTCCCCTGTCCCTGGGATTCTCCAGGCAAGAACACTGGAGTGGGTTGCCATTTCCTTCTCCAATGCGTGAAAGTGAAAAGTCAAAGTGAAGTCGCTCAGTCGTGTCCAACTCTTAGCGACCCCATGGACTGGAGCCTACCAGGCTCCTCTATCCATGGGATTTTCCATGGATACTCAGTATCCATGAGTACTGGGGTCGGGTGCCATTGCCTTCCCCGTGGAGTTGGCTAGAACTGCGTAATGATAACTTGAGATTGGAAGGCACAAAATTGTAAGACGGTTGAAGTAATCCTTGGTGAACAGTCTGTTTCATATCCAGCGAATAAATATTTCTAAGCCAGCACACACACACACACACACACACACACACACATATATATATATATATATATATATATATATATATATATATATATATATATATATATATATATCTCACAGTAAGTGACCCCTGTATTGTTTAACATTGAGCCAGGAGAGGATGGCTGATTCTTGTAGCATTTCCTATAGGCACAGGAGTTGTGTTGATTAGTTCTTTGTTCCTCACTTTGAACATTCTTCACCCTAAACTAGAAAATAAATCATTATGGTCTGAGGACATGATAAATCTAGGTTTACACAGTTGTTTAATTTGTCATGGTCATAGATTTTCTAAGGGGAGATATTTACATTCTTGTTCTTCTTGGTAAAAAATTTTTACCATTTTACATGATGGTGGGTGTGCTGTAGCATTTAAAACTTGGGAGGTCACTTTTGACCCTTAACACAACAAAAATTGAGAGAAGGGCTATAATTAGAGTTTTTAATCCTGGAGGCCAAATTTACTCTAAATGAAATGAAGAGCAGATCCCATTTTTAACATAAAGAGCGCATTGAAAGACTTATGGAAGTATTAAGCAAATTACTTGCATTCTTGATTCCTTTGATCATTTTCATGATCAATTTAATGATCTCAGAAATCTCTCTGAAAGCATGGGGTGTTTATTCCTTAAAAATAAATCAATTAACTAAACCAATATTATATGCAAAGTATCTTGTTCGATTTCATAAACCTTTCAGGCAAGGCATTCTTGGGTCTTTGTGGAATTGCCTGATTCTCCTGCTATTCTCTGAACAAAAAGCATGTAAGATTCTTCCCACTTTCTAGGCCTTTCATAAAGCATGATATGGGAAGGCTTGGTGACTGAAGAAAACTTCAAAATTTCCATTCAGTGGTAACATTTTTGAACTCATACCAAGGCACAGTTGATTTTCTGTTGGGGATTAAAGATCTCTTTGTCATAAAATGGAAATTTGGTGGGTAAAACTGAACCCTGGAAGCCCCAGAGATCTGTGTTATAGAAGAAGATAAAGAAGCAGGGCAGAAAAAGCCTGGTGATTTTCCTTTGACAATATACATCATCAAGGAATCTGGACAGTCTGGTAATGACAGTTAACATTTGTACTTTGTGTGGGCGTCAAACATATAGCTGTTTCTTGTCTGTTACTCAGTCTTTACAATAACCCCAAGAAATAGGTACTTCTATAACCACCAATTTACTGAGACAGAGTTAGTTTAAATAACTTCCAAGTATCTCTTAACTACTAGATAGTGATGATGGTGGTGGTTTCAAACCCAACCTCAGGAAACTTTTTTAACCATTATAAAATATCACCTCTCAGATAATAGACATGTTAATTAACACACTTGAGGAATTCCTTTCACAATGGATATATCAAACCATCACATTGTACACTTTAAATATATTACAATTTTGTATTTCCTCCATAAAGTTAGAATAAAATAAAGTAACCTCCATAAAGTTAGAATAAAATAAAATAATCACCTCTCAAAAGTCAGTAGGACTGTAAGGAATTTCCCTGGTGGTTCAATGGTTAAGACTCCATGACTCCTTGCTTCCAAAACAGGGAGCACAGATGTGATCCATGGTCGGAGAACTAAGATCCTGCACGCCATAAGGAGCAGTCAAAAAAAAAAAAAAGTTAGTAGAACTTTAAAAGAAAATAAAAGTTAAAGCCAAACAATCTTTGCAAGCCTTTATAAAATTTATTTTGCCTAGAAATTTAAAAAGTCTTAAAATATCTACTCAGTATGATGGACTTTTGGAGGCAAAAGAAAATCTGAATTTTCTGAAAATTCAGAAAATCTGAATAATATATGGATGTACTATTTTTCTAATGAATTAGACTGTAAATATATCAGAAAGAGTAATTAACAGGCTTTTCAGTAACTGTGTTTATGAATTTCTGATCTATATAAAAAGTATGCTTTAATGTGAAGTTTTATATTAGGCTACATTTGTTTTGACTCCATTTAATGTGAAAGCAAAGTTGGACAGAGCTTGACAGCTAGTTTTTGAATGATTGTAACTAAATTTCACTAAATTGTCAAATTAATTAGCCAGTTATTCATATAGCTAAATTCTATGTTGAGGTGTTTTTATATACTGAAAATAATTCTTTGCTTTATTATCATATCTGATCAAGTTTTGTTTACTCTAGGTCTGAGATCTTCATAAGCCAAAAAAAAGAGAGATCTAAATGAAGCATTTAGTTTTTAAGAACATTTAAAATGAAATGAAGTTCAGGTTCACCTTGAAACATCAAACATCATTTCTAATTATTTGGTTTTTCTTCAACCTTAATTGGAAAATTGATCATTTAAAAATTTTATTTGAAGTGTAAAGAAATGTGATCCATGGAGAAAAGAAAAGTACTACATACTGAATTTGAAGCTCGTGAAAGTCTTAACAAGATGCTTAGTCATACTTTAAGAATCATGTACCCAATACTTCGGATCAGAACTTAAAGAAAAAGAAATTTTTAATCAATTATTTTGGCTATTAAAATTAAATGTGGGAGTGGAGAAGGCAGAAATGAGAGGTAGAAGAAAGAATTGGAAAGAAATACTTTCATGCCTAACTTGGAAAGCAATCTGTTTTCATTACAAATAAACCTTACTAGACATTCATAGGGAGAAGGCAATGGCAACTTGCCTGGTAAATCCCATGGACGGAAGAGCCTATTAGGCTACAGTCCATGGGGTCGCAAAGAGTCGGACATGACTGAGAGACTTAACTTTCACTTTTCACTTTCATGCATTGGAGACGGAAATGCAACCCACTCCAATATTCTTGCTTGGAGAATCCCAGGGATGGGGGAGCCTGGTGGGCTGGCATCTATGGGGTCACACAAAGTTGACCACGACTGAAGTGACTTAGCAGTAGCAGCAGCAGCAGCAAACATTCATAACCCAGTATTGGCTGGGGTTAAGGCTTCATATCAATATGGCAGCTATTTTGGAGTTGGTAGATTTCAAAGTTTCACAACCTATTAAATACTTGTTTAAGAAAAATTGAAAGAGACACTGATGTATAGAACAGTCTTTTGGACTCTGTGGGAGAGGGAGAGGGTGGGATGATTTGGAGAGAATGGCACTGAAACATGTATAATATCATATATGAAACGAGTCACCAGTCCAGGTTCGATGAACGATACTGGATGCTTGGGGCTGGTGCACTGGGACGACCCAGAGGGATGGTAGGGGGAAGGAGGTGGGAGGAGGGTTCAGGATGGGGAACACATGTATACCTGTGGCGGATTCATTTTGATATATGGCAAAACCAATACAATATTGTAAAGTTAAAAAATAAAATAAAAAGAAAACTTGAAATGCCAACTGTATAAAATATCTAACAGTTTCTTTGTAAGGTCTAATTTAAACAAAAGCATAATGTAAAATATGCTGGGAAGAAGAGATGCCCTGACTTTGAGAAATGTAATCTTCCTGCAGTGCAGGAGATGCAGGAGACACGTGTTAAATCCTTGGGTCTAGAAGATACCCTGGAAGAGGGAATGGCAACCCAATTCTGTATTCTTGATAGGAAAATCCCACAGAGGACAGAGGAGCCTGGCAAGCTATAATCCATGGGGTCTCAAAGAGCTGCACATGACTGAAGCAGATTGAGCACACACAGAACAATCAATATACAAAAATGGCATTTACAAAAGGACAGAACTTGATCTAAACTCAGATTTTTATTACAAGGGGTAAGTAAGAAAAAGGGAAAAAACTTACATTATTAAAAATTGTTTTCAGAAGCAATGTTTTAATTAGGATATGGAATTCAGTTCAGTTCAGTCACTCAGTCATGTCCGACTGCGACCCCAAGGTCTGCAGCATTCCAGTCCTCCCTGTCCATCACCAAAACTGGAACCTACTCAGTCTCATATCCACTGAGTCAGTGATGCCATCCAACCATCTCACCCTCTGTCATCCCCTTCTCCTCTAGCCTTCAATCTTTCCCAGCATCAGGGTCTTTTCAAGGGAGTCAATCCTTCACATCAAGTGCGAAAGTATTGGTGTATCAGCTTCAGCATCAGTCCTTCCAATGAATACTCAGGATTGATCTCCTTTAGGATGGACTGGTTGGCTCTCCTTGCTGTCGAAGGGACTCTTAAGAGTCTACTCCAACACCACAGTTCAAAGGTATAAATTCTTTGGTGCTCAGTTTTCTTTATAGTCCTACTCTCACATCCATACATGACTACTGGAAAAACGATAGCTTTGACTAGATGGACTTTTGTTGGCAAAGTAATGTCTCTGATTGTTTAATATGCAGTATATGTTGATTATAACTTTTCTTCCAAGGAGCAAGTGTCATTTAATTTCATGGCTGCAGTCACCATCTGCAGTGAGTTTCATGGCTGCAGTCACCATCTGCAGTGAGTTTGGAGCCCCCCAAAATAAAGTCTATCACTGTTTCCATTGTTATCCATCTATTTGCCATGAAAAGATAGGACCATAGGCCATGATCTTAGGTTTCTGAATGTTGAGTTTTAAGCCAACTTTTTCACTCTTCTCTTTAACTTTCATCAAGAGGCTCTTTAGTTCTTCACTTTCTTCCACAAGTGTGGTGTCTTCTGCTTATCTGAGGTTATTGATATTTCTTCCGGAAGTCTTGATTCCAACTTGTGCTTCATCCCAGCCTGACATTTTGCATGATGTACTCTGCATATAAGTTAAATAAGCAGGGTGACAAAATACAGGCTTGACATAATCCTTTCCTGATTTAGAACCAGTCTGTTGTTCCATGTCCAGTTCTAACTGTTGCTTCTTGACCTACATACAGATTTCTCAGGAGGCAGGTCAGGTGGTCTGCTAAAGCATCTGTGCTCATTAAATATTTCACTTATGTAGAAAGAGCAGAAACCTCATTTCTGACTTACCTCAGGGCCTTTGCACAAACTATTCCCTCTGCCTGGTACTCTTTCTCTGGTTAATTAATGCCTGTTAATCCCTGGAATCTTAGATTTTTCTTTACAGACCCCTACAAAGCATAGATTAGTTTTCCTGTAATTTTCTCTTATAATATTTTCTGTTGTAATTGCTCATACTTTTCTGGCACTTTACTTCATAAGTAAAGTGAAAGTCTCTCAGTCGTGTCCAGCTCTTTGCGACTTCATGAACTATATAGTCCATGGAATTCTCCAGGCCAGAATACTGGAGTGGGTAGCTTTTCCCTTCTCCAGGAGATCTTCCCAACCCAGGAATCAAACCCAGGTCTCCTACATTGCAGGTGGATTCTTTACCAGCTGAGCTTCAAAGGAAGCCCAAGAATACTGGTGTGGGTAGCCTACCCTTTCCATATGTGTAATTATGGGCTCATTTTTGAGATTGTTTTTTAAGTTAGTTTTTCCTATTTGTAAATGCCAGCAGTGTATCAGACATGCTATTTTAAATTATAAGATGCTGTGTCTGATCTCTTATTTAATAAAGATATTGTTAGTCATTAAATTATAAGAAAAAGAGAAGAAATTAGTCTAAACTTTTATACCTGGATATTTTATTGTTACTGATTTTTAAGCAACAAAGTTCTACAAAGTTTGTTAAATTGTTCATATCATTTCTATGAGTTTCCTTCTGCTTTGAAGATAGATGTTCATTCTCCCAGAAATGTTAGGATGTATGCTGGTTGAACACCAGCATGATAATTATCTAACCTTTTCTATTGCAAAGAGCTCATTAGGAAATCAGAACATTAAATTGAGAATATTTACTGACAAGATTTATAAATTTGATCTATCCCAGCTACGGTTTTAGTAAAATGCTGATTTATAAGTAATGGCCTAAATGAGCCTCACTATTTTACAAACATCTTTTTAGGTAGAAAAGCACACTACCTAATAGTACCATGTTAGAATATTCTCATATCTCATTAGGTTTTTGATATGTAAATATAGTTTGCATTTGGAATAATAAGTCCCTGACATCAGAAATACATAATAGCCACAGAATAATCTTGCTTTTACACATTTGTAAGCAACTGATGAATTTTAATATGGCTTGTACATATATTCTTCCCCAAATCTCTAATGGATCAGAAGCTGGTTGCAGAAGTTTGCTAAGGGAAAATGATAAATAATGTGGAATTGTTACCCTCATTTCCCTAAAATATTTTATGTTTTGCTTTAACATTTGAGTTTCTTATTTTTTAAGGAACTTTTGTAGTAGGTACACCATTTTTAAGCAATGGCATCCCACTCCAGTACTCTTGCCTTGAAAATCCCATGGATGGAGGAGCCTGGTGGGCCACAGTCCATGGGGTCGCTAAGAGTCGGACACAACTGAATGACTTCACTTTCACTTTTTTTATGCACTGGAAAAGGAAATGGCAACCCACTCCAGTGTTCTTGCCTGGAGAATCCCAGGGACGGGGGAGCCTGGTGGGCTGCCGTCTACGGGGTCGCACAGAGTCGGACACACTGAAGCGACTTAGCAGCAGCAGCAACACCATTTTTAAAGTATGCAAAGAAAAACTAAAGGCTCACAGTAATGATAAGAATTTGTGGAAACTGTACATTGTGTTGTAAAGCAGACAGGAAGAGTATGTCTCTAATGTGTTCATTGTGGACTGGGAATGAGAAGAAGCATAATTGCATTTCACTTGTTGATTGTGTCCTTTGTATTAAGTAAAACTTTTCTAGGTAAAATTGTATGACAACATTGTTTTTTTTTTTTTTCTCTAAACTTATTTATTTATTGAAGGATAATTGTTTTATAGAATTTTGTTGTTTTCTATCAAACCTCAACATGAATCAGCCATCAGATCAGATCAGTCGCTCAGTCGTGTCCGACTCTTTGCGACCCCACGAACCGCAGCGCGTCAGGCCTCCCTGTCCATCACCAGCTCCCGGAGGTCACCCAGACCCATATCCATCAAGTCAGTGATGCCATCCAGCCATCCCATCCTCTGTCGTCCCCTTCTCCTTCTGCCCTCAATCCTTCCCAGCATCAGAGTCTTCTCCAGTGAGTCAACTCTTCGCATGAAGTGGCCAAAATACTGGAATTTCAGCTTTAGCATCATTCCTTCCAAAGAAATTCCAGGATTGATCTCCTTCAGAATGGACTGGTTGGATCTTCTTGCAGTCCAAGGGACTCTCAAGAGTCTTTTCCAACACCACAGTTCAAAAGCATCAATTCTTCGGCCCTCAGCCTTCTTCACAGTCCAGCTCTCACATCCATACATGACCACAGGAAAGACCATAGCCTTGACTAGGTGAACCTTTGTTGGTAAAGTAATGTCTCTGCTTTTGAATATGCTATCTAGGTTGGTCATAACTTTCCTTCCAAGGAGTAAGCATCTTTTAATTTCATGGCTGCAGTCACCATCTGCAGTGATTTTGGAGCCCAGAAAAATAAATTCTGACACTGTTTCCACTGTTTCTCCATCTATTTCCCATGTAGTGATGGGACCAGATGCCATGATCTTCGTTTTCTGAATATTGAGCTTTAAGCCAACCTTTTCACTCTTCACTTTCACTCTCATCAAGAGGCTTTTTAGCCCCTCTTCACTTTCTGCCATAAGAGTGGTGTCATCTGCATAACTGAGGTTATTGATATTTCTCCCAGCAATCTTGATTCCAACTTGTGTTTCTTCCAGTCCAGCATTTCTCATGATGTACTCTGCATATAAGTTAAATAAACATGATGACAATATGCAGCCTTGTCGTACTCCTTTTCCTATTTGGAACCAGTCTGTTGTTCCATGACCAGTTCTAACTGTTGCTTCCTGACCTGCATACAGATTTCTCAGCCATAGGTAGACATATATCCCTTCCGTGTTGACACAGAGCCACTATCTCCTTTACATATGGTAATGTAAGTTTGACAACATAGGTTTTAAGACAAATTTCTTTCAGAATGAAACCTCACTGTATAATACAAGAAATAGATCTATTTCTGGTTCATGTAAAAATCTTCCCTGTTTTACCCATACCTCACAGTCTGTTGTTCACAGGAAGTGGAGCACATTGTGTCAGAAATTCTTTCACTTATTGGAAGAGAGAGAATATGGACTAGACTGAAATTTGCTTGTAGTCATCCAGCTATCATAAAAGTTGTCTCATGATGCCCTCTCCCTGCTGAGGAGGGTATTTTAGGCTAGTCTCTACCCTTCCCTCCTCCTGAGGAGGGTATTTTAGGCTAGTCTCTACCTTTCGGAGAAGGCAATGGCACCCCACTCCATTATTCCTGCCTGGAAAATCCCATGGATGGAGGAGCCTGGAAGGCTGCAGTCCATGGGGTCACTGAGGGTCGGACACGACTGATTGATTTTACTTTACTTACTACCCTTCCCGTCTTTTTCCTGACACTTCCAGACTTGTTCCCTAGTTGTGATGAACTGTTTGTATTACCTGGGACATAGAACCCTTACTCTCCTTCACTCAACTGGAATGATACAAAGTTCACCTGCTTCTTGGTATTATGGACCGAATGTGTATGTCCTCTCAAAATTAATATTTTGAGACCAGAATTCAGGGCCTGATTTTGGATACAGGGCCTATAGGAGGTGAACGTGAAAACTCAAAGTCTTAGATGCTCAGTCATGTCTGACTCTTTTTGACCTCATAGACTGTAGCCCATCAGGCTCCCCTGTCTGTGGAGTTCTCCAGACAAGTATACGGATTGGGTAGCCATTCCCTTCTCCAGGGGACCTTCCTGACACAGGGATCAAACCTGGATCTCTCGCATTCCTGCCAGATTCTTTAGCATCTAAGCCACCAGGAAAGCTCTGGTGATTAAGGAAAAATAAGGTCATGGAGGTTAAGCCATGATTCAGTAGAGTTGGTATTCTTATAATAAGAGACAGGAAAGCACTCTCTTTCTGCCTCCCTCTCCTTCTCACTCTCCTCTGGCACACTAGAGGTCACAAGAGCACATAATAAGATAGCAGCCACCTAGAAGCCAAGAAAAGAGGCCTCAGAATAAAACCTGCCTTGACAGTACATTGATCTTGTATGTCCCACCCTCTAGAACTAGGAAAAATAGATTACTACTGTTAGGCTATCCAGTCTATGGTGTTTTGTTATGATGCTGCTGCTAAGTCGCTTCACTCATGTCCGACTCTTTGCGACCCATAGACGGCAGCCCACCAAGATCTGCTGTCCCTGGGATTCTCCAGGCAAGAGTACTGGAGTGGGTTGCCATTGCCTTCTCCAGTTTTTTTTGTTTGTTTGTTTGTTATGATAGCCCTAGCCAACTAATATAATTAGTTTGCTTATTCTTTAGAACTAAGATGGTTAAACTAAGATAAAGCCTCTGGAATCCTCCTGACTTTCCACTCAAGCAAAATCTATTTCTCCCTGCTTTGTACTCCCATGAGACTTGCATACAACAAAATTATCCAAATACGTGCTTTATTATTGTAATTATTTATTAATTTTTCCTTTGGGGTTGTTATGAACCTGAAAACACCAAGCTCAGAGTCTTATACAATGAAGAAAGGAAAGAAGGAAGGAAAGAGGGAGGAGGGAAAGAGGGAGAAGAGTCAGGAAGGGAGGAAAGAACAGACAGAAGGAAAAAGGAAGGCAGAACCTGCTAAGTAGGAAATCTATGTTATGATCAAGACTTGGCCAGTAGGAAATCTGTGATATAATCAGCCTCACCATCATCATAGATTTGTAATATGTATGACAATTAGATCCCCTAGTATATCTGAGATAATATAATTTTAAACATCTAAGTGTGTCATATTCTCTTACTGGGCAGTCTCTAGCTTTGTCCCTATCCCTAGTGTAACTTCTCTAGATTTTTAGAAAGATGGAAAAAAGACTGATTGAAATCATCATTTACAATTTTGAGGAGAGAAAGAGTTTCCAATAAATATTAAATATTTTCATGTATCATAGGCAAGTGATGATACATGTTTTTTCAGAAAGCTTCATATCTGGGCATTATGTCTTTTGAATACTGAAAGCTATTAAAATATCTGCAAGAGAATCCTCCAAATTTTTTCAGGGATACTATGGCATTTCATGAAATGCAATCTTGATGCATCTTGGATATTAGTGCAGTCCCTTATTTTTTCAATGTGAAAACAAGGCCCAGAGGGTTAGATGACTTACCCAAAGCCCCACGGCTCTCAGGTTTACCCAGAGAGAAGGCAAGTAAGCAAGTGTTCCAACTCCCTGTAAGTGGGCCTATTGCCCGCTGAGAATGTGCTGATTTTAATTTTCATGAATCTAAAGTTGTCGTTAGGCAAGCTTAGCAAATGTGTTCAGTGAGCAAACTTGCTTCCTGTTAAAAAAAAAAATATCCAAATTATCAGGTAGATGATTCTAGAGTTATTTTAATTAAAGGCAATGGAGAAAAAAATTAGGCACTTAGGTTTCTTGTACTCATAAAATTAAAGAGTCTCTTCTGTCAATATGTTAGGTTAGAGGTAATTCCTGTAAATGTGAATGTAAATTAACTGTGTAAATCCCCATGCATATTAATTACAAAATAAACCTTTGCTACATTATCTTTTATTTCCATGGTAGAAGTTCCTATTTTTTTAAGAGAGAGAAAAAAGAATACTTCTCTGAAGTTGGCATATTTTAGATCTCCTCTTTTGATTCTCACTGGCTCCAGACACTGATATATAATTACTCTTTGATAAACTTTTTGCCTCAGGTTATTCCATTTTTATAAAGATGATAATATACCTAAAGGACTCTTAAGTCGCAACATCCTGGGGAAGTGAGTAAATCTCTAGGGATCCTGCTTGTACATATACTTAAAGAGAGAAATACACTTCTAGCCTCTCAATAGGGAAATGTGAGTTAGTTGTTTGGAGCAGTTAGTAACGATTTTGGATTTTTGTCCACTTTTTTGATAGAAGTTAAAAATCTAATAGTAAACTGTTCATCATCTGGCAGATCCTTAACTTCCAACTTTAATTTCCAGTTTGACTACTTACATGATTAACAGGCTTATAAAATATAATAGTAATCATTTTCTATTTAAGAAATTAGGAGAATCTTCAACCACAAATCCCTAAAGTTAGGTATGATTCAGGATTTCTTACCTCAACTAAATTTGAAATTAATCACTGGACTAATTAGTTACATATATTTAATAGCCCATAATTTAATCTTCTGTCTTCAGGGCAAGAAATTATTTAAAGTGCCCCAAGTGGACATAGACTATAACTAACGAGATGGAGTTTAGAAAGAAAAAAATACTATCAAGGAAAAAAGGTTTGTGTAGAATTTATTGGAATGTCATTGATGGAGACAGATATAAGCACTAAGAATATGTAATTTGAACTAGGATTCAAACAGTATTTCATAAAGAATAAAACTCTATTATTCTACAAATTTAATAATTATTCTTTTTTTCTTTAGGATTTACTGGTTCAAATGCAATACTTATGCATTACTTATATGAATTAGTCTCTTGAGGTCATACTTGAAAATGACATATATTTTGTAGTGATAGGTAACTTCTTGGTCTAAATATTAAAAGCTAAAGATTAGTATTAGCTTGTGTGTCAGACTAAGTTATTTTGAATATCTTAAAACATAAGCATTTCTTAATTTAAAATATAGAGGATATTCCTATCTGCATTTTAGAGATGGCACTTTGAAAAATTTTATAACTGGCTTAAACTCACACTGTTACAAGTGGTAGCTGGTGGTTCCAAGGCCATTGCACCTCTATATACTTTCTACACAAACGTTCATGGAACAACAGCAGGGACATCCTCTAGGAGCTTATCAGAAATTCAGAATCTAAGCCCAACCCATGTCTAATGAGTCAGTATTTGAATTTTTTAAGGTTTTTGGGTGATTCATTAATGTTTGACAAGCATGACTGTAAGTGTTGCCTCTTCATAAAACATTTTTAGAGTTACACTATATATTGTTTTAAATTCTTAAATGATAATTGTATATTTCAGTTTTTCTTAAAAAAAAACCCACTAAATTTCTTGAAGTCAGCAAATTTAAAATAGAATTTAAACTCAAAGCTAAGATTTAAGGTATTAAACCAGCAATGTATTCTATTCTTCTTCTAATATCCTTGTTCTTATTTTTTAATGGGTGGAGTGGCAGTAACACAATTGAACTCCTGTTTAGGGCAGATTTGCGTTCATCTGGTTCACTTAGTGCCTACTGGCTGCTTACCTAAAATTTGTTTTCCACTATATAACTTAGATGATGTATTTCAGATATATTAGAGATTAATTAGGTCTGTGTGTGGTAGTTGCTCAGTCACGTCCGACTCTTTGTTACCCATGGACTGTAGTCCACCAGACTCCTCTGTCCACGGGATTCTCCAGGCAAGAATACTGGAATGGGCTGCCATTTCCTTCTCCATGAGATCTTGCCTACCCAAGGGTTGAACCAGGTCTACTGCACTGCAGGCAAATGTTTTACCGTCTGAGCCATCAGAGAAGCCTGCAATTAGGTGTAATATACGGGAAATACACCATTTAAGTAGCTGCTTTCTTCTTCATTCATAATGCCAGCCTATTGATAACCTAAGGTCAGTAATTCTTAAAGTTTAGCATGTTTAAGCAAATTCTTAAAGTTTGCTGGAAGGAGAACTCCTTCCAGGACCCAAGAGCATGCTCTTGTCTAACACTTGGCAATAAATTGTCTGAGGAGACACAAGTGTTGACAAATAAAGGTACTTTATTGGGAAGTGACAGCCAGGTGGAGAGCAGAAGGTTAAGGGAATGCCGGAGGACCACTGTGCCATGTGGCTCTCAGTCTCGGGTTTTATGCTGATGGGGTTAGTTTCTAGGTTGTCTCTGGCTAATCATTCTGACTCAGGGTCCTTCCTGGTGGCGCATGCATTGATCAGCCAAGATAGATTTTAGCAAGGAAGATTCTAGAAGGTTGGTAGAACATATGGAGCAAGATCGCCTCTCTCTTTTTGAAAGTGAAAGTGAAGTTGCTCAGTTGTGTCCAACTCTTTGCGACCCCATGGACTGCAGCCTGCCAAGCTCCTCTGTCCATGGGATTTTCCAGGCAACAATACTGGAGTGGGCTGCCATTTCCTTCTCCAGGGGATCTTCCCAACCCAGGGATCAAACCCAGGTCTCCCGCATTGTAGGCAGATGCTTTTACTGTCTGAGCCACCAGGGAAGTCTCTCTTTTTTACCTTCCCTAAATTCTTCTGGTTGGTGGTAACTTGTTGGTTCTGAGTTCCTTACCAGGACCTCTGTTCAGGATAACTCATGTAAGTAGTTACTATGGAGGCTGTCAGTGTTTGCCCAACAGAATCATTGTGTGTATACTTGCATGTGTACTCAGTCATTTCAGACCCTTTGGATCCCTGGACTGAAGTCCTCCAGGTTTTATGTCCATGGGATTTTCCAGGCAAAAATACTGGAGTGGGTTCCCATTTCCTCGAATCCAACTGCGTCTCCTGCAGGATTCTGGTAAAGGAGATTCTTTACCACTGATCCACATGGGAAGCCCCAACAGAATCATTGAAGATGTTCGTGAGCCAGATTATTGCTTCATTCCCCCAGAGTTTCTGATTTCTATAGGTGGGGGGCGAGATCTAAGAATTTGCTGAGAATTTGTTTCTAACAGGTTCACAGTGATGCTCTTGGCTACTGAACTAGGAACCACAGTAACAAGTCACTCTCCTGTTTCCTGATTTCATCTATGTTGATTACCAATGGTATTTCCCAAATTAAGTTAATTAGCCATTAAGTAAGGCTTCAGGCTATCCAAGAAATCTCATTCTGTAGAAGAAAACACCGAGTCTACAAAGTTAGAGAAATGATTCCAAACTGAGTTTTGGAATAACTATAACCTAGTGTGAACAAACTTCAGAATTTGAAGAACTAGAATTTTTAACACAGATATTCTCTTCATTCATTCTGTTTATTCTTCCATAGAGGACATCATTTCCATGTTAAGCAAAAATGCTTATAGATTTGTACTGATTGTTTCTTCAAATGTAGTTCTTATCAGTTAACAATATTCTAGTGTCATTTCTTAACAACATTTTAATTCCTATTGAAATTTTTTAATATAAGTCCTGTAATGTGCATATGACTTTTAATATATTGAGGTAAAGCCAAAATTTTACTTGTAGAGTCACAGAATTTTGAGACCATTAGGATTTATCTTGGCCATGTATTTCACAGATGAATGCAATCTGGTGAATCATACAAACAACAACAGACCGTAGAGCTATTCCTACAATTGAAATATAATGAGATAATAATGAGATAATTACAACCTGTATTTCCTAAATCCTAGCCATGTTTTTTTATCACGGTGTAATTTACTGTACTGAATGACAACTTGTTTGTGTTGTCACAGAATTTTTTAAAATTATATTTAAAAGTTATTAAATCTGTATCAAAATAAAAGTTACAGGGTTACAATAGATGGGATTGAAATAGAATAGGACAATATGAGGCCTTCCTGAGTACAAATGTCTTTTTATGTCCCCAGTTTTTTGTTTATAGGAAAAAGGCTTCAAGCCTCCTAACCTTCCCTGAGTTTCTAATTAGGGAAATTAAGAGAATGTAGAAACAAAGAACAGTCTAGAAGCAGTACTGCAGCAATGGGGCAGGGTCCTGGTTCCTGCTCAAGAAATATACATAACAATGTGTCTTTGAGGTTTTCTTGTGGAACTGAGGTCCCCCCCTAGGTGGAAGATGGTGACTTCAGCTGAGCACAAGATTCCTGGGATACCTACTGTTATCTCATCACCAGCCACTCAGAAGAGTTATACACACCACAGCCCTCACCCCAAGTTTTTCCTATAAAAACTCCCTGAAAATCACTGGAGATGTTGGAATTTGTGGGCATGAGTCTCCTTTTTGACTCATGAACTTGCAATCTGTAATAATTTTGGCAAACTCACCAGACAACAGGATACCTGATAAAGATAAGAATAATAATAAAAAAGATGTGCTAATAATAAATGTAATATCATCTTATACCAAAAATGGCTCCCATAAATTTAAATATTCCTATCAACAAATTCAAGATTCAAGAAATTATCAAATTGACCTGAACAACCCTAATTTTAAGGAAAGACAAGTAATAGGAAGTTACAACATTACTTCTTAGTAAAATATTTTTGCAGCACAAAGAATGATAGCAGAGGCAGGTTTTCTGAGTCCACGTAGTAAACAAAATATTTGTTCAAGTTATGAGTATAGTTGGGCATTGAATGTTCTAAACAACAAGAATGATATTGGAAAGAATCAGTGTCTCTTTTTCTTTTCCTCTCTCATCTTCTCTCTCATTTTTAGTTTTATAAAGTACATTAGGGATACTTACGGAGAAGGCAATGGCACCCCATTCCAGTACTCTTGCCTGGAAAATCCCACGGACGGGGGAGCCTGGTAGGCTACAGTCCATGGGGTCACTAAGAGTCGGATATGACCTAGCGACTTCACTTTCTCTTTTTACTTTCATGCATTGGAGAAGGAAATGGCAACCTACTCCAGTGTTCTTGCCTGGAGAATCCCAGGGACGGGGAAGCCTGGTGGGCTGCCGTCTATGGGGTCACACAGAGTCGGACACGACTGAAGTGACTTAGCATAGCCTAGCATAGGGATACTTAATGGAAATTTCTGGAAAACAGATAGCAAAACAACAAATATTGCAAACAGTAAGTGGAATGGCATTTATGCCTTTACAAATCCAGGAAAGGCTGGTCTAGAATAGTCTGTTTATGTTCTTCCAAAGAGATTATATTATTCACCTCTTGGAGAGAGCATGTTAGTTGATAGTGTTGACAATAATTGTAAATGATTCTGTGATATAACTCATAACTGGTCAGTTCAGTTCAGTTCAGTTGCTTAGTCATGTCCAACTCTTTGCAATCCCATGGATTGCAGCACTCCAGTCTTCCCTGTCCATCACCAACTCCCAGAGCTTACTTATACTCATGGCCATGAGTTGGTGATTCCATAACTGGTCATCAAGTTGAGTGAGTGCCATAACTGGTCACTCAAATATTTTTAATTTAATATGAAAATGATCATGAATATCATAGAAATGAGAATTGTGCACTATTTTAGTAGGTTGTTTATGAGAAATGACTGCTGTTGCTCTTGTAAGCATTCAGCATTGGTTATAAGTCCCTAGTCTGAATTATTTGTAGTAATCTAATTTGTTGGGTAAAATAAAATTTGAAGAAGAAATATTAGTATTTGTAGTTTCTTTTATTTCTTGACTGTCTTATTTGTAAAGCAGTCAGAATTGTTAGGTAGTGAGGAATAAAGACAATATAGCTCAGAAAGAAATTGGCTAAGAGAAAGAAACCTGGTCTTAATACCTGGTCTGACAATAGCAACTGAGGGTAATAAAAGAAAATAATTTAAAACTTTTTCAAAACTGAAACTACAGTGTAAGCAGTCTTTTAATAACTGGTTATGATAAGAAATATTCTAGTACATACCTAGACCAAAGTTAATACACAGGAGAATTGTTAAAACACTCTCAAAGCTGAAACTACAAATAATGCAGACTTTTTCTGTAAGACTAAACCCTTCCTGAAAATAGAACAAATATTAATCCTTTTATCTATCTGTCTATGTAGAAACCTATATCTATATATATGTGCAAATATTTATAATTATGCATCAAATTCATTTCAATGAAATTTATCATCTTTATTGAAGCAGTCTTGCTAAAATAAAATAATCAATCATAATCTCCTGTTCTTTTTTACCTCTTGAGACAACCATCTTCCTAAATCCAGCTTTTATCTATAAAAACCTGAACTCAAAATCTGCTCAACCCACAAATGTCTTACTTTTTCATTCTGTCTGTAAATCTTTCTGACCACTCCACAAAAGGTCTGACCCTAAAGCATTTGTGTTGGTTTCACTAAATTTAATGCTTACTTTTATAGTCATTTCCTATCATTCTTAATCTGACTGAATTTTCACTTTATGATCTTGGTAATATGTGAATTTTTAACATATTTTAGGTAACAATCAGTTTCTCTTTGCTTTTTCTGTTCAAACAATTCAATATGAATATCTTTTAGGATATGCATAATTAATTGGTCACTAATTTAGAAATTTTAAATGATGTGATGCCTTCAAAAGTATTAATAGATTTGTATTAAACATTTTTTGCAAAATATTATTCCTTTAATGAATATATTATTATTATGCAAAACATTCTAGGCAGTAATATGGAATATAGGTATGAATAAACTAAACAAAAATTCACTTTCTAGTATAGGAAAACAGACAAAAATTAAAATACATATTATCTTAATTAATGATAATTACAATTGATGATAAAAAAAGACCCTAAGGATTACAAGAAGTAGTTTTTATCATTTTAGGTGGAGTGCACATGGAAAGTCTCAATAATGAGATAAGATTTAAGTGAAGTCCTGAGAAGGGAGCTATGTTCATAGGTAGAAGTATGTATACCTGTGCATCTGTGGCTGGGACATATGATGGACATATAGGCTTAAAACCTCATGAGCCATCTCTGGGGCTGAATGTAAAAGTCAATTCTTTCCATACTCCAAGGCTGAAAACTAGGATGGGTTAATTTCTTAATAGACAAGTTAAAATAATGCTGAAACGTCTACATAGTGTATTTCATTCTAGCTATATTACATTCTGGAAAAGACAAAACTATGGAGATAATAAAAAGATCAGTGGTTTACAGGGACTGCAAAGAAGAAGAAATGAATAGACAGAATGCAGAAAATTTTAAGGTCAGTGAAAGTATTTTGCATGATACTAAAAATGGTAGACACGTGTAGTTATACATTTGTTTAAAACCTTAGAATATATAACACCAAGAGTGAATCCCAATGTAAATTATGGGCTTTGGGCTATGACTGTATGAGAGCAAATAGTATTAGGGAACTCTATATTTTCCACTCAGTTTTTCTGTGAACCTAAAACTACTCTAAAAATATATAAACCATTGAAAGATACTTTCTCCCTAAAAATAATGCTAATGATGAAGGAACAGAAAATTAACAACAGCAGACAATTAACAAAAGCTCACTATTATTAAAATAAAATTGGAGAATATTTTTCTTTATCAAATATGATAATTTCTTTTGGATATCTTTTTTTTTTTTTTAATTTAGCTTTTAAGTGCAAGCACAGACTCTGCCTGGAGTGCAGGAGACCTAAGTTTGATCCCTGGGTTGGGAAGATCCCCTGGAGAAGGAAATGGCTCTTCACTCCATTATTCTTTCCTGGGGAATTTCATGGACAGAAGAGCCTAGAGGGATACAGTCCACAGAATCGCAGACTGGGACATGACTAAGTGACTAATAATACTCACACACAGACTCTATCACTCTAAACTTGTCTTGTGTTATTATAAATTCATACTAAATATTTTAATTATTCATATAAATCATTGGGAGAATTAGCATATGCAGCTTGTCTCTCTAATACAGAAATATTAACTTAAGATTTTAAAATCATGGTCAATCAGTATTTGAATTGACTTAATTCACTTATTAAAAAGAAACTCAGAGCATTTTTTTGTGTGTTTTGGAAAACTCAATTGTTATACTGAAGTAAATGACCATTTATTTACCAACAGTTAGACATACAATCCATAATTTCATATTCTAGTATTGAAGTGTACAGTTAAATATTTAGCTTATAGCCTGATTTTGGATGCCATTTCTATTGGCTTTGAAAAATGGAACTTAAGCTTGAAATTGATACAAAAACTGATTAAGAAAATATTTAAGAGATATTTTATATGACAGTGTAGCAAGAAGGCTAAAGAAAATTATTCTTTGATATAATTCTTTCATTTTTTGTTGTTTTGTAAGTATAAAAATTTTATGTATGTTATTAGTGTCCTTTCCTTTCAGTGAATACTCCAGGAAGAAGTATTGTGAAAACAAAATACTTGCTGCTGGGTTGTGATAGAAAGACTAACATAAATTGAAAGTTTTCTTTTTGGACAGCTTTTCTTTTTGTGTCCTCAGATAATGAAATGCACTGGTTTCCATCTTAAACATGGAATTTTGGTTGAAAAGAATAGCAAATATTTTTAGATAGATGCAGGTTCTTATATGGACATAAGAAATAAGTAACTCCTTGTACATAAGTTAACATATTCATAAAATTACATCTGAGTTACAATAACATTATTATCTCTTCTCATTTTAATATCATTTTTTATCATCATCATCTAAAGAATCATTAGTTACTGAACACTTTATGGTTATAGCTGTCAGTCTCCAAGGGAAAGGCTATTAAGGGTCTCTTTCCTTTGCTTCTCCTGCTTCCTCCTTGCTCTACTTCTATTCTAGTCCCATTTCTTAAAAACTTGTTTCTTGAGAAACAATGGTGAGTACAAAAAAGTGTGTTACCTACTCTCATGATGGTCTTATTGTAGTAGGGGGAGAGGCAGATTAATCAGGTAATTATGCAGATATATAACTTTAAAATGGGGTAAGTGTAATGAAGAGAAATTATAAAGAGCAATAACAGTTTTGTGTGGTTTGGGACAGTATGGTTTCTGAAGAACCTTTCAGTTTTAAAACGTTATAGAGTAACTAGATAATCTTGGATGCAGTGGGAGAGATACTTGCATAGTGTATAGAGGTAAGGAAACCTCATCCAGCTCCTCTTACCCTATTCTAGAGATAACTTTATTTTCTGCCTTCATTTAGGAGAAGGCTTGAGGATAGCATGTTACAGTATTAATTTACTTGATTTCTCAGAATGTCCTGAATTTAAGACTCTGCCTTCTCTTAACGACTTCCAGGAGAGACCTCCATGTCACTACTAAATTGAGCCCAAGGTTTATTTTTCTGAACAGTACTATTGGAAGTGTCTGAACAGTAACCTGTTCATAGTGCATTGTATTTTTTCATCTATATGATATTGCCTCAAGAAAATATTCATTGTGTCATTGAACCTGCTCTTTCATATTTCTGTTCTTTCTCACGTAGTGAAAATGAAAGTCACTCAGTCGCGTCTGACTCTTTGCGACCCCATTGACACTGCAGTCCATGGAAGTATCCAGGCCAGAATACTGGCCTGGGTAGCCTTTCCCTTCTCCAGTGTATCTTCCAGACCCAGGAATTGAACCGGGGTCTCCTGCATTGCAGGCGGATTCTTTAGTTGAAATACTAAAATATTATCTCTCTCAGAGATCCCTCCATTCATTCATTCTTTCATTTCAGGCATAATGATAATTGCCAGAGAGCAGATTATCTACTAGAACTTCTAGGAAGCCTTCCTTGATTCCTGTAGGGAAATTTCATTATAAGATTATTAAGTATCATGTATTGAGTGCTTTCTTTGTATGAGCCTCTGTGCTAAGCATTCTTCTTTTTTTTTTTCCGTTTCAGTGAAAGCTTGCAACAATCTAAAAAGGTGCAACAACACTATGAAATGATTCTTCTCATTGTTATTCTTATTTCACAACTAAGGAATTTGCAACCCCTAGCTGGTGCATAGCTAGATCAGAATATAACTCTTAGGTGTGTAATTCTAGAACCACAACTCCTAACCATCACATGACCCTTCTTCATTTTCAAAACACTTGACTTATTATCTCAGAGTAGTGCTTAGTGCTTAACTCATTGTATGCTTAATGTATATAATTAATGCATGCTTAATTCATTAAATATGAAATTATTGTCATCAAGACATGTATTGCTGCTGCTGCTGCTAAATCGCTTCAGTCATGTCCGACTCTGTGTGACCCCCATAGACGGCAGCCCACCAGGCTCCCTTGTCCCTGGGATTCTCCAGGCAAGAATACTGGAGTGGGTTGTCATTTCCTTCTCCAATGCATGAAAGTGAAAGGTGAAAGTGAAGTCCCTCAGTCGTGTCTGACTCTTAGCGACCGCATGGACTGCAGCCCACCAGGCTCCTCCGTCCATGGGATTTTCCAGGCAAGACTACTGGAGTGGGGTGCCATTGCCTTCACCAGACACAGAATATTGCCACCCAAACAAAACCTACATGAAATATTTTCATTGTGAATTGAAAGCCAGGTTTCAAACGTATTAAGAAAATGTATTAAGTTTTCTTATTATCTACAGTACCTAGAAAAGTATGTTTTACAAATGCATGAATTAATGAATCTTATATGGTATCTGAGAGTCTGAAAAAAATGTTTAAGTTTTGAAGGCATAATGAAATAAGTTTTGAAAGTATACTTCTAGAATGTGTATCTCAATAAGAAGCTATCTGAATATTTGTATTTAAACATTTAAAATACTAAAAGTCATCAAAATAAAAGGCTACTTTCACTGCATCATGTTTTTGAATACTTTATTTATATTAAAAAAACACCTAATGTACACTCGACAAGGATATCAAAGGGATGTATTTATAACACTAAAACTCAGTTGCAAAAGACTGATAATAACAGCACCAACATGTAAATGTAATAGATTGTACACATTGTCAAAAAAAAAAGACAGACTCTTAATAGTAGGTTTCTAAATAAATTAGCTGAGGGCTATTGAATCAAGATAGCTAACACTTCTCTATTTGGTGAAAGAAACCATAGTAATTGTCGGGAGATATTTCTTCAAATGGATCAATACAATTTTAGATCCTATTAAGACATCTAAGAGGTTAAATGAAATTTTAAAAAAATGTTTCTAATTGAACAATCTCTAATTTTTAATATATTAAGTTTAAGATAGATATATATACATATATGAATAGATATAAATGGATATGATTAAAATGAATGAATAAAACAATTTCAATTTGAAACTTGTCACAGATCACTTTTTAATACATGGATATTCAAAGCAGACTTTGTGATTCTCTTTTATGCAGATGGAAGGTTGTAGAGGTGTATTTAGATCTTTCTTTTGCTTTTTTAATTGCTCTGAATTCAAAAATGAATTAACTGGCTCAAATTTTGATTATGTTGAAGTAATTCACACATGGTCCATGCATTTACATTTGTGTTAACTGAATACTGAATATGAAATATATGAAAATGTGTGTTTATTTTAGTGACTGGCATTATTTTAGTTAAATAATTCTTAAGAACAAATATAGACTTCTCTGTAGTTAATTATTTTTTTATCTGGTACTAATATTTTTAAGTAGTTCTGATTTATCTCTAAAACTTATACTGCTTTTTATTTTTCAAATGTAAGGGGAAAATGATTACCAATTGGCATAATGTTTTCCTATGGAATTTTGATAACTTGGACAATGACTTAATTGGTATATTTCTTTTCCCAGTAGTATACTAATTAGGTGAGATATACTGAAAATTAGAACTGATGTGATGTTGTAGAGTTGCTTATGAAAGTAAAAAAAGTAAACTCTGGTTATCAAGCAACTACATATTACTTAAAAATAAATTAGGAGGTATATTCTTAATTAACTTAATGAGTATTAGGAATGCTGAAATTACTGTCATTTTTAACTTGAATTTATATTATTTAGTCATAGACGTGAATATTACATGTAACATTAATTTATTTTGGGGATATATATAAGGTTAAAGGTAACCTTGGGGCTTCCCTTATGGCTCAGCTGGTAAAGTTTCCGCCTGCAATGAGGGAGACCTGGGTTTGATCCCTGGGTTGAGAAGATCCCCTAGAGAAGGGAAAAGCTACTCACTCCAGTATTCTGGCCTGGAGAAATCCATGGACTTACAGTCCATGTGGTTGCAGAGTTGGACATGACTGAGCGACTTTCACTTTCAAAGGTAATCTTTGATATATAGCTATCAAATATGTTCATATGTTTGTGATCTAAATAGTATCATTCACTTATTCTTCTAATTTTTTATTCATTACCATATCTTTACTTATGAGATAACAGTTTATTCAAAAACAAGAGATCTGTCATGAAAGGGAAATAAAATAAAATTAATATTATTCTATAAGTGCTTAATAACCTGTGATAATAAATTATATAAATAACTATATATTTTAATTTATACTGATGGTGAATTTTCACACTTAAATACAAATTCTTTCAGCCAATACCAGTGAAATTTGTGAACATATATCCAAAGGCAAAAATAGATCCATAGAACCTCTGGTTTTCAAGTTTATGTTTTTATGTGTATGTGTGTATATTTTTGTGTGCATGTGCTTTCTAAAGAACCATGTATGAATTTTAATGGGACTTTAACCTCAAAGGTAAAAGGTTGAAAGGAATCAGTGATGTTCAGATTACTTTCAGTCATTTTGTGTACTTATGTAAAGTGAACTCTGAGATGCTGCCATGCTACAGATGCTTTTTCTGGTTTTGATCTTGGCATACTGAGAAACTACCTTCAACATCTCTGCTGCATTTGACTTCTCCTGTAACTTGGATTGGAGAAGGAAATGGCAACCCACTCCAGTATTCTTGCCTGGAGAATCCCAGGGCCAGGGGAGCCTGGTGGGCTTCTGTCTGTGGGGTCGCACAGAGTCGGACACAACTGAAGCGACTTAGCGGTGACTTGGATAACTCTTTGGGTTAAATTAAGGAGTGATAAATTAGTACTCATAGTTGATCATGCATGAAAAGACTACTGTCTAATGTATGGGGATCTCAGGATTATACTTTTTTGAACCAAGACATTGTTATTTCTAAGCTAATAAGCAAGGAATATGCATCTTTTCAACAGGGTTGTCATTAGTTGTTCCACGTATACACTGTGTTCTGATTATTTCTAATTATTTACTACACTGTAATACGGAAAGGCTGTAAAAAGAGACTTAAATCAATAGATGATGTATTCTAATTTCTAGGGACTGTCCACTGTTCGTTTCTAGTAATTTTACTTCCAATTCTTTGTGCTTGATTTGAAAAGGAACAGTTCTAAAAATAATTATTCAGTAAGGGAGATTTACCCTGATATGGCAAGGGTTTGAATACTTTTTTTCTAACATTTTGTAGAGGTTTTCTGTGGAGAAAAGGAGAGCTAAAGGGTTGTGCTTCAATTAACATTAGATCTGGCTGAAAGTGATAATACTCGCCCCCTCTCCTGCACCACAAACAGTAGCTCATTCTATGTTGATCCACCTTCCTTAACAGGACTGATATCTCATTGCCCTACACAGCTGCTCCAGTCGCAGGCTTCGTATTTATGTTTCATTATCAGAGTGAAAAATCATATGGAAAGAGTATGAAAAAAGCACACACTTTCCTTTATTCAGTTTTTGGAGGTTTCTGAAAGTTGAATGCCAGTTCCACTCACCTATTATTGGCTGGGCTTTGTTTATGACTACATTTAATTGCAAGGGATCCTAGGAAAAATAGATCATATTTCAAAATTAAGAATTCAAAGTTCTTTGTAGAAAAGGAGGAGAATGAATACTGGGGGGAAACCAGTAGTTTTCTCCACAGGGTCAAATAAAAATCTTATCAAGACTTAGGCAAAGAGAGGCTTTGTTCAGAACTGTTGTAAGAAGAATAAAAAGGCACTATTGCAATAGTGGGATGAGGAATTTTGCTATATGCTCTGATCAGGAGATCTGCAACCATGTCAAAAATTACTCAGAAAAGGGCTTTTCTTTATTAGGGAGGAATCAACAAAGCTAGAAAGAAGTACTTGTCTGGAAATGGGATAAATGAGGATCCTGTGATTTGACAGCAGATCAGTGAGTGTTTTGCCCTCAAGTCAGCCTGTTCTCAGGGCTTCCCAGGTGGTTCAATGGATAAAGAACCCACCTGCAATACAGAAGATGCAGGAGACACGGGTGTGATCGCTGAGTCAGGAAGATCCCCTACTCCAGTACTGTGGCCTGGAGGATCCCCTACTCCAGTATTGTGGCCTGGAGGATCCCATGGACAGAGGAGCAGGGTGGACTACAGTCCATAAGGTCTCAAAGAGTTGGACACAGCTGAAGCAACCGAGCGCACACGTACAGCTTGTTCTCTGGAATTTTATGCTTAGGGTTGAGGGCAGGCCAATGTCCAATAGTCTGGGGGAAGTCTGATAACAAGCATTTTATTCTGATTGGTGAAGACAAAACAGTTCAGCTAGACATTTATGAGGGAAAGAAAAAGAATTTGAGTTCTGTCTGACCGTTGCCACAGGTGAAAAGGGAGCAGTCATAAGTCTTATCTAAGCTATGTAGGAAAGAATGTTTCTTTCTTTTTTTAACTCTTTTTTTTTTGATTCAGTGCCCCATTTTTAAAAATTAATTTATTTTAATTGGAGGCTAATTACTTTATAATATTATGGTGGGTTTTGCCATACGTTGTCATGAATCAGCCACAGGTGTACATGTGTCCCTCATCCCAAAACCCTCCTCCCACCTCCCTCCCCATCCCATCCCTCTCGGTTGTCCCAGTGTACTGGCTTTGAGTTCTCTGTTTCATGCTTCAAACTTGGAGTGGTGATCTATTTCACATATGGTAATATACATGTTTCAATGCTATTCGCTCAAATCATCCTACCCTTGCCATCTCCCACAGAGTCCAAAAGTCTGTTCTTTATATCTGTGTCTCTTTTGCTGTCTCTCATATGGGATTATCATTACCATCTTTATAAATTCCATATATATGCATTAATATACAGTATTGGTGTTTTTCTTTCTGACTTACTTCATTGTAATATTAGGCTCCAGTTTCATCCACCTCATTAGAACTGATTTAAATGTGCTCTTTTTAATAGCTGAATAATATTCCATTGTGTATATGTTCCACAACTTTCTCATCTATTTGTCTGACAATGGACATCTAGGTTGCTTCCATATTCTAGCTGTTGTAAACAGTGCTGTGATGAACACTGGGGTACACGTGTCCCTTTAAATTCTGTTGTGTATGCCCAGCAGTGGGATTGCTGGGTTGTATGGCAGTTCTATTTCCAGGTTTTTAAGGAATTTCCACACTGTTCTCTGTAGTGGCTGTACTAGTTTGCATTCCCACCAACAGTGTAAGAGGGTTTTCTTTTCTCCATACCCTCTCCAGCATTTATTGTTTGTCGACTTTTTGATAGCAGCCATTCTGACCGGCATGAGATGGTACCTCATTGTGGTTTTGGTTTGCATTTCTCTGATAATGAGTGATGTTGAGCATCTTTTTATGTATTTGTTAGCCATCTGTATGTCTTTGGAGAAATGTCTGTTTAGTTCTTCAGCCCATTTTTTTGATTGGGTCATTTATTGTTCTGGTATTGAGCTGCATGTGTATTTTTGACATTAACTCTTTGTCAGTTGCTTCATTTGCTATTCTTTTCTCCCATTCTGAAGACTGACTTTTCACCTTGACTATAGTTTCCTTTGTCGTGCAAAAGCTTTTAAGTTTAATTCAGTTCAGTTCAGTTCAGTCACTCAGTCGTGTCTGACTCTTTGCGACCCCATGAATTGCAGCACGCCAGGCCTCCCTGTCTATCACCAGCTCCCGGAGTTCACTCAGACTCACGTCCATCAAGTCAGTGATGCCATCCAGCCATCTCATCCTCTGTCGTCCCCTTCTCCTCCTGCCCCCAATCCCTCCCAGAATCAGAAGAGTCAACTCTTCACATGAGGTGGCCAAAGTACTGGAGTTTCAGCTTTAGCATCATTCCTTCCAAAGAAATCCCAGGGCTGATGTCCTTCAGAATGGACTGGTTGGATCTCCTTGCAGTCCAGGGGACTCTCAAGAGTCTTCTCCAACACCACACTTCAAAAGCATCAATTCTTTGACACTCAGCCTTCTTCACAGTCCAACTCTCACATCCATACATGACCACTGGAAAAACCATAGCCTTGACTAGACGGACCTTTGTTGGCAAAGTAATGTCTCTGCTTAGGTCCCATTTGTTTATTTTTGCTTCTATTTCTATTACTCTGGGAGGTGGGTCATAGAGGTCCCTGCTGTGATTTATGTCAGAGAGTGTTTTGCCTATGTTTTCCTCTAAGAGTTTTATAGTTTCTGGTTTTACATTTAGATCTTTAAACCATTTTGAATTTATTTTTGTGTATGGTGTTAGAAAGTGTTCTAGTGTCATAAATATACCATGTTCATGGATTGGAAGAATAAATACAGTGAAAATCAGTGTACAACCCAAAGCAATCTATAGATTCAATGCAGTCCCTATCAAGCTAACAATGGTATTTTTCACAGAGCTAGAAAAAATAATTTCACAATTTGTATGGAACCTCAAATAGCCAACAATATTGAGAAATAAGAAAGGAACTTGAGGACTCAACCTGCCTGAATTCAGACTATACTACAAAGCTACAGTTGTCAAGACAGTATGGAACTATCACAAGGACAGAAATATAGATCAATGGAACAAAATAGAAAGCCCAGAGATAAATCCATGCACCTATGGACACCTTAACTATGACAAAGGAGACAAAAATATACAATGGAGAAAAGACAATCTCTTTAATAAGTGGTGCTGGGAAAACTAGTCAACCACTTTTAAAAAAACTTTTTATCTTGTATTGGCATATAACTGATTAACAATGTTGTGTTAGTTTCAGGTGAACAGTGAAGGGACTCAGCCATTCATATACGTGTACCCATTCTCCCTCAACCTCCCCTCCCATCCAATCTGCCAACATAACACTGAGCAGAGTTCCATGTGCTATACAGTAGGACCTTGTTGGTTAGACATTTTAAATATAGCAGTGTGTACAGTGGCAACAGTGGCAAATTTTATTTTCTTGGGCTCCAAAATCACTGTCTTGACTGCAGCCATGAAATCAAGATGCTTGTTCCTTGAAAGAAAAGCTATGACAAACCTAGACAGCATATTAAAAAGCAGAGACATCACTTTGCCAACAAAGGTCTCTACAGTCAAAGCTATGGTTTTTCCAGTAATCACATATGGATGTGATAAAGAAGACTGAGCACCAAAGAATTGATGCTTTCAAATTGGGGTGCTGGAAAATACTCTTGAGAGTCCCTTGGACATCATGGAGATCAAACCAGTCAAACCTAAAGGAAGTCAACCATGAATATTCATTAGAAGGACTGATGCTGAAGCTGAAGCTCCCAATACTTTGGCCACCTGATGCGAGGAGCCAACTCATTGGAAATGAACCTGATACTGGGAAAGATTGAGGGTAGAAAAAAGGAGCCATATAATATGAAATGGTTGCATGGCATTACTGACTCAATGGACATGAGTTTGAGCAAACTTGGAAACGTTAAAGGATAGGGAAGCCTTGCATGCTGCAGTCAATGGGGTTGTAAAGAGTCGGACACAACTTAGTGATTGAACAACAGTTCGTTATATAAGCCCTTTTCCAAAACACAAATGGGTGGGTGGATTTTTTTAACCATTTCCTTTTTTACTAAGATTATAGGGCTTGGGCAAAATCTACATTGTCACTGGAATGAGAATAAAGTTAATTCTAAATTCTATGTGTATTGACTTAGAATACATTGGATATTTACAGTGATAATATATAATAACTAAATATGTTAATTAAACCCATCCTGCTAAACCCATTTATTCAATCAGTGTTTATGGGATTCACTGTAATGTATTATACCCTAAAGGAGGGTGGAATTTACTCATGAATGCTGAACCTCAGAGAAACTAGATTTCCAAAGGCAGAGTTTGGGAATTAGTAGAAACTTTTTTTTTTTTTTGGTCTCTTTTTGACCCACTCTTTTGAGTCTGGATTTTCAGTTTAGACTTTAATCTTATGTAAAATTTAAAGACAGTCTCTGACTATGAAGGCAGGTGGGGGTTTCGGTCAAGGTTGTGCTTGAATGAGCTTATTTTGAAACTAAATGATCCAGTGGTATATAGCTTTCTCTGTGTACTCCATTTTTGTTGTTGTTGTCAGTATTCCAAACCTAGTAGAGTTTTTAAAATGTGTAAATCATTTTTTGTTGTTGTTTTTTATTTTTTTTAATTTAATTTAATTTTTTAACTTTACAATATTGTATTGGTTTTGCCATATATCAAAATGAATCCACCACAGGTATACGCTGGTGTAATAAAGAGGCTACCATGGTTGCAACTGAAATAGTTTGGAAAGAATTTAGGCCGTGATATGAAGCTGCTCTTTTGATCTGAAGATACTTCCGCTTTGTCATTATTGTTGCTGTGATGGGTTGCAGGTGAAGAGTCAGCTGCCTTTCTTGAGAATGATATTTTGTTCATGGAACCTTAGCAAAAACATACTGATAGATGCATGGCCCAATAAATATGTTTTTAACCAATTGAAAAATGAAGCAAACAAACAAAAACCAAGGTAAATGGAGTTCTAGCAAAATTACCAATAAGATCTAGATTGGAAGACATAATTTAGTGTGAGCCATATTAGGTTTGTTAATTCCTTATCTCTTTGAAACATTATTTGGGGATTTGGATTAAGGAGAATTGAGAGATAAACCATCTTTCTTGGAAGTTTTAACAAATAAGAAGTTTTAATAAAAACACATAATTTTAAAAATGTGTTCCAATGGCTTTTGTTCACCATCTAACTCACTATTGTATGTAATGTAATTAGAAGGATCTTGCCTTTGTATCACATGATCCTTATACTCTATTGTGTTAACCTACATTCTCATACAAAATGATATGGTAAGATCATTTTGTACATTTTTTGACCTGGACCTTGGAATGAGTCATTTATCAGAGGAATCTTAGTTCCTTCTAGGAGGAAATTAAATTTAGAGGCTACCACTGTATAGTAGGAGTAAGCTTCATATTATGATTTACATTCTCTTATTTCATATTGTATTCATCAATGAATGATTCTTATGGCCATTCTTGTATTTTTCTTATACAAATTGCTTTTCTTTTAAATTGTATAACCATTTAATAAAGCAGAATAGTAGTCATAATATGACAGACATGTAATCCAAGATTTAACAGTGTTAGTATTTATCTTACTTGCTTTATATCCTATAAATAAAAGAAACATACAAAAGTAACCATCTAGAAGTTGATGTGAATCATATATAAAACAGTGTGTGTGGATGTTTTTTAAATTTAAAATGTAGAGAAATGGCATAATGAGGTATGGATATTTTCTCAACATGCTCTTTTAGTCAATGTGCTATTTTTGAGATTTGCCCATGTTAATATGAAAATGTGGTTTGATTGCTGTATAATATTGAATTGAATGAATAAACATCAGGTTAATTGTCTATTCTCTGAAATACTGTTAGAGTTGTACCATGTTGATCTTATATACAGTACTGCAGCAAGACATTCTGTCTCATATCCCCTTGTAATCATGTACAAGATTTCCTCTAGGGAGGTTGTTTATAAGTGAAGTTGCTGCCTTGGATAATAGGTATCTGTCTCATGTTACTAAGTATTAATAGAATTTCCTCTGAAAATTGCTTGCACAAATTTACACTTTTACCATTATCAGTATTTCCATTACTTCAAGTCCTTATTATTATTTGAAGTTATAAGATATTAACATCTGTAGAGTAACAGCTTTTTAATTTGTATTTTCCTGATTAAGTAAAATCCTGCCATTTTTAAAAAGTCTATTTGGGTTTCTTCATCATATTTATATTATTTGACAGTATTAGGGATAGTCAGATTTTCTTTTTCAAGTCAAATTTGATAACTTGTCTAGAATGTTGTTTAATTCATCTGAATTTTTATATGTATTTGAATAAGATAGTTCCAACAGTTGTTTATGATTTTAAATATGCTTAATTTTATATATTTGTATTCTGCTTTTCACTGGACATTTATTTGTCCTTCTTTATTTTCTTTTTCCTCTCAGCTTTATTGAGATATAAGTAACATATGATTTCATGTACATTTAAAGTGTAAAAAGTGATGATTTGCTACAAATGCACACACACATATGTATATATTGCAAAGTGACTACAAAATAAGGTTTATTAACATGTCATCACTGCACATAATTACATATTTTGGTGAGAATATTTAAGACCTAGTCTCTTAGTAACTTTCAGGCATATAATACAGTTAGTCTTTGAAAGACACAAGTTTAAACTGTGCAAGTCCATTCATATGTGAATAATTTTTAAATAAATACATACTATAGTACTAAGATATTAAAAAGAGGTAGGGAGAATACACAAAAGGACTATACAGAAAAGATTGTATTGACCCATATAACCACGATGGTGTGATCACTCACCTAGAGCCAAGCATACTGAAGTGCGAAGTCAAGTAGGCCTTAGGAAGAGGCACTGAACAAGTGCAGGTGATGGAATTCCAGCTGAGCTATTTCACATTCTAAAAGATGATACTGTGAAAGTGCTTTATGCAACATGCCAGCAAATCTGGAAAACTCAGCAGTGGCCACAGGACTGGAAAAGTTCGGTTTGCATTCAGACCCCAAAGAAAGGCAATGCCAAAGAATATTCAAACTACTGCACAATTGCACTCATCTCACACACTAACAAATTAATGCTCAAAATTCTCCAAGCTAGGCTTCAACAGTACATGAACCAAGAACTTCCGCATGTTCAAGCTGGATATAGAAAAGGCAGAGGAACCAGAGATCAAATTGCAAACGTCTGTTGGATCATCAGAAAAGCAATAGAATTTCAAGAAAAAAAAAATCTACTTCTGCTTTGTTGACTATGCTAAAGCCTTTGACTGTGAATCACAACAAACTGTGGAAAATTCTTAAAGAGATGGGAATACCAGACCAGCTTGCCTGCCTCCTGAGAAATCTGTATAAATGTCAAGAAGCAACAGTTTGAACCAGACATGGAATGAGGAACTTATTCCAAATTGGGAAAGGGGTATATCAGGCTATATATTGTTACCCTGCTTATTTATGTAATGTGTGGAGTACTTCATGCAAAATGACGGACTGGATGTGCAAGCTAGAATCAAGATTGCTGGGAATCAAAATATCATTGACCTCAGATACACAGATGACACCACCCTTATGGCAGAAAGCAAAGAGGAGCTAAAGAGTCTCTTGATGAAAATGAAAGAGAAGAGTGAAAAACTGACTTAAAACTCAGCATTCAAAAAACTGAGATCATGGCATCCAGTCCCATCACTTCATGGCAAACAGATGGGGAAACAGTGGAAACAGTGAGAGACTTCATTTTCTTGGGCTCCAAAATCACTGCAGATGGTGACTGCAGGCATGAAGTTAAACGATGCTTTTTCCTTGGAAGAAAAGCTATGACCAACCTAGACAGCACATTAAAAAGCAGAGACATGACTTTGCTGACAAAGGCTCCTCTAGTCAAAGCTATGATGTGAGAATTGGACCATAAAGAAAGTTGAGTGCTTAAGAATTGATGCTTTTGAACTGTGGTGTTGGAAAAGACTCTTGGGAGTCCCTTGGACAGCAAGGAGATCCAACTAGTCCATCCTAAAGGAAATCCGTCCTGAATATTCATTGGAAAGACTGATGCTGAAGCTGAAACTCCAATATTTTGGCCAGCTGATGCAAAGAACTCACTGATTAGAAAAGACCCTGATGCTTGGAAAGACTGAAGGCAGGAGGAGAAGGGGATGACAGAGGATTAGATGGTTGTATGGCCTCACTGACTGGATGGACATGAGTTTGAGCAAGTTTCAGGTGTTGGTGATGGACAAGGAAGCCTTCCATGCTGCAGTCCGTGGGGTCACAAAGAGTTGGACACAACTGAGTTACTGAACTGAACTGATAGTACCCCATGATCCTCAGTTAGTTGAATTATAGATGAAGAACCTCAGATGTGGAGGACATATTGTAAAAGTGCTATTCAGATTTTCTACTGCACATGGAGTCAGTGCCCCTAATCACCAAGTTGTTCAAGGGTCAACTGTAAAGTATTAACTAGAGTTGCAATGCTGAATATTAGATCCTCGGAGCATATTAATCTTCTAACTGGAAATCTGTAGCCTTGGACAATATCTCTGAATTTCTTTCACTCCTCAAACCCTAGCAACTGCCATTCTACTCTGTTTCTATGAGTTTGGCTGTTTTTTCATTCCATATATAAGTGAGACCATACAATATTGTCTTTCTTTAACTTATTTCACTCAACACAAGTGTGCGCAGAGTCCATCCATGTGGTTGCAAATGTCAGGATTTCCTTCTTTTTATGGTTGAATAGCCTTCCATTGTGGGTGTGTCTATGTGTATGTATGGTACATTTCTTAAATGTATTCATCCATCAATGGATGAATAGCCATGTCTTGGCTATAGTAGGTAACGTTGCAGAGAACATGCAAGTAAACCTATCTCTTTGAGGTAGTAATTTCATATCCTTTGGCTATATACCCAGAAGTAGGATTGCTGGATCATGTGGTAGTTCTATTTTTAACCTCTCAAGGAACTTCCATTTTGTTTTCTACTGTAGCTGTACCAACAGTGCACAAGGGCTCCCTTCACATCTTCTCCAACACTTATCTCTTACCTTTAGTATAACAGTCATTCTAACAGGTGTGAGGTGATATCTCATTGTGGTTTGGATTTGCATTTTTCTGAAGGTTAGTAATGCTAAGCATCTTTTCATATACCTGTTGGTCTTCTGTGTACCTTCTTTGGAAAAATGTCTATTCAGATTCTCTCCCTGTTTTGTTTTGTTTTATTTTGCTTTTTTGCTATTGAGTTGTATGAGTTCTTCATATATTTTGGATGTTGCTACTGCTGCTTAGTTGCTAAGTCATATCCGACTATTTGCAACTCTATTTTGGCCACCTCATGCGAAGAGTTGACTCATTGGAGACGACTCTGATGCTGGGAGGGATTGAGGGCAGGAGGAGAAGGGGACGACAGAGGATGAGATGGCTGGATGGCATCACTGACTCGATGGATGCGAGTCTGGGTGACCTCCGGGAGTTGGTGATGGACAGGGAGGCCTGGCGTGCTGCGGTTCATGGGGTCGCAAAGAGTCGGACACGACTGAGCGACTGATCTGATCTGATCTGATCTGATGAGCTATAGCCCCCAGGTTCCTCTGTCCAGAGGATTTCCCACGCAAGAATACTGGAGAGGGTTGTCATTTCCTTCTCCAGTCGATCTTCCTGACCCAGATCAAACCCACGTCTCCTGCTTGGCAGGCGTCTCCTGCTTGGCAGGCACATTCTTTACCACTGAGCCACCTGGGAAGTCCATATTTTGGTTATTAACACCTGATACGATCTATAGTTTGCAAGTATTTTCTTCCATTCTGTAGATTGCCAATTCAGTTTGCTGATCCTTTATTTCTGTATTGTTGTTTTTCTTTGATTTAATTTCACTTGTTGATTTTTGCTTTTATTGCTTGTGCTTTCCGTATAATATAAAAAAATAATCATTGCCAAGATTAATGTCAAAAATCTGTTTCTCTACATTTTCTTCTAGGACTTTCTGATTCTAGGTTGGCCTTCTCTGTTTCTTGATCAGCCTTACAAATTTGTTTCAGTGTTATTAGTCTTTATAAACAAACAACTTCTGCTTTGTCTTCCTTATTTTGTTTGATTCAGATTTTATAACAATTTATCAACTACATATTATTATCCCTATGAAAAGATGAACACCCTTGAGTTCAGAGAGTTAGAGTTTTTTTCTCTCTCTCTCTCTGCCCTACACACATGTACACACACACACACACACACACACACAAACAAACAAAAAACAGGAAAAGTGTTAAAACCTGATTTAAACCCAAGTACTGAACTCTGACTCCAATCTTAGTTTTTGAATCTCCTTACCAGTAATCAGGAACTGAAGTCTTATTTATAAAGTTTGTAGAAATATAAATTAATATGTAGAAAAGAAATTGTATACAGAACATACCCAGGCACATTTCCACTTTTCAGCATGTTGACAAATTGACTTCCTAAGGATCAACCAAAATATATTTTTTCCATAGCAGCAGGCGTAACTTTAGCTTCTGTTGAAAGGACCTGGGTAGTCATCTGTAGCATTCATTCATCCAGATGGTCAGCACCATAAAAATTTGGATGAAAATTAGGATATGCAGATGAGCTCTAGATGCTTCACAGCTTGACACTGCTGATTTTTTTTTTTTTTAACTGTGCTTAAAAGCTCAGAGTCTTAGTGTGGAATAGAGAGAGAAGCTATTGTTTACATAATAATTGTTATAATTCCAGTATAAAATCTTCTATAATCTCAGTTGTCACTTTGTGTCATGTTTAGAGGACAGTTATCTTAAGCTTTTTTTATAACACAGACTTTAGAGAAAACTAGTCTCCCTCATTAGACTGAGTTGCCTATATGCTATAACACTACAGGTAAGCATGCCCTTTGGTATAACAGAGAGAAACCAAACTTCCTTGAAAAATTTATCAAAGCTGTACCACTTCTTTGCTGTCTAGATTATTATCAAATTTAATGCTAATATGGTGGGTTTCTAACTTGTATGAATAAATATTCATTAAGCTTCTTCTAAATGTTTGGTAGCTTGAAATATTATGTTTTAAAAATATCTAAAATTGTTCAAACATAATTTTCAGAGAAAAAATTTAACTCATTTTATTCCATGTTTCAAATGTCATATCTGTTGGGGATAAAATTAATTAAAATTGCAATATTTTAAGCTCAATCATTGTCCATATTTTTGTTCTTAAATTTGAATTTAGAAATGTCAGGTAAATATATATAATATATGTCTGACTCTGAAAAGAATTCTCACTAATTTAAATTAGAAATATTAAGAAGAAAAAGCAAAGAATTTAAAAGAATGAAATTAGAACATTCTCTAACACCATGTACAAAAATAAACTAAAAATGGATTAAAGATCTAAATTTTAAGATCAGATAATGTGAAATTCCTAGAAGAAAACATAAGCAGCCCACTCTTCGACATAAATCACAGCATTTTTTTTGGAGGGGAGGGGAGTCTATCCCCTAAAGTAAAGCAAATAAAAGCAAAAATAAACAAATGCAACCTGGTTAAACTTAAAATCTTTTGCACAGCAAAGGAAACTATTGACAAAATGAGAAGACATCCCACTGAATGGGAGAAAATATTTGCAAATGATACAACAGATAAGGGATTAATATTCTAACATATTTAAATAGCTCATATAACTCAACATCGAAAGAAACAAACAACCTGATTAAAAAATGAGCAGAAGAATTGAATAAACATTTTTCCGAAGAGGAAATACAGATGGCCAACAGGCATTTGAAAAGATGTTCAACATCACTAATCATCAGGAAAATACAAATCAGAACCTCAGTGAGATATCACCTCACACCTGTCAGAATGCCTATCATCAATAAGACCACAAATAACAAATGTTGGCGAGGCTATGGAGAAAAGGGAACTCTTGTACACTGTTGGTGGGAATGTAAATTGATGCAGCCATTGTGAAAAGCAGTATGGAGGTTTCTCAAAATACGAAAAATAGAACTACTATATGACCCAGCAATTCCACTGCTGCCTATATATTTAAAATGACAAAAATACAAGTTGGAAAAGATATTTGCACCCCAGTGTTCATAGTAGCAGCATTTACAACTCTGAGGATATGGGAGCAACCTAAGTGTCTATCAATAGATTAAGGGGAAAATAAGCTACTGTACAAACACACCAACACATACACAATGGAATCAGATCAGATCAGATCAGATCAGTCGCTCAGTCGTGTCCGACTCTTTGCGACCCCATGAACCGCAACACGCCAGGACTCCCTGTCCATCACCAGCTCCCGGAGGTCACCCAGACTCATACCCATCGAGTCAGTGATGCCATCCAGCCATCTCATCCTCTATCGTCCCCTTCTCCTCCTGCCCTCAATCCCTCCCAGCATCAGAGTCTTCTCCAATGAGTCAACTCTTCGCATGAGGTGGCCAAAATACTGGAGTTTCAGCTTTAGCATCATTCCTTCTAAAGAAATTCCAGGATTGATCTCCTTCAGAATGGACTGGTTGGATCTTCTTGCAGTCCAAGGGACTCTCAAGAGTCTTCTCCAACACCACAGTTCAAAAGCATCAATTCTTCGGCACTCAGCCTTCTTCACAGTCCAGCTCTCACATCCATACATGACCACAGGAAAGACTATAGCCTTGACTAGGCGAACCTTTGTTGGTAAAGTAATGTCTCTGCTTTTGAATATGCTATCTAGGTTGGTCATAACTTTCCTTCCAAGGAGTAAGCGTCTTTTAATTTCATGGCTGCAGTCACCATCTGCAGTGATTTTGGAGCCCAGAAAAACAAAGTCTGACACTGTTTCCACTGTTTCCCCATCTATTTCCCATGAAGTGATGGGACCAGATGCCATGATCTTCGTCTTCTGAATGTTGAGCTTTAAGCCAACCTTTTCACTCTCCACTTTCACTTTCATCAAGAGGCTTTTTAGCCCCTCTTCACTTTCTGCCATAAGAGTGGTGTCATCTGCATATCTGAGGTTATTGATATTTCTCCTGGCAATCTTGATTCCAACTTGTGTTTCTTCCAGTCCAGCATTTCTCATGATGTACTCTGCATATAAGTTAAATAAACATGGTGACAATATGCAGCCTTGACGTACTCCTTTTCCTATTTGGAACCAGTCTGTTGTTCCATGACCAGTTCTAACTGTTGCTTCCTGACCTGCATACAGATTTCTTAAGAGGCAGATCAGGTGGTCTGGTATTCCCATCTCTTTCAGAATTTTCCATAGTTTATTGTGATCTACACAGTCAAAGGCTTTGGCATAGTCAATAAAGCAGAAATAGATGTTTTTCTGGAACTCTCTTGCTTTTTCCATGATCCAGCGGATGTTGGCAATTTGATCTCTGTTTCCTCTGCCTTTTCTAAAACCAGCTTGAACATCAGGAAGTTCACGGTTCACATATTGCTGAAGCCTGGCTTGGAGAATTTTGAGCATTACTTTACTAGCGTGTGAGATGAGTGCAATTGTGTGGTAGTTGGAGCATTCTTTGGCATTGCCTTTCTTTGGGATTGGGATGAAAACTGACCTTTTCCAATCTTGTGGCCACTGCTGAGTTTTCCAAATTTGCTGGCATATTGAGTGCAGCACTTTCACAGCATCATCTTTCAGGATTTGGAATAGCTCCACTGGAATTCCATCACCTCCACTAGCTTTGTTCGTAGTGATGCTTTCTAAGGCCCATTTGACTTCACATTCCAAGATGTCTGGCTCTAGGTCAGTGATCACATCATCATGATTATCTGGGTCTTGAAACTCTTTTTTGTACAGTTCTTCTGTGTATTCCTGCCACCTCTTCTTAATATCTTCTGCTTCTGTTAGGTCCACACCATCTCTGTCGTTTATCGTGCCCATCTTTGCATGAAATGTTCCTTTGGTATCTCTGATTTTCTTCAAGAGATCCCTAGTCTTTCCCATTCTGTTGTTTTCCTCTATTTCTTTGCATTGATCACTGAAGAAGGCTTTCTTGTCTCTTCTTGCTATTCTTTGGAACTCTGCATTTAGATGTTTATATCTTTCCTTTTCTCCTTTGCTTTTCGCTTCTCTTCTTTTCACAGCTATTTGTAAGGCCTCCCCAGACAGCCATTTTGCTTTTTTGCATTTCTTTTCCATGGGGATGGTCTTGATCCCTGTCTCCTGTACAATGTCAAGAACCTCATTCCATAGTTCATCAGGCACTCTATCTATCAGATCTAGGCCCTTAAATCTATTTCTCACTTCCACTGTATAATCATAAGGGATTTGATTGAGGTCATACCTGAATGGTCTAGTAGTTTTCCCTACTTTCTTCAATTTCAGTCTGAATTTGGCAATAAGGAGTTCATGGTCTGAGCCACAGTCAGCTCCTGGTCTTGTTTTTGCTGATTGTATAGAGCTTCTCCATCTTTGGCTGCAAAGAATATAATCGATCTGATTTCGGTGTCGACCATCTGGTGATGTCCATGTATAGAGTCTTCTCTTGTGTTGTTGGAAGAGGGTATTTGCTATGACCAGTGCATTTTCTTGGCAAAACTCTGTTAGTCTTTGCCCTGCTTCATTCCGTGTTCCAAGGCCAAATTTGCCTGTTACTCCAGGTGTTTCTTGACTTCCTACTTTTGCATTCCAGTCCCCTATAATGAAAAGGACATCTTTTTTTGGGTGTTAGTTCTAAAAGGTCTTGTAGGTCTTCATAGAACCGTTCAACTTCATATTAATCAGTTATTTAAAAAAATAGCAAAAGTGTGCATATGCAGCAACACAGATAGACTTGGAGGACATTATGCTAAGTAAAATAAGTCAGAGAATGACAAGTGCTGTGTGATATCACTTATATGTGGAATCTAAAAAATACAAAAAACTTATGAATATGACAAAAAAGAAGCAGACTCAACAGATATATAGAACAAACTAGTGGTTACTGGTATGGGGGGGCAATGGGGAGTAATTTAAGGGTGCAGAAGTGAGACCTTAAAAAGAAAGAAAAAAGATTTGTTTGAAGTCATAAAATCATCAATTCATAATAAAACATATTACAGTAAGGCCAAAAATGGAGAATGCATTATTTTATGAGTTGTATAATATAAGAATAATAATCTTATCTTCTGTAAATACCATACTATAGCTACATGTGCTTGAAAACATAGAGTAAGATAAAAATAAATAAAATCTATTCTTATTCACAATTTTGAATAGGCGTTATAGGAGTTCACTATATCATTTTCAAAAAATAAAAGCTGATGCTCCTTCCATGCCATGAGTGTTAAAGCATAGGAGACATTCCTTTTCACTGTCAAGACCCAGTAGGAAGAATGACAGAGAATGCCTTCTAAAACTAGAGCAATAGTAGACAGAGATATACTTTTCCCCTTCCTGACAATATATGTGATATATCTGCATATAAAATATAATGGTAAAGACTCATATTAATGGTAGTATAATTAAACCATATAACTTTATCTTAAGGCATCCTGAAAGCCTAACAATTATTTCATAGCAATTCTCATATGATAAACTTTATCTTGAGTTGGGCTTTGCTGGTGGTGAAAGATGTGGAAAAAGAATCCATAGAATTGGCAGTGGTAAAGAATCCCCCTGCAAATGCTAGAGATGGGGTCAATCCCTGGGTCAGGAGGATCCCCTGAAGAAGGAATAGCAGCCACTCTAGTATTCTTGCCTGGGAATTCCCATGGACAGAGGAGCCTGGTGGGCTATAGTCCATAGGGTGGCAAAAGTGTTGGGCACAGCTTAGAAACAAACCACCACCACCATATATTGAGTTACAGTCAACTGACCACCATATAAACCTCAGGACTACAAATCAGAGTCATTTATGAATTTATCAGACCAATTCAATTATTTTCACATTTATCAGTTTTGAAACCCATACCATATTTCATCAAATCCAGGATGATCTCTGTTATAATACATACTATTTTTTGTCTCTATGAAACAAAAAAACCCAATTAAATGACCCTCTATTAATTCTAAATTCAATCCTAATTTCAGGGGTGATATAATGTGAAAAGTCATATCTTAAAATAGAGGAAATGTGATATTCCCTTATGGCAGAAAGCGAAGATGAACTAAAGAGCCTCTTGGTGAAAGTGAAAGAGGAGAGTGAAAAAGCTGACTTAAAACTCAACATTCAGAAAACTAAGATCATGGGTTCTGATCCCATCACTTCATGGCAAACAGATGGGGAAACAATGGAAACAGTGAGAGACTTTATTTTGGGGGGCTCCAAAATCACTGCAGATGGTGACTGCAGCCATGAAATTGAAAGACACTTGCTCCTTGGAAGAAAAGCTATGACCAACCTATTCAGCATATTAAAAGGAAGAGGCATTACTTTACTGACAAAGGTCAGTCTTAGTCACAGCTATCGTTTTTCCAGTAGTCATGTATGGATGTGAGAGTTGGACTATAAAGAAAGCTGAGCACCAAAGAATCGATGCTTTTGAACTGTGGTGTTGAAGAAGACTCTTGAGAGTCTCTTGGACGGCAAGGAGATCCAACCAGTCAATCCCAAAGGAAATCAATCCTGAATACTAATTAGAAGGACTGATGCTGAGGTGAAACTCCAATCCTCTGGCCAACTGATGCGAAGAACCAACTCATTGGAAAAGATCCTGATGGTGGGAAAGATTGAAGGTGAGAGGAGAAGGGGACAACAGAGGATGAGACGGTTGGATGCCATCACCGACACGATGTACATGAGTTAGAGTAGGCTCCCGAAGTTGGAAGCCTGGCATGCTGTAGTTGGAAAGAGTCGGACACAACTGAGCAACTGAACTGATATTGTCTTAATATGCTTCTTCTTGTGCTTAATCTTCCACATTTCAGCCTCATCATTTTAAAGTGCTGTATTCCATTATCACATATTATTTGTCATTTTGTGATATTAGTTCATTTCTTCTGTGGTTCAGTATCATATAAAATCAACTGATAGTCTACAGTGTTCGATTTTGATTTTGTATGTCGCTTCTCATTTTTTTTAATGAAAAAGAAAATATTTTATTACCCTGACCCTTTAATGAATATTAAGGACATCTCTTACTGAGTTGTAACTTAGAAATGCTTCAGTTTTTAACCCATTTTTTTAAACTGACTATGAACTAATTTATTTTGTAGTAATTTAACAATGAATCTATGTGTGTCACATTGAATATAAAATGAGCATGCTATAAAGATTTAAATGTCATTTGAAATTAATGTGTCAAATTGTATAACTCTTGTAATAATTATAATAGCAAAGTTCTTATAACATTGCTAAATGTTTTAGATTTAGCCTTTTTCTTATCTTACCTTAATGCTTTAAGGTAGATATGTGGATAATGGAAAAGCAAGTACAGAATTAAAACAAATAAAAATTTAACTGTGGTTGATGTACCACCCAGATTACTTTCAGGAATTAAAAAACAAAACAAAACCTGCCTTGCTCAAGGTCATATATGTTTCTAGGAAGTCTGCATCCAATGATTGATCATCACAGAGCATATAAAGTCCAGCTGTCCTTGACCCAAATGGAAATGACTATGGAAGCCTGTTCAGAGTACCACACAGAGTTGGCTGAAGTCTTTCTTTGGACTGCATCATTGATCAGATTCTCCCTCTGCTCAGTCCTGTCTCCCATCTTTAGGTGTTTAATTCTAGGAGCATCCCTTAATAAATGTCCTATTTTCAAATCCCTATATAGAAGTCTACTCCTTGAGAAACCTAACTGGGACAGGCACCTGACCCAAATTTACAAATTAAATACATAAATGTTTTCTCTTTACCCAGGCTACAAAATACAAGATGGACATATTTCATGATCATTGTATGTGGAGAAAGAATTTAGTCATATTCCTTCATCAATTGCTTAGCAATATTTGAATGAGAGTACACTGGTGAGTCATTGTGTTAGCAATAACAATACCTCTATTAATGAACAATAATGAAAGGGAATTATCTTTTCAATAAACTAGGGGTCAGATCCATACATTGGAAAACACAAAGGATAAACAACTCTGAATTGGAAAACACAAAGTGAAGACAGCCTTTGTTTGACCCAGTGAGTCCAAATCCAGGAGCTTTAGAAGCTAGATAAAGCTCGCTATTTTTCTTAGTTTTTATTCTGAGGGGAGGATTACATCCAAAATAAATTTAGTTTTATTCCTCTTGCATTTTGTTTGTGCAGTTGTTTCCCAAGTGATTGATACTGGTCTGTGTACATATAAACTTTATTTGTAAATTGCATATTATTAATATTTAAAGAGTTCTATCCTGGCATGAAAAATGTTTTTTTTTATTTAATCTTCCATGTTTTGGTCATTATTCTAGGTATTGGGAATTCAGTGATGATTAAAACTTCTCTGGTTCCTAAATATCTTGGGGTGAAGACAACTTATTCTACTGTTAAAGGTATATTTGAGAGATGTATAAAAACAAAATACAGTGTGATTACAAAAGATATAATAAACTCTGATATGTTGAGATGTCTTACAATATAAAGGGGTTATATTAGAGCTAAATTTTAGGAAAGAAATAGAAATTCACTATATATGGAAGGAAGGAAGTCTATTTCAATGCTAAGAAACTGAAGTTAAAGAAAGTAGAATATATTCGTATAGAGGGGCTTTCTCCAAATGTTCTTGGAAGAAACTGACAAGAATATAAGAAAGGCAGAGGAGTCTGGACTTTATTCTAAAATCCACCAGAGCCATCAGAGATTCTGTAAGCAAGAAAGTGTGATGTTTAAATTTGTTTCAGAAAGCTTGTAGTGTAGAGGAGGATTGGGAGAATAAATTAGGGAGTAAAGAAATTTATGTCAAGAAGACCCTTTAAAACACTAGTTATAGAGAAAACATTAGAGTTTCTATCTAGGGAAGTGATTGTGCAAATAGGGAAAGACCTTTTAGAAAGATATTTCAATGGTAGATACAAAAGGAATAGGAGACTAATCAGACATAGTACAAAAGTGGGGTGAGAGAAAGAGAAGAACCAAGAGTGACAGTAAGATTTGTCTATTGTTATTACTATTATTAATATTTGAGTATTGGGTTTTCCTAGTGGCTGCAATACAGGAGACCCAGGTTCAGTCCCTGAGTCAGGAAGATCCCCTTGAGAAGGGAATGGCTGGCCAATCCAATATTCTTGCCTGGAGAATTCCATGGACAGATGAACCTGGTGGGCTACCATGGGATTGCAAAGAATCAGATCTGACTGAGCAACTAACACTTTAACTTTTCACTTTCATAGCAGATTAACCAACATTGTGATAATTTCAGGTTGGCAGCAAAAGGACTCGGCCATACCTATACATGTGTCCATTCTCCCCCAAACTGCCCTCCACATCCAGGCTGCCACATATCATTGAGCAGAGTTCCATATGCTATATCTTGTTGGTTGTCCATTTTAAATAGTAGTATGTACATGTTGATCTCAAACTTCCTAACTATTCCTCCCCCATCCTTCCCTCCTGGCAATCAGTCTTGAGTTGAGGAAGAAGAAGAATATCTTATAAGGAATCATCATAAGCAGCAGGTGTATTTAATAGTCTCTAATGGAGATGCTGAGAAGTAGGTCAAAAGAATGGCTAATGCACTTTTTTAATTTGTTTGTTTGTTTTTAACCTGATCTACATTGATTTATAGGGCTTTACAGGTGGCACAGTGGTAAAGAGTCCATGTGCCAGTGCAGGAGATGCAAGAGACTTGAGTTTGATACCTGGGTCAGGAAGATCCCCTGGAGTAGGAAATAGCAGCCCACTCTAGTATTCTTGCCTGGGGAATCCCATGGAAGAGGAGCCTGGTGGACTACAGTCCATCGGGTCTCAAAGAGTTGCCCATGACTGAGCATACCAAGATAGCATATTCAAAAGCAAAGACATTACTTTGCCAACAAAGGTTCTCCTAGTCAAGGCTATGGTCTTTCCTGTGGTCATGTATGGATGTGAGAACTGGACTGTGAAGAAGGCTGAGCGCCAAAGAATTGATGCTTTTGAACTGTGGTGTTGGAGAAGACTCTTGAGAGTCCCTTGGACTGCAAGGAGATCCAACCGGTCCATTCTGAAGGACATCAGCCCTGGGATTTCTTTGGAAGGAATGATACTAAAGCTGAAACTCCAGTATTTTGACCACCTCATGCGAAGAGTTAACTCATTGGAGAAGACTCTGATGCTGGGAGGGATTGAGGGCAGGAGGAGAAGGGGACGACAGAGGATGAGATGGCTGGATGGCATCACTGACTCGATGGATGTGAGTCTGAGTGACCTCCGGGAGTTGGTGATGGACAGGCAGGCCTGGCGTGCTGCGATTCATGGGGTCGCAAAGAGTCGGACAGGACTGAGCGACTGATCTGATCTGAGCACATATACGCACGTTGATTTTTAGTCTTAAGTTATTGACAGCTAAAATATGATCATTGAAAGGAAAGTGTATATGTATTGAGTTAAATTGGACTAGTTGTTTCTAGTGGTATTGTGATTGAAATGAGTATGTTGTTCAGTTGGAATATATACAAGGACATGCGTATTTGGTTTTGATAGAAATTTTAGAAGAAAAGTTGTAGCATTATAAGAGAGTACTGAATAAGACAGTTCTGTTATTCATAGAACTTTAAAACTCTGGGTTCTGTGCTCTGGTTGTTAAAAACAATGTTTTACTTACTCATATGAGGCTACATAAATGCAGTACAGTTATTAGTTGGATTTTGAGATTCAGGTTCTTAGAAATTGCCTAGATTGGACATGTTTATATAAAATTAAAGGAAGGATTTTACAAGTTGCACGTGGCATAAACTTTTACACTGTATACCTTCATTGCAAGTATATATATATATATATATATATATATATATATGTATGAATATAACTTGCTTTTAGAGATTTTGATTTTTAAGATTGCTTAAGGGCTTCCAGGTGGCGCTAGTGGTAAAGAACCCACCTGCTAATGCAGGAGATGTAAGAGATACCGGTTTGATCCCTGAGTTGAAAAGATCCCCTGGAGGAGGGCATGGCAACCTGCTCCAGTATTCATGCCTGGAGAATCCCATGGACAGAGGAAGCTGGTGGTTTATAGTCCTTAGGGTCGCAAAGAGTCAGACATGACTGAAGTAACTTAACATGCATGTAGGCAATATCCTTAGTATGTAGCAAATAACACAATTAAGCAACTAAAAGTTTAGTTAGATGTGTTTATATTTTGAGTTATAGTTTCTCTTTGATTTTATCATGGGTTACTAGTAGCAGTGTTTACTTACATTACCATTAGTTAGAGGTATTATGTTATACTGGTATAGAGCTTAATGTAAAAATCTCATATTTTATGTTTTTATATAAATATTCAGGTTTTTATTACTTCATAAATATAGCTCTCTTTTTTTAAAAATTGTATCCAAAACTTATTCTAAACAAATCTATAAAAGTGAAACATAGGAAATTACAATATTAAACATGAAAACTTTCTGGACCAAGTTACCACTGATATCTAATATTGACATAACTTCAAATGAAAATCTTATTTCCCTTTTGGGAGAAGAGAGAACAAGTACAAGAAACAGCCATTAGGAGAGAAATTTCAATTTTGCAAGTGCAAGAAAGAAGCATTAAGCTATAATTAAAAAGAAGTTACTGGAGACTTCTATAAAGCTCCAAGCCAATTTAATTAATGCAACCAATCTACTTTTCTTTGTACACTATTAAAAAAAAAATAGTAATCTGAGAATCAGCTTTCCAGGTCTAGGGAATTTTGCAACATATATTTTAAAAACTAAATAAATTTTACTTTTCCATGGAATTAAAATAATCTTAAAATTATCCTGGGTTATAGATTATGATATAAATAAATCATTACATTACTAACAAGAGTCATACATGACCATGAGAAAAATTAATACAACCTATTTTAATAGAACTAAAATATAAAGACACATATTTGGTTTTATCTTCTGAGTTTTGATATGCCATAAAGAAGGAGAGTTACATTGACAGACTGCCAAGTAACATATCATGCAGTTCTGAAATGACTAGATCATCAGTGTGCCACAGGTTTTCTAATAAGTGGAATCAGTGGAGTACTCAAATGTCCTTTCTAGAGTAGTTTTAGTGTTCACACAGTAGACCTCAATTACACAGATACAAAACAAACTCTTTTAATAGGATACCATTTTTTTGTACTATAGAGTGCTATTTCAGCACAGAATACTTGAAAGGAATATTGAATAAAGAGAGAAAGAAAAGAAGGCAGAGATAGTGCATGGCAGGAGTGGAGATGGAGAGAGGAGGGTATTCATTTGGCAGGTAGTAGAAGTAGACTAGAGAAGGAAATGGCAACCCACTCCAGTGTTCTTGCCTGGAGAATCCCAGGGACAGGGAAGCCTGGTGGGCTGCCGTATATGGGGTCGCACAGAATTGGACACGACTGAAGTGACTTAGCAGCAGCAGCAGAAGTAGATTTATGACATGTATACACAATATGATATAAACTACCTTAAGATTCCTTCTTATAACAAACATGAGTAGTTTTAAACACTTTCATTGATATAAAAGATATATAATAAAAGGACATTATTTTAGCTTAATTATTTAGTTGTTAATTAAAATCTGAAAATTCCTTTATTAGCCAAGATATTAACCATAAAACACAGTGCTTTATCGAAGAAAAATAATAATTTTTCCAGATGTTAGTTGACTCTAATATATTACCAGTTTAATATATCCTTAAATTTTTTTCCTATTAAGTTTTTATAATACTTACAATAAACATGTTACATTACATTTATTAAGTATTTCAATACCAATATATGCTTTTATCTATCTAATTTCTCAAAGATAATTCCAAGGTGGTATTTGGAGATGAGTCATTTAATAAAATTATTATATAATTGCTAATGATAAGTATCAACAGTTATTAACTCAGGTAAAATATTTTCAACCTACTTACAAAGGTACTCTTCTGTTAAAATAACTTCTGATTTATATTTTACTTCAGGAAGTTGTGGTATCTTATGCAACCTTTTTAAAGCATTAAAGTAGAATTGAGCATGCTAAAATTCATAAACTACCCATTTCTTCATTCCTCTTATCCATCTGTGTATCCACTGACATGATACAGTGTACTGAACTATACTCAGTGAAGCACTAATTGTATTTTGTGAGATTACTAAAAAGATATGGTTCCCTTCTGTAGTGCTAGTTTTCTTGTGCAGTATGGTGCTAAGGAAAAACTTGTCCATAAACATTTCACAGCTTAATGTCAAAGCCCCTGCATAATGTGTAAAGGAACAAGAACTGTACTTTGATACTTTCAAGTAGGAAAGTCTCCATCAGATATTTTATAATGAATACAACCTTCAGTATCAATGGGTATTATACCTGGTTCAACCAAATTTAAAAATAGATATCAGCTATTTATTCCCATGCCTTAAATAGAATAAAAGTTTTAAAAAATTTAATTCAAATGGTATCTTTTAAGAACAGTTTGATTTTTTTTTTCTTCCCTAGAATGTCATGTCTATTTAGATCCACAAACCTGATATTATTATTCATCACTGACTATGCCTCTTGTTGGAGTGGACAACAAAATTGACAAACTCAAGTACAGATTAGGGAAATCACTCAGTGTAAAACCACAATTCAAGAAGGATTTGGAGCAAGTAAATTATCTGTAAATTATGGTACCTTATCTTCAAAGTTTTATAAATTGAATAAGTTGTACTGCTTAAAATTTGAGTAGACATCTAGTCAATTTTTTCCTGTAGTAAGAAATGGTTATGGTGTTAAAATATGCATTTTATCTTCTGTTTGGAGCTTGAGGTATGGCAAGATGAATCTCATCTTTACATAAAATCAGAATGCATTTCACACTGTCAACTTTTTACAAACCAGTTTGAGCAGAACACTCATTAAGAGTAATGGAAATTGAACATATACAGATACTGTTACACCACAACAAAATTTAAATCTCTAATGTACAGGATATTACCAAGTATGAAAGATTCATGAGTTAAGTTAGGATCTTAAAATTAAAAGGTATATAATTTGGTTTACAAATCAAGTTGATCTTTCTCATGTTTGCAGAACTTGCTATTTTGTCACCAATGTTGCTGCAACTGCAAAGGTAGTTCTTTACTGCTTTAACCAGGTGTGATGCATCTAGCATGAAATAAAGGTAGGGTAAGTGATCATATTGGGAATTTTTGACAAAATTTTCAAAGGGTGTTGGGGGCCTAAAACATATCCTCGCCTGCTCTGGAAATGTTTCACTAGCATTCCATCTAATTTTAAAATTCTTTTTAGGACATTCTCCCCCACCCCCACCTGTTCTTTAGTTACCAGATTTATATTAGATTTTGGTGAATATCTTAGTCAGCTGGAGCTGCCATAACAAAGACTATTTAAATAACAGAAACATTATCTCCCAGTTCTGGAGACTGGTCCAAATTCAAGGTACCAGCAGGATTGGTTCTCCTGAGGCCTCTCAGCTTGCAGACAAATATCAGCTCACTGCATCTTGCATGGCCTTTGTTTTGTGCATACACATCCTTAATGTCTCTCTTCTTAGAAGGCCACCAGTCCTATTGGATTAGGGGCCCCACCCTCATAACTTCATTTAACCTTAATTACCTCCTAAAGGGTCTGTCTTCAAATACAGTCATGTTAGGGGTTAGGACTTCAACATGAATTTTGAAGTGAGAAAATTCAATCCATACAATCATTATTCCTTCTCTTTTTACACTACAAAGTTAAAATCTGGTCTCGTTTGCAAGCCTCCATGAGTGTCAGACTCATTCCATGTGTATAGACCTCATTTTACACAATTATTTTGCTGGTGGAAAATATTTAAATTGAAATGAATGTTAATGATAAGCAGTTTAGTAATTGAGTTTAGAAGTTAATCCCTTGGATCTAGGCCAAGCTGTCTGGATTTGGATCCCATCTCCACCATTTGTTGGTTAAGACCTTGAGGAAAGTTATTCTCTGTGCCTGAATCTCATTTGTAAAGCTGGTATATGTAGTGCTTTAAAAGTGACTCACAAAGTATTATAAAAACTTCTGACAAATAGTAAATACCTTATAAGCATTGTATACTTTTCTATATATTCTAATTAATACTTAAAGGAATACTTTTATTATAAGTGAAGGAGAATTTAAAAAATACATATTTTCAATTGCAAATTGGTGAAATGTAGGCACTCTGGTCGGGGAAGGCAATGGCACCCCACCCCAGTACTTTTGCCTGGAAAATCCCATGGATGGAGGAGCCTGGTAGGCTGCAGTACATGGGGTCGCTAAGAGTCAGACATGACTGAGAGGCTTCACTTTCACTTTTCACTTTCATGCACTGGAGAAGGAAATGGCAACCCACTCCAGTGTTCTTGCCTAGAGAATCCCAGGGACGGGGGAGCCTGGTGGGCTGCCGTCTATGGGGTCGCACAGAGTCGGACACGACTGAAGCGACTTAGCAGCAGCAGCAGCAGCAGGCACTCTGGTGCCTTGACTTGTATTCCTGGCTCTGTCACTTTTTAACTTAATTTTATTTCAGAAGTCATGTAATATCTGTAAGCCTAATTTTGCTTTTGGGCAGAACGACAAAAATAGCACTTCATGGGACTGTTGTGAACATTACATGCAATAATGTAGATAAAGCACTCACAACATTGCTAGGCACAAAATGGGAATTATTACTCATGACATTTCACTTATATAAATATTAATAGAAAGATGAACATCCTTTTATTTGACTATACTAAATGCTTCATGTTTTGTTTTATTTTTTAATTCAGCGAAAGCTGAACCATAGTCAGTCTTTTTAACTGCCATTATTGCAATTTAAGTTTATCCTCCTACTTTTGGGGATGGTTCTGAGTAGGAAAATGGAAAAGGTGTTCAGTTCCCAAAGCAGTCTCCTACAGATTGATTCTGTTTGTCTCTTTGAAGTTTGGGTAGATGATGAGCAGTGCCAGTGTTTCATTTTAAAATCTGTGGATAGGAAAAGGTTAGGTAGATATGGTATTCTGATGAAACAAATCCAAGTCTGATGAATCCAAATCCAATCCCTATTTATGGCCAGTCACTAAACTATTGGTGTAGTAGGGTAATGATTTCCAAAGAAATATAAAATTTTAAGGAGGAACTGGGTGATTTAGCTGGGTCAACAGACTTAATAGGGTCCTTACAATTTTGCCCCCTCTTTGACTCAAAAGTTACACATCTTCTAATTTATCCTTAGAAAATAATAGATCAAGTGCACAAAATATAAATATGATGTCCCATAAAAGATGAAAAAATAGTTTGCAATCTTGTATGATTATACTTATTTATATGCCTGCTTTTACTGTGCATGTATATGAAAAATATACATATGTTATATATACATGGATATATATGTATATATACATATTATATATATATATATATATATATATATATATATATATATATAATGTGTGTGTTTCTGTGTGTGTGTGTGCTCGTGTATATGCTAAGTTGCTTCAGTAGTGTCTGACTCTTTGCGACCCTATGGCCTGTAGCCTGGAAGGCTCCTCTATCCATGGGTTTCTTCAGGCAAGAATACTGGAGTGGGTTGCCATGCACTTCTCCAGGGGATCTTCCCAACCTAGGAATAGAACCCATATCTCTTACGTCTCCTGCATTGGGAGGCAAGTGCTGTACCACCCAGGTGGCACAGTGGTAAAGAATTTACCGGCAATGCAGGAGACCCAGGTTTGATCCCATGGGTTGGGAAGATTTCCCAGAGAAGCGAATGGCAATCCACTTTAATATTCTTGCCTAGAAAATTCTGTGGACAGAGGAGCCTGGTAGGCTACACAATCCATGGGGTCACAAAGAGTTGGACATGACTGAGCAACTAACACTTCACTTTCCAGTATTCTTGTCTGAAAAATTCCACTGACAGAGAAGCCTGGCTGGCTACAGTCCATGGGGTTGCAAAGAGTCAGACACATTTGAGCATGCATGCAGACCTATAGCCTATATATACTGTCAATAAAGTAATAATGGGTATTTGGGATGCTTATAATTTGTTTCCTCCAGGATGTTTGAGATTTGATCTACAGTTACACTGCAAGTAAAATGTCATGACCCTAGACTGAATGATGTTCACTTTCTGTTTCTTAGTTTGCTCATTTATTGAAATAAAACAAGAAAACAGACCTTCTCTGCCTCATAAGATTATTGTAGGAATAATACAGAATGAAGAATACTTAGCAGTGTTGAAAGAACAATTAGGGTTAGTGACAATAGTAAAAATAAGAATGATGATTCTCATCTGAGATGATTAAGGGATACAGTGTACATTTTGTTTTTTGTGGGTTTTGTTTTGTTTTTGTTTTTTTGAAAGCATATTCTTTAGAAACACAAATTCCATTAAAAGCCTATTCTGGGCAGAAATTTAAACTAGAGAGGGATGACTGTATTTGGATACTGCTGATGAAAGAATGGGGCCAGCATAATGGAAGCCATGGCACTCAGAGCCACTGCGCTTTGGTTTGATCCCAGCTGGCCAAGCCACAGGAGCTTTTGCACAAACACTGTCAACATACTGCTTGTTCAGTCAGAGTTTATCTTGCTTCAGTTATTGGGGCACTAACAAAGCCTCGGAGGTAAAGGAGCCTCAGCTCCTCTACATGCCTGGAGAGAGGATTAGAGGGCTTCTTTCCTTTTGGTAACTGTGTCTGGTTTCTGTATTTGGAGGGCTTATTTTTAATAACTGAAGAGAAAAAGGCAAAGTGAAAATGTTCTTTCTGAGAGACTGGACAGGCAATACAATTTGTGATAAAGGACTCTTCTTTCTTCAGAATAAATGACACAGACTTAATTACCCATCACTTCTCTGCATCCGACTTAAAGCCTTGTCCTCCTGGATAGCACAGTTTTGAGTAAAACAAATATAAGAAAGGAGGATTTTTTTCTTCTTTTAATTTTTTTAACTTTTAGATATTTCTTTTTGTTCCAGTATAGGAAAATTTATAAACACAACTTATAAGCACAACTTTTTGTTCTTTAAGCTGAAATTGGGTCTATAAAGCCATCTCATCACTATGTATTATTTTATAGGATGGTAGTTGTCAAAAACTACATTATATCTAATATATGGAAGAATGCATCTTGGAGGGAGATTCTTGGTTATAAATCTTAGGAGGAGCACATAGCCATGTAATCAACACTAAAGTCTTGGCTTTGTAGCTGGTTACTGCTTTGAGGCCCAACAATCATGTTTCAATTTGTGCACATATGCAGTTGTTGGCCAAAAAAGTTTGTTTGGGTTTTTCCATGACATGTTAGAGAAAAAACTGAATGAACTCTGTGGCCAATCCAATACATGTTGGATAACCCCCTGATGCTCATTTTAGGGTAGCATGTCATATGCTTTTATGAGCTGCTAAAATGTTTCATCTGCATTTTTAAGTCTACACAGTTATAATTACAATAGAAACTACACTCTAGATTCATAATATGCTGGGAATAAAAGTGGCTTTGGTATATGTGAGACTTGGATTTGAATTCAGGCTCTGTCATTTACCACTTTTGACCTGGGACAAGTCCCTGGTGGCTCAGATGGTAAAGAGTTTGCCTAAAATATCTGGTAAAATATCTGGAGAAGGAAATGGCAACCCACTGTAGTATTCTTGCCTGAAGAATCCCACGGACAGAGGAGCCTGGTGGGCTACAGTCCATGGGGTCACAAAGAGTTGGACACGACTAAGTGGCTAACACTTTCACTTTCAAGTCAATTAAATTATGGAAGTCCAGAGTTTTTATCTTATTTTGTACAGAATTTTGGAGGCTTGGAGAATAAATATATAAAACACAGTGCCTATGAATCAAGGAAATAATAGATTACTCAAGGAGAATATTTAGTTTTAAAACTTGTAAATGTATCATATACATTTTTTAATGATCCTGATTCATGAATAACTTGAATCCAAATTGAGCTATATTTGTTTCAAAATATATGCTGCATCCAGACTTTTCCAAAACATTTGAAATCTTTAAAAGTTCAACATAGAGGAAGGACTTCCTTCTTTGCCTTCCCTTGCATTTTTTTAGCACCATTGATTGATATCATTTCACTCAGTTTACATACTCATGTGTGTCCTTCCAAATGAAGAAAGAAAAGAGTTGGAGATAAATTCTCTCTGAAAGATAGATACATGCATATATATAACTGAATCGCTTTGCTGTACACCTGAAACTAACACAATATTAACCAAATATACTCCAATATAAAATAAAAATTAAAATAAAAGAAATAAAACATACCATATTACACAATAAAATGGTCATGGAAAGTAAAATAAAATAAAATTGGTTAATAAGAGTCTGTGAGCAGGCCCCAGTTTCTCCTTCAGTGCAAGTTATCTTGGGAAAACATACCCACTTGAGGTTTGACAGGCAGAGGCCACTATGGTAAGCTCAGCTGACAAGCTGGCTCCTGCCCCAGGTATTAGAGGAGCAGTCCATCTGCATTTACTTTATACTGAAAAGTGATTTGCCAGCAAGAGGCTACTGAGACACCTGCAGAGCTCTCTTTCTCTGACACTGGCAACAAAAGACTTCAGGAAGCTGCACGTGTCTTTTGCGAGTCCGTCAGTCTGGTCACTAGGCAAAACATGTGTCCCTAATGTTCTTTGTGACCTCTTTATTTCATGCTCTGTTTGTAGTTATTGAACTCATTTGCATCTTCACACTGTTCTAGAAGCTAGACATTTAAAGATGAATAAGGGGAGTCTTTTTTTCTCTCACAAAATGGAGAGACATAAATGCATGTAGGCCAAGTTATAGTACCTAACAAATATTATTATTGAATATGGTCAGTGCTGTCATGGAAATACATAGTAAATATTATTGTATCACAGAATAGGGAGTGAAAAATTCTGCCTGAATGATTCTGGAAGGCTTCAAAGAGTGGGTGATATTGGAGCTGGGTTTGACAGGTGAATAATGAGGATGGGAAATGGAGACATATTTTGTTGGCAGAGGAAACAGACTGAAAGTGTTAGTTGTTCAGTTGTGTCCGACTCTTTGCAACCCATGTAGCCCACCAGGCTCCTCTGTTCACTGGATTTCCCAGTCAAGAATACTGAAGTGGATAGCAATTCCCTTCTCCAGGGGATCTTCCTGACCCAGCGATCATACCTGGGTCTTCTACATTGCAGGCATATTCTTTACCATCTGAGCCACCAGGGAAGCCCAAACTAAGGCTGAGAGAAAGGTAAATTTGTAATTCTTAAGAAGACTCTTATATGCAGGCTATAAGTATATTTTGTTTAGAGTTGTATTTCAAGAAATTAAAGTTCAGACCCATTCAGGAAAGATGTTGAATAATGTACTGTGTTCAGTTCAGTTCAGTTCAGTCACTCAGTCTGTCTGACTCTTTGCGACCCCATGGACTACAGCACGCCAGGCCTCCCTATCACCAACTCCCAGAGTCCACTCAAACTCAAGTCCATTGAGTCGGTGATGCCATCCAACCATCTCATCCTCTATTGTCCCCTTCTCCTCCCGCCTTCAATGTTTCCCAGCATCAAGGTCTTTTCAAATGAGTTAGCTCTTTGCATCAGGTGGCCAAAGTATTGGAGTTTCAGCTTCAACATCAGCCCTTCCAATGAATATTCAGGATTGATTTCCTTTAGGATGGACTAATTGGATCTCTTTGCAGTCAAAGGAACTCTCAAAAGTCTTCTCTAACACTATAATTCAAAAGCATCAATTCCCTGGCACTCAGTTTTCTTTATAGTCCAACTCTCACATCCATACATGACCACTGGAAAAACCATAGCCTTGACTAGACAGACTTTTGTTGGCAAAGTAATGTCTCTGCTTTTTAATACGCTGTCTAGCATATTGGTCATAACTTTCCTTCCAAGGGGTAAGCGTCTTTTAATTTCATGGCTGCATTCACCATCTACAGTGATTTTGGAGCCCAAAAAACTAAAGTCTGTCGCTCTTTCCACCGTTTCCCTATCTATTTGCCATGAATGTACTGTATAGCTTGGACTTTATTTCTGAAGCAGTGGTATCCTAGCTATTTCAAAACTGTTATTAGGGAAAGGTAATAATGAAACCATGTTGCAGAAAATTATCTCAAGTGGCAATGGGGGAGATAGCTTAGGGGTAACGATTTAGCTAGGAGGAAACTTCAGGCAATGAGTCCATTGTAAGAATCCTGAAATAATCTGAGAAAGGAGCACAATAGTGTCTGCATTGCTCATAATTTGGTGTCAGAGTCATATGGCTCTTCCTTGTAGAATATGATTTTATTGACTGTAGAACATTAAGAATCTCCATGAGGCAAGAAAATGTATACAAATAATAGACATAATTGTAGATGAATTACTTGAATGAGGCTGAAATTTTTTTGTGATTTATGTTTATTCATGTATTCAGTCTTCATTCAATAAATCTTTATGGATTGTCTTCATCTTCATAAGATAGACACTATGTTACGTGTAGAATGTTGAATTAGGCACAGCCTCTGTGTATGGGCATTTCCTTGTTCAGTGATTGAAAAAAAAAAAGTGATGCTATTTGTCAGAAGATGTTATTGTATTGATTTTAAATTTCAGAATTCTATGTGTGGTATTTCTGGGGAAAATTCCCATTAAATATCCAAAATAAACCCATTTTTCAGTGCACAATTTCTCCATTATATTTTGAGGAAGTAATTGCACACCATTGGTAACAAAACAGATTTCATTGTGCTAGACTATCAGTACAGTAAGAGGTTAATCATGTTACTGTGTTCTTATATTTTAGCAAATTCTGGACTATAGAAAACAACTTCTAAGTCTTTAGTTTAGCGTGGACATGGAGCATGTTGATTTTCTTTTTATTCTTTTCCTTTATTCTTTTATAATTTAACCTAAATCCTTCCTACAAGATAAAACTAGAATGCCCACAATAGTTATCAAACATTTCATTGGAGGTAAGGAGAAGAAAATGGCCATCCACTCCAGTATTGTTGCCTGGAGAATCCTATGGACAGAAGAGCCTGGCAGACTATAGTCCATGGGGTCACAATGAGTTGGACACGACTTAGTGACTAAATCACCAACCACCATAAACCAAGGAGTAACTATGACATATATTATAACCGAGAGTGAGGAAATCCACAAGTGACCATTTATTTCCCATTTTGAGATAGGATATATTTACCCAACCACAACCTTTGCACAGCAGAAAATATAGTTTGGGAGTAGGTGAGCATTTGAGATTGTGCTGCAGAAAATGTTAGGATAAGTTGCAACAGTTTTGTTGAGAAAAAAAATCACCTTTAAAGGAATATTTATCCATAAAATAAATGAATTTTTCAAATTCAGTCTTATCAAAATGGCCTTGCTTAATGCCAGGAGTTGAATTTACAGAATAGATGACACTAATGTAGTCCTCTTAGTTAATTACAAGGAAACTTTTGGAACTTGAAAAATGTTTATTGTTGATGTCCGTTTCCTGCTGAGTGCTGCTCCAGCTGAACATTGCAGAATTTTATTTATCCTCAATTTTAAAAGAGTGTTCTATAATCTGGGAGCTTATTGTATTAACTCCTCCTCTAAACAAGGGCAGAGATGCAAATAAAGAGGTTATTAAAATTGGCTGTGAAAGACATAGATCTTTCATTAAAAGTTTCTAGACAAGCAGAAACACATAAGCTTAACTCAAGGAGATTAACATGGTTAGGTTAGAGGCTAATTGTGTTTTGCATCTGAAATGTAATAAAAGTTTGTACCCTTCGGGGGAAATACAGCTAAGGTTCATCAATTTTTACCATCTTTAATTCTGCAAACCCTTGAAAACTAATTCAGAGCAATAGTACAGCTAGTTAAAATGATAAATCTCTAATTAAACAAGAAGCTATCTTCTTAAATGAATAATCTGTATCTAGATCTCAATGTCTCTCGTTGTGTTTAACTGTCTGTGTGTGGGAGAAAAATCAAAGTAGATTCATAATTTTCAAGGTAGAGAGCTTGAGTTATTTTGGAAATGCTATTGACATGAGTGTAAATTATTAATATCGTAATTTCCTAAAAGCAATTTTTGTCACTTCATGAATGTGAACTTTATGAAAATTTTATTATAATTTTTCCAGCCAATTACTTTGTCAGGACTGCAAGATGGAATCTTTAAAGTCTGAGTTTCTGTCTAATCATGTTTAAACCTGAAATGCTTCAGGCCCTGTCAATGGAAGGGACACCGGTGTTGTGTGAAACAAAAGTTGCAAGTCAAGCAGGAATGTTTTGTTCTCTAGATGTGATTTTTGTTATTTGATTTACATCTGTAAAATATCCATTAGAAAAAATGATTTAAGATTTAACATGCATGCATACAAATGTATTAGAAGTACTTGAATTTATAATTATTGAAGTACATTTGTTGAGTGAATATTCATGAATAGTTCAATCTTTAATAAACTAAAGGTAGAATTTTATTTATTTACTTATTATTTTTATTGGCTTTTAGTTGCTTTGCAATGTTGTGTTAGTTTCTGTACAGCAAAGTGAATCAGGTATCTATATCTATATCTATATATATAGATATACACACATAGACACACACACACACACTGATATATATAGGCTCCCCAGGTGGCGCTAGTTGTAGGGAACCCACCTGCCAATGCAGGACACATAAGAGACTTGGGATCAATCCGTGAGTCAGGGAGACCCCCTGGAGGAGGGCATGACAACTGACTCCAGTATTCTTGCCTGGAGAATCCCATGGAAAGAGAAACCTGGTGGGCTACAGTCCATGGGGTTGCAAAGAGTCGGAAATGACTGAGTGACTAACACACACTATACCCATATACATCTACCCGTCTTTGTCACCACAGAGCATTGATTAGAGTTCTCTGTGCTTTAAAGAGCTGAAAATTTAAAAGAGAGGAAATCATCTATTTAACTTTGCTATTAATACTTTATATATTATTATTTACTCAAGCTATATATTAAAAAATGTGTATTATTGTTAAAAAATTGTTGGCAAGATTGTCCATGTGCTTATAATTGTATATTGGATAAAGTCAACAATACTACAAAAGGAAATATTTTAAACTTTAAGTAATTATTATTTATAAGTGAAATCAGTAAATCAGATTTTATTTGAAAGAGTGTCTGGATCTGATAAGCAGCAGCTAGGCCTGGTGAGGCAAAGAAATTTTTACCCTCCTAACCCCCAAAAATTAATGGCCTACAGGAGAAGGGGTGTTAAAAAAAAAAAAAAAAAAAAAAAGATGGAGGGTTTGTAGTGTTAGTGGTCATTTTTTGTGGACTTGTATTATAGACAGAATTTACTGACTTTAGATGCATATAATCCTTACCCCCAGGCTTAAAACTAGATAATCAAAGACTCTAATAAAGAAGGCTCAAGTTGCAGCTAGATGATGGCCTCTATGCAGCTGCTTTATTGATACCTTATCACATTAAATTCACTAGAAGTTTGAAGTAAGATAAAGACAACAAGAAAAATGGGGGGGGGGGGGGGGCGGGAATCAATGTGTTCACTAGGTCTAGGGACCAATCTGAAAGACAAGCTTCTAGTTGTATTTCCAATGTGCCTTTTTCTTTCTGTGATGTTGTAAAAGTAAGGTCTTCATTAGATACCTCTGGTGTTTACAATCCCCACAACAGAAATAAAAAGGAAATGAGATGTTCCATTTTTAATATTATACATACAATCATTTTAGAGTGTGGAGGTTAATTCCTCCCACAAAAGTGCATAAAAGGAATTAAAGGAAACAATTTGAACATTTTAATGTTTTCATGCATTTCAAGGAGAGGAATTAGGCACCAAAACACAAAACAATTATATGTGTAATTTAAAATACATATTGATTTTTTTTCAGAGCAATGCCACTGCAGTGTAAAGCTTACCTTGCATAAATGAAATATTTGCCTACCTAGTAACACAAAACTTAAAAGGACAGCTATAGCAAATGCCTAGCTCATCAAGATAATACTGGAATGATAACATGGAGCCTAGTATTTGTTATTTAAAAGGAACACATGGAACAATCTAGACATCAGAAAAACTATTTAGATTTTTCTTTAACTGTCTACTATATTACCAACTTTACTGCTGTGCTTCTTCAGAGACCACTTGAATTTCCAGAAATCTTTGACAGAATCAGCAGACTGAAACCCTTCAACTTGCTGATAATCAGATAGCTTGACAGACATCATAGAATCTAACCAAAGTATGCTTTGGGTTCTAATGTTAGAGATTATAAAGGAAGTCTTTCTTGTGATACTCTTTGCCAAGTTCCTCTACTTTTGGCACTTTCAAATGCAAAAAGTTTGAGAGCTCCATTTGTGATGGTTCCTTCATTTCATTCCAAATTCCCAGAATGAGTCATCATTCATTCATAATGAGCAAAAATTCATCTTGCATTGGGATGGTGAAATTTGCATGTGAAGAGAATACCCAGATCTGAACCCCAAAGGCAAATGTATTCTCTAAACTTAAAGGTGTGTCTTGTTAGGTATATTATATCCAGGTGTAGTCAATTAAGTCAAGAAATAACAGAAAAACAAATGCATGAGAACATCAGAGTGTGTATGTTGCAGACTGAATTGTGCCCCCTAATATTTATGTTGAAGCCCCAGCTCCCAACCCAAAGATCCCCAATGTTATTGTATTTAGAGATAGGAACTTTAGGAGATCAGTTCAGATAATTGAAGTTAAATGAGGTTATTAAGAGGCCTTAATTCCATAGGCCTGGTGCCCTTTTAAGAGAAGGAAGAGGTACTCAAACTCTTTTTCTTTCTGGCGTGTGAGGACGCAGTAAGAAGGCCGCTCTCTGTGACCCAAGGAGAGAGCCCTCTAGACACTGACCCTGCTGACACCTTGATCTTGAACTTCGAGCCTCCAAAACTGTAAGAAAATGCATTTATGTTGTTTAAGCTACCTGGCATTGTTGCAGCAGACCAAACTTATTAACAGTGGATGTTGGGGCAGGTTTTGTGGGTGTCTCCTCTTGAGTTGTGCAGAGCTGAGGAAGATAATGCCTATTTCTTAAGTCCAGCAGGTTTTCAAGGATACATAGTGGTAGAAAGTGAAGAATGGAGAAATGGTTATTTTCGGCCTGATCCTAAACTAAGGGAATTGTGATAGCATATTTGTGTGCATACTCAGTCGTATCCAACTCTGAGACTCCATGGTCTGTAGCCTGCCAGGCTCCTCTGTCCTTGGAATTTTCCAGGCAAGAATACTGATGTGAGTAGCCATTTCCTACTCCAGAGGAACTTCCAGACCCAGGGTTCAGACTCATGTCTCTGGCATCTGCTTCATTCGCAGGCTGATTCTTTACTATTAGCATCAAATGGGCTTATTTGAAACTGTTGCCTAAGGAAATTATGGGCATTTGAATGTTTCTGTAGAATCCAGTTACATGGACTAGTACAGAATATTACCTGTGCCAATCTAAGGTATAGAAAACGTTTGTTTAAAATGTTTTTAGAAGTGTGTAGTTTAATTTAAATGTATCCCAGTAATGCATGATCTAAATTTCATAGCCATGAACGTAACAAGGATTTCCTTTTTACACTAAAATTTAGACTATGGTAAGCAAGTTTTGCAGTTCATTATGTTATCCATCTATTCATCCTTCATCCCACAAATAATTTTATGTACCAGTAATATTACCAGATACTTAGAAAACTAATAAGGTACTGCTGCCCCTTTCAGGAAGTTTCAGGAGAAGAGGTGTGCATGGGAAGGTCTTTAAAGAAGAATGGATGCTGCTGAGGTATAAAAAATGTATCAAGGGCTAGCACAAAGCAGAGAGGGCTGGCTCTAACTACAGAGAGTCTTGACAAAGAATGTTAACTAAGGAGCAGTAGTAGTTCATGGACATGAAGGAACTTGTGCAATTTACCTATGTGGAATCAGAAAAATGGTTCAGAAGCCAAGTAAATAGAAGGTAAATTATTTGACATATTAGTGAGCAAGTAGAGAAAATGGGGTTCAGAAGGACTTCAAAACAAAAGTTAACTTTTGCACCCTATTTTTATTTAAAACATTGTTATGTGTATTGAAAAGGAACTGAATCAATAAAATTAATTAGTGGCTACTGTTCTACATTTTAAATGTAATCAAAGGACATAGATCTGTGAAGATAATACTTCTTAAAATAGTAACAATGAGAATCTAATGATATTCTTATCACTTTGATGAACGTCTAAAGTTATAATTCCAGCAGGGACTTCACTTACTAGATAGATAATTCTAATTTCAATTTCCAGCACAGTATCTGGAAAACCACTAACACTGAGAAGTTTTGAAGAAAAACTGTTCTCGTATGCTTATCCAGGCCAAGCCAAGAATCTCCCTTTGATCCTCTTTGTGGTCATTAGCAAAGTAACCCTCCTTTAAATTGCCAGGAAAAAGGAAAAAAAATCAATAAATGAATAGTAAGTTTCTCATTCTATTTCAGGTATGTGCAAAATTAAGGTCTCTTCACTCAGTCTCCCCTTTGAATCAAGCAAGATCCTCACAAGAGAAAAATAGACTAACTCCTTAAGAGGAATAGTTTATTAGCTAAAATCAAAACATCAAGAAGTGTTATTGACCCATTAATTTATCCTTTTGGAACTCAAATCCCACATAATATATACTCATATCTTTCAGAGAGCTTACTGACTTACTGATGTAGTAAGAATAATAAATAGGAAATGAAGAAAAATACACATTCAAATCATAGAATCATGGGATTAACTCCAGAATTTTAACAATGATGCAACTGGAAGCCAGAAAGATTAAAAAATAATAATAATAATAAAATAACAGAGCTAGTTATTTTCAGACCTGATATTAGAAGCCATATTTCTCAGTATATTAAGCTTCTTTTTTTTTTTTTTTTTTATACTTTCCAAAGGGCTAATTAGGTTGTACAGATAGCATGTGTAATGTGAATTTTATTTTACAAAAAGATTTTGGCCAAACTATATTGTTTATTTTCCCAAAACATCCTTATTGATTAAAAAAAATTAACATTATTTGGTATTGATAGCTTACAGTGAATGATGTCGGATTCATGATCTCCGAAAAGATTTAGCTTCGGGACCAGGGACCAGGCTTGATCACTCAAGAACTTTTTTGTCACGGAGTTTTATTAAAGTATGAAAAGGGACAGAGAAAGCTTCTGACACAGACATCAGAAGGGGGATGGAGAGTGCCCCTCTCGCTGGTATTAGCAAGGGAGTTATATACGTTTTTAACTAGTTATTACAAATAAATCAAAAGAATGCCTCAAGGTTGTAAAGATCTTACTAGACCCACTCTCATAATCTACATTTTAAGATAACAGGATGAACTAGAAGGTTTTCAGGAAGGAGAAACTGTCCTCAAGCAGGATACATTGTTGTTATATAATCCTCAGTACAGAGTTAAACTGAGTTATTTGTTGTGTAATCATTAGCTCCAGGCTTAAAGAAAAAAATGTTTTATGTGACTAAGACTAGGGAATGTAGAGAAAGAAAAGATGTTTGTCCTTTCTTTTTCTTTGAGAATTCCAGACCCCTATCACCTCCAGCTGGTGATGGACAGGGAGGCCTGGCGTGCTGCGGTTCATGGGGTCGCAAAGAGTCGGACACGACTGAGCGACTGATCTGATCTGATCACCTCCTTGAGAGCCTCATACCCCTTTCTCCTCCTCGGGGACCCCAGACTTCTTATCAACCTGCCTAGTAATTGACTCTCTCAGTATAAACATTTAATATATATTTGAGAATAGAAACCACCCTTTTTTTACAAAAAGTTGTCAAAAAATAGCATTTGGTGTTTCTGAATGTTGAAATCAAAACATAATTTATGTAACTGAATATTCAGGTATATTTCATTTCCTCCATTTTGTCATTAATTAAAAAAAAAATTACATTTTTATGTCCAAAGAATCAAAGGCAAGTGCTTAAACGGCAGAGAGTTCTAGAATGGGTCAACAGAATCACAGTAGAGAAGGAAAAAAGGCCAATACAGGGTAAAGATTTAGTTGTGTTGATTGAAGCTAAGTGTAAACACCTTGTTCAAAAGGCCTGCATATCATTAAAGACAAAAATAATGTAAATTTCATCTTTATCTTCAGGAACTATTATAATAGTAAACTTGAACAGACATTTATAATGACTAATAGAGATACAAATTTGTGGTATTTATTATGTGCAATGAATATGTACACAGTTTGCCACAAACCATAGTTTTTTAGAAAAGTCTGTGGTTCACATGTCACCTATTGAATGCGTAATCTCGCTAATTACTAAATATTCAGAAATAGGCTTTGAAGATGAGAAGCACCATATGTGTTAACATTATTACTTGAGTACTATAGCCTTCATAAATTGAATGTATTTGCAAATGAAATACCATTCCTTTGATCTCTAGGGGTAATTAGTGATTTCTGCCCTCTTCTAAAGTTGAAAATCATAACTGCTCAAACTTACATTAGAATTCTGACCTAATGTAGAGAGAGAGGCTTTTAAAAATATGGATCTTAGGGGAGAAGTTTTTATTTGATGTACAAATAAGGAAGATGATGTATTCAAAGATGGTATTTGTATTATATAGATGGTATAAATGGAAATTCAAACATCGGTTAAAATCCCACAACATATTAACAATGAAATATTGTGTGTTTATGATGAATACCAGCTGGTTAGCAGAGACTGGAAAACTAACTTTACAGTAGAAATCTATCATCAAAACAGTTATATATAAATAAATAGGGAACCATGATATTTGTTCAGTTCAATTGCTCAGTCGTGTCCAACTCTTCAACCCCATGAATCGCAGCACACCAGGCCTCCCTGTTCATCACCAACTTGCGGAATTCACTCAGACTCATGTCCATCGAGTCAGTGATGCCATCCAGCCATGTTATCCTCTGTCATCCGCTTCTCCTCCTGCCCCCAATCCCTCCCAGCATCAGAATCTTTTCGAATGAGTCAGTTCTTTGCATGAGGTGGCCAAAGTACTGGAGTTTCAGCCTTAGCATCATTCCTTCCAAAAAAATCCCAGGGCCGATCTCCTTCAGAACGGACTGGTTGGATCTCCTTGCAGTCCAAGAGACTCTCAAGAGTCTTATCCAACACCACAGTTCAAAAGCATCAATTCTTCAGCTCTCAGCTTTCTTCACAGTCCAACTCTCACATCCACATATGACCACTAGAAAAACCATAGCCTTGACTAGATGAACCTTGGTTGGCAAAGTAATGTTTCTGCTTTTGTATATGGTATCTAGGTAGGTCATAACTTTCCTTCCAAGGAGTAAGCGTCTTTTAATTTCATGGCTGCCGTCACCATCTGCAGTGATTTTGGAGCCCAGAAAAATAAAGTCTGACACTGTTTCCACTGTTTCCCCATCTATTTCCCATGAAGTGATGGGACCAGATGCCATGATCTTCGTAGATATTAATTAAATGTGTTTGGAAGCAATTTTGAAAAATAAAATTCACTTCAAAAATTGTTTGAAATCATGCACCTTAGTTTGTACAACTGAGCCAGGCAAGTTAAATAATAAACTGCTCTAAAGAATCTATTTCCTAAGGCTGAAAGTTCAGGAAAGGTTCAAAAAAGCCAAAATAAAAATGAAAAACACAAACAGATGGAGAAGGCTATGAAATAGCTATAGACGTGAATATGCAGAAAGTCAAACGCCTCATTCCTTTGCTCAACAAAAGAGAATTCCTAAGTCATGTTCCTGCACACTGAAGGTTTTCTGATTCAGTATGAAAAATCTCAGAGAAGGCAATGGCAACCCACTCCAGTACTCTTGCCTGGGAAATCCCATGACGGAGGAGCCTAGTAGGCTACAGTCCATGGGGTCGTGAAGAGTCAGACACAACTGAGTGACTTCACTTTGACTTTTCACTTTCATGCACTGGAGAAGGAAATGGCAACCCACTCCAGTATTCTTGCCTAGAGAATCCCAGGGATGGGACCCAGTGGGCTGCCATGTATAGGGTCACACAGAGTCAGACACTACTGACATGACTTAGCAGAAGCAACATGAAAAATCTCTGACTTTGCACTAGGTTAGAAAAGCAAAAAGGCAAAAAAGGTATAACACTGAAAGATGAACTCCCCAGGTTGGTAGGTACCCAATATGCTACCAGAGAAGAGTGGCGAGATAACTCCAGAAAGAATGAAGAGATGGACCCAAAGCAAAAATAGCACCTAGTTGTGAATGTGATGGGTGATGGAAGTAAAGTCTGATCCTATAAAGAGCAATAGGAACCTGGAATGATAGATCCATGAATTAAGGGAAATTGGAAGTGGTCAAACAGGAGGTGACTTCCCTGGTGGCTCAGATGGTAAACTGTCTGCCTACAATGCGGGAGACCCAGGTTCGATCCCTGGATTGGGAAGATCCCCTGGAGAAGGAAATGGCCACCCACTCCAGTATTCTTGCCTAGAAAATCCCATGGATGGAGGAGCCTGGTTGGCTACTGTCCATGGGGTCACAAAGAGTCAGACACGACTGAACGACTTCACTACCACTAAACAGGAGATGGCAAGAACATTGGCATTTTAGGAATCAGTGAACTAAAATGGACTGAAACTCAGTTCAGTCTGTCCAACTCTTTAAGACCCTATGGACTGCAGCACACCAGGCCTCCCTGTCTATCACTAACTCCAAGAGTTTACTCAAACTCATATCCATTGAGTCAGTGATGCTATTCAACCATCTCATACTCTGTTGTCCCCTTCACCTCCTGCCTTCAATCTTTCCCAGCATCAGGGTCTTTTCAAATGAGTCAGCTCTTCACATCAGGTGGCCAAAGGATTGGAGTTTCAGTTTCAACATCAAGCCTTTCAGTGAATATTCAGAACTGATTTCCTTTAGGATGAACTGGTTGGATCTCTTTGTTGTCCAAGGGACTCTCAAGAATCTTCTCCAACACCACAGTTCAAAAACATCAGTTCTTTGGTGCTCAGCTTTCTGAATAGTCCAATTATCACATCCATACGTGACTACTGGAAAAAACTGTAGCTTTAAATAGATGGACCTTTGTTGACAATGTAATGTCTCTGCTTTTTAATAAGCTGTCTCAGTTGGTCATAACTTTTCTTCTTAGGAGCAAGTGTCTTTTAATTTCATGGCTGCAGTCACCAGATGCAGTGATTTTGGAGCTCCCCAAAATAAAGTCTGTCATTGTTTTCATTGTTTACCCATCTATTTTCCATGAAGTGATGAGAAAGGATGCCATGATCTTAGTTTTCTGAATGTTGACTTTTAAGCCAACTTTTTCACTCTCTTCTTTCACTTTCATCAAGAGGCTCTTTATTTTATTTTATTTTATTTTTGGCTTTCTTCCATAAGGGTGCTGTCATCTGTATATCTGAATTTATTGATATTTCTCCCAGCAATCTTGATTCCAGCTTGTGCTTCATCCAGTCCAGTCTTTCTCATGATGTACTCTGTGTACAAGTTAATTAAATAGGTGACAATATACAGCCTTGACATACTCCTTTCCTGATTTGGAACCAGTCTGTTGTTCCATGTCGAGTTCTAACTGTTGCTTTTTGAGCTGCATACAGATTTCTCCAGAGGTAGGTCAGGTGGTCTGGTATCCCCATCTCTTTAAGCCACAATTTGTTGTGATCCACATAGTCAAAAAACTTGGCATATTCAAAAAGCAGAAATAGATGTTTTTATGGAACTCATAGTCAACATCATAGTCAACAAAGGAGTCCGAAATGCAGTACTTGAATGCAGTCTCAAAAACGACAGAATGATCTCTGTTCATTTCCTAGGCAAACCATTCAGTATCAGAGTAACCCAAGTCTATGCTCTGACCAGTAATGCTGAAGAAGCCAAAATTGAATGGTTCTATTAAGACCTAAAAGACTTTTTGGAACTAACACCCAAAAAACATGCCCTCTTCATTATAGGGGACAGGAATGCAAAAGTATAAAGTCAAGAGCTACTTGAAGTAACAGGCAAATTTGGCCTTGAAGAAGGTCAAAGGATAACAGTTTTGTCAAGAGGATGCACTGGTCATAGCGAACACCTTCTTCTAACAACACAAGAGAAGTTGCTCCACATGGACATCTCCAGATCATCAATACCAAAATCAGATTGATTATATTCTCTGTAGCCAAAGATGGAGAAGCTCTATACAGTCAACAAAAACAAGACTGGAAAATGACTGTGGCTCAGATCATGAACTCCTTATTGCCAAATTCAGACTTAAATTGAAGAAAGTAGGGAAAACCACTAGACCATTCAGGTATGACCTAAATCAAATCCCTTATGATTATACAGTGGAAGTGAGAAATAGATTTAAGGGCCTAGATCTGATAGATAGAGTGCCTGATGAACTATAAACAGAGGTTTGTGACATTGTACAGGAGGCAGGAATCAAGACCATTTCCAAGAAAAAAAAAAAAAAATGCACAAAGCCAAAACCGTTGTCTGACGAGGTCATACAAATAGCTGAGAAAAGAAAAGAAGCTAAAGGCAAGGGAGAAAAGGAGGACCATTTGAATGCAGAGTTCAAAGAATAGCAAGGAGCAATAAGAAAGCCTTCCTCAGTGATCAATGCAAAGAAATAGAGGAAAACAATACAATGGGAAAGACTAGAGATCTCTTCAAGAAAATTAGAGATACCAAGGGAACATTTCATGCAAAGATGAGCACAATAAAAGACAGAAATAGTATTCAGAAGCAGAAGATATTAAGAAGAGGTGGCAAGAATAAACAGAAGAACTGTACAAAAAAGATCTTCACTACCCAGATAACCACTATGGTGTGATCACTCACCTAGAGCCAGACATCCTGGAATGTGAAGTCAAGTCAGTCTTAGGAAGCATCCCTGCGAACAAAGCTAGTGGAGGTGATGGAATTCCAGTTGAGCTATTTCAAATCCTAAAGCACAATCCTGTGAAAGTGTTGCACTCAGTATGCTAGCAAATATGGAAGACACAGCAGTGGCCACAGGACTGAAAAAGGTCTGTTTTCATTCCAATGCCTAAGAAAGGCAATGCCAGAGAATTCTCAAACTACTGCACAATTGCATTCCTCTCACACACTAGCAAAGTAATGCTGAAAATTCTCCAGTGAGGCTTCAACAGTAGGTGAACTTCCAGATGTTCAAGCTGGATTTAGAGAAGGCAGAGGAACCAGAGATCAAATTGCCAACATCTATTGGATCATTGAAAAAGCAAGAGAGTTCCAGAAAAACAGCTACTGTTGCCTTATTGACTACACCAAAGCCTTTGACTGTGGGGTCACATCAGACTGTGGAAAATTCTGAAAGAGATGGGACTACCAGACCACCAGAACTGCCTCCTGAGAAATCTTCATGCAGATCAGGAAGCAACAGTTAGAACTGGACATGAAACAGCAGACTGGTTCCAAATAGAGGAATGAGTATGTCAAGACTATATATTGTCACCCTGTGTATTTAATTTATATGCTGAGTATGTCAAGAGAAATGCTGGGCTGAATGAAGCATAAGCTGGAATCAAAAATGCCTGGAGAAATATCAATAACTTCAGGTATGCAGATGACAACACTCTTATGGCAGAAAGTAAAGAACTAAAAAATCTCTTGACGAAAGTGAAAGAGGAGAGTGAAAAAGTTTCCTTAAAACTGAACAGTTAGAAAATAAGATCATGGCATCTGGTCCCATGACTTCATGTCAAATAAATGGGGAACCAATGGAAACAGTGAGACACTTTATTTTGGGGGACTTCAAAATCACTGCAAATGGCGACTGCAGCCATGAAATCAAAAGACGTTTGCTCCTTGGAAGAAAAGCTATGAGCAGACTAGAGAGCATATTGAAAAGCAAATACATTACTTTGCCAATAAAGGTCCGTCTAGTCAAAGCTATTGTTTTTCCAGTAGTCATGTATAGATGTGAGATTTGGACTATAAAGAAAGCTAAGTGGTTTTAAATTTAAATGAATTGGGCTTAATTGCTATTTTTCCTATGCATAAATGATTCTAATTTCAACATACTGTAAAGTGTATATATATATATATATATTAATTTTATATATTTATTTTAATTGGAGGCTAATTACGTATATATTGTGGTGGTTTTTGCCATATGTTGACATGAATCAGACATGGATGTAGATGTATTCCCCATCCTGAACACCCCTTCTACCAACCCCCCCATCACATCCCTCTGTGTTGTCCCACTGCACTGGCTTTGAGTGCCCTTATTCATGCATCAAACTTGTACTGGTGATCTATTTCACATATGGTAATATACACGTTTAAGTGCTATTCTCTCAAATCATTCCACCCTCACCTTCTACCACAGAGTCCAAAATTCTATTCTTTATATCTGTGTCTCTTTTGCTGTCTCGCATATAGGGTCATCGTTACCAACTTTCTAAATTCCGTATATACTGTAAGGTATATTTTTTATAATTTACAGTTGACAGCTTATTTGGTACTAGGGAAATAAAAAAAAAAAAAACTTTCACATATAATTCATTCATGTATGATTGCCCTTCACCAGTTAGAGATCAATTCCCTTTACCAACAATGAAGGACATACCTTCCCACATAGAGTCATTTTTCATATAAACCTAGGATCCTAAGGAAGAAAAAAATTTAAGTAAATAAAAAGTGTATTCATTTGCATTTATTCACTCATAAAATATTTTGTCAGCACCTATCATTTGTAAGGGCATGATAATTAATATGTATACTGAATGTATACTTCCTGTCCTGAGTAATACCATAATCCAGTGACATGGAATAAAATAAAAATTTCAATAAAACTTGATCAGCACAAAGTAGGAACAGAGTGTAGTAGGAATACAGAGAGTGGCAATGCTGCTGACTTGGCCTAGGAAATCAAAGCAAGTTCTACCTAAGAAGTGAAATTCATGGCTCTTAATTAGCATGGTTACCAAATCCATTGAGAATCTAATGAATCCAGTGGAGGCCCTAAACTGGAAAAATGCAGATATAACATAAGCACAACATTATTCATAAAAGTTATATAGTGCATTAGCATGTATCTTATTCATATACCATGTAGGCTATTCACAGAATGATATTATTTTTATGCAAAAACAAATGGGCCAATTTTATAAGATAGAACTCAGACAAATTAAAATAAACCCTAACTCTGTTCAAAATTAATTTTATTTTTTTAAATCTCTAATACTTCCTATTCTCTATTTATTTACACATCAATCTTTTTGTCAGTAACCTGTTGTTTTTATTAATTGTTTTAATTTAGTTTTTATTGAAGGGTAATTGCTTCACATAATTTTGTTGTTTTCTGTCAAACCTCAACATGAATCAGCCATAGGTAACTGGACATGGAACAACAGACTGGTTCCAAATAAGAAAAGAAGTATGTTAAGGCTGTATATTGTCACCCTGCTTATTTAACTTATATGCAGAGTACATCATGAGAAACACGGGGGTGGAAGAAACACAAGCTGGAATCAAGATTGCTGGGAGAAATATTAATAACCTCAAATATGCAGATGACACCAGCCTTATGGCAGTAAGTGAAGAAGAACTAAAAAGCCTCTTGATGAAAGTGAAAGAGGAGAGTGAAAAAGTTGGCTTAAAGCTCAACCTTCATAAAACTAACATCATGACATCTGGTCCCATCACTTCATGGAAATAGATGGGGAAACAGTGGAAACAGTGTCAGACTTTATTTTTTGGGGCTCCAAAATCACTGCAGATGGTGACTGCAGCCATGAAATTAAAAGATGCTTACTCCTCGGAAGGAAAGTTATGACCTACCTAGATAGCATATTCAAAAGCAGAGACATTACTTTGTCAACAAAGGTCCATCTAGTCAAGGCTATAGTTTTTCCTGTGGTCATGTATGGATGTGAGAGTTGGACTGTGAAGAAAGCTGAGAGCTGAAGAATTGATGCTTTTGAACTGTGGTGCTGGAGAAGACTCTTGAGAGTCCCTTGGACTGCAAGGAGATCCAACCAGTCCATTCTAAAGGAGATCAGTCCTGGGTGTTCTTTGGAAGGAATGATGCTAAAGCTGAAACTCCAGTACTTTGGCCACCTCATGCAAAGAGCTGACTCATTGGAGAAGACTCTGATGCTGGGAGGGATTGGGGGCAGGAGGAGAAGGGGACGACAGAGGATAAGATGACTGGATGGCATCACCGACTCTATGGACGAGCGTTTGAGTGAACTCTGGGAGTTGATGATGGACAGGGAGGCCTAGTGTGCTGCAATTCATGGGGTCGCATAGAGTCAGACATGACAGCGAATGAACTGAACTGAACTGAACTGATACATATATATCCCCTCCCTTTTGAACCTCCCTCCCATCTCCCTCCCCAGCCCACCCCTCTAGGTTGATACAGAGCCCCTGTTTGAGTTTCCTGAGTCATACAGCAAATTCACGTTGGCTATCTATTTTACATATGGTAATGTACGTTTCCATGTTTCTCTTTCCATACATCTCACCCTTGCCTCTCCTCTCCCCATGTCCGTAAGTCTGTCCTCCATGTGTGTTTCTTCATTGCTGCCTTATAAATAAATTCTTCAGAACCATTTTTCTAGATTATGTGTATGTGCATTAGAATATGATATTTATCTTTGTCTTTCTGACTCACTTCACTGTGTATAATAATTTCTAGATTCATCCACCTCATCAGAACTGACTCAAATGTGTTCCTTTTTATGGCTGAGTAATATTCCATTGTCAATATGTACCACGACTTCTTTATCCATTCATCTGTCAGTGGGTGTCTAGGTTGCTTCCATGTTCTAACTATTATAAATAGTGCTGGAGTGAACAATGGGATACATGTGTTTTTTTCAACCCTGGTTTCCTCAGGGTATATGCCTAGAAGTGGGATTGCTGGGTCATATGGTAGTTTTATTCTTAGTTTTTTAAGAAATCTCAATACTGTTGTCCATAGTGGCTATATCAGTTTACATTCCCATCAACAGTGCAAGAGCATTCCCTTTTCTCCACACTCTCTCCAGCACTTATTATTTGTAGACTTTTTGATGAGGGCCATTCTGACCAGTGTGAAGTGATATCTCATTGTGGTTTTGATTTGCATTTCTCTAATAATGAGCTATGCTGAGCATCTTTTCATGTATTTGTTAGCCATCTGTACGTCTTCTTTGGAGAAAAATCTGTTTAGGTAATTTTCCCACTTTTTGATTGGGTTGTTTGTTTTCCTGGTATTGAGTTGTATGAGCTGCTTTTATATTTTGGAAATTAATCCTTTGTCAATTGTTTCATTTGTTATTATTTTCCCATTCTGAGGGCTGTCTTTTACCTTGCTTATCATTTCCATAGCTGTGCAAAAGTTTTTAAGTTTAATCAGGTCCCACTTGTTTACTTTTGTTTTTATTTCTGTTACTCTAGGATGTGGATCATAGAGGATCTTACTTTGATTTATGTCATTGAGTGTTCTGCCTATGTTTTCCTCTAAGAATTTTATAGTTTCTGGGTCTTACATTTAGGTTTTTAATCCATTTTGATTTTATCTTTGTGTATGGTGTTAGAAAGTGTTCTAATTTCATTCTTCTACATGTAGCTGTCCAGTTTTCCCAGAACCGTTTATTGAGGAGGCTGTCTCAAAATTAATTTTCTTAGTGAGACAGCTGCTTGAATGAGAATTTGTATATTTTGTGTGTATGAAACATAGGTACACATGATCTTTGACATCAATTGAGGTTGTCCTCCTTTTGATTGGAAATGCTGTGAATATCACCAGTGATACCAAAAAGAAGCAGGGTCCCAATATTCAGTTCTGTGCATGAGGGGTTAGCTATTTTCTAAGAAAACAACAGAGTTTTCCCCAAATCCTTCATTTGAATGCAAGTGGCCAAGTTGTTGGGGTCAGATTTGACCAGTGCTTCTTTAATGTCAATATCAGAATTAATTCAGTCTATGCTTAATTTTAAAGCTGTTTTAGGCAAATTGAGAGTCCTCTTGTGAGTCCAGGGGTATAAATATATTTTCCTGCAAGAATTTGGCAACATTTGGCATTATCAACGCTGAAAGAGTACTTTTTATGGCGTTTGGTTCATGTAACTGTGAACCTCCAGATTTCTCTTCAAATTAAGCTGGACAAAATAACATGTGGTTTATGTCATTTGTGGTTTAAGATTGCTGTCATAGGTCCAAACAAGAGAAAGTTTATTCATTCTTACAACCAGAAATAGCTGCAAGTAAGTCAAACCACCAAGAAGCTCTATAAAATTGTTCTGAGTATAAACTTGCTTTCTCTTGAATGTTTTTATTCAAAAAATTCAATCAAGGGCTTTGGAACACGTGCTCTGGAAAGTTGGCAAACTTCTGTGTAGTGAGATGAACTTTGTATTCTCTTTTCAACTTTTTGACAGATTTCTTTAAAAGGCAGTGATTCAAGACCCTTGCTCTGATAAAGTTGAAAACTTTTATAACAGTAGACAAAAATCCTCTCAGACTTACTGGCAATTTTTTTTTTTTTTTTTTTTTTTCGCCAGTATATGCCAACATAGAAAGCAGTGAGTCACAGTTTGGTGTGGGGCTCATTTCTTCACCAAGGCAGCAAAGCCATAGATGTTGCCAACCCTCACAGGTGCTCCTTCTGTGCTCAAGTTACCAGGCCTTTTCTTCCAAGCTAAGTTTTCTTTGGCAAAGAAACTTTTCACATGCCAAGCATGTCAGTGGGCCTTGTTATTTTCAAAAGGGGACCTAGAAAATAGGCAGTATTCTTCACTGCTATAAAAGTAATATATCATGATAGAACTGCCAATAATTTTGTGGATATGTTGCAGTTTAGTCACTAAATTGTATCTGACTCTTGGTGACCCCATGGATTACAGCATTCCAGGCTTCCCTATCCTGCACTGTTTCCTGGAGTTTGCTCAAATCTGATGTGTTCTATAAAATTTAATGATTAATGATTTACTATTAGCCATTCAGATAAAGGATGGGCCTAAAATGCATCATATCAGATCAGATCAGTCGCTCAATCACGTCTGACTCTTTGTGACCCCATGAATCACAGCACGCCAGGCCTCCCTGTCCATCACCAACTCCCGGAGGTCACTCAAACTCACATCCATCAAGTCAGTGATGCCATCCAGCCATCTCATCCTCTGTCGTCCCCTTCTCCTCGTGCCCCCAATCCCTCCCAGCATCAGAGTCTTCTCCAATGAGTCAACTCTTCACATGAGGTGGCCAAAATACTGGAGTTTCAGCTTTAGCATCATTCCATCCAAAGAAATCCCAGGGCTGATCTCCTTCAGAATGGACTGGTTGGATCTCCTTGCAGTCCAAGGGACTCTCAAGAGTCTTCTCCAACACCACAGTTCAAAAGCATCAATTCTTCGGTGCTCAGCCTTCTTCACAGTCCAGCTCTCACATCCATACATGACCACAGGAAAGACCATAGCCTTGACTAGGCGAACCTTTGTTGGCAAAGTAATGTCTCTGCTTTTGAATATGCTATCTAGGTTGGTCATAACTTTCCTTCCAAGGAGTAAGTGGCTTTTAATTTCATGGCTGCACTCACCATCTGCAGTGATTTTGGAGCCCAGAAAAAGAAAGTCTGACACTGTTTCCACTGTTTCCCCATCTATTTCCCATGAAGTGATGGGACCAGATGCCATGATCTTAGTTTTCTGAATATTGAGCTTTAAGCCAACCTTTTCACTCTCCACTTTCACCTTCAACAAGAGGCTTTTTAGTTCCTCTTCACTTTCTGCCCTAAGGGTGGTGCCATCTGCATATCTGAGGTTATTGATATTTCTCCCGGCAATCTTGATTCGAACTTATGTTTCTTCCAGTCCAGCATTTCTCATGATGTACTCTGCATATAAGTTAAATAAACAGGGCAACAATATACAGCCTTGACGTACTCCTTTTCTTATTTGGAACCATTCTGTTGTTCCATGTCCAGTTCTAACTGTTGCTTCCTGACCTGCATACAAATTTCTAAAGAGGCAGATCAGGTGGTCTGGTATTCTCATCTCTTTCTGAATTTTCCACAGTTTATTGTGATCTACACAGTCAAAGGCTTTGGCATAGTCAATAAAGCAGAAATAGATGTTTTTCTGGAACTCTCTTGCTTTTTCGATGATCCAGCGGATGTTGGCAATTTGATCTCTGGTTCCTCTGCCTTTTCTAAAACCAGCTTGAACATCAGGAAGTTCACGGTTCACATATTGCTGAAGCCTGGCTTGGAGAATTTTGAGCATTACTTTACTAGCGTGCATAGAGAATGTCATATGCAAAGGCAAAAAATGGAACATACCTGTGAGATTTTAAGGGTTGTGGGTAGTTTAATGGGGTAGAAATTTAGCCTATTTGGGGATTAGGGAGAGGATATCTCCAGAATATAAGACAAGGATCCATGAACAAGTTCCTCAGGTTTATGAACTGTCAAAAAATGATAGATTTCTTCTATTTTCTTTATTAACTAGGAAAAAGTTTCATGCCAAATGAAGACAATCTATTGTTTAAATTTGAACAAATTTATAGTATCATAGGCTGTAATTATTTAAAGTGAGATCTGAAGGCTTGATTGGACTGAAGGGTCTGATTCCAAGATGGCTCACTTACATGGCTGGTGAATTGGTGCTAGCAATTAAAAGGAGATTTCAGTTCTTTTCTATGTGAACTTTTTCATACTGCTCCTAGAGTGTCCTCAAGACACTAGCTTCTGCCAGAGTAAATAATTCAAGAGAACACAGGATAGAAGTCAAAATGTCTTTTGTGACCCAGTCTCTGAAGTCACATGTAGTTCTTTATCTGGTAGACAGTTGATAACAGGTTTCTTTAATAAGGGGAGGAGCTATCCAAGGGCATGAAAATACTATGTCTGATAATACTCAATTGCTGCCATTGCACAAGTGGAATGTCTGGAATAGTTACCCACTTTTGTTGTTCCTGGTGGCTCAGACGGTAAAGTGTCTGTCTACAATGCAGGAGACCCAAGTTTGATCCCTGGGTTGGGCAGATCCCCTGGAGAAGGAAATGGCAGCCCACTCCAATATTCTTGCCTGGAAAATCCCATGGACGGCGGAGCCTGGTAGGCTACTGTCCATGGGGTCACAAAGAGTCGGACAGGACTGAGCGACTTCACTTCACTTTTGTTGTTCAGTCGCTCAATCATGTCTGACTCTTTGTGACCCCATGGACTGCAGCTCGCCAGGCTTCCCGTGTTTCTTCATCTCCTGGAGTTTGCTCAAACTCTTATCCCTTGAGTCGGTGGTACCATCAACAATCTCATCCTCTGTCATCCCCTTCTCCTTCTGCCTTCTATCTTTCCCAGCATGAGTTACCCATTGGTAAGAATAAACAAATCATTTTTCTAAGTCACCTAGAATTGAAGTGGACAGAACAATTTAGTGAGTAATCTAGTTCTTTGAAGAATTGGAGTAAGTCAGCTCATAGATATGGCAACTTTCAGTGAAATTTGCAGTCAGAACATAAACAGTTATTCATACATTTATTTAAATGGTATGAGGACACAATTTTGTGACAGTTGTTCCCAATTTAAGGTTTAAAAACAATTTAAAATAAGTGTATTGACTTTAATTGTAGAAATACATTTTGATATCAGTGAGTATATTATGTCTATCAGCTAATTTATAAAACATTTAGTTTATTAATGATTTAAATTTATTTTCTCAATATAATTTTAATAATATAAATGTAATTTTGTAAATTATATATATATATTTAATACTATAAATTTGGGAAACATTTATGATTTTCTTAAATTGTTTGACCTTTCCTTTTTGGAATAGAAAAATACTTTGTCCTAAAAAGCAGTAATATTTTTAAACATTTACTTATTATTAATTGGAAGATAATTGCTTTATGGTATTGCACTGGGTTTTGCCATATAGCAGTATGAATCAGCCATGTGCTCTATCGCTTTAATGTCCAGCTCTTTGTGACCCCCATGGATCATAGCCCAACAGGCTTATCTTATCTATCCCATGCACAGATAAGTCCATGGGATTATCCTGGCAAGAATACTGGAGTGGGTCACCATTTCCTCTTGCAGGGGATCTTCCTGACCCAGGGATCAAACCCTCATCTCTTATGTCTCCTCTATTGGCAGGCCAGCTCTTTATAACTGGTGACACCTGGGAAGCCAATAACAAGAGTTAACTATAGGTATACACATATTCTCTCCCTCTTGAACCTCCCTGCCATGTTCCACCCCATCTCGCCTCTCTAGGTTGTCACAGAGCACCAGGTTGAGCTCCCTGTGTTATACAGCAGCTTCCCATTAGCTATCTATTTTACATATGGTAATGTGTACATTTCAGTGCTACTCTCTCAATTCATCCCACTCTCTCCTGCTCCTGCTGTGTCCATAAGTCAGTAGTAATGCTTTAGCAGAATCAAATATTATGATGTAAGTTAAATTTATTTTTATCAAATATCAGGTGCCATGTTTCAGTACAACAATGCAAAAGTTCTCAACTATCTATCTCTATTAGTCGCTCTGTCGGGCCTGACTCTTTGCAACCCCGTGGACTACAGCCTACCAGGCTCTTTGGTCCATGAGATCTTCCAAGCAAGGATACTGGAGTGGTTTGCCATTTAAAAAGAAGTCTTCTACCTAACGCAGAAGCAAAAAAATGTAAGCACTTTCTTCCACAGCAATATATATATATATATATAGTTTTAGCACTTGCTAAACTTGCTTTTATGAAAGATTCTACCATTCTGGACTTTTAGTTAATTTATGGAGTGCAATAAAATGTAATACAACATTTCAGTTTTTATGAATGCAGTGCAGTATAATAAGAATTAGCATAAAGAGATGACTAAGACATGGTTCTTACCCACAGAGGTTCATTTTTTAGCAGGAAATTGACATATCCATATTTAGCCTGCTTAGTGATGATGAAGTGATGGTTCTTACACAAAACTTCATTTCTTAGTGGGGAACTGATGTGTCCATATTTAGCCTACCCCCTGGTTAAAGAGATACTCATTAGCCATGTGCACAATGATGATAGGAAGACAGAGAAATGAGCCTGAGGCTACCTGCTCTGTGCTGTGGTGCCCTATATCCAGATCAAAAATATATGCAGACAACTTTCCATTCTACAACTTGACATGGTTGATTCCTTTCATTTAGAACCATGGAAAAATTTAGTTTCTGATCAACAAACCACGCTACCACCTGTGATCTTGAAACTCTATCTTTGAGTTTACTGTTAATATTTCCTTCAGATCAGATCAGTCACTCAGTTGTGTCTGACTCTTTGCGACCCTATGAATTGCAGCACACCAGGCAGGCCTGTCCATCACCATCTCCCAGAGTTCACTCAAACTCACGTCCATCGAGTCAGTGATGCCATCCAGCTATCTCAGCCTTGAGTAAATGTCTTCAGATTCTTCCTGAGATTGATTCACTTTCATCTTCCATTCTGAGTTTAACTGTCAGATAAATCTTAATAACCGCTCTATTTAAAATGGGCCCCCAAATTATTTTATATTTCATTGTCCTATGTATTTCATTAATAAATTGCACAACCTACCATTTTCTTGCTCATTTCTAATTACTTTTATGGCTACATTATTGAAGTGAAAGTGAATCCTGTATGATTTGGACCAGGAGGTATAAGGGTTTTATTGGAGGAATGACTACTCTGGATGTTCTTTTTTGGATATTTAAGGCTATTTAGTTGTCCAAGAATATGGTAAAGGCAGACGAGAACTAGCCTTCTGACTATATACTTTTACTTTGAAAATGACATAGCAGTACCACTGCAGTTGGGTAAAAGGGGTTTTTTTTTTTTTTTTTTTTTAGTTTTAGTTTAGTTTTAGCTTATCAGTTTAGTTTTACTGATAATTTATGAAATTTCATTTATGGGTATCTGAATATGCATGATATTACTAGTTGATTTATATTAAAATGTGTATATTTCTTTATTAATACGTGTTACTTAAAAATCATGGATTAGGTACACTTTTAGCAAATAGGATCATCTATCATAATTATTAATTATAATTGAATGACTTTTCTTTAGACTTTAACTCTTATTTCTCCTCCTCTTTTTGATTGACTTACATACTGGGTTACAAAGGATACTCAGATACAAATATTGTTATCTACAGATTTAACTTTAGATATCTCATTATATAGAGCCCATTTTGCATGAAATGTTCCCATGTTATCTCTAATTTTCTTGAAGAAATCTCTAGTCTTTCCCATTCTATTGTTTTCCTCTATTCTTTGCAGTGATAACTGAGGAAAGCTTTCTTATGGCTATTTCTCCTTGCTGTTCTTTGGAACATTGCATTCAAATGGATATATCTTTCTTTTTCTCCTTTGCTTTTCACGTCTCTTCTCACAGCTATTTGTAAGGACTCCTCAGACAGTCATTTTTGTTTCTGAATTTCTTTTTCTTAGGTCGTGATCCCTATCTCCTTCCTGTATAATGTCATGAACCTCCATCCATAGTTCATCAGGAACTGTCTATCAGATCTAGTCTCTTAAATCTATTTCTCACTTCCACTGTATAATCATAAGGGATTTGATTTAGGTCATACCTGAATGGTCTAGTGGTTTTCCCTACTTTCTTCAACTTAAGTCTGAATTTGGCAATAAGGAGTTCATGATCTGAACCACAGTCAGCTCCCAGTCTTGTTTTTCCTGACTGTATAGATCTTTTCCATCTTGGGCTGCAAAGAATATAAACAATCTGATTTCGGTGTTGGCCATATGGTGATGTCCATGTGTAGAGTCTTCTCTTGTGTTGTTGGAAGAGTGTGTTTGCTATGACCAGTGTGTCCTCTTGGCAAAACTATTAGCCTTTGCCCTGCTTCATTCTATACTCCAAGTCCAAATTATCCTGTTACTCCAGGTGTTTCTTGACTTCCTACTTTTGCATTCCAGTCCCCTATAATGAAAAGGACATCTTTTAGGGGTGTCAGTTCTAGAAGGTCTTGTAGGTCTTCATAGAACTGTTCGACTTCAGCTTCTTCAGTGTTAGTGGTAGGGGTGTAGACGTGGATTACTGTGATATTGAATGGTTTGTCTTGGAAACGAACAGAGATCATTCTGTCGTTTTTGAGATTGCATCCAAGTACTCCGTTTTGGACTCTTCTGTTGACTATGATGGCTACTCTATTTCTTCTAAGGGATTCCTGACCACAGTAGTAGATATAATGGTCATCTGAGTTAAATTTACATATTCCAGTCCATTTTAGTTCTCTGATTCCTAAAATGTTGATGTTCACTCTTGCTGTCTCCTGTTTGACCACTTCCAATTTGCCTTGATTCATGGACCTAACATTCCAGGTTCCTATGCAATATTGCTCTTTACAGCATTGGACCTTGCTTCTATCACCAGTCACATCCACAACTGGGTATTGTTTTTGCTTTGGCTTCATCTCTTTTTTCTTTCTGGAGTTATTTCTCCACTCTTCTCCAGTAGCATATTGGGGACCTACCAACCTGGGGAGTTCATCTTTCAGTGTTATACCTTTTTGCCTGTTTATACTGTTCATGGGGTTCTCAAGGCAAGAATACTGAAGTGTTTTGCCATTCCCTTCTCCAGTGTACCACTTAGTCAGACTAAGTCCTCCACCAGGACCCATCTGATTTGGGTGGCCCTATGCAGCATGGCTTAGTTTCACTGAGTTATACAAGTCTGTGGTCCATGTGATTAGACTGGTTAGTTTTCTGTGATTGTGGTTTAAGTCTGTCTGCCCTCTGATGCCCTCTCTCAGCGCCTATCATCTTACTGGGGTTTATATTACCTTGGATGTGGGGTATCTCTTCACGGCCACCTCAACTGACCTTGGACATAGGCTATCTCCTCTCGGCCAGCATCACGCAGCTGTGCTGCAAAGATGGGCTCAGTAAAGGACAGAAATGGTATGAACCTAGCAGAAGAAGAAGGTATTAAGAAGAGGTGGCAAGAATACACAGAAGAACTATTCAAAAAAGATAATCATGGCACAGATGACCACAATGGTGTGATCACTGACCTAGAGCTAGACATCCTAGAATGTGAAGTCAAGTGGGCCTTAGGAAGCATCGCTATGAACAAAACTAACGGAGGTGATGGACTTCCAGGTGAGCTATTTCAAATCCTGAAAGATGATGCTGTGAAAGTGCTGCACTCAATATGCCAGCAAATTTGGAAAACTCAGCAGTGGCCACAGGACTGGAAAAGGTCAGTTTTCATCCCAATCCCAAAGAAAAGCAATGCCAAAGAATGCTCAAACTACCAAACAATTGCACTCATTTCATACACTAGAAAAGTAATGCTCAAAATTCTCCAAGCCAGGCTTCAACAATACCTGAACCGTGAACTTCCAGATGTTCAAGCTGGTTTTAGTATAGTCACAGAAACCAGAGATCAAATTGCCAACATCTGTTGGATCATTGAAAAAGCAAGAGAGTTCAAGAAAACATCTATTTCTGCTTTATTGACTATGCCAAAGCCTTTGACTGTGTGGACCACAATAAACTGTGGAAAATTCTGAAAGAGATGGGAATACCAGAACACCTGACCTGACTCCTGAGTAATCTGTATGCAGGCCAGGAAGCAACAGTTAGAACTGGGTATGGAACAACAGGCTGGTCCCAAATCATTAAAGGAGTATGTCAAGGCTGTGTATTGTCACCCTGTTTACTTAACTTATATGCAGAGTACATCATGAGAAATGCTAGGCTGGAGGAAGTACAACCTGGACTCAAGATTGCTGGGAGAAATATCAATAACCTCAGATATGCAGATGACACCACCCTTATGGCAGAAAGTGAAGAGGAACTAAAAAGCCTCTTGATGAAAGTGAAAGAGGAGGGTGAAAAAGTTGGCCTAAAGCTCAACATTCAGAAAACTAAGATCATGACATCCAGTTCCATCACTTCATGGCAAATAGATGGGGAAACACTGGAAACAGTGACAACCTTATTTTTCTGAGCTCCAAAATCACTGCAGAAGGTGATTGCAGCCATGAAATTAAAAGACGCTTCCTCCTTGGAAAGAAAGTTATAACCAACCTAGACAGCATATTAAAAAGCAGAGACATTACTTTGCCAACAAAGGTCCTCCTCGTCAAGGCTATGGTTTTTCCAGTAGTCATGTATGGATGTGAGATTTGGACTGTCGTGAAAGCTGAGCACCAAAGACCTGATGCTTTTGAACTGTGGTGTTGGAGAAGACTCTTGAGAGTCCCTTGGACTGCAAGGAGATCCAACCAGTCCATCCTAAAGGAGATCAGTCCTGGGTGTTCTTTGGAAGGACTGATGTTGAAGCTGAAAGTCTAATACTTTGACGACCTGATGCAAAGAGCTGTTTCATTTGAAAATACTTTGATGCTGGGAAAGATTGAAGGCAGGAGGAGAAGGGGATGACAGAGGGTGTGATGGTTGGATGGCATCACCGACCCAGTGGAGATGAGTTTGAGTAAACTCGGGGAGTTGGTGATGGACAGGGAGGCCTGGTGTGCTATGGTCCATGGGATCGTGAAGAATTGTACACAACTGAGTATCTGAACTGAACTGATCTCATTATATTAAATCTTATTCTTTCTCCCTGTGTTTGAAATGCTTACTAAAATGGTTGAGTAGATATTTGAAAGGCTAGGAACAGAATACTGGCAAAAAAAAAGAAAACACAAAACTAATCTTTAAAATGAACTTGAGTGGAAGCCAAAAATACAAGAATGGTCAAATTAAAGTCGTCTGAGCTTTTTTTATGGTAGGCTTGGGAGAGCATTTAATTTTTTTTATAAAATCTTCATACTATTTTGCCAGCTCAAAAATGATAGATATAAAAAGGATTAGATGCTAATAGGTCACATACCCCATCCCAAATAGTCTGTAATATAGCATCTCAATATTTTTGCCTATGATATTTTTATTTTTTCTTATTGTAGATCTTCTGAGTATTTTATTAGAATTTTTTTCTTTCTGGGATTTATTTTTTGTTTTAAATTAATATTTACTTTCTCTAAATATTTACTTTCTCTGTTATTGTTTAACTGTGTTTATCCTGGTAAAATAAAGAGTAATATACATATAATGTACATCAGATCAGATCAGATCAGTCGCTCAGTCGTGTCCGACTCTTTGCGACCCCATGAACTACAGCACGCCAGGCCTCCCTGTCCATCACCAGCTCCCGGAGGTCACTCAGACTCACATTCATCGAGTCAGTGATGCCATCCAGCCATCTCATCCTCTGTCGTCCCCTTCTCCTCCTGCCCTCAATCCCTCCCAGCATCAGAGTCTTCTCCAATGAGTCAACTCTTTGCATGAGGTGGCCAAAATACTGGAGTTTCAGCTTGAGCATCATTCCTTCCAAAGAAATCCCAGGGTTGATCTCCCTCAAAATGGACTGGTTGGATCTCCTTGCAGTCCAAGGGACTCTCAAGAGTCTTCTCCAACACCACAGTTCAAAAGCATCAATTCTTCGGCGCTCAGCCTTCTTCACAGTCCAGCTCTCACATCCATACATGACCACAGGAAAGACCATAGCCTTGACTAGGCGAACCTTTGTTGGTAAAGTAATGTCTCTGCTTTTGAATATGCTATCTAGGTTGGTCATAACTTTCCTTCCAAGGAGTAAGCGTCTTTTAATTTCATGGCTGCAGTCACCATCTGCAGTGATTTTGGAGCCCAGAAAAACAAAGTCTGACACTGTTTCCACTGTTTCTCCATCCATTTCCCATGTAGTGATGGGACCAGATGCCATGATCTTCGTTTTCTGAGTGTTGAGCTTTAAGCCAACCTTTTCACTCTCCACTTTCACTTTCATCAAGAGGCTTTTGAGTTCCTCTTCACTTTCTGCCATAAGGGTGGTGTCATCTGCGTATCTGAGGTTATTGATATTTCTCCCAGCAATCTTGATTCCAACTTGTGTTTCTTCCAGTCCAGCATTTCTCATGATGTACTCTGCATATAAGTTAAATAAACATAATGTACATAGAACTCCATAAAAGTTCTGCAAAAACAGCTAATTACCATTGGAAAATGGGTTATATCCTATTCTCCTTTGAATTTTTTCTTTATTTTTTTCTTTAAATGTTTAATGTTTAATCTTTAAGCAAATAAAGATTACTTTATTACTGATTACTAAACTGATTCATTTACCTGATTTAATCCATTCTAAAATAGACTCCTGCTGCTTTAGGTCATTTTTTGGGCTATAACCTAGAACCTATAATTTATTATTTTGAAAGACTGCAGTGACCTAAACTCAATATCTCTGAATTGAAAAATCATCTCTTTCTGAAGTGAATTTATTTTTCTGTGTGTGTGTCTGTGTGTGTGTATATATATATATATATATATAGAGAGAGAGAGAGAGAGAGAGAGAGAGAGAGAGAGATTTCCTCAAGAAAAAAATCTTATGTAGACTTTCTCAGTTCTTTCTTTGTTCTCTTGGCTTTATTCCTCTTAATGCATCTTCAAAGTATTTAATTTTCATTATTATATCCTTAAAGTGTCATACATTTCAGTATTTACTTACTCTCAAACTTTACCTTTTGTTTGTAACAGGACATTTATATTCCTTTGGACTAAGTCTGGTAGTTATATATGTGGGAATGAGTTTTGTGGTGAATGACTTTTTTGATAATCAGAAACATAGGGTTATTTTTCCCATTCTTTCTCTCTTAAGACACTTTGAATCATTCTGGCTCCATTTGCTCTACTTAGATTACTGTATTTTCTATTGATCTTTTCTTTTTTATGTATCTTATTTTCATATTTGAACGTTTTGTTCCTTTACCAAAGTAATTCACAATATCTAATAAAAATATTTCTTCACATTCCTTCAAAATATATCTGGATTCATGTTATTTTAAGACAATATGACATATTTTTACATCATATAAATATGTAGTGAAATGTATAAAATTACCTATATTTCTTTCTAATCTCTTCTACACTTTTCTTTTCAAGATCTCCTGTTTTGGATTGAATTTGACTTATTGTCTGTAATAGAAAAACTTATGATCAGTTCAGTTCATTTGCTCAGTCTTGTCCAACACTTTGTGACCCCATCGACTGCAGCACGCAAGGCTTCCCTGTCCATCACTAACTCCCAGAGCTTGCTGAAACTCATGTCCACTGAGTCAGTGATGTCATCCAACCATCTCATCCTCTGGTGTACCCTTCTCCTGACCTCAATCTTTCCCAGCATCAGGGTCTTTCCAAATGAGTCACCTCTTCGCATCAGGTGGCCAAAGTATTAGAGTTTCAGCATCAGTCCTTCCAATGAATATTCAGGACTGATTTCCTTTAGGATGGACTGATTTGCTCACCTTGCAGTCCAAGGGACTCTCAAGAATCTTCTCCAACACCACATTTGAAATGCAACTTATGAAATGTGGTGAATTTGGATGCCCTACAAGTAGATAAGAAGATAGACACGGACTTATAAAACTTGTTTGCTTTCTAGTTTTAAATAGATTATTTGATGTAATATTAAAGATTTTCTCATATAATACTTTTATCTTCTACTAGGATGTACCTTCGAGTTATCATTAGTATATATATTTTTGACCCCTTGAGATTTGGAAGAATAGGAGGTATTAATGTTGCAGGATTTTAATTCAAGTTGTGTTATGATGATTGAGGTCAAAATAATGTTGAAAAGGTAAAAAACTTCAAGTATTATATAATTGACAGCTTTTGAACTGTGGTGTTGAAGAAGACTCTTGAGAGTCCCTTGGACTGCAAGAAGATCCAACCAGTCCATTCTGAAGGAGATCAATCCTGGAATTTCTTTAGAAGGAATGATGCTAAAGCTGAAACTCCAGTATTTTGGCCACCTCATGTGAAGAGTTGACTCATTGGAGAATACTCTGATGCTGGGAGGGATTGAGGGCAGGAGGAGAAGGGGACGACAGAGGATGAGATGGCTGGATGGCATCACTGACTCGATGGATGTGAGTCTGAGTGACCTCCGGGAGCTGGTGATGGACAGGGAGGCCTGGCGTGCTGCGGTTCATGGAGTCGCAAAGAGTCGGACACGACTGAGTGACTGATCTGATCTGAACAGTATAGTTCTTAGCAGTGTCAACACAATTAAGCTACATTTTGCTATAGAATATACAAAATTTTTTTAGGGAATTCTATGTTTAACTTAGAGAAGGCAATGTCATCCCACTCCAGTACTCTTGCCTGGAAAATCCCATGGACGAAGGTGCCTAGAAGGCTGCAGTCCATGGGGTCGCTGGGAGTCGGACACAACTGAGCGACTTCACTTTCATTTTTCACTTTCATGCACTGGAGAAGGAAATGGCAACCCACTCCAGTGTTCTTGCCTGGAGAATCCCAGGGACAGGGGAGCCTGGTGGGCTGCTGTCAATGGGATTGCACAGAGGCGGACATGACTGAAGTGACTTAGCAGCAGCAGTAGCATGTTTAACTTGACTTTTACTTTTTTAAACATATGAGTTAAATTGATGTTTGATATTCATGCTGAAGTCACTTAATATTATTTAAGAAAATGTTGTACATTTATTTCAACTTTATCCTCCAACATTTATATTAATATATTCAAATAATATGCAAGCCAGGGTTAGTGAGTCTATCAGTCATGGCTCAGTCAGGGAAGCTAAAACAATGCTAGTTATTTTATACAGATTTGATAAAAATAAATGATATACAAATGTTCTGAAAAGGCTAGAATAGGAAAAAAAAAAAAAAAGGAATATGAGATAATCCAGAGATTGCTAATTATAGGGGGGAGGAAGTTGTGAAGACTGAACAAGAGTGAATTTGGGGCACCTGTACTCACTTGCAGGGGCTTCCCAGATGGCTCAGTGTTAAAAAATAATCTGCCTGCCAGTGCAAGAGGCTCAGGAGCCTCCAGTTAGACCTCTAGGTTGGTAAAATCCCCTGAAGGAGGAAATGGTAACCCATTCCAGTATTCTTGCCAGGAGAATCCCATGAATAGAGGAGCCTGGCAGACTACAGTCCATAAGGTTGCAACGAATCTAACATGACTCAGTGACTGAGCACGCATGTTCACGTGCTCACTTGCAGATTGCAGAGTAGTTGCCTAAACCACAGTAGATAATGGAGTGGACTAGATAGCTACTATTTGCCCTTAGGAATACATGACCTAGTAGGTTTCCCAAAAGCAAAATAAGTGTAGATTCATATGTACATAACTAGGTATGCTTTGAAAATGTAGAACTGTAGAGTGCAGCTTTGAAAAACAGTTTCATCTCCCATCTGTGTTTCTCATGTTTGAATCTTCTGTATGAAACAGGCATGTTGGCTGATACTTAGGATAGATCCTTTGAATTCTCAAGATGATTTAAAGAAAAAAAAAAAAGTGTCCTGGTCATATTTATTCAGAAAGCATGTACATGTTAGGAGCTAATGTGTCTACTATTCCTGCTGCTAAGTCGCTTCAGTCGTATCCGACTCTGTGCGACCCCATAGACAGCAGCCCACCAGGCTTCCCTGTCCCTGGGATTCTCCAGGCAAGAACCCTGGAGTGGGTTGCCATTTCCTTCCCCAATGCATGAAAGTGAAAAGTGAAAGTGAAGTCGTTCAGTTGTGTCCAACTCTTAGTGACCCCATGGACTGCAGCCTACCAGGCTCCTCCATCCATGGGATTTTCCAGGCAAGAGTACTGGAGTGGGTTGCTATTGCCTTCTCCACTATTATTCCTAGGCAAGTGTAATTGATACAATTCCAAATCTTATTTCCTCGGTTTAGACGTGTCTTGAAGTTGTGGTCTGTTGTGGGAAGGAGAGACTGAGTATTGCCAGGTGACTTTGATTTCTCTATTTCCTACTCTAGTGCTTATGTGATTTCTGAACTTTCCAGAATTGATGAAAGAGATGATAGGCTGAGAAGAGATACAAAGTAAAGAAATTGCTTTTTGCCTTGTGCTATTATGTTCTGATATCAGTGTTCTCTGTGCTTGGCAGATCTTCAAAACTAATACTTTCTTGAATGTTTTCCTTGGATGTATCTGCACTGAGAATATCCACAGATATTCCCTTTTATGCAGGATATACATTCTCTTACTGAATTCTTTTGACTTTAGTTGTTGTTCAATTGTTAAGTGGTGTTCCACAATTTGCGACCCCATGGACTACAGCACACCAGGCTTCCTTTCTTTGTCTCCTGGAATTTGCTCAAATTTATGTCCATTGAGTCAGTGATGCTATCTAACCATCTCATCCTCTGTTGTCCCCTTCTCATCCTGCCTTCTATCTTTCCCAGCATCAAGGTTTTTTCCAATGAGTTAGCTCTTTGCATCAGTGGCCAAAATGTTGGAGCTTCAACTTCAGCATCAGTCTTTCCAATGAATATTTGGGGTTGATTTCCATTAGGATTGATTGGTTTGATATCCTTGCAGTCCAAAGAATTCTCAAGAGATTCACCATCACAATTTGGAAGCATCAGTTCTTTAGCACTCAGTCTTCTTTATGGTCCAGCTTTCACATTCTTACATGCACATCCTTACATGACTACTAGCAATATCATAGCTTTTGAATTTACCTATCTTTCTATAGTTTCTTTAGGCTCACCATGACCCAAGAAGCAGTATCTTAAGTTGCTGCTGCTGCTATTGCTAAGCCATGTCAGTTGTGTCCGACTCAGACGGCAGCCCACCAGGCTCTTATCCCTGAGATTCTCTAGGCAAGAGTACTGGAGTGGATTGCCATTGCCTTCTCTAATCTTAAGTTAGAACACCTCTAAGTTTTCCCAGGCTGTTTTTTAATCTTCATCATGGTCTACAAATGATTCAATTGATGTACTTATGCCCCTTTATTCTGACAACCTCTAGGAGTGTTAGAAATTCCTTACCTGGCCAAGTTAGCAGCTTTTGCTATTTGAGGAATATAGGAGATGCAATATGTTTCCTTTGTATCTGTGGCTCAAAGACTCCATTCACGGTGAGTGTTGAAGGCCCTTTCACCTTACATGAAGTGAAGAGATGCATGCCCATAAAGCTGCAAGCATTTCTCACACACACACACACACACACACACAATTTACAATTTTGTAAATTGGAGCTGATGCTCCAATATTTTGGCCACCAGATGTGAAGAACTCACTCATTGGAAAAGACCCTGATGCTGGGAAAGATTGGAAGGCAGGAGGAGGAGGGGACGACAAAGGATAAGATGGTTAGATGGCATCACCAACTCGATGGATATGAGTTTGAGCAGGCTTTGGGAAATGGTGAAGGACAGGGAAGCCTGGTGTGCTGCAGTCCATGGGGTCACAAAGAGTCAGACATGACTGAGCAACTGAACTGACTGACTGACAATTTTCAAAGACAAAAGAAAAGCAGAAGAAAAAGACATGGGTTAAACTGATGTAAAAAGAAGAAACATTAAAATCCTCAATATTTGTAATAAAGAGAGCAAAATAAAACAGGTATATATTAACTGAATATTAAACATGTGAAGAAGCCCTTTAAATCCTTGCAAAATGTGCTGGAAGAGAAGCTAAAGGGATATAAACAGAAAATAAAGGACACATGATTGAGGTGATAAGATTGGCATTCAATTGATTACAAGAAAGTGGTAGAATTTCTTGTTTGCCAATCTATTACAAACAAGTAGAAACAAAGATTTAATGGCCAAAGCTAAACTGATATGCATATGGTTTATTTCCAATTATTTTATGCTTAATAACGTTTTGATTAAAAAGGTGCTATGTTATCTGTAGGGAAATTGGTATTCTCAGGAAAATGCCTTTTTTGAAACAAATTTCACTTAGAACAGTGAAGTATGTACATTGACTGCTTGAAGCATATTGACATGTGAATGAACCTAAACAGAAACCAGAATATTAAACTGTTACAATCAGAGAGGGATAAGACTGTTTTGTCTTTATCTTAACTCATGGTCTTTAGTGGTGAGGGGAATGTTGAAGAGTCTGAAAATGATGTCCTGGAAATAGTTACGAGGTATTGTTTGAGTTGGATTCAATACTTCACCAAATTTAAAGTGATGTTTTTCATAACTTCAATTGGAGTTTTCTTTTGTATTCATTATAATCTGCACATACTTAGTCACATATTTCATTACAAGAACCTTGTAATAATCATTAGTCTTCTTTCTTGCATGTGTAGGCATACACACACACACACACACACACACACACACACACACACTCCCAATTTCTTTCCTTCTGAGAAGGTTCAGGGTAAATGGACTTCTTCTCTGATTTTTTTTGTCGGCGCTCTTACTGAACTTGCCAATTTAACTGCCGAGGGTTAGCAGCTGACAAATTCATCATAATCAGCATCTATTCCATTTCCATTTTATACTCAAGGTCTATTGTTGCCAATTCATTCAAGAAGGTGTTTTTATTTAAGTGGTGCTTAAGTGCTGGCTCTGTGCACTGTGAATGCAGTCCTCCTAGGGAATTATTCCGTAGAATGGTTCATTCTGTGTGATTCTAGGCTACTGTGATGCTCTTGTCTATTTCAGATTCATTTGAGAATTTTCTTTCTCTAATTCAGGAAGTGTTTATCATGCTTGAACTATCCTCCAGCACTTTGTGAGCCACTATGTGGAATTCAGAGGAAGATTTTGACAAAGTCTTTGCCATCAAGGAGTTCCATATGTATTTTGGATTTGACAGTTATAGTAATGTAGTAGACAATCTATATGTAAATACTAAGTGTGAAAATATTCAGTAGTTTATCAGGAAATAAAGTTATGGAAGATTTTTTATGTTTTAATATCTTATTTTTTTCATCTGTTTATGTGTCTAGCAATTACGCTTTGCAGCTGTGTGTATTGAATAGTTTCTTTACCTCAGGATATATAGGAAATCTGTTTCTGAGTTAAATGCCTACAACCAGCATTTTATTTCATCGAACCTCTTAAATATTTCCCAGAATTACCAATGATTATTAATACAAGTAAAAACTGAATGTCTTTCAACTCCTTTGATCATAAAATAATTCCATATTTCTGTGTATCTGAAGATCTACTCTCCACATTTTTGACATGCTATTGGTGTTTTGTACTTAATACAAAAAGATAGTCCTTGAGTCTTTATTACTTGATATCATATCATCAAATTGCTGAGTTTCTCTATCATGCTTTATATCCTTCAGGGATTCTGCACAGTAGAAAATCCAAAATCCTTTTTGTCTTCTTGATCACAATATTGAGCAGGCATCCAGTAACACAAAGGATTCTGTTTTTGGTTTTTTTTTTTGTTTTTTTCTCTTTTTTTCCTTGATCATTTAACTGGGTTCTTATTGTTAAATGAAAACAGATTTATGTTGGAAAATTTTAGATACCTGATGAAATGTAATTCTTCATTTTGCTGCTGCTAAGTCACTTCAGTCATGTCCGACTCTGTGCGACCCCATAGACAGCAGCCCACCAGGCTCCCCCATCCTTGGGATTCTCCAGGCAAGAACACTGGAGAGGATTGTCATTTCCTTCTCCAATGCATGAAAGTGAAAAGTGAAAGTGAAGTCACTCAGTCGTGTCCGACTCTTAGCAACCCCATGGACTGCAGCCTACTAGGCTCCTCCATCCATGGGATTTTCCAGGCAAGAGTACTGGAGTGGGGTGCCACTGACTTCTCCAATTCTTCATTTTATAGTCTTATAAATATCTCAGTTTCTTTTATTTTCCTGTTATTTCTAGCTTGATCTTCTGTCTGGACATCTACAATAGCCACTCCATATCCATTAATGCATCCTTTATCTTGCTTACATATTCTCTCTGAAATGAAGAAAGGTCCATGTACCTTACCTGCTTGGAAACCTGAATGGCTTGTCCAAATTTAGAGGAAAGAAATTACCTTCCTTAGCATAATATTCACATTCCTTCAACATCAGACAATCACTGTTATCATCTACATATACTAAATATATTTTAGTTTAGTATCTTCAGTTCAGTTCAGTCACTCAGCTGTGTCCGACTCTCTGCGACCCCATGAATCACAGCACGCCAGGCCTCCCTGTCCATCACCAACTCCCGGAGTTCACTCAAACTCATGTCCATTGAGTCGGTGATGACATCCAGCCATCTCATCCTCTGTCGTCACCTTCTCCTCCTGCCTTCAATCCCTCCCAGCATCAGAGTCTTCTCCAATGAGTCAACTCTTTGCATGAGGTGGCCAAAGTACTGGAGTTTCAGCTTTAGCCTCGGTCCTTCCAAAGAACACTCAGGACTGATCTCCTTTGGAATGGACTGGTTGGATCTCCTTGCAGTCCAAGGGACTCTCAAGAGTCTTCTCCAACACCACAGTTTAAAAGCATCAATTCTTCGGTGCTCAGCCTTCTTCACAGTCCAACTCTCAAATCCATACATGACCACTGGAAAAACCATAGCCTTGACTAGACGGACCTTTGTTGGCAAAGTAATGTCTCTGCTTTTCAATATGCTATCTAGGTTGGTCATAACTTTCCTTCATGTACTAAACTCTAATCACATTGCATGACTGATGTTTTCTGAGTTTTTCACAATCTATTCCACCTCCATGCATTAATTCATTGTGTTCTGTTTGCCTGAGATGGTCTTTCCCTATGTCATTGCCCAATAAGATCCTAACAATTTTTCAAAGTTTAGGTCAGATTCTACTGCCTTAATTCTTAGGGAAAATTTCCCTTTCAAGTACTCACAATTTATTTTGTTTCTATTCATATTAAAGAATATATCATACTCTGATTCACATGATTGTTAGATGTTAGTGTTCTTCTTATCCTCCCTCAAGAACATAGTCATATCTGTACTGGTAGACGGTGCCTTCTGTTTGGTGTTACATTGGAATCTCTTTATTTTATTAAAATATGTTGAAACATGGAATATTGGTAATAATGTCTTTCCTGTATTTTTCTAATTTTGTTTCTTGGAACACAAAGATCTTTGAAGGCTTTACTTCAGTTATTGTCAGTGCTCATCAATGAAGTGATTATTTAAAAAGATTACATGTTTTGGAGACAGAGATGATCTCTTTCATCTTTGTATACCAATGTGTTTTGAGCAGAAATCATTTTCAGGTGGAGATATTATATAAATGATATTTTTAAAAAATTTACTGTTCTTGTACATTAACTGGTGGAAGGCAGAACACAATGTCACAGCTGAATCTCCTCACATACAGAATAGTTCCTTTGCCATTGAAAACTACTTTTTTTTTGAGGCATCATGGTTTAGTGCAAGGGATATAAACTTCCCATGGGAACAGGCCCAGCTCCAATCTCAGCTTAAACATATTAATCTATGATTTGTTATTTAATTAAATATAATAATGTTATTTATGCATATAATGCTTTGCAACCTGTTATTTGATACTTCATCATGGGTATTTATCCTTGCCAGTGCATGCAGAGCTGCTGCTGCTGCTAAGTCACTTCAGTCATGTCCGACTCTGTACAATCCCATAGACGGCAGCTCACCAGGCTCCCCCGTCCCTGGGATTCTCCAAGCAAAAACACTAGAATGGGTTGCCATTTCCTTCCCCAGCATGCAGAGCTAGCTCATCCTTATTTATCACTACAGAAATTCAATGGGTGTAACAGACTTATTTAAAGGTTTTTCTAAGAGAACGTGAGGGAAGCCACTTAGAAAGCATTGACAGCTTCACTTAGATTCATACTTTAAACCTTTTAAACCTTAATGCACTACTTACCGGTTATGTGACACCTTTGCGGAGGTCTGAAATGGGAAAACATTGTATTTAGAAAATCGCAAAGAATTACTAATGCTAGAAAACATTTAGCAAAAGAAACTTTGAGCCTTTGTATAATAAGGGAATGCCACCAGCAGGTGGCAGCAACTTTGAGTAGTAATCAAACTCCCAAACCAGTGCTTTATTAATTATAGCTGGCTCAGGGAGCAAATAATCTGGTAAATATTATATCCTAGAATTACACTTTGTGTTATATTGTTACATATTGCAGTATTATATAAAAATGAAATAATATGTGTGCCACCCAACTTGAAAATACATCAGGTGGTCTTAAACTATATTTTGAATGTCTTTCTATTAAATATTTTTCAATGCCTATATTTTATTCAAATCTTTTGTGCTTGAGTCAGTCTTATTGTTTCCTGGATTTTGTGCTTATCAGAGTTGATTTAAAAACTATAGATTTAGAATAAATATCCAGATACAAATTGAATACCACGAAGATGTTGAAGCAGCAAGACCCTATAGTAGGCAAGAACACGAACTAGCATCACCATCACCTTTGTACCATCAAATAGATATGATGTATGTCTGAAAAATTAGTAATTTTCTTAGTAAATAAAAAAAATTTACATCATCCATTTTAAAAACCTCTCATTTTACTATGTTTTCTTCTACTTTGGTGCTATATACTTTATTTTTTTTTGTTATGAAAGATTAATTTTTTTAATTTTTATTTTTTATTTTTATTTTGCTTAACTTTACAATATTGTATTGCTTTTACAATACATCAAGATGGATCCGCCGCCAGTATACATGTGTTCCCCATCCTGAACCCTCCTCCCTCTCCCCTCCCCACACCATCCCTCCAGGTCGTCCCAGTGCTCCAGCCCCAGGCATTTGTTATCGGGGATCGTACCTGGACTAACGACTTGTTTCAGATATAATATTATACATATTTCAATGCTATTCTCCCCAATCATCCCACCCTCTCCCGGTCCCAGAGTCCAAAAGTCTGTTCTATACATCAGTGTCTCTTTTGTTGTCTCGTAAATAGGGTTATTTTTACCATCTTTCTAAATGCCATATATATGCGTTAGTATACTATATTTGTGTTTTTGTATAACGGTGCTATATACTTTAATATACACTTAATTATATCTGGCTTTTTTAATAAGCAAAAGAGAGAATTAAGGGTGCTGCTTATTTGCAATTATTTGGCCTAATTTACAGGATCATTAATATTTTCTTATAACTAGCTTTAAAGTTGAGAGAAACAATTTAGAAATATGTCTATATATATTTCTTTTGCGTATCCTAATAGCATAACATGATACAATTTTTAAATAAATATTTAATTTTAAATTTGTGTAATTTAATATAACTTTTAACTGTGACCTAATATGTCATGTGTGCATTTTTTGCTGCACCATAGCATTAGAAGACACAGAACTATATAATAATTTGTGGTATTCAGAAATGTTAAATGCTTTTTGGGTTCACACACGTTTCTGTAGAAATCTTGCATTTTAAGACTAAATTGATTTCTATATAAATAAATATATGGAATATCTAAATAATCAGACTAGGAAGAAAGTTTACCATACACATTTCTTTTCTAAGAGCTTTACATCTGGGCTCACTGAAATGTACTAAATCAGAGTACCAGTTTACTAATTGTAAATTGTTTTCATTGTGTTTGAAAGAGTCAAACATTTATAGTATTTGAGAAAACAACTTTTGAATCGTGTCCCTTAAAGATTTTCAACTATGATGCAATTGCTTACATTTAAAGTTATTCCTAAATTCCCATCTGTGATTTGTGAAACTACTGTAAAACAATGAGTGGGGCAAAGGGAATAACTCTCCTGAGAGATGTGTGCTGTGCTTAGTCGCTTAGTCATGTCCTTTGCCACCCCATGGTCTGTAGCCCACCACCAAGCTCCTCTGTCTATGGGATTTTCCAGGCAAGTATGCTGGAGAGGGTTGCCATTTCCTTCTCCAGGGATCAACCTAGGGATCAAACCTGTATCTCTTGAATCTCCTGCATTGCAAGTGAATTCTTTACCACTGAGCCACCTGGGAAGCTTGGAAAAGCTAAAAATTCCCCTAAGCAAGGATCAGATGAGCTTTCACAAATTATTTTAACTTTCTGGTATGTTTTCTCATAAGTAAAGGTGTATTGTAAAGAATCTAAGCTCATAAAGAATCTGCATGCTAAGGAGACACAAGAGACTTGGGTTCAGTCCCTGGGTTGGGAAGAGCTCCTGGAGTAGGGAATGGCAAACCACTTCAGTATTCTTGCCTGGAAGATTCCATAGACAAAGCAGCCTGGCAGGCTACATACAGTCCATGGGCCTGCCAAGAGATGGACAAGACTGAGCAACTGAGCATACACACACAGTGAAGATTTAATGAAATAATAACATGCCAAGCAGATTTGGTTCATAGACTTTATCAATTCATGGTCGTGATTTTTATCTTTATAGAATGTGTCAGCCCTTTAAATATTTTCTTTCTGGGTCTACTTTCCTAGTGGTGCCACTTGCTTCCTGCCTCACACTCGTCCATGCTCACTTCTAAGTCACGATGTGTAGAAATAACTCTAGACATAAATTCTAAACAAATAGGCTTTGTGTTTGAACTCCATGATGTATTAACTGTTTTAAGAAACACAGTCAAGTTTCTTGAGCCTTGTATATATCTATAAACCAGGGGCAATGATCCTTAATCCAATGAAATCATGGGGGATATGTCTCAGTCCTGGTAATGTGAAAACCATTTATAGACTTTCATCAGCTATCTATGATTCCTTAAGTGTCATTCCACAATAAGATCCAGAAAAGGTCTTTTGAGTCAGGGAGGTAGTAGCACTTGTCCATGAACATTCTGGCTCCTTATGAAGAAATACTTCTTGCCTCCTCTGTCTATTTGACATTCTGTTTAATAGTGTGTCACAAAATAAAGTTTTTGCATGAGAAGGAAATGTAATATGTTTGCCAGAAGAGAAACACAGATATATAGAGGTTGTGATTTTTCCAAAATTGACCTCTGAGTTAATTAGTGACAAGCCAGGAAGTAAATATTCAACAGCATGCTTCCCTTTCCTTTCCTGCTCATCTAAAAGGAGATACAATTTATACACCACAGTAGGTGATCACACCTGCATGCACAATAGAACCCCCTTCTGGTGTTTTCCAAGGGCTAAAGAAATAAAAAAGTAATACAAGAAAGTAACACACCTGTGTGCTTTTCGCTACAACTGCCATGTATTGTAACTGGCCAAATGTTTTCAAATAAGAGTATTCGGAAGCTAATTTTATATAAAAACAACATTAAAAAGACAAAAACTCATTTCATTCTGCCTGTGCTTAGGATCCCTCTGCTACATGACTGCTATGTTATTTTCATTATAAAAAGGGAAAAAGAAAATAATGTTGTTTGGTTATTTCCCTCCTTCCTGAAACACATGCAAGAAACTGGGATTTACATTCTTGAGCAAGATTATGTTGTTGCTTTTCTTATTTAAAGTTAAAAAAAATAAAATTAAGCAATAAATCATAGCAGATCGGTGTTACTAGATGATTATAGCACACTTTAGGGGATATTTTAAAGTATGAATCCAAGTGGCTTTATCCCCTTCAGGGACATGTAATAATCCCTCTGAAAAACACTACCTGGAGTATTATATTTATATTGTGAAATATAACTTATTTCAAAAGGAAATCATGTCGATCTGTGCTTTTACTAGGCAATATACATATGGCAAAAGATGCATAAAATATAAAAATGAAGGTTAAAACAATTTTGTTCATAAACCTAGTTAAATGTCTTATACTACTGATGTCTCAAATATTTGGAGCATTTCTTAGAATCAATTAAATGATTAAAACTAGACAATTGGTAATAAGATGATTGCCTCTGTTAATGTGGTTAAAATTCAAGGTGTACGAATGTACTTGAAAATGAAATGGTGTGAAAGTTGATGATTAATGTTTCATACTTTAAGAAATTGCATCATTTACGGAAATATATAGTTTCAGAATAAAATTCTAACCTGTAAAAACCTTCCTTTTGACAGTGCTTTAAAAAATCTTTCCATTATTGCAGGGTAATAGCTTGACTGTAATGTCTGCTGTTAAAGGAGCAAGTGCCTGTACAAATATTAATCTTACATTATTACTGCTAAATATTCAACTGATTTGAATATTAAAATAGCCCAAAGGCTCTTCAATAAAATATGTGATTACTGAAATAGTACAGTCCTTTTTATCATGCCAGGCATATTCCATACATATATTAACAGATTTCATAGTTGCTTAAGTTAAGTAAATATATTAATTTATAATAGTGGCAAAGCCTGAAGTTTAATTTGGGGCCTTTAGAAATGTTCTTCTCATTATTATTTGAACTTATCTAGTACATTGTAATAAAATTTTGATTCTGTGGGTAAAAGTTTAACTGTTGAAACTTTATATTACATTTTTATTTCTGGAAACGCAGATATAATTCTTAAGAATATCTTTTAAAATAATAATAGCTAACACTTATATAGTAATTTCTATGTCAGGCTCCAGTCTAAATACTTCAAGTTATTAAAGTTTTTAATACTTGTAACAAATGTATAAGGAAGGTGCTATTAGTAGTGCCATTTTATAAATGATTGAATTGAATCTGAGATTGTTTAGGTCATCTCTTCAAGGCCACACAGTTAGGAAGTGTTTAAGCCAAGATTCTAGTCCATATGTGTCAGATTTCATAGTCTCTGCTTTTGCTAAAATTTATTTAATGAAGATGAATTTTAAATAACCGGGATGCTTTTCTAAAAGAAAATATTCAGATGCTAAATATTACTCTGTGAATAATAAAACTTTGTGAAAACATTTTATGTGTGTAAAATGGCCTCATCATTCTATGTGTGAAAACTGAAAGGAAACTGATTAAAGTGAACTATGAAATTGAGTCCCTGTGTCCTATTTTACAGTATGTAACTTAGAGTCTATAAATGACTCATTAATGCTGAGGAGAGTGCAGAAAAGCTGAAGAATTTACCTGAAGTGCTTTATTGCTAACTTCTCTCTGCCATTGCAAGGTTAGAGAAACTATAAGCAAGGACAAACAAGTATAATTTCAAAGTTGGCAAATGTTCCTTTCAGCTTCCCACTGTAGTCCTTGTTCTGTTAAGTTCTCAGTGGTTCTCGCTTTCTTATTCACAAGTTTCCAGTCTTCTTTATTTGCATCTCAGTTATTTAGAATTCTTAGTCTGGCTTGCCCTAGATTAACCCATACTCACAGAATCCAGATTTTAAGGGTTTTAAAGTTGGCAAAGCCAGTTATCTCAAAATAATTGAATCAGTTATAGAAACATACTCAATGAATAGTCTTTTATGTATTAACGGTATTTATTAGCAGGATGCTTCTTGTTAGTGTCAACAGGCAAGTGTTTTTGTAGTCAGACAAACTTGAGTTTGTTTTCCAGCTTTGCTATGCTTTTTACAGTATGTAACTTTTTACAGTATGTAACTATGTGAATTTGGGTAAGTTACTTTAAGTTTTTGTAGTTACCCAGTTTTTGTAGTCAGACAAACTTGAGTTTGTTTTCCAGCTTTGCTATGCTTTTTACAGTATGTAACTTTTTACAGTATGTAACTATGTGAATTTGGGTAAGTTACTTTAACAAGTCATTTTCTTATCTGTAAAATTGGAGAAAATAGTATCTACCTCCTTGAATTAAGCGTGCTTTTTTTTTTTATTTTAACGCGTGTAAAGTGTTTACCACATTAGATACTAAATGAACAATGCTCCTTTTTCTCATATTAAACATTGCCAGTGGTGGAAAACATGACATGCTGAGGCAGTTCTTACATACTATATCCTTGCATTAGCCTCAGCCCTCTTCCATTTAGATCTCATCTGCCCTTTTCTGGTTATTTTTGTATTCTGCAGAGTCTCCAACTCATGTTAACTGGTCCCAGTACCTGTCTGGACCTCAATGTTCTCATCTGAAAGGACGGATTTCATAGGATACATTTTACAATCTCTTCCCCCTCTTCCTGTATGTAATATTTGGCAATACTTTGTGACACTCTTAGATTTAAGTCTTTGCCATTTTGCTACTCAGTAACTGTGAAGCTAGTGACAATATGAATATATTTTCCTGCCCTTAACTTGTCATTTTTGGAAGTCAATTTTAAGGAGGTAATTCTAATGACAGTGTTTAAGGCAGAAAAGCATTTCATTTTCAAGTAAAATCTTACTTGAAATTGGAATTTCAATATCCAATACAATTACAGGCAGAATAGCTCCTGAATAAAGTAGGGTTGAGTATAAAGAATACCTCTCTGTTTGGCTTCTTGGCCTCAGATTCATCTTACTGCCACATTTTCCTTATAACTAGTGGCCTTTAAAGTAACTCCATGGACACTTTGAATTTCTTGAAACATAATTTTAAAATATTTATTTGACTGTGTTGAATCTTAAGTGCGGCTTGTGGGACCTTCGTTGTGTCAGGCAGGATCTTTGATTGCAGCACATGGACTCTCTGGTTGAGGCACAGCAACTCTGTAGTGCGGGGGATCAGTAGTTGTGGTGTTCAATCTTAGTTGCTCCTTGGCATGTGGAATCTCGGTTCCCAGGCCAGGGATCAAACCCAACCCATGTCCCCTGCATTACAAGGTGGATTCTTAACCATTGGACCACCAGGGAAGTCCTGAAACACAATTTTTAAACCACTGCTATAAGTCAAAGATGGTTTTTATGGTGGGTCTTTCAATAACCATGGCAAACTGAAGTAAACTACCTGTTCTACTCAGGGGCTTAAGGCTCAGGGGAGATTTAATTTCAAGGCAGCCTCAAGCTGCCATTTTTCTTTCTCCTACTTCTCAAAGAACTGATTATCCTAGTAATAAATAGGAAAACCTTTTAGGGTGGTTAAAGCTCCATGTAAACAATAGAAAACAAGCATGCAATAGAAAACTTTAAGACAATTTTAAGAAATAATGCATAAAATATGGTTGTTTTAAGAGTACTACATCAAGTGTCTCTTTTCTTCTTTTGCTCTTCTTCCTATGTCTGAGGTCAGTGTCTTCCTTCCCAGGAAAGTGTGTAGAATTCTCAGACACTATTGTTGTATGATTACAGTGAACGTTAAAATACTTGTCATTCTTTCCAAGGTATGGAGTGTTAACCCAATGATGTGACAATTTCATTAATTCTAATTACATTTGGTTTAGTTAGTGTTCTCCTGTGGTTTCAGTTTTCTTCTTGGAAAAAAATTATCTTTAGTTTTTATCAGCATAATTATTACATTTAGGAAGAGTGAGGGTTGCTTTATCTTACTTGTATAATTGATAGACTTACTCTTATTACCCCATGAGTAAGTATAACCACACATCATATATTATTATAAATTCTAAATTATAAAATTGCATTTCTTCTCATGCTACTCTTACACAACACGTATTGGTGTGTGGTATTCTGTCTTGAATATGGGTCCCCATAAACCTTAAACAGATGATAGTAGTTCAGTAGTATTCCTAGTTGTGACCTTACCTGTTAAAATTTTGCAATCCGGATTTCCCTTGTGCCAAGGGAACAATAGAGAATGTTGATTTGACATATTTTGCAGCTATATGAGGACTGGCTTCATATTTTTTACTACCTGTTTGCAAAACTTTGGGCATTTCTCTACATTTATCTCCTTTTTAACATTTCTTAAGACAGATATTTTAAATGGGAGAAGAAAATCAGTAACAATTTTTATAACAGGTTTATATTTTTCAATACAAATATAATTATATTTTTTTGCATACTTTTTGTCCATAAACCTATTTCAATTCCAAATTAGATAAGGCATAAAGACTGAATCAGGTTACTATTTTTTCACTTTCTGATTTATTTATCTTTAAGATATTATTATTATTATTCCCTTAATTAGATAATGCATAGACACGATTTTCTGCACAATAGTGAGGATTTCTTGAAATAGGTTTTCAGTCTTAGAATTATCAAATACTATTCAAATACTACTTTTTCTTCCATTCTGTTGCATATAAATTTTGAAGTGCAAAGTATAAAATTTGATTTTTTTTAAACTTGGCACATTGTTTTCTATGGAAAAAAAAATCATATTTTCTAATGAAATAAGCTTATATTCTATAGAAGGCAGAATTATTTGTCAAAAAAATACATCAAAATGACTCTGTTATGGGCACATGATACTTGATAGAGTGTTAATGATCTATTCTTTGAGTGCCACAGATTTAATGACCCACAATTGCCTACTCACACAGCCATTCCAGTTGCTAACTAGCCATGCCCCTTGCTTGCTTTTTCTTGTATCTTAATCAGCATATAAAGCAATACTGAAGTTGCCCCTGTTCCTTTCCCTTTTCTTCTTTCTGCCTCTAAATAGATGTCTTTCTTATTTTGTTCCCTTTCTCTTTTTCACTAGTCTATTACATATTTTTCAGTTTTCATCTGTGGACTTTAAGATTCAATCTTTGCATATCAATTCAAATAATTGGTTGATATCTTCTTTAACTAGTCATTTGACTCAATTGTTTTTGTCTCCAAATATTTGAGATGTATTTATACTATTTAATATTCTCAATATTTGATTTTTATGATTGCTCAATTCTTTTGCACCTTTCATTTTATTTAATTCATTTCTTTACACATTTTGTTGAGCATCAGGCTGTAATTAGGGATATAAGACACAGTTCTTGCCTTCAAAGAGCTCATGGTTTAATAAGGAAGTAAACATTGAAACTCTTGCAATTTTTGAGGTACTATAATAAAAGAAAAGGATAGGATACAATATAAGAAGCAGAAAGCGATAGTTTATCTGGATAAAGAATAATTGACAAAGGCAGAAATATTTGAGCAGACTCTTGGAGATTGAGTAAGCATGTTTCCAATTTAAAAGGGTGAGAGAAAGCATTTTTGATAAAAGTATTAGTGTTTACAAAGATAATGACATGAAATGACTTCAAACCCAGTGAGATATACTCAGGGAAATGCATGTTGTGGTAGAAGAGGTTGAGAAAAAGGTAGGTACCAGGAAATAGATGATTTTTATCTGATAGGTGAAGAGGAATAAATGCATAATTTATTTAAATTCAATTATCAGACCTCTTGATCAATAACATATATTTTCATGGGAATTTTACTTATGCCTATGTGAAAATAGATATTTTTGTGTAAAATCCTCTTATTAAAGGAGTTAAAATAAGGTTTTTGGTTTTGAGAAACAATTTCAGTGTAATGTGAAATACATTAGAACAACGATGACAGAGTTAGTTTGAAAGCTATAGAGACCACCAAGTTAAGAGATGAAGGCTTAGATAACTGTTATGCTGTGATAAAAAGAGGAAGGAAGAGTTTGAGGATCATTAAGCTATTGAAGAGTATGAAAAGGCAAAATGATAGGATACTGAAAGAGGAAGTCTCCAGGTCATTAGGTGCCCAATGTGCTATTGTAGATCACTGGAGAAATAACTCCAGAAAGAATGAAGGGATGGAGCCAAAGCAAAAAGAATACCCAGTTATGGATGTGACTGATGATAGAAGCTAGGTGTGATGTTGTAAAGAGCAATATTGCATAGGATCCTGGAATGTTAGGTCCATGAATCAAGGCAAATTGGAAGTGGTCAAACAGGAGATGGCAAGAGTGAACGTTGACAAGTTCTAGGAATCAGAGAACTAAAATGGACTGGAATGGATGAATTGAACTCAGATGACCATTATATCTACTACTGTGGGCAGGAATCCCTTAGAAGGAATGGAGTGGCCATCATGGTCAACAAAAGAATCTGAAATGCAGTACTTGGATGCAATCTCAAAAACGACAGAATGATCTTTGTTCGTTTCCAAGGCAAACCATTCAGTATCACAGTAATCCAAGTCTATGCCCCAACCAGTAATGCTGAAGAAGCTGAACGGTTCTATGAACACCTACAAGACCTTTTAGAACCAATACCCAAAAAAGATGTCCTTTTCATTATAGGGGACTGGAATGCAAAAGTAGGAAGTCAAGAAACACCTGGGGTAACAGGCAAATTTGGCCTTGGAATACGGAATGAAGCAGGGCAAAGACTAATAGAGTTTTGCCAAGAGAACGCACCAGTCATAGCAAACACCCTCTTCCAATAACACAAGAGAAGACTCTACAAATGGACATCACCAGATGGCTGACACCCAAATCAGATTGATTATATTCTTTGCAGCCAAAGATGGAGAAGCTCTATACAATCAGCAAAAACAAGACCCGGAGCTGACTGTCTCAGATCATGAACTCCTTATTGCCAATTTCAGACTTAAATTGAAGAAAGTAGGGAAAACCACCAGACCATTCAGGTATGACCTAAATCAAATTCCTTGTGATTATACAGTGAAAGTGAGAAATAGATTTAAGAGACTAGATTTGATAGAGTGCCTGATGAACTATGGATGGAGGTTTGTGACATTGTACAGGAGACAGGGATCGAGATTATCACCATGGAAAAGAAATGCAAAAAAGCAAAATGGCTGTCTGGGGAGGCCTTACAAATAGCTGTGAAAAAAGAGATGTGAAAAGCAAAGGAGAAAAGGAAAGATATAAGCATCTGAATGCAGAGTTCCAAAGAATAGCAAGGAGAGATAAGAAAGCCTTCCTCAGCGATCAATGCAAAGAAATAGAGGAAAACAACAGAATGGGAAAGACTAGAGATCTCTTCAAGAAACCTAGATATACCAAGGGAACATTTCATGCAAAGATGGGTCGATAAAGTACAGAAATTTTATGGACCTAACAGAAGCAGAAGATATTAAGAAGATTAACAATTTAAAAATAATAATAAAGCCAATATTTGAACAATTATTGAAGATTGCAAATTATGCTAATTTTGACAGACTTTAAGATTTTATTTAAAGTGTATTCTTAAATTCAATTCTGCCTTTTATTTGTTTAGTTGTTAACTAGTGAAGTTCATATTTGCAGTTTATTTTGGGGGAGAAATGTACATATTTTGGGCCTCCCTGGTGACTCAGATGGTAAAGAATATGCCTGCAATGCAGGACACACAGGTTTGATCTTCTGGGTCAGGAAGATTCCCTGGGGAAGGAAAAGGCTACCTACTCCAGTATACTTGCCTGGAGAATTTCATGGACAAAGGAGCCTGGCAGGCTACAGTCCATGGGGTCACAAAGAAGTGGACATGACTGAGCAACTAACACTTTTTTACAAGGAATGTGATGGAAAAATTACTATTAAAATGGCACCAATAAAGGTCAATCCCTTCTTAAATGAGAAAGATCTCATTCTTATACCAATCAGGTGAAACTTTTCTTAAAATATGATAAAAACTACATGGTCCTACTTTTTAGCACAGGGAACTTTTCAATATCCTGTAATGAGCCATAAAGGAAAATAATAGGAAAAATTATATATACATAGGAGAAACATTTTGCTTTACAGCAGACATTAACATAAAACAACTATACCTCAGTAAAATAAATTAAATATATATATATATATATGATAAAAACAAACTGGCAACTATGGGAACCCAAACATTCAGACAAATATTATACTTTGAGTCAAGGAAGAGTATGTACAATGAGAAGAAAAATAAAGCTGCTTTCTGACTATGAAAGGTGAGCAGAGAAAAGGAAGCTGGCTAAGCAAATGGAGACTAAAAATGTCAGGAATTGAAGTTATTGCAAGCAAAAGAAAAGCAGGTTTATGGGAGGAAGTGGTAAACAATATTGTAAGTCACAGTCAGTGACAGTAAGAATTGGTGACGGACAATATTTGTTGTTCTTAGAATTTTTGCACTTAGGCAGTAGGTGGCCATTTTCAAACTATTTTAGGAGAAGAAGAAATTCAGAAGAATCCAGTTATCTGTGACTTGAGATTAAATTAGGAAGTGAGAAATTCTAAGAAATGAAGGGAAACCAGTTTTTTGTTGGTTTGTTTAAGGAATTTTATTGTGAACAGTATAAAAAAGAGAGGGATAGTTCATAAGATCTCATTTTAAAAATTGGATTTTAATTTCAATATGGAGGATAACTAGTGTTTATACCTTTTTGGTGTAGGAAACTCCAATTAGTAGCTTAGGATTCAATAGATGTGAAGTAGAAACAGGAGTTTTGGCTTCTGCCTGCCATTAACAATTCATTTACTAGAGCTGGAAAATGACTGCTAAAGCAACCAGACAAAATGCTGTATTCTCATTTCTTTCCCATCTTTCAATTCTTAATAATAAATCTGTTAAATAAGAACAACTTGACATATAGAAGGGGGTAGCACTTTAGTTGATCCAGTTAACTATCTGCATTAATTATGTCACTTCTGGAAATGTTTTACGTAGAAACTACAAAGAAAGACAAAATTACCCTTCTTTGTATCAGTAATATTATCAAATGCTGCTAAATCAAAATCAGAATTCAGTATATGATTCTGATTTTGATCTAAAAATTAGAGCTTTGCTGTATTTTCTTATTTTAAACCTGGGCTTGTTTATCTCTCTCAGTTACTTTTTCTGTCTTGGTGCTATAGCCTGGTTTGAGATTGCTGGTGAATTCAGAGTTTTGATAATATCTTGTTAGCTTTTGATTTCCAGGGATTAGTACAATGCCTGGAAACTTAGAGATGTTCTCTCTAGACAGTTATTTACTAACTCATCCAATAAATTACTGTATTCCTTAATAAGGCTTTTAAAACCATGATACAGTAGTATCAAGCTAGTTAAAAATCATTTTGTGAATAAGTTTTATGTGACTAATTAGGCACTTTGGAAATACCTGGTCTTCAATATGGTAAGAATATTCTGAGTAATTTGGGTTCAGTATAAAGTTCAGTATCTGTATGGATGGTGAGTTGCTTCAGTCATGTCCAACTCTGCGATTTTATGCACTGTAGTCCCCCAGGCTCCTCAGTCCATGAGATTCTCCAGGCAAGAATACTAGACTGGGTTGCCATGCTTTCTTCTAGGGGATCTTCCTTACCCAGGGACCAAACCCACAGTTAAGTCTTTTGCAGGCAGATTCTTTACCACTAGTGCCACCTGGGAAGCCCCCAGTATCTGTATCCAGTTCCATTTCAGTCACTCAGTTGTGTCCGACTCTTTGCAACCCCATGGAATCACAGCACACCAGGCCTCCCTGTCCATCACCAACTCCTGGAGTCCACCCAAATCCATGTCCATTGTGTCGGTGATACCATCCAACCATCTCATCCTCTGTCATCGCCTTCTCCTCCTGCCCTCAATCATTCTAGCATCAGGGTCTTTTCAAATGAGTCAGCTATTCACATCAGGTGGCCAAAGTATTGGAGTTTCAGCTTCAACATCAGTCCTTCCAATGAACATCTAGGACTGATCTCCTTTAGCATGGACTGGTTGGATCTCCTTGCAGGCCAAGGGACTCTCAAGAGTCTTCTCCAACACACAGTTCAAAGCATGAATTCTTCGGTGCTCAGCATTTTTTATAGTCCAGCTCTCACATCCATATCCATACATGACTACTGGAAAAACCATAGCCTTGACTAGACAGATATTTGTCAGCAAACTAATATCTCTGCTTTTTACTATGTTGTCTAGGTTGGTCATAACTTTCCTTCCAAGGAGCAAGCATCTTTTAATTTCATGGCTGCAGTCACCATCCGCAGTGATTTTGGAGCCCAGAAAAATAGTTAGCCACTGTTTCCACTGTTTCCCCATCTGTTTGCCATGAAGTGATGGGACCAGATGCCATGATCTTAGTTTTCTGAATGTTGAGCTTTAAGCCAACTTTTTCTCTCTCCTTATTCACTTTCATCAATAGGCTCTTTAGTTCTTCTCTTTCTACCATAATGGTAATGTCATTGCATATCTGAGTATCTGTATCAGATCAGATCAGTCACTCAGTCGTGTCCGACTCTTTGCGACCCCATGAACTGCAGCACGCCAGGCCTCCCTATCCATCACCAGCTCTCGGAGGTCACTCAGACTCACATTCATCGAGTCAGTGATGCCATCCAGCCATCTCATCCTTTGTCGTCCCCTTTTCCTCCTGCCCCCAATCCCTCCCAGCATCAGAGTCTTCTCCAATGAGTCAACTCTTCGCATGAGGTGGCCAAAATACTGGAGTTTCAGCTTTAGCATCATTCCTTCCAAAGAAATCCCAGGGCTGATCTCCTTCAGAATGGACCGGTTGGATCTCCTTGCAGTCCAAGGGACTGCTATGGTCTTTCCTGTGGTCATGTATGGATGTGAGAGCTGGACTATGAAGAAGGCTGAGCGCCGGAGAATTGATGCTTTTGAACTGTGGTGTTGGAGTATCTGTATAGATGTCCCTATTTTTAAAATGTTGTAAATACGTGGAATTTAAGTAGTGTCTGTCTTTTTTTTTTTTTTTTCATAGGGTCAGTGAGAAGGTTATACTACATGAAACATAAAACTTAGCAATATGTTTTATGAGTTATGTTTTGGTGTCTAGACTAGAAAGTGTTCCTTAAAAGTTTAATAGACTTTCTTGATTTTTGGACCATAAATCATCTGTGGAAAAGTGAAATTGGATTGTTTCACTGTAACTCCCAAGTGGCAAATCATTTCAAGAGCTCTATGAATAGGTGCATTTGCACAATCTGATTGGCTACCCTAAAGGCAAGAGCAATTATATTATGCTAATATACATGTTATGCTCAGAAATCTGATTTTACCGTTCTAATACATCAATGTATATTGTCTTTTTCAAGAGGTGAGCTTATAGCTGTCAAGTTTTGTGTAAAGAAAGGTTTTAAAGATTAGCAATTGTCAAGTTTAGGGAGCTTGAAGCATTCTTACATTTCATGATAATGATTGAATCTTTCCTTTGACAGTAAATACAGAGCTGAATATAGTGATAACCTTGATTATTTATAACATGGTTTTGGAAACATTCTGGGAAAGGATTTTTACATCTTTATGTGACAATTATAACAACCTGAGGAAAATTATTTGAAAATTTGCTCATTAAAAACTTTGCAAAAAAGCATTTTGTTTGCATTGCCTAATCAAACGGAACAGTGGATACTTCATTTTTCCTAGGGCATATAATTTATGCTCAAAAATGTTGCAATACTTTTGTGACACCGTTTACCAAGGATTTTTATTTATTTTATTTTAAATAAATAAAACTCATCATAAGCTCATCATAATTTTTTTTGTGTGCATTTTATTTTTATTTTTATTTTTTTACAATATTGTATTACTTTTACTATACATCGAGATGGATCCGCCACCAGAATACACGTGCTCCCCATCCTGAACCCTCCTCCCTCCCCCCTCCCACACCATCCTCCAGGTCATCCCAGTGCTCCAGTCCCAGGCATCTGTTATCGGGCATCGTACCTGGACTGACTCGTTTCAGATATGATATTATACATATTTCAATGCTATTCTCCCCAATCGTCCCACCCTCTCCCAGTCCCAGAGTCCAAAAGTCTATTCTATACATCAGTGTCTCTTTTGCTGTCTCATAAGCAGGGTGATTGTTACCATCTTTCTAAATTCCATATATATGCGTTAGTATACTGTATTTGTGTTTTTCTTTCTGGCTTACTTCACTCTGTATAATAGGCTCCAGTTCCATCCACCTCAATAGAACTGATTCAAATGTATTCTTTTTAATGGCTGAGTAATACTCCATCGTGTATATGTACCACAGCTTGCTTATCCATTCATCTGTGGATGGGCATCTAGGTTGCTTCCACGTCCTGGCTATTGTAAACAGTGCTGCTATGAACATTGGGGTACACGTGCCTCTTTCAATTCTGGTTTTCTCAGTGTGTATGCCCAGCAGTGGGATTGCTGGGTCATAAGGCAGTTCTATTCCCAGTTTTTTGAGGAATCTCCATACTGTTCTCCATAATGGCTGTACTAGTTTGCATTCCCACCAACAGTGTAAGAGGGTACCCTTCTCTCTGCACCCTCTCCAGCATTTATTGCTTGTGGATTTTTGGATCGCAGCCATTCTGACTGGCGTGTAATGGTATCTCATAGTGGTTTTGATTTGCATTTCTCTGATAATGAGCGATGTTGAGCATCTTTTCATGTGTTTGTTAGCCATCTGTATGTCTTCTTTGGAGAAATGTCTATTAAGTTCTTTGGCCCATTTTTTGATTGGGTCGTTTATTTTCCTGGAATTGAGCTGTAGAAGTTGCTTGTATATTTTTGAGATTAGTTGTTTGTCTGTTGCTTCATTTGCTATTATTTTCTCCCATTCTGAGGGCTGTCTTTTCAGCTTGCCTATAGTTTCCTTTGTTGTGCAAAAGCTTTTAAGTTTGATTAGGTCCCATTTGTTCATTTTTGATTTTATTTCCGATATTCTGGGAGGTGGGTCATAGAGGATCCTGCTGTGATGTAAGTCAGAGAGTGTTTTGCCTATGTTATCCTCTAGGAGTTTTATGGTTTCTGGTCTTATATTTAGCTCTTTAATCCATTTTGAATTTATTTTTGTGTATGGTGTTAGACAGTGTTCTAATTTCATTCTTTTACAAGTGTTTAACCAGTTTTCCCAGCACCACTTGTTAAAAAGATTGTCTTTACTCCATTGTATATTCTTGCCGCCTTTGTCAAAGATTAGGTGACCATATGTGCGTGGATTTATCTCTGGACTTTCTATTTTGTTCCATTGATCTATGTTTCTGTCTTTGTGCCAGTACCATACTGTCTTGATGACTGTAGCTTTATAGTAGAGCCTGAAGTCAGGCAGGTTGATTCCTCCAGTTCCGTTCTTCTTTCTCAAGATAGCTTTGGCTATTCGAGGTTTTTTGTATTTCCATACAAATTGAGAAATTATTTGTTCTAGCTCTGTGAAGAATACTGTTGGTAGCTTGATGGGGATTGCATTGAATCTATAAATTGCTTTGGGTAGTATACTCATTTTCACTATATTGATTCTACCAATCCACGAACATCATAATTTTTAACAGGAAGAATTCCCTTTAAAATTGAGTAAACAAAAGTAAAAGCTACATCTCTTGCTTCAACTAACACAGAAACATAAGAAGATATATACTATACACTATAGACTTTTCACTTTTTATTTTAGATGGAGAAAAAATGAATGATGTGATGTTTAAAATCTTTAGTACATACAATTTTTCTCAAATAATTTCTAGTACCTCCTTCAGTAATAAGTCATGTAGCTAGATGACTGTATATCAAAAATTATCTGTGTAAGTCAAACATTTTATTCTAAATTTTAGCAAGGGTGATTCCATGAGTTAAGAGACAATTCATAACTTATGTTAATAGCTTAGTTATAAAAGGTAATTTTCTTTTGAAATAGTTTATATGGTGCTTTTAAAGGTTTTTCTTAATATGATGAAGTAAATGATATGTACCCTAGTTTTAAGCAGTTGGTTGAGTTCACTGTCATCTATGACTATGATTACTTTTGTTTAAACAATATAGTGTATCAAGACAGCAGTGCGGCATAATTTGATAGGAGAACATAATAAAATATAATGACATTTACTAGTCCCTTATACTCCCACTATGTTATTTTGTTAGTTCATTAAAGTGTTTTCTCTTTCACTTTAATTTTTATTGATCCCCAGTGAATACGAAAGCCTGTATGTAGCTCAACTCTTTAATTTGTTATTTCAGTAATTATTATTCTTGTTTTGTTTGTTAAATTTTTTTCACTAAAATGTTTTAAACATGGAATGTAATCTAGCAGGGAAGCATTATATTAACTTTAAAAATCCCTTGCTTTAATTTACAAGATATTTTTTTAATCTCATTATGGGGGATTTAGCAGCAACACTCTCATTTACACAAAAACAGGCCTATTGGCCTCTCTATGTAGGGGAATTTGCATCTGCATTTTAAAGCACTAAGCCTTTTTAATATCCCCTTGATAAATTAGCTTTCAGGATTCATCCAACAAATAGATGTGGGGAGAAACTGTAAACACTTAGCTAAGTGGTTACAGATACATAAGCAATTAAAATGAGGTAATTTTATTTGTGTAAAGAGTTTGGGCTTAATTTGAATCAGAAAGTGTCAAGGGGTCTGCTCAGGTTCCAATGCCACCAGTGCCAATGCCACCACAGTAACAATAAAAATCCATTAACAGTAAACAAAAATCCAAGGACAGTAAAAATCCAATCGAGAAGAAGTTAGGAGTTATGTCGGTTTCTTTTCAAAAGCTTCTGTCACAGAAATGACGAAGATGACACTGAAATGCAATGAACAGAGAGAATGGAATACCCTTTAATTAAAATGATTTGGATAGGTACATATTTTATCCTTCAGGTGTTTTTATTACTTGGGACATTTCGTTGGACTAAAATGAGATGACTTAGAAAGGAGTAGGATATGTAAATATTTTATTCTTACTGTTTGAGTCTTTCATTGTTTTATATCACAAGTCTTTGGCAACTTTAAAAACAATAAAATTAAAAGACCTTAGAAATTGTCTTTTTTGAGGACAGGAGGAGAAGGGGACGACAGAGGTTGAGATGGTTGGATGGCATCATCCACTCAATGGACGTGGGTTTGGGTGGACTCTGGGAGTTGGTGATGGACTGGGAGGCCTGGTGTGCTGCGGTTCATGGGGTTGCAAAGAGTCGGATACGACAGCGGCTGAACTGAACTGAGAAATTGTCATATCGTAAGAATTTTTCAAATTCACTGAATTTCTTATCTTTGCTTTGTTCAAAACCCTTAACATGTTAATTTTTAAATGTTGCCTTGTCAAATTTATCCTTAGATACCCTGCAATTTTGTTTTTTATCTTTTTAAAATTAAAAAATGTACCACTAGTATGTAAAAATGCAATTTTTCTATTATGTTGATTTTTATAAACAGCAACCTTGGGAAGTAATTATTGAATTTAAATACAAATTATAAAATTCTTCTGGTACCTCCATGTAGATACTCATCTCTATGAATAATGATAATTTGGATACTTCTTTAACAATTTATAGTTCTTATTTCTCTTGTCACATTGTACTGACTAAAATTTTTGTTAGATTTTAAAAAATATTTGATTGCAGCAAATATCTGTGTCAAGTTATAAAGGACATAATTCAGTTTTTCATTATTGACAGTACTAGTAACCTTTCATTACTGACAATACTATTAGACTTTACACATGTAAGCTTTTTTTCAGTTTTTAAAGGTTTTAAAAAATAGATATAAATTTTATTGAATGTATTGTCATCCACTGAGATATGAGAGTTAGTAACAACCTAGAGGGGAAGGAGGTGGGACAGATGTTCAAGTGGGAGAGGACATTTGTAAATCTATGGCTGATTCATGTTGATATTTGGTAGAAACCAACACGATACTGTAAAGCAAATATCTTTCAATTAAAAATAAAGAAAAAAATCTATTATCAAAGTAATTAAATCCTTAAATAACAATGTGGTCAGAAGGCATGATTCTTTTTTATAAACTGTTAGTTTCAGTTTACTCTTAAATACTTACTTTCATATTTATGAAATTTGGGCTTCCCAGGTGGCGCTGGTGGTATAAAGAACCCACTTGCCAATCAGGATTCGTAAGGGATGCAGGCTCGATTCCTAGGTCAGGAATATTCTTTGGAGAAAGGCATGGCAACCCACTCCAGTATTCTTACGAGAAGAATTCCATGGACAGAGGAGCCTGGTAGGCTATAGCCCATGGTGTTGCAAAGAGTTGGACACTGCTAAAAAGACTTAGTATGCATGTGTGCATGCATTAGAGATCTGGTTTTAATTTTATAGTCTGAGAGTTTGTTTGTATGGTTTTGGTATCCAGTGCATAGTTATATAAGGCAGTGGCACCCTACTCCAGTACTCTTGCCTGGAAAATCCCATGGATGGAGGAGCCTGGAAGGCCGCAGTCCATGGGGTCGCTAAGAGTCAGGCACGACTGAGCAACTTCACTTTGACTTTTCACTTTCATGCATTGGAGAAGGAAATGGCAACCCACTCCAGTATTCTTGCCTGGAGAATCCCAGGGATGGGGGAGCCTGGTGGGCTGCCGACTATGGGGTCACACAGAGTCGGACACGACTGAAGCAACTTAGCAGCTGTAGCAGCAGCAGCAGCATAGTTACATCGGTGAATGAGAAGAGTCTTTTCTTTACTTCTCGTCTTTGAAAGAGTTTAATATTAGATTATCAGTTCTTCAAATAACTGGAAGAATTTTCCAGTAAAACCTGAGCCTGATGGTCTTTACGGCATGATTTTTTTTTTTTAACAGTGGTTTGTTTCCTTAATAATTACATGAATATTATAAAAGTTCTAATTTTTGAGTAATTTTTTAGAAATGTTTCCAACACTTAGCATGTTGCCTAGGATCTTAAATACATTGACGTAACATGTTCCAAATTTTATTTTTGCCAATTAATTTCTATCACACCTATAATTATGTTCCCTTTTTCATTTGTATTATTATTTTTATTACTTCTCTCTTTTTATTTGTTAGATATTTGTTATTTTTCTTAATTTTCTTGAATCAACATTTAATTATTTGGAAGTTATGATCATTTCTATATTTTATTTACTAATACATTATGCTGTTTTTAAAATCAATTTCTTGTTTTTAACTTCCTTTGAGTTTGTCCTCTTTTTCTTTTTCTGGGATAAATTTAAATGCTTGGTGCACTAATTTTCAGTCTTCTGACAAAATATAAATAATTTATATTTATAGTTTTTTCTCTCTATGCTGGGTATGTATGTTCCTCAAGTTTTGATAACATAGTATATTTAATTGTTGGTATTGAGTTTTTAAAAATAATCATTATGATTTTCCTTCACTCTTAAATTCTTAGAATTTATTAAATTTTCAACAAATAAGGTTCTTAAAAATGAAACTTTCTAGTTTTCATTTCTAAATATTATTGTAATCAGAGGATAGTCATTATGAAATTTTCAGCTTTATAGTATGCATTAAATATTTGTAAACATTTCAAGAGTTCTTAGAAAATTGTATTCTTTCAAGTATTGTGAACCCAGTTCATTTATGACCATCATGTCAGTCTCATTACTTAATTTGTTCACATCTTCTGTGTACTTTCCTATTTTTTTTCTTTTAGTCTGCATGATCTGATAATTACCAAAAGAGTTGTTAACACCTGCCATTATAATGATATATTTGTTATTTTATTCTAGTGACAGTGTCAATTTTTTGCTTAAATATTTTGTAGCTATCTTATAAGTCCATCTAAAATTAAGCAGTTTTAAGCACTTTTTCTTTCTGTTGAATTAAATCTTAAATCAGTTTGTAGTGACTTTCATCATCTCTTTTTTGTGTGTTGATTTGTTACAATATTTTTTCCTACGATTTACTTTGAAATTAAAATAACTATATCAGATATTTTTTGTCTGTTTCTTTAGAATTTGCCTGACATCTTTTTCTGTCCTTTAACACGATCTTACAGTGTACTTATGCCTACTATACTTTTTTCCTAGGGGGTGAGGGGTTTTCCTCTTTAACTTACCAAGAGTATTGCTTTTCAGAAGTCTGGTATTATGGGAACTTAATTTTTTCAACCTGCCCCATTCTCTAGTTTCCAGGTTTTATCTGTCACCTTCCAGATTAGCTTGAGAGATCCACACTCTGCTTCTTAAGATAAAGGGGAATTTTTAGGATTATCTTTTCTTTCTCCAGGCATTCTTATAATTTTGGCTCCTGAATATTTTCTTTCCCTGAATTTTCTATCATCTCAACCACACATGTAATATTTTAGTCTTGATCTATATCAAGACTATTTTTCTTAAATCTGTTATGCTTTATTGCCAGAAACAAAGGAATACTTTATTTTTAAAAAATTTTTGGAAAATGAATACTTTAAAAAAATGTACTATGTGAAATTAAAATCTTAGACTCTGGAGGAAACTTTATTGTCCTAGCCAATTTTTAAAATTTATGTAGGCCCATGGAGAAGGAAATGGCATCCCACTCCAGTGTTCTTGCCTGGAGAATCCCAGGGACGGGGGAGCCTGGTAGGCTACTGTCTATGGGGTCACACAGAGTCGGACACGACTGAAGTGACTTAGCATAGCATAGCATAGTTTCTTCATTTAAAAAATAGGAATGTTAATATCTTTTTTGCAGCATTAGTGCTTTTTATTATAACTTGAATATGTGAAACCCTTGGCTCATCCTTAGACACATAATAATTGGTAATTAATGTTATTTTCATAAAGACTATTATGTTTAAAAAGTATTGTGAGGAATGCTTTTAAAAATAGAACAGATGTGATGAAACATAAGCTGCCAATGACACTATGAATGATTTTAGGTTAAAATGTATAGCTTCAATTTTGCAGTGATACAGGGAACAAAATAAGGAAATGTGATATTGTATGGCAAATTAGGCACAGTATTGGAGCTCAACCATTATTCAGCTTTTATCAAAAAAGAAGTGGCAACTTCAGAATTAATACACAGCCAATTTAAACATGCCATTACTATCTCAAAGCTTCTAACTGGATTGAAATTTATTCACTGACCTGATCAAGAATTCACGTCTGTCTTTAATACTTTCATTTTATTTGTTGTTCCTAGCTTTTATTCGGAGAAGGTGATGGCACCCCACTCCAGTACACTTGCCTGGAAAATCCCATGGACGGAGGAGCCTGGTTAGCTGTAGTCCATGGGGTCACCAAGAGTCGGACACAACTGAGCCACTTCACTTAAGCTTTTCACTTTCATGCACTAGAGAAGGAAATGGCAACCCACTCCAGTGTTCTTGCCTGGAGAATCCCAGGGACGGGGGAGCCTGATAGGCTGCAGTCCATGGGGTCGCACAGAGTCGGACACCACTGAAGCAACTTAGCAGCAGCAGCAGCAGCAGCAACAACTTTTATTACTCTTAAAGCATTTCAGCTTCATACTGATTAAACTAGAATATGGTAAAACTGCCTTATAACAAACAGTTGACTTTGTCTTTTTTTTTTTTTTTTCCTGTCACTATTTTCTAGTATGGAACAAGAAAATGCTCTTTAGATTTAGAGTGTTTTATAGCTGTGCATATACTTATGAAAATGTCCTTATGATTAGGACCACATATACATGTGAAAGAGAATCTTGAATAGATTGTTTTGCCATTCTGTTTTGAGACACTAATACCCATTTTTATTTTTTCAGTTAGATGAAAATACATAAGAATGAATTCCAAGAGTTAAAAGCATAATACTGCTATCCACTTCACTGCTTGAACTAAAAACCCTGGGATCATACTTGACTATTCTTTTCCCTCACATCACAAAGATGAAGATGTACTCGTTTCTAACATCAAAATACATATTGAATCATATTTCATTATTTCCAGTGCAACCATCCTCTCCAAAGCCACTGTCACCTCTTGTACTTCCTGACCTGTCTTGCTGTTTCTACTTTTTCTCTTCTATACCATACTCTGCAGAGCAGCTTGACAGATGTCTTTGAAATCAATGTTAGATAATGTTATTCTTCACTAAGATTCCTCCATTGTTCTTTCATTACATCTAAATGAAGTATAAAATCCTTGTAGTGGCCCCTGACTATTCCTTTGGGGGAAAAAAAAATGCACCATCCTTCTTTCTGCTTCATTTCAACTGTACCGACTTTCTTAGTGTTCCTGAAATGCTCTCCTTCAATATATACATGTCTCTCTAGCAGCACTTACCAGTTTTTCTCCCTTGACTTCTGTTTTGCTTCATGGCACTTATTACCTGACATTGTATTTTATGTCTGTTTATTATAGATGTCTTTACCCTAGCTGACCATCAGAATTACCTGACATGTATCAAGAATCATGAATTACCTCACATACCAGAATTACCTGAGACATTTTATATATATGACTCTTCTTGGCGGGGTAGGAGGAGTCATTTTAGGCTTTATAGCTTAAAAACTCTATACCTAGAGTTGAGAACTTCTGTGTATTTGTGTGTGTGTGTGTGTTTGTTTTTCCTGCTCTCAGTAGACTATAAATTCAGTAAAGGCTTAGCATTATTTATTTTGTTCACTGCTTTATTTCTAGCTCTCAGAATAGTACCAGGCACATAGAAAATTTTTCATAACTATTTGTTCATAATTTTAAAAAAATAGTTACCCCTTTTCATCTAGAATATATTTTTGAAAATGCACCATTGGCTCTACACCTCTCATTCCTTCATCAGTTTTTTTCACTAATTTAAGAAATATTTACTTAGTGCATTTAGGGAAGCAGACAATATTCTAGGCTCTCAGACAACAAGAGTGAAATAAATGTCTCTGTTTTTGTGAAGCTTTCATTCTCATATTGGTGGTACATTTTGTAGATAATTGTAGTTTTAGAAATTAAAAAAAAAAAAAAACTAAGTTCTTTCAAATAAGTTTTCATTATTCCCTTGTGCTACTTTGAGAAAAACCACTTCACCTCTTTGGGACTAGTCATAAAACTATTTTAAAGAATCCTTTTCCTTTAAATCAGTGTCACTGGAACTGTTATTTTTGTTTTGCTGTTTAAAAAAAAAATTAAGTAGTTTCAGAAGATTCTTTCTTAAACTATGACCAGTTAAAAGAAAACCAATTTTCTGCAAAAGAAAATCATTAGCTTGTAACAGATTTACAAGACCCACTACATCTGTCTTAAGAAAAGCTCTTAATCTGCAGAATAAAGCCAGCTTGAGTGATAACTATTGGAGGAGGAAATGGCAACCCACTCCAGTGTTCTTGCCTGGAGAATCCCAGGGACAGGGGAGCCTGGTGAGCTGCCATCTATGGGGTCGCACCGAGTCGGACACAACTGAAGCGACTTAGCAGCAGCAGCAGACAATTTTGACTAGATAATAATCTGTTTTCACTCTGATATTCTTTGAGACTGTTTTGGTTATGGACACTGGAGCTACTAGCAAATTAGGCTAAACAAGTATTAATATTCATTTTCTCCATGGAAGAAATATGAAGGAGAAGGTTGTAAATGACTTAAAGGTTTTACCTACATAATAAATTTAGTAGAATAGAGTAAATGGATATGTAAGTCCATAAGACAACTAAATGTGCATTTTTCGTGACTGTAGAATTTTATTACATCAATGTATTTGTCTTTAGATTAAAATATATATATATACAGCAAGACAGTAACTAATTTCACTTATGCTTATAAAAGCATCACAACCGTGATAAGTTCTTTCATTCAGTGTGTTTCTTCTATATAGGTTTCTATGACAAATTCAAGGAGTTTTTTTTTTTTCTAAAGTATTGAATATTCTTTTTAAAATTCTATTTTATAGTTTAACTCATATTAGTGTTTCTTTCTAAAATATGTTTCCTGGATGTTGGCAGTAATTGGAAAAAATATGATGTTAGCTGTGTTATTACATGGAATATAGTCTTTAAGAAACTTGAAGTCTTTAAGAACCGTGTTTCTTAAAATAGATCCTTAGAAAACAACAGGGTGGAAAATACCCTGAAATATACTTTTAATGACAACCAAGTGCCTGACCTTTTGGTGGTGCATTGCTTTATGAAAGAATATATTCATTTGACATATTTCAGAGACCTCTTAATTGTTGCATTTCTCCTCATATTAAAGCTGTGAATGATTTTTAGAAATTCTTCTGCAATGAACATATACACAGTATTTCTGACTTGATGGATTCATCATAATTTAGTGAAAAACTACCTTAAAATGCCCAATATCTACACTGGTTTAATGAGAATATAATATGTTAGTATATAAGAATATATTAGTATGGAAATAATAATTTGAACATATTTTAAACTAAATCTGGGTATATAAATATTTTAATATACCTAATGAAAGTTCAGCATTTTAAAGATTTCATAAATATTTAAATAATCATTAAATAATATAACATATACAAGAATATATGTTGACTATAACTTAGAAGAACATTAAATAACTTGATCTTTAAGTGAGGTTAGTAGTAAAATAATAACAATGTACCTGATAAATGTTACATAAGCTCTCTCAGAAAGCAGTTTTCAAGTGAGTTAAAAGAACAAAAATTCTTTGTAAGTAAAGTAGTATTATGTGAGGCTGGTCTAAATGTATAGTTTGTTGGACTCAAAAGTCCTAGATTTACTCCCTGTCCAAATCCTGAAAGATGATGCTGTGAAAGTGCTGCACTCAATATGCCAGCAAATTTGGAAAACTCAGCAGTGGCCACAAGATTGGAAAAGGTCAGTTTTCATCCCAATCCCAAAGAAAGGCAATGCCAAAGAGTGCTCAAACTACCGCACAATTGCACTCATCTCACACGCTAGTAAAGTAATGCTCAAAATTCTCCAAGCCAGGCTTCAGCAATATGTGAAACGTGAACTTCCTGATGTTCAAGCTGGATTTAGAAAAGGCAGAGGAACCAGAGATCAAATTGCCAACATCTGCTGGATCATGGAAAAAGCAAGAGAGTTCCAGAAAAACATCTATTTCTGCTTTATTGACTATGCCAAAGCCTTTGACTGTGTGGATCACAATAAACTGTGGAAAATTCTGAGAGAGATGGGAATACCAGACCACCTGATCTGCCTCTTAAGAAATCTGTATGCAGGTCAGGAAACAACAGTTAGAACTGGTCATGGAACAACAGACTGGTTCCAAATAGGACAAGGAGTACGTCAAGGCTGTATATTGTCACCATGTTTATTTAACTTATATGCAGAGTACATCATGAGAAATGCTGGACTGGAGGAAACACAAGCTGGAATCAAGATTGCCGGGAGAAATATCAATAACCTCAGATATGCAGATGATACCACCCTTATGGCAGAAAGTGAAGAGGAACTCAACAGCCTCTTGATGAAAGTGAAAGTGGAGAGTGAAAAGGTTGGCTTAAAGCTCAACATTCAGAAAACGAAGATCATGGCATCTGGTCCCATCACTACATGGGAAATAGATGGAGAAACAGTGGAAACAGTGTCAGACTTTCTTTTTCTGGGCTCCAAAATCACTGCAGATGGTGACTGCAGCCATGAAATTAAAAGACGCTTACTCCTTGGAAGGAAAGTTATGACCAACCTAGATAGCATATTCAAAAGCAGAGACATCACTTTGCCAACAAAGGTTCGCCTAGTCAAGGCTATGGTCTTTCCTGTGGTCATGTATGGATGTGAGAGCTGGACTGTGAAGAAGGCTGAGCACCGAAGAATTGATGCTTTTGAAGTGTGGTGTTGGAGAAGACTCTTGAGAGTCCCTTGGACTGCAAGGAGATCCAACCGGTCCATTCTGAAAGAGATCAGCCCTGGGATTTCTTTGGAAGGAATGATGCTAAAGCTGAAACTCCAGTACTTTGGCCACCTCATGGGAAGAGTTGACTCATTGGAGAAGACTCTGATGCTGGGAGGGATTGGGGGCAGGAGGAGAAGGAGACGACAGAGGATGAGATGGCTGGATGGCATCACTGACTCGATGAATGTGAGTCTGAGTGACCGCCGAGAGCTGGTGATGGATAGGGAGGCCTGGCGTGCTGAGGTTCATGGGGTCGCAAAGAGTCAGACACGACTGAGCTACTGATCTGATCTGATCTGCCACTTGTGGGACTTCAAAATAGTACCTTGCATGGGCCTTAGATTCCTCATTTGAGCATAGGTATGAAGGAGACACAAAAGACATGGGTTCAATTCCTGGGTCGGGAGGATCCCCTGGAGTACAAAATTGCAACCCACTCCAGTTTTCTTGCCTGGACAGTCCCGTGGACAGAGGAGCCCGGTGGGCTACAGTCCTTGGGGTCACAGAGTCAGACACAACTGAGGACACACACGCATAATAAACTGTAAACAGCAGGATTATTAACCAATATAATGTTTGTCTGGCAAAATTCTTAGTAAAAAGTAAGCACTCAATAAAGAATAGTACTAGGAAGATGATATATATCACTTTAAAAGAAAAGAAGTTTTATGGTTAAATAAATTTTGGAAATGTCCTGTGTAAAAAAGACAGTTTCTTTTCCCTTCGGTGTTCCTCAGAATGTGCTTGTGAATCACTTAAAATCCTACAAGGCCCAAGTTTAGTTAACTGTGGAGCTGCTTTTTTTTTTTTTTTTTAACATAGAGCTTTCTTGGAACTGCTATTCTTCCCACGCACTTTCTTAAATGACTTCTTAGGTAAACACCTACCTATTAATCATAATTCATGTAAGATTAATATTGCTTAGGTTTCCAGCTGCTTGAATTTTTTTTTAATTAAATGTCAAATGTAAGACTAGTGAATGTTTAAAAAATTTTTCATGAACATGACAGTATGACAACCAGATTTTTAGGAGTTAAGTCTTCAATGGCATTAAAACTAGTCTTTCCATTCTAGAAGTGCTCATAATCACCAGAGCATAATATCCATGAAGTCCGTATTATTAATAGTTATGTATTAATAAAATATTTCCTTTGTTAACAAAAATAGTAAATTAGAGTGAGATTGTTTACAGTTACAATTCTATTTAGATTTCAATAGCTTACTTTTTTGTGGAAAAATAATTATAAAAATTAAGAAGTACTGAGATGAGTATTACTTGACTCTCCAAAAACATTCATGGATTATTTTTTATAGCTGGTTTTAAGACTAGACTATTCAGTATGTTCATTTTTTATATATAAACTTGAAATTTAATCCTTAGAGTCTCAAATACCAACTTAATCTTGTACTGTATTTATTCTACTTGGTCTGCATATCTACAGTTTAGAAAATACACCATCCATATTACACCAGAGGGATGCACTTTAACAAAGAGCTTTTTCTTGCTTTCAAGGTAACTCCTAGCTCTTTGACACAACACAAGACTCTCCACAGCCTTGCACATGCCCACTTTCCATCTCAATCACCATAACCACTGCTGTGCACTTAAGCACTTTATGCTGTCTCACCACTTCGATTTTGATAGGTTCCTGCACACAGGCACTGGCAACCCACTCCAGTACTCTTGCCTGGAAAATCCCATGGGCAGAGGAGCCTGGTGGGCTGCGTCCATGTGGTCGCCAAGAGTCGGACACAACTGAGCGACTTCACTTTCACTTTTCACTTTCATGCATTGGAGAAGGAAATGGCAACCCACCCCAGTGTTCTTGCCTGGAGAATCCCAGGGACGGGAGCCTCGTGGGCTGCCGTCTATGGGGTCGCACAGTTGGACACGACTGAAGGGACTTAGCAGCAGCAGCAGCAGCTGCACACTTTATGTATCTTTGTTTGCTTGCCTTTGTGCCTTACTGCATATTGTTCTTATTGGCAGCTAACTACAATTCATTGTTCAAAATTCTACTGAGATATCACCAGTTCTGGAACCATTCAATTATGTTCCCATTTCATACTATTATTTCTGTTATTTTCAGTGACTGTGATGTAGTTTAATAAATTGTTTGTGTGCCTTTACTTAGGAATATAAGCATTTTTTGCAATTTTTTGTTTTTAATTTACTTTTTTATTGAAGTATAATTGCTTTACAGAATTTTATAAGCTTTTTGAGGGCAAGTATTATGAGCTGTTAATTCCTAGCATCTCACTGGTATCTTGCTCATTCTATGGTTGCTAGCTGTGATCTACTTCACTGTGTATTAGGAAATATTTCCATTAGGCAGGTTAACTTAGACATTTGTGAACCCTCCAAGTTCCCCATCTAGTATCTGGCAGTGCTTCATCTACTAAGTCATTATTCCTATGTGAATGTTATTGTATAACATTGAAAGGCTGTTCTTTCACACCCTAAACTTCCCTTTCCCAAAGATATCAGCTCACCCACTGATTTTATGAATCATTCAAATACCAACTGCATCTTACTGAGGCACTTGCTAGTAATGAATTTCTCAGACATGCTGAGCCCAGTAATATCCATTGAATTCTTATATTCTCCCTCAACCCTCTTTCTGGGAAGACTCTCAGTGTTCATCTGCCCCCACCGTGTACAAATTGGTCTTCATTGTCATGACCAAAATCATGCAGAGGGTGCTAGATTCGATAATCAAAAAGCAAGAACTTGAATTGAATATTCTTTTTAAATACATACTTAATTTTCTTATCTTCCTTTATTCTTTAGCCTAAATCAGTCATTTTCATGGCATCACTCTTACATTTTCCACAGTCAGTTGCACTAAAGTCCTATTTCTAGGTCTTCTTTTAGACAAAATTATCACAAAATGAAGATACTGATGAAGGTTAAGGCACATATTACTATGAGTTGCTTTGTGTAACTTTGAATTTACCTTTAAAATCTACCGTGGTCATGATAAGCTCATATGCACTCCCCACCCCACAACCAAAAAATCATTCCCATCTACCCAGTCCTCTTCCAGACTTCCATCAGCTAGTAAATGCTCACATCCTCCTATACCTGTGCCCACACGACCCCTCGGAGCTATAGCTAAAGCCAAGATTCCCTTGAGTTCCACATGTTTCTGCTCACAGAGAATAGATCTTTTATTTTTACTGAGCTGGTGTGGGTGAGAGGGTAGGGAAAGGAGGGAGGAAAAAGAAATATAAATAGCAAGCACGGAATGTTACAGTGTTTTAGTTGAGCCTGGCAGGTATGTAGAGTTGTATATAGCACATAAGGCCAAAAATTTTATTTTTATCCATTTTCATCACATTTTCTTTAGTGAACAGAAGGAAGAAAGAGAGAGTATGACTTTGTACTAATTAGAAAAACAAAGATAAAAGTGGACATTTTGAAATTGGACATTTTATGGGTACCTTTTGTTCTTTTTCTTCTGTTTTTATCCAACACCGTCTTTCTTGTGACTTGCTTCACCTGCTTGTGTCCTCACCTCGTTTTATCAGCTGTCTGGAGCTGCTTCTGACCTATCTCACACGCATGGGATGTGGCAACCACAGGTGTCAGCAGCTCTTCACAGCTGATAGAGCCATGCTTTCACTTGATTTTCCCCCATTAAAAAGAGAAAAACACAAACACCTGTTTTGACTCATCTCCCTTCCTTTTCTCCAATTGCAAATTAAACTGACAAGCTGGCTGGACAGTGGCAGAGGGGACTTACTTTTCAGTCAAATTATTTTAGTCTCTTTTTTTGCCAGTGTATTCTCTACCTGTCATTTCCTCCATGTAAGTTTTTGACAGCTAGAATTGTTTTTATTGTACATTCCAGTCTATGCTTTTAATAGCTAAGGTTTTTTTTTTTTTTTTTTCACTTCCTGAATTTAACTAGCCTAAAATAACTGTCTGACCTCCATTTTGAGCTATGTTGCTAAAGTTACAAATATCTACCCTGGATTTTATTCATTCTTTGAGAACACAAGTATTTATAATATGTCAGTGTTGCCAGGTGTTTGAGGCCAAATATATGAATAACACATGATTCCTGGTACTAACTAGTTCAGCCTGTAATGGCCAGTTAAATACAGCATAAGTGAATATGTAGCCATGTGGGGAGACAAACCTGGATATCCTGAATGGATAACTCCTTAGGATGCACGGAAGCTATCATGGAATATTACTTGCTCTAGTAGCTTTAGGATGCTACTTGTATGTTTGTAGATTATAGTGAAGGGTCTTTTGGGGCTACTTTGTCCAATGAGTGTTTTCCTGGTGGCTTAGTCAGTAAAGAATTCACCTGCAGTTCAGGAGACCTCCTGCAATGGCAGAATTCTCAGGTTTGATTCCTGAGTCATGAAGATCCCCTGGAGAAGGCAATGGCAACCCCCTCCAGTATTCTTGCTTGGGAATTCCCATGGACAGAGGAGCCTGGTGGGCTACAGTCCATGAGATTGCAAGAGTTGGATACAACTTAGTGACTAAATCACCACCATTGTACAATGACTTTTTCATCTTGAGGTTGTGCCCAAACCCAAAACCCTACATTTAAAAAGAGAATGATTTTAAAAAGAAAAAATATGGGGAATTTTTTTTAATTTTGAATTTCAGTGAAATTAGAATATCACATAAGGATCCATTTGCTAACCTGCACTTCTCCTCAGTCCTCATGTGCCTCATTATTACCTCAAATACATGATGGTTCACTTAACATATTTTCTTTGAGAAACAAAGAAATTGTAAGAGTCAAGTCTTTGGTAAAATATTAATATACTTAATGAAATGGCTAGAATTAGTAAACTATAGAAATTCACCTTTATCATCAGAGTTTATTTTTGTAGAGTGAAATTCAGTTTTCTTTAAATTTCCAAACTGGAATCACGTAGTTTTTGAGCATAAGAAAATAAATGAGTAAATGTTTTTACCTAGCTCAGTTTTATACAAAGCTATAGTTTTGCTTGGCTTCTGATATCCATTTATTCAAATTTGGCCATAGGACAGTGGATAACAGCATAGCAGTGGCAGAAAAAAGTCACAGCTGGTGGAGAAAAATGACCTTCTACAGGAGCACCCTGGCTTCCCCTTCTGCCAATCAACTCAGCTCACAGTAAGCCTGACCCATAAAAGTGGTCAGGTTAGATAGGAAAGAAGAAAACTTCTTTTGTTTTTATCCTCTTAACTTAGAGAAAAAGTTTTAAATGGATTTAATGCCTCCATTCATTCTGGGATACCTATTAAAAAAAAAAAGAAAAGAAAACACCTCTAAACAGGGAGAACCATATAAGAAGTTATGAAGGAAATAGTCAATCTTAAAAATGAGCCCAAAGACATTTATGATTGCAAGTGAATTCTTATCAGTTTCCTTCTAGGATAAATTGAGGTATCTAAATGACCTCTTCTCATTTTAATTGCCCTGGTGTTAATGTTTACTCTCCTTTTCTTATGAAAAGATAGCAATTATTTTAGGTGGAGATTTTTGACCTCTAGAAAGAAAAAAAAAAAAAAAGACCTCACAAACATAAAAACATATGCAGTTAAATATAGACTTATTGAAACATACAAAAATAGACAAAAATGTGTACCATTAACTTTGACCTTGATTTCTCATTTTACACTCTCATCAAAAAACAGTTAACAATGTGCTTATCTCCACTGTGCTCTGTAAGGAAGGTAAGGATGCTGCAGAGATGATTTGACACTAAGTCAAAGAAACCTGCTAAAGGCAGTCTAACCTTGTCTTTGCAAACCACATTATTTTGCATAGTTTTTCCCCACATAAGTCATGCCAGTACCTTAGAAATGGAGATTCATCTCCATGTTATTTTAGTTACTAGTATTATTCTCTTTACAGCCTTCCCAGGTGGTAAAGAATCTATCTGCAAAGCAGGAGACCTCGGTTCAATTCCTGGGTCTGGAAGTTCCCCTGGAGAAGGGGGGATAGGCTACCCACTCCAGTATTCTTGGGCTTTCCTGGTGGCTCAGATGGTAAAGAATCTGCCTGGAATGTGTGAGTCCTGGGTTCAATTTCTGAGTTATGAAGATCCCCTGGAGGAAGGCATGGCAACCCACTCCAGTATTCTTGCTTGGAGAATTCCATGGACAGAGGAACCTGGAAGGCTACAGGCCTTGGGGTCGCAGAGTCAGATGTGACTAAACACATCACAGTATGATTCTTTTTAGTGGAAATTTTGAAAATATTTTTATTTCTGTATTAATTGTAATATTCTTGCTCATCATATCGTACAGTTAGGTACTTGACTAATCAGTGTGTGCTTAATGTCCAAACATAATATACCTGAATGGAGCATTCTCTTCCCTTCCTAACACCCTCACCAGCATTAGGCTGTGTACTGACCAGGAGAGAATGTGAACAAGTCAATTGCTTTAGTGGTACTGGTACTTATACAGGGAAATAATTATTCTGATAGAACATATATTACATTTTGTGGTGGAGAATTATGATTATAGGCATTTAAAATGCATGGAATGTTTCTGCTTGAACTATATGGTCTGGAAGGCCTTTTTTTTACACAAGGCTTATTTACGCTCAGAACTCTAAATTTGCCATGTCATTTTAACACATTCTTGGGGGCTGACAGAGCTGGAATACTTTCATAGGCTAATGTAAGTGGACACACAGAAGTGCCAAAGTGCATTAGGAAAATGGAAATCTATTCTGCTTCATGGTTGAATTTACTCTTCTCCAGAGACTGAATTTATTTGCATATTTTATTTCAAATATATGTGAGTTACACTGAAGAGGGTTTGAAATTAAATAAATGCCACAATTAAATGGCAGACATGGCAATGGCATACCTAGTAGCCTCTCATAAATTTTTCTTTTCATAAGAATTTACATCTTTCTTGCTTTTTTGATTAAAAAAAGTATCTGTCCTGTAAAAGTGAGTGAAATATTATTGGAAAAGATTGGCCACTTACAGGTTTACTTGAGAATTAGTTTGTGTTACTAATACTTTTTGAAGAATTAAAAGATAAGTTGAATCAAAAGATAGGTAAAATTATATAGTTTACTTTTCTAAGGGGTTCCTTTTGCTAAATACTCTTTCCTCAATCTGTGCATGATAGTCTGTTGATGAATATTTTCAAATATTGAAGTCACTGGAAACATTTTACAAATGATCGACTTACTGCTCAATGGCTTCCTGGTGGCTTAGACACTAAAGAATTTGCCTGCAGTGCAGGAGACCGGGGTTCGATCCATGGGTGGGGAAGATCCCCTGGAGAAGGGAATGGCTCCCCTCTCCAGTATTCTTGCCTGGGGAATTCTACGAACAGAGGAGCCTGGTGAGCTATAGTCCATGGGGTTGCAAAGAGTTGGACATGACTGAGTGACTAACACATATTTATTTTTAAAAAAAAGACATTATACCATGTATTTATTATAACAACTAAAATTCTTTGTAGCAATTTGGATCCAAGTGTTAAAAATAAGCTTTTATAAATTTCAAATACATACAAGTCTAAATGTGTTTAATTATAAAACATGAATGCTTGCTTTTATAAATAATAAAATAATTATTAACACTTTGACACTTTACTGTTTTCATTAATAATTGTAAGAAGAAATATTATATAGGTGAAAGTTGCTCCTAATACCAAATAAGTATTTCATCAATTAGGATTTGTATTTATGGCTTAGAGTCATACATTTACCTTAGTAATTTAATTCTTGATTTTCTTGTACACACACACACACACACACACACACACACACACAGACATAGTAAATTCAGCAAAGGGAAAAGAAAAGGGACAAATTGTGACTTAAAGTAGTTGGTTGTTATGGAAAGTTTATTGACCTCTGCAGCAGCAGCAACAGGACTGAATATTTGTGTCTCCCAAAACTTCATATGTTGAAACACTAAAACACTAATCCCTAGTATGATGGTTGGAGAAGGCAATGGCACCCCACTCCAGTACTCTTGCCTGGAAAATCCCATGGATGGAGGAGCCTGGTGGGCTGCAGTCCATGGGGTCGCAAAGAGTCGGACATGACTGAGCGACTTCACTTTCCCTTTTCACTTTCATGCATTGGAGAAGGAAATGGCAACCCACTCCAGTGTTCTTGCCTGGAGAATGCCAGGGATGGGGGAGCCTGGTGGGCTGGCATCTATGGGGTCGCACAGAGTCAGACACGATTGAAGCGACTTAGCAGTAGCAGTAGCAGTATGATGGTATGTGCAACTGAGGCCATTGGGAGGTAATTAAATTATAAAAGTGGAGCTATCATGATGAGATAAGTGTCTTTATAAGAAGAGCAAGAGAGATGTTGCTTTCTCTTCCTATCTTGTGAGAACATAGCAAAACAGCTGTCTGCAAAGAAGAGAGCTCTCACCAGGACCTAACTGTGCTGGCATCCTGACCTCAGGCTTTCTAACCCCAGAATTATGAGAAATAAATGTCTGTTGCTTAAGCCACCCCATCTATAATATTTAGTAGAGCAAAAAAACTAAGTTACCTGTATTCTCTAAATCTGTTTCCTCCTCAATTAATAAGAGATGTTGATCATGCAAGATAAAAGAATTGGGAGGAAAGTGCACCTTTTGTTTTCTACCCATTAACTTCTGAGTCACTTATCTATTAATTTCTCCCTTACTACATGAAAAATGGCTGCTGTAAATGAACTATAAGTCTGTGGTACTAAGTTGACTAAATAGTTCTATAATAATATAAATTATAACCTTTATAATATTATAAAAATAATGCAGTGTAGTTGAAGTGATGGAATTCCAGTTGAGCTATTTCAAATCCTGAAAGGTAATGCTGTGAAAGTGCTACACTCAATATGCCAGCATATTTGGAAAACTCAGCAGTGGCCACAAGACTGGAAAAGGTCAGATTTTATTCCAATCCCAAAGAAAGGCAACGCCAAAGAATGCTCAAACTACCTCAAATTACACTCATCTCACACGCTAGTAAAGTAATGCTCAAAATTCTCCAAGCCAGGCTTCAGCAATATGTGAACCATGAACTTCCTGATCTTCAAGCTGGTTTTAGAAAAGATAGAGGAACCAGAGATCAAATTGCCAACATCCGCTGGATCATGGAAAAAGCAAGAGAATTTCAGAAAAACATCTATTTCTGCTTTATTGACTATGCCAAAGCCTTTGACTGTGTAGATCACAATAAACTGTGGAAAATTCTGAAAGAGATGGGAATACCAGACCACCTGATCTGCCTCTTGAGAAATCTGTATGCAGGTCAGGAAGCAACAGTTAGAACTGGACATGGAACAACAGACTGGTTCCAAATAGGAAAAGGAGTACATCAAGACTGTATATTATTACCCTGTTTATTTAACTTATATGCAGAGTACATCATGAGAAACACTGGACTGGAAGAAACACAAGCTGGAATCAAGATTGCGGAGAGAAATATCAGTAATCTTAGATATGCAGATGACACCACGCTTACGGCAGAAAGTGAAGAGGAACTAAAAAGCCTCTTGTTGAAGGTGAAAGTGGAGAGTGAAAAGGTTGGCTTAAAGCTCATAATTCAGAAAACGAAGATCATGGCATCCGGTCCCATCACTTCATGGGAAATAGATGAGGAAACAGTGGAAACAGTGTCAGACTTTCTTTTTCTGGGCTCCAAAATCACTGCAGATGGTGACTGCAGCCATGAAATTAAAAGACGCTTACTCCTTGGAAGGAAAGTTATGACCAACCTAGATAGCATATTCAAAAGCAGAGACATCACTTTGCCAACAAAGGTCCGTCTAGTCAAGGCTATGGTCTTTCCTGTGATCACGTATGGATGTGAGAGTTGGACTGTGAAGAAGGCTGAGCGCCGAAGCATTGATGCTTTTGAACTGTGGTGTTGGAGAAGACTCTTGAGAGTCCCTTGGACTGCAAGGAGATCCAACCAGTCCATTCTGAAGGAGATCAGCCCTGGGATTTCTTTGGATGGAATGATGCTGAAGCTGAAACTCCAGTACTGTGGTGACCTCATTCAAAGAGTTGACTCATTGGAAAAGACTCTGATGCTGGGAGGGATTGGGGACAGGAAGAGAAGGGGACGACAGAGGATGAGATGGCTGAATGGCATCACTGACTCAATGGATGTGAGTCTGAGTGAACTCCAGGAGTTGGTGATGGACAGGGAGGCCTGGCATGCTGCAATTCATGGGGCTGCAAAGAGTCGGACACAACTGAGTGACTGAACTGAACTGAACTGATGTAAGATTTTGTATCATTTTCTTGTATCATGCTTGTTTCCATAAGCCCAACACAATAAGGAAAATCTAGTAATATAAACAACTTCAATTAATATAATCTATAAACAAAATTTAATCCTGTCATCCAATAACTTCTTGCCTTCCTTCATGGCTGTTTTGATTTGCAAATTCCCATTTTTTTCTTAAAAATACCCAAATAGTAGCTTTTTATTTTAATGTCTTAACTTTTGTGCTGCCGTCCTCCTCTTCTTTTTTGCATTACCCTCCCACCAGTATTTCCTCTTTGCTTACTTAACTTTCTCATTAAAGTCTGCCAAAATCCCTTGAGAGTAATATTGAATGTTTGCTGCTGCTGCTAAGTCGCTTCAGTCGTGTCCGACTCTGTGCGACCCCATAGACGGAAGCTCACCAGGCTCCCCCGTCCCTGGGATTCTCCAGGCAAGAACACTGAAGTGGGTTGCCATTTCCTTCTCCAATTCATGAAAGTGAAAAATGAAAGTAAAGTCGCTTAGTCGTGTCCGATTCTTAGCGACCCCATGGACTGGAGCGTACCAGGCTCCTCCATCCATGGGATTTTCCAGGCAAAAGTACTGGGGTGGGGTGCCATTGCCTTCCCCGAATGTTTGCTGGCAGGCTGCATCTTGGTGTGTTGCTTCAGTTTGAGTTTCATTACAAAATGTTGAAATTTACAAAGCATCCTATAAAAGTCTGTATTGTATCAGGCAGGGCACAATAGAATCAGAGTTGTAAAGGCTAACTTTGGCAAGTTCAACATTTCAGACAGGTGTAAGGTCATCAAGGCTAAAAAGATAGTTTAATCATTTGAAGAAGTATTTTAGGTTATTCCTGTATCAGGAAGTTTGTAAAAGAGCCACCATCTAAACACATAATTTAATTTCTTTCAAGCTTTTCTATAAATCTGTATTCCAGTTGTGATTTGCTAACCTTTAAAGTGTCCATCTTACTGTTGTTTAGTTTTAAGTGCTACTTTCCAGTCACTTTACAGTTTAATAACAGGTGTAACCTCTCAAAATGTTTTTATTCATGTGCTATTGAAATTGTAGCCCATTAGCAGCAATTATTTTGAGTAAACTTAGGAGCATGGAGCATTTTACATTTGATGTGTCCTTTGCATTGATTTAAGGAAACTGTGAAAGATCTGTGGTCAACTCTTTGGTTCAATTTGTAAAGAATAATTAATGAATTGCTGAACTGCATTTTTGAAAGTTAGTATTGATTTACATTTAAGAGTAGACAATGCATATGACATTATTGATTAGCAATGTGAATAAATTTTTAAATATCATTTCCTCATGCAATATGGTTTCATTATTCCAACACTCTTTCACCCAATTCTTTAAATTGTTATTGAATATTTAGTCTATAGGCCACATAAGAAAGTATACCAAACACCTATATACTATCCTTTCTGTTCTCTAATGATCAGTCTATCACTCCATTGGACCATGTGTTGCTTGAAATTCTATCACCTTGTTCTCCTGGACCAGGTGTTGAACAGCTCTTATTAATTAGCTGACATTAGAATCATCTTTTTATTTGCCCAAGCAGCACCGCTGAGTTGTGCTTTACTCATTCTCTATAATGGCACCCCACTCCAGTACTCTTGCCTGGAAAATCCCATGGATGGAGGAGCCTGGTAGGCTGCAGTCCATGGGGTCACAAAGAGTCGGACATGACTGAGCCACTTCACTTTCACTTTTCACTTTCACACATTGGAGAAGAAAGTGGCAATCCACTCCAGTGGTCTTGCCTGGAGAATCCCAGGGATGGGGAAGCCTGGTGGGCTGCCGTCTATGGGGTTGCACAGAGTCAGACCTGCAGTATTTATGGTGCCCTCTTAATTTCAAAGGACTTGACTAATCCCTAGTTGCCTACCTGTCATTAATTTTGTTTCCTTTTGCTTTTCTTGGATAGTGTCTGATGATAATGTTTATATTTTAATATTCAGCACTTTTTTTTTCTTTGTGGCAAGTCCAGTATACTAACTTGCTGTGGATTTGTAATTATGCATCAAATTTGATGCCTAAATAAGTGCTCCTCAATATCGATGTGTATGCAAATCACCTGGTAAGCTTGCTAAAAGGCAGATTCTAATTTAATGGGTCTAGTGTAAAGTCTGAAATTCTGCATTTCAATCAGATCCTGAGTGATGCTTGTTTTGAGTAGTTACTTTAAGCATAGAGACTGAAGGGTAGAAATTATACACGAAAATAAACAATAGATGCTCCAAAGCACCCTCACCTGAGGACAGGTTGGTGAATTGCTCATTGGTTCATTGTTATATATTATTTAAAAGAAGGAGAGTCTGTAACATAAGACTAAAGAAAAAAATTAATGTTTCTTTTAAGAGCATGACACATGTTGAAAAAAATGCATTCATTTCCTCTGATATTAGATGGTAAATAATTGACTAAAACACACAAAAGTTAACATATTATTAAATTTGTAAAACTAGACATTTCAAAGAAATTTAAATAACTTTCAAATTATGTTTTTTGTAGGATATAACGTTTATAGTAGGGCTTCCCTAGGGGCTCAGTGGTGAGGAATTAACCTGTCAATGCAGGAAACACAGGTTAAATCCATGGGTCAGGAAGTTCCCCTGGAAAAGGAAATGGCAACATACTCTAGTATTCTTGCCTCAGAAATCCCATGGACAGAGGATCCTGGCAGGCCACAGTCCATGAAGTCATTTAATAGTTGGATATGACTTGGAGACTAATCAACAACGACAGTGTTTATACTGTCAAAGTTATTAAAGCTTAGACTGCTCAAAGTTTTTTGGACATTTCCCTCCAAATCTATTTTCTCATCTGTAAATTGGAAACAGTGTAATTATGGGGCTTCCCTGGCAGTTTAGTGGTTAAGACTTTGACTTCTTGTACAGGAGGTACGATCTCTGGTTGGGGAGCTAATATCACACATGCCTCTGGGCCAAAAAATTGAAGTTATAAAATGGAAGCAATATTGTAAAAAAAATTAGTAAAGCCTTTAAAAATGAAAAAAAATGATTGTATGAGTAATATGCTTAGCACATAGTATTCAATAAATAAGGCAATGGCACCCCACTCCAGCACTCTTGCCTGGAAAATCCCATGGACAGAGGAGCCTGGCAGGCTGAAGTCCATGGGGTCGCTAGGAGTCGGACACGACTGAATGACTTTCCTTTCACTTTTCACTTTCATGCATTGGAGAAGGAAATGACAACCCACTCCAATATTCTTGCCTGGAGGATCCCAGAGATGGCGGAGCCTGGTGGGCTGCCGTCTATGGGGTCGTACAGAGTCGGACACGACTGAAGCAACTTAGCATAGCATAGCATACTTATTACCTTTACCCAAAGTTCAAAATTAAGAAATAAGAACATTTATTAAAATGGTTATAAATTATGACTTTTCTAGAACAGCCATCACCCTGATATTCCAATTGTCAGAGTAAGCTTGGGATCTAAAAATAGACTTTCAAGTCAGATATTAGTGTGTGTATACCTAGACCCTTGATTGGGGGAAGGCAGGCACCCCACCCCAATACTCTTGCCTGGTCCCTGGATGGAGGAGCCTGGGCCCTCCGTGGGCTCGCGGCGCACGACTGGCGCTTCCTTCACTTTCACTTTCATGCATTGGGAAGGAGCCCCACTCCGTGTCTTGCTGGGTCCCAGGGACGGAGCCTAGTGGGCTCCGGGATCGCGGTCCCGACTGAGCGACTTAGCAGCAGCCGCAACCCTTGATTATTTTGATTAGCTTTCATGAGCCTTGGATTTAGCATCAATCTTAGTATAAATAAGATGATGGATATTCAGCTCCCAATATGGTGACCAACTCAAAATAGAGATCCAGGTGTCTTGAGAGAAAAAAATAATAACTTAAACACAGTGAAATTTAAAGCAGATTAATTAATTACAAAATAATCAAAATAGCACACCCTATCAAGGGCAAAGTCTTAAGAGTGATGCTGTAAAAGCTCAATAAGTATTATTGCTGCTGCTACTGCTGCCAAGTCGCATCAGTCGTGTCCGACTCAGTGAGACCCCATAGACGGCAGCCCATCAGGCTCCTCTGTCCCTGGGATTCTCCAGGCAAGAATACTGGAGTGGGTTGCCATTTCCTCCTCCAAATAAGTGTCCTTAGTATTCTGTAAATGAAGTGAAAGGTACATATTTTTAAAGATCAGAAGTGACTGATGGAAAGCCAAGACCAAAAATATCAAGGGGAAAAAAAAATTATGTTGGTCAAAATGCAAATACCCTGGAATCTTGGGAATAAGAAACAGTGTATTTTAATATTTTTAAGAATACAAAATTAATAAATCTGAATGAAAATAGATGCTTGTAAATAGGGCTTCCCTGGTGGCTCAGTGAGTAGAGTTTGCCTGCAATGCAGGAGACCTGAGTTCACTCCTTGGGTCAGGAAGATTCCCTGGAGAAGGAAATGGCAACTCACTCCAGTATTCTTGCCTGGGAAATCCCATGGACAGAGAGGATCCTGGCAGATTGCAGTCCATAGGGTCACAAGAGTCTGCCATGACTTAGTGACTAAACCTACCTTTAGTTCTGAAGCCAAGCCCCATCTGTTAAAGTCCTTGCATATTGTGATTAACTTCCTTAAAATCTTCTGGTGTTGTGTTACCTTCTTAAGACAGGGGGAAAAATGGAGAAAAAACACAATAATGCATCAGTTACCTTGAGAAATAATCTCAAGACAGTCTGCAAAAACTAATAGTGGACATTATTAAACATGAAAGGGTTGAGTGAAAGGGGAAAGTTATAAAATCCTATTCAAAGTTGAACTCTTTTAAAATGTAAGATATTTCCTAGGTAACAATGGCCTCATTGAAGCCTGGGGTGGACACTGTTGTATTCCTTTTCATTCCTATAATTCTGTGAAGTCAAGATAATTGGTACTCAGAATGTACATCTTAGAAATTGAGATATATCAATGAGGCGATACTGAGAACCAGTATAAAGCCTGGTGTTTATGTGTTTCGTAGATGATGAAATAGAAGGCAACTAATTCAATCTCATATTCACAAATTTAAGCAAACTATTGATCATTTAATATAGGCCTGATGCTATGCTAAAATATATATGTTACATGGATCATGACCTAATGGAATAGAAACTCATTTACCTGAATTATTATAATCCCAGTGTTTATGCTAAATAAAAATGTATTTTTATATAGTATGTATACACACTTAACAATTATAGTTTATATAAACTTATGTGTAAATTTATACATTATATATATATGTATAACATATACTTAAGACATAATATGTAATATAATATGTAATATATATGAGTAAGAATCTATATAGGAAAAGGAGTACAGGCTAGGACAGGCATTGTAGGGAGAAAAAAAATAACACGAATGTAAAAAGTACAAAAATAAATCTTTTATTTTGCTTTAGTGTACTGTGTGTGAGATGATAAATAGCATTGTAAGACTGGAATGGTAGATTAGAATTCTGTTATGAAAAGTATTGAATTCTATTCCAGTGACTTTGGATTTTATTTTGGCAAAACTGGGAAGCTATGTGAATTTCCTAAGCAGTAGAGAGTCATGATCAAAACTTTGGGTTAGATAGGTAAATCTGACAGTAATGGGAAGAGATAGGAGTTGTCAATGGCCAAGACTGGACATAATGAGAGCCTGCCCTAGGGTAGTAGCAACAGGAATAAGAAACTGAAAACTCAATCACTGAAGATCTGATAAATTTTCATGGAGATTGCTTCCCCTTAAAAACTGACCTTTGTTAATTACAAGAATTCACAAAGTTACAAGAGACCTTGTAGTTACTGTGATAGCTCTTGCTTATTTCTCTCCTTGTATATTATAATATTTCACTATATAAATGGGGGCTTTATTTAAATGATAAAATCAGAAGAAATGGGTAAAAAAAAATTTTCAGGGTACTCTCTGAAATTTAATTTTTATGATCTGAATTATTATTCAGGTATATGTAACATTATTCTCATTGAAAGAGTCTGGAAGATGGGGAATAAAATAAAATTAATGTATAAAAATATACATCAATCATTGAATTGCATGTCACCAATCATGGAAACACTTTATATGCATTATTTTGTTTAACTTTCACAAAAACCTTTGAGATAGTAGTAATGCTAGTCATCAGATCAGATCAGATCAGTCGCTCAGTCGTGTCCGACTCTTTGCGACCCCATGAACCGCAGCACGCCAGGCCTCCCTGTCCATCACCAGCTCCCGGAGGTCACTCAGACTCGCATCCATCGAGTCAGTGATGCCATCCAGCCATCTCATCCTCTGTCGTCCCCTTCTCCTCCTGCCCTCAATCCCTCCCAGCATCAGAGTCTTCTCCAATGAGTCAACTCTTCACATGAGGTGGCCAAAATACTGGAGTTTCAGCTTTAGCATCATTCCTTCCAAAGAAATTCCAGGATTGATCTCCTTCAGAATGGACTGGTTGGATCTTCTTGCAGTCCAAGGGACTTTCAAGAGTCTTCTCCAACACCACAGTTCAAAAGCATCAATTCTTCGGTGCTCAGCCTTCTTCACAGTCCAGCTCTCACATCCATACATGACCACAGGAAAGACCATAGCCTTGACTAGGCGAACCTTTGTTGGTAAAGTAATGTCTCTGCTTTTGAATATGCTATCTAGGTTGGTCACAACTTTCCTTCCAAGGAGTAAGCGTCTTTTAATTTCATGGCTGCAGTCACCATCTGCAGTGATCTTGGAGCCCAGAAAAACAAAGTCTGGCACTGTTTCCACTGTTTCCCCATCTATTTCCCATGCAGTGATGGGACCAGATGCCATGATCTTCGTTTTCTGAATGTTGAGCTTTAAGCCAACCTTTTCACTCTCCACTTTCACTTTCATCAAGAGGCTTTTTAGCCCCTCTTCACTTTCTGCCATAAGGGTGGTGTCATCTGCATATCTGAGGTTATTGATATTTCTCCCGGCAATCTTGATTCCAACTTGTGTTTCTTCCAGTCCAGCATTTCTCATGATGTACTCTGCATATAAGTTAAATAAACAGGGTGACAATATACAGCCTTGACGTACTCCTTTTCCTATTTGGAACCAGTCTGTTGTTCCATGACCAGTTCTAACTGTTGCTTCCTGACCTGCATACAGATTTCTTAAGAGGCAGATCAGGTGGTCTGGTATTCCCATCTCTTTCAGAATTTTCCATAGTTTATTGTGATCCACACAGTCAAAGGCTTTGGCATAGTCAATAAAGCAGAAATAGATGTTTTTCTGGAACTCTCTTGCTTTTTCCATGATCCAGCGGATGTTGGCAATTTGATCTCTGGTTCCTCTGCCTTTTCTAAAACCAGCTTGAACGTCAGGAAGTTCACGGTTCACATATTGCTGAAGCCTGGCTTGGAGAATTTTGAGCATTACTTTACTAGCGTGTGAGATGAGTGCAATTGTTCGGTAGTTTGAGCACTCCTTGGCATTGCCTTTCTACATAATAAAAATTCAGAGAAATTTAGGGAATTTAAGTATATTGAAAACACAGGTTGTTGATTTAAAAGTCCTGGTGTTTTTCCCTTATGTCAAGCCTCTGAACCTTACCATTCACAATTGCAACTCCTCAAAAGTTTCTTCTTGAATAGGGAAATTATGAACTAATTTAAGAATTATTAATTTTTAGAAACTAAAAATAAATCTATACATGTTAAAAATGTTAGTGCAAAACCTTAAAGAGTTAATCATACTCAGTATGACTATAGGTATTATTTTCCCAGTGGCTCAAGGAAAGATTCCACCTGCAATGCAGGAGATAGATGGGATTGATCCCTAGGTAGAGAATATCCCTAGAGAAGGAAATGACAATCTACTCTAGTATTCTTGCCTGGGAAATCTCATGGACAGGGACCCTGGCAAGCTACATTCCATAGGGTCACAAAGTGTACAGGACTTAGTGACTAAACAGCAATAGTAGCTACATAACAATGACTCCAGGTAGGGGGTAGTACAGTGTCAAACCTTATGTAAATTTTGAAACATTATTGGAAAAAGGTTAGAGATTATTATGACAAAGTAATTTAATAATGTAAAACATTTACTGATGCTACTAAATAAAATGTATGTATGTACAAAAAAATGTAAGGGACATAAGTATAAATTATTAATATATAATTCTGATGCCATGTTATTTTAAAAATTCAGTGAACATTTATTGGATTTGTAATGTGTGCAAGATATTATAATGAATTCTCAGGGAGAAACAATAGTCATGTGGTTTCTATCCTTAAGAAATTCATAAAAAAGTACATTGGACTTTTCCAAGGATATATACTATGGGACATACAATTATAAGCACTACTGAAAAATTTAAAATAGTGTTAATAGTAGATTAACTCCCATGAAGTAGATGATGCTTCATGGAGAAAGGATATAAATTTCAATGATGGATAAGATTTGTTTTTAGACACTTGATGAGAAGGGCATTGCACTGTAATTGAGACGTGACTTTAAACAAAATATTTACAGTTTGGAATGCAGATGTAATTAATTGCAGTCTACATTTTAGGAAGAAAAATGAGTTATTGTGGGATTTAGACTTGGAAAAGCAATTTGAAACTAGATCATGTGGAGCCTGATATAACCTGTTAAGGAATTTGGACTTTATTCCATTAAATATTTTGACTCCATAGATCGATAGAAGCCTTTGAACTTGTAGTCACCTGATTAGATGATCTATTACTCCTTGGAAGGAAAGTTATGACCAACCTAGATAGCATATTCAAAAGCAGAGACATTACTTTACCAACAAAGTTTCGCCTAGTCAAGGCTCTGGTCTTTCCTGTGGTCATGTATGGATGTGAGAGCTGGACTGTGAAGAAGGCTGAGCACCGAAGAATTGATGCTTTTGAACTGTGGTGTTGGAGAAGACTCTTGAGAGTCCCTTGGACTGCAAGGAGATCCAACCAGTCCATTCTGAAGGAGATCAATCCTGGAATTTCTTTAGAAGGAATGATGCTAAAGCTGAAACTCCAGTATTTTGGCCACCTCATGCGAAGAGTTGACTCATTGGAGAAGACTCTGATGCTGGGAGGGATTGAGGGCAGGAGGAGAAGGGAACGACAGAGGATGAGATGGGTGGATGGCATCACTGACTTGATGGGTGTGAGTCTGGGTGACCTCCGGGAGCTGGTGATGGACAGAGAGGCCTGGCATGCTGCAATTCATGGGGTCGCAAAGAGTCGGACACGACTGAGCGACTGATCTGATCTGATCTGATGACTATTAATCTATCAGTAGATAGAAGATTCATAATATGAGAGAAGATTTTAGAGGTATAAAAAAAGATAAGTTAGAAGAATTTTAGATTAAGCTAGGCATGAAGTGCTGAGATCCTAAGTACAAAAGATAAACACGAAAATAAAACAACAAAGTTTGTTATCTAACTGGTTTCTTGGTAGGAATCAGGAGAACTTCAAAGTTTTGAGGCTGGGTGAGTAGGATAATTTTTTGTTTGTTTGTTTGTTTGTTTTTAAGATTTACAGACCTAGAGAGAACTGTAGAGGAGGAAAAGTAATTTCCCTTTTACCTTTCTAGGTTTTTGGCTGAGACATCCCTTTAGTAAAAGATAGGTTAATGGGAGAAAGACAGAAATTTTAAAATATGCTATTTTTATTGTTTAGTTGCTAAATTGTATTCGACCTTTGTGACCCCATGGACTGTTTCAAGAGGGAGGGGACATATGTATACCTATGGTTGATTCATGGTGATGTATGGCAGAAACCAACACAATATTGTAAAGCAATTACCCTTCAATTAAAGAAAATTAATACTGGAGTGTATTAATACATTTCCTTTTCCAGGGGATTGTTCCAACTCAGGGATTGAATCCACATCTCCTGCATTGGCAGGTGCATTCCTTACCACTAGTGCCAGACATATGGAGGTGAAAGATATGGATAATGGGGAACCAGTTTGGGGAAACTATGGGGAAAATCATGGTGAACAAGTATAAGGTTGTTATACATACTTAGGTAGGAACCTTCTCCATTGGTAAGGTTCTACTGATTTAGTCATTCTCTTTTTCCTATTACAGAAGACAACACCCCTGTAAAAGAAGATTTGTAAAAGGAAAATAAAGCTTTGGTGTTTTTCCACAGACGCTCAAGCTTTCCTGCCATCTTGAAATAGATAGCAAATAGTGCAATAATAATAAAAATAATAAACACACAAAATACTTAAAACACATGGAAAGCACTACTTGTAAATGTTATTTACGAAAGGGTAACCTCTATCACTGACTCGATGGATATGAGTCTGAGTGACCTTCGGGAGTTGGTGATGGACAGGGAGGCTTGGTGTGCTGCAGTTCATGGGGTTGCAAAGAGTCGGACATGACTGAGCGACTGATCTGATCTGAACCTCTATTAGGTTTACAGAGCTTCTCCTTTGTCTGGTGTTTCTTAAAAATGAGCAGCCTAAAATAATCCTTATGTCAAAGAGGAGTATTTTGGATTGAACAATTATGCTCTTCTTCAGAACCATATAATTTTAGGGGTAAAATGAGAACATTGATTTAATCTATGTTAAATTATAGATAATGGCAGTTATTCAACAAGTAATTTGAGTTATGAAACTGAAGTTGATGATGGGGATGAGGGCTGGATATTTAGTGATAAGAGATATCAAATAGCTGTGACATTAATACTGTGCAATCATATTGTTTAGAAACAAATTGGAAAAGAAAAAAGAAATGGAGCATACTTCCTTTTGTTGGGATATAGTAAGCAGATGGTGGTTGAAAAGAAAAGGAATTTTTCAAAATAAGTTTTATAGAAATAAAAGAAGGAACATGTTTAAAAGAAGATCAGGGAAAAAAAAACTGAGAAAGAAATCATTTCAGAGATCTTTAGTACATTTAGAACATACTTTACTCAAAGTGTATGGGTCAAAAGTGAGAGATGCTTAGGACAATGAAAGGGAGCTCTGTGAAAGGAAAGATCATCTTATTTATTGTTACGGCTTTTGATCCTTTTACAGTTCCTGGTACTCAGTAAAAATGAAAGATTAAAGATTTCTCAGAGGTGAGGATTGATGAAAGACAATGAGAAGGAATGAAATCAAGATCATATTATTGAGAAGGTAGACTTTAAGGATGGTTTCCCTGAAAGGAAAATTGAGCAAAACAATATATTGTTGAAGTGCTTAGAAAGACATCTGTAAAAGTATCCACCTCAGTGACTTTGATTTTTTTTTCCAAGTTGTAGAAAGAGAAGTCATCTATTGAAATGTTGAAATTGATTAAATTTGAGGTTTAGAAAAAAGCTGATAGTGAATGGGAAAATAATAGGCACAAATGAACAAACAGAAAAATCAGTGGCAATCTATTGTAGTAGGATAGCATGATCCTAAGTTGTCTCAGTAAAGATAATTTTGTGACTTCTTACAGTTATGTTTGACTGCAAGTGGGCTATATATATATATATATATATAGTCATATATTTATAAAATCATATTTTATAAAATTTGAGCATCTTGGCTTGATTTTTAAGTAAACTCATATTTTTATAAGGTTGTTATTGTTATTCCATTTTATTATACATTCAAAGTAGACAATATCTACAAAAGACTCTATAAGAAAGAAAGAAAGTGAAGTCGCTCAGTTGTGTCCAACTCTTTGCGACTCCATGGACTGTAGCCTACCAGGCTTCTCTGTCCATGGGATTCTCCAGGCAAGAATCCAGGGGATCTTCCCGATCCAGGGATCGAACCCAGGTCTCCAGCATTGGAAGCAGACGCTTTAACCTCTGAGCCACCAGGGAAGTTCCCAAAAGACTCTATAGAAAATAGTTATTCAAATGCAATTTCCAGTGAGTAATGTATTATTTTTCCATCAAGTTAATTGGTATCCCCAACTCTTCTTGCAATTGCGAAGTTAACAGATTTACATACATGGATATTTCCAGTTATAAAGGAAATTTATCCTCTAAAATAATGTCAAATCATTTAACATCTTTAACAAAGCAAACTACTAGGGAAAGCAAGAAACTTTTGTTTTATAATTTCATGAATGACATTAAAAATTTTTTTAATTCAATAATTTTATTTGGAAAATTTTAGAATATTATGACTGAGTTATAATTGGTGACTGATGAAGTAATCAAAGAAAGTAAATGTTGATTTATGGTAGCATCAAAAAAATGAGTTCAGATTTTTTTTTACCATAATTATACACACATAGAAAGGACTAGTGATATCTTTTTAGCGTTTCTTTGAAAATGTTTCAGGCCTGAATGATAAAGAAGGATGAAGGAAAGGAATCAAAAACATCTAAGATCTGTAGTGATACACTCTAAATAAACTAATTCTAGTTGAAGATGTAATAGGAAAAAAAAATTAAACATGTAAGAATTTCAACTACTCGTTACATCCATGTTTATTTGGCCTATTAGTATTTCTCTAATATATATGCCTGTATCCCGATTTTTACCAAAAGATTTTTCTGTGACAGTGTTTCCCTAGGCATGTGTAGAGAGCAGTGTTATTCATTGTGTAATCAAAAGGCATGAGATTGTGTTTGCAGATTTCCTTCATAATCTGTACAGAAGATGTAAGCCACCAGGTTCACCACTAAGTAGAGTTGAACTGGACTACCCAAAGATGGTTATCCAGTTGAAGCTTCTAATGTCTATGCTTAGCCTTTTGAACCATGGATGAATGCAGCCTCTTAAATCTGATCCAGATATGACTCAGTTACTACCTTTGGAGAAGGCAATGGCACTCCACTCCAGTACTCTTGCCTGGAAAATCCCATGGATAGAGGAGCCTGGTAGGCTGCAGTCCATGGCATCGCTAAGAGTCGGACATAATTGAGCGACTTTACTTGCACTCACCACCTTTGAAGGTTTTACCTATAGGTAAAGATATTCCTGGAATTCATTGCTTAGGTTTGATTTGAGATCATGAATTAGGTTTGACTTTAAACAGTCTTCTTTTAGAAAATTTTATCTATTTTTGGAGAATTCCTTAAGTAGGAAAGTTGCTACTTCTTGTAATACAGGCAGTTTAAGTGAAAGTGAAGTCACTCAGTCGTGTCCTACTCTTTGCGACCCCATGAACCGCAGCACGCCAGGCCTCCCTGTCCATCACCAGCTCCCGGAGGTCACCCAGACTTGCATCCATCGAGTCAGTGATGCCATCCAGCCATCTCATCCTCTGTCGTCCCCTTCTCCTCCTGCCCTCAATCCCTCCCAGCATCAGAGTCTTCTCCAATGAGTCAACTCTTCGCATGAGGTGGCCAAAATACTGGAGTTTCAGCTTTAGCATCATTCCTTCTAAAGAAATTCCAGGATTGATCTCCTTCAGAATGGACTGGTTGGATCTCCTTGCAGTGCAAGGGACTCTCAAGAGTCTTCTCCAACACCACAGTTCAAAAGCATCAATTCTTCGGCGCTCAGCCTTCTTCACAGTCCAGCTCTCACATCCATACATGACCACAGGAAAGACCATAGCCTTGACTAGGCGAACATTTGTTGGTAAAGTAATGTCTCTGCTTTTGAATATGCTATCTAGGTTGGTCATAACTTTCCTTCCAAGGAGTAAGCGTCTTTTAATTTCATGGCTGCAGTCACCATCTGCAGTGATTTTGGAGCCCAGAAAAACAAAGTCTGACGCTGTTTCCACTGTTTCCCCATCTATTTCCCATGCAGTGATGGGACCAGATGCCATGATCTTCATTTTCTGAATGTTGAGCTTTAAGCCAACCTTTTCACTCTCCACTTTCACTTTCATCAAGAGGCTTTTTAGCCCCTCTTCACTTTCTGCCATAAGAGTCGTGTCATCTGCATATCTGAGGTTATTGATATTTCTCCCAGCAATCTTGATTCCAACTTGTGTTTCTTCCAGTCCAGCATTTCTCATGATGTACTCTGCATATAAGTTAAATAAACATGGTGACAATATGCAGCCTTGACGTACTCCTTTTCCTATTTGGAACCAGTCTGTTGTTCCATGACCAGTTCTAACTGTTGCTTCCTGACCTGCATACAGATTTCTTAAGAGGCAGATCAGGTGGTCTGGTATTCCCATCTCTTTCAGAATTTTCCATAGTTTATTGTGATCCACACAGTCAAAGGCTTTGGCATAGTCAATAAAGCAGAAATAGATGTTTTTCTGGAACTCTCTTGCTTTTTCCATGATCCAGCGGATGTTGGCAATTTAATCTCTGGTTCCTCTGCCTTTTCTAAAACCAGCTTGAACATCAGGAAGTTCACGGTTCACATATTGCTGAAGCCTGGCTTGGAGAATTTTGAGCATTACTTTACTAGCGTGTGAGATGAGTGCAATTGTGCGGTAGTTTGAGCACTCCTTGGCATTGCCTTTCTTTGGGACTGGGATGAAAACTGACCTTTTCCAATCTTGTGGCCACTGCTGAGTTTTCCAAATTTGCTGGCATATTGAGTGTAGCACTTTCACAGCATCATCATTCAGGACTTGGAATAGCTCCACTGGAATTCCATCACCTCCACTAGCTTTGTTCATAGTGATGCTTTCTAAGGCCCATTTGACTTCACATTCCAAGATGTCTGGCTCTAGGTCAGTGATCACATCATCATGATTATCTAGGTCTTGAAGCTCTTTTTTGTACAGTTCTTCTGTGTATTCTTGCCACCTCTTCTTAATATCTTCTGCTTCTGTTAGGTCCACACCATCTCTGTCCTTTATCGTGCCCATCTTTGCATGAAATGTTCCTTTGGTATCTCTGATTTTCTTGAAGAGATCCCTAGTCTTTCCCATTCTGTTGTTTTCCTCTATTTCTTTGCATTGATCACTGAAGAAGGCTTTCTTGTCTCTTCTTGCTATTCTTTGGAACTCTGCATTTAGATGTTTATATCTTTCCTTTTCTCCTTTGCTTTTCGCTTCTCTTCTTTTCACAGCTATTTGTAAGGCCTCCCCAGACAGCCATTTTGCTTTTTTGCATTTCTTTTCCATGGGGATGGTCTTGATCCCTGTCTCCTGTACAATGTCAAGAACCTCATTCCATAGTTCATCAGGCACTCTATCTATCAGATCTAGGCCCTTAAATCTATTTCTCACTTCCACTGTGTAATCATAAGGGATTTGATTTAGGTCATACCTGAATGGTCTAGTAGTTTTCTCTACTTTCTTCAATTTCAGTCTGAATTTGGCAATAAGGAGTTCATGGTCCGAGCCACAGTCAGCTCCTGGTCTTGTTTTTGCTGATTGTATAGAGCTTCTCCATCTTTGGCTGCAAAGAATATAATCGATCTGATTTCGGTGTTGACCATCTGGTGATGTCCATGTATAGAGTCTTCTCTTGTGTTGTTGGAAGAGGGTATTTGCTATGACCAGTGCATTTTCTTGGCAAAACTCTATTAGTCTTTGCCCTGCTTCATTCCGTATTCCAAGGCCAAATTTGCCTGTTACTCCAGGTGTTTCTTGACTTCCTACTTTTGCATTCCAGTCCCCTATAATGAAAAGGACATCTTTTTTGGGTGTTAGTTCTAAAAGGTCTTGTAGGTCTTCATAGAACCTTTCAACTTCAGCTTCTTCGGCGTTACTGGTTGGGGCATAGATTTGGATTACTGTGACATTGAATGGTTTGCCTTGGAAACGAACAAAAATCATTCTGTCATTTTTGAGATTGCATCCAAGTACTGCATTTCGGACTCTTTTGTTGACCATGATGGCCACTCCATTTCTTCTGAGGATACTGGAGTGGATGGTTATTTCCTTTTACAAGGGATCTTCCTGACCCAGGGGTTGAAACCGGGTCTCCCACATTGCAAGCAGACACTTTTACCATCTGAGCCACCAGGGAGTTTAGGATTTCCTTAAATCCCATATTTTTCTGCTGTAACTCCTGCCATACTGACACCTGTCGGGAAGTGTTAAGTGTCTGCTACTAATGTTGCTATAGAATTCAAGATAAGGGTGAAAGAAATGAATCATGATACTGTCAGTTTCTGAGGAACCCTGACACTGTCATCACAGGAAATTCACAGAGCAATACCATGATTTTACGTACTGAACATTGAAATAAACACTTGGTATAGGTTTGTGTGATGTGAGGAATTTATTGAGTAAGTCTTTTCCTCTAAGTGTGCTAAGTGGAAGCCAATAAATAGTGACCCGCCACCCTTCCCCTTCCCAAAGTCTTACAGTAATACCAATAATCTTTTGCTGTTCAACTTGGCTCTGAACAAATTAGAAGATGTTCAGATCCTAGAACAAATAAGGTATACAGGCATTTGAGTTTTTTGTTTTATACATCATTTTTAATGACTATGGCCTTTTAGACTCACAATTCTAGAAAAAATGGGTACTGTCTCATTCATTTGAATGTACTACAATAGCAGACTGAAGATTGCCATTTTTTAGAGGTAATTAATACACTTCAATGGTAGGGCTCATTCATTCATTTGTTCATACATTTCTTTAATTACAGAATCATGCTGAATATTCTGTTAGCTGTTGAAGATATAAAGACAGGCTCCATAATACTTACAGACTTTTTCACATTGTAAGTGGTAGGAAGAATGGAGAAATTATAATGAGAAATATTAGTGGCTAAATTGGACATGCCCAGATAGAAAAGGACAGTGGAGAAATGTAGATTTGGAAAATGCTCTAAGTGTCTTTGGGTATCTTTCATAGATAATAACTGTGGTTAAGATCATGGCATTGGAGTTAGTTTTTAGTTGTACCAGATCTGCCACTTGATAACTGCATGGCATGGAGGAAATTCTTTATTCTTTTAGTTTATTTATGTTTATAAAGGATATAATAATAATTCCTGCTTTCTAGTGTATCTCTGAAGATTGTCAGGTAATCCATTGATCACATTTTGTGGCACACAGAAAATACTTAGCATGTGGCTGTTATTAATATTCAGTTCAGTTCAGTCACTCAGTTGTGTCCAACTCTTTGCGACCCCATGGACTGCAGCACACCAGGCTTCCCTGTCCATCATCAACTCCAGGAGCATACTCAAACTCATGTCCATCAAGTCAGTGATGCCATCCAACCATCTCATCCTCTGTCATCCCTTTCTCCTCCCATCTTCAATCTTTCCCATTATCATTATTACTATTAAAAGCTTTCATTTTCAAATAAGCAGATAGTATCTATATTTAGTTTTATTTTTATGTATAAAATTAATTTTTACAACATTTAGTTTTTCAGGGATCTGAGTCTTGCAGATCATATTATCTTACAAGTAAATTTTTGTCAAGTAAATAAATGAGATATTCTTTTTCCAAGGTTAGTCATGTTTAGATTAGGCACAGAGAGAGTAAATTGCTGACCTACATTGCCTATCAGTGGTCAACTCGAACCAGAAAGTGCCCCTCATAACTCCTCTCTCTGTTCTGTGCCCATTATATCATGTTCACTTGCTTGAAATAATTAGTTTGCTGCCTGACAAGTCCTTTTAGACAGTCTATGAAGGTTGTTAAGGAAATATATAATATTCTAATATTTTAGAAGTTATTTAGGTCCATGACTAAGGAAGACATGAAGATTGAATCCTCAACTGAGAAGAGTACGAACTCCCAAAGTAAGCCATGACAAATTGGGCCTTGAAGTGATCTGCTGAGCAGTTTTCTTCATAGAATAAACCATGTACAATATTAAAAACTGCCTCAGGAAATTTCTGTTAGAGGAAGCTGACCCTCCTTAATTTGCCTTCAAATCTTCAATCAGTATGTTTTGTTCCTTGGGGGTAACTTATAATAATGCGGCAGGGAAACCCCATCCACCACTTTGTGAGTCATCCTTAATTTATATGGAAGATATCCCACCAAGTTAATTCTTTTAAAGTAATTTTGAGTTTACTTTGGTCATAGTTATTAGTCAAAAAACAAACAAACAAAAATGAAATTCCCTAGCTATAATTCAGATTTCACTCAGAGCTGTAGTTGAATGGATTTGTCATGAGTAGATTTAACCTAACAATCTTTATGAGTGCCCTAATCAAGTAGCCACTATTCATATAGTTGCTAAATGTTAAAATGTAGCTATTCTACATTTAAATGTGTTGTAATTATAAAAGTCACATCAGAAGTTGAAGATTTATTAGAGAAACTATGTAACTCATGCATGATTTTGCATTGATTACATGCTGAAATGATATTTTTGATATATTGAACTAAATAAAACAATAAAACTATTAAAATTAAATTTACCTTTTTTTAATTGTTTTATTAAAGGAGCCACTAGCAAATTTTAAATGACATATGTGACTCCCATTATATTTTCATTGAATATTGCTGTTTTAGACATGTAATTGTGACTTCCCTGGTGGCTCAGTCAGTAAAGCGTCTGTCTACAATGTGGGATACCTGCGTTTGATTCCTGGGTTGGGAAGATTCCCTGGAGAAGGAAATGGCAACCCACTCCAGTACGCTAGCCTAGAAAATCCCATGAACGGAGGAGCCTTGTGTCTATGGAGTTGCAAAGATTCGGACACGACTGAGTGACTTCACTTTCACTTGAGGGATAGTATGCATTAGTGATTCTTTCAAATATTTAAGAAATTTTATTGGTACAATGTTGAAGTCTTAAAGTAACTTATATTTAAAGTCTAATTTTTCCCTTTTATATTTTTATATATTCCTAAAACATTTCTGATAATTCCATTTCTGATAGCAAAAATAAGATATATACATATATATGCTATAAATAATATTAATCATAATTAAAGGTTGTTGCTGAGCCATGAAAGATGCCGGGATTCTTGGCCTCCAGAGGAGAGGAATTCAATCTGGGGCCAGTGATGAGGCTTGATCACTAAGAGATTTGGGGTAATAAAATTTTATTAAAGTATGAAAGAGATAGAGAATGCTTCTGACATAGACATCAGAAGGGGGCAGAAAGAGTGCCCCCCTGCTAGTCTTTAGCTCAATGTTACATAGCTACTTGCAGTCAGCTAATTAGAGAAAGGAAATGTCTCAAAACTCAGAGACTGGCACCAGGCCCCTCACATATTATATGCATTTTGAGATAACATTGGCACGAGAGTTGTCCTGGGCCATAAAATGATTAACATGAATCTTGAAGAAAGGCAGGTTTCCAAGCAAATACAGCCTCATTAACATAGCTTAATAGAACATTTGCATGAGTAAAACATACTGATTTGTCAAGTAGATTCTGAGTCTTAGGCAGAACCAATTTGAAGACAAAGTCTAGGGTAAATACATAGTTCATTCAACATTGCTTAAGACAAACATTTCATGCAAAGATGGGCACAATAAAGGACAGAAATAGTATGGACCTAGCAGAAGCAGAAGATATTAAGAAGAGCTGGCAAGAATACACAGAACAACTATACAAAAAGATCTTCATGATCCAGATAATCACAATGATGTGATCACTCACCTAGAGCCAAATATCCTGGAATGTGAAGTCAAGTGGGCTTTAGGAAGCATCACTATGAACAAAGCTAGTAGAGGTGATGGAATTCCAGTTGAGCTATTTCAAATCCTGAAAGATGATGCTGTGAAAGTGCTGCATTCATGTGCCAGTAAATTTGGAAAACTCAGCAGTGGCCACAGGACTGGAAAAGGTCAATTTTCATTCCAATCCCAAAGAAAGGCAATGCCAAAGAATGCTCAAACTACTGCACAATTGCACTCATCTCACACGCTAGCAAAGTAATGTTCAAAATTCTCCAAGCCAGCCTTCAGTATTACGTGAACCATGAAATTCCAGATGTTCAAGCTGGATTTAGAAAAGGCAGAGGAACCAGAGATCAAATTGGCAACATCCACTGGCTCATCAAAAAAGCAAGAGAGTTCCAGAAAAACATATACTTCTGCTTTATTGACCATGGCAAATCCTTTGACTGTGTGAATCATAACAAACTATAGAAAATTCTTAAAGAGATGTGAATACAGACAACCTTACCTGCCTCCTGAGAAGTCTGTAGGCAGGTCAAGAAGTAACAATTAGGACTGGGCATGGAACAATAGACTGGTTCCAAACCGGGAAAGGAGTACATCAAGGCTGTGTATTGTCACCCTGTTTATTTAAATTTTATATGCAGAGTACATCATATAAAATGCTGGACTGGATGAAACAAAAGCTGAAATCAAGGTTGCCAGGAGAAATATCAATAACCTCAGATATGCAGATAACACCACCCTTAAGGCAGAAAGCGAAGAAGAACTAAAGAGCATCTTGATGAAAGTGAAAGAGGAGAGTGATAAAGTTGGCTTAAAGCTCAACATTCAGAAAACTGAGATCATGGCATCCAGTCCCATCACTTCATGGCAAATAGATGGGGAAACAACGGAAACAGTGATAATTTTTTGGGGGGCAGGTAGCACCAAAATCACTGCAGATGGTGATTTCAGCCATGAGATTGAAAGATGCTTGCTCCTTGAAAGAAAAGTTATGACCAACCTAGATAGCATATCAAAAAGCAGAGACTTTACTTTGCCAACAAAGGTCCGTCTAGTCAAGGCTATGGTTTTTCCAGTAGTCATGCATGGATGTGAGGATTGAACCATAAAGAAAGCTGAGTGCCGAAGAATTGATGCTTTTGAACTGTGGTGCTGGAGAAGACTCTTGAGAGTCCCTTGGACTGCAAGGAGACCCAACCAGTCCATCCTAAAGGAAATCATTCCTGAATATTCATTGGAAGGACTGATGTTGAAGCTGAAACTCCAATACTTTGGCCACTTGATGGAAGAACTGACTCATTTGAAAAGACCCTGATGCTGGGAAAGATTGAAGGCGGGAGGAGAAGGAGATGACAGGATTAGATGTTTGGATGGCATCACCGACTCAATGGTCATGAGTTTGAGTAAATTCCAGGAGTTAACGATGGACAGGGAGGCCCTGGTGCTGCAGTCCATGGAGTTGCAAAGAGTCTGACATGTTGAATGACTGAACCGAACTGAAGACAAACATTTCCTTATGAAAAACACATTTGTTAGCTCTAGGTTTGAGGAAAGTTAAGTTCAGGTATAACCAGGTGTCATTATGGCAACACAGAATTTTAAGAGAAACCTTTTTTTAAATTTGTATAGTGAAGGGAAAAAGAATGTAACACTTGTAGTTTGTTTCCTCCTGCAGCTTGAGCGAGATAAAAAATGTCTGACACTTAGAGCCTAATTCCTCTGTTTGTAGACCCCTGGCCTTCCTGCCTGTTACCCTCTCAATAATATTAATATCATTCTTCAAAAATTACACTTATGCCATTAATGTTGCTGATATGTTATATATTTAGTGGTGACATACGCTCATTCTGTCTTTGCTGACATTCTAAGAAGGACTCGAATATGTTACATTTGGAATTAAAGTTAGATAATACTTGGTTCTTGTTTTCAAATACCTAACAAAGTAGTAAGTTAATCTGACAGGAAAATATAAATGAGAGTATATAGAAATGCATTTTGATAGAATTAAACATAAGTTGCTATGAGAGTGCAGAGAATAAGAAAGTCTTCACAGATGAGTTGAAGCTGAGTGATAGAAGCTCTGTGGACCAATTAATATTCATCAAACGAGAAAAGCTAAAAGCATTCGAGGAGCAACATTAACCAAGGCACAGAGATATGAAATGTGACCTATTTATGAAATAAATGTATTTTCTATGGCTTACACAACGGGAGCAGTTGTTTTTGGTGAGAGGGAATAGGGAAAGGGAAGGAAATAGTGGTAGGAACAGAGATTTGGACAGATGATGCTAAAATATGTGGTTCTAAAAATAGAAGCTCTATCATATAAGGGGTGTTAAGAAAGGGTAAATTTGTTGATTGAGTTAAATGTGATGGAAGACCTAAAGTTAGATTTCAAGAGAAGAAGGATGGAGGTGAGGAAGTCAGGAGTTTATTGCAATTGTATAGGCAAGAATGTAAGTAGGACCACCTTAACTAAGGGATTTGTATTCTATAAGAGACAGGTCAGGGAATAAATACAATATAGACATCTAGGTAACACTTAGGTTTCTGTCTGAATTATAGGATATCATTTTCAGAGGTATACAATTCAAGGAAATGATCAGCATTGGTATAGGGAAGATTGTTCAGTTTTGAACACTGTATTTGAGATTTCTATGACTAGTCATTAATTATATATATGAGGTTAGAAATATAGAATGGGAGAGTCATTATGTGGGTTGAGCTCTCTCAGAAACAAAATGCAGAGAGACAAAAACAGAGGCCCAGGAACTAAGTGTTTTGATGAAAATTACGAGATACTAATGTGGAGAAGGCAATGGCAACCTACTCCAGTACTCTTGCCTGGAGAATCCTATGAATGGAGGAGCCTGGTAGGCTATGGGGTCACTCAGAGTTGGACATGACTGAGTGAATTCACTTTCACTTTTCACTTTCATGCACTGGAGAAGGAAATGGCAACCCACTCCAGTGTTCTTGCCTGGAGAATCCCAGGGATGGGGGAGCCTGGTGGGGTGCTGTCTATGGGGTCGCACAGAGTTGGACACAACTGACATGACTTAGCAGCAATAGCAGCAGGAGATACTAATTCATTCGGACATGACTGAGCTACTGAACAACAAGGAGATATTAAAAGTGTATCCAGAAACAATTCATATTATGTATTCAAACTTACTAATATTATCCATGGATTTGGTTGCTGCTGTTCGGTTGCTCGGTTGTGTATGACTCTTTGTGATGCCATGGACTTCAGCATGCCAGATTTCCCTGTCCTTCACCATCTCCTGGAGTTTGCTCAAACTCATGTCCATTGAGTGGGTGATGCCATCCAGTCGTCTCATCCTCTGTCGTCCCCTTCTCCTCCTGCCTTCAGTCTTTCCCAGGATCAGGACTTTTCCAATGAGTCATCTCTTTGTATCAGGTGGCCAAAATATTGGAGCTTCAGCTTCAATATCAGTCCTTCCAATGAATATTCAGGATTGATTTTCTTTAGAATTGACTGGTTTGATCTTTCTGTCCAAAGGACACTCAAGAGTCTTTTCCAGCACCACAGTTTGGAGGCATCAATAATTTTGATTTATGGGTTCAGTAGCCCAGGACTTTTTTAAAAAAGAGAGACAAATTAGTGGCATTTTGTAATTTTATTAAATTATCATCATTTTTCCAGTAATAAATGTTAGGAACCCATACTGTTATTCAAAATTATGTAAATCAAATATATAAATGTATTTATTGGCATGCATTTTATGACTATGACCCACAATTTCCCCAGCAAGTCATAACTGATATTAACATTAGGTCTTAAGATGTCCCTTATACAGCTGACTGAGAGCAGAGATTGGACCATGGAAAGAGTAGCAAAATATACAACTTTCAATTATAACTACCATTTACAAAAATCCAAATACAATGGTAGATATACCATAAAGAGAGCTGTGTTTTTGTTTCCAGATATTAAATAATGATGCTATTGAAGAATATAAAACTACTGAGGTGTTTCAACACACTTAAAGCATTCTAGGGGATCAGATAGCTGTGACAGATGAAATTCAACTTCTCTACCTAAGACCAGCAACTTTCATAAATCCGACCTGCTCTTCGTAGATGACACTGTTGAAACTTGTGTTTCAACCAATTGGATTCTGTGAGGAAAACAGCACTGCAGATACTGAAAACAATTTTCTGCTGCACTTAAAATAGTTAATAGCAAAAGTGTTTTGTGCACAAAGAAAAATCTTTACTAGTAAACTGACATAATGACTTCATATCAAATGGTGCATCCTTATTGCATATGGTCCAAGTTAGATTATTTCATCATAAGACGTGTATCAGAGATCAAAAAGGTGCAGATAAAACAACCAAGAGAGTTAGAACTACATTAGAATTTACATATGATGAGTGATTGGAAAACAACCATTGCAATGTTATATAAATGAGAAAATCTTGACAAAGAGTTTTGGTTGAAAGAGTCACAAATGTGAAAACTATGATAGAAAATGAACCCAAAGTCTTCTTTATTCCTATAAAATTTACATTTTATAAAAGAATAATGGAGACTTTTGGTTTTTAACTTTGTTAGAAATATACTGATCAATACAATTTGATAGAAATAATTAGTAGTGATATCAGTAACAGGCTTATTGATGCAATCTATGGTCAGCTATAGGCTTTATCTTCCCAAAATTTAAAGAACAAGCAGGCTGGCAGGATTTTTTTTTTTTTTTTTGGACTTGGGCCATTTTTAAAGATGGATTAGAATCATTAATAACATTCTCAATTCTATAAGCTCATGCCATAAAATGCCATTACTCATTTGCTCTATTTAGGCAGCACAAACTGCAGTTGCTGGATTGATCAGATCTGCAGCTGGATCACTTACTGGTTCATTAATTTTTATCATATATCGAGTATTCTGACCTGGTACATCAGCTTTTGAAATAGCCACTTGTCTTATTTCCCTGGGCAAATAGCTACTGGATGCATTTTTAAAATGTTTGATCTAATTCATTTTATTCTCATTGAACATCTGTGGGAGAGGAAAGCTGGTAAACATGTGTTTAGGTTTACATGTACTTTGGGACTCATATCACCTCTGTGTACATTCCTGCAGGACTGACTTAGTCAAATTTGTTTAGATGGTGAAACAGGTATTCAGCATTTTATATCTTTTCATTCTACTTTTCCCTTCTCTTTAAACACCAACTCCCAAGCATTTAGATTTTTTTGTTCATGTCCCTTGGTAATCCCAGAGAAACAAAATAATTCAGATGCTTGAGATGAAAAAAACTTTGTAACAATACTCTGTCTCCTTAGTCTTGTGTTTCTCCCTAGTGTTTTCCTCAGTGCTCAAGAAAACCTTTTCCCACCTTGTGTGATAAGTGCAATGCCTCAACATCATGAATCTGCATTCCACGTTTTCAATCCCTCTTCCTTCAGAGTCACAGGGCACAGGATGACAGTGTATTTTAGGGACTTCACCTCCCTTATAGTGTTTCCTTCTGCTGTGCCAGTCAACTGTATCTCATGTCCCTTCCCTCAATGAGATCAGATCAGTCGCTCAGTCGTGTCCAACTCTTTGCGACCCCATGAATCGCAGAACGCCAGGCCTCCCTGTCCATCACCAACTCCCGGAGGTCACTCAGACACACATCCATAGAGTCAGTGATGCCATCCAGCCATCTCATCCTCTGTCGTCCCCTTCTCCTCTGCCCCCCAATCCCTCCCAGCATCAGAGTCTTCTTCAATGAGTCAACTCTTCACATGAGGTGGCCAAAGTACTGGAGTTTCAGCTTCAGCATCATTCCTTTCAAAGAAATCCCAGGGCTGATCTCCTTCAGAATGGACTGGTTGGATCTCCTTGCAGTCCAAGGGACTCTCAAGAGTCTTCTCCAACACCACAGTTCAAAAGCATTAATTCTTCGGTGCTCAGCCTTCTTCACAGTCCAGCTCTCACATCCATACATGACCACAGGAAAGACCATAGCCTTGACTAGGCGAACCTTTTTTGGCAAAGTGATGTCTCTGCTTTTGAATATGCTATCTAGGTTGGTCATAACTTTCCTTCCAAGGAGTAAGCGTCTTTAATTTCATGGCTGCAGTCACCATCTGCAGTGATTTTGGAGCCCAGAAAAATAAAGTCTGACACTGTTTCCACTGTTTCCCCATCTATTTCCCATGTAGTGATGGGATCAGATGCCATGATCTTCGTTTTCTGAATGTTGAGGTTTAAGCCAACTTTTTCACTCTCCACTTTCACTTTCATCAAGAGACTTTTTAGTTCCTCTTCACTTTCTGCCATAAGGGTGGTGTCATCTGCATATCTGACCTTATTGATATTTCTCCAAGCAATCTTGATTCCAACTTGTGTTTCTTCCAGTCCAGCATTTCTCATGATGTACTCTGCATATAAGTTAAACAAACAGAGTGACAATATACAGCCTTGATGTACTCCTTTTCCTATTGGAACCAGTTTATTGTTCCATGTCCAGTTCTAACTGTTGCTTCCTGACCTGCATACAAATTTCTCAAGAGGCAGATCAGGTGGTCTGGTATTCCCATCTCTTTACAGTCAAAGGCTTTGGCATAGTCAATAAAGCAGAAGTAGATGTTTTTCTGGAACTCTCTTGCTTTTTCCATGATCCAGCGGATGTTGGCAATTATATCTCTGGTTCTTCTACCTTTTCTGAAACCAGCTTGAACATCAGGAAGTTCACGGTTCACATATTGCTAAAGCCTGGCTTGGAGAATTTTGAGCATTACTTTACTAGCATGTAAGATGAGTGCAATTGTGCGGTAGTTTGAGCATCCTTTGGCATTGCCTTTCTTTGGGATTGGGATGAAAACTGACCTTTTCCAGTCTTGTAGCCACTGCTGAGTTTTCCAAATTTGCTGGCATATTGAGTGCAGCACTTTCACAGCATCATCTTTCAGGATTTGGAATAGCTCCACTGGAATTCCATCACCTCCACTAGCTTTGTTCGTAGTGATGCTTTCTAAGGCCCACTTGACTTCACATTCCAGGATGTCTGGCTCTAGGTCAGTGATCACACCATCGTGATTATCTTGGTTGTGAAGATCTTTTTTGTACAGTTTTCTGTGTATTCTTGCCACCTCTTCTTAATATCTTCTGCTTCTGTTAGGTCCATATCATTTCTGTCCTTTATCAAGCCCATCCTCTGATGTTCCTTTGGTATCTCTGATTTTCTTGAAGAGATCCCTAGTCTTTCCCATTCTGTTGTTTTCCTCTCTTTTTTTGCACTGATCACTGAAGAAGGCTTTCTTATCTCTTCTTGCTATTCTTTGGATCTCTGCATTCAGATGTTTATATCTTTCCTTTTCTCCTTTGCTTTTTGCTTCTCTTCTTTTCAGAGCTATTTGTAAGGCCTCCCCAGATAACCATTTTGCTTTTTTGCATTTCTTTTCCATGGGGATGGTCTTGATCCCTGTCTCCTGTACAATGTCACGAACCTCATTCCATAGTTCATCAGATACTCTATCAGATCTAGGCCCTTAAATCCATTTCTCACTTCCACTGTATAATCATAAGGGATTTGATTTAGGTCATACCTGAATGGTCTAGTGGTTTTCCCTACTTTCTTCAATTTCAGTCTGAATTTGGCAATAAGGAGTTCATGGTCTGAGCCACAGTCAGTTCCTGGTCTTGTTCTTGCTGATTGTATAGAGCTTCTCCATCTTTGGCTGCAAAGAATATAATCAATCTGATTTCGGTGTCAGCCATCTGGTGATGTCCATTTGTAGAGTCTTCTCTTGTGTTATTGGAAGAGGGTGTTTGCTATGACCGGTGCATTCTCTTGGCAAAACTCTATTAGTCTTTGCCCTGCTTAATTCCATATCCAAGGCCAAATTTGCCTGTTACTCCAGGTGTTTCTTGACTTCCTACTTTTGCATTCCAGTCCCCTATAATGAAAAGGACATCTTTTTTGGGTGTTAGTTCTAAAAGGTCTTGTAGGTCTTCATAGAACCGTTCAGCTTCTTCAGCATTACTGGTTGGGGCATAGACTTGGATTACTGTGATATTGAATGGTTTGCCTTGGAAACGAACAGAGATCATTCTATCGTTTTTGAGATTGCATCCAAGTATTGCATTTCGGACTCTTTTGTTGACCATGATGGCCACTCTATTTCTTCTGAGGAAATCCCCCCAATCAATTTACACCAGGCTTAGTTCCTTGATATGTTACATTACCCTGAGAGAATCAAACCAAGACCTTCAGAGAGGGCATCCAGGGTTAGCACAAAGAGATCACTGATGTGATTTCATTGATAATAAGGGATTAAGACATGGATATGTAAATTTTCTTGCATTCTAAATCATGTATGTTCAACTACAGTATCATAGTCATTTTGTTATCTGATTTCCCTTTCTCTGGCCATGTATTTCTCTTTCTTTTTAACATTTGTTGTTGTTGTTGTTAATTGGAGGGTTATTTCTTTACAGTATTGTGTTGGCCTCTGCCATATACATCAACATGAATCAGCCACAGGTATACATATGTCCCCTCCCTCCCTTCTGAAACCCTCCCTTTTCCCACCCTATAGATTGTCACAAAGCACTGGGTTGAACTCCCTGTGTCACACAGCAAATTCTTTCTTGCTATCTATTTTATATATGGTAATGTATATGTTTCCATGCTATTCTCAAATTCGTCCCACCCTCTCCCTCTCCAACTGTGTTTGCAATAGCCTTTCTTTGTATGAGGACTATTGTAAAATCTGTCCATATATTCAGATCGACACTCTGCTCCCTCTTTAATTTTAGCCTCCCTTCTCCCTTTCTATAATTCCATTTTATATTTTTCCTCACCTGAAATGTTTATTATTCTATCCTCTCTCTTTTCTATGTTCTTACTCTTTAGATCATCCCCAGGACACTTTTTTCTTCTTCCTTTATTCTGTGTCTCCAGTCTCTATTCTTTTTGTGTTTGTGTGTTTGACGGGGAAGAACCATCTCTTTTAGGGTATTCAGTAACCAAAAATGCAAGTGACATGTGTATGACTGCCACAGTGTGTCAGCAGCATGGAAAGTTCTTCTCGGTGTAAACAAGACAATGGCCACAAGACTCAGAGCTTCTTTCCTACATGTTCACCTATAGCCTTAGAGTGGTCTTGAGAACAAGACACAGTATCTTTCTTCATGGGATACTTCAGAGCTGGTGATGAACTTCTGAATGATGTTCAAAACAGCCCCCAAAGCATCCTTTATGAAGGGCTACTCATTCCCATTCTGTGTGGCAAAACTGATGATTTAACACACATCCACATCTTTTCAATGAGTTAATTGTATAGAAAAGGAAATAAAAAGAAACTCAGAAAATAAAACAGATTTTATAAAAATCTCCTGATTTCTTCAATTCATCATACTATTCTAAAGATTTCCCCCTGGCATGAATGGATATAATTTCCCCTTTTCTGTCACAAATGGTGTGTTTATTTTCCTACTGCTCAATGATAGCTGAAATGCTGTGGGGGATGTGCTTTTGTGCTATCTTCTCCAATGTGCTCTATCCCTGTGCGGTCAAATAAATTGGATCATTGAACATCACTAGGTGCATTCATGTTCCAGCTATAGTGATTTGAGCGGGTCAGTGTCCTGTATTTTGTGTGTGCTCCTTTCTTTTCTTTGCTCAGCAGTGTACGATTTGGTCGACATTATTTAGTTGTATTTCTGTATGGTCTCCCCCTTTGCCTACCCTTTCCACTGTATGAGTGGTTTATATTTCTCCCTGGTAGCTGATGCTTTCCACTCTCTCTCCTGCCTGTCTCTTTATCTCTCTCTTTTTTTTGTTTTGTTTGCCAGACATGAAGCTGCCACCAGGCCTTGATTGAAACCCTTGAGTAGTTCTTTCACCTATTCTATTCACCTATGCTATTCCTACATCTTTTTTCTTTTATCTAGATTCAGTAAGTGTTATAGAACATACAGGATTAAGTAGGTCTGGGCAAGAACTGGACATTAACTCTTTAGGAATTCTAGTGTAGCTGATGAGGCCATCTTATTGAAAAAGCAAGGTAGTAACATTTCAAGCAGCTTAAGTCCAGAGACAGCAAAGCAATGCTGCTTCCTGGAAATCTTTTGTTCACAAAACACTCAAAGCTCTGCTTTTAATGCACTGAGGTCTCAAGTTAAGTGTTTCTCTCTCAGAATATCAACATTAAGGTAGACATTGCAAATTTTTACTTTTATAGTTCATTATAATGATCTGGCATTTCTGCAGTTCCCTGTTGCAAATATATCATCCCCTTTTTGCTCTCAAGAAGTTTATATTCAGGCAGCGTCAAAGGACAGGAGGACTCTGAGAAATCTCTGTCAGGGAAATTACCACAAAGCAACACTTCAAAGATACTGTGAGAGAGGGCTCTGAAAATCTACAGATCTGGTACAGCCCGATGAAGCTGCCTATGGTAGATCAGGATGTCAAGGGAGGATCTGCCAAAGGTGTCACAGGGAGACCAGACACTTAGAAATTAGTTTGAAACATCAGTCTTCTTTCTGTACTACTTGTATTTAGTGGATAAGCTGAGGAGCCTCTCTGTGTGTGTCTTAAATTTCAATCCCTTTATGGCATGTGTTCTGAGAGGAAAACAAGAAGGTATGTGGAGAGGTGTTAGGAGGACCAAATAGGTAAACAGTAAAGTTGCCAAAAGGTGTACCAAAGGAAGGTCTGCCTTCCTCCAAAGGGAGGAGGGAGGGTCCCTAGGACCAGGCCACATGTGGCAGGATGCCTTAGTTACCGAGTTGTAGGGTCCAAGATACTGGAGAAGAAAACTTTTAAATGGTTGCACAGCCAAGATAAATGTTTCTCTTAAAGTCTCATAATGCACTATTCTATAGAACATATCTGGTAGATTAATGACCAGCTCTGGTGAAGGCCTAAAGCCCAATTTTAGGCTGATGATATATATCTTGGATTTAGAGGTTTAAATGTTTTTAGTAGCTAAGATGTACTTTATGGAATGATAAAAACAATTATTCTACCACATGTAGAATTCTCACACACCAAAGCCAAATTTAATTAGCTGTGTCTTTCCAGATGAGATTGGAGAACAATAAGTATAAATATATATAAGCATTTTCAGTTTCATGTAGACTGAATATTTTGCCTTTCCCTTTTACAGTATTTTCTTATATATTTTCTCAGCTACCATATTTCAAATGCTCTCTTTTCCAATTTCCTTCTCATGAGCAAAGTTATCCTCATTTTAAACATGAGAAACCCTGGTGGTTGGAGAAAATTATTTCATCAAGTATAATGCACTTCCAAGTAAGGTGAAGCAATGTGAGTTGTCTACCAATTAGAGATTGAATAAACAAGTCTATCAAATACCCTAATTTCCTAGATAGTCTGGGGAGCCGCTGATTTAAAATAAATGGAATTCTTAAAGGATTCAATGAGATAAAGTACTTTTGCTTCTTTTCTATGCATTACTATATGGTTACCATTTCCACAGACCATAAAACTATATATGTGTAATTTAATATATTTATCCACACATTTTGAAAGCTATAACATGAAAGTCTAGGGCATGAATATACTCTCCCCATTTCCTATAGAAACTGTAAAACAATATACAGCTATGTACTCTCCAGTGTTGATTCAAATCTTGATTCTGAGATTTATCTATGGTTGCTGCCTGTGCTGCTGCTGCTAAGTCGCTTCAGTCGTGTCCGACTCTGTGCAATCCCATAGACAGCAACCCACCAGGCTCCCCCATCCCTGGGATTTTCCAGGCAAGAACATTGGAGTGGGTTGCCATTTCCTTCTCCAATGCATGAAAGTGAAAAGCGAAAGTGAAGTCACTCAGTCATGTCTGAGTCTCCGCGACCCCATGGACTGCAGCCTACCAGGCTGTTCCATCTATGGGATTTTCCAGGTAAGAGTCCTAGAGTGAGTTGCCATTGCCTTCTCCGATCTGTGGATGAACCTTGGGTAAATAATTTAATCTCTCTCTATACTCCTATGGACATTAAATGAACATTAACAACTAAAGTGTTTACCACAGTGCTTTGAATATTTTTATTATATAGAATTACAGGGTAAGATTTTCATGACTTGAAGGTAAAATGAAGGGAGAAAGTTCAAGGGAAATAGAACCCATCTTCAAATGTTTACAAGATTTCAAACACCTTAATATATGTGATACTTCACAAATTCTTGTGATTTATGCTGTTTTTAAATTCTGATTATAATCATAATATGAAATTATGATTATAATTTTACCTAAGAGGGAGAGATCATTATTTTATTACATAAAAGAGGAATCTAAAGCTCACAGTGATTAATGAAAAGTTATGTAAAAATTCAAAACCAGACTGCCTGGTTCAAAGTCTGGCATTCTTTTGCCACTTATAAGCTTGCTTACTGGGTGATTAACCTGGCTGAGCATCAAATTCCTCATCTGTAAATTGGGGATAATAATAGTACTTATCACCTCTGATTGTTACAAGGATTAATTTGGTTATCATATATGTAAAGGGCTTACAAAAATGCTTGACTCATAGTAAATATATATATTTAGCTATTATTTTTATATCGTTAATGCTATTGAAAGCATACTTACATTTACACAGTTGGAAAGCAGTGAACAGACCTAAAATACAGGCCTTGTGATTAAAAATATTTATGTTGCTATTAGAATATCAGAATTTCTCTGAAAAATAGTATTGGACATTTACTCGACTCTTACTGTATGCCAGGAGTTCATACATGCACTTTACATGGATTCTTTCAATTATTCCTTACCACAGCTTTATGAAAGAAAACTTCATATGCCAAATTTTATATATCATCCAGCTGAGACAAAGAGAGTTAAATTATTTGACAAAGGCCATCAGAATTCCTAGAAAAGTAATCTAATTCCAGACCTTGCATTGCTGTTGTTGTGGTTAGTCGCTCAGTCAGGTCTGACTCATCTGCAGATTGCCAGGCTTCCTCGTCCTTCACTATCACCTAGAGTTTGCTCAAACCCATGTCCATTGAGTCAGTGATGACATCCAACCGTCTCATCCTTTGTTGTCCCCATCTCCTCCTGCCTTCAGTCTTTCCCAGCATCAGGCATAACATTATGCAAATTTAAATATTTTTCTGTAGTTCCAAATTTTCCATGATATACATATGTTAGTTTTAGAAGTAGAAAAAATGGATAATAAAAGCTATTTCAACAGAATAACTATTTTGTCACATAGAAGAAGCTGAGGGAATTGTTTAGAGTAGGTGATGGCTAAGTTGTAGAACCAGCAGAAGTTAGAATCAGGTAGCTATGGTTGGGCAGGAAGCAATATAAAGGGAAAAAGGGAGAGAGCCCAAAAACAGTTAAGAGATAACTGAAATAGCAGACTGACTTCTCAAAGCTTTTACTCAGAGCTAGATTTATATCACAGGATGTAATGCACAAAATGTTTCAAAGAGACACATTTTATCATCCTTGGATTAATGAAAGCATTGCCATTCCTTTGACATTGTGATTATGTGACTCATAGAATTTCATGAATGTTTTAAATCACAAATCATTTGAAAAAAGAGCCATTTTCAGTTGAAAAAAATGTTTTTAGTATATTGTAAAGTTATGGATAGAAAAATGAAACTGATCATTGTGAAAAAAGTGAATGTTACTCCAGTGTTCCTCATCTGAAGACATACTTATTGTTGGGCTCAGTTGATTTCATGTTTGTGAATATCTGTGCACTACTTGTATGTACTCATATCCCTTTGTCCAGTCTCTGAGTGTAAGGCTCAGAGTCATTTGTTCTTTGTACGTCTTTTCTTTCTGAGGCTGTACTTGACCTCAAAGCTGCCTGAACTTTTGAAGGCTTGACAAGAGCAGTTAAGAGTAAATTGTATCTGATTCTATTTGCTGAAAGTAAAACTAACTCATGAAAGAAAAACTAACTTGATGAAAGTGAAAGAAAAGAGTGGAAAAGCTGGCTTAAAAATCAATATTCTAAAAACTAAAATCATGGCATCCAGTCACATCACTTTATGGCAAATATATGGGGAAAAATGGAAACAGTGACAGACTTTATTTTGGGGCTCCAAAATCAGTGACTGCAGCCATGAAATTAAAAGATGCTTACTCCTTGGAAGGAAAGTTATGTCCAACCTAGATGGCATATTCGGAGAACGCGATGCCACCTCACTCCAGTACTCTTGCCTGGAAAATCCCATAGATGGAGGAGCCTGGTGGGCTGCAGTCCATGGGGTCGCAGAGTCGGACACAACTGAGTGACTTCACTTTCACTTTTCACTTTCCTGCACTGGAGAAGGAAATGGCAACCCACTCTAGTGTTCTTGCCTGGAGAATCCCAGGGATGGGGAGCCTGGTAGGCTGCCTTCTGTTGGGTCACTCAAAGTCAGACACGACTGAGGTGACTTGGCAGGCAGATGGCATATTGAAAAGCAGAGACATTACTTTGGCAACTAAGGTCCATCTATGGTTTTTCCTGTGGTCATGTATGGATGTGAGAGCTGGACTGTGAAGAAGGCTGAGCGCTGAAGAATTGATGCTTTTAAACTGTGGTGTTGGAGAAGACTCTTGAGAGTCCCTTGGACTGCAAGGAGATCCAACCAATCCATTCTGAAGGAGATCAGCCCTGGGATTTCTTTGGAAGGAATGATGCTGAAGCTGAAACTCCAGTACTTTGGCCACCTCATGCGAAGAGTTGACTCATTGGAAAAGACTCTGATGCTGAGAGGGATTGGGGGCAGGAAGAGAAGGGGACGACAGAGGATGAGATGGCTGGATGGCATCACTGACTCGATGGACATGGGTCTCAGTGAACTCGAGGAGTTGGTGATGGACAGGGAAGCCTGGTGTGCTGTGATTCATGGGGTTGCAAAGAGTTGGACATGACTGAGCGACTGAACTGAACTGAATGGTACTGCAAGGAGATCAAACCAGTCAATCCTAAAGGAAATCAATCCTGAATATTCATTAGAAAGACTGATGCTAAAGCTCGAATAGTTTGGCCACCTGATGTGAAGAGCCAACTCATTTAAAAAGACCCTGATGCTGTGAAAGAGTGAAGGCAGGAAGACAAGGGGACAAAAGAGGATGAGATGGTTGGATGACATCACTGACTCTATAGACATGAGCTCGAGCAAGCTCCAGGAGATGATGAAGGACAGTGAAGCCTGGTGTGCTTCAGTCCATGGGGTCGAAAAGAACCAGACACGACTGAGCAGCACAACAAAACTAACTCAAGTCCAGCCCTTATGGAGGATGCTGAGATTTTTGGAAGGTGGTGCATTACACTCTGCTTTACAAATCCCTAACCACCTATACGTGGTCCAAAGGAGTAAACTGTCAGTTAAAAATCCTATTTTATTTGTCTTTGCCAGTAGATTAAAAAAACTTATCAATGTGATTTTTCTCATGGGAAAATAAATGTGTTTTCCGTTATTTCATCTTCCATATATCACTGTGTACAAGTATATCTTCATTAATGTATATAAGTGAAATTGCTGTTTAACTATTAAGTTTTACAATGCTTAATAGTTTTAATAATTTGAAGTTTAATCTTGAATCAGTATATTTCTTATCTGTTGCACATATTGTCTACAATAAGTAAAATGATTTCAATTACAAAGCAATCTTAATGATTAACAAATGATTATGATCATGTTATTTTCTCTATGGTTAAACTGTTAAACATCATTTTAAGAATACAGTTATTATTTTAAAATTATCAAAGCCATCTGGCATATTTAGGGATTTTGTTTTATGTATTGGATTAATAAGAACAACAATAATCCAAAGTCACATAAACAGCAAAGAGAGTTCCTGGAGGAGAAATATTCAGTGAATTGTGCATATGTGACGTTGAATGCACTTATCTTTCCATCTGTGCTGATAGAAGGAGGCTCAGTATTTTCTTGATCTTGAATGTTTAGCCCTTCAAGGATTTCTCCCCATAGAAATAGACTTTCGTGAATTTACTTCATTTGTACTTGTTGATATCCTACTTAATTAATCTTTGTGGCAGGCACTCTCTAATTGAACCCAATTCAATTAAATAATTTTGCTTTGCTTGTCCCTCTGTTTGAGTATCTGAATCTACTTGGAATTTTAAATGTATCTAAACACTGTGCAGTCTATTTCATGTTAATCAGCCCACATTTATTGAACCCCTACTGTATGCAATGCAATAAGTATTGTGGAGTTGTTTGAAGGAAATAATAGGTATAGCTGCTAACTTTATGCACCTAGGAAAGCAAGTAGAAAACAGGGCACAGGCAATTCAAAAATTTTTTAAAAAAGTTTCTTTTGTAAAGAGAAATGAACTAAAACTAAAAAATGTTAGAATTTTAGACACTTCCCTGAGCTATTAAGGTGCTGTGTTTTCTGTGCTGTGCCAAATACCAGTTAGGGGAAAGATATATGACCCTGTGAGCCAGGAATCAGTGGGGATTAATGAGAGGTTCATTGTGATATGCTGAAAGTTTCTTGGAAAACAAAGAATCATGTAAGTTCACATGGGTTTAAAGTTGAACGTGGATGTTTTCAGGTTCAAACAAGCCCATATTTATAGCTGGAATCTAGTTTGAATTTTTAAAGCCTAAATAAAGAAATATTTCATTTTTTAAAAATTAGATTTTAATTTACTATCTTTTAAATCATATATCTTGACATTTTTATTTCTTCTATAAATTGAAAGAACTAGATAGTTGCAATGTTACAAATTACTTCTTTATGGGACAGTACTCATTCGTTGCATGTAAAAATTCAAGGGTAATTAAATATTGGTGCCTCTACAATGTATGCAGTGCTAATATATGTGATTCATTATTCCCAATGAGAGTAGAATGGTTCTAATCTAGGTGTGTATGTAAAATCCTTAAATAGCTCACATCATAAATATAAACTGCAGGGGAGGTTTTGTTATTTTTCACTGTGATCCATGACATTTCTAGCCTCTTTCACTCTCCCACAACTCAATAGATGATCTTACTTTCTACTGACTGGAAAATGTTGGGGAAACCAGATATAAGACCTAATTCTCTTTGCAGTCCTATATTCTTCAGAAACTGAGATTCAAAATCTTAGATCCATAGTGACATCTCCCTCTTACTTCCATTATAGTTCCTACTAAATCACGTAGAGCCTATCACCTAATAGGTCTTCCATAACCCTCCTTTGTTTCTCTTCACTTGTATGTCATGATACTTTCATAAATATCTTTTTCATCAGTTTCTTTCCACCACTAACTCCATTCCCATCAACTATACACATGTCAAACACTTCTTCAAATACCAAGTCTTATCCCTATATTCTTTGGAAGGAATGATGCTAAAGCTGAAACTCCAGTATTTTGGCCACCTCATGTGAAGAGTTGACTCATTGGAGAAGACTCTGATGCTGGGAGGGATTGGGGGCAGGAGGAGAAGGGGACGACAGAGGATGAGATGGCTGGATGACATCACTGACTTGATGGGTGTGAGTCTGAGTGACCTCCGGGAGCTGGTGATGGACAGGGAGGCCTGGCGTGCTGCGGTTCATGGGGTCGCAAAGAGTCGGACACGACTGAGCGACTGATCTGATCTGATCTGATCTGATCCCTATATTCAAGTTCCTCTAAACTCTGGAACTAAACTTCCCACCCAACACATTCATTGACTAAACTTCTTCCCTGAAAAGAGACTGTTTTCTGCTGGCATTGCTTACGACCCTTCACTGGACATTTCATTCTGTTTTTATTACATTATCAACCTAACCAAGGCTTCCTCATGCAATAGACTCTGAGATATCACCTCTCTCCAAATCCTCAAAAATGGTGCCCATTTCTCACAGTAACTCTCAATATTTGTCTTTAATTATAGCTTTCCATGCAATTCTGCTATCTCTACTATTAGATTATAAGTTGTTTACAGTGGAGAGCATTGTTTGTTTTCCACAGTAGTTCCTGAGGTGCAGTAATTAATATAACAAATTCTATCACAGAAAAAGTATTAAGCATCTGCTGTGTGTGAGAGGTGAGAGAGATTAAGATACTGCTCTTACGAAAGCACAGAAGAGAGACATGTAACTCAGGCTCAGAGTTTGAGAAAACTTTTAGAAGGGGATCACACATAGGCTGTATTATAAATAATGAAAAGGACAAAGCCAATAAAGTAGGATTAAAAGATGCTTGCTCCCTGGAAGAAAATCTATGACCAACCTAGACAACATATTAAAAAGCAGAGGTATTACTTTGCAAACAAAGGTCCGTCTAGTTAAAGCTATTGGTTTTTCCAAGAGTCAAGCATAGATGTGAGAGTTGGACTATAAAGAAAGTTGAGTGCTGAAGAATTGATGCTTTTGCACTATGGTATTGGAGAAGATTCTCGAGAGTCCCTTGGACAGGAAGGAGATCCAACCAGTCAATCCTAAAGAAATCAGTCCTGAATATTCATGGAAAGGATTGATGCTGAAGCAAAAACTCCAATACTTTGGCCACCTAATGCAAAGAACTGATTCATTTGAAAAGACCCTGATGCTGGGAAAGATTGAAGGTGGGAGGAGAAGGGGAAGACAGGATAAGATGGTTAGATGGTATCACCGACTTGATGCACATGAGTTTGAGTAAGCTCCTGGAGTTGGTGATGGACAGGGAAGCCTGGAGTGCTGCAGTCCATGGGGTCACAAAGAGTCGGACATGACTGAGAGACTGTAATGAACTGAAATGAATAAAGTAGGATAGGAGAATATTTTAGGCAGAGGGAATGACATGGGAACACAGGAACATTGAGTCATGATGCTCAGTAAAGACTAATTAATAGGGCTAAGTGTATGAAGAAGGAAATGGTGAACACATTAGACAGTTTGAGTCATGAGTTTATTTATAATCAAACTATTATGTGTAATATTGGAGTTGAGATTTGGATTATAGTATGTGATATGCTAAAGAGCTTGGAGTTAAACATATGGTAGGTGAAAAGAAGACACTGAAAGGTTTAAGGGGAGGATTGGTTATGATAAAGGGTCTTTGAAAGCAGACTCGAGATGTTTATACTGCAGCTTTGCCACACTTTGCATGCCACTGTGTATGCATGTATATGTGTTTGTGTAGAGGTTTTCCACATATCTGCATATCTGTAAAATCTGCAGATTAATTTTGATTTATTGTTGAAAGAGTTAAGTGATACAGGTATAATATCTTATGGAATAATCCTTAGATATTGTTATTTTCCTCTATTAGCTAGAATAAATCCTAGCACATGGAAAAACAATACTCTGTTCAATGAATGACAATTCTGTGCATGAGAAAAAGAGCCCTTCATTGACACTGTGTTGTCTGCTAGTAAAGATATACATTTAAATTTTTCTTGTTTTTTTAATTGAATTTTAATATCAAAGAGTAATACAGGGCTTCCTACTATGACATCTGACTTTTCACAAGAGTTATAACTCTTGTGGTTATATCTTCCAGCATGTATTTTCATTTTTCTAAATAGTGTTATATATATATGTGTGTGTGTGTGTGTGTGTGTGTGTGTGTGTGTGTGTGTTATAGTTATATGGGAATTTTTCAATTTGAGACAGTTCTAATGAGTTATAAATTTGGAAGGTGAAAATTAAGCTGTCTTGTCCCCTCCCCACTTGTATGTGTTTTCCTACTCCTTTCTTTTTCTTAAAACTATATTGCATTTTGAAGTTATATGAATAATCATTGACCAGAATAGCATTACCATACAGATGGAAAGAGATGGAAATACCAGACCACCTGACCTGCCTCTTGAGAAATCTGTATGCAGGTCAGGAAGCAACAGAACTGGACATGGAACAACAGACTGGTCCTAAATAGGAAAAGGAGTATGTCAAGGCTGTATATTGTCACCCTGCTTATTTAACTTATATGCAGAGTACATCATGAGAAGCGCTGGACTAGAGAAGTACAAGCTGGAATCATGATTGCCAGGAGAAATATCAATCATCTTAAATATGCAGATTACACCACCTTTTTGGCAGAAAGTGAAGAAGAACTAAAGAGCCTCTTGATGAAAGTGAAAGAGGAGAGTGCAAAAGTTGGCTTAAAGCTCAACATTCAGAAAACTAAGATCATGGCATCCAGTCCCATCACTTCATGGCAAATAGATGGGGAAACAGTGGAACAGTGGCGGACTTTATTTTTGGGGGCTCCAAAATCACTGCAGATGGTGACTGCAGCCATGAAATTAAAAGAAAGCTATGACCAACCTAGACACCATATTAAAGAGCAGAGACATTATTTTGCCAACAAAGGTCTGTCTAGTCAAGGGTATGGTCTTTCCAGTGGTCATGTATGGATATGAGAGTTGGACTATAAAGAAAGCTGAGTGCTGAAGAATCGATGCTTTTGAACTGTGGTGTTGGAGAAGACTCTTGAAAGTCCCTTGGACTGCAAGGAGGTCCAATCAGTCCACCCAAAAAGATATCAGTCCTGAGTGTTCATTGGAAGTACTAATGTTGAAGCTGAAACTCCAATACTTTGGCCACCTGATGTGAAGAGCTGACTTATTTGAAAAGACCCTGATGTTGGGAAAGATTGAGCGCAGAAGGAGAAGGGGACAACAGAAAATGAGATGGTTGGATGGCATCACCGACTCTATGGACATGAGTTTGCGTAAACTCTAGGAGTTGGTGATGGACAGGGATGCCTAGCGTGCTGTGGTCCATGGGGTAACAAAGAGTCAGACGCAACTGAACTGAACTGAACTGATAGCTGATTGTTTATACCTGAACTACAGAATATACTGTGATCACACTTTTTCACTTACATCTTTTAAAAAACTTTTTCATAAATGTCTTTATTTATACTTGCATAATGCTATGCTATGCTAAGTCACTTCAGTCGTGTCTGATTCTCTGCAACCCCATAGACGGCAGCCCACCAGGCTCCCCTGTCCCTGGGATTCTCCAGGCAAGAACACTGGAGTGGGTTGCCATTTCCTTCTCCAATGCATGAAAGGGAAAAGTCAAAGTGAAGTCGCTCAGTCATGTCCAACTCTTAGCGACCCCATGGATTGCAGCCCACCAGGCTCCTCCGTCCATGGGATTTTCCAAGCAAGAGTACTGGAGTGGGGTGCCATTGCCTTCTCTCATACTTGCATAATAGTTTTATACTTATATTTCAAGTTACCTGAAGACTTTCTAAAAACATTGTAGATGTTCTATTTTTTTTTTTTCTTGTGTACTTATGTTTTCATTCAGTAACTCTTTATTCTTTGTTCTCTGTGGCTGCAGTATCCTCTTTCACTTCACTGAAGCCATTAGTGATGTGTTATTTATTTTCCTTTTATTTTTTTTTCTTGGTCGAATGTTCTGCTTATTGCATCAACTTCTTTTTGGGGTGTTCCTTTATTTTTTTAAGTTCATTTGTTTTTCTCAAGCACTTGATGATCCTTTCTGTTTAATTAGGAAAGAAATTCTAGGCAACGGACTGGTAGAAATGTGTGTAGGACTAGTAGGCTTCACTGTTGAAGAATTAAGTGTAGATGGGAATACCAGACCACCTGATCTGCCTCTTAAGAAATCTGTATGCAGGTCAGGAAGCAACAGTTAGAACTGGTCATGGAACAACAGACTGGTTCCAAATAGGAAAAGGAGTACGTCAAGGCTGCATATTGTCACCATGTTTATTTAACTTATATGCAGAGTACATCATGAGAAATGCTGGACTGGAAGAAACACAAGTTGGAATCAAGATTGCCGGGAGAAATATCAATAACCTCAGATATGCAGATGACACGACTCTTATGGCAGAAAGTGAAGAGGGGCTAAAAAGCCTCTTGATGAAAGTGAAAGTGGAGAGTGAAAAGGTTGGCTTAAAGCTCAACATTCAGAAAACGAAGATCATGGCATCTGGTCCCATCACTGCATGGGAAATAGATGGGGAAACAGTGGAAACAGTGTCAGACTTTGTTTTTCTGGGCTCCAAAATCACTGCAGATGGTGACTGTAGCCATGAAATTAAAAGACGCTTGCTCCTTGGAAGGAAAGTTATGACCAACCTAGATAAGCATATTCAAAAGCAGAGACATCACTTTGCCAACAAAGGTTCGCCTAGTCAAGGCTATGGTCTTTCCTGTGGTCATGTATGGATGTGAGAGCTGGACTGTGAAGAAGGCTGAGTGCCGAGGAATTGATGCTTTTGAACTGTGGTGTTGGAGAAGACTCTTGAGAGTCCCTTGGACTGCGAGAAGATCCAACCAGTCCATTCTGAAGGAGATCAATCCTGGAATTTCTTTAGAAGGAATGATGCTAAAGCTGAAACTCCAGTATTTTGGCCACCTCATGCGAAGAGTTGACTCATTGGAGAAGACTCTGATGCTGGGAGGGATTGAGGGTAGGAGGAGAAGGGGACGACAGAGGATGAGATGGCTGGATGGCATCACTGACTCGATGGATGCGAGTCTGAGTGACCTCCGGGAGCTGGTGATGGACAGGGAGGCCTGGCGTGCTGCGGTTCATGGGGTCACAAAGAGTCGGACACGACTGAGCGACTGATCTGATCTGATCTGATCTGAATCCAATTTTCTTTTATTTTGTTCAGTTGACTAAGTCATGTCTGATTCTTTGTGACCCCATGGTTTACAACATGCCAGGCTACTCTGTCCTTCATAATCTCCCAGAGTTTGCTCAGATTCATATTCTTTGAGTCAGTGATGCTATCTAACCATTTCGTATTCTGTCACACTCTTCTCCTTTTGCCTTATGTCTTTCCCAGCATCAGGGTCTTTTCCAAATATCAGTATATCCTGATTGTGTCTTTGGGATATGACCCAAACTTTACTACAAAGAAAATCTTCCTGTCTTCTTCCTGTATGTGGGGAGGTTGGGGGTGGGGGGTGGGTAGATGTGGGATGAGAGCCTGTCTTCTTCCAGCTTTCTCATAGATGCACATAGATGCACAGTGATAGAAGCTATGCATTTCATTGTTTAAAAAATGTTTGAGCTGCAATCCATGGAGTTGCTAAGAATTGGACATGACTGAGTGACTTCTCTTTCACTTTTCACTTTCCTGCATTGGAGAAGGAGAGGGCAACCCACTCCAGTGTTCTTGTCTGGAGAATCCCAGGGATGGGGGAGCCTGGTGGGCTGCTGTCTCTGGGGTCGCACAGAGTCGGACATGACTGACGCGACATAGCAGCAGCAGCAGCATACTCATTATGAAGTTTTATCCACTGTTGGGCATAGTGTCACCATATTTAGAGTCTCTGGTATAATTTCCCTGGAAGTATATGGTAGAAATTTGTCTCAGTTATGCCAAATTTGAATCAGATATCTTTTTATTCAGCTCTGCTTCTCTCTCACACTTTGTAAATGAGCTGATGCCTCTGATTTTCTAGCCCTCCTAAGGTTCTGTGACTCAGATTGGCTTCCTTCTTTTTGGTCATAACTTCAGAAGGAACTTAGATTTCAGCCCTATACTAAGTTCCTGGCCAGTCATCCATGAGTTTTCCATCATCTAAAAAGTTTCCTCATCTATCGTCATGTATATTTTTCCTCTTTGTCCTCATGGGTTATTCTTTGATGTTGTCATCATTGTGGGAGTAATTTTAGATATAAGCACCTTCAGTCCAGAATCTTAATCCCTCATTTGAAAATGTCAAGAATTTTTTAGGTTGATCATCTTATTTGATTTTCACAACTTCTGGAATGTTTCACAGTTGGAATAGCTCTTATTTCATTTTATAATTTGTGGAAACCACTTCTTGAGTTGAGTTTGGTAGTTGTTATATGGCAATTTTAGCTCAATACTTTGGTTCTATCTTTAGTGCTCCTTATAGGAAATCCTAAAGTACAAGGGAGAAAGCATGGGAATGATTTTAGAATCTGAAAAATAAATACAGGAAGTGAAGACATAAACTCTAGGACCTTGACTCAAAGAAATAGTCTTAGCATATCAAAAGAGCAGACCACTTTATTGAAAATTTACATATGACTCATGCTTATTCAAAGAGCACAGAACACTCTCCATATTTAAACTAAGTGATGTTTGTTGCTGAATCTCACATGTTTCATGCAGCACTCAAGTTAGAGTGTTTGATATGACCTAAAAAATTCTAAAAGAGATGGAAATTTCTGAATTTTTCAGACCACCTGACCTGCCTCTTGAGAAATCTGTATGCAAGTCAGGAAGCAACAGTTAGAACTGGACATGGAACAACAGACTGGTTCAAAATAGGAAAAGGGATATGTCAAGGCTGTATATTGTCAGCCTGCTTATTTAATTTATATGCAGAGTACATCATGAGAAACACTGGACTGGAAGAAACACAAGCTGGAATCAAGATTGTCGGGAGAAATATCAATCACCTCAGATATGCAGATGACACCACCCTTATGACAGAAAGTGAAGAGGAACTAAAAAGCCTCTTGATGAAGGTGAAAGTGGAGAGAGAAACTGCTGCTGCTGCTGCTGCTGCTAAGTCGCTTCAGTCATGTCGGACTCTGTGCGACCCCATAGACGGCAGCCCACCAGGCCCCGCCATCCCTGGAATTCTCCAGGCAAGAACACTGGAGTGGGTCGCCTTTTCCTTCTCCAGTGCATGAAAGTGAAAGTGAAGGTGCTCAGTCACGTCCAAGTTGGCTTAAAGTCAAAGTTCAGAAAACTAAGATCATGGCGTCTGGTCCCATCACTTCATGGGAAATAGATGGGGAAACAGTGAAAACAGTGTCAGACTTTATTTTTCTGGGCTCCAAAATCACTGCAGATGGTGACTGCAGCCATGACGCTTACTCCTTGGAAGGAAAGTTATGACCAACCTAGATAGCATATTCAAAAGCAGAGACATTACTTTGCCAACAAAGGTCCATCTAGTCAAGGCTATGGTTTTTCCTGTGGTCATGTATAGATGTGAGAATTGGACTGTGAAGAAGGCTGAGCACCAAAGAATTGATGCTTTTGAACTGTGGTGTTGGACAACACTCTTGAGAGTCCCTTGACTGCAAGGAGATTTAACCAGTCCATTCTGAAAGAGATCAGCCCTGGGGTTTCTTTGGAAGGAATGATGCTAAAGCTGAAACCAGTACTTTGGCCACCTCATGGGAAGAGATGACTCATTGGAAAAGACTCTGATGCTGGGAGGGATTGGGGGCAGGAGGAGAAGGGGACGACAGAGGATGAGATGGCTGGATGGCATCAATGACTTGATGGATGTGAGTTTGAGTGAACTCCAGGATTTGGTGATGGACAGGGCGGCCTGGGGTGCTGCAATTCATGGGATCGCAAAGAGTCGGACACAACTGAGAAACTGAACTGAACTGACATCTCTCTTACTGTTATGAAGAGACCTTTGATTATGAAACAAAAAGCTCCTATTTCTTAAATGGTAGAGCTCATATAAAAGGCTCAAAGAAGATCTCATCCTATGTTAAACACACCTTTGATAATGTAGGGTTAGCAATTTCAAAGATGCTCACTGCCAATAAGCATAGGCAGCTCACTTGGATTGTGCTGTTTGTAACTCATCACTCATACCTGCCCCATCTTACTGAAACAACAGCAGTGGCAACTGAGGAGACACTACTTGCAATGAAATATATTCAGGTAGACAGTGAAATTGGCTATTGAATTGTATCTTTTAAGGATGCTAGAGTTTTCTTCGGAGAAGGTAATGGCACCCCACTCCAGTATTCTTGCCTGGAAAATCCCATGGATGGAGGAGCCTGGTAGGCTCCAGTCCATGGGGTCGCTAAGAGTCAGACACAATTGAGCGACTTCATTTTCACTTTTCACTTTTATGCATTGGAGAAGGCAGTGGCAACCCACTCCAGTGTTCTTGCCTGGAGAATCCCAGGGACGGCGGAGCCTGGTGGGCTGCCATCTATGGGGTCACAGAGAGTCAGACACAACTGAAGTGACTTAGCAGCACCAGAGTTTTCTTTATTCTGCCTTTTTTGTTTGTTTTTTCTTTGTTCTATTCCTTGAGATTCCTTTTTTGACTTCTATATTGTCATTATTTTCCCTAGTATTTTGTCTATTATGATTTTTGGAAAGAAATATTCTTATGAAATTTTCAGTAATGATAAGACAGCAAAACATGCAATATGATATGTGATTAAATGCATACACACACACACGTGGGTACACATTACATTAAATAGACTTAGCTTTAAAAAATGAAGGTTGTCTAGATTTAGTCTTTAAAATGATAAGGTAGAAAATTCACTTGCAAAGAGTACTCTTTGACCATTTTGAAGGTTCCTAGATTTATTTCAGGCAGTGAATACATCTCAGCAATAGCAAATAACATCTCTAACATTTTACAATCTTTGAAGTCCAGGAACAAACAAGGATTTTCTAGTTTTATTCTTTATACTGTACAGCATTATATAACAATTATATACATTTTCCAGATTTAATTTGCTTTGAAAAATCTCCAGTGGGTGAAATAAATAGACAGTAAGGCACAATACTGTCTAAATTAAAAGTTGTTTCTGTTTTTAAAGGGTTTATATGAGTGAATTCTGCAATTAAATTCATTGACAAATATACTGAATTTTTTTTTTCCTTTTGACATTTTACTCAAAACATATCTGTTGCTTTTAAAGGTAGTGAGATAAATGTTTGGAAAGAGAGATTTGTGCCCAAAAAGTCCTATTGCAAAGACAAAAGCAAGTTTTAAAAATAAAATTTCACAGTAAAATGTGTTTATTTTACTTACAAACTGCAAAAGCATTTTGTTGTAAAAGTAACTTTAAAAAAAAAAAAAAAAACTGTACTAAATCCCAAATACTTGAAAGAGAGATAATTGTCTATAGTTAAAATCACTCAAAAGCACTCTTCCAGCTCTTATACCTGGAGACCAGCCAGGCTCCCTCAATCAGATTCACTTATCAGGTGTTAAAAATAAATGAAATGGAAATTCTCAAGTTGGATCCAGTGTATTCCAAGTGTGCGTATTCACAGGAACTCTTCCAGTAAATCATAAAACAATAGAACTGAAATTTTAGAGTAGTGTCAAAGGCACCTGCCTAATTATTCTTCTATCTCTTGGTCCATGTACATATTACATAAGCTGATGGGCTCTGCTTTGCATTAATGACCTATGTTTGCATAGAATATCATAGCTGTCTAAAGGTTATGATGTAGTAATATGAGTTCTTAATGTAAAGGAAAAAAAAACACACACACACAAAGACAAGAAAACGCACTTTCCCTTTTGGGAGTTTTAGATTAATTCATTTTTTTTAATGCTTATGAATCATATAGGCTTACCAGGTGGCACAGTAGTAAAGAATCCGCCTACCAATCAGGAAATGTGGGTTAGATCCTTGGGTTGGGGAGATCCCATGAAGAAGGAAATGGCAACCCACTCCCGTATCTTGCCTGGGAAATTCCACAGACAGAGGAAGGTGGCAGGCCACAGTCCATAGGGTCACTGAATGTTTAGTAACTAAACAGCAGCAGTGACACCATGAGTCATATATCTAAACTGTTCCATTTTCAAAATGAATAGATGTAATTATAGAGCCCAATCAGTCAGTCAGTTCAGTCAGTCATGTCCGAATCTTTGCAAACCCATAGACTGCAGCTCACAAGTCTTCCTTGTCCATCACCAACTACCGGAACTAGCACAGACTCACATCCATTGAGTCAGTGATCCCATCCAACCATCTCATCCTTCATTGTCCCTTTGTCCTCCTGCCTCGATCTTTCCCAGCATCAGGGTCTTCTCCAATGAGTCAGTTCTCATCAGGTGGCCAAAGTATTGGGCCTTTCAGCATCAGTCCTTCCAATGAATCTTCAGGACTGATTTCCTTTAGGATTGACTAGATCTCCTTGTTGTCCAAGGGATTCTCAAGACTCTTCTCTGTTGAGGAACGTGGTGGTCCAGAGTCAACCGATAAGAAAGTAAAGGAGAGAGAAAGAGGCTGATATTCCTTGGTTTACAAAGAAAGCCAATGAAGCCCCTAGCATGGGGCTTGCTCTGTTCATGAAGTCCTCAGGCTCCCTTTCGAGGGGGTGAAGGCACAGAGCGCCTTTTCGAGAGGGTCTTAGAAGCCTGGGCAGGAAAGTGAACCCAGAGAACCTTTTCACTCCAGGGGATCAGCCTGAAAAAGAGAGAGAGGGAGAGATAGAAAGAGAGAGAAAGCAAGACACAGAGACCAAAGCTCTGATGGAGCAGAGGTGTTTTATTCAACACTGTGTAAGTATTTATACTGTCTTACAAGATAGCTATTTTCATCAGAGATAAAATCAAAACTTACAAGGAAACATGAGGTCATCCACATCAAAGAGAGAGGGTGTAAATAATCACTTTTACCATATGGTTCATAAAAAGGAAGAGGGTACTTATCACCATATAGAAAAACTAACGAAGGAAATGCCTGGATTCTTCAGCCCCCAGGAGAGGCTTGCCTCTCCTCTTAATTCCTGAATATTCAGGAATTAATAAGGAACAGAGAATTCCTGACAGATCCAAAACAGCACACAAGAAGCCTCCTTTTAAATGATTCCTGACAATTCCCCCTATTTTATTATATTTGTAAGAAAAAGTCCTGACCAAATGAGTCTGGTTAGTATTAACCAACCTTATAGAAAGGCAACGGTAAACAACAAATATAATTACAAAGACAATGACCAAAGTTATAGTTCCAGACCCAATGTGGTGGGTAACACTTTCAAACCATCTTTGTGGGTCTAGCCCGGATAATTTGTTCAGCTAAAGTTTCCAAATTAGTGGAAGAGGACAGACGTTTAGAAAAAGTTTTAAAGATGATTTTGGTAGTAATTGTACATTCAGAGAGGCATTATCATGTATATTTTGTAAATGAAATTTGATTTGTTCCCAATCATAGGCACTATGATTGAATTGAACAGGAGTAACACAAAATTGTGAGAGAGATGGGAATACCAGACCACCTGATCTGCCTCTTGAGAAATCTGTATGCAGGTCAGGAAGCAACAGTTAGAACTGGTCATGGAACAACAGACTGGTTCCAAATAGGACAAGGAGTACGTCAAGGCTGTATATTGTCACCATGTTTATTTAACTTATATGCAGAGTATATCATGAGAAATGCTGGACTGGAAGAAACACAAGCTGGAATCAAGATTTCTGGGAGAAATATCAATAACCTCAGATATGCAGATGATACCACCCTTATGGCAGAAAGTGAAGAGGAACTCAAAAGCCTCTTGATGAAAGTGAAAGTGGAGAGTGAAAAGGTTGGCTTAAAGCTCAACATTCAGAAAACGAAGATCATGGCATCTGGTCCCATCACTGCATGGGAAATAGATGGAGAAACAGTGGAAATAGTGTCAGACTTTGTTTTTCTGGGCTCCAAAATCACTGCAGATGGTGACTGCAGCCATGAAATTAAAAGACGCTTACTCCTTGGAAGGAAAGTTATGACCAACCTAGATAAGCATATTCAAAAGCAGAGACATCACTTTGCCAACAAAGGTTCGCCTAGTCAAGGCTATGGTCTTTCCTGTGGTCATGTATGGATGTGAGAGCTGGACTGTGAAGAAGGCTGAGCGCCGAGGAATTGATGCTTTTGAACTGTGGTGTTGGAGAAGACTCTTGAGAGTCCCTTGGACTACAAGGAGATCCAACCAGTCCATTCTGAAGGAGATCAGCCCTGGGATTTCTTTGGAAGGAATGATGCTGAAGCTGAAACTCCAGTATTTTGGCCACCTCATGCGAAGAGTTGACTCATTGGAAAAGACTCTGATGCTGGGAGGGATTGGGGGCAGGAGGAGAAGGGGACGACAGAGGATGAGATGGCTGGATGGCATCACTGACTCGATGGATGTGAGTCTGAGTGACCTCCGAGAGCTGGTTATGGATAGGGAGGCCTGGCATGCTGCAGTTCATGGGGTCGCAAAGAGTCGGACACGGCTGAGCGACTGATCTGATCTGATCTGAGCCTGTATTGGAATTTCCTCTTCCTGGGGTTCTTGTTTCTTCTCTATTTTGAATGCGGGGGCCCCCTTGGGTTGAATCTTCCGAAGAGGTTAAAAAATTTAAAACAGATAAAGCTGTATTAACAATAGTTATAGGTTTAGAAAATATCTTATGTTGGAATCTAGTAAAGTCTGCTTTAGATAAGGAAGACAGTAGTGTACCTTGTGTATTCCCACTTTTTAAATTTTTTTATTTGTACCTTTACTATGTGATGTGTTTGTTTGACTATGTCTTCTGTCTGTGGATTATAAGGAATACTTGTAATATGTTTAATAGAAAAGATTATAAAAATTGTTTAAAGTGTCTAGAAATATAGGTAGGGCCATTGTCTGTTTTTATAGAACTAGGAGTTCCCATTACTGTAAAACAAGCTAATAAGTGAGTCATAACGTTTTGTGTAGCCTCACCATGAAGAGTGAAGAGGTGTGGCCCAAATAAAAGCATTAGGTTGTAAACCCCGAGGCTTAATACCTTGTGTGATGGTTAGAGGTCTGTTAGGAGACACCATTTGTTAGATTTCTCTTTTATAACAAAAATAAGAGACTTCCAAGGAGAACAAGATTCCTCAATATGCTGTAATTCTAGTTGTGTATCTATAAGTTCCTTAGCCGCCTGTAATTTCTCTTCCGTGAGGGGCCAGTGTTCTGTTGAAAGACGCTTGTCATTCTTCCAAGTTATTTTAATAATAGTATTGTTTGTTAAGTGAGCAGTGGCCCCCAGGAAAAATGTGGAATATATATCTGAGTTTGTCATATCTTATATCTTTTTATTAAAAACATATATCTTACTTTTCCTTAGCACTATGAAGTGTCTTGTATATTAGCATTTTATAGATTGGTGAATGTATTTATTATATTATAATAAATATTTGTTGTATATAAATTTATATTTATATATAAATATATTTACATTATATATATTAATAGTTTAAAATCTTTTTAGTTTTTCTGTAAGAAAAACTTTTTGTAAGAAGAAGATAATGCTTAGTAATTAATGTTTTAAAATCTTATTTTATTTGGAAATAACCTACCTATTTAATAAATTTTTATTATTTAGTACTACTTTAGAAATTTAAGTTATCCCAATCCTAAGAGATTACTTTAGATTATAATAATAGATTATTCTAGTATTATTTTAATAGTTCATCTAAAAGTTTTTATCTCATTTATATATATTTTTATATATATAGGTACCTTTTTGTTGACAAATTTAGTTTACCTTAAACCTAGGCATGCTAAAAGTATAATATAATGTTGATGACTTAAGACATGTCATAATTAGATTAGCAAACAATTATATTTAAATTATATTTATATTTAAATAAACATATTTAATATTTTTCAGTTCATGTGAATTTGAATTTAAATAAAGTTCATTAACTTCATATTATCTAAAAACAAAGTTGGTATACCAACGGCAGCACTGCCGGATGTTGAGGATTTGAGGGAAAGATGGAATTTGCACCAGGTTTTTGTTGAAGGGGACCTTGGGGGTCCTCTGCTTGGAGTTTCCTGGAATAGGTTTTCCTTCAATGTCAAATTTAGACTTACAATCTTTGGCCCAATGCATTTCTCTATGGCAGTGAGGGCAGATTTTTGGAGGTTTTTAAATTTTTTCCTTTTTTTCTTTTTTTTTTAGCTTTCTTAGGGCAGTCCCTTTTTAAATGGTTCTATTTCCACATGTAAATCAATTTCCCTTTCTTAAGGCAGCAACCATTGTTTCAGCTAGCATTTGCATCTTTTTAGTTTCTAATCCTAGATTGCAACAAGCCTTCAAATAATCAATAATAGTCCCTGTCTCACAAATTGGAGCTATAGCTTTTTGACATTCCTGATTTTCATTTTCATAAGCAAGTAATTTCTCTAGTTGCCTTTTGGCTTCTTCTCCAATTACAGTATGGGAAATAGCATTTTATAATTTAGCTAAAAAAATCAGCATACGTTTCATTAAGTCCCTGAACTTTAAGTGATGAAGTAAAGTAGAAAAGTGGTGGGGCTTTCCAGTCATTTTACCCATGTCCAAGTTCTTACCAGCCTCAATAGGCCCTGGGGTCACTCCGTCCTAATCTGCCTATGTGTACCAAGTCCCTGTTCAGGTGCCACTTGTTGAGGTCCTTTAATGGACTGGAACCTGGTGCTCCAGAGTCGACTGATAAGAAAGTAAAGGAGAGAGAAAGAGGCTGATATTCCTTGGTTTACAAAGAAAGCCAATAAAGCCCTGGCATGGGGCTTGCTCTGTTCACGAAGGCCTCAGGCACCCTCTCAAGGTGAAGGCACAGAGCACCTTCTCGAGAGAGTCTTAGAAGCCCGGGCAGGAAAGTGAACCCAGAGGACTGCTACACTCCAGGGAATCAGCCTGAAAAAGAGACAGATGGAGAGAAAGAGAAAGAGAGAAAGCAAGACATGAGGACCAAAGCTCTGATGGAGCGGAGGTGTTTTATTCAACATTGTGTAGGTTTTTATACTGTCTTACAAGATAGCTATTTTCATCAAAGATAAAATCAAAACTTACAAGGAAACATGAGGTCATCCATATGAAACAGAGAGGGTTGTAAATAATCACTTTTACCATATGGGAGAAATATCAATAACCTCAGATATGCAGATGACACCACCCTTATGGCAGAAAGTGAAGAGGAACTAAAAGCCTCTTGATGAAAGTGAAAGTGGAGAGTGAAAAGTTGGCTTAAAGCTCAACATTCAGAAAACAAAGATCATGGCATCTGGTCCCATCACTTCATGGGAAATAGATGGGGAAACAGTGTCAGACTTTCTTTTTCTGGGCTCCAAAATCACTGCAGATGGTGACTGCAGCCATGAAATCAAAAGACACTTACTCCTTGGAAGGAAAGTTATGACCAACCTAGATAGCATATTCAAAAGCAGAGACATTACTTTGCCAACAAAGGTCCATCTAGTTAAGGCTATGGTCTTTCCTGTGGTCATGTATGGATGTGAGAGCTGGACTGTGAAGAAGGCTGAGTGCCAAAGAATTGATGCTTTTGAACTGTGGTGTTGGAGAAGACTCTTGAGAGTCCCTTGGACTGCAAGGAGATCCAACCGGTCCATTCTGAAGGACATCTGCCCTGGGATTACTTTGGAAGAAATGATGCTGAAGCTGAAACTCCAGTACTTTGGCCACCTCATGGGAAGAGTTGACTCATTGGAGAAGACTCTGATGCTGGGAGGGATTGGGGGCAAGAGGAGAAGGCGACGACAGACGATGCGATGGCTGGATGGCATCACTGACTCGATGGCTGTGAATCTGAGTGACCTCCGGGAGTTGGTGATGGACAGGGAGGCCTGGCATGCTGAGATTCATGGGGTCGCGACTGATCATAAAATTGAAAAGGGTATTTATCACCATATAGAAAAACTAACGAAGGAAATACCTGGATTCCTCAGCCCCTGGGACAGGCTTGCCCCTCCTCTTAATTTCTGAATATTCAGGAATTAATAAGGAACAGAGATTTCTGACAGATCCAAAAGAGCACAGAGGAAGCCTCCTGTTAAATGCTTCCTGACAGTTCTCCAACACTACAGTTCAAAAGCATCATTTCTTTGTCTTTCAGCTTTCTTTATGGTTCAGCTCTCACATCCATACATGACCACTGGAAAAACCATAGCTTTGACTAGACAGTCCTTTGTTGGCAAAATAATGTCTCTGCTCTTTAATATGCTGTCTAGGTTGGTCATAGCTTTTCTTCCAAGGAGCAAGCATCTTTTATATTCATGGCTGCAATTACCAACTGTAGTAATTTTGGTATCCAAGAAAACAAAGTCTGTCACTGTTTCCATTGTTTCCCCATCTATTTGCTATGAAGTGATGGGACCAGATGCCATGGTCTTCATTTTTTGAATGCTGAGTTTTAAGCTAAATTTTTCACTCTCCTCTCTCACTTTCATCAAGAGGCTATTTAGTTCCTCTTTGCATTCTGCCATAAGGGTGGTGTCATCTGCGTATCTGAGGTTATTGATATTTCTCCCTGCAAACTTGATTCCAGCTTGTGCTTCATCCAGCAGGGCGACAGTATACAGCCTTGATGTACTCCTTTCCCGATTTGGAATCAGTCCATTGTTGCCAGTTTGGTTTTAACTGCTGCTTCTTGACCTGCATACATAATTCTCAAGAGGCAGGTAAGGTGGTCTGGTATTCCCATCTCTAAGAATTCCATAGTTTGTTATGGCCCACATGGTCAAAGGCTTTGGCATAGTCAATAGAGCAGAAGTAGATGTTTTTCTGGAATTCTGTTGCTTTTTTGATGATCCAAGGGATGTTGGCAATTCGATTTCTGGTTTATCTGCTTTTTCTGAATCTAGCTTGAACATCTGGAAGTTCTCGACTCACATACTATTGAAGCCTAGCTGGGAGAATCTTGAGCATTACTTTGCTAGCGTGTGAGATGAGTGCAATTTTGCAGTAGTTGGAACATTCTTCTGCATTGACTTTCTTTGGGATTGGAATGAAAACTGACCTTTTCCAGTCCTGCAGCCACTGCTGAGTTTTCCAATTTTGCTGGATATTGAGTTCAGTTCAGTTGGTGTCCCACTCTGTGACCCCATGGACTTCAGCACCTCAGACTTCCCTATCCATCACCAACTCCTGCAGCTTACTCAAACTCATGTCCATTGATTCGATGGTGCTATCCAAGCATCACATGCTCTGTCATCCCCTTCTCCTCATGCCTTCCAATGAGTCATTTCTTTATATCATTTGGCCATATATTGGAGTTTGAGTGTCAGCATCAGTCCTTCCAATGAATATTCAGGACTGATTTCCTTTAGGATTGACTTATTGGATCTCCTTGCAGTCCAAGGGAGTCTCAAGAGTCTTCTCCACACCACAGTTCAAAAGCATCAGTTCTTCAGTGTTTAGCTTTCTTTATAGCCCAACTCTCACATCCATACATACTGAGTGTAAGCTATACTTTAACAGCATCATCTTTTAGGATTTGAAATAGCTCAACTGGAATTCCATCACCTCTACTAACTTTGTTTGTAGTGGTGCTTCCTAAGGCCCACTTGACTTCCTATTTCAGGATGTCTGGCTCCAGGTGAGTGATCACACCATCATGATTATCTGGGTCATTAAGATCCTTTTTGTAGTTCTTTTGTGTATTCTTGCCACCTCTTCTTAATATCTTCTGCTTCTGTTAGGGCCATACTGTTTCTGTCCTAAATTGTGTGCATGTTTGCATAAAATGTTCCCTTGGTATCTCTAATTTTCTTGAAGATATCTCTAGTCTTTTCTACCGGGGTCCTGCCCCATTGGATCCAGGGAATTCAAAAGGGAGACAGCTTTGGCGATCAGGATATAATAGAATTAAAGATATAAAGAGTGGTTAAATAAGGATAGCTCAGTGAGAAAATTCAGTGGAGAAAAGACGCTGAATAACTTGGTTTATGTGGAAAGCCAATAAAACTCCAGTACAAGGAGTTTGCATCACCTACGTAGGCTGCAGGCATCCTCCTGTTCTCCCGAAGGAGAGGAGACACTAAGGCCTCCCCGGTCAGATCTTAGAAGCCCAGGCATAATTAGTAGGCTTGACGAGCCTCCACGGTCCAGATGGGAATTCAGCCAGAAGGTGAGAGAAAGAACGACATTGGGAGACCAAGCTTCGGTGAACAAGGCCCGCACTTTATTTTCCAAAGTAGTTTTTATACCTTAAGTTGTGCATAGAGCATAATGGGGGGAAGGAGTAGATGCAAGGACAGCGGTCCTTGATCCCTACCGAAGCCAGGCTTTCAAACTTATCATATGCAAAAGTTTAGGTGATTTACATCATCTTCTGGCCAGGAGGCCTGTTAACATTTTATGACCCCTTCTTCAGAAAACTTATTTTTCTCTAAAGGTGATTATTCTAAAGTTAGGCGCCACCCTCCAAAAGCATTAGATAAAGTTGCATTCCTATAGGGTTAAGGTGTGGTGGGCTATAACAAGAAAAGAATTAACTCAAGAGTCCAAGGTTACAAATATTAAAGCTATTACTTACATTCCTATACACCAATTATATTAATCAGTACACTCCCAGGGACACAGTAGGTAAGGGATATGGAAACTTAGCAGCAAACATTGGTCCAACAAGCGAAAAACCCTTCACCAATACAATTTCTAATCAATCTTTTAACTGCTCAAAGGAATCTGTATTTACACAGTTTAGAACATCTCATGCCTCTCACAGTTGGGAGGCTCTGAACAATCACATGTGGCCGGAAGAATCTGTTCAGGCAGCCTAGAGAACTCCCAAAGGAGTTTGTGAACTGAAACACTCTTGTCACGCCCAGGAACTTTATTAACTGGAGCTGTAAGTTAACTCTTTTTCAGAGAGAGAGAATGGTGGTGGGGGACAGCCTCCCATAAAGTCAGAGGTGTAGGTGAGAGCACAAAGCAGTAAAGTAGGCATACTCTGGTTTTGGGGATAGATGCTCGAGAATTTCCAGGGGGACTCCTGAGGCTTGATCCAGCCTTTGCGTATGCCGAGCATCCTTCCTCATGACCTTTGCCATGGGAGGAGTTCCTCACGCTGGCTCCCGACACTTTTCTATTGTTTTCCTCTATTTCTTTGTATTTATCACTTAGGAAGGCTTTCTTATTTCTCCTTGCTGTTCTTTGGAACTCTACATTCAAATGGGTTCTCCTTTGCCTTTAGCTTCTGTTCTTTTTTCTTTTTTTTTCCTCTTTATTTATTTTTTTTAATTAAATTTTATTTTGCTTAACTTTACAATATTGTATTGCTTTTGCCATACATCAAGATGAATCCGCCACAAGTATACATGTGTTCCCCATCCTGAACCCTCCTCCCTCCTCCCTCCCCATACCATCCCTCTGGGTCGTCCCAGTGCGCCAGCCCCAGGCATCCGTTATCAGGCATCGTACCTGGACTGGCAACTCATTTCAGATATGATATTATACATATTTCAATGCTATTCTCCCAAATCATCCCACCCTCTCTCGTTCCCAGAGTCCAAAAGTCTGTTCTATACATCCGTGTATCTTTTGCTATCTCGTAAACAGGGTTATTTTTACCATCTTTCTAAATTCCATATATATGCGTTAGTATACTGTATTTGTGTGTTTCTTTCTGGCTTACTTCACTCTGCTGTATAATAGGCTCCAGTTCCATCCACCTCATTAGAACTGATTCAAATGTATTCTTTTTAATGGCTGAGTAATACTCCATTGTGTATATGTACCACAGCTTTCTTATCCATTCATCTGTGGATGGACATGTAGGTTGCTTCCAAGTCCTGGCTATTGTAAACAGTGTTGCTGTGAACATTGGGGTACACGTGTCTCTTTCAATTCTGGTTTTCTCAGTGTGTATGCCCAGCAGTGGGATTGCTGGATCATAAGGCAGTTCTATTCCCAGTTTTTTTGAGGAATCTCCATACTGTTCTCCAAAGTGGCTGTACTAGTTTGCATTCCCACCAACAGCGTTCTTTTCTCAGCTATTTATAGGGCCACCTCAGACAACCATTTGGCCTTTCTTGCATTTCTTTTTCTTGGGGATGGTCTTGATCATTGCCTCCTGTATAATGTCATAAACCTCTGTCCATAGTTCTTCAGGTACTCTATACGATCTAATCCCTTGAATTTATTTGTCACTTCCACTGTATAATCATAAGGGATTGATTTAGGTCATACCTGAAGTGTCTAATGGTTTTCCCTACTTTCTTCCATTTAAGTCTGAATTTTGCAATAAGGAGTTCATGATCTGAGCCCAGTCAGCTCCCAGTCTTGTTTTTGCTAACTATACAGAGCCCAATACTGGTACACTAATGGGAACTTGATTTGTTAAGAAAGTTTTTGTTGAGAATATGTTGCATGCCAAGCCCAGCACTTGGGAGACACTGAAAATACGTAGTTTTTTCTTTCCAAATATTGTTATTAAATTTATTGATATTTTCTTCTCAAAATGATAGTTGAATTTGGTTGCATGTTAAAAGAAATCTAATAATTAAAAATTTTGAACTGGAGGGGGTCTTGGAGAGGAGCTATCCTAACTGAAGCCTTTGTTTTCTAGAAAAGAAACTAAGCAAGAGAAATGAAGGGACTTACTTTCAGTCACAAGGCTAATGTGTGTATGTTTGTGGCTCAGTTGTGTCTGACACTTTGCAGTCCGATGAACCATAGCCCACAGGCTCCTTTGTTTATGGGATTCTCCAGGCAAGAATGCTGGAGTGGGTTGCCATTCCCTTCTCCAGGGGATCTTCCCAACCCAGGGATAGAACCCGGGTCTCCCACATTGCAGGCAGATTATTTACTATTTGAGCTATCAGGGAAGAGGGTCCTGCAATTAGGACTCAGTTCAAAACAGTAAAAAATATTTCAGATTCAGAGTCAGGCCTATTTTATTCTGTATGGGATAAATTTTATGGAAGATTGTGGAAACTTATCTAATACTAGATTATGCCTGTGTTGGTTCCTAGCTTATGCCTATTTTTTCGTTCCATTGTGAATATGAAGAAGCTCCTGTATGTGTAGCTAACTTTAAAGAGGTGGCTGATTTCCCAATTTTGCATGAAAAATGCGTCAAAATAGCAGTTAATAGAAGTGGTAAGAAAAAAAAAAAATAGAAGTGGTAATGATTCAGGTTGATTCCATAATACTGCTCCTATTCCATGATATCACATCCTTCTCATTCTAATTATCTGTACCTTTTTAAGTTGCACTACTTTTAAGGTCCTAAAATAGCCTATGTATATTAGATACAATTTTATAGGACTACGGATAATGCAAAATAAATATAAGAAAGCAAAAAGAAATGAGAAGACATGACCAGAAAGAACATAGCCACTATCAAGGCTCATGCACCTAAGAAAATGTATTTACATTGTTTTTCTACTTCTGAAATTATGTTGACTATATTCTTTTTGCAATAGAAATGCACTTGGACTCCTTCTTTATGTGATTCCTAGGGGAAGTCTGAATTCCTCTTTGGCATTTGTAATTCTTGTTCAGTAAGTGAACAAGAATTATATGGCATGCATATAGTAGAGATAAATCTTTCTGTAAGTGAGAACTGTGACTGAAGACAATCCCAAGGTTAAATTTTCTACTACACTCCTATTAGCATGAAGTCTTTTCTGTGAGTGCCAAAATGAACATTTAAGTATATTAGTGAAGAAAGCACTGGCATAAAGAGGAAAACATTCATTCTAAGTCTTGTGTTATTTTTGAGCTACTCCATTATTTCAGTGGGAATTTGAATAAAACAAGGTGGAACATCATGATAAGTTAAACATCTTTTAATCGATCACCTGTATTTTTCTGTCATATTTATGGAAAAAGCAAGAGATTCTGGTCTATGATGTTGATTAAATATATTCAGATGTAGGTATTTGTAATAATAGTACGTCACTGGATAAACACTGATTTTAAAATGAAAATAATTGTTAATTTTATAAAATTTAGAAATATCTTGCCTTTAAATTTTAAATATTGGTAGCTGATTGGATATATAACTATTACTTTCATTAATTTTTAATGGTTATATCATTAGTGCTCTAAGCAAAACTAGGAAGCATCATGTTTAATTATAATTTTATACATGATCAATTTGTGGAATATTTTTATATTGAACAATTCTTCTATTAAAATAGTTAAATTTAGTGATCTATAAACAGCTCAAAGGAATAAAACCTAAATTTAAATTGCAGTTTTAAAACTGTATAGAGATTCATTTAATATCCTCAAAGTGTAGAAATATGATTTTTTAAATTTTATTTACTCAGATAAGAATAAATGTTTTTAATCAGGGTCCAACTAATTTGGCTGAACTTTTATCAAGATAGGAAAATCTCAAGCCTCCTTTATATCAAAGAGATAGTGAACTATTTTATAGAGAAAATTGGCATGTCAGAATCAATAGTTATGAATTTCTTGAAGTCAATGTGGTTAATGTTCATGGGCCATTCTTTAGACTAGATTACTGAGGCAGTGATGTGAGTGTCTGCAGTGAGAAGATAAATATCTCTAGGTGAGTAGATATGATGGTTTTGCTAAGCAATCTACTTCCTTGACTGCATTCTATAAAACATTAATTTCTTGTGGTAAAATTTCTTTTGCACATGAATAAATCAATCAGTTGGAAATACAGCATGAAATGCTGCTCAGAAAAAAAAAAAAAAAGTTAAGCAAGAGAGGAAAGAAAGGGAGAGGAAGAATGGAGAGAAAAGGAAATCATCCTGTTAAAAGTAGCAGGCACAGGAAGCCATAGGCAAAACATCAATACTAGGTCCATTCAGTCTCTTTGGGACACCCTTATAGTCTTTAATGCCCTATTCTTATGTTCTGTGCATATACTTACAAATAAAATTTCAAATTGCTTCATTCATATTTCATGCATTTGGGATTTTTTTTTTTTTTAATCATCTCCTGGTGTTCTTTTTCCTGAGTACTGAGGGAACATTTCATGCAAAGATGGGCTCGATAAAGGACAGAAATGGTATGGACCTAACAGAAGCAGAAGATATTAAGAACAGGTGGCAAGAATACACAGAAGAATTATACAAAAAAGATCTTCAAGACCCAGATAATCATGGTGGTGTGATCACTGACCTAGAGCCAGACATCCTGGAATGTGAAATCAAGTGGGCCTTAGAAAGCATCACTACAAACAAAACTAGTGGAGGTGATGGAATTCCAGTTGAGCTATTCCAAATCCTGAAAGATGATGCTGTGAAAGTGCTGCACTCAATATGCCAGCAAATTTGGGAAACTCAGCAGTGGCCACAAGACTGGAAAAGGTCAGTTTTCATCCCAATCCCAAAGAAAGGCAATGCCAAAGAATGCTCAAACTACCGCACAATTGCACTCATCTCACACGCTAGTAAAGTAATGCTCAAAATTCTCCAAGCCAGGCTTCAGCAATATGTGAACCGTGAACTTCCTGATGTTCAAGCTGGTTTTAGAAAAGGCAGAGGAACCAGAGATCAAATTGCCAACATCCGCTGGATCATGGAAAAAGCAAGAGAGTTCCAGAAAAACATCTATTTCTGCTTTATTGACTATGCCAAAGCCTTTGACTGTGTGGATCACAATAAACTGTGGCAAATTCTGAAAGAGATGGGAATACCAGACCACCTGATCTGCCTCTTGATAAATCTGTATGCAGGTCAGAAAGCAACAGTTAGACTTGGACATGGAACAACAGACTGGTTCCAAATAGGAAAATGAGTCCATCAAGGGTGTATATTGTCACCCTGGTTATTTAACTTATATGCAGAGTACATCATGAGAAATGCTGGACTGGAAGAAACACAAGCTGGAGTCAAGATTGCTGGGAGAAATATCAATAACCTCAAATATGCAGATGACACCACTCTTATGAAAGAAAGTGAAGAGGAACTCAAAAGCCTCTTGATGAAAGTGAAAGTGGAGAGTGAAAAAGTTAGCTTAAAGCTCAACATTCAGAAAACGAAGATCATGGCATCTGGTCCCATCACTTCATGGGAAATACATGGGGAAACAGTGGAAACAGTGTCAGACTTTATTTTGAGGTGGGGGGGGGCTCCAAAATCACTGCAGATGGTGACTGCAGCCATGAAATTAAAAGATGCTTACTCCTTGGAAGGAAAGTTATGACCAACCTAGATAGCATATTCAAAAGCAGAGACATCACTTTGCCAACAAAGGTCCATCTAGTCAAGGCTATGGTGTTTCCTGTGATCATGTATGAATGTGAGAGCTGGACTGTGAAGAAGGTTGAGCGCCGAAGAATTGATACTTTTGAACTGTGGTGTTGGAGAAGACTATTGAGAGTCCCTTGACTGCAAGGAGATCCAACCAGTCCATTCAGAAGGAGATCAGCCCTGGGATTTCTTTGGAGGTAATGAAGCTGAAGCTGAAACTCCAGTACTTTGGCCACCTCATGCGAAGAGTTGACTCATTGGAGAAGACTCTGATGCTGGGAGGGATTGAGGGCAGGAGGAGAAGGGGCAGCAGAGGATGAGATGATTGGATGGCATCACTGACTCGATGGCTGTAAATCTGAGTGAACTCCGGGAGTTGTTGATGGACAGGGAGGCCTGGCGTGCTGCATGGGGTCACAAAGAGTCGGACACGACTGAGTGACTGAACTGAACTGAACTGAACTGAGGGAAAGATATAATCATCATTCACTCAGTTTATGTTCCCAAATAATTTTCAAACATTCTTTAAACATTTTTAAAGTAAATCTTTGTTCTGTTTTTTCATGGTAGATTAAAAATCCCAGTGGAGTCTGAATTAAAATTAAAATCTGTATTAGTTTCCAAACTCTGTGTCTTAAAACAACACAAATTTATTCTCTTGCAGCCTGGAAACCAAAAGTCCAAAATCAATGTAACATTGGGCTATGCTTCCTTTCAAGGCTCAAGGGCAGTTTCTGTCCCTTCCCTCTTCTAGCTCTTCATTGTTCCAGGTATACCTTGGTTTCTGGAAGCATTACTTCAATCTTTACCTCCATTGCCTCTGTCTCCTCCTCATCTGTCTGTAAAATTCCTCCTGTGTGTCTCTTATCCTAATACTCCTTAGTGGATTTAGGGCCTACTTGGAAATGGCAACCCACTCCAGTACTCTTGCCTGGAAAATTCCATGGACATAGGAGCCTGGTAGGCTATAGCCCATGTGGTCGCAAAGACTCAGACATGACTGAGCAACTGCACTTTCACTCACTGGACAATCCAAGGGTTTCCCTTGTAGCTCAGCTGGTAAAGAATCCACCCGCAATGCAGGAGACCTGGGTTTGATCCCTGGGTTGGGAAAATCCCTTGGAGAAGGGAAAGGCTATCCACTCCAGTATTCTGGCCTGGAGAATTCCATGGACTATATAGACCGTGGGGTTGCAAAGAGTCAGACACGACTGAGTGACTTTCACTTCACTCACTGGACAATCCAGTAGGATCTCCACATCTCAAAGTCTTTAACTTAACTATATCTGCAAATAACTTTTTTTTTCAAATAAGGTGATATTATTAGATTCCAGGAATTAGGATGCAAAACACATCTTTGAGGGGCCAGATTTTGTTTTGATTATTTAAAAATGTTTCCTTTTATATGCAGTCCAATGAGAAGTATTCAATATAACTCTAGGAAACAGTAGAGCAGAAGTAGAGTTTTGCTCCAGTAGAGCAAAAACAGTAGAGCTGAAAAGATCAATTTCAGAGTCAGATGGACCTGGGTTTGAATCATAGACTTAATCACTCATTAGGTATGTGGCATTAGGTAAATACTTTTAATATTAGAAAAAGATATACAATATAGTATTCTAGGTACCATGGCAATAATCCAAAGACTTCAGATATTGTACAAATACCATTGGGGTCCATAGTAATGTTCTAAGGCCTATGTAAGTGCTTAGCAACCTCTTGGTCTTATATTTTCATATGATTCTTTCCTGTGCTTCTCTGATGGCTCAGATGGTAAAGAATCTGGGCTGCAATGCAGGAGGCCCAGATTTGCTCCCTGGGTTATGATCCCCTTGAGAAGGGAATGGCTACCCACTCCAGTATTCTTGCCTGGAGTGAGGAGCCTAGCAGGCTACAATCCATAGGGTCAGAAAGAGTTGGTCACAAAGACTGAGTGACTAATGGTTTTTCCTAGAAGTGATCTACTTGAAAATAGGCCTGTGGCTAGCCTGGTTCCAGTTCCAATCTTATGTAATTATGATGAAAATTAAATCAGATAATATGAAGTTTCTGGATCTATGTCTAAGCACTGAAAGTGGTCTGTAAAATATGATTTTTCAACAGACTATCTTTCTTCCATTGTATTGTTCTGCTCCTTTGTCAAAACTTAACTATCTGTATCTATTTCTGTGAAAAATTTCATTGATATATTATTTTTATATTCTTTTATCAATACCATAGTTTCTTGATTATGGCAACCCACTCCAGTACTCTTGCCTGGAAAATCCCATGGACAGAGGAGCCTGGTAGGCTGCAATCCATGGAGTCGCAAAGAGTCGGACACGACTGAGCAACTTCACTTTCACTTTTCACTTTCATGTATTGGAGAAGGAAATGGCAACCCACTCCAGTGGTCTTGCCTGGAGAATCCCAGGGATGGCGGAGCCTAGTGGGCTGCCATCTATGTGGTCACACAGAGTCGGACATGACTAAAGCAACTTAGCAGCAGCAGCAGTAAGTTCTAAAGTCAGATAATATCTGTCTTTGAATTTTGAGCTTCCCCTTCAATATTATCTTGGCTATTCTGGATATTTTGCTTCTCTATATTAACTTTAGAACAACTTTCTTCTTTATATATGTTAAGTAATTTTCTGATATTTTGACTGAGATTGCATTGAGTATAGAACAAGTTTGGAAGAACTAACATTTGGACCATATTGAGTCTCCCTATCCATGAAAATGAAACATCTCTCCATTGATTTGGTTCTTATTTTCTTTCTTTCATCAGAGTTTTATAGTTCTCAGATAGAATTTATACATATTTTATTGAGTTTGCATTCATTAGTTCATTTTTTGAAACATGTATATCAATGGTATTACATTTTTCATTTCAAATTCCAGTTGTTCATTGCTTGTATATAGGGAAAATATGGAATTTTTATATTAACCTTGTATTCTATAAACTTGCTATCATCATTTATTAGTTCTAAGAGTTCCTTATCAATTCTTTTGGATTTTCTACTTAAATGACATGTCATCTGCAAACAAAGGCAACTTTATTTTTTCTTTCCCAAGCTATATATCTTGGTATTTACTTGTCTTATTGCATTAGTGAGGACATCTAGTACAATGTTGAAAGTGCAGTGGTAAGAGGGGACAGCCATGTCTTATTTCTGATTCTAGGGGAAACCTTTGTGTTTCTTACATTTAAAATGATGTTGTCTGGAGGAGTTTTGTACTTATATTTTCATTGAGGAAGTTCTCCTCTATTCCTATTTTACTAAGAGTTTTTATAATGAATGTATGTGGGATTTTGTCAGATATCTTTTCTACATCTATTGATAAGATCATATGGCTTTTCTTTTTTAACTTCTTGATATGCTGGATTATATTAATTTATAGTTGATTGTGAAACTATCCTGTCATACCTGGGATAAATCCTACTTGGTCATAGTTTAATTATTTTTATGCCTCATTGGATTCAATCTGCTAATATTTTGTTGAGGACTTTTGCTTCTATATTCATGAGAGATACTGTTAAAAAGCAAATGTGAATGTTGCTCAGTTGTGTCCAACTTTTTGCCACCCCATGGGGGCTCTCTTTTCTTTCAGTGTCTTTGTCTGGTTTCAACATTAGTGTAATGCTAGTACCAGGATTTGGAGAAGGAAATGGCAACCCACTCCAGTGTTCTTGCCTGGAGAATCCCAGGGACAGGGGAGCCTGGTGGGCTTCCATCTATGGGGTCGCACAGAGTCGGACACGACTGAAGCGACTTAGCAGCAGCAGCAGCAGTACTAGGATAACTCATAGAATGAGTTAGGAAATATTGTCTTTACTTCTATCTTCTGAGATTGTAAAGAAACGTTATAACTTATTCCTTAAAGATTTATTAGAATTCATCAATAAACCCATCTGAGCCTGATACTTTAATTTTTGGGAAATGTTAATTATTGATTCATTTTTTTAATAGATACATGTCCATTCAGATACAGATATATACAGGATTTGTCTGTTTCTTCCTTTTTACATTTTTGTAGATTGTGTCTTTTGAGCAATTGGTCAATTTGATATCTACGGTACGAAATTTGTGAGCAAAGAATTTTTTGTAGAATTTCTTTATTGTTCTGTTAATGTTCTTGGGCTCTTTAGTGATGGACTTCTTTTATTTCTGATATTAGTAGTTTGTTTTCTTTCTTTTTCTTAGTTAGCTTGGATACATACTTATGAATTTCCTTGGTCTTGTAAAAGAACCACGTTTTAGTTTTATTGACTTTCCTATCAATTTCCTGTTTTAACTTTCAGTTATTTTTGCTCCAATTTGTATTATTTCATTTCTTCTGCTTTCTTTGGGTTTAATTTGATCTTTTTCTAGTTTCCTAATGTGGAAGAGTTGGACACGGCTTAGAGACTAAACAACAACAACAAAGTTGAAAATATAGATTACTGATTTTAGATAAATCTTTTTTCCCAATATATGCACTCAATATTCTAAATTTTCTTTAGGCACACTGCTTCTACTGCATCTCACATATTTTTGATAAGTTGTATTTTCATTTTCGATTAGTTCAAAATATTTTTAAACTTTTCTTTGACTCATATGTTACTTAAAAGTGTGTGGTTTTTTTTTTTTAATCTGCATATTGGGGACTTTTCAATTATCTTTTTGTTATTAATTTCTAGTTTAATGCCATTGTTTTTCTGTATGGTTCCTATTGTTTCAAATGTGATAAGGTATACTTTATGGTTTAGAATGTGGTATATCTTAGTAACTGTTCCATGTAAGCTTGTGAAGAATGTGTGTTCTGCTTTTGCTCAGAAAGTAGTCTATAGCTATTAATTATATCCAATTGATTTATGGTACTGTTAATTTCAGCTGCATCCTTAATGATTTTCTACCTTCTAGATCTTTCAGTTTCTGAAAGAGGGTGTCTACATTTCCAACTATAATAGTAGGAAATAATCTATTTCCTCTTGAAGTTCTATCAGTTTTTGCTTTGTGTTGTTTGTCACTCTGTTATTAGGCTCATACACATTAAGAATTATATTGTGTCCTTGAAGAATTGACCCTTTTATCATTATATGATTCCCTGATAATTTCCTTCACTTTAAAGTTACCTCTTTCTCTCCTTCCTCTACCCACAGACTTCTTTCAGAATTTGTATTTCATCTTTGATTTTCTGTGGTTTTAAAGTGATATTGGAGAAGGCAATGGCACCCAACTCCAGCACTCTTGCCTGGAAAATCCCATGGATGGAGGATCTGGTAGGCTGTAGTCCACGGGATCGCTAAGAGTTGGACACCATTGAGTGACTTCACTTTCACTTTTCACTTTCATGCATTGGAGAAGGAAATGGAAACCCACTTCAGTGTTCTTGCGTGGAGAATCCCAGGGACAGAGGAGCTTGGTGGGCTTCCCTCTATGAGATAGCACAGAGTCGGACTCGACTGAAGCTACTTAGCAGTAGCAGCAAAGTGATATGCTAAGATGTCATTTTTTGGCATTATCTTGCCTGGTATTCTCTGAACTTCCTAGATATGTGACACAAAACCACAGGGTTTAGGGTCTTACATTAGTTTGGGGAAACCTTTGTCTTGGTCCCACAGTTACTTGGATATTCTGTTCAGGTTTTATCAGTTTTTGTTCCTTTTGCTTTTCAATTTATGGGGTATCTATTGAAATATCTTCAAGCCCAGATATTCTTTCTTTCACCATTCCAGTCTGCTAATCCACTCCTGAGCCCATAAAGGCATTCTTTATTTCTGTCCCCTTTTTTTTTTCTACCATTTCCATTTGGTTCATTCTTAGAATTTTCATATCTCCATTAATGGTACACATCTATAACTGTATGTTGTCTATTTTATGCATTAAAGTCTTTAGCATATTAATCACTGTTTTAAATTCCTTGTCTGATAATTCCAGTATTCCTGCTGTACATGAGTCTGAATATTGTTTTGTCTCTTCAAATTGTGTGTTTGTGGGGGTTTTTTTGTCTTATTATTTCTTATAATTTTCTCTTGGTACTCTGACATGATGTACTGGGTAAACAGGAGTGCTCTAAATTGGCTTTTAGTAAAGAAAGTTCCAGAAAAACATCTATTTCTGCTTTATTTACTATACCAAAGCCTTTGTGTGGATCACAATAATCTGTGGAAAATTCTGAAAGAGATGGGAATACCAGACCACCTGATCTGCCTCTTGAGAAACCTATATGCAGGTCAGGAAGCAACAGTTAGACTTGGACATGGAACAACAGATTGGTTCCAAATAGGAAAAGGAGTATGTCAAGGCTGTATATTATCACCCTGCTTATTTAACTTATATGCAGAGTACACCATGAGAATTGCTGGGCTGGGAGAAACGCTGTGCTGGAAGAAACACAAACTGGAATCAAGATTGCCGGGAGAAATATCAATAACCTCAGATATGCAGATGACACCATCCTTAGGGCAGAAAGTGAAGAGGAACTAAAAAGCCTCTTGATGAAAGTGAAAGAGGAGAGTGAAAAAGTTGGCTTAAAGTTCAACATTCAGAAAATGAAGATCATGGCATCTGGACCCATCACTTTGTGGGAAATAGATGAGTAAACAGTGGAAACAGTGTCAGACTTTATTTTGGGGGGCTCCAAAATCACTGCAGATGGTGACTGCAGCCATGAAATTAGAAGACGCTGAATCCTTGGAAGGAAAGTTATGACCAACCTAGATAGCATATTAAAAAGCAGAGACATTACTTTGCCAGCAAAGGTCCACTTAGTCAAGGCTATGGTTTTACCAGTGGTCATGTATGGATGTGAGAGTTGGACTGTGAAGAAAGCTGACCACTGAAGAATTGATGCTTTTGAATTGTGGTGTTGGAGAAGACTCTTGAGAGTTCCTTGGACTGCAAGGAGATCCAACCAATCCATTCTAAAGGAGATCAGTCGTGGGTGTTCTTTGGAAGGAATGATGCTAAAGTTGAAACTCCAATACTTTGGCCACCTCATGAAAGGGTTGACTCATTGGAAAACACTCTGATGCTGGGAAGGTTTTGGGGCAGGAGGAGAAGGGGATGACAGAGGATGAGATGGCTGGATGGCATCACCAACTCGATGGACATGAGTTTGAGTGAACTCCAGGAGTTGGTGATGGACAGAGAGGCCTGGCATGCTGCAATTCATGGGTGGCAAAGAGTCAGATAGGACTGAGTGACTGAACTGAACTGAATGTGGTGATAAGGCAGGTGTGTGGGGAAAGGGGACAGGAGAGTGTTCTATAGTCCAAAAATTAAGTCTTGGTCTTTTGGGGAACTTGTGACTCTGGACTTTGAACTTCACCAGTGCTTCTCCATGCTTCTCTACCTCTACCTCTCCAATTATGTGGGACAGAATATCTGAAATAGTTTGGAGTTCGATATTTATTCTCTTCCACATAGAAAGATATAGAGTGGCTAGAATTATTTCCCTTTTCTTTTGAGAAAGCTTAGGCTGGCAGAGTTTAGTGTTTTCCTTCCCCAGATTACTTAGGCTTATTAAGATCCCAGGAAGTTAGACTCTGGTTAAACAATTTCTCCCAAGGGCATAATGTCTTAGGAAGAACAGAGTGCTCTAGTATTTTAAAAAGGTTCCTTTTCTGCTCCCCCTATTAAAATCACAATTGTCTTTTTTTTTCTCTCCCCAATATTATTATGATACTCTGGCTAGCCTCCTGAAGATACAGCTCACAAAAGCATGGATGCCTCTCTTTTACTGGGTACTCATGAAATTTTTAATTTTCTGCACCGAGCCCCTAGAAAATTATCAGTTATAATTGAAGTTTTCAAACCATGGACATTTCCACTTGCGAATATCAGCTGTGGTAAGCTGTGACTCCTAGTATTCTCCCATCTGTCTCTCTAATCTTGGGGGCAACGGTTTCCTCTATGTCCTCACCTTTATTCCAATCTTGGAAGAATTACTGATTTCTCAATCTGTTCAATTTGTTACTCATTGTTTCAGTGGAGTGGTGACTTACAAGCCTCTTACATGTAGTACTGGAGACCTGAAATACTGCTATGAATATTTTTTTTTTTTTTTTTTTTGTGCAGGGAAATATTAAATTCACCAAAACACATTTTAATTTTTGTTTTAATTAAAAGTAAGAATTGCAAAAATGCATTTGGAAAAAATCGTTAAGATGTGATAGCTTTTGTGCCAACAATTGATTTCTTGAAAATAATTAAAGACAATTCTCAGAAATAAAAGCTTTCCCAGTATACCCAAATTTTCACTTTGTCACATGCCTATTTATTTTTGTCCATATAATAGCCAAACCTACTCAGAGAAACCTAATATTAAGGCAGTTTATAAAAAACAATGTAATGACTATAGCAAAAAATAAGGCAAAAATGATTTTAAGAATAATTAAAATCTTAATTTTGTGCATATTCTTATTTTATTATAATTTGAGGGAAAATTACATAATTTATATTTTTAAATGGTAACCTTTCCTATACCATTCTATACGTATTCATCTCTTCACTCACCTCTGCAAATGGATCTTATCATAACTCTTAAGATGAGACTTAGGAGAGGGAAACCTTAAACATTAGTATTAATTCTACAATTTAAAAATGTGTTTACTGTATTTCTGTTTTCCAACCAAAGGCAATAATAAAATGTACAGTGTATCTTAAAGTGAAGAATAGTCAACTTGGGAAGAAATATTATTACTGAAATAATCTGTATTTAGTTCTACCTCATAAATTAACTTTGATTTCTACTATATCAAAATAAATGGAAATTTCACAGCATCCTATAATAAATAGGGACTGGTTGAATATATAGTATTTATGGAGCAGAAAATAAAATTGTAGCTGTTTTACAAGATTTTGAAATCTTATCTAGAGAGACAAATACCACGAGCCAATGTAGAGTGACCCTTTATACACATCAGAAAAGCAGCACAAATAAAATATAAATTGTAAAAGGAAATAAACAAAATATAGTTGAAGTTAGGTATGCTCAAATTTTCCTAAAGTGATATAAAATTAATTTAATATGATATAAAGTGTGTATAAGCAGAAGACTTATTTTTTAGTTTCTTCTGTTTTACATTTGTCTCACTTATATGTCTATATCTTACTTTATAGATATAGCAGTCTGACAATATCTAGGTGTCTATTTATATACCTGCCATTTATAATTTGAAAAGCTTTGTAACAACTAGTAATAAATGCATTCATAGCCACATCTTCTCTAATCACTACAGTGTCTGCACTGCTATTTGGCACTCATTAGCTGAAACTGCCATTCACCTCTAATTTATGACTAGCATACAATTATTCATTATCACTATTCCAAGTGATTACTACACTGAATCTTTCTCAGATAGTGATATGCAATACTCCATGATAAATTGTTCTGCAGTGGATAGTTCATTTCTGACATTTACTCTTTTTCCTTAAAATAATCTCAACAGAATTATACTGAAATGTGAGTACTTTCTTACAGTAAGATTATTGGATCAGTGCTATTCCTACATGAAGATGGGAAAACTATATTCATAGAAGGAAGCAGACTTGGAGTTAACAAATGTATTTGAAAATATTCTGATAAAAATGAATGATTGGGGCAACTTTAAGGATAGAGTTTGAATTTTTCTTTAGCATGAGCATATTTTGATTGAAGACTGACAAATTTATTTAGTAATTTAACAATAAAAGTAAATATTTTTATATTAAAGCCCATAAAGTATGTCATGGATAACAACAACAACAAAAACAATTATCATTTTGGATATGGTCATTTATAATCAAAATGTTTTATATTTTTTAACACTTTCTTTTCATTATCTACCTAGGATTTTCATAATAGATATAAGTACTAACATTAACTATTTGTGTCTGACAAAGTTGTGCACTAAATATTTCACAGGCATAATCATATATAATTCATATAGCAACCCTGTGAGTTTGGTATTAATATCTCAACTGTACAAAGAAGGAAATAAGAGACAAAAAAGTTGCATAGCTTACTCAAGAGCAAACCAGGACTGCATCATTGTATTCATTTCCTAGGGTTGCCGTAACAAAGCACCATAGACTGAGTTTCTTGAAAAAAAAAACAGAAATGTAACATTCTATTAATATCAGAGTTCTGGAGGCTTAAAGTCCAAAGTCTAAGTAGGGATAGCTCCAAACTACCTCTGAGGTTTCTAGGAAAGAATCCATTCTTGGCTCTTCCAGGTTGGGTAGCTGCAAGCATTCCTTGGCTTGAGGCAGCTTAACTTCAATCTCCACCCCCTCCTTCCACTATGTACAGGAGGAATCATCTCAAGATCCTTAACTAATTACATCTGTAAACATTCTATTTCCAAATAAGGTTGCATTCTGAGGTTTCTAATGAAATTGAATTTGGGGGGAATGTTCTTCACCTTGCTACAGTGGTGGAGCTGGAGGCTCTGTTCACATGTAGACATACTCTAGAGTCTGTTCCCTTAAATACATATATTCTTGCCTCAGACTGTACTTAGACCATATTTCATTAGGTAACCGTTCCAATTATCTGGGTAGATGTTCTCTCTCTTTTACATGTAAGAATGCCCAGGTTCATGGGTCACAGATCAACATTAATTAACTTCAGAGCAACTTTCTAAAACACAGAGTATGCCATTATCCTGCTTACAATTTTTTTTTATGTGTTCCTATTCTCTTTAGAATAAAAATCAAATTTCTTAAGGTATTTTTTAGGGTCCATCAGCATCTGGCCTTTCCCACCTTCTTTAGCTCAGGTCTTCCTCTCCTTTCCCAATACTCTCTGTATCCTACCCACCCTGGCCTCTAAGCTTTCTCTTATACTGTTTCCTCTGCCCACAGCACTTCCTGCCAATATGTTTCTTCTGCCTACTCTTCCTATCTCACTTTGCCACTTCTGCTGTGTTATCCCCTCTAACAACCTAAAGTAGGCCCCGTGAATCAGCTGTGGGTTCCCATAGTAATCTATGCTGCACCTACCCTAACCCATGGTACCTTGTTATCATTGCTTCTTTAATGGTCCATCAGTTTGTAAAAGCAAATATCAACAGTGTATATTCTCAGCTGCATTTTCAGTACCTAAATAGAGTGACTGCCACTAATGTATGTTGAAAGAATAAACGAATGCAGCGAATTAAAATGGAATGCCAAATATCTTTATGCATGAGACAAAGCAGAGGCAGAAAACTACCTAGCAACTCAAAACAGTATCTTCATCTTGTTTCAAAGAGGCTTAATCTGACGTTTGGTGCACTGCTCCTCAAGAAGGAAACACCTATGGGCTTCCAGCAGGCAGCTGACTCTCAGTGTATCCTTAGTGTCATTTAGTCCTGTTCTTTTTTCATGGGTCTAGAACTTCCTAATCATCTTCTAAGAATTCATACGGAATACTCACATATCTTATTCCATTTGTCCCCACTTCGATAGTAAGTGTTGAAATACAGTGAGAAAAGTCTGGCAACAAGGAATAATGTGCTTGATGGGACAGTCATGACTAAGAAGGTGATTGAGCTTGTTGCTTGGTCATGGCCCTGCCTGCATCCTGGAGTTACAGGATGCAGGCAGGGATGCAGTTATAGGATGCAAGCCTATACTCAACAGGAAGCATTATATGAAGTGCAGGGAAGATCTATTTGACAGTTTTGACTGAGGAATTTCAATTGGTAGAACATGATGATGTACATATACCACCTGTAGTATTGTGTGTGATGTCTGACCTCCACTCACCCAGTATGGTAACACTCATGTAGAATTCATGCAAAACATTTTACCAGGAAGCCACCTTCCTCTATGGTAGAGTACACCATTTTGAAACAGCGTGATATGTGTATTTTAGAAAAGAGTTTTCCCTGAGAAAAACATCACCACCTACAACAGGGTATCTAGTCAATTTATCTCTTGCCCCCCACCCCACTTCCAAAAAAGTTTGTCATTGTGAGAGTATCTGTAGATTTACATAATGCAACCTAATTGTTTCCAATTAGAAAATATTAGATCACATTTATGGAGGGGTAACCTACCTTTCTGAAAAAATAAATAAATAAAGCTTTTTAGACCTTTTAGTCTTTTTTAGCAGTATACTTTGTAAAATGTTTTCCATGCAAATTTTGGTAAATCTCTCTTCCTAACAATGTTGTTAAGCTTATTAAGGGTTATTCCCCCTTTAATGAAAATTGAGAATTTGTGAGTTGATTTTCAGTTCCAGAAGATCTGTAGGTATTCTATCCACTGTTGTAACCTCAATGTCTAAAATCAGTCATAGTAGGTACTCAATAAATATTTAAATAAATGCACATCTATGAAAGAAATGTACTATGGCTTTAACTCATTCACCAACCACAGCAAACCTGATATCCCAAGGAACTTTTCATATTCTTCATTTTTCATATCAACTTGAGAATTTATTGTTTACCATTTAAATCCATCATCATGTATATCTTTGGAGGATTGTTTCTCACACCAATTGAAGGAATTGATTCAGAAGTTTTTGCTGCAGTGAAGGATTGGAATGGAAAGTCTAATCAACATTTTCCTGTTTCATCTTCCCAGCACTACTTGTACATTTTCTTATAATTACACAAATTTAACTTCTAGAGGGAAAGTTGTTAAAGTTTTGAAGGTGTTAGAGAAACAGATAGTTGAAGTGATTTGATAGCAGACTGAGAGTGAAAGTGATATTCTTTAAGGCATAGTTGTTTAAAACATGACAATCTGAGAAATTCGCTTGGCTTCCACAATGTTGTTATCCATAGTAACAGCAAGGTATGGTCTGGCTATATGCCAGTGTTCTATGTGATTAATCACCATACATTACTATAAAATGGGTTGCCATTTCAGAACATGAGTATTTAAGTAAAAAACAAAGTTACGAAGTAATTTAGAGAACACTGACTATAGGCATTTGGCATAAGTCTTTGAATATCCTCCAGTCATATGTTTATTTTTTTTTCTTTTATTTTTTTATTTTTTTATTTATTTTTTTAATTTTGCTTAACTTTACAATATTGTATTGCTTTTACAATACATCAAGATGGATCCGCCGCCAGTATACACGTGTTCCCCATCCTGATAATATAATTTCCCATCATCTATTTGCTTCATTCACTTTATGAAGAAATATAGTACTTATGAATTATTTGCAGTTAAAGTAAAACATTTAAATGAAGGACAAGTAATGACTAGCCCAGCTGTGAAAAGAAGAGAAGCGAAAAGCAAAGGAGAAAAGGAAAGATATAAATATCTGAATGCAAAGTTCCAAAGAATAGCAAGAAGAAATAAGAAAGCCTTCTTCAGCGATCAATGCAAAGAAATAGAGGAAAGCAACAGAATGGGAAAGACTAGGGATCACTTCAAGAAAATCAGAGATACCAAAGGAACATTTCATGCAAAGATGGGCTCGATGAAGGACAGAAATGGTATGGACCTAACAGAAGCAGAAGATATTAAGAAGAGGTGGCAAGAATACACAGAAGAACTGTACAAAAAAGAGCTTCACGACCCAGATAATCATGATGGTGTGATCACTGACCTAGAGCCAGACATCCTGGAATGTGAAGTCAAGTGGGCCTTAGAAAGCATCACTATGAACAAAGCTAGAGGAGGTGATGGAATTCCAGTGGAGCTATTCCAAATCCTGAAAGATGATGCTGTGAAAGTGCTGCACTCAATATGTATGCCAGCAAATTTGGAAAACTCAGCAGTGGCCACAAGATTGGAAAAGGTCAGTTTTCATCCCAATCCCAAAGAAAGGCAATGCCAAGGAGTGCTCAAACTACCGCACAATTGCACTCATCTCACACGCTAGTAAAGTAATGCTCAAAATTCTCCAAGCCAGGCTTCAGCAATATGTGAACCATGAACTTCCTGATCTTCAAGCTGGTTTTAGAAAAGGCAGAGGAACCAGAGATCAAATTGCCAACATCTGCTGGATCATGGAAAAAGCAAGAGAGTTCCAGAAAAACATCTATTTCTGCTTTATTGACGATGCCAAAGCCTTTGACTGTGTAGATCACAATAAACTGTGGAAAATTCTGAAAGAGATGGGAAAATGAGACCGCCGGATCTGCCTCTTGAGAAATTTGTATGCAGGTCAGGAAGCAACAGTTAGAACTGGACATGGAACAAAAGACTGGTTCCAAATAGGAAAAGGAGTACGTCAAGGCTGCATATTGTCACCATGTTTACTTAACTTATATGCAGAGTACATCATGAGAAACGCTGGACTGGAAGAAACACAAGTTGGAATCAAGATTGCTGGGAGAAATATCAATAGCCTCAGATATGCAGATGACACCACCCTTATGGCAGAAAGTGAAGAGGAACTCAAAGCCTCTTGATAAAAGTGAAAGTGGAGAGTGAAAAGGTTGGCTTAAAGCTCAACATTCAGAAAACGAAGATCATGGCATCTGGTCCCATCATTACATGGGAAATAGATGGGGAAACAGTGGAAACAGTGTCAGACTTTATTTTTCTGGGCTCCAAAATCACTGCAGATGGTGACTGCAGCCATGAAATTAAAAGACGCTTACTTCTTGGAAGGAAAGATATGACCAACCTAGATATCATATTCAAAAGCAGAGACATTACCTTGCCAACAAAGGTTCGCCTAGTCAAGGCTATGGTCTTTCCTGTGGTCATGTATGGATGTGAGAGCTGGACTGTGAAGAAGGCTGAGCACCGAAGAATTGATGCTTTTGAACTGTGGTGTTGGAGAAGACTCTTGAGAGTCCCTTGGACTGCAAGGAGATCCAACCAGTTCCATTCTGAAGGAGATCAGCCCTGGGATTTCTTTGGAAGGAATGATGCTAAAGCTGAAACTCCAGTATTTTGGCCACCTCATGCGAAGAGTTGACTCATTGGAGAAGACTCTGATGCTGGGAGGGATTGGGGGCAGGAGGAGAAGGGGACGACAGAGGATGAGATGGCTGGATGGCATCACTGTCTCGATGAATGTGAGTCTGAGTGACCTCCGGGAGCTGGTGATGGACAGGGAGGCCTGGCGTGCTGCAGTTCATGGGGTCGCGAAGAGTCGGACACGACTGAGCGACTGATCTGATCTGATTCCCTAGATGTATTATTTTATTCTATTTTACTTTATTTTCTTTTCTTTTGGAATTTAACCAGAGTTGTTAATAATATGGAATTGTTAGTATTTATTATATGTTTAATTATAATAGATTAATTTTCTGATTGTTTTATAATTTAGAATTGATTTATGTTTAAAAATTATCATAAAGTGTGATCTCCAGTTATTTAACTTATTCATAAAAATATTTCCAAGTTAAATAAAATCATATTTTTTAAAAAAATCCAATCTTAGGTTTTTCCTTCCCCACAAAGGCCTGTGGTAACATAAAATTTATATGCACCATTGTCTGGAAATACCATAGAAGATAATTATTGGTGCCTTTGGATGATAGTTGGGTTGAATTTCTCTATTTTCCCTCCCTACATGCTTACTATGAGTAGGAATACCCAGCATGGACTTTTACCACCATCATAATCCATTTATTTTATAGTTGTGGCATTTAGTTGAATTTTGCAAGTATAATATCAATTCTCCACTCAGTATTTTTTCATGAGTGCATCTTAGTGTCATAATACTGTACTCTCTGCTCTCATGTTTTTGTCAGAACCTAGTACATGAGTGAAGAAATCTTTGTTTCTTTCTAGGTCTTGAACATGCTCAGAGCTCATTTAAGTTTTCTAAAACTGAAACAAATCCAGCTAATTATCCCTTGACCTGTATTAACAGCCCAGCTGGTGGAGCTCATATTTAGCCTATTGAATATAAAATTATAATAAAACTGACTTGCACCCTTCCTTCACATTGTGAGCATGTGAAATATTACAAAGAATTTTAAAGCTGTTTGTTTTTTTCTCTTTTAGGCATGATCGATCACTTTTCTATGGTCTCAAACCCTATGTTGCTTTTAAACTCCTTTAATATCTGTTCCTATGCAACAGAGCAGAAATTCAGAGGGGGGACGTTACCATCTGCAATGGCTGTCATTTCCTGCAGGAGTTTTTGACTTGCCTGCTGATGTAATTGAGGCATGGTTGATTTTCAGCATACTACAAGCAATTCCTTTGTTTCTCTGAAAACTCTGTATGTGATATCTTGTGTACACTTTAACTCTTTAAATGGCCATTTGATTCTTTTTTATGGCTTGGTAATAAGTTTATCACTTGGAAAATCAAGTGTAAGACATTTTAAAACCTGATCTGAGGAATATTGCAGACAACCACCATCAGTAGATTCAGGAAACTATGCCTAAAATATGCATGATAGGCATAAGCAATCCTCTACTCAAGTCTGGTTGAAGGAACACCAAGGCATATTCCACATTTTTGTCAAAGTATGGAAAATTTTGTGATTCATGCACATATTAAAAGAAAGTTGCTATTTTGGACAAAGGATATGTGATAATTAATAGCTAAAAAGTATAAACTGAATTAAGTTTGTCCGATTAACTAGCTGTCATTTGAAGAGATAGCTGTATTACAATGAAATTAGAAGGATCTATATTTGATGGCATGCTAAGAATCATGAATTGTAGTTCAGTTGAGTTCCGTAGCTCAGTCATGTCCAACTCTTTGCGACCCTATGAACCACAGCATCCCAGGCCTCCCTGTCCATCATCAACTCCTGGGGTTTACCCAAAATCATGGCCATTAGTTGGTGATGGCATCCAACCACCTTATCCTCTGCGTCCCCTTCTTCTCCTGCCTTCAGTCTTTCCCAGAATCAGGGTCTTTTCAAGTGAGTCCGCTCTTGGTATCAGGTGGCCAAAGTATTGGAGTTTCAGCTTCAACTACAGTCTTCCAATAAACCCAGGACTGATCTCCCTTAGGATGGACTCATTGGGTCTCTTTGCAGTCCAAAGGACTCTCAAGAGTCTTCTCCAACACCACAGTTCAAAAGCATCAATTTTTTGGTGCTCAGCTTTTTTGTAGTCCAACTCTCACATCCATACATGACCACTGGAAAAACCATACCTTTGACTAGACAGACCTTTGTTGGCAAAGTGATGTCTCTGCTTTTTAATATGCTATCTAGGTTGGTCATAACTTTCCTTCCAAAAAGTAAGTGTCTTTTAATTCCAAGGCTACAGTCACCATCTGCAATGATTTTGGAGCCCAGAAGAATAAAGTCAGCCACTGTTTCCCCATCAATTTGCTATGAAGTGATGGGACTGGATGCCATGATCTTCGTTTTCTGAACGTTGAGCTTTAAGTCAACTTTTTCACTCTCCTCTTTCATTTTTATCAAGAGGCTCTTTAGTTCTTCTTCACTTTCTGCCATAAGGGTGGTGTCATCTGCATATCTGAGGTTATTAGTATTTCTCCCAGCAATCGTGATTCCAGCTTGTGCTTCTTCCAGCCCAGTGTTTCTCATGATGTACTCTGCATGTAATTTAAATAAGTAGGGTGACAACATACTCCTTTTCCTATTTGGAACCAGTCTTTTGTTCCATGTTCAGTTCTAACTGTTGCTTCCTGACCTGCATACAGATTTCTCAATAGGCAGGTCAAGTGATCTGGTAATTCCCATCTCTTTCAGAATTTTCCACAGTTTATTAATATCCACACAATCAAATTGTCACCTGCTTATTTAACTTATATGCAGAGTACGTCATGAGAAATGCTAGGCTGGAAGAAACACAAGCTGGAATCAAGATTGCCGGGAGAAATATCAATCACCTCAGATATGCAGATGACACCACTCTTATGGCAGAAAGTGAAGAGCAACTAAAAGGCCTCTTGATGAAAGTGAAAGTGGAGAGTGAAAAAGTTGGCTTAAAGCTCAACATTCAGAAAACGAAGATCATGGCATTTGGACCCATCACTTCATGGTAAATTGATGGGGAAACAGTGGACACAGGGTCAGACTTTATTTTTCTGGGCTCCAAAATCATAGCAGATGGTGACTGCAGCCATGAAATTAAAAGATGCTTATTCCTTCGAAGGAAAATTATGACCAACCTAGATAGCATATTCAAAAGCAGAGACATTACTTTGCCAACAAAGGTCCATCTAGTCAAGGCTATAGTTTTTCCAGTAGTCATGTATGGATGTGAGTTGGACTGTCAAGAAAGCTGAGCACCGCAGAATTGATGCTTTGAACTGTGGTGTTGGAGAAGACTCTTGAGAGTCCCTTGGACTGCAAAGAGATCCAACCAGTTTGTTCTGAAGGAGATCAGTCCTGGGATTTCTTTGGAAGGAATGATGCTAAAGCTGAAACTCCTATACTTTGGCCAACTCATACGAAGAGTTGACTCATTGGAAAAGACCCTGATGCTTTGAGGGATTGGGGGCAGGAGGAGAAGGGGACGACAGAGGATGAGATGGCTGGATGGTATCACTGACTCAATGGATGTGAGTTTGAGTGAACTCCAGGAGCTGGTGATGGACAGAGAGGCCTGGGGTGCTGCAATTCATGGGGTCACAAAGAGTCGGACATGACTGAGTGACTGAACTTAACTAAAACTGAACTGAACACAGTCAAAGGCTTTGTCATAGTCAATAAAGCAGAAGTATACATTTTTCTTGAACTCTCTTGCTTTTTTAATGATCCATCAGATGTTCGCAATTTGATCTCTGGTTCCTCTACCTTTTCTAAAACCAGCTTGAATATTTGGAAGTTTACGGTACACGTATTGCTAAAGCCTGGCTTGGAGAATTTTGAGCATTACTTTACTAACGTGTGAGATGAGTGCAATTGTGTGGTAGTTTGAGCATTGTTTGGCATTGCCTTTCTTTGGGATTGGAATGAAAACTGACCTTTTCCAGTCCTGTGGCCACTGCTGAGTTTTCCAAATTTGCTGGCATATTGAGTGCAGCACTTTAAAAGCATCATCTTTCAGGATTTGAAAGAGCTCAACTGGAATTCCATCACCTCCACTAGCTTTGTTCATAATGATGCTTCCTAATGTCCACTTGACTTCACATTTTAGGATGTCTTGCTCTATGTGAGTGATCACACCATTGTGATTATCTTGGTCATGAAGCTTTTTTTTTTTTTTTACAGTTCTGTTTATTCTTGCCACATCTTCTTAATATCTTCTGCATCTGTTAGGTCCATACATTTTCTGTCCTTTCTTGAGCCCACCTTTGCATGAAATGTTCCCTTTATATCTCTAATTTTCTTGAAGAGATCTCTGGTCTTTCCCATTCTATTGTTTTACTCTATATTTTACATTGACCACTGAGAAAGGCTTTCTTATCTCTCCTTGCTATTCTTAGAACTGCATTCAAATGGGTATATATTTACTTTTCTCCTTTGCTCTTCACTTCTCTTCTTTTAAGAGCTATTTGTAAGGCCTCCTCAGAGAGCCATTTTGATTTTTGCATTTCTTTTTCTTGGCGATGGTCTTGATCCCTGTCTCCTGTACAATGTCATGAACCTCAGTCCATAGTTCCTCAGGCACTCTGTCTATCAGATGTAGTCTCTGAAAAGTATTTCTCACTTCCACTTTATAATCATCAGATCAGATCAGATCAGTCGCTCAGTCGTGTCCGACTCTTTGCGACCCCATGAACCGCAGCATGCCAGGCCTCTCTGTCCATCACCAGCTCCCGGAGGTCACCCAGACTCACACCCATCAAGTCAGTGATGCCATCCAGCCATCTCATCCTCTGTTGTCCCCTTCTCCTCCTGCCCTCAATCCCTCCCAGCATCAGAGTCTTCTCCAATGAGTCAACTCTTTGCATGAGGTGGCCAAAATACTGGAGTTTCAGCTTTAGCATCATTCCCTCCAAAGAAATTCCAGGATTGATCTCCTTCAGAATGGACTGGTTGGATCTTCTTGCAGTCCAAGGGACTCTCAAGAGTCTTCTCCAACACCACAGTTCAAAAGCATCAATTCTTTGGCGCTCAGCCTTCTTCACAGTCCAGCTCTCACATCCATACATGACCACAGGAAAGACCATAGCCTTGACTAGGCGAACCTTTGTTGGTAAAGTAATGTCTCTGCTTTTGAATATGCTATCTAGGTTGGTCATAACTTTCCTTCCAAGGAGTAAGTGTCTTTTAATTTCATGGCTGCAGTCACCATCTGCAGTGATTTTGGAGCCCAGAAAAACAAAGTCTAACACTGTTTCCACTGTTTCCCCATCTATTTCCCATGTAGTGATGGGACCAGATGCCATGATCTTCGTTTTCTGAATGTTGAGCTTTAAGCCAACCTTTTCACTCTCCACTTTCACTTTCATCAAGAGGCTTTTGAGTTCCTCTTCACTTTCTGCCATAAGGGTGGTGTCATCTGCATATCTGACGTTATTGATATTTCGCCCAGCAATCTTGATTCCAACTTGTGTTTCTTCCAGTCCAGCATTTCTCATGATGTACTCTGCATATAAGTTAATTAAACATGGTGACAATATGCAGCCTTGACGTACTCCTCTTCCTATTTGGAACCAGTCTGTTGTTCCATGACCAGTTCTAACTGTTGCTTCCTGACCTGCATACAGATTTCTTAAGAGGCAGATCAGGTGGTCTGGTATTCCCATCTCTTTCAGAATTTTCCATAGTTTATTGTGATCTACATAGTCAAAGGCTTTAGCTTAGTCAATAAAGCAGAAATAGATGTTTTTCTGGAACTCTCTTGCTTTTCCATGATCCAGCAGATGTTGGCAATTTGATCTCTGGTTCCTCTGCCTTATTTGATTTAGGTCATACCTGAATGGTCTAGTGGTTTTCCCTACTTTCTTCAATTTCAGTCTTAATTTGGCAATAAGGTGTTCATGATCTGAGCCACAGTCAGCTTCTGGTCTTGTTTTTGCTGACTGTAATAGAGGTTCTCCATCTTTGGCTGCAAAGAATGTAATCAAACTGATTTTGGTGTTGACCATTTGGTGATGTCCATGTGTAGAGTCTTCTCTTGTGTTGTTGGAAGAGGGTGTTTGCTATGACCAGTGTGTTCTCTTGGCAGAACTCTATTAGCCTTTGTTCTGCTTCATTCTATACTCTAAGGCCAAATTTGCCTGTTACTCCAGGTTTTTCTTGACTTCCTACTTTTGAATTCCAGTCCCCTATAATGAAAAGGACATCTATTTTGGGTGTTAGTTCTAAAAGGTCTTGTAGGTCTTCATAGAACCATTCAACTTCAGCTTCTTCAGAGTTACTGGTCGGGGCATAAACTTGGATTATCATGATATTGAATGGTTTGCCTCGGAAATGAACAGAGATCATTCTGTCATTTTTGAGATTGCATCCAAGTACTGCATTTTGGACTCTTTTGTTGACTATGATGGTTACTCCATTTCTTCTAAGGGATTCTTGCCCACAGTAGTAGATATATTTCATGTGATTAAGTTCACCCATTCCAGTCCATTTTAGTTCGCTGATTCCTAAAATGTCGACGTTCACTCTTGCCATCTCCTGTTTGACCCCTTCCAATTTGCCATGATCATGGACCTGACATTCCAGGTTCCTATGCAATATTGCTCTTTGCAGCATCAGACCTTGCTTCTATCATCAGTCATATCCACAACTGGCTCTTTTTTTTTTTTTTGCTTTGTCTCCATCCCTTCATTCTGTCTTGAGTTATTTCTCCAATGATCTCCAGTAGCATATTGGGCACCTACCAAACTGGGGAGTTCATTTTTCAGTGGCCTATCTTTTTGCCTTTTCATACTGTTCAGGGGGTTCTCAAGGCAAGAATACTGAAGTGGTTTTCCATTCCCTTATCCAGTGGACCACATTCTGTCAGACCTCTTACCATGACCCATCCGTCTTGGGTGGCCCCACATAGCATGGATTTGTTTCATTGAGTTAGACAAGGCTGTGGTCTACATGATCAAATTGGCTAGTTTTCTTTGACTGTGGTTCCAGACCATCTGCCCTATGATACCCTCTCTCAACACATGCTGTCTTACTTGGGTTTCTCTTATCTTGGACGGGGGTATCTCTGCATGGCTGCTCCAGCAAAGCACAGCCACTGCTCCTTACCTCGACATGGGGTATCACCTCATGGCCCCCACTCCTGATCTTGGATGTGGAGTATCTCCTCTTGGCCACTCCTGTTCCACACATAACTAAAATGAACCCATATTTTAAAAATTTAAGCCTGTAAATTATTTCTGAATTCTACAAATAGCAAATATTAGTTGAATGAATGAGGGGGAGTGGTATTGGTCATTTGATGGCATAGATGTTAGCATTCTACATCAATGTTTTGCACATGGTTACTGAATTAATGAATAAAGCAAAAGATATAATTATTTCTAGATTGGCCATTTTATCACACGATATACTACACAAGCCCAGAATAACATTGATACATTTGTAATCTCTTACTCTTTAAATATGTGGATGAATACTCACATTTTTTTATCTTTGTTACCAGGATCAAATAATGCTGTTGCCTAAGGAGAGGAGAAAGAGTAGCCTCTCAAACATTTTTCTGATGATTGGGATTTGAGTTCAATATTCATTTCCCAAATGTAACATTCTAAATGCTAGTTTAAATTAATGAATTCTATTAGGAAGATAATACATGCTTAATTAAAAATGAATCAGTATATTTCAACATAGGAAATAATATGTAAAATCCCAAATTGTAAGAATCAATGGGTAGATGAACAACTCAGGTTTTCCTTAGCCCCTTTCCATGAGTAAATAAAGTATATTACCTTGATCTTCACAAACTTTCATGCAAAGCAGAGATCCTAGGTCCAGGATATATGATCAGTCAGGAGAAGCTTAAGGAAAATCAAACATCCTTGAGAAGTTTAAGAAGGAGACTCCAAAGCATTTTCTCAAAGGATCTTTCAGACTAAAATGTTTCTCCAAAAGAAACAAAAATTTATTGAGGGTTGGGGCAGTTCTGCAATTCATTTTGGAAACCCATGGGAAAGATTTAAAATGTATATTGACAAAACCACTATGTTATACAAATCCAATATATCATTCACATCATAAATTATGAAGAACTTCCTAAGTATCCATTTGTGGAGGGTAACTTTGTCTAAAGCTCATGTTGCGTTTATAATACATTCAGCTGCAGCAGACAAAACCTCCCTAAATCTAATTGAACTTTACAGATGTACATACATTGTCTTGCTTAAGACTAGAGATAGAGTAGTCCCTTGGTATGTACAGGGAATTAATTCCCAGACTTCCCTCGGATAGTAAAACATTCAGGCAGTTAAGTTCCTTTAAAATTGCATAGTTAAGTTGGCCCTGTGACTAGGGGATCCAGTGATAGGGAGGTTTGACTGTACATGATTCTAGGTTTTGTTTAGTGAATCAATACTGTTATACATTTGACTTGGTTCAGAATTTTTGTATTTCCCTTGGCTCTAGCTTTACATTCACAAGACAGCCAGCATTGTTTCCAGCATTAAATCTCAAATCTTCATATAGCAAATATTAAGCACAAAGACAGTGATTGTTAGAACACTGAGAAATAATTCTCTGTGTGACACTTGATTACTGTATCAGGAAAGGAAATCATTTCCCAGAACTTCTCAAATGGTTCGGAGTCTTGTTTTATTGTCCAGAACTTGTATACAAGTTAATGGATACAGTCCATGGCTAAACTAACAACTAGCCAAAGGAATAGAACACTGTTTGGTTTAGACCAATTACTGATCACCATATAGGGGTAATGGATCAGATCAGATCAGATCAGTCACTCAGTCGTGTCCGACTCTTTGCGACCCCATGAACTGCAGCACACCAGGCCTCCCTATCCATCACCAGCTCCCGGAGGTCACTAAGACTCACATTCATCGAGTCAGTGATGCCATCCAGCCATCTCATCCTCTGTCGTCCCCTTCTCCTCCTGCCCTCAATCCTTCCCAGCATCAGAGTCTTCTCCAATGAGTCAACTCTTCGCATGAGGTGGCCAAAATACTGGAGTTTCAGCTTTAGCATCATTCCTTCCAAAGAAATCCCAGGGCTGATCTCCTTCAGAATGGACCGGTTGGATCTCCTTGCAGTCCAAGGGACTCTCAAGAGTCTTCTCCAACACCACAGTTCAAAAGCATCAATTCTTCGGTGCTCAGCCTTCTTCACAGTCCAGCTCTCACATCCATACATGACCACAGGAAAGACCATAGCCTTGACTAGGCGAACCTTTGTTGGCAAAGTGATGTCTCTGCTTTTGAATATACTGTCTAGGTTGGTCATAACTTTCCTTCCAAGGAGTAAGCGTCTTTTAATTTCATGGCTGCAGTCACCATCTGCAGTGATTTTGGAGCCCAGAAAAACAAAGTCTGACACTGTTTCCACTGTTTCCCCATCTATTTCCCATGTAGTGATGGGACCAGATGCCATGATCTTCGTTTTCTGAATGTTGAGCTTTAAGCCAACCTTTTCACTCTACACTTTCACTTTCATCAAGAGGCTTTTTAGTTCCTCTTCACTTTCTGCCACAAGGGTGGTATCATCTGCATATCTGAGGTTATTGATATTTCTCCCGGCAATCTTGATTCCAGCTTGTGTTTCCTCCAGTCCAGCATTTCTCATGATGTACTCTGCATATAAGTTAAATAAACATGGTGACAATATACAGCCTTGACGTACTCCTTTTCCTATTTGGAACCAGTCTGTTGTTCCATGACCAGTTCTAACTGTTGCTTCCTGACCTGCATACAGATTTCTCAAGAGGCAGATCAAGTGGTCTGGTATTCCCATCTCTCTCAAAATTTTCCACAGTTTATTGTGATCTACACAGTCAAAGGCTTTGGCATAGTCAATAAAGCAGAAATAGATGTTTTTCTGGAACTCTCTTGCTTTTTCAATGATCCAGCGGATGTTGGCAATTTGATCTCTGGTTCCTCTGCCTTTTCTAAATCCAGCTTGAACATCAGGAAGTTCATGGTTCACATATTGCTGAAGCCTGGCTTGGAGAATTTTGAGCATTACTTTACTAGCGTGTGAGATGAGTGCAATTGTGTGGTAGTTTGAGCATTCTTTGGCATTGCCTTTCTTTGGGATTGGGATGAAAACTGACCTTTTCCAATCTTGTGGCCACTGCTGAGTTTTCCAAATTTGCTGGCATATTGAGTGCAGCACTTTCACAGCATCATCTTTCAGGATTTGGAATAGCTCCACTGGAATTCCATCACCTCCACTAGCTTTGTTCGTAGTGATGCTTTCTAAGGCCCACTTGACTTCACATTCCAGGATGTCTGGCTCTAGGTCAGTGATCACACCATCATGATTATCTGGGTTGTGAACCTCTTTTTGGTACAGTTCTTCTGTGTATTCTTGCCACCTCTTCTTAATATCTTCTGCTTCTGTTAGGTCCATACCATTTCTGTCCTTTATCGAGCCCATCTTTGCATGAAATGTTCCTTTGGTATCTCTGATTTTCTTGAATAGATCCTTAGTCTTTCCCATTCTGTTGTTTTCCTCTATTTCTTTGCATTGATCGCTGAAGAAGGCTTTCTTATCTCTTCTTGCTATTCTTTGGAACTCTGCATTCAGATATTTATATCTTTCCTTTTCTCCTTTGCTTTTCGCTTCTCTTCTTTTTGCAGCTATTTGCAAGGCCTCCCCAGACAGCCATTTTGCTTTTTTGCATTTCTTTTCCATGGGGATGGTCTTGATCCCTGTCTCCTGTACAGTGTCACAAACTTCATTCCATAGTTCATCAGGCACTCTATCTATCAGATCTAGGCCCTTAAATCTATTTCTCACTTCCACTGTATAATCATAAGGGATTTGATTTAGGTCATACCTGAATGGTCTAGTGGTTTTCCCTACTTTCTTCAATTTCAGTCTGAATTTGGCAATAAGGAGTTCATGGTCCGAGCCACAGTCAGCTCCTGGTCTTGTTTTTGCTTTGTATAGAGCTTCTCCATCTTTGGCTGCAAAGAATATAATCGATCTGATTTCGGTGTTGACCATCTGGTGATGTCCATGTATAGAGTCTTCTCTTGTGTTGTTGGAAGAGGGTATTTGCTATGACCAGTGCATTTTCTTGGCAAAACTCTATTAGTCTTTGCCCTGCTTCATTCCGTATTCCAAGGCCAAATTTGCCTGTTACTCCAGGTGTTTCTTGACTTCCTACTTTTGCATTCCAGTCCCCTATAATGAAAAGGACATCTTTTTTGGGTGTTAGTTCTAAAAGGTCTTGTAGGTCTTCATAGAACTGTTCAACTTCAGCTTCTTCAGCGTTACTGGTTGGGGCATAGACTTGGATTACTGTGACATTGAATGGTTTGTCTTGGAAATGAACAAAGATCATTCTGTCATTTTTGAGATTGCATCCAAGTACTGCATTTTGGACTCTTTTGTTGACCATAATGGCCACTCCATTTCTTCTGAGGGATTCCTGCCCACAGTAGTAGATATAATGGTCCTCTGAGTTATATTCACCCATTCCAGTCCATTTTAGTTCGCTAATTCCTAGAATGTCAACATTCACTCTTGCCATCTCTTGTTTGACCACTTCCAATTTGCCTTGATTCATGGACCTGACATTCCAGGTTCCTATGCAATATTGTTCTTTACAGAATCGGACTTTACTTCTATCACCAGACACATCTACAGCTGGGTATTCTTTCTGCTTTGGTCCCATCCCTTCATTCTTTCTGAAGTTATTTTTCCACTGACCTCCAGTAGCATATTGGGCCCCTACTGACCTGGGGAGTTTCTCTTTCAGTATCCTATCATTTTGCCTTTTCATACTGTTCATGGGGTTCTCAAGGCAAGAATACTGAAGTGGTTTGCCATTCCCTTCTCCAGCGGACCACACCCTGTCAGATCTCTCCACCATGACCTGCCCATCCTGGGTTGCCCCACGGGTAATGGATAGACAACTAATATTGACCACTGTATCCAGTATTTCCTTAGGGTGAGCATGGAACTCTCTTTCATGAACTCTCCATCATTAAACATACTGTGAAGAATATTTTCTTTTGTTTTCATGTTCAGTTCAGTTCAGTTGCTCAGTTGTGTCCGACTCTTTGCCACTCCATGAACCACAGCACGCCAGGCCTCCCTGTCCATCACCAACTCCCGGAGTCCCCAAACCCATGTCCACTGGGTCAGTGATGCCATCCAACCATCTCATCCAATGCTGTCCCCTTCTCCTCCTGCCCTCAATCTTCCGCAGCATCAGGGTCTTTTCAAATGAGTCAGCTCTTCACATCAGGTGGCCAAAGTATTGGAGTTTCAGCTTCAACATCAGTCCTTCCAATGAACACCCAGGACTGATATCTTTTAGGATGGACTGATTGGATCTCCTTGCAGTCCAAGGGACTCTCATGAGTCTTCTCCAACACCACAGTTCAAAAGTACCAGTTCTTTGGTGCTCAGCTTTCTTTATAGTCCAACTCTCACATCCATACATGACCACTGGAAAAACCATAGCCTTGACTAGAAGGACCTTTGTTGGCAAAGTAATGTCTCTGCTTTTGAATATGCTATCTAGGTTGGTCAAAACTTTCCTTCCAAGGAATAAGCATCTTTTAATTTCATGGCTGCAATCACCTTCTGCAGTGATTTTGGAGCCCCCAAAAATAAAGTCTGACACTGTTTCCCCATCAATTTACCATGAAGTGATGGGACTGGATGCCATGATCTTTGTTCTCTGAATGTTGAGTTTAAGCCAACTTTTTCACTCTCCTCTTTCACTTTCATCAAGAGGCTCTTTAGTTCTTCTTCACTTTCTGCCATAAGGGTGGTGTCATCTGCATATCTGAGGTTATTGATATTTCTCCCAGCAATCTTGTTTCTCATGATGTACTCTGCATATAAGTTAAATAAGCAGGGTGACAATATACAGCCTTGACGTACTCCTTTTCCTATTTGGAACCAGTCTGTTGTTCCATGTCCATTTCTAACTATTTCTTCCTGACCTGCTTATAGATTTCTCAAGACGCAGGTTAGGTGGTCTGGTATTCCCATTTCTTTCAGAATTTTCCACAGTTTTTTTTTTTTTTTTTTTTTTTTTGTGATCTATACAGTTAAAGGCTTTGGCATAGTCAATAAAGCAAAAGTAGATATTTTTCTGAAACTTTCTGGATTTTTCAATGATCCAGTGGATGTTGGCAATTTGATCTCCAGTTCTTCTGTCTTTTCTAAAACCAGCTTGAACATCTGGAAGTTCACGGTTCACATATTGCTGAAGCCTGGCTTGGAGAATTTTGATCATTACTTTACTGCGTGTGAGATGAGTGCAATTGTGCAGTAGTTTGAGCATTCTTTGGCATTGCATTTCTTTGGGATTGGAATGAAAACTGATTATATGTAAATGAAATAGTTATATATTCTTTTTATTTTTCAAATATAAAACAGCCTTTCAGTGATGTAGCTATCTATTACTGCATAACAAACCACCACAAACATAGTGGCACAAAATAGTAACCACTTAATTTTGCCCACAGTTTCTGTGAATCATGAACTCCTGCAGGGCAGAATGAGATTGGCTGGTGTCTTCTCAGAAATGGTTGAGACCTCATCTGGGAAGAATTGAATATCTCAGAGAGAATTGAAGACTGAAAACTCTTCATTCAAATGCTTGGCATCTCTGTTGTAGGAGTCAAATACTGGGCTTAGGTACGACTGTTGACCAGGTCATCTATGCATGGCCTTTCCCTGGCAACTGAATTCCAAGAAAGAAAAATCTAAGAAGAATAATCTGAAGAGTGAGCATTACAAAAGAACAAAGTAGAACCCATATGGCTTTCTTTGATCGCCCCTTAAATTTCTTGTTTCATGATTCTATCACATTCTGTTGGTAAGCTAATCACTAAGGCTAAGCAAGATTTAAGAGAAGTGAACTTGGATTCCACTATTTGACCAGGGTCTTAATGCAGAAGAACATGTTGGGTACAAGAAACTACTGCTTTTGTTATCCTTAGAAAATACCATCAGTTACAATTATAAGATGAAGGTGGTAAGCATGGAAATAATAATGGCATTATGATTGATCTTACTTAAACATTTTCAGGTATGATCTTTGTGCAACTCGAACTTTCAACTCAAGATATGTTTTGAGGTGAGAAAAGAGTAACACCCCTAATAATGTTGATGTTCGATATCCTTCATGTAGAATAGAGTCTGATGTAATGTAGAACCATAATTTCTGAACAACATGGCTGCATAAATTAACAGAAAGATTCACAATATATTATTTTTTGGATCTCAGTTCATATTTACTTCATGAAAAATTCTGGTGATACATTTTCATAAGTGATGCTTGTGTAACCAATACATGGTTCAAAAATGAGGAAGTGATTCTAAATATGTTTAATCAATAGGATTATCTTTGGGAGCTTTTAAGAAATGAATATGTGTATTCAATATAAATAGTCATAAAATATATATTTTATTTTATAAAATAAAAATTCCCACAGGGGTGGTGGGAGTATTAATTAACATGACATTTGAGAAAGCAGTGTGGCAAAATGAAGTTTCATATAACCTTTGATGTAGCAGTTGCACTTGTATGAATATGCTTTAGCTGTACCTAAATTCTTAGCATTCAAAGGCTATTTATCAGCATTGAATAAGCAAAATATCTATTTACTCCACCTAACAGTGCTCTGCCTTAACAGTGCTCTGCCTTCTCCCTGTAAAACAAAATGAAAGCTGATGACGTCTCAGAGCTAGTGGCTGCTTTTTCTTTAGTACACCCCTGACTGTGGTTCATGAATCATCTAGGGCTTTTCCTATAGTTTCTGGGTGACTCTTCAAACAGAAAAGAAGGAAGCTATATCTACATGTATGCATTATGGAATGATAGTTTAGGTATATTGTAAAGGTAAGTAATCTATTTGTAGTATATTATGTATCAGATCAGATCAGATCAGATCAGTCGCTCAGTCGTGTCCTACTCTTTGCGACCCCATGAACTGCAGCACGCCAGGCCTCCCTGTCCATCACCAGCTCCCGGAGGTCACCCAGACTCACACCCATCAAGTCAGTGATGCCATCCAGCCATCTCATCCTCTGTCGTCATGTTAATAAAAAGTCTTAAATAAATATAAAATATTCTCATTTATATACTTTCTGGAAAGATATGAAAATTAGTTCCCAGTTTCTTGGAGGAGTGATACTGGTGGTTTTAGAACAAGGAGTGATTATTTATACTTTAAAAAAAATTGGAATTAAAAAAAATTTTTAATGATTAGAATATTTTTGTTGGTGGTATTTAAAATACTACAAAGGTGATTCTAATATCCATCCAGGCTTGAGAACCACTGTCATTAATGTAGTCAGAGTTTTAGGTGAGAGTATGAAAAATGAAAGATGTACTTCCAGAAAATTACATGAAAAATTTAGAAGGAACGGAGTAAAAGTCCAAGATTTTTTTTTTTTAACAGTGTATTCTTTGAGGGAAATCAATGGGAGACACTTTTTATTCTCCTAAATTAGCATTTGTAAATGCAATAATAAGATATGCTTTAACATATCATTATCTAAGAAATAGGTGCATCTTAATTTCTAAAGGATTTTTAAGAATATTGAATAGAGCCAGCTAGGACAGACTTTCATTATAAAATGATACCATTATACCAATGATTGCAGGCTAATTCCCCACTTAAAGAATCTGACCACTGACCATGCTAGATCAAGAGGGTTTAATTTCCTTTGTAAATGTTCATTCCTGCTCATTTTACATACGAGCAAGTAAAATGGTAGTTTAATAAAGCAAGAAATCATTTTTAAAGGGAGAATATGTAAAAGGAAATGCTGTGGATTTTTGTCACAATAATTATACACTTCCCTTTACCATCATCCCCTGACATATCTGTGTAAAACCAAAAGAAAATCATGTTTTCTGATTTGTTTTCTATAACCTTTTAAATGATGCCCATGACTGTATTGACCTTTAGTGTTGGCAAGTGCACGCTGGAGTATTGTCTTTAGGAAATAGGTTGTAATAATAGATCCTTTTCCTCCTGTTTTATCTGACATTTTGGCATTCATCACTTTTAAAATTGTATTGGATTTTTTTTTTTTTTTCATGAAAACCCTACTTTTACTTGCCAGTAGTAGAGTTTGTCTGTCATTTTCCCCCATTCCCAAGGATTCTTAAGATGAATAAAAATATTAATATTAATAAAATAGAATATTTAGGTATTTCCCTCAAGTTTAAGACTATTTTATTAATTCATACAAAAACTGTTGCCAGATTTATTATCCCAGTTTTACAAGTGAAAAGAACTGGAGCTCAGATAAATTTGTGATTTTTCCCAACTCATATAACTGTCAGTGCATATGTGCTAAGTTGCTTCAGTTCTATTCAATTCTTTGCATCCCCATGGACTCTGGGGCTCCTCTGTCCATGGGGATTTTCCAGGAAAGAATACTGGAGTGGGTTGGCATACCCTCGTCCAGTCATGACCCAGGGATTGAATCCATGTCTCTTTTGTCTCCTGCATTGTGGTAAGGCGGGTTCTTTACCACTAGCACCACCCCAGTAGTAAAGGTCAAAATGGAATTCCAACCCAGGTCTATTTGATTCCAGATCTTCTCTTATATACCTTTTTTATAAGGATGTTATCTTTGCAAAGTTCTTTGCAGTTTACCAAATATTTTTATTTATAAACATCTAATTTAGTCACTTAACATTGCCCATAAACATAGAAATTAACTTGGTAGCTCTGTTTTCAAGCCAGGGACAAGCAATGTTCAATAAAACCTGTATCAGATTTGATTCAAACATTCTACTTCAAGAAATAGGCAGAGGAAATTCTTGATATGGAATTAGACACAAACTTTGGTCATGAAAGTGCTGAATTATGGGCAGTTAGGGATTTGAGTATAACCTCTGCTCACTCATACGTGAACGTGAACGTGAACATGAAGTTGCTCAGTCGTGTCCGACTCTTTGTGACCTCATGGACTGTGCTCCCATGCCATCCCAGGCTCCTCTGTGCATGGGATTTTCCAGGCAATAGTACTGGAGTGGATTGCCATTTCCTTCTCCAAGGATCTTCCCAACCCAGGGATCAAACCCGGGTCTCCTGCATCGTAGACAGACACTTTAGCGTCTGAGTCACCAGGGAAGTCCTACGTTCAGTTCAAATGGATGGACTTCATAAGGTGCTTCATCTGTTTGGACTGCTGTAACAAAACTACCATAGACTGGGTTGCTTACAAAAAGCAAAGATCCATTTCTTATAGTGCTGGAGATTGGGAAACCCAGGACGAGGGCACTTCTAGATTTGGTGTCAGATGAGGGTCTTTGTTAGTTTGTTTGCTAGTTCATAGATAGCCATCTATTTATTGTATCCTCCCAAGGCAGAAGGGGAAAGTGAGCTCTCTGGATCTGAGTCTCACTTATCTGGACTCTAATCTCACCTCACAACGTGCCTACCTTCTAATACCTTCACATGGGGGATTAGATTTCAACATATGAATTTGGGGAAGACACACACTTTCAGCGTATAACAATAAGTGAGTGTTGCTTCTCAGTAAGCCTAAAATATTAACCAAGGAACTGCTTAGGCACTGTGACAATATGATAAAGTCTTCTTCAGTTTCTGCTTGATAAAAGTCTGATATATGGGCATTATTATAATTTGTTTATGGGAAAGTTAAGAGTCATCAAATTATACAAGCTATGGAGTTAATATTATGCTAAATGAGGCCTGAGGAAAATGAACATAATTTTATTTTGTATTCTGGCACTCAAGGAATCTTGTCTCAGTGGATTTTTCTTTTTTTTGCTTTCTACAAAATACATAGTACATTTAATAAAAGGTAATTTTATAAGAACTGTTTCCAGACTGAGCTGAATTTACTACTATGACATAGGCAATAAAATTATCCAAAATTAGATTCCTGCTTATTTCTATGTCTGGGAAAAATAGACCTTAATGATGGAACAAATGTTTAGCCCAGTAGATTAACTCTGAGTGTCCTAATGAGCCACTAATGTTCATGGGAATGCTGGACAGAGTTTAGGATGGATGCAAGGAATAAAAGCCCAATAATAGTAAAATAATTAATTTGAGGCCTGTTGTGGCCGTTAAAAATTCTACTTAAATAGGAAATAAAGGTAACTTACATTTCATTTTATGCTATGATAATTTTCTAGACAGTGTAACACCCTTGTAAAATTATATGTAGTTTCTTCTTATCAGATACAAATTTGTGTGGCAATAAACCTATAAAGATCTACTTTATTAACAAATGTCTTCTTGTAACTTTGACCTTAGAATATAAAACAAAGCACAAAGAAACTAGTAATCTTATTTTTAGTAGGATCATTAGAGGAACATTTTTATTCAAGAACCAATTTCACAAGAAGTTTCATAGGTCAAGCTCCCATGTCTTTTATGTAGTAGATGGTCAATACATTTCAATGAGTTAATTTGATTAAAAGATGTGTGTGAGACCTTAAAATTTATATAAACATGACAAATACTCTATAAACTGTTTTTTTAGATAGTTTAAGTCAATCTTGTTGACCTAAAAGTATACCATACAGTAACGCTAATACCATCTGTTGACACCTTTCTGAGTGAATGCCTATTTGCCTTCAGTTCAGTTCAGTTCAGTCGCTCAGTCATGTCCGACTCTTTGTGACCCCAAGAATTGCAGCACACCAGACCTCCCTGTCCATCACCAATTCCCGGAGTTCACTGAGACTCACATCCATAGAGTCAGTGATGCCATCCAGCCATCTCATCCTCTGTAGTCCCCTTCTCCTCCTGCCCCCAATCCCTCCCAGCATCAGAGTCTTTTCCAATGAGTCAACTCTGCATGAGGTGGCCAAAGTACTGAAGTTGCAGCTTTAGCATCATTCCTTCCAAAGAAATCTCAGGGCTGATCTCCTTCAAAATGGACTGGTTGGATCTCCTTGCAGTCCAAGGGACTCTCAAGAGTCTTCTCCAACACCACAGTTCAGTACAAAAGCATCAATTCTTCGGCACTCAGCCTTCTTCACAATCCAACTCTCACATCCATACATGACCACAGGAAAAACCATAGCCTTGACTAGAAGGACCTTGGTTGGCGAAGTAATGTCTCTGTTTTTGAATATGCTATCTGGGTTGGTCATAACTTTCCTTCCAAGGAGTAAGTGTCTTTTAATATCATGGCTGCAGTCACCTGCAGTGATTTTAGAGCCCCCAAGAATAAAGTCTGACACTGTTTCCCCATCTATTTCCCATGAAGTGATGGGACCGGATGCCATGATCTTCGTTTTCTGAACGTTGAGCTTTAAGCCAACTTTTTCACTCTCCTCTTTCACTTTCATCAAGAGGCTTTTTAGTTCCTCTTCACTTTCTGCCATAAGGGTGGTGTCATCTGCATATCTGAGGTTAGTGCCTACCTAAAAAAGTTCTTAGTTTGAGATTAGGGGATCAAAGATTATCTAAATGAATTTACTTTGGTATCATTTCTATGATGTATAATTTTTGATATAGCTGATAGAGAAAATATATAATATAATCTGAACTGAATTTTCATCTTTTGATTATATCCTGCTTTGTGGTTTTTATTTATTTACTCAAATTATCTGTGCAAACTATTGGGGAAAAAAATGTTTTCCTATGTGTGAAGGTTTTCATTTCACAAAGTATCAGTCAGAAATAATATCTTAGGTCACTTAATGGGATGTTATCATGAAAATAATTAAAATAAGAATTAGATATGAAGAAATAGATATGAGTCTTAAAAATTCTATGAAAACTTGAAAAATAAATCATTGGTAATTAAGCCATTAAGAAACACCAATGTTAAAAGGATGACAAACTTAAATATTAGGTTTTAGTGTTCAGTCATGTCTGACTCTTTGTGATGCCATGGACTGGAGCCTGCCAGGCTCCTCTATCCATGGGATTCTCCAGGCAAGAATACTAGAGTGGGTTGCCATGCCCTTCTCCAGGGCATCTTCCCGACTCAGGGATTGAACCTGGGTTTCCCATATTGCAATATGGGATCAGATCCTTCACTGTCTGAGCCACCAGAGAAGCCCAAATTAGGTTTATTTAGACCAAAAATAGATCAGACTCCAGAGACACAAAAAATTATATTTAGCATAACCATGTGTTAATATTGTATTTAAAATTCTTTGCCATACATGTTTATAAAATAACTTACCTAACTCATAACTTCAACCATTAAGGAACATTGTGGAAAAAGATATGTCAGGAAGGGGAGATATTGTACAAGTTTAATTGATTAAAATTTGAAATTACCCATTTTGGTATAGACTAGGAGAAGGCAATGACACCCAACTCCAGTACTCTTGCCTGGAAAATCCCATGGACAGAGGAGCCTAGTAGGCTGCAGTCCATGGGGTCGCTGAGCCGGACACGACTGAGCGACTTTACTTTCAATTTTCACTTTCATGCATTGGAGAAGGAAATGGCAACCCACTCCAGTGTTCTTTCCTGGAGAATCCCAGTGACAGGGGAGCCTGGTGGGCTGCCGTCTATGGGGTCACACAGAGTTGGACATGACTGAGGTGACTTAGCAGCAGTAGCAGGAGTAAAAAATATATTTATATTATTTAACCCAGTGGATTGTGTTACCAGCTTGAAAAATAGTGAAGGGGCGAAGAGATATAGGATTTGGAAGAATGATTAGTTCTCTCTCTCTTTTTTTTAATAAGATGGTTCCAGAGGTCTAGAATTCATAGGAGAGATCTTGACTCTATGTATAAATCGTCATGTTATAAACATGATAACAGATGACTGCAAACACATTAGATCAGGTGGAGAGGGAAAAATCAGCAGTCATATGTCCTTTGTATTGATATAATGAATGAAATTTTAATGCTATAGAAAAGAAAAAATACTGAGATAATATCAATAAAGGATTCATTTAATCTGTCTGAGAGGAATTAAGGAAAATTTCCTATATATGACAACATTATGACCAAAAAGCTTGGTCCTAAAAGATTAATTAGATCTTGTAGTGGTAGTGTAGGACTAAAGGGAGATTAATATTCTGTGAGTTGATGTCCCCGACATTTCTGAGACTAAGTACTCATCAAAATTTTGAAAGTGATGAATCAGTGTTATATCAGACAGTCTTGGGAGTAATGTGATTCCCTGGGCTATAAGAAAGTCTCCTCTTTGTCGTTTCTTTATCTCCATTATTTCATAGCTTTTGTCTGGACTGATTTATAGGGAGACAAAAGTTTCATTTTCCAGTTAAAAGTTAGGCTTAAATGTAAAAATGTCTGGTTAAGTTAACATACAGATGTGAATAAATATACATCTTTAAACCTGTTATCTCTCATTTTGGGGAAAGGGATTAGAAAGTTAGAAGATGTAGGTGCTAAAGGAAATTATATCCCTAAGTGGGAAAATACAATAAAAAGAGAAGGCTAGAGGCATTAAATTTAACCGCACAATTTTGTCATGAAAATGCTAGAGTTATACTCATGAGATGTAGACAAACAGAAAATGTTAAAAAGGTCCTTCATGACCTATACTAATTGCATGCACTTCTGTGAAAACCTTATTAATTTAGAATGATAACGGAGACTTAAAAGAAGAAATTTATAATAGACATTACAGGATAGATGAGGTTCTAAAATATGATAAATACAATGTGGATATTTTAGAAAAATTTATCATTGATGGCTCAATTTAATAAGAATATTCATGAAAGACAGAAAAAAAAATGTCTATTACCAACCAGTCATATTGGAAGATTGCAGATGAAATATCTGGAAAGTAGTTGAAAGTGAAAAGTGAAAGCTATTTGCACTCTTTTTGATTCCATGGACTATAGCCTGCCAGGCTCCTCTGTCCCTGGAATTCTCCAGGCAAGAGTACTAGAGTGAGTTACCATTTCCTTCTCCAGAGGATCTTCCTGATCCAGGGATTGAACCCAGGTCTCCTTCATTTCAGGCAGATTCTTTACCAACTGAGCTACTAGGGAAGCCCAGAAAGTAGTTAGAGGTTATATTATAAAATATATTTAATTCTAGAATAATGCCTATGAACTTAATTCTGTGGCAATGAAGAGCTATTTGATGATATTAAGCACAAAATTGGATAAACAATGTAGAATTTTAGAATAATTAAATAAAAGTGCCTCAGATCAGATCAGTCGCTCAGTCATGTCCGACTCTTTGCGACCCCATGAACCGCAGCACGCCAGGCCTCCCTGTCCATCACCAGCTCCCGGAGGTCACTCAGACTCACATCCATCGAGTCAGTGATGCCATCCAGCCATCTCATCCTCTGTCGTCCCTTTTTTCTCTTGCCCCCAATCCCTCCCAGCATCAGAGTCTTCGCCAATGAGTCAACTCTTCGCATGAGGTGGCCAAAATACTGGAGTTTCAGCTTTAGCATCATTCCTCCCAAAGAAATCCCAGGGTTGATCTCCTTCAGAATGGACCGGTTGGATCTCCTTGCAGTCCAAGGGACTCTCAAGAGTCTTCTCCAACACCACAGTTCAAAAGCATCAATTCTTCGGCGCTCAGCCTTCTTCACAGTCCAGCTCTCACATCCATACATGACCAAAGAAAAGACCATAGCCTTGACTAGGCGAACTTTTGTTGGCAAAGTGATGTCTCTGCTTTTGAATATGCTGTCTAGGTTGGTCATAACTTTCCTTCCAAGGAGTAAGCATCTTTTAATTTCATAGCTGCACTCACCATCTGCAGTGATTTTGGAGCCCAGAAAAATAAAGTCTGACACTGTTTCCACTGTTTCCCCATCTATTTCCCATGAAGTGATGGGACCAGATGCCATGATCTTCGTTTTCTGAATGTTGAGCTTTAAGCCAACCTTTTCACTCTCCACTTTCACTTTCATCAAGAGGCTTTTGAATTCCTCTTCACTTTCTGCCATAAGGGTGGTGTCATCTGCATATCTGAGGTTATTGATATTTCTCCCAGCAATCTTGATTCCAACTTGTGTTTCCTCCAGTCCAGCATTTCTCATGATGTACTCTGCATATAAGTTAAATAAACATGGTGACAGTATACAGCCTTGATGTACTCCTTTTCCTATTTGGAACCAGTCTGTTGTTCCATGACCAGTTCTAACTGTTGCTTCCTGACCTGCATACAGATTTCTCAAGAGGCAGATCAGGTGGTCTGGTATGGTGGTAAAATGGTAAGGAAAGTCTGTAAGTTCTCTAATGGCAAGGGGCCTTACTGATTTGCTAGCAGTAAGTTTTCATTCATATGAACATTTGGTCCATGTTTAACAATTTTATAGTACCAGTGAATATAGGTAGCTGTGTTGAATTGTTTCCAAAATCCAATTGACATGTAAGTTGTAATTATTGTTTGAGTGATTATTGAGAAATATTTGGCCACGTATAATACACTGTTTTACAAAGAGCTTAATTAGTATAGGCTTTATTCCTCTAACTGAAAAAAAAAAGAAGCAGCATTCTTTTGCTATACATCTTCAACAGTGTTATTTTCACTGATCATGAATCACTGGGTATTGATTTGTATTTACCCATGAAACCCTGATTTTATATCTATTTGTTTCAGTCCATTTTTGTATTATGTGAAACTCTCCACCAAGAATTGGTTTATATAACTTTAGTGCTTATAAAGCTGGGTTTTAGAGACTCAGAATACCCAAGTAGAGCAAATAATCTGATGATATCTTGCTTACCCTTGAATTTAATCCTGTACTATGGCTACTTTTTTTCTGCACTATAGACTAAGCCTCAAAATGAGCCAGAGTGGACAAAGCGAAACTTACTGAAGTATGCACTAGGATATAGGCGTGGCTTTCAGTTTAGTATCCTTTCTGCTCTCTGTGGAACACTAATTCACAAGATTGATCTTGAATACCATGTTCAGAGACAAATCAGTTTTGGAATACCTATGGATTACCTCTGTGGCAGAGCCCTTATTGACATTAATATACTAAACGCTCTGAGAGTCCCTGCAATAAGGAAACCTGATTATTTTAATTAGTTTTTATGCACGCAAATAGTTCCATGTAACCCATTTTGGAAAATGCTTATTTTACTTCATAGATAAGGCAAAAGAGGTTTTCGGAGACCAAGTCCTTATAAGCAGTTGACAGCAGAATAAAAACCATAGTCCAGGTTTTCAGATTTTATTTTCAAGCTCTTTTTCTTAGGCTGTGTTACTACAAATCTCAGATGCTCTGCAGTGAAAATTTAGACCAAGTAAACTTTGCTGACCATTAAGATGCACAGAAGGTAAAACGGGGATATTTCCTGCTGATGTACCTGACATGTACTGACAGAAAATTTCACAAAGCCTGTATAGCTTTTGAAGTATCAGTGTTAAAAAAAAAAAAAGACATTGCTTTTCCTTTTTTATGTTGACTGTTAAAGCAAATTTTTACTAATCAAGTTACTTATTTCTTATTATATTTTTTGATGTATAGAAAGAGTTCTTCACCACCCTTAGAGTATCTGTAGCTTTAGAAATAAATATGCTTAAAAGATAAATTGAAAGTTGCAAATTTAATTTTGTAAGAGGATGCTCCTTCACCAGCTTAAGGTTGGTGATGTGTTTTTCATACCCTTTAATAAACTTTGATATGATATATGGATTGTTGTTGTTTAATCTTTAAGTTATGTCCTACTGTTTGGTACCCCATGAAAGCTAGTCCACCAGGCTCCTCTGTCCATGGGATTTCCTAGGCAAGAATACTGGAGTGATTGCCATTTTCTTCTCCAGGGGATCTTCCCAACCCAGGGATCAAACCTGTATCTCCTGGGTCTCTTGCACTGGCAGGCAGACTTTTTGCCACTGAGCCACCAGGGAAGTCCATGATACATATTGGTAATTTATGTCATTGATAATTATGCTGAAAGAAGATTTATTCAATTAGTAACCTGTGTAAGAATTGTTCAGCACTGGGTAGATGTCAGACACTGTGCTAGGCTCTTTTAATATATTGGCAGCAAGAAAACCCTTATTCTCAAGGAGCTGGCAATCACGTTTATATTTTGAAGCCATATTCAGTATGGAGATAAATCAGAAAATAAAAGATCAATTTGTTGACATATCATTTGATGGCACATACTACTCAATGTTAGCACTGCCTTCTTAAAATATGTACTTATATTCTTGTGATATACTTGGTTTCCTGGTAAACTCAAATGAAAAGAAATGGACATTAATGCTGTCTTTAGCATGTCTTTCATTTATTGAAACAGAGCAAGTGTCCTGTATAGACAATATGTGAACATACTGAAGTATGACTTCTTTATAAGCCCTTTCTTTCCTAGGCAACAGCACAGTTAACTAAAGCTGATGTATCTGTAGAAACTAAATTTCATGCTCTCCACCACAACAAACAAAAGGGACTCACATCAGAGATATGTATCGTGGTCTGTGCTGTTGCTGACATTTACTGAGGTTTGGATATTTTAATAAACATGATTCTAGTAATTTCCAGTGCTAAACTGCTAAAGCAGATGACTGATCTAGACCAACTCTCAAATGACTGATACTGGTTCATTTGGGAGAGTAAAGACCTGGACTGTGTTTATGGTCCCTGGGGTACCAATTCAGTTGCTCAGTCATGTCTGAATCTTTGTGTCCCCATGGACTGAAGCACGCCAGGCCTCCCTGTCCATCACCAACTCCCGGAGTTCACTCAAACTCATGTCCATTGTGTCAGTGATGCCATCTAACCATCTTATCCTCTGTCGTCCCCTTCTCCTCCTGCCTTCAATCTTTGCCAGCATCAGAATCTTTTCAAATAAGTCACTTCTTCGCATCAGAGTATTGGAGTTTCACCTTTAGCGTCAGTCCTTTCAGAGAAGACCCAGGACTGATCAGTCCTTTATGATGGACTTGTTAGATCTCCTTGCAGTCCAGGGGACTCTCAAGAGTCTTCTCCAACACCACAGTTCAAAAGAAACAATTCTTCAGTGCTCAGCTTTCTTTATAGTCCAACTGTCACAGCCATACATGACTACTGGAAAAACCATAGCTTTGAATAGACGGACCTTTGTTGGCAAAGTCATGTTTCTGCTTTTTAATATGCTGTCTGGAGTACCAACAAGTGAACAAACAAAAGTTTGAAAGTCTATGTAAGATACATGTGTATAAGTGAATAGAACCATTCCACTGTTTCTTCCTTTGCTTTGTTGGGAAGCCTGTTTAACCTTTGGTCAAGGCTGCCTTCAGGGAGTTAGCAGTCTGTTGTGTCAGATGATTCCAAAGCTCTGAGTTCACTCACATCTGTATCTATAGGCTAAGGAAATAGCAGTGTTAATGTTCAAGATATTATGCGCTAATATGTAAGAGCAATTACTTTCAATACAATAGTTGTTTTTTGTCCGCCCCCCGCTTTTGTTACTGTGTTCTTGGGCCCAGCAAAATCTGACCATGGCCTAAACAAAAAGCTGTTGTGTTTTTTTTTAAATTTCCTGGCCACATTTAGGCAATTTCCTGTAACATATTAGGAGAGAAGAGCTGCTCAGTGACATATAGGTAAACTGAAAGATTCTTTCGAAAATTACAGTTTGTATTAGTCTGGAGAGTCTGGTGGAAAGGGCCAGGAATTTGGAATCAGTTAGACCTTGAGTTCAAATCCCTGTTCTTACTATTTCTAGTTTTTAACTTTGGACTATTAATTTCCTTGGGACTCATCTTATTCTGTAAAATATAGCAACAGGAGCAACTTTATAAAGTACTTTTGAATATTTGATTAGTGTTTAGAATATCACTAATGATGAAACGATTGTAATCCTCACTTGATCATCTACTATCTACTATCATGACTGACAAATAGAAGATTGTAATACTTTTTATTAGAATTCATTGTATCTTGCACTGTGTATTTTCAGAAATGTGCTTATATGGATTTTTGTTTCTAATATCTTTGTTCTTCCAATTTCCTTTCTGGAAGTGAGAAAAGCATAGATCGTCAAAAATGATGATTATTCCAACACTTTCCTCATCCTCAATTTAATTCTCATTAGTTCCGAAGTTATTATCTATGTGAATTATCCCAGTAATTGCTTAGGTCAGCAAGGTTTTGTAAGCGTCTTCCATTTTATTTAGGCTTATATCCAAACAAGTTTAAAATAATCTCATTCAACTTTTCAAAGCCTAAATTTATGAACGGTATTGTATGATGTCTCAGGAAGATAGAAAAGTTGGACTCATGATAATCAGTATGCAGTAAATCAATTTATGTGAAAGCCCCTTTTCTTAAAAAAAGTAAATTATTCCTTTATTGATTTGTCTTTGCTCTTCAAATATACCCATATAGCTGACTATAAAGTAACTATTTTTTATTTCAGTAAGAAATGGGGAGAAATATAAGAGTTTAATGATTAAAAATACCCCTCTGCACACAATAATTAAAAATATAATGAGGAGAAGACAAACTATCTAACTATTATTATCTTTTAAGATCCTAAATGAGTAAGAAACAGTGTCATATGTTGGTCCTAAATCCATGTATTTATAATTATCCAAATTAGTTAAATGAGATTGAAATAAAGGATATGGAAATTATAATACTTTGAGAATAGGAATATTGATTAGATGTTAAAGAAGCTTTAAAACAAAAATGTTAGTTTTTTTTTTTAAATAAAATTGTTGGCAATTAAGTGATACCTACTAGTTGAACAATGACCAGATAGGGAGTTTGTGATTTCTAGTTTCAAGGGATGCACAAAATCATCTATTTGGTCAGCTTTATCTCTAATTAAAGCCTTCTGTATATAAGTAGTAAACTAAAGGATGAATATTTAGAAACATCAAAATTCAGTGAGCTTGAAAAGGAGGAAGATTGGGAATGCTATTAAAAGTTCCCACTTTACATGCATCTAGTTCTTATAAAAATAATATGATTGAGCACTGATGAAACTATATTTTTCTGTTGATTCTTCTTCTCCAGTAAAACCTTCTGAGAGGCTTACATCCTTACATCATCACCTCTCCACTGAAACTTCTCTCAGTAATGCTACTGAGAAATTATCATCTAGGTTATCATATATTTTTCAGTCCCTCTTTTGACTTCTTCATAATGCTAGAAAATTAAAAAACAAAAAACACCCCTTCTTGGTAAAACTTTCCTTGGCTTTCATGTTTGAATATGATTTGCCTACTGTATAGTATTCTACTATGTAGTATTCTCAGTACTACAATATTCAATATCTCCAAGTTTCTGTCCTTTCCCTCACCTATTCCCATAGGTGGCTCGGGGTAAAGAATCTGCCTTCAATACAGGAGACATGAGTTTGATCCCTGGGTTGGAAAGATCCCCTGGATCAGGAAATGGCAACTCATTCCAGAATCATTGACTGGAAAATTCCATGGACAGCAGAGCCTGGCAGGCTACAGACCATGGGGTCATGTGAACTGGACACGACTTAGCAACTAAACCACCACCACTACCAGCAGCATGATCATACTCACATAAATTGTAAAAAAAATCTCCAAGTGTGCCTCTTTCCCAGTCAGTGCATTTATAATTATGTACTGACCATGTCCTCTTGGTGATGCCAACAGTGCCTCAAATGCAACATCTTAAAGAAAGTAATTTATTACCTCTCCCCTCAAGCCAAGTCCTTATTCTAATTTCCCTAGATTTAATTGTATTTGTATTCTTTTTTGAGATATCTAAATGCATACAGTTAGAAGGAATGCCATCTGTTTGCTCTTTATTTTTTTTTTAAACTTGATCTCTCATCTCTTTGAAGACCAAAATTTCTACCTCAACCATGACCCCCTATCTATCTTTTCCTTTGAATTTTCTTTGTTGACAAGTCAATCAAGACTGTTTCAACTTCAGGCTAAGATCATAGCTTCTAACTAAGTATTCTGCCTGCCTTAAGAATACTCATCTCAATTCAGACTACACAAGGAGGATTTATGCTTTCCTTTTTTTAATCCTCTTTGGACACTTTACCTATGTGCATTATATTACCCATCACAGTATATCTTTATGATCTGTTTATCTCTGTGTCTCCTTGCTGTTGTGGTAATTTCTAGAATTTCTGGACCATATATTTCCAACTCCGTATCCCTTGTCAAAAATACTGAAAACAAGTAGGGAGCTTAATAACTTCTTGTGGAAAATGACTGAATGACTGAAGATGGAACATTTAAAGTAGTTCTGATTCTCCTCCCTTGGGAAAATTATTAATAGCTCTGAAGCCTATTTTTTCAGTATAAAAAGGGATAATAATATATATTTTAGAATTATAATGCATAGAATATATGAAATCACTCAGCTTACTATCCAGTTCATATGATATAATAATATAATAAAAAGTCCTGCTCTCTAACACCTTCAAAGATATCCCTTATCTACTCTAAAACATCTTTACTACCTACTGAAATTGTTCCAAAATTCACTGGTCAGCATCTGAAATCATCTATTATCATTGACCTCCAGATGAATTTTGGAACTTTATTCTCCCCTTTTTCATACACTCCTATTCAATCATATCAGATTGCATGCTCCATTAAACCTCATTTCCTATTTTGTACTTCTCTCCCTGTGCTTCTCTTGTTCTCTCATGCTGAGAACTGTTCTGTTGACAACACTGATTCATCCCCTTTTCTAACTCTCTAAAAGATTCCTGTCTATAAAGAACTGTCTCAAACCTCTATATCTCTAGGTAGTTTTCCTAATTCTTCTAATGCAGTGAGATATCATTGCAACTCTCTTAAAGTTCCGTAAACGATTAAGTGTCTTAGAGCACTTCTATCACATCTGTCCTGGTATAAATATTTTGCATATCCTCCATTGTTGATCATAAGCTTATTCAAAGCAAGGAGTTTTTGTTTTGCCTTTTACTTTATTGAAGAAATTGAAATGGAAATTGACTCAGGCTATCTCAAAATAAAAGTCTTGAATTCATTTTGAAGAGTGTGGTTATTTCTCAGTAACTTTAGACAGGTATATCTCAGTTTCACCTTGTTTTCTGTCAAATACAAAGTGAAATTTAATTGGTGGTTATATTGGTGATTTGCCTGCCATAGCGGCCTGCCCATTAATAGCTGATTGGGATGACCACCTGCTTTCACAAGGGTCACTGAGCATCTGTTAGATAATGATGACTTTCAGTCACTGCTCAAGATGAAAGACAAATGTTTCTCATTATTTATAAGACAATTTGAAGTTTGGCAAAAATCAAAAGTATACTTTGCCAAAAATAGTTTCCTTTAATTATTGGACTCATGTGTGTTTCAAAAGAAATTAAATCCATTCATTATATGTAACTCCGTAAAATGTCACTTTAAAATCTATTAGCTCTCCATAAAGCCCTATATTTATTTTACAATCCATCTTTTTTTTTTATTTTGTAATAAGTACATAAAATATAAGGTAGGCCTTTAAAGAACTGTGCAGCATTGATTTGAAATCCTGAAAACATACTTATAATAAACTGGTATTTTAAAGAAAACAGAAAGAAAGATATATTAGCTTCTTTCAAAAGCTCATAATTAGAGTCCAATTAGAGAGAAAAAAGATTCATGTGTAAATAGTATGACATCCATGAAGTCCTTTTGAATAAGAATCGAGTTGTGGTGAACTACAACTCAGGAGACAAACAAGCCAGGGAACAATAGTCCTGTATGTTCAATATTGATTGCAAAGACAATTGTGAAATGTTAGTAACAGAAAAGGTGGTAAGGAGAGTGTGGCTGTATTTCTAACATGATTTTTACAAGGCAGTTTGTGCTTAACTAACTTGCTGGGATGCTTGAAAATAACACGCTGTGAAAAGAAATGTGGATATAGTGCAGTTCGATTTTCATAAAAGATTTTGACAGCTTTACGTGAGAGATTAATAGCTTAAGGTAGAGAATTGTAAATGCTTAAGAAGTGTCTTACATAGAAACCATTTCAAGAATAAAACAGGGTCTTTGAGGATGAAATAATAAAAAAGAATTTCAAATGTAGTAACCCTTTAATATTATAAGGGGTACCAAACTTAAAATTTCTAATTTTAGAAAGCACTCAATTTCCATTCTTCTTCATGTCTTTCTCTAATTTATCATGACCGTGTATTTATTACATTTAATTATGTTCCCCAAATATTTATTATGTTAACTACAGAATATACTAAAAGCGACTGCTAGTGTGTTTGCACAAAAATGCAGATATATTTAAGGAGAGTGAGTGACACATTTATTTTTTGCTGAGAAATGAAAGGCTTACTGGAGGAAGAACATAAATATGGATATTATTTAGCCAAGGGTATGTTTGTAGATCATCAAATAAAAATTTAAAAACCTATATTTATATGTGTAAGGACAACAATTAAAAATATCATATTGTTTCAATCAAATCAGGACCAAATGAGCAAGGTTTTTCATGTTCACCAAAGATTTGTTCATTTATTTAGTTTTCTTTATGCCTTCACCTTACTATCTACCTAACCCAGCCCTTGAGCATTTTTCTCATATTCCAGAAATTTAAGAAAAAAAGATACTGTGATTGTGAGTGGCTTCCATTTGTTTTTCTGAGACAAATAGGAGTTTGTTCTACTTTCATCAAAGCTAGAAGTTGGCCTCATTAAGTGATATATATAGTATCACCATGCTTTAACCTATACTTTCACTGTATTTTTACCTACACAGGTAGGTAAAAACAAACTTGACAGACAGTGGGCATTCCTGTTTGCTCCAAATGATATATTCCACTTTGAAACCATAGAGGAAATCCGGAGATTTGTGTGTGTGTCTCAGTTTAGAATAATCAACAGCAAAAGCTCTAAAGTACAGTGGGAATAGGGTGATTGCCAGAGCTTCTTCTTGTACTAATACTAAACCTACTCTGGACTATTTGTACCCTTTTGGTATATCCAGAAGAATGTGATTTCTTCTCTTTTATATAACATTTGTGCAAACTCTTATTTCAGGTATTATATTATTCAATACATACACATATGCTTTTTTACACACTGACTGTGTAATAGTGCTGCAAGCATGCATGCTAAGTCACTTAAGTCATGTCCAACTCTGTGCAACCCTATGGACTGTAGCCTGCCAGGCTCCTCTGTCTGTGGAATTCTACAGGCAAGAACCAGTAATAGATATGTGCTTGTTACAAGTCATCATAGTGGATAAGTCAGTCAGATCTTTGACAGTTTAGCAGGGGTGATATAATCGAGCAAGGGATTTTACAGTGCAGGGCAATAAAGCAGGATAGTTAATACACTGGAGGCAATGCAAGCTTTAGGAAAGGTCCCTTAAAACTGTCTAGGGGCATGGAGCAGACATCATGGAGGGCTTTTCAAGAAATGACACCTAAGGCGAGGTATTTAAGTCTTGTCACCTGGGACATTTCAGTTAATCTTCATAAAATACCTTCTTCAAGTACATATTGCTGTCCCCATTTTAAAGAATCAAATGTGAAAGCTTAGAAAAATTAAGCAGTCCCCAGATTCCTAAGGCTAGTCAGCATCAATAACTGTGATTGCACCCCACGTTGTTCTGAATTCAACGTAAATTTATCTTAAGAAACCATATGAATATTTTCCCCATATTTCAGTTCATCTATTTTTAGAGAACATTATAGTGATGGCTTTCTTCTTTACTCTTCAGATTTGATTTTTATAGTGACTCAGGAAGTAGTGACTAATATCACAAGAGTTCTGACCTTCATTCAGTCATGAAGTTAGAAAAATATGTAGCAATCTAGTAAGGAGAACGGAGAAGGCAATGGCACCCCACTCCAGTACTTTTGCCTGGAAAATCCCATGGACGGAGGAGCCTGGTAGGCTGCAGCCCATGGGGTCGCAAAGAGTCGGACACGACAGAGCGACTTCCCTTTCACTTTTCACTTTCATGCATTGGAGAAGGAAATGGCAACCCACTCCAGCGTTCTTGCCTGGAGAATCCCAGGGACGGGGGAGCCTGGTGGGCTGCCATCTATGGGGTCTTACAGAGTCGGCACGACTGAAGCTACTTAGCAGCAGCAGCAGCAGCAGTAAGGAGAAAGTCATGGCTGAAATTTCAGCTTTTCCTAAATCACAGTGGAATTTTAGATTCCTTGGAGGCATTTGCTTTCCTGAGCTAGCCAGGCACTGAAATATGACTGGGTCAGCTGTCCATTAGATGAGACTACTGGATGCATCCTCTAGCAAAAGAAGGATTAATATTTGTAGAGGTTCTGGTAGTTTCTGTAAAGAAAGCACTCAGATGAAAAATAATATAAATTATATGTTGATTACATATTCAGATTTTGCTATCCTTTACTATTCTTGTAATTATAAATATTCATTTTCATTTCTTATGCATTTTACAATGAATATATCTCTCCCTCCCTTCTCTCACAACACACACACACACACACACACACATGCACAAAAACACAACTTTTGAAGCACACAGATATGTCTTGAAGCAGCAAAGATTTAACAATAATGAAAGAACTGGTCATGGAGAAAAAATAAAGTATTTTAGAGTTCTGAGAAGGAAAATAAACTGAAGAGACTAACAACACATATTTAAAATACATAGGTATTGGCTAGATTTTTTAAAGTGTGTTTTAGTATTGCATAAACAAAAAAAATAATTGCACTCAGAACATTTAGCAAATTAAGACATTATTATCAGTGGTTTTAAGAGACTAGTTAATTATTTTTAATTTACTGATAAATAGATAATTTTAATGTAGCTGGGCTCAGATTTCCAGCGACTTTAAGCATATACTTGAAATAGAAAGAAGGGAGACTCTTTAAGCAATTATTCAACAAGTCCATGTTCTTCACGAAGAATATCTTCAGGGCACTACAGCAAAATGTAAACTAATATTCTAATAATTCTTACATATATATTCAATTATATATTTTTCCTATACTTAGGCAGATAGAAGCTGAAGGTTGAAAAGGAGAAAAGATAGAGGAAACTATGCCAATAGCTTTAAATATGTAGTTAAAAGGTTTAATAGTGGGAAAAGATACAATATATAGCATGCCAGGTATCAAAAAGTTTCAAACTATGATATAAATGTCCTTAGGCTATATGAGGACTTTAAAAGCCCTTAGAGGAATATATAATTTTTTAAATAAATTTTTGACTTAAATTTTCATATGTACTCTTATCTAAAATTGGCCTGCCAGAGAGTATAGATCTGAGAGAATTGTTTCTAATTCCTACCTCTTGCTTTTGGACTCATCTTTTGCTAAATCTTTCAAACATACAGAATCATATCATGAAGCATAGTTCAAAGTATAAAAACTAAAGAAAATGAAACAAAGAGATTCTATAAAATATTGGTGTTTTCTTGATCCATGCATGTTGCTGAAATGACATTATTTCATTCTTTTTATGGCTGAGTAACATTCCATTGGGTCAGGAAGATCCCCTGGAGGAGGAAATGGCAACCCACTCCAGTATTCTTGCCTGGAAAATTCCAAGGACAGAGGAGCCTTGACAGGCTATCATCCACAGGGTCACAAAGAGTTGAACACGACTGAGTGACTGAGCACACATAATATTCCATTGTGTATATGTACCACATCTTCTTTATTGATTCATCTATTGATGGACATTTAGTTTGCTTCCATGTGTTGGGTTATTGTAAGTAGTGCTGCAGTGAACATCGAGATGCATGTCTTTTCAAATTAGAGTTTTGTATAACTGGAAGTGGGATTGCTTGATCATTAGGTAACTTAGTTTTTATTTTCTGAGGAACCTCCATATTGTTTTCCATAGTGGATATGCCAAATGACATTCCACCAACAGTATAGGAAGGTTCCAAAAAGATATGTATTATAAAACACCTCTTAACCCATAACTATCCTAATTCTAGGAACCACTTACTCTTCTTGGCCATAAGGTACCTCATTATCTTTGGAACAAAATGAAAATTCTTATGTAATGGGCCATAAACATTTACATGATCTAATCTCTGTACTCTTTTCTACAATCTTGAGAAAGAAGAATGGAGCTGGAAGAATCAGGCTCCCTGACTTCAGACTCTACTACAAAGAAACAATAATCAAAACAATATGTTACTGGTACAAAGACAGACTTAGAGCAATGGAACAGGATAGAAAGCCCAGAATCAAATCCATACATCTTTGGTCAATTAATCTACAACAGAGGTGGGAAAAATATACATTAGAGAAAGACAGTCTTTTCAATAAGTGGTGCTGGAAAAACTGGACAGCTACATGTAAAATAATGAAATTAGAATGTTCACTTAATACCAAACACAAAGAATAAACTCAAAGTGAATTAAAGACCTAAATGTATGACTGGATGCTATAAAACTCTCAGAAGAAAACACAGGCAGAACACTCTTTAATGTAAATCACAGCAATTTATTTTTGGATACACTTCCTACAATAATGAAAATAAAAACAAAAAATAAATAAGAAGACCTAAATAAACTTTTTTACTGCAAATGAAACCATAAAACAGAGAGATCACAGACTGAGAGAAAATATTTGCAAATAATACAGCCAACAAAGGATAAATCTCCAATATATACAAACAACTCATGCAACTCAATATCAAAAATACAAACAATCCAATCAAAAAATGAGCATAAGATCTAAATAGATATTTATCTAAAGAAGACATAAAGTGAAGTCGCTCAGTCATGTCTGACTCTTTGCGACCCCATGGACTGTAGCCTACCACGCTCCTCCGTCTATCGGATTTTCCAGGCAAGAGTACTGGAGTGGGCTGCCATTTCCTTCTCCAGAGGATCTTCTCAACCCAGGGACTGAACCCGGGTCTCCCACATTGTAGACAGACGCTTTACTATCTGAGCCGCCACGGAAGACATAGAAACCTAGAAGATGTAGAGATGGCCAGAAACCCATGAAAAGATGCTCAACATCACTAGTTATTACAGAAATGCAAATAAAAACTACATTGAAGTATCACTTTACACCAGTCAGAATGGCCATCATCAAAAAGTGTACAAACAGTAAATGCTGGAGAAGGTATGGAGAAAAGGGAACCCTCCTACATTGTTGCTGGGAGTGTAAATTGGTATAACCACCATAGAGAACAGTATTAAGGTTCCTTTAAAAACTAAAAATAGTTACCATGTGATCCGGAAATCCCCTCCTATGTGTATATCTGGATAAAACTGTAACTTGGAAAGATACATGTGCACCAGTATTTACTGCAGCACTGTTTACAATAAGCAAGATATGGAAGCAACCTAGATGTCTATTGTAAGAAGAATGATAAAGAGGATGTGTTGTGTGTGTATACAATGGAATATTTCTCTCATAAAAATGAAATAATGCCATTTTCAGCAACATGGATGGACCTAGAGATGGTCACTGTAAGTGGAGTAAGTCAGACAAAGACAAATATCATAGTATGTCACTTATATGTTGAATCTAACAAGATGATACTGATGAATTTGTTGAAAAGCAGAAACAGACTCAGAGACTTTGAAAATAAACTTATGGATAGCAAATGGGAAAGGTTGGGGAGCAGATGAATTAGTAGTTTGGGATTGACATATATATACTACTTTATATGCAATTGATGGTCAACAAGGACCTACTGAATAGCACAGCAAGTTTTACTCAATATTTTATATAAACTATATGGGAAGATAATCTAATAAAGAATGTGTATATGTATATGTATAACTGAATCACTGCTGTACACCTGAAACTAACACAACATTGTTAATCAACTATACTCCAATACAAATAATTTTGTAAAAATAAAACATTGGTGTCAATGTTGATACAATAATTCTAGTCTGCTAAATTCTATTATAATTTAGGCAGTTTCCAATTTGCTTTCAACACACCTTCATGAAAACCTATATGAATGTATAATAAAAGACACAGATTTGGTACTGTTTTTGATGATAGATTATTATAATCATGTCACTCAGATGGAGTTAAAAAAAACTGAGTGGCATCACTATAACAGGATTATTTCCATTTCATAGTTTTATTTAAGAAAACAAGATTTCCCAGAATTGATTCCACACTGTTTCATGTAAGCAAATAGTATCCTCATTTGTGCAAGAAATTTTATCTCTGTGTCTATAGATAAAACCAACTCATTAAGATATCCATGATTAATTATGTAAAATAAAAAAATTCAGTATTTATAAAAATGTATTATATATAACTTGTTCAATTGTATACTATTAATGACTGTAGATGGTGACTGCAGCCACAAAATTAAAAGACACTTGCTCCTTGGAAGAAAAATTATGACCAACCTAGATAGCATATTAAAAAGCACACACATTAGTTTGCCAACAAAGGTCCATCTAGTCAAAGCTGTGGTTTTTCCAGTAGTCATGTATGTCATTTCCTTCCAGTAGTCATTTCCTTCCATCCTGAAGGAAATCAGTCCTGAATATTCGTTGGAAGGACTGATGTTGAAGCTGAAACTCCAATACTTTGGACATCTGATGCAAAGAACTGACTCATTGGAAAAGACCCTGATGCTGGGAAAGATTGAAGGCAGGAGAAGGGGATGACAGTGGATGAGATGGTTGAAGGGCATCACTGACGTGAGGGACATGAGTTTGAGTAGGCTTCGGGAGTTGGTGATGGACAGGGAGCCCTGGCATGCTGCAGTCCATGATGTCACTAAGAGTCAGACATGACTGAGAGATTGAACTGAACTGAACTGCTGCTGCTGCTGCTGCTAAGTCGCTTCAGTCGTGTCCGACTCTGTGCGACCCCATAGACGGCAGCCCACCAGGCTCCACCATCCCTGGGATTCTCTAGGCAAGAACACTGGAGTGGGTGAACTGAACTGAATGACTGTAAAAATAAATTCCTCCATAATATTTTTTACTTAGATTCTTACAGTCATATGAATTTTTATAGCCAATTTACATATTTAATTATACTGTAGAAGATAAGGTATCAATAATAGATTTTAATTTTTAAAATTAGATTAGGATCAAATTCTATGACAAAAGTGGATTAAAAATATGAGTTTAAGGAGAAAGAGAAACAATGTAGCATTTTTTTAAAGAAAGAGCTTGTTCTTTTTTTAATTTTTTTAAATTACTGGTATCACTGTTATGTACATTCTTGGATGCATTTAAAAGTGAGAATTAACACATTCAAAGTGAGGATTAACATTTTTATTTTAATATATCCATGTTTATAGTAATCAGAAATTATAATTTTTGCAAAGATGTTAGCTTATGATAAAAAGTTTAGTTGACATTTTAAAAGCATGCAATACTTAACATAGTGTAGAAAATCATTTTATGGATCATAAACGCAAAAAGAAAGCAATTGCTCACCTTTACTTCATCATCCTGAGTTTGGGAAGATAGCTATACTCATGCAATCTGCAAATAGAGATGTATAACCATGTCCTAGAGTTATGAGGGAAATTAACTCATAAAACCTTATAATAATTACAAAGTATTTATATACATATTTTGCCTTAAAACTTTATAAATCTATCTCCTGTGCACAGTCTCATTTAATCTTTTACCAAAATAGGAATTACTTAGTATAAGTGGTGCTATCTCCATTTTGCAAATATGTGAGTAATGCTTTAATAGTTACTTTTGAGTTGAGTTTACTTGCCCAAAGTAATTGCTAATAAACCAGGGAGTTGATATCTAAAACATAAGTTTTAAGTTTCAATATAACTTTTAAAAAAGGTAATAATACTGAAGCTCTCTTTTTCTTAACATGTGCCTAAATGATGAGGAAATTAAACAAAACAAAAAAAAAAAAGGAAAAGTTTGTTTGGAAGTTCAAGGAAGGTAAAACAGGAGTACTTTAAGGTATGACCTTCATTTATGTAAAAATTATTTCTCATGAACCAGCACCAGGGGTACAATGCACATAAGTTAACATTTTGCTCTTATCAAGCCAGAACTCCGAATGCCTCTTTTTTCTTCCTTTAAATTATATTTCACAGCATAAGGGATTTTGGTCATTGAGGATGGTGGTAGTTTGTTTTGTTTTAAACATCAAGTTAACTGTAGGGAGGTAATTGATGATAATTGCCCTTAATTACACACTTACCAGGTACATTTAACAAACATCCTAACAATCTTGTCAAATAATTTTACAAATCCAAATTTATAGATGAGAAGACTAAGACACATTAATTTGCCCTACGTGCCACTGCTATTACACAAGAAATTAACATTTGGACTCCAACATAGGTAAAGAATCTGCCTGCCAATGCAGGAAACACAGAGACACGAGTTCCGTCCTGGGTCAGAAAGATTCCCTGGAGTATAAAATGGCAACTCACTCCAATATTCTTGCCTGGAAAGCTCCATGGACAGAGGATCCTGGCAGGCTGTGCAGTCCATAGGGTCACCAAGAATCAGACATGATTGAGCATGCTTGCGTGCGTGTGTGCGCATGCGTGCGCACGCACATACACGCGCGCACACACGCGCACACACACACACACACACAATAACTATAATTTGATCACTCTGCTACGCTGCCTCTCAAGGACATATATGTGTCCCTGTGATCTAACAAAAACTTCAATTTGAGATTATTTTTAACTTTTAACAAATTTTGAGAAAACAAATTTGTTTGCAGAAAGCAGATTTTTTAAAAAAAAAGTACACTATTTTCCCTCTAGGATACATTCCCTAATTTGTATTTTAAGGCATACCTCATATTGAAATATGACTTAGTCAATTTTCTCAAGAGAGGACAGATAAATATGGATTAATGGCTACTTTAGTTAATGATTGCAAGGCTGGTTTTAATTAATTGTGCTATGTACTCATTCTTTATTCATAAAATAAAATTTGTGCACAGAATACTTTTTATTAGAAAAAAAAAGGCAAGAAGAAAACTCCATTAGTGACCAGTAGAAAGTTTAAAGGTCAACATAAGCAAAGACACAGAGAATAATTATTTTGCTTTTATTGATGCTATTAAGTAGCATATACTTAGTTTGACAAAACAGTTGAGTTTGTAACATTTCTGTATATCCATTTTTTTATGTTTCTTATTTTATCATCTGTATTTATATGCAAATAGAATACTTTCCAAATGATTTAAACACAAAGATGTTTAATGGAAGGAAGTAGATGTTTGGTGGAAGGCACTAGAATTGCTTATATTGATTTGGGTACAGAGTTCCATGGGTTGTTTTTTTTTTTCCCCCTTGTTTTACGAGTGAGGCATCTGTTATGAGGCTCCATCCCTAAGAAGATGGTATAGAGAGACTTGCTTGGACCCTAGAGCTTTATCTCTGTCACTTCTCTGTACCTGGCTTCATTCTCCTTCTCTGATACTGCTATTTTAAACACCTCCTGCCTGCATTCTGAATGTAGTGTTCATTCCTTTTATAGCTCCTCAGGTGAAAGTCCAACTTCTCCAGGAAGCAGCTGCCAGGGAGACAGGACTGCAGACAGAATTCTCCCAACAGTGGCTTACAGCACCTGCCAGTTAACAAAACTCCTGAAGCCCTTCCAGATCCAAATATCTCACACTTAGGTCCATGTGGGAGAAAGCAAGCTGGTTTAGTTGAATTCAAAATGTAAAAAGTAGAAACAAAAAAAAAAAGTTCCCAATCTGATTACTGATTCTTGTATCAGCTTTGAACAAAGCTAGTCTTTAACTTCTCAAATAGGTTAACGCCTTATCTTTTCTATCCTTTATCCATCATACTTTCATGTTTTTGTGTTAAATGAGATCATATAAAAGTATTTTCCATACCACTTAACCTAGTCATCATTTCATTCAGAAAATGGAATTTATTATTATTAATAAGATGATCATAATTAAATTTTTAGTAATAGTCCAAAAATGTCAGTATGTTGCACTAAGACTTTTTTACTTTAGTCAGTATTACTCTATCCATGCCTATTTTACTGAATGAATCTTAATTCATATGTTGAGTGGTTTATAAATAATGTATTGAAACACCCTAAATATAAAACTCCCTCGTCATTGCCTCTTCTAAACATAGACAGGCTAACATGGAAGCTTGACTTAAATAAGACAATGCAGAGAAAAAGGATAAAGCAATTTATAGTATTATGGAAAATATGATTTAATTACAAGTTAAAATGAGTGATTTCAGTGTTGGGAATTTACAGATTAATACAAAACCAATATTTGATGATCTCCTAGGAATTTAAAGAAAGTGTGCTAAGTCATGTCCGACTCTTTGCTACCCCATGGACTGTAGCCTACCAGGCTCCTCCGTCCATGGGATTTTCCAGGCAATAGTACCGGAGAAGGCAATGGCACCCCACTCCAGTACTCTTGCTTGGAAAAATCCCCTGGACAGAGGAGCCTGTTAGGCGGCAGTCCATGGGGTTGCTAAGAGTCAGACATGACTGAGTGACTTCACTTTCACTTTTCACTTTCATGCATTGGAGAAGGAAATGGCAACTCACTCCAGTGTTCTTGCCTGGAGAATCCCAGGGATGGGGGAGCCTGGTGGGCTGCCGTCTATGGGGTCGCACAGAGTCGGACACGACTGAAGCGACTTAGCTTAGCATAGTACTGAAGTGGATTGCCATTTCCTTCTCCAGGGTATCTTCCCAACCCAGGGATCGAACCCAGGTCTCCTGCATTGTATACAGACGCTTTATCGCCTGAGCCACCAGGGAAGCACTGGTAATTCAGCCTAGTGATTTCCCTAGTGGCTCAGCCAGTAAAGCGTCTGCCTACAATGCGGGAGACCTGGGTTCAATCCCGGGGACGGGAAGATCTCTTGGAGAAAGAAATGGCAACCCACCCCAGTATTCTTGCCTTGAAAATCCCATGGGCGGAGGAGCCTGGTAGGCTACAGACCATGGGGTCACAAAGAGTCAGACGCGACTAAGTGACTTCATGTTCACATTAGGCATTTAAAATGTTGAATTTTGCATATATAAGTATATATATGTTTTTAAATATATGTATACTTATATATGTTTTTTAAAATACAGACTTATAAATTGTGCATTAATTAAGACTTAAAGATATGAATTTATGCCATTGCTTGATCATTATTACAGTTCACATCTTTTAGGAATTAGGTATAGAATGTATGAGAAAACAAAGAAAACCTTTTTTCAAGCATTCATTATTTTCAGTATTCTTTTCTCTGACTTAAAATATTAAAAATATGTATATTTGAGTATTTGGTGTTATAATTAGATAGTAGCTCATAACTTTCAATCTCTTGTCCAATATATTTTTTAAATGGCTTTATTATTTCAAAGAAGTGCTAAAATAAAATATATAGGAAATTGTTTTTCTTTAACAAAGTAAGAAATCAATATTATTTGGGTTTTTTGGTAAAAATAAAATATCTAAAAATTAAAACGTACTTTCAGTTCAGTTCATTCATGTCCGACTCTTTGCGACTCCATGAACTGCAGCACACCAGGCCTCCCTGTCCATCACAAACTCCCGGAGTTCACTCAGACTCACGTCCATCGAGTCAGTGATGCCATCCAGCCATCTCATCCTCTGTCGTCCCTTTCTCCTCCTGCCCCAATCCCTCCCAGCATCAGAGTATTTTTCAATGAGTCAACTCTTTGCATCAAGTGGCCAAAGTATTGGAGTTTCAGCTTTAGCATCATTCCTTCCAAAGAACACCCAGGACCGATCTCCTTTAGAATGGACTGGTTGGATCTCCTTGCAGTCCAAGGGACTCTCAAGAGTCTTCTCCAACACCACAGTTCAAAAGCATCAATTCTTTGGCACTCAGCTTTCTTCACAGTCCAATTCTCACATCCATATATGACCACTGGAAAAACCATAGCCTTGACTAGACCGATCATTGTTGGCAAAGTAATGTCTCTGCATGACATAATTCCCATTCTAAAAATAAATGTACATATGTCATTAATATTATATACTTATGCCTGGAGGTTAAATGAAATTATGTCATAATAAAGTTAATGCCATGCATTACAAATTTCAATAAGCATATCATTTGTAACTTACAGAACTTATTTGTACCTCATGTCCTTCTCTCTAAAAATGGACAAAATGATAGTACTTGATGATACCTATCACAATGGATGTTGTAAAAATTAAAAGAGAAGTAGATATAATGTGCTTAGAATAGTAACTGACAGGTTGTAATGGTAGTAGTATATTATTATTGTCTACACAATAATATTGAATTGTTTCCTGCACAAGTGCATTTCTCACTTAGAAATTTCTTTAAATATATTTTAAAATATAATTGTCACCTTCTGTAAGTGTGAGTGCTTCACTTAATAAAGAAGATCTTTGGACAGATTGCTAATTCTGTGGATTTCTCTTGACAAAGTCACACATGCCATACACCTGACAAAACAAAAAGATAGTGTTTCTGCACCAGAGTACCTTCTGCCACAGAAGTATTAAAAGGTAACTCAAAATATCATCAATCATAATATTGTGTATAATATTATTTTCTAGGGAATATTGCACATTATGTAATTGTATGACTTACAAATACTTATATAAATATATGTGCATATTTATATCTATATTCTTCGGGGAAGGCAATGGCACTCCACCCCAGTACTTTTGCCTGGAAAATCCCATGGACAGAGGAGCCTGGTAGGCTCCAGTCCATGGGGTCGCTAAGAGTCAGACACGACTGAGCGACTTCACTTTCACTTTTCACTTTCATGCACTGGAGAAGGAAATGGCAACCCACTCCAGTGTTCTTGCCTGGAGAATCCCAGGGACGGGGGAGCCTGGTGGGCTTCAGTCTATGGGGTCGCACAGAGTCGGACACGACTGAAGCAATTTAGCATATCTATATCCTTATTCGTATATATATCCATATCTATTATACTATCTAAGGAATAACTGGCAGGAAACATGTTAAGAAGAGAACACTTTAAAAACAAAGGCAAGTGGGTGAGGAGATAGAATTTGTTCTGTTCTGTTTAATCTCTGCTTTACTCTCCTTACCTCATTTTGGGCTTGAAACCAGGATATCAAAGCTCTTTTTGTATGTAAAATTAGCTTGGAGGTTGTATGAGGTTCTGAATTTTTTTATTTTTTCTGTGTGCTTTTGAACATTCTTCTGTCAAATTTAGAACTTTGTGATACAATGAAAAGACAGCTGTGAAGGTAGCTGGCCAATCCCTTCACAGGAATATCATTTGCACACAATTTAGCTTTGAATCCAAGGGAAATTGTACTTTTCTTTTATTAATTAGTGCCTTTAATAGGAGCTTTCATTAATCAACATGTCTTGAGAAATGCTAGTCTTTTTCCATTGAGTTGAATAAATCCTGCTGTGTAGGGTACTGGAAATGGTGCTAAGGCTTATGTTTGGGGAACGTGTTACAGGGAATTAGATATATGAAAGGAAAAACAACCATCCTTTGGCAGTCACAGGCTTAATTTCTTAATCAACTTAAAAAAAAAAAATAACCCAAATATGCTCATTTCTACTAAGCTCTCAGATGTCTACCTTTCAGATTTAATCACACAGGAGATTAGTGTCACAGAGTCTGTTAGGATAATTCCAACAGCATTTCGTTCAACTAGCACCTCACCAAGTGGGACTTTATACCCCACAAAATAAGTACTTGCCTAATGTGTACTAATGGGTTTACTGGGTGACTCAATGATAAAGAATCTGCCTGCCAATGTAGGAGACACAGGAGACAGGGGTTTGATCTCTGGGTTGGGAAGATTCCCTGGTGGAGGAGGAAATAACCCACTCCAGTATTCTTGCCTGGAGAATTCCCATGGACAAAGGAGCCTGGCTGGAGGCAGGCCATAATGTCTCAAAGAGTTGGACATGACTGAGCAGAGCTGCACAACACAGTGTGTACTAATGCCATTTATAAAGGAATTCCTTAAAAGAGTTCAGATGCAGCAATGTCAGTTTTATTAGAAAAGCATTGACCATCTTAAGTTTAGGTTTAAATAATCTTGAACAAAACAAACTATTAAAGTTATTTTCTATACATTTTTCAACAACCAGATGTTTGGAACTGTGTATGTAAAACATCCAGATGATTGACAAAAAATTTAAGTATTTGTCATGATAACTGGCTTGGTGTGAGCCCAGCTTATGTTGAGGAGGGTATTTTTAGAACTGCTTCACTCATGTCCCTATAAAGTAGGTAGTCTAGCAGATTTTTTAAGTGGAGCAAAAAAAAAAAAAGCTCTCAAGATAATCCATATCATACACAATTAAAGGATATATTTATTGCTAAACATTTTTATTCATTGTCTAGACTTCAAAGGGATTCTAGATCACTAGCTGTTAAAATGTTCTATTTGGAAGTCCGGAGATGAAAAATGATCCAAATTTGTAACCTGAGAATTGTTGCTTCATCTTTCCCCTATTAATGATCTGATCTTCTTTGTTTTACCAACTTCTCCCTCACATATTAACTCCTCCATCTGAAACAGAAGAACCCATCACCTTTGCTGCTGTCTGACTCTAAGAATGAATAGTATAGTCTATCACTGTGGTTAAGAGTGCAGGCTGATTGGCTTTGTTCATGTTACAATTTCCCAGTATCTTCATGTCTTTGTAGATAAAATGAAGATAATAGTGTCTAGCTCATAAGTTTATGTGAGGATTAAATACAATATGAAATGTAAAGTGCCTAACAAAGTGCCCAGTACATACTAAACAGAATATTTACTGGCTTAAAGTGGTTCCTCAAGTACAGAGACAAATGCTGTGGATCTTTCTTATTTCAAGTAGTTATGAACTGACCACTAACCCCCACCAACCACTTTACTCTGTTCACTCAATGCTGAGTTTAGTTCCCCACTAAACACTTGATTGCTTAGGCCTTCCTCTGTATTTTACAGCAGTTATCGTTTGTGCCACAAATATCTGTGCTTAATTACTTAGTGTCATAGTTAATATGTCCATGACTTTTCTTTCTGAACCAGGTTGCACTTTGGAAATTTTGATACACTTTACCATATTATTTCTTCTTCTAAAAGCATCTTAATTTTTGCCCGCATTCATCCACTCAACAAGTATTTCTATTTATTGTCCATTATGTATAGGGCCTTAGAATACACAGAACTGGCTAAATGGACAGTTTCTGGATCTTTCTTTTAGCAGGGAGAGACAGAAAACAATAACCCATAAACAGGTAATATGTCTCATGGGATTGCTGGGAATAGTGGTGTTTTTGTTATTTAACACTTTAGATAATTCAGTAGAGACCTAAGGAAGATAGGAAATACATTATGCAGACCTCTGGAGGAACAGAGTTCCAGGTAGAAGAAACAGAAATACCAACTTCCTGGGGCAAGGGCATATATGCCTTATTGGAAGCACAGCTGGAGACCCAGAGTCTAGAGCAGAGTAAATGGGAAAGAGTGTGAACTGATAAAGTCAGGGAGGAATCAAGTGGTCAGATTATGTAGGATGTTTGGTCACTATCAAGATTAGAGTTTTACTTATGAGTGAAATAGAAAGGCTTGGAATTGTTGATCAGTTCAGTCACTCATTCGTGCCCAACTCTTTTCGACCCCACGGACTGCAGCACTCCAGACTTCCTTGTCCATCACCAACTCCCAGAGCTTGCTCAGACTCATGTCTATTGAGTCGGTGATGCCATAAAACCATTTTATCCTCTATAGTCCCCTTCTCTTCCTGCCGTCAATCTTTCCCAGCATCAGGGTCTTTTCAAATGAGTCAGTTTGCATCATGTAGCCAAATTATTGGAGCTTCAGCTTTAGCATCAGCCTTTCCAATGAATACTCAGGACTGATTTCTTTAGGATTGACTGGTTTGATCTCCTTGCAGACCAAGGGAATCTCAAGAGTCTTAACCAACACAACAGTTGAAAAGCATCAATTCTTCAGTGCTCAGCTTTCCTTAAATGGTCCAACTCTCGCATCCATACATGACTATTGGAAAAACCATAGCTTTGACTACACGGACCTTTGTTGGCTAAGTAATGTCTCTGCTTTTTAATATACTGTCTAGGTTGGCCACAGCTTTTCTTCCAAGGAGCAAGCATCTTTGAATTTCATGGCTGTGGTCACCATAGAGTCATCTATCAATAACCTCACATGCAGATGACACCACCCTTGTGGCAGAAAATGAAGAAAAACTAAAGAGCCCCTTGATGAAAGTGAAAGAGGAGAATGAAAAAGTTTGCTTAAAAATCAACATTCAGAAAACTAAGATCATGGCATCCGGTCCAATTAATTCATGGCAAATATATGGGAAACAATAGAAACAGTGACAGACTTTATTTTTGTGGACTTCAAAATCACTGCAGATGGTGCCTCCAGCCATGAAATTAAAAGACGCTTGCTCCTTGGAAGAAAAGTATGACCAAACTAAACAGCATATTAAAAAGCAAAGACATTACTTTGCCTACAAAGGTCCATCTTGTCAAAGCTATGGTTTTTCCAGTAGTCATGCATGGATGTGAGAGTTGGACCTTAAAGAAAGCTGAGCACTGAAGAATTGATGCTTTTCAACTATGGTGTTGGAGGATAGTTTTGAGAGTCCCTCGGAGTACAAGGAGATCCAGCCAGTCCATCCTAAAGGAAATCACTGCTGAATATTCATTGGAAGGACTGATGCTGAAACTGAAACTCCAGCACTCTGACCACCTGATATGAAGAACTGACTCATTGGAAAAGATCCTGATGCTGGGAAAGATTGAAAGCAGGAGGAGAAGGGGATGACAGAGCATGAGATGGTTGAATGGCATTGCTGACTGGATGGACATGAGTTTGAGTAAGCTCTGGGAGTTGGTGATGGACAGGGAAGCTTGGCTGTGCTGCAGTCCATGGGGTCTCAAAGAGCTGGACATGACTGAGTGACTGAACTGAACTGAGTCGCCATCTGCAGCAATTTTGGAGTCTAGAAAATAAAGTCTGTCACTGTTTCCATTGTTTCCCCATCTATTTGCCATGAAGTGATGGGACCTAATGTCATGATCTTAGTTTTTTGATTGTTGGATTTTAAGCCAGTTTTTTCACTCTCCTTTTTCATTTTCATCAAGAGGTTCTTTATTTCCTCTTTGCTTTCTGCCACAAGGGTGGTGTCATCTCTGTATCTGAGGTTATTGATATTTCTCTAAGCAGTCTTGATTCCAGGAATTGTTGATTATTTCATTTATATTCTGAAGTTCATTCTGTTTGTTGTGGGGAGAATGGTATTAATGGCAGAAGCCAGAAACCTTCAGGTAATTATAATAATTTATTATTATAGCAATTTAATTACTATATTTTCACTTCCTAATCTTCATGATGGCAAGTCATGAATGTAATTTATCATACTTGCTAAATTATAAATTCTGCATGAGCCAGGATTCCAACAGATTATATCTTTAGATCACTAGAGTTCTTCAACCAAAAGGGAAAAAAAAGTTTTGGTGCCCAAAGATTACAAAACTTAATTTTCATTACTTCTGTCCTTCTTATACCCTCCCGTTACCCTCTGTCATACCCTAAACTCTTTCTTTCTTTCCAGAATTTCTTCTTAATAGAGCATATATATGGGGAAGGCAATGGCACCCCACCCCAGTACTTTTGCCTGGAAAATCCCATGGACGGAGGAGCCTGGTAGGCTACAGTCCATGGGGTCACTAAGAGTCAGGCACGACTGAGTGACTTCACTTACACTTTTCACTTTCATGCATTGGAGAAGGAAATGGCAACCCACTCCAGTGTTCTTGCCTGGAGAATCCCAGGGACGGAGGAGCCTGGTGGGCTTCCGTCTATGGGGTCGCACAGAGTTGGACACGACTGAAGCAACTTAGCAGCAGCAGCAGCAGCAGAGTATATATATATATATATATATATATATATATATATATATCAAGCAGTATTTATTTGTATAAATGGAAAAAATAGGGTGTATGTGGAGAACAAAGAGGAGCAAGATAGGAGACATATGTGTATATGCCTATGTAATACATTTTGCATAATCATCTTATAGTTGACCTTCAGTTGAGTTTAGTTGCTGAGTCATGTCTGACTCTTTGTGACCCCATGGACCACAGCATACCAGGCTTCCCTGTCCATCACCAGTCATGGAGCTTACTCAAACTCATGTCCATTGAGTTGTTGATGCCATCCAACCATCTCATCCTCTTGTAGTCTCTGTAAATATATAATAATTTTATAAAATAGAAAGTCATGCCTAACTGTTGCTGTTCCCAATTTGTTAAATTCCATATATGGCAATTTGAGGGATTTAGGTAATCTGACACAGTTCTACAGAAATCCAAGGAAATGATACACCACCTTTTTTACCATGAGTCTCATTAAAAGGTCTTCCTAATATATGTTTGGAAAAATTTTGGATTGGAGTCAATAAAATTTATGTAATATAATTATCTTAGCCAAGGAGACATAAAAGATCCTTTTTTTTCATGTTTTTTTCAGTGAAGAAGTTAGAAGTTATTCTTCTATGAATATCCCTGACATACCACAATAGAGGAGCAGTGCTTATGCTAAGACTAAGAATTATAACTCTGATCAGGTCTTGATACCCCCACCCTCAAATAAAGGTAAAATTCTGCTGTCTCTAGGGAAAGGAAAATACCAGACGGAGTGTTCTAAATCAGACTTTCATGGTAAAATGTCCATTAATAATTAATTTTCTGCTTCCTTTAGAATAGGACAGGTTAAGCAGTTGGTCACATTCGGTAAATAAGAAATTACTTGCAGTAATTTCTGCAACATTCTAATAATCTTTCCATATCTGAAATCTATTTTAAAAGCCTTTGATCTTCATTATGGTGAAAAGGACATTGAATGTGAAGATACGAGGCTTGATTGCGAATTCAACTTTGCCACCCACTCAACATTCAGAAAACGAAGATCATGTCATCTGGTCCCATCACTGCATGGGAAATAGATGGGGAAACAGTGGAAACAGTGTCAGACTTTGTTTTTCTGGGCTCCAAAATCACTGCAGATGGTGACTGCAGCCATGAAATTAAAAGACGCTTACTCCTTGGAAGGAAAGTTATGACCAACCTAGATAGCATATTCAAAAGCAGAGACATTACTTTACCAACAAAGGTTCGCCTAGTCAAGGCTATGGTCTTTCCTGTGGTCATGTATGGATGTGAGAGCTGGACTGTGAAGAAGGCTGAGCGCCCAAGAATTGATGCTTTTGAACTGTGGTGTTGGAGAAGACTCTTGAGAGTCCCTTGGACTGCAAGAAGATCCAACCAGTCCATTCTGAAGGAGATCAATCCTGGAAATTCTTTGGAAGGAATGATGCTAAAGCTGAAACTCCAGTATTTTGGCCACCTCATGCGAAGAGTTGACTCACTGGAGAAGACTCTGATGCTGGGAGGGATTGAGGGCAGGAGGAGAAGGGGACGACAGAGGATGAGATGGCTGGATGGCATCACTGACTCGATGGATGCGAGTCTGAGTGACCTCCGGGAGCTGGTGATGGACAGGGAGGCCTGGCGTGCTGCGGTTCATGGGGTCGCAAAGAGTCGGACATGACTGAGCGACTGATCTGATCTGATCTGAAACGTGGCTTGGGCAAGTTATTTAACCCCAAAATTCTATTTTTATTCTGATGATGAAATTGAGCATAGCAATCTATACCTCCCAGTGTTGTTAGGAACACCAGATATGATAAAGTTTGAAGGCCACAAATGCAAAGGTCACACAATAAACACTTGGTGAACCCACATATTAAACGTGCATATTGGAATTATCATAATCCTAGTAGAGGTATTTCCATGTTATACTCATACCAATACACATGTAATCTTATGAATTGGAAACTGTCCCCTGTAGCTTCTTTCAGCATATTATTGAGAATGACAATACACTATAATTATTCAATTATGTCATTAAAATGGGTTTTATTTTCTTCATTACATACATCAGGAAAAGCTTTTCAATTAACAGTGACCTTTATGACTTCTACTAGTTTGCATTCTGTAGATGGTGAAGCTGACTGCAAATTAGATTCAGCAATGTATCTTGTTCCTTATTTTTTCACCCACTGATTAGTTTGATACCTTTGGCAGTAGTCTACCCTGTTGTTTTCAACTTGCCATTTTGTACCAATCTCAAAATGCTGCCTTCAGTCCCCTAAGGTGTTCTGTAGAAATGCTGTCAAACTATTTCCTTGTATGTGTATTTTGATTCTGTAACAGTGCTTTGTACTCATTTAAGAGAACCAGTCTTTAATTTGTATCACAGTGTTTTCAAGATAAAATTTAGAATTCCAGGCCTCAGCAAAATCACTGATACGTGACTACAGCCTTCTGTTTCAAATCTTGGCATGCCTGATGTCTGGTGGATGCAAAGCTATATTTTTGAATTTTGTTCTAGAATTACAACTCTGAATAAATGACTTCAGATTTAGCCTTAAAATCTACTAATAATCATCATGCTTGCTATTATCAATTACATCTAGTTTACCTTTTCAATTTTATCTCTCATCCCTCCTAGCCTATATTCCAGGCTTTCTACTTGTTTGAAATGCTTGGCTGTCCTCTCTCACCTTTCCCTGGTATTATCCACATATTGCGCTTCTGTCTAGAAAATCACGTCTTCCACTATTCATCTCCTTAGCTTGGGCATTTTCTATACTCGTAACAACCTTTCTATGTCAAGTACCCCTCTTTTGTTTCTCAGGTGTCTTGCATCTGATTTAATAAAAGTATTCTTTCTGTGCTTTATTCATTGGTTGACTTAATTAGATTGTCTTCTTTGGTAGACTGAAAGTTTTGGAGAGCAAAGGCAATGTCCCTTGAATAGTAGGTGCTCTATAAGTATTGTTGGATAAACGAGTGCTTTCTGGAAAAACTATTGATCAGTTTATTGAAAAGATGGCAAGGATTTACTACTAAAAGTATTATATTAGCCTTGCTACATTTAATTACAGCAGCAAAATTATTAGTAAAAAGCAGTTTATAGTTTTGGTGTACAGGTCTACTGCTCTGCAAATGCAGATAATTTTAAAAATAAACTTATATATGGTACCATTTTGTGTTTTATGTATCTGGTACATTATATACAGAATTGAATTAGGTTAAATAAGGCTAGCTAATGAACCTATTCTACTTCTTATAATTTCAAAGAAAGAAATTTGTTTTGTGTTGAAATTGTTATTTGACTAATTTAACCTTATTTAAATTTACTTGTCCTCCAGACTGAATAAAAGATTTTGACTGGCTTTGAATTAAAATACACATACACAGAGACACATGTAAAAAAACAAAACTAAACTGAACTGTTTCATATTTGCTTTGAGGATGAAAAATGTACCAGTGTGTTCATGTCTCCTGTGTTTATGTCTGATGTTTGCATTTGTGGCAGTGCCATAATGCAGCATATGGAAATACACTCAGAACAAAGATAATGTCTCTCATTTTCATTTTGATTAATAATGTTCTATCTCTGGTAATTTGCAGGTGTTATTTGGAAGATGGAGCTTCAAAGGGTGCCTGGCTGAATCGGTCAAGTATTATTTTTGCGGGAGGTGATAAGTGGTCAGTGGATCCTCGAGTTTCAATTTCAACATTGAATAAAAGGGACTACAGCCTCCAGATACAGAATGTAGATGTGACAGATGATGGCCCATACACGTGTTCTGTTCAGACTCAACATACACCAAGAACAATGCAGGTGCATCTAACTGTGCAAGGTACTCATTTCCATATCTGCTATATTGTGAAGGTCTGTGCTTAGAAATGTTTGGTGTTTAGATATAAGAATGACTGAGAGGTAACTGACAATGTTGAAAGATATGTTGTCACTGTTTTCAGGGATTTATGCTCTTCGACTCCATTAAGTATAATGGCTATTATAGGCATACAAATCCCTACTTACAGAGATCAAAAATTATCCACTAACACCACATTATGATTCTTTCGTATATGATTCATTTTGTTTCTTCCTATGAGTCACCCCTTCAAGAAATTTTTGAGAATACATGATTGATACATTACAATAATTTTTTGATAACCTGTGATGGCTACATTAAACTATTAGAACTTTTTGCAATATGAGTAGTAACTTTTTAAAAATAATCCTCAAGCTTTCCAACACTTTGTCTCAATTCATCTTCTTTTTACTTTGATTCAAGTTGCAATGAAGAGAAGCACCCGTCTAGAATTACTTTAATTAAATAGAGTAATTGGAAAAATACGGTTCACAATGTTTTATTTTTGATTTACATCCAGTAGATCATAAATCATAGCTAACTTACAATATCCAAGTATAAACAGAATCAGCAAATTATTTTCTTTAACTTGCATGCTAAAATGTAAGAGCATATTTACCCTCAATACATTACTTTTCATGGAAAATGTAATTAAAATGCTAGTCAAATAAAAAATGTATATTTTTGCACTTTTGCATTCTTTCCTTGTGCTATATAGATTAATCATGTACTGGATGCATAAAAATAGAATACTGTGGAACTGAAAATGATATTGCAGTATTTCTAAGTAATACTAATAACAAATTATATGATAATGTAGTGCCAGTGAATGCCTGTTTTATTCCTATCAGGAAAGCTGAATGAACAAGTTACTGGTATTATTTTTTAGTTTACCCTTCAAAAATCAACAGTAAGTATTTAAGTTACATGGCTTACATTCAGAAAAGATTGTTATTCTACAACTTTACTATTTAATCACATAAGGGTAAAAGTGGATTCAAGCACAGCTTCAGTTATTAGTAAATAGTTTAATTTTGTGATGATTAAACTTATTAAACAATTAGCTTTAACAAGAAAAGTATACACTGAAGGGTAAGTCAGTGAATTTCCTCAGTGGTTTCTCTTATTACAGATCATTGAAGACTTTTAGGTGTTTTTTATTTAAAAGCATATGAGAAAATAATAAAATTTTCACCAAAGTCAATTTTTATCCAAAGATTATGCAGAGATTCCAGAGGGCAGTGGTTTTTCCAGTTTGAAAAAATAACATGAAGTTACAAGTCAAAAGCACATTTCTTCAGTTATCCAAGCCTATTCCTTGTTCTCTTGTCTTGTTCAGTGTCTTTTGATATAAGTTTCTAGTTCAAACACTATAAGAAATAATTTATAATGTAAGCAAAAGTATACTTTGACAGTAATATTTGAATCACTTAAGATATAGACATTTTACTTCTTGTATATTTAAATGATATATTTCTGAACACTAAAAATATCTCTTCTTCCTTTTCTTCATTCTCTCTTATTCCTTATTAGGCCCACATTTTGCAACCAGAATATAAATATGTATGGTATGGTGCAAAATTTATATATATATATATGCCCTGCTAATGCAAATGCTCAATTTTCATAGAATTTCTTCATAATTTTACATTACATATATTGCTCAGTAGTATTGAAATTGTTATATGCCTTACTCCAGCACTATTTTTTGCTGGCTATTGTAAACTTTTGAACACCATTTTAGGAGGAGCATTTTACAAATGCACTTACTAAATTTTTATCACTATATTTTGTTCCTCTAGAAAAATAAAATTAGTGTTACTGTTTTGACATATGTGGTTGGGTCAAATTAAAAGCTAATAATTTTACAGTATTTATGAACCTAATTACTTATTGGAAGTTGATTGACATGTGGGCAGTTTTCCAATTACATTAATAAAGTTCAAGGAACAAATTAATAGGCTTGTCAGTCAATTTCAAGAACTAAATAAATGTCACAAAAAGTCAAACCCCACTTAAGCTACATTTCTTCACTGTAAACAGAAATAAACTGATGTGCACATCTCTTCAGTCTCTAAATTTGTTAGTTTGTCTGATACTCAGATGTGTTTGGATAGTTTTAAAGTGCATGTTCTTTACCTAATAATTTGTCAAGCCTTGGATGACCAAGGTAAGGAAATGTTAACAAGTAAGAGAAGGCTATTTATTAATCACTGATGTCAAACACACCTTGGCTGGCAAAAACAAAGCTCATCTGTAATTGTTGAAGCTATGTACTCAAGGGAGCTGGTTTTTAAAAGTCATTTTAGAAAGGGGATAATAAAAAGGATTTATGCTTTTGAACTGTGGTGTTGGAAAAGACTCTTGAGAGTCCCTTGGACTGCAAGGAGATCCAACCAGTCCATTCTAAAGGAGATCAGCCCTGGGTGTTCTTTGGAAGGAATGATGCTAAAGCTGAAACTCCAGTACTTTGGCCACCTCATGAGAAGAGTTGACTCATTGGAGAAGACTCTGATGCTGGGAGGGATTGGGGGCAGGAGGAGAAGGGGACAACAGAGGATGAGATGGCTGGATGGCATCACCGACTCGATGGACGTGAGTCTGAGTGAACTCGGGGAGTTGGTGATGGACAGGGAGGCCTGGCGTCCTGCGATTCATGGGGTTGCAAAGAGTTGGACACAACTGAGCGACTGAACTGAATAAAAAGAATATCTTGTCAACACAGACTGTGCATGGGATATTTGTTGGTATTAATGGTTTCTCAGAGATATTAATATCAATAAATTGAATAATAGGGGAGAAAAGACACTGGAGTAGGAGTTGGAAAACCTGGATTTCAAACCTATGATTGCTCTTGAAAGACTCTCTAAAAGTTTTCTCATTTGAAGAAAGTAGACTCAGATCAGAAAATCGAAGTCAATTCTAATCAAAACCAAAAACACAAATGACAGGGGAAAAAAATCCACTGTGATTATTAGCTTTTGATTTGAAAGAGAAATAGTTATTTAAGTTAAAAAATGAAAAAAAAATCATAACACTTGTATAACACTTGTATTAAGAACTATGCAAAGTGATTTTTACATAGTAGCACTTTCTAATACTTATTCTACTAAGTATATTTTATTTGGGACTTCCCTGGTGGCTCAGATGGCAAAGAATCTGCCTGCAATGCAGGAGACCCAGGTTCAATCCCTGGGTTGGAAAGATTCCCTGGAGAAGGTAATGGCAACCCATTCATGAATTCTTGCCTGGAGAATCCCATGGACAGAGGAACCTGGTGGGCTACAGTCAATTGTGTCACATAGAGTCAGACATGACTGAGTGACTAACACTTTAGTGCTTTAGTTATCTCCATGTTTTCTTTCACCAATTGAGCTGAACAATGTATGTACTCATGGAATTAGAAGAATGTGGTATATTGGAATTTTGCTTCATGGGGATGGAAATTGGCTGATAGATGTAGTAAGAAAATAAATTTTTCATTGCCCATATTTAATGCTGTTAAATCAAGTTACCTATTTGTCTAGCATTTCAAACCATTTGGTATAGCATTTACTAAGAGCAGTCTTTATTGTTCATGAGTATAAGAATATATATGACTTTAATACTTTTTATGAAGGGAGATCTCTATCACAATACTGTCATGATAAACATAAAATTTAAATGTTTCCTATTCAAATATAGAACACAGTTAGTGTTAGTTGCTCAATCATGTCCAACTCTTTGCCACCACATGGACTACAGCCTGCCTGATTGCTCTGTCCATGGAATTCTACAGGCAAGAATACAGCATTGGGTTGCCATGCCCTCCTCCAGGGGATCTTCCAACCCAGGGATCAAACCCAAGTCTCTTGCATTATGGGTGGATTCATTACTTTCTGAGCCACCAGGGAAACCCATATAACACAATGGTTTCTACTACAGTCTGCATCTAGAATTTAGGTTGTATACAGCACAAAATAAGACACCTAAAGATATTGTATAATAAGTAAATATATTCACAGCAGTCACAGCCAACACCCTGACTACTGCCTTGTGAGACTCTGAGCAGTTAAAACATTTTAGGATAGAAATGGAAATAGCAAATGTGTATTGTTTTAAGACGTGCATGCATTCACACACCACAATATATGGAACATTTATCATTCAACTTGTGCCCTTTCAGGGAGATATACTCTAGGTTTTCTCTAGGCAGAGTAGAAGGAGTTTTGACCAGCACTCAAGCATGTAAGCAAAATAATGTCTCACAGAACTGGAAAAGGTCAGTTTTAATTCCAGTCCTAAAGAAGAAAAATGTCAAAGAATGTTCAAACTATTGTACAGTTGCACACATTTTACATGCTAGTAATGTTATGCTCAAAATCCTTCAAGCTTGGCTTCAACAGTATGTGAACTGAAAATTTCAGATGTACAAGCTGGATTTAGAAAAAGCAGAGGAACCAGAGATCAAAATGTTAATCAATATCTGTTGGATCATAGAAAAAGCAAGGGAATTCCAGAAAAAATCTACTTCTACTTCTACTCCTTTGACTGTGTGGATCACAACAATCTATGGACAAATTCATAAAGAGATAGGACTACCAGACCACCTTACCCATCCCCTGACAAACCTGTATGCAGGTCAAGAAGTAGCACTTAGAACCAGACACAGAATAACTGACTGGTTCAAAATTGGGAAAGGAGTACAAGGCTGTATATTGTCACCCTGAATTTTAATTTATATGCAGAGTAAATCATGTGAAATGCTTGGCTGGTTGAATCACAAGCTGGAATCAAGACTGAGGGGAGAAACACGGGCAACTTCAGATATGCAGATGATACCATGCTAATGACAGAAAGTGAAGAGGAACTAAAGAGCCTCTTGATGGAGCAAAAGAGGAGAGTGAGAAAGTTGAATTAGAACACAATATTAAAAAAACTAAGATCATGGCATCCAATCCCATCGCTTTTCTGGCAAATAGATGGGGAAACAATGGAAACAGTGACAGACTTTATTTTCTTGTGCTCCAAAATCACTGTAGACGGTGACTGCAGTCATGAAATTGAAAGACATTTGCTCTTTGGAAGGAAAGCTATGACAAACCTAGACAGCATATTGAAATGCAGAGACATCACTTTGCCAACAAAGGTCTATATAGTCAGAACTATGATTTTTCTAGTAGTCATGTACAGGTGTGAGAGTTGGACCATAAAAAAGGCTGAGTGCCAAAGAATTAATGCTTTTGAATTACAGTGCTGGAGAAGACTCTTGAGAATCCCTTGGACTGTAAGGAGATCAAATCAATCAATCCTAAAGAAATCAACTCTGAATATTCATTGGAAGGACCAATGCTGAAGCTCCAATACTTTGGCCACTTGACTTGAAGAGCCGACTCATTGGAAGAGACCCTGATGCTTGGAAATATTGAAAGCAAAAGCAAGGAGAGCGGCAGAGAATGAGATGGTTGAACAGTATCATGTACTCAGTGGTCATGAACTTGAGCAAACTCCAGGATTTGGCATGTTGCAGTCCATGGGGTCACAAAAAGTCAGACATGAGTTAGAGACTGAACAACAACATAGAGAGGAAAGATTAAGTTCTACCTGGAACAGCAATGACTGATGACTAATTAAAGCAGGGGTTATAAAAACTTCTCTCTCTCTTGTCCAGTTAGATAACTGATGGGCCATTTTGTCTCTAGAGCAACTGAAGTCATTGAACAGAATCCACCATAGCTCAACTTCTTGCTCTGTTCAATCTTCCCTTTTCTTTCTTCTCCAGCAATTTATTACAATAATACTCTCTAATATATATCCTAGTTGTAAATTCCATCCTCTTTCAACTCAAAGATCCTTAACTATGACCATGTTAGATCCTTGCCTCTAGCTTAGTCATTGTTTAAAGAAAATCTTTGTAGTGTCAAAAGACAGAACATTCAAATATGATTTATTATTAGCATTCTATTTTACATTGGATTGGAATTAAAAATAGAAAGTATTATAGAAAGTATCTAAATACTTATAGAAAGTATTTAGTATATCAAGGTGAATAGGATAAATCAGAAGCGAAAGATAAGGTAAGAAGAGTAGGATATAATCATATATGAGGTTGAATCATGAAATTTGTGCTATGATTTCTTTATATATTTTAGGACTTGGTAAAAATTTTGGTTCTAAGAATTTTAGCACCCAACACAGATAGAGGAGCAAGATCAGTTAGAGTTCCTCTGGTAAAATCCAAAGCTGGTACCCATACACAAAGGGCAAGAAGAGACCTGAGAAAGAGGCAGACAAGTTCAGATTGAGGCCAGTTGAGATTAGTAGGGGGCAGTTTTAAGAAACAAGGAAACTTACATATGAGGCTAGTCTTGAGTGATCATAAGATGAGTGGACTTCCGTACCTACTTGGAAGAATCTTAAAAGTTTATATTGAGCCCTTAAGAGAGTTCACACATGTTTTCAGTCCAGATGGTCCTAAAAACACATTGCTCTCTTAATGCTGAGTCCTTGAAATGGCTGCTAGTAGTGCAAACAGTGAGCAGAACTGACAGGGGAGAGGGAGAGGAGTCTCAGATTGCCTAAGTCCAGCTCAAGGGTCAGCCTGCTGTCATGCATGTCCTTTCCATAACTTCCTCCAATTGTCAACATGCTGCTGCTGCTACTGCTGCTAAGTCGCTTCAGTCGTGTCCGACTCTGTGCGACCCCATAGACGGAAGCTCACCAGGCTCCCTCGTCCCTGGGATTCTCCAGGCAAGAACACTGGAGTGGGTTGCCATTTCCTTCTCCAATGCATGAAAGTGAAAAGTCAAAGTGAAGTCGCTCAGTCGTGTCCGACTCTTAGCGACCCCACGGACTGGAGCCTACTAGGCTCCTCCGTCCATGGGATTTTCCAGGCAAAAGTACTGGGGTGGGAACATTATATCCCCGTGGCTTATTTATTTTACAGCTGAAAATTTGTACTTTTTAATCCCAGTCACTTGTTTTGCCTTTCTCTTCCCAACCACCAATCTGTTTTCTGAATTTACAAGCTTACTTTTGGAGTTTTTTTGTTTGTTTGTTTTTAGGGGTAAAAATAATCTCCAAAAAATGACCTTAGTTTTTATATAGGATCTGTAGCTTTATTTAATTAATTTGTAACAGAGATACATTTATAAGACCACCTTATATGTGATAATTATATATGTATATATGTATCATCTGCTTATGAGAAAATATTAATCATTTACTCTCTAAAATTATGTTAGAGTGGTATCAAATAATTGAGATCACAGTTACAGGGTTAGGTGTGTACATACACATTCTCATTTCCTCTGTAAGGAATTACTACCTATTCTACCATAAATCATTTTTTTGCTTACCCCAATTCGTTCGTGCATGCTCACTTATGTCTGACTCTTTGTGACCTCATGGATTGTAGCCTGCCAGACTCCTTTCTCCATAGGGTTGTCTCATGAACTGGAGTGAGTTGCCTTTTCCTCCTCTAGGGGATCTTCCCAACCATGGGTCAAACCCATGAATTCTACATCTCCTGTATTGCAGATGAGGTTTTTACCACTGAACCACCAGGGACTATGTTAGCCCAATTCACACTATGGTAAAGATCCTGTGGGAGGCAAAATGCACTGAATTAATGCAGACTAGTCAATACCTCAGAGAAGGCAATGGCACCCCACTCTAGTACTCTTGCCTGGAAAATCCCATGGACAGAGGAGCCTGATAGGCTGCAGTCCATGAGGTCGCCAAGAGTTGGATACAACTAAGCGACTTCACTTTCACTTTTCACTTTCATGCATTGGAGAAGGAAATGGCAACCCACTCCAGTGTTCTTGCCTGGAGAGCCCCAGGGAATGGTGGAGCCTGATGGTCTGCCGTCTGTGGGGTCTCAGAGGGTCGAACACGACTGAAGAGAGTTGGCAGCAGCCAATACCTGAATACCAACTGGCTCAAAGTTCAGTTATAAAAAATATGATATAATAAATTGTATTAGTTCTTACAGATTTTCCCCACAGTGATTTACTAGTAACAGTGGAGTCTTACCTTAACTCCCCCCATTTTTCTATTTTATGTTGGTCTAAAATATACAGATTTTCATTTAGGAAGAAAATCATTTGTAAGCATTTTGGAGCTTATGCCTCATTAGTTAATAGGATTGTCATATTTCCTAAGGGTTTTGTCCAATGGAAATGTCAGGGGAGTATGTGATTTCCTCAGTCTGTCTTGTCACAACAAAAATTTGGATGTTAAAGCCCTCGGCATGTCACTGCTCTCAGACAGACCAGGTCTCAGCTCTCGGACAGATCAGTGTTACAGCTCCATGTTATAGCTTGGTTTTATTTAGAAAATAAAGGAAAATACATCCTCGAGGTGTGAGGGCAGGCCGACCCAAAAGACAACGAAAGAAGAGAGAGCCTCGGCCCTTTAGCTCCTCCTTTATATGTTTTTCTCTCCTCTCCTCTGGGCCTGCCCTATGTAAATTGGGCTAGCCACGGGTGCTGTTTGTTCTACCTGAGGTCCTCACTCTGGTCCTAGGACATTCCTTCGTTCTATTTTTGCAGGCTTTCCCCTTCCTTGTCTTTTAGCCACTGCTATTCTTACTCCTTTTTTCCTGTTCTAACTACGTCACAGAAACATTTACTCTGTTACTGTGTTAATATATAAGGTAGTAATAGTAGTTACTGGAGGCACTAATGGTAAAAGAACCCGCCTGCCAATGCAGGAAACATAATGAGACTCTGGATCCATCCCTGGGTTGGGAAGATCCCCTGAGGAGGGCATGGCAACCCATTCCAGTATTCTTGCCTGGAGAATCCCATGAACAGAGGAGCCTAAGGGGTTGCAGGCCCTGGGGTCCCAAAGAGTCAGACACAACTGAGGTGACTTAGCATGCCACACCATAAGATATTAAGCAGTACTGATGTCCAGAAAGATAATGGTTTGGGGGTCTAAAGATTTTAGAAAAAATATGCCTAATTTGTGAAACTGGGAAAAACAAATCTTTCAGGTACCATTTGTGATCTAGAATTCAGCAAAATTATTTACTCAGACGTACCTGCACAGAAAAGCTCAGGTCCACTCATATTGACTTATATGAGCTAGACCTTTTTAAGCAGTAAAATCATGCATACTTTTCAGGTAGCCTATTTCATTTTTCTTTTCAGATATTTCAATCTGTCTAGAAATGCTATGGTTACCTGGCAGTGCATATCAGGCCGGTTTCCAGAAAATCATAACTTCACTTTTATTTGTGAGTGTATTGATATTGAATAGGTTATTGATGTAGCTACTAAGGTTCATAAGAAATAAGGCTCATTGAATTAATTTTTAGTGAAAATCTTATTTGAATATTGGCACTTCTTCCAGAATAAACATTTTTATCTCTTCTGAATATTCTTTTTCTTTTATAGTCTTTAAAAAAATTATTGGCCACGACTTTTCTGCAGTTGAGATAAAAACAGTAGCAGAAAGAGATGGTAGATTTCAATAAATAGTACTTTTCTTTGAAAAAAAAATTCAATATATGACTATTGAATTTTCAATATATACCTAACCAAAAGTTAGTGTGTGTGTGTGTATGTGTATGTATATATATATATATATATATATATATATATATATATATATAGTTTAATATAAAATCTTGTATTAAAACCATATTATTGATCAAAACTGTGCAAAACCCCAAAATTCTACATGGAGGAAATGAGTAATTTGGTAATGTTTTCTTATAAACTTTCAATATGTTGTCATTAGCAAATGAGAGAGATGAGAAAGAGCAAAATAAATATATTGATAGATATTTAATGCTGTTGACTGAACCACGCCATTTTTCTATAGAAAGAATTTTATGGAAACTACTGCTAAATTTTGTGATTTGGTAACAATAAGAGGAACAGTGTCAAAATTTAAATTAGCTTCTTTGTTATTTGTGAATTGTGTCAGCAAGGAAGGTTCTACTCCAGTACCTCTGATCTACTCATGACTTGGATAATTTTTTGGGAGGGTGTAGAAGTGGGACAAGAAAACAAAGAGTTTTACAGTTTGCAGTCAATGTTGTTGGGGAACAATTCTGGCTTTGTCCTTCTCTTCTCAGCTTTAAGTTTTAAATCATTTTGGCAAACATTAACTAAAAGGATACCTGAGAATGGGGTGTGTAGAAGAGAAACAATATTTATCACTCATTTTGATACTGAGTAAAGCCGCATTTCCATTTTGGATAATAAAGAGTTCAAAATGCAATTTGAAATTGTTTTAAAATATATAACCATTTAAGCAAGATTTGCTGCCCATTGAAAGTCCCTTCAGAGATTGATGGATAGTCATTCTGGTTCTTGAAGGACATAGTTTTGTAAGTATCTCAAGTCTCAAACTGATCATATTTTTATTTTATTGATATTAATTGTTTGGTTTTGTGTTATAATTCAGAACAGTTACATTTGTTGCCTATCTTGGTATCTTTATTTTTCCCTAAAAAAAAATAAACTGTGTAAATAATACATGCCAAATCCCAATGCAGTGTATACCATCAGTATGAAAATCTCTTTATAAATAAAAGATTACCAAGCTTTAGCTGGTCCACTTATTTTGAGAAACCCTGCAAATAAACTCTTAGTCTGGTGAAATAATTTGTGTTCTCCTAGGAAGTCATTTCAATAGGATTTGATCTATGAAATAAATTTACTGTTTTCTTCTCCAAATTATGTGTATAGTCAAGAAATTACTACATAGATAATTAGGGTTTTGCTGTTTTTATTAACTAAATTCTGAATAAAATAGCACTTGTAACCTTTATAACTGATAAAGAAAAACTAAGCAGAGGATAAATTTTGAATCTGCTAATAATATTGTTTGGAGAAGGCAATGGCACCCAACTCCAGTACTCTTGCCTGGAAAATCCCATGGATGGAGGAGCCTGGTAGGCTGTATAATCCATGGGGTCGCTAAGAGTCGGATACCACTGAGCAACTTCCCTTTCACTTTTCACTTTTATGCAATGGAGAAGGAAATGGCAGCCCACTCCAGTGTTCTTGCCTGGAGAATCCCAGGGACGACAGGACCTGGTGGGCTGCCGTCTATGGGGTCGCACAGAGTCGGACACAACTGAAGCGACTTAGCAGCAGCAATGATATTGTTTATCATATGATTTGTAGCAGAACAATGAGAATTAATTATGTATAGTGTCAAGAGTTAAACAGACACAATTAAGACTAATGGTAAAGTTCAAATTGCAGAATACGAGTCACTCTGTGTCCTGATGCCTCTCTGACCTGCACCACAAGTCACTCTGTGTCCTGACCTACACCACTCCCTTCACATTCCTTCAGCAGTCCTTTAGTTACCTAGTAAGAGCAGAAGATAGACACAGGAAAGGTGGCTCATGTGTCTGAACTAAGCTGTCAGATGTTCTAACCCACATTAAGAGTGCATGCATGCTCAGTCGTGTCCAGCTCTTTGCCACCCTAGGACTGTAACCTGCTAGGATCCTCTCCAGCAAGAATCTGGAGTGGGTTGCTATTTCTTCCTCCAGAGGATCTTCCTAACCCAGGGACTGAACCAGTATCACCTATGTCTCTTGCATTGCAGGCAGATTCTTTACTGCTGAACCACCGAGGAAGCCAGTTTGCATTTAGACCAATGGTTCTTACACATTTGCAGTCATTGACCCATTTTAAAATTTGCAGACCTAGTCTCAAGAAAAATTTTACATACCCTCTATATTTTTTAGACTTCTTTATGTGAGCAAAATGCTCATGGAATCACTAAATTTATCCAAATAAGAACCTCAGTTACTCTTTGTGGGTGAGGACTGGGTCTCAATCCCTTTTGACTCCAAACATCCAGAACAGTTCTTGACAAAATATTAGGGACTCAGCAGAAATGTATTGGTTGTGTATGTGTATGTACTTCTTTCTCCCTGCCTTCATGCTAATCACTTTGCTTAAGCTGTGATTTAATGCACTGATGCTATCTTTAGGGCATAACACCAAGAATGCTGACATAACAGGAAAATTTTTAAATTAAAAGGATTAGTTAGGCATTTATGACTTAGGTTGCTTATTTTTATTCTAGGTCATAGCATCCTTATCCGCTGCTAATCCCCATGTTGTCACAAATGCAGAATAGTGATTGCATGTTGCAGTAAAAATATAATATTTAAATGGGATACCAGTATATATATATATATATATATATATATATATATATATATATATAAAACAATGTTATTTTGAGAATACAAATACACTTTGTATGGAACAAAGTCACAACTAATATTGTAGGCAAGAGTTTCTAATGTTAAACAGAAGTAAGAGGCTATCATTTTAATGGGTTAAGAATACCACCCTTAGAATTTCCTCTCAGGTATTTCACTTATTCTTTCAGATTTTGATTTGAACAAGTGAATGTGAAGATGTGTTTTAAAACAGCATGTTGAAGATTTGAGGAAGAACTTCTTGTCAGTGCAGAGTTAACATATGTATGCTCTTTTCCTAGGCTTAGGACCTTACCTTTTAAAGGTAGTCTATTTAAAAAAGACATCTAGGATTAAGTCAGTTTAATTTTTTTTTTTAAATCCCTTGGGCAGTTCACTTTTATTCAATACCTCCTAGGTACAAATAACTTTGCTAAAAATTTCACATGCATCCTTCTTTGTGTAAGTGGAATAACAGTCCCCAAAGATGACCATGACTCAAAGGAGAACTAACATTGCAAAGCAGCTGACCTTAAAATAGGGACATTATTTTAGATTATCCAGATGGACCCAAGGATATCACATAAGTACTTAAAAGTGAAAAAGGGAGGCAGAAGAAGAGAATCAAAGGGAGATATGACTGTGGAAATGGGTCACAGTAATGGAATGTAAGAAATACTCAAGCTACCCTTTCTGGCTTTAAAGACAGAGGAAGGGAATCATGAGCAAATAATTATGAGGACCCTTTGGAAGCTGGAAGAGGAAAGGAAATGGATTGTCTATTAGAGACTCCAGAAAAAAAACATAATTCTACCAACACCTCAGTTTTCACTAAGAAAGCTTTATATTGGACATCTACCTATAATTATGGGATAAATTAGTATTGTTTTAAACCACTCTTTGTGGTAATTTGCTTTGGCAGCAAATAGGAAACTAATACACACACTCAAAAATAGAAAGTACTTTCATCTCTATCAAGAACAGGGTTTCCCAACCTTGGCACTGTTAACATTTTGGGTTATATAATGAATGTGTGTGTGTGTGGAAGGAAAAGAAATTTTCTGTATATTGTGAGATATTTAGGAGCATCCCTGGCTGCCTGGCTGCTATGTATTGCATGTCTGTGCCCTGCCCAAATTCATATGTTGAACCCTAATGCCAACATTATGGCATTAAGAAATGGGGCTTTTGGAAGGTGCTTAGGTCACAAGCATGAAGCCTTCAAAAACGGGATTAGTGTTTTTATAAAAGAAACCCTAAAGAAATCTCTCCCCCTTTCCACCATGAAAGGTTACAGTGAAGAGACACTCATATAGGAAGTGAGGTTTCATCACACACAAACCCGCCAATGTCATGCTTTTGGATATTGAAGTCTATGAGAAATGATCATTGCCTGTTTGTAAACCACTCTGTTTATGATATTTTCTGATGGCACCCCGAATGGACCTATACACTGGACTCAACACTTAAGACATGGTAGCATGCCTTAGTTGTGACACTCCAAAGTATCTCTAGATATTAACAAACATTTGCTGGGTGAAAAATCACCCCAGGTTGAAAACCACTTGACTAGTAGAAAAGATGTATACAAGTTTTAATTATTCACTGTGTGGCAGGTTGTAACAGGCTCCATGAAAGTATAGATCTTCTCTCTGACAACCCTACTCTTAGTGATTACAATAAGGGCTGTCATGTAAGTTGAGCTAAAATAAATATTTAATAAATGATAGAATGAATGAGTGAAGGCCCCTAAGAATACAAGTCAGCCAATAACCAGACAAAATTCTTCTCATGTTTTTCTCTTTCAGTATTATTTAGGCTATATATCCCCTTGAAACTAGTTAAAACCAATATTCTCCTAAGTAGTCTAGTGTGGTTTTTGCATTGGATTGACCTCAGATGATGTTCAGCTCTGATATTTACAAAATATATGAAGTTGGTTCCAAGTGTCACCATCTTTTTAAGACTCAATTTCATTCACTGAGAAGTAAAAAGTAATATCCAACTCTTTGGATGACTGGAAAAATTAAAATAAATTAGACATATAAGAAATTTCTCAGAGTATCAGACTCAAGTAAATATTCAAAAGACTTTACCTTCTTTTTCCAGTGAGCTAATAATGTACAGATAGATTCTGTCCTCTTTTTTCCTTTTGATTGAGATATAATTGAGATTGTTCTCATTAATTTCAAGTGACTTATTTAAAAATTAGACAATGAAGTTATTCTGTAAAACATTAGTAAAATTAATTACTCTTCCTTCCTGTGAATAAAATCTATGTGAAAAGATATAATAAATTTATACCGATGCAGGGTTTTGGATTACAATAATAGAAAAAAAAATTGTGTACTAAGAAAAAAAGTGAAGGTGAAGTCGTTCAGTCGTGTCTGACCCTCAGCGACTCCATGGACTGCAGCTTTCCAGGCTCCTCTGTCCATGGGATTTTCCAGGCAAGAGTACTGGAGTGGGGTGCCATTGCCTTCTCCGAAGGGGGGTGGGGGAAACACTACCTAATATGAAAGGAAAGACAACAGTAACAGTCATTTTTACCTATTTAGTCTCAGAGCTAGTACTTTGGCCACCTCATGCGAAGAGTTGACTCACTGGAAAAGACTCTGATGCTGGGAGGGATTGGGGGCAAGAGGAGAAGGGGAGGACAGAGGATGAGATGGCTGGATGGCATCACTGACTCAATGGACGTGAGTCTCAGTGAACTCCGGGAGTTGGTGATGGACAGGGAGGCCTGGCATGCTGCGATTCATGGGGTCGCAAAGAGTCGGACATGACTGAGCGACTGATCTGATCTGATCTGAGTCTCAGAGCTATTCTTTGTAACTTTTTTGTTTTGTTTTTTATCATGGGATTGGCTGATCAACCCCGCCTCGACCAGCCCCGCCTCCATGGGTGTGTTTCCAAGCTTATTTGTTTTCTGGCATAATTCATCCAGTGGAAGACACTGGCAAGAAATGAGACAGAAGAAAGGAAGGCAGGCTATTTTTGCTGTCTCATTGCCCCATGCCTTTCTCCTTGACTCCAGCTCATGCCAGGTAGTCCTCTGCTGTGGATCTAGCTCCTGATGAACAGTCCTCATCTCTAGGATCTGGTAATGATACCTGCTTACAAGCAGGGATACCAGTGGCTTCTTGTTACAAGTCTCTGAATTGCTCATCTTCATATGCTTTGTCTTTTTAGTCCTTCATTACTTGTGTAAACAATTCCCTGTATTAAACCCCTTTTATGTGAAAGACTTATATTGGTTCCTATTTTCCCGACTGGATCCTGACTGATACAAATCTTTTTCCTAAGATGTCAAGTGTTTCTACTTGTAAGTACTCTCAAAAAATGTGTTTTAAGCTCTACCATCTATATAGGTAACCATTTTATACAATAGTAATTACCTCTTTACATTCTTGAAAAAATTTGTATTATTAATATAAACCCAGACACATGTATATATTATTCCTGAGCATAAAAAGCAAATTTAAAAATAAATTTTAGAATTAATTACACATATATTGGAAGGAAACTAATTGTCAGAAAGGAAGATAAATTAGGAAGGAAAATATAAAGGTATGCATAAGTATTAAATGCTGGTATTTATGTGAGCCTTGGGCTTCTCTCTATTAGCTTTTTAGGTGCAATTATGATTAACATTTCATTTGTATCCTTAATGAATACTAGAGCTACAAATCCACAATGGCATGAGCAGAAATGGCAATCTTTTATTATCTACACAGACTGGAAATTTAAGAAAAATAACCTAAAGAGAGGCTATAAAGCTGTGGTAGTATATTTATCCTGTGATCTATGAATTGTCCAGCAGTATTCCAAGCCTCAATCTTTACAGCTTCATCTGTGCCTTGTGGGAAAACTAATGAAAAGCAATTTGGGACTCTTCTCTGGTAAACCAGTTACCTGACTTTGGACACTAAGTCTAATGCCACCTAGGAGCCCATAAATAACAAGAGATTATTGTTAACTAAGGAAAATCAGTTACCTAGAAGTAAGGAATTTAGCAATCTTTTATGTATGGGATTGTGACGAAAGCTGAGCACTGAAGAATTGATGCGTTTGAACTGTGATGTTGGAGAAGACTCTTGAGAGTCCCTTGGACTGCAAGGAGATCCAACCAGTCCATTCTAAAGGAGATCAGTCCTGGGTGTTCTTTGGAAGGACTGATGTTGAAGCTGAAACTCCAATACTTTGGCCACCTCATGAGAAGAGTTGACTCATTGGAAAAGACCCTGATGCTGGGAGGGATTGGGGACAAGAGGAGAAGGGGACAACAGAGGATGAGATGGCTGGATGGCATCACCGACTCGATGGACATCAGTTTGAGTGAACTCCGGGAGTTGGTGATGGACAGGGAAGTCTGGCGTGCTGTAATTCATGGGTTCACAAAGAGTTGGACACAACTGAGCAACTGAAATGAACTATGTATGGGAAGATGCAAGTGTCTGGGCTCATTGATTCATTCCTTTCATATGCATCTCAGCTATCTGGGCCAAGCCTTACTTCCTGATTATTCACATCCTTAATTCCTTGAGGAGTGGTGGATGGCTGCCTGTTGTGCTTTCTCTCATCCTCTCAGTTCCTCAGAAGCTTACCTGAGGAGCTCTTATCACAAATGACTAAAGGCTGCTGGATAGCCATTATTATTCTTCCTGGGCTCAAAAATTTACATTTGGAAGGCTGGAATTCCTGAGGACTGTGACATCCTTGTTTACTGAAAAGGATAAGAAATTTTCCATTTCACAGTACAAATGAAAGCAGTCTTCTTCCTGTGAAGAGTCACAGACAACTTTAGAAATGAGGCAGCTGATGGGGAGAGGTGCTTGATAAGTGACTACAAGGCAAGAAGTAATGGTCAGCTATAGGAAAGTACTTGGAAGTTACCCTTAGTATGCCCAGTAAATCATTTGGAGCTAAAGGAGAAGCTGCTTCAAGACCTAACAAGCCCTGAAGAAGCAGTTAGAAGTACAATGCCACATAGTCTTGTTCCATCAAGTGGAGTGAGGGTAGGGGGATGGGCAGTTTGAAAACAGGACCAGCTCCTCAGATTAGGGGAATGGCTTCATTAGAACATTGCCGTAAGACATCATTTAGAAGTGCTGCTGACAAAGAAATGCTCAAATGTGCAGCTCCTGAGAGATCAAGTTGCAGTTGGAGGTCATCTGAGCATGTAAGAAGCAATGGGACTCTTGGGGAGCAGCTGTAGGAGGCTGTAATTGATGTGCTCAGCTGCTGACTGGAGCCATTCATTGCTGAGAGGAGCAGCTGCCTGGAGTTTAAACAGAGAGCCCTAGGGAGACAGGGCTGAGAGCTTTCTCGGATTAAGAAGCTGCTATGGGAAGTAGAGGAGAAAGCAATGGCAACCCACTCCAGTACTCTTGCCTGGAAAATCCTGTGGATAGAGGAGCCTGGTAGGCTGCAGTCCATGGGGTCGCTAAGAGTTGGGCACGACTGAGCAACTTCACTTTCACTTTTCACTTTCATGCACTGGAGAAGGAAATGGCAACCCACTCCAGTATTCTTGCTTGGAGAATCACAGGGACAGAGGAGCCTAGTGGTCTGCCATCTATGCGATCGCACAGTCAGACACGACTGAAGCGACTTAGCAGCAGCAGCAGCAGCATAGAAAGTAGCTGTTATGAGTGTCATCATAGGGAAACGTTAGAGTAATCCACCCAGCTCCACCATCTTGGTGGTTGGCAAAGGTGGAAACAGTCTTCCATAGATAAAGAAATGGTGAAAGATTGAAGAGATTGACAAAATCAGTTTGAGATTTTTAAATAGCAAATTTCTTCAAACTCTGCCACAGGCTTCCTTGGCTGATGTGGTGTGACTATTTGTCATTTGCTTGTTTATTGAGGTACATTTTTACCCTAAAGAGTAGCCATTAGACTGGCCAAAACAAGGTGATAAAATTGTAAATTAAGGGATTCTTTAACCTTAGAATACATGAGAGTGTGTGTGGAATTTGGTGTTTGTTTTTTTAATATATTTTTCCCTAGGAAGAATAACTATCATTTTTATCCTGTTTTCAAAGTTCCTGACACTAAAATAGGTTATGATTGTTTTGCTTTAAGAAGCCAGAAAGGGCAACCAATGGAGAGCTTGATAACATCTATCAATAACTTAACCACAAAAAGGCACTGTTGTGTAGCTGATAAATTTATGCAATCATCATGTCGAACAGTATCTAGCATTACTATAAGCATTTCCCATTGAGATGTGTGGGATAATATAGCTAGGTGCATTAATGACTGGATTATCTTTTTGGACTAATATAGGCTCAGTAAAATGAGAGAAATAGAAGCAGGAAAACAGATTTTTAATTTTTCTATTTGAATGGAACAAAATTTTAGAGTAAGGTCCGGAAAAAGAAAATTCAGCTGCAAAAGTGTTGTGATGGTCCACACCTGTTTGAGATTGTGAGAACTAGTATAGTTACCATGGAAATGGAAAAAGGGTGTGTGGAAGTAGAGAAGTTTACCTTATAGGTGTGAGCATCTTAATTTCTAAATGTTAGTATATATAGTAATATTTTTGTTTTGTTGCAGTCTTATAATGTTGCTGATTTCTGTCAAAATCACTCCATCTAGAAAAATTCCATGTGGATTGAGTCACATGGTTGTCAGTTACCTTGGGTTTAATAGATACTTCATTGCTGTGGGTTTTAATCAATAATCTTGACCTTCATGCCTGTTATAAATCTGTTCTGAGCAAACAATGAAATGAAGTGAAGTGAGTCAAGCTTTGAGTATATTAGTGAATTGGGGTTTGAGTGATCAAGAATGAAATATCAGAATTACAACACAAAAGAGAAAATGAAATTTTTTAGGTTTGACATACCATGATTTCTGTTATAAAAAGAGCATTTTAATGGAACAGGTATGTGTGGTTTTCAAAGTAACATAAATCTACCCTTGAAGTGCCTGACCTCCTAAAGAGTCCTGGAAATAGTTACTCTAACTCTACTCTGGACAAATAAAAATTGCTCTCAAAGGTATTTATTTAGCTAATGAAGACACCTTGCAGAGCATTTGAACAATTATTTGAAGGCAGAAAACATTCCACGGCACATCCATCTCTCATGGAGAGTTGTCGGTTTTGCATGCCTTGGAGTGCTTTTCCCATCTCCAAAGGAGACACTGCCCCACTTTCTGAGACTTGGCATGTGGTTGGGATTACTGTGAGGCTTTTGAGCTTGCAGTTCACACAGCCCACTTGGCTTTGACAGTATGATATGTTCCTCTTTTAACTTTGCCATACACAGCAGTGAAGTCTCCCTTAAAGGAAACCTAACTGAATCTGTGCTTTCTGAAGTGTAGTTTGTTATCCATTTTGGCTGCTGCCAAAATATGATATGACTTACTTTTTGCATTTGCATGTGGCTGAAAAAATTGGTGTGGCCTCATCAAGATCAAAAGGAGGGTGCGCACAAATGCCTGGAACTTTTGAATTCACAGAAACTTTTTGGAACATACTTCAGGCTTAAAATATGAAATTAATTAAATGGAAGGGCTATATATCTCAGAAGTAAAATGATCTCCAATTATGTCCCTTCAAAATAAGTAAAGGAGCCAGACTTCTGACCCATCACCTTCTGAAAGAATGAGAGTTATTTGTTAATACTTGTTATTAAAACATTATATTACCGCTCAAAGAAAACTATATCAGTTGGATATCATGTGCTTCATAATTTTTCAGTTCTCTCCTTGTCTGACTGCAGTACTTAATATTCCATGTCATCACGATAAAGTGATATTTATGTGTAGCCATAGGATACAAGATTGCCGGGAGAAATAACAATAACCTCAGATATGCAGATGACACCACCCTTATGGCAGAAAGTGAAGAGAAACTAAAAAGCCTCTTGATGAAAGTGAAAGTGGAGAGTGAAAAAGTTGGCTTAAAGCTCAACATTCAGAAAACGAAGATCATGGCATCCAGTCCCATGACTTCAGGGGAAATAGATGGGGAAACAGTGGAAACAGTGTCAGACTTTATTTTTTGGGCTCCAAAATCACTGCAGATGGTGACTGCAGCCATGAAATTAAAAGATGCTTACTCCTTGGAAGGAAAGTTATGACCAACCTAGATAGCATATTCAAAAACAGAGACATTACTTTGCCAACAAAGGTTCGCCTAGTCAAGGCTATGGTCTTTTCTGTGGTCATGTATGGATGTGAGAGTTGCACTGTGAAGAAGACTGAGCACCGAGGAATTGATGCTTTTGAACTGTGGTGTTGGAGAAGACTCTTGAGAGTCCCTTGGACTGTAAGGAGATCCAACCAGTCCATTCTGAAGGAGATCAGCCCTGGGATTACTTTGGAAGGAATGATGCTAAAGCTGAAACTTTAGTACTTTGGCCACCTCATGCAAAGAATTGACTCATTGGAGAAGACTCTGATGCTGGGAGGGATTGGGGGCAGGAGGAGAAGGGGACGACAGAGGATGAGATGGCTGGATGGCATCACTGACTGGATGGACATGAGTCTGAGTGATCTCCGAGAGCTGGTGATGGACAGGGAGGCCTGGCGTGCTGCGATTCATGGGGTCGCAAAGAGTCAGACGTGACTGAGCAACTGAACTGAACTGAACTGATAGGATACAAGTGTGGTGCTATGCAGTTTGCCAAGAGTAGCCATAGTCCTATCTGACTACTATATAAAACCAAGAACATTGGCACAGCAAGAGCTATAGAGAGCATATGCATATACATGAAACACCAAGAAGAAAATGTTATACCTACCTGCAACTTTCTCTGATTTCTGGACTGCTCTTGTCAATCAAATAATCAAAACATTGCCCATCATCTACATCCTCATGAAACCCTTTTGATTGAGTCCAAAGTAAACACATTGCATGTGGCTGAATAAAACCCTAGACCTATCATTTGGAATCAGTTCAGTTCAGTTGTTCAGTCATGTCCAACTCTTTGTGATCCCATGAACTGCAGCACGCCAGGCTTTCCTGTCCATCACCCCTCCCAGAGCTTGCTGAAAACTCATGTTCATTGAGTGGATGATTCCATCCAGCTATCTCTTCCTCTGTCATCCCCTTCTCCTCTCACCTTCAATCTTTCCCAGAATCAAGGTCTTTTCCTGTGAGTCAGTTCTTTGCATGAGGTGCCCAAAGTGTTGGAGCTTCAGCTTCAGCATCAGTCCTTCTGTCAGGGGAATGTGTAATTTCCTCAGTTCTATCTCATCACAACAAAAATTTGAAGCGTCGGCCGTTAAAACCCTCGGCGTGTCACAACTCGTGTCTCAGCTCTTGGACAGATCACTGTTACAGCTCTCAGACAGATCAGTGTTACAGCTCTGTGTTACAGCTCAGTTTTATTTAGAAAATAAAGGAAAATGCATCCTCAAGGCGTGAGGGCATGCCGACCCAAAAGACTCAAAGATACAAGAGAGCCCTGGCCTGTTTGCTCCTCTTTTTATATGTTTTTTTCCCTCCACCCTGGGCCTGCGCTATGTAAAGTAGGCTAGCCAGGGGTGCTGTTTGTTCTACCTGAGGTCCTCATTCTGGTCCTCGGACCTTCCTTTGTTCTGTTTTCATGGGCTTTTTTCCTTCCTTGTCTTTTAGCCACTGCCATTCTTGACTCCTGGGGAAGGCAATGGCACCCCACCCCAGTACTTTTGCCTGGAAAAATCCCATGGACGGAGGATCCTGGTAGGCTCCAGTCCATGGGGTCGCTAAGAGTCGGACACGACTGAGCGACTTCCCTTTCGCTTTTCACTTTCATGCATTGGAGAAGGAAATGGCAACCCACTCCAGTATTCTTGCCTGGAGAATCCCAGGGACGGGGGAGAGACTGGTGAGCTTCTGTCTATGGGGTCGCACAGCGTCGGACACGACTGAAGCGACTTAGCAGCAGCAGCAGCAGCATTCTTGACTCCTTTTATTCTAACTACCTAATATTCCCTCCTCAAGAGATAGGAAGTCGAATTCTTTGGGGATAGGAGCATTGAGGTCTTTTTGGCTACTTCCTGCTGAACTAGGACTGCAAGGAGCATTGGGCCTCCCCTCTTGCTAGTTTCAGGCCTTAGAGTCCTTATAGCAGTGTCCATCTAATGGTGAGTGATATTTTCCATGGTCAGCTGTAGTTTTATATATCCTTGTTGAACTGGCACTGTTTGTTGTAGCTTGTTGACCTGAGCAGAAACAGAACAGGTTAGACAATTGGTAATACATGGAGCAACGATAAGCAGCATCAATATCGTGTAACAATGACTAGTGGGGGCATTAGCTAACTCCAAATTCCCATCACCAGGATGGCTCAAGTCCCTCCTTGTTCAGGGATCAGAAGATCTATCTCCTGTCTATTTTGGAGTACAGCACCTGCCAAGCTGTGTTGGCTCTGCCAAGCTGTGTTGGCTGATAAATCTTATCCCCAGAAACTAGATTTTGGGGGCGTTCATTAGATTAGCACTCATTTGTAGCTCTGAAAAGGTATCTGAGACCTCCCAGGGCCTCACAGATGTACTGAGTGTCCTCTTCTGTTTTCTTCCATGGCTTGACTCATGAGTAGTGAATCCAGGAGTCAAGTCCTGATACTTTGACTGCTGTGGGGGTAGAAAGTATCACAGGGTAGGGGCCCTTCCATGTGGGCTGGAGTTGAGCCTTTGGGGACCCATCTTTCCAGACTTTAATTAGGACTTGAGTCCCTGGAACTTATAATGGTGACTCCTTAGAATCTTTTGGGTCCTGGTTGACACTCCACAAGTGTATATCCTGTTGGAATTGCCCAATGGCCATGGTATAAGGCTGGAGGGTCTGGGCTTTTGGATCTAGGAAGAGGTCATTGACATAAACAAAAGGTCTCCCATATAGCATTTCATAAGGACTAAGACCAACCTGTTCTTTAGGTGCAGTACGGGTGCAGAGGAGAGCTATTGGTAAAGCCTTCTTCCATTCCAGGGAGTTCTCCTGGATTATCTTTTATATCACTGATTTTAAGAATTGGTTGGCTTTTTCTACTTTTCCTGAAGACTGAGGCCTGCAGGCACAATGGAGATAATAATGCCCAATGCTTTAAAGACCCCCTGGGTGACCTTAGAAGTAAATGATGTCCCATTGTCACTTTGTAATGACCTGGGAAGACCAAATCTTGGAGTGATTTCATGGAGCAGGTTTTTTGTTTTTTTTTTTTTTTTTAACTAGCCTTATCAGTCTGGGTGAGAAAGCCTTCAATCCATCGTGGGAATGTATCTATCATGACTAATTGGTTTTTATACCCTTGAGAAACTGGCATCTGGGTGAAGTCTATTTGCCAGCCCTCTCCTAGGTAGATCCCACATCATTGGACAGGCTGGACCAAGTGAGGTCTTCGAGCTCCTTGGGGTTTGTTTAATTGGCAAGTGGGGCAAGAGAAGACCATTTGCCTTATAGTCGTTTGGAGGCCTATTCCTCTGAAGAACCTTTCTAGTAATCTTTGGAGGGCCTTTTCCCCTAAATAAGTGGCAGCATGTCAGGAGTTAGCAACTTCCATTGGAGGTTCCCAGGCAGAAAAAGGAATCCCTCCTTTTGGAACCACCCCATATGATCTTCTTGAAAGCCCTCACTCTTAGCTCTAAGAGACTCACCTTCTTTGAGCTTCTGGCAAAAGCTCTAAGGAGTTTCTGGCAAATTAGTCTGTGGAACTAAGGTGGCAACCCCTATTAGGTCATTGTTCTGTAATGCTGCTCTCTTAGCTGCATGATTGGCTGCTTGGTTCCCTCATGCCGCTTCTATGCTCCCTATTTGGTGTCCTTTACAGTGGGAGACTGAAACCTCAGCAGGCAGATGGACTGCCTCCAAGAGTCTAAGGATTTGATCACCATTTGATTGGGGACCCTTGAGTGGTCAAGTGGCCCTTTCTTTCAAAATAGCAGCATGTGCATATAGCACCAGAAAGGCATACTTGGAGTCAGTGTAAATGGCTACTCTTTTTCCTTTGTCCAGCTCTAAATCTCAAGACAGGGATATGAACTCAGCTAATTGGGCTGAAGTACCTGGTGGCAAAGGTTTAGCCTCTGTGATCTCAAAATTGGAGACTACTACATATCCGCCTCTTCTTTTTCCATCCAAGACAAAGCTGCTTCCATCAGTGTACCAGATTTCCTCAGGATTGGTCAGAGGATCTTCTGACAATCCCTTTCGGGGTTTTGTCCAGTGGTCCAAGGTTTCTAGGTAAGAGTGAAAGGGGAGAGAGTCCTCGGGGGTAGGGAGGAGGGTTGCTGGTAAAAATAGTTTGCCCCCAAAAGAGTGTTTTAAAGCATCTTCTACCAGGATTGCAATAGCTGCAAGATTTCAAAGGCAGGGATAGATTTCTCCCCAGTAAGGGAGTAGGACGCTCAGGGACCACCAAAAACTGGTGGGAAAATATTTGTCCATCCCAGCAACAAAGAAGTTCCCTGGTGAATCTTTTAATAGTTTTTTTCCTGTAGCACCCAAATGGTACAGGTTTGGGAGGAGAAGGCTCTGAAGTAGCAGGTCAGGACAGAGTAGGTAGCCCTTGTGTTAACTAAGAAATTCTTGGACCTACCTGCCACATCCAGTTGCACCCTTGGGTCCAGCCCCGTGATGGTTATCTGTGACAGGCGGGCTGGCTGGAGTGGCCTGCTTCAGTCCTGTTGAACCATCATGAGGGAAAGCTTGGCGCTTGACCTTGAGACTCTTGGGTCCCCAGGGTAGCGTGTTGCCTGATGTCCCAGTTGATGGCATTTATAACAAGCCATTTGAGGAGACTTGCCCTGGTTTGGACACTCTTTGGCCCAATGCCTCACTTGTCTACAGATTAGGCATTTGCGTGGTGCCTTGTCCTTCAGGGACTTGGGGTTTGCCATAGGGCTTCCCTGAAGGGCCAGCCAGCATCTGGGCATGCCCTGTCTCTTTCCTTTTCTCCCTCTGCTGGGGCTTGGCCTCCTTGTCCTATTCTTTGTTATAAAAGGTATTGGTGGCTGTTTGAACCATCTCATCTAAAGAGGGAGCAGGGTCCTGCTGCTGTAGCTGTTGTAATTTTATTCTGATGTCTGATGCACATTGGGATAGGAATTTGTCCTTTAAAATCACCTGTCCCTCGTAAGAGTCCAAGTCCAGATTGGTAAACTTTTGGGGGGCTTCTTTGAGCCTTTCCATAAAGGCAGTGGGATTTTCGTTGGGCTCCTTAGTTATTGCTTAGACTGGGCACAGTGTCACAAGTAATAGGCTTCCTTCTATTTCCATGGGTGGACTTCCTTAGGGGTGAGTCTTTCTGAAGCTTATCCTACCCAGTACTGTTGCAACCTGAGAGCCAGGCATCCCCAGGTCAGGGTGTAGATCCCCAGGCAGGCTGAGGCATGCCTCCTGGAGATTGAATCGCTGAGCAGGTCAAGGCAGGTTGGCCTCCCAAGAGTTGGGTCCCTGGGCAGATCAAGGTATGACGACCTCCTGGGACCCCTGGACTGGCAGATCTCCAAGAAGGTTGAGGTGTGATGACCTTTCGAGGACCAGATCCCTAGGCAAATTGAGGCAGGCCAACCTCCTGGGGCCTCTGGTCCTAAGTTGGGTGTCCCAAAGTTCTCCAGCCTGACCAGTGCTGGGTAGGACTAAGGGGTTGTAATTTTAACTAATAGCCAGTTTGTTCACTGCAGATGGGAATAGATATCATGATGTAAAGCAACCCAAGCCTGTGCCCTGAGACTGGGAACATGATGAAACAGTCATAAGCCTTATCCTTTTACTGCTCTAAAGGAATGTAAGTCACTGCTTTCCTCCCCTAGTCCTCCATAAGAGCAGATTAGAGCATCTCCAATGATAAACATTACATTGTCATAGAACCACTTTAAGTAATAACAGAAGTAATGACAAAGGAGTGGGTTATCTAGCCCTGTTAGGGGGATTATGCTATGCTATGCTAAGTCACTTCAGTCGTGTCCAACTGTGTGTGACCCCATAGACGGCAGCCTACCAGGCTCCCCCGTCCTAGGGATTCTCCAGGCAAGAACACTGGAGTAGGTTTTCCAATTTCCTTCTCCAATGCATGAAAGTGAAAAGTGAAAGTGAAGTTGCTCGGTCGTGTCCGACTCTTAGCGACCCCATGGACTGCAGCCTACCAGGCTCCACCGTCCGTGGGATTTTCCAGGCAAAAGTACTGGAGTGGGGTGCCATTGCCTTCTCCAGTTAGGGGCATTAAGAGTATTTTAATAATAGGCAGGATGGAGCAATGTTGCCTATAAGGAGGCAGGGTCCTGGTTGTAAGTGTTAGTAATTGGCTTAAGAACAAATTGATAAGAGGCAACAGACCAGATGTTCCATAAAAGTGGAGTGGAGATTTGATCTGGAGTATGTTTGTAACTTTAGGAGAAGGGTGGTAAAGGTTTGGGCCCAAACACCCTGCAGTGCTAACTCCCAAAGTGGCAAACATTATCCCTGGAAACCCAATTGCCTTTGAAGGGATGCCAACAGATGGACTCTTGGCAGGCATTGTGTGCCTGTCTCCCACCCTGGCAGGTTCACTGAGAGATGCTGGTGTTGCACATGTTGTAGGAAACATGGAAGATGAAGGCCTGAATATCTAGAGGGATTGGATAGTATACAGTATTTCCCTCCTGAGAGCAAGCTATTTTCTGGTTGTCCCTCCAGAAGATTGTAGAGGCAACATTGTGGGCCTGGATGGGGCTCAGGAAAAGAGCATGAAATGGGAGGGAAAGGGGCAGGGCAAAACTTTTGAAAGAATGACCTAGCACAAGGGCATAACATAAACTAATTAAAATCAAATGAATCCAAGATGACAAGTCAAATTCAAGTAAACCTTAATCCCCAATCTGTAAGGTAAATGACACACCCAGAGGTGGCAGGACAGCTCCAAGGCACTGTCAAAAGACGGAGGAGTGGATGGTTCCCCAGTGGATGGGATGGTCCCCCCACTCAACCAGCATATGAATTCAAAATCCAACCAGACCTCATTCCATGGCCAAAGCCCTTGCCCTCTGTAATGGCCCACAACTTGGAGAGTGTGCTTCTCTCTGAATCCTAACAAATCCACCTCTTACTGATCTCTGTGTCTCTAACTGAATTTTTGCAATGAGACATCAGAGTTTGAGCTCCATTAGGTCCTGAAGCCAGGCATCATGGGTTTTGGCCTGGCTCAAGTCCCAGGAGAGAGGAGCTGGAGGATGGGACAAAAAAGCAGTGGGGAAAATGTACCAAGGAATCCCCTTCATAAGTGAAGTGAGTGAAGTGGCTCAGTTGTGTCCGACTCTTTGCAACCCCATGGACTGTAGCCTACCATGCTTCTCCGTCCATGGGATTTACCTGTGCTCACAGTTTTCATTGGCCTGATCCTTGGCACAAAGAAGATTAAGGACAGAAGAATCCCCACCGGCTTGGGTAACAGCTACTGGGGCTCAGCAGATAGTGAAGCCTTTGGGACATACTGAGGAGTAGCTTCTCCAGAGTCCCTCAGTTGCGCCCACTGCTGCTCACCTGTTTGTCGGGACTTCAGGGAAACAAGAAACCAGAGATTGTAAAGGAATTAAGATTTTGTTAGGCATATGTCCCTCCAGCCATAGTAGTGAGGGCCTCCTACCTTACTGGAGGTCTTCTGGAATCTGAGACTGAGCTGCGTGAGCTTTCTGCTGAGTTTGTTTTTCATAGTACTGGTTTCCCTCATGCTGGGCTTCTTGTCAGTTCCCCTGTGCTGGGTTTTCTTCTCATTCCGCTTCTACCATGGGAGCTTTCAACAAGTTGGGCTCCAGCTGTGCTTGGCCCCTCCTTGTGGGAGCCATGCCGAGGTTGTTTTAGCCAGGTTAAATCCTAATCACAGCACCATAGATGTCAGGGGAGTGGTTGGTTCTGTGTTCAAAAAAAAAAAAAAAAGAGAGGGAGGTTAAAGACCTCTGTGTCTCACACATCTCACACAAAGAAAAGTGATAGAAGAAAGATAAAGAAAAGATTTTTTTAAAAAAAAAAAAAAAAAAAAAATTTAGAGGTGAGGGGGTGCCAACCCAAAAAACGCGAAAGTAAGAGAGCCAGCCCGGCCCTTTGGCTACTTTTTTTTTTTTTTTGATGGTAGGGAGGACTTTATGTAATTTCTTTTTTTTTTTTTTTTTATTTTTGCAGGGGAAAATGGACAAAGGAAAGGATCAATGAGGGTGGGAGGGAAATGGGAAGAAAGAAGGGGAGTGATGGTGGGGAGGAGTATATGTAATTTCTTAACCAATGGCTTTCTGTTTTTAATCACAAAGAACACTTAAAAAAATCATGGTGAGTTCATCTTATATTAGGAGGTTTGTTCTCGAAATGAAAAGTTCAGAAAACAAAAAGTCCAGTTTGGGTGTCCTCATCTTTAGGCACATCTTGGTATTTTGTATTGGTAAATCTATCTTTACCACAATATATTATTTAGGACAGGATCACTTTTGTCACCTCTTCCTCCCTACTACCCAAAGTGGTACCAAACCCACAAAATAGTCAATAAACCTCTACAGAGTGAGCAAATAAGTCTTTTTTTTTTTTTTTTTTAAACTCTCCTGAGTGAACTGAATTTTTTGAGGCTCATAAGTAAATATGTTTTCCTCTTTACTTTGTCTATTACAGCCAGATTATATGAGTGGGGTGTTAAAGTCTCCCACTATTATTCTATTGCTCTAGAGAATGTCCTTTAGTTTTTGTTGGAGAAATGGTTTAGTGATGCAAAATTCTCTCAACTTTTGCTTATCTGTGAAGCTTTTGATTTCTCCTTCATTTTTGAATGAGATCCTTGCTGGATACAATAATCTAGGCTGTAAGTTATTTTCCTTCATCACTTTAATTACGTCTTGCCATTCCCTCCTGGCTTGGAGAGTTTCTATTGAAAGATCAGCTGTTATCCTTATGGGAATTCCCTTGTGAGTTATTTGATGTTTTTCCCTTGCTGCTTTTAATATTTGTTCTTTATATTTAATCTTTGTTAATTTGACTAATATGTGTCTTGGGGTGTTTCGCCTTGGGTTTATCCTGTTAGGGACTCTGGATTTCTTGAACTTGAGTGGTTATTTCCTTCTCCATTTTAGGGAAGTTTTCAACTATTATCTCCTCAAGTATTTCCTCATGATCTTTCTTTTTATCTTCTTCTTCTGGAACTCCTATGATTCGAATGTTGTAGCGTTTGATGTTATCCTGGAGGTTTCTGAAATTGTCCTCATTTCTTTTGATACGTTTTTTCTTTTTTCTCGTCTGATTCATTTATTTCTAGGATTCTATCTTCTAGTTCACTAATCCTATCTTCTGCCTCTGTTATTCTACTATTTGTTGCCTCCAGGGTGTTTTGGATCTCATTTATTGCATTATTCATTATGTGTTGACTTTTTTATTTCTTCTAGGTCCTTGTTAAACCTTTCTTGCATCTTCTCAATCCTTGTCTCCAGACTCTTTAACTGTGATTCTATTTTGATTTCGAGATTTTGAATTAATTTCGCTATCATTATTCGGAATTCTTTATCAGGTAGATTCCCTACCTCTTCCTCTTTGGTTTGGTTTGGTGGAGATCTATCCTGTTCCTTTAGCTGCTGGGTATTCTTTTGTCTCTTCATTTTGTTAAAATTGCCAAATTTAGAGTGTCCTTACTATATTCTGGTAGTTTGTTGAATTCTCTTTATTGAGGCGGTTTACAGGTCTTTTCAATATCTGATCTCTGCCTTGTTACAGAGGGGCGGAGATGAACACCCAAATCTAAACCGGCCAGGTTCAGGCACTCAGATAATCCTCAGAAGCACAGACTTGGTTGAGTCTGCGTTTTATGCCCTTCCCAGATCCAAGTAGCACAGGTGATGAAATGTTCAGCGAGCGCAGGTGCTGCGACTTATCGCCTCTCCGCCGCTCAGTTTTCTGGGTATACAAACAGCGCACTTTCTCAGGCAGATGTTGACCATCCAGAGCCCCAGGAAGCGTGAGTCAGCACAGAAACCTACTCACAGTTCCGTTAGACAGTGTCTCTCTAGGGCTATAATTGCCCGCCTCTGGCCCTGGCTGCCTGTCACGGGAGTGGGACGGCCTGCAGCCGGCCAACTCTGTGCAGCCCTTTGTTCCGTAGGTAGTCCTGGTGGTGTCTTAAGTTAGGGCTGGCTTTTGATGTAGTAGATAACCGACAGTCTGGTTATTTCGCTCAGATAGCGCCCGAGATAGCCAGGCCAAATCCTTTCTCAAAGCAATGCAGGCCTTGCCCCTCCTCCTAGCCCAGCCCCCACTTGCCAATAGCAAATGCTGGTGTCCGCGCCAGTTCTCCGCAAAAGGAGTTACCGCAGGGCTCGTTTTCTTGTTTTGAAGACAATGAGCTGTCTTTCTAAGTGCCTGATGTCCTCTGCCGGCATTCAGAAGTTGTTTTATCGAGTTTATTCAGCATTCAAATGTTCTTTTAATGGATTTGTGGAGGAGAAATTATTCTCCCCGTCTTACTCGTCCGCCATCTTAGCTCCTCCCTGGCTACTTTTTTTTACATGTTTTTTTTTCCTCCCGCCATGGGCCTACTATATGCAAACTGGGCTAGCCAGGGGTGCTGTTTTTTCTACCTGAGGTCCTCACTCTGGTCCTCAGACCTTCCTTTGTTCTATTTTCATGAGCTTTTCCCTTCCTTGTCTTGTAACCACGCCATTCTGGACTCTTTTTTCCTATTCTAACTACCTAACACTTCCAATGAATATTCAGAACTGATTTCCTTTAGGATTGACTGATTTGATCTTGCAGTCCAAGAGACTCTCAAGAGGAGTCTTCTCCAACACCACAGTTCAAAAGCATCAATTCTTTGGCACTCAGCTTTCTTTCCAGTCCAACTGTCACATCCATACATGACTACTGGAAAACCATAGCTTTGACTTGATGGACCTTCGTCAGCAAAGTAATGTCTCTGCTTTTTTCACTGTCTAATAAAAAGAACTGTTTATTTGGGATTAAAATATTTCTGGGTGTTTGTATTTTGATCTGATGATTCTATACATGATCTTTATATTTTCAGTGTTTCACAGTGTCTCATGATAAATGAGTACTTTTTAAAGATCTCTATATCACCTTGAACTTTGCTACCAAAATTGGTCATTGCTTATTATCCTGATGGTTAGTAAGGAAGAATATAAGGCACTTTGTTTCTAATAAGGCTCATGTTGCTTTTTACCTTGTGGACCTAAAAAAATATTCACAACTTAAGCATTGAAACATTGAAAGTTATGTTTTATTTGGTGGGCATTTTTAGGACTTCAGGCCTGGGAAACAATATCTCAAGCAACCCTGAGAGAACCAAGGTGAGGAGGTGAGGAGGGGAGCCAGGTTATATTGAAGTTTTGCAACAAATGGCAGGTAGTCTGAACTTCAAAAGATTATTGTGAATTAAAGGAAAACCAGATATTCCAAGTTAAGGAATTTAGTGCTTTTCTATGTCTGGGAAGATGCAAGAGTGTGGTCTCAGTGAAACAATTCCTTTGATATTCATACTACCTACCTGGGTCCAGTATCCTATGTTTTCACATCCTGAGTTTCCTCTGCACTCACCAGCTTACCATCCATGGTGACTGCAATTGCTGACAAAAGGCTGTGATAACCTTTGTTTACTGATATGGCAGGAAATATTCTACTTTTCAACCTTATACTTTATTTGATTTTAAAAAGTATACATTTATTAATCTTATGAGAACATTAAATAATATAAAACAGTCTTCTAAATAAGTGACTAGAGTTTGAACTCTCTTTATAGGAAGCAGTATGGCCAGAATGGCAAGCAAACCCTTCATTGCCTGTTCCCCCTGATGCAACAATCCCTTCTGCTCCCTTCTTCTCTCCTTTTTCTACCCTTAGCCTATGGGAGTCCTGACTACCTTGCTGTACCCTTAAAGAACCTTGGTGTTTCACACCTCTGCATTTTTATTCTAACTTGAGCCCTCTTTCTTCCCTTTAAGCAGAATTAATCACTCCTTGAGTCCTCTTTCGGAGAAGGCAATGGCAACCCACTCTAGTACTCTTGCCTGGAAAATCCCATGGACAGAGGAGCCTGGTAGGCTGCAGTCTATGGGGTCGCTAAGAGTCGGACATGACTGAGTGACTTCACTTTCTGAGTCCTCTTTGACCCTTTCCCCTCATCTGTCCTAACTCATTATTGGTTGATATGTCTGTGTTTCTGGCTAAAATGTAAACCACATGAGGACAAGCAATGTGTTTTAATATAGTTCTCAATAAACATGTTCAAAATGAAGTAATAAGTGCTTACAAGATATTCCTGATGAATTTAAGGTTCTTTATCAGAGAAATAATTCAAAGACAAAACAAAAAGGTTAAGGAAGTAAAGTGAGGGTTTATTTAAGCAAATTGTGTGCTCTCAGCAGAAGAGCAGGCAAACAGGTGAGTAGCTCTTCCTTGGATTCCCTGGGCAAGCCACTTATGAAGAGCATATAAATAAAGGGAGGAATATTCACTGGGGAAGGAGGATTTGGGGGATGGATCATATATCCTGATTTTTCTAGTTCCATCTTTCCAAGGGAAGGAGGGATCTTTATGCTTATTTAGCTTAGATCAGGAATGTCATGGCATCAGTGTTTGATGAGTACTTCTAATCTGAAATTAATCTAGTTTTGTGGTAATGAGAGCTTATGAACAATAGGTTACGTTCAGATACAAAGGATTCCCACCTTCCCCGCTTCTTCTTTGTCTGCCTCTAGGACACTTACCATCCAAAATGTGTGGTTTCTTACCAATCTGGAGGTTCCTGCTTTTGTGTGTCTGCTAATGGACCCCACTGTTTATAAGATGTGTGATTTTGTGCCATCTAACCCCTTGCCCCCATTTCTCTGCTCATATCTAGCTACCTGCCTGCTGTAAAAATAACTGAGACGAATCAGCTAATATAACTATTCTTTGTAGAGAAAATGACTTCTCCAGAATTTTGATGTCATTCTGTGGAAAAATATTAGACGGAGATAGACCTGAACGTGAGTCTTGGCTCTGCCTCTTAGTATCTGTGTGAACTCAGGATTGAGATACTTAAACCTCAGATTTATTTTAGAATTAAGAGATGAAATCTGTTAAGTACTAGACACAGTCAGTACTCAATAAACTGTTATAAGTAATATTACTATTTGTAATGAAATTCTTTCACGAGATCTATATGTGCATTTATATTCAGTTGAAAAAAATCAGTGATTCAACTCCTGTTTCTCATTTTTATCCCTGTAACTTCTTATTTAACAGATGTATTGAACAGCTTTATAATAATTATTAGCTTCCTGTTTCTCTAACTTACTATTTTTCTATTTCTTTTATTTTGGAAGGATGATGACAGCACAACATAGAAAATTGCATATGCCAAGCCAGCCATTTTTCAAATTTGACAAAAAGACTTCTTGTGAAACCTAAATGTATTAAAATGACACCCCACCATGTTGCTTATTAGAACTAATGAAATTCTTGCTAACCTTTTTATTTTAGACCAATCATCTCCCAGCCTGACAAATAAAACAGTTAGAAAAATAGATTTAATTGTTGGGCCTCTAACTTTCATAAAGACAGACTAATTGTAGACCATGTTATTGGAAAAAACTTTTGGTGTCAACTAAAGGGAAAAAAAAAAAAAAACTTAATAGCAGACAAAAAGTCTTTTATGTACAAAATGGTAGACATTCTATGCTATGCTATACTAAGTCACTTCAGTCATGTCTGACTCTGTGTGACCCCATAGACTGCAGCCCACCAGGCTCCCCTGTCCCTGGGATTCTCCAGGCAAGAACACTGGAGTGGGTTGCCATTTCCTTCTCCAATGCATGAAAGTGAAAGGTGAAAGTGAAGTCGCTCAGTCGTGTCCAACTCTTAGCGACCCCATGGACTGCAGCCCACCAGGCTCCTCCGTCCATGGGATTTTCCAAGCAAGAGTACTGGGGTGGGGTGCCATTGCCTTCTCCGATGGTAGACATTACCAATGGCCAAAGTAAAAACACAAGAGCAAATAAATCCATTAATTAAAATAATTGATAATAGGCGCTGATTTCATAGTAAAATTATGTTAGCATGGGTTTTTCTATGTGAAACTACTCAAAAAAAGAGGCTCAGGTTTTCCTTACTTTTTTGATATTACAAGTAAAAAACAGAGACAGAGAGAAACTAATGGTGAATGGGAGAGAGACAGAGACTACATTGACCTTGGTAGTTCCCATCTCCTGTGGTCCTTTAGGAGTCCATGCTAAGTTAGCACTGTGTCTTTTCATAGGATCAGGTACTATCGTGCTTTCATGCTTGGTTGCTGGTATAAAATCATGGGAAGAATAAATTAACACCCATATGTTTCCAGAGAAAAGATGGAGGGACCTTACATTTAACAGTAAAGGGAAGTAAAAGCACCAAGTGATAGCATCAAACTTAAAATCATATGAATAGTGGGATGATCAGATAAATGGTAGTAATGGAGAGCAGCTGGTATTCATTGCCTGGACTTACAGCTTATCATCAGTAGATGATCTGCAGTCTTGAGAAGCTGGAGGGTGAAAGGGGATAAAAAACACAGTACAGTGTATAACAAGGACATGTTTGCTTAATATATAAAGGTCCTGAACCTCTATAGATTCATTTTTTTTCATGAATTTCCAAAAGTCCTAATTAATGAGAAACCGTGTACCTATTTCTATCTGCTTGGTTTAGTTTCTTTTGTTGTTGTTAATCATCAGACCTTATGAATATTATTTTTGTATATTCATGTCTCCTGAGAGGCAGCCTATAGAGATGTTATGACTTTGTGGCGTACTTTGGAAATTCAGGAGCGAATGGTATTTTCACCTAATTTATTCATTCACAGCCACAAGATGGTGCCTCATTTACCTCTTCTGTGAAATACAGATGGAAGAAAAAAGGGAGAAAGAAAAATAAAAAAAATTAAGTTGATTGTGCATTAATGTAACAATCACCTACACAAGTTGGAATCAAGATTGCTGGGAGAAATATCAATAACCTCAGATATGCAGATGACACGACTCTTATGGCAGAAAGTGAAGAGGGGCTAAAAAGCCTCTTGATGAAAGTGAAAGTGGAGAGTGAAAAGGTTGGCTTAAAGCTCAACATTCAGAAAACGAAGATCATGGCAACTGGTCCCATCACTGCATGGGAAATAGATGGGGAAACAGTGGAAACAGTGTCAGACTTTGTTTTTCTGGGCTCCAAAATCACTGCAGATGGTGACTGCAGTCATGAAATTAAAAGACGCTTACTCCTTGGAAGGAAGGTTGTGACCAACCTGGATAGCATATTCAAAAGCAGAGACATTACTTTACCAACAAAGGTTCGCCTAGTCAAGGCTATGGTCTTTCCTGTGGTCATGTATGGATGTGAGAGCTGGACTGTGAAGAAGGCTGAGCGCCGAAGAATTGATGCTTTTGAACTGTGGTGTTGGAGAAGACTCTTGAGAGTCCCTTGGACTGCAAGGAGATCCAACCAGTCCATTCTGAAGGAGATCAATCCTGGAATTTCTTTAGAAGGAATGATGCTAAAGCTGAAACTCCAGTATTTTGGCCACCTCATGCGAAGAGTTGACTCATTGGAGAAGACTCTGATGCTGGGAGGGATTGAGGGCAGGAGGAGAAGGGCACGACAGAGGATGAGATGGCTGGATGGCATCACTGACTCGATGGGTATGAGTCTGGGTGACCTCCGGGAGTTGGTGACGGACAGGGAGGCCTGGCATGCTGCGGTTCATGGGGTCGCAAAGAGTCGGACACGACTGAGCGACTGATCTGATCTGATCTGAAGGGATGGATGGAGTACACATATGGTGGCATTATTCTTAATATTGAATTATAGTTGATTTGGGCTTCTCTGGTGGTTCAGTGGTAAAGAATATACCTGCCAATGCAGGAGACCTGGATCTGATCTCTGGGTGGGGAGTATATTCTGGAGAAGGAAATGGCAACCTACTCCAGTATTCTTGCCTGGGAAATCCCATGAGCAGAGGAGCCTAGAGAACTACAGTTCATGGTATCACAAAGGAGTTGGATAGGACTGAATGACTAACTACCACCACCAACATGGTTGGTTTACAATGTTGTATTAGTTTCAGGGTCCTGTCTTTCATGGGTGCTCTGCCAGTATATTCTGATAGGGTGCAAGTAGTAGTGTGTGTTGGTTCTAAAAGAGTTAATTCTCATTCAGAGAATGTCTCAGAATCAAATCCTAGGTTAACCATGAACTCTGGTCTCAAAACCAGAAATATCGCAATCTTCTCATATTGTTGAAATTAGAATGTCTTTGTTTTATATTAGTATTTGTTATGTTAATGGAGAGAATGTTGGTACTGTGATCAACTCTTCAAAGACACACTTAAACCACTGAGGGATTAGAGACGTGCTGGGAAAAATATCTTTTGTCTTGCATACACCAAGGGGTATACTTATTTCTCAATTTTTTTTTTTTTTTTTCCAGAGGAAACATTGTGTAACTAGGGTTTGCAGCCATGTGTTAATGACTATAAAATTAACTTCACTTCAGGAATGGCAGCTCTATTTGTTTTCCTTTGTGTCTATGTGCCATCCTTTCCTTTGTTATAAAAGATTAGAAAGAAAATAATTGGAAATGAAATCAGGATAAAATGAATAGAAAAAATTCTAATCAGTTGATGAAGCCATGTCATTTGGCATTGGAGCTTCTTTCAGTTTTAATGTATTTTCTCATCCCTTCAAAATCTAATGTCTAAGATTGAGAAATCTAAAAATAAGAACAGCATGGGTATATCACACAAAAATATGGATTTAAAGTGACATCATGCTGGCTTCTCTTCTTGTCCATTATAAACAAGTATAGAAAATGTAATGCAAAAAAGGATTACTTCTATATTTTACTAAATATATGAGAAGCTAGAAATATTTGAAAGTAGTATGTAGAAACTGAAAGTCACTCAGTTGTATCCAACTCTTTGCAATCCCATGGACTGTAGTCCATGGAATTCTCCAGGCTAGAATACTATAACTCAGTTGGCAAATAATCCACCTGCAATTTAGAAGATCCCAGTTTGATTCCTAGTAAGATCTGCTGGAGAAAGGATAGGCTACCCACTCCAGTACTCTTAGGCTTCCTTTGTAGCCCAGCTGGTAAAGAATCTGCCTGCAATGCAGGAGACCTGGGTTTAATTCCTGGGTTGGGAAGATCCCCTGGAGTAGGGAAAGGCTACCCACTCTAGTGTGTAGAGTGTATCTTTAATATTATTCAAACTTCTATTTGGATTTCCTTCAGAAAATTGTCCTGAATCAAACAGTTGTCATTAGTGCTAAAGATATGTCAGAGAAAATTATCTTAAAGGGTAAGATTGCAAATTATTACAATGAATATGAAAATATTCAATCTAATAGTAAATACATGTCTATAAATATAGCTACATATATGTGTACATGTGTATATATATGTATATAATTGCATATACACATATAAATGTATGTATAAATAATATATTGGAGGGAATATGATAGACTACATAATTTCCTAAAATGTATTCTTTGGAGCAATGATTCTAAAACATTTTGTATAGTAAAAGAGATTCAAATAAGTTTAAAAACTGTGAATACTATACTCCCATCTAAAACATATGAATAGTAAGTGTACATATGATTCTCTACAGGCAGTTTTTTTTCAGTGTAGCATCTGTAGTAGTTAGAATAATGGTCTCCAAAGATGTCTATATCTTAATCCCTGGAGCCTATGGATATGTTATCTTTCATGGATAAGAGTGGACTCGTTCATGGCAAAGAAAGCTGAGTGCTGAAGAATTGATGTTTTTAAAGTGTGGTGTTGGAAAAGACTCTTGAGAGTCCTTTGGACTGTAAGGAGAATCAACCAGTCAACTCTAAGGGAAATCAGTTCTGAATATTCATTGGAAGGACTGATGCTGAAACTCTGAACTGACTCATTGGGAAAAAAAACCTGATACTGGGAAAGATTGAAGGTGGGAGGAGAAGGTTGATTGGCATCACCAGCATGATAGACATGAGTCTGAGTCAGCTCCAGGAATTGGTGATGGACAGGGAAGCCTGGCGTGCTGTAGTACAGGGAGTTGCAAAGAGTTGGACATGACTGAGCAACTGAACTGTACTGGTGGGAAAGAAGAGTTAGGTTGTAGAAATAATTAAAGTTCTTAACACATTAATTTCAAAATAGGAAGGTTATTCTAGAGAATAACTATGTAGTTCAATGTAATCATAAGGACACATATAATTGAAAGAGAAAGATAGAAAACAAGTCAGAACAACATGATGTGTGAAAGACAGATCTGGCTTTGAATTAAAAGAAGAGACCATAAACCAACAGATAGAAGTTTCTAGAATTTGGAGGAAAAAAATACATTCACTGCTAGATCTGGAAGGCAATCCTGCCTACACTTTGATTTTAGCTCCTAAGCTCAGTGTTGAACTTTTAACCTACAGAAATATATAATATTAAGTTTTTGTTGTTTCAAGCCATGACGTTTCTGCTAATTTGTTTCAGTGGCCATAGGCAACCAAGATACTAGCTATGGCTAGTTAAGTGGTTACTGTATGTCAGATATAATGCTAAATGCTTAATATCTAGTATATTTAATCAATCTGAACGGCAATAAAATGTTATCATTATACCTATTCTATGAAGAAGGAAATTGGCAACTAGCTAATGTAGGTTAGGCAAACTATGCAAAACAACACAAACACTATAAGAGCTAAGCTCAAATTAAAGACTGTCTACAAAATTTATGCTTTACATTTATCATTATTCAATTTGCTTTTTACCAAAATTGCTTGACCCTAAGCCTTTTCATTTCTCTCCCAGTTTACTTTTTTTACTTTGGGAAACCCTAGTACCAAATGAGAAGGCAGTGGCACCCCACTCCAGTACTCTTGCCTGGAAAATCCAATGGACGGAGGAGCCTGGTAGGCTGCAGTCCATGGGGTCGCTAAGAGTCAGACATGACTGAGCGACTTCACTTTCACTTTTCACCTTCATGAATTGGAGAAGGAAATGGCAACCCACTCCAGTGTTCTTGCCTTGAGAATCCCAGGGATGGGGGAGCCTGGTGGGCTGCCGTCTATGGGGTCACACAGAGTCGGACACTACTGAAGTGACTCAGCAGCAGCAGCAGTACCAAATGAAGAGAGTACACTTAAGAGAAAAACATCCTAATTCCAACTTTGATACTAAATAACCTAGATAGCATATTCAAAAGTAGAGACATTACTTTGCCAACAAAGGTCCATCTGGTCAAGGCTATGGTTTTTCCTGTGGTCATGTATGGATGTGAGAGTTGGACTGTGAGGAAGGTTGAGCACCAAAGAATTGATGCTTTTGAACTGCGGTGTTGGAGAAGACTCTTGAGAGTCCCTTGGACTGCAAGGAGATCCAGCCAGTCCATTCTGAAGGAGATCAGCCCTAGGATTACTTTGGAAGGAATGATGCTAAAGCTGAAACTCCAGTACTTTGGCTACCTCGTGCAAAGAGTTGACTCATTGTAAAAGACTCTGATGCTGGGAGGGATTGGGGGCAGGAGGAGAAGGGGACGACAGAGGATGAGATGGCTGGGTGGCCTCACTGATTCGATGGACGTGAACTTGAGTGAACTCCAGGTATTGGTGATGGACAGGGAGGCCTGGCGTGCTATGATTCATGGGGTCACAAAGAGTTGGACATGACTGAGCAACTGAACTGACTGAACCATATCACTTTGACTAAGAAAGTTTGGATTTCTTGGTCTCAGTTCTTTCAGGTATTGAGGTCCCCAGAACAGTGACTGCTCTTACGAGGTTTTGAGTCCACTATTTAACTTTATTTGTGCCTAAAGTTAGAAGTGTTTTGCATCTATTATCTTATTGCATTAACAATTCCCTGAGGATCAATAAATAGGAATAACTATTCTTATTTTACAGATATAAAAGTTGAATGCAAGGAAGTTGAAGTTCTTGCTACAGGTCAAAGACACAGTAGGTAGCAGAGAACCAGGTCTTAAATAGACATCATCTGCCTCCTGACCAGATCTCTTTCGACTGTTTTCCAATTCAGTTCAGTTCAGTTCAGTTGCTCAGTCATGTCCCACTCTTTGCGATCCCATGAATCGCAGCATGCCAGGCCTCCTTGTCCATCACCAACTCCTGGAATTTACCCAAAGTCACGTCCATCGAGTCAGTGATGCCATCCAGCCATCTCATCCTCTGTCGTCCCCTTCTCCTCCTGCCCCCCAATCCCTCCCAGCATCAGGGTCTTTTCCAATGAGTCAACTCTTTGCATGAGGTGGCCAAAGTACTGGAGTTTCAGCTTCAACATCATTCCTTCCAATGAACACCCAGGACTGTTCTCATTTAGGATGGACTTGTTGGATCTTCTTGTAGTCCAAGGGACTCTCAAGAGTCTTTTCCAACACCATAGTTCAAAAGCATCAATTCTTCGGTGCTCAGGTTTCTTCACAGTCCAACTCTCACATCCATATATGACCACTGGAAAAACCATAGCCTTGACTAGACGGACCTTTTCCATTTAGTCATGTTTCAATAAATATTGCAATACATAAATCTTACTAAATGCTTTATTTTCTATATCAATCTAAGCACTGATAAAACTACTGTATTTCTAGTTATAAATTTACATTTTAATCAAAAACATTAAGTATAATTGACTAACATTTTCTTAATTTTTTAAAATAAAATATTTGATGTATTTACATCTGAAGAAAGAGTTCAGTGAAAGATTATCAGTAGAATAATGTCTTTTACTAGTGTGATGCTAACCTTGGTTTTTTTTTATAAAGCACTACAGGAAATTCTGGCCTAAAGTCAATATTCTAAGAATAGCCTTAGGCATGGTCACTTAACCTATTCTATAATCTTTTGATTTTGCCAGATAAATTGAATGTAGCTTTGAACGTAATTGTATTTATTAATTGACTAGAATGGTAGGTGGAGCTGTAAAACTAAAATAGAATGGATTTCCAAGTCAAATTCCTGTACTTCAATTCACACTCTACCACCATTAGCATTGTCACTGTTAGCAGACAATTTTAAGTTATATAATCAATCAGGGTCAGTTTAACCATCTGTAAAATGAGCAAAATCAGGTGTGTCTTATACCTAAAAGATATCTGAGTGTATGGGTATCTCACTACCTATACACTTCTAAAATCAGTTTGGACTAAGAGCCTTTCTAAAGTTTTCTAGTGTTCAAATGTTCATACTTTTAGTTGTTTATTTATCCACTGGATTCTTAGTGTCTTAAAGGTTGAGATGGATGTCTTATTTACAGATTATCGTCAGTATCTAGCATGTGGTCTAGCCTCCAATAGACACTTGTTAAATATTTGTTGAATAAATGAGTCATCACTGAATATTACTTGGCTGATTTATAATGTGTGCTTTTGCATGTTACTGTTAGAACTCAGTTATATGGAGAGAAGCTGTTTTAAAAGATACAAGACACAATATCCTATTCTCTCTGTTGATTTTTGTTTGAGTTTATTTCCTTTTTCTGTATCTAATCATGAATTGAATCTAATATCTAAGTAACTCTTTTTATAGCCTATGCATAATTACTTCTTATGACTTCCCTGTAACTCAAATGGTAAAGAATCTGCCTGCAATGCAGGAGACCAGGTTTCGATCCCTGGGTTTGGAAACTCCTCTGGAGAAAGAAAAGGAAAGAAAGTGAAGTCTCTCAGTCATGTCTGACTCGTTGCAACCCCATGAACTGCAGCCCACCAGGCTCCTCCATCCATGGGATTTTCCAGGCAAGAATACTGGAGTGGGTTGCCATTTCCTTCTCTAGGGGATCATCCCTACCCAGGGATCAAACCCATGTCTCCCACATTGCAGCCAGATGCTTTAACCTCTGAGCCACCAGGGAAGCCTAGAGAAGGGAATGGCAATCCACTCCAGTATTCTTGCATGGAGACTCCCATGGACAGAGGAACCTGGTGGGCTACAGTCTGTGGAGTTGCAAGGAGTCGGACATGACTGAGCGACTAACACACACATACATAATTACAATGATGACTTTGATGAAACATTTTTAATATTTCTGATGTAATTGTTGCTGTCTTTTTGTGGTTAATATTTCTAATGTATCCTCAATATTAATATATTAATTCAGCATTCATAGTGTTTGTGAAGTCTAATTTATTTTCCCAATCTGGCCTAGAGAGACTTATATTTGGAACTAACAAGATAAGTCTTAAACAGATTTGTATAAAGTGGAACAAAATAAATATTCAAAAGACTTCTAAAATCACATAAAAACCCCTTTCCAGTTGAAACTGACACCTCATTACTCTTAAATTTTGGATACTTGAGTGGAATGTCAGTTTTGGTTATAAAATTAACTCACTAGTGCCAGCCACTATTATCATCTTGTCCTAACTCAGAAGAAAGCAAGAAGGATGGAAGAAATCTTTTGAATTTAGAAGTGGTTTGGTGAGATTAACCAAACAATAACAAAGCAATAACATTCAACACACATAAAGAACATTAAAAAGCTATGTTTTATTTCAGAGTAGATCTTTGAAGAAATATATAATTGAATTTTCAAAATCATGCCCAATTTCTCTACACTCCTTTATTTCCAGTCCTATTTTTTCTGTTTTGTGCAATACTTTATGAAAGAAAAACTACCAGCTATTTCAGACTCCTGCAGATATGCCCTGCTATATGGCAGCATGAGGCAATGCCTTTGCGAAAGCATACTGTCTGTAAATTGATCAGTGGGTCTTTCATCTTTAGGATTGTGCCCACAGAGCACTGTAGCAAAGACTTAATTGTTTCAAAAGTCTCACAAGCAATCCAGAGGGGATTATCCAAGTATCTTAGCAGCAAGTGTCCTTAAACTTCAACTAATACTATTGGGAGTTCCATGTTTAAAAACCTGAGTTAGTGCTTTCAAATGATTTGCCCTTTGTCAACACTGTTAAACTTACTACTATTTTAAGAATATATGCTTGTTTCAGAAATAAGGAAAAATCAGTCAGCTCATTTCCTTAGATTTAAGAAAAGAAATAGTCCCCAAATTTTTTTGTATCTACTTTGGTAACAACAAATGCACATACATTACTATGGAATCAAGAGAGGTAATGATTTAGATGCTGCTCTGAGGGATTAATAACTGTGACAACTTATTACACAGTTTTAAAAGAATAGCCTTTGTACATGGAAGAGGTTTTAGAAGTCAACTGTCTCCGTTTACAGACAAGGGCACTGAGACCCACGGGAGTTGAATAGTTTCCAAAGCTCATAGAGATAATAACGGAAGGAGTTAAGTAGATCCAAGTTTAAAATTTGTTTCTTTCGTAGTTGGAGGACTTCTCAGAGCCTCCTTTCTTCAGCCAACTGAGGTGAGTTGACCACCTTCTGAGAATGTTATGCTTCAAGCTGAGTTCTCATTACAAGTGAAATATTCAACTTATTAGTCTTTGCCCTTTCTGCTTTGCTTTTTGTCTGGAGTTCCTTCAATTATAACACATTTGCTAGAATTAGTTCAGTGTTTGGATTAGATATTGTCATAATTCACACTTATAATTGAGGTTAAACTTTTGGAAATGTTTGTATTAAACTAGGAAGAAAGCTATGCTGGGAAAGATTCAATGGCATAGTGTATAGAAGAGATCCAGGGACCACTTCACAGGGACTTAAACTGGTATGTTTTTCAGATTCTCTCTCTGTCAACTTTCCGTCTGTTGGAAATCAATTATTTGATGTTTCTAACAATGGTTAATTCAATGTTTTGGCCAATTATATTTCCACAGTAAATTGCTGTTAGTAAGAGCCATATAGTTCCTAGACAACTTCTATGGAGATTAATAATGGGAACAGAGAGCAGACCTAAGATGACTTAAGATCTCTGTGAAAGTGCTCTTTTTCAGTCATGTGGCTTCTCAGGTGGCTCAGTGGTAAAAACTCCACTTGCCAATGCAGTAGACCCCAGAGACATGGATTCGATCCATGAGTTGGGAAGATCCCCTGGAGGAGGAAATGACAACCCACTCTAGTATGCTTGCCTAGAAAATCTTATGGACATGTGGTCGCAAAGAGTCAAAGATGACTGACGGAGTGACTGACCACATATTAGAAATAGTAAATTCTCTTGTAAATATTATTGATCACTTTCAGTTTAAACTTTTTCAAATAAGTCAAGTACAGGTAGACAGTTAAAGAACTGACTGAGACAAGAGACAAGACAAAATAATTGATCTGTATTTTTTTTTCCTAGAGCTGAATGAAGTTGACTGGTGGGCTGATGGCAGTAGCAAAAGAGTAAGAAAATTTTAGAGGTAAAAATAAATGGAGAGTCTTTCCAGTTTCCAAATGACTGCCAAAGACTCTTTACTAATTGCTTCTGAATGCTAGGTAAGATTTAGGTATAGTTAAGAGATAGGGATTAGGTTTAGCACTAGAAACATCTAAATCCAAGTTAAAAAGGATTTAAAGTATGCACTACATCTTATACTATATTGTTGTTTAGTTGTGTGTGTGTGTGTGTTTGGTCAGTAAAAGAGTTAGTAGGACATGTATTTCTAGTGGGCCTCCAAAATGTTATTATAACTGTATTTTAACTATACACCTGAAACTAACACAACATTGTAAATCAATTATACTTTAATTTTAAAACAGTGTATCTTAAAAAAAAAAAGTCCCTTTTCTATGAAGATATGTTAAACCTCTTATCATATATGCATTCATTTATTGGGAAAGAAATTATCAGTGGATCTTATTTTAAATGTATTCTCTTTTTGTTAGCTTTCTTACTCTTTCTCGATCAGAGAGACTACTCCAAAATATTATTAAATTCAGAAGCTAAATTTAAGTTTATTTGCCCTGTCCCAAGACTGAAGGACTAATTATTAATGAATGGGCTTCATATTGTTTAAGTATTTATTAACTTTCAATAATCTTCATGAGTTTGAGTTTTATTGACTATATTTGCATTGTTCTAAGTGTTAGATTCTTGATAAGAGCAAACTTCCAAATACAGAGTGAATTTCCTTGGTATGGATGATATATAAACATAAATGAAAGACTTAATCTTAGAATTTGAGATGGAAATTTATATTTAATTCACTAAAATGATTTATTGATCAAGATATTATGAATTTAAAATAAATGGACTATAGCTAAACATAACTTTTAAAGAAACAGTTAACTTTTTTGTGTTTGCATACAAATAAGTATTAAAAAGTGAACTGAAAAACAGAATCAAAGAACAGAATAAATGATAGTTTGAGTATTTTCCAAATATCTCCATGAAGATATTGGGTATTTTGGGTACATATTGGGTACATATCTTTCTTCTTAAGATAGAATTACAAAATGAGAAAAAACAATTAGAGTATATAAAAATGCCCTCTTTAAAGAAGAAAAACTCTTTAAAGTCCTTTGAGAGCATTCTAATAATACAAAGAATTAACGTGACTGCTTTAATACTCACCCACAGGCTGTATTAGAGATGGACTGAGATAAAATATCTGTATCGTAAACTTTGAATGTAGCAAGGACTCCCTTGCAAGCTGCCATCTTAGGTATGATATATAATAGAATCCACAGTACTGATTGTGAGATCAAGCAACCTTGTTCTTCTATATAAGTGGATTTTTAACTTCTTTCTGGATACCAGATTGAGTGGGTAGATACCAAATGAATAGAAACTCCTATAATTGTGACTATTCCTTAGAGAGTTCGCTTGAAGAAGCAGGCACTTATGTAAGGATTGGCTTATAAAAACTCTAAATTTGTTCCCAGCCACCTTTATGGAGACAGACATTACTTATTTTCTTAAGAGACTGCTCATCTTGCCAAGTCCTGTATTGGAAGAGACATAGAGATAAACCTTGAATGATAGTGTTCAAAAGTTTAAGGGACGTTGCTACTGCATTAAGTTTATATTACTCTATCAGACTTTGTGTCTTACCAGGGCAATTGTATTATCTTTCATTTAAGAATGATAGTGTTATGTTGTACCATAAAGCAAATTTGATTATTTTTTGGAGATCATACCACAAATATCAAACAATTTTGTCCAGTTGTCTAGAACTGGCAAATGAACGTTACTAATCATGCTATTTGATAATGTACAATACATGTCTTTGTCAGTAATATAAATTAATTTTATTAAATAGTATCTAGTTAAGATCACATTATTAATAAATATGCCCAAGCCACCTCTTTTCCCTTCATGTAATGCTGATAAATACAATTGCTCTCCTTAGCAATGGCATCACAATTGCTTTCGTTCCCTGAGGCACTGCTTCATTCTGGATTTCATTTTGGCTAGATAAAGATAGACTAAAGGATTTTAATAACAAAGTGATGACATGGAGTCATTACTATAAATTCTTGTACCATATAAATAGGGAAGAAAAGTAATAAATCATTTGTTATTAAAGGAAAGAATAAGACTGATACAAATTTTAAGTCTATAAATCCATTTCTGCACACTAACATTAAATACATAAAAGATATATCTGCCTAGTTAATGGAAGGAAATAATTTTAAATTATTATAAACATATATATGATATATATAAACATGCTTATTATAAATATCTATATATAAAATATCCTTTAAAAAAGGAGAAAAAAGCATCTAATGTAAATGTATTTAAATATATACCAAAATCCATAGATGATTATTCTTATCACATGATTAAAAAACATCACCTTAGTCACGGAACTTCCAGGACATCTTGAGATGAAAGAGTGAGATCACGATGGTACTCTTTGACTAATTTAAAACTAATAATATCTGGCATATTAAATATCTTAATTGAAATGCTAGCATCATATACAAATCTTACGTCATTTGGTTAATATTTTATAGAGCAAAGTGCATAAAAAGTAGCTTTGAAAATAAAATTTCTGCTTTAATTTTTCTGGAGAACAGAATTATTTTAAGCTAAATAAAATGTATTTGTTTTATTAAACATACTAAAAATATAAGCATGCATTTACAAAATGCATATAAAATGGATATACCATCAGATCCCTTGGAGGAGGAAATGGCAACCCACTCCACTATACTTTCATAGGAAATCATGTGGACAGAAGAGCCTTGCCACCATCACAGTGTCATCAAAAGTCAAAGATATCTGTGCTGGTGTACAAAGGTGAATGTGTGCTTAAATACTAGTAACGTGAAGACTTAACCTAGTTTTCTGGTCTTTTAACTGGGTCACTGGAGGCTTGCATACTTTGAATTAAGTTTTGTTGTTTTTATTTGGTCTAAAAAAATCCCTGTGCTTAACAGAAATTTCATAGACAGATAAGTCTAAAAATGGGAAATTAATAAAAGAGAATTAATCATAGCATTTCAATAAATCATTGATATATCCTAGCCTAGAATAGTGTTTCCTGTTCCAATACATACGTAACAAGTTATTATCACAAGTATACCTGAAAATATAATAAAATATATAAATAAGGCCTATCTAGAAAAAGTAGTAACTTTTTATAATTTAATATATATTTGAAAGTGTACTATATAATTAACAATAACACCTTGTGCACATTTGTACTTATGTACTAAAGAAATGTGTTAAAATATCATTCCATGGTTATCCAGATGGAGAATAAATGGGTAAGTATGAAAAAAAATAATTTACAATTTGTATGTTTCCTAGTACAATAGATAGCAATGATTTTAAAAATTATTACTATTGTAGTAACGACCTTACAAATATTGAGTTAAAGCATGAAAAGGAAAACCCTGCTAAGTTCTGAAGTGGTGGATTTATCTTTGAGTTAAAGTTGCAGATTACGTGTTTTGTTCAAAAGTTGGGTGGATCTAAATGACACTGCATTTCTGAGTAGAAAAAATTGACAGTATCTGACCAAGGAATTCATCACATAAAGCACAACTGCAACACATACAGTAGCTATAATAGATTTTGGTTTCCTGTAAGTATGAATGATTCTGAATATTTTGTGAATTTAAATGAAATTAAATTATTTTCAAGAAGTAATTATTTGGGGAAAGGATGAATAAATGCTTTCTTTGAATTCTTCAGAATTTGTTAAATTTAAAAGCACACTGATCATTTACAAAATTTATGTTCTTTAATCTATAAATAAGTACTTGTACAGTGGACTCAGGAACGATGATGTCCAGTCTGGCAATTACCATTTGAATCGTAACCTTGTGTGTTCCTCTATGCTGCTGCTGCTGCTGCTGCTGCTAAGTCGCTTCAGTCCTGTCTGACTCTGTGCAACCCCATAGACGGCAGCGCACCAGCCTCCCCCATCCTGGGATTCTCCAGGCAAGAAAACTGGAGTGGGTTGCCATTTCCTTCTCCAATGCAGGAAAGTGAAAAGTGAAAGTGAAGTCGCTCAGGTGTGGCTGTCTCTTAGCGACCCCATGGACTGCAGCCCACCAGGCTCCTCCATCCATGGGATTTTCCAGGCAAGAGTACTGGAGTGGGGTGCCATTGCCTTCTCTGGCCTCTATGCTGCCCTCTTTCAAATCTAAGTCTGTGAAATGGGAGGAAGAACACCATTTTGTTCTTAATTTCTTTGAGCATGAAGTTAACAATATAAATATTTTTAAAGAAAAATAAACACTGTAATTATTCTATTTTCCCCATTTTTGTTTTATTATGGTTAAAAATCAAACATGAGAAGCTTACATCTTCCCTAGTGGATCAGATGGTATAGAATCTGCCTGCAATGCAAGAGTCCTGGGTTTGATCCCTGGGTGGGGAGGATCCCCTGGAGAAGGAAATGGCAACCCACTCCAGTATTCTTGCCTGGAGAACTTCATGGACAGAGGAGCCTGACAGGCTACAGTCCATGAAACATCGAATAGTCAGACATGACTGAGTGACTTTACTACATCTCATTTTTTAGGAAAAGGGTCTTTGACATGACACTCATCAAATAGTACAGTGCCTATTATGGTTAGGAGGTCACTTTTATCCCAGAATCCCATCATGATCATGTTTCATCTTCTGTAACCAATTGCCTACACTAGAAGTCAATGATGTTGGTTGTTCATTCAATAATAGTGTTTTCAGTACTTGGTTTGTAGCATATATAGTGTAGGAGCTAGGGATTTCACAGTATAAAAAATAGCTTCAGGAAGCTGCTGTCACAAGCTAACATTCTAGTGATGAGAGATGCATAATAAATAAAAATTAATGTAATTAACAAATAATACCTGATATTAGCAGGAGGAGGAGGAAAAACAGGAGGAGTAGTGGTGACAGGCTCCTATGGAAATAAATGATACTTATTTTTGGACCATTTTGGACCATTTTGTTTCTACTCATTATGTCTGAAATTCAAACCTCATTTGTAAACTTTGTGCATTGATAATATGTTTTGAACAATTTCATATGGCTGCTTCACTGACACCTCAACAAATATACAAAACAATAATCTTGTCATCTTCAGATGATTTTAATGTAAAAAAATGATCTTTAAAAAATTGTGTTCAAATCAGTTACTTATATATTATATGAAGATAAAATAGACATTTTTAAACACTTTAACACTACTTGTCTATAGTGATATGATAGTGATGGCTATGTATTAATATTTTCTTTCACTATTCTTTATTTTATGCCTTAATACAACTAGAATCTACTAAAATCTTGTTACTCTAAGTCTTTTCCCTTCAATGTATCTTTTTCAGGACAAATTAATATGAAACAAAACACCTACATTTTGTGTGTAATAATTCTGTACATATTGAGAGATGAGTTAAGCAAATAAATGTGCTTTCTATCTTTAGCCTCTATAATTGTGGTTATAGCTTAAATCTTATGTTTCCTCTTAAAAGTTATTAAAACATGCAGATATTCTTTTCCCACATTAATTGGAGCCCTGCCCTCATTTTCCAGTACATAGTTGACTACCCTGAAAGTTAAATAACTCTAATTATTAAGATTCAAAACATTACATGTATCAGTGAAGGCAATTAAGATGATTTGAATATTATTAAATGAAAATGAACTATTTCTGTTTCAAAAACCTAAATAGATATGCTTAGGGATTTTTACATTGTTAAGTTGCCTCAAAAATAATTGGACAATTCAATATAATAAAGTGAATGCAATAAATAATTTTAATTCATAACAATAAGTAGCATGCTTATTTGCATGATTAGGGTAAAGAATGCTTTGTACAAATACTAAACAGAGACTAATGGGGAAACCTAGATTATTATACTTCTAAACACATTACTGTGATTAACTGTGGCATAATTCCACTGTAGCTTCCTGTGCAAGAGTTCTTAAGCCTCTCCTATTTACTGTGTGAGGAAATGGCCATATATCACATCAGAGAAACTGCACAGGACTTCCACAGGATTTCACATGAAGTGGCATAATATAGAGTTTGGTTGGAAATACAGAAATGGAAAACTACCTAAGCAGTCAGTGCATCAGCAAAGTTTTTTTATTGGTTTTATATAAGTCAACTGTTTTTCTTCACTAGCTGTGTTTTCTCCGTAGCCCTTTAGAAAGACCTCAAGTACCCAATGGCTATTCTATTACAAGGATATAGGGAGAACAACAGGGCCAGAGGAGAATTAGCACCAGGGACAGTGGACCACTGAACAGGGAAACTGACCTCCTGGACACTTAATGAAGAAAAATAGTAGTTCACATGTGATGAAATCTTGATGAGACTAAAAGTAAATATGGAAAATTTCATACAAACTTGCTATTAGAAGAAATATGATGGGATCTGATCAGAATAAAGTGGTTCCTACTGTGAATAATATGGTCTTCAAAACATTCTAACACTAACCAAAAGTATTTCTACAAAAGAAATTAAATGAGACTATACGCAGATACTATAAAACCTGAAATGCAGTTGTGAAACTTTTTTAACCATTTTAAGCAGCTGGAGGTTTTGGTATATTTCTTAATAGTTTCTTCCTCAGTGTTGTTTCCTTTCCATTGTGACAATACCCCAGCTCAAGGAATCTTTTAGTGTCAAATCCCTATCATCTTTTCCTGACCACCTGGCCCTGGTCTGGTATCTTAAAAACATCTGTCTACTGTTTGTTGATCCTACCTGTAGGCCAGCCCGTATAGACCACCTTGCTTGCCCTGTCTCCCTTGGCACTCTTTCTGGGGTCATCCTCCTCACTCTGAAATTCAAAGGTTAGTGATATTCTCTGAGCCCACCTCTTTCTCAAGGTCTCAGTCTAAGGTTCACATTCTGAACTCCTGTGTGTATGTGTGTGTGTGTGTGTGTGTATATATATATATATATATATATATATATATATATATATATATATATATATTTATATAATTCAGAAGATAATGACAGATACCTTTGTTCAGCTGCGTAGCACACATATATGTAGGAGACAAAGATTTGGTTTCTCAGTTTTCTGAAAGTGGTTGCAAAATGAACTTATTTCCTATGAATTTTTACCTTTGAGGACAACTTTCCCATGGTAATCCTAGACATATATTTAAAAGATTGCTCTGTTTTTCACCTACACAGAATCTAAAATTTGGATCTTAATTATTACAAGATATGTTTTAAACTTCCAAAAGTTTATTTAAATTTTAAATGGAAAAAAATAAACAGATGTAAACTGAATAGGAGTTTTCTCATTTTTTAAAAAAACCTACTACTTTGATGTCTGTCCTTTGCAGATAGTGGGCATAGAAATGTATTAAGGAGAGAAAATAAAAAGTCACAGGCATACCTGTGACTCATACCACTGAGGGAGACCATTTAACCTCCCTAATGACTGATATAAAAAACAACAATCAGACTGATTTTAAAATGTCATTGAGGGCCTTTAGCCAGATATTTGAGAATAAAAATGAATTATGCACTATTTACAGGCTCTTTTTCATTACTACTTAATGAGTCTTTACTATTAGCCACGACACACTAGTAAGTGACATTTGAAAACTTAAAATGTGTCAGTTCCTTCAAAAAAATACTCTCCCTAAGCTAAAACCCTCTATTGAGTTTCTAAAGGAATCAAAATAATTATCTTTAAATTTCTAAATTAGAAATATTTTTCCTCTGAATTCACAAATATGCTATGTGCCACCTTTCTTTAAAATTCAGTGTTGATCAAAATTATTAGATGAGTGTACAGTTAAACCTATTAGTCTAGATTGGAATCCTTTAAATTTGTTAGGGGTCTAGTATAAAGAGTTTGGTCAAATTTTGGATTAAAAAAATTTTTTTTTAAACCCTCAAGTTTTTAAGTATTTTTTATGACTTGTAGAATTACTTTATTTTTTATACCATTAGCAAGCTTTCACACTAGACAATAAATCCACTATATATTTAAAAATATGAATTAATACCTTTACGATTGTAGGACTCATGTATGCTTCTCTTCCATTTGTATATATATTACATATAAAGTTACAGGTCTTATTTGTTACTAGCTCTAAAGAACACTTTTCAAACTAGGTTTTTAACTATAGAAAGGACTTGAGATATTTTAAACCAGTATTTTAGGCTTTACCATTTGCAGGGGACAATGGTTAGGACAAAGCAGTTGAGGGATTTATCAAGGGACGAGTAACTAACTAACTGCACAGCTGGCATCAGAGAGCTATTCTTGTGATTTTAAATCCAATGTAGAACATTGCCTTCTTGTCCTGGATTATTTGACCTTTGTGTTATATTGAGTTTAGTTTTTACTAGGTATACGTGTTAGGGCATGGAAGGGCAGGGGAAATCATGCTCTTCCATTTACTTGTGTTTTTGAAGTAGAAAAAAAGGGCAGTGTTACTTTGAGTTATAAAATACAGAAAGAGATGTCTATACTTAAAATCTGAACAGAGATTTACTCAAATATTATTTTCTCAACTATGATATTAAAAAGAGAATCAGTCCAGTAGGGGATCATTGCAGATGATACCTGTAAAATGGCATCAGAATCAGTGCTTAAAGGACATAGTGTTTGGATTCATAGCATTTAAAGTCAACTAACTCTTCCCAGCTTACTAAATTCTTATATTGGCTGGTTACTCAATATTTATAGGCTTCAATTTTTTCAGTTCTGAAATGGATACAATAATCTAATTTGAGAGTACAGATCTAAACCCTTATACTTATGATCAGTTGATTTGATAAGGATGGGAATATAATTCAATGGGGAAAACAGTGGCCTTTCCAACAAATGACAATGAAACAACTGAATACCCACAGGCAAAAGAATGAATTTGGATGCCTACCTGAGATTATATATCAAATGTACTAAAAATGAATTTAAAATGTGAAGGTAAGAGCTACAACTATAAAACTCTTGCCAGAAAGTGAAGTGAAATGAAATTGCTCAGTCCTATCCGACTCTTTGCGACCCCATGGACTATAGCCTACCAGGTTCCACCATCCATGGGATTTTTCAGGCAAGAATACTGGAGTGGGTTTCCATTTCCTTCTCCAGGAGGTCTTCCTGACCCAGGGATTGAATCTGGGTCTCCCATATTGTAGGCATTGTAGGCAGACGCTTTTACCGTCTGAGCCACCAGGGAAGGTCAGAAAACATAACGGTAAATCTTCAGGACCTTGCTAAGTCACTTCAGTCGTGTCCGACTCTGTGCGACCCCAGAGACTGCAGCCCACCAGGCTCGCCCGTCCCTGGGATTCTCCAGGCAAGAACACTGGAGTGGGTTACCATTTCCTTTCCAATGCATGAAAGTGAAAAGTGAAAGTGAAGTCGTTCAGTCATGTCGGACTCCTAGCGACCCCATGGACTGCAGCCTACCAGGCTCCTCCGTCCATGGAATTTTCCAGGCAAGAGTACTGGAGTGGGGTGCCATTGCCTTCTCCATCAGGACCTTAGGCTAGGTAATAGTTCCATACATGTGGCATCAAGAACACAAACATTAAAATTTAAAATTTAAAATGACTATAACTAATATGATGACCAATAACAAATATTAGTAAGGATGTAGAGAAATTGGAATTCTCATACATTGCTGGTAGACATGTAAAATGGTATAGCTGTGTGAAATATAAGGCAGTGGCCATTACTCAAATAAGTAAACAGCTACCACATGACCTAGCAATTTTACTGGATATAAGAGCTAAAATCATAGGTTCCCATAAAAATGTATACATGGATGTTCTTAGCAGCATCAGTGATAATAGCCAAAATGTGTAAATGACTCAAATGTCCATTAATTGATAAAGATATAAACAAACATGATAAATGCATAGAATGGGACATTATTTAGCTAAAACAAGGAAATATTGACTGATACGCTACAATATGGTTGAATCTTGAAATATTTTACTAAGTGAAAGAAGCCAGACACTAAACCACATAAACTGGGATTTCATATATATAAAATGTTTAAAATAGGCAAATCCCAAAAGTTGGAAAATAGATTACTAGTTGCCAGGGCTAGAGTGAGGGGTAATAGGGAGTTAATGTTAAAGGATAATATGTTTATTTTTATAATTATGAAAATATGATAGATGTGAATATTCTGGAAAAAAATTTATATGCAAAATGGCAACTTCTATGATATTTAAATTATATCTGAATAAATATGAAAAATAACGTTACCTAAATGTATTGTTGTTAGAATAAAATTAGATCCTGCATATAAAGGGAAGTATGAAGTACTGTACCTAGTAAGTAGTAAGCATACATTAATGATGGCAACAATGACTAAAACCTGAACTGAGGCACATAAATAGGAAACACATTAGGATCTAAACTAAAGTCTAAACATACCATTACCTTAGTCATTACTGTCCAAGGGCTTCCAAAGTGTCCTATTGAGGGAAAATGATAGGTAATACCAGAATCAGGCCATCTGTATGCCTGGAGACTATTTTTAGGTATTCCTTATGTATTTTACTAAACCATGTACACTCTCTTTCCTGATGTAGGCTCTTTCTTTTTTTTTTTTTTTTTCCCATTTCTTCCTCCCTTCGTCCCTTCCTCCCTCTCTCTCTCTTTCTTTCATGTTTTATTCATGAAAGATATTTGTCTTTAATAAGTTAGCCAACTTTCATAATCAGGATCCTTGAGTCCTGGTTCAATGCAGGCAGTTACTTCTTTGGTCTTACATTCTTTACGTGTAAACTGAGGATGGTGATTCATACATCTCACTGTTGTTTTAAGGGGAAGTGACATCATGCACTCAAAGCATTTGTATAGTGTTTGTTGCAGGGTAACTGCTTAATAAGTGGAAATATTGTCATTATTATTACTTCTACAAGGTTTTTTCAAAGGGACTCTATTTCCATTTGAATGCATGTTCTCTTGTTCATGAACTATTCAGGATGTTTTATTTTGGAACTAATTGTAGAACTCAAGAGAATACCAAAAGATCGTGTGTTCTGGACTCTCTATAGTCCAATTTAGTTTCTTTTCTAGTCAGAGATAATTAAGAATTAAAAATGATAGAGGAAGTTGGCTAATTTCTACTCTGGGAGAGTGGCAAAATGAAGTCTAGATTATGGCACTGCCATACTATTCAGATATGTGCTTGTGATTCTGAAGGCATGTAGACATGTGGTCTTTCAAACAGTCTGAGCTCCCCTGGCTTGCTTTGGTACTTTCTATTGCACCAAGATTGCAGCAACAAAGGGCAGGTGACCATGACTCCCAGTAGCAGAGCAGTTAACTGCAGAGATTCCACATTAGAAGGTTTATTTCCACCTGACTTTCCAAGAGAATATATATTTCTTTTTATCCTGAGGTAACAAAGAGAAGCTGTAGAATACAATACTGGAAAGCAAGAACCATAGAAGTTTATTTTTAATGGTTATTTAAAAAAATCCTAGTACAAGGAATGGACTAGATACATGCTTCTATTAAAACTTCATGTGTGGGATGAAGAATAAAGAAGGAGCAAAAAAAAAAAAAAAAAATACTTGAATTTTTAAAAAGGTATTAAGCTTTTAGATCACCAAGTCAATATATTGCTTCAAATGGGCATCTTGTTTTAGTCAGCTTCCCAGGTGGCTCAGTGGTAAAGAATCTGCCTGCCAATGCAGGAGACATGGATTTGATAGCTGGGAGAGAAAGATCCTCTGGAGGGAGGAGGAAGTTGCAAGCTGCTCCACTATTCTTGCCTGGCAAATCCCAAGGACAGAGAAGCTTGGCAGGCTACAATCCATGGGGTCACAAAGAGTTGGACACAACAAGTGACTGAACACACACACACACACATATGCCTGTCCACACTAAACAACCAAGTGACAAGAGGAGTAGACATAGTCTCTACTCTGTTCTCATTCTCACTGGTTTGTATCACTCTCTTCCCTATTTCAGAAACTTAGTAAGTATAGTCAGTGAGTGCGTGCATGCTCAGTTGCTTCAGTCATGTCTGACTCTGTGTGATCCCATGGACTGCAGCCCACCAGGTTCTTCTGTCCATGGAATTCTCCAGACAAGAATACTGGAATGGATTGTTGTGCTGTTCTCCAGGGAATTGTAGTAAGTATACAAATATAAATGTTATAAATATCCCTCACATAGTTTTATATTTGATTTATTGTCACTAAAGATATTTTTGTCTGTTTAAGGCAAGTTTGGGAGTGAGTGAGTGGTTTTAAAAGTGTAGTATGCCTTGTACTTTGTACCTTGTGCCAAGGGCTTCCCTTGTAGCTCAGTCAGTAAAGAATCTGCCTGCAGTGCAGGAGACCTGGGTTTGATCCCTGGGTTGGGAAGATTCCCTGGAGAAGAAAATGGCAACCCACTCCAGTATCTGCCTGAAAAATCTCATGGACAGAGGAGCCTGGTGGGCTGCAGTCCATGGGGTCGCAAAGAGTCGGGCACGACTGAGTGACTAACACTTACGCCTTGTACCACCTGTGATACCATTTCAGAAGCTGACTGATGTTAAAGAGTTACAGTGAGTCTTCCATCCAAAATAAATAACTTACCTGATTAGGTATGAAGAACTAAGGACTACTAATTTATTTGCCCCACCCCCAATTCCTGCTTCCATCTCTCCCTTCCTTTCATCATTTATTTTTTTTCCCCATAAGTCTTGACTAAATACATAGTCTACACAGGCTGCATGTGTACCAAGTTGCTTCAGTTGTGTCTGACTCTTTGTGACCAAGTGAACTGTAGCTAGCCAGGATTCTCTGTCCATGGGATTGGGCAAGAATACAGAAGTGGGTAGCCATTCCCTTCTTTTGAGGGGATCTTCCCAACTCAAGATGGAAACTGCTTCTGTTTTATGTTTCCTGCATTGGCAGGCTGAGAAGGCAATGGCAACCTACTCCAGTACTCTTGCCTGGAAAATCCCATGGACGGAGGAGCCTGGAAGGCTGCAGTCCATGGCGTCGCTGAGGGTCGGACACGACTGAGCGACTTCACTTTCACTTTTCACCTTCATGCATTGGAGAAGGAAATGGCAACCCACTCCGGTGTTCTTGCCTGGAGAATCCCAGGGACGGTGGAGCCTGGTGGGCTGCCGTCTATGGGGTCGCACAGAGTTGAATATGACTGAAGTGACTTAGCAGCAGCAGCAGCAGCAGCAGCAGCAGCAGCAGCAGCATTGGCACACATGTTCTTTACCACTAGCGCCACCTGGCTATTTCAGTGTACTCTGAGTTCACAAAGACGGGCACTATATAAACAGTAATCAGTCTCATGGAATACGTCTGTTAATATCATGGAAGAAAAATGCAATATAAACCCTTAGTCTTGCATTCTTAGATTACTACTACTAAAGTGCACACTAACATTTTCATTTACCAATCTTTTTAGGCATAAATAATAATCATAATTCTCAAGAGAGGACATGTTTAGCCAGTTTTAACTTTAGGAAATTTCCCTGGACTAGTCTAAGCTTTTTTTGGTAAAGTTTTCAACACCTTTTGTTCCTTTGTGTATAATTAGCAACTCCTTTGAAAGCTTGCAAACATTAGAGTTCAGGCCTGTCATAAGGACTATTAATGGTTGATAGTCATTTCCCAGTAGTGCATAAGTGAAAAAGCTGTCGTCTTTTGATATAGAAACTTCCTTGCAAGATTTAATTAGCATTTTAAGTATAAATCTTTTCAACTAAGTCTTCTACCTGCTTATTCCTATATTTCAATCATTTTATAGTATAAAGATATTTCTGTAAAAAACATTTACATGTTTTCATGCTGAATGTAAAGACTCATATTTTGTTATGAAAAATATCATTGTAATTCAAGATCAGATAAAAAAGTTTAAAGTTGAGCGTATACTATTTTACCAACTATTTGGATAAATCATCATAATGCTAATGTGTACAATCAAGGAAAAATATTTCCCTACAATATTGAGTACTTCTCTAGTGTTTCTCTGCATATTAAAAAATTGTGTTCAGTATGATTAATTTATGGCTTATGAGCCATTTTCTAGGAAGTTTGAATATTTCATTGCATTTTTCAGCTTTTATGTATAAACTACATGTTCTTTTTTATTCATCCAGATCCTCTTACTTTATACTTACATTGCTAATTTTGTGTGTTACCACAAAAACTTAAAAAAGAGCTAATGTGAAATTTTTTTCCTTGTAATAAAAAATCTTTAAATTGAGACAAGTAGAAATCTGCAGGAAACATTGCTGTGTGAGTCAGGTCTTCAGGGAGAATTGCAAGCTGGCATTCTGCCCACTTGTGCAGGGTTTCTTAATTTGTTCTACTATAAAAATAATGTGATGTTCTCCCTAGCCATAAGTACCTTACTGGTTTGAAATGCAGGAAGTGTAATTAGACTTGAAGCTGAAAAGGAAGGTACCTTGGAGAGTCCTGGCTCTTATTAGCTTTAGAGCTGGGGACAAACAGATGCCACAGACTATTTGAGGGCTGTTTCTTGGATGATGCTAATTGTTTACTGTGCTCATTATTCTGTGACATCCTTAGAATCACCCAGGTGGGGAGATGTTAGACTAATACTGCCTGTATCTGTGCTAAGACAAACTCACCTTTCCACAGTTTAACTCTATTTTGGCCTAGGCAGAGAGATTCAAAAATCATTCTGAATTTTATGAACACGATTAAGGAATCTCTTGACACTGGTCTTAGCTTGTACAAATGGGGCCTTCAGTACATTATTACAGATTCTTTCATGTTTATAGTTCAAACACATAGAGAAAAATGTTTATAAGAAGAAATAATATCAAGGACAAGCCCAACCGTTCTCTATGTGAATTTAAATCAATAACCAGACAACTGCTTTGATTCATTGGATGTGATTGCTTATTGACATGTCTTCCAGTCTCATTCTGAACAACCATTAAATACTTTTTATTCAAGCTTAGATATCTTGTTTAATTTTTTTAAATGTAACTTTGTGTACTTGTTTTCTGAAAGTGGTGAATGTGATGTCTAGTTTTAGCTCCTCACATGCCAACTACCAATTTTTATATACCATAGATACAGGTACAGAATAAGAAATTCAGTCCTCTTATTGGGGAGGATAAGAGGTTTGTGCAAACTTCCTGTTGGGAAGAACTGGTTGTAGGGCAAACTGGGCCTTGTTCTGGTGGGCAGGGCCATGATCAGTAATTATTTAATCCAATTTTCTGCTGATATGTCTGGTTAAACCTCTTGGTAAAGGCCATGATATTGAGGGTAGACTGTGTTTCTCCTTACTCCCTCCACAGCCGTCAAGTTCCTCCAGCTGGATGATTTTAAACATGGGTATGACCATTGCAAATAGATGGGGAAACAATGGAAACAGTGGCATAGTACATTTTTGGTGCTTCAAAATCACTGCAGATGGTGACTGCAGCCATGAAATTAAAAGATGCTTACTCTTTGGAAGGAAAGTTACAACCAACCTAGACAGTATATTAAAAGCAGAGACATACATTACTTTGCCAACCAATATCCCTCTAGTCAAGGCTATGGTTTTTCCAGTGGTCATGTATGGATGTGAGAGTTGGACTATAAAGAAACCTGAGCGCCAAAGAATTAATGCTTTTGAACTGTGGTGTTGGAGAAGACTTTTGAGAGTCTCTTGGATTGCAAGATCCACCAGTCCATCCTAAAGGAGATCAGTCCTGGGTGTTCATTGGAAGGACTGATGTTGAACCTGAAACTCCAGTACTTTGGCCACCTGATGCGAAGAACTGACTCATTGGAAAAGACCCTGATGATGGGAAAGATTGAAGGCAGGAAGAGAAGGGGATGACAGAGGGTGAGATGGTTGGATGGCATAACCGACTGGATGGACATGAGTTTGAGTAAACTCCAGGAGTTGGTGATGGACAGGGAAGCCTTGCATGCTGCAGTCCATAGAGTCGCAAAGAGTCGGACATGACTGAGTGACTGAACTAAACAGTGACCAATTAGGGTATGAATTTAGACCATGGGTGAATTCATATATGTAGGTGTAGGGGTGGTCCAGTAATAAGAAATATTAGATGCCTTGCAGAACTATGTTTTAACAATTTTTGTACAACTGTCTTCCAAGAAATTAAGCAAATTATAACTCTTGAAACAAAAGAACCAACGTTGTAAAAAGGAAGATATTAGCTGCTTATAAGCCAAGGTGGTGGAAACCATGGCCGATCAAAGAGAGTGTTAGGAAAGATATACGGTAAGGAGGTGATGAATGGAATTACTCTCAGGAGCCTTTAAGGGGTCCCATGGGAAAACTGAGCCATTTTTATTTCACTGATTTGACTAAAGCATAAAAGCAGAATATTATGTTTGAGAACACAAAAGAGTAATAATATCAAGGAGTGTAAAGAAAATCATTTAAATTAAGCCACTGCTAAGTCTTCTGTTTATTCTTTTCAGAACTTTATCTCATTTAAATATATTTTTATTGGTTCTAACAATAATAGCAAACAGATTTTGTTCTGTATGGTTTATCAAGTTAAGTAAATTTTAACTTTAGGGGAATATCTCCTTTGTTTCACTGAAAATTATATTTTAATGAAATAACCTGTAATTATCACTATGCTAGACAAACTACATCTCTTCTGGGGAGTTTATTGAATGGCGATTTCTGTTTTAAATTAGCTATCTGTGATACAACTTCTAGTTGAACAAAAAGATTAGCCCTTTTATTTTTCTATTTAGTTAACAAAAATTCCAAAATTAGCTAATGTCACAGTTTATCAAACAAAAGTAGAAATTTAATGTATATAACTATTATATAGTAAAGCATGTATTACAGTCTAGATAAAGTTATAGAAATAATTTCATTACTGCATCTAATTTATATCATTATAAAATCAAGGTGGCAGTTTTATGTTCTGAATGGAATATAATTGAGGATTTATATTTTTGTAATGAATAAATCCTACAGTAGTGCTATTGATGATATGCATTAATACATATAATTTACATTTATTGAAGTAATGTTCTATAGAAGAAACGGAGGCCAAGAAAGATTGAAGTTTCCAAGGACAAGCAGCAAAAACCTGAAATTATACATAAGTTCACATATATTGAATGAGTTAAACAGAAGCAAGGAGAAAGAAATGGCAACCCACTCCAGTGCTCTTGCCTGGAAAATTCCATGGATGGAGGAGCCTAGTGGGCTACAATCCATGGGTTTGCAAAGAGTCGGACACAACTGAGCGACTTCACTTTCTTTCTATAGTTCCTTTTGGAGAAGGAAATGGCAACCCACTCCAGTGCTCTTGCCTAGAGAATCCCATGGATGGAGAGGCCTGGTGGGCTGCAGTCAGACACTCTTTTGCAAAGAGTCAGACACGACTAAGCAGCTATTACACACAAACAAAAGTAAGCACTGTGGCATTTAACAAATGGTTGCAAAGCATCCGTTCAAGTACCTACCATACACTAGGTGTTTTACATAAATTTTCTTCAATCTTTATAACCTGGTGGAGTAGGTACCATGGGTTTCAAATGAAATAACAGACTTCTGAAGGCAAAGGAAATATTCATAGTCACATAGTTACTAAATGTTAGTGAAAATTATTCCTGTAACCTCCTCTAGATCTAGGTTGAAACTGATTCTTTGGGAAGAACTCAACATGCTTTTTATTTTTTTTTCTGGAGATGATATTTTTGGTATGTGAAATAGATAACCTGTTATCTGAAGGATTGGGGGTGAGAAAACAGCAATACTAAAAATAAGTCCCTTATAAACCTTATTACGGAGAAGGCAATGGCACCCCACTCCAGCACTCTTGCCTGGAGAATCCCATGGACGGAGGTGCCTGATGGGCTGCAGTCCATGGGGTTGCTAAGAGTTGAACACAACTGAGCGACTTCACTTTCACTTTTCACTTTCTTGCATTGGAGAAGGAAATGGCAACCAGTATTGCCCACTCCAGTGTTCTTGCCTGGAGAATCCCAGGGACGGGGGAGCCTGGTGGGCTGCCGTCTATGGGGTCGCAGAGAGTCAGACACTACTGAAGCAACTTAGCAGCAGCAAACCTTATTAAATTTCACAGTGTCTATTTAATTTTTAAGGAACTGAAATTTTTACACATTGTGTTTGCAAGAAAAGTCAGCCATGAAAGATTCAGTGATCTTATGGGAAACATTCTCTTCTCTAAATGAAAAAATAAATTCTCTGTTAACTCTCTTGAAAGGTCTTCTAATTGAGGAAGTCAATTCTTCCCTCAAAGCACGTGGTCAGTTCCCATTAATAATAAAGCCCTTAGGGGAAAAATAATTCCCTAAGATGCTATAAAATGCCCAAATAGGATGAAATCTTCTGCCAAGATTTATACTGACTTTGAGGTTTGATATAAGCAACTCACTGTGCCTTCCACAGGACTTAGGAAAATTTTATCGGCAGTTATTCAAATAACTGAATTAAATGAAAAGGAGCAAATGTGAGAGCCAACAGATTTAAACTGCATCCTCTAACTACAAAGGAAGGTTTGCATCTGTTAATTTAGATGACAGTCCATCTTGGTGCCATGATTTAGGATCCAAGAGCCTAGGAAAGTGAGATAACAGCGCTCTTGAATTCCACAGGAAGGCAACATGTTTGGAAGAGAATATTCCCAAGCTGTGCTAATATGAAAACATCTGTCGGTTACAGATTAATTTTCTCCACAGATTTTCTACCTTTGGAAACATCTGCAGCTGAAATGTATTTCTCTAAAATGTAGATTACAGAGGTCAACTAGTTTATCAGCCATTCTAAGAACTGGCTGGCTTCCACAGTACACAGATATAGCTGAAATAGCAAGCTTAAGTGCAAACCCTTAAAAACACAAGCAAAAAGCAGTTGGGTGAGGGGGAAAGACTTTCAAAAAGAACACATTAGTACTAAAATAATTCAGTCAGAAACTCACTTGAGATCTGCCACGTTATTTCAATAGAGGATAATCAACCTGTTACTCATTATATTAAAGGAATGTTTACACCGGTTTTCTTTCCCACATACATTTTTCTAGCAAAAACATACTTTTTCAAATTTAAGTAAATAAACAAATGAAAATAAATTGGGCAAACAAATGCACTTTGCAGACTCTTTATTTGTAGGTTTATACTTAATTATTCAGTGTTTTCAAATGCACATGTATAATAACAAGTTAGGAAAATATAAAAGTAGAAATCTATCCAAAGGTCTAATTAAGGTGAACCTTACCAAACAATTAAAAATTGCAATTTATTTTAGACTGAGATTTAAGATTCTGCAGGGAACTTGCACCCAAACGTCTGAATTTTTGGTGATGTCATCAGCATATAATTATAGAAGAATCTATAGTTCTTATTATTTTAATATTCTTATTAAAAGCCAAATTTGCTGTGAAGCAGTGTCCTCTTCCAATTAACCTCTTCTTCTAATCATTCTCCTTTCTTTTTTTCTGATTCTTTTCTGTATCCAACTCTTATTGTCACCAAAAAAAAAAAAAAAGCCTCTTATAAAGCCTCTGCATATTTGGGAATCCTGTTACCTAAATAATTTTTAGAAAGAACATTTTCTTAAAGCTTGAAATGTTACACTGTAGGAAGGATTCTAATTGAATAGAACTCTCGAGAATCCTTTATAGGTAAAAATTACGAGTGAGATAGAAAGGAAAGGTGAGTCCATAAAATAAATTTCTTGTTTTAAAAATAGCACCCATTTTTTGCCCTTATGAATATTTTCTGTTGGTTTTATATTTACTGCATATATTACCTATCGTTTTCATAGAACTCCATAAGTTTAATTTTAGGCTGGAAATCTAAATATGCATCAATATTAATAATTGAATATTAACTGCCCACCCTGCATTGCTATGTATTCTTTATTGTGGAAAGAAGATGTGAAGTTGTAAGGAAAATGCTAACAGCCATAAGCATAGAGCCTTTGTCGAAAAATCTTACCCTTTATTAAGTTGAAGGATTTATGAATAGGATAAAAGAAAATATTTAGGCATACAGCCAGAATTGAAGGCAGTAGGTTATCTTGGTAGGAAACTGCAAAATAATATTTTACCAGAGGGTAAAGCAGTACTTTGAAAATTTTCATTGAAACTATAAGGTTTTCTATCTGTATCAAAGTGCTTGGAGATCATTTCAAAGGAGCTTAAAAATAAATAATTGCAAAAAAAAAAAAGTTATCTAGAACCAAAGGTCTTAAATTTGAATAGAGAACAGCAAAAGAGAAAAATCAAAAAAGGATATCTGCGTTGTGAAATCTACCTGCATATATTGTTAAAGGATTTATTCGGGTAAATAGTTGGGAACATTAACATTTTTATCTCTATACAGATCAGATCAGTCGCTCAGTCATGTCCCACTCTGCGACCCCATGAACTGCAGCACGCCAGGCCTCCCTGTCCATCACCAACTCCTGGAGGTCACTCAGACTCACATCCATCGAGTCAGTGATGCCATCCAGCCATCTCATCCTCTGTCATCACCTTGTCCTCCTGCCCCCAATCCCTCCCAGCATCAGAGTCTTCTCCTATGAGTCAACTCTTCGCATGAGGTGGCCAAAATACTGGAGTTTCAGCTTTAGCATCATTCCTTCCAAAGAAATCCCAGGGCTGATCTCCTTCAGAATGGACTGGTTGGATCTCCTTGCAGTCCAAGGGACTCTCAAGAGTCTTCTCCAACACCACAGTTCAAAAGCATCAATTCTTCGGCGCTCAGCTTTCTTCACAGTCCAGCTCTCACATCCATACATGACCACAGGAAAGACCATAGCCTTGACTAGACGAATCTTTGTTGGGAAAGTAATGTCTCTGCTTTTGAATATGCTATCTAGGTTGGTCATAACTTTCCTTCCAAGGAGTAAGCATCTTTTAATTTCATGGCTGCAGTCACCATCTGCAGTGATTTTGGAGCCCAGAAAAAGAAAGTCTGACACTGTTTCCACTGTTTCTCCATCTATTTCCCATGTAGTGATGGGACCGGATGCCATGATCTTCGTTTTCTGAATGTGGAGCTTTAAGCCAATCTTTTCACTCTCCACTTTCACTTTCATCAAGAGGCTTTTTAGCCCCTCTTCACTTTCTGCCATAAGGGTGGTGCCATCTGCATATCTGAGGTTATTGATATTTCTCCCAGCAATCTTGATTCCAACTTCTGTTTCTTCCAGTCCAGCATTTCTCATGATGTACTCTGCATGTAAGTTAAATAAACATGGTGACAATATGCAGCCTTGACGTACTCCTTTTCCTATTTGGAAACAGTCTGTTGTCCCATGACCAGTTTTAACTGTTGCTTCCTGTCCTGCATACAGATTTCTCAAGAGGCAGATCAGGTGGTCTGGTATTCCCATCTCTTTCAGAACTTTCCACAGTTTACTGTGATCTACACAGTCAAAGGCTTTGGCATAGTCAATAAAGCAGAAATAGATGTTTTTCTGGAACTCTCTTGCTTTTTCCATGATCCAGCGGATGTTGGCAATTTGATCTCTGGTTCCTCTGCCTTTTCTAAAACCAGCTTGAACATCAGGAAGTTCATGGTTCACATATTGCTGAAGCCTGGCTTGGAGAATTTTGAGCATTACTTTACTAGCGTGTGAGATGAGTGCAATTGTGCGGTAGTTTGAGCACTCTTTGGAATTGCCTTTCTTTGGGATTGGGATGAAAACTGACCTTTTCCAATCTTGTGGCCACTGCTGAGTTTTCCAGATTTGCTGGCATATTGAATGCAGCACTTTCACAGCATCATCTTTCAGGATTTGGAATAGCTCCACTGGAATTCCATCACCTCCACTAGCTTTGTTCGTAGTGATGCTTTCTAAGGCCCACTTGACTTCACATTCCAGGATGTCTGGCTCTAGGTCAGTGATTACACCATCATGATTATCTGGGTCGTGAAGCTCTTTTTTGTACAGTTCTTCTGTGTATTCTTGCCACCTCTTCTTAATATCTTCTGCTTCTGTTAGGTCCATACCATTTCTGTCCTTTATCGAGCCCATCTTTGCGTGAAATGTTCCTTTGGTATCTCTGATTTTCTTGAAGAGATACCTAGTCTTTCCCATTCTGTTGTTTTCCTCTATTTCTTTGCATTGATCACTGAAGAAGGCTTTCTTATGTCTACTTGCTATTCTTTGGAACTCTGCATTCAGATGTTTATATCTTTCCTTTTCTCCTTTGCTTTTCACTTCTCTTCTTTTCACAGCTATTTGTAAGGCCTCCCCAGACAGCCATTTTGCTTTTTTGCATTTCTTTTCCATGGGGATGGTCTTGATCCCTGTCTCCTGTACAATGTCACGAACCTCATTCCATAGTTCATCAGGCACTCTATCTATCAGATCTAGGCCCTTAAATCTATTTCTCACTTCCACTGTATAATCATAAGGGATTTGATTTAGGTCATACCTGAATGGTCTAGTGGTTTTCCCTACTTTCTTCAAATTCAGTCTGAATTTGGCAATAAGGAGTTCATGGTCTGAGCCACAGTCAGCTCCTGGTCTTGTTTTTGCTGATTGTATAGAGCTTCTCCATCTTTGGCTGCAAAGAATATAATCGATCTGATTTTGGTGTTGACCATCTGGTGATGTCCATGTATAGAGTCTTCTCTTGTGTTGTTGGAAGAGGGTATTTGCTATGACCAGTGAATTTTCTTGGCAAAACTGTATTAGTCTTTGCCCTGCTTCATTCCGTATTCCAAGGCCAAATTTGCCTGTTACTCCAGGTGTAACTCTCTATGCATATACCTTTATGTATATCTCTCTACATATACCTTTAAATGGATTAGGATTCAGATCAGATCAGATCAGTTGCTCAGTCGTGTCTGACTCTTTACGACCCCATGAATCGCAGCACGCCAGGCCTCCCTGTCCATCACCAACTCCAGGTCACTGAGACTCACATCCATCGAGTCAGTGATGCCATCCAGCCATCTCATCCTCTGCCGTCCCCTTCTCCTCTTGCCCTCAATCCCTCCCAGCATCAGAGTCTTTTCCAATGAGTCAACTCTTTGCATGAGGTGGCCAAAGTATTGGAGTTTCAGCTTTAGCATCATTCCTTCCAAAGAAATCCCAGGGCTGATCTCCTTCAAAATGGACTGGTTGGATCTCCTTGCAGTCCAAGGGACTCTCAAGAGTCTTCTCCAACACCACAGTTCAAAAGCATCAATTCTTCGGCACTCAGCCTTCTTCACAGTCCAGCTCTCACATCCATACATGACCATAGGAAAAACCATAGCCTTGACTAGGCAAACCTTTGTTGGCAAAGTAATGTCTCTGCTTTTGAATATGCTATCTGGGTTCATCATAACTTTCCTTCCAAGGAGTAAGCATCTTTTAATTTCATGGCTGCAGTCACCATCTTCAGTGATTTTGGAGCCCAGAAAAATAAAGTCTGACACTATTTCCACTGTTTACCCATCTATTTCCCATAAAGTGATGGGACCAGTTGCCATGATCTTCATTTTCTGAATGTTGAGCTTTAAGCCAACTTTTTCACTCTCCACTTTCACTTTCATCAAGAGGCTCTTCAGTTCCTCTTCACTTTCTCCCATAAGGGTGGTGTCATCTGCATATCTGAGGTTATTGATATTTCTCCCAGCAATCTTGATTCCAACTTCTGTTTCTTCCAGTCCAGCATTTCTCATGATGTACTCTGCATATAAGTTAAATAAACATGGTGACAATATACAGCCTTGACATACTCCTTTTCCTATTTGGAACCAGTCTGTTGTTCCATTTCCAGTTTTAACTGTTGCTTCCTGACCTGCATACAAATTTCTCAAGAGGCAGATCAGGATTAGGATTAAAGGAATAATTTTGTTAACCCTATGAGGATGGTACAAAATGTACTTCATAATGAAGCCATTCATCTCTGAAATATGAACAAAAGTATGCTTTATTAAGAAAGCTATCAATGACAAGATGAAAGATTATAAGATTTCTGTATGTGAAAATTGATATTTTTTATTATGAAAGCATATCCTCAAAGCTTTCCATCTTGATGTCAGGGTATGTTTTGAAATACAAGACCTTAAATATTCCTCCTTTATGAAATACTGAAGTTTGAACTTAAAATTATATGCTTCTAAAAATATAACTGGAAAATAAATTTATTTTATATTATTACCTATATTGGTAATCTTGAAATATTTCAAGACAAGCCATACTAAAATTAACATATTTTGCTGTGATGAAAAGGTTTATCTTCATATAGAACTCATATGAAAGCTTCAGTTTCTGAAGCAAGTTTTAGAAATAACTTCATGCTTAAATTTACATTAGTCTCTAATGTTTCTAAATTGGGCCATCTGAAAATAAAAGAAAATTTTAGTCTTTATATACTTTGTCTTTAAATGAAAATATTTCAATAGAAAAAAACACCTGAAGTTTTATTCAGAATTTCGTCTTATGATAGAAGAAAAAAATTATACAGACCAAAGAAATGTTGTGAATGCCATGTCAAAAATTTGACACTTCTAAGACTTTTGTGAAATGCTTTAGTAAAGAACAAGAAAATTATGTTAAGATTTGTCACAGAGAAAAAATTTCTTTTTAACTTTTGATAAATTAGAACTTTTTTCATATTCATGGATCTTAGACTCTTGAGTAAGGGAGTATATTGTATAATGATTATGGTGCATTAATCTCTCCACCTATGGTGTCAGTGTAAGGGTCATAAGGAAAATCCACATTTCCATAAATGTCTCCTCTGGTTGATTGCCCTCACTAAAAATAGCTGGGCTTGAGCTGACACTCTGGTACGTCTTGTCTTATTGAAGGCACTCTTAGTCTTTAAAAACAATTATCTTTTCTTAAAGATCAAACCCTGTAAATCCTGACAGCCTATTTCCTTTTAGTTGTCATTTTTCATTAATGAATGGAGGGAGGTAGGGAGAGACATCTTTTATCCTCACTTTGGTCCTTGGTCTTTATTCCAGGACAACAAGGAAAAGAGGTAATGCTCATCACTCATCATTCTTCACACATTTTTATAATTTATTTGATGACTTAACCAATAAGATACGCTTATGTTATACTTGTTGCTGTCTTGAAGCTTTCAGAATTGTGTTCTAAATCTCATATATTGCTATCTGGTGATAAAGCCATTTATTTCATTGACCCAGGCATCTCTCTCTCTAGAGTAATTCACTGATAGATATGATATTGATCCTATATCCCTTTTCATTGTCCTCACAGTAGTGTGGCTAAGACCAAGGTGATATATGATCAAACAACAAATATTTTAAATATACACTGACTTGGTGTTATTAATCCTTTGAATTAGTTCTTGGTGGTAACTTCAATTAATTTCATATCTTCTAAGATGCCATGCATTTCATTACTATTTCCAGCAATTTCTCATTATTCATAATGGTTATTTTAATGAGTCTACTTAATTAAAGCTTTATGTTTTCACAATGGAAAATACTTTTTTTAAAGTAAAATAACGTAATTTGATTTTATAGTTATAAACATTACTATAGAGCAGAGGTTTCTACTGAGTGGTCCCTGGACCAGCAGTATCAATGTAACTGAGAATTTTAAAATGGAAATTTTCAGCTTGACTTCAGACTATGAATAAGAAACTCAGGGTGCCAGTCTGCAACCTGTATTTTAAAACACTTTCCAGGAGATTATAATTTATGCCAAAGTGTGAGAACTACTACTGGAAAAGATATATAAAAAGCACTTTGTCCAGAGATGGATTGTCTCTGCTAAACAAGTTTATGAAGGAGGCAAATTTAAACTTATGTGTCCTAATAAACTTCTCAAGTTAAAGAATATATTAGCTAATGATATTGACCAGAATTGTCTTTTCTTCACCCTCCACCCACCAAACAAAAATAAAATAGTGAAGGCAGACTTTTCTAATGTTTGAAATTATCAGAAGAGGATGGTTTTAAAATCATTTCTAATTGAGTTAAGAAGACCAAAAATAGTAACATATTTCCATGACATCACTACATAAAGTCTAAATGAAATTCAGGCCATGACAGGCCATGGGATTTTTTCCTGGATTTCTTAAATTATAATATAAAACTGATAATGCCTGTCAAAGCTCAACAGAATGCTTACATTGGATACAGATTATCTTCCGGATGAAAAATAATCTCCAAATAACTTTTAGTGTTCTTGGTTTATAAAAGTAATGTGCATTATAGTAAAAATTATAAATATCAAAATAAAACCACAGAGAATTCTACTCTCTTGTCTGTTCTACTTTCCTGATCATTAAAAGTGAATTCCCTGCCTGCAAATAATCTAAATGTTGCAGTTCTAACAGTACTTCAGAAAGTGACTGTATCTAGAGATAGGATCTTTAAAAAGGTGATTAAGGTTAAGTGAAAATCTGAGGATGGAGTCTAAGTCCCATATGACTGGTTCTTTATAAGACAAGATGATTAGGACAGGCACAAACACAGAGGAAAGACCATGTGAAGACAGAGATAGAAGAGCAGCATCTACAAGCCAAGGAGGGAGGCCTCGGAGGAAATTAAAAATGCTGACACTTGATCTTTGAATTCTGTCCTCTGGAACTGTGAGAAAGTTAATTTCTGTTGTTTTATCTACCCTGTTTGCGATTCTTGGTTATGGCAATCCTATCAAACTAACACAGTCACTAGTGATGCTTGTAGTTACTCCTTCTTTTTCTAAGGCCATAAATGGCTATGTCTGGTTCCCTGGTGGAGTTTTCTCCAAATGGAACTGCTGTTATTGCTTACTCTCATGAACGTTTTCCTTTTTTTTTTTTTTTTTATTTGCCTCCTTCTGTTATACTGCCATGGATTTGAAAATGTTTTTGATTCTTTTATCACTCACCATTCTCACACTCTACCCCTTAACCACCCAGTCACTGTTGCAAGAATTTCATGTTACTTTCATGAAACTCTTTTTTTAATCCTCACTCGGGGTTTTTTAGTTTGTTTGTTTGTTTTTTGTATTTCTGTTTGTTGTTTTGGTTTTGGGGGTGGTTGCTGTGTTTTAGTTTTTGTTGTTGATGTTGTTGTTGTTTTGGAGGGGCAGGGGAGTGGCTGCACTGCACAGCTTGTGGCATCTCAGTTCTTTGATTAAGGACTGAACCCAGACCACAGCAGTGAAAGCACAGAATTCGAATCACTAGGCCGCCAAGGAATTCACTTCATCCTCATTAGTACTGCCGTAGTTCATCATCTCCTCTCTGAACTAAATCTTTTCATAGGGTATACTTTCTCTAGATCTCTCCTCACTCCAGCCTGGCCCCAAATATGTGGGTAGTATGCATGTTCTAAAGCAGAGGTCTGATTTATCTCATTAAATCACTCATCCTCCTATTTTAGAGTGTTTTCAGTGAAAAGCAATGCTATATTCCCCAATGATTACATGATGAGCCCCAAGTGCTCTAATATTGAGACCATGACCTGTAGGAAACAACTTCACTTTCTTTCATTCCCCTAAATACTTACTTATGCTCAGGCAATTCAAAAAGCTTTCCCTTCCCACTGAAATACACTTCTAATTCCTCTTGTATTTCCAAGGAATTATCAGACGTATCTGCAGATCCTCAGATTGATAGCTAAGAATGAATGAATTGTTATCTCTACAAAGAATAGAAAATAAAATCACATAGAAATGTGCTTTAAGGTCTAATTCAAATCCTGCTTCCTCCTAAAATCTTTCTTAACCACCGCTACACATACTCTGTCTTCTGAAATAATGTTAATCTATATCATTAATTAACACTGTATAATGAACTGATTTGTGTTTTTCATTTTGTTAGCTTGAAGTGAAAGTGTTATTTACTCAGTCGTGTCTGACTCTCTGCAACCCCATGGACTACAACTCACCAGGCTCCTCTGTCTATGGAATTCTCCAGGCAAGAATATGGAGTGGGTAGCCATTCCCTTCTCCAGGAGCTCTTCCTGACCCCAGGATTGAACTCAGGTATCCTGAATTACAGGCAGATTCTTTATCATCTGAGCCACCAGGGAAGCCCTGGTTAGCTTAGAATCACAGAATTATCATAGTATAGAACTGTAATAAAACTTTCCTGGTGGCTCAGAACTCTACTAGACTTGAAAGAAAATCTCCCATCTTATATTTAAGAACTGCTTATATTTTAAGGCCAGTATGTTTTAAAAAATCCTTAAGGATATCCCTTACCCCCACTAAAGAAGCAGAATGTGGCTTCTTATCTTCACTAGTTTAAAAAATTGAGAACACTGATAGTACCAACTTCAAGGGAGAAGCAGAGCCAAGTAGAGGAGAGATTAAGACCAAGTAAAATATCCTATTTGACACTGAAACTTTCTTTACTTGGTGGGTCAAGACAAGTTCATGATAATGATACAGAATGATATAGTTTCATTGAATCTTTACATCTTTGTTCTGTGGCTTGGAACAGGAAGAGATCTAGGCACAATGTATAAAGTTACATTCCAGAGATGGGTCCTAGTTGTTAGCCCAAGTGTTTGGGTAAATCCTTCATTAATTTTGGTATTTACTGTTTCTAGTAGTTAAACTGTATGCTCTGATATACAGATGTTCTCAAGTCTCTAGGATCTAAACCAGGACTGCAGCATGCAACTTTTCAAATTGCTCAGTTGTTCAATTTGCAGCTGTTCCAGAATTCCTGGCTGTAAGAACAAGGTAGGGCTTCATTCAACCCACGTTTGCTCACCAAATGGTAATCCCTCACATTGGGCCACACCTTTTCTTATCTTATTTGAAGACTTCTTACTGATTTGCAGCAGCCCAGTTGAAATCAATTGGTGTAATCAACTACTACTGCTGCTATTGACAGCATGAATTGGTTAAATTCCAAAGATGCAGAATAATTAAAAATCTGCTTTTACAGAGGGAAGCAGGATTATTCTGCTAATTTATGGGTTTTAGTTTAAGAAGTTTTTTTTGTTTGTTTGTTTTAATCACAGACCTGCTTAAGCACAATTAAAGCAAATAAACACAACAGAGAGGAGAATAACAATTGCGGCTAGGATTTATTTTTCTCAAACCTTATTATAAAATAATGTTTACTAGATTGTCCTTATGGAGAAGGCAATGGCAACCCACTCCAGTACTCTTGTCTGGAAAATCCCATGGATGGAAGGGCCTGGTAGGCTGCAGTCCATGGGGTTGCGAAGAGTTGGACACGAATGAGCAACTTCACTTTCACTTTTCACTTTCCTGCATTGGAGAAGGAAATGGCAACCCACTCCAGTGTTCTTGCCTGGAGAATCCCAGGGATGGGGGAGCCTGGTGGACTGCCATCTTTGGGGTCACACAGAGTCGGACACAACTGAAGCAACTTAGCAGCAGCAGCAACAGATTGTCCTTGTAAAGGCATATCAATTTATTCATATTTTTCTTTGTGATTTAGTAAAAATATATGTATTTTATATGGGAAAGAAAAATTTTCTGCAGACACCAGAAGTTTGTCTGGAAATCAATATCTTTAGGACATTTCCCTGTGTTGTTATGTTACTGCTTTGCCACAGAATAAAAGCCCACATTTTCTAGTGTTGACCATTTTTTAATTGAAGACACTTGAACCTCTAGGAAGCTAACACACATAAGTAGCAGATCTGACAGCTTCAACTCAGTTTATTGAAAGCAAATTCACATCCTTTCAATACTTTTTGGAACAGTCTAATTATAAAATTAGGTTGGCGTAAATAAAAGAAAGAATTCATAATGGAGATCACATACCATAAGATAGAAGAATCAGACAATGTTGGCTTGTAAGTATGAAGACTGACCACCAGGAATGTAGTTAAATAAGATAGAGACCCACAAACCCCATAGACAAGGAGAGAAAATGAGAAATTGATGGTTGTAGAACATAAAATTAATGAACAGCATAAATGATTTACACTCAAACATAAGGATATTTTTTTAAATTTTATTTTCTACTTTGCATATCATTCCTAAGTATGGTATTGCATTTTTCTGTCTTCCTACATTAAAAATGTACTTCCATAGAGTGCTTTGAGATCCTTAGATTAAAGGTATTATCTAAGTGCAAATTAATTTCATCTAAAAGCTGTCTTAATGAATTTATAAGCAATAGTGAAATGGTTTCCAATTTAGTTTTAAATAGGTATAAATCATTCACGTGAAGAACCAAGTGAATTAATTGTAGGAGAATAGTTCAGCATGCACCAAATCTATTAGGATACTTGAACACAGCTGCAACTCAGAGGATAAACTAGATTAGAATACTGTTTGTAGAAAATAGCAAATCGAAGCACTCTTTGAGGCAATTAACAAAATCAGAGCATCCTTTGAAGGAAATAAGCATGAAAAATGCCTTTTTTACTCTGATTTTTCCAATTGCCTAATTTTGCTACTGTCTTGAATGTCTTGGATTATGTTCAAAGCCCAACACAACAGAGTTTCTGTCATACAGATGAGATTTTGTTTCGTTGTGAACTATTCAACCACAACTAAATGTACATTTTCAACCACAGCAATGATGAATATGAACTATTATAGTAACACCCACTACAGTTTGACTCACTAAGTGATATTACTCATCCTATCCTCCTTGTATTTTTCCATTGGTTGGGGTCAGGGGTATAAGCCAGCTGAGGGGGAAACTATAGAAAATTATTAACAAGACAACAATAAATTATGGTAATATTTTCATGTGTATACTATGTTGTTTGAGATATACACCAAGCCTTTATATACATTATCTTAATTGTATATAACTATGAATCGGTAAAGGTACATGTCATTTTTTATATTTTAAAGAGAAGAAAATAAGCCATATATACTAATTAACAGGTGCAGTCATATAGTGAGACAATTGTACATCGAGGATTTAACATAATGTTTTGTTTTGTTTTTTTAATTTTTAGGAATCTTCAATTTGCCTTATTATCCACTTTTCCCCATCAATCAACCCTTTGTAACAGTATCTGGTTCTTCTAAGCCTATTTAGCAACCTCATCTACTTTATAATCAAACTCTCCCCCTTCTTTTCCATGACTCTGGCTGCAATGATTCATCCTTCTGCTTGCCTTTCCCCCATGACTTTAACATCTTGGCTGATTAATGTTGAGCTTCTCTTAGCTTTCTGCCAGTCAACTTTTAGGAATGAGTCAAAAACAATATTATTTTGGGCTCACCATAAGGACTCAACCTCATGTTTTTATTCCAAAATATTTCTACTAACCCATGATACAATAAAATTTCTCTTTTTAAAAATTCTGCAGTTATTTTTTCCTGTCAACAAATATTTTAGCTCTACACTGCAAAACAAATCTTAGATGTAATGTTTTGCCATGGGCTCTATATATTTAATATATTATTTCTATATTTATTTTCAAATCTGAAACTCAAATTACTTTGCAAACATAAATGTTATCCTATAAATGTAGGTAAATTGACTCTTGCACCAAACAAAATGCTCAAAACATACTATTTGTCCTTTCTCTTTTACATCTTTAGGTATGCATAAGAACTGAGAGGCATAGCAATAAAAAGTATGTCTGAGACATCAAATACAGGTTCTGTTGTCTTTGAGTATTAAACATTGGTAAAGCCTAAGAGTAGCCCAACTTCTACTAACCTCATAAGGTTTTTTCAGGAAGAGGAATAAAGAACGAATTTAGTAGAATAAGAGGAACAACATTGACTATGTGGGAACAAGTGCGAATAGGTTTGTGGCCATGTTGGTTTATTGTGCAATCACAATCTTAGATAACGTAAATTGTTGGCTACGTTTGTTCCACAAATTGCTCTTCTCAGCAGCATGGCTAGGAGTGTGTTACTGAAATGTGAAATGGATACAGCCTAATATCTATCAGAATGGGCTAAATAAATTACACTGAAATATTATAGGAACTTTAATTTTCAGTGACTTAACATAACCAAGTTTTATTTTTTGTTCTGTGTCTGCCGTGGTAAATAAAGGAGTTTTGCTCATTGTAGAATGAGAGATTTTGAAAACAGAGCAGCCTGTCTGTCTGGAGGGAAAAGAGAGCATGCTTGACCCGGTTTCCAACCAAACAGGAAGTGATACATCACTTCTGGTCATAACACATGCCTCTGCTTATTATACTTCCTGGGCCCCTTGTAGCTGGATTGTCACAGTAATATTTAATGAATAGCACTACTGTCTATAGCACAACAATACTAGTCTGTTGTTAGGATAATCCACAGAACTGTGTCATGGGAAACCATAAAGTTTAAAAGGACAAGTAATTAATTCAAGAGAATATATTAATATCTGTCACTTACACAGACCTGGGTTCGATTCCTGGGTTGGGAGGATCCCCTGGAGAAGAAAATGGAAACCTACTCCAGTATTCTTGCCTGGAGAATTCCACCAGGCTCAGAGGAGCCTGGTGGGCTACAGTCCATGGGGTCACAAGAGTCAGACATGACCTCATGATTAAACAATAGTGATACTTAAAAGGTTTCCCCAGTGGCTCAGGAGTAAAAGAACACACCTGCCAATGCAAGAGATGTGGGTTCTGTCCCTGGGTCAGGAAGATTCCCTGGAGGAGGAGATGGGAACCCACTCCAGGATTCTTGCCTGGGAAATCCCATGGATGGAGGAACCTGGTGGGCGAGAGTAAATGGGGTTGCAGAGTTAGACATGACTGAGCACATATATGACACTTAAAATGGTGCCATCAGAGGTGCCCTGAGAAGATAAAATTATCCCAAAATATTGTAGTCCACACATAAATATCATTGTATCAACTTACAGTTGGAAGAACAATTGGAATTTTAGAGATCTAGGATTTAGATAAGCCCTTCTAAAATGATTAGGTCACTCACTTCTGAGACCACTCCTTGGACAATATCTTTCCATGGCTCAGCTTAGTGTGTCACCTACATTTGTAAACCTACTTAAGTGGCACTTTACAAGATATATTCTGCATTCCCCAGTCACTGAAACATTGATGATAAATAGTACAGTATTTGATATTCTTGACACAGGGCGGAAAAAAACTCCAAGATGAAGGAGAACTTTTGTACAGCTCTTCCATTTAACGCAACCTTGCAATAGCATTTAACTTATATTAAATTTGTTTCTCACAGCTCTCATATCCCCAGGTGTTCATATGAAAGCTGAGATTCTTACAAAGACAATATTCTAGCCTTCAGGGTGAATTTTCAAAACCCTGCTTAGGTGAGGCACATACAAAATCTGTTAGTTTATTGCATTTTGGGCGCATTTGCTTCTGCAGTGTTTTGAACATTCACCTTTTCAGGGTAGCACATTCATTAAAAAACATCTCATGAGTGTGATATGAACTCAAATTTGAGCACACAGACTTGAATGAATAAAGAGGCACTTACAGATTTCAGATAATAGTCATATTCATAGGTTTTTAAAATTTTTTTAACCTAGCTCTAAGCCAACATAATTTCACACAGTGGAACAGAATGAATAGTAAAATTATTACCTAGTCCTTAAGATGGTATACAGTATCAATTTCTGGAATTAAAAATATGAGACAGCTATACTTAATGACTCCCTCCTGCTGATAAAACTTTAAACACAGTGTAAATAAACAACAAACCTAATTTAAGCTAGCTTTTTTTTTTTAAGTCTTCAACCTATTTCTAATTTTAAGATGTTTTTCTCTAATGGTTAGTGATTTTTTTTTTCAGATTAATATCTGCTCCTTCACCAAAGTTCAGGGGAAAACCTATTGAATGTTCCTTGATTATTAATTACATAGTCCCCTAACATAACTTTGTGATGTGCTTATTCCCTCTGTTATGTCAAACTCTGTGACCCAATGGACTGTAGCCCACCAGGTTCTTCTGTCCATGCGGATTCTCCAGGCAAGAATACTTCAGTGGGTTGCCATGTCCTCCTCCAGGGGATCTTCCCAACCCAGGGATTGAACCCAGGTCTCCTACATTGCAGGCAGATTCTTTACCATCTGAGCCAGGAATAGCTTGTCACTTCTCCAGGGGATCTTCCTGACAAAGGAATCAAACTAGCATCTCCTGCATTGCAGGAGGATTCTTTACCAGCTGAGCTACAAAGGAAGCCCTGGACTACTTTGATTACTTATAATTAAATTAATCTTTTAAAACTGTAAACCTTTTAGGTGAACACAAGCAGATTAGGGGAGAATGGCAGGCCAGGAAAGTTCATGGGCGTTCTGAGCCCTTTCCCCATACCTTGCCCTCTGCGTCTCTTCCACCTGGCTGTTCCTGAGTTGAGCATACCAAAATCATTACACACAAGGATCTGCAGAACATGCACAACCATCTTCAGAACAACCATCCATGAGAAAGAGAAAAAGACGGAACCTACGAGAAAAGATCTTCTATAGCTAAAGACATAAAGAACTATAAGACAAGTAGGGGGGCATATTTGCAATAAATTCAAATCTAAATGAGAGCCTTGCTGGATGGAGTATTCTTGGTTGTAGGTTTTTCCCTTTCTTCAGTTTGACTGCACTTTGCCACTCCCTTCTGGCCTGTGGAGTTTCTGTTGAAAAATCAGCTGATAACCTTATGGGAGTTCCCTTGTATGTTATTTGTTGATTTTTCCCTTGCTGCTTTTAGTGTTCTCTATCTTTAATTTTGAGGGCAAGAGGAGAAGGGGATGACAGAGGATGAGATGGCTGGATGGCATCACTGACACGATGGATGTGAGTCTCAGTGAACTCCGGGAGTTGGTGATGGACAGGGAGGCCTGGCGTGCTGCGATTCATGGGGTCGCAAAGAGTCAGACACGACTGAGTGACTGATCTGATCTGATCTGATCTTTAATTTTTGTCATTTTGATTATAATGTGTCTTGGTGTATTCCTCTTTGGGTTACTCCTGTATGGGACTCTGCATTTCCTGGACTTGGCTATTTCATTTCCTGAGTTAAAGAGATTTTCCATTATTATCTATTCACATATTTTCTTGGCCCCTTTCTTTCTCTCTTCTTCTGAGATAACTATAATGCAAATATTAGTGGGATGGATGTTGTACCAGAGGCTCCTTCAAACTGTCCTCATTTTTGTTTTTTCTTTTTTGTTCAGTGGCAGTGGTTCTCTTAGAGAAGACAATGGCAACCCACTCCAGTACTCTTGCCTGGAAAATCCCATGGGCGGAGAAGCCTGGTAGGCTGCAGTTCCATGGGGTCACTAAGAGTCAGACACAACTGAGCGACTTCACTTTCACTTTGATGCATTGGAAAAGGAAATGGCCACCCACTCCAGTGTTCTTGCCTGGAGAATCCCAGGGACGGGGGAGCCTGTGGGCTGCCATCTATGGGGTAGCACAGAGTCAGACACGATTGAAGCGACAGCAGGAACAGTGGTTCCCTTAACTCTATCTTCCAGCTAACTGATTAGTTCTTCTAAATTATTTAGTCTTCTATTGATTCCTTCTAGTATGTTTTTCATTTCAGTTATTCTTCATCTCAGTTTGATTGTTCTTTATATTCTCTAACTCTGTTAAACGCTTCTATCTCCTCACACTTACATCCATTCTCCTCCTGAGTACTTTGATCATCTTTATGATCCTTACTCTGAACTCTTTCTCGGATAGGTTGCTTGTCTCCACATCACTTAGTGCTTTTTCTAGGGTTTCATCCTGTTCCTTTGCCTATAACATATTCTGATGCCTTGTTTTGCCTAAGTTGTTATTGTATTTGTATGTATGTGATAGGTTAGTTAAGTTTTTTGACTTTGGATAAGTGGCCCTCTGTAGGAGACACCCTGTGCGTCCCAGCGGTGCACGCCTCTCTCTTTATACAAGCTATATGCTCTAGGGGTTCACTTTTAAAGGGCTGAATTGGTTCTTCTGTAGTGGCAGGCTACCTATGTGGGCAGTCTGTTAGGCCTTGTGTGGATGCTGCTAACTGCTGCTTAGTGGGACCTGACCAAGAGGTGGCTGGTTGCAGAATCCTAGGTGGCCAAGGCATAATGCTTGTTCACTGGTGGGCAGAGTTAGGGTCCCACAAAGTCTCTGGGGTTAGTACAGGTTTACTGGCAGGTAGAGTTAGTTCCTACAGTCTGGCTGTGGGGCCCAGGGATCCCAGAACTCCTTTCAGATTACAGGAATAGGGAGGGGGTGGATATTTGGCTCCCGACACAGTTGGGTATAGGCTTGAAGTTGGGTGTCCTGAAGGTTGTATTTGCCTGCTATTAAGCCAGGCCAGGGTCCAGCTGATCCCAGGGTAGGATTCTAGTCTATGTTCAGGATTGTAGCTTTTTTGCTTCTGGTGTCTGCCCTCTAATGGATGTAGCTGTTGGAGAGGCTTCCTCAGGCTTTCTGGTTGGAGTGGCCAGTGCCTCTGTGCTGGAGGATGGATGATTTTGGTTCCCTGGTGGAATGGGCTGTGTCTATAGGGTGAGCCCTATGGACAGTGCCCTACAGACAGCCCTATAGACAGTTCACCAGTGCCTGTGAACTCTTTAGTCTTTAGGCAGCCTGTCTGCTGATGGGTGGGGCTGTGTCCCCACTCAGTTGTTTGGCCTGAGGTGTCCCAACAGTGTCCCCTACAGGCTATTGTATAGGGCAGGTCTTTGTGCCACTGAACCAAGATGTCAGCCACTAACACTGTTTATATGGTTGAATGTTCCCTAGTATGTCTGCCATCAGTGTCTATGTCCCTAGGATGAACTGCAGGCACTCCCCTGGTCCCTCCAGAAGATTCTCTAAGACAAGCAGGTAGATCTGGTCTAGGCTTCTATCAAATTATTTCTTTTGCCCTGTATACCTGTGGACATGAGACTTTGTATGTGCCCTTTAAGAATGAAGTCTCTATTTCCCATGGTCCGGTGGGGCTTCTGCAGTTAAGCCCCACTGACCTGCAAAGCCAAATATTCTAGAGGTTCATCTTCCTGGTGGCATACCTCTGGACTGGGATATCTGATGTGAGTTCAAAACTTACTCCTGTAATATAATTATTTTCCCAGGGAGTATGGGATTTGAATTTATCACAGATCTGCCCACAATACTTGTCTTTTTGTAGTTCTTAATGTATTTAGCTACAGAAGATCTTTTCTCATAGGTTCTCATCTTTTTCTCCTTTTCATGGATGATTGTTCTGAAGATGGTTGTGCGTGTTTTGCAGATCCTTGTGTGTAATGATTTTGGTATGCTTAACTCAGGAGCAGCCAGGTGGATGAGATGCAGAGGGCAAGGTATGGAGAAGGGGCTCAGAATGTCCATGTACTTTCCAGGTCTGCCATTCTCCACTAATCTGCATGTGTTCCACAAAGATTTACATATGGGCTTCCCTGGTGGCTCAGAGTAAAGTGTCTGCCCACAATGTGAGAGACCGGGGTTTAATTCCTGGGTCGGGAAGATCCCCTGAAGAAGGAAAGGGCAACCCACTCCAGTATTCATGCCTGGAAAATCCCATAGTCCGAGGAGCCTGGTAAGCTACAGTCCATGGGGTTGCAAAGAGTCAGACACGACTGAGCAATTTTACTTTCACTTCACTATGTGTGTGTGTGTATATATATACACTTTTCTGTATACCTGAAACATTGTAAGTCAACTATGTTTCAATTTAACAAATTAAAAATAGAAGTGGTTAAACAGCCATCTTTTGTTCCCAATCTTTGAGACAATTTATAATATTTAACAATTAAGTATAATTTTACCCATGGATGTGCTTTATCTGACTGAGAAGTTCTCTTCCCTGATTACTTTCTTAATCAATCACTTTTATGTGTATATTGTCCTTGGGGACCATTTCTGGAGACCTTGCCTAAGCAGGGGGACAGGTGAACGTTAGGAAATTGTTTTAAGTCTGATGTGCCCAACATTGTTATATAAAAATAATAACACTTTTTAGAGTTAAAAATAAAAAAAAGATTGTAAGCTTTTGTACCAGATTTTTGTCAATATTGCATTCCTATGTTTAAAAATGTTTAAGCCAGGTGGTACATTTCACAGGGCTAATAGATGCTCAATTTTTAATACATACTTCATATGAACTATGCAAACAAGTCTGGGAAACCCATTAATGTATTAAGACTACTGTTACATATCACAGATTGTCAGAAAAATGATAGTATTTCCCTCATTATTAAATAAATGGAAAAAAAGGAATCAAAATAATTATTCTTTAGAGTGATTATGGTTTTATGACCTGAATATATATTCCATGTGTTTTTCTATCATGTTTTAATCTTTATTAAACAAATATATCAGGCAAATCTCCAATATCGACTCTCTTTAGCTACCTTTTCTACACTATTCTATTACCTGAAAATAAAACCTTTATATAGCACTGTCAACATAATCTAGCAGTCAGTATCCATCACATTAAATAAATGTGAGACTAATTGCCTTTTTCTTATCAACAACCTTTCTGTCTTCCAGAATTTTAGTAAGATATTCACTTTTTTCTGCTGTGTTTTCCAGTAAGATTTATTTTAATCCAGGAGGCTATATCCTGGGACTTTTTTTCACTATTCTACAATTATTCATTTTTTTACACATATTTATATAAATTTATGAGTTAACTATACTTACCTATTGGAGAAGGCAATGGCACCTCACTCTAGTTCTCTTACCTGGAAAATCCCATGGATGGAGGAGCCTGGTAGGCTGCAGTCCATGAGGTTGCAAAGAGTCGAACACGACTCAGCAACTTCACTTTCACTTTTCTCTTTCATGCACTGGAGAAGGAAATGGCAACCCAGTCCAATGTTCTTGCCTAGAGAACCCCGGGGACGGGAGAGCCTGGTGGGCTGCCGTCTCTGGGGTCACACAGAGTCAGACTCGACTGAAGTGACTTAGCAGCATCAGCATACTTACCTATATTTATCAATTTCTCCGTATATATAATTGAGGTTTTGACCATTGTATCAACTGACATAAATAACTAGTTTACTTAATTTCTTCTAGAATCCTTTCTCTTATTTACTCATTCAGCAGATATTTATGTAACAAGTATTTTAATCCAGAAACTCTACTTGATACTGAATATTAATCTATGTACAGGACATGAAAGGATCCTACCTTCGTAGAAACAGGTGAAAGATGTGGAGCATTCAGGAGGAATTCCTAACTAGAGTTTTGGAGATGTGGGAATATTCCTAAGAGAAATAACGTCTATGCTAAAACATGAAGGCTAAAGAGGAACGAGCTAGATAAAAAGGCTGCCATCCTCATGTGTGTATGTGTGTGTGTGTGTTTATGAATGAAAGAGAGAAACAGAGAGACACTGTGTATGTGTGTATATTAGGATAGGGAAGAAGGCAGGAAGGGTGCAAAGTGAAGGCAGGCTAGGGAAGAAGGAATTTCAGGAATAGGATATAGCTTTTAGTGAATTGCTGCTACTAAGGCTGCAGCAGTTTAATATGGTTAGGATAATAGTAGAAAGTACATCATACATTTCTTGACAACATAAGTAGATTTTCGATGAATCTCGTGAAAGTTAAGCTTTTTAGAGGCCTTGGAAGGGACTGTAGTAATGTATTCATATATCTAGATTTATATCTATACACAACTTATGAAAATGAGCTTGTTGTTTAGTCGCTCAGTTGTGTCCCTTTTTTTGCAACCCTGTGGACGGTAGCTTGCCAGGCTACTTTGTCCATGGGATTTTCCAGGCAAGAATACTGGAGTGGGTTGCCATTTCCTCCTCCAGGGCATCTTCCCAACCCAGGAATCGAACCCACATCTCCTTCATTGCAAGTGGATTCTTTACTGCTGAGCCACTGGGGAATCCCATGAAGATAAGGTATTTTACCTCAATTGATTAAGACCACTGTGTCTTTCTATGCTTTCCTTTGTGTTACAAGATGTTAGGGTGGCCACCAAAATGAAAATTGAGTTGGGGATTCTCTTGATTGAGGTGCTGTGGGATATTTTATATGGTTCACAGTTATTTCTGTGTTTAGTGGTTATTTTGAGTTAACCACTATACCCACAGAAATATCTTCCAAAAAAACTGTATTAAGTAATTAGGAGGAGTGAATTTAAAAAATTCATTGGAAAGAGATTTAAATTTCTTGTTGTTTAGATATGGAATAATGGTGTTGATGAAGATAATGTAAAATTTATGTGTACCACTAGAAAGAGGACACTGATCACAAATTGTTTAATGATGTTCAATTCAAAGGGTCAGTCAAGCAGATTATATTGATAGAAAATTGAAATAACTTTTTCCAAATTCGATAATAATCCTATTTTCAGTAAAAATAATGATAATGAATTTATATGCTGATATAATCTTTTTATGGGCTTCCCTAGTGGCTCAGTGGTAAAGAATCTGCCTGCTAATGCAGGAGATGGGGGTTCAGTCTCTGTATGGGGAAGATTTCCTAGAGAAGGAAATGGCAACCCACTCTAGTATTCTTGCCTGGAGAATACCAAGGACAGAGGAGCATGGAATGCTATGGTCCATGGGGTCGCAAAGAGTTGGACATGACTGAGCTTGAAACAAGTACTCTTTTTATATGACATAATGGTTTACATGTTCTGGTTTAGATTTATATACATTCTTGTATGTAAATCTCCTTTAGGGTAGCAAAAATGTACCTCTCTTTTGTATTTCCCCTTTCTGAAGCAAAATATTATTGATACTTATCATTTGTATGACCTTTGTGCCTCCAAACAACTTTCATTTACCCTGTCCCATTCAATTATAACAATAAAAAGGAAGTATATTCTCATTTTTCAGAGATGGAAACTACAGTTTGGTAGGTTAAATGACTTACCAAATTTGTAATTGTAGGTGTAGAACCTTGATATATCTTCAGACACTGCATCCAGAGAGCATTCCATTATACCGTATCTTCTCAACACATTTATTTATAAAATATACAATAGTCATTAAAATACATTAGATTTTCTTTTATAAGTATTATTTACTGACCATAAAGTCAGCCACAAATCACAAACTAAGCATAAAAGTAACCTTGTCCTCTCAGGATGAAACCCTAAGCTATCAACAACATTGGTGAGAGTTATTACATGGTATAGATTATTTAAAAGATCAAAATATTGGAGAAAAATTCTGATGAAACAATTTAATATCTCCGTTATTTTCATTAACATATACAAAACTTGTTAGGTCAGATATTTGTGTCATTATTTAAAGTACAGCTTATATTATTCATGATAGATATGGTCTTTTATCATTTTTTTGAATATTGAAATATTAAAAGAGTTAAATGGTTGGGAAAGTATCTGCTCCTCATTATTATTTGATTATCCTATTCTTACTGACATTATAATGGATGAATATGATATGTTGTGGAACATAATGTCAAAAACAATTCCAACATTGCCTCTGAAGCCAAAATTCTTTTTTCTAATAATTGCTAATGGTCTAGTTAGGAGACATTTTACTATTCTTCTCATGATTTTTTAAAGTATTCAATTAGAGATTTTTCAATTATTCAAATAGATTTTTTTAACCCAAAAGAGACTACCATTGGCATTTAACTTGCCTCTTTGCCTCCTCTTCATCTCTTCTTTTAAGGGGAAAATCTTTTTTCATCTTTATTTTTTGGTATATATTCATATGAGAGAAAATAAAAGTATCTCAAACCTGGGTTCAAAAAATTGTATTATATTTCAAATGCTGACATTTAAAAAATAATGCTTTCAGCACAAAAGAAAAACAGTAAAGCATAACCATATTATTCACAAGACATGTTTTAAGATGTATATGTCTTTGTTCCATACTAGAAGCAGAAACCACTCAAAATATCTTAAACCCAAAGGGAAACAGTGTATTAGGTGCTTATAGACTTGTTGGAGAGGCTCTATATTGAGCCTACAAGGCATGACTAGAAGAACATGTCAGGACTGATTTACTGGGGAACTAATGCTAAAAATAAGTAAGATGAGGAGTCAGGAACTACCACTGGGAAGTTCTAATTACTAATATTTTATCACTTTTACTCTTTCATTTTTTATTCACCTTGTTATTAGTTGTTGAAGTAATGCAGCATACAAATCCGATCTGACCTTGAACTTCCCTTCATTGGAAAACCTATTAAAGTGCCTTCTCTTCTAAAAAGTGACTTACTGAACTGTTTTGAATATATTGCTTTTCTTTGTATAAAATAGTCCATACAATACTCCTGTTCTCAATGTGTCCCTAAATCAGAAGCCCTAAAGGACACTGTTTTTTGTTGTTTGTATGATATTCAACCTGGTGTATAAAACCATGTGCACCTAGAGCACTATATAAATAATAAATAATAATATTTATGTCCTTCAGGGGAAGACTGAAAACTTTTTTACTTTAATTGAGTTCTTCTGTTTGTGCTTTTGATGTTTTATTTATTGTATGCTTTGTCGGAAGGATTTTTCTGTTTATTGTAGTTCCTGTTCTATTTCAGCACTGGAAATAGCTCCTGTCTTGTGTTGCCCTTTTCTTTGAAATTTTGTTTAATTTCTGTCAGATGAAGGTGCTTTGGAGGCTGCAGGGCACTTGTGTCAATAAATTAAGGATATAAAAAAATTCTATCTGTCATTTTTTTTTACCTACTATACAACAGTCATCAATGTACCAGGAAAAATTACTTTAGTCACAATTCCCTCACAGATAAATTTATTTTCTTGTTTTCCCCTGATGACCTTCTAATTTTTGGGTGTAATCAAATTGTAGTGAAAGCCAGTAAATTATACACATGTTATTCTTCAGTCTAAACTTTAGCCAGTGCTAGAGCCTTCAACCCTGGCGATAAAGTCGGAAACAGAACAAAACCTCCCTTTCAGGGGTGCATCTGTGACCAAAAACTGCATGCCCCTGGCCTCCAAGGGGGATAAGCTGCATGGTGTAAATAACTGCACATCACTTGGCCTGAGTAATGTCAATCAGAGATACTGTGGAATTGTGTAAGTCTTTTGCTGCTATAGCTTTCGGGCAACCACATGGTCAATCCATCAGTGCATGCTGCCCACCATAACTAAGGCAGAAACCAGGGACAGAATATAATTTAGTTCATATGAACAAACTTTCTCTTCGGAGATATGTGAGATAGTGTGACTTTGGGCAATTTATTGACATTACTGACTCAGTTTTCTCATCTATAGAAATATGAACAGAAATATCACCTTAAAGTGTTGTGGGGAGGAATGAAAAAGGTAACATATATAAAGTGATTAGCACATAATAAATGTTAAGAAATGATATTTTAATGTCCTATTAATAATGGACACTCTTCTTGTTCATTACTTATAATCATCACTTTGGGTGAATGCCAGAGTAGTCAACGTTATCCTCCCTTAGGGAGTATTCCTGATTGAGGAGGATCCATCTGGTCTGGGAATTTAATAACCATGTGTAGGAATTCTAATTGAAAAATAAAAAGAAAAGAAGAAGAAGAAGTATACTCTTTCACTCAACTATGTATTCAAATAAAATTTTTGAGGCTATATTATGTGATCAGCATTGTGCTATCTATTGAGTCTCTAAAGAAGAATAAAAGCATGTCCTTCCTTTGACAAGCACATAGATACTTCAACTGATTTATTTCAGTGCAATATAATCTAAAATATAAAGCAAATTACACAGAATAGACCAGAAAGCCACCAACCTTTTAATAGGAATACAGAGTAGAGGAACCACAGGCAGTATCAAGACCTAACACAGGAAGCAAGACAGGGTTGGGTTTGTAAAAGTCACTAGACCAGGACAGTTTTGGGTAAAAGACATCTAGGAAAAGTGAGTGAGAGAAAGAGAGAGATTATATCATTTTAATTTTTTAAGTGGGTGAATAATGGCATATTAGAGATAAGGATGGAAGGGAAACTTAATGTAAAGAATATATATATATATATATATATATATATATATATATAATATGAGCAATATAAATAAAAAGATTTAGGAATGTTAAGCGTAAAGTTAGCACATCTAGGTTTTATTTTCTCTCTTGCCCTTTCCTAGATGTATCTATTTTTGTTCAAGTTTCTTTATATAGTAAATTTGACAGGGACAGGGTAAAAAGTTAAGACAGTAATTTTTAAAAAATAATTGCAGAAGCACCTGCATATAATAAACATTAAAATTGTTGATTGTTATTCATATTGAAAAATAAGCCAATATTATGAATTTCATGCAATTCAGGAAAATATGCCATAAAATATTAGGTTTTATTTTGCCTTTCATATTAAATAATTTTTTCATGTTGTCACCTCTGTGTGTGTAAAACTTACACAATGTCCTAGAAATTCTGGTATGATTTTTATGAATGATGTTATGGCAGAGTCTACTTTATCTAAATGTGTGGTTTCTCCTTTCATGGTGTGAAATTTGGTTCATTCAATTTAACTCTATCAAGTCAGACCTCTTAAATGGTTAAAAAAGAAAAATGGAAGCAGTGATAATTACTCACTAACTTGAATTAATATGACTACATTATGCCCTAATAACTGCAGTTTACTCATGTCTCCCCTGTAATATTCTAAAATTAATTTCATTTTATGCTTTCAAATAATCAGTTTATTTATAAAGGTTAACCATCTTTCTTGGCAAAGTTATTCTTCTCATTACTTACTGGGTTGTGAAATGATGCCAAATTTGCAAATGAAGACAGTTCTATTTCTTCTGCTCTCGTTGGTGTTGAAAGAGCAGTGTGGGAAGAGAATAAGTCTGTGGACAACTGGGGTACGGAAATCTGATTCCAGTCTCAGTCATTTGCAATGCATGTAGGCACTTCAGTGTTTTCTAGTTCCTCCAATGCAGGAACTAGAAGGTTCAGGGAAAAGGTTTGCCAGGGAAAAGGTTTGTAAGCAACCCAAACATTCCCAATGAGCTGTGCAGGCCACCCCCTTAGATTGTAATAATAGCATATAGAGATTACTGTATGCTAGGCACTTATCCAAGTGTTTTACATTTAGTTCTCACAATGACGCTAAGAAGTAGGACTACAATCATCCTCATTTTATAGGAGGAGGAGCTGAGTCACAAAGAGACTAAGGAGATTCCCCAAGGTCATACAGCTATTAGGTTTTGAAGCTGTGATTCAAAGTTTGGCTGCTGGCTCCAGAATCAATGATCTGAAACATCAAGTTTTGCGGCTTCTCAATATGCAGATTTCATAAAACATTTTAGAATTTGCAGGTAACCGTTCATTTTCCTAATGTAAGATGAAAATAAACCATAGTCAAAAGACTGTAACTTCTTAGCTTTTAGTGTTTAACAAACTAGTAGTCTTCCTTGTAGCTCAGTCTTCCCTATAGCTGAACTGGTAAGGAATCTCCCTGCAACAGGAGACCCAGGTTCGATCCCTGGGTCAGGAAGATCCTCTGGAGAAGAGAACAGCAATCCACTCCAGTATTCTTGCCTGGAGAATCCCATGGACAGAGGAGCCTGGGGGCTGCAGGCCGTGGGATCGCAGTCAGGCATGACTGAGGGACTGCTGCTGCTGCTGCTAAATCGCTTCAGTCGTGTCTGACTCTGTGTGATCCCAGAGATGGCATCCCACCAGGCTCCCCAGTCCCTGGGATTTTCCAGGCAAGAATACTGGAGTGGGTTGCCATTTCCTTCTCCAGTGCATGAAAGTGAAAAATTAAAGTGAAGCCGCGCAGTCGTGTCCGACTCCTAGCGACCCCATGGACTGCAGCCCACCAGGCTTCTCCATCCATGGGATTTTCCAGGCAAGAGTACTGAAGTGGGGTGCCATTGCCTTCTCCGGAGTAGCTAACACTACTAAACTGTTAGTGGTCCTCTTTTCGGCTTATTTTCCCGTTTGGTTTCATTGGATGTCCAATTACACTACTTTAATCTCATTATATAAATATACTGTTCTATAAAAATAGTCTCCAATTTTTTCATGCCCATATGGTCCCCACTTTTAAAAGAGATGTTCTTTGATTTGGGAGATTGTTTATCCTTTGGGGGACACAGTTCTGTATAGAAATAGCAGAAGTATCACTTAAATCTCTAAAGACTTATCAACTCTAAAATATTACCCCTCTGTAGTTTCATAAGCGTCGGATCGAAAATTTATATAGCTTTGCTTTTTGCACTTATTCATTTCATCAGTCTAGTTCTTTGCATTACACACAGTAAATTCAAAGTCTACTATCTTTCACTGTATTTTGTAACAACTTAAATTGTAATATAGTGATTTAAAAAACTATTTTATTTAGATATTGGTGTTAAAGAGTTATTCTAATATAGCCACAGAGTAAATTTGAATCTTACATTTAGAAACATTGGAGAAGGAAATGGCAACCCACTCCAGTATTCTTTCCTGGAGAATCCCAGGGACAGAGGAGCCTGGTGGGCTGCCGTCTATGGTGTTGCACAGAGTCGGACATGACTGAAGCAACTTAGCTTTAGATATTGGTGTTAAAGTTATTCTAATATAGCTACAGAGTAAATTTGAATCTTACATTTAGAAACATAAAGTGTTCCAAAAATGCCCTGTCACCATGCTTGGAGATTATCAGTTGGTCCATAAGATCTACAGGGCAAAGACTGTGAATGGAGTGCTGAAGAAATCACTATAAAGAGACAATAATATGAAGAATGCTTGCTATGCAATAATCCCTTTTAACTCTTAAGATATTTGTGAAGTCACATAAGTAAGTGACTTCAGAAGTAAGTGCTCGAAGGAAAGAAGTAAGAGTATATTGCCCTTCACAAACTGCCTTCCTGGATAGTCCATAAACATCTCTGTCGCTCTCCCCCAGTCACACATGAGTATGTACACTGTAGGGCTATCAGCTTCCTGGTACTCCCATAATGATGACAGGGTCATGTATAACTTGGATGGGCAGATTTTGGAAGGGAATGCTCAGGCATATTGCAAGAATTTGCAGAGCAGTAGGAATCTGGAAACAGACTGTTGGCAGCTCTGCATCCCTTATTAATCATTGTGAGCATGGCAGATGGTCCTCGGGTTATTTTCCAAAAGAAATGGGAACAGGGATATGGAGAGAGGTCTTCCTCTTCTACTGTCCTGATTCAAGTAAGTGAGCCATTACCTTGATATTTAGATGGATAAATAAAAAGCTTTTATTGAGCAATTAATTTATTGAATGTCACCTAGGTTCTAGGTACTATTGTAGGCAGTGGCGATAGAGTCAAGAGGCAAACTTTTGCCTTCATGGAGTTTACGTCCAAATTGTAGCCAGAAACAGATGACAGATAAAACAAAGAAAAATTAATCTGCATACATTATGTTACATTGAGGGTCAGCAAATTAGGACCCGTGATCCAAAAGGGCTCTGTCTTCTGTTTTTGTAAATAAAGTATCGGATTGAAAGTCTGAATGAACTTTTTGACCAACCCAATAGTTTCAGAGGGCTTCCCTGGTGGCTCAGTGGTAAAGAATCCACCTGCCAATGCAGGAGACACAGGTTTGATCCCTGGGTCAGAAAGATCCCCTTGAGAAGGAAATGACAACTCACTCCAGTCTGGGAAATCCCATGGACAGAGGATCCTGGTGGGTACAGTCCATGGGGTTGCAAAGAGCCAGCCATGACTTATCAAATAAACAACAGTAGTTTCAGAACACAGTTTATACTCTCATTCCCCTTTTGCCTTTGGCTGTTTTGTGTCATTGCGCCAGTGTAGAACATTTGCAAAAAAGAGTATATGGCTTGTGTCTGTGCCTTTACAGAAATGTCTGCTGACCTCTGGATTAGATGCTATGAAGTCATATAAATAAAAATAAATCTGGGAAGGGGAAGGAGAACAGAGTGATGAGAGGACCAGTCACTAAGAAGGTAGAGTTTGTGTAAAGCACTAAGGAGATGACAGAGCCAGTCATAACACTTTTAAAGAAAAAGTGTAGCAGGCAGAGAGAATAGCAGGTTCATAGGCTCTGACATAGAAGGGTGCTTGGAATCTTCTAAAAGCAGCAGAGAGGCCAATGTTGCTAGAGAAGAATGAGTAAGGGAGAGAGAGGTAGGAGATCGAGTGGTGGGGCAGAAGGTATCAAGTAATCATATAGTGCCTTGTAGGCCAACATGAGTCCTTTAGCTTGTATTCTGAGTGAGTTGGGAAGCTTTTGGAGGGTTTTGACCAAGTGACATCTGACTTAACATTTTAAAATGATTATCTCTGCCTGCTGAGTTCAGAGCACAGTGATATAGAACTAGGTCAGTGCTAGGAGAGTTCCTGGTAAACGTTATAAGGAACCAAGCATCACAAGAGGTGACTAGAAAGAAAAGAGTGCTGGTGATTAAAAAAAAAAAAAATTATATATATATATATGTATCAATGACAACAATAGAGAACTGATTTCCAATTAAATACCACTGTAATTTAGGACAAGGAGATTATATCATTTAAAAATGGAATAAAATATTATTTCCTATGTTTATGCAAGTTTATTTCTATTATATAACTTATTGTATAAACATTTGCCTGGCTATTCATAAGGTATTTACTAATTAGGATTTAAAAGTTTCTTGCTCCTTCATTTGTTTCCCATAAGGTGGCTGTGATTTGAATGTCCTGTTGTAAAAATGCAGCTAGTCTGTAAAGGGGGAGGGATTGGATATCAGCTAAATTCCTGTACATTTTCTTGCCTTCACTTTTCCCCAATTATCACCCAGAAGTTTGGCAATTTAAAATATGAATCTCTATCACTAACATACATTATCAAGTCTCCACAGTAATAATTTCCCATTAAAATCCTTGAGGTCCAGGTTTTACATGATGAGCTCAGAGATGGCTACATAAATGTGTGGCTCTGCAGGCAACCTGTGTAATCTAATGTAAAAGCCATCATGCCTTTTATGACTTACCCTCAAGAATAACTGGAAACTGCAGTATGAGCAGTAGAGTCCTGAGCTTTAAAAAGGAATATTCAAAAAAATAAACATGGTGACAATATACAGCCTTGACGTACTCCTTTTCCTATTTGGAACCAGTCTGTTGTTCCATGACCAGTTCTAACTGTTGCTTCCTGACCTGCATACAGATTTCTCATACAGATTTCTGGTTCCAAATAGGAAAGGGAGTACGTCAAAGCTGTATATTGTCACCATGTTTATTTAACTTATATGCAGAGTACATCATGAGAAATGCTGGACTGGAGGAAACACAAGCTGGAATCAAGATTGCTGGGAGAAATATCAATAACCTCAGATATGCAGATGACACCACCCTTATGGCAGAAAGTGAAGAGGAACTCAAAAGCCTCTTGATGAAAGTGAAAGTGGAGAGTGAAAAGGTTGGCTTAAAGCTCAACATTCAGAAAACGAAGATCATGGCATCTAGTCCCATCACTACATGGGAAATAGATGGAGAAACAGTGGAAACAGTGTCAGACTTTATTTTTCTGGGCTCCAAAATCACTGCAGATGGTGACTGCAGCCATGAAATTAAAAGACGCTTACTCCTTGGAAGGAAGGTTATGACCAACCTAGATAGCATATTCAAAAGCAGAGACATCACTTTGCCAACAAAGGTTCGCCTAGTCAAGGCTATGGTCTTTCCTGTGGTCATGTATGGATGTGAGAGCTGGACTGTGAAGAAGGCTGAGCGCCGAAGAATAGATGCTTTTGAACTATGGTGTTGGAGAAGACTCTTGAGAGTCCCTTGGACTGCAAGGAGATCCAACCGGTCCATTCTGAAGGAGATCAGACCTGGGATTTCTTTGGAGGGAATGATGCTCAAGCTGAAACTCCAGTATTTTGGCCACCTCATGTGAAGAGTTGACTCATTGGAGAAGACTCTGATGCTGGGAGGGATTGAGGGCAGGAGGAGAAGGGGACGACAGAGGATGAGATGGCTGGATGGCATCACTGACTCGATGAATGTGAGTCTGAGTGACCTCCGAGAGCTGGTGATGGATAGGGAGGCCTGGCGTGCTGCGGTTCATGGGGTCGCAAAGAGTCGGACACGACTGAGCGACTGATCTGATCTGATTCAAAAAAAAGAAAGAATAAAATAGGAAGAGTGTATTCCATTGTGAGTTTTGGATATGTGTACGAGAAGGACATCTCAATAATATCTCTCTAGATTATTGACCTGAAGGATCAACTAGTCAAATACATGGTCGTGCTGATGCAGAGAGTGACCACTGATGATCTTCACTTCAGCAGAGCACTAGGGAAAATATGTTTAGAAAAATGGAAATTTGAATAAAAAATGTGAAAGTCAAATCATAACATTTGATGTTAAAGAGTCAAAGGGAAAGATGAAGGCTGCTGATCCAATGCTCTCCAGGATATTCTGAGGGAAAGGGAGTCCTATGAGATCCTTTAGTTTTCCAAGGAATGAAATAAGAAAGCAAGACTTTAAAAAAATCACCTTGTTAGAAAGATTCTCTAGAAATTATAGGGAAGCATAGAATTTATAGAATATTTCAGATAGAGGAATAATGTATATTTTGTTGAAACCTAGCTGGATAGAATTAATTTATCAGAGCCAACAGATAAATACAATATCATATATTGCTACAGAGTTTATAATTTATAAGGCATTTTACATACATTCTCGTATAAAACCAAGGAGGGTTTGACCAAGGTCAAACCAGTAGTCAAAATATTTTTCAGATGAGAAACCTGACGCAGGAAAATTAAGTGACAGAGAATTTTGGAATCAAGATTGTAACCCAGTTTTTTTTTTTTTAATTCTAACACAGCACATTTTTCAATACCTGTGTTCTCTTTAACATCAATTGAGTTCTATATTATAAAATACAATATTGGACTTTTATACGCAGAAAGTTAGAGGGAAAGAATCACTAACCACCTCCACGTTTTATTATACTTTTTCTGCTTACATATTATCACTGTACTATCTCCTTTGCTCTTTCAATTTTCCAGATAAGGAAACTAAGTCTGATAGTTGTCCAAGCTCAATACAGGAGCGACTGCACAAATCTAGCTCTTCTGACTCCAAAACTCCTGCTTCTTCCATTACACCGTAGAATCTGTGCATTATTCTACCCTTAAAAATTTCATGATAAAGGAAACCGTATGCCAGCAGATCCTAGTGATGTCAACACTGATAAAAGCAAAATAATTTACATTACATTAAAGATTTCCTCTAAATTCTGAATTTCTCCTAGAGGAGCTAACATTTGAACTAGGACTTGGGGGCTTGTAGAGTATTTTCAAAAAAGCAATTAGCATATAGATAGTTTATAAATGTTAAAATGGACAAAAGGATAAATGGATAGGTTGATGATATTTGTTACAAGCCTGGAATTCTGTTTATCTCACTATTGCTTCATTTACTCTTTGAAAGCTTTCTTCGTGTTCTCCTGCATACTCCCAGAGCTGTTAGAACGTCCTCAATGCTTCCATTATGTGAGGTATATTAGACAGTGAGTTCTTTTGCACAAGGATTGAAATCTTGCTAATCACTATACCTGGCACATTTTAGAGGATTTGTTAGATTATTTAGAGGATTTGTTTGTTAGGTGAAATGGATAAAACAAAAGGATAAATGAATAGTACAACAGTTATCTGAAATCATGTGCTTCTTCATGGGAGATGCCCTCTTTTCTCTTTTATAAAATTTTCCCTGATGTCTCCCCAAGGAGACAGTCTCCCCAAGAAGAGTTATCCCCCTGTGATCTCTCAATATTTTATGAAAGAATCGTTATAAACTTTATATATATATATATAATATATCAGATCAGATCAGTCGCTCAGTCATGTCCGACTCTTTGCGACCCCATGAACTGCAGCACGCCAGGCCTCCCTGTCCATCACCAGCTCCCGGAGGTCGCTCAGACTCACACCCATCAAGTCAGTGATGCCATCCAGCCATCTCATCCTCTGTCGTCCACTTCTCCTCCTGCCCTCAATCCCTCCCAGCATCAGAGTCTTCTCCAATGAGTCAACTCTTTGCATGAGGTGGCCAAAATACTGGAGTTTCAGCTTTAGCATCATTCCTTCCAAAGAAATTCCAGGATTGATCTCCTTTAGAATGGACTGGTTGGATCTTCTTGCAGTCCAAGGGACTCTCAAGAGTCTTCTCCAACACCACAGTTCAAAAGCATCAATTCTTTGGCGCTCAGCCTTCTTCACAGTCCAGCTCTCACATCCATACATGACCACAGCAAAGACCATAGCCTTGACTAGGCGAACCTTTGTTGGCAAAGTGATGTCTCTGCTTTTGAATATGCTTATCTAGGTTGGTCATAACTTTCCTTCCAAGGAGTAAGCGTCTTTCAATTTCATGGCTGCAGTCACCATCTGCAGTGATTTTGGAGCCCAGAAAAAGAAAGTCTGACACTGTTTCCACTGTTTCTCCATCTATTTCCCATGTAGTGATGGGACCAGATGCCATGATCTTCGTTTTCTGAATGTTGAGCTTTAAGCCAACCTTTTCACTCTCCACTTTCACTTTCATCAAGAGGCTTTTTAGCCCCTCTTCACTTTCTGCCATAAGAGTGGTGTCATCTGCATATCTGAGGTTATTGATATTTCTCCCAGCAATCTTGATTCCAACTTGTGTTTCTTCCAGTCCAGCATTTCTCATGATGTATTCTGCATAGAAGTTAAATAAACATGGTGACAATATGCAGCCTTGACGTACTCCTTTTCCTATTTGGAACCAGTCTGTTGTTCCATGACCAGTTCTAACTGTTGCTTCCTGACCTGCATACAGATTTCTCAAGAGGCAGATCAGGTGGTCTGGTATTCCCATCTCTTTCAGAATTTTCCATAGTTTATTGTGATCTGCCCAATCAAAGGCTTTGGCATAGTCAATAAAGCAGAAATAGATGTTTTTCTGGAACTCTCTTGCTTTTTCCATGATCCAGCGGATGTTGGCAATTTGATCTCTGGTTCCTCTGCCTTTTAGAGAGAGAGAGAGAGAGCTGATAGAGCACTTAATTGGGTAGATAACTGTCTTTTCACTAGACCAAATATTCCTTGAAAATAGGAATTACTTTTACTCATTATTTTGACACCAATATTATTAATATCTGCTTTCCTGGGAATTCAGATTGCAAAGAATCTGGCTGCAATGCAGGAGACATGGGTTCACTCCCTGAGTTGAGAAGATCCCCAGTATTGTTGCCTGGAGAATTTCATAGATAGAGGAGCCTGGCAGGCTGCAATCCACTTTCAATATAGACACTTTGTAAATATTCATCTTTTTCTACCCTATACTTACTGTTATCTAGAGGGACTTATAAAGGTGGAAATTAAGAAGTAAAGGGAAGAGACGGGGACAACTGAGGATGAGATAGTTGGATGGCATCACTGACTCAATGGACATAAGTTTGAGCAAGCTCTGGGAGTTGGTGATGGACAGGGAAGCCTGGCATGCTTCAGTCCATGGGGGGTTGCAAAGAGTCAGACATGACTGAGCTACTGAACTAAAATGAAGATGTAAAGATGTGTAGCAAATGCAGCATGCCAAGACACAGAGTTATAAATTCATCTTTGAGATTAGGTATGGGGTCCTGTAGTATGGCTGGAGACTCAGTTCAGTTCAGTTCACTCTTTCAGTCGTGTCCGATTCTTTGTGACCCCATGAACTGCAGTACACCAGGCCTCCCTGTCCATCACCAATTCCTGGAGTCCACCTAAACCCATGTCCATTGTTTTGGTAATACCATCCAACAATCTCATCCTCTGTCGTCCCCTTCTCCTCCTGCCCTCAAGCTTTTCCAGCATCAGGGTCTTTTCAAATGAGTCAGCTCTCCGCATGAGGTGGCCAAAGTATTGGAGCTTCAGATTCAACATCAGTCCCTCCAATGAACACCCAGGAATGATCTTTAGGATGGACCGGTTGGATCTCCTTGCAGTCCAAGGGACTCTCAAGAGTCTTCTCCAACACCCCAGTTCAAAAGCATCAAATCTTCTGCGCTCAGCTTTCTTTATAGTCCAACTCTCACATCCATACATGACCTCTGGAAAAACCATAGCCTTGACTAGATGGACCTTTGTTGACAAAGTAATGTCTCTGCTTTTTAGTAGGCTGTCTAGGTTGGTCATAACTTTCCTTCCAAGGAGCAAGCGTCATTTAATTTCATTGCTGCAATCACCATCTGCAGTGATTTAGCAGCCCAGAAAAATAAAGTCTGACACTGTTTCCACTGTTTGCCATCTATTTCCCATGAAGTGATGGGACCAGATGCCATGATCTTCATTTTCTAAATGTTGAGCTTTAAGCCAACTTTTGCACTCTCCTCTTTCACTTTTATCAAGAGGCTCGTTAGTTCTTCACTTTCTGCCATAAAGGTGGTGTCATCTGCATATCTGAGGTTATTGATATTTCTCCTGGCAATCTTGATTCCAGCTTGTGCTTCTTCCAGCCCAGCATTTCTCATGATGGACTCTGCAGAGAAGTTAAATAAGCAGGGTAACAATGTACAGACTTGACATACTCCTTTTCCTATTTGGAACCAGTCTGTTGTTCCATGTCCAGTTCTAACTGTTGCTTCCTGACCTGCATACAGGTTTCTCAAGAGGCAGGTCAGGTGGTCTGGTATTCCCATCTCTTTCAGAATTTTCCAAAGTTTATTGTGATCCAAAGTCTAAAGCTTTGGCATAGTCAATAAAGCAGAAATAGATGTTTTTCTGGAACTCTCTCGCTTTTTTGATGATCCAGCAGATGTTGGCAATTTGATCTCTGGTTCCTCTACCTTTTCTAAAAGCAGCTTAAACAACTGGAAGTTCACGGTTCACATATTGCTGAAACCTGGCTTGGAGAATTTTGAGCATTACTTTACTATCCTGTGAGATGAGTGCAATTGTGCAGTAGTTTGACCATTCTTTGGCATTACCATTCTTTGAGATTGGAATGAAAACTAACTTTTTGTAGTCTTGTGGCCACTGCTGAGTTTTCCAAATTTGCTGACATATTGAGTGCAGCACTTTCACAGCATCATCTTTGAGGATTTGGAATAGCTCCACTGGAATTCCATCGTCTCCACTAGCTTTATTCATAATGATGCTTCCTAAGGCCCACCTGACTTCACATTCCAGGATGTCCGACTCTAGGTGAGTGTGAGTGATCACAAGTTCATGATTATCTGGGTCATGAAGATCTTTTTTGTATAGTTCTTCTGTGTATTCTTGCCAACTCTTAATATCTTCTGCTTCTGTTAGGTCCACACCATTTCTGTCCTTTATTGAGCCCATCTTTGCATGAAATATTCCCTTGGTATCTCTAATTTTCTTGAGGAGATCTCTAGTATTTCCCATTCTATTGTTTTCCTCTATTTCTTTGCACTGATCACTGAAGAAGGCTTTCTTATCTCCTTGCTATTCTTTGGAATTCTGCATTCAGATGTTTATATCTTTCCTTTTCTCCTTTGCTTTTCGCTTCTCTTCTTTTCACAGTTATTTATAAGGCCTCCTCAGACAGCCATTTTGTTTTATTGGATTTCTTTTTCTTGGGGATGGTCTTGCTTCCTGTCTCCTGTACAATGTCATGAACCTTCGTCCATAGTTCATCAGGCACTCTGTCTATCAGATCTCGTCCCTTAAATCTATTTCTCACTCCCACTGTATAGTCATAAGGGATTTGATTTAGGTCATACCTGAATGGTCTAATGGTTTTCTCCACTTTCTTCAATTTCAGTCTTAATTTGGCAATAAGGAGTTCATGATCTGAGCCACAGTCAGCTTCCGGTCTTGTTTTTGCTGACTGTAATACAGCTTCTCCATCTTTGGCTGCAAAGAATGTAATCAGTCTGATTTTTGTGTTGACCATCTGGTGATGTCCATGTGTAGAGTCTTCTCTTTTGTTGTTGGAAGAGGGTGTTTGTTATAACCAGTGCATTCTCTTGGCAGAATTCTGTTAGCCTTTGCCCTTCTTCATTCTGTACACGAAGGCCAAATTTGCCTGTTACTCCAGGTGTTTCTTGACTTCCTACTTTTGCATTCCAGTCCCCTATAATGAAAAGGACATCTTTTGGGGGTGTTAGCTCTAAAAGGTCTTGTAGGTCTTCATAGAACCGTTCAATTTCAGCTTCTTCACCATTACTGGTCTGGGCATAGACTTGGATTACAGTGATATTGAATGGTTTGCCTTGGAAACGAACATAGATCATTCTGTTGTTTTTGAGATTGCATCCAAGTACTGCATTTCGAGCTCTTTTTGTTGACTATGATGGCTACTCCATTTCTTCTGAGGGATTCCTGCCCGCAGTAGTAGATATAATGGTCATCTGAGTTAAATTCACCCATTCCAGTCCATCTTTGTTCTCTGATTCCTAGAATGTTGATGTTCACGCTTACCATCTCCTGTTTGACCACTTCCAATTTGCCTTGATTCATGGACTTCACATTCCAAGTTCCAATGCAATATTGCTCTTTACAGCATTGGACCTTTCTTCTATCACCAGCCCCATCCACAACTGGGTGTTGTTTTTGCTTTGGGTCCATCCCTTCATTCTTTCTGGAGTTATTTCTCCATTGATCTCCAGTAGCATATTAAGCACCTACTGACCTGGGGAGTTCATTTTTCAGTGTCCTATCTTTTTGCTTTTTCATGCTGTTCATGGGGTTCTCAGGGCAAGAATAGTGAAATGGTTTGTAATTCCATTCTCCAGTGGACCACATTCTGTCAGTGGCTGGAGACTAGAACATAGTATTACTTATTGGAATCCTGGTTCATAATTATATCTTTGAGCATCCCTGGTGGCTCAGACAGTAAAGAATCTGCCTGTAATGTAGGAGACCCAGGTTTGATACTAGGTTCTTTGGAATGATCCGCTGGAGAAGGTGATGGCTACACACTCCTATATTCTTGCCTGAAGAATCCCATGTGAGAGGAACCTGAAGGGTTACAGTCGTGTGGGGTCCAAGGAGTCAGACACAACTGAGCAACTAACACATATTTAAATATATCTTTAAGCATAGAATTTCCAACACTCATCACTTGGAACATAAATTAAACCATTTTCTAACAGAATTAGTTTCACTTTGTTACCACCCTATTCTTCTATTAAAACAATAATTTTTTCCTTGACAATATACGTATTACCTTTGTCTTCTAAAATGCTTTGAGTACCTTAAATAGACAGCTTCCTCCATTGGCTCAGCAGTAAGGAATCCATCCGTAATTCAGGAGACACAGGTTTGATCTCTGGGTGAGGAAAATCCCCTGGAGGAGACCATGGCAATCCACTCTAGTATTCTTCCCTGGGAAATCCCTACAACCCATTGGGTCAAAAAAGACTTGGACACGACTCAGCATTTAACTGAAGAAGGCAATGGCAACCCACTTCAGTACTCTTGCCTGGAGAATCCCATGGATGGAGGAGCCTGGTAGGCTCCAGTCCATGGGGTCGCTAGGAGTCGGACATAACTGAATGACTTCACTTTCACTTTTCACTTTCATGCATTGGAGAAGGAAATGGCAAACCACTCCAGTGTTCTTGCCTGGAGAATCCCAGGGACTGGGGAGCCTGGTGGGCTGCCGTCTATGGGGTCGCACAGAGTCAGACACGACTGAAGTGACTTAGCAGCAGCAGCAGCATTAAACAAGAGCAACAACCTTAAAGAGGAGTATAATGCAAATTTAAGTGAGCATTATTGTTATTGTCAAGACTCTTAAAATGCATAGTTACAAAGTTATGGTTTCTTTGCCATGAGATAATTCAGTTCAGTTCAGTCGCTCAGTGATGTCTGACTCTTTGCGACCCTTTGCAGCACGCCAGGCCTCCTTGTCCATCACCAACTCCCAGAGTTCACTCAAACTCATGTCCATCAAGTCAGTGATGACATTCAGCCATCTCATCCTCTGTCACCCCTTCTCCTCCTGCCCACAATCCCTTCCAGCATCAGAGTCTTTTCCAATGAGTCAACTCTTCACATGAGGTGGCCAAAGTATTGGAGTTTCAGCTTTAGCATCAGTCCTTCCAAAGAACACCCAGGACTGATCTCCTTTAGAACAGAAGTTGGATCTTCTTGCAGTCCAAGGGACTCTCAAGAGTCTTCTCCAACACCACAGTTCAAAAGCATCAATTCTTCGGTGCTCAGCTTTCTTCACAGTCCAACTCTCACATCCATACATGACCACTGGAAAAACCTTGGCCTTGACTAGACGAACCTTTGTTGGCAAAGTAATGTCTCTGCTTTTGAATATGCTATCTAGGTTGGTCATAACTGTCCTTCCAAGAAGTCAGCATCTTCTAATTTCATGGCTGCAATCACCATCTGCAGTGATTTTGGAGCCCAGAAAAAGAAAGTCTGACACTGTTTCCAGTGTTTCCCCATCTATTTCCCATGAAGTGATGGGACCGGATGCCATGATCTTAGTTTTCTGAATGTTGAGCTTTAAGCCAACTTTTGCACTCTCCTTTTTCACTTTCATCAAGAGGTTTTTTAGTTCCTCTTCACTTTCTCCCATAAGGGAGGTGCCATCTGCATATCTGAGATTATTGATATTTGTCCCGGCAATCTTGATTCCAGCTTGTGCTTCTTCTTGTCCAGCATTTCTCATGATGTACTCTGCATAGAAGTTAAATAAGCAGGGTGACAATATACAGCCTTGACAAACTCCTTTTCCTTTTTGGAACCAGTCTGTTGTTCCATGTCCAGTTCTAACTGTTGCTTCCTGACCTGCATATAGGTTTAAACATAATGAAAAACTAAACATCATATTTAATACATCCTAGGTCTCAATATTAAACATTTTTTTCAATTAATTTTTCAACATCTTCCAAACTTCGATGTTCATATATTATAAAGGTCCTTTTATTTTGTTTCCAGAGGTTACTGCTGCTGCTGCTAAGTCGCTTCAGTCGTGTCCGACTCTGTGCGACCCCATAGACGGAAGCTCACCAGGCTCCCCTGTCCCTGGGATTCTCCAGGCAAGAACACTGGAGTGGGTTGCCATTTCCTTCTCCAATGCATGAAAGTGAAAAGTGAAAGTGAAGTCGCTCAGTCGTGTCCGACTCCCAGCGACCCCATGGACTGGAGCCCACCAGGCTCCTCCGTCCATGGGATTTTCCAGGCAAAAGTACTGGGGTGGGGTGCCTCCAGAGGTTAAGGGCCATTTAAATGGCCATGGCAGCATCATGCAGACTTGGGTTGGCTATTTCCACTTCATAAATCAACAGCTTTTCTCCTAGAACCGAAAGAGGCTCCAGATGTATGTATTCCTTTTTGAAAGAAACAAAATATTATTAAGCATTTCCAGATAATCTCACTGGTGGATAAATAGTAAAGTTGCCTCAAGGTCCATCAGGGAAGCCCAGAGCTTATACACATGTTATTTGTCAGCAAATACATATTGATTGAATACAAGTTGGTTTGCCTTCTAATTGCTATGTTTCCTTACAAGGAACTCTGTAGATCAGGGATTTTAGTTTATCAAAAGAAAATTAAGTGGTTACAGTATGACTTGACAGACTGAATATGGGGAAATACAAAACAGAGTTACATTTTTTGAAAGGGTCTTTGGGCAATAAAAGTGATTTATAGAACTTCAACATGCCTAAACTTGATATTCCTGGGGGGTATTTAATGATAGGAAGTGTGCAAGAGCTTAAATGTAGGCAATAAATCTCATAGGTCAAGGAAAGGTTCAACTCAAACACTTGGAGCTGAGCTTGTGCTTGTATCCCACAAGTACTTAGGTCTTGGTTCTAAGATACATTGGCCATTACCAGTCTTGTTTTGATACCTTAGATTTTTTTTTTATCTTGGAAATTATTTTGTATTAATTGAAATACAGGTGAAATTTTAAATTCTAAGCATAACCAGAACAATTATTTGATAGTTATATGTAAATCTATTATGGTGGTGGTGGTTTAGTCACTAAGTCATGTCTGACTCTTGTGACGCTATGAACTGTAGCCTGCCAGGCTTCTCTGTCCATGGGATTCTCCAGGCAAGAATACTGGAATGGGTTCCATTTCCTTCTCCAGGGCATCTTCCCAACCCAGGAATCAAACCTGGATGTCCCGTGTTGTCAGAAGATTCTTTACCGACTGAGCTATGAGGGAAGCCCTGTAAATCTATTATAGAACTATGCAAATATAAGATTATGTGTTACTAAATCTTAGCAAGTCATTCTTATTCAGAACCCCCTGATGGCTCAGACGATAAAGCATCTGCCTGCAATGCAGGAGACCTGGGTTCGATTCCTGGGTCGGGAAGATCCCCTGGAGAAGGAAATGCCAGTCCACTCCAGCACTCTTGCCTGGAAAATCCCATGGATGGAGGAGCCTAATAGGCTACAGTCCATGGGGTTGCAAAGAGTGGGACACGACTGAATGACTTCACTTTCACTTTCAGCAAGTCATTTTTATTCAGAACACTTCTTTTTAATGAATTAATATACTTTTATTTGAGGATAATTACAATACAGTGGTGATTTTTGCCATATATCAATATGAATCAGCCATAGGAAATATGTTTCCCCTCCATCCTGAGCACCACCCCCCCACACCCTATCCTTCCAAGTTGTCACAGAGCACTGGCTTTGGGTACCCTGCTTCATACATCAAACTTGCTCTTGTTATGTGTTTTACATAGGGTAATGTGTATGTTTCAGTGGAATTTTACATATGGTAATGTACATGTTTCAATGCTATTCTCTCAAATCATCTCACCTCCTTCTCCCACTGAGTCCAAAAGTCTATTCTTTATGTCTGCGCCTCCTTTGCTGCCCTGTATGTAGGATCATCAATGCCATCTTTCTAGATTCCACATATATGTGTTAATATATGGTATTTGTCTTTCTCTTTCTGACTTATTTCACTCTGTTCAAAAGAATTTAGACCTAAACTATGAGAGTTTGTGGTTAGAGGAAATAATTCTAGAGCTCCCAGGGGGAAGTAATACCTTTTCAGAATGCTAAATGTGGAAATAGAAGTATGTGAAAGGTATTAAAAATTAATTTTGAAGGAAGGAATTAGGAAAGTTTCAAAGAGGATGGAAGGTCTGAGATGGATTTTAATGAGTGGATATGAGTTTTTCTGGTTGACAAAAATTATAGCAAAGCAGCATAAGAAAATATACAAAGGTGGTCAGATATAATATTATGTTATATTTTCAGGGAAAGCATTCCCAGTAAAAGTCAAATTCTTAACAGAATCAACAACATGATATGAAAATCATTCTTCCCTTTGCACTGAGGGCTAAAATCTATCAGTTTCATCTCAAGTCTAGTAATGCATTTTGCATATCTCATGATTATTCCATTTTGCTGTGGACTAAACACATTCATATTAAAACAGATATCCAGCAATGCTAACAACAGAAGTGGGTACAGCGTCATAAATGTAATCCCCTCTCAATGACAGAACAGACAACTTTCCATAGCTTTTATAGAGAAATTTTTGTTTGTGATAACAGAAAGCTTCTTTTTTCCTTTGTCTCCTTTCTTCCTGTTTCTTGACCCTTTCTTCAATCTGGCTGTTGTGAACAGAACGCCTGTAAATTCAGATGCACAGAGGAATAAAACAAACATATAAACAAAAAATCAAGATATATCCAGTTAGCCCTAAATTTTCTCTAATGAGAGCTCCTCATTTCTGCCTCTTTTCAACTACTCTGAATGAATTAAATCCAGAGTTTACTATATAACTCATGAAATTCTGAAGACAAAGACAGTTTGCTGGAATTCTACTCCATTTTAAATGACAAAGCTGTCTCTATGAAAATTTTAACACCAATGTATATCTTTTAATGGACTTCTAAACATAGCTTGGAATTCTTAGAATTATCACTCAGCAAAGTCACATTAAATTCCTATTTGTCATCACTTTACATGGAATAATTAACAAGCATACAGTTGTATCTGAGAAGTCATTATGTTGCAGATTTGAAATTATTTGATATTATTGTCTTTTAATTTTAGAAAAATTATGAGCAGATCTGTGAAAATATGACAACATTCTAAAAATTTATAAAAATTTATTCATATTTTCTATAATTTAATTCAATAAGCATTTGAAGTGAAGTGAAAGTCACTCAGTCATGTGTAGTCCATGAAATTCTTCAGGCCAGAATACTGGAGTGGGTAACCTTTCCCTTCTCCAGGGGATCTTCCCAGCCCAGGAATTGAACCCAGGTATCCCACATTGCAAACAGCTTCTTTACCAGTTGAGCTGCAAGGGAAGCCCAAGAATGCTAGAGTGGTTAGCCTATCCCTTCTCCAGGGATCTTCCTGACCCAAGAATCGAGCCAGTGTCTCCTGCATTGCAGGTGTATTCTTTCATAACTGAGCTATCAGGGAAGCCCAATAAGCATTTACTGAGTGCATACTAGGGCTTCCCCGGTGGCTCAGATGATAAAGAATCTATCTGCAATGCAGGAGACCCAGGTTTGATCCCTGGGTTGGGAAGATCCTCTGGAGAAGGGAATGGCTACCCACTGTACATACTGTTTGCCAAGCTCTGAGATTACATGATGAAGTACAGTTCTACCCTTGTCATTCAGATTCACAGTTTATTGTCACTGATTAGGACCTGCAAATATTTCTGAAGGTCAAGATAGATTTTTATTATGATTCATGATAATTAAAAATGTCCTTAAGTTTAAATATCTAATTTAGCAGTATACCCCCAAATGAAATCTCGTTATCTCTAGTCATAGTCTGGCTCATTCCATTTTTATTAACTATACCAGCTATCATATAGTAACAATAGTCTTTTGTTCTTTTTTTCTCAATCAGTTGTCAAAGTCCTCTTGATTATGTATTTGGAAAAAAATTTTAAAGCAACTCTTTGCTGGCCATTTCTGCATTAACTTGACACCTGTTTACTTCTCATCTATACTATGAAACACTTCCACTTACTTATCTCCAGTATTCTCCTTCCTCAAATCAAATTTGCAAATTGCAGAGACATAATACTCCTGAAGGGGCTTCCCAGGTGGCAATAGTGGTAAAGAACCCACCTACCAATGCAAGAGACACAATAGATGCAGGTTTGATCTCTGGGACAGGGATACCTTGGAGGAGGAAATGGCAACCACTCCAGTATTCTTGCCTGGCAAATCCATGAACAGAGGAGCCTGGTAGGCTGCAGTCCATGAGGCTACAAAGAGTTGGATATGACTGAGCACAATACTCCTGAAAAATACTAGCACTTACTTGGTTAAAGTAAAATCAACTGTGTCCAGTTGTGCCTGTTGTATCCAGAAAAGTCACAAACTCAAGTGTGTAAAAGGGCAGGCACATGGGTAACAAAATGAGTCAAGTGGGTAGAATTAAGACTGTTAGGATTAGGAGAGACCTTGGCATACGTAGGCTCCAAATAAGTCACAGATGGAACTTAATTCCAGCTGACTGCTTTTCTATTGAAATTCAGGCTTATTTTTGAAATTTTTTTTCTGGAAATAATAAAAAATTTCCCAATTTTTAAGACACTGTGTATACCAAACAAAATACAGCTATATATGTTTCAGTAGTTCTAATACACACCTCTTGTTGGATATGGAAGGCTGATGGTTGAGAACTCTGGCCTATAGCATTGGACTAGTTAATGTTACCTGGATTGCATGGCCCAGCAAAACCTAGCCCTGCTGTCTCTTTCTAATGTCATGTCTTATCATTATCATTGCCTAACATTGATGCTGTGCCTGTGTTTTATGGACACTGTGCCTGATATTTGCTGTCTACAACAATTAATGAAGTAGGATTATTATACCCCAAAAGATGCAAAATTTGTTGCAAAGAGGTTGAAAAGTTTAGTAATAGTGATCAGTAGTTGATTCAAGGAGAAGGCAATGGCACCCCACTCCAGTACTCTTGCCCGGAAAATCCCATGGGCGGAGGAGCCTGGCGGGCTGCAGTCCATGGGGTCGTGAAGAGTAGGACATGACTGAGCGACTTCACTTTCACTTTTCACTTTCATGCATTGGAGAAGGAAATGGCAACCCACTCCAGTGTTCTTGCCTGGAGAATCTCAGGGACAGAGGAGCCTGGTGGGCTGCCGTCTATGGGGTCGCACAGAGTTGGACACGACTGAAGCGACTTAGCAGCAGCAGCAGCAGCAGCGTTTATTCAAATACAGCATTGTCCAATTCCAAAGCTTCTGCACCTTACACTTACTTTCCTCTGTTGTTTTGCAGATACATGCACACTCAGAATGTATATTCTTCTAGGAACTCTGTTAGAAAGGAACTAATTTCATCTTCATTTTACAAGTAATGTTAATGATTATATGACTTGACTAAAGTCACAAAACTGTTCAGAGGTAGGACCAGAGAATGAATCCGCACAGCTTAAATCTAGTCTCCTTTCTTGTGAAGCTTTATAGTACACTAAATATAAAAATGAATAAACAAGTAAGTTTTATCAAAATAAAAACTTATTTTTAAATCCACCTCAAATGCCACTTTTCCTATAATGATTTTCTTGTTTGTCTTCACTGGAAGTAATCGCTTCTTCTGCTGAGCTACCATATTACTTTGCTTCTATTTCTCTCATATACGTTGTGTTTAAATGTGCCTGCATCTAACCTCTTTTACTTACACAGCAAGATCCACATGCTGTGATGATGAACAGCACCTTTCTCATAGTTGGAGCCTGGCAAAATTACTGAATGTATTCAGAAATATACAAATTATGGGGTTTTATCTATTTCTTGACACAAGAAGTATCTGTCTAAATGTAATAAAAATGATGATTAAAAATAAAGTACTCTTTAAGAAATCTGTATTTCTCAGCATACCTCTTGCTAATTATGCTTAAAAACCTGGTTCAATATAAGCTATCAAAACTGTTTATTCGATTGTTTAGAAAAAAGATATATTATATATTAATATTAGTCAAATAGAGGAAAAAACTCATTTGATTGGGAAAAGAGTTGGGGCTTAATGGTGAGCAGTACTGTCAACATGCAAACCAATTCCTCTGTAACACATTGCATAAAAACATTTTGTTCAAACCAGTTATCCTGCTGTGTTATGTGGTTTCCTGCCAAAATGTTCCTTCGCTGTCATGTAGATAGCCAAAGCTATCTGTTAGGAAAAATCCCTTCTCTAATCATACAGCCTGATTCAGCACTTTCATATGTCCACAGGAAATAGACACTCATCTTGAAACCATCAGGGATGCATAACCTGATGTCATATAGTCCAAGAGACTACCCTCTCCTAAACTTTGAATCAGAAGTGAATTTAGCACCCAGAGAAAGCTCAAGGTTGAATGCTCTAGGATTGGACTTATTTTTAATTCTATTTTACTGAGAAAATTTTATAAGATAAGGTTAGAATCTTTATGGAGAAGGCAATGGCAACCCACTCCAGTACTCTTGCCTGGAGAATCCCATGGATAGAAGAGCGTGGTAAGCTGCAGTCCGTGGGGTCGCTAGGAGTTGGACACGACTTAGCGACTTCACTTTCACTTTTCACTTCCATGCATTGGAGAAGGAAATGGCAACCCACTCCAGTGTTCTTGCCTGGAGAATCCCAGGAACGGGGGAGCCTAGTGGGCTGCCGTCTCTGGGGTCCAACAGAGTCGGACACGACTGAAGCAACTTAGCAGCAGCAGCAGTAGCAGCAGGATCTTTATAGTCAACTATGGCACTCCAAGATAGTAAACCAGTTAACATTCACTATACATCCTGCAGTTTTATTAGAGTATCTTAGTGAATGATATTGCACCAACTGTTTCCTACTTTATTGCTGTCTTTGTTATGTTAACATGAAAAAAGCATTATAAAATCAAATGCATGAATATTAGAAATAATTCCCTATTATTCCACCCCAAAATAAATAAGATAAATAACATGTAACAGTAATTTATACAGATTCACTTAGCAGGAATTCTGATTTGTACATCGAACAGAAGAGATTCCTAACAGGGCGATGTAGGACTTTATTTTGCACTACAGTTAACAAATTCTCAGGAAAAGTCCAGTTGATCTCAATACCAAAGGTGTTGAGTCCGTATTTCCCACCGTGGTAAAATGTTCACAACCTTGGTGTTACTGATTTAGAAGCCCATACTGAGGGATAAGCAGCTTTGCTTGGCAAAGCTGGTGAAAAGGAGTGTAATAAGCATAGAAGGAAGAGAAGTTTATTTCTGAGGGCAAGGTACAATCTAAGAAGGAAACATTGGATGAGGTGTTTGAAGGTAGATGAACATTGGATGAGGTGTTTAAAGAAAAGAGTGAAATTCAAGAAAGGTATATGTTTAGAATTGTTCCTTAGGGTTGTGGGGTGCAATGTCACCCAAACATAGAGAAACATGAAAGAAAGTGTAACGTGGACAATGACTTTACCCTTTGCTTACTTTTCTTGTCCCAGAAAACATACTCCAGAAAAACATATCAGCAGTCTTTTTATTTCTATAACCATGTATGCATGCATGCGTGTGTGTGTGTGCGTGTGTGTGTGTGTGTGTTTGAAGCTCTGAGGACCAACACAGATAATCATGTACAAGTAGTTATGAGCTCTTCTTTCAGGGACATGTGACTAGCAGTAATCCATGGTACTTGGTGTGAGAAAAGCAATACAATTTAAACATTTCACTATGAGAAGAATTTTGGTTTGCTCAGAGTGGACACTTGCCTTTCATTCACCCAACTTCTAAGGACATCCCTAGAGCAGAGAAGGGGAAAACAACATTTCTCACTCCCAGATCCATAGCAGAGAGAATAAGAGCCCTGTCCCATGGTCAGACTATATTGTTTGAATCTGGCTCTATTGTTTTTTTTACTGTGTGAATTGGGTTAACTTAATCTCTTTCTGCCTCAGTTTTCTCATTTGTTTAAAGATGGGAATAATATTGCATATTTATAGGATTTTTGTTAAAATTGCATTGAACAACTGTTTAGAATGGAGTATATAATACAGAGTAAGCACTCAAGATATAGTGTTTTTCATTAACAGTTTAGTACTACTATTAATTTTAGTGTTACCTGTGAAGAAAGTTGGGTCCTTGTTTTCCCTGGGTTACAGAAAAAGTCTTTTGTGGAGTCCACAACATCGGACTTTATATTTTTCCCACTTTCTCCCACTCTTCATTCTACTTTCTAAATATAATACGTTTTCATTTTAACTATTCACTAACCTGATTATTATTTCTTCCTATTTTGTACAATGTGTTTTTCTATACCATGAAATCTGATTTTTCCAGACATAAAAATCTATTATTAATTATCAAAAAGTTAAGACAAAAATTAAGCTACTTTCTCTAACCATATAGTTATGTAGAAATTAACACAGGAAATATAACTGCATACTCTGCAATTAAAATTATGAGAATCATTATTTATAAAGATTAATTTCCATAAAATTTAATGATTTCACTGATTGGTTTTGAAAAAAGATTCATTCATTATATATTATTCCTAATTTTAATAGAAAACTCTATTTAGTTTGTCTTCAGATTGACATGAAATAATTTTAGTTTAAGTAAACTTTTAATTGAAGTAAACTTTTTAATAGGCATTACCAAAACCTCAAAAGCTGAAAAACATTTCTCTCTACAAATGCAAACTCTTGGAGAAATGCCATTTCTTGGGTCTACCATGTGTCTTCTCCTCTGCATGTTCAAGGATTTTCATCAGGATGGCCAGTGGGTCAAAGGCATCTTTTTCCATGGCTTGACCAAGGCAAATTAGTGCTTGTTAATGCTGACTTTCCTCATTGCAGTCATCTCCCAACCCTGCTGTTTTCTTCCATTAGGCTCGCCATAAGCTGTCAGAAAGGTGTAGTGAGGAATTTCTTATTTCTTTTGAGTCCTGAAAGTATAACATCCATATTTTCTTGCCATTTCTCCTACTCTAGACTTAAGGCAGAATAATTCAGAATGGTCTGCTGCTGCTGCTGCTGCTGCTGCTAAGTTGCTTCAGTCATGTCTGACTCTGTGCAACCCCAGAGATGGCAGCCCACCAGGCTCCTCCGTCCCTGGGATTCTCCAGGCAAGAACACTGGAGTGGGTTGCCATTTCCTTCTCCAATGCATGGAAATGAAAAGTGAAGGTGAAGTTGCTCAGTCGTGTCCAACTTAGCGACCCCATGGACTGCAGCCTACCAGGCTCCTCTGTCCATGGGGTTTTCCAGGCAAGAGTACTGGAGTGGGGTGCCATCGCCTTCTCCACAGAATGGTCTAGAGATGTGCAAAAAGATCAAGCCTCAGTGTTAACGCATGACCAGATCCTATTTCCGTGAAACAACTTCCTCTGTCCTTAGCAGCATCTTCAAAACTTGAATGATCACTAGTAAGGTTTAGGTCATTGAGAATGGTTTTGCAATGCCTTACTGTTGCAAAGCAAATGGGATTCTTTTTTCTTTCTTTACCATAGATAAAACTGATTTTGATTCAGTAAGACAGTCTTCTTCTTTAGGGAGAATTAAACTTTTGTACGGAGAAAGCAATGGCAAGCCACTCCAGTACTCTTGCCTAGAAAATCCCATGGATGGAGGAGCCTGGTCGTAGCAGTCCATGGGGTCGCTACGAGTCGGACGTGACTGAGCGACTTCACTTTTACTTTTCACTTTCACACAATGGAGAAGGCAATGGCAACCCACTCCAGTGTTCTTGCCTGGAGAATCCCAGGGACGGCAGAGCCTGGTGGGCTGCCGTCTATGGGGTCGCAGAGAGTCGGACACAACTGAAGCGACTTAGCAGCAGCAGCAAACTTTTCTAAGGGTCAGGAGGTGCTGATTTGCACATGTGGTGTGATTCAAACCCAAGTGTTTATAAGGAAAGCCTACATCATAAAAATCTGCTGTTCTACCCCTTTCCCACTGAGGCATTATGTCTTTGTTAAGGAACAGTTACATCCATCGTTCTCATTAGTTTGATTAATGGTCTACCTCTAATAGAGGCCACCACCTGACATTTGGGAAAAAAATACATGGCAGGTAATTTTTAAAAATCCAGAACCTGTCCCCTTAACCTAGTTTCATTCCCTTTGGTAAGGGTGGCAATTGGATGTGACACTCATCAGTGGGAGAGGGCTGACATCTTTCTTTCCCTCCCTCTCCAGTTCAATTAAAAGAATGATAGCCTGGCTTTCTGGAGAAGCTGAAGCAAAGGTAGGGAGAGAGCCATTAAATATCCCAGCAAAATAAGCACAGGCTATAGTGCCCACAAATTAACATTTCCTGTCAATTAGAGACCTTAAGGTTTCACTGGAATATTGAATTAATGAAGTGATTCTGTTCCTAATAGGTAACACATCTCATGTGCCTTGCTTATTTTTTCAATTAGAAAAACAAAGAGGTGTAAAAATGGGCCAATTTCAATTTTTTTTTAATGCTGAACTAAAACTTATATTCAAAAGTCTTCATTAAAGAGTTGTTTATGGGTCTCACTACTTTCTTCTGTTTTGGTCTTTAGAATTATTACAATTATTTTTTTCTAGCCCTGATGATTATTGACTGTTTTAATAACAGGATGTGACTGTGGTTTCAGAATCTATTCTGTTCTGAGATAAAGCCCTCTAACTCTTAAAACAGAAAAAGGATATAAAATTGGCCTTTGGTATACCCTTGCCTAGTAGTCTTGTCTTAGTATGTAACTCCTAAAATCACCCTGTTTGCTTCCATTTCCATGCAGAGGAGTCAATAATCCCACTTTCTGTGCTCTCATGACCTAATGGGAAATGGACTTAAATTCTCCCAAATAAATTACAAGTTCTTTTGTTGTTTTGATTGGTTTGCTTTTCCATTTAATGCTCTATTTCCATACCTAAGTCTATTTTCCCTCCAAAGATTAGAGAATCCGTGTTTCTAAGCTATAGTACAAGCTCTTCCCTGCCCCCTTGCCACAAGCAGGATGTTACTTCTTCCTGGAAACTGATGACAGCAGCTGTCCTTGGGCATGGACGTCCTCTTTAATCAAAGTGAGTTCCCTAATGGGCACTATAATGACATTCATTTGCCATTTGGATGTACCTGATGTGACACTTCAGGCAACATCATGATTACTTTCCGTTAAAAATGTAAAATAATCTTACAAAATCAAAAAGGCAGAAATATTGCCTAAAGAAGTTCAGTTTAAAAATAGCAATATTATCATGGTTTTAGAAAAAGTGCTGTAATCTTCTATCTCACAAATTATAATAGTGTGATTTTATATTTAACTTGGTAATAAGATTCTGTATTTGAAAGTAACAGATCTTTTGGTTACCAAAAAATGTGAGTCTATAGACTCTATAACAGGATTTCTTGAGTTAAGATATAGGATGACATTAATTTAATGATAACATTGTTGAGCACATCTTAGAAATAGAACATTTTAAATTTGAAATAATTTTGATAATGGAGAAAATTGCTATATACTACAACTAATATTTAGAACCAGATTAACATTTACAAGGTTTCCTTTTACATAAAATCTTTAAAATCTTTAGTACTACTCTAACTAAAATGCATGCAGGAAAGTGTTCCATGAAAAGCTGAAAGGGATGTTTACCAATGAAAATGGGAACATTTCTCCAGAATATAATATTAATAGTATTTATTAGCTATAATGGAAAGCAATTTTTTAAAAAATTTAGGGAAATTTTTTAATAGTTTCTTATTTTGTTACAATCATTGACCTGGGGGTTTGGAACAATCTTTAGAGCACACACAGTTTATCTTCAGCCTCCTGGAAAGATAGATACTGCCTATAATGAGTTTGTACCTTGTCCAAGCATGATGAATCTGAAAATTAAGGTCAATAGATAGTGTATTTTCCCTTTATAAGAGTCACCAGGAAACATACTTCCTTTTACTCTGTTCCACTGTCTAACAAGACTTAACAGCCAGACTTCTAGCTTCCATAGTGTCACAGAACCAGATCATCAAGCAACATAGAAAGGAAATAAAAGGACAGAATATTGTGATCAATGGCGACTTCCCATGCGATTTTTTGAAACTAACAAACACCTATTACTAAACATCCAATAAGCAGTGATATCAAGTTGCAATACAAATTGAATATAGCTTTGAGTTAGACCTGAATTAAATGCTGACTCTACTGTTGAGGAGCTGTGTATGATCTTCAAAGCTATTGCTCTCAGAGTCTCGGCTTCCTCATCTTAAAATGGGGATTATAGGACCTGCTTTGAAGGAATGTTGTGAGACTTCTAAAAAATCATTCTGGTGTATCATGAACACATGATAATTGGTAGCTATTATCTTTGGCTGTTGACTAATTGACTAGATGTAAAGCACCAAATTGGATGATTTGTTCAGTGGTTAGTTAAGATTGTATATAAAAAAACAATTCTTGCCTTGTAAGGAGACTTAAAGTGAGAAACATTCTATATTGAGTATTATTTACATTATTCTCATACTGGCCCTGTCAAGTAGATACTGTTAAACTACAGATAAAGAACCTTAAAATTGGAGAGTTAGCTTAACTTGACAACATTGGTACTCCAGAATGGGTACTCCTGACCACTATGTTATTACTGAGTGGTATGATACTGTATTATCTCCAAGACAAAGATATATACAATTATGTCTATAGGAAAGTAACTGAGGGAATCACTGTTGCTAGACATAGAGAAGTGCCTCTCTGTATCAGTCTTTCAAATCTGGGTTTGACACTATGGTGTGCAATGAACTAGTAAATTCAACCTAATTTTTGGTCATACTCTTTAAAGAGACAATTCTTGAACACTGAAATCATAAAAAGTAGCAACCCCCTGTCCCATAGGGAACCCCAATTCTCTTGAAAATAAATTAATAAAATAAATTTATATTTGAAGGCTATAGTTTTTTATGGAAGCTGGGGAGACATTTATATTTTATATGATCCTCTTTGCCAAAGATTCTTCTTGTGATCCTTTGTGCCTTCCACTGAGTGGATACCTGATGGTTATGCATGTTGTATTAGTCAAGGTTCTCCAGAGAAACAGAATAGGACGTATATGCAGAGAGATTTCTTTTAAGGAACTAGCTCATACAAGTATAGAGGCTGGCAAACCCCAAATTTGCAGAGTAAGCCAGCAAAGTGGTGATCCAGGAAAATGTTTCTGTTTAAGTTCAAGTCTATAAGCCATCTGCTTATAGATTTCCCTCTTGCTGAGGGACATTAGTCTTTTGTTCTATTCAGACCTTCAGAGGATTAAAGGAGGCCCATCCACAGTATGCAAAGCAATCTGTTTTAGTCAAAGTCAACCAATTTAAATGCTAATCTTATTCCAAAACACCATCATGGAAACATCTAAAACAGTGTTAACCAAATATCTGGGCACTGTGGCCAGTTGAGATATAAAACTAACTATCTCAGAGATTCTTTTGTGGCACAGACTAATCAGTAGCATTCCAAATATCCCAATGTGGTTATTCAGCCACTGGAATTTTATAGGTTATGATTACTGTGATATCATAATCTTTATTTAATAGAGTGCTATCTATATTTTGAGCATTACTTTACTAGCGTGTGATATGAGTGCAATTGTTCGGTAGTTTGAGCACTCCTTGGCATTGCCTTTCTTTGGGATTGGGATGAAAACTGACCTTTTCCAATCTTGTGGCCACTGCTGAGTTTTCCAAATTTGCTGGCATATTGAGTGTAGCACTTTCACAGCATCATCATTCAGGACTTGGAATAGCTCCACTGGAATTCCATCACCTCCACTAGCTTTGTTCGTAGTGATGCTTTCTAAGGCCCATTTGACTTCACATTCCAAGATGTCTGGCTCTAGGTCAGTGATCACATCATCATGATTATCTAGGTCTTGAAGCTCTTTTTTATACAGTTCTTCTGTGTATTCTTGCCACCTCTTCTTAATATCTTCTGCTTCTGTTAGGTCCACACCATCTCTGTCCTTTATCGTGCCCATCTTTGCATGAAATGTTCCTTTGGTATCTCTGATTTTCTATGGCATCTGGTCCCATCACTGCATGGGAAATAGATGGGGAAACAGTGGAAACAGTGTCAGACTTTGTTTTTCTGGGCTCCAAAATCACTGCAGATGGTGATTGCAGCCATGAAATTAAAAGACGCTTGCTCCTTGGAAGGAAAGTTATGACCAACCTAGATAGCATATTCAAAAGCAGAGACATCACTTTGCCAACAAAGGTTCGCCTAGTCAAGGCTATGGTCTTTCCTGTGGTCATGTATGGATGTGAGAGCTGGACTGTGAAGAAGGCTGAGCGCCGAAGAATTGATGCTTTTGAACTGTGGTGTTGGAGAAGACTCTTGAGAGTCCCTTGGACTGCAAGGAGATCCAACCAGTCCATTCTGAAGGAGATCAATCCTGGAATTTCTTTGGAAGTTATGATGCTAAAGCTGAAACTCCAGTATTTTGGCCACCTCATGCGAAGAGTTGACTCGTTGGAGAAGACTCTAATGCTGGGAGGGATTGAGGGCAGGAGGAAAAGGGGACAACAGAGGATGAGATGGCTGGATGGCATCACTGACTCGATGGATGTGAGTCTGAGTGACCTCCGGGAGCTGGTGATGGACAGGGAGGCCTGGCGTGCTGCGGTTCATGGGGTCGCAAAGAGTCGGACACGACTGAACGACTGATCTGACCTGATCTGATCTGATCTGATCTATATTTTAAAGTAAAAATTAAGCTAGGTATATAAGATTATTTCTTTTTCAAGATAAAAATGAAGAAAGAGAATAAAGATTTTGTTTTCATACCTGAAATGCTACAGACATATCTTAATGTCATTGAAAAATGACTCAGTCTCTTTCTTCAAAATTCACTGTTATCCAAAATAACAGAGTGAATTTACTTATTAGAAATATTTTTACTTAAAAAAAAATTCTAGAGATTAAGTAAAGAGTTATTTGGGGATATATGAAAAATACTGGTTTTCAACATAGTCTAATGACATAGTGATTCTGAACATTTTAGTGTGTATATGGGAGCAAAACTCTGAAGATGTTTGCAGCAGTTGAAGTATATTTTCCTCACTGTGCATACTATTACAGATGTTAATATACAGTGTTTCCTGATTCACTTAATTCAGGCATGAAAGAGAAATTCAAACAGCCCACTTCTATAGTCCTTCTGTAAGACAAGCTCTTCCAGTAATTTTATTTACAGAAAAAGAGAAATCTGCTCTGGAGATAATGTATATAATCACAATTTCTAAAAATGGAAAAGCCTTATTGTATTCTTGCTTGGTATCTATTTTATATCATCACCTGAAGCTATGTTCTGTTGCCATTATTTTATTACTAGTAAGAAAAAAAAAATCACTGCTAAGAACCTCAAAATAGAGGACTTATTTTCTTAAGCTGTAATTAAGTTTCAGCATTTTTTTCAAAGAATAATAATGTGAAGGCTCTAAGACTATTGCAGGAGAAGCACTTTGAAGAACGCTTTGTGAATATATTTTGTCCAAAAACAAACTTGAGTCTTTGCAGAAGGGTTAAAGTTCTAGCAGAGAGAACAGTATCAATGTCCTGGTTAAAATAAAATCCTCTGGAATATTTACAAATTATATGTTCAGTCTGCTAATGAAGAAACAGCCGATTTTATCAGAATTAGAACTGTTCTAAGTGCCATATCTTTTTGTTTGTTTTGTTTTGTTTTCCATGATTTTAATTTTTATCACTTGTTTAGGAAAGTTTGATTCTTTTGCTGAGTTTGTAGAAAATTGTCATAACAAATCTGATGTCTTCATCCAGCTCTACTTCTTTCTCAGTCTTATTTTCCAAGGATTCTTCATGAGACCCTTTATTCCTTCTGTTGGATAGGTGTCTGATGATCATAAAGCTTCTGTTACAGCACAAGTTGTCCACAACTTTTCAACTTTCCCATTGTGATCATACAGCCACTGGGAATTTCAGTGATGATTACTATGACAAATTTTTAAATCATTTCTATTGTAAAAACAGCTTGCATTTTCTTAAAGCCCATTATAGGATATCAAATCAACTTTATATTAACTATTGGAAATATCTATTTATTGAAGCTAATTTTTAATTTTCCTTCAACTTTTCTTGAATCTATTTTTTAATCAAATACTGGCCTTTGCAATTCAAGATTAAATCACATTTGATTAATTTCAAGCCATTTTTTCTAGACTTTTGTACTATTATATGTTGTCTCATTGCTTAATATCCTCTCTCATCTAAGAATTTAATTACTGTCATTAACAACCAACTGCAGATCATTTATGAAGATGTTTAACAGAGTTCAATATTACTCTGAATGAAACAAAACACTTCACACTCACTGCCAAAGACTCAAAATATGCTTTTATATTTCCTGTGTATCTCATTAGTAAGCTAGATATAACCTTCTATTATGACCTACATGCTTCCCAGTGGAATTCTCATGATCGTAACATAGCAATGATTTTACTTTCATAAACCAGAAGTTCTTTATTTGGCCTGAATAATGATTTTGTATATATTCATAAATACATTTTTTTTTGGCAGAAAGAGTTCATCCATAGTGTTAAACTAATTTCCAAAATAGTACATAACTCCCAAAATATATAAAATCATGTGCTTTCTTATAGTGTTAGCTGCTCAGTCGTGCCTGACTCTTTGCCGCCCCGTGGACTGTAGCCCACCAGCCTTCTGTGTCCTTGGAGTTCTCCAGGCAAGAATACTGGAGAGGGTTGCCATTTCCTTCTCCAGGGGATCTTCCTAAACCTGGGATCATACCTGCATCTCTTGTCTCCTGCATTGGCAGTTCAGTTCTTCCTAGAACCACCTGGGAAGCCCTAAAGTGATATTTAAAAAATAATGTGTGATGCATTTTACAAATTTATTTTGTAATTTATGATGCATATGGTAGAATGTTACTATTTCCCCTTAGTGTATAACCTCTGGGTTATTCATGTTGCCTGAATTCATTTTCTTGTAAAGCAGATATTTTTCTCAAAAACATGAAATTATGATTTTTGAAAAGGTAACTTTTTAAAATGCATATATTAAATATATGCTATTTTGGATTAAAAAAAGACTCTAGCATCAAAAGTAGAAAAATAAGATCATATTTTTCCATAAACACATAATGTGAACAAATGGGATAAAATCCAGGGATTATAAAATGTTTAGAAAAATAAATCCTGTCTTATGTAATGGTCTTTTCTGAAATTAATATGCTCAGAACATCAAGGAGAATCCAAATTCATCTTACTTTAAAATGTCCTTTCTACTATTTATCCAGAAAAGAAATGAAAGAAATAGATTTTATATTTTAGTATTTTCTAATTAGATGAGTGTGAGTGACTAACAATAACTCAATATCTATTTCATGGACCTTGCTTTACTATTTTAAATGGATTTTCATTAAGGTTGTGCCAGTGGTGGGAGGAGGGGATTGTAATTGTATATTCAGGAGTATTAAAAGAACATTTCCTGTAGGAAACATACAGCTATCTATGCTTTGTTTAATATAGCATAGCCCTGGGATTTCTTTGGAAGGAATGATGCTAAAGCTGAAGCTCCTGTACTTTGGCCACCTCATGCAAAGAGTTGACTCATTGGAAAAGACTCTGATGCTGGGAGGGATTGAGGGCAAGAGGAAAAGGGGACGACAGAGAATGAGATGGCTGGATGGCATCACTGACTCGATGGATGTGAGTCTCAGTGAACTCCGGGAGTTGGTGCTGGACAGGGAAGCCTGGCGTGCTGCGATTCATGGGTTCTCAAAGAGTCGGACATGACTGAGCGACTGATCTGATCTGATCTGATAGTGCTATGCTTAATCAGGGGCCTATTATTAAAGAAAGATACAGAGACTGTGAAGAATGTTAACAAGAGAACAACAAACATGAGGGAATGTTCTGAAAATGACAATGAATGCATTTCAGTTGTAAAGAGTCTGAAGAGAAATATAGTGTCAGTTTTTAAGTATTTTTATAATAAGAGCATAAGATCTCGACTGAGAGAAACTTGTATTTGAATCTAGGTCCTACTCTTATCAGCTCGCCAACTGTGACTATTTCCTCTATGTAAAATTGGAATAATGTCTATTTTGCTAGACTATTGTGAAGAAGAAGATAGCTGACATATCCAGAGTAGTGAGTGTCAGACATGTATAAGTCCTTCTATAAATGAAGTTAGTATTATTTATACCCTTTTTATCAGATATTCATCATAGCAGTTCCAAAGCAGAGTTGCTAGTATTGGTGGAGGATGGAAAATAAAAAGATGGGGTTTCATAACCAGAGAAAACACTGAATCAAGCGGCTCTTTATTTAGCATACTCATACATGGGTGCATTTGGTAGAATTCAATTTTGCTGCATATTATGAGGTACAACATTTATTTCTATTTTTCTCCCTCCCTTTTTCCCTCCCTCCCTTCCTTTCTTTCTTAGAAATGTTGCTAAATATAGCTATGTTCCTTGGCAGGGGATTTAATCATCGAGTCTGATTTTGCCATAATCTTTTCCTCAGATTTCCACCTCAGTAGTAGGTAATAATGTATGACACGGAAGGAATTAGACATTGGGTAGATTTGTTTCTTGCCCTTTGATTAACAACAGCAAGGAGTACTATATATGAAATGCTATATATTAATGTATACTAAACTGTTGGCAAAAACATAAGTGCAATATTCTTTAGATTAGAATAATAAGCTTTTTCAAGTAGGGCTTTTCCTCATTTTTAAAACTCTGCATCTCTGTCTTCTTGATTTTTCCTTAGGTAGTCTTGATATACACTAGAAGAAATAATGTTTGATAACCTTGCATTGTTTTCCAAAACTGTGCCTATGCTGAGGATTGACTTACAATAATCTTGGTTAATGTTTTATTTCATTATTCTTGAGACATAATTTCTCAAAGTTCCTTGTATTATCAATGTGCATATATATATATATAAAATTGCTATCTAATGTGTACAGTTAACACATTTCTATGAATCCATCAGAGTAAAGAGTTTTATAAGGAAAATAGAACATTGTGAACAATAAAACTTTATAAAGAGGTTAGGAACTGAAGGCAGTGTTGAGAAAATATGTGAGCCTAGTCAGCCACCCAAAGGAAACTTTGCCTTGTTTTCTGTTAATTATCTGAGAGACTTGATTTATAATTTTATAACTTACTGAAATAAATTATTAAATGTAACACGCATTCAGCCACACACAGGCCAGACCAGGTTCACTATGTATCAGGTACAGATATTTGGATCAGATCAGATCAGTCGCTCAGTCCTATCCGACTCTGCGACCCCATGAATCGCAGCACGCCAGGCCTCCCTGTCCATCACCAACTCCCGGAGGTCACTCAGACTCACATCCATCGAGTCAGTGATGCCATCCAGCCATCTCATCCTCTGTCATCCCCTTCTCCTCCTGCCCCCAATCCCTCCCAGCATCAGAGTCTTCTCCAATGAGTCAACTCTTCCCATGAGGTGGCCAAAGTACTGGAGTTTCAGCTTTAGCACCATTCCTTCCAAAGAAATCCCAGGGCTGATCTCCTTCAGAATGGACTGGTTGGATCTCCTTGCAGTCCAAGGGACTCTCAAGAGTCTTCTCCAACACCAGAGATATTTGTATAAAATCTCATTTAAACTTCTCAGTAACTCCATTTCAGAATTAAGAAAATGTAAATACAAAGAGATAAACTAATCCACTCAAGGTCACATTGTTCCAAAACAAAGTAGTCTAACTCTAGAGGCCGTTGTTATGGCATTAGACATCCGTTAGCTTTGACTGTGAATTGGAAGATTCAGAAAATGAAGGATTAAAAAAGCTACAAGAGTCATTCCTTGTGGGTAGAGGCTACCCTATATTGCTTCTTGGATTGGTTTGGGGGAACGACAGAGGGTATAAGCAAAGTGATTTTTTTAATCATCTGACCGCTTTGGTCAAAATCATGAAGTTGAACACCTAAAAGGATGAGGTGAGAGTGAAATAAAAGGACTAACAAGGAAGCATAGGTTGCAGGTTAATTGTAACAATAAATGTCATTGATTAAACACACATATGCAGGTACTGTGGCAACAACTTTTTATGTTGTGGTGGATTGCAAAAATGGCCACAGTTCTCTACTGTCCTTGCCCCTTTGCAATGTGATTTTGTAACTCTTTGCATTAAGAGATAGAAGCAATTTTACCAATCCTTGAATCTTGGCTGGTTGCCCTTGTTATTGCTTTGACCAATGGGATGTGGCAGAAGTAACATTTTATGCCATTTCTGAGCTTTGGTTTCAAGTGGACTCGGGGCATTTATTTGTTCTCTGTCTTGAAACCTCTACCACACCATGAGAAAACCCTGATGAAAACGCTTGGCCCTATTATCCTCATCACCCTAGATAGAAGTTAGCCAGCTGCCAGGCAAAGACCCTGAAAAAGTCTTGGTGAAACCTGTCAAGTCCAGCCTAAATCAACAGATCTGCTTAGATGTTTTATAAACTTAGGAGCAGAAATAAATAAGCCATTAAATTTTTAGTGTATTTTATGCAGCAATGGATAAATGTTACATACATGTTACCTCCTAAAATCTTAAAACAGCATTTTTTGGTATCAATATTATTAACGTTTCAGAGATAACAACTCTCTTTACTAGCAATGTAGCAATGATGAGGGCCAGTATTTTCTGTGCAGTTTTGACATTATGCCCAGGGCTTGTTCCTCTCAGAAGGGAAAATGTTAAGCAATTGTCTATTAATGAAGATCTAGTTATAAATTTCTCCTTACTTTCAATTCAAATCTTTAAATCATGAATCAAGGCAATTTTTTTGAAGCAAATTCCAATATCCATGGAAATGGCTTCACATTCCAACACAAGCCAGTTTATTTGCTTAACATTATAAAAAGATAGGCCAAAATCCAGAACTGAAGCAAAGCTCATTTATTTATTCAACAAACATTTATTAAGTTCCTGCCATATGCTGGGTCCTGTGTTTGTCACTGTTGTGTAATTAATTTAAAGAGAATCTATGATTTCAGAAAAAAACTTTAAGCTGAATAATTTAGGCAGAACAAAGCAAGTTATTCATAAAGATGCAGACTAATTGGAAATGTCCTAGTTTAAATGCTATACTTATGCGGCAGTGAGAAGGCTATGGATCTAAAGAGAATGCACGTGAAGTTCTAAAACAATTTGTCAAAATAATTAAACATATTAAGAGTAGTACTTGGAACCAAATTTCTTCAACCCACTCTGTAGAGAAGTCAGTATAAATTTGGTGCAGCATTTTATAACACGAGGTATAGTGCAACAGTAAGCCCAAGTCCAATGCTGAAAGATGGACCTGGCTTTATATATTGCCATAGGCAGAACTGGGAATCACACCAAGTACCAGCAGGCTAGAGCCACCAGTTCAAAATGGCATTTGCTATTTGTTTGGTATGCAGCTCTGTTTCCTTCTCATCGCCTCCAGCTCATAAAAACACTAGCTTCTTCCAGAAAGACTCTCTCTGTAGAGAATTCTAGGCTTGACCAACCATGGAGAAATAAATTTTCTTTTCTCTCACAGTGTATAATTTTCTCTTTCTAACTCCAGAGAAGGAACCATTGATAGCAGTTAATGGTATTTGTCTTCAGAAAACAAAAGGGTCTGACTCAGAATTTTACAAGATCTAATTTATTTTCTTATTACAAAGAAAAGTTCCAACACCTTGTCACTGCCAGACCCAAAGAGTCTTTCTCTCAGGTTAAAAAGAAAGTTTCTACAGTGTTTGAGTTATATTACTGTGAATAAATACATAGTAAATAATACAAATTCTATTTTATGATGATCTCAAAAATAGTAGCCTATGTCAAGGAAAACAGAAAATTTCTCTTTACTGGTTAAAGTAATGAAAAGACAGTCCCTCCGTGTCATGTCCCTGAATATGTTTAACCACATGTTTTATGACCTCAAATCCCAAAAGAATGACTCGTTCATTTCACTTTGAGTTCACAAATATATAGATGCCCAGTTATTAAATAATGCTACATGTTTTTTAATGTGTTGTTTGTAGTCAAGACCACTTACTTAAAGCCAACCATGTAGACAGAGTAAAAAGAGAAAACAAATTCCAGATGTGATAGGCTTCCATGATTGAAATTCTCCATGGAGTCATTGCCATGTGTTTAACACCTGAGTTTCAGGAGATGCCAGCCCATTTTGCCTAAGTGGGCACTGGCCTTGTGATTTATTCAAGCTGTGCTTTCTCTGCTCTGCTCTCAAGGTGCTTGTGTTAAAAGAGTTATACCTCGTCCCCACTGACTTGTTTTAGACCCCCGTAGCCTCAGTCCAGTTCAACAAATCTTTATTGAAGGCCTACCAAGCATTGTTATTTGATGTTTTATTATGGTTTATAGGTGACCTGGATGAAACTTCACAAGGAGAATGTGATGTCTATTTGCAGTTCTAAACTGTAGAGACATCAGAGCTGACCCTCACACCTGTGGGCCTTTAATTTGGTTTGACACATGAGGTCACATCAGCCAGTGCCTTAGAAGACTTCTTTTTGTCAAATTCATCATTTACCCATAGACTCCTGAGCAAGAATAATCTAGAGACAACTTTCCTTTCAGCTTTGTATCTCTGATGAAGAGCTTTCAGACATATGGCACAAGTGGCGTGTCACTTTGATCATCTGGTTGTCAGTTCGTTGTGCTGTGTTGATTCTGTCACTGGTATCACCATTTTTCCAGACTCTCTTTTACTCTTCCCTCTCATTCAAACCTAGTGTTCAATCTGTCATTGCATCCTGTCATCTCCTCCTTTGAACCGTCTTTCAGCTTCGGTCCTCCTCTCCTTTTCCATTACTACCACATCCATCCAGACTGGTGATAATTGCAAGGGTATACAATATATTTTTCTCACTCTCATCTCTACCATTTCTTTTATGCATCATGAATATTTATTTCAGGCCATTTTTCTAAAGTTCTCTATTCCTCTTATTATTTCCTGTTCAGTAACCTAGAATCATTCCCTTTTCTTATTGTCTTATAAAACATTCTTTTTTTTTTTTTTTTTTTTTTAAATAAAACACATTCTAATGGGCAGATGTTACTCCCTTCAAACCCAGGGGTCCCACTCATGTGAGAAAACTCCACGGACACGACACTTTTAATAGCATATTTGTGTGTGAATGCTAGGTTGCACTCTTTGTGACCCTATGGACTGTAGTCCACAAGGCTCTTCTGTCCATGGGATGCCCCAGGCAAGAGTACTGGAGTGGGTTGCCATGTTCTCCTCCAGGAAATCTTCCTGACTCAGGGATCAAACCTGCATCTCCTGCATTGCAGGCAGATTCTTTATTGCTGAACCACTGGAGAAGCTCAACAGCATGTTCACTCCTGCCTAATTGCTTTGTATATGTTTTTCTTTTTTTCCAACACAAATTAAATCCTACTAAGGTAAGGACCACACAAGTTCCATTTCTTCCATATTCTCTAACAACTTTGGCCCCATTCATATCCCCTGTGCTTCTGTATCAATACTGTCGCAGCACCTCCCCCAGTATGCTATAGTTGTACACTCATATGATTGTGTCTTATACTTATTTATGAGCCCTCTGATGATAGAAAACAGTCTTTCTTGTGAAACTTGTAACCTCATATGTCCCAAAGAATTTGACTCCTAGTAAGTTCTCAGTGAAAAGTTGTAAAAGTATTTAATAAATCTCTCTCTTCTCTAAATGCTTAACTTTAAACCAGAGCATAAGTTTAGCAATATGCCAGCTATCTGAAGATGAGAAATATGATGACTAGCATGTAAGGCTCCAGGATAGAAGAATTTTCGTGAACAATGCTTTATTTGTAATTGTCTCCCCACCACCACCCTCACCAAAGCTCCTTAGTGGTAGAAAGCATATCTTACTAGCACTTTGATCTTTTGAAAGTGTCTTTGATTTAGTGACAGGGCTTCCCTGATGGCTCAGTTGGTAAGGAATCTGCCTGCAATGTGGAAGACCTGGGTTCGATTCCTGGGTTGGGAAGATCTCCTGGAGGAGGGAACAGCTACCCACTCCAGTATTCTTGTCTGGATAATTCCATGGACAGCGGAGCATGGTAGGCAGGCTATAATATAGTCCATGGGGTTGCTCAGACATGACTGAGTCACTGTCACTTTCTTTCATTCTTTTTTCTTTTTAATCTAGTGACAGGGCTGGTAACTGAGAACCTGGTGATTTGAATGTTTAGCCTTTTAGAGAACATGATTCCAGTGTCTTATCATAACAGCCACTGGCTGAGCTTAAACACATTTCTAAAAATGGAATACCATCTCTCTCATTATTTTTTTTTATATAGATCAGATCAGTCCTCCCTCTGCGACCCCCCCCCCCCTCCCTGTCCTCACCTCCCGTCACCCCTGCTCCTCCCCTCCCTCTCTCCTCTGTCGTCCCCTCTCCCCCTCCCTCCCCTCCTCCTCTCCCGCCCTCCCCTCCCCCACCCATCCCGCTCCCTCCCTCCTCTCACTCCTCCCCCCCCTGTCTCCTGTCCCCCGTCCCTCTCCTCCCTCTACACCCCCTCTCCCCCCTCCCCCCCTCTCCCCCCCTCCCCTCCCCCGCCCTCCTCCACCTCCCCTCCCCTCCTCCCTCCCCCCCCCCCCCCCCCTACCCCCGCCGCTCCCCCTCTGCCCCCCTCTCTCCTCCACTCTCCCTCCTACTTCGCCCCCCCCCGTCCCTCTCGTCCTCCCCCCACCTCCCCCGTCCACTCTCTCCTTCCCCACCTCCTCCCTCCCCCCTCCCCTCCCTCTCTCCTCCCCTCCTCCTCCCTCCCCTTCCTCCCCACCCACCCCCTGGTCTTCCCTTCTCCCTCCCTCTCCTTTCTCCACTCTTCTTCTCGCCCTTCTTCTCCCCCTTTCATGTCTCTGTCTTCTCTCCCCTCTTCGCGCCCCTTCTCCTCTTGCTGCAGATTCGTCTGATTCGTGTTGACCTCTGGTGATGTCCATGTTGGTCTTCTCTTGTGTTGTGGAAGAGGATGGGCCTATCAAATCAAAGAAGGCTACTGTGTGTTTTATCTTCATGAGTCCATGGAATGGGCTCATGTTTAAGGCTGCTTTGAAAAGTGTGCAGTCAGTCTTAAGAAATGTTTCCTAATTTAGTAAGGTAAAATATCTCTAGAACACTTGGGTTCAAATGATGCTGATGGTTTGCAATTATGGTGTGACCCTTTAAAGGCAGGAATTTGACTTATACAATGGTTTTTCCATAACAAAAGGTAAGTCTGCACACAGTATAGAGTGAATGACTGAATTATAACAACTAAGAGGTAACTTAGTAGTGGCAGAGGGCAATATCAATGTGGAATGGAGGAGTATCCTAATGGAATGACATTTCAATCCTCCTCATATAAATGTTCCCTAAACCCCTTCATGTTCTACTGAACATAGCCACTCCTATTAATTTTATCTATAGCTGTTCTTGTGCTATAATTATCAAAATGGTATAGTTGCAACTGACTTTATGGCCCACAACACCAGCAATATTTATTATCAGGTCCTTTATAGAAAAAAGTTTTTCAGCTCTTAGTCTAGAGCAATGCCTAATGCCCAATAGATATGCAATAAACGTATGTTATATGAATTAATGAAATAATAAATAGATACATCATTGATAAAACTTAGATAACACTCCACTATGCCCTCACAAGTCTTTGTATATCTTGAAATGTTTGGAGACCCTGACAGATATGTTCAGTTATATTCTATGATCTAAAAGGGGTCCATATTCCTGTGGAAGGGAATTTGAATTTAGCCCACAACTGAGGTTGATTAGTATAAACTGGAGAATCCCATGGATAAAGGAGCCTGAAAGGCTACAGTCCATGGGGTTGCAAAGAGTTGGACATGACCTAGCGACTAACACACACACAGATGTCCTTAAAGATTAGACCAAAGGAAAAAATAAATAAGGTTTCTGAAAGAAAAGTCCCCATTGAGTAAGGAAATTTGGTATAATGCTAGATAAGCTATAAGTGGGATTACTAGGGAAAAGCAGAGATCCCGCTAGTAAAACTCATAGCCTGACATTTCTTTGACCCTACTGCCTAGTGAAGGATTTTGTTGCAATATCAAAAATGGGAATATAGATTTTACTCTGGACCCTAAAACTAGACCGAAATCCCCTCTCTTGGAAAGAGAAGTTAAACAAAGCGGAGATTTTTCCCTGCTGGCTAAAGAAGAAGGAAATCTTTGTTCCTTAGCTCAGGTTGCTATAATAGCATACCATAGGCTAGGTGGTTTACAGACTACAGAAATATATGTCTAATAGCTCTGGAGGCTGGAGGTTAGAGATCAGGGTGCCAACAAGGTCAGAGTCTAGTGAGAGCTCTCTTCTTGGTTTGTAGATGGCTGTCTTTCTCATTATGTACATGCATGAGAAATCATTTCAGTTGTGTCCAACTCTTTGAAACCCTGTGGATTTGTAGCCTGCCAGGCAAATCTGTCCATGGGGGTTCTCCAGTCTATAATATTGGAGTGGGTTGTCATGCCCTCCTCCAGGGGATCTTCCTGACACAGGGATTGAACCCACATCTCTTATGTCTCCTACATTGGCAGGCAGGTTCTTTGCCATAGCACCACCTGGTAAGCCCTCTTTCTCATTATATCCTCACATGAACAAAGCAGAGAGCTAGAGAGAAAATATGCAAATTCTCTCCTATCTCTTTTTGTAAGGGCACTAATTCTATTCTTGAATGATCTATTCTCATGACCTAATTATCTCCCAGAAGGTACCACCTCCTAATACCATCACATTGGAGGTTAGAATTTCAATATATGAGTCTAGGGAGAACAGAAGCATTTGAGCCGTAACACTTTTGTTGTCACTGTTTGGTGGAAATGAACACCCAATTATGGGGTAGATGAGGTTGAGAGACCAACATTTCCAAAATGTTGTTTGGAAATTTAAAATCTAGAGCTGAGGCATCACAGAACTGTAGGCAGCAACTATGATTATATATCAGAACCCCTTGCCAGAAATAATTGGAGTGTGGTATGTCTCAAAAAGAGTAGCTGTCTGCCTCATCAAGTTGATATGAGCTTATTGCATTGAGATTTGGAGTATTGCTGGAATGTAACAGAGTCTTACTTACTCCTTGGTGATGTCAGAGATATGCTGGATCCAGTATCTGTTCAACCTAAAAAGAAATTAATATTTCAGTTTAATTTTCCACTGGAAAAAAGAAAACTAAAAGGAACTTATTATATGACAATAAAAACCTGTGGGGATTTAATTCTAATTGATTTCAGTTTTATTTCACATAGTGACCAGATCCAGACAAACTTCTGTATCCTCCAAACTCAAGAATTTTTTTCTAATCACAAAGTACACTGAAGGCTTGTTTCCAAGTTAATTTGGATTCAGACTACAGATAATAGCAATAGACTGTGAGATGAGAAAGGAGGGATAAACTAGACTTATGTTATACACTTTCCAAATGTGATCATGTTTCTCCCCTCCCTCTCTGTGAGTGGAAACTGCCTTGAAACACACACACAGGCCCTTGACTTTCAGGCCTCAGTCACATCTCATTGCTCAGCTGTCAGTAGTATTCATTGTGCATTGATTGGGAGGAAAACATAAGCCAAACCTTTTTTCCTTGAAGGAGCACGGCTCACACTGCAGGCAATAAATAATGACACAGAATCAGAAGAAACAGCAGCTCCTGTGGAGTGCAGGACAGCAGGTGTACTTTGCTAGAAAGTTAGAATCTCAAGAATTTGGTCTCTGATGGTAATAGGCATAGGCTACAGGGAAATATGAAGCAATGTGGACGTGTAACCTACAGACATGACCAACATACTCATTAGGAGAGTGAAAAGACAGAGTGGAATTGTGGGGAGCTGTGTGGATTGTATAGGTGAACAATTGAAAAGAAGACAGAAAGAGGAAAGGAAAGAAAACCTATCTTTTGGAGTAAGAGAAAAAGAAAAGGTCAGGAGCCTATCTAACAGCAACAGGGTGTTCTGTGTTGTTCTCTTGGGGACCCAAAATACTACTGCTCTTTTCTCTTTACTATGTCCCTTTTCTTTGTCTTCTATTCCTATCCTTGCCTTCCATATGAAGAAGTAAAAAAAAAAAAAAATAGAACTAATTCAGGACCAAAAATATCATTAAACATTTACTGAGTACTAACAATAAACAGAAAAGTGAATTAAACACATTGAACACACACAAACACAGTCTTGCTCAGAGTAAGAGAAGGGTTATAATACAGAGTAATAATGACCAATTAGTTATTCCATTCCAATTATTCCAAAATATTTAGTTCATAGCTTTATTATAGTCCTTATTACATAGTATTTATAATGGTATAACTTCATAGTTTGAATATTCCTCTGACTTTAAAAGTAAATTGTGCCCTTTATTTGAGTCTGAGATTTTAGATATGTTAGAAAGGAATTGTTAAATTCTTCTAGAAATTGTCAGAAATGGAGTATTTATTTGCTGAAGTTTTGACTTGATCTTAAACTTGGTTTCATGCTCTTTTTCTTTTTTGCATATTTTCCATTGATATGGAACTTGTATCTTTATCTGGGTCACTGTAAATAAAGAAAAAAAAATCTTGACTATCTAATACTGTTTTTGGTTTGTTTAATGCATGCTGATCTCTAAATATAGTTACTTAACAATTCTGATCCAAAGAAAGAACATAGTTTGGAAAAAATAAAAGGTGAAAATTTTGTGTTACTTGTTTTTACTTTCCAATAGTCTCACTCTGGAGACAAATCATTTAGAGGCAAGTTCTGTGTTGTCATTTGTTCTTGATTTCTGTGTTTTCAGCATGATAAGCTAAGAACAAAAACAAAAGATATATATGAGGATGATGAAAATGATTCATCAAATATTGGTGCTAGTCATTGCTCTTTCTCTCTCTCTATGTTGACATTTACCAGGAAGACACTAAGTCACAAAATATAGGGAAAACTCTATGGCATTAGAAAATGAAGAATGATTATCTATAAAGTCTTTCTACCTCTTCATTGATTTAACAGGGTTGCATGACAAAGTAACTGTTGGTAAGGGGTGTAGACCCTTTAATTTACTCGGAAAATTGAAAGCTAGTCATCATTGTGAGGATTTTCTGCAGCCTATGAAACTTTACCCATCACAGGTAAAGTTGGGACCGTTTCCAACTTTTACTACTAAAAGGCACAGTGTTTCTCAAGGAAAATTATTTATTTTTCCTCTCTGCTCCAGTTTTGAATATATAAAATAGAAAATAAAAGCTTTTTTGCACTTCTAATAATTCTTGAATATTTACTGAGCATTCATACACAATGGATTTCACAATGAGTGTCCTATATGTCAAAAGAGGAAAGGAGAAAAGCCAATAGTGGAAACTGATCTGAGAAAACTATAAGCTTAAAAGCAGTATCTCCCTGAAGATCCTATTTTTAAACAAAGTTAATAGTTTTCACTCTGTATAACAGGCTCTAGGTCCATCCACATCACTACAAATAATCTAGTTTCAGTCCTTTTTATGGGTTAGTAATATTCCACTGTACATATGTACCATATCTTCTGTATCCATTCATCTGTCAATCAGCATTTAGGTTGCTTCCATTCCTGGCTATTATAGATAGTGCTGCAGAGAACATAGGGATAATCTAGAAATAAGGATTAACCAATTTTAGTTTGGAACATCAGACAGAAAAAGATAACTGAGGGAAAAAAATAAGAGGTTATTCATGAAAACTTGCCTTGATAAAGTAAACAGCTTGTCAAGCACATTTAGTACATCCATCCTGCATAAAAACTGAGAATGCCAAGATATGATACAATGTTTCAACCAAAAAATATTCTATAGGTGAAAGAAAGGTGAAACAAAGTAAGAAAACCTTTTTGGAAGATTATCTGAAATGATTAGCTTAAACAGTAGTAGTAAATGGGATATATTAATATCAATGTACTAACATTAGGTGTTCTGCCTTCTTTAGCTCCATCTTCACAATATTTTCACAGTATTCTCCTTCTCTCTAATTAGTATTGAGTGTTTATTATGAATTTGGAAAAATGGTAATCATTTTATATTTGCTATCACATTTGAGCCTCTTCACAACTGTCTGGTTTAGCATTGTAATTACCCTCAATTTGTAGATTAAGAATCTGAGATTTCAAATATATAATTTGTCCAAAAGCACACAAACAGTAAGTGGGAACTATGATTCAATATCTCATGTTTATTTTAAAGTCTATGTTCTTAATCATTGTATATTGCCTTTTTGGAGAAGGCAATGGCACCCCACTCAAGTACTTTTGCCTAGAAAATCCCATGGACAGAGGAGCCTGGTAGACTGCAGTCCATGGGATTGCTGGGAGTCGGACACGACTGAGCGACTTCACTTTCACTTTTCACTTTCATGCATTGGAGAAGGAAATGGCAACCCACTCCAGTGTTCTTGCCTGGAGAATCCCAGGGACGGGGAAGCCTGGTGGGCTGCTGTCTATAGGGTCGCACAGAGTCAGACACGACTGAAGTGACTTAGCAGCAGCAGCAGCAGCATTGCCTTTTTATGACATAATAAATAGGTTAGTCATGTTTAAAAAACCTGTAATATACCTGGAGCATAATTCTACAATTTATTTGTGAATCAGAATTCTATTCCTAGGCAATGTTTGCAAGTAGAAATAAAGCATTTGTTGTTTTAAAAGCTACATAGGTGAGTTACAAAATACCATGGGAAAACAAAAGAAGAAACAAAAACTAGACTGTTTTTGAAGGAGATTTAAGCCATATCTAAGTTCTATGTGGTTTACAATGAAAAGAAACTCAGTCGCATCAGTCATCTAGAAAATGCAAATCAAAATAATGATATGCTATTTCATACTCACTAGAAAGACTAAAAAAGACTTATAATACCAGGTGTTGGTGAAGATGTAGAGCCAATAGAACTGCTGCTGAGAGTAAAATATAGTATCACCATTTTGGAAAACTGTTTTGGCAGTTTCTTATAAAGTTAAACAGACATAAACCATTAAATTAACACACACATACACACACACACACACACTCATACACAAACACACATACACATTAACCAAAGTTAAACACACATAAAATTTCTGCTTGGCAGAAATTCCACAACTCAGCATGTACTCAGGAGAAATGAAAATGTACATTCAAAAAAGACATATATATGAACGTCCATAATAAAAGTCAAAAATTGAAAATAACCCAAATATCCATAAACAGGAGAAAAGATTAAAAAGCTGTTGTATATTCATTATCAGAATACTACTCAGCAGTACTACAGAACAAGCAAATGATTTGTGCAACATGGAAAAAATGTAGAGACATTATACAGAGTAAAAGAAACTAGATGATTCCATTTATCTGAAGTAAAAGAATTTTCAAAACTATAATAACATAAGTCAGAAAGTTGCATCTTATGTGTGTGGACAGGGTCAGGGGTATGCAGGAAATGGACAAGAAAGAAAGGCAATGCCAAAGAATGTTCAAACTACCACACAATTACACTCATCTCACACAAGCAAAGTAATGCTCAAAATTCTCCAAGCCAGGCTTCAAAAGTATGTGACCCTGGAATTTCCAGATGTTCAAACTGGATATAGAGATGGAAAAAGAACCAGAGATTAAATTGTTAGCATTCTTTGGATCACTGAAAAAGCTAGAGAGTTCCAGAAAAAAACATCTACTTCTGCTTTATTGGCTATGCGAAAGCCTTTGACTGTGTGGACCACAACAAAGAAAATTCTTCAAGACATGGGAATACCAGACCATCTGACTGGCCTTCTCTGAAATCTGTATACAGGTAAAGAAGCAACAGTTAGAACTGGACATGGAACAACAGATTGGTTCCAAATAGGGAAAGGAGTATGTCAAGGCTGTATATTGTCCCCCTGTTTATTAAACTTATATGCAGAGTACATCATGAGAAATACTGGACTAGATGAAGCACAAGCTGAAATCAAGATTTCTGGGAGAAATATCAATAACCTCAGATATGCAGATGACACCATCCTTATGGCAAAAAAGAGAAGAACTAAAGAGCCTCTTGATGAAAGTAAAAGAGGAGAGTGAAAAGTTGGCTTAAAACTCAACACAGAAAATGAAGATCATGGAATCCAGTCCCATCACTTCATGGGAAATAGATGGGGAAACAATGGAAACAGTGGCAGACTTTATTTTTTTGGGTTCCAAAATCACTTAGATGGTGACTGCAGCCACGAAATTAAAAGACACTTGCTCCTTGGAAGAAAAGATATGACCAACCCAGACAACATATTAAAAAGCAGAGACATTACTTTGTCCATGTAGTCAAAGCTATGGTTTTTCCAGTAGTCATGTATGGATGTGACAGTTGGACTATAAAGAAAGCTGAGTGCAGAAGAATTGATGCTTTTGAACTGTGGTGTTGGAGAAGACTCTTGAGAGTCCTTTGGACTGCAAGGAGATCCAACTCATCTATCCTAAAGGAAATCAGTCCTGAATATTCTTTGGAAGGACTGATGCTGAAGCTGAAACTCCTAAACTTTGGCCACCTAATGCGAAGAACTGGTTCATTGGAAAAGACCCTGATGCTGGGAAAGATTGAAGGCAAGAGGAGAAGGGGAGGACAGAGGATGAGATGGTTGGATGGCATCACTAACTCTACAGATGAGTTTGCATAAGCTCCGGGAGTTGGTAATGGACAAGGAAACTTGGTGTGCTTCAGTCCATGGGGTTGCAAAGAGTCGGACACGACTGAGCGACTGAATTGAACTGAAATAGTCTGGGGTGATAGAAATGTTCTGCATCTTGTTTCAGATGATGGTTACACAGAAGTGTTATTGTTGTTCAGTCTCTCAGACGTGTCTGGCTCTTTTCAACCCCATGGACTGCAACATGCCAGGCTTCACTGTCCTTCACTATCTCCTGGAGTTTGCTCAATCTCATGTCCATTGAATCAGGGATGCCACCCAACTATCTCATCCCCTGTTGTCCCCTTTTTCCTCCTGCCTTCAATCTTTCCCAGCATCAGGGTCTTTTCCAATGAGTTGGCTCTTCACATCATGTGGCCAAAGGATTGGAGCTTCAGCTTCAGCATCAATCCTTCCCATGAATATTCAGGATTCTTTTCCTTTAGGATTGATTGGTTTGATCTCAGTGTTGTCCAAGGGACTCAAGAGCCTTCTCCAGGATCAAAATTCTAAAGCATCAGTTATTCTGTATTCAGCCTTCTTTATGGTCAAACTCTCACATATGTACATGACTACTAGAAAAACTACAGCTTTGACTACATGGACCTTTGTTGGCAAAGTGATGTCTCTGCTTTTTAATATGATCTCTAGGTTTGTCATAGCTTTCCTTCCAAGGAGCAAGCAAGGTGAGAGTATAATACTTTCAGCTTATAAAACTCATATTAGCATCCAGGTCTCCTTATTATGAGTCCATTTTTTTCCCATTCTCCTACAGCTCTTATATAATTGTGTCTGTCCCTTACAACGTGTCTATGAAATTAACGAAAACTTCCAAAAAGCAAAATACCAGACTGCAACATTTTTTCCCAACAGTAGAAGTGTTAAAAGAGAAAATTACAAAGGCTAAAATATCAAAATTAACAGATACCCGCCAGAAACTCTGAAATTCTGTTCGTATACCTGACCAGTAGCCTCAACATCCATGAGTGGCTGTTTTTTTCTAAGCACCAACATTTATATCTCTGGAAACAACCAGGGAACATGACTTGGTACCTTTCTCAGATTACATTTCATGTTAAAGGAATCCCTTGCATGCTGGTAAATGTAATGAATAAAGTGCATTCCATTTCATTGAATCGCTTCTGTAGGCATTCACAAAAGATCAACTTCTGTGCACTTCAGTCAGACGTGCCATTGTAAAAGTGCCGTAAAACCTGTGTGATCACCACCTGCATGTAAAAAATGCTAGCAATAACTTACCAAAATATTTCCAGTGAAAATATGACTTTGACCCAGATGGCAAAATAGGCTCTGTTGGCAATAAATCTGCAGGCAGTAAATGGGCAGGTGGTAAATCTGCTATCATTGCTACTGTTTTCTCAACACTTTATCTGTACAGACTTTTCCTAAGGAAATAAAAATTCTGGAAATATGGAAGAAGAAATGATACACTGACTACAAGCTCATGCTCAAGGCTGTAAGTTTCTTGAAATTTAGGAAACCTGTCCTTAGTTTATAGATTCAGGCTTGAGACACTGGGAAATAAAAAGAAAAAAAAAAAAAAAAAAGAAGTGTGCAGAGACTGGAGAATAAAATATATAAAAGGCTTTGGGTTCATTTCTGATATGTTTTGGCACCAAGGGTCATCATACAAATGCAGTTTGTTTTCTTCTTTATGTGAAAAAAGTTAAAATTCCCCAAACATTTAGAGTTTCTCTACCTCTCAACTTCTATTTTCTGTTACAATTTCTTCTACCCAGAATGAGAGAAAGGATATAGAATGGCTATTGCCGGTATGCAGGAACAAGCCATACTCAATTAAGGATGAATTTTGTGCTCATCTTGTATAGATTTGGGGCTGGATTGTACCCTATTTAGTGGGGATTTGGTTTTCTTCAGAAGAGAGTGGATGTACTCACTATTCATCATCCTGTAAAGAAGTGTTTGATCCTGGAGAAAGCAATGACTCAAAAATCTGGACTCTGGAGGCAATCCTCCATTACCGTTTAAACCTGTGATACTTGATTCTGAATCTAAGGCAAGTGTTTTAGTGCTCAGTGGGGAGTTGTCATGCCTACATAGAAGCTAGATTAAGGTCAAGTGATTCCCCTCCTTTGACTCCTGCACCTATATATTCTTCCACTCAGTGACACAGCACAATTATAAAGAACTTAGATTCAATTCATGTACTGCGTTCCTGGAGGATGGTGCCCCCTCTCCTCAGAATAGTGCCTCGTACTTGGCACTTTAGCTGGAACTTCAGAAGGCTATTCCAACACATCATAAGGTCAGAGTCTGGGTGAACTGTCTGGTTCAACCAGTGGATCTGATGGCCATCTGCCTAGTCATGCACCTCCTTAACTGTAAAAGGGAAAGTCTGGTCAGTGGCATTCCATGTGTGTGTTTGTGTGCTAAGTTGTTTCAGTCATGTCTGACTCTTTGCAACCCTGTGGACCATAGCCCATCAGGTTTGTCTGTCAATGGGATTCTCCAGGAAAAAATACTGGAGTGGGTTACTATGTCCTCCTTCAGGGGATCTTCCCAAACCAGGGATCCAACCTGCATCTCTTGTCTCCTGAATTGACAGATGGGTTCTTTACCACTAGCAGCACCTGGGAAGTCCAGTGGGAATCCATGACAGTGGCTCAAATACACTGACAACCTTTGAATAGTGGGGCTGGCTAAGGCCCTCACAGCATGAAAGGCAAATCTCCATGGTGATCAGATCAGATCAGATCAGTCACTCAGTCGTGTCCGACTCTTTGCGACCCCATGAACCGCAGCACACCAGGCCTCCCTGTCCATCACCAGCTCCCGGAGGTCACCCAGACTCACACCCATCAAGTCAGTGATGCCATCCAGCCATCTCATCCTCTGTCGTCCCCTTCTCCTCCTGCCCTCAATCCCTCCCAGCATCAGAGTCTTCTCCAATGAGTCAACTCTTCGCATGAGGTGGCCAAAATACTGGAGTTTCAGCTTTAGCATCATTCCTTCTAAAGAAATTCCAGGATTGATCTCCTTCAGAATGGACTGGTTGGATCTTCTTGCAGTCCAAGGGACTCTCAAGAGTCTTCTCCAACACCACAGTTCAAAAGCATCTCTTCTTCGGCGCTCAGCCTTCTTCACAGTCCAGCTCTCACATGCATACATGACCACAGGAAAGACCATAGCCTTGACTAGGCGAACCTTTGTTGGTAAAGTAATGTCTCTGCTTTTGAATATGCTATGGTGAATGGATGCCTATTCCCATGATGACAAATCACTGGTCTTTCCAGCATGCAAGTGAAACAACATAGTAAACTTGCTATTAAGTGGCAAATCTCAAGAAACAGTGCTGTATCCATGGCTCAGCATTGGTTTCCATTGGGGGCAGCTGGTCACATCAGCAATTGTAGCTATTTAACTTTGATGAGTGAAATCTGATGCTCTTGGACCCATGTGTAATATATTCATATTTGCCTTCACAATCACTTTGTTTATACATCCATTGTGCCAGCACTTGTGTGGTCAATGACACACCACTCATTTTATCTACTTAGCCAGATTATCTACTTTGTTGTCTAGCTCCTCTTCCATTGCATATGTTCTCTAGCGGATATTAAGATGTGGTACAAAGATTTTCTCACTTTGTGCTCTGTTGTATAGGTCCATCTGCGTGCCTCTGCTTCATCCCTCCTTGTCTATAATATTGCAGTCTTTTACTTCCAGGCCATTTGCATAGGCCACCTCTTAACCTCTTTTCAGGGCAACTTCTCTTTCTGCACTGCCTGAAACCTATACTAATGAAGAGAATTTTCTCTCAGACTGTCTTTTCAGGGTATTGCAAGTATTCTAAGTCTGTAGTGCAGTCAATGTATGTTTTTCATTCACATACACAGACAAACTTTCTATATCCCAAATTGGGACTTTTTTGCCCTCTGTGAAGTGATCATACTTCTCCTTGATGTGGGCAGAGGAAGGGGGCTGTTGCAACAGTGATGGGCACCATGAACTATTTGCCCATACATCTTGCTCATGTCTTCTGGTCCTGCTCATGCTCCATCCCAAATGTTTGAATTCCACCTTGTGATGGTTCCTTCCATTTTGTGATGGATGGTCTATCTTTCAACTCAATCTCAACTGTTTTTCCCCCCTATAGAGCAGTATTGTACAATAGAAATAAAGTATGAGTCACATAGGCACTTTCAAATATTTTTATTCATTACATTTGAAAAAGTAAAACAAAGGACCCAGATGGAATTAACTACAATGTATTGCCTTTATTATAAAGAAAAATCCAAAACATTAGCATAAAAATCATGATAGTTTCCATTTTCTTTGTAGTGAGTATTTATAATCTGGTGAGGTTTTTGTACATACAACACATCTCAGTTTGGTCTAACCAGATTTCAAGTTTGCAATAACTGAACATGCCAATGGCTTATTGAGTTGGACAGTTTGACTATAGAGCAACTGTAGAATTTAGTAGTAGCTATTCAAACCCTGTTATTTTTACATCTGTTATTTTTTCCATACATTTTGACAACAATAGTGATATCATCTGCTAGTATATGTCCTTCTATCCATATATCCTTATTCTTCACCATATTACCAGAAGTGAAAGTTTCAGCTGGATGGCCACTTTGTCCCAGGTGCCACTGCGTGCTCCCTTATGATAGTGATACCAGGTGGCATTTTATTCAGTTCCAAACACCAAACCCAACCCTCCAGATTGCCATCTCCAATTGCTCCTGGTACTAACTGTCACATGTTACATTCTCTGGATGTAGATGCTGACTTTGGAATGTAAGATGGTTTTTAGGGAGAAACACCTGTGAGAGAAAGGCACAAGGAAGCAGGACTTGGCAGAGGAATATGTCAAACTGTGATGACTGCTGAAAGCTTAGGCCAAACTGGAGGGGAAATTTGAGAGCTAAAATGACCACCAAAATTATCCCATGTCAGTGAAATGGCTGGGACTTTGTATTCCTACCTTGCTCAGGCATTAAATCTCAGCTGTTTGGAACAGGCATGTCTCTGCAGCTGATGCCAGCTATGTAGAAGCTGACAGCTGGATGCAGTTTGCTCACCATCCCCCACTGGCAGCTGCACAGGGAATCTTTTCTTGAAGAGAAATGGGGGGAGCACAGTACATAGAGGCCATTAGTCATCTTCAGATGTCGAGTCTCTGCTAGCGTGGTGGAAGCAAAACCCTAATTGGAATAGGTTAAGGAGAGCATGCAATTATAGAAAACTTGGCAAGATGGTTTACTTGAAACCCAAGGGAATGGGGGAGAGATGGAAGGGGTCAAGACAGTTTCTATCTTTTTAAAAAAGTAACACATACCAAAAGATGATCCTCTACAAATTAGGAAATTATACTACTAATTTAAAAATGCGATGATTTGAACAAGAAAGTTTTTGTGAAGCCATAAATGTTGTAATAGAGGCACAATTTGCAGGCCTGGGCTTTGATAGAATCGGGGATACTTTATCCATGGTAATAGTCAAGAAGGCATGTAGTATGAGTGTAGATGCAAATCGATAGATTTGGGTGTGAGAAAAGGAAAGATTTCCTAATTAAGTGTATGAAACAAGTTTTTCAGTAAAAGGGTGAAATTTGTGTACTCATGCTGCTGCTAAGTTGCTTCAGTTGTGTCTGACTCTGTGCGACCCCATAGACGGCAGCCCACCAGGCTCCCCTGTCCCTGGGATTCTCCAGGCAAGAACCCTGGAGTGGGTTGCCATTTCCTCCTCCAATGCATGAAAGTCAAAAGTGAAAGTGAAGTCGCTCAGTCGTGTCTGACTCTTAGGGACCCCATGGACTGCAGCCTACCAGGCTCCTCCATCAATGGGATTTTCCGGGCAACAGTACTGGAGTGGGGTGCCATCGCTTTCTCCCTGGGTAGTCATAGAAGAGGTGTAAAGGGAGGAGAATAATACAGGAAATCTGAGGGAAAAGAAGGTGAGCAATTGTTGAGCATACGGAAAACAGGATGCTAAGGAAGTGAAATAGGGTGACACATAATATTAAATTCTCATTTGAATTTTGTGGTTATGAATTTGAATTCAGACCAGATGGCAAGTAGCTAGGCAAATATTTGGATCTTACTGGGTATTATGACTTTCCTAGAGGAATGTGATGAAAAACAATCAGGGTGAGGGGATTAAGAATGTTTGAAAGGAATCAATCTCACTGATGCACTTTGAAACCCAATTTGAGTAAAAGGCAAATTAAAGACATTAGGAGGATGTTGATTGATAGTGGAACAGTAGCAAAATTCAAGATGGAATATGGTAAACCTTTTACAACCTCTAAGCATGATCCAGTATATCAGAGATCAGATCCCTGGCTGACTTAAATGGAAAGAGAAGCTGACATGTAGGAAAAGAGGAGGGAGAGGACTGATGACAGATTTTACCAGGACCACGTTGGGCTGAAGAATTGTTTCCAATGTATATGCAAGGAAGAGATTTGATCTGAACTTTTGAATTAAGAATATCTGCAGGCAGTGTGACAAGAACATTGGATATTGAATCAGAAAACCTGGATTTGCCTTCCAGTGCTATTATTTTCATTCATACATGCATATATTTATTCAACAAATATTAACTTAGCAGCTACTAAGTACTAAACACTTAAAAAGCTGTTTAAAGGGCAGCAAAGCGACAATTAATGCATCGTTGTTGTTGTTCAGTCACTAAATCGTGTCCAGCTCTTTGTGATCCTATGGATTGCAATATGCCAGGCTCCCTTGCCCTTCACTTTCTTCTGGAATTTGCTCAAATTCACATCCATTGAGACAGCAAGGAGTTGTCTTTGCACAGGCTTACATTCTAGTGACAGGGTGGAGAAGGGAGAAAGAACATACAGTGAGTAAATGAAAGGAAGAGTGAGAAAATGAATCAATGAATGGCATAATTTCAAATTATAAGTGCTGTACTACAAATGAAAAATAAATAAGGAGATAACCCCTGACTTGGGTTGAGGATATGCAATTACTTTTTAATAAAGTGGTCAGGGAAGACCTCTCCAAGGAGGGGACATTAGTGTCTGAATATGAATGACAAGAAGGGACCTCCACAAAAGAAATATTTCAGTCAGTGGGGAAAGCAGCTTTGTCATTGGAGATAAGGAACATGAATTTTCTAAGCTTTAATTCCTTCATTAATTAATGGTAATAATATTCCCTTAGAGGTTGCTTTCAACATATGGCACTGTGCCTAGGAGATAGTAAGTAATCATTAATATGGTATTTGTCTTTAATATTTCTGCACAGAGATAATACAGTTCCCTGAAAGATTTAAGGGATAAATATGATCTACCTTCTGTACTGACTCCTTAAGTTCATACCTATTAAGGTATTTCAAAGAACCTATAGCAGAGATTTATGCTGAGGTAACTGTTGATAGAAATGACCAGAATACCAATGGAAGTTTTATTGATATCTAGGCCTAGGCATGTCTCTAAGCCTAGGAATTTTAAGCAAATTAGACAAATACATACCTTAATAAACAAGGGTTAACAAAGTTGATGTCTTATAAATATTTCTTGTATAATAATTTCAGTAAAGTCATTAAAAAGGCTTTAATGCATTTCAATACTGTATTTTTGATATGGCTTTCATACTGTTCCAGTTCTATCCACGGTGGTGATTAGATTACCTGACTGGAAAATTGCAAAATTAACTATAAGGTGAGTGGCTCAAGCATAGACTGGAGATCACGGAGGGGAAGCACACCATGCTGTTAATTCCATTCTCTGTGTAGAGGAAAAACTATGATTAAAAAGTAACATCACAGTATCATTGGATATGATTTTTTCTAATTTAAAATGAGAAGAAAAAAGCGTCATTAAGCTCTAAAATACAAAGAAACTCAAACCTCAGCGCAGGAGTCCTCTTTTTTTCCTCCCAAAGCTGCTCCTCTGTCTGCCATTACCTACTAAGTCAGAGTTTTAATAACTGTCAATAATGCAGATTGTGAAGTTGGCTAAATGTATTACTTCCTCTCACATAAAGCAGCCTGTGGCTCATCATCAACTTCATGTGGATCAACCATTACAGCTCACTGACAATAAAACCCTTTGGAAAATCTTTGTATACAAACTAATTCATGAAAGTGATTTGTCCGAGATGGTTTTAGTGTCCCTCCATACAAAACAATATGTTTCTTCTTTATTTTATATTTTCCTTGGACTTGCTTAAAGCAATTTCCCCCAAATTACAAGTGTTTTAGGATCACACAAGAGTAAACAACTTTGAGAAGGCATATATTATGTTTTTGTATCTCTGACCCAAGCCACACTGAAGTCCTTTAGAGTGTTGAGCATCTATACACACACTTCTCAGTACCGAATTGCACATTTCAGCTTCCTTTTACCAAAAAGTCATACAACAGTGACTTACAACATACAACAGTGATGCCACTAGAAACACAGAGGAATAGTTAATAAATTTCTATTTATCTGTATTCCTTACTTCTATGAATACCATGGATAAAGAGAATAATTTTTAGATTTTAGATGCTTAATCAGTATTCTTTAATTATCTAGATTCATTACATTGCAAGAATTTGGGGGTATACATACTTCATTAGGATACCCTGGTGGCTCAGATGGTAAAGTGTCTGCCTGCAATGTGGGAGACCCAGGTTCAATCCCTGGGTCGGGAAGATCCTCTGGAGAAGGAAATGGCAACCCACTCCCAGTACTCGTGCCTGGAAAATTCCATGGATGGAGAAGCCTGGTGGGCTACAGTCCATGGGGTCTCAAAGAGTCAGACATGACTGAGGGACTTCACTTTCACTTTTCACTTTCATACTTCATTTATCTTAATAACCTCAATGCCTAGAACAGAGCCCGAGAAATAGTTGATACACAAGAATTGTTTGTGAATGAATGAATAATTATGCCAACTTGGTTACTGTTGCATCAGGTGGGTGGCACTTAAATCACTCTTTGAGAAGTGAGATAAATGAGATAGAGAGCTGAATTTCCATGGCAATAAATTTCTAGAGAGGAGAGCAAGGCCTATTTTGACCGTTTACTTAACCACCTTCTGTAATGATGATGGGAGAAGTATGATGATACAGGTTAATCAAAACCTCAGAAAAGCACAGCTTTCCATGAGGGCCCACAGGCTTCTGCAATACCAATAAATTGGAAACAAACAATAAATGGAGGCATAGCCATTTTTCTTTCCTGTGAATCCATCACTTATCTTGTCAGTCCCATTGCTGCTTTTACACACATGGATATGTATGTTTAATAAGCAATAAGTGGAGATCTTTAAAGGGATGCTCTTCAATCACAATGCTGTTAAGGATCCAATCATGTATATGGGAAAAAGACACATCTATGCTCTCGTATTAAGGTTTTGCTAGCCAGTGATGGATGGCCATATATAGAAAACAAGCTAAGAGAGACAGGTATTGTTGTCATTTTTATTTGCTTTGAGCCAATTTAATATGCATTGATTTAAAAGCTTTAGATAATTTACTCTAGGGGGAAAAAATCACATATCATTTTTAGGTGTCTATCACTCTGTGAAAAAAAGCTCTCATATCCTCCTATTCTTCTCTTTTCCTGAAATAACAACATGTAACAAGGAGTTGGGGGAAGTAATTATGCAAAAGATCCTATTCATTTTCACTTTAATGCTTTTAGAAGTGAAGAACTGGTATTATCTTGGATTCAAAGCAGATGAAGTACATTCTCCTGTTTGTATAAAAATCATGCACCTACAATGAAAGCATGATAAAGAGCCTTGGTGCAAATGTGTAGAGTATACCTGCAAGCCTGAACCAGTTGTACCTGTCAGGGTTCCTAACTGTTCTTGGCCTTAGTTTTTGCTCCTGTAAAACAGGGAAAATATTTACTTGGCACAATGATTATGGGAAATGAAATAGTATATTTAAGTCATCTGATGCTCTTATAAAAAATACTTGTTTTCATCTCCATCATACCTAGATGATAATTGGAAGGCAAGAGCAGTCTTCCAAAATGAAACCTGAATTTGAAGTAACAATTTCTGTAGTTTGAAAAATCTGAGCACATGTATTTAATCTCCTTTGGTTTGGCTTTAAGTCCTCATTGTAGGTAATTTCAGAGCGTTTTTCCCTTTTCTTCGTTTTAACTTTATGGTAATTAGTGATGATGTTTGTGAAGGCTGGTGTTTTACTCTTCCCATTAAAAAGTTGTATGTCATTTGCAATTTTGTACATTAGAGAGCAACATCTTTTCTTATAGTCATCTGCCTCAGATATTTTCTGTTTAGTATATATAAATAATGTTTTTAAACTATTTTAAAGAATAATGTATGTGCGTGGAGTATAGGATATTTTGGAGTACAGCATAACAAGATATGACCTGTCTCATCTCCTTAAATTTTTATATTTGTGATAGTAGGAAAAAAGGACCTCTTTAGAAATCTCAAGAGTCCCTGTAGTACCCACTGCTTTTCTCTTAGTTGCAGATCAGTTTCTATACTGTGAAAGTTGCTTGGGTAGGAAATAGGAAAAGGCATTATTAAGAAAAACTGCTGACCTGGTTTATCACCTCTCATTTCTAACTGTTTATCTAAAGCTCAGTTAACTGTCCTTGGTTGAAATATTAATGTTAGAAGTTTTGAGATAACTTGTTATCTCAGACTTTGCAAACGTAAGAAAAAACACAAATTTGGACTAAATCTGTACCATAGAAAAATAATCATGTAAGGCATTACATGTAATTAAACATGAAAGACTTCTATTAACTTTGGTTCATCTTCATAAAGAATTGATTAAATAATTAGATATGTAATGTAATATTGCTCTTATTATTTCTATTTTGTGCATTGTGACTTCTACTTACAGCCATTTCTAGTCAGTCTTTTTTCTAGACATTCTGTTGTTATTGTTGTTTGATTGAGTTGTATTTTATTACTCAGTCCAGAAAATATTTAGTCTTTCTGTCTATAAATGTTCAAAATTTGCATTTTAAATCAAAGGTCTTTATTAGCCATATTTGGGTGCACAATTACACAAACTTTAATATTATATGCTTTCTAGTAACTTCAAATTGGAGAAGGAAATGGCAACCCACTCCAGTGTTCTTGCCTGGAGAATCCCAGGGTTGGGGGAGCCTGGTGGGCTGCCATCTATGGGGTCGCACAGAGTCGGACACGACTGAAGCGACTTAGCAGCAGCAGCAGCAGTAACTTCAAAACATTTCACAGAGTATTGATTTCAAAAATAGATGTATCTGGGTGGTACTTAAATTTGTGTGGTACACTGGCATTAAAGAATGGTGATCATGAGCAAAGATTTTAGTGCCAAAAGAGATCTAAATATGAGCCTAGCTCTGTCATTTGCTTGCCTCATAACTTTGGCAGATTATTCAGCTACTCATTCTTTTCTTAAAATCTGTTAAATAGGGATGATAAGAATATCACCTTATGGGGCTGCTGTGAGGATTTAAATAGATAATGTATATAAATTCCTTACTATAGTTCTGGAAAGATAACAAATTCTTCATCAATATGAACTATTGTTTATATTACTATTACAGCAATTTTCTAACAGTTTCTGGTTCTGACACAAGGCACAAGGAGGCTATAGATGCAACAAGAAAAATACCTGCTATTTTTGTTTTGTTTTTTTCTTATAGAAGCAGGGGGATGGTATTCCCCACAGAATTTTGAGTTGAAATTATTTCTTACATTGCATATATCTACACATAATCACTTCAGATGGTGATTGCAGCCATGAAATTAAAAGATGCTTATACTCCTTGGCAGGAAAGTTATGACCAACCTAGACAGCATATTAAAAAGCAGAGACATTACTTTGCCAACAAAGATCCGTCTACTCAAGGCTATGGTTTTTCCAGTGGTCATGTATGGATGTGAGAGTTGGACCATAAAGAAAGCTGAACACCAAAGAATTGATGCTTTTGAACTGTGGTGTTGGAGAAGACTCGTGAGAGTCCCTTGGATTGCAAGGAGATTCAACCAGTCCATCCTAAAGGAGATCAGTCCTGGGTGTTCATTGGAAGGACTGATGTTGAAGCTGAAACTCCAATACTTTGGCCACCTGATGTGAAGAGCTGACTCCTTTGAAAAGACCCTGATGCTGGGAAAGATTGAGGGCAGGAGGAGAAGGGGACAACATAGGATGAGGTGGCTGGATGGCATCACCGACTCAATGGACATGGGTTTGGGTGAACTCCAAGAGTTGGTAATGGATAGGGAGGCCTTGCGAGCTGCCATTCATGGGGTCACAGAGTCGGACACAACTTAGAGACTGAACTGAACTGAATACATTCATTTGATACTTCTTATATTACAGTATTAAAAATCTGTATTATTATAAGGCTTTACTTTTTGACCATTTTAAGCTCTAAATCATAGAGATTCCAGCTTTATGAAAGAGAGAACTTTAAGATTTTTTAAATTCAAATGGGGCTTAGCTTCAGGAGTTAGATTTGTGAATGTTTTGTAATGTATTTTCTTAAAAATCTCAATATTATCTTTATCTTCTTGGCCAGACTGAAAAAGCAATGATTAAAAGGCTTAGGCCAGGGAACTAACACTCCCTGAATGGGGATAGCAAAGATCTTGTTTATTGTGGTGTGAATTTTCATGACACATCCTTAATTATTTATTGTCTATCCCCAAATTGAGGTTATTAAATTGGATATTCCTTAATTTCAGAAATATAATGGGAATTTCTTGGTAAATGGATAGCAGATATTTTATATACAAAAAAGGTAATGTGTTTAAAGCCTTATATTGTTTTGAGATTTTCAGTTTTATTTTGATGAAGAGAGCTTGAGAGCTTTGCAAAAGCAAATTTCCTATAGTTATTTTTTTTTTCATTAACCACTTAATTTCTGTTTGCCTCTCCAATGCCTATTTCTGAGGACATGAATAAAAATGTGTCATTTAAATGAACCAGGTGCACATGGATTTCAGTTCTCTTCCTATTATACATTACAGCAGACAAGTAGTTAAGCATTTTATACAAAAAGAAACATGAGAAATTGTAAATATTGTTTGCAAACTATAATGAGCTTGCAATGAAATCTCTAGCTAAACACAACATTCCAATTATCTCTAAAACTATGCTAGTGTGTTATTATCATTGAGAGTGATATTCATAAGGAATATAAAGCCATCTCTGTGATTCCACACATGAAACTAGATTTGTTGGTATTTACATATGAACATACACTTTATTTACATTGTGCTATGAGGCCAGCGACTGGACCAAGGCCAGATGATCTCTCATTTCATTTCAGTTCATTTCAGTCGCTCAGTTGTGTCACACTCTTTGTAACCCCATGGACTGCAGCATGCCAAGCTTCTCTATCCATCAACAATACTCAGAGCTTGCTCAAACTCATGTCCAATGAGTCAGTGATGCCATCCAACCACCTCATTCTCTGTCGTCCCCTTCTCCTCCTGCCTTCAATCTCCCCCAGCATCAGGGTGTTTTCTAACGAGTCAGTTCCTTACATCAGGTGGCCAAAGGACTGGATTTTCAGCTTCAGCATCAGTCCTTCCAATGAATATTCAAGACTGATTTCCTTTATGATTGACAGGTTGGATCTCCCTGCAGTCCAAGGGACTCTCAAGAGTCTTCTCCAAAACCACAGTTCAAAAGCATCAGTTCCTCAGCACTCAGCTTTCTTTATGGTCCAACTCTCACATCTGTACATGACCACTGGAAGAACCATAGCTTTAACCAGACAGACCTTTTTTGGCAAAGTAATGTTTCTGCTTTTTAAAAAGCTGTCTAGGTTGGTCATAGCTTTTGTTTCAAGGAACATGCGTCTTTTAATTTCATGGCTACAGTAACCATCTGCATTGATTTTGGAGCCCAAGAAAATAAAGTCTGTCACTGTTTCCATTGTTTCGCTGTCTATTTGTCATGAAGTGATAGGACTAGATTCATGATCTTCATTTATGAATGTTCAGTATTAAGCCAGCTTTTTCACTCTTCTCTTTCACTTTCATCAAGAGGCTTTTTAGTTATCTTCACTTTCTGCCATAAGGGTGGTATCATCTGCATATCAAGTTATTAATATTTCTCCCAGCAATCTTGATTCCAACTCATGCTTCATCCAGCCCAGCATATTGCATAATGTACTCTTTGTATAACTTAAATAATCAGGGTGACAATATACAGCCTTGATGTCCTCCTTTCCCAATTTGGAACCAAGTTAATATTTCTAAGCTTATCTCTTAGAAATTTTAAATATATTACACATGTTCTTACTGATTAATTCACTTTGCTACATTCACAGTGGTTGGGAAGATTGGCAACAAGACATGTGATTGCTATTTGGTATCAAGTTTATAAACATGAATAAATAAGCACAAACACAGTCTAAAGTAAGTGTTGTATTCTTAGTAATCATTTCCAAATATTACATAGATATGTTTATATAAATATCAGAATTGATGGAAATGATATGATTATGATTTTAGATTCCTGAAACCATCTCTAAACTCATTAAGTATTCACACTTTTATCCAAGACTGATGTCTGAATTATTACTTTAGTTTATTTCTATTTTATATGTGTGTTCTGCTGTGCTAAGTCACTTCAGTCATGTGCCATCCTATAGACTGTTGTCTACCAGGCTCCTCTGTCCATGGGATTCTCCAGGCAAGAACCCGGAGTGGACTGCCATGCCCTCCTCCAGGGGATCTTCCTGACCCTCAAGGATTGAACCCAAGTCTCCTGTATTGCAGGCAGTTTCTTCCCCATCTGAGCCACCAGGGAAGCCCTATTTTATATTTAATAAAGTATAAAGTGTAATATTTTATATTCACCCTGTAGGCATTTGGAATATAAAGATGAATGCAATTATCCTCTATCAGAAAAGAAAATCTAAATCTAAATATATTTCAATTAATTTAATAAAGGCTTATTGAGCGTATACTAAGTAAAAAAATCTGAAGATTGAAGAAAGATTGATAAAAATCCCTGTTAACATGGAACTTTTGGTTACAGGCAAAAGACAACAAGCAAAATGCTTAAGTGACTAATATAGTATGTTATTAATAGAAGGTATAAGTTCTATGGGCTTCCCAGGTGTTGTTAGTGGTAAAGATCCTGCCTGCCAGTACAGGATAGGTAAGAGATGTGGGTTCAATCCCTGGGTCGGGAAGATCACCTGGAGGAGGGCATGACAACCCAGTCCAGTTTTCTTGTCTGGAGAATTCCATGGACAGTGGAGCCTGGTAGTCCACAGTCCATGGGGTTACAAAGAATCAGACTTGACTGAGGCGACTTAGCAGCAGCAGCATAAGTTCTATGGAGGAAAGATAGAAAGTTAAGCTTGTAAATAGAATGTTTAACAGGAAAGTAGAAAGTTAAACTTGTAAATAGAATGATTAGGAAAAAATTACAAGGTGGCATTTGACCAAAAATTTCAAAGAGGAACAGGAGAAGAGTCTGCATATATCTGAAGGAAGACTCCAGATACATGGAACAGCAAGTTATAGCCTCTGAAGCAGGGGAATGCCTGAAAGCAAGGAGCTAGTAACTAGTGGAGCTGGAACAGAGTGGTAAAGAGTAATATATGATATTAGAAAAGTAATGGTAAGAGGAAAGAAAGGCCATTGTCAGCGACTGAAAGGACTTGATGTTTTTCTCTGAATGTGATGGTTTGCTAGGTTTGCCATAGTGAAATACCACACATTGAATAATTTAAGCACTGGATATTCTCCCCCTCTGGAGGATGGACACCCAATATCAAGGTATCATCAGGTTGGTTTCTGGTGAGAACCCTCGTTCTGACCTGTGTACACCTGCCTTCTTGCTGTGTCCTCACACAGCCTTTCCTCTGTTCACACAGCCTTTCCTTCTGTACCTCTTTCTAGAGGAGCTCCAGTGTCTCTTCCACTGAGCAGGTCAGCAGTTTGGTCAGATTATAGCCCCACCCTTAGGACCTCATGTAACCTTACCTCTTTATCTCCAAGTACAGTTACACTGAGGATTAGGGCTCCAACACATGCATTTTGTGGGGACAGACTTCAATGACCTATCTTCCATTCATCCTCCAAATTCAAATCCTTCTTACATGTGAATACATGCATCTGATCACAACGACCCAAATGTTTGAACTCATTTCATAATCAGTTCCAAAACTGAAGTCTCCTCTAAATATTATCTAAATTATAGATGAAACTTCTGATATGGTTCCTCATTAAACATAATTCCTCTCTAGCTGTGAAAACTTAAGAAACCATATAAGTAGTAGTGTGTTTTTGAAATACAATAGTGAGACAGGCATAGGTATTCTCATTCCAAAAGGAAGAAATTGGGGACAAGGGGTAACAGGACCCAAGCATATCTAAAATTTATCTAGGCAAATTCTATTATATTTTAAGCCTTTGAGAATAATCTTCTGTGCACTCTACAATCTGGTCCCACTGGGGTGACAGTGTCATCCCAGCTCTAGGCTTCTGTCTTATCCCTTGGGCTCTTTGAGATGACCTGATGGCCTGACTAACTGTGAAAATGTAGCCTCAGACTCTGAAAAAGGAGGAAGAGCCTTGTCCTCTGGGCCTGTATGCTCTAGATGACATCCTTGGTGTTCCCTCCAGAACAGATATTCTCAGTTTTTGCAAGATAGGCTGAACATTTTCCAAGTCTTTAATTTCTCATTCCTTTTTGCTTAACAGTTCCTTTTCAGTTCATATCTTGCTTCAGAAGAACATATCTGTGCCCTCAACACTTTGATTGGAAACCTTCTGTGCTAAATATCCAATATCATGGCTTACATGTTTTCCCTTCTGACAGTTCAACCTTGTTCTTAGCCACTGTCTGTCTCCTTCAATTTCCAATAACAAGTTCCTTATTTCCAACTGAAACTTTACCAGAAGCATCCTTAATGTTCACATCTCTACTAGTATTTTGTTCATGATGATATATGTATTCTCTGAAATGTTAGAAGCTTCTGTATAACTCTCCTCTTTTCTTTCTGAGCTCTCACCAGAATAATCTATATTTTGACCAGTAACATAATTCAGTGCACCACAGATGGAAGACCGTTGGAATGTTTCGAGCAGAATAGCAATGAAATCTGATTTATTTTATTAGAATAACTGTGGCACCTACATTAAGAATTGATTGCAGGGAACAAGAATGATAATAGGAAGAGCAGTCAAGAGGCTATGAAGGCAAAATCAGAGATTTGTTGATAGTGGATATGTAGTATGGGAGAAAGAGAATCTAAGTTGACTTTATTGATTCTGGTTTGAGCAAGTTGGAAATACTAGCTATCATTAATTGAGATAAAGAAAGCTGATAGTGGAGAATGTGTAAGTGAGGATACATTGAGGATAGCAATATTTCTCATTAAAAACGTTGAGAATGAGTGTATGTTAGCCAACCAAGTGTAGATGACAAGCAGGCAGTTATATCTGTCTGCAGTTCAGCTCTGGGGGAGATCTGTGTCTATAACTTAGGCAAGGGTGTTTGCTTTTGATGTGGTAACTAAAACTGTGAAATTTCATGGGATCACTAAAAGAGCAGTGTAGATAGAGCAGAGGTTCAAAGATATATTCCTGAGATGCTCTAACATCAGGGGTCCAGTGAGATAGGGATGAGCAGCAGAGCTGACTGGGAGAGAGACCAGTGAGGGAGAAAACCAGAACATGAAATGCTGAAAGCAAAGTGAAGAAAGGGCTTCAGAAGGAGGGACATGAGCAACTAGGTCAAAAGTTGGGTAATAGACCAAGTAAAATCAAGATTGAGAACTGACCACTGGATTAAGCAGCATATGTGTTATCATGGAGTAATGAAAGAGAGGGTACGGTAGAGGAGTGATGGTCAGTTCAGTTCAGATCAGTCGCTCAGTCGTGTCCGACTCTTTGTGACCCCATGAATCGCAGCACGCCAGGCCTCCCTGTCCATCACCAACTCCTGGAGTTCACTCAGACTCATGTCCATTGAGTCAGTGATGCCATCCAGGCATCTTATGTTCTGTCGTCCCCTTCTCCTCCTGCCCCCAATCCCTCCCAGCATCAGAGTCTTTTCCAATGAGTCAACTCTTTGCATGAGGTGGCCAAAGTACTGGAGTTTCAGCTTTAGCATCATTCCTTCCAAAGAAATCCCAGGGCTGATCTCCTTCAGAATGGACTGGTTGGAGTGATGGTGCCAGAAGTCTAATTAGAGTGAAATCAAGAGAGGAGGATAGTAAGATAACTGGGAGCATGAGCATGGACACCATTTTGATGGGTGCCCAGGTTCAATTCCCGGGGTCAGGAAGGTCCCCTTGAGGAGGAGAGGGCAACCCACTTCAGTATTCTTTCCTGGAGAATCCCTTGGGCAGAGGAGCCTGGTGGGCTACAGTCCATAGAGTCACAAACAGTCAGACACAACTGAAGAGATTTAGCAGACTTGCACAATAGAAATAATGTTGTATTTGGAGGGGAAAGAGGGCTCAAGAGTTTTTTTTTTTTTTTTTTTTTTGGTTGTTTTTCTGTTCTATATTTATAAAGATTGCATAAATCTCAACACATGTTACAGAAATGACCCCAAAAAGGTGAAATGAGGACGATATAGGAGAGGACAGACGACTTAATGAAATGAATCCTTTGAGTAGTTGACGTGAATGGGTTTGGCACTCAGCAGAGGGCTGAGTCTGCCCAGGAACAGAGAGACACCTCTGTTTACAATGAAGAAGGCAGAGCATATGGGCACAGAGGAAGAAAGGAAGTAATTTTGTCTAAAAGTGAATATAAGGATATGAATTGTCTGTTTCGGAGATAAAGAAAAGAGATGGGGAGTAAAGCCAACTAGGATTTTTGAGCACTTACAAAATACCACAACTCTGCTTAAGAACACAGATCAGTGTAAGACGGTTCTCCCTACACTCACAGGCTACGCATGAGGCTACAAATTTAATTTGCATCACAGTAAATGTCTGCATGTAGTAGCTGCAGTTGTGCCTTCATCCCTGACATGAATGCATTCTTGGCTACACTCATGAAATAGGAGGCTGGAAAGGATTTTAAGGGCAGAGTACCAAGACTTTCCTCCTTCTCTGTGAGCTGCTGAGGTTTCTCTATGCAGTATGCTTCCATTCTCTTACGGGTTTGTTTTACAAAACTCTTTTGTTTACTTTTCCTCCTGTATAGCCTTAGAGGCAACAATTAGGTTTGAGTCAGATCAGCTCAGTTTGAATCCTAGATTTCCAGTTAGCAGTCAAGTGATCTGAGCAAGTTAATGAACTTGTCTCAACCCTGTCAACAAGATGAAAGTAGTAACACCTCACAAAAATATTGTGAGAGTGGAATTCTTTAATACGTAGATGTGTTTACAAGAGTGTCTGTGTACATAGTGAATGTGCAATCAATATTAGTTATCATATTAGATCAGATCAGTCGCTCAGTCGTGTCCGACTCTTTGCGACCCCATGAATCGCAGCACGCCAGGCCTCCCTGTCCATCACCAACTCCCGGATGTCACTCAGACTCACATCCATCGAGTCAGTGATGCCATCCAGACATCTCATCCTCTGTCATCCCCTTCTCCTCCTGCCCTCAATCCCTCCCAGCATCAGAGTCTTCTCCAGTGAGTCAACTCTTCGCATGAGGTGGCCAAAGTACTGGAGTTTCAGCTTTAGCATCATTCCTTCCAAAGAAATCCCAGGGCTGATCTCCTTCAGAATGGACTGGTTGGATTTCCTTTCAGTCCAAGGGACTCTCAAGAGTCTTCTCCAACACCACAGTTCAAAAGCATCAATTCTTCAGCGCTCAGCCTTCTTCACAGTCCAGCTCTCACATCCATACATGACCACAGGAAAGACCATAGCCTTGACTAGGCGAACATTTGTTGGCAAAGTAGTGTCTCTGCTTTTGAATATGCTATCTAGGTTGGTCATAACTTTCCTTCCAAGGAGTAAGTGTCTTTTAATTTCATGGCTACAGTCACCATCTGCAGTGATTTTGGAGCCCAGAAAAAGAAAGTCTGACACTGTTTCCACTGTTTCCGCATCTATTTCCCATGTAGTGATGGGACTGGATGCCATGATCTTCGTTTTCTGAATATTGAGCTTTAAGCCAACCTTTTCACTCTCCACTTTCACTTTCATCAAGAGGCTTTTGAGTTCCTCTTCACTTTCTGCCATAAGGGTGGTATCATCTGCATATCTGAGGTGCTTGATATTTCTCCCAGAAATCTTGATTCCAACTTGTGTTTCTTCCAGTCCAGCATTTCTCATGATGTACTCTGCATATAAGTTAAATAAACATGGTGACAATATACAGCCTTGACGTACTCCTTTTCCTATTTGGAACCAGTCTGTTCTTCCATGTCCAGTTCTAACTGTTGCTTCCTGACCTGCATACAAATTTCTCAAGAGGCAGATCAGGAGACAGGGATCAAGACCATCCCCATGGAAAAGAAATGCAAAAAAGCAAAATGGCTGTCTGGAAAGGCCTTACAAATAGTGTGAAAAGAAGAGGAGCGAAAAACAAAGGAGAAAAGGAAAGATATAAACATCTGAATGCAGAGTTCCAAAGAATAGCAAGAAGAGATAAGAAAGCCTTCTTCAGCGATCAATGCAAAGAAATAGAGGAAAACAACAGAATGGGAAAGACTAGGGATCTCTTCAGGAAAATCAGAGATACCAAAGGAACATTTCATGCAAAGATGGGCTTGATAAAGGACAGAAATGGTATGGACCTAACAGAAGCAGAAGATATTAAGAAGAGGTGGCAAGAATACACAGAAGAACTGTACAAAAAAGATCTTCACGACCCAGATAATCATGATGGTGTGATCACTGACCTAGAGCCCGATATCCTGGAATGTGAAGTCAAGTAGGCCTTAGAAAGCATCACTATGAACAAAGCTGGTGGAGGTGATGGAATTCCAGTGGAGCTATTCCAAATCCTGAAAGATGATGCTGTGAAAGTGCTACACTCAATAGGCCAGCAAATTTGGAAAACTCAGCAGTGGCCACAAGATTGGAAAAGGTCAGTTTTCATCCCAAAGCCAAAGAATGCTCAAACTACTGCACAATTGCACTCATCTCACACGCTAGTAAAGTAATGCTCAAAATTCTCCAAGCCAGGCTTCAGCAATATGTGAACTGTGAACTTCCTGATGTTCAAGCTGGTTTTAGAAAAGGCAGAGGAACCAGAGATCAAATTGCCAACATCCGCTGGATCATGGAAAAAGCAAGAGAGTTCCAGAAAAACATCTATTTCTGCTTTATTGACTATGCCAAAGCCTTTGACTGTGTAGATCACAATAAACTGTGGAAAGTTCTGAAAGAGTTATCAGATAGCCTATTTTTTTATTGCATGCTATTTTATTATATATTTTCCACCCAGTGGCTTAGCTTTCCTTCTCATTTTTCTTTTTTTATAACCTTTTCCCTTACTCTTTAGTACTGCTGCTACTAAGTCACTTCAGTCGTGTCCGACTCTGTGCGATCCATGGACAGCAGCCCACTAGGCTCCTTTGTCCCTGGGATTCTCCAGGCAAGAATACTGGAGTGGGTTGCCATTTCCTTCTCCAATGCATGAAAGTGAAAAGTCAAAGTGAAGTCGCTCAGTCGTGTCCGACTCTTAGCGACCCCATGGACTGGAGCCTACCAGGCTCCTCCATCCATGGGATTTTCCAGGCAAGAGTACTGGGGTGGGGTGCCATTTCCTTCCCTGACTCTTTAGTACAAGATTCTTTTTAAAAAGATCCGTTTTACATCTTTTGTTTCTCATTGAAGAAATTTCCTCACCATGAATGTTCTCTTTAACAATAATTATTTTTGTATGTTTTTAATCTCTGTTTAACATTGGATTGTGGGCACATTCAGTTTCTTCGGGTCTACCTTCTAAATGAGCTAGAGTCAGTGGTGATATCAAAAGCCAGTCATAGCTTCAGAGGCCTGGCTTCTCTACAGCTCTCCCTCCCACCCAGCTGTGCTCTGTTTACTTTATATAGATAGAGAGCTCCTGGGTCTTGAAGGTGAGAATGTTTGTCTCTTTGTGTCCTTTAACACAGACCATCAATTGACCAATATTAGAGATGCATTTTCTTTTTTTATGACAAGGAATGATATGTAATGAAAGAAGGCAATTTATATCTGAATGCATTCTGTAACTAGATACTATAGAGATTCTGGTTAAACAAAATAATCTCTGTTAATTTTTTCTAAAAATATTCCATGATGATCTGCCCAAATAGAAAATGTATGACAAAGTTTATGGTGCAGGCTACCTAATCATAGATGAGGAGTCAGTGCCCAGGAGGGTTATTAGAAGGAAATAGAAACAAATAAATTGAGAGAATATAAACATTCAGAATCACTTTGAAATTTAAAATAATAATAATAATAGCTGAAACATGACTGCTGTAGCTATTCAATGCAAGAATTTAAGTTCTACAGAGATAACATTTATCAAATGTACAATTTATTCCAGATAATGTTCTAGTTCTGTATATTATCTAATGTATTTGTGTCAAAAATATTGTGTAGGTTAAATAATTGTTCCAATTTTGTAAGAAGAAATCAAAGATAATAGGATTTATATTGCTGGTACTATGTTACACAAATAGTGAGTAGCACAGTTTCAAGGCAGCCTAACTCCAGAGTGCCTGACCTTAAATTGAATATGGGACATTTTAAATTTAAATCCTATTAGCATGACTTCAATCCTTATGTAGCAGGCAGCATGATTAGTAGATAAAACATTGAGGAAGACCCAGTCTTGCCACTTATCTGTGGGCTCTGAGATTTATGATTTATAATTATTTTCAGATCTGAATAATTAATGATTAGCTTAATAATTTCTAATCCATAACATGGATTTAAGAAATAAATTAAGAAATGGATAATAAGTACATAGCACAATATTTCACTCATATTACGTATTCAGGAAATATTTCCTTCTCTCCTTTACTATTCCCATCTGTCTTTCTGCAAACAAAGCTGGCTTGTCCCTCCTTATTAGAGATATCAACCTTTTTTTTCCACTGTCTGACAAATATTTAATGAGTTCCAGTGATGTGAGTGTCTTTTGTAAAGATTACTAGCCCATGGTCTGTACTCCTTAGTCCCTACTAAGCTTTATGAGGCCCCTATATAAAACCTAGGGCCTTTAAAACATCTTTCCTAGCACTCTAAGCAAAAGCACTCCTCAATCCTTCCAGAACTTAATTGGTATCTTATCAGTTGGTTCTGAGCAATTTACTTCCTCCCTTTGTGCTGTCCCTTTGTGCTGCGTGTCTTTGTACTTGCATGGTTCCTGGCTGGCTAGGAGGTGATGGGGTGTGACATCTGCCTTCTTTAAATCAGCACAGCGTACGTATCATGTAAATACCTATGTACATGATAGGTATTTATCAACTTTCCGATGGATGAAATCAATAAAGGACTTTTCACCTTGGAATTCATTTTGAAAAAATTTTCCAACTAATTATGTGCCACTCTTCACCGTGTTAAAACAAGCAACTTGATTACCCCAGGTTGCGTTACCTCTGGATTGCTCACACTTCTCTTCTGGCTTTTCATTTCACTCCATTTTGTAGATTTTTTAAAACATGATGAAAAATACAAAATCAAAATTGTTTTTGGCTGGGTTGGAAAAAAGCAATAGCTTTATCCTTACCTCCAAAGTTAAGGGAGAAAATAAAGATGATTGATGAGTGTCTTCTCCTCAGAAGTACATTCTATGCCTCCCAATGAGAGGTGTAAATAATAGGACTCATTCAGCACAGGCTGAAACACAGTCCAGGCTCTGTAATGCCCCCTGAAATAAGGGTGGGTAGCACGCAGAAGTCATCTATTCACATACAGAGTTTGTATAAATGTGTGTGGTGGCCTGGGCAAGAGATTGAATGAGAATTCAGGCTGGCTGAATGTAATTAGAGTTAAGAATTGTGTTAGAATGCAGTCAGGAGAACTAGGTAAACTTCAGCATTACTGTAAAAGCTAGATTTTCATGATCAAAAGTTGGCTTATCCTAGGCCAACATGTGCAGGTAGAAATGCACCATTTCTCTGGGACTGACTGAGACTTTTGAAATGATTTCCAAATATGGTGTGGTTTAAATTATAGCTGTTCTTTCTTTCACAGTACACCACTAAATGGAACACTGCTTCCTTCTGGAAGGACATGGAATTTGAGTTTCGAATAGTTTGCAGAAATTATATCTTTTTAATGATCTCTGTGTCAATACATTGTCCTGATGTTTGGTCATGCACATCACAGAATTTATTGGAAATATAATGAACAAAATGTTAATTAATATTTTTTCATTGATTTTATTTGTGTTTATATATAAATAAATATAAGAGCCTCTTGATGAAAGTGAAAGAGGAGACTGAAAAAGTTGGCTTAAAACTCAACATTCTGAAAACTAAGATCATGGCATCTGGTCCCATCACTTCATGGCAAATAGATGGGGAAACAATGGAAACAGTGACAGACTTTTCTTGGACTTCAAAATCACTGCAGATGGTGACTGCTGCCAGGAAATTAAAAGACACTTGTTCCTTGGAAGGAAAGCTATGACCAACCTAGACAGCATATTAAAAAGCAGAGACATTACTTGGCTAACAAAGGTCCACCTTGTCAGGGCTATGGTTTGTCCAGTAGTCATATACAGATGTGAGAGTTGGACTATAAAGAAAGCTGAGCACTGAAATCGATGCTTTTGAACTGTGTTGTTGGAGAAGACTCTTGAGAGTCCCTTGGACTGCAAGGAGATCCAGCCTGTCAATTCTAAAGGAAAGCAATACTGAATATTCACTGGAAGGACTGATGCTGAGTCTCCAATACTTTGCCCACCTGATGCAAAGAACTGACATATTGGAAAAGACCCTGATGCTGGGAAAGATTGAAGGCAGGAGGAGAAGGGGACAACAGAGGATAAGATGATTGGATGACATCATTGATAGGATGGATGTGAGTTTGAGTAAACTCCAGGAGTTGGTGATGGACAGGGAAGCCTGGCATGCTTTAGTTCATGGGGTCACAGAGTTGGACATGACTGAGTGACTGAACAGAACTGAACTGATAAACATATGCATATTTTAATATTACTTTTTCTGGTTTAAAAGATTTAAATTTTATCATAATATTAGTGATTCCATTGGGCCAAAGACATTTGATGTTTGATATCTAGAAATTAGTTATTAATACTATATGATAATTTGCTTGTGTAATTACTTCATGTCACATTCATAATAGGTTGAGAAAAAAGGAAACATGTAAAATGAAAGATAAATAAGAAATGAATAAATCATATGAAGAGCAATAAGAAAGAAATTAGAAATAAAACAAGAAAAGAAAGGTGAGGTAAGGAAAAGGAAAGGAAGGAAGATTAGGTTGAACACATACAGAAGGAAAAGCATAAAGGACAAAGGAACCATTTGAGATAAGACTATAAGACTGGAAAAACTGTTATAAACCTAGACAGTATACTGAAATGAAGAGACATTACTTCGCCTATAGGTCAATATAGACAAAACTTTGAATTTTCCAGTAGTCATGTACAGATGTGAGAAATGGATCATAAAGAAGGCTGAGTGCTTAAGAATTGATGCTTTCAAAATGTGGTGTTGGAGAAGACTCATTGAGAGTCCCTTGGACAACAAGGAGATCAAATCAGTCAATTCTAAAGGAAACCAATACTGAATATTCACTGGAAGGACTGATGCTGAAGCTGAATCTCCAATACTTTAGCCACCTGATAAGAAGAACTGACTCATTGGAAAAGAAGGGGATGACAGAGGACAAGATGCTGGATGGCATCGCTGACTCAATGGACATGAGTTTGAGCAAACTCTAGGAGATGGAGAAGGATAGGGAAGCCTTGTGTGCTTCAGTCCATGGGGTTGCAAAGAGTTTGGACACAACTGAGTGAACAAGGACAACAAAGGCTGGAAATGATTAATGCTTTTCATTAATTTTATGTGGATTTCTTTTTTATTAGTGTGAGCAGTTGAGTTGTTTCCTTTTTATTAGTAGTATGAGCAGTTGAGTTGTTTCCTTTTTATTAGTATGAGCAGTATGAGTTGTCTCATGTCATTAGAACAATGCTGGTGCTACTGCTGCATCGCTTCAGTTGTGTCCAACTCTGTGTGACCCCATAGACGGCAGCCTACCAGGTCCCCTGTCCCTGGGATTCTCCAGGCAAGAACACTGGAGTGGGTTGCCATTTCCTTCTCCAATGCGTGAAACTGAAAAGTGAAAGTGAAGTCGTTTAGTCATGGCCAGCTCCCAGCAAACCCATGGACTGCAACCCACCAGGCTCCTCCAACAATGGGATTTTCCAGGCAAGAGTACAGGAGTGGGCTGCCATTGCCTTCTCCAATTAGAACAATATTTGCTAGTAATGATACCTAATACCTATGTAACATATTCTATCCAAAACAATTATTTCAATCATGCATCACATCTCTTTTACAGGTTCACAATTCATTCAGTTCAGTTCAGTTGCTCAGTCATGTCTCACTCTTTGCAACTCCATGAACTGCAGCATACGAGCCCTCCCTATACATCACCAACTCCTGGAGAGCACCCAAACTCATGTCCATTGAGTCGGCAATGCCATCTAATCATCTCATTCTCTGTTGTCCCCTTCCCCTCCTGCCCTCAATCTTTCCCAGCATCAGGGTCTTTTCAAATGAGTCAGCTCTTCACATCAGGTGGCCAAACTATTGGACTTTCAGCTTCAACATCAGTCCTTCTAATGAACACCCAGGACTGATCTCCTTTAGGATGGACTGGTTGAATCTCCTTGCAGTCCAAGGAACTCAAGAGTCTTCTCCAACATCACAGTTCAAAAGCATCAATTCTTTGACACTCAGCTTTCTTTATAGTCCAACTCTCGCATCCATACATGACCACTGTAAAAACCATAGCCTTGACTAGACGGACCTTTGTTAACAAAGTAATGTCTCTGCTTTTTAATATGCTATCTAGGTTGGCTGTAACTTTCTTTCCAAGGAGTAGAGGTCTTTTAATTTCATTTTGCAATCACCATCTGCAGTGATTTTGTAGTGCAAAAAATAAAGTCATCCACTGTTTCCACTGTTTCCCCATCTATTTGCAAAGAAATGATGGGACCGGATGCCATGATCTTAGTTTTCTGAATGTTGAGCTTTAAGCCAACTTTTTCACTTTCCTCTTTCACTTTCATCAAGAGGCTCTTTAGTTCTTCACTTTCTGCCATAGGGGTGGTATCATCTGCATATATGAGGTTATTGACTTTCTCTCAGTGATCTTGATTCCAACCTGTGCTTCTTCCAGCCCAATGTTTCTTATGATGTACTCTGCATATAAGTTAAATAAGCAGGGTAACAATATACAGCCTTGACGTACTCCTTTTCCTATTTGGAACCAGTCTGTTGTTCCATGTCCAGTTCTAACTGTTGCTTTCTGACCTGTATACAGGTTTCTCAAGAGGCAGGTCAGGTATTTTGATAATTCCCATCTCTTTCAGAATTTTCCACAGTTTATTGTGATCCACACAGTCAAAGGCTTTGGCATAGTCAATCAAGCAGAAGTAGATGTTTTTCTGGAACTCCCTTGCTTTTTCGATGATCCAGTGGATGTTAGCAATTTGATCTCTGGTTCCTCTGCCTTTTCTGATACCAACTTGAACATCTGGAATTTCATGTTTCATGTATTGTTGAAGCCTGGCTTCAAGAATTTTGAGCATTCCTTTACTAGCGTGTGAGATGGGTGCAATTGTGCAATAGTTTGAGCATTCTTTGGCATTGCCTTTCTTTGGGATTGGAATGAAAGCTGACCTTTTCCAGTCCTTGTGGCCACTGCTGAGTTTTCCAAATTTGCTGCATTATTGAGTGCAGCACTTTCACAGCATCATCTTTTAGGATTTGAAATAGCTCAGCTGGAATTCCATCACCCCCACTAGCTTTGTTCTTAGTAAAGATTCCTAAGGCCCACTTGACTTCACATTCCAGGATATGTGGCTCTAGGTTTGCAATAATACCATAAAATAAGAACTCTTTTAATCTAAATACATTTGCTTTGATTTTTAATTTTTTCTGTAATTTTTAAAATACCAATAGCTTAAAATATATCAACATCCATATGCCAGTACATTGAATTAATCATTTGAACATATTGATTCATTTCACTTATAAAGTGGAAATAATACATGAAATTAAGCATTTACTCGTAGTTCCCTTTCATGATTCCTACTTGTATTTACAATTAGTGTATATACTTCCTACATTTTTATACATTTTTATTGTAGATATTTAATCATAATAATTTACAGAATATTCTATATATTTTAAGCATTTTCAAAAATAGCATCATACTTTCATACTGCATACTACTTCCCAGTCATCTTTTTTTCCTTTGAACATTTATCACATTGGAAATAAGTGGGATCAATAAATATAATTTATATTTTAAGACTTTGTTTTTTAGAGCAGTTTTGGAGTCACAGTAAAAGTCATAATTATGTGGAACATATTTTCACATGCATATTGCCATCTATATATCTTCTTTGGGGCTTCCCAGTTGATTCAGTGATAAAGAAATTCCCTTCCAATACAGGAGAGGCAGGAGATGTGGGTTTGATCCCTGGGTCAGGAATAACCTCTGGAGGAGGAAATGGCAGGCTTCTCTAGTATTCTTGCCTGGAAAATATAATAGACAGATGACCCTGGCAATCTACCATCTATCAGTTCAGTTCAGTTCAGTTGCTCAGTTGTGTTCGACTCTTTGCAACCCCATGAATCACAGCACGCCAGGCCTCCCTGTCCATCACAAACTCCCAGAGTTCACTCAGACTCACGTCCATCAAGTCAGTGATGCCATCCAGCCATCTCATCCTCTGTCGTCCCCTTCTCCTCCTGCCCCCAATCCCTCCCAGCATCAGAGTCTTTTCCAAAGAGTCAACTCTTCACAAGAGGTGGCCAAAGTACTGGAGTTTCAGCTTCAGTATCATTCCTTCCAAAGAAATCCCAGGGCTGATCTCCTTCAGAATGGACTGGTTGGATCTCCTTGCAGTCCAAGGAACTAAGAGTCTTCTCCAACACCACAGTTCAGAAGCATCAATTCTTCGGCACTCAGCCTTCTTCACAGTCCAGCTCTCACATCCATACATGACCACAGGAAAGATCATCGCCTTGACTAGATGGACCTTTGTTGGCAAAGTAATGTCTCTGCTTTTGAATATGCTATCTAGGTTGGTCATAACTTTCCATCCAAGGAGTAAGCGTCATTTAATTTCATGGCTGCAGTCACTATCTGCAGTGATTTCAGAGCCCAGAAAAATAAAGTCTGACACTGTTTCTACTGTTTCCCCATCTATTTCCCATGGGACCAGATGCCATGATCTTCGTTTTCTGAATGTTGAGCTTTAAGCCAACTTTTTACCTCTCCACTTTCACTTTCATCAAGAGGCTTTTGAGTTCCTCTTCACTTTCTGCCATAAGGGTGAGCTCATCTGCATATCTGAGGTGACTGATATTTCTCCCAGCAATCTTGATTCCAGCTTGTGTTTCTTCCAGTCCAGCGTTTCTCATGATGTACTCTGCATATAAGTTAAATAAGCAGAGTGACAATATACAGCCTTGATGTACTCCTTTTCCTATTTGTCTGCCATTTATAGGGATGCAAAGAGTTGGACACAACTGAACAAAGAGTACCTTTTATCCATATCTTCTTTGGTAAAGTGTCTTTTAAATCTTTGGTACATTTTTTTAAAATCAGGTTATTTACTTATTTTGGAATTTTAAGGTTTATTTGTATATCTTGGGTAATAATTTTTATCAGATATATCTTTGACAAGTATATCTTCCCAGTCTGTGGCATGTGTTCTGATTCTCTTGACACAGTCTTTTGCAGAACAGATGTTTTTAATTTCAATAAAATCTGCCTTGTCATTGTATCTTTGATGGATTGTGCCTTTGGTGTTACATCTAAAGAGTTATTACCATACAGAAGATCACCTAGGTTTTCTATGTTACCTTCTAGGAGTTTTATAATTTTGCATTTTGCACTTATGTTTATAAGTCCTTTCAGTTAATTTTTGTGAGGAGTGTAAAGTCTTTGTTTAGATTTATTTTTTCATATTGTCCAGGTATTCCAGGATAATTTTTTGAAAAGACTGTCTTTGCACCATTGTGTTACCTTTGCTTCTTTGTTAGAGATCGGTTGACTTTATTTACGTGGGTCTGTTTCTGGCTCTCTATTCTGCTCAGTTGATCAATTTGCCTGTTGTTCCACCACTGATTATTATTATTATTATTATTATTATTTTGCATACAACCTGTTTTTTTTTAATAGTAGCTGATATTGATACACATTAAAAAAAAAAGTGAAGTAAAAGTGTTAGTCCCTCTGTTGTGTCTGACTCTTTGCAACCCATGGACTGTAGCCTGCCAGTCTCCTCTGTCCATGGAATTATCCAGGCAAGAATACTGGAGTGGGTTGCCATTCCCTTCTCCAGGGGAATTTCATGGAGAAAATCAAACTGGGGTCTCCTGCTTTGCAGGTGGATTCTTTACCATCTGAGCCACCAATACACTATTAAATATTTTGTCTGCAGTTGAGGTTACTACCATATAACCTAACGGTTTATAAATCCAAAATTTACCCAGGTTTTTGCTGTTTCAAAGTATCTAATCTTTGGTAAACTTCTCTGTGCATATGTGAGATTTTTTTTTCTAACACACAGGTTCTGAACCATGGATGCACAATGAAATCATCTGGTAAGCTTCTGAATATATTTAGTTTTCTGTAGTAGGGCACGTGTATTGGAGTGTTTTAAGAACATCCCAGATGATTCTAATATGCATCCAATTTTTGAGAATCACTACTCTTGTCTGGGGCAGTGAGTCTCAAACTTTAATATACTTATAAATTACCTAGAGATCTCATTAAACTCTAGCTTTTGATTAGTAGACATGAGTGCACCTGAGATTCTGCATTTGTAAAAACTCCCAGGTGATGAAGGACCACACTTTACAGAAACTTGGTTCTACGTATGTAATGTTTAGAAATGAAATTATATGGGTATATGTGAATTTTAACTTTTAGCTATTTTCCAATTATTTATAGATTTATACTGATTTCCTCATTGTATGATATTTCATTTTCTGATATTCACATCACTTTGGTATTTTCTAATTTTTCAAACTTTACCAGTACTATGGATTTGAAATTATATGGTTTTAATTGAAAGCTTCCTAACTATTAAAGAATTTCTACTTCTTGTCAAATAATTAAACTTTTATGTTTATTTTTTTATGAGTTTTCTCTTTGTATCTTTATCCATTTTTATTAGTCTATTCTTTTTTTATTTCATTTTTTACTTATTAAACTGTTGAAAATTTCAATATGTCAGGATATCAGTATTTTTATTTGCTTACATTCATTATGGTATCTTCTACAGATTTGTGGCTTCACTTGAATGTTTTATGTTGTCTCACATTTGCATAAGTATGTATGTTTTTATGTCTTCAGTCCAGTTACTTAGTCATGTCCGACTCTTTGTGACCCCATGAACTGCAGCACGCCAACCTTTCCTGTCCATCACAAACTCCCAAACTTTGCACAAACTGCTGTCCATTGATTCAGTGATGTAATGCAACCATCTCATCCTCTGTCATCTCCTTCTCCTCCTGCCTTCAATATTTCTTATCATCAGAGTTTTTTCCAGTGAGTCAGTTCTTTGCATCAGGTTGCCAGAGGACTGGAGTTTTAGCTTCAGCATCAGTCCTTCCAATGAACACCCAGGAGTGATTTCCTTTAGGATGAACTTGTTGGATCTCCTTGCAGTCCAAGGAACTCTCAAGAGTCTTCTCCAACACCACAGTTCAATAGCATCAATTCTTAAGCGCTCAGCTTTCTTTATAGTCCAACTCTCACATCCATACATGACTGCTTCAAAAACAATAGCTTTGACTAGGTGGACCTTTGCTAACAAAGTAGTTTCTCTGTTTTTTAATATGCTGTCTAGGTTGGTCATAACTTTTCTTCCAAGGAGCAAGCGTTTTTAATTTTGTGGCTACAATCACCATCTGCGGTGACTTTGGAGCCCAAGACAATAAAGTCTGTTGCCATTTCCATTGTTTCCCCATCAATTTGCCATAAAGTGAGGGGCCTGGATGCCACGATCTTCATTTTCTGAATGCTGTTCTTTAAGCCAACTTTTTCTCTCTCCTCTTTCATTTCATCAAGAGGATCTTTACTTCTTTACTTTCTGCCATAAGATTATTGTCATCTGTATATCTGAGGTCTTTTATGTCTTACTCCTTTCCAATTTCAATATATATAATTCTAAACATTTAAATATTTAGATTTTAATATTTAGGCATTAATATTTAGGCTGCCCATCTTACTTTTGTGCATAAAATGAGGTCAAAATCTGTTTTATGTTTTTTATAATGTAGCCATTGTCCTAGCACCACTGATTAAATGGTATGTTCTTTTTCTCTGAGCTATAATCTCTGTTATCATATTCAAAACTCTGTGCATGTTATATGCTTTGTTTGTATCAGTTTTATTCTGGTTTATTTTTTTATGCTAGAGTTTTATAACTTCTCTTGAGAGTATGATGAAATAAATTCCTCTTTATTTTTTCTTAGTCAAGATTATCTTGGCTACTTTTCATTCTTTACCTTTCAATATTAATAATAGTTTAATCTTATTGAATTACATGAATAAAAGTAGAAGTTTTAATATATGTATCAAATTTGCAATTTATTGTGGGAAGAATTAGCGTTTTTATAGTTGAACTGAATTCTCATCAATTTCAACATATATAACTTCTTTTGAATATTATATAAAGGTCACTATATTATATATGGTTAGAGACTCTTTTGGATCTTTGTTTCCAATACTTACACTTCTAACTTATTTTCTAATCTTATTAACTGGCCAGGTATACTGTAAAATGTATAATATAAAATGTGTAATGTATACAGTATAATGTAAAATAGAAAGAATAAAAATGAGCTTCTTTATCATATTTCAGTTTTAATGAAAGATGTCTATAACACTTAACACTTAATTATCTATAACAATTAAAGATAATCATTTGTGAATTTTTGGTAGATCCTTTTAGTCATATTGTACAAGGAAGTTTCTATTCCTAGTTTGTAACTTTTTTGTTATAAATTATATTGTTTTTCTTATATAATTTGTTCTCTATTGCTACTGACATATAATGTATACTCTTTCAGTCTGTTTCTGTGAAGTATTAAGTTGATAAATTTTTGAATAGTATTCTCTTGGAACAAGGCAAGCTTTTTTATATATACATTTCTGGATTCGCTTGGTGGATTCAGTATTTTAATTTAAAATGTTCTATGTTCATAAGTGAAATTACATTTCTTGTACACTCCATGTCCATATTTAATATAATTTTATATCAGTTTCATAAAATGAATCGGTGATGTTTTCTTCCTTTCGTTTTCAGGAATAGGCTTATAAGATAATTATTTCCTTGCATTTTGTTTCTTTAATCTTCTTTTGAGTGGGTTATAAGATATAGAGATTAGAATTCCTTAGATATAGGTTGAATTCTTCTATAAAGCTGTCTGGGCATATTTTTTATTTGTTACTCAAAGGACATCCAAATAAGTTGTTTCTATAGGCAGACCACAGTCTCTAAAAACTTGTTCTCCTCTAACCTGTATTTCTACCATCTTCAATATGGGATTTCCAGTTTCCAAGATAATGTGCATCAAGCTGTGTAGGGGAAAACTACATGGAGAATCATTCATGGGAATTTTTTGAGGGTGCAAGCCTAGAAGTAGCACACATCATGTCTGCTCACATTCTGCTGCTTAAAACCCAGTCCTAAGCAACTACAAAGGATTCTGAGAAACAGAATCTAGTCATGGCCAAGAGGAGAACATGGATCTGTTGATCAGTTAGCAGCCTTGCTACACCCAGAGAGGAACAGATTATATGTCTGTTCTTTACCACAAAAATTTGCTTTTTCTTTAATATTTTTTAATCTTCCTTTTTTAAAAAGTACCATTGAGTAGCAAGCACACAACTCAGTTCCTTAAGTTGCCATTTGAGTATTACAGCTCTCAGACTGATAGAAACAGTTTGACATTATAGCCATAACACAATTCTCCTGTCTCCCTACCAAAAGCAGCATGTAATCAGAGATAAATGTGGCAAAAAAAGAGAAACCAGGGCAGAAAGTATGTGGGTTTAAGTGTTTAGTGAAACAGGATGAGAAGGACTCTTATGTTACTCATCAACTGAGAAGCATATTTCCATCTGTTTATACTAACACATTGATTCGGATGCATACACTGTGACTGCTGTAATGCACACAAACTCACAAAAATTTGCTTAGGTAAAAACACTTGATGTACTCTTCGTATTATGGTGGAAAAGGCAAATATAAAATTGATCAGTGGAATTTTCAAATAGCAGAAAATAGTCTCTCTCTCTCTTTTTTCCCCCTTCGGTTCAGTTCATTTGCTCAGTTGTGTCCTACTATTTGTGATCCCATAGACTGCAACACTCCAGGCTTCCCTGTCCATCACCAACTCCCGAAGCTTGCTCAAATTCGTGTCCATCGAGTCAAAAATGTTATTCAGCTATTCCTTGCATTCCTGGAATTCAACAAGAACTTATTTTGTCCCATTATCTTGTGAACACTCAGTGAGGGAAGTCGCTCAGTCATGTCCAACCCTTGTGACCCCATGAACTGTAGCCTGCCAGGCTCCTCCTTCCAGGAGGAGGATTTTCCAGGCAAGAATACTGGAACAGGTTGCCATTTCCTTCTCTAGGGGATCTTCCAGATCCAGAGATCGAACCTGGGTCTCTTGCACTGCAGACAGGCTCATTACCATCTGAACCACCAGGGAAGTAAATACTCAGGGGAAACATAATAAATAATCATTTGCCCAGGTTCTTTACTGTGTTCACAGTCTTTTACTTGGATGTGTTTCTTCATGTACAAATGTGTAGATTTCTGCAGTGCCTCAGAGGTTAAAAATCCACCTTCAGTCCACTAGATGCAGGAAATGTGGGTTTGATCCCTGGGTTGGGACTGATCTGCTGGAGGATAGAATGGCAAACTACTCCAGTATTCTTGCCTGGAGAATCCCATGGACAGAAGCGCCTGGGAGGCTACTTTCCATGGGGTCGCAAAGAGTCGGACACAACTGAAGTGACTAAGCAGTCATGTACACATATACAGAGCAACATAAAGTCAAAGAACACAGCAGTTGAAAATCCTTGGAGCATATTTGACATAAGAATTCACCCAAATGTAGTAATCCCTTGTCTAATTCTACTGCTCTTAGAATTTTTTGATGACTGGGAATTTATATTCTTCTAAATATTCTCTTTCATTGTAAGGACATTCTTGGTCAGGATACTTCACTATAATGACGTGAAAGCTACCACTATTTCTGTCCACAAGAACAACCTAGAATAAATCCACAAATCCATTCAAAATTTTTCCTTCTTTCCATTCCTTACCTTTATGTAAACATCCTTATATCCTTTAGCTGAGTCTTTATAAGGTATTAAGTTTGGTGCACTTTGAACCAGAGATCAAATAGCCAAAACTGTTGGATCATCAAAAAAGCAAGAGAGACCATGGCATCTTGTCCCATCACTTCATGGAAAATAGATGGGAAAACAGTGGAAACAGTGAGAGACTTTATTTTTTTTGGCGGGGGCGGGGGGCGGGGGGGGGGGGGCGGCTCTAAAATCACTGCAAATAGTGACTGCAGACATGAAATTAAAAGACGCTTGCTCCTTGGAAGAAAAGTTATGACCAACTTAGACAGCATATTAAAAAGCAGAGACATTACTTTGCTAATAAAAGTCCATCTAGTCAAAGCTGTGGTTTTTCCAGTATTTATATATAGATGTGAGAGTTTTACTATAAGAAAAGCTGAGTGCTGAAGAATTGATGCTTTTGGACTGTGGTGTTGGAGAAGACACTTGAGAGTTCCTTGGACTGCAAGGAGATCCAATCAGTCTATCCTAAAGGAAATCAGTCCTGAATATTCACTGGAAGGACTGATGCTGAAGCTGAAACTCCAATCCTTTGACCACCTGATGCAAAGAACTGACTCACTGGAAAAGACCCTGATGCTGGGAAAGATTGAAGGCAAGATGAGAAGGGGACGACAGAGGATGAGATGCTTGGATGGCATCACTGACTTGATGGACATGAGTCTGAGTAAACTCCAGGAGTTGGTGATAGACAGGGAAGCCTGGTGTGCTGCAGTCCATGGGGTTGCAAAGAGTCTGACACAACTGAACAACTGAACTGAACTGATGGTTGATACAAATATAATTGCTGTTTTGGACCATGAATTTTAAATCATTTTAACTGGGCTCAAACACATCTTTATTAAGCAAAATAGTAAACATTACAATCAACACATTTTTTGCCAACAAAAAATAAGTTTGTTTATTTCTTTAGCATAAAAATCCATGCTTCGGGATTCAGTGAATACTTGGAAAGCATTATCCGCATCCTGCCACTTGTGGAAGCATTTTCTTTGCAAAATGTTGTCGAGATGCTTTAAGAAATGGTAGTCATTTGGTGAGAGGTCAAGTGAATATGGCAGATGAGGTAAAACTTTGTAGCCCAATTAGTTCAACTTTTGAAGCATTGGTTATGTGACATGCATTTGGGCATTCATTTTGCTAAGTATACTTCTCAGATGTAATGATTTTTCTGGGATTCAGAAAGATATAGGGGATCGGGCCACCAGCAGCCCACCAAATGTGACCAGGACCCCTTTCTTATTACAAGTTTGGCTTTGGGAAGTGCTTTGGTGCTTCTTCTCAATCCAACTAAGCTGGTCATCACCAGTTGTCAGCTGTCCACTTTTCATAGCACAATCGATAAATGGTTCATTGTTGTCATGTAGAAAAGGAGAAGACACATCAAAACAATATTCTTTTTTCCTTTTTTGATCAGCTTGTGAGACACTCACTTGTTGAGATTTTTCACCTTTCCAATTTGCTTCAAATGCCAAATGACCATAGAATGGTTGATGTTGAGTTCATTGGCAACTTCTCATGTAATTGTTAGAGGATGAGCTCTGATTGCTCTCAGTTGGCTGTTGTTAACTTCTGATGGCCAACCACTGTGCTCCTCATATTCAAGGCTCTTGTCTACTTTGCAAAACTTCTTGAACCACCACTGCACTGTACCTTTGTTGGCAGTTCTGGGTCCAAATGTGTTGTTGATGTTTCAAGTTGTCTCCACTTCTTTAGGACCCATTTTGAATTTGACTAAGAAAATCACTCAAATTTCCTTTTTTTTTATTTATTTTTTTTCCCAGAATTTGGACTCTGGGAGAGGGAGAGGGTGGGATGATTTGGGAGAATGGCATTGAAATAAGTATAATATCACATATCAAATTTCCTTTTTGTCTAACATCAATTCTGTAATTAAAATAAATTTAAAACAAGCAACAAGTAATAAATTATTAGAAAAAATACACAGAGCAAGAAATGGACATTAAAATAATGTGTAACATAGCATTTATTTAAGAATGTGTTCCAATATAAAAGAGCAAAATTCAACAATGCAAAACTGCAATTACTTTTGCACCAACCTAATATTGTTATAATTATATTAATATTATTGTATTTATATAATGTATGTTTATATATATTAAATTCATACAATAAATTATATTTATAAATTATAATTAATATGATTATAATAATATAGTATTATAGTGTTACCCTGGTATCTCAGATGTTAAGGAATCTGCTTAAAATGAAAGAGACCTGGGTTTGATCCCTGGTCTGAGTGACTAACAGTTTTCACTTTTTATAGGGTCTGAGCACTTTACCATTCTGACCAACCTCTAATTGAAAATAATGTATCAGTTTGTCACTCTTAAATTGTGATTACTATGACCAAGCACATGACGCTTGATATGGTTTTATCAATAAACATCCAAGATGTTGAAAATTGAGGAAAGGAAACCCAGACACAGATCTCCATGCCTTTCTCTAACATTCTTCCTTCATACTTAAATCTGCCCACCATTGGTAGTATTCTTCCTGGCTGTGCAGGCTTCTTGTCCATGCTTCTTCATTCTATTGCTTAAACTATCATTAACAGCTGTCAAATGACTCTAGAATTCTATATACACTCAGTACATTCATAGAATTCCCTTTATCTACTATGCTATTCAACCTACCCAGAAAAGCTACTCTAGAATGAGGAATGTTTGCTGTGTGCTGTGCTTTGTCGATGAATTGTGTCCAGCTCTTTGCAACCCCATGAACTGTATGTAGTCTATCAGGCTCCCCTGTCCATGGGATTTCCCAGGTGAGGATACTAGAGTAGGTTGACATTTCCTTCTCCAGGGGATCTTCCCAACCTAGGAATTGAACCCGGGTCTCCTTGCCTTGGCAGGTAGATTCTTTACCACTGAGCAACCTGGTAAGCTAAGACATTTAGAACTGGTAAAAACATTCAATATTTTCTCAACACTTACTGTGTACTAAGTATGATCCTTTAGGATACTCAGAGAATATATGAAATAGTTCCTCTATTCATATGAGTTCTCCAGAAATCTGTAGGAAAAAATATACATAAATTGAATATGTGTATATGTATGTGTATGTGTATTTTGTAATGTAATTGTGTGTCTTACAATTAGATTTGCCCCTTTACTACCACATTCTATCATTAGCAAAGTCACATAATTATGTTACAAAATACACTCAATCCAATTGAACATTTATCAACTATATGACAAATACACACGCATATGTATATGTCTAATATACATATATGCACATATAATATATGTGTATAATATGTACATATGATGTATATAGCTCATTGATTGTACAGTTTATATATTCTGCTCAAAAATAGTGAGCCAACAAAAATAGCTCAAAAATAGCCAACAAATTTCACTATTTTTATGGATTTTTTATATTGTTTTATCATGATTTATAGGGAATTACCTATGAAGACTTTCACTACGACTGATGAAAATATCCATTAGAATAGCAACTCGATATAAGACATTATACAATGTTTACTCTACTTGATGGAAATGAATGAGTTAAAGAGACAACTACATTTTCAAAGCCAGAAGAATTATGAATATCTGAAATTTCCAGAGTTCTTGTGATTCATATTTAAATGTAAGTCCCAAAAGCTAGCCCCAGTATAAAACAGTTTCTGGCAAGAGACGGACTTTTTTCCAATGAATAATTTAAAATGGAACTTTTTCCATGTGAACTGTCTTATATCTTGGCAATAGGCAGAGTATTTCAATAATTTATACAATTTTGAATATAATATAGTTAATGCTATAAAAGCAATTTATTTGATATTGAATTATAAGAGAATGCACTTAGGCCACTGTGACTAATGATCTAGGGGCCAGCAACATAGCAAATTACCTTTTAACCCAATTTTAGAGAGAATCTGTGCATATAACCATAACACTGCACTGAGATGTCTTGGCATATAATTACACAACATTTGGTTGTTACATTATAAGCACAAATAAAACATTCTCTTTGAGAAAATCAGATGAAGAAACATGATTTAAAAGTATATAATTTGAGGAGGAGCAAAATATCAAAGTGAATCATGATTTTATTATTTAAATTTCTGAATAAGAGCGGTTCTCAGAATATTTCCTAAGGCAAAACTCTAGTCATTCTGGGGATGTCATCATAGTTATTCCATGACAGGTGAGCAACCACACATTAGTGTGATAATGCACAGCTTTTATGAGAAATCAAGCAATGTAATGTGAAAATGAGTCTTTCAAGTCAAATGAACAGTCTAGAGGCTTGCCAGAATGCAAGGCATTGATAGCAAATTGTGACTCTATGACTGCATTAAGACTATAAAAGGCTTGCAGTGGATGGTCAGGATTTTGTATACACATAAACCTGCAGGCACTCTTTATTGTCATAGACCATGTAGATTTTTACATTATAATTTTCCAGCACATGATGACCAAGTGTCTTCAGTAAGTTGCAAATTTTTTCTAAATCCCAGAATGGGCCATTTGAGTCCATGCTAAGGTAAGTCCAGAGTTATTTTGATGAATGTGTGGTACAAAATAATAGAATAGCTCATATCTAAAAGTCTGGCAAACCTGCACTTCCATTTCTAAAAGAAAATTTTGAGTGGTATCTGATTTCTTTAGACTGGTGCTTTCCAGTGTACATTTTTTTTTTTAACCTAACAAAAGGAAAAAAAATTAGATGTTTCAATCTAATAGATGATTTGGTGTTTTTCTTCCTCATTCTTTATTTTTTCCACATTCTTTTAAATAAGTGTGTGCTACCTCTAATGTAGTGCTAATGGTAAAGAACCCACCTACCAATGCAAGAAACAAGAGGCATGGGCTGGAGTGGGAAATGGTAACTCACTCCAGTATTCTTGCTTGGAGAATCCCATGGACAGGGGAGACTGGTGGGCTACAGTCCACAAGGTCGCTAGATAGAGTCAGACATGACAGCACGCACCTTTATAATTAGGAAAATACATATTAGGTACAAACAACAGATAAACCAAAGTACTTCAGAGAAACTGTTTGTTTGTGTGTTTTTTTTTTTTCTTTTTTGATTTGTTTTTTCTGATTGCACCAACAAGACACATCTTTTCTGCAAATGCAGGAAACAGCATAGCATAACAGACTTCAGATATAAAAATCTACTAAAACACAATTATGAAAACCGGAGCCTCACAAAAGGAACTCATATTGAACTGGAATAGATTTACCTCATGAAATCCAGAGCCAGGTGTTTCAATATAACTCTGAGTCCAAGGACAGACATTGGACTCTCTGGCATTTCAAAAAATGCTAAAGCAAGCTTTTCACTGTGGGAAATATTTGCGAAGAAGACAGCTGGGTTCTAGCATGACACAGCTGGGCCATTTCCTCTGGTTTATGTAGAGAATAGTTCACTGCCAAAGATGAGGCAAGAAAAGTTCACGGGGGCCATTCCAGAGGGCATTTGCTGGCACATTTTTAACAGAACAATGGAGCTGGCCACCAGGTTTATGTGAATAGCGACTGTACAGAAGGGAGGTACCTGCTTTCCTTAAGAGAAATTCCTGGAACAGAAATCATTGGCTCACTGGGTTGGATTCTTAAAGTATACTGCCAAATTGTTTCCAGGAAAAAAAATTCATTATTAATTCTTAATAAAATGTCATCATCACTGAAGATTTTAAAGATATACAGTTGGTTTCTTAAGAAATCTTCCTCAGGAACGGATACCTACATTTGTGTGCTATAAGGCTTTTCAGTTGTGATATTTTTCCTACGTATTTTGTAACTATTTTCTACTGGCGAGAAGAGTGAGTTACAAAGTCATTGTAGATTCCCTGTGATATACAACACTGCTGTTAAGTGTGCTCCAGCCTTCCTGCTGCTGCTGCCTGAGGGAGTAGTTGTTATTATGGTCCTGATTTTAAGTAATATTTTATATCTTTGAACCATCCCAGTAAGTGAAGCTGAAGCTAGCCTGAGGTACAGCAGGGATTTGAACTCTGGTGTATAAACATTCATGTGTAGAGGCCAGCTCTTGATCCTCTAGCCAAAATGAAGCAAAAATAAAATCTTTATGTCTAAAATATTAAAAATCTTGTATAACAATGTTATCTTTCTACTTTAAGAATGTTTATTCAGCAGGTGAGCAACTTGCCTTCATCAGAAAAATATGAAATCTTTAAATATTAAGCTAACAAAACCTATCCTTTCTAAACCAATGACCTTTCTTTAGTCTTTTATCACATTTAATTATCATGGAGGCTAAGCTGTCTTAATATAAGATATGTGCATACATGTATAATTACATATATGTATGTATATATTATCTATATAATTTATAATATATAAATAAATCATTATACTAATTATTATAATAATTACTATTATATTTAAGTTATTTGATCATTATTATATTAATATATATAATCTATATATTATATATATATATATATCTAGAGAGAGAGAAAGAGATTTGCCACTGAAAATCTACCTAGCAAACACCAATGGCTTTCCTCAACAAGAAAATCTGTCTTAAAATTTAGAGATTACTTACTTATAACCCACATATTAGATAGTCAAGCAGAGATAGAAAGGAAAGAGAAAAAGAAGACATTTCCACTTTGATGTTTCCCATAATTCCATATCCTGTAGGGTTTATCATTTTCAGATGATCATTTTCTTCTTTCCATTATTGATTATCTTGATCCCTATGACATGAACCAATAACACAGAAAAGTTACTCATAGTACCTTTCTATCTGAGTGCAAGCTATTAAGGCATCATCTCTTTTTTTCTGTTTTATTTATTTTTTTAATTTTATTTTATTTTACAATATTGTATTGGTTTTGCCATATATCAAAATGAATCTGCCACAGGTATACATGTGTTCCCCATCCCTGAACCCTCCTCCTTCCTCCCTCCCCATACCATCCCTCTGGGTCGTCCCAGTGCACCAGCCCCAAGCATCCAGTATCGTGCATCAAACCTGAACTGGCGAAGTTGTTGGTATCTTATAAATCAGTTGCCAAAATCTGTAGAGTTTGGAGCTCACTCCAAACCATCAGTCTAGGATCTTGTGAGTTGTGCCCTCCCTCTCTTCCCCAGGATTCTAAAAGTCTTACCAGATCATCCTGAAACATAGGACACTACTGTTTTTAACCATCAAATTTCACTCAAATGTCATCTGTTTCATAAAGCCTTTCTTAAGATCAATATCCCCTCCAATTCTGACTCCACAGGCAGAGATTGATTTACTACTCTTGTTTCCCAAACACCTTGCTGTACAGAATCTACTTTATAGAATTTATTACTCCATAATATAATTAATAGTGTTAGATCTTTCTAACTCTTTAGACATGGACTCCCTAAGATTAATCTCCCTAAGTCAAAGTGGTTCTTGATGAATACTTGTTGAATGAATGTATGAGTGGATTAAAATAGGTCACTTGCCTATTCTAAAATTCTATGTAGCTGATCACCTGAAGGACACAGTAGATTGAGAAAATTTTATACATAAGTTTTATAAAAAAGGAGAAACACTAAGTTAAGCAACATGATTCAGTTTGAACTGCAGTCTGAAAGACGCATTTTTTTTTTTCAAACATGTTCTTTGCCCCCCAAAGAAGTTCTGGCATATTCCATTAGTAGGTAAAACACAAATCTGGCAAGTTTGCATTTACAAGTCACGCTTAGCTATTATTGTCCTCCTATCAGTGATGGGATGACGGGAGAAACCATAGAAATCTCAGAAATGTCATAAACTATAAAAAGTCAGTTTGTAGTCTATGAGCTGGAGAAAACAATGTTGCTAGTTAGATGCAGGCCAGGAAGCCATCAAGCACCCATCAGCAAGCCAATTTAGGCCAAAAAAAAAAAAAAATCATGAAACAATTTCTTCTCTCAGTTTGAGAACAGCACCTTTTCCAGGAGGTTTGTTATATAACGAAGATCTGCTTTCACTTTCTGGGGGCTGGCCAAGACTGACAAGGGAAGTGCCAGCCTAGAGAAAGAAAGACTGTTCTTTTGATATTGCCAGCCATTACCAGATATGGGAGTGCAAAAAAAGCCAATTCTCCGAAGATTTATAGTTATGTCTAGCTTGTTGACTCAAGCAGTTTGGAAAATCTTCAGAGATATAGTTTATTCGAACTAACTCAGACTCCAAGTCTATGGAGAGGGGGAAAAAAACAGAAATAATATGTACACACTCTTCAAGTCAAATACTTTTGACCTTAAATTTACATAGCTTCTCAAGTGAAAAAAATAATAATAATGCACTAACCAAAATACATACTCCTGCTTAAGATGTGACAGTTCATTCTGTTGAAAATACATTTATGATTATTGTTCAATTATTTCTCTTGGCTTGCATGGCAAAAATTCTAGTAAGCAATACAGTAGGAAGCTGCCATGATTTTATGTAAGTTAAAAGAGGTACTGAATCCCTAATTTCAGAGATCCTTGAAAAAAGTCACATAGGACCCTTGGCACTATAATTACGTTTTCACTATATCCTCAGAATTTATATTATATCATACTTGCAGTGGTATGCGGAGAAGGCAATGGCACCCCACTCCAGCACTCTTGCCTGGAAAATCTCATGGATGGAGGAGCCTGGTGGGCTGCAGTCCATGGGGTCTCTAAGAGTTGGACACGACTGAGCGACTTCACTTTCACTTTTCACTTTCCTGCATTGGAGAAGGAAATGGCAACCCACTCCAGTGTTCTTGCCTGGAGAATCTCAGGGACAGAGGAGCCTGGTGGGCTGCCATCTATGGGGTTGCACAGAGTCAGACACGACTGAAGCGACTTAGCAGCAGCAGCAGCAGCAATGGTATGAAATTATATGGGAAAGCATCATTACGAAGCCAAAGAAATATTAGCTCAGCACATAAAGACAATAAAACAAATATTGTTGAGTATCCCATATGTGTCAGGCTCTTTTCTAGATGCTTGTAATAGGCTGTTGAATAAAGTAAACAAGGTTCCAAGGTCTTTACTTATGTTCTGTGAAGAGAGGACAGGTAATAAGTAAATAAATAAATACCAATAATAAATTGCAAAGAATAAGAAGAAAGTATAAGAGGAGGGGGAGTGAGAAGAAGCAGCATTTTTTGAGTGCAAATGTTTATTTCAACAAGCACATACCCAGAAAAATCTATCTTCCTTTAAGATGAATAATTTGACCATTTGGAAAATAGGTCTAGTGATCGTATACATAATTAGATTAGATGTATTCAAATATTTAAATGGTTTTAGTAATGAGCCTATAGCTTCAGAGACTGAATGGGAAGACACTTAGGCCACCTGCTTATAAATCACTGCTTTGGTTTTGTTCACCCTGACTTTGGAAGCATGTGACCTTTGTACCCAGACTGTTGCTATGATAAGCACTCAACTGATGTTTTTCAACAATCATTCAGTGTTTGTGGGGCAGATTAAATACATAGTTCATTCACCCTTTAGCCCTGGCAGCCTAAAGAAGCTCTCCTAATGGATTTGTATGTACTGCGGTCTTTCATGGACTCTTACAACTTAAGAACTTGATGAAGCATTTAATTGATTCTAGTGAGCCAGTGCAACTGTCTAGATCCAAATAATCCTTGTCTTGCATTTATTTAAAGTTACAATAGCCATCAGGCTTCCCAGGTGGTGCTAGTGGAAAAGAAGCCACCTGCCAATGCCGGAGACATAAGAGGTACGGGTTCTATCCCTGGATCAGGAAGATCCCCTGGAGGAGTGCATGGCAACCCACTCCAGTGTTCTTGCCTGGAGAGTCACATGGACAGAGAAGCCTAGTGCAGTACAGTCCATGGGTCACAAAGAGTCAGACATGACTAAAGGACTTAGCACACATGTATGCAAGATCACCATCAAATACATTCTCTAGGGACTTTCACTGTTATGTGTAACACATCCTCACATCTCATGCAACTTACTGTAGATGGGAACTCTGTTTATTATTTCTGAAAATCATCTGCACAGACTAAAAAAACATTTCCCACCAGCTTCCATCCCATTAGGAAGCAGGCTGGAGTACATGGACACTGCTAGGCTCCTCCATTCTGACTTCCTCACACCAGAGCCCTGGCCACAGTCCCTGCACAGACTTTTCATATAAAATAAAACAGTGTGATTCCTGTGATGTACACATTTGTCACCCTTATTTTGACTTCTCAAAATTTTAATGATCATGTTCCAGACTACAAGATGAGTTGCTGGAAGAAATGTAAGTTAAATCTGTGAAGGCTGCTCGTTAAAGAAACAAAAAGCTTATTTTTTTTTTTTTTGCAGTTTAGAAATTATGTACAAGTTTAAAAAAGTTTTAAAAAGCAACCATGAGGACACTCAAAAACTATTGCCTCTCATAGTTCAAATAGAAAATAATCCAAGTGGCTTAGTTGTGTGGAAATCATTAGCATTTGGTTTAGATATGTATTCTAAGGTTTTCCTTACTGATAATACTCCATACCCTGTCTAAGGACACTGATAGGTGGTTCCAAATGGAGAAGGCAGTTGGGACAAGTCATATAGCACAATTTTTTATGAAAGTGAAACCAGTAAGAGATTTGAATTCCTGTAATGAATCAAATAGGACATCCCTGGTGGCTCAGATGGTAAAGAATCCCGCTCAATGCAGGATGCCCGGGTTCAATCTCTGGGTCAAGAAGATCCCCTGGAGAAGAGAATAGCTAACCACTCCTTATTCTTGCCTGGAAAACTCCATGGACAGAGGGGCCTGGTGGGCTACAGTCCATGGAGTTGCAAAGAGTCAGACACAACTGAGCGACTAGCACTTAATGAATCTAAATCTATAAATGCATCTAAATATGGATCATCCTCTCCCACCATGGCATCAACTGAATAGAAGTTGAGAACGGGGCAGTAATTGAATCCTGTGAATGATTAATTAAAGGCAGAGTAGGTTACTAATTCAAAGGTACAATAGTGTTTCCTTCAAATGTATAACAATTTAAAGGTTATAATCATAATTTCCTGAAAGTTAAACCAGTATATATTTAAATGAATAGCTTATTTCTTTATTGCTCTGGTCCAGGTCATAGGTATTTAACTATTAATAATCCTACAGCAACCTGAAATACTCATTAAAATGTAATTATTTATTGACTTAAAATTATTAAACTGATTGAACTTGCTTCTTTTTAAACAATTGATTTTTAAGTTATATTTGTAAATACAAATGTTAAAGGATTTTGAGATATGTTATATAGAAAAAATATAGATGTCTAGAATAGTCATTTTAACTCATTTTACTTTTTTCTATGCAAGTGCATAGAATATTGGACATATAAGACATGATGCTTTGTCATTTAGAAAGTTCAATGGCGTTCTTCCTAGACGTGCACATGTGCCATTTATACACAAACTGTTATCTGGACCCAGATGGTCTTACAACGTCTGAAACATTACCATTCTTCTCTGTTCCTGCCACCCAGAGTAGAAACATCATCTTTGTCTTCCTTTATATCTTGTCCCAATGGTCCCCAGATTCATCCCAAACCCTTCCTCAGTAACACATCTTATTTTGGAGGCAGAGCTAACCAATATGTCCATTTCTTTTGTCTTATGTTGAGGTTATTAATAATTATTCTTTATTATAAATAACACCACAATGAATAACTTTGTGCATAAACTATCCTTCATGGTTTGCTTTAAAAGAAATGAACACAAAATTAATCTCTGATGATTTTGAACCCTGAAGGCATACCTGCTTAGACATGTGTTCCTCATGTAAAATGAGAAAGGAAATCATGGTAAATATTTGTCTTCTCTTAGTTACTTATCTATCTTCCTCCCTATTTAAATTTTAAGTTTCTTGAGGTGAAGGATTATGTTAGGAAACTTTTGCATTTCCTATGAGTCCAGAATTATTCCCTCCCTAATTCTCAGTGAAAGTTTGAAGTCTTGAACTGAATATTCAATGACTGAATGTTCAGCAAAAGAACACCTGCTTTTGCCTCCACAAGCTACAGTGCATGTGAGGATTTTCACTGGCTCTTTCTACACACAACATCTGTTGCCAACAGGTGATGCATTTCGGGAGAAGAGCCTTGCCAGAGGGATTTTCTCTTACTAGCATCCTCTTTCCAGATGTTTCTTTACCATAGTTTATCCTGAACTATGAAGCTCCAAAAGGTGGTTGCAATCACTGGACTGACATGTCACACCTGGAATTCAACAGTATTCCCCCACCACAGAATTTCCCATAGTTAAATGTTAAATCTCAGTTTATTGCTAAGGGATTTGGCTGTTTCTCTGTGAAATTAAATATTGTGCTTAATATGAGTTTACCACTACTTACGTTTACCACTTTAAGTACATGTGCAAAAATGAAAATAAACTATTTTAAGATCGAATAAAATTTGAGAAAATCATTTAATTTAGAGGCTAGAATGCATGTCATATGGCACTCCATAACTTCTCTTAAATATTTATAGTCCAAAGTTGAATTAGTTATGTTTGAAATAAATAAACTAGTCAGACTTAACTGATATAGCTGTACTACATAAAGAAGGAAAGTATCACATAACTTTTTCTTTGTTTGATACTAGATATTGGTATATATGTATTTATATATATACATATGTAAACATCAGATCAGATCAGATCAGTCGCTCAGTTGTGTCCGACTCTTTGCGACCCCATGAACCGCAGCACGCCAGGCCTCCCTGTCCATCACCAACTCCCGGAGGTCACTCAGACTCACATCCATTGAGTCAGTGATGCCATCCAGACATCTCATCCTCTGTCGTCCCCTTCTCCTCCTGCCCCCAATCCCTCCCAGCATCAGAGTCTTCTCCAATGAGTCAACTCTTTGCATGAGGTGGCCAAAATACTGGAGTTTTAGCTTTAGCATCATTCCTTCCAAAGAAATCCCAGGGCTGATCTCCTTCAGAATGGACTGGTTGGATCTCCTTGCAGTCCAAGGAAATCTCAAGAGTCTTCTCCAACACCACAGTTCAGAAGCATCAATTCTTCCGTGCTCAGCCTTCTTCACAGTCCAGCTCTCACATCCATACATGACCACAGGAAAGACCATAGCCTTGACTAGGCGAACCTTTGTTGGCAAAGTAATGTCTCTGCTTTTGAATATGCTATCTAGGTTGGTCATAACTTTCCTTCCAAGGAGTAAGCGTCATTTAATTTCATGGCTGCAGTCACCATCTGCAGTGATTTTGGAGCCCAGAAAAATAAAGTCTGACACTGTTTCCACTGTTTCTCCATCTATTTCCCATGTAGTGATGGGACCAGATGCCATGATCTTCATTTTCTGAATGTTGAGCTTTAAGCCAACCTTTTCACTCTCCACTTTCACTTTCATCAAGAGGCTTTTGAGTTCCTCTTCACTTTCTGCCATAAGGGTGGTGTCATCTGCATATCTAAGGTGATTGATATTTCTCCCAGCAATCTTGATTCCAACTTGTGTTTCTTCCAGTCCAGCATTTCTCATGATGTACTCTGCATATAAGCTAAATAAACATGGTGACAATATACAGCCTTGACGTACTCCTTTTCCTATTTGGAACCAGTCTGTTGTTCCATGACCAGTTCTAACTGTTGCTTCCTGACCTGCATACAGATTTCTCAAGAGGCAGATCAGGTGGTCTGGTATTCCCATCTCTCTCAGAATTTTCCAGAGTTTATTGTGATCTACACAGTCAAAGGCTTTGGCATAGTCAATAAAGCAGAAATAGATGTTTTTCTGGAACTCTCTTGCTTTTTCCATGATCCAGCAGATGTTGGCAATTTGATCTCTGGTTCCTCTGCCTTTTCTAAAACCAGCTTGAACATCAGGAAGTTCATGGTTCACATATTGCTAAAGCCTGGCTTGGAGAATTTTGAGCATTACTTTACTAGCGTGTGAGATGAGTGCAATTGTGCGGTAGTTTGAGCACTCTTTGGCATTGCCTTTCTTTGGGATTGGGATGAAAACTGACCTTTTCCAATCTTGTGGCCACTGCTGAGTTTTCCAGATTTGCTGACATATCGAGTGCAGCACTTTCACAGCATCATCTTTCAGGATTTGGAATTGCTCCACTGGAATTCCATCACCTCCACCAGCTTTGTTCATAGTGATGCTTTCTAAGGCCCACTTGACTTCACATTCCAGGATATCGGGCTCTAGGTCAGTGATCACACCATCATGATTATCTGGGTCATGAAGCTCTTTTTTGTACAGTTCTTCTGTGTATTCTTGCCACCTCTTCTTAATATCTTCTGCTTCCGTCAGGTCCATACCATTTCTATCCTTTATCGAGCCCATCTTTGCATGAAATGTTCCTTTGGTGTCTCTGATTTTCTTGAAGAGATCCCTAGTCTTTCCCATTCTGTTGTTTTCCTCTATTTCTTTGCATTGATCGCTGAAGAAGGCTTTCTTATCTCTTCTTGCTATTCTTTGGAACTCTGCATTCAGATGTAAACATATGTATATAAAAATACATATACCCACACATGCATGTGTATATTGTGGAGAAGGCACTGGTGACCCACTCCAGTACTCTTGCCTGGAAACTCCCATGGACAGAGGGGCCTGACTGACAGACAACTGACTGACTTAGCAGCAGCAGCATGTGTATATACCCATATATATCATGCTGCTGCTGCTGGTAAGTCGCTTCAGTTGTGTCCGACTCTGTGTGACCCCATAGACAGCAGCCCATCAGGCTCCCCCGTCCCTGGGATTCTCCAGGCAAGAGTACTGCAGTGGGTTGCCATTTCCTTCTCCTATGTATATCATAGTTTACTCTGTTAAACTGATACCTACATCTATATATCCAAAGGATATTTTTTGTTTAATGCTGTAATTTTGTTAAATCTTCAGTTCACCAGTAAGTCTTACACTTTTTTCTTTACTTTCTTCCTAAGGTATTTTAATATCTTTATTTCTGTTCTGTTTCAGTTAAGCTAAAAAGAGTCTTCTGCTTGGAATGGTTTTTATTTTTTGCTTATTTGCTTAAGAAGAGCTCACTGAAGAATTTAATCATCATATGTTTTAAATGCCAGTTAAAGTATGTCATTTAGAAACAGTTACAACAGTATATCACTTAAGAATAAACCTTTTCCTCAATCACATCACCAGTTATATATAGTCAAATACTTTGTGTTCATAATCAAATCCTCCCAGATTTTCTTGTAGCAGACTTTGGGTTCCATTAAAAAATCAAAGATGATATTCAAAGTATGAGTAATTTAATTTATCACTATGACAGATTATAGTGATAAATTAAATTACTCATACTTTGAATATCATCTTTGATTTTTTAATGCAACCCAAACGAAGATCATGGCATCTGATCCCATCACTGCATGGGAAATAGATGGGGAAACAGTGGAAACAGTGTCAGACTTTGTTTTTCTGGGCTCCAAAATCACTGCAGATGGTGACTGCAGCCATGAAATTAAAAGACGCTTGCTCCTTGGAAGGAAAGTTATGACCAACCTAGATAGCATATTCAAAAGCAGAGACATTACTTTACCAACAAAGGTTCTCCTAGTCAAGGCTATGGTCTTTCCTGTGGTCATGTATGGATGTGAGAGCTGGACTGTGAGGAAGGCTGAGCGCCGAAGAATTGATGCTTTTGAACTGTGGTGTTGGAGAAGACTCTTGAGAGTCCCTTGGACTGCAAGAAGATCCAACCAGTCCATTCTGAAGGAGATCAATCCTGGAATTTCTTTGGAAGGAATGATGCTAAAGCTGAAACTCCAGTATTTTGGCCACCTCATGCGAAGAGTTGACTCATTGGAGAAGACTCTGATGCTGGGAGGGATTGAGGGCAGGAGGAGAAGGGGACGACAGAGGATGAGATGGCTGGATGGCATCACTGACTCGATGGATGTGAGTCTGAGTGACCTCCGGGAGCTGGTGATGGACAGGGAGGCCTGGCGTGCTGCGGTTCATGGGGTCGCAAAGAGTCGGACACGACTGAGCGACTGATCTGATCTGATCTGATGACAGATTATAGATACCGGTTTTCAAAATAGCTAAGAAAACACATCTTTTGCCAAAAGAAACCCTAAGAATGGAACAATGAGAAAAAATCTACTACAAAAGTATGTTTTTATAATAGAGATCAGTATATTGAATTGCCATTTATTTAGCTTAGACCTGAAGCTTCAACATACTATAATTTTTATGTAGTAAACCAAAACTGGCACAGGCCATTCATGTATACCATCAAAGTGGTAAAGTTCGCAGAGAAATTTTAAGGCATGGGAAAGAGCAGTAGTGAAATTAAGTTCAAACACCAAATATGTATTTTAAAGCATATAATAATCATATCTAACAACAATTCCAGGAACTTTTCTAAACCCTTAAACATATGTTAACTTATTAATTCTCACAGCACCTACATGTGGTTTGTTCTAATATAATCTCAGGCTTTCAGATGAAGAACTCAGGCTGATATAAGACAGCTAGTCTGCAGAGGATACATGATTCATATCCATACTGTTTAAGGATTAAATGTGGTCATTTGCTGTTTGAGAGAATACTGACATCCTGGAAGTTAATTTAGGTATTTTTCCTATCCATCATTCCCAAACTTTATTCCTGGGTCACTACTTCTCTGATATAAAAGTTTCCATAGCTTAATACATCAGGAAAAAAAATACATCACAATATTTCCCTCTCATAGACCTACAGAGCAACAGGTCATAACAAATGTTCCAAGAAATCTCAACATAAAGAGACCTATTTCAACCAATTTCCATTCATTGCTGATAAGAAAATAGATATTGAACATATCTTTCACAGCCCTTAGAATTTGTGTTCCTTAGAACATAAATGATCAGAAAGTCCAGTCCTGCTCTTTGGCAAATGAGAAAACTGAGGCCCCAGTTGCCTTTGTGAACTTGAAAACATATATCCTAATCCTATGTTTTACCTCCCTTAGTTCATAAATCAGTATATAGGTATAGCTGTCCTTTTATTTTGAATTTCTTCTAGATTTCCATTTTTATTTAATCATTTCAACCGGAAAACCATCATTATAGTGAAGTATATAGATGGAACAGACAGATGACTATATTCTAGTTTATTTAGTACAAAACTATTCATAATAACATTTAAACAACATATAAACTTTTGTTATTAAATGTTTAATTTATCCTAAAATATTTCATAGCTAAATACTAGAGAAATTTAAAACCAATCAAAGAGTGAAAAAGAAAAAAAAAAAAACCTCTGGGATAATCTTGAAGATCTAGAGAATCCATTGTTTAGGTGATGATCCTGAGCTATAAGTTCATTTCACCACCGTAGCTTGTTTGCATGATGACACGGAGTTAATCATATGTAGTTCAACAGACTGTTATATATACATATTTTTTTCTGACCACTGCATGTTTTGCCATTTCAGTTCCTCCGAAGATTTATGACATCTCAAGCGACATGACCATCAATGAAGGAACCAATGTCACCCTTACTTGTTTGGCCACTGGGAAACCAGAGCCTTCCATTTCTTGGCGGCACATCTCTCCATCAGGTAAAACGGAAATGCATAAGTGTTGTTTGTGCTGTTCAGTATCATCCTGCAACCGCACTTGTTTAAAACTTAAGCGTCAGCTAATTTTTCATATCTTTTTCATGAGGTAGACAGGATGCATATTTTTATACTTATTTTTTATACCCAAATGTCTGCAGTTCACAGAAGTTAAATGAACATTTTCTGTCACAGCCCAGAGTAGACCCTAGGTCTCTTGATTTCTAGGCAAGGTTACTTTCACCGTAGTATACGGGATAATCACACATCAATAGACAAAAGGCTCAAATGGAAAATGTCACAAGAGAAATATCTTCATTTAAATGTGTAAGGCTTTTATTCAATCGGCATTCACATGTTAATAGACCAGTATGAACTGCTGAGGTAATCAGGGGAGAATGAAATTATACAAATTATGAGGTTGCTGGGTCTAATTTCAAACTGCAGTTCAGAATCAAGGATTTGGCAGTTAACATTAAATTCTGACTGATGAGGAATCTAAAAACCCAAGAGTTAAGTAACTTGTAAAAGATCACATAGCTAGGTAAGATTAAGGAATATAACATGTTTATTCGTGTATTGTGCTTTTGATAAAGGGCACATCCTCCTAAAGAGATTGTCAGTTTTGGGAAGGTGGGTGTAAACATCATCAAAACAAGTCTATTTTCACAGAACAACTATAAACGAGTCATCAGTTTGTATAAAATCTAAACGTTTGAACAATACAGCTTTAAATGTACCATGGAAGAAAGAGTGGTACTTTTCGTGAATAGGACCCCACCACATTTCAGATAGACAAAATTTGATTTTTATTTGTTTTGTATCTGGGGTAGAAAAAACTTGAACAAGGTTAATATGATGAAATCATTTTTAAAGGAATCAGGAAGACATATTTTATAGAGATGTAGAAAAAGTACAATTAGAACATCTCTTCTGTCTGCTAATGCTTTCTTTAATTTCACTTATCCTTAAGTGTCTTTCAGTTCTCTCATTTAGGCAGTAGGTCTAATGAGACTTCCTCACATCATACATTTAGTATTACTATTAATGTGAGAAAAAAAAAAAATCAATGTAACAGCAATATATACTTATATAATATGTATAATGGCCCCTGTAATATTTTTGAAGCATGAGTGTGCTCTTGACTGCCAACATTTTCCTCTCTAGAGTGGCTAAGAATCATAAAACTGACATGTGAGCCCTGAATTAGTGGAAGGACTCTCCATGGAGTGTGAGACAAACCCAGGACTAGCAATTAGAATGCATGTGCTCCAATCTCACCTTCCTTATTCATCAGTTCAGTAAATCCTCGTGCAAATCTCTTAGCCTCAGTTAGCTGATTTCCTTCTTTCCAAAAATCAAATGATAAAAATCTCTGGCTATTGTGAGACTCAGAAAAGATAATACTTATAATTGTGCTTTAAAACGTATAAGATGATATGCAAATGTAAAGCTGATTCTTAATCATCTTTCTGGATTTAAATCTGATATGAAAATATAATTTTTTCTAAGAATGAAGCACCTAATCTCCACATTCATGCAATTTAAGATTAATATTTTGGATTTAGCTCTTCTTCTTTGTTGCACTTGTTATTATGCATATTCTTTTTGTAAGTGCTTGGACATATTTTAGTTTAATTAAATACCATGAATGTTGGTTAGTGAAGTTATTAGAATAACGATAATGGATAACATTTTGAAGCCAAAAGAAGACAGATTGGGTTATAAGTTAAACTGTACATAGTTTTTCTGATCCTACCATACAGAGTAAATGAGTAAAATTAACATAACTATTAACTGTTATTTAATGAATAGCTACACATAGCTGATATTTTTATAAATGCTTCCAATAATTACAAACTGTAATTTATTAGTAATCTAAATTTCAATGCTCAGCAACATGGAGTTCCTGCTTTAAGTAACATGTCATCATTCTATTACCTTTCTTCAATTTATATATTTATATTTGAAAGCAAAATTATAAACTTCATTAATCTATTTTTTATTTAAGGTAATCAATATTTTGCACATTCTCCTCTGTTCTTTTTCTGTATCACAAAAGGAAATGTGTCTCAACAACCATCACCAAGTGAACAGTGTTTAGTGTTAAAAGTAGATATAGATAGATTTCCTGTCAATATGAAAAACAATGACTAATTTTTTGTACATGTATGATTTGTTTATTCTACCAATAAACAAATCATTGTTAGTAAGTCTTACCAATTCATTTATGGTCTATTCTGTTTTTAAAATCATTAAAAAGAAGAATGACTGATCACAGGAAGACAGCTCCACAGAGCTTCCTCCTTATCTGTGGAAAAGTTGGGTTGTGGATTCAACCATATCACAGACATTGCCTGAACAATTGAAGTTGCCATTCCACTTGTTAGTTCAAACAACTTAGTGTACTAGCCCCAAAATATCTTTCTTGAAAAGTTTCTGGATTTATGAGCTTCCACAGAGTTACGTATAGTCTGGATTTCTTCCTTTCTATTTTTTTTCTTTCTATATGTAGCAATTTACTTCAAATTCATCTTTGAAATGTTTGGGGTTAGCAGATGTAAACTATTATGTATAAGATGGATAAACAAGATCCTACTGTATAGTACAGGAAGCTATATTCAATATCCTATGATAAACCATAATCGAAAAGAATATGAAAAAGAATATATACATATACAACTGAATCACTTTGTTGTACAGCAGGAATTAAACACAATATTATAAATCAACTATACTTCACTAAAATTAAAAAAATACAGTAAGAAAATAAAGTGTTAATAGAAATAATGCAAAGTCTACCCTCTGTCTTTTCCTCAGTTTCATCCATCATTTTCCCTCTTTGCATCAACATTTTCTGTGTGTAGGGTATGCAGAAATATTTTTTTTCATTAAATTATTTGAAAAGAGAACACCTTGTGTACATCAAGCCTTTTTCTCCGTATTTATTTCAGTGTGAATTTCTGAAGAACATTTTATTGTGTAACCATAGTGCAATTTTTAACTTTTGTACCTTGAATGTTGGCATTTTACTTTTATCTGATTACTATCTGTACTGCAGTTTTGTCAACTGATCAAATGGTGTCCTTTAGAGAATTGTTTTTCTTTTAGTACAGAATCCAAATGTTGTATTCAGTTATCATACCACTTTAGTCCTCTTTAGTCTGGGGATTAATTCCTTGGTCATTCTTCGTCTTCCTTGACATTTTTCTTTTCTTTCTTTCTTTTTTTTTTTTTTAAAAAGACAGAATATTTCTCATGTTGAGTTTGACCTGTTTCCTCATGACTAGAGTCTAGTTGTACCCATCTGGGATTAAACAAGTAAAGTTGTAACTTTTCAGGACTGATATCTGAAGGTACAGGATATCCAACCCTGTTTCTGAAATTGAGGGAATCTCTTTATGTAGTTCTTGAATGCTCTCAAATGCTGTGATACCATGAAGCAAAACTCACTTAAAACTTCTAGAGAACATAGGCAAGTTTACACAAGGCACTTGATTTTGAATAGAAAGACAAAATAAAATTCTTAATCATACATCATTGAATTGATAAATTAAAATCCAGTCAAAAAAAAAAAAAGAAACTTAAAAAGCCAAATTTTAAAATAATAGATTATATATAACAAAAACGGAAGCATTCTGAACACCTTTGTCAAATTCCCACTCACTTATTGCTGTTTATCTTAGTCTCTGTTTCCCAGTTCATTCCTATTCTTTGATACCTGGAATCTCCAGAGATATTCTTACTTTACCCTGGTGATGTTTATAATCTAGTAAAGATATTCTTTTAGCTCAGAAGCTGAAATTTGAGCTAAATGCTGGGCTGTGTATCTCAAACTCTTTTTCTTCTAATTCTATATGACTAGTGCCCTTTGAAAGAATGATCTTATCCTAATTTTCCATAGGCATTAAGAGTATTGCCTAATTCAAGATAAAGACTATTCCTTTGTTCTGTTATGTTTTTCCCCTCCTTTTGTATTTGTTAGGTCCTTGTTACAGAGCACTTATATAGGAAATCACAAACAAGTGGTCAGAGGTGTAAGAATGGAATCGGAAAGTCATGATTACAAGAAGCCAAAAGAGGAAAAGTTTCCTGGAGCAGTGAATGGTGAACAGTATCAAGCAGGTCAAATAAGATCAGATCTTTGGGTTAGGTAGTTTGGTGATCATCATAGCAATTCAGTGACATAATGAGCCAGAAACTCAGTAATAGAAGAATAAAGAACAAATAAGAAGTGAATAACTTAGCTATGGAGGTAAGCTATTCATCCAGTTAGTCAAGGTTAAAATTTTGTTTTTCTACTTTTACTTTTTTTTTGGCTAGGTTGTGGGATCTTCCAAACAGGGATTGAACCCTGGACCATAGCAGTGAAAGCACCAAGTCCCAATTACTGCCAGGGAACTTCCCATATTACTTTTTTCTATTAGGAATATCTTTTGTCCCCCTATATAATTGTCAAACTTGCTCCTTCTTCAATTTTTAATTAAACTATTTCTAAGCATCTGAGGAAAATTTGGGTGCTTATTTCTCCATGGTCTCATGGTACCTTATGCCACCACTCATGCGGGACTAATTCTCTGAATTGTAGTTTTTGGTTTTGTCTGTGGTCCTATGGGACAGACACTCCTGTCCAGAAACAAAGTCAATTGCCATGACTTTGTATCCCATGGCTTAGCACAGAACCTGCATAAAGTAAGAGCTCTGTAACTACTGCAGAGGTAAAGGATGCTGTTCTCTGCCCTTGCTTCCCACATGACTTCTTAGAAGTAGAAATTAAAATTTGAAGAGATGACATGGTTGGGACACAAGCATTTCCTGATATCTCCATTACCTTTATCCCCCTGATATAAACCCACAAACATATCCCTAAATATGAATCAGCCCTTTATTTTCCTTATGCCTTCAATATGGCTGCACCTCTATGGTACTATGATTTATGAGATATGTATTTGACCTTCATGCCATTTCTGGTACTGAACTCCTAAAAATCTTGGAATTTCACATCAGGGGAGTAAGCTATAAAGGTGGTTTTTATTATGCTAATGAGCTGATTTGGGGGCCACATCTCAGATTTGTTGTCAGGAGAATCAACTATATGATTGAAGGGGTGGAATTTTCAGTCCCACTACACTGACTTTTGAAGAGGGAAGAGAGGTTGGAGGTTGAATTAATCCTCAATGGCCAATGATTTAATCAACCATGACAGTGTAATTATACTCTCATGTGTCTTAGTCACTCAGTCATGTCCAACTCTTTGCAACCCCATGGATTGTAGCCCGCCAGACTCTGTTTATGGCATTATCCAGGCAAGAATACTGAAGTGGATTACCATTCTCTTCTCCAGTGGATCTTTCCAACTCAGGGATCAAACCCTGGTCTCCTGCATTGCAGGCAGATAAAATGCAAAAGGACAGAGTTTGGAGAGTTCCTAGATCCATGGACATGGGGAAATTCAGAGTGGTACATCCAGAGAGCATGGAAGCTTCTCCCCTCATTGTTTCCTCATAATTTGCCCTATGTATCTCTTTTATCTGGATGTTTCTGAGTTATGTCCTTTTGTAATAAACCAGTAATCTAGTAAAAAAAGAAAGAAAAAAAAAACTGTTTCTTGAAGCTCTGTGAGATGCTCTAGCAAATTAGTCAAACCCAAAGACAAAGTCTTTGAAACCTCTAATTTATAGCTTCCTGATCGAAATCATGTTACTGAATGAACTTGAGACAACTCACCTGCTATATATAGCAAAGCCAATTTGCTAACACCAGGTTGCAGTGAAGGAAAGGATAGCATTTATTGCAGGGCACCAAGCAAGAATGGGTAGCTCATGCTCAAAAATACTTGAAATCCCTGGTAGTTTTCAGAGAAGGGTTTTTTAAAGATAATATTTAGAAGTGAGTGAGGGCTGTAGGGAGCCTGATTTTCTTCTGATAGGTTGATGATGAGGTAACAAAGTGGTGTTTCAGAACACTTAATCATCAATCTTCTGGTTCCAACCAGTCTAGGTTCTATGAGCTTATGGTCAGTATGTAATCACCATCATCTTTCTGGGAAGGGTGGGAATTAGTTTCTGAGATATATATTGGATTGTTAAATATATTCCATATATTCCTTTCTCAGTCATATTCAACTCTTTGCAACCCTGTGGACTATAGCCCACCAACCTCCTCTGTCCATGGGATTTCCCAGGCAAGAAATCGGGAGTGCGTAGACATTCTCTTCTCCAGGGGATCTATCTGACCCAGGAATTGAACCTGGATCTCTTACACTGCAGCCAGATTCTTTACCATCTAAACTACCAGAGAAGCCCTGTCCTTGAGGAGAAACTAGGATTTTATTTTATCACCTGACTATTGTTTCTGAACTGCCTTTCCTAGATTTCTGCATCCTCTCACTAACCTGATTAGTAACTGTATGAATTTGCTTTTGTAACTCAGAAAAGGCCTAGGAGACCAAAACCTTTTCCTATAAATAAGAAATGGAGTACACAGATGGGGCTTTATAACAGTGAGGGCTCCACAGAGTCCTGTTCAGTTTCAAGCACAGGTGATAACCTGAAACTGCTACTGACATCTGTTGAGGGTGGGGGACAAGGCAGTCTTGTTTTCCTGAGCTCTTAATCTGTGAAATCCAATGCTCTTTCTGGGCAGTGTCAGAATTGAGCTGAAATGTAGAACATCCAACTGGTATTGGATAATTGCTTGGTGGTGTTAGAAAAAGATGCACAAGGTGAGAATAGCCAATTAAGATTTATTTGAGGCAAAATGAGAACTTCAGCCTGGGAGACAACACCTCAGATAGCTCTGAGACACTTCTCTAAAGAGGTGGAGGGGCAAGGTCAATATATAAGATTTTGGTGAAAGGAGAGTTCAGTGCAATCAAGCACTTATCTTACAGAAGGTTTTGTGTTAGTCATGAGGAGCTGATGTCACTATGGAGGGACTTGGTGCTTTTCTAGATATGAGGAGCTACAAGGATTGGACTAAAAATCAGTTCCTAAAAGGATCTGTTCCACCAATTTTTCTGGAGCACAAATTGCCTCATTTCTCCACCCTGAACCCCCTTTGGGGTGTGTGTAAGGTCAACACCTGCAGCAGCACAGGATTCAATCCTCACAGAGGCAGATGGCAAATGCCCGTGGCAAGCACCAATTTATAGTTGACAGAGGTGTGGGAAACCCCTCGTCAACATGTTTGAGTTACATTCAAAACTTTAACTCCATTAATGTAAAGAGCAGTTTCACGGAAGATATTTTAGTTAATATGGTTCAGCAGCAAAACAATGGTTCAACTAACATGAATTCATGACTTTATATACTCTAGGAAAAACAAGAAGTACTTGCATTGCTGTTGTTGCTCAGTCGCTAAGTTGTGTCTGACTATTGGCAACTCCATGTACTGTTTACAGCATGCCAGGCTCCTCTGTCCTGCACTATCTCCTGGAGTTTGCTCAAATTTATGTCCATTGAACTGATGATGCTATCTCATCATCTCATCCTGTGCTGTCCTCTTCTCCTTTTGCCTTCAATCTTCCAGCATCAGGGTCTTTTTCAGTGAATCAGCTCTTTGCATCAGGTGGCCAAAGTACTGGAGCTTCAGCATCAGTCCTTCCAATGAATAGTCAGTGTTGATTTCCTTTAGGATTCACTGTACTTCTTTCATTAAAGCCTCAAAGCTGAATTGTGAGATGGGTATCATTATCTTCATTGTGTGCATGAACATGGCACTCAGAGTATATAAATAAGTTGCCCCAAATGAGTATGAGGTGTTTTTTTCCCCCACTTTTTAATTTTGAAATAATTAAGCCCGTGGGAAGTTGTGAAGTTAGTGCACTGAGTTTCCACCTATCCCTAACCCAGTTTCTCCCATTACTACATTGGATCTAACTGTAGAATGACAGCAAAACTAAGAATGGATATTTAGTACAATGGATACATGTAATTTTATCATATGAGGTGAGTTGATTTATGGAGCCACCATCACAATCAACATACAGAACTGTTCCCTCAACACAAAGATTTACTTTATGGTATCCCTTTAGAGTCAAGTCTACTCCTTTCATCATCCACTATCCCTAGCCCCAACTAACCCATTTTTTATCTCTTTAATTTTATCATTTATAGAAAGTTATATAAGTGAAATAATTGTGTGTGACATTTTTAAATTGGCCTTTTCATTCTTGAGATTTATTATTGGAGTTGTGGCATATACCTCAATAGTTTGTTTATCTTTTTTGCTGAGTAGTGTTTTGTTATTTGAATGTATCCAGTTTGTTTAACCATGAATGTATTATAGAGTATTTTGGTTGTTTCATTTTTTTGACTGTAAAAATCTTGCTATTATTCTGCTATGAACAATATTGACTTTTTTCCATTCTTTTATTTTCAGTCCACATGTGTTATTATATTTTAAGTAAGCCTTTTGTAGACATCATATAGATGAGTCAAGTTTTTTATCCACTCTGAAAATCTCCATATTTTATTGGTATAATTAGTTTATTCCCATTTAATTATTGATTCACTTGTACTTATATATCTTTTTTCTTTTGTTTTCTGTTTGTCCCGCCTCCTTTTTTGGTTTCTGTTTTCTTTTTCTAGTCTTTGTATGTGTTAACTTGAGCACTTCTAGAATTCCTCATTTTTGTAGTCATAGTGTTTTGGGGTATGTCTCGACATAATATTTTTAGTAGTTCTCTATGAATTATATTATATACATATATAATCATAATATGAAGGTATTCATATTTTATTAGTGCCAGTGAAGTATAGGAACCTTACCTCCATTTGCTCTCCCACTTTTCTAATATACTTATCTTAAATATTTTCTATACATCATGAGAACCACATAAGACAATGGCAGTTTTTGTTTCACCTTTCAAACATATTAGAAAACTAAAGAGAAGGAAATTATTTTGTATTTATCTTTTTACTTTTACCAGTGTACTTCCTTCCTTCCTCCCTGCTATTTATTTCCTTCATTTCTATTTAGACAATTTCCTTTAGACATTATTCATTTTTTTTTTGATGGTAAGTCCATTGGAGACAAATTCTCTTAATAGTCTTCATCTGAGAATGCCTTAATTTTGCTTTCATTCTTGAAGGATATTTTTACTTTGGATAGAATATTGATTTTAATTAAAAAAAAGATCAGTCATTATTTAACATCAAGTAGTCTTAAAATGGCCATCAGGCAATATTTGAAAGTCACATGGAGTATAGAAACCTTGAAAAATCAAAAGTAAGTAGTATTTTGCATGCTTTCTGTAAATATGCTATGGGTTTACCTCAGCTATAAGTTAAATAACATAAACTGTTAATTGAGAAAAAAACACATTTTTCCAAACAAAAAGATTTTAAGGATTTTTTTTTTTTTTTTTTTAAAGAGAGTTGTTTCAGGATAAACAAGAACGAACATTTTTCAGTAACCTAAGACCGATGGGCCAGACTGGCCTGCTTTTGTTGTTTTACTCGATAACTTGTATCTGACTCTTTTTTGACCCCGAGGTGTGTAGCCCACAAAGCTCCTGTCCATGAGATTTCCCAGTCAAGGATACTGGAGTGGGCTGCCATTTTTTCCCCCAGGGAATCTTATCTACCCAAGGATCAAATCCAGGTCTCCTGCACTGGCAGGTGAGTTGTTTACTACTGAGCCACCAGGGAAGCTCCCCGCAAACTGGCCTACTGCATGCCTTTGTAAATGAAGTTATTGGAACCGCAGCCACACTCACAGCCTCACATGTTGTTCATGACTATTTTCTTGAGTAACTACAATAGAAACCACATGGCCCGCAAAATCTAAACCATTTATTCTCTGCATTCAAGAAAAAAGATCGCTGACCCCTGCATTACACACTTTAAAAGAAATTCTCATGCTAAACTGAATAGCATGCAAGTTTAGCACATTAAACGTCTTATAATCTTTCAAGCTAATTAAATATAATCAAAAAATAGAAATGACAATTACTAATTATAAGAAAAATAGACTGAACAAAATGAAAATTTTTATCTAAAAGCTAAGAATGTTGCTGAAATCTATTGTTTAAAATTAATTCTGAAAATAGTTCAAGTTATCACAGACACTAACCATTAGTGCTCTTGATTCCATTGTCTTCCCCTTTTATGAAAGAAAGACTTTTTTGAGATGCTTGCATGATGGAACATCATCAAGGATGATATGATTTAAAAGCTGCATGTGGCAGCCTATCCTCTAAACACTATAATTCTTTAAGAGCCTTTTTTCAGGTTTACAGTCCTGATATTGCCCTTTACTCTTTAATATAAGGAAGAAAAAAATTCAGTAAAGCCAGCAATTTATGGTGATGACGTTTCAACAATACTAGATCTTCAGATTATAAACTATGGTTCTAGTTCCATTGTAGAGTTACACTCTATGTGGAGCTTTTGTGACTTTCCATAATGGCTTTAAATAATGGATAGATGTGTAATGAATAAATCTACATAATGATGGCAAGTTAAACTTTTACCATAAGATTGCACACCAATAATATATATATATACAATTAAAATTGCCTCTTTGTTCTGAGAGTTTCCTTTATAATTTTAACTTTCATTTGTCTGTTTCCAGAGTCCCCTCTACTTTTCCATCCAGTTAGTAGTGGACTATTCAGAATTGTTTGTATTCAGAACTGTTAATGCCTGCAATTTGAATATAGAAAGCAAGAATGATTTCAGTATTTTAAGACAAATATAAGACTGAACAATGAGCCTGATGATATAATGAATCAATATAAAAATAATCCATTATTTTCAGAGGAAAATGCTTACCCATATAAAGTAGAAAACAGGAACCCACCAAGCATTTTAAAGCATTTCATAAAAGATCCTTTTTTTTCTTTTTAAATGAAACTTGATTTTCTGAGAGAGCAGGCACAATAGGGGAAACAAAATAATACCACTCTAGATTAGGTCTCTGTAGTGATCTGAATATAGGGATAATGATTTGCATTAGACTGTTTATATTTTAGGAATTAGATTTTTTCTCATCTTTTTCCCAAGTAATTTCAATGTCATGTTACATGTATTACAGAAAAGTATTACATGTTATGTCTAAACAAGTTAGGGGCTCATTTAAAGTTATCATCTTAGAAAATGCAACTTTTACTTTGGTTGTAAATTACATGCTAATTCATTCTGAAGTGGGACTCCATGGGTAAAAATGTCATTAAAAATACCACAATAGATCCTATAAGAAACCAGAAAGAGCAACAGTCAGTACTGTGAAAGCATAAAATGAGCCTAACTAATACTTATAATTTTTATTGAGCATGTAGTATGTCCCAGGCAGTGTTACAACATATGTTAGATTAACATACCTATTAATTGCTTTAATGTGAAGTAGTATTATAACTTCATGTATCATATTCATGAGGAAAGGAGCATAATTTTTATTTGAACCGAGGTTGTGATGATCATTTGAACCCTGGCAGTCAATGAAGATACAATTTCTTTTTAGTTTCCCATAAATGTAAGATCATGTCCATCAAGATTACATTTTATACAAATAAGGCCTATTAGAATTTTAGTGCTGTTCCTGGGTTATTATTAAAATATATATAAGAAAAATATATTAAGAAAGACTTCTAAAAAAATCAAGGCCTATTGTGTCTATGACAATTGTAGATGAGTATATTGTTGGCTTGTAATAAATTTTTATTAAAGGAGTTATGACTGTTAGTGTAAAAGAGCATATACCATTTTTATTGATTCAAAATTAAAATTTTTATGTCAAATTTTAATTAAACTCCAGCTTGTTTAAAAATAACATTATTTTATTAGTTTGACCATAATTGACAGTAATCATCATTGGTAGAAAATTAAGATCATTTTAGTTATGATAGATCAATAAAACTATGGTGAGCAATTTTTATTTCTTTCAATTTTTGTGTGTTCTCTCTTTAAGACCCATGATTCAGGTAAATATAGCTACATAATAGACAGTTAATAAATATCTATTAAATGACATACTATTTTAGAATACTATAAACTTTTTTCATGATTAATAAACTCATATTAACTGACTAATGTTTTAAAATTAAAATTAGAGTAATAATTATTTTCATTTATGACCTTTGTGAATAGATTATTACCCAAAGAGGTTATAGAAAAAGCTGATAGTATTTTGTAATTATCAAACTCTTATTAAAAAGGGAATATAGCAAAGTGCTTAAGAGGACATAGTTAGTACTTGCACTACTTGATTTCAAGTCTGTACTTACTCTACCATTCATTGTGAGTGTTAACTTGGACAAATTTCTTTTTTTTTTTTTTAATTAAATTTTATTTTGCTTAACTTTACATTATTGTATTGCTTTTGCCATACATCGAGATGGATCCACCACCAATATACACGTGCTCCCCATCCTGAACCCTCCTCCCTCCTCCCTCCCCATACCATCCCTCTGGGTTATCCCAGTGCACCAGCCCCAGGCATCCGTTATCAGGCATCGTCTGGACTGGCGACTCGTTTCAGATATGATATTATACATATTTTAACGCTATTCTCCCAAATCATCCCGCCCTCTCCCGGTCCCAGAGTCCAAAAGTCTGTTCTATACATCAGTGTCTCTTTTGCTGTCTTAAACAGGGTTATTGTTACCATCTTTTCTTAAGGTCTCTGTGCCTCTGTTTCTTCATCTGCAAATGGAGATGGTGATGATGATGATGAGGGTTATACCACAGGAGATGCTACAGATAAAGTTTAAAAGAATACAAAATTAAAAATAATTCTTAGCTATCGTTATTAAAATTTATTTTACCATTCATCTTTACCTAAAAGTTACTTGAGGACAGATAAGACAGAAATAATAAATACTGTGGAAAAAATCCGATAAATGCATTGTAATGATTGCATTTCTAAACTAGTGAGATGTTATTTTATGTTTAGGATTTCCTACATAGAAAGTAGAAGAAGGATTATTTACTGAGAAACAACCAGGGTGACCTTAAGAAACAAAAGTTTGAATTATTTATTCAGATGCTGATAAATAGAGGATGATGAGAGAGTAGGACAAGAAACAGTGTATTGGAGGAGGGGTAGATTTGTTTTCTTTATTTGCATTCTGTGCTGTAGGAAAAAAAAATCTGTAAAATTACAGAACAAAATAAGAGTCTTTCACATCTTTCACATGGCTTTAGATTTCCAAGTGGTTGCTTTCACAGTAAAGGAGCAAGTCTCTGAAATTTCTGTGTGATTACTGAACTAACAAAGCCAAGGTTAAGGAAATGAGGATATTGTGACCATGAGACCATGGATAATGGTGCTCCGTATTTCTATATTACTATTGTCTATAAATTCTCTAATCCTAGTTTACTATGCAGCTCCATTTCAACCTATTAAAGTTTCCAAAAATTACGGAATATTTTCTATCAAAAGCTGTATGTTCACCCTCTATGAAAACGTTGCAAAGGGAATTTTGTCCTAAGGGAAGAGGTTCAACATTCATGAAATGCTTCCTAGTGTAATGCATAATGTAAATATCTCATGAAATGTTCAGGGATTAATTTTCCAGACTGACAGAAGAAGCAAAATGCAACACTTACTGCATGTAAACCTTGTAAACTTTGCCTGAGAGACTGAGACTTAAAAAACTAGATTTGTTGTATACTTTTTGTCTAAGACTATGTTTCGTTGTACTCCTCAGATATTTATAGAGTATACTCTTGCATAAGTTTACAAATTCATAATAGGCTATACGAAAGTCTTGAAAACATGCCATTAAATATACAAGAATATGAAATTCATTAAAATAACTTTTTATTTAGGGCTTTTTTTTTCACCTTCATTGTTAGCTTTTTTTTTTATTTTAATGTTTCCCTTTGGATTAGATTTGAATTTAATCCAGCATGAGCTGTATTGTTTCTGGACAGTACTGAAACTCTGAAGATGTATTACACCCATGCATCACCATAGCATTGTCATTCTGGCGATATATTAGTGCAATACATCTTCAAAGTCCTCAAATGAGAAGCTGTCTGGAAGGAATGGGGCGAGGAGAAAATTCAATTCAATTACAGGACAAAAGAACCAGCTGAAGAGAAGAAGAAAACTCTCAAAGCAAGACTCTCAGTGGACTTGATTACAACCAAGTATTTCATGGAAGTATATTCCGTTTTTCCTTTTGTGACATGACAAGGAATAATTGCAGATTTTGAACACACATCTGTAAAGAGAAAATGGCTTCTCAACTATGTGTTTGACTCAGTAGAAGCTGGATGTTTGTTGGGGCCATTTAATTGATTTGTGGAAAGTCATATAAACATTGCTATTCATTCACCATATAAATCTAAGGCATATAGTTACTTTAAAAATTGATTCATTAAAGTGTGCTAAGTATAAAGGAATGTTTACTTTTCCAATAAAGCCTTAGTTGGCACTTTAAAATTTTTCAGATGTATATAAACACAGTTGCTAACTGAAAAGTGATCAGCAGGCAAAAATGTGAAAACTAACAACTCTTCATAGCCACCTCCTGACTATTTCCACTAGACAGGGCTGTCTATAGTAATCAATAAGTCATATTGTTAAGGTAAATTTTTCTTGGATATCTTTCATGTATTAAAAAACAGAAAGACTCAATTTCATCATAGTACAAATACATTCAGATTCTGAAGCCTTCAGTTTGTCTTAGATATGTTGCAAAAAATAATTTCTTCAGTAACCCCCAGCTCCTTATATAAATCTTATGTTATGAATAATCATTTTGCATCTATTTTCTTAAAAAATCACCTATGTGCCCTTAGTGTCAGATAGTTTGCTAAACGTTGAGTAAATAGATATAAGAGGGAAAAATACAGCTACTACCTTCAAGGAGTTTACAGTTTTGTTGGAAGAGATATTGGTGGAGATGGAAACAATTACAATTCACATTAACTTAAGACAATAAATAAGTTATCTTTTAACCTAAGCCTTGAAGTTAAAGGAAGGAAGGCTGCTGTGTGAAGCAGTGCTGTGCATTCTGATTAGCGATAAAAGCAAAGGTTTGTAAAGGTTTGAAGGCAGGAAATAATTGCATGTTTTGGCAAACTAAAATTTGTGGGCCTGAAACAAGCTGAAAAGGGGCGAATAGAAAAGAGGGTTTAAGATGAGGCTGGAGAAGATAAGATGAGAAGGGTCATCAGATCAACTAGGGTTTGTAGGCCATGTTGAGATCAGATTTATTTTTTTTGTTGTTTTCCCCCTGCTTCCTCCTGAATAACAAAAAAAAATTCATGGGACCTTTGGAGCACAAAAGAGACATGATTTGATCTTAATATTTAGAAGATGCTTTTGGTGGTGTGTAGGAAATGAGTTGCTCCAGTATCCTTGCCTGGAGAATCCCATGGGCAGAAGAGCCTAGTGGGGTATAGTCCATGGGGTCCCAAAGAGTTGGACACAAGAGTGTTAGTTGAGTCACTAACACTTTCATGTTCGCTTGAAGCATAGTAGAGAAACCATTTAGGAGACCAGCATCATAGTTGAAGTGGGAGATGATGTTGACTTTAACAAGGGTGATGGCAGTAGATATGAAGAGTCATGGGTGAATCCTAGATTACACAAGGTAAAAACCAAAAGACTGAGAGATGGGAGATGGGGGATGCCTCTTCGTTTTCTGGCTTCATCAATGTGAAAATTGAGCTTGTTGTTGACTGAAATGGGACTAACTGTTACAGCAGAGCAGGGTGAAAAGATAGCAACAACAAAATGATCTCATCATGTCCTGGGACCTGCATAAATTCCTGGGACAGGGCACCAAGTGAAAATCCTTAGTTTCCTGCAGGAAAAAATTCAAGAGAGAGCCAAAAAAAAATGAAAATTAGTTTATTTAGAGAGATATGCACTCCATAAGCAGATTGTAGACCTTCTCAGAAAATGAGAGGGACCCCAGGGGCATGGGGATACTGGGTGGAGTAGTTTTATATGATAATGAGTGGGAGGAATATTTTTGCTATTCTGGGAAAGGATTGGGCTAGTGCCCACGTTTTGACCTATTATGGTCATCCTCAGAACTGTCATGTTATAAGCAGGAGTGATTTTTAGTACACTAATGAAAGTATTATGAGCTAAAGTTCAGTGACTGGACTATTCTAGAAACCACCTTGGTTTCAGTCAGTTCTAGACAGTTTTTATCATATCCTAACAGCTGCATCCCTTCTTCATTTATCTAGCACTTGTGGCCTTCTCCTTTCTTTCCTGTCTCAAAACTGGGAGAGAAATATATTTCAGAAAAAAAAAAAAAATGAGATTTCTATTTTGGCCACACTAAATTATAAGACACATCAAGCATTCAAATGGAAATGTCAGTGAATAATGGGTTTCATGAGACCTGATCTCAGAGACAAGGGCAAGAATGAGACTTAAAGTCATGAGTGTAAGTTTATCTTAGGGAGAGAAAATAGACACACAGAAGAAGGGCCACGACCAATGTCTGAAGATTTGGACAACAGGAGAGCAAAAGAAACTTAGAATTGTTAGTGTGACCGATGAAGACCTAGGAGGATACATCTCAGAGATGAGACTGTTTTGGTAATTAGAAAGAGATTTAGTGCATTGAAAAGTAACAAGAGGTAGAATATGATACAGAAAAGTCTGTATTGCATTGGCAATATGGAGATTATTTTTGACTTTGATAAAAGCCATTTCAGTGACACTGTGGAACAGGACTCAGACTGAGTTTGTTAAACAGCAGATGTAGTTGGAAGATGGTGAACAAGTAGAGAAAACTTGTCTTTTTCAAGAAAGTTTGTTGTGTTGAGGGAAGGGGAAGTGGGATGTTTGCTGGAATGTTGTGTAACGTTCAGGAGAGGGATGCATTTTTAAGAGAAAGAGAATAATATAACAAACCTAAGGCACCAATCATATGGACTCAGCAGTTATAAGTGCATGACTAATTTTGTTCATTTGTGCTGTCTCTTCCAACTCACAGGAAGATTTCTTTTTAATGCTTATTTTAAAAGTAGCATAAGCAGTAGTAATTGCAGAACATTTAAGCCCCAGTTGATCAAAAAACAAATAATAGCAACTATTAAAGTGATGTAATCATTTCCAGGTGGCGATGATGGTAAAGAAGACACCTGCCAATGCAGGAGGCATAAAAGACCTGGGTTTGATCCCTGGATCAGAAAGATCCCCTGGGGGAGGGCATGGCAACCCACTCTAGTATTCATGCCCAGAGGATCTCTTGGACAGAGGAGCCTGATGGGTTACAGTTCATAGGGTTGCAGAGAGTTGGACACTACTGAAGTGACTTAGCACACAACACATAAAGGCAATGCCCCCTTATCTTTTATGTTTTGTTCTTAAACTCATGATACAGAGGTGTCTGTTGAACCAATACAAAGTGCATAAGGAGCTGAAAGCTCTCAGCTGTGTACTGTGTGCTGCTTCCAAGCTCCTTCTCCTCAACCTTCTCACTGGAGCGTTCCTGTCACTTACATGGGACACAAAGCCCCTCAGTTCCAGCTCTTTCAGGAAAGCTTCTATTCTCTTTTTATAGCATGCTATGTCTCTTAGTACTATTCCATTGCTTTGCCCTGAAATTGTGTGTGCTTTATGCTCAATTCATCACCCCAGTCATCTGCTGCCCTGACTGGCACCAGCCTAGAAATATCACCTGGAAATTTATTGCTCAAAGGAATCACCATCCTTTTGTTTTCCCTTGTGGTCTGTAACAGGAGGTACAGTCTTCGAAAAAGTCAGCCTTTCTCTTCCCAGGTGTTCTCTTTCTCTGCCTCTATCACATATTGCCAACTGTTCCTATCAAAATTTTATAATGTTACAGGGCATATGTTAGATTAGATACATAGAGTTAAATGAAGAAAGAAGAAAGTGATTTGATGTAGTTTCCAGGTAGAAAAAATAAATGCTGCTGTCTACACACTTGTTGAATCTGATTTGTATAGTAATAGGTATACTAGCTCATTGGGAATAAGAAAAATACTTAAATAATTCATGCCTATAATATAAAAATGAAACTTTTATGTGATATGCTTAGTGCAATTTTTAGATTCTTAAATTTCTGTTGAAATTCTCAAATGCTGCTTCTGTGGTACATAGAGCCCATTCATACTCTAAGACTGTAGTCTAACAGGGTTGAGGCAGAATTAAAATTCCATCTCAGGTAGTTTGGTAATAGAATTGGATTTCAACCTTTACTTGGCTTCAGTATGCAAATGAATCCTCTCTAGGATTTCTTCCCACAGATGGTGGGGAAATAAGATGTAAGGGGGTTGAATAGGATGTGATTTCTCCAAACCCCACTAAAGAGGACACATGTTAAGCTTGTTAAGGCCCTGACATAATCATCTTTAATCATGATGTCTAGACTAAACATCAAACATGCATAGATTAAGATAGGCAATTTGGAGTGTCTTTCAACATCAGCTTTTTTATGCACTGCCTTCAATTTCATTATTTTTAAATTATTTTTTTTTTCATTTATACCTCTCAGACATTCACAAACTTTGAAATCTACTCAGGAAAGGTGTTAGTGACCTACTAAATATAGGAACAACCCATCTTCAGAATACAAGTAAGGATGCACATATGATCATTAGATAATCAGAGGAGGAATCTTGAGAATAATCCACAGGCAGAAGACAGTAATAGAATCGGTGATTCCCAACTGTAAATGTTGAAAAGGCCATATGTAGCTCTATGAATGCTGATAGGGATATTTATTATCATTTGGGGAGTATTCAAACATGGGCAAAAGACTCTGGAGATGAGCAAACCCACAGACTTGGCTAACTTTTGAAGATTCATGTTGATACAAACAACACCATCAGCTAAATCTACTTCTATCTAATTCTTCATTGTGCTTAACATGTGATAGATGCCTAAAAATATCTTTGAATGAATGATAAAACCTAAAAATTACTTTTAATGACTTTGGATAATGATTTAATTTCTCCTTCTATTATCACTGGTGACAATAATGACGTTAAGTATCCTTTATGAGCACTTACTATCTGCCAGGCAATTTACATTCATTTACTTAATTGAACCTCAAAAATAGTCCCGATATTGTAGGCAGTGTTATTTGAATTTTTGTGCTGGAGAAACTGGAACTTAGCATTTAGTAATTTTCCCAAGGAATACAGGTAGTATATTTCAGAGTTAGAATTTACACTCAATTTATCAATAAAGGAGGGCATAGGATGTGAATTACTGACTACTTGGAGGTGCTAATAGTAGAATTAGAATTTCTGGCTATTGGGCTTATTATTGTAGAAAGAAGTTCATCTCAAAATGGCCAAAGTATTTTGGAACAACAATAAGAGCTATCATAAAATTGAATTGAGACACTATTAGGTAGTAAACTTCCTATTACTGGAATAAAGACTGCATAATCTCTATTCCAGAAAGCTGCTTAAGTGAACGCTGGCATTTATGAAAGTGAAAGGATTCACTAACAGTTGATATCATAGTATTTTACTAAAAGACCAGTGTACTATCCAGAGTTCTCCAGAGAAACAGAGAGAAACACATATATGTATATATATTCAGATACATATATATGCACATATATACACACCTATTTTTAACTATTTACTTTTACATAACATCTTTTTTCTTTTATTGTAAATGTATGTCCTATTTATTTTTATATAATAAAAATGAGGCCAAATAATTTTTTTCATGTGTTTGTGTATATATACACACATATATAAATTATATGTATATATACATTAAAATGATAAAATGCTGTTTAATGTATGTATATACACACATTTTAAGGAGGTAATGGTGATGCTAAATGATAGTAAATGACATTTTATTTAATGCTTATATATGATATATATTTGATATATGTATATTATATAGAGAAGGAAAGAGCAACCCACTCCAGTATTCTTGCCTGGGAAATCCCCTGGATAGAGGATGTTTGTGGGCTATAGTCCATGGGGTTGCAAAATAGTCAGACGTGACTAAACAACAATATATAATATATACACACATTTGGTGTCACCATTATTTCATTAAAATGATTTATTAATGCTGATAAAGACAGGACAAATATTTAGTATAAAAGATCATCTGGTGTAAAAACAGATATTTGAAAGTCTTACATTAAATACTCTTCTTTGTCTGTGTATCTAGTCAGTAAACTGAAACTGTGTATTTACTGTGGATTAAGAATCAACACCCTACAGCCTGTGGGGAGAATTTCTCTGCTGCCTGTTTCTGCAAATGAAGTTTTATTGGAACACAGGCACATCATCTATGGCTTCTTTCATGTTGCAACAGCAGTTGACTTGTTGCAACAGAGATCCTTTGTTCTGCATCTGAAAATATTTACTACCTGATTCTTTTACATGATAAGTTTATTGAACCCCACTGTAAATTATAAAAGGATTCCATCTCCTATTTTCTTCTCAGTATCACCCTGAATGTAGACAGCTGCAGCTGCATCTTTAAAAGGCCAAGATTTGATTTCATGGTTAGTGCTTTCTAGGTATTATATAATTCCAGTAAAGGTTTATGTCTCCATTTCTTCTTCAACTAATTCTTCAAATATATCCATTTTTTTTCTTTTATTTTGCCAGATTTCCATCAACCAGTGAACCTGTTGACCACTAAATTCCCTTCAGTCTCTGAGTTGTAAAATTTCACATTATCATGTTCATATATATTACTTTCAACTTCCTCCATATCTACACCAAGAATCATTTTTATTACAGAATTTGGAAGGATTACATCTTTGACTGCATTGTACTATTGATAGAAAAAAAGAAAAAAGCTTCTCTGGACTTTTCTCCAGGAAGAATGTAGTTCTGAGCCAATTTATGTGGCTACTTTTGAATGAGGTAGGATTTTTTCTTGGAAAGAGAGCTGGGAGCTAGCACGTTTGCCTAGAAGGCGTGTGGAACTTCACTGACTGACAGGTATAGAAGCATCTCTAGGCTGAATAACTCCTGTGTAGTAAGATAAAAGTCGCTGTTTGATCAACATCCAATGGGTAGAGAAAGCACAAGAGGCAAACAGTGGGGGAAACAAAAGTTGTCAAGTAAAATCAATAAGGCCTCTGTCTGGGATCTGGGAAGCCAAACAATGGGAAAATGTGTGATTTAATAGTATTGATCTTCAGAGGCATCCTCAGTACTGCCTCTTCTGCCCTTAACAGGGATTCATTGTGTAAAATGTTGTTCACTCACTATTGTAGGAGTCAAATACATTTCTTAATGTGTTCAAATTATAGGGCAATCTAAACTATCATAAGCACTATTTCTATACTTCAGAGATGAAATAAGTAAACTGTATAAATAAATTTGAAATGGCAGATTAACAGATCTTGGGATGCTTATTACTGACCTTCGACAAGAGTTCATCTCTTACTGAAGAGGAGATAAACCTGAAATCACTGAATTTCTCAATCACTTTGGTTATTACTCTGTGCTGGGGGATGTGGCTGAACAAGAAAATGAAAACCAAAAAACAGGGAATGGCAAATTCACCCCAAACATTGTACTATATTCTTATTTGATAGGCTATCTTTTTAAGAGCAAGATATTATGCTTAGTGAAAAACAAGAAAGTCATACATTTAAACCCTGTTACCTTACTATGGGATCTTGGGCAAGTCGCTTAACTACTTAGGGGAACAACTTTCTCACCCCTAAAATGGAGGAATAAGAGAATCTCTAATGTATTTCCTGCTCCAAACTCCTTTGATTCTGTGAATCCGGTTACAAGCTAAGTTCCATAGATAGGGCATACAAATTCTGTCTCATTACGTTATCCTAAAATACAAATATGTGAAATTCACATACATGTGTGTACATGAACACAGAATCATGATCTGACTAAAGAAAACATTGACAGTCAATCAAACCAAACTATTTTAACAAAGTATGAAAGACAGAAATTAACTAATAGATATGCTTCCTGGGAAAACGTATATCAGCTTGGTAAAAATCTAAAATGTGAGCTTACTAGCACACAGGGCAAAATACACATACATACACAATACTGCACAATGATGTATGTAAAATTTTTTGTCCAAAGATGGGAGCAAAACATTTCATTAGGTGAGACTGATTTCTTTTGTGAGGTTTCAGAGTAATTTTTACGTGTGTCAGTAGTGTCTGTCAATAAAGGATACTAAATAATCCACAAGGCTCTAATTACTGTTTCTATATTAATCCTTGGTAAATGTTAAAGATGAGCTCCAATATTTTTGCTGCCTGATGTAAAGAGCTGACTCATTGAAAAAGACTCTAATGCTGGGAAAGATTGAAGACAAAAGGAGAAGAGGGTAGCAGAAGATGAGATTGTTAGAGACCATCATCAACTCAATAGACATGAATTTGAGCAAACTCAGGGAGACAGTGAAGGACAAGGGAGCCTAAAGGGCGGCAGTCCATGGGGTTGCAAAAAGTTGTACATGACTTAGTGATGAACAACAACAACACTGAAAGCAGTCATTTGGGAAGGGGAGAGTCATGTAGTTGTTACCTTACAGTGATCTAACGTAATAAAGAGATACAGCATTTAAATACTGGAGGAGAAAAATTTCCAACACAACCAGTTTTTTGTTTTTTTTTTTTTCCTAGATTTTGAACAGAATTGGCTCTTCAGAAATTTTAAAAGTAAAGTTGAAATTATCTGATCAGGTTCTATGCTATGGAGCTAGATCTGAGGCAGAAAGTGTCTTCCCAAGAAGAAACAGAGTAACTGAATCAAGATGAAGATACCAGTCTCATCCAAGAATAGGAAATGTGAATAAAAGGGAGAGACCCCAGGTAGCATCAGGATGGAGCTGCCTGCTTTATCAAAGAACTTAAAATATGAACTAAAGTTTGAGGCCCCAGGTAGCAGTCAAAGATAAGATGTCCAAGACAAGAGCTTGAAAGTGTAAATAGCTTTTCTTTCCTTAGTATGTACATAATGCCAGATACTATGCTAAATGTTTTAGGTGGACTATATTATATGTTTTTATAACAACCCCCCGAAAGACGTGTTATCATGTCAATTTTACTCACAAACTGAGGTTTAGAAAAGTTAAATGAAATACTAAGAAACACCATTACTATATATTTGCCATATAAATTATTTTTTCCTTGAGATACTATCATATTCAGTGTTCAAGATGAAATTAACCAAAGAGGATTCAGTGAGTAAGTATGATATCACCATAATAGTTTGAGAGAAAGAACTGTTTTCTTAATTAAATCTCTTGCTCATGCTCAGTCACTAAGTTGTGTCCAACTCTGCAACACTGTGGGCTTTGCCTGCCAGGCCCATCTGTCTGTAGGATTTCCCAGGCAAGAATACTGGACTGGGTTGTCATTTCCTTCTCTGTGGAATCTTCCCAACCCAGAGACTGAACCCGAGTTTCTTGAATTGACAGGCGGATTCTTTACCACAGAGCCACCAGGGAAGTCCATCTTTTAAATAAATATGCCCCTCTATATTGCATCAGAGTACTTCATTCCAGATTTTATTGTTATAAACAAGGTTTTGGTTACTTTTTGGTCATATCAATATATTTTAATACATAGTAAAAACATCCTTTTTAAGTAAAACTCTTTATCAGTTTAAAAAAAAAAAAAGACAATAGTAATATGAACTTGTGTAATATTCCTGATGAGCCTTTAAGTTTGGCTCTATTTTTCTTGTGCAATATTTGATTCTATTTTTCTTCAAGTAGTTCTCTTTGATTAGTCTCTAAATTATTTTTTTCTCCTCTTTTGTGAATCATAGGTATATTATGGTCCTTTATAATTCACTCCCTTCATTAGAGCTTCCAAGGCACTGTTCATTTTTCTTACCAAAGTGAAATTGTGTTTGTTTAATTTGCTTTAAATTATACCATGATGTAAGAACCAAATATTCCCTGGGTATTATTTTCTGAAAATCATAATAAAATTTTATAAGGGCAAAAAAAAGGCATTTTATTGGGATTAGTCAACTAAAAACTAATAAACCCACTCAAATAAATAAACATACACAATCAAAGGGCATAGTCTTTTAACTTTTCATCTATTTTTAAAACAAGAGAGTTTCAGAAAAAACACCTATTTCTGCTGTATTGACTATGCCAAAGCCTTTGACTGTGTGGATCACAATAAACTTTGGAAAATTCTGAAAGAGATGGGAATACCAGACTACCTGATCTGCCTCTTGAGAAATCTGTATGTAGGTCAGGAAGCAACAGTTAGAACGGAACATGGAACAGCAGACTGGTTCCAAATAGGAAAAGGAGTACGTCAAGGCTGCATATTGTCACCATGTTCATTTAACTTATATGCAGAGTACATCATGAGAAATGCTGGACTGGAAGAAACACAAGCTGGAATCAAGATTGCTGGGAGAAATATCAATAACCTCAGATATGCAGATGACACCACCCTTATGGCAGAAAGGGAAGAGGAACTAAAAAGCCTCTTGATAAAATTGAAAGTGGAGAGTGAAAAAGTTGGCTTAAAGCTCAACATTCAGAAAATGAAGATCATGGCATCTGGCCCCATCACTACATGGGAAATAGATGGAGAAACAGTGGAAACAGTGTCAGACTTTATTTTTCTGGGCTCCAAAATCACTGCAGATGGTGACTGCAGCCATGAAATTAAAAGACACTTACTCCTTGGAAGGAAAGTTATGACCAACCTAGAGAGCATATTCAAAAGCAGAGACATTACTTTGCCAACAAAGGTCCGTCTAGTCAAGGCTATGGTCTTTCCTGTGGTCATGTATGGATGTGAGAGTTGGACTGTGAAGAAGGCTGAGTGCCGAAGAATTGATGCTTTTGAACTGTGGTGTTGGAGAAGACTCTTGAGAGTCCCTTGGACTGCAAGGAGATCCAACCAGTTCATTCTGAAGATCAGCCCTGGGATTTCTTTGGAAGGAATGATGCTAAAGCTGAAACTCCAGTGCTTTAGCCACCTCATGCTAAGAGCTGACTCATTGGAAAAGACTCTGATGCTGGGAGGGATTGGGGGCAGAAGGAGAAGGGGACGACAGAGGATGAGATGGCTGGATGGCATCACTGACTCGATTGACATGAGTCTGAGGAGGGAGGCCTGGCGTGCTGCGATTCGTGGGGTCACAGAGAGTAGGACACGACTGAGTGACTGAACTGAACTGAACTGATAGATATACATCATTGATAGGTCTCAGTATGTAGCATTTCTCCATTTACATGGAGACTGGCAGTTTTTAAAAAATACAACAAAAGATAGCAGTCTAACTTTTAATTAAAAGATTAACTGTAAAGATACATATATTTCCTCAATGATTTAATGCTAACTTACTTGTATTTTTCATCAGGAATGAGCTTCACATTTGCCCAAAGGGAATTACATTGTAAAATAACAAACATTTATCAAGAAACTTTAATAGTAACATGGGAGAGAATGACTCTCCTTAAAAGTTAATTAGACACTGTCAGAAATTCTGTAAAGTGAAATAAGAAAAATAGAAAGAGCACTGGACTGAGAGTCAAATAGAATTATTTTCCTTCAAAGCTCTGCTCTTGTGCCAAGCTCATTGAGTAAGCTGCTAAACCTCTTTAGAATTAAATCTTCTTATATCAGAATAAGAAATTTACATTTGCCCAACTGAATTGTTTCGATGACAAGACGAAATAATCAACATGAAAGCATTTCCAAAGTCAGAAGTCTTCAATGAATATAAGTAAAATACTAGCAGACTTACTGTTTCCCATAAAATTGGATTTGAAAGGACTTTAAATGCTCAGAATTAGTTTTAATTTCCCCAACTCTATTTTCCCCCCTAAAACTTTGTAACCTAGATTTTCTTAATAAAACTTGAATGTAAAAATTCAGGGTTAAGGTGGGGTATGAATGGAAAAAAAATTAAGAATACTTTTGCAAAATTAAGAAATTAACTCATCCCACTTCTTATATTAAATGATTTCTGTTATTACATAAAGACATTGAAAGAAATTTTCCCCACACCTCTGTTTTTACTCAGAAATGACATTAAGTGATTTCAACACATATTTATATGAGTTTTAAATTGATTCTGTGTGCTATACTGAGCTGGATTTAATGGAATAAGATTGACTGATCTGCCTGTCTAAGGCATCTGAACCCTTCTGGTAAATATTAATATCTACAAAGAAAAGAATTGACTTTCTTTTAATGAGTTTTATATACATGACATCAGAATAGTTCTCTTCAAGCGTGTCTATTTGTCACTAAGTCAATTGCCCCTTTATATGGTAAAAAGCTGCTGCATTTTACTACTCACTAGAGGAAATAGTCTTAAGGAAGATAGACTCCCTCCTACACTCAATTAAATTGTCATTTGAAAGCCAGTAATGTAGCCGGATCATTTACACTAGCTATATCCTTTATTTTCAGAAGAGGGTTGGAAACTTCAGTGACCCTTAGAATCAGATAAGTTTTTTATGTAATTGAGACAAGCAATATTCCATTTTTAATGGCTAATACCCAGGCGGACTGAAAGGCATTTTAGACAGGGAATCTCCTATATAATTAAAAGGAGATTGATACTGCAGAAAACATCTATGGATTTCATTTGGATATTCTATTAATAGATGGTGACTGCAGCCATGAAATTAAAAGACGCTTGCTCCTTGGAAGGAAAGTTATGACCAACCTAGATAGCATATTCAAAAGCAGAGACATTACTTTACCAACAAAGGTTCGCCTAGTCAAGGCTATGGTCTTTCCTGTGGTCATGTATGGATGTGAGAGCTGGACTGTGAAGAAGGCTGAGTGCCGAAGAATTGATGCTTTTGAACTGTGGTGTTGGAGAAGACTCTTGAGAGTCCCTTGGACTGCAAGAAGATCCAACCAGTCCATTCTGAAGGAGATCAATCCTGGAATTTCTTTGGAAGGAATGATGCTAAAGCTGAAACTCCAGTATTTTGGCCACCTCATGCGAAGAGTTGACTCATTGGAGAAGACTCTGATGCTGGGAGGGATTGAGGGCAGGAAGAGAAGGGGACGACAGAGGATGAGATGGCTGGATGGCATCACTGACTCGATGGATGCGAGTCTGAGTGACCTCCGGGAGCTGGTGATGGACAGGGAGGCCTGGCGTGCTGCGGTTCATGGGGTCGCAAAGAGTCGGACACGACTGAGCGACTGATCTGATCTGATCTGATTAATATATAAATACATAACTATATGTAAATATATATTGAGATAGATATTTACATTTCAAGTAAAGTGATATTATATGAGTATTGTAACAGAACTAATTGAACAGAGAAAAAAGATTTATCCATGAATTTGGAAGTTAACTTTCAGGGAGAGTTAACAGAACTTTTTTTTTTTTTTTTCAGGAGTTAGATAATGAGCAATTAACGATAATTGACACTTCTTTGCTTAAAAAAAATAAATTGTAAGATATTTAATAGCTTTCAAGTGTAACCAGATAATCTCAGACAAAAGAATACTTCAGATAAACTGAAGCAGTCTGCTTAGGTTTACTATCTTCTGTTAGAAATCCCACTACTTCCTCCAGATAAGCTTTAGCTCTTTACTCTTGTAGTCCTGAACAATGAATTTAATTACTTTATGTATTCATTAAGTAAATGTTTATGTAAACCCTGCCACAGTGTGCTATGCTAAATTTCAAGCAAATACACGACCAACAGCAGTCACGGTTCAGCAGTTTCCTTGCTGTGTTCCTGTTTCCCTTGGTTTGAACTTCAACTCTGCCATGGTAAAATTATTTTTCGTGTACTCTTTTCTTTCCTCAAAGATATCATTTTTTATTATTATTATAAATCTTCAATCTTAGATGCTAGCTATCCTTCCTGTTCAGTTTATTGCCCCTTTTAGTCAACTCGGATATTTTCATATTTCCCCATCTTCAGCTTCTTCATTAATTCTCTGCTTCATCCCTTCCCTGGTCTCTAAAATCATTCACTGTTGGAAATCAAGGACCACATCTTCCTTTTCATCTGAATTTGGATGTACAACCGTATCTCTTGCAAGGACTATCTTGGTAACACTTACTTGCAGATGACTGGAGTTGAACACACAGATGACTGAATCAATTCAGAAAATACAACATATTTAAAGTAGTGTTCTTTTTTTCTACAAGCTGCTCTTGATAATGGATTTTCATGGAATACACTGGTTCTTTAAAATGTTGTTCTACAATTCATAATAAATCTGTTTTTTACTTGTTAGGAAACAGTTTAGACTTTTTTACTGCAAAATGTTGTCATATGCTTTTTTAAAAAAAAAATGTAATTTCACATTTTATAATGGAAATTCTTGGAATATTTAAAGTTTGTTAGCCACACAGGCATGTCCGATTCTTTGCAACGCCATGGACTGTAGCCCACCAGGCTCCTCTGTCCATGGAATTCTCCAGCCAAAGGATACTGGAGTGGGTAGCCATTCCCTTCTCCAGGGGATCTTCCTGACCTAGGTATTGAACCCTGATCTACTGAATTGCTGAGCACTGAAGAATTGATGCTTTTGAATTGTGATGTTAGAGAAGACTCTTGAGAGTCCCGTGGACTGCAAGGAGATCCAACCAGTCCATTCTAAAGGAGATCAGTCCTGGATGTTCTTTGGAAGGACTGATGCTAAAGCTGAAACTCCAATACTTTGGCCATGTCATTCGAAGAGTTGACTTATTGGAAAAGACTCTGATGCTGGGAAGGATTGGGGGCAGGAGGAGAAGGGGACGACAGAGGATGAGATGGCTGGATGGCATCACTGAGTTGATGAACATGAGTTTGGGTGAAATCCTGGAGTTGGTGATGGACAGGGAGGCCTGGCATGCTGCAGTTCATGGGGTTGCAAAGAGTCGGACACAACTGAGTGACTGAACTGAACTGAACTACTGAATTGCAGGCAAATTCTTTTCTATCTGAGCCACCATTGGAGCCCATGTAAGGTTTAATTCAAATGTAAATTTAAAGCCCATTTAGAGTTTGATTCAAATATAATTAAACTCTATATTGTTATTGTTATTTAATTTTTAGGACTGCGTACATAATGCTGAGATAATATTTTCCAGTTCACAGCATATTGTCGTTGGTCCATATGTAACCTCTTTTATTTTCTTTTATTTTATATTCTTTATTCTCAATCCTCTTTCCCTCTCCTGCCTTATCCCACTCATTCTAATGTGTTTACTGAAAATTCATGAGTGTGAATATTTTCTTATAAAGCATATAGAATTATTTTGAGACAAATTTATGTAAATGTCAATGCTTAAAGTTTCCTTTCCCAAATATCCTTCCAAAACTTCTCATTATGAAGCTCTGTGATTTTTGCCAGTTTCATAGATCTGATTTCTCATTTTATTTGAATTTATCTGGTTACAAGTGAATTTGAGCATCTATTTATACATTAAATTAATTATTCAGATTTTCTACTTTGAGGATTTTCTTTTGATACATTTGACTATTTCTCAGTTTTTAATTTTAGTTGTGTTAACAGATGATTTAATGATATTCTTTGTTTATTATTGATGCTGATTCCTTGTTTGTCTTAGACATTTTGAATAATTTTTCCCAGTCTCTATTAATTTTACTTAAACTTTTTAAATTAAAATTCCTTCTTTATCACCAACATTTTAAAATAATGCTCCTAGTCTGTCAAGTGTATCTTAATTTTGCTTCACTTTTCTTTTGTTGAACTAAAGTTCATAATTTCAATATGGCTAAACCATTAAGTTCTTACCTTATAGTTTTTGTTGTTGTTTTTAGATCGTAAATATACTCTGCTATGCTTTTTATGTGTCACATTTTTATATGTCATATTTAGGCATTTAATCCATCAAAACATTTATACATAGTATAAGGTGAGGGTACCAACAATGATTTCCTCTATATGGTGAACCAGCTTCTCTGGTGTTATGTAACAATTTATTCTTTCTCTATTGATCTGAGGAATGATACTTTATTCTGAACAGATGGTTCTCTTCCATACAAGTATAATCATCTGTCCCTGAACTTTGTTGTTCATTTGTCAAGTCGTGTTCGGCTCTGCAACCCCAGGGACTGCAACACACCAGCCTTCCTTGTCCTTCACTATCTCCAAGAGTTTGCACAAACTCATATCCGTTGAGTCAGTGATGCCATCCAATGATCTAAGACTCTTGATGCCCCATTCTCCTCATCCCTCAACTTTTGCCATAGGTTTTATTAAAATGGATTTATAGCAGCAACCCCCAATCATTTTGACTTCAGGGGCTGGTTTTGTGGAAGACAGTGCTTCCATGGATCAAGGTGGGGGGATGGTTACAGGATGACTCAAGCATCACATTTTTTGTGCACTTTATTTCTATCTTTATTACATCAGTTCCACCTCATATCATCAGGCTTAAATCCCAGAGTTTGGGGCCCCTGTTTTATAGAATTCCTTGACTATAGTATGATAATTATCCCCTGCAGTTTTTCAAGATGACTTATTTCATTTTTGACTGTTATTCTTCCATGTAAATAAATATGAAAGTTTTGAAAGTTTCTTCCAAAAAAAATAAAACCACAGCAATTTTTGGAGTAAATAGGGAGAATTGGCAAAAAGGTTTTTTGTAAGATTCTTTGGAAAAGTTCTTCAAACAAGAACAAAACCACAGGAATTTATGGAGTAAATAGGGAGAAGTTTTCAGGATTAAGTCATCTACTCATGAACATTATATAGCTCTTCTTTAATAACAGTCTTAATTTATCATCTTGAATGAAATGTTAAATTTTTCAATATAATGATTATAGAGATACAAATGATAATAAGCATGTATATGTAATGATCAAAGTCTATACTGTTTCTCATATGATTCTTTGTATTTTATCAATGAAATTACAAAGGAAAGTCATCAAATAAAAGTGAAGATAAGAAATAGGTGTTAGAGATTGAAAGAAAAGAACTGGGAAAACTTTATTTGGTAAGTGGAGAACATGTTTTTTTGTTTTGTTTTGTTCTATTTTACTTTGTAGATAAGACAAGTTTTCAAATATCAAAAGACTATTACATGGATAAGACTCTCAACTGTTTATGTGTAATTCTGGAGAAAAAGCTGCCTCATTCTAGAATTTACTTTTATGTGAAGAGTCTTCTGTATTAAGAGTTTAAAAGTAAAAGAAGTTATCATTGAGCTAGTGAGATTAGGAATGTTCAAAGAGGACATCTTGCTGTTTTGGAATATATGAGGTATGACAGAGTATCAGTACATACATGAGTTAAGGCTTGGACTAAAGTTTCTTAAAATTCTTGAAACTTTAGAAATATAATTCTAGAATGTAATAATGAAATGTTTTCTTTTAAAATTGAAATAATTGTGCACTACTTTTGTTACCCATGCAAATTCTGTCATTTGACCAACAATGGTGGTATTGGTATTAATAGAATCATCTTGTTATGTAATCAAATAAAAGTATTTTTAAATAATTTATATCATCTATTACCATCAATATCTCAGGTAAATGTTTTAACACAAAAAAGAGAAGAAAGAACAGTTGGTATAAATGGAATCTCTTTAACTTAATCTTATCTTTTGAAAAAAACAATTATATGTTCTCATTTATCTAATAGAACTTTATCATGAACAGGCATTTGTCATTTTACTACCTGGGTCTAGGAACGATATGCCAGAGAGAATGTGGGTTGGAGACAAGTGTGAAAGTCTTCCTGTGATTTAGAAGAGTCAGTGTCTTTGTCCACTTCGGTTACTATAACAAAAATACCATAGACTGGGTCACTTAAACAGCAGATATTTATTTCTTCCAGTTTGAGAGGGTAGGAAGTTCAAGGTTAGGGTCCAGGTAGACTCTGTATCTGATTGAGAGCTAGTGCTGTCTTTTTGGTTTGTTCCCATGTGGCAGGAAAGAGAGTGAAAGAGCTCTCTGTGGTCTCTTTAAGCGTCTTTAAAGAATTAATTTTTCTAGAGCAGTATTAGTTTCACAGCAAAACTGAGAGTAAGATACAGAGATTTTCCCATATACTCCATCACCTACTTGTCATAGTGGTGACAAGTAATCAGATCAGATCAGATCAGTCGCTCAGTCGTGTCCGACTCTTTGCGACCCCATGAACCGCAGCACGCCAGGCCTCCCTGTCCATCACCAGCTCCCGGAGGTCACTCAGACTCGCATCCATCGAGTCAGTGATGCCATCCAGCCATCTCATCCTCTGTCGTCCCCTTCTCCTCCTGCCCTCAATCCCTCCCAGCATCAGAGTCTTCTCCAATGAGTCAACTCTTCGCATGAGGTGGCCAAAATATTGGAGTTTCAGCTTTAGCATCATTCCTTCCAAAGAAATTCCAGGATTGATCTCCTTCAGAATGGACTGGTTGGATCTTCTTGCAGTCCAAGGGACTCTCAAGAGTCTTCTCCAACACCACAGTTCAAAAGCATCAATTCTTCGGCGCTCAGCCTTCTTCACAGTCCAGCTCTCACATCCATACATGACCACAGGAAAGACCATAGCCTTGACTAGGCGAACCTTTGTTGGTAAAGTAATGTCTCTGCTTTTGAATATGCTATCTAGGTTGGTCATAACTTTCCTTCCAAGGAGCAAGCGTCTTTTAATTTCATGGCTGCAGTCACCATCTGACAAGTAATAATTAATAATTAATTAATAGTCAGTATTATTAACATTAGACATTTGTTACCAAAGATGAACCTACATTGACATCATAACCACCCAAACCCCATAGCTTACTTTAGGGATCAGTCTTGGTGTTGTACTTTCTATGGAATTAGACAAATGCATAATGATATATAGCTATCATTATAATATCATATGGAGCATTTTCACTTGCCTGAAAATTCTCTGGGTTCTGGTAACTCATTAATTTACCCTCCTTGCATTCCTGACAATCATTGTTGCTATAGTTTTTGCATTTTCCAGCATTTCTTATAGATGAAATCATTTAATATGTAGCATTTTCAAATTAGCTTCTTGATACAGTAATATGTATTTAAGATGCCTCTATGTCTTTTCATCATTGGATAGCTCATTTCTTTGTAGCACTGAATAATATTTCATTGTTTGGATGTACCACAGTTTATTTATTCCCCTAGTGAGGAACATCTTAGTTGCTTTTAAGTTTGGCAATTATGAATAAAGCTGCCATAAGCATCCATATGCAGGTTTTGGTACAGACACAAGTTTTCATCTGTTCTGGGTAAGAGACACCATTTCTGGATCATATGGTAAAATATTTTTAATTTTGTAAGAAACTACCAATCTGCCTTCCAAAATGGTTGTATCATTTTGTATTCCTTGCAACAGTATATGAAAGTTCATGTTACTCTACATCCTTATCAGCATCTGGTGGTGGCAACATTCCAAATATTGGACATTGTAATAGGGATATGGTGCTGCTGCTGCTAAGTCGCTTCAGTCATGTCCGACTCTGTGTGACCCCATAGACGGCAGCCCACCAGGCTCCCCCATCCCTGGGATTCTCCAGGCAAGAATGCTGGAGTGGGTTGCCATTTCCTTCTCCAATGCATGAAAGTGGAAAGTGAAAGGGAAGTAGCTCAGTCGTGTCCGACCATCAGCAACCCCATGGACTGCAGCCTTCCAGGCTCCTCCATCCATGGGATTTTCCCAGGCAAGAGTACTGGAGTGGGGTGCCATTGCCTTCTCTAGTAATAGGGGTATAGTGGTATTTCATTGTTGCTTCAACTTGCATTTTCTTGATAGTATATGTAGGACATCTTTTCCTCTGTTTATCTGTATATCTTGTTTGGTGAAGTGTCTGTGCAGGTGTTTGGCCTGCTTTTTAGTTTGGTAGTTGGTTTTCTTTTTATTATTAATTTCAAGAGTTTTTGGTATATTTTCAATAACAATTCTTTATTAGATTTTTCTTTTGCAAATATTTTCTCCCTACTTGTGACTCATTTTCTGATTCTCTTGACGTTGTCTTTTGCAGAGCAGACATTTTAAATTTTAATTATTATCAATTATTTGTTTCATGGATAGTGTTTTTGGTTTTCTATGATGTCTCTTTTGTAAGGGCATTAATCCCATTTATGACAGCTCCACCTTCGTCAACCAAAGGCCTTACTTGCAGATACCATCACATTGGAGATTAAGCTTTAACATTTGAACTTGTGAGGACACAAACATTCAGTCATAGTAATCCACAAATTATATCCAGCTTCAGTTCAGTTCAGTTCAGTCGCTCAGTCGTGTCTGACTCTTTGCGACCCCATGAATTGCAGCACACCAGGCCTCCCTGTCCATCACCAACTCCCGGAGTTCACTCAAACTCACGTCCATCGAGTCAGTGATGCCATACAGCCATCGCATCCTCTGTCATCCCCTTGTCCTCCTGCCCCCAATACCTCCCAGCATCCAGCTTAGCTTCATGAATAAATCCATCCTCCTATTTTTGTAAATAAAGTTTTATTGGAATATAATGTTCTTGGCCCCTTTCATGCTATTATAGCACAATTGAGTGTTCGCGATAGAGACAATATGCCCCACAAAATCTAGAATAATTACCCTCTGGATGTTTGAGAAAGTTTTCTAATCCCTGTTTTAAAAAATGGACCTGAAAGATGAGCAGATGTTGCACAACCTAAAACTGTCTGTGATGGATAGGAATAAACAGTGTTGATATTGACTCACGTGTTTTCAACTTACAAGGCCCAATATTGCTAATATTTATGGAATGCTCACTATATAGTACATTTGCCAAGCATTTTATATCGTTGTCTCATTTAATGATTATAAAGAAGAAATTAAGGCTGAAGAAGAGAGTTAGGACTTGGAACCTAAGGTTTATATGATCCATGCTCTTATTCTTTATGTTAATATCTGAGGCTTAAACTAATAATAATCATGTCCAAACATCATCTGCCCAGGCTCAGTTGACAACTTTGGCTCCCCAGATGTAGAACTATATCAGCACTACTTTAAAAAATAACCCTAAAGTTATTTTAGGCCACCAGCAGAAAAGGAGAGCAGAATTAACCAGAAAGGAGGGTTAATTAATTGCAAGGCAGATCATATTGCCAATTCTTGACAGAAAGGATAGAGTTATTTTATCTGCAATTTTCAGTGTAGAGATGATGCTTGAGTGAAGAGGAGCTTAGAGTATACTGCTTTAATTATCTGACTGAGGGAGGACAATTCAATTCATAAGACCTAAGTGCCAATTAGCTAAATGAGAAGCTCAAGCATGATACCCAGTATTTAGGCAGAAAGTGGCTCAGAAAAGCAACAGAGCTCTGCAGCTGTAGGCTGATCTGCAAGGACAACAGCACCTGGGGAAGATATGACCCATTGAAGATAGTGTTGCAGGTTGTTAGGGCCTGAGTAGGGGTTTGAGAAAACAATGCAAACCTTTTAAAGGGAATCTATAAATAAGGTTCTATTTGGAACATAGGGGACATTATTTTTAATACTACTATGTTGAAAGACATTTTGATATTCAACGTGTTCAATTTCATATTACACATTAGGTAAATTTAAAATTCTTTGTTGACAAAAAGACTGATCTGGTTATGAAAATTTTAGTTCTTAAGTCTAAGAAATCAATGACAGCTAAACTATTAACTTTCCAAATCAAAATCTTAGTGATTAAACCAGATAAATGCAATTGCCTTGAATACATATACTATCTGAACCTCTGTAAAAGTTATTTTGTAAGTACATTCAACTACATCTTACCCTCCTGAATAAATATAACTATGCATTACTTATTTTTGATCCTCCATAGTGAAAGTGAAGTCACTCAGTCATGTCCGACTCTTTGCGACTCCATGGACTGCAGCCTACCAGGCTCCTCTGTCCATGGGATTTTCCAGGCAATAGTACTGGAGTGGATTGCCATTTCCTTCTCCAGGGTATCTTCCCAACCCAGGGATTAAACCTAGGTATCCCACATTGTAGACAGACATGTTACCGTCCGAGCCACCTTAATCCTCTATAGTTCCTATTAAAAATCAATGCATGTGGTAGGTATTCAGCAAATACTTACAGAAAGGATGAACAGGTATTTGGAAAGATGAATAAGTTTTCCCAGGAAGATGAGCCTGGAAAAATTAAAGCCCTTATCATTTACTTTCAAAATAGAAAGGAATGGGAGGATTGGGGCTAAATGAGGAAGGACCTATCACATGACTTAAAAACAGATTGATGAGTAGTACCAAAGATGATGAACGCAAATGTGGTGATACTCACTGTCATTGCTACTATTTTTGCAGTGCTTCTCAGTGCACAGAGCACCATATCGTTAGAAAGGTTTTAAGATATTTTCTGAACCCTCATCTTAGTGTAATTTTGCACTATGTTCTACAACTACAGTTGTTGAACCTGAAAGGAGCCACAAGGGTCCCATTTCTGGTGTCTTTTCCTTAAAGAAGTATTGATTGTACTGAAATTTAGTGAAAAATGAAATTAAGCGGTTCAGTGCCTAACTGGAACTTAGTAAATTAGTACACTGACTCATGCTGAGGTAAAGCAGTAATTTTACAAAATAATTCCTGAAAATAAATTTTCACTTGTCAACTCTGAAATGTCCAATGGCTTAACTTGACCGTAGACTTATTATTTAAAACATTTCCATCATTTGTTATGAAGGTAATGCAAGGATAGTATTAAAATGTGCCTGTCTCCTGGTTGCAAATGAAACAAAAGATGTGGTCCCTTGAGATTTGCTGGAGACAATGTTGAATGATATATTTTATAAATTAAATCTTTACTACATCAAAGTGTCAGTCACTCAAGCATTTATTTAATTTTCTGGTATACAGCAGACAAACTCTTCCATTATTGTCCCAGGAAGCATCTTTGTTGCATGAATAAGCTCATTTTTTTTCCCTTAGGTCCCAACCTTGTTCCTAGGATGTAGGTTATTCTTGAGAGAAATTAGACTTCATATTTTTCATGCAAACTAGTTTTTTAATCCCATTTAATTTTATATATCACTTTATTGAATCATGGTTATATTAATCTTTATATCGAAATTCCATTATGGTCTTAGAGAAGTAAACCTAAAGAATTTACAAATATTACATAGCAATGGTGGAGTAATTCATTTACAGTTTATTAAGAACTATCTATATTTCATGCTCTATTAGAGGCCCAAATGTGAAGAATGGTTGAAAAAATTGAAAAACCATATTAACTGCATTTGAAAGTTTATGTGTTAGGAAGATTAGGGTATAAGTATCTATATTATAGAAACAAATGATGTAAATTCCCTGAGAAATATGAATCAAATTCAAGGAAAATGATAAATGAGAGAGACCATATTGAGAAAGGACAAATTTGTTTCCAGCATCATGAGGTATCTGAAGATGGTAATACCCACACCCACCCCCGACCCCCTCCATGGATCGTAGGAGAGGAGGAAATGTCTGAGTCATGAAGTTTTAGCATGCAAGGAGTATTTGGGGAACAGCATGAGGATGCTTAGGGCAAATGGTAGGGTTTGGGGCTCTATGTTTTATTTGGTAGAAATAGAAAGCCAGTAAGTACTATGGACAATGAAGCAACATAAGTTGAATTGTGTGCTTTAGAATGATTTACACTATAGAGATTTGGGAGCAAAAAGACAAAAATCTATTGACTCTATGAAGGTAATGCTTTTTATCTTTATGGTTCACTATGATATTTCTGTCACCTAGATCTTAATATGTGCCCAATAGCTTTTTTATTAAATGAATGAATCAATTTATTGATTTGGGAAAGGTTAGGAAAGAAAAACAAACTTTTATCTGAGATGCTCCTAAAGTTCATTGGAACAAAGGTGCAATTGCACAAAGGTAGGATATGAGGGGAACAGCCAGCCTTTGAATGAGTGAGAACGGTTTAAAAGGGTTTTGTTTTTTTTAGTTCCTGGACTGTTTTTTGTTAAGTTGTCCCTGGGCTTTCTTCAGTATCTAATAATAAATAGACAGGTAATAATTTAAATTAAATAATGAAAGCAGTGAGCTCATATCATGTAATTTTGTATAATATCAGTAACTGGAAAAAAATTGAGATTCATAAAAGACTTCACACAGAGGGCAAGTGAAGTCAGCAGGTGTTTCAGAGATCCACATCTAGGGAAAATAGATGAGATAATAGTAACCCAGAGAGAAGCAGGAAGATGGATGATAAAACTATTACTTCAACAAGGCCTGCTCCCTCCATAGCTATGCAGATAGATGGAAAATCATCTGTTGTAAGTAGCAAGCTCTGACTTTGGGCAGAGGCATAGCTGCCTCAAGGGACTATAAACCTTGCCAGCCATGTAGCGTATAAACCTGAATTAGAGAGATCCCATAAATGGGTCAGAATTAAAGAGGGAGTGTTACCTATGGAAGAACGGTGAGCTGTTGAATCTAAATTTTACCTTCATGATAAACAGCACTTAAAAAAATTAGCTCCTTTTTTTCCCTTTCTTTGCCTGAAGGAAGAAAACATAAGAAAGTATAAAATATGTTTTACTCTGTTTCATTTGTTACGTTTATACTGAAAAATTCTTAAAAACAATGGCAAGATAAATGACCAACTTGCATAGTGAGAGCGTTCTCCAATGTACTTCATTAAATTCTTCCTTTCATTATTTGTCACTGTAACATAACATTTCTACACCTTTATCTACATTTTAAGGGATGGAACAAACTCAAATCTAGGCCTTCAGCCAGCATTAGCATTCCTCTCTAAGGACAAAGGTTATTTTCTTACCTCCATCTAAGAAGTATTGGAATATGAAATACATATAAAAATCAAGATCAGAATTTGTAATTCTAGAATTATTGAAAAGCTAGTTGAGTAAAAGGTCACATTTCAACAGACATTTTGGGATATAATATGGTTGAGCTGGTTTCATTTCCTTTTTCATAAGTTGAAAAATCTAAAGGGTTTATTTTAAATTCAGGTTGCATTTCTACTTTTGCTAGGAGTTTATTATAGCTGAAAGACTGGGTTTTTCACTTTTTTTTTTTTTTTTTTTTTGCTTGAAACATGCATGAATAGTTTCTGATTTCTTCTCATCCAAATATTGAAGAACAATTTTAGGAAGGACCCAACTTTACTGCATTGCATCCTCAAGTTTCCTCTCTCACTTCTCTTACAGAGCTCATCCAAAATGTGCATTCATGATGTTAAATACCACTTGGCAATTTTAGTTTGGTTGGAATAGAATTGCAGAATTTTGCATTTCTTAATCGTTAAAAAAGCAGATAGATATCTACACTTTTCTCCTGCATGTCTAAAAATGCATCAGATTTTTCAGCAAATATTTAGTTCTCTTATTCCAGATAGCAGAAGGCATTAACCCGAAGGACAGACTACAGAGGAGGTTCTGTGTTGTAAGTTAATCTCCTGTGGAAACTATATCTAGGAGGATTTTCCTGATTCCATTCTATGTCCTAGAGGCAACTAGGACTTAGGACTTCACAACAGGCACGGCACTGAGAGGCTCAAATAGGAAATATAAATTTTCTAGAAACTATGCTCTATTCCAATTACAAAGCCATTTGCCAATTACTGGTTATTGAAGACATTATGATTTTCTCCAATGTTGCTGCTGAACCTTAGAAAGAAAAAGTACATTTTGAATGATAATTTGCTGGTAAACCAACATTTAAAGTCAAATGTATTGCTTACATCTTCATAATCTCCGAAATAATGCATAAAACAGAAGAAAAATGTTTTTTCTAAATACATATATATACACACACACAAATACAATTAGACAAGGTCTTGAAATGTCAAAACCCAGATTCTGCTTTGGACTTAAAATTCATCAAAATATTTTCAACAAATAAATAAAAGTAGAAAAATCTAATGGTATAATGCATAATATTATATGCAATAACAGAAAACAGCCAAAAATTTAATATAATCTCAAACATTAAAAGGTATTTTCCTTTATTTTTAAAATGAGATAAATAATCAAATTGGTTTTGATCAATGTACCTACTAATTTTGATTTTTTGTACTGAGAATTATGAAAATTTGGAACAGTAGCAATCTAGGGAGATTATGCAGCACATGGTCAGAAATTCTATGGATATTCTCTTTTCCTGAATATTAATCAATCATTTCAACAGAATGTAAAAACTTTCAACCCTGAGGCATAGGTATAAAGCAGATGACTTTCTCAGTTCCTCCTAGCCCTTTGATTCATATGGAACAATTTAAAAATAATTTTTCTCAAATGCCCTTGAGCACATAATATTATTCTAGGATGAGTCATCTTCATTTGTTGCCTTCTAATACTGTCATTACAAAAATAGCACAGGTAATGGCATATCTGAAATACTAAGCAAAAATATATTTATATATTATACATATTCCATTATGTATTTGCATAATTAATCTTGTGTGTTAACATTTTATATGTTTAATTATATGTATATGCATTAGTTAAAATGTGTATATAAATATTCATGTTGACCATTCTTATCATACTTATTAGAAATTGTGTTCTTTTTTTTATTCCAATGACTGTAATTGTACTGTGTTCCTGTATGTTTTTGTATAAATCATGTAATCACTCCATTTCACTTACCATTTTAAAAGGTAATGATTCCCTTTACATTCACCATTCAACTTAGCAACCATTCATTAAATATCAAATTTTTTGTTCACCCTGTCATTTTTTAAGTACTTTAAAAATTATAGTTTTTAGCCCTCAACAGCTTATATTAGTGGTGGGTTAATTTGATATATAGTAAAAATAACCATAAATAAGAATGAGATTCAAATGAAGAGTGGAGTACTGATAAAATTTAACTGGAGCACTTAGTTTTGTAAAGGAGGTTCTATTTGAAGTGTGTATTTAAAGGTGAATACTAAATCTGGCAGCATTGTAGTAGATGAATCAGGGAATCAAGAAATGGGAAAAATTCATGCTGAGTTAGAGGTGTTCATAGGGCATCCATGTGAAAATGTCAAGGTAAATGGTAACTGAAAATCAAGAAATAGGCCACATCTAGTGAAGATAACTTAAGAGTTAGCAAGATAAAACTAAAGAGGAAAAATGTTTCCCAGGTAGAAAAGATGTCAATTAAACTTAAAGATGCTGAGGGTAGGGGCTTAGGAAAATGATTATAATTCCCAAGTGGAGGGAAGAATCACTTTAGGTGACTGAAGAGATATCCATGAAGAGAAGGCATTTAAACTTATCAAAGACATTGATAGCAAGACTGTGGGGAAATTGTTGCTTATAAAATCAAAATAATGATAATTATTTGTTGAGTTATTATTGTATGCTAGGCAGTATTTCCAACATTTTATGGAAAATAAGTTTATATATTCTAATTCTGGGAGATAGATACTATTATTATATCCATTTAAAGATAAGAATGTTGATTAAGTGGTTAAATAACTTGTCTAAAGTCACCCTGCAAAGAAGAGATAGAGAAATAACTTGAATGAAGGCCATCTAGAGTCAGAGCTCCAATTCTATAAATAAACCATTTTATATCTTTTACTCATTTAGTTAAAAATTCCCAGTCCAGTCCAATCCAATTTTTTTTAACAAAATTTTGAACTTGAGAGGAAAATCAAATCCTTCTCTGAGTTACTTTGTACTCTGAAAGTGAAAGTTGCTCAATTGTGTCCAACTCATTGTGACCCAATGAGCTATACAGAGCCCTCTTGATGAAAGTCAAAGAGCAGAGTGAAAAAGTTGGCTTAAAACTCAACATTCAGAAAACTAAGATTCTGGCATCTGGTCTCATCACTTCATGGCAAATAGATGGGGAAACAGTGGAAATAATGGCTGACTTTATTTTTCTGAGCTCCAGAATCACTGCAGATGGTGACTACAGCCATGAAATTAAAAGACACTTGCTCCTTAGAAGAAAAGTTATGACCAAGCTAGACAGTGTATTAAAAAGCAGAGATTTTACTTTGCTAGCAAAGGTCTGTCTATTCAAAGCTATGGTTTTTCCAGTAGTCATGTATGGATTTGAGAGTTGGACTACAAAGAAAGCTGAGCACCAAAGAATTGATGCTTTTGAACTGTGGTGTTGGAGAAGACTCTTGAGAGTCCCTTGGACTGCAAGGAGATCCAACCAGTCCATCCTAGTGTAAATCAGTCCTGAATATTCATTGGAAGGACTGATGCTGAAGCTGAAACTCCAATACTTTGGCCACCTGATGTGACCAATGGACTCATTTGAAAAGACCCTGATGCTGGGAAAGATTGAAGGTGGGAGGAGAAGGGGACGACAGAGGATGAGATGGTTGGATGGCATCACCAACCCAATGGACATAATTTTGAGTAAGCTCTGGGAGTTGGTGATGAACAGGAAGGCCTGGCATGCTATGGTTCATGGGGTCACAAAGAGTCGGACACAAAGGGGCAACTGAACTGAACTGAACTGAACTATACAGTCCATGGAATTCTCCAGGCCAGAATACTGGAGTGGGTCGCCTTTCCCTTCTCCAGGAGATCTTCCCAATTCAGGGATCAAACCCAGGTCTCCCGCATTGTTGGCAGATTCTTTACAAGCTGAGCCACAAGGGAAGCATTCTGTACTCTGGGCCATCCTTATTGTCCTAAATAATGTTTAGACTTCATCACTCCCCTCCCCCTCTTCCTAGACTCCAATCGTGAATTGATTGTTTTCAGTGATGTGAGAAAATCTAGGCTATTTTATATGATTTTCATTAAAATATGAAAAGTATTAAAATTAATCAGACTTTTTGGGTATTAATAATGTTGAAAGATTCAATTTGGGGATTTTGCACATAGTGTTTGGAAATGAACAAGTAAGTTGTCCATAATTTGGATTGAGGGGGGTGCACATGACATCTCAAGTTTCTTGTTTGTAAGGGGCTATCATTGATGTGTCCTCTTTTGAAATTGATACTGTGTATACAGTTAGAAGGCAATGGCACCCCACTCCAGTACTATTGCTTGGAAAATCCCATGGATGGAGAAGCCTGGTAGGCTGCAGTCCATGGGGTCACTGAGTCGGACACGACAGCGACTTCACTTTCACTTTTCACTTTCATGCATTGGAGAAGGAAATGGCAACCCACTCCAGTGTTCTTGCCTGGAGAATCCCATGGACAGAGGAGCCTGGTGGGCTGCCGTCTATGGGGTCGCACAGAGTCAGACACGACTGGAGCGCGACTTAGCAGCAGCAGCAGCATACAGTTAGAAAACACATCTAATTCTATGCCACTTGATTTTGGTATGTTATTATATTACTATTGTTTCATATTCTTCCATTTTAATAAATGAACTCTGAATGCTTTGTCAGTATTTAGCTTCCTAAGTCTCTTATTTGTACTCTCTTTATCCTAGGTTTTCTAATCTTATACTAACTTCCACCATTTTTGCTTATTGAAAAGTTCTTAGAGCCTTGGGCTGTTCAGCCAAAAGTGTGATATGAAGCTGGAATATAAATAATACATCAGATCGACTTTACTAACTTCCACTCAATCTGGGCAAGTGACATTTACAGTTTAACAAACTGGAGGCATGGTAGTGAATGAGAGAATATCTGAAACAGGGTAAACTGCAGTTAGAAAATAGACCAAAATTCCTAAGGAAGTGTTCCTTTTCATTTGGCTAATCTATATAATTCAGGTTCACTGGAGGAACATTGCCTCTCAGATGCTAAAATGCACATCTGCAAAATGTTAGCACAATCTGAGCAACACCACCCTTGGAATCCTCCCTGATTCTTATCATTTCTGCAGTGTTTTTCCTTCCAAAGAAGAACCAGTACATCAGATGTTGGAGTATTAAAATGTTGATACACTTGCCTTTTAAACCTCTACCTAATTGCTGAAGTTAATCAGCACACTGTGTTAACTTTCCCAAAGTGCTTTCTTTGGAAGAATAATTCCAGTGGATGATCTATAGAGGGACAAAAATAGCACTGTCCTTTGACCAAATTGAGTTGAGAAAAACTGAGCCCTCCTGTCTTCACAATGCATGTTAGCATATAAAAGATCCAGGAAATCGAACAATATGGAACATGTTCCTTCTGCTTAATCTAGTATCTCCCAAGCTGATCTGAAAATGAGAAATCATTTTCTACATAGTCCTATCAAGAAAACTTCCTGTAAAATGGAGTTTTATTGATGGAACTTGTTTTGAGGTCTCTTATCCACCCCCTACGGAGAAGGCAATGGCACCCCACTCCAGTACTCTTGCCTGGAAAATCCCACGGACGGAGGAGCCTGGTGGGCTGCAGTCCATGGGATCGCTGAGAGTCGGACATGACTGAGCGACTTCACTTTCTCCTTTCATTTTCATGCATTGGAGAAGGAAATGGCAACCCACTCCAGTGTTCTTGCCTGGAGAATCCCAGGGATGGGGGAGCCTGGTGGGCTGCCATCTATGGGGTCGCACAGAGTCAGACACGACTGAAGTGACTTAGCATAGCATTAGCATCCACCCCCTAAAGCACATTTTGTGCAATGCTGCAGTCTCTGATTTGCCCTGTGCTTTCTGGCATAATAGGGATAAAAAGAAAAGTCATATTCTTCAGTATTTATGTATTATTCTTATAAATTCATATTTTAGTAATAAAAAGTTGACAAATCTTTGCAAAGCATCAGAGAGGTAAATTTGATTTCTTCTAAAGGCATTGTGTTCTCATAAAGCTTTGATGGAAACTTGCAAGAGACATGGCATTTTACCAATGCCAATACCTTTAATAAAATCTAAGAAATGCAGTCTTCTGCAATTGATACTTATATTTTTTCTTTTTGATGGAAGGGTATGGCATTAAAGGTCCTCTTCCAATTCCTCTGCAAAATTACCAAGTATTAGGCTAAAGACTAAACAATATATGCATTTACAGAAAAATCATAGCATATTAATTAGGTAAGCAATTTTATTATGCTTTATATTCCCACTATATATTATGGAAGCTAGCAAAAAGAAAAAATGGCAGTCAGTAATGTGGGGTGCATGTATGCTTAGTCATGTCCACCTCTTTGCAACCCCCCTGGAGTGTAGTCTGCCAGGCTTCTCTGTCCATGGGATTTTCCAGGCAGAATACTGGAATGGTCACCATTTCCTCCTCCAGGGGATCCTCCTTACCCAGCGATCAAACCCATGTCTCCTGTATCTCCTGCATTGGCAGGAAGACTTTTTACCACTGAGCCACCTATAAGACCACAATAATGTGACACTAAGAAATTAAAAGCAGTAATTGTTGAGTATCAAATTGAACATATTGGTTGTGCCTTGGTCCCTGATATAAAATCCAGATATCTTTAATTCATATTGGCTTGTGAAATATAAATACATTATCATTGCATATAAGCACCAATGTCACATGAAAACTGGTTGCTTCTATTTAAATTAATTAATATTAATATCTTCCCAATAAAAGTATAAATAGAATTCTAATGGGTGATCAAACTTATTGATTCACTCCTTTCTCTTCCCTTTGTTTATCTGTTAAAGTTAAATCCCAACAGTTTTATACCAGTTTTGTGTAATGGTTATGTGCTAGTAAAGCACTGCTCTTAAAGAGATGCCATATGTGCAAGTAACATGTCAGCCTTGTAGCTTTTCCTGAAGCAGAGTATAACAGTACCCATCATTTTAGGCAAATGTAATTCTGTCTGCTCCACTGGTGGGAGCCAAAAAAGAAGCAATATGCCTTTTAAGTACAAACAGAAAGGGAACTCTTGTCTCTGTAGTTTGTACTGAGGACGTTATCGCTTTCCTCTTATATTGTTTTACCAAAAGAGTTACCTCTAATTAGCAATACTTCTGCTAGCTTTCTTTTAAAATATATCTCACTCTATTCTCTCTGCTTTAAAAAAAAATGATACCACAAGGGTTAGAAAAGTATGATTTGAGGTATCAGAGTGAATGGTCCTCCTAAGTGTTCATCAGGAGAGCTAAATTGCACCATCACGTAGTAATCATGCAGTGATGGCCATTTGTCAAAAGTGCCACTCTGAATAGAGGGACCTCCCTGAAGGACAGCACTCAAAGTTGATTTCTGAGTTGAAGTTTTATTCTACAAAATATGACATATGTTTGTTTAAAAAAATGAGGAAAGATTATAGAATATACCACAGAAAATACATCATGTACAATTAACCTTCCTGACTTATATTGTCTTGTTAATAAGAGTGATATCCTTGGTTTTTTCTTCATTAAATTGCATAGTCACTATGCTATGTAAGGACAAAATCCCACAACTTTCTTTTCTTATTTTCTGAGCCTCAATACTTATTATAAGAAGGAAAAAAAAAGTAAAAAGCCTAATAATGACGAAATTAAACCACTTCTTACTTGCTATTGATCTTTCAATTTATTTTCCATGCTCATTTCTTTATAAAGGTAATCACAGACACACACACACACACACACAGCACACACACACATGCATACTTGTAATAGAAAGAATAGATAAAAACTCATATCTAAATACCAAACAATTTGGCTACTAAGATGTTTGCAAATATTGGAAATAATTTTTATTTATATTTTGTGGCTTTTCATAAAAAATGGCAGCCCACTCCAAAACTCTTGCCTGGAAAATCCCATGGACAGAGGAGCCTGGTAGGCTGCAGTTCATGGGGTCGCTAAGTCGGACACGACTGAGTGACTTCACTTTCACTTTTCACTTTCATGCATTGGAGAAGGAAATGGCAACCCACTCCAGTGTTCTTGCCTGGAGAATCCCATGGACAGAGGAGCCTGGTGGGCTGCCGTCTATGGGGTTGCACAGAGTCGGACATGACTGAAGTGACTTAGCAGCAGAATAGATCTTAATAGTCTACATGATAATTTTTTGGAAAATATGGCAGTGAATTTAAAACACTTTTCAAAAATGTGTTTGCAGAGTATGGAAAGTAGATTAACTTTCCAGATATAATTTATGTAGCAAGAGAGTTCCAGAAAAACATCTATTTCTGCTTTATTGACTATGCCAAAGCCTTTGACTGTGTAGATCACAATAAACTGTGGAAAATTCTGAAAGAGATGGGAATACCAGACCACATGATCTGCCTCTTGAGAAATCTGTATGCAGGTCAGGAAGCAACAGTTAGAACTGGTCATGGAACAACAGACTGGTTCCAAATAGGAAAAGGAGTACGTCAAGGCTGTATATTGTCACCATGTTTATTTAACTTATATGCAGAGTACATCATGAGAAATGCTGGACTGGAAGAAACACAAGTTGGAATCAAGATTGCTGGGAGAAATATCAATAACCTCAGACATGCAGATGACACCACCCTTATGGCAGAAAGGGAAGAGGAACTCAAAAGCCTCTAGATGAAAGTGAAAGTGGAGAGTGAAAAGGTTGGCTTAAAGCTCAACATTCAGAAAACGAAGATCATGGCATCTGGTCCCATCACTACATGGGAAATAGATGGAGAAACAGTGGAAACAGTGTCAGACTTTCTTTTTCTAGGCTCCAAAATCACTGCAGATGGTGACTGCAGCCATGAAATTAAAAGACGCTTACTCCTTGGAAGGAAAGTTATGACCAACCTAGATAGCATATTCAAAAGCAGAGACATTACTTTACCAACAAACGTTCGCCTAGTCAAGGCTATGGTCTTTCCTGTGGTCATGTATGCATGTGAGAGCTTGACTATGAAGAAGGCTGAGCACTGAAGAATTGATGCTTTTGAACTGTGGTGTTGGAGAAGACTCTTGAGAGTCCCTTGGACTGCAAGGAGATCCAACCAGTCCATTCTAAAAGAGATCAGCCCTGGGATTTCTTTGGAAGGAATGATGCTAAAGCTGAGATTCCAGTACTTTGGCCACCTCATGCGAAGAGTTGACTCATTGGAGAAGAATCTGATGCTGGGAGGGATTGGGGGCAGGAGGAGAAGGGGACGACAGAGGATGAGATGGCTGGATGGCATCACTGACTCGATGGATGTGAGTCTGAGTGACCTCCGGGAGTTGGTGATGGACAGGGAGGCCTGGCGTGCTGCAGTTCATGGGGTCACAAAGAGTCGGACACGACTGAGCGACTGATCTGATCTGCTATGTGTATATATGTAGGGCTTCACTTGTAGCTCAATTGTTAAAGAATTTGCCGGCAGTGCAGGAGTTCCAGATTCTATTCTTGGGTTAAGAAGATCCCCTGGAGAAGGGAATGGCAACCCACTCCAGTATTTTTGCCTGGAGAATCCCATGGACAGATGAGCCTACCAGACTACAGTCCATGGGGTCACAAGAGTCGGACATGACTTAGCGACTAAAACACCACCATATATATATACATGAGGAAATTATATGGTAATGAGATGTGTCATATGCATGACTGAAAACTTATCTTTCATAAAACTTAGTTCAAACAAGAAGGCTATAAGTTTTGCCATAACCATTTTGTGTTTTTCTCTGTGTATGTTTTATCATGGTCATCACTACTATGATCTCATGATTTGCAGGTTAGAAATGACTATTTCTAGATTTCCTGAATTTTATCTCTTCTTCCAAATTGTTTCTTGATTCTATGCTACTGATGTTGTGAACTCTTTCTTTGATTGAAGTGAGAAACAAACATTTCAGACCTTCCCTCTGATGTTCTGATTGTCACTATCCCCTTACCAGACAAAACAATATTTATTTGTGATATCTTGTACACGTGTAGTATCCTGTACACATGCAGTTATTTTTCTAATAAGTTACTTTGGATTGTTTGTGTCCCTTTATTTTAGAAACCATTTTTTTAGAGTTCTGCCATGCTCTTTTGCATTAAGTGTTTGTACCTGTCACCAAATTCCTCTTTCTTCTCCCCATTTTAATTAAAATATTTAGCAGAGGTTTTTTTCATTTGAAATCACTTTGATTGACTTTTACCTGATTTAATTTCAAAGTTAGTTTTGAACTCTCTCATAAGTATTGTCTCCCAGTCAAAAATCTGTAATTAATTATTTTCTCACTAAAACTATTCAACCAGATCTCTTAATAAGTTTTATTAAGTTATTAATATAAATGTTCCATATTCATGTTAAAAACACAACCCTTACTAATTCAGTAAGTATTTGCTAAGAGCCTAACATGTGCCAGAACTTAGGATAAGGCATTGAACAAAACAGACAAAAGCTTCTGTCTTTGTAGAGCTTTTATTTCTGTAAGGAAGATGGACTATAATTAATAAATAATGAATCACATAGTACATTAGAGGATTAGATTAGATGGGGAAAAAATTTCAGCCCAGTAGAAAGGATTTGGAATGTTGAAGCAGGAAAGGTGATTTTGCAAATTAAATATGAGTGTCAGAGTAGCCTCCCTGAGAAGGTGACATTTGAATAAAGATAAGAAGATGGACAGGGAGTTATCCTCACAGCTATTGGTGGAAGCACCATGCCCAGCAGGGGGCAGCAGCCAGTGCAACATCACTGGTGCAGAAGAGGTGGGGAGGCCACTGTGGCTGGAGGAGAGGGAACACAGCAAAGAGAGGTGAGAATATCAGACCTGAGAAGACCCAGAGCAGGCTAGATCACTAAGTTTTAGGCTATTGTGAAGATTTTACATTTCTTTTCAAAGATTGTGCAGGATACTGACTCTTAATCAGTATCATGGAAAATGCCTGGCTCCCCGCTTCATGATCCTTCTCCTTCTGTCAGAAATTTCTCAGGGTAGAATATCACATCACTATGAAAAGAATAACTTGATTTTTCAACTTATTGCTTTTCTTAGCTCCAACATCTTTCAGTACATGGAGTGAGAAAAAGGAAAAAGAAAGAAAGCCGTGAAAAACTAAAAAAAACTTGGATAAAGGAGTATGTGTTTCATGTAGCTTTGTGTGACTTACTGGGATATATTTTATATCATTTAATCTTCAGAACACTTAAATGCAAACATTATTTGTTTTCATTTTAACAGAAGAGTAGAATGAAGTTCAGAGAGGTTGAATAAGTTGCCTAAAATCACACAGCCAGCAAAGCCTCCTTTAAAATCAAGAGGAGAAAGCAGCATTGTTAATTCTGATTAAAAAAAAAAAATACAAGACTATTAATAAAAGATAGGTTAAGAGCATGTAAGAAAAGATAGAAAATCAGAATATAAAACTGTGTAATGAGTTAGGTCTGTGGTCTCCATCTTATATACATCCAAGATTCAGTTCTAGTTTTAAAAGATGAATAAATAAACACTCAAGGCCAGTCCTATTTTTTGATACCTCATTTTTCTAATGCATTCTGCCAGAACCCCAATTCTGTTGTTTTATCCCTCTATATCTCCAGTTTTTTGCACAAGTCTTGCTTCCAGAGTCTGGTTGTATATTTGCCGAGCTGAAATGAAGTGAAGCAATATTCTGCTCTCCACTGGCTCCTTGGGTCATTGCCTATCTAAGCAACCCACTTCATTCAGTGCCTCCTATCTCAGTAGACCCTCTGAGTCATGGTTTTCCTGCTCAGACAAAGAACTTTTACTCCGCTCTTTGGGATTCAAGCATGAGCCTAAGTGCTGCTTGATTCATGGTTTCCATGCACTGCTCCTCATACCAGATGGTTCAGGTTCATGGCTCTGTGCTTTGTTACACTTTGCCCTACTCTGGTGCATCTCTCTCCCTTCTTTTTTGTAACTTTTATTTTATACTGGAATATAGTTGATTAACAACATTGTGTTACTTCAAGGTGTACAGCAAAGTGATTCAGTTATACATATATGTGTATCTATTCTTTTTTAAATTCTTTCCCCATTTAGGTTATTGCAGAGTATTGAGCAGAGTTCCCTGTGGTTATACAGTACGTCCTTGTTAGTTACCTATTTTAAATATAGCAGTGCCTCTTTCTAATTGTATTCTTTGTTTGTGCAGTTTCTTCCTGACTTTTCATACTGATAAGGCTTCATATCCTACCAGCAGCTCTCAGAGCATTTCCCACTATTTAACATAAACCAACATTCTGCTCAAGCAGACTTAGGACTGGATCCTACACATTTGAAATGAAATCATTCTTGCCTCTGAGCCTATTTCCCTTGTCACTAATAGGAAATGCTTTCCATGAAAGCAACTCCTTTCTTTCAGACTGTGCGAGTCTTGCTTTTCTCTCAAAATCTTCACTGAGTACTTCATTTTATGAATGTCTAGTACATGTAAGAGTTTATACCATGCCATGCTAATTTGCTTCAGTTGTATCTGACTGTGTGCAGCCCTATGGACTGTAGCTCTCCAGATGCCTCTGTCCATGGAATTCTTCAGGCAAAAATACTGGAGTGGTTTACCATGCCTCTTCCAGGGGATCTTCCCTTCCCAGGAATTGAATGTGTGTCTTTTATGTCTCCTGCACTGGCAGGAGGGTTCTTTACCACTAGTACCACCTGGGAAACCCACATGTAATGTTTTACCACAGCATAAAAATCTGACTTTTTTTTAATCATTTTTTTATGCTTATGTACTTCTGAAGCATGTTTATCTCAGGATATTGAATATAGTTCCCTGTGCTATACAGTATGACCTTGTGCTTTATCTATCCTATATATAATAGTTTACATATGCTAATCCCAAGATCCTAGTCCTTCCCTCCCTCATCTTCCTCCCCCTTGGCTACCAGAATGCTGTCGTCTATATCTGTGAATCTGTTTTTGTTTTGTAAATAGGTTTATTTGTGCCATATTTTAGACTCCACATATATGATATTATATGATATTTGTCTTTCTCCTTCTGACTGACTTCACTTTATATGATAATCTCTAATTGCATCCATGTAGCTGCAGATGGCCTTCTTTGTTACTTTTATGGCTGAGTAATATTCAGTCGTATATAGGTACCACATCTTCATCCATTCATCTGTCCATGGATATTTAGGTTGTTTCTATGCCTTGGCTATTGTGAATAGCGCTGCTATGAACATAGGGGTGCATATATATATATATTTTTTTGAGATACATTTTTCTCTTTATTCAGGCTTTAAAAGAACAATGCAAGATTTTATTGCTTCTTTAATCCACCGCAATTGTTGCAAGTCTACACCTTAATTAAATTATTTTTTAAATCAAAACTCACTTTTTCAGTTGAGATTCATAGATAATGGTGGTTCTTTTTTTTTTTTTAATGACATATTTACTTTTTTATTTTTTTTTCAAATATTTTATTTTTTTCAACATCAAAAGTAAATATGTCATTAAAAAAAAACAAAAAGAACCACCATTATCTATGAATCTCAACTGAAAAAGTGAGTTTTGATTTAAAAAATAATTTAATTAAGGTGTAGACTTGCAACAATTGCGGTGGATTAAAGAAACAATAAAATCTTGCATTGTTCTTTTAAAGCCTGAATAAAGAGAAAAATGTATCTCAAAAAAAAAAAAAAAAAGTAAATATGTCATATATATTTTTGAAGTATAGTTTTGTCTGGGAAGATGCCCAGGAGTCTAATTGTTGGGTCATATGGTAATTCTATTTTTAGTTTTCTGAACAACCTCCACACTGTTTTCCATAGTGGCTACACCAGTTTATATTCCCATCAACAATGTAGGAGGGTTCCCTTTTCTCTTATGCTCTCTCTGGCATTTGTTATTTGTAGACTTTTTGATGGTGACCATTCTGAGTGGTATGAGGTAGTATCTCATTGTTTCGACTTGCATTTTTCTAATAATTAGTGACATTGAGCATCTATTCATATGCCTCTTGCCCATCTGTATGTCTTCTTTGGAAAATGCCTATTAGGGTTGTCTGCCCATTTTTGATTGGTTGTTTTTTTGTGTTGTTGTTGAGTTGTGTGACCTGTTTGTATATTTTGAAGATTAAGCCCTTGTCTGCTGCATCACTCACAAATGTTTTCTCTTATCTGTGAGTTGTCTTTCGTATTTGTTATGGTTCCTTTGCTGTGTAAAAGCATAAATTTTATTAGGTCCCACTTGTTTATTTTTGTTTTTAATGTTGTTGCCTTGAGAGACTGACCTAAGAAACCACTGATACAATTTATATCAGAAAAGGTTTTGCCTATTCTCTCTTCTAGGAGTTTTATAACATCATGTCTTATGTAGATATTTGCTACATTTGTATGCCAAGGATTTCTTCTTTCTCTTTTGGTTATAGAAGTCACTTCTTGGAAGGAACTCTCTTAGGTGGCCATGTGTGCTGACTTCTGATGTCAAATGTCTGCATTCTTGATACTAGCCCTTAACTTTGGACTCTTCAATTATCTAAAGCAGTAAAACTATTTTTTTGTTGTTTAACTATTTTAAAACGAGTTTCTGTCTCTATGAAAGAAAAGAATGGTGGATAACACAGTTTTTACATGGTAACCAGTAGAGCAACAACTCATTGTATTAGTGGGATGAGCAAAGCAAAATCAGAAAAATCTCTCATAATTTCTTTCTCCTATTCATACCAGAACTCTATGGGAGAAAAAAAATCCATACTTTATTACTTGCAAAAGGTAAAAAAAAAAAAAAAAGGCAGTCTGGATTTCACAAACCAAAACATTATAGTTAATATTTGACAGTAACAGCTATACTTAAATTTAAGAGTCATGTAAGCACTCTCAAAATTTTCTAAATACTAACTCCAATAACTCAACAGTGGTAATTTGTCATTCAACATCCTTTCCAAATATCAGTAATGAGAAACTACCTTTGATCAGTTCTTCAGCACAACTTCGCTTTTTGAAGGTAGAATTTTTGTTAATATTTTTCAGTCATACTACTGACAGACATAAGCACAACTATATATATATACACACAGAGAGAGAGTGAGAGAGAGAGATAAGTACAGAGAGAGACAGAGACAAAGACAGAAACAGACAGAGAGATCCTGAGCAAATAAAGTCGATTCTTGTATACTGAAGAGCAACAATAGTATGGACCTCACTTAGCATATCATATTATCCTATTCAGGCTTCAAAATACACACTAGAAACTGTGCCATAATCCAAGATGGATTATGAAGTATATCACAAAAAGGAAGAAAGGATGGCAAGTTTAGATCCTTCAGAGTATTTTCAAAACAATAATAATGATAACAATAAAATCCCAGCCTACAGAGATTTGTAATACTGGACTCTGGTAATGAATTCTCCAGAGATCCTGAGAAAACTAACATTGTGTTTTGAACAGTCTGTTTTGTTTATTCTTAATTTTGAGACATAGTTACTTAAAATAGAAAATGATTGATATTTAAGTTCAGTATACTTTCTTCACTTACGATGCAACCACATGTTCGTAAAACAAAATTAAGTAGAAAACTAAAAAGGTCATCGAATTAATTGATGGTTAATATTGTAGCTAACACAACCCTTTAAACTTCTTCATTTTGGATGGAATTTAAATCCTCAGGCTATACACAAAGAAGTAATAAAATGAGGAATCTACAACTATAAAGAAAGTGAAAGTGAAAGTCACTTAATCATGTCCGACTCTTTGCAACCCCATGGATTATACAGTCCATGGAATTCTCCAGGCCAGAATATTGGAGTGGGTAACCATTCCCTCCTCCAGGGGATCCTCCCAACCCAGGAATGGAACCCAGGTCTCCTGCATTTTAGGCGGATTCTTTACCAGCTGAGCCACCAGGGAATCCCAGGTGGGTAACATAAAACTTTTCATCAAATAGAAATGGATGGAATACGTAGTGAGGAGAGGGTCATGCAAAGAAAATACCATGTACATTAAAGACCTGGTATAAATACTTGTATACGGGGAAGATCAAGTATAAAGTCTGGCACATATTAAAATTTAGCCTTTATAATTTGTTGGTACCCCTGTGAGCTGTCTGAGGATGTTTTGAAAATATTGTGGCTTCCATTTCTAGGCAAGAAGTAATAGAGATCAGAGTTCATCTCCTTCTGATGCACCAAAAAGTTGGGAAAATATGGGAAACAGAAGATTGGAAGACATTGGACACTAGGGAATTAAGAATGATGATTGCTCAGAAAGAAAACACAGAAGAAAAGCCCTCTAGTTGCCCAGTTAGCTACTGCTCTGAGAGGAAACCAAGCTGAGGTGCAGGGAGGTGAAACTCAAGCAGAGTCTGGTGGAGTCACTGAGGGGCAAAGCTGAAGTCAAAAGTCTGGGGAGAACATGATGGTTATCTCTGCAGAACAGAATTCCATAGAGAGCTAGAAAGGGAAGAGGGATAAAGAGAGGAAGATGAAGGGAGAACACTTTAGAGATCTGCAGAGCATCTTAAGTATTTGTACACTTAGCATAAACACAGGAAGAAAACCACCTGAGACTGTACAATGAATCACCAACAAGGATGCAACTGTACCTTGGTGTAGTGGGGAATAATGAAAACCAGACCAAGCACTGTGCTGGTCCCACCTACAAAATCCTAAAAACAAGAATAAAAATGAATAAATAAATAAATAAACTGTTCTCAAGAAAATTAAATACATCCAAGCTCAAAAATATTTATAGGAATACAAAAGTATCCAACAATCAGTCAAGTAAAATTAACAGTGAATGCTATCCAATAATAAAATTGCCAGGCATGCAAAGAAGCAGAAAAAATGTGACCCATAAGAAGGAAATAAATTAATTAATCCAAACTGATCCAGAATTGACACAGATGTTGAAATTATCAGATAAAGTGTTAAACAGTTGTTTAACACCTGTATTTCTTGTCTAAAAAGTTAAAGACACAGAATATATCTGTATCCCTATATATGTATCTTTGTATTTATCCACCTATCCATCTATTTATCTATATTTTTAAAAGACCCTAAATTAACTTCTACAAATGGAAACTACACTATATGGTACAAAAAACATACTAGATGCAATTAAAGTTGGCTAAATTGCACAAAAATATTAATAAACTTTAATATATAGTCATAGAAACCATCTAAAATGAAACCAAGTGAATTTTTAAAATTAATAGGATAAATAAGCTTTGGAATAACTGCAAACAGCCTAATCTCTTTGTAAGTGGAGTCCCCAAAGGAAAGAGTGATAAGTATTAGGAAAAAGGGAAAAATGTTAAGAAATTAAGGACTTTATGATGAAAAGCTTTCCAAACTATAAACTCAGTGAAATGTTTTCCCTTCTGACACCAAATAAGTGTGGTCTTTTTGAAGACCACCAGTTCTCTGACCGGGGAAGGCAATGGCACCCCACCCCAGTACTTTTGCCTGGAAAATCCCATGGACGGAGGATCCTGGTAGGCTCCCATCCATGGGGTCGCTAAGAGTCGGACACAACTGAGCGACTTCACTTTCACTTTTCACTTTTATGCATTGGAGAAGGAAATGGCAACCCACTCTAGTATTCTTGCCTGGAGAATTCCAAGGACGGGGGAGCCTGGTGAGCTTCCGTCTATGGGGTCACACAGAGTCGGACACGACTGAAGCGACTTAGCAGCAGCAGCAGCAGTTCTCTGACAGTAAGTAGACATTTAACAATCAATCCTGACACTATCAGAAGTTAGCATTTGATCCCACAAGTGGGTTCAGTCCTGCATGACTTCCTTCCACTTCAGGAATCAATCACAAGTCCCGGATAACCTGTGCTTCTGAATGACTGGCTGTAAGTTTGAGATTCTTATGACCCCCTCCTCAGATTCAGATCAACTAACAAAACTTAGGAGGCAACTTTACTTATGGTTATAGTTTATTATAGAGGATACAAATGAACAGCCAGATGAAGAGGTACCCAGAAGGGTACTGCACACAGGAGCATTTGACCCCATGGAGTTGAGGGACATGACCCTCCCAGAACACAGATGTGTTCACTGATCTGGAAGCTTTCTGAACCCCATCATTTAGAGTATTTCATGAAAGTTTCATTATGTAGGTATGGCTGATTAAATCACTGGCAATTGACGATTAGCTCAATCTCCATTCTAGTTCCCTTTCTGGTAGTTGAGAGGTGAGACTGAAAGTTTTAATTTTTTAACAATTGTTTGGTCTTTCTGGTGACCAGCTTCCATCCTAAAGAAATCTAAGGGAGTCTACCAAGAGTCGCTCCATTGCTGGGAACAAAAGACATTCCTAACACCTTTAATCCCTTGGGAAAGTCCAAGGGTTTGGGGAGCTTTGTTCAAGGAACAGGGGACAAAGACCAAATATCTTTCTATTATACCACATTCAGAGACCAAAAGCGTTCAATAATATTTAAGCCCAAGAAAGATGAAAAAACCCTACAGCAATGAACACCACCAATAAATGGCTAAAATACAGTGAAAGTAAAATCTTAATAGCATTTAGGTAAATGAACAATTTAAAAAGAAGAGCAAAGATAAAGACAGCATATTTTTTGAAGAACTATGCAGGAAAGAGTATGATTCTATTCATATAAAACACTAAGTATAAACCGCTGCTGCTGCTAAGTCGCTTCAGTCGTGTCTGACTCTGTGCGACCCCATAGAGAGCAGCCCGCCAGGCTCCACTGTCCCTGGGATTCTCCAGGCAAGAACACTGGAGTGGGTTGCCATTTCCATCTCCAAATAAACTAGTGTACATGAAGAGCAGTATTCCTGGGATGGGGGCATACATGGGAGAGCAGGCGGGAAGGATTACAAAGGTACATGGGGCCACTTTTGAAGGTAATGGATATATTCATTATCTTGACTGAGGTGATGGTTAAATGGGTGTATTCATACCTTAAAACTTGCAAATTGTATCTCAGTGAGTGAAGTTTTCATTGGAAAAGACCCTCGTGCTGGGACAGATTACAGACAGGAGGAGAAGGGAACAACAGAGGATGAGATGGTTGGATGGCATCACCGACTCAGTGGACATGAGTTTGAACAAGCTCCAGGAGTTGGTGATGGACAGGGAAGCCTGATGTGCTGCAGTCTATGGGGTCACAAAGTGTCGGACATGACTGAGCAACTGAACTGAACTGAATGCAGTTTATTATATGACTGCTATATCTGAATGCTGCTGCTGCGTCGCCTCAGTCGTGTCCGACTCTGTGAGACCCCCATAGACGGCAGTCTACCAGGCTCCCCCCGTCCCTGGGATTCTCCAGGCAAGAACACTGGAGTGGGTTGCCATTTCCTTCTCCAGTGCATGAAAATGAAAAGGGAAAGTGAAGTCGCTTAGTCGTGTCCGACTCTTAGCGATCCCATGGATTGCAGCTTACCGTTAAAAATAAAACAAAATATGCATTGCTAACTGCTTCTAAGTCGCTTCAGTCATGTCCGACTCTGTGCGACCCCACAGATGGCAGCCCACCAGGCTCCGCCATCCCTGGGATTCTCCAGGCAAGAACACTGGAGTGGGTTGCCATTGCCTTCTCCGAAAATATACATTAAGTGGCCATTTTTTTCTTCTAATTCATACAACATGAGGCAAAATATATAGTTCTTGTATTTTATAGATAATTGAAGAAATCAAGCAGTTTTAAAAAGACTTTCCCATGGCTTAAAAAAAAAAAAAAAAAACACACACATCTACCTTCTTTAATGGCCACTTACTCCTATTATTCCTTACTCTCATAGACAATATGAGAAAATTCTAAAAGATCTTTCTGATTATAGGAAATAAAAATTTCAGACGTATTATTGTATAAAACATTTTATTCAATGAAAAATTAACTAATGACAGGGATAATATGCTGTTTCTTAAATCCCTTAATGCAACTCGATTTTATTCAATAAAGAAGTGAATTAACTTTAAAAAGTTGTATAAATGAGGAAAAATTAATGGTTTATCATACTTATGAAAATAGGAAAACATACTGCAAAGTATAGCAAAGAGAAGAGGTGGCCTATATACAAGAGAAGGAGAAAGGAAGAAAATCAATATGTAAAATGTATAAATGCTGGTCATGCTTACTGAGGGAGAATTTAAATTTGCAGATAATTGAGACCATCATCATCTCACTGTTTCTACATTTATTGCCTACTAATTAGTCTTCCTCCTTCTACTTATGGTGCCTCAATTCATCTTCCAGACAGAAGCTGGAGTGACTGTTTTAAAACATAAGTCAAGTAGTATTACTTCTTGGTTGAAAACTTCCTCCAATGGCATCTCATTATACTTAGAATAAAATGAAAAACCCCTTACCTGGCAAAAAACCCATATATGAACTGACTTCTCTTCTCCACTCTCATCTCATACTTCTGTTCTGTTATCAGCCTCCTTTCTGTCCCTCAAACCTGCCATTCTCGTTCCTGCCTGGGAGCTATGACACTAATTGTCCCGTTTGACTCTGTCATTTTCTCTCTTGTCTTTACACGGATAACTCCTCCATGACATTAAGGACTCAGCTTAAATGGCCTTTTGTGACCATCAAATGCCACTCTTTCAGTGACAAGGCAATCACTCTCCATCATATTACTTTACTTCATTGATTCTCAACTGGGGAAAAATACGTCTCCTCAAGAGGCATTTGGAAATGGGTGGGGGACTTTTTGAGATAGGTATATGACCTTACTGGAATCTAGTGGGTAGAGCCCAAGGATTTCCTAAACATCCCACAGTGTAAAAGACAGCACCCTCCCACACAAAGAATTACATAGGCCAAAATATTAGAAGTGCCAAATTTCAGAAAGTGTGCTCTATTTTAATTCTCTGTCCATCATATATAATTACCTTATATTCTCTTCTGCATTTACTTTTTTTCTTTCATTTTTCATACCTTGGTAGACTAAAAATGCAATGGGAACAGGAGCAGTAGCTATGTTGCTTCATTCTATGTTCCCATTTCTTAAAAGTAATGACTGTCCCAGAATGTTTTATTGATAAGTGTTTACTGAATGACTGAATACTGCCTACATTTTCCTTTAAAAGCATTTGAAAGAACTATTTGAGTATTTCTGCAAGTGACCTCCATCATCAACTTAGACAAGTTTTCCCCAGAGTATGATTTAAGACTAAAGGCAGGGGAATCAACTTTTATAAATTTTAAGACAGAAAAATGGTGTCAATAGCAGAAATCCTCAAGAAGCAAAAACCGTCAAGCATATGTGATTTTAGAGTCAAATATTTTTCATAACCTGGAAATAAATCTGCTCTCTCAAATCTCTGGCATGATTGATATTTGTACTTAAACATGCAAACTTGTTGCATCTCTGATTTTCCTTCTGTCATGCTATAAATAAATTAACATTATATCTAATCTGACTTGTTTTCACTACTGTATTTGAAAAGATATTGCAGTGCTAGCCCATGTGTTCTCTGGAGAAATGACTTTTGACCGCATAGTTTTTAGTAAAAGTAATAGTTTTAACTGTTAATTTTCTGTAGGAAAAATTCCAGAGGGAACAGGATTGTGAAAAATGGTGCTCACATGCCATGATTTGCTGTGGCAAATCATGATGCAAGTAGAAGTTTGGAAATTACCGAAGCATCTGTCTATAGGCCCCCATAAGAAAAAACCTGGTTCTATTTAATTTTGTCCATTATTCTCTTTACTCCTGAACAGTGACTTTGGCATAACATATTTGCTGTTGTTGTCATTTTGTTGCTAAGTTATGTCAAAGTCTTTGTGACCCCATAGACTACAGGTTACCAGGCTCCTCTGTCCATGGGATTTCCCAGACAAGAATACTAGAATGGGTTGCCATTTGATTCTCCAGGGGATCTTCCCAACTCAGGGACTGAACCTGCATATCCTTCATTAGTTGACAGATTCTTTACCACTGAGCCACCAGGAAATCCTACAATGTATTTATCAAAGACAAAAATCACGGCTGTTGAAATGAGGTCCAGTAATTTACTTAGGCTCAAAGAGTGGTAGAGCCAAAATTTGACTTTAAGCCTATTAAAAAAATAGGCACTAGTGTGTTCAAATGTGTTGCTTCTCAGTTAAAGTATTTACATTTTAAACAAGTGTTTCTAGGTAGAAATGCCTTCAATTAAAAGAATAATTAATAATGATAAGTAATTTTAGGTACCAGAAAAGCCAAAGTATTTACATTTTAAACAAGTGTTTCTAGGTAGAAATGCCTTCAATTAAAAGAATAATTAATAATGATAAGTAATTTTAGGTACCAGAAAAGCCAACATATTTGATAACCGGCAAAGCTTTTGATGCCCATAAGAAGAGGTGGCAAGAATACACAGAAGAACTGTACAAAAAAGAGCTTCAAGACCTAGATAATCATGATGATGTGATCACTGACCTAGAGCCAGACATCTTGGAATGTGAAGTCAAATGGGCCTTAGAAAGCATCACTACAAACAAAGCTAATGGAGGTGATGGAATTCCAGTGGAGCTATTCCAAGTCCTGAATGATGATGCTGTGAAAGTGCTACACTCAATATGCCAGCAAATTTGGAAAACTCAGCAGTGGCCACAAGATTGGAAAAGGTCAGTTTTCATCCCAATCCCAAAGAAAGGCAATGCCAAGGAGTGCTCAAACTACCGCACAATTGCACTCATCTCACACGCTAGTAAAGTAATGCTCAAAATTCTCCAAGCCAGGCTTCAGCCATATGTGAACCGTGAACTTCCTGATGTTCAAGCTGGTTTTAGAAAAGGCAGAGGAACCAGAGATCAAATTGCCAACATCCGCTGGATCATGGAAAAAGCAAGAGAGTTCCAGAAAAACATCTATTTCTGCTTTATTGACTATGCCAAAGCCTTTGACTGTGTGGATCACAATAAATTATGGAAAATTCTGAAAGAGATGGGAATACCAGACCACCTGATCTGCCTCTTAAGAAATCTGTATGCAGGTCAGGAAGCAACAGTTAGAACTGGTCATGGAACAACAGACTGGTTCCAAATAGGAAAAGGAGTACGTCAAGGCTGCATATTGTCACCATGTTTATTTAACTTATATGCAGAGTACATCATGAGAAATGCTGGACTGGAAGAAACAGAAGTTGGAATCAAGATTGCCGGGAGAAATATCAATAACCTCAGATATGCAGATGACACCACTCTTATGGCAGAAAGTGAGGAGGGGCTAAAAAGCCTCTTGATGAAAGTGAAAGTGGAGAGTGAAAAGTTTGGCTTAAAGCTCAACATTCAGAAAACGAAGATCATGGCATCTGGTCCCATCACTGCATGGGAAATAGATGGGGAAACAGTGGAAACAGTGTCAGACTTTGTTTTTCTGGGCTCCAAAATCACTGCAGATGGTGACTGCAGCCATGAAATTAAAAGACGCTTGCTCCTTGGAAGGAAAGTTATGACCAACCTAGATAGCATATTCAAAAGCAGAGACATTACTTTACCAACAAAGGTTCGCCTAGTCAAGGCTATGGTCTTTCCTGTGGTCATGTATGGATGTGAGACCTGGACTGTGAAGAAGGCTGAGCGCCGAAGAATTCATGCTTTTGAACTGTGGTGTTGGAGAAGACTCTTGAGAGTCCCTTGGACTGCAAGAAGATCCAACCAGTCCATTCTGAAGGAGATCAATCCTGGAATTTCTTTGGAAGGAATGATGCTAAAGCTGAAACTCCAATATTTTGGCCACCTCATGCGAAGAGTTGACTCATTAGAGAAGACTCTGATGCTGGGAGGGATTGGGGGCAGGAGGAGAAGGGGACGACAGAGGATGAGATGGCTGGATGGCATCACTGACTCGATGGATGCGAGTCTGAGTGACCTCCGGGAGCTGGTGATGGACAGGGAGGCCTGGCGTGCTGCGGTTCATGGGGTCGCAAAGAGTCGGACACGACTGAGCGACTGATCTGATCTGATCTGATCTGATAGCATATTAGCAGAGAAGGCACTGGCGACCCACTCTAGTACTCTTGCCTGGAGAATCCCATGGACAGAGGGGCCTGGTAGGCTGCAGTCCATGGGGTTGCTAAGAGTTGGACACGACTGAGCGACTTCACTTTCACTATTCACTTTCATGCATCGGAGAAGGAAATGACAACCCACTCCAGTGTTCTTGCCCCCAGGGATGGGGAGCCTGGTGGGCTGCCGTCTATGAGGTCACACAGAGTCAGACACGACTGATGTGATTTAGCAGCAACATATCATATCAGCCATGCATATATGTGAATAATTTGCATACTGCTCTCTGATTTAGCTTATATAGACACAAGCACTTACAGTTTCAAACAAGTTTTGTTTTTTTTTTCCCTTCCTGTTGCATAGAGATATCATTCATGGTATCAATATATTATACCACTTTTATTGAATAAGAATATTGTATCACCTGTTTTTTTTTAATGCTTATTTATTTCTGGCTGTGCTGGGTCTTGCGGGCTTTTCTCTAGTTGCAGCGAGCAGGGGCTACTCTCTAGTTGTGGTGCAGAAGCTTCTCATTACAATGGTTTCTCTCGTTGCAGAGCACAGGCTCTGTGTCACATGGGCTTCAGGAGTTGTGGCTCCCGGTCTCTAGAACTCTGGCTCAGTGGTTGTGGTGTACAGACTTGGTTGTCCCACAGCATGTAGGATCTCCCCAGATCAGGCATCAAACCCGTGTCTCCTACAGTGGCAGATACAGTTTTACCACTGAGCCACCAGAGAAGCCCTCACTACCTATTTTATATCACAGTATATTTCTCTATACATGGTCGCACTATTGTACAATGGAAACAGTTGAATTATTTGTTTAAAAACTTTGTTATTAAATATAATTTCTGATTATTTTTTTCTCACTCAATATGGTTGTCATTTTCTTATTTCCTTTTCTTACCATTTAGTAATATCAAATAATCAAAATGTGATTGTATTCTACTATATACATATATCACCATTACCTTTTCAGTTGAGCTTTCTTTTTCTTAGTGAATGAATGCTATGTGAGATTTACCAATCATGTTAAGCACATGATCTTTTATGGATGTATGAAATTATATTTTATAGAACTAGAAAACTTTGAATTCTAAGTACTCTAAATTATCTTCCTTTATCACTTTGGTCGTGACAATTCAGAAATAATGGGGCTTATATAATCTTTCCAGGAATATTTGAAAGATATAGGAAGGCAATGATGATGGAAGGTTTTTCCATCACTGCTAGCTTGAGGTCACCAGAAGTTGATGGCAACAATTGTTTTGCCTCTATTTTTAGATATTAGTTTAGGATCCACCAAGAACTTATCTTAACAATATATTAAATATATATGGGGTGGCAATTGCAGTGATAGTCAAACTTTAGAAAGGCTAGGCAATTTATTACTTTGTACATTCATTTTTGCTTCATTCTATTTCTCTTTCAATCATTTATCTTTCATTTTATAAGGTAACAAATGTAATGAACAATTAATATATATTAATAGACCAGAAGGACTTCCCTGGTGGCTCAGACGGTAAAGCGTCTTGCTTACAATGTGGGAGACCTGGGTTCGATCCCTGGGTCAGGAAGATACTCTGGAGAAAGAAATGTCAACCCAAACCAGTACTCTTGCCTGGAAAATCCCATGGACGGAGGAGCCTAGTAGGCTACAGTCCCTGGGGTCGCGAAGAGTCGGACACAACTGAGCGACTTCACTTTCACTTTCAATAAGCCAGAACTTTCTAAGTTATTGGCTGTAAAGAGAGTAGAGAGTTAAGAATAGAACTTTTTCATTGAGCTTCATGTATTGGTTCATGTTCAAAAAGGGCCAAACCAAAGACTTTTACAGAAACCAAAGGCTTAACATGTTAAGGGATAAAAACATAAAGAATTTTTTAAAACTTTTTCCCCAGAGAGTGGAACAATTTTATATTCTCAAATTTAAAACTTATAACTTAAACTATTTATTCCTTTTCACAGCACTAGCTTCAATAATGAGGTAAACAGTACTTTTTACAGAAAATGTTGTAGGTTTTTTTCCTTCAATTTGGCTGAAGTTCTATAAGATGGAGGGATCAAGTTATTGTACAGATAGGCAGACTCTTAAGCATATAGAAAGAGATACTTCATTTACTAAGAAGAAAATTGGTTATAAGAATAGAGACAGAAAAATATAAAAGATACAAAAATGAAATAATGAAAATATCATGGCTGCTTTGGTTTCTTTTACATGTTACAAGTGTTATTAAACAGAAAAACTGAATGCATTATAAAAAATGACTGGCTCTTACATACATCTTGCTATAATTTACATGAAGTTTGGAGATAAATACTGGAAACAAAGAGTTGAAATTTTTTTAAAATAAAATAGAGTTGAAGGCAATGTGTCAAATTGCTAGCATTTTAAATACGAATAATGTATTTTAAGAGACAAGATTTGTGATTTACTGCTTCATATATGCTATTTTTAAAGCTGCCATAACAAAATACCCTACTGGGCGGCTTAAAAGAAATTTACATTCTCAGTTTTGAAGCTAAAAATTCAAGACCAAAATGTTGGTAAAGTTGGTTCCTTCTGAGGTTCATGAGGAAATCTGTTTCAAGCCTCTCTCCTTGGCTTGTAGAGTCAACTTTTCTAAATGTCTGCTATTTGTCATCCCTTTGCACCTCTCTGTGTCCAAATGTCCTCTCCTCTGTATATAAAGACACAAGTCATACTGGTTTATGGCCCACTCTAATGATTTCATTTTAACTTAATTGAAGACTTTCTTTTAAAACCTTATCTATACATCAGTGTCTCTTTAGCTGTCTCATATACAGGGTTATTGTTACCATCTTTCTAAATTCCATATATATGCGTTAGTATACTGTATTAGTGTTTTTCTTTCTGGCTTACTTCACTCTGTATAATAGGCTCCAGTTTCATCCACCTCATTACCAGATGCCTGGGGCTGGTACACTGGGATGACCCAGAGGGATGGTATGGGGAGCGAGGAGGGAGGAGGGTTCAGGATGGGGAACACATGTATACCTGTGGCAGATTCATTTTGATACATGGCAAAACCAATACAATATTGTAAAGTTAAATAAAATAAAAATAAAAAAAAATAAATAAAACCTTATCTACATTCTAAAGTACTGGGTAGAGGAGATGATTAGTATAATACTACAACATGTGAATTTTGGGGATTAGACAGTCTAGTCCATAATATTCCATGATGTTAGTCAAAAAACATCTATTGAAGTATTTAGACTTCTTTCTGAAACCAAAGCATTTTAGATATTAAGTACAACTTTTAAAAAATACTGGTAGATTGAATCTTTGAACTTGATGAAAATTATGAAAAATATATAGACACACAGGAGAGAGATGGCTATATAGACACACAGGAGAGAGATGGCACAAAATTAGGATTAGCTCTACAGATCTACAGAGGCACTAGGCTGTTTTACATAAGAGAGAAGACAAGACTGAGGTTTACTCAACAAAAGTAATACTAGGAACAAAGGAATTCCTATTTTTCAGATGCAAAAATAAGCAACAAATATACTGAGACATGTAAAGCCATTAAGTGAGTTATAGGCATAGTAGAAGTATAAACAATATTTTTCAAGACCCAGCTAAACCTCCTATAACTGCAACTATTGTTATTTGGAAAAATAGTTTTATTAAGCTACAGTATATATAGACTAGTGCATTCAGGTAACTTATAATACTTTCAAATGGAACATAATAGAGGTTTCACATGGTGCAGATCAATAACATATGGCTCCATTCAGAAAGACAGTAAATAATGCATTGCTAGTAATAGATTCAGCCTGGTCAGAACAGAACCTAGCTGCAAATAGCCATATAAACAGTAACAGCCTGTTCCTTTGCAGGCACTTTCATTTCATAATTTATCCTCCTTGAAGAAAGTGTGTGTGTTAGAGGCAGGTAGGGTGACGGAGGAGGAGGGGTAAATCTTCCCTAAAATCATGTACAATATGTTATTTTGCTTCTCTTTTTGTGATTTGAATTTTGAAAGGAAAAACAATGACTTAAACTTGCCGTTGAAAATTGAATCTCTTACTTTCTGGGGAAAATGAGCCTCAGACCACCAAATATCAAGGCCTGAAAAATAGTCACAAAACCCAAAATGTGAGATGGGAGTTAGAAAGGATCTGCTTGGGCTGTACTGAGTGAGTATGATCTCTACCTGACAGGAATAGGCATATGTGTTGTGCCTTTACACTGCTTTTTCGGCTCTGTAAGCTTTGTGTGTGTGTATGTGTGTGTGTGTATGCACTCAGTTGTGTCTGACTTTTTGTGACCCCATTGACTATAGCCCACCAGGTTCCTCTGTCCATGGCATTTTCCCAGCAAGAATACTGAGTGGGTTGCCACTTGCTCCTCCAGGGGATCTTTCTGACCCAGGAATCAAACATGACTCTCTTGCATTGGCAGGCAGATTCTTTACCACTGAGCCACATGGGAAGTCTGTAGGCTTTGGGTAGAAGAAAATAATTAAGTTATGAGCTCACACAACAGAATACTTACCTCTTAAATACAAACACTATAGGCATTAAATGACATGTCATAATTTTAATCTCATTTTTATTAATGTTTTTATCAATAAAAATTTTTGTTTTAATTTTATTGAATTTTGCACAGGACTTTATGCATTTTCTCATAGTCAATGCTCATAATGACTCTATGAAATACATATTGTCTTCTTTGTTTATATAAGAAAACTGACCCCAAGAGAGGTTAAAACCATTACCCAAGATCACACAAAACCCAGTAAATCTACTCTTTTTGTCTAATATTATCATATAATCTCTCATTTTTTCCTAACAAGGACATCCATATGAACACATTTATTTATTTTTTCCTATAATTATTATTTAGTATAGTGGATTTACAGTGTTGTGTCAGTTTTTGATGCACAGCAAAGTGGTTCAGTCATACATATACATGTATATATTATTTTTCATATTCTTTTCCATTATGGTTTGTTACAGTATATTGAATATAGTTCCTCATGCTATAAAGTACGACCTTGTTGTTTACCTATTTTATATATAGTAGTGTTTATCTAATAATCCCAAACTCCCATTTTTTCCTTTCCACATCCTCTTTCCATTTTGATAACAATAAATTTGTTATCTATGTCTGTGAGTCTGTTTCTCTTTCATAAATTGGTTAATTTGTGCCATATTTTAGAGTCCACATAGAGGTAATATAATATGATATTTCTCTTTCTTTTCCTGACCTCCATTAGTATGATAATCTCTAGGTCCATCCATCTTGCCAATAATGGCATTTTTTCATTCTGTTTTGTGGCTGAGTAGTATTCCATTTGTACATATACCATATGTTCTCCACCCATTCATTTGTCAATGGACATTTAGATTACTTCCATGTTTGACTATTCTAAATAGTACTTCAATGAACATCAGAGTGCATATATCTTTTTGAACTAGGATGTTCTCCAAATATATGCTCAAGAGTAAGATTACTGGGTCATATACTAATTCTATATTTTAGTTTTCTGAAGACCATCCACACTGTTGTCCATAGTGCCTATACCAACCTATGTTCCCACCAACACAATAGGAGGGTTCCATTTTCCCCACATTATCTTCAGCTTTTTTTACTTGTAGACTTTTTAATGATGGCAAATCCAGACCTCAGTAAGGTGGTACCTCATTATAATTTTGGTTCAGTTCAGTACACTCACTCAGTCATGTCCGACTCTTTGAGACCCCATGTACTGCAGCACGCCAAGCCTCCCTATCCATCACCAGCTTCCAGAGTTTACTCAAACTCATGGCCATTGAATCAGTGATTCCATTCAACCATCTCATCCTCTGTTATTCCTTTCTCCTCCCACCTTTGATCTTTCCCAGCATCAGGGTCTTTTCAAATGACTCGGTTCTTCACATCAGATGGCCAAAGTGTTGAAGTTTCAGCTTTAGCATCAGTCCTTCTAGTGAATATTCAGAACTGACTTATTTTAGGAGGGACTGTTTGGATCTCCTTGAAGTCCAAGGGATTGTCTAGAGTCTTCTCCAACACCACAATTCAAAAGCATCAATTCTTTGGCACTCAGCTTTCTTTATAGTCCAACTCTCACATCCATACATGACTACTGGAAAAACCATAGCCTTGACTAGATGAACCTTTGTTGGCAAAGTAATGTCTCTGCTTTTTAATATGCTGTCTAGGTTGGTCATAACTTTCCTTCCAAGGAGCAAGCATCTCTTAATTTCATGGCTGCAGTCACCATCTGCAGTGATTTTGGAGCCCAAGAAAATAAATTCTGTCACTGTTTCCACATTTTCCCCATCTATTTGCCATGAAATAATTGGACCGGATGCCATGATCTTAATTTTCTAAATGAGCTTTAAGCCAACTTTTGCACTCTCCTTTCACTTTCATCAACAGGCTCTTTATTTCTTCTTTGCTTTCTGCCATAAGGGTGGTGTCATCTGCATATATGAGGTTATCGAAATTTTTCCCAGAAATCTTGATTCCAGCTTGTGATTCTTCCAGCCCAGCATTTCTCAAAATGTACTCTGTATATAAATTAAATAAGCAGGGTGACAATATACAGCCGTGACATACTCCTTTCCCTATTTGGAACCAATGTGTTGTTCCACGTCCAGTTCTAACTGTTGCTTCCTGACCTACACACAGATTTCTCAAGAGGTAGTCAGGTGGTCTAGTATTCCCATCTCTTTCAGAATTTTCCACAGTTTATTGTGATTTGGCATAGTCAATAAAACAGAAATAGACATTTTTCTGGAACTCTATGGCTTTTTATATGATCCACTGAATGTTGGCAATTTGATCTCTGGTTGGTCTGCCTTTTCTAAACCCAGCTTGAACATCTGGAACTTCACAGTTCACATATTGTTGAAGCCTGGCTTGGAGAATATGAGCATTATTTTACTAGCACGTGAGATGAGTGCAATTGTGCGGTAGTTTGAGCATTCTTTGGCATTGCCTTTCTTTGGGATTGGAATGAACACTGACCTTTTCCAGTCCTGTGGCCACTGCTGAGTTTTCCAAATTTGCTGGCATATTGAGTGCAGCATTTCATAGCATCATCTTTTAGGATTTGAAATAGTTCAACTGGAATTCCATCATCTCCACTAGCTTTGTTTGTAGTGATGCTTTCTAAGGCCCACTTGACTTTGCATTCCAGGATGTCTGTCTCTAGGTGAGTGATCATACCATCATGATTACCTGTGTCTTGAAAATTTTTTGTATATTTATTCTGTGTATTCTTGCCACCTCTTCTTAGTGTTGCAGCCATGAAATTAAAAGACACTTACTCCTTGGAAGGAAAGTTATATCCAACCTAAACAGGATATTGAAAAGCAGAGACATTACTTTGTCAACAAAGTTCTGTCAAGTCAAGGCTATTGTTTTGCCAGTGGTCATGTATGGATGTGAGAAAGAAAGTGAAGTCTCTCAGTCGTGCCCGACTCTGTGCAACCCCATGGATAGTAGCCTGCACCAAGCTCCTCTGTCCATGGGATTTTCAAGGCAAGAGTACTGGAGTGGGTTGACATTTCCTTCTCCAGGGAATCTTCCCAACCCAGGGATTGAACCCAGGTCTATAACATTGTAGACAGACGCTTTATCATCTGAACCACCAGGAAAGTCCGTTGGATTATAAAGAAAGCTGAGTGCCGGAGGATTGATACTTTTGAAATGTTTTGTTGGAGAAGACTCTTGAGAGTCCCTTGGACTGCAAGGAGATCCAACCAGTCCTTCCTAAAGGAGGAAGGTGTTCATTGGAAGGACCAATGTTGAAGCTGAAACTCCAATACTTTGGCCATCTGATGCAAAGAGCTGACTCATTTGAAAAGACCCTGATTCTGGGAAAAATTGAGGGCAGGAGGAGAAGGGGATGACAGAGGATAAGATGGTTGAATGACATCACCGACTCAAAGGACATGGGTTTGCGTGGACTCTGGGAGTTGGTGATGAACAGGGAGGCCTGGCGTGCTACGGTTCATGGGGTCACAAAGAGTTGGACATAACTGAGCAACTGAACTGAACTACTTAGTATCTTCTGCTTCTGTTAGGCCCATACCATTTCTGTCATTTATTATGCTCATCGTTGCCTAAAAAGTTCCCTTGGTATCTAATTTTCTTGAAGAGATCTCTAGTCTTTCCTATTCTATTGTTTTCCTCCATTTCTTTGCACTGACCACTGAGGGAGTCTTTCTTATCTCTCCTTGCTATTCTTTGGAAATATGCATTCAAATGGGTTTATCTTTCCTTTTCTCCTTTGTTTTTCTCTTCTCTTCTTTTCACAGCTATTTGTAAGGCCTCCTCAGACAGCCATTTTGCTTTTTTACATTTCTTTCTTGGGAATGTTCTTGATCCCTGCCTCCTGTACAGTGTCATGAACCTCTCTCCATAGTTCTTCAGGTGCTGTGTCTATCAGTTCTAATCCCGAATCTATTTGTCACTTCCACTATATAATCATAAGGAATTTGATTTCGGTCATTCCTGAATGGTCCCTACTTTCTTTAATTTATGTCTGAATTTGGCAATAAGGAGTTCATGGTGTGAGCCACAGTCAGCCCCCACTCTTGTTTTTGCTGACTATAGAGCTTTTCCATCTTTGGCTGCAAAGTATATAATCAATCTGATTTCTGTATTGACCATCTGGTGATGTCCATGTGTAGAGTCTTCTCTTTTGATTAGCATTTCTCTAATATTTACCAATGCTGATCATCTCTCCTGTGCCTATTCATCATTACTGTTTCCTTTAGAAATGTCTGTTTAAGTCTTCAGTCCATGGTTCATCTGGGTTGTTTGTTTTCTGTTATTGAATTGTATGAGTTGTTTGTAGATTTTGGAAATTAAGCCCTTTTTGCTTGTTTCATTTGCAAATATTTTCTCACATTTTGTAAGCTGTCTTTTCATTTGGTTTATGATTCCCTTTGTTGTACAAAAGCTTATAATTCTGATTTAGGCCCTTTTCTTATTTTTGCTTTAATTTCTATTGCCTTGGAAGACTGACCTAAGAAAACCTTGGTGCAATTTATGTCAGAGAATGTTTGCCTATGTTCTCTTCTAGGAATTTTTTGGTGTCATGTCTTATATTTAATCTTTAAGCCATTTGGAGTTAGTTTATTTTTGTGTGTGCCATGAGGGTGTGTTCTAGCTTGACTAACGTACATGTAGATGTCCAGCTTCCCCAAAACCACTTACTAAAGAGAATGTCTTTTCTCTATTGTTATGTTCTTGTATCCTTTGTCAAAGATTAATTGACTGTAGGTGTGTGAGTTTATTTTGGGGGGCTCTATTTTGTTCCATTGTTCCATATGTCTTTTTATACAAGTACCATGCAGTTTTGATTACTGCAGGTTTGTAGTATTGATACAAACACATTTAGAATTAACTATTGTCATATGTCTATTTCCTCAAGATGCTAAATGACTTTTAGATGCCTCAACAAGATTAATTATTTGAAAGTTATCTGATGACCTCAAGATGGTGTCATAATTATTGCAACATTCCTGTTAGGCACAATGCTGCTTTTTTTTTTCCCTGTCTGCTCAGCAAATATTTTTGTTTGTAGCAAAGTAAGATCCAATATCATAATAGCCAATAGAAAACCATCTAATTTATTTATTTTAATACAGTTCTGCTTATTTATATGTAATATAGCTTTTTTCAAATATTTTCACCTTTATATTCTTATTTATGATGTTCACATATATTACTTAATGATCCTCAAAACATGCTAGGCATAGAGAAATCAGAAATATAGTTTCCTTTATTTTGGTTTTAAATTATCTAGTGGCCTAGAAAAAAAAAAAAAAAGGAAGAAGGGAACAAACAATGTATACAATCATGTATCATAATATCAAAGCAAATTAGAATGTCAAAAGTAAGAGCTTTTCCTAGTACTAAGATACACAGTGATTTTTCCCACGGGTCTTCAGTAAGTGGACACATCGATTACAGCAGTAGGACCTCAGTAACTTTTCTGATAAAACTATAATGGAAAATTTCATACGGTCATTCTTATAATGGCTCTCAAAGACTGGTATGATAACATTAAAGCAAAGTTTGGTAAAGGAAATTTTAATAGGAACCATAATAAAATAATGAAAGGGGACAGTCTAATATGCTGGCTTATTCTGAAAAGAAGAAAAAATTAAACAGCCGAAGAAATGAATGAATTCCCTTCAAGTAATCCCTTATGAATGCTATTTATCTACGTGAACTTGTAATAATAGAAATCAAACTTCCATTCTCTAGCCAGACCCTGGAGTACAGAGTGTATTATTCACAGAGGGCCTTGGGTCACAAAGCTAATGTAATAGGATGCTAAAAGGAACCTTCAGCTGAAATCCTAAGGCAACAGATAGCAGAGTGAGTTGTAATTCACATCACTGCTGCAGAACTTCTAAAATATGTTCACCCTGAACTGACGGATACTCCTAAAACTCCCCTTCCCTCAAGGACTGAAAGGATTGGGAAAGAATTTTTCATGTGTTTTCCTTAAGACAGAGCAGTGTTATAGGCCCCATTTCATCACCAACATTTGGCATTGCCTTTTTTATTTGGGTCATTTTATTGAGTATGTAACTGTATATTACATATCAATATGCTTTGTTTATTAATTTACATGAAGTAAATAACCACTCAGGTACCATAAAATTCTATGGGTTTTAACAAATACATCTACATGTGTTCATCACCACAATCAAGATACAAAACAGTTAAAGGACTCTAAGAAATTCCTTCCTGATGCTCTTCTATAGCCAACCAGCTTTTCCATCTCCAATCCCTGTCAAAAACTGATCTATACTTTACATCTATAGTAATATGGAATGTTATACAAATGAACTCATACATGTAGCCTTTTGGGTCTATTTTCTTCCATTTAGTAAAATGTATTTGAGATTAATCCATGTTGCATATATATATATATATATATATATATATGTAAAAACATCTGTCATTTTATAAATAATTTTATTGACAAATGTTATTGCATTATAGGGATGTACCACAATTTGTTTCTTCATTCATTATTTAAAGGACCATTGAGTTGTTTCATTTTTAGTAATTGCCAATAAAGTCAACACAAACATTGTATACAGGTTTCCATGTAAATGTAAATTTCTCTAGGAGTAAAATTGTTAGGTAACATGGTAAATGCATGCTTAATTTTATAAGAAACTGACAAACTTTTTCAAAGGGGACAATGCCATTTCACATTCTACCAGTAATATAGATGAGCTCCAAGTACTCTGCTTTCTACCCAGCACTAATTAGTGTTGTTTTGCATGTGTTTGTGTGTGTGTGTGTTTCCAATTTTAATACATATACAATGAAATCTCATTTTGGTTTTGATTTTCCTATCTTTCAAAATGACTAATGATGTTTATTGGAACTTCCCTGGTGGTTCAGTGGTAAAGAATCTGCCTGCGATAGAGTAAAAGTAGGTGATGTGGGTTCAATCTCTGAGTCAGGAATATCCCCTGGAAGAGGGCATGGCAACCCACTCTAGTATTCTTGCTAGGAAAGTCCCATGGACAGAAAAGCCTGGTGGGCTACAGTCAACGGGTCAAAAAGTATTGGACATGACTGAAGCGACTGAGCACTGATGTTTATCATCTTTTGACATATCTATTTAATAATTGATTTTCTTTAAAAAGAGGCATCTATTTAAATCTTTTGTTCATTTCTTTATTAAGTTGTATATTTTTATTGAGCTTTGAGAGTTCCTTATGTTTGATATAAGTCCTTTGTCCAATATGATTTAGAAAGTTTTATCCTGTTATATGGCTTGACTTTCTATTTAATTAATGGTGTGTTTTATAAAGGAAAGTTTTGTTTAATTTTGATGAAATCCAATTTATCCATATCTTCTTACATGTCTTGTGCTTTAAGTGTCATATCTAAGAACCTTCAGCCCAAAACAAATGTTTTCCCCCTGTTTTCTCCTAGAATATTTATAGCTTTATGATTCACATTAAAGTCAATGATGATTGTTGAGTTAATTTATATATAAGATGTGAGCTTTGGGTCAAAGTGGACAACCTTGCCTTGACCCTCATTTTAAGGGAAAAGCATTAACATTTACATCATTAATTATGAGGTTAGATGTAAGGTTTTCACAGAAGTTTTTGTTACATTGAGAAGTTTCCTTCAATTCTAAGTTTTCTGAAACATATCTTGAATGAATGTTGAATGCTTTCAATGATTTACCTGCATTTAGAGATAATGTAGATTGTTGTTGTTCTTGATAAAGCAAATTAGATTGTTTGATATTTCAGTTGTATCACCAGCCTTTCAATTCTGGGATAAAGCATACTTGATAATGGTATATTATTTTTATATGTCACTGGGTTTGTTTACTAAGATTTTGTTAAATGATTTTTATGCTTACATTTATGTTTTTTCTCTTTTGTTGTCATTAATTTTGATACTGAGGTAATATAAGTCTTACAAAATGATCTGGGGAATTCTCTTTCTCCTCCATTTTCAGAAAGACTTTGTATAAATCTGGCATTACTTCTTTTTAAAAACTGTACTAAACATGATTCTGGAGTTTTCCATGTGGGAACTTTTAAGTTATAAATTGAACTTCTTAGGGCTTCCCTAGTGGCTCAGCTGGTAAAAAATCTTCCTGTGATGCAGGAGACCTGGGTTTGATCCCTAGGTTGGGAAGATCCCCTGGAGAAGGGAATGGCCACCCACTCCAGTATCCTGGCCTGGAGAATTGCATGAACTGTATAGCCCATGGGGTCACAAAGAGTCAGACATGACTAAGCGACTTTCACTTTTAATTTATTATAATTGAATATGTATTGAATATTCAGATTTTCTATTTCTTCTAAGTCAGTTTTGAGATTTGTGTCTTTCCAGCAATTTTTCCATTTAACCTAAATTCTTAAGTTAAATGTTAGGGAGTTTTTCTTCATATTTGCTTAGTAGCTATTCAATTTTTCTTATAACTATACCAATATCCTCTCTTTCACCTCTGATATAGATAATTTGTGTTATCTTTCTATTTTTTATCAGCCTGGCCAAGCTTTTCCCACTTCAGTGATCTTTTAAAAGACTGACTTTTGGTTTCATTGATTTTCTCTATTGACTGTTTTTAAATTTACTGATTTCTGATTTTTATTATTTCCACAAGTCTATTTAATTTAGGTTTCATTTGTTCTTCTTCTAGCTTCTTAAGATTGAAGCTTACAGGACTAACACTAGAATTTTATTCATTTTTGTGGTGTTCCATTGTCTTTTGACTGATGTACTTCAGACAAGTGCAACAAATATTTGTTTCTTTCTTGACATGTAATGTTTACTTTGTCTCTGGATGCTTTTTAAATTTTCTCTTTCTCTTTGGTTGATTATATTGTGCTTTTGAGTGATTTTTATTTGTGTTTATCCTGATTGGAGATTATTAACTTCATTTATCTGAAATTTTATTGTATGTGTCAAATTTGGGGAAAAAAATACCTCCTTTATTTCTCCAAATATTTTTTCTACCCCTTTAGGGGACTCAGTTATCCATATATGAGAGAAATTTATATTTTCCATGTATCACTGAGGCTCTGTTGGTTTGCAGATTTGTTTGGTTATTTGTACTCTTTTCTCCATCTGCTTCAGTTTAGATAAATACCTCAAAATGCTTGGATAAATACTTTAAAGTTTAATAAAGTTTTTTCTTGGTATCTAGACTTCCAATTAATTTAAATCAATATTTCATTTGAGATATTTTATATTCCTATGTTAATAATTTTGATTTTTCAATATTTTCCATTCCTTTTTTCATTATACTTCTGCAGAGTGCTAATATGTATATATAATATTATAACATTACATATTAGTAGTTTGTGCATATATATTTATGTGTGTACATATATATATATATTTCCTATGATGTATCAGTGTTCTAAACACTTTACTTGCATTAACCGTCTTAATCCTCATAACAACCATACATATGAGGCAGTTTCTGTTACTATCCTCACACATCATATTTGAGTAAACTATCGGTCAAATACCTTGTATCAGGTCACAGAGCTTGTAAATGACAGAGCTGACATTTGAAGCCTTGACTAGTTCTAGAACCCTCATCCCTAACCACTCAATATGGTAAAATGCATGGAGGAGATACTCACATGAATATGCTGGTAGACAACAAGATGACAGAAAATGATTACAATCATAAATGTAAGTGAAGCATTCAGAGAGTGTTTTAAAATTCAGTTGCAGAGTACTATTTAGTAATAAATGGCTATGAGACCCTAAAAAATAATATTCCTGCAGGGCAGCCTTGAAAAATGGGTTGACTATTTGTGAGCAACGGTTTTGGGAAATGACTGAAATGACTGCAAAGTAGTATGCAGTCATTGGCACATCTGAGTATATGCATTCAGAGATAAGTAACTGAGACATAGGGGCTCCTAGGAGAGGTTGGAGAATTTATTTAGGAGATAAAATTGACAGGACACAGTGACTGATGGTTTATGAACTAAGACAAAAGGTGCTGTCAAAGTTACTGCTAAGATTTGTGGCTTGAGCAACTGGATGATAATCAGATCACTGACTGAGACTTGGAACTCGGGGTGGAGGGTTTCAAGTATGGCAGGAAAGGTAAGTTTAGTTCTGGTGATTTGATTCTGAGATGCCTGTGAGGCATCCAAAGGGAGATGTCCAGCTGAATAATTGTGCCCAAGATTCAGGATACAGATATAAGTTAAACAGATCAATCAGATACTAATCAGCATGTAGATAATAATGAAATGAAAATGAGTGAACAAGATCCCTTGAATTTTGGAAAATGTGCTGAATGAGGAAAAAAGGAGATCATAGGACAGAAGCAATATTTGGGAGATGTGAAGGATTTTGAAAAAGTGAAAAAGTTAGAGAGATGAGAGGAAAATTAGTGAAGGATAATGTGCTAGAAGGACTTCCCAGGTGGCCTGAGTGGTCAAGAACCTACTTGCCAATGCAGCAGACATAAGAGACAGGGGTTTGATCCCTGGGTCCAGAAGATCCCCTGGAGAAGGGCATGGGAACCCACTCTAGTATTCTTCTCTGGAGAATCCCATGGACAGAGAAGCCTGGCAGGATACAGCACATAGGGTCGCAAAGAATTGGATACCACTCAAGAATCAAACTGAGCACACACCCAGTGTACTAGAAATGAAGGGAAAAGAGATTTATTTTTTCAAATGTTTTTTGCAAATATATTAGCACTTTGTAGAAATATGATGTTACTAATAATTTTCACATGTTTTTCCAAATCATAAAGCCAAATCTAGATATCATTTAGTGGCCAATATAGGACTGCAAGGAGATCCAACCAGTCCATCCTAAAGGAGATCAGTCCTGGGTGTTCTTTGGAAGGACTGATGCTAAAGCTGAAACTCCAATACTTTGGCTACCTCATGTGAAGAGTTGACTCACTGGGAAAGACTCCGATGCTGGGAGGAATTGGGGGCAGGAGGAGAAGGGGATGACAGAGGATTAGAAGGCTGGATGGCATCACCAATTCGATGGACATGAGTTTGGGTGAACTCCGGGAGTTGGTGATGCACAGGGAGGCCAGGCGTGCTGCGATTCATGGGGTCGCAAAGAGTCGGACACGACTGAGCGACTGAACTGATAGAACTCTTTCTGGCCAGATTCTTATCAGAAATCAGTATGAGAGTTATATTATAAGGCATCAGATCATATCAGTCGCTCAGTCGTGTCCGACTCTTTGCGACCCCATGAACTGCAGCACGCCAGGCCTCCCTATCCATCACCAGCTCTCGGAGGTCACTCAGACTCACATTCATTGAGTCAGTGATGCCATCCAGCCATCTCATCCTCTGTCGTCCCCTTCTCCTCCTGCCCTCAATCCCTCCCAGCATCAGAGTCTTCTCCAATGAGTCAACTCTTCGCATGAGGTGGCCAAAATACTGGAGTTTCAGCTTGAGCATCATTCCCTCCAAAGAAATCCCAGGTCTGATCTCCTTCAGAACGGACCGGTTGGATCTCCTTGCAGTCCAAGGGACTCTCAAGAGTCTTCTCCAACACCACAGTTCAAAAGCATCTATTCTTCGGCGCTCAGCCTTCTTCACAGTCCAGCTCTCACATCCATACATGACCACAGGAAAGGCCATAGCCTTGACTAGGCGAACCTTTGTTGGCAAAGTGATGTCTCTGCTTTTGAATATGCTATCTAGGTTGGTCATAACCTTCCTTCCAAGGAGTAAGCGTCTTTTAATTTCATGGCTGCAGTCACCATCTGCAGTGATTTTGGAGCCCAGAAAAATAAAGTCTGACACTGTTTCCACTGTTTCTCCATCTATTTCCCATGTAGTGATGGGACCAGATGCCATGATCTTCGTTTTCTAAATGTTGAGCTTTAAGCCAACCTTTTCACTCTCCACTTTCACTTTCATCAAGAGGCTTTTTAGTTCCTCTTCACTTTCTGCCATAAGGGTGGTGCCATCTGCATATCTGAGGTTATTGATATTTATCCCGGCAATCTTGATTCCAACTTGTGTTTCTTCCAGTCCAGCATTTCTCATGATGTACTCTGCATATAAGTTAAATAAACATGGTGACAATATACAACCTTGACGTACTCCTTTTCCTATTTGGAACCAGTCTGTTGTTCCATGACCAGTTCTAACTGTTGCTTCCTGACCTGCATACAGATTTCTCAAGAGGCAGATCGTGTGGTCTGGTATTCCCATCTCTCTCAGAATTTTCCAGAGTTTATTGTGATCTACACAGTCAAAGGCTTTGGCATAGTCAATAAAGCAGAAATAGATGTTTTTCTGGAACTCTCTTGCTTTTTCGATAATCCAGCGGATGTTGGCAATTTGATCTCTGGTTCCTCTGCCTTTTCTAAATCCAGCTTGAACATCAGGAAGTTCACGGTTCACATATTGCTGAAGCCTGGCTTGGAGAATTTTGAGCATTACTTTACTAGCGTGTGAGATGAGTGCAATTGTGCGGTAGTTTGAGCACTCTTTGGCATTGCCTTTCTTTGGGATCAGGATGAAAACTGACCTTTTCCAATCTTGTGGCCACTGCTGAGTTTTCCAACTTTGCTGGCATATTGAGTGTAGCACTTTCACAGCATCATCATTCAGGACTTGGAATAGCTCCACTGGAATTCCATCACCTCCACTAGCTTTGTTCGTAGTGATGCTTTCTAAGGCCCACTTGACTTCACATTCCAAGATGTCTGGCTCTAGGTCAGTGATCACACCATCATGATTATCTGGGTCGTGAAGCTCTTTTTTGTACAGTTCTTCTGTGTATTCTTGCCACCTCTTCTTAATATCTTTTGCTTCCGTTAGGTCCACACCATTTCTGTCCTTTATAGAGCCCATCTTTGCATGAAATGTTCCTTTGGTATCTCTGATTTTCTTGAAGAGATCCCTAGTCTTTCCCATTCTGTTGTTTTCCTCTATTTCTTTGCATTGATCGCTGAAGAAGGCTTTCTTATCTCTTCTTGCTATTCTTTGGAACTCTGCATTCAGATGTTTATATCTTTCCTTTTCTCCTTTGCTTTTCGCTTCTCTTCTTTTTGCAGCTATTTGCAAGGCCTCCCCAGACAGCCATTTTGCTTTTTTGCATTTCTTTTCCATGGGGATGGTCTTGATCCCTGTCTCCTGTACAATGTCACGAACCTCATTCCATAGTTCATCAGGCACTCTATCTATCAGATCTAGGCCCTTAAATCTATTTCTCACTTCCACTGTATAATCATAAGGGATTTGATTTAGGTCATACCTGAATGGTCTAGTAGTTTTCCCTACTTTCTTCAATTTCAGTCTGAATTTGGCAATAAGGAGTTCATGGTCTGAGCCACAGTCAGCTCCTGGTCTTGTTTTTGCTGATTGGATAGAGCTTCTCCATCTTTGGCTGCAAAGAATATAATCAATCTGATTTCGGTGTTGACCATCTGGTGATGTCCATGTATAAAGTCTTCTCTTGTGTTGTTGGAAGAGGGTATTTGCTATGACCAGTGCATTTTCTTGGCAAAACTCTGTTAGTCTTTGCCCTGCTTCATTCCGTATGCCAAGGCCAAATTTGCCTGTTACTCCAGGTGTTTCTTGACTTCCTACTTTTGCATTCCAGTCCCCTATAATGAAAAGGACATCTTTTTTGGGTGTTAGTTCTAAAAGGTCTTGTAGGTCTTCATAGAACCATTCAACTTCAGCTTCTTCAGCGTTACTGGTTGGGGCATAGACTTGGATTACTGTGACATTGAATGGTTTGCCTTGGAAACGAACAGAGATCATTCTGTCGTTTTTGAGATTGCATCCAAGTACTGCATTTCGGACTCTTTTGTTGACCATGATGGCCACTCCATTTCTTCTGAGGGATTCCTGCCCACAGTAGTAGATATAATGGTCCTCTGAGTTAAATTCACCCATTTCTCAGCTTTCCCTTTGAAGAGGGTAACAATAGTGGCATGACTGAAAGCTTGTAGAATTTCTTCAGTTCTCTATTTTCTGGAGAAGTATCTACACATTTCTAGAAGACATTGAACACAAAAGAAAACTATTGTTTAGATTACAGGCAATACTTAGCTTTTTTTCTTCAATATTGTATTTAAAGTTTTTGTTAGTCCTTATAATCTTAAAAAAGGATCTATGACAGCTACACAGTCTGTTCTTACCACTGCCATCACTGTCCTGTCAAGAAGTCAGTAAGGATGATAACTCTTTAAAGTTCTTTCCCTTCCTCTCGGCTGAAAGAAAACTGACAACTTCTTTGCATGTGGGCATTTACTTTAGATTCTTTGTGCACTACCCTTATAGGACTTTATTAATTCTTTAATTAATATATGCATTTATTTATTCAATAAATATTTACCAAGTGTATACTGTTTCAAGTACTATGCTAGAGCTAGGAACACAGAGACAATAAAACAGGAATTATTGTTTGTACTCATGATGAATGGTAAAACCCATAAGCAGAAGAAGTCAAAATAGTTTATATCTCACTAATGCTTATAATTGGCACCCTAAGAAATAAAAATACTCCATAATTTTTAATACATCTTCAGATTTATAAGGAGTACCCTAGGATAGTACATCAACATCATAAACATTGTGAAGTCGTGGCAGTGGTAAGGATTCCAAGTCACTATATCCCTTCAGCCTTGGTCTTTCCCCTCCATTTGTGGGAAAAATTGAGTTAGATTGCATGAACTGAAATGTTAATCTTTGCATTTCAGTGCACTATGCCAAATTTTCTCACCTTGCTAGGAGAGTGATGGAAATAGAGGGAGACCCTGACGAGTATCTAAGGACAAGTTTGGTTTCCTTGAGTCTAAAACTAAGGTAAAAAATTATGACAGGAAAACTGAGGATAACAAAAGCCAGAGAGACAACCAAGCAAATTATTGACAACCAGTATACTCCAGGGTATAAATTCTAGGCAAAACAACTCCAAGTTTCAAATTTGGAATTCAAGCATGGCTAGATTAGACTGAGAAAAGAGCAAGATGAGTTCAGGATGGAAACAGAACTGTATTTGTATAAAAACAAGAGAATACTTAGAGCACACCTTTGGGAAGAGCTGATGCATAGTAAATGGAATTAAGGGAGTAGATTAAAGTCTCGGGAATCTAGTAAGGAAAATTAAGATGTTGGCCATACATTTATGCTTCTTTTTATTAGTGTCATCTTTTCGATAGCTAGTATTGGCAGTATCGCCCATTCACTGGCTCTATAGGTACTGCTCTCAAGGCATAAATCTGGTAGTTGTAAATATATTGTTCCCTGATGAGGTTGGAGAAGGATCTTTGAATCTAGGTGCATAGCTTGTACAGTGAACTCTACGAACAAACATTGAATAGATTTAAATGGTGTTCTCTAGAGTTGAATGAAATTTTATCACACAACTTCTTTAGTTGCTGTCAATCTTTCAAAGTATGTCATTTAACCATTTAGGAGAGAAAAAAAGGCTTCTTTTTATATTTCAGAAACCTATTTTCCCTTTTTTATTATACTTTTTATTCCCCATAGACACACAAATTGAATGTATTTCTTTAAACAATAGCATACACTAATACACATCATATTTAATGATTTATTTATCAAAAACATGCATTTTGGGGGGTAACACTTCTTAAAATTATATCAGTACACAAAAATGGGAATATGCATGTAACATCTTCAGATATGCATTTCTTGGGGTTTTTTTTGCCCACTGTAGGCAGCTAGTGGGATCTTATTTCCCCAACCAAGGATGGGATGTATGCCCCTACAGTGGAAAGGTGGAATTGGAGTCCTAACCACTGGACCACCAGGGAATTCCCCATGTAAAAATTTTTTGAACGGTAATTATTATTAAAAATCTATATAATTATGATATATATGTATCTGTGTATATAATATACATTATATACTCTATAATATACTATAAAATCACATTATAACACAAATTTACTAATTTTATGCTGTTCTAAACAATTATAGTTTGTGATCATTTATGTGCACCTTTCGATTTCTTTGGTCCTATGAAGTTTTTCTTCTCATTCCCAGTCATTTAAAAAAATTAAATATATTTATTATTTGATTGAAGGATTATTGCTTTACAGAATTGTGCTGGTTTTTGTCAAACCTTAATATGAATCAGCCATAGGTATATATATGTCCCCTCCTTCTTGAACCACCCTCTCATCTCCCTTCCCATTCCACTCCTATTGAAAATAGGTTTAACCCTTATAAAGTATGCTTTTTTACAAGTTTTCACAGAATTTTACCTTTTCACTTGTGATTGGCTTCATTTTATGCTGCCCAATGAGATTATTTAATTCTGATATAGGATATCAGTTTTCCCCATACTTTAATTTCTGTTTAATACCCCCCTTTATAATCCATTTTATTTTAAAATTCTTAGATGTGAATAAGGATTTTTGTCCTCCCTATATTTCAATAGTTTTTACAGACACATTTAAGCCTAGATTATCTTCATTGTATAGGCGAAAAATAAGAGAACCAGAAGGAAACAATAGAAAATCAATATTACTTTAGTGAATTGGAGTCAGATAAAGGAACTAGGTTGAGTAAAGAAATGATTATAAAATCAGATTTTAAGCATATGAATTTGAAGACAAATGCTTCTTTTATAAGCTCACCTCTGTATACCTGCAATAGCTTATCAACTGATTGTCATCTCAGAAGTATAACTCTCCTCTACCTACAACCTGTGATTGGCCAGATAAATGACTTAATCATTTTATATTCTAAACACGACAGATTATAGGGCTTTCCAGATGCTGCTGGTGGTAAAGAACCCACCAGCCAATCCAGGAGACGTGAGGGTTCAGTCCCTAGGTCGGGAGATCCCTTGGAGGACGGCATGGCAACCCACTCCAGTATTCTTGCCTGGAGAATCCCATGGACAGAGGAGCCTGGTAGGCTCCAGTCAGAGTTGGAAACAACTGAAGCAACTTAGCAGGCATGCACTGCTGCTGCTAAGTCGCTTCAGTCGTGTCTGACTCTGTGCGACCCCATAGATGGCAGCCCACTAGGCTCCCCCATCCCTGGGGTTCTCCAGGCAAGAACACTGGAGTGGGTTGTCATTTCCTTCTCTGTGGGTTATATATAGTGTACCTTACTGTTAAACCTTAATAAGTATGAACACTGAAATATGGCAATGTTTTAATACATCTCCATACTTTATTAAGCCATCTAGCTTGAAATATTGTGAATGAGTGTGAGATTTCCCCAAAAGAAAAGTAACATTTAGTTAGGTTAGATGTCAAGTTGCTAGCTTACCCCATATAAAAGTCAATATGTACCAAGTCATATTACTGAATTTGCTCTACACTGCTAGGAGGTTGTTGAACTCAATTACAGAAATGTGCAGAGCTTGATTTGATGTGTGAGGAGGTTAGGAGACCACAATCAATTAAAAAGAACACATGTATATCCTGTTCTGGGGAAACAGTTGTTTTAGTATCCCTTGTTCAGTTTCTGCTTTTTTCTCTGAGTTTTTCTGAACATAAGAGAACAAAAGGTTTAATAATTCCCCAGTTTCATTTGGAATTATTTTGTCAGCAATATCTAATAGGAAGACATGTGATTGTTGTTTTACTTGAATGAAGCCTTAGGCAGATACAATTAAACACACTGTACTTTTTTAAAATTTTTCTCACGTAGCAAAACCATTTGAAAACGGACAATATTTGGACATCTATGGAATTACAAGGGACCAGGCTGGAGAATATGAATGCAGTGCAGAAAATGATGTGTCATTTCCAGATGTGAAAAAAGTGAAAATTGTCGTAAACTGTAAGTCCCATCACCTTTTATTAAAAAATTTCAAAGGGAAGATTAAACACCTAGAAAATACTGTCTGAAGCTTATGTTGCTATTTTTTAAGAGGAAGTCTATTGATAAACAATACTTTTTGGCAGTGCAAATGTTTGCCTGTTAAAATATTGATTGAATTGTTTTAGTAACATCAATTGCCCCAAGTAATCCTACAATAATTCAGTTTAATGGATAGATGGCAATGTTTTCAATATAATCCCAATCCTAAACTGTGGTATCGTTATTTCTGAAGCATCCTGGACTCATGGGCTTGTCTTCATTCTCATGGGTTTCACTTGAAGTGTATTCTGATTAAATTTAAGTGTGGAATTCCAGAAGCATGTTGTTTTATACTTAAAGAGAAAAGCTGTTACTATGATATTCCTATCATTTGAGTATTTAATTCTATTTGGCTTGGACAATATTGAGAAAATGAATTTTTTTCCTGAAACTCATTATTAGGAAGTTAGATTATTAAGTGATACTTGCAGAACAATCAATGTCATTATGTTACACCCTTCTTCTAAATGCATTTCAAAACACTGATGACAGATATTTTTTCATTAATAGCTTATTTCACGTATTATGATCTCAACAGTAATGACTGAAATAGTTTTTACTTTTCAGAGATACTCCCTTAGTCTTTCTCTCAAAATTGTTCACATTGTTTGACTTAATCTAATTGAATATTTGGGGGATAATAGTATTTTACTAGAAGTGTTTTCAAGCTACAACTTTAAATTTTTTTCCCTCACATTTATAAATCTTTCTCTATGCAGCCAATGTTAATAATGAATGCATAGAATTCTACCATAGATCAGAAGAAAATTTTCCAAATAGATCCCCAGGTGCTAACACTAAGCATTTTTCACATATTTAATCTCAATTTTATGAGTCAAAAGTATCTATTAAAACACACTCAGTATTGAGTATTGCCAGGGCAAATTATTGCCACCAACTAACATTTGTCAGTGGCTAAGCTATACATTTGGTCCTGACTTGTTGAAGAAGACCCTGATGCTGGGAAAGATTGAACTCAGGAGGAGAAGAGGTTTACAGAGGATGAGATGGTTGGATAGTATCACCTACTCAATGGACATGAGTTTGAGCAAACTCTAGGAGATGGTGAGGAACAGAGAAGCCTGGCATGGGGTGGCAAACAGTTGGACATGACTGAGTGACTGAACAACAACTGAGCAAATGTGCATAATGCCAGAATGAGGCAGTTTCTAGAGCAGAGTTTCTTATATAATATTCTGAGACAAACTTCAGAAGAGTCACCCAAAAGGTTACTAGAAATGGAAAATCTGTGTTCCACCAGGCCTACTGAATAAAAATCTTTAGGGTATATGGCCTGGAAATATGCATTTATGAAAAGTTTCCATTGAATCTTAGGACTCTTGTTGCAGTGAATTAATTAATAAATATTATTCACTCAAAAATTTCTGATTATTTTATCACTAGCCATGCTTATCTGAACATGAGTCTACAGATTTTATTGTTGGGGGGATTGAGAGAAGAGGTGAGAAATAGGCTGAAAGGAGGTAATACTTTTAGCAATGAGCCCTAAGAAAAGAGAAAGCAGAGCCAATCTGTCAAACAAGCAAGACACCCAGCCTGACAATACAGCCTACTCTCAACTCTTAGAATTAGTGCATCTCTACAGTGATGTCTCCCATGGGGATACAGTTGAAAACATGCTGCCATATGGATTTACATGGGTCTGTACTCCATATATAATCCACTTGTGTGTGTGTTCACACTTTTGTTTCTATCCCTTTTACCTCTCTGACTTTAGTTCATTGTCACTTATTTAACTTGATTTTTTTTTTTTTATTCTAACAACTTGGTACTTTAGACTGATACAGTTCGTAAGGATGCAGAAATATGGACAGAAATTGAATTGAGAGAAAGACTGACCAATGAGTTATCATCTGAAGGATTTGTGTAGAGAGAAGTGTCCTTATATAAAGCAGAAGGACAGAAATTAGGGAGACAGATGTCAAAAGCTGTGAGGGATCTGCCACAATTTCACAAATGCTGACCGAAGACAGAGACAAAGGGCAATTTATTACTCATAGAAATAGCAATAGCCAGAGTATTCTCATTTTCTCATGTCAGTTCCCCAAGTCCCAATTTATGCAAGGTGATATGATGAGGGTTAAGAGAAATCTATACACACAGTAGGTTTATGTCATAGCTGAGGTTCCTTTGGCTTAGAAACTCAATTTTTTTCATATATAATGGCAGCAAGCAAACCAGCCTTTTGCCACAGAGAGAGAAATTATCTTTATGATACTGGACCATAAACAAACCTGCCCTTTGCTCCATGGAGAGAACCACTTCTATCTTCCAAGACTGTTCGCTATACAAATATCCTTGAAAAGATTGTCAGGAACAAAAGCTATCAGTGCCTCTGCTCACAAGATGTGCAGAAACACAGGAGACCCCTGGAAGATTGTCTTCAAACACAAAATGGGAGGAGGAAAGTTGAAGCATAGCCTCGAGACATTCCATCAGTTGAAAAGGGTGCTTCAGTGGCTTTTGTAGGGTTTCAGACATCTCAAACAGGTAGAAAGGAAAGTGTTGTTAACCAACCTTAACATGAGAAGGAAAATCAGAGGGAAAAAGGGGAAAGTAAAAAAAAAAAAAGTTAAGGATGTGTTTATTATAGTTGTAATACAGGCTATGTTTTATAAGAATTAATTTCAGTTGAAGTATAATCATAAGTGGAAATATTGATACCAACATAATATTAAAAATATTAAGAAAATGAACTCAACAGGACTTTTTACATGAATTTAAACCTTCAATGTTTACTGTTGCTTCTCAAATTATAACTTTGGTAGCTAACATTTTCTTAAATGTGCCATGAAGAACTGAATACTGATCGATCAGTTAAATTTACATCTCTTGAATAAATATTTTGTGTAAGTTTGATCAGATTTCTGGTCATGCCCTAAATTTTGCCTTAGTTTGGAACAATTTTGTCACATGTATACCAGTGATATACAGCCATGTAGGTGTTTGAGTGTAAGTGTATATGTTTCTGGTTTTGAGGAAATGTGAAAAGTATTAATTTTGTGAATTCACCCCTTTCAAAGTCAGAAACTGAGCACTATCCGTGGGTTTTACTGATTTCCCAAAGGAAATTAGCCAAAACCTACTGAACAAACTTCAGTTTGTCAAAGCCCAAAATTGAGCACAGTGCTCTGTAGCCAGCATGAAACTTCGTGTCCCCTGATAATCTGAAGATTCCCTGAAGATAGAATTACACCAGGTTCAAGGCAGCCCTCTTTTCATGGTTATTAATCAATATTGATTGCGCATATAAAATTGCAGTAGCTTTGTGAATAACTTGAAGAGAAACTTTGTCCCTGTTCCCAAATGAGGTTCAAGATGGAACGTAATAAATTTTCATAAGCTCTGGTACATTCAGTTATGCAGAAGTCAATTTGAGGAAGAGATTTATGTTCCCTCTAATTTAGAAATATGTACTATGTTAGTATCCATCTAATACATCTGCCTCATTCACTGCATATAGGCATATGTGTATTTCTCATACCTACAGTAAATAATATTCACCACATACTTTGTACTCATAGCACTTTCATGTGGATTTCTATTTAATTAAATTAAACAACACTTTAATGAAATCATTGGTATATTTAACTTATTTTGTATAGATTGGACTAGTTTGTTGATCAAATAAGCACATTATGAGTTATTTACAGAAATTTAAAGAATAAATTTATTTACATATAGGTTCTTTTTGAGTTGTTTATTAAATTTTAAGCTTTTATACAAAACTTTGTTTCTGGGTAGGTAGATTTTGTAGATGATTATTCTCCTGTTTTTCTCTGTATATTCTTTTATCCATTTGTATGTGAATATAGTATATTCATGATTTACAATAATGGCACCCCACTCCAGTACTCTTGCCTGGAAAATCCCATGGACAGAGGAGCCTGGTGGGCTGCATGGCGTCGTGAAGAGTCGGACACGACTATGCGACTTCACTTTCACTTTTCACTTTCCTACATTGGAGAAGGAAATGGCAACCCACTCCAGTGTTCTTGCCTGGAGAATCCCAGGGACAATGGAGCCTGGTGGGCTGCCGTCTATGGGGTTGCACAGAGTCGGACACGACTGAAGCAACTTAGCAGCAGCAGCGGCAGCATAGCTATAATAAATATATGAATATATACATTTCTTTATATTTGCTTATGTATGTATATACACACATCTACAAGCAATTGCATAAGAAATATGTGTACATACTTCTATGTCTTGGACTTCTCATGTGGCTCAGTGGTAAAGAATCCACCTGCCAATGAAGGAGATGTGGGTTCGATCCCTGGGTCAAGAACATACCCTGGAGAAGGAAATGGCAACCCACTCCAGTATTCTTGCCTGGGAAATCCCACAGACAGAGGGGACCGGCGGGCTAGAGTCCATGGAGTTGCAAAAAGTCGGACACAACTTAGTGACTAAGCAACAACATATGTATTACATATAAAATATGTAACTATATATGTATATTTCTCATCAAATTGAAAAAAACTCAAAAGAAATCATGACATTTATCATAAATAGACGTTAAGAGATTAATACACACACACATAAGAAGAAAGAAAAAAATGTGAACCAGCTGATTAGCTAAGCCAAAGGGAGCTAGTGGATTCAATTTGGACAGATTCTCTGTTTTATCTGCATTTGCATTCCAACCCTGGAAGTGGCCTAGAGGGTACTTGTTCCATAATTTTTATTGTTAATTAAAAGTGGAAAAAATGAATATCCATAAAGCCCATGGACTCAATTAAATTTGGATAAAAAAGAAATGAGAAACCAGGTCTAAAAAATCAGTAAGCTGATTCATGGGAGTCAAATCTAGAATCTAGAAAATGTAGATTATATCTTAGACTAATCAAGATCTCATTAGGGAAGCAGAATCTCAGATATTAGAAATCAGGAAATCCTGTAAAACCTAGCCCTTCAAAATGAATGCTGCTGGTACAAAGGGCAGGGTTATCTGATCTTGTGACAAGTTGTTCATTTTCCACTTTATTTGTATGTACTTTTTCAATTAAGAGTAACTCTTTTAGAGCTTCCCCAGTGACTCAGAGGTAAAGAGTCTGCCTGCAATGCAGGAAACATGGAAGAGGCCTGTTTGATCCCTCAGTGGGGAAGATCCCCTGAGGAGGAAATGGTAATCCACTCCAGTATTCTTGCTGGAAAAATCCCATGGACAGAGGAGCCTGACAGGCTACAGTCCATAGGGTTCCAGAGTCAAATACTACTGAGCGACTAAACATATACACACACTTTTAGAAATGCAGGCCTTATAGTCAGGTATCACTTATTTGAACCCTTGTTATATAATTTACTGAGCTTTGAGATCTTGGGAAATCACTTTACCTTTCTGAGTCTCAATTTCCAATTCTGTAAATTTGGAGCAATAATAGATAATTTTCAAGGTTTGAGTAAAGATTAAATCAGATGATACGATATACATACAGCACCTATCACAGTGTTTGGCCCACTGTTAACAACTGAAAATATATATATCTCTCTTTGCATGAATTTACTCTAGAATGTAAGCTCTGTGTCATAAGGGATTTTCCTTTCCTTTCTGCAATAAAATGTTCCTGGTCACATAGAGCAGCATCAGGTTTATAGGAGGCTCTCAAAAAATAGTCGATGGGTGAACCCTTTTAAAGATTAGCATTAACAAAGTGTAATGCAATCTTTAAAGAAGTTTAGACAAAATAGGAAAGAGATATTAGGTTTGTTCCAAAATTATATATATTTTTCTCCCGGACAATAAGACTAACTTATTTCTGATACCATTTGTTTAACCAAAATTATCAGGTGGATTCAATAAAGATAGATTGCCATTTATATAGTGCTTTCACCAGAGAAAAGCTTACTTCCATTTTTTACAGATAAGAAAATTAAAGTTCAATGAGATTGAAATTATTAATAGCATCCTGATTTTTAAGAAGAGAAAGACATGAAGAAAAGAAGGTAATAATTAACCAGAAAAAAATAGGTCAACTAATTTAAGGTAAAAAGAGGTGTGGATATTATTTCAATTTTCACTCATGTCTGTAAGATTATATATTGATCATTGTATTGGGAATCAGAAATTATTTTGCACACAGAATATCCAATAAAATAGAATTCAGTAATTCTTCTTGTGGTCAAAAGGTAAAGATACTTTTGATTGCACTATGAACTAAGATTTTATCTAGTAAATCACAGGCACATATTTGTGCATTATTTTGCATCTGATACATATTCATTTATGCAAATATACACTTTATCTTCCAATATAGCTAACTCCAAACATGTGGAATAGAATGTACCAATTAGTATAACTTAGTACAATTGTATCAAAGCCTGAAATGAGGGGCCACCAGGGAGAGATAAGAAGAGGAAGAGGACTCTGAGGAAATGACCACTTTTCTTAGGCTGTTCATAAAGTTTTCTCCAAAACTTTGGGCAAGTTAGATATACATGTCCTGTATACAACTAGAAGAAATGGCAGGTGACAAATATATACTTTAAATACAGAGAAAAACTCAGCATTCAGAGTTGGAATTGGACAAAGATACTGTCATAGGACCATAAGAAAAATAAGCATTATTTGTATTCACAATTATCACCTAAGCTTTTGTTTCTGTTCCATTTTGTGCCCCTACCTTAATTTTGCCTTTTTTTCATCTTTCACATGGCTTTTAATTTAAGCTACTGTCCTGTTTTTAAATTTCTTGATAAGGTAATTAACACCTGGAACAACTCAGGACATAAAAAACACATATTGTTTTTCTTCTAAATGAAATACTAGTTCATAAGACATTTATAGAATAATGAAGCACTTTAGTAAATCTACATTTATCTATGTATTTATTTACCTATTTACTTATTGCTTACTGTGACACTATCAAGGTCTTAGGGCCAGGGATATGAGTCTTCAATCAGTTCAGTATCTAGGAGAGGAGAAAGACAAAAGAAACATGAAGTTGTAATAAACTGTGGCAAATGCTTTGATAAACCATTCATAACCTGCTGCTGCTGCTAAGTCACTTCAGTCGTGTCCGACTCCGCGTGACCCCATAGACGTCAGCCCACCAGGCTCTCCTGCCCCTGGGATTCTCCAGGCAAGAAAACTGGAGTGGGTTGCCATTTCCTTCTCCAATGCATGAAAGCAAAAAGTGAAAGTGAAGTTGCTCAGTCGTGTCCGACTCTTAGCGACCCCATGGACTGCAGCCCACCAGGCTCCTCCATCCACGGGATTTTCCAGTAGTCAAGGTTATCAGAAAGATGCCTTTGGGTATCAGTGAAAGCTTCCAAGAGGCCTTGACCTTGATGATGTCTGAAGGATAAAACTGAATTTGATAAGTATTCAAAAAAGGTACGAAAAAAAAAAAAGATCCCTGGGTTGGGAAGATCCCCTGGAAAAGGGAAAGGCTACCCACTCCAGTGTTCTGGCCTAGAGAATTCCATGGACCATATAGTCCATGGTGTTGCAAAGAGTCAGACATGACTGAGTATGAGACTTTCTTTCCTTTCAAAAAAAGAAAATAAAGGAAAGGGTGATCTCCCTGACAGAAACAGAAGAATTTGCTTAACCCCTTAGGAATTAGGGAGCATGGCTCTGCTTGATCTGTCAGACTGCCATGAGCTGGAGGAGATCAGAAAGGGAAACAGAAAGAAGGGTGGGAGTGGGTAGTATAGAGGAAGCAGGGCCAGATTCAGTGCAAGTTCATGAATTTTCACAGGCAGACATAGATCCAGTGTTTCACTATCAAAGAAGAATAGCTGAGATCATAAAACTATTCAGAGATATATCTGAATATTAAAGAAATGTATTTAAATATTTTTTTTATTTCCTACATACATGAGTTGTACTTGAAAGACTTAGGTTTTGTCATAGCAAGGACAAAGGAGAGAATTAAAATGATAACACTGAGTACAACTGCGTCTAAGAGAGATGTGAAGAGCTAAGAAATTTGAAGGAAAATCTCTATAGATATTGAACACGGAATATTAGAAACATGATAATCACTCAGAAAACATATTTTTAAATAAAGCATTTTTCTCAATCAAACAACATAAATATATACAAATTAAATCTTTTCACCTTGGGACTTTCATGGTTTAACAATTACAAATTTAATTCTATGGTTAATACAATCCCTTATTTGAAGCAAAACTGTGTTATTAAACATGCAGCTAAGCAATACATGATTTCTTCTATTGAGGGCAACATAATTGGTCCTTTGTTTTAAATCTAAGACTTATACTTCAGTTAATGACTAGAGTACAAAGCTATTTTTACTTAATGAGTTTGCTACCCAATTTAATCTATTCTTCCATACTTTCATTGAGGTTTTGAAAGGGTCTTTAGTGTTAAGTGTCTATGAGTGATCATTGACCCAGTTGTTGATAGAAAGTCAAAATGCATCTTAAGTGACCAGATGGCCAAATTTTTATTATTTCAATTTTTTTTTTAGTTTCCTAAAAATGAGAGATGAAACTATTTTCTCACTTTAGTATGTAAGCAAAAATTTGTGCTCAATGACAATCACGGTTTGTTATGTTTGTTTTTGATTCTTCCTAGATTAGCATTTATCCCTTTAGAAAAAAGATATATACCAAGTATTAGATATAATAGAGATTGACCATCAGAGATTGACCATCAACTATCAGTAAGAAAGCAATTTCTAACAGATTGAAAATGCTTTAGATTGAAAATGATTCCATGCCAAACTGAAGAAAAGAGGTAAAGTCAAAAAAAGAAATACCAAATATTAATATATGTCACACACTTGTGTGTGTTTATACTTCTATAATATTGTTCTCATCCAGATCCACGCTCTAGTAAGCTGCCTAAGGGTCAAAATCTGAGAACTCTTTCTGAATGTATTTTTCAAACTGATCTTGGAACTTGAAACCTTGCACAACATGCAGCTTATAAACCTGTATTTAAGTCCAGCTTATCAGCAAACTTTCTCAGTAAGCATATGTATCAAGCAAGATAATTTATGGAACTGAATTCTTTATAACTGAACACTTGAGAGCAACGCAGAATTAATCTTCTTGAATCTTTTATGTATCGTCATAATTGAACTTCACAAGAATTCTTAAGTTGTCTGTGTCTGCTATTGCACATGTGTGCATGCTTTGTGTTCAGTGCAGTTCAGTCACTAAGTCGTGTCTGACTTTTTGCAACCCTGTGGATGGGACTGCAGCACGCCAGGCTTACTTGTCCATCACCAACTCCCAGAGCTTACTCAAACTCATGTCCTTTGAGTTGGTGATGCCATCCAACCATCCCATCCTCTGTCATCCCCTTCTCCTCCCATCTTCAATCTTTCCCAGCATCAGGATTTTTTTCAAATAAGTCAGTTCTTCACACCAGGTGGCCAAAGTATTGGAATTTTAGCTTCAGCATCAGTCCTTCCAATGAATATTCAGGACTTTCCTTTAGGATGTATTGGTTTGATGTCCTTGCAGTTCAAGGGACTCTCAAGAGTCTTCTCCAATACCACAGTTCAAAAATATCAATTCTTTGGTGCTCAGCTTGCCTGGAAAATCCCATGGACAGAGGAGCCTGGTAGGCTGCAGTCCATGGGGTCGCTGGGAGTCGGACAGACTGAGTGACTTCACTTTTACTTTTCACTTTCATGCATTGGAGGAGGAAATGGCAACCCACTCCAGTGTTCTTGCCTGGAGAATCCCAGGGATGGGGGAGCCTGGTGGGCTGCCGTCTATGGGGTCGCACAGAGTCGGAAACGACTGAAGCGACTTAGCAGTGGCAGTAGCAGCAGCAGCTTTCTTTATAGTCCAACCCTCACATCCATACTTGCCTACTAGAAAAACCATAGCTTTGACTAAATGGGCCTTTGTCGGCAAAGTAATGTCTCTGCTTTTTAATATGCTGGCTAGGTTGGTCATAACTTTTCTTCCAAGGAGCAAGTATCTTTTAATTTCATGACTACAGTTACCATCTGCAGTCATTTTGGAGCCCCCTAAAATAAAGTCTGCCACTGTTTACACTATTTTCCCATCTATTTGCCATGAAGTGATGGGACTAGATGTCATGATCTTAGTTTTCTGAATGTTGAATTTTAAGCCAGCGTTGTTATTCTCCTCTTTCATTTTCATCAAGAGACTCTTTAGTTTACTTCTTCTCTTTCTGCCATAAGGGTTCTATCATCTGCATAGCTCACTTTACTAATATTTCTCCCAGCAATCTTGATTCCAGCTTGTGCTTTCTCCAGCCCAGCGTTTCTCATGATGTACTCTGTGTTTGAGTTAAATAAGCAGGGTGACAATATACAGCATTAATGTGCTCCTTTCCCGATTCAGAGCCTGTCTGTTGTTCCATGTCCTGCTCTAACTGTTTCTTCTTGACCTGCATAGATATTTCTCAGGAGGCAGGTCAGGTAAAAAAAATCTTCCTGTAATGCCGAAGACCCTGGTTCAATGCCTGGGTTGGGAAGATCCACTGGAGTAGGGAAAAAGCTACGCACTCCAGTAATCTGGCCTCAAGAACTAGTCCATGTGGTGGCAAAAAGTCAGACAGGATTGAGCAACTTTCACTTCCTTTCTGTGATACAAGTATCTAAATTTATTAGGAACAACATGGATTCAACTGCCAGCAGACAGGAAGCAAAGGTTTAAAGCAGCTGTTTGACTGTAGTGTAAAACCATTCTAAATAATCTTGTTGTTTTGGTTTGTGAATTATTTGAGCAGTTATTAAGTATGATGATTTTATTCTTCCATGCATTGCTGGCAAATTTGGGCAAGCTATTTATATTTTTTTTTCCTTTAAAATTGTAATCTCATGGAAAGAATAAGTACAACAATAGAGAAATAAATTTCAGAGTGTTTCAAACTGGGGTTGCTGTGCATGCAATGGAGTGTGACAAATGGTAACAAAACAGAATGTGAAATCAGGCAAATATGATTTCTAATCCCAGCTCAGACCAATACAGTACTGGGAAAATTATCAAACTCTCATAGACTCAGTTTTCTTATATTAAACACACACATACATACACAAATGGGGGATAATTATACCTACTTTGAAGATTTGCTCTGAGGATTGTGTCATAATACTCTTAAAATAGCAGTGTGACTAGCACAAAGCAAGCAACCTTCTATATTGTATGTATTAGTATTAATATATGGCACATATCACATTACCCTAATTGTTTATGTGTTAACTTTCACCTGTGGCCTGTGAGCTCTTTAAAGAGTCAGAGTCCTCTTTTATGCTTAAGGCGGTATACAGTGGTTCCAGGGACAAGCTCTACAGCTGGTCACCCTGGCTTTGAATTCTACCTCTGCCATTATGAAGCTTGGTCAAATCATCAAGCTGTGTGTGTCAGTTTCTAAACTATTAAGTGAAGACTATGAGGTAAGTTGGACAGCCAGGTGGTGCAGTGGTAAAGAACTCGCCTACCAATACAGGGGACATAAGAGATACAAGTTTGATCCCTGGGTCAGGAAGATCCCTTGCAGGAGGGGATAGCAATCTACTCCAGTATTCTTGCCTCAAGAATTCCATGGACAGAGGAGCCTGGCAGGCTACGGTCCACAGGGTACCAAAGACTCAGACATGACTGAAGCGACTTAGCATACACTTGAGCTAAGTTAAGGCATAAAAAGGTTTATTGTATTATTTTAAATCTCAATATCTAACATATCTGGTGATGCATGTCTATAGGTTTAATACATAAATAAAATAAATATAAAACAAGCACACATGAAATTCAAGATAGTAATTGGAAAATCACCCAAGTTCTTTTGTCTTATGGATATATGCCTGGGTAACTTTTGAAATTAGATCATAGAGTTGGAATGATCCACTAGAAATGGAATCCTGAAATCCTGATTCTAGGTCTGAGGCTATTTCATTATACCAGCCTGCATCCATGTAAATAAAAAATAAATTTTAATTATTTTCAGTAAACTCTGTAAACACCAGAGACTTTGAGAAAGATAGTTTTGTCTGAAGGGTAAGGAAGCAAGATCACTGTGGGCAAGGAGAAAAAGGTTTGAATAACCAGAATATGCACAGGTGCTACCTGTCAGAATGGCTGTCACTGAAATAAAGAACCAAGACTCTTAAGATTCTCAGTGAACAGATAAAACAATCACAATAAATAATCCTTGGGAATGACTCTGCACTCAAAATAAGTTTGTTCATGTATTGTATGAAATAAGATATTTTAATAGCGAATGTAATGAAGTCTCAGCAACCTGTCTGCTTGCCCTAGCCAATAAAGGTAACAGAAATGCAAAAACTACCCAAAACAACCCCCCCAAAAATGCCCCTTGTGAGGAGGCATGAAACAGTTACAGTTTTTATAGGTAAAATGAAAGATGATATAGTTCTATTTAGAATATTCTGTGTATGTTCCAGGCTTAAGAGTCACTGCTCTATTCTTATTGCTGTGAGGTCATAGTTCATTCAGTTTATCAAAAACTTACAAAGTAGTTTGGTGCTAATTTCTATCTTATATGCACACTCTCCAGTTGTTTCAGAATTAGAACTGGTGATTTGGATAATATTTCTAGATTTTTAAATAATACAGTGAGACATGTTAGCTTAATGCATATAATTCTTTTCTTTAATAAATCATACTTTGACCTAGCCTATACAAATCAGCATTCTGTAGCCTAGAGCAGATGTTCAAAGAGTTTCTGCATTTGGTTCAAGCAGCTAGTGTACATTTACATGACAGGATGGAGGAAGTGTACCAGTAATTAGCTGAAGTTCACAAATGGCTACATTTGTTAATGCTGTTTCACATTTGTGAGCATATTGGTTTTGCAAACTGTTCTATTTTTCTCTGTGGATGTTGAAAGGACTTTGAAGCTCAGTGCAATTCACATGCAGATGCAGTCCTTGCTAAAGCCTCCCATGAACTGTTCTGCATAGCCCAACAAAAAGAGCTGAATCTGATCATCTGTGGCTTTGGGGGAGTCAAGTTGCATAACTCTAAGAATCCAATGTCCTGATGGGATTTTCAAAGATAGTCCGATGGGACAGAAATTTCAAGTTGTTTATCAAAGCCTATTTTTATCTTCTTCCAGAACAGCCCGCCTTTCTCCCCAACCGATCTTGGACTGCAGGGACTAACTTGTTTAAGGGTTAGTTCTGGCTCTGTGACTGAGTTCCAGTGAATGAAAAATGAGCAGAAATGACCTAGGTCACTTCCAGGCTTGACCTACAGCTGCCCAGGAGGAGTTATATGCATGTTATCCTTCCTGACTAGTTGGAATAGTAACCACCAGGGTGATCTTGAAAGCTAACGATTGGCAAGAAGAAAGCTATCATTTTCTTGAGCCTCTGAGTGATTTTATACCAAAAAATACCCCTACCTCATTATCTCATTTCACTAATAACCTTTTATTGATCTGAAACATTATGAATTATTAGGTGAATGAGAAATAACCTTCCTTTTCACTGACTTACTGCATGTTTAAGTCTATTTGTTATCATAGCTTAGCCTCTTCTTGGAGAAGGTAATGGCAACCTACTCCACTATTCCTGTCTGGGAAATTTCATGGACAGAGGAGCCTGGAAGGCTGTAGTCCAGGGAGTCACAAAAAAGTCAAACATGACTTAGAGACTAAACAAAGAATGGCCCCTTCTGACTGGTATTCTCAAAGATTTGAGCTCAAATCTTCTGTACAGACTAATATTTTTGCCTCATATAATTCTTTAAAAATATAGCCAGAAGAAATGATTAAAAGATTCCTGAGAAGAGGAAGAAGATAATGAATCTTTCCTTCCTACAAAGTGAGGCATAGCCTACTGAATCTACATTTGCACATTTTGTCAGTCATGATAAAAAAAATTTATAAATATCATGCCTTTGAGGCTTCATATGATTTTGCTCAGAAAACACAACCAAATTCAAAATAGCATCTGGCCATCAACCTCTGATATGAACTTTCCTGACAAAGTGTGACTTGGAGGCACAGAAGATGGAACAACTGTTGGAAAACCTCCAAAACTTAATTCTGGCCCCAAACCCGTATATAGAAGGCATGTCTACAAAGTATAAAGCTCAGAAAGTTAGAAAACACACACACACACAATGGTATACTTCACTTTGCCTCGTGGAAGAAACAACTATACCATCTTGAAAGAAAACAGAGAACTTAAGTTTCCTTCCTGAGCTTCTGCTCTCTGACTCAAAAATTTCCAGGCAAAACTGGAATTCTCCTTTCTGTGTATGGTTACAGTTTTGAAGGTAGTCAGAATATTATTCCCTTGTTCTCACCCTGCTTTCCTTTATCCACTGGCCCCCTGCACATTATGGTCTATGTTTTCAGAATTTAAAAATTTGTATTTAGTAAGAAAAAGATGACAAGAGTACTAAAACCAGACAGTGTTGGGGCCTGTAGCTTTCCATCATTTCCAAGTATTATACTATCAGGGATAAAAGGTCACAGAGGAACTCAGGTTAATCCTGTAAATTGTATTTGATTCATCCTGATAGACACAGGACAGGAGATGCTAGCTGTGACCATGGACATGTTCTACACGTTGACGTAAGAAATGCATCCAGTCAGGGAGACAGGGTTGGGATATTTACATTGCATACCTGTGTGCTAGGAAGCATCAGTTCAAATCAGAACTCTACACGGTAAGAAATGGGATGTTCAGAGGAACTGTAAATATACAAATATGCTCCAGAATAAGAAAAAAAGAGCACACTTTTAAAAATAAACTTGAATAAATATGTTATTTAAATGATTGGCTATAGTAATAGGCAGAAAATGTTCAAAAACTTACTAAACATACTTCATATGAAATAAGAAGGTATTTCTTCCACAAAATAACATCACAAACCATAGAAAATAGGCTGAGATGAAAGGAGAAGAAAAACACCAATAAGGTACATTAGAAAAATAACCAATTGTGATGCAGAAAAAACTCATGAAAGCTGGTGACCTGTTATTTCCTACCATCAAAACTATACTAGATACAGATAAAAACCCCTCCCAGTACTGAGCATAAGAAATTGCAAGGAACTATATGAACATTACAATATGCCTTTTTTAGTATAGCAAAGGTTGAGTCAATATAAGAAACACAAATTGGAAGCCTGAAAGTACCACAAAATACTATTCCATCAGGCAAGGAGCCCTTATTCCCTGGAGGTGTGAAATCTGATTTTAAATTGCCAATGTTGAGAGACTCAACACAAAAACTGGGTCTTTTTTGGCACAGAAACTCAAATTAATAATACCTCTCTTCCATAAATGTTAGGCAATGTATGGGTAACATACTCGGATGAAACAGAACACAAAAACTCACTGTTCTATGTCAATCCCTGTCTTGATACAGGGTGATGGGGTGAAGGACAGGCGATCATAGGAAAGCAAATTATTCTCCAGGAATTCCCAATTGCAAGGTTCCCTCTTCTAGATGTAGGATTGCATTGTATTCCCTGTAAAGTTTAAGATATGCTAAGTGGTGTGGGGAGGGAGGAGGGAGGGGGGTTCAGGATGGGGAACACATGTGTACCTGTGGCGGATTCATTTTGATGTATTGCAAAACCAATACAATACTGTAAAGTTAAGTAAAATAAAATTTTAAAAAATGCAATAATAAAAAAAAAGAAAATTCAGTTTAAAGTGGCTCTATGGTGACTGGCCCCTTAGATGTCTGACAGAAGAGAAACTAATGTACACTGTAGAACATATTTTAAATACAAAGCTCAAAATTTTTCCATAAGGTCTGTTTAACATGAGTTTTCAATCAAAAATTTAGTGCACAAATGAGAAAGCAAGTCATCAGCAGAGAAACAAACAGTAAAATAAAATGTAAGTAATAGAATTCCAGTTGGAAGATTTAAAACCCTAAAAGATGATGCTGTGCAAGTGCTCCACTCAGTATGTCAGCAAATTTGGAAAGCTCAGCAGTGGCCACAATTTGTGAAAAGGTCAGTTTTCATTTCAATCCCATAGAAAGGCAATGCTAAAGAGTGTTTAAACTACCTAAACAGTTGTGCTCATTTCACATGCTAATAAGGTTATATTCAAAATCCTTCCACCTAGGCTTCAGCAATATAGGAACCCAGAACTTCTAGATGTCCAAGCTGGATTTAGAAAAGGCAGAGGAACTAGAGATCAAATTGCAAACATCCATTGGATCATAGAAAAAGCAAGGGAGGTCCAGAAGAACATTTAATTCTGTTTCACTGACTATGCTAAAGCCTTTGTGTGGATCACAACAAACTGCAGAAAATTCATAAAGAGATGGTAATACCAAATCACCTTATCCGCCTCCTGAGAAATCTACATGCAGATCAAGAAGCAACAGTTAGAACTCTTTGTGGAAAAATGGACTGGTTCAAAATTGGGAATGGAGTATGTTAAGGCTGTATATTGTCTGTGTGCATATTTAACTTATATGCAGAGTACCTCATGTGAAATGCTGGGCTGGATGACTCATAAACTAGAATCAAAATTGCAGAGAGAAATAGCAGCAACCTCAGATATGCAGATGACACCACTCGAATGGCAGAAAGTGAAGAGGAACTAAAGAGCCTCTTGATGAGGCTGAAAGAGGAGGGCGATAAAGCTAGCTTAAAACTCAACATTAAAAAAAAAAAAAAAAACCTTGAGTGATGGCATCCAGTACCATCACTTCATGGGAAATAGATGGGGCAAAAGTGGAAACTGGCAGATTTTAGTACCTTGGGCTAAAAGTCACTGTGGATGGTGACTACAGCCACAAAATTAAAAGCTTGCTCCCTGGAAGAAAAGCTATGACAAAACTAAACAGCACAGTAAAAAGCAGAGGCATCATTTTGCTGACAAAGTTCCATGTAGTTAAAGCCATAGTTTTTGCAGTAGTCATGTATGGCTGTGAGGGTTGGACCATAAAGAGGGCTGAGTGCTGAAGAATTGATGCTTCTGAGTTGTGTTGCTGGAGAAGACTGGAGTGCCTTGGACAGCAAGGAGATGAAAGTAGTCACTCCTAAAGGTAATCAACCCTGAATATTCATTGGAAGGACTGATGCTGAAGCTAAGCCTACAATACTTTGGCCACCTGATGTGAAGAGCTGATTCATTGGAAAAGACCCTGAAGCTGGGAAAGATTTAAGGCAGGAGGAGAAGGGTGGAACAGAATATGAGATGGTTGAATGGCATCAATGACTCAATGAATTTGGACAAGCTCCAGGAATTGTCAATGGACAGGGAAGCCATCCATGGGGTTGCAAAGAGTCAAACATGACTGAGCAATTGAACTGAACTGAACTGAATACATCAACAAAAAGCTATAGCAAGTGGACCCTAGCACACCAGGCTCCTATATTCATGGAATTCTCCAGGCGAGAATACTGGAGTGAGTAGCCATTCCATTCTCCCAACACAACCATGGGATCTTCCCAACCCAAGGATCAAACCCAGGTCTCCTGCATTGCTGGCTGATTCTTTATCATCCAAGCCACCAGGAAAACCCAAGTATCATGCACATGAATGAAATGTAAACAGATTTCCTTTAAAATCCGCTTAGACAAGAATGACTCCTTTGATTATTTTGCCTAGCCAAGCCAGGATAATAAAAACAAGAAAAATGTAGGAGTAAAATTATTTGAAACAGGAGAAGTAAATCTGCTATTATTCCAAGATGATGTGATTATCCATGTGCAAAAACCAGAAGAATTTATAGTTAAATTAATAGAATAAGAGTTTGTCATAATTACTAGATATAAAATCAATATACCAAATTATATTGTTATGTTTCAGCAAAAAAGCAAATCCAATTGAGAAAAATAATATTTATAATATCAACAAAAGATAAATGTATTAAGCATATATGTATATATATATACTCACATATATACAATGGGCTTCCCTTGTGGCTCAGCTGGTAAAGAATTTGCCTGCAATGCGGGAGACCTGGGTTCTATCCCAGGACAAGGGAAAGGCTACCCACTCCAGTATTCTGGCCTAGAGAATTCCTTGGACTGTATAGTTCATGGGTCACAAAGAGTTGGACACAACTGAGTGATAATATATACAATATATTATTTAAACAGATTAAAGAAGAATTAATTAAATATAAGGCTATAACATATCCAGGGATATTTAGAGATGTTGTTACTCTCAAAACAAAATAGAGATTCATTAGCAATCAAATGAAAAAATTAAACATGTTTCTTCATTAAATTTGACAAGCTATTTCTGAAATGTATATTGATAGTGTAAGAAACATCAAAAGAAAAAATCAAATTGGCAATATACACTACTCGATATAAAAATGTATTATAACTACATGATAAGTTAGAAGTGAGATGTTAGTGCAATGGTTGACAAATATATATCTATGGCAGAACAGGGAGCCTCAAAACAGATCTGTGCATATATAGAACCATGATATATCAAAAGGAAGATATTGTAGAACAGTAAGATAAAAACAAACCATTAATAAATGATTTGGAATAATTACTTTTCATAAATAAAAGACAAAAGGAAGTGAAACTCTCCTTCACAACATAAAATCACTTTCAGATAAATTGAGGATGTAGTTGTGAAAGACAAATCATTAAAAACTTCTAAAAGACGACATAAGAGACTGTTTTCTGGACCTTGGTAGGGACAGCATCCTTAACTAAACAGGAAAATAAAAACTAAAAAGACAATGACATATATCACATTAAAATTAATACTGTTTATGAAAGAGAGCATTAAGAAAAGCTACAAACTTAGGAAGGTTTTGAAATGCATAAAGCCAACAAAGATTAAATATACAGAAAATATAAATAACATATATTGGAAAAGAGCCAAAAAATCTTATAAAATGATACAAAATAGGCATTTCACAGAAGATGAAAGTCTGGTGGATTGTAAATACATAGAGATGTGTGATTATGCAAGCTTACTTTTATTAAAATGGAAATGCAAATTAAAATCATAATCACTTATTCCATATAAACAAATTAGCAGCAATATAAATCTTAAAATATCATGTTTTGTGACAGTATAGTGCTAAAAGAATTCTTGAGTACTGTTGAGGAAACTATAAATTGAAATAATAATTGCTTTGGGAAGCAATTTTATATCACCTGGTGAAGTCAAACATGTGCATACTCTGAGCCCTGGTAATTTCTCTCTGAGATATGTTTTCTGCATAGGTGCAGAAATGAACCAGAAAATATGTACAAGAATATTTGTAGAGAATTTTTTATAGTAGCAACAAATTTTAAAAACCCAAATGTTTATCAACACTAAATTGAGATATAACAAACATCTATACAGAAATGAAAATATGTATATCTACAGGAATCAGTCTGAATATATCTACAATTATAATAGTAAGTTAAAAAAAGAAAATATGTATAACATGAGGTTGTTGATATAAAATTCAAAAATAATTAAATAAAACAATATATTATTTAGGGATGATGCATCAGTGGTAAAACAGAAGGATGAAGTTTTCCAAAATACAGATGAAAATGACAAAGAAATGAAAAATAGAGAAGATGAATGATTTGGAAGACTCTGTATCTAAGTTAACAAATACATGTGTCTAGGATGAGACAAGAACTTCTAAAGAAGCAATATTCAAAGAAATAATTGAAACAATTTAAGAATTGAAAGCAGCACTGAGAAAGCAAATTTATATAGCCCACATACCAAGATTTATCCCATTAAAAGTCTTTTTTAATCATATGAAATATAAAATGATTTAGTCTTCTTTCAAAAGGCATTCCTACAGAAAAGTTTAAAAAAAAAATTAAACTATCTTCAGATTTCTCCTCTCAGTACTAAATAACTGCTAATAGAACAATGCTTACAGTATGTTGTTATGTGAGGACGAATCATTAATGTGTGATAATAGCAGGAAGGTATTATTATTATGCAAGATCTCAGCAAATATGCCCTCCACAGGCCTGTCTAGTTTGCAATTGCCAGATTAACATTCGTAGTTTAATGATAGAAAATCAATAAAATCAAATCAGTGGCAATAGTTTTTGAAACTAGCTAGGTTTAGGTATAATTCCAAATAACTGGTATAAGCAAGGTTTCATAAATTCCTCCAAAAAACTTTTGTATTTAAATCTATATTGTATAAATAAAGAAATTGAACCCAAAAGGTTGGCGTTTGAAGATCAAATTATACTCTTTAAATGACAACATTGACAGAGACATTGAGGTAAATGGAAGAATGGAGAGCAATGTGGTTAGACAAGCAGGGGATACACAGACAAGCAGAGAGCATGGTAAATGTTAGCCTTCATATATCAAAGAAAATAAAAGCACTTAATTATTGAATTTTAATAATCCAAGAAACATAAGTATATATTGTTAAAGGCTATAAGAAACCCCAATAAAAAATAAATACAGAAAGTATGAATGCATATATCTTCCACACTTAATAAAATAAGGAGAAATCCATGACATTAACATGTGAATTCACACATGTTAATTTCAAATAGCATGTGCACACATTTCAATTTCAAAACCAATTGAAAACATGAATTATAATAGCTAATATGATTAATTTTACTCTTAAATGGAAACTATATGAACATTACAATATGTCTTTTTTAGCATAGCAAAGGTTGAGTCAATATAAGAAACACAAATTGGAAGACTGAAAGTACCACAAAATACTATTCCATCAGGCAAGGAACCCTGACCAGCTACTCCCTGGATGTGTGGAATCTGGTTTTAACTTGCCATTGCAATGAAAAGAATAAAATACTTAGGAATAGATCTTCCTAAAGAAACTAAAGACCTATATATAGAGAACTATAAAACACTGGTGAAAGAAATCAAAGAGGACACTAATAGATGGAGAAATATACCATGTTCATGGATTGGTAGAATCAATATAGTGAAAATGAGTATACGACCCAAAGCAATTTATAGATTCAATGCAATCCCCATCAAGCTACCAACAGTATTCTTCACAGAGCTAGAACAAATAATTTCTCAATTTGTATGGAAATACAAAAAACCTCAAATAGCCAAAGCTATCTTGAGAAAGAAGAATGGAACTGGAAGAATCAACCTGCCTGACTTCAGGCTCCACTACAAAGCCAAAGTCATCAAGACAGTATGGTACTGGCACAAAGACAGAAATATAGACCAATGGAACAAAATAGAAAGCCCAGAGATAAATCCACACACATACGGACACCTTATCTTTGACAAAAGAGGCAAGAATATACAATGGATTAAAGACAATCTCTTTAACAAGTGGTGCTGGGAAAACTGGTCAAACACTTGTAAAAGAACGAAACTAGAACACTTTCTAACACCATACACAAAAATAAACTCAAAATGGATTAAAGATCTAAATGTAAGACCAGAAACCATAAAACTCCTAGAGGAAAACATAGTCAAAACACTCTCTGACTTACATCACAGCAGGATCCTCTATGACCCACCTCCCAGAATATTGGAAATAAAAGCAAAAATAAACAAATGGGACCTAATTAAACTTAAAAAGCTTCTGCACAACAAAGGAAACTATAAGCAAGGTGAAAAGACAGCCTTCAGAATGGGAGAAAATAATAGCAAATGAAGCACCTGACAAACAACTAGTCTCAAAAATATACAAGCAACTCCTATAGCTCAATTCCAGAAAAATAAATGACCCAATCAAAAAATGGGCCAAAGAACTAAATAGACATTTCTCCAAAGAAGACATACAGATGGCTAACAAACACATGAAAAGGTGCTCAACATCACTCATTATCAGAGAAATGCAAATCAAAACCACTATGAGGTACCATTTCACACCAGTCAGAATGGCTGCGATCCAAAAGTCCACAAGCAATAAATGCTGGAGAGGGTGTGGAGAAAAGGGAACCCTCTTAGACTGTTGGTGGGAATGCAAACTAGTACAGCAACTTTGGAGAACAGTATGGAGATTCCTCAAAAAACTGGGAATAGAACTGCCTTATGATCCAGCAATCCCACTGCTGGGCATACACACTGAGAAAACCAGAATTGAAAGAGACACATGTACCCCAATGTTCATAGCAGCACTGTTTACAATAGCCAGGACATGGAAGCAACCTAGATGTCCATCCACAGATGAATGGATTAGAAAGCTGTGGTACATATACACAATGGATTATTACTAAGCCATTTAAAAGAATACATTCGAATCAGTTCTAATGAGGTGGATGGAACTGGAGCCTATTATACAGCAGAGTGAAGTAAGCCAGAAAGAAAAACACAAATACAGTATACTAACGCATATATATGGAATTTAGAAAGATGGTAACAATAACCCTGTTTACGAGACAGCAAAAGAGACACTGATATATAGAACAGACTTTTGGACTCTGGGAATGCGAGAGGGTGGGATGATTTCAGAGAATAGCATTGAAATATGTATAATATCATATCTGAAATGAGTCGCCAGTCCAGGTACGATACCTGATAACGGATGCCTGGGGCTGGTGCACTGGGACGACCCAAGGGGATGGTATGGGGAGGGAGGAGGGAGGAGGGTTCAGGATGGGGAACACATGTATACTTATGGCGGATCCATCTTCATGTATGGCAAAAGCAATACAATATTGTAAAGTTAAGCAAATAAAATCTAATTAAAAAAAATAAGAAAAAGAAATGATAAAAAAAAAAAAAAAGAGAGAGAGAGAGACTCAACACAAAAAACTGGGTCTTTTTTGGAGCAGAAACTCACATGAATAATAGCCCTCTTCCATAAATGTGTTTTGCTGTTGTTCAGTCTCTAAGTCATGCCTGACCCTTTGCAACCCCATGGACTGCAGCACACCAGGCTTTTCTACCCTTCACCTACTCCTATAGTCTGATCAAATTCATGTCCATCAGTCAGTGATACCATCCAACCATCTTATCCTGTTTCCCCCCTCTCCTCCTGCCCTCAATATTTCCCAGCATTAGTATCTTTCCCAATGTGTTGGCTCTTCTCATAGGTGGCCAAAGTATTGAAATTCAGCTTTAAAATCAATCCTTCCATAAATATTTAGGGTTGATTTACACTTAAAATGGATAATTGAATTTACTCTGATCCAAAATAAGTGAAGTCCACAGAAAACTCTCAAAAAACAAAAATGGAAAACTAAAATTAAACACAAAAACAAAAATTGTCTCAGGAAATTCTGCAATTTCATTCTAGTCCTTAAAAAGTTTCTATAGGCAAAGTACCAATTAAAATGAAAATCTCAGAGCCAAAAATCACATAACTTACAGGGAAACACTGAGCTATGAATGAAAATCAGCAAAAGAGCAGACAGGAAAAATAAACTTATAAAAACTTCTGATACTGAATTTCATAAATATAAATATAAATAAGAATGCAGTTTGAACAACAATAAAGAACATGCAATTGTGAATGAAAATCTTAAAAAACTTACAGATATGAAAATTAGAATAAACAAAATGAAAAAAAAAAAATCACAACCAGAAAAATGGGTTAATTGTAGCTAAAGAGAGAATTGGTGAATTGGAAAACAAATGTTCTGGAGAAATTATAGGGAATACTATTCTGATATATGAAAATATAGAATTTAAGAAAATGATATAAAGAATATTATATGAATGTCTAAAAGATATAACGTATAATTGCAGAAGGACATGTTACAAAGAAAAGAGGAAGTAGACAATAGTCAACACAAAAACAATGGCTAATAATTTTTTTAGTATTATTGAAATATATGGAAAACATGGTAATAAGGTAATTTTAGTATATTCAAGAAAATTATAAAATTCAGCATATATTTATCATACAAAGTATTAGTACACTATGAAGAGAAAGGAGGCTTAGTTAGCCTGATATGAAGCATGTACAAAATTTCTACCTGAAGCATCTTACTTAATATTTAGAAATTTTATGCTTTCCATCTCAGATCAGGAGAAAGACTTGACAATTAGCACCCATACTCAACATTTTAGTATAGGTTCTTACACTAGCAGTACAAAAAGACAAAGAAAAAAAGATGTAAGAACTTTAAAAAAAAAACAAACTATTTTTATTTGTGAATGATACCATGTTTATATTGTAAGCCAAAATAATCTACATTAAAATTATTTAAATAATAATAAATTTTAGCAGTGATACTTAATAATCTACCTACAATCAAAAACTATATTTATTTTTATAAATTTATTTAATATTGTAAGTATATATAAATATATATATTATAGAAAAGATGTAAACCTTTATGGAAAAAACTGAAAACTTTATTAAGATGAATTTAAGAAACTTGAATAGAGAAGTATGTTGTATATTTGGATCTGAAAACTCAACACTGTAAATATATTGAACATGTTCATTGTTTCCAGATTAATTTATAAATTAAATCAATATCCTAATAGATTTGTTAAACTTGGAAAACAGATTCTAGAACTGACATGGAGGAGCAAGGAGACAAGAAAACTCAAGACAGTTCTAAAGAAGAAAAAATTGGGAATATAGCTTCATTATAATTTAGACATTATGGTGTGGATGGAAGGAAAGATAAATAGAGCATCAAATAGATTAGAGATACCAGAAACAAAATAATAGGCAAAGATTACAACAGAAATTCAAATCCAGGTCTGTTCGATTTCCAAGCTCCTGTGTGTAATTTTCAGAGTAATCTTTACAAAACACAAATCACATACTCTCACTATCCTGTTTAAAATCTTCTGTGATTTTCCTGTCAGTCCATTGATGTGGCAAGCTATTCTCTTTTGGGTCTGGCCTCTGCCTGTTTGCTCAGTATCCTTCCAGATTCTCCATTCTTTATTTTTCTTATTACAGTATGATGTCCCACCCATTCAGAAGTACCTACAGTTTCCTGAATTCACCATGGTTTCTTAACTCTGAATGCTTGACCATACACCACCTTGAAGACTTCCTTTTCTGCCCTCCTACCAGACGGCTGATTTCTGTTCTGTCCTATTGCTGTGCCTGACACCCAATAAATAACTGTTGAATGAAATGTTTAATAACTAAGACAAAATGGCACATTCTTGATGGCCTGTTCAAAGTGGAAGGAAATTTCCACACATGGGTCTTAATGCAGTTCAGTCACTCAGTCGTGTACGACTCTTTGCAACCGACCCCACGAACCGCAGCATCAGGCCTCCCTGTCCATCACCAACTCCGGGCTATTGCCGCTAAATCACGTCAGTCGTGTCTGACTGTGCGACCCCATAGTAGGCAGCCCACCAGGCTCCCCCGTCCCTGAGATTCTCCAGGCAAGAACACTGGAGTGGGCTGCCATTTCCTTCTCTAATGCATGAAAGTAAAAAGTGAAAGTGAAGTTGCTCAGTCGTGTCCGACTCTTAGCGACCTCATGGACGGCAGCCTACCACGCTCCTGGAGTTCACCCAAACCCATGTCCCTTGAGTCAGTGATGTCATCCAGCCATCTCATCCTCTGTTGTCTCCTTCTCCTCCTGCCCTCAATCTTTCCCAGCATCAGGGCCTTTTCAAATGAGTCAGCTCTTCGCATCCGGTGGCCAAGTATTAGAGTTTCAGATTCAAGCATCAGTCCTTCCAATGAATATTCATATGCAATTGAATACTTTATTATGGCTGTTTCACTAGACTTGCTCTGGCAGACTTTACAAGCAATTTGTAAGGGGATATTACTAAATTTGTTGATGATCAGTCACTTAGAATGTGTCCAAAGTTAAGCATTTTAGATAAATTTTAAATAAGCACTTCATTAGTTCTTGCATTATACCAATTTTGTTTTAAAATAAATCATATTCTTACCACACCATGTAATTGACTAATGAAATAGATGCTAAGCTTCATGTAATATAGTAAAGAGAATAGCTTTTAATATGAATATTAATTTTACCATATATCATAGCTTCTCAGTGTTCCAAATACACATAAAAGAATGTGGTTTAAATTAACTTTATCTCCTTTTGATTACCTCTAGACATAAACATCCAGTTCCCTTTCTTTCCTCATAGTACGAATGTAATAATGCATACATTTTGTATTACTTGTTTGCATAAATTGTTTGAGAGGTGTGCTCATTCTTTTCCTTTTATTACTGTGTTTTATAAATCTATCACTGTGTATCAGCATGTCTTTTGAGAAAAAAAAATGTAATAGAATCTGAGGCTCAGTCCATATCAGGACACTGCTTTTTGAGGCCGATTTTCAAATTGACTTAAATAGATAAGTTATAATCCAATTTCCTGTTACCAGTAAATCTTATTAGCATTTTTCTATTACATTTTATAAGGCAAATGCTGATTTATGCTTGATAACTTTGATTCTTCCTTCACAACTTGAGTCTCAGATTAACAAGATTTTAATGTCATAGGAAGCTATGCTGCAAGTTATATATGCATTACTCCAGTTCCACTTACTTCTTCATTTGTAAATTATGTTTAAGGACATTACTATATGCTAGAATCAGTGTGGTCATGCTGAGACAGTGAAGAATGAGACACATGCTCCGTGAAACAGGCTTTTATTTTAATTTATGTTAAATTGTCAAATCCTAAATTAATGAATAGCTAATGCGTAACTTCAAATGGGCTCATGTGGAAATATTTCTATTTGCAGTTATCTTTTTAAATTAAAGAGTTTGCTCTTTTCTGCCTGTAAAATAAATATGATAACTTCACACCAGAATCCAGTGTTCACTCAATGAGAGTACAGCAGACATCAAATAAAAGCAGCCATGCAACTAAAATTAAAGTTCAATATCATTAATTTAATTATAGTACATAATCATTTGACAGTGCTACGGATTGGCTTTAAAGGATGATATTGTAATTGATTGTTAATCATTAAAAAGCGTGCAGTAAAGATAATGCTGCCTGGGTGGTGAGTTACGATTTTATCCTATCCAGGGACCAGATTGTGGGAACAAATGGCTCCTGTCACCATCGATGAATTATGGAGGATAGAAATTGAAACAGAGGGCTGCCCTACAAACACGTGGAGCAGAATAATGACTGCCATTATGAAGGACTGACAATGTACCAGCCCTGAGCTGAGCATTTACTTACATTATCTCATTTAATTTTTACAACAATCTAAGGGAGTCGATATTACTATCTCCATTTTACAAATGAAGGAGATGATGTTCTCAGAGTTTAAGACTCACACATGATCATACACTGCATAATGGGGAGTGTGATCTTTCTGATTGAAAAGCCTAAGTTTGAGCTGCTATTTACACTCTCTGCAATGAAAATCTGCAAAGTGAGCTTTATAATTGTAATGTGCTTGGTACTTGCCAGTCATGACATTTATAATTTACATTCTAACAGCTGTTTTCTAGGAATATTCTCTTTTCCTCAGAATTCTTTTAAGTCTGTCTTCTCCCTTTCTTCCTTTCATGATTTACAAGGGGGACTTAGTGAGTAGAATTATCTTACCTTTTCATCTATCAGATCGCTGTATTTTGTAAGAAAGGAATAATAAAAGTCCTCTGAAGTACCCTTTGGTTACATTAAAAGGAAATTGTGGTTAGAAAAGGAGTAGATACCACTGGCTGGGAGATTTGTAGCAAGCAAAGCACTCAGCGAGGATTAAAAAAAGTATTGATAGAAAAGAAATACCCGACTTCATGGATGGTCACTCTCCCTCCCTTGCTTTTTTTTTTTTTTTTTCCCTTGTCGTACAGCAATCATTTCATTGTGCAGTCACTATATTTGCTTTGACTGTACCTCATTGGAACTTGGAGCTTAGAGAAAATGTGATAAGAAGGTTATAGGATATTTATTTATTTATTTTTTTACCAGCTGTGAATAATCTTTAGTTGCTGCATTAGTGGTGAATGGGAATTCTTCTCTCTACTGTTCTCAAATGTCATGAATGTTTCTGTGAAGGGACTCCTGGGTACCTGTGGAATCCAGAAGATGCATATGCAGAATAGGTGAGGTCTGGTGTCACACCATACCTGAGTTAAAAGATACCTAACTCTGTACCTAAAGAGTTACTTAACTGAGTTTCCTATTTTTAACTGTACATACTTTGAATATTGTGTCTCAGAATGCTGTGTAATATATATAACATAACTGGCCTATATTCAGTTTTTCAGATCATATCAGATCAGTCACTCAGTCGTGTCCAACTCTTTGCAACCCCATGAATCGCAGCACGCCAGGCCTCCCTGTCCATCACCAACTCCCGGAGGTCACTCAGACTCACGTCCATCGAGTCAGTGATGCCATCCAGCCATCTCATCCTCTGTCGTCCCCTTCTCCTCTTGCCCCCAATCCCTCCCAGCATCAGAGTCTTTTCCAATAAGTCAACTCTTCGCATGAGGTGGCCAAATTACTGGAGCTTCAGCTTTAGCATCATTCCTTCCAAAGAAATCCCAGGGCTGATCTCCTTCAGAATGGATTGGTTGGATCTCCTTGCAGTCCAAGGGACTCTCAAGAGTCCTATCCAACACCACAGTTCAAAAGCATCAATTCTTCGGTGCTCAGCCTTCTTCACAGTCCAACTCTCACATCCATACATGACCACAGGAAAAACCATAGCCTTGACTAGACGAACATTTGTTGGCAACGTAATGTCTCTGCTTTTGAATATGCTATCTAGGTTGGTCATAACTTTCCTTCCAAGGAGTAAATGTCTTTTAATTTCATGGCTGCAGTCATATTAGAATGTTATGCGTACTGCTGGTGTCACTAAGGATACAAAACTGATAAGTTTTAAGTCCTTACATTCTGTTGAATGAAAACATACATATAATATAGTATAGTATGGCATATAGTATGGCAGGTGATGGTAAGTGCCAAGAAGAAAAAAAAAGAAAAAGCTAAGAATTAGATAAGGTAAGAATTAGAAAGAAAGTAACTGAGAGAAATCATATGTAGCATGATCGGAGAAGACCTGGTAGATTTACATTTGAATTACACTGAAGAATGTAATGGAAAGAACCATGTGTATATGTTTGGTTCATTTAAGGCAATCTTATCCATACAGTAAGTTTGTTTTCATTTCATGATTATCATTATAATTCCTACTCTTGAACTCATTGATCAGGCTAGTTTGAACAATACACATTACAAATTATAGCAATCAGTGTATGTATATGTGTCTCTCTGTGTGTGCCCTCCATTTATAGCCTCTAGAATCTGCAGATGGGTTGAGCCAATGGAATTATGCGAAGATTCATTGCATAGATTCATTAGATATACAAAGCAATATAAAATATGCACAATATGAGAAGAAAAATACTTAATCATCTTGGATAAATAAAAGTTGAGTAGAGTAACTGGAAAAATACCTTAAACTGATTCAATAATAAATGTGTAAGAAGTACAAACATATCCTGATTAGAGATTATAGTATTCATTTGATTTATTGATCTAATGATCATTTGTAGTTTTCAAGATCTTTCTGAAGCAGAAAAATTAGAGAATGTAGTAGTTTGAGTTTTTCAACCTATTTAGAATAGTAGTGAATGTCAATTTTATATGGATGCTTCAAACAGGTGAAAAGAAGTTCGACATCTAGATAATCTCTGGAAACATTCTTTATTAACAGCATTGAAGGGCTTGTCTAGATCCTGATATATTTTAAAATAGAAGAAATAAATGATTCTATTTCTTATAAGTAAATGCTTTTCAAGAAACAAATACATTTTTCAAAATTTCCTTTTTTGGTATTAAGAGAGAAAACACTAATAGATCATTTTTTCATATCAAGTACCAACAATGGCATTCTAGGACCAATATAACATTAATAGTAATATTTAATCATATAAATGATAACAAGTAAGGTGCAAAAAATGTGTTCCTAACACTTTCAGTTCAGTTCAGTCGCTCAGTCATGTCCAACTTGTTGTGACCCCACACGGACTGCAGCACACCAGGCTTTCCTGTCGATCACCAACTCCTGGAGTTTACTCAAACTCATGTCCATTGAGTCAGTGATGCCATCCAACCATCTTATCCTCTGTGGTCCCCTTCTCCTCCTGCCTTCAATCTTTCCCAGCATCACGGTCTTTTCAAATAAGTCAGCTCTTCACATCAGGCAGCCAAAGTATTGGAGTTTCGGCTTCAGCATCAGTCCTTCCAAGAGTCTTCTCCAACACCACAGTTCAAAAGCATCAATTCCTCGGCACTCAGCTTTCTTCATAGTCCAATTCTCATATTCATACATGACCACTGGAAAAACCATAGCTTAAACTAGCGGACCTTTGCCGTCAAAGTAAGGTCTCTGCTTTTGAATATGCTATCTAGGTTGGTCATAACTTTTCTTTCAAGGAGCAAGTGTCTTTTAATTTCATGGCTACAGTAACCATCTGCAGTGATTCTGGAGCTCAAAAAAAAAAAAATGTCTGTCACTTTTTCCGCTGTTTTTCCATCTATTTGCTATGAAGTGATGGGACCAGATTCCATGATCTTAGCTTTCTGAATGTTGAGTTTTAAGCCAACATTTTCACTCTCCTCTTTCAATTTCATCAAGAGGCTTTTTAGCCCCTCTTCACTTTCTGCCACAAGGGTGGTGTCATCTGCATATCTGAGGTTATTGATATTTCTCCTGGTAATCTTGATTCCAGCTTGTGCTTCATCCAGTCCAGCAGTTTTCATGATGTATTCTGCATATAAGTTAAATAAGCAGGATGACAATATGCAGCCTCACTAAATTTCTCTATTAATTTTTTGCATGCCTGTGTTCTCCATAAAAGCTAATTTTCATAGAATTATGTCTTGAGCATAGTACGTGTTTGACATATATTTATTGAGTGGGAAAGAAAAGAATATTGTTATGGAAATATATGGATATGGTTGTTGTTTTTCAGTCATTAAGTCATGTCCAACTCTTAGAGACCCCATGGACTATAGAATCCCAGACTCCTGTCATCCTCTATCTGCCAGAGTTTGATCACATCATATCCATCAAGTTGGTGATGCCATCCAACCATCTCATCCTCTGTCCTCCCCTTCTCCTCCTGCCTTCAATTGTTCCCAGCATCAGGGTCTTTTCCAATAAGTCAGCTCTTTGCATCAGGTGGCCATCAGCTTCAGCATCAGTCCTTCCAGTGAATATTGAGGGTTTATTTTCTTTAGGATTGACTGGTTTGATATCCTTGCTGTCCAAGGAACTTTCTAACCCAAACTCTAACCTTACTCTCCAGCACCACAGTTTGAAAACATCAGTTCTTAAGTGCTCAGCCTTCTTTATGGTCCACATCTCACATCCGTACATGACTACTGGAAAAACTGTAGCTTTGACTATACCAACCTTTGTCAGCAAAGTGATATCTCTACTTTTTAATACATTGTCTAGGTTTGCCATCACTTTCCTTCCAAGAAACAAGTGTTTTTAAATTTCATGCCTGAAGTTAAGGATGACAGTGATTTTGGAGCCCAAGAAAATAAAATCTGTCTCTGCTTCTACTCTTTCTTTATCTTGAAATGATGAGACCAGATGCCATGATCTTAGTGTTTTGAATGTTGAGTTTTTAGCCAGCTTCCTCATGCTCCTCTTTCACTCGCATCAAGTGGCTCTTTAGTTCCTCTTCAACTTTCTGCCATTAGTGTGGTATCATCTGCATATCTGAGGTTGTTAATATTTCTCCTGACAATCTTGATTCCATCCTGTGATTCATCCAGCCTGGTATTTTACATAATATACTTTTCATAGAAGTTAAATAAACAGGATGACAATATACATCTTTGTCAACTCCTTTCCCAATTTTAAACTATTCAGTTGTTCCATTTCTGGTTCTAACTGTTGCTCCTTTCCCCACTACTAGGTTTCTCAAGAGATAGGTAATATGATCGGACACTCCCATGTCTTTAAGAATTTCCCATGGTTTGTTATGATGCGTACGGTCAAAGGCTTTAGCCTACTGAATAAAGCTGAAGTAGATGTTTTTCTGGAACTTCCTTCCTTTCTCCGTGATCCAAAGAATGTTGGGAATTTGATCTCTGGTGTCTCTCTTTTTCAAAACCCAACTTGTACATCTGGAAATTCCTGGTTCATATACTGCTGAAGCCTAGCTTGAAGGATTTTGAGTAAAACCTTACTAGCTTGTAAAGTGAGCACAACTGTACAGTAGTTTGAACATTGTGTGGCATTGACTTTCTTTGGGATTGGAATGAAAAACTGACCTTTTCCAATCCTATACCACTACTGACTTTTCCAAATTTGCTGACATATTGAGTATGGCACTTTCACATCATTATTTTTTTAAGATTTGAAATAGCTCAGATGGAAGTCTGCTACTTCCCCTAGCTTTGTTCATAGTAATGCTTCCTAAGGCGCATTTGACTTCACACTCCAGGATTTCTGGCTATAGGTGAATGACTACATTATCATGGTTATCTGGGTCATTAAGAATTTCCATATATAATTCTTCTGTGTATCCTTGCCACCTCTTAATCTCTTCTGCTTCTGTTAGGTCCTTGCTGTTTCTCTCCTTTATTTTGCCCATCCTTACATTAAGTTTCCCTTAATATCTCCAATTTTCTTGAAGAGGCCACTAGTCTTTCTCACTCTATTGTTTTCCTCTATTTCTTTGCATTGTTCATTTAAGAAAGACCTTCTTACCTTTCCCTGCTATTCTCTGGAATTCTGCATTCAGTTGGGTATATATTTTTCCTTGCCCTCTGCTTCTCTTCTTTCCTCAGCTATTTGTAAAGCCTCCTCTGACAACCACCTTGCCTTCTTGCATTTCTTCTTTTTTTTTTTTTTTTGGATGGGTGGGGGGCGGGTTGTGGAAATTGGCTCTGTGCAATTACTATAAGCATTGATTTGGCTGTTTCACATATTGTCAGAAGTCAAGTAAAACCTGCTTTATACCATTACAATTATAACAAAATATAGTCTATAAATGCACTAAGGTTTTCCACCTTTTTCGTATACCTCATCTTCAGTGTTTACAGGAAATAATGTTTTCTTTTATGAAAAGTAAAGTTCCCAATTTTTAGGAGACTGATACTGATGAGCAAACTATCCCACACCCTATACTGATTTATTAGTGTATTTGTTTATATAGCTTTCTTTCATAATAGATCATGGGGCTTCTCAAATGGTACCAGTTATAAAGAATCCGCCTCTCAGTGTAAGAGACACAATAGACAAAGGTTTGATCCTTGGGTTGGGAAGATCCCCTGGAGTAGGAAATGGCAACTCACTCCAGTATTCATGCCTGGAAAATTCCACAGACAGAGGAGCCTGGCAGATTACAGTCCATGGGATTGTAAAGAATCAGACACAACTGAGCAAGCACAGGCCAACACATCATAATAGATTATAAGCTCCATAAAGGCAGGAACCAAGCTGTATTTATATTATCAGTACCTGACACAGTGAAGGCATTAAACATGTTGAATGTTAAAATGTGGACAAAGGCTAAGAAAGCATATCCAGACAAAGCCCATCTGGATTCTCATGTCTGCATCTCAAGGCCTGGTTAACTTTTTCCAAAGATATTCATTAGTATGCTAATAAGTTGATGTCCTTGACATCCTATGTAGGCACAGTTACTAAGTGGCATTTGTTAGGTTCAACCCCCACAATGTCCTGCTATTCCATTAATTGTGCAGTGATGAGCAATAAAAATTCCAATTTAGCATACCCTCATTCTGGCTCATTAATGATCTATAGTTGTATTATATAATTTATTGATACCAATGATTTGTTTTTCTGGTGTCAGTTTAGCTTTGTCTTGAGGAATAAGCCTGTATTAAAAATAAAAGTGATAATAATAAGCCTCTGTCAAAGCACTTACCACATATGCTATTTTAAAACCTCTGTTTGGCAAAACATAATATTCTATCCCTCTATTGGGTAATCACAGCCAACTTCCCATTGAAATGTTCTGAGAGATTGTGAAGAATAGAGCACTGATTGGCATTATTGACATCAGTATTTCATTTACATGTATTTATGGATATAACAAATATTCTTAAGCACCTACAGTATAGCACTGTGCAAAGATCTGGATACATAGAAGTGAACAAGATTGACGTGGTCTCTTCCTTAATAGAACTTACACTATAGTAAGGAATGAATATCTTTTGAAACACATTTTAAAAATATTACTCCAGGATATCTTTTATATTTATCTAAAAGTTAGAAAGATATGACTTGGTTAATTTTTTAATGAATATAAGTTTTAAAATTTTATCTCTACCTGAAGCATTCTTACTTTAAGCAAATTATAATATTATGACTGTGATTTATTAACTCCAGTTTTCCCGGCAGCAAGATTACTAACTTTGGAAACCAGTATTAAAGAATTAGGGGCTTCTCTGGTGACTCAGACAGTAAAGAATCTGCCTGCAATGCAGGAGACCTGGGTTCAATCTCTGGGTTGGGAAAATACCCTGGAGAAGGGGATGGCTGCCCACTCCAATATTCTTGCCTGATAAATCCCACTGACAGAGAAGCCTGACAGGCTACAGTCCATAGGTCTCAAAAGTTGGGCACGGCTTAGCTACTAAACCATCACCACTAAGATAAACAGGACCAAAATTTAAGAAACTTAACAGGAGGCCTCAAAAAAAAACCAGAGTATAATTTTTCACAAATCTATCTATACTAAGGAAAAAAAGATTTGATATTTCAGAACTATCAGTAGGAAGGGCCCTGGTAAGCGCTCCAACTTTTATTTTGTACTAGAAAAAGGGCTCCATTGGTGATACACAAGGAAGCCTGGCGTGCTGCAGTCCATGGGGTCACAAAGAGTCAGACACAACTGAGCGACTGAACTGAACTGAACAAAAAGCCATAGAATGAGGGCCAACTAGAGATATACGGAGGTTTTAAAACACCTTAACCCCAACCTATTTGAGATCATACAACCAGTCCCCTTATCCAATTTTTTCTGGAGAAAGGTGATTCCTGCCACCGTCCCCCCCAGGAGGAAGATAACATCTAAAATCTGTATAATTTTAAATATACAATGTAGAGCATTCAAAGAAAACAGCATATGAAAGATTGTACAGAGAGTAAAACCCTAGAGATTAAAGTATATAAAATATATATTATATATAATAATATATAAAATAATATTTATGTATTATATAAATATATAATAATAGTTATATATATTAATATTATTATATTATATTATATTAATAATAGAGTTGCCAGGGAGAAGAATGAGGGGAAGGGATAGTAAGGGATTTAGGGATCACATGTACACATTGCTATATTTTAAATGGATAACCAACAAGATCCTACTGTATAGCACAGGGAAATATACTCAATGTTATGTGGCAGCTTGAATCGGAGCAGAGTTTGAGGAAGAATGTATACATGTATAGCGCATGGCTGAGTCCCTTTGCTGTTCACCTGAAATTATCACAACATTGTTAACCAACTATACTCCAGTATAAAAAAATAAAGTTTAAAAGAACTTAAAAGAAAATAAAAGTAGATAATATAGACCCACAAATAATCCAGAAGCTGAAGTAGCAGACAGTGATTATAAGGTAATTATGATGGATAGTCTCAAAGCAATGGATGAAATGATGGAAAATCTTATCAGCTTATTTAATTGGTGGAAAAAATCAAGTTGAAATTCTAAAAATTAAAGATAAGATAAATTAAGAAATCAACAGATGGGTTAAATAACATGCCAAATGTAGAAGAAGAGAATATTAATGTATTAGAAGATACATCAAGAGCAAATATTCAAAGCAAACCCAGAGAGAAATAAGATAGAGGTACAGAGAAGAATATGAGTCACAGTAGACATAATATCATTTATATATGAATAATAGGAGTTTCATGAGAAGACAGAAATAACAGACTAGAAGAAATATTTGATAAAATTAGTGGCTAAGATATTTTTCAAAACTGATGAAAATTGTGAAATCACAGTTTATAAAAAAAAACCACAAGGGTGGCTAATACAAAGACTTCTGTGCTGAGAACATCATAGACAAATTTCTGAAGACAGAGGGACCAGAAAAAAAAAAAAGTTAATAATCTTCAAAAGGGCAATAAGATGAACAGATAATTTTTCAATTAAAAAAAAAATGGGATCTAAATGATCTTAGGCAAATAACTGTAAATGCTGGACAAAAACAAACTAAAATTGTATACCAAAAAAATACTATTCAAAACTGAACATCAGTTGCTGTTGGTTTACTTCTCGTGAAGCCATGTCTGGACGCGGCAAATGTGGCAAAGATCTGGGGAAAGGCGGCGCTAAGCGCCACCGTTAAAAAATTAAAAAAAAAAAATTGAACATCAAAAAAAAAACCTAAAAAAAAATGTTTGGAGACAAAAGGAAAGTGATCAAAGACGGTAATACAGAAATACAGGAAAGGATGGAAAGCGTAAATGTACAGTACATAGAAATGAATATTGAAGATACAAATATTAATAATATTTTAGAACATTAAAAATAATGCCTAAAATTAAAATGCATGATGACAACAAAACAAAAGATGGCAGATTAATAAGCCTAAAGTGCCATAAGGTTCTAGTTTTTTGGTAAAAATGATAAAAGTAATAATTTACATTAGACTGCAACAATACAAAGCTGCATATTTTAGTATCTAGAAAAGCCACCAAAAACAGAGTAAATATCCTAAACTAAAAACTTATAGAAGAAAAGTAAAATAATACAAATACTCTAAAGGAAGTAAGAAAGAAGATAAAAATGGTACTTAAATAGACAAAACAAATATTAAGACAGTAGATATGCACTAAAATATTTCTTTAAATGTAAATACAATGTGTGCTTTGATTGGGGAACACATGTATACCTGTGGCAGATTCACTTTGATGTATGGCAAAACCAATACAATACTGTAAAGTTAAGTAAAATAAAATTTAAAAAAATAAAAGACTAAGGTTGTTTGGACTTGCCTTAAATATAAAGATTTTAGCATTGAATGCAAAATGATAAAAAAGTAAACCAAGAAACATGATGTAAAAGAAAAGCTTGTGTAACCTTACTGATGGAAAACAAATCAAATTTTAAAATAAGAAGGATTGGACTTCCCTAGTGGTCCAGTGGCTAAGTATCTACCTGCCAATGCAGAGAACATGGGTCCAATCCTTGGTCCAGGAAGAACCCTCGTGCCACAGGGCAACTCAACTGAGGCTGCGCTCTAGAGTCCACACGTCACAACTACTGAAGCAGGAGCACCCTAGAGGCCATGCTCCACGACAAGAGAAGCCACCACAATGAGAATCCCATACACCATAACTGGCAGAAGCCCACACAAGGCAATGAAAACCCAATGCAAACAAAAATTAATTAATAATTTTAATAAATAAAGTAAAATGCCTTATTAGAAATAAAGAACATTTCACACGAGTAAAGGGTTTTACCACTAGATACATATCAAAATTTTAAATCTGCATGTACTCAATAACAGCACCTAAATATATAAAGAAAAAATCAGTGCAATTAAGAAGCAATATAGACAAATCCACAATTATCTGGAGGATTTTAACAAGCTTCTCTCGATGTATGGTAAAAGCAATACAATATTGTAAAGTTAAACAAAATAAAAAAATATAATTAATAAATAAATAAATAACTGATAGAACAAGCAAACCCCAAATCAGCAATGCTATGTTCGATGAGAACAACAAAAGCAATATATGTGACCTAAAATATCTCACACAAAGCAGACTGCTCTCAGAAACATTCTCTTCATTCCTGGCCTGGCTTTCCACCCTCATATGCACATCATGGCAACCCCCTCCAGTGCTCTTGCCTGGAAATTCCCACGGACGGAGGAGCCTGGTAGGTTGTAGTCCATGGGATTGCTAGGAGTCAGACACGACTCAGTGACTTCACTTTCACATTTTGCTTTCATGCATTAGAGAAGGCAATGGCGACCCGCTTCAGTGTTCTTGCCTGGAGAACCCCAGGGACCAGGGAGCCTGGTAGGCTGCCCTCTCTGGAGTCGCACAGAGTCGGACATGACTGAAGTGACTTAGCAGCAGCAGCAGCATCAGATCAGATCAGATCAGATCAGATCAGTCGCTCAGTCGTGTCCGACTCTTTGCGACCCCATGAACCGCAGCACGCCAGGCCTCCCTGTCCCTCACCAGCTCCCGGAGGTCACCCAGACTGGCATCCATCGAGTCAGTGATGCCATCCAGCCATCTCATCCTCTGTCGTCCCCTTCTCCTCCTGCCCTCAATCCCTCCCAGCATCAGAGTCTTCTCCAATGAGTCAACTCTTCGCATGAGATGGCCAAAATACTGGAGTTTCAGCTTTAGCATCATTCCTTCTAAAGAAATTCCAGGATTGATCTCCTTCAGAATGGACTGGTTGGATCTTCTTGCAGTCCAAGGGACTCTCAAGAGTCTTCTCCAACACCACAATTCAAAGGCATCAATTCTTCGGCGCTCAGCCTTCTTCACAGTCCAGCTATCACATCCATACATGACCACAGGAAAGACCATAGCCTTGACTAGGCGAACCTTTGTTGGTAAAGTAATGTCTCTGCTTTTGAATATGCTATCTAGGTTGGTCATAACTTTCCTTCCAAGGAGCAAGCGTCTTTTAATTTCATGGCTGCAGTCACCATCTTCAGTGATTTTGGAGCCCAGAAAAACAAAGTCTGACACTGTTTCCACTGTTTCCCCATCTATTTCCCATGCAGTGATGGGACCAGATGCCATGATCTTCGTTTTCTGAATGTTGAGCTTTAAGCCAACCTTTTCACTCTCCACTTTCACTTTCATCAAGAGGCTTTTTAGCCCCTCCTCACTTTCTGCCATAAGAGTGGTGTCATCTGCATATCTGAGGTTATTGATATTTCTCCCAGCAACCTTGATTCCAACTTGTGTTTCTTCCAGTCCAGCATTTCTCATGATGTACTCTGCATATAAGTTAAATAAACATGGTGACAATATGCAGCCTTGACGTACTCCTTTTCCTATTTGGAATCAGTCTGTTGTTCCATGACCAGTTCTAACTGTTGCTTCCTGACCTGCATACAGATTTCTTAAGAGGCAGATCAGGTGGTCTGGTATTCCCATCTCTTTCAGAATTTGCCACAGTTTATTGTGATCCACACAGTCAAAGCTTTGGCATAGTCAATAAAGCAGAAATAGATGTTTTTCTGGAACTCTCTTGCTTTTTCGATGATCCAGCGGATGTTGGCAATTTGATCTCTGGTTCCTCTGCCTTTTCTAAAACCAGCTTGAACATCAGGAATTTCACGGTTCACATATTGCTGAAGCCTGGCTTGGAGAATTTTGAGCATTACTTTACTAGCATGTGAAATGAGTGCAATTGTTCGGTAGTTTGAGCACTCCTTGGAGTTGCCTTTCTTTGGGATTGGGATGAAAACTGACCTTTTCCAATCTTGTGGCCATACACACCTATAATCACAGGTCTCCCTCTGTGGAAGACTCCTGTTTCCTTTGGGAAAACACCAACTCTTCTAAACGAGGCATACTTATTTTGGGCCCTTTCCTAAGTCTGCAGGAAATTCCAGGTGTCTTCTAGATGACTCATGTTTCTAGGATCTAGGTAAAGGATGGTTTCTAGGCCCTATGGAAAAAAGAGAATATAAGACCTCTCATTCAAGTTTTATTTTTCATTAGTGGGAATGTGGAACTGCTATTTCCAGAGCTAGTAACCTTTTAATGACATTTAACTCTCAAAGGCAAACATTCTATCAATTAAAAAAAGAATAGCCATCTGACAATGAGCCCTAACTTTAGCATATTTAATCCTGCACCCTCTTGATTGCACTAAAGAGCACTGGGCTCTTTCCTCTTCTGTCAGCCAAGAGTCACAAAAAATAACATACTAGTTCTCAATGGCTGCTTCCACTGCTACTCTGGGGATTACACAGGCTTTAATTACTTGGGTCGTTCTCTAATAAAAGGAGAGTAAAACAGTTTCAGTGTTTTCTGATCAAATAAGGATGCTTTCTTTTCCCATGAAAAAGAGGAGAAAGAGTAATGGGCAATTTACCAGCTGAATGAACTTCTGTGACACTCTTGATAGCTGTTCAAACATGTCCAGATGAAAGACACTAGAAAAGATTTTCTTGAGGGAGGAAGAGGGGGACAATAAAAGGGTATTGGGTTTAAGAGGTCCAAACTATCATATATAAAATAAGCTACAAGGAAATATTGTATAACACAGGGAATATAACCAATATTTTAATTATAAATGGAATATAAACTTCAAAAATTGTAATCAGTATACTGTACACTTGTAACTTATATGATATTGTATATCAACTATATTTCAATTGAAAAAAAACAAGATTTTATTATCACAAATAAATATTTGGCTAGCACCAACTAAAATAGTGACTTTTGACTGTTCAGATCAGATCAGATCAGATCAGTCACTCAGTCGTGTCCGACTCTTTGCGACCCCATGAACCACAGCACGCCAGGCCTCCCTGTCCATCACCAGCTCCCGGAGGTCACCCAGACTCACACCCAGTGTCTAGCATTTGTTAAAAATAAATAAATAAAAGGAAAAAGTAAAAAATGTTGGATACTTAAGCAAAAAAAGAAAAAGCAGATAAACGGATTATATAAAATCTATTGATACTTCCATGTAGATTAATGATATTTATATTTATAATACAACAACTATTAAAACATAGAGTGCCTAAACCATGTCAAATATTGTTCTAAGCCTTTGCAATCTACTATGAAGTCAATGGCACCCCACTCCAGTACTCTTGCCTGGAAAATCCCATGAACGGAGGAGCCTGGTAGGCTGCAGTCCATGGGGTTGCTAGGAATCGGACACGACTGAGCGATTTCACTTTCACTTTTTACTTTCATGTATTGGAGAAGGAAATGGCAACCCACTACAGTGTTTTTGCCTGGAGAATCCCAGGGACAGCGGAGCCTGGTGGGCTACCGTCTATGGGATTGCACAGAGTCGGACACGACTGAAGCAACTTAGCAGCATGATGCTTATTTTACAGGTGTGAAAATTAATTATAGTAGAGGTTCAGCACACTTGCCCAGAGTCACAAAACTGATGAGTGTAAAGAGGAATTTGAACCCAGTTTGTTTGGGGAACCTATATGGGAGGCTATACCTTTCATCATTTTGCTATAACAGATTAAAAGGTAAAGGATGAGTTTTAGTAAACTTTCATTCAGCAATGCACTGTTGAGACACCTTATTCTGGCTTCCTCTCAAAATTATGTAATAACGGATTTTCTTTAGGATCTTCCTAATAATTCTTTTGTACTGCATTTTTCCCATTTTGACAGTTCTCCACAAGACATCAAGGGCATAGAATTTGAGCTAAAATCCAGATCTCCTGACCCCATCCAGGGCTCTGTCTACTATGTCATTAAACTGCACCACTGATTTTTCTATCTGGTACCATGTTTCTGCAATTATTATTCATATTCTCACTTATGTGTATTTCAGAGACTTCAGTTTTATTACATAGCTACATAAAAGAGCCTAATTCATTATCATGTCTTGAAAACCAGCTTTTCCGTCACTGTGGCAGTTTGCATTGCATCACTCAAAACATTCTGAATATGCTTTCAACTGACAACAGTAATATTAAAAACTAAATCTTTGTAATTCTAGCCTTAAACCTTCCAAGGAATAAATAATTTGATTTCAGCATTTGGTAACATTCTATTTACTCAGTATATGGTTTTCATCTTTTCTTTTAGGGAACACGATATTGGTGAAGCCCCCTGCCTTCTCTGCATAGTCTGTTCTGCTTTTGTTTGCCTTATAGACTTCGATTTATGACCAGACATAATAATTAATATTTCCCTATAGAAAGATACATTATAATAATATTAAAAATGTTGTTACCTTACCAAATATTTGTCAAAACCTGTGGACAGTTGCCTTCAGAATACTAGAAATTGGTTTGTTAAATATGAGGTCATGAGACATTTTTCTGTAGGCTCTGATAGTTGGGAAATAATAGAATGGCTTCACTAGCAAAATAAATCTTGTATTGGAATGTGGTTTACAATGCAACTTAAAAATGATTCAAAATTACACTTTAAAAAATGGTGAAATGCAGAAGTTTTTCAACCCTGTCTGTAGAACTTTTTCTGGTATGTTAAACCTCTGAAGTAATAACAGGAACTATACTTTGGCATAAATTTACAGAACAAAAGGAGAGTGAGCTTTTACTACTGAGTAGGTATATTGCTAGATGGAGGATTTGTAGTAAATCCCAACAAAATTGCAGTTTGGGTTGAAATATTTCATAATGGAAGCAGTGCTTATGGCTGTGCAAGGCTTCCGTGGCATTTCCAAAGATAAACACTGCCTATTCTGTGCCCCAATCAAAATAAAAGGTCTGCAGTAACAGACCCAGAGTGGATGTTATTGCATTTCATTTTTAATGCTGATTGAGTGCCTATGCTTTGGCTTCTAAAAAAACCGACTATTCTATTTCCATGGTGGATTTTCTTTTCCACATTTTGCAATCAAAGGTAGACAAAAAGAGGCCCCTTCAAAGGCTTTTTTAGTATGTAGCTTCCATAAACAAGCCCTGGGTTTCCGACCAATGCTCTAATGCAAATGAGTATTGTCAGGAATGGTCTTCAAAATACTAGTTTTTTTTTAAACTATTTTCAAAAAAAAAGTCATACAAAAGATCAGACCATTGTTTAGAACTAGACTGTAAATGTTGTACTTGAGTGACTGAGAGGTTTAGGTAATCAGGTTCTCTGAGGCATTAATTCATTCATTGACATTGAGGAACAGTGTTAGGAACAGTGTTAGTATTTAATGTGAACAAAGAGTAGATGAAATGAAACTGGTGACTGAACTGATAACATCCTGAAAACAGGGGCGATCTTTAGTTTAACCACTGATTCTCAAATGTACAACAGAAAATTTGACAAATAAACATTTAATATTTTAAGAAATGAATGAGCTCTGTATTAGAATTTGGACTCTACCTTGTAGGCATGAGAACTTCCAAAGAACTTTGAAAGAAAATAAAATGCAGACCTTAGAAGATAACTAAGTTAAGTGGTCTGGAGCAACTGGTCTATCAGCTGTGATTGACATAACTGGGAATATTCTGTCCAGAAAAACAAAGATTTAGAAAGCTATAATTACTCTCCAAATATATGAAGTTTTACTCAATGACAAGAAGAATAAACATCTGTGTTCACTTCAGTTCAGTTCAGTCGCTCAGTCGTGTCTGACTCTTTGTGACCCCATGAATCGGAGCACACCAGGCCTCCCTGTCCATCACCAACTCCCGGAGTTCACCCAGACTCACATCCATCGAGTCAGTGATGCCATCCAGCCATCTCATCCTCTGTCGTCCCCTTCTCCTCCTGCCCCCAATCCCTCCCAGCATCAGAGTCTTTTCCAATGAGTTAGCTCTTCGCATGAGGTGGCCAAAGTACTGGACTTTCACCTTTAGCATCATTCCTTCCAAAGAACACCCAGGGCTGAAACATCTGTGTAGTTCCAAGAAAAAGAATCAGAACTAACAGGTGAATATTTAATGAAGTTCAATTTAAAGGAAAATGTTTTTGTTTGTTTGTTTGTTTAATTTAGAGCTGTCCAACATTGGAACAAACTGTGTATTGTGAGTGGGTACTATAGTGTACTATATCACTGTAAGTGTTCAAACAAAGTTTAGTATGAGTCCCTGAAAGTCAAAATTCTTGTTGTATCCCTGTATCTATAACATATTTATCACACTGAAAGATTTAACACATGCTTATTGAATGAATATAGCACAGACTTGGTAGAAATCTCTCAGGCATATTGTAGCCATGCTCATTACCCCCTGTTTAACTTATAACTCTGTTTTGTTTGCAGAAACCCTACTAGTTCCCTATAATTTAAAGTCAGTAGGCAGTACACTGAAACTAAAAACTGAACTAAAGTCATATGTATTTTTGTCCCCAAATAGCCAAGATGAGTAAAAATTGTGTGTAAAGGAAACTATAGTTTTAGAGAAATTAGTTTTATTATTACAGAAGATTATACTTTTACTATTTAAGTATCCCCCATTTGTCACTTGAAAGTTAGCCTATTTTAAAGTGTTTAATATATTTTCATGAATGATTTAACTTTGCAAATAACTTTGGTAAATATTTGATATGCTGTTATTAAATTTTCTTTTGCTGACCTAACCTTTTGACAGTTATTTTACTTTAGCCTGATCTTACTAGATTTAAGTCATTTCCACATTTGGATAGTCATTCAAAAGAAAGATTTGAGAGAATATGTGTGCTTATACCTTCTTATTAAAGGTTATCTATCCTAGAAACTTACATTTTTCTAGATAAAGTAAGTCCAAATGGCAGACTACTATTCTGTTGCTATTCTGCTGCAATAATAGGATCAACTTAAACAGATCAAGGGAAAAAGAGTGTCAGAAACACAAAGAAATATTTTGTACAATATACCTTAACCTTGCCAGGGAGATATGATCTTTTTTTCCCCTTAAGAAGCCAAATAACACAAGGCAAGTTTTGGATTGTTAGTGAGAAAAAGAAATTAGTGAATTCTCATACAATTTCATTATAAATTATGTTCAATAGCAAATTTAATTGATTTATAGCATTTATTTTAGTGAAAAGTAACAAATTGGCAAGCATATATTTCTCTTCTCTTTTAAATTTCCCATATATACATATATGGGAATGGGGTATATTTTATCAACATATATATGGGGTATATTTTATGAACATATATACATATGAAAAGATGAAGAGCTTGATAAAATCATAATAACTTCGTGAGAAAAGGGAGACAGTAGCAAACTGGAAAATTAAAAGGAAATATAAGAAAATAAAATATTAGACAAAATAGGATTAAAGTAGAAAGCAATGAAATAACAAATAAAAGGATAGGATCTGTCTTTTCCAAGTTCAGAAACCTTATATGCCAATTTCAGAAGTGAGCTTTCTGGCAATCATGGAGGTAATTAATTAAAGAACAGCTGATATAGTGGGACTGTATTTTTTCATCCCAATTGCTTTGACTCAACAGACGAAACCCAAGTGTTGTATCTTAAGAAAAGAATTTTCTGCATAGAATAATCTTACAATGTGGATGGGGGAAACTAAGACAAGAAGTAATTCTTGAAAATGTTGGATGTTAATAGGAGACATGGCAAATGCAAGTTAAAACAAACAAACAAAGAAAAGAGTTCAACTTTACATTAAGAGAAAAATGCATTGGAGTTTTCAAACTAACATAGACTCTTATTTTGACAGTAAAAGGTAGCATGTGTTACAGCTTCATTTTCACTCATTCTGAAACTGAAGTGGCCAGTCAGTATACTTTCAGCATATCATCCAGCAGACTCCTTTGTCCATAGAATTTCCCAGGCAATAAAACTGCAGTGGGTTGCCATTTCCTTCTCCAGGATATCTTCACCACCAGGGATCAAACTTGGGTCTCCTGCATTGCAGACAGTCCCTGGCATTGAAGGCAGTCTCCTACATTGCAGGCAGATTCTTTACCAACTCAGCCACCAGGGAAGCCTTTGGTATGGTATGCTGGATGGCCAATAAATGTTAATAATTTCTATTATGTTTTCACTTATATATCCTTTGTATAACTATGTCTAGTAAAATTCATTCAGCGGTTTACAGAATTAAAAAAAAATGTTTACACTAGCTATAGAATACTCAATTTTATTTACATTATATGACATAAGTTGATAGCATAATTAATTGGTCCATAATTTGTTGATCTCATTGTTATGTTGTTGTGCTCAGTCACTCAGTTGTGTCTGACTCTTTGCAGCCCCTGTAGCCAGCCAGGCTCCTCTGTCTATGGAATTTTCCAGGTAAGAATACTGGAGCAGATTGCCATTCCCTACTCCAGAGGATCTTCCTGATCCAGGGATCAAACTCTCATCTCTTGTATCTCCTGCATTGGCAGGTGGATTGTTTACCACTAGCGCCACCTGGGAAGGCCGGTTGCTATAACATGCATTATTTAAAAAAAAAAAAAAAAAGGCACACAGTTCAGTTCAGTGGCTCAGTTCTGACTCCTAGTGACCCCAGGGACTGCAGCATGCCAGGCCTCCCTGTCCATCACCAACTCCCGGAGTTTACTCAAACTCATGTCCATTGAGTCAGTGAAGCCATCCAGCCATCTCATCCTCAGTCATCCTCTTCTCCTCCTGCCTTCAATCTTTCCCAGCATCAGGGTCTTTTCTAAGGAGTGAGTTTATATCAGTTGGCCAGAGTATTTGAGTTTTAGATTCAGCATCAGTCCTTCTAATGAATATTCAGGACTGATTTCCTTTAGGATGGACTGGCTGGATCTCCTTGCAGTCCAAGGCACTCTCAAGAGTCTTCTCCAACACCACAGTACAGAAGCATCAATTCTTTGGCGCTCAGCTTTCTTCACAGTCCAACTCTCATATCCATACATGACCACTGGAAAAACTATAGCCTTGACTAGACTGACCTTTGTTGGAAAAGTAATGTCTCTGCTTTTCAATATGCTATCTAGGTTGGCCATAACCTTCCTTCCAAGGAGCAAGCGTCTTTTAATTTCATGGCTACAGTCACCATCTGCAGTGATTTTGGAGCCCCCCAAAAATAAAGTCAATCACTGTTTCCACTATTTCCTCATCTATTTCCCATGCAGTGATGGGACCAGATGCCATGATCTTAGTTTTCTGAATGTTGAGTTTTAAGCCAACTTTTTCTCTCTCCTCTTTTACTTTCATGAAGACGCTCTTTAGTTCTTCTTTGCTTTCTGCCATAGGGTGGTGTCATCTGCACATCTGAGGTGATTGATATTTCTCCTGGCAATCTTGATTCCAGCTTGTGCTTCATCCAACCCAGCATTTCTCATGATGTACTCTGCATAGAAGATAAATAAACAGGGTGACAACATACAGCCTTGACGTACGCCTTTTCCAATTTGAAACCAGTCTGTTGTTCCGTGTCCAGTTCTAACCATTGGTTCTTGACCTGCATACACATTCTCAAGAGGCAGTCAGGTGGTCTGATATTCCCATCTCTTTAAGAATTTTTCACAGTTTGTTGTGGTCCACAGAGGCTTTGGTATAGTCAATAAAGCAAAAGTAGATGGTTTTCTGGAACTCTCTTGCTTTTTCGATGCTCCAACAGATGTTGGCAATTTGATCTCTGGTTCCTCTGCCTTTTCTAAATCCAGCTTGAACATCTAGACATTCTTGGTTCACATACTGTTGAAGCCTGGTTTAGAGAATTTTGAGCATTACTTTCTAGCGTATGAGATGAGTGCAATTGTGCGGTAGTTTGAGCATTCTTTGGCATTGCCTTTCTTTGGGATTGGAATGAAAACTGACCTTTTCCAGTCCTGTGGCCACTGCTGAGTTTTCCAAATTTGCTGGCATATTGAGTTCAGCACTTTCACAGCATCATTTCTGAGGATTAGGAGTAGCTCTACTGGAATTCCATCACCTCCACTAGCTTTGTTCAAATTGATGCTTCCTAAGGCCCACTTGGAGAAGGCAGTGGCAACCCACTCCAGTACTCTTGCCTGGAAAATCTCATGGATGGAGGGGCCTGGTAGGCTGCAGTCCATGGGGTCACTAGGAGTTGGATACGACTGAGTGACTTCACTTTCACGCATTGGAGAAGGAAATGGCAACCCACTCCAGTGTTCTTGCCTGGAGAACTCCAGGGATGGGGAGCCTGGTGGGCTGCCGTCTATGGGGTCGCACAGAGTCGGATACGACTGAAGCGACTTAGCAGCAGCAGCAAGGCCCACTTGACTTCACATTCCAGGATGTCTGGCTCTAGGTGCGTGATCACACCATCATGATTATCTTGGTCATGAAGATCGTTTTGTACAGTTCTTCTTTGTATTCTTGTCACCTCTTTTTAATATCTTCAGCTTCTGTTAGGTCCATACCATTTCTGTCCTTTATTGAGGCCATCTTAGAATGAAATATTTCCTTGGTATCTCTAATTTTCTTGAAGAGATCTCTAGACTTTCCCATTCTACTGTGTTCCTTTATTTCTTCGCACTGATTAGTGAGCAAGGCTTTCTTATCTCTCCTTGCTATTCTTAGGAACTCTGCATTCAAATGGGAGAGCTTTCCTTTTCTCCTTTTCCTTTGGCTTCTCTTCTATTCACAGCTAAGGCCTCCACAGACAACTATTTTGCCTTTTTGCATTTCTTTTTCTTGGGGATAGTCTTGATCCCTGCCTGCTGTATGATGTCACGAACCTATGTCCATAGTTCTTCAGGTACTCTGTTTATGAGATCTAATCCCTTGAATCTATTTGTCACTTCCACTTTATAATCGTAAGGATTTGATTTAGGTCATACCTGAATGGTCTAGTGGCTTTTCCTACTTTCTTCAATTTAAAAAACACCTAAAAAGCCAGAAGTATTTAAAATTGGTAGTATTTTCCATATGTGTAAAATTCAATAGTTGCAGTTTCTGTTGTTTTTACAAGCTGGATTTCACCTAGCCTATATGGCAACATGAATCAATTAGAAAAAAGACCTCCTTTTCTGGTCAGTTGCAGCCTTGATGGAACAAGACTGGGTATGCAGAAGGAAACTTTGGGAAGAAAAATACCTTCTTTCCTCTGGACAGATGAAGTCTACTCTAGGACTCATGATTTGGTTGTTGAAAAACAGACTGGATTTTAAGCCATGCATAATGGCCTGTCTCAGAGGATCTTGTCCCTCTGCCTACCTGTTAAACTATAGTGCCTTTGTTTAGCTCACAAGGAGATAATCTGACCTTGCCCACCTGTAAATGACTACAAAAGAGAAGAGATTAACACGTCCCTTCCAAAGGATAGCCTTTCCTGGAGATGTTTTCCAAGATTGAAGACCCTTTTTACTTTATTTCCTCACTGCATCTCCCACTCTATTCTGCCTTTTTGCTTTAGTTCCTTACCACTTCTCTCTCTGGTTCTATAAAAGAACCTAGCATATAGACACTGACAAGATGGCTACTTTGAGACAATAATCTGCCATAGTCTTAGTGAGCCAGCTTGCAGAGTAAAGTCGTATTTCTTACCTCAACACCTTGTCTCTCAGATTCATTAGCCTGTTGTGTGTTGAGCAGACCAAACTTGGACTCGGTAACATCTCTATGCAGTCACTACCTGCCGTGCATCAGACTGGTTCAAGTCTTCTATTAAAAAAAATAAAAGTAAAAAGGAATATTTATAACCTGCACAGTTGTGATGCAGAAATAATAATTTAAACTTTCAGATGTGAGACTTCTTACTTCACATTTTGGTTTTGCTGAATAATTTTGTGTCCTACAATATTTTCACAATAACTGACAAGTATATAACTTACCAAAGTAGAATATATCCATAAGCCCATAGTTCTCTGAAGATTTTTAGCTCACCAGAGTTATTTTAAAATGGATAAAATAAATGTATAACCTTGTATAAAACTGTTTTCTATTTTCAAAATGTCTATTATTAGTATTTTATTTAATTATTAAGTAGCCCTACATATAATTAGAATCCTTAAGATTGTTCTACCCAGTAAAAAAGTAATTATGTGTATATATATATGAGATAGAAGTGCAGTAGCCAGTATTTGCTGTAATAAACAATTGAGCAGCTCTTTAACATGGTCCATATTAAATGACTGAGAAGTCTGGCACATTTACAAAAGTATTTGGCAGAGACTTGAAAATGCAGGTTTCTGAATTCTTTGGTGCAGAAAGAAAAAAAGAAAGAAATGTGACTTATTCCTGCCCATGTAAGATGATAATTATTGCCAAATTAATGAATAAATCATAAAGCAAGTAGGTACCAGAAAGTAGTTCATTTAATTAAGAATTTAATCACATACTCATTTTCCCTTAAAAAATAAACACAAACCCTAAATGTAGGGCAATGTCTATACATCAGGCACAAGGCTGAATATCATGAGTTTGATGATAAATGAAACCTTCCTGCCTCCAAGGAGCTGACCCTCTAATATGAAGTAAAACATATAAAGAGAATTTACAGTTCAGTACAATTGCGCATATGATATTATGGATGCATAAAACGAGAATCAGTTATGCTTTGGATGGGGTTGTGCAGGGGCCCATGGAAAAAAATGATAGTTGAATTGTGACTGAAAATCAGATTAGACATTTAGTAGAGAATGTCTAGCCCTGGGACATTGGACAAGTGAATGAACCTGTTTCTGGGTTAATGTTATATTACACAAGAGAGTATAAGGATTTCAGCTTTGCTGTTGTAGTTATTAATCCAGTTCTAAATCTAGCTACAGACTTTGAAAGCAATAATTCTTTCCTCTATTGTTAAAGCACTTGTTAAGCATTCCAAATAGTTTGCTGTAACAAACTTCCCCCTTATTATTTATTACCAAAGGAGGGAAGCCACAGGAAACATCACACCATCAAGGCTGACGTATGTAAAATTCACACTCAGTGTCCCCAGCCTGCTCTTTGTAAGCTTGTATCCTTACTTGTTGGTATCTGCTCCCTTCTCTTGCCAGAAGGCCTAATGTTGCCTTCCTTTTTTATTTTTGCCATTATTAAAATCATCTTTCCTGAAAGATTTTTTTGTTTCTAAATTTATTTATTTCTTCAGTGTTGGACATTTCTCACGAGAGCTAAACTGAATATTTCTTTCTAAATAAAGTAACAGAACTTCAGGCATCTTTTGTGACTTACGACTTGGTTTTATAGTGGTTTCAAACAATAAATAGGGCAGTGTACATATTAATGTTATCAGTGCTTATTAATGTAATGTTCTGAGGTAATGTGAGTATTTGATTTGCCGAAGGACAGATGTTTAGCAAAGAATTCTATTTTATTCTTCATCTTCAGACTTTTTTCCCAACACTTATTACAGTTTTTACAAAGGTCAAGATAAAATCACTTTGAACCGTTGTTCGAGCCCATTCCCCGAGATGGTTCCTGTGAAGAAACATGAGGTTTTGTTTGCCTTTTAAAGAATTCACTAGTTCTTTATACTATTGTGATTCACTGTCTGAGTGTAAAGCTATTTCAAGATATTCTTTGTGGACTGCTGTTTCAGATCTCCTTTATCAAACTACAGTGGCCCATGGGGTTCCTTGCTCAATACTCTTCCATCTTTCTATATTCCATGTAACAAATCCTAGCTATTTTTTTTGAAGTGAACAATATTATTAGACGTCCATGTTGAAACATCATGACCTTGGGGCCAATATGGGGTCACCGATTTTGTGTGTTAATAAGTGAGTTAGACATGTTGCAATTATTTGGAAAATTCAGATCAAAACCTCCCCCAAGAATATAACCAGATATATCCTGATAATTGAGACTGCTTTGTGATACAGCTATTCTGTTTGTTACCTGTACAAAATGTTTATTTTATGTCTATATACCTGATCTGGAGACTCATCTTCCAGTGTCATATCTTTTACCTTTTTATACTGTTCATGTTCATGTGTTTCTCATGACAGCAATACTGGAGTGTTTTGCCATTCTTTCCTCCAGTGGATCATGTTTTGCCAGAACTCTTCACTATGACCCACTAGTCTTGGGAGGCCCTGCACAGCATGGCTCATAGCTTCATTGCATTATGCAAGGCTCTTCACCATGACAAGTCTGTGATCCATGAAGGGGTTATGCTATGCTATGCTATGCTAAGTCGCTTCAGTCGTGTCCGACTCTGTGCGACCCCATAGACGGAAGCTCACCAGGCTCCCCCGTCCCTGGGATTCTCCAGGCAAGAATACTGAAGTGGGTTGCCATTTCCTTCTCCAATGCATGAAAGTGAAAAGTGAAAGTGAAGTCGCTCAGTCATGTCAGACTCTTAGCGACCCCATGGATTGGAGCCTACCAGGATCCTCTGTCCATGGGATTTTCCAGGCAAAAGTACTGGGGTGGGGTGCCATTCCCCTTCATTTGGATGCAAATATATTTGTGTAAATGATACTCTACAATTATCAGTCAAGGAATCTATTAAGTCTATCTTAAGACTTTAGACTATAGCTGGTATTATTTTCGTGGAATTCCTGCCTGTTTAGTACATTTGATCCAGTCATTTTTCTACATCAGATACATCAATACACAGAGCCATAACATGCTATCATTCCCTTTGCTTGAGATGGCTCTTCAACTTTTTGTAAGCCTCTTAATGATTTAGAACATCACTATAATTTCTTTTTAACCTCCCACTTCAGCAATTAGTTCTGGACTCTGCTGAAATGAAGATACTTCATAAATGCTTCTTGAATAAATGAACACAAGCCCAATAAATCCTTCTCTGAATGGAATTAAAAGTATGTAGTTTTGACTCCATAGGAGGAGTTTCAATTGAATGTAGCCAGAAATAGAGCTGAAAATTAATTTGACAAACATGTAGATTTAAACGTATATAGATCAGCTATGATGGGCAATTTTCCTGTAACTTCAACACTGAATCTCAGTATAAAATGTACTGTATTTCTTCATCACTGTTTAGCTACTGATTTTTTTTCCAGTGGGAAAATACTTAGTATTCTATCATTGAATTCATGTGTTAGAAAGTCCCCTCCCAAATTTATGTATTCATTGAAAAGCAGCACCTCATAATGTCAAAACTTTATTTATGCTTAGAATATATCTACTTGCCTTAAAAGTATCACTTGTCATTTCTGTTGGAATGAGTTCAGAAATTATCTATCACTTGACCTATTTGATATTAACCTACAATAAATCTTGCATCCTATCTCATAGCTGGCACTGTCTTTCCACACCCCACTGAATATGTTCAGGGTAACAGGGTATGCACTTTCAAAATCAGATAATGAGCAGAAGAGTGGAGATAATTGTGAGTGATGTCATAACTGTATTTATGGTTTATTTATTTTATTCTTTTGTATACTTTATTTTTTCAAGGACTTTATTTTTTAGAGAAATTTTAGGTTTACAACAAAACTGAGAGGGAGGTACAGAGATTTCTCATATACCCCTGCCCGAAATACATGAATTTCTTCCCCATGATCAATATTACCCACCCATTTTTTACCAAGGATGAACTTTACATTAACACATAATAATCACCCATACTCCATAATGTACCTTAGGGCTCACTCTTGGTGTTATATATTCTGTTGGTTTGGACAAATTTATAATAACATATATCCATCATTATAATATCATACAAAATATTTTCACTGTCCTAAAAATCCTCTGTTGCATATACTCATCTCTACTCATACCCCTGGAAACCACTGATGTTTTTTTATTGTCTCCATAGTTTTGCCTTTTCCAGAATGACATTTCATTGAAATCATACCGTATGAAACTTTTCATACCATATGAAAACAGAGACATTACTTTCCCACAAAGGTCCATCTAGTCAAAGCTGTGGTTTCTCGAGTAGTCATGAATAGATGTGAGAGTTGAACTATAGAGAAAGCTGAGTGCTGAAGAATTGATGCTTTTGAACTGTGGTGTTGGAGAAGACTCTTGAGAGTCCCGTGGACTGCTAGGAGATCAAACCAGTCAATCCTAAAGGAAATCAGTCCTGAAGATCTGATGCTGAAGCTGAAACTCCAATACTTTGGCCACTCAATGCAAAGAACTGACTCACTGGAAAAGTCCCTGATGCTGGGAAAGAGTATAAGGTCTGTGTCATTTTTCAGCATGTAGATGTCCAGTTGTTCTAGTACTCTTTATTGAAGAGACTATCTTTGTGTCATTGTTCTGTCATTGCACCTTTGTTAAAGATCAGTTGACTATATTTATGCAGTCTAATATTGGCTCTCTCTTCCATTGATCTATTTGTTTATCTTTAGCTGCTGCTGCTACTGCTGCTAAGTCGCTTCAATCATGTCTGACTCTGTGCGACCCCATAGATGTCAGCCCACTAGGCTCCTCTGTCCCTGGGATTCTCCAGGCAAGAATACTGGAGTAGGTTGCCATTTCCTTCTCCAAAGCATGAAAGTGAAAAGTGAAAGTGAAGTCGGTCAGTTGTGCCCGACTCTTAGCAACCCTATGGACTGCAGCCTACCAGGATCCTCCATCCATGGGATTTTCCAGACAAGAGTACTGGAGTGGGGTGCCATTGCCTTCTCTGATTCTTTAGCTAATACCTACCATATTGACTACTATCATCTTATGTCTTAAAGCCTGGTAGTATCAGTCCTCCAACTTTGTCTTTGTATTTCAGTGACTATTACAGTGTATTACAATGACTATTCTGAGTCATTTGCATATTCATATAAATTTTAGAATCATATTGTTGATATCCATAAAATAGCATGTTAGGTTTTTTATTGGATTACACTGAATTCATAGATAAAGTTGAAAAGATCTGACATCTTTCTAGTATTGAGTCTTCCTATTCATGAATATGAAATATCTCTCCATTTATTTAGTTCTCTGAGTTTATTCATCAGAGTTTTGTAGTTTTCCTCATATAAATCTTGTACATATTTTATTAGATTTATACTGAGGTATTTCATTTGGGGAGGTGCCAGTATAAATGGTATAGGGTTTGTAATTTCAAATTCTATTTGTTCATTGTTGGTATACAGGAAAAGAATTGCCTTTTCTATATTAACATTGTATCCAGCAACCTCTTATTTGTTTCTTTTGGATTTTCTACATAATCATCAGCTTTGAAAGAAAGATTTCTTTCTTCCCAACTTGTGAACTTTCTATTTCCTTTACTTGCTTTATTTTATTGGCAAGGAAGTCTAATGTGATGGTGGAAGTATTACAAGAGAACATTTTTGCCTTGTGCCTGATCTTGGTGTAAAAACTGTGAGTTTATCAACATTGAAGTATGATGTTAACTGTAGGACTTTTGTAGATAGTATTAATCAAGTTGAAGCAATTCCCTTCTATTTCTCATTTACTGAAGGTTTATTTATTTTTAACCTGAGCGGGTTCACATTTTGTCCTTCTTTTGTATCGTTGTATGATTTTTCTTGTTTAATCTGTTGATGTCATGGATCACATTAATTGATTTTTGAATGTTGAATCAGTCTTGCCTACCTCAGATAAATCCAGTTTGATTGTGATGTATAATTCTTTGTACACATTTTTTAACTCAAATTACTAGCTTTGGGGGAAGATTTTTATACCAACATTCATGAGAGTTATTGGTCTATAAAGTTTTTCTTATAAAGTTTTCCTTTGATTTGGATATTAGGCCCATATAAGATAAGTTAGGAAGTATTCCCTTTGCTTCTATTCTTTGAAAGCAATTGTAGATAACTAGTACAATTCATTCCTTAAATGTTTGGTAAAATTTACCAGTAAAACCATTTGGGCCTATTGCATTCTCTTTTGGAATGTAATCAATTGTAGATTCAATTGATTTAATAAATATAGGCCTATTATTTTCTTCTTCCTATGTGAGCTTTGTCAGATTGTGTCTTTCAAGAAACTGGTCTATTTAATCTAGATTATCGAATTTATAGGCATAAAATTGTACACAGTATTCCGTTATGATCTTTTAAATTTCTATTGCAAGAGGGTGATATTTCCTCTTTCATTTCTGATATTAATATTTTATATGTTCTCTCTTTTTTCTTAGATTGACTAGAGGTTTATTGGTGACATTGATACTTTCGAAAACTCCAGTTTTGGTTCCATTTATTTTTTTCTACTGGTTTCCTATTTGTAATTTCATTGATTTCTGCTATAATTCTTATTTTTTTCTGTATTCTGATTGTTTTAGATTCAATTTGCCCTTCTTTTCCTCGCTTCCTAGCATGGAGACTAGGTTATTGATTTTAGATTTTCTTTTCTAATAGATGCATTCAGTGCTATACATTTCCCTTAAATACTGATTTTGCTGCATTCCACAGATTTGATAAATTGTATTTTTTCCGCTTACTTCAAAATATATTAAAATTTCTCTTGAAATATTTTGACCCATGTATATTATTTAGAAATATGTTGTTTAATCTTCATCTATATGGAGATTATTCAGTTATACTTATATTATTAATTTCTAGATTAATTTCAGTGTGATCTAAGAGTGCACGTTGTATGATTTCTGTTATCTTAAATTTGTTGAGGTTCATTTTATGCCCCAGAATGTGTTATATCCTGGTAAATCTTTCATGTGGCTTGAGGAAATTGTGAATTCTTCTGTTGTTTGATGAAGTATTTTATAATATCATGATGATATTCTGCTGTCAGTTATATGAAGTTGATTGGTGGTATTGTTGAGTTCTCACATCCATACATGACCACAGGAAAGACCATAGCCTTGACTAGGCAAACTTTGTTGACAAAGTAATGTCTCTGCTCTTGAATATGCTATCTAGGTTGGTCATAACTTTCCTTCCAAGGAGTAAGCGTCTTTTAATTTCATGGCTGCAGTCACCATCTGCAGTGATTTTGTAGCCCAGAAAAACAAAGTCTGACACTGTTTCCCCATCTATTTCCCATGCAGTGATGGGACCAGATGCCATGATCTTCGTTTTCTGAATGTTGAGCTTTAAGCCAACCTTTTCACTCTCCACTTTCACTTTCATCAAGAGACTTTTTAGTTCCTCTTCACTTTCTGCCATAAGGGTGGTGCCATCTGCATATCTGAGGTTATTGATATTTCTCCCAGCAATCTTGATTCCAACTTGTGTTTCTTCCAGTCCAGCATTTCTCATGATGTACTCTGCATATAAGTTAAATAAACATGGTGACAATATACAGCCTTGACGTACTCCTTTTCCTATTTGGAACCAGTCTGTTGTTCATGACCAGTTCTAACTGTTGCTTCCTGACCTGCATACAGATTTCTCAAGAGGCAGATCAGGCGGTCTGATATTCCCATCTCTTTCAGAATTTGCCACAGTTTATTGTGATCCACACAGTCAAAGGCTTTGGCATAGTCAATAAAGCAGAAATAGATGTTTTTCTGGAACTCTCTTGCTTTTTCCATGATCCAGCGGATGTTGGCAATTTGATCTCTGGTTCCTCTGCCTTTTCTAAAACCAACTTCAACATCAGGAAGTTCATGGTTCACATATTGCTGAAGCCTGGCTTGGAGAATTTTGAGCATTACTTTACTAGCGTGTGAGATGAGTGCAATTATGCGGTAGTTTGAGCATTCTGTGGCATTGCCTTTCTTTGGGATTGGGATGAAAACTGTCCCTTCAGACCATTCTGAAGGAGATCAGCCCTGGGATTTCTTTGGAAGGAATAATGCTAAAGCTGAAACTCCAGTATTTTGGCCACCTCATGCGAAGAGTTGACTCACTGGAGAAGACTCTGATGCTGGGAGGGATTGGGGGCAGGAGGAGAAGGGGACGACAGAGGATGAGATGGCTGGATGGCATCACTGACTCGATGGATGCGAGTCTGAGTGAACTCCGGGAGTTGGTGATGGACAGGGAGGCCTGGCGTGCTGCAGTTCATGGGGTCGCAAAGAGTCGTACACAACTGAGCAACTGATCTGATCTGATCTGATCTGTTTGTTGAGTTCAACTATTAGTATTGTTTTTTGTTTTCCTACTGGATCTGTCCATTTCTGAGAGGGAAGTGTTGAAGTTTCCAACTATAATAGTGGATGCATCTATTTCTCTTTACAAATCTGTTTTTGTCTCATTTTAAGGTTCAACCATGAAAAGATTGTTATGTCTTCTTGGATAATTGACTCCTTTTATCACTATGTGATAGCCTTCTTTATCCCTAATAACTTTCCTTACTTTGAAGTTTTCCCTACATTTATATACTTGCTTCAGCTTTCTTTAATTAATATTGCCACTAAACAAAATATATAATGATCTATTTGTCAAGTGATAATGATACATTTGTTTACTTTTAATCTATATTTGCCTTTATATTTAATGTGGCTTTCTCTTAGTAGTAAAAGAGTCAATGTTCCATGATCCACTCTGATGATCTCTTTTAATTGGTGTATTTAGACTATTGACATTCAAGGTGATCATTGATATAGTTGGATTAATATCTATCAATTTTATTATTATTTTCTATTTATTGCCCTTGTTCTTTGCTATTTTTATTTTCTACTCTTTTTCTGCTTTTAGTGGTTTTAATTGAGCATTTTATGTGATTCCATTTTTCATTCCTTCCTTAGCATTTCAGTTACACTTTTCTTTTACTTTTTTTTAATGTTTGTCCTATAGCTTGCAATATGCATTTTCAGCTAATTCAAGTCCACTTTAAAAAAACATCATGTCACTTCACAGATAGTGTGAATGCCTTATAATAACAAAATGATAATAATTCCTCTCTCCCATCCCTTGTATCGTTGTTGTCATTCATTTTACTTACATATAAACCACACATACTCACACATACACACACAAATGAAATATATAAGCTTAAATAACTAAGTACATTGTTGCTATTTTTTGAAAAAACTAGTATCTCTTAGCTCACATAAGAATAAAATAAAACAAAAATCAGTTTTTATTTTATTTTCACTTATTCCTTCTTTGGTGTTCTTTCTTTTCTTTTATAGATCTGAGTTTCTCACCTGTGTTAATGTCTTTCTTTCTGGATTCCCTCTTTTTTTTCCTTTGGTCTGGGAAAGTTTTTATTTCTCCTTTATTTTTTTAAAGATTTTATTTTTATGTGGACTGTTTTAAAGTCTGTATTGGATTTGTTAAAATACTGCTTCTGTTTTTATGTTTTGTTTTTTTTTTTTGCCCACAAGACATGTTGGATCTTATCTCCCCAACCAGAGATCAAACCTGCATTCCCAGCACTGGAAACTGAGGTCCCAAATATTGAACTACCAGCGAAGTTCCTATTTCTCCTTTACTTTTGATGGATAATTTCACAGAATAGAGCATTTTAGGTTGCCTTTTTTTTTTTCTTTTAATATTTTAAATATTTCACTCTGCTTACCTCTTGCTGGTGTGGTCTCAGGAAAATTCAGTTGTAATACTTGTTGTTATTCCTCTGTAGGTAAGGTGTTTTTTTCCCCTTTGGTTTCTTTCAGAATTTTTTATTTATGTTTTTTCTTCTATAAATTGAAAATGATATGCTTATATGGGTTTTTGTTTTGGATTTTTGCTTTTATCATACTTGGTATTCTCTGAGTTCCCTGGATCTATGGTTTGATGCCTGACATTAATTTGAGAAAATTTGAATATTATTGCTTCAGATATTTCTTCTGTTTCCTTCTTTTTTTCTCTGTTTCCTTTATGCTTATGTTACATCTTTGTAGTTATAACAAAGATGTTACAATATTCAGGCAGTATATCTGTTTTTCTTAGTCTTTGTTCTCTACTTTTTGTATTTCAAAGATTCTCTTGATATATCCTCTAGTTCAGAATGGTTCCTTTCCCCCTTCCCTTACTGGAAGCCTGCGGGGATTTTTTCTGAGGCATTTACTGTGGGAATCTGGTAACCTCCTAGAAGTAAATCTTACGATACTGCAGAGGCCCCTTTAAGTCCCCTTTCCCCATGGAGGAGCCTCTAGAAATTCACCAACTACAGTTCAGATTTTCTTTCTCCAGCATAGGTTCTCTGATCAGTTTCTGCTCACCTAAGCCACATTTTCCCTATATTCACCTGTCTTGACAATATTATGTGCAATATTATTTGCTCTGTATCCTCCCCTTTCTTAAATTCCAAGAAAAGTTTTTGATTTTTCACTTTGCTCAGCTTTTCACTTATTTTTAGGATCAAGTAGATATTTCCAAGATTCTTATATGCAGAATTGTAAACTGGGAGTCCTAGAATTTGTTTTTTAGAGCCAATGTTAGTTTTGAGAAAATTGTGCAGAAAATATAGAGTCCCATATATTTCCTCCACCTCTCCTACCACTAATTTGCTCTATTATTAACATCTTGCATTAGTGGAGCTCTTGTTTCACGTGATGAAACCGATATTGATACATTAACACTAACTAATTATATAGTTTACATTAGGGTCTACAATTTGATATTGTACATATTATGGGTTTTGACAAATATGTAATGCCATATATCTACACTTACATATAACATAGAATAGTTTCACTACCTTAAAAATACCCTATGCTCCATTTATTAACCCCTTTCCCCTTTCACTTGAAAGCTTGAGACCTACTGATCTTTTTATTCTCTACATAATTTTGCTTTTTCCAAAATGTCTTATAATCAAAATCATACCATATGTAGTCTTTTCAGACTGGCTTCCTTCACTTAGCAATATGTATTTGCTCCATGTCTTTTCAAGTCTTGATAGCTCATCTTATTTAAGTGCTAAATAATACATAGCCATATTTATATAATGGCTGCTGTCCAGGAACAAATGGGATTATTTGAGGTGTCATGTATGGGAGAAAAATAAGATTTTGGAGTCTATAGCCATGGGTTTTAAATGTAACTTTGCCATGTTTCAGCTGCGAGCTTGGACAATTTACCAAAGATCTCAGAGCTGCATTTTGCCATCTCTCAAATTAAAATATTAATATCTAACTTGAAATGGTCATGATAATGAATAGAATGTAACATCATAACATAGCACCTGATCATGCCAGCAGCAGCAGAAGCAGCAGCTGGGATCATCAAGAAAGCAATAGTAACATTCTTGGCATGGGATGACATTGTCTTTCAGTGATAAATGCCTACTTTTAGTAAAATCACTTATTCTGTAAGTACAGCTAGACTAGTACAATAACAAATAGCAATACGGTAAGGCTGTTCAATCAAATGAAAAATATATAATAAATTAAAAATAAAAGGCCTCAATCTATTATAAAATAATAAGCTTACAGAAAAGAGTATGAAGTGGGAAAAGAGTTTCTATTTAGTACATCTAGTTGGATAGGGATTTCTGAAATGGAAAATATTTAAAGTTTCAATGTAATTATTTAGTTTCAGAAAACAAAATTTATTGCATATGAATTTTAGTTTCTTGTGAAATATGTTAAATTTATTCATATTTACTATATGTAACTCACGTCCAGCTATTTGTGATACTATGGACTGTAGCCTGCCAGGCTCTTCTGTCCATGGATTTTCCTGGCAGGAATACTGGAATGGATTGCCATTTCCTCTTCCAGAGAATCTTCCTGACCCAGAAATCGAACTCAAATCTCCTGCCTCTCCTGCATTGCAGGTGGATTGCTAACCACTGAACCACCAGGAAAGTCCAACTATGTATTAATATATGTATACAATATGCCTTCATAATATCCAAACAAATGCTATAGTTGAATCAGACTACAGTTTAAAAGGAGAGTTAAAAGTTGCAGATTCACAGACTGTCAGCATCTATAGAAGTCACCACTTTCTTTCTTTATTCTTTAGCCTTTATTGAGATTACAAAAAATTATGAGCTTAAAAATATTTAAGATTTTAAAAACAGAAAAAAATGATGAAATAAAATTATTTTTAGCATTGATTTTGGTTATACTTTACATTTGAAGTACTGAAGACAGAACTTCGTATTCTAAGACTTGGCCCCAAGACCTGAAATCTACTTTGAGGTGGTGGGGAGTGGGTCATGAGACAATGAATTTCTACTTTTGCCAAAATGTTTTAAATACTGAGTTCATAGAGAAGGAAATAATTCCTTAAAGATAAGACCATAAGATAAAACCTCGTGGTGATATAGGACAGGAACCAGCAAACTTTTTCTACAATGGGGCAATAGTAAATATTTTTAGCAATGTGGATCCTATGATCTCTATTGCAACAACTATTCAATTCTGATATTATAATGTTCAAACAGATAATTTATGAACAGATGGGTATGCTATGTTTCAATCAAACTTTATTTATAAACATAATCAGATGACTGGGATTTGACCATAGTTTGTTGACTCCTGTATTAGAAAATGAGAAAAATGTGAAATTTACCTGAAAACATTTCACTCAGATTATAAACTGAAAAGACTAATCATTTTTTTTTTTTACCAAAGACTCCCAACACTGGATAAAGAAAGATACAGTTTTGACATAATAAAAATAATGAATGATCACATGTGTGAGAAGAAATAGTTTTTCAAAAGAAGTATTTATTGAGTATTTGGCAGAAAGAAGACTGCTATTTGTTAGGTAAAAGAAGAATGGGGTTTTAGAGTTGGAAGTGAACATATCATAATTTTTAATCTTAACTGTTAATTTACAGGTTATGTGATCTTGGGTATGTTATTTAACTTTTTTGAGCACCAATTTCCCTATTTGCAAAATATGGATGAATCCTACATCATAAAATAGGTACATTCTTTAAGTAAAAGAACATGTGTAAAGCATTTGATATAATTCCTAGAATAAAGTAGGTGCACTCAGGGAATTTATAGGTAATTCTTTACTTGTTGGGTAACTGAAACTTCAACACAGAAAGTTGAAATAAATAATAATAGTACTTTATATAAAATTGTGAAGATTATACAGGATAAAGTATAAAAACACGTAAACACTCAGCACAGTGCTCAGCACCTAGTAAATGTTCAGTTGATATTAATTACTGTTGTTACTATTGTTGCTATTATTATTAAATATAGTAATGCACAGGATATACTGATTCATCTGCAAGTTTAAAAGGTGCAGGAGAGAATGTGACAAATGCTATGACAAAGATACAGAAGTCCCATCTGATTGGTGGAGTCAGAAAAGATTCATAGGGAAACACATTTGAGCTTTCTGGATAGAATGAATTATATTTCAATTAGAAGAGACGGTATGTGTTAAAACAAAGAAAGAGAGTGAAGGAAAAAAGCAGAGATTTGATAGGCATGTAAAATGAGTAGTAACTCAATATGATTCTGTATATTGAAACTGCTTATTTCTTATTCAGACCTCAGAACAATCTGTGTGTTGGGTATTATGATAAGCTTAATAGCCACATGTATGTCAATGTTTATTCTTTGATATGATAAATAGATAAATACATTAATATCTCACATTTAATTCATTAATCAAAAATAATTATATATTTGAATTTAATTTCCTTATTCATTAAAAATATTTTTGAATTCTTACCAAGTACCATCAATATTCTAACAGGTGGCATACATCAATTTAAAAAAACAGGTATTTTTGCCACAAAGTTATGAGTTTTGGTTTGTTTATTACTTTCTCAAAATTATTTTTAAGATTGAGGTAAGAATATATTATTAAAATACTGCTACCATTTCCCTCAAAGTACAGAGTCATTTGTTATCTAATTGGCATTCTATTCTCTTAAATAAACATATTTAAAAAACTGATATCTCAAGCTATTAGAAAACAAAACTAGGATTTCCATAGAGTTGAGAATAGCTGATATTTACTTCTAAATTTGTTTTTTTTTTTTTATTTTACCCTAAAAATCACAACTCTGTTTTAATGAATGTGTAATTACATTATATTTATTTTAATCAAAAGTTAGAATAATACAACTCAAAGAAAAAGCCTCATTGGTAGAAACTTTTCTTGAAATATTGAAAGGTGAAAAGAAAAGTAGTATCTACTCTCAGAAGCAAACAGTAGGAAAAACAACCTTTTCTCATTAATGGCAGTGAAAATACAAGATCTGTTTATAATAAGACAGACATGGTCAAGATTTCAAAATTTGTTATTTCTGCATTTATATCTTCACAGGTTCAAAATGCTCTTTAAAATGTGAAACTTGTGTTTACTAGTTTTAAGGCGTAGAGATAGAGATTCAGTTTCCATGGAACAGCTGGATCTAATTAGAACCCAAAGTTCTGATTCCACTTGATCTGATTTCCCCATCTGTATGGAGTCATTACACCATAAATAGTGTGAGCTGTAACTTCCAGTTCAAACCAGAGAGGAACTGGCAATCAGGGCTCCTGTTCCATAAGGGTCACTGAAAGTTCTGTTGAACAGCACAGCATTTCCATATGGGCTGATTCAATCATTTAGAACTTTTCCACCACTAAGTGAAGAAGGGAAAAATAAGCTTTTTTTTCTGCCATCCATCCATTCATTTACTTTTTTTGGAAGATTTAAAACTCTGAAGTGTCAGATTTAAGAATAAAATATTCTCTATTATCACCAACTCCTCATTGTATCTTTTTATGTTTATTATTTTTGTTTCATGCTTTGTTTACAAGAGTATAATGCTTCCTTTCACTTTCATAAATTGAGTATTTAATGAACTTATAGGACAAATATATATTAGGAATATAAAAGAAATCATTCTTTTCCAATCACATCATTTCAGAAATGTGAAGACTGAAGGTCAGGAAAGTTCACTTTAGCCCACTCATAGGAGACGTAAGAGAGAAGTCACAGACTTCTGAGTTCTCAACTAGTATTCATACTATGTTCAAGCTAACTAGGCTAGGAAACTCTTCCAGGGAAAACATAAATATCTGGCTTTTCTGGATTTTACAAATTGGAGAATAAGGAGAGAAAGAATATTCATTTAAAAACAATTACTGTTAAATTTTTGGATTTTATGTTTCCCTACATTTTTGTATGTATAACTTTGTGCCCTTCCCATTTTAATGTTTTATCCTTTTCTTAAGTGATTAATCAATTTTTATAAACATGTTTTTAATGGCAAGAATGGATCTTATATAGGTGTACCAAAATTTTAAAGAGCGTTTTTTAGTTTTATAAGTTGTTTTTGCTAATTTAATAATGCTATGATGATAATCCCTGTACACTGCTCTTTTGTACATTTTTTATGTCTTTAGGATAAATTCTTTTAATTGGATTTCTTTGCTCATATGATATTCATTTTAACCCTCTGATATTTGTTGCCAAATACCCTTCTGAAAAAAGCCATACCAGTTTACAATTATTCTCTCAGTATATGAAAATTTTGTGTTTCTGCACATACAGCTACTATTCCCTAATAATTTCACATTGGATAGGTAAAGTGTAGCATCCAATTTTAATTTTCATTGATTAAAAGTAGAATTGAACACATCTTACATGCTTCCTGGACTTCATATTTGTATCTAATTAACTACCATCTGAGCCACCATGGAAGCCCAAATAACTAAATGGAAAGTGGTAAAATTAAGAAACTGTGGACAACAGAAGAAATACTCAATTTCAGTTGAAATGATCAGATTTAACTAAGTGTCTAAAAAAGACAAGTAAAAGTTTCTATATCCAGCCCTATGAGTAATCGACAGGAAGAATTGTGGTCAGGGCATCATTAAAGGCTCATGGAAAAACAAACTAAAAGAAAGAGAAACCATCTAGCAATTTCTGTAATTGAATCATGGCTCTTCAGAGTTGGAAGAGACTTCTGGAGTTGTTCTAGCTCAACTATGCAGTTTCTGCATGAGGGAACTGAGCAGTTAAGTGCCTTGCTTAGGGTATCATCTTGTTCGAAAAGCCAGAAATAGAATTTGGACCTCATCATTCCCAGTTGAATGCTCTCTGAGCAATTTTACAGGACTGAAAACATCATCAAGCAAAGAGCTGTAATGCTATGCTTGCTCCTTGAATGAATCATTTAACTTCTTGAATGAATCTTAACTTCTCTGAAACTCAGTTTCCTCGTCTTTAAAATGAGAAGACAGGACCAAATGAAAATGAACAATCTTAACATTTTCAAAATCACTGGATTTTACCTGACAGTATCTGACACTCAAGTTCTTTGTTTTCTCAGCCATACTAATGTTAAAAAAATGTGTTTCCCTTCATATACATTTTTTAGGTAGTTAAATTGCTTCTTCTTCCCTGTGGTCAGGTAATTCAGAAACTGCTCTGGTTTTTTTTGTTGTTGTTTTAAATTGAATTTTCTGAACAAAACTGTTTCTTGGTCAGGATGATTTCTAAGATATTTTAGCTCCCAAAGCATTATTTTAAGAAAGTTAAAAACAACCGTGAATGGGGACAGTGCTAGTTGACTATATATTTTTCTAGCTCAAGAAAAACGAGTAGGATATAATAAATGTTATTTTTCATTAAAATTTAAGGTATCCTGCATTGCTTTTCCCCATATATATTTTTTACCTATTTTCCTTGCTGTTTATGCTTTTATGGGTAGTTTTGGAAGTAGCCATGATGAGATGGCTGGATGGCATCACTGACTCGATGGATGCGAGTCTGAGTGACCTCCGGGAGCTGGTGATGGACAGGGAGGCCTGGCGTGCTGCGGTTCATGGGGTCGCAAAGAGTCGGACACGACTGAGCGACTGATCTGATCTGATCTGATCTGATGACATAATTTGATTTCCATGAGGGCATATCAGTAATATGCTCATATGCATAGTTTAAGTGTAGAAACTGTCACAAACCGCCCGTTTGAATTTTGTTGGTATGAGGTGACAGCCATAAGTCAGTGTATTGTGCTAATAAAGCTAAGATCATTCATTCAGTTCTTAGTCCTTGGTTCTCTTTCACCCATAACTGCATGTAGTAACTTAGCTGTAAAGGAGAATAAAGAAGAAAGTTCAGAGGACTAAGTATAAATCTATCACTAATGGAGGGAAACTAACAAATGAACAAAAACTCACACATGAATCACTGAATGGTCACAGAAGTTTGTCAGGCGGGAGAAGCAAGAGGAAAATGGCTCATAGGTAGTTCATCTATTAGAACAGAACCAGAGTACCAATTGTTGTTGTTTTTTAGTTGCTAAGTTGTGTCCAAATCTTTTGTGACCCTATGAATTATAGCCAACCAGGTTCCACTGTCCATGGAATTTCCCAGGCAAGAATACTGGAGTGGGTTGCCAATTCCTTTTCCAGGGGATCTTCCATACCCATGTACTTACGCTATGCTATGCTAAGTCACTTCAGTCGTGTCCGACTCTGTGCGACCCCGTAGACGGCAGCCCAACAGGCTCTGCCGTCCCTGGGATTCTCCAGGCAAGAACACTGGCCATGTACTTATATGTGGTCTCAAATGTTTTTGTGAGCAAATGACTCTCTTCACCAATAATCACGTAATTAAGAATGTTGGGGAAATGTATGGCTCTCTTTCCACACCAAGGATGCTGCTGCTGCTGCTGCTGCTGCTGCTGCAGTCGCTTCAGTCATTTCCGACTCTGTGCGACCCCATAGACGGCAGCCCACGAGGCTCCCACGTCCCTGGGATTCTCCAGGCAAGAACACTGGAGTGGGTTGCCATTTCTTTCTCCAATGCATGAAAGTGAAAAGTGAAAGTGAAGCCGCGCAGTTGTGTTCGACTCCTAGCAACCCCGTGGACTGCAGCCTACCAGGCTCCTCTGTCCACAGGATTCTCCAGGCAAGAGTACTGGAGTGGGGTGCCATCGCTTTCTCCACACCAAGGATGAGGCCAATGCAAATCTGTAGCTTCCGCTAAACTTCTGCTATAAAATTTCTGAATGTTTTTTGTAAGGCAAGGTTGATCAATCCTTGAGATAGAAAATAATGATAGCTGCCAACAAGCATTTACAAACCCCACTGAATGAATTAGGAGACCCAGCTGGTTCCCAAAGACAAAATGATGAGAAAAGAAACTTTCCCATAACTTAGACTTGGGGCTTGGGATATAACATATGAAGAATGACTGGGCTTGAGTCAAAAGAGTCTTGAATACATTTGGTTCAATATAGAGAATTGTTGGTTTTCCTTTTATCAGAGCAAGAAGCTTATTCCTTGGCATATATTTTTAAATAAAGCAATATGACATAACTAGAGTCAACACATTCTAAACATGAAGATTCTTGTTGTCCAGTTATTACGTCATGTCTGGCTCTTTGCAACCCCATGGACTGCAGCACATCAGGCTTCCCTGTCCTTCACTATCTCCTGAAGTTTGCTTGAACTCATGTCCATTGAGTCAATGATGCCATCCAACCATCTCATGCTCTGTCACTCTGTTCTCCTGTTGCCCTCAATCTTTCCCAGCATCAGGGTCTTTTCCAATGAATTGGCTCTTTGCATCAGGTGGCCAAAGTATTAGAGCTTCAGTTTCAGTTCTTCCAAAGAATATTTAGGATTGATTTCCTTTAACATTGATTGGTTTGATCTCCGTGCTGTCCAAGGGACTCTCAGAAGTCATCTCTAGCACAATAATTTGAAAGTATTAATTCTTTGGTGCTCGGCTTTCTTTATGTTCCGTGAAGTTTATATTTTCCTTAAAGTGAAATATCATATCCATAGCTAACTAGTTGCTTAACATATTCACCCAAGGCCTGTATCTGTAATAATCTACTAATAATAATTAGTAGAAAGATTAATATATTGGAGGGACAACATTTTAAGTTAGAAACGTTAATTCAATAGTTTAAAAATTGTTCTTTTTTGGTTTCATTTACACCCTTTCTGTATTTCTGTTGTAAATTCCCAGAAAATCCTACTCAGCATGACTGCAGCACACTGCTCTGATTTGTCTCTGAAACTTAGATTTTTACCTCTAGCCAAAGAGCAACAGACTTAGTTATGCTTTAATTTGAAATAATATATGTATTTCTAAGCATGTATAGAGTAGCTATTTTTCAGATACCTAGTATTCATACAAGGTACTAGATTTGTTCTCTGGTACATGTTCTAACTTGGAGGAGCCAGGATGAACCCAATGTGTTAGGCCCTATGTAAGATCAGTCTTAATTATCATGTTCTATAGTTCTCAGAAAAAATCAGTTAAATTCTGGGTATTTCTGGCAGATTTTCTTAAGTAGTGAGAGTTCAGATGAGTTGTATTTGAGTTAAATTCCTGGGATACGCTTCTGATCCAAGAGACACTATGCTAGTTCAGAGCAATCTACCAATTTGGATTCACTTAACACTTGTGTGAGTATGTATGTGCTCAGTTGTTTAGTCGTGTCTGACTTTGTGACCCTGTGGACTGCAGCCTGCCAGGCTCCTCTGTCCATGGGATTATCCTGGCAAGAATACTGGAGAGGGTTGCCATTCCCTCCTCCAGGAGATCTCCCTGGGTTTCCTGCTTGGCAAGCCGATTCTTTTACCACTGAGCTACCTGGGAAGACCGCTAAACAGGAGATAACAGAAAAGACAATTAAATGCCTCTGATTCCAGGTAGAATGACTTAGGAGAAGGACCTTAGTCTTTATCTTGTTTGAAGAAAGAATTCAGCAGACAGGCCAAGACTGTGATGCAGAGACAGCATTTGTTAGAAGCAAAGTACATGTGGTGATCTAGGAGTGACTTGTGCACAATAGAAATGGCTTAGGTTGTTTATATGGGGGTAGTTTTTTAGGTTCTCTGGTCAATCATCTCAAAATGTCAGCAGAAGACTGGCTGCAGCTGCTCATCCTGAGACCTATCTCCTATTTCACCTCTTAAACATTAGTTTATATTGTTCATATATGTATATATATATGTATACACACATAAGTAAACACATACACAGTTGAAGATGTTTAAAGAATTTATAGTATTCATTGGCCAAAATACAGCATATTTGGGCACAGTGTGTCAATGTTAATTATACTTCTCTAAGGTAGGGGGAACAGTATTAGAGGAATAGGATAACTTTCTGAAAACTAAGTTTTCTTTCCTAAGAATGTTATAATCCAAAAATACCTGCCAAGAGTGCATGACCTATGCAGGGCAAAGCAGCCAACCAATGATTAAATATGGAACTTCCCAATCATTACTCAACTTCTCACCAGCCCAGAGTGTGTCTACTGATTAACCCTGATTGAAATTTAATACCCATTTTTCCTGTTCTATCTAATATGACAAAGAACTCCAGACAATGTAGAGATAAATGTTAGCCTCTTACTTCCGGTCTATTCTTCAAACGTCCAGACACTTCAGCTTAGTCATTTCCTCTAAAAGAAATTAAATCTTACCATGGGCTTCAAAAATGGTCCTATTGAATATTTAAAAGACATAAAACATCCTAAGGTAATGATTTATTTCACCCATTTGTCACAATTATAAAAATAAGTATTAAGGGACTACTATAGGCTGCTGCTTTGGGAATGAGAAAAGCCACCTAATTCAAGAATATGTCATATTCCTAAAACTAAGTTATACTGATGTAAATAAAACTCAGTATGTGATAAGTGACACTATTATTTAAGTGTTTATATTTCGTTCTGCATTCAAGGATTAAAATTTTTGAGGAGATACTGCTGTCCTGAATATTTAATATATTGAGATGTTATACTTAAAATATGCCAGAGAGTTTGATTTACCTAATGTTCAAAAGATGTATATTCCATGCATACTGTGTGCAAAGTACTCTGAGTGCTTGCATTTTTCAAAAGTCAGAAAATGTGTGATTTCTCTAAAAATAACCCCAAACTGGAACATAATCTAAGATTTCTGCTTGAAGCAAAAAAAAAAAAGCAATGCTGAAAGGGCATGCTGCAAACCTGGCTTACTACATGGGTCGGTTCCTAATTCGGGTTTGAGGGGTAGGATGCATCAGAAGATGTCTTAATATAGCCTGTCAAGGTAGCAGAATTACATGAGATATAGAATTGTGTAAATGTATAAATGGTGTGAGAGCAGCTGGTAGGAAAACCAGTGGGAAAATGACTAAAGAGGGAAGTTGCGTAAAGGGGAAAAATTAGTTCTTTCTAGCATACTTCAGAATTCCTCTTTTACAGTATCTGAACATATACCAGAATAAGCCCTGGGAAAAGAGTCACTTGTACTGGAAATAACACAAGAGGATGTACAAGATCCTTTAAATGTTAATAATAAGGATGTTATGTTTTAGAAGTGTTGTACCAATCTTGATGATAAACACTTTGATACCTCTCCCACTTAATCCTCACCACATTACATAGCATTTCCATTTAAAACATGTAGAAATTGAGGCATATATTTCAAGTATCTTTCTCAAGAATTCACACCTATTTATTCAACAACTATGTATTCAACACTGATTACATGTCAGGCAGTGTCTTAGAGTCTTAAGATTAAAAAGTAGATACAATATAACCTGGCTTTATGAAACTTTCACTTTAGCAGAAGACAAACAACAGGCAATTGACTTTAACAGAAAAATGACAAAGGTAAATTATATATTAGAAAATAATACCATTATGGAAAAAAATTATAAGTAGAAAAGGTAAAGGGAGATGGAGGGTTGGGAATTATGTTTTTGAAGGCACTTTTCATGTAGGCCTCATTGAGAAAGTGACATTTCAGCAGGAACTTGAAGGAAGAGGACCAGGAAGGTATGCAGGGAAGAGCATCCCAGCCCCAGGGAAAATCTGGAGGCCTGAGGATCAGTACAGCTGGTGAGAAATGAGATCAGTCACAGACGAGAAGACAGAGAGTCACAGGGGTGAACATATGTGATGATGAGGGCCATTGTAGTGGTTTTGGCTTTTGTTCCCAATGGTGAAATGGAGCTTCCTCAGGCTGTTAGGATCTCTGCCATTGTCAGCCACACAGAAGAAGCTTGAAACTGGGCAAGAGAAGACTGTTCCATTACTCTGTGCTTGCTTCCCTGTGGCAGATTAATGTTTTTCCACAGGAAACATAATTTCTGTAAGTAATAAAATCTGTCATCAATTGTTTATCGTTCATTTAAATTTGATTCAGTTTTTGCAAAATCCATGAAGAAAGCTAATTAATGATTTCTATTGACTGTTGATAATTCCAAATCATATCAAATACCAGTCCTGAAGGCATTCTATTTACCACTAAATGAGTCTGGATCAGATTTAGGAAAATTACAATATTTCTGAGCCAGAATTTGAAGAAGCTTAGATTTTACAAATTGCAGCAGCCACCCACATGCATGTACATTGGTGCTTGGATCATGATTGGAGTAGCAGCAGTTTTAAGAAGAACAATACTCTCCCTTTTCTTTCCTAAATGTTGATTCTCTCCTCTACCTCTCCTGCTTCCTAAGAGTAGTCTTAAGAATTTAGAGGTAACATAACAGGATGATGTATTTTATCAAGGAGGTTTGGCCCCATACAATTGAAAAGTCAATGAAATATGAATCCAGTGCAACCTTTGCTGCTTGCAGTAAAGTCCCAAATTTAACCACCAGGTTCCCAATGGTCCGTTTTTTTTTTTTTTTTTCTAGCCGAAATGTACACCTGCAATCACTATACCACCAACACCACTGTCATCACTCAAAAGACGTGTGATATGAAGCATAAAGTCTTTTCTGCCTCAAAAGTACCTGGGCAATTGTATTCTACAGACTTGTTGGAAAGCATGACATGGAGAGAAATGGGGGAACATCAGGTCAGGTAGGGGAAGGCAAGGGCAAATATTTGGAAGTATGTGTGTTTCACATCACCTTGTGTTTTACTAAAGAAAAAGCTGCATACTTCTTTAGGTTGATCTGGTTGCCAGAAAGAGAATAGCAACTTTTTCCATTTGAAGGGGCTTATAAAGCAAGTTTTCACAGTTTTACTCCTTTATCTGGTCTCTTTTATGTTCCCTCTTTATTTTTAACTTTCTTATTCACTTCGGAATATATATTTAGCCCACCTTAAAACCCCAGTGCTACTCCCAAGCCTAATCCTGGATAAAACAGTGACTCTATCCATTTAGGACTCTTGCTGCTACAGGCTCTCAGAAAAAGAAATATCAAAAGAAATGAGGGAGAAACACAGTCATCTTTTATAGAACAGATATTTATATATTGCCTATATTGAGCTATAATAACCATTTATAGATTTCCTACCACACTCTAAATACTCAAGCAAGAACAGTGTATTTCATTGGTTCTAATGTATCTAGGGAATGATTGAATTAAAGGGCAGATTAAACAAAACAATAACAAAAAACCCGATTCCCTAATTGCTTTGTGACTCACTACCATTTAAAAAGTATTTTATTTCTGGCTTACTTCACTCTGTATAATAGGCTCCAGTTCCATCCACCTCATTAGAACTGATTCAAATGTATTCTTTTTAATGGCTGAGTAATACTCCATCGTGTATATGTACCACAGCTTGCTTATCCATTCATCTGTGGATGGGCATCTAGGTTGCTTCCACGTCCTGGCTATTGTACAGTATACTAACGCATATATATGGAATTTAGAAAGATGGTAACAATCACCCTGCTTATGAGACAGCAAAAGAGACACTGATGTTTAGAACAGACTTTTGGACTCTGGGACTGGGAGAGGGTGGGACGATTGGGGAGAATAGCATTGAAATATGTATAATATCATATCAGAAACGAGTCAGTCCAGGTATGATGCCCTATAACAGATGCCTGGGACTGGAGCACTGGGATGACCTGGAGGGATGGTGTGGGAAGCGGGGAGGGAGGAGGGTTCAGGATGGGGAACACGTGTATTCTGGTGGCGGATCCATCTCGATGTATAGTAAAAGCAATACAATATTGTAAAGTTAAGAAAAATTAAAAAAAATAATAATAATAAAAATTTAAAAATAAATAAATAAATAATTTAAAAAAAGAGAAAAAAAAATAAAAAGTATTTTATTTATATGCAGATGTTTGTCATTCTCCTTGTCCACACCCCCCGCCCCCCCCCCCCCCCCCCGCCCCCAGCTCCTGCCCTGACTTTTTGGCCATGCTCTGCAGCATGTGGATTTTTAGTTCCCCAGTCAGAATCGAACTCATGACCTCCTGCTTTGAAAGTGTAGAGTCCTAACCACTGGAATGCCAGGGAAAGCTCCTTTTCCCTCTGTTTTTTCTTTCTCACACTCACCAAATTATACCTCCCTATCTTTCTTCTTTAAACATGATCAGGTTTATGATTTATCTTTATTTCATGGTTTAAACACTTGACCATTGGTTCAAGCAGTTATTTTCCAGCCATGATTCCACTCATCATTAGCAGCACCTGTACCAAGAGCGGTGGGGTTTGCCAGTAGTGAGAGGCACAGCCCTGCCAAGCCTACCCCAATCAATGTCTGAGTGTAGCTGCGCTGTTCCCCTGACCCTCAGGCATGTTGATTATTTTGATCCTGTCTTTCATTTGCATAGAAGCCAGCAACTCTGCAAAATTATGTGATGATGACAAATGGGAACTTGGACAAAGCTCTCAGGTAAATGCATTAATTGGCCATACTATCTAAGGCCCCAAGCATATGGATCATTCTCAGTAAGAGCTTGGGGAACATAAATTAGTGAACCTCACAGAAAAGTCCAAATGAGTGAATCTGGTGCTTCCTGTTCCAGGAAGATGTCATTCTTGTCACATTTCAAATAACCTCAGAATATCTAAACTATTCTTATCTCCACATTTCTACTCATGCAGAGGCCCTGCATGGCTGAAACAGAGACTTCTCAGCATTGAAATATATTGTCAAGCCTGTGCTCAGTAGCACACACCACACTTGACTGCATTATACATGACTGGTTCTGCTTACTGATATCATCCCTGCTCTGTTCATGATTCTTCTGCCTCAAGTTCAAACCTTAGCAGGGACACCCCCAACCCCCAGCATTTTTCTGTGACAGTCATAAGACTTAAGAAGTGGAATGAGTGTGTATCTTCCAAAGGTGTGTTTTCCCATTGGCCTCATTTGGTTGCAAATAAAATTCCTATGACAGGAAGACTAATTTAAACAATGCATAGGATACCTTCCGCTGGGTCACCTGTCATGTTTCACATGCTCTTTTGTTGGTGTGTGCTTTTCCGTAAGCAATGTGTTTTCATATACTGATAGACCTGCTTTATAAGAAATTCATTCTTTTTTAATATGGTTCATAGAGCTATAGCTTCTCAACCTTTCATGGGTATTCAGCAACTGTCTCATTTTTCATGAGATACATATGTATATCAGCTATAACACACTGTCAGTGAACAGTGGTTTTCAATCAAATAGGCTGTCAGTAAAGCTGATTCACTAACAAGAAAGCTGTCAAGCTGTGGCAGCTGCTGTCTTTGATACCCAAACAATCTGTTCTGTGCTAATGGTGACTTGTGCTCTCACATTTATTATACAGTCATAATGAGCAGTGTCCTCAGAAGCACAATCTGAGTTAGAGGATTTGCATACTTTGTTGTGTGAATTCTGCAAAATCAATACCATCAGAATTAGCAGCTGATTTTCCACAAAGATTTGGGGGGAATATCTTTGTTTAAGAAGTTTTGGTTAATTGTCCAATGGTGAAGAGTCATCCACCATCCATCCCATAAGTATCCATGGAGCTTTTAACTTATGTATGCAGTTCTCTTAAGTATTGCTAATATAAAAAGAAATGAGAATAATGTCTGTTTTCACCCATTTGTTTCAATCCATTAATAAAGCAGATATATGACCACTCCAAGTTAGAGTGACTAGACATTGTGTGGTAGTCAGAAGCTCTCTTAATTTTTAGTAAATAGCAAATGACTTCTTAATTTTCCAACCTAAGGTTGAATATGTAAGCTCTTATATATTCAGTTCTCAAAATAATACTCTCTAATAATAAGTCATTAATGAAGAAGTTTATTTTTCAAGTGATTGTCTCCCTGGAAGAAATTTAGATTGGTGAGAACATTCAATTCCAAAGACTGAAAATTTAGCAACTGCTTATCATGTTCTGTCACTTTTGTTAAGAATATAACTTCCTACTATTAACAGGAGCCAGGATACTCCATTTATGTTGTTTTCCTGGCTTGAATCACTAGGGGTGAATGGGGAAGGGTGTAAAGGGGAATAATTCATTTTGACACTCCAAGACATCTCCTCTGCAATGTATCTTTTGAAGCCAAGAGCTTTATTTCAGTTTCAAAGGAACTCTGTGTTCTAGGAAGATTACAGTCACTTCAGAGCCAAATTCTACATACCACACAGCTCTCTCCACAGCCAAGGTTTTCACTCTCATTGTGATAGCAGTGTGGCCACAAGTCAGCCAAGAGAGAATCCCACACTGTACTGCATTTAACACATGATCTGTTCTTGCACTGGAAACTTTCGACTGAACAGAAGTTTACTCCCATTACAAACATCACATGCTCTTAGAGAACTATAATAAAGGCCACATAGTAGGCCCATAATTGTGATAATGAAAATATGACTTGTGAGGGCAGGTAATTATAAGTCTGAAATTGAGATTTCCAGAAAAGGAGTGGTGCAGTTCTGCCTTAATCCATGGATGTTTGTTTGCAGAAAAAATAGCAAATTTAGGACTGAGATGAGGAAATGTGGGTTAAGATGAGTGACCTGATTTTTCTCCTTGGATAGCCCTGATTGGTTTTGTATTCTCCCACCCCATTCCTCCACTCATCTACTAATACATCATGAAGACACTAGATGAAATGTATGCTTCCATCCATGCTGCCTCTGGTCCTCAGGTGTGTTAATGACACATGCTTGTTGGGCCCACATGACATTACTTGGCAGATCACAAATGCCTGGAGCCCAAACACAAGTGAATAATGGTTGGTGACTCTGATTTCTCCCTTCACCAGCAGTGCAGTATTTTTTCTGAGAAAACAATTTTAATACAATAATGTCCAACTGCCTACCCGCCCCCCACACCCCACACACACACATTCTTCTACCGTACTGCCAGACCACCATGCACTCTAACCCAAACACCACCAGAAACATTGATACTGAGAAAATATTGACAAGATGTCTTCAGCAAGAACAACAACAAAAGAAATAAGAACATGAACCTTTGTTTTGAAAAAGGTCTTTATTAAGCCAATTCTTCACATGAAGAATTGTGAAAATGCTCAGTAATTGCAATTTTTTTTGCTGATGAAAATCATAAAACATAAATTCACGTAGCTGACAAAGCCTCTAACTGGGCATAGGGAACATGCTTTGAACCCTGTTTCTTTTCCCCTGCATATACATGCATGTGTGTGTCAAGTTGCCTCAGTCATTTCTGACTCTTTGCAACCCTATGGACCTTAGCCCACCACGCTCCTCTGTCCATGGGATTTTCCAGACAATAATACTAGAGTGGGTTGACATGCCTTCCTCCAAGGGATCTCATGACCCAGGGATTGAAAATGCATCTCTTATGTCTCCTGCATTGGCAGGCGTGTTCTTTACCATGGACATGACCTAGGGAGCCCTCCCCTGCACATATACTCATCATCCAATATACAGACACATTCCTTGCAAAGATGCTGCACTTGTCTGTTTTCTCCTGTAGTACTCTGAGCACTGGCACACATGGCTAAGAAAGTAAAGGTGTGTTTTCTTTGGCACAGGTGCTTCAGCACTTGTGTGAGGGTGTCAGTTTGAGGAATCGGTTGATCCTCAATTGTGTCTTTACTTTATTCCTTCCCCTTGTACCAGGTGAAATGAATATGTGTATCGGATCGGATCGGATCAGTTGCTCAGTCGTGTCCGACTCTTTGCGACCCCATGAACCGCAGCATGCCAGGCCTCCCTGTCCATCACCAGCTCCTGGAGGTCACTCAGACTCGCATCCATCGAGTCAGTGATGCCATCCAGCCATCTCATCCTCTGTCGTCCCCTTCTCCTCCTGCCCTCAACCCCTCCCAGCATCAGAGTCTTCTCCAATGAGTCAACTCTTTGCATGAGGTGGCCAAAATACTGGAGTTTCAGCTTTAGCATCATTCCTTCTAAAGAAATTCCAGGATTGATCTCCTTCAGAATGGACTGGTTGGATCTTCTTGCAGTCCAAGGGACTCTCAAGAGTCTTCTCCAACACCACAGTTCAAAAGCATCAATTCTTCGGCGCTCAGCCTTCTTCACAGTCCAGCTCTCACATCCATACATGACCACAGGAAAGACCATAGCCTTGACTAGGCGAACCTTTGTTGGTAAAGTAATGTCTCTGCTTTTGAATATGCTATCTAGGTTGGTCATAACTTTCCTTCCAAGGAGCAAGCGTCTTTTAATTTCATGGCTGCAGTCACCATCTGCAGTGATTTTGGAGCCCAGAAAAACAAAGTCTGACACTGTTTCCACTGTTTCCCCATCTATTTCCCATGCAGTGATGGGACCAGATGCCATGATCTTCGTTTTCTGAATGTTGAGCTTTAAGCCAACCTTTTCACTCTCCACTTTCACTTTCATCAAGAGGCTTTTTAGCCCCTCTTCACTTTCTGCCATAAGAGTGGTGTCATCTGCATATCTGAGGTTATTGATATTTCTCCCAGCAACCTTGATTCCAACTTGTGTTTCTTCCAGTCCAGCATTTCTCATGATGTACTCTGCATATAAGTTAAATAAACATGGTGACAATATGCAGCCTTGACGTACTCCTTTTCCTATTTGGAAGCAGTCTGTTGTTCCATGGCCAGTTCTAACTGTTGCTTCCTGACCTGCATACAGATTTCTTAAGAGGCAGATCAGGTGGTCTGGTATTCCCATCTCTTTCAGAATTTTCCATAGTTTATTGTGATCCACACAGTCAAAGGCTTTGGCATAGTCAATAAAGCAGAAATAGATGTTTTTCTGGAACTCTCTTGCTTTTTCCATGATCCAGTGGATGTTGGCAATTTGATCTCTGGTTCCAATATGTGTATAGCTAAGTCATTACCCTCTGTATTTAGACACTTAGATATCATTCAGTAAAAGATTCTGAATGTATGGAAATAAGACATTTTTTAAAGAATCCAGAAAGTAGGAACAGCTAGGATTATGGCCACATGGGAAGCATGGGAAAAGACACAGTACACTAATAATGGCACTTTCTAAGAATAGGAAGGGTAAATGCAAAGGTTTCCCATCAGTAAGATAGAAGAGCTTAAGTGTTTGATCCCAGATGCCATTGTGAAGTGTAAGTCCTAAGGATACTTACAGAATCAATGTGAAAATTAAATAAGTTAGCACATGAAGAATGCTTAGAATTAGTTCCTCAGTTCAGTTCAGTTCAGTCACTCAGTCATGTCTGACTCTTTGCAACCCCTTGGACTACAGCACTCCAGGCTTCCCTGTGCATCACCAACTCCCAAAGCTTGCCCAAACATGTCCATCCAGTCAGTGGATGGACTGGATGCCATCCAACCATCTCATCCTCTGTCACCCCCTTCTCCTCCTGCCTTCAATCTTTCCCAGCATCAGGGTCTTTTCTAATGAGTCAGTCCTTTGCTTCAGGTGGCCAAAGTATTGAAGCTTCAGTTTCAGCATCAGTCCTTCCAATGAATATTCAGGATTGATTTGCTTTAAGATTGCCTGGTTTGATCTGCTTGCAGTCCAAGGGACTCTCAAAAGTCTTCTCCAACATCACAGTTCAAAAACATGAATTCTTTGGCGCTCAGGTTTGTTTATGGTCCAACTCTCACATCCATACATGACTACTGGAAAAACCATAGCTTAGGCTACAGGGACATTTGTTGATAAAGTAATGTCTCTGGTTTTTAATATGCTGTCTAGGTTTGTCATAGCTTTGCTTCCAAGGGGCAAGTGTCTTTTAATTTTGTGGCTGCAGTCACCATCTGCAGTGATTTTGGAGCCCAAGAAAAGAAAGTCTGTCACTGTTTCCATTGTTTCCCCATCTATTTGCCATGAGGGAAGGGGACTGGATGCCATGATCTTAGTTTTTTGAATGTTGAGTTTTAAGCCAGCTTTTTCACTCTCTCCTTTCACTTTCATCAAGAACAGCTCCTGGCATAGAATAAATACTCAGTCCATGATAGCTTTTGCCATGTACCTTGTCTTCATGGGGACAAATTTTAACTTTCTCTGCTCAGATGTGCTGGATTCTCTGGGTAATTTTGAGGATATAAAGAATGGCTGTGTTCTTATCACCATGTAGCTCATGTCCTACTTGGAGAGTCAAGCATCAAGTGGAAATTCTTGTTTTTGAATTCCTTTTTTGAACCTGACACTTGTTAAATGCTTCATTTTCATGATCTAATTTTTACACCGTTCTAAGAGGAAGGTGTTATCCCCATTTAACCAGTGAGTTAACAGTATTATTGAAGTTAGAGAACATGGCTCAAAGACTCATACAGAATTAAAAACCATTTCAGAATTGTACTGTCTGCCATGCTAACAGGTCCCAAGTGATCAATTAGAGAAGAACACACCAGAAGAATGGAGAAAGTCTGTCTGGAAAGATTTAGTTGGGCTTCAAAGAAGAGGTAGTATGTTAGTTAGTTGAGATGAAAAGAATATTCTCTCATGATGAAATTAGTTAAGCAGACCAAACTGCATGTGGAATAATCTATGTTTATCTGTATAATGAGAATTTCTAAGTGAGACTGATCTGGATTCAAGTCTAATTTGTCGGCTAAGTGAACTTGGAATAGTAACTTATCTCTAACTTCAGCTTTTTCATCTTTAAGATAAAAATTGCACCAGACATACGTGATTCTTAAAGAAGAGGATCTTTAAGGAATTTGCTGTTTCTGACATATAGCATATGCTTAGTTTACATTCATTTTTTATGATTAGTATTTGGCTAGAGACTCTGTGAAGAATAGATTGGGTTTATAATGCCTTGAGACAGTAATATGGGTTAAGTGAGCTCTGCACGTCTCTACCAACCCTATTACTCAGATGCATCTTCTTTTTCTTCCTCTTTCCCATTATCCTTTCCACCTTCCTCCCTTTCTTTTCCTTCTTTTATTCTTCTAGTTCTCCTAGAGTAAGATATAATTAGTAAATTAACTATAGTAACATCAGTTGGACTGCTTCCCTCCTCTACCTTTATTATGACTATAATTACATAGCATATAAAAGTTATATATATATATATAACATAATTTTTATAAATAGTGAACATTCAGACTTCTTTTCTATTGCCACTACCTTGCTATGCATAGAAATCGAATTACATAATACCAATTTATGTACCTAAAGATATTTACTCTACAGCCCCTCTCGATTAAACTAAGTACTCCTTTGATTTTATATTAGGATTTTACTTTTTTGTGATAATATATAATTTGGCAAATAATAATCAAATAAAACAATAGGGAAAGAGTAAATCTTTGACATGAAAGAAATGTATTTTACTCATCAGTAAACTCTCTGAAGTTATAGGACATATAGGCTCCTTGAGAACCCCATAAAAGTATGAAAAGGCAAAATGATAGGATACTGAAAGAGAAACTCCCCAGGTCAGTAGGGGCCCAATATGCTACTGGAGATCAGTGGAGAAATAACTTCAGAAATAATGAAGGGATGGATCCAAAGCAAAAAGAATACCCAGCTGTGGATGTGTCTGGTGATAGAAGCAAAGTCCAATGCTGTAAAGAGCAATATTGCATAGAAACCTGGAATGTCAGGTCCATGAATCAAGGCAAATTCAGATCAGATCAGATCAGATCAGTCGCTCAGTCGTGTCCGACTCTTTGCGACCCCATGAACCGCAGCACGCCAGGCCTCCCTGTCCATCACCAGCTCCCGGAGGTCACCCAGACTCATACCCATCGAGTCAGTGATGCCATCCAGACATCTCATCCTCTGTCGTCCCCTTCTCCTCCTGCCCTCAATCCCTCCCAGCATCAGAGTCTTCTCCAATGAGTCAACTCTTCGCATGAGGTGGCCAAAATACTGGAGTTTCAGCTTTAGCATCATTCCTTCTAAAGAAATCCCAGGATTGATCTCCTTCAGAATGGACTGGTTGGATCTTTTTGCAGTCCAAGGGACTCTCAAGAGTCTTCTCCAACACCACAGTTCAAAAGCATCAATTCTTCGGCGCTCAGCCTTCTTCACAGTCCAGCTCTCACATCCATACATGACCACAGAAAAGACCATAGCCTTGACTAGGCGAACCTTTGTTGATAAAGTAATGTCTCTGCTTTTGAATATGCTATCTAGGTTGGTCATAACTTTCCTTCCAAGGAGTAAGCGTTTTTTAATTTCATGACTGCAGTCACCATCTGCAGAGATTTTGGAGCCCAGAAAAACAAAGTCTGACACTGTTTCCACTGTTTCCCCATCTATTTCCCATGCAGTGATGGGACCAGATGCCATGATCTTCGTTTTCTGAATGTTGAGCTTTAAGCCAACCTTTTCACTCTCCACTTTCACTTTCATCAAGAGGCTTTTTAGCCCCTCTTCACTTTCTGCCATAAGAGTCGTGTCATCTGCATATCAAGGCAAATTGGAAGTAGTCAAACAAGACATGGCAAGAGTGAATGTCGACATTCTAGGAATCAGCGAACTAAAATGGACTGGAATGGATGAATTTCACTCAGAGGACCATTATATCTACTACTGCGGGCAGGAATCCCTCAGAATAAATGGAGTGGCCATCATGGTCAACAAAAGAGTCCGAAATGCAGTACTTGGATGCAATCTCAAAAACGATAGAATGATCTCTGTTCGTTTCCAAGGCAAACCATTCAATGTCACAGTAATCCAAGTCTATGCCCCAACCAGTAACGCTGAAGAAGCTGAAGTTGAACAGTTCTATGAAGACCTACAAGACCTTTTAGAACTAACACCCAAAAAAGATGTCCTTTTCATTATAGGGGACTGGAATGCAAAAGTAGGAAGTCAAGAAACACCTGGAGTAACAGGCAAATTTGGCCTTGGAATACGGAATGAAGCAGGGCAAAGACTAATAGAGTTTTACCAAGAAAATGCACTGGTCATAGCAAATACCCTCTTCCAACAACACAAGAGAAGACTCTATACATGGACATCACCAGATGGTCAACACCGAAATCAGATCGATTATATTCTTTGTAGCCAAAGATGGAGAAGCTCTATACAATCAGCAAAAACAAGACCAGGAGCTGACTGTGGCTCAGACCATGAACTCCTTATTGCCAAATTCAGACTGAAATTGAAGAAAGTAGGGAAAACCACTAGACCATTCAGGTATGACCTCAATCAAATCCCTTATGATTATACAGTGGAAGTGAGAAATAGATTTAAGGGCCTAGATCTGATAGATAGAGTGCCTGATGAACTATGGAATGAGGTTCGTGACATTGTACAGGAGACAGGGATCAAGACCATCCCCATGGAAAAGAAATGCAAAAAAGCAAAATGGGTGTCTGGGGAGGCCTTACAAATAGCTGTGAAAAGAAGAGAAGTGAAAAGCAAAGGAGAAAAGGAAAAATATAAACATCTGAATGCAGAGTTCCAAAGAATAGCAAGAAGAGATAAGAAAGCCTTCTTCAGTGATCAATGCAAAGAAATAGAGGAAAACAACAGAATGGGAAAGACTAGGGATCTCTTCAAGAAAATCAGAGATACCAAAGGAACATTTCATGCAAAGATGGGCTCGATAAAGGACAGAAATGGTATGGACCTAACAGAAGCAGAAGATATTAAGAAGAGGTGGCAAGAATATACAGAAGAGCTGTACAAAAAAGATCTTCACGACCCAGATGATCATGATGGTGTGATCACTGACCTAGAGCCAGACATCCTGGAATGTGAAGTCAAGTGGGCCTTAGAAAGCATCACTACGAACAAAGCTAGTGGAGGTGATGGAATTCCAGTTGAGCTCTTTCAAATCCTGACAGATGATGCTGTGAAAGTGCTGCACTCAATATGCCAGCATATCTGGAAAACTCAGCGGTGGCCACAAGATTGGAAAAGTTCAGTTTTCATCCCAATCCCAAAGAAAGGCAATGCCAAAGAATGCTCAAACTACTGCACAATTGCACTCATCTCACACGCTAGTAAAGTAATGCTCAAAATTCTCCAAGCCAGGCTTCAGCAATATGTGAACTGTGAACTTCCTGATGTTCAAGCTGGTTTTAGAAAAGGCAGAGGAACCAGAGATCAAATTGCCAACATCTTATGGATCATCGAGAGAGCAAGAGAGTTCCAGAAAAACATCTATTTCTGCTTTATTGACTATGCCAAAGCCTTTGACTGTGTGGATCACAATAAACTGTGGAAAATTCTGAAAGAGAGACCACCTGATCTGCCTCTTGAGAAATCTGTATACAGGTCAGGAAGCAATAGTTATAACTGGACATGGAACAACAGACTGGTTCCAAATAGGAAAAGGAGTACATCAAGGGTGTATATTGTCACCTTGCTTATTTAACTTATATGCAGAGTACATCATGAGAAACGCTGGACTGGAAGAAACACAAGTTGGAATCAAGGTTGCTGGGAGAAATATCAATAACCTCAGATATGCAGATGACACCACCCTTATGGCAGAAAGTGAAGAGGGGCTAAAAAGCCTCTTGATGAAAGTGAAAGTGGAGAGTGAAAAGGTTGGCTTAAAGCTCAACATCCAGAAAACTAAGATCATGGCATCTGGTCCCATCACTGCATGGGAAATAGATGGGGAAACAGTGGAAACAATGTCAAACTTTATTTTTCTGGGCTCCAAAATCACTGCAGATGGTGACTGCAGCCATGAAATTAAAAGACGCTTACTCCTTGGAAGGAAAGTTATGACCAACCTAGATAGCATATTCGACCAACCTAGATAGCATATTCAAAAGCAGAGACATTACTTTGCCAACAAAGGTTCGCCTAGTCAAGGCTATGGTCTTTCCTGTGGTCATGTATGGATGTGAGAGCTGGACTGTGAAGAAGGCTGAGCGCCGAAGAATTGATGCTTTTGAACTGTGGTGTTGGAGAAGACTCTTGAGAGTCCCTTGGACTGCAAAAAGATCCAACCAGTCCATTCTGAAGGAGATCAATCCTGGGATTTCTTTAGAAGGAATGATGCTAAAGCTGAAACTCCAGTATTTTGGCCACCTCATGCGAAGAGTTGACTCATTGAAAAAGATTCTGATGCTGGGAGGGATTGGGGGCAGGAGGAGAAGGGGACGACAGAGGATGAGATGTCTGGATGGCATCACTGACTCGATGAATATGAGTCTGAGTGACCTCCAGGAGTTGGTGCTGGACAGGGAGGCCTGGCATGCTGCAATTCATAGGGTTGCAAAGAGTCGGACACGACTGAGCGACTGATCTGATCTGAAGAAAACTTGAAACTCAATGATACTTAATAATATCCTGGTATATTTGGATTGTTTAGACATGCATATATAACAGGAGGCCTATCAAAGCAGTTCACATCAACAGTTTGTGTGGAGATTCACACACTCTATTATGGCTATGGGAAACATTGTTAAACCTGATATTTTTTTCCTATCTGTAATAAAAAAAGGAGACATAGGACAAATCTTTTGGTGCTCTTCGCAGCATACATTTTATACAATACATTTTTCCTTATTCACCCTATTCCTGTTCTCCACATGAAGACTTGTAAGGCTCTGCATTAGCTCCAGTCCTTTTCCTGACTTCAAAGAACTGGACTACTATTATAGAAATAGTAGTCTTGGGCTGATGGGAACTATTTCTTTAAAGAGCTCCAAGTGCATTTATAAATATCGTCTAGCTTTTGCTAAATGGAACACACATATTTTATGGTTGTTACTCATTTTCCATTGAATAGCATTCATTTATAAAAAGTATTTCACAAATTTTTAAAAAATGTTAAATGGTTTAGTCAACTCAAAATAGTACAGGTATTCTACAAAACTGAATACACATATACCATATGTATCTGGAAAATATTGTTTGAAAATGTTTCTTAGAAAACATTGGAATCTGACAGGATCTTATGATATCTTCCCTCAAAATGGAGAAGCTTGCTTTGGATGGTAAAGATTCAGTGCTAATTCTCAATCTACCATCCCATGATAAATGTCACCCTGATCCGACTCTTTGAGACCCCATGGACACCAGGCTCCTCGGTCCATGGGATTTTCTAGGCAAGAGTACTGGAGTGGGTTGCCATTTCCTTCTCCAGGGATTCTTCCTGACCCAGGGATTGAACCCAGGTCTCCCACATTGTATACAGACACTTTCCCATCTGAGCCACCAGGGAAGTCCAATAGTAATTCTAATCCTCCACAGTTTTACTCATCACACTGGAAGCTTTCTTATCTTTGTCTTTCAAAGAAATATTTCCACCCTTCCACCATTTTGATAATAAAAATGAAAAGACATAAAAGTGAAATGATTTAACAAAGACTAAGAAGGTATGAAATGCATGTATTAATAGAAAACTTTTAGATGATTAATCTCTCTGAAAACAGAGAAATTATTTTCTTTATGTCTTGAAATTTTTATTCCTTCTATTATTTACTTTATCATTTGACAGGTCAACAATATTCTTTCTTAGAACTTGCTGTAATATATTTTCAACAAAATATTTATTTATTTCTAGATCTTCCCTAATACTACCACTCTAAGTATTTCTATTCAGAAAATATTTAAAAGGTATGAAAAGTGCATCTATATTTGTACAATGCAGATTTTCTGTATACCTGAGAAAGATGAAGAACACTTTGAGATACCAATTATTTCATCTTTGCATTAGTTTGAGTGTTTGCTTTTTTTTTTAACATTTTCTGCTTTTGTGCAATGTTATTTCTCCTGGGGCAAGAACTTAATATATTTATTGGTAATCAAGATACCATATGAGCAGCATGATTTAGACAATATGAAGGATTCTTATAGTACATAATAACAAAATAGGAGACACCAGATTTGTTTTTTTAATCTCTCAATCTTCAGTTTCATGGCTACCTATGACATCAGTTAATACCTTTGTGTAGGTGACTCACTCATAATCTGGGCTAGCCTTCTCCTCTGGACTCTAGATATTTCTACCTATCTCTTCATTCGATATTAACTCTTGTATATCTCAAGAATATATCCCAGAAGAGTATGTTCCCAGATTGAATTTAGGATTCACAGCCACCTTCTATCATTAACTACTTATTTATATATTTTTAAATATTATAATAAATATTTATATTTATTTTTATATATTTATATTTACATTATTTTCCACTGCCATTTATATTTATATTTATTAAATATCATAATAAATATTTGTGTATATAAATATTTATTTATATTTACATTATTTTCCACTGCAATGCTTATCCATTCAGTTGTGCTAGCCAAAAACCTGAGAGTAATTTTTAACATCCCCATCTTCCTCTCCCTCATATTCAACCTATAATGAACCCTATCCATTTTGCCTCAAGTAATTCTCCCCAATCCTTCCTTATCTTGCATCTCTGTTACTGTTACTCCACTTTTGTACCTCCACCTTGATTGCTACAATGTGTTCCTGACACTTCTCTCTCATCCTTTCTGTCTCTCCTCCAAAATTAGATTCACTCTACAACCAAAACTACAGTTTGTTTCATTTTCATGTTTTCTTTTCCTTGGGGGACAGGGTTGTTTGTTTGTTTTGAACTAGTAAATAACTAATGCATATATCCCTGTTTAGGTACCCAGATTGGAAGCAGTTGAAACCTATATAGTTGAAATCTATATTATTTTTTCCCCTGTTTATCACCATCTTCAGGTTTTTAATATGCCATGTTCCCCTTAATATCTATCTGGACTGCTGCTAAGATTTCAACTGTTTTCTGGTAGCTTCTCCCTCTTACATGGTTTAATTTGTCTGGATTCTTTTTTTATGTTTTAATTTATCCATTGAACCTCAGTTATGACTGAAACAAATGTTTTGTATCTTATCATTTCTTCTTAAAGTTTCTGAACAAACTTGATTCCTTATTTCTGCCCAGGTGGTTTAAAAACTGCCCTTTTTATTGTTTGAATCTGCAGCAATATTATTGAATTGTTTCTCTACTTCCATCCAAAGAAGATGCAATGTTCTTATAATAAGGATCCTTAATCTTTTTTTATTTATTAATAAAATCTAAGGCTCTTCTGTGAATAAAGCCACAACTTTAGCAATCAAAAGCTATTTCCTGAGCTTGTTTCATTAGTAAGTCTAGACCAAACTTGGTACCACAATGATGAGAAATGACTCTTGAGAGCCTTTGAACAAACCTCATGTTTCTAAGGTTAGTCCCTTCAGAATCTTCTCTGAGTCCTGATACAAACTCATAAAAGAGAAACCAAACTGCATCTGAACTAGCAGTTTCTACCTACTTGGAAACTCAGGATCTGTGCTGTTAAAAGGTTCTGGGCTTTCATCCTACAGACCTGGGTGAGAAACACAATAGAAATGTGGATGATTCCCACCACATCTACATTACCAGAACTATGTGTGCCTGTAGAGTTCCAAGTTAAGCTTTAACAGCCTACACATTAAAGCCAGCTTGGCTGGTGCCTGCCAAGGCACCCTCGTGCTGCTTATGTTTGCCATATTTGGCCTGGCTTATTGTTCCAGAGTTTTGTTGAGACCACTCACTGGGCCCACCTGTTCTTTGCTTAAGATCAGGCATGGCCCATCTGCTTGCTCAGGCCACTCCTGTTTTTCTGCTCACCTATATCATAAAAGTCATTCTCCCAGAACAAATACCCACAAGATAATGTGAAAATTCTATATGGCTCACATCTAAGACTTAAAGCTGCATTCTTGGTCAGAGCAGTTCAAAGACAGTCAGTTCAGTTCAGTCGCTCAGTTGTGTCCTACTCTTTGTGACCCCATGAACCGCAGCAGGCCAGGCCTCCCTGTCCATCACCAACTGCCAGAGTCTACCCAAACCATGCCCACTGAATTGGTGATGCCATCCAACCATCTCATCCTCTTTTGTCCCCTTCTCTTCCTGCCCTCAATCTTTACCAGCATCAGGGTCTATTCAAATGAGTCAGCTCTTTGCATCAGGTGGCCAAAATACTGGAGTTTCAGCTTCAACGTCAGTCCCACCAATGAACACCCAGGACTGATCTCCTTTAAGATGGACTGTTTTGATCTCCTTGCAGTTCAAGGGACTCTCAAGAGTCTTCTCCAACACCACAGTTCAAAAGCATCAATTCTTTGGTGCTCAGCTTTCTTTATAGTCCAACTCTCACAACTATACATGACTACTGGAAAAGCCATAGCCTTGACTAGAAGGACGTTTGTTGGCAAAGTAATATCTCTGCTTATTAATATGCTATCTCAGTTGGTCAGAACTTTCCTTCTAAGGAATAAGTGTCTTTTAATTTCATGGCTGCAATCACCATCTGCAGTGATTTTTGAGCCCCCAGAAATAAAGACATGGCAAGAGTGAACATCAATATTCTAGGAATCAGACAACCAAGATGGGCTGGCATGGGTGAATTTAACTCAGATGACCATTATCTCTACTACTGTGGGCAGGAATCCCTTAGAAGAAATAGAGTAGCCATCATAGTCAACAAAAGAGTCCGACATGCAATACTTGGATACAATCTCAAAAACGACAGACTGATCTCTGTTCTTTTGCAAGGCAAACCATTCAATATTACGGTAATCCAAGTCTATGCCCCAACCAGTAACACTGAAGAATTCAAAGTTGAATGGTTCTATAAAGACCTAAAAAACCTTCTAGAACTAACACCCCCAAAAGATGTCCTTTTCATTATAGGAGTCTGGAATGCAAAAATAGGAAACACCTGGAGTAGCAGGCAAATTTGGCCTTGGAGTACAGGATGAAGCAGGGCAAAGGCTAATAGAATTCTGCCAAGAGAATGCACTGGTCATAGCAAACACCCTCTTCCAACAACACAAGAGAAGACTCTACACATGGAAATCACCAGATGGTCAACACTGAAATCAGATTTATTATATTCTTTGCAGCCAAAGATGGAGAAGCTCTATACAGTCAGCAAAAACAAGACTGGGAGCTGACTGTAGCTCAGATCATGAACTCCTTATTGTCAAATTCAGACTTAAATTGAAGAAAGTGGGGAAAACCACTAGACCATTCGGGTATGACCTAAATCAAATCCCTTATGAATATACAGTGGAAGTGGGACTAGATCTGATAGACAGAGTGTCTGATGAACTATGTACAGAGGTTCATGACACTGTACAGGAGACAGAGATTAAGACCATCCTCAAGAAAAAGAAATGCAAAAAAGCAAAATGGCTGTCTGAGGAGGCCTTATAAATAGCTGTGAAAAGACAGTCACAGGACTATAAAAATAAACCACAGAGTACCTGTAACTCCAAGTCCAAACCTGGGCCCTCCAATAAACTCTATCTTGAATGCTTATTTTGTTCCTTAAACCCTTCTCCTTGTCTGTCTCTTGAGGATTCTGGTGCACCAGACTATAATACTTATGAAGAGTGAACTTACCTACCAGTTATAGACAAAACTAGAAAACCACAGGCTGCCCACGTGGGCTGCCTGCTTTTTAAAACTCCTCCATAGAATCACTGAGCAGAATGTTTATGTCCTGTTGAGAATTAGTAATCCCAGACTAAAGAGAAAAAATGGTCAATTTTGTACATGGCCATTCCTCACCTATACTTGCAAACACCACTCATTCCTTCTTTGGGTAAGAGTGAGCAAGGGTGTTGAGAGAAGCCAAATATAGTAAATTAAAACCCTTCCTATATTCTTGACTTTCCATGAAATGAATCTTTCTGAAACAGCTCTCAAATTCATTTAATTTCTTCCCTCAGGACTGTCCATTTTTGTGGAAACTATTGTAATTAAGCCCTTGACTACTAAAGTGAACTGAACCAATTTTCCTATTTTTAGATTCAGACTTCCCCAGCCCACCCTGGTCTTCCCTGGTAGCTCAGAGGGTAAAGGATCCACCTGCAATGCAGGAGACCCTGTTTCAATTCCTGGGTCAGGAAGATCCACTGGAGAAGGGATGGCTACCCACTCCAGTATTCTGGCCTGGAGATTTCCATGGACTGTATAGTCCATGAGTTTGCAAAGAGTCAAATACGACTGAGTGACTTTCATTCACTCACTAATTCAGTCCACCCTACCCACAATATAATCAAACAAGATTTAATTTTGTACCAACAGAAAGGTTACCACCAGTACAAGTAATAGGTCTTTGAAATCACTCACTGAAAGTTAAAAAGTGTAAACATAAGCTACGTGACTGTCAAGAGATGGTAATAGTTAATTACTGAAGAGATAACAAACACTTCCTGGGCATCTGCTGATAACAGGGAGCTCCAAGTATGGAAAAGGTACAGACTGTTCAGTTGTGAGTGTAGTAGGATTGGGCATGTTGGATCAAATGCATGGATGAACAAAGAAACGGGTAAAAAGAAAATAATTTTTAATTTACTATTGTACTGCTGTGTATAAATCACCACAATTCAGTTCAGTCACTCAGTCATGTCTGACTCTTTGCGACCCCATGGACTGCAGCACGCCAGGTTTCCCTGTCCATCATCAACTACCAGAGCCTACTCAAACTCATGTTCATCACATCAGTGATGCTATCCAACCATCTCATCCTCTGTCGTCCACTTCTCCTCCCACCTTCAATCTTTCCCAGCATCAGGGTCTGGAAAGTGGGTTGGTTCTTTGCATTAAGTGGCCAAAGTATTAGAGTTTCAGCTTCACATCAGTCCTTCCAATGAATATTCAGGATTGATTTCCTTTAGGATGGACTGGTTGGATCTCCTTGCAGTCCAAGGGACTCTCAAGAGTCTTCTCCAACACCACAGTTCAAAAGCATCAATTCTTCTGTGCTCAGATTTCTTTATAGTCCAACTCTCACATCCATACACGACTACTGGAAAAACCATAGCTCTGACTACACAGACCTTTGTGGACAAAGTAACGTCTCTGCTTTTTAATATGCTCTCAAGTTTGGTCATAGCTTTTCTTACTAGGATCAAGTATCTTTTAATTTCATGGCTGCAGTCACCATCTGCAGTAATTTTGGAGCCTCCCAAAATAAAGTCTCTCACTGTTTCCATTGTTTCCCCATCTATTTCCCATGAAGTGATGGGACCAGATGCCATGATCTTCATTTTCTAAATGTTGAGTTTTAAGCCAACTTTTTTACTGTCCTCTTTCACTTTCATCAAGAGGCTCTTTAGTTTTCTTCACTTTCTGTCATTAGGGTGGTGTCATCTGTGTATCTATAAATCACCACAAACAATGTATAATTTTGTACAAGTTAAATTTCAAAATAAATTTTTTATAATTTTATCTTGGTAGAAATAATTTAAAAGATTTATACAGTTATGCCACAAAGTGTAGCATTATTAGCTAATAGTGTTACTATTTTGATGTTTGATATTTGATTCTATAGTAATAATATGCCATATTACTATTTTGTTGTTGTTCAGTTCCTAAGTCATGTCTATTTGTAACCCCATGGACTGCAGCCTGCAGTCACTGTCCCTCACTATACAGATATATATATATATATATATTTATGCACATAATTTTATAATATAATTTGCATAGAGTAACGTAATAGTTATATATAATGGCTTTATTATTAAAGCTATGATACTCATATCATAGAAATTCAACAATAACATCCAATGGCATACAAGTCTATTGATGATAGTTTTCATCAGAGTAAGACAAAAATTGAATTAGGAGTTCAAGTACATGGTAAACAATGGAATGGTATAGGAGATTTTATATATATATATATATATATATATCCTCAGTTCAGTTCAGTTCAGTTCAGTTGCTCAGTCGTGTCCAACACTTTGTGACCCCATGAATTGCAGCATGCCAGGCCTCCCTGTCCATCACCAACTCCCAGAGTTCATCAAACTCACGTCCATCAAGTCAGTGATGCCATCCAGCCATCTCATCCTCTGTCGTCCCCTTCTCCTCCTGCCCCTAATCCCTTCAAGCATCAGAATCTTTTCCAATGAGTCAATTCTTTGCATGAGGTGGCCAAAGTACTGGAGTTTCAGCTTCAGCATCACTCCTTCTAAAGAACACCCAGCACTGATCTCCTTTAGAATGGACTGGTTGGATATCCTTGCAGTCCAAGGGACTCTCAAGAGTCTTCTCCAACACTACAGTTCAAAAGCATCAATTCTTTGGCGCTCAGCCTTCTTCACAGTCTAACTCTCACATCTATACATGACCACTGGAAAAACCATAGCCTTGACTTGATGGAACTTGTTGGCAAAGTAATGTCTCTGCTTTTCAATATGCTATCTAGGTTGGTCATATCTTTCCTTCCAAGGAGTAAGCATCTTTTAATTTCATGGCTGCAGTCACCATCTGCAGTGATTTTGGAGCCCAAAAAATTAAAGTCTGGCATTGTTTCCAGTGTTTCCCCATCTATTTCCCATGTAGTGATGGGACCAGATGCCATGATCTTCATTTTCTGAATGTTGAGCTTTAAGCCAACTTTTTCACTCTCCACTTTCACTTTCATCAAGAGGCTTTTAAGTTCCTCTTCATTTTCTGCTATAAGGGTAGTGTCATCTGCATATCTGAGGTTATTGATATTTCTCCCAGCAATCTTGATTCCAGCCTTGTGCTTCATCCAGCCCAGTGTTTCTCATGATGTACTCTGCATATAAGTTAAATAAGCAGGATGACAATATACAGCCTTGATGGACTCCTTTTCCTATTTGGAACCAGTCTGTTGTTCCATGTCCAGTTCTAACTGTTGCTTCCTGACCTGCATACAGATTTCTCAAGAGGCAGATCAGGTGGTCTGGTATTCCCATCTCTTTCAGAATTTTCCACAGTTTATTGTGATCCACACAGTCAAAGGTTATGGCATAGTCAATAAAGCAGAAATAGATCTTTTTCTGGAACTCTCTTGCTTTTTCCATGATCCAGCGGATATTCGCAATTTGATCTCTGGTTCCTCTGCCTTTTCTAAAACCATCTTGAACATCTGGAATTTCACAGTTCACGTATTGCTGAAGCCTGGCTTAGAGAATTTTGAGCATTACTTTACTAGCATGTGAGCTGAGTGCAATTCTGTGGTAGTTTTAGCATTCTTTGGCATTGCCTTTCTTTAGGATTGGTATGAAAACTGACCTTTTCCAGTCCTGTGGCGACTGCTGAGTTTTTCAAATTTGCTGGCATATTGAGTGCAGCACTTTCACAGCATCATCTGTCAGGATTTGAAAGAGCTCAACTGGAATTCCCTCACCTACCCTAGCTTTGTTCGTAGTGATGCTTTCTAAGGCCCACTTGACTTCACATTCCAGGATGTCTGGCTCTAGGTCAGTGATCACACCATTGTGATTATCTGGGTCGTGAAACCCTTTTTTGTACAAATCTTCTGTGTGTTCTTGCCACCTCTTCTTAATATCTTCTGCTTCTGTTAGGTCCATACCATTTGTGTACTTTATCAAGCCCATCTTTGCATGAAATATTCCCTTGGTATCTCTAATTTTCAGTGGTTAACTAATGGCAAGTTAGTGGTTTTTAACAAAACATTTATACAAATATATACATATATCCTATACCTATAACATACAAATGAATATGTAATACATAAGTGGATACCTAATTTATGTGTATGTGTACACATACCCCATTGATCAATAAGTCATAGATCATACTGGAGGATTTGTGGAAGATGAATGTTAGCTACTTAAATTGCTCTGAAAAATAAACAACCACCTTGAATAAGGATAGCAATTGTATTTGTGTGAAAGAACCTCACATTTTCAGCTGTTCATTATATGCCAGGCTTTCCTTATCCTCATTCCTTGTATACAGTGTCTCATCTAATTGCCACAACAAGTCTTTGAGGTATGATAGATGGTACCACCCCTATATTACCCAGGTGGGCTTAAAATTTTTTAATTTTGCCATATTTGCCTACCATCCCATCAGATCAGGTCAGATCAGTTGCTCAGTCGTGTCTGACTCTTTGCGACCCCATGAACTGCAGCACGCCAGGCCTCCCTGTCCATCACCACCTCCCAGAGGTCACTCAGACTCACATCCATCGAGTCAGTGATGCCATCCAGCCATCTCATCCTCTGTCATCCCCTTCTCCTCCTGCCCCCAATCCCTCCCAGCATCAGAGTCTTCTCCAATGAGTCAACTCTTCACATGAGGTGGCCAAAATACTGGAGTTTCAGCTTTAGCATCATTCCTTCCAAAGAAATTCCAGGGTTGATCTCCTTCAGAATGTTAGCATCATTCCTTCCAAAGAAATCCCAGGGGTGATCTCTTTCAGAATGGACCGGTTGGATCTCCTTGCAATCCAAGGGACTCTCAAGAGTCTTCTCCAACACCACAGTTCAAAAGCATCAATTCTTCGGCGCTCAGCCTTCTTCACAGTCCCATAACTAGTAACTAAACATAAGCTAGCATCCTAAATGATCTTTGTCTTTTGTACGCTTCTTTGTCACTGAAGATAAATATTAGCTGGGTCAGGAGTAAGACTATCTGGAATAAGATAATTGAAGACCTCATCTGACTAACTTATTATCCAATTCACATGCACTTCTAGTTATTCTTTTTTCCCCATAAGTGAATGCAAATTTTAAAAGAAATTTTTTTTCCTTTCTAATATTCAGTTATTTGGCAAAAAGTTAACATTGACTTGTGTAAAATGGGAAGAGAAATGCTTGTTAATAAAAGCCATCTATTCTTAATAAGATATAATTTTTTAATTGCATACCTTTATACTTAGGATATAAATAATCTAACATCTAAGAAAACCACTTAACTTTACCTACCCTAGCATAAAACCTGTAATCATCTGACATAAGCTTTCTGTTGAAATGTCTAAACAAGTTTGTAGCCTTTTAAATAATTAACAAAATTAGTAATATTGTAATATTTTGAAATTAGCTTGTGTAGTAATTAAATAAGCTACAGAAGAAGCTAAAATAAAATTTGATGAAAATTGGCAAAAGGCAAAAAATTAGACACTTGTTTTGACATTTACAATTAATTCCACACAAATATTTGTTTAATTAGACAATGTGGTTAATCACCAAGGTGAAACTGAAAGTTACCAACACTGAATGCTGGTATAAAAGTTAATAAATTCAGTTCATAATCATTATGCACATGCTAGTTATAATGATTTACTGTCCATACCAAATCTTTATAAGCATTGTAATTAAATATAAAATGCACATTAGAATTATAATGAGTAATTAGGGCAACATAACTAATATGCATGAAAATCCCAAAGCTCATTAACATGTAAAAAGACAAAACCTGTTCTACCTAGTGTTTTGGATATTTTCTATAGCTAAATGAATGCCAGTATAGTCTGTACATTGTTCACCATTTTTGGTTTTTATGAATAATGCATTTAAAACACACCCTGGAAACATTTGGTTTAGTTACCAAAAACAGGCTTATTTCCATTTTGGAAGAAACAGAACTAGTACACACATATAAATACATGCACAAAACCACACTAAAATAGTTATTTGATCCTTTTAGTAGACCACCTCATAGGATTACTTCAATAAGGAGGATATAAAACCATAACGGAATGTTATTTCATGGGCTCACAGTGGAACACTCTGAAATCAGGCTAAAGATAATAGACCCAATGGGGAGCATTGTCTTGACACTCTTTACTCTTTTTACATTATTGTCATGCTCACCTCCTACTATGAATTTCCATTTATTAAAAAAAAATGGTGAAATCAAATTCAGGCAGAAATCCTAAAACAAACATTTAACCAAAATGATAACAAAAACAGAACATATTACTTCTCACATTGTTTTGGAACCATTCATTCTGCTTCTTTTATATATAAACGCATAAATTGCTTCTAATATTCCAAGTATACGCAGATCACCTTTCTAGTTTGTATCATATCCTGCAATTTTAGATCAACTAACAACAAAGATTTCTAGTCAAAATAAACACTTATTTCCTTGACCAACATATCCATTTATTTTATCAACACACAGTCCTGTATTTCTAAAATGTGTAACTTTTTGAGATACATTTTTAGCTTTAGATTACACTTAAGGTGAAATATGCCCCAAATTCTGTTATTTTCACATCCTGACTTAACAAAATTTCTTTATTAAAAAACTCCTTAAGAAGTGTAATCAACACAATACTCTAAAGGAATTATCCTTCAAATACAAATAAACTAAAAAAAAGAAAAAACACTCATAAAAGAAGTATACATTGTTAATAAATGGTGCTAATGTCTATTTGCCAATACAATACAAATATACTTAAGTATCAATTATATATTACATGAACATAATAAACCCATTAACATTGGATCTAACTCTGTATTGCATTGAAAAATCCTGGAGGGTAAATTATAGCAAGATCATAGAATTATAGTATTTTATAGAAAGTATCATTCATCACATTCATTTATTCAATCAGCATTTTTAAAGTGTCCACTATGTCTTCTGCACTGGGCTTAAAGAAACACAGAAGATTATGACACATTATTGGACATTTTTAATTCCACTGGAGCCCTGAGCTTCTCTAAGGCAAGAATCACTTTAATATGTTCTTGACCAGCGTGCTGTGCTCAGTCCTGTCTGACTCTTTGCAATCCCATGGTCTGTAATCCAGCAGGCTCCCCTGTCCATTGAATTTCCCAGGCAAGAATACTGGAGTGAGTTGTCATTCCCTTCTCCAGGGGGTCTTCCTAACCCAGGGACTGAACTGGTGTCTCCTGCATTGGTAGGTGGATCCTTTTACCACTAAGCCACCTGGGAAGCCCATTCTTGACCAATAGCATGGAGTAAATAAATGATTAAGAGAACAGACAATAACTCAAGAAGAAATATTGAGTCAATAGATGATACATAAAGATAGAAAAACCTCCCACTTTTTTCAGATGCATTGCATTTGTAGTAGCTGCAGAAATGGGGAGTCTTCCTAAGGTGAGTCTTCATCAGCCTTTCCAGAGTGTGTTTTTTTTTTTTTTCTTTCAAGAATCTCTTTTATTGATTATCAGAAACATTACAAACATCTAATATGAACAAATTGTAACATGACAGTGATTAGTTTGAACAATTAATACATTTCAGATATAATATTATACATATTTCAATGTTATTCTCCCCCATCATCCCACCCTCTCCCGGTCCCAGAGTCCAAGAGTCTGTTCTATACATCAGTGTCTCTTTTGCTGTCTTGTAAATAGGGTTATTTTTACCATCTTTCTAAATTCCATATATATGCGTTAGTATACTGTATTTGTGTTTTTGTTTCTGGCTTACTTCACTCTGTATAATAGGCTCCAGTTCCATCCACCTCCTTAGAACTGATTCAAATGTATTCTTTTTAATGGCTGAGTAATACTCCATTGTGTATATGTACCACAGCTTGCTTATCCATTCATCTGTGGATGGACATCTAGGTTGCTTCCACGTTCTGGCTATTGCAAACAGTGCTGCTATGAACATTGGGGTACACGTGTCTCTTTCAATTCTGGTTTTCTCCAAAACCACTATGAGATACCATCTCACGCCAATCAGAATGGCTGCTATCCAGAGTGTTTTAATAACACCTTCCTGACAAGCTAGCTTTCCACTGTACTTGGTTTGCACAGCACTTACTATTCTTTTGGTTCCATGATACCTCTGTTCTCTATGATATATCCTCAGTCAGACATTCTTCACACTAGCTTACTCTCAAATCTATAATTTGTTTTGGAGGCTTCCAATAAACCTTCCTATTCAAGGCAGACCTATAGAACTCACTTTGGCTTCAGAATGGAAGAAACGTTGAGCACAAATGGCTGTAGAAAATTCTTCAGAATTCCCTGGCAGTCCAGTGGTTAAGACTTTCACTGTGGAGGGCACCAGTATGATGGAGAGGAAACTAAGATCCCATAAGCCGTGTAGCACGGCCAAAAAGAAAAGAACATTCTACTTACAAAAGTCTAGATTGTTCCTTGGCAAAGCTGATTTCCATCTCATTCCAAATGTAGATACAATAATATTTCCCAGATCTATTGATGATGCGCTTGACCACGTGACTGCTTTGACTAATGGGCATTACCGATATGACAGAGTAAACACATGGGAAATAGATGTTGACTGTTATATGTTACCAAGATAAAATAGTGATTTGTTACACAGTATTATTGTGGCAATAGCAACTGAAACACGGCATAAGACCATAGGCTATCTGTGAATGCTTTCTGAGTCCCATATGTTGGTGAAAGCCATAGACAAATATTGCTTGAATTTTTTTCTAGAGCTATGCTTTCCATGTACACAGTATTAATGCTGTTATATAGTATTCTATAGTGTTATAGTACTACATGTGTCCTAAGTCACTCTAGTTGTGTCCGACTCATTGTGACCCCATGAACTGTGGACCACCAGGCTCCTTTGTCCATAGGATTCTCCAGGCAAAAATACTAGAGTGGATTGCCATGCCCTCTCCAGGGGATCTTCCTGACCCAGGGATGGATTCTGCAGCTCCTGTATTTCAGGCAGATTCTTTACCACCGAACCACCTGGGAACTCCACATATAATGATACATGAGATATTATATAATATATATAAATAAAAAGCTAAAATTCTCCATTTAATTTCAGAAACTGTTGCTGTTACTGCTAAGTTGCTTCAGTCGTGTCTAACTCTGTGCAACCCCAGAGACGGCAGTCCACCAGGCTCCCCCAGCCCTGGGATTCTCCAGGCAAGAACACTGGAGTGGGTTGCCATTTCCTTCTCCAATGTATGAAAGTGAAAAGTGAAAGTGAAGTCGCTCAGTTGTGTCCGACTCCTAGCGACCCCTTGGACTGCAGCCTACCAGGCTCCTCTGTCCATGAGAGTTTCCAGGCAAGAGTACTGGAGTGGGGTGCCATTGCCTTCTCTGATACTTTGTTCCAAATCATATCTAAAATGCTAAGTGAAGTGAAGTGAAGTCGCTCAGTCGTGTCCGACTCTTAGCGACCCCATGGACTGCAGCCTACCAGGCTCCTCCATCCATGGGATTTTCCAGGCAAGAGTACTGGAGTGGGGTGCCATTGCCTTCTCCAAAACGCTAAGGAGTATATTAAATTTGATTATATTTCAATACATGTAATATATTTATATATAATATATAATAAGTATATCCAACATGCATTTATTATTATATATCATTAATATCTATTTCTGCTTTATTGACTATGCCAAAGCCTTTGACTCTGTGGATCACAATAAACTGTGGAAAATTCTGAAAGAGATGGGAATACCAGACCACCTGACCTGCCTCTTGAGAAACCTATATGCAGGTCAGGAAGCAACATTTAGAACTGGACATGGAACAACAGACTGGTTCCAAATAGGAAAAGGAGTATGTCAAGGCTGTATATTGTCACCCTGCTTATTTAACTTATATGCAGAGTACATCATGAGAAACACTGGGCTGGATGAAGCACATCTGGAATCAAGATTGCCGGGAGAAATGTCAATAACCTCAGATATGCAATGAGACCACCCTTATGGCAGAAAGTGAAGAGGAACTAAAAAGCCTCTTGGTGAAAGTGAAAGATGAGAGTGAAAATGTTGACTTAAATCTCAACATTCAGAAAACTAAGATCATGGCATCTGGTCCCATCACTTCATGGGAAATAGGTGGGAAAACACTGGAAACAGTATCAAATTTTATTTTTGGGGGGCTCCAAAATCACTGCAGATGGTGATTGCAGCCATGAAATTAAAAGATGCTTACTCCTTGGAAGGAAAGATATGACCAACCTAGATAGCATATTGAAAAGCAGAGACATTATTTTGCCAACAAAGTTCTGTCTAGTCAAGGCTATGGTTTTTCCAGTGGTCATGTATGGATATGAGAGCTGGACTGTGAAGAAAGCTGAGCACCGAAGAATTGATGCTTTTGAACTGTGGTGTTGGAGAAGACTCTTGAGAGTCCCTTGGACTGCAAGGAGATCCAACCAGTCCATTCTAAAGGAGATCAGCCCTGGGTGTTCTTTGGAAGGAATGATGCTAAAGCTGAAACTCCAGTACTTTGGCCACCTCATGTGAAGAGTTGACTCATTGGAAAAGACTCTGATGTTGGGAGGGATTGGAGGCAGGAGGAGAAGGGGACAACAGAGGATGAGATGGCTGGATGGCATCACTGACTCGATGGATGTGAGTTTGAGTGAATTCCGGGAGTTGGTGATGGACAGGGAGGCCTGGCATGCTGCAATTCATGGGGTCGCAAGGAGTCAGACATGACTGAGCAACTGAACTGAACTGAACTGAACTATCATTAATATAGTATCCATTAAATATTCATCTAAATCAGTATGAGTGCCTGCATTCTAAGTCACTTCAGTCATGCCCGACTCACTGTGACTCTATGGACTGTAGCCCACCAGGCTCCCCTGTCCATAGAATTTTCCAGGCAAAAAATTGGAGTAGGTACCCTTGCCTTCCTCCAGGGGATCTTCCTGACCCAGGAATCGAACCTATGTCTCTTATGTCTTCTGCATTGGCATTTGGGTTCTTTACCACTAGCACCATGTGGGAAGCCCCTCTAACTAAATATAAAGGTGTGAAAAAACAAAAGTTATATAGAGAATGGTCTATGGAAGAGCAAGGGCAGAAACAGGGGGCCAGTTAGGAGACTTTCAATATATTAGACAAGAGGTAAATTTAGCTTGTTGGCCTCCCTGGTGGCTCAGTGGTAAAGAATCTGCCTGCCAAACAGGAGACTCAGATTCAATCCCTGAGTTGGGAAGATCCTCTGAAGAAGGAAATGACAATCCACTCCAATATTCTTGTCTAGGAAATCTCATGAACAGAGGAGCCCGGTAGGCTGCAATCCACTGGGTCAAAAAGAGTCGGACATGATTCTGGAACAACAACAAACTTGGCTTCTAGTAGCGTGATGTTAATCATGATATTAATAGTTATGGGGTAATGAGGAGTGATCAGTGCAGTTGCTCAGTCATGTCCGACTCTTTGCGACCATATGGACTGCAGCATATTAGGCTTCCCTGTCCGTCACTAGTTCCCAGAGCTTGCTCAATCTCATGTCCATCCTGTCCGTGATGCAATCCAACCATCTCATCTTCTGTTGTCCCCTTCTCCTCCTCCCTTCAATCTTTCCAAGCATCAGGGTCTTTTCTAATGAGTCAGTTATTCCCCTCATGATCAAAGTATTGGAGCTTTAGCTTCAGCATCAGTCCTTCCAGTAAATATTCAGGGTTAATTTCCTTTAGGATTGATTCGTTTGACCTCCTGCAGTCCAAGGGACTCTCGAATCTTCTCCAACACCACAGTTAAAAGCATCGATTCTTCAGTGCTAAGCTTTCTTTACAGTCCAACTCTCACATCCACACATGACTACTGGAAAAACCATAGCTTAGCCTATACAGGCCTTTGTCTGCAAAGTAATAATTCTGCTTTTTAATATGCTGTCTAGGTTGGTCATAGCTTCTTCCAAGGAGGACACATCTTTTAATTTCATGGCTGAAGTCACCATCTGCAATGATTTCGGAGCCTGAGAAAATAGTCTGTCACTGTTTCCCTTGCTTCCCCATCTATTTGCCATGAAGTGAGGGGACTGGATGCCATGATATTAGTCTTCTGATTGTTGAGATTTAAGCCAACTTTTTCACTCTCTTTCACTTTCATCAAGAGGCTCTTATTTTCTCTTGGCTTTCTCCCATAAGGGTGGTATCATATGCATATCTGAGGTTATTGATTTTCTCCCAGCAATCTTGATTCTAGCTTGTGCTTCATCCAGCCTGGCATTTTGCATGATATACTCTGCATATATGCTAAATAAGCAGGGTGACAGTATACAGCCTTGACATACTCCTCTCCCAGTTTGGACCCAGTCTGTTGTTCCATGTCCAGTTCTAACTATTGCTTCTTGACCTGAATACAGGTTTATCAGGAGGCAGGTAAGGTGATCTGGTATTCCCATCTCTTTAGTAATTTTCCACAGTTTTCTGTGATCCATACGGTCAAAGACTTTAGCGTAGTCAATGAAGCAGAAGTAGATGTTCTTCTGGAATTCTCTTGCTTTTTCAATGATCCAGTGGATGTTGGCAACTTGTTCTCTGGTTCCTTTGCCTTTTCTAAAACCAGATTGAACATCTGGGAGTTCTTGGTTCACATACCACTGAAGCCTAGCTCAGAGAATTTTGAGCATTAGTTTGCTAGTGTGTGAAATGAGTACAGTTGTGCGATAGCTGAACATACTTTGGCTTTGCCTTTCTTTGGGATTGGAATAAAAACTGACTTTTCTAGTCCTGTGGCCACTGCTGAATTTTCCAAATTTGTTGGCATATTGGGTGCAGCACCTTCACAGCATCGTCTTTTAGAATTTGAAAAAGCTCAGCTGGAATTCCACCACCTCCACTTGCTTTGTTTGTAATGATGCCCCCTAAGGCCCACTTGACTTCACATTCCAGGATGTCTGGGTCTAGGTGGGTGTTCAAACCATCATGGTTTTCTGGGTCATTAAGATCTTTTTGTATAGTTCTGTGTATTCTTGCTACCTTTTCTTAATATCTTCTGCTTTTGTTAGGTCCATACTGTTTCTGTCCTTTATTGAGCCAATCTTTGCATGAAATATTCCCTTGGTATCTCTAATTTTCTTGAAGAGATCTCTAGTCTTTTCTCTTCTATTATTTTCCTCCATTTCTTTGCATTGATCTCTGAAGAAAGCTTTCTTATCTCTCCTTGCTATTCTTTGGAACTCTACATTCAGAAAGATATACCTTTCCTTTTCTCCTTTGCCTTTTGCTTCTCTTCTTTTCTTAGCTGTTTTTAAGGCATCCTCAGATAACCATTTTGCCTTTTTGCATTTCCTTTACTTGGGGATGGTTTTGATCACTGCCTCCTGTACAATATTATGAACTTCTGTCCATAGTTCTTCAGTGAGGAGTGATAAAATGCATTTTAAAGGAAGAACCTACAATATTATTGAGTCTCTCAAGACTTGTAAATATTTTGCAATGACATTGATGATCTGGTAATAGTAACTGTTCATCAAATGCATAGATAAGTTTTGCAAGATGAGAGCAGTAAAGAGCGAGGAATCTAGTGATTTTGACTTAAGAGGCACTAAATAAGATTGAGATTATAGGGAGGATATCAGCTACACATGTTTATTTTTATTTCTGAGCAGAGGAGGAAATAGCCTGAAGATTTTGCTAGTAATTTATTCATGTTCTGGTGTTGCTGACATGGAATTTATTTGTTAATCAGACTTCTCCTTTCTTGACAAACCCATCAACTGTCAAATTGCTTTTGCTATTAAGCAGAGTTTTCTCAAACCACATTTTATTTAATCATTTCAGGAAGGATGACTTTTTTTCCCCCTTTTAAAACATTCTTAGCCCCAAATAAAACTTTGCTATTGTTTCTTAAAATTACAGGTTTTCTACTATCCTTCCTTCCCACATTTTTCAATTTCTTTAAGACACAATATTTGTAGTGAAATGTCTCTCCCACTTTATGTCTTCTTTTCTTTTGGTCTTAGCTACCTATTGTGTTTGCTCTGATTTAGCTTTCATTATCCTTAAATAGAAGTGTCCAAGACTGTGTTTTTCAGATAGGAAGAAAAATTACCTCTCAATTCTAAAACTAGTATCACTTCTTGCTAGATTGTTGTCCTCCTTGTTCAAAGTCCATGGCAAGTCTGGATAAAGCATGTCTATTTCATAGTTATGACTTCTGTTGCTTTGCTCTTTGAACCATGTAGAAATACTATAACAGGACAGCTTCCAGGATACAGGTCTGAGAGTACAGCTGATTGACACCTCAAAGTAAATGGAAAGGTAGGAGCAATTCAGTTTAATGTTCACCTTCTTACTAGAGAATCTGTGCCTATAGTTGTGGAAAATGTCATTAATTTAACATGTTTCCTATAGTTTTACTAGACCTCTAACCTTCTTCATGCATTTGAGGGTAGTAAGCAGGGGGGAAAAATGGGTAGTTTACAACTAGATTTCTGTAATGTAAATCTTAGCACTTTTTCTTTAATCCCCTCCCTTTTTCCTAACTACTCAAAGGCTTTCTTTTCATTCCCTCCAAGACAGTGTGTTTGGAAAGTAATTCCTTAGAATATATTAGCAATATGAATTATTCATTTCTCAGAATTAAACAGTTTTAATAACTGAATTTTAATCAACTTTTTAAATGTGCTATTTTAACATTATTGAAGGCTACAGAAATAAGAAGAAATAATAAACCATTCAGTCAACTAAGGTACTTGCAGAGGAATCTGGCCCTGAGACCAGAGAAAAATATCAACAGATCAAAACTTAACCTAAAGAAAGATTCCATCAATGTTATCCCCACCTATTACAGATTATATCTTTATTGCTATCATTTATTTTATATTGATTTATTGCAAAAATCTTAAATTTATATATGTTTAGCTTATTCACATTTTGAGAGATCAATATTAATCTTTAAAAGTGTACCATGACTTAAAGCATAAGCATGATTGAAATGTAAACAACTTATTTTAACTGATTAATTAATGCAAATAGAAAACACTTCCCCATCAGAAAAATAATCCCAAGGATATTTTCATATTTTACAGGTAATCTAAAGAAAGCATCTCAATTATTCTAATCTTTATTTGGAGGGATTCACTAAAAAGTAATTTTTATAGCAGTAAACTTATAATTTTGGGGGGCTCCAAAATCACTGCAGATGGTGACTGCAGCCATGAAATTAAAAGACGCTTACTACTTGGAAGGAAAGTTATGATCAACCTAGATATCATATGCAAAAGCAGAGACATTACTTTGCCAACAAAGGTCCATCTAGTCAAGGCTATGGTTTTTCCAGTGGTCATGTATGGATGTGAGAGTTGGATTTTGAAGAAGGCTGAGTGCCAAAGAATTGATGCTTTTGAACTGTGGTGTTGGAGAAGACTCTTGAGAGTCCCTTGGACTGCAAGGAGATCCAACCAGTCCATTCTAAAGGAGATCAGTCCTGGGTGTTCTTTGGAAGGAATGATGCTAAAGCTGAAACTCGTACTTTGGCCACCTCATGTGAAGAGTTGACTCATTGGAAAAGGCTCTGATGCTGGGAGAGATTGGGGGCAGGAGGAAAAGGGGACAATAGAGGATGAGATGGCTGGATGGCATCACTGACTTGATGGATGTGAGTTTGAGTGAACTCCGGGAGTTGGTGATGGAAAGGGAGGCCTGGTGTGCTGCAATTCATGGGGTCGCAAAGAGTCAGGCACGACTGAGCAACTGAACTGAACTGAACTGAACAGAAACTTATATAATAGCTTCAATATGTAAAGAACATATTCAAATGTTTAAGAATTTGAACATTTGCTCTGATGGGCAACTTTTGTTACAAGATCCTATGTGCTAAGAATCAAGATGTCTTTGGAGAATCCCACTTCACAATTCTTGCAGACTTGTTCAGTGTACTCAAATCAATCACATACAGCTATAATTCACCATTACTGACAACAGAAAAGAGAGCAAATCATGAATAAAATCTAAAGAAAGAAAGTTTGGTGAACAGCTAGGAAAACAGTGAACCATTTAATTCCTATTGATACAGCTGGTGGCCCAATAAATCTCCAACATATTTTACAGTGGATGCATCACTGGAGTGAGCATTGCTGACTACAAGGGGACAGCTACTTCAAGCTGTAATTTCAGTAGTGCTGACCCTTTCCAAAGCATGATATGAATGAATTCTGCCTAATCACAAGCAAACTCATTATATAACCCTTTCTTTCCTGTTCTTTTATCTACTTCTTCATGAATCACAAATAACATAACTTTCCATCCTCAAATGGCTTCTCACAGATACACATTCATAATCAACAGAATATCAGATCATTCATACCACAATATATGTGACTAATGAAAACTTAAGTATATTTAACTGCCTTAAAACGATTAAATGTTATAATAGAGTTAAATCATGAGTTTAGAAAAATAATCCCTTATGTTGTCATTTCAAACAATGCACAGATTTTTTTGAGAGTGTATGGGACCAGTTCTAGGACCTTCACCAATGCCCCTAAAATCTGACTTAATACACAGTTATATATCTTAGCTCTGATTTTTTTTTATAAAATATTTTTCTTTTTATGCATCTGTGTGAACATAAGGGAATTAGAGATCACAGCTTAATACACTGTTATAATGAATGTTAAATATTGAAGTTTAGTTTACATGCAAAATTATTATCATTGTCATTCTTTTCAAAGAGACAATGATCTCATCATTTGCTTAACTGAATTAATATATTGATCTTGTATATGGCCTAACACATGATGTACCTCCACAATTGCACATCTTTCTAGAAGGGACACCTATGTGTTCCGTGCACTTTTAATGTTCTGGCACATTGTTGAACCAAGCCTCTTACTTCTTGGTCAGTGAGACAGGAGACTAAGTCTACTACAAATATGTTAACAAAGAATTTGCCCTTGGTTAATTACAGTAAATAAAAAAAGCAAGATATTGATGGACTTCTGGAGAGTAAACTTGATGTATAAGTTTATCTTCGAATTAATCACATGCTTGCTGTACCAAGACAATGATTAAAAAAAAGAAAGAAAACTCAGTTTCCTTTCTATCCATACCTGATTTAACATTCTATGCTCTTAAAGGGAATAGAGCTGTGATACCCTATTCATTTTCAATAATTCCTGTTTAATAATAGACAAGTTTTATTGACTTCTAACTCAGCACAGAGCATTATAAGCATGCTCCATGAAGTGTTTTATATTGCCTATACAGCAATCCTATGAAGTAGGCACTATTTACTTTTCAGATGCAAAAACTGGAGTTTAGAAGGGTTAACTAAGATGGTGAATATTAGAACCACTTTCGCTTGACAAAAAGTGGTGTCTTTTATGAAGACAAAATGGGCCTTTTTATTAATACTACAGTATATTGCCACTGTGTAAATGCTTAAGGTCTTGACGAAGCAGAAAATACCTTACACACTGGATTATTTTCATTCTCTGTGAGAGCTTACCAGAGGTGTAATTCAATGTGAAAGTTCTTTATGCCATGAGTCATGAAGACTATGTCTATATTACAGTATTTGATTTTTAAGAAGTCCAGTTAGATAAATATTTTAAAAATTTATCTTAGTAATAACATGGAGTTCTTATCTTTCTTTAAAATAAAATTAGTCGTTGAAATAAGGACACATGTGCTTCATTGATAGGGTTTATTGACCTTGTGATCCATTTCTGTGAGATCTATAGAAACTTTAGAAAGATTTTCAGGTTTCCTGCCCTGAGTTGCATCTTATCTTCAGGAAAGAAAGTTTTCAACTATCATCATCCTCATTTGTAGCAGTAGTATATTGAGCAAGCACATCTTTTACATCATGTGTTCTCTGTTAGATCCTAGAAACCTTATTTTATTTTTTTCAGAAACTGTCCATTTGACCAAGTTTGCCATAGTGTAGTTCACAAAGTTCAGAATCTAGACCAAGGTCAACATGCTTATTTACCACAGTATTTTCCTATGTAGCTTCTCTAAGATGAATTTCTTCATGATTTACTTCTTATTACTACCCCTCACTCTTCTTTATTGTTTTAATTATTTATCATGGTACCTTTATCATTGTCCATTTTAAGGAGGCAGAGTGGTGGTCAAACGCCTTTGAAATTCTAAAGTTTCACTGCAGCTAACTCACTTCACTAAGGCTATTAAAGTAACTCTCTGATTCACTCACTTTTTGTCATAAGACTTTGTACAAAACCAAACTTCCCAACCAGGATGGCAAGAGAGGAAGAAGGTCTTTGTGGCTATTGTCATGTAACTAAGAAAGCTTGAATCTTGATTAGGCTTGTTGGGTGCCAAGTGCAGAGGTTCTGTTGCTTGCACCTGCAGAGCCTGGGGTTTGGGGTAAAGAACCTTTAATTATCTTCATCCTGAAATGACTGGCTAAACAATGACAGGAAATATCCCACTGAGTAAATGAAAAGGGAAGACTCCTTTTCTATGAACATCTAATCACACAGGTGTTAAATATCCCTTCTTGACCCTTTCACTGCTGGTCTTCCTCATCATCTGTTCTTTGCTGTTTCCTGCATTTGTCTAATAACATTCATCTGAAACTGAATTTTTTGTTCAGTATACAATTGCTTCAATTTACAGCCATATACAATTTGATACAAGGGTAGGATGCCTAATTTCAGCATTGCAAAGGAATCAGTCTATTCCCAATGATGCCACTGTACTCATGAATTCGAGGAATCCAAGTAATCACCTTCTTTGCCGCTTTGGTGTAATTTAAAAAGTTACATTTGACTAGAACAGTAACAGCAACAGATATATTTCCATAGAAAGAAAAAAAGAAAACAGTTCTGGAAATAAAAATGCTTGTATATGCACATGTTTACACTCCTACTCCCACTTCTATTCCAGGACCAAAATTCACAGAACAGCACAGTATGATGGGGAAAGAAATAAGCTCTGGGAGCAACTACTCAGATTTTATCATTTGATTGTCTTTTCTAGGAAGAGCCCAAGATGATTTCCTAAAACATGGAACATTTCAGGGGAAACTGAGTGTTTTGTACAGTTTTACTGATCACACATAAAATGCACTGTTACAGCTCTAGTTAGAAATGTAATTAGCCATAATTGTTGTGAGGTATATATTTCTGGCCAAAAAAATGGCTATATCCTTCTGATGCAAATAATTACATCACATAAAACTCGTTAGTACCTTATAGCTCATGAGCACACAGAAGTTACTTATGAAAAGTCATGTATCACATAACAGAGGATGTGCAATAGACCTTAGACATCTACTTCTCCAACTGTCCAAAATATCCAGAATATGCCCCACAAAATATTTGGCCCTCAAGAACTCACTATAAAATGCTCTGTAATTCTGTGGTCTCATAAATTTGGAAAAGCTCCATACTGTGAGATTCACAAGGAATACATGAACATCACAGTCTCTGAGATACGCTCTAGAAAAGAAAACTATTGGGTTTGATTAGACATTTCAGTGACCACAGAACTCTTATTTATACAAAGTAATAGGATTCAGAATGGTGTAAACTTGGAATTTCACTAAACATGTCTTCTCACTGCCAGTTAACTAAAGTGAGTTGACTCAAGTCCAATGTGACCAATGATCTATTTAATTAAATTTTCTTTCAATTCCTGCCTTTTCTATGGATTGGCCAATGATTTTCTCATCATCCTAAAGATTACTACAACAGGCTTCTAGCCATTCTGCCAGTTTCCTCTCCTGCCTCTATGCAGACCATGTTCCACACAGTGGCCAACAATCTGTATAAAATGTTAATCAACTCATATCGTACATCTGCTCAAAATCTCCACAATCTCATCTTAGAATAAAATTCAAAGGCTTTACCATCAGCTACCAGACCCTCCGAATCTGAGTTCCAGCTGCCTATCCAACCTTCTCTTCTGGATTCTTCTGCTCACTTAATCTGCTCAAGTCACATTGACTGTTTTGCTGCTCCTCAAACCTGTTAAGCATGTTTCTACCTCAATGATTTCCCCTCAGGATCTTTGAGTTTTCTTTTATTTTAATAATTTTCTATAGAAAACCACATGATTTCTTTCCTCACATCATTTAATTCTCTGCTCAAATTCTCTTCTTTATCACTAAGTAGCTCTGTAACTCCACCACATAAAATAACCCACCTTGCATTCCTTTTTCTTTCATCTTGCTCAATTTCCATCTCAGTTTGTATCACTCCCTTACTGTTTATTTATTTACTGTACATGTATTTATTTACATGTATATATGTACATGTATGCATACATACAAGCTCAAGAATCTTAGTCTTATTAGGCCAGGGATGTTATATTTTTTATTAGTGTAGTCTTCAGTAAAAAGTACCTGTTGAGTTGATCAAGGAATGAAGAATAAATAAAGGTGTGGATCTACTTCCTCTTATACAGTCATTTTCAAAAAAGACAGAATAATATGCATAAGGGTTCATTCATATCCCAAAGAAAAATCAATACAGTTTTCAAGTTCAAGTTTATAATTTTAGCAGCCTCAAAATGAAATGTATTTGAGACTTCCCTCTCCATATTGATTACTTACACCCCATGGCCCTTTAATTCTCTAACACATAAAACACTCTCAGGACCTTTCCTTACTCACCATGTTAATTCCTATTTCATTTTTTATCTAGGCTTCCAAATGTCAGTTTAGTATCTTTCTGTTTTTCAGTGTCCATTTCAGCAGCCCGTGAACCCTCTAGACAACATGATCATGTCCCTTTAACTGTATGTTTACCAAGTGTTGAGCCATATGCACACTGTACTGTATAAAAGGCTTTTAATGACAAATTAGATTTTTATTTAGGTTCATTATGCCTGGGTTTTCAGGCCATGTTCCGGATTTCATGGTTTTGTTTGTAATGAGTCATGGCCCCCTTGACAGACAAGGGAGTAATTAAACTAGCTAGGTTTTCAATAGAAACTTGTGATGGATCTCCTGTTGCATATGTTATTTCATCTTCAATAATAATTGAATATCATAAATGATTATGGCCTCATAGTGTGACAGAGAAAGAAATACATGAAAGTCTGTGAGAACAGAGTGAAAATACAATCTTACCTATATCTCTTACAAGCAAAACACTTGACAATAAGTGGGTTTTTATTTGTAGATATCTTTTGTATTGTTATTGCCTTAAGGGTGGATGTGCATCTTTACCTAACAAAGTTCAAACTTATTAAATGGTTCTTCATGTTGAATTAGACAGTATCTCTGTGTTTGTATTTGTGTATATATAAATGTGGTTATATATATATATATATTCTTTCATTTTCTTATTCAAACTTCTCAAAATTATTTTTGCCAAGTTATCAGCAAAACATTTATAAAAATATTTCTTTGCAAATATCTTTCTAATTGAGCCTACTATTAAAAATAAAAATACCACAGAGAAATAGAGGTGCTATAAATTCAAAGTAAAGTATCACCCTTAACAGAAAATGATTATCTGCTCAGGTATTTTCAAAAGGAAAGGCAATGTTCTATTGGAAGAGTGTTTACGGTTTTTATATTCACTACATATTGAAAAATCATTAAACTCTGTACCTTTTTATTGCTTTCTAAAGAAACTTAAAATATATCCAAGGTGCACACTTAGTCAAGTCTTTTGTCTGAATGAATTAGTATTTGCATATTCCAGGTTCCTGTTATACTGAACTATTTTTCATAGTGCTATTGAAATATATACTATGCTACATGTAGACTGGTAGAAAAGAAAATATTTATGGAAAAATTGAAGCATACAAAACTGGAAAAATAAAATAGGAAAAATCTAGATGACCTTGCAATTGGTGATGACTTTTTAGATACCAAAGGCATAATTCATGAAAAAAAAAATAGTTGATAAATTGATTAGACTTTTTGGCTCTGTGAATCAAACTATCAAGATAATGCAAAGACAATCCACAGACTGAGAAAAATATTTGCAAAAGATGCATCTGACAAGAGACTGTTATCCACAATATATAAAGTATACTTGAAACTCAATAAAAATAGTATAAACAATTCAATCTAAAAATGGACCAAAGAAGATATATAGATGACAAATAAGCACGTAAAAAGACACTTCACATCATGTCATTCAGTTCAGTTCAGTCGCTCAGTCACATCCGACTCTTTGTGACCCCATGAATTGCAGCACACCAGGCCTTCCTGTCCATCACAAACTCCTGAAGTTCACTCAGACTCATATCCATCGAGTCAGTGATGCCATCCAGCCATCTCATCCTCTGGCATCCCCTTCTCCTCCTGCCCTCAATCCCTCCCAGCATCAGAGTCTTTTCCAATGAGTCAACTCTTCCCATGAGGTGGCCAAAGTATTGGAGTTTCAGCTTCAGCATCAGTCCCTCCAGTGAACACCCAGGACTGATCTCCTTTAGGATGGACTGGTTGGAATCCTTGCAGTCCAGGGGACTCTCAAGAGCCTTCTCCAACACCACAGTTCAAAAGCATCAATTCTTCGGCACTCAGCTTTCTTCACAGTCCAGCTCTCATATCCATACATGACCACTGGAAAAACCATAGCCTTGACTAGACGGACCTTTGTTGGCAAAGTAATCTCTCTGCTTTTCAATATGCTATCTAGGTTGATCATAACTTTCCTTCCAAGGAGTAAGTCATTAGTGAAATGCAAATTAAAATAGAGATACCACTACAAACCTATTAGAATGAACAAAATCTGAAACACTAACTCCAAATGCTGATGAGAACATGGAACAACAGGAATTCTCATACATAGTTGGTAGGTATGCAAACTTTGGAAGGCAGTTTGTAAGTTTCTAACAAAACTAAACATATTCTTATCCTATAATTTAGCAATTGTACTTCTTGGTATTTACCCAAAGGAGTTGAAAATTTACATCCACACAGAAAAATGGATGTTTATAGTGGCTTTCTATGTGATTGCCAATGCTTAAAGCAACCAAGAAATTCTTTAGCAGGTGGATGGATAAATAAACTGTGGTAAGTACAGACAGTGAAATAGTATTCAGTGCTAAAATGAAAAGACATGGAGGAAACTTAAATAAACTTAAATAAAGCATATTATTAAGTGAAAGAAGCCAATATCAAGCCAATATGAAACATATGAAACATGTTATATGACCCCAACTACATAACATTCTGGAAAAGGCAAAACTATTGATAAAATTTAAAATCAGTGATTGCCAGTAGAGGGGGAGTAAAAATGAGTAAGCAGATTTAGGAGGATTTAAAAATAGGAGAATTTTAAAGGCAGTGAAAATATTTTAAATAAAATGGCTTATACGTACAACTCCTAAACTCATCTACTTAACAGTTGAACCCATCTCAGTCAATGGGTATTTCTAACCTTCTGCTGCTAAGTTACTTCAGTCGTGTCCGACTCCATGCGACCCCAGAGACGGCAGCCCACCAGGCTCCCCTGTCTCTGGGATTCTCCAGGCAAGAACACTGGAGTGGGTTGCCATTTCCTTCTCCAATGCATGAAAGTGAAAAGTGAAAGTGAAGTCGCTCAGTCATGTCCGAGTCTAAGCCAAATAAAATCACCCTCAATTTTTTTTTTTTTTTTTACATCTGTCAGAAAATCCTGTTGGCTCCAACTTCACAACATACCTCAAAGCCAGTAACTTTCCACTACCTCAGGTGCTACCACCATACTCTGAGCTGCCTACATCACTTGCCTTACCTACTGTAGCAGCTTTCATCCTGGCCTCATGATAATCTTTTCTCAACACAGCAGCCTGAGTGATGTGATACTTTTAAAACAAAAGCCAGATTATGCCCCCTCCTCTGTAGTGGTTCACCATCTCATTCAGAGTAGAAACCAAGTCCTTAAAATTGCCCTCAAGGTCCCATCTAATTTTCCATCCTTTGGCTCCATATATTATTCAGGGTTCTCACAGAAAAATAAAACCAATATATATGTGTGTATCTACATATACATACAAACACACAAACATATATGCTGCTGCTGCTAAGTCACTTCAGTCATGTTCGAGTCTGTGTGACCCCAGAGACAGCAGCCTACCAGGTTCCTCTGTCCCTGGGATTCTCCAGGCAAGAATACTGGAGTGGGTTGTCTTTTCCTTCTCCAGCAAATCCTTCAGTTGTGTCTGTCTCTTTGTGACCCCATGGACTGTAAGCCTGCCAGTCTCCTTTGTCCATGGAATTTTCCAGGCAAGAATACTGGTGTGAGTAGCCATTCCCTTCTCCTATGCTACAATGAATATTTTTAAGCATCATTTTGTGCCATGCACTGTGCTTTGACCTCTGAATAAGCAGAGATAAATCAGATATTTATCCTGCCTTTAGGCAGCTGACAAGGAAGCCTGGCGTATCCATCATTACAAGACACAAAGTGTATGTTATGAGAGATTTAGAGAAACTATTCTGAAAACAGGAGAGCTATTTCCTGCCAGAGCAACAAGAAAGAGTAAGGAGATAGTGACCCCAAAATTTGGGCCTTGAATCTGTGGAAATGGGAAAGGATAGCATTCCACCTAGAAGGAAACACATTTTAAAAAATCACTAACATGATAGGGAGTAAGGAAAAACACAGAATAGGAAGAGTTCAGACTTTGAGTCAGCATGCCTGACATGAAATCCAAACTCTGCATCTCAGTAGCTGTGTGACCTCAGACAAATTATTTAACCTCTCTGAGTTTCAGTTCTCACATTTGTAAAATTGGGATAATACCATCTAGCTTAGAGCATTACTGTGAGGAAATCATGAACATAAAGCATGGAGCCACCATGACTGGCTCCCAGCCGTCACTCAGTGAATGAGAGCTATTATTGAAGTGTAGTTTGACGGGAGTACAGATGAAGTGTTCCCCTCAACAATGCCATTTTTCCAATAGGAAGCAAGGCCAAAATGTATTGCATTTACTCTGCACTCCCTAGGAACATTTGTCTATTGTCCAACTTGAAAAATGAAGCTGAAAATGACTGGTCTCATATGAGAAGCATAAAACACTGAAAATGTGATGCATTGGTCTATCAGGCATAAGATTGCTTTGAATATAGAAGGAATAAAAATATGTGTGCTATATTTCTGTTGAAGATTATTTTAACTAACCCACCAGTTTCTTTCTTTCTTTGTCTCTTTTTCAGTTGCTCCTACAATTCAGGAAATTAAATCTGGCACCGTGGCCCCCGGACGCAGTGGATTGATAAGATGCGAAGGTGCAGGTGTGCCGCCTCCGGCCTTTGAATGGTACAAAGGGGAGAAGAAGTAAGGACTTTGTGATTATTACTCTGTTTCAAGCACTTTGAGCTAATGTGTTTGTGTTTCAGATATTTACTTTAAGCAGTTTCTTTAACTGGCTTGAATGATTCTTAGTAGCCTTCTCTGGGGCACAAAGAGGCCCACGTGGGAGGGATGAGTAGCTAATAGCATCCAGAAGAAATGTCCACTTTGGTTTATATGATCTCAGAAATGCCGACAAATCCCCCATCACTGATGCCTTTCATTTCTACCCCTCCCTTTGGAGCCAGCACACCATTGCTCTTTCTGGAAACCGTGTTTACTTGGGAAATAAACCAGCTCTTAAAGGACTTGGGCCCAGCTTCCATGAGAGCACTCCAAAAGCAATCAGAGCTGCTGACTCTGCCTGGCTTCCTTGATCAGCCTAACCCTTTTACCTGCCTCCCTCTCCCTCAAGACATTTTAACATTTTGTTTTTATAGAATATGGCATTTCAGGTATTCTATCACTAAAGGGACTGTAGAGGGATAAACTGCATGGTTGGAGAACTAACGAAGGGGATTTTAGGGCTACTCTAACATCAGCTCTATATGATTGTCCCCTTGAGGCGCTTCTGAAAGCCTTAGCAAGAGCTGTTGAACAAGAGAAGACAAGACTTAAGGACTTTTCCTCTTTACTTTCAACCAGTAGGCTCATTCAGACCTCTTCACCTGTTCTTATCAAGCCAACAAAGAAGAATGGGACCCCTGTGGATTAAATGGAAGATATAATACAGAGGAGAGGATATCATCTATTTTATGGCTTCAAATTTAAGGAGGGAATGTATTCTAGAAAATGTTAGTTTGGACCATATGAAATTTACATTTTTTTTTCAGTCAAAAAGGCTAAATATTGGCAATGCCATACTGTTCAACATAAAAATATGGGGTTTATTAAGTGTCATGCCTCATAACTAATTACAGCTAAGTGTCTGAACAGAAAACAGGTGAAATCACATAAGAACTTAGATGTTGCCACAATGAATGAAAATGGATGTGACATGAGTAGGTACTTTGTTTCTTAAACTGTAATCAAAAGAGGATTTATGGGAAATATTCTCCTTTAACATCAGCTTTAACAATAAAACAATAAAAGATATCCCCATAACTATCTTATCTGTTTTGGATAACTGATAGTGGATTCACTTAAAATTTTTTTGCAGTTATTTTATATGCAACCTCTTCTACAATTTGGGCTACTTAATTTCTAATTCTTTTTGCTAATTAATTATTGCTTTTATTAATTTGAAATCTTGGTGGCTTTTGGAAGCTCCCCTATATTTTGGCCACCTCATGCGAAGAGTTGACTCATTGGAGAAGACTCTGATGCTGGGAGGGATTGGGGGCAGGAGGAGAAGGGGACGACAGAGGATGAGATGGCTGGATGGCATCACTGACTCGATGGATGTGAGTCTGAGTGACCTCCGGGAGTTGGTGATGGACAGGGAGGCCTGGCATGCTGCGATTCATGGGGTCGCAAAGAGTCAGACACGACTGAGTGACTGATCTGATCTGAAAATTAGATAAACTCATCTGTGGTCACCCTCATCCCAACCCTACAAGATTATATACTTGGCAATATAACCTTTCTCAGATTCTGATAATCCAGGTTAACAAGTTTTCAGTTTGTGATGATGAATAGAGGTAAACATCTAGAAGCATGGTTCTCAATCCTTTGAAAATTATGAAACCCTTTATTCAAATATAATCCTATTTGAAGACCCACTAAGTAATATCTGGTGGCTCAGAGGTTAAAGCGTCTGCCCGCAATGCGGGAGACCTGGGTTCGATCCCTGGGTGGGGAAGATCCCCTGGAGAAGGAAATGGCAACCCACTCCAGTATATCTTGCCTGGAGAATCCCGTGGGCGGAGGAGCCTGGTGGGCTACGGTCCACGGGGTCGCAAAGAGTCGGACACGACTGAGCGACTTCACTTTCACTTTCAAGTAATATCTGTGAAAGTAGGGGTGAATGGCATCTCAGTTCTATGTACTCAGAGACCCCTTCCATTAGGATGTCCTTATAACTCCTTCCCCCATCCCTGGTTCTCCACAAAGCACACTTTTTAAAAAGTGGTTTAAATTATTTTACATATCTTTCAAATTCACTTTTGAAACCGTGTCATGCCTTTCTGAAAGGTTAATGAGCAGGATTATTCTTAGTAGCACAAGTGAGAACTCCTTTGTTAAAGTCCATTTTATTTCTACTATTTTTTTTTTTTTTTTTTTTTGCTATATCTCTCTCTTCCACTTTCCTAAATTCAGTGATCATTGTCAAAAAGACTACAACAATCCTCACCCTACTTGCTTGGCCTATACCAAAGACAGAAAAGAGCCAAATGGTGTCTGCAGTTGTAGCTTCAGTGTTTTTTTGTTTTTTGTTTTTTTTTCCCCAAGTGGGGAGATGGACTATAACTTTTCAGAGGAGTTTAGAACTGCTACAAAAATAGGTTGATTAATTCTCCCCAATTAGAGCCATTCCCTAATACCCTCATTCACAGAAAAAAATCTAGCAGCTGTGAAAATCAAATGCACTTTCAAAGGCAAATATATATTTTATTTAAGAATGAAGCATACATTTATCATTTGTTAGAGTTGTATTTGAAGAAATATCCAAATTCTCAAATACCATTAGAATATATAAATCTATCTTCTCAAAATTCCAAAAAAAACAAATCTGAATATGTATAGGGAGTGAGAGAAAGAAAACTTCTGCTTGTCAAATGATTGTTGTTACACTCACTAAGTGCATCTACCATGCTACCTTCAGGGCCCAGGACATTTAAAATATTTATTTTATCAAAATGAAAAGCTAATCTATGTGATAAGCACTTCCTATTTAACATTAACCCATTTTATTTTCACAATAAACCTATAGAAAGATAATATTTTTATCCTTACCTTTTGAAGAGAAATCAAAGCACAGTGTATTTATAATAAGTACTTCACACAAGTCTATAGTTAATGACAGAGCTGGAATTTGAACCCAAGAAATCTTGCAAATATTCAGATGGAGTTCATGGATTTAACCTCTATACTGTGACACCTAGTATGGTCATGGGACCTCAGGATCTATCAAAAATAATTTGAAATGTCAATGTTAAATGTCAGGATAAAGGCATTTCAGGTAACTTATCAATTAGCAAAATAAGACTGAACATAGAAACACTTGCTTATACTTTCTCAATTTGTTTAGTCAAAGACACAGAAATAATGGAGTCAAGGTAACTAGACAGAAAAGAAACAGATACAGCATGTTTTCAGGTTGTTTTCTTGACCTCAAGGTTGTAAACAGAAGCATGAGGCTGTCAGAGACTCTCTTGGAACAGAGCAGAGTTTTTACAAGATTTGGAGAAGTTTTATTTTCTTAGTTTTATTTCCTTTTATATTTGAGGCTTGAAAAATATTCAGAAATAACTTACTCTCTTCATATACTTTTGTGCATACATGCTCAGTTGTGCCCAACTCTCTGCTACCCCATAGCCCACCAGGCTCCTCTGTCCATGGAATTTTCTAGGCAAGAATACTAGAGTGGGTTGCATTTCCTACTCTAGGGGATCTTCCTGACCCAGAATCAAACTCATGTCTCTGGCAGCTCCTGCATAGGCAGGTGGATTCTTTACCCCTGGCACCACCTGGGAAGCCCATGTACTTTAAGAGATGTTTATAAAAATTCATCTTGCTTAAGTCAAGATCTTCAAAGCCAGATTTTCATTCAGATAAATATGAGCAAATAAACACAAACAAATAGGAGGAAATACCTGATCGTCTCTAATCTTATCCTTGCCTATAGTTGTACCATATCCTGTAAAATCCTCTTCTGTGCACTGAGAATAATCTGTTTGAAAACTAAAAAAGAAAAAAAGATCCTGCAAAATTAAGCACAATTTAAAGACAAGGAAGAAACATTTCCAAGGATAAATTACTTCCCAGGACCTTTACATTCTATCTCATTTATTCTTCAGACCTCTGTTTGGTATGATTTATTATCTTCAATTTACTGATGACAAAACTAAAACATAAGAAACTTAACTTGTCTAAGAGCACTCACATAAAAGATGCTATCAGGACACATTTTACCTTTGTCAGCTTCTCAACCTATGTTCTGTCCTTCGTTTATATTGCCATTATTAGTTTTCTGTTGCTAAGTAACAACCCCAAATTTAGCAACTTCAAACAGTAAGCTTTTGTTATCTCAGTATATCTGGGTCAGGAATTCAGGAACATTTCGGGTGGAATTCCTAGTGGGGTATGGCTCAGGGTCTCTCACCTGGTTCCCATCAAATGTCACCTGGGGCTGATCCTCTGAAGGCTTGACTAGGACTGGAGGATCAGCTTCTGAGACGACTCACCCCCATGCCCCACAAACTGGTCCCTGTTATTGACAGGTTGTTGTTTAGTCATTGTCTTGTCCGATGCTCTCGCAACCCCATGGACTGCAGCCCACCAGATTCCTCTGTTCATGGGATTTCCCAAGCAAGAATACTGGAATGGGTTGTCATTTCCTTCTCCAGGGAATCTTCCCAACCCCAGGGATCAAACCCAAGTCTCTTGCCTTGGCAAGTGAATTATTTACTACTGAGCCATCAGGGAAGCAACCATTACTGAACGTAGGTGTCTGTTAATCACTATATTGATCTCTAAGTAGGGCTGCTTGACATCTTTATAACAAGACAGTTGACTTTCCCCAGAGCTAGTGATTCAAGAGAACACCATAGAAGCTGTTCATGACCTAGTCTGAGAAGTCTCTGTCATTTCTGCAATATATTATTGGTTATAAAAGGTGACCCTATTCAAAGAGGGAGAGATTACAGGGGAATATAAACATTGAGAGTTGAGAACCATCGGATGCCATCTTCAAAGATGTCTGTCACGTTGTCTCCCTTATGAATGATGTAATTGTTTATACATTAGAAATATTAGCCATTTGACCTTTAGTTTATTGTACTGTTTGGGTAAGTATCATAGCAATGACTAAAGTTATATATTAGTTATGAAGATATTATTTCTTTATATAAGATAGTCTGGGCTTCCCAAGTGACGCTAGTGGTAAAAAAACCTACCTGCTAATGCAGAAGACGTAAAAGATGTGGATTTGATCCCTGAGTTGCTAAGATCCACTGGAGGAGGGCCCAGAAACTCACTCCAGTATTCTTGCCTAGAGGATCCCATGGACAGAGGAGCCTGGAAGCTTATAGTGCATGGGGTCACAAAGAGGTGGACACGACTGAAGTGACTTAGCACACATAAAATGGTCATTTTTTTTTAACACTATAGTGACTTTCAGCATACCTGGCAGGGACAATTCTAGTATGCTAAATTTTACTCTATGTATAAATACAGTAAATGTTGGGAGAACTAGAGTTCAGATTTTGATTATACATAAAACTAAAAATTTAAACTTTTTTGTCTTTTTAAAAAAATTATTATAATTGGACACTACTTTGCAATATTGTGGTGGTTTTTGCAGAGAAGACTGATAAGAAAAAATACACTCCTTATATGTAGTGAAAGGACACTTTAAAAAATGTTTTGGATGACATGAAATTAAGTTGATCTATGACTTGAGAATAGAACATTCACTTAGGATTAAGACTAAAAACATAAAGTAAATTTTAATAGCCTAAAATTTAAATAAATATTACAAAAACAGATTTTATATCACTTTATGGAGATGATAATACCATCTTGACTTAAATAAGAATTTTGTTATTTGTCTACTTATTTGGATTACCTCCTATTGATTTTTAGCTGTCCTCAAATCCAGTCCCGCAATTTAGAAAGACTTGCCTTCTTATTTTGTATGATGAGTTTAACTGCTCCAGTGTTTTAGAATGATGCATGCTTTGCTGCTACTGCTAAGTCGCTTCAGTCATGTCCGACTCTGTGCGACCCCATAGACGGAAGCTCACCAGGCTCCCCTGTCCCTGGGATTCTCCAGGCAAGAACACTGGAGTGGGTTGCCATTTCCTTCTCCAATGCATGAAAGTGAAAAGTCAAAGTGAAGTCGCTCAGTCGTGTCCGACTCTTAGCGACCCCACGGACTGGATCCTACCAGGCTCCTCCGTCCATGGGATTTTCCAGGCAAAAGTACTGGGGTGGGGTGCCATTGCCTTCCCCGGATGCATGCTTTATTCACTGCCTATTTTTAAGCAAATGTCGCATTGTGGCTATGCTTTTTAGGATTCTTTATTATCAACAAGGTTTTTTCCCTAATAATGTATCATAATTTAAGATAAGGATACAAAAGTTATAAATAAGGTAAATAAAAATTACATTCATGAATGGAAAATAAATATGTAGTAAAGAATTAAAATGATCAATATATCTGTTAATAGCAAATGTATAACTACAACTGAATATATTTGATGATGAGAACTTATAATATTTTGACTTTTTAAGCAATGGATATCAAATTTAGTCTATGAATTTTTGCCATTCTTTACTACAAATATCCATGTCATCATACCTCTCACTTCAGAATCCTGTAATTTGTTCAGCTTAAATCACTGCTTCAAAGGGAATATGATGAGCAGTACCTTATTGCCTGTTTTAAAGGATTTATTATCTATGTGCATAAAACATGCATGCACATGTTACACAATATATTCAGTTACCACTTAATGGATAGGGAAATGCCTAAAATCAGCCAGGTGGAGTATGCCAGGTTCACATTACACAGAAATATGATGACCTTTTTCAATCAGGTTAGGTTTTCACTTTAGGGAATGATGATATTTTTTTACTGTTAGCTTTACAGAGGTGAGGTAAACTTGGAAAATCATAATGAAGTGGAGTGACCTTTCCTTTCCGTTTTCCTATTCTAGATTATTTACTACTGGATCGTCTAGACAGGCCATAAATTTTATCTGAGTTATTCATTTTGATGAAGGAAAATAAGAGGGAGGTCTTCTTCCTTTCTTTTATTTTCAAGGGAACCAGAAAAATGTGTTAAAATATTTCTCTGTGTCTTCATTGATCCCTTTTTCTCTGCTGTTTCTCATGTAATTTCTGTGTGTCAATGTTATGAATACATACATCACATTTGTATAACACTATGATTTTCAAAGCATTTTTATATATGGTAATTTAGCAAAAGAAGGACATTTTTGCATTTCACTTGTGATAGAATCAACTCTTTAAGCTTTGGGTGTTGCTTGAGAGAGGCAGAAAAAGTAAAAGAAAGAGATGAATATATAATAGTAACAATTTAAATGTCATGGACTCGCTACTCCACTCAATATATGTTTCAGAAAGACATGCAGTGGGAGACATACTCCTGCTTCTCCTTCGATCAGTCTTCATTCCTATTTTCTCTGGTAGTGTGAGTATATCTCCATTCTCAGTGAGATTTTCAGGTGGAAAATGTGTGTCTAATATAACATGGTTCTAAAACAAAAATCAACTATTTCATCCAGTGCTCAACCGTGGAGAATGATGTAAAACAGTATTTCTATTTCACAACTATTTTAGAATACATATCTCTATGAGTGAAATTTAAACCTTAGCAAACTACCAAAATATGCATACTTATTTGTAAATTACATACATGCATTTCTGAATTAGTATATTGCATGCATTAAACTGAGCGACTGATCTGATCTGATCTGATCTGATGCATTAAATGAGCTAAAACAGATAAAATTTAGGAGATGAGATATAAATGAAACTTAAATGGACATTTTATTATCTTTTTCTTATACTCTAACAGATCACTGTACTCACCCTGAACGGCTTGCCTTCCATTTTGGAGACTTTTGTGAAGTGTGTTAGTTTAAAGTAAGGAAGTCTAGGGAATTGTCAGTGGCAACCCATTCTTGCCTTAGAATTCCATAGACAGAGGAACCTGGAGGCCTACAGTCCATGGGGTCACAAAGAGTTGGACATAGCTGAGTGACTGAATACACACATAAGGGCAGTTTTAATGGCATGCAACTTTTATCCTTTATGCTGACTTTGAAGTTTTACATCACATATTATATAATCACTGCATATTATCTTATTCATTCCTTGCATAATTCTAACTAGATTATGCCTAAGAAAAATACAATCTCATAAAGGTAAAATGACTTGCTGAAGGGAATTAAAGAATGGGCAGTAAAAATCTAGTTTCAAGGAAAACTTGGGAGGTTGATGAATATCGTTATGGCCTTTATATTGATGGTTTTACTTTCTATTGAGGTTATCCAAACTCATTGAGTAGTATATATAAAATACATAGAACTTTATATACATCGATTATACCTCAATAAAGTGACCTTAAAATCAAAACAACCACTCCCCTAATTTCCTGACTCTCGTGTCAAGATATCCCTCTTCTAGATTTTATACCACAGTTTGATTTATCAGAGGGATCTAGAATTATAATTCTACACACATACACACACATACACACATATCCTGCTCATCACCCCTCTTGTCCTCTCATGTGCAAGGCTGTTACTATGAGTAAGTCATTACATATTTTGATTTAGAAGGGTTCTGGGTCATCTAGACAGGCCATAAATTTCATTACCACCCCACATTAAAAATGATCTTCTCTGCTGACCCGAGATTTTCTTTCTTTGCAACAGGCACTTATCTGTGAGGTAATTTGTGAAATTTGAAAAAGAAATAAGTTCCCACATTGAAAGAACTTGAATTTCTAATATTATCTCATTATTATGTAGTTGCTTATTTTTATTAGTATATTAATTTCATTCTGATGATATTTCACGCCTTTTTACAACCAAAGTCTTATCAATACAACTTCATCGCCCCTGCGATGACTTCATCATTCAAGGCCAAGTTGATAAAGGGTAAATATCTGAAACAAATATTGGGATCTGGAGAGCACATGTCCAAATAAGACATAAGGACATATTATTTTATTGTAAGCTTTGGGCCAGTCAAACAAGGTTGAAAGTGGACTAACTCTAGTTTGCATCTCCTGACTTACAATTTGTGACCTGTCATAAAAATCACCAAAATGAGGTAAGTACCAAGAAAATCCAAAGAGAATCCTAAGTCCGTTCCTTAAAAGTGCACAGCAACTGTCAATCCAGCTCAAATCAGACCATTAACAAATGCTTCCAGAGGGTGGGGAAGGTATATTTGTGCTGGAAAACAAAGAATGAATAGAATTTACAAATATTGCAAGGAGTTGAAAATAATCATAAGCAAGGAAAGAACACAGTTAATCCATATGAGCATTGTGTGGAGAGTTTGTTATGTCTCAGGATACAGGACATGAAATATGGTGTATGAAATACGAGGTTGGTTTAGAAAGGACCCTTAGGTTAAGACCTTAATCTTAAACATCTTAAATATCATAAGACATTTGAAATTGATTCCATAGGCCCTAGAAAGCCATTTGGGGCCTTTTCAAGAGTAGTAAAATGATCTACTTCTAATCTTCACACAACATTTCTGGAAGCGTTTGGGAAGAATGGATGGGAAAGATATAAAAGATGGCTTAAACTGGGGTATTGGTTGTTCAGTTTAAAAGCAAGACAGAAAATGTATTATTTGTATATTTCAGTGTCTGATTAGATACAAGGAAAGGACGATTTGAAGGTAATTCCAAGTTTTCTGTCTCAATAACAAGGTTGAATGGTGAAGTTATTAGCTGAGATTAGGAACACAGGAAAAGAGATTTGGAAGAATTCTGAGTGCCGAGTTTGCTTGGGAAGCATAGTGAAATCAGGTGTCACAGTCCACGAACAAGCAGGGTTTTGATTGTGTTCTTAAAATGCATACTGATATTTACAAAGTAAATACTTGACCTAATCACTTTGTCCTGAAATCCTTCAATGATTCCGGACTGCCCCTAGAATAAAGTCCTAACAGTACAGCATGCATGGAAGGCCTTCATGTTCTAGCCCCTGTTGACCTCTCTGGCTATGAATCTTGCCATTCTGCTGTCTCACAATAGGGGTTTATCCATCCTGAAATATTCAATTACCACACACCCCGGCTACCTTTGACAGGTACCTCTGCCTTCCACAAGTCCTTTTGTCTCAATTCAGATGTCACCTTCTGTCAGAAAACTACCCTGAGACTTTCATGCTAAAAGAGGGAGCTCTCCAGATGTACTCCCATTTGCTCACCTCTTTCTAAGTACTCTTTCAAAACTCTTATTCATTATTTATTCATTTATTTATGACTGCTCTGTCTTTTCTGTTGCCCGGGCTTTCTCTAGTTGAGGTGAGTCAGGGCTACTCTCTAGTTGGGATGCACAGGTTTCTCATCACAATGGCTTATTTCGTTGCAGAACACGGGCTTTAGGACGTGCAGGCTTCAGTAGTTGCAGCATGTGGGCTCAGTAATTGCTGTCTTGGGCCCTAGAATACAGGCTCAAGAGTCATGGTACACAGACTTTGTTGCTCTGTGGCATGCGAGATCTTCCTGGATCAGAGTTTGAACCTGTGTCTCCTGCACTGGCAGGTGGATTCTTTACCAGTGAGTCACCCAGGAAGCCTCCTTGAAATACTCTTTTAAACCATACTCAACTTTTTTACTTGCTCATCTCTCCTCCTAATATAATCTACCAGGGAGTAAGAGTTCTGCCATGTTAACCATCATGCTTTCAACATCTAACATGGTGTTTGGAACAAACTCTGTTGCGAGAATGAATTTTGGCCTTTTCATAATGATAAAGTAGAGTCATTCTAGTTTTGATATATCTTCAAATTGATAAGAGGCTATTTATAGAAATGTATCATTCACCTTAGATTGTGGAACACTGTAAACCCAATGTGTGATTACAGAAAGGAAGCTAGATTCTGTTGCTCAACTCTGATTTCCCAGGATTTCTTCTTGTCAACTTGGTCTGTGCAAAGTGGTTGTGTTGGTACATTGTAGGATAAAATTTGACATTAAAATCATAAGCATGTTGATATTAGAAAAGCAGTTGAAGCAGAGAAGAGAAATCTAGACACAGGCCAGGCTGTCAGGGATACAAGACTCACTGTAGTCAGGGAAATATTGACGTCTGCACTGTAGCCTTTGTTTATTTGATATAGGGTTAAAAGGCAATATCATTCCTGTGCAAATCAAACAGTCACAAGTAAGGCAGCCCAAAGGTCTCTGATCTAAAATTATTAATTTCATTAAAATTGATGAAATAAACAAAACATACATTTTAAATAGCCTAATAAAGTCTAAAATCATTAAAATGTACTAATATATTATAATAATATTAATTTATTCAAATATGCAACTAAAGATAGATACCCCTTGGGGCTAAGACAGTGATGCATGATATCCTCCAGTCTGTTCTTGAGAATAAATGATACATTGTTTGGGGGCCTTGAGTGCCAAGCAATACAGTAAACTAATAGGTTGCTATAGTAGCATGTTCACATAAATTTTCATGTCTCTCTGGTTTCTAGCAGTTCCTCTTCTCCCTCTTTTTACTTCTTTTTATCTACCCTGCACATCTGTGAAAAGCCTAGATGAGGTTGTTAATGTACATGTAATTGATACTGAATTTGGCATATCTTGAAATCATGATGCCATGATCCTTTCAGTCACTCTGCTAGATCTTTTCTTTAAAAATAATTTCCTGTATACTCAATATTTAATATTTTTCTGCCATCTGAGAGGAAATGTATCTGTTCTAAGAAACAGACTCTATCATTGAACAATAATGACACCTATCATATATCCAGTGCTTACTGTGTTTGATATATATCGTATCTATTTGTATAATATTACATTTTATATGTTTAAAAATATTCTATTAACACTTTGAAATTGGCTTCATTTTTCCCATTTTATAGATGAAAACCTAAGCATTAAAAAATGTAAAAACATAATTCACTCAGTCAAGCACACACTTACTGTATAATTATTAAATGCCCAGCACTCAGTTACATACTTAGAATATGATGAATAACAAAACCAGCCAGGATCCTTGCCTGAATGTAATTACACTCTAATGGGGAATGTGGAACACAATCAAAAGCCACACAAATATATGAGAACTTACAAAGAGATGTATTTAATGTTATGATGATAATTTGACCAAGTCAGAGAGAACACAGTAACTTCAGAGCATTACTAAAATTCAGACTTTAGAGATAATTCTGGGCTTAAATATATTGCTTTCTTGTTAATCTTCTAGGTTCTGTTGTTTTTTTTTTTTTCCTGTAAATCTTGGTACATACAGCATGCATGTACATTATGGGGATTTACTACCACCCAAATATTTAGTGAAGCTAGGGGAAAAAAATAAGCAATAATTGAAACTGAAAAGGTATGTGTGTGTGAAGGAAGGTGACCTGAGGAGGGAGGTGAAAGCTGGTTTCATGCTTCTCATCTTGGGGCCTTGAGTAGCCTGAAAGGCTAACTCCACTGGAGGCTAACAACACCTGATGTAAGGGGTGGCATTGCTGTGCATAATTAAGCCCATAATAGATAGTTAAGAGGCCTCTAGCTTATCTGATGGAGAAGGAAATGGCACCCCACTCCAGTACTCTTGCCTGGAAAATCCCATGGGCGGAGGAGCCTGGTAGGCTGCAGTCTGTGGGGCCACTAAGAGTCAGACATGACCGAGCGACTTCACTTTCACTTTTCACTTTCATGCATTGGAGAAGGAAATGGCAACCCACTCCAGTGTTCTTGCCTGGAGAATCCCAGGGACAGGGGAGCCTGGTGGGCTGCAGTCTATGGCGTCTCACAGAGTCGGACATGACTGAAGTGACTTAGCAGCAGCAGCTTATCTGAACTGCCAGAGAAATCACCAGACAGCTATCTGAACCAACCCTACATTTTTGTTTGAGTATCTACCCCACTAGTTTCACCTCATGAATTGAACCTGGCTTTCTTGGCATGAATGCCACATGAAAACTTGGTTATTTAGCACTATTAGTTTTATTCCTTGATTTAACTTGATTTCCTTCAACAACCCATGATTTCTGACTTGTCTCTCCAAATTCAAATGCAATATCCTGATTTCTCTTGGTGGTTTCAAAATATCAGTTGATACTTTTGGAGGATACAAATATTCAGAAGACCCAGATTTTAATTTTGGTTCTGCTGCTAAGTCGCTTCAGTCGTGTCCAACTCTGTGTGACCCCATAGACGGCAGCCCACCAGGCTTTCCCGTCCCTGGGATTCTCCAGGCAAGAACACTGGAGTGGGTTGCCATTTCCTTCTCCAATGCATGAAAGTGAAAAGTGAAAGGGAAGTCGCTCAGTCGTGTCCGACTCTTAGCGACCCCATGGACTGCAGCCTACCAGGCTCCTCCGTCCATGGGATTTTCCAGGCAAGAGTACTGGAGTGGGGTGCCATTGCCTTCTCCTACAACTTATCAAATGGGCTTCCCTGATAGCTCAGTTGGTAAAGAATCTGCCTGCAATGCAGGAGACCCAGGTTCAATTCCTGGGTCAGGAAGATCTACTGGAGAAGGGATAGGCTACCCACTCCAGTACTCTTGGGCTTCCTTTATGGCTCAGCTGGTAAAGAATCTGCTTGCAATTAGGTAGACCTGGATTTGATCCCTGGGTTGGGAAGATCCCCTGGAGAAGGGAAAGGCTACCAGCTCCAGGATTCTAGCTTAGAGAATTCTATGGGCTGTATAGTCCATGGGGTCACAAAGAGTCAGATGTGACTGAGCAACTTTCACTTTCACTTATCAAATGGTGGAAAATAAAAAATATTTATTTTTTTCTAAATTGTTCTTTTTTCTCATCTGCAAAATAGGACTAATAATGCTTACCTCATAGGATGACTATGAAGATTAGTTGATCATACCTTTGAAAATGCCTAAATGTCAGTTTCCCACACTCTTAACACTAAAAGTTTCTGTATAATGTTGAAATTTCTTAGATTAACTTCTGTCATAAATGTATTGAAAACAGCTAGTATTTTCCACATTCATAAACCATTCCTGCTCACACTGAAAAGACAGAAATAGTCATGAATTCAGAGCCAGATATATGTATTTAAGCTGAAACTTTAACATTGAAAAAGCCATTAAAAGATGTGTTGTACAAGGACCTATATGCCATCTCAGTGTCATTTTCAGATTTTCAGATGTAGCTAAAACCCTTTAGATACTAGTAGTGTTATATTTGTCTATTTCTCTTTGGTTCCTAAATCAGTGCCTCAAGCATAGGAGATATTTAATAATCATTTGATGAAAAAACTAATCTTTATTTCCATTAATACCATATCTGAGTGTTTACCATCACCCGCCACCTCATGCGAAGAGTTGACTTATTGGAGAAGACTCTGATGCTGGAAGGGATTGAGGGCAGGAGGAGAAGGGGACGACAGAGGATGAGATGGCTGGATGGCATCACTGACTCGATGGATGCGAGTCTGAGTGACCTCCGGGAGCTGGTGATGGACAGGGAGGCCTGGTGTGCTGCGGTTCATGGGGTCGCAAAGAGTCGGACACGACTGAGCGACTGATCTGATCTGATCTGATCTGATGACTTTCTCTAAAGCTCTTTTTTTTGAACTATATCTGTACTTCATACCATAACTTGGAACTCCACAAGCCTGAAATCAATTTCTGGAAGTAATGTTCCTTTTCTTTGTAAATATAACTCTTATGATTCCAGAGCTGCTTATTTTCCCCTACCACCTTCCATATTTTCTATGCTACCACCCAAATATCAGTTAGTAAGCCTGTATTCATCTTATCCAGTTATATAACATGATATATTATTATCAGGTGTGTGTGTGTGTGTGTGTGTGTGCGCGCGCGTGTGTATGTGTGTGTGTGTGTCTAGTCACTCAGCCGTGTCTGACTCTTTGTGACCCCATGGACTATAGCAAGCCAGGTTCCTATGTCCATGGAATTCTCCAGGCAAGAGTACTGGTGGGGGTATCCATGCCCTTCTCCAAGGGATCTTCCCAACCCAGGGATCGAACCCAGGTCCCCCACATTGCAGGAAGATTCTTTACCATCTGAGCCACCAAGGAAGCCCATATTATTATCATATTCTTTTGTAATTCTAGTCTGATAAAAGATCTATTACCATTTAAGAACACCTCTCCCATTCCTATTGAAAGTTGTTTTTTAGTTTATTATTTTGCAAGTTATTTTAATAATTTAATTGTTGTTATCTGACACACTCATATATGGTTCCTATACTAGCAATGGAGTTTTCTTGTGACTATTTGACCTGAAAGCTTCAGTTCAGTTCAGTTCAGTCGTTCAGTCATGTCCACCTCTTCGCAACCCCATGGATTGCAACATACCAGTCTCCCTGTCCATCACCAACTTCCAGAGTTTACTCAAACTCATGTCCATTGAGTCAGTGATGCCATCCAACCATCTCATCCTCTGTCATCTCCTTCTCCTCCTGCCTTCAATTTTTCCCAACAAATGCTTGCTTCTCTAGAAATAGCTATTGTTATTCCTGACCTGGAAAGGCAAATAAAAATTATAGTCCCAAAATTTGTAGTGAGGCTGGATTTATATTATAAATGAATGAGGTCAGGTTTAGTTGTCCCATTTATTTTTGCAACTTTGACAATCAGTGCTAATAGCTATATGGCCAGTTTTGCTGTTGCGATGTTGCTCTGTGTTTTTCTAGCTATCCTAGATAGATACTGTTTAAGAGAGGTTATTATTGTAAAGTTTGTTAATATTTCATGTACCAGAAAGAAAAGTACTGTAGCTATTGATATGCTTTCCATGTGCTGCTTATGACACTGAAAATATGAAGAACTGTTCTAATTCAGAACTAGTTAATTGGTCAGGCTGTGTCAGTTATGAGTTTGCAGAAGTGAAGTGAAATGAAATTAAAGTTGCTGAGTTATGTCTGAATCCATACTATACAGTCCATGTAATTCTCCAGGCTATCATGCTGGAGTGGGTAGCCTTTCCCTTCTCCAGGGGATCTTCCCAACCCAGGAATCGAACTGGAGTCTCCTGCATTGCAAGCTGCTGCTGCTGCTGCTAAGTCGCTTCAGTCGTGTCCGACCCTGTGCGACCCCATAGATGGCAGCTCACCAGGCTCTGCCATCCCTGGGATTCTCCAGGCAAGAACACTGGAGTGGGTTGCCATTGCCTTCTCCAATGCATGAAAGTGAAAAGTCAAAGTGAAGTCGTTCAGTTGTGTCCGACTCTTAGCGACCCCATGGACTGCAGCCTACCAGGCTCCACAGACTCTTCACTAACTGAGCTCTGAGGGAAGCCCAGAATCTACTGGCAAAGCAAATAGCCTTCAGTTCACAGATATATGAGATATTAACAAAAGACAGAAGAAAGAAGAAGGAGGGTAGTGGTCCTCGGTATGTGTCTTAGTTCATTTGAGCTGCTACAACAAAATACCACAGACTGGGTAGCTTATAAACCAAAGAAATTTATCTCACAGTACTGGAAGCTGAGAGTCCAAGGGCAAGGTGCCAGCATGATTGGGTGAGGATACCCTTCTGGGTGTTAGACTTCTCATTGCATCTTCACATGGCAGAAACAGGTAGGGATATCTCTAAAGTCTCTTTTATGAAGTACTGATCTCAACCATGAAGGTTTTACCTTCATCACTTTTAAGTTCCTCCCAAAGACCCACCTACTAATACCATTGTTTCTGAGACTTTGAATTTGGCAGTAGGGGTGATGCAGATCATAGTGATTTGGAACAAACTCCTAGAGGTAACAGAGGGTAGAGGACCTCAAAGCCCACAGTAGTAGAAGAATCTTATATCCATGGGGTCCAGTGAATAGTAAAAATGCAAAAAAAAAAAAAGTGACCAGGCATTTCTAAGCAGGCACCACATGCTAAGGAATATCATATTTAATTCCTGACATAATAGAGTTTGTTTTTTTTTCTTTTTGAGCGGAGAGATTAGAATAAAACATCTCTCATTCTATAAGCTAAGTACAAGAAACATTCTCTTAGAACTTGAAAGGGTTAAGTGTCTAGGAAAAGAGAATGAACTCCTGAAAAGGCAATATTCCAATTTTTTTTTGTTCTCCAGTTTCACTACAAGTTGTGTTGTGAACTATTTCTTGAGTTGCCACTTTCAGATTTCATATCACTGATGCAAATAAAGAAGTCTGGATTCAAACAAATCTAGAATAAATGTGAAAAATCCAGTGGGTCCAGGGTCATCCCGTGAATAGGCTCATGGCACATGCTTGAAGCCTACTAAGGATTTTCTTTAACACAGAACAGCAATTCAATTTGTCAAAGGTATGTTTGATATAAAAAGAATGACTCTTTTTCTAGAAAATATAATTATATTTAAACATATTAGAAGAAGCCTGCTTCATTAAAAATCTCATCATAAAGATTTCTTTCCTTATTTATTTTCAGTGAAGCAGTGAAATTACATTAGGGTCACTCGTGATGGGATTTCTAGGCATAGTTCATTTTTTTGGTATCTATTAATAATAATAACTAAGATGTATTCATATATATATGAATATATATGATTCTTCTTGAAAAAGCTTCAGTAATAATATGTTGTTCAACTTAGCCCCTAATCACCCAGCATAGAACTCATTTGTATAGTAATTTTTAGAATTGATTTAAATAGCTGAGAAAACTTTCACTAACACTCTCTCCAGATAACTGTAGGAAAATCATAGAAATATACCCTCCAGAGATATATCCCATCTCAGAAGTCACTCTCCTTCCAGGTCAGCTTTGGAAAGAGTTCCTCAGTCATCTACCAGGCAAAGACAGCTTCTTCAATGATGCGTGAGCAGTCAGTACTTCTAAAACTCCCCAGTATAGAAGAAAGTAAGCTTTGGACTTTTCCAGTTATCTCAGAGATAGCTTCCTCTCGGGGAAGAAAATCCCCCCAGGGAAGATGCTTTTCTTTTTTATTGGCCATAATCACCTGCCAGGCTGATCAGAGCAGAAGGAGCTGCTACTGCTAAAGTGCCACTAATGTGCCACTCTGGTAAGAATGCGCGTAACACTGCTGGCAAGGGGCCACATACAGTGTGTGGATTCCCTGCATGGTTTAGCAACATCTGGGGCTTTGCCTTCAGATACATTAAAGGGCAGAGAGTTGGAACCCAGCTCAGAAGAACAGCCATAAGGAACATAAGCAAACAGTGCCATGAAGAAATGGAGTATACTCCCTTGGGATTTTTTTCTCCAGAGTCTAGACAAATGAAGACTCTAACAAATCTCTCCTCAATTCTTTGGTAGAAAAATGAGTCTTGATTTTGGTAGACGGGACACAAAAGGGAGTTAGTAGTCTAAGGAGTTGCTGAGTCCTCTGGAAGATGCAGCCTTAGCATTTTGTTGTTCTTTAGTCTCTAAGTCACATCCGACTCTTTTGTGACCCCAAGGACTATAGCGTTTCAGGCTCTTCTGTCCATGGGATTTCTCAGGCAAGAATACTGGAGTGGGTTGCCATTTCTTCCAGGGGATCTTCCTTGATCCAGGCATCAAACCTGTATCTCCTGCATTGATAGGCAGATTCTTTATTGCTGAGCCACCAGGGAAACTATTAGACATGGGTTTCCCCTAATCCTGGGTGGTTCAGTTGTGAAAGAATCCACTTGCCAGTGCAGGAGATATGGGAAAGGTGGGTTCAGTCCCTGGGTCAGGAAGATCCTCTCAAGGAGGAAATGGCAACCCACACCAGTATTCTTGCCTGGTGAATCCTATAGACAGAGGAGCCTGGTAGGCTACAGTTCATAGGGTCACAAATTGTTGAACATGACTGAGCATGCACACACAATTTGATTTAAGCCATCATGCTAAAGCTTGAAATCTGCTATAATGAAGGACAATGAAATTGGATTTTTATACACACCATATACTATTGTTTAAAAGTAAATTTACTGATGTGATGCAGAAAAATATGTAAGAATCACTGTGGGATTTTAGCATAAATATTGATAGATTTGCAATACGATACTATATTGAGAAGTATCAGTCTCAGTAAACTTGCTCAGTTGTGTCCAACTCTTTACGACCCCATGTACTATACAAACCATGGAATTCTCCAGCCAGAATACTTGAGTGGGTAGCCTTTCCCTTCTCCAGGGGATCTTCCTAACCCAGGGATCGAACCCAAGCCTCCCGCATTGCAGGCAGATTCATTACCAGCTGAGCCACCAGGGAAGCCCAAGGATACTGGAGTGGGTAGCGTATCCCTTCTCCAGCAGATTTTCGCAACCCAGAATTCGAACTGGGGTCACCTACGTTGCAGGTGGATTCTTTACCAACTGAACTACTAGGGAAGCCCCATGATACAGATGTTTAAAATTTCCATGTCCTAGATATTTTATGCCATATTTTCTTATGTCAGAATTGGAGGTCATTAGGTTTATAGGTCAAGTGAAATTTTTTCAATACTTATTAAACTAAAAATTTTATTTATCTGATTAAAATTTGAGTTTTGGATAAGCCAAATTTAGCTATGACATGAAATATAAGTAATTCCCAGAGTAATCAAGCATGGTTGCTTATTTTAATCTGCATTTAACTACAGTATATTTTATCTAAATTCAGATGCAAGTCACATAACATAATGCAAAGGAGTTCAACCTAAACTCTCAGGGGAATGTCAATTATTAACATCTTTGTGATTAAAGAAATGCTTAATACTAAGACTTGAACACATTAAAGAAGAAAAATTAACAAGCCGTTTGAGCTAAGAGCTTCTGTAGCCCATATTATGATTAGTACATTCTTTCACAATAAATTTTGGGGTTTGTTAGGGAGAAGTTATTATTTGGTTGGCTTCTCATTATAAAAAATTTCATATTTGGAAAGAAACATACTGAAAGGGGCCACTGAAGGGGACTTAGTGATCCCTGTGTTGTGGGGATGTCATTCAAACTTCATTGAAATACATGAGAGTATTAGTCACTCAGTCATGTCCAACTCTTTGCAACCCCATGGTCTAATATAGTCCACCAGGCTCCTGTCCCTGTAGTTCTCCTGGCAAGAATACTGGAGTGGTTTGCCATTCCCTTCTCCAGGGTATCTTACCAACCCAGGGATCAAACCCAGGTTTCCTGCATTGCAGGCAGATGCTTTACCATCTTAACCACCAGGGAAGCCCTATTGACTTATGAACTATGTATTATTCACCTAAGATTCCACATATGGTATATGGTATGCCATATACCACGTGCTATGTAGAATTCAAACATAGAGTATGTCCATATGGCCTTGTCTTTTGAGAAATTTAAAGCAATTCACTTTATTTGGGTAGGCTTGTATGTATAGAAATTGCTAGAGAGAACAATGCAATACTGTGGTTTTGATTTTATAAATTCTACAACAATTTGGAGAGAGATATGCATAGTAAGGGAAAGACACAGAGAGAGGAAAGTCATTTAGGGAGCAGTAGAGTAGGAGAGATAGGACATAGATCAGACTTACAGGAGGATGGAGAGATCTGGCTGTCAGAGATAAAAAGGGATGTTGACCATTGGGGTAAGATTCAGGAAAAGAGTGAAGCAGAAGCAATCATGTGAAGCATTGAAAATGGGAGAACTATGCCAGCCTATCTGAGTAAGGGCCTCTACTGGTAAGTGTGGAAAAGGAAAGTTGAGTATTCAGGGTGGAATCAGGTAAAATTTAATCCTATATTGAGTCTAGAAAGGTTAAAGGACTTTTATTAGGCACATTACTAAAATGTGCCACAGATAGGCTGCTGCTGCTGCTGCTGCCTAGTCACTAAGTCATTTCCAACTCTGGGCAACCCTATGGACTGTAGCTTGCCAGGCTCCTTTGTCCACAGGATTGTCTAGGCAAGAATACTGGAGTGGGATGTTATTTCCTTCTCCAGGGGATCTTCCTGACCTGGGGTTTGAACCAGGCTCTTCTCCTTGGAAAGCAGATTCTTTACCACTGAGCCTCCTGGGAAACCAACCAAAGATAGGACTCAACTTAAATACTACCCTCAATATTATATTTAGCTTTTTTTTTTTCTTTTTGTAGATTTAACAAGTCATCTATTTGGGTTGTACCTACAAAGTAGCAGTAAAGTGTTGAGTCTGCACTCAGAACCATCTTACCACAGCTATAGGATTAACTTTCATGAAAGTTATCTAAAACTATCATTTGAAATAGCCTAGGCCTCACCAGGGGGCGCTAGTGTTAAAGAACCCACCCCTGCCGATTCAGGAAACATGAGAGACGTGGGTTCGATTCCTCAGTCAGGAAGATTCCCTGGTGGTAGGCATGGCAATCCACTCCAGTTTTCTTGTCTGGAGAATCCTATGGACAGAGGAGCTTGGTGGGCTACAGTCCATAGGATGGCAAAGAGTCAGACACAACTAAAGCGACTTAGTACACAGACATATTCTGGCCAACTTTTTAGAAATCAGGAGTTTGTATTTTTAATGGAATCATTATATTTAATCCCTTTTACTTGTCCTTGGCTTTAACAGTTGAGATGCCATTGCTGTAATGTGTTTAATTTTCTAAAATACAAATCAATGGATGAACAGGACATGTGGTTATCTAAGTCTGGTTTGTTATATAGCACAGATAATCCCATAGGAACAGTCTGCCAGTGTCCTACAATTTCCCTTCCCCTGTATCTACTACTGTAAGGAAAATATAATTACACTATTATCGTGTTATATGCTAACAGCAGCATGGTCAAAACTGTCTATGGGTTGCCATGACAACCCCATCTAGATAAAAATGAAAATGGTATTCACAACACATACTTACCTAGAGTTTATTTTGTCTTTTAGGCTCTTCAACGGCCAACAAGGAATTATCATTCAAAATTTTAGCACAAGATCCATTCTCACTGTTACGAATGTGACACAGGAGCACTTCGGCAACTACACTTGTGTGGCGGTCAACAAGCTAGGCACAACCAACGCGAGCCTGCCTCTCAGCCGTAAGTAACGCAGAGTTACCAAAATGCTCCCAGGGCCTTTGGGCTCCTGTCTATGAGCTCAGTCTGATGTATCATATCCCTTACACAGAGAAAATTTGGCCCCAAAATAATCTGGGTGTTGGAGAATTTGATAATCCCTATAGAATTACATATGTGCTTAGAAAAATATTTTAGATCTGAGAGAATATTACATAAATAATAGGATCCACTAAAGATATCTTCTGACTGATATTGGCTGGGTGGTAGAATTTAGCTTTGTTTTGTTTTCAGAAATGCATTATATTTAAGCATAGATTAATCTGGATTGAATTTACTCTTGGTTGACTTTCTCTAGATATTTTGAAATAGTGAGAATTTCACCATGACCAAGGTATAATTTTGAGTAAATGATATAATAGTGAGTAAATGATGATGGACAAAATATTTTATCCATATAGGTAATGCTTTTACTCAAAACTGTATTTTGAAAAAGAACATAAGGTTTTACTTAAATAGGTACTTTAGTTCTAATGTATCTTAGTTCCTAAGGACCAGAAATGAAAACAAAGAAGACCAAACACAAGGATTAGGGGAAAGGAGAGAATTATATTTTAACGTTTTCAATTAGTTTTAGTACTTTTTAGAAGCTGTTGTTCAAGAGTTACTATAACTGTAAAATATTTCTGATTTTGAAGTGGAATGTTACTCAAAATGTTCAAAGAAGACTCCAGAGAATATGCTGTCTTTTTAGTTGTACAGTTATCTAAACCATTCTTACCTTTGATAGTTTATGTTATTATGGTAACCTGACATATGTATATTTATGCTGTCATCCTTTGATAGTAAGTGCTCTCTGAAAAAGGCAAATATTATGAGTTCATCACAGACTTGATTGTTTCTATTTTGCGGAAATGAGGAACGGGATATATAATACTCCTACTACTTAAAAATATTAAATAAGTTTCATGATTTATGAACTCTGAATTACCAAGATTTAAGAATCTCTATTGTTAAATAAAATATATCAGTTGGTTGTTAATAGAATATAATAATTTAAGATGATTTGTCCTATATACACTTTTATTTTTTTTCCCTCTAAATATTTTTTTATTATTATTATTATTATTTTTTAATTTTTCTTAACTTTACAATATTGTATTACTTTTACTATACATCGAGATGGATCCGCCACCAGAATACACGTGCTCCCCATCCTGAACCCTCCTCCCTCCCCCTTCCCACACCATCCCTCCAGGTCATCCCAGTGCTCCAGTCCCAGGCATCTGTTATAGGGCATCGTACCTGGACTGACTCGTTTCAGATATGATATTATACATATTTCAATGCTATTCTCCCCAATCGTCCCACCCTCTCCCAGTCCCAGAGTCCAAAAGTCTGTTCTATACATCAGTGTCTCTTTTGCTGTCTCATAAGCAGGGTGATTGTTACCATCTTTCTAAATTCCATATATATGCGTTAGTATACTGTACTTGTGTTTTTCTTTCTGGCTTACTTCACTCTGTATAATAGGCTCCAGTTCCATCCACCTCCTTAGAACTGATTCAAATGTATTCTTTTTAATGGCTGAGTAATACTCCATCGTGTATATGTACCACAGCTTGCTTATCCATTCATCTGTGGATGGACATCTAGGTTGCTTCCACGTCCTGGCTATTGTAAACAGTGCTGCTATGAACATTGGGGTACACGTGCCTCTTTCAATTCTGGTTTCCTCAGTGTGTATGCCCAGCAGTGGGATTGCTGGGTCATAAGGCAGTTCTATTCCCAGTTTTTTGAGGAATCTCCATACTGTTCTCCATAGTGGCTGTACTAGTTTGCATTCCCACCAACAGTGCAAGAGGGTTCCCTTTCTCTGCACCCTCTCCAGCATTTATTGCTTGTGGATTTTTGGATCGCAGCCATTCTGACTGGCGTGTAATGGTATCTCATAGTGGTTTTGATTTGCATTTCTCTGATAATGAGCGATGTTGAGCATCTTTTCATGTGTTTGTTAGCCATCTGTATGTCTTCTTTGGAGAAATGTCTATTAAGTTCTTTGGCCCATTTTTTGATTGGGTCGTTTATTTTTCTGGAATTGAGCTGTAGAAGTTGCTTGTATATTTTTGAGATTAGTTGTTTGTCTGTTGCTTCATTTGCTATTATTTTCTCCCATTCTGAAGGCTGTCTTTTCAGCTTGCCTATAGTTTCCTTTGTTGTGCAGAAGCTTTTAAGTTTGATTAGGTCCCATTTGTTCATTTTTGATTTTATTTCCAATATTCTGGGAGGTGGGTCATAGAGGATCCTGCTGTGATGTAAGTCAGAGTGTTTTGCCTATGTTATCCTCTAGGAGTTTTATGGTTTCTGGTCTTATATTTAGCTCTTTAATCCATTTTGAGTTTATTTTTGTGTATGGTGTTAGACAGTGTTCTAGTTTCATTCTTTTACAAGTGTTCGACCAGTCTTCCCAGCACCACTTGTTAAAAAGATTGTCTTTAATCCATTGTATATTCTTGCTGCCTTTGTCAAAGATTAGGTGACCATATGTGCGTGGATTTATCTCTGGACTTTCTATTTTGTTCCATTGATCTATGTTTCTGTCTTTGTGCCAGTACCATACTGTCTTGATGACTGTAGCTTTATAGTAGAGCCTGAAGTCAGGCAGGTTGATTCCTCCAGTTCCGTTCTTCTTTCTCAAGATAGCTTTGGCTATTCGAGGTTTTTTGTATTTCCATACAAATTGAGAAATTATTTGTTCTAGCTCTGTGAAGAATACTGTTGGTAGCTTGATGGGGATTGCATTGAATCTATAAATTGCTTTGGGTAGTATACTCATTTTCACTATATTGATTCTACCAATCCACGAACATGGTGTATTTCTCCATCTATTTGTGTCCTCTTTAATTTCTTTCAGCAGTGTTTTATAGTTTTCTAAATATAGGTCTTTAGATTCTTTAGGAAGATATATTCCTAAGTATTTTATTGTTTTCATTGCAATGGTGAATGGAATTGTTTCCTTAATTTCTCTTTCTATTTTCTCGTTATTAGTGTACAGGAATGCAAGGGATTTCTGTGTGTTAATTTTATATCCTGCAACTTTACTGTATTCATTGATTAGTTCTAGTAATTTTCTGGTGGAATCTTTAGGGTTTTCTACGTAGAGGATCATGTCATCTGCAAACAGTGAGAGTTTTACTTCTTCTTTTCCAATTTGGATTCCTTTTATTTCTTTTTCTGCTCTGATTGCTGTGGCCAAAACTTCCAGAACAATGTTGAATAATAATGGTGAAAGTGGGCATCCTTGTCTTGTTCCTGACTTTAGAGGAAATGCTTTCAGTTTTTCACCATTGAGGATAATGTTTGCTGTGGGTTTGTCGTATATAGCTTTTATTATGTTGAGGTATGTTCCTTCTATTCCTGCTTTCTGGAGAGTTTTTATCATAAATGGATGTTGAACTTTGTCAAAGGCTTTCTCTGCATCTATTGAGATAATCATATGGTTTTTATTCTTCAGTTTGTTAATGTGGTGTATTACGTTGATTGATTTGCAGATATTGAAGAATCCTTGCATCCCTGGGATAAAGCCCACTTGGTCATGGTGTATGATCTTTTTAATGTGTTGTTGGGTTCTGATTGCTAGAATTTTGTTAAGGATTTTTGCGTCTATGTTCATCAGTGATATTGGTCTGTATATATACTTTTAAAAAAATCACATCATGTATTATTTCAGTTCAATATTATAAAGTATTTCTTAGTACCCCTTGCTCTGAAAGAAACGCATCACTTGCCACAAAATAGTCAAAGTATAATATACTTGCTTAAGTTTCTTCCATGAAGATTATTTACTTAGTGTAATTATGAATAATAACATTGCAAATATTTATAGAGCAGTGTGAATTCCAAGTTAATGTAAATATTGATACTTCTTTTGTAATGTTATTAATATTTTAAATTGTTTAAATATTCAAGAACCTGAAAGAGTAAATGAATTAAACCAAGTACAGAAAAATTTAAGGCTTAATAACACATTAATTTTTGCTACTTAAATTTCTAAGCCACACTCTGATTTTCAAAACTGAAGCATTAATGAATGTAACAAATTAGAAACAAATGTCATTTATTTGTTTGTTTTACTCTGGCAACCTTAGCACAGTCATCTGCATATAATGCATTGCTGAAAGGCTTCTAAACATGGTATCTTCAGAATGGACTGATGATCTTCCTTTGTCGCTGACTTTCTGTGTATAGAAGTGCTAAGGATAACTAGAACAATTTGATTGAAATTCATTAGAAAAGACATAATATGCAAATTTTTGTCTACAATTTTGAACTTAATCCTGGAAGTTTGAAGAAATGTCTGTATATTCAAAACTCTTGTGTGACCTCAACTGAAACTCTTATTACACTAAGAGTTTCTGTTTTTTATAATAATTATTTTTGTATAGTTTGTATCTCTCTACCAAATTATGTTTGTTGAGAAGACAGAATCAATGTCTGATTAATTCTCCCATATCACTAAGCACGGTGTCTAATATTTCATAGACAATATTAAACTATGTCTGATATTCACATAGACAACTTATTTAGTGAAAAGTGAATTAAACAATGTTTGAATAGACAATTAATAAATGAATGAATAGACTGAGATTCAGCTGTGCAATGTATATTTTAATCTCCAGCTATATAAAGGAATATTGCAGTGATGGTAATACTTATTGTGAGCTTACTGTAAACCAGACAATATCTTTAAATGAATTTGTTCCAATATCTTTATATGAATTTGTTCTTTTAATTTTCACACTACCAAAAAAGGTAAATTCTAAAATTCTCTTCTTACAGATGAGGAAACTAAAATGAAGGGAAATTAAAAGCTTGGTCAAAGTCAAATGGCTAATAAGTGACAAAGCAGAAACCTGATCAACAGTCTGGTTTCAGAGTCCCAGGTTTTAACTTCTATGTTTCACTGTTTCTCATTGTGATAAACATAAAACCAGTATGGAGATAAATTGTATCATTTGCAACATATTATTGAAAGATAAACCTCTACATGTAACATGTTTCCCTTTCTTAGCTTTTTTTAAATATAAATTTTAGTAATTTAGGGTGCTATTGTTAAAAGTATAAAAACTATTTTTAATAAATGGTTAGAAATGGGCAATATAAACCAGATATGAAATTTAAGTTTATGAAAGATGAATGAGGTTAATGTTTGGCCGAAATATTTTTAAAAGTGAGACTCAGAGACATTTGAACACACATTTTTATGGGATTTTAAAACTCTTTGGAATGATACCATTCTCCAACACAGGCACTATGAATCTTCAAACTATGTAGAGAAAGATAGCTTTTTTAAAGTTCATGTGAAGCTGGTTGCCCCTTGATAAGAATTCCTTTCATATCTGCACAAGGTCTGTAGATGGGAGAGCCTTCAACCTCTAAACTGATCCAAGATAAGTGGTTGGTCCTAAGCTGATCAGATGTTGGCCTATGACCTGCTAATTTTTTTTTTATCTGTTATTGAATATCAGCCCTTCTTATAGTCAAGGGAGTGTATAAAACCAAAGTGCTCATCTTCCAATCCAGGAGAAAGGAATTTGACTCCAAAGAGTCTGCCATTTGTGTAAATAATGATTATGGAACAAACCATGAATAGAGAAATTCATATTATTATGATTTGTATCCATGAATATTAATATGCCTAGAGAGTTAATCAAAAATGTGAGTTTCCCTTCACAGTGCTTATGCATAGCAAACACTATATCGAGTTTCAGTCACTGAGAATCAGGTCCCTATCCAAAACTATTTAGAATAAATCCTGATTCTATTAAAATCTACTACTTATGTGTAATAACTTACATTTTCCAGATCATCAAGAAGGAAAAATTCAAGAAGTTGTAGTTTAGAGTCTTGCCATAACTAAGACCACCAAAAACGAATGTAGCACTTTTTTATGTATAAATGTTTGTGTGTCTATGTTTCACACATAATGGGAGTCAAGCAGGTCATAATTTGAACCACAGTTTCATCACATATAGTTATATGATCTTGAGTAAATGCCAAAGCTTCAGTTAATTCATTTGTAAAGAAAGGGCAATAATAACTCCCACTTCATTGTTGTTGTTCAGTCACCGTCATGTCCACTCTTTATGACTCCATGGACTGTGGCATGCCAGGCCCCTCTGTTCCTCACCATCTCCCAGAGTTGGCCCAAATTCATGTTCATTGAATCAGTGATGCCATCCAATCATCTCATCCTCTGTTTCCCTCTTCTCCTTCTGCCTTCAGTCTTTCCCAGCATCAGGGTCTTTTCCAATGAGTTGGCTCTTTGCATCATGTGGCCAGAGTACTGGAACTTCAGCTTCACCATCAGTCCTTCCAATGAGTGTTCAGGGTTGATTTCCTTTAGGATTGACTGGTTTGATCTCCTTGTTGTCCAAGGACTCTCAAGAATATTCTCCAACACCACAGTTCAAAAGCATCAATTCTTTGGCAGTCAGCCTTCTTTATGGCCCAACTCTCACATCTGTACATGACTCCTGCATAGCTCCCACTTCAGGATAAAAATTAAGTGGGATGATGTATGTAATATATGTTACACACTGTTATTATATCACACCCCCCAAGAACACTCAGTTCAATTGCTTTCAAAACCTATATATATATATAGATGCCTGAGCTTATTTGATGACTGATTGACCAGTACCTTACTGAGGGTTAGGTAGTAAGTTGTCATTGGTAATCAAGGGAGAAGGCACGTAAATTTAATATAATGTCTCAACTCCAGCTATAACTTAGCTTCATCCCTTGCTCTGTATGTGAACCATACTTTGTAGGACTAATTCCAGATTAAATATGATGTTTGCAGCATAGAAGTTCAGACATCTAGATTTAAAGCATAAAGACAGAAGTAAAGCAATTGTTCTATTATTAGGCTCCAACATTTTATCAGTAGCAATAGTTATCCATCAAATATATAGACTGCCCACAATATATGAAGCACTGTGCTAGATGTTGGAAAGAAAATTATTCATAGAATGGGAACTTCATTCTCAAAGAGTCCTCAGATGAATAAGAGGAGAGGTACAAAAGCAGATAACTCTAGTGCAGTATAGTCAACAGTAGAGTACAAGGGCAGAGAAGAGGCTCTTAATCTATTTTGAGGACCACGAAAGGACTGTCATCTAGAGTAGGTAATATCGCTGTATGAATTATAACTAAGTTACAACTTCAAAATATTATTTTATCCACCGTTATCATATTTTCAGAGGCAGAACTTTGTAGAGTTCATTCAACAATAATCATGAGCACAATGTACAGTGTCACAAATGAAAGAATGAGACACTCAGTCTTAATGATTCAGGGCAATTTATAGAGAAAACCCTTGAGACAAGGATGTGATTGAGTTGAGCCTGGGTGTGGGAATGGGAGGGAGAAAAATACTCCTGTATGGAACAGCTCATGTAAAGGCATAGCAGAATGAAACAATCTGATACATTTGAAGACCTCGTAGTAGTTTAATATGGTTAAAGAAAAAGGAAGAAGAGAATGTTGAGAGATGAGGCTGGACAAGGTGGGAGACTTAGGACAGAAAGGGCCTGAAGGTGAGTTTGGACTTTATCCTTCTAGTTTTGGAGAACCATTGAATCCTTGTAATAAAGGATGGATATAAACAGATTTAATTTCTGAAATGCTTTCTTAGGCAATGTGGAGGGCTAAACCCAAGTATTGGACTTACAAGAAGATAATTGCACAAAAAGAGTTACAGGGATGACAGAGATAATTAGGACAGAGGAGCTAATGACCAAATCTGAAGGCAATAGGAATGGAATTGTGAAAATCTAGATAACTACTTAAGTTTACTTTGGATATCATTAACCAGGCTAGAATGTAAGAAGAGGATTAACCCTTTTTTATTGGGGGAGAAGGTGAATATTGAAAGACAGAAATGTGTTTAATTTTAGGCATAGTCAGTTGGAGGCAATGTCCAGCGGGTAGCTGTACTTAAGTCCAGAATGGAGATATGATTCGCAAGTACCAGCATGGATGTGGTAGTTTCCAGTATGAGAGTAAATAAGATTTCACATAAAGGCCATGTAGAGTGAAAAGACGAGCAAAAACATGTGCAATAAACTAATCTTTCTATAGGCTAGGCTCTGAAAGGAAGAACACAGATTTTCAGATATTCTCTGCCCAGTGTAGCTGATGATCCCTCTGCCTTGATGCCTCAGCAGCTGGCCTGTTGTGAGCTTCTTTTCTGATCAATAGGCCCAGTAGTCTGGTGTATATCAACAACTCCCTGACCCACAAAGATGCAGCACCCCAGTCTTTGGTGAATGATACTCAACAGGCTTCTTGCTTTTCAAGCTTCCCTCATTCTAGTTTCTTGGCCTCTTTTCTCACATCTTTCTTTGGTCCACAAGAAGCAATAAACAGCTTTGATGTAATATGAAGTCAATTTAAATTCTTTAGCTTACCATGGCCTATAGACTCTAGACTGTAAATGTAAGAGGAGCTGTAATTTTAAGCTGAGATTTCAGTAATTTCATCAATAGAATTACTTCAGGTAGAGAGTAAATACTTCCTCAAGTAAGAGGAAAGTAAAATTTACAGTGAAAAAACTATAGGAGAGCTAGTATACAATGAATCCCTCATTCTCTAGATTACCTGTCCAGATATTTCTGAAATGTGTCTGCATTCTAAAAAGTCTTTGTGAGAGAGAGGTAGAGAAAGAGCCAGAAAGTGTGAGAGCAAAAAGAATATTTTGCAGATCACTGTAGATCAGCCTCAGGGAACAGTGCTTTAACAAACTTAATGATGGATGACAGCATGTCAACTATTCATAGCAAAATTCCTTATTAAGTAAAAACTTGGAGATTCAGAATTATGGGGAGCTTATTATTATTTTTAATTGTGTGTGTGTGTGTGTTTTGCTTCCTGAACATGAGCAACTAAAGGATGATTCCTCTAGGTCTGCTCCTTGAAGAATATGAACAAGATGGTCCCATCCTGCCATCTATGGGTCTAATTTATCAAATGTACATCATCATTGGATTAGTAATCTCATAACCAATAAAAGGCATTTTCATAAGTAGAACACGTATATACTTTGTTTCCTGCTTTGATTATAGGACATGTATTAAAAGACTCACAATCTAAAGGGAAATAAGGAAAGATAGTTAAGAAGGAAGAAATCTATATAAACAATGTGCTTAACATTTACATCAGTTGAAGTCACTCAGTTGTGTCTGACTCTTTGTGACCCCATGAACCACAGCACGCCAGCCTCTCTATCCATCACCAACTCCCGGAGTCCACCCAAACCCATGTCCATTGAGTCGGTGATGCCATCCAACTATCTCATCCTCTGTCATCCCCTTCTCCTCCCGCCCTCAATCTTTGCCAGCGTCAGGGTCTTTTCCAATGAGTCAACTCTTCGCATCAGGTCGCCAAAGTATTGGAGTTTCAGCTTCAGCATCAGTCCTTCCAGTGAATATTCAGGATTGATTTCCTTTAGGATGGACTTGTTGGATCTCCTTGCAGTCCAAGGGACTCTCAAAAGTCTTTTCCAATACCACAGTTCAAAAGCATCAAATCTTTGGTGCTCAGCTTTCTTTATAGTCCAACATTTACATAGCTTTGGTTTAATAGTCTTCACATGAGACCTAATATGTGAAAATGTTTGGAACAACTCAAGCTTTAATATTAACAAAATCTTCTCTTACAGTCTCAGATAACAGTACATTTTGTTACAACATATAATTGCCAAATCACTTTTTACTATGTTTCTTAAAGTGTGGTGTCAAATATTTTGCTAGAATATACGTCCTAATGATGCTGTAGGGACCTCTCTCCTTCCTTTCTTGTATGTGTGTGCTGGGGGGTGGGGCGCAGGTGCACACATATACATGTACAAGCATTTATTCAGCGAACAAAGTTATTGCCTCTGAAATATTACACATCAGATATTTGAAGGACTCACCAAAACTGTCTTTGCCTCTCTAAGCAACCCTGTGGAGACAATAACAAAGTCCAATTTTAAATGCTTTTATAATCAAGTGCTATTTAGCTTTCTGAAAAATCTCTCATTTTAGAGACTATTTCTTCCAAGTCTATTTAATTTGATGATACCTCCTCTTTGAAATTATAAAAAAAGTCAATAACTGTTATCCAAAGGGAAAATGGGAGAGACTATTGGAGAAAGTAAGAATGTGTGTACATAAAAGTTTTTCCCTGTTTAGATCTGACTGATGCAGGCAAACTTTATTTTTTGACTGATTTGTTGAATATGGAACCAGCTGTGCCCTTGTAAGTAATATTTAAGCTCTCTGCTTGCTTCAAATGTCCCCACATGCCACTAAGCAACTGTATGAGCTGTTACTTTTGCTTGTTATAATGACCCTTGGTTCCATGTGAAAGGTAAAACCACAAATCTGAATGATTCATATTTTATATTGAAATTGATCTCCCCTCCTGCAACTTAAAAGAGATAGGGTTTTCATTTTGGTTGAAAGAGGCAGTAATAAATTTAGACTTGGTGGTTATTAAAGATAGCATGCTATGTGAATCAACTTGCTTTATCCTCACAGCTTTATGTTAATGGAAACCCTTTCCTGGATGCTCTAGTAATAAGTATTTGACAAAAATTAAGCTTGAGGATATAGGTAGATTTTGATATAGCTAAATTGGCCTATTAGATGACACTCAACCAAAGTGAAATATACATGCACAGTCATAATCATCATACAAGTAATGGATATATACAAATTCAACGAAACAGAGTATGAGTGAAGCCAGAGGAATTTATGCTCCCTGACATAACTTTCAGTTCAATTCAGTCGCTCAGTTATGTCTGACTCTTTGCAACCCCATGGACTGCAGCACGCCAAGCTTCCCTGTCCATCACCAACTCCCAGAGCTTACTCAAACGTATGTCCATTGAGTTGGTGATGCCATTCAACCATCTCATCCTCTGTCATCCCCTTCTCCTCCCGCCTTCAATATTTCCCAGCATTACGGTCTTTTCAAATGAGTCAGTTCTTTGCATCAGGTGGCCAAAGTACTGGAGTTTCACCTTTAGCATCAGTGCTTCCAAAATATATTCAGGACTGATTTCCTTTAGGATTGACATATTGGATCTCTTTGCAGTCCAAGAGACTCTCAAGATTTTTCTCCAACACCACAGTTCAAAAGCATCAATCTTCAGCACTCAGTGTTCTTTATAGTCCAACTCTCACATCCATATACGACTACTGGAAAAACCATAGCTTTGACTAGATGGACCTTTGTTGGCAAAGTAATATCTCTGCTTTTTAATATGCAGTCTAAATTGGTCATAGCTTTTTCCAAGGAGCAAGCGTCTTTTAATTTCATGGCTGCAGTCATCATCTGCAGTCATTTTGGAGCCCCCCAAAATAAAGTCTGACACCGTTTCCACTGTTTCCCCATCTATTTCCCATGAAGTGATGGGACCGGATGCCGTGATCTTTGTATTTTAAATGTTGAGTTTTAAGCCAACTTTTTCACTCTCCTCTTTCACTTTCATCAAGAGGCTCTTTAGTTCTTTTCACTTTATGCTATAAGGGTGGTGTCATCTGCATATCTGAGGTTATTGATATTTCTCCCAGCAATCTGGATTCCAGCTTGTACTTCATCCAGCCTGGCATTTCACATGATGTACCCTGCATATAAGTTAAATAAGCAGCGTGACAATATACAGCCTTGACGTACACCTTTCCCAATTTGGAACCAGTCTGTTGTTCCATGTCCAGTTCTAACTCTTGCTTCTTGACCTGCATACAGATTTCTCAGGAGTCAGGTCAGGTGGTCTGGTTATTCCCAACTCTTTCAGAATTTTCCAGTTTGTTGTGATCCATACAGTCAAAGGCTTTGGCATAGTCAATAAAGCAGACATAGAGGTTTTTCTGGAACTCTTTTTCTTTTTTGATGATCCAACAGACATTGGCAATTTGATCTCTGGTTCTTCTGCCTTTTCTAAAACCAGCTTGAACATCAGGAAGTTCCCAGTTCACGTAGTGCTGAAGCCTGGCTTGGAGAATTTTGAGCATTACTTTTCTAGCATGTGAGATGAGTGTGATTATGTGGTAGTTTGAGCATGCTTTGGCATTGCTTTTCTTTGGGATTAGAATGAAAACTAACCTTTTCCAGTTTTGTAGCCACTGGTGAATTTTCCAAATTTGCTGGCATATTGAATTAGTCACTTTCACAGTATCATCTTTTAGGATTTGAAATAGCTCAACTGGAATTCCATCACCTCCACTAACTTTGTTCGTAGTGATGCTTCATAAGGCCCACTTGACTTCACATTCCAGGATGTCTGGCTCTAGGTGAGTGATCACACCATCGTGATTTTCTGGGTCGTGAAGATCTTTTTGCATAGTTCTTCTGTATATCCTTGCCACCTCTTCTTAATGTCTTCTGCTTCTGTTAGGTCCATACCACATCTGTTTTTTATTGTGCCTGTCTTTGAATGATATGTACCATCTCTCATTTTCTTGAAGAGATCTCTAGCCTTTCCCATTCTTCCTCTTATTTCTTTGCACTGATCACTGAGGAAGGCTTTCTTAACTTATACCTGTATCCTGTGTGTATTTTCAAGAAGCTTACACACAAAATGGACACCATACTTGTGAAGGCCTATAGGCCATTTGATTCTGTACAGAACATCCACAAAACCATTGATCCACAGTAAAATTCCTTGACATATGGCCCTGTTCAAAATATCCTTGAGCATATTTGAGAATGCCAAATGATTTTGGAGAGGACTAAAGATCAAAGACCTTTGGGCATGCATTAATGTATTATGGACAGTTTGGACAAAGTCAAATGTATATTATCTAGCTGAAGTAGAACAACCATTGAAAGCTGTGGCAATCCAGTTCATCAAATTGCTTGTGCTGTGCTGTGCTTAGTCACTCAGTCATGTCTAACTCTTTGTGACCCCATAGCCTGTAGCCTGCCAGGCTCCTCTGTCCATGGGGATTCTCCAGGTAAGAATATTGGAGTGGGCTGCCATGCCCTTCTCCAGGGGATCTTCGCTACCCAGAAATCGAACCCTGCTGGGGTCCAGCCGCAGTTGGATCCAGGGATTCCCTCGGGAGGACGGTGTTGGCGAAAAGGATAGCACAGCAGAGATCAGAGGCTTGACCTGACTGGTTTACATGGGAAACTAATAAAGTTCGTGACACCGAACTTGCTCTGACCACAGAGACCACAGGCGCTCTCTCGAATCGTGGAAGGTGTCCCACCCTGGGCACCTTCTCGAGTGGGTCTTAGAAGCCCAGGCAAGTAAGTGGTCTCAGAGAGCCACCACGCTCCAATCATTCATCCTGAAGGAAGAACAGAGAAGAAAAGGAGAGAAAAGGAAGCAAGAACGACACGGGGAGACCAAGCCTGATGAGCATGGCCCACAACTTTATTTTCTAAAGTAGCTTTTATACCTTAAGTTGTGCATAGAGGATAATAGCGGGTGTAGAGTCATGCAAGGTCAGCAATCCTTGACTCTATATCGAAGCCAGGCTTTCTTTCTGCAAACTTATCATAAGCAAAAGCTTTAGGTGATTTACATAATCTTCTGGCCAGGAGGCCTGTTAACATGTTATGAACCTTTCTTCTGAATAATAATTAGTCAATCAGAAAACTTATTTTCTCTAAAGGTGATTGTTCTATAGTCAGGCGCCACCCTCTGAAAGCATTAAAGCTGCATTCCTATAGGGCAAAAGTGTAGTGGGTTATAACAAGAAAAGAATTAACTCAAGGGTCCAAGGTTACAAACATTAAAGCTACTACCTACATTTCTATATACCAACTATATTAATCAATACACTCCCAGGGACACAGTAGGTAAGGGATATGGAAACTTGGCAGCATGCACTAACTCAACAAAGAAATCCTCTACTAGTACTATTCTAACAATTTTAACTCTCAGAGAAGCTCTGCATTGTTAGAATATCTTAAGCTTCCCATGCCTCTCATGCCTCTCGTGGTTGGGAGGCTGTGAACAATCACATGCATAGCTGCAGGAGTCCGAACAAACCTGTCAGGCAAGCTAGAAAGTCATCAGAGGGGGATTGAATTGAAACACTTCTATTATGCCCAGGAGACTTATTAACTAGAGCTCTCAGTTGATTTTCTTCAGAGAAAGTTGGTCGGGGATAGCCCCCTGTTAATGTCAGAAGAGTTGGTGAAAGTCGTGAAATAGTAAAACAGACAGATTTTGGTTTGAGGGTAGATGGTCGGGCAGGTCCAGGGGGCCTCTCAAGTTCTGATTCACATTTGCATGTCAGATCCTCTCTGCATGACCTTTGTCATGGGTGGGAACTCCCATGCTGGCTCCCTGCAGAACCCAGGTCTCCCACATCACAGGCAGATTCTTTACAATTTGAGCCACCAGGGAAGCCTAAGAATACTGGAGTGGGTAGCCTATCTCTTCTCCAGGGGATCTTCCAAACACAGGAGTCGAACCAGGGTCTCCTGCATTACAGACAGATTCTTTCCCAGCTGAGCTACCAGGAAACCCCAAACTGTTGCTGTTGCTGCTAAGTCACTTCAGTCGTGTCCAACTCTGTGCAACCCCATAGATGGCAGCCCACCAGGCTTCCCCGTCGATTCTCCAGGCAAGAACACTGGAGTGGGTTGCCATTTCCTTCTCCAATGCATGAAAGTGAAAAGTCAAAGTGAAGTCGCTCAGTCGTGTCCAACTCTTAGCTACCTCACGGACTGCAGCCTACCAGGCTCCTCTGTCCATGGGATTTTCCAGGCAAGAGTACTGGAATGGGGCAAACTGCTGCTAATGAGAACCAAATACAGATGCTAACAGAGCTGAGGTTATTAGCTAGTCAACTTTTTCAAACTTTTTAAAGCAATGGATTCTTTCCTTTCCCAAACTAAAACCTTATGCAAACGATTAATATATGTATGTGCTTAATTGCTCAGTCATGTCTGACTCTTTGTGACCCCTTCAACTGCAGCCTGCCAGACTCTTCTGTCCACGGGGATTCTTCAGGCAAGAATGCTGGAGTGTAGTATATAACAAAGACAAAATTGGAATTCATTTAGTTGATTTGGAGATAAATCTGAAAAATGTTTCCAAAATCTTGTTTTTTTTATTTCATAGTACACTGCACAGTGACCTGGAGGCTTGTCAAAAAGGTATAGAATTTAAGAAAATTAGGTTTGAAAACTTCCAGTCTACTTAGTCCTTTTACTTTGTATGTGAGTGGACTGGGTGCCAAAGAAGGTGACTGAGAACCCAAAATGGTGTGTTGTTACAGGAGATCTAGAACTTACTTTTTCTACTCTTGTGCCCGTGTTCTTTCCAATCTCTAGGCCATCCACCAAAAACTTTGGAATCAAACAGATCTGAGTTGAAACCAGAATCCTCCATGCAGGATGCTGGACAGTTCTCTCAAACTCAGTCTTTAAACCTCAGTTGTCTCACCTATAAAATAGGAAAAATGACTCATTCTTATAGGGCTGTTGGGATGATTTATTGAGATAAGATGTAAAATGGGGTATACAGCACCTAATCCAGAGCCAGTGGTCATTAAATGCTAATTTGCTTTTCTTTCCTCTCGGTTATATATAATCCAAACATTGAAAAGTAAACCTGTAGAAGTTTGGATCTATATAACCCCAATAACTCTGTAACTTGATCTCACTGGATATCTAAGAACTTCACTAGTTTTTTAGATTAATTTATTAATGTGCTTATGTATATTGCTATGATATCATCTTTTTATTAGAATTATTAATTAAATCAGCCATGCATATAAGTGTTCACTTGTAATGATATATATAAAAAAAGATCAGGTTTATAGAGAGGGTTGTACAAAATTAATTACTCTACTAATATGTTCCTCTCGGGTTAAGAGGCAGTTTGACAGCTGCCTCCTCAAGCTACTGAAACAGCATATACTTCCTATAGCTGACAAAGGGTCAGTAAACGCCAAAGTGAAAAGGGAGCTTTGGTGTTCGCTGTTGTCAGTGATCAGCCTTGAAATGTAGCAGGCTTGTGGAGATTAGGTACTGAAAAGATCAAAGAGTGTTTCAAATTTAACCACAAATTTTTATTAGGAGCTCTAGCCTAAGAGGCAGAGAATTTAGGGTCTGGCCCTTACTTGGAGGGGTTCTTAGGCAAAACACTTAATACTCTGGCCTCAGCTTCATTATTTAAAGATGGGGAAATAGAATATCTAATCTCTAAATTCTCTTTCATCTGTAATGCTTTAAGATTCTAAGAAATCTATATGTTTTTAAAAAGAAGTATTTATGGATTGTTGTTAAAAACAGTTGTGCTTACTTCTTGAAGTAGAAATACAATATTTTTCCCTTCTCTACAATTTTTTGTCATTGAATTTGAAATTATTTTTTATTGACAGAAAAAAATTGTACTTTAATGTGTTTTTCTCTTTGGTGAGTTTCCATAAAGTTTAGCTAATGGCACTGCTGGTCTAATTATTTTGTCATCTGTACAAAGAATTTCACTCTCCAGGGAAATTTCCTTTATGTTCACAGTTTCAATTCTGTTGGCCAATAACCTGTGAAAAAGCATGAGACTAGACCTCCTTGCTTACTATTTTATTTCACAAAGCTCTAACCCTATAACAACTTAGGTCAAAATGTGACCCTCTGTATATATGGGAGTTGTCGCTATTAAGACTGTAAAAATGAGAACACACCAACATTTCCAGCCTAAAGAAAATATATTAGCAGCCCCACCTTCAGTAAAGCCTTTGCTAGTCTTTTCTCTGACAGAGGTCCTGTGAGAGATTTCCCCTCCTATTATTTCTAAGTGTCTTAGAGAATATTTTCCCAGCATGCCTTGTTTTCCCTGAAGCTGTGACTAGATTTGAAGGCTGATCTAATGGTTTGAGCACATGAGGTGGTACCTGTCTGAGCTGTTCTCCCACCTCCACTTCTGCCCTGTGATTTCTCTCTGAAAAATGTAAATGGGGCCCCAAATATAAGATCCAGGGATAGGTGTGAAGAAAATGGTAATTATGAGGTGCCTAGTGCTATTAGTATTAAATTTACCATTTCTCCTCAGGCAATGTGAAGCATAATTAATAGAGTCACCAAAAAGAAAAGGAAAGTGAAATTAGCTTTTTCTTTTTCTGTTTTTGATGCTCCAGATAAAGGAAAAAAGAGAAAGAATTAATTGTGCAAGCAATGATATTTCAATGGGCCACCCTTTCTCTAAAGAACTGTAAATTCTGTTTTAGTAGCCATAAAACTGCTAAAGAAGGGACTGGAAATCACATGTCCTCATTGAATGTGTCTATTCAGCATAGGCTAGATTTCCTTCCTTATAAATATTATTCAGTTGGGATTTCTCTCCCAAGACACAAATTAGGTATCTGCCCAGTATATATTTAAGTAAGATTTGAATAAATCAAGCAAGACTGCCTGGTGTGCAAATGTTATTTCATCTCTGGCATGGCTGGATATTTTCAAATAGGTATAATTTTTTTAAAAAAATCAATCCAGTTAGTGCATATATGGAACAGCATAATTAGTGAGGCAGATCATAATTCTTGTCAAAGAACCATTAGAATCACCACTCAGTCCACTTAGGAGGAATTACAAGTTTTCTAAAATACTTCATAAAACAAGATGTAGCAACATATTTTCCTAAACCTGGCAGGATAATAGCCTATGTTTTAAGAGTGAGTGGTCATTCCTGTGGGGAAATGTATATTTTCTAAAAAAAAAAGAAATCATAACTTCTTGGAGCACTATAGTTTATGGTCTAATAGCATGCTTACCCAAATGTTGATAAGATCTATAATCAAACTATTTAATTGAGTAAACATGTTTTTAGGAAGAGTTGCATACGCTATGGTTGCACAACAACTCTGCAGGCGTGACTCTGCTGGAAAATGATAAATTGAAAGGGTTCGTTTCTCTCAAGCTAGCACATTGACTGTTGGAGTCCATATTTGACATAGTTTCTTACACCCATTTAGCTACATACTTCAAACCACCTGTATTTTCCCAACATCCCTCCTGCCAGCAGCACCTGAAAGAATAAGTCTCATAAGGCAAAATATTCTTAGACTGTCACATATCATTATCATAATAATCTTCTATATATAATTATTTTTCCTGTTAGCCAGCTCCCTGAGTCTTTCTCCCTCTTAGTCTTATATAAATTTTTAAACAAAATAAACCACTACTGATTCATATATTATTAGTGATAGACTTTCATCTGCTGTTTTTTGTTTTGTCTCTGAATTATTCCCTCTTATTTTCCTCTTTTTCTCTCATTGTTCCTCAACTTTGGAACTTAATCATCTCCAGAGCAGATAGATAGATAGATGCTTCTCTAATCAGAAATATAGGTTCGAGATAGAACCAAACAGCCCCTGAATAGGCAAGCTCAAAATTGCTTTTGAAAGCTTCATCACTGAAAATGTAATCAAACTTAGCTTACCCCAAATTGATTTAAGTTGCAGCCTAAGGGCCAACCTTTGACCAGGCCAGCATTCACACTCGCATCGATTCTGCCTGCAATCGAATTACTCAGGCAATTCTGTGCACTTTCAGCTCTAGCCCTGGAGTGCAAACGGCCAATTTGGGAAGCAACTTGGTTGTGCTTGAAATTTACAGGAAGATTTTCTCATACATTCCTGGGAAAAGACAGGCATACTTTTAAAAATATTATTAGTCACAAAATGAACTACCCAAAGATATTTTATTTGTTTTTATATTTGTTTTGATTTGGAGAAACTTTGCTTTTCCCAAGGAGTTTCTACTGACTTTGAAAAGATGACATTTTGTACTAAACTCACCAGTATGTGTGCTAAAATTTAGAGGAAGTGAAAATTAATGAAAAAATAAGGTGATACAATAATCTGCTATTGGAGAAAGGGAAATATTATATTGCGTTTTATAATTCTAGGAGCAGAAGCTTAAAAACAAACTTGTTTACTGTGGTGGTAGCAAAGGAACCTTCTGTGATATCACCTCCTACCCTTCCTTTCTAAAATATTTCATTGTTGGTATTAAGAAACATTACAGATATTCTTCTAGGGAATAACAGACTTTTGTTATATATTTCTGTTTCTCATATTTACCTCCTTGTACTGTATACAAGTTGTATATCATTTCCCCTACTCACAAAACTCCTTTTAGTTCCACATAAACCTTCCTATCTTTATGTATTTATTTTACATACTTATACAATAGATTCCATTTGTTACCTTGCAAAAACTTCCTCATGTTTCTATTCAGGCTTGTTACATAATACTTTGGTGGCTTTACTATTTATATATTTAGTGCTATGTTGGTAGCTGAAATGAATTTTTATAACAAAATTTACAAATAGTAATAAATTATAGAATACATTTTATTGTAAATTCCATATAATCAATTTCTTCTTGTAGAATGCTTTCAGTTTTTTTGCCAAAATCTCATATATGTAGCCAGCCTATGGCTGCAATTCAATCATGATTTAACAAATGGAGCTGTATTATTATAATAGTCTAAGTATTATTCTGACATAAAAGTGGGTTGGTATTTTTATTTATTATAATACAGTAAAAGTAACTCTTTTGTTGAAATAGGTAATAATTTTGGAATCCTGAAAGAAAATTCTGTTAGTTTTTTTGGCACTATTTACAATTTAATGGCTATAGACATGACATATATTTTATTTTTAATATAAATTTTAATGTTTAATATCCTTTACCGTTTATCCATCATTTTTCTTAAGTCTAGATAATCAACAACAAAAATAGCTCAACCCCTAGTTTGGATCACTTGACAAATCTCATTGTGGCATTGGTGTCATGGTGTCCTTGGTCTCATTATGGCAGATGTTAAGGTATCAAGGGATGTTACTGAATACAGGGTTGGAAAAATATCTACAGAATGACACCATGATGTAATATTTTTATAAAAGAGACATAATGTAAAAACCTTAAAATCATAGCTAATAGTAAAACTGTAGTAAAATACTTTTGAAATTATGTATTCAGTAGTTATTACATCTGTTTTTGATATAATAACAATGTCCATGTTTAGCAAACTGCTGGCAAAAGTCTTTCAAAAATAACAATTGACTCTCATAACCTGGTAGATGGCAGTTTCAGTGTGCCACTATCTATCTCAGTGGACATAAAGTAAACTTGGCTTCTCCACGTGCAAATAGTGTAATTCTAGGCAAATTACATAAGCTTTCTGATATTCAGTTTAGCCCTGTAAAATGAAGTTAGTTATCATCTTGCTTAGACTTGCCTGGTGGCTCAGACAGTAAAGTGTCTGTCTACAATGTGGGAGACCTAGGTTCGATCCCTGGGTTGGGAAGATTCCCCGGAGAAGGAAATGGCAACCCACTCCAATACTCTTGCCTAGAAAAATCCCATGGACAGAGGAGCCTGGTGCCGCCTACTGTCCATGGGGTCGCAAAGAGTCGGGCACGACTAAGCGACTTCACTTCACTATACCTTGCTTATATGGAGGAGGAAGTACTATCAGCCATCCATATCTATTGGCCTTATTTTCACGGATTCAACCAACCATGAATTGAAAATTTGTGGGTTTTTTTAAATTCCAAAAAGTTCAAAAAAAGCAAAACTGGAATTTGTCATGCTACCAGCAACTACATAATATTTATATTGTGTTAGGCATTGCAAGTAATTCAGAGATGATTTAAAGTATACAGGAAGTTGTATGTAGATTATATCCAAGGACTTATTTAGCTGTTAAGTCATGTCTGACTCTTTGTGACCCCATGGACTGTAGCCCACCAGGCTCCTCTGTCCATGGGATTTCCCAGGCAAGAATACTGGAGTGGGTTGCCATTTCCTTCTCCAGGTGATCTTCCCGACACAAGGATCAAACAGGCATATTCTTTCACTGAGCTACCAGGGAAGCCCCATATACAAGTACTATAGTATTTTCTATAAGGGACTTGAGCATCTGTGGCTTTTGGTATCTGTGGGGAGTCCTGGAACCAATAGCCAACAGATATCCATATGTGTAAAGCATTTGGTCCATGGTAGGGATTCTTACATTAATTGCCCTCCTTTTCCTCCTATATTACTTCAGTCCCCCTCATTATATCTATAACTTCCTTAATTTTATTGTGAAGCAGCAATTATTTGATTCAGGATCTCCAAATCCATAGCATGACCCTGATACAGTGGGATTCTGGCTATGACAAGCTCATCCATGTATGTCAATACCCACACAGGCAGCATTTCTTGTTTACATTTGCCACAATGTAGTAATGCATTTCCTCTTAAAATGGACTGTCACTATGCATTTTCTTATCCCACACTAGTATTTAAGCAACGTTTTAATCCAAAGTTGTGAGTCCTCAGGAAATGCTTATCTTATAATGTTTTAATCCTGTGAAGCCAGAGAGAAAAAATATATTACCCTGTCATAAAAGTTTCAGTGTCTTGTGTTAACATCACAATAGGTTGCAGATCCAATGTTACCTCTCCTCCAATCTGGCCAGAGTCAGGGGAGGAGGAGTACATATTTTAAGTTGCTTTGAAGTAGGTGGAATCAATTCCCTTCCATATCAGCACTCCCACTAAAAAAAAAAGGGAAAAAAATCTTAATTTTTTTGGTTTGTTTCCTCATTGATACCTATTTAAATCAAGATCCTTGGCATGGGAAGATCCCCTGGAGAAGGAAATGGCAACCCACTCCAGTATTCTAGTCTGGAAAATCCCATGGATGGAGGAACCTGGAGGACTACAGTCCATGGTGTCGCAAAGAGTCAGATATGACCGAGCAACTAACACACACACACACACACACACACACACACACACACACACTATAGTTTGTAAGCTGCATACTTTGGGATAGAAGATTAACCAGTAATGCCATAATTTTAAAACTTGAGTGTTTATTCATCTATTAATCTATTGACCAGCTAAATGCCTAAACTTCCTGTGCTGGTTGGAAATACAAAGGTGAGCTAACAAGACTCCTATTGATTCTTAACCTTTTGAAGACTACTTTTTTTGAAGGGGAATTAGGGACACAAGCAATTACCACACAGTATGATCAATTTCTAGAGATAAGAGAGAAAATGAAGAATATGAATGAATAAAAGAAATCCCATATGACTGAAGCACAGAGGACAATTAGAGGTAAAGTACACAGACATGAGGCTAGAAAGACAGATGGATGCTAACTTGTGAATGGCCTTGTAAGCAAAAGCTACCTGCTTTTGCTAGTATCTCATAAAAGTGTCATTGGCCAAAAACATTTTTTTCATATTCTTCTGATAGCTTTTAAAATGTGAGTAATATAAATACTAAATAATAATAATATAAATACTAAATAATATTTATTTATTGTTTATTTTATTTATAATAAAATTTAATTTTATTTATAATAATTTATTTAAATTATTTAATATTTATTAACTGGAATATAGTGATACTTTGGTTCTTAAGATATCTCACGATGCCTGTGAAACCACCTCAGTTGCTAGGATAAATACAATGTTTGGTCTGACTATCAATCCCTCTGCCACTTTTGGCACTCCTCAGACACGTATGCTACTTGTTTATCACTTCCTCATATGTTTCTAGAAAATCATGATATAAAATGTGCCAGTTTTATTTAAAGGAAGAGCAATTACTTCACTCTGTTGATCTATTTTGTTGATCAAATAGTAAAATAATTAGTACTGAACCATTTAATGAGATGTTTAACCTTTTTCTAATATATACTTCTCTAACCTTTCTTTTTTTCTAGTACACTCTTAATCTATTCAATAATGCATACTATAATTGTTCGGTCTAATCTCTTTTTCATTCCAATTATACAGGATGTTGCAAAAAATCTCTCCAAAATATTTTGGTGCAAAATCTTTATCATTGAATACTGTGATAAATTTAAATACTCTTGCCCCTGAAGTAACCGTAGAGAACTTTCCTATATACATTTATAACACCTTGTCCTCTGAGTACAGAATCACTTAACTAGTAATGTCATGGTAACAGCTAACAGCTAAACACTAAAAATTATTTCCAAGTCCTGAAAAATAGGTCATAAAGATAGTTTTATGAATTTAGTGGTAGTCTGTTCTATTCAGTGAAATATTTGGCATAGTTTGTACTTTCTCCAGTCCCACACAAAAGAAGAGTTACGCCCTCTGGGATAACTTGCATGTGTTTTTCCTTACATGCTTAGTTTTGTTTTGCTTTAGTTTTTAATAACCTATATGTCTAGTCCCAGTTTACCATCTTGTAATTCGTTAGGGTAGGAACCTGGTGTAGTTCAGCACAAATCCAGCCCCACTATTAATCAGCAAGTAAATATAAATGCCTGTGTATACCACACTCTTCTAATAGCTAGAGGGTAAAGGTATGGAGAAAGAAGCATGTTAGGACAGAGTATAGCATCTTCTGTTCAGTATGGCTGGTATGAGGCCAGATTTAGTAACTAGGCTCGATTAGAGAATGCGGAAAGGCAAAAAGTAATGCAGAGCTACGTCTAGATAACATAATCACAGCTTTTAGAGAGTGAGTATCAAGCCACTGAAAAAAGTGAAATAGCTTCAAGCATATATTCTGCTGATAGTGATTCAGAATCATTATCTTCAAATACAAAGTCAACTTTACTATCTTTCCTCATTTACAGTAGTTGAATTCAATGTGAGATGCTGCTGCTGCTGCTGCGAAGTTGCTTCAGTCGTATCCGACCCTGTGCGACCCCATAGACGGCAGCCCACCAGGCTCCCCCGTCCCTGGGATTCTCCAGGCAAGAACACTGGAGTGGGTTGCCATTTCTTTCTCCAATGCAGGAAAGTGAAAAGTGAAAGTGAAGTCACTCAATCGTATCCGACTCTTAGCGACCCCATGGACTGCAGCCTACCAGGCTCTTCCATCCATGGGATTTTCCAGGCAAGAGTACTGGAGTGGGATGCCATTGCCTTCTCCGCAATGTGAGATGAGTCTAACTTTTAACAGTTTTAAAAAACGCTACATTATATTTTTGTTGTTACCGCTGCTTTTGATAGAAGAAAGCTCAGCAAAGTGACAACTTTAGATGCAGAATACTTTCAGGCTGGAAACTGGGCTAATTACCACTTAGATGAAAAACAAACAAAAAATTGGAATCTCTTATAATGTATGAAAATAACTCTTATAGCAATACATGTGTGTTTGTATGTGTGTATAATAGAGCTAGACTAAAAATCATCTATGGAGAAGGTGATGGCCCCCCACTCCAGTACTCTTGCCTGGAAGATCCCATGGATGGAGGAGCCTGGTAGGCTGTAGTCCATGGGGTCACTAAGGGTCAGACACGACTGAGCGATTTCACTTTCACTTTTCACTTTCATGCATTGGGGAAGAAAATGGCAACCCATTCCAGTGTTCTTGCCTGGAGAATCCCAGGGATGGGAGCTTGGTAAGCTGCCATCTATAGGGTCACACAGAGTTGGACACAACTGAAGTGACTTAGCAACAGCAACAGCAAAAATCACCTAATATTGATTTCTTCATGACCATCATTGTGTGTATTGTTTATAACTTAACCATTCTAAAAGATTATCATACAGGCAGTCAGTTATGTCTTGTATATGTTTGTTACTTCAAAAGAGCTTAGTTGTTTCTCCAGCATTGTTGATAGCTTGTTGATGGTTGGAGCCATGCCATAGGCTACACAGCCATGCCAAAAGTCACCGGTGATCGTTTAAAGCAGTAAAATCCTGACACCTGTTATTTAAAACGACCTTTGAAAATGAAATGTCTAAAACAAAGGTCTAGAAACAAAAGCAAATCGTTTTATCTACCCTATACTTCGCCCTAAAATTATGTTGAAACCTTCCATCAGAAGGGCAATATTCTAAAATCTAACATCATTTTTGTTCCATTAGTATTAAAATCCTATTAAACTTGTAAAGAACTAACACAAAATTTTTAAATCTGTAAATAACTTGCTAGATAATTTTTCTAAAGCATCTGTGCTGGTTAGAATTAGAAACAGTTGTGAGTGACAAAACCTAAAATAATGACTTAAAATACTATTTTATTTCTCTCTCACATGGAAGCCTGCAATAGACAGTCCAGGACTAGAATAACATCATAATATCCAGGACACAGACTCCTTGCTTGTTCTGCTTCATAGCATCCATTCCCAAGTTACTTGGTAGTGTGAGGTATCCCCTCCAATTCACAGCATCACACTGTTACTTCAGGCTGTGGGAAGAATAGAGGAAAGGAGAAGAACTCCCTCTTTTCATTTATAAATGCTTCCCCAAGTCTGTGCACACTGCTTACATGTTTTTGGATGTAAAAGTGGTGGGGATTTTTTTACATTTTTAATAAAAAAATATAAGATATATAAAATGATGATTTATATATATATAGTGAAATGAATACTACAATCTAAATTATTAGATCTTTATCTCACACAGTGACCATTTTTTGTTTGCATGAGGAGAGAATCTGAAATCTACTCTCATAGCAAGTTTCCAGTGTTTGACACAGGATTTTAACCACAACCATCATGCTGTGCAGTAGATCTCTAGACATTCACCTTACATAACTATGACTTTGTACCCTTTGGCCAGCATCTTCCTATATCCCCCACCTCCCTGCCCTCAGTAGCCATCATTCTACTCTCTGCTTCTATGTTGTTTTTTTTTTTTCAATTCTACATATACGTAGGATTATATCATTTTTTGTTTGTTTGTTTCTGTCTGGCTTATTTCATTTAGGGGACAACAGAGGATGAGATGGCTGGATGGCATCACTGATGGACGTGAGTCTGAGTGAACTCTGGCGGTTTGTGATGGACAGGGAGGCCTGGCATGCTGTGATTCACGGGGTCGCAAAGAGTCGGACACGACTGAGCGACTGAACTGAACTGATAGTATTCTTTGTTAATAACAACTGAATGTTCTGCCCCCCCCCAAAAAAAAAAATGTTTTTCTTTTCTTATAGGAAAAGAATACAATGGATAATGTGGGACAACTAGCAGTTTTTACCAACATCAATCTCTTTGTAACCCAAATATCCAATCATGCCCTTCTTCCTACAACTACTCATATCAAAGGTAGAACAACAGTCTTCCATTGTATGCTGACTCCAGCTGAGGTCTAGGATCTCGGAATGATACTTGGTCCCCTCTGTCAGTCTGAATGTGACACGACATGGTCAGACAACCTTGAGATTAAAACAAATGTTTTCTGACACACACAAGTCCTATATGGCATGTAAACTAGAACACCGTAGTAATACTCTTTCTGAGAAGAGGATGAAGGGAAAGCCACAGCAGCCACTTATCTGTAGCAATGATCCGACACTGCTAGTTAGAAGAAACCAGACTCCCTTTTCTGGTGACACTGTGTGTTCCTCAGATAGATCACTGGGCAACTATTCTTTCTTGTTCTAGGAAGAACTCCCTTGCTCTCTGTGGCCCTTGTCTTTTTCCTCTTGGAAATCCTTTCTCAGACAGTAGCCTCCATGACTATACCTGAAGAAAGCATATGACAGGCTGACTAGCTGATGCAGATTGAGGATAGAGATCTCACTATAAGAGTTAAAAACTATAGTAGTAGACCAGGTTTGTGGCTTCTTTGGCAAAACAATTAGCTCAAAAATTTAGTAGGCTTCTAACCTAGTGAATTTTGTTAGCTACCTTAAAAAATGTTTTTGGTAAAAAGAGTTTTGAATACTGATGGCAGCAATCTTTTATTTGCTATCATATTTATTCTCTCTGTCAAACAGCACTTACATCAAGAAGATCTGAAATGGTGGGTTTAGTTGGAAAGACAATACCTTTGTGGTGTTGTCTGTCCCCTCAGAGTTCACAGATTTCCCAAGATAGAGCACTGTCTTCTTTTCTGTTGGGGCTGATGCCTTGCACTACTTCTTTACAGTTTTAATTGGAGACAGAAGTGATTGGCTTTTCAATGTTGGAGGATATGTTACCGGCCTCTCCATTGGTTTAAATTGTAGAATACAACCATCTCCTCCCTTAGCATAAATGTATCCCTTCCATCTCTGTAGACCAATTAGCACTATGCTGAGTACAGGTCTCTGAAGTTAGGGGTAGTGCAGGCAATATATGTTAGTTTTCTAAATTCTTCTGTTGTTGTCTATTCCTTGGAGATCACCATATTTATGGGTTTAGACTCAGAAGGATTTCATATTATATGTTGAACAAATGGTTGTTCTCAAAAAGACGTCATCATTTCAAAAGAAGTCATCAACTCAAATGAATAGGGACCTGAAAATCATAAACATTAAGCTGAACCAGATATCATCTAAACAATTCATGTATTTTCAGTCCAGTAAAAAATCAATTATCTTTGCCAAGTTAGGCACCACGTGTGCACAGAACATGGACATAACCCTTAATGTAGAATTAGAGTGGGTAAGGAAAATACACTGAACTTACAATGAATACACTGAAAATACAATGAAGTAAACTTAGTGAAGTTAAGAGAGAAAACTGTTTCTCGAATGTGGCCAAAATAGAGCATATATTTATCAATATCATCAACAATCAAAAATGTGCTTGGGGCTGGTGCACTGGGATGACCCAGAGTGATGGTAAGGGGAGGGAGGTGGGAGGAGGGTTCAGGACTGGAAACACGTGTACACCCGTGGCGGATTCATGTTGATGTATGGCAAAACCAATACAATATTGTAAAGTAATTAGCCTCCAGTTTAAAAAAAAAAAAAAGTTGGCTTAAAGCTCAAAATTCAGAAAACAACAACAACAAAAAATGTGCTGATTCTTACTGCGGATATTGTTCACAAAAAGATTATGATGTGGACCCTGTCCCAAGGAACTAATGATCTACAAACTATCATCAACTACTTTATCCACTCCCCCCTTTATTTTATTCATGAAGAAATCATTTTAGAGAGGAGAGGTAATAACTATTCTTTGGCATAACTAGTAACCATACCTAGTTAATAGTAGAACTTAGATAAGAATTCAGTTCTCTTAGCACTTCACTTTTTTGCAACAATGCTAAAAAAAATGGGGGGGAGTGGTGGTGAAGAGGGTGGTCAGAGAAATCTGTGTCATCAACTATGAAGTGTCTGCAATTTTATTCTACTTATAAGCTAATGTTAACCTGCCACAGTATCATGGATGCTGGCAGAAGACACAAGACTCCTGGGTCAGAGATGTAAGACTTTATTCCTTGCAGCAAAAACAGTAGCCAGAGAGTCAGCATGTTTGCGTTCATTCTCTGAGCCACAAATTCCCAGAGGAGCAACATGGATGACCTACATAGATGCTAGTACATGCTGTGGCCTCTGTTTAAAGACAAGAACACTGAGCTTCAGGAATTGAGTGTTTTATAGTTGCTAGTAAACAAGCCTGCTCAGAATGAGACATTACCTCATCCTACAAGAAGTGGCCTGAATAAAGAGTGTTTATTCTCCATTCTTTACTGTGGCCTTATATCCGTACGTCAAGGCTGTATATTGTCACCCTGTTTATTTAACTTCTATACAGAGTACATCATGAGAAACGCTGGGCTGAAAGAAGCACAAGCTGAAATCAAGATTTCTGGGAGAAATATCAATAACCTCAGATATGCAGATGACACCACCCTTATGGCAGAAAGTGAAGAGGAACTAAAAAGCCTCTTGATGAAGGTGAAAGAGCAGAGTGAAAAAGTTGGCTTAAAACTCAACATTCAGAAAATGAAGATCATGGCATCTGGTCCCATCACTTCATGGGAAATAGATGGGGAAACAGTGGAAACAGTGTCAGACTTTATTTTTTGCAGCTCCAAAATCACTACAGATGGTGACTGCAGCCATGAAATTAAAAGACGCTTACTCCTTGGAAGGAAAGTTATGACCAACCTAGATAGCATAGTCAAAACCAGAGACATTACTTTGCCAACAAAGGTCCGTCTAGTCAAGGCTATGGTTTTCCCAGTTGTCATGTATGGATGTGAGAGTTGGACTGTGAAGAAGGCTGAGCACTGAAGAATTGATGCTTTTGAAGTGTGGTGTTGGAGAAGACTCTTGAGAGTCCCTTGGACTGCAAGGAGATCCAACCAGTCCATTCTGAAGGAGATCAGCCCTGGGATTTCTTTGGAAGGAATGATGCTAAAGCTGAAACTCCAGTACTTTGGCCACCTCATGCGAAGAGTTGACTCATTGGAGAAGACTCTGATGCTGGGAGGGATTGAGGGCAGGAGGAGAAGGGGATGACAGAGGATGAGATGGCTGGATGGCATCACTGACTCAATGGACATGAGTCTGGGTGAACTCCGGGAGTTGGTGATGGATAGGGAGGCCTGACGTGCTGCGATTCATGGGGTCACAAAGAGTCAGACATGACTGAGCAAGTGAACTGAACTGAACTGATATCCTTGCCATTCTCAAAAAATCATGTGGTAATGGGAAATACCCCTGAAGAAATGTCTCCCAGTAACCTCTGCTGCTACCGCTAAGTCACTTCAGTCGTGTCTGACTCTGTGTGACCCCATAGACGGCAGCCCACCAGGCTTCCCCGCCCCTGGGATTCTCCGGACAAGAACACTGGAGTGGGCTGCCATTTCCTTCTCCAATGCATAAAAGTGAAAAGTGAAATTGAAGTCACTCAGTTGTGTCCTACTCTAGCAACCCCATGGACTGCAGCCTACCAGGCTCCTCCGTCCATGGGATTTTCTAGGCAAAAGTACTGGAGTAGGGTACCATTGCCTTCTCCGCCAGTAACCTCTAGAAATAAAAATGGTGAATATATCCTTGAAAGTAGCACTTCTTAAATTGTATTGTGCACACAGATATACGAGGACTTTGGTAAAATGTAGACTGATTTACTGATTCTAGAGAAGAGGCTGAGGTTCTGAATTTCTTCAAGTTTCCAGAGATATTAATGCTACTAGTCCATGGACCACATATCATTAAGTCACAAGCTCCAGAGGATGTCTGGTTAGATCTGAGAATGGCTTATTTAGTTCACCATAATCTAAATCCTGCACTTCTATTTTGAAGATGTAGAGAGTCTTTGTAGTTCACTGCCTAGGATTTAGAAGACTGTGAGGGACTCACTAAAAAAGTGTAGGAGACCACAATACATGTTCTGAGTAGACCCCTGAACAATGATTCATAAATTTACAAAAGAGATTGACTGGGATTGCAGTGTTCATATCAGCATGATCAACACACTTTGCTCCTAAAATGAAGCTCGATTAGAAGTAATATCATGTCCACCAACAGATGAATGGATAAAGAAGATATGATATGTATATACAATGGAATATTACTCAGCCATAGAAAAGAATGAATTTGAGTCAGTTGTAACGAGGTAGATGAAACTCAGACCTATTTTATGCAGAGTGAAGTCTGAAATAGAAAAACAAATATCATATGTTAATGCATATATATGGAATCTAGAAAAATAGTACCAATGAACCTATTTTCAGGGAAGGAATGGAAATTAAAATGTATAAAACAGACTTGTGGGCACAGTAGAGGAAGGAGAGGATAGGATGCACTGAGAAAGTAGCTTTGACATATATACATTATCAATGTGTAAAATAGATAACTAGTGGGAAGCTGCTATATAACACAGGTAGCCTAACCTGGTGCTCTGTTGACCTAGAGGGGTGGTATGGGAAGCGGGAGGGATGCTCAGGAGGAAGAAGATAAGGGCTGATTCACTTTGTTGTATGGCAGAAACCAACACAACATTGTAAAGCAATTACCCTCCATTTAAAAAAAATTAAAAATCACATCATAATGAGAAGTTATTCTATTAATTCTTCATGAGGAATCACTGTCTGAGAACACAAAATACTTAAAGTCTGTAATATCAACCATTCTCTCCCTGTAGCCAGACCTACACAGGACAGTAAATCACCATCAACAGGTTGTTTGCTGAGCATAGAATCAGAACAGGGGGAGATAAATAAATCAAACAGTAAATGGCTTTAGTCTAAAATCAACATTGCTTCATTCATCTCACAAAAAGTTGCAATTTTACCAATGGGAGAAAATATGCATCAAGTTCAACAATTCTGCTCCCTTTTCTCTGAGTGGTACAGACATCCCATCCATCTCCAAACCTTTCCCCTAACCCCCAATCTCAGTTGACCTCTGTGACTTTCCTTTGTGTAGGCAGGCAACTGAACAAATCCTAGATCTCTACTTCCTTCCCTTTAGAGTAATACATTTTTTGTTTAGATGTGTTAATATATTCAATCAGGTTTTTGTCAAGTTCTATGTACTGCATAATCTTTTTGTCTTAAAAAGGTAATTTTTCATATACCTGTTCTAATCTGTTCCTTTCATAGTTTAACTCTCAGAGGGCAACCTGATTTCCCTTATTTTCAGTTCTACACGTGAGATGGAGGCATAGCCCAGGCAATTCAGTCCAAGTCCAGACAATTATCTTATTGCTTATTTCTGCATTAGATTATTTAGGGACCCTATAAGAATAAACTGCAGATGGTGACTGCAGCCATGAAATTAAAAGACGCTTACTCCTTGGAAGGAAAGTTATGACCAACCTAGATAGCATATTCAAAAGCAGAGACATTACTTTACCAACAAAGGTTCGCCTAGTCAAGGCTATGGTCTTTCCTGTGGTCATGTATGGATGTGAGAGCTGGACTGTGAAGAAGGCTGAGCGCCGAAGAATTGATGCTTTTGAACTGTGGTGTTGGAGAAGACTCTTGAGAGTCCCTTGGACTGCAAGAAGATCCAACCAGTCCATTCTGAAGGAGATCAATCCTGGAATTTCTTTAGAAGGAATGATGCTAAAGCTGAAACTCCAGTATTTTGGCCACCTCATGCGAAGAGTTGACTCATTGGAGAAGACTCTGATGCTGGGAGGGATTGAGGGCAGGAGGAGAAGGGGACGACAGAGGATGAGATGGCTGGATGGCATCACTGACTCGATGGATGCGAGTCTGAGTGACCTCTGGGAGCTGGTGATGGACAGGGAGGCCTGGCGTGCTGCGGTTCATGGGGTCACAAAGAGTCGGACACGACTGAGCGACTGATCTGATCTGATCTGATAAGAATAAACAAATACTATCAAATAAAAAAAAAAATTTAAATGAGCTTTTCCTACTCATTTTCTTTTAGGAAAGTTGCCATTGTTTTGCTTGTGTGACTGAAAGTCTAGAGTTAAGTAAACTAGCCCATGATGTGGGCACTACAATGTAAACAGGGACCAAACTATCATCCTTCTACCTCTCCCTGGTATATTCTTGTTATCTCATTTGCACAAGAAGGCAGGTATTACTCCAGCAGCACAACTATGTTCCAAATAAGAAGGGAAGAGAATAGGATGGCTGAATCTGCTATCTTTTGAGGAACTTTTCTGGAAGTTCTACGTGTGCTTCTTTGCATAACCACTCTACTTGTAAGGAAACCTGGAAAATACAGTTTGTTTTTTAGTTCAACCCATTGCTGCCCCAACAGAATCAGATCTTAAAGTCTAAATCAGAATCCAGCCTGGGATTTAGAAGAGGTTGCTTCTTTTCCTGGGTTAGCTACTTCCTTGTTTTGTGACTTTGAGCAAGTTACCCTGTGTCTGTGAAATTCATTCTCCTCGTTCATGAAATGGAGTGGAATTAAATAAATATATTTAGTTTTGAAAGTTTCAATAAACTAAGTAGTTTCCTCTGATTATTGTAGCTGACCTTTTTACCCGGAAGTCCATCACAAAGAAACCTAAAGTAAAAGTAGGCTCAGGCCCGTGTGTGGAGATTTTGCTCTCTGCTGTAACTCTTACACCTTTACCCAGGAGAGACAGTGAAGGATAGGGCAGATACAAAGAATGCAGATAAAAACAGATTGGGCTGGCAAGTTTTCTGATTTAACAGTGTGTCTCACACCTCTGGATGTACTTGACTGGTGGAGATAGCTGCAGAAGCCACGACTAAATCTTTGAACATTGCAGATTGCCCTCAGGAGATGTGGAGCATAAGTACCCAGATGTCTGAGCTCTGTCCATTCATGTAATCACAATCTACTTGGGTCTCACTTTCATAGAGATAGTTGTTTATTTCTAGATAGCACTCTCTTTATTGCCCTCTGAGGTGACATACAAAGATAAACTCATATTTTATTCCTTATACATCTTTTTGCTAGTTCAGCAAACTTCCTAATTTCAACCTCATGCTACTTCTATTCTTAACACACAATACCCCATACCCATTTAAGCAAACCCACAAATTTTCTAAACAAGAGGTAGAGCCACTATGTGACTTTCTATGTGGGAAGGAGATGCTTCCAGCAAATGAAGATTGTAAGACCCTTTTCTGCTATGAGAACTTAGTCTCCGGAAGTTTCCTTTAGTCCTAGTTTCCTCCAGGGCCACTTTCTTTGCTAGTCATCCAGGAACTAAAAATTGCTTTTAAGGTAATCTTATCAAACCAATCTAAATGGTCATCCTTTTTCAAGTTTTCATTGATTACCCTCCTAGGGGTCCCTTTGAAGATGTAACAAACCAAAAGCAAGGTGCCATATCTATTCATGTATTCGGATCTAGCACAATGAGAGGTGCAGTCAGGCATTTATTCACTGGTGCCGTTTCCATAGCAATGACTCCCAGTAGGTTAATAATATACTTACACATTTGTGAAATAAACTTGAACACATAGATGTATTAAATGAACATGTATGTCTGCTATAGAGAGCCTCTGGACCTCAAGTGTACATGTCTGGCGCCTATGCTGGAAATCAATGCTTAAGCAAGAGTTTGCAGTGGTATAAAACGCCCAGCAATTAGCAGCACCAGATGCTTTGCTTTTCTTGATAGTGAGAAAGGAATTAATGTGCAGGGTACTGGTATTTAGCATATTACCTCCTGTTCAGAATCCTGAAGATAATTGTGTTATGAGCTTGTGCTCTCCTCAGACAAAGAAGCCCTTTGAAATAGCAATGATGATGAAGTGGTCTTGGTCTGAACAGAGCCTTGTATTACTGTTGTGTACTTATTCTCTTCCCTAGGAGCAATTAAAATTTCCCAGAACCTCAACAGCCTGCTTTCTGCCTTTGTTTAGACTTGCTGTAAGTCACAAGCCTAACGGGCACTTTTAGTAGTTGTGATTAAGAATAAGGAATGAGATCAGAGAGGTCACAAATGCTTAGATGGCTTGTTAGAGTTGTAAATTCTAAAGAACAAATCTCAACAGCTAAATAAGGCCTATATGAACCCAGAAATCATCAGTGTTCTAATATAGGGACAGAAGCTGATGCCCAGCATTAATTTGAAAAATTAAAAAGCTCCAAAATGTGGACTCAATATGGTACTAATTTGCATTACAAACAGTGTCTCTCACCCCTGCCCCACTCTAGGTTTGTACTGGAAATCGAATGAAAATTAGCTATGATGTAGGCAAGGCATGGGCTTCCAAGGTGGCTGCTCAGTGGTAAAGAATCTGCCTGCCAAACAGGAGACTTGGGTTCGATCCTGGGTCTCAAAGATCCCATGGAGAAGGAAATGGCAACCCATAGTATTCCCTATTAGGAAATCCTGGGAAATCCCATGGACAAAGGAGCCTACTGGGCTATGATACATGCCACGCCATGCTCAGTCGCTCTGTCCATGGGGTCACAAAGGAGTCAGACACGACTTAGTGACTAAACAGCAATAAGAGGCAAGGCATATTATTTGTAGCAGTTTCATACCCTTGACTTTTGAAAAATGAATTTTCTAAGAAGTGTACTTTGAAAGTATCAGCTTTGTGTATCATCTCAAATTTCAGATTTTGAAATATTTTTATTGTTTTGGTTGCTATTAGTCTTGCATGTTTTGGTCAATTATTGTGTTTGACCTAAATCATAACAAAATCAATTTGGTCAATCATACAGAAAACAATTATTTATTTTTTAAAATGGTAAATTGATGATGCTGACTCAGACTCTGATTAACAAAAGATGTATCTGTGCTCCAGGGAATTATGAGAATAGTCATATTGATTAAATAATCTGATGGCATCTTTCCTAAATATGCTTTGCGAAGTAACTAAACACATGGCAGTTCATCCACCTTGACTTTCAGAACACTCTAGATAGGTCTGTCCCAAAATATATTCATGACTAAAAAGGAACCAATAGTAAGATGCTATTTTAGGCTAAAGCATATCCCACTTCTAATAGGAAATTTCACATGATATATGAACTCATCAGCCATTAATAGTTTGTTTAATTCAAGGTTGAAAACTTCTTTTATTTCTTGACACATCATCAGTTTAATCTGGCAATTAGCTAACATACTAAGAATCAAATAGACATCAGGAAACTGTTTTTTTCCATGAATGTGAGACAGTAAACAAAAACCACACAAGCACAACAACTATTACAACAATTACAAAAACTTGGGACTAAGCCATTAGCTATAAAGGAAATGCTTTATTAACTCTGGTCTTTTAATTTGTTAAATCTTATGAACAGGTTAGCTAGTTTTCCCTTGGGACCACAATGATTTGTTCTATAAAATTTAATCATTATGCCTTTATGCATTAAAAAGAAAGAGATATATAAAATACAGTCATATTCAGAACTTTTTTAAAGTAGTAATAATAAGTACCCAGCATAAACAAAGCTTATATGTCCTATTAAAGAAAAATTTTACTGTGCAGCATAAAATAATTTGACAACTGAATGTATGCATCTACAAGTAAGAAAAGTATTTACAATACAAAGATTTCATACAGTATCTGTTACCTGAAAGATAACTACTGGGTAGTAGTTACATGTCACTTTCCAATTTTTCAATGTAGGTAATTTTATTACTTGTAAAAACATACCGACCCATACATTACTCAGGTTAATGTATAAAAGCTAGTAGGAAAAAAAGGTATATTGAAACCCCCAATGAGTTATGCATAGTCTTAGGCAGGGAGGATAAATATCAAGTTCTGTGAGAGTATCAGTAGCATTCAGATACAAATGTGCCACTTGTCAAAGAAAAGATCTTGCATAAAAAATCCAACCCCAAAGATTTCCCAGACAGACAGTGATTAAGACTCTGCGCTTCCCACTGCAGGAGGCACAGGTTCCACCCCTTGTCAGGGAAGCACAGTTCTGTATGCCACACAACACAGCCAAAAAAAAAAAAAAAGTTTAATCTAAAACTATAAAAAACAAATTAGAAGCAGCTTCTTGTTTTAAAAGACAGAAAAACTACTAAACTGTTCTCTTCCAGAATCTCTGTAAAACATGTCTGCCCTTGGAAAGCTCCTATGTGTGACAACAGATTATGAAAAACAACAGAACATAATATTGTCCAAATGATAGTAAATGCTTAAAAACACTTTATCTGATCCTTAAAACTTTCTTGCATAGGAACTTTTTCTTTCCCAGTTTTTCAGAAAACTAAGGCATGAAGAGATTAATAGTCCAGAGTCACAGAAATAATTAATGGCAGTTATGAAGCTGGAGAAGGCAATGGCACCCCACTCCAGTACTCTTGCCTGGAAAATCCCATGAATGGAGGAGCCTGGTAGGCTGCAGTCCATAGAGTCACTAAGAGTCAGACAAGACTGAGCGACTTCACTTTCACTTTTCAGTTTCATGGATTGGAGAAGGAAATGGCAACCCATTCCAGTGTTCTTGCCTGGAGAATCCCAGAAACTGGGGAGCCTGGTAGGCTGCTGTCTATGGGGTCGCACAGAGTCAGACACAACTGAAGTGACTTAGCAGCAGCAGCATAAAGCTGGAACCTTGCTTTGTAAAAATTAGTACTTGCGACACTATAACCACCACCACTGGAGAAGAAACAGCCTTTGCTTAAGGAAGAACAGGGAGGATGGAATGACCACACTGGTGAGAAACCCGTGTGTCTGAACTGTTTGCGGGTCACATGAGACAGGTTCAAGTCACCGGTTTATAGCTCATCTGGGAAGAAAATTCCTCAATGGCTTCACATGGAATGATGCTTTCTGTCTACTTTGGCCCAGGTGACGCACTGCAGTCCTCTCTCAAAGCAGCCCAAATAAAACCTGAACCCCAGATATTTGTTCTCACCACTCTGCACTCAGGGAGGGCAAGAACCGTGTGTATCCCCAATAAAACTGGCTTATCTTGTTTTGAATTTAAATACATAAATAAGTGTGACTTTAAAAACCTTGAAATGATCATCTAGATCATTGTTGAAAATGGTCTTAAGAATGTGAGAAAGTTATCAAATTATTCCAACAAAAACAATAATAAATCTCTTTATTTCTCTCTGAAATGCACTAAACCACATGCTAATTACTCAAATATATATTTTTTCCTTCCTTCTTCCAAGCTGTACTGGCTCACATTTTCTCTTCCTCCTTTCCTTTTTTTCTTTCAGCCTCTCCTTTCACCACCAATTAATTTTTCTTTCTTAGTTCCTTTCTTCTGTGAAGTGATTTAGTTTTTTATCTAAAATCCTAAAATGTATACAATATCTTTGACAAGAGATAACAAACTCCTTTTGCCTCTAAGAAACATTATGTGTGTGCATATATATAAAATGTACATATATATGCACAAACACATACATATACACATATGAATTATATATATTTCTAAAATATAGTACATGTACACATATATAGATATTGCATATATATAGATATGTAATACATGCAATATATATATATATATATATATCTAACATACTATGTATATGTGTATACATACACATATATAAAACCACATTTTTATACTTTTATTTTGGGGTGTTCATTCACATTCCTACTTATATGTTTTTAATTTACCATTGGAAAGCTTATTTCAAGCACTGGATTCATCACTCAGTAACGTCAATAAGTATTTGATTAACAATGAACAAATTACTTATTTTCTGAATTTGCTCATCTGGAATATGTGAATGACTCTAAGCTCCTTGGGGACTCCTGAAAGCCTAGCCTTGTTCCTGCTCTCCCAGATTTTCTCCTTCGGTTCTAGACAATCATTTATGGGTAAAAGAATAGAACCAGTTGTATAAAGGCTAAACATTTATTCTCCGGTAGAGCTCAGCATACTGAGAGGTTTGGAGTCTCAGCTGTAGAATGCATATTCCCTGTCAAGGAAGCTTGAAGAGGCTTCTAATCTGCTTATTTCATAAACAGGTTAATAAGATGATTTCTCTAAAGCAATCAAAGAAATCAGTAATCTAACTGACAATAAACAAAAATGCCTGGTCGATTCATGTTGATGTATGGCAGAAGCCATCACAATATTGTAAAGTAATTATCTTCTAATTAAAAATAATTTTTAAAGTGCCTTTTCATTTAATACACAGTGTGGTTGAATGGGTGGGATGGAAATGCTATCATTTGATGAATCTTTGGATTAATATACTCTGCATATGCTGATATACTTTATTGTCAGTGAACAGGGACAGACATCAATTATAATATGAAATCTAGAATGAATAGCACAGAAAACTGTGAATTCTATATCTCTCCATTATGTGGAAATCAAATGGTGATGGAGCAGTTACAGTTCACCTGAATTTTATTCTGAGCATCAAAAAAGCAGAAAAGCAGCTACATATAAACAATCACTACTGGAAAATATAAGTAACTATTAAAAAAAATCACAGATGATTGGGTTAAATTATAGGTAATAGCAAATGCTTATCAATTCCTGTATCATTTGTCTTTTCTGGGAAATATATTTTTAGAACAATCTTACCTCCAGTCATTTCTCTAATACTTAGCTACTACATTCATAGCAGAATCTAAATAAGAAATACATTTTGAAATTGCACAGAACTCTGCAATACCTGATAAATTTTATCTCAAGTTGTTAGTTTGGGAATATAACAGAAGTAGGGACAAAAGGGTGAAGAAAACACAACAAAAAGCAAAGAAAATAATGTTGGTTGGTTGGCACTTCTCTAAACAAAAATGAGAAATTTTCCTTTCTTTATTTTAGTCTCACATTGTCCGCAAGGAATCAGAAAGCTTTTTCTAGACCCCTAATGCTTAATCCTTTGTTTGTGTACTTTACTGTATGCTCTGCTTCTGTGTCAGTATCAGTTAAAAAGGTTTTATGTAATAATAGATTGATTATTTTACATTTATAATTGCAAATCTGATTTAAAAGAGAAAGTTGTGGGCTAAACCACAGTTTTAGGATATTAACAACAAGGCATCACTAAACATTTCCTTATCCCAGGGAGATCATACCTGTGCATTGCACCTCCCATAACATCAAATATAGGAGGTCGAGTCCGTGGCTACTATGATCTTTCCAGATGGCCTGCAGTATGATGATGTAGTACCTACATGGGGTAAAAAGAGTCAGGAAGGGATATAGACATCTCTTGCTCCATCTGGGGTCAGTCTTGTTGTGCAGTAGACTGATGAGTCTTAGGAAAGACAAAGTGGGGCTCCCACTTCTGCAGGCAGGACTGGAGATTACCTGGCTTCTGACTGGGTTACAGGTATTTTGAAGGCAGGGCTCTCCACTGGCAAGAAGGCAGGTGTAGGTGTTTTCCTGGTCTCTCTAAACTTGCCCTTTATTTTTTTAAATATAAGTTCATGTATTTTAATTGGAGCCTAATTACTTTACAATATTGTATTGGTTTTGCCATACATCAACATGAATCTGCCATGGTATACACATGTTCCCCATCCTGAACCCCCTCCCTCCCCGTACCATCCCTTTGGGTCATCTCAGTGCACTTTACTGTTGTCTCCAGAGTCCACTCTCCTGACATTTCCTAAACCACTTTCTATCCATCCCCCATAGCCATTCTTTGACAACACCCAAAGTGTTGCCAAGAACCCCTCTTCTCCAGCTAATCTGCCCCCTCATGGCCCCTAGTAGTATTCTTTTTCAGTAACTTCAACTTCTACTTGATCCATCGTATTCATTTTCCATCATAAGCTTCCCTCAAGCTTATTTGCTGTTTCTTTTTTTCTGTCTCTCTGTGTACCTGGTGATGAAACTGAGTAGTCAGCTGGCACTCTTGGCATGTTCCTTGTCTGAATGCCAAAACTTGTTGCTCTGTCCTATTTAGAGGACCTGAGTTCTTGATGAGGAAATATGCTCTGCACAGAGACCAATACCATGTCAGCAATCATAGGGAGAAATACTTATTTTCCTTGCTAAGCAAATAGCTTATTACTGAAAACCACTAAGAGCTGAGAGAAGTCTGTATATAGGAAATGGCTTGAATCATAAAAGTCTTAGTTAGGCTTAACCTATTATATGTATACATAGAAGCATGCACAAGCACACAAACTCCAGCTGTTTATTTTTTATTTTTTTCCTTTTCTTTTGAATATGCCTTCTCTGGCAACTCCAAACCAAGAATTAAATCAAGTAGTATCTCAGTGGAAATCTGATCCAGCCCTGTTTCTGGCTGGAATTCACACAAAGGCTCAAAGCAGTGGGAGCATGGCTTCCTTCCAGGAATCACCAGGGACTGTTTTCTTTACTAGTATTTTATTCTACCTGGTTCATTCATTTCATTTCATTTCGGTCGCTCAGTTGTGTCTGACTCTTTGCGACCCCATGAATTGCAGCACGCCAAGCCTTCCTGTCCATCACCAACTCCCGGAGTTCACTCGAACTCACGTCCATTGAGTCAGTGATGCAATCCAGCCATCTCATCCTCTGTCGTCCCCTTTTCCTCCTGCCCCCAATCCCTCCCAGCATCAGAGTCTTTTCCAATGAGTCAACTCTTCACATGAGGTGGCCAAAGTACTGGAGTTTCAGCTTTAGTATCATTCCTTCTCAATAAATGGACTGTTGACTGGTACAAGGAAAGAATCTCAGTATTGGTTCTTTACCTGAAAATACTATGCAAGATTTATTTGATTCTCTAATGATTTCTAATTGCAGGTACTCTTAGCATATCCTTAGAGGTAATATGATATATAGTAGAAATGGATGAACCCCACAATGAGAATCAGAAGACCTAGATTTTAACCAGCACCCTGCAGTAGGAGAGCTTGGAAAGTCACCTTAAGGTTTCAGGTTGTGGGATAAGATTATCTCTAAATCTCTTTCTAGCTGTCAGTCAATGATTATACAATCTGCGAGTTCCAGTTTTATCCTTGTGGGACATAGTTTTAAATAGCCTAACATATACACATGTTATTTGTTGCCTTGGCAGTTTTATGAAAATTATTGGTTCCAGAATAAAAAAAACAAAAACAAAAACATAGTTATTCATAAAATTTTACTGCAAAAGAGACATTTGATTAAATTTTTCAGGTTTTTTTTTTTTCACTGCCTGCTGCTACCTGCTAAGTCGCTTCAGTCGTGTCCGACTCTGTGCGACCCCATAGACGGAAGCTCACCAGGCTCCCCTGTCCCTGGGATTCTCCAGGCAAGAACACTGGAGTGGGTTGCCATTTCCTTCTCCAGTGCATGAAAGTGAAAAGTCAAAGTGAAGTCGCTCAGTCGTGTCCGACTCTTAGCGACCCCACGGACTGGAGCCTACCAGGCTCCTCCGTCCATGGGATTTTCCAGGCAAAAGTACTGGGGTGGGGTGCCATTGCCTTCCCCGTTTCACTGCCTAGAGTACATCTTTTTACTTGTGAGCACTAAGGGAGGAGAGGAAAATAGATAGAGGAGGCACTGGGTTTTGAATTGTAGAAAACTGAAGGATTAAAGAAACAGAACTTTTCTTTTTCTCTGTTTTCAGAGGGAAAAAATGAAAGCAAATAAAGATGACAGAGGGAGAAATAAAAACTGGTGGATTCATTAGTTATTGTGTATATGGTTTTATTATTGTTATTGTTTAGTCACTAAGTCCTATCCAGCTTTTTTGCAGCCCCAGGAACTATAGCCCGCCAGGGTTCTCAGTCCATGGGAGTGGGTTGCCATTTCCTTCTCCAAGTGATCTTTCCCATCCAGGGATCAAACCTGCATCTCCTGCATTGGCAGGTGGATTCTTTGCCACTGAGCCACCTGGGAAGCCCCAGGAGACACACAAGATGCAGGTTCAATCCTTGGGCTGGGAAGATCACCTGGAGAAGGAAATGGCAACCCACTCCAGTATTCTTGACTGGAGAATTCCATGGACAGAGGAGCCTGGTGGGTTAGAGTCTATGGGGTCAAAAAGAGTCAGATACAACTGAGCTACTGAGTATACACTTACTATTTTGTAGAATTTATGAGACCTGGTACCAAGTTCACTAATTCTTAGATTTTGGAAACAAAAGTTATGGCTGTTTGACGATTGTGTTGGATGATGTACATACAGGCCCTAGCAAGGAGCCAGTCATCCTAGAGCAGTTCTTCTTGAACTTTCAAGTTCATGCAGATCACCTGGGAATCTTGATAAAATGTAGATTCTAACTCAGTGGGTCTAACTTTAAGCTGGGGCCTAAAACTCTGCATTTCTAAAGCGCCCAGATAATACCAAAACTATGAGTAACAAGGGCACAGATTTTTAATAACTACAGAGTGCCTTTGCCCTTCATCTTTCCCCTGCAAGAATAAGTACTTATTTACTTTGAAATGATGGATTGGAAGGTTGGTTTTAGTTGTTTTGAGTTTGTTTTTTTTTTTTTTTTTTTTTCTGATCAGTATGCCTGTTTTGTATCAAAGTCATCTGTCACCTATAGTCAGGACAAAGGACACCAGCAGTGTATCATTTTCAAGTCATCTCATGTCAACCTGCTGGGACAAGTTCCCCAAACTTTCACTCAGCTCTGTGATCCTTTCCATCTTTCAGCCACTGCTGCCAGCTCTCAAATGCTAAAAATTATTGATTAAAGTCATCTCTTTCCTTTACACTAGAAAGACAAGTGTTCTCAGTAAAATTCTTTGCCTCTGCTTGTTTCAAACTTCCCCCTGTTAAGAAAATGTAACAACAAAAAACTTTCATGCTCTTCCAGGCTTGTGGTTTTACATTTTTTTTTTTCTGTTTCTCCAAGTGATAGCAAAAGGCCTAGCAACCATTTTCTTGACTTTCTAGCTCTTTCAGTAAATAATAGAAGATAATTTACTCTCCTTCTGTGTGATTGGAGCATATTTTAAATTATCCATTTAAGCTGGGTCTGTAATTAAAATTACGTGGGCATTTAGGACATTATTCTGCAAAAAATGCTCTGTGGGCTTTCTTTGATCTAGCTCATAGAGTCCAGATGCAAAGCAGCATAAAAACATTGAGGGAAAAATCAACCATATCTTGGGTTCATATACTGATCAAGTTATTTGCCAGCTCTTAGGCAAAAGCCATAGATATGTCTTTCCAGGAAATTAAGTTTCTCCCAGAGTCAGCAAGAAACTTGGAATCTTCTCTTACTGCACTTAAATTGAAGGCAGTCCTATTTCTTCTTGTCCCAGTATGTTGAAGAGCAATAGCTCTTTAAAAATAAACAGCAAACAAAGAAATATATGCCTGTGAGAGATTCTATGATTTTTTTTACAAATATTCTCTTCCCACCTGACAATAGGATTACACATCTCTACCATTTCTAAATGATGCGCAAGTTTCCCTCCCATTGGTATCAAGTGGTTATGTGACTTGCTTTGGCCAATGAAATAGCAGAATTTGTGTACCCCCTATATGCACAGAAGCCCCAAGTACTATTAATAGTTCTGTCTCAGGCCCTCTGCCATGAGAAGGTCATGAGCCAAGTGAGAGCTATTCCGTGAACCTGGCCCTGAAATGAAGAAGACACATGGAGAAGGATTAGAGTTGCCATTGACTTACAGGCAACAAATCGCAGCGGGGAAGAAATAAATCTTCTTGTCAGAGTCATTGAGATTTTAAGATTGTTAGCACAGCATAAGATGAAAAAGAAAAAGATGACCAGATCAGTGCCATGAAACCTATACATTTAAAGGGAAGAAGAATGAAACCCCTCAACTACAGAACTAAAAGTGAACAAAATAATCATATAATTGTCTACAGAAATTTTCAAAGGTAAGAACTCGAAGGTCATATTCTTCCTTGTGCCTCAGGAAATCTATACCAGGAAAGATTTCCCTAGTATATATACTAGGGAAGGTGTTTATATTTCACATGGATTCTTTTGCTGTTTATTTAGGAGTACCTGTCTTGAATACTTGAGAGGAAAATGACTGTGAGGTGTGTATCGGAAAATAAAAAACAGACTATTACTATTCTCATGTATGTAATGGGTATAATTGTAAGTGCTGTAATATATTTACTATCCTTTATCTAGAACTAAGAAAAATAAGGTAAACCTGAAGATTTATATGCAATATTTTAAAAGAAGGAAATAAGATTTCTCTGTATTCTAGGAAAAATTCATTCTTTCTAATGAATGTCAACATAACAACAGAAAAGATAACAAAGCAGACTAAGATCTATGAGAAAGTTTGTTATGATTACTTATAATTATTTAAAAATTATTATATTTTATTAATATTATTTTGCCAGATAATCTATGTGATTTAATCATGATAATCTGAGTCAAACCTTTGGCACCTACATTGTAACTAGAAAGCTTTTTAGTCACAGGGGAATAAAAAGAGCTTTAATAATTCATCATTAATGTATCTTTATGCCTTCATTTCACTTCAGCCCACAAGCCAGTAGTGGAACAGATTCAAAAAAATGACCTCTAAATAAGGAAGTGTAATTACTCAGAGTCAAAAGTATGGTTAATCATATGTTTTTTTAAACTCTAGCAAAAATGCAATTTAACAGTCTCCTACGTCTCAGTGATTCATGAATGCTATATTTATGCATATTCATGAAAGAAAGACATAAAAAGAATACTTTGTCACTTTTTCCCCTCATTTTGATGTAGGCAGAACAGATACTAAAATGACACCTAAGCCATCTGTTCATCTGAAAACTAGAACTCCACGTGATTGGCCACACAGTACCCTGATGATCTGGGCTTTCAGGATTCATGATTGCCTTTAGCTATTTGGACACAAAAGTTGGAGAAAAAACAATATCAAAATTTGGGACCCTAAACATTTTATCAAATGACTGTTTATTTTTAATAGCTATTTTCATTACACTAAATGTTTACAGTAATCACTCGAATTTGACTTAAGGTTGGTATTTTATAAATTCAATTGAGCACATAATTTTATCCAGAAAGACTTATTAAGAAAGGCTCTTCTGTTTATCCCCAGAGAGTAAAAGACATTTGAACTAGTGAGTATAGAATTAAAAAAAAAAAAAAAGACAAGACAAAACAAAAAAGCCCTTTTAAGTAATGTGACCATATGGTTTCTCATCTAATTTGGAAAACTTTTTAGAGTAAAAATGTTCCTACTAAACATTATCTAAGGATTGTCCCAGGCAAACCAGGATGTATAGTCATACTGGCTGTAGGAAAAACTGCAATATAAATGCTGAATCAAAATTAATACAACCATTGACCTATGTCAGAAGTTTGTTTTAATTGGGTTCATGGGAAACTTCTTACATTTGTTCAACCACTTTACTGACTACAAAGAAAGGGGGGCTGTCAAGAAAGGGCTTAGTGAAATTAAGTTGCCTGCTCTAACAGCTGACGGCTTTGATGATGGACAGAATGTGTAAGAACTTTATGGATAGTGTGTTATTTATTCCTTACTACAGCATAATGATATAGTCTCTCTATTTTACAAACCATAAAATTGAGTTTTAGAGATATTCAATAATTTGTCCAACTCCATTCATCTAGTGTAAAGTGGAGCCTGACTCAAACTCAGTTCTATCCGGTTAGCAAAAACTACACTCTTTTTTAAAGCTACTGAGAATTTTCCCCTTAGGTCCAGGCTTTATCAGACTAGAAGGCAAAAGTCAGGAGAATCTTTCCTACTTCAGAGAAGAGAATGAATATCTAAGCTCACTCTTTTATGTAGCATCAAAGCCATCCTCAGATTAACAGCTATTAGAGTCTTGGCTTGTCCTATGTGAGACACAAAATGTTGGGTCTAAGAGCTAAAGGTAATTCTAATCACCTCAAGAGAAATCCGATGTAGTCTAGAGGACAAAAGGTGGAATTTGTGCTCAAACAACTTGGGATTGATAACTGTTGGGTGACTTTGGGAAAAGTGTTCTGCCTCTCAAAGTTCTAGTGTTCCCATCTGGTACTATTTACCTTACAGAATTGAAAGAACCACAGTAAATTAGATTAGCTCTATGGTGGAAAACTATACAATGCCTGGAACATATTAAAATCATGTATATGGAATGTTAATTTTATTACTTCTCCTTACTGATAGTAGTGAAGGGCTTCAACATAGATAATGGGACGGGAAAGAAATTTGAAAAAGAAGATCTGGGTTTAAGTCCTAGTTCTGCTGTTTGTCAGCTATTTAACCTGGAGATAATCTCTGAGACTCAATTGCCTCACCTTTAAGTGAATATTATAATAATAGGTTCCCTTAATATCTCTCAGGATCACTGTAAATTACATATGAAAGGTCTTTATAAAAGATCATGTAAAAGTTCTTTTGCAAATATGCACACAAAAGTTCTTTATAAATAATGATTCCAAATATAGTTACTATCACTGTCTTCTTCATCATCACCACATCTTCTTTGTGACTAGGACAATAGCTATCTACAATAACTTTACTTGTTAACCGTGAACACTGGACTTCAAGTGAAAATGATACATTGGTCTTCAGAAAACACTTTGAGAACCACTTAGTAGAATACCACTGAGTGGCAACCCACTCTAGTATTCTTGCCTGGTTAATTCCATGGACAGAGGAGTCTGGAAGGCTACAGTCCATGAGGTTGCAAAGAGTTGGCAAAGAGGGAGTGGTATAATCTAAGGTTCAAAATGCAGGTTTAAATAGAATTTGGGAGTCTTTAAAGACCTGAAAGACATTTGGAATCCCTGAAGTTTTTTTTGCCAGAGTGGTGGCATGTACTGTGTTGGGATAGGAGATAGTAGCATGAAAATGTGTACACATTTGATGGTGTTTCCTGAGTAATAAATCCACTGCCAACAGTAGGGTCTATCCAGAGCCAATAACAGTTCAACTTGATAAGAACTTCAAATACATATCCTAGGAATGTGATAAAAAAACCTGATATATTATTTTGTTGGTGGAGGTTTCAGAATACTTCTCTGGGAACTTTTGTGATGATGGAACTATTCTGCATGGTATTGGCATAGTGGACATATGACTATGTTTTTGTCAAAGTCCATAAAAGTGTGTACCATAAAAATGAAGTTATTGCATGCAAATTTAGAAAATCAAACAGGATGTTGAGAAAACCCAAGATAGAACACAGACTATGACAAATGAATCTAACTGTGTAACAAATGAATCATATAACCACACTGAAACACGTGAGGAGGAAAGGAGCTGATCTGAGGAACTTCATAAAATTATCTTTTGATTTGATACTGTCAGGCTAAAGATAAAAATGAACTGTACTCAAGCTGGTAAATTTATTTCTCATGAGATTATGGTTAGCAATTCTAAAACTAATATTACATATATACTAGGGTTGAACAAGTAAGTAAATATATTAGACTAGAGTCAGCTTTCACATTATCTAAGAAAGGAATTACAAATAAGCAAAAACAAAATGTTAGAATTAACTATGCGGTAGTTATACGGAGAAGGCAATGGCACCCCACTCCAGTACTCTTGCCTGGAAAATCCCATGGACAGAGGCGCCTGGTAGGCTGCAGTCCATGGGGTCGCTAAGAGTCGGACACGACTGAGCGACTTCACTTTCCCTTTTCCCTTTCATGCATTGGAGAAGGAAATGGCAACCCACTCCAGTGTTCTTGCCTGGAGAATCCCAAGGACAGGGGGGCCTGGTGGGCTGCCATCTATGGGGTCGCACAGAGTCGAACATGACTGAAGCAACTTAGCAGCAGCAGTTTATTGGAGTTGGAGATAACCACTATGAACTTATTTTTATTTTAATACACAGAAATAGATACAGAAAGAAATATAGATATACATTCCCTAGTACTGCCTTCTGAGATGCCAAGAGCAGTGATACCACATTAGTGGCAAGCACGTGCATTGATAGCACCCAGATCTAGGTTCCTAATACCATTCTCCAATAAAAGAGAGAAGGCATCCTTGGATAAATGGCTGATTCTAGGACTGGGCAGGTAAAATGCAAGGTGAGCCTGGAACAGTTTGTGACACCAAGATATAAGGAAGTGAATTTAAAAAAAGGATGAGTGATGCTGAAAAACATGACAAAAACTGGGACAATTTTGAGCTACAAAATAAATGTTGATAGTACTGAGCTATAACTGAGTTGGGTGATGGACAGGGAGGCCTGGCGTGCTGTGATTCATGGGATCGCAAAGAGTCAGACATGACTGAGCAACTGAACTAATTCATACTGATAAAATAAATGTTTTAATAAAATGAAGGGGAAGGAGTAATCATCCCTTAAAGAAGAATTCCAATTAATAAATTTAAGAATGAGAGAAATACAAAACCACTGTCAGAGCACCATAGTAGTAATTGTTGCAGGTATGGTCTGTGGATGTTAAAATAAGGGGAAATTTTAAAAGAGAAAGAAGATATCTGCATATCCTCAAAATATTTCCCACCAATTACTATGGTGATTTTAACATATGTCCACAAATTATTAGATATTCCCCCCTCTAGAAATGGAGCTTAATTCTTCTCCCATTTGGTACCAGGGAATCCCTGGTAACTCAGATGGAAAATAAACTGCCTATTATGAGGAAGACCTGGGTTCCATCCTTGCAGTGACCTACAGCAAAAGAATGGAGTATAAAAAGGAAAAATAGTAACTTTACACTGGAGAAACATCATAGAAACTGTCATATCAAACAACTGTAGTTAACCAGTAAGAAGACATATTGATAAAATACTCCCCCAATATGATAGGAAAAGAAGGGCATATCAGCTCTGTGAGTTTCTTTCCCCAAATATATAAATCTAAATTGATGACCATCCTGCAAAACATATCAATCAGTAAGTCTAAGTGTAAAGATTAAAAAAAAAAAAAAAAAAAAAACAAGAAGAATAACCAAATGCATATCGCAGACTGGAGGAGGCTAAAGAGACAAGAGAGGAAAATGCAATAGGGTACCCTGGATTGGATCTTGTAAAACAAAAGGATATTAGTGGAAAAACTGGGAAAATCTGAATACAATCTATAGTTTAATTAATGATATTATACTATTGTTAATATCCAAGTATTGATAATTTTGTTCATAGCATCACTATGAACAAAACTAGTGCTGCTGCTGCTGCTGCTAAGTCGCTTCAGTCGTGTCCAAATCTGTGCGACCCCATAGAGGGCAGCCCACCAGGCTCCCCCATCCCTGGGATTCTCCAGGCAAAAACACTGGAGTGGGTTGCCATTTCCTTCTCCAATGCATGAAAGGGAAAAGTGAAAGTGAAGTCGTTCAGTTGTGTCCAACTCTTAGTGACCCCATGGACTGCAGCCCATCAGGCTCCTCCACTCATGGGATTTTCCAGGCAAGAGTACTGGAGTGGGGTGCCATTGCCTTCTCTGAAAGTTAGTGCAGGTGCTGGAACTCCAGTTTAGCTATTTCAAATCTTAAAAGATGATGCTGTCAAAGTGCTGAACTCAACATGCCAGCTAATTTGGAAAACTCAGCAATGGCCACAGGACTGGAAAAGGTCAGATTTCATTCCAATCCCAAAGAAAGGCAATGCCAAAGAATGTTCAAATACCATACAGTTGCACTCATCTCACACTCTAGTAAGTTTAGTTCAATTCAGTTCAGTCGCTCGGTAGAATCTGACTAATAGCGACCCTATAGACTGCAGCATGCCAGGCTTACCTGTAAATTACCAACTCCTCGAGCTTACTCAAACTCATGTCCATTATGTTGGTAATGCCATCCAACCCATCTAATCCTCTGTTGTCACCTTCTCTTCTCACCTTCAATCTTGCCCAGCATCAGTGTCTTTGCAAATGAGTTAGTTCGTCGTATCAGGTGGCCAAAGTATTGGAGTTTCACCTTTAGCATCAGTTGTTCCTAAGAATATTCAGGACTGATTTCCTTTAGGATGGTCTAGTTGGATCTCCTTGCTGTCCAAGGGACTGTCAAGAATCTTCTCCAACACCACAGTTCAAAAGCATCAATTCTTCAGCGCTCAGCTTTCTTTATAGTCCAACTCTCACATCCATACATGACTACTGGAAAAACCATAGCTTTGACTAGATGGACCTTTGCCAGCAAAGTAATGTCCCTGCTTTCTAATATGATGTCTAGGTTAATCATAACTTTTCTTACAAGGAGCAGATCAGATCAGATCAGATCAGTCGCTCCAGTCATGTCCGACTCTTTGCAACCCCATGAACTGCAGCACGTCAGGCCTCCCTGTCCATCACCAACTCCTGGAGGTCACTCAGACTCACATCCATCGAGTCTGTGATGCCATCCAGCCATCTCATCCTCTGTCGTCCCCTTCTCCTCCTGCCCCCAATCCCTCCCAGCATCAGAGTCTTCTCCAACGAGTCAACTCTTTGCATGAGGTGGCCAAAATACTGGAGTTTCAGCTTTAGCATCATTCCTTCCAAAGAAATCCCAGGGCTGATCTCCTTCAGAATGGACCAGTTGGATCTCCTTGCAGTCCAAGGGACTCTCAAGAGTCTTCTCCAACACCACAGTTCAAAAGCATCAATTCTTCGGTGCTCAGCCTTCTTCACAGTCCAGCTCTCACATCCATACATGACCACAGGAAAGACCATAGCCTTGACTAGGCAAACCTTTGTTGGCAAAGTAATGTCTCTGCTTTTGAATATGCTGTCTAGGTTGGTCATAACTTTCCTTCCAAGGAGTAAGTGTCTTTTAATTTCATGGCTGCAGTCACCATCTGCAGTGATTTTGGAGCCCAGAAAAATAAAGTCTGACACTGTTTCCACTGTTTCTCCATCTATTTCCCATGTAGTGATGGGACCAGATGCCATGATCTTCATTTTCTGAATGTTGAGCTTTAAACCAACCTTTTCACTCTCCACTTTCACTTTCATCAAGAGGCTTTTTAGCCCCTCTTCACTTTCTGCCATAAGGGTGGTGTCATCTGCATATCTGAGGTTATTGATATTTCTCCCAGCAATCTTGATTCCAACTTCTGTTTCTTCCAGTCCAGCGTTTCTCATGATGTACTCTGCATATAAGTTAAATAAACATGGTGACAATATGCAGCCTTGACGTACTCCTTTTCCTATTTGGAACCAGTCTGTTGTTCCATGACCAGTTCTAACTGTTGCTTCCTGACCTGCATACAGATTTCTCAAGAGGCAGATCAGGTGATCTGGTATTCCCATCTCTTTCAGAATTTTCCACAGTTTATTGTGATCTACACAGTCAAAGGCTTTGGCATAGTCAATAAAGCAGAAATAGATGTTTTTCTGGAACTCTCTTGCTTTTTCCATGATCCAGTGGATGTTGGCAATTTGATCTCTGGTTCCTCTGCCTTTTCTAAAACCAGCTTGAACATCAGGAAGTTCACGGTTCACATATTGCTGAAGCCTGGCTTGGAGAATTTTGAGCATTACTTTACTAGCGTGTGAGATGAGTGCAATTGTGCGGTAGTTTGAGCATTCTTTGGGATTGCCTTTCTTTGGGATTGGGATGAAAACTGACCTTTTCCAATCTTGTGGCCACTGCTGAGTTTTCCAAATTTGCTGGCATATTGAGTGCAGCACTTTCACAGCATCATCTCTCAGGATTTGGAATAGCTCCACTGGAATTAAGGAGCAAGTATCTTTTAATTTCATGGCTGCAGTCACCATCTGCAGTGATTTTGGAGCTCAGGAAAATAAAATCTCTCACTGTTTCCATTGTTTCCCCATCTATTTGCTATGAAATGATGGGAACAGATGCCATGATCTTTGTTTTCTGAATTCTGAATTTTAAGCCAACTTTTGCACTTTCCTCTTTCATTTTCATCAAAATGCTTTTTAGTTCTTCTTTGCTTTCTGCCATAAGTTAAATAAGCAGAGTGACAAAATACAGCATTGACATACTCCTTTCCCAATTTGGAACTGGTCTGTTGTTTCATGTCCATTTCTAACTGCTGCTTCTTGACATGCATACAGACTCTCAGGAGGCAGATCAGGTGATCTTGTATTCCCATCTCTTTAAGAAGTTTCCACCGTTTGTTGTGATCCACACAGTCAAAGGCTTTGGTGTAGTCAATAAAGCAGAAGTAGATGTTTTTCTAGAACTCTCAATTTTTGGTGATCCAGCAGATGTTGGCAATTTGATCTCGGGTTCCTCTGCCTTTTCTAAAACTAGCTTGAACATCTGGAAGTTCATGGTTCATGTACTGTTGAAGTATGGCTTATAAAATTTTGAACATCACTTTGCTAGTATGTGCTGCTGCTGCTGCTGCTAAGTCACTTCAGTCGTGTCTGACTCTGTGCAACCCCATAGACAGCAGCCCACCAGGCTCCCTCATCCCTGGAATTCTCCAGGCAAGAACACTGGAGTGGGTTGCCATTAAGTGAGATGAGTGCAATTGTGTAGTAGTTTGAGCATTCTTTGGCATTGCTTTTCTTTGGGATTGGAATGAAACTGACCTTTTCCAGTCCTGTGGCCACTACTGAGCTTTCCAAATTTGCTGGCATATTGAGTGCAGCACTTTCACAGCATCATCTTTCAGGATTTGAAATAGCTCAACTGGAATTCCATCTCCTCCACTAGCTTTGTTTAAAGTGATGCTTCCTAAGGCCCACTTGACTATACACTTCAGAATGTCTATCTCTAGGTGAATGATCACACCATTGTGGTTATCTGGGTCATGAAGACTTTTTTGTATAGTTCTGAGTATTCTTGACATCTCTTCTTAATATCTTCCACTTCTGTTGAGTTGATACCATTTAAGTCCTATATTGGGCCCAACTTTGCATGAAATGTTCCCTTGGTATCTCTAATTTCTTGAAGAGATTTCTAGTCTTTCCCATTCCGTTGTTTTCCTCTATTTCTTTGCATTGATCACTTTCTTATCTCTCCTTGCTGTTCTTTGGAACTCTGCATTCAAATGGGTATATCTTCCCTTTTCTCCTTTGGGTTTTTCTTCTCTTCTTTTCACAACTATTTGTAAGGCCTCCTCAGACAACCATTTTGCCTTTTTGCATTTCTTTTTCTTGGGGATGGTCTTGATCACTGCCTCCTGTGCACTGTCACAAACCTCTGTCCATAGTTCTTCAGGCACTCTATCAAATATAATCCCTTAAATCTAATTGTCACTTCCACTCTATAATTGTAAGAGATTTGATTTAGGTCATACCTGAATGGTCTAGGGATTTTCCCTACTTTCTGCAATTTAAATCTGAATTTGGCAATAAGGAGTTCATAATCTGAGCCACAGTCAGCTCCCAGTCTTTTTTTTTTTTTTTTTTTTTTTGCTGACTATATAGAGCTTCTATATTCTTTGGCTGCAAAGAATATAATCAATCTGATTTTGGTGTTGACTATCTGGTGATGTCCATGTGTAGAGTCTTCTCTTGTATTTTTGGAAGAGTGTATTTGCTATGATCAGTGCATTCTCTTGGCAAAACTCTATTAGCCTTGTGCAGAATGCTGCACAAGGACATTCTGTACTCCAAGGCCAAATTTGCCTCTTACTCCAGATATTTCTTGACTTCCTACTTCCTACAAAATCTCCAAGTCAGGCTTCAACAGTACATGAGCCATGAACTTCCAATGTTCAAGCTGGATTTAGAAAAGGCAGAGGAACCAGAGATCAAACTGCCAACATCTGTTAGATCATTGAAAAACCAAGGGAGTACCAGAAAAACATCTACTTTTGCTTTATTGACTACACCAAAGCCTTTGACTATGTGGATCACAAAAAACTGTGGAAACTTCTTAAAGAGATGGGCATACCAGACCACCTGACATGCCTCCTGAGAAATCTATATGCAGGTCAGGAAGCAACAGTTAGAACTGGACATGGAACAACAGATTTGTTCCAAATCTGGAAAAGGTGTACATCAAGGCTGTATATTGTCACCCTGCTTATTTAACTTATATGCAGAGTATATCATTTTCAGTGCTGGGCTGGATGAAGCCCAAGCTGGAATCAAGATTTCCAGGAAAAATATCAATAACCTCAGATATGCAGATGACAGCACCCTTATGGCAGAAAGAAAAGAAGACCCAAGGAGCCTCTTGATGAAAGTGAAAGAGGAGAGTGAAAAAGTTGGCTTAAAACTCAACATTCAGAAAATGAAGATCATGGCATCTGGTCCCATCACTTCATGGCAAATAGGTGGGGAAACAATGGAAATGGTGAGAGACTTTATTTTCCTGGGTTCTAAAGTCACTGCTGGTGACTGCAGCCATGAAATTAAAAGACGCTTGCTCCTTGGAAGAAAAGTTATGATCAACCTAGACAGCATATTAGAAAGCAGGGACATTACTTTGCTGGCAAAGATCCATCTAGTCAAAGCTATGGTTTTTCCAGTAGTCGTGTGTAGATGTGAGAGTTGGACTATAAAGAAAGCTGAGCGCTGAAGACTGATGCTTTTGAACTGTGATGTCAGAGAAGACTCTTGAGAATCCCTTGGACTTCAAGGAGATCAAACCAGGCAATCCTAAAGCAAATCAGTCCTGAATATTCATTTGAAGGACTGATGCTGAAGCTGAAACTGCAGTTCCTTGAACACCTGATGCAAAGAACTGACACATTTGAAAAGACCCTGATGCTGGGAAAGATTGAAGGTGGGAGAAGAAAGGGATGACAGAGGATTAGATGGTTGGATGGCATCACCAACTCAATGGACATAATTTTGAGCAGGCTCCCAGAGTTGGTGATGGACAGGGAAGCCTGGCATGCTGCAGTCCATTAGGTTGCAGAGAGTCAGACATGACTGAGAAACTGAACTGAACTGATTGATAATTTTATTATTTATAATTGATATTTAATAACTGATAATTGCATAAGATTTTCATTTTAGAGGAAGATAGGTGAAAAGTATATGGGGACTCTGTTCTATGACCCCTCTATACATATAAAATTAAAAGTTAAAAAATTATGTCAAAATAAAGACTTTGCCTTATTAAAAATGATGAACAAATTAATTTATCCAATGGAATTAAGCAATTGGAAATACTAGAAATATTTTTTAATACTTGCTTTCTTCCTCACATTGATTTATTTTCTCCAAGTGTCTGATATAATTTTCAGAGAATTTTGAACCTGCCATTCCATCTCTCCCATACCACCTCCAGCCAGCATTTATCTGGAATAGAATCAACTTTCTCAAGCTTTACCATACTCAAAAATCAGCAATGCCAAGCTCTCACCAATACCAACTCAGGATTTACTCTCCTGCTTTCCTATCTCACCCAGTTATTTTGTGTAATTCTCTAGGTGGTTGTTTCTCAGATAAGCCTTCCCAAAGGCATTTGCATTTTCCATAAAGATATGTGAAAGATAAACTATACTTCCTTAAGGGACTAATTTTTTAACTGCAAGCTATTAGGCTTTATAGAATGTGGGTGCCTGTAGTGGAAGAAAATCTGAATTCTTCAAATCAAACTAGAGAATATTTCTAAAGCCATTCCAACTCACAGCCTTCCTAATGTAAGGGTTTTTCATCCTTTGTCAGAGAAGGCAATGGCACCCCACTCCAGTACTCTTGCCTGGAAAATCCCATGGCAGGAAGAGCCCGGTAGGTTGCAGTCCATGGGGTCGCTAAGAGTCAGACAAGACTAAGCGACCTCACTTTCACTTTTCTCTTTCATGGATTGGAGAAGGAAATGTCAACCCACTCCAGTGTTCTTGCCTGGAGAATCCCAGGGACAGGGGAGCCTGGTGGGCTGCCGTCTATGGGGTCGCACAGAGTCGGACACGACTGAAGCAACTTAGCAGCAGCAGCAGCAGCATCCTTTCCCAAATGTGCTTTCCACATTCCTAATCATTTCATGCAAAATAAAAATTAGACATCTGTTGAGATATTTTCAGTTCTCTATTTTACACATCTGTTGTTCTTTGACCCTTCTTATTAGGAAGATTTGTCACCATATGTAGTCATAAAAAAGACAGGAGAAATAGGTTAATTTATGTGTAACTTCAAAACAGAATATATACTCCTCCCCTCCATGGTTTGCACTTTGGGAATATAATTTTCCCTCTCTTTTCCGTTGGGTTTCATCTTCCCTGAATGGAGTTGTATGAGTATGTGTTTATTAACTTGTGTGTGTAAGTAGAAAATATATACAATTCATATCAAAACATTGTCACCGAGAGGATAGAATAGTAACTTGTTGTACATAAATTCTTTTTCTTAGAATTGTATATATATCCAAGACAATATGTGCAACGGGATTCATACATTATCATGATAAATGCTTCTGAAATTGCCGAGTAAGCCAGGAAATTTAATTTGACATAATGGTCATATTGTTTCAATTTTTCAAATAGTAAAGAAATTTGTTTCCATTCACTGATAGAGCTATGTGCACCTCTCTCTTCAGCACATGCTTCCCATTTCTGTCTAGCCAATCTTTTGACTAGGTAATAAGTACATTGTCTCAGACATATAAGAATTTCAGACATATTACATGGAAATATGGGTTCTATGCTTCAAGTGCTAAAATCTATCAGGGAAACCCCTGTTTCAGTGCCATGTAGAGACTGCTATTGTGCCTTAAGTTTTGATGAATCTGGCTCTCAGAATTCATCTAGAAACTATTTTATTTTCATTTAAAGAGAAAAGGTTTAGCAACTTATATCTTATAGTACATTAAATAATATTCTCTAGAGAACAAACGTATAGACATCAAGAGGGGAGGAGGGGATGAGGTGAATTGGGATTGACAAATATATATACCACTATGTATAAAATATATAACTAATGAGAACTTACTGTATAATGTGGGGAACTCTATTCAGTGTTCTGTGGTAACTTAAATGAGAAGGAAATCCAAAAAAATAGAGGAAATATGTATATATATATATAGCTTATTTGCTTTGTTTTTCTGTTTGCGGCAGAAAATAACGCAACATTGTAAAGCAACTATACTCCAATAATTTTTAAAAAGTATTATCTAAATAGGTATGTCAAGTTCAGGACTTTGTACCATCTTTTATAATCTAGTTACATCAAGTATAAGATGATCTATATTCATTATATAACACTGTAGAAAATACAGTTTACTAAATATACAGGCTAATATTTAAGAACATTATCAGATAGAAATCTAAACAGAAACTTGGAAGAATTTCTCAAGGATCTTTTCCTCAAACCTGTGTATTATTAATACCTCATTGATGGATTTGAGAGTTGAACTGTGAAGAAGGCTGAGCGCCAAAGAATTGATGCTTTTAAACTGTGGTGTTGGAGAAGACTCTTGAGAGTCCCTTGGACTGCAAGTCCATTCTGAAAGAGATCAGCCCTGGGATTTCTTTGGAAGGAATGATGCTAAAGCTGAAACTCCAGTGCTTTGGCCACCTCATGTGAAGAGTTGACTCATTGGTAAAGACTCTGATGCTAGGAGGGATTGGGGGCAGGAGAAGGGGACGACAGAGGATGAGATGGTTGGATGGCGTCACTGACTCGATGGATGTGAGTCTGAGTGAACTCCAGGAGGTGGTGATGGACAGGGAGGCCTGGCGTGCTGCGATTCATGGGGTCGCAAAGAGTCAGACACAACTGAGAGAATGAACTGAACTGAACTGAACTGAACTGAAGGTGAAGGACACTTGAAGATATTTCCAATCCATAGGGTTACAAAAATCAACAAAGGAACACTAGAAGAGATTTTTATCTGTTCAAAGATAGAGTGCAAACAGTCTTACCAAAGAATATTTATCTTCTTTCAATAAATCTTTGCTAACTTCATTTTCTTAAATAACCTACAAACGGAATAGAATTTGACAAAACATTAATCTTTGAACATTAACTGGCTGTTTGTATGTTCTGTGTATACTTAGCTGGAGTCATCAAATTTTCACTCTTGGTCACTATTTAGAGTAGCAGGTTAATTTTATACTTCCTTTAGGCATATATATGGTATATATATGTTCACTATATATATATATCTTAGCTATATATCTTCTGCAAATAGTAAACATTCTAAAGGCTTCCCAGGTGGGTCAGTGGTGAAGAATCTGCCTGCCAATGCAGAGGTCGCAGGAGACATGGGTTGAATCCTGGGGTTGGGAAGATCCCCTGGAGAAGGAAACGGCAACTCACTCCAGGATTCTTGTCTATATAATCCTATGGACAGGAGCCTGAGGGCTATAATCCAGGGGGTCACAAAGGGTGGGAAGCGACTACACATACACACAGACATTCTAAAAATACTATTCTTGTGTTTCAGAGAACATTATGAACCAAGACTCAGAAAGAAAATTCTCTTTCTCTTTCTAAGGCAGGGAGGGTGACTTGACACACAGACTTATTTCCTCTTCTCTCCCCTGGCAGACATTGCTAATCAGCCTTGATCTTTTTTGCTACTTAGCTAATTACAGCCTCCAAATACCCACTGCTGCTGCTGCTGCTAAGTCGCTTCAGTCATGTCCGACTCTGTGAGACCCCATAAACGGCAGCCCACCAGGCTCCCCCATCCCTGGGATTCTCCAGGCAAGAACACTGGAGTGGGTTGCCATTTCCTTCTATCAGTCAGTTATGATTGACATGTAAGAAGTACCTATTTTCTTAGAGACATCTGAGAATGACTAGCTATTTAAACTGGGATATGATGTAAAATATATGTGATCTGTAATTTGGTACTAAGCAGAGATCAGAGCAGCCATAACTACAGCTTCTCAATTCATTACTTCCAAGGTTAGTAATGCTTTCTCAAATTCAGTTCCAAGTGGCTGCTTTCCATCTATCAGAGGAAAAGGAATCCTTTGAAAGATTTGCCCTTACAGGAGGGATGGAGAAAATCAAAATTGTTGAGTACTTTGGCGTACTTGTTTTTCACTGGCAATACTGAAAAGATCTTGAGCTTAGAGATCTTGATTTCCTGGATTTGTTGCGCTGAAGCTTCCTCTTTAAATACCTGAACTGCTGTCATTTCAGCCTTCTAGTGGGCTCTACATGCAGGACATCTTTGGCTCTGTAACCTGGCAAATGAAATCCAGAGGAGAAAAATTTCAGGAGCTTGATGCTCAAAGTGATTCTCTAATCAAGAGAATTAAGAAATTCAGCCTCAAGGTTTTCTTGTAGGTTGTCTAAATCTTTTTATCAGGAAAAAGAAGAGAGTAGGGCTCTGTGAAAAAGTACTGTCCCAGAATAGAGATTTAATAACCTATGCTGAATTTCTTGGAACTTGGGGGCAATAATAGGATGCAGAGAGTGAAAACCCCAATATAATAGATGATTTTCTGGATGCAAACTCTTCACCTTTTGAACAATTAAGTGACTCATTCTTCCTTAAAACAGAAACTCTCTATCTTGGAAGCTGAAGAACACCCCCTGATAATTAAATGGCCTCTGCTAGTAGCAGCTGACATATACTGAGAGAATAATAAGATTGTTTGATTTTTATATTAGTATTTCATTTTTTAAAAAATATTGTCTCTAAATAGCAGCTTAATATTGTCTAATTAGCAAAATAATATGACCTACAATTAGCTCTTGATTGACGTATGTCTCATTCATACTTCATTAAGGCCCAGTTTTTCAATAATAGAAAAACCAATATTAAAAAAAATATTTTTAGGTTTAAAAAGTTATTTAAACCATTTTATTTGCCTACTCTAGCATCTAATATGTCTGAAAAGCTTAAAGATGAAAGTCAAACAGCAAAATTATTTTTATTCACAAAAGTATTCATTAAAGCAATGAATCTTCATTTAGGATGCTGATTTGATTGTTGCAATGTAAGTCCTTTTCTACAAGCCAAATTTACAATTAAATATTACTTTTAAATCTTTTAAATGTTCTATGATGAAGATATTTGATACTAACCAAAGGAAATATAATATAAAGGATAGGAATTCTGTACCTAATTAAATCTAATTATTAGAAATATGTTAATAATATATCTACACACTCAATTTTGATTTTAATAATATAACAACATAAGTTATTTTGAAAGCCATCAGCTATTAACTTTTTTTTTTTTTTTTTTTGCATGTTGGCTTTGTATGCAACCACAGTCAGGTAAAATTTTCAAAAACTATGCACAAACAGATGTGAATCCTTCTCTGTATTCCTAGAAAAGGATAGAAACTGTTATAGCAATATATTTCAGATGACGTATGTCTCAGCTATGACTTAAAAATATCTCCATTGTACCATTCCTTTTAAACCTTTTCATCTGAAAGGCTTATCTATGAGTCAGATTTCTGCTCTTATGACACATTCTGATAGTGTCTGGCCTACTTCTATGGCTTAAAGTGGGTTCATTAAAATGAAGTACATTAACATATAAGCCACAGACTGAAGATGAAATTGCCTTAAATAACTACCAAGGAAGTAGGTGTAAATGAAAACAGTTATAAGTTGAAAATTAATTCAGGCATTAATACTTTGATATCAGATGGATTCCAGGCTAGGCAATTAATTACTCATTCTGAAATGCTGGAAATAGCCTCATTATTTAAGGACATAGGAAAATGTACAGATGAGACTGGTCACTTAAAAAGAGGATAAGTATAAAATATAAGATGCAATGATATACATTGTTAGGAAAGGTGTTATATGGGAGGAATGTAGTTCAAAATGTAATATTTCTGGATGGTGCATACTCAGTGAAAATTTAATAATATGGAAAAAAGAAAAAAGTAGGAAATTGCAAAAGTATATGTATATTTCACAAGCTAACTTTATTCTTTTGTGGAAAATATAGAATGTAAATAAATGAAATCTGTGTTATAAAATGTTAAGAATAGAAATGTAGTATATGTCTCTATATTTAGGTCAAGTACAAAGAAACATCTTTTCCTGACAGTGCCAATTTTCTATGTTGTAAAGGAATTGGAAAGTTTCAGTTGTGAAATTTTCTGGAGAATATAAATAAAATATATTTTTGCCTATTTATAATCAATGTAATTTAAGAAGAAGGAGGAGGAAATGGGGAGGAGGAGGAAGGGAGAGGAGAAGAAGGAAGGGAATGGAAAAGAAGAAAGGATAAAAAGGAGAAGAGGAAGAGGAAAAGAATGTATATATATATATCTGTGATTAAAGGTACAGAAGTTTTCATACTTTTTGCACTTATTTTGCTAGTATACACGTGAATGTAAATGAGTTCTTTTCAGGCTGTAATCCTTTTGGAATGAAAGAAAATGTACTTTTAAAAATTAGCTACAAAAGGAAGCTTTAAGATCATTTGACCAGATGACCAATGAACTTTGTATTTGGTGTAAATTCAAGTCAGTTGGAGGAACTGTCTGGAGCCTAGTACCGAAAAGGATTTTGAGACTGCCATTCTGGCCAGCAGAAATGAATGCCCTGATCGCTAAGTGGTGACTAGCATGTATGGGAGCACAGAAACTCACATACTTGTTCTTTGCCCTGATTTAAATTTTTCATTCTATAGTCCATTAAAAAATGGAATTTGTCTAGAATTTTAAACATGATTAAGCACAGGAAAGATTAAGACCTCAGATCTCTTGATTTCTAGTCCTTTTTTTTATATTATACAATAATATATCTGAATATTCTTTGTGTACATATTTATATACTGCGAACTTCTGTTTGTGTTTATATGTGTAAGGCAGTCTGAACATGCCTTTGAAGTACTCAACTATACAAGTAGTCTCTCATGCAATATTTAAGTTCTTGTTCTCATTTATTTGGAAATAGAGCAGACGATTAAAATTCCCTCAAATAAATAAAATTACAACTGATTTTTCCTTCATTATTGTCTGTAATTAAATTTGGTTTATTTTCAGAAATTTCAATGTTTACATTTTTTGAAGAAGATCATTGTGAAAGAATGCATGCTAAGTCATGTCCAACTCTTTGAGACCCTATGCCCATAGCCTGCCAGGCTCCTCTGTCCATACGATTCTCCAGGCAAGAATATTAGAGTGGGTTACCATGATCTCCTCTAGGGGATCTTCTCGACTGTGAAAGAATAAAGCTTGCATATTATAAAAGAGTAATGCTTAGAAGTTTGTTTTAAGGTAGGAGAAATTTCATTGGCAATCCATATGGAGTTTGCAATGTTATTTCATTAAGTACTTATAAATAATATCTATAAAAATTCCCCTTTAGGATGTAAAATGTAGAGCCCAATGCCATAGTATAGTAAATTTCTTTTATAATGCTGGTGTCTGCAACAGCATAATGTCCATGATGTAGGTGTTCTAAGTCACATTCAGAGAGATGTATTATACACTTAAAATGGTGATTATGTAGGTAGGGCTGACTTCATAGCTTGCCCAGGTTTTATGTTTCAAGATGCTAGGCAGGGAACAATTTCCCTAAATCCTTGCCCACAAGCTGATTATTACTCTCAATACTACAAGTAGCTTTTCTCAACCATGGAAAAGTATAGTCCAGTCTCTCCTACTAAATGATTTGGATAAGGAGCTGAAAGTGGATGTCAGGAGATATCCTGTGAACACTAGTCTAGGCTGTATTCTCAGGAGCTAGAGGAGTAGTTGACCATGAATATGCAATGTTTTACAAAGGAAGTAAGAATTTGGGAGCCATGTATCTCCCATGAGAATTGGGGATACATCTCATGTGGATGTTTTATACCTGTGGTCAGTGTTTCTGCAGGAAGGGCTGGATTCAAGAAAAGTCAAGTCCACAACAGTAGACAGAGAAAAATTGGATTAGAGGCAAAAATAAGTGTCACCTTCAGGATCCTATGGAGCAGGTGTGAGTTAGAACCTGAAGAGGTCTCTTGAAATAATGGTGTTTCTAGGAAATGGAAACTCCCGGACCCAGGAGAGGAAGAAAGTCTTAAGGACGTAACACAACAAGAGTCAGAGAGTTTCAACTTTAAGATGTTATGCCATTTATAGCATGAGTGATGAAAAAAAAAATCTGAGAAAGACTCAAAAGATAATATGGCAATAAGGAGAATGAAAATGATCATAAATGGAGAAGTGAATATATGCTAAACTTGAGAGCTCCAGATAACACATCAGATCAGATCAGATCAGTCACTCAGTCATGTCCCACTCTTTGCGACCCCATGAACCACAGCACGCCAGGCCTCCCTGTCCATCACCAGCTCCCGGAGGTCACCCAGACTCATACCCATCGAGTCAGTGATGCCATCCAGCCATCTCATCCTCTGTCGTCCCCTTCTCCTCCTGCCCTCAATCCCTCCCAGCATCAGAGTCTTCTCCAATGAGTCAACTCTTCGCATGAGGTGGCCAAAATACTGGAGTTTCAGCTTTAGCATCATTCCTTCTAAAGAAATTCCAGGATTGATCTCCTTCAGAATGGACTGGTTGGATCTCCTTGCAGTCCAAGGGACTCTCAAGAGTCTTCTCCAACACCACAGTTCAAAAGCATCAATTCTTCGGCGCTCAGCCTTCTTCACAGTCCAGCTCTCACATCCATACATGACCACAGGAAAGACCATAGCCTTGACTAGGTGAACTTTTGTTGGTAAAGTAATGTCTCTGCTTTTGAATATACTATCTAGGTTGGTCATAACTTTCCTTCCAAGGAGTAAGCGTCTTTTAATTTCATGGCTGCAGTCACCATCTGCAGTGATTTTGGAGCCCAGAAAAACAAAGTCTGACACTGTTTCCACTGTTTCCCCATCTATTTCCCATGTAGTGATGGGACCAGATGCCATGATCTTCGTTTTCTGAATGTTGAGCTTTAAGCCAACCTTTTCACTCTCCACTTTCACTTTCATCAAGAGGCTTTTTAGCCCCTCTTCACTTTCTGCCATAAGAGTCGTGTCATCTGGATATCTGAGGTTATTGATATTTCTCCCAGCAATCTTGATTCCAGCTTGTGTTTCTTCCAGTCCAGCATTTCTCATGATGTACTCTGCATATAAGTTAAATAAACATGGTGACAATATGCAGCCTTGACGTACTCCTTTTCCTATTTGGAACCAGTCTGTTGATCCATGACCAGTTCTAACTGTTGCACATGGTGGGTGATAAAAGATGGAGAAGCCAAAAAAAAAAAAAAAGCCTCAAAGACTAACTGACCACTCTACCATTTGGCCTTTGACAGTAGAAGTGATTATCCTACAGTGCTGCTAAATTTATGGAGAAGTGGGCAATTTATAATATACTTTAAGCTTACTATGTTACTATATAAATAAGGAAGGAAATGTAGATCATTAGAAACTTCCCTATCCTTCCTAAAGCATAATCAAGTGTCCTTTCTGGATTCTGGTTTATATGGTACTATGTAATTCATGTCACAAATAAGACATCTGTTTGATAGATTTCAACCAAAATTTACTGAACACTTGCTAGGGGCCTGGCACTACACTAGGAACTTGAGCTTTCAGTGATGGTCAAATGCTGAGATGATCCCTGTTGTCATTTACTTAGGGGATACAGAATAAATACCTGAAAGAATCCATGAAAGAATATTATGCAGACAGAATAGATACATTATGACCATCCACCTCCCTTCAGTTAGTGTTGTTGTAAGCCAGGAATTCTCTGCTCCATATACAGTACTCATGAGCATGAACTTTTAGTTTTAATAGGCCCAAACCACCTGTTAGGTAAATGGCCATGAAATATCACTTTACCTCTGTGTCCTGGTTTCTGCACATATGCAATGTCTGTTAAAAGAAATATTTTAGCAGGAATATTCTAGCAGAAGAACCTAGATCTGATTCTGTTCTACTTCCAGGCATAGGGAATATTTAGGCCAGATTATGTGATTTGTTTCAACCAATGAGATTTTGAGCAGCCATATGTGGGGCTTATATATCAAAACATAGAAGAACCAAAACTATGTTCTCTTTCCGTCTCAAGCTGACCAAGGAGAACATTTGTTCTTTCCAAGTAGTAAAATAACATGACAGTTATCCTGATCTCTGAGGGAAACATAGATATGCATATAGCAAGGCAATAAATATTATTCTAATTCCTTGAGATTTTAAAAGTACTTATTACCGCAGCACTGCCTAATTTATTCTAGATTAGATGAAGCATTTGTAGTGTTTAGCACAATGTCTCAGATACAGCAAACACTCAATAAATGCTAGCCTTCACTCAAGACACAGACAGTTTCTCTGAAAATGCTTAGCTTATTTTCCTGGTGTTTAGGAGGCTGATGTTCTAGACATTTCTCTTGTATAAAAACTCTGTTATTCTTTGTATGGGGAAGCTATCAACTTCTCTCCACACAGACTCATGTGAAATGACTAACTCTTTCTTTTATTTAAATCACTGTACGTTGACAATATTTGCTCTACCAAAGGGGCTCATGTTATTCAGCTCCACAAAGTCGCAAATAATATATATTTGAAAACAAGTGGTAGCTGATGTAAGCACCAGATGGCTCAAACATAAAATCAAGGGAGCTGCTTTTAGCTCTACCCCAGGGCTCTTAGAGCCGCCTTCTCAGTGCTCCTTTATGTGTTGTAGTTTATTTCTGAAGTGACAATAAAATCGGGAGCAGCAGAATGGGAAGGAGCACCACAGCCTCGGCATGTTTTAACAATCTGCTATGCATATGAGATGAAATTTTGCCATCACCAGAATCAACAACATCTTGACACATGATTCAAACGTCAAGAATATCCAAGAATGTAAGATGTCTTTTGAAACAGTGACAAGAAGCTGAAGTCAAATCCAGATTGGAGTCCAATGCCTGACAGAATTTTGTCTTCTCTTTTCTGAAAGCTGATAAATATGGAGGGCACAGTTTTGATCTTAGGGGCTGGACCCCTAGGAAATCCATTTTTACAAACCCTTGCATTGGATGGCTGCATGGAGTGAATTTAGTGTGAAAGTGTCTCAGAAAAGTGTTATACCCTGAGAAGCAGGAATGTGCCTACTCAGATATGTACCAGCTATGGAAAGGCTCATGAGGCAGCAGAACAGGCCCCATGTCAAGAAGAGAGCTGGTGGGACTGTTCTGGTGCTGTTTTGCTACATGATAAATGATCTCTAACTTATTGGCTTAAAACAACAAACTTTTGTCATCTCAGTGTCTGTGGATCAGAATTCCAGGAGTGGTTTAGCTAGGTGGTTCTAGCTTAGGTCTCTCATGAGGGAGTAGTCCAGGTGATAACTGAGGCTGTAGTCATCTGAGGTTTGATGAGTCTGGAGGATTTTTTTTCTAGAGCATTCAGAGTGTTGTTGGTAGGATACCTCAGTCACTTCCACATGGCCTTTTTCAGCCGCTTGTAGCAGGCCTTTTCCCAAGCTATGAATTAAGGTCGGCAGTGGTGAAGCACTCGAGATAGAAGTTGTGTTGGCTTTTTAAATCTAGAGCAAAGTGAGGTACTATCACTTCTGCCTCAGGCTTTTGGTCAAACACACCAGCTCTGGTACAGATATGTGAGTATCAGGGTCAGGGTCATTGGAGGTCATCTTGAAGGTTGGCCATCACAGGTGCCATGGCTGTAGCAGGACTAGCAAAGCAGTTCTCTTCATCGCTCTTCTTTCTTCTGCTGGACTAGTAGGCTAAGATGTGCATGCAGTCCACACTTCTGTTTGGATCACACTGATGCAGAAGAATATCCTACTCATTAATCTTTTGTGTTTACTTTAAAACTTTTTGTACATCTCTAAATATCTTTCACTTTATCTTCTCTTTCTGTGGTGGACCATTCTTGCTTTGATTCTTCTACAGGAGATATTAAAGCTGCAGAGCTAATAATCCAGTTTTGGGAATGCCTTTTCCCAAATAGGAAAGACACAAGAATAGAGTGTGAGTGGCAGAAACAGTCCATCCTCTTTCCCCTCCAGTGATTTTGCTAAATTGCAAAATATTGTGCTCTCATTTCCAATTAATTATCCACAAACAAATACTTCTCGATCTATTGTCTCTGTCTCTTGACAAATGAATAAATTAGACGGACAGTATCAGACAACAAGGAAAAGGACTGTTGCATTAAATTAGCAGTAAGAGAATGATTCAAACAAAGAAACTTAAATTAGAAGAAAAAGAGCTATTCATAAAGGATTTTCCACCTCTTACTTTAGCTGTATAAAAATATCAAAAATATCAAAATATTCCAGAAGAAAAGGAAGCCATAGACACAGTTATTGGCCAAAATAGAAATTTTAAAAAAATAAAATACAAACAATTTTAACAGTGATTGTGTGTCAAACCAATTTGCCAACTTCCCTCTAGTTTTTCACTTCATTCTGATCCATCTAAATTTGTAATCCTATTAGCCCTTAGCTTGAAATGATTTACAGAGGCACCAAAAAATAGGGCATTTCTTTATATAGAAAACTGATAGTTGGTGATGTAGATCCCTTAAGTTTGGAGAACTACCCTTTAACCAACAGCATCTGTGAACTGTAATATCTTGTGAGGCTTAACTGCTAAGTGCACAGGTTCTAGTGAGTCCAGACACTCTGGTTTTTAATTCTGGCTAAGCCACTTACTTTCTGTGTCACCTTAGACAGGTGACTCAATTTATCTTGGCATAATTTCCTTCTCTTTAGTAATGGGGATTATAATGATATCCACTTCTCTGGATTATTGGGATGAATATAAGGATTTACATGTTTAAAGCATCTAGAATATTGCCTGCCATGTAATCAATACATATATGCTTCTAAAATCACAACCTTTGAAAACACATTTGACCTCTTTATTTGGTGACAATTTATATTTTATGCTTCAGATCAGATCAGATCAGTCGCTCAGTCGTGTCCGACTCTTTGCGACCCCATGAACCGCAGCACGCCAGGCCTCCCTGTCCATCACCAGCTCCCGGAGGTCACTCAGACTCGCATCCATCGAGTCAGTGATGCCATCCAGCCATCTCATCCTCTGTCGTCCCCTTCTCCTCCTGCCCTCAATCCCTCCCAGCATCAGAGTCTTCTCCAATGAGTCAACTCTTCGCATGAGGTGGCCAAAATACTGGAGTTTCAGCTTTAGCATCATTCCTTCCAAAGAAATTCCAGGATTGATCTCCTTCAGAATGGACTGGTTGGATCTTCTTGCAGTCCAAGGGACTCTCAAGAGTCTTCTCCAACACCACAGTTCAAAAGCATCAATTCTTTGGCGCTCAGCCTTCTTCACAGTCCAGCTCTCACATCCATACATGACCACAGGAAAGACCATAGCCTTGACTAGGCGAACCTTTGTTGGTAAAGTAATGTCTCTGCTTTTGAATATGCTATCTAGGTTGGTCATAACTTTCCTTCCAAGGAGCAAGCGTCTTTTAATTTCATGGCTGCAGTCACCATCTGCAGTGATTTTGGAGCCCAGAAAAACAAAGTCTGACGCTGTTTCCACTGTTTCCCCATCTATTTCCCATGCAGTGATGGGACCAGATGCCATGATCTTCGTTTTCTGAACGTTGAGCTTTAAGCCAACCTTTTCACTCTCCACTTTCACTTTCATCAAGAGGCTTTTTAGCCCCTCTTCACTTTCTGCCATAAGAGTGGTGTCATCTGCATATCTGAGGTTATTGATATTTCTCCCGGCAATCTTGATTCCAACTTCTGTTTCTTCCAGTCCAGCATTTCTCATGATGTACTCTGCATATAAGTTAAATAAACATGGTGACAATATGCAGCCTTGACGTACTCCTTTTCCTATTTGGAACCAGTCTGTTGTTCCATGACCAGTTCTAACTGTTGCTTCCTGACCTGCATACAGATTTCTCAAGAGGCAGATCAGGTGGTCTGGTATTCCCATCTCTTTCAGAATTTTCCATAGTTTATTGTGATCCACACAGTCAAAGGCTTTGGCATAGTCAATAAAGCAGAAATAGATGTTTTTCTGGAACTCTCTTGCTTTTTCCATGATCCAGCGGATGTTGGCAATTTGATCTCTGGTTCCTCTGCCTTTTCTAAAACCAGCTTGAACATCAGGAAGTTCACGGTTCACATATTGCTGAAGCCTGGCTTGGAGAATTTTGAGCATTACTTTACTAGCGTGTGAGATGAGTGCAATTGTGCGGTAGTTTGAGCACTCCTTGGCATTGCCTTTCTTTGGGATTCGGATGAAAACTGACCTTTTCCAATCTTGTGGCCACTGCTGAGTTTTCCAAATTTGCTGGCATATTGAGTGTAGCACTTTCACAGCATCATCATTCAGGACTTGGAATAGCTCCACTGGAATTCCGTCACCTCCACTAGCTTTGTTCGTAGTGATGCTTAATGCTTATGTTATATCAATTTTAATTATCTTGCCCAACTTGAAAGTGTGTGCTGTCTTAATTATCTTTGTATCCTCAATGCATAATATAATATATCACACATAGTAGGTACTTAGCTTTTGAATAAATAGATGAATTAATTAACAAATATATCAAGTGATTTGATTCTTCATGGCCCAAATTTTATTTTATCCTCTATTTAATGGATGAGAATTGTTCATCATTATACACTAACAACTAAAACCAGGTTAAATAATTTGGCAGGGACTCATGACTTAGAGCTGCTGTGTTAAAATTTTTTGAAATCATAAATAAAAGATTACATTTCCTTTTGGTAGCGTACCTCTTATATGCTTATCAGAGCAGATTCCTCATCACAGATATATCCATTTAATCCTTAAAATCATATCTTTGAGCTATATTCTATCATGGATACAGTATACAATAAGTTCCCTACATATGAACCTTCAAGTTGCAAACTTTCAAAGATTAAACATGCCTTCCATCAACGTCAGATGTGAGTAAAACTGCAGCTGTAACCTTAGTCTCCTATTGCTGATGATGCTTCATCTCTACCATCTCCCACCTCCTCTCCATCCTCCAGTCAGTAACTCTTCTTGCCTCTTCACTTGATGCCAGCTTCTCGATGCCAGCTATTGTACGGTACTACTGTACTTTTCAAGGTATTATACTATAACATTTAAAGTGTTTATATTTTGTGTTTGTTTTTGTGTATTGTTTTTGTGAAAAGTATTATAAACCTATTACAGGAAAGAACTACATAGCCATTCGTGTTAGTTGGATACATAGGCTAACTTTGTTGGATTTGGGAACAAATTGTACTTACGAATGTGCTCTCAGAACAGAACTCGTTCTTATGTAAGGACTTATTGTAGTCAGACTGCTAATTTACAGGGAAGAATGAAGCAAGTGATGCCAAAATCACATAGTTAATTAGGATCCAAAATGCAGAAGTATATACAAGGGAGGAGTTGTAGAGAGAGAGTCCATCCTTGTCAACCGTCAAATTATGCTTCACTTCTTTATAAGTGTTCTGAGTTTCTCTCAACAAAGTTGATTCTTCCTATAAAGGCAGCTGTCAGGGCTTCCTGCTTCATGTAGCTCATCAAATCTATAGGAAATGGAAATTTGGGGAGATTTATCACAAGATGAATCATTTCTACAAAAGTGTCACAGCCCACACACAGTTAAAAGACAAAAGCAAAAAAGTTAAGGCAAGAATATTGTGAGAGAAGGACTTCCAGTGGTTAAGACTCCAAGCTCAGAATGCAATGGGTACAGGTTCAATCTCTGGCCAAAGATCCCATGTGCCACACAGCATGGCTAAAAAAATTTTTTAATTAAAAAAAAAATGGTGAGATATATAGCGACAGAGAGAAAGAGATACAGAAGGCAGTGGACTATCCAAAGAAAAAAAAAAAATTGAGATTTAAAGGGACATATGAAACCTTGAAATCAGCAAAGGGCATTGACTTTCAAAGCTGTCTAATCACTTCTAACCTGGGACAGTTCAGGAGAGATTATTTTCCCACAAAATCTTTTCCGCATTTGCGAAGGAAGCCCGCAAAACTCAAAGTGAAACTCCTATTAATAAAAAACAGAGGGACATATGTAGTGTGCCTCTTCATGATAAGAACAAAATATCATCTGTTCCTTCTATGGACTGGTCCGAGGCAGACAAACAGATCCTGATGTATGGTTTTATGCTCAGCCCAGGTTCTATAAATTCATCATGAGATACCCCCTCCACAAACCATTCCTCCTTCTTATAATAGACTAGGCTTTATCAAGGCAGAGATACTATTTCTCTCTGCACACTGTTGTGTCTCTGACATCTAGCATAGCATTTGGCTATACTGTTTAATAATTAATAATCTTTGATGATGAACCGATGAGTGAAATGCTTCAGATAGAGTTAGCAGCCAATCAGTTGGTAAAGCAGGAGAGCTTATATGGCAGTCAGGAACCCTGCATTTTCGTCTCGGTTCTGATCCCTACTAGCATTTTGGTAACTGACATGTTTTCTCTCTCTCTCTCTCTCTCTCTCTCTCTCTTCTTAGCTCTATGCTAAACATTGTGATTAAGGAAATAGTCCTACAGAGGTTAAATAAGTTGCCCAGGGCTTCAGAGTTCATCACAGAGCCAGAACAGATTCCCAACTCTACCTTCTTTTCACTGTACTTTGCTGTATTCCTATAAAGTAAATTGAATCTCAACCGAATTATAAACTACTTGCTACTACCAAGCACAGTTACTCAGACTGCTTCTTACCCACCTCTCCAACAATCTTCTATTCTAGTCTGTCATTAAATAGACAAGAATAATAATTATAATACATAAAAAGAATGTGTATGTAGTCTATTTACATTATGTTAATAATAATTCAGTTCAAATGTCTGACTCTGTGACCCCATGGATTTCAGCACGCCAGGCCTCCTTGTCCATCACCAACTCCCAGAGTTCACTCAAACTCACATCCATCGAGTCAGTGATGCCATCCAACCATCTCATCCTCTGTCATCCCCTTCTCCTCCTGCCTCCAATCCCTCCTAGCATCAGAGTCTTTTCCAATGAGTCAACTCTTTGCATGAGGTGGTCAAAGTACTGGAGTTTCAGCTTTAGCATCATTCCTTCCAAAGAAATCCCAGGGCTGATCTCCTTCAGAATGGACTGGTTGGATCTCCTTGCAATCCAAGGTACTTCCAAGAGTCTTCTCCAACACTACAGTTCAAAAGCATCAATTCTTCGGCTCTCAGCTTTCTTCACAGTCCAACTCTCACGTCCATTCATGACCACAGGAAAAACCATAGCCTTGACTAGACAGACCTTTGTTGGCAAAGTAATGTCTCTGCTTTTGAATATGCTATCTAGATTGGTCATAACTTTTCTTCCAAGGAGTAAGCGTCTAGCTATTTTATGTCTCTTACATACCAGGCACTATGGTAAAATCCTTCAGAAACTGCTTAATTTTCACTATAGTTTTAAAGCAAGTGTTGTTTTTTCCTACTCTATAGCTGGATAGTTCAGTTCAGTCACTCAGTCATGTCCGACTCTTTGCAGCCCCATGGACTGCAGCACACCACACCCCCCTGTCCATCACCAACTCCTGGAGTTTACTCAAACTCATGTTCATTGAGTTGGTCATGCCATCCAACCATCTCATTCTCTGTCGTCCCCCTCTCCTCCTACCTTCAGTCTTTCCCAGCATCAGTGTCTTTTCAAATGAGTCAGTTCTTCGCATCAGGTGGCCAAAGTACTGGAGTTTCAGCTTCAACATCAGTCCTTCCAATGAATATTCAGGACTGATTTCCTTTAGGATGGACTGCTTCCATCTTCTTGCAGTCCAAGGGACTCTCAAGAGTCTTTTCCAACACCACAGCTCAAAAGGATCAATTCTTTGGTGCTCAGCTTTCTTTACAGTCCAACTCTCACATCCAGACATTACTACTGGAAAAACCATTGCTTTGACTAGATGGGCCTTTGTTGAAAAAGTAATGTCTCTGCTTTTTAATATGCTGTCTAGAATGGTCATTACTTTTCTTTCAAGGAGCAAGTGTCTTTTAATTTCACAGCTGGTAAACTGAAGCCTAAAAAAGGTAATTTACTCAATGTTACTACTATGAGATACTTTCCTCATTTTTCTAAGTGATGAAGTGAAGCTCAAAGAAATTATGACTTTTCCGAAATTACCACATTAGGAAATGACACTACATGAACTCAAGTTTCCCAACTTCCAGAACAGATTTTCTTTTTTTCTTATCCATTGCCTGTAGGCACTTTTGATGCAAAGGTATGTTAATTTGGCAAAAATACACTATTCAAATAATTTATACAAATGAACATGAAATAGTCACTTAAAACATATATTATTTCAGCAAGTGGTAGGAACATTTAGTGAACAGAAAAGGAAAGGAGAGTCTACAAGTTTGAGGAAAGATTAGAGGTTCTTTAATTTGACCAGACAACATATAGAAAACGTTGTTTTCTAACAATTCCCTTTATAACTCTCTTTCTCACATACAGCTATGGTGAGCAAAAATAATGCTGAAACAACTGCTTTGACTCCATATAAGGCCAAAAGACTAATAAAAATTTAATAACTAAACATTCTGTCCAACTTAACTTGTGTGTGCATACATATATATGTACTTTATATATGTGAACTTTATATGTGTATGTATATATATACATACACATGTATATACTCACCATACACTCTATTATATATACACATACATACAGTCCCAAACTTCTAATGATTTGTCCTAATTTTTTGACTTTACAAAGGTGCAAAAGTAAAACATGTTCAGTAGAAACTGTGCTGCTGCTGCTGCTAAGTGGCTTCAGTCGTGTCCGACTCTGTGCGACCCCATAGATGGCAGTCCACTAGGCTCCCCTGTGCCTGGGATTCTCCAGGCAAGAACACTGGAGTGGGTTGCCATTTCCTTCTCCAATGCATGAAAGTGAAAAGTGAAAGTGAAGTTGCTCAGTCCTGTCTGACTCCTAGCAACCCCATGGACTGCAGCCCACCAGGCCCCTCCGTTCATGGGATTTTCCAGGCAAGAGTGCTGGAGTGGGTTGCCATTGCCTTCTCCGAGTAGAAACTGTACTTTAAATTTTAAATTTTGATCTTTTCCAGGCCTAGCAATTTGTGGCATATAGTGTAGTATGATGTTGGGCAGTGACAACAAGTCAAAGCTCCCAGTCAGTGCAACAGTCACATGGGTAAACAACCGTTACCCTTATACAAATTCCATGCTCAGATGACCATTCTGCTTTAGTATTTACTAAATTACATAAGATGTTCAACACTTTATTATAAAATATGCTCTGTGTTATATGATTTTGCTCAACTGTAAGCTAGTTTAAGTGTTCTGAGTGTATTTAAGGTAGGCAATGCTAAGCTTTGATGTTTTCAATAGATGAAGTGTAATTAAAAATGCATTGTTTTATTTATGATATTTTTCATCATTTTATTTATGATGTTTTATTGAGACAAACCTTGTGAATCAGAGGAAATCTGCTATATGCGTTTGCACTTTTTCAAGTTAATAAGACATAAAGGAAAATTTTTCTGAAGTTAAATGTGCTCCAGAATTTGTTGGGTCAGACTTTAACACAAAGTAAAATTGTTATGGGGTCCTTGATCTTCAGTTGCTCATTCTCCTTGCCACATGAAATGATCAGGACCAAATTTTAATGACAGAAGTGAAATTATGATACCACCTACCCTGGCACATTGCTAAAGAGACTTGACTCCTTTAGATTTTTCATTTTTAGACTAATGTTGCTGAGTAGAACCCTGTGAAGGTTTCTGTGTTCCTCATTATCACTGGATTGGGAGTAAAAGGACTGAGCCTCTAATTCCATTGCTGTTATATACTTGCTGTTTCTGTCTGGGCCTTGTTTTCCCCCTCTGTTAGATGAACAGGAAGAATCAGAACAGCCTCTAAGGTGTCTTCAGGTTGTAACATCCTTTGCTTCTAAGTGGGATCATTTACTTGGTACCTTGCTACTCAAAGGCACAGCATGTCATGTCCTCTCAGCATCGCATATTCTCAAGAGCACTGCCCAACACAGACTGTGCTGTAGCTAAAATTGATGGTAGCAGACTCACACCAGCAGTGAACCCATGTGACATCTCCTTCTGTTGTCTGTCACCCACCTGAACAAGTATATCATTCAAATACGGACACTAAAGTTTAGTCTATCGGATCTCAGGGAGGTTTTCCCTAAGCGGATATCATAGTTACAAGATAGATTCCCCTACTACATGCTCCAGAAGTACCCTGTATTTATTTTCCGGGGTTGTTCGCACACTGTAAATTATATAATTATTTTATTGTTTTTGTTTATTGCCAGTCTTGTTTGCAATATAGTTTCCAGAGAAGGGACTTTGTCTTATTCACCACTGTATCAACACACATAGCATAATGTCTAGAAAATAGAATATGCTCAAAATTTGTGTTGAAAAGATGAATAACTTCATAATAACCTGATTTGTCAGTGTAGCAATATCAGGCAGCTCTTCTTAAAAAGCCTCTGTAGTCACCTCTTGAAGCTCTACCCTTGGTCTTTTGTATTTTTCTGAAGCTGAGCCAATAGTATAGCTGCTCCTTGGCAGGCCTGGCTTTCTGCTAGCATTGGTATCCCAAAAAGCTGTATTGTTGCCACATGATTCAAACAGAGTGTTGGGAGGGCCATAGTAACTTATATTCCGCCAGCCTATTCTGTTCCTCCTGTTTCATGTTGAACCTGTACTTCAACTCATCTGGTTCAGAGAAGCTGGATGCAAGTGTAAGTCACTTTACTGCCTGTGAGAGATATCCCATCGCATCCTTCTTTGTCAAGGAGCTTGCAATTGTAGGCCATTTCACACTGGCCAACAGGTGGACTCATTTAACATGTCTTCAGTGGAGCCAACACTTGAAGGACGTTTACCAGCATCCTCAAGCTTTTAATTACTACTTTTCAATTTTTCTTTATGACTTGGTTTTTAATCAGTATATTGTTTAAATAGAGTCTAAGAATAACTAGAGATTAAGATCTTATTTCTATGATATCAGACATTTTTGCCCTCAATCAGAAAGGAATGATACAAAGCTCAGTATTGCCATGTTAAAAGATGCTTACTCCTTGGAAGGAAAGTTATGACCAACCTAGAGAGCATATTGAAAAGCAGAGACATTACTTTGCCAACAAAGGTCCATCTAGTCAAGGCTATGGTTTTTCCAGTGGTCATATATGGATGTGAGAGTTGGACTGTGAAGCAAGCTGAGCGCTGAAGAATTGATGCTTTTGAACTGTGGTGTTGGAGAAGACTCTTGAGAGTCCCTTGGACTGCAAGGAGATCTAACCTGTCCATTCTAAAGGAGATCAGCCCTGGGATTTCTTTGGAAGGAATGATGCTAAAGCTGAAACTCCAGTACTTTGGCCACCTCATGCGAAGAGTTGACTCATTGGAAAAGACTCTGATGCTGGGAGGAATTGGGGGCAGGAAGAAAAGGCGGCGACAGAGGATGAGATGGCTGGATGGCATCACCGACTTGATGGATGTGAGTTTAAGTGAACTCTGGGAGTTGGTGATGGACAGGGAGGCCTGGCTGGTGCAGTTCATGGGGTCACAAAGAGTCGAACATGACTGAGTGACTGAACTGAACTGAACTGAACTGAACTGAATTGCCTACTATACTTTATTAAGTGTCTTATCTTATTCAACATGAAAAACCCATCTTACCTATGATCATTAACTTGTGAAAGATCTTATAGCTAGTATGTGACAGAGATTTGAGTTCATTTCTCTATGACTCCAATCATATGAAAGGCATGCTTTACATGGCTGTTTTAGTAATAGTGCTGATTTCAATTCTTCAAGCTACCATTTAGATACAATGTATCACACTGATGAGTGATGTGCTAATGCAATGAGATGGGTATGACAAAGAATCTGGGAATTGGCCAACTCCTTGGGGAGCCCTGTGCCAACAAAAATCTAAAGGCAGTCATTAAAAGCCATTCCTCTGCCCAGTCATATATGGGGGAGAATAGGGAAAAACACACAGGTTGCAATTCAGTTCATGAAAGTAATTAGGATTTTGTAGGACGGAGGAGCCTCGTAGGCTGCAGTCCACGGGGTCACTAAGAGTTGGATATGACTGAGCAACTTCACTTTCCCTTTTCACTTTCATGCATTGGAGAAGGAAATGGCAACCCACTCTAGTGTTCTTGCCTGGAGAATCCCAGGAACAGGGGAGCCTGGTCAAACAGAGTCAGACACGACTGAAGTGACTTAGCAGCAGCATCAGGTTTAAGACAATGAATAGTCTAAGTATTAATTACCAAGTGTCTCGGCCCTGCTTTTCCTTGTGTGATATCAATATAGTGGATTTTTATAAATATATCAATGGTTAATACTCCTCTTTTGGATCCTTGTATCCTTCACTGTATTTGTTTTTCATTCTGATTTTTATTCTGATTTGAATGAGAGAGAAAACCAAGTGTGTTTGCTGAAAGCTGAGACATTTATTCTTCTGTGATATTGCGAGGTATGCTTCAGGAATAACACCACACTCTCATCAGATTCTTTGTAAAGATTATCTACATAATGATGAAAGTTACACAGCATCAGAGTACCGTATGAAATATTCACTAATACTCAGTTTTTCAATGGCCTTTGAAGTCAACGTTACAATTACTAAAATCTGGTGGTTTATTAGAAGAATTCTGAAACAACCATGTCGATCCATAGTAATCCAAAGCTTGGTCCAAAATTTTTCCAAAATTCTCCTCTCAAAACCTCATCCACTAGAGAAATATGTTGGAGCAACTGTATTTCTAGGAAGTTATTGTATTAATATTTTTAAGCACGGGAACGCACCATTTGTTATTAATGCTTCTTTGTTACTACAGAAAACATTTTCCTCACTCATATCAGAACTGGCTTTAGGTCCACCAAGAGGATATTTTTATATTCAAAGAGGTAGTTTTAACCAAAGTTAAGTATAGCAGCATTTCTACTGCCTCAGGACATTTGCCAGAATGATTAACAGACATGGGTTTGTTTTTGTTTATTTGTTTTCATTTTGAACACAGGACTTTGTTTTCAAATGGATCCCAGAGGTACACACACATGCAGAGATACTTAATGCAACCCTGTAATCTTTATACCTCTGTAAATTCCTTTACTTGGCCACACACACATACACACTCAAATGTCTGCAAACAATAGCTGCATGTAGCAAATTCCTTCCACTAGGCACAAGCTTCCTCTCAGAAAAAAAGAAAAAAAAATGCTGAATAATCTTGTGCCTTTGTAAATTTACAAAGAATTCATGGTAGTTGAGTGCAGCTAGTGTTAACATGTAGGCTTTCCCTTGTAAGCATTTGAAAATACTTTAATTTTTTTTTTTAATTAAAAGATGTGATTTTCTTAAGGGAAAAATATTTACTTTTAAGGTTAAATTATATGATAGTCACTTTTAATAATATGAAGTGTTGATAGTGCACTAATGGTTTTAAAGGTCATTTACCATAGTTTCATTTAAAAAATAGATTAACTGTTGCTGCTGCTGCTGCTGCTGCTAAGTCGCTTCAGTCGTGTCCGACTCTGTGCGATCCCATAGACGGCAGCCCACTAGGCTCCTCTGTCCCTGGGATTCTCCAGGCAAGAATACTGGAGTGGGTTGCCATTTCCTCCTCCAATGCATAAAAGTGAAAAGTGAAAGTGAAGTCGCTCAGTCGTGTCCGACTCTTAGCTGTTAGAGATCCACAATTACTTGTTTTCCCAGCAGTCACTATGTTAAGTGATTTGTATGTATTATCTCTAAAATTTACCCTCACTACAGTATTAAATGGTAGACACTATTGTTATCTCCATTTTATTAAATGTGCAAAGGTACTGAGGGGAGTAACATTTTAAGTATTGGATTCAAGATTTGGTCCTAGGTAGGCTTCCTCCAGAACCTCTGTAATAAGCCACTGTGCTAAAACACCTTTTAAACAAACACCATATAATGGGAACCAAAATAACTCAGGGAAGTATATGAACCAACATTATAACTTCTTAACTATATATCAAAAAAGTAAAAAGCCAGAGCTTGGGTTAGAATCACACACCTAAGGTTGGCAGATGGGATGGAACCTAAGTCTTCAGACAACCAGAACAGTTGTTGTCATGCATTCTTTACCAAAGGCAAAAGTATAATATCTAAATTGACCTCTTTGCACAGTCTCTGGTATTCCAGTGCTTAAGAGGCCTGACATACTCTTTATGGGCCTTTCCATAAAGGTAAAAGACAAGGGTTGCCTTTCCTGTCTTCAGTGTCCAACTAGCTGACAGTCTGTTTTCTGTGGCTCCCATCAGCATTAACTCTGGTTCAGGGCAACATCTTCATTTCTACTGTGGAAATGACATTACTTCCACTCCACAATGATTGGGAGTCAGAGCTTTCAAATGAAACCATGACTACCAAAAGGATTAATTTCTGCCTTGTCTCAACACACAAGCATGTTATCACTCAACAGTCTGAAACATAACTCACACACATCAGGGCTGTATAACAAAAAGATAAAATAACAACCCAAAAACCAAATATGACCTTCCAAAATACATATGAATGAAGGGGTTTGATATTGGATAATTCTATTATATTGTGCATGCAGAGTTGTAAAACAGTAATTAATGGGGTCTGTAGAAAGGGTCGTTACAAATGGCCCCTTTTTATAACACTACTGTATGTCTTCAATACCTTGTTTTAATATAACAGCATTTTCTCCTGTCATAGCCAAAATCACATTTACTAACAAAGTAAAATCTTGTTTTACATGACACCTCATTTTCCCACATAACTGTTGAAAATGTCTGTCTTGTGAACTTCTCTTCACCTCTGTTTTATGTACAATTAAAATCATCTCTTTGCTGAGACCATTCCCTACAGGAAATGCAATTGCCCAGGATGATATATTCTGTCATTAACCCTGGAGCGCTCACTCTGATTCTCCACATAATGAGACACATAAGAAAGTTGCACTGAAAACCTTACTGTTGTTCATCAGGAGAGCCCACTCGGCGCCTCCTGAAGAATATTTCATAGCTTACGAGTTGATTACTAAGACGACAGAACAGCAGCTCAAATTTGATCCTTATAAAAATAACCAAAGTTCTTGAAAGCTAAGCAGTCTCTGGTCAAACTACTATGCTGGCAGAGTGGGAGTTTACAAGTTCAAGATTCTTATTTGATTGTGTAATCTAGTTATGATAACCTCCTCTAAGCTATTTGGAGAATTGTCCTTCTATGGCATCAAGGTTTATACAGAAGTAAACAACTATATTTGGTGTGGGCTTGGAATATGAGAAAAGATTGGAAAATCATGCGTTATAAACCCTTTTCTCTATGCAAAGTCCTCTATTATAGAAGCCTCCAGAAATTAACATTAAATTTGTCTGTCTTTCATTTTTGGTTGCAGAAGTCACTCATTTATTGGGTATCTAAAATAGAAAGACTGTATTGTTGAAAAGCTCGTATTAGTGAAGAGTTGTAAGATTATCCAGTTGCATAGAATATTCCATTTATGTAATTACAGATATAAGTAAAACTGAGAAGTTTATTTATTCTGGAAGGTAAGAAATGCTAAGATATTCTAGCATTGCATCTCTCCCATCACTACTTCTTATTGTCTGTGACTACCAGCAAGATAGTTAGCTTCTCTGTGCTCTGTTATCTCATTTACAGAAAGGGAATTAGTAATAGTATGTAACTCACAGCATTGTTATGAGAAGGAAATGAGTTTATATAGGTGATTCATATGTCATCAAGTGTAACTAATATAATAATTTTTATTGTTGCTCAGTCACTAAGTCATGTCTGACTCTTTGTGACCCCATGGACTGTAGCACACCAGACTCCTCTGTCCTCCACTATCTCCTTCAGTTAGTTCAAATTCACATCCATTGAGACAGTGATGCTATCTAATCACCTCATCTTCTGCCACCCTCTTCTCCTTTTGCCTCAATCTTTCCCAGCACCAGAGTCTTTTCTAATGAGTCGGCTCTTCATATCAGATAGCCAAAGTATTGCAATAATGTTAATAATATAATTATTATATTATTAAAATTATAATAATATAACTATTCTTATATAATAATTATTAATAATAATTACATTGTTATAAGAGCTGTTAAAAAAGTAGGTTATAAAAAATTGAATTGATATTTAATGGCTGATTCATGTGAATGTATGGCGAAACCCACAACATTGTAATTAGCCTCCAATTAAAATAAATTTTAAAATAAGTTGAATTGATATTTAAAGAATATAAGAAAATTTATAGCAGATTTGAATCTAGTCAGCTTCAAGTATTACCCAGACTATATTTTCTAAGAGAACTTCCGTGCTGGCTCAGATGGTAAAGAACTGGCCTGCAACATAGGAGACTCAGGTTCAATCCCTGGGTCTGGTAATATTATGATTCTAATTTGTTTGGAGTTATAAGGGGGGAATTTTAAATTTTTTGTTAATAATATATGCCTACAATTTGGGACAAAAGTCCCATTTAAAAATTAAAGTGCATTTTCACAAAAATTATAAGATCTTGATCTGTAAATTTCTATTCTTACCTAAGTTAGAACTATTAAAAATGCTTTACATTCTGTAGTTATGTTCCAGGAGTGAGTGTGACTCCTAAATAATTACCTGCAGCATAGTATATTAACCTTTAAATTGGAAAAAATTAATGCCCATGTTCTGGTGGAATTTTGTTATCTATATAGTTTCAGTTATTCATGAAGTTCTGCCATCTTTGCTTCTACTTGGTAAAGTTAAATTCTCCCCAAATCCCAACACTCTTTAATTTTTTCTTCATTGATTTAAGTACTAATTTTTCCTTTTACTTCTATAATTAATAACAAAATCTACTACTGCTACTCACTCTCACTTGGTTGTTTGCATAAAATACCTTTAATCCTACCAATATACCTACAAAGTAGGAGCTATTATATAAATTCAATAAATGAGTACACTGGGGGATTGGAGAGGTTCATTAACTTGCTCACCATCATGCAGCTGAATAATAACAGGTTTGAGATCCGATCCCAGTTTTACCTGATCCTTTTTAACTCACCCAACTAGCTGAGATTCATTCATTGTCCACAAGCCTCAGCAACAGCTTTTCCCTGTCTGGGTGCTTTGACTTTACTCACCATGGTTTCTCCCTTCATGTCCTTGTGTGACCTTTGGTTTTTCCAATCTGAATCTCCAACTAAACAACTCCTCTAGTCCCAATTCTTGTTTTACATAAAATTACCTCAGGAGGGATTCTACTATATCCTTACCTATGTGGAGAAAAAAATAGCTTGTTTTGACTATGAAACTAAAATTATGAAGTGGACCCTGTGTGCAACATAATTTTTCATGCACTAAATTCCTGTATTCTTTTAAAAGCCCTTTCTATGATACAATGTGGCTTTACATAAACAATTTTGCTTTACATAAGCAAGCACAATGAAGAGCTTCGTTCAATGGGATAGTTATTTGTTTCTACCATTCTTGCACTGAGATGAAGTTGTAGTTGCATGCCATGCCATCTTTTTCAATGAGATGAAGTTGTAGTTGCATGCCATGCCATCTTTTTCAATGAGATGAAGTTGTAGTTGCATGCCATGCCATCTTTTTCAATGAACTCTCGAATCAGCATTAGAAATTCAAAACAATGGAAGCCAAACAGTTGAAGAAATTGAAGCTCAAATGTCCAAATTACTGAATGTAGAAAACTCTGTTCACTGTCCTACTGCATTTAGTTTTCCCATGAATAAGTATTCCAATTAAGATTTTACCTTTCAAGTCATTTTTTGCTTTCATTTCTTTTGATTATAAAATCCTTTTATTTTCATACATGGTCCTAGCATATATTAATGAGATTTAATATATAGCATTAAACTAAGTTTAACATAAGTTTTCATTACTTTTGAAAGAACTTTTTTTTCAAATTTAAAAGTAAAAGAGCATAAAAATATTTGAGGGTTTATGCCAGCCTAACAAAAGAATAGTTTCTAAAAGACAGCAGTATTTCTCTATGATTTTGTATTTCAAATTTTAATTTTCTATAATTAATTGAATTTTGACATAAGGATTGAATACTTTAATATTTCAAAGCCCTACATTATACAACCCATAGGCTCTATGAGACCAGGCATTTTTAACTGTTTAATTAGACACTGTAATCCCAGCTCCTATAATATTGCTTAATACATGGAAATAATTGAAATATTAATTGCTGTCCTTGAAAAAGGAAAATAGAAAACTTCTACATTTGTAAGTACAGTTATGCAGAGCTGCCTTAATAAGTTTCCACTTCTCAGCACTACCAAATCACATGGCCAAGTGGATGGCTAGACTATTGAATTTTTAATTGTAACTTGTCATCTGGCTAATTGTGATGCTGGAGAACACTTAAGAGTCCCTTGGATAGCAAGGTGATCAACCCAGTCAATCCTAACAGAAATCAACTTTGAATATTCATTGGAAGGACTGATGCTGAAGCTGAAGCTCCAATACTTTGGCCATCTGATGTGAACCAAAGAGCCAACTTATTGGAAAAGACCCTGATGCTGAGAAAGATTGAAGGCAAAAAGAGAAAAGGGCATCAGAGGATGAGATGGTTGGGTAGCATCACTGACTCAACAGACATGAACTTGGGCAATCTCTGAGAGACAGTGCAGGACAGGGTGGCCTGGAGTACTGCAGTCCATGGGGTTGCAAAGAGTAGGACATAACTTAGGCATGTAACAATAACAACATCTGGCTAATTATTTGGCTGCTTGAGAATGTTTCTCTTCAGAGAATCAACTTTGTAGACTAGGACACGGACTTTGCCTCCCAAATAATTGACACTCAGAAATGTTTTTTAGAAGCTTCATTTCATAATGCTAAACTTAAGTTTTATTACTCAAACCAGTAGCTGAACTATACTAACAGATAAGAGTGGGAGTTCACAACTTAATGAAATTTGTTGTTGCCATAGAATTATCAGTAGGAGAATCAGTGAAAGACAGCAAAGAGCCCCACAGAGGTAGACAGAAAAAAAACAGATTTTTTTTTTCTTTTACTCCACAGCATTTCCTATACTCAGAGACAAGGTTTTGCACTGTCTGCCTTTAGGGTGTCTGCCTTTACCTCTTATAGTCCTACTGTATTTGTTTCTAAGACTCCAGGTTAGTTTTTCACTCTCATAAGGCTTGCCAGTTAACTAGGTTAAGAGGAATAGATTACTCATGTGAAATTAATACTGAAATAATTCTCTCAGGATGTTGCATTATTAGAGTTCCTCAAAAATGTTTTCCTAATATTTTCATTCTCTCTTATGAAAAATTGTTCATATTCTTTAGGATGGCCAGTGATGCTATTTGAATGACTACTGTTATTTTTATATAGGCTCAGTCACTCAGTCCTGGATGAATCTTTTCAACTTTATGGACTGTAGCCCACTAGGTTCCTCTGTCCATGGAATTTTTCAGGGACTATCATTTAACACTTGAAAAATAAGCAATCCTATTAAAAGATAAGTTAAAATGTAAATCTTAAATAAAATTACATACCTGATTTAGGAAGTTCCCTAGATGTCCAGTGGTTAGAACTCTGCATTCTCACTGCCAAGGGTCTGGATTCAATCCCTGGTCAGGGAACTAAGACCCTACTAGCAGCATGGAATAGCCAAAAAAAAAAAAAAAGCATGATTTAAATATATTCCATAAATATATATGACATGGTGTTTATTATTTGTTAGATAGTTACTAGAAAATTATATTTATATACCAAAGACAAAGTTGCTCTTTAGTTCTGCATAAACTACAGCCAGCAATGTCTATTAGACATGAGACTATATTTTAGGTCATTCAAAACATGTACATGTTTGTGTATATGTATGTGGTATGTGTGTATATGTTGTTGTTTTTTTACACAGACAGACATAGTGAGTTCTCCAAGTAGCCGAATTCTGTAGATATGCTTGTAAATTATGAGCTTTACTTCAAAAAGGCATTTTGAGAATATCTGAGATTTACCTATGATTTAATTTTAGTACATATTAAGAAGAAACACATGATTGAATGATTATAGGAGCTGGCATCAGCTCTTTGCGAAGAAGGTATTCTCCATGTAAGTTTTGCTATTTTTCCAGAAGGAAGCCTTGAAAACTGCTGCTTAAGAACTCTGAGCACAGGCTCTTAACCTTATAGCAGTAAAACTAGATGCTATAGATTAGATTGTGAAAATGACTCCTAAATGTTGGCTCAGAATGAAAGATCAAAGACAGTGATGAGGTGTTGTTTATCCCTCAGAGACTGGATTTTGTTTAATGATTTCCATGGTCAGAGAAGTCTTCAAATAAAAGACCACCTGTGTATATGTTGCATGACTGTTGATTGTCTCATGAGTGTTTGTCTTCTTTGTAAATAACACACAAAATGTTTTTCTTTTCTTTCCTTTTCCCTTTTTGTAGAAATTATTGAGCCTACTACCTCTAGTCCTGTCACAAGTCCAGGTCAGTATCCACATACATTCACAAAGTATGTCTGGGTACTTTCTCCATTAAACAAGACCTCTGCATTGTCATAGAAATAAACAGTTGGATATGGGCCGCACGCTTGCGGCGCTGCTCTAATGTCTGTTACTTGTCCTCGTCTATCTGTGGTGTGTCCTCCCTTTGGATTTGTGATCTGACCCTGATTTGAGGCTAACATCTTTTACTTTATTCTTTAGGGCTTGTGCAGTAAATCTGTGTCACATTGTGGAATAGTTACAAGGTGATTAGCTTCTGTGATATCTTTGCAAACAGAGCTGTAGAGAGTTTACAAGGCTTTCCAAGTAAGAAATAGCTATTAAAAAACTATTTACTTTGGTCTGGTATTTCATTATTATAAAATCATTATGAAACAGAACAATGTTTAGTGCCTCTGAAGGAAACAATAGCTGGGGAAAAGTTATATTTTCACTCTTGGAATATTGTAGTGGAAGATTTGGTCTCTTGAAACTATCAAGTCCAAGGACTTATTTCAGTTGTTGTCTTTAATTTTCAGATAGTTCCCAATTCAACCACAAATACTCAGTCTGAAAAGATAGACCATTGTTATAAATGTGTTTTTAAGCATTGTTTTCAGCTGAGAACATTTCTGGGTGACATGAAATCAAGATAAAAGCTATTGATATGAGAAACAAACTTTATCTTGTTATATAGGAATTTAGCAGTTCATTTTGAATGTTGACTGCTGGCTATTTAAAGAAAAAAGTGGAGTTGCTAAAGTTATTTAACTTTGAAAAGTTCATAGGGATTTCTTGTAACTGCTGAGTTAAAGGATTTGTTGATGCTGCTGATCCATAAAGAGGTATAAGTTGGTTAAATAGTTGTTTCTCCTCTCATTCCAGAAATGGCTCTAAATTTTAGTCTAAAACAGGATTTGCTGATCTGAGAAACTGAGTGTTTTAGAAATTAAAAAAAAAAAATTCTTTCTCAAATTGTAATCAATCAAAAAATGCTTAAAATTACTTTAGATGATTATGAATTACCCCCACCCCCCAAATGAAACAATTTCGAGCAAGTCTATGATTATGTATTTAAAGAATCTCATAATATAACACTTTCTGGTCAAATTATAAAATAGATTTTTAATACCTTTCAAACTGAAACTTATTTGAGTAGTATGCTTTAAATTATTTTATAGTTGATCCATATAAGATTTAAATTATATGATTGATAACATTTTTTCATTTTACAGATAGAGTTAGTAGCCTCCTAAGTGGGTCATGATAATATAATTAGAACTCTCAGTCATTTGAATATGATTTTTCTCTTAACATAAAAAACTCACTAAGTCTGATTGCTAACAATACTTATGGCCTTCACAGAGTTACCTAATCTCAGGTTCATATGAGAACTTAGAGTTATTAATCTTGTTAGTAAACTTTTGATCTCTTTTTCTCAGTAAGTTTTAAAGAGGATATTAAATTATTTCTGTATTGCTATATCACCTAGATGACTGAAGTGGAGATTAGATAAGTACTTATTTTCCTTCCTAGGCATTGCTTGAATTATTGAATAAAGTCTTCATACATTAAAAGGATATATTACCTTTCTTATCTATTCAAATAAAAAGGAATAGAATGCAAAGTAGTTTAAGAAGTAGTATCTAGTGGCATTCATTTCATAGTATTCACTAACTTTGTGGGTTTGGAGAAAGTTTTATTGAAGATAAGTATAAAAATACTCTTTTTCAGTGGGCCATCTGTATTAAGAAATCAATGAAAGAAATTACTTTTAAATAGTAGGAAATCTTACAAAAACATCACATCATAAAGCAAACAAAAAAATTACTCTTACCTCTATAAAGATTCATATTTCTTCAAACAATTAGTAGCATAACAGTTAAGAACAAGACTTCGGAACCAACTGCCTAGGTTTGAATCCTAGCTCTGCTACCTTTTAGCTATATAAATGTAATCAGGTTACTTAACCTCCCTCTGCCTCAGATTTTTCATTTGTAAATTGGATGGGTTAGGGTAATAACATCACCCACTGCATAGAGCTATTATGAAAATTGAGTAAATTTTGAGGAAAAATGTTTATATATATATATAAAGAGAGCATATATGTGTATAAAATATACATAACATAAATACGCATTGATAGATTGTATAGTCTCAAATACTCTGAGACCTTATACTTATTTCCACTGCTTATAGAATGCCTGAGGCAATAGTTAAATAGTTAAATGGCCATTTACCCCAAATTGGTCTATTCATTGCTAGGATTCAATGTTCCAAAATCTTTAATACATGAAAAAATAGTTTAAAATTGAATTCCTTAGCACTGCAACCTTTGAAGAAGATAACATAAGCTTTTTAAAAGAATATTATTGTAGTAAGAATATTAAATACACATTGAATTGAATTGAAGGATAGAAAAGTAAGCACAACTCTCAAAGAAACTCATCCTTCATTAATTGTGAATTTGTTAAAGGCCTCCAGAGAATAGTTTAATTAGTCAGGGATTTGAACATGTGGTTATAGCAAGATTTAAAGAATGGTATAAATGATAAACAAAACCTTTTAAAAGTATGTGCAGTCTGTTCTGAAAGACAAAAAAACAAAAAAAAGAAGAAGAATTTGACAATATATAACTCTAAACAAAAAATCATTAAATATAGATGGGAAAATAATTTACCCTGTGAATATCATCTAACTGTTAAAAGTCCCAGTCATTTAAAACAAAGCTTTAAAAACACATTATCCAAATAAAAATAGTAAGTGAAATCTCACAAAATTATTCCAGGGATAAGAAATAGTAGATTTTTTTCACACTAGTCTATTTATTGCTTCTACGTAAATGGAAAAAGAGAATGTTAACTAAGCCCAGACAGATTTCATATTTTGTAATATTACTGACAGAGTTAAAGGAATGATAAAGTAGATATAGTTATGAAAATACTATACACATTGAAAATTATTGGAGAAAGTGGATTTATATCATTTATACCCCTAAGTTCTAAAGAAATGAAGGTCTTGAAGTCATACTTTATATTTTTATATATTCTTGACAAGTCAGAATCTGTTTCAATTGAAAGGAATGAAAATTGAATTATTAACATCATTATTCAAGAAAAGGCCATGAAATATAGTAAGTAATAAGAACAAAAGAAAACTCTTCTTTGATCACTCTCAGGGTCTCTAAATTTGAAAGGTAAGGGACATTTTGTGAAGAATGAAATAAGCAGTGAATTTAAAAACTTATACTATTTTTATTGAAATTGTGCTGGATCCTGTATTATTCTAAGTAATGGCTATCCAGTTTAAAAATGCCTACCTTTGGGCAAACTCTAAGAGATAGTGAGGGACAGGGAGGTCTGATGTGCTGCAGTCCATGGGTTTGCAAGGAGTCGGACACGACTTAGCAACTGAACAACAAGCATTAGGCCAATAAGTACTGTGCCCTATCAAAGCAATTTAACCATTTCTATGCAGTTTTTTTTTTTTTTTAATTACATTTTGTGATCACTTTTTAAGTGTATTTTAATATTGCTATTTCACTTTTTTTTCTTAAGGAATGGAAATGGGATTAAGGCTGAAGTCTGTCTACCTTGAATAAGACAAATAATATACTTAAAATTTTCTATTGTTTGCTAGTTAAGTCTGTCTGAGAACATTACACAAGTGAGCTCTCTTGTAACCTTGAGCCCAACAAATCATGGCTGAAATTCCTTTCCTAGAATCAAATTCACAAAATCTAGGTTTTAAACTCCTAGGTTTTAACTGCCTATATAACATAGGGAAGATCCCCTGGAGGACCACATGGCAACCACTCCAGTAATCTTGCTTGCAGAATCCCATGGACAGGGGAGCCTGGTGGGCTATTGTCATAGAGAGTTGGACATGAATGAAGCGACTTGGTACACAAGCACATAACATCAAAGTGATTATACCAAAGTGAAAAGTCCAACAAAAACCAACATTTATTTGGCTTCACTTAGACACACACACGCACAAAGTTAATTTTGCCAACATTTTTTAGTCTATAGACAGAATTTGGGGTTTGTTAATGCATTACAAGATGTCCCAACTAACGTTTATCCTTTGTCCTTAGAAATACTCTTTGGTGGTGGTGCTGCTGCTAAGTCGCTTCAGTCGTGTCCGACTCTGTGCGACCCCATAGATGGCAGCCCACCAGGCTTCCAGTCCCTGGGATTCTCCAGGCATGGGAGTGGGTTGCCATTTCCTTCTCCAATGTATGAAAGTGAAAAGTGAAAGTGAAGTCACTCAGTAGTGTCCGACTCTAGCGACCCCATGGACTGCAGCCTACCACACTCCTCTGTCCATGGGATTTTCTAGGCAAATACTCTTTGCTACTGCTACTGCTAAGTCGCTTCAGTCGTGTCCGACTCTGCGCGACCCCATAGATGGCAGCCCATCAGGCTCCCCCGTCCCTGGGATTCTCCAGGCAAGAACACTGGAGTGGGTTGCCATTTCCTTCTCCAATGCATGAAAGTGAAAAGTGAAAGTGAAGTCGCTCAGTCGTGTCCGACTCTTAGCGACCCCATGGACTGGAACCTACCAGGCTCCTCTGTCCATGGAATTTTCCAGGCAAAAGTACTGGGGTGGGGTGCCATTCTTTAGAAGTCATCAATTAAAATTGTTTCGTAAATTAATTTTAAGTCCATGCCATTGTTATTCATAGTAAATGGCTTTATTTATAAATCTTTAGACAAATGAAAGTGTCTTTCAAAGATATGATTTTTCCATATCTAGAAGCCAGCAATGGGTCAATTCTGACCCTTCAATTAGTTGCACTTGATTAAAACTTCACTGTTTAAAATTGGCTATTGTATTTGTCAGCATTTTAAGATCATTTTTAAGTCCATGCAAGTCTAGTTCCATTTCTGAAACAAGATATTGTTTTACTCAAGATCACTCAGCAAATACATGACAAAACAAAAATTAAAATACGGAATATTTGATGATCAACTGTGTGTGTCTCACTATAAACAACAGAAGTTTTTTTGAAAAACAGAATGTAGACTTTGTAAATAGAATCAATTAAACTCACCAGAAGATACCACATTATCTAAAGAAATGCTACTTTCAAAACAGACACTGATGTATAGAACAGACTTTGGGTCTCTGGGAATGGGAGAGGGTGGGATGATTTGGGAGAATAGCATTGAAATATGTATAGTCTCATATCTGAAACGAGTCGCCAGTCCAGGTATGATGCCTGATAGCGGATGCCTGGGGCTGGTGCACTGGAACGACCTGGGGGGATGGTATGGGGAGGGAGGAGGGTTCAGGATGGGGAACACATGTATACTTGTGGAAGATCCATCTCGATGTATGGCAAAAGCAATACAATATTGTAAAGTTAAGCAAAATAAAATTTAGTTGAAAAAAAATGAATAATTCCTAATTCATATACTTTGCAAATAATTTTTCACTTTGTTGACATCCTGGGTGTTATAAAATAAAAATGCTTTTTATTCAGTTTATTCCAGGAAGCCTATTTCCTGTCTTCCTCCAAAGGATATTATTGATCATTGAACAAATATTTGTTGAGCAACAACTGTATCATACACTGAGTGCTGGGAGCATAAGATTATTCTCTTAAAGGGGCTTGTAAATATCTATTTCTGCTTTATTGACTATGCCAAAGCCTTTGACTGTGTGGATCACAAGAAACTGTGGAAAATTCTAAAAGAGATGTGAATGCCAGAGCACCTGACCTGCCTCTTGAGAAACCTATATGCAGGTCAGGAAGCAACAGTAAGAACTGGACATGGAACAACAGACTGGTTCCAAATAGGAAAAGGAGTACATCAAGGCTGTATATTGTCACCCTGCTTATTTAACTTATATGCAGAGTACATCATGAGAAATGATGGGCTGGATGAAGCACAAGGTGTAATCAAGATTGCCGGGAGAAATATCAATAACCTCAAATACGAAGATGACACCACCCTTATGGCAGAAAGTGAAGAGGAACTAAAGAGCCTCTTAATGAAAGTGAAAGAGGAGAGTGAAAAAGTTGGCTTAAAGCTCAACATTCAGAAAACGAAGATCATGGCATCTGGTCCCATCACTTAGTGGGAAATAGATGGGGAAACAGTGGAAACAGTGTCAGACTTTATTTTGGGGGGCTTCAAAATCACTGCAGATGGTGACTGCAGCCATGAAATTAAAAGACACTCCTTGGAAGGAAAGTTATGACCAACCTAGATAGCATATTCAAAAGCAGAGACATTACTTTACCAACAAAGGTCCACCTAGTCAAGGCTATGGTTTTTCCAGTGGTCATGTATGGATGTGAGAGTTGGACTATGAAGAAAGCTGAGCGCAGAAGAATTGATGCTTTTGAACTGTGGTGTTGGAGAAGACTCTTGAGAGTTCCCTGGACTGCAAAGAGATCCAACCAGTCCATTCTAAAGGAGGTCAGTCCTGGGTGTTCATTGGAAGGACTGATACTAAAGCTGAAACTCCAGATGCTAAAGCTGAAACTCCAATACTTTGGCCACCTCATTGGAAAAGACTCTGAAGCTGGGAGGAATTGGAGGCAGGAGGAGAAGGGGATGACAGAGGATGAGATGGCTGGATGGCATCACCAACTCGATGGACATGAGTTTGAGTAAACTCCGAGAGTTGGTGATGGACAGGGAGGCCTGTCGTGCTGCAATTCATGGGGTCTCAAAGAGTCGGACACGACTGAGCAACTGAACTGAATCTATTAAGGAGACAAGCACATGTGTAACTAATCATTATCTAAGATAATATATTCCATAATCTCTGTCTATAAAAGCAAGCAGACAATTTTACCTGGGGGAAATCATTATATATATGAACAGGATCTTCATAGACTAGGCATGGCTGGTAAAGAAAGGGGGTAGAAAAGTGTAGAAAAGAAAATGTAGAATAGTGAGGGTAAAATCTCATTTGATTTCTCTATCTTTATAATCTACTACTGTGCCTGGTACTTAGCAGGTTTTCATGTATGCCAAATTGTTTCAATGAAAACATTGAACCAAAACACTCAACAAAACATTTGAACTAAAAATTACATACAAAAATTAAGAGATTGTTTTCATTGCTAACTTCATAACACCTTTTTGTTTACATTAGGTCATAAGTAACTTTTACATTTTAACTTATCTAAAGAGTAGACAGTAAAATTAAAACTAAAATTTTAATGTCATCTATAATTTACTACCCAAACTCACTCTTGTATCAGTCTACAGATATTAAAGATTCCTAAAGCTACTTTTTATGGTAGAGCTTCCTATGGTAATTAAGAAAGGATATTAAACCAGTTTTAAATTGCATCATCCAGTTATATGATAGAAAATAAAAATGTCCACCTTTCTGGGCTTATCTTCCCTCATGAAATGGATGAAAGAGTGAATGTTTAGAAATCTATATGTATCCCAACTGGTTATAGAGTATCCTAGGTATAATAGTAGTAATGTGCTTCAGTAAAATACATTCAGGAATAGTGATGGGTGAAAATACTAAAAAATCAAGTAATTATATGATAGAAAAGGGTGGGTAATTTACCCATTTATTTACTAAGTAGAAAACTTTAAAAATCTCAATGCCTAAAAAATAGCATATATCTGACTACCCATGCATGGATGGATGGATAACAAAATTACATGTGATCCATAGGTCTAAGATAAGAGAGGATACTGGCAGAAATTGGAAAAGTAAACCAGCTTGTGAAGTTTCTGCCAATTCCCCAAAACAACAAAATGCTTATACAGCACCTGAATGTGTCAGATACCTCACTGTGTATTAGAGATGCAAAATGGATGGTCCCACTGCTTGTCTGTCAAGAATCTCACATTCAAAATAATGACATGGAAGAAGAAGAAGAAATTAACATTACAGTATGTACTGTAACAGATATATGTGCAAAGGACTATAGAAACTCTGCTCTTGCCTGAGGAAGATAAGGCTTTCTGGTAGTTTTAACATAGAGGTAAAGTTGAAAGCCATTCTAGACAGAGAGCTCAGCTTGGGCAAAGAAACAGAGGCATGCATAAAATAGCACAGTGTCATCGAGAGAGATTCCCAGTAATTTCTAGTGTGCAAATTGAGCAGCAGAGGGTATAATGGGACTTGGGATGTAGACAGGAAGTATGGTCTATTTGACCTAAGACGTGGGGCAGTTTGCTAGACTTCCTAGTAACTCTGAGGGATAGGGGGAAGGATGAATTGATATGAGCACAACTAGCATCAGGAAATGTTATTGTATAGCATCAGGGGAGAGATGATGAGAGCCTGGTAGAGGACAACTGTGATAACAAGGAAATAATGCAATCTAGTCAAAAGTTGTTTAGAAAGAAAATTTATCAAGATTTGGTTACTGCTTAGACTTGGAGGGCAAGGAGATGGTCAAGCAAAGATATACAGATGTCTTATACAGATGGTGGGGACACCAGCCAAGATAGTGAAAATAACCCAAATATCATACCAAATGGTTTGGACTCTATCTTGTTTGGGAAAGGATTCAGTGTTTTAAGTGGGAATGATGTCACTGGGTATTTTGCAAATATAATTCTGTGAAAGTAGGAAAGTAAGAATGGAGGTGCTGACTCAACAAGCAAAGTGCGTGAAAGCACAGTCCCCAGTTACAAATTTGGTGCCATCTCTTAGGAAAATGGCTGGGCACAAACACCTCTCTACAAGCAAAGGATGAGTTCCTGCAAGATAACTCTCAAACTTGTGCTATTATTTGAAAATTTATTTTAAGGTTTATGAGTTTTTTTTTCCCTAATTTGAAACAATCAAGCTTTCATTATTCTCTGATTGTTAGCGTGTAAGGAATTTAAGATAGCTCAGAATAAATTTCAAATTCTAATTAATATGCCTGAATGTAATGAATTCAGATATTAATTATAATTATACATAATTAGTTGATTAATTTCCAGATAAAACTATAGCAGAAAATCTATAATGCAATTTAGAATATGATGCTCTTCTTTTTAAAGATGAAGAGTGTAGGGTGTTCTCTACTCTCTGCTCTATTTATTCAAACTTTTCTTCCTTGATATATATTCAGTTCTGTCTCAAAATGTCATTTTAGGTTATTGGTCCTTTGACTTACTCTGGGTTCAAATTAAAGCACTGCTAAGCATACAAATCAATGTCACAAAGTCAAACACCTCAGGTACTAATAACAAGTCTTTAAATCAAATAATGGATACATAGCCAAAGTATTAAGATTACTGATGATAACCACTTCTACTTTATATACATAAAAGAATGTAGACTTATGAATATGAGTTCCTGTTTAGTATTTACAAAGTATGTATTAGTACATTGTACTTATAAAAACTTATGGGGTTTTATCATAATCATAAAAGCACTTAATGCAATGCATTATATTTGGAGATGTAGAAATGCAAAAAAGCAAAATGGCTGTCTGGGGAGGCCTTACAAATAGCTGTGAAAAGAAGAGAAGCGAAAAGCAAAGGAGAAAAGGAAAGATATAAACATCTAAATGCAGAGTTCCAAAGAATAGCAAGAAGAGATAAGAAAGCCTTCTTCAGTGATCAATGCAAAGAAATAGAGGAAAACAACAGAATGGGAAGGACTAGGGATCTCTTCAAGAAAATCAGAGATACCAAAGGAACATTTCATGCAAAGATGGGCACGATAAAGGACAGAGATGGTGTGGACCTAACAGAAGCAGAAGATATTAAGAAGAGGTGGCAAGAATACACAGAAGAACTGTACAAAAAAGATCTTCAAGACCTAGACAATGATGATGATGTGATCACTGACCTAGAGCCAGACATCTTGGAATGTGAAGTCAAATGGGCCTTAGAAAGCATCACTACGAACAAAGCTAGTGGAGGTGATGGAGTTCCAGTGGAACTATTCCAAGTCCTGAAAGATGATGCTGTGAAAGTGCTGCACTCAATATGCCAGCAAATTTGGAAAACTCAGCAGTGGCCACAGGACTGGAAAAGGTCAGTTTTCATCCCAATCCCAAAGAAAGGCAATGCCAAGGAGTGCTCAAACTACTGAACAATTGCACTCATCTCACACGCTAGTAAAGTAATGCTCAAAATTCTCCAAGCCAGGCTTCAGCAATATGTGAACCGTGAACTTCCTGATGTTCAAGCTGGCTTTAGAAAAGGCAGAGGAACCAGAGATCAAATTGCCAACATCCGCTGGATCATGGAAAAAGCAAGAGAGTTCCAGAAAAACATCTATTTCTGCTTTATTGACTATGCCAAAGCCTTTGACTGTGTGGATCACAATAAACTGTGGAAAATTCTGAAAGAGATGGGAATACCAGACCACATGATCTGCCTCTTGAGAAATCTGTATGCAGGTCAGGAAGCAACAGTTAGAACTGGTCATGGAACAACAGACTGGTTCCAAATAGGAAAAGGAGTACGTCAAGGCTGCATATTGTCACCATGTTTATTTAATTTATATGCAGAGTACATCATGAGAAATGCTGGACTGGAAGAAACACAAGTTGGAATCAAGATTGCCGGGAGAAATATCAATAACCTCAGATATGCAGATGACACGACTCTTATGGCAGAAAGTGAAGAGGGGCTAAAAAGCCTCTTGATGAAAGTGAAAGTGGAGAGTGAAAGGGTTGGCTTAAAGCTCAACATTCAGAAAACGAAGATCATGGCATCTGGTCCCATCACTGCATGGGAAATAGATGGGGAAACAGCGGAAACAGTGTCAGACTTTGTTTTTCTGGGCTCCAAAATCACTGCAGATGGTAACTGCAGCCATGAAATTAAAAGACGCTTACTCCTTGGAAGGAAAGTTATGAGCAACCTAGATAGCATATTCAAAAGCAGAGACATTACTTTACCAACAAAGGTTCGCCTAGTCAAGGCTATGGTCTTTCCTGTGGTCATGTATGGATGTGAGAGCTGGACTGTGAGGAAGGCTGAAGGCCGAAGAATTGATGCTTTTGAACTGTGGTGTTGGAGAAGACTCTTGAGAGTCCCTTGGACTGCAAGAAGATCCAACCAGTCCATTCTGGAGGAGATCAGCCCTGGAATTTCTTTGGAAGGAATGATGCTAAAGCTGAAACTCCAGTATTTTGGCCACCTCATGCGAAGAGTTGACTCATTGGAGAAGACTCTGATGCTGGGAGGGATTGAGGGCAGGAGGAGAAGGGGACGACAGAGGATGAGATGGCTGGATGGCATCACTGACTCGATGGATGCGAGTCTGAGTGACCTCCGGGAGCTGGTGATGGACAGGGAGGCCTGGCGTGCTGCGGTTCATGGGGTCGCAAAGAGTCGGACACGACTGAGAGACTGATCTGATCTGATGTCTCTCATACTTATGGGTCACAAGAACCTTTATAGAAGGAGACCAGCTTTTGTTTGTTTGTTTAATCTTTTTATCTATAGTATCTGAGTAACTGGAGCAGTAAAATTTATTGCATGAATGTGTACATGAATTGGTGAGTTTATGCAAGAAAGATTATAGCAAGATGGATGCTTAGAAGAATTGAAAGTCGTATTTATATTTTAAATCTCAGAAGGAATAAGCATGAATTATTCCCAGTCTAGTGTAGAGCCCAGATTTATATTAGGAGAGAGTTCCTGTAATATATACTAAAAAAGGGAGAAAACCAAACACTGATGGAAAGCAGAATTTCCTCACAATATTCCTGTAAGAAAGGGACAAATCTATTCTTCATTTAGTCCTTCCTGTTTACCAGTGGAAAGAAAGAAAACAGAAGCCCGCAAAGGCAACACTACTGGCCAAACCCTGGTTACATGAATATGACAGTGTCTTACAATTAGGAGCCTGTGATTGTTGGATGAATAATTTCCAAAGCATAATAGTTTCTTGCTGGTGCTTTAACAAAGAATCACAAACATAAGAGCTTAAAACAACACAAATATATTATAGTTGTGGAGGTCAGAACTTTGAAATGAAGCCTCCCAAGTGGCAAGGTGGTAAATAACCCATTTGCCAATGTAGGAGACACAGTAGACTTGAGATGAAGGTTCGATCCCTCAGTTAGGAAGATCTCCTGGAGAAGGAAATGAAAACCCACTCCAGTATTCTTGCCTGGAGAATACCATGGACAGAGGAGCACAGAGGGATACAGTCCATGGAGTTGCAAAGAGTTGGACATGACTAAGCAGACACACAGCTAAAATCAAAGTATCAGCAGGACTGTAGTCTGGACACTTTATGGGAGAACTGTTTTCTTGCCTTTTCCAGCTTCTAGAGACCATGTACCATTATTTATGTTCCTCTTCCATCTTCAAAGACAGCAATGGCCATTCAAGTTTCTCATATTACATCACTGTAACATTTACTCTTCTGCTTCACTCTTTCACATATAAGAACTCCTGCAATTACGTTGAACCCGCTCAGAAAATCCAGAATAATCTCCTTATTTTAAAGTCAGTTGATTAGCAACCATAATCCCATCTGCCATCTTAATTCTCTTTTTCCATGTAATGTAATAACTTCATAGGTTCTAGAAATTAGAATGTAGTCATCATTGTTGCTATTGTTGTTTAGTCCCTAAATTGTGTCCAACTCTTTGTGACCTCATGGACTATAACCTGGCCAGGCTCCTCTGTCCATGGGATTTCCCAGACAAGAATACTGGAGTGGGTTGCCATTTCCTTCTCCAGGGGATGTTCCTGACCCAGGGATCGAATTCATGTCTCCTGCATTGGCAGATGGATTCTTTACCATTCTTTACTGTTGAGCCACTAGAGAAGTCCGTAATCATCAGCGGGAGGTCATTATTCTACCTATCACATCAGGTGATCAAATAACTCTTTTTTTCTGCATGTAATACTTTCCCTCTGAAACTGCCAACCTCCTTGGATTTTTCCAATATTCAGGTAATGAGTTTTTGAAATTTTTTTGAATATTGAATTTTTGAAAATTATTTGAACATTGATTTTTATATTAAATGTTTATAATAAACTATTTCTTAATAGAAGAGATAAAAGTATCTATTAAGATTATATTTGTCAGACCACGTTATTGTCAGCAGCATTGCAATTATTTTATAAAACTAATGAACTGATATTGTACATATACATACACACTCATAAAAAGAAGACTAAAAGATTTTAACGTCAGAGATAAATCCCAACTGACTCTCTGGTCAATTAGAGCAAGAATCTATACAGGAAAGAATCGGAAATACTAGTAAATCTTGAAACAATTGGAGTTAATGACTTTTGGTGCAATAAGTGATTAGTCTCTCAATAATACATGTAGGAAACCATTCCTTTGTTCTTGGAGGCAATATTCTATAAACGCCAACAAACAAATGTTTGTCTGTAGGTCTTCCAAAGTATGAATGCATATATTTTAAGATGCCTTTAATTCTGAAATACTAAAAGGAAACTGAAAAGGAAAAGAAAAAAACTGTTTTAATGAAGATTTTGCATTTAGCAGAATAGGGTAAAATTATTTGGAAGGTAAACTCTCTAATTTTTGATTTTCTCTATCACCTTTGGAGAAACAACACTTAATTTACTGCCTGTTTGACTCCTGTTGTTGTTTGTCACTAAATTGTGCCCAACTCATTTGTGACCCCATGGACTGTAGCCTACCATGCTCCTCTGACCATAGGATTCTTCAAGGCAAGAACATTGCAGTGGGTAGTGATTCCCTTCTCCAGGGGATCTTCATGACCCAGGGATCGAACCCACATCCCCTGCATTGACAGGAGGTTTCTTTACTACTAAGCCACCAGGGAAGCCCTTAGATCCTGTAGAACACCTGTATCCTCAATTGGGCCTCCTAGCCCAGAGCATCTCACTCTACTAAGAATCCAGGACAATGCCTGTGGCCTGAAATGAACAAATTTAGTATGTCTGTTAAACCAATGCATGCTGGTGTGACAGTCTTAATGACAATCTTAATATGCACCTTCCTATTTGTGTTTTAAAAGGAGCTGCCTATTTAATCCTAAATAATTTATGTCTAATGGTGCAAATTTTAAAATTAGCTATGCACATTGAATGAATATGATTAGGCAAACGAGTGTTTCTATTGGCACATAAATCAGTAATCTAGGGATCCAGATGCCAGGCCTCTGCCTAATCACCAAATCAGCTATAGTATTTGATTTTGGATCTTTTCTCCATTATTTACCTTAATTAACCTAAAAAAAGACTTGGCAAATAGACGACACTGTATTGTGCTTGTTTGAAGATGGTGGTAAATATAACTCATATTTCAAAGTTAATTACAACTTTAAAATGTATTTTCAACAAGCATCTACTTCTCAGAATAATCTTGTGATATAGGAATTGTTTGTATTAACATTTTACAGGTAAGGAGTTTGAAATTTAGGGAAGTTAAATAATTTACCAAAAGACACAAAAATTCAGTAAATATTTTTGTAAGGCATTTTCCTATATAATATTCAGATTTCTACTTATATCCCCATCCCATTGTCACAACCATCTAACAACCCCAATTATCTGCTGATTGGCTCCTTGATAATGATCACAAATCTGAGCCATTATAGATTGTGAAGCCCCTGTTTGGGCCTTTTTTTTAAAGTAATACATCAATTAGTTTTCTTCATGAAATATTCCAACTGTCTTTTGCTCATCTAAACAAACAGACAAACAATATAAATGCCATTCTTTAATATTACATCTTATGTCTTACAGATTTGGAAGAGAGATAATGTTAGTGTTTTTCAAAATACTATTAACTGGTTCATGGATGTAATAGGACTCTCTACCTCTGATCATGTAATCAGGCAATCAAAATCTTTCCAATTCTGAAATTTAATTGCATTTACTTATTGCTCTTAATTTTATCAGAGTGTTGTTGTTGTATTGTTCAGTTGCCCAGTCATGTCTGACTCTTTGCAACCCCATGGACTGAAGCGCACCAGCCTCTTTGTCCTTCCCATCTCCCAAAGTTTGCCCAAGTTCATGTTCATTGCATCAGTGATGTCATCCATCCATCTCATCCTCTGATGTCCTCTTCTTCTTCCCTCAATCTTTCCCAGAATCAGGAACTCTTCCAATGAGTCAGCTGTTCTCATCAGATGACCAAAATACAAGAGTTTCAGCTTCAGCATCAGTCCTTCCAACAAGTATTCAGGGTTGATTTCCCTTAAGATTGACTGGTTTGATCTCTTTCCTATGCAAGGGACTCTCAGGAGCCTTCTCCAGCACCACAGTTCAAAGGCATCAATTTTCCAGCACTCTGCCTTCTTTATGGTCCAGCTCTCAGAGTTTTACCAGAATAGCACCAATCACTTCAGCAGGACATTACAATTATTAGGCAACCATACATGTGAACATAAGAGCCTGTGCTTTTGCTAATGGCACGACTTTAAAAAAGCATTGTGTGTGTGTGTGTGTGTGAAAGAGAGGGAGAGAGAGAGAGGTGGAGAGAGAAAGGGAGACAGGAGCATCTTACATAGCCACTTTATAATTCATAACAGTTTCGACTAATTCTAATTCAACTAGATCCAAATCTTGAATAAGAATATTTTCTTAGAAATTATTTCCGCTGCCAAGTAGAAAGAAATCAGGGTACATCTTGCTGCTAAGTGGCTTCAGTCGTGTCCGACTCTGTGCGACCCCATAGACGGAAGCCCACCAGGCTTCCCCGTCCCTGGGATTCTCCAGGCAAGAACACTGGAGTGGGTTGCCATTTCCTTCTCCAACGCATGAAAGTGAAAAGTGAGAAGGAAGTCACTCAGTCATGTCCGACTCTTAGCGACCCCATGGACTACAGCCTACCAGGCTCCTCCATCCATGGGATTTTCCAGGCAAGAATACTGGAGTGGGGTGCCATTGCCTTCTCCGAGGGTACATCTTAGCCATCCTCATATTTCATTTATTGCCCTTTTTATGTCCTATTTCTGGTTTTACTTCTTCTGTCACTCTCCTCAACTTGAATCACCAGAGATCTTTGGTTTGCAGATTTCTCTCATATTTCAAAATGAGACTATACCCTATCCAGATAGGTATATGTCTTACTCCTGGTCATCTAGATAGGATAATCTTTCCTGGACAATTTTCCAAGGTAATGTCTCTCTTGAAATTCCTTATTTAAGACTCATGTAGTTATCCATTCATTAATTCATTCACTCATTCAGAGCCTTTTATCAAGTATCTGTCATGAGCTACATAGTGTGTGGGCTTCCCTTGTAGTTCAGCTGGTAAAGAATCCTCCTGCAACGTGGGAGACTTGGGTTTGATCCCTGGGTTGGGAAGATCTTCTGGAGAAGGGAAATGCCATCCACTCCAGTATTCTGGCCTAGAGAATTCCATGGACTACAGTTCATGGAGTCACAAAGAGTTGGATACAACTGAGCGACTTTCACACAATGTAATAAATTAAAAATAATAATAATATTAGGTGATCATATTAAAATATAATAGTGAAGACAGGAATGTCAACTATCCTTTTCATCATGTTATGTGTTAGTAATTCTGTGTATGGGGTTTATTTATTTATGAGGATATATGCATGTATGAGGAGCAGAAAACTTGTATAAACATCTTACACTTTTTTTTTTTGGTTTTGTGGCTTTTAAAGGCTTGAAGAGCATTACTCTATTTATCTTATGCATTTTACAGAGCAGAGATAATTATGAATAGGTATTTTGTACTATAATGTATTTAAACGTGACCTGAAATGTACACAAATCTCATTCTTCATGCTAACGAATGTGTGTTTTTTAGAGCCAGAAGAATGCAGTCACTAGGTGGCATCTCTGTGCTATAGTCGCTACTGAAGACTCACAGGTGTCCTTTCCATGTACTGCTGATTTTCGATGACATTTTTTTATCATATTCTTGCCTCCTACAGTAATATTTACCAGAGTGTGATTTGTGCTAACCCCTTGAACAAAGGTCGGTTCTATAGACTTAATAGCAACATACAAAATTGTTGCCCATACCCACGGCCAATTGAAAAATGAAAAATATAGCTTGATTACTGAAGCACACTATATCACACTACTTATTTGCATTTAATATTTCATTTGTTTGAGACTAAGAAATAGGCAAAATGACACAGTGATTAGGACATTGTTAGTTATCAAAAAAAAAAAAAAAAAACACCTGAAATCAAGCTCTTTGCTAGTTTAGGATTTTAAGTGTATCTCAACTCATTCAGGAGAAGGCAATGGCAACCCACTCCAGTACTTTTGCCTGGGAAATCCCATGGACAGAGGAGCCTGGTAGGCTATAGTCCATGGGGTCTCGAAGAGTCGGACACGACTGAGCGACTTCACTTTCACTTTTCACTTTCATACATTGGAGAAGGAAATGGCAACCCACTCCAGTGTTCTTGCCTGGAGAATCCCAGGGACGGGAGCCTTGTGGGCTGCCATCTATGGGGTCGCACAGAGTCGAACACGACTAAAGTGACTTAGCAGCAGCAGCAACTCATTCAAAATATTGATTAATAAGTTGTGGGGCTCTTGTCCTCAAGGAACTTCCATTCTCCTGGGAATATAGACTGTAAAATGAAGTGATTGGCCAGATGATTTTAAAGTTTGCTACTAACTCTTAAATTTGATGACTTTCCTGTAAAAAGTGTATAAAAGGTTTATAGATCTAAATCAGCTGTGAAATTGCCTTAGTGTTCTTTATGAGCTTAGTTAAATTGACTATTTCCCAGTCATGTGCATGCATAGCACTTTTGTGAATATAATTTATTCTGAAATATCTGCACTGAATCCAGGAATTTAGAATGAGGAATATTCAGCTCAGACCTAAGTCTTGGCCCGGGTCAGAAGCCCTGAAACCAAGCTCAAGTGAAAGAAAGCAGTTCTACAAATTCCCATATGATCAGGCTACTAATTAAAATTCCCAAGACTGGCAAGTCCATCTAACTTGTCCATCACTCTGGCGAATTGCATAAACCATGGGTCTTGTGCATGCAAATGTAAAAATTTCCACTGGGCTCATTTAACCAGAGAGAAATGACCCTTTCAAAGCCTGCTAGATTGGGATGGAGTGACAGAAAGCTCCTTGGAGTAGATAAAAGTAGGATACCTTTTACCTTCTTAAGGTAGATTTCACATCACTTTCCCATTTTCTCCCTTTGCACTTTCCTGTTGCCTTTCCCTGTCTCAGCCATACTTGTAACACCAGATAGGAGCTGTGTGGATTAGTGAACTTCACATATTTTTCATCCGGATATTTTTCATAGTCAGTAGTAAACATAAACCAAAATTATGTGCTACTTCAAGAATTTAGAAATATGTCTGCCTTCCAAGAGTATAGAGCAAAGGCTTAAACATTACATACAACAAAGAAGGGCTATAGGCCTTTGACTGTCTTATAAACAGTTTGTAGATCCTAACCTGTCTAATTAAAGAATGTAGGGTGGGGATTAGTAGGCTGCCAAGGGAATCATTGAAGCAAAACCATTTATTGTCCATCTAAGTCCTGTACAGGAGAGTTCGTTGTTGTTTTTGGCAGACCAATGCACCTGGCTTTACCTCGCAGAGAACAATGGACTCCTGGGGCTGAATCTGATTCTAGGCTTGATGAGGAACGTTATGAGAACCAGGAAGAAGGTTAGCATCACTTAGTGGGGACAGCACTGAGGTGAAAATCCAAACCACAGTCATTATCATTTATGAAGCATTTACACTGTGGTGGACACTGTATTAAATAATTTTAAATATATTATTTCAGATAACCTTCATGACAACCCTAAGAGTGTATATTTTCATCCCGAGTTACAGAAGAAACTGAAGTTGGAAGAGTTAATAAGTGAGCAAGCCATTTGTTGTCAGGCTTTATCTGACTCAAAATCCTGTGATCTTAAAAATACACCAGTTTCTCAGCTGAGATTCTCACCCATGCTGTCGCTGCTGCTGCTGCTAAGTCGCTTCAGTTGTGTCCGACTCTGTGTGACCCCATAGATGGAAGCCCACCAGGCTCCCCCGCCCCTGGGATTCTCCAGGCAAGAACACCGGAGTGGGTTGCCATTTCCTTCTCCAATGCATGAGAGTGAAAAGTGAAAGTGAAGTCGCTCAGTCGTGTCCAACTCTTAGTGCCCCCATGGACTGCAGCCCACCAGGGCTCCTCCGTCCATGGGATTTTTCCAGGCAAGAGTACTGGAGTGGGTTGCCATTGCCTTCTCCCACCCATGCTGTTAAGGGCTCACAAATTCTATGAGAATTCTGAAATTTTATCTTTCTTTTTTTTAATGATTATCCTTTCCTTTTCCTAATGATAATCATCAAAAAAAAAAAAAAAAAAACATTCTGTTTACAGTGACTAATGAACAAGCTTTAAGAATTCCAGATCTATGCAAATAGTCTCATTTCCACAAGATCATATTACTGCTTTAAAAGGAATTCATACATATCTAAGGAAACACTGTATCAAAATAAGCTAAGACCTCAGTTTGAATTTGACTGTGATTTACTGCCTGTGTGATCATACTTTCTCTGAGCCTCAGTTTCTTCTATAAAATTAAGATTAAAATATATCCCTATTAGGGCTTTGAGACATTTTTATAAAAATATATAAACTCTAATATTCTTAATAAAAGTAAATATCAGTGGTAATGTTGGTTTGCTTTCAGGAGAAAGATCTGATCAAACATAGTTTTTAATATACATTTAGATGGCATATATTCTTCAGCTTCTTCTAAATTTATGCAGCAAGTTTCCTTCACCCAGTTCTAACAGTTAGAGAACATAGAAAAAATAGGTCTCTGGTCTTAAAAAACTAAGAACCAGACTCTAAGTAATGGCTGATTCACCAAAATAAAAAAGCGCTCTGGGTACTTCTCCTTATAAGCTCACTTTTTGGGAGGTAGAGATGGGAACAGATTTCTACATCAGTCAAACAGAAAATAGGTATGAAATTAACAAACTAGTGAACTAAACATGTTCAGTTTACACACACACACACACACACACACACACAAATCCCAGACTTTAATATTTTAAGTTATTATATGAACTCTACTTAAAAGATAATACAACTAATAAATATTACATTAATTTTTCCTGACAGGAAATTAATGCCATATTTATTAGTTTGCTATGTATTTGTGACATTTCTTATCCATGTTATATATACAACAAAACTGTTAGTTTTTTTAATAACCATAGTTCCTTTTGTGTTTTATCCCTGTAACATATTTTATGTACACAATTAATAACATTTCTGTTAGTATTTGTTTCTAAGTATTACTTGGCTTAATACTTAATAGTTTTTCTCTGAGCAAACAAAATACACATTTTGTGTCACTGATGTCCAGTCCTTGTATATACTGCATTCAGCTGAATAGCATTCAAAACAATGCAAAAATAGACACTAAAAAGTAGAGATTATTTTTCCTTAAATACAGTCCAGTTATTACAAATAATACATTTTTATTTTTACTTTTTTTAATAAAAGAAAGAAAATGAATGAAAGTCACACCATTGTATCCAACTCCTTGGGACCTCATGGACTACACAGTTCGTGTAATTCTCCAGGCCAGAATACTGGAGTGGATAGCCTTTCCCTTCTCCAGGGCATCTTTTCAACCCAGGGATCGAACCCAGGTCTCCCATATTGTGGGTGGATTCTTTACCAGTTGAGCCACAAGGGAAGCTGCCGGGGTCCAGCCTCAGCAGGATCCAGGGATAACCTCAGGATGAACGGCGTCAGTGAGAGAGATGACACAGGGAGACCAAGCTTAGGTGAAGCAGGGTCTGTAGCTTTATTCTCAAAAGGAGCTTTTATACCCTGAGTTACACATTTCCAGAAGTGAAAGATGCAGAGTCATGCAGAGTCAGCTCAACGTTACATCAGCTTAAACCTTTATCGAAACCAGGATGTTTTCTGCATATCTTTCCATTTACAAGGGTCTTGTGTTATGCACATTATCTTCTGGCCCAGAGGCCTGTTGACATTTTATGATCCTTTTCTGATAAAGTCTGGTCAACCAGAAAACTTGTTTTTCCCTTAAGCTGTTTTTTTCTTTATTTTTCCAATCTGTGTCGCCCTCAGATCAGATCAGATCAGTCGGTCACTCATGTCCGACTCTTTGCAACCCCATGAATCGCAGCACGCCAGGCCTCCCTGTCCATCACCAACTCCCGGAAGTCACTCAGACTCACATCCATCGAGTCAGTGATGCCATCCAGCCATCTCATCCTCTGTCGTCCCCTTCTCCTCCTGCCCCCAGTCCCTCCCAGCATCAGGGTCTTCTCCAATGAGTCAACTCTTCGCATGAGGTGGCCAAAATACTGGAGTTTCAGCTTTAGCATCATTCCTTCCAAAGAAATCCCAGGGCTGATCTTCAGAATGGACTGGTTGGATCTCCTTGCACTCCAAGGGACTCTCAAGAGTCTTCTCCAACACCACAGTTCAAAAGCATCAATTCTTCAGCGCTCAGCCTTCTTCAGAGTCCAACTCCCACATCCATACATGACCACAGAAAACACCATAGCCTTGACAGAAAGTACTAAATAAAGTTACATTCTTATGGAGCAAAGGAGTAGTGGGTTACAACAAAGAAAGAACTTATTGACTCAAAGGTCTTATGTTGCTAATGCCAAGGCTATTACTTGTTTTTCCTACATTCCAACTATATTAACTAATGCATTCCCAGGCACACAATGGGTAATGGATATAGAGACTTGGCAGCAAGCATTGGCTCAACAATGAAACCCTTCACCAGTACTATCTAATAATTTTTCTCCTTTCAAAGGGCTCTATGCCCATTAGGACTTTTAAAATGCTTAGGCTTCCCGTGCCTTTCATGGTTGAGAAGTTGTGAACAATCAAGTGTGTTGCAAGAGAATGGATAAACCTGCCAAGCAAGCTATAATGCCAACAGAAGTTTGAATTGAAATACTCCTTTCATGCCCAGGAGACTTATTAACTAGAGCCCTAAGTTGATCTTCTTCAGAGAAAGGTGGTCGGGGATAGCCCCCTGTTAATGTCAGAAGAGTTGGTGAAAAGCATAATATAGTAAACAGTAGACAGACAGATTTTGGTTTGGGGTAGATGCTCGAGCAGGTCCAGGGAGTCCCTCGAGTCCTGATCCGCCTTGCCTGTCAGGTCTCCTCCACATGACCTTGTCATGGGTGGGATCTCCCGTGCTGGCTCCCGGCAGGAAGCCCAAGAATACTAGAGTGGGTAGCCTATCCCTTCTGCAGCAGATCTTCCTGACCCAGGAATCAAACCAGGTCTCCTGCATTTCAGGCGGATTTTTTAGTAAAGCATTATGTTAAATACTTTTATATTGCTTTACTTAAAAAATACGAGGGGGACAGTAAGAACTATTTTTACATTTAATATTCCTAACAGAACACATTTCATATCAGGAAATATTTATTTTCATATAATTGACAGTTATTTTTAAGATGTAATATTTGATTCTACAAAATGGAAGAAATATTTCTATTTTGAGAGAAAATCGGGTTTTAGTTTGAGAATAAACAACACTAATGGTACTTCAGTTAAGAAAACTATCATGGAGCTTCTCATGCATCACATTTTATAATTTATTTCCATGCAAAATTCCAGTAGTTTCCACTTTAACCCATTCCCAATGAATCTACCCATGTCTACAGCATGTAATTATACTATGTATACTAAAATATGAAATTCTAAAATGGATGTATTCTTTGAGGTTTCTTTTTCCTAATGTGCTCATATAGAACTTGTTCAACTTAAGTTTGCATTGAGAAGGAAGAAAGAGATGCCTTATTATGTGTTTATTTGCACTACAAGTCTATTCATATCAGTTATATTTAATATTGGCTCTGTGTGTTTTTCACTAATCATCTTGGTGAAAACACATGTGCTGATATTTTGTGACCATGAAAACATAAGCAAAAGGATATCTCTCTCTTTGATTCAGCTTATCTCAACACAACCAGAGAAGCCTTCCCTATCAGATGATTTATTTTACAACATCCTGACAGGGATCTACATAGAATCAGTAAGTAAAAATAATGCTTCAACTCTGTGGAACTTCTGTGGAAGTCTCAGGGCTCTTGAAAACTAAATTCTTTCCACTTTGTTTAGTTGAGCCTCTAATGAACAATTAAATGCAATGCATGTGATGTGTGACAGTGAAACAAAGGCTTTTGAAGATAGAGGGAAATTTATGTACTTGGACACAAATACTAGTCTTCCAGTGTATTTTGAGACAAAATGTTTGTATTGGCCAAATAGATTTGGAGACTCTTGAGTACTACTAGGTCATTGTTTTGAAGATTTGGGTTATACATTAAACACACTAGAGATGCTGGGGGAAAAAAAAAAAAAAAAAACAACCTGCAATAAACAAACCTGACAAATTGTTTAATTCCGGATTTCCTAACCTCACTTAAGCATAGAATGTTACTCTTCCTTTTGTATTAACCAGTCACCTAGCTTTGCATAGTTTATTAGGCTGAATGTGCTAGGGATTGCAGTTAAGGTGTCTGAAAAGCAATCTAAATGCCTTGTCTTCATTTTACTGCCTCTTCCCAAGTCACACTCCGAAAGTTCTCTGTAGCATGGATAGGCAAAGTCATCAAGCTAATCCCAGAAGCCAGCCTTAGATTTGGAGAGCATTGTAACATTGTTTCAGGCCAAGAGAATTTTACTGACTGAAACTGTGCCTAAGGAGACAAGTCAAGGCTTGAGAGAATTATGTGTACATGCAACTTTACAACCTTCAGGTCCAAGAGTATCTTTCTTTTCCAAAAGATTTGGCTTCTGACTGAATAACCATAGGCCATATCTAATTATATTTTCAAATTTACAAACAAAAAAACTCTGAAGTTTAAATAGAATCACTTTTGCTTTTTTGTTGATTATTTCAATGTATTTTGCCCTGTGAAAGTGGGAAAAACAAGTTCATAGAACTTTGTACATGTGGCAAGATGCTGATTTATATTTAACATAAATAAGTAATTAATGTGTTTTATTCTAACAAAGGGTTTTGTGTGATTTACAATAACTGTTATTAAATCTATAGAGGACAGATATGTAAATGGTCCCTATATATTTTTTCTTCCTTCTCTTCTCTACTTATGTTTCATGATGTTTTTTACTATTTATAATTTTGTGAATATTGTCATTTCAATCTCATGTTGTATAGTCTGGCATTTTTGACATATTACCGAGAAGTAGACATATTAACACAGAAGCATTGTTTTTTCAGTTGTAAAGGGCCCATAGAGATCACCTAGTTTTCATTTTATAGATAGATAAGGTAAGGCTTCTCAAGACTGAATGACTTGTCTGGTGTCATGCAGATATTAGAAACAGAGTTGAGTGATAAAACCTAGGTTTAATATTTCTCATTTCAGGGCAAATTTATTTGACAGCCCCGAAAACTGGCAGTTGAGATCTGCAGCAATATTCTAGACAGTGGTATCATTTAGACCTCAAAGTACATTATCTTGTTGAAAATATTTACTTCATCATAAGGTTAAAGTTTATTTTATTCATTGAATTATCAGGGATAAATTAGGAATTTGAGATTAACATACATGAATAGGGGAACCTGGCAGGCTACAATCCATGGGGTCACAAACAGTCAGACATGACAGTGACCATCACTTTCACTTTCACTCCTATATATGAATATATGAGATAATCAACAAGGACCTCCTGAATAGCACAGGGAACTCTACTCAATATTTTGTAATAACTAATATGGGAAAAGAATCTTAAAAAGAATGAATATATGTATATGTATAACTGAACCACTTTGCTGTATACCTGAAACTAACACAACATTATAAACCAACTATACTTGAATAATAATTTAAAAAACACTAATATGTCATTGGCAATAATATATATAATACAGCTGTAGCCATATTAATCTATGACATGGTGAGGTGAAAGTTAATCACAGATCATTTTTCTGAAATATATTTATATGTACAGAAGGAATTGTGCAATTTCTTTTTTTTACAATTTGTACACAATTTTTTTGTACAATTGACTGTTTTGGCATTATATTTGATTTTTTTGGTTCATTAACATTTCTCTGTTATTTGTTACAATCTGTTAACAAATAAGCACTTTATATTTGTAAAATTGAAGTTTAAGTCAATAAACAGAATCACATTATTTGGCAGTTTAGTAAAATTAGTGTTGAGAGAAGTTTTGGTTAAATGATCAGTGGCCCATATGTGGATCTAGCATTCATTATGGCTTAAATATTTTGGTTCAGGTGTTTCAGTGTAAAGAAGTGTAAACTTTGTTTTGTGGTTGAGCTTTTTCTCTATCACTGCACTAGATAGAGATGACTAATAGGTCTCTTTCTGCCTGGATATTCTCACTGATTGGTAGTAACCATCTGGAGTGAATGTTGGGAAGGATGTCATGGTTCTGTCAGGCTCAAGAAGAAATAATGCTGGATAAGGGAACCAATGTTTCTGTCCCCACTAGAATACAAGCATGCATCATGAAGGCAGGAACATTATCTTGTTTGTTTTCTCTCCCATTCAGAGTGTTTATGATAGTGCCATATGTGTGTGTGAATATATACATTATATTACATTATATACACATTGTATTACACGTATATAATAATGTGTGAAGTGAGAAAGGAGAATTAGCAACACACATGATAAGTCTTTAAGTTCTCTGTACTAAGTGATTATATACTTCCAAGGTCTATAAGTCAGAACCCCTGTGTATGTGTTGAAATCTGATGATCCAGTTTACTTTTTAAAAATAATTTTATGAGTACAAAAAAACAAGCCAAACTGATTTAAACATATGAAAAGGTATCACAAACACAATAAATTCCAACAAAAGCCTTGATTTTTAGAAGACTATTCTGTTAAGGAAAGTTTATTTTGCTACATGGAATAAACTCTTGCTGAAAACTAACATTAATTTTAAAAAGAGAAAGAGAGAAAAAAAAAAAAAAGCCTAAATCCTGAAGTGTCATCAAATCCTCTTGCCTCAGAAGTCAGTAGTCTGGAGGGTTTCTCACTGATAGTGAATGGATTTGCCTTTGAAGTGACTTTGGCTGGAACTGGCTGCAACCAAAATTTTAAAATAATGGAAGTCAAGAGACCTGGCAGGCAGTTGGATAGTGGGCATCCCCCATGACTATCTCCACTGAATATACTCCCTATGGTGGAGTAATCACCTTGAGGTCTCCCATGATTAAGGCAAATAATCTTATGAGTGGTCATGAGTATGCACGTTGATTGGGTTTGGCAGATTGCATAATTGACTGAAAATTACCTTTTGGAAATGACTGGCTATACTCAGTGGGCAGAAGAAAACGGAAGCAAGGGGATCTGGCAGACAGCAGGTACCCATAGCAGCTGTATGAGTTACATTCCCATAATATACTGATAAAGAGAGCCAAACCTGGACCTTTCATAGCTGTGCTTTTCATTTTTGATATTTGGAGGGACTACAGGAGGCTGCTGCACAATCGAGCAGTTTACCTTCAGGATAGCAGCACAGCAGAGTGTCAATATCCTACTTGTATTGGTATACCTCTTGAAGCGTGATGTATGCATCCCTTTTCTTTATACCCAGCAGAAAAGCACAACACCTGCTCCACTGATAATTGGATACCAGCCTTGTCTGATGAAAGGATATTAATTTTCACTTCATAGATTAAAAGACCTTGGGAAGTCAACTAGTCCATCACGGTATCTTACTACAGGATACTTCCTAACCCGAAAGGAAGTGTTTGAGAGAGACAAAGCCATGTTTTACACTGTTGTGATTTTTGAGTGTAATGAACTTCATCATGACACATGCAGAGAACTGCTAAACCATTCCCAGGAAATGGGATACTAGATGACCATTACCTCTCAGCTGTGAGACAGTCCCTGTTTGTACGTTTTATTAGACAGGCCCAAGCTCAGACTTATAGAAACAATATTCAATTCAATAATTATTAATAAACTCATCTGAGTTTTTAATACTGTGTTAGGGGCCATGGAGGCTATTAGCTCATAAGTTTTAATGCACCGTACATTTGTTTCTGTAATATAAAATGATATGAGATGAATTCTATCTCATTTGGCTCCTATTCTGAATGAAACATAGAAATTATACAATTTAACATTCTATTCTGAGAGAAACAGATATTAACAAATGAAAAAGACATTCTATTCATAGAAAACAGTGTTTTATTTTACCTGAGATATTTTGTTTGATCTATGGTCATCTTTCTGTAAGAGGAATGTATTTACATCTGTGTATTTTACAATTATGTATTTGTCTTCATCTTTTCTATCTAACTTCTTAAAACAGTGGAGATTATATATTTAAAACAAAACAAAATATGAGTTCTTAAACCACCAAAATTTAGAGAAACAACAAACTAGTTCTAGTCTGGAGAATCATTTACCTTGATTATGTGAAAGTAATTTATTCATCTGATCTCAATAAAGAGATTAGCCCTCAGTTTCAAAAAAGTTCTCAAATTGTCTTAAGCATATTTGGAAAAAATTTAAGCTATGAAATAAGCATAAATTTTTCTTCTGAAAGGAGAAATATATATTTCAAACAGTCTGCAGGGTAAGCCCTAATATTCCCATATTTATTTATGATAGCATATGGTATTATTTCAGAAAACTATATGAATAAAGAATATTATAAAGATATATGTTGTTTGCTGAATAAATGCATCTCTTTCATCCAGAAAGAATGGTTTCTCTTTACCCAAGAATAGCACCATCTGCCAATTGATTAATATTTACCACTCCAGTATGTAAAGTATTATCTAACATCACTTCAACTAAATATGCATTTCTTATTGGAAATGTCAACATTAACAAGCTTTTCCCCAAATTCTTTCTAGTATTTGGAGTTAGATAGTATTCTGAAACTGGACACACTGTGCTCTGCTTATCTAATTCATAAAAGCTAATGCTTCAAATAGAAACCAAATTAAGCACATCGAAATTGAATGCCTTGTTTTGATTGATCAATTTTCCAGTATAGAGGGTAGATGTTAGCAAAGTTGCAGGTGGTTTGACTATCTAGGAAGGGGTCTAGTGGAATGTAATGACTGCTTATAAAGTAGGGATTTACACATTTATTCTGTTGGCAGGTTATCATCGGACTCTAGCAGGTAAATAATGAATTCTTGCCTTGTTACTTATCTATTGCATATCTCCCTGGCTCAGCCAGGACCTGTAGTGTTATTTGAACAGAACAAGCAGATAATCAAACATTCTGTTTTTACAGAATTGTCCCAATTTAGGGTCCTTCAGGACCCTCCAGGATGCCTATTTGAGATGTTTTTCTTTCTGAAAGGCATTATATTGGGATAAAAATAAAAGAATACAGTCTGTCATCATCCCAGCCCAAGGAAATGTGAATTCTGTCCCCATTACAGTTCTCAAAGAAGAAAAAGTAAAACCAGGAAAGGAAGATGTATTATACAAAGAAAGGGTATCACACTTCTAGGCAATAAGTATCTTCATTCTTTCTATCTCCTCTTTCACTACCTGCTGTTGTACTCAAACCAAGAAGTAATTCATCATTTCTGATTTCAGGACTTTTCTAAATTTCCATGACTACCTTTCCCAAACTAATTGCAGATGCCAATGCAGCCCATTTCTGGCCCTTTAACTCCACTATTCCTTCTGGTTTCTGATACCCTATTTCCATATTGCTTTACTTATATGTTGTTCTTGTTGTTCATCACTACTCTTTCTATCTTGGAATATAATACATTACTTAGAATTGTCCCTTTCTGTTAAACTGGGCAGGAACCCCTCATTGACCGTTGGCATCTTACATAGGAAAAGGAAATAAGAAAAATTATAATAAAGGAGTAAACTACCAGCCAGAGGCAGCATCTAGAATAATTTTCTATCAAAACACAAAATGTTGGAATAATTATCAGTTACTTTCAGGTTATCAGTTATTTTTATCAGGGATTCATTATTGGAGAGTTGGTGGCATATTTTCAGTGTCTACTGTGTGCTCATTAAATGTTGATAAAACAGTTGAACTGTTTCTTTATTGCAGTTGTTCCTTAGAAAAATGCTAATATCATCTTGTCGGCATCACTACCCTCTTATTTTTATTTCACCTTTACATAGCATTATATAGATAGTTTTTTCTTCCCTTCTTGTACTTCCCCCTTATTTTCGAAGTTACTAGATTACTACATTTTCTTGGTTCCCCAAATCCAAACCTTTGTTTATCATATCTGCTTATTACCTAACTACAATGATACTCAGTATATACTACTGTAGATAATTAGAAGAATAGGGTATCAGTGAGGGAGACTGGACTTAGAGGATGCTTCAAGAAAAAAGTGGATCTGTGCAATGAGTTTAACCAACTGTATAGTTTGAGGAGATAGTCGCTGCAAGACTGCCCTCACTTCAGACATAAGCCATAAGTTTGTGGATCCCCAGGACCACCTTCACTTCAAACCAGCTGGCTATGAATTCCAGGATCCCCATCTTCATCCTTAGGTATGATAATGTACTAGAAAGACTCAAGTACTCATTGAAAGCTATTATGCTTATGGTTAATACAGAGACAGTATACAGAAAATCAGCCAAAAGAAGAAATACATAGGGTAGAATCTAGGAGGGATCCAAATACACAGTTTCTGGACATCTTCTCATTGCGGAGTCACAGATGGTTTTACCTCTTCTGGCCACGATGTGCAAGGACACACACAAAGTATTGTCAACCAGGGAAGCTCACTTGAGCATCGGTCAAGTGGGCTTTTATTGTAGCAGCAACTACATCCTGCCCACATTGACTAACTTTTGGTCTCCAGCCCCTCACAAAGGTCAAGCCACCTTTAGTCATCAGTTTTTCCAGAGGTCAGACCTGAAAAAATGTGGCCTTAAAGCCCAGGTCATACATCACGTTTCTAGATTATCTGATGGTAGCCAAAGCCCCCAGGCAAACAAAGATACTTCTATCAGGCAGGGCATTCCAGAGGCCTAGAGATCTCCTCCCAGGACCCAAAGGCAGAGTTCAAACTTCTCTTTGTGTGATTCCAGATTTCACACTACAGAGTTGGAACTGTGTTTTAAAGGAAAGAGAAGATTAAGATGAGTAGAGAGGAGAAAAGTCATTCCAGGCAAAAAGATAACAATCAGGAGTGGTTTGGAAGTGTAAGTGAGTGAATGAAAGGGAATGCTAATGTGAGCATCCTAGTTTAGCTAAAGCAGGAGATGTTTTGTAGAAAAATGAAGATGAATTTGTTGGACTAGAAAGAGGACACAGATTCTGAATGGCCTCAAAAGTTAAGTAGATCCGAGTAGTTGTGCTTTGAAGAAATAAGAACTTGAGATCTTTAAATTTCTTGAATTGGTGAGATAAGTAGAATGACTAAAACTCTATATAAAGAAATTCCAAAGTAGTCTATTTCTGCACCCCACCGCCATTTTAAATAATGCTGACAATTATAAAGTACAAACAAGAGACTAATCAAAATGGTGAGGCCTAAAATTTATATCAAGCCCAATTCTGGGAACACTGTGTATCTATAAAATTTTCCAAAAATAAGACTTAAAGAGACAAAGCAGCCTTCTTCAACAGCCAATAAAGTTTTATATTACAAGTATGCCTTCACTTCATGGCAAATAGATAGGGAAACAGTGGAAACAATGGCTGACTTTATTTTTCTGGGCTCCAAAATCACTGCAGATGGTGACTGCAGCCATGAAATTAAAAGATGCTTACTCCTTGGAAGGAAAGTTATGACCAACCTAGATAGCATAGTAAAAAGCAGAGACATTGCTTTGCCAACAAATGTCCATCTAGTCAAGGCTATGGTTTTTCCAGTGGTCATGTATGGATGTGAGAGTTGCACTATAAAGAAAGCTGAGCACTGAAGAATTGATGCTTTTGAACTGTGATGTTGGAGAAGACTCTTGAGAGTCCCTTGGACTGCAAAGAGATCCAAACAGTCTATCCTAAAGGAAATCAGTCCTGGGTGTTCATTGGAAGGACTGATGCTGAAGCTCAAACTCCAATACTTTGGCGACCTGATGCGAAGAGTTGACTCATTGGAAAAGACTCTGATGTGATGCTGGGAGGGATTGGGGGCAGGAGGAGAAGGGGACGACAGAGGATGAGATGGCTGGATGGCATCGCCAACACAATGGACATGGGTTTGGGTGGACCCCGGGAGTTGGTGATGAACAGGGAGGCCTGGTGTACTGAGGTTCACGGGGTTGCAAAGATTCGGACATGACTGAGTGACTGAACTGAACTGAACTGAACTGAAGCAAAACTAGGATAGAAGGGAGAAAAATAAAGCAAAGACGGTATAGATCTAGCAATATAAATAACATTTATTTGTCAATTAAAATAATATATAAATTCAATGATAAATATTTTCAGGAATTATGTTTGCATCAGTAAGTATTCAGAAAGTGGATGGCTCTTCATCTATATTTTTAAATTAATTTGTAGAGGTTTTTGCATTGGATAGTAGTGTGTCTTTCTATTTTTGAATTCTGTCGTTCTTTGAAATACACAGAATAATTTAGAAGAGGGAAGGCCTGGGGCTGATCCATAGACATTTACTAGGAAATTTCACAAATATAGTTATGAAGTGATCCAGTTTTGGACTAGGGAGGTAGTATTGACCATAGGACAGAAGGATAAAAGATACATTTCAAAAGAGAAATGAACAGAATGTGGTGAATGGCTAGATGGTGAGCATGAGTGAGAAAAATGCAAAGAATATCCATCTTTCAAGCATGAGTGATAAGCGTAACTGTGAAACTGCTAGTAGAAACAGTCATCACAATGGAGAACAATTTTTATAAGAAAGATGGTGAATTCTTTTTTAAACATAGTGAGATACTTTACATTTAGACTACAGTGGGAGGCCAGTGACTTCTATTTTTGTTGCTTTAAGATTTTTGTTACGGCATTTATCACAGTATGTTTGATATTAGAACTACTTAAGTATCTGTGTCCTAAACTTGATTGAGATTTTCGAAAATGGGGTCAAAGCTTCATATATTCTTTTATTTTACAAAATCAGTTTTGTGTCTTGCTCATTTCCAGTAAATATTTTGGTATTAAATTAAGTATGTAAACTGTAAGTGCATATGGGGGAAAATGGCAAAAGAATACTGACTATTTAGAGAAAAGAAAAATTGCTGAATTAGGAGTCAAGGAGTTGGAGAAACAGGAGAAAGATCAGGGCCCTGCATTGTTATGGATACCTGAAACTTTAAGGCTTGGCTGATTATGAGGTCTTGATAATGAGGATGGAGAAAAGACTTTTATGTTTTTTCAGTAAAGGTTTAATCATTTTCCAGAGGTACTGACACTATTGTAAATGGTTTAGAACATTCCATTAGAAGGAAAATGCTTTTTAGTTTAATTTTTTTTAAATACAAACTAAACGAATCTTCAAGAGACAAGTTCTTTCTTCTAGAATGCTAATAGAAGGAAAAACCAATAAGTACATTCTTCTGTTTTGTTTTATATTTTATACATTTGGTGGCTGTATTTTTTTTTTCCATTCTGAAACTATAGCCCTTTGGGAATGAAAATTTGCTAGTATGGTGCCTATAGGCTAGAAATGCGGAGGGCTGGTCTTTGCCATGAATGTATTGAATGACATCCACACTAGGACAGAGGGTGAGAAAAAAAACACTCTTCCGTGAGTTCATGTTTTCACTTCAAGAGAAAAGGGTCAAGCCCTGAGGTGGTCACTAGAGGTTCTAAAATATGCCTTTTCTTGTCTTCTTCCCCATCATACTACTTACTTTATAGCCATCATTTCCCTGTAGTCACTATTATTATCTGTAACCTAGAAAAATATGGATTTATTAAAGTTTCCTCATGTCTTTAAGTACTAGATAACATTAACCTCCTTGTATTCATTTTTTATTTAATGAATAATAGTTGAACACTTGCTATGAACCAGTCAGTATGCTGAGATCTTCCATGAAATAATTGCTATACATTTGGTTAAGATTCTTTGGGCTGCATGTAAAAGAAAATGCCACGTTAAAGTTCCTTAAACAATGAGGAAATATTATTTCATATAACAAAAAAGCAACTCTAGAGTTAAAGTTAGTTCAGTGACTCAAACAGTCTGCTCTTTCCATTAATTTTGTTCTGGGTTGGGATTAATGGCCCTTATCATCACAGGCTGACTGCTGCAATTACAAGCTTTCCGTGCAAACATATCCATGTCCAAAGGAAGAAAAGGAACCATTGCTTCTTGTGTGTTTCCCTTCATCAGTGGGGAAATATTCCTCCAAATCCCATGACTGTCTTCCCTTCACATGTCATTGCTAAGTGCTGATTCAGTCATTGTCAGAGCTGTCACAAATCCCTTCCTAAACCAGTCACACACAAGGGGAATTACAAATTACATTACCTAGACTGGTTGAGGCTAATGGGGAGTTACATAACATATCTATAAATGCCGTTTTATAGATCAATTAAAATTTGGAGAAACAATGTTCATCTAGGTCACACTATACATCTCATTGTTTTTGTTTTGTTTTTTTGAAGAATGTCATTGGTCATGCTCATTGTGTCCTACTGTCATGAACACTGTTTTAATAAGAATAATGAAATTTCAATTTCAGTTAAGTTGGTAGCAAATGTTCTAAATTTGTACTTTAAAATTGAAACATATATAAGAGCCATTGTCACCTTTGACTGGATATCATACAATTTTGGTGTAAACAAAACACAAATTCTACAAAAGAATCATTTATAAAACAATATATCATTATTTAAGAACAAGAAATTTATCAGTCTCTGTAATAGATATCACACTGACATTTCTAAGATTACTTTATAATATAAAGAACAATGCATAGCAGGTGTCATACATTTTAAGTGGGTTATATAGATTAGTACCTAAGTGATAATGTGATTCAGTTTAAATCATGGATTAACATAAGGTTATTGCTTTATTTGAAGGTGAAGAGCTGTTTTGTTTTGTTTTTTTCCCTCTCCAGCAAGTGCAATCATTTCAGCTTTATCACATTTTGGTGCCAATATATGATGAATTGAAAGCAATATAGGAAATCTTCCTCCTTTACAACTTTATGGGCTTTTGTTTTCTGCTTCCCTATTTTAAAGTAACTCAAATTGGCTTTAATGAGAATGTCCTGGGTATACTCCAGGGAAATAAAACCAGTTAGACAAATTCAGATTTATAAGGCAGCTCTGTTTAAGCAGAAAAAACAGCTTTTACTAGAGTTTTGCATTCTGAAAGACTCGTTTTTAATCATAACTTTACTACTTATTAGCTTTGTGACCTTGGATTAGTAACACAATCATTCTGTGACTTAGTTTCATCTTTTATGGAAGAGAAAATTAATGCTCTCTTAATCAGTATTCTTTATAGGAAACAACAGAAATGAACTATGACAAACTTAAATAAGAGGTGATTTACTGAACAGATATTTTACAAGGTAACAGCATCAATAAGAGACTGGGCAACCAGGCCTGAGAGTAGACCAGGAGCGTGAAATGCTTAAAAGCCAAGAATTAGGAAATTAGAAACTCAGCATGAAACTATCTGGGCAGGGCTGCACTGCTACTACCTTGATCTTTTTAATAACCTCCAGTCTCCCTGGGGGATTTAAAATCTCAGAAGGAGCTCTTGATTCACTGAACTTAGGTCACTGGACCCATTCCTTATGTAGCCTGAGACAGACAAAGGAAATACCTCCTTTGGCTTATATTGTAGAACCTAGTTATCTTTAATACTTCTATAAACGAAGCTACATACAGTGGAGAAGTAGTAATTCTTCAATAGGAAAAACATATGCTATGTTCATGTGCATATGTTTCTCATTTAATCTTTGTAAGGACTCTATGAAATATTTTAATCTCAGGAAACAAACTCAAAAAAGTTGAATAATTATTCTCAAGTCTCACTAATAAGTAAAATGGTGGAGCCAGTTTTCACATCTAGATCTGCTTGTCTACAAATTTTACAACCTATCTTTTTTTTATTATTATACAGTATGATCTTTGTGGGGCTTCCCGGTGGCTCAGTGATAAAGAACCCACCTACAATGCAGAAGATGCAGCAGACCAAATTCAATGCCTGGGTTGGGAAGATCCCCTGGAGGAGGGCATGGCAACCCACTCCAATATTCTAGCCTGGAGAATCCCATGGACAAAGGAGCTTAACAGGCTCTGTAGGGTCACAAAGAGTCGGACATGACTGAGCAAATGAACATGGAAACATTCATGATTTTTGTGGTTGAAAGCACTTTGTAATTTTAAAAATTGTTTAATGATATAATCTTTCTGGTTGCAAGAAACACTCAAAGATAGGAATTTAGGGTGGATTATCTGAATGGTTTTTGTTTAAATTCAGGGGAAATCCATTCATAATAGAAGAAGGGCTAGAAGTAGTCATGGTACATAGTGGCCAAAAAATTCAAAATATTGGGTTAATTCAACCAATAATTGATAAAGAATCTGTTTCTGTGAGTTACTGAATGACAGTGTAGGTAGAAAGTTGTATCAGTGTTAGGAAAACAAGTGGACTCTTGAGGAATGAAATGGTAACTTTGGAGAAAATTCAAGAACATTCAATATTTCAAATCCTAATTTCAAGAACTCAGATTTGAATAACTGAGAGTTCTATTGTAAAAATCATTCTAGACTCATCAGCTGAAAGGGACTTTTACAGGGAATTAGGTTGACGAGATTGAGAGGGCTACAGTAATAGGCTCTAGGCTGGCCTCCAGGATTGGCTGCCAGAACACTGTATACCTTTCCACCAAGGAAACGACTACACTGGCAAAGGTCAGGAAGCTGGAGAGTTCAGCAAGTCCATCACAAAACTATTGCCTCTGGAAAAAATCCTGCCTTAATTACAATCTTGAGGTCAGCTGGGAGTAGCTAGCACTGTGAACTCCAGAACCACATCATTCCTACTGAGTTTCTCAGGAGCAAAAGGGACTCACATCCTGCTTCCTCCCCATTTGTTAAATTAGTTCTGAATTTAAGTCTTGAACATATACATTTGATTATTGGAATATAAATTATGTCTTAAAACCTAATTTCAACAGAGTCAGAGAATGTAATTTTTAGCTTTCCAGCTTCTGCAGTACAAGAAAACACATCAGAAGGTTGTTGGGAAAAAATACCAAGTAAGCTAATCTGTTCTATTTACCATATTATTAGTTTGTTTTTAGAAAATGTGCATTTCAAATAGAATTTGATTGCTGCAAATTTATTACACTGTAAAGAAAATGAATAAGGAAATATAAACCCTTAAATTTCAAGGAAAAATTCATTTGCTTACAAAAGGAAATTTTTGCTCATTTTTACCAAAATATTATATTTTTATTTATTTGTTTGCTGGTTGCTAGGATATCAACAAACTACTTACAGCAACAAAAAAGTTTTTGAGCAAAACTTTGTCATTTGTAAGTATTATTTACTTCTCAGCTAGCTCATTATTTTCATTTTGAACCATCTGGGCAGCTTTTATATGAGTCAGTTTGGCTAATGTTACAAAAATAAGGGCAAATACTATGGAACAGAGTGTGCAAACTCAAAAGGATTTGAAAGACCTGGATTGCAAGCAAGTAAGTGACTTGTGGAATTTAAAATAACAATGTGCAAAAGGCATGAAACTCTGGGAATAACATAATCAGAAAGGCTACAACCTAAAAAGGAAGAAAATAAACATCAGGAGAGAGGTTTAGAGCAGCTACAGAAATTATACTAAAACCATCAGCCTGGGAGACAGCAGTGAGGATAAGAGGAAAGAAAGTAGTCCCTTCGTAAGTGAAAAGTGAAAGTGAAAGTGGCTCAGTCGTGTCCAACTCTTTGTGTACAATCCATGGAATTGAAGTGGGTAGCTTTTCCCTTCTCCAGGGAATCCTATACTGAACCCAGGTCAGCAGCATTGCAGGTGGTTTCTCTACCTGCTGAGCCACCAAGGAAGCCCAAGAATACTGGAGTGGGTAGCCCATCCCTTCTCCAGTGGATCTTCCCGACCCAGGAATCAGAACCAGGGTCTCCCACATTGCAGGCGGATTCTTTACCAACTAAGCTATCAGGGAAGCCCTTAGTAAGTAAAAAGTGAAAGTGAAGTTGCTCAGTAGACTCTTTGCAACCCCATGGACTATAGCCTACAGGCTTCTCCATCTGTGGGATTTTCCAGGCAAGAGTACTGGAGTGGGTTGCCATTTCCTTCTCAAGAAGTGAATCTTCAGAAGCTATTGTGGCATTAGACAAAGCATTACAAAATAGGACTGTTTCATCAAGAACATTCCAGATTCTGCTCTGCTGGGCTCTCACAAAGATTCCTAGCCATTAATTCCTGAAAATGTGATGTGGTCTTATAAAGGAAAGAGTGGATGTTTTTAATAGATCTTCTTTCATTTTTCAACCACATAAGAGGTGCAAAATGTCTCCTTAATCTATTTCTTCATTTCTCTGTCTCTGTGTGGAGTAGAAGTGGCAAATACCTTTCTAACTGCTAAATTACCTTGCTGTTTTGGACAATGAAGTCAAAATAGTCTTTTGCCTGACCAATATCTCACGACTGTTGTATAGAGCATCCTGGGGTAAAAACATCTAAAGATGTAAGAGACTATGCTGCTGCTGCTAAGTCACTTCAGTCGTGTCCGACTCTGCGCGACCCCATAGATGGCAGCCCACCAGGCTCCCCCATCCCTGGGATTCTCCAGGCAAGAACACTGGAGTGGGTTGCCATTTCCTTCTCCAATGCATGAAAGTGAAAAGTGAAAGTGAAGTTGCTCAGTCGTGTCTGACTCTCAGCGACCCCATGGACTGCGGCCTACCAGCCTCCTCTGTCCATGGGATTTTCCAGGCAAGAGTACTGGAGTGGGTCGCCATTGCCTTCTCCATAAGAGACTATACAACTACATAATAAAAAGAGGAATAATAGTATTGTTAATTACAATTTAATGTGAAAGTTGCTCAGTCGTGTCCGACTCTTTGCGAGCCCATGGACTAAGCAGTCCATGGAATTCTCCAGGCCGGGATACTGGAATCACTAGCCTTTCCCTTCTCCAGGGGATCTTCCCAACCCAGGGACTGAACCCAGGTCTCCCACATTGCAGGTGGATTCTTTACCAACTGAAATATGAAGGAAGGCCAAGAATTGTTAATATTATTAATGGCACTTATTGACTTGTTAGTATTGCCAGGAACTGTGCTAAATACCTTACATAAATTAGCATACATGTTTTTTATCTCCAACTCTTACTTGCTCAGCATTCAGGAAAAAAAAAAAAAAAAAGACCCTGAGGTCTGAAATGTCTATGTGGAACTCACATAACATAAGAAAGAGATTCCGTTAAAAATCAACCTTCTAAAGTAGAAGCTGATTAGCAATAGAAGGATTCCAGAGACTAACAGGGCAAAACTTGCTTTGTGCCTAATAGGCTATGTTTGTGGAGAAGGAAATGGTAACCCACTTCAGTATTCTTGCCTGGAGAATCCCAGGGATGGAGGAGCCTCGTGGGCTGCCGTCTATGGGGTCAAACAGAGTCGAACACGACTGAAGTGACTTAGCAGCAGCTTCAGCAGCATTGCACAGGAATAACCTCAATCTTGGGCAGTTATGGGCAGTTATTTAATTAGTAATTTTTCTATCTGCTGTTAGAAAACATTCTGTACAATCTTTACACTGGTTAGAAAAAAAAAAAAGTCCAGTTATCACCTCCAAATATTAAAAGTTTATTGTGTTTTGTTTGATTTCTCATGAAAGTTGGAGAGAGTTTCATGTAAGAAAAATTTGGATCAGTTCAGTGTACTATCATGAAAAGAGTTCTTAGTTAGATGTAGTCTTTTGTCTTTGCTGTTCATTGTGTCATTTGGGGTATCAGTCATCTTCTCTAGGCCTCAATTTCTCCATCCTTATAAAGAGGATAGAGATTTCAATTTGTATAGTGCTGTGCTGATTTGCCTGGCCATGAAAAGATGATAGATTATTAGTACTGTTGGATAGAGACTGATAATATATTTTTTAAAGAAACACCTACATTGAGAATTCAGCAATAAATTGTTGTCTTAGAACATTTGAGTTGCACACACTTTCTGGTAATATCCAATATATTAAAGGCCATTTGTAAGGTTTCCATATCTTGATTTATTTTAGCCTGGGATTGCTTTCTGAAGGGATAATCTCATTTATGATATTGCCTTTTTAAGATGTAGCAGAATTATACAGAAAGATAAATTTGCACTGCCTGCTAAATGCAAATGATCTCTATTTTGAAGAAATAATTTCAAAGCTTTATTTTATACAGATGCTTATGGAGATTCTTATATATTTAATGGTTACAGGGAGTAGCAATAAATAAAGTTAGTTGACCCTGAGGATGAAAAATATAACATTATTGAAGGGTAAAAGTATCCCAATAATATTAGAAGATAGCATCTAGCTGGTATTTTATCCATGTGCCCAAATGGAGTACTTTAAGATTGCTCAAAATGCCATGAGAATTGGTGTACATAAAGCCTAGTTGAAAAGCTGAAACAGAATGGAGGGTTGATGTCAGCAAAGCTAGTTCTCAGTCAAGGCAGAAAATTCAAGTCCTATTAAGAAGAATATGAAAAGAGTTGATCAGTTTATCTAAAAATCCCATATGGTTTTCAAGTTTATACTCCCCAAGAGCATACCAGTTTTTTTATCAGAGCATAGGAAATGATCTATATATTTTTGCTCTTTAGTTCTAAGGAATAGAAATCTAGGTGAAGGAAATTCTTAGTGAAAGTGCCATTTAAAGACCTTTGTAGATACTGCTGTTTTGGAAATTACTATTAAAATGCTGAGTACTTTCACTTATTTTATGTGTTTTAAACCAAAAGACCAAAAGAAAGAGTGTTAGCTATTTAAAATCCACTAATGATAATTGCCTTTGAACAGAGATGGAACATACCATATACATCAAACTCCCCTGACTCCTCTCACAATCACGGGACTCCTTCTTTCTGAGCATGAACATGGTCTTAGACTCTCTCTTATCATAGCACACCTGGCAGTCATTACCAGTAGATGAGATTTGGCACTGAAGATAAAGCCTATGAACCATGCCTGCCTTAAAGGTTTGACACATTCATATACGTAGATCTACATATGTGTATATACAAACAAATGCCTCATTGGAGTCCAGTCATCTCTAGAGAGTAAGAGTTGATGTCAACATTTAAAAGATAAATCATGTCATCTCATTTTGTTTTCTCAAAATTCTCCATAGGTATCTCTTGCACTTGGAATAAAAGCTCAAAACCTATAACATAACCCTACATGATTTGACACTCTGCCATTACTCTGACTTCGCTTCCTAATTCTTCCTCCTTTGGTCAATGTTTTTCAGCCAGACTGGCCTCTGTCTGATGGCCCTGGCTAGACCATCCATGCCACACAGACTCTATCTCATGGGCTTTGTGCTGGCTATTCCTTACCTAGAATGCATTTCTTCCAGATATCCACATGACCTCTCACTGACTTCAAGTTTTTGCTCACCCACTTGGTGTGCCCTGCCCTGAAAGTTAATGTTGAAAGTCAAACTGTTAGTCACTCAGTCCTCTCTAACTCATTGCTACCCTGTGGGCTGTAGCCATCCAGGCTCCTCTGTCCATGGAATTCTCCAGGCAAGAATACTGGAGTGGGTAGCCATTCCCTTTTCCAGGGGATCACCCAAACCAGAGATCAAACCTGGTCTCATGCATTGCATGCAGATTCCTTACCACCAGGTGCCCTACCCTGAAAAGTTACCCTGACCACCCTCTTTCTAATTGCATCCCACCCTACTACTCTCAGTTTCCCTTCCCTGATTAATTTATTTCTTTACTCACTTATACTAAATAACTTTTGCATTCTTTAATTGCCTTTTCCTTCCTCAACTAGAATGTAAATTTCATCACAGCAGTGCTTTTTTCCCCACAACTTTATAATCAGTATCTAGGGCAGATGGCATATAGTCAATTATTAGCTGACAATTACTTGTTGAATGAATGCCTACATGAATCAATGAATTAATAACAGTCATGCCCAGAAGGACTCAAGGAAGCACAGATGTGGTATAAGTAGTGAGAAAATCTTGATAAACACAGCTTCTACTTATTGTGTACAGTTTAGAGGCTTGCAATTTGTGGCTTGAAAACGCTAGAGATGAAAACATTTTTATCTCAGAATACGTAATCTCAAAAACCTCCACTGTTATCAATTCCAATGAAAATTAAAGAAATGAAAATGTTAAATGAAAAGACAGAACATAAAAATTTCTCAGTCACAACATTTGATAGTGGAGTTTGTTTAAAATAGTGGTTACTTTTTTGACAAATATAAAGATTTTTTTAATCATAAGAGACTTTATGAATTAAGTAAATATATTTCTTCACTATTTCCCACCACCTAAGGTTTTTTTGGTTTTTTTTTGTTGTTGTTGTTAAAAAAAAAAAAATGAGCTATGGCAGGTGCTTTTTTTCCCTCTCATGTTGAAAAAAAAATTATTTGCAAGATGTTTCTCAGTGACTCAGCCCAAAATACCTTCTTCCTACTGTTTCCTAAACTAGTTGTTTAATATTAATGTGTTTCCACTTTGGCAACAATGAAGATGAACAGCTATTTGTGGTGTGGGTTTTGTTTCTGTCTTTTGGCTATTTAGTGTATAGTGGTATCAGTATGAAGAGCTAATGGTGCTTTAGAAAATAAGCAGGGGTTTAATCTTCATTGCTGTTGATCCAATGTTTCATCAGTATCAAAAGACCTAGTGCTGGAAATGAGATGGTACATTAGTTCTGATGCTCAGTGGTATATAATTTGCTACAGAAATTAGGCTTCTGGTCTTTACAATTAGGCAAGTATCCAGAAAATAAAGGTACAGGGAGAGTGAGACAAATAAAGTTCAGAAAATTAAGGAGAGGAACAAAAGGCAAATTAATAATTTTTTAACCAAAGGCATGAATATAACTTTACCTACAATATGACTAAAGACTATACCTCACCTGACAAGCAAATGAAATAAAAGAGGCAAACAGTTTAAATACAATTTTATATTTATAGAAGCAGTACCTCAAATAAATACTTATGAGGAAAAAAAACGGGGAAAGAAGGATCAGGCAAATCAGTATCTAAGATTCTATATCATCTCTTACCAATAAAGTTTTCAAAGAAGTTTTATTTAAAAAGAACATACAATGAATGTGTCTGTTTCCTTAAGTATTTAAGATTTCATATATAAGTGATATCATACAGTATGTCTTTCTCTGACATACTTCACATTGTCCAGTCTCTAAATCCATGCATGTTGTTGCAAATGACATAATTTCATTCTTTTTATGGCTGAGTAATAATTCCATTGTATATATTTACCACATCTTTTTTTATCCATTCATCTGTGGATGGACATTTAGACTGCTTCCATATATTTATTGTAAATAGTGCTGTTATGAATATTGGGATGCATGTATTTTTCAGAATTGTTTTTCTCCAGATATATTTCCAGAAGCAAGATTGCAGTATCATATGGTAGCTCTATTTTTAGTTTTTTGAGGAAACTCCATACCTTTCTCCATTGTGGTTGTACCAATTTACATTCCCATCAACAGTGTAGGAGGGTTCCCTTTTCTTTACACCCTCTCCAGCGTTTATTATTTGTAGACTTTTTGATGATGGTAATTCTGACTGTGTGAGGTGATACTTCACTGTAGTTTTTATTTTCATTTCTCTAACAATTAGCAATGTTGAATATCTTTTTATGGGCCTTTTGGCCATCTGTATGTTTTCTTTGGAGAAATGTTTATTTAGATCTTCTGCCCATTTTTGGTTAGGTTGTTTGTTTTTGATATTGAGTTATTTATGTATTTTGGAGATTAACCCATTGTCAGTTTCATTATTTCCAGATATTTTCTCCCATTCTGTAGGTTGTCTTTTAGTTTTATGGTTTCTTTTGCTATGCAAAAGCTTTTTAAGTTTAATTAGGTCCCATTTGTTTATTTTTTCTTTTATTTCCATTACTCCAGGAGACAGATCCAAAAAGAACTTTTTGTGATACATGTCAAAGAGTATCCTGCTGATGTTTTCCTCTTAGACTTTTATAATATACAGTCTTACATTTAGGCCTTTAATCTATTTTTGTGTATGGTATTAGAGAATGTTCTCATTTAGCTGTCCTTTTTTCTCCACACTATTTATTAAAAAGACCGTATTTCCACCATTGCATAGTCTTGCCTCCTTTGTCATAGATTAATTGGCCATTGGGTGTCAAAAGGACCTAATAAAAGTGAATAAATAACACCTGGATTTCTATTAAATATTTAGCTTGTCTGGAAGAGAAAACAAGCAAGTGAGACATACTTTTATAACAACATTTTTTTTTTTTTTTTTACTGATTAATTCTACTGGATAGTGAGTTTATCTGGATTACATCTAACCAGCTAAAACAGGATGCTGTTTTTTTGGTTGGTTTTTCCATCCCATGCCAGAGTATTGCTGTAGTGCATAAGTGAGTAAGAGAGATGCAGCAGGTGAAAAGAGCCGGCAAGAAAAAGACAGTAGGAAGCTAATCCAGGACCACTGACAAAAAGCATAATGAAAGTCATTAGAGCAGATTCAACCACCAGCACAGCTGATCAGCCCCTAGGATAAGTAGAGTTAAGATTTGGAAACTCGAAAAGCCCAGTCAGTTTCCTTGATCTGGATTATTTTTATAATAGTAAGTGAAATGATCGTTTCTACCTAGTTTATATAGGAGAAAATTTTATTAAAAAAGAAATTTTTACCATTAGATTTTACATTTTATATGTTTTAAGCATTGGTTTTTAGGACTGAATTGCTGTATTTTAGTGTCATGAAAAAAATCTAAAATGGCTTAATAAAACAAATATACTGATTCATATAACCAAAATGATAAATAAGACTAGCTTCAGATAATGTTTGATTTATGGTAGTGATCATTTTGCAACATGTAAGTGTATCAGATCTATACACTCTATACCTTAAACTCACACAATGTTATATATCTATTATATTACAATAAAGCTTGAAAAAATATAAGAGGGTTGGCTTCAGGGAAGATCTGATCTAGCTGCTCATTAAGTATCACTGAGAATTTATTTTCCCCTTTGTCTCTCTGTCATTCATGATATCAACTTCATCATCAGGCATCTCCACTAACAACCAGCAACTCTAATTCTCTCTATAGTAGCAAAATTATACACAATTTACAGACTTCCCATTCTCACATAATACCAAAAAAAATAGGAGGCAAAAAAGTAGTGATTTCTTCTGGTTGTTCCTAAATCGTGTATTCTGGGAACTGCTTTCACTCTGTGACCCAAAGTGGTTCATTAACCATTTACTATGTCCAGAGGAATAAGATATGCTGATATATTAAGTCAAGTGAGAGATTAATCCTGTCCAAACCGAGATTGGAAGAAGAGTACAATTTCCCAATAAATATCAATTTACTGTGGACAAGGAGAAAGAGACAGACACTGCGAAGGCAATTAAATCCTTTTTAAAGGCTCAATCCATTTACCACTAGAAGTGTTTTATATGAGAGTGAACAGTGTCAGTGTATTCACAAATATTCTTTGTGAACTATTTTTCATGAGATCGGATCACGAGATACTTTAAATGCCATGCTAAGAAATTTGAGATTTTTCCCTTGCTATTGGGAATTTTGAAGGACTTTATTTAGGAAAATAATATGCTCAGCCTTTACCTTCTTTAGAAGGGTCAGAGTATTTTTATGCCATAAATATATATACACATATATATATATACACATGTGCACACACATACATACACACATCTTGAATTTGCTACAGTGAGTGCTTTTTATAGCAAAAAAAAAAAAAAAAAAAAAAAAATAGTATGAGAGAGGTCAATTCCTAGAGAACAAAGTAAAGTGGGACAAAAATAAAAGCATAGGTTTGTCTTGTGAGGAACCTATGATAAAACACCCCGATTCAACAGAGACAGTCCTCTACTTATTTGAAGAGAAAACACTGATAAAAATGATTCAAGAAAAGTACAAGATCATTGTGATTTAAAAATAAAAACTAAACAATCCTCATGCCCTCGGGCTCCTTAGATGTTTTGATCTTTAACATTGTGCGTAAAAATTAAAACTACTTCCCAGAGTGAAATATTGTTGTCTGATTAGGGGGATATCTCTTCAGTCTCTCTGTGAGATAAATGAGATCAAAATCCAAAATATATACTGAAAATAAGTATAAAAAAGCACCAAAGCACTGTAACCTACTAAAGGAAAACAAAATGCCTCAAGCAGAAGGGTCATGGAGTTTCAAGCAAGGTCTTCACTTCCTACTAAGCCTGATTCTCCCTAAAACCACTGCCCTGCCCATCTAACATCAACTGCAGCTAACTAGGCTAAAGGAACTAGACACTTTCTCCTATAAATTCAGTAGACAGGAACAAGTAAAGGGTGAAAGAGGAAATCCCAGCAAAGCAGGGAGGGTGGCAGCCAGCCATGCTGCAGGCATAAACAGTGCACTGAGTAGGCAAGAAGCATGGACTCAGAGGAGTCAGGAGGCAGGAAATGCTAACTTGCCTTCAGCGTTCTGGCAGCCTCTAGGGAGACAATTAACGTAATGTCACCAAAAGCAAACCTCAGCCTTTGACCAGGCCCTGTGAAAGGCAAAAAATAGCTTTTCATATGCGGTTGTCAAGAAACCTGCTGAACAAAAGCATCTGCCAAATTTTCTGCCCTAAGGATGGATTTTCAGTGAAAGTCAACAAAATTTGCTGCTAAAACACACACCACAGCAGTCTTGGAAATATCTGCCAGTTACCTTGTATTATCAAGGCAGCCTTTTTTTTTAAAAAAAAGCTTTAAAACTGCATAGGTTAAGCAATTTATTAATATAAGGAACGCTCACCAATAGCCTTGGTTAGTGTTAAAACTGATTCATGGAGGGTAGTTTTCTTGGTATAAATATCAAACTGATACTCAACAATACTTATTCATTATTGAGACACCATGATGAAAGAAAGTTATAACTGCAAATGAATATGTATTAATATTTTAACTATTACTAGTTCCGTGGGTTCTCAAAACCACCCTTAGTTTTAATATTAATAATTCACTAGAAGGGCTCACCGGAGAAGGCAATGGCACCCCACTCCAGTACTCTTGCCTGGAAAATCCCATGGATGGAGGAGCCTGGAAGGCTGCAGTCCATGGGGTCGCTGAGGGTCGGACATGACTGAGCGACTTCACTTTCATTTTTCACTTTCATGCATTGGAGAAGGAAATGGCAACCCACTCCAGTGTTCTTGCCTGGAGAATCCCAGGGACGGGGGAGCCTGATGGGCTGCCATCTATGGGGTTGCACAGAGTCAGGCAAGCCTGAAGTGACTTAGCAGCAGCAGTAGCAGAAGGGCTCACAAAACTCACTGAAAGCTGTTGTACTCATGATTACTGTTCATTACAGCTCAAAGATACACATTAAAATCAGCCAAGGGAAAATCATAGGGCAGAGTCCAAGTAAAGTTCCAAACATGGAGCTTCTAGTGTCTTCTCCCCATGCAATCAAGACCGAGTTACTTTCCTGGTATTGATATGTGACAATATGCACTAGGTATCATCAACCAGGGAAACTTACCCAGCTCTTGGTATCCAAAGCCTTTCATAGAACTCCATCATGTAGACACAGTTAACTGCCAACATTAGGGATCCAGCCTAACTCAGAAGATGGAGCTGATACCATGTGAAACAAAGCCACCACCCTAAGTTGCATTTTGATGTTCAAAGCTTTCCTGCCACTTTGTTGCTGCTGCTGCTGCTGCCACTTTGTTACTATCTGACTACTCCAAGATGCCAGCCAAAGAGCTTCCTATCAGGCATGCTGAAACAAGGGATTGAAGGTTCTTCTCAGAAGCCAGAAGCAAAGGACATTGCTGCCGTTGCTGCTGCTTCTGCTGCTGCTAAGTCACTTCAGTCGTGTCTGACTCTGTGCGACCCCATAGACAGCAGCCCACCAGGCTCTGCCATCCCTGGGATTCTCCAGGCAAGAACACTGGGGTGGGTTGCCATTTCCTTCTCCAATGCATAAAAGTGAAAAGTGAAAGTGAAGTCGCTCAGTCATGTCCGACTCTTAGCCACCCCATGGACTGCAGCCTACCAAGCTCCTCGGTTCATGGGATTTTTCAGGCCAAAGTACTGGAGTGGGTTGCCATTTCCTTGTCCAAGATCTGTCGTTGGGTAAGGTTAAATTCCTTAACCACATACCTAATAAAATATGACTGGTTATATTTTTGTTTGTTTTTTTACTTGTCATGAATTACAGTTCAGTTTAGGAAAGAGAGAGAGGAGACAAGAGTGGACTCCACAATCTATTAATGCTATCAAATACCAGTATGGTCTTTTTCCTTTTTCCCCCTGCCATTCAAGTATAAACAAAACAAGTAATTCACATTTTCTCTAAGTAGACCAGGTTGATAAAAGAAAAAAATTATAAGAAATTATATAAAGCATGAGACATATCTGAGATGTTTAAATATAAAATTCTCAAAGGAGAAATCAAGTTTTATGAATACCAAATGCATATTACTATGAGATTCTGAATGGAATCTCATAAATTAAAGCCTTGAACAAGAGAACATGAAGGAAATAAAGAATAATTGAAGATATTATAGTCTCTAGAGAAAAACAGTATGGGAATAAAATGTAATGCTAAATTATTAGAATATACATTGAATAAATTAGATAATATCAAATGTTTATCAGAAAGGAAAGGAGGATGTAATGGTTAATTGAACTTGGTGATAACATCTTGTATTTTACATTTTAGCCTAAGATTTATTTTTCAGACCCAATTAAGAATAATAGTATTTTTTTTAAATAAGATGTTGTTAAGAATGTTTTATTCCTGCTAAAGCAAATAAATTGAAATCTATGTTACATATAAATTTTAAAGTTGTACTCAGACATACTAAAGTAATGCTATAGTGTTTCTTGTCATTGTTTTACTTCTATAATTTTGAGCAATCGTGTATATAAGGAAATATCGTACAGAATATTTATTATATACCCAAAAATGTTACACAAAATTACATGTTGTTAGTATACAAATATAGTAAGTACATTCTACCAGATCAGATCAGATCAGATCAGTCGCTCAGTCATGTCTGACTCTTTGCGACCCCATGAATCACAGCATGCCAGGCCTCCCTGTCCATCACCAACTCTCAGAGTTCACTCAGACTCACATCCATCGAATCAGTGATGCCATCCAGCCATCTCATCCTCTGTCATCCCCTTCTCCTCTTGCCCCCAATCCCTCCCAGCATCAGAGTCTTTTCCAATGAGTCAACTATTCACATAAGGTGGCCAAAGTACTGGCGTTTCAGCTTTAGGATCATTCCTTTTACAGAACACCCAGCACTGATCTCCTTCAGAATGGACTGGTTGGATCTCCTTGCAGTCCAAGGGACTCTCAAGAGTCTTCTCCAACACCACAGTTCAAAAGCATCAATTCTTCGGCGCTCAGCCTTCTTCACAGTCCAACTCTCACATCCATACATGACCACAGGAAAAACCATAACCTTGACTAGACAAACCTTTGTTGGCAAAGTAATGTCTCTGCTTTTGAATATACTATCTAGGTTGGTCATAATTTTACTTCCAAGGAGTAAGCATCTTTTAATTTCATGGCTGCAGTCACCATCTGCAGTGATTTTGGAGCCCAGAAAAATAAAGTCTGACGCTGTTTCCACTGTTTCCCCATCTATTTCCCATGAAGTGATAGGATCGGATGCCATGATCTTCGTTTTCTGAATGTTGAGCTTTAAGCCAACTTTTTCACTCTCCACTTTCACTTTCATCAAGAGGCTTTTGAGTTCCTCTTCACTTTCTGCCATAAGGGTGGTGTCATCTGCATATCTGAGGTTATTGATACTTCTCCCAGCAATCTTGATTCCAGCTTTTGTTTCTTCCAGTCCAGCGTTTCTCGTGATGTACTCTGCATATAAGTTAAATAAACAGGGTGACAATATACAGCCTTGACGTACTCCTTTTCCTATTTGGAACCAGTCTGTTGTTCCATGACCAGTTCTAACTGTTGCTTCCTGACCTGCATACAAATTTCTCAAGAAGCAGATCAGGTGGTCTGGTATTCCCATCTCTCTCAGAATTTTCCACAGTTTATTGTGATCCACATAGTCAAAGGCTTTGGCTTAGTCAATAAAGCAGAAATAGATGTTTTTCTGGAACTCTCTTGCTTTTTCCATGATCCAGCGGATGTTGGCAATTTGATCTCTGGTTCCTCTGCCTTTTCTAAAACGAGCTTGAACATTAGGAAGTTCATGCTTCACATATTGCTGAAGCCTGGCTTGGAGAATTTTGAGCATTACTTTACTAGAGTGTGAGATGAGTGCAATTGTGCAGTAGTTTGAGCATTCTTTGGCATTGCCTTTCTTTGGGATTGGAATGAAAACTGACCTTTTCTAGTCCTGTGGCCACTAATGAGTTTTCCAAATGTGCTGGCATATTGAGTGCAGCACTTTCACAGCATCATCTTTCAGGATTTGGAATAGCTCCACTGGAATTCCATCACCTCCACTAGCTTTGTTCGTAGTGATGCTTTCTAAGGCCCACTTGACTTCACATTCCAGGATGTCTGGCTCTAGGTCAGTGATCACAGCATTGTGATTATCTGGGTCTTGAAGATCTTTTTTGTACAGTTCTTCTGTGTATTCTTGCCACCTCTTCTTAATATCTTCTGCTTCTGTTAGGTCCATACCATTTCTGTCATTTATCGAGCCCATCTTTGCATGAAATGTTCCTTTGGTATCTCTGATTTTCTTGAAGAGATCCCTAGTCTTTCCCATTCTGTTGTTTTCCTCTATTTCTTTGCATTGATTGCTGAAGAACGCTTTCTTATCTCTTCTTGCTATTCTTTGGAACTCTGCATTCACATGTTTATATCTTTCCTTTTCTCCTTTGCTTTTCGCTTCTCTTCTTTTCACAGCTATTTGTAAGGCCTCCTCAGACAGCCATTTTGCTTTTTTGCATTTCTTGTCACAAAAATCTCAGATTGATTGTAATGAGTTCTTCATATTCCCTATTTGAAAAAGCTTTGTTTGATAGCACAAATTTAGAATATTTTTCAAACTTTCTCTTAACTACTTTGAAGAAGAGCCTATCTACTCAATGGATTTGAAATCAAATTTATGAAATGCTTAATAGCCATATTTAAAAGTAATGTAATTTCATTATTAAAAGCATAAACCATTAATTACTCAGAAAAGTATAGGGATTAATATAAAAATCCATGTACACACCAATCAGGCTTACTGTTATTTGCTTCAGATCTCTTTATCTGGTAGATTTAAAATTCACTTTGTCCTATTTTCCTGCACTCCCCTCATCCTGAGTTTAGGATGCATCTTTATCAACTGTAATTTTTTTTGCCACTTTATTTTTTGATTGAAGAAGAATTGCAGAATTGTTGTTTTTCTGTCAAACATCAATAAGAGTCAGCCATAGGTACACCCATGTCCCCTTCTTCTTGAACCTCGCTCCCATCTCCCTCCCCATTCCACCCTTCTAGATTATCACAGAGCCCCTCTTTGAGTTCTCTTAGTCATACAGCAAATTCCCGTTGGCTATCTATTTTACATACGGTAATGTAAGTTTCCATGTTACCTTCCATACAACTCACCCTCTTCCTCCTCCCCCTACTCCATGTCCATAGGTCTGTTCTCTATGTCTTTTTCTCCACTGCTGTCCTGAAAATAAATCCATCAGTACCCTCTTTCTAGATTCCATATACATGTGTCAGTATATGATATTTATATTTATCTTTCCGACTTACTTCACTCTGTATAATAGGCTCTAGGTTCATCCACTTCATTAGAACGGATTCAAATGAATTCCTTTTTATGACTGAGTAGTATTCCATTGGTGACTTTCCTGGTGGCTCAGATGGTAAAGCATCTGGCTACAATGCAGGAGACCCAGGTTCAATCCCTGGGTTGGGACAATCCCCGGGAGAAGGAAATGGCAGTTTGCTCCAGGACTATTGCCTGGAAAATCCCATGGACAGAGGAGCCATTGCATATACATACCACAGCTTCTTTATCCATTCATCTGTCGATGGACATCTAAGTTGCTTCCATGTTCTAGCTATTATAAATAGTCCTGCAATGAATTTTGGGGGACATGTGTCTTTTTCAATTTTGGTTTCCTCAGGGTATATGCCTAGTAGTGGGATTGCTGGGTCACGTTGTGGTTTTATTCCTAGTCTTTTAAGGAATCTCCATACCATCTTCCATAGTAACTGTATCAATTTACATTCCCACCAGCAATGCAAGAGAGTTCCCTTCTCAGCCTCTCCAGCATTTATTGTTTGTAGACTTTTTAATGATGGCCATTATGACTGGTGTGGGGTATTTTTGCCAACTGTTTTTTTAATGAACACATACAAAAATACATTTGGGAAAATTGTTTTTCTAAATTTTACATGTTCTTTCTCTCTCCTTATGTGACCTCTTATTTTTTTTTACATTTTTTTCTCTGTTTACTTGAAAGTTATACATTTGTATATTTTCATTCATTAGTGATTTGTCTTATATTTTAATATGCTGAGTTAAGTTTTTCTAATTTGCTCAAATTTATTCAGTAATCTTTTCCCAAGCAACAAGAAATAGTATGATTTAGTCTCTTCTCTCATCCCAACATACACACAGTCTTCTAGCACAATTTTTAATTTTTATTTTGCCATTTAATCACACAAACACATACACACACACACATGCATGAACATATACTAACTAGTTTTATTATGTTCTCTTTCTCAACAGTTAACTTTACTAAAATATGCTACTTTCTATGTTTACCACTATTCTTTCACACCATACATCCTTCTCAGTTAACTTATCTTTTTGCTAAAGTACATTATTTTGTTCTTTCAGTGTGAGTCTGTGGATGGCAAGCTTTCTTACCCTGGGTATGCTTGAAAATTTGTTCAGGGTTGTTGAATGATAGCTGTGTTCACCTATGGGGTTGAGTTGTCAAAGAACATTCATACACATTATAGCTCTTACCCAGTACTGTACTTTATTAATGATTCAAAGGATATGGGCAAGTAATGGGCTCAGGCAAAACATTCATTTCTTACAGGAACTCAAAACCAACTTATTCAGTTACCAAAAATGTTCCTTTCTCTATTTCAGGATGTTTTCATTTCAGATAGAATAGTGTTGAGCAATATATGCAAAATTGTTCTCAAAAGAATCCATTAGGGATTTGGGGTTCTTTGTTTTATATCCTAATAATTACACAAATAGAGGAAAACTTAGATGACTGCCCCTATTCTCCAGCAAGCCATGCTCCATAAAGCCCAGGTTCACTTACAATAATCAATCTAGTTATACCAAGTACATCCTACCAAAAAACACTTTCTAAATAAAGACTAACTCTGTAATCCCATTGACTGCAACACACCAGCCTTCCCTGTCCTTCACCATCTTCAGGTTGCTCAAACTCATGTCCACTGAGTCCAAGATGTCCCTACCTGTAATAACACCATTATCATCCTGCTGAGAAGTCTAATCAAGTTCATCAGCACGTTCATGAAAGTGAAAGTGAAGTCGCTCAGTCCTATCCAACTCTTTGCGACCCCGTGGACTATAGCCCACCAGGCTCTTCTGTCCATGGGATTCTCCAGGCAAGAATACTGGAGTGGGTTGCCATTTCTTTCTTCAGGGGATCTTCCCGACCCAGGGATAGAACCCAGGTCTCCTGCAATGCAGGCAAACACTTTAACCTCTAAGCCATCAGGGAAGCCCCATCAAGTTCATTAGCATGTTCATAAGGAAAGACAAAAATTGAAGATCACTCACTTTCAACTTTTCATACTCAATCAGGTCCCCAGTAGAGAATGAGTGAGTTGCAGGCCTAGTATTAACCCTTTTTCACCTGGTTGTTTTATGGGGTGTCTAATTCTGAGTTGATAGGCTTTTGGTGTTTAAGTTTGTTTTTAGCATCAGTTCTTTGAAGCTGTCATTCATTATCTTCTGACATCTACTAGTTGCTAATGAGAAACTTGTCAGTCTAACTGTTGCTCCTTTGTAGGTAATCTATCTTCTATTTCTGTAGCTTTTAAGTTAGGCTCCTTATTATTGTCCTTTACAGGTTCATTATAATGTTATACTGTGTCTGAGTATGTATTTAATTTCATTTATCTTGACAGGTGCTCATCAGGCACTTTTAGTCTTAGTGTAAATATATTTATTTAATTCTGGAAAAATCTCATCTATTTTCTCTGTTCCCACTGTCCCAAATAAAGCTCACCACAATTTTAGTCTCTGTTTTAATTCTTCACTTCAGAACCTGAGTATGTTTTCCATATTTATACTTTTATTTCATTTCTACCGTTTTTTGTTTTGTAATTTCTTCTTTTTTTGAATGGATGTTTAAGTGATACCTGGGCCTGAATTCTCACTTGGAAAATATAAATATATTCTTTTTTCATGAATCAGAATGAAACAAAAATCACTTTTTTCTACCACCACCTCCCATGCAATATAAGTAAAGATTTCGGATGTCCCATACTTTCTAAATAAATAGAAACCAAAGGAACTTCTATAGATTATTTAGGTTCTATGGCTTAGGAAGATAATATGGCTGAGATAAATCCAGTTGCTTTCAATTTTCAAATCTGTAAAATATCTTGGAAAGCTAAGAAAGAATCAATACATCTTTATGAGATACACAGCTTACTAGACCGGCTGGATTTCATCTTTCATACTACAATCAGAATCTTCAAGGGTAAAGAATCAAAAAGATTATGTATTGAGATACAAAGGCTATATTTAGGCAAATTCACCAACAAACAGTGAAGGGAAAGATAAAGTGAAAACTGAAGTTTGCAAATATCTATCAGATCAGATCAGTCGCTCAGTCGTGTCCGACTCTTTGCGACCCCACGAACCGCAGCACGCCAGGCCTCCCTGTCCATCACCAGCTCCCGGAGGTCACTCAGACTCACACCCATCAAGTCAGTGATGCCATCCAGCCATCTCATCCTCTGTCATCCCCTTCTCTTCCTGCCCTCAATCCCTCCCAGCATCAGAGTCTTCTCCAATGAGTCAACTCTTTGCATGAAGTGGCCAAAATACTGGAGTTTCAGCTTTAGCATCATTCCTTCTAAAGAAATTCCAGGATTGATCTCCTTCAGAATGGACTGGTTGGATCTTCTTGCAGCCCAAGGGACTCTCAAGAGTCTTCTCCAACACCATAGTTCAAAAGCATCAATTCTTCGGCGCTCAGTCTTCTTCACAGTCCAGCTCTCACATCCATACATGACCACAGGAAAGACCATAGCCTTGACTAGGCGAACCTTTGTTGGTAAAGTAATGTCTCTGCTTTTGAATATGCTATCTAGGTTGGTCATAACTTTCCTTCCAAGGAGTAAGTGTCTTTTAATTTCATGGCTGCAGTCACCATCTGCAGTGATTTTGGAGCCCAGAAAAACAAAGTCTGACACTGTTTCCACTGTTTCCCCATCTATTTCCCATGTAGTAAATATCTATATTTACTATATCTATATATAGTAAATCTATATATAGATATATATATATATATATATACTATATCTATATTCCCATGTAGTAAATATCTATAAATTAGGGAAAAAATAGTAGCTTGTCAGATGATTTTGTCCTAGACATCTTATCATTAATCAAAGCCATTCCATTCTAATAGCCAATGCCCCTTCTGTCTTTCACTCCTTATATTTCTGTTTGTACAGACTCAAAGATAGATCTTAAAGTAAAAGAAGTTAAAGCAACCATAGAGATCATCTAATCCTAATTGTTTAACTGTTGTAAGTTTTCCACAAAAGTTCTAGTGAAAACTAAGCTGAGGGAGGATTTTTGGTATCAAGGAATAGCATGTAATAAGAAGGGTCATGGCTTCCCAGTGCAATGGTAAAGAATTTGCCTGCCAATGCAGGAGACACAGGTTCCATTCCTGGGCCAGGAAGATCCCCTGGGGAAGGAAATGCCACCCACTCCAGTATTCTAGACTGGGGAATCTCATGAACAGAGGAGCCTGGCAGGCTATAGTCCATAGCATCACAAAGAGTCAGACATGACAAGGATTATGATGTTTGTAGAGAGTACATGTTTGCTCAGATGGTCTGGCGGAGAAGGCAATGGCACCCCACTCCAGCACTCTTGCCTGGAAAATCCCATGGACGGAGGAGCCTGGTGGGCCGCAGTCCATGGGGTCGCTAAGAGTCGGACACGACTGAGCGACTTCACTTGCACTTTTCACTTTCATGCATTGGAGAAGGAAATGGCAACCCACTCCAGTGTTCTTGCCTGGAGAATCCCAGGGACGGCGGAGCCTGGTGGGCTGCCATCTATGGGGTCGCACAGAGTCGGACACGACTGAAGCCACTTAGCAGCAGATGGTCTGGAACATAAAAAAGGTAAAAGAGCAATAAGACATAAGGTCAGAAAGGTAGCTAGGGTTTAGTTTCTTCGAGGTCTAAAATGCTCGGCTGAGAAGGAATGCTGGAACACTCCTCTGCTGGGACTGAGGAACGGTCAGGCCCTGGCTTCCCAAATGTCACCAACACAATGTGCTGATAAAAGACTGAGTTTGTTGAGTTTGTTGTCTCATCTAGGTAACTGAGGAAACTATTTCATGAAATTGGTAGTGTCTGGAGTAGGAGGGGGAGAGTCAAATTTTACTGAGCACTTGACATTTGTTCTAAGGTAGGTCATTCCATGTAGGATTTGGTTAGGATTGTATAAGGATTATATGATATTTTAGGATTGGTGAGCATAGCAAGGAAAGAACTGTGAGAATTTTGAGATGAAGAGTTCAAGAAGTCTTAGGGTATAAACTGTTGATACTTTTTATCAAAGAGTTGAAGATTCCCAGACAGTCACTGTCATGAACAAGAAATTTCATTTATGTATTGGTCAAGAATCTTTGCTAATAAGGACAATGGAATAGTTACATGACATTATTCTAACTAGTAAACTATGTAAGGTTTGATGGTTTCAGCTGTAGCTATCAGAGGCTCTTGAACAGTGGCATAATGATGAGAAAATAGTGAAAGTGAAGGTCACTCAGTCTTGTCTGGCTCTTTCCGACCCCATGGACATCCATGGAATTCTCTAGGCCAGAATACTGGAGTGGTTAGCCTTTCCCTTCTCCAGGCAATCTTCCCAACCCAGAGATTGAACCCAGATCTCCTGCATTGTAAGCAGATTCTTTACCAGCTGAACCACAAAGGAAGCCCAAGAAAACTGAAATGGATAGCCTATCCCTTTTCCATTAGAACTTCCTGACCCAGGAATCCAACCGAGGTCTCCTGCATTGCAGGTGGATTCTTTACCAATTGAGTTACCAGGGAATCCCATAATGATGAGAGTTGTAATTATAAAGCTTTATCTAACATTTATGAATAGAATGAAAAGATATCTGAGAGACAGAAAACAGCATTAGCTGAGGAATTCTTTTGTAATAGCCAATAGTAATGTGCCTGAATATCTGAAGCAAAATGAGGAGAGAGAAAAAGGAAATCAAAGAAGAAGAAACAGTTGAGTGGGTTGATAGTGGTGGGGTGAGGAAAGATTAAAGGATGTTTAAATGTGCACGATTATGAGATCACTAATTCTACTAACAGAAACATACCTTTCTCAATCTTTTATAAGGATAGTTCCATTCATTACACATTACTTGAGCACTGATGTATCAACCCACTTCTTCTTAACCCTGGCTAAACATTAGAAAATAAAAATACCAATGCTTTGGCCCATACTCCGAAACAAAGGAAGTTGCACTTATGGAAAATGCATTTAAAGGGTCTAGACACCAGGTTTTTTAAAAGTTCCCAGATGATTTTGATACACTGTGAGCGTATGAGCTTCCTTGGTAGCTCCAGTTGGTAAAGAATCTGCCTGCAATGTAGGAGACTCCAGTTTGATTCCTGGTTTGGGAAGATTTACTAGAGAAGGAATAGGCTATCCACTCCAGTACTCTTGGGCTTCCCTGGTGGCTCAGCTGGTAAAGAATTCACCCACAATATGGGAGACGGGTTTGATCCCTGGGTTGGGAAGATCCCCTGGAGAAGAGAACAGCTACCCACTCCTGTATTCTGGCCTGGAGAATTCCATGGTCTGTATAGATCCTGATGAGAAATATAGACATTTAATACTTGGTCTTCAACTTCAAGGAACTTAGACTTTAGTTGGAAAAAGATATTCCATTTAAAGTCTATTTCCCTTTATTTCATACAAGCTTGTGATATCACCATGTGCTTCAGAACCTTCTGAGAGTCTAAAAAGGTCTAAAAACACTTGACTTTTCATTTTTAAAATAAATTTATGTATGAACATACTTTGTAATTTTGACAGACATATCTGTTCCTTGTTGGGTGTTGTTAACAACATATAGTCACCACTGAATCAGTGCAGAAAAGGACCGAGGGCACTATAATATGCAGTGATTAGTGACCTTCATGTACTCAACTATAGCACTCAAATATATACATGCTAACTTTCTAATAACTTTTGGACACAAAAATTAAGATATTTTAATACCTTCCTTTCTACCAAATATAGACTTCTTTAGCTTAAGATTTCATGACCTCTGCTATTTACTCAATAATACCTCAGTTGTCCCTGTCACTCTGTCCCAGGCTGTCTGTAACCATATTATCCAAGCTTTAGATGAGGTCTTAGATGGATCCACAGGGATACAAAAGCTTCTGATGAAAGTGCTTTTTCCCCTAGATAATTCTAATTCAGCTTATTGCTTTTCATGTGCAGCCTGTATTTTGCTGTAGATACTAGATTCAACTGGAGAAGTTTCTCTTCTTAGAAATTTAAACATCTGCTAATGAAAAATGACCAAGAATAAAGTACTTATTAGAATTTAATTACAGAGCAAATTATGTTTTTTTAATAGTTTACAATGTGATCCTGCTTACTAAAACTGGTGCACTCTATTTTACAAATCTTCAACTTTATCCCCATGCAACAACCAAATTATCTTAATGGGTGTCCAAGCGACATATTAGATGAATGTCTTCCCCCTGAGTCATTTTCTGATAAAGACACATCGTTTAGTTGCAAGATGACAAACTATGTGTTCAAAGTGACAAATCATTTAATTAAAATTTACAAGCGGTTAAATACTGTTTGACCCAAATGGAGGCTGTTATCATGAATCAATTTCAGAGGAGGAATAGGCTTTTCAGAAAAATCAATCCCAAATAACTATTACACTTTGAACATATTATACAATCTCTTTATGGTGTTTTTGAACAGTTCTCCAGGTCAGTGGCAGTTTTTACCTGGTTCAAAAAAGAATTCCAATCTAGTTGAAAAGAATTTGAGTTTTACTTAGGACTTTATCCATTTTATGAATATTTAATATCACGTTCAATGTTCAAGCAAAATACTCTTCTATCTTAAGAGAAAATAGCTAAAATTTTGATGAGTTATGGTTTTTTATTGCATATACAGGCCAATGGAAATTGCAATCATCTTTCATGAAAAGGCTGGATAGTTTTTATTGTTTGAGAATAAGGGTGGCCATTGCATTTACTTACTAATACAGTAAATGTAAAATTGCTTAAGTAACATGCTTTATTATTTATGCTGCCAACCACATAATGTGAGGGTAGTTTCATAAAAAATATAAATTAGAGAAATTTCACATGCCAGCAGGCTGTAGATCTGTTTTATGGCTCTGACTTAGCAGGTGCCCTTCTATTTCAGTTGTGCCCTGTAATGAAGTACATATTTAAGCAGTATTGAAATGCAGATAAAAATATGATTCATATAAGGCAAGTCAGTTCCTTTCTCCAGAGATTCTGTACTTTACAGGCTCCATCATTATTAGTTAATGATTTGGGATACTTTTTATCAATTCAACTCAGCTTTTTGCTCATTTGTTCCATCCCAAGATTGATAAGGTCTTAGGAAATGTGTTTGCTCAATTTTGGGAGTAAGACTTTTAACATGAATGGATTCATCAGACATGGAAGATTCATCTATGAAAAAGAAGGTGCATTAATAGTAAGGGTTAAACATGGTCCATGGTCTAAGCTAACATAATAAATAGAAAGAATCAATCAAACATCAAAATGATCATCTAATATATATATATAATATAAGTATATGTATTATATTAGATATATTTATATATATAATATAAATATATATTATATTAGATATATTTATATATATATATCAGATCAGATCAGTCGCTCAGTCGTGTCCAACTCTTTGCGACCCCATGAATCACAGCACGCCAGGCCTCCCTGTCCATCACCAACTTCTGGAGTTCACTGAGACTCACATCCATAGAGTCAGTGATGCCATCCAGCCATCTCATCCTCTGCCGTCCCCTTCTCCTCCTGCCCCCAATCCCTCCCAGCATAATTGTTGACAATGGACAAGGACTATCTGACTTATGCCCTATAAAATAAAAATCTGTTAAAGTTATAAGAAAGAGTCTTCTCCAATGAGTCAACTCTTCACATGAGGTGGTCAAAGTACTGGAGTTTCAGCTTTAGCATCATTCCTTCCAAAGAAATCCCAGGGCTGAGCTCCTTCAGAATGGACTGGTTGGATCTCCTTGCAGTCCAAGGGCCTCTGAAGAGTCTTCTCCAACACCACACTTCAAAAGCATCAATTCTTCGGCGCTCAGCCTTCTTCACAGTACAACTCTCACATCCATACATGACCACAGGAAAGACCATAGCCTTGACCAGGCAAACCTTTGTTGGCAAAGTAATGTCTCTGCTTTTGAATGTGCTATCTAGGTTGGTCATAACTTTCCTTCCAAGGAGTAAGTGTCTTTTAATTTCATGGCTGCAGTCACCATCTGCAGTGATTTTGGAGCCCAGAAAAATAAAGTCTGACACTGTTTCCATTGTTTCCCCATCTATTTGCCATGAAGTGATGGGACCAGATGCCATTTTTGTTTTCTGAATGTTGAGCTTTAAGCCAACTTTTTCACTCTCCACTTTCACTTTCATCAAGAGGCTTTTGAGTTCCTCTTCACTTTCTGCCATAAGGGTGGTGTCATCTGTATATCTGAGATTATTGATATTTCTCCCGGCAATCTTGATTCCAGCTTGTGCTTCTTCCAGCCCAGTGTTTCTCATGATGTACTCTGCATATAAGTTAAATAAACAGGGTGACAATATACAGCCTTGACGTACTCCTTTTCCTATTTTTAACCAGTCTGTTGTTCCATGTCCAGTTCTAACTGTTGCTTCTTGACCTGCATATATATATATATATATATACAAACACATATATACCATTTTTTTCTCCCAAATCATTTAATTTGATTATAAATAAAAAGCAAATGATTATCTCTTTGCATCTATGGAATTTATTTTGTGTTCTCATCTGTGGAACAAGAAACTAAGTTTTTCATCCTTATCACACATGAAGAAGAGTGATAGTTAAACATGCTGAAAAACACAGGATTTTCACTAGAAGGTAATAACAACTTATTTGCAGTGTACTATATGACTCCATTTCAAATGTGCAAAGCTAGTGAAGTTTGATTTATGAGGACAGTTATCAATGGTTACCAAATACTTAGATTTACCATGCTACATGTAAGTTGAGTGTTTGTTTACAATGCCAGATATCTATTGGACAGATAACTATAATTTTGACAAGCTTTTTTTTCAAACAGAATATTTTATAAAAGGTCAAAAGTATAAAGTGTTTCAGACTCTGTTGAAATTAATGGTTCAGCTAATGTCTATAATGCTGTTTACAGTATTCTGAAAAATTCACAACCCCTAATTATCTATAGTAGTCATAAATAATTGTCAAAAATGCAAATGAGAAAAATTCTATCAAATTAAAATAATTAGTTCACTATTTAAAATTTCCTTTCATATTAGAAACCTCTTACTTTCTAAAATATGACAGTGAAAAATGAAGGCATCTTTTAGCATACCATTACCGAAGCATTATTGAAATTTGACTCTAAAATACAACCACAAATGACAGAAAACAAGTGCAATGCAGATTATTCATTTATTACCTTGTTTTCCATATTTATACCATGATGCCTTCTTTAGCAAACTAACAGACCTCAAGTGTACTTCTCTTGTACCTCAGGATTCATTCATATTTTAGTTCTAAATGTAACTTACCTAGTAAAGGGGCTTCCCTGGTGGCTCAGTTGGTAAAGAACCTGCCTGCAATGTGGGAGACCGGGGTTCAATCCTAGGTTGGGAAGATCCCCTGGAGAAGAAAATGGCAACCCACTCCCATGTTTTTCCTAGAGAATCCCATGGACAGAAGAGCCTGGTGGGCTATAGTCCATGGGGTTGCAAAGAGTCAGACATGACTCAGCGACTGAACAATAACAGTAACAATAATAACCTAGTGAAACAATACAGTCTCAAGCTTTGTGCCAAAATGTATGACTTCTGAGAAGACAAAGATCAATTTTATCTATTTTCCTTTTATTTATTAATTTCATAAGCAATACTTTATGAATACGTATTTTGTAGCATTGCCACATGGACAAGGACCATCTGACTTATGCCCTATAAAATAAAAATCTGTTGAAGTTATAGAAAGAGCTTCCCAGGTTTAAGAGCTGGCTTAAGGGCAACAACCCGCAGTTTACACCAAGAGGTGAACAGTCTTGGGTGAAGGGTTATCTGAATCTTTACACTACTCCACAGACTGGATTTGGACTCTCCTCCTCCAGCTTTAGTAAGCAGTGGTGGAAACGTGGCCCCTGGGCTGCTGTGGGTTCTCACCACACAGTTATCTCCATAGGTGATCTTCCAGCCTGTTCCCTTGGCTTACTCTGCTCCATGTACTCTGGCTTCCACGCTGTACTTGTTACACATCAGACAGCCCCACTTTAGGGCTCATATTCCCTCTACTTGCGACATTATTCTCCCAGACATCACTACATCACCCAACTCTTTCCCTCTTGCCTTTCAAATCTTTCTTTAATTACTACCTGCTCACTGAGGTCAACTCTGACCATGTATATAGATTGGCTACACTTTCTAGAATGCTTCGTCTCACTTATCATGCTCTATTGTTTTCATAGTACACATACTATATTCTATTTATAAGTTAATTATTTATAATGTTTCTGTTCTATAATCTATCTGCTCCCACTGGAATGTAAGCTCCAAGAGGATAGGAATTTGGGGGTGTTTTGGTTAAGTAAATGTGTCCCCAGGGCCCAGAGAAGGAAGGGTCTAGCATTAAGTCAAGGGTCAAGAAATGTCTGTTGAATAAATGAATTAAAAAGAGTAAACATATGCTTTAAATTCTGAACATTGATTATATGCAGCGATAAGCATTTTAGTAGTACTGCTACTACAACTATTACTTCTTTTACTAAGACCTTCATACTGTGTGCTAAGCACCATTAACTGTTTCACACAAGTCATCACATCTCTATTCGATGCCCCTGTTACTTACATATTATTATCACCGTTTTGCACATGAAGAGGCTGGAATTCAAAGAACTTAAGTGGTCATATAGCTAAGAAATGGAGGAAGTAGGAATAGCACATGAACCTGTCCATCTCCAGTGGCTGTACTATTAACCATTAGACAACACATGAAATGCTCATTTCTAATATAAATTTGGTAAAGTGGGTCATGATAATAGTTTTTTCCTTAATATCCTTTGTATACACACCCTCACTCAAGTGCCTATTATTTGTCACATGAATGATGAATAATTTCCTAATATTGTTATCTTTCTATTCCAAACCATTCTGTGCTCTGTAGTCATTTATTTGGCCTAAAACACAGCTGTAGTCATGCCATTAATGTGAGCAGAGGCCTCCAATGTATCTCCATTAAGTAGAAATTATCTTTATTGTACAATTCCAGTTTACTTATCCACTGAAACAGCTCTCCCTCCAACAAAGTAAGAAAGCTAGACTTGAAGGAACTAGTAATGAAATGAGTAGGATCAGTGTCCAAAGTTGAGTCCTGTATATAACTTAATGAGTATATGAATATTCAGTTTTAAAAAGGCTGTGACCTTAGTACCATCGTTGTTTTCAAAAAGGTTATCATGCCTTTTCTGTAAATCAGCACATGTACTTGTTAAAATGAGATAGAGAAGACTACAGTAGATACAGTACCCAGATCATAACTGCTTCAATATTGACCATAACACAGGGGACCAGTTTTATGCTCCATTCTGTTCCAGAAGTGATTAAATAGATAACTTAGAGAAGGTGTCAGTAGACACCCAGGAAGAACTTAAAGCTCCATGAGGTTAGAGCCTGTCCTATTCATTGCTGTTTTTTCAGAATCTATCGCAGTGACTGGCCCAGAGTAAAACTCAAAAAATACTTTATTGTTTTTATTGCTACTCTTCTCATCAAAACTTTTTTTAGTTCTCTTTTTCCATTATATGTACAATATTTGCAGTCACATAGCAAGAGACGCAGGAATGAGAGATCTTTACTGAAATAAATGGTACAACTTCTGTGTCTCAAATGGCATACAGGCTTTCCCAGAATGGTCCTTCCTCAATGAAGGAAGGATCTGAAGTGCTTTGTCTTGAATTCCGGGTTGACATGGGTTTTTTGAAGAGTTACTGAACAGCCAAGCTCCATTTTCTCCTGCAGAGCTGTATACTTCAACCTTTGTTGGTATTTCAGCCATTAGAGAGCAGGTTTCGTTTGTTATTATTTTATATTAGACTCCATCATGTAGACTTTCCTCAACATCAAGATCATACAGTGTGAATTGCTTTGTCTAGTTAACAGTGTACACAAGATTGAGGTAGGATATTTTTACTTGATTCTGGAAAGCGTATTTTTCCAGAGAAATCAGTTCACAGAAGTGCTCTTCATTTTCTGCACTCTACTATGAAGAAAGTGCTAAAATAAAAACTTAATCTTTCATTTTCCATTTCTGACAGCTTTTAAAAAATATATTGGTTTAGTTAATTCAGTAGTGTTAAATCAAAATGAGGATGGCACTAATGAGGATAAAGCTATAATTTGATTATGCATCATTCAATGGATTTTATCTTTTCCTTAACCCTTTCCTTTGGTGCATATTTTTTTTTTTACTAATCTTTATTTTTAGTTCATTGTGCTCTCTTTTTAAACTTAACCATACTGCTAGTGACAACTAAAAGCCATTGCAGTCTTTCCTAATCCAACAAATTTGTCACATCCCTTAAATCATTGTGAGGTATACTTAAACACAATCAGAATAATATGTGGTACTAGTCACATGTGAGCTAGTAATAGTAACACGTTTTGCAGCCCTGAGTTAATGATACAACACTAGGTCAACTTTGACAGGAGATTCTATTTCACTTTGCTTTGTTTTGTTTCATTTCTTTTTATGAAGAGACTAGATAAGTAAGCTGTTTACAGAAGAGGAAAACTTGACTCTAATCTACTTTTATTAACTACATAGAGCCTTTGCAGATGTCTTGAAAGCCGATGGGGGTTTAAAAGCAACAGCATCCCAGGAAAGAGAAGAGTCTAACTCTGACTTTCTGCATAAAGACATGCACCACTTCTGACTGATCAATTCTCCCTGGGATTCCTGGCTTTACAATTCATCTAGTATAGCTCCATCTATTTAGTTTCAGTATTCTTTGGGGCCTTTTCTAATTAGATTGTGAATTCTGTCAGGGTTAGGCCAAGAGTCTAGCACAGAGCCTTGTACAAAATATATGGCTACCTCATTTCATCTTTATGTAGAATTGCTTTTAATGAACTATGAGTTTACTTTCACTATGAAAAGAAATGCAGATAAGAAACTCTCCTGGTGAATTTGTTAATGGTGTTTCTCATATGCTCCTGTAAGAGAATCTTTAGAAAAATTTCATGCATTAGGTGTCTCATGCCCAGGAAGAGTAGTCTACATTTTCTGAGCAATAATATGAGCCATGTGAATGTTATAAGGTACAGCAAAGACTTTCTGTAAAGGGCCCAGTAATATTTTAGGATTTTCAATTTCAATTCCAGTATTCAGCCCTATCACAGCTACTCAACTCTGCAGTTATGGCAGGAAAGCAGCCATAAACAATGCATTATAAATGAGTATGTCTGTGTTCCGACAAAATTTTATTTATTGATACTAAAATACAAATTCTATATATTTTATGGTTCACAAAATAGAATCTATCTATCTTTTTATTTTTTTAAAACTACTTACAAAATGCCAAAATTATTCTTAACTCCAAAGTCCTACAAAACAGGTGGCATCAGATTTGGTTTAGCAGGGTTTATGAACCCTCCCTGCTAAACCCCGTCATTTAACATTGCCTGCTGGTAGCCTGGGAAACAACTTGGCAGCCTGGCTCTGTGCTTGGTTGCTCAGTTGTGTCCAAATCTTTAGTACTCCATGGAATATAGCCTGCCATAGTCTGTGGGGATTCTCCAGGCGAGAATACTAGAGTGGGTTGCCATGCTCTCCTCTAGGGGATCTTCCTAACCCAGGAATCAAACCCAGGTCTCCTGCATTGCAGGCAGATTCTTTACCATCTGAGCTACCGGGCAAGCCCAGCCTGTTTCTAGCAACTGTTTAAAATAGACTCTGACCACCTGTGCTTCTCAGATGGGTGGTAATAGTACCATTACAAATAACCATCAAATCTGACTGTCTGTTTCTTGCTCATACTGCATGACCATCAGCATTAACAGAGGGCACTGCTTCCTGTCTTCTTACCCCTGGATTCAGGAACCTCTACCAACCAGTCAGTAATTGATAGAGTAGGAGGAAGAAAACCTGGAGAATCATGAACTTTTTAAAAAGATTTCTGTTCAAATACAATGCACAATTTCTGTTCACAATTTATTGGACAAAGTGCATGACATGATCCTGTCAAACTTAACTGGTGTGGGGAAGTCCTAGCATGTTCCTGGGAGAAGATGAACAAGAAAATAGTGTTATCTCCCTAACCACTAAAATACCACTCTTAAAATGGCATGCCCCTCTCCCATCATTCCCCAGTCTCCTTTTCACTGCTTCAGTTTGCTCCATAGCTTTTGTCAACTTTTGACATATAATGTGTATAATTTACAGAGGTATTATGTTTATCATTCCTTCCCACTCCCATCCAACCTGCACTGTAATTTACACGAGGGCAGATATTCTTATCCACATTATTCACTGCAAATTTCCTAATGTCTAGAAGAGTGTTAAATACATAAGAGACACTCAATAACTGTGTATTAAGTGAAAGGACAAATGAACTACACAAATCCTCACAGCATGCATACATTCAACTTCATCTTATTTTCTTACCATGGCTTTTCCCTCTGACTTCCTTATATACTACTTACATTTTATCTGTTACTATAAACACACACACACTTGTGTGTGCATACAAACAACAGGTACATATGCACATATCTCTGTAAATCTTCTCAATTTTGCCATCATGAATGGACTTTTGAGACGATAAATTAAATTTTGTTGGCCAACTAGCTCATTGTTTTTAAATAAGTTGTACCCAAAAGATGAAAAGTGCTCCTTGTATTCTCTGGGGAAAGAATTGTTGGGTTATTGTCTTCATTACGGCTTAATGTCTCATCTAACTGTAATGACAGTGTAATCTCTGGCTTTTAATACAAAAGCCGTTCTCACTACACTCCCATGGTAAAGATTATTTGAAGTATCTTCTATGTTTAGGACTTCCCTGGTGGCTCAGAAGGTAAAGCATCTGCCTACAATGAGGGAGACCCAGGTTCAACCCAGGTTCAATCCCTGGGTCAGGAAGATCTCCTGGAGAAGGAAATGGCAACCCACTCCAGTATTTTTGCCTGGAAAATCCCAAGGACGGAGGAGCCTGATAGGCTACAGTCGATGGGGCAGCAAAAGAGTCGGACGAGACTGAGCGACTTCAATTTCAATTTTTACTTTTCTTTGTTGGGCCCAGTGCTCACAGTCACCAGACAGGTAGGGGGCTGCCCTGCTGGGCAAGGCCCTGCTTTCTAAGACCTGCTTTGCACTACAAAAAAGAATTACCTTAAGAGACCTATTAGTGCTTGATTTTTCTCTTTGCATCTCCACTGTTCTCTAAGTGGCACACTTCATGAAAGGCTCTTCTTCTGAAAGGGTTATGTTGAATTTCTCAAATACCAGCTATTGAATCTTTACTTGATCTTAAAAAGAGTTGTCCTATCCTGAAAGAAGGATAAAAGAAATACCTAACTACAAATTTAGGCCATTCTGACTTAAGATACAGTTACAGGTTTCAGATTAATAGCACTGAGTATTCCCATCCCATTCCCCAATGCATTAGATTACATCAATGATCTTACTTATAAATGGATTTTATTTAAAGGTCTTATATGCAATTAAGTGTTACTCTAATAATGCTGTTCTAGTACAGCTAGTTTAAAAAAGAATAGTTTAATGTATTCAAACTCATGTATGATTTGGTGGCTAAAATCAGCAATATTCAAAGCTCATCCTGCCACTTGCTCTGCCACTGTGGCAACTTGGGGTGTTATTTGACCTCTTTAAGATCCTATTTCTCACAGGCTAACAGGCCTATGAAGACTAAATGAGATAAGTTATATAAAGTCTTTATAAGAATGCCTATTACAGGACATTTACCTACTCCAGTGTTCTTGCCTGGAGAATCCCAGGGACGGGGGAGCCTGGTGGGCTGCCGTCTATGGGGTCACACAGAGTTGGACACGACGGAAGTGACTTAGCAACAACAGGACATTTACAGAGAAGATGGCATTGCCTCAGCTGCCTCGATATCTTTATATTTCTTTTAAACTTTTTATTTTGTATTGGCATATAGCTGATTAACAATGTTGTGATAGTTTCAGGTGGATAGCAAAGGGATTCAGCCATACATATGCACGTATTCATTCTCCCTCAAAATCCCCTCCCATCCAGGCTGCCACATAACATTGAGCAGAGTTCCCTGTGGTATACAGTAAGTCCTTGTTGGTTATCCATTTTAAATATAGCAGTGTGTATATGTCCATCCCAAGCTCCATAATTTCCCCATGCCCTCAATATCTTTATATATTCCCCCCAGTATCTTTATATATTTCTGAATGTAAATCCTCCTTCAACACTCCCTCCATACTTCTATGTTTTCCCTACCCTGTACCCCAATAATCTGTTTCTTTCAAGCTAAAAATCCATCTTCTTTCATCAGTCCTAAATGAAGATTACCTCTTTCCTGGACCATCTTATGGATATTTGATGTTGGATATGTGTCTGAAATTCATTTGTGACATTTTTACATCAGATGGGAAGATTAGACATAAGCAAACAGTGTGTTCCTCTATCAACATTTGTTCAGCCTTCTGTGAGAAATACCAAGAGAACTTATTAGAGTAATTTGCAAAATTTTGTGGGCCAGTTTGCTTATTCACATTAGAAACTGATTATGCATACAAGTTTTATAAGAGCATAAATTAATTCAAACTTATTCGACAAAAATGTAAGTAAGGCCTTCAAATTTGGCAATCATGACCAGGTTCAGGATGTTAATTTAGTTTAGCTAACTATGCAAATCTTAAGGACAATCATTTAGAAGTGATCTGTCTTTCTTTAAAATGTATGAATTAGGCATGATTCTGATGGGGGGAAACTGGGTGACATGATAGACTGACAGAAAAATATATGATATTTTTGTTAATTTAGTCAGACTTGGAACAGCTGCCCTTTTTTGAGAATAATGATTACATTTTTTTATACATTAAGATGTTTTACCCTTGATATTATAAATAAATAACATCAGATGAACACCCATTGATTGCAAATAAAGCAGCAGTTTTTCTATCAGCAAGACAAGAAAGCCCTGAGTGGAAAGTTCATCATCCATGAGTAAGTCAAGATAGGTTTACTTCAGGATCAGATACCAGTCAGCCTCAAGAAAAAATAAAATTATTTGGCAATGATGTGGAACAAGTTTTGAAAAATTATACACCTAAAATTGAGCGAAAAAACAGAACACCAAAAACTTTTTTCCTGTTAGTATAAATTGTTCAGGCCTAAGCAAATTGTGAAGTAAGCAAATAAGTTTGTTTCTGGCATTTTTCTACCTCTCCTTCCCTTATGCCTAGTGTCTATATAGTTCTTCCAACTATCTGAAGTGCTTTTTGACTTCTTTCTCCAGGTAACTTCAACATATTTCCTTCATGCCATCCAAACCTACCCTATGCCCTTCACCTCAGGTCTACTTTAGACTTAGTAACAATGGGTAATAAAGCTAGTATCTATTGAGAAGTCCTATACACCAGGGTGGCACTAATGGTGAAGAACCTGCCTAACAATGCAGGAGACATGGGTCCAGTCCCTGGGTTGGGGAGATCCCCTGGAGAAGGAAATGGCAACCCACACCAGTAATCTCGCCTTTGAAATCCCATGGACAGAGGAGCATGGCAGGCTGCCGTCCATAGGGTCACAAAAGGGTTGGACAAGAATTCACAACAAAACAACAATAACAACAATTTACTCTCAGAGATGTGAGGGCCTACTTAAATTCTGTGCCCTAACTGTAGTCTTACCTTAGTCCAATTCTTGCTGCCAATAGTCCCATGAATAATATTTAAAAGAACTGAAGCAGTATAGTTCCAGAGCTTGTGCTCGGTCCATTCAATAATGCTGCCCAACTCAGAAATGTTGTAGGTATTGCTCAATAGACAAATCACTTTAATATATTATTCTTTCTAGAAAACGTCATCTCAGCCTTAAATAAAAGATGTATCCCTTATTCATTTATTCAACTAATATTAATTAAATCACTGCTACAATCTAAATACTGTACCTGGTTCAAAGTATACACATTAACAGGGCAAAAGATATATTGCTTTATGTTTTATTGTTTTATGTAAAGGGAGAAGCAGACATTAATGCAATAATCATATAATTGAGAGTAAATTGCAACTGTGACAAGTGCCAAGAACTAGCACACAGTGCTATTAATGACTAATTCTGGTATTTGTCCTATTCAGATTATTAAGATTATGAGAAAGTGATGATTAAACCGATGTCCAAAGGATAAGCAAATTACTACCTGAGACTAGTATGGACGTTATAGGCATGGGAACATAGAAAAATACACATGCATAAGTAATTCATATACAGTGCAGAATATGATAAATTGTACAAAGAAATAAGTTTAGTAGGGAGTCAGTTTAGTGCTGGGGTTGGTGGGGGGTGGTGGGGGGCAGGGTTCTAACTGGAAGTAGTTAGGGTAAGCCCCATGAAAGGGTTTAGCCTGTGTGTTGTTGGACTGGCAGGATGGATTTGGATATACAGACATGAGGCAAAGGAAGAATTCTTGGAAAAAGGATTTATTAAGAGCAAAGAAACAGAGGTAAGAAAACTTTGCCAGGATTGTAGCATGGCTGGTATGATATTGGGTCAATTGGGACCAGCTCATCAGAGGCTTTAAATGCCAGCCCAAACTAATGGACAGCAGAAACTCTTTGAAATATATGGAGTGAGAAAGTGACATAAAGGGAGCTATAAAATTTCATCATACAGCTTCATATGACAAAAAAAAGGAAATTGAGGCATAAGATCACTCTAATCTCATATTAGTGAATGATCTGAGAAGTTAACATGGTATATAAAGAGGGACTTTTTTTCTTTTCTTAGAGGAGGGTTAGAGAAGACTTTATGGGAGAGAAAAACTCAGAGGTTGTCTTTTAAAATTAAGAATGGCTGTAATTTGAAGAAAAGGTGTCACCAAGTTGGAATAATAACAAAATATCAACTAATAGATGGAAGGGGGAAAATTTAATTTTTACTTAAAAGAAGATGCCTAAAACAATGAAAAGAGATAAACAAGACAAGAAAAAAAAAAAAAAATAGCCGAACTGATAAAGAACTTGAAGCTTGCAGTTCATAATTTGGTTTAGTTTTGTGTGTCAGGGGAGAGTTTTGAGAAATGGGATGACATGATCCAAGAGGCAGAGGAGAGATAACTCTGTCAGAGACATATGGGACTGATGAGAACCGGGAGATACTGAGGCATGAGAGCCTTTAAAGAAAAAGTTAAAGTCATTTAGCTAACAAATGACCAAGTTCTGGATCCAATATAAGTTCATGTCAAAGTTGCATTTGATTAATATTTGGAGAAAGACCGAGAAAACATGTCCCTTGTTACCAGGAACATCAGAGCCCCTAATTCAGTCATTCATCCATTTAAGAAATACCTGTTCTATGTCATGTGTACTAGACCCCATGATAGGTACTGAGTTCTCCAAAGTTAATAAAGATATAGCCCCACTTTCAAGATACTTACGGCATACTGGTATGGTTAAAGCCATATCAAAATTCGGCAGAAAAGTGACAATCTGAATTAAATTATGTAGAACATAACAAGGCAGTTTGACAATCAAAAATATATTTAGTAAAAACCTACTATGGTATGTAAGCACTATAGAGGCTATTGTAAAATAAACAGCTCAGTCCCAGTCATTAACAGCCTACACCATGTCTAGATTTGGAAGACACAAATACACAACAGATTAAAGCAAGACAATCTTTAATCTAACGACAAAGGTCTGGTACAGATAATAAGAGTTTATGGGCGTTAAGAGACCAAGCACATGACTCTCAGGGAAGACATTATAGAGTAGATAGATATTAATCTGCACTTTAGTGGACCAGTTGGATTTGCATCCAGCTTAGGCAAAAGTCTAAAAACATCTAGGGATGAAAAATGAGCTCCTCGGAACAGCAATTTGGTACAAGGAAAAAGACATGAGCTTGCAGTAAGATAGATATAAGATAAAAACATGTATATGTGTGATGTGTGATTTTTGAATAGTGATGTAGCTTTTTTAGTTAGCCTTAGTTACATTTCTTATTAAATAGGAAAAATAATGAGAGCCTTTTTCATATAGTTGTTATGAGAATTAAAGAAAACAGTATATATAAAGTTGGATCCAAATATGCATGTATAAAAAGCCCGTTCTTTCACTAAATCTGCAATTAAAAAAAAACAAACAAACTTGCTAAACAACAATCTATGTAAGGATAGAGCCCCTGTCTCTCATTTCCTCTTTTCCCTAGGGTCTAGCAAAATTCCTGGATCTTAGGGGGACTATAGTTCAGTTCAGTTCAATTCAGTCGCTCAGTCATGTCCGACTCTTTGTGACCCCATGAACTGCAGCACGCCAGGCCTCCCTGTCCATCACAAACTCCCAGGGTCCACCCAAACCCATGTCCATTGAGTCGGTGATGCCATCCAACCATTTCATCCACTGTCATCCCCTTCTCCTCTTGCCCTCAATCTTTCCCAGCATCAGGGTCTTTTTCAATGAGTCAGCTCTTCACATCAGGTGGCCAAAGTATTGGAGTTTCAGCTTCAACATCAGTCCTACCAATGAACACTCAGGACTGATCTCTTTTAAGATGGACTGGTTGGATCTCCTTGCAGTCCAAGAGACTCTCAAGAGTCTTCTCCAACACCACAGTTCAAAAGCGTCAATTCTTCGGTGCTCTGTTTTCCTCACAGTGCAACTCTCACATCCATACATGACCACTTGCAAAACCATAGCCTTGACTAGACAGACCTTTGTTGACAAAGTAATGTCTCTGTTTTTTAATATGCTGTCTAGGTTGGCCATAACTTTCCTTCTAAGGAGTAAGGATCTTTTAATTTCATGGCTGCAGTCACCATCTGCAGTGACTTTGGAGCCTAGAAAAATAAAGTCAGCCACTGTTTCCAATGTTTCCCCATCTATAAACATGTGATAAATGACTAAAAAAAGTTAAAAGTGAATTTGGGTGTTGTGAGTGTACGTATTTTTGTTAACAGAGTTCACATTAGAGAAAAACTGAGAACCAAACACTGGAAATTGAAGTTTGAGGCTGATCCTGTTCTTTGGATCTTAACTTCATCTTTTGGACACTGAAGCATCATTGAAAGCACATGAGCAAAGGAGTGGTATGATGGGGTGGTACATTACAAATATTGTTCTGGCATCCAGGTAGTGGAGAGAAGTCAGGAGGACTTAGAACAAGAGAGTGGAAGGAGGGGAAAAGTATTTGTGAGGCTAGATGAATGAAGAATCCCAGGACTGTATGAAGAGAGAGAAAGGAAGTGAGAGGTGTAAGAATTCTTAGAAACCAGAAGGTCTTGGTACTTCCAGTAAAATCCAATCAGGGAAGCAATATAGAGTGACCAACCATCCTTCTTTACAAGTTCTGAGAAGATTCCCAGAACAGAAGACCTTCAGAGGGAAAGGAAATTCTGAGATTCTCCACAGATTTCTTATCTTACACAACTATCTACAACCAGAACCAATGAACATGTTACCACGTTTTTTACCATATTCCTCAGTACTATAAGTCTCATTCCTTTCAAAGTCCGGCAGTTTTGTGTAATAGCAGTCTAGGAACTGGAGAAGGCAATGGCACCCCACTCCAGTACTCTTGCCTGGAAAATCCCATGGATGGAGGAGCCTGGTGGGCTGCAGTCCATGGGGTCGCTAAGAGTCGGACACAACTGAGGGACTTCACTTTCACTTTTTCGCTTTCATGCATTGGAAAAGGAAATGGCAACCCACTCCAGTTTTCTTGCCTGGAGAATCCCAGGGGCAGGAGAGCCTGGTGGGCTGACGTCTATGGGGTCACGCAGAGTTGGACACGACTGCTGACTTAGCAGCAGCAGTCTAGGAACTATCCAACAAATATGTTAGGAAGACTTGCCGTGAGCCAGCCATTGTCGGAAAAAATAAATGATTAAGGCACATTCACCACCTTGGCTCAGACGGTAAAGATTCTGTCTGCAATGCAAGAGACCTGGGTTCGATCCCTGGGTGGGGAAGATTCCTTGGAGAAGGGGATGGCTACCCACTCTAGTATTTTTGCCTGGTGAATACCATGGCTAGAGGAGCCTGGTGGGCTACAGTCCATAGAGTCACAGAGTCTGACACAACTAAGGAATGAACACTTTCACCATCTTCCAAAACAGTCAAGGCCCTCATGGTCTGAGCAGATCTGTGGGTGCCTCATGATGCTGGACAACATGCCCTCTACCTGCACTCTCAGAAAAATAGGGTCAGCAGTCAGAGCCTTCAGTACACTAAAGCACCCTTTCTCAAACCTGGCCATGATTCTCTTTCATGCTCAGACTTTTTGGGTTTTTCTGAGAGTTCCTCAAGATAGATCTTTCTGTGCTATACTTGAATAAGCACTTAACCATATTTTTAAATGTCTAAGAGGTCTTAGAAGCCTTCTAATTTGGCTCCAGTTTTGAATTTTGGTTACACTGCCTGATGATTTTTTAGTGCCATTTTGTAAGAATTACAAAGGTACATGTCTTTGTTGAAAAAGTGCTTCTTATAACTAAGGAAACTTTCTCCATACATTAAATCCTTGACTTACACAATGGTTCGATTTAAAGATTTCTTTGATTTTACAATGGTGCAAAAGGGATATGCGTTCAGTAGAAGCCACACATCAAATTCTGACTTTTGATTTTTCCTGGGCTCAGGATATGCAGTACACACTCTCTCATGATGCTGGGCAGTGGCACTAAGCCACAACTCACACTCAGCCACACCATCACAAAGGTAAAAAACCAGTACACTTAACAACCATTCTGTACCCATACAGCCATCCTATTTTTCACTTTTGGTGCTGCGTTTGACAAACTATATGAGATATTCAATGTTCTACTACAAAATAGGCTTTGTGTTAGATGATTTTGCCCAATCATAGGCTAATGTAAGTGTTCTAAGCATATTTAAAATAGGTTAGGCTAAGCTATGGTGTTCTATAGGTTAGATGTATTGGATGCATTTTCAGTTTAAGGTGTTTTCAGATTGTGATGGGTTTCAGTTCAGTTCAATTCAGTCGCTCAGTCCTGTCCAACTCTTTGCAACCCCATGAATCGCAGAAGGTGAGTCCTCCCTGTCCATCACCATCTCCCAGAGTTCACTCAAACTCATGTCCATCGAGTCAGTGATGCCATCCAGCCATCTCATCCTCTGTCGTTCCCTTCTCCTCCTGCCCCCAATGCCCCCAGCATCAGAGTCTTTTCCAGTGAGTCAAATCTTCACATGAGGTGGCCAAAATACTGAAGTTTCAGCTTTAGCATCAGTCCTTTCAATGAACACCCAGGACTGATCTCCTTTAGAATGGACTGGTTGGATCTCCTTGCAGTCCAAGGGACTCTCAAGAGTCTTCTCCAACACCACAGTTCAAAAGCATCAGCTTCTTCAGCACTCAGCTTTCTTCACAGTCCAACTCTCGTATCCATACATGACCGATGGAAAAACCATAGCCTTAACTAGAGGGACCTTTGTTGACAAAGTAATGTCTCTGCTTTTGAATATTCTATCTAGGTTGATCATATCTTTCCTTCCAAGGAGTAAGCGTCTTTTAATTTCATGGCTGCAGTCACCATCCGCAGTGATTTTAGAGCCCCCCAAAATAGTCTGACACTGTTTCCACTGTTTCCCCATCTATTTCCCATGAAGTGATGGGACCAGATGCCATGATCTTCATTTTCTGGATGTTGAGCTTTAAACCAACTTTTTCACTCTCCTCTTTCACTTTCATCAAGAGGCTTTTTGAGTTCCTCTTCACTTTCTGCCTTAAGGGTGGTGTCATCTGCATATCTGAGGTTATTGATATTTCTCCAGGCAATCTTGATTATAGCTTGTGCTTCTTTCAGCCTAGCATTTCTCATGATGTTCTCTGCATATAAGTTAAACAAGCAGGTGACAATATACAGCCTTGATGTACTCCTTTTCCTATTTGGAACCAGTCTGTTGTTCCATGTCCAGTTCTAACTGTTGCTTCCTGAACTGCATACAGGTTTCTCAAGAGGCAGGTCAGGTGGTCTAGTATTCCCATCTCTTTCAGAATTTTCCACAGTTTATTGTGATCCACACAGTCAAAGGCTTTGGCATAGTCAATAAAGCAGAAATAGATGTTTTTCTGGAATTCTCTTGCTTCTTCGATGATCCAGCAGATGTTGGCAATTTGATCTCTGGTTCCTCTGCCTTTTCTAAAACCAGCTTGAATATCTGGAAGTTCATGGTTCACGTATTGCTGAAGCCTGGCTTGGAGAATTTTGAGCATTACTTTACTAGTGTGTGCTGCTGCTGCTACTAAGTCACTTTAGTCATGTCCGACTCTGTGTGACCCCATAGATGGCAGCCCACCAGGCTCCCCCGTCCCTGAGATTCTCCAGGCAAGAACACTAGAGTGGGTTGCCATTTCCTTCTCCAATGGATGAAAGTGAAAAGTGAAAGGGAAGTCGCTCAGTCGTGTACAACTCTTTGCGACCCCATGGACTGCAGCCTATCAGGCTCCTCCATCCATGGGATTTTTCAGGCAAGAGTACTGGAGTGGGGTGGGGTCTTCTCCATACTAGCATGTGAGATGAGTGCAATTTTGTGGTAGTTTGCACATTCTTTGGCATTGCCTTTCTGTGGGATTGGAATGAAAACTGACCTTTTCCAGTCCTGTGGCCACTGATGAGTTTTCCAAATTTGCTGGCATATTGAGTGCAGCACTTTCACAGCATCATCTTTCAGGATTTGAAAGAGCTCAACTGGAATTCCATCACCTCCACTAGTTTCGTAGTGATGCTTTCTAAGGCCCACTTGACTTCTCATTCCATTATGTCTAGCTCTAGGTGATGATCATACCATCATGATTATCTGGGTTGTGAAGATCTTTTTTGTACAGTCTCTGTATTCTTGCCACCTCTTCTTAATATCTTCTACCTCTGTTAGGTCCATACCATTTCTGTCCTTTATTGAGCCCATCTTTGCATGAAATGTTGCCTTGGTATCTCTAATTTTCTTGAAGAGATCTCTAGTCTTTCCCATTCTGTTGTTTTCCTCTATTTCTTTTTATTGATCGCTGAGGGTGGCTTTCTTATCTATTCTTGCTATTCTTTGGAATTCTGCATTCAGATGCTTATATCTCTCCTTTTCTCCTTTGCTTTTCATTTCTCTCCTTTTCACAGCTATTTGTAAGGCCTCCCCAGACAGCCATTTTGCTTTTTTGATGGGTTTACCAGGAGATAATCCCATTGTAAATTGAGGAATATCTGTTTTTGAAATTCTGAACCAAACAGCATTTCTGTGGAGCAAAGCAAAATACTTCATTATCCATCAGAGAAGCATACACATACCATATGTAATCTAGAATTTCATGTCTTTAGGTTTATGAGTCACAGAAAATGAAAAAGATTAGAAAATAAGTTTATGATTTGACAATGACAAGTCATAAATTAAGAACTATTATTTAGAGATATGAAAAGATAACAAAGAAAATGCAAATAAAAGCACCAGCTTGATAGAAGATCTTAACTCAAGTATCACCTTTGTTAAAAGCTAACTAGATGAACTTGAACAAGCTCTCAATGATATTAGCTTCCTACTTGTTCACTCACATTTATTTATTCAGTCGTTTAGTCTTTCAATTAATATTTACTGAGAAACTCCGTAGTAAAAGAAAAGATGTATTATAGACCACGAAACATATACTAGGCTCTCAGGCACCGTTTCTCAATCTCCGAACTATTGATTCTCTGGGTTGAATACTGTGTTTCTCCTGGACTTGTAGGAAATACTGAAAAACTTGTCCTTGCGATAAGACAGAAAGCAATTCATGGAATCTACATCATACAAAATAATGGATAGCTACTTCAGAATGCCATCATTGGACTTACTCAATAAGTCACTACCAACTATTATTTGATATTTATAATAAGTTTTTGGCTCACTTGCCTCTGTTGCTGCTGTTGTTCAGTTCTGACTCTTTGCGACCCCGTAGACTGTAGCATGCTAGGCTTCCCTGTCCTTCACTATCTCCTGGAGTTTGCTCAAACTCATGTTCATTTAGTCGGTGATGCCATCCAACCATCTCATCCTTCTCTTCCTGCCCTCAATCTTTCCCAGCATCAGGGTCTTTTACAATCAACTGGCTCTTCACATCAGGTGGCCAAAGTATTGGAGCTTCAGCTTGCATCTGTGCCTACCCTTAAACTTGCATCTGTGCCTATCCCTAAAGCAATTGGCCTGTGATCTAATTGGCCAAACCTGGAAGCATGCCTACTCCTAAGCATGGCTGAAGGAGGCTAGAGCCATCCCAACTAAAACCACAAGCTACGAGAGGATAGGGGTGATGCGCTGAGAAGATACTGAACAAGATGACACATCCAGTATGCATTGCAGTGGTTTACAAAGCCTCATTGCATTTGTTGTCACATTTCATCCCCCAGTTCACTCTGGGGTAGAAGATGGACAGATGGCATGAGTACCTTCATCTTCTAGACAAGAAAATAGAGAGGAGTGATTTATTCAAGCTTGCACAGTAAGTGGCAGAGCCAAAACCTGAAGCTAGATCTTCTGATCATAAATGTTATGCTCTTTCTCTTTTTCCATGTTCCTCTTGAGTGATTTCTACCCAGCTTAGAGTTTTGGGATCCATACTGTGAGAATTGGACTGTAAAGAAAGCTGAGTGCTGAAGAATTGATGCTTTTGAACTGTGTGTTGGAGAAGACTCTTGACAGTCCCTTGGACTGCAAGGAGATCCAACCAGTCCATCCTAAAAGAGATCAGTCCTGGGTGTTCATTGGTAGGACTGATGTTGAAGCTGAAACCAATACTTTGGCCACCTGATGCTAAGAGCTGACTCATTGGAAAAGATCCTGATGCTGGGAAAGATTGAGGGCAGGAGAAGGGGACAGCAGTGGATGAGATGGTTGGATGGCATCACTGACTCAATGGACATGGGTTTGGGTGGACTCTGGGAGTTTGTGATGGACAGGGAGGTCTGGCATGCTGCAGTTCATGGGGTCGCAAAGAGTTAGACATGACTGAGTGACTGAATTGAACTGAACTGTAGGAAGGGAAGGTAAATAAAAGAGATTCCAGAAGGAAAGCTGGATATTTGAGTAAATGGTAGAGGACCCATATGCAAAAAATTAAGTGTTTCAAAGAAGTGATGTAAATGAATGTCAAAACATGAGAAAATGTTAGAGAGTAGAAATGATACTTTGAAAAGTATCTATTTGGAAAATTTTATAGATGTTGAAGACTTTTCCGATCAAATAATCAGACAAGGAGCTGAATCAAATAGGAAAAAAATAAGTTGGATCCAGAATTATGACAGTAGCCATAGTATCAAAAGTTCTAAAGAAAAGGAAAGCAAGAAATCCTTTCTAGTAAGGATTTCTTAAACACTAAATGCACAGGAATTCTTAAAGTTAGTGAAAATTATGTGTAGTTTGTTGCTTGATACTAATGGAGAAAAAGTTGTGTTAAAAGTGGTCAGGAATAAATTAAGACTATGAATATAGTTATGACCAACCTAGATAGCATATTCAAAAGCAGAGACATTACTTTACCAACAAAGGTTCGCCTAGTCAAGGCTATGGTCTTTCCTGTGGTCATGTATGGATGTGAGAGCTGGACTGTGAAGAAGGCTGAGCGCCGAAGAATTGATGCTTTTGAACTGTGGTGTTGGAGAAGACTCTTGAGAGTCCCTTGGGCTGCAAGAAGATCCAACCAGTCCATTCTGAAGGAGATCAATCCTGGAATTTCTTTAGAAGGAATGATGCTAAAGCTGAAACTCCAGTATTTTGGCCACCTCATGCGAAGAGTTGACTCATTGGAGAAGACTCTGATGCTGGGAGGGATTGAGGGCAGGAGGAGAAGGGGACGACAGAGGATGAGATGGCTGGATGGCATCACTGACTCGATGGATGCGAGTCTGAGTGACCTCCGGGAGCTGGTGATGGACAGGGAGGCCTGGCGTGCTGCGGTTCATGGGGTCGCAAAGAGTCGGACACGACTGAGCAACTGATCTGATCTGATCTGATCTGATCTGATGAATATCCTTGAGAAATGGAAAAATCAAGTCCATAGAATAAGATTTAAGTTAAAATATAAAAAAGTGAACTCATGAATTAAGGCTGAAGAGAAGGGGAATAAAAAAAAAGCAAAATAGTGGGGCAGTTGGCCACCAGTCTTTGTGGGTAAATGTGAAACTAACATTTGCAGCATAATTGTGGCTTAGTTTAGAGTAAAGGAAAAGGGCAGAGGTTATTTCTTCTGTGAACAATTCTGATTTCTACCTTTACTGCTGAGTGTGGGGCTCTCTCCATTTAGTAATGTTCCCTGTCAGTGAAAAGTCTGCTTAGAACAATTCCAGATTTCATGCTGATCCTTATTAGCTTTTCATTTCCCTGGGAGTTTCTCTCTGATGTGAACAATACTTTCCAGTTACAAACTGTTCTGCCATATAAAATATCATGAAGGGCAATAGCACTTGTTTATATTTCTCTTCCCCACGTCTTATTGAAAAAGCTGCAGGTGTTTTGTTTTTTTTCAGATCTTTCTCCAGCCTGGTATAAGTTGAATTCCACCATATGAAAAACCAATTTGTCTCCAACTTTTCCATTTCTTGACCATCTTGGAATATAAACTTGGTCCAGTCCCTATCATCTTCCTATGAAATTAAATGTAAGTTAGTTTATATCCTGAGATTGGATGGCATTTTACAGAGTGTTCTATGCCAGGGTGATTTATCATTAGAGGGTCAGTGGTTTGAGAAATTCAAGTCTTATAATAAAAGCTATATAATATTATGGTGGGACTTCCCTGGCAACCCTGTCCCTACAACCTAGGGACAGTTTACTTTATGATTAAAGGAGGTATTGCACTAAAGCTCCACTGCATGTCCTTGATTGCAGTTCAGGTAAAACATAAAGATGACACAGAACTTATAAAGAATGAGTGGAAGAATATCCTGTTCCCTGAATCCATAAAGCACGTCTCTGAATCCAAGCCTATATCATCTGCCCTTAAATGCATAATGGCTTCTTCAGTTTCCAATTGTCACTGCATTTCTGTACTTTCAAAAAGCTATTGAGATACTTGAGGTATGAAAGATGCTATATAAAACCAAATTTAATTCTGTACTATTCCAGTAATTTGTCTCATAAATACTTCTTGAAGTGGTGAAATACTTTCGGTTATAGAAATAAAACTTATGTATTCATGACCTACATATTATTTCATCTTCTTGGAAGTCAAAGGACTCTTCAGTGTTTATGCTACTGAAATAAATCTGCTTTAGGTATTTTTATAAAGGTTGTTAGTACAAGTGACACTGTTGGAACTAGCGCTATTATTTGTTGTATATTTCCTGCAATCACTTTTTATTCAGTTTTCTTAGTTATTTTAAATGAATAGATGCCAGTTTTTCTCACTAATAACTACCTTCATTTCTCTGAAACTTCCTAATTTGATAAATGGTATGAAGGCAATGGCACCCCACCCCAGTACTCTTGCCTGGAAAATCCCATGGATGGAGGACCCTGGTGGGCAGCAGTCCATGGGGTCACTAAGAGTCGGATACAACTGGGCGACTTCACTTTCACTTCTCACTTTCATGCATTGGAGAAGGCAATGGCAACCCACTCCAGTGTTCTTGCCTGGAGAATCCCAGGGACCGGGGAGCCTGGTGGCCTGCCGTCTCTGGGGTCGCACAGAGTCGGACACGACTGAAGCGACTGAGCAGCAGCAGCATGCAGTGTTAATGTGATCTGATGGCCAGGAAAAATGCATGGGGGCATGTCAGTCAAAATGGGCTTCAAAATCAGTACTGAAGGGACAGTTGTGAACCCTATACAACTTTGAGACAGGGGCATGGATTTAATGATTACACAAGACCATGTTTCCCCAATGAAGCATGCCTTTAAAAAAATATTTTCCCCTACTCTGTCTAGTGACAATGATTTTATCTTGCCCCTGTGGAAATCCGTGCTTATATCTGGACCATTAACTGAGAAACGTCACATTTTAGTTATCAGTTCAGTTCAGTTGCTCAGTCGTGTCTGACTGCGACCCCATGAATCCCAGCACGCCAGGCCTCCTTGTCCATCACCATCTCCAGGAGCTCACTCAAACGCACATCCATTGAGTCGGTGATGCCATCCAGCCATCCCATCCTCTGTCATCCCCTTCTCCTCCTGCCTCCAATCCCTCCCAGCATCAGAGTCTTTTCCAATGAATCAACTCTTTGCATGAGGTGGCCAATGTACTGGAGTGTCATCTTCAGCATCGTTCCTTCCAAAGAACACCCAGGACTTATCTCCTTTAGGATGGACTAGTTGGATCTCCTTGCAAGAGTCTCTCCAACACCATAGTTCAAAAGCATCAATGTTTCAGCGCTCAGCTTTCTTAACAGTCCAACTCTCACATCCATTATAAAGGAAATTATTTTCAAACCTTATAGCAATGTGGATTGCTACTTTAACAAAAATGCTTGTTGAAGTAAAAGATAAAGACATTTTGTGGAGTTTCATGTGTAGTGACTTCACTGAGGATTATTTTTGCATCTCTGCACTAGGAAAATCTAATGGAGTGAGAATAAGCCAATTGAATAGGTACTTAAAAGAATAAAATAAAAAGAGGTTCATGCTAATCATGAGCCTTTGTGTGTGTGAATGTGTGTGTACATTGGGATTGGTTTATAAACTAGAACAATTTGTCAGGTATCAGGGACTACTATTTTTCTCCACAGCAAAATTAAAACAATTTGCAGTATAATTTGGAAGACTGTCTTACGATATTCAAATGCAATTAATATTCACCTTATTCAACTGATAATTTTGACCCCCTACTGATGCTGGGGGAAGGGTGTGGGTGTAAATGTATAGGAAATATGAACCCTTCCCTGAAAGAATTCACAGTCTAATGAAGATTACATGTTTAAAAATAAAATCACACTTAGGATTCATCTTTTTTTCAACATTATGTCCTAGAATATAAAATAGGGTTGTTGAATCTTTTAATGGGCATAATCAGATTTAAAATATCCTTTTTCAAAGGAACTTTAAATGCTTGCTTCTATAAACCTAGTAGCATAGTTTTCACACAATCGCCTCAAGGACGACAACAGAACACTGGCAATTCTATATGCATAGTATTGGCCTCAAGATCAATATTAAGATTGTAAAATGGTTCCACTGGTTCTCTCTGGAGATCATTTTTTTCCCCCTGTAGACTTGGCTAAAGAAAAGAAACTAAGACTTTTATTAGAAGAGTTCTAGAACAATTTAAGAACTTCTGCTATTAAAGTCCCATCTTGATCAAGGAAATCTGACCTACCTGAGGGAGATCTGAATTACTTTAGTGTTAGTATTACTTCCAAATACTCAGTTGGTATAACTGACTAAGACATGAAAGGTAACTCCTGGTTTGGAGAAGAGATGAGAATTGGACTTTTCTGGAAAGTCCAATACACTAGAGGTTAGATCAGGTCAAAGATTTAAAACACATCGAAGACCATGCAGAAGTCACACACTTTCTTTTTAAAACATATATTTTTTCAATATTGTACATATTACATAGTCATCCGTCTATGGGGTCTCACAGAGTCGGCCATGACTGAAGTGACTTAGCAGCAGCAGCAGCAGCAGAGATTATCTTGAAAATAGAGAAACATAAGAAAGCTGTGGTACATATACACAATGGAGTATTACTCAGCCATCAAAAAGAATACATTTGAATCAGTTCTAATGAGGTGGATGAAACTGGAGCCTATTATACAGAGTGAAGTAAGCCAGAAAGAAAAACACAAATACAGTATATGGAATTTACACATATATATGGAATTTAGAAAGATGGTAACAATAACCCTGTATACTAGACAGCATAAGAGACACTGATGTATAGAACAGTCTTTTGGACTCTGGGAGAGGGAGAGGGTGGGATGATTTGGGAGAATGGCATTGAAATATGTATAATATCATATATGAAACGAGTTGCCAGTCCAGGTTCGATGCACGATACTGGATGCTTGGGGCTGATGCATTGGGATGACCCAGAGGGATGGTATGGAGAGGGAGGAGGGAGGAGGGTTCAGGATGGGGAGCACGTGTATACCTGTGGCAGATTCATTTTGATATATGGCAAAACCAATACAATATTGTAAAGTTAAATAAAATTAAATTTAAAAAAAAGTCACTGACATTTTCAACAACCAAAGATAATCATTATTCATATTAAATCGATCTTTAGAATTATATGTTAATAATCCCTCTTGAGAAAAATGTTTCTCATATTTTGTTTATGTACAACAGGGGTCCCCAAACCCTGGGCCACAGACTGGTACCAGTCCATGGCCTGTTAGGAACCAGACTGCAGAGCAGGAGGTGAGTAGTGGGTGAGCAAGAGAAGCTTCATCTATATTTACAGCTGCTCCCCATTGCTCACATTACCACATTATCACAATGTAATAATAACAGAAATAAAGTGTACAATAAATGTAATGCACTTGAATCATCCCAAGACCATCCTCCTGCCACAGTCTGTGGAAAAACTGTCTTTCACAAAACCCATACCTTATGCCTTAAATGTTGAGGACCACTGATGCACAATATTCATGATTTAAATAGTATATCACATCCTACCTTGATATGCCATAGATTTTGCTGTGCTCTGAATTCATGACAGAAAGATATATTGCTGGTAAAAAATAATAATGTATATAAAATTCCAAGGAGTTCCTAAAAAAATTGAAAATAAACCAAAAATATAAATTTATTCGTTTAAAAACAATTAAATTCCAGGCTTATATTAATCAACAAGAATGCAAAGCAAAAAGACAGTCCAGGCTGTGACAACTGTGTTTAATAATGGAACTGAGGATTTGGAGTTCAGAGATATGAGCTTGAGTCTTGAGTCCATTGAATGACTCTGTCATTTTGAGCACATTAATGGCTCTTGCTCAGCCTCAATTCCACCATCTGTAAAGTAGGAGAAATAATAATGCTTGCCTAAAAACTTGTGAGAATTAGGTGTTATAATGTACCTGGAGTTGTGCTTAAAACTTGAAGTTGCTAATTGAATGATAGCCCATACTATAGTAGTTGAACTTAAAACTTTGCTCTTAAATTTAATCCTTAAAATCGAGTAATAGTTCTACCTGTCATGGCATAGAGCCTAACTTGAAATTAATACTACCAACAAGGCCTGTCTTGAAGTTAAAAAATTCAGAGATTGTTTTGATGCTCTGATTTGAACATCAGTAAATGCAAGTAACAGCCTTAAATGAAGGTTTACTTTATTTTTCCATAATAATGATTGCTCACACCTTTAAACATATGTACCACTGAATACAGTTTAGTCAATGTAAATAGTGTCAGACTAATTGACATTTAGCAATTCCTCATCAGGGTAGCTTACCCAGTGAAACAGTGAAATGTCCACATGGATGATTGAATTTTTGAATTAATTCTTTTTCATACCTCTCCCAGTCTTGATATAGCAATAGTGAATTCTGCTGTGATCAGATTAGAGTTTGTAGAGTTGAGAAGAGCTACTGATTGTATGAAGTATCTAACATCTACATCTCTTGTGATGTGGATTATAACATGACATCTGCCCGTGAATAGTACACAAAGTATTCAGACTATCTCTGTGACAATCTCATATTCTCTTTGACAACTCAAATAAATTTGAAAAGACCTAGCCTCAAACCACATTATAAGCCTCTTGAATGGAGGAAATGGGAGGTAATGAGATTTTTATCCTATATCCTTGTATTATGCAGTTGTCACTGTAATCAAAGATTCCAGAAAACTCTTCATGGTGTAATTTAGAAAGTTTACTGTGCTATAGTTGAAGCCAACTGTATAAATAATATCTAAGTTGGGGAGTGCCTTAACTTTCTTTGTGTTTTTGTCAGACTGCATTTGTTGTAAGCCTACCCTGCATCCACTGGGAGACCTTGCACTACCACCTGGTGTCAGAGTTTTCTGCTTCTGGAATGTTATATCAGCTTCTCTAATCTCTCTCAGCCACTTCTTACCAAGGACCTCCCTTATCTGACAGAGCACAAGGAATAATGCCTTTTTTTCCTCAGGAGGTACTGCAAGCCATCTCTTTCTCCTAAACTCTGTTAATCCTCACTTCTGTCCTTTCAACACTTATCTTTTAACACTAACCAAATACTAAAATTTATAAATAACTTTCAACAACCAATAAATAAGGCTTCTCTTGGCTAAGTGAACAAAAGAAAAAAGTTTATACTGTTCTTTTTTGAGTCATTTTATTCTTTACCATAAGGTTATCATTCAGCTCTGTGAAAGTATCAGAAATGCAAGCTTATTCAAGACTTTCTTCTTTCAGTGAAAGTGAAAGTGGCTCAGTCATGTCCAACTCTTTGTGATCCCAAGGACTATACAGTCCATGGAATTCTCCAGGCCAGAGTACTGGAGTGGGTAGCCTTTCCCTTATCCAGGGGGTCTTCCCAACCCAGGGATTGAACTCAGGTCTCCTGTATTGCAGGCCATCGATTCTTTGCCAGCTGAGCCACAAGGGAAGCCCAAGAATACTGGAATGGATAGCCTATCCCTCCTCTAGGGGATCTTCCCCAACCAGGGTCTTCTACATTGCAGGCAGATTCTTAACTGAGCTATCAGGGAAGCCAAGTATGTAACTGTATTCTTTACTTTTTAATTATTCCTTATTGTAGGAGATATAATTTCTGGGATATAATTTTATTGATATTCTTGAAGTATTTTGGAAAGGAAAAGAAATTTACAGGAAAGAACGATAAATTTATTTACTCAATAAATTTATACAGGACACTTTATTAGGCTCATTCTAGGAACTATGGACACAAAAATGAGTAAGACATTTGTCTCTGCCTGAAGCTTCCCAGTTTCTTTGGAAGAAAAAAGATTGTATAAACAGGAAGATAATTATGGGTTATATTCAAACATTTGAGGAGCACAGTTATGTTTAGGAAGGTCAGGGAAAGTCTTTTCAGAGGTACAGAAACAGAGGTTTAAATAATCAGAGTCTGGCAGGTAGGAAAAAACATGGGTAAATTCATTCTTCCCTGGTGACTCAGATGTTAAAGAATCTACCTGCAATGCGAGAGACCTGGGCTGGAGCCCTGTGTTGGGAAGATCCCCTGGAGGAGGCATGGCAATACACTCCAGTATTCTTACTTGGAAAATCCCCATGGACAGAGGAGCCTAGTAGGCTACAGTCCATGGAATTCTTCAGGTCAGAATACTGGAGTAGGTAGCCTTTCCCTTCCCCAGGGGATCTTCCCAAACCAGGGATTGAAACCAGGTGTCCTTCACTGCAGGTGGGATACTTCACCAATTGAATCACCAGGGAAGCGAGTGACTAAGCACCACAGTCATTCTAAGTGCTGCTGCTGCTGCTGCTAAGTCGCTTCAGTCGTGTCCGACTCTGTGCGACCCCGTAGACGGTAGCCCACCAGGCTCCTCTGTCCCTGGGATTCTCCAGGCAAGAATACTGGAGTGGGTTGCCATTTCCTTCTCCAATGCATGAAAGTGAAAAGTGAAAGTGAAGTCGCTCAGTCGTGTCCGACTCTTAGCCACCCCATGGACTGGAGCTTACCAGGATCCTCCGTCCATGGGATTTTCCAGGCAAAAGTAGTGGGGTGGGGTGCCATTGCCTTCCCCGCATTCTAAGTGCAGAAGGGTGCTATCCTGTGTCTGATCAGGAACTGTACGTAAAGTCAAGTGATTGGAGAAGAGATAGACCATCTTATTCATGATCTCATGTGCTGGACAAAGGGGCTTGAATTTTATACAGTGTTTTGACCTGAGAAGTGTTTTATGTCAATGTACATGTATAAAGATATCTCTGGAAATGGGTAAAAGGGTAGATGGAGGTGGGACAGTCTCTGCAGGGATATTAGTCAGGACGATAGTACAAAATATAACAGGCTCCGAGAAGTCACATATAGTGGCTGAAGAGGTTATAATATAGAAAGACTGAGTAGGAGATATCCATAGTCATAAAGCCAATAGACTGGCATAACTTTTATTTGCAATGATCTTCAAATCTTTTTGAACATTTATTTATATTTAGAATAGAAAAAGATCATATTTTAAATATGAACTTAATTTCAAACTAAACACTAGGATTAAATTAATTTGATGATCAAAAAGGTAAACATATTATACAGCCTGATTTTCTAAATTATACCTTTGGGACAAAATTCCTAAATGAGATTTTGTAATACAGACTTGAAGCTGCTGATTAAATAGATCTTTCTATCTGGGGCTTCATAAGGCTCGGATATACAGTGTATTTTACTATAATGAAGGAGTAAAATAAAAATAATAACTGAAGATAATGTTAAAAAGTGACAATGTTTCTATTCAACAATATGATGCAAGATAATCAGAAAAAGTAAAAAGGCAAACTAGAGTTTTGTAAAAGGTATTTATAATACACATATCCAAGAAAGGACTTATATCTTGAAAATATCAAAAGTTCCTATAAACAATAAGATTAAGGCAGACTATGAAATAAAGAAATGGGTTTAAAAATATAAATATACACAAAAGAACATATCAAAATAGTCAATAAATGTATGAAAAAGCATTCAATGTCATTAGTCATTAGGCAAATGAAAATTAAAATCACAATTTGAAACCTCTCCAAACCCATCAAAATGGCCAAAATGAAAAAGACAAATACAGTGGTTGGCTAGAATCAAACTGCATTTTTAGACCCTTGGATTAGAATGTAAAATGGGACAGGCATTTGGGAAAACTGTTAGACAAAATCAACTAAGCTAAACACATTCCTACCCTATGACCTAGCAATTCCATTTCTAGGTATACCTACAGAAATGAAGACATATGTTCACCAAAAGTTGTATATAAGAGTGTGCAAAGCTGTATTATTCATAATAGCCCAAAAATGGCAACCCACTCCAGTGTTCTTGCCTGGAGAATCCCAGGGATGGGGAAGCCTGGTGGGCTGCCGTCTCTGGGGTCGCACAGAGTCGGACACGACTGAAGCGACTTAGCAGCAGCAGCAGAAACAACACAAATGTCCATCAGCAGAATAAATAAGTTGTGACATATTTATACAATAGAACGGATATATAAGATGAGCAATGAGAATAAGTGAACTGCAGCTACACACATCATTATTGTTACAAACTAATACTGAATGAAAATATCAGACACAAAAGAATATATATTGTTTGATTCCATTTATTTAAAGTTAAAATATTGCCACAGTAGGAAGTCAACACAGTGATTACACTTAAGAACTTGCTCAGTTACTATAAGGGGAACAGGGTGGCCTCAGGATTGCATTCTGTTCTGAATGCAATGAATGGATATATTTCCTTTGTGAAAATTTATCACACTATACAGTTACAATTTATGCAAATTTCTGATCTATTTCAATTATAAGTTTATATCAAGAGTATAAAGGAATATGAATCACCAGATTCTATTATGAACATACAAGAGCCTAATATTGTCATCTTTAATTAAAATCTAAGTATGTCAACTAAATTTGTTAGTCACTTAAATTGGTCATAGTGACATAATCCATGTAAACCATGTCAGTTTTGAATTACGTCCCCTTCTTAATAATATTGTGTGCAATTCTTAAAAGTCAATCTTGTCAAAAATAATTCATTTTACTTTCTCAAAATCATGAGTATATTGTAGAGGCTTGTCTCCTGATTTTGTGAAACAACTCTCTATTTGATGACATTTAAGAAAATATAGCTTTTTCATTCTAAAACAACACAAAACCTCCCCAGCTCTGTTTTCCTGAGACATTTGTCTCAAAACAAACTAAACAAATCTATTTGATACACAACTGATTTGAAATGGCTCCTATTTCCTCTTCCTCACGGTTTTCTGTGGAATGATTTCCAATGAGTTCATCTCCAATGAGACAGCAATGGCTTTGATAAAGAGAAAAAATATCCTCTAATGTGGTCATAGATGCCCTAAAGGCCACATAAAGTCTTCTATACTTAAAACTCTTTACAATAACATGATTCAAATTTTATATTCTGATTGGTCTTGACTATTTAAAAACAATAATAGTGTTCCTTTTAGTGCTACTTTGATAAAACCTTACAAAACATAATCTAACAAGCAATGTAGAAATATAATAGACAATTTGAAGATAAAGATTGATATGGCCTATTTTCTTCTTTTTTCATCCCTTTCCAATTCTTAAAACAGAAATATAGGAAGTTCAGTGACAGAGGATTTGCATCACAGAATCACATCAAATAGAAATTTTATTCCAGTGTTCTTGGGACATATGTCCTGAAAGTCACATGACCATGACTGCAACATCAGACTTGCCTATTTGCTCTCTCATAGATACCCTTCAAGAAGTCAACCATTTGAGAGAACATAAGAATAAGCATATTAGGATTTTCTATTTTTCTATAAAGCCATATACATTTTCCAGGTCTTCTTTCCCCAGTATCATAAATTGAATTTCTCTCAAACCTCCTCAGTTTAGATTGAAGTTTCTTGTTTTGAGAACTTTTATAAAGTCAGAACACTCAGGAGTCAGAGTGTCAGACCCCAAGCAGATCATTTACCCTGTGTCCAGTCATCATTTCTAGTTGTTTTTTTATGAAATATCCAACCTCCTTCTCTAAAGACATAACTTTAGAGATGTCTTTATCTCTAACTAATGCAACTAACTTCAAATGCAACAATATGTAGAGGTCTTTATTTCCATAGTTCCATTTTGTTGTTGTTCAGTCGCTAAGTCATGTCTGACTCTTTGCGAGCAACCCCATGGTCTGCAGCATGCCAGGTTCCCCTGTCTTTCACTATCTCCCAGAGTTTGTTCAAATTCATGTCCATTGAGTTGGTGATGCTATCTAACCATCTCATCCCCTGCTGCACTCTTCTTTTGCCTTCAATCTTTCCCAGAATCAAAGTCCTTTCCAGTGAGTTGGCTTTTCACATCAGGTAGCCAAAGTATCAGAGCTTCAGCTTTAGCATCAGTCCTTCCAGTGAATATGCAGGGTTGATTTCCTTTAGGATTGACTGGTTTGATTTCTTTGAAGTCCAAGGAACTCTCGAGTCTTCTCCAGCACCACAGTTTGGAAACATCAATTCCTTGTTTGCTAAGCCTCCTTGATGGTCCAACTCACATCTGTACAAGACTACCGGAAAAACCATAGCTTTGACTTATATGGACCATTGTCAGCAAAGTGATGTCTCTGCTTTTTAACATGCTGCCTCGGTTTGTCATAGCTTTCCTTCCAAGGAGCAAGTTCCTTTAATTTTATGGCTGCAGTCACCATTCGCAGTGATTTTGTAGCCCAAGAAAATAAAATCTGTCACTGCTTCCACTTTTTCCCCTTCTACTTGCTATGAAGTGATAGGACCAGATGCCATGATCTTAGCTTTTGAATGTTGAGTTTTAAGCCAGCTTTTCCACTCCCCTCTTTTACCCTCATCAGGAGGCTTTTTAATTCCCCTTTGGTTTCTTCCATCAGAGTGGTATCATCTGCATATCTGAGGCTGTTTATATATGTCCCAGCAATCTTGATTCTAGGTTATGATTCATCTAGCCTGCAATTCGCATGATTTTCTCTGCATGTAAGTTAAATAAACAAGGTGATAATATACCACCTTGACATACTCCATTCCCAATTTTGAACCAGAGTTCCATAGAGAATTCTGAATTTCTCTAATTGTATCATCCCATCATCTATAATCTTTGCATTAAGATAGTTTTGGTAGTTTAAGCCAATTAAAAAAAAATTATATTTAACCTGTGTCTTAACTTTATGTTTGTACTTTCTCCTTGACTTATTGTAGTTTCTGAGAAGACAAGGTTTAGCTTTTCCTCATGATAAGTCATTAACCTCAACTAGAGTTTAAATGCGGAGAAGGCAATGGCACCCCACTCCAGTACTCTTGCCTGGAAAATCCCATGGATGGAGGAGCCTGGTAGGCTGCAGTCCATGGGGTCGCTAAGAGTCGGACACGACTGAGCAACTTCACTTTCACTTTTCACTTTCATGCATTGGAGAAGGAAATGGCAACCCACTCCAGTGTTCGTGCCTAGAGAATCCCAGGGATGGGGAGCCTGGTGGGCTGCCGTCTATGGCATCCCACAGAGTCAGACATGACTGACGCGACTTAGCAGCAGCAGAGTTTAAACGGGCAGGCTGGTAGCATCAAGCCTAGATAACCTTATAAGGGGGATATTGGTACTGCTACTATCATTTCCAATTTTTCTCAGAAAACAGAGTGTTTGTGAGAGTCATTTTACCTGTATGTTACATTTATGCATTGTATGTGTACAGTGCAGAAATGTAGACTCCATGAAGGGCAGAGATTCTCTTCATTTACATGTCTGGGTTGTAGTATTTCTGATGCTTAAAACAGTGTTCAGCACATGGTAGCTGCTCAAAACATATTTTTTGAGTTCATAAATATTACTGTGTTATGATGTTTGTTCCTTTTGTGCAAAGAGAGTGTTTTATATTATACTTTACACAGCATATAATTTGAATGCATATTGCTTTTTGATGAAAATATATGACTGTCTAAACCAGGAACCACAAACTTTGTATGAAGGGCCAGATAGTGAAGAGTTTTGGCTTGTGGGTCTTATGGTCTCTCTTAAAAATATTTAATTCTGCTGCCGTTGTAGCTCAAAAGCATCCACAGATAACATGTAAATGAATAAATAGGCAGCCAGGTTACCCATCACGTGTTTTTGTATGGTCCTTAAGCCAAACAGGGTTTTTAGATTTTTAAATGGTTTTTAAAAAGCAAAAGTCCCATGACACTTGAAAATTATGTAAAATTAAAATTTTATTATAAATCCCTTATGACTATACAGTGGAAGTGAGGAACAGATTTAAGGGACTATATCTGGTTGCAGAGTTCCAAAGAATAATAAGGAGACATGAAAAAGCCTTCCTCAGTGATCAGTGCAAAGAAATAGAGGAAAACAATAGAATGAGAAAGGCTAGAGATGTCTTCAAGAAAATTAGAGATACCAAAGGAACATTTCATGCAAAAATGGCTCAATAAAGGACAGAAATTGTAGGGACCTAACTGAAGCAAAAGATATTAACAGGTGGCAAGAATACACAGAACTGTACAAAAAACATATTCACAACCCAGATAATCACGATGGTATGATCACTCACCTAGAGCCAGACATTCCAGAATGTGAAGTCAAGTGGGCCTTAGGAAGCATCACTATGAACAAAACTAGTGAAGGTGATGGAATTCCAGTTGAGCTATTTCAAATCCTGGATGATGATGCTCTGAAAGTGCTGCATGCAATATGCCAGCAAATTTGGAAACCTCAGCATTGGCCACAGGACTGGAAAAAGTCAGTTTTCATTCCAATCCCAAAGAAAGGCAATGCCAAAGAATGCTCAAACTACTGCACAATGGCACTCATCTTACACACTAGTAAAGTAAAGCTCAAAATTCTCCAAGCCAGGCTTAAGCAATACGTGAACTATAAACTTCCAGATAGATGTTCAAGCTGGTTTTACAAAAGGCAGAGGAACCAGAAATCAAATTGCCAACATCTGCTGGATCATGGAAAAAGCAAGAGAGTTCCAGAAAAACATCTATTTCTGCTTTATTGACTATGCCAAAGCCTTTGACTGTGTGGATCACAATAAACTGTGGAAAATTATGAAAGAGAAGGGAATGCCAGACCACCTAACCTGCCTCTTGAAAAACCTATATGCAGGTCAGGAAGCAACAGTTAGAAGTGGACATGGAACAACAGACTGGTTCCAAATTGGAAAAGGAGTATGCCAAGGCTATATATTTTTCAGATCAGATCAGTCGCTCAGTCATGTCCTACTCTGTGACCCCATGAATCGCAGCACGCCAGGCCTCCCTGTCCATCACCAACTCCCGGAGTTCACTAAGATTCACATCCATCAAGTCAGTGATACCATCCAGCCATCTCATCCTCTGTCGTCCCCTTCTCCTCTTGCCCCCAATCCCTCCCAGCATCAGAGTCTTTTCCATGAGTCAACCCCTCGCATGAGGTGGCCAAAGTACTGGAGTTTCAGCTTTAGCATCATTCCTTCCAAAGAAATCCCAGGGCTGATCTCCTTCAGAATGGACTGGTTGGATCTCCTTGCACTCGAAGGGACTCTCAAGAGTCTTCTCCAACACCACAGTTCAAAAGCATCAATTCTTCGGCGCTCAGCCTTCTTCATAGTCCAACTCTCACATCCATACATGACCACAGGAAAAACCATAACCTTGACTAGACGAACCTTTGTTGGCAAAGTAATGTCTCTGCTTTTGAATAAGCTGTCTAGATTGGTCATAACTTTCCTTCCAAGGAGTAAGTATCTTTTAATTTCATGGCTTCAGTGACCATCTGCAGCGATTTTGCAGCCCAGAAAAATAACGTCTGATACTGTTTCCACTGTTTCTCCATCTATTTCCCATGAAGTGATGGGACTGGATGCCATGATCTTCGTTTTCTGAATGTTGAGCTTTAAGCCAACTTTTTTCACTCTCCACTTTCACTTTCATCAAGAGGCTTTTGAGTTCCTCTTCACTTTCTGCCATAAGGGTGGTGTCATCTGCATATCTGAGGTTATTGATATTTCTCTCGGCAATCTTAATTCCAGTTTGTGTTTCTTCCAGTCCAGTGTTTCTCATGATGTACTCTGCATATAAGTTAAATAAGCAGGGCGACAATATACAGCCTTGATGAACTCCTTTTCCTATTTGGAACCAGTCTGTTGTTCCATGTCCAGTTCTAACTACTGCTTCCTGACCTGCATACAGATTTCTCAAGAGGCAGATCAGGTGGTCTGGTATTCCCATCTCTTTCAGAATTTTCCACAGTTTATTGTGATCCACACAGTCAAAGGCTTTGGCATAGTCAATAAAGCAGAAATAGATGTTTTTCTGGAACTCTCTTGCTTTTTCCATGATCCAGCGGATGTTGGCAATTTGATCTCTGGTTCCTCTGCCTTTTCTAAAACCAGCTTGAACATCATGGAGTTCAAACAATATGGTTCACATATTGCTGAAGCCTGGCTTGCAGAATTTTGAGCATTAATTTACTAGCATGTGAGATGAGTGCAATTGTGCAGTGGTTTGAGCATTCTTTGGCATTGCCTTTCTTTGGGATTGGAATGAAAATTGACCTTTTCCAGTCCTGTGACCACTGTTGAGTTTTTCAAATTTGCTGTCATATTGAGTACAGCACTTTCACAGCTCACATCTTTCAGGATTTGAAATAGCTCCACTGGAATTCTATCACCTCCACTAGCTTTGTTCATAGTGATGCTTTCTAAGGCCCACTTAACTTCACATTCCAGGATGTCTGGCTCTAGGTCAGTGATCATAGCATTGTGATTATCTGGGTTGTGAAGCTCTTTTTTGTACAGTTCTTCTGTGTATTATTGCCATCTCTTCTTAGTATCTTCTACTTCTGTTAGGTCCATACCATTTCTGTCCTTTATCAAGCCCATCTTTACATGAAATGTTCCTTTGGTATCTCTGATTTTCTTGAAGAGATCTCTAGTCTTTCCCATTGTGTTTTCCTCTATTTCTTTGCATTGATCGCTGAAGAAGGCTTTCTTATCTCTTCTTGCTATTCTTTGGAACTCTGCATTCAGATGTTTATATCTTTCCTTTTCTCCTTTGCTTTTTGCATATTGTTACCAGGCTTATTTAACTTATATGCAGAGTACATCATGAGAAATACTGGACTGGAGGAACACATGCTGATATCAAGATTGCCAGGAGAAATATCAATAACCTCAGATATGCAGGTGACACCACCCTTATGGCAGAAAGTGAAGAAGAACTAAAGAGCCTTTTGATGAAAGTGAAAGAGGAGAGTGAAAAAGTTGGCTTAAAGCTCAACATTCAGAAAACGAAGATCATGGCATCTGGTCCTATCACTTCATGGGAAATAGATGGGGAAAAAGTGGAAACAGTGACTGGCTTTATTTTTCTGGGCTTCAAAATCACTGCGGATGGTGACTGCGGCCATGAAATTAAAAGACACTTACTTCTTGGAAGGAAAGTTATGACCAACCTAGACAGCATGTTATAAAACAGAGACATTACTTTGCCAACAAAGGTCCCTCTAGTCAAGGCTATGGTTTTTCCAGTGATCATGTATGGATGTGAAAGTTGGACTATAAAGAAAGCTGAGCACAGAAGAATTGATGCTTTTTAACTGTGGTGTTGGAGAAGACCCCTGAGAGTCCCTTGGACTGCAAGGAGATCCAACCAGTCCATCTTAAAGGAGATCAGTCATGGGTGTTCATTGGTAGGACTGATTTTGTAACTGAAACTCCAATATTTTGGCCACCTGATGTGAAGAGTTGACTCATTGGAAAAGACCCTGATTCTGGGAAAGATTAAGGGCAGGAGGAGAAGGGGACAACAGAGGATGAGATGGTTGGATGGCATTACCGACTCAGTGGAAATGGGTTTGGGTGGACTCCAGGAGTTGGTGATGGACAGGGAGACCTGGCATGCTGTGGTTCATGGGGTCGCAAAGAGTCAGACATGACTGAGCAACTGAACTGAACTGAAAATTTTATTGAAACATAGGCATACTCATTGATTTTTATGTTTTCTATTAAAGCATTTGTGTTCTACTGGCAGAGTTGAATAGTTGCAACTATTAAGTAAATTGTACTGCAGAACCTTTGAAAAATAAGCCTAGAAATGATGAGAAATTTGTCCTCACATTCTCTGATTACAGCAATCCCCATATCTTGAAATGTATAAGAAGTTGAAAACTTTTGATCTTGGAGTTGAGGTTCCTATAATTAAACTTAATAATGACAGAAGAGAAAGTTAAGATATTTTATTCCACACCTGCTGTTGAGAATCTGTAAATATAGTACAACATTCTCAAGTTACTGATAATTATTGATTCAAGAATCAAATGCATAAATGATGTTCCCAGGTGATGTTCAAGGATCTCATAAATCAATAGAGCTAGACTTCTTATCTCTCTATCAACTTTACAACAACAATTCTTTACAACAGAAATTCAAATTATTCATTTTAATCCTCCTAAACAGTTGAAAGTGCTAATGAAAAAATCTAGAAACTATGTACATCAGTTGATCAAATATTGGCTATAGATTACCATCCTCTATAATCTGTAAACATCAAATAAGTATTACTAAGTCCACTGGAAAAAAGTAGACTAATGTATGTTTCTCAACAATTATAAAATACTGTTAGATGAAATATTTCCAAGCAATACAAAAAGTGAGCTTTTTCCAATTGAATACAAGCTTCACAAGAACAGACACTATAAAATTAAATGAAAAAAATTAATGAATGATGCTCATGAAGCCACTCATTCATTCATTTATTCATTCAAGCATTTGATCAACAAATATGCTCTGATGACTATTTTGCACTAAGTGCTATGGGCACACAAAGATAGATGAGAAACTGTCTCTGCCCCTCAGAAACATTTCAGTTGGATAGATATAAGTAATAAAAGTGAATCTAATGAAAAGTTTTAATATTAACTTAAAATAGAAGGCATTTGAAAGCAATGCCTTTTTTGCTGCTAAGTCACTTCAGTCGTGTCTGACTCTGTGCGACCCCATAGACAGCAGCCCATCGGGCTCCCTCGGTCCCTGGGGTTCTCCAGGAAAGAACACTGAAGTGTTCTTTTTAAGTATCTAATAAGTAATATAGGAAATAAAGGCTGGGACAGTTGTGGGGAGGAAAGGATCCCTGAGATCTCACGTGGTTGGTGAAGTCTTCCTCATAGAGAAGAGGCTTACAAAGGAATTTCAAGGGTGAATAAACACCTAGTAAATATTGGATGCATAAATAAATAACTCTTAGGAATTTACAGAGCTGTAAAGAAAGGACACAGAATGTAAAATTGCCAGCTTTCTGGACCCTGTGCCTAGATCCAACCAGGAAGTTCACCATCCACCTGGTGGCAGAAGTCATCAGTTCTGCCCTCTGTCCACCTGTCTCCCACTCCTGACTGAGCCTTGAGTGTCCAGATCACAGGTTAACCTGAACACAGTAGGGTCCTGAACAGAGGAAGGGAAAAGGAACACAGGATTTTCTCTTAAAGCTCAGACCCTTTAACATGTAGGAAGATAACTGTTCACAGTAACCCTCAATGGTTTCTGACAAAAGATAGTAACCCTCAGTGGTTTCTGACAAAACAATGACCAGAAGAAGGATTCTTGGTGTTGTCCTGGAACTGCCACACCTTTTCTAACCATGACTAGTTCCCATTACCCTGGTTTACTGCCCCTGCAATTTTAAAAGGCTGCTATGGTTGTACCATATGAGGTTAAAATGTCTAACTATTTAATAACAGCTAATTTTTCCCATGTTACTTAGAGAAGATAAAAAGAAGCATATAATATCCATTTTTTTATAAAAGTGATTTTAAACAAAGTATTTTCAAATATTTCATATTTGAATATTCATATAACAAGAGGAATTACTGTTAATATTTGCTAATGCATTTGTATACAAGTGATTTTTTTTTCAAGGTAAATAATGGAAATGTGTTTCCTAACATGATAAATGAACACTTACAGTTTTTATCATTCAGTTTCTTTTATACGATATAATAGTCAACAATTAAAAAAAAATACTGACATACATGTACTCATTTTGGTTACCATTTGACATATTTACCAAATGTCAACCATGTGCTAAGTATGGAGAATCTACAGTGCTGTATAATAATTTAGATTCCCATCTTCAAGGATCAGAAAGTACAAAATATATGGGCAGGATAAAACAGTCTTTTGTAATTTTGCAGTATTTTTCCTCTCTGGATTGTCTTTTTTTGTAAATGCTTGTCTCTGTGTTCTTAGTAGTTTGTTAACACATGTAACAATTTGAGTTATCTCTTGGCATATATACCAAATACCTTGTGCTTCCATGGAAGTATTCAATAATAGATAATATAGATTCTCATCTTGAAAGAGCTAAAAATCTAATATAGGTAATAATATGCATTCAGATACCTATGCCACTGAGCAGAATGGGAATCCTTACCAAAAAAAAAAAAAAAACTGTGATCACTAAAAGTAAAACCCAGTTCTGTTACTATTGCACTGACCTCTGCTCATCTCCCCAGCCTCAGTTCATGCACCTGTGCTCATCAGAGTTCACTAAGTTCTTTTGATGCTGAGAGTCAGAACTGACACATTGTCATCTCTCTCAGGTCATTGACTAAAGCAAGTCTCATAGCTGAACCAAAGTCATGAGAGACAGAAGTACATACTACCCACAGTGGGAGGCTCTGAAAAGTACATGGCAAAGGGTATAGGTACAGGAAGGGTAAAGAACTGGGCCAGTAATACAATCACCACACCAGACTATGTGTAAATTTATATGATTGTATGTCCTTATTCCGATGCTTTTCTGTACTTTGCCACTCTGATTTCAAAATAGCTCTTATCCTCACATTACTTCTGAATAACTATTGATCACACAGCACATTGGCCATGTGGTTGACTACAGTTCCAGACAGTGCTGCGCATTTTGCCAGGAAAAAGTATATTATGACCTCACATGTAGGATAACGATTTTGGACCTATGTCTCCTATATTTGACTAGAGGTACCTGGAACCATGTCTTCCAAGAAGCATTCGTTTGTGATAACCTGAAGAGCCTCACCTAAACCTCTTCACACAGTGAGCACTCTATAAATGCTACCTCTTAACTGACTGCTTTATCCCATTTCAGAAGATAGGTGAGCAGCATGTTTCCATGTGACTACTATGTCTCCATGATTCTGCTCATATGGAAGCACTAATATTCAAAACCTCACTAAGCTGCTCACCTGCATCAACTAGGCTGGTTGGGGTGGGAGGGCCAGTCGAATTCAGACACAGTAAGATTTGAGACCTACCTTCCTAGCAACTCCAGGCCATGCTGATTACTATCGGTACCCAAACCGCCCTGAAATGCTAAGGGTCTAAAGGATACGTTAGTATCCTTTTCTGAATAAAATGCTTATCTAAGAGTCTTGTAACAACTGCATTTTTAAAAAGTAGTAAGAATTGATCTCAACATGTAAATTATTATAGATTTTTTTTCATATATCAGAGACTAGCTATATTTTTGTGTGATGGAAATAAATATAAATTATATTTTAGAAATAGATCTCTAATCGAAATAGAGTCATAGTCACCAAATAGCAAGCACTTTCTTCCTTTTTTTTTTTAATTATTTTTTTTTATCTTTTTTTTTTCTGATCAAGAATCTTTTATTGATTATCAGAAACATTACAAACATCTCGTATGAACAAATTGTAACATGATAGTGTTTAGTTTGAACAATTAATACATTTCAGATATAATATTATACATATTTCAATGCTATTCTCCCCAATCATCCCACCCTCTCCCGGTCCCAGAGTCCAAAAGTCTGGTCTATACATCAGTGTCTCTTTTGTTGTCTCGTAAATAGGGTTATTTTTACCATCATTCTAAATTCCAGATATATGCGTTAGTATACTGTATTTGTGTTTTTGTTTCTGGCTTTCTTCACTCTGTATAATAGGCTCCAGTTCCATCCACCTCCTTAGAACTGATTCAAATGTATTCTTTTTAATGGCTGAGTAATACTCCATTGTGTATATGTACCACAGCTTGCTTATCCATTCATCTGTGGATGGACATCTAGGTTGCTTCCACGTTCTGGCTATTGCAAACAGTGCTGCTATGAACATTGGGGTACACGTGTCTCTTTCAATTCTGGTTTTCTCAGTGTATATGCCCAGCAGTGGGATTGCTGGATCATAAGGCAGTTCTATTCGCAGTTTTTTGAGGAATCTCCATACTGTTCTCCATAGTGGCTGTACTAGTTTGCATTCCCACTAACAGTGCAAGAGGGTTCCCTTCTCTCCGCACCCTCTCCAGCATTTATTGCTTGTAGACTTTTGGATAGCAGCCATTCTGATTGGTGTGAAATGGTATCTCATAGTGGTTTTGATTTGCATTTCTCTGATAATGAGTGATGTTGAGCATCTTTTCATGTGTTTGTTAGCCATCTGTATGTCTTCTTTGGAGAAATGTCTATTGAGTTCTTTGGCCCATTTTTTGATTGGGTCATTTATTTTTCTGGAATTGAGCTGTAGAAGTTGCTTGTATATTTTTGAGATTAGTTGCTTGTCAGTTGCTTCATTTGCTATTATTTTCTCCCATTCTGAAGGCTGTCTTTTCACCTTGCTTATAGTTTCCTTTGTTGTGCAGAAGCTTTTAAGTTTGATTAGGTCCCATTTGTTCATTTTTGATTTCATTTCCGATATTCTGGGAGGTGGGTCATAGAGGATCCTGCTGTGATGTAAGTCAGAGAGTGTTTTGCCTATGTTTTCCTCTAGGAGTTTTATGGTTTCTGGTCTTACATTTAGCTCTTTAATCCATTTTGAGTTTATTTTTGTGTATGGTGTTAGAAAGTGTTCTAGTTTCATTCTTTTACAAGTGTTTGACCAGTTTTCCCAGCACCACTTGTTAAAGAGATTGTCTTTAATCCATTGTATATTCTTGCCTCCTTTGTCAAAGATAAGGTGACCATATGTGCGTGGATTTATCTCTGGGCTTTCTATTTTGTTCCATTGATCTATATTTCTGTCTTTGTGCCAGTACCATACTGTCTTGATGACTGTGGCTTTGTAGTAGAGCCTGAAGTCAGGCAGGTTGATTCCTCCAGTTCCGTTCTTCTTTCTCAAGATAGCTTTGGCTATTCGAGGTTTTTTGTATTTCCATACAAATTGAGAAATTATTTGTTCTAGCTCTGTGAAGAATACCGTTGGTAGCTTGATGGGGATTGCATTGAATCTATAAATTGCTTTGGGTAGTATATTCATTTTCACTATATTGATTCTACCAATCCATGAACATGGTATATTTCTCCATCTATTAGTGTCCTCTTTGATTTCTTTCACCAGTGTTTTATAGTTTTCTATATATAGGTCTTTAGATTCTTTAGGAAGATATATTCCTAAGTATTTTATTGTTTTCATTGCAATGGTGAATGGAATTGTTTCCTTAATTTCTCTTTCTATTTTCTCGTTATTAGTGTACAGGAATGCAAGGGATTTCTGTGTGTTAATTTTATATCCTGCAACTTTACCATATTCATTGATCAGTTCTAGTAATTTTCTGGTGGAATCTTTAGGGTTTTCTACGTAGAGGATCATGTCATCTGCAAACAGTGAGAGTTTTACTTCTTCTTTTCCAATTTGGATTCCTTTTATTTCTTTTTCTGCTCTGATTGCTGTGGCCAAAACTTCCAAAACTATGTTGAATAGTAATGGTGAAAGTGGGCATCTTTGTCTTGTTCCTGACTTTAGAGGAAATGCTTTCAATTTTTCACCATTGAGGATAATGTTTGCTGTGGGCTTGTCATATATAGCTTTTATTATGTTGAGGTATGTTCCTTCTATTCCTGCTTTCTGGAGAGTTTTTATCATAAATGGATGTTGAACTTTGTCAAAGGCTTTCTCTGCATCTATTGAGATAATCATATGGTTTTTATTCTTCAGTTTGTTAATGTGGTGTATTACGTTGATTGATTTGAGGATATTGAAGAATCCTTGCATTCCTGGGATAAAGCCCACTTGGTCATGGTGTATGATCTTTTTAATGTGTTGTTGGATTCTGATTGCTAGAATTTTGTTAAGGATTTTTACATCTATGTTCATCAGTGATATTGGCCTGTAGTTTTCTTTTTTTGTGGGATCTTTGTCAGGTTTTGGTATTAGGGTGATGGTGGCCTCATAGAATGAGTTTGGAAGTTTGCCTTCTTCTGCAATTTTCTGGAACAGTTTGAGTAGGATAGGTGTTAGCTCTTCTCTAAATTTTTGGTAGAATTCAGCTGTGAAGCCGTCTGGACCTGGGCTTTTGTTTGCTGGAAGATTTCTGATTACAGTTTCAATTTCCGTGCTTGTGATGGGTCTGTTAAGAGTTTCTATTTCTTCCTGATCCAGTTTTGGGAAGTTGTACTTTTCTAAGAATTTGTCCATTTCTTCCACATTGTCCATTTTATTGCCATATAATTGCTGATAGTAGTCTCTTATGATCCTTTGTATTTCTGTGCTGTCTGTTGTGATCTCTCCATTTTCATTTCTAATTTTATTGATTTGATTTTTCTCCCTTTGTTTCTTGATGAGTCTGGCTAGTGGTTTGTCAATTTTATTTACCCTTTCAAAGAACCAGCTTTTGGCTTTGTTGATTTTTGCTATGGTTTCTTTTGTTTCTTTTGCATTTATTTCTGCCCTAATTTTTAGGATTTCTTTCCTTCTACTAACCTTGGGGTGCTTCATTTCTTCCTTTTCCAGTTGCTTTAGGTGTAGAGTTAGGTTATTTATTTGGCTTTTTTCTTGTTTCTTGAGGTATGCCTGTATTACTATGAACTTTCCCCTTAGGACTGCTTTTACAGTGTCCCACAGGTTTTGGGTTGTAGTGTTTTCATTTTCATTCGTTTCTATGCAGAATTTGATTTCTTTTTTGATTTCTTCTGTGATTTGTTGGTTATTCAGGAGTGTGTTGTTCAGCCTCCATATGTTGGTCTTTTTAATAGATTTTCTCCTGTTATTGAGATTTACTCTTACTGCATTGTGGTCAGAAAAAATGCTTGGAATGATTTCAATTTTTCTGAACTTACCAAGGCTAGATTTATGGCCCAGGATGTGGTCTATCCTGGAGAAGGTTCCGTGTGCGCTTGAGAAAAAGGTGAAATTCATTGTTTTGGGATGAAATGTCCTATAGATATCAATTAGTTCTAACTGGTCTATTGTATCGTTTAAAGTTTGTGTTTCCTTGTTAATTTTCTGTTTAGTTGATCTATCCATTGGTGTGAGTGGGGTATTAAAGTCTTCCACTATTATTGTGTTATTGTTGATTTCTCCTTTCATACTTGTTAGTATTTGTCTTATATATTGTGGTGCTCCTAAGTTGGGTGCATGTATATTTATAATTGTTGTATCTTCTTCTTGGATTGATCCTTTGATCATTAGGTAGTGACCTTCTTTGTCTCTTTTCACATCCTTTGTTTTAAAGTCTATTTTATCTGATATGAGTATTGCTACTCCTGCTTTCTTTTGGTCTCTATTTGTGTGGAAAATCTTTTTCCAGCCCTTGACTTTCAGTCTGTATGTGTCCCCTGTTTTGAGGTGGGTTTCTTGTAGACAGCATATGGAGGGGTCTTGTTTTTGTATCCATTCAGCCAGTCTCTGTCTTTTGGTTGGGGCATTCAACCCATTTACATTTAAGGTAATTAATGATAAATATGATCCCGTTGCCATTTATTTTGTTGTTTTGGGTTTGAATTTATATATCCTTTTTGTGTTTCCTGTCTAGAGAATGTCCTTTAGTATTTGTTGGAGAGCTGGTTTGGTGGTGCTGAATTCTCTCAGCTTTTGCTTGTCGGTAAAGGTTTTGATTTCTCCTTCATATTTGAATGAGATCCTTGCTGGGTACAATAATCTGGGCTGTAGGTTCTTTTCTTTCATCACTTTAAGTATGTCTTGCCATTCCCTCCTGGCTTGGAGAGTTTCTATTGAAAGATCAGCTGTTATCCTTATGGGAATTCCCTTGTGTGTTATTTGTTGTTTTTCCCTTGCTGCTTTTAATATTTGTTCTTTGTGTTTGATCTTTGTTAATTTGATTAATATGTGTCTTGGGGTGTTTCGTCTTGGGTTTATCCTATTTGGGACTCTCTGGGTTTCTTGGACTTGAGTGATTATTTCCTTCCCCATTTTAGGGAAGTTTTCAACTATTATCTCCTCTAGTATCTTCTCATGGTCTTTCTTTTTGTCTTCTTCTTCTGGGACTCCTATGATTCGAATATTGTAACGTTTAATATTGTCCTGGAGGTCTCTGAGATTGTCCTCATTTCTTTTAATTCGTTTTTCTTTTTTCTCCTCTGATTCCTTTAATTCTGCCATTCTATCTTCTAATTCGCTAATTCTATCTTCTGCCTCTGTTATTCTACTATTTGTTGCCTCCAGAGTGTTTTGGATCTCATTTATTGCATTATTCATTATATATTGACTCTTTTTTATTTCTTCTAGGTCCTTGTTAAATCTTTCTTGCATCTTCTCAATGCTTTTCTCCAGGCTATTTATCCATGATTCCATTTTGCTTTCCAGATTTTGGATTAATTTCACTATCATTATTCGAATTCTTTATCAGGTAGGTTCGCTATTTCTTCCTCTTTTGTTTGGTTTGGTGGGCAATTATCCTGTTCCTTTACCTGCTGGGAATTCTTCTGTCTTTTCATCTTGTTTAAATTGCTAAGTTTGGGGCGTCTTTACTGTATTCTGGTAGTCTGTGGAGTTCTCTTTATTGTGGTGTTTCTGCACTATATGTGGGTTTGTACCGGTGGCTTGTCGAGGTTTCTTGTTTATGGAAGCTTGTATCGGTGTTCTGGTGGGTGGAGCTGGATTTCTTTTCTCTGGGGTGCAGTGGAGTGTCTAGTAGTGAGTTATGAGATGTCTATGATTTTGGGGTCGCTTTGTGTAGCCTGTGTATTGGAGCTCAGGCTTTGTTCTTGTTTTTCTGGAGAATTTGCTTGGTATGTCTTGTTGTGGAGCTTGCTGGTCTTTGTGTGATGCTTGGTTTCAGAGTAGGTATGGAGGCTTTTAATGAGCTCCTGTCAATTAATGTTTTGTGGTATCAGGGTATGGACTTAAGCCTCCTGGTTCCAGTTATTGGTCTTATTTTTACAGTAGTCTCAAAAACTTCTTCTTCTATAATGCATTCCACAACTGGACCGCTCAGAGATGTTCACGGAATTATACAGAGAAGGAAAAAGGGAGGAAGGAGACAGAGATGGTCAGGAGGATAAAAGGAGGGAGTGTGAAGGAGAGAGACAGATCTAGTCATTAATCAGTAAAGAAAAGAAAAAAAGGAAAGGAAAAAAGCAAAGGACAAAAAGGAAAAAGAAAAAAAAAAAAAAGGTCACAAAAGTTATATCTAAACGTGGAGATTAAAGAAGTACTAGAGGATAAAAAAAATAAAAATAAAAGAAACAAAACAAAACAAACAACAAAAAAAAAATTAAAAGGAAAAAAAAATTTTTGTTTTCCTTTTTCCAATTAAAAAATAATAAAAATTTTAAAAATATATATATATTAAAAAAAGGAAAGAAAAAAAAAAGGAAATAATGATGGTAAAAATAGTAACAATATATATAAGAGTTTCTCTATTATTGTTGTGGGTTCAGTTCATTTTCGGCTAGTTCCTTGTTCCGGCTTAAATTTCTCAAGATTTATAGGCCCCTTTCTCTGTAGTTGGTCTGTATAGTCCTTTGTTCTGTGCACAGTTCGGCGGTGTTCTGGGCCAAGGCCGGCCACTCGTGTGGTCAGCGCTGCACAATCTGGATTGCCGGCCCAAACTACTCCAGTTAGGCAGCACTCCAGACAATCAGGCGAACGAAGTCTGCGCTGAGGCCCGCAGAGGGGGAGGGGCCGGCGACGGGAATGGCGGGCGGGCGGGTGGGGGGAGGGGATGGGGTGGCCCTCGTGGGAGCCGCTGGCACAGCGGGCGGGGGGCACGCCTGCGCGGGAGTGGCCGGCGGGGGAGCGTCCAGTGGGGGAGAGTCCCGCGGGGGAGCATCCCTCGGGGGAGCGCCGGCAGGGGAGCGTGCCACGTGGGAACGGCCAAGGCGTCTCCCTGCCCAGCCCCGGCTCCCCAATGGCAGATGCGGGCGTTTGCAGCGGTGCTTGTCCGCTGCGGAAGTTACCGCAGGGCCCGCAGTCTGTGGGTTCTAATTGCTCAACTGTTCTCCCTGTTATGATAGTCTCCGTGTTTCCCAGGTTCGGCGCAGTTTCCGCAGGGAGAGTGTTTCCTGGTGTTTGGAAACTTCTCTTTTTAAGACTCCTTCCCCGGACAGAGGTCCGCCCCTCCCTCTTTGTCTCTCTCTGGCTTCTATATTCTTTCCTACCTCCTTTAGAAGGCAGTGAGTTGCTTTTCTGGGTGTCCGACGTCCTCCGCCAGCACTCCAAAGCTGTTTGTGGAATTTACTCGGCGCCCAGATGTCCCTTTGATGAATTTGTGGAGGAGAAAGCGTATTCTCCGTCCTAATCCTCCGCCATCTTAACCGGAAGTCCACTTTCTTCCTTAATCACAGGTTCTGGTTGTTGGCAATTAGTCCAGAATTACACCAGGACAAGTAATGCTCATGAAAATTTACTGATAATTCAGTATTTCTCAGTCAGTCAGTCAGTTCAGCCACTCAGTCGTGTCCGACTCTTTGTGATCCCATGAATCACAGCACATCAGGCGTCACTGTCCATCACCAACTCCCAGAGTACACCCAAACTCATGTCCATCGAGTTGGTAATACCATCCAGCCATCTCATCCTCTGTCGTCCCCTTCTTCTCCTGCCCCCAATCCCTCCCAGCATCAAGGTCTTTCCCAATGAGTCAACTCTTCACATGAGGTGGCCAAAGTACTGGAGTTTCAGCTTTAGCATCAGTCCTTCCAATGAACACCCAGGACTGATCTCCTTGAGGATGGACTGATTGGATCTCCTTGCAGTCCAAGGGACTCTCAAGAGTCTTCTCCAACACCATAGTTCAAAAGCATCAATTCTTCGGCACTCAGCTTTCTTCATGGTCCAACTCTCACATCCATACCTGACCACTGGACCTTGACTAGACAGACCTTTGTTGGCAAAGTAATGTCTCTGCTTTTCAATATGCTATCTAGGTTGGTCATAAATTTCCTTCCAAGGAGTAAGCGTCTTTTAATTTCATGGCTGCAATCACCATCTGCAGTGATTTTTAGCAATTGTGTTTGCTGCTGCTGCTGCTGCGTCGCTTCAGTCATGTCCGACTCTGTGCGACCCCACAGAGGGAAGCTCACCAGGCTCCCCCACCCTGGGATTCTCCAGGCAAGAATACTGGAGTGGGTTGCCATTTCCTTCTCCAATGCATGAAAGTGAAAAAAGTGAAAGTGAAGTCGCTCAGTCGTGTCCGACTCTTAGCGACCCCATGGACTGCAGCCTACCAGGATCCTCCGTCCATGGGATTTTCCAGGCAAAAGTACTGGGGTGGGGTGCCATTGCCTTCCCCGGCAATTGTGTTTATTAGCTAACAAAATGTGTTAATTTACTTGTAGATTAAGGTGCAATATATTTTGGCACTCAGTCACTCAAAAATATTTAGTACCTACTGGGATATGACATGGTGGTGGGTAGTGTAGGTGAAACAGTGGTAGACAACACATGACACCAATTCCCAATTGGCTAACAAAGCAGGGAACAGAACAATGCAGGAAACACTAAATTTCCTAAGAAATGAACAGAGGTGCTAAGGAAATCTATACAAGGACAAGTAAAAATCTCTCAGTCAGCATCCTATTTAGGACCTTTAATGAAGCATTGTAAGGTAAGCATATGGCATCTGTGTTGAATGGAATATTGAGTGGATTTTAAAATTTGTTGAGAGAAAAGGTAACATAATGAAATTCCATTCAAGTCCTCAAAACTCAACCAATAAATTTTAGTCATACTTTACACTTCTGCTCCTTCCTCCAAAGTTACTTTTCCTACCACTCTTTCTCAATTTTTTTGCTTCTGTAAAATGAGCTGATCTTCTAATACACAGTGCCTTACTCAAAATCAATTACAGCTCTGTATAGTGCTTGAAAGACATGATTAATTGAAGTGATTTGGAGAAGAATAAAAGCAGTGATAGAAAATGGAATCAGGAGTAAAGTTTCCAGAAAATGAAATTGGGGATTTGTTCACTTGAAAAAGTCTGTAGGGGAACTTTACTTTTAGCGTGAATTTGAGGCTATGAATAGTGAACATCTAGCTATTTGCTGGTTAGAGCAGGACAAAAAGAAACATAGTCTAGCTAGACACATAAGTAAGCACCTATCCACATGTGTTCCTACCTCTGCAGCCTACTCTTCCTGTGTACATACCAAAAACAGCCCAGGTTTCCATGCATCATCACTAGCCAGGGACACCTCCCCATATTCTGCATCAGCATATTCAGGTTCCAGCCATAATAGCATCCAGACGGAAAAGATGCTCTCTCAAGAGTACCTGGCCCCATTTTACTTGTGCCAGTCTCTACAAGATGTCTAGGCTCCATTGACAATTAGAATTATGACCTTGGATTGAAACTAATTCATCACAGTACCCTAATCCAGGGCCATGTTTTGTCTGTTGCTCCAAACCAGTACAAAATACTATTGTGCCTAGGTACTTTTTCAACATAAAAGCCATTTACAAACCTTTTACTTTATTGCCCTAAAAGTAGTTCTTCATCCTCCTTTTCCTTGGGAAAAGAAAGCAATTATATATGTTTAGTGAGTTTATTAATATGCAAAGTAATTTTTCAGCACCACAAAGGGTGCTAGGATTCATTACATTTGAAGCATCATTATAATCTGATAGAAATGCTTCACAACAGGGAAATATTCTAAGAGTTGGGATGTAAGTACAGATGTACCTTTCAAACAGGTAGTTCTAAATACCTCTGCATAAGATCCAGTAATTCTTGGTACAAAACTTAATAACAGATCTAAGAACACTTGTTATTTTTTTCATTTGTACACCACTAAGCTCAGCAGACTTTGACTCAGGGCTTATAAACTATATTTATGCATTCTCAAATCTATCCAAACAGCATACATAGATTGATCTTACAGTATTACTATTGAAACTCTCAACAACCATAATTTGGTAGGTAGCTGGTTTGATGGAGAAGGCAAAGGCAACCCACTCCAGTACTCTTGCCTGGAAAATCCCATGGACGGAGGAGCCTGGTAGGCTGCAGTCCATGGGGTCGCTAAGAGTCGGACAGGACTGAGCAACTTCACTTTCACTTTTCACTTTCATGCATTGGAGAAGGAAATGGCAACCCACTCCAGTGTTCTTGCCTGGAGAATCCCAAGGACGCTAGAGCATAATGGGCTGCCATCTACGGGGTTGTACAGAGTCGGACATGACTGAAGCAACTTAGCAGCAGCAGCAGCAGCTGGTTTGAACCATGTATTGGCAGCTTTTGGTAATAGAAGTAGATGAAAGAACCAGGTCCATCAGACCATGCAGGTCCTGTGAGAAAGTATCTTTAGATAAAAGTTTATTGCCAATAGTGAAAATTCTTAAGAAGCCTCTGAAAGGCGGTGTTGCTTCAGGAGGTGTGTGTTCATTATAGATTGTCTTTCCTGACTTTAAAATAAAATCATACTTCTTTTTCTCGATGCCTGACTTAACACTCCTTGCTTGAAATTTACCATGAGCACTAAGGATACCTCAAACAAACCTTCTAGGCATATCTAACACAAACACAAATTCAGGCAGTTAATTTCCTTGGGGCAGCAATTACTGATAAATACAGTATGTATGTATACACTATGTGCCTACTCAGTTGTGTCCAACTCTATGACCCCGTGGACTGTAGCCTACCCACCAGGCTCCACTCTCCGTAGAATTTCTCAGGCAAGAATACTGGAGTAGGTTGCCATTTCCTACTCCAAGGGATCTTCCTGACCCAGGGATTGAATCCTGTGTCTCCTGTACTGACAGGCAGATTCTTTATCACTGTGCCATCTGGGAAGCCTAATGATGAATGGTAGTCAACTAATGGTTAATGATACTTTTCTCTTTCCAAAGAGTTCATGTTCAATCTGACTTTTCCTTCTCCCCAATTTTCCCAACATTACTTGGCCAAAAAAGGTCCTTCTAGTCAAGGCTATGGTTTTTCCAGTGGTCATGCATGGATGTGAGTGTTGGACTATAAAGAAAGCTGAGCACAGAAGAACTGATGCTTTTGAACTGTGGTGTTGGAGAAGACTCTTGAGAGTCCCTTGGATTGCAAGGAGATCCAACCTGTCCATCCTAAAGGAGATCAGTCCTGGTTGTTCATTGGTAGGACTGATGTTGAAACTGAAACTCCAATACTTTGGCCATCTGATGCGAAGAGATGACTCATTTGAAAAGACCGTGATGCTGGAAAAGATTGAGGGCAGGAGGAGAAGGGGAAGACAGGATGAGATGGCTGGATGGTATCACCAACTCAATGGACATGTGTTTGGGTGGACTCTAGGAGTTGGTAATGGACAGGGAGGCCTGGTGTGCTGTTGGTTCATGGGATCATAAAGAGTCAGACATGACTGAGCAACTGAACTGAACTGAACTGAATTTTCCCAAAAAGAGAATATAAAATACATACATGAGCATAACCATTCCCAAAAGCAAAGTGGACAGATAGTTTGTAAACATTTTCAAGAAATTTAGCACAGAATCACTTTAATTTCTTGACTCACTGATATATTAGCTTTTTAAAAAATGAACATGAATTATGTGATCATTGTTTTATATAGATAAGCCTTCATCAGTTGTATCATCATCTTTTGGACAACAGTTTTATTAAGATATAACTCACCACATACAATTCACCTATTAAAAGTGTACAATTTTATGTTTTTAGTACCGTTGGTTCTTGAATAATGTAGGGATTAGGGTGGCAAATCCCCACCCAACTAAAAATTTGAATATAAATTTAATATTAGTCCTTTGAATCCCTGGCTCTGCATCCACAGAGTCAACCAACCACATGTCATACACTACTGAATGAAAAAAATCTGTGTAGGAGCTAACCCATGCAATTCAAACCCATATTATGCAAGAGCCAACTGAATATGTGTCCACAGTTGTGCACCCATCACCACAATCAATTTTAGAACATCTTTAGCACTCACAGAAGAAACCCTGTACCTCTAGCTATCACCCCACTACACATACCTCGCGTCCTTCTCAGCCCTAAGCAAACACTATTCTTTCTGTCTCTGTATACTTGTCTGAAAAGTGAAAGTAAAACTCACCCAGTCATGTCCGACTCTTTGCAACCCCATGGACTATTTCTTCCCTGGAATTCTCCAGGCCAGAATACTGGAGTGGGTAGACTTTCCTGTCTGTAGGAGATATTCTTATCCCAGGGATAGAATTCAGGTCTCTCACATTGCAGGTGGATTCTTTGACCAGTCATTGAAACAGGACTTATTTCTAACTTATTGTGACTTATTCATTACTGATTGAACAACCTCAATATGACTTCAATTTTTAAAAAGGTATTTCACTAAAAGTATTTTTACTAAAACATATTTTCAGTGGCTTCTACTTGCCAATGAAGTTGTTTTGGAATATAGAGACCCGCCATGATTATTAGCAGTAACAACAAACATTTAAGCTTGCAGAGAAAGACAATTTCTCTGTCTGCCATGCATGCTGCGTACCAGGAGCCATATTTCTTTATTACACAGAGAAGATTTTTGGCAGTTTGGGGTACAGTGATTGGTGTCCCCTTTGAAGATTTCTTAAAAGCAACTGCTAAAACTTATGTCTCACTTGGATTATTACTATGGACTCCTAATTTATCTCTCTAGCTTCCCATATTGCCTCATCTCAATCTACTCTCTCCCACAAAGAGCCTGAGTGATATATTTAAAACTTGTCACTCCTCTGGTCAAAGTCCTCCAATAGTTTCCTGTCTCACTAAAAATAAAATCCAAAGTTCCCTGTATAATATTTTCCCTAGTTCTATAATCTTATCTCTTGCAACCACTCTCTCACTGGACTCTCCTACTGTACTCCAGCCATTCTGACTTACTGCTGTTTTTAAAAACACCAAGTATGTGCCTACCTTGGGGCATTAGGACTAATTGGTCCTTCTGTTTAATACAATTTTCCCTCAAATATTTTGATGGCCCATATTTTTACTTTATTCAAATCTCTGGTCAAAAATCTCCAAATTCTTGATCCTACATAAAATATTACCCTTCCCTTCCATTCACTTTCTATTCCCTTATCCTATCTTCTTAACACTTGTCACCACCGTCTGACAATTTTTCTCCCTTTCCCTACCCACATGTAAGTTCTCTGATAGCAAGAAATTTGTTTGTTCCCTGCTGAATCCCTAGTGCTTAAGCTGTACTGGAATAATAGTAGGTAATTAACAAATGTCTGTTGAATGAAAGGATGAATGAATGAATGGATGATTAATTGGACAAATGGGTGAATGAATGAAAGAGAAGAAATATTGATCCTCTTCCCTTCAGATAAAATACCTCCAAAACAGAAGTATGGAATTTCCATAGGCTCTTTTATTTTTCCTGAGTACAATTCAAAATGATTACCTCTATTTTTAGGGTTTCAAATTAGCCTTCAGCCCTAAAATTATTTCTGATATGGTGTAGTATGAGTTGGTAGGTAAAAAAGAATGCCTGATTTGATTTCAACCTGAAGAAAACTTTGAAAGATTTAAAAGACAAGAGAGGTTTCTAATCCAGACAAGCTAACTGCAAGCCTGGTTTTAGAGCTGGTATTTTATAGTCACTGGATGAAATATTAGAAGCAATGAGGAAGCTTGACCACCAATGTTCTATAGCAGGGTCTTGGGTAGACATTTTTCATTTCTTTTTCCATTAATGCATGTTTCACTTAAAAAATTGGAAGATTATAGCCACTTTTCATTTTATTCAAACTGAATTTTTGTGTACTTTAACATTAAATAAAAAAATAAAAATAAAAATACTATAAATAAATTGGATTCATGATTCATGCCGCTGCTGCTGCTAAGTTGCTATAGTTTAAATGTGGAGAAGACAATGGCACCCCACTCCAGTACTCTTGCCTGGAAAATCCCATGGATGGAGGAGCCTGGTAGGCTGCAGTCCATGGGGTCACTAAGGGTCAGACACGTCTGAGCAACTTCACTTTCACTTTTCACTTTCACGCATTGGAGAAGGAAATGGCAACCCACTCCAGTGTTTTTGCCTGGAGAATCCCAGGGATGGAAGAGCCTGGTGGGCTGCCATCTATGGGGTCGCACAGAGTCGGACACAACTGAAGCGACTTAGCAACAGCAGCAGCAAACAATGCCAGGTAGCATTAATGGTGAAGAACCCATCTTCTAAGGAAGGAGATGTAAGACATGTGGATTCAGTCCCTGGGTTGGGGAGATCCCTGGGGAAGGAAATGGCAACTCAGTCCAGTATTCTTGCCTGGGAAATTCAATGGACAGAGGAATCTGGCAGGCTACAGTTGACAGAGTTGAAAAGAGTCAGACATAACTGAAGTGACTTATGCAAACAATCCAGGGAGTATGTACCTATTGCCTGATTACAAAAAAGCAAGTGATCCTATTTTTATTCTTATATGAAGACTCACAGCTATAAGAAAGGTACAAAATACACCACTCATGAAAGTTTATTAAAATATGTGAATTATACACTTTCTGTGTTACTGAGTTAAAATTTGAATGTTTTATAAGCAGTTCTGTGCTATAAACTTTGGCATATCTGGATAATCTAAAAGTTTTAAAGTGAAAATGCAGCATGTCTATTTTAACTGCAAACTTTTCAATTCCACTGAAAAAAAAAAACTAAAACATTAAATTTCATTTTAAATATCAGCAAGAAAAAAAGGCACCCAGCTGAGACCCAAGATCAAAGAGCAGTGAGCTGCAGAAGAAGTTATTAAGGCAAAACCCAAGAGAAGAAGCCAGGTTAGGAAAGGAGCTGAGGTCCAAATGAGACCAAAGAGTCGAAAACAGAGAAGAAAATATCCTTGAATCAGGCATGCATCCATGCATGCCAAGTTGCTTCAATCTGAGACGCTACAGACTGTAGCCCTCCAGGCTCCTCCATCCATGACATTCTCCAGGCAGAAATACTGGAGTGGGTTGCCATGCCCTCCTCCAGGGGATCTTCCCAACCCAGGGATCAAAGCCACGTCTCTTACATCTAATCTGCATTGGCAGGCAGGTTCTTTACCACTAGGGCCACCTGGGGAGACCTTGAATAAGGCATCAGAAGCTCCAACGGCTAAAGATTGATAGAAAAATGTCATTGTTCAGAAATGAGTTGCCCAAGTGGAACAGAAGGCCACTGTCTCCCTTTGATACTGCAGTACTGGTCATAAACGGTGGCCCTGATGTGGCAGGAGAGGTGAGATTTGGCACTTGTGTCACGTTTACTTGTGCCTTTGCTTTACCTGCCCTTCGAGGCAATTAGCATTCCCTGAAGAGAGACCAAAACCAGGGCTGGCAAAGGGCCTTGAACCTTGTAGGCATGCAACACATTTCGTGGAATAGTAAGCATAAATTATTCTCCTTGTGAATCCTTCATAAATAAGCAAGGATAACCCATGAGGATCTTTTCACTTGAGAACAAAATCAGTTCAGTTCAGTTGCTCAGTCGTGTCTGACTCTTTGCAACCCCATGGACTGCAGCACACCAGGCCTCCCTGTCCATCACCAACTCCCAGAGTTTACTCAACCTCATGTTCATTGAGTCAGTGATACCATCCAACCATCTCGTCCTCTGTAAGTCTCTTAAATCTTTCTCTTACAGAATCACTTTGAGCTGAAAGAAAAGACAAAGTTTCCATGTGAAGCATATTTTGGGAAAGTTTTAAGCACTACAAAACAGTGTGTGTGTGTGTGTGTGTGTGTGTTTTAAATAGAAAGGCCTTTTCAACCATACCATAGTATGTCATCCCTATCAAGATGTTACAATTGCTGCCGTTTGTCTGGCTAAAGGATCATGAAGTATGGATCGATCAAGGAATGGCCAGAGAGCTCCCAAAGTGAGAGCAAAATGGTATACACAGCACAGTGGACCTAAGAGGAGGAGAAAACCTCCCATGAATGGCTTTCTAGACAGATTGTTTGAGAGGCCACAGAATCTGCATGATTTGGCTCAAGTTACTAACAAAAAGAAGTTTTACTCAGACCATCTTTCATTGATAAGAATTTCATTGTAGAGACAGATATCCTGGAACGTGAAGTCAAGTGGGCCTTAGAAAATATCACTATGAACAAAGCTAGTGGAGGTGATAGAATTCCAGTGGAGCTATTTCAAATCCTGAAAGATGATGCTTTGAAAGTGCTGCACTCAATATGACAGCAAATTTGGAAAACTCAGCAGTGCCCACAGGACTGGAAAAGGTCAATTTTCATTCCAATCCCAAAGAAAGGCAATGCCAAAGAACGCTCAAGTGCCATAGATGAGTACTATCAAGTGCGATAGATGAGTACTATCGTACTCATCTCACACACTAGTAAAGTAATGCTCAAAATTCTCCAAGCCAGGCTTCAGCAATATGTGAACCGTGAACTTCCTGATGTTCAAGCTGGTTTTACAAAAGGCAGAGGAACCAGAGATCAAATTGCCAACATCCGCTTGATCATCAAAAAATCAAGAGAGTTCCAGAAAAACATCTATTTCAGTTTTATTGACTATGCCAAATCCTTTGACTGTGTGGATCACAATAAACTGCAGAAAATTCTGAAAGAGATGGGAATACCAGACCACCTGACCTGACTCTTGAGAAACCTATATGCAAGTCAGGAAGCAACAGTTAGAACTAGACATGGAACAACAGACTGGTTCCAAATAGGAAAAGGAGTACGTCAAAGCTTTGTATTGTCATCCTGCTTGTTTAACTTATATGCAGAGTACATCATGAGAAATGTTGGGCTGGAAGAAGCACAAGCTGGAATCAAGATTGCTGGGAGAAATATCAATCACCTCAGATATGCAGATGACACCACCCTTATGGCAGAAAGTGAAGAGGAACTAAAAAGTCTCTTGATGAAGGTGAAAGAGGAGAGTGAAAAAGCTGGTTTAAAGCTCAACATTCAGAAAACAAAGATCATGGCATCTGGTCCCATCATTTCATGGGAAATAGATGGGGAAACAGTAGAAACAGTGTGTCAGACTTTACTTTTTTGGGGTCCAAAATCACTGCAGATGGTGATGGTAGCCATGAAATTAAAAGATGCTTACTCCTTGGAAGGAAAGTTATGACCAACCTAGATAGCATATTCAAAAGCGGAGACATTACTTTGCCAACAAAGGTCTATCTAGTCAAGGCTATGGTTTTTCCAGTGGTCATGTATGGATGTGAAAGTTGGACTGTAAAGAAAGCTGAGCGCCAACAAATTGATGCTTTTGAACTGTGATGTTGAAGACTCTTGAGAGTCTCTTAAACTGCAAGGAGATCCAACCAGTCCATTCTAAAGGAGGTCAGTCCTGGGTGTTCTTTGGAAGGATTGATGCTAAAGCTGAAACTCCAGTATTTTGGCCACCTCATGCAAAGAGTTGACTCATTGAAGAAGACTCTGATGCTGGGAGGGATTGTAGGCAGGAGGAGGAGGGGACGACAGTGGATGAAATGGCTGGATGGCATCACCTACTCAATGGACATGAGTTTGAGTGAACTCTGGGAATTTTTGATGGACAGGGAGGCCTGGCGTGCTGCAATTCATGGGGTCGCAAAGAGTTGGACATGAATGAGTGACTGAACTGAACTGAACTGAAGGATAAAGATGCAATCCACCAAGCATTTGAATTGAAAATGAAATGCAATTTAGACTTTGCATGTCTTCAAGTTCTTTATTGGTCTTAAGTTTACCTTAATAACAATAAAAGCTGCTATGGCACATTGTAATGTATATTACTGACTTGAAAAATAATTCATTTAAATATTGGGTGGTAGTTCTTTCCTTCTTTAGACATAGATTGTTCAGTCAATCTAAGTTCATTGGAAATAGCATGGCTATGCTTGCCAGTATCAACAATTCTAGTCAATGTGGTTTGTGAAAAAAATTCTAAAACTACCCAGATGTTACCTCTGAATCATAGAACCAAAAAATTATGTGTTGATCATACCAAGGTTTTTCCTTACTTCATACTGATTTGTAAACAGAAGTCTTAAAAAGGCTTTATTGTGTGTATGTGACAATGATTTTTAAGTATCCTTTTTTTCTTAGAGAAACTCTGAAGGTAGTCTTGTTTGCGTGTTTTTAATGGGAAATCTTACTCTAAAATTTTTTAACTTTTATATTTTGGGCTTATATCTCTGAGGGGCAGCAAGTAAAATGGTTAAGAGCAAAGATCTTAAAAATTATACAAACTATGTTAAAACAGATCTCCAATACTTATGTGGATCAGTGTTCCCTATCTAGGAAATGGGAAAAATATAAACTATTGGGAATATTAAATAATTTTTTTTTGAGCTGCCACACATGTATTAAGAGATAGCCCATTTTTCTTTCTCTTGTATCCCTTGAATTTTTTACCATGCAATAAAATGTTTGCAAGAAACACTAAAGCAATATAAAATGTGACTCACTGAAAAATGTCCTTTATTTCAGATTAACAAGAGATAATTCTTATAAACTATTGGCATAGTCCCCAGCAAATTCTTTTTTTTTTTTAGTTTGAACAATTAATACATTTCAGATATATTATTATACATATTTCAATGCTATTCTCCCCAATCATCCCACCCTCTCCCGGTCCCAGAGTCCAAAAGTCTGTTCTATACATCAGTGTCTCTTTTGCTGTCTTGTAAATAGGGTTATTTTTACCATCTTTCTAAATTCCATATATATGCATTAGTATACTGTATTTGTGTTTTTGTTTCTGGCTTACTTCACTCTGTATAATAGGCTCCAGTTCCATCCACCTCCTTAGAACTGATTCAAATGTATTCTTTTTAATGGCTGAGTAATACTCCATTGTGTATATGTACCACAGCTTGCTTATCCATTCATCTGTGGATGGACATCTAGGTTGCTTCCACGTTCTGGCTATTGCAAACAGTGCTGCTATGAACATTGGGGTACACGTGTCTCTTTCAATTCTGGGTTTCTCAGTGTATATGCCCAGTAGTGGGATTGCTGGATCATAAGGCAGTTCTAGTCCCAGTTTTTTGAGGAATCTCCATACTGTTCTCCATAGTGGCTATACCAGTTTGCATTCCCACCAACAGTGCAAGAGGGTTCCCTTCTCTCCGCACCCTCTCCAGCATTTATTTCTTGTGGACTTTTGGATAGCAGCCATTCTGACTGGTGTGAAATGGTATCTCATAGTGGTTTTGATTTGCATTTCTCTGATATAAATAATTTTATATATGTGACATTTTTAGAACAATATTTAAACATAGTAGGTATTATTTTCTTCTAAGTCCCAGAGATACCCAACTATGCAAATTATTCCTTCTTCTTTAGCTGTGTAACTGACAGCTCACTGACAATATGGCCTCAGCATTTGAAATTATTAAAGCTTACATTCATTGCCTTATCTGACAGCTGTTTTATGGATAAAAGCAAGTCTTATTTCTGTGAAGCTTTGGTTTGAACACTGTTACTGCACATATATTGTTTAGGATGGGACTGAACACAGACTGCCTTTACAGCAGGTGTGAAAACCTTCAGCCTGCAGGTTAATTATGTACCTAGTTTAATGTCATCTAGCCAAAAGGGCAAGCACCAATAGCTGGTGTTGCCATTCATATCTTAAGCTGTGAATATACAAGAGGGCACTAGCAGTCTTTCAGAGTATTAGCCTATAAACACATATGCTGTGGCTATCCCCTCTCTACTCATAATAATATTTCTCCATGTCCCTTTGACCTTTCAATAAATGCCTATGTGTGTCTTTAAATCATTGACATATATGAGGTGTGTGTGTTGCTCAGTTGTGTCTGACTCTTTGTGACCCCGTGGACTATATAGTCCATGGAATTCTCTAGGCTAGAATACTGGAGTGGGTCGCCTTTCCCTTCTCCAGGGGATCTTCCCAACCCAGGGATCAAACCCAGATCTCCTGCATTGCAGGTGGATTCTTTATCAGCTGAGCCACAAGAAAGCCCCGTTGTTAGTGTATCTGTGTGTTATGTATGGCTGCATAATTCCCTTTAAGCACATCTCTTACTATTATTTATCCTACTGTCTTTGTTGGCCATTCTCTTTGTATGGCTCATACCACATCTAAGTGCAAAACACTTTCTTTAATCTCTTTACATCATTGAATGTCTATCACTTAAAACTCTAGAGTGTTGGAGTTAGAATGGAGTATTAATTTATTTTACAGTTGACATAATTCATTAATATAGAACCACAGTTTATCTTTGTTTGCTTACTGAATTACTCAACAAACATTTAACTATCTACTGTATTCCAGGAACTGGAGTTTGTTTTTATTATTCTCATTTTTAAAGGATGAATGGAATACTATGCATTTCTATTCAGTGAATCATAGCTAGTAATTTAAATGTCTTTAAACCTATTGAAGGCTTCCTTGGTGGCCCAGTGGTAAAGAATCTGCCTGAAATGCAGGACAGACAGGTTTGGTCCCTGGGTCAAGAAGCTCCCCTGGAGAAGGAAATGGCAATACAACTCTAGTATTTCTTACCTGGGAAATCCCACGAACAGAGGAGCCTGGTAGGCCACAGCCCCTAGGGTAACAACAGTTGGAAACAACTTAGCAACTATTGACCTGGTCTTTGGTCAGCTTGTCATAGAAAATGTAAAGCATCTCTTCCTTTGCTCTAAACACAAAGAAATTACCAGTGAAAGAATATAGGATTAGATATATATTTATGAAAAGGTTAAGCTATGTTAGTGCAAATAAATGTAAATCCATAATAGGAATGAACTTAACCCATTAACCTTAATATCAAAGATTTTTCTTCTTTAGATCAATTGAAGAATGAGAACAGTCCATTCTTTTGGCAGGATTATTGACACAAGATGCTTGTGCAGTCTGGCTCACAGTCTTTGACTTCTCTCACACAGAGAGCAGATTGCCCATGCAGGGGGCTTCTGTGACTATAAGGACAATGGTCTCTGAGTTTGGACCCAACTAGTTGCATGTACTTCTGTGTCTGAAATCTCAATACTGAGCATCTAGGTGCAGACATTTTAAAGGTGCTAACAGAATAAACATCTGTTATTCAGGCAGTGAGTCTATATAGGCTTAAAGGAGATAGATAAGAAGCAGAGCAAGCTAAGGAGTAGATGAAGAAGAACATGGCTGCTGTGTGGGATTCCTGCTCCTTGATGGCATCTCTTTGATATGGGATTTTCAAAGCAGGTGCTATTTTTATTGCAATCACATTGTCACACTCCATTATGAGGAAGCAATTAAGCCCATAATAAGTTAAGAGGTGATGTTTTGTATTTTTTTTTTAATCTCAAACAACTGTTGATTTGTTAGCTTTAGAAAATAGATAGGAATTTTTCAATTACACCCTGCAAAATACCTTTTTTCATTCTGAGTGTTTGAAAAGCAAATGTATCTTGGATCCAGTGCTTTTGTGTTTACAAATCTGGATATGATTTACTAAGCTTTAAAGAGATAGCAAATGCATAGTAAGGAAATCAGATTTACATAATTTTCTGCTTGCTTACAGAACACAGCAGTTGAGATTATCTTTTACATTTGGCAAGACTCTTTTAATATGGTAAGATGAAATACCACCTACAGTACACTTGATCTTACTAGTTTGACTTCTTAAAATAAATTATGGGCTGATTTGTCATAGTGACTTTTAACATAAATTGCTATTATAATCTAAAGAAGCAATTCTAAAGGAGGCTGTTTTTTCACCTCATCTACATTAAAAGATTTAGGTTATTTCTACATTTATTCTTTCCTCTGTGCAACTTATTTGCTGGAACTTTACATGACAGGAACAACAAAAATCTACCCTTTCTTCATTCTATATATTCTTCTGTTCATGCATGATAAGTAGCAAATAGCAGTTTAAATGGAGAGATGGTACAAGTAAAAAAGTATGTTGGCTTTACTTTTAGTATGTAAAAAAAATGTTCTTTTGTTTGTTTGTTTTTATCAGAATGTGTGTGTGTGTGCCTTTCCCCCACTGTAAACACTATTAGATTGCAACCTTGGGGAGATAAGATGAACCCAGGACTCCATTCTTTATCTTCTACACATTTATTCACTTACTTATTTACTTACTTATTCTTGCAGCATCAATAGCTACTATAAATAATGACTGCTATAGTCCAAATATCTTTGCTATAGGAGTGTGATTGCTAAAAAAAGAGGAGGTCCCATTAAGCCAAAGAACTCTAGAGGCAGACTCATGAAATCATGATCCTCTGGGGAATATTTGATGCTTTTTTGTCCTGATTTTTATTTTATGTTTTGTGAGCATTATGCTTGACTATGGCACCCCACTCTAGTACTTTTGCCTGGAAAATCCCATGGATGGAGGAGCCTGGTAGGCTGCAGTTCATGGGGTTGCTAGAGTTGGACACGACTGAGCAACTTCACTTCCACTTTTCACTTTCATGCATTGGAGAAGGAAATGGCAACCCACTCCAGTGTTCTTGCCTGGAGAATCCCAGGGACGGGGAAGCCTGGTGGGCTGCCGTCTATGGGGTCACACAGAGTCAGACACGACTGAAGCGATTTAGCAGCAGCAGCAGCAGCAGCAGCAGCAGTATGCTTGACTAAGCTGTCACTGTCTCTAAATTCTATTTGTCCAAATTTGCCATGGTATCTGTTTTCTGTATCATCTGTATTCATTATTTGACCACAAAGGAGTTAGAAAATGAGCATGGTTATGTGTTTACTAGGATTAGTTATTCACTGATAAGTGTTCAGATTAAGCATTTTATATTTTCAAAGTATGGGGGAGTGTACCCAGGGCTTCTGGTCAAGCTTTCTTGCTGCACTCTGGATAGAGATTGCATATATGTGCATATTATCTCATTCAGGGCTCAGCATGGAATTGGAGTAATCTTGGATTTGTAAGTGGCTCATGATTATTTCCTTTCAACTCAATGGAATAGTACTGACCCCTGGAGTCTCTGATTGGAGGCTTTGCTTTTATTGTTTGCAAAGGTGAGGAAAGCTTTGTAGGAAACATGAACAGACATCGGATTACAGAATGTCATCTAAACAAAAACTTAAATTAAAGATAGGCAAATAGGTTCAAAGAGAGATTTATTGGAAATTGTAAGAGAAATTCTTCCCTGCCAAAACTTCCATGCTTTTTGTGCACCCTGCTCCAGGAAGAATTCAAAACAATCCATGTTACTGTGAAACACTCTTCTTGGAACTAAGAGCACTTATTACATGTGCCACTTATTTAATGCTCAGTCATTTCACCTTGATATGTCTTTTGGTTTTTCAGTTTTTGCCTCTTTAACCCTTGCATTGCTTTCGATAGTTTATGTGATATGTCACAGTATGTAAGGAGATCAATGATTGCTTTCTTTTTCTCTTGCTATATGACAATTTTCATGTATATTGTTGTTGTTCAGTCACTAAGTCATGTCCAACTCTGTACCCCATGGACTGCAGCATGCCAGGCTTCCTTGTCCTTCACCCTCTCCCAGAGTTTGCTCAAACTCATGTCCATTGACTCGATGATGCCATTCAACCATCTCACCCTCTGCTTCTTCTCCAACTGCCTTAAATCTTTCCCAGCAGCACAGCCTTTTCCAATGAGTTGGCTCTTTCTATCAGGTGGCCAAAGTATTGGAGCTTCAGCTTCACCATCAGTCCTTCCAGTGAATATTCATAGTTGATTTCCTTTAGGATTGACTGGTTTGATCTCCTTGCTATTCAAAGGACATTCAAGAGTCTTCTCCAGCACCACAGTTTGAAAGCATCAATTCTTTAGCACTCAGCTTTCTTTATGGTCCAACTCTCACATCCATACCTGAATACTAGAAAAACCATAGCTATGACTAGATGGACCTTTGTTCACAAAGTGATATCTCTGCTATTTATTATGCTATCTAGGTTTGTCATAGCTTTTCTTTCAAGGAAGCAAGTCTTTTAATTTTGTGGCTGGAGTTACCATCTGCAGTGATTTTGGAGCCCAACAATATAAAATCTGCCACTGTTTCCACTTTTTCCCCATCTCCATGTATATAGTGGTTTTAAAAAGAGCAACATAAATGTATTAGCTCACAGTTGTGTTCTGTACTACTATACTATAATATGGCTCAACTGAGTTCCCTATGTGTAATCTCAACAGGCTGAAAACAAAGTGTCTATAAGGCTCCAGGGGATAATCCACTTTCAGGTTTATTCAAGTTGTTGTCAGAATCTAGTTCCTTGTGACTTTAGGCCTGAGTTCTCATTTCCTTGTTGGCTGTTGGAAAAAGGCTACTCTGCTTCTAAAGACCACTTGTATTTCTTAACACATGGGCCCCTCTATCCTCAAGCCAGCAACAACAAGTCAAATCCCCCTCAGGATTTTAGTCTCTGACTTCCTTTCTGCTGCATGAGACTAGGTTAGGCCCACTCAGATCATCTCCAACCAACTTGGTCAACCAACTTGGGACTTCAATTACATCTGCAAAATCCTTTCACAGAAGTATCAAGATTAGTGTTTGACTGATCACCAAGAAAATGGAAATCTATGGAGGGTACCTGTGACACCCAGGCAGTTCTGTGCAGAATGGATACTAAACAAATATTTCCTAAGTGAATCATAAATGCATGCATGAATAAATGATAAAAGACCCTTTTAGAAGTCAGATCTCTTACTGCATCAATTACTAATAGATAAAACTGAGCCTCCAAGTGAAAAGAATTTTATTTTACCTGAATAAATTAGTTTAGGGTCATTACAATTCAGCTTATGGCCAGAATTGAGTTGGTTGGTCACCTGAAGACATACCATTCTTTGTTCCAGTTCAGTTAAGTTCAGTCACTCAGTGGTGTCCGATTCTTTGTTTAACAAATGACAACCTATGTAAGAGAGATTTCTTTCCTTTAAAGACTCAATTATCAACATCTGAGAATTATGCCCTGGAACAAAATTACTTTTATAAACTGATTTATATATGACAAGGAGTTATCTTCTCTAACACTCACAATGACCCATGGATATTAATAACCCATCCTACAGACAGCAAATTGAAGTTCACAGTACTTCAGTATTTTGTTGAAGGTCTTAATTGTTTATACTAAAAATTTTGTAAAAGCAATTTACTTTGCAAAAGAAAAGGAAGGGTCATAATTATGTAGTAAGAAAAGTAAATGAAGTGAAAAAATATTTTTTAAAAATTAATACCCTGGGCAGTCCTTTACATGCCTGGCTCAAATGTTTGATAATTATAATGCAATTGTTCATCTGGTCTGTAATTAACACTGGAAATACATCACCTCAAGAATTAAAATAGTTATCTACCTATGTCAAATAGAAGAGTCTAGTTTTTCCAGCATCATGTGTAACCAGCTGGAAAAGGACCAATGATCTCTACCTACCAGTGAAGTGATGAAAAGGTAATATCTTCAAATGAACATCATGTAATTAAACATGTCTCTAATTAGCACTTAAATAGTGACATTCAACTTTTTCTTCTAGGGTTTAGTCATTTTCCCTTATTTTAAAATAGCTTTTCGAATATATTTCTAAATGATTCAGTGACCCAGAGATCAAACCATATTTACAGACTCAAGATTTCTGTAACTTAAAACATTCAACAATGTAAAATGCATTTTAGGATGGATATTCAAAGGATAATTGAAATTACTAGATTAATATAATTTAGTGAACATACCTAGCGATAGAAAAGGACTCAAAATTTCCAATAACAAGAGATATATTCCAGAACTCCAAAAGGAGTATGTTTGTCTTTATGCTAATGTTTTCAATCATGGGGTCTCCCTAGATGGATGACTCCCCCCAACACTGCTTAAGCTTCAGTATCTTTTCCAATGCTATCTTGCATCTTCTCAATCACTCCTTTTCACTTACAAAACCCTTTTCATAGTAGGTCCATGTTATATTTCATTTCATTGTCAAAAAACAACATAGTAAAACTTTCTGTGGGATTTTTTCCTATAGCTGCTAAGCCCAGATCTAGTCTGAGATGGTTTTCATACTCCTTTAAGTGACTTTGAGCTTGACCTGGGGCCCTGTCTTTAGCATCAGACTGTGAGATTTCACAGGAACTGTCACCTTGTTCCCAATGAAATAAAAATGGCATTATGGTTATTGTAAGGAAGGAAAAACTCACATAAAAACCGTTATGACAAATTAAGAAATATTGAACTAGCCAATTTGTGCATTTCATTGACCATTCTTAACCATACAAATTTGAATGAAGCTTTCAATACACAAATAAGCCAGTTCTGTAACAATAGACACCACCATTGTATAGCAGACATTATGCATAGAGCAGCCAGCTGCATCAAAGAGATGGGGAATTGGGATTTGTTTTCAATGTTAAACTGAAATCCAAAAATTTTATTATTGTTTCTCTGTAATAAACAGGCATGCTGCTTAATGAAAAACTCTATTTGTATTGTTAGTGAGTTTCTTGTTCCTTATTCACACATGTGGGAAAGGTTGCTCTATTACTCTTTTTAAGCTGGTAGCTGCCATAATGCTTAAACATTAACAAAGGATCATCTTGGTCAAATGTGAAGCATATCAGAAGAACAGTTTAAATAGGATAGACAAGAAATAGTTTAATATAGGAGGATATTCTGATAAGATTAGTAGGAACATGCACAGTGATTTTTGTGTTCTTTTTATATCTCTTTATCTTCAGGAAAAAGTGTAATGATGAGAGATTAACATTTAATATCTTTTTTCTTTTGGATGGAGAAAATAAATCATCTGCCTTTTTATTTTAAGATAAAAAAACACTGCTGCTGCTGCTGCTAAGTCGCTTCAGTCGTGTTCGACCCTGTGCGACCCCACAGACGGAAGCCCACCAGGCTTCCCCGTCCCTGGGATTCTCCAGGCAAGAACACTGGAGTGGGTTGCCATTTTCTTCTCCAATGCATGAAAGCAAAAAGTGAAAGTGAAGCCGCTCAGTCGTGTCCGACTCTTAGTGACCCCATGGACTGGAGCCTATCAGGCTCCTCCGTCCATGGGATTCTCCAGGCAAAAGTACTGGGGTGGGGTGCCATTGCCTTCCCACACCCAAGTGCAATTAGGTAGCCCAAACTTTATTTTAATAAGACATGTTTCTAAATACACACGGGAAAGGAAATGACTTTATGGTTGCTTTTTTTAAGTCCTACATATAAACTTAAAGGGAATTTTAGAAATTCATTTTGACCATTAGAATGATGCTAAATCTTCTCATTAATTGTGATCATAATTATATTTAGTGTGGAATGGAAAGTGTATATTAGAGCACAGGCATTTTTTAAATGTGTTTCTGATTTCTTTAGCAATTACTCAACTATTGGTATACTAGGAAGGTAGAGAAATGTTATTGCAATAAAATCAAATTAACACATTACTGTTTTTAAATTAAGTTTTACTCTCTAATAATCTACCATTACTTTAATCCCTTTCAGTTTTTCAAGTTTCCTAGTCCTGACTCCAAGCACAAATAAGAAACTAAAGCTGGTCTTTCATTTGAAGAAACAACCCAAATCCCTACATTTTATGCAAAGATGTTCTGAATAATTTTCTGATTTTATGTGTATCTTTGAGAATCTGATGAATCAAGCCATAATCTAGACATAGCCACACCCACTGTGTCTTTGGCTATGTCTGGCCAGAAGGGCTAGCGAAAACACCTGAAAGCTGTGTAGCCTGGCAGCGTTCAAGCCAAGAAAATGGCAGGCAGAGCCAGCAGTTTGCAGAGCAAAACCAGTGGCCCTGACCAGCCAGGCAGCTTGGGGGTGGGGGCCAGCTCAGTTCCAGTTAAGACAACAAAGAGCTTACTGATTTTAGAACTGCTTTTCCTGCTGAGCTTAGCAGGAAATATAACTTATAACCTGCTCATCACTGAAGATAGCTTTCCACCTGCCTGACTAGAGAAGCTAACCAGAGCACACATAGTCCACACAGAATACAAAGCTAGAGTCCACCCAACTATACATAGAATCCTAGGTACAGTGATACTTGAACAGATAGCACAACCCATGACTTCCCCTGTATGCAGAGCAAAACAGGTGGCCTCACTTGCCCAGGGAATTGAGTGCACACTCAGTCCTGATTCAGGCCCCTCAAACCATAAGTTGTACTAGCTAGAACAGAAGAGCTAATTCATAGCCCCATCTATTACTAAATACAGTACTCAGTTCTGACCATCTAGTCAGGCAACCTCATAGCCCATCCTACAGCATCTCTTGGGTAGGGGACCAAGCCAGCACTCCTATCTATATGTTCCCCACCAGTGGTACACTCCACAACCCCCATCCTCAAAGTTCAAAGGGTTGTCTCACCCAAAATAAACCTGCAAAGCAGAACCCACATGTTCAAAGACATTAAGACCAGACACATCTAGAAACCCAGAAAAGCTGATTGGTAAAAACCTGTTCCTGCCAAAACAAATCTGTAAAGTGTGAAGAGTAACTCCATAACTCAGATTCACAGATATTAATGTAAGAAACCAGAGTCATGAAACATCCAGTTAAATATGACAACACTAAAGGCAGCTAATAAAGCTCCAAATAATTTGGGATTCAGAATAATCCTCTTAGGGGAGTTAAGTGAACTGTAAGAAAACACAGACAGAAAGCAGAACAAAATTAGAAAAACAATGCATGAACAAAATAAGTTTGACAAGGAAATATCAAAACAAACATAAAAATAGATATCTAAGAGTTGAAAGATGAAATAGCTGAACTGAAGAATTCAAAATAGAGTATCAAAAGTAGACCCAACCATGCAGAGGAAAGAATCAGCAGCCTAGGGGATAGGACATTGGAAATTAATTATTAAAAGGAACAAAAAGAAGAAAAAGAATGAAAAAATAGTGAAGGAAGCCTACAGGATTTATGAGACACAATGAAAAGAAACAATATTCACATTATGGGACATCTAGAAAGAGAAGAGAAAGAGAAAGGGACAGGAATGTATACTTAAAGCAATGATGGCTGAAATCTTCCCAAATATGGAAAGAAAAATGGACCCAGATCCATGAAGCCTCAGTTCAGTTCAGTTCAGTTCAGTCGCTCAGTCGTGTCCAACTCTTTGCAACCCCATGAATTGCAGCACGCCAGGCCTCCCTGTCCATCACCAACTCCCAGAGTTCACTGAGACTCACGTCCATCGAGTCAGTGATGTCATCCAGCCATCTCATCCTCTGTAGTCCCCTTCTCCTCCTGCCCCCAATCCCTCCCAGCATCAGAGTCTTTTCCAATGAGTCAACTCTTCACATGAGGTGGCCAAAGTACTGGAGTTTCATCCTTAGCATCATTCCTTCCAAAGAAATCCCAGGGCTGATCTTCAGAATGGACTGGTTGGATCTCCTTGCAGTCCAAGGGACTCTCAAGAGTCTTCTCCAACGCCACAGTTCAAAAGCATCAATTCTTCGGTGCTCAGTCTTCTTCACAGTCCAACTCTCACATCCATACACGACCACAGGAAAAACTATAGCCTTGACTAGACGGACCTTTGTTGGCAAAGTGATGTCTTTGCTTTTGAACAGCCTAACATATCCCAAATATTAATATGTTGAACCCAAATTGAGCTACACTAGTTATAATTGGAGAAGGAAATGGCAACCCACTCCAGTTTTCTTGCTTGAAGAATCCCAGGGATGGGGGAGCCTGGTGGGCTGCTGTCTATGGGGTCGCACAGAGTCGAACACGACTGAAGCAACTTAGCAACAGCAGCAGCAGCAGGTATAATCAAATTTTCTGAAGTCAAAAACAATGTGAAGACTTTAAGAGAAACAAGAGGAAAGAGAGAAATTGTATACAAGGGAAAAATTTATATAAAATATTATGGGATATTATTGGCAGATATCTTAGAAACTTTCGGACCAGGAGAGACTAGGATAACATATTCAAAATATTGAAAGAAAATAACTGTCATCCAAGAATCTGTACCTAGTGAAGCTGTCCTTCATAAATGAGGGAGGGATAAAGACTTTTCTGAACAAGCAAAACCTGAGAGAGTTTATTACCACTAGACCTGTTTCACTAGAAATGCTAAAGGGAATTCTTTGAGTGAAAGTAAAAGAACATTAATTAACATCATAAAAACACAAAAAGTTAGTGTAAATCTCACTGGTAGTGGTAAATATATAATAAGAGTTAGATTCTTCAATATGGTAATAGTGGTGGATACCTCATAAATAATCTACTTTAAAAAGGACTTGAAAAGACAATTCTCCAAAGAAGATATTTAAAAGGCCAAGAAGTACATGAAAAATGCTCAATGTCACTAGTCATCAGAGAAATGTAAATTTGAACCACAATGATATATCACCTTATACCTGGGGACAATCATCAAAAAGATGAGATAACAGATGCTAGCATGGATGTGGAGGAAAGAAAATCCTTGTACACTGTTAGTGGGATTGTAAATTGGTAACAGTCACTATGCAAGAGCCTCAAAACTTAAAAATAGTATGACTATATGACCCAGCAATTCCACTTCTGGGAATAACTCCAAAGTAATGAGAACACTAACTCAAAAAGATATCTACATCCCCATGTTCACAGCAGCATCATTTACAACAGCCAAGACAGGGGGACAATCTCAGTGTTTGAATCAAGAAGTTGTGGTGTGTATTCATACATATAAAATACCATTCAAACTTTAAGAATGAGTAAATCTTATCATTTGTGATAACATGGATGGACCTTGGAGGCATTATGCTAAGTGAAATAAGTCAGAGGAATGTGAACACTATGATCTCACTTATATGTGGAATCTTAAAAAAAAGAAGAAGAAGAAGAAGAAAGAATAAGACCAAACTCATAGAAAAAGAGACCTTACTCTTCTGGTTACCAGAGGCAGAGGGTGAGGAAAAGAGGAATTGGAAAAGGGTGGTCAGTTATAAGATAAATAAGTGCTAGGGGTATAATGTACAACATGATGACTGTAGCTAATTCTGCTGTATGTTATATATGAAAGTGGTTGAGAGTCAATCCTAAGAATTCTCATTATAAGGAAAAGTTTATCCCCCCCCCCATGATTCTTTTATTTTCTTTTTATTGTATTTGTATGAGAAGATGGATGTTAGCTGAAACATACAATGATAATCATTTTACAATATATGTAAATCAAACCATCATGGGGTATATCTTAAATGTATTCAGTGATATATATAAATTATTTCTCAGTAAAACTAAGGTAAAAAAGAAGGATGCATGAAAAATTGATCACTTTTGACCTATAACAGTTTATAGGAAGAGTTGGAATATTTAGCATGGGATAAGAAGAATGAATGAAATATTTGTTGACCATAAGGGTGCACTGCTGTAATCATTAGGAAATATTTTAATTATTGAATATTTTGATAATCAAGTATTTTGATTATCTTTCTTCTGAGAGCTTGGGAAGACTGCACCCACTTTGAAGTTAGATTTGGCAAAGTGATTTGTTTTTGCCAATAAAACATGTTAATTCAAGGCAAAAGAAAAAAGCAGAAAAGAAATACTATGAACTTCACATGCTTGATGGATGAAAAAAAGAAGTCTAAGTTGAGCACATAATGAGAGATGCAAATAAAGCATATGTTGACTACAGATCTTGGAAATTATATCAAACACTTAATATTTCAAAATAATTGTATCACTGTTAACACATGTGTAGAACAAACTCATTCTGTATCTTAGTGGTTGACATGACTAAAGTAGTGCGTAACTTTTGTATAATTTACTAGACTACAAAATTATTTTATCATATTTTATTTAGAAACATTTTAAGGTTGTATTTGATACATTCAATATTAATAATCAAATGAGAGTTATAAAAGCCTGAAACAATATACTAAATAAATAAATGTGGGCAGCGCAATGTTCTGGAAAGGACACCTAACTTAGTATCTAGAGACTTGCATTAATTCTCTGTGTACCTCTCTCCTATCTAGGCCTCAGATTCTTCTGGCTTTAAAGTGGCATAACCCTAAAATGTCTTTCTGTAACTAGATTTTCTGATTTTATTATACTTTGACAGAAGCTAATAGAGTCTCTAAGTTCTTTTAACCCTGGAATTCTGATAACATCTGATTTGGTGAAAATTATCCTTTTTCTTTTAGGGTAGAATATTTTTTTCTACTTGACTTTAAATTCCCCAGAACCTAGGATTAAATCTTCTTCATCTTTGTATATTCAACAACTGAGCACAATGACTATCACAGAGGAGGTGCTAAATAAGCAGTTGTTGAATAAATAATATGACTACTCTTCTAAAGGCTATTTATTCCTAAATTATTCATTTTCTGACGTATCTAAGATAAATTTTCTGGTTTGAGGTTTAAGTATATATATTTAGGTTAAAGAGAATTGAAAATACTCCTAAATTTGAAGAATCTCTTAAGTAAAGCCTTCGTCTTAAGAAATAACAAGAGTTGGACTAGTTGTCTGTGGTCAAAGGAACTGTGGATACAAACTTATCAGCTAATAGCCTGCAAAATTTATCAATACAGTTCCAGGAAGCCTTATTTCAGTTTCAGTCAAAAATCCTTTCAAACAGTAAGTGGCTAATATGCAATATCTAAAAAGTGAGGCAGAGGTGAGGTATTGTGATGTAATAGAAAAATTCCCACCCTTTAAAAAAAAAAAATCTTGATTAGTGTCCAGAGAAATTATGATCAGCATATTTTCTTTATTTTTAGAAAAAAATTACTAATCATTCTTTAAAATCAATATTCTTGCCTTGAGAACCCCATGAACAGTATGAAAAGGCAAAAAGATAGGACACTGAAAGATGAACTCCCGAGGTCAGTAGGTGCCCAATATGCTACTGGAAATCAGTGAAAAAATAACTCTAGAATGAATGAAGGGATGGAGCCAAAGCAAAAATAACACCCATTTGTGAATGGGACTGGTAATAGAAGCAAGATTCGATGCTGTAAAGAGCAATATTGCATAGGAACCTGGAATGTTAAGTCCATGAATCAAGGCAAATTGGAAGTGGTCAAACAGGAGATGGCAAGAGTGAACATCGACATTCTAGGAATCAGTGAACTAAGATGGACTGGAATGCATGAATTTAACTCAGATGACCATTATATCTACTATTATGGGCAGGAATTCCTTAGAAGAAATGGAGTAGCCATCACAATCAACAAAAAAGTCCGAAATGCAGTACTTGGATGCAGTTTCTAAAACGACAGAATGATCTCTCTTCATTTCCAAGGTAAACCATTCAATATCATGGTAATTCAAGTCTATGCCCCAATGAGTAATGCCAAAGAAGCTGAACTTGAACAGTTTTATGAAGACCTACAATTGTATAGGAACCTGGAATGTCAGGTCCATAAATCAAAGCAAATTGGAAGTGGTCAAACAAGAGATGGCAAGAGTGAATTTCAACATTCTAGGAATCAGCGAACTAAAATGGACTGGAATGGATGAATTTAACTCAGATGACCATTATCTACTACTGCAGGCAGGAATCCCTCAGAAGAAATGGAGTAGCCATCATGGTCAACAAAAGAGTCTGAAATGCAGTACTTGGATGCAATCTCAAAAATGACAGAATGATCTCTGTTCATTTCCAAGGCAAACCATTCAATATCACAATAATCCAAGTCTATGCCCCAACCAGTAACGCTGAAGAAGCTGAAGTTGAATGGTTCTATGAAGACCTACAAGACCTTTTAGAACTAACACCCCAAAAAAGATGTCATTTTCATTATAGGGGACTGGAATGCAAAAGTGGGAAGTCAAGAAACACCTGGAGTAACAGGCAAATTTGGCCTTGGAATACGGAATGAAGCAGGGCAAAGACTAATAGAGTTTTGCCAAGAAAATGCACTGCTCATAGCAAATACCCTCTTCCAACAACACAAGAGAAGACTCTACACATGGACATCACCAGATGGTCAACACCGAAATCAGATTGATTATATTCTTTGCAGCCAAAGATGGAGAAGCTCTATATAGTCAACAAAAACAAGACCAGGAGCTGATTGTGGCTCAGACCATGAACTCCTTATTGCCAAATTCAGACTGAAATTGAAGAAAGTAGGGAAAACCACTAGACAATTCAGGTATGACCTAAATCAAATCCCTTATGATTATACAGTGGAAGTGAGAAATAGATTTAAGGGCCTAGATCTGATAGATAGAGTGCCTGATGAACTATGGAATGAGGTTCGTGACATTGTACAGGAGACAGGGATCAAGACCATCCCCATGGAAAAGAAATGCAAAAAAGCAAAATGGCTGTCTGGGGAGGCCTTACAAATAGCTGTGAAAAGAAGAGAAGCAAAAAGCAAAGGAGAAAAGGAAAGATATAAGCATCTGAATGCAGAGTTCCAAAGAATAGCAGGAAGAGATAAGAAAGCCTTCCTCAGCAATCAATGAAAAGAAATAGAGGAAAACAATAGAATGGGAAAGTCTAGAGATCCCTTCAAGAAAATTAGAGATAGCAAGGGAACATTTTATGCAAAAATGGGCTCAATAAAGGACAGAAATGGTGTGGACCTAACAGAAGCAGAAGATATTAAGAAGAGGTGGCAAGAATACACAGAAGAACTTTACAAAAAAGATCTTCATGACCCAGATAATCACGATGGTGTGATCACTCACCTAGAGCCCCACATCCTGGAATGTGAAGTCAAGTGGGCCTTAGGAGGAATCACTACAAACAAAGCTAGTGGAGGTGATGGAATTTCAGCTGAGCTATTTCAAATCCTGAAAGATGACACTATGAAAGTGTTGCACTCAGTATGCCAGAAAATATGGAAAACTCAGCAATGGCCACAGGACTGGAAAAGGTCAGTTTTCATTCCAATCCCAAGAAAGGCAATGCCAAAGAATGCTCAAACTACTGCACAATTGCACTCACCTCACACGCTAGTAAAGTGAAGTCGCTCAGTCATGTCCAACTCTTTGCAACCTCATAGACTGTATAGCCTACCAGGCTCCTCTGTCCATGGGATTTTCCAGGCAATAGTACTGGAGTGGATTGCCATTTCCTACTCCAGGGGATCTTTCCAACCCAGGGCTCGAACCCACGTCTCCCACATTGTAGACAGACGCTTTACCGTCTGAGCCACCTAATGCTCAAAATTCTCCAAGCCAGGCTTCAACAATACATGAACTGTGAACTTCCAGATGTTCAAGCTGGTTTGGAACCAGAGATCAAATTGCCAACATCCGCTGGATCATGGAAAAAGCAAGAGATTTCCAGAAAAACATCTACTTCTGCTTTATTGACTATGCCAAAGCCTTTGACTGTGTGGATCACAATACTGTGGAAGATTCTGAAAGAGATAGGAATACCAGACCACCTGACCTGCCTCTTGAGAAATTTGTATGCAGGTCAGGAAGCAACAGTTAGAACTGGACATGGAACAACAGACTGGTTCCAAATAGGAAAAGGAGTATGTCAAGGCTGTATATTGTCATCCTGCTTATTTAACTTATATGCAGAGTACATCATGAGAAATGCTGGGCTGGAGGAGCACAAGCTGGAATCAAGATTGCTGGGAGAAATATCAATCACCTCAGATATGCAGATGATACCACCCTTATGGCAGAAAGTGAAGAAGAACTAAAGAGCCTCTTGAAGAAAGTGAAAGAGGAGAGTGAAAAGTTGGCTTAAAGCTCAACATTCAGAAAAGAAAGATCATGGCATCTGGTCCCATCACTTCATGGCAGATAGAAGGGGAAACAGTGGAAACAGTGTCAGACTTTATTTTTCTGAGCTCCAAAATCACTGCAGATGGTGACTGCAGCCATGAAATTAAAAGATGCTTACTCCTTGGAAGGAAAGTTATGACCAACCTAGACAGCATATTAAAAAACAGAGACATTACTTTGCCAACAAAGGTCCGTCTATTCAAGGCTATGGTTTTTCCAGTGGTCATGTATGGATATGAGAGTTGGACTATAAGGAGAGCTGAGTGCTGAAGAATTGATGCTTTTGAACTGTGGTGTTGGAGAAGACTCTTGAGAGTCCCTTGGACTGCAAGGAGATCCAACCAGTCTATCCTAAGGGAGATCAGTCCAGGGTGTTCATTGGAAGGATTGATGTTGAAGCTGAAACTCCAATACTTTGACCAACTCATGCTAAGTGCTGACTCATTGGAAAAGACCCTGATGCTGGGAAAGAGTGATGGCAGGAGGAGAAGGGGATGACAGAGGATGAGATGGTTGGATGGCATCACTGACTCAGTGGACATGGGTTTGGGTAGACTCCCGGAGTTCGTGAGGGACAGGGAGGCCTTGCATGCTGCAGTTCATGGGGTCGCAAAGAGTTGGACACACCTGAGAGTGTGAACTGAACTGAAAATCAATATGAATTCAGTTTGCAGTATATGTTCATTGCTGAATCACTATGCAAATGCACTCTTCTTTTTTTTTTTCATCCTTTGGTGGATCATCCACTGGGCTAGAATTACCTAGCATGTGATTTTTGTGAGTCTGTTCTTAATTTCCTTCCATAGCAATTGTATACATCCCATTTTTCCATTTTAGAACTTGGATCACCTTAAGAAGAAAATGTAAGACAAGCCGGAGACTCGAGAAAAGAACATTTTGGTGTTGTAGGTAGAGGAATATTTTATAGCTGAAGTCATAATAAAAATATAAATACAATGAGTGCTTTAAAATATTCAAGAAATACAATGGGAGACAGAACTTTCATTAGGCATTGTCACCAGTGTAGCAGAAACCAAAATGATGGTAGTGTAAAAACAGTGGGTATAATATTCTTAGGATAAAATCTATGAGGAAAAAAAAATCAGATTTAATTAAGATTTTAAGACTAATTTTTCATTATTCAGGATATGTACCTAATAATGTAATTATTGCCAACCTCACAAAAATGGTGCAGCTGAACTACCATGAGCGAAGAAAAGTGGAAGCAAAGAGATAGGATAATTGTTTACTTTCAATCAACTTATTTTTCCAAAATTAATTTATTGTATATCTACCATGTGCAAAGCACCATGCATTGTGGGGAATATGAAGTACAGTATTAATAAGTTGTACAAAAGTTACTCTTCTCTTCTTCACGGAAGTGTTATCTTTGTCTGGGGACTGACAAAATGAGCAGATGACTTTAAGTGATTATGCCAGGACTGTTGTTCAGTTGCTAAGTCGTATTTGACTCTTCACAACCCCATGGACTGCAGCGCACTAGGCTTCCCTGTCTTTCACTGTTTCCTGGAGTTTTCCCAATCTCATGGCTATTGCGGATAAGGCAATGGCAACCCACTCCAGTACTCTTGCCTGGAGAATCCCATGGACAGAGGAAGAAAAGCTATGATAAACCTAGACAGTGTATTAAAAAGCAGAGACATCACTTTGCCAACACAGGTCCGTATAGTTAAAGCTATGGTTTTTCCATTAATCATGTTTTGATGTGAGAGTTGGGCCATAAAAAAGGCTAAGAACTAAAGAACAGATGCTTTTGAACTGTGGTGCTGGAGAAGACTCTTGAAAGTCCTTTGAACAGCAAGGAGATAAAACCAGTCAATCCTAAAGGAAATCAGTCCTTAATATTCATTGGAAGGACTGATGCTGAAGCTGAAGCTCCAATACATTGGTCACCTGATGCAAAGAGCTGATTCATTGGAAAATAACCCTGATGCTGGGAATGATGCATGGCAGGAGGGAAGAGGTGGCAACAGAGGATGAGATGTTTGGATGGCAGCACTGACTTGATGGCCATGCTGCTGCTGCTAAGTCGCATCAGTCGTGTCCGACTCTGTGCGACCCCATGGACGGCAGCCCACCAGGCTCCCCCGTCCCTGGGATTCTCCAGGCAAGAACACTGGAGTGGGTTGCCATTTCCTTCTCCAATGCATGAAAGTGAAAAGTGAAAGTGAAGTCGCTCTGTCATTTCCGACTCTTAGCGACCCCATGGACTGCAGCCTACCAGGCTCCTCCGTCCATGGGATTTTCCAGGCAAAAGTACTGGGGTGGGGTGCCATTGCCTTCCCCGGAAAAGATGGTATGGGCGAATTTAATTTCAGGGCAGCAGTGGACAAACAGACATAGAGAACAAACTGATGGACGCAGAAGGAGGGGAGGGGGGCGCGATGTATGGAAAGAGTAAAATGAGTGTTGACTTTTAAGCCAGCTATTTCATTCCCCTCTTTTACCTTCAGTAAGGGGCTTTTTAGTTCTTCTTGGCCTTCTGCCATTAGGTGGGATTATCTGCATATCATCAGCTAAAGTAAAAGGTAATGAGAAGATATAAGGCAAGACACAAAAGGTGAGTGAAACAAATATACTGTGCAAATTTATGTCATGTGGAGATAAAAAGAACAATCATTTATTAAGTCCTTCTTAGATGAGGTCGCTGTTAGCCACTGTGGAAGGAAAAAAAAAAGAAGTAAAGAAAGATGAACAAAACATGATCCTTGTCCTTTAGGAACCCAGTCAAGGTGATGAGGCAAATCTGTGAGCAAGGTCAGGAAAGAGAAGTTTGAATTAGGAAGCAAGTAATGGTTAAAAGGCCAAGTACATTATCACAGAGGTAAACTTGGAACTGGATTCTTAAAGAGAAAGAAAGGTGTGCCATACAGAGGCTAGAAAACTGCAAGGAAGTGGAAGAAGGTGATGCCAAGTAGAAGGATTGCAGCCTAGGGGGTTCAAGGGTACAGTTAGTTCAGAGTATTGTGATCTACTTAGCAGACTGTGAAGAATTATATATGACGATTGTGACCCAGCACACAGAACACTACATTGGGCACAGTAAGTGCTCAGTTCAGTCAGTTCAGTCGCTCAGTCACGTCCAACTCTTTGTGACCCCATGGACTGCAGCACACCAGGATTCCCTGTCCATCACCAACTTCTGGAGCATACTCAAACTCATGTCCATTGAGTCAGTGAGAGTGCTCAATAAGTATTTATAGGTACTCAAGCATTGTCTGTATATTGAGTGAATTCTCTAATCTGTACCCTTAGAGGTGCTATAGAAGGAGTATATTGTTGGTGTGATTGTTATTGTTTCAAATGTATAGGACTTTGAGGCACACGTGACCTCATTCCAACAACTAGGTATTTCTTCTTGGGCCAAGGTAGGGGCTTATATCAGTATGTCTTGTATAAATACTAATGCATCTTAAAAGCTACCATTTAATGAACAATTAAATTTACACTAGTTAAGTACTTTACCTAGTTGGCAACACTACAAAGAAGATACTTTTATCCCCTCTGTTCAGCTGGAGAAAACTGAGGCACAAAGGTGCTAAGCTAGTTCATGTGCTTGATGGTTACAAATATGTTCTCCATTTCTTTACTAAGAAATTCAAGAAAAAGTCACAAGAGGGATTCTTTAACAGTTCTCTTGGAGTGTGTGTGTGTGTGTGTGCATGTGTATGTGTCTGTGTGTATTTAACTATGTATGTTTATGGTATGATGTCTCCAAAGACATCAAAGAATACATGATTCTTCATTTCTCTAAATTAGAACCAAACTTTCCTTTTTGATGGTAGCCAATGTTTCCAAATCCTGCATTATTGCTTGATGATATCACCTTCCCTACAGTGTTCTTGAGCTTTACAGTAAAACCTTATTCAGCTGCAGAAGTTAAAATTATCTATAGTTCTCTGTGGTGTTGGAGAAGACTCTTGAGAGTCCCTTGGACTGCAAGGAGATCCAACCAGTCCATTCTGAAGGAGATCAGCCCTGGGATTTCTTTGGAAGGAATGATGCTAAAGCTGAAACTCCAGTATTTTGGCCACCTCATGCAAAGAGTTGACTCATTGGAGAAGACTCTGATGCTGGGAGGGATTGGGGGCAGGAGGAGAAGGGGACGACAGAGGATGAGATGGCTGGATGGCATCACTGACTTGATGGACGTGAGTCTGAGTGACCTCCGGGAGTTGGTGATGGACAGGGAGGCCTGGTGTGCTGCGATTCATGGGGTTGCAAAGAGTCGGACACGACTGAGCGACTGATCTGATCTGATCTGATAGTTCTCTATGATAAATATTTTAACAATGCCAATCACTTAATCAAATCCAGGGAGTAATAAAAAGTAAATTAAATATTACCACTGTTTTTAAGAAACTTAGTCTCTATTTAAGGAGATGAACACAAGGGTGAAAAAGTATAAGTAAAAACAAATGGCTATGAGAGAAAAGAGGAACTGGTAGATGAATTCCAGATAGAGTTAGGTAGTAATTCAACAATTCAATAATACCATAAGGGAATGGAAGCATAAAGATTCAGCATACTTGAATTCTAGTCTTATTTTTGCCTCTAACTTAAGCACATCATTCAATCTCTACCAGCCTCATCTCTTCATCTATGGAAGTGAAGATTTGTACTAAATACCAGTATTCCCTAGAGTTTCAACAGATTCTAACTTTATAAGCCAAATGCATTTGAGATACACAATGGAAAATGGGTACTATTTCAACATGTAGAGGTGCAAAAGCCCATCCCAGATGAAGGCAGAATGTGAACAAATCTGCAAATGAAGCAAAGGCCTGGGCAGCATCCTGAGAATAAAGAACATTCCTGCCTAGCGTGCCTGCCATGTCAGAGAGCCGCCAGCAATAGGACTGGAAAGGTAGCTTTGGGAAAGTTTACAGAGGCTTTTGAGTTCCATACAGAGGCATTTGGATTTTATTAAGGTTTTTTAAGTAGCCAAAATATAATGGCAATGATTAGAGAATCATTGAGAATAACTGAAAGTCAATCTGGAGCATAACAAGTGGAACAATTTAAGTAAATCAGAACTACACGGCCAGATAATCATTGGTCTTTATTGCATTTGAAAAGCTAAGAAAAAGTGGAAGGTACATAGAAGATTCCAAAAAAAAAAAAAATGGGAAAAGTAATCTAACCTTATGAAATTCTTTATCCTGACTGTTGAAAGAACCATGTTACAGAATAATAAGCTTCCTAACACAAAAGGTGAAAAAAAATTTAATATACAAGATACTTTGATCATGAATTCCTTAAGTTTAAACACAAAAAGCTTAAATAATTTCACACCCACATAGCCACACATATTTGGTCTTACAAACTCCTTCAGTTTGTGAAAATGTTTACCAGTTTGCAATTTCACCCATTTTTTACCACACTAGCAATGTCACACTGATGATACAGCTGATGGTAATGACTATTAGTGACCTTAAGAACACAGCTGGGTTTCTATTTTTATTTCTGTAAAACCTTTTTTCTGCAGCTAGATGATGTTTTAAAGGGCCAAACTAAACTCTAGAGTCAAGGCAGCTTGTATTTTATGTTTACATATGTATTTTACACAACAAAACCAGATTTGAAAACACATATACACACTCCCACACACAGAGAGAATATGTAATGACAATAAAGAAACCCATTTGCAAACCAATGTGGAATGAATACCTGGACTTTGCCCAAGTTCAAAGAACCATTTCAGGTTATACAGAATTACCTCTATTGGCAACAGACTTTAAAACAGAGCTACTTTAGATTCAGGTACCTCACTGATGATTTGCTAAAAATAAACAAAAATATCTAACACAGAAGATAATGATGAACAATACAGGCTGAAATATTTTTTCAATGACTATGAAGGACAGAAAAACTGGGACAGAATTTATTTCTATTTGGGTGGTTACTTACTCTCTTTCACTCAAATGGAGAGTTTCATGTGTCTATTTGCATAAAAAAATTTATCTACAAATAGGCAGATTTCTGAATATAGGTAATACAGAGACAAAATATATTTAAAATTACTAATGTAGGTTGATGCTGAGTAAATAGGATTGTATACTGTGAATGTTGGTAAAATCGCTATTTAGCAAGCAAAAACGGATTCAAGAACGGCAGTTTGCCAGAGAAAGAGCTTAGTAGTTGCTAAGAACAAGCTGGCAGGGAAATTCCAGGAGTCAGAAAAAGAAAGGAATGGGGTGATTTCTCTAGCCATTCTGCTCATTGTTTACAACACAAAATGCAGATACTTTTTGTGAAAATAATTTAAAATTTTTATGCTTGTGAAAGCTTGGTTAGTAAAAAATGTCAGGATTTCCTGAAGGTAGGCATTTGGTTTTTAACCAAGAGAAAAAGTAAAAAAATTTAAATGTTAGGTGGTGGTTTAGTTGCTAAGTCATATCCAACTCTTGGGACCCCTTGGACTGTAGCCCACCAGGCTCCTCTGTCCATAGGATTCTCTAGGCAAGAATATTGGAGTGGCTTGCCATTTTCTTCTGCAGGAGATCTACTAGCTCAGGAATCAAACCCAGGTCTCCGGCATTGCTGGCAGATTCTTTGCCAACTGAGCTATGAGGGAAGTTCAGTTCCTACTAGAGAAGCTCAATGAGGATATGTATGTAAATACAGATTTTCTATAACCTTCAGTTCAGTTCAGTTCAGTCACTTAGTTGTGTCTGACTCTTTGAGACCCCATGAATCGCAGCATGCCAGGCCTCCCTGTCCATCACCAACTCCCGGAGTTCAATCAGACTCACGTCCATCGAGTCAATCATGCCATCCAGCCATCTCAACCTCTGTTGTTACCTTCTCCTCCTGCCCCCAATCCCTCCCAGCATCAGAGTCTTTTCCAATGAGTCAACTCTTCACATGAAGTGGTCAAAGTACTGGAGTTTCAGCTTTGGCATCATTCCTTCCAAAGAATACCCAGGGCTGATCTCCTTCAGAATGGACTGGTTGGATCTCCTTGCAGTCCAAGGGACTCTCAAGAGTCTTCTCCAACACCACAGTTCAAAAGCATCAATTCTTCGGTGCTCAGCTTTCTTCACAGTCCAACTCTCACATCCATACATGACCACAGGAAAAACCATAGCCTTGACTAGACGAACCTTTGTTGGCAAAGTAATGTCTCTGTTTTTCAATATGCTATCTAGGTTGGTCATAACTTTCCTTTCAAGGAGTAAGCATCTTTTAATTTCATGGCTGCACCATCTATAACCTTAGGTCTCTTATTTGAAAAAAGTGAATCAGTGTGCCTTTGTTAGCCTGATTCCTTCTAAAGAAAATAAAAAAGGCTGACTAACAGGAATTCAAAGTCAGTTATCCAAGTCTTTCCTCTAAGTATGAGTGGAGCTATAGCTATGGTGAAGTGAAAGTGAAAGTGTTAGTCATGTCTGACTCTTTACAACCCCATGCACTATAGCCCACCAGGCTCCTCTGTCCATGGAATTCTCCAGGCAATAATACTGGAGTGGGTAGCCATTCCCCTTTGCCAGGGGATCTTCCAGACCCAAAAGTGGATTATGCTATGTTTATTTCTCTGTATTTCAGGAAACAGTGTATGGCACAAAAAAGGTGTGTTGAGTAAAAACATCTGAAAATCTCTACATTGGTAGCCCTACTGCATGACAGCTATGCTTCTCAAGCATTACTCAAGTCCAAGCCTAAGGGAGGAAGATTTTGGAGGGTCCCAGTATGGGAACATGCTGTAATGACACAAAGTCCCCCATACACACAGAAATAGCTGTTCCATAGGTGTGAGATAAGTCATGATTCCTAATAAGACATGGTTTGTGCTGTGTCTTTAAAGCAATACATCCTCTCTTAGGGTGTGGGCCTAAGAGAGAAATAGCTCAGATAGGAATAATTAGATGATGTCGCTGATGCTGAGACTTGTCTGATTCATCCAGACACTGTAATCTAAAATTGTACATCCGGTTGTAAAGCATATCTCAGTGCTCCTCTCATCCCCAAATTGCCGCCCAGTACTTAGGCAGAATTAAATGGTTTAAAAAATTGGGGTGTGATCTGAGCTTCTGATGTGTTACCCCTGACACCTGCTGATGGTGTTAAGGGGTGGATATTGCTAAAGAAAGGATTAAATTATCTTTCAAGCAAACTACTCGCACATTATGAGTTGTACTATATTTAAACTGAATCAGTGTTGCATAATTTCTCAGTAAATTAATATGCACTCTTTTGAATCTCTCTCTTTTATTTAAAATCTAATTTAGGTGTAAATCATTCACTTTCCATTAAGGTATAAGGTTTCAGTAAAATGCAAGTTCAGGCCAGATTTTTCTTATGGAAGCAAAGTTAACATAGCTAAATAACTCTACCTAAGATTGCAACAAGAATCTTAAAAATATGACTCAAAGTTAGTTTACTTAAGGCTTCAGTAATTTAAGGAAATTGCCTAGGCAAGTAATTGGTATTATACCAAACTAAATATTTCACAGTTACATTTGCTTTTGCCTAAAAATAAAAACTGGAGCAATACAAGGGAAAACTGCCAAGACTGAAAATAATATGCAGCAGCTGTAAGTAATTGGGAGTGATAATCATAATTAGACAAGATGTAAGATATGTATTAAAGCCCAGATTGGATCTTCCTGTTGGCAACTGGGAGAAATCCCAAAGGCCTGGACCTTCCACATAGCCCACACACTCTGCTTCATGCCTCAAAGCCCTTCTGTCACCAAGCTTGGCATTACATGAGCCATGAAACCACTCCTAAGGACATGTGCCACACTGTTACTCTTGAGAAAAGACAGAGGAAAAGAAGAAATGGAAGAGGGTCATACTCTCTGCCTTCAAGGAGCCTGCAAAGAGAAGAAACAGCCAATTATCTTGCAGTAATTGGCATCCAAGTCCTCTGAAAGAAGTCAAGATAATAAAGAAAATAAATATTTTTGTAAGATAAAATGGAGGACAGCTTTGTAGGACCATAGAAACATTGGTTTAACCAAGTATAGGTGAGGAATGAAGTAAAACAGCCTTATTCCATGGAAAACAACTCAAGCTAAAGAGAAAGCTCTATGGGGACAGGAGTCACTTCTGTTTTGTTCATTGATTCAGAGAATGCCTCACGCATAGCACATGCTCAACTTGCTAAATGAATGAGCAAATTGATAGTGCTTAGATAATACTTGAGGAGTGTTTATCCTGTGTTAGATGTTGTACTGGGTGTTTTAAGTGTATCAACACATTTAATCTTCACAGTCACTTTTGAGATACAATCAGTACCAATCCTTATCTGCTAATGAGGATGCTAAACTAAGCACAGCCAAGAAGCACGCCCAAGTTACTCTAGTTAGAAAGAGGTGGAGCTAGACTTTAAACCAAAGTCTTCTGGATCTATAGTCCATGTATTATGCACATTATATTTTAAAACTAGAATGTCTTTAGCTTTACTAAGAAAGTGGGAGGGCTTTTCTATTGTTTGTTTTAAATTTTGATTATTAAATGACACCAAAGTAGCACCCTTGATATACGCCATTTCATCCCTTCTTTCTCTTCTTTTGCCTAAATAAAATGGAAAACTTGAAAGCATCTAACACATTGTTCAAGGGCTATGTATTCTCATTCTCTCTCTTTATTTTCAAACTTCACCCTTTTTTCCTTCTTCCTTTTCCTTCCCTTGTCTTTCTCTTTTCTTTCTTGATTTAAATATCTTCTTTCCTTATTCTTCTCCTTGAAATCAAAGATAATTAAACAGGTATAGGAGAAAAACAGAAGAGTTTCTTCCTGCTACACTTTGCCTTAAAAGTAAGACATCATAGCAACAACTATTGAAATAGGGTATTTTATCAAAGTTGTTTTAAACAAATCATATTTTTAAGAATATTTCCCCATGTTTAATTCAATATACACCTTTTAAACACATTTGGTATAAGATAAAAATGCACACATGACAAGGAGGAATGTTCCATAATTTCATCATGCTTATAGTCCAATAGAAGAGAAAGATACACATATCTTTATTATAAAAGTAAATTATATATATGTAGAAAGATGTGTATCTTTCTCTTCTACTGGTCTATAAGCATAATGAAATTATAGAACATTCCCCCTGTCATAAAGGGCTTCCCAGGTGGTGCTAGAGGTGAAGAACATATCTGCCAATGCAGCAGACATAAGAGAAGCAAGTTCAGTCCCTGGATTGGGAAGATCCCCTGTCAAAGGGAATGGCAACCCACTCCAGTATTCTTGGTTGGAGAATCCTGTGGATGGAGGAGCCTGGTGGGCTATAGTCCATAGGGTTGCAAAGAGTCAGACACAACTGAAGTGACTGAGCACAAAAGGAAGTATTTATGAAATCAGATAGGAGATTAAAAATTGTTATTAGATTAGGTGGGCTTTATGGGGGAGGTTTTAGTTTACATTTTTACAGAAGAATAGGACTTTGATAAATGGCTAAGGAGAATAGGAAGTAAGGCCTTTTAGGCTTAAGGATATAGTATGTGCAAATGACAGGGAAGACTGTTTAGAAAAAATGTCTTATGTGCCTGAAGCTAAGAGTGTATATGAGTCTGGATAAGTTGACTAGAACCAAATATCAGACACCCCTGAATACTGAGCCACACAACTTTGGCTTTCCTCAACAGGCAATGGAAACCCCTGAAGGTCTGGGACTAACGTAGGCTCCTACTCTTGCTTATGCTGGTACAATCTATTGTCCACAGAACTGTCAAGGGTATATTTTAAAATGTCAGCTAGTCCCTCTGCCGGAGAAGGCAATGGCACCCCACTCCAGTACTCTTGCCTGGAAAATCCCATGGATGGAGGAGCCTGGTGGGCTGCAGTCCATGGGGTCGCTAAGAGTCGGACACGACTGAGCGACTTCACTTTCACTTTTTCTCTTTCATGCATTGGAGAAGGAAATGGCAACCCACTCCAGTTTTCTTGCCTGGAGAATCCCAGGGGCAGGAGAGCCTGGTGGGCTGACGTCTATGGGGTCACGCAGAGTCGGACACGACTGACGCGACTTAGCAGCAGCAGCAGTCCCTCTGCATGTAACTGCGTTGTGGATTCTCATATCATTCAGAAGGAAAACAAACTCTCACTATAGTCCAACTACACCTGTGATCACATCCCATTTCCCTCCTAATGTTACTTAGGATGGGTAGCAGTATGATACTCGAAGGCAACTAAAAATGTGGCAGGGAATATACAACAGATCTGACCATCACAGAGGCAAAGATGGATGTCTCCAAATTCAAGACCATATCTGGGGGCCCAGGTTCATCTATACTCTCTGTCTTTTGCTGCAAGAGGATGATGCTACAAAGTGTGTTTGATATGTGATTTCCCCTATCATCTACCTCATGATCTGTCTCACTTGTTGTAGTTCAGTTGCTCAATGCAGCCCCATGGACTGCAGCTCGCCAGGCTTCCCTGTTCTTTACTGTCTCCTGGGGCTTGCTGAAACTCACATCCATTGAGTCGGTGATGCCATCCAACCATCTTGTCCTCTGTCATCCCCTTCTCCTCCTGCCTTCAATCTTTCCCAGCATCAGGGTCTTTGCCAATGAGTGGGCTCTTCGCATTGGGTGGACAAAGTATTGAAGCTTCAGCTTCGGCATCAGTCCTTAAGGATTGACTGGTTGGATCTCCTTGCAGTCCAAGGGACTCTCAAGAGTCTTCTCCAACACCACAGTTCGAAAGCATCATTTCTTTGGCACTCAGCCTTCTTTATGGTCCAACTTTCACATCCATACATGACAACTGGAAAACCAGTAGCTTTGACTTTACGGACTTTTGCTGGCAAAGTGATGTCTCTGCTTTTTAAAGTGCTGTCTAAGTTTGTCATACCTTTCCTTCCAAGGAGCAAGTGTCTTTTAATTTCGTGGCTGTAGTCAACTGTCTGCAGTGATTTTGAAGCCAAAGAAAATAAAGTCTGTCACTGTTTCCATTGTTTACCCATCTATTTGCCATGTCGTGATGGGACTAGATGCCATGATCTTTGTTTTTTGAATATTGAATTGTAAGTCAGCTTTTTCCTGCCTAGAGAACCCCATGGACAGAGGAGCCTGGTAGGCTACAGTCCATGTGGTCACAAAGAGTTAGACGGAATTGACTGAGCACACACATTCAAGGAATATGATTAAAAGGGTATATTTGGAGATATATGAAATTGAGTAATAAAATAATCATATATACATGTACATGAGTAATCAGTCATGTCCGACTCTACATGACCTCATGGATTGGAGCCCCACTAGTCTCTTCTGTCCATGGGATTCTCCAGGCTAGAATACTGGAATAGGTTGTCATTTACTATTCCAGGGCATCTTCCGGACGCAGGGATCAAATCTGCATCTCCTGTGTTTCCTGCATTAGCAGGCAGATATTTTATCACTGTGCCACCTTACCCATATTATTATATGTTGTGTTTCCAGTACTTAGTACAGTTCTTAGTACCTAATTCAATAAATATTTGCTGAATGAATGAGAGTATATGGTAAATTCTCTAACTTATAGACAAGTGGCTTGCTTGCTTCACAAAAAAAAAAAAAAAGATTTTATTTTGTAGGACAGATATATTTCTTTTAAAAGTGAAAGTGAAAAATCACTCAGTTATGTCCACCTCTTTGTGACCCATGGAATTCTCCAGGCCAGAATCCTGGACAGGTTAGCCTTTCCTTTCTCCAGGGAATCTTCCCAACCCAGGGATTGAACCCAGGTCTCCCACATGGCAGGTGGATTCTTTACCAGCTGAGCCACAAGGGAAGCCCAAGAATACTGGAGTGGGTAGTCTGCCCCTTCTCTAGTGGATTTTCCCAACGCAGGAATTGAACCGATTCTCCTCCATTGCAAGCAGATTCTTTACCAACTGAGCTATCAGGAAAGACTCTAACCTATCTATTTATTTATTTAATTGAATTGTTCATTCAATAGATATTTCTTGAGTACCCACTGTGTACCAGAACCTACCAGACTTTGTATCTGGAAATAGTAAGATAAACAAAACATGCCCTAGGAGAGTTTATAGTCTGGTGAAAGAAATAGATATGCACACAAATAGTTGTAATGCAATATGATAGTTTTATTAAAAGGAATATATATTGTGACCTCATGAAACAATAGGGTAATCTGTTCAGCTTGTTGAAAAAGGAAAGAGGATTCAGAAAAGATTGACCCAAAATTCATTTTAAAGGATAAATAAAGAGTTTTGAGAGTCCTTTTTACTCTACTCAATTAATGTACTATTTAATTTGTCATGATAATAAAAATATTATCTTTTCTTTGTGTGCTTGGCTTTTAAGATCTGTTTCTTATTTATGATATCATTTTATTTACTTTGCTAATTATTAGTCCTTTATTATTATACTGGTTTTATTGCACTCAAGATTCCTAAAAAACAGTAGCAACAACTATGAAATAGATGTCACTGAGAAGGTAACAGGCCAATTAAATATTTATTTATGTTTTAAAAAAAAAACATCATTCTAAGTCCTGAATAAGAGAAAATAATTTAAGTAGTTTCATGGTTTTAAATTAGACTTCTTACATATCAAAACTTGAAAGCTATCTGTTCAACAATAGACTTATTTTCTTCATCATCTTCTCATTGTTTAAAATTCATTTGTGATGCAAAGTGAAAGTGAAGTCGCTCAGTCCTGTCCGACTCTTTGCGACACCACTGACTGACTATAGCTTACCAGGCTCCTGGGTCCATGGGATTTTTCAGGCAAGAATACTGGAGTGGGGTGCCATTTAAGGAGAAACATCAAATAGTTGATTTTGCTACATGTTTACTAAAGTGTAGTAGTTTTAACCCTTGAATCTCACTCACATGGAATCAACAATTACATTTTAAGAAAACTCCCCACTGGCAGGGGTCAAGGCATCTTCTATTTCCTTTAATTTCTTAGAGTTATAAACAACACAATTTATTCCTCTTGTAACATGAAAATATAGGCACTGGTGAAAGTTCCATTAAAAACTAGCTGCTGGCAATTCAAACTCAGTGTGACTAAAAGAGCTTCCAGATTTGAATTATGAATTTGGGGGTGAAACAATATTCTTTCATTACATTATTCATTTCCTACTAGAAAACAGTACTTGAAATCCTGATTTCATTAAGAAGAGGTAGTTAAAAATACGTTGGTGGAGTTGTTTTATTATTACTATTATTATTCTTATGGTAAATGAGAACCAGTCTCAAGCATAGCTGAACATGCTTGCGATATTCAGTTTCTGGAACACAACATAATTCACATTCAAAGAGGCAACTGTCCTCTTGTGAAACAAAGTGGAATCCATTAAGTAGACTCCCACAGTATCCCAAGCTTGGTGAATCACTAGGTACAATCTCTCAGTGAAAATTCAAAATGACTGTTAGCCAAGTACCCAAAGGAGTTTCTCTCTATGTATAAGATTGTGATCTTTCCAATCTATAAATATAGTCATACAATTCAACAGCTCTAAATTCTTCAAACTCTCCTTCAGTATAAAAAGCTAAACATTTTTTTCAATACAGTCGAGTTCATTCTATCTGCCTAGAGTTCTGTTTCAATTTTCTCCACTCCAGGCCTCAAACTTCACAGTCCAGCAACACTAATCTACTTTTAGAGCCTAGAATACATGCCGTGATCTTGCCTTTCCTCATGCCTTTGAATATATTGTTTTCTCTACTCAGATGATGGTCCCCTTTGGTAAAACTATCTGTTAAATCATTTTCCCCTTGCCCAGGCAATTTTAAATACACAATTTTCTGTGTCACTGCAGTTTGCCCATGCAGTTCTAATATTCCTAAGACTGTATTATAATTGTTGTTTGATATCTTTCCTCACACACACACACAAAGATCTTGGGAGAGAAAATCTCTTTGTTTTTTCATCATTTAGTATAGCATCTGGACAATAAAAAAGACCCACAAATATGTGTGTGTGTGTATATATATATATATGCTATGCTAAGTCACTTCAGTCGTGTCCGACTTTGTGTGACCCCATAGACGGCAGCCCACCAGGCTTCCCCATCCCTGGGATTCTCCAGGCAAGAACACTGGAGTGGGTTGCCATTTCCCTCTCCAATGCATGAAAGTGAAAAGAGAAAGTGAAGTCGCTCAGTCATGTCCAACTCTTAGCGACCCCATGGACTGCAGCCTACCAAGGCTCCTCTGTCCATGGGATTTTCCATGCAAGAGTACTGTAGTAGGGTGCCATTGCCTTCTCCTATATATATATATATACATTCATACATACATACATATACATACATACATACATACCAGGGAAGCCCTATCCCTCGTATCTCAGCCAGTAAAGAATCTGCCTGCAGTGCATGAGACCCAGGTTCGATCTCTGGGTTTGGAAAATCTCCTGGAGAAAGAAATGGCAATCCACTCCAGTATTCTTGCCTGGAAGACCCTAGGAACAGAGAAGCCTGGCAGGTACAGTCCATGGGCTCTTAAGAGTTGGAAGGACAGTGACTAAACCAAACCATATAATACATACATACATACATATATATATATATATATGTATATATATATATATAAATATCACTTAGATATGGAATCTAATACAACAAGCAAACAAACGGAACTTGTAAGAGCACAGAGTAGACTAGTGTTACCAGAGGCTGGGAGCTGGGGAAATTGCAGAGATTGTTGTATAAGTAGACAATCAGTAGACAATCAGTAGACAAATAAGTTTTGTAGATCTAATGTACAACATAGTGACTATAGACAATAATACTGTGTTAAACCTTCAAAGTTGCTAAGAGACTAGATCTTAATTGTTCCCACCACAAAAATGATCATTTTTTTATAACAGTATTCTTTATTTTTATGATAGTACTTTAAAAAGATTTTGTGTATTTATTTATTTTTGGCTTCACTGGGTCTTAGTTGCTGCACATAGGCTTCCTCTAGTTGTGGTGAACGGGGACTATTTTCTTGTTGCAATGAGTGGGCTTCTCATTGCAGTGGCTTCTCTTGCTGTGGAACACAGGCTCTAGGGCGCATGGGCTTCAGTAGCTGTGGCTCAGGGCTCCAGAGAACAGAGTCAGTAGCTGTGGCACATGGGCTTAGCTGCCCAGTGGCATATGGGGTCTTCCTGGACCAGGGATCAAATCCTTTGTTTCCTGCACTGGAAGGTGGATTCTTAACCACTAGATGACCAGAGAAGTCCCAAAAATGATTATGTGACATGATAGAAGTATTACCTACTGCTATAGTGGTGATCATATTGCAATATACAAGTGTATTAAATCCACACTGTTGTACACCTTAGACTTACACACTGTTATAGTTCAACTATATCATAATAAAAATAAATTTAAAATATATCCATAAACGAATATTGTCCACTATTAGAAATAGTTACAATGCATATAAGATAAATAATGTTAGCTGATATTTGCTGAGTACTTATGTCCAGTCTAATGCAATGTGCTACATGTGCTTCATCTCAAATTCTCACTGCAGTCCTGCCAGGTGGATTATATTATTTCTGTTTTGTTCTTGAGAAAACTGAAGATCAGAGAGGTTAGTCGAATAGGCCACACATTGTCATACAGCAGAACCAGATGTGAATCTAAAATCTGACTCCAGTGCTAGTTTTTTCCCCAGAACACCCGGCTGCTTTTTGATTATTGTTAAGATCTTGAAAGACACAAATTAGATTTTGATTTATTCTTCTCTATTTCTTTCCAGCTCCAAGTACAGCCCAGTATGGAATTACCGGGAGCGCTGACGTTCTTTTCTCCTGCTGGTACCTTGTGTTGACACTGTCCTCTTTCACCAGCTTATTCTACCTGAAGAATGCCATTCTACAATAAATATAAAGACCCATAAAAGGCTTTTAAGGATTCTCTGAAAGTGCTGATGGCTGGATCCAATCTGGTACAGTTTGTTAAAAGCAGCGTGGGATATAATCAGCAGTGCTTACATGGGGATGATCGCCTTCTGTAGAATTGCTCATTATGTAAATACTTTAATTCTACTCTTTTTTTGATTAGCTACATTACCTTGTGAAGCAGTACACATTGTCCTTTTTTTAAGACGTGAAAGCTCTGAAATTACTTTTAGAGGATATTAATTGTGATTTCATGTTTGTAATCTACAACTTTTCAGAAGCATTCAGTCATGGTCTGCTAGGTTGCAGGCTGTAGTTTACAAAAAAACGAATATTGCAGTGAATATGTGATTCTTTAAGGCTGCAATACAAGCATTCATTTCCCTGTTTCAATAAGAGTCAACCCACATTTACAAAGATGCATTTTTTTTCTTTTTTGATAAAAAAGCAAATAATATTGCCTTCAGATCATTTCTTCAAAATATAACATATCTAGATTTTTCTGCTCGCATGATATTCAGGTTTCAGGAATGATCCTTGTAATATAACTGGCTGTGCAGCTCTGCTTCTCTTTCCTGTAAGTTCAGCATGGGTGTGCCTTCATAAAATAATTTTCTCTTCATCTCCAACTAATAAAATGTTTTTGCCAAATTCTACAACTTGAAAGCAAAAATAAGCCACAATGATAAAGTTAATACTAACTATATCCTGTCTCTAAAGAACAAAGGAGCTATCAAATTGTAAAAATCTCTTCCCTCATTACCAATAGGGTTTTGAGAATTTTGCACCACGATAGCTCAGCTTTGTGATGAAAACAATTTAACTAATATAGTACAGGTAAATCCACTGTATGATTTCTTTAGTTGTAGCTAAATGTTAGATCCACTTTGGGAAATAATTCCCTTTAAAATGATAGCACAGTCCATCCGAAATTGTCTGGCAATACGGCATCTTTTCCTTTCACTATTACAAGCCAAAATTTTTAAGGTAGTTTGTCAGAAAGGACACAAAGTTCAATTATCTAACATTAAATGAGTTGGTAAACATTCAAAATTAATTTGGTTCTGTGGCAAATAAGTTGGTATGCTAGATATAGTGTTCCTGTGGACAGGAGCATTTTGCATATTTTCCAGCTGAAAACATTACTCAGTTGATAGTTTGGCATACATGTTGTACAAAATATGCTCCAAAATATAACACATATTCCATCCTAGAATGCAGCAGATCAATCCCTGAAATAACTAATTCTGTGGTTAAATCTTTCTCTATAGCCATGTCAGCTTAAACAAGCAAAGCTAAAATGAAAAAAAATTATCATGCTTTATTTCTTACATGATATATGTAAGATGTGTTCAAATGAAGACAAGCCATTAGTGATGAAGAATGTCTTAAAATAAATTAATTGCTAAATTATCATGGATTTTAAATTATTTCTATCACAAAGAATGAAAACTACATTTTTGAAGGAAAATGCTGTTATTCTACAAGTATTATATTACAAGAATAGTTCGATGGTTTACTCTTTACTAAAGACAGACCATAGACTTGAAAGCCATTTGCAAGTTTGATAAAGTTACCAATTTTACTATCCCTAGAGAAATTTCTGCAAATAGTTCCCTTTTGCAAGTTATAACAACACTTGCTAATATAGTTAAAAACAAGATATTTAAGATATCTAATGTAGATAAGTAAAATAATAAGTAAAATTTTGTCCCAAAGTACACCATAAATCTATTTCAATTAGAAATGTGAATCCTAAATGAGGAGGCATATATATACACAACATTTCCACAAAATGGCAATGATATGGCATAATGCTATTAAATTTACTGTAATAATTTATTATGTTATTTTGACTGATACACTAAGAAAGGTTTTTACAAAACCATATATGACATTTTAACTTTGATTGTTATTGATTTGCTTTTCAAAATCTTTTTGTGGAATTGGTGAGTAAACTACAAAATATTTTTTGTGTGTATTGCAGCTTTAAAGTGGCACACTCCATAATAATCTACTTACTAGAAATAGTGGTGCTACCACAGAAGTGTTAACTATCAGTACCATTGTTTGGGAGAAAGAAACAGATCAAGAATGCATATTATACAGTGATCGCTTTCCTAGAGTAAAAATACCTCCTCTTTGTAAGGTTTGTAGGGTAAATGTGAGGTAAACTGAGGTATAAACTATGGATGAACCAAATAATTAGTTCCAAGTGTTGTCATGATTCCGAATTTGTGGAGTCTGGTGTTTTTCCCATAGAATGTGACAGAAGTACAGTCATAGCTCAGTAGCTATATGTATTTGCCTTTATGTTAGAAGAGATTTTCTTGAGTGACATTTTTAAATAGAGGAGGTATTCACTATGTTTTTCTGTATCAAGCAGCATTCCTAGTTGTTAGGCCCCTGGACAGAGTGAAATCATGAGTATTTATGAGTTCAATATTGTTCAAATAAGGCTACAGTATTTGCTTTTTTGTGTGAATGTATTGCATATAATGTTCAAGTAGATGATTTTACATTTATGGACATTTGAAATGTCTGATTACTCCATTTTATCAGTCCTGATTGTACAAGATTGTTGCAATTTCAAAATAGCAGTTTTATGAAACTGATTTATCTTTTGATCTATAACAATTTTTCTAGCTATTCATTTCAGCATTATATTTCTACAGGTTCGATTTGTGGGACTCTTTTTGTTGCCCCTGAATTTTTTTCAAAAAAAGAAAAAGAAGTTAAGAAAGTAGAGTAGAAAGAAAAAAGACTGATGGGGGAAAAGGTAAAGGGAAAAGGAGCAAGGAAGGAAAAGAAGGAAAGAGGGAAAAAGAAAGGAGAGGCTGGGAGGGAGGGAAGAGCCAGAATATTAGGGTAGTCGACGTAATTCACTTGCATTCTTTTAACTGCAACTGGTGTAATTATGTTTTATTTACAATGATCCCATTTGAAACATAAGTCCTGTTACACCATTGAGTTACTATTATGCAGCAATTGTATAATGAAAAGTACTGCCCAAACTACAGTATTGTGTTATGGCGGGGACACTACAAGATTTGAGAGAGAGAGAACATCAAACTTAAAGCCACTGTTGGGGAGTTCAAACTTAGCTGAAAAATTAATGCTTCATCATAACATTTAAGCTATATCTAGAAAGTAGACTGGAGAACTGAGAAAATTACCAGATAATTCAGGACAATATATATAAATACCCCAGTGTGTGAACTCAGAAAACTCTGAGAAATTTATCAAAGCCAATTATCTATATTGATTAAATTTACTGAATAACTGTTAATTTATCCATTGTGCTTAGCTTTGTGACACAGCCAAAAGTTATCTATTTAATCTTTTCAATAAAAATTGTTTTTTGAAATTCAGAAATGATTTAAAAAGAGGTCAGGTTTTTAACTATTTATTGAAGTATGTGGATGTACAGTATTTCAATAGATATGAATATGAATAAATGGTATGCCTTAAGATCCTTTGAATATGTATTTACTTTAAAGACTGGAGCAAGCTCTTCCTGTCTTTTAGTAAAACATCCATATTTCATAATCTGATGTAAAATATGTTGTACTGTTTCCAATAGGTGAATATAAAGTCAGTTTATCAATTAAAATATGTACTTGACTCATTTGAAAATTCTACTAATTTGAGGGAAAAGAAAAGAAATAGTAAACATATTTCTGATAGTCCCTTCTTTTTTGTTGCTTCCACTGTACCACACTCACATGTTTCAGATACTCCAAAGCAACACAAGATGAAAATGTTAGATGCTACAATTTAAAAAGGATCCACTTCGTAGCCGTTCCCTCTGTTACTGATTCCCCAAAGGTCTAACAAGCTGAACTACATCTAGCCTGAAGAAGAAATTTTCTGGAAAGATTTTATTATCAATTATTTAGAACTTTTACCTCCTAAAATGCATCACGGTAAGCAACAGAGACTGATGATGAAATCTTGTTGGTTTTACAGACTAAACACCTGAAAATGGAAATGCCTATAGAAGTTAGGCAGAGAGTACAATTTCATGAGATTGCTGGGTATAAAACAAGGAGTATATATTCCACTTCAAGGCGTTCAGATACTATTTCAATAAAAACACCTTGCTTTCCAAACAAAATGTGATTTGACTGAAAGCCCATAGTTTGTAACAGCTGTAACATTTATGTAAAACGAGGGCCACTCCAAATGAATGATTTAACCTCTCTTTCCCAAATCTGTTCATTTATACTCATCATGCAATTAACAGGGAACAATGTGGTAGATAAAATAACAAACTGTGAACAAGATTTACACTTGATGCATTAAGCTATTTTGAAGTATGTGTGTCATTGCCATTCTGGGAAAACCATATCTACCAAATCTCTTTCCCTTTTAAAAACCAAAAACACGCACAAATAAACATCTTATTTTCCCTCTGGCTCATTATTTCTCCCTTTGTAATTTCTATTCTGCAAACAATCACATGGAAACATAAGTATCAAGTCTCAGGCTCTGAAAGCTAGCATATGAAGCAGAACTGTTTTTCTCTCTGAATATCAGAGGTCAATCCACAGATACTTCAAAATGACATCCAGCTACTTGGAAGATAATTACTTACTTTTGCCTGGCAGGCAGAAATTTAAAAATTTTTAGAGAAAACTTCCGAGAATAATTCATTCAAGATAATGTAATTTGATTCAAAAACCAGAGTGTCAGTGTACTCACCCTGAACTTCCCAAGAAGCATATACCTTCACACTCATATGTACTTTTTCCTAATAATTCCAGATTTATGGAAAATATTTAGAAATTGACATATATAGTAGAAAAAGAAAAAAAAAAAACCGGCAAATGAATGAAATGAATACTTTACATTCTTCCTGGAAAGGAAGAAAGAAGGAATAGATTTCAGTTTTCTACCTAAAAGCTCCTCCCACAGTTCTCCTAAGACTACCATGACTCTCCCAAGGCCTTAAGTCTAAGAACTCTACTCATTTCTGCTCACCTCAGAGACAGCAGTGTCAGCTAGAATTACTTCTGAAGTGTCACAGCTATCTCTATTTTGAATTTTACCATGCCAAAGTACTTTAGCAGACATTAAATGTACTTTCAGATCAGATCAGTCGCTCAGTCGTGTCCGACTCTTTGTGACCCCATGAACCGCAGCACGCCAGGCCTCCCTATCCATCACCAGCTCTCGGAGGTCACCCAGATTCACATTCATCAAGTCAGTGATCCCATCCAGCCATCTCATCCTCTGTCGTCCCCTTCTCCTCCTGCCCTCAATCCCTCCCAGCATCAGAGTCTTCTCCAATGAGTCAACTCTTCGCATGAGGTGGCCAAAATACTGGAGTTTCAGCTTGAGCATCATTCCTTCCAAAGAAATCCCAGGTCTGATCTCCTTCAGAATGGACCAGTTGGATCTCCTTGCAGTCCAAGGGACTCTCAAGAGTCTTCTCCAACACCACAGTTTAAAAGCATCAATTCTTCGGCGCTCAGCCTTCTTCACAGTCCAGCTCTCACATCCATACATGACCACAGGAAACACCATAGCCTTGACTAGGCGAACCTTTGTTGGCAAAGTGATGTCTCTGCTTTTGAATATGCTATCTAGGTTGGCCATAACCTTCCTTCCAAGGAGTAAGCGTCTTTTAATTTCATGGCTGCAGTCACCATCTGCAGTGATTTTGGAGCCCAGAAAAATAAAGTCTGACACTGTTTCCACTGTTTCTCCATCTATTTCCCATGTAGTGATGGGACCAGATGCCATGATCTTCGTTTTCTGAATGTTGAGCTTTAAGCCAACCTTTTCACTCTCCACTTTCACTTTCATCAAGAGGCTTTTTAGTTCCTCTTCACTTTCTGCCATAAGGGTGGTATCATCTGCATATCTGAGGTTATTGATATTTCTCCCAGCAATCTTGATTCCAGCTTGTGTTTCTTCCAGTCCAGCATTTCTCATGATGTACTCTGCATATAAGTTAAATAAACATGGTGACAATATACAGTCTTTACGTACTCCTTTTCCTATTTGGAACCAGTCTGTTGTTCCATGACCAGTTCTAACTGTTGCTTCCTGACCTGCATACAGATTTCTCAAGAGGCAGATCAGGTGGTCTGGTATTCCCATCTCTTTCAGAATTTTCCACAGTTTATTGTGATCTACACAGTCAAAGGCTTTGGCATAGTCAATAAAGCAGAAATAGATGTTTTTCTGGAACTCTCTTGCTTTTTCCATGATCCAGCGGATGTTGGCAATTTGATCTCTGGTTCCTCTGCCTTTTCTAAATCCAGCTTGAACATCAGGAAGTTCACGGTTCACATATTGCTGAAGCCTGGCTTGGAGAATTTTGAGCATTACTTTACTAGCGTGTGAGATGAGTGCAATTGTGTGGTAGTTTGAGCACTCTTTGGCATTGCCTTTCTTTGGGATTGGGATGAAAACTGACCTTTTCCAATCCTGTGGCCACTGCTGAGTTTTCCAAATTTGCTGGCATATTGAGTGTAGCACTTTCACAGCATCATCTTTCAGGATTTGGAACAGCTCCACTGGAATTCCATCACCTCCACTAGCTTTGTTCCTAGTGATGCGCTCTAAGGCCCACTTGACTTCACATTCCAAGATGTCTGGCTCTAGGTCAGTGATCACACCATCATGATTATCTGGGTCGTGAAGCTCTTTTTTGTACAGTTCTTCTGTGTATTCTTGCCACCTCTTCTTAATATCTTCTGCTTCCATTAGGTCCACACCATTTCTGTCCTTTATCGAGCCCATCTTTGCATGAAATGTTCCTTTGGTATCTCTGATTTTCTTGAATAGATCCTTAGTCTTTCCCATTCTGTTGTTTTCCTCTATTTCTTTGCATTGATCGCTGAAGAAGGCTTTCTTATCTCTTCTTGCTATTCTTTGGAACTCTGCCTTCAATTGTTTATATCTTTACTTTAAAACATTATTATTGTCTCATTGATGATGAAACAAGATTCATAAATTTTAAGTCACTTTCTGAAGGTTATGCTTTCACTAAGTGGCAGATTTGAACCAAATGTGCAATGCAGAATACTCTCAATTTGTTTCAATATCCATGAGCCTCCTTAGAAATAAATATGACCACATCACTAGCTTTACAAACAAATATATGTGCATTTATATTTATATACAGGTAACTTTGTTTACATGTAGATATTTTTTTCCCTTTAATGCCATCCCTTTATTTTCCAAAGCCTCCAGAGGTTATGTGGATGAATCACACTATACATCTCATCTAAAAATTTGGGTGTGCAACTGTCTTTGGACACATAGCCCTTGATACTATTAGGCCCATCACACCAAATGGAGGCTCTTGTCATAAACATATGTATCTTTTATATATATATATATATTTTTTTTTATATAGCATTTTGCAAAAGCCTACCAAGTTCTGAATAACCCACTGACTATTCCTCAGGCATCTGCAATCAACAGAATTCTTAGAGAAATGGTGAGTAGAATATATACACACATTTTTTTAAAATACACAATAGAATACTGATTTTAATCTTAAGCGATGTTGTTTGAGCCAATTTATGCCAAAATACTAATTATATGCACATCTGTTTGTGCTGGGGCAGGAGAACGAGAGAAAGATTCTAATTTTAGAAATTAAACTATATACAACCTAAGGAATACACTTGCATTTTGTTGTCAAAATAGAAATATAATGCAAATCCTGTAAATGTCACTCTGGTCTGAAAAAATAGAAAGCAAAGCTTTCACATACATGTAAAATGAACACATCAATTCATTAATGAAGGATGCGGGAAATCTGGGTTCCATCCCTAGGTCATGACAATGTAGAGAAGGGAATGCAACCTACTCCAGTATTCTTGCCTGGATAGTAGCATGGACAGAGGAACCTGACAGGCCATAGTCCATGGGGTTGCAAAGAGTCAGACATGATTGATGACTATCACTTTCAAGAAGTTACAACCGGATAAAAGGACAATCCAAAGAACAGAAACATTTATAGATCAAGAATATTGAAATTAATATGTTTATAAAGGCAAAACTGGATTCTTCCAGAGTAAGGAGAAGAATTAAGTTGTAACCTTAACCAACAGAACTTATTTATGTGTTGGATGACAAGATATACTTTGCCTTGCTATCATTACAACTTGTAAAATTGTTCAAATGCAGTGAAAAGTGGAGTCCCCATAAAATCAGAACCAGGTAAACTGCAAGGGTGTTTGCTAAGGAGTGCCTGGGTTTTTCATGCACACAGCTTTTCCCCTAAAATAATGAGATGCAAAAGTCTTAAAAGCACATGAATTAAATGAATTACCAATATTTTAAGGTTTGATAATATAACCTCTATTGTAATGCTTCAGATAAAACCACATTATCTATATCTAATATTTTACATTTTCTGTATTCTAATTACTCATTTTCTTCCTTAATCACAAACCAATACCCAATAGTTTGATACATATAGAAGGAGAAATAAACAATTAAAATATAACAAGGATGACATTCTTCAATAATCTACCTTGTTGAAAAGTGAATATATTTTGAACATTTGTTAAAAGAGGAAGTTTTTTATCATTTGGAGGGAGGAGCATTTAATTCTTGGGATAATAGGAATTTTTATGAAAAATAAGGAGAATGAAGTAACAGTTAAGATGTCAATATCTCTTCAATCAAATTCAACAGTAATGTTGAAAACACTGCAAGGCACCGTTGATGAACTGAATGGTCTGCTTCCACTTACTGCTAATGAACCTCGTCCTTGCAAATTTTGGTTTGGTAGAAGCTACAGGAGGTAACATGTTTCATTAGGCTTTCAAAGCCTTAAAATGTTAAAGGAGGTTATTTTCCTCCTTCATTTCAAGTGAATTGCTAAAAGCATCATGATGTTCCTCAGTGGAACTTTGAATTTGTTAGTTTCTTTATTAATTTTGACTCTTTTACATTCAAAAAAGTTAACTTTACACCAAACGCAGCATACTTCAACTTCCTGCAGGTTTGAATTGTGCTTAAGCAAATACTCCAAGCACATGGAATTTCCTGAGAAAATTTCAGGACCTTATTTTAGAAAAAGGACTTAAGCAATATTCTTTACAGACTGGAATATGCTAATAAAAAGAGCAATTTTCTTGATTGCACCTAATAGAATCCATAGAACTCTTACATAGTTTTCTAAGTAGTCTTATAAATGTAGGTTGCAGTTGCCCTGAAACTTAACATCTTCCTACTACACATTTGACAAGTGACCTGGCAAAAAATGTGGTCAATAGCTCATTTATGACGTACTCCCTAAGAAATTGTTGCCAGAGATTTGAAACTGCTTCAAGCTGATGTCTTTCAAAACAAAGCACATACTCACACATACAAACACAAAATCACATTGCTGTCAGTGATCTGGAAAATAAGCTTTCAAGCCAGCCATGTGGTGTTCTGGATAATTCAAAAATGAAGAAGAAATGACAACAGTGCAGCCAACAGTTTCTGTATAAGTTTCATTTGCTAAGATTTTCACGTAAGTAACATCTTGTGATTTAATTAATCAGAAGGTGGCACCTGCTTTAATTGCCAATATGGAGAAAAACAGATTTTTTTTGGAATAAAATTTATTTTTGGAAATACATTTTTCCTGTTGATACTATGTAACTAGTTTATTATGCTTTTGAAAGTCTTACTATCTAATAATTTTAAATGTTGATGAGGAGAAAGACGGGGTTTTTTTTCCAACTTGAATAATTTTTTTCCTGGAAATGTGTATTTCCAATTTATAGATAGACAAACTTGCATGTATGTTCACAAATTTCTATTCTCGCATAATTCAATTGTAACAATATATTAAGAAAACCTTTTTGGTTTAATATGTGATGGAAATATATCTTTTACCAAGTAACACAAGAACTTATATAATGATCTCCATTTTTACATTGAGGCACTCAGTTAATATCTCAGGCTAGCATCATTTCAAGAAGAATCTAGCATCTGTTGATTATGGACATGTTAAAAATGAACTTAGCTTAGAATAAGAAGACATTTATTTAATTTTTGTCAGATAACTCAAAACGTTCACATGACACCCATCCTTTCAGGCATTCATTCTACAAGAAAGTGTGATTATATAACCTTTGAAGAGACTTTTAAAAAGAATTAACTGATAAAGTTAATCTGGATGTTTAGAAGACAACCACCAAACTGGAGCAAAAGGTCTCTGCTTCTCTAATGCTTTCTCTAGGAAGCCAGTCTCACCTTAAATATGATAAAAGAGAAAAAGAGGGAAAAGGGGAGGAAGAGAAGGACAGAGGGAGGAAGAAGCAAGGGAGGAGGGAGAGAGAGAGAGAGAAAAATTAACAATGTATTTTCTGTTCTGAAAAATAATAGGGAACTGTTCCCAAGGAAAGACTCTGTGTGTGTGTGTGTGTGTGTGTGTGTGTGTGTGTACTTACTGCTGCCCAGATCTATAATGAACCACAATGCCTTTTCTTTGCACTATGACTTCAGTTTCCACACTTATAATTACTAAATACAGTGAGGCAAATAAAGTTTTCTATTCTGTATTTTGCAATTGTCATTCCTCTTATTTCTTTAAAATTTTAATTGACATTCACCTATAATAGATTTTGGGTATTATATCATACTGTTTTCTGAAGAAAATGTGACTATTTCATTTTATCACACATAATGAAAGAGATAAAACATCCATTGCTCTGTGACTTGGAGAGTTAATAGTGAATTCTCATAAGAAATTGCTTAGTAATAAAATCTGAATTTGAATATGTTACCACTTTGTAAATATTCACAGTAAAATAGAGAGTCAGATCTTCTATAATTGTCAGGAATAAAACCTTGATGATGTTTGAAAAAATCCCCAAAGGCCTGTGAATTTAACTCTTTTAATTTCAGGCTTTCAGAAAAGCTGAAAAACATTTTTCAAATGTAAATAAAACTTTATTCTAAGGAGTCTCAATATTTTATGTCTGTGATACCAGTATAGTCACATGTCATAGTCTATCAGTCTTGGTTGCCAACAGAAACAGATTGGCTACTTTGAGCAGAAAAGGAATTCATATACCCTTGGATAACTCAGAATGATGGAAAACCTGGAGAACAGGATGACATCAATACAGGAAAGGCAATAAAAAATGCAGCCAATAGATAGCCAAGTACACAGGCAAGATCATGCTACAGGTAAGGATAACATTTTCATGGACATCTGTCATCTCCTTTGGAGTCTCAGCTCTACTACTGCTACTCTGAGTAATGCCTAAATATTCTCATGTCTGCTTCATTTACCCAAGATCCAAAATCCAGACCAGTTGACCAAACCTAAGTTTATATAATCAAAACTAAGTGCCCACACTTGAATTTTAGAAGCAGGAGGAGGGGCCCTTTCTTTCACTAAGATTCATTTGCAGAAGACATTTCCAAGTGATAGAGTGCTTAGATACTATCTAGCCAATGTATGAAAAAGGCCATTACACGTGCTCTAAGCAGGTGAGTTTGTAAAAACTTGTACGTGAAAGGTATATATTTGCTGTCAAGCTAATTTAGTGGAGATTCTCTATTTTAACTATTATCTAAGAAAATAGTTCAATTATACCTACATATTTAGATTCTTCTATACAAAATTCTTTGGCTTATTATAATGAATATATTGAAGAATTTATCAGATTTTCTATTTTATTTGATATAGTCTTGAATAGTGGAGTTGATGTGAATTTTAAGGTTAATTTATAAATAATAATAAATGCAATTTGGGGAGATAGATTTATATAGATAGATATGTTGTTGCTGTTGTTCTGTCCCTCAGTCATGTCTGACTGTTTGCAACCCCATGGACTGAAGCGCTTCCCTCTCCTTCACTATCTCCCGAAGCTTGTTCAAACTCATGTCCACTGAGTCAGTGATGCCATCCAACCACCTCATCCTCTACCATCCCTTTCTCCTCCTGCCCTCAATCTTTCTCAGTGTCAGGGTCTTTTCAAATGAGTCAGTTCTTTGCATCACGTGGCCAATATTGCAGTTTCCTGCTTCAGTATCAGTCCTTCCAATGAATGTTCAAGACTGATTTCCTTTAGGATCAACTGGTTTGATTTCCTTGCAGTCCAAGGGACTCTCTCAAGAGTCTTCTCCAACACAACAGTTCAAAAGCATCAACTCTTTGGCATTCAGCTTTCTTTATAGTCCAGCTCTCACATTCACACACGACTACTTGACAACCAGTAGCTTTGACTAGACAGACCTTTGTTGCCAAATATCTCTGCTTTTAATATGCTGTCTAAGTTGGTCATAGCTTTTCTTCCAAGGAGCACGCATCTTTTAATTTTATGGCTACAGTCACCATCTGCAGTGATTTTGGAGACCAAAAATATAAAGTCTTTCACTGTTTCCATTGTTTCCCCATCTATTTGCCATGAAGTGATGGGACTGGATGCCATGTTCTTTGTTTTAGAATGTGGAGATTTAAGCCAGCTTTTTCACTCTCCTCTTTCTCTTTCAAAAGGCTCTTTAGTTCCTCTTCAATTTCTGCCATAAGGGAGGTGTCATCTATGTATCTGAGGTTATTGATATTTCTCCTGGCAATCTTGATTCCAACTTGTGCTTCACCTAGCCCAGCATTTCGCATGATGTACTCAGCGTATAAGTTAAATAAGCAGGGTGACAATATACAGCCTTGACATACTCCTTTCCCAATTTTGAACTAGTTTGTTGTTCCATGTACGATTCTAACTGTTGCTTCTTGACTTGCATACAGATTTCTCAGGAGGCAGGTAAGTTCGTCTGGTATTCCCATCTCTTTAAGAATTTTCCACAGTTTGTTATAACCTCCACAGTTTGTTATGATCTACACAGTCAAAGGCTTTGGCATAATAAATAAAGAAGAAATATATGTTTTTCTGGTTTTCTCGTGCATTTTTGATGAGCTAACAGATGTTGGCAATTTATCTCTGGTTCCTCTGCCTTTTCTAAATACAGCCTGAACATCTGGAAGTTCACAGTTCATGTACTGTTGAAGCCTGGCTTGGAGAATTTTGAGCATTACTTTGCTAGAGTGTGAGATGAGTGCAATTGTGTAGTAGTTTGAACATTCTTTGGCATTGCCCTTCTTTGGGACTGGAATGAAAACTGATCTTTTCCAGTCCTGTGGCCAATGCTGAGTTTTCCAAATTTGCTGGCATATTGAGTCCAGCACTTTCACAGCATCATCTTTTAGGATTTGAAATAGCTCAACTGGAATTCCATCATCTCCCCTAGCTTTGTTCATAGTGATGCTTCCTAAGGCTACTTGACTTCAAATTCCAGGATGTCTGGCTCTAGCTGAGTGATCACACCATCATGGTTATCTGGGTCATGAAGATCATTTTTGTATAGTTCTGTGTAATCTTGCCACCTCTTCTTAGTATCTTCTGCTTCTGTTAGGTCCCTACCATTTCTATCCTTTATTGTGCCCATCTTTGCATGAAATGTTCCCTTCGTATCTCTAATTTTCTTGAAGAGATGTCTAGTCTTTCCCTTTCTGTTGTTTTCCTCTATTTCTTAGCATTGATCACTGAGGAAGGCTTTCTTATCTCTCCTTGCTATTCTTTGGAACTTTGCCTTCACTTGTGTATATCTTCTCTTTTCTCCTTTGTCTTTGGCTTCTCTCCTTTTATCAGCTATTTGTAAGGCCTCCTATGACAACCATTTTGCCTTTTTGAATTTCTTTTTCTTAGGGATGGTCTTGATCTCTGCCTCCTGTACAATGTCACGAACATCAGTCCCTAGTTCTGCAGGCACTCTATCAGATCGAATCCTTTGAATCTATTTTTCATTTCCACTGTATAATCATAAGGTATTTGATTTAGGTCATACCTGAATGATCTAGTGGTTTCCCCAGTTTTCTTCAATTTAGATATGAATTTTGCAGAAAGGAGTTCATGGTCTCAGCGACAAACATCTCCTGGTCTTGTTTGTGCTCACTGTATAGAGCTTTTCCACCTTTGGCTGCAAAGAATATAATCAATAACATTTCAGTATTGACTATCTGGTGATATCCATGTGTAGAGTCATCTCTCATTTTGCAGGAAGAGGGTGTTTGCTAAGACCAGTGCATTTTCTTGACGAAACAGTCAGATCAGATCAGATCAGTTGCTCAGTCGTGTCCAACTCTTTGCGACCCCATGAACTGCACCACGCCAGGCCTCCCTGTCCATCACCAACTCCCGGAGTTCACTCAGACTCACATCCATCGAGTCAGTGATGCCATCCAGCCATCTCATCCTCTGTCGTCCCCTTCTCCTCCTGCCCCCAATCCCTCCCAGCATCAGAGTCTTCTCCAATGAGTCAACTCTTCGCATGAGGTGGCCAAAATACTGGAGTTTCAGCTTTAGCATCATTCCTTCCAAAGAAATCCCAGGGCTGATCTCCTTCAGCCCTGGATCTCCTTGCTTGGATCTCCTTGCAGTCCGAAGGACTCTCAAGAGTCTTCTCCAACACCACAGTTCAAAAGCATCAATTCTTCAGCGCTCAGCCTTCTTCACAGTCCAGCTCTCACATCCATACATGACCACAGGAAAGACCATAGCCTTGACTAGGCGAACCTTTGTTGGCAAAGTGATGTCTCTGCTTTTGAATATGCTATCTAGGTTGGCCATAACCTTCCTTCCAAGGAGTAAGCGTCTTTTAATTTCATGGCTGCAGTCACCATCTGCAGTGATTTTGGAGCCCAGAAAAATAAAGTCTGACACTGTTTCCACTGTTTCTCCATCTATTTCCCATGTAGTGATGGGACCAGATGCCATGATCTTCATTTTCTGAATGTTGAGCTTTAAGCCAACCTTTTCACTCTCTACTTTCACTTTCATCAAGAGGCTTTTGAGTTCCTCTTCACTTTCTGCCATAAGGGTGCTGTCATCTGCATATCTGAGGTGATTGATATTTCTCCCAGCAATCTTGATACCAACTTGTGTTTCTTCCAGTCCAGCATTTCTCATGATGTACTCTGCATATAAGTTAAATAAGCAGGATGACAATACAAAGCTTTGACGTACTCCTTTTCCTATTTGGAACCAATCTGTTGTTCCATGACCAGTTCTAACTGTTGCTTCCTGACCTGCATACAGATTACTTAAGAGGCAGATCAGGTGGTCTGGTATTCCCATCTCTTTCAGAATTTTCCACAGTTTATTGTGATCTACACAGTCAAAGGCTTTGGCATAGTCAATAAAGCAGAAATAGATGTTTTTCTGGAACTCTCTTGCTTTTTCCACGATCCAGCAAATGTTGGCAATTTGATCTCTGGTTCCTCTGCCTTTTCTAAAACCAGCTTGAACATCAGGAAGTTCACGGTTCACATATTGCTGAAGCCTGGCTTGGAGAATTTTGAGCATTACTTTACTAGCGTGTGAGATGAGTGCAATTGTGCGGTAGTTTGAGCATTCTTTGTCATTGCCTTTCTTTGGGATTGGGATGAAAACTGACCTTTTCCAATCCTGTGGCCACTGCTGAGTTTTCCAAATTTGCTGGCATATTGAGTGTAGCACTTTCACAGCATCATCTTTCAGGATTTGGTAAATAAGATACTTAGATATAGAGATAGATAGAGATAACTTTCCTTTTCTCAATGTTCCCTAGTATGGGAAAAATTTGCAAGACATGATTTTGCTTAAAGTTTCCTTAGTAAAAACAACAATCAAAACAAATAGGCAAAAATCTCTCTCACTCAAAATTTGTCTACTGTTGTTTAGAATAGAATTATCATTTATCTTAAACCTTTAGTTCAAGTAAGGGTTTTCTTAGTAGTAGTTTGGCTTCCATGACAATTATGTATTTTAAATGTAGAGAAGTTTAAAATATTTTATATCACATTTAATATTTCAGGTTTTTTTACATTTTTATTTTATATTGGAATAGAATTGATTAACAATGTTGTATTAGTTACAGGTATATAGCAAAGTGGTTCAGTTATATATCTATTATTTTTCAAATTCTTTTCCCATTTATATTATTACAGAGTATTGAGCAGAGTTCCCTGTGCTACACATTAGGTCCTTGTTGGTTATCTATTTTAAATATGCAGTGTGTACATGTCAATCTCAAACTCCCAATCTATCCTCCTACTCTTAGTATTTCAGTTTTAATATGCATTTTTCTTGTGTTCTTAATTCAATGCATCAAACAGGATTATGTGTGTGAGCAGGCTATAAATGAATCATATTAAAAATAAATATCAAGCCTAATTACCCTTGGGAATGTAGCTTTGCAGAACATCCCAGTATTCCAAATCAGATCAACCTGTCTCCCTTTTATATTGAAATTATAGTAATGTTAGTTTAAGTACAGATAAGTTCTGAAGACATGGAACTTTTCAGAAAGCCTATAAACTGAATTCCAGATTTCTGTCCCAGAGAAGAAACTTTACTGAGATTCTGTTATCTATGAAATTTCTACATTAATAATTTGAATACTGTTACAATGAGAAAAAAAAGAGTCAAAAATTATCAATCTGAAAAAAAAAAAAAAAAAAAAAAAACACAAAAGTAAAAGTACATTAATTAGCTGGATAACACATTCATGGCTAATTTTTTTTAGGTCCTTTATTTAATACCAACATGGACAATGAGGGACTACAGTCAGAGAAATAGGTGTAGAAATTATTTTCCTAATGCAATGGGCTTTAAATCTTGGGAAAAGTGATTGAGGCTCCTGTATCTACCTATATTCCTTAATAATCAGTTATTGTTATTCAGTCACTCAGTTGTGTCTGACTCTTTGGGTCCCCATGAACTGCAGCACATCAGGCTTCCCTGTCCTTTACTATCTTCCGTAGTTCACTCAAACTCATGTATACTAAGTCAGTGATGCCATCCAACCATCCAATCCTCTGCCACCCCATTCTCCTCTGGCCCTCAGTCTTTCCCAGCATCAGAGTCTTTTCCAATGAGTTGGCTCTTTGCATCAGGTGGACTGAGTATTCTGACTTAAAATGTGATATTCTTTTATTCACGACACATTTAGTGAGTGCATACTTTTACCAAAACAGTGTTATTGTATAAGGATGAAGGATCACAATAGATTGAAAGAGATCCAAAATGATTAGAACACAAATTTTACAAAGTTTGTAACATAACATCACAACACAAACACTGCAAATATGTTTATGATGTGTTTGGGGAGTACTGAAGACACAGCAATTAACTGTATGCAGGAGGCAGAAAAGACTTCCCAGAAGAGCTGACGTTGAAATTTGATCTTGTAATATGGCAATGCTGTGCTGATTGTAAACTGCAATACAATTTTGATAAATATGCTATTGATTCCTCATATAGAGCAATATATGTCAAAATAGTAAAATTCATTTTAATGTATGGCCAAAACATTACCACTTATATACATCAAACGCAAAACATTACCACTTATATACATCAAATGCAAATCTGACACCCCACTGCCTCCCACTTCTTTCTTCCCATCCCTGTTGAATTCATTGTAGTCAGGTTTCTGTTCCTACACCTCAGTAAAACTCTGTGTCATAAGTGATCTTCATGTTGCTAAATCCAAATGCAATCTCTCAGTCCTTGTCTTACTTGACCTGGTTAGTACATCGCTTTAAGAAAGTGAAAGTTGCTCAGTCAGTGTCCGACGCTGCGATGCTGTGGACTGTCCATGGAATTCTCCAGGCCAGAATACTGAGCAGTAGCCTTTCCCTTCTCCAGGGGATCTTCCCAACACAGGGATCAAACCCAAGGCTCCAGCATTGCAGGCAGATTCTTTACCACCTGAGCTACAAGGGAAGCTCGAGAACACTGGAGTGGGTAGCCTATCCCTTCTCCAGGGGATCTTCCCAACCCAGGAATCAAACCGATCCAGGTTTTCCGCATTGCAGGTGGATTCTTTACCAACTGAGCTATCAGGGAATCCTGCTTATCCTTTTTAAAAGTATTTTAAAAAGTATTTTCAATATTCAGCTTCCATAAAACCACATGTCTATTTTTCTTATTTTTAGCTACTCCTTTTCAGATTCCTCCTTTTCTTCCAAATGAGGGTACATTCTTCAAACTGCTTCTTTTTCTGCTTCACTCAATCCCTAGGAGATATTATTCAATCTCTCAGCTTTAAGTGGTCTCTGCATGCTGCTCCATATCTGTATCTCTAGCTGAAAAGTGAGCACCAAACTCAAGATGTATCCAACCACACACTCAGTAGCTCCACTTGTAACGGTCAAGGAAACATCCACACTTACAGGTGTTAAATCTGATCTTTGCATATTTCTCCTGCTGTCATCCTCATCTCAGGAAATGAAATTCCATTCTTTCAGCTGTTTGAACCTAAAATTTCAAGTCATCTTTGACATCTTTCTCTTAGACTCCACATCTGGTTCATCATTAAGTCCTGTCAACTCTAACTTCAAAATACATCTAGAACATGATGACTTCTCTTCCCTACCCTGGTCTCAGCCACATCGTTGCTTGCCTGGATTTTCAAAATAGGCTTTGAACTGGTCACTCTGATTCTAGTCTAGACTTCTTCACTCTGTTTCAACATTGGAATCATAGCAAGCCTGTCAGATCTGCTAAAAATCCTCTCATACCTCGTATTTCTCCATATCACTGAGTAGAGCCAAAATTTTTGCTATGAATCTCAAAGTCCTATGTTATCCAATATTTCATTCTCCCTATGCTATGCTATGCTATGCTAAGTCACTTCAGTCATGTCCGACTCTGTGTGACCCCATAGATGGCAGCCCACCAGGCTCCCCCATCCCTGGGATTCTCCAGGCAAGAATACTGGAGTGGGTTGCCATTTCCTCCTCCAATGCATGTAAGTGAAAAGTGAAAGTGAAGTCACTCAGCCGTGTCCGACTCTTAGCGACCACATGGACTGCAGCCTACCAGGCTCTTCCGTCCATGGGATTTTCCAGGCAAGAGTACTGGAGTGGGGGGCCATTGCCTTCTCCGCCCTATGCTATAATTCCCTATAATTCATCCCCATATTCATTCAACTCCAGTCACATTAGCCTTCATAGTGTTTTTCATACAGCCCAAACATGCTCCCACTTCCTGTATCCACATGCGCTCTGCCATCCACCTGTAATGAACTTCCCCGCAGATCAGCATGGATTGATCCATACTTTTCTTTAGTGGAAAAAAAAAGAGAGAGAGAGAGTGAAAGTCACTCAGTCGTGTCTAACTCTGTGATTCCATGAACTATAGCCTGCCAGGTTTCTCTGTCCCTGGAATTCTCCAGGCAGGAGTACTGGAGTGGGTTGCCAATTCCTTCTCCAGGGCATCTTTCCAACCCAGGTATTGAACCTGGGTCTCCTGCATTACAGGCAGATTCTTTACCATGTGAGCCGCCAAGGGAAGCCACTTTCCTTTAGTCATTCCTCAACTTCACCTTTTCAGTGAAATCTTACTCTTTCTAAAAGTGTAATTTCCATCATAATTATTTGTATCCCAGTTTGTTTTAATTTTCTCTTTTAGCACTTGTAACTGTCACTATGTAATTTACTCATTTATCTTTTTTTATTTTTCATCTTTCCAAACAGAATATGCTTCATTATGATAGAGAAATTTTTATGTTTTTTCACTATATCTCTAATATTTAGAAGCAGTGTCTGACACATAATAGTTGTTCAATAGATGCTTGTTAAATAAATATATGTATATAGCAGAGATTAAGGAGTATAGAAATAAGAATCAGTACTGAGTATTTATTCTTCTGTGCTGTGAAAGTTACTGAAAAAGAAGTATGAATATGTATGTTGTTGTTGTTTAGTTGCTAAGCCATGTCTAACTCTTTGTGACCCCATGGCTGCAGCTCACCAGTCTCCTCTGTCCATGGGATTTCCCAAGCAAAAATACTGGAGTGGCTTGCCATTTCCTTCTCCAGGGGATTGTCTTGACCCAGGAATTGAAATTGTGTCTCTAATTGGCAGGCAGATTCTTTACCACTTAGCCACCATATTTTCTGCTAAATCAGAGGCCCTTTCAACTAGGAGGAGTGTGAGAGCAATACATCAGGTATGAACCCCTGTCCCAAAGTCTACACTGATTTCTTCCCAGGCCAGAATTCCAGCTAACAGTTGAGGTGGTGACAGTTCTAAAGCTGAACTTTAACAAATATTGGCATTCTTTTCATGAAAGAATGTATTTCCCAACTTTTCCTCTATTTTCTCTAAAGATTTACCCTATTTTAGCCCTCGCCAAAGACTCATTTTATTTGGCTTGATGTTTCTAATTGGGATTATTCTCTCCACTGAAGGATTTGCAAATATATACATGGTCAACCTTGTGCATAATATTGTGATTTTTGCCACCTCATGTTCTCTTAGCTTCCAGATATTCATATGAAATATTTCCACCAGAATATATAAGATTAACTCCTCGGCTTTCAAACAATTTCAATTAAAATCAGCAACACACTATGCTAGATTTCTTAGTTTTAAAAATTACTATTTTTATTAATAAACAAATGGGACCTAATTAAACTTAAAAGCTTATGCACAACAAAGGAAACTATAAGCAAGGTGAAAAGACAGCCTTCAGAATGGGAGAAAATAATAGCAAATGAAGCAACAGACAAACAACTAATCTCAAAAATATACAAGCAACTCCTACAGCTCAATTCCAGAAAAATAAATGACCCAATCAAAAAATGGGCCAAAGAACTAAATAGACATTTCTCCAAAGAAGACATACAGATGGCTAACAAACACATGAAAAGATGCTCAACATCACTCATTATCAGACAAATGCAAATCAAAACCACTATGAGGTACCATTTAACACCAGTCAGAATGGCTGCAATCCGAAAGTCCTCAAGCAATAAATGCTGGAGAGGGTGTGAAGAAAAGGGAACCCTCTTACACTGTTGGTGGGAAGGCAAACTAGTACAGCCACTTTGGAGAACAGTATGGAGATTCCTCAAAAAACTGGGAATAGAACTGCCTTATGATCCAGCAATCCCACTGCTGGGCATACACACTGAGAAAACCAGAATTGAATGAGACACGTGTACCCCAATGTCCATAGCAGCACTGTTTACAATAGCCAGGATTTTGAAGCAACCTAGATGTCCATCCGCAGATGAATGGATAAGAAAGCAGTGGTACATATACACAATGGAGTATTACTCAGCCATTAAAAAGAATACATTTGAATCAGTTCTAATGAGGTGGATGGAACTGGAGCCTATTATACAGAGTGAAGTAAGCCAGAAAGAAAAACACAGTATACTAATGCATATATATGGAATTTAGAAAGATAGTAACAATAACCCTGTTTACGAGACAGCAAAAGAGACACTGATGTATAGAACAGTCTTTTGGACTCTGGGAGAGGGAGAGGGTGGGATGATTTGGGAGAATAGCATTGAAATATGTAAAATATCATATCTGAAATGAGACGCCAGTCCAGGTACGATGCCTGATAACGGATGCCTGGGGCTGGTGCACTGGGTCAACCCAGAGGGATGGTATGGGTAGGGAGGAGGGAGGAGGGTTCAGGGTGGGGAGCACATGTATACTTGTGGCAGATTCATTTTGATGTATGACAAAAGCAATACAATATTGTAAAGTTAAGCAAAATGAAATTTTAAAAAAATACTATTTTTAGTGGGATTTTAAAAAGTTATCAATCTCGACTGGTATTGTTTTTAGATGCCCTAACTTATATAATGGCAACCCACTCTAGTATTCTTGCCTGGAGAATCCCATGGACAGAGGAGCCTGGCATGCTACAGTCCATGGGATCGCAAGAGTCAGATACGACATAGGGACTAAACCACCACCACACCAACTTATATAACAGAGAAAAGCTGAGATCTCAGTCGCTTATCTTGACTGAAATTTACTTTTCATTTATGCCAAAACCAAGTATGTAACAGCACACATGAGGTGACGGGTACTTTCTTCCATGGAGGTACTCAAGGACCAGCTGATGAAGAATCCACAGTCTTCCACATTCAACTTTACTTAGTCACTCAGTCATGTCCAACTCTTTATGACCCCATGGACTGCAGCATGCCAGGCCTCCCAGTCCATCACCAACTCCCAGAGTTTACTCAAACTCATGTCCATCGAGTCAGTGATGCCATCCAACCATCTCAGCCTGTCATATCCTTCTCTTCCTGCCATCAATCTTTCCCACCATCAGGGTCTTTTCTAGTGAGTCAGTTCTTTGCATCATGTGGCCAAAGTATTGCAGTTTCAGCTTAGCATCAGTCCTTCCAATGAATATTCAGGATTGATTTCCTTTAGGATGGACTGATTGGATCTCCTTTCAGTCCAAGGAACTCTCAAGAGTCTTCTCCAACACCACAGTTCAAAAGTATCAATTCTTCAGCACTCAGCTTTCTTTATAGTCCAGCTCTCACATCCATTCATGACTACTAGAAAAACCATAGCTTTGACTAAAAGGAACTTTGTTGGCAAAGTAGCATCACTACTTTTTAATATGCTGTCTAGCTTGGTCATAGCTTTTCTTCCAAGGTTTCATGGCTTCAGTCATCATCTGGAGTGATTTTGGAGCCCAGGAAAATAAAGCCTGTCACTGTTTCCACTGTTTTCCCGTCTATTTGCCATGAAGTGATGGGACCGGATGCCATGATCTTTGTTTTTTGAGTGTTGAGCTTTAAGCCAGCTTTTTCACTATTCTCTTTCACTTTCATCAAGAGGCTCTTTAGTTCTTCTTCACTTTCTGCCATAAGGGTGGTGTCATCTGCATAACTGAGGTTGATATTTCTTCTGGAAATCTTGATTCTGCTTGTGCTTCATCCAGCCCAGCATTTCATATGATGTATTCTGCATATAAGTTAAACAAACAGGGTGATAATATACAGTCTTGACATACTCCTTTCCCAATTTGGAACCAGTCTGTTGTTACGTATCCAGTTGTAACTGTTCCTTCTTCATCTGCATACAGATTTCTCAGGAAGCAGGTAAGGTGGTCTGGTATTCCCATTTCTTGAAGAATTTTCCACAGTTTGTTTTGATCTACACAATAAAAAACTTTGGTGTAATTAATAAAGCAGAAGTAGATGTTTTTCTGGAATTCTCTTGCTTTTTCTATGATCCAGCAGATGCTGGCAATTTGATCTCTGGCTCTTCTGCCTTTTCTAAATACAGCCTGAACATCTAGAATTCACAGTTAATATACTGTTGAAGCATGGCTTGGAGAATTTGGGGAATTACTTTGCCAACATGTGAAATGAGTGCAATTGTGTGCTAGTTTGAACATTCTTTGGCATTGCTTTTCTTTGAGATTGGAATGAAAACAGACCTTTTCCAGTCCTGTGATCTCCAAATTTGCTGGCATATTGAGTACAGCACTTTCACAGCATCATCTTTTAGTAGTTCAACTGGAATTCCATCACCTTCACTAGCTTTGTTCATAGTGATGCTTCCTAAGGCCCACTTTCCCTTGCATTCCAGGATGTCTTGTTCTAGGTGAGTGATAACACCATTGCGGTTATCTGGGTTATGAAGATCTTATTTGTATAGTTCTGTGTAATCTTGCCACCTCTTCTTAATATCATCTGCTTCTGTTAGGTCCCTACAATTTCTGTCCTTTATTGTGCCCATCTTTGCATGAAATGTTCCCTTGGTATCTCTAATTTTCTTGAAGAGATGTCTAGTCTTTCCCTTTCTGTCGTTTTCCTCTATTTCTTTGCATTGATCCGTGAGGAAGGCTATCTTATCTCTCCTTGCTTTTCTATGGAACTCTGCATTCAGTTGGGTATATCTTTCCTTTTCTCCTTTGCCTTTAGCTTCCACTCCCCTAAAGTTCTATCCAGTCATTTCATTCAGGTTGACGTCTAGTATCTTCTAGTGATATTAATAAAAAAGTTAATAAAAAATATTAATACAAGTCCTTGCCTTACAGGCTAAAGGCAAAAATTTATGAATCCCTGCAAAGCAGACATTTTGAACAGCTCCTACACATGAAGAGATGCACATTACCTGATGAGGCTTGGAGTTTAATTTCTGGGAACATCCCCTTTATCCATTTTTCCCCTGGTTCTTTTCTCCATCTTTTGAAAAATCCCTGATCATCATAGCCACACCTGACATTGATGTGAGATCAGGCCCTTCATTGGGGCTGCAGAAGATTTGGAAGTCTGATTCCTGCTCTAGTGAGAAAGCCTCATTCTTAATCTGATATTTATTATAGGCCATTAGATTGTCCAAAGCTATTTCAATTTAACTTTCTGTTTTGTAAGTGTAATGGCAGCTTTATTCCCATCCCTTTAAACTCCCAAATTTCTGTGCTTTCATCATTTTCTTTGATTTCTTGATCCAGACCTGGAAGTAGGATATATCATTTCCATTCATAATTTATGGGCCAGTAAGCCAGATGTCAGTCATGTGGCCCTACCCAACTTCAGGCTAGGAATGAAGTCTAGTTGAGGACTCAGCAGAAAGGAAACCAATTTGGTAAGCAGTCAGCTGATTTCTGCAATAACTATTCAGTTTAAAGGATTGTTACAGTTTGGAGGGTAAAGATTTTTGTTTTGTTTTAAAGTTTCCTGATAGACAAGGATGATAAGAAAGTCTTAGAACTTCTGCGAAATACACTGTAATGTTCCTGAGGATTCTTATTTTGCAAACTTTTGCTCTAATAGTAATAGCTTGATTTTTAAAACTGAAAAATACAATGCATATATTTTAGTTTTGAAGTAATAAAAGACTCATTTTGCCATGTCTTTCTTTGGCTTGGTTTTAGAATCATGTGCTTTGAATCTGCTTCTTGTCTGTCTTCCCCACTACGTTCTTAGTTCACGAAAGCCAGTTTTCATTGTTGTATACCCATACTAATCTGGGGAGTTATTCAAGACTCAGGGGAATAGAAGAAAGTATGAATGCATTCTTATGAATCTTTAAGAAATCAACTAATCATAATATCACTGTGATCAACTGTCCCTAGTGAAATATTTAAGCATTAGAAGAAACATGTTTCCAAGACAGTATGAGTTATTCTTTGGTGAAAGTACAGATTCATCAAGTCAAATTATCTTTTTAATTTATGTATGAATGACTAGTGTGTGGAATTTTTTCATGCAGAAGTCCCAAGAACAATCTTAGAATGAGAAAAAAGGCTGCAGGGTGTTATTTCCAAGATAGGTTTTTCCCATTAGAGCACTATAGATTCTAACTCCTTTTAGTAGTTCAGCTACAATTCATGACAGGGATAAAAATGTGAGCTTACTGGGACACCCTGCAAATAAGGAATTTTTTTTCCTTGTGAGCAGTAATTAAAGTATGACCAGCCTAAATATCTCTAAATTTCCTTGATGGAGGCTTCTAGGACAAATCAACAAGCAGTAAAATTTGTCTAGGCTTCCCAGGTGGCGCTAATGGTAGAGAACCTGCTTGTCAATGAAGGAGACTTAAGAGACCCAGGTTCAATCCCTGCATTGGGAAGATCCCCTGAAATAGGAAATGGCAACCCATTCCAGCACTCTTGCCTGGAGAAGCCTATGGACAGAGGAACCAGGCGGGCTATGGTCCATAGGGTTGCAGCGTCAGACACAACTGAAGCAACTTAGCTCTTTAAAAATAATAACTTAGACAATTACCTCTAGCTTTCACCTCTAATTATCATTTTACTTTCATCATCATTAGTTTTAATCTCTAGTAGATGACCTGTGTAAAGCTAAGGCTTGTCTTCATTGTGAATCACTTTCAAGGCTATTGACACCTTGTTATAGACTGAAAGAGTCTGTCCCTTCAAAATTCATATTAAGCTGAAATCCTAATCCCCAATATGATGGTATTATGTGAGGCCTTTGAGAGGTGATTAGATCATGGGAGTGAAACTTTGATAAATGAGATACATTGGGTTTCCCACGTGGCACCAGTCATAAAGAACTCTCCAGCAAATGCAGGAGATGCATAAGAGATGCTGGTTTGATCCCTGGGTAGGGAAGATCCCCTGGAGGAGGGCACTGCAACACACTCCAGTACTCTTGCCTGGAGAATCCCATGGACAGAGGAGCCTGGCAGGCTACAGTCCATAGGGTCACAAAGAGTTGGATACAATTGAAATGACTTAGCACACAAGCACATGCCCTACTAAAGAAACCACAGAGAGCTGTCTTGCCCCTTCTGATAAGAGAAGACAAAGCAAGAAAACTACCGTCTGTGAACCAGAAGGCGTGAGATCTCGGCACCTTAATATAAGAGTTTTCAATCTCCAGAACTATGAGCCATAAATGATGTTTGTATCAGACACCCAGTCTATAACTATATATACCCATGTGAGCGAGGGTTTTGTCTGTAGACAGCTCCTTGCATTCTTCTGGAATCACAAGGAAAATATCTTTGGTATTGATATGAAGACACAGTACTTTTCATGCTTCTGAAAATGTATGGAAAACATACATTTTCTTTCTCAGCTACTCAGCGAGTTATATTTTGTCTTTATTTTTCTCAGAATAGCCAAAGAGTATTCTTTAATATATATATTTATAATGTCTACTACAAGCACTTCAAAAAATTTCTATCACCACATTACAAATTGGATAAAGTTTTAGAGCATCTTAATTCAGTAATTTGTCTTGCTAAATATGAAAAAGTGAAGAGTTTTATTTCCTTTGACTTTGAACTTGGGAACTAGAGTCAGGGTTTTTTTGTTATTGTTGTTGTTGTTGTTTTCCCTTTGACTCATTAAAGCTTGAATTCTATCATCCATTTAATTTTATCCTCATTATACATTTTATTTTTACTAGTTACCACAGACTTAATGATTCTAAATATATAGTCTGTCGGCTCAGGACATCTGCAATAAGCATTTTTTTAAAAACTTGATTATGGTACATAAAACCTTTAGAGAATTACACAAAGCCTATACTATTCACTCCATTTTTAATTCATCCCTTCAAATTAATGGTTTCTATTAATTAGACAACAAAAACTGAAAAGGGAAAAAATTGAAGGTGCAGCGTTTTTCATCTAAAGGTACACTGCTGTAAGAGATGTTAAACAGTTGAGCTAGGTTTTAATGAATTCTGAGATAAGTTTTAATTAGAGTTGACATATGAACTGAATAGTTCTACAGTACCTTATACATGAAGGGTTCTTTTAAAAACTAAAACCTAGAATTATTATATGTAATTAATGTTACAAATGAAAAGGTATGAATGGCACATTTTTGATGCCAGGAGAATATTAATTCAGACCGCATTCCTAATAAGCTTCCAGTTCACACTGGCCGCCATTTGCTAACTGTGCCATATTTCATGAAAGTTAACATTTGGACATCTAGTCCGTGAACAAAAAGTATAAGGACATTAAGCTTCTGCTGCTGTTTAGTTGCTCAGTCATGTCGGACTCTTTGGAACACCATGGACTGTAGAACTCCAGGCTACTCTGTCTATGGGATTTCCCAGGCAAGAATACTGGAGTGGGTTGTCACTTCCTTCTCCAGAGGATCTTCTCAACCCAGGGATTGAACCCAAGGGTCCTGCCTTGCCGGTGGATTCTTTACCACTTGAGCCACCTGGGAAGCCACCAAGGACAGTGTATTTGTTGTTATTGTGCTTGTAATTTCTCGAATTAATTTAATTCTAGATCTACATGATTTTTTAACTGTTGTTCTTTAAAATATTCCACACATGCCAACTGGCAGATCCAGTCAATGGTGAAGAATTTCAACAACCACACAGTTCAGGTAAACTTAATAGACAGTAATGCTGCAAATGTACCAACTGTGCCAACTTCTATTAGAGCACATGTCTTATTAGTTAGCCAACAGATAAATGACTCACTTTAAAGGAGAAATTTATCTGGCCCACTGGACAGTGAGGTAGAATTCCTGTAACTCATCTAATTCAGTACTGAAGAGACAGAATGAGGTTATTTTAAAATACTGTTCTACCCCACACTTTAGAAAGTATTCAGACAAGCATCAAAACTGCTTTCAAGGTCACCTAATAATTTTATGTTACTGAAAATCACAAAATATGGTTCTTGACAAAAACTCTTTTTAATTCATATCAAAATTAACAATGTGAAAAAGTACATGCAAAAGTATCTTGTTAAAGTAATAAAAGATCTCCTGGCAGACTTTATGATAGTGACAAAAATGTAACCTAGAAGAGTTTCAAGTCAGTTTTAAGAAACTACAGATTAGCTTAAAATATCATCAGAAACATCATTATCAACATCATTATTATAATACAGATAATAATATACATAGGGCTTCCCTGATAGCTCAGTTGGTAAAGAAACCACCTGCAAGGCAGGAGACCCTGGACTTCCTGGGTTGGAAAGATCTGCTGGAGAAGGGATAATCTACCCACTGCAGTATTCTTGGGCTTCCCTTGTGGCTCAGCTGGTAAAGAATCTGCCTGCAATGCCAGAGACCTGGGTTCAATCTCTGGGTTGAGAAGATCCCCTGGAGAAGGGAAAGGGTACCCACTCTGGTATTCTGGCCTAGAGAATTTCATGGACTATCCCCATGAGGTCGCAAAGAGTGGGACACAACTGAGTGACTTTCACTTTCATTCTTTGAGCTGCACCACTTCATGGGCACTATAAAAAAAAATAAGGATCCTGTCCTATCGAAACAAATCAGGCTATGGTTAGTATTAATCTATATCAAGGGTCAGTATACTTTTTCTCTGAAGAGTCAAACAGTAAACATTCTAGGCAAAAGCTGCGTTGCAACTATTCAATTTTGACATTGTAGCATGAGAGCAGCCTTAGGCCATAGATAAATGATTTGATGTGACCTGTTTCAATAAAACTTTATTTATGTACACAAATTACTCTGCATAATTTTTGCTTTGTAATATATTCTTCTCTTGATTTTTTTCTAACCATTAACAAATTTAAAAATCATTCTTAATCTGTGGGCTGTCAGAAACAGGTGGTACCCTGGATTTGGTCCATGGAACAAGATTTGATCTATGGGACATAGCTTTCCTGGTACAGGCTCACTTTATATCTATTGACCCAACCTAATTATTGTTTCCCCTTTCAATCTCATAGTTTTTGTTATAAACAATATATTACATGGTCACCCTAGCTACAGTGAACATTTATCCAAATTATATGGTCACCCTAGCTACAGTGAACATTTATCCAAACAAAACCCAACAAAACATGCAAGATATCAGTTTTACAGCAGACATACATGTAAAAAAATATTTTACCTATAAATATCAATAAATCAGCATTGTTAAAAGTAAATGTTATTTGATATCTGACTTACATTTGAAGTGTACATTTGAAGGCATAGTTGAGTAAATAAATGAAAGTATTAGACAGCTAAAGAAAGGATCCACAGTCTGAGATTACTATATACCACAGATAATGGTCTTATCTGAAAGGAGCTGAAGGGATATTCAGAAGAACAAGGAGAAATGAAACATAAATTAAGCCAGCCTTCTATTTTTGTATTGATAGAATATTATTTATAAACACCATGTTCTGACACAGATCAAGCAGTCCTATTTAATATTGAAAAGCATCACTGTAGATAAGGTAAAATTTGACATGTTAGGCTAACAGAAAATAAAAATTTTGGCCTGAAAGTTTTTCATGAATTAAATGAGTTAAAAATAAAATATTTAATAAACATAACAGATAAGTAACAGAAAGTAAGCCTTTTTGAAAGTCTCACACATCTATGCGTTAGTATACGGTATTTGATACCAGACGCCTGGGGCTGGTGCACTGGGATGACCCAGCGGGATGGTATGGGGAGGGAGGAGGGTTCAGGATGGGGAACACGTGTATACCTGTGGCAGATTCATTTTGATACATGGAACAACCAATACAATATTGTAAAGTTAAATAAAATTAAATTAAATTAAAAAAAAAAAGAAAGTCTAACACATCAAGAGTATTTTCTCCTCAAGACTGCATAATTAGTCTAACTCTGATTTTTATAATAATCAATACTATATAAATAATATTTCTTCCAGTCTCAATATTCTGTAATTACATTTGCTGGTTTGATTGAAAATACTACTGAATTTTCCATAGAAAGGTTTTTCATTTGTCACTAAAAATAACTAATAATAATGACAACAACAATAATGACAACATAAACTTTTGGATGACAGCCATAATTTCATCAGGAGGATGAACAATTTAAAGAACCTATTTTTTTTTTCTTCCAGATCAAAGGTTAAAATGTACCATAGCAGATAAAAGTAACACTTTGTGCCTGAGAAGACAAGAAATACTAGCCATACTTTAACAAAAAGCATGCTCTGTGGTCTTGGAACCTATAGTAAAAACTCATGGGCAACCCCATGAGGTATCATGAAAACTCCATAATTTACCCTTCCTCCCTGGTGTTCAGACCAGTATAACTCTCTTTAAAGTAGTTTACTGTTAACAACAACAACAAAAATGTCTTAGCTTCACTCCCATGTTCTTTATTTATTTTTTCTCTTCACAGTAACAACAGGCTCCACTGATTTATACCATACTGAGAACAGTCTGAATAACCTAGCATAATTCAAAATCATCACATCCCAAGAGGATTAAAAACCAGAGCTCCTTGTACAGACTACATTCCATTAGTTCTATGAATTTATCATCTTCTGACTGCTAATTCACCCTATGTTTTAAGAAAATCATTATTTACAGCAATGGAACTAATCACATTTGCCTTCATAGAATTATATTATGAAGAAAAGATAGATAAAAATATAAACTGACAAAACAGTAAAAGAAAATTACAGTAAATGAGAGAGTGAGATTTATAACTTAATCAAAAAGACATGGAAAGAATATGTAGGGCACAAAAATAGTATGCAGATAACTCATGTGGTTCAGTGGTAAAGAATCAACCTACCAGCTCAGGAGACACAAGTTCCATCACTGGGAAGGGAAAGATCCCCTGGAGTAGGAAATGGTGACCCAGTCCAGTATTCTTGCCTGGAGAATTTTATAAACGGAGGAGCCTGGCAGGCTAGAGTCCATGGGGTCGCAAAGAGTTGGACACGACTGAGTGACTGAGCACACACAACTCATTCCATAGCTGATAATAATTCACACTAAAATTAGCATTTCGGCCACTTCAAATCTTTCTACATTCCACTGAAGTACCCAGATATTGATATCTAATCCCTACACAACAAACGTTGCCCTTTCATTGGTTTCCTAGTGTGATGAATAGGCACAAGAGATGCACTTGCCAAAGTGTTTTCACTAGAATCTAGCCTCGGTGAATCTTACTTCCTTCTTGGATACAGTGTTAGGTGTTAAAAATATTTATACCTGGCATCAGAAGGATTGTACTGACAGCACGACTTACATAAGCAAATATCTTTTTACACTTTTATTCCATAAAAAATGACACTTAAATTCAACATTAAAGTCAAGTTTAACAAAATGAAAATGTCAAGGTTTACAATGCACATATTTCACTAATAAAATTTTAGACCACATCTGTTTGATGACTTCTTGGAGTATTTTTACATAATGGCTCCAATTATCAAAACAATGAATACTTTTATCTTGAAATGCAAAGACTAAAAGTCTATGTTAGCTTAACAAGGACATGCAAATCTATCATCTTTTTTTGGAGTTCTTTAATGGCAAAAAAATATATGACTCTTTTTCGAGCAAGAATTTGATTATCACATAACTTCAGATGAAAACATCTACAATAAGGTCAACTTATATAGAGTAATAATAGTTAATGTTTTTGTACATTTATCAAGGGCAAGCTATCTGCTACAATTGCACACAATTCTCATATATTCCTCACAGTAAGCCTATAACATATTAAGGACTATTATTTTGCCCATTTGGCAGGTGTAAAATCTGAGGCACAAACGGATGAAATAACTTATTCATGAATGATAGGTGGAACTGGGTTTAAAACAAGGGAATCTAAATCCAGAGTCAGTTGTTTTAACCATAACTCTATACTATCTTCCTGCATCTTATTTTTAAAATGACATGTTCACAAATCTTAAAAATTCTAGGATGTTAAAGTGACTGACTGACACACTTCACTAAAATATACCAGAGAATGAACCATCTGTGTCAAATCTATATATGAACTTATACATATATAAATATATAAATATATAAATATATATTATATATAGTAAACTACTTTATATATCTATAACATATATATAAATATGAATTTATACATATGTAACTTATACATAATTCTTTATATTTACTATATTTAATAGAGAACAATTAATTCATTTAGGTATTGAACCTGTCAACTTCCTATTATTGAGAGCTGTCAGACAAAAAGTAAATATCTGCTATTTCTACCACACCATTTCTCTTGAGCAATGCGTTTATTACTTCCACACTCTGTAGATGTCATAGGATTTTAGGAGAGTCACTTGTTCTATCTGTTGAATCTATTGTTGATATCAGGAAACTATTGGCTGAACCTGTATAATTTTAGGGTTATCACTTCAGCAATGCTCTCATTATGTGTGACTTTTCAAGTCAACATCTACAGAGAATACAAGCAATAAGGTACATTCACTTAACAAGATTTCAGGTTTCAGGAAGAATAGGATTCAGTAGGGTCACTGAATTTCCATTCTAGTATCAATAACTTGAGATAGGAGAACTTATATTTTAACCTTTATTGAGGAATCAAATCTAAAAAGATTCTAAATTTGAAATATGGTACAAATATCTAACCTATGAATCTCATAAACACTTGTGTAATTGTGACCTTTGGTAAAAATATAATTTTAAGGCAAGAAGTTGGAATCAAGATTGCTGGGAGAAATATCAATAACCTCAGCTATGCAGATGACACCACTCTTATGGCAGAAAGTGAAGAGGGGCTAAAAAGCCTCTTGATGAAAGTGAAAGTGGAGAGTGAAAAGGTTGGCTTAAAGCTCAACGTTCAGAAAACGAAGATCATGGCATCTGGTCCCATCACGACATGGGAAATAGATGGAGAAACAGTGGAAACAGTGTCAGAATTTATTTTTCTGGGCTCCAAAATCACTGCAGATGGTGACTGTAGCCATGAAATTAAAAGACGCTTACTCCTTGGAAGGAAAGCTATGACCAACCTAGATAACATATTCAAAAGCAGAGACATTACTTTACCAACAAAGGTTCGCCTAGTCAAGGCTATGGTGTTTCCTGTGGTCATGTATGGATGTGAGAGCTGGACTGTGAAGAAGGCTGAGCGCCGAAGAATTGATGCTTTTGAACTGTGGTGTTGGAGAAAATTCTTGAGTGTCCCTTGGACTGCAAGAAGATCCAACCAGTCCATTCTGAAAGAGGTCAATCCTGGAATTTCTTTGGAAGGAATGATGCTAAAGCTGAAACTCCAGTATTTTGGCCACCTCATGCGAAGAGTTGACTCATTGGAGAAGACTCTGATGCTGGGAGGGATTGAGGGCAGGAGGAGAAGGGGACGACAGAGGATGAGATGGCTGGATGGCATCACTGACTTGATGGGTGTGAGTCTGAGTGACCTCCGGGAGCTGGTGATGGACAGGGAGGCCTGGCGTGCTGCAGTTCATGGGGTCGCAAAGAGTCGGACACGACTGAGCGACTGATCTGACCTGATCTGATCTGATCATTCAAATGATTCAATCCGTTTTATAGTCTCATTTTAGTGCTTTTTTAAAAAGTAAAAAAAAAAAGGTTTTTCCACGAGAGACTTCAGAAAGGAAGGCAGCCCTGCCAATAACTTGATTTTAGCCCAGTGAGACCTATTTGGTCTCCTGAGCCCCAGAACTGTAAGAAAACAAATTTGCATTGTTTTAAACTGTTAAAACTGTGGTGAAAATTTGATACCACTCTAATGGCAGAAAGGGAAGAAGAACTAAAAAGCCTCCTGATGAGGGTGAAAAAGGACAGTGAAAAGGCTGGCTTAAAACTCAACATTCAAAAAAACTAAGATTGTGGCATCGAGTCTCCTCACTTCACAGCAAATAGAAGGGAAAATAGTGGAAGCAGTGACAGAATTTATTTTCTTGGTCTCCAAAATCACTCTGACAATGACTGCAGCCACGAAATTAAAAGACACTTGCTCCTTGGAAGGAAAGCTATGACAAACCTAGGCAGCGTATTAAAAAGCAGAGACATCACTTTGCTGACAAAGGTCTGTATAGTCAAAGCTATAGTTTTCCCATTAATCATGTACAGATGTGAGAATTGGACCATAAAGGCTGAGTGCCAAAGAATTGATGCTTTTGAATCGTGGTGCTGGAGAAGATTCTTGAGAGTTCCTTAGACTACAAGGAGATCCAACCAGTCAATCCTAAAGGAAATTATCCCTGAATATTAATTGGAAGGACTGATGCTGAAGCTGAAGCTCCAATACTTTGGCCACCTAATGGGAAAAGCTTATTTGAAAAGACCCTAATGCTGGGAAAGATTGAGGTCAGGAGAAGGAGTCAACAGAAGATAGGATGGTTAGACAGCATCATGAATTAGAGCAAACTCTGGGAGATAGTGGAGGACAGAGGAAGTTCATGGGGTCACAAAGAGTCAGACATGAGCTGAAGAACACAACAACAATTTGATACAGCCACAATAGGAAACTAATACAACATCCAGTTTCATTCTCTTTCTGCCACCCTATCCCTTCTATATCTATATATTAATATAAAGAGAAGAGAGAGAAAGAAAAGAGGTGAGAGAGAGGAGGAGAGAGAGAGAAACTATGAAACTATGAGTTTTCATAGTAGGGATATGTTAATACATGCCCTTATTGATCATATTTTAGATTCCAACATCAGCTTCTGCTTTTCTCTGCTAGATAATATTTAATCTTAAAAGTATCTTGAAAGAATTAAATAGGAGGCTTTAGAAGTTCAAGTTAATAAAGGTTTCTTTTAGATTAATTAACAATACAAATAGAGAGCAGAGTGCAAATCAGTTTGGTGCTCCTGCAGGATGCTATTAGAAAGAAAATATTACTGTCATTTTCACTAGAATGAGATATAATTTTGTTTCTGTCTGCTCATTCAGTTTGTAATACATAGAAGTTCAGACACCATTGTGTTTGAGTAATAACTTAATGCTTTATTTAAAAATACAATAATGGGAAATCCTGATAAATTAAACCAATATCTACTGAAATTAGAGTTTAGAAAAAATGCTCTCATGTGATAATTACAAAATAAGCTGTTGCTAGCAGTAAACTTTACCTGTTATATTATAAGGGCAATTAATGGTCCTGCTGAAATAATTTTATAGCTATAAAATGCAATAGCGTTTTTTGTGTTTTTTTTTACCCAATAAGAACATTTTCCTCAAATGAAAAAAATTAGTCCAAAATGCTAGTTTCTGTATTTTATTTCTAGCCAAAGGACTAATCAATTAATAATTATGCATTGCCTGATAAAGATTTCTTAATCTTTTATTCCTGAACTGAATTTCAATTTATATCAGTACCTTGAAAGGTAATATTTTTGTTTCACATGGCAAATTTGATTAATAAGACTATGATGTATAAAATGACAATGATGTTAATACAATTTGCAGTTAGGTCTTCAAGTGCAGTGCTTTTGAAATAAGACCTATTGAAATTTTATTGTAACTAGCACCTTCATAAGCAGTTCAGTTAGCTCCTTACCATTTGTGATCTTCTGCCTATTATTTGATTGGATTGTTTTCATGCTGTTAAGTATCATGAGCTCTTTGTAAATTTTGGAGATAAATCTCTTGTCAGTCTCATTGTTTGTAAACATTTTCTCCCATTCTATAGGCGGTCTTTTCATTTTGTTTATGGTTTTCTTTGCTATGCAAAAGCTTTTAAGTTTAATTAGGTCCCATTTGTTTATTTTTGATTTCCATTACTCTAAGAGATAGATCCAAAATAAATATTACTGCAATTTATGTCAAAGAGTGCCCTGCCTATATTTTCCTCTAGGAATTTTATAGCATCTAGTCTAACATTTGGAGAAGGCAATGGCAAGCCACTCCAGTACTCTTGCCTAGAAAATCCCATGGATGGAGGAGCCTGGTGGGCTGCAGTCCATGGGGTCGCTACGAGTGGGAAGCGACTGAGCGACTTGACTTTCACTTTTCACTTTCACACAATGGAGAGGGCAATGGCAACCCACTCCAGTGTTCTTGCCTGGAGAATCCCAGGGATGGCGGAGCCTGGTAGGCTGCCGTCTATGGGGTCGCACAGAGTCGGACACGACTGAAGCGACTTAGCAGCAGCAGCGGCAGTCTAACATTTAGGTCTTTAATCCATTTTGTGTGTATTTTTGTGTAGGGTGTTAGAGAAATGTCCTAACTTCATTCTTTTACATGCAGTTCTCCAATTTTCCCAGCACAACTCATTGAGGAGACTGTCTTTGTGCCACTGTATATTCTTGCCTCCTTTGTCATAGATTAATTGATCATAATGCATGGCTTTGCTTCTGGGTTTTTTATTCTGTTCCATTGATCTAGATTTCTGGGTTTTGCCAGTACTACATTGTTTTGATGACTGTAGCTTTGTAGTATAGTCTGAAGTCAGGGAACCTGATTATTTTAGCTCTGTTTTTCTTTCTCAAGATTTTGTTGGACATTTGGGGTCCTATGTGTTTCATGAGAAACGCTGGACTGGAAGAAGCACAAGCTGGAATCAAGATTGCGGGGAGAAATATCAATAATCTCAGATATGCAGATGACACCACCCTTATGGCAGAAAGTGAAGAGGAACTCAAAAGCCTCTTGATGAAAGTGAAAGTGGAGAGTGACAAAGTTGGCTTAAAGCTCAACATTCAGAAAACGAAGATCATGGCATCTGGTCCCACTACTTCATGGGAAAAAGATGGGGAAACAGTGGAAAAAGTGTCAGACTTTATTTGGGGGGCTTAAAAATCACTGTAGATGGTGACTGCAGCCATGAAATTAAAAGACGCTTACTCCTTGGAAGGAAAGTTATGACCAACCTAGATAGCATATTCAAAACTAGAGACATTACTTTGCCAACAAAGGTCCGTCTAGTCAAGGCTATGGTTTTTCCTGTGATCATATATGGATATGAAAGTTGGACTGTGAAGAAAGCTGAGTGCCAAAGAATTGATGCTTTTGAACTGTGGTGTTGGAGAAGACTCTTGAGAGTCCCTTGGACTGCAAGGAGATTCAACCAGTCCATTCTGAAGGAGATCAGCCCTGGGATTTCTTTGGAAGGAATGATGCTAAAGTTGAAACTCCAGTACTTTGGCCACCTCATGCAAAGTGTTGACTCATTGGAAAAGACTCTGATGCTGGGAGGGATTGGGGGCAAGAGGAGAAGGGGATGACAGAGGATGAGATGGCTGGATGGCATCACCAACTCGATGGACATGAGTTTGAGTGAACTCCGGGAGTTGGTGATGGACAGGGAGGCCTGGCATGCTGCAATTCATAAGGTCACAAAGAGTCAGACACGACTGGGCGACTGAACTGAACTGTGTTTCTACAAAAATTTTAAAAGATTTTGTTCCATTTCTGCAGAAAATACATTTGTGAATGTCCACAGTTATATTATATTTTCAATATGGTTGCAATAATCTTAAGGAAAAAAAAACCGCTCATATAGACTAGAATTATTGCCATAAAGTTTAGTCTTAAGCCTTCTAAGTTTTACTCTCTGCATAGTTGGTGCCTTCTTTGGTAAACACATTTAGATAACAAATGGTCACAATCAGATGAATAAAAGCCAAAAGTGCCTTTTTTTCTAGAAGGGAATACTTGCAAATGAGTTATGTTGATAATAATAAGTTTTTAGAATTTTCAGTCTCCTTTTCTTCTAGTAATTTTTCCAACCACTCTTTACTAATTTCCTTTAAAATATTTTATTGTAATAAAAGACTTTCTTTTCTAAATATCAGAATCTTTTAGTAGATGCTCATTCTTTTATGGGAGTTTTAACTTTTGAGATTATTAACCTTTAAAAATGCTTAAGCATTAAAATAATGATATAGCTCTACATGACTTTCAGAATGACCAAAATCCAAAGCACTGACCACCAAATATCAGCAAAAATGTGGAAAAACAAACTCTTATTTATTACTGATGAGAATGTATTAGTACAGAGACTTTGGAAGACTATCTGGAAATTCCATACAAAATGAAACATATTTTTAACATACCATCTACAACTAATCTTTGGTGTTTACTTGAAGGAACTAAAAACATGTGTACACAAAACCCTGCATGTGGATGTTACAGCAGTTTTATTCATCATTGCCAAAACTTGGAAGCAACCAAGATATGCTTCAGTATGCGAATGGATAAATAAACTGTGGTACGTCCAGACAGTGAAATCGTTTTCATCATTGAAAAGAAATATGCTACCAAGCTAAGCAAAGATATGGAAGACAGTGAAATGCATATTACTAAGTTAAGGAAGCCAATCTGAAAAGGCTACATACTATGAATCTAACTATATGACATTCTGGAAAAGGCAGAGCCATGGAGATAGTAAGAGAATCAGTGATTGTTAAGGATTAGGGGAGAGGGACAGAGGAACTATCAGAACACAGAGAATCTTTAAGGCAGTGAAACTGCTATATGATATCAAACTGCTATATGATACTGCATTGTGGATACATGTCATACATTGGTCCAAATCCACAGAATGTACATCATCAATCAGATCAGATCAGTCGCTCAGTCGTGTCCGACTCTTTGCAACCCCATGAACCGCAGCACGCCAGGCCTCCCTGTCCATCACCAACTCCTGGAGGTCACTCAGACTCACATTCATCGAGTCAGTGATGCCATCCAGCCATCTCATCCTCTGTCGTCCCCTTCTCCTCTTGCCCCCAATCCCTCCCAGCATCAGAGTCTTCTCCAATGAGTCAACTCTTCGCATGAGGTGGCCAAAATACTGGAGTTTCAGCTTTAGCATCATTCCTTCCAAAGAAATTCCAGGATTGATCTCCTTCAGAATGGACTGGTTAGATCTCCTTGCACTCCAAGGGACTCTCAAGAGTCTTCTCCAACACCACAGTTCAAAAGCATCAATTCTTTGGCACTCAGCCTTCTTCACAGTCCAGCTCTCACATCCATACATGACCAATAGTGAACCTTAACATAAGTTATGTACATTGGGTGATAATCATGTGTCAATGTAGGTTCATTTACTATAATAAATGTACCACTGTGGCACAAGACATCAATAATGGGAGAAGTTGGGGGGTGGGTCAGAGAAAGATAGGGTTTATAGGAGCTCTCCGTACTTTCTGCTTAGATTTGTTATGAATCTAAAACTGCTCCAAAAATTAACATTAATTTTTAAAATGCCTTAAGCAGTGATATGACCATCCAGTTAAAAAATGGTTGTAGCTGGCCATTTTCTGAGTTTCTGGGCTAGCTTGGTTCCAGCCACTCAGCCTACGTTGACTGGCTCAGGATGCAATGGATTCAATTTGTAGCTGGAAGGTTCTCACCTACTTGGTTAAGCTTCCCCTGATGGGAGTGAGAATGCTAAATGAAATTGCACCAAACAGAGCATGAGAGACCCAAGCTCGCTGCTCACTTCCATCTCTACATCAAGCCTGAGCCCTTTCCCTGGGAAGATGATAATCTTTCTATTCTGTAAGCCTTATGAGAATTAGCTTCCATCTGGCTATGAAGATGATTAAAGAACCCTGTACTACTATCAAGGTACCACAGACAAAGGTGGTGTTTTGGACCATTACTCTGCACTTTAGACCAGAAAAGTGTACAGGATCTTAAGTATCATTTATTAATATCAAATTAGGACCATTTCTTTGCTTGTGGCAGAACATATCTTAAACAAATAACATATTTTTAAAACACATCACAAAATTTAACTAATTTGTTTATTCATTTTAATAATGGATACAAGTCATTCACATTGCCACTTGTAAACACCCTATTTCTTAGCGGACCCTACATAAACTTTGAAAGTATTATAGATCATTTACTTAATATATTAAATACTTCCACAATGTGAAATTATTAATGTACTCTAATTTAAAGAAAAGTAATTTTGTCATTATTTAGCTGGTATGGTTAATCCATAATGTGCCATGAAGGTACTTTCCTAGTTAGAGAATAGTGTCTTCAGTGATGTGTTCTTTTATAACAAAGTTGGTGGCATTCCCTTAAATCAACTAGTGTGGAAGCCCAAGCAACATAATATATTATTTATAATACAGAGTAATTTCCTAACAGTACTATAAATGTAGGACACCAATGATTGGTTTGATTCATTTTCAATGCCAGTGTTCTTCAAAGAAATATTTAACCAGTGATTTCCCATGTCATTCAAATACTATACTATTTATTCCTTCAATGCCAAATATTCTGATAGGATATCAAGTAACTATCAGTTCAGTTCACTCAGTTCTGTCTGATTCTTTGGGACCCCATGAATTGCAGCACGCCAGGCCTCCCTGTCTATCACCAACTCTCGGAGTTCACTCAAACTCATGTCCATCAAGTCAGTGATGCCATCCAGCCATCTCATCCTCTGTCATTCCCTTTTTCTCCTGCCTCCTATCCCTCCCATCATCAGAGTCTTTTCCAATGAGTCAGCTCTTCACATGAGGTGGCCAAAGTACTGGAGTTTCAGCTTTAGCATCAGTCCTTCCAAAGAACATCCAGGATTGATCTTTAGAATGAACTGGTTGGATCTCCTTGCAGTCCAAGGGACTCTCAAGAGTCTTCTCCAACACCACAGTTCAAAAGCATCAATTCTTCGGTGCTCAGCCCTCTTCACAGTCCAACTCTCACATCCATACATAACCACTGGAAAAACCATAGCCTTGACTAGACGAACCTTTGTTGGCAAAGTAATGTCTCTGCTTTTGAATATGCTATGCTATCTAGGTTGGTCATAACTTTCCTTCCAAAGAGTAAGTGTCTTTTAATTTCATGGCTGCAATCACCATCTACAGTGATTTTGGAGCCCAGAAAAATAAAATCTGACACTGTTTCCACTGTTTCCCCATCTATTTCCCATGAAGTCATGGGACCAGATGCCATGATCTTCATTTTCTGAATGTTGAGCTTTAAGCCAACTTTGTCACTCTCCACTTCCACTTTCATCAAGAGGCTTTTGAGTTCCTCTTCACTTTCTGCCATAAGGGTGGTGTCATCTGCATATCTGAGGTTATTGATATTTCTCCCAGCAGTCTTGATTCCAGCTTGTGCTTCTTCCAGACCAGTGTTTCTCATGATGTACTCTGCATATAAGGTAAATAAGCAGGATGACAATATACAGCCTTGACGTACTCTTTTTCCTATTTGGAACCAGTCTGCTGTTCCATGTCCAGTTCTAACTGTTGCTTCCTGACCTGCATATAGGTTTCTTAAGAGGCAGGTCAGGTGGTCTGGTATTCTCATCTCTTTCAGAATTTTTCACAGTTTATTGTGATCCACACAGTCAAAGGCTTTGGCATAGTCAATAAAGCAGAAATAGATGTTTTTCTGGAACTCTCGCTTTTTCCATGATCCAGCAGATGTTGGCAATTTGATCTCTGGTTCCTCTGCCTCGCCAAAAACTAGCTTGAACATCTGCACAATCGCACTCATCTCACATGCTAGTAAAGTAATGCTCAACTAACTGTAAACAAAGGCAAATTAGAAAAAATAAAATCAATTATCTCTTAAATATCTTTATACTTATATATATATATATCTTTATATTAAACTATTGTTAAAAAGCAAGCAATCTGATTGCATAAGACACATGCACACACACATACATGCAATATGTTAAAGGAAGACTTCCCTGATGGTTCAATGGGTAAAGAATCTTCCTGCAATGCAGGAGTAACAGGAGATGTGGTTTGTTGCCTGGATTGGGAAGGTCTCCTAGAGAAGGAAATGGCAATGCACTCCAGTATTCTTGCCTGGGAAATTCCATGGACAGAAGAGCCTAGCAGGTTACAGTGCAAAGGGTCACAGAGAGTCATATACAACAGAGCAACTAAGCACACACACAGTGTTTATTATAGTGCTTAAACTAAAAGGACGGGGAAGGCAATGGCACCCCACCCCAGTACTTTTGCCTGCAAAATCCCATGGACGGAGGATCATGGTAGGCTCCAGTCCATGGGGTCGCTAAGAGTCGGACACGACTGAGCGACTTCACTTTCACTTTTCATTTTCATGCATTGGGGAAGGAAATGGCAACCCACTCCAGTGTTCTTGCCTGGAGAATCCCAGGGACGAGGGAGCCTGGTGGGCTTCCGTCTATGGGGTCGCACAGAGTCGGACACGACTGAAGCGACTTAGCAGCAGCAGCAGCAAACTAAAAGGAATGCAAGCAAGAGAAATTGAAAATATGGCTACCTAGATTCTCAATGAACTCATCGCACACACTAGTAAAGTAATGCTCAAAATTCTCCAAGCCAGGCTTCAACAATATATGAACCACTAATTTCTAGATGTTCAAGCTGGTTTTAGGAAAGGCAGAGGAACAAGAGATCAAATTGCCAACATCTGCTGGATCACTGAAAAAGCAAGAGAGTTCCAGAAAAACATTGATTTCTGCTTTATTGACTATGCCAAGGCCTTTGACTGTGTGGATCACAATAAACTGTGGAAAATTCTGAAAGAGAGGGGCATACCAGACCACCTGACCTGCCTCTTGAGAAACCTATATGCAGGTCAGGAAGCAACAGTTAGAACTGGACATGGAAAAACAGACTGGTTCCATATAGGAAAAGGAGTACGTCAAGGCTGTATATTGTCACCCTGCTTATTTAACTTATATGCAGAGTACATGATGAGAAACACTGGTCTGGATGAAGCACAAGCTGGAATCAAGTTTGTCAGGAGAAATATCAATAACCTCAGATATGCAGATGACACCACCCTTATGGCAGAAAGTGAAGAACTAAAGAGCCTCTTGATGAAAGTGAAAGAGAAGAGTGAAAAGGTTGGCTTAAAGCTCAACATTCAGACAACTAAGATCATGGCACCTGGTCCCATCACATCAGATGGGGAAACAGTGGAAACAGTGGCAGACTTCATGTTTTTGAGCTTCAAAATCACTGCAGATGATGACTGCAGCTATGAGATTAAAAGACGCTTACTCCTTGCAAGGAAAGTTATGACCAACCTAGACAGCATATTAGAAAACAGAGACATTATTTTGCCAACAAAGGTCCATCTAGTCAAGGCTATGATTTTTTCAGTAGTCATGTATGGACATGAGAGTTGGAGTATAAAGAAAGCTGAGCACTGAAGAATCAATGCTTTTAAACTGTGGTGTGGGAAAAGACTCTGAGAGTCCCTTGGAGAGTAAGGAGATCCAACCAGTCCATCCTAAAGATCAGTTCTAAATATTCATTGGAAGGACTGATGCTGAAGCTGAAACTCCAATACTTTGGCCACCTGATGCGAAGAGCTGACTCATTTGAAAAGACCCTAGACTTCCGGTTAAGATGGCGGAGGATTAGGATGGGGAATACGCTTTCTCCTCCACAAATTCATCAAAGGGACATCTGGGCGCCGAGTAAATTCCACAAACAGCTTCAGGGTGCTGGCGGAGGACGTTGGACACCCAGAAAAGCAACTCACTGCCTTCTAAAGGAGGTAGGAAAGAATATAGAAGCCAGAGAGAGACAAAGAGGGAGGGGCGGACATCTGTCCGGGTAAGGGAGTCTTTAAAAGAGAAGTTTCCAAACACCAGGAAACACTCTCCCTGCGGAATCTGTGCCGAACCTGGGAAACACAGAGACTATCATAACAGGGAGGAGAACAGTTGAGCAATTAGAACCCACAGACTGCGGGCCCTGCGGTAATTTCCACAGCGGAGAAGCATTGCCGCAAACGCCCGCATCTGCCATTAGCGAGCCGGGGCTGGGCAGGGAGACGCCGCGGGCCACTCCCACGTGGGACGCTCCCCTGCCGGCCGCTCCACCGAGGGACGCTCCCCCGAGGGACTCTCCCCCCACTGGACGTTCCCCCGCCGGCCGCTCCCACGCGGGCCGCAGGTGCTCCTGCGCAGGCGTGCCCCCGCCCGCTGTGCCGGCGGCTCCCACGAGGGCCACCCCACCCCCCTCCCCCACCTGCCCGCCATTCCCGCGCGAGCCACCCCCTCGCCGGCCCCTCCCCCTCTGCGGGCCGCGGCGCAGACTGCGTTGACCTGATTGTCTGGAGTGCTGCCTAATCGGAGTAGTTTGGGCCGGCAGTCCAGATTGTGCAGCGCCGACCACACGAGTGGCCGGCCTTGGCCCAGAACACCGCCGAACCGTGCACAGAACAAAGGACTATACAGACCAACTACAGAGAAAGGGGCCTATAGATCTTGAGAAATTTAAGCCGGGACAAGGAACTAGCCGAAAATGAACTGAACCCACAACAATAATAGAGAAACTCTTATATATATTGTTACTATTTTTACCATCATTATTTCCTTTTTTTTTCTTTTTTTAGTATATTTTTTTAAAATTTTTATTATTTTTTAATTGGAAAAAGGAAAACAAAAATTTTTTTCCTTTTAATTTTTTTTGTTGTTGTTTGTTTTGTTTCTTTTATTTTTATTTTTTTTATCCTCTAGTACTTCTTTAATCTCCACGTTTAGATATAACTTTTGTGACCCTGTTTTTTTTTTTTTTTTTTTTCCTTTTTGTCCTTTGCTTTTTTCCTTTCCTTTTTTCTTTTCTTTACTGATTACTGACTAGATCTGGCTCTCTCCTTCACACTCCCTCCTTTTATCCTCCTGACCACCTCTGTTTCCTTCCTCCCTTTTTCCTTCTCTGTATAACTCCGTGAACATCTCTGAGCGATCCAGTTGTGGAATGAATTATAGAAGAAGAAGTTTTTGAGACTACTGTAAAAATAAGACTGATAACTGGAACCAGGAGGCTTAAGTCCATACCCTGATCCCATGAAACATTAATTGACAGGAGCTCATCAAAAGCCTCCATACCTACACTGAAACCAAGCATCACACAAAGACCAGCAAGTTCCACGACAAGACATACCAAGCAAATTCTCCAGAAAAACAAGAACACAGCCCTGAGCTCCAATACACAGGCTACACAAAGCGACCCCAAAATCATAGACATCTCATAACTCACTACTAGACACTCCACTGCACCCCAGAGAAAAGAAATCCAGCTCCACCCACCAGAACACCGATACAAGCTTCCATAAACAAGAAACCTTGACAAGCCACCGGTACAAACCCACATATAGTGCAGAAACGCCACAATAAAGAGAACTCCACAGACTACCAGAATACAGTAAAGACACCCCAAACTCAGCAATTTAAACAAGATGAAGAGACAGAAGAATTCCCAGCAGGTAAGGGAACAGGATAAATGCCCACCAAACCAAACAAAAGAGGAAGAAATAGCGAACCTACCTGATAAAGAATTCCGAATAATGATAGTGAAATTAATCCAAAATCTGGAAAGCAAAATGGAATCATGGATAAATAGCCTGGAGAAAAGCATTGAGAAGATGCAAGAAAGATTTAACAAGGACCTAGAAGAAATAAAAAAGAGTCAATATATAATGAATAATGCAATAAATGAGATCCAAAACACTCTGGAGGCAACAAATAGTAGAATAACAGAGGCAGAAGATAGAATTAGCGAATTAGAAGATAGAATGGCAGAATTAAAGGAATCAGAGGAGAAAAAAGAAAAACGAATTAAAAGAAATGAGGACAATCTCAGAGACCTCCAGGACAATTTTAAACGTTACAATATTCGAATCATAGGAGTTCCAGAAGAAGAAGACAAAAAGAAAGACCATGAGAAGATACTAGAGGAGATAATAGTTGAAAACTTCCCTAAAATGGGGAAGGAAATAATCACTCAAGTCCAAGAAACACAGAGAGTCCCAAATAGGATAAACCCAAGGCGAAACACCCCAAGACACATATTAATCAAATTAACAAAGATCAAACACAAAGAACAAATATTAAAAGCAGCAAGGGAAAAACAACAAATAACACACAAGGAAATTCCCATAAGGATAACAGCTGATCTTTCAATAGAAACTCTCCAAGCCAGGAGGGAATGGCAAGACATACTTAAAGTGATGAAAGAAAAGAACCTACAGCCCAGATTATTGTACCCAGCAAGGATCTCATTCAAATATGAAGGAGAAATCAAAACCTTTACAGACAAGCAAAAGCTGAGAGAATTCAGCAACAACAATCCAGCTCTCCAACAAATACTAAAGGACATTCTCTAGACAGGAAACACAAAAAGGATATATAAATTCAAACCTAAAACAACAAAGTAAATGACAACGGGATCATATTTATCATTAATTACCTTAAATGTAAATGGGTTGAATGCCCCAACCAAAAGACAGAGACTGGCTGAATGGATACAAAAACAAGACCCCTACATATGTTGTCTACAAGAAACCCACCTCAAAACAGGGGACACATACAGACTGAAAGTCAAGGGCTGGAAAAAGATTTTCCATGCAAATAGAGACCAAAAGAAAGCAGGAGTAGCAATACTCATATCAGATAAAATAGACTTTAAAACAAAGGATGTGAAAAGAGACAAAGAAGGTCACTACCTAATGACCAAAGGATCAATCCAAGAAGAAGATACAACAATTATAAATATATATGCACCCAACTTAGGAGCACCGCAATATATAAGACAAATACTAACAAGTATGAAAGGACAAATCAACAATAACACAATAATAGTGGGAGACTTTAATACCCCACTCACACCAATGGATAGATCAACTAAACAGAAAATTAACAAGGAAACACAAACTTTAAATGATACAATAGACCAGTTAGAACTAATTGATATCTATAGGACATTTCATCCCAAAACAATGAATTTCACCTTTTTCTCAAGCGCACACGGAACCTTCTCCAGGATAGACCACATCCTGGGCCATAAATCTAGCCTTGGTAAGTTCAGAAAGATTGAAATCATTCCAAGCATTTTTTCTGACCACAATGCAGTAAGAGTAAATCTCAATAACAGGAGAAAAACTATTAAAAAGTCCAACATTTGGAGGCTGAACAACACACTCCTGAATAACCAACAAATCACAGAAGAAATCAAAAAAGAAATCAAATTCTGCATAGAAACGAATGAAAATGAAAATACAACAACCCAAAACCTGTGAGACACTGTAAAAGCAGTCCTAAGGGGAAAGTTCATAGCAATACAGGCATACCTCAAGAAACAAGAAAAAAGCCAAATAAATAACCTAACTCTACACTTAAAGCAACTGGAAAAGGAAGAAATGAAGCACCCCAAGGTTAGTAGAAGGAAAGAAATCCTAAAAATTAGGGCAGAAATAAATGCAAAAGAAACAAAAGAAACCATAGCAAAAATCAACAAAGCCAAAAGCTGGTTCTTTGAAAGGGTAAATAAAATTGACAAACCACTAGCCAGACTCATCAAGAAACAAAGGGAGAAAAATCAAATCAATAAAATTAGAAATGAAAATGGAGAGATCACAACAGACAGCACAGAAATACAAAGGATCATAAGAGACTACTATCAGCAATTATATGGCAATAAAATGGACAATGTGGAAGAAATGGACAAATTCTTAGAAAAGTACAACTTCCCAAAACTGGATCAGGAAGAAATAGAAACTCTTAACAGACCCATCACAAGCACGGAAATTGAAACTGTAATCAGAAATCTTCCAGCAAACAAAAGCCCAGGCTTCACAGCTGAATTCTACCAAAAATTTAGAGAAGAGCTAACACCTATGCTACTCAAACTGTTCCAGAAAATTGCAGAGGAAGGCAAACTTCCAAACTCATTCTATGAGGCCACCATCACCCTAATACCAAAACCTGACAAAGATCCCACAAAAAAAGAAAACTACAGGCCAATATCACTGATGAACATAGATGCAAAAATCCTTAACAAAATTCTAGCAATCAGAATCCAACAACACATTAAAAAGATCATACACCATGACCAAGTGGGCTTTATCCCAGGAATGCAAGGATTCTTCAATATCCGCAAATCAATCAACGTAATACACCACATTAACAAACTGAAGAATAAAAACCATATGATTATCTCAATAGATGCAGAGAAAGCCTTTGACAAAGTTCAACATCCATTTATGATAAAAACTCTCCAGAAAGCAGGAATAGAAGGAACATACCTCAACATAATAAAAGCTATATATGACAAACCCACAGCAAACATTATCCTCATTGGTGAAAAATTGAAAGCATTTCCTCTAAAGTCAGGAACAAGACAAGGATGCCCACTTTCACCATTACTATTCAACATAGTTTTGGAAGTTTTGGCCACAGCAATCAGAGCAGAAAAAGAAATAAAAGGAATCCAAATTGGAAAAGAAAAAGTAAAACTCTCACTGTTTGCAGATGACATGATCCTCTACGTAGAAAACCCTAAAGATTCCACCAGAAAATTACTAGAACTAATGAATATAGTAAAGTTGCAGGATATAAAATTAACACACAGAAATCCCTTGCATTCCTGTACACTAATAACGAGAAAATAGAGAAATTAAGGAAACAATTCCATTCGCCATTGCAATGAAAACAATAAAATACTTAGGAATATATCTCCCTAAAGAATCTAAAGACCTATATATAGAAAACTATAAAACACTGGTGAAAGAAATCAAAGAGGACACTAATAGATGGAGGAATATACCATGTTCGTGGATTGGTAGAATCAATATAGTGAAAATGAGTATACTACCCAAAGCAATTTATAGATTCAATGCAATCCCCATCAAGCTACCAACGGTATTCTTCACAGAGCTAGAACAAATAATTTCTCAATTTGTATGGAAATACAAAAAACCTCGAATAGCCAAAGTTATCTTGAGAAAGAAGAACGGAACTGGAGGAATCAACCTGCCTGACTTCAGGCTCTACTACAAAGCCACAGTCATCAAGACAGTATGGTACTGGCACAAGGACAGAAATATAGATCAATGGAACAAAATAGAACAAGTGGTGCTGGGAAAACTGGTCAAACACTTGTAAAAGAATGAAACTAGAACACTGTCTAACACCATACACAAAAATAATCTCAAAATGGATTAAAGAGCTAAATGTAAGACCAGATACCATAAAACTCCTAGAGGAAAACATAGGCAAAACACTCTCGGACATTCATCACAGCAGGATCCTCCATGACTCACCTCCCAGAATATCGGAAATAAAATCAAAAATGAACAAATGGGACCTAATCAAACTTAAAAAGCTTCTGCACAACAAAAGAAACTATAAGCAAGGTGAAAAGACAGCCTTCAGAATGGGAGAAAATGATAGCAAATGAAGCAACTGACAAACAACTAATCTCAAAAATATACAAGCAACTTCTACAGCTCAATTCCAGAAAAATAAATGACCCAATCAAAAAATGGGCCAAAGAACTAAATAGACATTTTTCCAAAGAAGACATACAGATGGCTAACAAACACATGAAAAGATGCTCAACATCACTCATTATCAGAGAAATGCAAATCAAAACCACTATGAGATACCATTTCACGCCAATCAGAATGGCTGCTATCCAAAAGTCCACAAGCAATAAATGCTGGAGAGGGTGCGGAGAGAAGGGAACCCTCTTACACTGTTGGTGGGAATGCAAACTGGTACAGCCACTATGGAGAACAGTATGGAGATTCCTCAAAAAACTGGGAATAGAACTGCCTTATGATCCAGCAATCCCACTACTGGGCATATACACTGAGAAATCCAGAATTGAAAGAGACACGTGTACCCCAATGTTCATAGCAGCACTGTTTGCAATAGCCAGAACGTGGAAGCAACCTAGATGTCCATCCACAGATGAATGGATAAGCAAGCTGTGGTACATATACATAATGGAGTATTACTCAGCCATTAAAAAGAATACATTTGAATCAGTTCTAAGGAGGTGGATGGAACTGGAGCCTATTATACAGAGTGAAGTAAGCCAGAAACAAAAACACAAATACAGTATACTAACGCATATATATATGGAATTTAGAAAGATGGTAAAAATAACCCTATTTACGAGACAGCAAAAGAGACACTGATGTATAGACCAGACTTTTGGACTCTGGGACCGGGAGAGGGTGGGATGATTGGGGAGAATAGCATTGAAATATGTATAATATTATATCTGAAATGTATTAATTGTTCAAACTAATCACTGTCATGTTACAATTTGTTCATATTAGATGTTTGTAATGTTTCTGATAATCAATAAAAGAGATTCTTGATAAAAAAAAAAAATGAAAAGACCCTAATTCTGGGAAATATTGAAGGCAGGAAGAAAAGGTGATGACAGAGGATGGGATAGTTGGCTGGCATCACTGACTCAATGTACATGAGTTTCGGTAAACTCCAGGAGTTGGTGATGGACAGGGAGGCCTAGTGTGCTGCAGTCTAATGGGGTCGCAAAAAGTCGGACACAACTAAGTGACTGAACTGAACTGAACTGAGATTTTCAATGAGTCACTAAGGAATTAAGTGAGGTATTGTGAACACATTAACACTTTTGTGGTCATTACCCACCATAATGACCACTTCAGAAATAGCTACATAGCAGCAGATAAAAAATGTTCTTCTCAAATGAGTCTAATTTACCTTTTGACTGAATATAACAATGTAGCCATGTGACTAATTGTACCAGATATAAAACAAAGAAACAAACAATCTTTCTACATATAAGTAGGAAATAAAGGAAATACCATATTTAATCTACAAAACAAACTACTTGTCCAAATCACAGAGGTCTGGGCACTAAGTTGCAGAGAGAGGATAAGCTAAAAACATTTTTACAGATTTTGTTTTTGCCATCAGCTTAGCTCAATTACAGTTCAATCTCAAAGCAACTCCCTTAATAGTAATACCAGGTAATTAAGTTATAAATAGACATAAAACAGTAGGAAGTGGTATATCACCATATGTGGCTTTTACAAATTTTATGGAATGACTTCATTATTAGTGCACAGTTTGCCCCATGATCATTATAAATCACTTCATTGACAGAGATAATAATAATGGCTTATGATATTATCCCTACATTCTCTGTCACAGCTTTTCTATAAGGCTCAGCAGGTAGAGATAAAAACTAACAGATTCAAATCTTTCCTTTGGTTGCTTAGTCAGAGCAATTGGCATTCATGAAAAGTTTTATAAAAGTAAGAAACTACAGGACTCCCCCTCCAAAAAGAAGATGTCATTAAGAGATCAACACACATTTGTAAAAATTCTTAATCAGGATTGTTTAAGTCAGTTTCAGCCATTCATTAAAAAACACTTTCAGCTTTACATGGTATATTGAGAGTAGAAAGGAAGGTAAAAGGCCAATCGGTATCCTCTTGGTGAACACCTACTGTGTGTCAGGTATTTCTGCATGACTTACCTCCCTTGATCCTCATAGCAACCCTAGAAGGGGTACTATTGACGTTACAGAGTAATGTCAGTTTAAGAAAGGAGCAATAGTGACTGGATTGAACCTGTATCTGTTTTGTTTCAGATTCCACTTGGCAATTTCCATCCTCATCCCTAAATTAATCCATATTAATTAAATTAGGAAGAAACCATGAACTTAAAGTTAACAACTAGCATTTTCCCATAGTGCTGGCGTTTGTGAAGCCAGGCATCCAGGAGTTCAGTGAAGGACCACCCCTGACACTTTCAGGGTAGATTTTGAGTAGAGGGTAACAGACTACTCAAGGCTCCAGGTGGTTAGATCAGTGCTTCTCAAATTGTCTGTGATAAAGAATCTTTTGTTTTGCTTGTTTGAATTCCCAATCCATTGTACACCACTACTTTGTGAAATGCAATAAAAATCAATTACAGAAATGAAGTGAAAATCAGCAGTAAGATACACAGAAAGTAAGCATAATTACTTTATAATTAGATTTAACAAGCAAACCTACTGATCACGTGCTTAAAAATATCAGCAATATCAAGGTGATACAAAAGATTCTAAACACTCACACTTAACTTCTGTCCTATCTTACTGTGGATTTTTCCATATATCACATAGTAGTAACACTGAATTGTAGAACTTGATGGAAACCTATCTTTTTGTTTTTCCTTTATCTGGAGACAATCTTAGCCAGTGCCCAAATTTCACAGCCTCCTAACATCTGGGTCATTATGTTTGGAAATGTATGAGGTTTTATCAGTTTGTTTCTGCTGCTGCTAAGTCGCTTCAGTCATGTCCGACTCTGTGCGACCTCATAGACGGCAGCCCACCAGGCTCTGCCGTCCCTGGGATTCTCCAGGCAAGAACACTGGAGTAGGCTGCCATTTCCTTCTCCAATGCAGGAAAGTGAAAAGTGAAAGTGAAGTCGCTCAGTCATGTCCGACTCTTCACAACCCCATGGACTGCAGCTCACCAGGCTCCTCTATCCATGGGATTTTCCAGGCAAGAGTACTGGAATGGGGTGCCATTGCCTTCTCCAACAAATGCCTCTGATTAAAAGCAAATTGAATTTAAAAATTAATAGGAGAATAAATGCTTTACAATGTTCTCTTCTGCCATACAACATGAATCAACCATAAGTATACATATGTCCTCTCCCTCTTGAACCTCCCTCCCATACCCCAACCCATACCTCCAGGTTGTCACAGAGCAGCAGGTCGAGCTTTCTGTGTTATACAGCAACTTCCCCTAGCTCTTTTACATATGGTACATTTTGAACTTTCTAGTTATTTCATAACAAGCTTTATGTGTTGGCATGGCCAACATACTCTGCTTTTTGCATCTTCCCTCTCCCTTAACCCCAGGAAATCATTAAACTATTCTTCAGGAAAATTTTCTTTGACTGATTTGAGCAATGGACAATTTATTCACTATGTTTTTAATTATAAATAAAAGTGTTGAATAATCTTTGCCTTAAAATGGATCTTTAGGAATCAAGATTACAATGTCTAAGACAGGGAAACAATCCAAGCACAATAGACAATTGGTTTAAGAAGATATGGTATAAAACCTACAACCAACAAGAATCTCATTCAGAATTGACAGAGAAATCAAAAGCTTTACAGACAAGCAAAAGTGAAGAGAATTCAGCTACCATCAAACAACTTTTCAACAAATGCTAAAGGAACTTCTCTAGGCAGGAAACTTAAGAGAAGAAAAAGACCTATTAAAACAAACCCAAAACAATTAAGAAAATGGTAATAAGAACATATTTATCGATAATGACCTTAACTGTAAATGAACTAAATGTTCCAACCAAAAGATAAGACCTGTCCGTATATATGCTGTCTACAAGGGACCCACTTCAGACCTAGTGACACATACAGACTGAAAGTGAGGGAATGAAAAAAGATATTTCATGTAAATGGAAATAAAAAGAAATCTGGAGTAGCAATATTCATATCAGACAAAATAAACTTTAAAATAAAGACTGTTATAAGAGATAAGGAAGGATACTACATAATCATCAATCCAAGAAGGGATTAATCCAAGAAGATATAACAACCATAAATATTTATGCACCCTACATAGGAGCACCTCAATATGTAACAATCAAAATCAGAAATAAAAATGGACTTTGTAACATGAAATAGAAACATAGGACTCTACTTTCTTTTGACTTTCTTCTTTTCAATATATCTTGTACTTAAAAGTAATGACTATTAGAAATCTATTAGAAATTGGTGTCAATCATGTCTTGTTGTTGAAATAATAATGTTACTTTTAATTCCATATTAAAATTAATTTATATTTAATATGTTAAAAAAACTGTTACCGTGTAAAAAATAAAAGGAGTCATTTTTCAGAATTTCCACTAGCATTCAGAGGACAGTGATCTTAAATTAGAAATAGATTTTTAAACACAAAACAGAACTGCTTGACATCTTAGCTAATGAGATAATAACTATTTTGGTAGTATTTCATTGTTTGCCAAAAAAAAAAAGAGTAACATTTGCACATTTGTTGCCATTAGCAAAGTGACTTTTTAATGGATATTAGCTTAAATAAGATAATTCAGTCTATCCTGCTGAATATAAAATTAAACATGCTTCTATCTTACAAAAATATTTATTCCATTTCCTTAAAGAACTTAAAAAGAAAAGCATTTTGGTGGATTCATTTTGATATATGGCAAAACCTATACAATATTGTAAAGTTAAAAAATAAAATAAAGAAAAAAAGAAAAGAAAAGCATTGCTTCTTCCCAATGGTCTGTTAATGTAACGATTATCTTTGTAGTATTGCTGTGATCCACCCAATCTTTTTTCTAAAGTTAAAAAAAGAAACATTAAGTTTAGAATTATCCATTACAAACTTACTCCTTCAAATGTAAACATATTTACTTACAGAACAAGACATGCAATTGCCATGTGAAGCTTAAGAATAATGAACAGGTAAACTTTAAAACCAGATACATTAAAACCTGAAAAAGTTTTAGCCTAATAGGAAAAAATCAGCTGCAGAGTACTGTTGTGGTGGTGGTTGTTAGTTGCTAAATCATGTCCTACTCTTCTGCAACCCCATGGATTGCAGCCAGCCAGACTTCTCTATCCATGGTATTCTCCAGACAAAATACTGGAGTGGGTTGCCTTTTCCTTCTCCAGGGGATCTTCCCCATTCAGGGATGGAACTCAGGGATCAAACCCAGGTCTCCTGCATTGCAGGTGGATTCTTTACTGTCAAGTCACCAGGGAGGCCCATTCTTGCAGACCACACTTAAATGAGGCAATGATTTAAAAATAGAGAAAGAATACTATCTAGTTTTAACTAATGGAAGAGACAGTCTTAACGATCTATGCACCATAACATAACTGGTTTCAACTTCATGAAGGCAATGGGTAAATTATAGTACCTCTTCCAAAGGAAGAAGTCCAGGAGTCTGGATATCTGTCAGCTTATTAAAACTGAGTTCATTGCTGCCAGTTGACAAGCAGAATCAAATGTGTTTTATTTACCATTCAAATGTGTTTTATTTGGCTTGCACAGTACTCAGTGCTTTAAAGTTTAGAATGTATACTAATATTTACATAGCAAGAGATTTCTCATATAAACCAGAGTTCCAGTTTTTCTTGGAAATTAAGAGATCTGGCAGTATAAAGTCTACATTTTCCCTTTGTTTACAACTAACTGAAGCAGGAGACCTGCTGCCTACCCTCTTTAGATAAAAACGAATTCTTCTTAGCCTAGCCAACTGCTACTAGCCCAGTCACTATATTGGTATGAGTCCATGTCACCACAGGTCCCTGGGTGAGGCTTCCCAGGGTGAACTAAAAAGTAGGAGGAGCTATGGCCATGCTTTTTCAATCAATTACAGATTGTCACATAAATGAGAAAATGAATTTACTCTAAGGTTGCACAGAAAGCATAAGCAGAACCTCATTATGGAGTTTAGAGACAGGTTTGAAGAAATATGATTGAATTGTATCATCTGAAACACAACTATTTGGGACTAGAGATGTCCTTTTCCAGAAAGAAATGTGTCCCCCTTACATGGGAGACACTAGGCAAAATTTGGGGGGCCTATAGCATTTGTCCCCTTAATCCTAAAAATTAATTATTCTATTTTTTAAATGCATTATATCTATGTACATAAAAGTGGTAAAACTTTAGTTGTCACACAGATGCTCAACTGAAGAATTCCTTTTGTCCTGCCCTTGAAGGTCTTCTCCCTCTTTTGGATGCAATATAGACAGAAGAAATATGATTTTTATAGGACAAAGATCATAGTTGCTCAGGATTTTCTACTTTTGATCTGGAACTTGCATACTTAGTTACGTTTTCTGGCTGTTTTCTCTTTATTTTATGGCCAAAGGCTATGGAAAGATGCTTATGAGCAAGAATACATTGATTTCAAACTTGTCCCATTCCTTGCACAGTGAATTAAGCCTAAGAGTGATAATATTTTCTACACAAGCAGAGAACCCTTAGTCACTGGATAGAATTGTGTTGTTTTTGGTCAGACCATTAGAAAATAAAAAAATTAAAATTCCTCCTTTAAGAGATACATAGAAAGTTATCAGCACCACTTATGACGTACATGCCTTTAAAAAATAATAAAGGGAATTTAATCAACTCTCCAGACTTCAAGACCAGTTGGCAGTTTACCAATATGTCAGTTTATATGGGAAACAGAAAATCAAGTTGAACATGACACAGGAAATGATCACTCTACAGTGCAACTGACCCAACAAAGAATATGAAAAGAGGATAAGTGTGAGAAAAGCAGGGAGTGGGCTGTTACAGAAGAAAATAAATTTAAGAGACATCAAAATGAAATAAAATGTGTAAATCTTGTCTGCATCATGATTCAAAGAAAATAAGACATTAAGGAGACAAGTGAGAAGTTTTGAAGACTGGGTATAAAATAATATAATAAATGACAGGTCCTATCAAGTGAAAATTTGTTGAAGAATAGGATATTCACAAATTCTTGAAGTTTCACTGCACATATTATGTATTAATTACATTGATAAACCTGCTGGACACAACCTTAACCAAAAGAGCAAATGTAACATCATCAGTAATAGAACAAATTTACATCATGTATCTCTTAATGTACTGCATCCATGTAATATTCCTGCTGAAAAAATAAAATATTAACTGAAATTTAATGAGGCAACACTCAGACAAACATAAATTGAGGGTCATTTTGTGAGAAAAATTGGCCTGAATTATTTTAAAACTTCTGGATCAAGAAAGACAAAAAAAGGGGAGGATAGGGAAGGAACTTGGGAAAATACTAGATTCAGGGAGGTGAAGTGCAAAGTATGATCCATGATTGGCTCATAATGTATAATAAAATAAATAGCTATAACAGAGAGTCTTCATACAATTGAGAGATGCTGAATATAAATTGTATGTATATAAGCCAATTACATTAATGTTAATTTTTCTGTATGTGACCATTGTATTGTGATTATATGGGATAATACTTGGTTTTTAGGAGATATCAGCTGAATTGTTTCTTTTCTTTTTCTTTTTGGCTGCCCTGCTGCACGGCATAAAGGAACTCAGTTCCCTGACCAGGGATTGAACTTGTGCCCCAAGCAGCAGAAGTATGAAAACTAACAAGGATTTCTTTTTTCTTTTCTGGTTTATTGCGAAGAGTTGACTCATTGGAGAAGACTCTGATGCTGGGAGGGATTGAGGGCAGGAGGAGAAGGGGACGACAGAGGATGAGATGGCTGGATGGCATCACTGACTCGATGGATGCGAGTCTGAGTGACCTCCGGGAGCTGGTGATGGACAGGGAGGCCTGGCGTGCTGCGGTTCATGGGGTCGCAAAGAGTCGGACACGACTGAACGACTGATCTGATCTGATCTGATCTGATTCAGAAATGAGGTATCATGATGTCTGCAGCTAATTCTCAACTTCTTTCAAAAGGTAAAACAAGAAAGTGCTAGAGTATATGCAAGCACTCATGAGCAAAAGAGAGAAGCAGAAAAAGCAGATATGGCCACATTTTAACAACTGCTAAATCTTAGTGAACTGAGGTGTTGGAGAAGACTCCTGAGAGTCCCTTGGACTGCAAGGAGATCCAACCAGTCCATTCTGAAGGAGATTAGCCCTGGGTGTTCTTTAGAAGGAATGATGCTAAAGCTGAAACTCCAGTACTTTGGCCACCTCATGCGAAGAGTTGACTCATTGGAGAAGACTCTGATGCTGGGAGGGATTGGGGGCAGGAGGAGAAGCGGACAACAGAGGATGAGATGGCTGGATGGCATCACTGACTCAATGGACGTGAGTTTGAGTGAACTCCGGGAGTTGGTGATGGACAGGGAGGCCTGGCATGCTGCGATTCATGGGGTCGCAAAGAGTTGGACACGACTGAGCGACTGAACTGAACTAAACTGAAATCTTAGTGAAAGAAGACAGGTATTCAATGTACTATTCTTATAATGTTTTTCAAAAGATTTGGTATTTTTTCTAAAACTTGGGGAAATAACTACTTTTTAATTGCATAAAGCATACAAATTGAAAAAAGTTGTTGAGTTGCTAAGTCATGTCCAACTTTTTGAGACCCCAAGGACTGCAGCACGCTAGGCTTCCCTGCTCTTAATTCTCTGGGAGTTTGCTCAGACTCATGTCCATTGAGTCAGTGATGCCATCCAACCAACTAATTCTCTGTCAATTTCATCTCCTCCTGCCCTCAATCTTTCTTAGCATCAGGTTCTTTTCAAATGAGGTGGCTTTTTCTGACAAGTGACCAAAGTGTTCGAGCTTCAGCTTAAGCATTAGTCATTCCAATGAATATTCAGGACTGATTTCCTTTAGGATTGACTAGCTTGATCTCCTTGCAGTCCCAGAGACTCTCAAGAGTCTTCTCCAGCACTACAGTTTGAAAGTATCAATTCTCCTGCGCTCAGACTTCTTTTAGGTCCAAATCTCACATTTGTACATAATTAATGAGAAAACCATAGCTTTGACTATACAGACCTTTGAGAGCAAAGTGATGCCAGCAAAGTTGTCTAGGTTTGTCATAGCTTTCTTTCAAAGGAACAAGCATTTTAATTACATAGCTAAAGTCACCATCCACATTGATTTTGGAGCCCAAGAATAAAGTCTGTCACCATTTCCATTGTTTCCCCAATTATTTGCCAAGAAGTGATGGGAGCGGATGCCATGATCTTTTTTTGACAGCTGAGTTTTAAGCCAGCTTTTTCACTCTCCTCTTTCACTCTCATCAATAAGCTCTTTAGTTGCTCTTTGCTTTCTTCCATTAGGGTGGTACCATATGCATATCTGAAGTTGTTGATATTTCTCCCAGCAATCTTCATTGCAGAGTGTGAGTCATCCAGCCTGGCATTTTGCACGATGTATTCTGCATACAATAAGCAGAGTGACAATAAACAACCTTGACATATTCCTTTCCCAATTTTGAACCATTGTTCCACAGAAGGTTCTAACTGTTGATTCTTGACCTGCATACAGATTTCTCAGGAGGTAGGTAAGATGATCTGGTATTGCCATCTCTTTTAAATTTTTTCACAGTTTGTTGTGATCCATATTTTTTGTGATCCACACAGTCAAAGGCTTTGGCATATCAATGAAGCAGAAGTATTTTTGGAATCTCCTTTTCCCATGATCCATATGGATCACATACTGTTGAAGCCTCATTTAAAAAGATTTTGAACATTACTTTGCTAGCATGTGAAATGCATGCAAATGTATGGTAGTTTGGACATGACATTTTTTGGCATTGTCTTTCTTGGGATTGGAATGAAAATTGACTTTATTCAATCCTGGGGCCACTTCTGAGTTTTCCAAATTTGCTGGCATATTGAGTGCAGCACTTACACAACATCATTCTAAATAACCTATATAGAATTTTAAGTAGCCTAGATAGAATTTTAAATAGCCTAGATAGAATTCCATCACCTCCATTAATTTGTTTGCAGTGATGCTTCCTTAGGTCCACTTGACTTTGCACTCCAGGATGTCTGGCTCTAGGTGAGTGATCACACCATCATGGTTATCTGGGTCATTAAGATCTTTTTTGTACAGTTCTGTGTATTTTCCCACCTCTTCTTAGTATCTTCTGCTTCTATTAGGTCTATACCATTTTTGTCCTTTATTGTGCCCATCTTTGAATGAAATGTTCCCTTAGTATCTCTAATTTTCTTGAAGAGATCTCTAGTTTTTTCCATCCTATTGTTTTCCTCTATTTCTTTGCTTTGTTCACTTAAGAAGGCTTTCTTATCTCTCCTTGCAATTTTCTGGAACTCTGTATTCAGTTGGCTATATCTTTCTCTTTCTCCTTTGCCTTATGTTTCTGTTCTGTCCTCAGCTATTTGTAGGACCGCTTCAGGCAACCATTTTGCCTTCTTGCATTTCTTTTCTTTGAGATGTTTTTGTTCACTGCCACCCTCCATAATTCTTCAGTAACTGTCATTAGATCTGATTCTTTGAATAGATTTGTCACTTCCACTGTATAATCGTAAGGGATTTGATTTAGTTCATATCTGAAAGGCCAAGTGGTTTTCCTTACTTTTTTCAATTTAAGTCTGAATTTTGTAATAAGGGGCACATGATCTGAGCCACAGTCAGCTCCAGGTCTTGTGCTGTTGACTGTATAGAGCTTCTCCTTCTTCAGCTGCAAAGAATATAATCAATCTGATTTCAGTATTGACCATCTGGTGATGTCCATTTGTTGAGTCATCTCTTGTGTTATTGAAAGAGAGCGTTTGCTATGACCAGTGTGTTCTCTTGGACAAACTCTGTTAGCCTTTGCTATGCTTCATTTTGTACTCCACGACCAAATTTGCCTGTTACTCCAAGTATCTCTCGACTTTCTACTTTTGCATTCCAATCCCTTATGATGAAAAAGACACCTTTTTTGATGTTAGTTCTAGAAGGTCTTGTAGGTCTTCATAGAACCATTTGACTTCAACTTCCTCGGCATTAGTGGTTGGGGCATAGATTTGGATTACTGTGAAGCTGAATGGTTTGCGTTGGTGAATGCTATGTTAAAAATACAAGTCCTTATCAATTTAACATACATATTGAACTGTTTATAGGTAAAATAATGTCTTTTGAGATTTTCTTTAAAATATTTCAGTTTAAAAAGAGTGAGAATAAATAAAACAAAATTGGCAAAATTGTTAGAGCTGGGTGATGAGTATGTAGAGGTTTATTCTATTTAAAAGCTAATTTTCTAAATGGCTCATTAAATTTTACCATATTCAGTTTCTTTGTTGTTGCCACTATTGCTCATTTTAAACTATAGCTCATGAAGCAGTTTTTGAATACAAATTTTAGTATGTAAATAAAAATTGAGAGTCAAGTATTGGCAAGTACGTTATTTAACATATTTTCTGACATTATTCATACATTTGTTTAAAGATAATGTCCAGCCAACTTCTGGCTGTCTTCCAGATTCAGAAGAATAAAAGATGTTGAAAGTCTTTAAGCTCAAGAGCATGCATTTTGAAAATGAGAAAGCAACATTTTATAATTTTGAATGGTACCTTCTTCTCATATAGGAAATATTTTAGTTCTAAGGTAGCATTATGCTGATGTTAGATGGTTAGAATCAAGATTATTTTCAGAAGATGGACTTCATCATACTCAATATTTTCATACCTCTCTAAATATACCCTATCTGAAGTCAAATTGGGCATATCCAATACTGTCTTATCATAGCAAATAATAAAAGTAATTTTTCCTTTCTATAAAAATTAGTATTTATAATATAGCAACAGAGAAGGCAATGGCACCCCACTCCAGTACTCTTGCCTGAAAAATCCCATGGATGGAGGAGCCTGGTAGGCTGCAGTCCATGGGGTCGCTAAGAGTCGGACATGACTGAGCGACTTCACTTTCACTTTTCACTTTCATGCATTGGAGAAGGAAATGGCAACCCACTCCAGTGTTCTTGCCTGGGGAATCCCAGGGACAGGGGAGCCTGGTGGGCTGCCATCTATGGGGTCACACAGAGTTGAACATGACTGAAGTGACTTAGCCAGATACAGAATGAAATTATCTGTTCCACAAAATCTATAAAAAGTATAATACAAAAGATTACGATTACACCCTCCCAAGACGGTGGAGTAGAAGAGTGTACACTGATTTTCTCCTGTGGGAACAGCAAAACTACAACTAGTTGCTGAACACTCATTGACAGGAGAATGTTGGAACCTAGTGAAAAAGATATATCACATCCAAGGGGAAAGGAAAAGCCCATCCCCAAGGGGAAAAAATGCAAAAAGGTAAAACAGTTATCTGAGGAGGCCTTATAAATAGCTGAGAAAAGAGAGGTCAAAAGCAAATGAGAAAAGGAAAGATATACCCAGCTGAATGCAGAGTTCCAAAGAATAGCAAGGAGAGATAAGAAAGCCTTCCTCAGTAATCAATGCAAAAAAATAGAGGAAAACAATAGAATGGGAAAAACTAGAGGTCTCGTCAAGAAAATTAGATACCAAGGGAACATTTCATGCAAAGATGAGCACAATAAAGGACAAAAATGGTATAGACCTAACAGAACCAGAAGATATTAAGAAGAGATGGCAAGAAAACAAGAAGAACTATATAAAAAAAGATCTTCATGACCCAGATAATCATGATGATCTGATCATTCACCTAGAGCCAGACATCTTGGAGTGAGAAGTCAAGTGTGCTTTAGGAAGCATCACTACAAACAAAGCTAGTGGAGGGGATGGAATTTCAGTTGAGCTATTCCTAATCCTAAGAGATGATGCTGTGAAAGTGCGGCACTCAATATGCCAGTAAATTTGGGAAACTCAGCAGTAGCCACAGGACTGGAAAAGGTCAGTTTTCATTCCAGTCTCAAAGAAAGGCAATGCCAAACAATGTACAAACTACTGCACACTGCACTCATTTCACATGTCAGCAAAGTAATGCTCAAAATTCTCCAAGCAAGGCTTCAACAGTATGTGAACCAAGAACTTCCAGATGTTCAAGCTGGATTTAGAAAAGGCAGAGGAACCAGAGATCAAATTGTCAACATCCATTGAATAATAGAAATTCCAGAAAAATATCAACTTCTGCTTCATTGACTATGCTATAGCCTTTGACTGTGTGGTTCACAACAAAATGTGGAAAATTCTTAAACAGATGGGAATACCAGACCACTATACTTACCTGCCTCCCAATAAACCTGTATGCAGGTCAAGAAACAACAGTTTGAACCAGACATGGAACAATGGATTGGTTCAAAATTGGTAAAGAAGTACGTCAAGTTCGCATATTGTCACTCTGCTTATTTAACTTCTGTGCAGAGTACATCATGTGAAATGCTGGGCTGGATGAAGCACAAGCTGGAATCAAGATTGTTGGGAGAAATAGCAATAACATCAGATATGCAGACGATAACACCCTTACGGCAGAATGCAAAGAGGAACTAAAGAGCCTCTCAGTGAAGTTCATGTGAAAGAGAAGAGTGAAAAAGCTGGCTTAAAACTCAGCTTTCAAAAAACTAAGATCATGGCATCTGGTCCCATCATTTCATAGTAAATAGATGGGGAAAGAAAGAAAAAAGTGAGAGACTTTATTTTCTTGGGCTTTCAAAAAACTAAGATTATGGCATCTGGTCCCATCACTTCATAGTAAATAGATGGGGAAACAAAGAAAAAAGTGAGAGACTTTATTTTCTTGGGCTCTAAAATCACTCCAGATGGTGACTGCAGCCATGAAATTAAAAGACACTTGCTCCTTGGAAGAACAGCTATGACAAACCTAGACAGCATATTAAAAAGAAGAGACATTACATTGCCAACAAAGGTCAGTCTAGTCAGTTATGGTTTCCAATAGTCCTGTATGAATGTGAGAGTTGGACCATAAAGAAAGCTGAGCATAAAGAATTGATGCTTTTGAACTGTGATGTTGGAGAAGATTCTTGAGAGTCCATTGAACTACAAGGAGATCAAACCAGTCAATCCTAAAGGAAATCAAACATGAATATTCATTAGAAATCCTGATGCTGAAGCTCCAATACTTTGGCCACCTGATACAAACAGCTGACTCATTAGAAAAGATCCTGATGCTGAGAAAGATTGAAGGCAGGATAAAGGTACTACAGAGGACAAGATGATTGGATGGCATCACTGACTCAATGGAAATGAGTTTGAGCAAGCTCTGGGAGATGGTGAAGGACAGGGAAGCCTGGCATGATGCAGTCCATGGGGTCGCAAAGAGTAGAACATGACTGAGGAACTGAATAACAACAAAGATTGTGATTCTCATTCAGAAATACTACAGGAATCAGGTATAACTTTTTTCCCAATCAGATGTTATACTATAACATTGAATAAAGAATTTTGAAAGAATTAGATCTAGATATAGTCTTGATTTTAATTTTATAGGAAATGTAGCCTGTATAACACAAGATTTTCTGTCAACTCTTTAAACACATCCTCTACACTATTCAGTTGATATTTTCTTTTCCTTCCCTTTCCTGACATATAGTTAGAAGCTGTCCCAGATTGGAAAAGACATTTTTGTGTTCTCTGTACATCCAGCTCAGAGAAAAGAGATGTATAAAATATCTATTGATAAAAGAAAACAAATATCAATAACAAAAGCTAAGACATTTTATGAGAAAGACATATAATGTCACAACATATAACTCAAGATTTTACAGATTATGTCTCTACACTTCCAACATTTCCAGGTAAATATTTTTTAAAAATTCAGTTCAGTTCAGTTCGGTTCAGTCGTGTCCGACTCTTAGAGACCCCATCAATCGCAGCACGTCAGGCCTCCCTGTCCATCACCAACTCCTGGAGTTCACTCAGACTCACAGCCATTGAGTTAGTGATGCCACCCAGCCATCTCATCCTCTGTTGTCCCTTTCTCCTCCTGTCAGATGACCATTATATCTACTACTGCAGGCAGGAATCCCTTAGAAGAAATGGAGTAGCCATCATGGTCAACAAAAGAGTCCAAAATACAATCTCAGAAAAAACAGAATGGTCTCTGTTCGTTTCCAAGGCAAACCATTCAATATCACAGTAATCCAAGTCTATGCCCCAACCAGTAATGCTGAAGAAGGTGAAGTTGAACTGAGAGGTTCCCTGATAGCTCAGTTGGTAAAAAATTTGCCTGTAATGCAGGAGACCCAGGGTTGATTCCTGGGTCAGGAAGATCTGTGGAGAGGGGATAGGTTATCCACTCCAGTATTCTTGGGCTTCCCTTGTGGTTCAGCTGATAAAGAATCCACCTGCAATGTAGGAGACCTAGGTTCTGTCCCTGAGTTGGGAAGATCCCCTGAAGAAGGGAAAGGCTATCCACTCCAGTATTCTGGCCTGGAGAATTCCATGGACTGTATAGTCCATGGGGTCACAAAGAATCGGACCTGACTGATCGACTTTCACTTTCTTTTTGTTGGCATATTGGTGATTATGCAGATATTTTCTCAGATCTAGTCTATAGCAATTACTGTTTTTGAAAGATTATGATGGAAATCAATATACAAAAGAAAGTACTACATGTATTCTAAGATTAAACATGTTAGGAATTTTTTATCTTCTCTTTTATAATATCTTTGCCAAAATTTCCCTTCATTATTACATAAAATCAAGATCTTGGTGATATTAAATTATTTGTGGGTTAACTCTAAAATGCATCCTTGTATTACCTATCCCACAAATAATCTTATAATTATAATTTAAATAATCATTTTAAAATGATTATTTAGAAGAAGTACTTTTAGATATTCTTAGTCAATAAATGTTAAAACTGGTATTGGATTTTGACGTAAATAATGCTACACTGAAAAATAAAAAGCCTTGGTTCAAAGTCATCTCCCTCACAGTTCAAAAATATATTTCCATTAGTAATTTAAGTGGAAAACACAAGTATATTTTCATTAGTAATTCCATAAGTAATTCTAGATATTCAAGAAGATACCTCAATATAAGAATAATTCTATTTTCACATCTGTTAGAATGACAAGAATAATGAGTATATATACAATCCTAATATGGTTTCATGTTTTTAATAATTTTAAAACAATAAGATCAGATCAGTCGCTCAGTCATGTCCGACTCTTTGCGACCCCATGAACCGCAGCACGCCAGGCCTCCCTGTCCATCACCAACTCCCAGAGGTCACTCAGACTCACATCCATCGAGTCAGTGATGCCATCCAGCCGTCTCATCCTCTATCGTCCCCTTCTCCTTCTGCCCCCAATCCCTCCCAGCATCAGAGTCTTCTCCAATGAGTCAACTCTTCGCATGAGGTGGCCAAAGTACTGGAGTTTCAGCTTTAGCATCATTCCTTCCAAAGAAATCCCAGGGATGATCTCCTTCAGAATGGACTGGTTGGATCTCCCTGCAATCCAAGGGACTCTCAAGAGTCTTCTCCAACACCACAGTTCAAAAGCATCAATTCTTTGGCGCTCAGCCTTCTTCACAGTCCAACTCTCACATCCATACATGACCATGGGAATATAGGTTTAAATCTTCTGAATGTTTAGCATCTGTCTGTATCTTCCTTGTTTTTTGTTTGTTTGTTTGTTTTAAATAAGCTATTAAATTTACATTTATAGCTCAAAACCAAATCGTGTACAGAGAATGAATATATTGACTAAGGTTCCAAATATTTCCAATCAAATAATGACCTTAATCTTACAGGAGAGAGACACTGGGTTCCATGGAAGGGCTTGAGATTTTCTTCCTAAAGCTTTTCTCCTCCATTTGAGCAAACAATTTTGCTGTCATTTTCTTTTCCTTTTTATTTTCCTATTCCTAGCCCTCTATGACCAAGATTGTAGAAGGTACTTCTCTCCACCCCAGTTTTGACATTATAGAAGAAATAGAAAGGTTATAAGAATACTTGTGTATTTTCAGTTCAGTTGCTTAGTCATGTCCAACTCTCTGCGACGCTCGGGACTGCAGCATGCCAGGCTTCTCTGTCCATCACCAACACCTGGAACTTGCTCAAACTCATGCCCATCAAGTCAGTGATGCCATCCAAGCATCTCATCCTCTGTCATCCCCTTCTCCTCCTGCCTTCAATCTTTCCCAGCATCAGGGTCATTTCCAATGAGTCAGTTCTTTGCATCAGATGGCCAAAGTATTGTAGTTTCAGCTTCAGCAGCAGTCCTTCCAATGAATATTCAGGACTGATTTCCTTTAGGATTGACTGGTTTGATCTCCTTGTATTTCCATATGTCCCCAAATGGTTGAACATTATGACAGCTGCTTCAAGCCTCTTCAAGACAAAAAAGCAAAACAAAAAATCATTAATGTCCATTCCAAATTCTCCAGATCCTCCAGAAGAACCAAAATCTGACAGAATCAGAAAACAGTATCTACAATAATACTATTTTATTTAGGACATCCACATTTAATCCATCCATTCAAAACAAATTTTACTGAAATTTACTGTGAGCTACATATTCTACTGAGTTTCTCTGGTAAAGAATCCATCTGTCAATGCAGGAGATGCAAATTTGATCCCTGGGTCAGGACGATCCTCTGGAAAAGAAATGGCAATCCGCTCCAGTATTCTTGCCTGGGAAATCCCAGGCACTAGGACTACGTGGCAGACTACAGTCCATGGGATCGCAAAGGGTTCGACACGACCCTTGTTGTTTAGTAACTAAACAACAACAACACATACTTTACTAGACACTAAAATAAGAGCTGGTGCACAACACAGCTGTGGTCTAAAGGCTAGAGGAAAAGTAGAAGTGAGATATAAAGGCTAGAGGATAAGTAGAAGATTGCTGGGAGAAGGAGTGGGAAGCATAATAAAATCTGGAGATTATAATTAATGGTAAGACACTATGTCAGGACGCATGATAAAGTTAAAATATTTTGTCATTTACCAAAATAAATACAACCTCTTTTATTAGCCTTTATTCATTAACTCATATATTAAATGAAACATGATTAACTGAAAGATCAAGTGCAACCATGTATCTCTAAGCCCTAACACTGACTAAGAGGGAAAATGCAGTAGACCAATGATCATGTGGTAGTGATATATTTCTGCAACTAACAATATCTTTTTTTACTAATATTATGAATAATGCCAAAATAGTTAAATTTTGACAATTTCAAGTATACTTAATTATCAATTTTGCTTTAAATAAAGCTTAATTACTTGACTTTTTAGTATTTCTTTATCTGGAAATTAATCACATGAAACCATTCTATATGGAAAAGTTGACATATTCTTTGAGTGGAACAATAACCAAACTACATGTATAAGCATTCATGGAGAGTGAAAGTTGAAATTATTTTGATCTTTTTAATTAGATATTTTTTGAAATTTTTGTGTGTGTTGAATTTAATTCATTTAAGATTGTTTATTTACATAGCAGCTCCTTCTGCAATGAAAGCTAATGATATTTTCAAAATTTCATTTAAAATTCTTAGCAACATAAAATGTTACTTGTGGTAATATTTTATTTTAATATTAAAAACCATTTTATTGAAATAATACAGATTTTTTAAAGTAAGGAAATCATAAGAACACAGCTCAGGAAATTGTTACAAAGTGTGTATTTCCATAGACTCATTAATCAGGTCAAGAAATAGAGCATGTGGCTTACAGCTCAACATTCAGAAAATAAGATCATGGCATTTGGTCCCATCACTTCATGGCAAATAGATGGGGAAATAGAGGAAACAGTGACAGACTTTATTTTTTTTTTTTGGGGGGGGCTCCCAAATCACTGCAAATGATGACTACAGCCATGAAATTAAAAGATGCTTACTCCTTGGAAGAAGAGCTATGACCAACCTAGATAGCATATTAAAAAGCAGAGACGTTACTTTGCCAACAAAAGTCGGTCTAGAAAAGGCTATGGTTTTTCCAGTGGTCATGTATGGATGTGAGAGTTGGACTATAAAGAAAGCTGAGCACTGAAGAATTGATGCTTTTGAACTGTGGTGTTGGAGAAGACTCTTGAGAGTCCCTTGGACTGCAAGCAGATCCAACCAGTCCATCCTAAAGGAAATCAGTCCTGAATACTCATTGCAAAGACTGATGCTGAAGCTGAAACTTCAATACTTTGGCCACCTGATGCGAAGAACTGACAAATTTGAAAAGACCCTGATGCTGGGAAAGATTGAAGGCAAGAGGAGAAAGGGATGACAAAGGATGAGATGATTGGATGGTGTCACCGACTCAAAGGATATTAATAAACTCCAGGAGCTGGCAATGGACAGAGAGGCCTGGCTTGCTGCAGTTCATGGGGTCGCCAAGTCAGATATGACTGAGAGACTGAACTGAACCCCAGAAATGCCACACAGATGATTCTCAATCATTACCATACCATCTTTCCCAAAGGAAAGTGATCATTCTGACTTCTAAAACACTGATTGATCACTCATGCCTGTTTTTTTTTTTTTTTTTTTTATTTTTTTTAATCAAGAATCTCTTTTATTGATTATCAGAAACATTACAAACATCTAGTATGAACAAATTGTAACATGATAGTGTTTAGTTTGAACAATTAATACATTTCAGATATAATATTATACATATTTCAATGCTATTCTCCCCAATCATCTCACCCTCTCCTGGTCCCAGAGTCCAAAAGTCTGGTCTATACATCAGTGTCTCTTTTGTTGTCTCGTAAATAGGGTTATTTTTTACCATCTTTCTAAATTCCATATATATGCGTTAGTATACTGTATTTGTGTTTTTGTTTCTGGCTTACTTCACTCTGTATAATAGGCTCCAGTTCCATCCACCTCCTTAGAACTGATTCAAATGTATTCTTTTTAATGGCTGAGTAATATTCCATTGTGTATATGTACCACAGCTTGCTTATCCATTCATCTGTGGATGGACATCTAGGTTGCTTCCACGTTCTGGCTATTGCAAACAGTGCTGCTATGAACATTGGGGTACAGGTGTCTCTTTCAATTCTGGTTTTCTCAGTGTATATGCCCAGCAGTGGGATTGCTGGATCATAAGGCAGTTCTATTCGCAGTTTTTTGAGGAATCTCCATACTGTTCTCCAAAGTGGCTGTACTAGTTTGCATTCCCACCAACAGTGCAAGAGGGTTCCCTTCTCTCCGCACCCTCTCCAGCATTTATTGCTTGTGGACTTTTGGATAGCAGCCATACTGATTGGCGTGAAATGGTATCTCATAGTGGTTTTGATTTGCATTTCTCTGATAATGAGTGATATTGAGCATCTTTTCATGTGTTTGTTAGCCATCTGTATGTCTTCTTTGGAGAAATGTCTATTGAGTTCTTTGGCCCATTTTTTGATTGGGTCATTTATTTTTCTGGAATTGAGCTGTAGAAGTTGCTTGTATATTTTTGAGATTAGTTGTTTGTCAGTTGCTTCATTTGCTATTATTTTCTCCCATTCTGAAGGCTGTCTTTTCACCTTGCTTATAGTTTCCTTTGTTGTGCAAAAGCTTTTTAAGTTTGATTAGGTCCCATTTGTTCATTTTTGATTTTATTTCCAATATTCTGGGAGGTGGGTCATAGAGGATCCTGCTGTGATGTAAGTCAGAGAGTGTTTTGCCTATGTTTTCCTCTAGGAGTTTTATGGTTTCTGGTCTTACATTTAGCTCTTTAATCCATTTTGAGTTTATTTTTGTGTATGGTGTTAGAAAGTGTTCTAGTTTCATTCATATGGAGGGGTCTTGTTTTTGTATCCATTCAGCCAGTCTCTGTCTTTTGGTTGGGGCATTCAACCCATTTACATTTAAGGTAATTAATGATAAATATGATCCCGTTGCCATTTACTTTGTTGTTTTGGGTTTGAATTTATATATCCTTTTTGTGTTTCCAGTCTAGAGAATGTCCTTTAGTATTTGTTGGAGAGCTGGTTTGGTGGTGCTGAATTCTCTCAGCTTTTGCTTGTCGGTAAAGGTTTTGATTTCTCCTTCATATTTGAATGAGATCCTTGCTGGGTACAATAATCTGGGCTGTAGGTTCTTTTCTTTCATCACTTTAAGTATGTCTTGCCATTCCCTCCTGGCTTGGAGAGTTTCTATTGAAAGATCAGCTGTTATCCTTATGGGAATTCCCTTGTGTGTTATTTGTTGTTTTTCCCTTGCTGCTTTTAATATTTGTTCTTTGTGTTTGATCTTTGTTAATTTGATTAATATGTGTCTTGGGGTGTTTCGTCTTGGGTTTATCCTATTTGGGACTCTCTGGGTTTCTTGGACTTGAGTGATTATTTCCTTCCCCATTTTAGGGAAGTTTTCAACTATTATCTCCTCTAGTATCTTCTCATGGTCTTTCTTTTTGTCTTCTTCTTCTGGGACTCCTATGATTCTAATATTGTAACGTTTAAAATTGTCCTGGAGGTCTCTGAGATTGTCCTCATTTCTTTTAATTCGTTTTTCTTTTTTCTCCTCTGATTCCTTTAATTCTGCCATTCTATCTTCTAATTCGCTAATTCTATCTTCTGCCTCTGTTATTCTACTATTTGTTGCCTCCAGAGTGTTTTGGATCTCATTTATTGCATTATTCATTATATGTTGATTCTTTTTTATTTCTTCTAGGTCCTTGTTAAATCTTTCTTGCATCTTCTCAATGCTTTTCTCCAGACTATTTATCCATGATTCCATTTTGCTTTCCAGATTTTGGATTAATTTCATGATCATTATTCGGAATTCTTTATCAGGTAGGTTCGCTATTTCTTCCTCTTTTGTTTGGTTTGGTGGGCTTTTATCCTGTTCCTTTACCTGCTGGGAATTCTTCTGTCTTTTCATCTTGTTTAAATTGCTAAGTTTGGGGCGGCTTTACTGTATTCTGGTAGTCTGTGGAGTTCTCTTTATTGTGGCGTTTCTGCACTATATGTGGGTTTGTACCAGTGGCTTGTCGAGGTTTCTTGTTTATGGAAGCTTGTATCGGTGTTCTGGTGGGTGGAGCTGGATTTCTTTTCTCTGGGGTGCAGTGGAGTGTCTAGTAGTGAGTTATGAGATGTCTATGCTTTTGGGGTCGCTTTGTGTAGCCTGTGTATTGGAGCTCAGGCTGTGTTCTTGTTTTTCTGGAGAATTTGCTTGGTATGTCTTGTTGTGGAACTTGCTGGTCTTTGTGTGATGCTTGGTTTCAGAGTAGGTATGGAGGCTTTTAATGAGCTCCTGTCAATTAGTGTTTCGTGGGATCAGGGTATGGACTTAAGCCTCCTGGTTCCAGTTATTGGTCTTATTTTTACAGTAGTCTCAAAAACTTCTTCTTCTATAATGCATTCCACAGCTGGACTGCTCAGAGATGTTCACGGAATTATACATAGAAGGAAAAAGGGAGGAAGGAGACAGAGGTGGTCAGGAGGATAAAAGGAGGGAGTGTGAAGGAGAGAGACAGATCTAGTCAGTAATCAGTAAAGAAAAGAAAAAAGGAAAGGAAAAAAGCAAAGGACAAAAAGGAAAAAGGAAAAAAAAAAACAAAACAGGGTCGCAAAAGTTATATCTAAACGTGGAGATTAAAGAAGTACTAGAGAATAAAAAAAATAATAATAATAAAAAAATAAAAGAAACAAAACAAACAACAACAAAAAAAAAATTAAAAGGGAAAAAAAAAATTTTTGTTTTCCTTTTTCCAATTAAAAAATAATAAAAATTTAAAAAATATATATATATTAAAAAAAGAAAAGAAAAAAAAAAGGAAATAATGATGGTAAAAATAGTAACAATATATATAAGAGTTTCTCTATTATTGTTGTGGGTTCAGTTCATTTTCAGCTAGTTCCTTGTTCCGGCTTAAATTTCTCAAGATCTATAGGCCCCTTTCTCTGTGGTTGTTCTGTATAGTTCTTTGTTCTGTGCACGGTTCGGCGGTGTTCTGGGCCAAGGCCCGCCACTCGTGTGGTCGGCGCTGCACAATCTGGATTGCCGGCCCAAACTACTCCAGTTAGGCAGCACTCCAGACAATCAGGCGAACGAAGTCTGCGCTGAGGCCCGCAGAGGGGGAGGGGGTCGGCGACGGGAATGGCGGGCGGGCGGGTGGGGGAGGGGATGGGGTGGCCCTCGTGGGAGCCGCCGGCACAGCGGGCGGGGGCACGCCTGCGCGGGAGTGGCCGGCGGGGGAGCGTCCAGTGGGGGAGAGTCCCGCGGGGGAGCGTCCCTCTGGGGAGCGCCGGCAGGGGAGCGTCCCGCGTGGGAACGGCCAAGGCGTCTCCCTGCCCAGCCCCGGCTCCCCAATGGCAGATGCGGGCGTTTGCAGCGGTGCTTTTCCGCTGCGGAAGTTACCGCAGGGCCTGCAGTCTGTGGGTTCTAATTGCTCAACTGTTCTCCTCCCTGTTATGATAGTCTCCGTGTTTCCCAGGTTCGGCGCAGATTCCGCAGGGAGAGTGTTTCCTGGTGTTTGGAAACTTCTCTTTTTAAGACTCCCTTCCCCGGACAGAGGTCCGCCCCTCCCTCTTTGTCTCTCTCTGGCTTCTATATTCTTTCCTACCTCCTTTAGAAGGCAGTGAGTTGCTTTTCTGGGTGTCCGACGTCCTCCGCCAGCACTCCGAAGCTGTTTGTGGTATTTACTCGGCGCCCAGATGTCCCATTGATGAATTTGTGGAGGAGAAAGCGTATTCCCCGTCCTAATCCTTCGCCATCTTAACCGGAAGTTCCATGCCTGTTTTTAAACTTCATTTATACTGAAGTATACAGTATGATAATTGATAATAATAAAAATATGAAAGATCAAGGCTTGTAGTATATAGATTAAACTATTCTTATAGGAATATTTGTAGCCTTAAAATGCATTTTTATTTTTTTAATTTAAATTTATTTATTTTAATTGGAGGCTAATTACTTTACAATATTGTATTGGTTTTGCCATACATCAACATGAATCCGCCAAAATCAATGATCTAATTCTCTAGCTCAAAAACTTTAAATAAGAGCAAATTAAGCACAAAGATAATAGAAAAATATAATATTAAAGACATCAGAAATTAATATAACAATATTTATAGAAAATAGAAAAGATCAATAAAGCCAATTGTTGATTTTTGAAAAGTCTAATAAAATTGATAAAACCTTGATGAGAATAATTAAGACAAATAAAATTCAGCAAGTAAACAACATTAGGAGCTTAGACAAAAAAAAGAACATCACTATAAATCTAATGGACATAAAAAAAGCTAAAGAAATTTTTAAAAAATGAAGTATAATTGACCAACAACACTATTTAGTTCCAGGTGCACATGATTTGATATTTCTACACATTACAAAATGAACACCATGGTAAGTCTAGTTACCATCTGTCACCATACAAAAATATTGCAGTATTATTTACTCTATTTACCATGCTGTACATTTCATCCTGTTAACTATTTTTTAATTAGGAGCTTGTACCTATTAATCTCTCGCACCTATTTCAATCACCTTCTCATCCCTCTTTCCTTTGGAAACCACTTATTTTTTCTTTGTATCTATGAATCTGTTTCTCTTTTGTTACTTGTTCTTTTGTTTTTTAGATTCCACATAAAACTTAAGTCATCAGTACTTGTCTTTCTCTGCTTGACATTTCATTTAGCATAATATCCTTTAAGTTCATCAATGTTGTCACAAGTGGCATGATTTCATTTTCATGGCTGAGTAATATTCCACTGTGTGTTGTTGCTGTTGTTTAGTCACTAAATCATGTCTGACTCTTTTGACACCGTGGACTGTAGCCCACCAGGCTCCTCTATCCATGGGATTTCCCAGGCAAGAATACTGGAGTGGATTACCATTTCCTTCTCCAGAGGATCTTCCTGACCCATGGGTCAAAACCTGTATCCATGCATTGGCAGGCAGTTTCTTTACACTGAATCACCAGGGAAGCCTATGTATATGTGTGTGCTGCTGCTGCTGCTAAGTCGCTTCAGTCGTGTCCAACTCTGTGTGACCCCATAGACGGCAGCCCACCAGGCTCCCCCGTCCCTGGGATTCTCCAGGCAAGAACACTGGAGTGGGTTGCCATTTCCTTCTCCAATACATGAAAGTGAAAAGTGAAAGTGAAGTTGCTCAGTTGTGTCTGACTCTCAGCGACCCCATGGACTGCAGCCTTCCAGGCTCTTCCATCCATGGGATTTTCCAGGCAAGAGTACTGGAGTTGGGTGCCATTGCCTTCTCCAATAAATGTGTGTATTCATACATAAATAACACGTCTTCTTTATCCATTCATCTATCGATGAACTCTTAGATTGTTTCCATATCTTGGCTATTGTAAATAATGCTGCTATGAAGATAGGTGAGCCTGTATCTTTTCAAATTAGTGTTTTTATTTTGTTTGGAAAAATACCCAGAAAAATTGATAGTCCATATGCTAGTTCTATTTTTAATTTTTAGAGGAATTTCCATACTGTTTTCCATAGTGGCTGTACCAATTTACATTCCCACCAACACTGCACCAGGATTCTCTTTCCTCCACATCCTCAACAATATTTATTATTTGTTGTTTTCCTGATAATAGTCATTCTGACAGGTGTGAGGTGATATGTCATTGTGGTTTTGGTTTGCATTTCCCTGATAATTAGTAATATTGAGCATTTTTTCATTTGTCTGTTGGTCAGTATATGTCTTCTTTGAAAAAATGCCTTTTCAGGTCCTCTACTCATTTTTTAATCAGGTTGTTTTAGTTTCCTAAGTTCGTTGTACATTTTTAATATTAACCCTTTATCAGACACATTGTTTGCAAAAATGTTCTCCCATTCAGTAGGTGGCTTTTTCATTTTTTGATAGATTCCTTTGCTGCACAAAAGCTTTTTAGTTTGAAATAGTCCCATTTGTTTATTTTTTATTTGGCTTTCCTTGCCTGAGGAGATACATCCTGATAAATATTGCGAAGACAGATGTTGAAGAGTTTACAGTCCATATTTTCTTCTAGGAATCTTATGACTTCAGGTTTTACATTTAGGTCTTAAAACCATTTTGAGTTTATTTTTGCCCGTGGTATGAGAAGGTAAACCAGTTTGGTTCTTTTGCTTGTAGCTCTCCAGTTTTCCCAACTCCATTTATTGAAGGGGTGTTAGGACCCCACCTGAGCCATGACAGGCTCAGCAAGCTACACTAGGTCTAAAGTTTCAGATTCTTATAGATCTGAGTCATGATCCCGGGAATTACACCTCCAAGCCAATCAGAAGGGTCCCCATTCGCGTCAAACTTGAGCCAATCCAGATGGGGATGCAGAATTCAAAATTCACGCGCACGCGCACGCGCGCGTGCAGTTTAGCCAATCATCACCCGCCAGCTACACCATTGCAGAGACAAAGTACCGCCTGTATAAAAGCAGCTGTTATTCAGAGCTCAGGGCTCTTGTCGAGACTCCACTGCATTGGATGAAACTTGAGCCCTAGCTCGAGCTAGCAATAAAAACCCCTTTATGCTTTTGCATTGCTGTGGACGTCTTATTCTCTCAGTTTTGGGGACTCGGACCTTGGGCATAACAAGGGGCAGTCTTTTTCCCAGTGTATATACTCATTTCCTTTGTGATTAAACAATCTATAAGTATTAATTCACTTCTGAGCTCTCATTTCTGTTCCATTGATTTATATTTCTGTTTTTGTGCCAGTATCATGCAGCTTTGACTATGAGAATATTGTAGTTTAGTTTTAAATACATAAAGAAATATTATGAACAATTTTGTGTAATTCTGTTTTTATCATTTACAAATTATCTAAGTACAAATAAGAATAATCAAAATAGTTATTTTTAGTTATTTGTAAGACTTGAATATTATAATTTGATTTTTTCTCATTGATACTGAAAGGGTAACAGGCAGGAAGGCCAGGGGTCTCCAAACGGAGGAAATAGCCTGCAAGTGTCAGACACTTTTATCTCTCTTGAGCGCCAGGAGGAAACAAACTAGCGATATTTTTTTCCTTCTCTATACAAATTTAAAAGGAGGTTTCTCTTGAAATACTGTGTTGCCATAAGGACACCTGGTTTCACCTGAAGTTAACTATTCTCAAACCTAGAGATAACCAATGCCTTTTTCTTATGGAAATGTTTGTCTTAAGCTATGCTAATGTACTATGCATTTACCCCCAAACTCTGTTTTCAAGTCGGTTCCACCTCTTGGCTCAGAACCTACTTGACAAACCAGTATGTTATACTCTGATATTGTTCCCCTAATCTATGTAAATGAAACTATTTGTATGGTGGTCTGCTCTTCTTCAAGATTCAAGTTAATCATTTTATGGCCCAGGATAAAACCATTTGGTGCCAGATTATCCAAAATACATCTTATGGGTGAGGGGCTTGGTGCTGTTCTGAATTTTAAGACATTCCTTTCTTTCATTAACAGATTGCTAGTTACTATATAACATCCAGCTGAAGACTAGCAAGGGGATACTCTTCTGCCCCCTTCTGATGCCTATGTTAGAAGCTTTCTCTATCTTCTTTATACTTTAATAAAACTTTATTACACAAAAGCTCTGAGCGATCAAGCCTCATCTCTGGCCCTGGATTGAATTTTTCTCCTGCGGGGACCAAGAATCCCGGTGTCTTTGCGTGATTCAACAACAACCTTTCAACACTAAGAACTAAAACCAGAAACTGTGAAAGAAAATAATATGATATATATATATTTATGCTTACTCTGAGAATATAAAGAAACCACATGCTTCATCAGAGAAAGTATCCCCATCTAGGTTGGAAAGCCTGAAATGGACGTGCTTGGTCACTCAGTCATGTCTGACTCCATGGACTGTAGCCTGCCAGACTCTGTCCATGGGGATTCTCCAGGCAAGAATACTGGAGTGAGTTTCCATGGCCTTCTCTAGGGGATCTTCCCAACCCAGGAATTGAATTCTGCATTGCTGGCAGATTCTTTACTGTCTGAGCCACCAGGGAAGCCCCAAGCTTGGAAAGCCTGAGATAAATAATCAAGTTCATAACATTTTTGCAATTATTAAGTTCTGAGAAGCTGATAAAAGCTTTGGACACTCTTTATAAATGGACACAGATATGGATACAGATATAGAATTTAACATCAGGAAGCCTCTTTATGGACTCATCAGTTAGAAAGACCAATGATAGAAGATATCAATTATTAGGTGAAGAAATGAAGCTTTAAGATAGATATCTACTCTAATTCTCACATTCTAAATCAATGGATAAATAACATCTAAATGCTATTCTATATTGCTGAAAGGCAACAGATGAATGATTTAGTTATCTTATCATATTAGTACCTGCCCTATTTAAATATAATCCAGAATGTTCTCAAAGAATAACTGAAACACTATTTTACTAAGAATTATTTATATTAATATACTGCTGGTCTCTCAAATAATAGTTCTGCCCAAGACTGAATAATCCTTGATTTCCATTAAATCTTCATGGCAAAGGGTAAAATTGAATAAATATAGTTAGTAATGTAAACGTGTTCCCTTGATGTTTAAAAAACACTTTTAGAAAGTTTGAAATTATTGTGCCCGCTTAATCAAAAACTAAAATACAAAGAATAGGCCAGCTACAATCTTCCAAATTTATGGTCATCAGAAAGTTGTAGTATATTTCAACTGTGAAAGCAGCCACAAAGCAAAAATCAACATGTTTTTAAAAGAGAAATTGTTAAGAAGAAAAAAAGCTACCAATAACTAGAGTGATCAGTCTTATTCATAACCAGGTTAAAAATATCTAGCATGAATGTGTGTTCTCGATGAGCATTCCAAGTAAATGGAGGCATATTTGAAAAGAATTTCTATAAGATTTTTTTACAACAGGATGCTGCAAAACCTTGGGCTTCCTGGTAGGGCTCAGCAGCAGTAAAGAATACACCTGCAATGCAAGAGCCATAGGAGATGCAGGCTCCATCTATGGGATGGGAAGATTCCCTGGAGAAGGGAATGACAATCCAACTCCAGTATTCTTGCCTAGAGCATCCCATGGACAGAGGAGTCTGGCTGACTACAGTCCATAGGATCTCAAAGAGCTGGACACCACTGAAGCAACTTAGCATGCATGCTGTGAAACCTTATTCCAAAAACTAGAAATTTCAACTGTAACATACATGATTTTTTTCTTTCCTTATGCTGATTTCAGTGTGTGTGCAAAAAGTAGAATCCTAAATACACATATCATTTGCTTTTGTACATTTAATGTGTCTGACCTTTGTACCACATGAGCTTACAATTTAATTATATGATGGTACTAGCAAGACTACAAAATAAAATCACTCAATAGTAAAACATACATACAATATAATGTAGCACACGGTGAAATATAGCAACTAGTACTCAGTATGACTCCTCAAGCATTCAAGAAACCATTCAACAGAATTACAACTTTTGAGAGCAGAGATATTTTTAAGAACAAATAAGGTCAAAATTTCATTAAAGGGCATGAAACACAGACTGGAATTATTAATCAATATAGCCTATAAATCCTGTAACAATAGCTCTTAGACGTTAAAGCAAACATTTACTTAGCATTTCACTTAAAATAGATCAAAATAATAATAGAATTATTTGAGTTCTTCCAAATGATTTCATTCCAAATAAGATATTTCAGCACAAGAACAATGGCATATAAAAGGTGTTAAATTTGTACTTTAATACAGATTTCAAAGTACTTTGGAAATAAAGGGTATGCTATAGAATGAAGGAAATACATACTGATTTTGGCTTCTAGTATAATACTTTTACAAGGGAAACCAAGATTTCCCAGTAAACAGGTCTGAATTAAACATCTTACATGTTGTTTCTTATCTATTTTTGCTAGAATAACAAACCATTGCAAAGCTTAATGACTTAGAACAACAGGAATGTATTATTTTCCTGCTTCTGAAGTTGACTGGATTCTTTTTCTGCTCCATATAGGCCCACTGAGTTGCATTCAACTAGACAAGTTGGGCTAGAAGGTTCAAGAATGCTTCTCTTATTACTTATCTGGTCCTTGGAGTTGACTACTCCAGGCAACTCAGTTACTCCCATTGTTGTCAGCACTTCATGTGATGTTGTGTCCTCCAGGGCTTTGACACAAGACCTCTCTCCAGCAGGAGAGCTAGGACTAACTTATACAGTGGATCCTAAGTTCCATAAGGGAGAATTCTAAGAGGAACAGCCTCCATGCAGAGGTTCATATACAGGTCAAATCTCTGCCTGCATCACTTTGGCAACTGCCTCATTGGCCAAAACTCTGATATGACCAAGCCCAGCATCGTTGTATGAGGGCATTATAAAAGACATAAATATGAGAGGAAAGGACATATTTATTGCTTTTTCTCAACATAATAGCCTCCATATATATATATTTTACATGTACATGGACTCTATCTGTGATAAGGAGAAAAACATCCTGTTATCCATTTATATCTCAAACAAAAACAATTCCATACATATGAAATACTGCAGGTGAAGAGCACACTATTAAAGAAACAATCATCACTTTTTAATGTAGTAGAATATGTCTAAAATCAACTGTTAAAGTGAATTTTTAAAAATAACAAAAATCAACTACCACATGTGCATTCTGTAAGAATCATTTTCCCAAACACTTAGAACCAGATCTTCTCCCTCCTAAAAAATAGTTTATAAGCAAAAAGAAGGCCCAGATTAATATAGCCAGGGTTTTAAAAACCTCATTCACTCAAAAAGGCTTCTTGTTGTTGTTTATGAGAACTGCAAATAATAACAACAATATGCATACAAATGAAAAGTAAACTAAGCATAGTGACTGATGATTGCACTGAAAAAAAACCAAACATCAAAAATTCGCTTAAATGCATTGATAAACTTAAAAGAGCATTAAGTACAATCAGATCAAAAATTAAGCAAAGGAAGGAACTGCCAACTAAAAATGGGACCTGCCATCTGCCTCTATAAGGATTAACTCACTAGCCACTACATTCACTGATCTTCAACATACCCTGAAAGGAGTTCAGGGTAGAAATTAGGCATGAGGCACTCTGTCCTCTGGGAAAAACTGGCAGAACAGACCTTTCAGATAGATGTTTTCAGAAGAAGATTTTATGAAGCCAAATTCTTGCATCTTTTCATATCTAGAAAAACATTAAAATCATTAATGATAATATCTGTTCTTCATGACTAGCAGCAGGACTCTGTGAAAATGTGTGCCTCTGTGAAAAAGTATGCCCCCTTCACTAACATGTAATACTGACTTCTCTTCTTGCCTTTTTGGAATCAGTACCTTAGAGTTATCTGAGATTTTGTCTCCCGGGCTATAGTCCTTTTCTTGCCCCAAGTTAAACAACTCACAGCTTTCATATCATGCTTTCTTTTTTCCAGTCAACATAACCAAGATAACTTTCTGAGTACTTTATTCAACTTTTGTCTTGAGGTCATTTGATGAATGAAGTGAACTTAATCTTTAAGGCCACTGGGGGTCTTGAGAACAGTAAACAAAGCCTGTGGGTCCGCTACTTCATTACAGGAGTGAAGTTAAAATAAATCAATCCTTACTCAAGAATACTGTAAGGAAAGTTGTTTGCCTTGAATTTTGATACTAAATAGTCAGGGGAAAATATCTTATTTGAGAATTCCTAACCTCAGAACATTTCCTCAAAGTGGATTTGGCATGAAAATTCATACTACATAAGCCAAAAAAATTTCATGTGAAGAATTTAATATAGTAACCCTAGATTAATGCTCCAGGTTCCTGGAAGAAGCAAATTGTAGTGTACTCTAGAGAAACTCCATCTTTCTCCTAGAACTTAGAAGATTTTCACAGATAAACTTCCAAAACATATAAGTTCACAGTCAAAATGTGAAGAAGACAAAGTACTATGAGTAAGAGACAGGTGACAAAGTCACATTGCAAAATATCCAGAAAGAGTTCTGATACTATAATTATCAGAGTCTAAATAAATGAAAGAAATTGAAAGGCAGAGATTGGCAATGAAACTTTAAAATGTGACTAATTAGGTTTAAAGTAATAATCAAAATTCTTACAAAAGGTAACTATATTTGTTACATTAAAAAATCAATATATTTACAGAAAAGTAGATATAACTGAGTTTGAATAGTGATCATAAGATAGTATGGGTGATACATGGATAACATGATTAGAAATGTGAAAGAGAGGTTAGAAGACATGAAGAGTCTAATGTGTGACAATTCTGAGTTTCAGAATGAGAGGAGAGAATGAGGCAGCAGCAATACTGAAAGAAATAATGGCTGAGACAGTCTTGAACTGATAAAAATATCAAATATACAGACCTTAAAAGCTCCATGAATCCTAAGAGAAATAAAAACAAAGCTCAAACCAGGAGAGAGAGAGAAAATAAGGCAAGAATTAGATGATTAAAACATCAATAAGAAAGAGTCTGACTCTCTTTTTTTGTTTGTCTGTTGATGGGTTTCAAGTCTCACATCTGTGTAAGCTAAGAAAACCCAAATGCTCTTCCTTTGGTATCAGCATGAAGTTCAAACTATGCAGCTCCAGCCCTTATTCACAATAAAACCTAGTCAGTCTTTTTTCTCTGCTCCTTTGGGACATTTTTAGATCATCCTTGGAGCGTACCATGCTCTCTTCAGAAACTCTCATTATGTGAGTGATAAACTGATTCACATCTTCCTGGGGGCATATCAGTGGCATAATCAGTCTCAACATCTGAACTAAATCTGGGGTGAGTGTTTATATTACTTATAGTGATGCTGGCAAGTTTATTAAACTTGAAGCTGTGCTGGTTTGTGCTGCACTTATAAAATCCTACTAAGCCTCTGTTTAGATTTAACCAATTGACTCAGTTAGATGAAGCTGCCATAACAAAATGCCATAGACTTAAGCAACAGAAATTTATTTTTCACAGTTTTGGAGTCTGGGAAGTCCAAGATCAATGTGCCAGCCAATTTCATTCCGGGTGAGAGCTCTCTTCCTGGACTGCAGATGGCTATCTTTTCACCGTGTCCTCACTTGGGAAGAGAGAGAGAGAGAAAGTGAGCTCTGTAGTAGCTCTTTATAAGGACACCAATCTTTGGGATCAGGGCTCCACCTTCATGACCTCATTTAATCTTAATTAGCCCTATAAATGCCTTATTTCCAAATATAGTCACAAATGAGGGTTGGGGCTTTAATACATGAATTTTGGGAAGATACAAACTTTCAATTCACTATACAAACTTAACTTGGAAGTTTTTGCTTAGAGACAGGACCAACCCAGGAATTGAACCTGCATCAATAGACAGATTCTTTACTGCTGCCCCGCCAGGGAAGCTCATCAACCAGGCATTTGTCCCTTTCTAAAGAATGTTCGAACTTCCCTGGTGGCTCAGAGGGTAAAGCGTCTGCCTACAATGTGGGACATCTGGGTTCAATCCCTGGGTCAGGAAGATCTCCTGGAGAAGGAAATGGCAACCCACTCTAGTATTCTTGCCTGGAAAATATCATGGATGGAGGAGCCTGGTAGGCTACAGTCCATGGGGTTCCAAAGAGCTGGACATGACTGAGAGACTTCACTTTCTTCCTACAGAATGTTCAGGGGAAAGACTGATGCCCTGTGCACTATGTAAGCTCACTGGATGATGGCTCATGTGGAAGAAGAACAATTACAGTGTAGCATGCTGAGGTTATACTACTAAATGCCTCACTGTGCTGTGCTGTCCTCAGTCACTTAGTCATGTTTGAATCTTTGCCACCCTGTGAACTTAGCCTCCCAGTCTCCTCTGTCCAAGGGATTTTCCATACAAGAAAACTGGAATGGGTTGCCATTTCCTACTCCAAGGAATCATCCCAACCCAGGGATCAAATCTGTATCACCTGCATTGGCAGGTGGATTCTTCACCGCATCACCTGGGAAGCCCAAAATGGCTCACTGCTGCTGCTACTGCTAAGTCACTTCAGTCGTGTCCGACTCTGTGTGACCCCATAGACAGCAGCCCACCAGGCTCCCCCGTTCCTGGGATTCTCCAGGCAAGAACACTGGAGTGGGTTGCCATTTCCTTCTCCAATGCATGAAAGTGAAAAGTAAAAGTCACTCAGTCGTGTCCAACTCTCAGCGACCCCATGGACTGCAGCCCACCAGGCTCCTCCGCCCATGGAATTTTCCAGGCAAGAGTACTAGAGTGGGGTGCCATTGCCTTCTCCAAAATGGCTCAGTAGGATCTTACAAAATACCATTGTTACTGCCTACTAGCTATGCTTCTGTCACAATAAAGATCCTGATCCTCAGGGATATAAAGAGCACGGCAGCCGTGTGGAACAGCCACTGACTTAACATTGATGAAGTTTCCTAACTCTAACAATACTGATTTGAGGCTCTCTGGAAGTTCAGTTCAGTTGCTCAGTCATGTCAAACTCTTTGTGACCTCATGGGCTCTCTGGAAGTAGAAACATAAATATGAAAAGAGAAGAGAGGACACCCTTCCCCTTGCTGAAATATATATAGCTAGTAGCCATCAAAAAAGGCAAGATAAAAAAACTGAATATAGGGTGAAAATGAAAACAGAGGTTCAAAATTTGTCCCAATTAAAAACCCCAAATTCATTAAAAGGATTTATGCACACACACAAAAATAAAAGGGTGCAGAGTAGCATTTTTCCTCTATAACAGGTTCTAAATTAACTTTAATATCTGCTGAAATTAATCAATTGGCAAACCTTTGTGGCCTTCATCATTATGGAGACTGAAATTAAAGTTATTCCTAGCTGCTGCTACTGCTGCTAAGTCACTACACTTGTGTCCGACTCTGTGCGACCCCATAGACGGCAGCCCACCAGGCTCCCCGTCCCTGTGATTCTCCAGGCAAGAACACTGGAGTAGGTTGCCATTCTCTTCTCCAATACATGAAAGTGAAAAGTGAAAGTGAAGTCGTTCAGTCGTGTCCGACTTTTAGCGACCCCATGAACTGAAGCCCACAGGCTCCTCCATCCATGAGATTTTCCAGGCAAGAATACTGGAGTGGGGTGCCATTGCCTTCTCCTAGAGATTCCACTAAATTTAAACAAGGTACCCCTATAACATTATTGGAGTTACTAAATATAAAATAGAGGATAAAAAGGTATGCCTTACCTTAGCCACTGGAACTACTGCCTTACCTCAATTCCCTATAGTCATTGTGCCCAATTTTCTAAAGTATCCCATAGTGGTCATGGTTGCTCTGAATCAATGAGCAATAAATTAAAATTAAATTAAGTCTTTGGCACTTAAAATTGGCTTGATAAAATGAGACCCTAAGGACCTTTCCCCAAGATAAAATAGTTCATCCAGCCCAATATAAATTAAAATAGGGGCTTCAAGGATTGAAACCCATTATATAAAACCTACTTAGAGAAGGGGTGAGTATTGCCAATGTTTCCCTATTAACAGCCCTGCTTTCAAACCTGCAAAGAGTGAATGGCACCTCATAGTGGATTCAGATCAGATCAGATCAGTCGCTCAGTTGTGTCCGACTCTTTGCGACCCCATGAACTGCAGCACGCCAGGCCTCCCTATCCATCACCAGCTCTCGGAGGTCACTCAGACCCACATTCATCGAGTCAGTGATGCCATCCAGCCATCTCATCCTCTGTCGTCCCCTTCTCCTCCTGCCCTCAGTCCCTCCCAGCATCAGAGTCTTCTCCAATGAGTCAACTCTTCTCATGAGGTGGCCAAAATACTGGAGTTTCAGCTTTAGCATCATTCCTTCCAAAGAAATCCCAGGGCTGATCTGCCTCAGAATGGACCGGTTGGACCTCCTTGCACTCCAAGGGACTCTCAAGAGTCTTCTCCAACACCACAGTTCAAAAGCATCAATTCTTCGGTGCTCAGCCTTCTTCACAGTCCAGCTCTCACATCCATACATGACCACAGGAAAGACCATAGCCTTGACTAGGCGAACCTTTGTTGGCAAAGTGATGTCTCTGCTTTTGAATATGCTATCTAGGTTGGTCATAACTTTCCTTCCAAGGAGTAAGCATCTTTTAATTTCATGGCTGAATTTAATTTCATAGTGAATTTAATTTCATAGTGAATTTAATTTCATAGTGGATTAATGTAATGTTAATGCTATAGTCACACCAATTAAGCCCCCTCCATACCCAGTATTATTAAAAGTACTGACCCCATCCAACCAGCAACTGGCAAATAATTTACAGTATTATTTGGCTAATATTTTCAGTATCTATTTCAATAGCCCCTCAAATGCAGTTTGCTTTCATCTTCTAAGGGACACAATACTGCATCTTATTTGGTTACTCATGGGCTACCTCAACATCCTTGTGATTGTACATAATCTTTGCAGGTACAATCTTAACTGTATCCAACTTTCTCCAGGAGTACAAGTTATGTCATCACACTGATAACATCCTTCTCCAAGGAGATTCATTTGATACATTAATTCAGAACATATAAATACTCACCAAGGGGTTCACAAAAATAACATGGGTCATTGTTCCATACTTACTACAAGTCCTCCCAACTTTAGTTAAATTTCTGAAAATTATTTGATAAATTGAGAGCTGCTCCACCTCTGACACTATCAAGAAATAGCTATGGACCTTCTCAGTACCCATGATGTTAAAACAAAGTTAAGATCTTTTATGCTTGGGGTACTGGAGACAACATATTCCTCATTTACAGATCCTACTGTTACACACAGATCAGCTCACTATAAATAGAACATCCTACAACAAAAAGCTGTAGGAACTGTCCAAGTTACAATATAATAGGCACTTCCATGAGTATAACCCAAAGACTCCTTCATTCTAGGGACTTTAGTATCCTCCTCTCATTCTTCTTAGAGTCCCTATTCTAACCATGATGCTCGTAAGTTGCCCACTGGCTTCTGTTACAGGAAATTTCCCTTACTTGCAATATATCATATCCATTAAAGTGGCTGCACACTGAGTTCTCCTGAAAGCAGAGTCTCTTCAGGACCTGAGTCTCTGGCAGCTTTCAGGACCTCAGAAAGCTTCATATCCAGCTGCCCATAATGCACTGGGTCATGGAAACAAGTACCTCATGAACTCAGCAGAGACATAGAAGTCTTCCTTCTACAAGATAGAGCCATACCTGGGCCCTCTGGTTTATCAACCTTTAAGAGTGAGAGAGTGGGAGGAGAAAGTATTTTCTTGTCCTCAGTCCCTTACCAAATGACACAATGGCAGAGGAAGTCAACTTCTTCTTCACCCTTTACACTCCCAAGGAGGTCCTTGGTATCAAGAGTGTGCACCAAAGGGAGTTTACATAAGAGGGTTAGAAGAGCCACCACACATGAGACTGAACTTGTGGGACAGATACTGCTTTTTATCCTTTAACTTCATGTTCTACATCCAGAAAGGAATTAAGAGTCAGCAAAACCAGCTGAATGTCAGTCAGCCATCTTAACATAGGATACCCTGGCCAAAAATCTGCCTCATTTGTACAATTTTTTAAAACTTCTGAATCTCATCCAGTTGACAACAGCAACAATTCCTTATTCAAGGTTTGCCTTTGGAAGAAAGGATTTTGGGTATCTCTTATTTCACATACATGCAAAATATAGACCAAGGTCATACATGTCCCTGCATGTGCTAAGACCATAGTACAAGGCCTCACTAAGATATCACTTATCCCCTCCAGAGATTCCAAAAATGATTGACAGTGGCCCAGACACCCATTTCACTTCTTAGAATATACAATGCTGGGCTCTTGAACAAAGTATTAAACATGACTTCCAACACTGTTACCAGTTTCAGGCTACCAACTTCATAAAGCATCATAATGTCTTGCTGCTGCTGCTGCTAAGTCGCTTCAGTTGTGTCCAACTCTGTGCGATCCCATAGACGGCAGCCCACCAGGCTCCCCCGTCCCTGGGATTCTCCAGGCAAGAACACTGGAGTGGGTTGCCATTTCCTTCTCCAATGTCTTACTTAGTGGAGGTCAAATTCAATTAAATGAAACATGGCACATTTTAGTCATCAGTCAAATATCAGGAATAAATTGTAACACAGAGTCTGACTCCATTTTTGATGCTTGACTGCTCACTACTTTCAAGCCCCACCAGTCTCTTTTCCCCATATGTCCCAAATCTGGACAAGATGATAAGAAAGCCCATTTGTTCCTTCCTTTGGCACCAGCAAATTCAAATCACAGAAATCCAGGCCAGCACACAGGAACCTTTGCCCCAGTCCCAATCCTAAAATAAAAGTCTATCAAGTCTTCCTTCTGTGACCCTCAAAACGTTTTGAAACCAGATGGAGGCTGCCCTAGTCTTCCAACAAGCCTCATTAAAGGATTATGAACTTTTTCTTACCATTTTGGTGTTCACACAGTGTCACCAGTCTTAATCAGATCAGATCAGATCAGTCGCTCACTCGTGTCTGACTCTTCGCGACCCCATGAACCGCAGCACACCAGGCCTCCCTGTCCATCACCAGCTCCCGGAGGTCACCCAGACTCACACCCATCAAGCCAGTGATGCCATCCAGCCATCTCATCCTCTGTCGTCCCCTTCTCCTCCTGCCCTCAATCCCTCCCAGCATCAGAGTCTTCTCCAATGAGTCAACTCTTCGCATGAGGTGGCCAAAAAACTGGAGTTTCAGCTTTAGCATCATTCCTTCTAAAGAAATTCCAGGATTGATCTCCTTCACCAGTCTTAATATTCAGAACAAATTTGGAGTGAGAATATCTGTTGCATCTCTGTAGGTGACTACCATGGACAGAGGAGACTGATGGGCTAGAGTCCATAGGATCGCAGAGTTGGACACAACTGAAGCAACTGAGCATGCATGCACATTATCTATTTTTTAATAAAATTTAAAAAGTATAGTGGAAGTGGAAGTCTTTGTTCAATCATGTCCAGCTCTTTGAAACCCCATGGACCGTAGCTTGCCAGGCTCTTCGGTCCATGGAATTTTCCAGGCAAGAATATTGGAATGGGTTGCCACTCCTTTCCTAGGGGATCTTCTTGACCCAGGGATGGAACCCAGGTCTCCTGCATTGAAGGCAGATTCTTTACCATCTGGGCCACTTAAAAGTGTTCTATGAAATTTATACTGTTTGAAATCAGAATGAAAATATTTAAGATATCCAATTTCAATAAGCTAATTCTACATGCTAAAATTTTCTAAACTAATCATGGAAAATATGTATGTATAACTTAAAATCTAGTATAGAAGAGAAACTGATAGGAGAAAAAAACCCATTCATTTTAAGGCAAGAATGAAGAAAAAATATATAAACAGAACAATGAAAAGCATAAAATAAGATGTTAGAAATTAAAATCATTAATTATAAAAACAGAAAGTTGATTAAACATTAGTACAAAAAGATGAGAATTTTCAAGTCATATTTTAAAATTCTGCTCTATTTTATCTACAAGAAGTACATCCCAAATCTAGAATATATACATGCTCAAAGAAAAAGGATACAAATACAAAGCAAATACCAATTTTTAAAAGTTGATATAGTAATTAATATCAAAAAAATAGACCTTCAGATAAAATTCATTAGAAAAGAAAAATATAACATTACATAAGATGTTTAAATGTAAATGTATCAAATAATATTGCATAAAACAGAAAAACACATTAAAAAAATCCCGATTAGAATGGTAGATATTAACACATTTTTTCAGTAATTGTTAGTTGAAGCAGAAAAGTTATGAATATCCCAGATGCTTGGGAATCTTGCCAAGGATCAGCATGGTCAGACTTCACATTAGCTATTTTAAAATGTGTGTAGGAATATGACCACTGATTATGATGTTTCCTTGTATTTCTCATCAGTATGTTCTTTGAAGTATCTATTCAAATTTTTTGTCCATATTTTTGGAGCTCTTTTTTGCTTTTTATTAAAGTATAGTTGATTTACAATATTATATTAGTTTCAGGTATACAAAGCAGTGATTTAATATTTTATAGATTATACTCTATTTAAAGTTATAAATTGGAGAAGGCAATGGAACCCCACTCTAGTACTCTTGCCTAGAAAATCCCATGGGCAGAGGAGCCTGGTAGGCTGCAGTCCATGGGGTCGCGAAGAGTGGACACGACTGAGCGACTTTGCTTTGACTTTTCACTTTCATGCACTGGAGAAGGAAATGGCAACCCACTGCAGTGTTCTTGCCTGGAGAATCCCAGGGATGGGGGAGCCTAGAGGGCTGCCGTCTATGGGGTCGCACAGAGTCAGACATGACTGAAGTGACTTAGCAAAGTTATAAATATAGGCTATATCCTTTTGCTGTATAATATATTATTTTATCTTACTTATTTTATATGTAGTAGCTTGTGCTTCCCTGTTGGTTCAATGTAAAGAATCCACCTGCAATGCAGGAGATGAGGGTTCAATTCCTGGGTCAGGAAGATCCCTGGCGAAGGAAATGGCAACCCACTCCAGTATTCTTGCCGGGAAAATGCCCTGGACAGAAAAGCCTGGCAGAGTACAGTCCACAGGATCTCAAAGAAGTGAACATGACTGAGTGACTGAGCACAGCATACAGTCTGTACCTGTTTAGTCCCTATCTTGCCTCTCTCCACTGGTAACCGCTAGTTTATTCTCTATATTTGTGAGTCTGTCTCTGTTCTGTTATATTCATTCATTTGTTTTACTTTTTAGTTTCTATGTATAAGTGATTACAATATTTGATTTACTCTGTCTGACTTATTTTACTAAGCATAATACCCTCCAAGTCCATCCATATGGCTGCACATGGCAAAATTTCCTTCTTTATTATGTTGTTGTTCAGTCACTCAAGCGTGTCTGACTCTTTGTGACCCCATGAACTGCAGCACACCAGGCCTCTCTGTCCATCATCAACTCCCAGAGTCCACCCAAACCCATATCCATTGAGTCGGTGATGCCATCCAACCATCTCATCCTCTGTCACCCCCTTGTCCTCCTGTCCTCAATCTTTCCCAGCATCAAGGTCTTTTCCACTCCCTTTTATGACTAAGTGATATTCTGATGTGTGTGTGCACACTACATTTCTATATGCATTCATCTGTGGTGGACATTTAGTTTACTTTCATATCTTGCCTTTTATGTATAAACATAAACACTGAGGTCATGTATTTTCTTGAATTCATGTTTTCATATTCTTTAATATATGCCCAGATGGAGAATTGCTGGCTCATATAGTAGTTTTATTTTTGTTTGTTTGAGGAATCTCCATACAGTTAGGAGTTTTGAGAGCGTCTCATATATTCTAGATATAGTCCTTTATGAACTATCTGATTTGTAAATATTTTCTCCCAGTCTATGGATTTTCTTTACATTCTAAGCAGTGTCTTTCAAAGATTACATTTTTAATTTGGATAAAGCCCTATTTATTGATTTGTCATTTTATATATTATGTATCAAACTTTTTGTGTCATGGCTCAGAAATGTTTGCCTAAGCCAAGCATACAAGAGTTCCGTGTTGCTTTCTTCTAGAATTTTTATAGCTTTAGGTTTAATGCTATAAATTTGCCCTTAAATACTGTTCAGTGAAATCTCAACCAATTCAGATACATTGTCTTCATTGTTATTCAGATCAAAATAATTTCTATTTTGACCCATTGTATGTGTGTTATTTAATTTTCAAATATGGAGGAATTTTTCAAAGATATTACTATTATTTATTTTAAATTTAATTTCATTGTAGTTAGAAAACATATTTGAATGATTTGAATATTTTGAAAATTTATTGACATTTGTTTTATGGTCCAATAAAAATGAAAATTATGTCACATTAGTTGATGTGCTGTGCCTAGTCACTCAGTTGTGTCTGACTCTTTGCCACCCCATGGACTGTAGCCCACCAGGCTCCTCTGTCCTTAGAGATTCTCCAGACAAGAATACTGGAGTGGGTTGCCATGCCCTTCTCCAGGGAATCTTCCCAACCCAGGGATCGAACCCAGGTCTCCTGCATTACAGGCGGATCCTTTGCTGTCTGAGCCACCAGGAAGTGTTGTTCAAATCTTCTCTATCCTTAACAATTTGCTGTATCAATTATTGAGAGAGGGGTATTGATATCTTCAACTATAACTGTGGACTTTAGTTAGTTTAGTTCTAGTAAACTAGTTATTTCTAGTAATTTTTGGTTCACGTATTTTGTTCTAGTAATTTTTAGTTTGATTCTAAACTAATTTAGTTTAGTAATCTTAGTTCTAGGAAAATTAATTAAGTTTTAGCTCTAGTAATTTAGTTCTAGTAATTTTTGGTTCATTTATTTTGAAGTTATACTATGTGCATAAACATTTAGGACTGTGGAAAGTTATGACCAACCTAGATAGCATATTCAAAAGCAGAGACATCACTTTGCCAACAAAGATTCGCCTAGTCAAGGCTATGGTCTTTCCTGTGGTCATGTATGGATGTGAGAGCTGGACTGTGAAGAAGGCTGAGCGCCGAAGAATTGATGCTTTTGAACTGTGGTGTTGGAGAAGACTCTTGAGAGTCCCTTGGACTGCAAGGAGATCCAACCTACTTTGGCCACCTCATGCGAAGAGTTGACTCATTGGAGAAGACTCTGATGCTGGGAGGGATTGAGGGCAGGAGAAGAAGGGGACGACAGAGGATGAGATGGATGGATGGCATCACTGACTCGATGAATGTGAGTCTGAGTGACCTCCGGGAGCTGGTGATGGATAGGGAGGCCTGGCGTGCTGCAGTTCATGGGGTCGCAAAGAGTCGGACACGACTGAGCGACTGATCTGATCTGATCTGATACCTATAACACTGAAAAATATAAAATATAACCTCTAAATGGTAACCACTCTGTATTCATAAATGGGAGACTCAATATCACACAGATTAATTTTCTTCACATTAACTCAAGGAATCAATACTATTGATATTGATATTGAGAGTATTGATATGAATCAATACTATTTTAATCACATTCATAACTTCTTATATAGACTTTAACTAGTTATTTTATATTATATATGAAAAATAAATAGCTAAGCATGATACAGACACTCAAAGTAAATAGGGATATTAATTTATCTGCATGTTAAGATTTACTATAAATTTATAGTAATTAAAACATTGTACTGCACTCAGAAATAGAAAATTACTGATTGAACAAACCAAAGAACTAAGAAATCAACTGATAATTACATAAACTTGAGTATGATAGAATTTTCTCTGCAGATCAGTAGGAAAGAATAGATTATTCATTCAATAGTGCTGTGGTAAATCTGTGTACATGGGGGAAAGAAACAAGTTTCTCTCTTGTCCCACACAAAAGCAACAATTAGTTTCACACAATTAGAGCCCTAAATATGAAAAGTAAAAGTAAAATTTGGGAAAACAATATTAAAAAAAATCTGATTTGGGGGTAAAAATTGGCTTCTTAAAGCAAACATGTTTGTAAGGCAAAGAATAATTTTAACTAAATGAAAATGAAAACTTTTAAGAAAATTACTATGAAGATAATAAAAATTCAAATGACAGATGATAATTAAAAATACAAAATTGTACATAAAATATACTATTTTTGAATCATTGAGGAAAAGAAAAAGACAAGCATAAAAAAGGGACTTGAAGAGGCACCATACAGAAGAAGAAACCTTAACAGTTAATAAACATAAAACATATTCAACCTTATTAACAATCAGGAAAATAGAAATTAAATCTCTCATGATTTGACATTTCCTACCCAACATATATACAAAAGTTAAAAAGTGCAGCCACTTTGGAAAATAATAGAGCATTATTTTATTCTTATTTTCTATAGTGCAACAATTTCACATACATGTATATCCTAAAGAAACTTAATGGACACGTGTCACGGGAACGGTTCAAGAATATACAGCAACATTATTTGTAATAGAAGAAAATTGTAAATAAAATACCCACTGGGGTAAAATTACAATAAATTTTGATATACTCATATGCTAGCAGAGTATGCAGCAGAGAAAATAAATTATTAGTAAGTAAGGAAGTGTTAGTTGCTTCAGGCATGTCCAAATCTTTGCGACCCCATGGACTGTGGCCCACCAGGCTCCTCTGTCCATGAGATTTCCCAGGCAAGAATACCGGAGTGGGTTGCCAGTTCCTTCTCCAGGTGACCTTCTTGACCCAAGGATCAAACCCGGATCTCCTGTACTGTGGCAGATTCTTTATTGTCTGTGACAAGAGGGAAGCCCAAAAGTGTTTTATGAAGGTGTGTTATTCACTCAGTAGTATCCAACTCTTTGTGACCTCATGGTCTGTGGCCAATCAAGGCTCCTCTGTCCATGGCATTCTCTAGGCAAGAATACTGGAGTGGGTTGCCATTCCCTTCTCCAGAAGGATCCTTCCAACCCAGGGATCAAATCTGGGTCTTCTGATTGCAAGCAGATTCTTTACCGGTGGCTCAGACTGTAAAGAATCTGTCTGCAATAAGTTATTGCTACATGCTAAAATAAATCTTAGAAACATAAAGTTAAACAGGAAAAAAAGTCAGCTGTAAGGAAATTTAGAAAGAATGATTACATTATAATATGAGGGCAAGAAAAAGTAAACATTATTGTGTATTGTATAAATATACAAATATATAGTAAAACTAAAGGAAAGGAAGAGAATAATACAAAATTCAGAACACTGTTGAAAGAAACTGATTGGTGTTTAAGAGCATGTATAAGAGATTACCGAGCAAATGATAATATCCTTTCCTTAAAATCATTAGATGAGTACATACATGTATTATATGATATACATATATTTTATAAATATTATTTTATAGACTAAAAATTTAAGTAATTAAAGACTCTGAGTTCTTAAATAAAACCAGCTATAAAAAGGTTTTTCTTTGGCGTCAGGCTTTTAAAAAGAGCATGAGAATAGACGAAAGAAAAGAATAAACAGCAGTTTCCTTTGTGAGATCGTAGAGTACTAACCTTCAACCTAGCCAGTCACCAAGAGCTATTATTATTCATATATGTCTTTGGATAAAACTGTTTTAATTATCACTCTTTGTTTGAACCAACTGCATTGTCATTCAATAAGAATGTGATGGGACATCTTAGGCATAAATGCTTGCAGTGAATGCATATGTATCAGATATTGTCCTCTGTATTTATATTCAGACCTTCAAACAGCTGTATATGCAGCATGTATCATGTTGTGTGTGTGTGTGACTGCTTATTCTCAATTATGCTATCGTTATATTTTTAGTTAATTATTTTTAATTTTGATTGAAGAAAACAGAAATACAATGCACTGACATTTGCTTTACATCTACGTATAAAGTTATATAACAGAGAAGTTCTGCAAGAAGTAGTTACTTATTTATTGGTATGACTAAAAATGAGAATGATGAAGGAAGGAAAGATCTCTAAAAGTTTTAAAGATGGAATATCTCTAGACAGATCATCACTGAAGTAAGTGAATAATGCCTCATATGGAAAAATAGAAAATTCATAATTTATTATAAATACAAACAGAAATATTAAAGGTAAAAATATAACACTAGGAGCAGAGAAGGCAATGGCACCCCACTCCAGTACTCTTGCTTGGAAAATCCCATGGATGGAGGAGCCTGGTAGGCTGCAGTCCATGGGGTCGCTAAGAGTCAGACATGACTGAGTGACTTCCCTTTCACTTTTCACTTTCATGCATTGGAGAAGGAAATGGCAACCCACTCCAGTGTTCTTGCCTGGAGAATACCAAGGATGGGGGAGCCTGGTGGGCTTCCATCTCTGGGGTCGCACAGAGTCGGACCCAACTGAAGCGACTTAGCAGCAGCAGCAGCATAACACTGGGAGAATTAAATAAAAGTTAAAAAATGAATGTATGACCTATGCACTATGGAAAATCAACTTAATTATAGTTTGTTACAATAGTCCTTTTTGAATGAAGTCCAATTTTAATTAAAATCTTCTCATTCGATCAGATGGAGTTGCAGATTTGATCAGTTGAAACTATCTATTGTTATTCATTTTAATGTACTACATTTCAGCAGTAAGGAGATACACAAAAGAAAAGCATTCCACTAGCTCTTCAAAAGGGTCTGTTATGATTCTAAGTTTAATTAAATTAGTTGCATATCATTTATATTACTAAAAATATCAAGCAATTTCTAAGAGATTTCGTTTTCCTCCAGTCCCATGGTTACCCTCACTCATCACACCCAAATTCAAAATTCAAAAGGAATTCAACAAAAGCTATGTTGAATTCCTGTTTTCTTCTTCTAGGGAACAACAGACTATTTCTTATAGTCTTACTTTCCTTTCATCTGTTCAGCTGAAATCAATATAATATTAATAATAATATACATATAAATAAGATTCAATCAGCAAATCACTTAATATCCATGTTAACAGAATAGACAACTTATCAGTTTGAAAAAGTTCATCTGCAGCTATGAAATCTCTCTTTCGTTTATAGCTTCTGTGCTTAAAAACATACACATTATACTTTGCTCATTTCTTTGACCTGCTTCCTATGAATAGAGTTGGACAAAATATATCTAGAAATAATCCATTGTACACATATTTCTCTGACTAAAGTTAAGCCAGCTGCCTCAGAGGCTATTTAAATATTATCTTTCAGTTGTAGGATGACATTGTCTCAGGGATCCAGTTTGAATCTCTGTGTAAATATTGGCTGAAAAATACAACAATGTTTTTTGATGTTGTTTTTAAGCTGCTAAATTATGGAACAACTTGTTATATGGCACTAGATAGCAAATACTAATTTTGGTATTTGGGTGGAGAGGTAATACTAATAGAGGTAATACTAATAGAGTATTAGTAAATACTAATAGAGGTAATACTAATAGAGTATTAGTAAAAATATAAAATGCTTTGAAGAAACTCTATCAGATGTATGATGGTTTTCAGGAGGCCATTATGAGAGCTTAGGTGATTATATAACTTTTATTGGAAATCAAAGGATAAAGGTGTCCAGTATTAACAGTAGAAAGTATGGTAATATTGTTGCTTATGCTAATGTGGAAAGTACAAAATGTATCTAATTTATAAGGTGATCTAGCTAAAAAGATTTCAAGGTAGAATGTTGAAAGTACTACCTGATTTCTTCAAGTTTTTTTTTGCAGTAAAATGTGATTGGAAAGACAGAAGAATCATTAAACAAAAATGACCCAGGAATTAATAGTTTTGAAATTGTACAGTGCTTTCAGACTACAAACAATACTAGAATAAAGAAAATGGCTTCTGAATAAAGATCAAATCCTGGGCAATCTTAGGAAAAAAACAATTTAAAGAACAAACAGAGGATGTTACTGTTTTGCCAAAGATGAATAAAACTGCTATAAACATCCATGTGTGAGTTTGCATGTGGACATACCTTCACCTCTTTCAGATAAATACTAAATCCTTCTCAGCATTTGGTATTATTGGCTTTTGGATTTTGGCCTTTCTAATCAACATGTAGTGATATCTCATTGTTTTGATGTACATGTCTCAGGTTGATGAAAAATTAATCAATAATCAACCTAGGAGTGAAGGAAAATTTTATTGAAGTCAACTTGAGGATTATAACACAGGAGACAGTTTTTCAAAAAACTCTTGACTGTTCCACCCATCAGAGGTCAAAGCACAATTGAAAGTGTTTATGCATAAGAGGTTATACATCAAACACAATGTACTGACAGTTTACACAATCCAAATTGCCATGTACAAAGCAAACCTTTACAAGATTAAGAAGGAATTGTTACCTCCTAAGGAGGTCAGGTTAATGCAGATTCATGATAGACACTAAAGGGGAAGAAGGAGGCCCAAAGAGGCATAGAAAATTTCACATTCAAATTTTTCTGTCTTGCCATAAAATATGAATTTTATTTCATCATAATAATGACATATGGTGTGGAATATCTTTTTATACACTTATTTTCCATTTGTATATCTTCTTTGATGAAGTGTTCAGGTCTTTTGTCAAGTTTTTCATTTTTCTTATTGAGTTCTTTACATGTTTTGTATAAAATTTCTTTATCAGATATATTTTTGAAGCTCTTTTCTCCCATTCTGTGACCCATCTCCTCATTCTCCTGATAGTATTCTTTTACAAAGCACACACTTTTAATTTCAATGAAGTTTACGCTATCAATTATTATTTTTTATAGATTATGCTTTTGGTGTTTTCTCTAAAATGTCATCACCTCCACACAAGGTCTTCTAGATTTTCTCCTATACTATCTTCTGAGAGTGTTATGGTTTTGTGTTTTACATTTAGGTCTATGATGAATTTTTAATTTTTGTAAAAAGTGTCTGGGTTCATTTTTTGTATGTGCTGTCCAGTCATTCCAGTAACATTTGTTGAAGAGAACTTCTTTTCTCCAATTGATTGTCTTTGTCCCTTTGTCAAAATTCAGTTGGCTATATTTGGGTTGGTCAACACTTGGTTCTCTAGTCTGTTCCATTGGTTTGTTTGTACTGTTACCAATACCATACTGTCTTAGTTACTTCAGTTTTAATCTTTATAATATTGTGATTTATAATAATAAATGTATATTTTGCCTTCATTCCCATATCTGTCCTTGGTGTTGTTGTTCAGGCACTAAATCATGTCCAAGTCTTTGTGAACCCATGGACTACAGAAGCCAGGCTTTCCTATCCTTCACTATCTTCTGCAGTTTGCTCAAACTCATGTCCATTGAGTCAGTGATGCTGTCCAACCATCTTGTCCTCTGTTACTCCCTTCTCCTCCTGCCTTCAATCTTTCACAGCATCAGGGTCTTTCCCAATGAGTCAGTTCTTTGAATTAAGTGGACAAACTACTGGAATTTCAGCTTCAGTATCAGTTGTTCCAATGAATATTCGGGTTGATTTCCTTCATAATTGACTGATTTGATCTCCTTGCAGTCCAAGGGATGCTCAAATATCTTCTCCAGCATCACAATTCTAAAGCATCAGTTCTTTAACACTCAGCCTTCTTTATGGTCCAGCTCTGACACCCGTACGTGACTGCTTAAGAAAAACTATAGCTTTGACTAGACAGACCTTTGTTGACAAAGTGATATCTCTGCTTTTTAATACGATGTCTAGGTTTGTCATAGCTTTTCTTTCAAGGAGCAAGCATCTTTTAATTTCATGCCTCCAAGTCACACTCTGCAGTGATTTTGAAGCTCAAGAAAATTTAAAAAGTGGAAACACAATTTTCCCCATTTATTTGCCATGAAGTCATAGGACAAGACAGAGAAGGCATGGCAACCCACTCCAGTACTCTTGCCTGGAAAATCCCATGGATGGAAGAGCCTGGTAGGTTGCAGTCCATGGGGTCTCTAGGAGTTGGACATGACTGAGCGACTTCATTTTCACTTTTCACTTTCATGCATGTGTTGGAGAAGGAAATGGCAACCTACTCCAGTATTCTTGCCTGGAGAATCCCAGGGACAGGGGAGCCTGGTGGGCTGCTGTCTAGGGGTCACACAGAATCAGACACAACTGAAGCGACTTAGAAGCAGCAGCAGAATAGGACAAGATGTTATGGTGATAGTTTTTTGAATATTGAGTTTTAAGCCAGCTTTTTCACTCTCCTCTTTCACCTTCATCAAGAGGCTCTTTAGTTCCTCTTCGCTTCTGCCATAAGGTTGGTGTCATCTGCATATCTGAAGTTGTTGATATTTATCCTGTCAGTCTTGATTCCAGCTTGTACTTCATCCAGCCTGACATTTTGCATGATGTACTCTGCATATAAGTTAAATAAGCAGGGTCACAATATACAGCCTTGACATACTCCTCTCCCAATTTTGAACCAATCCATTCTTCCATGTCCATTTCTAACTGTTGCTTCTTGACCTTCATACATAGTTTTCTAAAGAAGCAGGTCAGGTACTCTGGTACTCCCATCTAAGAATTTTCCACAGTCTGTTGTGATCCACACAGTCAAAGGTTTTGGCATAGTCAAGGAAGGAGATTGTTTTTTTCTGAAATCCCCTTGCTTTTTCTATGATCCAAGGGATGTTGTCAATTTGATCTCTGGTTCCTCTGCCTTTTCTAAATCCAGTTACTATAGCTGGAAGTTCTCAGTTCACAAATTGTTGAAGCCTAGCTTGAAGGATATTGAGGATTACCTTGCTAGCATGTGAAATGAACACAATTGCACAGGAGCCTGAACATTCTTTGGCATTATCTTTCTTTGGGATTGGAATGAAAACTGATGTTTCCCAGTCCTGGGACCATTGCAAGTTTTCCAAGTTTGTTGACATATTGAGTGCAATACTTTCATAGCAGCATTTTAGAGTGTTAAATAGCTCAGCTGGAATTTCTATCCTAGGGCTCCTAAAATATGAAATTTCCTAAGTAATAAGACCAATAAAGGGGAAGGAATGTATTTTGTTAATCAGAAACCATACATGAGTATATATCAATGGAATAACTTTTGTGAAGTCTCTATGGATGGGAGGCTGCTTTCTAGGGGAACCACCATGTGATGAGAGGCCTGGAAGTTTTAGCCTCAAATAACTGAAGTCCAGGAATGGGGGAGAGGCTGGAGATTGAATTAATGGTTTAGTCAACTATGCCTATGTAATGGAGCATTCAGAAAATTCCTAAAGTACAATTTTCAGAGAACTTCCAAGTTGGTGAACAAGTGGAAGTGCCAGAAGGGTAGCATGTCCAAAAAGGTGATGAAAGCTCCATGCCCCTTCCCATATAATTTGCTCTATATGTCTCTTTCACAAGTCTGTTCCTGAACCGCATTCCCTCAAAATAAACCAGTAATCTAGTAAATAAATTGTCTTTCTGAGTTCTATGAACTATTCTAGCATATTATCAAATCTTGGGAGAGGGTTATGGGACATTCTGGATCTACAACTGGTCGGTTAGAAACAACTAGAGTTGTGAATTGGCATCTGAAGTTACTGGGGAGGAGACTGTGGGACAGAGTTCTTAAACTGTGGGAAAAAAGTAAAAAGTGAAAGTGTTACTTGCTCAGTCCTGTCCAACTCTTTGTGACCCCATGGATTGTAGCCCATCAGGCTCTTCTGTCCATGGGATTCTCCAGGCAAGAATACTAGAGTGGGTCAGTAGCCATTCCCTTCTCCAGGGCATCTGCCCAACCCAGAGATTGAACCCAGGTCTCCTTCTTTGCTGTCTGTGAAATATGTTACTTATTCTAAGTAGTACCAGAATTGAATTTAATTGTAGGACAGTCAGTTGTTATCTAAAAGAACTGGAGAATATCTTGGTGGGTCAGACTTTCACACATATGTTATCAGAAGAATTGATGAGAAATGAATAAGGAGAAAGGTTTTTCCCTTACAATTTTAGAGTTGAGTAGTATCAGTTCTCCAATTGTGGTCTCCTTCAACCTTTTGTTGGCTCTTTTAGGTATTTTACCTCTCCACACAAATTTTAAAATTAGTTTATAGATATACATAAAATGTCCCACAAGGATTATGATTGAGGTTGCACTGAATCTCAAGATCAGGTCAGGAACTGACATCTTAACGAGTGTTGCTGTCCATGAACATGAAATATCTCTCCATTTATTTAGTTCTCCTTTGATTTCTTTTATCAGAGTTTTACAGTTTTCTGTATATAGACCTTGTACATTTTTTTAGACTTATACTGGTTTTATTTTGGGGGATGCTAATGTAACTAGGAGAAGGCAATGGCAACCCACTCCAGTACTCTTGCCTGGAAAATCCCATGGACAGAGGAGCCTGGTAGGCTGCAGTCCATGAGGTCGCTAGGAGTCGGACATGACTGAGCGACTTCACTTTCACTATTCACTTTCATGTATTGGAGAAGGAAATGGCAACCCACTCCAGTGTTCTTGCCTGGAGGATCCCAGGGATGGTGGAGCCTAGTGGGCTGGCGTCTATGGGGTCACACAGAGTCAGACACGACTGAAGCGACTTAGCAATGTAACTAGTACTATGCCTTGAATTGCAAATTCCATTTTTTCTTTGCTGGTATATAGGAAAATGAATAAGGTTTGTAGGTTAACTTTGTATGCTTCCATCTTGCTTTAATAATGTACTAGTTTCAGGAGTATTTGCTTTAATAATGTATTAGTTTCAGGAGTACTTGCTTTAATAATTTACTAGTTTCAGGAGTACCAGTTTCAGTTCACTGGTGAACCCCAAGTGAATTCCAAGAATAATAAACACAAAAAGATCTATACCTAGACACATAGTCAAACTGATCAAAATAAGGACAAAAGTAAACCCTGAAAGCAGAAAAAGAACTCATATATAGGGGAATAACAGTATAATTAAAGACTGTATTCTTCCTAAAAAACAGTTAAAACTAGAAAGAAATGTAACAGTATATTTAAAGTACTTGGGGGAAAAAAGAGTCAATCAAGAATTCTAGATCTACAAAATTATAGTTACAAAATGAAACTAAAATAACGACCATTCCCACAAAAACAAAACTGAGTGAATTTGATACTGGCAAACCTGATCTAAAATAAAAACTAAAAGCAATATTTCAGGTTGAAAGGAAATTTTGGCAAACAGTAACTCAAAAAAGAAATAATAAGTTTTTTTAACTTCAAAGTGTGAGTAAATATAAAAGATTGAAAGGAGGAAAAAGGAGGGTGGCAGAGACAGAGAGACAGAATGAATTTCTCTTTGATTCTCTGCATTTCTCAAAAGAAAGAAAAGTGAAGTCTCAGTCGTGTTCGACTCTTTGCAACCCCATGGACTGTAGCCTATCAGGCTTCTCCATCCATGGGATTCTCCAGGCAGGAATACTGGAGTGGGTTGCCATTTCGTTCTCCAGGAGATCTTCCCAACCCAGGGATTGAACCCGGGTCTCCCACACTGTAGGCAGACACTTAACTGTCTGAGCCACCAGTGAAGTGGTGCATTTCTATGCTTGCATTTCTCAAAGCAAGCATATTTTTTTTTTTCTATTCTTGCCATAGAATCGTAATCTAGTTCAAAGTGACATGAAAACTGAAAACACTCAACTTATTTTGACAACAGTGCCTTTGGGAAACAATCCATTAATTTCTACATTCTAGACTCCTAAAGTGGCTGATTGTTGCCTCAGTATTTCTTTTAATGACATATCCAATATCCATTCAAGAAACTCCTTTTGTACCTACATTAGCCCCAAATTTTGCACTGTTGCAATTGAAGGCAGTTAGATAATATTTCTTTCTCAAATAAAATTTCCTATTTCATCATTTATTAATAGTCATATTTATTAAGCAACCACCAAGCAAGCTTCTGGATTACATTAATGAAAATGATGGATATATTTGCTTTCATAAAGCTAGCAATTATCCAGGTGATTAGAAATTAAACAAAAAAAATCATATTTCTTTCCAATTAAAAACATATTAAACTCTATAAAAGAAAAGATACAATGAAATTAAAAAACAGAGCACTTCACATGGATGATCAGAGAAATTTTCTTTCACTTTTAAATTGAGATTGTTTGTGCTCAGTTGTTGTTCAGTCATGTCTGACTTTCTGTGGCCTCTTGGACTACAGCCCACCAGGCTCCTCTTCCCCATGGAATTTTCCAGGCAAGAATATTGGAGTGGGGAAATTGAGATTAGAGGATGTTTAAAATTAGAATCTTTTCTAGGGTTACAAATTACAGCATACTTAACTAAAGTGTCTTATCTTTTAGTTGATTATATCTGAAAATAATTTCCAAACTCCAGAAACACTCCATGAAGAACCATAGAGTATTTTTTTCTTCATCTATTGTCTGCTCATCTAATAAAACATCTGTTTATACAAAGCTGATCTCTCTCCAACCCCTAGAGATAGTCTTAGAGCATATTTACATTATTGGAACACTTGAAGTTATTGATCTGTGGGTAGTGAACTAGCTGGAATCTTTCTTCAGAAAAGTTTTCTCCTTCTATATCTCACTAATTGTCAGGGGAAAAAATGACATGTCTGAAGATCTTTAACATGCCATCCATTTAAAAACAAACCGCAAGCCTGCAAGCCAGAAAAGAAGGTCAAATGAATAGCCTCAATGTCATATTGCCATCACTTGCTATTACTTGAATATTTGGGCCATTATTTTTAATTGCATCTCTAGATACAAAGAGGGTCAACACGCCACATTTTCAAAGCTATGCTTAAAACTTAAAACGAAGTACTATGTGAACCATGAACAATTTAACAAGTTCAAATTTCAAATAACATATAGGTTTTATAAAATATATAGTATTTATAGTAGCAAATAATGTGACATTTGCCAACTAGCAAAATATTACTGATTTCCATATCTATGTAATACTTTCAGTAGGTGTAATAGAAATAAACACTATTGTAAATTGTAAAATGTTTCTTATCTCAAAGACATATGTGATAAAAAATTAACCAAAAAAGTGTATTTATTATGAGGAAATATATTTTGTAAATGTAAAGTTTTATAGCTGCAAAAATGACAACTGTTCAAAGTATACATATCTGTGATTTTAAAAAAATTTTCTTGCATAAGCAAAATATTATAGTTGTATTACATTGAGATAGCATTTTCTACAAAAAACATTAAGTAATTACACAGATAGACTACAAATTGGGTTTTTCAGTTGTGACAACAGGTGAGTCTTGTGTAAATACAAAGCCAGCTCTTGTCAAACTTTCATGTAAACATCAAAAAACTTTTATTTTACATTATGCCAGAAATCTGAGTTATCTAAAACTATAAGAATAATATTTATATTATATGTTATATGAAATAGATTCATATAGTATAAATGTATTTATTATAATTGATTTTCATTATAAGAGTAATAATTTAAAGAACAAAGACAGCCTTAATTTGCAGACATATTAGTTATATATGTGGGCTTCCCTGGTGTCTCAGATGGTAAAGAATATGCCTGCTATGTGGGAGACTCGGGTCCAGACCCTGGGTCAGAAATATACCCTGGAGTGGCTACCCACTCCAGTGTTCTTGCCTGGAGAATTTCATGGACAGAGGAGACTGGTGAGCTACAGTTCATGGTATTGCAGAGTCAAATACATCTCAGTGACTAACACTTCAACTATTTAGTTGTATCTATAGAAAACACAAGAAAATCTACAGGTAAATTATTAGAATTAATAAAAAGTTCAGAAAAGTTTCTAATTAAGCAAAAATCAACTGATTTCTATAGATCATGAACAAATATTTTTAAAATATAATTTAAAAAAATGACACTATTTCACCAATGACAGCATTTAAAAGGGCGTACATGCTCAGTTGTGTCTGACCCTTTATGACCCCATGGACTGGTAGCCCACCAGGTTCTGCTGTCTCTATGGAATTTTCCAGCCAAGAATACCAGAGTGGGTTACCGTTTCCTTCTGCGGGGGATCTTCCCAATCTGGGAATCGAACCTGTGTCTTCTGCATCTCCTGTATTGGTAGGTGGATTCTTTACCACTGCACTACTTGGAAAGCCCCATTAAAAAGTATTTAGAAATAAATGTGTGCATAATCTTAAAAAATTATAAAATTTTACTGAAAGTATTGAAGGAAGACTAAATATTTTTAGAGCTATATCATATTTATACATATAATGACTCAATATCATGAAGATGTCAAATTAATATCTAAACTTAAAGCAACTGTAGTCAAAATGCCAAAGAGATTCTACTATTTCATATAAGAGCAAAGAGTCAGATGAAGCAAAATATTCTTAATGAAAATAAAACAAGATTGTGGGACTTATTTTACCATTGATATCAATACTTATAATAAAGTCATATTAGCAAGGCAGTCCCCTGAAGGAGGGTAAGGCAACATGGACAGAGGAGCCTGGCGAGCTACAGTCCACGGGGTCACAAAGAGTCGGACACGACTGAAGCGACTTAGCATGCAACAAGGCAGTAGCACAGAAATCAACAGATAGCAGTGGAACAAAACAAATGTTCCGGAACACAATATATGGTGAAATGTCATATGGTACAAAAGTGGCATTGTGAATCAGAAGAGGATAGAATGGGGTATTCGATAAGTGGGGCTGGAATTATCAACATGGAACAAAGTAGATTTTAAATACTACTCCATAGACTACATAAAATAAATTCTGTGTATGACTTTGTAGCATTAACTTGATTATGTTTTCTAGAATTCTCTCTCTATAGAGTTTTGGGGGTTAGGTTTGGCCACCAGAGAAATTTGCTTGAGATTTGACACGAGGAAGATAACAGAAGCCATGTTTACTCTGAAGGTAAGTCAGGCTGTCTTCAGCTCCTACACATTTTTGCAATCTTCTGGCTAAATCTGTTGGCATAGAAGAGTAGCTGAGTTTCATAGTTCCTTGAGTTCCAATGGGATATCTTCGTTTACATTTTCTACATCCCAGGTCCTGTGCCATTGTAGCTCCTTGACAAGAGGGGCAGCCAGCACTTCCTGCAGGTTATCCTCAGCCAGAAGGCTGGTGGCTTAGAAAATGGGAGAGGCCAAAGCTGTCCAGTGAGAAACTAAGGTAGGTTCCAGTTCGTTTCACACAGTTCATTTTTCTTGCTCTTACTGTTTCACATCTATCATCCCGATCTGCCCTTTGACTTCAGGCTCAGCACCAGATGCAGAAGAAACAATGGAGATAAGACTGTTTTACCAAATTCCACAGTGACAGAAGGTCAAGTCCCTAAAGAAAATTCCTCATTCTACATGATTCTGAGTGGTTCTGTTTTCCTGAATATACCAACTGATACACCACTTTAATGTGAGAGGCAAAATTACAAAAGTTTTACAGGTTAATATGGGGAATATTTTTATGACTTTGATAGAGAAACTTTTTTGAAAACAAGACACAAAACCATAAAAATGATATTGGTAAATTCAATAATGTTACCATTTTTAAAATGTCTATTAGTCAAAAGTGATCATTTGAAAAGGCAAATCTCAGACTTGAGAAAAAAGATACCCTCAACACATATAACGAAGAAAGCATTATTACCCAGGATAAAGAAAAAAGAACACCCCTACACATCAACTCAGTAAAAATATGAGAAAAAGATAAAAATGGATAATTTATCAAGGTGTGTTGGAGAAGACTCTTGAGAGTCCCTTGGACTGCAAGGAGATCCAACCAGTCCATTTTAAAGGAGATCATTCCTGGGTGTTCTTTGGAAGCAATGATGCTAAAGCTGAAACTCTAGTACTTTGGCCACCTCATGCAAAGAATTGACTCATTGGAAAAAGACTCTGATGCTGAGAGGAATTGGGGGCAGGAGGAGAAGGGGACGACAGAGGATGAGATGGCTGGATGGCATCACCGACTCGATGGACATGAGTTTGAGTGAACTCCAGGAGATGGCAATGGACAGGGAGCCTGGCGTGCTGCAATTCATGGGGTCGCAAAGAGTCGAACACGACTGAGTAACTGAACTGAACTGAACTATCTCAAATGGCCAATAAGCCTATTAAAAGATGATTCATCCCAGTGATAGGAAAATGCCAATTATAAGTAAAATAAAATTTTCACACCTATCATATTAGCAAAAATTAAGAACCCTGAAAATATTGTGTTGACAAAGATGTGGCTAAAAGCCAACATTTATATACTGTTGGTAGAAATGTAAATCCATACAACCACTCTGAATAAAAATGTGACAGTAACTAATAAAGTTAAAGACAGAACCACTCTAACCCAGTAAATCTGTCCCTAGGTTTACACTCTAAATAAACATGTCCACGTCGTTGTGAACACAAGAGGACATTTATTTTTTTTCAAAATGTAAATTCTTAACAGGATTATTTAAAACAGAAAAAGCTAAATTTTACATTGACAGAAGAATGATAAATGTATTATGTTAGATTTATATAATTCTACACAGTAGTGAAAACAAATGAATCAACAGATGAATCTCATGAACATAATATGAGGAGGATAAAGCTACAGAAGAATACTTGAAGAATGCTGTCATTCATATATAAATATATTCACATAAAATAATATTATGTATATGTAGTATATAATTAGGCCTTCCCTGGTAACTCAGTGGTAGAGAATCCATCTGCCAATTCAGGAGACACAAATTCCATCCCTCAGTCAGGAAGATTCCCTGGAGAATGAAATGGTAACCCACTCTAGTACTCTTGCCTGGGAAATCCCATGGACAGAGGCCTGGAGAACTGGCCAATGGGGTTGCAAAAGAGTCAGACAAGACTTGGCAACTAAACAACAATATTGTATAATTAAGGATATATACATTGATTAAAAAATGTAAATACAAAGGAATGATAAAGACCAAATTCAGGGTAGTGATCATCTTTATCAGGGAGTAAGTGGGTTTTATATAAGGTCGAGGAGATTCTTATCAGGAAGAAGTCCAGGGAGCTTCAATTCTATAAGAATGTTAGCTTCTCAAGCTGAAAGCATTTCTGCAGAAGTTGAAGACATAGTCCTTAGGCTGAGGATCCATAAAAGACTCTGAGACACACACCACAGGACTGGTCCACTAATGGAGCATTGCTTCCGTCATAGCCAAGGCACTACTGAATCAAAAAGCTGTCCCTGGCTGCCAGGTCCAGAATCACGTTCTCAGAATTACATGTGAAAAAACACTGACATGTGATTGCAATGCCAGTCAGGGAACCAGGGCTTCCCTGATAGCTCAGGTGGTAAAGAATCTGCCTGCAATGCAGGAGACCCTGGTTTGATTCCTGGGTCGGGAAGATCCGCTGGAGAAGGGATAGGCTACCCACTCCAGTGTTCTTGGGCTTAAAGAATCCATCCACAATACAGGAGACCTGGCTGAATCAGAAGTTGCTGCCACAGCTATTGCTTCCAGAACCATGAAGTCTCTGCCACAGTCTTCTCCAGTTAAGGAGTGCCCTGAATTCTACTTCCTTCCCCATGTAACTCAGCTTCAAATCAAAGCATCACACAGATACTTCCAATTGGTGTAGCCTAATTCATATATTTGTACTCTGGATGAAAGAAAAACTAATAAATATAGGTTTGTTCTTTTCCTCTTTAGAAAAATGAGGATAATAATGAGGAACATTTATGAAAAGAGGGTGTTCAAAAAAGTTCAAGCAGACTACAATGACACATTTCATTCAGTGAGAGGGAAATTTGAACTCTGCACATATATCCTTCTATACTGTTTATGTTTTTTGTTTTTTAACCACAGGCATACATTTTGTTCTGTTTTTTCTTTATCATGTCACAAGAACTGCTAGTTGCCTCTCAATATGTAGCTAATCCTCTCCCTCATTAATAGAGAACCCAGCCAATGAGACACACAGAAATGTGTGTGCAAATTCCAAGAAGTCTCCTTCAGATCAGTCGCTCAGTCGTGTCCGACTCTTTGCGACCCCATGAACCGCAGCACGCCAGGCCTCCCTGTCCATCACCAGCTCCCGGAGGTCACCCAGACTCACATCCATCGAGTCAGTGATGCCATCCAGTCATCTCATCCTCTGTCGTCCCCTTCTCCTCCTGCCCCCAATCCCTCCCAGCATCAGAGTCTTCTCCAATGAGTCAACTCTTCGCATGAGGTGGCCAAAATACTGGAGTTTCAGCTTTAGCATCATTCCTTCTAAAGAAATCCCAGGATTGATCTCCTTCAGAATGGACTGGTTGGATCTTCTTGCAGTCCAAGGGACTCTCAAGAGTCTTCTCCAACACCACAGTTCAAAAGCATCAATTCTTCGGTGCTCAGCCTTCTTCACAGTCCAGCTCTCACATCCATACATGACCACAGGAAAGACCATAGCCTTGACTAGGCGAACCTTTGTTGGTAAAGTAATGTCTCTGCTTTTGAATATGCTATCTAGGTTGGTCATAACTTTCCTTCCAAGGAGCAAGCGTCTTTTAATTTCATGGCTGCAGTCACCATCTGCAGTGATTTTGGAGCCCAGAAAAACAAAGCCTGACACTGTTTCCACTGTTTCCCCATCTATTTCCCATGCAGTGATGGGACCAGATGCCATGATCTTCGTTTTCTGAATGTTGAGCTTTAAGCCAACCTTTTCACTCTCCACTTTCACTTTCATCAAGAGGCTTTTTAGCCCCTCTTCACTGTCTGCCATAAGAGTGGTGTCATCTGCATATCTGAGGTTATTGTTATTTCTCCCGGCAATCTTGATTCCAACTTGTGTTTCTTCCAGTCCAGCGTTTCTCATGATGTACTCTGCATATAAGTTAAATAAACATGGTGACAATATGCAGCCTTGACGTACTCCTTTTCCTATTTGGAACCAGTGTGTTGTTCCATGACCAGTTCTAACTGTTGCTTCCTGACCTGCATATAGATTTCTTAAGAGGCAGATCAGGTGGTCTGGTATTCCCATCTCTTTCAGAATTTTCCATAGTTTATTGTGATCCACACAGTCAAAGGCTTTGGCATAGTCAATAAAGCAGAAATAGATGTTTTTCTGGAATTCTCTTGCTTTTTCCATGATCCAGCGGATGTTGGCAATTTGATCTCTGGTTCCTCTGCCTTTTCTACAACCAGCTTGAACATCTGGAAGTTCACGGTTCACATATTGCTGAAGACTGGCTTGGAGAATTTTGAGCATTACTTTACTAGCGTATGAGATGAGTGCAATTGTTCGGTAGTTTGAGCACTCCTTGGCATTGCCTTTCTTTGGGATTGGGATGAAAACTGACCTTTTCCAATCTTGTGGCCACTGCTGAGTTTTCCAAATTTGCTGGCATATTGAGTGTAGCACTTTCACAGCATCATCATTCAGGACTTGGAATAGCTCCACTGGAATTCCATCACCTCCACTAGCTTTGTTCGTAGTGATGCTTTCTAAGGCCCATTTGACTTCACATTCCAAGATGTCTGGCTCTAGGTCAGTGATCACATCATCATGATTATCTAGGTCTTGAAGCTCTTTTTTGTACAGTTCTTCTGTGTATTCTTGCCACCTCTTCTTAATATCTTCTGCTTCTCTTAGGTCCACACCATCTCTGTCCTTTATCGTGCCCATCTTTGCATGAAATGTTCCTTTGGTATCTCTGATTTTCTTGAAGAGATCCCTAGTCTTTCCCATTCTGTTGTTTTCCTCTATTTCTTTGCATTGATCACTGAAGAAGGCTTTCTTATCTCTTCTTGCTATTCTTTGGAACTCTGCATTTAGATGTTTATATCTTTCCTTTTCTCCTTTGCTTTTCGTTTCTCTTCTTTTCACAGCTATTTGTAAGGCCTCCCCAGACAACCATTTTGCTTTTTTGCATGTCTTTTCCATGGGAATGGTCTTGATCCCTGTCTCCTGTACAATGTCACGAACCTCATTCCATAGTTCATCAGGCACTCTATCTATCAGATCTAGGCCCTTAAATCTATTTCTCACTTCCACTGTATAATCATAAGGGATTTGATTTAGGTCATACCTGAATGGTCTAGTAGTTTTCCCTACTTTCTTCAATTTCAGTCTGAATTTAGCAATAAGGAGTTCATGGTCCGAGCCACAGTCAGCTCCTGGTCTTGTTTTTGCTGATTGTATAGAGCTTCTCCATCTTTGGCTGCAAAGAATATAATCGATCTGATTTCGGTGTTGACCATCTGGTGATGTCCATGTATAGAGTCTTCTCTTGTGTTGTTGGAACAGGGTAGTTGCTATGACCAGTGCATTTTCTTGGCAAAACTCTATTAGTCTTTGCCCTGCTTCATTCCGTATTCCAAGGCTAAATTTGCCTGTTACTCCAGGTGTTTCTTGACTTCCTACTTTTGCATTCCAGTCCCCTATAATGAAAAGGACATCTTTTTTGGGTGTTAGTTCTAAAAGGTCTTGTAGGTCTTCATAGAACCTTTCAACTTCAGCTTCTTTGGCGTTACTGGTTGGGGCATAGATTTGGATTACTGTGACATTGAATGGTTTGCCTTGGAAACGAACAGAAATCATTCTGTCATTTTTGAGATTGCATCCAAGTACTGCGTTGCAAGTACTGCATTTCGGACTCTTTTGTTGACCATGATGGCCACTCCATTTCTTCTGAGGGATTCCTGCCCACAGTAGTAGATATAATGGTCATCCGAGTTAAATTCACCCATTCCAGTCCATTTTAGTTCGCTAATTCCTAGAATGTCAACATTCACTCTTGCCATCTCTTGTTTGACCACTTCCAATTTGCCTTGATTCATGGACCTGACATTCCAGGTTCCTATGCAATATTGCTCTTTACAGCATCGGACTTTGCTTCTATCACCAGACACATCCACAGCTGGGTATTCTTTTTGTTTTGGCTCCATCCTTTCATTCTTTCTGGAATTCTTTCTCCACTGATCTCCAGTAGCATATTGGGAAGTCTCAAAGGAAAGAAAGGGCCCTTCTAGGTTTCTTTTTCTTCCCACTTGCTGGAATGTAAATATAATCACTGACTTGGTCAGTCACTTTAAATGATAGTTAAGATATTTAAAATGGTAAAACAGCAAGAGAGAAAGAACTTAGGCCTCTTGAAAATGGAGCTAAGGTTCGGATGAATTGTTGGTAAGTTTTAGTGGTAAAGAACCCTCCTGCCAATGTAGGGGACATAAGAGATTTGGGTGTGATCCTTGGGTCAGGAAGATCCCCTGGAGGAGGGCACAGTAACCCACTCCAGTATTCTTGCCTGGAGAATCCCTTGGACAGAGGATTCTGGAGGGCTACAGTCCATACAGTCACAAAGAGTCAGAAACAACTGAAGTGACTTAGCACTCTCCTATGCACACAACACATAGCTAAGTTTACATGACAGAATGTGGCTTACATTTAAGCCACTTTTGTGGCCGGGGTAGGTGCTGGGAGGTGAGGTCTTGGTTGCTGCTGCTGCTGCTGCTAAGTCGCTTCAGTCGTGTCCGACTCTGTGCGACCCCATAGATGGAAGCTCACCAGGCTCCCCCATCCCTGGGATTCTCCAGGCAAGAACACTGGAGTGGGTTGCCATTTCCTTCTCCAATGCATGAAAGTGAAAAGTGAAAGTGAAGTCGCTCAGTCGTGATCGACTCTCAGCGACCCCATGGACTGGAGCCTACCAGGATCCTCCGTCCATGGGATTTTCCAGGCAAAAGTACTGGGGTGGGGTGCCACTGCCTTCCCCTGAGGTCTTGGTTACTGGCAGCCAAACCTGATCCTAACTGATATAAAAAGTAGCATCATTAATTTAAATAGCTACTTAAAAGCTAATCCAAAAAAAACAACTAAATAGATATTAGGATTTGAAACCTTGAGATTAAGAGCCTTGCCCTTTTATAAATCCCTATAGCAAAATACCAAGGGAATTGCTAAATCTTTTGGAGGATTTGTTCAGAATACAAGCTTCACACATCTCCAAATAGTTAAGTTCTTAATTTTACTTCTCTCTTAACACTGTTATACATTAATTTTATGATGTTTTAGTTATTGTTATATTTATTAAAGTAATTAAGTTATTAATACATAATGAATTAACTAATTTAAAAGTTAAAATAAACCTGCCTTGTGCCAGGCACTGGATTAGGTGCTACAGATACAACAATGAACATTATAGTCCAGTCCACAAAATGAGCTGACACTTTAATGGAGAACATAGGCACATAAATCTTTACCATGTATTGTGATAAATGCTATAGTATGCTCTTATTACACTTCCCTGGTGGCTCAGATGGTAAAGTGTCTGCCTACAATGTGGGAGACCCAGGTTTGATCCCTGGGTTGGGAAGAGCTCCTGGAGAAGGAAACAGCAACCCACTCCAGTACTCTTGCTTGGAGAACCCCATGGACAGAGGAGCCTGGTAGGCTACAGTCCATGGGGTCACAAAGAGTTGGACACGACTTCACTTTCACTTTCAAAGTAGTATTGGAGCATCACATCCTACTAATAGCTAATTGACCTTTAGCACTTTCACTCTGATATCCAACTCTTTTAAAAAGTTTATTTAATGTGTGCCTATTCAAAAGCGTCTTGATGAAAGTGAAAGTGGAGAGTGAAAAGGTTGGCTTAAAGCTCAACATTCAGAAAACGAAGATCATGGCATCTGGTCCCATCACTACATGGGAAATAGATGGAGAAACAGTGGAAACAGTGTCAGACTTTCTTTTTCTGGGCTCCAAAATCACTGCAGATGGTGACTGCAGCCATGAAATTAAAAGACGCTTACTCCTTGGAAGGAAAGTTATGACCAACCTAGATAGCATATTCAAAAGCAGAGACATCACTTTGCCAACAAAGGTTCACCTAGTCAAGGCTATGGTCTTTCTGTGGTCATGTATGGATGTGAGAGCTGGACTGTGAAGAAGGCTGAGCACCGAAGAATTGATGCTTTTGAACTGTGGTGTTGGAGAAGACTCTTGAGAGTCCCTTGGACTGCAAGGAGATCCAACCGGTCCATTCTGAAGGAGATCAGCCCTGGGATTTCTTTGGAAGGAATGATGCTAAAAGCTGAAGCTCCAGTATTTTGGCCACCTCATGCGAAGAGTTGACTCATTGGAGAAGACTCTGATGCTGGGAGGGATTGGGGGCAGGAGGAGAAGGGGACGACAGAGGATGAGATGGATGGATGGCATCACTGACTCGATGGATGTGAGTCTGAGTGACCTCCGGGAGTTGGTGATGGACAGGGAGGCCTGGCGTGCTGCAGTTCATGGGGTGGCAAAGAGTCGGACATGACTGAGCGACTCATCTGATCTGATCTGATCTATTTCTCCCTGAATTTTTGCTATTTAACCTGGTACCAATCCCTGGATATGTTACCATATGAACAATTTATAGTCAATGTTTTTATAACATCAAAGTTATGAATTCTATTCCTACCTTTGAAGTAGAACAACTTTTACCTAGATTTTTTAGTCATCAAAAAATGCATCTCTAATACCCAGGTAAAATAACATTTAAAAGTATGCATTGATAAGTATCACACATTACACATTTTCTACTCATTGTCTGAATTTAAAGCAAGTCCTCTAGGTTAGCTACATAAAATTGCCTTTTTCTCTTTATCTATAATTGTCTTATAAATAATGAACTCACATTGTAGCAGAATGCTTTCTAAGTCATTAACCTTTAGTTTGTGGATGAAAATATGATATGAGACAGACTCAAATCTTCCTGAAAATGAGATACTTTACATGTATTGTTTTTGCTTTGTTTACAAGGATTATTACTTCATCACTGTACAAGGTAACTTTGCATCTGAAAATTCACATCCTCAGAAGTGTATTACAGTATTTGAGGGGGTATCAAAGTCTTCAGTCTTAGAACCAATATCAAGTCTAACTTACTTTTGAATGCAGAATAAGAAAAAAACCATATAATGACTAGGAAATTTGTCAGGCCATTATGAGAATTAACACAGTATTAAGGAAGCTGAGGTACTTTAGTAAGCCTTGGTGTGTAAGCACAGTTATTCCTGACCATAAGCACAGCAATATATTTCTTATTCAATAAGCCAGCAAGATGCATTGTTTTTTTTAAAGGCCAGATGCTTGGGGCAAAATAAATGGCTAGCATGAAAGGGCTAAGCCAGCAGATACAATCACATAATGAAACAAGTTTAAGGAAACAAGTGAAACGTGAATTGTGTGGCTATCAATAAGAGCAAAATATTGACACACTACTTCTTTGGGAAGCAGTGGGGAGATTTGGGGAGGAGTGGTAGGCTGAGAAAGCCTGGATCTCAGGAGACTTGGACAAAGCAGCTGCATGCTAATGCATCACACTTGATGAAGTGTACCCTCAGGTAACCTAGCAAATAATGAATTACAATCATCTAATGGAGGCTAAAAATAAGGAATCAACTCAATTTCCTCTCTTTCCTATTGAGCCTAATGCTGGCAGCATTCTACAAAAAGAAAGAATGGCACAACTTTAGAATATCTTTCTATGCTCAAAAAATTCTATTAGAATAGGTCTTCCATATTTGTGTGACATTAAATATCATAAAGGGCTTCCCTGGTGGTTCAGCTGGTAAAGAATCTGCCTGCAATGTGGGAGACCTGGGTTTGATCCCTGGGTTGGGAAGATTCCCTGGAGGAGGACACGGCAACCCACTCCAGTATTCTGGCCTGGAGAATCCACATGGACAGAGGAGCCTGGAAGGCTATAGTCATTGGGGTTGCAAAGAGTCGGACATGACTGAGTGACTAAGCATACAGCAAATACCATCAAAGTTTTTTTTTTTTTTAATTTAATTTAATTTAACTTTACAATATTGTATTGGTTACCATCAAAGTTTTAAAACCCAGCAATGTTAATTAACAATGTTGAAGAAAAATATAAGATATTTCAGTAATTATCTTTCTGATAAATTCACTTGGAAAGTTTGGAATAGAGTATTTCTATTTTAATTTATTTATATTACTTTTTGGCCATGCAATGTGGCATGTGGGATTCTAGTTACCCAACCAGGGGTTGAGCCCCATGCCCCATGCAGTGAAAGTGCAGAATCTTAACCACTTAACTGCCAGGGAAGTCCCCAAGTATTTGTACTATTAGTCAACCCTGTTTATGAAAACAGCATGATGATCATTCATTATATGTACTATTTATTTAGCTGGGTTTACTTACAACAAACATTCATTCAACATATACTCACTGAGCTCTTATGTCAGATACTTCCAGGAGTGTGAAGTCAAGTGGGCCTTAGAAAGCATTACTACAAAGGTAGTGAAGGTAGAATTCCAGTTGAGCTATTTCAAGTCCTAAAATATGATGCTGTGAAAGTTCTGCATTCAGTGTGCCAGCAAATTTGGAAATCTCAGCAGTGGCCATAGGATTGGAAAAGGTCAGTTTTCATTCCAATCCCAAAGAAAGGCAATGCCAAAGAATGTTCAAACTACCACACAGTTGCATTCATTTCACACGCTAGCAAGGTAATGCTCAAAATCCTTCAAGCTAGGCTTCAACAGTATGTGAACCAAGAACTTTCAGATGTGGAATCTCAGTTTAGAAAAAGGAGAGGAACCAGAGACACATTGCCAACATTCATTTGATCATATAGAAAGCAAGGGAATTCGAAAAAACATCTGCTTCAGTGATTATGATAAAGCCTTTGACTGTGTTGAAAAGTTGCACAAACAGTGTGGGAATACCAAGCCACCCTTATCTGCCTCCTGAGAAACCTGCAAATGCGTCAACAAACAACAGTCAGAACTGGACATGGAACAAATGACTAGATCAAAATTGGGAAAGGAGTACGACAAGGCTGTATACTGTCACCCTGTTTATTTAGCTTATATGCAGAATACATCATGAGAAAGGCCAGACTGGGTGACTTACAAGCTGGAATCAAAATTGCCAGGAGGAATATCAAAAACCTCAGTTAGGCAGATGATACCACTCTAATGGCTGAAACTGAAGAACTAAAGAGCTTCTTGATTTGAATGAAAGAAGAGAGTGAAAAGGTTGGGTTAAAACTCAACATTCAAAAACCTGTGGTGGAAGGGCATCTAAGACCATGGCATTGGTCCAATCACTTAATCACAAATAAAAGCAGAAAAAGTGGAAGGAATGACAGATTCTATTTTCTTGAGCTCCAAAATACTGCAGGCGGTGACCGGAGTCACTGAATTAAAAGGTGGCTTGCTCCTTGGAAGAAAAGCTATGACAAATCTAGACAAGGTATTAAAAAGCAAAGACATCATTTTGCCAACAAAGGTCTGTATAGTCAAAGCTATGTTTTTTCCAGTAGTCATGTACAGATGTGAGAGCTGGACCATAAAGAAGGCTGAGCTCCAAAGAATTGATGCTTTCGAACTGTAATGCTGGAAAAGACTCCTGAGAGTCTCTTGGTCTGCAAGGAGATAAAACCAATTTTATCTCCTTCAATTTTAAAGGAAATTAACCTTTAATATTCATTGGAAGGACTGATGTTGAAGCTGAAATTCCAATATTTTGGCCACCTGATGCAAAAAGCTGACTTGCTGGAAAAGACGCTGATGCTATAGATTGCAAGCAAAAAGAGAAGACAGCAACAGAGGATGAGCTGGTTAGAGATCATCACTGACTCAATGGACACGAATCTGAGCAAACTCCAGGAGATAGTGAAGGACAGGGGATCCTGGCATACTGCAGCCCATGGGATCACACAGAGTCAGACACAACTTAGCAACTGAACAATAACAACAAAGGAGTGAAGAAATCAGCAATGAATTTAAGAGTGTGTGTATGCTCAGTTCACTTTCACTTTTTCACTTTCATGCATTGGAGAAGGAAATGGCAACCCACTCCAGTGTTCTTGCCTGGAGAATCCCAGGGACGGGGGATCCTGGTGGGCTGCCGTCTATGGGGTCGCACAGAGTTGGACACAACTGAAGCGACTTAGCAGCAGCAGTAGCAGCATGCTCAGTTGCTCAGTCATGTCCAAGTGTTTGTGATCATATGGACTGTAGCCCACCAGGATCCTCTATCCATGGAATTTTCCAGGCAAGAATACTGGAGTGGTTGCCATTTCCTACTTCAGGGGATCTTCCTGACCCAAGGATTAAATCTGCATCTCTTGCATATCCTTCATTGGCAGGAGGATTTTTTTATCACTATGCCAACTGGGAAGCTGGTGAATTTAACATTGGTTCATACTAAAAACAAAGAACCAAACAAAAAGTATCAAAACAACCTCGCTGATAGGTCCTGAGTGTCTGAATGCTGCATCCTAGCTTTCTTCAATAAGCAATGCTTATATTCCTATCCAATGACAATTTTTTGGTTCTGAATGATGATGCTGTGATATTGGAATTATCAAAATTGATCCAACTATGTGCACTAAATTTTCTTAAGTAGAATAGACTATTAGATTATAAAAATATTTTCAGTGATAAGAATTAAATCAAAATTTATTTTCTGGTTATTCCAGGGAAGAAGTCCATCATAGTACCTAATTCCATAACCATTCTGGGTAAACTAGTAGTATTTTATAAATTTAAAAGACTGTTGATATTGATAATATTATATTTTTCCAAATTCCTCAAATTCTTATAGATTTAGAATATCTTTCTTAGATTATCTCTTTGAAGACACAAATATTAATGATTAATACTTAGTACTATTTCTGACTATTATAGTAACTTTAGAATGTTATTTTAACGATGTGGAAACTAAGGCTCTAGAGGTAAAAATATCTGAAACCATAATTCAAATATAAGTTAATAAAATCATTTAAAATACTAATATTTCTCAACTAAGCTACACTTCAGAATCACCTGTGGACCTTCCAAAAGTACAAATATCTGGTGCCTTGCTGAGAACTGTGACTCAGAGTCTCTATAATGGAGTCTGTTGTTATTTTTAAAAATCTTTGCTGATAAACCTGATCTAGCTTAATGGAACAAACCTGTCAAATAGCAAATTGAATGCTCTAGTATCTAAATACTAGCTAAAAACATAATGGGAAGAGTTAAAGTGGAAGGATCATCTGCTTCTCTGAGCATAAAAGAACTAATGAGAGAAACTGTGCTTATGGTTTACAAAATTGGGCTTTAGATTGTTACCAACATAGATTTTCTCTGATGCCAATCCTTCCAAGATGAATGTGGTAAGATTACCTGTCTCTTCTAATTAAGAGCAAGTGAACACAGAAGGAACTACCATCTCCTCAATTCCAACTTCTTATTTCTCTGCTTTACTAGATTAAGGGCCAAAACCTGGGTCAGTGCATCAGTAAGCACTCATGCGACTGTTCCCTGTATATATCTGGCAGATTCACTGGTGCAGCCAAGCTAATTGCCCTATTAATTCTTTCCGGATCCTACGAATTAATCAGATTTGGAACGGAAGAATGGAATTTATTTTGGCTTTCTAGATTATCCATTCATTCATTCATTTACTCATTTACTGAACTAACTGAATGCCCACTATTGTTTTAGAAATAGTGCTTGATATTGTGGACACAGTGATAAATAAGTCATACACCCTGCAAACAATAAATGGCAGAAAAGCCCTTTCTACTTATGTCTGGCTTCCATTTCCAAGTTGCTTTTTACAGCATTCATGTACCACATGTCAAAGCTCTTCATTCAAAGATGTTTCACTTCAGTTCAGTTGCTCAGCCATATCTGACTCTTTGCGACCCCATGAATCGCAGCACGCCAGGCCTCCCTGTCTATCACCAACTCCCAGAGTCCACCCAAACCCATGTCTGTCGAGTGGGTGATGCCATCCAGCCATCTCATCCTCTGTCGTCCCCTTCTCCTCCTGTCCTCAATCCCTCCCAGCATCAGAGTCTTTTCCAATGAGTCAACTCTTCTCATGAGGTAGCCAAAGTACTGGAGTTTCAGTTTCAGCATCAGTCCTTCCAATGAACACCCAGGACTGATCTCCTTCAGAAAGGACTGGTTGGATCTCCTTGCAGTCCAAGGGACTGTCAAGAGTCTTCAACAACACAATTCAAAAGCATCAATTCTTAGGCGCTCAGCTTTCTTCCAACTTGAGAGTCCAACTCTCAAATCCATACATGACCACTGGAAAAACTATAGCCTTGACTAGACAGACCTTTGTTGGCAAAGTAATGTCTCTGCTTTTTAATATGCTGTCTAGGTTGGTCATAATGTTCCTTCCAAGGAGTACGCGTCTTTTAATTTCATGGGTGCAATCACCATCTACAGTGATTTTGAAGCCCCCAAAATGAAGTCTGACATTGTTTCCACTGTTTCCCCATCTATTTCCCATGTAGTGATGGGACCAGATGCCATGATCTTAGTTTTCTGAATGTTGAGCTTTAAGCCAACTTTTTCACTCTCCTGTTTCACTTTCATCAAGAGGCTTTTTAGTTCCTCTTCACTTTCTGCCATAAGGGTGGTGTCATCTGCATATCTGAGGTTATTGATGTTTAACACACATTGAAAACATATTATAACATATAAGTCTTATAATATGTTCAGTGCTATTTTTTATTATTTTTAATTCTCTATAGTAACTACCTCTATATAAACCTCTATAGTAACTACCATTATTTGAATTTTACAGAGAAGGGAACAGATTTACAAAGGATAAGTAATTTGTGAAAGGCCACACAGATAGCAAGTGACAAAAATTTGAACCTAATCCATCTGATTTCAGTATTCATGCTTTTAACCACCAAACTCATCTCTTTGGCATATTTTCAGGATAAGATTGTTAATATCTAAGACCTGGAAACAACCTGATGGAGAGATTTTCATCTTCATAAATTAGGAATAATATGATCTTATTGGTTAATGAGAAGAAGGAAGGAAGAAAGAAAGAGAGGGAGGGAAGATGGGAGGAAAATGAATATAAAGAAACTGAGGGTGAGGAATTTGCTACAAAGTCCTCTGAAAGTGCACACTCCCACACATCTCCATACATAAAAAATTTGAGCCTGGCTCAGTTGCCACTTTATCAAGGAATTAATAAAGCCTTCTTACTACTGTTCTGCAAAATCTAATTACAAGAAGGGACTGGCTATCTTCTCCAATTCACTCCCTCTTCATGTTCCTTCTATTCATTATCTGTGATGTCATATACAGTTGAGTTCCCAGGCTCCCTAAATTGCTACTTAGTTTATTGGTTTGGTTGTTTGATTTCCCTTTCAAACATGATTAATTTAGTTTTTCTCTCAGTTAAAACTGATATATGCATTTGGTGGTCTCTATTGGGGTCGGACACAACTGAGCGACTGATCTGATCTGATCTGATCTGATTGGGGTCGCACAGAGTCAGACATGACTGAAGCAACTTAGCAGCAGCAGCAGTAGTGACCAGATGGTCGACACCAAAATCAGATTGATTATATTCTTTGCAGCTAAAGATGGAGAAGCTCTATACAGTCAGCAAAAACAAGACTGGGAGCTAACTGTGGCTCAGATCATGAAATCCTTATTGCCAATTCAGACTGAAACTGAAGAAAGTAGAGAAAACCACTATACCATTCAGGTATGACCTAAACCAAATCCCTTATAACTGTATAGTGGAAGTGAGAAATAGATTTAAGGGACTAGATCTGATAGAGTACCTGATGAACTATGGATGGAAGTTCATGACATTGTACAAGAGACAGGAATCAAGACCATCCCTAAGAAAAAGAAATGCAAAAAAGCTAAATGGCTGTCTGAGGAGTCCTTACAAATAGCTGTGAAAAGAAGAGAAGCGAAAAGCAAAGGAGAAAAGGAAAGATATATCCATTTAAATAGAGAGTTCCAAAGAATAGCAAGGACAGATAAGAAAGCCTTCTTCAGCAATCAATACAAAGAAATAGAGGAAAACAATAGAATGGAAAAGATTAGACATCTCTTCAAGAAAATTAGAGATATGAAGGGAACACTTCATGCAAAGATGGGCAAAATAAAGGACAGAAATGGTAGGGACCTAACAGAAGCAAAAGATATTAAGAAATGGCAGGAATACACAGAAGAAATGTACAAAAATGACCTTCACGACCCAGATAATCATGATGCTGTGATCACTCACCTAGACACAGACATCCTGGAATGTGAAGTCAAGTGGGCCTTAGAAAGCATCACTACGAACAAAGCTAGTGGAGGTGATGGAATTCCAGTTGAGCTATTTCAAATCCTGAAAGATGAGGCTGTGAAACTGTTTCACAACATGTCAGCAAATTTGGAAAACTCATCAGTGGCCACAGGACTGGAAAAGGTCAGTTTGCATTCCAATCCCAAAGAAAGGCAATGCAAAAGAGTGCTCAAACTACCGTACAATCGCACTCTTCTCACACTCTAGTAAAGTAATGCTCAATATTCTCCAAGCCAGGCTTCAGCAAAATGTGAACCATGAACTTCCAGATGTTCAAGCTGGTTTTAGAAAAGGCAGAGGAACAAGAGATCAAATTGCCAACATCTGCTGGAACATCAAAAAAGCAAGAGAGTTCAAGAAAAACATCTATTTCTGCTTTACTGACTATGCCAAAGCCTTTGACTGTGTGGATCACAATAAACTGGGGAAAATTTTGAAAGAGATGGAAATAGCAGACCACCTGACCTGCCTCTTGAGAAATTTGTATGCAGGTCAGGAAGCAAGAGTTAGAACTGGACATGGAACAACAGACTGGTTCCAAATAGGAAAAGGAGTACATCAAGGCTGTATATTGTCACCCTGCTTATTTAACTTATATGCAGAGTACATCATGAGAAACGCTGGGTTGGAAGAATCACAAGCTGTAATCAAGATTGCCAGGAGAAATATCAATAACCTCAGATATGCAGATGACACCACCTATATGGCAGAAAGTGAAGAGGAACTAAAAAGCCTCTTGATTAAAGTGAAAGAAGACAGTGAAAAAATTGGCTTAAAACTCAACATTCAGAAAACTAAGATCATGGCGTCTGGTCCCATCACTCCATGGGAAATAGATGGGGAAACAGTGAAAACAGTGTGAGACTTTATTTTTCTGGGTTCCAAAATCACTGCAGATGGTGACTGCAGCCATGAAATTAAAAGACGCTTACTCCTTGGAAGGAAAGTTATGATCAACCTAGACAGCATATTCAAAAGCAGAGACATTACTTTGCCAACAAAGGTCCGTCTAGTCAAGGCTATGGTTTTTCCAATGGTCATGTATGGATGTGAGAGTTGGATTATAAAGAAAGCTGAGCGCAGAAAAATTGACGCTTTTGAACTGTGATGTTGAAGAAGACTCTTGAAAGTCCCTTGGACTGCAAGAAGATTCAAACAGTCCATCTTAAAGGAGATCAGTCCTGGGTGTTCATTGGAAAGACTTATGCTGAAGCTGAAACTCCAATAATGTTACCGCCCGATGCGAAGAGCTGACTCATTGGAAAAGACCCTGATGCTGGGAAAGATTGAAGGCAGGAAGAGAAGGGGATGACAGAGGATGAGATGGCTGGATGGCATCACCAACTCAATGGACATGGGTTTAAGTGGATTCCAGGAGCTGGTGTGATGGAGAGGGAGGCCTGGAAAGCTGCAGTTCATGGGGTCACAAAGAGTCGGACACAAGTGAGCCACTGAATTGATTGACTGAGTGGCCCCAAGGTGGCACTAGTAGTAAAGAACCTGCATGCTAATGTGGGTAATAGATGTGGATTCGATCCCTGGGTTAGAAAGATCCCCTGGAGGAGGAAATGGCAACCCACTCAAATTTTCTTACCTGGAAAATCCCATGGACAGAGGAGCCTGGAAGTCTACAGTCTATAGGGTTGCAAAGAGTCAGACACCACTGAAGTGACTTACCATGCATGCAGTTAAGGCCATGATTAAGGTGATCTCCAACAGAAGCAGAAGATATTAAGAAGATATGGTAAGAAAACACAGAAGAACTATACAAAAAAGATCTTCACGACTCAGATAATCACAATGGTGTGATCACTCACCTAGAGCCAGATATCCTGGAATGTGAAGAAGCCAAGTGGGCCTTAGAAAGCATCACTACAAACAAAGCTAGTGGAGGTGATGGAATTCCAGTTGGGCTATTTCAAATCCTGAAAGATGATGCTGTGAAAGTGCTGCACTCAATATGCCAGCACATTTGGAAAACTCATCAATGGCCACAGGACTGGAAAAGGTCAGTTTTCATTCCAATCCCAAAGAAAGGAAATGCCAAACAATGCTCAAATTACTACACAATTGCACTCATCTCACACTCTAGTAAAGTAATGCTCAAAATTCTCCAAGCCAGGCTTCAGCAATACGTGAACCATGAACTTCCAGATGTTCAAGCTCATTGTAGAAAAGGCAGAGGAACGAGAGATCAAATTGCCAACATCTGCTGGAACATCAAAAAAGCAAGAGAGTTCAAGAAAAACATCTATTTCTGCTTTATTGACTATGCCAAAGCCTTTGACTGTGTAGATCACAATAAACTGTGGAAAATTCTGAAAGAGATGGGAATAGCAGACCACCTGACCTGCCTCTTGAGAAATTTGTATGCAGGTCAGGAAGCAAGAGTTAGAACTGGTCATGGAACAACAGACTCGTTCCAAATAGGAAAAGGAGTACATCAAGGCTGTATATTGTCACCATGTTTATTTAACTTATATGCAGAGTACATCATGAGAAACACTGGGCTGAAAGAAGCACAAGCTGTAATCAAGATTGCCAGGAGAAATATCAATCACCTCAGATATGCAGATGACACCACACTTATGGCAGAAAATGAAGAGGAACTAAAAAGCCTCTTGATGAAGGTGAAAGTAGAGAGTGAAAAGGTTGGCTTAAAGCTCAACGTTCAGAAAACTAAGATCATGTCATCCGGTCCCATCACTCCATGGCAAATAGATGGGGAAAGAGTGGAAACAGTGTGAGACTTTATTTTTCTGGGCTCCAAAATCACTGCAGATGGTGACTGCAGCCATGAAATTAAAAGACGTTTACTCCTTGGAAGAAAAGTTATAACCAACCTAGATAGCATATTGAAAAGCAGAGACATTACTTTGCCAACAAAGGTCCGTCTAGTCAAGGCTATGGTTTTTCCAGTGGTCATGTATGGATGTGAGAGTTGGACTGTGAAGAAAGCTGAATACCAAAGAATTGATGCTTTTGAACTGTGGTGTTGGAGAAGACTCTTGAGAGTCCCTTGGACTGCAAGGAGATCCAACCAGTCCATTCTGAAGGAGATCAGCCCTGGGATTTCTTTGGAAGGAATGATGCTAAAGCTGAAACTCCAGTACTTTGGCCACCTCATGTGAAGAGTTGACTCATTGGAGAAGACTCTGATGCTGGGAGGGATTGGGGGCAGGAGGAGAAGGGGACGACAGAGGATGAGATGGCTGGATGGCATCACTGACTCGATGGACGTGAGTCTGAGTGAACTCCGGTTGTTGGTGATGGACAGGGAGGCCTGGCGTGCTCCGATTCATGGGGTCACAAAGAGTCAGACACGACTGAGCGACTGAACTGAACTGAAGGTGATCTCTGCCATGGCTATTGTGAATTTCTAATATATAGACTAAAGAAATTAACATGTGAAATTAATAAACAGAAATTTCAACAAAATATAGTTGGGTAACAAGAAGAGTGCTTTCCGACAGCTAGGAACAATAGCAGAGCCAACAGGGAGAAGAAAAGACTTATTTCTCGGCCAATACTCGTGAAAGAAAAGCCACAGATTCTGTTTACTACAGTCCTCCTGACCTTTTTTTGCCTCTTTAAAAGAGTTCCCCTTCCTTTGCCGTGCAGGTACTTGCACCTGCCTTGCTGTGGCTTTAGACCTTGAATTCTCCAGTAAACCCATCTTTACTGGAGAAATACATGCCTGTTTTTTTTTTTTTTTTTTTTTCAGATCAGAACATATGTAACTAGACCCTGGGTCAATGTTTGCCAGTAAGATCACTTGCTAGTATTTAGCCAGATAAGAGTTCTTTGCTATGGTTGTAGGAAGGAAAGCAATTGGAACAGTGTAAAGGGCAGTGAGAAGAAAAGATATGTATATATCCTCTTACTGCTGAGCACCCTGCAAGGCAAAGCAAATGATAATCAAACTTAAGACAAGAACTGAAAAACTTGCCTTTAGATTTATCAGTGGTGAGAATTAAACTTATTTTCTTTTGTCAAAAGTGAAAATATGTTTATGCCAAAAAAATTTCAGCATGGAAAGAGATAAAAAGAAGTTATATTCTTATATGACTATGAGAGGAAAATGTTTTCATTCTCAACTCTTTGCAGAAAGCAAAATTATAATGGTAGGGCAGAGGTTGTTTAGAGTTCCGAACATAGTACCTCAAACAGTATGGGTGCTCAGTAAATATTTGTAGAAGTAATGAACAAACGAAAGGAAATATTAGGAAAGCCAGTTGAGTGTTGTGCCTTAAAATACCATAAGAAATGATATCAGAGAATTTCTAAGAAGTCATTTCATTGTGCCTTCAATTAATGAGCTGAAAACAAAAACTAAGTGATCATTGGGAAAGAAAACATTTATTTAAAACATGAACTCTTTGCAAATAGTAAGTTTAGTTCATTTTTAAATGAAACTCATTTGTGGTATAAGTGACTAAGAGGATGAGACTATTCCTCGCTGACATAAATGAGAAAATGTCTTTACCTAATTCCATTTGTTATCTCAGGAGGTCTTCTCCTTTACCTACTAAACGGTCACTTTGTTTTTTCAAAACACTACAGAGAAACTCACTGAACCTTAATCAACTATTTAGAGTAGCTATTATCTTGTATTCTGGCTTTGTAATTATCAATTACATTATTTTTTCCTCAAGTAGAAGAAATACTTCTGGACTTAATTTGATTGATTTTCATCAGGCAACTCTCTTGCATCTTTAAGTAGCATCTTGTATAAAAGAGTTTCAATTTTGCTTAGTCTGTGCTAATAATAACATTTACATTTTTAGTTATTAATAGCCTCAAATGTCTCATTCGTGTTTGAAAACAAAGACATAATAAAAAGGGAAATATTAATTAATTCTGCTTTTGTGCAGTTTGAAAACCAGATCTCAGTTAAACATCATTTGCAAGAAAAGTGACTGTTACTCAGAGGCTACAAGAGCCAAAATTGTTTTTGCTTGTTTAACTTAGTTTTCCACATTATAAATAACAAATATTTACATGTTCTCCTTCAGTAAATCCTATTTTTCTCCTTGTCTGTGCATGATAAAACAAGAAAAATGTGGCATTGGTTTATTCCTTAATTCTGAGCAAAAAAAAAAAAAAAAAAACTACCCTTCTTTGGAGAGAGGCAGGATGTGATTCTTTGGTGCTCTACCCAATTTTGGCATTGTTTCGTATGGAGTGACTAGAGTTCCTGGGGCACACCCAGAAAAGGAGGATCCGGGTGGGGGTATGGGGTGGTGGAGAGAGCACAAGCATGAGGTGAAACTTTTAAGTATTCCCCTAAAGCTTGCCACATCCCAGACAGGATTTGGAAAGGGTAACAAAGGAGAGGTGGCTGATTCTTCTCTTCAAGAAATATACGTAAATCAAAGAATAATTTTGGGAAAGCAGCATGCTCCAGCACACATCCCTTTCTAAATAGTGCTGGGTAGTTGGAGAACTGATGACCATGTCAAGACAGTTCTTGATGAAGCACTAAAATCCTCACTAGGTGGCCACTTGAGTTCCCCAACTGCTGCAAAATTTCTGAAACCTGATATTTTAGAAATGGTTGAATTGCAGATCCTGCATAGCAGGAATTTCTTAGTCATGGGAATACATGATAAAATCTCCTGTACAATGTTTTGTCAAACTACTCAGACCTGTCCAAGGTTGCATATTTTACTCCTGGTGCCCTGGGAGAACCTCCCCAACTGTGTGATGGCAGGTCAACAGTGTCACAGGCCACAGTGTCTTACCATATGACCATCTGATCCCACAGAGGTGACCTCACTCTTACCATTTCCTCTTTCCAATATGGTATATCTCAGGCTAACTAATCTCCCATTTTCCACAAAATAATTATAGTAAGTCCCCTACATACAAACCTTCAAGTTGAAAACTTTCAAAGATGCAAACCTGCCTTACATCAACATCAGGCTTCTGTCTCCTATTCCTTCAGCTCTACCATCTCCCACTTCCTCTCCCTCCTCAAGTCAGTAACTCTTCTTGCCTGTTCACTCGATGTCAACTCCTGTATGTCAATTATTGTATTGTACTACTGTGCTTTTCAAGGTTCTGTAAGATTTTAAAAGTTTTATTTTTTGTGTTTGTTTGCCTTTTGCATATCATTTGTATGAAAAGTATTCTAAACCTATTACAGTATAATACTATATAGCCAATTGTGTTAGTTGGGTACCTAGGCTAACTTTGTTAGACTTACGAACAAATTGGACTTAGAAAAGCACTCTCAGGACAGAACTTGTTCATATGTAGAAGACTTACTGAATCTCCCCCTCTTTCCCCTGTAAATTTTTTGCCATGCATTTTGTACATGCCTCAAATTATTTCTTAAATATGGTATAATCCAGTCTTCTATTTTTTACCATCTCCAGTATTAATTTTTCACCTGCCACTTCTCTTAAAAGTGTTTAATCCATGTTACCTAACTGCTGGGTGTTTTTCCCCATCCAAATACAGTATCAGACAATCAAGCAACATGCTCCAACATTTAAAAACTTTCCCCAAATAAAACTCACCTTTTTCTTACTTTTCTTTTTCTGGTCTTTTACCTGCATCTCTCACTAAATTCTCATGTTATTTTCTTCCTAAACAGTCACAGACGCAATGTTAGATCCTCTACCTCGCTCATTCTTCACATTTGCTGCCACAGTATCCTATTAATGTTATCACCTACATTTCCCTCACTCTTCACTGTCAAGCCTCTATCATAGATTAAAACCTTATCTTCTCTCTGATGACACTGGTGAATTCCTTTACTCCCTGCCTCCCAGTCTCTGGACTACATTTTTTTTCTCTCTAGCTGGGAGTGATAGCTACTCCTTTCCAGGTCCAGTTCTATTTGATGAAGTTTCATGGCAAAATTACTTGAGTGATAATCCTGTCTATCTTACCATCTAGCCCTTTCTTTCCAGGAGCACATGTTCCTCTAGGAGTCAGTGTGGTGAGAAGAGTTTCAAGTACAATTTCCTGCTGTACTAGAACAACTGCCCCTTTGCACATTTAGCCCTGCTGTTCAGCCTACACTTTACCTTACACTTATAAGCTGTTTCTGCCAAGGATCCTGGTGATTCTCCTGCATTCACATTTCCTGAGAGTCTACTCCATGAGCCATCCCCTCTCCCTCCCACTGTCCTGAACATCTAGCCCCTCCCTAGGTTTTTCAGCTGTATCTGTAATGAACTCTAATTGTGAATGAGTTTATAGATTTCATATGTGGCTTCTGAGACCCAGACAAATCCAGGATTGTGGCTGGACATCTGTTTGTGTCCCTGAGCATCCTATTACAGTTAAGGAGACAGCCTGCCCAGAGCAGTTGGAGGACTTCCAGCAGGGTGTTTCCTAATTCCACTTGCTGGCACACCAGGGAGATACCTCTAGTCCAGCCCAGACACATTCTTTTACACAGAATTTCCCCAAAGCTTCCAGAAAACAGAAAGGATGTTAATTCAGAAATTTGATTCACGAGTCATATTTTATAATTTTACATATTTCATCTTTAGTTTGTGGTCCCCTTTCCTACTTCCTGGTCTGCTTCTTCAGGTCAAAGTCCCTCTTCCTGCCCTGCCTAATACCCTGGGATGCTGTAGTAGCTTCAAACATATTAAACCTCATTAACATTCAGGTCCCAGACTAAGAGGAGCCCAGAGAGAAACAGCGATTCTTTCTCTAGTTGTTCTGCCTTTCCTAAATGAAATACCTGAAAACACCCTCTTTAAAGGGCCCCCAGAGGTGTACACTAATCCAGAGGACAGCAATATCAGAATCCAGAACAGCACAAGAAAAGCCGAACATCTGTCCAAGACATTAGTAATCACATAACAGAATCACAGCTTCCTTTCCAAAAGTGCCCACTGGCTGCTGGATTAAGTCCAAATTCCCACGCAAGGCAAAGTAGACCCTCCCCAACGGCATAACCAGATGTTCTAGTCTTATCTCCTGCCTCCCCACCTGATCCACTTTCCAAGCTTTGTTTACACTACACTTCACCATGCTAAACTACCTGCCTTTCCCCAAGCACACTCCATGCTTCCTGACTCTGCCTGTATATATTCCACCTTCGACATCTGAGGAGCCCTGTTGTGTTCTTCCTATGGTAGGAAAATATGTGTCATTTCTTTTTCCCAACCTCTTTCAGCAAAGTTCACTTTGCTTTCTAGGCTTCCACAGCCCCTTTAAGGAGCTCTGAAAGTCTGAAGTGAAGTCTCTCAGTCGTGTCCGACTCTTTACAACCCCATGGACTGTAGCCCACCAGGCTCCTCCGCTCATGGGATTCTCCAGGCAAGAATACTGGAGTGGGTTGCCATTTCCTTCTCCAGGGGATTTTCTCAACCCAGGGATCGAACCCAGGTCTCCTGTACTGCAGGCAGACGCTTTTAACCACTGAGCTCTAGGCAGTGTCTATTAAATTATATTTTAATTGTTTGTATGCATTATTGGATTCTACCTGGTATACAGCTTATATCAATAAACACTTTATGATTAAATCATTGACTCTTTCTGGTATTTTTTTCTCACACAAGATTCCAGTCTTCCCTTTGATGTTACTCTTAGGACCAGAACACTACTAATTCTTCTGCCCTGATAGCTTGAGGCTTAAAGAATACCTTTCTTCCTCAACAGCAATGGTTATCCTTGTCATGGCAGACATCACTAATCAATTACAAATCAATTTGCCTGCACCAAGGTCTGTCAACTGAGCTCTCTGGAAGGAGACACTGAGAGAGATAGAATATGGGTCTAGGATATTCATTAGGGAGCAACCCCATGGAAGGCAAAGGAAGAAATGGGACTCTGACAAATGCCTGACAAGCCTTAGACATCGTAGAGTTGTTCTGCTGTGGGTCAAAATGGCTGGACCTTGGTGTCCTCACCATGATCGACCACTGAATGCATGCTGCCTTGGGAAGGACATGGCTTTGGTCAATATGATTCTTTGCAGCTGAGGTGACCCCTGAGGTAGCTGAATGCTGGGAGCTATCAGCTGACTGCTCATCCAGCAGCTGGGGCAACAAATCCTTCTAGAAGAGTGATCTGAAAGGTGAATCTCATGTCTACTGCACCCAGAAATGGCATTGGACTTTTTCTCTGCACACCACTCTGAGTAGATCAATAGGTGAAAGTTAAGATGTAAGATGAATCATTATTTTACCTCCGCCCTTAAGGTTTAAGACCCCAATCTTTGAGATATCTTCCTGTTTGAACTTTCAAAATTGTATCCCTTTTCCAGATTTTCTGAGGTAAGGACAAAAGGGTTATATTTAAAATTCAGAAGTGCTGTTAACGTTGAAACAGCAATTTCAGCAGTTTTAAATTTTTTAATTAAGTCTTTTCTACTAGGCAGGAACTGAGACAGCTCCCTATTTCCTCTGTATCTAGAAGATTTTAAGGAAAATTGCCCTTATTCTCTAATGTAGGTTCTACTTTTTCCCTTGCTCCCTGCCACTCCCTCTTCCTGTTTCCTTTCTCCTTTTCCTCTGCCCTCCCTCCCTCTCTCTGGCTTTATCTTCTCCCCACCACCACCCTTTTCCCTGTTTCTCCTTCTCCTTTCCTTTCTTTACTTTCCCTCTGAAGTTCTATCAAAATTAATCAAACTTAGCCATTATAGGGTTGATGTTCTGATCCATATCTTTTCCCTAGAAAGTTGCAAAAAAAAAACCCCAAAAAACCTTCAGATTAAAATACTATGAAGGAAGTCAAGAAGAAAAGAAAATGGTGAAAGGAATGCTTGACTTTGTCTTTCTTCATTTTATTTGGATTTTGGACTAGAAATATATATCCCACAGTCTGAAATACCACTAGAATGTCAAATTGCTTTAGGTACTGAAGGATATGTTGTAAACTGTCCTTGACAAATGATAACCAGTTCCATCCTGGTCAGTGATGAAATCAGTTAATACGCTTCTTTACCCCTCTAAAGGAAATTAGGGAGTTTGGTGAGCACGTTTATTTGAACAAGAGCAGATGTTAGTAACCTAACTGTGCTTTCTGTACTTGTCACAGTAAACTCCAGTTTAAGTGTCAGTATCTACTGAAATGGAGGCGGAAATACTAGCAGTGCTGAATCACACTTAAAAATTCTGGGTTTGTGATTGCATTTAACTATGATACATCAGTTAGTCATTTCTTTCTGTCTCTATGACAGGATGGACTCACATTCAGCCTTCTGCTTATTCTTATCTGTATGAAATGCCACTTTTTAAAAAAGGTTTAATTTTATCTCACAATTTTGCTTTCAAGAATTTTCTAATAACATTAAGAGGTAATACTATCAGCATGAGTAAACTATGTGTACCTGAGCTAAATGAAAAATATGTTCATTTTCCCATGTACTCAGCCTTCTGAGAGAGTAGGTCTCAAGGAAAGCATTTGATTTATGCTTATTAGAGATAAAGAATAAAATAAAGATGGAAGACAAATAAAGGAATAAATATTAATATCAGTAGTTTTATATAACAACTTGAAGGTACACGGATGGGAATAAAATGGCCTAAGATCTGGCAGAAAAAAAAAGTAGAAAAGGAAGATGAAGTTGAACACTTAACCATAAGAAATGGAACTTTGGCAAGAGGAAGGTGTCTATAAACAATTTTTAGGAATATTTGCTGTGACCTGTTTTTGGCCCTGGTGCCAAATCCAACCTGCAATATTTTTTTTTAATAGCCAGTGAGTTAAGAATGATTTTTATGTAATTTTAAGTAATTGGAAAAAAATCATAATAAGAATAGTATCTCACACAAGAAAAAATTGTATGAATTTCTCTCTGTAAATGGTTTTATTGGAATGCAGCTGTCAAATTTGTTATGAATTGTCTATGGCTGCTTTTGCATTATAGACAACCAGATGACACGACTCAAAACCTAACATATTTACTGACTGGCCCGAAGACAATGGCACCCCACTCCAGTACTCTTGCCTGGAAAATCCCATGGATGGAGGAGCCTGGTGGGCTGCAGTCCATGGGGTCGCTAAGAGTCGGACACGACTGAGTGACTTCACTTTCACTTTTCACTTTCATGCATTGGAGAAGGAAATGGCAACCCACTTCAGTGTTCTTGCCTGGAGAATCCCAGGGATGGCGGGGCCTGGTGGGCTGCCATCTATGGGGTCGCACAGAGTCAGACACAACTGAAGCGACTTAGCAGCAGCAGCAGCAGCAGCTTTAACTGCTCGTTCTTATGAATCTGCAGACTGACTGAAGAAGCTCTGCTAATCTGGGATGGCCTCAGTTGGGCAGCTCTGCTTCCTTCATGAAGGCCTGTTGGTTGGCTGGAATGGCGCTGCTGCTCTTGTGTTCATTCTAGGGTTCCCATGGAAGGAAAAGACACCTGGGAAGACTTCTTCTCATGATGAAAGAGGAGATACAAGAGGTCAAATGGGAATTTTACATGGCCAAGCACAAAGTCAGAGTAAGGAAAGACTCAGATGGTCCATGACAAGGTTGCAGATGCTACAAGAAATGAGGAATCAAGGTCAGTAAATCAAACTACCACAAGTACCTTTATCCAAGAACTCCAGAAAGTCTAATTCAATCATAGCATGAAGCTCAAAGTAGATCTATATCAGTGTCTCTTAATCCAGAGACCTATGAACTCAAAGAAAATAAGTCATCCCTCCTCTTCTTCCCACTTCCCACCCAAGGAACCCAATATAAAAATGGTGGAACAGGGACAAGCTCATCACACTGCAGACATTGTTCGAATAGCAATTAGAAAATTTGACTGATCAAATGCTCTAAGTCACCCTATTTTGTGATGGAGGATATTTGTCTTCTAGGTCTTATCTTTGATCCTCGGGAGTGTATCCTCAGTCCATTGCCATCCACAGACTTTGGTCCCATCCCCTCAGAGCTACTTTCCTGTCCATAATTCTCACTGTTCACTTCTGAAGAACATTTTGGAAAACATGCTCTTTTAAAATTGTTGAGCAATTTTCTCAGCTGCTTCCTGCCTGTAGAAATTTGAAGACTCAAAGTCCTTTTCAAACATCTAAGCTCAGTTTCTTTTAGTTCCAACTGGTTCTTTCTTCAAAACTTTATGGATTTTCTATATGTTTGATGCAAGTCAAAAGCCACACTTACAATTATTTTTTAGACATGCCTCTCTCTTTCCTTCTCTCTACTTAATCACGTACTTTGGGTGTATGAAGCTTTGACAGTACTACAAGTTTTCTAGATACCATTTCAGAGATCTTAATAAATGTTTTGAGTCTACTTCCCTGGTTTGGTCTGGTTATATATCATCAGGTTATACATAATGCTCATACATTTGATTATTCTTTGTCTTTGAATTCAATCTTAATTTGAGTATCTTTTACTGACTCCAGAAACTGTGATAACAAAAGTTTTAATTCTCCAACTCTGCAAGCTACATTCCCTCTAAATTCTCCTTGCGGTGCTGTGCTGAGTCACTCAGTCATGTCTGACTCTTTGTGACCCACCAGGCTCCTCTGTCCATAGAATTTTTCAGGCAAGAATACTGGAGAAGGTTGCCATTTCCTACTCCAGGGGATCTTCCCTACCCAGGGATTGAACTCATATCTCTTACATCTATTACACTGGCAGGCAGATTTTTTACCATTGTGCCAACTAAGAAGCCATGATCAGTTAACTGTTGGCACGTTACAACTACATTTTAAAATGACTCAGTGCATAAAATACCAGTGACTAAATTTTCATGGGTCAGCAAGCCAGCTGGAGTGATTCTGCTGATCTTAACTGAGCTGAACTGGGTGACTTTTCCTACTTATAGTGTCTCTGGTAGCTCTGCTCTCTTTATGATCATTCTGAACCAAGCTCAAGAGGCTCTTCTCATGGTGATTACAGAGTACATAGGGGCAAATGGAAACCCACAAGGTTTATTAAGGCCTACAAATATCACACTGTTACTTCTACTCATTTATCACTGAACAAGTCACATGACAAAGATCAAAGTCAATAGGTAAGGAAAAAATACTCCATCTATGATGAGACAGTGGCATGTGTATGGATGCTGAGAGAAATGAAAAATAGGGATCAGTTAATTCACCACAGACATATCAATAGATGATATAAAGATATTTTATAAAATACAGAAACAGTATCTAATAAAAATGCTTGGTGCAATATAAACAGAAAAAAGATCAATAAAAATCTTTCCCTAAATAATAAAAGATCAAGGATTTGCAGTTATGTTGAACGATCTTACTTTTGAAACTCAGTTCAGGAATGTTATTAAACAATTCTGATGTATCGCCTTGTCTACTTTACCTCACAGGCAATGGCACCCCACTCCAGTACTCTTGCCTGGAAAATCCCATGGATGGAGGAGCCTGGTAGGCTGCAGTCCATGGGGTCGCTGAGGGTCGGGCACAACTGAGCAACTTCACTTTCAGTTTTCACTTTTCACTTTCCTGCATTGGAGAAGGAAATAGCAACCTACTCCAGTGTTCTTGCCTGGAGAATCCCAGGGACTGGGAAGCCTGGTGGGCTGCCGTCTGTGGGGTCGCACAGAGTCGGACACGACTGAAGTGACTTAGCAGCAAGCATTAAAAGACTGCTCTACAATTATTTCTGGAATTTTCTTCTAAGCTGCTGACACTCATTCTGTAAATTTTGATGCTTTGGTTCTTTTGAGGTTCACAAATGCACAGGCAACAACCATGTGACCACTGCTGTCTGGCTAAGAGTAGCATTTCCACGTGGAAGTTCCTTAAGAAACTTACATATGTCTCTGAATCTGAAATCTTGTGGAAAAGTAATAGAGAAAACAAGAAAAATATTATAATTCTATTAAAGCTTAATAATCAATAGAGAGACATTACTATGCAACCATCTTGCTTGTAGTTGTCGCCATATTATATGTGAGTCTGTAGTCTTTTCTGCAGGTAACTTTTTATAATGAGCCTTTTTTTTAAATAATTATTAAGAAGTCTATAAGCAGAGTATATTCATATGGGTTTTATGAGTGGTTTTGAAGAAAAAACAAATTTCTAATCCTTAAATCAGCAAATTCACCATGTGAATCTGTACAGCAGTGTTGATCTTGCTAGGAGATCCAAATGTTACGCTATTCTAATACTACCTCATAATATTCACTGGCATTTTGTACTGTTTGGATATTTTGCTACAGGTACACTTATTTGTAACTACCTTAACAAAAAAGAGGGAACAAGTGCAAATATTCTTGTAGAACATTACAACCTGAAATTAGAAACTGATTTAAAATATGAAATAGCAATGGCAATATTGATTTCAACATCAGAATCAAGACAAGCTGAAAATACATCTTCACTTTTTTTTTAGTTTTTTTTTCTTGTATTGTATTTTTTAACTTTACAATATTGTATTGGTTTTGCCATATATCAACATGAATCTGCCACAGGTATATACGTGTTCCCCTTCCTGAACCCTCATCTTCACTTTTTGAAAAAACAGTTTATATGAAGTGTGCATACTTAGCCATTCAGTTGTGTCCATTGTGACCTCAGGGACCACCAGGATCCTCTGTCCATGCAATTTTCCAGGCAAGAATACTGGAGTAGGTTACCATTTCCTACTCCAGGGAATCTTCCTGATCCAGGGATTGAACCTGCTTCTCATGAGTCTTCTGCATAGGCAGGTGTATTCTTTACACTGTGCTACCTGGGAAGCCCTTTATATGAAGCAGCCTATGCCTTAACAAGAAACTTGACAAAATCTAGGTTACTTTGGACATACTCTTAATACAATCAGATCAATGCAAAATGGAAATATATTTTTACATCTAGAATATTTATCACAAAACAAAAATCAGGATTATCAAGTGGGCAAGAAATTCTTTGTGTTTTAAAATTTCATTTTAAGAATAATAACTTTTAAATATTAAATATTTAGTATAATTTTTATATTGTAAACAATTTTCACTTCATGTTATAAATGTGTCCTATTATGAAATGTCTATATCAAGTAGATATTTATGGGTTATTACAATATTTTAATTGATAGTGCCAATACACCATGCATTTTTCTGTTTTGAAATAAGAAAATCCCAGTACAATCCTATCATACAAAAAAATGATTCACTGTTTATTATTATGGTCACTGATTATTATTTAAAACATATAAATAGTGTGTTGTAGAAAAGGCAGAATAACATAGTTAAGGGAATTTCTGAAAATTACCCAAATTCTGATTTTTCATTTATGAATCCCAAAGATAAGTATCAGTTGGAAATTTGAAAACACTGGCCAGCGGCAAAAATAAAATGCTTTCAATTGTCAGTTCAGTTCAGTTGCTCAGTCATGTCCGACTCTTTGCGACCCCATGAATCGCAGCACGCCAGGCCTCCCTGTCCATCACCATCTCCCGGAGTTCACTCAAACTCATGTCCATCGAGTCGGTGATGCCATCCAGCCATCTCACCCTCTGTCATCCCCTTCTCCTCCTGCCCCTAATCCCTCCCAGCATCAGAGTCTTTTCCAATGAGTCAACACTTCACATGAGGTGGCCAAAGTACTGGAGTTTCAGCTTTAGCATCAGTCCTTTCAAAGAACACCCAGGGCTGACCTCCTTGCAGTCTAAGGGACTCCCAAGAGTCTTCACCAGCACCACAGTTCAAAAGCATCAATTCTTCGGTGCTGGGGGGAAACATGGGTCTCAGAATTCAGGAAATGCAGTATTAAATGACAACATCATATTAGAAGATAATCTCCCTCACATTTCTTCCAGTTCTAATTCAGTGAGCTTATGGTTTAGAATTTTCTAGGAAGGAGAGCACACTAATAACTGCCCAGAATGTTAGTCATGTCTTTTTTCATCAGTCTTCTTCCTCCATTCTTATCCTGATAGTTTTTTTTTTTTTTAATATTTCTATCTTCTACTCTAAGTAAATTGTAACCAAACCTTAATTTTTAGGTTTTTATAGTGTCCACTGATAGTTTTAACTGTTTCATAAGTATATACTTCATTCATAATAAAAAAATATATTGACTTAATTTTTAATAAAATATTTAATGTGCAATGTAAATGTGTTCTGTAGAATGTAAATAATTTTAAAAAATATACTTTCCTCATTTAATTTTTTTCTTAAAATGGCAGATGGCACAAAACCAACCATCCAAAAAGTATTTTTATCTGCTCACTTTAAAAATACTATGATAATGTTAGAGCTAAAAAAAGATGAGAGATAACAGGGATAATACTTAGTTTACTTGATAGTCATAAATTCTATATTGCTACTTCTTGGAATGTCCTCAATAAAAGAGATGCTTTTCAAGTACTTTCTGATGGGTTGAGCAGTAGCGAGCTTTGGGTTCACTCTAGGTTGTAATGATGAAAAAAAAAAGCTTATAAAGAGTTTTTGTTGGTCACTTTACCTTTATTATAATCTCATTCTTTATGAATTAGAAAAATACAAACATACATGGCAGAGGCAAAGTATGAAAATACTTAACAGTCTTAAATACCTTCATGTCTCTATACTCCACTCCTCATTAGGAAACCAAATTTCAAAACTGGCTTTGCTAATACTAGAATGTTGATTTCAGTAATTTCTGGTCCTAGAGCTTCTGTCTCAGTCCTTTTTTGCAGTTATAGGAAAAGTCAGTTGTCCCTTTTCAGAGGAGTCATATGAGATTTCCTGGTTAATATTTGCAAAGTTCTATGGTGATTAACAGAGAAGGCAATGGCACTCCACTACAGTACTCTTGCCTGGAAAATCCCATGGACGGAGGAGCCTGGTAGGCTGCAGAACATGGGGTCGCTAAGAGTTGGACACGATTGAGCAACTTCCCTTTCACTTTTCACTTTCATGCATTGGAGAAGGAAATGGCAACCCACTCCAGTGTTCTTGCCTGGAGAATCCCAGGGACGGGGCAGCCTGGTGGGCTGCCGTCTATGGGGTCGCACAGAGTCAGACTTGACTGAAGTGACTTAGCAGTAGCATGGTGATTAAAGGGATTTTAAAATTGATAATTGTTATTATAGAGGCTGATATAGTAAAGGGGTCTACCTGGAAGATTGGCAGCCAGAAAAATTTTAGGTTGGTTGAAAAATTTTAGGTTAGTTCTCATTATCAGAGAATAGCTGCTTTCAGAAAATGTATATTTAAATATTAACAACACTTGAGAAGCAAATACTCCCAGAGATAAACATATGCTTTGAATCCATAATTACTTATGCATCTTCCCTGTGCCTCTTCATTGTCTGTATTTTTAAAATTCTGCAGGCAAAGAAATGAGGTTCAGTCTCAAGGTCATTGGAGCAACTGTGATTTTATTATTATGCCCATTGAATATGCTATAGAAATGTAATTTAAGGCATTAATGTGTACACACTAAATAAAACCAGACAGTCTGTGGGAAAAGTTATTAATGGTGCTGGAATTTTACCAGTTTGGGAAATAAATAATATAATGTGTGTATCTCTGGAAACAATGCAAACTCAGCCTACTCAATAGACAGACACAGTAAAAGAAATCTAAGCAATTCTGTAATTCTATGAGGAGGGTAATTTCACTGATGACAGCTTTCCATAATTTTACTTTTAGATAGCAAATAATTTTCCTTATTCTTTATTTTATTGCTATTTTGAATTGCACTCCTTGTTGGAGTTTCACCTTTTACCAATAATTCTTCAGGAGATGTATTTTCACTGTTTTTCATATGGCAGTTACTGCTGGCAGTACCTAGTTGAAACCAACAGAATTACAACTCTCTTCAATATCCCTACATGACATGGGTAATATTTCAGTTTAATCCAGGGGCATGAATTGAGCCAGGAACAACCATTTCAATTTCTACTGCGGTTTGTTTAGGCTTAACATGGACTAGCTACCATACCCTCTCTCAGTGAACCACATTAAATTGCTTACAGAGACCCACTCAGAAAGCAAAAGGCATGGCTTTACAATTCTCCTGACATGCTTTTGCCTAATAATCATGAAAGCTATAAAAAGAAATCCACCACAAATGCCCTGGAAAAGCTCTATACTACCGCCCAACGACCAAGTTCCCACAAGGGAAGTTAAAAAGCTATTAAGGTTATTTCACTTTTATATAACATATGTTTAGTACAATTTTTCTTAAAAAACCAAAGGGTCTCATCTATAATAATAGATCAATCCTGTGCAGGGCTTCCCTGTTGGCTCAGTGGTAAAGGATCCACCTGCCAGTGCAGAAGACATGGGTTCAATCCCTGAGTTGGAAAGATTACCTGGAGAAGGAAATGGCAACCCACTCTTGTATTCTTACTTGGAAAATCCCATGGACAGAGGAGAATAGTGGGCTACTGTCCAAGGGGTTGCAAGAGTTGGAAACAACTTAGCAACTAAACAAGGCAAGATTTCCCTATGTAACCCTGTGTGTAATAATAAGACTCTGCAACCATACTTATCATGTAAGAGACCGAATGGATGAGCAATGATTAATCTATACTCTCAATAGTTCTAGAAGTAAGGGCATTAGTTTACAAACAACTGACTGATGTAAAGGAATTTTTTATAGCCATACAGAAAAAAATAGATTGTGTGCCAAATGAAAAAGGTCTTAAGGAAAACAGGGCCAAGCTCTTCATAAAAACCTATTTGTTTTCCCTTAATCTATATGGATGCATTTGCTTGTATCAAATACTTATTATTAAGGATATCATCAGTGAAAACTTAAAATAGATTTTTGCTAAAACTAACATATGTTAGGAATGAAGCAATAAATGTTGGTTAAGTGACTGAATGAAGGCATATGGTTATGACTCACTCTTTCTAGCTGGAGATAAATACATAACACAAAACATACAGATAATCGAAGAATTATATAAATTGTCCTGATAAATTAATGGATCAAAGTGATTTTTGGGTAAATTATCAGAATGGTTGCTACATCTATTGCTCAATAACCCTGGCTTGTTTTTGGTAGTATAGTGGGTAGAAAAAGCATGAAAAGTGATCCCAAAAAAGGAGGCTGGAATTCTAGTCCTGACTTTTAGCTTTAGGCTAATTAGCTTTTGGCACTGGACAAAAGATTACAACTACTCAGGTACTAGGCTCCCTTATGCATAATGAGGAATTATGACTTATTTGATGCTATAACCTGTTCTAACAGGCTATCTATGAAGGGAGCATGATTTGCTAACTTCAAAGATAGAGAAAAAAAAATATTCTGGTTTGTGTTATTTCTTTCATATTACCTTATAACTATCAATAATAACTATGAATTAATACTATCATCATTGATCAGATTTGAGGCATTAACCTATTACTCATTTATTGAGCAGATATTTATTACAGCCTATAATGTGACAAAATATCACCATCAACTCAATGACATGAATCTGAGCGAAATCTGGGAAGTAATGAAGGATAGGGAAGCCTGGCATGCTGCAGTCCATGAGGTTGCAAAGAGTTCAACACAACTTAGTGACTGAACAACATAATGTGACAAAGTACTGGCCTGTTACTTCTTGTGCTTAATTTTTACCAATGTCTATTCCTGTATCTTCCTATATTCTCATTTTGCTCATGTCATATCACTACTTGGTCAGGTGTATAGTGTGCACAAAATGAAATTTGCCTTGTTTTGTCCCTGATGACATAGCTATGGAATAAACAAGATGAAGAAATCATTGGTTATCACTTGATAATGCTGTGCAATGTTGAAAAATTGTACCATTTGTTACATTGAAGTGTGTGCTATTTTTAAGGAAGCCAGACTCTTCTGAAATTATTGGGACTGTCCCATCTCCACTCCTCTGAATATCCTATTTTGTGGCACAGATCAATACACTGAAGCTTCATGATTTCCTTAAGGGCTGTTAGTGCATTGGTAGTGCCACTCCTTTATACTCAAAACCTCTTGGAGGAAAACTGCTAGATGTTTTGCTAGGCAGAACAGAACTGCCTAGTTCTGTTCTATTCCCTTCTTAAACCATTGGTCTCTCCTCCAAATTCTGCTTCAGCAGGAATATCTCTTAAACAGATGTCTTCTCTATTTTCTGTAGACACTCCTTAGGTCTTTTGAACTTAACAGACTTACAAGTCTTTAACCCTCTATTCAATTTGTTCTAAAACCTGCACTTATGAATCTATGTAACCAGTTTGCAAGACACTTTCCTTATTTTAAGAAATGTAAAAAATAAATCACCAAATTGTCCATGTAATGTGAAAATGAAGTATGATTTTGCATTTACAATGTTTTGGTTTGGGTTTTAATTTGGCAAGGGGGTGCATAATAGTATTATCAACCGATTTAGTTTTCTAATTATTTCATAGAGATAAGTATTCACAGGTATATCTCATTTTACTGTGTTTTGCTTTATTGTAATTTACAAATATTTGCATTTTTTACAAATTCAAGATTTGTGGCAGGGCTGCATTGTCAGATGATGGTTAGCATTTTTTTTAAGTATTTTAAAATTAAGATATGTGCATTGTTTTTTAGGCATAATACTATTACACAATTAACAGATTACAGCATAGTACGAACAGAACTTTTAAATGTAATGGGAATCCAAAACATTTATGTGACTTGTCTTATTGTAAATGGTCCAGAACTGAATCTGTGCTATCACCAAGGAAGGCTGTAAATAAGTTTATATTTCCTAATACTTATCAACTAAAAGTTCCTGTGACTTGGGAGTTCAATTTACATCAACAGATTTTATTGAGCTCTTACTAAATGTAAAGTAGTGCCATTTTTAGAAGATCTGCTGGAGAAGGGATAGGCTACCCACTCCAGTATTCTTGGGCTTCCCTTGTGGCTCAGCTGGTAAAGAATCTGCCTACAGCGTGGGAGACTTGGGCTCGATCCCTGAGTTGGGAAGTTCCACTGAAGAAGGGAATGGCTACCCACTCCAGTATTCTGGCCTGGAAAATTCCATGGACTGAGTCACAAAGAGTCAAACACAACTGAGTGACTTTCATTGTCACTTTTCTGTATCCTAGATGCTTATAGACTAACAAGAAAGATAAATCAAGTTTCCACACTACGGACCAGAAGAGAAGTATAAATACTAATTCAAAGGAGAGACAGAACATCTAGATAAAAGCCTCAGGGATGATGGATTTTGAGGCGGGCTTTGAAAAGGAAAAGACTTTAACAAATAAGGATGAATCATTCTAAGAGGAGGAAGTATATTAAACAAAAGCACAGAGGCTGAAATGTGCAGGCATGTTTGGAGAACAAAAACTGATAATTTGGTTGGACTTCATATAGGCTTTGTCTATGCACATAATGGGAACCGAAACTCCAATCTACTTTGAACCAAATATCATTTTAATGAATCTAAATGTTATTATGTTATGTGATACTATTTTGTTATATACAGACCCAGGTTTATACATAAAAATTTCACCAGATCCACAGTACCTAAAGCCAATGTTAGATACAATATTTATAATTTTCTGGATAATACCCATGAAATTTTAATAAATTAAATACATAATTTATTATGTAATTAATTTTATAAAAATAAATGGATTGATCATTAATAATAGAACTTTTACACAAGTAATAGTAAGGAATTCTCCAAGATTCAGGAACCAGAGTTAAGAGCCTTAAAGTTATGTTAAACAAAGCTAAACAACATAACAGATTTTAAATATGAAGCATTGAATATATAGACTTATCTCCATACAATCATGAAATGCTACAAAAATTATGGTGAAGGAAGGAAAAACTGTAAAAAATATCAAAATGATATTGACATGTCAACAATATTTTAGAAGATAAGAAGCAGGTAGATGACTAGTAACTGAATGTGCTTAGTCACTCAGTCATGTTCGACTCTTTGCAACCCCATGAACTATAGCCCGCTAGGCTCCTCTGCCCATGGGGATTCTCTAGGCAAGAACACAAGAGTGGGCTGCCATTTCCTCCTCCAAGCAACTGAGTAAGATTTGCTAAAAGTGAGGTACAGAAAAATTCAAAGAAGAAAGTTGATTCATGCCATTAGCACCATAAGAGTTAAGAATAAGAGATGCTAGGTATCTCTCAAGGTGGAAGAATAATGATTAGGGTAAGTAGGAGGACCCCAAACCTCTCCCTTAGGCCCACAGCCAAGCCAGTGTCTCTCCCCAGAAGAAAAAACTAGTGATAGTCTATCTATCCATCCATCTATCTCTTATAAATTGAATTGTATCCCCTCAAAATTCACATTGTTGAAGTTCTAACCCTTGGTACCCTAGAATGTGACTGTATTTGGAGGCCTTTAAAAAGGCAGTTAAGACAAAATGAGGATATATAGTTGGATCAATCTGACTAATCCAATATGACTGCTACTGCTGCTAAGTTGTTTCAGTCGTGTCTGACTCTGTGCAACCCCATAGACGGCAGCTCACCAGGCTCCACTATCCCTGGGATTCTCCAGGCAAGAACACTGGAGTGGGTTGCCATTTCCTTCTCTAGTGCAAAAAAGTGAAAAGTGAAAGTGAAGTCACTGAGTCGTGTCTGACTCCTAGTGACCTCATGGACTGCAGCCTACCAGGCTCCTCTGCCCATGGGATTTTCCAGGCAAGAGTACTGGAGTGGGGTGCCATTGCTTTCTCTGCCAATATGACTGGTATCCTTATAAGAACAGAAATTAGGACAAAGACACACAGAAAAAAAAAAAAAAAAAACTAGGTTGGGACATAGCAAGAAGGTAGCCATCTGCAAGTTAAGAAGAGAAGCCTCAAAAGAAACTAAACCTGGCAACACCTTGATGTTGGATTTCTAGCCTCCAAAACTATTAGAGAATAAATGTCTGTTAAGCCATTCAGTCTGTGGTATGGCAGCTCTAGATTACTAATACATTGTCTGTCTATCTGCCCATCCCTCTATTTATCTGCTTTATGATGACTCCTAAGAAGGAATATAAAGGAAGGTAATTGAGAGTATATTGTCACCCTGCTTATTTAACTTATATGCAGAGTACATCATGAGAAACACTGGGCTGGATGAAGCACAAGCTGGAATCAAGATCGCCGGGAGAAATATCAATAACCTCAGGTATGCAGATGACACTACCCTTATGGCAGAAAGTGAAGAGGAACTAAAAAGCTTCTTGATGAAAGTGAAAGAGGAGAGTGAAAAAGTTGGCTTAAGCTCAACATCAGAAAACGAAGATCATGGCATCGGGTCCCATCACTTCATGAGAAATAAATGGGGAAACAGTGGAAACAGTGTCAGACTTTATTTGGGGGGGGGGGAGGGGCGGGCTCCAAAATCACTGTAGATGGTGACTGCAGCCATGAAATTAAAAGACACTTACTCCTTGGAAGAAAAGTTATGACCAACCTAGATAGCATATTGAAAAGCAGAGACATTACTTGGCCAACAAAGGTCCGTCTAGTCAAGGCTCAGAGAAGGCAATGGCAACCCACTCCAGTACTCTTGCCTGGAAAATCCCATGGACAGAGGAGCCTGGTAGGCTGCAGTCTATGGGGTCAGTAGGAGTCAGATACGACTCAGCAACTTCACTTTCACTTTTATGCACTGGAGAAGGAAATGGCAACCCACTCCAGTGTTCTTGCCTGGAGAATCCCAGGGACGGGGGAGCCTGGTGGGCTGCCATCTATGGGTTGCACAGAGTCGGACACGACTGAAGCAACTTAGCAGCAGTCAAGGCTATGGTTTTCCAGTGATCATGTATGGATGTGAGGGTTGGACTGTGAAGAAAACTGAGTGCCGAAGAATTGATGCTTTTGAACTGTGATATTGGATAAGACTCTTGAGAGTCCCTTGGACTGCAAGGAGATCCAACCAGGCCATTTTAAAGGAGATCAGCCCTTGGTGTTCTTTGGAAGGAATGATGCTAAAGCTAAAACTCCAGTAGTTTGGCCACCTCATGCCAAGAGTTGAGTCATTGGAAAAGACTCTGATGCTGGGAAGGATTGGGGGCAGGATAAAAAGGGGATGACAGAGGATGAGATGGCATCACTGACTCGATGGACGTGAGTTTGAGTAGCTCTGGGAGTTGGTGATGGACAGGGAGGCCCTGGTATGCTGTGATTCATGGGGTCGCGAAGACACAACTGAGTGACTGAACTGACAGAGCTGAATTGAGAGCTGTTTTGTCACAGATGTAAGAGAAGGTTCTTTTCATTTGGTTCTAAGGGATAACTTCTCCTGGGAAATGGCACTTAAGGTAAGACCTAAAAGGTGAGGAAAAGCCAATCATGCAAATATTTAGAGGAGCATTTTTTTAGGCAAAAGGAAGCTGAATGGCAAAGATCCCCAGATAACAAAGGAGCACAGCAGACTGGGAACTAATCAGCATGGCTAGAGTGCAATAAGGAAGAGGGGTGGTAGAATGAGGTGGGCTTGCAGATAGAAGCAAGGCTAGAATATCACTTTATCCTTATGATAAGTTTTTCATTTTTCAGACCCAAATAAGGTGGGTCTGAATTTTAGTTGGTAAACTATGATAAATAACAAGTTTTATTTATTTCTCTGTTCTTGTGCTTAGGTTGCTCAGTCGTGTCTCACTCTTTGTGACCCCATGGACTATAGCTGCTCTGTCCATGGGGTTTTCCAGGCGAGAATGCTGAAGTGGGTTGCCATTTCCTCCTCCAGGGGATCTTCTCAACCCAGCAATTGAACCCATGCCTCCCATGTCTTCTGCATTGCAGGTGGATTCTTCACTTGCTGAGCCATCGGGGAAACCCAATATTTATTCATTTCTCTAAGTCCAGTTAAATCCATCTTCCAGCCCTTATCCTACCACATTGGATGGGATTTTATTCCACTTGTTATTGCTCCCACTCTCACATCCACTCAAAATATTCTGTAAAGTTCTAGGTTCTTCAGCAACCTCACATCAATGGCTCAGGAAGGTCCTTCAGTAAGTGGTTATTTGGCAGCAGGGGTCACTGCTGAGACACACACTATCTCAGTCCTCAGGGTCTCCTGGGATTTGAAGGCTGAGCTGAGCTCAGTCTGTGTGAAACTTAAGTGAAACAGGAGGATCCTGTGCTTCAGAGGTGACCACAATTACATCCCCTCGGAGGTTATACCCCTTTTGATGTCACTGTCATAAGCACTGAACAAGTCACTACTACCAAAAAAGCTCTCGCTATTGCTCTCAACTTGCCCCTCCTAAGTTCTCTTAAAGACACGCACTTCTCTCTCCTCCCTTCAGATCAGATCAGATCAGTCGTGTCCGACTCTTTGCGACCCCATGAATCCCTTTAAAGAGTTTAAAGTGAAATTGAAGTAGCTCAGTAGTGTCCCAGTCTTTGGGACCCCATGGACTGTAGCATACCAGGCTCCTCCCTCTATGGGGTTTTCCAGACAAGAGTGCTGGAGTGGGTTGCCACTTCCTTCTCCAGGGGATCTTCCCAACCCAGGGATCGAACCCAGGTCTCCTGCATTCCAGGCAGACGCTTTAACCTCTGAGCCACCAGGGAAGCCCAAATAGAAGACAGATGTCTGATAGTAAGTAAGTGAAAGTAGCTCAGTCTTGTCCGATTCTTTGCAACCCCATGTTCTATACAGTCCATGGAATTCTCTAGGCCAGTATACTGGAGTGAGTAGCCTTTCCCTTCTCCAGGGGACCTTCCCAACCCAGGGATCGAACCCAGGTCTCCCGCATTGCAGGCAGATTCTTTACCAGATTAGCCACAGGAGTTCAGGCTTTCACAAAAGACAGAGAAGTTGCCTTCAAGTAGCTTCTAATTCAGGTTCTGTAAATAATCATGAAGATATGAAATATAGAGTCTGGCTATCCAGCAATACTTACAAAAGGCAAGGCATAGAAACAACCTAAGTGTCCATTGATGGATGAATGGATAAAACATTCAAGGGAATATTATCCCCCCCTCACTTTTTTTTGCCTGGATTAGGTCTTCATTGCAGCATATGGGATCTAATTTCCCAGCCAGAAATCAAACTTGAGTTTCCTGAATTGGGAACTTGGAAGTTTTAGCCATTGGACCACCAGAGAAATCCCAGGAGTACTATTCAACCATAAAAAAATGAGGAAATTCTGCCATTGTGACTAAATAAATGGAGCTTGAGGGCATTATGCTAAGTGAAATGAGTCAGACAGACAAATACTGTATATATGACCTCACTTATATATGGGGGAAAAAATTCAGTGAAAAATAGAGTAGATTTGTAGCTACCAAAGGTTGGGGTGGAGGTGAGGGGAGAAGAAATTGAAGGAAAGTGGTCAAAAGGTACAAACTTCCAGTTATAAGATAAATAAGTACTATAAATGTAATGTATAACATGATGATTTTAGTTAACACAGATAAATGATATATATGAAAATTGTTAATTAAGAGAGTTAATCCTAAGAGTTCTCATTTGTTGCTGTTAGTCACTAAGTCATGTCTCTGTGTGACCACATGGACTGTAGCACACTAGGCTCCTCTGTCCATGGGACGTCCCAGGCAAGAATACCGGAGTGAGTTGCCATTACCTTCTCCAGGGGATCTTCTTGACCCAGGGATCGAATCTATATCTCCTGCACTGGCAGGTGAATTCTTTACCACTGAGCCACGAGGAAGCTCCAATAATTCTCATTACAAGGGGAAAAATTTTTTCTTCCATTTCTATTATATCTATATGAGATGATGGGTGTTAACTAAACTTACTGTGGTGATCATTCCACACGTATGTAAGTCAAACCTTTATCCTGTACACTTTATACAATGATGTATTTCAATTATGCCTCAATAAAACTAGAATAAATGAAAGAGAAGGGAAAAGAACTGCATTTTAAATATTTATTTATTTTGCTATATTAGGTCTTAGTTGTGGCGTACAGGTTTAGTTGCTCTGCAGCACATGGGATCTTTGTTCCTCGCATTGCAAAGCTGATACTTAACCTCAGTTCCCTGCATTGCAAAGCAGATTAATTCTTCTGTGAACCACCAGGGAAGTCCCAAGAACTGCATTTTTAAAAGGCCTGGCTATCTATTTGAAATGAAAAAAGAAACTAAGAGAGAACAACCAAAAATTAATATCTCGATAAATTATTTTGTCTCACTAGCGTAATTTTTTTTTTTCTTTCAAACAATAGTAACACTTACCTAGTGGAAACATGAGGCAGTCTTCTGAAAGTTTATACTGTTTATACAGTTTACTACTTGGCTTGGACATGACTGAGTGGCTTCGCTTTCACTTTTCACTTTCATGCATTGGAGAAGGAAATGGCAACCCACTCCAGTGTTCTTGCCTGGAGAATCCCAGGGACAGGGGAGCCTGGTGGGCTGCCGTCTATGGGGTTGCACAGAGTCGGACACGACTGAAGTGACTTAGCAGCACTTGGGCTTAGAATCCACAATCTCCTCTCTCTCGCCAGTCTCTCTACTCTGACAGGTGCTGGTGTTGTGGGTGATAGATCATTTGGCCTGTCTAGATATTTTAGTATAGTATTCAGCTAATTTATTCACCTATTTTTCCCTTTTGGCTATTGGAGCTGACTAAATCGAACTACTGCTGACTCTTCTTCCCAAATAGTTTAGACTTTGGCTAGGCATCATTTCAAAAAGTAGAAATACATGAGCCATACAAAATCAAGAACTTAAACCACGGAAGAGTTAAAAAGATGAAACACTATAAAAGAAAAGCTATTCTAATTTAGAAATATATCCCCAATGAAATATGCTGTATTCTTTCAGGAATCTTAAATCAGTCTTCATGCAGAGTTTACAGAAGACATATTCTCCCAACAGTCCTGATGTGGGAAAAGCTTTTATTTTGAGGCTAAAAAAGATGAATTTTCTAAATTGTCATAGGCTGTGGTTGAGCAGCTGCATTCTGCATGGTCCCTACGCAGCTTATTCTTCTAATTATGCTGTGACAGCTTCCCCAGTGGATTAAAATCCCACATAGAGTTCTCTTATCTTTAACCTTTCATCCCCATGACTCCTTACTCCTCAGACACCTCTCCTAATGTCTAGTTCTAAGTCTAGGGACTTCTTAAATGGAGACTTCCACAATAAAAGAAAAAGATGATTGTAGTCTTTCTCTGATCTTCAATGTCTAATTTTTACATACATATTACACACAGAAAAAAGGAAAAGGTAATCTGTTTTATAATACAAATGTTATCTGGTCCTCCATTCAGCTTTTAGAAAGTGATAAACCTTTGATGAGTCTACGTGGGCAACTTATTTTTAAAAAAGAAAAGAAAAAAAAGCAGGCTTTGCTATGCAGTAAACCTCATTTGAATGGCATAAAAGAAGGCCAGAGTAGCCTAATGTAGATAATTAGTCACAGAACTGGGACTTCTTAATAAGTCAAATCATTAACCATTTGGGGGGTTCAAAATCTTTAAGGGGTTATATGCCCACCTTAACCAGAAGGTGCCAGAAACTATTTAATATTCCTTTATTCAAGATAAACATTCACAACATCCAGACCATTGGGGAATACAGTTTGGTTCATCTTGGCACTTCAAAATGATGTTTAATGTTTCTTCACTCAATCCAGGCTTACCTGTAAGGATATGTGTATTTTTGTGGTGTTCCCATTTTCCTTATCCCCCTACAATGCTCCCAGTTTTGATGACTTGCTGAGGGTACGGAAATTAGATATACAAGCCCATTAAGAATTCTATAATAAATGTTGGGGGGGCACCTGTGCACACTTAGTCATGTCTGAATCTTTGCAATCCTATGGATTGTGGCCCACCAGGCTCCTCTGACCATGGAATTTTTCAGGCAAGTTCTGGAGCGAGTTGCCATTTCCTACTCCAGGGGGTCTTCCAACCTGGGATTGAACTCGTGTCTCTTATGTCTCCTGCATTAGCAAGCAGATTCTTTACTACTCTGCCCCTTGAGAAGCCCAATAAATATAGCCAGGGGTCAAGAATAACATTTCTTGATTTTTCAGCAACTATTTAAGAATTAGTCTTTTGCCCAGTCATAGGCATTGTTGGGAAGAGTTACATTCATCAATGTTATGGTAGGGTTTTCTAGCACCTAACATCATGTTTGGATGTATGCTTTTAAAGTAAATCAGGTTCCCTGGATTTAGGATGACTAATTGGAAAGCTGGAAGGTTCCCCTGAAGAGAATGAGTGAGAGATATTAAGAAAATTCTCTGCATTCATCTAAAGGATAAATTATTTTCTCTCAGAAAAAAAAGGGGGGGAGCAGAAAAGAGATGGATTCCAAGAAGTCAATAGCGTAGGAAGGAAGAAGCATTAGAGAGAATCAAGGCCCTGTGCTGAGGCTGAAGTCTCTTTTCTGAGCTCTACCAGGTCTCAAGGGACCTTTAAAAGGTCAGAGTAGGGAAATGAGGGAGGAGAAAGAGAACTGCAAGACTCCTGGACCTACTGACATCTCAATTAGGTACCAGTGTATCATGCCATGGGCACCAGTCCTAGGACTCTTACTGTCTGAGCCATTCTTTGACCTTCTAGTCTCTCTGGATCTTAGGGGAGTTATGTCCAACAGGCTAATGGATTTCTTAGGCTGGCTTCCATGTCTAGTGGCTTCTGGCTTAGTTCAACTGATGGGAGAAAAAGGGTGGGGACTGAGGGTGGGACTTGGGAGAAGTAGAATGTTTCTCTTCTCTGTTTCAGAGCATCAGTGTTAGTGTGTCCCCATGAAGATGTACTGGCTACAATTCAGTTCTGGCTTGCCAAGACCAACATGGTCCTTGAGTTGTAGTAATACTGTCCCCTCTCCCTATGCCCTCAGTAGAGGAGTGGAATTTGCTTCCTGATGCTATTAATACTAATCACCAAGTTGCCTAACCACTCCTTGTTTGGCTTTTCAGCTATTCCATAACATTTGTATCACATTCTCTGTATTTCAGTTCACTATATAATACATTTGTGGTGTTTATACACTAGATGATAGGTTCATTTTTCCAGTCAGAATTTAATGAAACCAAAGACATTTTACATTCTATTTAGTCCTTAAAAGTTCCCTGGAAGGTAGTAATCATTACTTACATTTTACAGATGAGAAAAAGCAAAAGTCTATGAATTTAAGGTCTTTACTCAAAGTCACAACACTGGTACATGTTCTAGCCATGATTCCAATCCAGTTCTGAACTTACCCTTAAGTTGCTCTTCCTACAGAGGGAAATGTTAACAGCAGAGGGGAAAAAAAGCAAAACAAGCAAACAAAAAAACCCAGGCCTAAAAACAGCCATATAACTGCAGCATACTTGTCCCAGGCCAGAACAGTGCATTATAGGGAGCTCCACCCACACTGAGCGCTGAGAGCCTGAGGGGAGAGTTGTCCTTGCTTCAGAGCAAAGTGCCCTGCTCCAAAGAAGCAATGCCTTCTCCAGCCTTGGACACCTGCGAAGACAGCAGATCAGAGCTGCTATTAGACAAGATGTATGTCTAAGCTTAACTCTCCTGACAACCTAATTTTTACCTTTGCCATTTATAGTTTCTATCTTTTGTCATGCTGTCTCAGACTTAGACATATTTATGAAAGGGACATTATATTATCTTAATGGTAATAATTAACCCCTTGTATTCACTCTTTATACTGCCTATAAAACATTACATCAGAGACAGTCCTGTTTAGTTACCAGCTTCTAAGTGCTGATTTTTCACAAAATGATATGTTAGGAGAGTAAAAGAGAGCTGAAAAATCTGTTAAGGGATACCTTCATAATACCTTTCACACCATTAGAGATATTCTGAGACCTCATTATTCCAATATAGCATAAATAAGAGGAGGTTTGGTTGTTGTGAAACAAACAGTTGCTCATAACAATTCAGACTGGTTGGTTTCCATTCTATTATTAATCCTTGACTTTCTAAATGCCAATAAACTTTCTATCTAATAAATGCTCCACGTAGATTGTTACCATAAACTCAATTATGAGGATAAATGTATGTGTATACCCAACACTGAAATTGTTCATGAGTACACAGACTAGAAGGGACACTAGTTCTTTCAAAACAAATAAAACAAAACACCAGCACATATCCTTGGTCCAGTTTTCTACCCAATAAAACAAGAAAGATTATGCAAAAAAAAAAAAAATTGACATCATTTTAAAGATTTTAAAATCCTCTGGGTTTTTTTGTGTGTGTTCCGCTCCCTTCCCCCCATCCCCCCATCCCCCCATCCTTATTTCTCTGAACAAAACAGCCTCTGTTGCGCTGCCAGTCTCTTCTTTTATGTGCTACAGAACACCTGGTGGCCAGTTGCTAGGTAGAGGATAATTAGCCCCTCAATTATCACCAGTTTATTTTCACCTGTTCCACAGGCAGTTCCCTAGAACTTGAAGCTTGTCTAATTAGTCTTTTCTGACCCATTCCCCACCATCAGACTCAAGAAATAGCCCTTTCACTAATTAATTAACCCGTAGTAGGCCAATCCTCCAGCTTTGGTTTCCACTCCTGTTGGAATCATTAGAATCAAATGAACAAAGAAACATCATGGGATAGGGTAATAAGAAACTAAAAAGTTCTGCCTTCCTTCTCTCTTTGCCAACCTTCAAATCCAAATTATAGAAACCTTAAGCATAGTGACATTTAGTCAGACACATATGTGCTTGCTGTTGAATGTCTTGAAAGAGCAAAATAGCACTGCCAGAATTATCAAGTTCAGTTCTCCGAAATGCCGAAGGAAATATGGTGTTTATTTTATACCCAAAAGGTGAAAGAGATCAAAAAGAATCCAAATTTTAAAATAGAGGCCAAAATCTCAACTTGTAAAGATCTTTTCATGATATTGTAATTGAATCTAATAAATTCTTCTTTAATTTGGTAGTGAATAAATACTTTTTTCCAAACTATTTTATACATATGTATAGAAATTCTTATTTTGCTCTGTCACACAAGTCAATAGAGAAGTCCTGCAATGATTTCTGTAAGGTTAAGGGATGGCTCATGTTTACTTACTCATTCAAAAAGTATTATTGAATATCTACTTTATATAAGGCACACTGTTAAGCCACAAGGACACAAAAATAACAGATGGTCCTTGCATTTATAAAGCTGAAAGTCTAATATACCTCAAAATATAATCTATTTTTAAAGAATTTATTGAATCCATACACATGCTTAAAATTTGACAGAAAACATTCCTCTATGTGCTAGACATTTGTTATATTTTAGCCTGCCATTTTCTCTTCTTTCTTCCCAATAGTATTCCAAATTCCCTTGAAGAACAACTTCTCTTATGCCACATAGCTAGGTTCAGATCTGGGCACATGATCCAGATTTAAACCAGTGGGAGCCAGGCTTAAGACATTTGTTCCACTGGTAGCTCTCTCTCCCTCTTAAAATTAGAGTATGTGAGGTCTTGAGTTAATGCTGCCATCTTTTAACCATAAGAGAATAAAGCTAAAGCTAAAGAGTATAGCTATAAAATAAGGGAAAGGAACCCTGGTAACATCCTTTAAATCCTGTTTAAGCCATTTCAAGCTTCAAAACCATTTGGATTTGGGCTTAGGTCAACTTATCCAAAAGTGTTCTAATTGATAGAAATGTATCTTTAATATCACAAACAAAAGTTTAAGAATTAAGGTAGCTATATTTTCTCTTAAGCAATTAAAGAGGACTTGAATCTTATCTATGTGTGAACTTTTAAGCATTCAGATAGGAAGATATTTATGATTTATTCGTTAAGTATTTTTATACTTGTTTTTCACCTGTAAACATACCAGTTCATTTCTAGACTGTGCATTTGCTTGTGTGAATCTGGTAAATCATATCATTCTATAAAGTGTGTTGCCAAAATGCTGTATCCTTTGTTCTTATGCCATAAAATGGGCCTGTAAATGGTTTTTAACACAGCAGCTATTATTCTGTCAAATTGAATAATGTTAGATGCACCTCCATGACTTCCATTCATTCCACAACTACTTACTGAACAATATAAATGTAATGGTATTGGTGATCCAAAGTTAAACAAGAAGGGTTGCTATTTTCAAAGAGCTTTTCTAGGCTCTTTAAGAGAGCATAAAGTGATACAAAGGGATGACTAAATACTGTGTGACAACTGCTATGTAGGTTTAAATCTCTCAAGTGCTACATGTAATAAGGTGCTACTCTTTTCATCACTTCTCACATCCAACCTATCAGCAAGTCCTTTCAGTATAGCCCTCCAAATCTCTCCCAGTTTGGACCATTTCTCCTAGCACCATTCTTGAAAAACCTTAATCGAAGCCATCATTATTTCTTACCTCTACTACTGCTCAATCCCTGGGTTGGGAAGATCCCCTGGAGAAGGGAAAGACTACGCACCCCAGTATTCTGGCCTGGAGAATTCCATGTATAGTCCATGGGGTCACAAAGAGTCAGACACAAACTGAGGAACTTTCACTTCGCTTCACTACTGCAACAATGTCCCAACCAGTCTCCTTGTCTCAACTCTTGTAACCTCACAATTCCCAGGCTATTCTCCATACGACAGCTCAAATGATCTTTACACAAGCACAAATCAGGTCAACACACTCTGCTGCTTAAAATGCTTGAATGTCTTTTCACTGCCTATAGAGGAAAAAAAAAATTTAAGTACCTTTCCACTCCCAGCCAGGCCCTGCATGACCTGACCCTTACCAACCTTTTCAACATCAGTTCCTACCTTGTTCTCCCTGTCCACCTCATCCAGCCACACTTTCACTTTATACCTCAGAAGCGCCCAAACCATTCTCATCTCAGGGTCTTTTAACTTGCTTTTCTGCCTGTAATAGTCTTCTTTTATCATTAATTTGGTCTCACCTCTTCTGACAAGTCTTTCCTGACCATCTTAGCTGAAGTAACTGCCCCTGTACCACCACTCCACCAACTTCCTACACAATTGCCACATTTTATTTTCTCCACAGTGCTCATCATTATGTCAAATCAGATTCTTCATTTAATTTCTTACACAATGATTATTGGTCTTCCTCTGCCCTCCACAGTATATAACTTTCCTCTTTGCTTTTAGTCAGTGCCAAGAATGCCTGACTCATGGTAGCATTCGGTACACATTTACTGAATGAATACAAGACTACAGATGAGACCGAGCTCAAACTTGAAAATTTAGGAAATAGGTTAGAAAGTTAGGGAAGATAAAGTTTTGGATAAATGAAACTACTAACTGAATAGAATATAGAATATATGAGGTAGAGGGGAAATTTGAAGAAAGTACAATAACTTGAGGGATTAAATATGTTTCCTGCAATATCATTCTTCAAAGCAAACTGACCACTAGACCACAGAGTAAAGTAACAATGAATAGGAATAAATTAGACTGTAGGAATGTTCTAACTAGTGATGTTGTGAGATTCTTATTTAACATTATTGTCAATCAGTTGGAAAAGAAAATATGTATCACATTAAGGAATTGTGCATGCATGCTCAGTCGCTAAGTCATGTCCAATTCTGAGATCCCATGGACTACAGCCTGCCAGGCTCCTCTGTCCATGGAATTTCCCAGGCAAGAATATTGGAATGGGTTGCCATGTCCTTCTCCAAGGGATCTTCCTGATTCAGGGATCGAACCTCTATCTCCTGCATTGCAGGCAGATTCTTTACCACTGAGTCACCTGGGAAGCCCAAGGGAACTGTTGCTGCTGCTGCTGCTGCTAAGTCACTTCAGTCATGTCCGACTCTGCGTGACCCCATAGACGTCAGCCCACCAGGCTCTCCTGCCCATGGGATTCTCCAGGCAAGAAAACTGGAGTGGGTTGCCATTTCCTTCTCCAATGCATGAAAGCGAAAAAGTGAAAGTGAAGTCGCTCAGTCGTGTCCAACTCTTAGCGACTCCATGGACTGCAGCCCACCAGGCTCCTCCATCCATGGGATTTTTCAGGCAAGAGTACTGGAGTGGGGTGTCATTGCCTTCTCCAAGGGAACTGTAGATAATGCTAAATTGAGTTTTGCCTTAAATATCAGTAAGGAACAAATTAGCAGGTAATAGCAATTACGTCAAAAACCTAAGTTGACTAAAACTTGAGAATTGATTTGAATTCTTTTTAAAATATAAATATTAGCACAAAATTCACCTGAATCAAATCACTCATCAAGCAGGAGAAAGCTAAGGAGTTAAAAGAACCAGTGGTAGATACTGGGCATAAAATTAGATATCGTTTGATGATCCAAAAGAATATATATATTTTTAAATTTTCTGAATACATGAGACATTTATTGAGTGTCTACTATGTAAGGAACTATAAAAGTGAAAGTGAAGTTGCTCAGTCGTGTCCGACTCTTTGCGACCCCGTGGACTGTAACCCACCAGGCTCCTCCATCCATGGGACTCTCCAGGCAAGAATACTGGAGTGGGTTGCCATTTCCTTCTCCAGAGGATCTTCCCAACCCAGGGATCGAGCTCAGGTCTCCTGCATTGCAGACAGAGGCTTTAACTTCTGAGCCACCAGGGAAGTAAGGAACTATATGTATGTTTATTTATCTATTTTTTCAATATTTTCATTTCATTTCATTTTTTTAATTTAATTTTATTTAACTTTACAATATTGTATTGGTTTTGCCATACATCAAAATGAATCCGCCACAGGTATACATGTGTTCCCCATCCTGAACCCTCCTCCCTCCTCCCTCCCCATACCATCCCTCTGGGTCATCCCAGTGCACCAGCCCCAGGCATCCGGTATCAGGCATCAAACCTGGACTGGTGACTAGTTTCAAATATGATATTATACATATTTCAATGCCATTTTCCCAAATCATCCCACCCTCTCCCTCTCCCAGAGTCCAAAAGACTGTTCTATACATCAGTGTCTCTTTTGCTGTCTCGTATGTTTATTTTAAGTCTAACCCCTCAAAGGTTCATCTCCATTTCACATATAAGAAAACTGGTGGAACTGAGGTTCAACACTTCATCAACTTATCCCCAAAGTTCTTTTTCATCATTAACATTTTCCTATTGCAAGCTCTAGCATATACAGCATTGTACAGGGATAATCAGAAAATACCATTTCACTTCACTTAAGATGGGGACACATTCAGTAGTAAATAAGAGAACTTTAAAAACGATTCCTGATTTTTTGAGGAATCTCCATACTGTTCTCCATAGTGGCTGTACTAGTTTGCATTCCCACCAACAGTGTAAGAGGGTTCCCTTTTCTCCACACCCTCTCCAGCATTTATTGCTTGTGGACTTTTGGATCGCAGCCATTCTGACTGGCCAGTCGCCAGTCCAGGTACGATGCCTGATAACGGATGCCTGGGGCTGGTGCACTGGGACAATCCAGAGGGATGGTATGGGGAGGGAGGAGGGAGGAGGGTTCAGGATGGAGAACACATGTATACTTGTGGCGGATCCATCTTGAGGTATGGCAAAAGCAATACAATATTGTAAAGTTAAGCAAAATAAAATTTAATTAAAAAAATGAAAAAAAAAAAACAACAAACGATTCCTGAATGAAAAATAAACAAAAATAAGTGAACGTTTTTTCTAGGTCACAGCTAAGAAAGCTGGAGAAGGCAGTGGCACCCCACTCCAATACTCTTGCCTGGAAAATCCCGTGGATGGAGGAGCCTGGTAGGCTACAGTCCATGGGGTTGCTAAGAGTCAGACACGAGTGAGCAACTTCACTTTCACTTTTCACTTTCATGCATTGGAGAAGGCAATGGCAACCCACCCCAGTGTTCTTGCCTGGAGAATCCCAGGGTCAGGGGAAGCTGGTGGGCTGCCATCTATGGGGTCGCACAGAGTCGGACATGACTGAAGGGACTTAGCAGCAGCAGCTATGAAAGCAATAGTATGAAAAAATAAAAAAATATTGACATACAACAAGAAGGAAATATTGATAAACTAAAATTAATATCAGATTAATTTATACCAGAGAGCAAAGAAAAACACTACCTGCCAACAAACTTGTAAAACGTAGCTTCCCTTTACTGTGGCATTTAGAAGCAGATTGATGAATGAATGAGTGAATGGATGAATGAATGAACAAAGATACTTTAGCCTGTATTGTTGAAAATATCCTTGAAGTGGCAGAATAAGGGCTAGAAGGAAAAAGAGATGAATTTAGAATCATTACTTTTTTCTTCCTCTGCCAAGAATTTTATGTTTCTCAAGTGATTCTGTGTTACCTTTTCAACAAAGTAAATGAGGTTTTAATTGGTTCCTTTCCTTGAACTAGAAGATAGGCTCAGGTATCACTATCACTGGGAACCTCTTCACTGGTATTTTATGTGAACTTGGACGCTGTGTCTATAGTATTTTCAGCCTTCACATTTTTAATTTTTGTCAGGCAATACTGTAACAAGATCCCCTAAGCCAATGTGTTACCTGAAGGAAAAAAAAAAAAAAACTGAAATAGAAGAAGCATCCATATAAAGTAAACAAGTTAGAAAGGCTCATTTTTCATGTGTTAACTAGCCTCCACACAACTGTTGGCTGTGACAACAAATGATTTAACGAGTCCAATTTAAAATGGCCTTGTCTGTGCGAGATAGATGTCTTGGAAAATACTTTTTAAAAATCTCACAGCTATAGCAAAGGGTGCTTCGATATGCCCTGAGAAAATATCTGCACAGCAGTTCTACTTTTTTTTCCCCTAAATTTTGTATAGGCCAGATATCAAACCAGTAACAAGAAGAAGCATAATATTTCCATTATATGTGTGAACATTTCCTAATAGCAACTGTTAATACGATGTTTCAGGAATATCCACTCAAGAAACCATAAAGATTTAACAACTGTGTAGAAAAGTGATTAGTCAACAAGAGTCTTTCTGAACTACATGTTAATCTTCTCTTCAATCATTTAAACAGCCCATCAGAGTGATGCTTTGTTAGAAAAGAAGGGTAATAAGGAATGTGATTGGTATACTGGGCAATCCAGGGGTGGGTACTATCTATACTATGGCATTTGATTTTAGAAAGCTTGCAAATGTATTTGATTGAAGAGATGAAACCTTCCCAAATCTGTTTCCTGAGTTCAGAAATACATACCTTCCTCCTCACGTACATTTCTTAGGTATTTTAAGATTTATGAACAGGTTAAAAGTGTTATCTCTGAATTCACATGATGCTTCCTTTCTTATAAAAAAACACCTCAGCTTTGGCAATAGATAAAACACGTTATACAGCACATGAGAGGGTCAGGTAAATTCAATTTTGTTGAGTGACCTGCCTCAGCTCAAACTTCAGTGTCTTGTTTTGTTCTTGGAACAGGAATAAATCTAAATGTGATTAGTTTAAATGTGTATCTTTATATTTAAATGTCTGGATAGGGTGTTATCTAGAATTAAGCATCAAAAATAATATTGACTAGGACTTCTCTGGTAGTCCAGAGGTTAAGACTCTGCACTTCCGCTGCAGGGGGCGCAGATTTGATCCCTGGTCCGAGAAGTTCCACATGCCCTATGGTTTGCTCAAAAAAAAAAAAAAAAAGAAAGAAAGAAATTAAAAAGATAATAGTAATATTGACTAAGGTTTACTTAAAATGTTTTAAGAGTCCAGGAATAAGAGACATGAACATCAATACTGAAAGATTTATATGCTGAGAGCAGATGTGATTCAGAGTCAGTCGCATGATAAAATTATTCAAGAAGTCAAAGAAAGAAGAGGCAGCAGTGTCAATATTTTCACATGAAAAAAGTAATTAACATATACTGCATAAATTAAAGCAATATAGACAAACAGACGTAGCCATAATACAAATACATTTTCAAACCAAGTTTTAGTTTAAATAAATACAGTTTATGCAAGGAGAAAATTTTAAACTACCCATTTACCAAAGCTATACATATGTGTCTTTCCTGACTTCTGTAACAACCACTAGAGAACCAACAGGAAAGCGAAAGGTGGAACAAATTCTACCAGGAAGACTAAGCAAATTGCCAACTGTCTAGTCTGTACAGGGCATTAACTTCACCATGCTGAGCTCTTGTTTGTGGTCCAAATCTCAGACCAGCATTGCAGCAAGCTATTCTTTGCATGGAATTGGTAGAAAACAAATTTCAAAATGTCAAATGCTGCATGCTATTTTCTCACTCCATATTTGTCTCTTCAGACTTGAATTTTTTTTGTTTGTTTAAGAAAAAGAAATTTAATCTACAGGAAAAAAACGGATGTTTTTGTTTGGATAACTATGAAAATATCCTCAATTCTCAATCATATCCTCAACAATATATATGATGTACAAGCTGCAAAATAGTTTTGTCATATTTGAAATGGAAATAGAATTCTAACCCTCAATTATGTATATTGATTTATCATGATAAAAATAAATTAATAACTGATACTTTCTAAGTTTTAGTCCAGCATCTTTGACAGTATCAAATAATATATGTTGACCCATACTTTGTTCTCTTTAGCATGCAACCTGCCCCTTCTACTTTCATTCTATCTTCTGTCATCTTCTCTGATTTCTCATTTTAATAATACTATATAAATTGCCTCATAGCATGAATCTCTTGTGGAGAATCTCATTTTTTCCTTGAGTTTTTGTTTCATCTAAGTTTTGTTTTGTCTTATGCATTGTACATTTTTTTAAAAAGGGTTTTTTTAAGTTGCTTAGATAGCAGTGCCAAGTCACTTCTTTCATCTGTTCATCTTCAGTGGTTTTATTCCAATTCTCTAATTTATCTTTTCTCTTCTATACTAAGTGAATTTTTGATTGCTTCTTTTAATATCAGAAATCAGTTTGTCTCCTCTTGTAAACTACCTATAGTTTGAGGTGTTACAGTTTTATGTTCCATGTGCATTTTCTATTACCTAAGGACACGGTAGTATGGATGAGGTGAAAAGATCAAAGTTGGCATGAACTAAGCTGCAGTCTCTTCTGTAATCCCTCGGTTCTCCTCTTCCAGAATTTGTTAAATGTACTGTACTGGAGCTAAATTACTCTAATTGTAGAAAACTTGCCATTCCCCTAGAGAATAGTCTCAGATTTCCTGTTGGTCTTTAAAATCAATATTAGAATTGCTTTTCTCCAATATCAATTCTCTTTTCATAGTAATAAAACTCCTGATAGTAAGGTGTGCTCTTGCTGATCAGAAGAAAAACTATATTTCTGTACCTGCCTTGCTGTTGAGTGTAGTTACTAATCTCTGGCTGGTGGGATGCAAGCAAAGTATATGAAAGCTTTCAAGATCCTTCCTTCAGAGACAGCTTGTTCTTTCCTCCATCCCACTGCTTAGAATGAGAATGTCATCTTCTCTTATAAGAAGTCAAGCCAGCAAACAGTGGTGCATCAAGAGGAAAGAAGCCTCAGTTCACCCATACACAATGGCATAACCAGGGCTACCTACTGCAACATTTAAGTGTGAAAGTAATACAAAAACATCTGAAATAGCTATTAGTTCCCATTTTCTTACATTTACATATTTTGACCTTAACAATACAACTTCTTTCGGGGGGGAGGGGGTGGAATCAACACTTGTTCATTTCCATGGTTTCATATAGTGAATCAGTTTGAGAAAGGAAGATATAAGTATATGCTACTAAGTTTTACTTTCTCAAGATGTGAAAGAAAGAATTAATGGGAATTCTCAGGACGTTGTTAACATTCTCAAATGTATTCTCAGTACTGAAGACAGGACTGCTCCACTCTAGAATCTTCTAGATTCTATGGAAATTTCATTTCCATGGCTGCTGCCTTTCTGAAATGTCTATTACTGTACTATTTACATTTTTTTCTTGATGGTAGTTAATGACTAGAATTTTTGGTTGAGTTTTTGTTCGTGATTTTGTTTTTCCCTTTCTATTTTTGGTTTGTAATATTAGAGATCCTGTGATATAGCTCAATTCTATATCTCCCCAAAGCCCAAGGTTCCATTTTTGTAGCTTTTGGGGAACTTGCTTACCTTTTATCTGGGCCTAGAGGTATGTAATGACACCCCACTCCAGGACTCTTGCCTGGAAAATCCCATGGACAGAGGAGCCTGGTGGGCTGCAGTCCATGGGGTCGCTGAGGGTTGGGCATGACTGAGCGACTTCACTTTTACTTTTCACTTTCACGCATTGGAGAAGGAAATGGCAACCCACTCCAGTGTTCTTGCCTGGAGAATCCCAGGGACAGGGAGCCTGGTGGGCTGCCATCTATGGGGTCGCACAGAGTCGGACACGACTAAAGGGACTTAGCAGCAGAGGTATGTAGTAGGGAAACACAATTTTTGAGAATGGGAATCAGGGCATGTGACCTCTTAGATGGTTCACTTTAGGTATCAGTGTAACTGGACCACCTGGGGGTGCCCAGATATTTGGTCAAACATTATTTTGGGTATGTCTGAGAGGGCACTTCTGAGTGGTATAAACATTTGTAGACTGGGTTAAGTAGATTTCCCTCCCTAATGTAGGTGGGCTTCAATCCAATGAGTTGAAGGCCTGACTAAAATGAAAAGACTGACTCTCCTTTGAATGGGAAGAAACTCTTCCTAACTGACTGCTTTCAAGGTGGGACATCAGTTTCTTCCTAAATTCAAACAAACATTTTCTTTTCCTGTGTCCTGAGGCTGCCGACATTTGGTCTGTAACTACACCATTCGTTCCCCCGAGTCCCCAGCTTACTAACTTCAGATCTTGGGACTTTTCAGGCTCCATATTGCAAGATTCAATTCCTTATAATAAATGCATATATTTGGAATATATATATATACACACAAACACATATATATATATTCCCTGTTGATTTTGTTTCTCTGGAAAACCCTAATACAGTTTCAGCACTTCTCTTCACTCCAAACAAAACAGTAATTCCAATGAATAAGTGAGTATAACCTCCAAGGAAAGCCTGGCTATGGATAGACATATCTTGGGACCTAGAAACAAAAGCTATTACAGTATTTTACATGATGAAGCCACAGCCAGGCCAGGGCTTAGAGTCATACATGTCTGTCATATGGAGTTAGATGACATCCTACACATTATTTGTTTCACTGATTTACATGGGGGTTGATTCACAACATGATGAGAGGAATTCAGATTTACAGACATAGACAGTTTTTCTGGACTAGATTGGAAAGGAAGAAAGTAAGATTGCCAGATGGCACAGAAAGCTGGCAAAGATCTTGAGAAAGAATTCATACCAAGAGAAGAAGGAATCTGGAATGGCAATTTCACAACAGGGTTTGAGGATCAGATGACAGCAAAGATATAGTGAGGCAGCTGATAAAGAAATCTCATCCCAATCTGGCTACCTTTTTGTCAATATATACTCCACACAGACAAAGGATCAGGATCATGAGTTTGAGAATAGAAAGTGAATCTCTCCCTAAGTAGCTTAACATTTCAGGATTCAAACCACCCCCAAACTATCCAACTGAGCATTAGGTATGCTCAGCCACTCAGTCGTGTCCAAACCTTTATAACCTCCTGGAGAGTAGCCCACCAGGTTCCTCTGTCCATGGGATTTCCAGCAATTTCTAGTATTCCAACAAGAATACTGAAGTGGGTTGTCATTCCCCTCTCCAGGGGATCTTCCCAACTCAGGGCCTAAGCCTGTGTCTCCTCCATTAGTAGAAGGATTCTTTACCACTGAGCTACCTGGGAAGCTTCAACTGAGTATGCTATATGTGCTTTTTTGCTCTCACAGGAGACTGCCAAATTTTATAGCACCAAGAAGATTAAGAGCATCAGAACTGAGGTGAATCAGCAGGGGCCTGAGTGAATGCAGAAGTACAAATGAAATGACATGATAGAAGCCTGTATTAATTCATGAACTTATATATTTCCAAAGGTAGTTGCAGAATGGTGGGACTGTGAAAGTATTGGAACTCTTGAATGAGCTTTAGAAGTGAAAATCTTCAGTCACTCAGTAATGTCCAACTCCTTGCAACCCCATGGACTAAGGCACGCCAGGCTTTCCTGTCCATCACCAAACTCCTGGACCTTACTCAAACTCATGTCCATAGAGTTGGTGATGCCATCCAACCATCTCATCCTCTGTCATCCCCTTCTCCTATCTTCAATCTTTCCCATCATCAGGGTCTTTTCAAATGAGTAAGTTCCTTCTCATCAGGTGGCCAAAGTATTGGAATTTCAGCTTCAGCATCAGTCCTTCCAGTGAATATTCAGGACCAATTTCCTTGAGGATTGACTAGTTGGATCTCCTTACAGTCCAAGGGACTCTCAAAAGTCTTCTCCACCACCACAGTTCAAAAGCATCAGTTCTTCAGATCTCAGCTTTCTTTATAGTCCAATTCTCACATCCATACATGACTACAGGAAAAACCATAGCTTTGATTATACGGACCTTTGTTGGCAAAGTAATGTCTCTGTTTTTTAATATGCTGCCTAGGTTGTCATAACTTTTATTCCAAGGAGTAAGGTCTTTTAATCTTATGGCTGCAGTCACCATCTGCTGTGATTTTGGAGCCCCCCAAAATAAAGTCTGTCACTGTTTCCATTGTTTCCCCATTATTTGCTATGAAGTGATGGGACCAGATGCCATGATCTTTGTTTTCTGAATGTTGAGCTTTAAGCCAACTTTTTCACTCTTCTCTTTCACTTTCATCAAGAGGCTCTTTAGTTCCTCTTCACTTTCTGCCATAAGGGTGGTGTCATCTGCATATCTGAGGTTATTGATATTTCTCCCACCAATCTTGATTCCAGCTTGTGTTTCTTCCAGTCCAGCATTTCTCATGATGTACTCTGCATATAAAAGTTAAATAATCAGGGTGACAATATACAGGGTGAAAATCTTGGGTACTGCTAAATTGACTGCATTCATACCCAAAGATTAGTGAAATTTTGGAATTTGGGGGGATAATATGCTTCTCCTGGACCTCCCACAGTACTGTCTTAGACACAAAAATCAACCTGCATTGTTCTACTTTCTCTTTAAGAGAAGAGTGCAGCGATCTAAGATTCAAAAGAAGTCTACTTGATCATACTCTTATGATTAACATTCTTATTAGGATGGAGACGGAGAAGGCAATAGCAACCCACTCCAGCACTCTTGCCTGGAAAATACTATGGATGGAGGGGCCTGGTGGGCTGTAGTCCATGGTGTCACTAGGAGTCGGACACAACTCAGCAACTTTACTTTCACTTTTCACTTTCATGCATTGGAGAAGGAAATGGCAACCCACTCCAGTGTTCTTGCCTAGAGAATCCCATGGACGGAGGGGCCTGGTGGGCTGCAGTCCATGGGGTTGCTAGGAGTCGGACACGACTGAGCGACTTCACTTTCACTTTCTACGATGGAGACATTTCTAAGATTTAGGGAGTGTTTTCTCAAATTTAACTTCTGCCATGCGTAGTTCTATCCCAAGCCTTTTAAGAAACTTGATGGGCATTATAGTAAAAGATTTTGAGAAAAATTTTCTCTCTTTTTTGTCATCTCAGTCAACCACTTTCCGCTTGCCATTGGAAATGTCCTTGTCAATCTTGCTTTCTTACATTTTGGCACACAATAGTCAGAGAAGGCAATGGCAACCCACTCCAGTGTTCTTGCCTGGAGAATCCCATGGATGGAGGGGTCTGGTGGGCTGCAGTCCATGGGGTCGCTAGGAGTCAGACACGACTGAGCGACTTCACTTTCACTTTTCACTTTCCTGCATTGGAGAAGGCAATGGCAACCCACTCCAGTGTTCTTGCCTGGAGAATCCCAGGGACAGAGGAGCCTTGTGGTCTGCCATCTTTGGGGTCGCACAGAGTCAGACACACCTGAAGCAACTTAGCAGCAGCAGCAGCAGTGGACAATAAAGGAGAGTTTAGGTTCTCAAAGGAAAGATGCACAGTGATATTAAACCCCTTTCCTCCTTCAGCATTTAAAGCCAGAAGTGCCTAATTTGTTTCAGTTTTGCTTGTTGAAACTGATCGATCAATAAATGTCTTTTAGACACCAATGTGACTAGCACTGGGCTTCTGGGAACTTAGTGATAAACTAGACAAACCCAGTCCCTTTCCTTGTGGAGCTTGCAAACTGGTGAAGGATAAACACACAGAAGTACAGGTTCACAGAAAGCTATAATACAATATGCAAAAGAAATAATAAAAATACTCTATTTAGCAGTACAGTATAGTGTAGTAATATATAATATAGGAGTTAAAAGCATGAGCCCTCGAGTCAGACTGCTTTTGCTTCAAACTTTAACTTTGCTATTCATATATTATCTTTTTAATCTGTCATGTGAATAAAATGTAAGCATAAGCACATACACTAGGTGCTAAATAATTCTTGGCTACCATCATTAGCTCTACATTTTCTCTGGAGTTGTCTGTTTTTATATTGCTATTATGTGTGTATTGTCTCTCCCATGTATTGTTCTAATTGTTATTATTCTTATTGTTTATTTAAATGACCACTACCACCTGAAATCTCTTCTTCTAGCAGCTGGGATTTTATTTCAGTCTTCTTTTTAAAGTTCTAGGGCAGAGATTCCCTGAACATGCTACTCACCAGCAATCTATTGCCTGATAATCTCAAGAGGCAAAGTGTTGTTGTTGATCTTGTTCCTTCTAAAAGTGAGTCAATTGCAACCATTATCCATTCACCCAGGCGCGGTGCCTCCCTTTCCTGTTTTCCTATCAGAGTCCTGTTATGCCCTCAGAAAGACTCATGGCAGACTCTTTGCTACTTTTAACAAGTTCAGTGATAGTATCACCAGAAGGGCAACTGTCATTAGTGTCTCATCAAACTTGATGGGCATTACTTGATCTTTGAACTTGTGCATCTACAAAATCAACAAATTGAAAGTACTTAGCGATGACTTACCAGATCCATTCCTAACAATAATATATTTTCTACATAACACGAAGACCTTGTTTGTGTATTTCCTTGTTTTAAAATAAAATTAATGTTCTTACTGAAACCCCTGTTAACGCATATCACTGATATGGGAAATCAACCAATGAGAAAAAATGATCATGTTGTCTCTCTCTGACTGTTTGGCAGTTTTAACATGCCCAAACAGAAATCCTGGTGGGAAAAGAAACTGCCTTGCTGTATGTATAATTTATCAACATGGAAATATTATGGTTCTAATCATAAAATTTGAGAGGTCAGTCTTATCTCCACAACTGTGCTCTCAAGATTTTCTAATAGAAGGAGATGTATTTCATAAGAGTAAATTTAATTACCAAAAGTTGGTAAGAGGAGATGCAGATACAGAACATTTTGTGAAGATGCAAGTATAAACTTTAAATTGGGGAGAGTGATTACAAGGCATAGGCAGAGCAAGTAATAAAGAGGGAAGTGGCAGCCTCAAAATGTTTACATGAGAAAATGAGTGACAAACAGGTTAGAAGAGAGAAGGTAGAGATCTGGTTCTGAAGCTACAAGGATGCTCCTTCATTTAGAATAGATTTAATTTGGGGTCAAAGAGACCTTGGGAAGGGCTGCACCTTACAAATACCTCTTTGATTTATATACTAGGGAGGAAAGAAAAAGGTCATGAAAGCATAAATATGGTCTGCACCACGATATGTATTATGACAGAGCAGACCATAAAGTTAACAAACGTAACATAGCCCTTCCCTACACTGGAATACCCTATCTTGGAAAGTATATTATTACTACTGAAGGTAACAAAATGTTCAATCCATTTACAAGAATTGGCATGGGCTCCAGCCTCCATTCTCATCCTGTGCTCATTCTTAGGCCATTTTTAAAGACCATTCAAATGAAAGCCAACAATTCAGCAAATATTTCGTAAGCATATCTACATTTTCCCAGATTACAAAAGCCCAATTCATGCAGCACTATTACTATAATTGGCTTGTTACACACCTATATCTTCCTCTCTAGACTGCGAACTGTACAAAATTAGAGACAATTTCTTGGTATCATTAGGAATGATAATAATTGCTAACATTAATTCATCACCTATTTTTTGCCAGACACTCTGCATTTAACGTTCTTAACAACCTATAGAGTATTTATTCTTTCACTTATGCATATGATTCTATTTTGGGAGTACCTGATTGGGTTGAGTACTGTGCCAGACATTGTAACTAGATTAGCAAATAGCACACAAGCAGGTTCAAACTTGATGACGCTTATCTTCTGGTAGGGGAAATAGGCGATCAATAAGAAACAATCAGGCCCCCAAAAGTGAAAAAGATATTGGCAAAGAATATCTATTAAGATAAATGAGGTCAGAGAGAATAACTGGATGATGAGGGAGATGGTAAGCAGAGGGCTACTTTAGATAAAGTGGTTCATAAAGTCTTCTGAGAGAAAGTGTTGTTGAGGTCAACAAGGAAATGAAACCATCATGTGACAATGTGAAAGACCAACGTGGAAAGTTACTCATCTTGCTTGAAAGACAGAAAATAGCCCCCTCTAAGCAAGCAAGTGAGTGGTCAGAATGGTATGGATGGGTAGGGAGGAGTCAGATCTTGTAGGTCTTGGCTTTAGACCATTGTAAGTAAACTGAATTTCATTCTATGAGCAACAGAAAGCACCAGCACATTTATCTCCATTTAATCAATTTAGAGTTGAAGTTTGATGTCAAAGACATTAGTTCTTGATCCTGATTCTGGGCCAGAACACAGAACATTAGCCATCATCATCATCCCCCCCATAATCATATTGTCACCATTATTTTACAGATAAGGAACTCAAGGCCTTTAAATTCTGAGAAACTTGCCCAATGTCACAGCCAGTGCGTAGAAGGGATAGCATTTGAATTCAGGTTCTCTAATTCCAGAACTAAGGTGCTTTACCTCAGCACCTATAGTTTCTAGCAGGTAGTAGACATTAACAATTATTTCCTGAAAAATAAATAGAACAATAAGTATACAATATTGTACTTGACTCTGAAGCAAACTGACAAATGAGTAAAATAGAGACCCAACTGTTAAAGTGCTTAAAATGGGGATAAAGTAGGGATTACAGATTAATCAAATGTACAGATAACCATACTACAAGGCAGATTTTTGTTTCTTATTTTTAGCAAATATTTTTTGGCCTCCTGATATCTCTGTCTCTATGTCAAGCTCAAAACCAAGAGAGGAGAATACTGTCAACAGTATTAACATAACTGCAATTGAAGGCCACACACCGCAACTAGAAAGTAGCCCCCACTCTCTGCAACTGGAGAAGGCTCGTATGGAGCAATGAAGACTCAGTGCAGCCATAAATAAATAAATATAGATAAATCTTTTTTTAAAAAAGGCTTCATGGAAGGACCTTGAAAGACCCCGGAAGAGAAGACAATTTAGGGGGGAGGCTGCACCAACTGCCAGGTGGAACTTCCCTGACCAGGGATCAAATCTGTATCCCCTACAGTTGATGCATGGAGACTTAACCCCTGGACCACCAGGGAAGTCTGAAGAAGACAATTTTGACACATGAAACTGTGAGGATAGGGTAGAGCATTCTAGACATGATAGTGTAAAGGGAAGCATAGAAGTAAAAGAATTTAAAACCTATTCACCAAAGAGTCAATGGTTGAATTTAACCTGAAAAGAAAATGCATGTGGCAAGAAACAGGAGAAAATCTTGAAAAGGAAGTTTGTGGCTATATTTTGAAAAAAATTATATAGTAGACAGGTCCGTTCTCCATAGAACATTCCCTAATAAACTTCAATTGAACTTCAAACAAGGAGTTAAAAAATAGAGGATTCAGGTAACTGATCAGTTCTATGTATTTAAAAAACTTGTCTTGGTACAAACAAAGGAAGAGTATTAAGTGATCAATATCCATTCTTAATATCCCTTCTGTTGTTTATATTAGTTCCTTGAGAGAAGGTGAAATATTGTCTTGTTTGCTGCATCGCAAGACAGCTCCTAAACACCCTCCAAAGGTAGGTGCTCAGTAAGAATTTGTTCAGCAAGTATGAGAATGAATAGTACAGTGTTTTGATGAGTTTCTGCCACAAAAATTACATTTGTTTGTTAGGAATGGTATTTTAAGTCCCTCATCTAGTGACTTGCAATAGGGCAATATCACCCATAAAAGATGTTTTAAAAATTATGAAAGTGTTTCTGGTAATAAGGAATAGGAGACACCAATGATATTTAATATGTGAAGGCCAAAAATGCATAAGAATATTTTACATAACATAGCATTGTTCATGCAGGTACAGCATTTGGGCTTCCCTGATGGCTCAGATGGTAAAGAATCTGCCTGCAATGTAGGAGATCCAGGTTCGAGCCCTCGGTCAAGACCCTAGAGAAGGGAATGACAACCCATCCCAGTATTCTTGCCTGGAAAATTCCATGGACAGAGGAGCCTGGAGGGTTATAGTCCATGGAATTGCAAAAAGTCAGACACACAAGAGCTACTAACCCTTATAATTATCCTAGTTTTATACTTAATCCCATTTTACATGTAAATACAAGTAAGTTGTATACAGTTTTTTTGGGAGCTTGGAAACGGATACTTCAGTTGAGCATCTGATAAGAACTTAGCCCTTGCTGAAACCTTGATTACAGCCTTAAGAGACACCCTAACCAGAGTATCCAACTACGGCATGCCCTGATGCCTGACCCACAAAAGCATTAGTCACTCAGTCGTGTCCAACCCTTTGCAACCCCATGGACTGTAGTTTACCAGACTCCTCTGTCCATGAAATTCCCCAGCAAGAACACTGGAGTGGGTTGCCATTTCCTTCTCCAGGGGAACTTCCAGACCCAGGAACTGAAACCAGGTCTCCTGCATTACAGGCAGATTCTTTACTGTCTGAGCCACCAGGGAAGCCCACAAAAGTTAAGTGATATTATAGAAATTGTTTGAAGCCACTGAGTTTGTGGTAATTTGTTAGGCAACAATAGAAAACTAATACAGATAGGATAAAAAAATTTGCCTTGATTTGTATAACCAGTAAGTGATGAATGTTTAAAAAAGAATCAAACACAGCTCTGTGTCCAGTGCCAGTGCTTTTTTCAATTAGAAATCTTTAAGATTGGGGAGAGAAGGGAGGTTAAGATATTTCATGCCAAATAGTTTCAAGATACTAATTAAAGTAAGAAGAGGCAATACACCAAGAGTGGGATGGAACATACTGTTAGGATGCCCAGGAAAGTGGTGTAGACTGAAGATAAAGATTTGAGAGTCATCATATTACAAATAGTATGTAGCCAAGAGCATGAATGAAAACACCCAGAGAGTGGTAAAGTTGTGAAGAATGAGAATGAATATTTAAGGGATGAACAGGCATGAACTCAGAGAATAAAGAGGAAAACTCAAGAGTATCATTTTTCTAGTTTCCTGTTCAACCTTAGAAGTTGAAGATACATTTTCTAAAAACAGAAGTCAGTGCCACATGCCAGTGAGGCAGCAGATACAAGAAGGCTGAAAAAGATTTGTGAGATTTAACTATGAGGAAGCACATGGGTCAACAAATTGGGCTTGGAAATCTTCATACACCTTTGATCAGCAGACTGAACAGGACAAGGTTTAGAATGACACAAGGTACACTATTATGGCACTCTGTATTGATGAACATAGATCGGTTCATTTCAATTTACCTCCACAACCATCACTGAGCATCTATAAGTCAAATAAACTACCTCAGAACAATTGGGCAGATTCATTCAAATATATCTCATTCCACTCACACTTTTCCAGCTTAGTGAAAATAATATCAAAACTTTATCAAACTTTTGCTGAATTTAAGACAAGATATATGTACATATTTCCCCTGATCAATAGCTCTGCAGCCAGTCTCCCATGTGGATTCTAAGAGTCTGCAGAAGTCTTCTCATATGAAATTCTAATTACTTTTTATACCTATGGGAAATAGATGGAGAAACAGTGGAAACAGTGAGAGACTTTATTTGTGGGGACTCCAAAATCACTGCAGATGGTGACTGCAGCCATGAAATTAAAAGACGCTTACTCCTTGGAAGGAAAGTTATCACCAACCTAGACAGCATATTGAAAAGCAGAGACATTACTTTGCCAACAAAGGTCAGTCTAGTAAAGGCTTAGGTTTTTCCAGTGGTCATGTATGGATGTGAGAGTTGGACTGTGAAGAAGGCTGAGTGCTGAAGAACTGATGCTTTTAAACTGTGGTGCTGGAGAAGACTCTTGAGAGTCCCTTGGACTGCAAGGAGATCCAACCAGTCCATTCTGAAGGAGATCAGCCCTGGGATTTCTTTGGAGGGAATGATGCTAAAGCTGAAACTCCAGTACTTTGGCCACCTCATGCGAAGAGTTGGTTCATTGGAGAAGACCCTGATGCTGGGAGGGATTGGAGACAGGAGGAGAAGGGGACGGCAGAGGATGAAATGGCTGGATGGCATCACTGATTCGATGGACGTGAGTCTGAGTGAACTCTGGGAGTTGGTGATGGACAGGGAGGCCTGGCGTGCTGCAATTCATGAGGTCGCCAAGAGTCAGACACGACTGAGCGACTGAACTGAACTGACAGCTGCAATACAAGGAATTTAGTAAGATTCCTTGCATAACTGCAAAATTATGCCCATATTATTAATTTCACTGTAGCCCCCAATTTTTTCCTTCCTTTTAGATATATGTTCTGGTTTCTCAAAATCAGAATAAAAGTTTTCCTTAACAGTCATATAAATTTACAATTAACCATAACCATGCTGTGCCTGCTTACATATATATTTTCAACCCAATTAAGAAAATGGATATTTTCCAGACATTTCTGTTATCAGCCTGGAGCAATGTACAAACTAACAGGGTTGTTTTTGTTTGTTTTTTAAGTTTTGCCTGAAGGCTGAGAATCCACTAACCTAAGAGTGATGGCCACTAATATGGAGCAGGGAATGAGATAAAATAAAATATCCAGAATCACTGATGCTTCCCAGTAGCATTAATTGATCATTAAGTAGAACAAATCTCCAGTGGTTCTGGAGCATGACATATCTGTGTAACATGATTATGAAATCTAAAAATTTCAAGTATATCCATGCCTAAAAGTTAATCTTTTATAAAAAAAAATTAGTGACGACTATGACTACATTAAATGTAGATCATACATTCAGATTAGAAATGTTTTGTTTAGAAGGCAGTATAAGAATTATCATGAATGTATGGTTTAATATGAAGGTAGTAAGAATGTAAATGTGGAAAATTACAAATTTGGCAAAGATTTAAAATTAACAACAAATCTACAAAAAAAAAAAAAAACCTTAGAAAGTAACTACCAAATGTACCCCCAGTCAAAATTCCATTTTCAATGTTCTGTTTCATTTGGTAATATGCTTTGAACACCTAGAACACCACAAGTGTTCAAAAATGGTGCTGGCAGAAGTGGGAGTTTTGAGAGGAACACACACTGCTGGGAAGAACAATTCCAAAATGATCAATTCAGGAAGGCATCAAAATCAACTTTCCTCCTCCATGACAGAGAAGGCCATCTCAAGGAAGACATAGTATGTGTGGGTTGACATGACACATCTAAAACAATTAACCTTGGAACTGGCACATGATTATGTCTGAATCATATTGGTTGTCATTTTTATTGTGGGGTTTTTTTTTTTGGTGAAATTGTCTTAAATACAGGTCATTTCTTGACAGAGGCTGCTCTCCTCTCCAAGCAAAAGAGCTATAAAAAGCTTAATATAGACCCTGGCCACAAAAATGGCCCAAGTTCAAGCTGCTATAATACCATACTTTAGAGAGAATGGCTTAAACAATAAGGATCCTAAAGGAAATCAACCCTGAATATTCATTGGAAGGACTGATACTGAAGCTCCCAATACTTTGGCCACCTGATGCAAAGAGCCAACTCATTGGAAAAGACCCTTATGCTGAGAAAGATTGAGGGCAGGAAGAAAAGGGGTCAACAGAGGATGTGACGGTTGGATGGCATCATCAATACAATGGACATGAGTCTGAGCAAACTCTGGGAGATAGTGAAGGACAGGGAAGCCTGGTGTGCTATAGTCCATGGAGTCAGAAAGAGTCAAAACAATTAGCAACTGAACAACAACAACAATTTGGTTTAGAATGACTGACTGCATTTAGTGTTGGAAAAAATTATTTCAGCTTTCCATATTAAAGACTTTTCTAGATTATCAATAAAATCATTCATGTTATATACATTTCTAGGATTACTTTAAAATTTGGATATACTCTATTCAGTTCCTTTTCTATGTGGGCTGTAGATTTCAAAGCATTTCCACTTTTCCTTGAATCAACAGTATTACTTCCCAGTTTGCTATCTGTATAAAGAATTGTGATTGCTGTGTTATCTTCATGTAAGCAAATATTTATTCTTAAACATCTTTCACATTATGTTCCCAAAGTTCACTTCTTCATTAAGTAGATTACAAAAAGAACCTGTGTGCGTGCTCAGTCACGTCAGTCATGTCCAACTCTCTGCGACCCCATGGACCGTGGCTCACCAGGCTCCTCTGTCCATGGGATTCTCCAGGCAAGAATACTGGAGTGGGTTGCCATTTCCTTCTCCAGTGATAAAGTATGGAGTGAAATGAGTGAAGTGAAGTCGCTCAGTCGTGTTCGACTCTTTGCTACTCCATGGACTGTAGCCTACCTGGCTCCTCCGTCTATGGAATTTTCCAGGCAAGAATACTGAAGTGGGTTGCCATTTCCTTCACCAAAGAACCTATTCAGTACTTTTACTTGAACTTTATCTCTTTCTCTTAATGAATTTTTGTATCTCCTGAAAAACTTTTGCTGTTATTTGCTTCTCACCATCAGAATAAATTTTTACTAACATCACTAAACTGTCATTTTCAAATCAGATTCTATTAACTTTTATCTGAATTTTCTCCCACTTCATAAAGAAAACACTAACACAATACTGGAAAGCAATTATTCTTCAGTAAAAAGATAATAAAATATTGTTTTTATATTCTTCCAAAAAGAAAGGCTGCAATTTCCCACTTGTTTTAGTGAAATATTCCAAATGTTTTCAGAAGACAATTAATGGCACACTCAAGCTTCATCAATTATTTCAGTAAACTTTTTGCATATTGTAACTTGGGAAAAAAATACAAGTTGCATGTGTTTAAAATACTCTTATGAGGTGAATCTGGAAAGAAAACATAGCTGGTGAAAAATAGTAAAGTAGTCAAAAATTTTCATGTACTGTCACAGTAGCTTTCTCTCTGACAAGACTAAGGAAATGAGCTGGCATGGCACATATTCTGCTTACTTATTAAAGTTTTTAAAGAGTGTTTGCAGCCCTTTGTCCTCACCTTTCATAATAGCTGCCTAGTCAGAAAATGTATTGCTAATATTTTTCAGCAGCTGGTTTTCACATTCCAGAACTTGTTTCATTTTTTTACAATTCAAAGTCACAACATCAAGATGGCTTCCAATAGACAAAAAAATATTAAAAACTATTCATCGGGTCTTTGTTGTTGTTGTTAATTACTAATCAATGTTTCATATTCAGTTTAGAATGTTTAAAAAGAATATTTGGTGTCTTTTCCCCTTAATATTGTTTATCTTCTCACTTTGTACACATTTTCCCATTATTAAAGTTAATTCTCCTTAAACTGTTTCAGATATGTCACATTTACTTTTTTCATTTTGACATTTCCCAACTACTTATGTAAAAATGGTCAAGGTTAACAATTTAGAGAAAGACAGTCTTTATTGTGAAAGCTGAAGGGCAAATGTCCTTCACTTAAAAATTTAATAATCCTAATTAATTTTGTTAAGCTCTTCAAAATAATACTGAATGTTCTTTCTTATCTTTTATTCAAGACATTAGTGTAGTGGCATTTGTAATTGATTTACTTTTTGGTAATCCAAGTAAATATAGATTTCCTGTGCTCTGTGGAGTCTTCATGACTTTCAAGGGTTCTCATTACATACATCTGGTCTGGAAACTCATCTGTTGTAAGTAATGACTGTCTTGTTAAAAACAGCTTAAACAAAACAAGAGATATAAGCTTTTAGTCTTGCTATAGACAAGCCAGGATCTACAGTAGTTTAATCATTTACTTTTCATAATATTCCCTTGAGTTTTTTTTTATGATTTTATGTTCTATTTGCTTCTCTGTGAAGTTAATAATTTTAAGCAAATAATCTTTTTTATTAAACAATGTTGAGTGGAGTTATTTCTTAATAAAGAAGACTACAATGTTTAAAGATCATAATAATTACTGAATGCAGTGACTTCATCAGTATATAAAGCTGTTTCTGACCTTTGTGTTCCTAAAACTCAGTTCTCAGTCTTGTTCCCTATCCTCAGATTTATGCCTGTCTCCTAAATCACCCACTTCCTTTCTAAGGTAACCTGTGTAAGTAGCCCCCCAAACTGTGTAAGTATTGTGTAAGTATCCCACCAAATGGGAAAAAGTATCACCATTTTCCCACAGAATCTATAAAGGAGGAACCAAGAAGGAGGCTTTGGCCTACACAACTCACAAAACTCTACAGGGCATGGGCCAACTCTCCAAGAAATATGATTTTCTTTGCAATCTTACTACTAAAAGCAGAAGGAATGACTTTTGTAACCAAACTACTCACATTCCAAGGAAAATTTTTCATTCGTGATGACAGTATAGTCTGAATTCTTAAAGAACCCTGCCTATCTTCCCTTGAATTATGCAAATTGCATCATTATGTAGAGTTGAGCACATTCCTCTTAATGGCTTTTAGTTAAAAAAAAAAAACAAAAAAACCTTTGTGATCACAGTTCTAATAAGGACCTTATGAAATCTTTAGCTGCTGCTGCAGCTGCTAAGTATCTTTAGCCGCTGCTGCTAAGTCGCTTCAGTCGTGTCTGACTCTGTGCGAACCCATAGACGGCCTCCTACCAGGCTCCTCTGTCCCTGGGATTCTCCAGGCAAGAACACTGGAGTGGGTTGCCATTTCCTTCTCCAATGCATGAAAGTGAAAAGTCAAAGCAAAGTCGCTCAGTCGTGTCCAACCCTTAGCGACCACATGGACTGCAGCCTACCAGGCTCCTCCATCCATGGGATTTTCCAGGCAAGAGTACTGGAGTGGGGTGCCATTGTCTTCTCCGAATCTTTAGCTATAGGTCTCTTACTAGCCAGAGGAGGGAGAAGTCCCATTTTATTTAATCCTGACAATAGCTAATTGAGTGCGTCCCTGGTAGCTCAGATGGTAAAGAATCTGCCTGCAATGTAGGAGATCCAGCTTCTATCCCTGAGTTAGAAAGACCCCCTGGAGAAGGGAATAGTTACCCATTCCAGTATTCTTGCCTGGAGAATTGCATAGAGTGAGGAGCCTGGAGGGTTACTGTCGATGGGGTGGCAGAGTCGGACACAATTGAGTGACTAACACATATACACAGCTAATCAAAGTACATACAACTTTTACCCTTACCTTTTGTCTCGCTGTATCTTACTGTTCACACCGTTTGTTGAACCCATGGTAGGCAAGGCATGAGCAGGGAAGTTGGAAGAAAACTCCAAGGAGTGATAGGAACTGCAGACATTTATACTCTCCTGACTGGCACAGCAGCCATAGCAGCAGACACGCTGTAGTCTCTCCTCTCATGGCTGACCCAGCAGACAGCCATAAGGCAGCCATAACGCAGTCTCAAAGGTTTTTCAGATGGAGCTTATATACGTTTATAGAACAAAGGAGATCTGTGGCCAAGCAGGTACATTGTGACCACATGTGCAGTGCTGTAAGTAATCTCAGCTGTCACATAACCATGTATTTACAAAACGTGGGGCAAGAATGAGAGGCCATGGGGCAAGAGCCTGATCACTGCCATCCTGGATAATTTGCGCTTTCCTACACCTTGAAAACTAAAACTTTAAAAAAAAATATAAACTTCATATGGCCAGTTTTTAAGTGACAAAGCAAAGAATCAAATTCAGAACTATCTAATGATAAACTTCGCGCTCTTATCTGTGTACGGGAGACATCTTGAACTAGCTTAGGAAGTCAACTGTTAAATATTTAAACTTTTTTGAGTTGGTTGTTAAACAAAACCATTAGTGAAAATCAAATTACGCAGGGGTTAATAGTCAGCTGCCTGTCGCTCTGGCTAAGCCATGAGAAGAACACCATGGGAAAAGAATAAAAGTGAGATACAGCAACCAAGTATAATCTAAACAAAAAGTACATCAGGCTGATTAGTTAGGATCGTCATGCCTTGCTGAGCTAAGGAGGAACATAGCATGGACCGTGGAACACCAGGTCGTGCAAATTCACAACGCTGCTTGAGCACACTCTGATTGTTCTTTCGATGGTCATATGAGGACTGCTGCCCCTGGCTGTGTGATGCACTTGGTACTAGGAGATAACATAAAAGTACAAAGAAGAACTTTAACTCTGGGACATGACTGGGGCATGGGAACCTTATGTTATCTAAAAACCAGATACTTTCTACATTCCAAGAGCTCAATAAAAGTGATGTGTCAGCGGGGCTCTTGATCCTAGAGATCTTAAGTCCCCCAAGCCCATCTTGAAAACTTGAATTCTGTCTCCAGTTTCCTTTTTCCAAACTGTGAGTCGACCATTTTCGATCCCTACAAGCTGCGCTAGGTGCAGAAAATTATACAAGCTAATTAATTACAAAGGTAATAAATAGCCAAAAATACATTGCTTCCTCACTAATTAACTACACTACTATCGCTAGTCCTGAATTAATTTTTTTAATATCTTTAATATCCCACCTATAAAACGGTGGGATACTGCACATCTGTTCCCAACTCAAGTTCAATAACTTCAAGTTTATAACTTGAAAGTGGCCAGGATGGAATTATTTACATCATAGAAATTAGAGGTACTCCCCTTCCCTACCAGAGGTGGTTATTAAATATTTATCATTACACTATTTCTCTTAATGATTACACTATCCAACCCTTGAAGAGTGATTATTTCTCTCTATGAAAATGCTTCACTACAACCCATGTATCAGAGAATTGATCTTATCACTGCCATGTAAGAGAGTTCCAGAAAAACATCTATTTCTGCTTTATTGACTATGCCAAAGCCTTTGACTGTGTGGATCACAATAAACTGTGGAAAATTCTGAAAGAGATGGGAATACCAGACCACCTGACCTGCCTCTTGAGAAATCTGTATGCAGGTCAGGAAGCAACAGTTAGAAATGGACATGGAACAACAGACTGGTTCCAAATAGGAAAAGCAGCACGTCAAGGCTGTATATTGTCACCCTGCTTATTTAACTTATATGCAGAGTACCTCATGAAAAACGCTGGACTGGAAGAAGCACAAGCTGGAATCAAGATTGCTGGGAGAAATATCAATAACCTCAGATATGCAGATGACGCCACCCTTATGACAGAAAGTGAAGAGGAACTAAAGAGCCTCTTAATGAAAGTGAAAGTGGAGAGTGAAAAAGTTGGCTTAAAGCTCAACATTCAGAAAACGAAGATCATGGCATCTGGTCCCATCACTTCATGGGAAATAGATGGGGAAACAGTGTCAGATTTTATTTTTCTGGGCTCCAAAATCACTGCAGATGGTGATTGCAGCCATGAGATGGCTGAGATGGCTGGATGGCATCACCGACTTGATGGACATGAGTTTGAGTGAACTCCGAGAGTTGGTGATGGACAGGGAGGCCTGGCGTGCTACAATTCATGGGGTGGCAAAGAGTTGGACACGACTGAGCAATTGAACTGAACTGAACTACCATGTAATCTGGCATCCCTGTGGTCTAAAGAGTTAACATAATCTTAGATATTTCACATACTGTGGACTAGGGTAGGTAAATAAATGTTCTACTTTCTACAGTAATAGAAAAGAACAAATTCATTCTCCTCAAACTGACAGATGCCCATGACAGTAAATGTATTACTTACATGACAAGTATCAGTGAAGTGATATATTGCTGTCCCTCTTAAATGACCTTTCTGAGCAAAGGAGTAATTTAATATCTAGAAAATGAAATGAAAAATACAAAATATAAAACTTCTTGTTTAGACTACAGACAGTAAAAGAAACATACTGAAAGATCTTAAATCAACTCTCTGTGTGCAGAAAATTCAGATATTAAGGAAGAAGTAACTGGTGGAATTTTTGCCCAAAGAGCCTCTGATCCCCTAACACACACCTCCATTGATTACCCACCTTATTTCAAATCTAGTCACAAAAGTCAGAAGAGCCAAAATCTTTATCCTGAATTCCCACTTGAACTTAACAATTTATTTTGCATAAAGTCATGTGCTGACATATGCCCTGTGAAATCAAAATGAATTATTCTTCTCCATTAATATTACACAGTGCTGTTGTTCAAAGATATTTATGAAATTGTTATATATTTTCAGAACTTGATATATATGAAGCACTGAAACAGCCAAGTGTTTAGTAATATATTCTAAATTTTCCTCTAAGCCATGTTTCTAGCAAACCAGAGGTAAATATGAAAAGCAGAAGATAACATGACATTAGAAAATTGTTTCATTAAGAATAATTCTGTGCCACAGTTCCTTACTCTCCAATAAAGAGCAGCTACAAAGTACAGAATAACAACTCTGAAAGTTAAAGTTTAGCAAAGGCTGTTTTTTAATTGAACTTATTGGATGACAGGTTCAATTCTGAAAATTTTATAGAACCAAAATTTAGGGATATTGTCAGGAAAAGTCATTTAGTTTACCTTATTAGGCAGGAAGACATCTATACCAGTATTTTCCAAAGTTCCACAAAATGGTAACAGATGTTACATGATAAAAAAGATTAGTCAAATAAGCTTGAAAAAGACTGTATTTCTTTTTTTTTTTTTTTAAATAATCCCTCCTTTCTAGGTTCTGGGAGCCACTCTGTCTCCTTGACCCGTCAGACCCTACAAAGATAAAGCCCTACTGTAACTAGCCATAGAGTTTAGTACTATATTTATTGGTGCTCCTAAATCTGTCCAAACCTTTGTAACTAAACTCTTCTTAAATTATCCAATTAAGTGTCTCAACTATTTCCTGCCAGGTTCCTGACTGATAGACACATCTCAACCATTTCCTCACCAGGTGTATAGAACAACACCACTTTTTGAGTAAAAAATATGATAGGCCACAAAAGTGAGGCCATTCACATTGTCTACCTCATTTAAAGTCTAAACAAAATCAAGGATTCAGCCTTGCTGGAAGACAAGCAAGCACCCTGATGACAGCTGTCAATGGGTGATCCTCATCAATGGGGACAAAAAGAAATCCTAATAGCTGTTCAATCTAAGCAATGCATGCCACTCATTGGAATGGAGACTAAATGACATGCAGAAGTAACACAAGTCTCTGGCATCTCCCAAGAAACAATCACAGAGATGTCTGGCATGGACAGAGCTTGGTGATCTCTTGAGGCTAACATCATGCCAGTGCACATAGCTCCTCTTATCTTCCCTTTCCCATTGCATGGAGTCCTACCCAATCTATGAACAAGGAAATAATATATCTGCCCAAATGTTTTTTGTTTTCCACTATGGATTTTTGAACTTAAAATGAAGAATTGCTTCTTGGAGTCTTCTTTTCATTATTCCAGGACTGATGGGAAGTCTCCCAAAATATAGGAGAAGAACTGTAATAAAACATGAAGTGGAAGGAAACCTATCAGTATATCCCCCAATGCATTTTCATGCCACATAAATTTTGAAAGGTTCTAGTTCAAAATGATGGAGCTTATACATATGTTTACTTCTCCTCTCTTCCCCAACGTCCTCTTGAAATAACACTATAAATCTATAAATGGAATAAATTTATAAAGGCACTGAATGTATAATGACAAGTAAAGATTTTAACAGATATCTGCAAAACCAAAGGCATTAAAACTAAATCAACAAAGAAATAATAATTGAGGAGGCCAGAATTTAGATTATGCATAGGAGAAAATTGGAATAGAGATAGAAACTCTTTTCATAACAAATCAAAAGCTCTTCCTGAATTTATAGGTAGAGAAACCGAGAGTAAGAGAAGAAAAGCTACCAGAAAGAATAGCAAACTGGCTATTGCGGCAATATGCTTCAGGCAGGCCTGAAGCCTAAAACCTGCCAATGAGGGTGGCAAGCCTAGAATTTACCTTTAATCTCTCCATTCCTACAATAGCACTGAGGGATGCTTAGGGAGTGCTAACAATTACAGTATTTTCAAATGCTGGGCAGACAGGCACATAGCACAAATCTCTAGAGAAAGCAGTCATAAGGGACCAACTATGTATAAAACAAGCATAAGGTTGTCAAGATGAGTGTCCTGAAGAGTCATCACCCAGATTAAGTAGTAGTATTAGTAGGCAGCCAATTTCATGGGCATTTGAGAGTGAGAGGGTCTTACTCATCCAGCTGAAGTGCTGCTGTGTATAACCAATTTGTGTGCAGTAGCTTTGCCCTTTACATGCTTAAGGAAACTTGTATAGTCTGTCCTATGTTTAAACAGTGTTCTGCCAATCACATAACCATCCTATTTTGACTAATTGCTGATTGGTGTCAAGAGAAGGATTCACATACATATACATACACATGCATACTGCTGCTACTGCTAAGTCACTTCAGTCGTGTCCAACTCTGTGCGACCCCATAGACGGAAGCCCACCAGGCTCCCCCATCCCTGGGATTCTCCAGGCAAGAACACTGGAGTGGGTTGCCATATCCTTCTCCAGTGCATGAAAGTGAAAAGTGAAAGTGAAGTCGCTCAGTCGTGGACTCTTAGGGACCCCATGGACTGCAGCCTACCAGGCTTCTCCGTCCATGGGATTTTCCAGGCAAGAGTACTGTAGTGGGTTGCCATTGCCTTCTCCAACATACATGCATACCACCCCTCAAAACAACCAAACAAGACAGATCAGATTCTGAGGCCATGTAGTATAGTGGTTATAAGTATAGTCTCTAGTCCCTAACTGCCTTTAGTTTTCTTCAAAATGAGGATGATACTTTCACTCTCAATACATTTAAGCTTCCTCTGAGATTGCAATGAGTTAATACACACAAAATTTCCTGTACCTGTCACATAGAAAACATTATCTATGTGATTTATGATTTAAAAAATCATTTTATTACAGCTACTTGAAGGTTTATAGATTTTTCTATAAAAGGCCAGAGAGTAAATATTTTAGGTTTTGTAGGCCAAATATGATCCTAGTTGCATAGTATTATGTGTATGTGTGTGTATGTGTGTGTATTTACAAGTCTGAAAATGTAAAAACCATGTTTAACTCACAGGCCATACAAAAGCAGCCTGCAGGCAATATTTGGCCCACGGTCTGCAATTTGCCAACCCCTGTTTTAAAACATCATTTCACTTTCTATTGTAGGGATAAACATTCACCCATTTTCTATTAAGAAGTGGCAATCTCACACTGAGACTCTAGATCACCTATTAAGAATATGTATGAAAAGATAAAGGAAAATTATTGCCCAAGATTTGTAGACTTAGAGAAAACAAGTACATTGTTAGTACCCTCCTTATCTCACTTGGGCCTGTCCAAGAGAATCATCTCTTCTAAACAAAATTATGCCCATGAGAATAAATTGCTTATCCTCTTTAGATGAATTATTTTGACAACATTACAATTCAGTACTCTTCGGAGACATGTATCATCCTGGAAATGAACTTACAGATGTCAATTTCTCAGACATATCTATCTAAACATTTTCCTATTTAGACTGAATAGGAGGGGTTATCAAATGGATAATTGTTAGCAGAGATAAAATATATTACACAAGGCAGTTAAAAATGAATTATAGTTAATAAAACATCAGGAATTCTAGCATCAGGAATTTAGAAAAGGGAGGAGTAGGGGGAACAGTTATATGCTGAAAACTGGTACAGAAGAACATAGCAAGTTGCCCCGGAAGACTGAAAATAAGGCCAGCAGTCTTTTGTGGATGTGACATATAAATGAACCTGGACATATGAATGCAGGACCTCACAAGGCCCTGAAATGGCAGCATCTCTCCTAAACAAGTTCTGATGCTAATTGGACATGCAAAACAAGAGATTATAATTTTACAAGGTCAACCTGAAAGCATTTAATTTCTTGGGAATCTCTTTGGTGGTGAAGCATTTAAAATAAACCACAAAATCTTAAGAACAAATTTCTGATCGTGGCCAAAAACAGAAAGCTCAATGTCTGGTCAACTTCATCAAAATTTTGGCATAACTATATTCTACATTTGTGTATCTTTTTGAGCTAAATTTACTAAGTCACAAGAATAAAGTAATTGGAGCTTTATATTGGGAGAATCATTCAACTAATACAAATTAACAATTTGGGAGTATAAGCATACTATGCATTGATATATGATATATACATAATATACATAAATAAATATTAATATATTCCTTTCATATATTCATATTCTGTATATAAAAGAACAGATATTTGAATTGAAATTTCCTGTTGCTAAAAAATAATGACCTCTCTGTTTTTATCTTATGTGAAAATGAAAACTATTATAAATGGGCCAAACATTTCTGGAATTATTAGTAAAGGAATTGCAGAATATTTAAATAAAATTTTAAACATAATATTAAATATGTTGTAATGCAATGTGCTCTTGTCTATTTCAGTTGAGTTTTGTGGAAACAGGGAGTGTTACTTGCAAAAATTGTTCCACTTGATACTTTGGGGTTTGAAAACATTCTGATGATTCTTGGCATTTACTGAGATGTACTATCTGACATTCTCTAACTGAAATCTTGCTGCTGCTGCTGCTGTTGCACAGTCGTGTCCGACTCTGTGTGACCCCATAGACGGCAGCCCACCAGGCTCCACCATCTCTGGGATTCTCCAGGCAAGAACACTGAAGTGGGCTGCCATTTCCTTCTCCAATGCATGAAAGTGAAAAGTGAAAGTGAAGTCGCTCAGCTGTGTCCGACTCTTAGCGACCCCATGGACTGCAGCCTACCAGGCTCCTCCATCCATGGGATTTTCCAGGCAATTGAAATCTTAGACTGATACAATAACATTGAGCTAATAATTATTTGTATATATCATTTGTAACTCAAAAGCAAAACTATCTGACACAAAATATGTGTACTGACTGAAGTTTCCATAGAAGTAAAAAGTTAAAGGTTACTTTTAGGCAAAATCTCAAAGACATCCTTTATTGCTGGTGTCTTCTGTTTACAATTCCACTTAAAATATTAGATGTCATCTGCCTTTGTTGTTGTTCAGTTGCTCAATTGTGTCTGACTTTGTCACCCCATGGACTGTAGCACACCAGGCTCTTCTGTCCTCCACTGTTGCCTGGAGTTTGTCAAATTCATGTCCATTGAGTCAGTGATGCTATCTAACCTTCTCATCCTCTGCCGCCTCCTTATCCTTTTACCTTCAATCTTTCGCAGCATTAGGATCTGCCTATACCCTTTTTATCGGAGAAGGCGATGGCACCCCACTCCTGTACTCTTGCCTGGAAAATCCCATGGGTGGAGGAGCCTGGTAGGCTGCAGTCCGTGGGGTCGCTAAGAGTCAGACACAACTGAGCGACTTCACTTTCACTTTTCACTTTCATGCATTGGAGAAGGAAATAGCAACCCACTCCAGTGTTCTTGCCTGGAGAGTCCCAGGGACGGGGGAGCCTGGTGGGCTGCTGTCTATGGGGTCTCACAGAGTCGGACACGACTGAAGCAACTTAGCAGCAGCAGCAGCATACCTTCTTTATAATTTACCAGGAAAAAAGGTAGAATATTTTTACTTCTCAGAGAGTCCGTCCTCTAAAATGCTAATAAGGGGAATGGTTTAGGGTAGTACATTCTAAAGTACTTGAGGAAAAGAATAAAAATAGAATAAGAAAGGACTTATAAAAATAAGACAAAATGTTTCTTGGTATGACAATATGCTACATTAAAACTGCTGGAAAAAGAAGAAATTAGATTTTTAAAATCTCATATTAAGGCTAATATAGAAACTTTGTTTAAAAATATCATAAAATTATCTTATCTTTAAAAAGAAAACTATATATTTCCTGCTCTGTACCTCAGGTGGCTTCATTGACATGCTGTATCCCCAACTCTCATACAAAATACTAAAATTTCTATGTTGAGCCCCTGATTTGGTCTGAACAAAAACAACCAGAGTCTTGTGAAGAGTGTGGCATATTAAAAGATATGGTGATAGAGAGAGTCAATAATCTCAGGATGAGACTGAAACATCCCACTGAAGTTAGAAAACAAGGGCTTTTATTTTTGGTTTTGTGCCTTCCTGTACCATTTACATGATCATTACTGTGTCTGCATACATGTAAGTGTATAGATATAAATAAATAAATAAAACATAGTGAAAGAAAGTGTTAATTGTTCAGTTGTCTCTGACTGTTTGTGACCCCTGGACTGTAGCCTGCCAGGCTCCTCTGTCCATGGTATTTTCCAGGTAAGAATACTGGAGAAGATAGCCATTCCCTTATCCAGGGAATCTCTCGACCCAAGGATCAAAGCTGGGTATCCTGCATTGCAGGCAGATTCTTTACTGTCTGAGCTAATGTAGGTACTATTATATAAGTCAAGTCCACATTATAAAATAATAGGGTGAAAGCACTGCTACCTTTATATACCATGCCTTCTTACAGAATGGCAGTATGAAATTTATTTAACAGAAAACATCATGTAAAATGTTATCAATGGCCAACATATGGATTGAAAATTTCTCCTTCCCCAAATGACTATTATCCACTCATCTAATGGTCTTTGGCTTATTCCTGATGATCAAAGAAAGTGGTGGGTGGGCTACATGGGCATCATCAGTATGCCCTCCTTCTCCATTCTTTTCAGGTCCATAAGTTTCCAGCTACTCTGATACCCATGGATAGTTCTGCAGTTTCTGGTATATACTCAACTATCATATTGCCTCCTTTAAAAGTTCACACACAGAATACTCATAATTTTGCCCACTAGGAAAGTGAAAGAATCTTGGAATTGTCATTTCTACTGGTAGGCTGGTAGAGCAATTCACTGTTTTTTGTTTAAGTCATGATTTGTAGCATTTGCTTCTTGCTATGATGTAACTATCAATAACCTCAGATAGGCAGATGACACCACCCTTATGGCAGAATGTGAAGAAGAACTAAAGAGCCTCTTGATGAAAGTGAAAAAGGAGAGTGAAAAAATTGTCTTAAAGCTCAGCATTCAGAAAACTAAGATCATGTCATCCGGTCCCATCACTTCATGGGAAATAGATGGGGAAACAGTGGAAACAATGTCAGACTTCATTTTGGGGGCTCCAAAATCACTGTAGATGGTGATTGCAACCATGCAATTAAAAGACGCTTACTTCTTGGAAGGAAAGTTATGACCAACTTAGACAGCATATTAAAAAGCAGAGACATTACTTTACCAACAAAGGTCCGTCTAGTCAAGGCTATGGTTTTTCCAGGGATCAGGTATGGATGTGAGAGTTGGACTGTGAAGAAAGCTGAGCGCTGAAGAATTGATGCTTTTGAACTGTGGTGTTGGAGAAGACTCTTGAGAGTCCCTTGGACTGCAAGGAGATCCAACCAGTCCATCCTAAAGGAGATCAGTCCTGGGTGTTCATTGGAAGGACTGATGCTAAAGCTGAAACTCCAATACTTTGGCCACCCGATTTGACTCATTGGAAAAGACCCTGATGCTGGGAAAGATAGAGGGCAGGAGGAGAAGGGGATGACAGAGATGGTTGGATGGCATCACCGACTCGATGGACATGGGTTTGGGTAGACTCCAGGAGTTGGTGATGGACAGGGAGGCCTGGCATGCTGCGGTTCATGGGGTCATAAAGAATTGGACATGACTGAGCGACTGAACTGAACTGATGATGTAAATACTTCCATCATGGCTGATTTCAAGCTATCAACAGTTTAACAACTGTCTCACAAAATTCCCAAGTAACTAAAAAGTGTATTTCATAAATGTGAAGAATCAGCAACACACCACTGGCACTGCTTTCTTTAATTTTCCTTATCTCAGCCTTTTTCAGTGGCTTTTTACATGCAAAAAATTTACATCCAGCTGTCTTGGAGAATATTGCTATTGTTTAGATGCTAAGTTGTGTCTGACTCTGTGTGACACCATGGACTGCAGCATGTCAGGCTTCCCTGTCCTTTACCATCGCCTGGAGTTTGCTCAAATTTATGGGAAACACTACTCCCCATAAATTCACAGATCCCACTTTCTTTGCCCTAAATATTTTCCTCAGTGTCCACACCTAGTGTTGGCAGCAGAGGCTGAAATTGTCAACCTAGTATTTCCTACTTGTTTATAAAACTTTTACACATTATATATGCAAGTATTGATTTTTAAAAAGGAAATGAAAGTAAAGGGAAGAGAAGGAAAAAGAGAAGAACAGAGGAAAGGAAATATTGTTGTCCCCTGTCTTTTTCAAACATATTACTTGCCTTGTGTCACAATCATTCTTGAACAGATACTATCACTTTCTGAAGTTAATTTATGTGTCTCCAAAGCCTAGCCCACAGTGAACCCTTCCATAAATATTGTTGAAAAATGGAATGAATAATAATTCACAAACAAAAATGATTACATAAAAAATCTTGTCTCAATACCAAAGCACGAAATAAGTAGTCAACATTCTGATTTCCAAATTTCACTGTTTGATCCAAATTTCACTGTTTGCCATCAATTCTCCACCCAAGCTGGTATTGCCAGCCCAACATCAAGATCCTCTTACAGTAGACCTATTGCCTTTGCATTTTCTTCCTAAAATGGGAAACACATACTGTTCCTGCCTTACTCTATTTAAGGTAATACATGCTTCACTGAGATAATCACTCTTTGCTGAAAATAGATCAACTCTGTTGTTTGGTGCTCAGTGTTACTTTTTTCCTTCCAGATAAAGAGGGATGCCCCCACAGACAAGTGCAGCACAATGTGACTATCAGAATAGGTTAGATTTGGGTTTTATTTCTTAATCTTAATTGTCAAGGTACCATTAAGAGCTGTCTGCTGCTGATGAGATCAGTTAGTTCTGTAGATAGTTAATGCTGAGCTCTTTGAAATACCTTGTACATTTCACTCAGAACTTCTAAAATTTTTAAATAAAAATAAATCATCCCCTCACAATAGGAAGAAAGACTAGTGTAGCTTTTGTTGTTGTTATTGTTGTTCATTTGCTTCATGCAGCAAGTATGAATCTTAATCAGATAAATTAGTAAAACCACATTTCATTATTGTTTGTAAATCATCTAACTTCTATTCTGAGAACCAAGTCACACTGAGTTTATGAGAAATTCAACTTCAGGTAATTCCAGACTTTCTCCCACCCCCAGGTTTTTATTGAGGTTCTAATGTCTTACTCCAGGTCTGGGCATTAGAACACTGATCACAAGGTATCTGTTCAAGGTATCTGTTCACTGATCACAAGGTATCTGTTCATATTCTGCTGCAGCCACATAATCCCATCAAGTCCACCAGTGTGTCATTTCCATGCCACGTGTAGAGCAGGGGCTCTTTAACAAAGCTAGGACCCTAAGCTTGGCATCTAATCCACCTGATTTATTGCCTGGAGATTTCCTCTGAAGCCCTGCTACAGCCTTGGGTACTTCCAGAGTGGACCTAAGCATCCCCTCTGTTCAAGATGCAGCAGACTTGTTTCATCCCTGAGACCTGGAGAAAGCTCTTTTTCCTTTGGCAAACCTTCTGTCTCTCTTGGTTTCACATAGAGATACCAGTTTCCGCACTCTTCAAGTTTTATTATCCTCAGTGGGCAAACAGAAGCCAGGAAACCCTGCCAAAGACTTTTCATGTGGCAAGGATGCATGAAATGTGTTGTCTGCTTGAATGAAGGACAGAAAAGACAAAATTTCAAGGAGAAAAAAATGAACACCTCAACTTTCAATTAATAGCTCAGAAAAAAAAAAAGAATCCATGTTAGCAAAATATCTACCAAACATCTTCCTTCCGCTTAGGAATATCTATATTTAGGGATTTCAGAGAGGTTTCAACAGAGGTGACCTAGCTTTTCTACCCTTCACCCTTCTCCCTCCAAACACCAGTACATTTCTGTCCTTTCTATCTTATTCTTTGCCCAATGAAAGGAACATTCTGCTATAAAGCAGGAAAATGCCTAAACAGTATAATGTAAGGGATGGGAGGAAGGTATATTCCTACTCAGTGATACTTGCTTCTGTTCCTGATGACTTCAGCACTACCACTGTGTCTCAGCTAACTCAAACAGGGCTCTGTGTAAACCTAGAGGAGTGGGATGGGGAGGGAGGTTCAAGAGGGAGGATACATATGTACACCTATGGCTGATTCTTGTTGATGTTTGACAGAGAAACAACAAACTACTCAATTTTCTCAAAATTCTCAAAAAAGGAATTATCCTTAAATTAAAAAATAATAAATTTTTAAAAATGCTTTGAATTAAGGCATAGCTACAGGGTACTTGAGGCTTTCCTGGTGCCTCAGTGATGAAGAATCCACCTGCCAATGCAGGATACATGAGAGATGTGGGTTCGATCCCTGGGTCAGGAAGATCCTCTGGAGGAGGAGATGGCAACCCACTCCAGTATTCTTGTCTGGGAAATCTCACAGACAAAAGAGTCTGGCGGGCTACAGTCCATGAGATTGCAAAAGAGTGGACACAACTTAACGACTAAACAACAGCTACACCAGGGTACTTAAAAATAACCCAAGGATTCAACTATTCATTCAGCGAATATTTACTGATGATTTATATATGTCAGACACTCTGCTGGCACAAGATATACTATAATAAATAAGCAAGTATGGTTCCCTTTGCAAGGAGTCTACAGTCTACTCATGAAGAGAGACATGGTAAAACATTTCTAAAATAATTATGTGATTACAATCATAAGGAGTATGAAAGGAAAATGGAGAAAGCTGTGAGACTGTACAATAGGGGACTTTTGTAATAGAGACTCTCTGATGAAGCAGCTTTTAGACCAGAACTTAAAAAGTAAATGAGGAGAAGAAGAGGGTTTTAAAGCATTGCACACAGCCAGTCTGGAGGCTTGAAATAAATAGAATGTCCTTTAGAATTAAAAAAAAAATAAAAACCTCTGGTAGTTGAATCCTAAGGGTGAGAGAGCATGCCTCAAATTGAGACTGGAAGTTGAACAAGGGCTAGGAGTAGTCAAGAGTCGGACACGACTGAGTGACTGAACTGAACTGAACTGAGGAGAAGTCAGGGCTGTGTAAACCATAAGAAAGATCTTGGTATTTATCCAAAAAGGCACTGAAGTGTGTTTTAAGTAGAGCAATGAATGATCAGGTTTCTGTTTAAGAATTCCAGCTGCTGTGCAGAAAATGAATTGGAGAGAGGCAAAGACTGAATATGTAAAACATTATGCCATTATCAGCTATTAACATCCTAGTCTCTCAAATTCTTTCTAAGTAGATGTTGATACACAAGTGTGACAATTAAGGCCCTCAGACTGAGAGTGCTCACAATTGCACATCCTCACTGAACTGTTCCTTTCTATGTATATCTCTCTTCTTTTTCTCACACCACTTTTCTTATAATAATCTTTTTGGTATGACAGGTCCATTGCCAGGACCCCTGTCTTAATCAGGGAGGTTCACAAACCCTTGCCAATTAAGCCTCGTCTCACTCTTACCACTGGTGCCCTATAACCATGGACTGGAGCCCTGCCTCTGAACTCTAGTCTAGGGGATGATGTTTTGTTATCTGCCAAGAAGTTCAGCTGATAATGCCTCTTCTAAGACTTCATGTAACTATGCTTCATGTTTTGAGACACTCCCTACACTCTACTAACATCTCCTAGTTCAATGTAATATCGTTTCTCGCCTCAGTTATCCAAACTGTCTACTGATGCATCTTCCTTTATCAAGTCTTACTTCCCTCCAATGCTTTGACTCACATTGACACAAAAAGCTCTAAACCAAAAATTTTGCCATGTCAACCTGCTTCAATGGTTTCACATTTCTTATAGACAAAATGCAAACTCCTTACATGTCATACGGGGCTCTTTATAACTGGACCCCACTTTCTTTTTCAGTCTTGTCTCACACTCTCCTTTGCACTTGTGTTTCAGCCATCCTTAACTTATTTAAGAATTTAAGTAGTGTTTGTTGCTCAGTTGTGTTTGACTCTTTGCAACCCCATGGACTGTAGCCTGCCAGACTCCTCTGTCCATGGAATTCTCCAGGCAAGAATACTGGAGTGGATTGCCATTTCCACTTCCAGAGGATCTTCCCGACCCAGGGCTCAAACCCAAGTCTCCTACATTTCACACAGATTCTTTATGGTCTGAGCCACCAAGAGTTGAAGTAGAGGCTGGACCTACTGGGGTACTCACCTCACTGGAGCATGTTGGAAATACTGGCTTGCTAACTTGGGTCTTTAACTCTTTGTTTATGTTGGTGTTGCTCCTATAAAGAGTGAGCTCCCACAAATGTAAGTAAAAATATTCTCCTTGTTCCCCAGACACACTAAGTTAATAAGTATTTCTGCACAATAACTAGAAGTTGGCAGTAAGTTGAATTTCCAAAACCAAATAATATGTGGCATATTGCTGTTTATCTGGGATGAGTAGCTTATTTTATTATCTAAATTTTGCATTTTTAACACACCTCCCAAGAAGCTCTGTGATTCAAAACACACACAAACTGAAGAGAGAGATGAAAATGGGGAACATTTCACTGAATAATTCCACAATATCGACTCTGCTTTGACCCTGCTGAAGTGAATTACTAAGTGAATGTGTTTTGCATATAATTTTTTGTAATAGAAAAATCAATTTCTCCCTGGCCCCAAGAAATAAATATTGAGTGAATAGTTTTTAAATATCCATTTTAAAGGGGTGACAAAATGCTAGCCTGCCTAACAGGCCCTGATTCTCAGCACACTCTTGCAAGCCCCCTGTGCTTTTTCATGGCTATTTTCTCTCCCTGAAACAAACTTCATTGCCTCATGCTATTGCCTATTCAGCTTAACTAATATTCCCTTTAAGGGCACCTGCATGACCCCCAGACTAAGGCAGATCCCTCTGAATACTCATCTGTCTTCTCATGCTTTGCTTAGGATTTCACTGTGTCCCCATTCTCCCAGACCTTAAGCGGGACATTCTATCTTCATTTTGTTGACTTATATATCCCAAGGGCCTTCCTGGTGGCTCAAGTGGTAAAAAACAAAAACCCACCTGCAATACAGGAGTTGCAGGAGACTCAGATTTGACTTAGGTTTGATCCCTGAGTAGGGAAGATCCCCTGGAGGAAGGCATGGCAATCCACTGCAGTATTTTTTCTGGAGAATTACACGGACAGAGGAGCCTGGTGGGCTATAGTTCATGAAGTCATAAAGAGTTGGACATGACTGATGTGACTGAGCATACGTGCATGCATATTCCAAGGACTTAGACCAGTGCCTAGAAATTCCTCAGTAATTATTGGGTGAATAAATAAATACATGAATAAAAGATTACTCCACGTTAGACCTCCTGATTCTTTGACTGAACTGCCCCTGTCATTTATCTGTATAACTTACAGTTACCATCTTCTGCTTAAAGCTGTGTCTATGAACTGAGTGAATGAAAATTTAGAATTAACTGTACCTGTACACAAGCATATGGACATTTTCAACCATGAACACAGAACAAGTAAATAAGAAGACACTACACAGCATGAATTGTCTCTTGCATAATCTTATTTATGGCTAAACCTGCACACATTTCTCCCCAGTTTTCATAGGGAACCCCCAACTCCAGGTGTTGGGAAAACAGTTGAAGTCCCAACCCTGTAACTTCCACAGAACTATAGCTAATGTGGCTCCAATGAATTCAAAGCTACAGAGAATGGCAAGTCAAAACAGCTGCCTAGGAAATTATTGATGAACTAAGAAATAAGGAGTTTTCTTCTAGCTGATGCAATCCAAGGTTGCAGTAAGTGCTTACTATATTCCAGGGCATTGTGCTATCTTTTGCAAACATTATTTGATTTAAAAAAAACATAAAAACCTTACAAGGTAGGTTGCACTCATATTATACCCATTCTATGTATGAAAAAACTGAGGCCCAGGGAAGTTAAATTGTTCAATCACCTAGTTAGGGAATGGCTGGGCTTCCCAAGTGGCACTAATGGTGGAAAAAAAAAAAAAAACCTTCTGCCAATTCAGGAGACATAAGAAATGTGAGTTCAATCCCTGGGTCAGAAATATCTCCCAGAGGAGGGCATGGCGATCCATGCCAGTATTCTTGCCTGGAGAATCCCATGGACAGAAGAGCCTGGTGGGCTACAGTCCATGGGGTCGCAAAGAGTCGGACACGACTGAGCAACTTAGCATGCACAGAGAGCCAAAATTCCAAGTGGATCTGACTCCAGTATTCAGACACACTTAACAGAGCTTAGTCCTTCTACCTCCCACCCTCCAATCAACTGCAAGAGAAAATGCAAACTAGTTTCAAGAACCAAAACAAGTTAATGAAAAAGAAAATTAATCTTTCTGTTTATAATGTCATAATTCTTCCTTTTGGGTCCTTTTCAACCAGCTGTTGCATGCACTACTTTTGTGGTAAATAACATTTCTTTAAACAGAAAAGATTCCTCACTCTGTTTACATCTAAAACTAATTAAGAATGATTAGGAAGCATATAGGAAAAAATATCTAACCAAATGATTTTGAATGCATTCTATAAAGTACATGAAACAGCACCATTTGAAGATCTTGCCATTATTTCAAAAATAAATACATTAAAAGTGCTTAAGCTATTATTAATAATAGGCTTTTTAATAAATTCGTAATACTATTAAGTGTAAACAACCGATGAATTGTGGAATATTCTATGGAGAGAGAGGTTAGTGTATTGATTAAAGGGAAAAATAAATTTAGAAAATGCTAAAAATAATACTATCAAAAAGAAGTATTACCCTGGGGAGTGGGAAGGGGAGATAGTAACCCTGAAGATATTGAAGCAGGGCCACCCTTTCTCCTTGAGACCTTGGAAAAGGATGTGTGGGCCTGCATGTATGTTTAGAGGAGACTAAGCAGGAAACACATTCTATGGTGACACAAACCGAGCCATTGGAAACAAAGCCAGTGAAGGTGACAATGATAAAGCTAAACATATGTCAGGGTCTGTACTAGTCTCTTTACATGGATCTTCACAGATTTTCAACAGAGAGAGTTCAAAATCAATGAAAGACACAGCTTTGGGTGATCAAAGATGCTTTCATTTGAATTAAAGATTTAAAAAAAATTGTTAAAAATCATTTAGACCTTGGCAAGCAATAAATAAGAAAATTTGTTTGAACTTACTATATTTCTAACATTTCATTAGAAGTCGTGACAAGTTTTTTCAAAAGTATGCTCTGATATTAGAGGGTCATATAATCTATGAAGGAGTTAAATCTAACAAGGGAAGTTAAAATACAGAAATATTTCAGAAAAAGGAAATTTCTATGAGGTCAAATGAGGCAGGCAGCATTGGATCTGTGCCTTAAGAGACGTATAGGAATTAGATGAATGGGGCAAAAGAGAGAGACTGCTATAGACCAAAGGGATCACATGAGCAAAGCAACACAGAAGAAATTCAATGTGCCTTATTAAAGGCTATAAAGTTTGACTGGTTGGAATTAAGAACAGGTTCTGGGGGAGAAATGAGAAACAGTTAGACCTATAAATTGGAATGAGATTATGGCAAGCCTTAATTAGTTAAAATATGAAGTACTTGAATTCTAATTGGTCTTTGCAGTTTCTTCATCACTCCATCCATCTCACTGAAATCTAAGTGAGTAACATCCAGACATCAACTGAGTAGCTTCCATCTATATTCATTGCTAATTCAATAGCCTCATGTCCAATTGCTGTTCAGTAACTTCAACTAGGGGACTTCCCTGGTGGTCCAGTGGTTAAGAAGGTTGCCAATGCAGGGGATATGCCGTCAATGCAGGGAATATGATTTGATCCCTTGTCCAGAAACTAGGATCGCACATGCCATGCACCATAACTACTGAAGCCTATGTGCCCTAAAGCCCACGCTCTGGAAGAGAAGCCACCGCAGTGACAAGTCTGGGCACCACTGGAGAGTGGCCCGCACTCATGGCAACGAGAGAAAGCCCATATGCCCCACAACAAAGAACTAGTGCAGCCAAAAACACAAAACTCCAACTAGGATTTGAAACAGGTTTAGAGGTACTACCATATCCCTTATGTGGAATAAGAAGTTGATGCCCAAGGAAGGTTTCTCTTCCTAATATCATCCTCTGCATGGTATCAAGCCTCTCAGTGCATTGCAGCAGCTTCCCTGGCCCTCAGTGCCTGCCTCCTGGAGGAAAGCATGGGTATCACTGTGCAGAGAGTCCAGACGTGTTAACACGGAACATGGGATTCATCAGCCTAAGATGCCACCTGGTAAGCACAGCTCACCCATAAATCCAGCCCACGCCTGTCATGATCTCCTCAGAGTCTCTGAAAATAGAATGTTCTACACAGCAAAGCAGTTTTCTTTCTCACATTTGGTAGGGAGTGGAAGGCACGTTTTCCAAAGACAGAATAATGTGAATGTGAAAGCTGGACTCCTGTATTACTCAGCACCCTTTCTGCCATCATAGCAAGCCACCTCTGTCAAATGTGCTGAATCTCACGTCAACAGTAGTAACTATGTGGGAAAGGGTGCTCCTCGTAGCCACTGCAGGCTGTCGTAGTGAAAAATACTGAAAACTCGAGCACTGTTACATGGTGAATTTGTCACTCTAAGTAGGATAATGCCTAATGTGGTAAAGAAAATGAAGCAAACACCTGACATTAAATCTCTTTTATGATATTTTCATAGAAATTGAAGAAACACCTACATAATCCTTAACCTTAGGAAGGAACATGAAAAGAAAAATATAGTCCTTAGTGACATGGACTTCATACTGGATGGGATGTTCAGAATCATTAATAACAACTCTTTTGCCAGTGGAAGAAATTGAGACCCAGAAAAGGAAAAAGATTAGACCCAAATCCATATCACTTTTATACACAGAGTACAATTATTTGGCTAAATGTCTTACTTTTTCTAATGATGCCATGCTAGTAACAAACATTTGCAGTCCATAATAATAGGGCATGTATTATTATAGTTGATTTTTACTGCAACTTTGTGAGGTTTATTATTATCCCCTTAACACAGATCCAAAACTCAAGGCTCAGAAAAATCAATTGACATGTCAAAGAGCTCATGGAAAAGGTAGGGCTCACACATGCCTCTTCAGCCCAAGATTCTAAGTCAGTTTGCAGTACCGTGTTTTCCCAGTGTCTTGCAGACAGAACTCAATAGAAACCTCTCCACTTCCCCAGTGTACCTATACAAGTGAATGTAGCTATTAAAAGGAGGCAGCTGTTCATCAACCACTTCATTCAGGAAGTGGTGCTCTGGTATGAGCATCTACTGCATACCAGAAAATTATCTAGGTCATGGTGATAGAGCAGTAAGAACCATAGATGAAGTCACTGGTCTCATGGAGACAGACAATAAACAAAAATATAACATATTTAAGTACAAGCAGAAATGAGTGCTAGAGATGGTTAAACAGCATCACTGACTCAATGGACATGAATCTGAGTAAACTCCAGGAGATGGTGAAGGACAGAGGAGCTTGAACTGCTGCAGTCCATGGAGTCATGAAGAGTTGACCACAACTTAGTGACTGAATAACAACAAATATAGTTAGGTAAAATTATAGAGATGATGAGGGACAGGGAATCCTGGCATGTTGTAGTCCCTGGAGTCACAAAGAGCTGGACAGGACTGCATGATGAACAACAGCAACAAGAGTTTAAAGAGTGTTGGGAATAGCAATTCCTACTCACAAGGGCTCTGTCTCAACCTGAGCAAACCAGCATGGATAGATCTTATATACAATGAACTGTAAACAAAAGTAACAAACTCAAGTTCACTGATCTTTCAATTCAGTTGAGTTGCTCAATCGTGTCTGACTCTTTGCGACCACATGAACTGCAGCACATCAGGCTTCCCTGTCCATCACCAACTCCCGGAGTCCACACAAATCCATGTCCATTGTGTCAGTGATGCCATCCAACCATCATTCTCTGTCATCCCCTTCTTCTCCTGTCCTCAATCTTTTACAGCATCAGGGTCTTTTCAAATGAGTCAGCTCTTCGCATCAGGTGGCCAAAGTATTGGAGTTTCAGCTTCAACATCACTCCCTCCAAAGAACACCCAGGACTGATCTCCTTTAGGATGGACTGGTTGGATCTCCTTGCAGTCCAAGGGACTCTCAAGAGTCTTCTCCAACACTACAGTTCAAAAGCATCAATTCTTCAATAATCAGCTTTCTTTATAGTCCAACTCTCACATCCATACATGATCACTGGAAAAACCATAGCCTTGACTAGATGAAACTTTGTTGAAAAAGTAATGTCTCTGCTTTTGAACATGCTGTCTAGGTTGGTCATAACTTTCCTTCCAAGAAGCAAGCATCTTTTAATTTCATGGCTGCAATCGCCATCTGCAGTGATTTTGGAGCCCCAAAAAATAAAGTCTGACACTGTTTCCACTGTTTTCCCATCTATTTGTCATGAAGTAATGGGATCAGATGGATGATCGTAGTTTTCTGAATGTTGAACTTTAAGCCAACTTTTTCACTCTCCTCTTTCACTTTCATCAAGAGGCTCTTTAGTTCCTCTTCACTTTCTGCCATAAGGGTGGTGTCATCTGCATATCTGAGGTTTTTGATATTTCTCCCAGCAATCTTGATTCCAGCTTGTGCTTCCTCCAGCCCAGTGTTTCTCATGAGATACTCTGCATATAAGTTAAATAAGCAGGGTGACAATATACAGCCTTGACATACTCCTTTTCCTATTTGGAACCAGTCTGTTGTTCCATGTCCAGTTCTAACTGTTGCTTCCTGACCTGCATACAATTTCTCAAGAGGCAGGCCAGGTGGTCTGGTATTCCCATCTCTTTCAGAATTTTCCAATTTATTGTGATCCACACACTCAAAGGCTTTGGCATAGTCAATAAAGCAGAAATAAAAGTTCTTCTGGAACTCTCTTGCTTTTTCAATGATCCAGCTGCTGCTGCTGCTGCTTCTAAGTCGCTTCAGTCGTGTCCGACTCTGTGTGACCCCATAGACAGAAGCTCATCACTCCCCCGTCCCTGGGATTCTCCAGGCAAGAATACTGGAGTGGGTTGCCATTTCCTTCTCCAGCAGATGTTACCAATTTGATCTCTGGTTCCTCTGCCTTTTCTAAAGCCAGTTTGAACATCTGGAAGTTCACGGTTCACATATTGCTGAAACCTGGCTTGGAGAATTTTGAGCATTACTTTTCTAGCATGTGAGATAAGTGCAATTGTGTGGTAGTTTGAGCATTCTTTGGCATTGCCTTTCTTTGGGATTGGATGAAAACTGACCTTTTCCAGTCATGTGGCCACTGCTGAGTTTTCTAAATTTGCTGACATATTGAGTGCAATACTTACACAGCATCATGAAATAGCTCAACTGGAATTCCATCACCTCCACTAGCTTTGTTCATGGTGATGCTTCCTAAGGCCCACATTACTTCACCTTCCAGGATGTCCGGCTCTAGGTGAGTGGAAGTGATCACATCTTCATGATTATCTGGGTCATGAAGATCTTTTTGCACAGTTCTTCTGTGTATTCTTGCCACCTCTTCTTAATATCTTCTGCTTCTTTTAGGTCCATACCATTTCTGTTCTTCATTGAGCCCATCTTTGAATGAAATGTTCCCTTGGTATCTCTAAATTTCTTGAAGAGATCTCATCTTTCCCATTCTATTGTTTTCCTCTATTTCTTTGCATAGATAACTGAGGAAGGCTTTCTTACCTCTCCTTGCTATTCTTTGGAACTCTGCATTCAAATAGGTATATCTTTCCTTTTCTCCTTTGCTTTTTGCTTGTCTTCCTTTCACAGCTATTTGTAAGGTTTCCTCAGATAGCCATTTTGCTGTTTTGTATTTCTTTTTCTTGGGGATGGTCTTGCTCCCTGTTTCCTGTACAGTGTCACGAACCTCCATCCATAGTTGATCAGACACTCTATCAGATCTAGTCTATTAAATCTATTTCTCACCTCCACTGTATAGTCATAATGGATTTGATTTAGGTCATACCTGAATGGTCTAGTTGTTTTCCCCACTTTCTTCAATTTAAATCTGAATCTGGCATTGATCTTTAGGGATCCACAAACTACAGTCAGTGTTTCCAATAGATAAATAAATGGACAAACAAACAATGAAAGCATAAGTTGAATATTTTTTAAGAGAAAACTCTAGAGGTTACTTTTAACTTTTAAGACAGATTCTGTCAACTTTGCAAAAGCACAGACTATCTAGACTTAATAAAAATTCCTGATTAACAGATACCCATGTCATAAAAAATGGAACCACAGTCATTATTTAATAAATGCAATTTGCATAGAATCCTTCCAAAAATTAAGGATTCTACGAAGTAGTCCTTGCCCACAATAAGGTTGTAATTCACCAACTGTCCCAGATCAAAACAGAAAGAATTCCTGTCCTGGTATCTCTTGCTGATAACTCCACCCTTTCACAGTCAGGCAGACTACTCTGAAAAGAACCTAGGCATGCTCTTGCAAGAAATATCAATAACCTCAGATATGCAGATGACACCACCATCATAAGTATGCTTATGATGAGCATACTTTCATCAAGAGACTCTTGATGAAAGTGAAAGAGGAGAACGGTTTTAAAAAAAAACTGGCTTAAAACTCAACATTCCAAAGCTAAGATCATGGCATCTGGCATCATTTCATGGCAAATAGATGGGGGGAAAAATGGAAACAGTGACAGACTTTAATTTCTTGGGCTCCAAAATCACTGTGGGCAGTGACTGCAGCCGTAAAATTAAAAGACACTTGCTCCTTGGAATAAAAGCTATGAGAAACCTAGATAGTACTAAAAAGCAGAGATATTACTTTGCCAACAAAGGTCCATCTAGTCAAAGCCATGGTTTTTCCAGGAGTCATGTATGGATGTGAGAGTTGGACCAGAAAGTTGAGTGCCAAAGAATTGATGCTTTCGAACTGTGGTTCGATCAAATCAGTCAAACTGTTGATCAAATCAGTCAGTCCTAAAGGAAATAAACCCTGAATATTCATTGGAAGATGGGAATACCAGACCACCTGATCTGCTTCTTAAGAAATCTGTATGCAGGTCAGGAAGCAACAGTTAGAACTGGTCATGGAACAACAAACTGGTTCCAAATAGGAAAAGGAGTACGTCAAGGCTGCATATTGTCACCATGTTTATTTAACTTATATGCAGAGTACATCATAAGAAATGCTGGACTGGAAGAAACACAAGTTGGAATCAAGATTGCTGGGAGAAATATCAATAACCTCAGATATGCAGATGACACGACTCATATGGCAGAAAGTGAAGAGGGGCTAAAAAGCCTCTTGATGAAAGTGAAAGTGGAGAGTGAAAAGGTTGGCTTAAAGCTCAACATTCAGAAAACGAAGATCATGGCATCTGGTCCCATCACTTCATGGGAAATAGATGGAGAAACAGTGGAAACAGTGTCAGACTTTGTTTTTCTGGGCTCCAAAATCACTGCAGATGGTGACTGCAGTCATGAAATTAAAAGACGCTTACTCCTTGGAAGGAAAGTTATGACCAACCTAGATAGCATATTCAAAAGCAGAGACATGACTTTGCCAACAAAGGTTCGCCTAGTCAAGGCTATGGTCTTTCCTGCGGTCATGTATGGATGTGAGAGCTGGACTGTGAAGAAGGCTGAGCGCTGAAGAATTGATGCTTTTGAACTGTGGTGTTGGAGAAGACTCTTGAGAGTCCCTTGGACTGCAAGGAGATCCAACCAGTCCATTCTGAAGGAGATCAATCCTGGAATTTCTTTGGAAGGAATGATGCTAAAGCTGAAACTCCAGTATTTTGGCCACCTCATGCGAAGAGTTGACTCATTGGAGAAGACTCTGATGCTGGGAGGGATTGAGGGCAGGAGGAGAAGGGGACGACAGGATGAGATGGCTGGATGGCATCACTGACTCGATGGGTATGAGTCTGGGTGACCTCTGGGAGCTGGTGATGGACAGGGAGGCCTGGCGTGCTGCGGTTCATGGGGTCGCAGAGTCAGACACGACTGAGCGACTGATCTGATCTGATCTGATCTGATTCATTGGAAGAACTGCTGCTGAAGCTGAAACTCCAATACTCTCGCCACCTGATGAGAAGAGCCAACTCATTGGAAAAAACCCTGATGTTGGGAAAGACTGAGGGCAGGAGGAGAAGGGGACAACAGAGGATAAGATGGTTGAATGGCATCACCAACTCAATGGACATAAGTTTGAGCAAACTCCAGCAGACAGTGAAGGACAGGGAGGCCTGGTATGCTGCAGAGCATAGGGTCACAAAGAGTCAGATGCTATTGAGTGACTGAACAACAAATGCTCTTATTGCAGCTGGCAATGCAGGCCCCAGGTAAACCTGAATAATCAATAAAATAGATATCCTTTATCATCTTCTAGAGCTGTCCTTATTCATATGAGTACTTATTGTTCCTATACCAATATTTCCTTAGGAGCCAAAGTACATCGTGTGGTATTGATATCTACCACCTACAATCATTTTAAGGCTAATCACTCCATCCTCAAGACATTGCTGAGAGAAAAATATAATTATTAATCACCACAGTAGGTGCTTTATACATATTGTATGTTATTTGCTCCTCAAAACAACTTGACAGAGTATACATGCCATTTTCATTTTGCAGAAGGAGAAATTGATTTTTATGGAGATTAGGTATCATGTATGTGGTCACATGTATAGTCTTTTTCTCTTTCCAATGTAACATGCTAAATGATCATCTAGTTAATCTACTAAATAAATGGGTAAGATCTACATTCTTTGTAATATTTCAATATATTTAATATAGTAACAGAATGTATGCATAAGCATTACTAAGAATTTCATTGTTTACAGATTCCTCACACATTTAAAATCACAGTGACACATCAACAAGGGAAAGAAAATATGAGTCCTTACTGTTCTCAGCAAATGTAGGTTCCCGTGTAGATGTATATTCTTTAAAAGCTTAGAGTTTATATTTTTAACTTTCATTAACATGAATTCTAAAGGAAATAGCAGTTTGTGTATTTGGGATTCTTTCCCTGACAATGTTGTTAGATTTATCCTTCCCCTTAAATTAGAAGTGGGCTTCCCTGGTGGCTCAGCAGGTAAAGCATCTGCCCGCAATGCGGGAGACCTGGGTTCAATCCCTGGGTGGGGAAGATTCCACTGGAGAAGTAAATGGCAACCCACTCCAATATTCTTGCCTGGAAAACCCCATGGATGGAGAAGCCTGGTGGGCTACATACAGTCCATGGAGTCGCAAAGACTCAGACATGATGGAGCAACTTCACTTTCACTTTTAAATTAGAAGCTAGGTTAAGATAGACATATTTTTGGTTAAATGGTGAAAAAATAAAGTTGGTATGTAGAATACAAAATAGGTTAGAGATAACTCAAATCTAGTCAAAATGATCTGACTAGAGAAATGTGCTGATTTCCAGTATTGTCAAGTTTTTTCTCCCTAAATAGGTTGATAATAGCTCAGCTAATGTAATTTTAGATATTATTTAATCCTCACAACAAGATGAGAAATACAATCCTCATTTTACAAATGAGGAAACTTGGGCTCAGAGAAGTAAAATAAATGCCCAGGTGACAGAGTCATCATTTGGACTTTGGTGTATCTTTCCCCAAGGTTTGTGCTCTTAAACACTCTAACGTATTTTATGTAACTCACTACCATAGCCCAGGCTTCCCTGTTGGCTCATCTGGTAAAGAATCTGGCTGCAATGTGGGAGACCTGGAGTCGATCCTTGGGTTGGGAAGATCCCCTGGAGAAGGGAACAGTTACCCACTCCAGTATTCCAGCCTGGAGAATTCCATAGACAGTCCATGGGGTCACAAGAGTCAGACAACACTGAGTGACTTTCATTCACACCACACCCCAAGCCTTACACAAGATTTGACATTATACATCTCCAAGCAGTGCCCAGGAGATGTCTAAAGCTAGACACATATTGGTGTCTGTTACAAATTAACAATAACATTGGAATTCAACAAAGGGCACTTTCAGAAGAGATACACACGCCATCACTCTGCCAATCCAAAAACATTTTTAAGTGTTAAGTGCATTTTGCCAATCATAAAATGAAGATGAATCACATTCTTGACTTCATATTAAAAGTAAGTATCCTTTTTTGCATGATTTTATTCTAAAGTTATTAATAATATGCTGATGATTCACAACCCCTTGTAATATCACCCTTTGGCCTACCATTTATCATCACTGTATTATGATAAAAACTGTCTCTGAGTTAAAGCATGTTCATCTGGAGGAATGTTATTATGGTCTGCAAAAATAGCATTCAGTTATTTTTTAAGAATTATTTTCTCCATCTGTTCAAATCTACTCTATATTTGTTATCCTGAAACAGGTTAACATTACTTTACCAGAATTCCTGGCTTTAAAGGACTTAGTCCCTTCCTTGATCCTTTATTAAATGACCTGGATCTGTTTTACTTCTTTAACAAGACTGTTGTTTTAGTCACGCAAAAAATGATAACCTAAGAGTTTTAAAAATACTATACAGATTGCACATGGGGAGGCTGGCAGTCTTTCATGCAGTGTTCATTCTCGGCAGCACAAATCGTCATCACAATAGAGAGCCTAAAACAAAAGCCAAATGCCGCATAAGGAGTACTTTTGCTCCTAAAAAAATTCCAACATTGGGGAGCATACTTTCCTCTGGATGCACACGCATAATTTCCATTATTGTTAATGGGAGCTATACATGCATAACACCCATTACCGCTAATGGGAGCTAAGTGCACACACAGGGGTAGAATACAGTGAAATCTGTCTTAGAAAATCACCCAAGAGACTAGCAAAAATCAGTTGCCTGGTAGAGAATGGTTTTAAATTAAAAGCAGAACAGAACTGAACTTGAAACCACAGGGGAACTATTTAAACTTCAGGGAGCAGTGGGAATTGGCCTCTTTCTTTCTTGCTCTATTCTGAAATCTTGTTTTCCTCATCCATGTTCTTGATGAGAGCCAATGACCTTGTGATCTCCTAAAGAGATGATCTGGAAATGAATTTTACACCTCCACTGATTCAAATAGTCAGCTTGGGGATCCTTTGGTGAGGGAAGGAATACAACCTCTGGATGATTACATCACAGCATATGTAAGATATGTCACATGGTATCTTTAATAACAGTTAATGAACCAGAAATGAAAACAGTACAGCAATGTTATTATGGCAATTTATATCAATCATTCACTAAACATCAAAAACATCTGTTCTATTATAATGTTATTGTAAAAGTCAATGAAAGATAAACCAGAAAGTGATTTCCATCTACCCAGTGGCCTCTAGATTTTCCCTGGGCATCTCAGGGCTTTGGAAACACAGACTATTCCTAAAATATCTTAAAATCATAGAATTTTGTCCTAATTCAGTCTCTTCATTTTGCAGACAAGGAAACTACAGAGAAATCAAGTGTTTTTTTTTCCCCAAAGTCACAGAGTACCAAAGGCAGATCTTGGACCCAGAATCCAGAATTTTCCTGACTCCAGATCCAGTGGTTCTAATGTTCAAAAGCCCAAAACTCTGAAAGACTTTCATCTTATTTGGCTTTGATTGGTCTCTGAGGACCAAATGCACAGATGGGTGGTTGAATTTCAGACTCCAAAAGGGACAAATCTGGAGCTCTGGAGAAATGGGGACTTACTGTTCTGCATGTTACTCAAGTGACTGCATGCTCCAGTTATTTTCAAAAATAGTTTCAAATAAAATGTCAACAAGTACTTTAAAGAAACAGAAACAAAATATACAGAGGAAATGGAAAGTTCATTACCTCATGCTTAGAAAATAAGAATGGAAATGTTGTGCTTGGAATGATTTTTCTGTTTAGTATCCCATTTCCTAGGAAATTTTTCTAAGACTGATTACAGAACACAAGCCATAAAGTTATTCTTGTTCACCTGTGTTACACATATGTGGCATGAGTTTGGTTACGATTCATACACAGATGTTCCTAGTCAGCCTTGTTTTGACCTGGCTCTCCTAGAAATGGACAGGCGCAGACAGAAGACAACATTGGGAACTGTTTTGCAAGAACTGTCAGTTTACAAAAGCCCATGTGAGTTCTTTCTTGCTCTCTTCATATGGAAGGTGTCCTAGCTGTCACCCCCTTTCCCTCAAAGGCAAAAAATATACCTACAGGAGAACAGCAGCTCAGTGGAACAGTCAGAAATGACTGATGTTCCATTCCAACCCAGATATTCTACATATCCTGGGTTATGATGTTACAATAATGATAATACTTTCTATATACTTATTTGGAATCGATAGCCCTGCTGATTCAAATCACCAAAGTGGGGCAGTTTGATGACAGAAGTCTGCCCTCAGCTAGCTACTGTCAGTCTAGTTATAAATTTCAAGCAGAAGAATAAAAAGGATGGCAGGAGTGGGAGGGAGAGGCATGAAAAAAAAGAAAGACAATGAGAAATAAAGACTGGAATGACAAAAGAAGCAGTAGGAAAAAGAGGATATAGATGAAGGGAGTAGAAAAAGTAGAGGCAAGCAGAGAACAGGGCACGATAATATTTTGGGTGCCACAGCATGAAGCAGGTATGTTGGACTGCAAAGAGTAAAGACTTTGGAGCCTGAATAGCTAGGTTTTACTCCCATTTTGGTTTTTATTCTATATGTGGTGTTGGACAAACTAAGTAGATCTGCTGTTCTGTCAGCCTCACATTCTGTCATAGACAGATAAAATCTACCCATCTTATATCACAGGGATGCTGTATGATGAGTAATGCATTCAGTTCAGTTCAGTCGCTCAGTCGTGTCTGACTCTTTGAAAACCCATGGACTGCAGCACACCAGGCCTACCTGTTCATCACCAGCTCTCAGACCTTACTCAAACTCATGTCCATCGAGTCAGTGATGCCATCCAACCATCTCATCCTTTGTCATCCATTTCTCCTCCCACCTTCAACCTTTCCCAGTATCAGGGTCTTTTCAAATGAGTCAGCTCTTCACATCAGGTGGCCAAATCACATCAAGTGGCCAAAGTACTGGAGTTTCAGCTTCAACATCAGTCCTTCCAATGAATACTCAGGACTGATTTCCTTTAGGATGGACTGGTTTGGTCTCTTTGCAGTCCAAGGGACTCTCAAGAGTCTTCTTCAACACCACAGTTCAAAAGCATCAGTTCTTCAGCACTCAGCTTTCCTTGTAGTCCAACTCTCACATCCATACATGACTATTGGAAAAACCACAGCCTTGACTAGACAGACCTTTGTTGGCAAAGTAATGTCTCTGCTTCTTAATATGCTGTCCAGGTTGGTCATAACTTTTCTTCCAAGGAGCAGGCATCTTTTAATTTCATGGCTGCAGTCACAACCTGCAGTGATTTTGGAACCCAAAAACATAGTCTGCCACTGTTTCCACTGTTTCCCCATTTATTCACCATGATGTGATGGGACTGGGTGCCATAATCTTAGTTTTTTGAATGTTGAATTTAAGCCAACTTTTTCACCCTCCTCTTTCACTTTCGTCAAGAGGCTCTTTAGTTCTTATTCACTTTCTGCCATAACAGTGGTGTCATCTGCGTATCTGAGGTGATTGATATTTCTCCTGGGAATCTTGATTCCAGCTTGTGCTTCTTCCAACCCAGCGTTTCTCATGATGTACTCTACATATAAGTTAAATAAGCAGGGTGACAATATACAGCCTTGTCATACTCCTTTTCCTACTTGGAACCAGTCTGTTGTTCCATGTCCAGTTCTAACTGTTGCTTCCTGATCTACATACAGATTTCTCAAGAGTAATGCATTAAGACACTTCATAAACTATAAACAGCTGTGATATGGAGTCCTAGGATTCTGACTATTTAACAAAGCAGATGATCAGAGAAAGAGTCACACTGATGAGATAATCATTGCCCAGGTATCAGAAGACATCTTGGTAGCTTCTGACCATCAGTCTAACTTTCTAGGTGAACCTTTACCCCTACTCTATTCTATGAGAAAAGCAAACCAAAGGAGACCCAAAACTTGGTGCCAATCAATCAATTAGTCTATTCTACTGTGTCTGCACCAGGGGACAAGTCTCTGGATGAAGGGCAAAGGCCTTGGATTAGAGCTGAAGTCATTTCTGCTGACTCTACAAAACACCAACTGCAACTTCACCAAGACACAACTACAGGCAGGGAGAGATCCAAAGGGCCATAGCTCAGCCCAGTGGTCATCCAGAGTGTCAAAAAAACCTGTTCTGAAGGTGCATAAGTCTCACCGACTTTCCCAGTCTTTGGAAAAAAGCAAGCAGGGTCCTAATTCATTCTCTAGAACCTGGAAATAATGGTTTGTTATTTTTGTGACCTATAATACACACTAGCTTTTGTTGAGCCTCTTTTATACATTACATGATATATTTTCATTATTCATTTTTTCCTCTATCAAATGGAAACCACTTTGAGTGCAATATCACTGTGTCTTCCTGCTGCTATTAATCTCTATGGCCTAGCACAGTACAGAGCCTATAGAAGGAGCTCAGTAAATATTTATTTGATTTATTTACATATATATTTACTTACCTGTCTTCCAATAGATAAAAGATCATATAGACATAAGCCATCTTATATAGGCATAGACCAGCACATATTTACATTTTAAAATAGTTATATTTGATCATTTGCATAGTAAATTAACCTATCTGAATATAAACAAGTGTCCACAAAGCCAACTAGAAAGAATAACTTGTTCTATAATAAGCATGAATTCCTGCCAAACAGTGCTAGAACGTATAATAATCATGCTCCTAAAACCCTTCTTGTAGCTCTTAAAAAAGACAAAGGAATAATGATTTCATTTTCAACACAAATTCATGTATAAATATCTTCTATGAGGAAATATTGAGATTCTTGTTTTGTTTCTAAGAAAGATTATTTCTTGCAATTCTGTTTAATGGTTTATTTGCTTTGATTTGGAGTGACACTTTTACTTTCATTAATATTAGCTTTGCATAAACTATGCAACTGCTATTTATTCATCTGTTTTAGAGACTTTAAGAACACTGCTAAAGATTTCCTTAACAGTCCAGTGGTTTGAACTATGTGTTTCCACTCCCAGGGCCCAGGTTCGATCCTGGTGGGGGAACTTGGATCTCGCAAACCATGAGGCATGGCAAAAAAAAAAAAAAAAAGGCTATATTTAAAACAGATAGCCAATATTCTATAGCACAGGGAATGCTGCTCAATATTCTGTAATAACCTAAATGGGGAAAGAATATGAAAAAGAACAGATATATTTACATGTATAACTGGTTCATTTTTGCTGTACACCTGAGACTAATACAACATTGTAAATCAACTATGCTCTCCAATATAAAATTTTAAAAATTTTTAATGTTTCCTTTGTGTAGGAAGATAGCACTATTCCTTCCCCTTATTTTATTACATAGTGAAAGAAATACACTCCCATATCGAAAGATGTGGGTGTGTATTCCAGCTTTAATGTTCTGTCAACATGTGACTTGGCAAATTGCTAATTTTGCTAATCTTGCTGACCCTCTACTTCTTAATTTTTTTCTTCCAAAAATTGAATGAGAGAACATCTAATGTAAATATTGTCTGTACCCTACAAAGGACCATAAAAAGATTCATTAGTAATAGTTATAATAGATACCTTTTGTTTAATATCTACTGTAAATTAGAAATGGAGCATCCAATGTTTCTAACTCATTAAATTATGCAATAGGGGTATTATTATCTCCATTCAATAGATGAGAAAATGAGGTTTAGGAAGTTTAATTAAGTAACATGTCCAGAATCAAGCAGTGATTAAGAGGGAGGAGCCAGAATTTTAAACCCAAATTGACTGATTCAAACGTCAAAAGAAAAATATTTCACTGGAATTAGGATGAACTGTTCACAATTTGTAGTCAAATTGCTTGCACTGTGTTCCCTTTTTTTTTTTACTTTTCTTTTCCTTTATCAATATGATTTCCAATATCCTTTATTTTTCTAACTTAGGATTCATGTAATGTTAATGTTCATGTGATCAACTTTAGTTTTAGAAGACATTGGAAAGAACACATACAGATACAAGCAATATCTTATGTGACCAGAGATTAAGAATGGTCAGATCCACGAGGGAAATTTTCCAGGTGTTTTTGAGTAGATACTGCATCCCATAAAATGGCAAAAGGCCACAATATGAAGACAAGATTACTGAATGGTACTTCTAAGGACAAATTTCTGAGATGAGAATGAATGTTAAATTCACAAGTTGATTTCCCCCAGATCTTTTGAATGTCCTCATTGTTTGTCATGGGATGTGAGTTAATATGGTTTAGGGGAATAAGCTAAAGTATAAGCTAAGTAAAAGCCTTTACAGTGAAGAAATCTGGTGGATATTAACATGATCAATGGTTAAAGTAACACAATATAGTTCCCTAAATATATATGATAAAGGATATTATATCATCTATGTAATATTAACTAATTATGAAGAAACATTCAGGCAAATTTAAATTGAAGGTCACTCTACAGAACTGGCCTGAACTTTTCAAAAATCGTAATGCTATTATCAAAAAAAAGGCAGAGGAAATAATTTAAAAACAAATGGGACACACAGCCAAATTCAGTGCATAATTTCTGGTTGGATCCTGGATCAAAAAAAAGAACATTTTGAGACAACTAGGAAAATCTGAAGATGGATTATATATTTGAAATACTGTGATGGATGTGAGTCTCAGTGAACTCCGTGAGTTGGTGATGGACAGGGAGGCCTGGCGTGCTGCGATTCATGGGGTCGCAAAGTGTCGGACATGACTGAGCGAGTGATCTGATCTGAATAATGTTAAATATTTACAGTGTGATAATTATATTGTGCTTTGTTGCTATTAAGAGAAAATTCTTGTGCTTAAAATTACATCCTGAAGTATTTATGGGAGAACTGTCTTGAGGTCTGCAGCCAGATTTCAAACAACTGAGTTTTAAAAATGTATATTTTCATAAATATGATTGTATATAATATATTTACACAATGAAAGAGAGAAGATAAAATGTGGCAAACTACAATTGATTAACCTAGATAAAGTATACTATCACACTTTTTGTGAAGGGTTGAAATTTTTTAACTTGAAAATTTTCAAATTAAAGAGTATGGGGTCATAAAGGCTGTATGTATTATGAAACTGTTTATATACTGACATGAAAGAAAACCATGATTTAGTGAAAAAACATAAAAACAAATGGTTGTATATTAAAAATGAGTACATATGCATACATATATAATGATAAAATTTTATAAAAATCATATATACATATATTTGCATATTAAAAAACAAACACTGTGGACACTGACTGCAGCCATGAACTTAAAAGATGCTTTCTCCTTGGAAGAAAAGCAATGACAAACCTAGACAGTGTATTAAAAAGCAGAGACATTACTTTGCCTACAAAGGCCTGCATAGTCAAGGCTGTGGTTTTTCCAGTAGTCATATATGAATATGAGAGCTGGACAATAAAAAGGCTGAGTACCAAAGAATTTATGCCTTTGAACTGTGGTGCTGGAGAAGACTTTTGAGAGTCCCTTGTACAGAAAGGAGATCAAACCAGTCAATCCTAAAGGAAATCAACACTGAATATTCATTGGAAGGACTAATGCTGAAACTGAAGCTCCAATATTTTGGCCATCTGATGTGAAGAGCTGACTCATTGGAAAAGACCCCGATGCTGAGAAAGATTGAAAGCAGGAAGAAAAGGGGTCAAAAGAGGATGAGATGGTTGGATGGCATCACCTACTAAATGGACATGAGTTTGAGCAAACTCCAGGAGATAGTAAAGAACGGGAAGCCCGGCATGCTACAGTCCATTGGGTTGCAAAGAGTCAGACACGACTGAGTGACTGAACAACAACATATGTTTTTGGGAAACAAAAAATCCAACCATTCTCACTTTTGCTTTTTTTGACCACAATTGAAAAAGGACTAGTCAAATTGTGGATAATGGCAAGCCTTCTCTTTCATGTTTTGTTCAGTGAATACCAACCATCTTTTATGGGATCAAATTCATAGTTTGGGGTTTATTAACATTGGGCCTTGAGAAGTAGAACTAACCAGCCCAAGAGAATAATTTGGGAGATGTCATTAATTGAAGGGTGTGAAGCAAAAGCATGTCCAAACATAAGTTAATGTATTACATCCCTGGGCAGAAATCGAAATATGTGTTTTTTCAGATGTAACATTTTAATTGGGCTACTGATGGAAGGTTAAATAAAATGTACACTAAACCTCATTAATACTCAGTTGTCAAATACCCTCCCTGAAACATGACTCAAAGTAGTAGTGAGGAGGGCAACCCAGAATTATGAGAGACTTAGAGGTTCTCTTTCACAACACTATTTGCAACATAGAATTTTGCAAATTTCTAGGTCCCATTAGGAAAACTACACTCTTACTATAATCCAAGAGTTTTAAGTACAGAACTGGGTTTTAAAAATTCCTTTTCCATAGAATAATCTATTTCAAATGACCTTCTGGAAATTATCTGTGACAATACATTTCTGATAAAATGCCACTGTTGAATGAAGCCTAACCACGTGGCACAAAAACAAATTCTGTATCTTAGCATGAGGTTTGAAATTTTTCTGGCATGAAATGGTTCCTAAAGTGAGGATTATTTTCCCCTACCCATCCCCCAACCTTCTCCCAAATCCCTGTAAAAGATCACACTGCTGATAACAAAGATACATGTATAAAGATGAGTGCCATGGAATACCAGAAGCCACTAAAACTCTCCAAAATAAAGATGATACTTAAATGACGATTAATTCAAAATCTGCCATAACTACATCTTCCAAGCTTCAGTGAATGAGCTGCCCACACTTTCTTTTTTTCTGCAAGTCAGCTACCTGGTTACTGGTGGTTCCAATCATCTATGCTGCTCTACAACCAGTAAAGAGAAGTACAATGGCACATGCTACTATGATACTGGAATTCCTTCTGTCAGCAAATGTTGATAGAGCCTCTACTTTGTGCCAGGTCCATGGGGGATTAACCTAGTGAAAAAGACAAACCCTATATTTCAGGTATTCATTGTCTAGTAGGGAAAAGCACAGAAAAAGAACCAATTGCACTATAGTGTGATAAGGATTAAAAATGGTAAAAATACAATGTGAAGTGGAAAAACTGAAGAGGGCTATCTGGGCTTGCCAGGTGACGCTAGTAGTAAAGAACCTGCCTGTCAATGAAGGAGACACAAGAGACATGGGTTTGATTCCTGGGTTGGGAACAACCCTGGACAAGGAAAGGGCAACCCATTCCAGTATTTTTGGCTGGAAATTGCATGGACAGAGGAGCCTGGTGGGCTACAGTCCATGAAGCAGCAAAGAGTCAGGCATGACTGAGCTCACACACACACACACACACACACAAAGGATATCTAACTCAGTCTTGCAGGATGAGTCAAGTTAAAAATCTATAGAGGAAATACTAAATTGAGACCTGAATAGGAATAGGATTAAATAAAAACAAAACTATCCCAAGGGCAATGTCCATGGGGTAAAACCAAGAGTGTCAAATTTGTAGAAATTCCGCTGATTCACAGTTTACTTTTCAAGATGAGGTGGGAGGCCTTAGTGAGAAATAAAACAAGACATGTACGTTTATAAGGTAATAGAAGACTTGCAAACTGCCTTACAGACTTTGAACTTTATTTTAAAGGCATGTAGAACACAGAAAGATTTTAAGCTGGTAAGTCACAGGATCATGTTGGCATTTGGAAAATCACTCTGGCTGAGATATGAAGAACAGATTGGACTGAGATACAATGGGACGCCAAATGGCTGGTTATAAAAAGGCTACTGCAGCAACTCAGAAGCAATAGAATGAAGAAAAGGAGATGAATTTGAAAAATATTTAGGAAGTAATTTTGACAGGTCTTAGTGATTGTCCAATGTGAAAAATGAGGACCAAAGAAGAGTCAAAAAGTAGAATCAAGTCTCTGACATAAGCAATTGAATATGTTGGATAAGCAAACAAGGATGAAAGAGAAGGGGTATGGAATCATGGAAGACTATTTTAAAATAAGATTCATAGTTCCAATTTCACTGAGAGATGTGAAAACAAGGAACAAATGGTTTAATGCAATAAGTTTTTAGGTGAAGTGGCAGAACTTTGAAGTAGTTCTAATATAATGAGCTGTTTTTATTAAGTCAGAAGCAAATTCATCTACTGAGGAAGAGACACAGAAAGTATGAATGTTTGAATGGAGTGAATAAAAAGTGATGCAGGATCTGCAGAAGGAATTTTAGATTGATTAATCCATTTGAGGTTTGGAGTTCATGAAATTAATTGGCATTAATACCAATAAGATGGTGTTGAAACAATATGGATGGACCTAGAGATTCTCGTATTGAGTGAAGTATGTCAGAGAATGACAAATACAATATGATATTGCTCACATGTGAAATCTAAAAAAAAAAAAGGCTATAAATGAACTTATCTACAAAACAGAAACAGAGTTATAGATGTAAAAATAAACTTATGGTTACCAGGGGGTAAGGGAGAGAGGCATAAATTGGAAGATTGGGATTAACACATACACATGACTATATATAGAATTCAGTTCAGTTCAGTTCAGTCACTCAGTCGTGTCTGACTCTTTGTGACTCCATGAATCACAGCACGCCAGGCCTCCCTGTCCATCACCAACTCCCGGAGGTCACTCAGACTCACACCCATCAAGTCAGTGATGCCATCCAGCCATCTCATCCTCTGTCATCCCCTTCTCCTCCTGCCCCCAATCCCTCCCAGCATCAGAGTCCTCTCCAATGAGTCAACTCTTCGCATGAGGTGGTCAAAATACTGGAGTTTCAGCTTTAGCATCATTCCTTCCAAAGAAATCCCAGGATTGATCTCCTTCAGAATGGACTGGTTGGATCTCCTTGCAGTCCAAGGGACTCTCAAGAGTCTTCTCCAACACCACAGTTCAAAAGCATCAATTCTTCGGTGCTCAGCTTTCTTCACAGTCCAGCTCTCACATCCATACATGACCACTGGAAAAACCATAGCCTTGACTAGACGGACCTTTGTTGGCAAAGCAATGTCTCTGCTTTTCAATATGCTATCTAGGTTGGTCATAACTTTTCTTCCAAGGAGTAAATAGAATAGGTAACTAATAAAGACCTATTGCATAGCACAGGGAGCTCTACTCACTACTCTGTAATGGCCTATATGGGAAAAGAAGCTAAAAGAAGAATGAATATGTGTATAACAATTCACTTCGCTGTACATCTGAAACTAACACAACATTGTAATCAACTATACCTCAATAAAATTTTTTAGTAATAATTGAATGGCATTAATTTTTAAGTTGTGTTGTTTTTTTTTAAGTAATGTTCAGCATTCTGGATAAAGAGAATAATCAAAAACACAATCAGATCAGATCAGTCGCTCAGTCGTGTCCGACTCTTTGCGACCCCATGAACTGCAGCACACCAGGCCTCCCTGTCCATCACCAGCTCTCGGAGGTCACTCAGACTCTCATCCATTGAGTCAGTGATGCCATCCAGCCATCTCATCCTCTGTCGTCCCCTTCTCCTCCTGCCCCCAATCCCTCCCAGCATCAGAGTCTTCTCCAAAGAGTCAGCTCTTCACATGAGGTGGCCAAAATACTGGAGTTTCAGCTTTAGCATCATTCCTTCCAAAGAAATCCCAGGGCTGATCTCCTTCAGAATGGACTGGTTGGATCTCCTTGCAGTCCAAGGGACCCTCAAGAGTCTTCTCCAACACCACAGTTCAAAAGCATCAATTCTTTGGCGCAAACACAATAGACTGATCTAAAGTTGGGTCTTTTCCATGTGGGTGAGACTTAAGAAAACAGGACAAGAGATCTGAAAATAAGAGCAAACAAAAATTCTTTGAAGTGACAGACAACAATGTTTAAGCTGCATAAAGAAGTGACAATGAGAGGGAGCCGACAAAGGAATAATAAAGGTTCAGGGATTAGATCTGCAGATGGTGACTGCAGCCATGAAATTAAAAGACGCTTACTCCTTGGAAGGAAAGTTATGACCAACCTAGATAGCATATTCAAAAGCAGAGACATTACTTTACCAACAAAGGTTCGCCTAGTCAAGGCTATGGTCTTTCCTGTGGTCATGTATGGATGTGAGAGCTGGACTGTGAAGAAGGCTGAGCGCCGAAGAATTGATGCTTTTGAACTGTGGTGTTGGAGAAGACTCTTGAGAGTCCCTTGGACTGCAAGAAGATCCAACCAGTCCATTCTGAAGGAGATCAATCCTGGGATTTCTTTGGAAGGAATGATGCTAAAGCTGAAACTCCAGTATTTTGGCCACCTCATGTGAAGAGTTGACTCATTGGAGAAGACTCTGATGCTGGGAGGGATTGAGGGCAGGAGGAGAAGGCGACGACAGAGGATGAGATGGCTGGATGGCATCACTGACTCGATGGATGCGAGTCTGAGTGACCTCCGGGAGCTGGTGATGGACAGGGAGGCCTGGCGTGCTGGGGTTCATGGGGTCGCAAAGAGTCGGACACGACTGAGCGACTGATCTGATCTGATCTGATCTGAGGGATTAGATGTCCTAAGAACTCAAAGGACAGATCTAGTGAAACTACAAGAGGAAGATGCTAAAATAAGTAAAGTTAGGAAGATGTGGTCAAAAATTAGGATGTTTTAAATTAATATTTTCAGAATTGAGCCAGTGTCAGTGACAACATGTTCTAGGGAGTAAGTTAACAAAGGTTAAGATCCCTGAACCTGAGGAGGTAAAAAAAGAGACGGGAGAAGAGGTACTATCCTTGTGTATACTGAAGTTACTCAGGAGAGAGATAGGGTGAAGAAAAAGATTATAAAGTCAGGCCAAATTTTTTAAGGAATGATGGGAAGTAACCAATTAATCAGGAGATAACAATGACAATTTGGGGTGGAGGATAGAGTGAGCCTTAATGAACAGAGATTTTGTATGGACGTGAAAGAGTAATGATCTGGAATTAAAACTAAGGATATTCAGCATTAAACTACCAATATACCACTAACTCAGAAGGTATGCTGGGGACAGGATGTAGAGGATAGTACTCTTTTCTTCTGTGAATATATATCAACCCCCTTCTCAGCAGTTCTGAAGAAGACTGTTCTGTGGGTTTATTCAAATTTAATCACCATTTTGAATTAGACTTACTGTATCTATATTCATAGATAATAAATCCTTTTCTCTCTCTCTTTTTCAAAACGAGCTAGATTTTCATGGCATAAATATCAGGGATTCTACACTACAGCTGCTGGACATCAATCTTACATGAACCCTAACAAAAAAAATGTGTGTGCTAGCAGAAGGTAAGGACCACACTGGGTTTTCCCACCTAGGGATGGTCACCCTGATGTGTAATCAATCAACAGGAAAGGTGTGCCTTTTGCAAAGAACCTCCAAGAGGTCACTTTCCTAGGTGTGATCAATCTCCCCCATGCTGATCATGTTACAGCGATTACCACTCTACTCTAACAGCTTCTTCTCCAGGGAGAAACAAAACTGTGTCTGTGAATGTTTAGTATGGTGTGTCTTGTCAGGTTAAATTACCTTGTAACATAACTCACTGTAAATTCACCTAATAAGTAAAAAGCAATTGGAGATTTTAAAACACCATCAGAAAACATTCTATTTAGGGGTGGAATTATATTGTGCAATTACAAATGAACCAGGCCAGTGACCCTCATCATTAGTAAGAGAGTCAGCATTTCTTTGGTTCAGCACATAAAGGAAAAAAAAAAAAAAAGTTCATATATGCTTTATGGCTTGAAATGTTCTTGCTGGGCCAAAAGAAAAAAAAAAAAATTGTTCTTATGATCTTTGAAGAAGATGGAAAGAAAATTAGCATTTAATGAGCATCTAATATATGTTAGGCAAATACTTTATACATATTCTCTTATACAAGGTTCATAAGTACCACCTCCTTTGGGAAGCTTTTCTTAACAACCTCTCAAATCAGGGTATGATGGTTAACTTCTGTGAGTCAATTTGACTAGTCTAATGAGTATTTGGTTAAGCATTATTCTAGGTGTGTCTGTGAGGGTGTTTCCAGATGAGATTAATTTTGATTCAGTAGACTGATTAAGGGAGAAGGCAATGGCACCCCACTCCAGTACTCTTGCCTGGAAAACCCCACGGATGGAGGAGCCTGGTGGGCTACAATCCATGGGGTCGCTAAGAATCGGACATGACTGAGCGACTTGACTTTCACTTTTCACTTTCATGCATTGGAGAAGGAAATGGCAACCCACTCCAGTATTCTTGCCTGGAGAATCCCCAGGGACGGGGGAGCCTGGTGGGCTGCCATCTATGCGGTCGCACAGAGTTGGACATGACTGAAGCGACTTAGCAGCAGCAGCAGATTGATTAAGGCATATTGCCACCTCCCAGTGTGGGTGGACCTCATCTAAACTGTTAAAGGCATGGATAGAACAAAAGGGCTGAATAAGGGAGAATTTAGTCACTCCACATATCTTTGAGCTGGAATATCAGTCACTGACTTGATGGGTGTGAGTCTGGGTGACCTCCAGGAGCTGGTGATGGACAGGGAGGCCTGGCGTGCTGGGGTTCATGGGGTCGCAAAGAGTCGGACACGACTGAGCGACTGATCTGATCTGATCTGATCTGATCAGTTTTCTCCTGTCTTCTGACTCAGACTGAAACTTACACTATTTGCTCTCCTGCTTCTCAGGCCTTTGGACTCCACACTGAAACTATCACTTCTCCTGGGTTCACAGTTTATTAACTGCAGATCTTGGACTTGTCAGCCTCCATAATCATGGAGCCAGTTCCTTGTAGTACATGCGTACATGCGTGCTAAGTTACTTCAGCTGTGTCCAACTCTGCGACACTATGGGCCATAGCCCACCTGGCTCCTCTATCCATGGAATTCTCCAGGCAAGAATACTGGAATGGGGTGCGATGCCCTCCTGAAGGGTATCTTCCTGACCCAGGGATCAAACCCAAGTCTCCTGCATCTCCAGCATTGGCAGGCAGGTTCTTTATCGCTAGTGCCACCTGGGAAGCCCCCATGTAGTACATCTTATAATAGATTATACAATACATATCCTACTGGTTCTGTGTCTCTGGAGAACCCTCACTAATATGCAGGGTTAGTACCCCACTATCTCTGCTCCTCATCTGCTCTATGCCATACAATTATTCCTCCTTTATGTTGCTGTGCACTGTTTTTGCTTCTAGCTTACAGCTGAGCTGTTTGAGTGAATCTTACTCATTGCAGTATTGTCAGTGCCTAGAACAGGATCTAGCACATAAGAGGGCTCAGTGAATGGTAATGAATATTCATATTACAGCCAAAAACTATTACCATTCTTCTAAGGAAACTAAAATTCAGAGTCATCAGATAATTTACACAAACCAACACAGCTAGTAAGCAGAGTTAATAACTGAACCTAGGAAAATTTGACTTCAAAATCCTTGCAGATTTTTTCTATACCATCCTGCCATTCTTCTTGCACTTTTAGAACATAATTCCTGAAAATTTAAATTTACTTTGAATATTAATTCCATTAGACTATTAGAGGCAGGATAGGGAATTAAAGTACTTTGGCTGTAGAGACAGCCTCCTGAGTTAGAATCCTAAATCCTCTGCTTACTGAACAACTCTAAGCTAATTACCAGCCTCTCTGTGCCTCAATTTCCTTGTCCACAAAATAGAAATAACAGGCAATCTTACCTATACATACCAGTAGCTCACTGTCACAATAATGCTGTCTAACAAACCACTCTTCAACTTATCAGCATTCAGTTCAGTTCAGTCACTCAGTCATGTCCAACTCTTTGTGACCCCATGTACTGCAGCACACCAGGCTTCCCTTTCCATCACCAACAATCATTGTTGTAGATCTGGAAAAAGGCTGGGGTCCAGCTGATCTATACTGGGCTTGGCTTCAGGTGGGAATGGTTCTCTGCTTCTGGTGGCAGCAGCCAGGGTAGCTTTACTTCTTACTGCAGGTCTGTGGTCAACTGAGGCAGCTCGGTGTGGAGCATCCTTCTTCCTTACCAGGCTGGTTTCACTTAGGACAACAGCACGGTGCAGGAGGAAGAGTAAAAGTACACAAGGCCATTAAGGCCTATGCTTTGGGCTGGCATGCTGGCCCATATATAAGTGAGCCCACGTGTAAACAGGTCACCTGACCAAGTCAAAGGGTAGAGAAATGCAGTCCTCCCACAATGAGGCTATGGGAAGGATGTGGTGAAGAACCAGACAGGAAGGAGTTAAGAATCAGGCCAAAGTTAGCTACCACCTTACCTCTGAGGCCTGTTGTGTGGATGTAACACAGCAATACATGTATCACACATAGATCAGAGCTGAAGAAATGATCTCAATGTTCTGTTTGTATGTTAAAAACCAAGTGGTCTCATAGAATGGCTGTGGTTCTGTCACTAGCTATAAGATTATGATAAGCCACAGGGTTTCCCTGTTTTTTTCTGTTTTTTCTTTTTTGCTTTTATCTACCACTTGAGTTTATAATAGCTGCCTCACTTAATTCATTGTGTTGCTAAAAGGAACAAATAACATATGGTGGCTGATGGTATTTCAAAAAGAATAAAATATCCTAGGAATGCAAAGCATAGTACATGGCTAATTCTAGATAACTATTTAGTTAAGGTCAGTAAATCCCTCCAATTTTAAGTGATAGGAAGCAATAGTTCTTATTTTATAGATGTGGTAAATGCTTCAAGGAACTAAAGTACTTCTTTTCTGGCCGTAAATTCAAATGTTGGCTGAGAAGGGATGGAATTAATGTTTCCTATCTTCTAGATGGCGCTGGGTCAGAAACTGCCACTAAGGTTGAGGTCTTCAGCATGAAGTGGTTCCCATTCAAATTCCCAAGATTCAGGGTAGTAAGGAAATCTGCAAGCAACTACCTAGTCTCATCCATGTATTCAGCTAACAAACCCCTAGGAGCCAGGAATACTAAGATGAACATGAGCCCACTGACTGTCCTCATGACTCACAGCTATGGAGTTAGAGACTGTAAAAGCCACATGTATCTCTGAGCACAAACTAATGATTCTAGCTTCACTGGATTCTAGGCACCCATGTGCCATCTTCTACCTACTATCTAGCCCCACTGATAAGACCGAAATAGAGAAGAAGAAAATAAAAATGAGACTTATGAAAACCATGTCTAGGGAGAATGGGGTGGGTTGAAGGTGGCAGGAACAGGAGTTTCTAAGCAAGGAAAGGGGGCAATTTCTGAGACTGCATAAACACTACTCACTAAACCTAGGACCAAGGCTCTGTGGTTTGGAGAGCATGCTCTCCTCCATGCAAACTGTTGTAACACACAGCTAACTGATTGTTCAAGTACTTTCTAGGTAGTTCTGTTTAAATAAGCCTTGGAGACAAAGGAGAATCTTCAGGAATGATGGAGACCACTGAGGCAGGGATGGAAAATCTCCCATCAATAGCCTAGAGGGTGAAAAGGCACCAAACACAGTGTTGCAACACAACGTAGTAAGTGCTGGGCAGTGTGAACACAGGAAGAAGAGACCCCTAACCAGAGTCTTCAGAGAGGACACAGCATGTCTGCTGAGATTCAAAGGTGAGTAGAAGTTGTCCAAGCAGACTAACAGATCTAAGGCATCTCAAGTGAAGGTAGCAGGTACAAAGGCATAGTACATGAGAAAACAGAATTTGTTGCAGAAAGGACTGCTATAGCACGTTCATGGGTGATGTTTATATACAATCTAGAAAGCAATGGAAGGCTCCTGTCATCGCTCTCCCTGCAGCCTAGGATCTGGAGCAGTTATCTTAAAACCTAAACATAAGCCTACAAAAAATAATGACAATACAATGTGACACATGTTAAAATGGAAATATATATATAAGGTTGGCACATAAAGAAAAGATGTCTTGAGGTACACTGGGGAATAAGGAATGGCTCTGAGTATTGTCTCATGCTCTCCCATAACTGCTGCTCTTTTCCTCACTTAGCACTCTTGCCTGAATCTGGCCCATCATGCCACCTTCTTTTTCAGTCATGGAGACTCTTCTCTCTACCATGCTGCATCTAGTTTCCACTAGGCTTTCCCTCTTCCTGGAATCCCGCCCTCTTAAATATCTCTGAACCCCATTTGCTATGCAAGGGTTTCAGTCTTGCACATGGGGCTCCTAGAACTTGGAACTCAGGGGATCTAGCTAGATACCAGGAAGGAAATCACCTTAAAACATCCACCATTCATTCTTCCAATTTTTATTTATTAATCACATGCTATGTGTCAGGCATTGTTCTAAGGACTGAAGATGCAACAGGAGGCAGAACCAACTTCTCAGCCTCTATGCAGTATGCATTCCAATATCTCTGTACCTGTTATATTCTTTAATCCAACTACGAGCTCAGATAAAAGTGGTATAATAGAAACCCAGGGTTAAGAACAGTGGGACTTACTCGGAGATTAGGGGAGAAGACTCTACCTCCTGGAGAAGCATGATTTATTCCTAAAGAATAGTGCCAAGGAGGTGTTATCATGTGGATCAGTGTATTTGCATATTTCTCTCCTCATTTTTTGTGTTTCTTTCAACTCAAGATTTGCTTTTCCCTGATTTCTGTTAAAAACAAAAACAAAAAAACAAGATTTGGATTAAGATCTGCAATTTTTTCCACATTTCACTGTAATGCAACATTGTTTTCTCCTAGGTATCTCTGACCTTGAGAAAGAAAGAGAGAGAGAGATCAGTCGCTCAGTCGTGTCCGACTCTTCGCGACCCCATGAACCGCAGCACGCCAGGCCTCCCTGTCTATCACCAGCTCCTGGAGGTCACCCAGACTCACACCCATCAAGTCAGTGATGCCATCCAGCCATCTCATCCTCTGTCGTCCCCTTCTCCTCCTGCCCTCAATCCCTCCCAGCATCAGAGTCTTCTCCAATGAGTCAACTCTTCGCATGAGGTGGCCAAAATACTGGAGTTTCAGCTTAAGCATCATTCCTTCCAAAGAAATCCCAGGATTGATCTCCTTCAGAATGGACTGGTTGGATCTTCTTGCAGTCCAAGGGACTCTCAAGAGTCTTCTCCAACACCACAGTTCAAAAGCATCAATTCTTCAGCACTCAGCCTTCTTCACAGTCCAGCTCTCACATCCATACATGACCACAGGAAAGACCACAGCCTTGACTAGGCGAACCTTTGTTGGTAAAGTAATGTCTCTGCTTTTGAATATGCTATCTAGGTTGGTCATAACTTTCCTTCCAAGGAGTAAGCGTCTTTTAATTTCATGGCTGGAGTCACCATCTGCAGTGATTTTGGAGCCCAGAAAAAGAAAGTCTGACACTGTTTCCACTGTTTCCCCATCTATTTCCCATGTAGTGATGGGACCAGATGCCATGATCTTTGTTTTCTGAATGTTGAGCTTTAAGCCAACCTTTTCACTCTCCACTTTCACTTTCATCAAGAGGCTCTCTGACCTTATATAGCAAGATGAAACATTGTTTTATCTTGGAGAATCTGCAGTTTGCCTTTTAGCAGATAATTCTTTATATCTGTTTAGTTCCTGAACTTATCATATCGCTCATTTTAAATGTTTTAATTGATTTTTAGAAAAGGTAGCTGTAATCCATTCCATTTCTCAAGCATACCACACTCCCCAATTATACCCAAAGAGTGGACCCATTTATGATTCCATTAAGTCTAGTCTTTATATATAAATGAAGCCACATCATAGGCATATTTAAATTGCACTTAATTAACTTAAATTCCAAGGCCAGAGAGAGAGAGAAGTTAAAGAGTGCAAGTAATTCCACTCACCATCCCACTCAAGGAGCACATGCTGTAAATTAATTGTGAACAAGAGTTATATTTTCTCAGTATCAGGTCTCATGTGCCTCTCAAAGAATGAATATGATTTTGATATTTAAGACGGTATTTTTTGTGCAACATTGTCTCCAAATGCAAGTCAACCACCTCATCTACTCAACTGCAGAAACAATGCTCTGCTGCAATGCTTACCATAAACTTAAAAGTACAACAAAGGAAACTATAAGCAAGGTGAAAAGACAGCCTTCAGAATGGGAGAAAATAATAGCAAATGAAGCAACAGACAAACAACTAATCTCAAAAATATACAAGCAACTCCTGCAGCTCAATTCCAGAAAAATAAATGACCCAATCAAAAAATGGGCCAAAGATCTAAAGAGACATTTCTCCAAAGAAGACAGGCAGATGGCTAACAAACACATGAAAAGAGGCTCAACATCACTCATTATCAGAGAAATGCAAATCAAAACCACTATGAGGTACCATTTCACGCCAGTCAGAATGGCTGTGATCCAAAAGTCCACAAGCAATAAATGCTGGAGAGGGTGTGGAGAAAAGAGAACCCTCTTACACTGTTGGTGGGAATGCAAACTAGTGCAGCCACTATGGAGAACAGTGTGGAGATTCCTCAAAAAACTGGGAATAGAACTGCCTTATGATCCAGCAATCCCACTGCTGGGCATACACACTGAGAAAACCAGAATTGAAAGAGACTCGTGTACCCCAATGTTCATCGCAGCAGTGTTTATAATAGCCAGGACATGGAAGCAACCTAGATGTCCATCAGCAGATGAATGGATAAGCAAGCTGTGGTACATATACACAATGGAGTATTACTCAGCCATTAAAAAGAATACATTTGAATCAGTTCTAATGAGGTGGATGAAACTGGAGCCTATTATACAGAATGAAGTAAGCCAGAAAGAAAAACACAAATACAGGATACTAACGCATATATATGGAATTTAGAAGGATGGTAACAATAACCCTGTTTACAAGACAGCAAAAGAGACACTGATGTATAGAACAGTCTTTTAGACTCTGGGAGAGGGAGAGGGTGGGATGATTTTGGAGAATGGCATTGAAATATGTATAATATCATATTTGAAATGAGTCGCCAGTCTAGGTTCAATGCCTGATACCAGATGCCTGGGGCTGGTGCACTGGGACGACCCAGAGGGATGGTATGGGGAGGGAGGAGGGTTCAAGAAGGGGAATACATGTATACCTGTGGCAGATTCATTTTGATATATGGCAAAACCAATACAATATTGTAAAGTTAAATAAAATAAAATTTAAAAAAAAAGAAACTGTAAGCCAATGTCCAAAAGGACATCTCCCTAATGTATTTCCAAAGTTAATTTTGCATTTTGTAACATTTGTTTTAATCTCAATCTAAAATACTGCTTTAGTCTACTTCTAAAGTGACATTGGCCTAAGATCTTTGCACTTTGTATCTCTGACCTAATATAGCAGATGCCGTCATTGTCTTCCCACATGCTCTCTGCATTTGCCATTTCTGTACACACCTTTCAAACAGCAACTGCCAGCATCTGCAACTACCTGAAGGCTTTCTCTGGCTACCAAGGCCTGCTCTGTATATGCATGGGACAGGCCGGGAGTGTAAGGAAGTTAATGAACCCTAGAAGCAGTCCAAAACCAATGACCAACAAGAGATGGCAAGGGAGAGCTAACTCTGAGTGCATATTTCAGTGTCCCCCCAAAACCCCCAACTGGATTAAGGCAGAGCTTAATCAGTGTGGCAATACTTAACGCAGCCATTTATCAGGCTTTTCCTTCCTTCTCTGTCCCTCTTCCCTACTCTCCTACAAGTATTTCCTAGAATCCCTCCTTAGAAACTAATTGCCTTTGAATTCTTCCCTCAGGGTCTACTTCTAGAAGAAACCAAACCATGACACTGAGAATTCTTAACCATAGCATTAGACTCTAAAAAGTCATCCAAATGAACACTGGGAGAGGTGTGTTCAACCCCTCAAGATACACTTCATGCCATCTCATGCAAGCAGCTTGAGTCGGACTTTGTTCCACTGAATGCTGACTTCCATGTTTCCAGGGTGTGGATCTTATCTCTAAACTTCCTCAACCATCAACTCTTTGAGAATATGCCCCTGATGTTATATAATCTTTGCAACATTTCCCAATCCTTATGCCTAGAAAAATTCTAATCAAGGCAGTGGTAAAATGTTTGACATGAAGCAAATAAAACCAATTCTAATTCGATACCTGATCCCAGTTATCCATAAAAAGGAAAAAGTCTAGAACTTATTTGATTACGTTTTCTATGCTAAGGGAGATATTTGAACCTTTAAGCAAGAGTGTTGCTATCTATCCCATGCCCTGAGATAGGAGTTTACATTTCAAGTGGGTTGGTCCTTGGGTACTGAGTTGAGTAACTGCTGATAAAATTCACTTATGTGAACTAAATTCTTTTTAAATTTTATATTTAGTACTTTTTCCTTGGAGTTAGGAACCTTTAAATGTGGTGCATATACTCAACATAAACAAGATAGATAAATTAGTAAAACCATATTAAATGAGAAAAATTTTCTGTTATTCCTAGCTAGGAGAAATGCTGCTGCTGCTGCTAAGTAACTTCAGTCGTGTCCGACTCTGTGCGACCCCATAGACGGCAGCCCACCAGGCTCTGCTGTCCCTGGGATTCTCCAGGCAAGAACACTTGAGTGGGTTGCCATTTCCTTCTACAATGCATGAAAGTGAAAAGGGAAAGTGAAGTTGAGAAATGCAGGATTCCATAAAACTTCACTCTCAAAAAGACAGGTATGTTCAGAGTTTTCTTACTAGAATAAAGCTTCAGGCTAAAAGGTTGAGCAAAAATACACAGGAAATACATTATGTTTTTAGGGCAAACAAAAATATAATACTCTACTGTAATGTTGTTAAATGTGTCTGAGCGACTGTGGATTTTTATTGCAAAGGAAAATGATGCAGAAGTGTATTTCTCAATAGTGCTTTTGGCCATGCTCCTTCTTAAGTGATATTTTGAGGCAAATTTTCCTGTAGAAGTTTAAGATTTTTAGGATGTGTAGATTTTTACCTCAAAGGGTTATAATAGTGATTTGATGTGAAGCAGGATTAGTTACCTCTCATTGTGCTTCTTAACAAATATCTCATTAGCTGGACACCCCAGTTCTAGTCTCTAAAATCCGCACATTATATTTTAATAAGAGCCATCTCCTTTTGTTCCTAGTGGGGTATGAGTGTTCTTTCCTTATCCCTCCTCTGTGCTGAAATGTTCTGTATGCCAACTGACATGGAGCATTCTTGGCAGCCTCAGGACCCCAAATGACTGATCTGGAATATATTGTATTTTTCCAGCAGTGACATTTGGGCCTCTGGCTTGTTCCCTGACTGAGGTCTGAGAGCAATCCACACCCAGTTCTGCCTGAGGCTTGAGGCAGAGTCGGCCTGTTGAGTTTCTACCTCTAGATATTATTTATCACTGATCTGACTCCCTTTGGATCACCAACAACTTTTAATCTTCTATTTAAAAAAATAAAACAAAATCTGTGTATTTCAGGAGAATTTTTAAAAAACACGGAATCTAATCACATTATTTTATGTAGACTCTAAAATCTTTTTTTAGGGAATAATTATTTCATGTTCTGATTAATACAATGCAAAAATAGTATTCATACTCAGGGGAGACAATCTGTCTCAAATTACAGAAAATAATTTCTAAATCACTGTAAACCACAAAAATATATGCATAGAAGACACTGAAAAAGCCTTTTTCTTTTCTCTAATGTTTCACTCATGCAGGACTGTGTCTCATGTCTTTGAGAACAGCCCTTTGGTGCTTATTACTGTGCTGTCTTTGAGAGCCAAATCTCCTGACTTCTGTTATAATGAGCCCTAAAGAAAGCGAGACACACAAAAGGATTTTAATGGGAGGCTATCTTGTTGTTTGAACCAATAAAACTAAAGCAGTTCTAGAATGACAAATTATTTTAAGTTTCATCATTTTCATAGCAACATTTGAAGGATATGCTAAGATATTAAAATGCTGATCTTCCTGCTTATAATCCCAAGCAGAAGTTTCAGATATCGTGAAAGCACATTCACATTTCATTAGCACAGCTTAGGCAGCTGTATAGAAATCTATCCGTTGTTGATGTTTTTGAAGCACTGACAGGCAGTCTGCCGGGAAAATCAAGTAAAAAAGCTAACCCTAAATTAAAAGGTATGCAGATCACTCTCTTGATTATGATGAGTAAAATTCAAATAAAACACACACACATTTATTAGCTAATATTAGCAAGAGATACACTAAAATCCTCTGTGACTGAAAAAACTAGACTGACCCTAGAGATTATACAACAGCAGGACGGCACCAAGATATTTGTTTCTCTGAATGGGAAATTGTCAACTGAACCTTAAATCTGCATTCACCTCATGAATTATGGTCTATTAGAAATAATCTTTTTTTTTTGGTTAGATCTATTTTTTTTTTTTAATTTAAGTGTATTTATTTTAATTGGAGGCTAATTACTTTACAATATTGTATTGGTTTTGCCCTGGGAGAATGGCATTTAAACATGTATAATATCATATAAGAAATAATCATTTTAATCAACTTCATAATCAATATCCATCAGTGAGATGGCATTTCTGTACAGTGATCAAAGTCTAGCCACTAAAACCAAAATATATGGCCTCAAGTGAGAAAGATTAGATTTCTAGGATATTCATGGGAAAGAAACAAATATTCCTCCAATATCTCATCATATTTCTTGGGTTTCCAACCCAAAAGAAAATGTCTTACTTACATGGCAGAAAGGAGTGTGGACAAATGGCAACTAATTGATTAAACAAGCTAAAGGATCAAGACTAATGAAATGAGATTTATGAACATACTAAAATAGTTCATGTTGGAAAGGGATAAATGAAAGTCTTGATAAAGAAAATCCATGCTTTAAATGTTTAAAAACCATGAATTCAATCTGAAAAAAAATAATCTACTTAAGATGCAAACTGGATTTTTTTCTCTAAATACCATTATACAAACAAGGAGTAACAACTACTATGCCCAACCTCTGAAGAACTATACCTACATAGCCATCTCCATATCTCTTACCCCTCCATTGTCTTTTTTTATTCTGCATATAGAAATGAGGAGTATTAAATACACATCAATGGTAATATTTAGAATGTTTTTTTCTTAATCCAAATGAAAAACTACTTGAGTATTAAGTCACATTCTCCCCACAATGGTGTGAATAAGCCCAGCTCACAAAAATCCAGGGGAATGCACAATAATTTTTGTCACTGATTATGACAGCAAGTAATCTATGAATTGAGAAACTGGATAACTGTATTCCCTGGAAGCTGTCCATATTTCTTGAGCTACACTTGTTACATGCAGAGGACTATCACCCTCAATGATTTGGATTAAGTGTGTGATAGACTTTTATGTTATGGTGCACAGAACTGAAATATGATCTTCCATCTCACACAGAGCAATTGCATATGGCAGATTAATGTCAAAGAGGCTTTGAACAGGCTAGGTTCATCATCAGAATTTTCCTCTAGGACTGAGTTATAACCTAATGTATTTCTCTGATGTATCCCAAAGAGAAGAAAAAAGATGGTTGGAAATATTATATAGTGCTCATAAAAGAGGTATTTTTCCCATCATTCAGAAAAAAAGCAAGGAAGAGATTTGCTAAACCATCATTTATAGACAGCAGTCCATTGTGTGACCACTGAAACTCACTTACATTATTTTGAAGTAGATCATACTTTGAATGTCATTTTAACATATTTCTATGATTAGATACATACATTATCAAAGCCTCAAACCACATGCTCACTTTGGATATCATCATCACACATAGCAACCTAAGATTTTTTTTGAGTGACTACATAGGATAAATGAGGCCATAGTTATGGTTTCGATTTCTGTATAAGCCATCTAACTTGGTTCTATGACCAGAAATTATACTCCTTATAGTGGCAAATTTCATGCTACTGGTCTGAAAATGAACGAATGTGAGTAGTCAGTGTAAGCTAGACCAGTGGTACCTTCACTTTGCTGTGCCTCAATATTGTTGTTATTTTTGTTTTTGTTTTTCTGATCTTTAAGTCACCAATCTTCTGAATCCTAATCTCTGAGATGATTCTAATGCAGGCATTTACAAGCACTTGGGAAATATTGGGCTAGGCTGATCCTCAATTGAAGGGAAAAACCCCAAACACCAAAAAGTAGTGGGTCAGTCAAACCATTTTCAGACAGCATGTACTACCCTATCATTTAATGATGTGTTCTGTTCCTAGTTTGCTAACACAGATCCTTGAAGAGTTTTCAAGCAAAGAGTAACTCATTATCTAGAAATCATGAAGACCCTCCCTAACTAAGCAAAGTGGACCTCATCTGCACCTAGAAAGCATATTTGTCATTCAAGTTGCTAAAATGTATTTTGATGGTCTACTCATGTTTCTGATTTTTCAATTATCTTATCTTCCAAAATCCTTGAGAGTAAGTGCAAGTTTTAATTCCTCTTGGAATCTACTATAGAATTTTGCATATATCCTCAATATATTTTTTTGTTCTGAAATGAACTAGACTATAGAAAAAAGACTCATGCTCACACAGTATCTCTTACATCTCAAAGAAGACCTCTTTGGTCTTCAATTTCCTCATGAAGGTGCTATACTAAATGATTTCTCTAGCTTTTTCCAGCTTTCATCTCTCAGCTACTATATATATTCACATATCATAAACTCACAAAGGCAGGATGAATAAGACTCCACTCTTAAGAAAACAATCTTAAATCAATCTTCCTAAATCAATTTCTCTTTGAAACAAATCCTGATCTGTTTAACAGCCACAGAGCTGAGCAATTTCTGAGGAAACTTGTGTTCTTTATAGCAAGAATCTAAACTATTCATGTCAACTTTAGAATCTTGCAGAGACATGAATTATACATATTATCTTCCACTTAACGTTGATCAGCCATCCATTTGACTTCTTTGGGGTGCATATTACCAGAAGTGGTTTTAATGTGCTCCAAAAAGAGCTGGAATCTTAATATTGAAGAGAAAAGAGAGTAACTCAAAAACTACTTTGCCAAAACTTTATGGTTGAAATTATATCCTAATGAGATTTTTATAAAACCCTTCAGTGTCCCTCTTTGATTTTAAGCAGATGCAACCTAAAATTACTCAAATATTTACATTTATGTCAATGACTTTAATCCATTTTGTCACTTAATTGTATAAAGCTATCTTCTACAAAATAGTATACTGGTATTTTGGAATAAATTGATTTTTTTTAAATGGACATGAATAAAAAAGCTACAGATGGGGTTTTATATACAGTGTTTGCTTGGTAGATGGAATATTGAATCCTTCACCCATTAAATGTATCCTCACCACAGATTTGCTGCACCTGCTATTTTACATTTCAGTATATTTCATACTGAATATTTATGGTCCTTTCAAATTAATATGGAGACGGACTAAATGGGTCAGAAACGGCCCAATGCTGACATCTACTGGACACACAAATGGATGCATCTGATTATCAAAAGACTCATAGGCCGCTTGAAAGTATAAAGATATAAGAAACGTTAAGTAAAACTTAACTTGCTTTACTTAATAAATATATATACTCGTTCTCTATAAATTCATGATCATCCCTAAACAAAGAATATCATTATATTCCAAAATGCCTAATGTTCAGAAGTTAGATACCATAAGACTCAGAAACCTAAGAGGCAGCAGAAAGAAATCACAATGTTCTCAATGGGGATGAGCTCAGGAATAATGCATTTCATCCACTGATAATGTCCTTCAACTACTAATCCAACCTCTTTAGTAACTGGTGCTTTCCATGTGTGTAAATAAGAAGGATAGTTCCAACCTGATCCTCTTTGTGTCTTGGGAAATTATGTGAACCCTGCTCTAACTGTCCTTCTTCCACACCAACATGGTTTCTTTGGCAGATTTGGGGGGGCTTCTATGAGCCCATTATGAATTATATCTTTCTTTTGCCAAGGCATATTCAATTTATAGAAAAGTTGTTACACCAGAAAGTCAGATAGCCAAGGGTTCAGTTTCTGGTTCAGTCTCTTATATACGTATCTGAGTGAATTAGGGAATTTTTTTTTAATTAAAATGCAAATAAACTGCATTTTACTTCACTGTTATCAAAATTAATAGCAATATGTGTGAAATAGATAATATGTCTAAAACGTAGGTGCTAACTAAATGCTGGTTATTGTTATCATTATCATCACCATCATTATTTTCAACTAACCCTATAGAATACCTAAAACTCAGATTCCACGACTGGATGAAGTCCTAAAAGACAGGTTGTTGTTATTCACTTTCAAAGTCCTATCCAACTCTTTGTGACCCCATGGACTGCAGCACACTAGGCTTCAAAGAGAAAGGCCATGGCTTATTTGTGTTTGTCATCATAGAGCCTGATGTGGTTACCAGACTCAAATGGGTGGTCCATAAATATTAATAGAACCTTATTTCTGAAGTGAGTATCAGGAATTCACTTGGCATTTTACAGAGATTACACAAGGATAAAACATATGGCTACACATGGGTGCGTGCTCAGTCATGTCCGACTCTTTGGGACCCCATGGACTACAGCCCACCAGGCTCATCTGTCCATGAAATTTTCCAGGCAAGAATACTGGAGTGAGTTGCCATTTCCTCCTCCAGGGGATCTTCCTAACCCAGGGATGAACCTGTATCCCCTATGTCTGCTGCATTAGCAGGTAGATTCTTTACCACTGAGCCACCTGGGAAGCCCAAAACATATGACTATATTCTTGGTTAAAAATATCACAAACAGAGAACAGTAATAAAAGGGCTAAGAAGATGACCAGCTTACTACTGCCAATTTTCAAAGCTAATACTGTGAAAATACACTCTTCTTATTACACCTCAGGAGGGCTTGAACTCATAGTATTCTGATGTATCATTTCCCTGGGCAATAGCATAGCAGAAAAGCAGTGCAGGGAAAGAAGATTCTACTGTTCTGGAACAGAGAAACTGACCCAGATACAGGACTGCTCCCTAGCTCACATAGCACATTCACAGTTCTGTTAATATGATCTTTGCCCTCCATCAGCTCTTATTCAAGGTTGTTCCTGCCACTAACCACAGACTCCCTCTCATTTCAGCTCTAATAAATGTTCAAGCTGGTAAACTTAACAACCGACAAAAATTGTAAAACTGAGCTTTATAAATACAGTTGAGAACCACATAATCAGGGATATTTCTCCAGATCACATAACTGAAACCTATATATCAAGATCCAAGGATACACTGTGGAATTCGATGGAGGAGGGATCTTGAAGAGGCATTTGGTCACATGTCATGTATTACATGTTTTCTGTTTAATTGCCATTGTAGGAGTGAATAATTTAACACAGTACAAACACAGTTGCATGAAAAATATGGGCTCTTTATTTTCTATCTCTGAGCTTATCATATTCTCAAATCCCCTATTTTATAGGGTAGTGGGGAAATTTAAACTTATCAAGTCAAGTAACTCAGTCATATTTACTTTAAATAATGATATTAACACAATATCTTCTGGTACTTGCAAAGTCTGTCAAGATTTCTGCCACATCCCCTTCTCTAAGACAACATAGCCCCTGGATATAAATATTATCTTAAGTGTGCTCATGGCAGAAGGAAGACAGATTCCTAAATCAAAGAGTTGTCCTTTGTTCTTTCCTTCAGAAACTTTTTGGCTTCCTTAAAAATGTTCCTTGCTCTTTATGATTATTCACTTCCCTGTAGTATATGCCATTGAAATTTGTGACTGGTAAAACTTGGTTGTTTTCTTATCACGACTCGTGATCTCCATGCCCACTCTGATGACTTGGCTTATTCTGGCATCATTCATACCATAAATTATTTTAAATCTTAGCTACATTCTCCATATGGCCCCTGCCCAAAGCAGGCTTTCTGGCTTTCTACTCTTAGCCATCCCTGCGTCATCTCCTCTAATTATACAAGGACATTCTGCATCCTTTCTATAGCACAAAGGAGCCAAAGGAGATGTCTGGTACCAAGACTTCTCTCTCCATAAATGTACCATACCATCACTCTCCTCAGCTCAGCACCCATACACACAGCAAAGGTGTTGCTGGTGATTCTATTATGTAATACCTTCCCAGAAGCCCAAAGAAAAAAATTGGGACACAAGTTCTTCTTACTTTAACTTCCACCATAAATTGTACATTTTCCATTTCCATATTTTGTTCCCACCTTTCAAGGATGACCAGGGTGGGACTGGGTAGGGCACACAGATAGAAATGATTAACATCTGATCTTTATGAATATTGCATAGGCAACAAAGTCGAAAACAGACAAATGGGATGGCATCAAACTAAAAAGCTTCTACACTGCAAAGGAACAGGAGAAAATACTTGTCAATGATATATCTGATAAGGGGTTAATGTCCAAAATATATAAGGAACTCTAATATATCAATAAACCTGAATGTGAAAGTCTCTTAGTCATGTCCGACTCTTTGTGAACCTATGGACTATACAGTCCATGGAATTCTCCAGGCCAGAATACTGGAGTGGGTAGCCTTTCCCTTTTCCAGGGGATCTTCCCAACCCAGGGATCAAACCCAGGTCTCCCATATTGCAGGCGGATTCTTTACCAGCTGAGCCACAAATAGCAAGAAACAAATAAACCAATTTAAAAATTGCAAAAGACTTGAATAGACACTTCTCAAAAGAATACATACAAATGGTCAACAAATATATAAAAATATACTCAACATCATTAACCATTAGGGAAAGGAAAAATTTAAACTACATGAGATACCAGAATGGCTATTAACAAAAAAAAACAAGACAGAGAAGTGTTGGTAATGATGTGGAAAAAAGAGAATCCTTGTACACTGTTGGTGGGAACGTAAATTGGTATAGCCACTCTGGAAAAGAGTATAGAGGTTTCTCAAAAAAACTAAAAATAGACCTACTATATGACCCAACAGTTTCACTCTCGGTATATAACTCAAAAAAAAAAAACTAATTTAAAAAGATACATTCATGCCAATATTCATAGCAGCATTATTTACAATTGCAAAGATATAGAAGTAACCTAAACTTCCATCAAGAGATGATTGGATAAAGAAGATGTGGTGCATACACACACACACACACATACACACACACAGTGAAATACTACCTAGTCATAAAAGGGACAAAATTTTGCCATTTGCAGCAACATGCATAAACTTGGAGGACATTATGCTCAGAGAAATAAGTAAAACAGAGAAAAACAAATGCTGTATATCACTTATATGTGGAATCTAACAAATACAGAAAACTAGTAAATATAACAAAAAAACAGCAGAATCTGAGGAGAGGGGAAGGATAATAAGGGAGGATAGAGGTGCAAATTACTGAGTATAAAACAGGCTATAAGGATGCATTGTACAACATGGAAAACATCAATATTTGGTAATAACTGTAAATGGATTGCAATCTTTAAAACCGTATACATGATAAAAAATTTTTTTTAAATACATGAAGTAAGAAGTGCTGACAAGAATGTAGAAAAAAGAGAATCCTTCTACACCATTGATGGAAATCCAAATTGGTATGAACATTATAGGAAACAATAGGGAGCTTCCTCAAAAAGTTAAAAATAGAGATGACCCACATTCTTACTTTGGGATATGTTTCTAAATGAAATGAAATTACCAACTTGAAAAGATAGCACTTCTATATTCATTGCAGCATTACTCATCACAGCCTAAAGATGGGAATAAAGTAAGTGTATGTCATGGCATATATATATATATATATATATAGAGAGAGAGAGAGAGAGAGAACTTCTTGATGAAAGTGAAAGAGGAGAGTGAAAAAGCTAGCCTAAAACTCAACATTCAAAAAACTAAGATCATGGCATCCGGTCCCATCACTTCATGGCAAATAGATGGGGAAACAATGGAAAAGTGACAGAATTTATTTTCTTGGGCTTCAAAATCACTGCAGATGGTGACTGCAGCCACAGAATTAAAAGACAGTTGTTCCTTAGAAGAAAAGGTATGACCAACATAGACAGCATATTAGAAAGCAGAGATATCACTTTGCCTACAAAGGTCTGTCTAGTCAAAGCCATGGTTTTTCCAGTAGTCATGTACAGATGTGAGAGTTTGACTATAAAGAGAGCTGAGCCCCAAAGAATTGATGCTTTTGAGCTGTGGTGTTAGAGAAGACTCTTCAGAGTTGTTTGGACTGTAAGGAGATCAATTCTAAGGGAAATCAACTCTGAATATTCATTAGAAGGACTGATGCTGAAGCTCCAATACTTTGGCCACTTGATGCAAAGAGTCAACTCATTAGAAAAGACCCGGATGCTGGGAAAGATTGAGGACAGGAGGACAAGGGGCTAACAGAGGATGAGATGGTTGGATGGCATCACTGACTCAATGGACATGAGTTTGAGCAAGCGCCAGGAGATGGCGAAGGACAGGGAAGCCTGGCATGCTGCAGTTTATGGGGTCGCAAAAAGTTGGACACAATTGAACAACTGAACAACAACAAATTATATATGTGTGTGAGTGTGTGACTATATATATATATGTTGTGTGTGTGTGTGTGAGAGTCGCTCAGTCATTGGGTTGGGAAGATACCCTGGAGACAGGAAAAGCTACCCACTACAGTATTTTGGCCTGGAGAATTTCATGGACTCTATAGTCCATGGGTTGCAAAGGGTCAAACACGACTGAGACCCCAGTTCAATTCCTGAGTCGGGGAATCAATTATATATATATATATATCAATAGAATATTTTTCAACCATGAGACAGAAGGAAATCCTGTCATTTGTGACAATATGGATGAAACTTGAGGACATTATGCTAAGTGAAATGCATCAGAAAGATAAAGACAAATATTGTGTGACCTCACTTATATGTGGAATCTAAAATAAAGTCAAGCAATGGCACCCCACCCCAGTACTTTTGCCTGGAAAATCCCATGGACGGAGGATCCTGGTGGGCTCCAGTCCATGGGGTCGCTGGGAGTCGGATACGACTGAGCGACTTCCCTTTCACTTTTCACTTTCATGCATTGGAGAAGGAAATGGCAACCCACTCCAGTATTCTTGCCTGGAGAATCCCAGGGACGGGGGAGCCTGGTGAGCTTCTGTCTATGGGGTCGCACAGAGTCGGACACGACTGAAGCAACTTAGCAGCAGCAGCAGCAGCAGCAGCAGAGTAAAACAGATTCCCAGGAACTGGAGAGGTTGGGGCTGGGGTGGATGGGGGAGGATGGTACAATAGGGAGAGGTTGTTCAAAGAGTACAAAGTTGCAGTTGTATAGTATGAATCAATTAGAGATCTAAGTAACAAACAGGCATGGTGACTGTACTTAATAATACTGTATAACACTGGAAACACCCTAAAAAAATATGGCTTTCAGAATCACTTATCACATCACACCAAAAAGAAAACAAAAGGTAGCTCTGTGAAAGAAAAGTTAATTAGCTTGACTGTAATCGTCATTTTATTATGTATTTCAAATCATCACATTGTATGCTTTAAATATATTTTTATTAAATTATGTAAATTTTAAAAAATTTAATATATAAATTTTAAGAATTTTTTTAAAAAGAGCATGAGATGGAATGCATACAAGAAGGATGTGTGTTTATTCAATGGAACACTATAGAACAATACCAATAACAATTTTAAACCACATGAAATAATATGGAAGAACCTCACAAACAAAATGTTGAAGAAGCTAGACACAAAAGAGACTATAGCTTAGCCTGTCTCTCTAAACAGAGAAAGAAAAAAAAGCAGGCAAGGCTTTTGTACTAGAATAAGTTAGTGGTTATCCTTGGTGGAGAGAGGGATAACCAATAGAAAGGAGACAAGGGGGCTTCTGAGGTACTAATACTTAAAGTTTTATGATTGAGGTACATCTGATTATATGGCGTACTTTGTGAAAATTCATTGACCTGTGCACTTAACGATACATGTACTTTTCTGTATATATTGTATGTCAGTAAATGTTTAAAATAATTCTGCTACTCCTATAAGGGTGTCTTTAAGCAAGCTGCATTCTCTTTTTAAGAAAAATTTCTCAATGCAAAAATAGGTGTACTACTGTTTACACTCAAAATTTCTTGTGAAGATAAAATGAAATAAAATTATACAAATTGCCAAATACCTAGCAAGTGTACAATAGAACCCTCCCTATAATTTTGAAGAATAAATATCTCCAGAAATGGTGATTCTTAAAGCTATTATCATAACCTGGGACATTAATTAATATCTTAATCCAAATAAATTGACAGCCATTCGCTCAGTATAGTGAGCACTGGTAAAAACCAAAAGCTATGGCCAGATACGGCTAAAATACAGTTCCCACCTCCAAGAAACGTTCAGCATACTCATCAGCTTAAACCTACTATGTAGTAAAGTGACATGTTAGTAAGAAAAAAAGGGTAGTAGAAAAGAAGAAAGTGCTGTTTGGGAAGCTTTCAATCACAAATAGATTAAAACAACTTAAAATAATAATAAATTATGTAATAAATCCCTGTGTTAACTCAGCAGCATAATGACTTCTTTGGGGATCCACCAAAGTCCTTTTTTATATTTTAGTGTATAATTATCCCGGAGAAGGCAATAGCACCCCACTCCAGTACTTTTGCCTAGAAAATCCCATGGATGGAGGAGCCTGGTAGGCTGCAGTCCATGGGGTCGCTAGAGTTGGACACGACTGAGCAATTTCCCTTTCACTTTTCACTTTCATGCATTGGAGAAGGAAATGGCAACCCACTCCAGTGTTCTTGCCTGGAGAATCCCAGTGACGGGGAAGCCTGGTGGGCTGCCGTCTATGGGGTTGCACAGAGTCAGACACGATTAAAGTGACTTAGCAGCAGTATAATTATCCATGTGTCTGTTTTGTTTTTGAGCCAGTCCTCTGCATTGCTATAATAAAGCTGACATGGTTCCAGGTATTACGTCTAGGCATGGTGAAGTCCAAGATATCTTCCAAGAAGGAATAAGAAAGAAATATGACTATTGGGTAGCAACCAGTCATCTTAGCTATAGGGTTCTACAATGCTGAGGGCAAGGAGGAAAGTCATAATTAAAATTTAGCCCTTTCATCACTGGAATAATTAGTAATGTTGTTCTTGTAAGGTGCTTCTAGTTGTAGGGTAACTTATCCTGAAAAAAAGTCTTTATTAAAAAGACTGGCCTGTTACTGCCATCACTACCTGTGGCTTAGGAAAGGTTAGAGAAAGCCTAAGTCAAGTTTACTGGTCAGTTTTGTCTTTATAACCTTGGTCTATGAAGGTAGATATGCTTCAGATTGTTGGTCACTTCTCACAACCTGAGTCCATACACATAGTAATAAATAGCAAGAAACCATCTTTGAATATAGTCAAACAGAGAGATGAAATTTCAGCCAAATACAACACTACAATATGTGCCTATGCTGCCTCAAGGCAGAGCTAAGCAATGGGATTTCCTTATTAACATTAGGCCTACAAAGTGATTTATTAAAATTACTGAATCAAATTAAGAACTAGGAGGCAGAAACATAGTTAAATGGATGCCAAGTACATCTCAAATACTCATGCCAGTCAGTCACTCAAATTCCTGCTTCCTTCACCTCATCTTAGCTGCCAACAGTATCTCCAACAGCCATAGGCAAATACACCCAGTCATACTGCACAATACAAAGGGATTCCTTTTTGTTAGTAGTGGTTTTTTGTTGTGTTCTCTGACTCCCTCACTTAAACTTAGGAAAAATAATCTAGAATCACCAGGTCTGAATTTCTGGATTTCTTCACCTCCACAACTGCATTAATCATATGGATATGAATTTCATTTATTTCTTTTGCCCAGCCCACCTTCCAAGGGAGAAGAGAATGGGTTAGAAGCCACAACTCAGTTAGGAAACGAAAAAATAAATATATAATAATGTATAAATTCTGTACTTAGTTGAAAATCTTATTCAAAATCAAGACAATGTCGTTAATGAATGGATGCTTTAGAACTGTGGTGTTGGAGAAGACTCTTGAGGGTCCCTTGGAGTGCAAGGAGATCAAACGAGTCAATCCTAAAGGAAATCGGTCCTGAACATTCATTGGAAGGACTGATGATAAAGCTGAAACTCCAATACTTTGGCCACCTAATGCAAAGAACTGACTCCTTGGAAAAGACTCTAATGCTGGGAAAGATCGAAGGCAGGAAGAGAAGAGGCTGACAGAGGATGAGATGGTTGGATAGCATCACTGACTTGATGGACATGAGTTTGAGCAAGCTCTGGGAGTTGGTAATGGACAGGGAAGCCTAGTGTGCTGCAGTCCATAGGGTTGCAAAGAGTCAAACATTATTGAGCCACTGAATTGAAAGGCAAATTCTATAGATTTCTTTCCCTCTTTCTGGAGAAAGTTAGAAGTGGGCAGAGAAAATAGAGGATAAGGAAAATAAAAAGCTATCTCTTATATGTAGAAACACTGGGGTACTTTCCTAGTGGCTCAGTGGTAAAGAATCCACTTGTTAGTGTGGAAGTTGCAGGTTCAATCCCTGATGGGGGAGATCCCCTGGAGAAGGGAATGGTCACCCATTCCAGTATTCTTGCCTGAAGAATCCAATGAACAGAGAAGCCTGGCGGGCTACGGTCCATGGGGTTGCAAAGAGTCAGACACAACTTAACAGACTGAGCATGTACATATGCATAGGAACACTGGGACACCTAGATCTAAAGCCATATTTCTTTGTTGGTCACATTGTTCTTTGAATAAGTGTTTCCATCTATTCTAACCAGATCATCTCCTACCTTACTTAAAATTAACATTTTCTACCAAGCTCTTGTGTCTGTGATAAATGTGGGGAAGACAATTTTTCATGGTACATATTAGGCTATTGTAGGGGAGGAATATTCTAGGTAGATCAGTAATTGCCTGTGAAATCCAAATCTTCTAAATTAAACTATTCCACAACTAGATCATACTCTTTAGACATTCATGTTTTGAACTACAGAACTTTTTTTCAGTTATGGAAGACTGACCTATTGGTAGAAAAAAATGACCCTAAGACAACCACTATAAAACTGGCCACTGACATTTATGGCCCAACTGGAAAAGATGGACAAATCAGACAAATTATTTTTTCAGTAACTTAAACAGAGCCAATAGAATCTGCTGGTTGAAATAGAAAGGAAAAAACATATGAGGTGTAACTAGTCACATTAATGTAAAAATACTAGAGTAAAACTACATGAGCTGTTCTTACTGAAGTCCTTAAAACCACACAAATAGAGAATCACCCTTCTGCTCCATTCTCGATGTGGCATGACTTTCTTTCCTAGTTCATTCATTCATGCAAAAAGCATATTTTGACAACTGCTAGTACTAAGCATAATAGTAAGCTCTGAAGATGTAATACTGACCATGACAAATGTGATCACTGCTCTTACAGAACTTGCAGTGCAGTGGTGAAAATACACTCTGAATAGGAAGATGAACAGGAAGCTGTGAGTATTTAACAGGGACATTTAACCTAGCTTTTTCAATAGTGAGGGATCATCTATCTCCATGTTTCAAAATTCTTCGCATATTTCAAGCCTTCACTAATAACCCAGTTGGAAATAAACGCACTCTCTTCTGAACCTATTGATCCCACTTCAATCATAGCACTTCGTTTATCCCATCCTAGCTTTTACTGCATTGTTTTCAGGTCTCATCCTTTACTGATCTCAACTCTTTGAGGAAAGTAACAATGTCTCATTCATCTTTGTATTCCTCCAGCACCTAGAACAGTACTTTATATTCAGCAGGTTTTCAGAAATGAAGTTAAGAAAGCCCTCCAGTGTAATGTCTCTAAAAAAGTCATGAAACAAGGAAAATTTCTCTAATGATAATTTTTTTTTCATTATTATAGTTTATCTTTCTGTGGGAGTCATTTCCAAATCCATAGGTGTTCAAGTAAAGAACAAACTGTTTGCCTTGAGTCCCAAGAGATAAATCAGTGATGCTTTAAACTATTGCTAGTTGAACAAGGAGATCAAACCAGTCAAACCTAAAGGAAATCAACCCTAAATATTCTTTGGAAGACTGATGCTAAAGCTGAAGCTTCAATACTCTGGCCACCTGATGCGAAGAAGTGACTCATTAGAAAAGATCCTGATGCTAGGAAATATGGAAGGCAAAATGAGAAGGGGGCAGCAGAGGATGAGATTGTTAGATAGCATCACTGACTCAATGGACATGAACAAACTGGGAAATAGTGAAGAACAAGGAAACCTGGCCTGCGGCAGTACATGCTTCAAAGAGTCAGACAAAACTTAAGTGACTGAACAATAACAACGGAAAGAGTAAGGGAAGAGTTATGTTTCTAAATACATGAAGTCCAGAAGGAAAAGCTGATCCACAAAAGAAGGGCCTCTGGTGGAAAAATGAATTGATTAGTACTATTGTGGTTGCAAGTTACAGAAACTAACTAAAACTGATCTGGAAATGTATTTAAATGAGCTTGGAAATACTGTTGGTGCTCAGTATGGGCTCAAGGGAAACTGGAATCAAAAATTCAAATGCTATTAGGATTTATTCTCTGGCTTCTCTCAGCATACCAGTATCACTCTTTCTTATAAACTTGCCTTTGCTCCTCAGACCCAATTTTAACTTGGGTTACATCTGCAAAGACCCTATTTCCAAATACAGTCACATCCCCAGGGTTAGCAGGGATATCTGGGGCTGGGAACGGGTTAGGACTTGAACATATATTTGAGGAGGGCACAATTCAACCCAGTACATGTACTCATGGAGATACAGGCTCATGTCTCAGTCCTGAGTCCAAATTCTATTGAAATAAACTCAATGATTGTGGTATAGATGCTTACCACTTGCTCAACCACATTTTAAGGGAATATGGCCACACTTAATCAACATAGTAATTCCTGCTACAGTCATGTGGACAGTAGTTAGGAAAATCCCTAGAAATGGAAAAACAGGTAATAAATTCCATAGATATCCACTTTCCAGAAGAAAGAACAATCAAAGTACAAATCTATGTTAGCAAGTTTTATGGGACTAAGGACCCAATATCTCAGCCAAAGAGCTCCCCCTCAAAATATTTGCTGGACCAGTTTTCTGTTTCTCATGAAAGTCTCACAAAATTGATCAGGTTCCTAACTTTTTTTTTTTAAATCTCTGGTATCCTTGGGTAAAAAATAGTAAGTAGCTCTGGCTACACTGTTGAGAACAAACAATGGAAAAGGAAGGAAACAAAAAAGGAAAATAGTTTATCTTATTGAAATAATCAAGACAAGAAATAACCAGGATGGTAATGGTAGACTTGATGAGAAGTTATCAAATTCTGTATAATTTTAAAAGCAGAGATGACAAGATTTGCTAATGTGAAAGAGAATAAAGGATGAGTCCAAGGTTTTGACCTATGCAACTGGAAGTTTGGCATTGCCATTTACTAAGATGAGTCAGCAGAGAAGGCAATGGCAACCCACTCCAGTACTCTCCCCTGGAAAATCCCATGGACAGAGGAGCCTGGTAGGCTGCAGTCCATGGGGTCGCTAAGAGTTGGACACGACTGAGCGATGTCACTTTCACTTTTCACTTTCATGCATTGGAGAAGGAAATGGCAACCTACTCCAGTGTTCTTGCCTGGAAAATCCCAGGGACGGCGGAGCCTGGTGGGCTGCCATATCTATGGGGTCGCACAGAGTCAGACACGACTGAAGCGACTTAGCAGCAGCAGCAGCAGCAACAGCAAGATGAGTCAGATTACAGTTGAAACTGATTTTGGAAACTGATTATGGAGTGATGTTTTAGGCATGTTATATTTGAGAAGTTAATCATATATTCAAGTAAAAATATGCTTAAAGCAGTTATTCACAGATGGTCCAGGTTAAAGCAAGAGGGCAAGTTAGTTGGAAAGTTATCAGCTTAAATGCTCATCAAGTCATGAAACCAAATGAGATCACAGAATGATCAAACATAAAGAGAACAAAGAAGTGAGCCCCAGGGCACTAACAATAGCCTTATAAATTGATTATTATTCCATTTTACTCATAAGGAAACAAAGGGTCAAACACGGTAAATAACTCAACAAGACCACACAGTTGGTAAGCTAAAGAGCCAAATATCAAACAAGGACTGCCTAAGGCCATTATACCACATTCTATATGGTGGCAAAACAGCTCTAAAATCTGGCAATGAGAGTAGTAATCTCAGTTATACATTCCCAAAGACTCTCTAGGTCACTATAACCCAAGTACTTTTCCGACACCAAATCGTCCCTGGGGAGTTTGTAAAAATAATCATTTGAGGCCCCACTCCCTAAGTTTCTGATGTGGTAAACCTGGAGAGGGGTTTATGAAAGGTGTTTTTTGGTTTTTTTTTTAGTGTCAACAAGAGGGATCTCATAGCCAAGTTTGGGACAACTCATTTGAAAGACATCAGACAAAAATGTGTGAATCAAATGGGCAAACGAAATATGCACACTTTCTTGAAGCTTGTTGCAGAGACACCATCAACTCTCAGCTGAACAAGTAGACAGAACTGATGGGGAGGGAGAATCACTCTAGACACCACACCAGTCCAAGAGAAAGGATGCAGTTTCTCAAGAAAACGTGCAGGTCATCCACACAGAGAACTATTCTTCTGCTGATGCTACATAAAATTAAATGACCTTTATGATCATCACAGGTGCCTCCTATTCAGTGGATTGTCAGTAGTTCCCAGCCTTGAACACACCTAGGTATAATCAGAGTTATTTTATAAAATACATTATTTCTAAGCTATACCCAAATCCAATGATTTGAAACCTCAAAGATCCAGGAATCTGTCTTTTGCAAGCTTCCTAGAAGATTTATATGAACTCAGTCCAGAATCAGTTTATGAACCCATATATTAGAACCATTGCCACTAACGCATGTATATGGAATTTAGAAGATGGTAACAATAACCCTATATACGAGACAGCAAAAGAGATACTGATGTATAGAACAGTCTTTTGGACTCTGTGGGAGAGGGAGAGGGTGGGATGATTTGGGAGAATGGCATTGAAACATGTATAATATCATATATGAAATGAGTCGCCAGTCCAGGTTCGATGCACGATATTGGATGCTTGGGGCTGGTGCACTGGGACGACCCAGAGGGATGGTATGGGGAGGGAGGAAGGAGGAGGGTTTGGGATGGGGAACACATGTATACCTGTGGCGGATTCATTTTGATATATGGCAAAACCAATACAATATTGTAAAGTTAAAAAATAAAATTAAAAAAAAAAGAAAGTTAAACAAAAAAGAACCATTGCTATTGAGAATTAAAGCCCCTATGTCTTTTTTGGTTGTCCTCATATTAAGCTAGGAATCCCTCATTGACTGGCACACAAATTCTTTGTGTCTTTTTGGACATAAATGCAGATTATTGAGAGTCCCTTGGACTGCAGGGAGATCTAACCAGTCCATTCTGAAGGAGATCAGCCCTGGGATTTCTTTGGAAGGAAAGATGCTAAAGCTGAAACTCCAGTATTTTGGCCACCCCATGCGAAGAGTTAACTCACTGGAAAAGACTCTGATGCTGGGAGGGATTGTGGGCAGGAGGAGAAGGGGAGGACAGAGGATGAGATGGCTGGACGGCATCACTGACTCAATGGATGTGAGTCTCAGTGAACTCTAGGAGTTGATGATGGACAGGGAAGCCTAGCGTGCTGCGATTCATGGGGTCACAAAGAGTCAGACACGACTGAGCGACTGAACTGAACTGAACTGAATCTTACATTGTTCAAGATGGTAACCACTAGCCACTTGAAATGTGGCTAGTCCAAATTTAAATGTGCTGTGTGACTGTATGTCACATTGAATTTCAAAGACTTAGTAAAAAAAAAAAAAGAGTTAAAAAAAGGATGTAAACTTATCTCATTAACAACTTTATGTCTACTATATGTTGAAATAGTACTTTGGATTAAATAAAATATGTGATTAAAGTTAATATCTGTTTCATTTTACTCTTTTCAATGTATTGATACTTCCTAAAATGTGTTATTTTAATTATTACTTACGTGTCTCCTTCTTGATTTTCTCATTGTTAATCACAGTCCTATATTCTGAATGCCCATATGGGCAATGTCCATTGCCCATAACTCTATGAAAGACTTGTCATAAGATATTCCGATTATCTTTCTACATGTCAGTCAGTCTCCACCACCAGACTGTGAGCAGCTCGAGGACACGGCACCAGCCTTATTTACCTGTCTCCTTTGGACCTAGCACAATGCATGGCGCCCGACAGATGTTCACGAACAGCTAATTTCTTTGCCTGCCTTGCCCAGAGCCTCACAGATTGTTAATTGCAGAGTGCAGCCTCTAACTCAGGTTGCTTGACTTCTGCTCTAATATGCTATCTACGACATCCCACTGCCTTACACCCTTTCTCTAAAGATTTGCACAAGAAGCAAATTGAAGTAAAACTCAAATCAGTCTAATTTACTACTCATTAGCAGTTTTTATGAAGACTGGTTATAGAAGAGATTGAAACCCAAAGCTAATGTGACATTTTGAATTATCTCAAGTTGTCACTTTTCCATGCTGTGCTTCACTCTCATTAGGAAAAGTAATCAAGATCTGGGCCTATTATTATACTGTGTCCCTCCCTGTTATTAAAGCTTAGCACTCAGAGGTGTCTAATGCTCATGTTGATGCTATACTTTTCTTACTGGCACAAAAAGTTGTCTATTTATTTTTCCTCTGATTAATGTTTTGGAATTTTCCCCTTTTTCAGACTACTTCCTCAGCTTGCCAATTAGAACACATATTAATTTTCTCCAAAGCACCTGCTTCATAACATGATAGATACATTCAGATTCTTTTTAGTGGAGAAACAGGCAAGAGCAGGTAAATGAGCATATATACACAGTGCAACATCAAGGGTCAGAGTTCAGTTATCTGTAGCCAGAAACCTGAATTCATCCTATGTAAGTGAGAATCATCCAAAATTGCATATGATCCTGCAAAAGAAGTACCATGCTAGTCAGTAGGAATAATCATTTCACCATGCCACCCCAGGGGTCCTGCCAGCCCTGGCCAGCGCCAATCATGTGAGAGAGAAAATTAAATGTTTCAAGGGAAACACCTAAAGGAGGAGGGTGTCCCTGAGGGACTTAGGTGGCACTGGCTATAATAGACTGAATTTAGGGATAAAGGATTTTAACATATCCCTCAAGCATAGACTAGAGAGTAAATAATATTCTTAAGGAAAATATAACACAGTAGAAAGGAACTCCACAGCCCATTCCAGGTGATGGCACTTGTGTAGCTATGTCCTAACTTAACACCTTTTGGGTGCATTTTAGGCTATGTTTCTTTTAATATTCAGATAAACATAACTCTGAACCCAACTTTCCACCAGAAGTATGTCCTGAAAGGCTCCCTGGGTTATCCCTCCAGGGTTTACTTATGTATTTCAAGTTTGGTCCCTCTTGTTTTACCTGTGTAATAAATATACTGGCATATCTACTTGAGTGCTGAAAGCTGGTTTGGAGACTTAAAAATTTTTTCTCCTAAAAAACACTTTAGGCCCTCATGAAATTTGCACACTCCCACTCCAGTGACCTCCAGAGTCCTAAAGGTAGGACTGTCCTTATCAAATAAAAAATACACCTTATTTTACATTATATTCCATTATTATTCCATACACTCAACTTGATTAAAGTACTGTTAATTGCTCAGTCATGTCTAGCTCTTTGCAACCCCATGGACTGTAGCCTCTGTCCATGGAATTATCCAGACAAAAATACTGGAGTGGGTTACCATTTCCTTCTCCAATGATCTCCTCAACCCAGGGATCAAACCTGGGTCTTCTGCATAGCAGGCAGATTCTTTACCATCTGAAAGTACACAGTGTTGGCAAGTATTACTAACACAAAGTAATGGTGCCTAAGTTTGTCTGTGTCACCATTTTTTTCACTTCTAGTGATACGGTATAGCACAAAAAGCATACCGTTTGAACCTTTTAGAACAGGACTCAAACCCTCCCTTCATGATTTATTAACTGGGAAACATTAGTACGTTATTTCATCTCTTGGGTTTTAGATTTTCTTTTCTGTAAAATAGGGTTAATAATATCTGCCTAGTAGGATAATTGTGAAGGCTAACTAGGATAATGTATGTGAAAGTGAAGTAGCTCAGTCGTGTCCAACTCTTTGCAAACCCGTGGACTATATAGCCTGCCAGGCTCCTCCCTCCATGGGATTCTCCAGGCAAGAATACTGGAGTGGGTTGCCATTTCCTTCTATGTGAGGTCCTTGCCAAATAACAGGCAGCAGTATTCATTGGTAAACTGCCGTCCTACTTTCCTCATCCAGTGGCTTCTGGGCCTCTGATCCTAGCACAGGGTGCTTCTGATTAATGTGGCTTCCTGGCTCCAGAAAAGTCCATGTTCACATTTCCAAATTCATAGTCTTCCTTTCCCAAGGAATCTATGGCTTTACAATTCCGAAAAAAAAATTTTTTCTGTTAATGGCAATGACAGGAATAAAAGGTTAATTCAGAGAATAACCAGATTCTAACCTAGACTAGGAGCAAGGTCTGACTTCACCACTAACAGGTAGACAAGCAGGCATAGAAAAAAGGCACCACATTCTACAATCACCACATCCTGCTTTTTACACAGCTTTCTCCACTGTCTTCGCATCATCAGATCAGATCAGTCACTCAGTCGTGTCCAACTCTTCGCGACCCCATGAACCGCAGCACGCCAGGCCTCCCTGTCCATCACCAGCTCCTGGAGGTCACTCAGACTCACGTCCATTGAGTCAGTGATGCCATCCAGCCATCTCATCCTCTGTTGTCCCCTTCTCCTCCTGCCCCCAATCCCTCCCAGCATCAGAGTCCTCTCCAATGAGTCAACTCTTCGCACGAGGTGGCCAAAATACTGGAGTTTCAGCTTTAGCATCATTCCTTGCAAAGAAATCCCAGGGCTGATCTCCTTCAGAATGGACTGGTTGAATCTCCTTGCAGTCCAAGGGACTCTCAAGAGTCTTCTCTAACACCACAGTTCAAAAGCATCAATTCTTCGGCGCTCAGCCTTCTTCACAGTCCAGCTCTCACATCCATACATGACCACAGGAAAGACCACAGCCTTGACTAGGCGAACCTTCGTTGGCAAAGTGATGTCTCTGCTTTTGAATATGCTATCTAGGTTGGTCATAACTTTCCTTCCAAGGAGTAAGCGTCTTTTAATTTCATGGCTGCACTCACCATCTGCAGTGATTTTGGAGCCCAGAAAAAGAAAGTCTGACACTGTTTCCACTGTTTCCCCATCTATTTCCCATCATAGTCTTATGCATAAGTGAAAGTGAAAAGTGAAAGTATTAGTTGCTCAGTTGTGTCTGACTCTTTCGGACCCCATGGATTGTAGCCCCCAGGCTCCTCTGTCCATGGAATTCTCCAGGCAAAAATATGGATAGTATTGTCATTTCCTTCTCCAGGGGACCTTTCTGACCCAAGCATCAAACCAAGGTCTCCTGCATTGCAGGTAGATTCTTTACCATCTGAGTCACAAAGAAGTCTTATACATAAAGCCACCTCAAAAATAGTGTCAAGCTGTTTCTGAAAGTTTACAGAGCAAACATTCCTATTCAATGGGAAATTGTTGCTGTACTTTAAAAATACAGACTGTGACCTGCCAATATTGGCTAAATCTTATTGCAGATTGACACTGTGTGTATATAATCAAATATTTTGACCAGAACTAAGACTTTGTGCATATAGCTTAGTTCACTTAGAGAATTTCAAGATAAATGAACATCTCAGTGGTTAAAAAAAAGTCAGAAAGATAATAAATACAGTGTTTGCATATAGAAATAACTTCAAAAAGAAAGCTAAAGTTTTGAAATGTAATTCTTTCCTCTAAAGTGGGTAAATATTCAATATCTTAATTTGCTTGTCATTGGCTAAACACCTGTGTGATTGTGTGTCTGTGTATATGTGTAACCTCTAATTAAAAGCAGGCTTTAAGCTGTGGTACATATACATAATGGAGTATTACTCAGCCATTAAAAAGAATACATTTGAATCAGTTCTAATGAGGTGGATGAAACTGAAACCTATTATACAGAGTGAAGTAAGCCAGAAAGAAAAACACCAATACAGTATACTAATGTATATATATATATGGAATTTAGAAAGATGGTAATGATAACCCTGTATGCGAGACAGCAAAAGAGACACAAATGTATAGAACAGTCTTCTGGACTCTGTAGGAGAGGGAGAGGGTGGGATGATTTGGGAGAATGGCATTAAAACATGTATAATTTCATATAAGAAATGAATTGCCATTCCAGGTTTGATGCAGGATATAAGATGCTTGGGGCTGATGCACTGAGATGACCCAGAGGGATGGTACAGGGAGGGAGGTAGGAGGGGGTTCAGGAAGGGGAACACATGTACATCCATGGTAGATTCATGTTGATGAATGGCAAAACCAATACAATATTTTAAAGTAATTAGCCTCCAATTAAAATAAATAAATTTAATTTTTTTAAAGCAGGCCTTTAGTCTGTATAAGAGTTCTAAACAAAATTAATCATCATGGAAGATGATGAAACAAAGAATTTTAGGTTTCTTTCCAAATATATCAGTCCTCCTTATAATCTTGCATTTCTCATTTCCATAGCTTGTATTCATTCATTAATTCAATAAATATTGTGCACTTACTATCTCAGAAACTTAAACAGTTCTCATGATGTTTACACCTTATAAGGAGGGAGAGATCTTTTTAAAAGATGTCTAATATGATGTCAAGTAGTAAAATGTGTTAGAAAAAATAAACTATGTAAGGTAAGGGTATAAAGAGATCATGGAAGGTCTATTTTAGATAGGGCAACAAGGGGAAATCCTCCTGAGGAGGGGGCATCTAACCAGACTTGAGACAAGTGAGAGAGTTCAGTTGGTTATCTGGAGGAAGCCATTACAGTATGCAGGCCAAGAAGCAACAGTTAGAACCAGACATGAAACAACAGACTGGTTCAAAATTGGGAAAGGGGTACTTCAAAGTATATTGTCACCCCACTTATTTAACTTATTTACAGAGTGTATCATGTGAAATGCCAGGCACAAACTGGAATCAAGATTGCCAGGAGAAATATCAACAACCTCAGATATGCAGATGATACCACTCTAACGGCAGAAAGGGAAGAGGAACTAAAGAGCCTTTGAGGAGGGTGAAAGAAGACAGTGAAAAAGTTGGCTTAAAACTCAATGTTCAAAAAACTAAGTCCATGGCTTCCAGTCCCATCACTTAATGGCAAATAGATAGGGGAAAAGTGGAAGCAGTCATAGATTTTATTTTATTGGGCTCCAAAAACACTGCAGATGGTGACTCCAGCCATGAAATGAAAAGATGCTTACTCCTTGAAAGGAAAGCTGTGATAAACCTAGACAGCATATTAAAAAGCAGAGACATCACTTTGCTGACAAAGGTCCATCTAATCAAAGACATAGTTTTACCAGTAGTCACATTTGGATGTGAGAGTTGGACCACAAAAAAGGCTGAGCACCAAAGAATTTGATACTTTCTAATTGTGCTTAATGCTCAACATTCAGAAAATGAACATCATGGCATGCGGTCCCATCACTTCATGGGAAATAGATGGGGAAACAGTGGAAACAGTGTCAGACTTTATTTTTGTGGGCTCCAAAATCACTGCAGATGGTGACTGCAGCCATGAAATTAAAAGACGCTTACTCCTTGGAAGGAAAGTTTTGACCAACCTAGATAGCATATTCAAAAGCAGAGACATTACTTTGCCAACAAAGGTCTGTCTAGTCAAGGCTATGGTTTTTCCTGTGGTCATGTATGGATATGAGAGTTGGACTGTGAAGAAGGCTGAGCACTGAAGAATTGATGCTTTTGAACTGTGGTGTTGGAGAAGACTCTTGAGAGTCCCTTGAACTGCAAGGAGATCCAACCAGTCCATTCTGAAGGAGATCAGCCCTGGGATTTCTTTGGAGGGAATGATGTTGAAGCTGAAACTCCAGTACTTTGGCCACCTCATGCGAAGAGTTGACTCATTGGAAAAGACTCTGATGCTGGGAGGGATTGAGGGCAGGAGGAGAAGGGGACAACAGAGGATGAGATGGCTGGATGGCATCACTGACTCAATGGACGTGAGTCTGAGTGAACTCTGGGAGTTGGTGATGGACAGGGAGGCCTGGCGTGCTGCAGTTCATGGGATCACAAAGATTCGGACACAACTGAGCGACTGAACTGAACTGAATTGTGGTGAAGGAGATGATTCTTGAGAGTACCTTGAACTGCAAGGAAATCAAATCAGTTAATCCTAGAGGAAATTAGTCCTGAATATTCACTGGAAGGACTGAGGCTGGAGCTGAAAACTCCAATACTTTGGCCACCTGATGAGAAGAGCTGACTCATTTGAAAAGACCCTGCCACTGGTAAAGATTGAGGTCAGAAGGAAAAGGGGATGACAGAGGATGAGATGGTTATATGGCATCACTGACTAAATGGACATGAGTTTGAGCAAACTCAAGAATATAGTGAAGGACAGGGAAGCCTGGAGTACTGCCATCCAAGGGGTCGCAAAGAGTCAGACACTACTTAGCAACTGAATGGCAACAAATCACCCTCAGAGGTAACTGAAGTCCTGAAGCTGGAGCAGGGTGCTGAGAATCATTCAGGAGCTGTCATTGTTAAGGAGGAAACAAGGATATCCTAGCTATCAGCCCCTCTTCTACTCTAGTGGTAAGGGGTCCTCAGCTCTTTCAGAACGAGTCACCATGGCATTTGATGCAGAAGAGAGCCATACTCCTGGAGGCACAGAGGTATATGTAAAGGAAGGAAGGTAACGAGTCATCCTGTGGACAGTGGATACTAGAAGTAGGGGACATACACATTAAGAAGTTTTTTAGCTGAGGTCAAATTATATTAAACTTAAAAATTTTACTGGAAGGCAGTCCTGAACATACAAATTATTATTTAGCTTTTTAATTATTTCCTAATATAGACATCTTTTCATTCCCAATATATCTCTAGGAATTAAAAAAGCCCCTAAATTACTATTCAAGGTTTTAAGTGAAAAAGATGAAAATACCATAAATGTATAAGCTGGAGAGAGTACTATGCCAATTTTTGCATGAAATTTATTTGCAAAAAGCAAATGTCAACTTTAAGATCTCAAAATGGAATATAAGATGATACTACTGTATTTAATTCATAATGGCATTTAAGAATGCTACAATGAGACACATTACAAAATTGCAAATGATTTCAGGTTCTGTACATATGGATGGATCTTCCTAAGGTGTGTAAGTGCTGAGAGTCAATAGGTTAAAACAAATACACTGTACATGACATTAATTCAAGTTAAAAGTTTTAAAATGGAAAGTGCTCTTCCACTAAATGTAATGTTGTTCCCTAACAAACTGCCAAATCATGCCCTTGTCAGGAAAAATAAGCAGAATAACAAAAGATGTTCCCCCAAGTGCCTGAGAGCAAAGTGTAGCATATTAACTAAATCACATCTTTCAAACTGCACTGTTCCTCCCTCCTGCTAGGCAGAATATGTGAGCAGCATCGCTCCACGCCATTTCTGTAGTCACACAACTCAGCAAAGCTACGACGCTACAACAGGAGGGCTCAGAAGCCTGCACACATTCATAACAAGAGGTCATGCCATCTCTGCTCCTCTGAAGATACCAGAGATGCCTTCTAAATCTTACAAGATACAGCCTGATCTAAGGCCCTGAACTCCTGAGAGTGAGAATTGATGGGATTAGGCAAGAGTACAGTGCTAAGACTTCTTGCTCACTCTAATATCAATCATTCAAAAGCATTGTTCTTACATCAAAAGCTCCTGGAGTACATTTCTTCCATTGCCATCATAGGATAGTTCCCTTACTATTTGGTCTTCTTTTTATTCAAGCTACAACACACACCTTCCCTAAAGACCCACTACTTCCCCTCCAGCGTGGCAAGACCTCTTCCCCTCCTCCCATAGAACGCAGATAAAAATGATATCAAAACTGATGCCTGATCTTATTACAGGCATGTTTCCAATGGAAGTTTCAAACTGCAGAGAGTTTCTCTAAGGAGGAAAGAAAGGAGTTGATAAATATTCATATTTAAGAAGGAAGCCCAGGAAGGAACATTCTGGGCTTTATTTTATATCACTTTATTTATATCACTTTGATAGACTCTGACAACTGAGTCCAGCTGGACACCATCCTTTATTATCCTATTAAAAAAAAAATCACCACCATTTTATTTCCAGTAGTGACAAAGCCTTTAGAATGACTCTAGTCCCCTCTAACAGGTCTACAGGAAGATTCATTTTTCTGGTGGCTGAAATCATCATAAGCATGACCTTCCCTTGAGCCCAAGCATAGATGAACAGCTATGAGACCTGGTGAGGAGCGAGGCAGGCATGGGTAATGTGGAAGAATTTATGTTAAGTCAGAACACCTATACTCTGGTTCTGTGCTGTGCTTAGTCACTCAGTCATGTCCGACTCTTTGAGACCCCACAGATTGTAGCCCGCCAGGCTTCTCTGTCCATAGGGATTCTCCAGGCAAGAATACTGGAGAGGGTCACCATGCCCTCCTCTAGGTGATCTTCCCAACCCAGGGATTGAACCCAGCTCTCCCACATTGCAGGCAGATTATTTACCAACTGAGCCACCAGGGAAGCCCAAGAATACTGGAGTGGGTAGCCTATCCCTTCTTCAGGGGATCTTTCCAATGCAGGGACTGAACCAGGGTCTCGTGCATTGCAGGCAGATTCTTTATCAGCTGAGCTAAGAGGGAAGCCCCACTCTGGTTCTACTATTAATCAACTATCTCCATTTGCTTTAATTATTTAATATCTGAGTCTCATTTACATTACCTGTAAGGCTAGAATGATAATGCCCAGTTTACAAAGGTGTTATATTGTTATTATTTCCACTCAACAGTTAGTGTCTCTGTTTTAAGTATAAGAATAAAAAAAAAAAAAAAAGACAGGGACCTAGCACTGTAAAGCTTGTACTGTAGCCATAGCAAACATGGAAACAGATAATTGAGTAGCAAGATAATACATCACTTTGATAGACTCTGACAACTGAGTCCAGCTGGACACCATCCTTTATTATCCTATTAAAAAAAAAATCACCACCAGCATGACTACTCAACCAGAACTCATGAAGAAAAGAGATCTGATAAAAATTCTGAGTTGGTTGAGATGAAATCTGAAGTGATGAAGTTTATTCATAATTCATTTAGATAATTTTTTCTGTAATCAAACAAAATGGATTTAAAAGGGAGATTAAGTGGAGTCTTTTTTTTATTTTATTATTATTATTATTATTTTAATTTTTCTTAACTTTACAATATTGTATTACTTTTACTATACATCGAGATGGATCCGCCACCAGAATACACGTGTTCCCCATCCTGAACCCTCCTCCCTCCCCCCTTCCCACACCATCCCTCCAGGTCATCCCAGTGCTCCAGTCCCAGGCATCTGTTATAGGGCATCGTACCTGGACTGACTCGTTTCAGATATGATATTATACATATTTCAATGCTATTCTCCCCAATCGTCCCACCCTCTCCCAGTCCCAGAGTCCAAAAGTCTGTTCTATACATCAGTGTCTCTTTTGCTGTCTCATAAGCAGGGTGATTGTTACCATCTTTCTAAATTCCATATATATGTGTTAGTATACTGTATTTGTGTTTTTCTTTCTGGCTTACTTCACTCTGTATAATAGGCTCCAGTTCCATCCACCTCATTAGAACTGATTCAAATGTATTCTTTTTAATGGCTGAGTAATACTCCATCATATATATGTACCACAGCTTGCTTATCCATTCATCTGTGGATGGACATCTAGGTTGCTTCCACGTCCTGGCTATTGTAAACAGTGCTGCTATGAACATTGGGGTACACGTGCCTCTTTCAATTCTGGTTTTCTCAGTGTGTATGCCCAGCAGTGGGATTGCTGGGTCATAAGGCAGTTCTATTCCCAGTTTTTTGAGGAATCTCCATACTGTTCTCCATAGTGGCTGTACTAGTTTGCATTCCCACCAACAGTGCAAGAGGGTTCCCTTCTCTCCGCACCCTCTCCAGCATTTATTGCTTGTGGATTTTTGGATCGCAGCCATTCTGACTGGCGTGTAATGGTATCTCATAGTGGTTTTGATTTGCATTTCTCTGATAATGAGTGATGTTGAGCATCTTTTCATGTGTTTGTTAGCCATCTGTATGTCTTCTTTGGAGAAATGTCTATTAAGTTCTTTGGCCCATTTTTTGATTGGGTCGTTTATTTTTCTGGAATTGAGCTGTAGAAGTTGCTTGTATATTTTTGAGATTAGTTGTTTGTCTGTTGCTTCATTTGCTATTATTTTCTCCCATTCTGAAGGCTGTCTTTTTAGCTTGCCTATAGTTTCCGGAGGAATCAACCTGCCTGACTTCAGGCTCTACTATAAAGCTACAGTCATCAAGACAGTATGGTACTGGCACAAAGACAGAAACATAGATCAATGGAACAAAATAGAAAGTCCAGAGATAAATCCATGCACATATGGTCACCTAATCTTTGACAAAGGCGGCAAGAATATACAATGGATTAAAGACAATCTTTTTAACAAGTGGTGCTGGGAAAACTGGTTGAACACTTGTAAAAGAATGAAACTAGAACACTGTCTAACACCATACACAAAAATAAACTCAAAATGGATTAAAGAGCTAAATATAAGACCAGAAACCATAAAACTCCTAGAGGAAAACATAGGCAAAACACTCTCTGACTTACATCACAGCAGGATCCTCTATGACCCACCTCCCAGAATATCGGAAATAAAATCAAAAATGAACAAATGGGACCTAATCAAACTTAAAAGCTTCTGCACAACTAAGTGGAGTCTTAAGTCAAGATTCCCAGGAGTTAATTGTGAGGCAGGGAGTCCTGTGCGAGTGAATTACTGGGGAAATATTCCTAAGAGAAACCAGTGAGGGAAAGGGGGAAGCAGAGTATAGAGGAGAAAGAAGTCAAGTAATAGTTTAGACAAAGTCCCACAGAAAGGGCTACAGCCTACACCTCAGAGTAGAGAGTCCTCTTGTCCCTTGACTGGGACTCCCTCACCATCTAAGCACTGGCTAATAGTCACCCTGGAGGGAAGTAATTCCTAGGCACCTCCAGCTCTCTGAGCTTTTCTGAGAGAAGCAGTCTCAGCAGTCTGAAGGTAGTCCTCTGCAGAAGAATTACAGGTGCAGGCTGAGGAAACTGAAGGCACGCTGATGTGTGGGGAAGGCCAAACAGAAGTGATAAAGGGATATGAGGGTCTCTGGGAGCAACACTGACAGGGTCCAACAGAAGGTTCAGCAGCAGTGAACTACAGAAATGCCAAGTTATACTTTTCACACCTGAGAATATGGTCTGAAGTATTACAGTAGTTGTAACTGGAAAGGGACTTCCCAAGTAGCACCAGTGGTAAAGAATCCACCTGCCAATGTAGAGACATAAGAGACTCAAGTTCAAGCTCTGTGTTGGGAAGATCCACTGGAGGAGGACATGGCAACCCACTCCAGTATTCTTGCCTGGAGAATCCCATGGACAGAGGAGCCTGGGGTTACAGTCCATGGGGTTGTAAAGAATCGAATACAAGTGACTGCATGAATACACATATAACTGCAATACATATATATTATAATAGAGGTATAATTAGAGAATGACCCTGGAAGTTCCAAGTGATCAATTCTGTCTGAGAAGAATGGAAAATTTTTTAACAGACTGCATGATAGCTGTGAGAGGTCTTCGGATTTATAGGAGTTTCCTGAAAGGTGACTGAGAATGCAAAAGTAGGAAGTCAAGAAACACCTGGAGTAACAGGCAAATTTGACCTTGGAATACGGAATGAAGCAGGGCAAAGACTAACAGAGTTTTGCCAAGGAAATGCACTGATCATAGCAAATACCCTCTTCCAACAACACAAGAGAAGACTCTATACATGGACATCACCAGATGGTCAACACCGAAATCAGATCGATTATATTCTTTGCAGCCAAAGATGGAGAAGCTCTATACAATCAGCAAAAACAAGACCAGGAGCTGACTGTGGCTCAGATCAGGAACTCCTTATTGCCAAATTCAGACTGAAATTGAAGAAAGTAGGGAAAACCACTAGACCATTCAGGTATGACCTAAATCAAATCCCTTATGATTATACAGTGGAAGTGAGAAATAGATTTAAGGGCCTAGATCTGATAGATAGAGTGCCTGATGAACTATGGAATGAGGTTCATGACAATGTACAGGAGACAGGGATCAAGACCATCCCCATGGAAAAGAAATGCAAAAAAGCAAAATGTCTGTCTGGGGAGGCCTTGCAAATAGCTGCAAAAAGAAGAGAAGCGAAAAGCAAAGGAGAAAAGGAAAGATATAAACATCTGAATGCAGAGTTCCAAAGAATAGCAAGAAGAGATAAGACAGCCTTCTTCAGCGATCAATGCAAAGAAATAGAGGAAAACAACAGAATGGGAAAGACTAAGGATCTATTCAAGAAAATCAGAGATACCAAAGGAACATTTCATGCAAAAATGGGCTCGATAAAGGACAGAAATGGTATGGACCTAACGGAAGCAGAAGATATTAAGAAGAGGTGGCAAGAATACACAGAACTGTACAAAAAACAGCTTCACGACCCAGATAATCATGGTGGTGTGATCACTGACCTAGAGCCAGACATCCTGGAATGTGAAGTCAAGTGGGCCTTAGAAAGCATCACTACGAACAAAGCTAGTGGAGGTGATGGAATTCCAGTGGAGCTATTCCAAATCCTGAAAGATGATGCTGTGAAAGTGCTGCACTCAATATGCCAGCAAATTTGGAAAACTCAGCAGTGGCCACAAGATTGGAAAAGGTCAGTTTTCATCCCAATCCCAAAGAAAGGCAAATCCAAAGAGTGCTCAAACTACCGCACAATTGCACTCATCTCACACGCTAGTAAAGTAATGCTCAAAATTCTCCAAGCCAGGCTTCAGCAACATGTGAACCGTGAACTTCCTGATGTTCAAGCTGGATTTAGAAAAGGCAGAGGAACCAGAGATCAAATTGCCAACATCCGCTGGATCATGGAAAAAGCAAGAGAGTTCCAGAAAAACATCTATTTCTGCTTTATTGACTATGCCAAAGCCTTTGACTGTGTAGATCACAAGAAACTGTGGAAAATTCTGAAAGAGATGGGAATACCAGACCACCTGATCTGCCTCTTGAGAAATCTGCATGCAGGTCAGGAAGCAACAGTTAGAACTGGTCATGGAACAACAGACTGGTTCCAAATAGGAAAAGGAGTACGTCAAGGCTGTATATTGTCACCATGTTTATTTAGCTTATATGCAGAGTACATCATGAGAAATGCTGGACTGGAAGAAACACAAGCTGGAATCAAGATTGCCGGGAGAAATATCAATAACCTCAGATATGCAGATGATACCACCCTTATGGCAGAAAGTGAAGAGGAACTAAAAAGCCTCTTGATGAAAGTGAAAGTGGAGAGTGAAAAGGTTGGCTTAAAGCTCAACATTCAGAAAACGAAGATCATGGCATCTGGTCCCATCACTTCATGGGAAATAGATGGAGAAGCAGTGGAAACAGTGTCAGACTTTATTTTTCTGGGCTCCAAAATCACTATAGATGGTGACTGCAGCCATGAAATTAAAAGACGCTCACTCCTTGGAAGGAAAGTTATGACCAACCTAGATAGCATATTCAAAAGCAGAGACATTACTTTGCCAACAAAGTTTCGCCTAGTCAAGGCTATGGTCTTCCCTGTGGTCATGTATGGATGTGAGAGCTGGACTGTGAAGAAGGCTGAGCGCCGAAGAATTGATGCTTTTGAACTGTGGTGTTGGAGAAGACTCTTGAGAGTCCCTTGAACTGCAAGGAGATCCAACCGGTCCATTCTGAAGGAGAACAGTCCTGGGATTTCTTTGCAAGGAATTATGCTAAAGCTGAAACTCCAGTATTTTGGCCACCTCATGCGAAGAGTTGACTCAGGAGCCAGATGAAAATCAGACACAAGAGTCCTAGCCTAGCAGGGCTGTTGTGGATAACATGATGGGTAAGTAGTTAGAGAAGCTTGGTAAGAGCATCCAGAGGTCATGTCAGGGTCAGCTCTTGATGGATATGAAAAGAGAAAATGGCATTAGAGAAAGGGAAAAAGTTTGTGCAAAGTCATAAAGGCCAGAAGTTGCTGTGACTTGAATTTAGAGGACGTGGCTGGAAAGAGAGATGAGGCTGGAGAGGTCATATCCAATTAACTTGTCAAAGATCCAAAGCCATTCTGAAAAAATTTTCACTTTATTCAGCGACCAATTAATTTTTTTTCCATTTTAGAAAGATTATTATATATAGGATGAGATGGTTAGATGGCATCACTGATGTGATGGACATGAGTTTGAGTAGGCTCCGGGAGTTGGTGACAGACAGGGAAGCCTGACGTGCTGCAGTCCATGGGGTCGCACAGTTGGACACGACTGAGTGACTGAACTGATTATATAGAGAATAAATTAGAGTGAATACAAAGATAAACAAATTTGAAAGTTGTTGCAAAAGTCTAGGTGAGAGATAATACATCTTGTAATTAATATCATCCCCAAAGAGATTTTGTAAATCAGGAAAGGAGCCCAAAGAAAAGCATGCCAGGTGTTTCTTAAAATATTTTTATCTCTTTGCGTTCTATTTGTGCATTCGTAACCGCTAAGGGAGAAAGTAGAAAAGCTCATCTTTTTTTTCAAGACTCTGAAAAAGGCTTGACCCTAAAAGTCTCTTTTTCCTGAAGAAGAACATTACTAAGACAAACTAGGAACTGTGTTCTTTCTTAGCAAATACAAGGCAGGAATCTAGCTCAAGAACAGGCTCAGGCTGGGGGTACTAGAGGAATAACAGTACTGAAATAATTAAAACATCTCAAGCTGCAGAGAATGCGAGCATGAGCTAATTGTACAATATTCAATAAATAACTTTTAGCAACTGCAAATTATTAGTGAGTTTTAAGAGAGTAGGAAATTAACACCTACCTACAGTTGCTAAACTAACACAATAATAGTGAGATTATACATCGGGGCAAGAGTAGAGCACTCTGTAAGGCTAAAATCAAGAGAACTTGGTGCCAGATTGTACACGTGAAATGAGGGAGGCTGTAGAGTCCACCAATAGGTGTAGATATTAGAACTGAAGAACAATTTGGGGAAACTGAGGCAAATGCAAAGTTCAAGGTTGTTCAAAGTTCAAGTTCAAATGCAAAGTTCAGCTTCCAAGTTGGAGGTGCCTTGTTGGTGGTTGAAATATGCATTCAACTTGGGGGAAAGGTGTCTCTGGAGGTACAGATGTAACATCCACCTCTATTTTTAGATTTATGCAAAGGTCGATCTAGTCAAGGCTATGGTTTTTCCAGTAGTCATGTATGGATGTTAGAGTTGGACTGTGAAGAAAGCTGAGCATTGAAGAATTAATGCTTTTGAACTCTGGTGTTGGAGAAGACTCTCGAGAGTCCCTTGGACTGCAAGGAGGCCCAACCAGTCCATCCTAAAGGAGATCAGTCCTGGGTGTTCATTGGAAGGACTGATGCTGAAGCTGAAATTCCAATACTTTGGCCACCTGATGCAAAGAGTTGACTCATTGGAAAATACCCTGATGCTGGGAGGGATTGGGAGCAGGAGGAGAAGGGGACAACAGAGGATGAGATGGCTGGATGGCATCACCGACTCGATGGACATGAGTTTGAGTGAACTCTGAGAGTTTGTGATGGACAGGGTGGACAGGGAGGCCTGGTGTGCTGCGATTCAAGGGGTCGCAAAAGGTCGGACACGATTGAGCAACTTAAATGAACTGAACTGAACTGAATAGATGAGTTCTGGGAATGATTAAAAGAGAGTTCCAAGGGATAATACCAACATTACAAGAACAGAATGCTGGGAAACTTCAGGGCACCATCCCATTGAAAGAGGAAGATCTAATAAAGGAAATTAAAAAGTGTCCAGAAAGATAGGAAATGTGTAGTATGCTTTAAGCTAAAAGAGGAAAGAACGCCCAGAATGAAAATCCAACCATGACTACCTAGGCCTGATGATGGCTCCACTGCTTACTCACTATGTGAAGGGTGAGTAATTTAATCCCTTTGTACCTCAGTTTCCTCGTTCTTCAAAGGGATAAGAGCATCTATTTTATAAAGCTGAGGGAAGGACTAAATGATTTAATATAAGAAAAGTGCTTAGAGCAGGGCCAAGGACAAAACAAATGCTATTTAAATGTTAATAAAAAGAACAAAGTGCTACAGAGAAACCACTTTGGATAGTTGATGAACTCCAGAAGAGAGTTAACTGGATTCGACTACTGGAAAGTCAGTTATTGGTAGAAAGTGCTGTTTAAGAAAACACGGTATGTGGTGACCATGATATTAACAATATTTTCCTACTTGCTCAGAGTTTGTGAACACAAAAGAGAAAATGATGGTAATGACTTTATAAAGAAAAAATAAAAATACCAAAAACCAGATGAAGGGTGAATTTAGCACAGTAAACTAAAGTATGGAATTAACACCCTCATAAATGAAAAAGACACATGGAGCTTTTATTATTAACAATATTAGGTGTCTGAAATCTCACTGAAGTTATTTCAGAAACTCAGATGATCAGATAAATTTATGCTGTGTGTGAATAGTAAGTTACAGAAATTGAAGTGGCGATAAGTCATCTTGAACTTACACATATTTCTTTCTGATTAGACATGATGAAAAATACAGCTCCAAAGAATACAAATATTTATTTATGAGCACTAATATGTATAAGTATCATATTGTACAATTTTATGCCCAGGAATTATTATGTTCATTTCAATTGCTCAGATCAGATCAGATCAGTTGCTCAGTCGTGTCCGACACTTTGCGACCCCATGAACTGCAGCACGCCAGGCCTCCCTATCCATCACCAGCTCTCGGAGGTCACTCAGACTCACATTTATCGAGTCAGTGATGCCATCCAGCCATCTCATCCTCTGTCGTCCCCTTCTCCTCCTGCCCTCAATCCCTCCCAGCATCAGAGTCTTCTCCAATGAGTCAACTCTTCGCATGAGGTGGCCAAAATACTGGAGTTTCAGCTTCAGCATCATTCCTTCTAAAGAAATCCCAGGGCTGATCTCCTTCAGAATGGAATGGTTGGATCTCCTTGCAGTCCAAGGGACTCTCAAGAGTCTTCTCCAACACCACAGTTCAAAAGCATCAATTCTTCGGTGCTCAGCCTTCTTCACAGTCCAGCTCTCACATCCATACATGACCACAGGAAAGACCATAGCCTTGACTAGGCGAACCTTTGTTGGCAAAGTGATGTCTTTGCTTTTGAATATGCTATCTAGGTTGGTCATAACTTTGCTTCCAAGGAGTAAGCGTCTTTTAATTTCATGGCTGCACTCACCATCTGCAGTGATTTTGGAGCCCAGAAAAAGAAAGGCTGACACTGTTTCCACTGTTTCTCCATCTATTTCCCATGTAGTGATGGGACCAGATGCCATGATCTTCGTTTTCTGAATGTTGAGCTTTAAGCCAACCTTTTCACTCTCCACTTTCACTTTCATCAAGAGGCTTTTTAGTTCCTCTTCACTTTCTGCCATAAGGGTGGTATCATCTGCATATCTGAGGTTATTGATATTTCTCTCAGCAATCTTGATTCCAGCTTGTGTTTCCTCCAGTCCAGCATTTCTCATGATGTACTCTGCATATAAGTTAAATAAACAATTGCTCAGTTGTGTCCAATTCTTTGCAACGTCATGGACTGTAGCACTCCAGGCCTCAATGTCCATCACCAAATCCCAGAGCTTACTCAAACTCAAGTCCACTGAGTCAGTGATGCCATCCAACCATTTCATCCGCTGTCATCCCCTTCTCCTCCCACATTCAATCTTTTCCAGCAACAGGGTCTTTTCAAATGAGTCAGTCCTTGGCATCAGGTGGCAAATCTATTGGAGTTTCAGCTTAAGCATCAGTCCTTCCAATGAATATTCAGGACTAATTTCCTTTAGGATGGACTGGTTGGATCTCCTTGCAGTCCAAGGGACTCTCGAGAGTCTTCGCCAACACCACAGTTTAAAAGCATCAATTCTTCGGCACTCAGCTTTCTTTATAATCCAACTCTCACATCCACACATGACTATTGGAAAAACCATAGCTTTGGCTCTATGGACTTTTGTAGGCAAAGTAATGTCTATGCTTTCTAATATACTGTCTAGGTTGGTCATAAATTTTCTTCCAAGGAGCAAGTGTCTTTTAATTTCATGGCTGCAGTTACCATCTGCAGTGATTTTGGAGCCCCCAAAATTGTCTATCATTGTTTCCATTGCTTCCCCTTCTATTTGCCATGAACTGATGGGACCAAATGCCATGATAGTAGTTTTCTGAATGTTGAGTTTTAAGTCAACTTTTTAACTCTCATCTTTCACTTTCATCAAGAGGCTGTTTAATTTCACTTTCTGCCACAAGCATGGTGTCATCTGCATATCTGAGGTTATTGATATTTCTCCTGGCAATCTTGATTCCAGCTTGTGCTTCATCAGATCAGATCAGATCAGATCAGTCCCTCAGTCATGTCCGACTCTTTGCGACCCCATGAACTGCAGCACGCCAGGCCTCCCTGTCCATCACCAACTCCTGGAGGTCACTCAGACTCACATCCATCGAGTCAGTGATGCCATCCAGCCATCTCATCCTCTGTCGTCCCCTTCTCCTCCTGCCCCCAATCCCTCCCAGCATCAGAGTCTTCTCCAATGAGTCAACTCTTCGCATGAGGTGGCCAAAATACTGGAGCTTCAGCTTTAGCATCAATCCTTCCAAAGAAATCCCAGGGCTGATCTCCTTCAGAATGGACTGGTTGGATCTCCTTGCAGTCCAAGGGACTCTCAAGAGTCTTCTCCAACACCACAGTTCAAAAGCACCAATTCTACGGTGCTCAGCCTTCTTCACAGTCCAGCTCTCACATCCATACATGACCACAGGAAAGACCATAGCCTTGACTAGGTGAACCTTTGTTGGCAAAGTAATCTCTGCTTTTGAATATGCTATCTAGGTTGGTCATAACTTTCCTTCCAAGGAGTAAGCATCTTTTAATTTCATGGCTGCAGTCACCATCTGCAGTGATTTTGGAGCCCAGAAAAATAAAGTCTGACACTGTTTCCCCATCTATTTCCCATGTAGTGATCGGACCAGATGCCATGATCTTCGTTTTCTGAAGGTTGAGCTTTAAGCCAACCTTTTCATTCTCCACTTTCACTTTCATCAAGAGGCTTTTGAGTTCCTCTTCACTTTCTGCCATAAGGGTGGTGTCATCTGCATATCTGAGGGTTATTGATATTTCTCCCAGCAATCTTGATTCCAGCTTATGCTTCTTCCAGTCCAGCGTTTCTCATGATGTACTCTGCATATAATTAAATAAACATGGTGACAATATACAGCCTTGACGTACTCCTTTTCCTATTTGGAACCAGTCTGTTGTTTCATGACCAGTTCTAACTGTTGCTTCCTGACCTGCATGCAGATTTCTCAAGAGGCAGATCAGGTGGTCTGGTATTCCCATCTCTTTCAGAATTTTCCACAGTTTCTTGTGATCTACACAGTCAAAGGCTTTGGCATAGTCAATAAAGCAGAAATAGATGTTTTTCTGGAACTCTCTTGCTTTTTCCATGATCCAGCGGATGTTGGCAATTTGATCTCTGGTTCCTCTGCCTTTTCTTAAACCAGCTTGAACATTAGGAAGTTCACGGTTCACATATTGCTGAAGCCTGGCTTGGAGAATTTTGAGCATTACTTTACTAGCGTGTGAGATGAGTGCAATTGTGCGGTAGTTTGAGCATTCTTTGGCATTGTCTTTCTTTGGGATTGGGATGAAAACTGACCTTTTCCAATCTTGTGGCCACTGCTGAGTTTTCCAAATTTGCTGGCATATTGAGTGCAGCACTTTCACAGCATCATCTTTCAGGATTTGGAATAGCTCCACTGGAATTTCATCACCTTCACTAGCTTTGTTCGTACAGCCTGGCATTTCTCATAATGTACTCTGCATTTAAGTTAAATAAACAGGGTGACAATATACAACCTTGACCTATTCCTTTCCCGATTTGGAACCAGTCTATTGTTCCATGTCCAGTTCTACTGTTGCTTCCTGACCTGCATGAAGATTTCTCAGGAGGGAGGTCAGGTGGTCCAGTATTCCCATCTCTTCAACAATTTTCCACTGTGTTGTTGTAATACACACAGTCAAAGGCTTTGGCATAGTCAATAAAGCAGAAGCAGATATTTTTCTGGAACTCTCTTGCTTTTTCCATGATCCAGCGGATGTTGGCAATTTGATCTCTGGTTCCTCTGCCTTTTCTAAATCCAGCTTGAACATCTGGAAGTTCACAGTTCACATACTGTTGAAGCCTTGTTTGGAGAATTTTGAGCATTTATTTACTAGTATGTGAGATAACTGCAATTGTGTGGTAATTTGAACATTCTTTGGCATTGCTTTTCTTTGGGATTGGAGTGAAAACTGACCTTTTCCAGTCCGGTGGCCACTGCTGAGTTTTCCAAATTTGCTGGCATATTGAGTACAGCACTTTCACAGCATCATCTTTTGGGATTTGAAATAGTTCGACTGGAATTTCATCACCTCCACTAGCTTTGTTCGTAGTGATGCTTTCTAAGGCCCACTTGACTTCACATTCCAGGATGTCTGGCTCTAGGTCAGTGATCACACCATCGTGATTGTCTGAGTTGTGAAGATCTTTTTTGTACAGTTCTTCTGTGTATTCTTGCCACCTCTTCTTAATATCTTCTTCTTCTGTTAGGTCCATACCATTTCTGTCCTTTATCGAGCCCATATTTGCATGAAATGTTCCCTTGGTACCTCTAATTTTCTTGAAGAGATCCCTAGTCTTTCCCATTCTGTTGTTTTCCTCTATTTCTTTGCATTGATAGCTGAGGAAGGCTTTCTTCTCTCTCCTTGCTGGAAATTATTGCTGTCTTTTATATCAGCTTCGCAGGTGGCTCAGTAGTCAATATTTTATAATTGTTGAGTGTTTATTACATGCCAGACACTACTAAGTACATTATATGTATTCATCCATTTAAACTTCACAGAAATCCAATGAGGTTGTTATTAAAACCTCCATTTCACATGCAAGAGAGCATGATACAGAGAAATCAAGCAACTTACTTCCAGTTACACATCCAGTAAGTGGCACAGCAAAGACTGAATTTAAGCAGGCTGGCTACAGAGCTCATGCTCTTAATCAGTTCTCAAATAAGAAGACGTAAATAAATAATATGGAAAGGAAAAGCCTACGCTGCCCTTTGGAAAACTGTAACATTTTACTCTAGATTGAGTTGTATTCCCCGCAATCACATGTTGTTGTTCAGTCACTAAGTCGTGTCCGATCCTTTTTGACTCCATGAACTGCAGCACCCTAGGCTTTGCGGTCTTTCCCTACCTCCCTGAGTTTGCTCAAACCCATGTCCATTCAGTCAGAAATGCTGTCTAAACATCTCATCCTCTGTCGCCCCTTCTCCTCTTGCCCTCAATCTTTCCCAGCATCAGGGTCTTTTCAAATGAGTCAGTTATTCACATCAGGTGGCCAAAGTATTGGAGTTTCAGCTTCAGCATCAGTCCCTCCAATGGATATTCAGGGTTGATTTCCTTTGGGATTGCCTGGTTTGATCTCCTTGCTGTCCAAGGGACTCTTAAGAGTCTTCTCCAGAACCACAGTTTAAAAGCACCTAATTCTTAGATGCTCAGCCTTGGTCCCTCTCTCACATCCATGCATGACTACTGGAAAAACCATAGCTTTTACTGTATGGACCTTTGTCAGCAAAGTGATGTCTTTGCTTTTTAAAAAACTATGCTGTCTAGGTTTGTGACAGTTTTTCTTCCAAGGAGCAAGTGTTTTTTAATTTCATGGCTGCAGTCATCATCTGCAATGATTTTGGAATCCAATAAAATAAAATCTGTCACTGCTTCCACTTTCTCCCCATCTATTTGCCATGAACTGATGGGGTCAGATGCTACGATCTTAGATTTTTGAATGTTGAGTTTCAAGCCAGTTTTTTACTCTCCTCTTTCACCTTCATGAAAGGCTCTTTAGTTCCTCTTGACTTTCTGCCATTAAAGTGGTATCATCTGCATATCTGAGGTTGATATTTCTCCCGGCAATCTTGATTCCAGCCTGTGATTCATCCAGCCCAGCATTTCACATGATGTACTTTCCATAGAGTTGCAAGAGTTGTATACAACTGAGCGACTAAGCACAGCACAGCACACTATATATAAGTTAAATAAGCAGGGTGACAATACACAGCCTAAACGTACTTCTTTCTCAACTTTGTTTCATGTCCAGTTCTAACTGTTGCTTCTTGTCCTGTATACAGGTTTCTCAAGAGGCAGGTAAGGTGGTCTGGTATTCCCATCTCTTTAAGAATTTTCCATAGCTTGTTGTGATCCACACAGTTGAAGGCATTAGCGTAGTCAATGAAGCAGAAGTTATTTGTTTGTTTGTTAATTCTCTTGCTTTTTCTATATATAATCCAGTGGATGTCGGCAATTTGATCTCTGGTTCCTTTGCCTTTTCTAAATCCAGCTTGTACATCTTGATACCTTAAACCCAGTACCTCAGAATCTGACTATATTTTGAGATAGGGACCTCAAACAGGTAACTAAATTAAAGGAGATCCTATGCTGCTGCTGCTAAATCACTTCAGTTGTGTCCAACCCTGTGTGACCCCATAGACGGCAGCCCACCAGGCTCTGCTGTCCCTGGGATTCTCCAGGCAAGAACATTGGAGTGGGTTGCCATTTGCTTCTCCAATGCAGGAAAGTGAAAAGTAAAAGTAAAGTTGCTCAGTCCTGTCCAACACTTCATGACCCCATGGACTGCAGCCTACCAGGCTCCTCTGTCCACGGGATTTTCTAGGCAAGAGTACTGGAGTGGGTTGCCATTGCCTTCTCCATGAGGTCCTATGAGTGGACCCTACTTCAGTCTGAGTAGTACCTTTGTTAGAAGAGAGGATCTAAAGACCACGTGAGGACACAGTAGGTAGGCAGCCATCTGCAAATCAAGGAAAGAGGCCTCAGAAGAAAACCAACCCTGCTGACACTCTTGATCTTGGACCTCTGGTCTCCAGAACTGTGCAAAAATGAGTTTACATTATTTAAGCCACCCACTCTGTGGTATTTTGTTATGGCAGCCCTAGCAAACTAAATCACATTCTAAGGTGTGTTTTAGTTATCAGAGATATGTTATTAAAATACATGTTCAGACATTACTTCCTCTAAGAAGTTCCCTTTGGCCTAGCTGAATCTTGTTTCCACACTTAGCTGTTTTTATGGTGTCTCGTTTACATAAATGTATTCCCCCACTGAGCTGGATCCAGGCCCGAACTCTTTATTCATCATCTTTATATCCCTAAAATGCACACAGGTGCCTAGCTTTGTTTATTTTTTTCTTATTTGTGTCTAATACTGCTATCCTTCCTGTAGATTTATTTTTAAGACCAATTCTTTCCTGTTCTCTATTCCTACAGCTGCCATCAAAATCCCTTCATCCAGAGATTATCTCTGACTCACATAGATACAGTCCAAGAATTTTATCTTCCCTAAATAAGTGGTAAAAACCTTGCAAAACAGAAGTTTTTCAGACAATGCTAAACAAAGATACTATGAAAAAATTGGTGTTCCCTCCCCTTTTTTCAAAAATTTTACTTGACTTTATTTATCTACTTTATTTTTGGCTGCACTGGGTCTTTACTGATGAGCATGGATTTTCTATAATTGCAGAGATCAGGGACTACTCTTCACTGGGGTGCATGGGCGTCTCATTGCAGCGGCTTCTTCTATCGCACAGCACAGGCTCTAGGCACACAGGCTTCCGTAGTTGTGGCCCATGGGCTAAGGTGCTCTGCAGCTTGTTGAACCTTCCTAGAGCAGGGATGGAACCCATGTCCTCTGCATTGGCACATGGATTCTCATCCATTGTACTAACAGGGACATCCCCTGGTATTCCACTTTAAAAATACCATGGGTCAGGTTTCTGAGACTCCAGGAATTCTGCAAAAACGCTATAGGATCACATCCTAATTAAGTTCTAGGTAAAGAGGACACCATGTGTTTGTTTTTTGCTGGGAGCAGTTACTCAGGATTCTTAGAAACTTCTCTGTTTAGATACATAAACTCAGCTCTGGCTCCCTGAAAGCTCATTCTACTCCCTCACAAAGCTTCTGAAACTTCTTTAAAATTAAATTCATTACCTCTTCATGCCTTTTGAGGTGAGTGGGAATGATCAAGGCCTCAGTAAATCTTAATAATAGTCTATTTGATCAGACTTAGCTTACAAAGAAACACATCATGAAGACAACTTCATAGTAAATATGATTCTAATGAATGAAGAAAGGAGGCATTAAAAAAAAGTGAAATTCATTGAAAGACAAGCCATTTCAATTCATGACATTTTTAAAGATACACTGCCATGATGGAGATTGCAGAAACTTATAATTGGCCTATATCAAGGAAGTTTACATAATAAACACTGTATTTATAGTACTATGTGGCTAAATGGTAAAGAATCTGCCTGCAAAGCAGGAGACTCAGGACATGCAGGTTCGATTCCTGGGTTGGGAAGATCCCCTGGAGAAGGAAATGGCAACCCACTCCAGTAGTCTTGCCTGGAGAATCCCATGGACAGATATCATAGATCACAAAGAGTTGGACATGACTAAGCATGAGCATGAGCATTGTGATTTATTTGCTATCTAGGTGCTACAAAGCAACAGTAGTTTGCCTGTTTTGAAGATTTCAGTGTATGGATAGCTTTGTATATTTTAATTATAAGAAAATAGCAGTTTTGAAACCTATGTGAATTTTGTTCAATTACTGCAAAGCTATGCATTGTAAAACTCAGTATGTTTTAAGAATACTCCTACTTCCATATCTTATGAAATTAAATATATATATATATGCATATTATTTTACAGTGTGCTTGTCATACTCTGAAAATGCTATAATACTGCAAAGTTGGCCAAGCAGAAAAGTAATTCAGGTATGAACTACAGATATGATATTAGCACATAGGGTAGACTTCCACCAACTAAGAAGGAAATGATGTCAGTACCTTATTGATGGCAGAGCAAAATGATGGCAGAGCATATCTGTGCACAGATCATGGGCTTGCCTGAGAATCAAGACTTGTGCTGTATCTCAGCCAGGTTATTGGTTCACAGTGACCTTGAGCAAGTCAGTTAGCCTCAGTCCCAAGTTCCTCACCTGTAAGTACTGAGATAAGGATATTCTCAAATCATAGGAATGTGTCAGAATTAATGGTTTGTTATGATAGGAATTAGTAGAATAAGGAATTGGCCAGAAAGAAGACGGCAATGAACCTCCCCCCAAAGTTTGTCTGTCTTCTGATTTAATCTTTCAGGAGAATCCAGTTTTAAGAATTACAGTGGAATCTAATCAATATACTTGCCATAGAAACTCTAATACTACAAGAAACCTGAGGCCATTAGAATTACTTAGAGATTGATCAAAGTTAAGTTGAATAAACCTACCATTGTAAGAGACAAAATAACTTTACAAGTCTTAATAGCTTTCAGAAGGGAAAGTCAGAAGAGAAGATAGAGAAAGAGATATATAGATGCATAATTTGGGGGTCTAGGTTCTAACAGAGAAGACTTTCAAAGTGAGAAACTGATTATGATTGCGTAACTTAATAAGAATACATGATTGATAGACACAGAGAGACAAGTGTTCTGAAGCAAGTCTTCCTAAGTAGGCTCTTGCATAAGTAAGCCCTTTGCCCAGGTGAGACAAAAATTTTTCTGATGAAGTTAGAAATTTCCTGAATCAAACAGAAAAGTTACTTACTAGTTTATGAGCCATATAATCCTATTTAAGAACTTTGGCCACCTGAAGCAAAGAATTGGCTACTTGGAAAAGACCCTAATGCTGGGAAAGATTGAAGGCAGGAGGAGAAGTGGACAACAGAGTATGAGATCGTTGGATGGCATCACTGACTCGATGGACATGAGTTTGAGCAAGGTCCGGGAGTTGGTGATGCACAAGGAAACCTGGCGTGCTACAGTTCATGGTGTTGCAAAGAGTCAGACACGACTGAGTGACTGAACTGAATTGAGAACAAATAGATAAGTAAAGACAGGCATTCTCAAGTCTTGGTTAAGCTGTGTGGTTACAGAGGGCAGTAACTGCCACAGAAATTGGCACTAAAAAGTGGGGGTGCTACTGTAGCCAATACCTAACAATGTGGAGGTGGCTTTGGAACTGCATAAAGGGCAGAGGCTGGATGAGTTTTGAGGTATATACTACAAAAACCCTACATTACATGAATGGATCATTAATAGCGATTATTGTGCAAACTCAGAAAGAAAAGAGGAGAGCTATAGAGAAAGCTTTAATCTTAGTGAGTTCCTAAGTCACCATGAACAAAATATTCATAGAAATGTAAACAGTAAAGGCCATTCTGAAGTCAGAGAGAAATGAGGCATATGTTATTGGACTATGGAAGTAAGGTGATCCGTGTTATAAAGTATCAAAAGAACTTGGCTGAATTGTGTTCAGGTTCTAGGGTTTTGTGGAAGGTACAACTTAAGAGCAATAAAATTTGGTATTTAACTGAAAAAATTTTGAAACAAAGTGTTGAAGATGTGGCTTTGTTCCTTCTGACTGCTTATAGTAAAATGTGAAAAGAGAGAAATGATTTGAAGATGAACTTATTAACCAAAAGGGAGCTAGAAATTAAAGATTTGGAAAATTCTCAGCCTTTTTCTATTGCAAAAAATGAGGGACCATGTTGGGAAGAGAATACTAAGTGTGTGGCCAAGTAACCATAGCTATTTTAATAAGGCAATTGGTACTGGTGTGAACCACAAACTTAATAAGCCACCCCAGTTGGAAAACCACAAATTTGAACTGAAAGAGAATGAGACAAGAAGGAATAAAGGAGGGCATTGGACTTAGATTTTGTAGGGCAAGACCATGGAGCTACTCCTTTGTGAACATGACCTATTCTTAAAGATAAGGGACGAATGATCCTGAAGGTGATTCAGAGATCATCAAGGCTGCCTCCTTGGTTTCAAAAGGAAGAACCATCACCCTCCTTTTAACAGGGCGGATAGCACCCTGCCTGGCAAAACTGTGGGGGTAGGATCCTCTCTCTTCCCTCCCTTCACAATGGGTCTAGGAGATGAGACATGGAGCCCTGGAGGGCAGTGCACTGAGCCAAAGAGGATTATTCTCAAGCCCTAAGATCTTGTGGAGTTCGTCTTATAGCCTGGATTATTTGGGAGCAGTTACCCCTTTCTTCTTTTATATCTTTCCTTTTAAAATAAAAAGGTCTATTCTATGCAAGTCGCACCACTGTATTTTTTTTAATTATTATTTACTTTGGGGCTGTGCTGGGTCTTCGTTGCTGCGCAGGTTTTTCTCTAGTTGTGGTGAGTGGGGCTTACTCTCTAGTTGCAATATGTGGGCTTCTCATTGCAGTGGCTTCTCTTATTGTGGAGCACAGACTCTAGGCACATGGACTGACTTCAGTAGTTGTAGCACGTGGGCTCAGTAATTGCAGTTCCTGGGCTCTAGAGCACGGGCTCCAAAGCTATGGCACACTAGCTTAGTTGCCTGGCAGCATGTGGGATATTCCTGGGCCAGGGATTGAACCCAAGTCTCCCTGTTGACAGAAGGATTCTTTTACCACCAAGCCACCAGGGAAGCCTCCATCATTGTATTTTGAAAGTATGTTACAGGTTTACAGCTCAGAATATGCTGTATCCTGAGTTTCATCTATATCTATTTTAGATGATATTTAGAAGAAACTTTGAATTTTAGATTTTGGTGATGGTTGGTGGTTTAGTTGCTAAATCGTGTCCAACTCTTATGACTCCACAAAATGTAGCCCCACATGGGATATAACAATTAGTGGTTTTCATGTTAGAAAAACATGAATTTTGGGAGATCAAGGGCAGAATGCTACAGACCGCATGTTTGTATCCCCCCAAATATGTTGAACCTTAATCCCCAAAGTTTTGGTATTTGGAGATAAGGCTTTGGGAAGTGATTCGGACATGAGAGCAGAGCTGCTATGAATGGAGTTAGTCTCCTTATAAAAGAGACCACAAAGAGCTTCCTTGGCCCTTCCATCAAACTGAGAACACAGTGAGAAATAGTCATTTATGACTTAGAAAGCGGGCCCTCACCAGACATCGAATTTGTTGAAACTTGATCTTGGATAGACTTCCCAGCCTACAGAAATGTGAGGAATAAGTTTCTGTTGTTTACAAACCACCCAGACTATGGTATTGTGTTATAGCAGCCCCAACATACTAAGACAATTATGTTAAGATGGGCATTCTCAGATCTTGAAACGCAGTTAAGCTATGTGGCCACACAGGATCTTAATTGTCACAGTAGAACATATTCTGTTACCTCAATAGGAGTCTCTATGGGAAAAAAAATGAACACAACTGCTGAAAAAGGAGAGACACTAAGGAAAGAAAGAAAGGGAAAAGTAGTACTCTGTTTTCCATTAACAAACCTGGATGGGTCAGGAGCCAAATACAACTGGCCTTTGTCAAAGAAGTATATAATTACTCCCAAGATTGTTATAACATAGATGACAATATGATTTGCAACCATACTAAGAAATACTTAAAACTGAAAGGGAACTAATATAAGTTACAGGCTTTAACTTATTTGTAACTAATATAGCTTGAAAGTCACTCCCATCCATGAAAGAAAAAAAGGTGAACAAATTAAAAATCAACAACTTTTCTTGGATGTTTTATAAAAGAACTGAGGCCTCAGGGCAAGCCACCACTGTGAAACTGAGGGAAGCTGAAAACCCACAGTTATGTGGATTTTTTCCCACACTGTCTAGAACACAAATTACTAATATCAAAAATGAAATGAGGCATGTAGTGGGATTAAAAAGATAATAATAGAATACCATGAACAACTCTATGCCCACAAATATGATAATTTAGATGAAATGGACTAATTCCTTGATGGATACAAACTATCAAAACTCAGATGAGAAGAATTAGATAATCTGAATAGATTAATCTATATCCATTTAAGGAAACTGAGTGAGTAATTAATCCTTCCAAAAATGAAATTACTACAACTAGATGGTTTCACTGGTGAATCTACCAAACATTTAAGGAAAGAATAATATCAGTTCTCTTCAATCCCTTCCAAAACAACAGAATCAGATGGCATATCTCTTAGCTCATTCTACAAATCCACCACTAAATACTAAAATCAAATAAGGACATTACAAGAGAGTAAAATTATAGATCAGTATCTTTCAGAGATGCAAAAATTCTTGACAAAATACTAGGAAATCCAATCCAACAATAAATTTTAAAAATTATAAATCATAATCAAGTGAAATTTTTCCAAGTATGCAAAGGTTGGGTCAACATATGAAAACCAGTTTATGTAACCCATTACATCAATGAGATACAGAAGAAAGAAAAATATGATCATGTCAATTAATGCAGAAAAAGTATTTGACATAATCCAACACAAATTTATTTTAAAAATTCTCAGCATAGTAGGAATAAAGGAGAATTTCCTGAACTTGATGAAGAATACCTGTAAAACAGTGATAGCTAATACCGCATTTAATGTTGAGAAACTAGACGTTTCCCTCACTAAGACTGGAACAAAGATAAGTATGCCCCTCCTTACCATTCATATCAACAATGTTCTTGAAGACCCAGACAGTAAAATAAGACGAGAAGAAGGAATAAAAGATGTACAGACTGGGAAAGAAGAAATAAAATTGTCTTTGTTCACAAATGACATGGTTGTCTATATTTTAAAAATTACAAAGGATTAACAACAACAAGAAAAGCCTCCTGGAACTAATACATGGTGGTCATAGTAAGGTTGCAGGATATAAGCTTAATACACAAAAACCAATTGCTCTCCTACAGACCAGTAACAATTGGAATTTGAAATCAAAACATAATACATTTACAATACCTCAAAAAATGATAAACTTAAGTAAAAATCCAACTATAGAATGAAAGAAATTAAAGATCTACCCATTATATCTGAATTACTCTCCTCCATTAGGAAAGATGAATACAGTAATGGAAGGGGGAAAGAACTATTTAGTTGAACATCTGTTATATGCCAGATATATAAAGCACTCTTTAGATTATTACTTTTCACAATTATAAAAATCCTATGACATGGATATGACAATTACTGTCATATAGAACAACAATATTCTCTGAGGCTCAGAGAATAGCTTCAGGGGGTGGAAAAACCTTATGATAAAGCATCAAGAAGCTTTAACAATCATGTTTCTGAAAAATATTTAATGATATAGTCATGTTATAATGCTAAGTAAAAAGAAATTCAAAGATTAGTACTCAAGCCTCTGTACATAATATGAGACAAATTTATTAAAATCACAAATTCTTAAAAACAAATGGGAGATATTGCTCTGTAAAACTGTGAAAAATACATTAAAATAATATGTGGATTAACTGGTATGTTCATACACTGCTGGTGAGAGTTTAGTCAATTGGTAAACTATTTTTAAAGATCTACTACATTTATCCATATGCATATTCTAAAGCACCAGCAATCCCATTCTTTTTTTTTTTTTTAACTTTACAATATTGTATTGGTTTTGCCATATATCAACATGAATCTGCCACAGGTATACATGTGTTCCCCTTCCTGAACCCTCCTACCTCCTCCCTATCCGTACCATCCCTCTGGGTCGTCCCGGTGCACCAGACCCAAGCATCCAGTATCGTGCATCGAACCTGGACTGGTGATTCGTTTCATATATGATATTATACATGTTTCAATGCCATTCTCCCAAATTATCCCACCCTCTCCCTCTCCCACAGAGTCCAAAAGACTGTTCTATACATCAGTGTCTCTTATGTTGTCTCGTATACAGGGTTATTGTTACCATCTTTCTAAATTCCATATATATGCGTTAGTATACTGTATTTGTGTTTTTCTTTCTGGATTAATTCACTCTGTATAATAGGCTCCAGTTCCATCCATCTCGTTAGAACTGATTCAAATGTATTCTTTTTAATGGCTGAGTAATACTCCATTGTGTATATGTACCACTGCTTTCTTATCCATTCATCTGCTGATGGACATCTAGGTTGCTTCCATGTCCTGGCTATTATAAACAGTGCTGCGATGAACACTGGGGTACACGTGTCTCTTTCAACTCTGGTTTCCTCGGTGTGTATGCCCAGCAGTGGGATTGCTGGGTCATAAGGCAGTTCTATTTCCAGTTTTTTAAGGGATCTCCACACTGTTCTCCATAGTAGCTGTGCTAGATTGCATTCCCACCAACCGTGTAAGAGGGTTCCCTTTTCTCCACACCCTCTCCAGCATTTATTGCTTATAGACTTTTGTTTTGCAGCCATTCTGACTGGCGTGAAATGGTACCTCATAGTCATTTTGATTTGCATTTCTCTGATAATGAGTGATGTTGAGCATCTTTTCATGTGTTTGTTAGCCATCTGTATGTCTTCTTTGGAGAAATGTCTATTTAGTTCTTTGGCCCATTTTTTGATTGGGTCATTTATTTTTCTGGAATTGAGCTGTAGGAGTTGCTTATATATTTTGAGATTAGTTGTTTGTCAGTTGCTTCATTTGCTATTATTTTCTCCCATTCTGAAGGCTGTCTTTTCACCTTGCTTATAGTTTCCTTTGTTGTGCAGAAGCTTTTAAGTTTAATTAGGTCCCATTTGTTTATTTTTGCTTTTATTTCCAATATTCTGGGAGGTGGGTCATGGAGGATCCTGCTGTGATGGATGTCGGAGAATGTTTTGCCTGTGTTCTCCTCTAGGAGTTTTATAGTTTCTGGTCTTACGTTTGGATCTTTAATCCATTTTGAGGTTTTTGTGTGTGTGTGTATGGTGTTAGAAAGTGTTCTAGTTTCATTCTTTTACAAGTGGTTGACCAGTTTTCCCAGCATCACTTGTTAAAGAGATTGTCTTTAATCCATTGTATATTTTTGCCTCCTTTGTCAAAGATAGGGTGTCCATAGGTGAGTGGATTTATCTCTGGGCTTTCTATTTTGTGCCACTGATCTATATTTCTGTCTTTGTGCCAGTACCATACTGTCTTGATGACTATGGCTTTGTAGTAGAGTCTGAAGTCAGGCAGGTTGATTCCTCCAGTTCCACTCCTTTTTCTCAAGATCAGCAATCCCATTCTTAGGTATTCAGTGTATACCCTACAGATATACATTCTGGTTCATCAAATAATACATATAAGAATGTTAATAGCAACCTTATCCTTAATAACTCAATTCTGGAAATAATTCAACAATAATATACAGTATAATGGATAAATAAATTATGGCATTTCATACAATTTAAAACTATAAAATAATAGCAATGAGTGAACAACAGCTATGTGAAACATGGATGAATTTTGCAAAGATATTTTTGAGCTAAAGGAACTAGATATAATGTAAATAACTCCATACACAAAAATTTCAAAAACGGAAAATTTAAGCTGTGGTGTTACTGAGTAGTGGGGTTACTACTCAGGGGAGAGCAAGAGACATACTTCTGGAGTGCTAACTAATGTTCTATTTCATTATCTCAGTCATAGTTACATGGGTATATTTACTTGTGGAAATTCACTGAGTTGTACAACCATGATTCTGCATTTTCTGCAATATTCAATTATTCAAGTAAAAATTTACTAAAATATTAATTGCAGCTATATTACATAATGAGAAATACATTTTTCATTTGTTTTTATGGCTTTGTGAATTTTCCAAATTATTTATGATAAATATTTTTTGAAAGCTTTATTGAAGCATAACTTACATGGATAAAATCAACTTAGTATAATTCAATGAAGTTTGGCAAATGTATAAATATGTATAACCACCACCAAACTGAAGATATAGAACAACTTCATCTCCCCAAAAGATCTCTAATATCTTTTTGAAATAAATCCCTTTACCATCCTAGCCTGGTCTGCTTTCTATTGCTATTGTTTTGCCTTTTCTAAAAATTGCATATAAATGAGGTCATATAGTATGAAATTTTTTGTGTCTGGCTTTTTCACCTTATGTGATATTTTCAAGATGGTTCCATGTTATTGTATGTATCGGCAGTTTTTTTTTCTACTGAGTAGGATTCCATTGTATGGACATAGCATAATTTATTTATCTATCCAGCAGCTAAAGGACACTTGGGTCGTTTTCTTTTTTGCTATTATGGAATCAAGTGACTAAGAGCATTTGAATATATTTCTCTTTCTCTTGGATACCTAACTAGGAACAGAATTTCTCAGCTTTATAAGTACATGTTTAATTTTATAAGAAATTGCCAAACTGTTTTCCAAAACAGCTGTACCACTTTGTATTTCCACCAGCAACATAAGAGAGCTCAAGCTGTTCCACCTCCTCACTAACACTTAGTATTACTGCCTATTTTCATTTTATGTGGTAGCATCTCATCATGACTTTAATTTGCATTATCCTTATGACTAGCGATGCCATTTGTATATATTTCAGTGAAGGTATCTGATTGAATATTTTCCTCATTTTTAATTGTATTGTTTGTCTTATTGTTGAGATGTAACACCTCTTTACGTATTCTGGATATGAGTCTTTTGTCAGATACATGTCATTTGTGTTTTCATCTTCCTAATGATGTCTTTCAATGAGAAAAGGTTTTCATTTTTATAAAGCTCAATTTATCAATTATTTAATGGTCTGTGCTGCTTGGGCAATGTTTGCATTATAGAGAAAAACATGTCTTTTTAAAAGGAGCTGACAATGACTAAAAGGTTAAAGAGACAGAATTGATCAATCTAACTTGAAGTGATTCAAATCCAAACATTCAAACTATTTGCTTGAACAAAACAGACAGTTTGGAGAAAGAATGGTGTGAATACAAAAAAGGTTGAACAACACTGCTCATAATGTTGTTAATTATAATGCTCACAATCAAATACTAAAAAGGTATTTGACTTAAGGTACAGGGAAAAGATTATGGCATCTGGTCCCCTCACTTCATAGCAAACAGATGGAGAAAAAGTGGAAACAGTGACAAATTTTATTTTCTTGGGCTTCAAAATCACTACAGACAGTGACTGGAGCCATGAAATTACATCCATACACCTATGGCTGATTCATGTTGATGTCTGACAGAAAACAACAAGATTCTGTAAAGCAATTATCCTTCAATTAAAAAATACATAAATTTTTAAAAAGTGCTTGCTCCTCAGAAGAAAAGCTATGATGAACCTAGACAGCATATTTAAAAAGCAGAGACATCACTGTGGCAACAAAGGTCTGTACAGTCAAAGCTATTATGGTTTTTCCAGTAGTCATGTATGGATGTGAGAGTTGGCCTATAAAGAAGCCTGAGCACTGAAGAGTTGGTGTTTTCAAACTGTTGGGCTAGAGAAGACTCTTGAGAGTCCCTTGGACAGCAAGGAGATCAAACCAGTCAATCCTAAAGGAAATCAACCCTGAATATTCATTGGAAGGGAAGGACTGACACTGAAGCTGAAACTCCAATATTTTGGCCACCTGATGCGAAGAGCTGACTCATTGGAAAAGACTCTGAGGCTGGGAAAGATTGAGGGCAGGAGCAGTAGCGGGTAACAGAGGATGAAATACTTGGATGGCATCACCAACTCAATGGACATGAGTCTGAGCAGTCCAGGAGATAGTGAAGGACAGGGAAGCCTGGCATGCTGCAATCCACGGGATCACAAAGAGTTGGACATGACTTGGCAACTGAGCAACTGGGGGAAAAAACGGATCAGTTTATAGTAGAAGTTAATATTTTTAAAGAGCTTAGTGTCATTTTACAGAAATGAAAACAAATATGGTTATCTCTTTTCAAATACTCCTTCAAAAGAGAGTTAAATTAAAGAGAGAACCAGCTCTTATTGAATTAAGAATAGTAAAGGGAGAAAAACTCTTTTCCTTAAAGAAAACAGTAGGAAAAATAATACAAAAGAGAATCTGGGGAATGGTTTAGCTGAATCATTAAGCCATATTCTGGATAGGAAAGATAGAAAAAGACATGCTCTTAAAATGAAAACACATATTTAATTCTATTACATAATTAGTTTGGACTATATGTGAAATAAGCAAAATAACTAATTACTATTAGAGGGACATCTTTTTTTGAGATGAATATGAATCCTGCCCCATAGAGATTTTATTTTTTATTTTTTTATCAAATTTTTATTGAAGTATAGTTGATTTGCTATTGTGTTAATTTCTGCTGTACAGCAAAGTGATTTCATTATACATATATACATATTCTTTTTTTATATATACATTTTCTCCATTATGGTTTGTCATAGCATATTAAATATAGTTCTTTGTGTAATATAGTAGGACCTTGTTGTTTATCCATTCTACATGTAAAAGCTTATGTCTGCTAACCTCAACCTCCCATTCCATCCTTCCCCCCACCTCCTACCCACCTGGCAACCACCAATTTGTTCTCTGTGTCTGTGATTCTGCTTCTGTTTAATAGATACATTCATTTGTGTCATATTTTAGATTCCATACATAAGTGATATCATTTGGGTTAGGTCTTTCTCCTTCTGAGTTACTTCATTTAGTATGATGATCTCTAATTGCATCTATGTTGCTGCAAATGGTATTATTTCATTATTTTTTATAGCTGAGTAGTATGGGAAATAGATGGAGAAACAGTGGAAACAGTGTCAGACTTTATTTTTCTGGGCTCCAAAATCACTGCAGATGGTGACTGCAGCCATGAAATTAAAAGATGCTTACTCCTTGGAAGGAAAGTTATGACCAACCTAGATAGCATTTTCAAAAGCAGAGACATTACTTTACCAACAAAGGTTCGCCTAGTCAAGGCTATGGTCTTTCCTGTGGTCATGTATGGATGTGAGAGCTGGACTGTGAAGAAGGCTGAGCACTGAAGAATTGATGCTTTTGAAGTGTGGTGTTGGAGAAGACTCTTGAGAGTCCCTTGGACTGCAAGGAGATCCAACCAGTCCATTGTGAAGGAGATCAATCCTGGGATTTCTTTGGAAGGAATGATGCTAAAGCTGAAACTCCAGTATTTTGGCCACCTCATGCAAAGAGTTGTCTCATTGGAAAAAACTCTGATGCTGGGAGGGATTGGGGGCAGGAGGAGAAGGGGACGACAGAGGATGAGATGGCTGGATGGCATCACTGACTCGATGGACGTGAGTCTGAGTGACCTCCGGGAGTTGGTGATGGACAGGGAGGCCTAGCGTGCTGCAGTTCATGGGGTCACAAAGAGTCAGACATGACTGAGCGACTGATCTCAGATCTCAGTATTCCATAGTACATATATACCACATCTCATTTATCCATTCATCCGTTGATGGATATTTAAGTTGTTTCCATGTCTTGGCTATTGTGAATAGTGCTGCAATGAACACAGGGGTGCGTGTATCTTTTTGAGTCATAGTTATGCCTAGTAGTAGGATTGCTGGATCATATGGTAATTCTATTTTTTGTTTTCTGAGGAATCTTCATATTGTTTTCCACAGAGGCTGCACCAATTTATTAATACATTCTTACAAACATTGTAGGGGGGCTCCCTTTGCTCCACAATCTCTCCAGAATTTGTTATTTGTAGACTTTTTAACGATGGTCATTCTGACTGGTATGAAGTGGTAACTCATTGTAGTTTTGATTTGCATTTCTCTAATAACTAGCAACGTCAAGCATCTTTTCATTTGAAGAATGAAGTTTAGTTATTTTGCCTATTTTTTGATTGAATTATTTTTTGTTGTTGTTGTTGAGTCAGTCACATAAGCTGTATGTATATTTTGGAAATTAAGTCCTTGTTGGTTTGCAAATATTTCCTTCCATTCTATAAGTTGTTTATTTATTTATTTTGTCTATTTTCTTTATGGTTTCCTTTGCTGTGCAAAAGCTTGTAAATTTGATTAGGTCTATTTGTTTATTTTTGTTTTTATTTCTATTTCCTTGAAGACTGATCTAAGAAAACATTGGTACAATTTATGTCAGAGAATTTCCTATGATCTCTTCTAGGAATTTTATGGTGTTTAAGTCTTTAAGCCATTTTGAGTTTTTTTGTGTGTATGGTGAGAGTGTGTGTTCTGACTTCATTGATTTACATGCAACTGCAGAACACACCTTTTGTTAATTGGTGTCTCTAATTATACATTGTATTTTTAACACTTATCAGTCAATAAGCTAACATTCCATGTCTTCCAAGACATGTGTAGACAAAGTCACTGGGCCCATCATCACTTTTAATTCCTGTTATAAAATCTAAGAAAATATAATTTTTAAAACCTCTGAAGACTGATAGGCCTCACAGCTAAATTAAAAACAAAATAAGAGGTTGATCTCTTTCCCTAGTATTTCTAGTGTTTTCAGAAGCACTATATTTAATCACAAGCACTAAACTAATTGCCAAAGTTAAAAGATAGACAAGATTTAAAATAAGCTCTCCCTTGAAATTGTAACTTCAATATAAAATTGAGGGTTTCCCCCTCCTCAGCCAGGCAACTTCATAGGGATAATTTATTCATCTCTAGAAGAAAAATAAATTAATAAGCTTAATGCATATTGTAATGTTACTACTATAGAATGAGTAAATGATAAAAGAAAATGTGTACCAGCTCAATATTTGGTATTTTCAATATAATTGTGATTCAGATAGGGAATGCATTTTTAATGTTGCCTTTTCAATGTATTGGGGTGTTTGTTTTTTTTTTAAGATAGAAAAGCTTTCCTAAATTAGATTTTCTTTTAATTCTCCAGAATACTAAGGAAACAAGAGAACAACTTGCTTTTGATAAGATCTGTCTTTTAAATGTGACAGAGAGAGACCCAATTTGCCCAGCTAACTGGATTAGAGTAATCCTAAATAATTTAGCCTCCATTTACAGTTTGGGCAAGTTCATTATATGTGAACTCCCAGAAACTCCTCTCCTTAAACTCCTTTTGATCAATTAAAGTGCACTTTTAAGTAGGAAATGTACAAAAATCTCCATAGACTGTGGCTCCAAGTATTTTTCCTCATATTTTTATTCATGTCTTCATGCTAAGAAAGGGAACTAAAATGTGCTGAGGTCTAAAATATACACTCTTCAGAAGTAAGTCAGTTTCTTACTAGAAATAAGCATCCCACTAAGACAGAACTTTCTTAAAGGTAGGAATTTTGTGAATTTTGTTTTATTCACCACTATAACCCCAGTTCCTGGAACAGAACCTGGGACACAGGCAAGTTCAATAAAAATGTATCTCTATCTGCCTAGTATATATCAGAAAACTATTAAATACTTTAAAATATTATTTAATATCCATAAAATGTAAAAAAAAAGCTCTAGACAAGGTAAATGAAATATATATATATGTATACATATATATACATACATATACATATGTATACATACATATACATATATATACATGCATGTATATATATATACATATATATACATACATATGTATACATATACATATATATGTATGTAAAGAAGCTGATACTGCACCTGATGCCAGGTTTTTGCCACCTTCAAAATAACAACTTGGTTTACTACATTTTTAAAAAAAAAATTGGTTTTTTACAATAAGCCAATCACAAGTCATTCTTTTATACAAGTAAATTATTCTCTTCAGCAGGAAATGACTATCATCATTTCAATCAGATGAAAAACTGCTTCTCAAGGAAAGAATAGGTAACTTTCCCAAAATCTCTTCAACTGTTAAGCAATGTTAACTTATTCAAACCAAGGCCTTATAAGCTCCCCAGAACTGACATTTGGGTCATATAAACCAAATGTGAATTCAACTGGATCTCAAAGACACATTTCACTCATCCTTCTCTTCATGCCCATTTTTGACTCTCTACTCTTTGATTGCCTCTTCATGAGACAATAAATCTCTAATATCATTTTATAAAGGGAGAACAGAATGGTAATTTAGCACAGTAGAGTTAATTTTTAAATTATTAATAGTTTAGTCATTTATTTTAGTTACAGCTTAGTATTGTTCTATAAATGTACAAATTTTTTGTCAAACTGGGAAATGCTATATGGTGGAGCACAAAAAAGTGGCCATTAATTCTTGGCACCAATACCCACAAAGAGATGGTGTCTATTTTCCCACTCCTTGAACCTAGGCTGGACTGTGACATTTTTTAATTAACCTCAACAACTTCACATGGTAATGTCAACTGTATCACTCTCTAAAAATGTATTGGTACATCTCCAGTCAATAACATTTGGGTGATAAAAGACATACATCTTCAGTCAATAATTCTCTGAGTTATGAGCCCAGTCCTCAAGAGACCTTGCTTATGCTCACTCTGTAAATGTGAACATATCTTGGTGCTTTATAAAGGATGCAATGTCTTGTAGGGAGAAGAAAAAGCATTGGCCACACAGGTGAGATCTTGGACTTACGTCCACTCCCAGAAAACACCATAAATAGTAAGATGAGCCATCTTAGAAAGGCCCAGGCTAAGATGCCAACCACAGAACAAATATATTTGTTTTAAGGCAAAAAGTTCTAGGAGGTTTGTTATATAATGTTAAATAACTTATTCACTCTCTTGTAAAGTTTCTTTTGTCTATGGTTACTGCAGATGTAATCAGTATTTGTAGAACCATTACAGATTTGCCCTACAGAAGTTCTCTTTCACACAATTTCCACCAGAAGAAAAGCAAAATATATCTGATTAATTTATATATGGTATTGTTAACTATATTTCTGACAGTTGAGAATACTGATAGAAACCAAATTCCCCAGTTAGTTTTACAGATCTGATGATTAGAAAAATTTTCTATAGACTGGCTTCTGGCTGTCTGTATCTTAAACCTTGTTTTGTTCCACTGCACACATACTTTAGATGCTAGGCACCTTAAACATATTCATATCACTTTGGCCACACACCTATGAATCGTAGCATCAATCAAATTGGCAGAGTGGGCAACAGGAGTATTTCTGGAAGCTATTCTTATGCCATAGTGAGGAAACAGTAACTTAAATATATGGGAAGTAATGATGTGGATCACATAAATATATTTCATTACATGAAAACAAAGCATATTCTCCACTCATATTTCCTTAGGCCTCAAACAATGTCTAGGGTCATTCCAAAACCACTCAAAAGAAGGAGAAATGTAATGGAAGAGAAGTCAGAGTGGAAAAAGACAGCAGACTTGATTGATTGCTGTGACATATCTTGCACAAATTTTACAAAAGTAAACGGCTGTTGGGATGAATTGCATTCACTGGAATGATCTTCATCATGGAAGTGACGCTAAAGATTAAGTTTCCTTAGCTTTCTGTTGGATCCACCTCTGATCTCCCTCTTCCTAGCTTCCTTCCTCTGCTCAGTCTCAGAAGCAGCAGTAAATCTTCCTCCCTATGTTTAAGCCCCTTTGGAATATCACTTTTCTAACCTAAGCACTTCCAATTTGTGGTCACATTCATACTTGTTCCTTCTATTTGCTTCACACCCCAGAACTTGCATTTCATGGCAGTGTAAGCCACCAGAAAAGATAATTGCTTGAGTGTGATAATGGTGACTGACAATTTCATCTCCAAACTATTTATCAGTTCACACTCCATGTATAAGGATTCAAGGGAACATGACACCTCTTGTCAAGAAAACAAAAGGATCTTATGACAGCATTTCAATTGAATTTCTCACCTGGCACTCACCACATTAGCACTCAGTTAAAATAACTCTATTTATTATTCCAAAAAACAGACAAAAATGGATGCTCCAGACAAGGTAAATGAAATTATATACATATACAAAAAAAGGTAATACTGCACCTGATTCCAGGTTTTCACCACCTTCAAAATAACCTGTCATGTTTATTATAACTTTTTTTATTTGTTTCTGACAATAAGCCAATCACAGGTCATTCTTTTATATAAGTAAATCATTCTTTTCAGCAGAAAATGACTATCGTGCAGAACAGTAAGCAAAACATGTCAATCTCAAAATTCAAACTAAAGTGTCTCTTAGTTACTTGTAAACCTCAGTGAAAGTGTCAGTGCAAAATTCTAAATAAACCTTCAATTATCTTGACTCTTAGTCTTCAGGAGACAGTGGAGCATAGTTGTCAAGATCATGGGCCAGACTAGGGTATGTTTTCCTCAAAGTTCTGCTAGTGGTAAGATTTAACCAAATTGCTGAAATCTTCTAAGCCTCAGTTTTCCAGTTTATTAATTGCAGACAATAACACTACTTTCTTTATAGAGTAGTTCATGTGGATTAAACGAGCTGATATACGTAACTTAGCACATTGACTCACAAGAAAGAATGATCACTTCTAATTATTTTTCCCATTTATATTTTCTCATGAGAATCATCCTTTTGATCTGAGAAAGAGAACTAGGGAAGGGAACAACAAAAATGAAAAAACAACTCAACCTGTCCTTCTAGGACTGATTCCAGCTTCCTATTTCAACAACCTGCCTAAGTCACTGCAAAGCAAGAGTTTCCTATTGTTCTTCCCTTGGGTGCCACTTTAGTTCTAAAGACATGGCTTCTGTTTCTGCAGTTCTTCACATATATCTTCTGCCAAATATATTTTCTTTATATATATGTTCTTCTAAAAGAATAAGTGCAAAGGCAAAAAATAAATTTAGTCTATCAAGCTGTATTGAAAATGCTAAATCAATTTTTGGGAAAGGGAAATACTGAGAAAAAGTACCAAAATAGAGATTTGAAAATAGCTTTCATTTTTGGTAAAGCCCTAACGAAACCTGAATAACGTCCTCCAAACACTAGGCAACTTCATCATTACCAAACATTTACTTTGTGCCTACACAATTCCAAACACTTTGTTGGAACTTCCCTGGTGGTCCAGTGATTAAGACTCCATGCTTCTGCTGTGGAGAGCACAGGTTTGACCCCTGGTTGGGTAACAAAGATCCTGTATGCCATGTGGAGTGGCAAAAAAATTAAAAAAGAAAAAAAAAAGAAAAGAAAACCCTGCTGTGTTGGATACAAAGAGATAAATGACAAGGCACCTGCCCCAAATAGGCACATTATCCAGTTGAGAACATGGGGCCAAATCTGAAAAGACATACTATAAAGACTAGAATGAACTTTATATTTTCAACAAAAAAGAATGAATAAGACAGACAGAAAGTGTTTCAACTGATGAGAAGATAAAGCACCTCCAGGGCCATCAGTAAAATTTTCACCCAGCAGGTTTGATAAAGGCTTGCTCTTCACTAAAGCATGAGGACCTGAGACCTTGGACTTTTGAGTCAACCACAGTGGCCATTTCAAAGGCTGGCATCAGCAAAATGGTCTTGAGGAATTTGGGGCTCTCTGAGGAATTCTAGGCCTTGTTCACTTCTCCTGTACCCCAAAGCCCACTAAACCCATTGGTGATCAGGATCATCAGACTCTTGTCTCTAAACTGGATCACAGACGACTGTTCTTCTGTGAGGTCAGTCCAGACTGACCTCAACTCTTGACCTTAGAGGTCAAGGTTCCACACTGTGTGAAGTCTTACCCTGGCAGTTCTCTTCTTCCTAAGATGTTATGATAGTAATAAAGGAAGAAAACAATGGCTAACTCTTCCCTCCATTTTTGTCTTTCTGGACTCTCTTACTTGATGAAGTAAGGCTAAGCTTAGGACCTGTTCTCCTCAAGGGAAAGCCTGCTCCTCTCTTTCTCTTTTCTCCCTGCTCTTTCTTTTTCTCCTCATCTGCTCTTTCTGTTCTGCAAAGCAATTGAATCAGTAGGCTTATTGACAACCCAAGAGGGCCCAGGGAGGGCACATTAAGACACTGGGACAGACTCTGTCTTCATCTGTCCTTATGTCTTGTAACTTGGCACACTTGGACCTTACTATCTTACCACATGAGAAAGTAAGATCCAAAGGTAAACTGGGCATTGTTATAGAAATGATCAGAATGAGACTTTCAGCCTTCTTTACTTCCATGCCACTGAAGCCATTTCAGTATATATAGATGAAGGAACTTTTATGGAGTTTTGGTTAGTTCCCACTTGCTCGGCTTTGAGTTTAGGAGTAAAGTTACAGAAGTTGTTGCAAATTGATGTCACTGTGCTCTGCTGGTCAATATATCCTGTACACACACTTTCTCTGAGGATTTTTCAGGGGAGAATGACCAAGACTGAGGAGGATTTAGACACTCATGACTCCTCTTGCCAAATGCCACCCAAGTATTATATTGACATCAACTGTTAATAGCATTCATTCCTTTATTCTGAATAGCTCTGCTTAGAAGGCATAAGAACAAGCAAATATTGTTTTCTATTATGATTATGTCCTCCATTTGACTTTTCAAACCATGAGTGAATATTTAGAGAGCAGAATTGAACTCCTCATATCTCTGACAAGAGGACCACGGGAACCTGAGAGACAGACATCCTTCTATTTTCCACAATTACATGTTGACAAGTTGAATGGAAATTCCTTCACCTTCAATTTTAGCAACAAAAATAGCCAGATCCACCTGAAAGATCATATTCACTTTACTAGACAAGCTAAAGCCGGGGTTGCGAAGCAAGGAATAGGTAGTTGTTTTTTCTACTCAGGTGCATCCAAAGTAGAAGAAAACTGGGAGGAAAGGCATAGCCTGGTGGAAATAGTCCTGCTCTGTCTTAGCTGGCCCTGGGAATCATTTCTTAACTTAATTTTGGCTGTTTTCACAGCAATCTTTAGACTATGAGGAATTTAACATCTCTTGTTCTCAGTTTTTGGCCTTAACTGAAAATCTGAGACAACAGGAAAAATCTCACTTAACAACCTATTAAATTTGTATATGAGCTCCAAATTCTTTAAAATGTCAGCAAAAATAGCAATATACAAGATAAACTCTGAAAATGCCAAAATAATCAATGAAATATCATAATCATTAAAGTTTTCTTCACAGTTGGAAAATTATCAAATCTCTTTGCTACAAGCAGTTCTGATTTTATTCTCAAAGGCCCCTATTAAAAATATGTATATACAATATATTTATAGATGCATATCACACTGAGAGGATGTGCCAGATAGATATGCCTACCCAGAGAAATGATAATATTCACAAGTCAGTTACTGAGTTTCCCTTTAAGCCCTTTGGGCTGGCTATTCATCATTTGGCTCTCAGCATTATTTCCAGGCTTCTAGAATCTCCTCTATCACAGGATGGCTGGGAGGCTTTATGCTATATCTCACAGACTTCCTTGCCAGATGCTTTCCAGTGAGATTCTGCCAATGAAAGGCACTGTTGGGGGACTGAAAGGCAAAAAGGAGAGAAAAATCTGTTGTTGTTGTTTTTTTTTTTTTTTTTTTTTTCCTGCATTAACAAGTAGGGAAGGGCATGTGCAGGCTCTGGGGTCCTGCTTAGGCAGTACATTTCCACAGCAGTGGCAGAGGTGGTGCCCCATCAACCTCAGCAGTATGATGTTTCTGGCTCCAGTTCCAGCAACTGCAGCCTCTGAAGCAAGAGGCTGTGGCTCCCAGGTTCCTGCAACATCAGTGGGAATATGGGCTCCTTGTTGAGTTCAGTCACTAAGTCATATCTGACTCTGTGACCCCATAGACACTATGCATGCCAGGCTTCCGTGTCCTTCACTCAGTTCAGTTCGGTTTAGTCACTCAGTCCTGTCTGATTCTTTGCAACCCCATGGACTGCAGCATGCCAGGACTCCCTGTCCATCACAAACTTCTGGAGTTTACTCAAACTCATGTCCATTGAGTCAGTGATGCCATCCAGCCATCTCATCCTCTGTCATCCTCTTCTCCTTCTGCCTTCAATTTTTCCCAGCATCACAGTCTTCACCAGATGGTTAAAATATTGGAGCTTCAGCTTCAGCATTAGTAGTTCCAATGAATATTCAGGGTTGATTTCCTTTAGGATTGACTGATTTGATCTACTTGCTGTCCAAGGGACTCTCAAGAGCCTTCTCCAGCATCACAAATTTGAAAGCATCAATTATTCGGCACTCAGTCTTCTTTATAGACTCCTAGCTGCCTGCAAAGGGCAGTGATAGTTATGGTTGCAGCAAAGCAACAGAAGAACCTCAACAGTCTCCTCAGCATGGAAATCTTGGGCTCTGGGCAACCCCATTTCCTCTGCTGTCCCTCCAGCAGGTAAGTGATAGGTTGGTAACCTCACTTTCCCCTCTTTACTCCTCCAGTCTTTCCAATTTCATCACCAGTTCCTTACATATTTCCCTAGTTATCCCAGATGAAAACTTAATAATATACCTTCTTATCTCCTTTAGCCCCAGTGACTCTAGGGAAAACAGCAAAGATATGTACACAGACACACACACACACATGCACACATATATGCATGCATGCTAAGTCGCTTCAGTCGTCCACCTCTTTGAGGTCAAACAGACTACAGACCACCAGACTTCTCTGTTCATGGGATTCTCCTGGCAAGAATACTGGAGTGGATTGCCATGCCCTCCTCAAGGGGTTCTTTCCAAACCAGGGATTGAACCCACATCTCTTTCATGTCCCACATTGGCAGGCAGGTTCTTTTACCACTAGCGCCCATATGGAATTTGGGTGTATATATGGAATTCCCATATATACATATGCATACAGTTAATTTTCATATATAGGTATATGCATATTTGATAAATGATATAAAATTGTACAATTTAAAAATAACTTACAGAGGGCAGAATTAGTAAATCTCTGAAGTGAAAATGTTAATAAGTTACAGAATTAAGGTTAAACCCCATGGATTAAATATATACATTCAATTCCAAAATACCATTAGAATAAGAGTAAATTAAAAAACCAATGTATAAAATCACAAGAACAAATAATATTGAAGGGGAATGAGACAGGAGGGACAGTAGACAAGAGACAAAAACACAATTTTGTAAGATGGAAAGGCTAGAGAAATCTGATTAGCAGAGCTCAAAAAGGTGAAGCAAAGATTTAAACAGCAAATCATCAAAAATGGTCAGGAATGTGTTTTTAAAAATCAGAAATCCAAGTAGCTTCAGACTTAAAAATTATAACAAAGTAATAGAAATCAACAAAGTAATGTTTTCTAAATTTTTTAGGGAAAGTTATCTGTAACCTAAAACTCTATCCTCAGCTATATTTCAATCAACTGCAAAGATAGCATTAAAATATTCTTGGCATGCAATATCTTTAAAACTTTATCCTATAGGCAGTCTTAGTTTTTAAAAAATCCAAAAAATGTGCTTCATCAAGACTAAGAAATAGAGAACAAGATGGCAGAGGAGTAGGTGGACGTGGAGCACATCTCTCTCCACGGATACATCAGGAATACACATTCAGACACATAAGTGCATGTAGAACATCAGCTGAGAGCAGACAGAAGTACCTGACCAGTGGAAAAGAATATATAGAACCATGCAAAACTCAGGAGGACAAAGGAACTAGGAGGAAAAAACAGATGTTAATAGGACTGGATCTACCCTTGGCAGGTTTGGGAACTGAAGCATGGCTCCGATGCCCACATCGCAGCAAGTATCTAAGTCAGAGAAGAAACATTTAAGGCTTGGAGTGAAACAGTTGATCTATGGCAGCCTAAATAGAATGAGAGTCAGATAGTCTTTTCCACAGCCATACATACCCCAGACAGGAATGCTGGTCTGCTGGAAGGTGCAGCGGCTGGAAGGTGCAGCGGCTGGAAGCTTGAGTTTAGGGATTGTGGAGTAATCCCAGGGTGAGGGCTGCTGTTGACATTGGAGGGACGGATTGAGGGGATGTGAGAGTGGGGATCATGGTGGGAAATGCTGGTGGAGGAAAGCCAGGCAGCCATGGAAGCAACGTGATACTGCTGACTGAAAGGGAAAAATCTACAATCATGATTACTGTACCTAGCAAAGATCTCATTCAAAATTGATGGAGAAGTTAAAAGCTTTTCAGGCAAGCAAAAGTTAAGAGAATTCAGTACCACCAAACTAGCTTTACAACAAATGTTAATGGGACTTACAGAGTCAAGAAATACAAGAGAAGAAAAAATATCTACAAAATCAACCCCAAACAATTAAGAAAATGGCAATAGGAACATACATGTCAATAATTACTTTAAATATAAATAGATTAAATGCTCCAACCAAAAGACACAGACTGGCTGAATGGATACAAAAACAAGACCCATATATATGCTGTCTACAAGAAACCACTTCAGACCTAAAGACACATATAGACTGAAAGTGAGAGGATGGAAAAAATATATTCCATGCAAATGGGAAGCAAAATAAGAGCTGGAGTAGCCATCCTTGTATCAGACAAAATAGACCTTAAAATAAAGAATATTACAAGAGATAAGGAAGGACACTACATAATGATCAAGGGATCAATCCAAGAGGAAGATATAACAATTGTAAATGTCTATACACCCAACACAGGAGCACCTCAATACATAAGACAAACTGACAGACATAAAAGGAGAAATTGACAATAACACAATAATAGGAGACTTTAACACCCCACTCCAACCAATGGACAGATCATCAAAACAGAAAATTAATAAGGAAACACAAGTCTTAAATGATACATTAAATGAGATGGATCTCATTGATATCTTCAGGAGATTCCATCCAAATGCAGAAGAGTACACCTTTTTCTCAAATGTACATGGAACATCCTCTAGGATAGACCACATATTGGGTCACAAATCAAACCACAGTAAATTTAATAAAATTGAAATTATATCAAGCATCTTCTCTGACCACAATGCTATGAGACTAGATGTCAGTTACAAGAAAAAAACTAAGAAAAACAAAGGCATGGAGATTAAACAACATGTTTCTAAATAACTAACAGGTTACTGAAGAAATAAAAAGGGAAATAAAAAATTTCTAAAAACAAATGACAATGAAAACATGACAGCTCAAAACTTATGGGATGCAGCAAAAGCAGTTCTAAGAGGAAAGTTTATAGCAATACAATCCTACCTCAAAAAACAAGAAGAACATCGAACAGACAACCTAAATTTACATCTAAAACAACTGGAAAAAGAGAAACAAAAAAACCCCAAAATTAATGGAAGGAAAGATATCATAAAGATCCAAGCAGAAATAAATGAAAAAAGAAATGAAAGAATACAATAGTAAAGATTAATAAAACTAAAGGCTGGTTCTTTGAGAGATAAAATTGACACACCTTTAGCCAGATTCATCAGTCAATAAAATTAGAAATGAAAACAGGAGAAGTTACAACAGACAATGCTGAAATACAAAGGATTATAAGAGACTATTATGAAAGACTAGGTGGCAAAAATACACAGAAGAACGGTACAAAAAAGATCTTCATGACCAAGATAATCACGATAGTGTGATCACTCACCTAGAGCCAGACATCCTGGAATGTGAAGTCAAGTGGGCCTTAGAAAGCATCACTACAAACAAAATAGTGGAGGTGATGGAATTTCAGTTGAGCTATTCCAAATCCTGCAAGATGATGCTGTGAAAGTGCTGCACTCAATATGCCAGCAAATTTGGAAAACTCAGCAAGGGCCACAGGACTGGAAAAGGTCAGTTTTCATTCTGATCCCAAAGAAAAGCAATGCCAAAGAATGCTCAAACTACCGCACAATTGCACTCATCTCACACGCTAGTGAAGTAATGCTCAAAATTCTGCAAGCCAGGCTTCAGCAGTATGTGAATCGTGAACTTCCAGATGTTCAAGCTGGTTTTAGAAAAGGCAGAGGAACCAGGGATCAAATTGCCAACATCCACTGGCTCATCGAAAAAGCAAGAGAGTTCCAGAAAAACACCTATTTCTGATTTATTGACTATGCCAAAGCCTTTGACTGTATGGATCACAATAAACTGTGGAAAATTCTGAAAGAGATGGGAATACCAGACCACCTGACCTGCCTCTTGAGAAACCTATATGCAGGTCAGGAAGCAACAGTTAGAACTGGACATGGAACAACAGATTGGTTCCAAATAGGAAAAGCAGCACGTCAAGGCTGTATATTGTCACCCTGCTTATTTAACTTCTATGCAGAATACATCATGTGAAACGCTGGGCTGGAAGAAGCACAAGCTGGAATCAAGACTGCCAGGAGAAACATCAGTAACCTCAGATATGCAGATGACACCACCCTTATAGGGCAGAAAGTGAAGAGGAACTAAAAAGCCTTTTGATGAAAGTGAAAGAGGAGACTGAAAAAGGTGGCTTAAAGCTCAACATTCAGAAAACGAAGATCATGGCATCTGGTCCCATCACTACATGGGAAATAGATGGGGAAACAGTGGAAACGGTATCAGACTTTACTTTTTTGGGCTCCAAAATCACTGCAGATGGTAATTTAAGCCATGAAATTAAAAGACGCTTACTCCTTGGAATGAAAGTTATGACCAACCTAGATAGCATATTCAAAAGCAGAGACATTACTTTGCCAACAAAGGTCTGTCTAGTCAAGGCTATGGTTTTTCCAGTGGTCATGTATGAAGGTGAAAGTTGGACTATTAAGAAAACTGAGCATTGAAGAATTTATGCTTTTGAACTGTGGTTTTGGAGATGACTCTTGAGAGTCCCTTGGACTGCAAGGAGATCCAACCAGTCCATCATAAAGGAGATCAGTCCTGGGTGTGCACTGGAAGGACTGATGCTGAAGCTGAAACTCTAATACTTTGGCCACCTCATGCAAAGAGTTGACTCATTGGAACGGACCCTGATGCTGGGAGGGATTGGGGGCAGGAGAATAAGGGGATGACAGAGGATGAGATGGCTGGATGGCACCATTGACTCAATGGACATGAGTTTGGGTAGACTCCGGGAGTTGGTGATGGACAGAGAGGCCTAGTGTGTTGCGACTCATGGGGTTGCAAAGAGTTGGACATGATTGAGTGACTGAACTGAACTGACTGATATGACAATAAAATAGATAACCTGGAAAAAATGGACAGATTCTTAGAAAAGTTCAATCTTCCAGGACTGAACCAGGAAGAAATAGAAATTATGAACAACCCAATTACAAGTACTGAAATTGAAGTTGTGATCAAAAATCTCCCCAACAATAAAAGCTCAGGCCAGATGACTTCATAGTAGAATTCTATCAAACATTTAGAGAAGAGCTAATTCCTATCCTTCTAAAACTCTTACAAAAAATTTTAGAGGAAGGAACACTCCCAAATTTATCCTATAAGGCCACCATCACCCTGATAGAAAAATCAGACAAAGACAACACAAAAAAAGAAAACTACAGGCCAATATCAGTGATGAACATAGATGCAAAAATCCTCAACAAAATTCAGCACTAGTGAACAGAATTCAGCAACACATCAAAAGCTCATACATTATGATCAAGTTGGGTTTATCCCAGGGGTGCAAGGATTCTTCAATATACGCAAAGCAATCAATTTGGTACACATTATTAACAAATTGAAAGATAAAACCATAGGATCATCTCAATAGATGCAGAAAAAGCCTTTTACAAAATTCAGCACCCATTTATGATTAACACTCTTCAAAAATGGGCATAGAAGGAACCTACCTCAACAGAGTATGGGCCATATATGATAAGCCTACAGCAAACGTTATTCTCAATGGTATAAAACTGAAAGCATTCCCCCTAAGATCAGGAACAAGACAAGGGTGTCCACATTTGCCACTATTATTCAACATAGTTCTGCAAGTCCTAGCTACAGCAATCAGAAAAGAAAAAGAAATAAAAGGAATCCAGATGGGAAAGAAGGAAAGCTCTCACTGTTTGCAGATGACATGACACTGTACAGAGAAAACCCTAAAGATAGTATCAGAAAATTACTAGGGCTAATCAGTGAATTTAGCAAAATTGCAGGATACAAAATCAATAAACAGAAATCACTTGCATTTCTATATACTAACAATGAAAATCAGAAAGAGAAATTAGGGGATCAATCCCATTCACCATTGTAACAAAAGAGATTAAAATACCTAGGAATAAACTTACCTAAGGAGACAAGAGAACTGTACACAGAAAATTATAAGGCACTGATGAAAGAAATCAAAGACAACATAAAACAGATGGAGAGATAGTCCATGTTCCTGGGTAGGAAGAATCAATATTGTGAAAATGACTATACTACCAAACACAATCTATGGATTCAATGTAATCCCTATCAAATTACCAAAGGCATTTCTCACAGAACTAGAATAAAAAATTTCACAATTCATAGGGAAACACAAAAGACCCCAAATAGCCAAAGCAGTCTTGAGAAAGAAGAATGGAGCTGGAGGAATCAACCTTCCTGACTTCAGATTATACTACAAAGCTACAGTCATCAAGACAGTATGGGAGTGGCAGAAAACCAGAAATACAGACCAACAGAACAAGATAGAAAGGCCTGGCGTGCTGCGGTTCATGGGGTCGCAAAGAGTCGGACACGACTGAGCGACTGATCTGATCTGATCTGATCTGAATAAACCCACGCACTGAGGGTACCTTAGTTTTTGACAAAGAAGGCAAAAATATACAATGCGGCAAAGACAGCCTCTTCAATAAATGGTGCTGGGAAAACTGGATAGCTACATGTAAAAGAATGAAATTAGAACACTTCCTAACACCATACACAAAGATAAACTCAAAATGGATTAAAGACCTAAATGTAAGACCAGAAACTATAAAACTCTTAAGAGGAAAACATAGGCAGAACACTGAACAAATCAAAGCAAGATGCTCTATGACCCACCTCCTAGAGTAATGGAAAGAAAAACAAGTTAAAAAGTGGGACCTGATTAAACTTAAAAGATTTTGCACAGCAAAGCAAACTATAAGCAAGGTGAAAAGACACACCTCAGAATGGTAGAAAATAATAGCTAATGAAACAACTGACAAAGGATTTATTTGCAAAATATACAAGCAGCTCATACAACTCAATACCAGGAAAACAAACAACCCAATCAAAAAGTGGGAAAAAGACCTCAACCTACATTTCTCCAAAGACATACAGATGGCTAACAAATACAGGAAAAGATGTTCAACATGACTTATTATTAGAGAAATGAAAATCAAAACACAATGAGATACCACTTCACACCAGTCAGAACGGCCATCATCAAAAAGTCTACAAACAATAAGTGCTGGAGAGGGTGTAGAGAAAAGGGAATGCTCTTGCACTGTTGGTGGGAATGTAAATTGATACAGGAACTATGGAAGATGATATTGAGATTCCTTAAAAAACTAGGAATAAAACCATCATCAGATCAGATCAGTCGCTCAGTCGTGTCCAACTCTTTGCGACCCCATGAACTGCAGCACGCCAGGCCTCTCTGTCCATCACCAGCTCCCGGAGGTCACTCAGACTCACACCCATCAAGTCAGTGATGCCATCCAGCCATCTCATCCTCTGTCGTCCCCTTCTCCTCCTGCCCTCAATCCCTCCCAGCATCAGAGTCTTCTCCAATGAGTCAACTCTTCGCATGAGGTGGCCAAAATACTGGAGTTTCAGCTTTAGCATCATTCCTTCCAAAGTAGTCCCAGGATTGATCTCCTTCAGAATGGACTGGTTGGATCTTCTTGCAGTCCAAGGGACTCTCCAGAGTCTTCTCCAACACCACAGTTCAAAAGCATCAATTCTTCGGCGCTCAGCCTTCTTCACAGTCCAGCTCTCACATCCATACATGACCACAGGAAAGACCATAGCCTTGACTAGGTGAACTTTTGTTGGTAAAGTAATGTCTCTGCTTTTGAATATGCTATCTAGGTTGGTCATAACTTTCCTTCCAAGGAGTAAGCGTCTTTTAATTTCATGGCTGCAGTCACCATCTGCAGTGATTTTGGAGCCCAGAAAAATAAATTCTGACACTGTTTCCACTGTTTCTCCATCTATTTCCCATGTAGTGATGGAGCCAGATGCCATGATCTTTGTTTTCTGAATGTTGAGCTTTAAGCCAACCTTTTCACTCTCCACTTTCACTTTCATCAAGAGGCTTTTTAGCCCCTCTTCACTTTCTGCCATAAGGGTGGTGTCATCTGCATATCTGAGGTTATTGATATTTCTCCCAGCAATCTTGATTCCAACTTATGTTTCTTCCAGTCCAGCATTTCTCATGATGTACTCATGAGATCATATGATACGATCCAGCAATGGATAGGATCCAGCAACCTGATAGGATCCAGCAATCATATGATACAGCAATCCCACTCCTTGGCATATAACCTGAGGAAACCAAAATTGAAAGAGACACATGTATCCCATTGTTCACTGCAGTACTATTTACAATAGCTAGAACATGGAAGCACCCTAGATGCCTATCACCAGATGAATGGATAAAGAAGTTATGGTACATATTCACAATGGAATATTACTCAGCCATAAAAAGGAACACAGTTGAGTCAGTTCTGATGAGGTGGATGAATCTAGAACCTATTATACAGAGTGAAGTGATTCAGAAAGAGAAAGATAAATGTTGTATTCTAACACACATATATGGATTCTAGAAAAATGGTTCTGAAGAATTTATTTACAGGGCAGCAATGGAGAAACAGACATGGAGAATAGACTTACAGACATGGGGAGAGGGGAGGAGAGGCTGAGATGTATGGAAAGAGTAACATGGAAACTTACATTACCACATGTAAAATAGATAGCCAATGGGAATTTGCTGTATGGCTCAGGAAACTCAAACAGAGGCTCTGTATCAACCTAGAGGGGTGGGATGGGGAGGGAGATGAGAGGGGTATATGTATCAGTTCAGTTCAGTTCAGTTGCTCAGTCGTGTTTGACTCTGTAACCCATGAACCGCAACACGCCAGGCCTCCCTGTCCATCACCTTCTCCCGGAGTTTACCCAAACTCATGCCCATTGAGTTGGTGATGCCATCCAACCATCTCATCCCCTGTTGTCTCCTTCTCCTCCTACCCTCAATCTTTCCCAGCATCAGGGTCTTTTCAAATGAGTCAGCTCTTTGCATCAGGTGGCCAAAGTATTGAAGTTTCTGCTTCAACATCAGTCCTTCCAACAAACACCCAGGACTGATCTTCTTTAGAATGGACTGGTTGGATCTCCTTGCAGTCCAAGGGACTCTCAAGAGTCTTCTCCAACACCACAGTTTAAAAGCATCAGCACTCAGCACTCAGCTTTCTTTATAGTTCAAATCTCACATCCATACATGACATACACTGGAAAAACCATAGCCTTGACTAGACGGACCTTTGTTAGCAAAGTAATGTCTCTGCTTTTTAATATGCTGTCTAGGTTGGTCATAACTTTCCTTCCAAGGAGTAAGCGTCTTTTAATTTCATGGCTGCAAGCACCAACTGCAGTGATTTTAGAGCCCAAAGAAAATAAAGTCAGCCACTGTTTCCACTGGTTCCCCATCTATTTGCCATGAAGTAATGGGACTGGATGCCATGATCTTAGTTTTCTGAATGTTGAGCTTTAAGCCAACTTTTTCACTCTCCTCTTTCACTTTGATCAAGAGGCTGTTTAGTTCTTCTTCACTTTCTGCCAAAAGGGTGGTGTCATCTGCATATCTGAGGTTACTGATAAATGTATACCTATGGCTGATTCATGTTGAGGTTTGACAGAAAACAATAAAATTCTGTAAAGCAATTATCCTTCAATAAAAATTAAATTAATTAAAAGATTAAAAAGACAGAAATAGACCAAGTAACCAGAAGATACAAAACTCAAGAAACAAGGAATTCAATTTAGGGGGAAAGAAAAAGGAAAGAAAAGAAAGAAAATTCCCAGCAGTGAGAGCCTAGAATGTCAGTTAGGATGTCTGGCCTAGAGAGCAATGAATCCAGATTTGTATAGGAAGGTAGTGGGCTCCAGGAAGAAGGGGCAAGGCATGAGCTTCACTAAAAGCTGTTTTATAGTTCTGTGAGAAAGTTTGGGTGTAACGTAGTCATAGTGACCTAGGTAACAGACCAAATGACATTAAAAAAAAAACTTGTGAAAAGGCAAGAAGAAATGTAATCATAATATAACACAAATTTAAACTGTAAGTATGAATGTATCAGAAAACCATGAAATAACTATAGTGGGAGAAGAGGAGGAAAATAGGTACATGCATCAAAATTAGGGTTGAAGAAGTAGTGTAAAAGATATAATGCTAAACTTTTATAGAAGGAAGCTAACAGATACTGTCAAAAATTTAACGTAAAAATACACAGAACTAGCAATAAAGTACAGAATAAGAAATTGAGAGGTAAATATCAGATCAAACAGCCAAAAGAAATTGAAAGTGTCTGCTTGAAGAAAATGAAAAGGATTTTACTTATATTTATTTGTTTGCTTTTAGACTTGTAGTACTATTTGGCTTTTAAATTTAAGGGTAAGTATTACTTTGAGAATAATAATTAAATTTCTAAAGAGTAAATAAAATAAACTATAAAGATTTTGGGTAATTTCATATATATGCAGTACTCTAATCAATAATAAATTGGAACACATGAAAATCAAGCTATATTTCCTTTAATGAAATTAAACATTACCCATTTAATATATTCCTTGCAATCTTTATGCACTACTAATGTACTTTATGATTTTCATAACATGCAAAGATATTAGCCTAAATCAAGTAAAAGTAAACATTCTGATTTGAGTGGATGTCAATTTATTTTGGTTACTAAGGTATTCTGTTAGGTCCTGTTCTGATTTTTATTACTACATAATTAATTTTCTTAACACACAGTGACTTAAAGCAATAATTTTAAGATTCTCTCTCTGAGTTTTGGGCTTCCTGCTCAGTGTCTCTCCTGCAGTCACATGCAGGTGACTAGGGTGGCTGAAGCTAGAATAATTTCAAGGGCTTCCTCACAAAACACATGTGGCAGCTGATTCTGGCCATTGTCTGGGACCTCAAATGAGGCTGTCAGCTGAAACACCTATTCACAGCCACTCCATGTGTGCTGGCCTCCCCACAACATAAAAGTAGGGTATTAAGAGTTAGCATCCTGAGTGGACAGGCAGAAGCTTTATCACCTTTTATGACTCAGCCTCAGAAATCACATAGCATTATTCCCCAAAAGTCACAATTCTCCTAAAATCTAAAAGAAGGGAAAATAGATTGCCACTTTTCAAAGGCAGGGGTGTCAATGTCACAACTTAAGAGGAACATGAGGGAGAGCGGATCTTTTTGTAGCTATTCTGGAATATACAATCCAGCCAAGGTCTTTTTGATCCAGCATAGACAAATCTACATTCATATCATGTTAAATAACCAGCAACTATCTTTAAAAAGAGACATGCTTAGACCAGCAGATTTCAAATTGGGATATGTGTGCTTTGGGGAAAATAATTGTAAGGAAATAATTTCTAGATCCTATGCTTCACATGTACTCTTTCCAAAATTTGATTGCCTGAGAATATTCATGCCAGTTGTTTCAAAAAAGAGAGGTTGAAGCTATCATTCATCTTACCATCTTACAATGGTACTTCGATCTTGAGTGAAAAAATCTCCAGATTTCAAAACAATAGGACAATTTAAAATATTAGTGTTAGTGTTCAAAAAATAAATGACTAATAACTGAATCATAAAATCTGAAACTGGTTTTAAATCTTTGCCTTTAAAAAAACTAAAGGGAGACCTAATTAAAATGACAGCTGGTAGATCATTAAAGATAATTTTTGATGATAGATAACTATATAATTTTGCATATAACTTGCAGTTCAAAAGTTTGAGTGACATTGCTAAAACAAAACTCCACTCTCATCTACTTATTCGTGGGTATACGATTTCTCAGATCTTATATCCTTAAAAAAACAAAAATAGAGGAGATAGATACTGAGCTTTGTTTCATCCTAACGTAATTTGAATTCATTCACATATATTTATTTATTGAACAAAAAATAACCCTTCCATCTGAATAATGGACACACTTCTAATAAACTTCATTTTTATGTGTATTACCTAAAGGAACATTTATTTATGCTGTTTAGGTTAATTTTATACTAAAAAGTGTGATGAAAATCCAATTTAGAAGAAATTTTAACATGGTCACATGGTTACAAATTTTTAATTACTTTTCAAGAAAAAAATGATCACTAAAACACGTTCACATGGAAAGAATCTATGAAAATAGGATTGTGATATGGAAATAGAATTTCAAAGAAAAATAAATGAAGAATTTCTAACTGTTAAAATTAGTTTGTTCAAGTATCTTTATGTGGATTGTGGTGGGAATCAAAATCAAAATGGATACATTTCAAAGAATGATGAAATTTTTACATCAATGTTCACACTTTTTTGTAAGCTATATATTTTACAACTATTTATACTTATGATGAGAAATTTTAGAGGTCAGGAGAAGTTTCTGAGAAGGGATATAAGTTTTCAAAATGTACTTAAGACTGCGAATTTAGAATCATCCAAAATAATATGAAATCTGGTCCTAATTTAAAAGCTAGTATTTTACATAAGAGTTATTTTTGTTTTTAGCTAAAAGAAGGAGCTTCTGAACATTTTCATATCCTGTTTAACTACTGCTGCTGCTGCTAAGTCGCTTCAGTTGTGTCCGACTCTGTGCGACCCCATAGACGGCAGCCCATCAGGCTCTGCCGTCCCTGGGATTCTCCAGACAAGAACACTGGAATGGGTTGCCATTTCCTTCTCCAATGCATGAAAGTGAAAGTGAAGTCGCTCAGTCATGTCCGACCCTTTGCGACCCCATGGACTCCAGCCTACCAGGCTCCTCCGTCCATGGGATTTTCCAGACAAGAGTACTGGAGTGGGGTGCCATTGCCTTCTCTGTGTTTAACTACAGTTGTTTTTAATTGTACAATGTGTACTAACTGTGAGATACTTCAGTAGGACAGTAAAAAAAGAAAATCTTGTTTCATAAAACCTGGCAAAAAGTGGATAAGATTTAATTTTATTTTTATGTCTAAGACTAATTATTTAGAGTTGAGGTTTCTGGTTTTACTTAGAATTTTTGTACCTACATGAAGGAACATATCTAGAATTTAAAATCTACAGTTACATTTTCAAGGAATATGAATCAGGTAGAAATACAGAAACAAATGCTATCCATTTCTTTTGAAGATTATTGGTGATACATACTGCACATAGGATTTAGAAATCCAGATATTCTCCTGGCTCCCTTTACAGTGCCTCAGTGCCCACAAGCAGTAAGTTTCATGTAATCTTAATGATATTATACATCCCAATGCTCATCATGATACCTGATACAGTACATTGCTCAGTATCTGTTTGTTGAATTATTGAATGAATTAAAAAAAAAAAAAAACTGGGATTCATACACTTAGTGAGTTGGTCAGGAAGCCTTTTCCACTTTCAGAAATTTCCTATTAAAATGAAAATATATGCGAACTGACATGTCAGAATTGAAATAGAAATATCCTATGATATCACTTACATGTGGACTCTAAAAAAAAATACAAATGAGCATATTTTAAAAAAAGAAACAGACTCACAGATTTAGAAAACAAACTTATGGTTACATGGCGGGGAAGGGGGAGGAACAGTTAGGGAGCATGGGATGGCCGTGTTAGTTCAGATAGTTCAGTCGCTCAGTCGTGTCCAACTCTTGGCGACATAATAAATTGCTGCATGCAGGCCTGTCCATCACCAACTCCTGGAGTTCACTCAAACTCATGTCCACTGAGGCGGTGATGCCATCCAGCCATCTCATCCTCTGTCGTCCCCTTCTCCTTCTGCCCCCAATCCCTCCCAGCATCAGGGTCCCTTCCAATGAGCTAACTCTTTGCATGAGGTGGCCAAAGTATTGGAGTTTCAGCTTCAGCATCAGTCCTTCCAATGAACACCCAGGACTGATCTCCTTTAGAATGGACTGGTTGGATCTCCTTGCAGTCCAGGGAACTCTCAAGAGTCTTCTCCAACACCACAGTTCAAAAGCATCTATTCTTCAGCACTCAGCTTTCTTCACAGTCCAACTCTCACATTCATACATGACTACTGGAAAAACCATAGCCTTGACTAGACGGACCTTTGTTGGCAAAGTAATGTCTCTGCTTTTCAATATGCTATCTATGTTGGTCATAACTTTCATTCCAAGGAGTAAGCATCTTTTAATTTCATGGGTGCAGTCACCATCTGTAGTAATTTTGTAGCCCCCCAAAATAAAGTCTGACACTGTTTACACTGTTTCCCTATCTATCTGCCATGAAGTGATGGGACCAGATGCCATGATCTTCGTTTTCTGAATGTTGAGCTTTAAGCCAACTTTTCCTCTCCACTTTCACTTTCATCAAGAGGCTCTTTAGTTCCTATTCACTTTCTGCCATAACGGTGGTGTCATCTCCATATCTGAGGTTATTGATACTTCTCCCAGCAATCTTGATTCCAGCTTGTGCTTCTTCCAGCCCAGTGTTTCTCATGATATACTCTGCATATAAGTTAAATAAGCAGGATGACAATATACAGTCTTGACATACTCCTTTTCCTATTTGGAACCAGTCTGTTGTTCCATGTCCAGTTCTAACTATTGCTTCCTGATCTGCATATAGGTTTCTCAAGAGGCAGGTCAGGTGGTCTGGTATTCCCATCTCTTTCAGAATTTTCCACAGTTTATTGTGATCCACACAGTCAAAGGCTTTGGCATAGTCAATAAAGCAGAAATAGATGTTTTTCTGGAAGTCTCTGGCTTTTTCCATGATCCAGTGGATGTTGGCAATTTGATCTCTTGTTCCTCTGCCTTTTCTAAAACCAGCTCGAACATCTGGAAGTACATGGTTCACGTACTGCTGAAGCCTGGCTTGGAGAATTTGGAGCATTACTTTACTAGTGTATGAGATAAGTGCAATTGTGCAGTAGTTTGAGCATTCTTTTGCATTGCCTTTCTTTGGGATTGGAATGAAAACTGACCTTTTCCAGTCCTGTGGCCCTTGCTGAGTTTTCCATATTTGCTGGCATATTTGCTGGGATTGACATGTACACAGTGCTCTCTTTGACAAGCAACAAAGAGAGAAACAGTGAGAGATTTTATTTTCGGGGGGAGCTCCAAAATCACTGCAGATGGTGACTGCAGCCATGAAATTAAGACGCTTGCTCCTTGGAAGAAAAGCTATGACCAACCTAGATAACATATTAAAAAGCAGACATTACTTTGCCGACAAAGGTCCATCTAGTCAAAGCTATGGTTTTTTCAGTGGTCATGTATGGATGTGAGAGTTGGACTATAAAGAAAGCTTAGCACTGAAGAATTGATGCTTTTGAACTATGCTGTTGGAGAAGAGTCTTGAGAGTCCCTTGGACTGCAAAGAGATCAAACCAGTCCATCCTAAAGGAAATCGGTCCTGAATACTCACTGGAAGGACTGATGCTGAAGCTGAAACTCTAATATTTTGGCCACCTGATGCAAAGAACTGATCATTGGAAAACATCCCGATGCTGGGAAAGATTGAAGGCAGGAGTAGAAGGGGACAGAAGATGAGATTGTTGGATGACATCACTGACTCAATGGACATGAGTTTGACCTAGCTCTGGGAGTTGGTGATGGACAGGGAAGCCTGGCGTGCTGCAGTCTGTGGGGTCGCAAACTGACTGAAGCAACAAAGACCTATAGCACAGGCAACTCTGATAATTAAGTAATAACTTAAATGGGGAAAGAATTTTAAAAAGAATAGATACATGTATATGTATAACTGACTCACTTTGCTGTATACCTAAAGCTAATACAACATTGTTAATCAACTATACTCTAATATAAAATAAAATGTAAAAAAAAAATGGTGTGAAAATTTGAGTTATACCATCTAAACAGTGTTTCCCAAAAGTCAGCCCATAGTCTGATCACATCAATGTCACCTGGAGTGTGTTACAAATTTAACTTCCTGTACTCTCACCGCATATTACTAAATTATATACTTGAGGAGATGGGGCCTTGGAATCTTCATTTTAATGGTCTCCCCAGTTGATTGACAGGAAACTGGTGAACCAGTTTTGGAAATGAAAAGAGAAAACAGCGGGTTCATTTAGAAAATGAGAAAGCCAGAAATTCAGATAGTCTCAGGACAAAAATAGTCTGGTCAGGGTATCACTGCTGGAAATGAAACAGGGCCAGACATTTGTCACTTTGCTCAAGATTCAAACTAAAGGAAGAAAATGACTGTGGGTCTACCATGGGTCCTGTTGGTATCCCATTTAGGGTGGGGTCAGGGCCATAATTAGTAGTTCTGCTAGAATGCATCTGAAGAGACTCTTTCACAAACATAAATCAAATTGCTGCTAAAAATCAGGAAGTTTGTCTAGGCAGCTAAAAAATAAACTGTTAGAAGACTACACAAAATGGAATGGGGCACCTTATAAAATAACATGCACTCTGTCCTAGACAAAATATTAAAAAGCAGAGACATTACTTTGCCAACAAAGGTCTGTCCAGTCAAGGCTACGGTTTTTCCAGTAGTCATTTATGGATGTAAAGAAAGCTGAGCACTGAAAAATTGATGCTTTTTCACTGTGGTGTTGGAGAAGACTCTTGAGAGTCCCTTGGACTGCAAGGAGATCCAACCAGTCCATCCTAAAGGAGATCAGTCCTGGGTGTTCATTGGAGGGGCTGATGTTGAAGCTGAAACTTCAATAATTTGGCCACCTGATGCAAAGAGCTGACTCATTGGAAAAGACCCTGATGCTGGGAGGGATTGGGGGCAAGAGGAGAAGGGAACGACAGAGCATGAGATGGTTGGATGGCATCACTCACTCGATGGATGTGAGTCTGAGTGAACTCCAGGAGTTGGTGATGGACAGGGAGGTTTGGTGTGCTGCGGTTCATGGGGTCGCAAAGAGTTGGACACAACTGAGCGACTGAACTGAACTGAACTGTCAACAGAGAATCAAAGAGTAGAGTGTCATTCAACCTGCACACTACAGAAAGGATCTCTGTATTAAGAGCAGTGAAATAACCTTGATATTTTTTCCTCTCATTCTGAGTCTGTAACTCTGTATTGCTAACTGAATTTCAAAATTCTCCAGTTATGTTTTTTGTTTATTTGTTATTGGGGTATTGTTTCACAATATTGTGCTAGTTTCTGAGGTACAATGAAGTTCAGTTTTTGAAAATTAGACAAACATTGTTTAGAATCCTTTGGAAAATCTATACAATTGACTACATTTATAACATTTTTGCTGTTACATATTTTAAATGGTGGCTAAAACAGAATACTTGGTAAAGTCCATTGTAAGGAGAAATAATCTATAATAATCTGCTCAGCTCTGTGTGCTTTTAGCTAGCTTGACCCTTTTCACTCATCATGTGTCCACTGTTCCATAACGAAAAGCCTCAGTCATCTCATCCCCTATGCTATGTTATGCTATGCTATGCTAAATCACTTCAGTCATGTCCGACTCTGTGCGACCCCATAGACGGCAGCCATCAGGCTCCCCCGTCCCTGGGATTCTTCAGGCAAGAACACTGGAGAGGGTTGCCATTTCCTTCTCCAGTGCATGAAAGTGAAAAGTGAAAGTGAAGTCGCTCAGCCATGTCTGACTCTTAGCGACCCCATAGACTGCAGTCTACCAGGCTTCTCCATCCATGGGATTTCCCAGGCAAGAGTACTGGAGTGGGGCGCCGTTGCCTTCTCCATCTCATCTCCTAGCAAGGCCAAATGAGGAAATTGTCAAGGAACCACCTGTTCATTTTGAGAGAGTTAACTTAGGCAGGGTGATAAGGAGTCCAAGCCTAAAGCCCCTTTAAGGAGGATGTGAACATTCTCCCTTTTTCACATGCTTTTGCCCTAGACACATAGGCCTCGTAAGCAGAAGTATCTCTTCTTCGAGGACATGCTTCTTTTGAGCTCAGAATGTATGTTATGATAGAAGGTCTGGGTAAAACTTCTACAGCCTTGAGCTCTGGGTTAACCTGTTCCTTCTGGCTAATCTTGTGCTGATGTCATCCCAGGATGTATGTTATGGGAAAGGATCTGGGAAAATTCTTCACAGCTTTGAATATTTTTTTCTATTCTCAACAGCTAGCAGAAAAGTATATAATTCCCTACTTAAAACTAGTAATGTGGGTAATCATTCTATCCCTTTCTGATGTCTATGTCAGAAGTTGTTTCTGTCACTATCACTTTAATAAAATCTCTACTACACAAAGCTCTGAGTGACTGAGACTATCTTTAGTCCCGGAGTTAAATCTTCTCCTTCAGAGACCACAGATCTGATGGAACATCATAAATTTTCATCTATCAATCCTCAAATGGTTTTTGTTTTTATCCTATATGATTATTTTGGCTAAATTTTTTGGCTCTGCAAATCAAACATCCTTTCTTTCCTCTGACTTCTACAGAATTAAAGTTAATATTTGCCAATCCCTTTGGCTCAGAGCATTCTAATAGTTCTGAGTAAGTATTGACCACTCTTTGTCATCCTGGAACCTGGTTAATAAATCCCCTTCTTGAACTTTGTTCATGTTTTCTGGGTCATTCTCTAATCCCCATAGAGGCTGGGAAGTTTAGTTATGTTCCTAAATCTGCTTGGATATGGAGATACTCACTGATTAGCATCCAAATAATTAAATAACTGTATAACCCCATCATTTTTCAGGAATTTAAATGTATATGTGTTGAGCTTTTCTAACTCATGTCATTATTCTTTCAGTGATAGAATGGACATGGTACACTGCCCTGTGAAGAATACCTCATTACCTTTCACAGTTCTCTGAATTTCATAGTGTTGACTAAAAATATCTTTTCACTAGAAGAGCCTAGAAGAACAGCACTCAAGAGAGTTGTGTTTTCCATCACATTGATTTCAGTCAGTAGACTCCACTGCATGGTCGAGTTGCATGCTGCTAATAAATCAACAAACATTACATCTGTTTTCACCTGTATTCAGTCTTTTATCTGTGTGCTCAGTGATGTTTCATGTTAAATTTTAGAAGAGCTGCCTTTTATCTCTTTTCTTTGTTTTGAATTATTTTATTTAATACATTTACCAATGACCAATCTCTTGAAAATCTATACATACTGATGATCTATGTAACATATCTAGGAAAATAATTTTATTTCTTTCAAGAAAAGTATCACATTTGCATTGACTCCATTCTTAGACTGCGAAAACCAACTTTTTAACAATATGAACAGGCTGAAGTTCAAAGCTTTCTCTAGTGCCACAAAAAAGTCAAATGTAAAACACTCCTGTTATAAAAGTTCACTGGCTGGTCACTGAATTCTGTTCACCCAGGCTGGTGATATTGCTTAAACCAAACAAACAAAATAAGTAAATAAAAGTAAATCTTATGCCATAACATTAACTCCTGAATATAGGTTGGCTCCAAGTATTAAATTGACCTGATAATTATGAGAATTCCTGATGGTGTCTAATGCTAAAGCACATGTTACAGGTAGTTCTCACTTGGCAAGAATATAGTTCCTGATTAACAGTTGATGAATAACAGGAAATTTTATAGCTAGAAGCAAAAAGTGATAAAGGCAGAGGCAATGCATAAAGGATATTGTATTAGTCAGGGCTTTCCAACCCAACCAATAGTCTACTGAAAAAAAATATATAGTCGACAAAAAAAAGTACACAGTGTGAGAGTTGTGAGTTGAGTTTTATTTGGGGCAAAATGAGGAGTAAAGTCTAGGAGAAAGTGTTTCAGATAGCTTGGAGGAACTAATCCAAAGAAGTAGGGGGGAAAGGTTAGTATGTACATGATTTTGGTGAAGGGGAATATATGCAATCAAGCACACATTTTGGCAGAAAGTTGTTGCTAGTCTTGGGAAGGTTACTGCTAGTCATGAAGAGCAGATATCCTCATTGATGATTTTAGTGCTTTTCTAGATGTGAAGAGATACAAGAATTTGGGCTCATAAAATCTTCTGCTGGAAATATCTAACTATCTGTCAGCACCCAGAGAACAGTGTCGGAGAAGGAAATGGCACTCCACTCCAGTACTCTTGCCTGGAAAATCCCATGGATGGAGGTAGCCTGCAGTCCATGGGGTCGCTAAGAGTTGGACACGACTGAGCGACTTCCCTTTCACTTTTCACTTTCATGCATTGGAGAAGGAAATGGCAACCCACTCCAGTGTTCTTGCCTGGAGAATCCCAGGGACGGGGGAGCCTGGTAGGCTACCGTCTATGGGGTCACACAGAGTCGGACATGACTGAAGTGACTTAGCATAGCATAGAGAACAGAGTGTCTCATTCCTTATTTCCACCCTGAACTCCTTTCAGCATGTGTTGAAAGTCAGCAGCTGTTGCAGCTAATGATTTAATTCTTATAGAGGAAGATGGCAGGTGCCAATTTTTAGTTGGCACAGTAAAAATGTGAGATAAGGAATAGGCTCATGTGATGAGAGAGGTTGAAAAGTCATACCATTTGCAGTTCACACACTGGGGACCCAGGAAATCTATTGGTATAAATTCCAATCTGAGTCTAAAGGCCTACGAACCAGGAGTGATGATGATCTAAGTTTCAGAGGGCAGGAGAAGATTGATGGCTCAGCTTTAACAGTCAGGCAGACAGAAAGAATTTACTATTGCTCCGTTTTGTTCTACTCAGACTCTCGATGGGTTGCATGATGTCTACCCACATTAAGGGAGGGCACTTTGTTTTATTCAATCCATCAGTTTAAATGCTATCTCTTCCAGAAACACTCTCACAGACACAGCCAAAAACAATGTTTAACCAGATACCTGGCCATCCTGTGGCTCAGTCAAGTTGACACATAAAATTAACCATCACTGAATCTAGCTTTAGAAGATCTGATTTGAAGTCCTGACTATATCACTACTTATGTCCTTAAGCTTATATTGCTTCATCTGAAAAATGAAAGTAATAACTAGTCACTCACAAGGTGATAAAGTAAGTGGATAGAAATACATGTAAACATGCCTTGTAAATTTTAAAACAGTCTAGAAATATAAGGTACTATTACTTCTGTTTCTTATTGGTGCTACCCAGGAAGCTATCAAGGCCAGGAAAGTATAAATTTAAGACAAAGTTTAAATTTGTCTTAAATTTATATTTTGTCAGGAATTCCCTGGTGGTTTAGTGGTAAGGATTCTTTGCTTTCACTGCTGAGGGCCTGGGTTCAGTCCCTGGTCATGGAACTAAGATCCTACAAACCAAATGGTGTGGCCAAAAAAAAAGGCAAAACCTTTGTCAAAGTGATTTCACTGCAGGAAACAACATAAACAAGCTTAAAGAGCTATCTATGCTTTTGGATATATTTCTAGATAAAATATTACCAAAAAATATTAAAAGAAAGCCTGTACTAAAGAGGTTATGCAAAACAGGATCCATTCAATAAGGATTCATACAGATAGGCAAACCCAGCAATGCCTGAACTGTTATCCAAGCAAACTGTCTCAAAAATTAGAATAAGCAATTGGAGTTACTACCTCAATACCAGGACAAGTAAATGTCGTAGGAGTACTAATCCTGGAGCACCTATATGTTCTTTGCTATATCCCTGTGAATACTCAGTTAAACAAATAACTTATTGAGAAAATGGAATAAGCCATTGCTTATGTCAGTGACAGAAAAGACATCCACAGAAAAAGAAAGAATAGTGATGGAAATGAGCACACAGAATAGTCCCTCCTTTAAAAGCTGTGTGGACTTGGGCTTCCCAAGTCCCAGACCTGTCATTCTCCTAGCTACTATCATTCCTTACACCAAAGCTGTCAGGTTTCTGAATAACAGAAAAGCTTCCATTGCTTTCTCTGGATACTGAGCGCACTGAGAGAGACACAACTTAACTATTCTACCTGAATCTTGATTCTTTCTTCCCTGACAGAGCTAGCTTCTACTGGGAATGCTCTTACACAGCAATGATGAGAAAGGAGAGTTGGAGAAAAAGATTATCACAAATTTGAACTAAGGGTAAAATAGTCAAAATAAATAACAAAATCTAGGTTAGAAACTATTTACCTGGATAAGAATTTTTTCACCCAAGTCTTCTTAAGTTGGTTAAGACTCTACCAGTTTATCAGTCATTTAGGCTCAAGAATATAATCATCTTTTATCATCTTTGCTTCCTTTATCCCCAAAAGTTATTAACTGTCAAACCTTATTATTTATAAGCACCTCTTTTCTCTTTCTTTTTAGCCCCTCTTTTAACATTCTAGTTTGTTTCCAAATTATTTTTATGAAATCATTACAATAGCATCCCAGCTGGGCTAGGCCCCCATATCAAAGCTTTCTCATACTCTAATTTGTGCAGCACTAGATCCAACCAGTCCATCTTAAAGGAGATCAGTCCTGGGTGTTCATTGAAAGGACTAATGTTGAAGCTGAAACTCCAATACTTTGGCCACCTGATGCAAACAGCTGACTCATTTAAAAAGATCCTGATGCTGGGAAAGATTGAGGGCAGGAGGAGAAGGGGACAACAGAGGATGAGATGGTTGGATGGCATCACTGACTCAATGGACATGGATTTGGGTGGACTCCGGGAATTGGTGATGGACAGGGAGGCCTGGTGTGCTGTGGTTCATGGGGTTGCAAAGAGTTGGACACGACTGAGCGACTGAAGTGAGTGAGTGAGTGACCCAATGTATCTCCTCTGTTCACACCACTTTGCAAAGCAAAATCCTTCAGTGGCTTAACAACACATACAAAATCAAGTCCAAACTTCCTAGGTTAAAAATTAAAAGTCTGAAAATTCCAAATGTTTGAGAGTTGTGATGCAATAGGAACACACAGATACTGCTGGTGGAAGTAAATAGGTAGGCTATTTTAGAAAGCTGATTCTCAGAATCTAGTAAAATAGTATGTGCACATGCTGTAACCCCCAAATTCTACACAAACAACAGTCAGTATGATAAATAAGTTGTGGTGTGAATATCCATATACTGGAATACTTATTTAAAAAAACACAAACTACAAATACATTCAACTGTGTGTATAATCTCATCAATAATACTGAATGAAAGGACTTAGACACAAAATAATAGATACTATCAAATGACATTTCTATCGAATTCAAAAACATGTAGCATTAGCCTGTGGTGTTAGAAGTCAATAATGTCTCCTTTAGGGAGAAAGAAAGGCACAGCATTTGAGAAGGGGCATAAATGGGTCTTTTCGTGTGTTGATAATGTTCTATTTTTGAGATCTGGTTTCTCTGGTGTGTTAACTTTGTAATAATCCACTAAGATGTATATTTATGTTTTATTCATTCCTCTGTACTTTTTTAAAAAAATATACATTCCTAGCTTTGCTCTCAAGGTTGGCCACAATCTTCTCCCCATCTGTTTCTCTAATCTCACTGTGTCTCAAACTGCCTCGCTAAATGGTATGCTTCAAATATATCTTAGTCATTTCAGGCCACTATATAAATTATCATAGACTGGATGGCTTAAATAACATTTATTTCTCACAGTATGGAGGCTGGAAAGTACCTGCAGTTTTGATGTCTGGTGAGGGCTCGCTTCCCGGTTTGCAGATGGCCGTCTTTTTACTGTGTCTTCACATGATGGAAAGCAAAGAAAGGAGGAAACCACTTTCATATATCTTTTTTAAAAGAACACTAATCCTTTAAAAAGACTTCACCCAAGGAGGGGACATATGTACACCTATGGCTGATTTATGTTGATGTTTGACAGAAAACAACAAAATTCTGTAAAGCAATTATCCTTCAATTAAAAAATAAATAAATTTTCTAAAAAAAACTTTACCCACATGATATAAATACGTCCCAAAGGTCCCATCTTTTGATGCGCTCTCATTAGGGATCAGGATTTCAACATATAATTTTAAGATAATGTCAGTAAAAAAAATCTAGTCCATAACAAACTACACAAATGTATTCACTCATCCCAGAAGAGATTCTATTATTATTTTTTTTTAATTTAAATTTATTTATTTTAATTGGAGGCTAATTACTTTACAATACTGTATTGGTTTTGCCATACATCAACATGAGTCCGCCATGGGTGTACACGTGCCCCCCATCCTGATCCCCCCTCCCACCTCCCTCCCTGTTCCATCCCTCTGGGTCGTCCCAGTGCACCAGCCCCAAGCATCCTGTATCCTGCTTCGAACCTGGACTGGTGATTCATTTCTTATATGATATTATACATGTTTCAATGCCATTCTTCCAAATCATCCCACCCTCTCCCTCTCCCACAGAGTCCAAAAGACTGTTCTATACATCTGTGTCTCTTTTGCTGTCTCACATACAGTGTTATCATTACCATCTTTCTAAATTCCTTGTTATTTTGCCCATGCTGTTTCTCACCAGGAATTATCTTTTATATCTCTTCATATCAAAATCCTATTTGCACTGGCATAAAAACAGATGTGCACGCATCCTCAGTCATGTCCAATTCTTTGCTACCCCTTGGACCGTAGCCCTCCAGTCTCCGCTGTCTATGGAATTTTCCAGGCAAAAATTCTGGAATGGGTTGCCATTTCCTACTCCAGGGTAAAAACAGACACACAGACCAGATGGAAAAGAATAGAAACCCAGAAATAAACCCACACTTATACAGTCAATTTATAATGAAGGAGCCAAGAATATACAATGGGAAAAGGACAGTCTCTTCAATAAATAGTGTTGGGGAAACTTCATAGCCGTATTCAAAAGAATGAGACTATATCACTATTTTACACCATACATAAAAATCAATTTAAAATATATTAACAACTTGAGACGATAAAATTTTACTTACTTACTTAGACATTTCTCCAAAGAAGACATACAGATGGCTAACAAACACATGAAAAGATGCTCAACATCACTCATTAACAGAGAAATGCAAATCAAAACCACTATGAGATACCATTTCACGCCAATCAGAATGGCTGCTATCCAAAAGTCCACAAGCAATAAATGCTGGAGAGGGTGCGGAGAGAAGGGAACCCTCTTGCACTGTTGGTGGGAATGCAAACTGGTACAGCCACTATGGAGAACAGTATGGAGATTCCTCAAAAAACTGGGAATAGAACTGCCTTATGATCCAGCAATCCCACCTGCTGGGCATATACACTGAGAAATCCAGAATTGAAAGAGACACGTGTACCCCAATGTTCATAGCAGCACTGTTTGCAATAGCCAGATCGTGGAAGCAACCTAGATGTCCATCCACAGATGAATGGATAAGCAAGCTGTGGTACATATACACAATGGAGTATTACTCAGCCATTAAAAAGAATACATTTGAATCAGTTCTAAGGAGGTGGATGGAACTGGAGCCTATTATACAGAGTGAAGTAAGTCAGAAACAAAAACACAAATACAGTATGCTGCTGCTAAGTCGCTTCAGTCGTGTCCGACTCTGTGCGACCCCATAGACAGAAGCCCATCAGGCTCCCCCGTCCCTGGGATTCTCCAGGCAAGAACACTGGAGTGGGTTGCCATTTCCTTCTCCAATGCATAAAAGTGAAAAGTGAAAGTGAAGTCGCTCAGTCGTGTCCGACTCTTAGCGACCCCATGGACTGAAGCCCCCCAGGCTCCTCCATCCATGGGATTCTCCAGGCAAAAGTACTGGGGTGGGGTGCCATTGCCTTCCTAACGCATATATATGGAATTTAGAAAGATGATAAAAATAACCCTATTTACAAGACAGCAAAAGAGACACTGATGTATAGACCAGACTTTTAGACTCTGGGACCAGGAGAGGGTGGGATGACTGGGGAGAATGGCATTGAAATATGTATAATATTATATCTGAAATGTATTAATTGTTCAAACTAATCACTGTCATGTTACAATTTGTTCATATTAGATGTTTGTAATGTTTCTGATAATCAATAAAAGAGATTCTTGATAAAAAAAAAAAAAAAAAAACTTCAGCTTCTTTCAGTAGGACTTCAAACCATAAAACACCTAGAACATAGGGGATATGATTTTTGCACTGGTCTTGGCAAAGATTTTTTTTTTTTTAATTTAGTATCAAAAGAAAAGGCAACAAAAGCAAAAATAAGTGGGACTACATTAAGCTAAAAGGCTTCTGCATGGCAAAGGAAACCAGAAACAAAATTTAAAGACTATATATGAAGTGGAAAAAAATAACTACAAATCATTATGTTTGATAAGAGTTAACATTCTAAATATATGAAGAATAAATATACCTCAACAGCAATAAAACCAAACAATCTGATTAGAAGAATTAAACAGACATTTTTCCAAAGATGATATACAACTGGCCAATGGGTATATGAAAAAGTGCTCAACATTACTAATCATCAGGGAAACACAAATCAAAGCCACAATGAGGTATCACCTTATACCTGTTAGAATGGCTACTTTCAAAGCAACAATGGATGACAAATCACAGATGTGGAGAAAAGGAAATCCTTGTATACTGTTGGTGAAAATGTAAAGTGGTGCAGCCCCTATAGAAAAAAGTATAGAGATACCTTGAAAATCAAAAATAGAACTATCTTATAAACCAGCAATTCCACTTATATGTCTGAAGGAAAAAAAAATCACTATCTTAAAAATCACAAAACAATGGAATGTTATTCAGCCATGAAAAGAAGAAAATTCTTCCATTTGCAACATGGATGGACATTCAGGGCATTATGCTAAGTGAAATAAGTCAGAGAAAGACTGAATGATCTAACTTATATGTGGAATCTAATATATGGGTGTTTTGCTCAGACTCCAAGCAATTCTCAGACACAAGCTAGGTGTTTTATAATTTAACTTAATTCTGACACTTTCTACCCAAATATAATTTTAGATTCCACGAGTTAAGGGATCAATCCCAGAAGACTGTCCTCCACTTCAGGAGCCAATCACAAACCCAGGTTTGTACCTACACTTCTGATTAACTGGCTATAAATCAGAGGTTTCCACAGTGCCCTCTTTGGGTTCCATTAATTTGCTAAAACAGATCACAGAACTCAGGGAACTAGTTTACTTGCTAGATTGTAGTTTATTACAAAAGATATTAAAGGATACAAATCATAGCCTCACGAAGGGACACATAGGGTGAAGCCCTTAAAATTTCTATTGGGGTTTGAAGCCTGAAATGATGGTATGTAGAAGCATTTTGGTTCACTAACCTGGAAGTTCTCCAAATGTCCTCCTTTGGGGTTTAAAAGAAGCTTCATTATATAGGCATGATTGATTGAATCATTGGTCACTGGTGATTGATTCAACCTCCAGCCCTTCCTCAGAAATCAGGGGATGGGATTGAAAGTTCCAATCCTTTGTTTAGGTTGGTACCCCTAGTAAATATCCCCACCTACATTTTTAGGAGACTTCCAAAAGTCACCTCATTAACATAAACTCAGCTATGGTTGAAAAAGACTTGTTATGGATAATAAGACACTCATTTCACCTTTATGGCTCTTAAGTGTTTTTAGGAACTGAGGACAAGATACCAGATATTATAACAAGAGATGTTCCCATTGCTCTTATCACTGAAGAAATTCCAAGGGTTTTGAGAACTGTTAGCCAGGATCATAGACAAAAGCTAAATATTTATGAGAAATACATCTGAATGACGAGTTTTATATTTCCTACAAATCACCTCCAACTCCAAAAGAGGACCTAAAATAATCTAGTCTGTCCATTTGACCACAGTGCTTCGTACAGAGAAAGACAAGAATTAATACAGCTGACGGAATAATAACAATTGTTAAAATAACAAATATTACCTCATTTAACCCCCAAAACACCCCTACTGGGACATCTGCTCTCAAAAAGAAGCAGCAGCTTTGAGAGAAAAGAGAAGCTTTGATAGGATTTAGTATGTAAAAATCCGATAACTGTAACTGCCCTATCCATTAGGCTCACAAAGTCAGCCTGAGAATCGAAGCAACCCAGAGGGGGCTCTTGATAATGTAACATGAACTCTGAATCAAGTTACACATGAAGCCAGGCTTACTTGTGAACTTTTAGTTGCAGGAAAACTCACCTGTGGACTATTCCCTGTTTTGACTTAAGCCAGTTTGAGTTACTGTCACTTGGAACAACAAAATTTATAACTGATATAGAAATTGATACCAAAAGTAGGGTGTTGTCAGAGACAAACACTAGAATGTGGAAGAGACTGAATTCAAGTTGAGTACTTGGTAGGAAACAGATCCTTAGTGGACTACGTAAATAGGATCGGAGAAGTTCATGCAATGCAAGTCTAGCTTTTGACATGTTAGGAAATATTAGCTGGGGCTTCTGAGAAAAAGGAGCATTGATGTTTCACATATATTTGATGGTATTGAAATATGTAAGCCACACTATTACCTATAATACAGTCAGAATTTTTCAGTATTTCAAATCTGTCTAGTCCTTCTAGAATTCTTTAGTGGCAACAAAACATGACAAATAAGGAATGATTTAGGTTCAGTATTAAAAAAGGAAATCTAAGTAAGTAACCATATGGTCATAGATTATTTAGGTAAAACAACTGGTTTTGGTGCTTTCATTAAAAAAAATAATAATAAAGTAAACAGATCTGCCAGGGAGAAGAATTAAGAAAGCAAAAATTTTATTCAATACTCTTAGTGATTAAAATAATTATTTTAAGGAGTAGACTCCAGGGAATTTATAAAAGTCCTTAATTAAACAACACTTCCCCTTTGAAAAGTTGGATTTCAAAATTTAGGCATGGACTTCCCTGGTGGTACGGTGGATAAGAATCTGCCTGCCAATGTAGGATACACCAGTTTGATCCCTGGTCCAGGAAGATTCCACATGCCACGGAGCAACTAAACCTGTGCACCACAACTACTGAGCCATCACACTTTGAGCCTGAGCTCTGCAATAAGACAAACCACTCCAGTGAAAAGCCAGCACACTGCAACCAAATGTATCCCCACTTGCTGCAACTAGAGAAAGCCAGAGTATAGTAATGAAGACCCAGAACAGCTAAAAAAATAAAATAATTTTAAAAATAAAATAAAATTTAGGCACACACACACACATATATATGTGTATGTATATACATACACATGTATGTATGTGTTCACCCATACATATGTATGTGTGTATAGTGTGTATATATATGTATATGTATATATGTGTATGTGTATATATGTACATATATATGCACACACATATATATGTGTGTGTGTATATATACATATATGTATGTGTGTGTGTGTATATATATATATAGCAAGCAACAGTGATTTTCCCTAAACTCCTCAGTAGTCCTGTATGTATAGTGATAAAGCTGGTCATTTTTATTTGGTGATAAGTGTTTCTTAGTCCTAGGGCATTATAATCATGTACATGCATGCTAAGTCGCTTCAGTTGTGTCCAACTCTTTGTGATGCTATGTACCGTAACCCTCCAGACTCCTCTGTTCATAGGATTCTTCAGGCAAGAATACTGGAGTGGGTTACCATGCCCTCCTCCAGGGGATCTTCCCGATCCAGGAATCGAACCTGTGTTTGCTGTGCCTCCGGCATTGCAGGCGGATCCTTTTACCCCTGAGCCACCAGGGAAGCCCACTTAAAACCACAAACTTTATTATTAAAAAGTTTCAGCTCACCTCAAATACCTTCTGTGCTATTTGGGAAAATTATCTAGGGGAAAATTCACATAAGAAGAGTAAACCCAATTTAACAGAAAACACGACGAATTGTTGATGAAGTGCTGTATAAGTGCATGTGTTTGGCCCAGAGGAAGCATGGGACTGACTCTGGCAGTGGGAGGCAGAGAGAAAGATGCAGTATCTCCTTCTCTGCTTGCTTGTGTTGGATAAATGGATCATTTTATTGTCAGGTTGGCTGAGACTGAATGTCAACATTACACAGGAAGGTCCCAAAGGTATGCTGTACAGGGGAGTCTATTCCAGCTTCCTTCACCTGATGCTATTAAATGAGCTCACAGTCTCTGAGATAAAAGTTAGATAAACTGAAGGCCAATAAGTGCCTAGTTTTATAGCAGTAGTTTAAGTTCAAACTCTTAATTTTTTAAGAGTTCATATATACTTCTATGGAAAAACTTTATCTAAAACAACGCTCTAACAGATGAAATTTACCAGAGAAAATAAACAATATTTACTTGTGAATTTCTGGACTGATTGGTAAAGTTTTTTTCCCTTTCAATAAGGATAGCAACAAGTCACTTAGAATGTGTGAAAAGTCTAAGCCCTAATAACAAATGGCAATTTAATTTGAAATATCAGAAATGCATTCTGTGTTCATTTAGAAAATTTTGACTAGGGTTTCATATAAGTAACATTCATCTATTCACTTGACAAAAATTTATTATCTATATTATATGCCAGAAAACCATGGTTCCTGCCTCTGCAAAAATCTGTTTAGCATAGGAGAAATTTTTGTTGCTCTAAATACCTGTGATTATCATGTGTTCAATAGGTACCACACTTTAAGAGGAACATGATTAAATAATAATCATTCTTATTTAGTAATATTTAGTAATATAATATAATTTGGGGCTTCCCTGGTGGCTCAGAGGTTAAAGCGTCTGCGTCCAATGCGGGAGACCTGGGTTCGATCTCTAGGTTGGGAAGACCCCTGGAGAAGGAAATGGTAACCCACTCCAGTATTCTTGCCTGGAGAATCCCATGGACAGAGAAGCCTGGTAGGCTACAGTCCGCGGGGTCGCAAAGAGTCAGACACGACTGAGTGACTTCACCTTCACCTTCAATATAATTTCCAAAAAGTTCACATATGTAATCAATGATCGTATCCAGTATGTTTACCGACTGGTACAGCGAGGTCCCAACAAACCAAAATGTAGGTAGGACAGGATTGATTTTGGAAGAAATCTGTGGTATACACAATCCCAGCCATTATGTCCACTTGTATGTGTGGTTTCCAAGTTTCCACAGAACCAGGGTCAAGATCTTAAAATGCAATGATTCCTCCTACCATAACAAAGATGAGGATGAGGGCTAAAAAGAAATCATAATATTGGCAAATATAAGTTGATCATTAATTCATATTTACTACACATGTACCATGTGTCAGAAAGTGTGATTGGCACTTGATCAAGAAGTTGCAGGCTGCTAAGGAGTAAATATGAAATAAAGACGATTAAGCGGGAACACTGATTATGGTAGAAGAAAAACTGAAGAAAATGTTTACATGATAGAGAATTTTTTTCATACTTTAGACTGAGCATAAAGTTGTGGAAAGAGATAGACTGAAAAAAGCAATTAAGAAAGGGCATAATTATTAGAGCAAAAACTTACAAGAGATAGAAGGCATGAGATCATGAGCTTAGGTGAAAGAAAGGAGGAAGAATAACTGAAAGGATGGATGAGAAGTACAAATTAGTTTGAAGATGTAGAAGAAGCTAAATATGTCCTAGGATGATGGCAGGAATTGGAAGGAAAGGAACAGGATGATCCAGAAGAAAAAGAATAAATGAACTTCAAGGAGATGTGAAGAAATTTTTCACAGCTATCAGAGCTATTTCCTCTGTGAAGTATTCACAGTAATCTAGTAAGAAAAAATAGTGCAGCATTAAGCATAAATGTTGTTAACAGTAATAAAAATTACCAGCATAGGGACTGGGCAAGGATATGTCACAATTTGCTAGATAATATTGAAAAGCAGTATTTGGAAGTCATAAATGTATAAGGCTGTTGATTGTTTTCCTTATGGTTATATATTTTGATTCAGTCTTATTCAATGTCTGGTTCCAGGATCAGAACAAATAGATGGTTAGATTATTCTAGAATTGAGGATTAGAATAATGGAATAACAAGGTCAATAAGAGTGTTGATAATTGAGAGTACTTGTGACAGAGTGATTCAGCTGAAGTACTATGGGTGGTCAGTTGGATTGAATAAGGAAATGAAGCCAAAGGAGCTTATCGATCAACAACATATGAAGCCAACAAAGCTGAAGAATCAGTGAGAGGGAAAAGCAGCTGCTTCCCTGCATAAAACCTGCAGAAGGGCATTCTGTAGCCTGGAACGTAGAGTTTAATTTACTGCCTATAACAAGGCTTTCTATAATCATGTCTGCCTAGTCAGTTCGTTTCTCATTCCTTCCTCATATACTCCAAGGAATCCATGTGTCCTGGCCTACCCAATGATTATGGTGCTTTCTATTTTGAAGTCACTGCCATCCTTCTTGAAGAGCTCCTCTTCTTCTCTTAAACCCTCACTCACCTGATGAACTGCCCAGACTTCGAGACTCATCTCGACAATCTTTTCCTTTTTCAAGTTTCCTGTGTTAATCTGTCCCAGAGAAGGCAATGGCACCCCACTCCAGTACTCTTGCCTGGAAATTCCCACGGATGGAGGAGCCTGGTAGGCTGTAGTCCATGGAGTCGCCAAGAGTCGGACATGACTGAGTGACTTCACATTCACTTTTCACTTTCCTGCATTGGAGAAGGAAATGGCAACCCACCCCAGTGTTCTTGCCTGGAGAATCCCAGGGACGGGGGAGCCTGGGGGACTGCCGTCTATGGAATCTGACAGAGTCCGACATGACTGAAGTGACTTAGCAGTGTTAATCTGTGTGCAAAAGATAGGTACCAATTATCATCCCATCCCAGTATACTCATGCTATTGCTCCAACAAAAAGCCCTTGATTATGAGCAGGTCAATAGAATGCTAAGGAATTGGCACTGTGTCAGTTCCAGCTTGGGCTTCCCAGGTGACACTAGAGATAAAGAACCCACCTGCCAATGCGAGAGACATAAGGGATGGGGGTTCAATCCCTGGGTCGGAAAGATCCGCTGGAGGAGGGCATGGCAGCCCACTCCAGTATTCTTGCCTGGAGAATCCCATGGACAGAGGAGCCTTGTGGGCTACAGTCCACAGAGTCACAAAGAGTCGGACACAACTGAAGGACTCAGCATGCACACACAGTTCCAGCTTAACCCAACTACCATACTATAAATGTCAGCCCTGGGATTTCTTTGGAAGGAATGATGCTAAAGCTGAAACTCCAGTACTTTGGCCACCTCATGCAAAGAGTTGACTTATTGGAGAAGACTCTGATGCTGGGAGGGATTGGGGGCAAGAGGAGAAGGGGACGACAGAGGATGAGATGGCTGGATGGCATCACTGACTCGATGAATGTGAGTCTGAGTGACCTCCAGGAGTTGGTGATGGACAGGGAGGCCTGGCGTGCTGCGATTCATGGGGTTGCAAAGAGTCGGACACGACTGAGCGACTGATCTGATCTGATCTGATCTGATCCTGCATGAAGTATAAGATACCATGCAGAGAAAAAGGCCAACAGAGGAGAGTTGGCATATAGCACCTATACCCCCAGACATGTAAATAATACGTTCCTGACCCTTCCTGCCCATTCTAGCAACCAGTTGAATGTAGGTGGAGCCCAGTCAACCCACAGAATTGTGAGAAATAAATCAGTGCTATTTTAAGCCACTAAATTTGAGGGTTTGATTATGAAATTAAAGACTAATTATACATCTTACATTTTCAAGTTAAGTGCAACTGCTCAAACTTGCCACTGTATCATACTATGGTACCTAAAATATACTCCTATTATTTTACTTATCACACTAGGATTGCAAGAAATGTTTTCATATCCACTCCCTTCCTATTCTGTGAAATGTGTCAGTGCAAGTGTATATATAATACACAACATATAACAGATACTCAATAAATGATGTGAACTAAGTTGAACCTAAATTGAGTTAGTGGGAGGGAGCGAGGGAGAAATGAAAATGCTATGCTTAGTGCCTACGAGTTGGTGCTTTTGAACTGTGGTGTTGGAGAAGACTCTTGAGAGTCCCTTGGACTGCAAGGAGATCCAACCAGTCCATTCTGAAGGAGATCAGCCCTGGGATTTCTTTGGAAGGAATGATGCTAAAGCTGAAACTCCAGTATTTTGGCCACCTCATGTGAAGAGTTGACTCATTGGAGAAGACTCTGATGCTGGGAGGGATTGGAGGCAGGAGGAGAAAGGAATGACAGAGGATGAGATGGCTGGATGGCATCACTGACTTGATGGATGTGAGTCTGAGTGACCTCCGGGAGTTGGTGATGGACAGGGAGGCCTGGCGTGCTGCAGTTCATGGGGTCGCAAAGAGTCGGACACGACTGAGTGACTGATATGATCTGATCTGATCTGATCTAGGTTGTTCATAACTTTCCTTCCAAGGAGTAAGCGTCTTTTAATTTCATGGCTGCAGTCACCATCTATAGTGATTTTGGAGCCCAGAAAAATAAAGTCTGACACTGTCGCCACTGTTTCCCCATCTATTTCCCATGAAGTGATGGGACCAGATGCCATGATCTTCGTTTTCTGAATGTTGAGCTTTAAGCCAACCTTTTCACTCTCCACTTTCACTTTCATCAAGAGGCTTTTGTGTTCCTCTTCACTTTCTGCCATAAGGGTGGTGTCATCTGCACATCTGAGGTTATTGATATTTTTCCCAGCAATCTTGATTCCAGCTTGTGTTTCTTCCAGTCCAGCGTTTCTCATGATGTACTCTGCATAGAAGTTACATAAACATGGTGACAATATACAGCCTTGACGTACTCCTTTTCCTATTTGGAACCAGTCTGTTGTTCCATGTCCAGTTCTAACTGTTGCTTCCTGACCTGCATACAAATTTCTCAAGAGGCAGATCAGGTGGTCTGGTATTCCCATCTCTTTCAGAATTTTCCACAGTTTATTGTGATCTACACAGTCAAAGGCTTTGGCATAGTCAATAAAGCAGAAATAGATGTTTTTCTGGAACTCTCTGGCTTTTTCCATGATCCAGCAGATGTTGGCAATTTGATCTTTGGTTCCTCTGCCTTTTCTAAAACCAGCTTGAACATCAGGAAGTTCATGGTTCACATATTGCTGAAGCCTGGCTTGGAGAATTCTGAGCATTACTTTACTAGCGTGTGAGATGAGTGCAATTGTGCGGTAGTTTGAGCATTCTTTGGCGTTGCCTTTCTTTAGGATTGGAATGAAAACTGACCTTTTCCAATCCTGTGGCCACTGCTGAGTTTTCCAAATTTGCTGGCATATTGAGTGCAGCACTTTCACAGCATCATCTTTCAGGATTTGCAATAGCTCAACTGGAATTCCATCACCTCCACTAACTTTGTTCGTAGTGATGCTTTCTAAGGCCCACTTGACTTCACATTCCAGGATGTCTGGACTTCAATGTCTTATGACTTCAATCATCATTAAATCTGAACTTTTTCACCCCAAATCTTTCATGAGCTTCAGAATGGGTATTTCAAATTCTCTCTTGAATATCTCCACTTTCTGGCCTTTTTGATGTATCAAAGTCAAGATGTTAAATGGCAAAACTGATTACCTTCTACATTCAAGCCATGATTTTCCTCCTGTATTTCCCAGTCCAGTAAAGGGTTTCACTGCCCATTTGGCCAGTATAGAAAGAAATAGCACAATGTTTAAGAACTTGGGTTCTGGGATTAACTTGAATCTGTCCTTCATAAATTTACTACCTACATAACTTTAGCAAATTACTTATCTTTTCAAAGCTTCAGTTTCTGTCATGTTATAATCCTCAAAAGCTTGTGAAGAGGATTAAATAAATACCTATCCAAACCCTCACAACTAATTATGCAAACTAGATCTCCTGAAGTCATCGTTAACTTTTTCCTTTCCCCTAGCACCTGCCTCTCCCAAGAAACTGACCACAATGCCCTATTAATTCCGTTTCTAAAATGTATCTTAGTATATGCCTTTGTCCATTGTCACTTCCACTCCCCAAGCATACTAAAGCATACTCCAAATGCTCATGACCAATCTAAACTGTCTTTCAGACCAGTGTCAGAGACAGCATTTCAAGAATACAAAGTAGATCACAGTATTGCCTTCACTTCAAAATTTAATTGTCCACTTCCTACAAAAGTAATGACAAACTAAGGGGAAAAAAAAAAAAAAAAAAAAAACTAATTACAAACACTTTAGAATCTGATTTGCCTTCTTTCCCTGAATTACCTTCACAGTCTAACTGTACATAATTTTTCACCATTCCTAGATTCTACACTATCATTCTCCAAACATATACTTCTGCCTTCCCAACATACTCTATTTCCTTCCCAACATCCTCATTCCCCGCCTCTCCCATGAGGATTCTTGTTCCAACTCACATGTGATTTCCTCTGTGTTGTCCTCTCAGAACCCCCAAGGACAGAGATCACTCCCTCATCTGTTTTCCCATAAGACTGCATACAAACCTGTCACAGCCTTGACTGCACTACAATATAGCTATTAATTTATTTGTCTGCCTAGCTATACTCTGAGTTCCTCCTCAGAGACAGGAATAGTGAAATATTTATTCTTACATTACCAATGTCTAACGTAATTCCTAGAATATACCAGTACATGTGAAATGCTTGATAAATTGTTGAGAATGAAGGAGTGAACAAAGAAACTATGTAGCCTGAATGGTGCAGGCTATACATTATTTAAAATATGAATTAAATCCAAATAGTTCTGATATGGGAGAAGGCAATGGCACCCCACTCCAGTACTGTTGCCCGGAAAATCCCATGGGTGGAGAAGCCTGGAAGGCTGCAGTCCATGGGGTCGCTAAGAGTCAGACACGACTGAGCGACTTCACTTTCACTTTCCACTTTCATGCATTGGAGAAGGAAATGGCAACCCACTCCAGTGTTCTTGCCTGGAGAATCCCATGAACGGAGAAGCCTGGTAGGATGCAGTCCATGGGGTTGCACAGAGTCGGACACGACTGAAGCAACTTAGCAGCAGCAGTTCTTATATACAAAAAGAGAAAATCCTCAAATGTAGGCACTAATTTGAAATACATGCTATATATTTTTCCCAAATGTAAAATTCTATGATATTACTGTGAACTGAACTAAGCTTTTCTCAGGCATTTAGGATTAGAATTTTTCTGGGACACACTAGTTTGTAGAATGAGATCTAATGAGTTGTTTAGAGTGTGTTTGTAATTAATTCTATCATATTACCTTTAACAATTTATATTTTGTGAAGTTTATACTTTGCAATTAAGCAAAATTGAATTATGTGCAATAGCTGATCTTTCAAAATGAGAACACAGTGAAGAAAGTGTTTTTTGTTTTTTTTTTTTTTTTTCCTAAAATCTTGTCAGTTTGAGTGACATGTGAGTACCCAGCACCAAGCAGCTGTTAGGGAAATCTTATTACTCTGTGTCTGTCACTAGAAAATTGGAATAAACGTTGCAAGACCTACACACTTAAAATGTTATGATGTGTTTTTAAAACTGCTTTCCACAGAAGGTCCTTTATTTTATTAGAAAATTATAAGCAAACAAGCCTTGTTTAATGGCTTTCAAAGTATAAGCACATTTCATGTCAAAATTGTATCACTCTCGACTGCTTACTTGTGTGAGAAATCTGTCAAGCACTGGTGCCCAAGAAAATAGGGTACCATGGCAGAAGACTCTTTGCTGAAGGAAATAAGGTATGCTCAATTAAACCAATACAGCGTGTGTAATGGTCTGATTCCATCTTAGGAAGAACTGTCAGCTTTCTGTTCTGGGATCAGAATTTTCCTAATGCCTGAACTTCTTGGTGAATTCTGTGTAACTGGAGGAGGGCATGGCAACCCACTCCAGTATTCTTTCCTGGAGAATCCCCATAGACAGAGGAGCCTGGCAGGCCATAGGCCATGGGGTCACAAACAGTCAGACATGACTGAGGGACTAAGCACAACACAGCGCCTTAACAAGACACAATCTTGAGCCTGTATCTCAGGGAAAGGTGACCTCTTATTTTTTTTCTCCTTTTAATACTCAAATAGTCTTGGGGATTTTATCTTTTCTTCCTGATATCCTCTCTGTCTCTACTCCGTTTCCACACTGCTCTTAACTTGCTAAATACTTTAACAGTTCAACATGCATGAAGTCATGCTAAGTCACTGCTAAAATTATAGCCAGTTTTTCAGGGGAATCAAAGGTTGGTTGTGGTATTATTTTATTTGAGAGTCATTCCGGTGTGCTTCAGTTTCAAATATCAAAAAATGTGTGCATCAAAATGAACTGGATGCAAATAAAATATGGTGAAACATCCCTGGTGTACTTCAATGTCCCCTTTACAGTCTATGCTATTTGACAAATTTATACTAATCTGTTTCTAGAAGCAGAGATCACAAACAGAACTTTCCCCCCCAAAAAAGATGACAATAAATACTAATATATAACCCTTAAGGATATTTTTCTAGTCTTTAACAAAGATGACTTCTAAACATAAAATAATATTGTATGTTACTAAACTGCCATCTACTGTGCTTGTTCACCCAGTACACAATATCATCTTTTACAGGCTTGCCTTTTTCAATGATTATGTGAATTTATCCCCCAGCTGTTTCTTGACATTCTTTTTTTCCCTTGTTCTAGCCATGTGTACTTCTTAAAGACCAGGAAAAAAAATCAACTAATTATAGTCCTACTAAAGCCTTTCACATCATTTAAAACTTAGATTGATTATTCACAGTACCAGGAAGACATGTCAGTTTGACACAAGAAGAGGTTTAGAGAGGTTTACACTTTGCAGAGTGCCACCTGTCTCCAAAGGGCACAGTCATTAAAAAGCTCCAGGTGCAAGTTGTGGGAGCAAAACAGCATAATGAAGTCCTTTGCCTCCTTGTGCACCTTTTGATTAATAACATTCTCCCCCAGTTCCAGCAGATTGTGCACCAGTGCTCACTGCAAGAAACCTGGGATACCAGTCTACTTTTCTCTCCTTCTCTGAATAGAATAAATTGCCATTTATCTGTGACATAAATCAAAAGAATATACAAAATAAGGTATTTCTGATACAATCTACCTTTATAAGAAAAGACCAGTAAGCCAACAGAAGGATATTGATTCAATAAACAGCATTAAATAAGTATCACTGATCAAATTCTACCTAATCCTTTCTGTCCTATAACCACACACATAGAAATCAAAATGATATTTATACTGATAACCTGAACGCATTGTAAAATTCCAAGTTGTTTCATGAATCATAAAAGTGGGAAAGAAAACTGGCATTTATCAAATACCTACTATTTACCAGGCATTTTCACTAGCACTATCACATATTATACATATAAAAGCCTGGTCAGGTAAACATTGTTATCGTCATTTTCACACTGACTAGGACTGAGGCTGAGAGAGACAATAAGAACCAAGATTTACTTGCAGCTTAATGATTTTCCTGGCATTGTGTTTATTAATTTAGAGGTATTGCCTCAATTGATCCTCAGAACCACATTATAGAGTAGGTGGTATCATTATTCTCCTTTTATTAAGGATGACTCAGTGAAGTTAAGTAACTTGCTCAAGATCACACAAATAATATGTAGTAACACCAACATCTGAACCTAGGCAAACTGTTTCCCATGCCTGTACTGTCAATCCCAACCGTATACTACTTACGAGTGTGGGAATATATTAATACTTAAATGTTAAGTGAGATATTATTGTTTTGTTTTTGAAAATTAGGAATATATGTTTGGTACACATGGTAACTTTCAAGTAATCAAACTCACCTACTAATAGCTATCAATACATATTCCTTATTATGCATTTACAGTCGAGTATTTTACATGCATCACATTATTTGAAATTCATGTACATATGTAATATCATTCCCATTTGGCTCTAATAAAACAGATTTGGAGAATAACAATAATGAGAATAATCACAGCAAACATGTGGCGTTACTAGATGCTGGACACTCTTCTCTCAAAGAGTTTAGAATATAGTACTTATTTAATACTCACAACAACAAAATGATGTATTATTATTCCTATTATACAAATGAGGAAAATAAGAAGCAGCATTTTGACCTTTTCTGGGAAAGTAAAGAATTGGTCCCCAGGTGTTTGTTTTTAAACTACCTTCCCCTTGTCCATCCTGGGGCCCTATCAGGTGAAGGAGGAGCAGTCACTGCACTCATCAGTGCAGGGCCTAGTTGTGTTAGCAGAGCAGGAATTCCAATTCCAAAAGCCCATGATTTTAACCACTAACTACTCTAAATGGTGGAACAATTTAAAGTAGTCATTTCTTGTTTATTGCAGCAAATGTTAGCAACATGCCTTAACTATAATAGCATTCATCATAATCAAACATTTTGTTGCATACCAAGTAATATAATTCTGCACATTTGGTAGGGAGTGGGAGGGAATCAAGCCTGTACAATTTTCACACTGATCAGCCTTGCACATAGTTTCAAAGATGGCAGAAGTAAAATTGTGTTCCACAAATACTGAGCGCTAACTATGTCCCAGGTGGTGACATTAAGGAAATAAATAAGATTTATTTGTTATCTATAGGGAAGTTGGGAGAAATAAAACAAATAAGTAATTACAACATAAAGGGAAAATTGCTAAAATAAAGTTTTGCCTTCTAAGCAAAAGCCAAAGCTACAAACCACTGTATGTGACCTTGTCACACAGGCCAAAAAGAAATTATACACAGGGTACAGCTGGCAAAAGAGCATCCTCCATACTGCATAGGGTAAGATGGTTAAAATATTATTATAACATTGCAATCTTATTTAAAATTTCAATAATATGTATGTATAAACTAGAGGTAGAAATTTGAAATAACTTTATGATATGTATTTTCCTTGTTTCTCATCTGATTTTCACCTTTGAGAACTATTTTCCTAGCAGACTTGTTTGTTCCGGAGCTCCCAGTTCTCCTCCCAATCTAGCCCATACCAAATTCTAGCTATAATACTAGTCAGAATTCCTGTGTTGCAAGCGACAGAGACCAAGTACAATTTAGCTTAAGCAAAAAGGGAATGTGTTGACTTGGCTTGTGTAACTGGGAAGTCAAGGAAATAGACATGGCTTTAGACAGAACAAAATTCATGGACTCCAATGCTTTGTCCACAGTTCACATTCTCTCTCCATCCTTTACCCCTCCTACCCCCATCCTGACTCCTCATCCTTTACCCCTGCTTTAATTCTCTACATCTATCACTTCTCATCGTTTCTCCTTGACTTGTTTTTGTGAGTGGGTTCTCTCTCCATCTTTTACCCCTCCTACCCCCATCCTGACTCCTCATCCTCTGCTGCTGCTGCTGCGTCGCTTCAGTCGTGTCCGACTCTGTGCGACTACCCCTGCTTTAATTCTCTACATCTATCACTTCTCATCGTTTCTCCTTGACTTGTTTTTGTGAGTGTGTTCTCTCTATATATTGGCTGTCACACTCCCATTACCAGCTTGGGAACTCAAATGGAGAGAGAATTTCTATCTCCCAGTATTCCTAATCAACTCCTAGGTAATAGCTCTGATTGGTCTATACTGATTCATATATTCATTCTTGAACCAATCATCATGATCAGGCCAGCTAACACTCAGTAGTGGATTATCAAATCAGCCTCACACAGATCAGAGATTTGACCTAGCATCAAGCTTTACTAAAAATTCCAATAGTACAGGCAATCAAGAGACAAAGACAAAGCAGAGAAAGGTCTGGGACATCCTTGCCATCCTTTCTATCCACCATCCCAGAGTAACAGACAAGATCTGTGTAAATATTTGCAGATTTTTATTTCACAGAATGAAGCATGTAATTTCTAAGATATCTCCATTTTATACCTCAAAGGTACATATAACCAAAGCTATGGTTTTTTTCCGGTAGTCATCTATGAATGTGAGTGCTGAAGAATTGATATTTTTGAATTATGGTGCTAGAGAAGACTCTTGAGAGTCCCTTGGACAGCAAGGAGATCAAACCAATCAATCCTAAAAGAAATCAGTCCTGCAAACTCATTGGAAGGACTGATGCTGAAGCTCCACCTGATGCGAAGAGCCAACTCATTGGAAAAGATCCTGATGCTGGGAGAGATTAAAGACGGGAGAAGGAGACGACAGAGGATAAGATGGTTGGATGGCATCACTGACTCAATGGACATGAGTTTGAGCAAGCTCCGGGAGTTGGTGACGGACAGGGAGGCCTGGTGTGCTGCAGTCCAAGGAGGTGCAAAGAGTCGGACACAATTGAGTAATTGAATTCCCCTTCAGGGGACTGGGCGTCCATCCTGATTGGATGGCCTGGGACGAGAATCCCAAACTATGCTTGGGGTTAAGGGGAGCACCATGATAGACCTTCCCCAAAGAAGCACCTGCTGCTGCTGCTGCTAAGTCACTTCAGTCGTGTCCGACTCTGTGCGACCCCATAGATGGCAGCCCACCAGGTTCCCGTCCCTTGAGAGATAAGATCACAAAAGGAAAGCACATTAAGCAGATATAAACTGTGACTGCTTCGGTCCACTCTACTATTTGTCCAGATAAGAGACTTTTAAGATTTCTAGCGATGTTACCAACTTTCCTGTTCCTAAACTTTACTTTTCTCTAGTTTCTAGCTGTGAAAAATCCCCCAGTTTTGTCTTGTGGCTTGCTGAATAAAGACAAAAGAACAAGCAGTGACAGTGAAGAATGGGAACAAGAAAAGCCAATCTCATGGTCTGTGGGAAAGTCAAAGAAATGTCTAATAAGGCCTCATAGGAATCTCACAAAGATTATCTCAGGTAGGTATTTTCCATTCAATTCTCTTAATGTCTTCACATCCATTTGCCTACAGAAATTCTAACATAACAATTGAATTTCTTTAACCTTAGGCAAGGGAAACAAATGCTTGTCCTACTGACCTAATACTCCAGCAAGCATTTTTGTTTGGCTAAAACAGTATTGAATGTCTTTGACTAGTTTGTCACAATCTCTTTCCACTACCTAATGTCTTACCCTGGCCTGCTCTATTCATTTATGCTACTGCCTAGTCTCTGTAAACACTGGAGTTTTTGAGTCATTGTTTAAGGTCTTGACTTCTACTAAACTGAAAATTCCTTTTAAAAGAATGTCAACATAATTGTTTTCAGTTATTTATGTCAGTGTAAATGAGTTTCTTGACTGTTTTTATCAAGGGGAAAAAAAAAAAAAACTAGGAGAAAAGGGTTGTGACCAAAGTTAAGACTGAAGGAATAAGGACTGGGCCAGGACTAGGGTTACCCAGACACCTAGTACACAAAATTTAAGGACGTACTCTAAGGTGACACCTCTAGGCTCAGCACCTAAGAAAGAGGGCCTCCTTAAATTTCACATACCATGTGATATGCGTGCCTCATTCTTGACCCAGTCCTGAAGGGAGACCCTTTAACCATTTTTGGTTTCTGTTATTTGTACTGAAATAACCTTGATGCATTTCCCCTTTTCACCTATGAACTCAAAGAGTTGTTCCACCTAGGAACACTCTTGTATTAGTCACTCGGTAGTGTCTGACTCTTTGCGACCCCATGGACTGTAGCCCACCAGGCTCCTCTGTCCATGGAATTACCCAGGCAAGAATACTGGAGTGGGTTGCCATTCCCTTCTCCAGGGGATCTTCCCCACCCAAGGATTGAAACTTGGTCTCTTGCACTGCATGCAGATTCTTTACCATCTGAGCTACCAGGGAAGCCCCTAGAAACACTCTTAATACCCTCTAATTATGCCTATATTACACTTACAATACTACTATCTCTTATACATCTGTATTCACCAGCATTCTCCTTAAAGAAAGAAGATGTCATATTGTCTTCTTTGCAGCAAAAATAGCTTGCCTTGTTGAGTGAGTGAATCAATGAATGAATATGTTGTTAACATCAAGCATCCCATTCCTCCTGTGACATACAACACCCATAAAGTCCTGTGTCAGCTAAAATATCTTATTTTCGTCATCGATCTATGACAGATTTTAACAAATTTTTTATTCTAATTATGATATGACTTTTCCCATAAATTTGCATGTAATCTCAGTATTATCCACTATTTTTTTTTTTTCACGTGGTCTACAAAGTACTGCATTAAATTTGCAACTGACACCTTATACTTGCTTTGCCTTTCGGCCTCAAGCAGGGCTAGCCTCCTTGACCTAATTAGACTTCTCCACTCCCACATGGCTAGTAAATACTATAATTAATTTATAAAGGACTCTGAAACACCAGCTGGCAATAACTTCCTATTAATGGTTTGTAAAGAACAAAAAGAGCATTTAAGTTGCAGGATATTTGTGAAGTGTTTAGAGATGGATACTCACATCTTTTAATCCACTAAATTTCTAGGAATGTCAATTTGTAAAGTGTACTAAGTAAACAATGTTTGATAACTTCTTGTCATTTCAGCACATTTAAATTATAGAAAGAAATCTGTGTGACAAAAAATTCTTAGAGATGCACACTTGGGGTATGTGAAACTTGCATGTCTATAAATAGTAATACATCTCAAGCACTATACTATATTGTTTTTCAAAGACTATGAAAAAGAAAAAGGTGGAGAGTCAGTTTAAGGATTTCTCAATGCTTTGAGATAGTGAGTAGTGTAAGTATCATCTGTAGGAATATTTACCTATTCAAGAGCCCAGAATGAGACCAAGGCAGAATTTTTAAGATGGCCCCCAAGATTCTTGCCCCCTGGTACACATAAATGACCTATGTTATACCCTCCCCTTGAGTCTGGGCAGGACCTGTTAACATGATGAGATGTCACTCCTTCAATTAGTTTATACTATAGAACATAAACTTACCAGGTGGCACTAGTGGAAAAGAACCCGCCTGCCAATGCAGGAGACATAAAAGACATGGGTTTGATCCCTAGGTTTGGAAGATCCCGTGGAGGAGGGCATGGCAACCTACCACAGTACTCTTGCCTGAAGAATCCCATGAACAGAGGATGCGAGCTACAGTCCATGGGGTCACAGAGTCAGACAGGACTGAAGCAACTTCGTATGTATAAAGCAAAGGTGATTGGATCATTTCTGCTATGATTACCTTGTTAGGTAACACTGCAGCTATAGTGGTGGTGTTGGTAATAGTAATACCAGCAGCAGCAGGAAGGGATTGTAGAGAAATTCTCCTGCAGGTTTTGGAGAAGTAATGTTCCACATTGCTGGAGGGCTGTGTGATTAGGACCTGAGGGCAGTCTCTGAGGGAAAACCTGCAGCTGATATCTGGCAAGAAGATAGGGGCCCCAGCCCTCTAGCTACAAGGAACTGAATTTTATTAACAACTTGAATGACATAATACAATGTTGCTATAAGCTGCTAAATTTGTAGTAATTTGTTACACAGCATTAGAAAACTAATAGAAGAGCCAAGAGCCACCAAACAAGTGCAAAACCTAGAGCTCCTCAGGGACCTAGCAGACCCCATGCACAGTGAGGAGGGTATTGCAGGGACCTAGCAGACCCCATGCATGGTGAGGGGGGCTATTATTGAGAGAGTACTAAAAAGGAGAACCAGGGACTGAGGCTAATAAAGTGCTGGCACACATTTAGGGTGTCCTGCCCAGAAAGGCCTGCTAACCTGGCCAGTCTCCAGCAGACAACAGAACATTTCAGGGCTTTCATTTCCAGGACCCACACAGGACTGGGTTCTGCCTCTCAGACTCTGCCCAATGGTCCCAGACACCACAGAGGACTTGGAACATTTGGAGGCTCTCCAAAGTGTCTCACACACCTGTCCCCCAGAGGAGCAGGGCTGGATTAATAGTCCTTATTGCTCAGGTCTAATGATGCTTATGTCTGTCCTGTGAACTAAATAGCAGGGGAAAGGGGTTTGCAAATAGAAAACTATGTGTAAGCAGAGTCAATAGCAAAAGAGGAGAAAGCATGCTGCTTAGATGCGAGGTGACTTCCTTTAGTTTCTTTCTGAATCTGTGCTGTATTCTTGCCTTCCTATCCCATCAAATACCTTCTCTTTATAACATTAACTGCCTCCCTTTTTTTGTTATTTAAGCCATTTTATTTTTATTTTTGTTGCTTGCAAGCATACAGAGCTCTAATGCAATATTCAAAGCCAGATTTTTAGTTTTGGAGGTTTGGAGACTCAAGTTTATCATTTCCTCCAGAACAAATTAGGGCTTCCCTGGTGGCTCAGCTGGTAAAGAATCCACCTGCAATGTGGAAACCTGGGTTCAATCCTTGGGTTGAGAAGATCCCCTGGAGAAGGGAGAGACTACCCACTCCAGAATTCTGGCCTGGAGAATACTATGGACTATATAGTCCTTGGGGTCACAAAGAGCTGGACATGACTGAGTGACTTTCACTTATTTAGAACAAATCAATCTTTCAGGGATCAACATGTTAAGATGACTCATAAGAAATTAATATGCCCCTCAGAATGTCAAGTTATCAATATATAAAAAGCTAAATCTAGAAAGAACTCGTATGGACAATTCACTCTGGGTATTTCACCATGGTAGGTTAAATGCACTCAGGAGAGGAAATTACCAATTAAAGGGTTGTTTGATGAGCATATACAGTTGTTTCTTGGTTTCCTTCGGGTATTGGTTTCTGAACTCTATGCAGATACTAATATTAGTGGATGCTCAGGTTCAACAGTTGGCCTTCCCAATCTGCAGTTCCACATTCATGGGTTCAATCAACATGGGTTATGTATTATTGTGTGTATTTATTGAAAAAAAGTACGTATATAAGTAGATCCCTGCAGTCCAAACCCTTGTTCAAGGTCTGTGACAATTAGAGGAGAAAAAATAGGTCCTATTGATGGACTTTTCTTTCAAAATAGGATAATGGAAATTGCTTCTCTATTCTAGGAATGTTTCTCTTTGAAAAATTAGTTACAGTCCTTGAACACAAATAGCCTTCTCCTCTGGTCATTGCCAGATTTATCCTTATATTTTGTGTACTGTTATCCTAGACTTATCTCAAACCATCTTTCTGTTGACATGTGATTCTCTCAGAAAAATTTTACTAACTACAGTTGGTTAATTTTTTGGTACCTTCAGATCAGATCAGATCAGTTGCTCAGTCGTGTCCGACTCTTTGCGACCCCATGAACTGCAGCACGCCAGGCCTCCCTGTCCATCACCAGCTCCCGGAGGTCACTCAGACTCGCATCCATCGAGTCAGTGATGCCATCCAGCCATCTCATCCTCTGTCGTCCCCTTCTCCTCCTGCCCTCAATCCCTCCCAGCATCAGAGTCTTCTCCAATGAGTCAACTCTTCGCATGAGGTGGCCAAAATACTGGAGTTTCAGCTTTAGCATCATTCCTTCCAAAGAAATCCCAGGGCTGATCTCCCTCAGAATGGACTGGTTGGATCTTCTTGCAGTCCAAGGGACTCTCAAGAGTCTTCTCCAACACCACAGTTCAAAAGCATCAATTCTTCGGCGCTCAGCCTTCTTCACAGTCCAGCTCTCACATCCATACATGACCACTGGAAAGACCATAGCCTTGACTAGATGGACCTTTGTTGGCAAAGTAATTTCTCTGCTTTTGAATATGCTATCTAGGTTGGTCATAACTTTCCTTCCAAGGAGTAAGTGTCTTTTAATTTCATGGCTGCAGTCACCATCTGCAGTGATTTTGGAGCCCAGAAAAATAAAGTCTGACACTGTTTCCACTGTTTCTCCATCTATTTCCCATGAAATGATGGGACCAGATGCCATGATCTTCGTTTTCTGAATGTTGAGCTTTAAGCCAACCTTTTCACTCTCCACTTTCACTTTCATCAAGAGGCTTTTTAGCCCCTCTTCACTTTCTGCCGTAAGGGTGGTGTCATCTGCATATCTGAGGTTATTTTGGTACCTTAACTACATGTTATTCACCACCCCTAGCATCCATTACCTGAAAAGGGAAAAGTGTTAGTCTCGTAGTCATGTCCTACTCTTTGCAGCCCTGTGGACCATTGCCCACCAGGATCTTCTGTTCATGGAATTCCCCAGGCAAAAATACTGGAGAGGGAAATGGGTAGTCATTCCCTTCCCCAAAGGATCTTCCTAACCCAGGGATCTATCTGCATTGCAAGTAGATTCTTTAGCATCTATTACCTATGAGCCTTTAATTGAACAATAATAACCACTGGCACCTAAAGTGAGCTTTCTCACTTAATCCTTCTAGCAATTCTAAAATACTATTAGCATCATCTCTAGATAAAGAAACAAAATACAGCTGGTTTAAGTGATTTGCGTAGATCTGAACCCAAGAAATCTGACTCCAGAGTCACCATATACTGCTAAGTCACTTCAGTCGTGTCTGACTCTGTGCAACCCCATAGACGGCAGCCCACCAGGCTCGCCCGTCCCTGGGATTCTCCAGGCAAAAACACTGGAGTGGGTTGCCATTTCCTTCTCCAATGCATGAAAGTGAAAAGTGAAACTGAAGTCGCTCAGTCATGTCTGACTCTTAGCGACCCCATGGACTCCAGCCTACCAGGCTCCTCTGTCCATGAGATTTTCCAGGCAAGAGCACTGGAGCGGGGTGCCATTGCCTTCTCTGAGAGTCACCATATACTACATTTCAAAACCTTTCACAAGGTCCTTATACTTTCTAAATCTTGATTTCTCATCTGTAAACAAAGCGAATAATATCTTTCCTAAAGACTGTTGGGAGTCTAAACGTGATAATTAATGTAGAGCTCTTAGCTCTACATATACCAAATATATAGTAAATAGCTATTATTAAAATAATTCGCTCAGGAATATAGATTAGTGTTCACCTTAAATCATAAACACAAACCAGGTTTAAGAGTGAGTTAATTCTATTTCCAGGTGGCTGATGTAAACAATCATATGCTAATATTTCTAACCTCCAATCCAAATGATGATATTTTATTACTCAATTTCCAATTATGAGTGCCTTTTTGGAGGTTACAGCTACCCACCACTCCATCTTGCAGACTACACAAAACTCAGCCACAACTTTGCCTAGGGTCACTGCTGCTTCCTGTGACCAAAGAAGTGGCTTCCACTTTTCACACATCCCCAGATTAAAATTATGGTATTACTTAGATATGAGTATTAAGTTCACAGATTTACTCATTTGTTTAATAAAATCCTTATTCTTCTAAGGAAGACCTACTTGTTTCAAGAGCAAACATTCTATGGCAGCTTGTTAAGTTATAATTCCAGATATTTTATAACACAGGGATTTATATATTATAAACTTTTAAAATTCTGGTCAGTTGAAAAAAACATTGTTTTAATATATTTCAACTGTGACTCATGCAGGGAATTTTAAGATTTGGAACTTCAAAAAGTTATTTTTCATTATCTCTGAATAGCAGTTTTTCCCCCTGCATGTATCTGAACATGTATGAACAAAATCTGCTTGATTTATCTATATTTTAAGAAAATTCTGAGTTTATAAAGGTAAACCTCAGAAGTTAACCACTACCACTTCAAACTCTCAGTTAACTGTAGAACTGAGAATATATCTTAACAGCTTTGTAATACTACTTGATATGAGTTACTGCAGATTCAACATCTCAACTGTAAGAAACTTCAATTAGCATTAAGACCAAAAGGCATCCATGTACCAGTCATATTCAGAAACTCACAAGGGGGTCTGTGATTATTTCCTTTGTCTCTAAAGTTAGTATAATATTTTGCAAGGATCTACTGACTGTGAGATAGGTGTGGTGAAATGGGAAAATTTAAGTATTTATTTTTTTTATACTTCATTGAAGTTTAAAAACAAAATGCCTAAATCATAAGGGCACACAGCTTTATAGAAACTTTGAGTTTTTATAAAATGAAGATACTTGTATAACCAGAACCCAACCATGACAAAGAATATGATCAGGACTAACAAAAAGCTCATGTCCCCTTCCAGGCACTATCTCCTCCCCACTCCCTAGGGTAACCATAATCCTAGATTAGTTTGGCCTGATTTGAAGTCCATATAAATGGAATTATATAGCATGTGCTAGTTTGTATCTGGCTTTTCCAATTCAATACTGTATTTGTGAGTGACAGTTATACTCTTCAAAGTAATGGCAATTTGTTTATTGTCACTGAATTCCACTTTGTGAACCCCTAACAGTTTATTTACCCAGGCTACCATTCACAAGCAAATGGGAACTTCTGGTCTGGGGCTATTATAGTATAGCGATGAACACTATTATATACCTCTTTAGTGAACATACGGGCATTTCTATTGGAAATATACTAGGGAGTGGAATCTTAAGGTCGTAGGGTATGAATATGCTAAGATTTAATAGACTCTAACAAACACTTTCCAAAGTAAATGTATCCATTGACACTTCCACTAGCAGTGTATAAGAATTCCAGTTGTTTTTCAACACCTTCTCCAACACTTGATATTGTCTGAATTTTTCATTGTAATAATTCTAATGGAAGTGTAGCGGTAATTTCTACTTCCTTGACTTGCAGTGCCAGCCAAAATGGAGTAAGATCATGACAGCCTATCTTTCCTACTAATCACAACTAAAAGTTCAAGGCAAAATACAAAAAGCAACTACCTGAGGACTCTAAAAAAAAGTAAGCAAAAATAGGCAGACTGGGGAGGAAAGTCAAAACTTGGAAAAATGCCTTCTGTGTTTGTTTTTCCTACTTTCTCTTACAGATTTGACTGGAGGTCTGTCACCCAGTGATACCGTGGTGGTAGCACAGGAAACAAAAATGGAGAGAAATCCCATATTTCTAGCTAGATGAATGGGGAAAGAGGGCTTCCATGAGCTAAAGTCTGTGGGGGATTATTTGGCTTTTTTTTTTCGCCTTTTTTCCCTCTGGTCTTGACTGAGAGTTAGGGCCAAGAAAAACCCTGTCTTTCTAGACAAGGAAACTGGGAAAGGGCACCTCTGGGAGGGAATTCATCTTTTGTTTTGCTCTTTTCTCTCACCTCTTTGCACCAGTGTGCGCCCTAGTCAGATGCTGTAGCTATGGCACCAAGCTAAAACTCCAGGAGAAACCTCATATTTCTAGCAAGAAAACGAGACTCTGCAAAACAGAGGAGAGGAACATCAAAACCAGGAAGAGCTGGGGAAGCAAACTCCCTAATTCTTTGTATGAATCTAAGTTCTCTGCTCACACCTTGAACTAAGCACCTGCAGGGCAGAAAAAAGCTGCATAGCAAAAGATATGAGAACTACAATTTAAATTACTTCCCAAGTTCCAAAATAATTCCTGAGTGTTGTATGTATAGAACAGATTCAATGTAACACAATAAAGCCTCTGAAAATCAAACTGACAAGGAACCAGCACCCACAGGTGAGACTCAAGATATGAACCAAACCAAACTGGATTGATGGCCTCCTAAAAGAAAACAAACAAAAAATCAACATTCCCCAAAGGCTTTAATTAGAACCCAGAGTCTATGCAACAAAATATTCAAAATGCCTTGGATAAAAATCCCAATTACTCAATAAACAAAGAACTGGAAAAATAGGGGCCAGTTATTAAGGAAAAATAAACAGCTGCCAATAAAGCAATTATAATTAGAAAGTAGCTGAAAATGTTCTCTGAGATACAAGCTGTACTCTAGAAAAATTCTTGCATTTTTGTATCCAAATTTATGACAGAAGTTGAGAAACAGAGGGATAAACTGTCACACGAAGCAACATTACCAATAAATAATAGCAAAATTAAACAAATACAAATACATGCAACAATCTAGGACTTTTTAAAAGCATATTGTTGACGAAAAGAAAGCTGCAGACGATTACATAACAATAAACTATCCTTGTAAAGTTCAACCGTTTATTAGCCATAAACTACATTTTTAAAAGCAAAGCAATAAACCCCAAATACAAGTGAGTATTACCTCTGAAGGAAATCAAGGGAATGGAATGGGGAAAAGGTCTTTTAACCATAGTGGCAACCTCCTATTTCCAAAATTACTGCTCACTTCCCAAGTGTATATTACTTTATCCGTTACAACTATTTACGTACCCCAAAACAATATGTTTTAAATGATATCCTATGTGCATGGTGAAAGAACAGAGTTCTGGAGACTTTATTAAAAATCACTTTTCCAAAAACAGGAGAAGCCCACTTCACCCCTACCGATTAGCGAAACCCGCCTTTGCCAGCCCCGAGGGTCATAGTCATTTCCGCCCCACCTCGCTAGTCCCGCCCATCTGAGCGGAAGTACTTTCCTTTGAGGTCCTCCTGCCTGTAGGGGGCTCTCCGAGCCATCTAGTGCCACGAATGCCTCCCGCCTGGGCTGTCCTGGCGGCTCCTGTTAGTTTAGTCCTAGAGAATATATTTTCATTGTAACTCTTTCGGCCAGAAAAAAAAATTTCACAGCCATCTTTTTCTGGACAATAACGTTCAAACCCAATCTAGGCCGAGTGTTCGCACTATCAAACGCTGTCGCAGTGTTGGAAAGGAATCAGGCGGTGTGAGGACAGCCCCGGAGCGCCAAAAGTCCCCGGCCCGCTCCCTCCTGTGAAGACGTAGCTGCGGGTGGTTGTGGTGGCAGCGTCCAAGATGTCGACCAAGAATTTCAGAGTCAGTGACGGTGACTGGATTTGCCCGGACAAAAAGTGAGTTCGTGAAGGGTCCCGAGTTTGAAGCGGGGTTGGTCGTTGGAGGCTTTCTCGAGTCGACTGAGCATTTTCCGTTTTTATGGTCGCTGATGCCGTCAGCCGAGTGGTGGAGGAGAACTGCTGGATCCCGGGCGGGAAAGAGGGTCTTAGTCTCTTCACGACGGGGTCTTTCAAGAACCTTTCCTTTGATTAAGCCTTCAGCGTCTCCTCGATCTGTCTCCGAGGCAGCCGGTTGTTTGGGGAGGGAGATGGCCGCCCCTTTTCCTCACTCCCCACCCCACCCCCGGCCAGGTTTCTGCGATAAGGAAACCTCCCCGGTGGAGGCCAGCTCGGTGTCGGATCTCCCCCACGTGACTTTTCCCTGCAGAACCTGACTCTTGTTCAGAAAACGTTGCTTTCTTGAACTCATTTTTTGCTTCGCCTAGTTCATTTTGCTGTTTGTTTTTTTTTTTTTTTTTAATTCAAACTTTCTTTCCGTATTGTTTTTACTTTGTCTTGCCGAACGCTAACCTCCTTTGGTTGGAGGAATTCTGGCTTTTTTTTTTTTCTTTATTGGTCTTTAATTTCCCCACAAGAATTGAACCTTTCGCCTCTTTAGAACCGAAACATATGAGGTCTGTGTTTTTGCCTGCTCAGCCCTGGAGAATGCCTGCTTCAAAGAAGCACGTGTTTTAGTGGCTCTGCTGAAACCAGTGTCCTTTATTAAATTGTTTAGGAAGATTGTTTTATTGGCGGGTGTTTAAGTAGGTGTATCTATTTGGAGATATACAAAAATTATTATGGAAAGTAATTGTCAAAAAAAAAAGAATGCGCATCTCGTGTTCCAATAAAAACTTTTGAATACTTGTCTCTAAGCAAGCCACAGATGGCATATGGAGTGCCTGGTGGTGAAGTGTGAAAACTTTGAAAATTAATTCCAGTCCTATTGCTTATGTAACTTTACCTAGACTATTTTACTTTGGCTTAAAAAAACAGAAGATCTCCCTTAAAATGGTATAGCATAGATTGTGTAGAGCAATAAGATGTAGCAAATACTCAAAAGTCAATAACTATGACTATTAGTTTTAGAATCAAATGTCAAAGAAGATGAAGGGCTTTCCGCAGCATTTGTCTTCCATTCATATTTTGAGTAATTTAAATGAAGCCTGGCGGGCTGCAGTTCGTGGGGGTCACAAAGAGTCAGACAGGACTGAGCAACTGAACTGAAATGAAGCATCGTGCTTCTTTATATAAAAAGTTGGTGTTTCTCGATTACATAAAGATTAAGATTACTTGAAGGGTATCAAGTCAATTTTGAGTAAAACAAACAACTGACTTTTTGTGTTGTTGGTCACTTGTTAGAATAATGTGCTTTTGACAGTGTCATTAATGACAGTATACTCAGATATTTGAAGGTTTTTCTAAGTGCATTTCAATTCAGTTACAAATATATGAACAGACTAACTTCTACAATGTATATAAATCCAGAAAACATTTTCAGAATGTGTTTCCAATGCTTATTGGAGTCTTAAAGGATATTCTTTATTTGGGGGGATGGGGTGTGGGGGAAATGACCTAGTTAGTGGTGTGCTTCAGTTGAGTGTCTGTTCCATACTTCGCATCTTTATTCCATTCTAATATAATACCTAAAAAAAAGGAAATCAACTTTTTAAAGTTTAAGCTTTACATGTTATTTAGAGCATTTAACATACTTTTATGATTTGCAGATGCACCATAAAAACCATGTTCATGAACCCATGTTTTTTGGTTGTTTAGTATCAGCATAAAGTTACAATGTTACTTGATGTGTTGACGTTATTGGTTGTAGTTTTCCAACTAGGTTTCAGAGGTTTAATAGATATTCCCAAAACTGAGTTTTCTTTTAATTATTGAACCTATTTCTATTTTGTCTTAATTTTCCTTTGTCTTTTTACCATCCCACCTTCTGTTTATAACAAGAGGGTAGTATTAAGATCCATGAAGCCATTTCTGACTTACCCAATTTCTCCCCCTTGGTTCACCTTTAGGATTTTGTATTAAAATTCTTAACAAAATTTTGTATAATCTTATTTTCTATATGAGAGTTACTTTAAATCTTTTTGAACTCCCTAGTGCTTCATCATTAATTGTTCAAGTGGACTCACATCTCACTTAAACTTTGTAAGGGTATCTTGTTGTACTTCATGTGTGTGCCAATATGAGAACACTGAGGCATAGAGATCCTTAAGTGACTTACCAGAATCATGTAATTGGTAATTGAGAGATTGGAGTTTCTTATCCATGACTTGTAACTTCAAATCTTGTATTTTTTCCACCTAAATTGTGAGGGGTTTTTTTGTTTGTTTTTTTTGTAGTTAACATTGACATTAACATGAAAAGAGAAGTAGAAGTTCTGGACCCAGTTATATAGGGAGGACACATTAAAAAAAACTGTGTAATAGAATCTTTAAAATTACGTAAGTTTAATACGTGTCTCTAAGTATTTTTTACTTTATTTTCAGATGTGGCAATGTAAACTTTGCTAGAAGAACTAGCTGTAATAGATGTGGTCGAGGTAAGCACTTAAGGAACCTTGTGTTAAGACTGTTTATACAGACCATTTCTTTATTTCCCCAGATTCATACTGCATTTTTCTATTTTCAGAGAAAACAACTGAGGCTAAGATGATGAAAGCAGGGGGCACTGAAATAGGAAAGACACTCGCAGAAAAGAGCCGAGGCTTATTTAGTGCTAATGACTGGCAGTGTAAAACGTATGTGTTTTAAATGATCCTCCTAACTTTTTTCCCATAATAATGTATGTAGCCACTACTTGTTAATACTACCTACTCTTTCTAGTCACATTGGCAAGCCACAGTAGACTTTAAGTCAAAGATCTGTTGATTGTTATTCATTCTGTATCTGATATTTAAGTATGAAGAACTTTTAAATTTTATTTTTAATGGTAATGTTAGTTGTTAGTAAGATGAATTATGTATACCAGTAAATCGATGCTCAAGATGAGCTAACATTCAAAAAAGAAAGAGAAGGGTATTTAAAAGAACTAAAAACCTATTTTGTCCTATTTTTGAAAAATCTCGATAACTTTTAGCCTGTATCATTAGTGTGAAATATATCATGAAATATCTTTTGTCTGTTTGCACAGTAATTTTAGAATCATAAGTTGCATCCTATAGATAATTATTCCTAATTAGGTTTCTTAATATTTCTGATTTTCACATGCTATATTGATTTTTCCAATATCCATCTTTTCTCTTAAGCAGATGAATAAAATCTGCATGAAAGGACTGAATCAGAAGAGGTCGTACACAAATTTCTGATCTTAAAAATACTAAATTAGTATTGAGTAATTGTCCAGCAACAGATTAATTCACTGAATTTGGGATCCAGTGCATGAACTGATTCTGCAGGAGAAAAAAAAATTTTTTTTTAACTTTTATTTGCAGAGTATCACCTTACTCTTGAGGTGAATTTGGAGACTGGGAAATTAATAGAACATTTCATTTAAAGTGGTATTCCCCCTTTCCCCCTCCCCCACAAGACAGCAGAATCTCTGTAAATATAATTTCTCATTGATTTATCATAAAAAGACAGAAGCACTCTTCATACTATATAGCTTTTGCTTCTCTGCTTAAGTAGTTCAGTCTGTTCTAACCATACTCTCTCCTCAGAAAAGGTACATTGGTACATTTCCTTTGTAGCATCCTTTTAGTAAACATTTCTTTATGATAGTGAGTTCACTCTACTTTTTATTTTAAAATTCTTAAATATTTTGAAATTTACTTTTGTCTTATGTTATAATCTACTAATTTGACATTTTTCACTTTTAAAGTTGCAGTAATGTGAATTGGGCCAGAAGATCAGAGTGTAACATGTGTAATACTCCAAAGTATGCTAAATTGGAAGAAAGAACAGGTAAGAGTCAAACCCATTCCAACTAAATGATTTTAAAACCACTAAACATTGAAGCTGATAATTATATCACTTCATAAGAGCACAGTAAATTAGGATTGTTTATTCTGCTCTTATATTTTTTATCTTGATTTTTTTTTTTTCTCTCATCCACAGAGTCATCTTTTGTATGGTAATTTCACAGTTTACAAAGTATAGCATGAAGAAACTCTATCTTAACAATTACTCGACATTAGGATAGTTTTAGAAATGCTTTATTCCTCTCTGTCCTTTGCTAGTCTAAATGTTTATTATTAATAATGATAGGATAATTCCATTCTTTTCATTCATTTGATTTCTTAGTATGACAAAAACAAACATGGGGCACCTTTTAAAGTATTTGTCTAAAGTTTAGGCAATAATTCTAAAAATTAGCCATGCATTAGAATCATTTGAGAAACTGAAAATCCAGATTCCTAAACAGCTGACAAAGCTCCTTGGTGATGAGTCCCAAAAATTTGCAGGTGTTTTAGATGGTATTTGGTCACCATTGGTCTAAATAATAACCCATCATTGGCTCTGTGTGTTGTCAGTTCTTGCATTGTCAGCATTGTTAGTCTCAGTCATGTCCAACTCTTTGCGACCCCATGGACTATAGCTGGCCAGGCTCTTCTGTCCATGGAATTCTGGAGTGGATTGCCGTTCCTTTCTCCAGTGGGTCTTTCTCATCTAGGGACTAAACCCAGGTCTCTTGGCATTGCAGACAGATTCTTTACTGTCTGAGCCACTAGGGAAGCCTCTGAGTGTTGTCAGTAGTTGGGTGAAAATATTTACCTGATAGAATGTAGTTTCCCATTATCATCAGTTAAAGCAAGCACATTATCAGTATACTTCACATCTGATTTTGTCATTCAACAATTTGTACAGTCAAAGGCTTCCTTCTGTTGATACATTAGTCACCTTATCAGACCTAGGCTTAATAAACTACTTCCCTGTTTCCTTTTCCTCCCTGACTTTAGACAATTGCGCTGTCTGTAGATTAAGGCCTTTTTTTTCCTTCTCTTACCTCTTTAATGTTTATATTCCCCCCCTCCCCCTTTTTTTTTAATTAACACACATACACCCCTCTGGTTGGTTATTCTGTTTCCTTTTTCATTATATTTTCGTGGTCGTAGAATGTTGGGTTTCTTTCTAGGTCCAATTCCTAAGCTCTCTTTTATGCTCTGTTTTCTGGGCATTTTCTTGAAGACCTAAGTTTAAGTAAGCATTGGCACACCATGATAACAAAATTTATGTCTCTACCTCAGACTTCTTTGACCTGTATATTCAGCTGCCTATTCATCATCACTATGTAAATGTCAAACTCATTATATCTAAAATGAATTCACGATTTTCCCCGAAGACGTGGCCCTCTTCTAGTGATCTCTTTCTCATGATTGGTACCACCCACCATATGCTTGTTACATAAACCAGAAACTTAGACATCCTTCTTAATAACTCCTTCATCTCTCTTGTTCCCCCACAAGTCTTCTCCATCATTTCCCTAGGCAGAGATGCAACTTTATCTTGTTTCTTGGAAAAAAAAAAAAATAGCCACTTTGTTGTTGTACATATATCCCACACAGCCAGGAGTTCTTTGTTCTTAACTAAAACTCCATTTGTTTAAAACATTTTGTTTTGATTGCTTTTAGGAAAAAGTCCAGAATCTTAACAGTTATAAGAATTATGATCCCTGGAAGCCTTTTATTTATTCGCATTCTCTTTGACTTGTTTTGTGATTCCTCTAAAAGTTTCGCTAATGCAAAAGCTAAAATCTTAACAACTGAAGTTGTCGAAGTTTAATAACCTCACTTTCCTTTACCCATTATCTTTTTTGTGTCCTGACCCTTTACCATTTCCCTTGATATAAGTAGTTGTCTTAGCCCGTCATTGTTGAAGATGTGAACTAATAATATACTGTTACTGTATAGTTTGTCTTTATTATTTGTTCTCTGCTGATTAATCAAAATATAGATTCTCAAAATTTTCAAAGTAGTGTCTCAGTTCTTCCTTTGAAGCACATGTTACATTCATCCCCTTTTCTCTCTTCACTTCCATTGTCACAACCCTAATTCAGGCCTATTTTAAATCAATTTGATCCTTTACTGATCTTTGCTCACATTTTACATTTTTTTTTGAGACAAATCTTAAGATATTATTTTTAACACTTGCTAAAAATATATAGAGGTGCTTGTTTCATATAAATTATCATAAATGATGCCAGGACTGTGCTGTTTCCTATACTCAAATATTGAGTATAGAATTGAGGAAATATTTATTAGCCATTGGCCATGATGCAGGGGAATACTTGGTTAAGCAAACTAGAAGTGTAAAGGCAAAAATTAATGAAGTCTTCGAGAGAGCAATGTTTAGGCTAAGAAGTGAAAGTTAGTAGCAAGTTGAGAGATCATTCCAAGCAAAAGCAAACAGCTTATATGAATCAGGCCGTGACACTTGAAAGAATTTAGCATATTGGGTGAATTCCTAGCAGCTCCAGAAGACACTTCAGAAATAGGCAAAAGCCATGTAAATCATAGTAAGAAGTTTTATTTTATTCTAAATATAATGGGAAATAACAATTGTTAACAAGGGATTGACATTTCTAATTTTTAAACATTCCTGGTTTATAGAAAAAGAATTAGGGGGTGGGAGTGGCAAGCATGGAAGCAAGAAGACCAGTTTTTACAATATTCCCTGAAAGCATCAAACCAGTAGAGTGAGGGAAACACACACAAATAAGCCAGTTATTCTTCTCCCTTGTTATTCAGTGGAGATGATGCCAAAGGTTTTTTTTTTTTTTTTTTTTTTTAATGCTATAGCGACTGATTTCCCACATAGAAAGACTTCATGAGGTGTATTTGTTGTATGAACTCATACAACATACCTTAATAATGTATTGCTAGCAGATTATTTAGATTCTTCTATGACTGTGTGAGAGAACATGAGAATAGTTTTATGTTTGCTATCAAGCTTCCTATGCAAAACCGCCTACCTATTTGCTTCTTAAATCTTGGTATAATTAATTCTTTGGCTCCCCATGTTTGCCTTACCATTATTTTACTTTGAGATTGCTGATTGGACAAAGAACTCTACTGAAAACCTATTGATTTTAAATAGTAGTTCTTTAATATGTTTACATTTCTACATATAAATAGTCCAGTTTTTCTGTACTTTTGGCTTACAGTCATCCTATTATATAATTTTTTTTCCTTTTTTCTTATGTGAATCATTTTGCATTAATTTTTTACCTACTTCAAAGTACTGTGAGGTTTAAGTCTTTACATCTCTTACATCTCAAAACATAACTGCCGTGATATTAAATATATATCTAGAGTCAAGAAACTGTATTGTTGTATTATAATTTTCTACAGCATTTATCTCTCAAATTATCATTGAATATGAGCCTTTTTCTTTTTTTAAATTACTAGTCTTAGTCTCCGCATGCAGGATCTTTGATCTTCATTTCTGCATGCGGGATACTTTTTAGCTTTTAGTTGCATGGAGGCTTTTAGTTGAAGCATGTAGGATCTAGTTCCCTGACCAGGGACTGAATCTGGGCCCCTGCTTTGGGAACATAGAATCTTAGTCACTAGACCACCAAGGAAATCCCTGAGGTATTTTCTTGAGATGAGCATATACCTAATTTTACTTGATTTTTTTTTTCTTTTAATATTTGATACTCTGAAAAACTAGAGCCAGGATTTTACTAAGGAAAAGTTGTTATTGATAATTTAAAACACTTCACTGTTGTGTCATATGCATAGAAATGAGGAAATTCTTGTGTATTACAGTTGGAGTCTATTTTGTCTCTGGAACAAGGTAGGAAGAAGAAAAAAGAGATGATATCAAGTATTCGGAGGATAGACACTGATATATTGCGGTTTTCACTGGTACAGAATATAGTGAGGAAAAGAAAGGACACTGCATTAATGTGGGATTTTTTTTTAAGTGAGTTTATTTTATTGCTTTATTTTACTGGAACACTTACAAGCTCTCTACTGTTAGTTTGTGGCTCTTATAAAATGATGAGAGAGTAAGTGATGAGTTTTTTAATGCCTGTGACTGACAGATTTAAAGTTGCAAATCTTAAATTTTTAAAAAATGCTTTTTTTTGGTCTATAAATTTAACATTTTGCTGATTCATTAAATCCTTAAAACTGGGAAGCACTCTTTGTGTGCTGGTCCTGTTCTGAAATATGTGAGGTAGTTAGGTTATGTTACTCTTAACCACCTCTTTATTTTTTTGAGTGGGAGATATTTTTCAGAAGTTCTCATCTCATTTTCTCTAAAACTAACTCACTTTCTTCTTCCGATCTTTGTTAAGCCTGTCAGAGATCTGTAAGTCTAAATTGTAGATAGTAGCTGTGGCAGTAAATAATAATGGTGTATTGATCTTGATTGGTCTTTATTAAAATATTTTCAGTTGAAAAGTTTACTTCTTCAGAAAAACTGAGTGACTTTTAACTGTGTATTTAAAACTGATTTTTATGTTTTTTGTTGTATCGTTATATTTGCCTATATAATTATTTTCCAAGCTCTAACTGTATTTTAGCCCAGCAAAATTTCAGTGTATCAAAAGATTTCAAGCTATTTTTAACTAGTAAACAGTGAAATTTGATTTTTAGTTCTTATTGAGCCCACTTCTCCCAAAAGAATTACGATTAAAACCACAGAGGAAAGTCATTTTAAAACTTGGTTATACCATATATTTAAGGAGATGTTTTCCATCCATGTATTCCATGTGTTAAATCATACAGGCAGGACATTTTAAAATTGAGAAGAGCTAAAATTGTAGCCATGGGACTTTTCCAGCTATATCCAACTTTGAGGCTGTTCTCTGTAATGATACTTTTTTTTTTGAGACCAATAATTTATTAAAGGGATAAACAGATGTCTTTGATAAGATTTTATTTTTTTTCCTATTACTTGTAGGTGATTTTGGTGAATTATCATAACGATTTCTGCTCCCCCTCCTTAGGATATGGTGGTGGTTTTAATGAAAGAGAAAATGTTGAATACATAGAAAGAGAAGAATCTGATGGTGAATATGATGAGGTAAGATATACATTAGTATGTAGGTTGAATGCAACCTAGAGAAACATGCTAGAAAATATCATAAATGAAAAAAGAAAATACTAAATGTATCTCATTTTTGTAAGTACACGTTGAGTCTTTTACAGCAGCTTATCATTTTGTTGGAAATCATAATTGACTTAAACATAAAATTGACTTAAAAATACATCTTGACACCTAAATATATAAAAGTAATTTCTTAGGAAAAAATATTTTAATACTTTAGCTAACAGAAATATTTTGAAACTTTTTCTGTAGTTTGGACGTAAGAAAAAAAAATACAGAGGGAAGGCAGTTGGTCCTGCATCTATTTTAAAGGAAGTTGAAGATAAAGAATCTGAGGGAGAAGAAGAGGATGAGGATGAAGATCTTTCTAAATATAAATTAGATGAGGTAACATTTCTTTACCATATTTCCCCTTTGTCTTATTCAAATGGCATATGAATGTTTTTGACAGCCTTTGGCTTATGGTGAAGATGTGTTCTACAATGTCATCATTTGTTTCCACAAAAATTTTGATCTGTTTTACCAAGCGTTATTCTGACTTGAGATATACAATAGTGACTGAGACAGAACATGCTTCTCTTAACTTAAATTGCAGAGAGGAAAAGACATAAAAAATATAATTTAAATAGCAATAATATTATGAAGATAGATCATTAGAAGAGCTACTTTGGTTTCAGTGAATGGGGGATATCTGAGACCATGAAATTTGTATTGAGACTTGAGTGATAAGAGTGATATGAAGGAGCCCGCGGTAAGGGCTGGGATCAGAGCATTTTTAGGACAGTGAGAACAGCAAATAAAGTTTCCCATAGTAGGAAACAAGCCAGCAACATCCAAAAAATCATATATGGGGTAGTGTGGTTAGAGCAGAGGGGAGAAGGTAATATGGGGGTCAGCAAACGCATCAGGTCTGGTGATGTTTATTCTGTGGGGCCTGAGTGTAAAATTTTATGGATGAGTAGATCCAGATTAAGGGTGCTTTGAGGTCTGAGCATAGGAGGCCCTGGAATGAACATAAAACAATATGGAACAAGTTTGAAAAAGAAACAAATGAGATAAAACAATATGGAACAAGTTTGAAAAAGAAACAAATGAGATATATTTATCTGATCTGTGTTTTAGAGATGACTGTAGACATACTGAGATATTGGGGAGGCAGAATTAATTCCCACAGTTAGACTTCCTAAAAGGGTGTCCTAGAGAAAGGAATGAAGTTCTGAACTAAGTCTTAAAGGGGATGCATTTAAGAACTTTTAAGGGAATAAAACTGAAAATTCTTGACAGTTTATATGGTAATAAATTGTGTGAAAAAGAAAATGAGTATGACTTCTACATTTACATTTTTAAAATATCTGAGACTGTCATTCAGTCTCTTTAGCTAAGATCAGGAATGTAGTAGTCAGATTTCAGGATTGAGAATGAATTTGTTGAGATGTTAGTGATAAAATATGTTCATATAAAGATGTCCATTACATAGAACTATTCATCATTCCTAGTAGACAGCATTGATATCTCAAGATCTAAATATAGTTGATTGTGGATTTTTGTTAGGATGAGGATGAAGATGATGCTGATCTCTCAAAATATAATCTTGATGCCAGTGAAGAAGAAGATAGTAGTAAAAAGAAATCTAACAGACGAAGTCGCTCAAAGTCTCGGTCTTCACATTCACGATCTTCATCACGCTCATCCTCCCCCTCCAGTTCAAGGTCTAGGTCCAGGTAAACGGGTACAGGTCAAGGGTAACACCAGTCAAAATGTCAGTATCTAACTTCTTTACTTATAAATTTTGTTTTTCTTAACTAAACTTTCCTTTTATTTTAGAGTTTTCATTCAGGTTATCATTTAAAAGATCATTTATTTCTATCTTAGTGCCATGAAGTTATTGTCGAGTATTTCAGAAATACAAAATTTTAATATGAAACTTCCTTAGTCCAGTTTAGCACCATGCCTTTTATTAAAAGAGACTATAAAAATTCAATTAAATCATTATTTATAGATACTTAGTTATCAAAAGAAATAGTTTTACATTCAGAAAACTCCAAGTGAAGATTTATATTTCCACTGATGATTTTAAACACTAGTACAGAAATTTTCTAGGCATTAATTGAACTGCTGCTTATTACAGTGTTTTATTTGGCATAGGTATTCTGAATACAGGAGAAATTTGGCTGTATTCTGTTATCCTAATGCTCATACTTTAGAGCTGTCCAGGAATAAATGAGAGGATTTAATTTGTGTTATACTTGGATATTATTTTGTTAGTAATGTAAAGTTGTAATAAAAAGTCACTGATTGTGTAGTCAACAATAAAAATGAAGTTTTAGTTGAGAAAAAGCAACACTTTATGTAAGCATAATTCCCTTGAAGAACTCCTATTTAGTTAAGTGAAACTATGTGCAATGAATTTCAGCTATATTTAGGAATAAAATATTAGCTAAGTACTTGGGTAATTTTTGAGTTACTGTAAAGCCTGAAACCTTAAAACAGTGATTATAAAGATACTTTTAAGATAAAAATTAATGTTTTTCTGCAAATTGTTATTTTCAGGAACAAATTAAGTATAAATTAAATGACTAAATGAAATTTATTTAATTTGTTGACTTTTTAAATGCAGATCAGATCAGATTAGTCGCTCAGTCGTGTCCGACTCTTTGCGACCCCATGAACTGCAGCACGCCAGGCCTCCCTATCCATCACCAGCTCTCGGAGGTCACTCAGACTCACATTCATCGAGTCAGTGATGCTGGACCATATTTCCTGTCATTTTTCAATAATTTCCTAAAACAGTGACAGGATTATAAGTGTAGTTTCCCTTTAATTCTCAAATCTTTGAGTACACAGAAAACATACAGGTTAAAAACATACCCATGTCAGTATTGAAGCTTTATGCTAACTAATGACCAAAATAGAAACATTTCAAGTTAAATATAAACTGCCATGTTCCTGAATGTGTCAGTCCCTCTCAGGTTACTTTTAAGTATTTGTGAACAAAAAGTATTCAATATTAATAAAGTGATAATGCTGGGCATTTTTATCTGTACAATCTTAAAAGCGTTTTTAAAGAAATCTTGTCAGACTTGGAAAGTTGTTCAGTCTCGCTAAGTCGTGTCCAAGTCTTTGCAACCCCATGAACTTGGAAAGTAGTTGATTATTTTCAAAAATTATTAATTTGTTTTAGCATAATTGTTCATACAGAATAAAAGTTTTAAATGAACTTTAAAATACTGTGTTTTGAAAATATATATCCCAAATAGTTATTATATGAAAATGAATCCTAATGCGTAGTTTTCTTTCAGTGTTCATATCACAAAGCTTAATTAAATGGTCCTGGAAAAAAATATCCTTCCATGTTGTTCCAGGTCGCGTTCAAGAAGTTCTTCCAGTTCGCAGTCAAGATCTCGTTCCAGTTCCAGAGAACGTTCGAGATCTCGTGGGTCGAAATCAAGGTGAATGAGGTAGCATCTCTCTGTAAAGCAGAGAGAGAAAATATTTAAAGGCTGCAGAAGGCGTTGCTTTTTTTACTCTTATTTTGCTTCTATTTGTCAATTTTATTTTAGCATTAGAAAACTAATGCACTTGCCTCAGCTTAAATTTTCTCACCATGAGATGTCTCCATTGCCAGCAGTGTGCCAAGACATTCCCATGATTGAATTAAGGTGGTTATTTTGCATTGTGCAAGGTTTGCTATTTTTGTGCTAAAATGTGATGAAATGGGAAGATGCAGCCAAGCTTTATCACCAAATGCCTACTCATTAAAGTTATTTTGCAGTAGTAGTTATAGTAAGTATGCAGATGAAAAAGCTTACTTCATGTTTAAAAGGAAGAAAAATAACTGCCTCAACACAGTTTTGCAAGGCAATTGTTTCAGTATTTACAGAAATAATTCTGTAATTTACATCAGATAAAGTGGGTTTTATTTTCACTTCTCTGTAATATAACACAGAATATTATACACAGTGTGTGTAGTATGTAAGAAGTATAGACACTTTTTAAATTCCACAAATTAAGAAGTTGGTTGGTTTAGGTAGGATGTGATCTTAAAGCATTTTTGTTAACTTCAGGTTAACTTCAGGTTGCATTTAGTTAGCACTGCAGAGAGAAAAATAATTTGTTAAGAACCAAGTGAAAAACTAGCTTTTAGTCTCTTAAAGTTTTCCTAGACTTGGTCAAAATATGCTGCCATTCTTTTTAATTTAATTTGTTGATCTATTAAAGACATCTAAGAAGGATAAGAAAACAACTAAAATTCCACTTAAGTGGAATTACACTGAAGTGTAGTGTTAGCTAGTTGGTAAAAATAATTGCTTAATAGCTTATTTTAGAGCCAAATCTGTAGCATTAGAGGGCAACTACAATTTGATAACATTAAGAAAAGAATGATATACACACTTGTGTTAATATGATAGAAAGCAAGTTAGATTATTGTTATTATGTATTATCAATGTTTCAGTTGTTTTATTTGAGTGCTTCTTAGGTGAAGATCCTTAGGTCCTAGTTCCTTTGGGAAGCACTTTAAGGTTTACAGAACAGCCTTCATATTCTTTTTAAACATTTTTTCATTGCTTATAACTTTCCAAAGAATTCTCCTTTTGGGCTTTCTGATTTTATTTTAAGCCCAAAGGTGAATTTTTTGGGAAGTTTGAGCTAAATTACTTCAACCAAAATATGTAAATGAATAAATACTGTATTTAAACATTTGCACATTTACCTCTACCTAAAACATGTGAATGTCAACACTTCATACTTCATGGATAGTAGTCCTTCATAAAAACAAATATTGTTAATCAAGTTTTAAAGTTACTTTATTTTTCTTTGAATGTTTAATGATTTAATAGCTACTGTTTTATGTCATTTTGTCCTCGTATCCTGCTTTTACTAAAGCAACTTAACTAATAAGTTGCTTAATTCCACAACAAACTGTTATTATTTTCTTCAGGAAGTTGTATGATACGTATTTTTTCCCCAAATGGAAGGATGTAGTTTCTAGACATTAAGTTAGTTATTCAAATGCTTACCTGTTAGTTTTGCTACTTATACTTTAAAATGAAAGCCTTTAAATTTTAGAAAACGAATTTAAGATTCTACTTTAATGCATTAGACTAGTTTTTAATTAGTGAGCACTTATCTAGTGGTGAAGTTAAATTAAATAGAATTGATTTCATGGTTGAACCAGAAGTCTTCTGTTGAGTAAGCAGTAAGTATTCTTTCTTATAAAATTTTTATAGCTATAAATTGTTTATTTTTGGAGCTAGAAACTAAACCATCTGCCTCATTTCTTCTTTTAATGAAATGTTTGATTTGTTTCTCAATCAATGAAGATCCAGCTCCAGGTCCCACAGGGGTTCTTCTTCCCCACGAAAAAGATCTTACTCAAGTTCATCATCATCTCCTGAGAGGAACAGAAAGAGAAGTCGTTCTAGATCTTCTTCATCTGGTGATCGCAAAAAAAGACGAACAAGATCACGGTCACCTGAAAGGTTTGGGTTTCTGTAGAAATAAGAATGGGTGTTCTTAAGTGTGTTTAGTAGATTAACTGAACTTCTTAGTCAAGGATTAGGTTTTCATTATGTCCTTTGTTACCCACTTTAAAATCTTCAACTGTGAACTTCAAAAAACAGATTAATTACTTTGTTTATTCTGTGTTTTAATCAGGTTGTTTAGAAAAGTAGATCAAACTACTCTCTTCCACTCTCTGATCATTTTATTGTTTAAATTTTTATTTTCATATATAATTATTATAGCCAACTCTCGGTTATTTCTGTCTCTTAAGTTTCTAATTCAGAAGCTGTGTGTTGATGTAATTTAGAGATTGATTTGTATAAGTATTAATTTATGCTATCTATTTTACATTAAATATTAGAAACTGTAGGATTCTAGGGCATCTAATAAGAAAATTAACTATTATAGATAATTGGAAGTCTGTCCTTATTTAAATATGTATAAATACATTTCCACAACAAATTGTTGTTTTTGTTCCCTTTATAAAGAAATTGTTCTTATAGCTAATATATTTTTTTATCTTTCAGTCTGAATTCCTTTTTTGTAGAAAGAGATCTTGACTAGATTACTTTACCTGTGTTGATATTTTTAAAATTTGGAGAGTGTGTCATGTCAGCATTTTCTGCAGCAGACTAGTTAATTATTCAGTTTCATTATTTTTCTCTTTTTTTCCTCAGTGTCTAATTATGTAGTCATTTTAATAGCTTCCTTAATAATCTTTGCAAATTTTTATATCCCTTCAGCTTGTGAAAAGTAAGGATTAGATAAAATCTGATTTTTGCTATGTTCAGTGCTAGAGTTACCTCTTCTTGTACACAATGATTGGTTTTGCGTCTTCCCATTTTGAAGTGTAGATATTAAGGTTACACACAGCTAGTTTCATTTCTGCGCATTTATTCCTTTGTTAAAAAAAAAAAGTTACTCCATATTTTATGAAATTCATTCTGTTGCTTTTTTACCACTTCTTCAAATTTTTATCTTAGCCACATATAATCCCCCTAGTTTGTTGTCATCTAAACTTAATGAACATGTTCTCTATTCCATAAGCCAGGTGATTGGTGAAAATACTAAACAACCCTGAGCCCAGGGCCAACCCCTCGGAACACCACTACTTTACCCAGGTTGATATATTGACTTATTCATACTAGCTGCATGAATATAATCCTGTAACTTAATTGTACAGTCATCTTGTGCGACCTAGATTTCCAAAACATAATTATTTATGGATATATATTTGCATACACAGTCAGAAGCCTTGCTATATCTGTTTTACGTATAGCCTTACCACACTACGTACAGTATATTAGAAAGAACGATTTAGTCACACTGCCATTACCCAGTTTATATGCCTTTGTTGTATTAATCTGTAGTTGTATACAATTTTGCAAGGCTTTCCTTCATTGCCTTAAATAATTGAGAGGTGGCTATATCTTAAGAGATTTTTAAATTATGGTTGCACTGCTACTGGGCTCATCCAAAGTTAAATACTAGTTAATTTTATGTGTATAAGTTTATACCTTAGATTTTAATTATTCCTTTTGCCAGTTTAATGAGGTTTAATTTTTCATATTCTCAAAGTCATATAAAGGAAGTTGATATTCAGCTCCAGCTTACCAGATTACCTGTTTTCCCCATTATGTCTTACAGGCACCACAGGTCACCTTCTGGATCATCCCATTCTGGTTCCCGTTCAAGTTCAAAAAAGAAATAATGTATTAAAATTTACATCTTAAAAAAAAAAGTCCAATATAATGCATGAAGCATATTTTTTAAGAAGTTGGTGTCTTACTTGGTCAGAAGTGCTAAATCTGCTAGTAGAGGTGCATGCCTTTCATTGCTTTTCAGAAAAATACAGCTGTGTTTATTTGTGATATTAAAAGTAGTATTTTAAGCCATGATGTCCCAAAATAGATGCTTTGTCATTCATTATTTACATCCATTTGCTTTTTTAAGCTATAACATCTCAGCTATAACAAAGTACTTTGTTTTCTAATGTAAACTCTTGTTTTTCTCATCTCCAAATATGAGCATTATCTAGGCTTATCTGGACTTTGGGCATGGAGGCAAGACTGTGGTAAAGTTGTTGGAAACAGTCTGTTTATGTTAATCTGGGGAAAGGACTCAGCCTGTTTGTTAACCTGTGTCAAAGTGATTCTTACTAGAAAAAGTTTAACAGATTGTTAAACAGTTAGCTAGAAACTTCTTTATTTTGAAATTCCCTATGTTAAAGGGTGCCTTAGAATCATTGTCTCTATCTAGTTTTACTTTTTGCACCATCAAGTTTAATACAGAAAAGTTTTGTGAATTGCAGAGGAGAAAGATGTTAGTTTCTGCCTTTTTGACACAGTGATTTTGAACAAGAATGCCTAGCAGTTCATCTCTACTAATGTGGTTGATGAGAAAAACATACAAAAGTGTTTAATGTTTTTAGAAGCTTTGTGTGATACCTTTTAAAAATTCAGTTATCACACAATGGGGTAGACAAAATTAAATCCTAGTTAACGAATAAATTGAAGAAAGCTTTTGAAATATATTTCTCTTTGGGTATAAGACCAACAGAGACAAGACATTATGAATTTAAATGAGCATTTGTTTTGAGGTGTTAAACACTGCATAAAATTTTCTTCTGAGTAACAAATGCTATTTCTTCATTACATAAGCAGAAATAATTGCTTCTATTCACTTGAAATTACTTATGGCTTAAAATACTTTCAAGATTTGTTTTATTTCTCAAAACCTGGTCATTTGAGCTCTATTTTGTCTTCTGGTTTTAAAAAAAAAAAGGTTTCTCTTAACAGTATCTTCAGTGACAATGCAAGGTAAGTATATTAAGGGAAATTGACAGATGTGCTTGGGAATTTTTGTGCATGGGAATCAGTACCCACATTTTTTGTTTTTTGTTTGTTTTTTTCCTTAACGTTAATGTCTACTGCAACTGAAAATTAAAATGTTTTAAGGTACTTAGTAGACAGATCAAAATTTAATTTGTTCTTTATTTTAAAATGAGTGATTTTTCTCTTCAGTTTATCTAAAGATGAAAGCAAAATAGCTTATGTAGAAATATTTTGATAATATTTTTACAGTGAACTTCCCCTGCTTTTTTAATGTCTTAAATTTTTTTTTGCTACATTTACTGTAGGTTGCACAAGAACTTTTACTCTCTTGTAATTGTGCCTCAGACTTCTTGAAAGTCCACCTTCTAAATTGCCCAGATGATCTTCTAGATTCTACATGCTATTGTTGGTTTATTCTTGTGCTTTCTGTATTTAAAACTTTGACTGTACTAATAAGCAAATGCAAGGTTATAAATTTAGCTAATAGTAGTTTACAGACAATTCGAATGATTATGATTTTATTTGGTTTAAGCTGTACTAGTATATTTCGTAAGGAAATGATGCTGTAGACAAATGTAAATAAAGCTTGTGAGTCAAGCATCAAGTGATGTTTGTTAGAAATAAATTAGAATTTTTAAGCTCTGATTTAATGTTCATTTTTAAACTATTTGCAGTCTGGTTTATTACTTTTGATTGTGCATTTTAGACTCCCTGTGTTCACTTAGCTTTTATGTAAAGTCACCTTATTTTTATATATGAATGTTTGGTTTAAAACATACCAAAGCCATGATCACCATAACCTTTGTCACTCAGCAATTTTTGACTTTTTTTAAACAGAGAGTACCCAAACTAGTTGAACACTCTGTACCAGAGCATATTTTATTCCGTGTGGCAAATAACATGTCAGTGTGCTTCTTAGCACTTAACAAGTATCTTTTTTAACTGCTAAGTGTTATTAAATTTCTATTTAGAATCCTTTTATCTAAACAATATTGAATAGTTGGTATTGGCAACAGATTCTAAGTTCAGAGCAAGCTGTAAGCATAAGACTCTCTAGGCACACGTACCATGGTAAAACTGATTTTTTTTTCTCATATCTTCTTGATATTTGGCTTCCACAGCTAGTACTGTTTTAATAGATGCTGGTAAGAAGGTATGAAATTTCTCTGTTCTTCCCTAACAATTTTGACATAATTGTTAGATGTTTTGTTTTTTAATAGAAATAACTTGATAGCTTTCCTAAACTGGAAATAGTTTTATTTCTGGAAAACAATGGAGTTTTGTTTAAAGGCAGTTGAAGGTATGTAATACTGACTTCCTGGCTAATTCTTCCTGTCATCTTTACATACTATTGAATATCATCCCATGTTTTACAAACAGAAAGATTACAGTTTAAGGAAATTAAAATTTGCCCATGGGAACCACAGGAGTGGCTTAATGGGGATTCATCCCCAAGTCTCATAGCAGATATCAGTATAACCTCTAGTAACAACCAAATAACCTATTTGAGAAGATAAATGTTAAGTCAAAATAGATTTTTTTAAAAATCTGATTTAGTAAGAAGGTGTTAATTTCAGTCTTTTATAAGTAGGTGGATAAGTAGACATAACTATTTTGAAATAACTTTAAATTTACAGAAAAGTTGCAAAGGTTGAACAGAAAGTTCCCACGTACTCCCACCCAGTCTCCACCATTATTAGCATATCACCCTCTGATTTTGTCAAAACTAAGAAACCAATATTGATATGTTACTATTACTTACAGTTCAGGTTTTATTTTTCAGTATTTTCCCATTACTCTAATCCAGGGTGCTACATTACACTTCCACTTGTTTTTCATATATTTCCAGTCTCCTCTGGTCTGACAGGTTGTCATTCTTTCCTTGCCTTTGATGACTTAAGAGAAGTACTGACTGGGTATCTTAAGAATGTCCCTCATTCTGAGTTAGTCTGGTTTTTCTTGTGATTAGACTGAATATGAGTTTCAGAGCAGATACCACAGAAGAAAAGTGCCCTTCTCACAGAAATTACCTGAAATCACCATTGTAGTTCAGTTAATCTACTCCATTCTTTGTCAGCAAGTCACTCCCCTTCAGAGTTGAGATGGGGAGAGTTAAATTCCAGCACCCTGTGGGAAAAGGCTATCTACGCAGATTTGAATTCACTTGTAGATTTGACTCCTATTTATTTACACTGTGTGGACTTCTGCATATTCTTTAAGTCATAGTTGAATGCTGTGTTATTTTCTGCTCAAACTTCCAACTTTGGCCATTGAGCATCCTTTTCAGATTGACTCTTAACCTTTGACTTGCCTCCGTTCTCTGGTAGATGATGGAGAAAGGGAAGGAAGGAAGAATTGTTGGAGGTTTATCATTAGGTAGGTGAGGGAATAAAATCTACACCTTGGTGATGGTGATATCTTTGACCTTAAATAGGAGCCTAGACAGTTAAATGTAATATCAGTAAGGATGAATTCAGGTGGCATTAGAGCCAACACAGTTCTATTTTTTTCCCAGCCACATTGAAGCACACGGATGCTTACAAGAGGGTGGTGTAGCATTGCACATGGTTAAAAGATGAACATGTGGTACTAATAGTTTGCAAATGCCTGTATTTAGCAAAGTAAACATACTAGCATAAGGAAATAACAATAACTGGTAACTTATATGTAAATGAATAATTAAAATATACATAAGAAGAAGAAAGCTACATACATTCAACTGAATAAGACCTGGATTTGAAGCCAAAATGTATGTAGGACAGCTCCTTTCATATAATCTCAATCTAGTGGGGAAGTGGTCTTATTTATAGAAGCAATAAAGTGTCTGCTAAAGTGGGAAGAAAATCAGTCTTGTCTGAGTGAAGAGGCAAACTCTAAGGAATTGACTTGAACAGTCTTGAAGGACAGGTTTACTGATGAATAAGGTGAGCTAATTTGTGAAGCCTCAAGATTTGGTTGTGTTTTAGGAGATCCAAAACACTGTCATGGTTTAAAACCTTAGAAATAGAAGGAACCAAGTAATAATGCTGTCAGAAATAAACTGCACCACATTGAAAAGTGTCTGAAAACAGTGATAATTAAAGACCTTAATTAGGCAGTCAGAACAAAGAGTTTTGTACCTACCCACAAACTGAAACATCTGTAACCTGTTCTCCATGCCATTATCAGAGAAGGAGTACCTCCAGTCTGAATGTAATATGAAGTGAATGGGTATGATCCCAGTGGTGGATTTGGCAATGATAACTTCATTTCTATCTGTACTCTTCCCCTGGAGTCAGAGAGCCAGATTTGAATTTTTACTTCATGGAGCCTGTATGACATAGGACATTTTTATGACTAGCGTATGAGTGCACAGCAAATAACTGAATATTACTCCCTACTCGTGGCCTCAGATATTTTGTATGGTAATACTAAAATACTCCTACTCACCCCTTTCTGTAGCACCAGATCCATTAAACTGCCTACTGTGTGTCGTCTTTTTAAATGTCAGTTTCAACATACCTAAATTCTACCCATGCAATCTGTCCATCAAAACTAGTATATTTCACATTGATAAACAACAACATCAGTAACGTAGGGTGGAGGGTCCTCTTAGATTTCTCTTTGGCCTTCCCACCTCAAATAAATCTCACTTGACTTTGAATCAGAGAAGGCAGTGGCAACCCACTCCAGAATTCTTTCCTGGGAAAATCACATGGACGGAGAAGCCTGGTAGGCTGCAGTCCAGGGGGTCACTAAGCATCAGACACGACTGAGCAACTTCACTTTTAACTTTCACTTTCATGCATTGGAGAAGGAAATGGCAACCACTCCAGGGATGGCGGAGCCTGGTGGGTGGCCGTCTATGGGGTCACGCAGAGTCGGACATGACTGAAGCGACTTAGCAGCCCCAGCAGCAAGAGAATTTTAGTAAGCTATTGGTTTATTCCTAACGTGTCTGCAAAAAACCTAAGCAAGTTTGCTTATGAATTGGTAAATTGAATTCCTTTAGAATGTATAACTCTTGGAACTAAGACATTGGAGTGTGTCATTTCTAAAGTAAGCAGTGGATTTAAAAATTAGCCTTCGCATTCTTGTGTAGGAACACAGGTCAAAATGGTTTTGTGTTTATTAAAACACTGTCATATATTTACTTAAAATTTAGAACAGTAAACAGACTCGTTACAACCGTATTTAATAGGTTTTGAGGCACTAAAAGCTTAATAGAAAATAGCATAAAATATTATCGATTGATAACTACACCAGTAAAGTTCATTTTATTGGCAAAGATGATTCAGACATTTATTATAAGAAATGTAAATTAGGAGTTCTTTGCTCTTTAGTGAACTAAAGACCTGAACAAAACATGGAAGTGATGTGGATGAAACAAATCTGATGAATTAGTAATTACATTAATCCTCTTAATGACATTATTACCTCTATTCAAATCTGCTGAAAATGTTGCCTTTTCAGTGCTTAAATACTTCAAATCAGAATTCTAAGCAGAAAAGATAAATCATCTTATTGTAATTTGGATTATGTGGCTATTAGAGCTTAAGAATTTTAATGTGATACTAGTGACCATGAAATATTGCACCTTTGTAAGTGGTGTGGTTGGAATTACAGAATTGCATTGCTGTATATTACACTGTTCTTAATACATAAGAAGCATTGAAAAGGAAAGGTCGCAAAGTGTTCTCGTTAATTCTCTACCAGAAATGAAGACCATGTAAGTACTTCTCAGGCTGCATAACCCTGTGCTGCGGCACCTGCATTACTAAAACCCTGCAATAGAAAAAATGCCAAGAGGATATTGGGACATTTCACTTGTAATATTTTCCCCAAATTATGGAAATGAATCTAAAACACTTGATGTAAAATCCTTGAGCTCAAATGCTGCCCACAAAGCATTCCATATCAAGGTCTAAGCATAGACATGGAAATTTAAGCAGATCTATTCATAATCAAGTTGTTGAAAGCCTGTGATAATTAGATTTTTTTTTTTTTTTTAGCAAAAGAAAATTGGTATCAGATGGAAATTGTTATCTATACAGTAATAGCACAGAAAGTGTTACGTGGTTAAATGTTTGTTTTTTAAGTCACCAAAAGATAATTGTTTAAAGCAAATAGACTATGAGACAGGTGCAAGTAAACAGCAGAAGTTGCTCGTGTCAAAATGGGGGAAATGGAAGTGAGGAATTTGTAGGGTTATAAACAAAGTTGTACATATCTTTAAGGTACTTTGATAAGATGTATGCTATAAAAGCAACCACCGAACATAACCAGGAGTTACACATAATACACTTAAAAAGGAAAAAAAAATGGAATCACAAATAATGCAAAAGGAGGCAGAAAAAAATGTGATGGAAAATAAATTGTAGGTTTAAGCCCAAGCACTGATCAAACACTCCCCATAATAAAAAAGACTGTCACACTAGATAAATGGAGCAAGACCCATATGCTCTTAAAAGAAATCTATTGTGAACATAAAGATACAAATAGGTTAGAAGTGAAAGGACGGAAATACTGTAGTTGTAGTAAAAACTGAGGAAAGAATAGGAATAAATCACGTATGTTAAAAGCATAATCATAAGCATTTATGCATGTAATAGTTGAAAACATGAAGCAAAACTTGATAGAATTGTATGGCAAAAATGGGGAGATCAGTCGACTTAACCTAATTGACACAGAACTCACTAGCAACAAAAAACACTCAAATACACTTGGGAAGTATAAGTATGTGTGCTCTATTTGATTCTGATTACATGAAGCTTATTTCAGTTTGGTCACTCAGTCGTATCCAACTCCTTGCAACCCCATGGACTGCAGCACTCCTGACCACCAGAGTACTTTTCCGATATCGTGTAGCTGCTAAGTCGCTTCAGTTGTGTCCGACTCTGTGCGACCCCGTAGAAGGCAGCTCACCAGTCACCCCCGTCCCTGGGATTCTCCAGGCAAGAACACTGAAGTGGGTTGCCATTTCCTTCTCCAGTGCAGGAAAGTGAAAGTGAAGTCGCCTAGTCTTGTCCGACGCTTAGCGACCCCATGGACTGCAGCCTACCAGGCTCCCGTCCATGGGATTTTCCAGGCAAGAGTACTGGCGTGGGGTGCCATGGCCTTCTCCAGGTATCCTGTAGAATGATCTTCATTTGGGGTTTATCTGTTACTTTCTTTTCATGATTAGACTGGGGTTATGGGTTTTAGAAAGGTTACTGTAGGAGTAAAGTGCCTTCCTCATCACATATCAAGAGATATATCCACATGACATTATTGGAGATGTTAACCATCACTTTGTTAAGACAGGGTTTGCAAGATTTCTCTATTATAAAGGTACTACTATTTTCTTTTTAATACTATATTCTTTGGAAGCACAGGCATACGTTGGAGATACTGCTGGTTCAATTCCAGACCACCACAGTAAACCGGGTATCACATTAAAGCGGCTCACATAAACTTACTGGCTTGCTAGTGCATATAAAAGTTATGTTTCAGATCAGATCAGATCAGTCGCTCAGTCGTGTCCGACTCTTTGCGACCCCATGAACCGCAGCACGCCAGGCCTCCCTGTCCATCACCAGCTCCCGGAGGTCACTCAGACTCGCATCCATCGAGTCAGTGATGCCATCCAGCCATCTCATCCTCTGTCGTCCCCTTCTCCTCCTGCCCTCAATCCCTCCCAGCATCAGAGTCTTCTCCAATGAGTCAACTCTTCGCATGAGGTGGCCAAAATACTGGAGTTTCAGCTTTAGCATCATTCCTTCTAAAGAAATTCCAGGATTGATCTCCTTCAGAATGGACTGGTTGGATCTTCTTGCAGTCCAAGGGACTCTCAAGAGTCTTCTCCAACACCACAGTTCAAAAGCATCAATTCTTCGGCGCTCAGCCTTCTTCACAGTCCAGCTCTCACATCCATACATGACCACAGGAAAGACCATAGCCTTGACTAGGCGAACCTTTGTTGGTAAAGTAATGTCTCTGCTTTTGAATATGCTATCTAGGTTGGTCATAACTTTCCTTCCAAGGAGTAAGCGTCTTTTAATTTCATGGCTGCAGTCACCATCTGCAGTGATCTTGGAGCCCAGAAAAACAAAGTCTGACACTGTTTCCACTGTTTCCCCATCTATTTCCCATGCAGTGATGGGACCAGATGCCATGATCTTCGTTTTCTGAATGTTGAGCTTTAAGCCAACCTTTTCACTCTCCACTTTCACTTTCATCAAGAGGCTTTTTAGCCCCTCTTCACTTTCTGCCATAAGGGTGGTGTCATCTGCATATCTGAGGTTATTGATATTTCTCCCGGCAATCTTGATTCCAACTTGTGTTTCTTCCAGTCCAGCATTTCTCATGATGTACTCTGCATATAAGTTAAATAAACATGGTGACAATATACAGCCTTGACGTACTCCTTTTCCTATTTGGAACCAGTCTGTTGTTCCATGACCAGTTCTAACTGTTGCTTCCTGACCTGCATACAGATTTCTTAAGAGGCAGATCAGGTGGTCTGGTATTCCCATCTCTTTCAGAATTTTCCATAGTTTATTGTGATCCACACAGTCAAAGGCTTTGGCATAGTCAATAAAGCAGAAATAGATGTTTTTCTGGAACTCTCTTGCTTTTTCCATGATCCAGCGGATGTTGGCAATTTGATCTCTGGTTCCTCTGCCTTTTCTAAAACCAGCTTGAACGTCAGGAAGTTCACGGTTCACATATTGCTGAAGCCTGGCTTGGAGAATTTTGAGCATTACTTTACTAGCGTGTGAGATGAGTGCAATTGTTCGGTAGTTTGAGCACTCCTTGGCATTGCCTTTCTTTGGGATTGGGATGAAAACTGACCTTTTCCAATCTTGTGGCCACTGCTGAGTTTTCCAAATTTGCTGGCATATTGAGTGTAGCACTTTCACAGCATCATCATTCAGGACTTGGAATAGCTCCACTGGAATTCCATCACCTCCACTAGCTTTGTTTGTAGTGATGCTTTCTAAGGCCCATTTGACTTCACATTCCAAGATGTCTGGCTCTAGGTCAGTGATCACATCATCATGATTATCTGGGTCTTGAAGCTCTTTTTTGTACAGTTCTTCTGTGTATTCTTGCCACCTCTTCTTGATATCTTCTGCTTCTGTTAGATCCACACCATCTCTGTCCAATTCTGTGTGACCCCATAGACTGCAGCCCACCAGGCTCCCCCGTCCCTGGAATTCTCCAGGCAAGAACACTGGAGTGGGTTGCCATTTCCTTCTCCAATGCGTGAAAGTGAAGTCGCCTAGTCGTGTCCGACGCTTAGCGACCCCATGGACTGCAGCCTACCAGGCTCCTCCTTCCATGGGATTTTCCAGGCAAGAGTACTGAAGTGGGGTGCCATTGCCTTCTCCGTTATATCAGTATGGGCCTGTGTATATTTATATTTGGATTATATTTAGGATTCCATTATTTATTTTATTGGTCAAATTGTTCCAATTAGCATTGGGAACTGTTTTACTTTGACTCCTGTGTTTCTTTGACAAATCACCATCCTTTTGTATTTTGAGCAGTCTAATTTTTGATAATACAGATGGTGTAGGCTCGTATCTTACCTGCCTCAGCCATCAATCAGTCATTTCTCCAAGGAGTTCTGGTGGTTCTTATTGAAGAATGATATTTAGAAAGCAAGATCTAGATTCTAGGATATATAGAAATTTAGTGTATGATAAAATGATATTTAAGAGAAGAATTATGATTTACTTAATAAATAGTGCTAGTTAGCTGCATAATTATAAAAAAAAAGTTAAACTTCCACCTTATTTACTAAAAAGTAGAAATTTAATCTATTTGATTAAACATGATTATTAAAGCAGTATTTTCCAAAATGTAATGAGTATAGAAATTAAGGAGAAAGTTTAACTTTCTTAAGCAATAATCCTAAAAATCATAAAGGGAAAAATGAACATTTTACTGAACAAATTTTCTACATATGGTAATAAACATGACACAAAACAAGCAAAATGATAGGGTAGGAAAATAAGAAACAGGTGATGGGTATCTAAATATCCAAAGAGCTCCTGCAAATTAATAGCATAATGATAATCCAATGGGCAGTGCACAAAAATCAATGAGGAAGTTAATAGACATGTGAAAATGGATTTAACTTTACTAGTTAGGGAGATCCAAACTAACAGTAAAATATATTTTACTCAGATTGTAATACAGAGCAGCAGGAACCCATGTATTGTAAGTGAATTTATCTTTGTATGAGCATATAGAAAAATCTGAAGTAATACACCACAACCTGTTCATATTGGTTAGTTTGGAAGTAAAATTAAGGACAGGTGTAGAAAATATTAACTTTTAAAAAATATATGGGCTTCCCTGGTGGCCCAGTAGTAATGAATCCGCCAGTGCAGGAGACAGGTTCAATCTGTGATCCAGGAAAATCCCACATGCCTCGGGGCAGCTAAACCCGTGTACCACAACTGCTGTGCCTGTGCTCTAGAGCCTGGGGCCCCTGCACTGCAACTACTGAAGCGCGCATGCTCTAGAGCCTGAACGCGGCAACAAGAGAAGCCACCACAGTGAGAAGCCTGCACACAGCATCAAAGACTCAGCACAGCCATATCAATTTTTTTTATTTTTTTAATTCCTTACTCATTTTATTTTTTAATTAAATTTTCTTTTGCTTAACTTTACAATATTGTATTGCTTTTGCCATACATCAAGATGGATCCGCCACAAGTATACATGTGTTCCCCATCCTGAACCCTCCTCCCTCCCCCTACCATCCCTCTGGGTCGTCCCGGCACCAGCCCCAGGCATCCGTTATCAGGCATCGTACCTGGACTGGTGACTCGTTTCAGATATGATATTATACATATTTCAATGTGCCCAAATCATCCTACCCTCTTCCGTTCCCAGAGTCCAAAAGTCAATTTTTAAAATAAAATCTATATGCGATTTAAGCTTTGCTTAGCTTATTTTGAACTGTGGTGTTGGAGAAGACTCTTGAGAGTCCCTTGGACTGCAAGGAGATCCAACCAGTCCATTCTGAAGGAGATCAGCCCTGGGATTTCTTTGGAAGGAATGATGCTAAAGCTGAAACTCCAGTATTTTGGCCACCTCATGTGAAGAGTTGACTCATTGGAGAAGACTCTGATGCTGGGAGGGATTGGGGGCAGGAGAAGGGGACGACAGAGGATGAGATGGCTGGATGGCATCACTGAGTCAATGGATGTGAGTCTGAGTGACCTCTGGGAGTTGGTGATGGACAGGGAGGCCTGGTGTTCTGGGATTCATGGGGTCGCAAAGAGTCGGACACGACTGAGCGACTGATCTGATCTGATCTGATATCTATATATATAACTACATATCTATATAAAGTGGGCTTCCCAGGTGGAGCTAGTGGTAAAGAATCCACCTACCAGTGCAAGAGACACAAGAGCCGAGGGTTCCATCCCTGGGTTGGGAAGATTGCCTGGAAAAGGAAATAGCAACCCGTTCCAGTGTTCTTGCCTAGAAAATTCCATGGACAGAGGAGACTGGTGAGTTATCATGACATGACTGAGCACACACACATCTATATAAGGTTCAACGGAATAACATAAGCATATTATTCCATTAAACTGCATGTATATCATTATGCCAATATCACTGTCCTGCAGATAACAATTATAAAGTCTGGTTAAAAGATTTAAAACAACTATTTAAATTTATTGGAAAGCATTCAAAAGCACACAGAGCTGGGAGAAAAGAATAATCTCAAAAAAACTGCAACTGACAGGGGTAAGAATTAAGACTTCTGGTCTTTTGGACTGAGGTGATATCCAATCCTCATGACTACCTCATAGGAAATAGTAGTAGAGAAACTGCCCTCATTGGCAAAAAGTGCAAGAGATGGGAGTTCACATTTAGAAAAACCACTGCAGATTTAAATAGGAAATTCAAATAATGAGAACCACAGAAATAGTGAACTGGAACTTATGCCCAAATCTACATTTGACAGCCAAACTATATGTGAACGACAGAATCGCCCTGGAACCTAATTTTAAAAAGCAAGCTGAAGCTTCACAGGCTTGAAATACCAGGGCACAGCCCCAATCTGACAGAACAGCTAGAAATCAGAAGAGATCCCCACTATAAGCAAATAAACCAGACAGGATGATCCCCATCACCGAACAACCAACAAATCATATAGGTATGTTGTTGTTCAGTTGGTAAATCATGACTCCATGGATTGTAGCATGCTAGGCTCCTCTGTCCTTTGCTCTCTCCCAAAGTTTGCTCAAATCCATGTCCATTGAGGCAGTGATGCCATCTAACCATCTCATCCTCTGCTACCCCCTTTTTCTTTTGCCTTCAGTCTTTCCCAGCATCAGGGTCTTTTCCAATGAGTTGGCTTTTTGCATTAGATAGGATAGATCAATTCACAAGAAACCAGGCTTAAAGAGCAGTCATGAAGAGACAAGAGATAACAGTAGCTGCCTATCAGAGGAGAGAAAATGTTAGCATTTTGAATCCAGACACATTAACTGCCAAAAGGACCACCCCATCACCACCAAATCAGTAATCTTCAGAAGAAAAATGAAATCCACAGTCACTACAGTATATGAACTTTAATGTCCACTTTTCAGTTAAAAATTACTAGGCATATAATGAAACATTTTGGAAAAGAGGCAGTCAATAAAAAGTACTTAGGGTATCAAAATAATTGATTTAGAAAAGACTTAAAGTGTCTATTTTGTTGAACTACTAATTATGTTGATTAATGTTTGAGAGCTACATCTACCTTGTGTTCCTGAGAAAAATCTTATTTGATCCTGAATACTATATACATTTTTTCACTTTTTCTTCAAAACTGTACATTGTTTCTAAAATTGGGTTTCTGGATTTGCATGACAAATCACAAAAACCACTGAGTTTAGCATTCTTTCTTCTGTTATTTTGGGTAAAATATCAAGAGTTTCCATTAAAATATAAACTCCATAAATGTAGAAACTTTAGTTTTTCTTGTGTCCTTGACAACTGTATGGTTCCTGACATAGAGTGGGTGCTCACTATTTATTTATCTATTTTTGGCTGCACTATGCAGCATGTGGGATCTTAGTTCCCCCACCAAAAATTGAACCTGCATCCCCTGCATTGGAAGCAAAGAGTCTTAACTACTAGACTGGTAGACAAGTCTCAATACTTATTGAATAAATGACTTGAAAACATTCTGAAATTAGTAGTTGGCTCTATAGAGTAAGAACTGCAGATATTTTCAGGTAATCAAGGGCTTGATTGTGTGAAACTATTTATTAATTTTTCCAGTTCAGTTAGTCATGTCTGACTCTTTGCTATCCCATGGACTGCAGCACACCAGGCTTCCTTGTACATCATTAACTCCCAGAGCTTGCTCAAACTCATGCCCATCAAGTCGGTGATACCATCCAACCATCTCATCCTCTGTTGTTCCCGTCTCCTCTTGCCTTCAATCTTCCCCAGCATCAGGGTCTTTTCCAATGAGTCAATTCTTCGCATCAAATGGACAAAGTATTGCAGCTTCAGCTTCAGCATCAGTCCTTCCTTTCAGGACTGATTTAATTTTTTTAAAATTTAAGTCTATTTTAAGATTTCCCGATAAAAGTTCAGTAGAAGTATATACAATAAATTCATCAGCACTTGCTAAGTACTGCAATATGTCAGGAATTTTAAGATGTAAGACACAATAGGGTATTTAAATTTATGGACTAAAATCACTTCTAGGCATCAGATCAGATCAGTCGCTCAGTCGTGTCCGACTCTTTGCGACTCCATGAACTGCAGCACGCCAGGCCTCCCTGTCCATCACCAACTCCCGGAGGTCACTCAGACTCATATTCATCGAGTCAGTGATGCCATCCAGCCATCTCATCCTCTGTTGTCCCCTTCTCCTCCTGCCCCCAATCCCTCCCAGCATCAGAGTCTTCTCCAATGAGTCAACTCTTCGCATGAGGTGGCCAAAATACTGGAGTTTCAGCTTTAGCATCATTCCTTCCAAAGAAATCCCAGGGCTGATCTCCTTCAGAATGGACCGGTTGGATCTTCTTGCAGTCCAAGGGACTCTCAAGAGTCTTCTCCAACACCACAGTTCAAAAGCACCAATTCTTCAGCGCTCAGCCTTCTTCACAGTCCAGCTCTCACATCCATACATGACCACAGGAAAGACCATAGCCTTGACTAGACGAACCTTTGTTGGCAAAGTGATGTCTCTGCTTTTGAATATGCTATCTAGGTTGGTCATAACTTTCCTTCCAAGGAGTAAGCGTCCTTTAATTTCATGGCTGCACTCACCATCTGCAGTGATTTTGGAGCCCAGAAAAAGAAAGTCTGACACTGTTTCCACTGTTTCCCCATCTATTTCCCATGTAGTGATGGGACCAGATGCCATGATCTTCGTTTTCTGAATGTTGAGCTTTAAGCCAACCTTTTCACTCTCCACTTTCACTTTCATCAAGAGGCTTTTGTGTTCCTCTTCATTTTCTGCCATAAGGGTGGTGTCATCCGCATATCTGAGGTTATTGATATTTCTCCCAGCAATCTTGATTCCAACTTGTGCTTCTTCCAGTCCAGCATTTCTCATGATGTACTCTGCATATAAGTTAAACAAACATAGTGACAATATACAGCCTTGACGTACTCCTTTTCCTATTTGGAACCAGTCTGTTGTTCCATGACCAGTTCTAACGGTTGCTTCTTGACCTGCATACAGATTTCTCAAGAGGCAGATCAGGTGGTCTGGTATTCCCATCTCTTTCAGAATTTTCCACAGTTTATTGTGATCTACACAGTCAAAGGCTTTGGCATAGTCAATAAAGCAGAAATAGATGTTTTTCTGGAACTCTCTTGCTTTTTCCATGATCCAGTGGATGTTGGCAATTTGATCTCTGGTTCCTCTGCCTTTTCTAAAACCAGCCTGAACATCAGGAAGTTCACGGTTCACATATTGCTGAAGCCTGGCTTGGAGAATTTTGAGCATTACTTTACTAGCGTGTGAGATGAGTGCAATTGTGCGGTAGTTTGAGCACTCTTTGGCATTGCCTTTCTTTGGGATTGGGATGAAAACTGACCTTTTCCAATCTTGTGGCCACTGCTGAGTTTTCCAAATTTGCTGGCATATTGAGTGCAGCACTTTCACTTCTAGGCATAATATCAGTTAAAAATACATAATGGGTGAATACATGCTTTAATATATTTTTAAAAGTTTTTGAATATGTGGTCTTTCAGTTACCTTACTCTATAACTTTAATCCTCACTGGAATATTGGTTAAACAGACACTCAAAGAAAGTCAGAATGACAATAGTTATGTTAGGCTCCTATGAAAAGTATCAGAGGTCCCTAAGCAAAGCATGTATTTTTCAGGAATTGTATAGCATGTTATTAACCTTTGGGTCACTAGAGGGCGGTGATGTTTCAGACCAACACAATTCAGACATTTCTGTTCTGACACCAAGAAGCGTGGATCCGGAGACATTCTGTGCCAGCATTCTATTGTGATACCTCAGATCCTCCAAATTACTTGTTTTCAAGGTGAATAACTACAAAACAAACAACTTAGGATAAGATGAGGCAATCAATACACAGAAAGGAGGCAAGTGTTATACAAAAATTCTGAAATGTGGTACATTTAAGGCATTGGTGGAGGTGAGTTAAGAGAGGGTAACATTAACTGTTTGATACTATATGCCCTTATACTTTTAACTCCTATGTAGTCTAACTGGTGTGTACTGCAGTGAGGGTAACAAAAGTTTCAAAGAGGTCAAACATTCATAAATAAAACAATAATTTTTGATGTCACTGTATATTGGCTTTGGTTTTTTTTTTTTTTTTTTTTGATGTATAAATCATGAAAAGGTCTTAAATTTTAAAATAAATATACAGTTACACTAGAGTTTTACTGCCATAACATTAAATTTTGATATGTACTTTCAATACAATGCTTTGGATAAAACTTGTATCAGAATACCATCGAATATTATTTTACTTTTAAAATGACACTTTAGAAAAACATTTTCACAAATATGAATTTGAGACTAATTAAAACTAATAAAAGCTTGGGGGAAGATAATGAACCACTTCTCTATTTCTTCTTAGTTGTTCTCATTAGACACATGGCATTACAAATAAATTTCAAAAAAGTAAAAGAAAAAAACTAAAACACAAAATGAAATTAGTGATGTGATTAATGCATGTTGTGAAAATAGAGTTTACGTTTCCTTTTTGCTTTTTCTCCTTTAAAAACTATATAGCCTGATACCGGATGCCTGGGGCTGGTGCACTGGGATGACCCAGAGGGATGGTATGGGGAGGGAGGAGGGAGGAGTGTTCAGGATGGGGAACACATGTATACATGTGGCAGATTCATTTTGATATATGGCAAAACCAATACAATATTGTAAAGTTAAAGAAAATATAATAAAATTAAAAAAAGAAATAAAATACAAGTAAAACAACAACAAAACAAATGAGAGAAAAAAATATAAAAAAAAAACTATATAGCCCTATAATGATTTTTTTTTTTTTCAGACTCTCATACAGAGTCAAAACAACAGCATAGAAACAATACAAGGGAATATACTCCATTCTCATATCCTACCACTATTTTACATCCAATAAGGAGATCAACTAAGCTGGAAAAGACAAACAACTGAACTGACCCAGTCTTGCTCTGAAAGTCTGAGTAATGGTCTTCATAGGGCTGAGTAAATGGGCTTCCCAACTGGGTCAGCGGGAAAGAATCCGCCTGTGATACAGAAAACTTTAGGAGATGGCTGGGGTCCATCCCTGGAAAAGGAAGCTCCCCTGGAGGAGGGCAAGGCAACCCGCTGCAGTATTCGTGCCTGGAGAATCCCATGGACAGAGGAGCCTCAAAGGTTACAGCCCATAGGGTTGCCCAGAGTCGGACACGGGAAACAACTGAGTTGAATGATTAGGTCTAATTTATTAAATATGAGGAAAAATGAAGTTCAAAAATAATTTTTAAAATCTTTCCATTTCTCTGACAAGATGAAAAGACAGAAAAACTAGACCCTCCCTAGATTTGAGAACTGCTGGTCTTATCACCTATTTAGAGTGGTTACGGTATCTATGTAAAGAATACTGTGCTTCAGATAAGTTGGAGACTGGAGAACTGCTGAAAGACTTGGGCACATCCTTTAACTTCAGGAGCCTCAGTTACCTCACCTTAAAGGGGGAGTAATAACAATACTTGGAGGATGTCTGGAGAAAAATGGGGAAATTGTTGTGAAACATAAAATATTGGCTTAGTAAAAGATGTTACTAGGCGATGATGCCCATTTTCACTAAATGTGAAGACCTTCATAACATCTAAATGCAGTTTCTAGTCCTAATTGCATAAGAATGGTCCAGGGTGGAGAAAGATGGCTTTGTAAGAGTTTCTCTGCCTTGTTTCTCTGCCCCACCTCCGCTCACTCAAACAGGCTAGCAGCCTTCGATTTCAATATTTCAGATGTGCTGAGACAGTGAAATAGTGAGTGCCAGCCACCTGCCGCCCCTCTTGCCCTAGCTAACTTTTAAAAATATTTTTAATTAATTTATATATGTATATTTAAGGTTAAGGAAGGGGAAGAATTTAGGCGGGTGATGGAAGGGGTTGGTAGTTGGGATTTCTTTATTTTTGAATCCGACAGTCTGATTTTGTCTTCCTGTACCCATTCCCTTAAATCTTATGGCACTATTGGTTTTTCAGTTTCAGTGCGCCCCTGGGGACAGAGCAACGTGGCCTGCTTAAGATCATGAGAGAGTCCCACAGCAAAAAGGGAAAAATGTTCACGCTCATCTAGGCATCAGGAGTGTGGTTTGCCTAGATTGCTCAGGGTCAGGTAGGTAAGATAACACTTGCCAGAGTTACAAAAGAGCGTCGGGAGGAAGATCCGGTCCTAGAGCGAGCCTCTGTGGATGGAGAAGGAGGAAGGCAGACACCTTGGCAACTTGCCTGAGGTGGGGTAGCCGAAGAAGACCTTTTAGCCCCAGCCTCTCCACGAACTCTCCTCTGGCAAAGAACCTGAAGAGGCGCGGGGCAGCCTAGCTGGGCGGCCGGTCCCGGCAGGAGGTGGGACATTTCTAGAGGAGTCCTCCGGGGGCGGAAGGATGTTCGGAGCCCAGGCGGCCAAAGCAGTGATCAAGCCGCAGCGAGAAAGAGAGAGAGGGAGAGGGGGAGAGAGAGAGAGAGGGAGGGAGGGAGGGAGGCTCTCGGCGGCCTCTGCATCCTCCTCCCACTGCACTTTGGCCCACGCCCACGGGCGCCCCGCCCCCCTCGGGCTTATAGCAGGCGCCGGGCACCTCCGGACGCCTGGGAGCCGACGGCACGGCTGCCTGCTTGGCCTGGGAGCCCGGGCGCCGCCGCCTTAGTGGCGAAGTGAAGCGGCGGCTGCGCCCCGCATCATGGAGGGCCGCCTAGCTGCGACCCCAGCCCCAGCCCCAGCCCCGGTCGCCACCGACAGCCGCCGCCTCCCGCGCCGGGTCTGCCGGCTCTCGTCGCTGTTCTCAAGGTGCCGTCCCTTCCTCACCTCCAAGGCAATATGAAGGCGACCCGGGACCACGCGAGCGCCCCTTTCTGTACGCGCTTCAACCACTCCGACCCGGGCATCTGGGCGGCCGAGCGCGCCGTTGAGGCGCCAAACAACTTCACGCTGCCCCCGGAACCCAGCGAGGACTGCGGTTCGGTGTCCGTAGCCTTTTCGATGACCATGATGATCACTGGGTTCGTGGGGAACGCGCTGGCCATAACGCTCGTGTCGAAGAGCTACAGGCGCCGGGAGGGCAAGCGCAAGAAGTCGTTCCTGCTGTGCATCGGCTGGCTGGCGCTCACCGACATGGTCGGGCAGCTGCTCACCAGCCCGGTGGTCATCGTCCTCTACCTGTCCCACCAGCGTTGGGAGCAGCTCGACCCGTCGGGGAGGTTGTGCACCTTCTTCGGCCTGACCATGACCGTCTTTGGGCTCTCCTCACTCTTCATTGCCAGCGCCATGGCCGTCGAGCGGGCTCTGGCCACCCGGGCGCCGCACTGGTACTCAAGCCACATGAAGACCAGCGTCACCCGCGCCGTGCTGCTAGGCGTATGGCTGGCCGTGCTCGCCTTCGCCCTGTTGCCGGTGCTGGGCGTAGGTCAGTATACTATCCAGTGGCCCGGGACTTGGTGCTTTATTAGCACCGGGCCTGGGGGCAACGGGACTAACTCCCGGCAAAATTGGGGCAACGTTTTCTTCGCTTCTGCCTTTGCTATACTGGGGCTCTCGGCGCTGGTGGTCACCTTCGCCTGCAACCTGGCGACCATTAAGGCCCTGGTGTCCCGCTGCAGGGCCAAGGCCACGGCGTCGCAGTCCAGCGCCCAGTGGGGCCGAATCACGACAGAGACGGCCATCCAGCTCATGGGGATCATGTGCGTGCTCTCGGTCTGCTGGTCGCCGTTGCTGGTAGGTAGTTCCAGGGCTTAGGGAGTTCGGGGTGGGCGCGTGCGCGCCAGCGGGCAGCGAAGACTTTGGGAAGCGACAGCACCTGCAGGGGCGTGTCTGCAAGCAGAGAACTTTGGAGAGGGCTCTACCTGAGCTGTCTTGGTCTCGGCTTCAGAGCGTAGTTCCTCATTCACTTGCTGAGCACCTTCCAAGTGCAAGGCATCGCATTAGGCTCTGGCTGTGCATGCCTGGAGACCCCAGGGGTGCTCACATTCTAATCTGAGAGAGTAAGAGGATACCCGGGTGTTCACTGCTGGTGCAGAAACTGGTTTCTCCCGGGAGTACTAGGAGCACAATAGAATGGCGATGACAACTCTAGCCCGGTAGTCCGGGTTTTCTCCTTATTTCAGATACCTCTCGCAGGTTGAGTCGATTTTCACTCTGCCGAAGTACTTTACCGGCGGCCCCCTACCCCACAGACAGGCACAGCCTCTGAAGCTAGTGCGCGTCCTCCCGCAGCAGCCGCCGCTCGCTTTGCTAGCAGGCAGATGCGAGGCAGGAGAGTGAAGGGGCGTCTCGCCCTCGGCCAGCCTCTGTCCTTTGAAATTGCGCTGCGCCCTCTAGGAAGTGCTAGAACCCACGGTCATCCAGTGGGCCCCGAGGCCTACTAACTCCCTCGTACCAGCTTTTGCTTGTCCTTGTGATCACTGCATGGGGCTGATGGCAAGGCCCTTCCTGGGATAGGAAGTAGAGGTTTCTGCACTTACCAGCTCCTCACGGGGCCCACCGCCGGGGAGCAAGTGACGTTTCCACATGCTCCTTGTCTAACACCCATTCTTACATCTTTGCAGATTTTCTTCCGCGGTCCTTTTAGCTCAACATTTGGTGTAAGTGCTATTTACTAATTCCTGATGAATGGTTGCTTTTTTAGGCCCCCAGCAACCTGGATCAGTAAATATTCCTGCAAGAGCGATCTGGTCATTGTGACAAGGTTACAACAGATGACAGCAGACCTAGAAATGTATTAGACAGTTGTGAAAAACTCCTTGAATCTATGGCACAGTTTTCAGAAACCACCCACGTATAGGTTTTTGTTCTTTTTTTTTTTTCTTGTTTTAGTTTTTATCTGTATCTTGAAGCTTGGGGAATCAGTTCCCCCACTAGGGATCCGACCGGTGTCTCCTGCATTGGAATCTTCATGGCAGGACCATGGAAGTCCGGAGCTTTTCTTTTTTTAATTGTGATAGAATACACATAACATGAAATTTCCTATTAGTTTACATTAACATTGTCGTACACCATGTACAATTTTAAAATCCTTGTACTTTTTAACAGAACCATAGTTTTTCCTCCTCTCACCCCACCTCACCCCCACCACTCCTGCATTTGACAACACCTATATTCCAGAATACTCTTGTTTAATTGTGTAGTAAGTATATTTAGAGCAGGAGTCTTGGCTTGCAATGGATCATAGGTGGTGACAAGGAGAGTTATGTTGGGACCTCATAGCCCGCAAATCTCTGTAAGGTTTCAGTTCTGCATTCCAGAAGCTAGAGTCAGGCTGATGTCATCACAGTGGCTTATCAAAGCCAGCACCAATTTTAGACATATTTACTTCTACTGTGTGTAGGTAGCCAAATAGAAGAAAAAAAGAATTCTAAATAATAAGCACTTTACTATAATTGATAGTTAATGTAGCTTTAAAGGCAAACAGAGTATTTGAATTTTTCACAACAGTCATTTGAGTCCCACATATTTGAGTTCTATCACACTCTTTATATGTGTGCTCTATATATCCAAGGAAAAAGGTAAATCATATGAATAAAATGCTTACTCATACAAGTTAACCAGACTTACAGTTGTTGCTTTCTTTTTAAGTAGAAGAGAAAATAAGCAGTGTGTTTTTTATTTCAAAACTGTGCTTCTAATATGATGGGCACAGTGGCCTTATTAAGACTTTAGATCAGTTCTGAAAACTGAAACCTGGGATGACCAAACTCACTCTTAAGAAACTCTGTATTTGGAATTAATCTTAATTTAAATTAATATTTGCATATAAACTTCATTTGCAGGATTTTATCAAAGTTTATTGGGTCAGTTCTCATAAAAACATTAAACAAATTCAGCATGTGATCATATCAAAGAGAAGAAATTCGTGGTTTTCAAAATAGGTATTTTTTGAACTAAAGGAATTATTCTGTCTTCTGTTTTGTGTACCAATGAAGTTAAATCTCCAAATATCTTCAGAAAGATCTGCAATACAAAGTTGGAATTATTTCAAAGGAAAGAAAATGGCAAAACTGCTCTCTTAATAGGTTAGGGAATTATAAGAATGAAAACACTAGAATTTAGTGAACTGAAGTTTTAGTATATTAATGCTGAAGTGAGAGGTTTTTTTTTAAATATGTTTTTCCTAATTATAAAATATAGATTATCTGTTAGCTTTTAAAAAAATGAGCAAAAGGTACTAATCTAATTATTCAAAATTCTTACTTAAAAGGACTCTGAGTGTATCTTATTTTGGAGGACTAGTGATGATAATAATGTTCAGTTGTCACTGCTGAAAACCTTCGCAGAGAATAGATACCATAATAAGAAAACATCCCAACTTCTGCAAATTCCTGCTGTGTAAATAGGAGCTCTTGCTCAGTTTATCTGGTTTAAATAGAGGTTTATCTATGGTGCAAACAAAAACTTTTAAACTTTTTCCTCCAGAAGCTATACAATAGAAAATCTGAAATTAAGTGAGAATACAGTCGGAAGTGATGTCACCATTGATAGGTGACCTACACTTCTTAGTCAATATAAAGCATCAAATTCTGTTGAAATCAGTCAATTGGCTCAGCAATGCAATCTTATTGCATTGCAAGCAATGCAATTTGACTTATTGTCATTAGATTTTTTACGAACTATGATCACCAACTTGACATGATAGCCAAGTTTCCAGAAGTAAGAATAACCCGAGGCTGTTGTTCAGAGGAAGCCATGATGACAGTTTGTACTTTTGTACACCTGGCACTCCTCAAACAGGTACAACAGCTACAATACTAATACTGTAAGTGACTAATACTGTAGCCATCTTAAAAATAGTAGACGAAAAGCTATCTACACTGTGAAAAGAGATAATGAGGAACAGAGTTTCTCATCCACAACTTGGGAACTGTATAAAAGCAGCCTTAGGCACTTTGCCTTTAATCTTGAGCCAGCAAATTCCCTGCTCAATAGCCACAGATATGGGCAGAGATGCTTTAACTCAAGGAGATATTTTTGCAACATAGATGTAGTATTTTTTAAGTTTAAGGAATCACTGACATTTTTTGACATGGAAAATTTGCCTTAAATGCACTACATGTGAAAAATAGATGCAATAGGTTATTTTACAGAAGTAATGGTACTTTATAGTGTTATAAAAATAACAATATTAGAATATTGTTAAGAATATTAGAATCAGATTTCTAATTCAAGATATTTGACTCTGAGTTTATTTTTAATCTTTTTTCTGTTGTATTGATTTGTTTGTTTGACTTAGCTAAAAGCCAGCAATTCTAGTGCTAATCATAGTACTGGGGAAATTATATATCCTTTTAAAATGCAAAAGTAGAGCTAATAGATATCTAAGGTCTTTTTCCATGTGTTATGCCCAGTTTCTCTTATTTGGAAGAATCATGGTTTAAAGACACAGAATGAAAAATTTGAGAAGGAGACTTCTTGGTCAATTGTACTTTTGTAAGAATGGGGTTTCCAGTAGTCATATATGGATGTGAGAGTTGGATTATAAAGAAAGGGGACAGTGCCAAAGAATTGATGCTTTTGAACTGTGGTGTTGGAGAAGACTCTTGAGAGTCCCTTGGACTGCAAGGAGATCCAACCAGTCAATCCTAAAGGAAATCAGTCCTGAATATTCATTGGAAGGACTGAGGCTAAAGCTGAAACTCCAGTACTTTGGCCACCTGATGAGAACTGACTCATTGGAAAAGACCCTGATGCTGGGAAAGATTGAAGGCAGGAAGAGAAGGGGTTGACAGAGGATGAGATGGGTGGCATCACCGACTCGATGAACATGAGTTTGAGCTCGCTCCAGGAGTTGGTGAAGGACAGGGAAGCCTGGTGTGCTGCAGTCCATGGGGTCACAAAGAATCAGACATGACTGAGTGACTGAACTGAACTAAAGAGTAGGGGCTTCTGAGTGACTTGGGCTTTTGGACACTATACTTAAGGAGATAGCAGATTATCTAAGTGATATATCCAGAAGCAAGTATAACTTGAAGATTAATGAGATAAATCAGGGCTTAAAATGTAGGTTTTTGTATCTTGAGTTTATTAAAGAGAGCCAATAATTAAACAAATTCTTAAGCCATCTTATTTGAAGACATTCAGATGGTCTAGAATTGTAGCATATGTGTGACTCATTGGACTTTCTCCTTTGAAAAATCTGTAAAGGTCAATAACTCAATTATGAGTTTCCATAGGATCATTTTTCTGGGAATTACACTCAGGAATATGTACTACAGGCATTTGTAACAGAGGATGATCGATGATTTGTCTAGGGGAGCTGAGATGTGGTAGTGAGAGGTACTGGGTGTCATGTTCAATTTTCAGTCCTTGCCTTGCAGAGCTAGAAAGCAGGGAGAGAAGTTCTCCTTCAAACTCCTCACATACGGGTAGCACTTTTATAGTCCACCAGTGTAGCAATGGCACCCCACTCCAGTACTCTTGCCCGGAAAATCCCATGGACAGAGGAGCCTGGTAGGCTGCAGTCCATGGGGTCGCTGAGAGTCAGACATGACTGAGCGGCTTCACTTTCACTTTCCACTTTCATGCATTGGAGAAGGAAATGGCAACCCACTCCAGTGTTCTTGCCTGGAGAATTCCAGGTACGGGGGAGCCTGGTGGGCTGCCGTCTGTGGGGTCGCAAAGAGTCGGACACGACTGAAGCGACTTAGCAGCAGCAGCAGTGTCCTACGTGCATCTCTTTCACACATGGAAACTCTTGAAATCTACAACTGTAGCGTGTCATATTCTGAATCCCTCTTTTCCCTCAATTCCTTATCATAGAAGTAAGTGGTTTGTATTTCAATTTCTGCCTTGTTTCTTGAGAATTATCAGATGGCCTCTTAAGTCCTTCTTTTCCCTAGAAAAATTCTAATTTTCAGAGATTAATGAGGGTAACCCAAGAAGGGACCTTATTTTTCTTGGGGTTCCTCTTATATCTTGTCTCCTGAGTGTACATCAGCATTTTATGGTAAACATAGTAATTCATTCTTACACAGAAATGACATTTGGACAGTGTGTGACTTTTTTAAATGAGAGGGATGCACACTCATGCATGTGTGCACACATATGCACACATATACACACACACGGAAATAACACTGTGGAGTAGTGACTCTGCTCCATTTATTCGGAACACTTTGGTCTCCATTTTCCAACTTTACACCTCACCCTTCAGCCATTCAGGACAGCTGCCAAGCAGTCACTGTCTTGGATTGGCTAAGGTCCCAAGTTAGCAGTGACTTTGTTAGAGGAACCTTCCTTGAGCCTCTTTAGGTTTGGTTGGGTGCTCCAGCTGTTTGGTCCCACAACACTTACTTTGCAGATCTGATGTCTTGATCTGAGTCACACTTTACTGAACACTCTGGTTAACTGACCTCCTGAGGGCAGATATAGTAACTACCCAGTAAATTGTTCTTTTCCTAGGAACTATCATGATGACCAGCCATACACAGTATGTCCGGCACAAGCCTATTGAGTGAATATCTGAGCACATAAATCAGAAGACAGGTTCTTGTCCCAGTGACATAACACAATCCTCTGTGTGACCTTAAACAGCTTGCTTGATATCTTTGTGAACATTTTTCTTTTTTCCTGTAAAATAGGAATAAAAACACCAACTCAACTTATTTCACAAGATTGTAATAAAAAGCAAAATAAATATATGTGAAAATAGTTGAGACTATTTCTTCCATATTAAGAACACTACTGTGATGTTTTATAGATGACAGTGTTGACTTCTTGTCTTCAGATAGACCTTTCTCCCAGGAGACTGGAGAAAAGAGAGATGTGATGTTTCACAGCTTGATTAGTTATAATTAACTGGTGGGGAAATGTGGTGGAGAATGTAACTTTTCAGAAAAAAAATTAAGAAAATGGGCAAATAAATATTTTAAGATAAATATTTGTAAATCTTTGCAAGGTATAGTAATTCATCCCTGCTCCCTGCCTCGGTCACCATCACCATTCTCTCAGCTCTGGGATGCTTTCCCCCTCACAACTGCCAGTTAACTCTCTAGACCTAAAACATGCTGGATTCCACCTCCCCTTCCCTTGAACTTGGAGGAGTACCCACCACCTCGTGCTCTGAAGACCTCTGTCTAGAATATGTCCCTTGTCTTTCCAGTCAGGGACTCCATGTACTCAGACCCGTCCTCATGTAAATGACTCGAATTAATTGTGCATTTAGTTGCTATCCTAAGTCAAATCATTCTGCAGATTTCTTAAGGCTAGAGCCTGTGCCTTGGTTGTCCTCATCTCTTCACAGGTGATCCACAGTGTTGGGGCTGCACAGATTCTCCACCACTGACTCACAGTCCAGAACTGAGTTTACATGAGCATGAGAAAACACACAGTTGTAAACTGCCTCGCAGTTAGTCTAGGTCCTGATAAGGCATTAATATTATTTGTATAATTAATTATTAATTAATACTTAATATGTGTAATTAATACAATTAATATTTGTATTATTTGTAGGCTACTAAATGTTCCCATCCAGTAGCCCCCTAGAATACTCTTGGGCATCATTTATAAGGAGAACATTTCAGCATGTGGTCTGGTCACCTATTCAAAATCAGTATTTTATTTTACCATTGCTGATTTTTATGATAGGTGTTTGAGGACTATAAACCTAAAAATGATAGATTGTGGCAGAGATAGAAGAGGAGGCTTGATTTTTCTCACTTTAATTCTGTTGAAAAGAAATTAGGTACTAATTTAGGTAAGAGTCATATCATATAGTGAAGTGAAAGTCGCTCAGTCATGTTCAACTCTTTGTGACTCCATGGACTATACAGTCCATAGAATTCTCCAGGCCAGGATACTGGGAGAATAGTAGGTAGCCTTTCCCTTCTCCAGAGGATGTTCTCCACCCAGGGATCAAACTCAGGTCTCATGCACTGCAGGCAGATTCTTTACCAGCTGAGCCACAAGGGAACCTCAAGAGTCATATCATATAAGTACAGGATAAATTTTACACCAAACAAGATTTTTACAAATCTTGGTAATACAAAGACAGAAGGTCAAGTTGGAGCTGGAAGTATACTTATTTTAAGCAATTTTTTTAGTTAAAAAAAAAAAAAATATATATATATATATATATATATATATATATATATTTGACTTGCTGGGTCTTAGTTGTGGCATGTGGGATCTAGTTCCCGGAACAGGAATGGAACCTGGCCCCCCTGGAGGGGGAGCACAGAGTCTTAGCCACAGGGTCACCAGGGAAGTTCCCTATTTTAAGCAATTATTGATCTAATAAAAATCAAATATAATTTTAAGAACATACTTTTCACTAATCTTTTATTTCCTTTAAGTAGATTTGATCTTTTTGTTCCTCTTTCTGAATATTCAGTGTGTTATTTTCTGTGCTTGAGAATATGCTGCTGTTGGTATGACTCATGAGCATTTGGAAAAAGAAGTATGATGTTAATGCTGAAAATACTGAAAGAGAGATTCTAAAAAATACGGTGTGTTTTGAAGAATGCACCAGTCCAATAAAGTGGAGCTTTCATTGTGGTCTTGATATACGAAATTTCGCTGATAACGTTCTACCACTTTGGGTCAAGTAGAGCACACACACCCTCATTTCCCTAATTAATCCAGTGCCTTGGCAGTCAAAGGCGCAAACAGAAGTCAGTGATTAAGTGACCTCTGCTTCTGTTTCATAAGAACAAGAGAAAGCTATTGAAGAGCAGATGGGGGCTACAGAGAGCAAAAGGCACAGAGCCCGCGGTTCTCATCTTGGCTTTTCTACCAAAGGATAAAAGTCATCCTATCTTTCTGGTTTTCCCTTTCCTCGTGAGTAAAATAAAAACACTTATCACTCTAACCTTCTTTTCCGTTCTGACTTCCTGTGGCTCAAAATAGATAAAATCATCCCTTTTAGACATACCATATTAGGTACGTGGGGGGAAATACCCAAAAACGTCTTAAGAAGAATCATAGAAATGTATACAAATGAACAGAATAGATCATGCATTCTGTTATATAATTATTCTGTAAATATGTATTGAGTGCGTGCTTCATGTCTGCCTCTCTGGTGATACAGTGATGATAGGGTAAGGTTGAAGATATTGAGCAGTTACCTGGCTCTAAGGGGCAGTCTTCATGTCATGTTCCATGTGAAGAACAGTCCTTGTGGAGCTGGGTGCCATCTGTGCTGTACTTGGTAGCCCTGAGCATAAGCCAAACAGACATGCTAGTTTCGTCCATGAAACTTTCAATCTACTAAGGTAGACCCACAGAGAATAAACCATTAATCCAGTAAACAAATGTAACCAGTCTGGTGGATCATCACCGTGGTTGCCTTCACTGCCACATGGTGCAGCTGCTGCAGGTTGATCTTGTCTGGACTGAAGGGTGGTGCTGATCCACTGCCACTGTGAAGCCCTCATGGAGCATGTCCCTGCCCAGGCTGCAGTGGGTCTGTGCTTGGGCTCCATTGTTAGGAGTCACATTCACTCACACCCTCTAACTTCAGCCATGAAGCTCAGCAGCAATTTTCTGAAGCACAACCACTGTACTAGAATTAAGGACACAGAGAGCAGCTGGCCCCTGGCCACATACTGCCTGGAACCTCCTTCTGGGGTCCTTAGGCTCTGGGTTGTACTCAGATGACTTTCTTACAAGTTTGTCTTTCTCTTCCAGTAAATTTTCTTTTAAGACATTCCATGTCTTCTCCCTCTACTGAATGCAGCCAAAGTTGCTCTCTACTAAGTTTCTTGGCTTCAGATATTGGGAGAGAAGGTTAGATTTCTCTGCTTTTTTTTTTTCCCCCAGAAAATATGATAAATATGATGGTCTACTTCTTCCCAGGTAACCAGCAATTTATACCCGGCTTGTTGTATGGATTTCCTTTGTTGTACCGCACAACTCTCCGCTATGAAAACCAACTCAGTCAACATTTACCAAAGTGAATGGTTCTTATTTCTGTAATACCTGCTCCAATGTGACTTGCTCTGCCCACCTGAACAGGGAAGAGCAGGGCAGCTTCTGGCATCCCCCTACATACATCATGAAAACAATGCATGTGTGTATGAAGTCACTTCAGTTGTGTCTATTTGCGACTCTGTGGACTGTAGTCCTGTAGGCTCTTCTGCCCATGGAATTTTCTAGGCAAGAATACTGGAGTAGGTTGCCATTTCCTTCTCCAGGGGATCTTCCCAAACCAAGGATCAAACCGGTATCTCTTATGTCATCTGCATTGGCAGGCAGGTTCTTTACCACTGCACCATCTCGGAAGCACACATTAAAACAATGGATGTGTTATAAAGGAAAGAAAAAGGTGCTTTGGCAAAGTGTCAAGGAGGACCTTCTTTTGATGCATTGATGAATGTGTGGGTGGTTAAAGAGGATCCACCTAAGAAAATGTCATTTATGGTGGATCTTGGAAGTCGGTACATTAAGGAAGAAAGAGCAACTTGTGAAACTCTCAGTGTAGGAAAGAGCTAGAAGCATTTAAGGTACTTAAAAGAGTGCCAGAGGGGTACATTAGCATGAATAAAAGGAACAGTAGCTTTAAGGTAAAGCTAGGAAGGGAGACAGGGCCAGACCATGCAGAACCTTGTCATTTTTGTTTGGAAGTTTATAGATTTTTATCTTAAGTATCTTGGATAACAACTAGCTTTGAGTGAGGGGGTGATTTGATCTGCTTTGTGTATTAAGAAGATTACTCAGGCTGCCTTGTGAATTAGAAAAGATATCAGAGTCCTTGAGTACTGAGATCAGATGGAGATGTAGAGACATTAATTTAAAAAAAAATTTTTTTTTCCCTAAGTGTTGCTTTAAAAGTAGAGACAAAGTTGGCATAGAATTGACAGTGGGAATGGAAGTCTGTTCAGAAGCACAGGGAAAAATTGAGCCAGGTGTGCTAGGATTGGTAAGCAAATATGTTTTTGTTGAAGTATGTTTGAGAATGTCAAGAAATAATTATGAGTCAAGTAAGGACTGAGGAGTAAAGAAGGAAGGAGTGCACTGGTAGATTGCCTTGAAGATTAGTAATAGGAATTTGCATTTCTTCTTGGGCAAGTTGTATTGCTTGTCTGTACTTCTGTTCCATATTTGTAAAAGAAGAGGGTTGACCTTATAAAATCTCTTGATTTATAAAGGGTAATTTAGTAAAATAACTCATCTAATGTTTGATCTATTTCTAGAATATTCTTGGTGAAATTTTCCATTTTCTTTGAATACCTTTACTTATTGGAAATTTATTGCTTTTTAAGGGCACAAAGAATTTTCTTAGAGTTTCTCTCTCTCTCTCTCTTTCTCTCCCTTCCTGCCTCCTTCCTTGTCTTTCTTCCTTTCTCTTTTATGGTCAAACATAGTACTAATAATATATGTAAAACACTTAAACACCATATCACACTTAATAAGCACTTAATAACTGGGCTTCCCCAGTAGCTTAGCAGTAAAAGAATCTGCCTGCAATGTAGGAGCTGCAGGACACACAGGTTCTTTCCCTGGGTGGGGAAGATCCCCTGGAGGAGAACATGGCAAACCACTCCAGTATGCTTGCCTGGAGAATCCCATGGACAGAGAAGCCTGGCAGGCTACAGCCTATAGGGTTGTCAAGAGTCAGATACGACTGAAGCAACAAAGCATGCATGTACACACGCATATTGGCTGAATTGAAGTGTTGCTAATTCTAGTTCTTGGTTTATGTGGAACAATACTAAATTTAATTAGAGATATCTTTTATGTTTCATGGAGAAGGAAATGTTAACCCACTCCAGTATCCTTGCCTGGAAAATCCCATGGACAGAGGAGCCTGGCGGGCTACAGTCCATGGGGTCACAAAGAGTCAGACACAGCTGAGCAACTTCACTTTCACTTTCGCTTCACTTTATTTTTAAAGTTATATGACACTATACTTCTCAATTAAGTATCAAGGAGTTCTACTAAATCTTTGTAAATAAACAGTAAAATAATGTGAAATTATCTTGACAACGTCAGGGACAGGAGCCATGATGTATTAATTCATTTAAGTGACACTTACTATCAGTTGTGTGCAAGACACTGTACTACAACCTGATAGAGCAATGGCATGGTCCTTGTCCTTAAGGAATATGTTGTTTACTGAATGATATCCTGGAGAAACTTGAGGTTGTGGCTCAAAGAAGCAATGTTATTTTTCTTTATCAATTATGAATATAGGGGAAAAAAGTTGGGACCATTCAGATTTTATTTACCTATTCATGTGTTCAGTGATTGTTTACTGAGTACCTACTATGTGTCAGACACAGTTCTAGGTGCTGGAAATATAGCAATGAAATAAGCAGACTAGCTTCCTGCTCTCAGCAAACATACATTCTAGGGGAAGGAGAAAGTCAATACATTAGATGAGAAGTCAGATTGTGGTAAATACTGTTAGAAAATAAAGCAATGTGATGTGATAGAGGAAGCCTGGGAAACTGTTGTAGATGGAAACATCGGAGAAAGGTGCCTCTTAAATGAGAGGTAATATTTAAGCTGATACCTGAGGGAAAGGAAAGAACCAGGTGTGAGTGACCTCCAGGAAGAATATTCTAGGTCGAGGAAACAGCAAAGGCCTTCACTTGGTAAGCTCAAGGGGTAGAAAGAAGTCCTGTGTGGCTGAAGTGAGATGGGTGTGGAGAGAGTAAGAGTCCGTGAACTGAGGTAGAGACAGTGTTGGGGGCCAGGTTGTGTGAGGCCCTGCAGATAAGTTTTGATACTATTTTAAGAAAACACTGGAAGATTTGAAGCAAGGGAAGTGACATTATTGGATTTATGTCTTTAAAAGATTCTTCTCGAAGCTGTGTGAAGACTGGGTTGCAGAAGGGCCAGAGCAGGAGTAGGGAGACCAAGTAGAAGGTACTGAAACTGTCCTGATGGGGAACAGTGACAGCTGAGGTTGGAGTGGAGAAGTGAATATATTCACACAGAGTGTTTTGGAGATAGACTTTATAAGACCTTCTGCAATTTCTCTAATCCTTGTCCTGTGACTCTGACAGGAAATAAGGTCCCATCTTCCTCTCTGGGCCTCTGGTAAGGAAATGGCTATCTGTCCACAAATGACTTTCCATCTAGTTCCTTAAGGTGGAAGTGACTACTACGAGCTAGTAATGGGCAGATTTAGAATTAAGTTCTATCTAATGGGAGCTATTTTTTTTGTTGTTGTTGTTCTGAGATGCAAATTGGAATAGACAGAGAGAAGGGGAAATAAGCAAAGTCTGCTTGTGAAATAGTAGGATGTTATAAGACTCATCATCCCTGAAGAAGATCCAGACCAAGCTAAAGCAAGCTAGTTTAAGGGGAAAAAGGGAAGGGGGAGGTGGATTTCTTGGTTCATATAAATTGTTGGTGGTGCCAAGAGTGGAGGTGACCCTGTGGAAGACAAAGCCAGGACTCTCTGTATCTTTCACTTTGACTTCTTGCCTGTGTCAGAATCTCCAATTCAGACTCTGTTTCTAAGGAACTAACCTTGGACATACTCTTGCAGCTCACTGGCCAGGTTCCATGTACTTTTTCCCATAGCTTTTGGTAATAGGTTTATATTTACAGTCTGCATGAAAGGGTTTAATTTTGCTATTTAAAATAATTTTAAAATTAACTTTATTTCTGGTTGTCCTGGGTCTCTGTTGTTGCAGGGGCTTTTCTCTAGTTGTGGTGAGCAGGGACTACTCTCTAGTTGCTGTGTGCAGGCTTCTCATTGTGATGGCTTCTCTTGTTGCAGAACACAGGCTCTAAGGTGCATGGGCTCAGAAGTTGCAGCTCTCGGGCTCTAGAGCTCAGACTTAATAGTTGTGGCTCACAGGCTTAGCCACTCCACGTCATGTGGGATCTTCTCTTCCCTGACCAGGCATTGAACCCATGTCTCCCCCATTGGCAGGTTGTTTCTCCACCACTGAGCCGCCAGGGAAGCCTTAATTTCGCTTTTATGGCGATAGAGTATTTCAGTGACTATGAAGCCCTGTTTCAACAAATTTTTTCCTCCCTCCCTCCTTTTTCTTTGCTATTTATTTATTTAGCAAATACAAGAAAGAGTTATATGTCGCATAAAGTTTCAGGACTCCACTTCATCTTTAAAGACATTGTGAGTTTTGTTAAATTACAATTAAGGATTTAGACTTAGAGAATTGAGTTGGGTATAGCTTGAGGGTATACCCAGAAGTGAGTTGGGTATAGCTTGAGGTTTCCAGTGGGACAGAGGTAGGTATATAAGTTTCTGAAAGCTCACAAATATACCACCAACACCACAGAGAGGCAACAAGAAAAGGACAAAAGAATTTTTTTCTTGATTTTTCCATAAAGGATGAATTGCAGTCTGGGTCTGATGCTAATCTGTCAACTTTCTGTATAAACCATTGGATGTACTAATGACCAACATTCAGAATGGCATATTTTTGAATTCATTCAATGGTAATAATTTCCTCAAGTATAGGTTAAGGATTTGCTTGGGTCCACAAGATAAATTTCTTAACTTCTTCAATTTTGTTCTATAAAAAATATTAGGGGATGTCTTGATTTTTTTTCCTCTTGCATCTATTTCTTATTAAATTGTGCTATAGGTCAATTTCAGGAAGCATGAGAATACCCTCTGACTTCAGAGCTCTAGTCTTCTCCCTCAACTTAATATTTGATCACGAACAATAGAGTCTAACACTAAACACAAAGGGCATATGTGAAAAAGGATACTGGGGGCTCACAGTGTCCATAGAAAGCTGGCAGCTTTGGAAGATAGGCTGTTCTAGATGCTGAGCATCGGGCCAAGATCCTACTGCAAAACAGTTTCTGTTGCTGTTTGTGTCCTGGGAGCAAACCTGACTGCTTTACCTTGGGTTTTTTGCCTCCTGGCCAAATAAAGAGGTTACTAGAAGAAGGATCAGGCAACTGCAGCAACTTGTTTTTAAGTAGGACCTGTTAGTGAGAGGTAAATGCTAGGATTTCTCTCCCAACTAGAATACATCGGAGAAGGCAGTGGCAACCCACTCCAGTACTCTTGCCTGGAAAGTCCCATGGATGGAGGAGCCTGGTGGGCTGCAGTCCATGGGGTCGCTAAGAGTCGGACACAACTGAGCGACTTCACTTTCACTTTTCTCTTTCATGCATTGGAGAAGGAAATGGCAACCCATTCCAGTATTCTTGCCTGGAGAATCCCAGGGACAGGGGAGCCTGGTGGGCTGCTATCTATGGGGTTGCACAGAGTCGGACACGACTGAAGTGACTTAGCAGCAGAATACATACAAAAAGTTTTTCAAAATTGGGGTATTAATAACAAAAGATGGGGGTTCGTTTTAACATCCAAATCATCCTTAGAAACATTATGATAGTAAAGTTGTATCTTTTAAGTCCTGTGTGTGTGTGTTCATGTCACTTTTTGAGAAGTTGGAATGGCAGTGAGACTAATGGAGAGGAAGTTGAAAAGATCCACAAGACAAAAGGACATACTTATTGAAAGCCTACTACATGCAAGCACTTGCTGCTGCTGCTGCAGCTGCTAAGTCGCTTCAGTCGTGTCTGACTCTGTGCGACCCCATAGACGGCAGCCCACCAGGCTCCCCTGTCCCTGGGATTCTCTGTGCAAGAACACTGGAGTGGGTTGCCATTTCCTTCTCCAATGCATGAAAGTGAAAAGTGAAAGTGAAGTCGCTCAGTCGTGTCCGACTCTTAGTGACCCCGTGGACTGTAGCCTACCAGGCTCCTTCGTCCATGGGATTTTCCAGGCAAGAGTACTGGAGTGGGGTGCCATTGACTTCCCCTGCAAGTACTTGAGAATTACTTTATTATCTAATTTAATTTGCACAAGTTTATCAGTTTGGTATTTTTTTTATCCCCATCTTTCAGTTGTACAAACTATACTTTAAACAATTAGAAAACTTTCCCCAGTCCTACCCCTAGAAATTAGGAAAAGTTAGATTTTTTATGCTGTAATAATCTCTCTCACATTCATTGTCTCTTCTTATTAGCCTACTGGTGGCTCAAATGGTAAAGAATCTGCCTACAGTGGAGCAGATCTGTATTCAGTCCCTGGGTCAGAAAGATCTCATAGAGAAGGAAATGGCTACCCACTCCAGTAGTCTTGCCTGGAAATTTCCATGGACAGAGGAGCCTGTCAGGCTACAGTCCATGGGATCACAAAAAGTCAGACACGACATGACTGAACGACTAACACACAAAATATTTTCAGGTTACTTCACTGAAAATGTCACACACAAAAAGAACAGATTGATTGAGAATGGTCAATGATCATGGAAACTGTCTGGGTCACATAATTATAGTGATTAAAGGTTTCTTGCAATATCTTTGTTGATTCATTAATTGATTGCCCTTCTTAAGAGCTTAGGTTTCTAGAGAACATACTGTGAAAATCCCTGTGGAAGTGACAAGAATTTTGATCTATAGCAAACTGTTAAAGGATTTCATTCAACACAGCGCCTACAATTTAGGAGGCTTTTTCTGTAAAGGGGCAGCATCAATTTCATCCGGTTCCTTCTGTCTTTTTAGATTTAGAAAACTCACATATATTGGTAAAGTTTTACTAGGCAAACATTTTTCAGCTAGTACAATTCACAAATATTATTCTTTTTACTAAACTATTTATAAAACAAATAAAACTGTTTATTGAGTTCTCTTTGCTTAGCGGGAAAGTGTTTGACTACAGTCAAAATTAGAAAATTTGTTTTGACAGTTTCAAAACTTCTAGCATAATATAGTGCAATTGGGATTCTTGCAAACCTGCTTTTATCTGTTCCCCGCCTCCCCCCCTTATAATTATAGAGAAGAAAAAGAGCCCTACTGAACCTCAGTGTGTTCACAGTGATCCTATAATATGGAATTCAGGCATTTTTCCATCTAGCACTCTCTCACCCAGATTAAAAGGCTTCAGATTCCTTAGTTTAATCCTAAAAATCTTGGATTTGGCCACGTTTACCACTCATTTTCCATTCCTCCCCCAGCATCCCTGCCATTAGTTGTAGAAATCAATCTGTAGTTCCTAGAATAACTTGCAGAATTACACATTTAGAAGTGTGACCCCCATATTGCAAACCTCTCCAGAAACTTCTGCTATTTTAGGGGAAAGTGAAAATGAAAGTCACTCAGTCGTGTCCGATTCTTTGTGACCCTATGGACTATATACACTCCATGGAATTCTCCAGGCCAGAATACTGGAGTGGGTAGCCTTTCCCTCTCCAGGGGATCTTCCCAACCCAGGTCTCCTGCATTGGTGGGGGGATTCTTTACCAGCTGAGCCACAAGGGAAGACCCTATTTTAGAGGTTTGTGCTAAGTCACTTCAGTCACGTCAGACTCTTTGACCCCATGGACTGTAGCCTGCCAGGCTCCTCTGTCCATGGGATTCTCCAGGCAAGAATACTGAAGTGGGTTGCCATGCCCTTCTCCAGGGTATCTTCCCAACCTAGGGATGGAACCCTTGGCTCATGTCTCCTGCACTTACAGGCGGTTTTTGTTTTTGTTTTTCCATCACATCCTAGATTTATTACAACTGGCCTGCAGGCAAGAGGAGAGAACTATTACATCGACACTTCAATTCTATGGATACATCTTAAATAGAGGGAGAATTCAACCAAGAATACAGGATAAACTATTCCCAAGCTCCAGGAAGCAGTCATGTGACTGAGCTGCATTTTTTACAGACAAATAAGGCAGTAGCCCTTCATATCAGTTTTCGGACAGTTTTTATACAATATGCTTCTGTGGTACAGGAGAGAAATAATCCAAGCTCACAATGTAGTTTTTACACTATTGTCACAGTGTGTGAACACTGTACACCCTTTTGTTTTCAAAAGATACATTGTAATAAACTTCTTGCCCTTGAGTTTATAGTTTGTAATAATCTATGATTAATACACTAAAATTGCCTTTTTTATGTGGTCCTCCACATGAGAGAATGGTCAGAGCAGCTCCTGGACAGTCAGCACTGTGTTCCTCTCCATCTGCATATGGCAAAGTGACCCCACGAGGAGCCAGACAGAAGGGTGACTGTGGAGATCCGGAGCCCTCCTGCGTCCCAGGGAGCCGTGGGGGCCTGGGTGAGGGGGTGGGAGGGGCGATAGCTTGGCGTGGTCAGGGCTTCCCCTCCAAGGCTGGGAGGTCTGGGGTTTCGATACCTCCGGGGAGAAACACAGGAAGATCAGGTGAGTGGACCAGCGCGAGAAACCACTGGTGAATTCTGAAATTGACGGGATGTAACTGTAAACAGCACCATTCTCCCTTAACAGTGTCTGTGACTGTCACCTGGGAGGAGACACAGCGACACTCAGCACTGATGGTTCCGTCGCGGCATCTGCTGCGTCTCAGACCTCAGCCGCTTTACGGTCGGGTGGGCATGAGCCGCTCACGGCGCTGCTGGACACACCTGTCGCTGGACTCCAGGGTGGCCAGTGGGAGACCGTGGAGACCCGGCTCGCAGGGAAGGGAGGAAGAATACTAAAGCGGTTGCCATGCCCTTCTCCAGGCAATCTTCCTGACTTAGGGATCGAACCCTTGTCTCATGTCTCTTGCACTGACAGGTGGGTTTATTTTTCACCACTGTGCCACCTGGGAGGCCCATTTTAGAAGACAGAGCTTTTCTAATCCTGGAGACTGATTTAAATGCCCTGCTTCTATACTCCATAGGCATGCACATATCCTTTTCATTTAATTCTGTACAGTTATATTTACAGTTGTCATAATATTTATTATGACAATAAGGGTGATTGCCCACAGTAGACAAATGCTAACTTCACCATAGGCACTGAGCTAAGCATTAAGTAGACATAATCTCAGTTTCTTCTGTCAACAACTCTACAAGGGGATAGTGTTATCTCTCTTTTCAGATGAGGAAATTGGTTTTGAGATGTGAAGTAACTGTACCAGGGTCACAATGAAAAGTGGAGCTGACCCTCAAATCCAGATTTGTCTAGCTTTATAGCCTATGTACGGAGAAGGCAGTGGCACCCCACTCCAGTACTCTTGCATGGAAAATCCCGTGGACGGAGGAGCCTGGTGGGCTGCAGTCTATGGGGTCACTAGAGTCAGACACAACTGAGCGACTTCACTTTCACTTTTCACTTTCATGCATTGGAGAAGGAAATGGCAACCCACTCCAGTGTTCTTGCCTGGCGAATCCCAGGGACGGGGGAGCCTGGTGGGCTGCCGTCTCTGGGGTCGCACAGAGTTGGACACGACTGAAGCGACTTAGCAGCAGCAGCAGTAGCAGCATAGCCTATGTAATGAACTGCTAAATTAAATGGCCTCCCTCTTGTTAATATCCATTTATTTGTCTGATTCACTGTAAACTGCTAAAGAGCAAAGACCTTACCATATTTGTCTATAAATCTTCCTGGCCCATAGCAGCCACTCAATGAATGATTGCAGAATGAGTGAATGAAGAAACGAAGTTGTAGTAAACTGAAGGGGACATGAGATTTAGAATCAGAAAATTGGTTTAGAATCAGAAAATCATAAGTTTAGCCCTAAGTTTTACATATATTACATGGTTTATAATCTTCACATGAACTTTTCAAGGCAGGAGACATTTATCTTATTTTTTTTCTTTGCTGGGTAAGCAACTTGCTTTAAGACCCACAGTTGGTAAATGGTATTGAGCAAATCAAGCCCAAATGTTTTTTATTCCAAAACCACCAAGGAGCTTTGGAATGCAGCTTGAGTCTAATGAATGATGGTACTAATTTAAACAGTAAAACTGTGAGCATTATATTAAAAAAAATTACGCCTTTCCCTTTATTTGTTAGCTTTTATTGTTTCTACATTGTTGTTAATAATAAAAATTCTTATAAAGACTGAAAACAGTAAGAATGGGAGACACAGCATTGTTTTTGTAAAACAAGAGAGAAATTAATTAGAAACAGTGGGTAGAAGCAGTGGAAAACAGCTGCTCTAATGCCTAGTATCCAAAGAAGAGAAAAATAAAAAGGATGTTTCAGAAGGTGCCCTGTGGATAACAATTAAACAGTGAGGAATTTTAGCAACAATAGGGAAACAGTAAAACTAACAAAGGCAGGGAGAAACAATACTTCAAAAGATGCCCCCAAAATTTCAGTATATCAGTGTTGTCCTCAGTTGTTATTAGAGATGGTATAAGTGGTATTATTAGAGATGATATAATATTCTTCAGAATAAAGAACGTAATTACAAATCTAGGGTTGGGACAGCCTTCAGAGTTGATGAATCCAGAAGCTCAATACTGTAATCAAGAAAGCTCGCCCCTTCTTACACAGTCTCCAGTTTTGGCCTCATCCTGTGTGTGGCTAGTTCCCCTCGGGTAGTAGGCTGGTTGCTAGTACATGCTTCTTTGTTCATCTCTTGCAGGACAGAGAAGCTTTGTTTTACTATGGCTCTCTCCTAAAAATGAAGGAACTTTTCCTGGGATGTCCCTGGGGAGCTTCTTCTTAGAACTTATTGCTTAGTATGGGGTCATACCATCATCTTTGATCCAGACATTTCCAGCAGCTAGGGATGGGTCAGCCTTGAAGCACTTAGGCTCCAATGAAAATAGGTGTTCTGGTGAGAAGGGGAGATAGGAGAATGGGGAAAGGCAAAAATGGACACTGTGGTGATGATATTTCTGACATTTAATTGAGAGAATACAGGTGGAAGCCCGTCAAAATATATAAGGCACTGGACCTGCACTGTCCAATATGGCAGCACTAGCCACTTGGTTATTAGACACTTGAAATGCAACCACTCCAAATTGAGATACAATGAAGATGGAAAGCAGAATCTTTTCATTAGAGTATTTTGAAAAATAAAACATCATTTACAATATAAATATCACATGATATTTGATGGTGTTCATCTGCCATCTGTACAGTGCCTGAAAGGAAAGAGTGATTGTTAAGATGTATTTCAAAGCTGCTACATAAACCTTATTGGATTATGGGGTTAAAAAGAGACTTGTGCCTCTACTGGATATGGCAAGTTACCATTCTGTTGTGTGTTATAGCCACATTCTTCTGCACTGGAATTTATGTACTAGTTAGGAGGTGACAGTAAAGGGCTGTTGTATGCTTCATTGTATTGTTCTTAACATCAAAATAAGAATAATACCCCAAACAATAATAACAAATACTTACATAGTACTTATTATAAGCCAGATTACAATACTGTCTATCTCTATGTCTGTTAACTCAAAGACTTGGAAGGTGAGTCGGTTGTAGAAATCAATGTCTTCAGTTCTGCTACTTTGAAACCCAAAAAGATAGTCACCAGAAATATTTGGTTGCCACTTTTCCCCTTCACAAAAGCCAAGCAGTAAAAGTGCAAGTTAAACCCAGTTAACACAGTTCTCTTTTAAAAGGTTGAGGCATTGGCAGCCAAACTTCTTGTCATAATGAGGAATCATAGAAAGGTCTCCTTAATATCAAGGAAAAAACGATGCTGCTATATGATACTTAACTCCCCTCAAGTTGTGGATCTGGCATTGCACTATTGCTTAGCCCCTATTTATAGTCAACAGAACAAGAGTTAACTGTAAAGAAAGCTGGCATATTTTCAAAGGGAGTGTTTTGTGTTGGGGAAAAGAAAATAATATAGTGTCAGGAAGTTCCTATGCTAACGTAACTAGAAACCTAATATTGGCAGGAAAGTTTGCAAGTAAATTATAAACTGTTATTGATGCATTATCTGTTAGACTCTGAGGGGCATCTTACATATTTATTATAATATAGGCATAAGATATGGCTTCCCAGGTGGCACTAGTGGCAAAAAACCTGCCTGCCAATGTAGAAGTGTGAGACGTGGGTTCAATCCCTGGGTTGGGAAGATCCCCTGGAGGAGGGTGTGGCAACCCACTCCAGTATTCTTGCCTGGAGAATCCCACGGACAGAGGAGCCTGGGGCTACAGTCTATGGGGTTGTAAAGAGTCTGACACAACTGAAGCGACTTGGCATGCATGCATATTTTTTTGTGTGTGTATACATATACCACATTTTCTTTATCTATTCATCTGTTGACAGACATTAGGTTGCTTTTATGTCTTGGCTATTAAAAATAGTGCTGCAGTGAGTAGGGGAATTCATGTATCTTTTTGAATTGTACTTTTTTCCAGATAAATGCTCAGGAGTAGACTGCAGAATCATATGATAACTCTGTTTAATTTTTCTAAGGAAACTCCATACTGTTCTCCATAGTGGCTATACTAATTTACATTCCCACCAGCAGTGTAGGAGGGGTCCTTTTTATCCACAACCTGTCTAGCATTTATTATTTGTAGGTCGAAAAAAATTATTTTCTTATTGAAATATAGTTGACATACAATATTATGTTCAATATTATGTTAGTTTTAGGTGTACTAAAAAATAATTTGACATTTGCATACATCAGTGCCATCTGTCCCACACAAAGTTATTACAGTATTATTGACCATATTCCTTGTGTTGTATTTTATATCTGCATTACTATTTATTATATAAGTGGAGGTTTGTAACTCTTAATCTCTTTGAAGTATTTTGTGCTCCCACCTCCCTCTCTTCTGGCAACTAATTGTTCTCTGTATCTATGAATCTGTTTTCTATTGTTTTTTAGTCTCTATTTCATTTATTTCTGCTCTAATCTTTATTATTTCTTCCCTTCTAATAACTTTGGGTTTTGTTATTCTTTTTTAGTTCCTTTAAGTGTAAGGTTAGATTGTTCATTTTAAATTTTTTGTTTGTTTGCTTCCAAAGATAGATTTACATCACTATAAACCTCCTTCCTAGAATTATTGTTATTGTGTCCCACAGCTTTTAGATTATTATTTTTCCATTTTCATTTGTCTCCAGGTATTTAATTTCCTGTTTTATGCTTCAGTCACTCATTGGCTCTTGAGTAGCATTGTTTAGCCTCCATATGTTTGTGAGTTTTTGCAGCTTTTTCCTATTAGTTGATTTCTAGTCTCATTCTGTGATCAGCAAAGGTGCTTGATATGATTTCAGTTTTCCTAAATTTATTGAGACTTGTTTTTTGGCCAGCATGGAATCTATCCTGGAAAATTTTCTGTATGCACTTGAAAAAAAATATGTATTTTGCTACTTTTCTCTTGTTAATTTTAAGATTCTCTCCTTATCTTTTTTTTTTTTTTTTTATCATTTAATTATAATGTTTCTTGATGTGGACCTCTTTGGATTCATCTTGTTTGGGACTGTCTGTGCATCTTGGATCTGAATATTTGTTTCTTTACCCCATTTAGAAATGCTTTCAGCTATTATTTCTTTAAATAAGTTCTCTTTATTTTTCTCTCTCACATCCTTTTTGGACCTTTATAATTTGAGCACTCCTCTGTCCATGGAATTCTCCAGATAAGAATACCGGGGTGAGTTGCCATTACCCTTCTCCAGGGGATCTTCCCAACCCAGGGACAGAACCCAGATCTCCTGTACTGCAGGCAGATTCTTTACCATCTGAGCCACCAGGGAAGTCCAGTGTGAACATTCAGATGCTTGAGTTGTCCCATAGATCTCTTTAATTATTCTCATCTTTAAAATTCTTTTTTATGTTCAGCTTGAGTGATTTCCACTTCTCTGCCTTCCAGTCCACTTATCTGTTCCTCTGTATCATCTAATCTGCTACTGCTGCCTTCTAGTGTATTTTTTTTTAATTTCAGTTATTATATTCTTCAGCTCTGTTTAATTTTGTTCTGTATTTTCTAACTCTTTGTTAAAATTCTCACTGTGTGTCTTGTTCCTTTACTTGAAATATATTCGCCCATCTCCTCATTTGGACAATTCTCTGTGTTTGCTTGTAAGTACTGAGCAGGTTGGTTACATTCCCTGATCTTGGAGAAGTGGCCTTATGTAGGAGACGTCTTATAGCATCCAGCAGCACACACCCCTCTGCTCACCAGAGCCATATGCTCTAGGGGCACCCTCTTTGTGGGCTCTGTAGGCTCTTCTGTTGTGGTAGGGTTCACTGCCATGGGTGCACTGGTAAGCAGGGCTGGCTCTGACCCAGGTGGCTTCTAGTCTGCTGGTGACAGGACCAGGTCCTGGGGCAGCTGGCTGCAGGGGCCTGAGGTTTGTGGGGAGGGAGTCAGTCAGGGCTAGTGCCAACCCACTGGTGGGGGCAGGTAAGCCCCTGGATTCCAAAATGGCACTTTCAATACCTGTTTCCTTGAGGTAGAATGAACTCCTCAGAATGACTGTCATCAGAATCTGTCTCCCCAAAAGGTGTCCCAGTTGATGATTCTCTTCTCCAGGAAGCTCTCCAAGATTAGCAAGTGGGCCTGACCCAGGCTTCTTTCAAATTCCTGCCTCTGAGCTGGGTCTTGGGGAGTATGAGATTTTGCTTGCAGTCTTTAAGAGTAAAGTCTCTGTTTTCTATGGCCCCATAGTTCTCCCATATGCAAGCCCTGCTGGCCTTCAAAGTCAAACATCTGGATGCTCATCTTCCCATTGCAGGACTACTGGATTGAAGAGCCCTTTGTGGAGCTTGGACCCCTGAATCCTTGGGGAGAACATCTGCCATTATCATCCTTCTGTTTATGGATCACCTACTTAGGGGTATGGGTCTTGACTATCCTGCATCTCTATCCCTCTGACTCATCTTGTTGTGGTTCCTTCTTTATATCTTCAGTTGTGAAAAATCTTTTCTGCTAGTCTTCAGGTAGCTCTCATAGACAGTGTCTCTGCAAAAGCTGTAATTTTGGTGTGCCTATTGGAGGATTTAAGCTCAGAATCTTTCTACTCCACCATCTTGGTCACACCTCTGTTTTATTATAAATATTTGCTTCTCCTGTTGATTTTATAGCCCAGATTTCTAGCCTTTTCCAGGTTACTGCTGTAACTATGAATATTCTACTTAAAATCATGAATGATAAGATGTTCTTGTGAAGTGAAAGTTGCTCAGTCATGTCCAACTCTTTGCAACCCCATGGACTACATAGTCCATGGAATTCTCTAGGCCAGAATACTGGAGTGGGTAGCCTTTCCATTCTCCGGGGGATCTTCCCAACGCAGGGATCAAACCTAGGCCTCCCTCATTGCAGGCAGATTCTTTACCAGTTGAACCACAAGGAAAGATGTGCTTAAAGTCTATTAATAGCTAAATTGAAGATGACATCTTGGTTAATTATAATAACAGAAAGAAAAAAAGAGCAGAGTCTTGAATAAAGAATAAATCTTAATAAATTTGTGCCTTAGGTGAAAACTCTAGAATCTCTTACCCATGGATGGGTAGGATGAACTCTACTATTATTATTTATTCATTTGCTAATTCAAAACTATTTATAAATCTACAGTGTAATATATTCTGGTCTAGGCTTGTCCTGAGATATACCTAAAAATGTAGGAATGAGCCCTACTCTTGTAACAATTTTCATCTACTAGGAGAGGCTGACAGTTAAGAAATAATATAAAATGTGCAGGAGAGATAAAGGTAGTCAAGAATTTGGGGAGTCCATATAATGAATTATCTACCAGGCTTTTCAACAGTATGTGAACTGTGAACTTCCAGATGTTCAAGCTGGATTTAGAAAAGGCAGAGGAACTAGAGATCAAATTGCCAACATCTACTGGATCATCAAAAAAGCAACAGAATTCCAGAAAAACATCTGCTACTGCTAAGTCGCTTCAGTCGTGTCCGACTCTGTGTGACCCCCAGAGACAGCAGCCCACCAGGCTTCCCAGTCCCTGGGATTCTCCAGGCAAGAACACTGGAGTGGGTTGCCATTTCCTTCTCCAATGCATGAAAGTGAAGTCGTTCAGTCATGTCTGACTCTTAGCGACCCCATGGACTGCAGCCCATCAGCCTCACTCCTCTGTTCATGGGATTTTCCAGGCAAGAGTACTAGAGTGGGGTGCCATTGCCTTCTCCGGAAAAACATCTACTTCTGCTTTATTGGCTATGCCAAAGTCTTTGACTATGTGTATCACAACAAACTGTGGAAAATTCTGAAAGAGATGGGAATACCAGACAACCTGACCATGCAGGTCAAGAAGCAATAGTTAGAACTGGACATGGAACAGACTTGTTCCAAATAGGGAAAGGAGTATGTCAAGGCTGTATATTGTCACTGTACTTATTTAACTTATATGTAGAGTACATCATATGAAATGCTGGGCTGGATGAAGCACAAGCTGGAATCAAGATTGCTGGGAGAAATATCAATAACCTCAGATATGCAGATGACACCACCCTTACGGCAGAAAGTGAAGAAGAACTAAAGAGCCTTTTGATGAAAGTGAAAGAGGAGAGTGAAAAAGCTGGCTTAAAACTCAGCATTCAGAAAACCAAGATCATGGCATCTGGTCCCATCACTTCATGGCAAATAGATCAGGAAATAATAGAAACAGTAAGAGACTTTATTTTGGGGGGTCCAAAATCACTGCAGATGGTGACTGCAGCCATGAAATTAAAAGATGCTGACTCATTTGAAAAGACCCTGATGCTGTGAAAGATTGAAGGCAGGAGGAAAAGGGGACAACAGAGTATGAGATGGTTGGATGGCATCACCAACTCAAAGAACATGAGTTTGGGTAAGTGCCAAGAGTTAGTGATGGACAGAGAAGCCTGACCTGTTGCAGCCCATGGGGTTACAAAGAGTCAGACACAACTGAGTGACTGAACTAAACTGACCAGGCTTTTGGCAGAGGAAATAGCAGATAAACTGACATTTCAAATATACACAAAAAATAAGTTGAAATTAGTTAAGAGAGGGGAGTGAGAGTTATAAGACCCAGAATCTACAGTTATAAAAGTTTAGAAGAAAGAAAACTGGCACTTTTGAAGAACACAAAGAAGTTCAAAGTAATTGAAATATAGATGTGGGAGTAAAAATGGTGAGCATTTAGTCTACAGGGGCCGTGATGATGAGCCTTCAATGTCTACTTTAAAGGTTTAGACTTTATACTCAGGGCAATGAAAAGCCATTGAAAAGCTTTTTAAAGTGGAATAACAGTCTATTTTTTATTTCAGGGGCAACCTTGTAAACAGCACAAAGGGGCCCAGAATGGAGTCTAACAAATCATGTAATAGACAACTGTAGTAGGTTAGACAGAGATGATGGTTGTCCGACTTTAGGGTCAATGGGAATGAAAATGAAATAAGTGATAGATTAAAAAATATTAGGAACTTATGGTGACTGTAGCCATGAAATTACAAGACACTTACTCCTTGGAAGGAAAGTTATGACCAACCTAGATAGCATATTCAAAAGCAGAGACATCACTTTGCCAACAAAGTTTCGTCTAGTCAAGGCTATGGTCTTTCCTGTGGTCATGTATGGATGTGAGAGCTGGACTGTGAAGAAGGCTGAGCACCGAAGAATTGATGCTTTTGAACTGTGGTGTTGGAGAAGACTCTGGAGAGTCCCTTGGACTGCAAGGAGATCCAGCCGGTCCATTCTGAAGGAGATCAGCCCTGGGATTTCTTTGGAAGGAATGATGCTAAAGCTGAAATTCCAGTATTTTGGCCACCTCATGCGAAGAGTTGACTCATTGGAGAAGACTCTGATGCTGCGAGGAATTGGGGGCAGGAGAAGAAGGGGACGACAGAGGATGAGATGGCTGGATGGCATCACTGACTCGATGAATGTGAGTCTGAGTGATCTCCGGGAGTTGATGATGGACAGGGAGGCCTGGCGTGCTGCAGTTCATGGGGTTGCAAAGAGTCGGACACGACTGAGTGACTGATCTGATCTGATGGGACAATTTGTGATTGAGTGTGAATAATATTACTAATGAGGTAGAACAGGAGAGAAACAGCTAGAGATGAGAAACATAGAGAAGTAAATCAAGATGAACAAAGAGTAATTCTTAAGTTTCTGTCTTAGGGAACTGGGTTTAGTGAGATAGGGAAGATTGGTAGAGAAGCAGCTTTGAAGAAGATAATGATTTCAGTTTGAACTTGCTGAATTTAACATGACACCTAGGCAGAATTGTGCTTTAGGCACCTAAATCAATCAATCTGGAGATTAGAGAAGAGGTACAGCCTATAGTTCATAGATGGGTTTTGAAGTTTTTGGGGTAGAGAAGTTTTCCCGATGAATTTGTACATAGAGTCTCCTTCCCATATATATGAGATAGAACTTAAAAAGTGCTAACACTTTCAGGATTGATAGAGAAATAGGGGCCATAAAGGAGACTGCAAATGAACACTCAGAGAGACAAAATTAGGAAGAAAATCAGAACAAATGGCAGTTGGAATGTTTGAAAAATAGAATCCTGAATGTTAGGCAACCTAAATTTTAAAGAAGAATGTTTCAAAAAAGGCTAGTAAGTCTCCAGGGCATTTCAAAACCTTGCTGGCTGGTTTGGAATCAGCCTTTCCTGAGGATTTATGGGCACTGAGGTCACATTATAGCAAGTTTAGGAATAAACTTGAAGATAAATAGGATAGACAACTTTTTGGAGAATTCAGCTGTAACTTCTGGAACAGTATTTGTAAAGAGATGAGAATTCCACAGAAGGTAAAAAGATAATGGGGAAAAGCCAAAAGTTAAAGATAAAAGGGGAAGGAGGTAACTGAGAAAATAAGACCTCTGACATTTATGAAGGATAGGATCCAAGGCACAAATAGAGAGTTAGTCTTAGCTAGGAGATAGAGACTTTTCTGTTTGAGCAAGAGGAAAGGAGGAATGGATAGCTGCTGATGCTAATATTGGTCCTAAGAAGGTGAAAGGCACCTAAAGAGCTTATTTTTTCTGTGATGTGAATTAGGATAGAAGAAGATATGTAAAAAATTGAGAGACAGAGAGAGGGAGAAAGAGAAAGACAGAGAGAAATGAGTTAACTAGGGAATGAGATAAGGAGATTGGGGACCAAGAATTCAAAAAGAGAGCCCAATGTGCCCGTATTTACCCAGTGCCCATCCCAAGTACCAAGTACATGATTGTCTATTTGAATCCCTCTGTGAGGTAATGTTGTCTCACAGCATAGGTCTTAAAAAAGAGTGACATTTTGGCATGAAACAAAGGAAGAAGTTGTCAGGTTAGAATCTCAATCATTAGCTTGTGTTGTATACTTAACTATGGCACAGGAAGGGACTCTTGTATCCCATGGCTGTACTATCCATGAGTCACAGAGGCCAGTAATGTACAGCTAGATATCACATTCTCTTTAACAAACCAAAATACATTTGTCTATTAAATGTTTTGACCCATTATAGAGTCTCAGACTGTACCTATTAGTTGTTAAATTATTCTCACATCAACTACCTAAGAATTCAAGCTAAAATGACCATATTATGGTTCTAGGTTCTAAAATTTTGCCAGTAAATTATATAATAGGCCATTGTTTATACCTAAGCTTTCAACTTTTTGAATGTGAATGCTTATTTTCTAAGTGTGAAAATAATACATATGTTGTGGAGAATCTGGAAAATAAAGAAAAATATAGAGAAGAAAATAGAAATGACCCTAATTTCCTACTCCAAGTTAACTATTTCTAATATTTTTCTATATATACACACAGAGTAGTTTTATCCTTTTGGATTATGTTATGTAATAAACATTTGTTTTCACTTTTAAATCTTGAACATTTCTTTGTATTATTAATTATTCTTCAAAAACATGATTTTTAAATGTTAGCATTGAGATGCACACTGATATATTATGCACACTAATAGGTGTTCCATAATTTGAACAATATCTTTTTATTGGCCACTTGTTTTTAATTTTCTGTTATATTTATATTGAGGAAAATATCCCTGCCCACAAAACCTAGCCCACATCTCTGATTCCTTCCTTAACCACTTAGCTGCTCTTGTCACTAATACTGTGGTTTTCTGAGTGTAAGACAGTATTAAGATAGAGTATTTGGGGTTTAAAGGAAACTATAATTTGGCACAAAAAAAAACCTGTCTTAACTCTAAATATTTTTAGATTAATGTTCCTTACACTTTGACAAAGACATATTGTCTAGACTTTCTCTTGACACCTGGTATACAAAAGTTTGAAATACAATAAAGTACCTCTTCTGACATGTATTACAAAGCTAATCCATCATCTATAATCCAAGGAATGAATATTTTTATAGAGTAGATTTTTGCCTTCCTCTTTTTAGCCAGAGTGTATTCTTGTCACTGAAATTTTTGGACTATTCTAATAGAAAGATAAAAATTTATCTAGACATAACACATGTACCCATTTATACTGAGCCACCCAATTTTACAGTTCATAGCAGCTGAGAGGAGAGAGTAATTCCTCGGTACCAAATAATGTGCTGGCAGACTTCAAGCTTCTTTATAATTTTGAGGTCCCTCCTGTGTATTGATTGAATAATAATTATTCATTTTCAAATATTTTTAAGGTGCAAATTTGGAAGTTTTGGGGTTTTTTTTGAAATGGCTCTATTAGGTAGAATTTTAAGGAAAGCAGACCTATAGATCATGCATTCATCTCCTTATACTTTTCCCCATAAGCATTCCTGTTCTTTCTCTGAACATCAAAGCATTCTGTTCTGGAAGCCTAAGCAATAGTACAGTAATAGCCTAGGGCTGGGGAGAGGTATGCTGTGTGGATTGAAAGTATCAATTATCCTTATCTCATTTTAATTTTCACAACTGCACTACTAGGTGAGAAGATGCTCAGTAAGCATGGATGAATGATGTTTTGGAGAAGAGGAGAAATCAAGATCCAAAGTTAGGTAACTGGACCCCAAACTAGAAACAGAGTTGAGTCAGATTCATGGCAGGTCTTTATCTCTGATCTGTGTGTTTGCCTAAGTCTGCAACTTCTGTAATATCTCCCCTTAGAACTTCATGAATCTTGTCCTTTGTCTTCTTATACTGTCTACTTTCTAACTTTGTATTTTTCCTCTCTCCTCCCTTTCCCAAAAATCACATGTGAAGTTTTCCTACAGAAAAGTTTTGTCTTTCGTTCTACACCTTTTACCTTTTGGTTTCTTTTTCTTTTTTCCCTCCAAATTAAACCCTTATTCATTTTCCAGCTTTGCCCTAGAATTCATCAGAAAAAATTTAGCCATAGAAGAGTATATGAGAGACCATCCAGTCCAGCCCCAGGGTTTAATATTAAATTTAATAAAGCACAGAGAGTAAGTGACTTGCCTAAAGTCATAAATGCTGGCAGAGCCAGGGTAAAATTTGCTTTTTCTGATTCTTGGCCCGTTGTTGTTTTGAAACATTTAATAAAACTGCATAATAGTGAAGATGAAATGATGCCACTTCTAGTAACTTTTCTTAATGTGTGTGAACTGTTTATTTCCAAAGTTTTCAGATTAGATAAGGCTTCTGAAACAGAGTCTAGAATGCTGAGATGATTTGGCAACCTGAGAACAGAGTTGTAATCAGACCAGAAAGACTACAGTTATTTCTTAAATCTACAGTGAAGCTTCCTCCCATGAAAGTCCTCCAAATTATGTAATTAAGTGGTTCAAAGGGCCCAGGCTGGTTTGAGTGTATTATAACAGCATATTTATCACACTGTACAGGGAGTTTCCAGTAAAGCAGGTTTATTCTCCTGTAGCCTGACAACAGAGAGTTACAGAAAACAAAGCAGCGTAGATAAAACCGGCTGTAAGGAAAGTTCTTTTACGCACTTATATTAGGAATAATCTGGAAATCATAAAAACCACATAATAGAGCATAAGGGAAAAATAAAAGTTTTATTCCCTCCCCACAAGTTAATTTTTCTGTATTTTCTTATGTATCATCTTCAATAGATACTTATAGTCTATAACCCAAGGCATTTTTGAACCAGGAAATAAAGTACTGAAGATTTTTACATGTGTGTTTAAAAATCCTACCAATACAATATTGTAAAGTAATTAACCTCCAATTAAAATAAATAAATTTATATTAAAAAAAATCCTACTGCAGTAAAATAAAATCCAAATGTAGAATATTAAAAACGGTATTCCAAAGGACCCTCTGGAGGTTCAGTGGTTAGGATTCTGTGCTTTCCCTGCTGGGGCTGGTTCAATCTCTGGTGGGGAGCTAAGATTCTACAAACCATGCAGTGTAATAAAAAAATCCCCAAAACCCCAAAGAACAGTTTTCCTTTTAGTGTTAGTGTTTTGTACATTTTGAAGATTATTCTCCCTGGGGAAGGGACAAATCTTGTTTTTTTCTTTAGGATGAAGAAGAGTAATTGCCTTTGACATAAGCAGGGATGGAGAATTTAGGGGTTACTGATGTGGTTGTGTTCATTCTTATCATGGTACAAAAAGAACTCTCTCTTCCTGCTGATAACCAGGGAGAGGCAAGAGACCTGCCTGGGAGAGTCATATGAAGCCTAGGGAAGATTCAGGCAGAAAAGTAACTGCTCTCTTCAACCAGAGTTGGTCTCACAACTCTCTTGACCAGATTGTTATATGAGGCCACGCTGAAGGTGCGATTGTGCGGTATGTTTCTTTGAAAAATAGCTTCTGTGGTAGCCAAGCATCCTGTTTTTGGTTTGTCCCTTGCCACTGGTAGAATGGGACTAATGGGAATCATTAATCTACCAGAAATCTACATATTGATGTCAGAGTTTTTCTCCTGAAGTCTGATCATCTAAAAAATATTTGCAAAAATTGTAATCTCTGTTTAGCTCCCTAAATAGAAGGAAGTCTAATATAGGACACTCACAGGACACCAAGGTGTCAACAGGGCTGGATTCCCTGATGGAAGCTCTGAAGGAGCGTCAAAGACTCATTTCCTTGCTGTTTTCATGGATGCTAGCTTGCATTTGGGCTTCCCTGGTAGCTCAGTGGTAAAGAAGCCACCTGCCAGTGCAGGACATGTGGGTTTGATCCCTGGGTTTGGAAGATCCCATGGAGAAGGAAATAGCAACCCACTCCAGTATTCTTGCCTGGGAAATCCAATGGACAGAGGAGCCTGGAGGGCTACAGTCCATGGGGTCACAAAGAATCAGACACAACTGAGCGACTAAATAACAACTTGCATTTCTGTTCACAATTAGACAAGAGATTAGGAGTTCTATTTTCCATCCCTGCTGCCATTTGGAAATGGTAATATCACACTCACTGCCTCTAATTTCAATTATCTTCATACTGCACATGTCATGAATTCTGGGAAAAGCTAGAGTGTCTCTCCCCATGTGCCAGCTATTGCTTCCAGGGCTTGGTTTCATAATTTCATAATCGCTGCATTGTCAATAGAAAATTATGGGAAATTACAGTAGATCAACCAATGTTAGGCATATGAAACCTGAATTAGCCTAATGAAATAATTTTAAATTATTAACCTCATAAAAATTAATTTTAGAATAATCAAGGAGGACTACAAAATGACTGAAATTCCATCTTAATAAGTAATTTTGTGAATTTTCCTGATTATACAAAGTGGGAGAAATTCAATATTTTATTTTGTAAAAGAAAATGAAGATGTAACTTATGTGAATTCTTAAATCATTTTAGATGAGGTTCAGAACACTTCCTGAAAAGTAGTAAATGGCCAAACATATTTAATTATTGGATCCATCTCCCTCTGACCACAGCTGGAAAAGTTCTCAGATTTTAAGGACCCATGTGGTTACATTGAACCTACCCAGATAATTCAGGATAATCTCCCTATCTTGAGGCCCTAAACATTAGTCACATGTGGGAGGTAGTACTCAGTTCACAGGGCTATGAGCCAGCATCAGAAGATACTAATTAGATTATTCATTTTAAATAAATTTGGTTATAATAATTCATATTTATTAATGAAGAGAATAATCCATTTCCTTTAAACAAAAGACTTTCCTAAATTGTTTGAAATGTTTTTAAATAATTATTTAATAGTAATAATTCCATTGCCTTCCACAAATCAAAATACATATTTTACATTTAATTGTAATAAAAATATAACTTTATATACATGATACTATCTTACACTCTGTTCTTTTTACTTAATTCATATACATATATATACTTATGCAACCACCTGCATTTTATTAAGCTTTATTCCTGATACTAGAGATTTATATGTTTGCAGTTTCTTACTAGATTATTTTTCATTGACCATTCACTTATTTGTCCAATTGATTTTCCTTTTATTGAATAAATCCCTTGGAAAAAGTTTCTTTGAAAGAAATGACAGACTATATGTCTACATATTTTTCTCTTCTTTTTGTTTATAGAGCCATAATTTTGTTCAGATGGTAGGTGTAAATTGGTCAAGGACTGAAGTAAGCCACAGAGAACGGTTTCGTCTTATAAGCTAGTGGACCCCCCCCTTTTCGGCACCAGGGGCCAGTTTTGTGGAAGACAGTTTTTCCGCAGCTGGGGGCGGGGGTAAGGGGCGTGGCCAGGGTGGGATGGGGAAATGAAATGGTGCAGATGATAATGCAAGTGTGGGGAACTGTGAGTGTGGGAGCTCAGGGACCGGCAGGTGAAGCTCGGCTCCCTTGCCCACCACTCGCCTCCTGCTGTGCAGTCTGGTTCCTAAAAGGCCATGGACTGGTAGCCGTCCATGGTCTGGGAGTTGAAAAGTGAAAGTTAGTCGCACAATCATGTCCAACTCTTTGTGGTTCCATGGACTATAGCCTGCCAGGCTCCTCTGTCCATGAATTCTCCAGGCAAGAGTACTGGAGTGGGTTGCCAGTTAGGGACCCATATTATAAGCAAAACCTGGACATTTCCATTCCCTTTGCTAATGATTGTTTTAAGAATTAACCTGTGACTCAGTCTGTCCCTGGTAGGACTTGCCTGGTAGCTCAGATGATAACGAATCTGCCTGAAATGCAGGAGACCTGGGTTCAATCCCTGGGTCGCGAAGATCCCCTGGAGAAGGGAATGGCTACCTACGCCAGTATTCTTGCCTGGAGAATTCCACAGAGGAGCCTGGTGGGCTACAGTCTTTGGGATCGCCAAGAGTTGGACAGGCCTGAGCGACTACCATGCACACAGCTCCGTCCAGTAAGACCAAGTTGACATTCGTATAGCTGATGAGGATTTGATCAGAGCTGGGATTTAGGGTGCTGAATTTGTGTCATGCTGACATCTGTTTGCTCTATCGGGGTGTCTGTTATTACTATAAATCAGATGAGAGGAAGTGCTAAACTAAGATGAGACTGGAAAAAGAGCAAACTGCATTGCAGAGGATGAGGCAAAAGAAGGTTTCACAGGTGACCCTGATGTATTGAGTCAAGGTGACTGTAAGAAAGTAAGTGCTGTTGCTCTGGATAGTAGGTTTGTGGGTGTTTAGGGTGCTCAGGGATGTTTTGAACCCTTCAGTTTGGAATATACGACCTGAGAACAGACCATCCAAATAAATGTGAGTCTTAAGCGACACTTTGAGTTCAGTTGAAATATACTGTGAACAACAAATGCATGCCACATACATAATTTTAAATTTTCTACTAGTGTAATATTTTACAGAATGGTTTTTAAAAGTAACAAGAAGCAAATGATGCTAAGTTTAAAATGTATTTTAACACACTATATAAAAATATTATCATTTCATTATATAATCATTACATATCCCAGTGTCCCAATTTTCTTCAGCCACATTTGAAGTGCTTAATAGCTGTGCATATCTAGAAAGACCAGTTTAGGAGCTGGTAATAAAGTCAGCACCTTTCTTTGCTTGCAAGTGTGAGCCTGTTTTGGGATTGTTCCTGCTTTTTTATTGCTGTTATGAACAATGCTGTAATGAACAGTCACACACACAACCTCAGGTGCAGGAATTCAAGTCAGTGCATTCTTGGGAGTGGGACTTCTGCAAGGTAACAGGTGAGACAGAGTTTGATTGTCTTCTGAGGTGGCTGCTCCAGCTCCCGCTCCTGGTAGTACTATGTGCAAGAGTCTATATTGCTCCTCATCCTCACTAACATTTGGAAAAGTCATGCTTCATTTTTCTCAAACTAGTGAATATAAAATGGTTTCTTTGTCATAACATTCATTTCTCTGATGGACTGATGAGCTTGAATATCTTTTCTGATGTGTATGAATCTTCACTTTTTTCTCTCCTGTGGAAATCACAAATATTTATTCACTCAAATATAAATATATTATGTATATTATAGATGTCATATATTATATATTTATATATGTGTCACATATTCACTCACGGATGTTTATTGAACACAACCTGCTAATTATTAGTCTAGGTACTGGGAATGAACTAGTGGGGAAAAAGGTATTGGCCCAGATCCTACCTTCATGGAATTTACGTTCTGGTGTATGTGCAGTGACTGGATGAAGACCCAGAAGGGTAAAATGCTATATGTAATATGTTAGTGAACCTGGGTTTAAGTCTGATTCAGCTATTTTATGTCATTAAAGTTTGGTTTCCGCAATTATAAAAATGAGATGGCAGTAGTGTTTATCTTCTATTATTTATTAAAAGCATGTGAAGAACTTGACACAGTGTCAGGCAAATTGTAAGGATTCAGAAAATGCTACTGGCCATAATGATAATACTAATAATATGTAACTGCTTTTTTCCCCTTTCTTGCTTCTATCTTTTTGTAAGTAGTCTTTTTTTTTTTTTTTTTAGTTACAACTGCCAAAGTTTAAGATTACATATGTTTTGCCTGACAAGGACCAAGAGCCAGAGAATATGTATTTTTAAAAAATCTGCCTCATGTTGAATAGGCAAAAATGTGGGAAAATCCAGAGGAATATCTTATATAATTCAGGGCTGTGTTCTGTGAGTATAAATGTTGCTTGAATTAATCATTTTAATCCAACAACCAACTTATTGTAAACTGCTGCTGCTGTTGCTGCTAAGTCGCTTCAGTCGTGTCCGACTCTGTGCGACACCATAGACGGAAGCCCACCAGGCTCCCCCTGGGCTTCTCCCTGGGATTCTCCAGGCAAGAATACTGGAGTGGGTTGCCATTTCCTTCTCCAATGCATGAAAGTGAAAAGTGAAAGTGAAGTCACTCAGTCGTGTCTGACCCTAAGCGACCCCATGGACTGCAGCCCACCAGGCTCCTCAGTCCATGGGATTTTCCAGGCAAGAGTACTGGAGTGGGGTGCCATTGCCTTCTCCGTATTGTAAACTAACCATGTGCAAAGAACCATGTGGGGAGATGCATATGACTTTATTAATCTTTGGAATAATAATATGTCCCTTTTTCTTAGATAATGATGTTGAAAATGATCTTCAATCACACGTCAGTTGAGCACTGCAAGACATACACAGAAAATCAGGATGAGTGCAACTTCTTCTTAATAGCTGTTCGCCTGGCTTCACTGAACCAGATCTTGGATCCCTGGGTTTATCTGCTGCTAAGAAAGATCCTTCTTCAAAAGTTTTGCCAGGTAGCAAATGCTGTCTCCAGCTACTTTAATGATGGACCTAAAGTGCCGACTATCTCACTATCCAATGAAATAACACAGACAGGAGCATGAAAGAGAACACTTAATCAACTTGCATGTTCACAGCTTTTGGCAAAAAATAGCCCTAAATCTTACTGTGAATTTAGGCATCTCTGGCATGCCGCTATTTATGCGTCAAAGTAGAATTTTTGATATAAGGCCTAAATGGTCTCAGAAGCATAAATATTAATAATCCCCTATGTGCCAAAAGTATTGAAACACAAACAAAGGAAAATAGCTTAATAACTTAGTGTTTTGGGGTCTGTTCCATATGTAGCTGAATGTGTGATTATTTATTAGGTGAAAGCACTTCTTTTGTTTTTATAAATGATCTTGTCTGTGGTGGGGGCCGTGTAGGGATAGTTAATATTCTAATATACTGAGTACATGGGGAATTCAACACACAGATATTTGAAGACAAGGCAACAGTTTGTTTTTGCTCAAAGGCCTTGGTCTTCTGCTTTCTCTTTTACTCTCTTTCTCTCTGTGTCACTTTTATTCCCCTTAAATTTTTTTAAAATGTTGATTTAGGATGAAAAAATACATAACATATTCACAGTATTCATTGATACTGATGTTACTTAAATGTCATTCAATATGCAAATTAGCTGCTAACCTTACAGAGTCTGTTTTGGTTGGGTTGGTAATTAGGTTTATTCATTATCTGAATGAATCAGTTAATTCCATTTATTTCAAACATGACAATTTGTGAACATCCAAATTGTTAAATATTCTTCCTTTAGATTACAGTTTTAATTCCTACAAGCCTGGAGAAGATTCATGAAACTGTACTTGGGAGTCAGTGAGGTGATTTTTTTCAAAATTCTATTTAAGGACTGATTTGAGCCCTAAATATAGGTACTTTGACTAATTATTTTCCCTGATTTTTCCATCCAAAGTATTCTCTTTAGTCTTTTGTGTATTTAAATACTAACTCCTATTCTAAGACCAGTAAATATTTTAAAGCTTCCATAAAGACTTTCCATAGTTTAGCCTATTCATAGGATAAGGAAATTATAATATTGATACCTCACAGCAGTTTCTGTGCCCTCTCTTCAAAGTTTCTATCTAAATATTTATTATTAAAATGTATCTCTTATTATGTACACAAACCTTGACAGCTAAGCTTGATATCTTTTTTGGCACAAGCAGGTCACTACATTAAATTTTGAGAATTACACTTAAAAACATAAAAACAACTCCCCAACAAACACAACAATCTTTCAAATCAGACCTACATAAAATGTTCTTTGTATTCTTTAGAGCATTTGTTTTGCAAACTTACTGTTTCTCATTCAGAGTTTAACTTGTTTTTTCCTTTTATTGTTTTCCCAGTTTTAAGAAACTTGAAATTTATTTATACTCCTTTATAGTAACTACCTTTTTTGTGTGTGTATTTAGTAGGCATCCAGGGAAGAATTAATTTTAAGAGGTACAAAATATCTATTAGATTAATATGTTTACTAGGCTAAGTCAGTTAGGAGGAATCAATTTAAATGCTCATGTCAAATTGAGTGAGAAGGCAAAATCTGCTGAGAGTGCTTATGTAACTCATGGTGGTTCCACTAGTCTAGGTTTTGGGAAAAAAAATGATGACAAATAACCTATACTAAAAGGAAATTTAAAAATTTCTCTATACCATAGAATTGAATAATTCCACAAGTCACCTCATGGAGGATGAAACAAAACTATATACTTTAAAAAAAAGTGTACTTAAATGACCTTAGAATTAAGAGGCTTTGGGCCCTAGGTTTAGACACATATACAGCATAGATTCAAGTAGTGTGAGCTTGAATGGGTTATTTCTTCCAGCACCTTCCACTTGGAATACAGAAAGTGTTAAGTGACTATTTGTTCAGTGAATGAATGAATAATTATCTGCCAAAACCAAGTGCACATCAGTGGGGTCCCACTATATGGTTGAAGTGCTTCGTGACTTTACAGATCATTGAGCTGATAAAGTGAATGAACTCTGCTTAATTACAGAAATACAAATTTATCTTCAAATGTTCAGCATTATATTGCTTCATAACAAAGTACATCATTTGTATTAATAATGTGAGAAACTACTACTCCCAAGTGGTAATTGAGATGACAGTCAAATAAATATCACTTTTCATCCAACCACAGAAATTTATAAAGACAAAACAACCTAAAACTCATGCTTAACTATGGAATAGTTTCCTGCCCAAGGATATATGGTAGCTGTGATTGATGACAGTTTTTGAACAAGCTTGAAAAGGAAGTGGAAAGAAAGAATTACATAAACAGCATGTGACATGTTAGTACATGAAAAACCTGGTAAGAAATGTTAGTCCTAAATGATATTGGCCTTTGGATGGTAGTTGAGGTTAGATTTCAGGATGTTCAGAAGCCCTAAATGTGGTAAGGAAGAAAACATCTAAAGTGACTGCAGAAGAATATATCGGTTTCCAAGTTTAAGTTCCTTAGTCTTTAAGTTCACTCAAGTATACTTAGTTTTGAACAGGAAAAAAATGCATGCATAAGTTATGACAATCCCAAAACTTCTCAATACTGGTTTAAAAAAACAGAGGCCTAGAAAACCAAATAAAAAGAAGTGAATGCAATGTAAAATTAGATGTAATATCGACTATTGTAGATTTTACAAAGCTATTCTGATTTTCCACACAGTGAATTTATTCAGCTATGTTGTATCACAGAAGAGAATGATAACATGTCAACCAATAAGAACAGTTTACTTTTCAAATGAAATAAGTATGGTAGATATCTTTAAAATATTTTAAATTGAAGAAATTAAATGTGTTATCCCAGGATTTAGCAAATCTGCCTAAACTATATACCAAGTCATTTTAAGTAAACATAAACATTTAATCATACCAGATTCAAATGATTGACAATTTAAAGCCACACATATATACTGAACACTTATTTATTATATAAAAGACCTCTTGACCATGTTATGGAATAAAATTTTAGAAGCTTATGTAAAAGTCAACTGTTAAAGACCCTGAGAACACACTGGCATTGAGTAATAGACACACTAAAAACTCTGACAAAACAGTATATTAATAAGGTGGACAATCTGTGGCAGTATTCTTAGATTTTCAAGAATTAGTATGTTTTATTTAATACTTTGTATGTTTTTGTTGGTTTTGACCCCAGATTAGTGATCTGTTTTCAGTCTTCCCCATGTCGATAATCATAGCCCTTTTGTATTGGGATTAAGTCAGCTAAGAGAGTAGAAAAATCTTATTCTTTGAAATGTTAAACACATATATTGCTCATTTATTTTCATACTTTATTCCCAAAGCTTCTTTTGAAATATGCAGGTTACTAAAAGATGAGTGACACAGAGAGACTGTAGAGTATTTATTACTACAAACATATTAAAAGTTTATTATGGACTAACTGAAGTTTCCATGATTTACCTCTGTAAAAAGTTTAGGTCATCAAGCATGCCATATCTTCACAGCTGCTTGTTTATTGCTGTCTTTGTGATTGTGTATGTCTCAAATGTACTAAAGCTGAGGTCTTAAATAAGTGAACAGAATTGTTCAATGAATGAGATTATATCATTTTTTAAATAAAGAGTATTTAATACTGTGAATATATTGATAGAACTGTTTTCTGAGTTGCAATACAATGTTAATAAGAGGTGACGTGACATCTATGATGTTTCATAATGCAGGTTATGATATAATCTGTTTACCAAATTTGAAAATCAAACTAAAACTCACATGCACATTTGTTAAGAGTGTGCTGTCAGTTCAAAACTCTAAGACAACTAACAGGTAGTGATTACATATGAATCATGAAACAGAATTATAGAAAATTTTAAAATTAGAACCTTATTATACTGGTATCATGTATATGGATACTAATTACGTGTGAAAGTTCATTACCCCTGGATTACTCTCACCCAAAAGGTTTCAATTTTATAATGATTCGTGTTGTAGCCATTAAGTAAACTCTTTCACATGCCTTCCCTGAATGCCTTTTTTGGATTGAGTCCACCTTGAATAAAACTAAAGGAAGTAAAAAGAGCAGTACAGGGTGACTTTGTTCTCATAGTGACAAATGGAAAACTGAAACTATACACATCTATGAAAGACTTCAGCACTTCTCGAAGTAAGGTTTTTTTTTCCCCAAAGGAAAATGGAATTAAATTCCATTAAATCAAATGGAATTATATCTTCAAAACATGCTGCTTTACATTTTCTTTCTCACTCTTCCCTACTCTCTACTCTTTTAAATAATGAAAGAGCACAGAATTTTAATTTTATGGAGTCTCTATTCTATAAATCTAAAGTGAGGATTATACAAGTTGGGTTGTAAACCATTACATTACGATTCCACAAGCCTACTACGTTTTGATTCTCTAGAAATGCAGTTCAATCAGGTATATACCATATTTGCTCATATATAGATTACACATTTTTTTATTGAGAATGAAAATTATTCTATTTTCAGAAATTTTACATCAATTTGTTTTAAATCGTAAACAAATCATATATCTACTGAAATGCTAATTTCTTCATTAGAAAGAAGACTGTTTCCCTGGCTCCCTTGCCTCCAGCCTGTTTATCCATTTTCTCATGGAGAGAAAGTAACAGAAATATTTACTATTGGTGAAGCTGGGATTGTTTTTAAGAGAGAGAATGGTTTCACATATCTAATGTGCTAATGTACTAATCTATGATACAGATCTGAGTCTGTTTTTTAATATCTGCTTTAATGAAATAATTTTGTTATGGGAGTAAAGATAAGAAGGAAAGAGATTAACATCAAATATAATTAGGTTTTCAAGCATTTTAGAGATGATAGCACTTCGAAAATTTTTTGATCAGCTCTTAAATTCCTTTGTCAGTTGCTTTACTTTTTTTTCTTCTTTTTTTTTTTTTTTTTTGGCCTCACCCCGCAGCATGTGGGATCCTAGTTCCCCGACCAGGGATCGAACCCGGGTCCCCTGCATTGGAAGCACGGAGTCTTAACTACTGGACCACCAGGGAAGTCCCTGTCAGTTGCTTTAGAATTAGAATAGTTTGGCTTTTTAATTAAAGTGAATCTGATATCTAGCCAAAAGCTTGCCAATCACCAGACTTGAATATGAAAATAGTTTCTTTCTATGGTTTTTAATTTCTGTAGAAACCAAAGCTGTAATGTTTAGCAGGAGAAAATGAATATGACTTACTGATGGACTTCAAAGTTCTTTCAGCTTTTGAAAGGACACTCCTATGGAATAGACATGGAAGGTGGGACAGAGAACAGACAAAGAGATGAAGGAAAACCTATTTACTTCCAATTTGTCAAGATTCTTCATCCTTTTAGGCCATTTCACAGAAGCAAGGAGAGGAAGGGGCCACATTTATCTTCATACACTTGAGCATCAGTAGGACAAAGTGAGGAGTGGCCAGTGTTCTTTTCTGTAAAAGCAAAGGTTTAATTCACTCAAGTCATCACTGACTGCCAAACACTTTTTCTTCCCAAGCCTCCTATATATAGATAGAATATTTTACTTTCTCCATCTTCTTTAACAAAACAAATTTTTATAGATAGCATAAAGTTGAGCATTTCTGTAAGCAAGAAAATTAAAAATAGGCACTGATTATCTTAATATGTTTACAACAAATGAATATATTATTTTCAAAATGTATCTAAGTGAGAATTAAAATCATTGACACTTTAATAAATGATGTAAAGCTCAGTATAGAAATTGTATGTTTTTCCACCTTTCCTACTCAGCATTCCATTCCAGTGGGTTAAATGGGAAGGTATACTTTTGTCATCTTTATGTAAAATTTTTCTAGGAGTTATGTTAAGTATATCTAAACATATCTTCCACTATGTTGGAAAGGATAGTCTTCAATACTGTGGAGACAAAGAATAAAAGACTGAAAAGTACATCAGAATTTTGATGGCATTCAAGTCATAGCTAGTCTGTGTATTTAACAAATAAATGTATGTTATTTATGTTGTGTTTGTCAATGGAAAATAAAGTTGAATGTTCTGAAATGGCCCTGTCTTTCTTTCCTGATGCCAACTTATGTCAGGAATGTTTTACTGATAATTGCACTAAGTATTTTGCTGAAATCCTATTAGATTTGCTTTATCAAAATAATAGCATAGTATAATGCAATCAGTTCAGTTCAGTCACTCAGTCCTATCCAATTCTTTGCTATCCCATGGACTGCAGCACATCAGGCTTCCCTGTCCATCACTAACTCCTGTAGTTTACTCAAACTCATGTCCACTGAGTCTGTGATGCCATCCAACCCTCTCATCCTCTGTCATCCTCTACTCTTCCTGACTTCAATCTTTCCCAGCATCAGGGTCTTTTCAAATGAGTAAATTCTTTGCATCAAGTGGCCAAAGGATTGGAGTTTCAACTTCAACATCAGTCCTTCCAGTGAATATTCAGGACTGATCTCCTTTAGGACGGACTGGTTGGGTCTCCTTGCAGTCCAAGGGACACTCAAGAGTCTTCTTCAATACCACAGTTCAAAAGCATCAATTCTTCAGCACTCAGCTTTCTTAGACTCTAACTCTCACATCCATACATGGCTGCTGGAAAAACCATAGGTTTGACTAGATGGACCTTTGTCAGCAAAGTAATGTCTCTGCTTTTTATGTGCTATCTAGGCTGGTCATAGCTTTTCTTCCAAAGACCAAGCATCTTTTAATTTCATGGCTCCATTCATCATCTGCAGTGATTTTGGAGTCCAACAAAAGAAAGTCTGTCACTGTTTCCCCATCTATTTGCCATGAGGAGATGGGACTGGATGCCATGATCTTAGTTTTCTGAATGTTGAGTTTTAAGCCAGCTTTTTCACTCTCCTCTTTCATCAAGAGGCTCTTTAGTTCTTGTTCACTTTCTGCCATAAGGGTGGTGTCATCTGCATATCTGAAGTTACTGATATTTCTCCCAGCAATCTTGATTCCAGCGTGTGCTTCTTCCAGTCCAGCGTTTCTCATGATGTACTCTGCATATAAGTTAAATAAGCAGGGTGACAATATACAGCCTTGACATACTCCTTTTCCTATTTGGAACCAATCTGTTGTTCCATGTCCAGTTCTAACTGTTGCTTCCTGACTTGCATATAGGTTTCTCAGGAGGCAGGTCAGGTGGTCTGGTATTCTTCATCCCTCTTGAAGAATTTTCCACAGTTTGTTGTGATCCACACAGTCAAAGGCTCTGGAGTAGCCAATAAAGTAGAAGTAGATGTTTTTCTGGAAGTCTCTTGCTTTTTCTATGACCCAACAGTTGTTGGCAATTTGATCTCTGGTTCCTCTGCATTTTCTGAATCCAGCTTGAACATATGGAAGTTCTCGGTTCACATACTATTGAAGGCTTGCTTGGAGAATTTGGACCAATACTTTACTAGCATGTGAGATGAATGCAATTGTGCGGTAGTTTGAACATTCTTTGGCATTGCCTTTCTTTGGTATTGGAATGAAAACTGACCTTTTCCAGTCCTGTGGTCAGCTTTCCAAATTTGTTGACGTATTGAGTGCAGCACTTTCACAGTATCATCTTTTAGGATTTGAAATAGCTCAACTGGAATTCCATCACCCCCACCAGGTTTGTTTGTAGTGACACTTCCTAAGGCAAACTTGACTTCACAATTCAGGATGTCTGGCTCTAGATGAGTGATTGCACCATCGCAGTTATCTGGGTCATGAAGATATTTTTTATATAGTTCTGTGTATTCTTGCCATCTCTATTTAATATCTTCTGTTTCTTTTAGCTCCATACTGTTTCTGTCTTTATTGTGCCCACCTTTGCATCAAATGTTCCCTTGGTATCTCTAATTTGATGCCTATTCATTTGTAATCCAATTTTTTTGCTTTTAGTACAAAAGCACATTTATAAAGTATCCTAAATTTAATTCTCCCACTGTGGATTTGCATATAATCTATAGGCAGCCAACAAAAGAACTGTCCTTGTTCATAGTCAGTTCCTTTAGTAGATTTGTACATGGGTATTGGATGTGAGACTTGGACTGTGAAGAAGGCTGAGCGCCGAAGAATTGATGCTTTTTCACTGTGGTGTTGGAGAAGACTCTTGAGAGTCCCTTGGACTGCAAGGAGATCCAACCAGTCCATTCTGAAGGACATCAGCCCTGGGATTTCTTTGGAAGGAATGATGCTAAAGCTGAAACTCCAGTACTTTGGCCACCTCATGCGAAGAGTTGACTCATTGGAGAAGACTCTGATGCTGGGAGGGCTTGGAGGCAGGAGGAGAAGGGGATGACAGAGGATGAGATGGCTGGATGGCATCACTGACTCGATGGATGTGAGTCTGAGTGAACTCTGGGAGTTGGTGATGGACAGGGAGGCCTGGCGTGCTGTGATTCATGGGGTCGCAAAGAGTCGGACACGACTGAGCAACTGAACTGAACTGAACTGATTGGTGTGAGCTGACTACTAGTTGACATGAGTGTTGGACTACCTCACTACCCTGTTCATGTGTTCAGTAAGTTCACTCTACTTTTTCCTCCTTTGGTGAATAAAGAAGTTCTGTAGAACACAGGCTGCAAAACCAGGCTTATTAAAAGTAGCATGTCAACCTTGCTCTCTTTCCTCTAAGAAAAGGCATTTAGGGAGCACTCTGACGTAACCCCCCAACTAGATCTTATGATCTCTATGGTCTTTGTCTTGTGGCATTTCAGGTAAACATCATTACGGCTATCTTCTGGGAGGCCAAGAATTTCCACTAAAATTCTGATGATCCTACATGCCAGGAATGAGACATTGCTCAGTTTCATGTCCTTGGAGGACAGGCAGTCAGACATCCTTAGATATTTGGCTGCCCTGGGTCTATAGTTGCAGCAGGAAGAATCTTTAGCTGCAGCATGGAGCTCTTAGTTGTTGATGTGGGATTTAATTTCCCAACCAGGGATTGAACCCAGGGTCCCTGAATTGGGAGTGGAGAGTCTTAGTCACTGGATCACAAGGGCAGTTCCCTAAAACAGTCTTGAGTAAACCTATTTTGGAGGTAGGTACTCAGAATCCAAGCCAGTCCTCCAGCCTTGTTCTTTTCTTTCACATATATTTGCTGTGTACCTATAATGTGCTAAGCATTGTAGTAAGTGCAAAGACACAAGGATTTTAAAATAAATGAACATTGCTTTTAGTGAATTTATACTCTAGAAGGGGAATGGGAAGTAATTTGAACAGAGCTGCTATTGGGGTAAGCCTATAAGTACTATGTGGGGAAGGTAATGATGAAATAGGAAATAGTTTCATGTAGGAGATGACATTTAATTTGCATTTGGGTTCCTGTGTAGCTTAGTGGGTAAAGCATCTGCCTGCAATGCAAGAGACTGGGTTCAATTCCTGAGGTCAGGAAGTTCCCTTGGAGAAGGAAATGGCAACCCAGTCCAGTATTCTTGCCTGGAGAATCCCATGGACAGAGGAGCATGGCAGGCTACAGTTCAAGGGGTCGCAAGAGTCAGACACGAGTTAGTGCCTTTTTTTTTTTTTTTTTTTTTTGGACAAAGGAGTTGGTGTTAACCAGGAAGGCAGAGGCACATTTTAGAATATTCTTTCATTCCACTCTGCCCAAAGCAGTACAATTTACAAGTCATTCAAACTGATTAAATTGTAGTGGCCCACTAAAAAATGTGGTTCTGAATAGTGCATGCCTCTGTAATCTTGCAGAGTGGGGAAGAGGTCTTAGGACAGGATTTCTGAATCTTGGAACTATTGGCCCATTGGGGCAGAGAATTCTTTGTTGAGGGTATAGTATCCTGTACATTGTAAGCTGTTTAGCAGCTACTTATTGGATACCATTAATATTGCCCTAGTTGTGGAAATCAAAAATGTCCCCAGATATTGCCAAATGCACCATATGGGACATATTGGCTCATAGTTGAGAGTCTCTGCCTTAGGGCAAAGGCCATGGTCACCAAGAGGAGGCTATGTGTGTGGTTTGCTGGACAAGGTCATCTGTGGGATCTTGGTCCAGACGGGCACCATTCTGGCTTTTCCCAAGGAAGCAAGCACTAGAATGTCAGTTTGTGTCTGAATGCACAAAAATGTGGTGCTACCAGTACAACAATCTGGATCACCATGGGCCCTGATCCACTTCCGTAATCACAGAAACCTATTCACAAAGGAAGAGGTACAATTTCTTAGAAAGTATCATTTTTCCATTGATGCTCCAATCCTTATTTTGTTCTTGATAAGAGGGCCTAGGGTAATATGTCTCTCAAAGTGATATCTAAAGACAGTCCATTTCTCCCAGGACCTTAAAAAATATGTTAAGATTCCTCTTAATTCAGTTTACATTTCTAGGTAAGGTGCCTTAGCAAGAGAGACTAATTTACCAAATTTTGTCTTTAATGGAATTTTTTCACGGTCTATCTTAAAGAGTTGTAAGAGCTTTATTTAATCTGATATAAAATTTTTATTAAAGAGCAATCAAATTTGGGGCAAATGTCTCCTTATCAGTCTATGCCTTTCTGAGTTTGTGCCAGTCTGCAATATTTCAGGTATGAAGCTATTACCATACATTTTGATGACAGAATTCAAGTCCTGTGCTCTATATCTAAAATTTAAACTCTCAGTTCAGTTCATTCACTCAGTCATGTGTGACTCTTTGTGACCCCATGAACCACAGCACACCAGGCCTCCCTGTCCCTCACCAAATCCCAGAGTTCACCCAAACTCATGTCCATTGAGTCGGTGATGCCATCCAACCCTCTCATCCTCTGTCGTTCCCTTCTCCTCCTGCCCTCAATCTTTCCCAGCATCAGGGTCTTTTCAAATGAGTCAGCTCTTCTCATCAGGTGGCCAAAGCACTGGAGTTTCAGCTTCAACATCAGTCCTTCCAATGAACACCCAGGACTGATCTCCTTTAGGATGAACTGGTTGGATCTCCTTGGGAGTCTTCTGCAAACCACAGTTTAAAGAGATCAATTCTTTGGTGCTCAGTTTTCTTTATAGTCCAATTTTCACATTCATACATGACTACTGGAAAAACCATAGCCTTGACTAGACATACATTTGTTGGCAAAGTCATGTCTTTGCTTTTTAATATGCTCTCTAGGTTGGCCATAACTTTCCTTCCAAGGAGTAAGTGTCTTTTAATTTCATGGCTGCAGTCACTATCTGCAGTGATTGGGAAGTCCCCAAAATAAAGTCAGCCACTGTTCCCTCATCTATTTGGCATGATGTGATGGGACCAGATGCCATGATCTTTGTTTTCTGAATGTTGAGCTTTAAGCCAACTTTTTCACTCTCTTCTTTCACTTTCATCAAGAGACTCTTTAGTTCTTCTTCACTTTCTGCCATAAGGGTGGTGTCATCTGCATATCTGAGGTTATTGATATTTCTCCCAGCAATCTTGATTCCAGCTTGTGCTTCTTCCAGCCCAGCATTTCTCATGATGTACTGTGCATATAAGTTAAATAAGCAGGGTGACAATATACAGCCTTGATGTACTCCTTTTCCTATTTGGAACCAGTCTGTTGTTCCATGTCTAGTTCTAACTGTTGCTTCCTGACCTGCATATAGATTTCTCAAGAGGCAGGTCAGGTAGTGTGGTATTCCCATCTCTTTAAGAATTTTCCACAGTTAATTGTGATCCACACAGTCAAAGACTTCACCATAGTCAATAAAACAGAAATAGGTGTTTTTCTGGAACTCTCTTGCTTTTTCAATGATTCAGCGAATGTTGGCAATTTGATCTCTGGTTCCTCTGCCTTTTTTAAAACCAGCTTGAACATCTGGAAGTTCATGGTTCATATATTGCTGAAGCCTGGCTTGAGAATTTGAAGCATTACTTTACTAGTGTGTGAGATTAATTCTTCAATTTAAGTCTGAATTTGGCAATAAGGAGTTAATGATCTGAGCCACAGTCAGCTCTTGGTCTTGTTTTTGCTGACTGTATAGAGCTTCTCCATCTTTGGCTGCAAAGAATATAATCAATCAATCAATCAAAGAATATAATCAAATTCAGACTTAAATTGAAGAAAGTAGGGAAAACCACTAGACCATTCAGGTATGACCTAAATCAAATCCCTTATGATTATACAGTGGAAGTGAGAAATAGATATAAGGGCCTAGATCTGATAGATAGAGTGCCTGATGAGCTATGGAATGAGGTTCATGACATTGTACAGGAGACAGGGATCGAGACCATCCCCATGGACAAGAAATGCAAAAAAGCAAAATGGCTGTCTGGGGAGGCCTTACAAATAGCTGTGAAAAGAAGAGAAGTGAAAAGCAAAGGAGAAAAGGAAAGATATAAACATCTGAATGCAGAGTTCCAAAGAATAGCAAGAAGAGATAAGAGAGCCTTCTTTAGCAATCAATGCAAAGAAATAGAGGAAAACAACAGAATGGGAAAGACTAGAGATCTCTTCAAGAAAATCAGAGATACCAAAGGAACATTTGATGCAAACATGGGCTCGATAAAGGACAGAGATGGTATGGACCTAACAGAAGCAGAAGATATTAAGATGAGATGGCAAGAATACACAGAAGAACTACAAAAAAGAGCTTCACAACTCAGATAATCACCATGGTGTGATCACTGACCTAGAGCCAGACATCCTGGAATGTGAAGTCAAGTGGGCCTTAGAAAGCATCACTACGAGCAAAGCTAGTGGAGGTGATGGAATTCCAGTTGAGCTATTTCAAATCCTGAAAGGTGATGCTGTGAAAGTGCTGCATTCAACATGCCAGAAAATTTGGAAAACTCAGCAGTGGCCACAGGACTAGAAAAGGTCAGTTTTCATTCCAATCCCAAAGAAAGGCAATGCCAAAGAATGCTCAAACTACCGCACAATTGCACTCATCTCACATGCTAGTAAAGTAGTGCTTAAAATTCTCCAAGCCAGGCTTCAGCAATATGTGAACCATGAACTTCCTGATGTTCAAGCTGGTTTTAGAAAAGGCAGAGGAACCAGAAATCAAATTGCCAACATCCACTGGATCATGGAAAAAGCAAGAGAGTTCCAGAAAAACATCTACTTCTGCTTTATTGACTATGCCAAAGCCTTTGACTGTGTGGATCACAATAAACAGTGGAAAATTCTGAAAGAGATGGGAATACCAGGCACCTTATCTGCCTCTTGAGAAATTTGTATGCAAGTCAGGAAGTAACAGTTAGAACTGGGCATGGAACAACAGACTGATTCCAAATAGAAAAAGGAGTTCACCAAGGCTGTATATTGTCACCCTATTTATTTAACTTATATGCAGACTACATCATGAGAAACGCTGGGCTGGAAGAAACACAAGACGGAATCAAGATTGCCAGGAGAAATATCAATAACCTCAGATCTGCAGATGACACCACCCTTATGGCAGAAAGTGAAGAGGAACTCAAAAGCCTCTTGATGAAGGTGAAAGTGGAGAGTGAAAAAGTTGGCTTAAAACTCAACATTCAGAAAACAAAGGTCATGGCATCTGGTCCCATCACTTCATGGGAAATAGATGGAGAAACAGTGGAAACAGTGTCAGACTTTATTTTTCTTGGCTCCAAATTCACTGCAGATGGTGACTGCAGCCATGAAATTAAAAGATGCTTACTCCTTGGAAGGAAAGTTATGACCTACCTAGATAGCATACTCAAAAGCAGAGACATTACTTTGCCAACAAAGGTCCATCTAGTCAAGGCTATGGCTTTTCCTGTGGTCATGTATGGATGTGAGAGTTGGACTGTGAAGAAGGCTGAGCGCCGAAGAATTGATGCTTTTTCACTGTGGTGTTGGAGAAGACTCTTGAGAGTCCCTTGGACTGCAAGGAGATCCAACCAGTCCCTTCTGAAGGAGATCAGCCCTGGGATTTCTTTGGAAGGAATGATGCTAAAGCTGAAACTCCAGTACTTTGGCCACCTCATGCGAAGAGTTGACTCAATGGAAAAGACTCTGATGTTGGGAGGGATTGTGGGCAAGAGAAGGGGATGACAGAGGATGAGATGGCTGGATGGCATCACTGACTCGATGGACATGAGTTTGAGTGAACTCCGGGAGTTGGTGATGGACAGGGAGGCCTGGCGTGCTGCGATTCATGGGGTTGCAAAGAGTCGGACATGACTGAGTGACTGATCTGATCTGAGATGAATTCTATTGTGCAGTAGTTTGAGCATTCTTTGGCATTGCCTTCCTTTGGGGTTGGAATGAAAACTGACCTTTTCTAGTCCTGTGGCCACTGCTGAGTTTTCCAAATATGTTGACATATTGAGTGCAGCACTTTCACAGCATCATCTCTTAGGATTTGAAATAGCTGGATGCTTTCTAAGACCCACTTGACCTCAAATTCCAGGATGTCTGGCTCCAGGTCAGTGATCACACCATTATGGTTATCTGGGTCGTGAAGATCTTTTTTATACAGGTCTTCTGTGTATTCTTGCCACCTCTTCTTAATATCTTCTGCTTCTGTTAATTCCATACCATTTCTGTCGTTTATTGAGCCCATCTTTGCCTGAAATGTTCCCTTGGTAGCTCTGATTTTCTTGAAGAGATCTTTTCTTTCCCATTTTATTGTTTTCCTCTATTTCTTTACATTGTTCACTGAGTAAGGCTTTCTTATCTCTCCTTGCTATTCTTTGGAGCTCTTCATTCAGATGCTTATATCTTTCCTTTTCTCCTTTACCTTTCACTTCTCTTCTTTTCACAGCTATTTGTAAGGCCTCTTCAGACAGCCATCTTGCCTTTTTGCATTTCTTTTTCTTGGGGATGGTCTTGATACCTGTGTCCTGTACAATGTCACTAACCTCTGTCCATAGTTCATTAGGCACTCTCTCAGATCTAGTCCCTTAAATCTTCTTCTCACTTCCACTGTATGATCATAAGGGATTTGATTTGGGTCATTCCTGGATCGTTTAATGGTTTTCCCCAGTTTCTTCAATTTAAGTCTGAATTTAGCAATAAGCAGTTCATGATCTGAGGCACAGTCAGCTCCTGTTCTTGTTTTTGCTGACTGTATAGAACTTCTCCATCTTTGCCTGCAAAGAATATAATCAGTCTGATTTCAGTGTCGACCATCTGGTGATGTCCATGTGTAGAGTCTTCTCTTGTGTTGTTGAAAGAGGGTGTTTGCTATGACCAGTGTGTTCTCTTGGCAAAACTCTATTAGCCTTTGCTCTGCTTCATTCTGTACTCCAGGGCCAAATTTGCCTGTTTCTCCATGTGTTTCTTGACTTCCTACTTTTGCATTCCAGTCCCCTATAATGAAAAGGACATCTTTTTTGGGTGTTAGTTCTAAAAGGTCTTGTAGGTCTTCATAGAACCATTCAACTTCAGCTTCTTCAGCGTTACTGGTTGGGGCATAGACTTGGATTACCGTGATATTGAATGGTTTGCCTTGGAAATGAACAGAGATCCTTCTGTCATTTTTGAGATTGTATCCAAATACTGCTTTTTGGACTCTTTTGTTGACTATGATGGCTATTCCATTTCTTCTGAGGGATTCCTGCCCACAGTTGTAGGTATGGTCATCTGAGTTAAATTCACCCATAGGTTGCATGAAATAAAAAGTTGAAAAACTTAAACCCTAACTCTGGTCAAAATTAAAATTAACATGAAGGTACTCATTAATCTACTGTAAATTTCTTAGGTAAATTAAGAAAGGACTATGGATAATAAGTGCTTATGCCTAAGGTTCTTATGCAATCTTTTTAAAAGGCTTTGAATATTTCATATCAGGTTGTTGGAATTCGATTTTGAAAAGAGCATTGGAAGAAAATAATTCTGAAACCATTACCACCAACTGAGGCCTTTTGAAATCAGATTTAACTAGAAGTACCCAGTAGAACAGGATTCCCAGGGACACTAGTGATAAAGAACCCACCTGCCAATGCAGAGATAGTAAGAGATGTGGGTTTAATCCCTGGGTTGGAAACATCCCATGGAGGAGATCATGGCAACCCACTCTAGTCTTCTTGCCTGGAGAATCCCATGGACAGAGGAACCTGGCAGACTACAGTCCACAGGGTCTCACAGAGTTGGACATTATTGAAGTGACTTAGCACAGCATGCACGCTGAATAGAACGCTAGTTCTTAAACACTGTTGGTCAGAGACACCTCTAATAGTCTGGTGAAAGGTTTGGATCTCTTTCTCACAAAAAGTACACAGAATTTCTATTTTTTATAGTGTCAGAGATTATGCAGTCCTCCCAAATTCTGTCTACAGATGTCCTGGAAATTTATAGACACAGGTTAAGAATTCTTGCTGTGAGAGAATTTTTGTGATTTAAGGAACCTCACAAGTTTCCATGTTTGGTTAGAAAGCTAAAATCCAAAACTGGAGCTAGATCAACATAATTACTTCCCTGTGAATGCCAAAACTCCTTGACTTCTCATTGTATGCCCATAACAGTAAATCAACATAATGGGGGGGTATAAATATTTTTAAAAATTATTTTTAAAATAATTTTAAAAAATTGGCATCATGTGGGGAAAAAAATAACATAATCCTAACCAGAAGAGGAGCATTATAGGTTATTTGCCCAAAACAGGTTGAAAAATAAAAGGACCATTATTTAAATAAAGAATTACATCTCTTCCAATGACACATTTGCCTTCCACAGAGCTTATTTTCATTCTGTCTTGTGTTGATCCCACAAGAGAGATTTAAAACCAAGCTATTAAAAAAAATAAATTAAAAATAATATCCCACCAGAAAAATGAAACCTTGAAAATGGTTAGAATATAATTTCTTATTATTTTCTGTTATATAACTTTGTTATGATACATATATGAATAAATACATATTTACACTTATGCAAGTACTCCATTTTTGTGTTGCTATTTAGAATGAAAGCAACAAGGAGGACTTATCGATTGAACCTTTCAGTAAAATGCAAGGTATACACTTTCAGACCTTTTTACAGATGTAAAATTAATGATGCTTTAAGCCAATGCTTGAAGCTATTAGTGGAATGCAGTATTGATGTTTATAGTTTGTATTTCACTAAAGGGAAATGTCTGGAACAATTAATGACATTTATCTTTGCATTTTTCTTGCCTTAGTGAGGAAAAAGAAAATGCCACCTTTCAGCACTGAAATATTTATATTTTGGAAACAGCAATTTGATACCAGTGCATCCTACATTCTGGATGTGGTTACATGAATTGGACAACTGTAGATAGTGTGCATGAAATTGCAAGCTGATTTTCAAATGTCAGTGGTTTGGAGTCTTCTTAGAAGATCCATGAAAAGCCATTTCAAGAGGAAAAGCAATTGTGCTTTGTTACTTTCAACATTCCTTGACTGTTATTTATTTATTCTTTTGCCTAGTGTCTTTAAGAATTGCAGTGACAGAATTTACTATATTTGAAAAATTTTGGAGAAATAATATCGATTTCTTGCCAAGTTCTAAAGGGGAGCTACTGCCTCAAAAGTTTTGCAATCTTAGTTAGATGTGCATGACTCCTCTCCTTATCACAGACTTTCTCCCACCATGGCCATTTTGAATATTCTTGTTACTATCCCTTCAGCAGAATTATCATTGAAACCTGAAATAATTCATTTATTAATTTAATTAATATTTGATCGCTACTAGGAGATTGTGTGTTTAAAATACTTCAAAGCAGTTTTAGTGGTAAAGAATCTGCCTGCCAATGCAGGAGACAGTAAGAGTTTTGGGTTCTACCCCTGGGTCAGAAAGATCCCCTGGAGGAGGAAATGGCAACCCACTCCAGCATTCTTGCCTGGAGAATCCCATGGACAGAGGTGCTGGATGGGTTATAGTCCATGGGGTTGCAAAAGAGTTGGATACAACTGAGTGACTGAACACACACACACACTTCATCTAAACTACCAAATCCTGTATTAGGTATTAGATGATAAATCTCATTTACTTCTTTGAGTGGTTACCAAACTAGTGGTTACCAGCAGGAAGAGGGAAAGGGGAGGAGAGAAAGGAAAGGAGGCTCGGAAATATTACAAAGATTGGATTGTGTAGATTTTCATACACTTGGGTTTATAAATATGTGTGTGTGTGTGTGTGTGTGTGTGTGTGTGTGTGTGTGTGTATGGGATGTCCATTATATATCCAATGTATATTTCTTTTCTTAAAAAAGTTTCATTTTTAATCAAAATATATATGTTCATCCCTTTCAAAAGTCAAATGGCACTAAAAACTTATGATGACAGCTGAAGGATAAAGATGTGGTATGTACAATGGAATACTACTCAGCCATTAAAAAGAATGAACTATTGCCATTTGCAGCAACATGAATGGACTTGGAGGGCTTTATGCTAAGTGAAATAAGTCAGACAGAGAAGGATAAGTACTTTATGATCACTTATATGTGCAATCTAAAAAATACAACAAATAGAAAAGAGGCAGACTCACAGATACAGAGAACAAACCAGTGGTTACCAGCAGGAAGAGGGAAAGGGGAAGGAGGGAAAGGGCAATATAGGAATAGGGGATAAGTAAAAGGATTGTGATTATATGAAACTTTTGAAAATTATAAAGTACTATAGAATTTAAAGGGTTTCCTAGGTGGTGTAGTGGTAAATGGTCCACCTGTCAATGCATGAAATGCAGGAGGCAAAGAGTTGGACATGACTGAGCAGACAAGCATAGAATGTAAAGAATCTTTCACTCAATAAAAAAGTTTATTATAATACCCACACTCCTTATTCTAAGCCTCTCCCCACCACCCTGCTCTCCAAACAACTCTAATACTTTGTGCTTTTTTTCAACATTTCTTCTGGCATATACTATTATATTTTTAAATAATGTATTTATGTTGCTGTGTCCTGATTCATCAACTTTGGACCTTATAGGTTGATTTTCTATTTTCCTGGATTTAACTCTCTCCTCACTGATTGTCCCATTATGGTTATAATGCAATTTATTAACACATTTCAGTGTTTTCATTTTTATGGCAATGTAAATAACCTTAATTGCAGAATCAGTAGAACCATCATCATGTTTCCTTTCTTGGACATGTTTTTTATTTTCTAGAGTCAAGAACTTACCAAGTTAAATTTGTTTAACTTTCTTTGCGCTAATAACTAAATCTTAACAGCTTTCCAGGTGTTCAAACCTATCCAATAATCTTTACCTCTTTTAGAGTAAAATTTTTTAAAAGTTGCTCCTCAATTCAGCATATTGCCTCTTTTTTATGAGGTACCCCATTTCCTAGTGGGCTTCCCTTGTGGCTCAGCTGGTAAAGAATTCGCCTGCAATGCAGGAGACCTGGGTGTGATCCCTGGGTTGCGAAGATTCCCTGGAAAAGGGAATCTTTTACAGGGTAGAAAGTGGGTAGAAAGGCTACCCACTCCTGTATTCTGGCCTGGGGAATTCCATGGACTGTTTAGTCCATGGGGTCGCAAAGAGCTGAACACGCCTGAGCAACTTTCACTTTCACTTTATTTCCTAGGCACTTCTGAGGTGGCACCAGTGGTAAAGAATCTGCCTGCCAATGCAGGAGATGCAGGTTTGATCCCTGGGTCAGGAAGATCCCTTGGAAGGGGTCATGGCAACCCACTCCAGTATTCTTGCCTGGAGAATCTCATGGACTGAGGAACCAGGCAGGCTACAGTCCACAGGGTCGCACGGAGTTGGACATGATTGAAGCAACCTGGCATGCACCCAAGCTGTTTTCTAGATCTCTTGTCTTGGTATTTCTGAAAAATTCACTCATTTGATCACATGTGCTTTTAAAAGGGCTTTTTAATAGAAAAAAAAAATGTAAGGAACCAAACTCCTAGAAAAGAAAATGGTCATAAATAAACATGAACACTAATAATAATAGTGATAATAATAGTAGAGGCAGATATCATTTTATGAGCACATATATTATACATGTGGCTTCCGTGGTGGCTCAGTGGTAAAAGAATCCACCTGCAATGCAGGAGATGCAGATTAGATCCATGGGTTGGGAAGATCTCCTGGAGGAGGGTATGGGCACCCACTACAGTATTCTTGCCTGGATAATCCAATGGATGGAGGAGCTTGGTGTGCTACAGTCTATAGGGTTGCAGAGTCAGACACAACTGAAGTGACATGTTATCAAATTCTCAAGCCAATGCCACAAAGTAGGCGCTATTATCACCACCTTCCAGATGAGAAGTCTGAGGCTCCAGGAGGGTAAATCACAAGGCCAAGTCCACAGAGTTAATGAAAAGTTTGGCTAGGATTCTTAACTTATTTCAGGTTAGAATATAATTGCCACAAATTCCCTTTGTGAAGAATTTCTATTGTAGTTATTTTCTGAAGCATGAAATTTATCGTGGAGAGATGCTCTAAGGCCCTAGGAAAGAAAGGCTTTCACTCTGTTTCAAGGCCTGGGCATTTTCAAGCTGCCAGAAACAATCATGTAAGGTGTTTTTTGTTTTGTTTTGTTTTTTTTCAACCAGACAGATTAGATACAGCAAACAAGATTTTCAGCAAAAATATAGTCCTTATGTCAAATCTGGGCGTGTGCACACTGCTGCAAACACTCAGACCCTTCCTTGTTAGATGCGGGCCACTTCTTTAGTAGATGGTTGCAGAAAAAGAGGGCACTTCCTCCTGCTGCCTTTTTAGCTTTTCCTTATGCTAAAGGCCAAGGGAGATTATTGATGCTTTTGAACTGTGGTTTGGACAAGACTCTTGAGAATCGCTTGGACTGCAAGGTGATCAAACCAGTCAATTCTAAAGGAAATCAGTCCTCAATATTCATTGGAAGGACTGATGCTGAAGCTGAAGCTCCAATACTTTGGGCTCCTGATGAGAAGAACTGACTCACTGGAAAAGACCCTGATGCTGGGAAAGATTGAAGGCAGGAGGAGAAGGGGACAACAGAGGATGAGATGGTTCGATGGCATGACTGAATTGATGGACATGAGTTTGAGCAAGCTCTGGGAGTTGGTAATGGACAGGGAAGCCTGGCATCCTGAAGTCCATGGGGTCACAGAGTCGGATGTAACTGAGCGACTGAACTGAACTGAAGAGATTATCATAATCTGGGCTATTAAATATACATCTCTTTCAGTCCTTTTGTTTTTCATTTCTTGTTTGTTTGTTTGTTTTTCCTTTCACACTTCCTTTCCTACTTGTAAGGTAACTTAAGATCAGGCTTATTGAGAAAGTGTTTACTTCCTAATGACAGGCTTTCCTTTGAGAATGTGTAAAACTCAGGACAGGCAAGAGGGAGAGCAGACCATTGTCAGCAGTGAAATGATCCTGTTTATCACCTGTTTAATTTTGAAATTTGCTCTACCTTCTTCCTGCAAAATCCAATGCTCTTTCAGAATGGAGCATATTTTAGAAAGGGAAATGCTGTCCCCAGTTTCTGAGTCTTTCTTCCCTTGCTGCTGGCAAGCAAAATCTACTTGGTGTATCTGACATTTTATTCCTTCACCAGTTTTCTGTTCAACTGGCTGCTCTGTTTTCCACAGAACTAGTTAGGCTGATTAAAACAGTGCAGAACATTTTGCTCAAAGGAATAATATCTCCGCAAGATCTTCAAAACTTGAATTCTATGTTAACAAGTGAATTCAAATGGTAACCCATCAATAGCAGTTTAACTTGAGACAATGAAAAAAGATCATTGTATTTTGGAATTTATCTTTGGTCTAATTTTGCAACAATCAGGGGTCAATTAACAATTATTCGGAACAGACTGACATGTCAACCCAATGACATGTATGCTATGCTATGCTATGCTAAGTCACTTCAGTCGTGTCCGACTCTGTGCGACCCCATAGACGGCAGCCCACCAGGCTCCCCCGTCCCTGGGATTCTCCAGGCAAGAACACTGGATTGGGTTGCCATTTCCTTCTCCAATGCATGAAAGTGAAAAGAGAAAGTGAAGTTGCTCAGTCATGTCCGACTCTTAGCGACCCCATGGACTGCCGCCTACCAGGCTCATCCGTCCATGGGATTTTCCAGGCAAGAGTACTGGAGTGGGGTGCCATTGCCTTCTCCTAATGACATGTATATCTTTATTTAATTTTTTTTTAAATTTTTTACTAACCCAGGAGTTAACTAAACCAGATCAAATGAATCACTGCTTAGGGCAAATGTTTGAAGGATAAATTCCCTTCTGGCTGCCAAATTTTATGTAATTTGCCTGAGAAATAGAGCCTGAAGATCTTCGTAATGGTTTGTGGTTAATAATAACATAACTTTTAAAATAATGTAGTAATTTATGAACCTCATTTCAGAAAAGTAAGTCTTCTTAAGAGAATGGGTTCGGGGGTAAAAATGTAATAACAATGAATGATGACATTACTTGAAATTTCTTAATGGGAAACACCATTTTCCATTTCATTGGACAGAGAATGATCTACTCCAACTTAGAGTATTTTTCTCAGTTGTGAGATACAACCATTTGGAAGGGAGAGTGATATCCTTGGAGAAAGTCAAGAGGCAACTAGGATGCTAAATAAATTAGGAGGAACTTCATTTGGATGAGAAGTGTCATGGTCAGATTACCTTCAGAGGTATGAAAGGATAGGTTTTGGAGTCAGACCTGGATCAAATGTTGGGTTAATAGCTATGGAACCTGAAAGTGATTCCTTAAACTCTGTAAGATTTTTGAATCCTATTTTGAAGACTGGGACTTTTTGCACTTACTTTATAGGGTAGCTGTAAAGATTAAATGTGTAAATATTCCAGATGTGTGGTGGGTATGATAAATATGCATAAATATGCAGAGGTCATTGTTATTGATGTTATATTAATAGTGGCAATAGTGTTGTAAGAAGGGGGACCCCTTCCAGGGCCAGAAACTGGCTCTTGTCTAACACTCGGAAATGAATTGGCTGAGGAGACACATGTGCTGACAAAGCAAGAAATTTTATTAGGAAAGGGCATCCAGGTGGAGAGCAGTAGGGTAAGGGAACCCAGAACTGCTCTGCTGTGTGGCTCTCGGGATTTATGGTGATGGGATTAGTTTCTGGGTGGTCTTTGGCCAATCCTTCTAGTTCAGAGTCTTTCCTGGTGGCGCACGCATGGCTCAACCAAGATGGATGCTAGCGAGAGGGATTCTGGGAAGTGCACGGACACGCGGTGTCTCCTTTAGACCTTTCCTGAACTCTTCCGGTTGGTGGTGGCTTATTAGTTCTGTATTCCTTATCAGGATCTCTTGTCATAAAACAACTCATGCAAATAGTTACTATGGTGCCTGGCCAGGGTGGGCGGTTTCAATCAGTGTGCTTCCCCTAACAATAGTAGCCACAGTAACAATATTAATTGCTTGAGGAATTCATAAACCATATTGGGAATGTAGAGAAAGACATCTCAACCTCTGTAGTAATTCCTTAATATTACTGTGGGAGACTTAAACATATAGCATTGTGTTTGAGAGGATGGGCACTGATATTAGACTAAATATGGTGCCACATCCTAGTTCTGTTAATTTCTTAGTAGGCTGACTTTAATCAAGTTAATTAACCTAATCTTTCTAAACCTCAGTTTCTTTTAACTATAAACGAGGATAATAATTTTATCTAAAATTTAACAGATTTATTGCAAACATTCAATGAAACAGTGCATGCAAGTGTTTACTTACTGCCTGGCATATAATAAACACTCAATAAATGGTTATTATTATGCTACTCTAAATTATGATCACCAATACTAAAATCAAGCTCAGAAGACTTTAACTTGGCTCAGTTTCCATCTTAGGCTGAATGTCTTCACAGGTATACACATTTTACTCAAATTTCTTAAGACTTGGGGTAAAAAAAAAAAAAGAATGTGGATCAACTCTATGGGAAGTAGGACTAAAAAGAAAAATAAAGAAATTTAACTAAGTTTTCTTTGTGACTTTTAAGTGTATATATTTGCGAGATAAGGAAATGACTCCAGGGGCACAGAAGAGGTATTTTGTTTATTTATTTATCTCCCAGTTTTATCGAGATATAATTGACATAGAGCATTGTATTAGTTTGTGCTGTACAATATAATGATTTGATACATGAATATATTGTAAAATGATGACCACAAATAGTCTGGTTAATATTTATCACTTCAAACCATTATAATTTTTTTCTTGTGATAAAAATTTTTAAGATTTACTCTCAGGAACTTTCAAATATAAACATAGTACTGTATAGTCACCAGGCTGTACATTATATCCTCAGAATTTATTTTCTTATAACTAGAGGTTTTTACTTTTTGACCAACTTCATGTATTTCCCCAACTCCCCACCCCTACCTCTGGTGGCCATCCACCTGTTTCTGTTTTCTGAGTTTGGTTTTTTGGATTCTGAATATAATTGAAGTCCTAGAGTATTAGTCTTTCTCCATCTGATTTTCTTTACTTAGCATAATTCCCTCAAGGTCCATCTGTGTTGTTGTAAATGGCAAGATTCCCTTCTTTATTAGAGTTGAGTGATATATATATATATATGTGTGTGTGTGTGTGTGTGTGTGTGTATGTATGTGTATATATACATACACATATATAGAAGAAAGTTAATATACTCATCTCTTAATGGACAGATTGTTTCCATTCCTTCAGTTCAGTTCAGTCACTCAGTTGTGCCTGACTCTTGTGACTCCACGGACTGCAACACACCTGGCTTCCCTGTCCATCACCAACTCCCGGAGCTTACTCAAACTCATGTCCATCAATTCAGTCATGCCATCCAACCATCTCATCCTCTGTCGACCACTTCTCCTCCAACCTTCAATCTTTCCCAGTATCAGGGTCTTTTCCAATGAGTCAGTTCTTCACATCAGGTGGCCGAAGGATTGGAGTTTCAGCTTCAGCATCAATCCTTCCAATTAATATTCAGGACTGATTTCCTTTAGATTGACTGGTTGGATCACCTTGCAGTCCAAGAGACTCTCAAGAGTCTTCTCCAACACTACAGTTCAAAATTATCATTTCTTTGGCACTCAGCTTTCTTTATAGTCCAACTCTCACATCCATACGTGACTACTGGAAAAACCATAGCTTTGACTAGATGGACCTTTGTTGACAAAGTAATGTCTCTGGTTTTTAATATGCTGTCTAGGTTGGTCATAGCTTTTCTTCCAAGGAGCAAGCATCTTTTAATTTCATGACTGCAGTCATCATCTGCACTGATTTTGGAGCCTAAGAAAAGAAAGTCTGTCACTGTTTCCATTGTTTCCCAATCTATTTGCTATGAACTGATGGAACCAGATGCCATGATCTTAGTTTTCTGAATGTTGAGTTTTAAGCCAACTTTTTCTGTCTCCTCTTTCACTTTCATCAAGCGGCTCTTTAGTTCTTCTTCACTTTCTGCCATAAGGGTGGTGTCATCTGCATATCTGAGGTTATTGATATTTCTCCCGGTAATCTTGATTCCAGTTTGTGCTTCTTCCAGTCCAGCATTTCACATGATGTACTCTGCATATAAGTTAAATAAGCAGCCTTAGTGTACTCCTTTCTCAATTTGGAACCAGTCTGTTGTTCCATGTCCAGTTCTAACTATTGCTTCTTGACCTGGATACAGATTTCTCAGGAGGCAGGTCAGGTGGTCTGATATTCACATCTCTTTCAGAATTTTCCACAGTTTGTTGTGATCAACACAGTCAAAGGCTTTGGTGTAACCAATAAAGCAGAAATAGATGTTTTTCTGGAACTCTCTTGCTTTTTCTAGGATCCAACGGATATTGGCAATTGGATCTCTGGTTCCTCTACCTTTTCTAAACCAACCTGAACATCTGGAAGTTCATGGTTCATGTACTGTTGAAGCCTGGCTCGGAGGATTTTGAGCATTACTTTGCTAGTGTGTGAGATGAGTGCAATTGTGTGGTATTTTGAACATTCTTTGGCATTGCCTTTTTTGGGATTGGAATCAAAACAGACCTTTCCCAGTCCTGTGGCCACTGCTGAGTTTTCCAAATTTGCTGGCATATTGAGTGCAGCACTTTCACAGCATCATCTTTCAGGGTTTGAAATAGCCTCAGCTGGCATTCCTTCACCTCCACTAGCTTTATTCATAGTGATGCTTCCTAAGGCCCACTTGACTTCACATTCCAGGATGTCTGGCTCTAGGTGAGTGATCACACCATCATGGTTATCTGAGTTGTGAAGATGTTTTTTGTACAGTTCTTCTGTGTATTCTTGCCACCTCTTCTTAATATCTTTTGCTTCTGTTAGGTCCATACTATTTCTGTCATTTATTGTGCCCATCTTTGTGTGAAAAGTTCCCTTGGTAGCTCTAATTTTCTTGAAGAGATCTCTAGTCTTTCCCATTCTATTGTTTTCCTCTATTTCTTTGCATTGTTTGCTGAGGAAGGCTTTCTTATCTCTCCTTGCTACTCTTTGGAACTCTGCATTCAAATGGGTATATCTTTCCTTTTCTTCTTGCCCTCAGCTTCCACGCCTTAGGTTTTGTTAATAATGCTACCATGAACATGGGAGTGCAGGTATCTCTTTGGGATGTTGATTTTGTTTCCCTCAGATATATATCTAAAAGTGGAATTACTAGATCATACGGCAATTCTAGCTTTAATTTTTGAGGGATACAAGAAAGTTAATCTGAAAAGTCCTTGTAACAACTGCAAGTAGAACCCAGGAAAAAATAACAAGTCATATAAGCAGAGAGTTTGTTTCAGGATAGCAACTTTTGTCTGAAAAGCAACAAATAGGGTCTGGTGAAATTGTTAATGCTTTCTCGCCACTATCTAATATAGACAAGTATAACACATACCTCTCTCCTCAACTTTTTAATCTGTGAAGGACAATGGGGACAATAATTTCTAATTTATAGGTTGACTGTAAATCCTAGAAGAGATAATGCATGCAAACTATCTGATATACATGCCAGATTAAATCATTATCAACATCACAGTCATCATTTCATGTGCAAAATCCTCATAGATTCACCACAACCAAGTAAAACAATACTTTATTTCTGGGTGACTTAAGATCATTTATTTTTCTTCAGTTGTAAATTTTTGGACTGTGATGCATTTGGAATAAAATACAAATAAGAGACATTAAATTATTTTAAATTAGAGTAAAATTAATCTTTTTCCTTTTAGTACATGGAATGAAGGCAATAACAAATTGGTCCTTAGTGCAACTGTTACTTCCCAGCAATGAATATATCTACAAAGAAAGAAATGAGAATATGACTATTTGTGTTGGATTTTGATAGATTTTCCCTGGAAAAGGAAATGGCAACCCACTCCAGTACTCTTGCCTGAAAAATTCCATGGATGGAGGAGCCTGGTGGGATACAGTTCATGGGGTCACAAAGAGTCGGACACTACTGAGCGACTTCACTTCACTTGACAGATTTTGATCATTGATTAAGTGAATGATTGCTTGGTTTATTTAACATTCACACATGTGCTTGGTTTATTTAACATTCACACATGTGCTTCGTGTGCTGTGTGTGCTTAGTTGCTTAGTCATGGCCAACTCTTTGTGACCCCATGCACTGTAGCCCTCCAGGCTCCTCTGTCCACGGGGATTCTCCAGGCAATAGTACTGGAGTGGGTTGCCATGACCTCCTCCAGGGGCTCTTTCCAACCGAGGTATCAAACCCAGGTCTCCCTCATTGTGGCAGACTCTTTACCATGTGATCCATCAGGGAAGGCCACACATCTTTACTGAGACCCTATATGGGTCAGTGTCTTGAAGGACTAAGGCTTGTCATTCGGACATACCACATTTAAATTCTCTGTTTATTCCAAGTGAAGTACCAATTTTCATCCATTACACTTAAGACTTAAAAATGTTTCTCAAAGTGTAAATAGGTTTACTTTTTCTTTTCATTCTAATTAGAATATATTCATATAGGATTCAAGCAATGACGAAGAACAAAGACGAAGGACAAATGTCCAATACTACTACACCACTCAAAGTAAACCATTGTAAATTTGTGTGTATGTGTGTTTTAATCAGTATCCTTTCAAATACTTGTCTTTACAAGTTTCTTCTCAAATCTGGCTGCCTCTAAGAACAGTGGTGAGATTCTGTCACACGTTTGAAGGAGTGTGACATGAAATAGAGTCTTATATCATATTCCCTGTAGGTTGGACTGATATTTACAGGAAGAAATTATAGAAAAAGATTTTGACTTAATCTAAAGAGATGCCAAAGCCATGTGTTCAAAGGTGGAAAGGTCTACCTTAGTAAGTAATGAGTTTCTATTGCTGCAAATGTTCAAGCAAATACCAGGAAACACTAATGACTTCACTGTAGAAAGAGTGGATATGAATACTTTAAGTCTGCTTCCAACTCAGCAGTCTATAATTTTATGCATGAAACCAGTCACAAAATGACCAAAATGTTTGAAAAGATGAGACAGAAATTTCTCTGAATTTAGCTGTTGAGTCTAGTGCTCTGCTTCTAACCCCATTTGTATGTATTTTATATTCTGCCTCATTCAACACTAAGTGACACTTTTGTGACACTAACTGAATCACAGTTGGACCTAATCTCAAAGCCAGCCTTTCAAGTTCTCTGTATTCACTTATAAGTTTACAACATTTTTTGAAAACAGGAATGTTACATTAAAAACCAATAAAATGAGAATGTTATATTAAAAACAAGAATGTTATATTAAAAAAGAGAGCAACAGCAATTATTTTCCAATTAAATCAGAATATCTAGTGGCCTTATTATCAATGACTTTATTACCTGGAGTATCTCATTATCCTCATTAAATATGAAAACTGCCAAGATTATGAATTTGGCAAAAGTCAGCTTGTTATCTGATCATTTACTACATGTAATATACATATTTTAGAAGAATAATCTGAGCGTGAATAATATTTATCAAATTTTTGGACATTATCAATACTATTTAGTGGGTTTTCTTTTAAGATTAATGATGAATAAAAAAGAAACATATTTTTAAATTATTCATTTGGTGTTAAAGAATCTTTTAAAATTTAAAATAACTATAAGAAATCAGTACAATTACATATTGAGTTTTGTTTTGTTTCTTAAATCAGGGGAATTATTTCTAAAGAAAACATTTCATTTTCAGAGGGTGGGATGGAATAAGTCATGTTTCTAGTTAAGTTAAGCCTAAAAGAAACATATTATTTATTTATTTATCATAATTCTTAACAAGGTTAGAAATCATTACAACTTTCTGGAAACACAGAATCAGACATTGCCATTCTGGCTGAAAGTGTTGAAATTGCTGGCATCATTATTGCTCCCTGAAGACATCAGGCAGGTTTGTAACATCATCAATGGGAAAGAAGTGGACAGTCTATGGAAAGAATTTGGGGATTCAAAGACATTAGGTTTGCTCCCTGGTCCTTGACTTATTGGCTACGTGACTGGACAATTTTTTTTTTTTTTTATCTTGTGCTTGAACAATTTTTTTATCTCTTTTTGCCCCTGTTTACTTAAATGTAAATTGGAGATAATGACTCACAGCATGATGAAAGGAAATAGATAATACATCTACAAAGCAGAGTAGAACTCAATCACTTATAGCCAGTATTAACAATAACACTACTTGCATTTGCAAAAATGCATTATGCTGCCTTCAGGAATAATATTAGTTGTAACTGTGATAACAATATGATACTACTAAATATTAATACTTACAAATATTAATACTTACAGAATTCTTCTGTAATTTCTAAAACATTTAGCATATGTATTGGAGTTGACAAAAAAGTTTGTTAGGGTTTTTCATAAGCTGTTATGGAAAAACCTGAATGAACTTTTTGACCAACTCAAATAATTTTATTTGATCAAACTATAAGGTAGATAAAGAAATATTATTATTATTAATACTTTACAGGTAAAAACTAAGACTAGATGGATATAAGCTTGGGGAAGATCCCCTGGAGGAGGAAATGGCACCCCATTCTAGTACTCTTGCCTGGAAAAATCCCATTAGCAGAGGAGTCTTGGGGTTACAGTTCATAGGGTTGCAAAGAGTCAGACATGACTGAGCGTGCATGCATGCATAAAACAAATAAGTCATGGGGAGGTAATGTACAGCTTGTTGGCTTTCATTAATAATATGGAATTGTGAATTTGAAAGTTTGCTAAGAGAGTATATCTTAAAAGTTATCATTGGGACTTCCCTGGCAGTCCAGTGTTTAAGACCCTGTGCTTCCAGTGCAGAGGATTCGAGTTCAATCCCTAGTTGGAGTAACTAAGATCCCACATGCCATGGGGCAACTAAGGCCACACACCACATCTAGAGAAAGCCTAAGTGCTGCAACAAAAGAAGAAAAGCTCTCATCACAAGAAAAAAAAAATCGCTTAACTACATGTGGTGGTGGATGCTAAGTAGACTTATTGTAGTGATTATTTTACAGTATATACAAATATCAAATAATGTATACCTGAAACTAATGTGATCCATTATATCCCAAAAAGAAAGAAGAAAAAAAACAGGTGTAGTGTATAAAGACTTTGGAGTTAAGCTTCAGTTCAACTGTCATCTCCACACTTGCTTCAGATTGAGTTTCTTGCTCTTTCTAAGTCTTAGTTTCTTATTTGGAGGGGGAGATAGTAGCAATGCCCTCAGAAATCTTTAATGTTTTCCCAGTATCCACTGTACAAAGTATGACTGTTTTCACTTATTCAAAGCTCTTGCTAAGCTAGTCCCAGTTCACCTTTCTGGGTTTATCTGGCAACACATCCCAGCCTTCTAGGGAATCCTTTCCTCAAATACACTATGCATTTAGACACGATTCTGTTCCTACTATTTTCTTTGCTTGACTGTTATTCTTCTTAAGGGAAAAATTTCTACTCATTCATTAGGGTCCGGCTTAAATGACACCTATTCTAAGAATTCTTTCCCAATGCTTGATTTGAAATCACCAGCTCTTCCTTTGCAGAATCATACCTTGTTTGGGCTTCCCTGGTTGTTCAGGGGTAAAGAATCTGCCTGCCAGTGCAAGAGACATGAGTTCAACCCTTGGGGCAGGAAGATTCCCTGGAGAAGGAAAAGGCAACTAACTCCAGTATTCTTGCCTGGAAATCCCATAGACAGAGGAGCCTGGCAGGCTACAGTCCATGGAGTTGCAAAACAGTCAGACCCAACTTGGCAACTAGACAACAGCAATAATACCTTGTTTATGCCTCTATGATCATTTCTCTCTGTTTGGCTTGTATTATAGTCAGCTGTGTGTGTTTATAGCTCCCTGACTGGACTGTTAGGTCCTTGAACAAGAGACTACATTTTTTTTAATCTTAGTGTCTGAGGCCTTTCCATTTCCTTTCCTCACTATCACCCCACCCTCCAAGGCAGTGAAGGCTTTGAAGTGTAGACATATAGTAGACATAGAAATATCTTTTAGATTAATTTTAATGACCAAAGTGGAAATAGTACAAATCAAAAATGCAAGGATGTTCAAGGAAGGGATTGAAAATTCTTACCATACTGCTAGATATACAGTACATGGTATTTTTAAAACATTTATCATTTAATTGACTGTACCAGGTATTAGTTGTGGCATGCAGGATCTTTAGCTTTGGACTGCCAACTCATAGCTGTGGCATGTAGATTCTAGTTTTCTGAACAGGGATCAAACCCCAGTCCACTGTGTTGGGAGTATGGAATCTTAGTCAATGGGCTACCAGGGAATTTCCTACAGTACATGTTTCAGCAAATATTTGTTAACTACATTAGGGACTGAAATTGGAAATTATAGTGTTCAAACTTTTGGCATACGTGTACTCAGAATGTCCCATATTCCTTCCCAGTAAAAAGTCCCTTGATGCCATTATTGGACATAATGTTAAATTGGAGGGACCATTAGTCTCAGTGGGTACAATACTTCTACTTGTGATAAGTTTGTAAGGTGGCATGAAGGCTTCCCTGCTGGCTCAGATGGTAAAGAATCTGCCTGGAATGCAGGAGACCTGGGTTCCATCTCTGAGTTGGGACAATCCGTTGGAGAGGAGAATGGGTACTCACTCCAGTATTCTTGCCTGGGGAATTCCATGGACGGAGGAGCCTGGTGGGCTACAGCCCATGGACTCACAAAGAATCAGACACAATTGAGTGATTAACACTTTCAATTTCAAGAAGGGAAAACCTTGCCTGTGTTGATTCATTGGGCTAGGGATTGGGCTGGCTAAGATACAATCATCCAGGCTGGCAGAGAGAAGACACCTGTGGTAACAGGATAGTGTGAGGAGAAGAGCAGCCTTTGGCTGCATGGTGTAAATAGCCTGAGCTTTGGATCGCACACGCTTGCTCCTAGCTCTTTCGGCAATACAGCTGTGGATTCAGAGGCTGATACAGATGGAAAAAAAAAAACAAAAAACACTTCCTTTCCAAGAACGGGTAGCTTTTTCAAGAGAAACAAGTTCTGACCACCTCCTTTTGACTTGCAAGGAAGCTGAACTAGGAGTTATCAGCCCAGCTTCAAGGCATTAAGGTTTGGAAACGCTTTTCTGCTTCCTCTCAGGAACACATATCGCTAAGACCACAGTTTCCCCATCAATTCTATTTCTCACTCACTCCATCTTTCATTCACCCACTCACCTCTCCTATCTGCCTGTTACTATGCTGGGCTGCACAGGGATACCAATTGACCCCAAGGAGTGATGCATGCATGTCTCACACCTCAAAGGCTGAAAAACCCCAAAGCACACCTGAGCAGCCTCCCTAGGTCATTCCTGAAAATCTGCCCTGAGCCTTTCAGACAGAGTACAGATCTTCCACTAACGCGCCTCAACTGTACTCAGGCTTATTAAAGCGCTGCCACAAAAGGAGAGTTGTGTTGGACGTTTTAGCCTAACTATGCAAAATGTAATTTGCTGCGTAAGACTGGCTCATTTGGCAATACATAGTGAATTTGGGGGGCTTCCCTGGTGGATCAGATGGTAAAGGACCTGCCTGCAGTGCAGGAGACCTGGATTCAATCCCTGGGTCGGGATACTCTGGAGAAGGGAATGGCAACCCACTCCAGTATTCTTGCTTGGAAAACTCCATGGACAAAGGAGCCTGACAAGCTACAGTTCATGGTGTTGCAAAGAGTCAGACACGACTGAGCGACTATTACTTGTAGACTACTTGCAGTGAATTTCTGAGAAAGTGAGGAGTCTTCTAGCTCACCAGAGGTGTGTTCACCAGTGTCCCACATGTAGGCAGGCACTTGACAAAGCAAACGAAAAACTGAAGGATCTTTTTTGGTCTCTAGAAGACCTTTCCCTTTAAAAGAGACGTCATCTGTTATATCGTCTGCTATTTTCAGAAAGAATGCATACCCAAGGTAGGATAATGATACTAAAAAGTAAATTATTTAAAGACAAATGTGCTCCACTGTGTAGAGAGGAAGAATGAGGTTCTTAAGAGACTACCCGCATATCCAGCTCTCAAATCTATGTTTGGAGTTAAAAGAGGAAGAAGTTCAACACTGAGTGGCTAAATATGTTCTTGTATTGAAGTAAGAGGAAAAATAAGGTCAATGAAATTGATTTTCAAGTATTTAATGGAATTAATCACAAAGAGTTCTGCCCAGTGATGTTGGAGCCATTTATGTTGTGAGTCTTGGATATTATTGTTATAATATTCAATTCAGTTAAAATGATTATTCATCAAGCACAAGCACAAGATGCCAGTCACTGTGCTAAGTTCTAAGTGCTTAGAAACTGCGTTTCTCATTCCTGTTTCCCTGAGAGAAATTTATAGCATATGGTGAGGCTTTAAATTAATATTTCTTTATTTGCTTGAGCCCTAAAGGAAATCAAATGAAATGATGAAATGCTTACTTGCCCTCTTTTCTAACTTGGGTTGTTTCCACTTAAGAACACTGTAGAGAGAGGAGGGCATGTTTTGAGATTTTACTGCTAGATGTGTCTACACAATTGTACATAGAATCCAACAACTGGAAGAGGCAGAAGAGATCAGGAAGTCAAGAGGATTTCAACTGGGTTCAACAGAGCCCTATCTACAGGAATGACTCTGTGTGTGTGTGTGTGTGTGTGTGTGTGTGTGTGTGTGTGTTCCCCCCCCCACTAATTTTTCAATACCAGCTGGGTGTCCTACAATTCAGTAATGACTCTAAAGATTTTAAAAGCTCTCATAATCCTAAAGGACCCATCACAGGATCTAAAATACCAGAATTATTATCTGGGTGCAGAATTATTTCTCTGCACTACTTCAGATTTTCTCTTGGCATTTTTATTGGCTGATGGGAGGGATTTGTCATTATGTTAGATTTTGATTGGCTGCAAAGAAAAATCTAAAATAACAGTGGCTTTAAAAAATCATAAGTATTTTTCTTCTACTCATATAAACTCTGTATGTAGTCAGTCCAGGCATCCTGATCTGGCCACTTCCTGGTCATCAGTGATTGATGCTATTTTTAACTGTCATTCTTGGCATACTAAATTCATAGCTCAATATGGTTGCTTGAGTTCTAGCCACTGATCTGCATGCCCTTTTCTGCTTTCACATAATTGGCCAGAGTTGAGTCTCACATGGACACACCTAACTGGACAGAGCTGGAAATGCAGCATTCAAATTTTCTCAGCTAATCATCAGGATTCTATTATAAAGAAGAGGAGAGTAGAAATTAGGAAATAACTGGCAATCTCTGCCACAAAGAATGGTTCCTTATTTTATCTACCTTTAAAATTATTTTTTAAATTTAATTTTATTTTTGATATAAAATTATTTTAAAATTTGATATTTACTGAAACTTATTTGACATGTAACAAGGTAAAATTTAAGGTGTACATGTTAATTTGCTCCATTTATATATAATGATATGAGTGCCATTGAAGCACTCATTAACACCTCTATCACATTACATAACTATCAAATTTTTTTAGTGGCTGTAATAACTCAGTTCTAGTATCCTGGCAAGTTTGATGATTATGATACAATATGGCTGTCTATATACACTATACTGTGTATTAGATCTCTAGAGCTTATTTACTACGCACGTTTGTATCCTTAGACATCTCTCCCTCCTCCCCACCATCCCTTGGTAAACCACCATTTTACCCTCTGTTTCTATGAGTTTATCTACTTTGCTGCTGCTAGGTCGCTTCAGTCATGTCCGACTCTGTGCGACCCCATAGACGGAAGCCCACCAGGCTCCCCCGTCCCTGGGACTCTCCAGGCAAGAACACTGGAGTGGGTTGCCATTTCCTTCTCCAATGCATGAAAGTGAAAAGTGAAAGTGAAGTCGCTCAGTCGTATCCGACTCTTGGCGAACCCATGGACTGCAGCCTACCAGGCTTCTCCATCCATGGGATTTTCCAGGCAAGAGTACTAGAGTGGGGTGCCATTGCCTTCCCCGTTATCTACTTTAGATTTCACATATAAGTGGTATCATACCTTATCTTTCTCTGTCTTATATCTCATTTAACACAATGTCCTTAGGGTCTATCCAAGTTGCAACAAATGACAGGATGTCTTTCTTTTTCATGGCTGTACTACATAATTTTCTAACTGTCTTTTATATGTATTGATTATTTTATGTCAAAGAATCTATCAAGTGTTGACCTGAGTATCATACTTATTATATTATTTTACTGTATACTGTATTATTATTACATTCCTAAGAATAAGAGAAAATGGATATTAAATGATTAACTATATTATGTTGTACTTAAAATTAAGTATCTTGCTTTTAAACTATTTTTATATAAGACCCAGATTCCAAATGGCCAAATTGTGACTAATGGGACTTTAGCCATTTTTCTTTGCTATCATCACTTAGACAAATAGGAATGTGTTGAGAATTTAGACTTATCATAGCTATTAAATATGTATGACTTATACCACATAATGAATACTGTTTAATTATATACAGCTTATAACATTTTTATTGATGAGTCAAGATTTCCCTTTAATGCCTCTTAGAATGTGTTACATGTATATGATATGTAATCAAAGAGTGCTGAATTGAATTCACTTTCACTGCTCTGTGGAATTTATTTGCCTGATAAAGACTCAACTTCTGTTGATGTCCAATTAGTCTCAAGACATTGTTACTCTAGCTCTTATTTAATTTGATTGTATCGGATGGTTGTGGTTGTTGTGATACATAGAAGGGACTGCAAGGGATCAGGTAAATTTCTAAATATGCGAGTGTTTTGCCTCAGACAGTGGCCACACCTGCACCTTCAGGGACTGGGAAATCCTCCAGAATACTGGAAATCCTCCAGTGCATAGAGATCATGCAAATCAATTCTAAACTGGATGATAAGGATTAACTTATCAGGAAATCCATTCAGTTCAGTTCAGTTCAGTCGCTCAGTCGTGTTCAACTCTTTGTGACCCCATGAATCACAGCACACCAGGCCTCCCTGTCCATCACCAACTCCCGAAGTTCACTCAAACTCACGTCCATCGAGTTGGTGATGCCATCCAGCCATCTCATCCTCTGTTGTCCCCTTCTCCTCCTGCCCCCAATCCCTCCCAGCATCAGAGTCTTTTACAATGAGTCAACTCTTCGCATGAGGTGGCCAAAATACTGGAGTTTCAGCTTTAGCATCATTTCTTCCAAAGAACACCGAGGACTGATCTCCTTTATAATGGACTGGTTGGATCTCCTTGCAGTCCAAGGGACTCAAGAGTCTTCTCCAACACCACAGTTCAAAAGCATCAAGTCTTTGGCACTCAGCTTTCTTCACAGTCCAACTCTCACATCCATACATGACTACTGGAAAAACCATAGCCTTGACTAGGCGAAACTTTGTTGGCAAAGTAATGTCTCTGCTTTTGAATATGTGATCTAGGTTGGTCATAACTTTCCTTCCAAGGAGTAAGCATCTTTTAATTTCATGGCTGCAGTCACCATCTGTAGTGATTTTGGAGCCCAGAAAAATAAAGTCTGACACTGTTCCCACCGTCTCCCCATCTATTTCCCATGCAGTGATGGGACCAGATGCCATGATCTTCATTTTCTGAATGTTGAGATTTAAGCCAACTTTTTCACTCTTCTCTTTCACTTTCATCAAGAGGCTTTTTAGTCCCTCTTCACTTTCTGCCATAAGGGTGGTGTCATCTGCATATCTGAGGTTATTGATATTTCTCCCAGCAATCTTGATTCAGCTTGTGCTTCTTCCAGCCCAGCGTTTCTCTGCATATAAGTTAAATAAGCAGGGTGACAATATACAGCCTTGATATGTTCCTTTTCCTATTTGGAACCAGTCTGTTGTTCCATGTCCAGTTCTAACTGTTGCTTCCTGACCTGCATACAGGTTTCTGAGGAGGTAGGTCAGGTGGTCTGGTATTCCCATCTCTTTCAGAATTTCCCACAGTTTATTGTGATCCACACAGACAAAGGCTTTGGCATAGTAAATATAGCAGAAATAGATATTTTTCTGGAACTCTCTTGCTTTTTCCATGATCCAGCGGATGTTGGCAATTTGATCTCTGGTTCCTCTGCCTTTTCTAAAACCAGCTTGACCATCTGGAAGTTCATGGTTCATGTATTGCTAAAGCCTGGCTTGGAGAATTTTGAGCATTACTTTACTAGCATGTGAGGTGAGTGCAATTGTGGGGTAGTTTGAGCATTCTTTGGCATTGCCTTTCTTTGGGATTGGAATGAAAACTGACCTTTTCCAGTCCTGTGGCCACTGCTGAGTTTTTCAAATTTGCTGGCATATTGAGTGCAGCCCTTTCACAGCGTCATCTTTCAGGATTTGAAATAGCTCAACTGTAATTCCATCACCTCCTCTAGCTTTGTTCATAGTGATGCTTTCTAAGGCCCACTTGACTTCACATTCCAGGATGTCTGGCTCTGGGTGAGTGATCATACCATCGTGGTTATCTGGGTCATGAAGCTCTTTTTTGTACAGTTCTTCTGTGTATTCTTGCCACGTCTTCTTAATATCTTCTGCTTCTTTTAGGTCCATACTATTTCTGTCCTTTATCGAGCCCATCTTTGCATGAAATGTTCCCTTGCTATCTCTAATTTTCTTGAAATCCATTACTCAGTGCAATTACCATATTTATGATAGTTTTTAATGTTATTTAATCCTTCCCAGCTTTCATTATGGTAATAGATGATAAGAATGTGTTTGATTATTTTCTTTTTATCTGAGCCATATTTCCTGTGATTTACCTTTTAAAAACTGGACATAAAATTGCAATGAGACTCTCCATTGACTATGTGTGATCGCAAGTATTACTACAGAACAACACTTAAAATCAATATTAGATTTGTCTTTTAGATGTATATTCTTGACTTGTTCTGAATTATGATGGGCTTCTTTTATGAGTCATCTTGGACACTGTTTCAGCTTTCTCTTGATCTTTGCAATGCATTAAACTGGAAAACACTGTATTTATTTAATGCTATCAGCATGTGTTTGGCTCTTAGAGTCTCTACTTTTATTAAAGGCTAGGGTGATAATTATACAGGCTACAGCTTAGTTATTTTTTTTAGAACCAGGACCTGTGGGTGAACAAGCTGCCTCTTTTTCTGACCTCATGACCATGAGGGAAAATAAGGTTTCTCCTTCACACAGATGCCATGTCAGCTAAGGGAAGAAGGAGCTGGGATAAGCCAGTAACCAAGTTATCAGGGAAGCTCATAGTTATTTTTTAAATGTCTTAAAAAATATTCTATACAGAACAGAACTTCCTCACAAGTCAACGTTCTCTGCTGGCTGGGACTGGGTGGTGGGACAGTAGAGAATGGGTTCTTAAACTTACAGTTGAAGGTATACTGTCCATCTGCTTTCTCAGTTAGCATTAAATCTCAGTCTCTTTGAGAAACATGTTCTTTCTTTATGGCTTCTCCCAGCTCCTTCTTCCATTAGCTTACATGGCTTCTGTATGAAGGAGAAAGCATGAGGGAGCTTGTTCACACACAGGTCATGGTTCTGTCCACTGGGTCCTCTCTACCCTCCTTAGAGTTGACTTTGGTCTTTTCAGTTGCTGGGTAGTTGTTGGCATCCCCCGTTGATTCAGGGCTGGTGAAACCTGAACTGTTTCCTCAGCACACTTGAACCCTGTGGTCCTACTTTGCTGACTTGGCCCCATTATTGTTTCACTGTCACAGCAGACCTTCAAGACTCTGCCACATCCTTCCTCCAGAAACTGTTCAATACATAAGAACTGCTGTGATGCCAGGGAGTCACTCTGACCCTAAATGTAGCAGCTCCCTGGCAGCTCCCTCTGGAGTTCAGCTTTCCTCTCCCTTCCATGCACCTCAGGGAGATTCTGGGGAGACTTCTTTATTATGTGGGGGCTGAGGGACACTCAGAGAATCATCATGACCTCTTTCTACCTCTTTCTGCCATTCCTTTTCTCCAGAAATGTCCCTACATGTGTGCCAAGACTCTCTGAGGCTGTGTCCTCAAAGATTTGTAACCATCCTTTCTTTCTATTTGAGGCTTCTACTCTTTGGTCAGGCTTCCCTGGTGGCTCAGTGGTAAAGAACTTGCCTGCCAATGCAGGAGAAGTGTGTTCAATCCCTGGGTTGGCAAGATCCCCTGGAGAAGAAAATGGCAACCCACTTCAGTATTCTTACTTGGGAAATCCCATGGACAGAGGAGCTTGGCAGGCTATAGTCCACGGGGTCCCAAAAGAGTCAGACATTCAGATCAGATCAGATCAGTTGCTCAGTCGTGTCCGACTCTTTGCGACCCCATGAATCACAGCACACCAGGCCTCCCTGTTCAACACCAACTCCCGGAGGTCACTGACACTCACATCCATCAAGTCAGTGATGCCATCCAGCCATCTCATCCTCTGTCGTCCCCTTCTCCTCTTGCCCTCAATCCCTCCCAGCATCAGAGTCTTCTCCAATGAGTCAACTCTTCGCATGAGGTGGCCAAAGTACTGGAGTTTCAGCTTTAGCATCATTGCTTCCAAAGAAATCCCAGGGCTGATCTCCTTCAGAATGGACTGGTTTGGATCTCCTTACAGTCCAAGGGACTCTCAAGAGTCTTCTCCAACACCACAGTTCAAAAGCATCAATTCTCTGGAGCTCAGCCTTCTTCACAGTCCAACTCTCACATCCATACATGACCACAGGAAAAACCACAGCCTTGACTAGACGGACCTTTGTTGGCAAAGTAATGTCTCTGCTTTTGAATATGCTATCTAGGTTGGTCATAACTTTCCTTCCAAGAGGAAGCATCTTTTAATTTCATGGCTGCAATCACCATCTGTAGTGATTTTGGAGCCCAGAAAAATAAAGTCTGACACTGTTTCCACTGTTTCCCCATCTATTTCCCATGAAGTGATGGGACCAGATGCCATGATCTTCGTTTTCTGAATGTTGAGATTTAAGCCAACTTTTTCACTCTCCACTTTCACCTTCATCAAGAGGCTTTTTAGTCCCTCTTCACTTTCTGCCATAAGAGTGGTGTCATCTGCATATCTGAGGTTATTGATGTTTCTCCCAGCAATCTTGATTCCAACTTGTGTTTTTTCCAGTCCAGCATTTCTCATGGTGTACTTTGCATATAAGTTAAATAAACAGGGTGACAATATACAGCCTTGACGTACTCCTTTTCCTATTTGGAACCAATCTGTTGTTCCATGTTCCGTTCTAACTGTTGCTTCCTGACCTGCATACAAATTTCTGAAGAGGCAGATCAGGTGGTCTGGTATTCCCATCTCTTTCAGAATGTTCCACAATTTATTGTGATCCACACAGTCAAAGGCTTTGGCATAGTCAATAAAGCAGAAATAGATGGTTTTTCTGGAACTCTCTTGCTTTTTCCATGATCCAGAGGATGTTGGCAATTTGATCTCTGGTTCCTCTGCCTTTTCTAAAACCAGCTTGAACATCAGGAAGTTCATGGTTCACAGTACTTAGTGACTAAAACAACACAACAACTCTTTGGTCACCCTCCCAGTTCTGGGGGTTGATGCTGAGACAGTTGTGGTAGAAAAGTAAAGATATCTCTCTTCCTTCTTTTCTGTTTCATCCCCTCCTCCTAGCACTAGAAGGACTTTTGTCTTCCTCTAAGCCATTTCATCCTTCTTAAATTGGTCCCATTTGCCTGGAGCTATGATGATGGCTTCCCCAGTGACACTATAGGTAAAGAATCTACCTGCCAATACAGGAGACACAAGAGACATGGGTTCAATCCCTTGGTTGGGAAGATCCCCTGGAGAAGGAAATGACAACTCACTCCAGTATTCTTGACCAGAGAATTCCAAGGACAGGGAAGCATGGTGGCCTCAGTCCATGGGGTCACAAAGCAGGGGACACCACTGAGCGTGCACACACACGTGAGTGATGGAAGGTTTTCCATGGCTGTGGGGAGGAGATGGGAAGCAGCACTTTCACTGAGCAAAAGAGAAAAAAGAAAAATTAAGAGGTATTTGACACTTCAAAGAATATTGTTGTTTCATCAAAATACCTTCACTATTTTTCTGAACTTCACAGCTTTGTTTTTTTCCATCCTTGAAATAATAAGTTTAAAAATATTTTCCCTTTAAACTGATGAGTAGGTTGTGAGTTTCTAAGCTACCTTTATTCTTTTCTTAGTAATTTTGAACAGTTGAAATAATTTTGTTATTTTGATCAATCTAAATAGTGTTATTATTTAAATGAATTAGCAACATAACAGATAGCTACAATAGCTAAGCCATACAGTAGTGTATATCCAGCAACAGCAAGTTTTCATTATTCAACCCAACAATTATGTGCGTTAATAAGCCTCTGGCCAGCTCATGGTCTCCATGACAATAAAACCCAGCAGCTCAGAAATTTTTAGGAACCAGGCTCAGATTAAAGTCTATGTCCATCCAGACTTTATGTCTATGTGTACATCCTCTTGGTTCTGAGACCCAGGAAACTCCAAATGTGGAATGAACCAACCAAATTCAATAAATTAGAAAGCAGCAAGGAAGGTATAGGGAAGGGTTAGTCTCTAGTGTACTGTCTTGCTGATGCCCATCAGTTCTTCTTCATTTTTCATAGTTTAACTTTACAGACCTGGGGAGGCAAGACCTGCCAAGATAAGGCAGGATGTGAATTTGACCAGATGTGCATGGTTATCACGAAGCTTAAAGAAAAAAATTTCCCTTATACATACATAGTGCATCATAAATCATCCAGCAAATGCTAACTAGTGTCACTCTGTCCCATACATCATTATGGGCTCTGTGGCATTAGAGAGTATTTAGGGCATAGTCCCTGTTTTAAAGAGCCAGGGTCTTTTTTTAAAAAATCGTGCATTCATTCATTCATTCAGCAAATATTTATTGAGTTCATTCTTTGTACCAAGCACTGTGATATGTAGGCCTAAGGCAGAAACAAAATAGATATGAACCCTGCTTCCACAGAGCTTATAACTGGGTGATATTGACACTTTTAAGTGAATTTGATTATGTTCAAATATCCCTGTGTATGTGTGTATGAGTTAGTCACTCAGTCATGTCTGACTCTTTGTGAACCCATGAACTGTAGCCTTCCAGGCTCCTCTGTTCATAGGGTTCTCTAAGCCAGAATACTGGAGTGGGCTGTCATGCCCTCCTCCAGGGGATCTTCCTGATTAAGGATGGAACTTGTGTCTCCTGCATTGCAAGCAAATTCTTTACCCTTTGTGCTATTGGGGAAGCCCCCAAATATCCCTAATTCTAGCCAAAAGGAAGGAAGACTGTTGCAGCCCAGTCACAAATGATGTTCTCAAAGTGGGAGGCAAGGTGCAAGACTGTAATAATTTTCTAGCAAGCCTGTATGATTATACATATTGCTGTAAATGTACCTGGTAGAATAATTTCTTCTAAGTTCACACCAGAGACACATGTATGCTTAAGCTAGTGAAGCTCAGGCCTCAAAACCGTTCTATTCACAGGTCTTTTCCTAAGTTCTGGGCCTAGTTTTACATGTATTTAACTAAAGGAAGCGGTATATTCTTCAGATTCTGCAAGCCTGGATCTAGTTCTATCTGGTGTGGGTCCCAGGTATTCATGAAGAAAGTGGGGTTTGACATAGTTCTTGAAAGAAAATTAAGCTGTGCATATGCCCCAAAAGAATGGGAGTCCATTCAGGATGAGGAGAACTATAGGGAAAGTGTATAGGGTGAACTGGAGGGCAGTGAGTTGATTAATTAATGGGCAGTATAATTACTAAATATAGGGATCCGATTACCAAGTCAACTAAGGTGTCTTCAGGCACCAATGTTGTCATTTGGTTTCTTTGGGATGTAAGCAATGGAGTGCCACTCAGGTTAACTCAAGCAACGGGAGGTTTATTTTAATGGAATATCATGGCCTGGAGTAGGTAGGCCAAAGCTGGAGGGTGGATCACTATCCAGAGAATCAACTGTTGAAATAAATGAAAGCCTTGCTAGTCTTCTACCATCTCTCGATCTAGCTGTTTTCTACCTGTTTGATTGTGTTTCCATTTCCAACTGCCAAGTCTTTCTCTCTCCTGTCAATATAACTTCTTAACTTTATAATTTTTGCTTACTTACCATATCTGCTTCCTCCTGGTGCTGGTCTTGCTGCTAACTTCCTTATTTTCTCAACATTTCCAAATTCAGATTCTCAAGAGAGCAAATATCTGCTCTGTCAATTCATTGTTCCTTGACTGGCAAGGCAATGTCTTAGGTTTTATGCCTTGTCCAACTGAGTATGCCTGGGATAAATATAATCCTTGTACAAAATATGGTGTCCTGTGGATGCTCCTTCCGTAGTATTGTGTGCTGAAGAACTTCTCTTACAAGGGTCTGTAGGTGCAGCTGGTATAAAGATCACATGTCTAATGTAGCTGAAATATTGGGTTGGCCAAAAAGTTTGTTCAGGCTTTTCCATAACATCTTATGGAAGAAGCCAATAGACTTTTTGGTTGATCCAATAGTAATAGCTAATACTACCTGAGAGCTTACTTTGTGTCATTCTGTTAGGCTCTGTTCTAAGGACTTCCTATACATTCTCCCTTTTAATCCTACTGATAATATTATGGGCTAGAATTCCTACTGTTCCCATTTAACTGAGGAAACTCAGTTCAGTTCAGTTGCTCAGTCGTGTCCAACTCTGCGACTCCATGAATCACAGCACACCAGGCCTCCCTGTCCATCACCAACTCCTGGAGTTTACCCAAACTCACATCCATTGGGTCAGTGATGCCATCCAGCCATCTCATCCTCTGTCGTCCCCTTCTCCTCCTGCCCTCAATCCCTCCTAGCGTCAAGGTCTTTTCCAATAAGTCAACTCTTCGCATGAGGTGGCCAAAGTATTGGAGTTTCAGCTTCAGCATCAGTTCTTCAAACTGAGGAAACTAATGTCCTGCAAATTCAAGTAACTTGCTCAAGGTCACACAGCTAATAACTAGTGGAACCAGGATTCTAACCAAGTATTTTTTTTTCGATAATGAGTTTATTTTTATTGAGGTGTAGTTGATTTACAATGTTGTGCCAATCTCTGCTGTACAGCAAAGTGACTCAGCTATTTTAAAGCTTTTTAAGCTATTTTTTCCATTATGGTTTATTACAGGATATTGAATATAGTCCTCTGTGCTATATATATTAGGACCTTGTCATTTAACCATTCTAAATGTAATAGCTTGCATCTACCAACTCCAAACTCCCTGTCCACCCGTCTTCCTCTCTCTCTCTACTTTGGCAACCGCAATTCTGTTTTCTGTGTCTATGAGTCTGTTTCTGTTTTAGAATTCACTTTTTTTCTATACCATAGGCTGAATATGGGGTTTTATGAGGGTCAAGTTATAGCAGAGACTAGAGACACAGAAATCCGTTAGGAGATGAAAGAAAGTTACAGTGACCCTCTGGGTAGGTAAGTAAAGAGGAACTAAGAAAGACGCAGTATGGTTAGGGAAGAAAGGATTTCTGAAATACGTTAAAAATAAAAAACAAAAATCACTTACATTTGGTGATAAGTTTGAATTGGAATTTTGAAATAAGTATTTGAGTAAAATGTCCTCCTAGTGAAAAACAACTATTTATTTTTGTTTGTTTTGTTTGGAAAAGATATTTAAATTTTCCTAGCAGTGGAAAATTGACTAATTGGCTATTTGAAAGTATAATATCCAAAGATTTTATCAACTGCTGTGGGAGAAACTATTACATTCTTCTCACAGAGAAGTAGTATGCAGTCAAAATTTCTCTGCCCTGAACTATTACCCATAAAAGGCTGGCCAGGATTTTAGGGTATTGAGAAACTCCTGTAATTCATTTATATAATGTAGGCCAGATTTCTGAAGGGACAACTTTCCCCCTTAATTTTTCCCTTTATTGGTAGCATGAAGTAAAATTTCTGGGATGAGGTACAACTTCAGTGTATTTCAACTTCTCAGAGTCTCCTGAGGAGCCAGCTATGAAAGCAGATGAGCCAGGCACTGTAAGAGGAGTGGGAGGGAGTAGATAGTATTCCGAGAGCCAGAGACTGGAGCAACTATTGGTAGGTGTAGCCTGGAATGCTCCTCTCAGAAGAGATTTTTAACATTTAGCCTTCCTTCCTATATGAGGTTTTTGACTACCAATTATCAGTTTGTAAACCCCCAAATTGTGACAAGGTCTTAGACTTCTTTGAGGTGGGTAGCTGTTTTATCTCTCCCACTGCTGCTCAGCTCTAACTCAATCTTAGTTCCCAGACAAAATACCCATAATTGCAAACTATACTTGTGCTTTTCTGACTTTTGTATAGAGCCTCTTTTTCAAGCTTTTCTCCTCCTCTTCTACCAGTTCTTCTTTTCACACCCTATACCTCTTAATGAAACCTCAGTCTCTCCTCCCAAAAAATCACTTTTAATTCTCCCCTCTCTGAATTCTTCCATGGTGGCTCAGCTGGTAAAGAATCTCCCTGCAATGTGGGAGACCTGGGTTCAATCCCTGGGTTGAGAAGATTCTCTGGAGAAGGGAATGGGCATCTACTCCAGTATTCTGGCCTGGAGAATTCCATGGACTTTTGGACATGGACATGACTGAGCGACTTTCACTTTCACTTCTGGATTTTTGGGGTTTCTACAATCTGTACTATTTTAAGGAAAACAGTGTGAACTATAAGATCTATTTTTTTTTAATATTTTGTTTTACAAGAAGAAATAGGCAGAACACCTTTAAAAGATTAGGTTAAAACAGAAGCATTGAAGAGTCACGTAGCCAAGTTTCAGTGTCATAGTTTTGGACTGAAAGGCTGTGAAAACCCGGAAGATGAAGTTCTCCTGAGGAGAAGATGGTCAGACAGTAGAGTCTTTGGTGTATTCCCAGCTGCACAAAGTCTCATGGAGAACATGAGGACCTTTATTAGAAAGAGAGGCACTGAGATACCTCATTCATTTCTTTGAGAAGAAGGCAATGAAGAGAAAGAAAGCTTCGAAGAGTAAGAAGCAATTGTTTCTTCTTCTTGATAGCATGGAATCACAGCACCTGTAATAGAAACGATGCCTCTCACGGGGACCAGAAAACACGTAATGACAGTGGATAATGCAGCTACTGCTGCTAAGTCACTTCAGTCGTGTCCAACTCTGTGCGACCCCATAGGTGGCAGCCCACCAGGCTCCCCCATCCCTGGGATTCTCCAGGCAAGAACACTGGAGTGGGTTGCCATTTCCTTCTCCAATGCATGAAAGTGAAAAAATAAAGTGAAGTTGCTCAGTCGTGTCCGACTCCCAGCGACCCCATGGACTGCAGCCCACCAGGCCCCTCCGTCCATGGGATAATGCAGCAGTGGTGTGCATTTTCTCAGAATGTTGCCGAAGTTTCCATATCTTTATCTCTTATACAGAGTAATTAATTGATTCCTGGGAACAAAGTCCCAGTTTCTAGTCCTGGATATAGCTAGCTCTAGACTTGAGCAAGTTGTTTAACTTGTTGAGCTTCCATTTTTTTGGCTATAAAATGGAAATAATACCCACCCATTTTTAGGCACTCTGTGTAAAAACACATAGAAGTCATCCATTTAAACATTCAATAGTAATTAAGTTGCATTGTGGCAGGCTCTGATCTAGTCACTGGGAGTGCATCAGTGAACAAAAACAGAGAAATCTCTGTCCTTGTGGAACCACTGACTAGTATAACCAGCAAGGTCATATTTTAGTTTTTCACTCTGCTCAGTTATCCACAAGGCAGGGCTTCCCTGGTGGCTCAGTGATAAAGAATCTGCCTGGATTATGGGAGAACGGGGTTCGATCCTTGGGTCTGGACGATTCCCTAGAGAAGGAAATGGCAAGGTGCTCCAGTGTTCTCACCTTGGAAAGCCTATGGACAGAGGAGCCTGGTGAGATACAGTCCGTGGGGTTGCAAAGAGTCAGACACAACTGAGTAGCTGAGCAATCCATTATCTGCATATTTTTTTTGTTTTTTGATAAAACAAGTGTTTGCTGAATAACTGCTATACTCTAGGAGTGTTTACAAGTGAATCAAATATTTAGATTGATTATTGAGGCTTATGATGGAACAAAAATAAGGAAGCTGGATTCCGGATAGGACTTTGCTGCAAACTAGCTCTGTATTCTTGCCTAGAGAATCCCCATGGATGGAAGAACTTGGTGGCTTCAGTCCATGGGGTTGCAAAGAGTCAGACATGACTCAGCAACTAAGCACCGCAGAGCTCTGTGGCTATAAAAAATAACTTTGTCATGTATTTGCTTTGCAGCATTCTAAAAGTAGGAAGTCAAGAAACACCTGGAGAAACAGGCAAATTTGGCCTTGGAATATGGAATGAAGGAGGGCAAAGGCTAATAGAGTTTTGCCAAGAGAACACATGAGTCATAGCAAACACCCTCTTCCAACAACACAAGAGAAGACTCTACACATGGACATCAGCAGATCGTCAACACCGAAATCAGATTGATTGTATTCTTTGCAGCCAAAGATGGAGAAGCTCTATACAGTCAGCAAAAACAAGACCAGGAGCTGACTGTGGCTCAGATCATGAACTCCTTATTGCCAAATTCAGACTGAAATTGAAAAAAGTAGGGAAAACCACTAGTCCATTCAGGTATGACCTAAATCAAATCCCTTATGATTATACAGTGGAAGTGAGAAATAGATTTAAGGGACTAGATCTGAGAGAGTGCCTGATGAACTATGGAATGAGGTTCGTGACATTGTACAGGAGACAGGGATCAAGACCATCCCCATAGAAAAGAAATGCAAAAAAAGCAAAATGGCTGTCTGAGGAGGCCTTACAAATAGCTGTGAAAAGAAGAGAAGAGAAAGCAGAAGAGAAAAGGAAAGATATAAGCATCTTAATGCAGAGTTCCAAAGAATAGCAAGGAGAGATAAGAAAGCCTTCCTCAGTGATCAATGCAAAGAAATAGAGGAAAACAACAGAATGAGAAAGACTAGGGATCTCTTCAAGAAAATTAGAGATGAAACTGGAGCCTATTATACAGAGTGAAGTAAGCCAGAAAGAAAAACACCAATACAGTATACTAACGCATATATATGGAATTTAGAAAGATGGTAAAGATAACCCTGTATGAGAGACAGTGAAAGAGACACAAATGTGTAGAACAGTCTTTTGGACTCTGTGGGAGAGGAAGAGGGTGGGATGATTTGGGAGAATGGCATTGAAACGTGTGTAATTTCAAATATGAAATGAATCACCAGTCTAGGCTTGATGCATGATACAGGATGCTTGGGGCTGGTGCACTGGGATGACCCGGAGGGATGGTACGGGGAGGGAGATGGGATGGGGGTTCAGGATGGGGAACACGTGTACACCCGTGGCAGATTCATGTTGATGTATGACAAAACCAATACAATATTGTAAAGTAATTAACCTCCAAATAAAATAAATGAATTTATATTAAAAAATTATAGATACCAAGGGAACATTTCATGCAAAGATGGGCTCAATAAAGGACAGAAATGGTATGGACCTAACAGAAGCAGAAGATATTAAGAAGACGTGGCAAGAATACACAGAACTGTACAAAAAAGAGCTTCATGACCAAGATAATCACGGTGGTGTGATCACTCACCTAGAGCCAGACATCCTGGAATGTGAAGTCAAGTGGGCCTTAGAAAGCATCACTACGAACAAAGCTAGTGGAGGTGATGGAATTCCAGTTGAGCTATTCCAAATCCTGAAGGATGATGCTGTGAAAGTGCTGGACTCCATATGCCAGCAAATTTGGAAAACTCATCAGTGGCCACGGGACTGGAAAAGGTCAGTTTTCATCCCAATCCCAAAGAAAGGCAATGCCAAAGAATGCTCAAACTACCGCACAATTGCACTCATCTCACACACTAGTAAAGTAATGCTCAGTATTCTCCAAGCCAAGCTTTAGCAATACGTGAACCGTGAAATTCCAGATGTTCAAGCCGGTTTTAGAAAAGGCAGAGGAACCAGAGATCAAATTGCCAACATCCACTGAATCATGGAAAAAGCAAGAGAGTTCCCGAAAAACATCTATTTCTGCTTTATTGACTATGCCAAAGCCTTTGACTGTGTGGATCACAATAAACTGTGGACAATTCTGAAAGAGATGGGAATTCCAGACCACCTGACCTGCCTCTTGAGAAACCTGTATGCAGGTCAGGAAGCAACAGTTAGAACTGGACATGGAACAACAGACTGGTTCCAAATAGGAAAAGGAGTATGTCAAGGCTGTATACTGTCACCCTGCTTATTTAACTTATACGCAGAGTACATCATGAGAAACACTGGACTGGAAGAAGCACAAGATGGAATCAAGATTGCCGGGAGAAATATCAATCACCTCAGATATGCAGATGACACCACCCTTATGGCAGAAAGTGAAGAGGAACTAAAAAACCTCTTGATGAAGGTGAAAGTGGAGAGTGAAAAAGTTGGCCTAAAGCTCAACATTCAGAAAACTAAGATCATGGTGTCTGGAACCATCACTTCATGGGAAATAGATGGGGAAACAATGGAAACAGTGTCAGACTATTTTTTTTTTGATCCCAAATTACTGCAGATGGTGACTGCAGCCATGAAATTAAAAGGTGCTTACTCTTTGGAAGAAAAGTTATGACCAACCTAGATAACATATTGAAAAGCAGAGACATTACTTTGTCAACAAAGGTCTGTCTGTCTAGTCAAGGCTATGGTTTTTCCTGTGGTCACATATGGACGTGAGATTTGGACTGTGAAGAAAGCTGAGCACCGAAGAATTGATGCTTTTGAACTGTGGTGTTGGAGAAGACTCTTGAGTCCCTTGGACTGCAAGGAGGTCCAACCAGTCCATTCTAAAGGAGATCTGTCCTGGGTGTTCATTGGAAGGAATAATGCTAAAGCTGAAACTCAACATTTTGGGCACCTCATGCGAAGAGTTGACTCATTGGAAAAGATTCTGATGCTGGGAGGGATTGGGGGCAGGAGGAAAAGGGGATGACAGAGGGTGAGATGGCTGGATGGCATCACCAATTCGATGGACATGAGTTTGGGTAAAGTCCATGAGTTGGTGATGGACAGGGAGGCCTGGTGTGCTGCATCATGGGATCACAAAGAGTCAGACACAACTGAACAACTGAACTGAACTGAAGTGAACTGAAAAATATATATATTTTTCCTCCTGGAGTAGGTCAAATTCTGCCTCTACTAACATATGTTTTACTTATTTTTGACCAGTTAATCCCTTTTTAAACATCATGAAAATACATGCGTTAGATCAGCCCTCATCAGAATGATTTGTTCATTCCAAATTAGTGAAGTTTCATTATACTGTATAAAAAGAGGGGGACAATCCTGTAATTATTATATTTTAGTATGTCGCATAGGTGTATCTAGCTCAAGTATTACAATATGGAGATGATATGTGTGTGTGTAAGTTGCTAAGTGTCTCTTTGTGACATCATGCAGCGTAGCCCACCAGGTTCCTCTGTGCATGGTATTCAGGCAAGAATACTTGAGTGGGTTGCCATTCTCTTCACCAAGGGTTCATTCCAACGCAGGAATCAAACCCAGATCTCCTGGTTGCAGACAGAGTCTTTACTGTCTGAGCCACCAGGAAGTCCAGCAGAGATGACAGTCAATAAAAAAGTTTCCAAGAGACTAGTTTTACTGTCGTATGATTGAAATCCAATGGATTGGAAACAGTGTGGGAGTGTAGAGTGTAGCTAACATCTATTCTGGAACCAGAATGTCTGCATTGGAATCTAAGCTTTGCCTCTTAATTACAAGTGATCCTGGATAAGTTATGTAATCTCTCTGTGGCTCAGTTTCCTCATCTGTCAAGTGGAGATGATAGTAGTGCCAACTTCAAAGAAAAAAATGAATGAGCACTTGTCAGATGTTCAGAATAGTGCCTGACAAAGCAAGATAACTTAATGATATGGGGTTGTCATTGAGGAGGGAGTTGAAAGGAGAGGAAGTAAGTAGCAGATATATCACGTAGAGAAGCTGGTCATAAAGGGAGCGAGAAATTGGGCCACACTTAGAGAAACGGGAAGGGGCAAACAATCAAGAACAGGTGTTTGTGTGTATTTTATTTCTCAAGATAAGGGGAGCCTATGCATATTCAAAGCAGTGGATTAGAGCCAATGAACAGAAGAGAAAGAGTTAGCCATAGGGACAGTGTGGTCTATAACAAGGTCACAGTTAGAGGTGTGTGCTTGCTAAGTTGCTTCAGTCACGTCCAACTCTTTGCAACCCTATGGACTGTAGCCTGCCAGGATCCTCTCTCAATGGGATTCTACAGACAAGAATACTAGAATGGGTTGCATGTTCTCCTCCAGGGGATCTTCCCAATCCAGAAATCAAACCCTCATTTCTTACATCTACCTGCATTGACTGGCCAGGTTCTTTACCACTAGTGCCACCTGGGAAACTCAGTTAAAGGTGATGGGAGGTAAATAATTATCAAATAGACTTCTCTGTGTTCCTCTGGAATTCAGTTAGCTTTTCAGTTCAGTTCAGTTCAGTCGCTTAGTCATGTCCGACTCTTTGCCACCCCATGAACTGCAGCACGCCAGGCTTCCCTGGCGAAGTTCACCAACTTATGTCCATCAAGTTGGTGATGCCATCCAGCCATCTCATCCTCTGTCATCCCCTTCTCCTCCTGCCCCCAATCCCTCCCAGCATCAGGGTCTTTTCCAATGAGTCAAATCTTTGCATGAGGTGGCCAAAGTATTGGAGTTTCAGTTTTTGCATCAGTCCTTCCAAAGAACACCCAGGACTGATCTCCTTTAGAATGGACTGGTTGGATCTCCTTGAACACAAGCATCAGGCATTCTCAGGCAAAAAATAAACAGCCAAGGGCCACCAACAAGCCATGGCAGCAGACCCAACAACTGGACTGTGTTCATGTGTCTGGAGTGACCACTTGTAAATCAGTCTTTTTACCACAGTTGCCCAAGAAATTAATTTGATCCAAGAGTCAATTTCAAAATGAAGGTCAAGCTCACACACACACACACACACAGAGTCTTCTCTACTTTAACTGGAATCTTTTAAAAATCTTGTAATAAGGCTGAGTAAAAGAACTGCTTTAACTGAAATCTTGCGTTTTATATTCAGAGAGAGCACCAGCTTTGCTAGCAGCTTCATATTGTACATATTTTTCAATTTTGGAAGAACACACAGAGCTATAAGCTTAGCTGAAACAAGCAGAAAAGGACTTATTTTGAGCTGGGATGTCTTTGGCAGCATTAAGGACAATACCTTCATGGCAGTAAGAACTAAGATGTCTTAAAGAGGCCCATTAGCACTTCTACATTCTACAGTATCCCGAAAGACTCTTGCATTGATATGATTGAAAGTCAATGTGTTAAAGGAGTAAAGCATTAAGTGGAATTAAACATAAAAGAGTTTGGCATTGCCTGACATTGGCATTAAATAGAATTAAATGTGAAAGTTAGTTAGGCATTGCCTGACATTGAGTGAGTCAGTGAAGCTGCTCAGTCGTGTCTGACTCTTTGCGACCCCATGGACTGTAGCCTGCCAGGCTCCTCCATCCATGGGATCCAGGCAAGAATACTGGAGTGGGTTGCCATTTCCTTCTCCAGGAGATCTTCCCGACCCAGGGATTGAACCCAGGTCTCCCGTATTGTAGGCAGATGTTTAACCATCTGAGCCACCAGGGAAGTCTTGCCTAACATAAAGTGTTTCTATCTTTTCTCCCTCACAGCCAAGGTAATTTCCTTTTAAGTATTGCTTCTCAATATAGATTAAGAAGTTTTATCCCTAGCTAAGGGGATTCTGATAGGAAAAGGGAGTACTTCAAGGCTGTATATTTTCACCCTGCTTATTTAACTTATATGCAGAGTACATCATAAGAAACGCTGGGCTGGAAGAGGCACAAGCTGGAATCAAGATTGCTGGGAGAAAGATCAATCACCTCAGATATGCAGATGACACCACTTTTATGGCAGAAAGTGAAGAGGAACTAAAAAGCCTCATGATATACATGTATACATGTATACCTGTGGTGGATTCATTTTGATATATGGCAAAATCAATACAATATTGTAAAATTAAAAAATAAAGTAAAATTAAAGTGTAAAAATAAATAAATAAAAAAAAAGCGTCTTGATGAAAGTGAAAGTGGAGAGTGAAAAAGTTGGCTTAAAGCTCAACATTCAGAAAACGAAGATCATGGCATCTGGTCCCATCACTTCATGGGAAATAGATGGGGAAACAGTGGAAACAGTGTCAGACTTTATTTTTTGGGGCTCCAAAATCACTGCAGATGGTGACTGCAGCCATGAAATTAGAAGACACTTACCTCTTGGAAGGAAAGTTATGACCAACCTAGATAGCATATTCAAAAGCAGAGACATTACTTTGCCAACAAAGGTTCATCTAGTCAAGGCTATGGTTTTTCCTGTGGTCATGTATGGATGTGAGAGTTGGACTGTGAAGAAAGCTGAGCGCCGAAGAATTGATGCTTTTTCACCGTGGTGTTGGAGAAGACTCTTGAGAGTCCCTTGGACTGCAAGGAGATCCAACCAGTCCATTCTGAAGGAGATCAGCCCTGGGATTTCTTTGGAAGGAATGATGCTAAAGCTGAAACTCCAGTATTTTGGCCACCTCATGTGGCCACCTCATGCGAAGAGCGGGGAAGGCAATGGCACCCCACCCCAGTACTTTTGCCTGGAAAATCCCATGGACGGAGGAGCCTGGTAGGCTCCAGTCCATGGGGTCACTAAGAGTCGGACACGACTGAGTGGCTTCACTTTCACTTTTCGCTTTCATGCATTGGAGAAGGAAATGGCAACCCAATCCAGTGTTCTTGCCTGGAGAATCCCAGGGACAGGGGAGCCTGGTGAGCTTCCGTCTATGGGGTCGCACAGAGTCGGACACGACTGAAGCGACTTAGCAGCAGTAGCAGCAGCATGCGAAGAGTTGACTCATTGGAAAAGACTCTGATGTTGGGAGGGATTGGGGGCAGGAGGAGAAAGGGATGATAGAGGATGAGATGGCTAGATGGCATCACTGACTCTATGGACGTGAGTCTGAGTGAACTCCAGGAGTTGGTGATGGACAGGGAGACTTGGCGTGCTGTGATTCATGGGGTCACAAAGAATCGGACATGACTGAGACAGAACTGAACTGAACTGAATATTTGCTTGGTAGGTAGAGTATCCCACATGATTACAGCATTACAGCCCTACCCAGAAACTGTCAGATCCCATACACCAGTTCTATACCCATTCACAGCTTCTGCTTGTTTAGCTGCTAACTGTTCATACCTTTACCTTCAGAGGCTCACCCAAAGGCAGAGCCAAAGCAGTGATGAATTATGGTTATGGAGTAGGAAAGCCCAAACCCCTTGTCAAGAGATGGGATAAGCTGTGAAGTGTAATTTATACTCCAGAGTTTCCCAAATTTTTATATGGAGACTGGAATTACTTAAAATCGCATCACATCATGGCTTCTTCTTCTCTGCCCTACTTCTCCACTTTTCCACTCCTTTATTGTTTCTCCTGCAGGTACATCCTTAGTAAGTTACATGCATACAAGTCCTTGGCTCAGGGTCTGCTTCTAGGAATACTCAGCCCAAGACAGTCCTTAATACTCATTCATTCAGCCATTCAAAGAAGTGCACTGTCTAAGTGCTTTCATCCCAATCCAATGAGTTAGGATGATATAGAGTTGGGTGGTGAAACGTAACCATGGATATTCAGAACTATTATATGGGACATATAGAGACTACACATTTATACACCAAAAGAAATTAAAATATGAAAATAGCATCATATCTCATAAAGTGATTTCTACCCTAGTAGGTTCTTAAGTGTGACAAAGACTTGATTAGTCCTTATAATGTTGTCCATTGAGGAGAGCCTATTATTTGCTTATGTTCATTCACAAACATTTTTGGAGACCCTCCCATGAATCAGAGAGTGATAAACTGACACACTCATAAGTACAATATAATGAGATAATTATAATCTCAAATAATGTGTAATCTCAAATTATATAATATGTATAATCACATAATATATAATGTATAATTTCAAATAATGTGTACAAGGCTATGGAAAAATGGTGGAAGAAATTATAGTTTTCCAAGAAAATGAAAGACTGGATCTTGGAGGGAAAATAGAATTGATTCTGGGCAGAAGTAGAAGCATTTTAGAAAGAGAATAACAAACTCCATATAATTAGGTGTGAAAAAGCATAGTCAGATATCCAGAAGAGTGAGTGGTTTACAAAATTGAATCAAAAGTCACATGAAGAGGAAAGGCAGGAGATAAACCCAGAGATGCAGGTTGGAACCACTCAGTGGTACATCTTAGGTACTTCAGAACTTTATCCTATAGCTATGGGGAACCTTCAAAGATATTTAGAATTTGCCAAGGTTTGCCTTAGAAACAATATGAAAAATGTGTTAGAGAAAACAAAAACTCTAGTCAGAAATACTAGTTAATTAAAAGGCTTTTACTAGGTTAAATCAGATATAATTTCCAATGTCCAACATTTTTATTTTTTAATTGGAAGATAATTGCTTTACAATGTTGTGTTGGTTTCTTCCATTCAACAATGCAAACCAGTCATAATTATATTTATTTCCCTCCATCTTGAGCCTCCCTCACCCCTCCCATCTCACTCCTCTAGGTCATCACAGGACACCAGGCTGGGCTCCCTATGTTATATAGCAGCTTGCCACTAGGTTACGATGGAATATTACTCAGCCATAAAAAGGAATGGATTTGAGTCAGTTGTAGTGAGGTGCATGAACCTAGAGCCTAGTCATAAAGAGTAAAGTAAGTCAGAAAGAGAAAATCAAATATCCAACAATTTTTAACCCAATAAAAATGTGAATTTCATATATTTCAAGTTGATACACTAACCAAGAAGAATGAGGATGAGAATTTGAACCATGTCACAAAGACTGGAAAGAAAGAGTGAAATAAAAGAGATGCATAGAAGAGAAAATTGGCATGAAAGGCCAGGGCAGAGTAAGCCACAGAATTAGGTGTGAGAGTGAAGCAAAATTTTCTAATGCAAATGATAGAATGAATTGTCAAAAATATCTGTAAGAGAGATAGGATCCACTAGAGGAGTAGTTTAGAGAGTGGCACAGGGAACCACACCATGCTTAAGAATTCTTGGCTCTTCACATATTATTTACGTTGCAGTAAACAGTTTCTTCTTTTCCTGCTATTTGACATTAGACAGGCATGTGGTACCCAAATTCCTAAAGTTGTTATTATTATTCAGTCACTCAGTCATGTCTGACTCTTTGGGACCCCATGGACTACAGCATGCCAGGCCTCCCTGTCCTTCACCAACTCCTAGAGCTTGCTCAAATTCATGTCCATTGAGTCGGTGATGCCATCTAACCATCTCATCCTCTATGATCGCCTTCTCCTCCTGCCCTTAATCTTGCCCAGCATCAGGTTCTTTTCTAATGATTCACTTCTTTACATCAGGTGGCCAGAGTATTGGAGCTTCAGCTTTAGCATCAGTCCTTCTAATGAATATTCAGGGTTGATTTCCTTTAGGATTGACTGATTTGATCTCCTTGCAGTCCAAGGGACTCTCAAGAGTCTTCTCCAATACCACAGTTCAAAAGCATCAATTCTTCGATGCTCAGCCTTCTTTATGGTTCAACTCATCACATCCATACATGACTACTACATAGCTTTGTCCGGGCAGACATTTATTGGCAAAGTAATGTCTCTGCTTTTTAATACGCTGTCTATGTTGGTCACAGCTTTTCTTCCAAGGAGAAAGCGTCATTTAATTTCATTACTTCAGTCACCATCTTGCAGTGATTTTGGAGCCAACCAATAATGCAACTCCAAGTGTATTTATTTAGTTAAAACAGGCCTTGAAAAGAGAACCTAAGCAACATGAGAGCAGGAAAAGAAACCTACTTTTCCTCTAGAGAAGGGACCCCATCTAACCAGATGGCTCTTCACCATATAAAGGGTCTTCTTGTACAGGGGCTCACAGGGGATTCTGAAAGTCTCAGAGAATGAATAGGAAAGCCTATTTTGTTTTTCTTTTCTGCTCTGACCTTAACTCTAATCACTCTTTCAGAACCACAGTGTTTCTATAAAAAGTGCCAACTAAACTTTTCCTGTTTGCACTGAAATAGATATTGGCCAACGCAACACAATTTTCTGTTGCAAGGAAGACGTGACATTTTATTGTCCTTCAAATAACATTGCTTTCCTAAAACAGAAATTATCTATTTGCTTAACGCAATCAAGAACTGGAGAATTACATGTCTGTCTGGACATCTTCTGTAATGTCACGCCACTTGGGATGGTCACGCTATTTAAGATGATCTTAACTACACTTTTGAGAGAAAAAGGCCTCTAGGAATCTGATAAAAAAGACTAAGGATATGCTGAATTAAATTTCTTATAGGAATTTCATTTCATTATGCTAGTTCTTGTAAGAGAATTGCTAAGAAATATATACAAAGAAAAATACTTTTTAAGTATATTTTTTATATATTTCAACTTGGTTGAAATATGTATAGTTCAAAATTTTATTGCATCAAATGAATTTAAGCTATTATTAGGAGATGCTGTGGAGGGATGGGCCACAGGGCAAATTATACAGCATTGTTCTTTCAGGCCCCAAATATATTTATTGACCATCACCCACGTGGCAAGCTGTGTGGTAGCTGCTGGAGACACAGTGATATGCAAAACCAGGCATGGTTCCTGGTTTCATAAAATGTGTGTCCTAGAGATAACACACATTAAACAAATAATCACACATATTACAATTATACATATTACAGACACACTTATTACAAACTGCAATGAATTCTTGAAAAGAAAATAGTGGGTATCACATAGTGGGGAACCAGTGGTGATCAACAGGTTATTCTCTGAGGAAGTGATTGTCAGAGTTGAGACCTGAAGAACAAGAAGTAGTTAGCCAGGTGATGAAGGAATGAAAGAACACTCCAGGTAGGGAAAGCTTCAAACACAAATGCCCTGAGGTAGCAGGAGGATGACCCTGTTTGTGGTGTTTGTAGGTAGCTAGTGTGACCTGCGGAGAAGGAAATGGCAACCCACTCCAGTGTTCTTGCCTGGAGAATCCCAGGGACGGGGGAGCCTGGTGGGCTGCCGTCTCTGGGGTCGCACAGAGTCGGACACGACTGAGCGACTTCGCTTTCAGTTTTCACTTTCACGCCTTGGAGGAGGAAATGGCAACCCACTCCAGTGTTCTTGCCTGGACAGTCCCAGGGACGGGGGAGCCTGGTGGGCTGCCGTCTCTGGGGTCGCACAGAGTCGGACACGACTGAAGTGACTCAGCAGCAGCAGCAGCAGCAGCAGCAGCAGTGTGACCTGCAATGGCACCCCACTCCAGTATTCTTGCCGGGAAAATCCTGTGGATGGAGAAGCCTGATGGGCTGCAGTCCATGGGGTCGCTGGGAGTCGGACATGACTGAGCGGCTACACTTTCACTTTCACTTTCCACTTTCATGCATTGGAGAAGGAAATGGCAACCCACTCCAGTGTTCTTGTCTGGAGAATCCCAGGGATGGCGGAGCCTGGTGGGCTGCCGTCTATGGGGTCACAGAGTCAGACACAACTGAAGCGACTTAGCAGCAGCAGCAACAGTGTGTCCTGAGCACACAGCAGCAAAAAAGTTCAAAAGACAGCTACAGTTGCAGCTAGAGGCCAGATCAGACAGACAAGGTTAAGAACTTTGGTCTTTACCCTGAGAGCAACAGGAGGTCACTGAAAGCTGGAGATGGGCAGAATTAGATTTACCTACAAAGATCATTTGAAGTCAATGACCTTTTATTCAGCATGTAACAAATGCTCTAATAACTGCCCTAGGGCTCCTGAAGTAATATTAGCCCTGGTTTCTGATCTCAAGTAATGTCTGATGTGGATGTGTGGGAAGAAAGAGAGGGTGGGTCAAAGCACAGGAGGCAGCAATGAGACAATTGGGGAGATAGTATCTAAAGCATCTTCATTTATGGAGTCAGAGCTTCAGAGCTGATGTGAGTTGATATATGGATTGTGGTTCTGCTCTTCTTTGAAAATGTTCAGGGAAGTGTCATCTGACGAAAGGAATCATAATCAATAATTCTGCCCACTGAAACCCTCTGTCTGTTCACAGATAAGGCACCACACAAACAACTCTGCATCCAGTTCCATCTCTACCCCACCAGTGCTCCTCAGCCTTGATGTGGAGTGACCACCTGGAAAGGTGAGATGTAGATAGCTCTCCCCCATCACTCTGCTCTGACCTGAGTTCCTGTTGCGAAGGCAGAAGGTCTCTAAGAATTAAAATGCAAACTAAGCACACATGTCTGATGAAGGAAGACTGGATTCCCCAGAGGAGCTGTTGTTGTTTTTACAACTTCATTTACATTTCCTCTGAGAACTTTCTGCGACTGGCTCCAGGCTGCTTTTGGAACTAACTCTTTGCGTGGTGAAGAGTCTGCATGTCTGCTCTTTTCTTAGTAAGAGCAGTCTCCCAGGAGAACTTTTAATTTTTTTAAAAAATTGAAGTATAGTTGATTTACATTGTCATATTATTTTCAGGTGTACAGTGCAGTGATTCAGTTATATGTATATATGTATATATTTATTCTTTTTCAGATTCTTTTCCCCTATAGGTTATTATAAAATACTGAGTATGACAGTAGATTCTTGTGCTTAGTTGCTCAGTAGTGACTAACTCTGAGACCATTGGACTGTAGCCTGCCAGGTTCCTCTGTCTATGGGATTTTTCAGGCACAAATACCGGAGTGGGTTCCCATTTCCTTCTCCAGGGAATCTTCCTGACCCAAGGAATCGAACCCATATCTCCTGTCTCTTGCCATTGTAGGTGGATTCTTTACCCGCTGAGTCATCGGGAAAGCCTTGGTTATCTCTTTTGTATAGAGTAGTATGTATATGTTAATCCCATCCTTCCAGGAATATTTTAAAGCTAAGTGACCCCTGTTTTATTTAGACACCAGAGCTTGGCATGTTCACCATATGATTAACACACTCTTACTTGCTCTTTTGATTAGATCTTCTTTGTATAACACATATATTTCAGTGAATGAACATTGTAGAAAGCCGAACATTATGCCAAATGTGATGCATGTTTAGTCAGATTAAATTTCAAGCATTAGTTTCCTTCCTCAAACATTTCCTTTCAATACTCCTGATAGTGACTCTAGGGTTAATTGAATGGTCTTCTGTGTATTATCGCATTGTGTGATCATTTTTGTTTTAATGAGAGAACGTAAAAAGTTTTAATTTATTTTCAAAGACTATTCGAGTAAGTTGAATGCTTCATTTTTAATGGAAAATCTGCATGTTCACCTTATTTCATTCCCTGGGTACGGCTAGGTACCATAACTCCAGTATACGTTGTTATAACAAATGGGGACATTCAAGCAGCTCAATTTCTTTAAATATTTGTTCTCCCATGGTTGAGGTAACTGAGAAATAATCACTTCTGCTCTTCAGGGCAAGATTTAAATGTGTTTTGAATAACTACTTTGCAACAATACCCAAAGGATAAGAAAAAGCTGGCTGCTTCTGGAACACACCTCAAAAATCACAAAGCCAGTAAAGTCTTTACTTGACTCACGTTTATGGTCCTCTGTCCTTGCCTTAGATATCTGCATGTAATACACATATTCTGGGCAGTTTTACTATAAACACAGATCCCTTGGAAAATAAAAAAAGGGAAAAGAATTGTGATACCCAATTTCCATTTGGTAGATTCATACTAATCCCATTTTTAATTTTTTAAAGTAAATCTTATTGTACTTACCCTCCTTAATATAAATAAGCCAAGCTCTCTATAGAAACTTTGGAAAATATAGAAAATTTAAAAAGAAAGGCAGCTTACTAAAATTTACTTTTACTACTCAAGAAAAGCCCACTATCATTTTAGTGGATTTCTTTCTCATTATTTCCCTTTGCACTTTCCTCAATTTTCTTTTACATACATATGATAATATATATTCATTATTGTATCTTGTTTACTTCATTTAACATAAAATAAACATTTCACAGATTATTTACAAAGTATTTTAAAGTAATTTTAATATTTATATAATAGTCTATTAAAGGGATACACCATAGTTTATTTAATCATAATCTGTGATCAGATCTGGCATCATGATAAACAGAACTGCATCATTACCCAAAGACTAAAGTTTTTTTAAAAATATTTGTGATTGTTTTTACTAGAAGTATGTTTTAAGGAATAAATAATATCTAAATTTTTAATAATCTTGAAAAATGCCTATAGTCTGACTGCTTTCCAAAGTATTGGTGATTGAAAATTTCATCAGCAATGTGTGAGTTTTTACTTTGCTTTACTCTGACTAGCACTGTATGTTATCTTAAAACACACACACACAATATTTTGTTGGTTTGATAGGGAAAAAAAAATTGTATCTCATGGCTCTTTTTAAAAAAAAAAAAAGTATGGTACTCTTCCTTATATGTTTTTAGGGTATGGTTATATACTGATTGGGGTTTGTTTTTAAGGCAGTATTATTTGACCATTTGATGTATGTACAATTGATATAGCTTTTCAATTTGATTATTCTTCTGGATTACAATCTTGGAAACCAGAAAAATTACTCAGAATAAAGGCATTCATTTAGTATAATTAGATAATCTGGAGACTTTTAGATGATCCAAAATTATTTACATTGCTTTTATTTATAAAACACAGATATGACTACTTCAAACAAGAATGTTTTGACGTCTAAGACATTATATTTCTTACTTACACCTTAATCCTTGCATCATACAAAATGTATCCCTATCCATGCTTACTATATTTTTTCTTTCTATTCTAACAGATAATCAAAGAATGAAGTTGGACTTTTTATTGCAATTGCTGTCCTTGAGTTTGTGTTTTTCTTCCCACCTGCGAAGGAGAATTTTATGTTTTGATTTGGATTATTTCTTCTCTTTCATCTTTAAAAATTTTTTTACTGTTTTTTTTTCTTGTCAGTAATGTTCACTGAGACTAAGTTTATTACTATAATCTATGTCTTTAAGTCAGCTTCTTGGACTGGATATTGAGTATTACATTTAAGAAGTTGGGCAAGATTGCACAGATGGTGACTGTGAAAAAATGAGAAAAAGAAAACCCCATCTCCCCTGAGTTTCCCCCAGTTTTAAACCTTTATGTGAATCTCAACTGATGTGGCTGTCTTTACATTTTATGGTAGTTTTGATTTTACAATGAATTTGAAAAATCAGTACAGGCTTTTGTCAGTGAAAAGTCAACTTATTGAGAGCAAGAATTCAGTTAACAAGACATAAATTCCACAAGATAGAAAAGGATGCCAAATGAAGACAGGAAGATACCATGACCAAAGATATTTATGTAAATGTGTAATTAATGTTTTGGAGATGTTGTATTCTTCTGTGCTGAGCTGGGAACTAAAAGTCCTAAATCTGTATTCTGCTTATGTATCATTCAGTTACGCAGTAACCAGCTTAACTGTCATTTTTCTGTCTTTGAAGAGTGAAAGCTGTGATACAGCTAAAGGTGCTCTTGAAATGTCATAGAAAATAATAATAAAGCTAAATGATTAACTACTGAGTTGGAGAATTTAAAACAAAAATCCAGGTATAGCTTCTGATTCACTCCTGCTGCTGCTAAGTCGCTTCAGTCGTGTCCGACTCTTTGCAACCCCAGAGACGGCAGCCCACCAGGCTCCCCCGTCCTTGGGATTCTCCAGGCAAGAACACTGGAGTGGGTTGCCATTTCCTTCTCCAATGCATGAAAGTGAAAAGTGAAAGTGAAGTCACTCAGTCATGTCCGACTCCTAGCTACCCCATAGACTGCAGCCTACCAGGCTCCTCCATCCATGGGATTTTCCAGGCAAGAGTACTGGAGTGGGCTGCCATTGCCTTCTCCAATTCACGCCTACCAATTCAATATTTCCTACAATTTCTTCTTGGGTGGCATACAAAAGGCAAAATTAATAAATGATATAGTTATAAACTACCAAGTTTTGTTACTTTTTTATGGGATAAAAGAATCTGGTTTGTGTGAAATAAGAAATTCTGTGGACTTCAAAAAAATACTTTGAGTCATCTACTATTTCTTACCTGATGTGCCCTTGTGTGTGCATGTTCAGTTACTAAATTTTGTCTGACTCTTTGTGACCCCATAGATTGTAGCCAACCAGGCTTCTCCATCCACAGGATTTCCCAAGCAATAATTGCCTTTGTGCTATGGGTAGTTGCTCAGTCATGTCCAACTGTTTGCAACCCCATGAACTGCAGCCCACCAGGCTCCTCTGTCCTTGGGAATTCTCCAGGCAAGAATACTGGAATGAGTTGCCATGCCCTCCTCCAGCCCAGGGATTGATCTTCCCAACCCACGGTTAGAATCCAGGTCTCCTGCATTGTGGGCAGATTGTTTACTGACTGAGCCACCAGGGAAGCCCCAAAATACTGGAGTGGGTAGCCTATCCCTTCTCCAGGGGCTCTTCCTGACCCAGGAATTGAACCAGGATCTTCTGCATTGCAGGTGGATTCTTTACCACCTGAGCTACCAGGGAAGCCCTATAATTACCTTTTTCTACCCATAAATTCAACCAACATTTCTTTCCCTTATCTTTCTGTCCCCTTTCTTCCTTCTTCTTTTCCCTCTCCCAATTCACCTGATTCAACACCTATTTATTGTAGTGTGCTATGCCAAGGGCCATGCTGCCATCTACAAGGATATCCTGGAAAGAGATGATACTATAGTATCAGCAGTTTGGCAATAGAATCCAACACTGTGACTGTCATTTCTGTCAGTGAAATGAAACCAAAATAGTTGAATCATCCCTTTGGTATGGTTGAGCCAGTTGGGAATTATCTCTAAACTATAATTATTTTCACTCAAACTTGTATTGAAATGACCTTAGGTAACTAGCACAAAACATGCAGTACACATCCCTTTATTCAGGTTTAAATTCAACATGTTTTACTGAGCAAGTAGGATTTGCAGACCATCATAGGGCTGTTTATACTCCTGTTACCTCTGTCTGTCCATCATCCAGCTATGTTTTTCTGTCATCTATTTACTATTTTATTATTACAAAAGAGGGTATGTTTTAGAGGGCTTGCTCAATGTCACTTAGCTAATGTAAGTAAGATTTCAGATCCAGGTTTAAGCTTTTTGATTCCAGGTTTATTGTTTTCCCTACAGCACAGTGCAATGTGAGAATTGTAATGATATTTCATTTATAAGACAGTGTGATCTAGTAATAAAATCATGGGTTCTGGAATCAAATTTGGATTTAAATCTGGCTGTGCCATTCATTAGCTCTATGAACTTGAGAGAGTTAATTTCATGGAGTCTCAATGAATTAATCTGTAAATTAAAGACTATAATACTTACTGTAAGGTTATTGTAATAAGGTATGCAAAATGAATGCAATGCAATAGGTACTCAATAAGTATTCACTGTGATTAATTCTTTATCTAGACTTACCTCATTTGTATAATACAATTCCTCAATTTCAACTATAAACTGGCTCCCTGACCATGTGGGTTGAAATATCATGGGCAGAACCAACTTTAAATCCCTGGATGTTATTCTTTTTGATTCTAATACCTCATGGTTATTATTTTTGCCCACACAAAACCTACTCATCTCCCACATGTTTGAATCACATCTTGTCCTTAGCCTTTGGACAATTTAAGTACAGAAGCCCTTCGTTACTCACAATTTTAGTTACCAGTGGTCAAACACAGACAGAAAATATTAAATGGAAGATTTCAGAAATAAACAATTCATAAGTGTTAAAACTGCATGCCATTCTGAGTAGCTTGATAAAATCTCTTAGGGTCCTACTCTGTTTCACCTGGGATGTGAATCATCCCTTTGTCCAGCATATCCTATTCATTAGTCATGTGGTAGCCTACTTAGTTATCAAATCCACCACTGAGGTTTTGCACGGTTTGTTCTTCAAGCATTTAATATGCTTCACATTTAACAAAGGCTCCAAAGCCCAAGAGTACTGATGCTGGTCATTGGGATATGCCAAAGAGAAGCTGTAAAGTACTTCCTTTAAGTGAAAGTTCTCTGTTTAATAAGAAAAGGGAAAAAAAAATATGCTGAAGTTGCTAAAAATCTGTGTAAAAATAAGTCTATCTTTGAAGTTGTGTAGAAGGAGAAGGAAATTTGTGCTAGTTTTGCTGACACACCTCAAACCACAAAAGTTACAGCCGCAGTGTGTCATCAGTGCTTAGTTAAGGTGGAAAAGGCATTACATTTGTAAATGAGTTATTTAGAGAGAGCAAGAGAGACCACATTCACTAACTTTTATTATAGCATAGTGTTATAATTGTTTTATTTTATTATTGGTTATCATTATTAATCTCTTACTAAACCTAATCAGTCCTGGGTATTCTTTGGAAGGAATGATGCTAAAGCTGAAACTCCAGTACTTTGGCCACCTCATGCGAAGAGTTGACTCATTGGAAAAGACCCTGATGCTGGGAGGGATTGGGGACAGAAAGAGAAGGGGACGACAGAGGATGAGATGGCTGGATGGCATCACCGACTTGATGGATGTGAGTCTGAGTGAACTCCGGGAGTGGTGATGGACAGGGAGGCCTGGTGTGCTGCGATTCATGGGGTCGCAAAGAGTCAGACACGACTGAGCGACTGAACTGAACTGTACCTAATTTATATATTAAAATTTTAAAACAGGTACATATGTACAGGAAAAAAGCATATAAGTATTTGTGGAGTTCGATACTATCTGTGGTTTCAAGCATCCACTAGGGTCTTGGACCATATTCTCTAAGAATAAGGGAGGACTACTGTGCCCTTGTTATTTTTTTACCTCTCTCTCCACCTCTGAACCTGTAGTGCTCATTTTGATAATTACTATAGTATTTCTTAAATATTTTCATTATGCGTATCTTTTTCCCTTGACAAAATTCTATTTCATGGTGGACAGGACACTTTTATTACATTTTCTTCATGGGTCTCGTACCACTAGTACAGTATTTGACACCACAAAAAATGCTTATATGGTAAACTCTCAGCAAAGGTAACATTCATGGGTGATACTAGCTGTTGTAAATTTAAATGAATGTGATAGGAAGCCCTTTGTTTCCATGTTATTGTTCACCTTGGGAAATTTCATGTTAAACATTCTGATTTAAAAATGCTACATCCAGGCAGAATAATCGCATGCAGCTTAATATGATAATGTTTATTAAAACTCCATATGTTAAAGTTTGAAGTTAATAGAAAAACTTGAAAAATAATGATTATTTGGTAAAGATATTGTTTATACAATTAAAAATATCTTAATTCAGTTAGTCTGAAATCTGATGTGGAGACAATATGTATCAGTATAAAGTACTTTTGATACTTCTATCTTTAATCCACAGAAATGTATACATTGCATGCTAAATTCACCTGAGATAATAACCTCTGTAACTTATGTTCTCAGATACTCTGGATCATTATTCAGTAACACTTACTTATTTTTAACAAGTGTCTTCATCTACATTTTCTTTATTATCCTCAATAAACAAGAGTTCTCATAATCGTGTAATTGAAGACAGAACTAAACCTCAAAATAAAATAAATCTCTTTGGAAATCTGCCAAAAGAATGTTACATATAGAAAATAGTGCTTGATCTACAATTTTATCACGATTATAGTAACTATTGTAAAGCTCAATGAAATACGTATACAAAATGTATATGATATTAATATGCTTTAAAAGTGGGCAGTATAGACCTGGTTCTTAACTATGGATCTTCCTGACCCAAGGATCAAGCCCTCGTCGCTTAATGTCTCCTGTATTGGCAGGCAGGGTGTTATCACTAGCGCTACGTGGAAAACCTGTAAATTTGTATATGTATCTTACAAGTGGACTATGGTCCACGAAATATATGAGAATTCAAACAGTGTTGAATTGATCTACATTTTTAGTGTCTATAAGAATGACTTTCAAAAATTCAATAAATAATGAAAACCAGGTTATAAGAAAACCATATAAGCTACTTAAGAGAACAAAAATGTTTTCAGTCCCTTCAGTACTTGGAAGCACTTTTAAAAGTCTATTGCTAAGATAATCGTAATTATTCAGGCACCTTAAGGATCTGAATAAAATATGCTTGATATGCTTTTAATTAATCATTATGAATACTTAAATGTTTAATGGTTGTCTTAAAAATATTTGTGCTTATGCTTTTCATGAATCCAGGCTTTTACTGAATATTTTAATTCAAAATATGTCTAGGCTTATCCCATAGATTAAAGTGTTTCTCTGTTTTATTCATGTTCTAAGATTTCATTTTATTTTCATTATCTGAAGTACTTTATATAAAAATAATTTGAACAATATGCATTTTTAAGAGTTTTTGTAGCTTTTATTTTTTAAATTCTCAACCATATTGTAAACCCTCTGTGGGAAGGACCTCTGTTTTATATTTCTCTTGTACCTACAGAGCCCAGCACTGTGCTGAACACAAAGAAATTGTTCAATAAAAGCTTAATGGAGAGTGTAAGTGGCCTGACTGCAATCTATATTAGTAATGCCTGAGACACTTGGTGTGCTTGGCGTGGGGAAGGGTGGCATTTAGTTGACAGTTGATTTTGACAGTTGATTCTTCATTTACTTTTCCTCTTTGATGTTGTGCTCTTTTGGTCAGTCTTTAAATATGAGCAGTGCAGAGTCTTCTTTAGACTTTTTGAAGAAAACAACTGCAAATATTTGTAGAGAATGGGGCAATTGCTGTTAGAAAAAAAATGAGCTAAATAGAAATCTACATATAAAACTAACCTGTCTTTAGTTAGCTAAGTTATTTCTTACTTTGGTATAGGAGCTGAATTTTACTACACTTAGAATTAAATGAAAGTGCTGCTGAAGATATATAGCTTGTGGAATAAGATGAACATAATTTTCACATATGAGGGCAGTAGAAAATTTTCATTTTATGATTTTTTTTTTTGAGCAAAGTATAGTGTTCTCTTTTTTTGAAATAAGTATACCAGAGCTGTAGTAAATGAATAACCATCATTAGTTGATTTCTGAAAGAAAGTTAATGGCTGCTGATTATAGTTTTTATCAGTTTAGTTAACTTATAATTGAAATACAGGTATACATATAAAACATGAGAATTTAAGAAATAAGCACTAAAATACTATGGCATAGGAAGGGCAGAAGAGATTCCACACTAAAAAGCCATGGTGCCCTTTAAAATACAGAGTTAAACCAAAAGTAGACTACCAATAAAAATGCAGGATTTAAACAAAAGATGTAAATTTGTTATAGGACTAGACAAAGTATGATTTAGTAATACGTACTCCATAAATATTAATACTTGCTGACTGTTGTGGTGGTGGTGAGAGAGACTACTGCTTCTGCTGGTAAAGAATAGAAATAGATATTCAAGCAAGATTAAGTAAGTGTAAAACTAAGAAGATTAAGAGAGAGTAGGGAAAATGTGGTAATATATATTTAATAAGGCTGAAAAAATGGAAAAAAAGATTGAATTAACCTTTTTATGTAGCTAACTTTCTTTCATGTTCTGTTAATTCTACCAGTATTTCTCAATTCTGTCTTTTCATCATCAATACCATGTTTTAAATCTATGCCTCCATCATTTCCCATCTGAATTACCCCAGTAGCCTCTGTCCTGATTCTGGTCTTAGGCCCATTGGTCACCCTCCACATCTGCTATCAGAGTATGATTGGTGTTAATAACAATTGTTTCTCAGGGCATTTGTTCATGAAGAGGAGTGTAGTTTGATGGTTGGCCCATAGGTCTAGTAGATTAGGATTACAGAACCCAGTGATTGTGCTACTCTTAATTTATCTTGCAACTACTGCCATATTTCAAACCCTACCCATTGGTACCATGTGGGAAAATGACAGACCCTAAAAGGGAATTCAGGGAGATTTTGTGCAGTGTTTCTCAAACTTACCCAATCATACTAACCACTCCAAGTTTATTTTATTAAAATAAAAATATCAGTCCCTTCCCTGGAGGCTGAGTCTGAAATTCTAGCATGAGACCTAGGATTTTGTATTTTTAAAATAAACTTCTGGATGATTCTTCTCATCAGGCACATGTGACAACACTGATGAAGTCTAGTGTTTCTCAGAGTATATCCTCAGACTAATACATAAGTGTTAGTAGGGAATTTATTAGAAATGCAAATTATATGGCCCCATCTGGCCCCGAATCAGAAACCTCACGCCTGGAGCCCAGTAATCTGTGTTTTAGAAGCCCTCTGGGTGATTCTCATGCATGTTAAAGTTTGAGAACTCTGTATGTCAAATGTGGCCCAGAGAGCTGGAAGTAGGGAGTGTATGTAGTTTAGGAAACTCACCTAATCCAGATTCTCCGATGACCAGGTAAGTCATGACTTCAGTCCTGGTGCTGATTGCAGCTTTTCCCTTAACATCCCTCCTTTCATATTTTCTAAAGAGCAGTTTGATTTTGTGGATTCTTTTTTGATTTCCCAATTGATCAGGGTCATGCCCTTCTTTGTTTCCTGATCACAAATATACTTCATTATTTATTTTCCTATGTGAAATCCTTCTGTTGCTTAACTTTCCCCATAAAAACATTGGCTGACTGCCCATTTGGCTCTAATCATTTATGACTGAGGCTCACACTTTTATCAAAATGTTTTTCAGTGTTAGTATGTACCAGCCAGTTGCTATATATATTTTTTTTAAGAAAGGTATAATCAGATAACAAACTGTCTTATTCTTTCTTCTAAGTCTCATCTTTTTTACCTTTTGGAAGGCCAAGGCAATGCTGAAAGATATTGCCTTCAAAGAAAACACATCATTTTGAAGGCTAACTAGGAACACTGCTAATGTGCAAATATTCTCATTTAACATATAGGAACATAGATAAAAAGAGAATCACCAAGGAGACTATTTGCTACCACAACAGTGAAGAAGTTGTATTAGTTTGCTAGGGCTACCATACCAAAGTACCACAGACTGAGCAGCTTAAACATTAGAATTTCTCTCATGGTTTTGGAGGATGGAAGCCCAACATCAAGGAGTTGGAAGGCTTGGTTTCCCCCATGGACAGTGAGGGAGATTCTGATCCATGCTACACTCCTAATTTCTGGTGGTTTGCTGGCAATCTTTGACATCATTTGACTTATAGACACTTCACCCCACACAGCATTCTCCTTGTGTGTATGTCTCATGTCTAAATTTCTCTGTTTTTAAAAATAAGAATATGAGTCCTATTGGATTAGAGACCCATTCTATTCCAGCAAGACCTCATTTTAACTAATGGCATCCGAAAATGACCCTATTTTCAAATAAGATCACATTGTGAGGCACTAGGGTTTAGGATTTCACTATATGGATTTGACTGGGGCAAGAGGAACGGTTCAACCATAACGGAATGGTTGGTTGATATAGGGAGGAAGTTGTATCTAAACTCCAAGATCACAAGACCTAAATGATGTTGCTTTGGGAATTTAATGGGTTTGCTGCTGCTAAGTCATGTCAGTCGTGTCTGACTCTGTGCGACCCCATAGACAGCAGCCCACAGGCTCCCCCATCCCTGGGATTCTCCAAGCAAGAACACTGGAGTGGGTTGCCATTTCCTTCTCCAATGCATAAAAGTGAAAAATGAAAGTAAAGTCATTCAGTCGTGTCTGACTCTTAGTGACCCATGGACTGCAGCCTACCAGGCTCCTCCATCCATGGGATTTTCCAGGCAAGAGTACTGGAGTGGGGTGCCATTGCCTTCTCCCTTAATGGGTTTAGGAATGGAATAAAAATCTCAATGACACATGCCAGCCCTGGCTCCAATTAGGAAAGACAAATCAAAAGTGATCATATTTCTGATACTGAAATATCTGAAAGTTTTTCCCATAAATAAACAGTAAAAAGGTCATAAAACCTGTGGTGGGAAAGATTTTCTGTTTGTACCAGGTTTTAAATGATCAAATTAAAATCAAATTGCTCTATTTATTCCAGGAAGAGTGGGAAGTTTTAAGAATTCTTGCACTTATGTTACCAGCTCAGATTGGTTTCACTGCTTTGAATAGTCACATTTTTACTCTGGTAATTTCCAAATCAGAGCAATATACTCATCAAGATGTTTAAGACTGAAGAGAAACCAGATGTTACTCATTTAAAAGAGGATAATTAAGGATTTACAAAGTCAATTGAATAAGTGGGCATTCAAACAGGTATGAACCCAGAAGGTAATGGTATGTCCAGTGATTGCCTTCTTGAGTCAGGTTGCTTATTTGGGGATTTTTATTTATGATTTCATGATTGTATACAAACCTTAAAAAGAACATGACAAGCAGTTGTATTTCTGCTTTATCTGCTCATTGAAGTCTCATCTTGGGTTGAGTGCCAATTGTTGACACCACGTCATGTGGGTGCTCTGGACACCTCTAAAAGCTATTCATGATCACATGGAACATTGTTCAGTGTTAATCTAATGGGTTAGATTGACTTAAAGTTATGCCAGTAACACTCCACTGGCAGTACTTTTTTATTTCATCATTGTATTTATGTACACCCCCAAATAGTTTTGAAAGAAGAAAAACAGTGGTTGAGAAGACATGTACTTATGTTTCTGGGTAGTGATGCAATTGTTTTTGGAAAAATAATGAAACTTTCAGCATATTTCTAGAGTTCTTTTTGTATCAACACTTCTTGCTATGTTTTCATAGTCATGGTGGGAGATTTTGCCAACACCCAGCTATTACTAATCTGGTACAGAGCTGAACAAATCATTTTCTTGAAATGGTTCCTCAGTAAAACCTAATTATAAATGCCCAGGGTAATTACTCAGGGTATCTGTCTATATACTAATGGTTGTTGGAAATAGAGGGACTGTGAGATAGGATTCATTTGACAACACTCATTGTGTACTTAACAATTTCACATTTCACACTGTGAAACTGTATGAGCAACTAAGCCTTCTTTATGGTGGAGATAATTACCTAAACCTGTAGAGGTTATCCTGTTAGGTGAAGGTGGCAATACCTACCTGAAGTGGCATAATAGCAAAAATTCAGCTAAGACCAGTCCTAGACTGGGTACTGGAAAATTCCTCTGTCTCATAGCCTTGCATTAGATGTCTGGTCAATTGTCTAAAAGATAAATGTAAAATTGGGTATAATTATGAGATTAGTCATCTACATATCTGAGGTTATTGATATTTCTCCCAGCAATCTTGATTCCAGCTTGTGTTTCTTCCAGTCCAGCATTTCTCATGATGTACTCTGTGTATAAGTTAAATAAATAGGGTGACAATATACAGCCTTGACGTACTCCTTTTCCTATTTGGAACCAGTCTGTTGTTCCATGTCCAGTTCTAACTGTTGCTTCCTGACCTGCATACAAATTTCTCAAGAGGCAGATCAGATGGTCTGGTATTCCCATCTCTTTCAGAATTTTCCACAGTTTATTGTGATCCACATAATCAAAGGCTTTGGCATAGTCAATAAAGCAGAAATAGATGTTTTTCTGGAACTCTCTTGCTTTTTCCATGATCCAGTGGATGTTGGCAATTTGATCTCTGGTTCCTCTGCCTTTTCTAAAACCAGCTTGAACATCTGGAAGGTCATGGTTCACATATTGCTGAAGCCTGGCTTGGAGAATTTTGAGCATTACTTTACTGGCGTGTGAGATGAATGCAATTGCGGTAGTTTGAGCATTCTTTGGTATTGCCTTTCTTTGGGATTGGGATGAAAACTGACCTTTTCTAGTCCTGTGGCCACTGCTGAGTTTTCCAAATTTGCTGGCATATTGAGTGCAGCACTTTCACAGCATCATCTTTCAGGATTTGAAATAGCACCACTGGAATTCCATGAACTCCACTAGCTTTGTTCGTAGTGATGCTTTCTAAGGCCCATTTGACTTCACATTCCAGGATGTCTGGCTCTAGGTCAGTGATCACACCATCATGATTATCTGGGTCGTGAAGCTCTTTTTTGTACAGTTCTTCTGTGTATTCTTGCCATCTCTTCTTAATATCTTCTCCTTCTGTTAAGTCCATACCATTTCTGTCCTTTATCGAGCCCATCTTTGCATGAAATGTTCCTTTGATATCTCTGATTTTCTTGAAGAGATCTCTAGTCTTTTCCATTCTGTTGTTTTCCTCTATTTCTTTGCATTGATCGGTGAAGAAGGCTCTCTTATCTCTTCTTGCTATGCTTTGGAACTCTGCATTCAGATGTTTATATCTTTCCTTTTCTCCTTTGCTTTTCACTTCTCTTCTTTTCACAGCTATTTGTAAGGCCTCCCCAGACCACAATTTTGCTTTTTTGCATTTCTTTTCCATGGGGATGGTCTTGATCCCTGTCTCCTGTACAATGTCATGAACCTCATTCCATAGTTCATCAGGCACTCTATCTATCAGATCTGGTGACTGCAGCCATGAAATTAAAAGACGCTTACTCCTTGGAAGGAAAGTTATGACCAACCTAGATAGCATATTCAAAAGCAGAGACATTATTTTGCCAACAAAGGTCTGTCTAGTCAAGGCTATGTTTTTTCCTGTGGTCATGTATGTATGTGAGAGCTGGACGGTGAAGAAGGCTGAGCGCCGAAGAATTGATGTTTTTGAACTGTGGTGTTGGAGAAGATTCTTGAGAGTCCCTTGGACTGCAAGGAGATCCAACCAGTCCATTCTGAAGGAGATCAGCCCTGGGATTTCTTGGGAAGGAATGATGCTAAAGCTGAAACTCCAGTATTTTGGCCACCTCATGCGAAGAGTTGACTCATTGGAGAGGACTCTGATGCTGGGAAGGATTGGGGGCAGGAGGAGAAGGGGACAACAGAGGATGAGATGGCTGGATGGCATCACGGACTCGATGGACGTGAGTCTGAGTGAACTCCAGGAGCTGGTGATGGACAGGGAGGCCTGGCGTGCTGCTGTTCATGGGGTCGCAAAGAGCTGGACACGACTGAGTGACTGATCTGATCTGATCTGATGAGATTAGTGCTCCTGAAATGAATTTCTGTAACAATTTCACCCAAGAATAATAATATCAAACAGGACAAAAGTCTTTCAAGTAGAAGTTTCTTCTTTAGGAACAAATGACCAATTTCTAGTGATATTATCCAAAGTGTTATTTAAAGGTTTTACAACACTTATGTCTCTACTGGGGAAAGAGGTGAAGGACAGAATAATTCTCAGTTCAGTTCATTCGCTCAGTCATGTCCGACTCTTTGCGACCCCATGAATCACAGCATGCCAGGCCTCCCTGTCCATCACCAACTCCCTGAGTTCACTCAAACTTAAATCCATCGAGTCATCCTGTCATCCCCTTCTCCTCCTGCCCCCAATCCCTCCCAGCATCAGGGTCTTTTCCAATGAGTCAACTCTTCACACGAGGTGGCCAAAGTATTGGAGTTTCAGCTTCAACATCAGTCCTTCCAATGAACACCCAGGACTGATCTCCTTTAGATGGACTGGTTGGATCTCCTTTCAGTCGAAGGGACTCTCAAGAGTCTTCTCCAACACCACAGTGAAAAAGCATCAAGTCTTTGGCGCTCAGCCTTCTTCACAGTCCAAGTCCTCTCACAGCCATACAAGACCACAGGAAAAACCAACCACTGGAAAAACCATAGCCTTGACTAGATGGACCTTTCTTAGCAAAGTAATGTCTCTGCTTTTTATTTAATGTGCCACCTTGGTCAGTCACAACTTTCCTTCCAAGGAGTAAACATCTTTTAATTTCGTGGCTGCAATCACCATTGCAGTGATTTTGGAGCCCCCCCCCCCCAAAAAAAAAAGTCTGACACTGTTTCCACTGTTTCCCCGTCTATTTCCCATGAAGTGATGGGACCAGATGGCATGATCTTAGTTTTCTGAATGTTGAGCTTTAGGCCAACTTTTCACTCTTCTCTTTCATTTTCATCAAGAGGCTTTTTGTTCCTCTTCACTTTCTGCCATAAGTGTGGTGTCATCTGCATATCTGAGGTGATTGATATTTCTCCTGGCAATCTTGATTCCACCTTGTGCTTCTTCCAGCCCAGCATTTCTCATGATGTACTCTGCATGCAAGTTAAATAAGCAGGGTGACAATATACAGCCTTGACACACTGCTTTTCCTATTTGGAACCAGTCTGTTGTTCCATGTCCAGTTCTAACTGTTGCTTACTGACCTGCATACAGATTTCTCAAGAAGTAGGTCAGGTGGTCTGGTATTCCCATCTCTTTCAGAATTTTCCACAGGGCCTTGCAATCTCTGCTAATAGAACAGTATCAGATCATTAAGAGAAAGAAAAGTATCTCCACATAATTTTTGAATTGTTTTTCTTATTAGAGATTTTTCTTTCATTCCTTCCCTTGCTCCCTCCCTTCTCTCCTTCTTCCCTTTCTCGCTACCTCCCTACTTCCCTCCCTTCCTGCCTTCCATCTAATACTTCTTAAGTTAATAAAATCTTAACTGTGTGTTTCTTGGTAATAGGAATCAGAGAATAATATGAAACTATATGATACAAAGAGAAAACAAAAATAACATTTTCTAAAAGTTACAAGTATATAAATGTCTTCTATTCACTATATCATATAATACTAACATTCTATGAGATTGTTAATTCAAACTTCCATTTTAGAGATGAAAAACTTCCATTTTAGTCCCATCTCACATTATGACTTAATTATCTTACTTTCCCAACATCTATAACCTCAGATGATCAAACCAGTGTTGAAATCCAGATTTGTCTGGCTACAAATCCTGTGTTTTCATTGTATCTTCCAAGATGTTTCCAGTGTTTAAAATTGAGAAGAGATAGAATATTATAAATTATATTAGCCACTGCTGCTCCTGCTGTTAAGTCGCTTCAGTCGTGTCCGACTCTGTGCGACCCCATAGATGGCAGCCCACCAGGCTCCCCTATCCCTGGGATTCTCCAGGCAAGAACACTGGAGTGGGTTGCCATTTCCTTCTCCAATGTATGAAAGTGAAAAGTGAAATTGAGGTTGCTCAGTCGTGTCCGACTCTGCAACCCCATGGGCTGCAGCCTACCAGTCTCCTCCGTCCATGGGATTTTCCAGGCAAGAATACTGAAGTGGGGTGCCATCGCCTTCTCCTATTAGCCACTAGGAAATAGCTATAGTTTCTTAAAGAAATGATGGGACTAAAAAATTTAACGTTTTTCTTCATTTCCTTCTCTTTTCATTCACATAGGAAGAAATGGATTTCTCTGAAACCATGAGTATTATTTTTAGCCAGAATACATGGCCATATAGGATATGTCACCTTAATTTTATTTTCTAGAACATATTTATAGTTTTTTGAACCCTCATGCGTCTTCTTTCTGTTTTTCAGTTATTTTATAAATGTAGAAAGCATAATTTCACATTCCCAATTATATGACTAGTGAGAGATACCTGCATTTCATGATACTGTGCTATTAAAGTCAAGAAATGTTATCAAATTTGCTCCCCCCAGACAGGAAAAAAAAACTATGATAGTGAAAAGGGGAAAGTGTATCACACTTGAAATCAGAGCTAATGGTTTTGGATATATATTCTTCTGCTTCCCATCTATGTGAATTTGGTAAATGATTTAAAAGCTTTACACTTTAGTTCTATCATCTGCCATGATAATCTTAATGCCTTTTTGCAGGATTGCACTGAGCCTTAATGTGGAGATAACACATAAAGGCATTGTACATTTTCAAGTCATGCAGGCACACAAACACACAGCCCTAATACTTCCAGTCCCTACTTCTGAGCCCGTGGGAGATTCTGCCAAACTATCATGGTAATTTCCCAGCAGATTCTGGACAGTCTCATAAATGGAAGCCTTATCAAAGTCTTCTTTAAAGACTACAGAGGAGACCTACCCAGCTTAGTGGATCTAACAAGCCTGAGGAATCCTCTTTGACATCCTGGGTTTGGGTGAAAGGTACCCTGCTTCCCTTCACCTGAAAGCCATGAGATGAATACCATGTTAGAGCTTTGGTCCATTAACTCAAGTTATTTCCTATTAAAATGCAGCTATTTTAATGCATGGTTTAATGAGTGATACAGACTTTTCTGGAAGCAGTTTGTAGTGGAGGGGTTGGAAGAAGGCAAAGAAAGCATTAAGTTACACAGAGAAGAGGGAAGGGCATACTCATGACTAGAGAGAAGTTTGCATGGGGGAGAAGAAAGGGGAAGTGAAGGGATAAGTGACAATTCCCCTCAACCCCTCATTTTCGCATCCCCTTCAGATTCAGTCCTACCTACATAGATATTTCCTTTTTGACTGCTAGTCAATTTACCACTGTGCTGTGCTTAGTCGTTCAGTCATGTCCGACACCATGGACTGTAACCCTCCAGGCTCTTCTGTCCATGGAGATTCTCCAGGCAAGAATACTGGAGTGAGTTGCCATACCTTTGTCCAGGGGATCCTCCCAACCCAGGGATTGAACCCAGGTCTCCCACATTGCAGGTGGATTCTTTACCATCTGAGCCACTAGGGAAGTCCTACCCCTCACAAAAATAGCTATTTATATTGAATATCATCTATGGTTTGACATCTTTATAGGCACTTGATATGTTAAATTGTCATAGAACAACTATGCTATTATCTCTCTTTAACAGCTGAGTAAAAGAAGGCTCAGAGAGTGAGTAAGGTACAGAGACTGGATTAAAACCAGGTCCATTTCAACCCAAACCTTCTCATTTTCTGCCAACTCTACCATCTGTCATGCTTCTCTGATTTGGAAATTTGTATTTTCCTTTATGTCAAGAACATGAAGGAACTTATGTCAAGGAGTTGAGATTGTGTAGCAGCAGCAACAACAATAAACCTCTAAATCTTAGTGTCTTATAACAATCAAGTTCTTTTGACCTCATACCACATGTCTGCTGAGGGTCAGGTGGGGAGACTTGGCTACAGGTCCGCCTGCTCAGACACCTGGGCTAACAAAGGCTTCAAACATCACCAGACCCTGTAGTGGGGGAGGGGAGAATTGGATTGTGGCTCCTAACTACTTCCAGAGCAAGATATGCCAAGTCAACCCAAGAGGGTGAAGAAATACAAGCCTATCACATACCAAAAAAGAAGAGATGAAAGTACTGGTGAGCAAAATCTCCACAGTAAATATAGGAAAAAAAAAAACAAAAAACAAAAAACTGCTGAAGTACTGAGTTTATTAAGAGCAAGATCCTTTTGAGTTTAGCTTTTGAACCCAAGCCTGCTTATTTCAAGCCTTATCAATGTGTTAACTTGGTGAGGTGGGAGATATCAGCAACCAGCTATTTTTAAACACAGCAAGAGATGTGTATTTTTAGCAAAGTTGAAAAAACAGGTTGATCGCTCAAAGTACCCAATTTAGACTTATGGTAAGAACAGTATATGATTCAGAATTGCTACAGATCTGGGAAAAATATGGGTATTTTAACATTTTGTACTGGTGGAATTTGATGCCCCTTTCAGATGAAATGAAGTTACGGGTTTGTGAACTAGAAATCTGTAAACTTCCCAGGTTATCAAAGCATAGTCTAATTCAAAATCATTTGACTGGCAAATTCTTCTACTCTCAGGACTCTATAAAACCTACATTGACCCTGCAGTAACAAAGTGAAAAATGAGATGCAGTGGAAAGGGTTTTAGAGAAGGCAATGTATTTAACCTCATCCTGAAGTTGCTGTAAGAGTTTGATTTCCTATTCTTTAAGGCTATTTTATCACCTGTTACGTGGGGGATATTAATAAATAAATGTAGCAAGTACTAACACAAAATATATCTCTACCTCTAAAATACATCTTGAAATGGTCTACTTCCTTCCGTCTTTAATACTCTTAATGTAGGAGAAACATCTCTCAGCTGGATTGCCACCAATAACCTCCTAAAGATTTTTCTATTTCTCCTCTTGCCTCCAACTCAGTAGTAAGATCTTTCTTATCCAAGGGCCTTTGCACACGCTACCCACCTCTTTCTGCTGTCCCACTCTTCTTCCTTTTTTTTTTTTTTTCTATTTCCTACTTGGACAGCTCTATTTATTCCTTTGATTAACAATAAAATCCTTTCTTAAAGCAGTCTTTCTTGATCTTTCTATCTGTTGTTGTTTCCTCTTATTATTTGCTATTTCTGCTCATTTGTATCATTCATGGTGTTGATCCTAACTTGTCTTTGTTTTTGTTTCTTTACTTCCTTGTTTTCTGTACTGAAATGTAACTTTCACCAGTGCAGAGACTGGCTTGTTCTTGTTCAGCCTTGTTGTTGCCAAGTGTAATGCCTGCCACACTGTAGATATCAAAGAAATATACGTATAGGAAAAGAAGAGGCTGTTGTGAAGAGTGAGATAAAGTTCATCCTTAAGTACCTAGGTGGTGCTCAGTAGATATGGTATTCCTTCCTTTTTCTTTACCAAGTGAGTGTGAAAGTCATTCAGTTGTGTCCAACTCTGCGATCCCTTGGACTATACAGTCCATGGAATTCTCCAGGCCTGAATAGTGGAGTGGGTAGCTTTCCCTTCTCCAGGGGATCTTCCCAACCCATGGATTGAATCCAGGTCTCCCGCATTGCAGATGGATTCTTTACCAGCTGAGGCACAAGGGAAGAATGAGAATACTGGAGTGGGTAGCCTATCCCTTCTCCAGAGGATCTTCCCAATCCAGGAATCGAACTGGGATCTCCGGCATTGCAGGCAGATTATTTACCAACTGAGCTATCAGGACCCCCTGATCCCCCAGTGTTACCCAATCAATCTTCACCTCTTCTAACCTATATGTATACCTACTGAAGGTACACTGGCATGTCTCCCCACCTATGAATATCCTAGAACTCTAAGTAAATGCTAATGATACTGAAGTACAGAGAACAGATCAGGTTACTCTTGGCTTTAATACATTTGTCTTTAAACACATCTGTTGTTTTTGTGAATTATGCACTGACACCCTCATATGACTTCTATGCCAAACTTGGAGATCAGTAATTAGCTAGCAAACATATATTTCTGAGCGCCGAAGAATTGATGCTTTTGAACTGTGGTGTTGGAGAAGACTCTTGAGAGTCCCTTGGACTGCAAGAAGATCCAACCAGTCTATTCTGAAGGAGATCAATCCTGGAATTTCTTTGGAAGGAATGATGCTAAAGCTGAAACTCCAGTATTTTGGCCACCTCATGCAAAGAGTTGACTCATTGGAGAAGACTCTGATGCTGGGAGGGATTGAGGGCAGGAGGAGAAGGGGACGACAGAGGATGAGATGGCTGGATGGCATCACTGACTCGATGGATGCGAGTCTGAGTGACCTCCGGGAGTTGGTGATGGACAGGGAGGCCTGGCGTGCTGCAGTTCATGGGGTCGCAAAGAGTCGGACACGACTGAGCGACTGATCTGATCTGATATATTTCTTACTATCTCTTCCTATAGGTGCTATAGTATCTCTCAATTTGTCTTGAGCAGTGGTATTGTAAAATAATTTGAATTTTTATTGCCATTTTTCTCTTATTTAAAACTGATTAGAAATGAAAATATAAATATGCATAAAGTAGTGATTAAAAATTCAGGGTAAGAATACAATTAAGACAAAGGTGAAAATAATTAAGCATGTAATGGATAGTTAACATTTAGATTTTATGAACACATTGAAATTAAAATGATTAATACTGTATTTATAAAGGAAAAGAGTAAATTTAAAGACCAGAATGACTTGTTAGAATTTATTATCAGATATTATATCTGAAAGGTGAGGCATAATTATGAAATTTACATCAGTTCAGTTCCCTGTGGGACAGAATTTCATTCTAAAATACATCTCTTGGGACTTCCCCGGAGGTCCAGTGGTTAAGACTTTGCTTTTCAATGCATGGGGTGCTGGTTCAATCCCTGGTTGGAGAAATAAGATCCCACATGCCTCATAGCCAAAAAAACAGATTGTAACAAATTGTAAGAAGCAATATTTAACAAAGTAAATAAAGACTTTTTAAAAAGTAACCCACATCAAAAAAAATCTAGAAAACAAAATACATTTCTTGCATCTTTGGCTTTATTTTATGTTTTTTGTCTGCAAGTACTGATTTGCTAATGAAGCATGCTCCTTTTTCTCTCTGAAAGATGGACCAACTCGCTCCCTCTGTTTACTTTTGAGGAACTTATGACTCAGTGAAATGAAGGAATTAGTCCTACAGGCCTATCTCAATTCTTCTTGATCAGTTGCCTGAATTATTTTAGAGTTGAGTTCTGCAGGCAGAGAGACCAGTGTTTATTTGAAAGAAACCCTACATGGTTCCAAACCAATATTCATTTATAAATGGTATCTATTTTGAAGTGGGAAATATTTACCAGTGGACAGCCAACAATTCTAGAGGCACAAGGACAGAGACCCTCAGGTGTCTTTTACTTTGTTTTCTTCTTGGTTAATCACTTACTAAGCAAGAAAATGTTTACATCAGTCTGTTTCTCCTTTAAGATCCATGAAGGTCAACCCATGGGGACTGCACCTTGTGTTTCTAAAACAACTCTGCTTCAATTAATCAGGCCTAGAAGAATGTTCCTGACTTACTACAAGCCATCTGTGCTTCTTAAATTTTGCCGGTTTCTGCTGGAATCTGCTTCTGAACCATGACACATTCACTCTTCAGATTTTGTGTGTCCCTCAGTCACTGACATTGGCCATGTTCTTAATATTGCTCTGAATTTGCAGAATGGATTTTGGAATTGAGTCCGTATTTCCTAGCATTCAATCCAGAACAAGCTTGTACCTATTTTCCCTTCATTGAAATTACCCTCCTGATTGCACTAGCCTCATTTTAAGTTTTCAATGGATTTGTGAACTGAAAATGTGCAAACAGCCAGAATTTATTATCAGGTATTATGTCTAAAAGGTACAGAAAGCTGTATTGATCAGCACTGCTCTGGAGTACCCAAAGCATCACTTGTCTGTGGTATGTGCATTTCTTAACGTATGACAACCTGACCAAAATGCAAGCAGCCCCAACTGGAATACGTCACTGACCATGCAGCAACTCTTTAGCAAGCTAAATCTCAGTACAGATGTTCCTGACATTTTCCTCTTTACGATTAATGATGCATATCACTGCTTTCCAAACTCTTTCACAATGCTTACAAAATCCGTCACGACCTTTACCATTTGTCTAAATTCATCATCCTTCTCTCCCTTGGAATGTACTTTTCTGAACTACTTTACATTTCTTGACTGCAATTTTAAACATGCCATTTCTTTTGTCTGGAATTTTCTCTTCCCACTCAGTCTCTCAAGTGTACTCTGGTGTTGTGGGACACCAGAAGAGGAGGTCCTTTGGACTCTTTGGAGAATTTAGAGAAGTGGGGTTAATTTAATGTTGCTTGACTATTTATATCATTCAATACCAGAAAGCAATATAGGACTTAGGGAGAAAGTTGAACTGTATTTTGCACATAGACAATGATAAAATACTTAACTTCTTAAGGGAAGGGATCTTAACTCTAGAGACTTAAACTATTCCAAGTCAATTGTATAGAAACAAACCTTTTGTATCTTTGTCTGTAGGCATGTCCATGCATGTCCACATGTTTGTGTGTGTGTGAGTGTGTGTGTGTATGTGTGTGTGTGACTCCCTCCTCATCACTAAAACCCTTTACCCCACATGTGAGGAGATACATGGAACTCTATGATAAGGCATACATTATATCTGAATCTATTCAGATCATGAACTCCCTATTGCCAAATTTGGACTTAAATTGAAGCCACTAGGGGAAACCATTCAAGTATGAACTAAATCAAATCCCTTATGATTATATAAACTGGAAGTGACAAACATATTCAAGGGATAGATCTGATAGACAGAGTGCCTAATGAACTATGGATGGAGGTTCATGACATTGTTCAGGAGACAGGGATCAAGACCATCCCCAAGAAAAAGAAACGAAAAAAGGCAAAATGGTTGTCTGAGGAGGCCTTACAAATAGCTGTGAAAAGAAAAGAAGCTAAAGGCAAAGGAGAAAAGGAAAGATATACCCAAAAGAATGCAGAGCTCCAAAGAATCGCAAGGAGAGATAAGAAAACTGTCCTCAGTGAGCACTGCAAGGAAATAGAGGAAAACAATAGAATGGGAAAGACTAGAGACCTCTTCAAGAAAATCAGAGGTACCAAGGGAACATTTCATACAAAGATAGGCACAAAAAAGGACAGAAATGGTATGGACCTAACAGAAGCAGAAGATATGAAGAAGAGGTGGCAAGAATACACAGACAAACTATACAAAAAAGATCTTCATGACCCAGTTAATCACGATGGTGTGATCACTCACCTCGAGCCAGACATCCTGGAATATGAAGTCAAGTGGGCCTTAGGAAGCATTACTATGAACAAAGCTAGTAGAGATGGAATTCCAGTTGAGCTATTTCAAATCCTAAAATACAATGCTGTGAAAGTGCTGTACTCAATATGCCAGCAAATTTGGAAAACTCAGCAGTGGCCACAGGACTGGAAAAGGTCAGTTTTCATTCCATTCCCAAAGAAAGGCAATGCCAAAGAATGTTCAAACTGCCACACAATTGCACGCGTCTCACATGCTAGCAAAAAAATGCTCAAATTCTCCAAGCCAAGCTTCAACAGTACATGAACTGTGAAATTCCAGATGTTCAAGCTGGATTTAGAAAAGGCAGAGGAACCAGAGATCAAATTGCCAACATCCACTGGATCATGAAAAAAGCAAGAGAGTTCCAGGAAAACATCTACTTCTGCTTTACGGACTATGCCAAAGCCTTTGACTGTGTGGATCACAACAAACTGGAAAATTATGAAAGAGATGGGAATAACCAGACCACCTTACCCACCTCCTGAGAAATCTGTATGCAGGTCAAGAAGCAACAGTTAGAATTGGACATGGAACAACAGACTGGTTCCAAATTGAGAAAGGAGTACTACTGTCACCCTGCTTATTTAACTTATATGCAGAATATATCATGCAAAATGCCAGGCTGGATGAAACACAAGCTGGAATCAAGATTGCAGGAGAAATATAAAAAACCTCAGATATACATATGACACCACCTTTATGGCAGAAAGTGAAGAGGATCTAAAGAGCCTCTTGATGAAAGTTAAAGAAGAGAGTGGGAAAGTTGACTTAAAACTCAACAATCAGAAAACTAAGATCATAGCATCCAGCCTCATCACTTCATGACAAATAGATTGGGAAGCAATTGAAACAGTGACAAGACTTCATTTTCTTGGGCTCCAAAATCACTGTAGATGGTGACTTCAGCCATGAGATTAAAAGACACTTGCTCCTTGGAAAAAAAGCTATGACCAACTTAGACAGCATATTGAAAAGAAGAGATATTACTTTGCCGACAAAGGTCCATCAAGTCAAAGCTATGGTTTTTCCAGTAGTTATATATGGATGTGAGAGTTGGACTACAAAGAAAGCTGAGCACAGAAGAATTGATGCTTTTGAACTGTGGCATTGGAGAAGATTTGAGAGTTCCTTGTACTGTAAGGAGATCCAGCCAGTCAATTGTAAAGGAAATCAGTCCTGAATATTGATTGGAAGCATTGATGCTGAAGGTGAAACTTCAATACTTTGGCCACCTCATGCGAAGAACCAACTGATCAGAAAAGATCCTGATGCTGGGAAAAATTGAAGGTGGGAGGAGAAGGGGATGACAAAGGTTGAGATGGTTGGATGGCATCACCGACTCAATGGACCTGAATTTGAGTAAGCTCTGGAAGTTGGTGATGGACAGGGAATCCTGACATGCTGCAGTCCATGTGGTTGCAGACTCAGACACGACTGAGTGACTGAACTGAATTGAACTATTCCAAAATTTAGCTCTACTAACACATATTAATACTGGCAGAGCCTTTGAGAAACAGTCTAATTTATCTTTTTTTTTTCTTTATGATAGTTATCAATGGAGGAAACATTTTTGAAGGAGAATTATCCACAACAAAAGGAGAATTGTCAGCAGTAGTTCAGCTCCCATCTAGCTCTTGACCATCCTTTAATTAACACCTAACCTCTATCCTGGAAGATGATGCTGTGAAAGTGCTACACTGAATATACCAGCAAATTTGGAAAACTCAGCAGTGGCCACAGGACTGGAAAAGGTCAGTTTTCATTCCAATCCCAAAGAAAGGCAGTGCCAAAGAATGCTCAAACTATTGCACAATTGCACTCATCTCACACACTAGTAAAGGAATGCTCAAAATTCTCCAAGCCAGGCTTCAGCAATACGTGTACCGTGAACTTCCAGGTGTTCAAGCTGGTTTTAGAAAAGGCAGAGGAACCAGAGGTCAAATTGCCAACATCCACTGGATCATGGAAAAAGCAAGAGAGTTCCAGAAAAACATCTATTTCTGCTTTATTGACTATGCCAAAGCCTTTGACTGTGTGGATCACAATAAACTATGGAAAATTCTGAAAGAGATGGGAGTATCAGATCACCTGACCTGCCTCTTGAGAAACTTATATGCAGGTCAGGAAGCAACAGTTAGAACTGGTCATGGAATAACAGACTGGTTCCAAATAGGAAAAGGAGTATGTCAAAGCTATATATTATCACCCTGCTTATTTAACTTCTATGCAGAGTAAATCATGAGAAATACTGGGCTGGAAGAAGCACAGCTGGAATCAAGACTGCTGGGAGAAATATCAATAACCTCAGATATGCAGATGACACCACACTTATGGCAGAAAGTGAAGAGGAACTCAAAAGCCTCTTGAGTAAAGTGAAAGAGGAAAGTGAAAAGTTGGCCTAAAGCTCAACATTCAGAAAATGAAGATCATGGCATCTGGTCCCATCACTTCATGGGAAATAGATGGGGAAACAGTGGAAACAGTGTCAGACTGTATTTTTGGGGGCTCCAAAATCACTGCAGATGGTGACTGCAGCCATGAAATTAAAAGACGCTTACTCCTTGGAAGGAGAGTTATGACCAACCTAGATAGCATATTCAAAAGCAGAGACATTACTTTGCCAACAAAGGTCCATCTAGTCAATGCTATGGTTTTTCCAGTGGTCATGTATGGATGTGAGATTTGGACTGTGAAGAAAGCTGAGTGCTGAAGAATTGATGCTTTTGAACTGTGGTGTTGGAGAAGACTCTTGAGAGTCCCTTGGACTGCAAGGAGATACAACAAGTCCATTCTAAAGGAGATCAGTGCTGGGTGTTCATTGGAAGGACTGATGCTAAAGCTGAAACTCCAATACTTTGGCCACCTTATGCAAAGAGTTGACTCATTGGAAAAGACTCTGATGATGGGAGGGATTGGGGGCAGGAGGAGAAGGGGATGACAGAGTATGAGATGGCTAGATGGCATCCTCGACTTGATGGACATGAGTTTGGGTAAACTCCGGGAGTTGGTAATGGACAAGGACGCCTGGCGTGCTGCAATATATGGGGTCGCAAAGAGTCGGACATGACTGAGAGACTGAACTGAACTGAACCTCTATCTGGTTAGCAGCATTTAGATTAAGTTGAATTATAGCAAAGAATGCAGAGCGCTGTAATACCCCCACTGAAGATACTTCCTGTGTTGAAATATACTAGTACTAATATATTTAGTGGATATAAATCATGAGCTGGCATCTCATCCACACTGCTTCTTCATTGGCTTTCCCTGGTCTTCCTGTCTCCATCTTTGAGGTAGAGAGACTGGGGGAAATTGTCCCTGAAGGAAATGTCTTTACTTTGTGACAAACATACAAGACATTTTTACTCAAGAGTTGAGAATTGAATCTAATGTGCATGTTTCAGACTAGTAAGAAAATGGAGAAAAAACTTAGATTTTATAACATACCTGTAGTTGATATACCATCCTGAACATATAGTTAACTATTCACAAGAATCCCACAAATCCCATTCCCAAGATCAGAATATTCACCCTAGTTTTCTGGCACTTGAACCAAGAATGCATAATCTCAATTAAGCCAAGAATGTGAATCAACTTGAGAAATTACTTACAATTCAGATTAAATGCTGCTGACCATTTTTCTTTCGCAGTTCATGCAAGGCCCATTTCAGAAACAGTATGCTCATCTGTTTCTATATAATTAAAAAATATCTTGTTCAAAAAATGAAGTACATAAAAGAATAATCAGACACACTTGCTAAACTAACTGCAAATGAAACTGTGCCAGTCTCCAGTCTCAGTGATTAGATTATGTTTCTCTTCTTTAAATATAAAAATTAGTGTAAATGAGCAGGCAGCTATTTTCAGGTTAAAGCCAACATATAAAGCTTAAAACTTCATGTTCAGTGTTGCAGGGATTGTTGGTTATATATGACAGTGGTTACTTGGTCCTCCAAGCAGTGAATTGTGATCAGGCTCTTTCTCAAGCATTACAGGAGGTTTTACTGTTCCATTACATTATGTCTTCAGCAGTGATGAGACCCATGATTGTGTCCTCTGGTACTTAGTATATATTTTAATTACTATGGACGTTTAAAAACATATTTTGTTTCTTAGGATTCCCAAGCACAAACAATCATGCATCCTACAAAAACAAGACAAACTATAGCATGTAAAAGTAAACATTTTTAAAACAAATATACATAGATAAATGAACAAAAGTGTATGGAATGCAACTCCTTCTAAATGATATCATGCTGCTTATTTGAGCTGCAAGTACTCAACACTGATTAAGCCATGTTTGATTCCATCAGGTTTGGTTAGTTCCAGCAATGTCACCTGAATCTCAGTCCACAGTAGTGTGAGAACCTGAGCTTGCGTGTTGTCTGATGCAAAAGTTAACTTGGGTTATTTTTCTAGATATATGGAGCCCCTCTTTACTTTTGGAAGGTGATAGAAAGTAAATTTGTTGAGCATGTACTTTAGCTTAAACATGGTGCTAGACATATCCACATAGGATATCAACTTTAATTCTAATGATCATCCTAAAAGCTCATATACCTATTTTACCAGTGAGGAAACTTAAGTCATACAGCAGATAACTGACTTCCCAATAACATGTCGCTAAGGCTGATTTAAACACAGATCTGGATCTCTCAAACTTATTGCTGTTCTAATTTATCATGCTATTTCAGGTCACCAAAGACCTTCTTACATAGTTATCCCTGGAATGACATAAACCTGCCCAAGGACATGCAGGGACAAATCAACAAGGGAAAGTAAAGTGTAGCAGGTCATGAAACATAAGAGCTGTGAGCACCTGATTATGAGTTCCACCTGATTCTGGGAACAAAAACAGTCAGAACCTCAGCCAAATGAGCCACAGGTCAGATCTGGGTCCCAGTCCCATGGGAAAGAAGAATGTCAAACAGCAAAACTGCAGCAGAAGTCCAGATATGCAGACTGTGCCAGGAGGGTGGACTGTTGGGGAAAATTCACAAATGCTCAGGGCCCACCAGATGCACCAATTTTACAGCAGCAGACTACTTTCAACACCCACAGACTGACTGTGAGTCCATGCCTGCTATTGTTCAATGGTTTTGTGTGGATCATCTGAATTAAACCTCACCATGGCCATGGAGAGGGCTTCCCCAGTGGCTCATTGGTAAAGAATCCACCTACAAAGCAGGAGGCATAGGATATTCGGGTTCAATCCCTGGGTTGGGAAGATCACCTGGAAGAAGGCATGGCAAACCACTCTAGTATTCCTGCCTGGAGAATCCCATGGGTAGAAGAACCTGGCAGGCTGCAGCCCATGGGGTTACAAAGAGTCAGACATGCATATACATGTGCATATATGTATACATATATGCACATGTATACAACGTGCATACATGACTTAGCATGTATGCACATTGCTATGAAGAAACAAAATCATTTGACACAGTTTAGCATGGTCAGCTGAGTATTGGTAACAAGCATGGACTCTGGGATCAAAGTGCCTGGGCCTGATTTCTGGCTCTCACTGGCTTTGTACTCTCTTACTGGGGAAATTTACTTTTTCTGTATACCTAGTTGCTTCATTTGTAAACCACGAGTGATAATGGTGCTCACCTTTTTGGACTGACTCTAAAAAGCCTCAAACAGTGCCAGGCTTAGTGTGATTGCTAGACAAGTGTTTGTTAAGTAAAGGAGAAGACTGAGTAACTTGTATAAATTCATAAATTTAATTTGTGGTGCAGCTGGGACTCAAGTGCAGATGACATGATCCCAGAACTGAGGACATAGTCAGTGGTATTAACATATAGAGGATGGGTACCCTAATACCAAAACCAGACAAAAATTCCACAGAAAAGAAAAGTACAGGTCAATATCACTGATGGACATAGATGCAAAAATCCTCAACAAAATTCTAGCAAACATATCCAATAACATATTAAAAAAAATCATACATCATGACCAAGTGGGCTTTATCCCAGGAATGCAAGGATTCTTCAATATTTGCAAATCAATCAATGTGATATACCACATTAACAAATTGAAAGATAAAAACCATATGATCATCTCAATAGATGCAAAGAAAGCCTTTGACAAAATTTAACATCCATTTATGATAAAAACTCTCCAAAAAGCAAGCATAGAAGGAACATAGCTCAACACAATGAAAGCCATATATAATAAACCCACAGCAAACATTATCCTCAATGGTGAAAAATTGAAAGCATTTCCCCTAAAGTCAGAAACAAGACAAGGATGCCCATTCTCACCACTACTATTCAACATAGTTTTGGAAGTTTTGGCCACAGCAATCAGAGCAGAAAAAGAAATAAAAGGAATACAGATTGGAAAAGAAGAAGTAAAACTCTCACTGTTTGCAGATGACATGTTCCTCTACATAGAAAACCCTAAAGACACCACCAGAAAATTATTAGAGTTAATCAATGAATATAGTAAAGTTTCAAGATATAAAATTAATACACAGAAATCCCTTGCATTCATACACACTAACAATGAGAAAACAGAAAGAGAAATTAAGGAAACAATTTCATTCACCATTGTGATGAAAGAATAAAATACTTAGGAAAAAATCTACCTAAAGAAACAAAAGACCTATATATAAAAAACTATAAAACACTGATGAAAGAAATCAAAGATGACACAAATAGATGAAGAAATACACCTTGTTCATGGATTGGAAGAATCAATATAGTGAAAATGAGTATACTACCCAAAGTAATCTATAGATTTAATGTAATCCCTATCAAGCTACCAATGGTATTTTTCACAGAACTAGAACAAATAATTTCGAAATTTGTATGGAAATACAAAAAAACCTCAAATAGGCAAAGCAATCTTGAGACAGAAGAATGGAACTGGAGGAATCAACCTGCCTGACTTCAGACTATACTACAAAGCTACAGTCATTAAGACAGTATGGTATGGGCACAGAGACAGAAATAGATCCATGGAACAAAATAGAAAGCCCAGAGATAAATCCATGCACCTATGGACACCACTCTTATGGCAGAAAGTGAAGAAGAACTAAAAAGCCTCTTGATGAAAGTGAAAGAGGAGAGTGAAAAAGTTGGCTTAAAGCTCAACATTCAGAAAACGAAGATCATGGCATCTGGTCCCATCACTTCATGGGAAATAGATGGGGAGACAGTGGAAACAGTGTCAGAATTTATTTTTCTGGGCTCCAAAATCACTACAGACGGTGACTGCAGCCATGAAATTAAAAGATGCTTACTCCTTGGAAGAAAAATTATGACCAACCTAGATAGCATATTCAAAAGCAGAGACATTACTTTGCCAACAAAGTTTCGTCTATTCAAGGCTATGGTCTTTCCTGTGGTCATGTATGGATGTGAGAGCTGGACTGTGAAGAAGGCTGAGCGCTGAAGAATTGATGCTTTTGAACTGTGGTGTTGGAGAAGACTCTTGAGAGTCCCTTGGACTGCAAGGAGATCCAGCCAGTCCATTCTGAAGGACATCAGCCCTGGGATTTCTTTGGAAGGAATGATGCTAAAGCTGAAACTCCAGTACTTTGGCCACCTCATGCGAAGAGTTGACTCATTGGAGAAGACTCTGATGCTGGGAGGGATTGAGGGCAAGAGGAGAAGGGGATGACAGAGGATGAGATGGCTGGATGGCATCACTGACTCGATGGATGTGAGTCTCAGTGACCTCCGGGAGTTGGTGATGGACAGGGAGACCTGGCGTGCTGCGATTCATGGGGTTACAAAGAGTCGGACACAACTGAGTGACTTATCTGATCTGTTGGACACCTTATCTTTGACAAAGGAGGCAAGAATATACAATGGAGAAAAGACAATCTCTTTAACAAGTGGTGCTGGAAAAACTGGTTAAGCACCTGTAAGAGAATGAAATTAGAGCACTTTCTAACACCATACACAAAAATAAACTCAAAGTGAGTTAAAGATCTAAACATAACACCAGAAACTATAAAACTCCTAGAGGAAAACATAGGCAAAACATTCTCTGACATAAATCACAGCAAGATCCTCTATGACCTACCTCCCAGAGTAATGGAAGTGAAAGCAAAAATAAACAAATGGGACCTAGTTAAACTTAAAAAGCTTTTGCACAACGAAGGAAACTATAAGCAGGGTGAAAAGACAGCATTCAGAATGGGAGAAAATAATAGCAAATGAATCAACTGACAAAGAATTAATCTCAAAAATACACGAGCAGTTCATGAAGCTCAGTACCAGAAAAACAAATGACCCAATCAAAAAAATGGGCCAAAGAACTAAGCAGACATTTCTCCAAAGAAGACATACAGATGGCTAACAAACACATGAAAAGATGCTCAACATCATTCATTATCAAAGAAATGCAAACCAAAACCACAATGAGATACCATCTCACACTGGCCAGATAGCCGCTACCTAAAAGTCTACAAACAATAAATGCTGGCAAGGGTGTGGAGAAAAGGGAACCCTCTAACACTGTTGGGAATGCAAACTAGTATAGCAACTATGGAGAACAATGTGGAGATTTCTTAAAAAACTGGAAATAGAACTGCCATACGACCCAGCAATCCCACACCAAGAAAACCAGAATTGAAAGACACATGTACCCCAGTGTTCATCGCAGCACAGTTTACAATAGCCAAGACATGGAAGCAACCTAGATGTCCATCAGCAGATGAATGGTTGAGAAAGCTGTGATACATATACACAATGGAATATTACTCAGCTATTAAAAAGAACACATTTGAGCCAGTTCTAATGAGGTGGATGAAACTGGAGCCTATTATACAGAGTGAAGTAAGTCAGAAAGAAAAACACCAATATAGTATATTAATGCATATATATGGAATTTAGAAAGATGGTAATAATGACCCTATATGCAAGAGAGCAAGAGAGACACAGATATAAAGAACAGACTTTTGGACTCTGTGGGAGAAGGCAAGGGTGGGATAGTTTGAGAGAATAGCATTGAAACATGTATATTACCATATGTGAAATAGATGGCCAGTCCAAGTTCGACACATGAAACAGGGCACTCAAAGCTAGTGCACTGGCACAACCCAGACGGATGGGATGGGGAGAGAGGTGGGAGGGGGGCTTGGGATGGGGGACACATGTACACCCGTGGCTGGATCATGCCAATGTATGGCAAAAACCACCACCATATTGTAAAGTAATTAGCCTCCAATTAAAATAAAATTTTAAAAATCCAAGGTAAAGAAAAAGTATATATAGAAAGAGGATATGTTCTGATGGGAACAGTCAGATAGCAGTGTCTGATTATTCAAATGTGGGTCCTCAGCAACTCCACCCATGAAGGTTCTAGGAAAAGCAGACCCCAGTACAATCCTAAAATTACTTCTCAGTTCTCTCACCCCATAATTGGCTACTGTCTCCACAGAAATCATGACATATCTGAAAGTCATTTGAGGATCTCCTTTACCTAAGACCCTTTCCAGTGTTGGCTGTATACTTGAAATCTTTATTTTTGCATTACTGAATCCATTCCATCTAAATTCAATAATATTTAGTAGTTTATACCTTCTAAGGTATCAACAATGGTGGACTGTGGATAGAGGTTTCAAGGAAAATATGGCCAACAGTAATCCCTTCTCCATGGTAAGAAAAGTGCCTTTCACACCACACGGTAAGATTTTCAAAGGGCCATTGATTGTTTTCTTCATGGACTTTTATAAATCAGATATTTTAAAAGATAAATATAGCTTTTTCTGTGAAGAAGGGATTACTTCTTTGTGAATATTTTCTTTTTAATTTAACATGAAGCAAGTAATAGCAATACATAGCCAGATCTATACAGTCTTACCACTGCATGAGAATGTAAACTTTGATATAAAAACATTTGAACCTATGTCAAATCAGATTAGATTGTATAAAATCTATTGTTCTGTGACCCCCAAGTTTTTGGACAGCACTCCAATTTCAACTGTTGAAATCCTTTTGTCTGGATTTCATATGCATAGACACATACTTGGTAGGCAGAGACACAGTCTGAATTTGACTGCAGCCATCTGCTTCCCAGGTGGCTCCATAGTAAAGAATCTGCCTGCCAATGCAAGAGATGCGAGAGACATAGGCTAGGAAGATCCCCTGGAAAAGGAAATGGCAACTCACTCCAGTATTCTTGCCTAGAGAATCCCATGGACAGAGTAGTCTGGCAGGTTACATTCCATGGGGTGGCAAAAGAGTCAGACATAACTTAGCGACTAAACAACATCAGTTCTCTAGCAAAGGCCACGTTTCACAGTTCTCAGGGAGAGCAAAATCTCGGAAGTGTTGCTTTTCACAAAACTGCAAGGCTGTAAGGACATTAAGTACAGGATCTGCATCAGGTTGTTGGGGTGCATTTTCTTGGATCAGAATTTGTGTCCCACTTCTATTAGTTTCTCCAAGCTACAAGGGTCCATGTTTAGTTTGTTTTCAAGCTAAGAAAACAAGAATTATACAGAGATGCAAAAGATAATAGCATGGAAGTTAAGCAAGGTGGGATGATTGGGGAGAATAGCATTGAAATATGTATAATATTATATCTGAAATGTATTAATTGTTCAAACTAAACACTATCATGTTAAAAAAAAAAAAAACATAATAGCATGGAAGTTAAGCAAAGACTTGGAAGTTAGGAATCCTGGGTTTGAATATAATCTCAGCAACTAGGTAATTACATGACTGTGCAGTGTGCTTAGTCACTCAGTCATGTTTGACTCTTTGCAACCCTATGGACTGTAGCCTGCCAGACTCCTCTGTCCATGGGATTCTCCAGGCAAGAATACTGGAGTGGGTTGCCACGCCTTCCAGGGGATCATCCCAACCCAGCAATCAAACCCAGATGGGTTCTTCACCTGTAATAGTTCTTCAAAGAGTTACTAAAAGGTAAATTAGATAAAGTGAAGCACCAAATACATATTCAGTACTAAAAAAAAAAAAATGTCCCTGTTAATATTGTTGTGCTATCTTCACAGTAGTGGAGAATTTAATATTAAATGATATGCCATGCACAGTGTTAGTTCCCTTAAATATGTTATGCATAATTTGTATGATAACCACAGCCAGAAACCGTGGTTAGATAGACGTATCTCATTATGCTGTGTTAAATGAGTTGGAGAAGAAAGAGTCTAGAGTCATGGTAATCCATCAAGAGACTATCACACTGGTTCAGATGGGAGAGTTCTCATTAAGACAGTGGTAGTGAGAAGGAGAAGGAAAACTACTTAGGGTTTGTCATTTGGAGGACAGACATTATAACTGATTGGCCATGGTGGTAAGGAATAGTATAAAACCCACAGATGATAAAGCCCTGATTTGGCAGAATGTTCTAGTGAAGAGATAAAGCTGCAAAAAAAAAAAAAAAGTATTCCCCCAAATGACACTGCTTTTAGTCCTAAGTCATGCCCAACTCTTTTGCAACCCATGGACTGTAGCCTGCCAGGGTTCTCTGTCCATGGCAATAATACTACAATGGGTCGCCATTTCCTTCTCCAGGGGATCTTCCTGACCCAGGGATCAAATCTGAGTCTCCTGCATTAGCAAGTGGATTCCTTACCACTGAGCTGCCCAGGATGTCCATCAAAATCACAAAATACTAGGCAACATTTGACTTCTTCACTCAATACCAGCAGTAGAAAATCATGGAATCCAAGAACAGGGAATGCAAGAGGACCTTACAAGGAACTGAAATGAGGAAACAAAAATTAATTGGGATTACTGCTGCCTTTCTCTAACACTCTATCTTTGTAGCTATGTGAAATCTTTTTCTCTGCAAATCTTCTGTATTTGTGATATATTCTGCTCTTTAGTCACATGTCTCTGTTTCTCCAGGAACAAGACTGTCCCACAATTCTGGAGTTTATAATCTCCTTGGTTGGAGTCACTCAAAAGAGACAAAGATTAACTTCTCTCACTCTTAATTCAAAATTGAGAGGATAGCATCTTACTAGTCAAATGTGGATCTAGTAACAACTTTAGTCCAACCAAACGTGGCATGTAGACTATGTTAAACCTACTCCTGCATAGGTATTTCTTGGGAAAAGGAGGCTATTATAATGTGGATAAAAACAAAAAACAATCTGCTTAAAACAACCTCACTGACTTACTAAAAGATCTTATCCTTGTTGTAAAACCCATCTTCATCTTCTGCACTTTAGAAAATATGTAAAGGTACAGAAAATTGATCTTTAGTACTCACACAACAATATAAAAAAATTCAAGGCAGAGCCTCTAATAATGAAATCCAATATCAAAATCAATACTTCCTGCTTAGCACACTGGGCAGAAATGTCAGGAGGCTAGACAACAAGGAAAACCTCATTGCTTATTTATAAGTAAGCTGCACATTGTGAACAAGAAATTAACTCATTCTAAAGGCCTTTATATTATTTCTTACAAATTTCCAAACAAATTGCAAGAGGTTAATGAAACAGATGAATATACAGAATCATTCCATCAAAAGCAAACTAGTTAGGGAGACGCAAAAGTAAACTGATGACTGTAAAATATTAATAGCTGTGATAAGTGCTAAAACGGCACATGCCCAGAATGCTGCTGGATTTCAGAGGAGCAAAAGTCTTGCCTTAAGGAGTGTATCAATCTGCTAGGTCTGCTGTAACAAAATACCACAGACTGGGTGACTCTACAGAAATTTATTTTTCACAGTTATGGAGGCTAGAAGCTCAAGATCAAGGTGTTGGAAAGTTTGGTATCTTCTGGCTTCTCTTCTTGGTTTGAGGATGGCCACCTTCTTGCTTTGTCCCCATGTGGTCTTTTTTTTCTTCTTTTTTCTTTTTTTCTCTGGACTCCAATCCTGGTGCCTCTCTGGGTGAGATTAGATTAAGGTCAAATTGGATTAAGGCTCACTCTCAGTTCAGTCACTGAGTCGTGTCCGACTCTTTGCGACCCCACGAATCGCAGCACGCCAGGCCTCCCTGTCCTTCACCGCCTCCCAGAGTTCACTCAGACTTACGTCCATCGAGTCACTGATGCCATCCAGCCATCTCATCCTCTGTCGTCCGCTTCTCCTCCTGCCCCCAATCCCTCCCAGCATCAGAGTCTTTTCCAATGAGTCAACTCTGCATGAGGTGGCCAAAGTACTGGAGTTGCAGCTTTAGCATCATTCCTTCCAAAGAAATCCCAGGGCTGATCTCTTTCAGTATGGACTGGTTGGATCTCCTTGTAGTCCAAGGGACTCCCAAGAGTTTTCTCTAATACCACAGTTCAAAAGCATCAATTCTTCAGCACTCAGCCTTCTTCACAGTCCAACTCTCACATCCATACATGACCACAAGGAAAACTATAGCCTTGACTAGACGGATCTTTGTTGGCAAAGTAATGTCTCTGCTTTTCAATATGTTATCTAGGTTGGTCATAACTTTCCTTCCAAGGAGTAAGCATCTTTTAATTTCATGGCTGCAGTCACCATCTGCAGTGATTTTGGAGCCCAGAAAAATAAAGTCTGACACTGTTTCCACTGTTTCCCCATCTATTTCCCATGAAGTGATGGGACCAGATGCCATGATCTTAGTTTTCTGAATGTTGAGCTTTAAGCCAACTTTTTCACTCTCCTCTTTCAGCTTCATCAAGAGGCTTTTGAGTTCCTCTTCACTTTCTGCCATAAGGGTGGTGTCATTTGCTTATCTGAGGTTATTGATATTTCTCCCGGCAATCTTGATTCCAGTTTGTGTTTCTTCCAGCCCAGCGTTTCTCATGATGTACTCTGCATATAAGTTAAATAAACAGGGTGACAATATACAGCCTTGACGTACTCCTTTTCCTATTTGGAACCAGTCTGTTTTTCCATGTCCAGTTCTAACTGTTGCTTCCTGACCTGCATATAGGTTTCTCAAGAGGCAGATCAGGTGGTCTGGTACTCCCTTCTCTTTCAGAATTTTCCATAGTTTATTGTGATCCACACAGTCAAATGCTTTGGCATAGTCAATAAAGCATAAATAGATATTTTTCTGGAACTCTCTTGCTTTTTCGATAATACAGTGGATGTTGGCAATTTGATCTCTGGTTCCTCTGCCTTTTCTAAAACCAGGTTGAACATCAGGAAGTTCATGGTCCATGTACTGCTGAAGCCTGGCTTGGAGAATTTTGAGCATTACTTTACTAGCATGTGAGGTGAGTGCAATTGTGGGGTAGTTTGAGCATGCTTTGGCATTGCCTTTCTTTGGGGTTGGAATGAAAACTGACCTTTTCCAGTCCTGTGGCCATTGCTGAGTTTTCCAAATTTGCTGGCATATTGAGTGCAGCCCTTTCACAGCATCATCTTTCAGGATTTGAAATAGCTCAACTGGAATTCCATCACCTCCACTAGCTTTGTTCATAGTGATGCTTTCTAAGGCCCACTTGACTTCACATTCAACTCCCCAGGCCCACTCTAAAGACCTCCTTTATCCTTAATCATGTCTTTAAAGTCCCTATCCATGTGAGGGTAAGGAGGGGGGATAGTTAGGGGGTTTGGGATGGACATGTGTACACCACTGTATTTAAAATGGCTAACCAACAAGGACTATATATACCAATGCTATATGACAGCCTGGATGAGAAGGGAGTTTAGGGGGAAATGGATATATGTATGGATATGCATATGGATATATAATGGGTATGTATGGCTGATCCTTTTGTTGTTCACCTGAAACTATCACATTATTTGTCAATTGGCTATTGTTGTTCAGTTGCTCAGTCATGTCCAACTCTTTGTGACCCCATGGACTGCAGCACACCAGGCTTTCCTGTTCTTCACAATCTCCCAGAATTAGCTCAAACTCATGTTCATTGAGTTGGTGATGCTACCCAATAATTTCATCTTCTGTCAGCCCTTTCTTATTCTGCCTTCAATCTTTCCCAGCATCAGGGTCTTTTCTGATGAGTCACCTCCTTGAATCAGGTGACCAAAGTATTGGAGCTTCAGCTTCAACATCAGTCCTTCTAATGAATGTTCAGGACTGATCTCCTTTAGGATGGACTGATTGCATCTCCTTGCAGTCCAAGGGACTCTCAAGAGTCTTCTCCAACACCACAGTTCAAAAGCATCAATTCTTTGGGCCTCAGCCTTTTTTTTTTGGTCCAACTTTTACATCCATACATGACTACTGAAAAAACCATAGCTTTGACTATGATTGGCAAAGTATTATCTCTGGGTTTTATTACACTGTCTAGATTTGTCATAGCTTTTTTTTCCCAAGGAGCAAGTGTCTTTTAACATCATAGCTGCCATCACCATCTGAAGTGATTTTGAAGCCCAAGAAAATAAAGTCTCTCACTGTTTCCATTGTTCCTCCATCTATTCATTATGAAGTGATGGGACCAGATGCCATGATCTTTGTTTTTTAATTGTTGAGTTTTAAGCCAGCATTTTCACTCTCCTCTTTTTCCTTCACTAAGAGGCTCTTTAGTTCTTATTCTCTTTCTGCCCTAAGAGTGGTTTCATCTGCATATCTGAGGTTGCTGATATTTCTCCCACCAACCTTGAATCTGGTGGTGCTTCATCCAGCCTGGCATTTTTGCCTGCTGTTCTTTGCATATAAGTTAAGTAAGCAGGGTGATAGTATACAGCCTTGACCTACTCCTTTCCTAATTTGGAACCAGTCTATTGTTCCATGTCTGGTTCTAACTCTTTCTTCTTGACCTGCATACAGGTTTCTCAGGAGGCAGGTAATGTGGTCTGGCATTCCCATCTCTTTAAGAATTTTCCACAGTTTTCTGTGAACCACACAGCATATGCTATGCTTTAGCATAGTCAATGAAGCGAAAGTAGATGTTTTTCTGGAATTCTTTTGCTTTTTCTATGATCCAACAGTTCAGTTTAGTCGCTCAGTTGTGTCTGACTCTTTACAATGCCATGGATTGCAGCACACCAGGCCTCCCTGTCCATCACCAACTCCTGGAGTTCACTCAGACTTATGTCCATTGAGTTGGTAATATCATCCAACCATCTCATCCTCTGTCATTCCCTTCTCCTCCTGCCCTCAATCTTTCCGAGCACCAGGATCTTTTCAAATGAGTCAGCTCTTCACATCAGGTCAAAGTATTGGAGTTTTGGCTTCAACATCAATCCTTCCATTGAACACCCTAGACTGATCTCCTTTAGGATGGACTGGTTGGATCTCCTTGCAGTCCAAGGGGCTCTCAAGAGTCTTCTCCAATACCACAATTCAGAAGCATCAGTTCTTTAGCCCTCAGCTTTCTTTACAGTCCACCTCTTACATCTGTACATGACTACTGGAAAAACCATAGCTTTGACTAGATGGACCTTTGTTGGCAAAGTAATGTCTCTGCTTTTCAATATGCTGTTTAAATTTGATGATTATCTGCAAACATCACCTTACCTCAGATAGAATTTTTTTATTCTATAGTTTTAATTAGTACTTAAAATCTTGCCATTATCGAAGCATTCATTTTAGTAAAAATGAATAAGTATATAGGTAAACAAAGAAACAAATAAATATACTTTTAGTAGAAGGAGGAGAGGAAACTGTTTTTTAAAACCATTTGTTTAAGATTGGTATGAAATAATAAATATCTGGACTCCTTAAAAACTCACTTTCTTCACTTCTACTTTCTTCCAATCTGAGTTATCACCTTTAAATACACGAGGCCTCAATGGACTTTAAATAGGAATAATAACTGGAGCATACTAAGATGGTGATCGATACATTTAGTTTTTTGCTTTTACCTTTGTATTAAGAGCCAATAGTGTGACTTTAGAAAATTTCTAGAAGGAGGAAGCAACTGAAGAATCTGACACCTAGGAGGTCTGAGTAAACAGGGAAAAAAAAAAAAAGAAAGGGTTCCTTAGGTTCTTTTCTTTGCCAGCATCTGGGAAAACACCAGCAATGTTCTCCTAAGTACCAAGAGTAAAATGTTCAATGATGCATAGAAAACAGCTCTTGCCTTAGAAAGAGATGTTGGTTTTTCTTCAGGTTTTCAGTATGCATTTGAAAATATCTTGAAGTAAAGCATGGCCTGTTATTTCTTTACTCTGATGGACTAGTCTGAGCTTATCTGAAATGTAACAGCACAAATAACACATCCTAAACCCATGAGCAATAAAGAACTCGGGGTATGGCCATTATGCACAGAACATCTATAAGCTGTGCTCTGTTGCCTAAAAACTCAATTATGCTGAGAGAAGATATGTGTTGCATTATAAATACCAACTTAAGTTGTTGGAGTCAGGGAACTTACAAGATATTTCACACCATATAAGTAATGTTCTTTTAATATGAGAAACATTACATGTTTGATCAAAAGCACAGAATTATAGGCATCTTGGGTGGCAATAAAACTATCAGGATGGCACAAAAAAAATTACAGTTTTGCATTGTTGAAATTTGCCGTTTGATATTGGAATACATTCTTAAATGTGGTTATGTTATACATCATTTTAATGCACATTTCTCGCTTTATGCTTTTTTGCTAATGACTTATTACTTACTGTTATTTTATATACTATGGAAATGATAATAGACAAAAAATAAATTCAAACAGTTTTCTTATTCAAATTCAAAACAGGTTGTAGAGCAGTGGAGACAACTCGCATTTGGCCTGGGAACTGCTAACGAATGCGGTGGTTCAGTTCAGTACAGTGCAGTCACTCAGTCGTGTCTGACTCTTTGTGACCCCATGAACCACAGCACGCCAGGCCTCCCTGTCCATCACCAACTCCCGGAGTCCACCCAAAACCATGTCCATTGAGTCAGTGATGCCATCCAACCATCTCATCCTCTGTTGTCCCCTTCTCCTCCTGCCCTCAATCTTTCCCAGCATCAGATTCTTTTCCAGTGAGTCAGCTCTTCACATGAGGTGGCCAAAGTATTGGAGTTTCAGCTTCAACATCTGTCCTTCCAATGAACACTCAGGACTGATCTCCTTTAGGATGGACTGGTTGGATCTCCTTGCAGTCCAAGGGACTCTCAAGAGTCTTCCCCAACACCACAGTTCAAAAGCATCAATTCTTCAGCGCTCAGCCTTCTTCACAGTCTAACTCTCATATCCATACATGACCACTGGAAAAACCATAGCTTCTGCTTTTCAGTATGCTGTCTAGGTTGGTCATAACTTTCCTTCCAAGGAGTAAGCTTTTTTTAATGTCATGGCTGCAATCACCATCTGCAGTGATTTTGGAGTCCAGAAAAATAAAGTCATCCATTGTTTCCACTGTTTCCTCACCTATTTATCATGAAGTGATTGGACCGGATGCCATGATTTTAGTTTTCTGAATGTTGAGCTTTAAGCCAACTTTTTCACTCCCTGCTTTCACTTTCATCAAGAGGCTCTTTAGTTCTTCTTCACTTTCTGCCATAAGGGTGGTGTCATATGCATATCTGAGGTTCTTGATATTTCTCCCAGCACTCTTGATTCCAGCTTGTGCTTCTTCCAGCCCAGCGTTTCTCATGATGTACTCTGCATAGAAGTTAAATAAGCAGGATGACAATATACAGCCTTGACGTACTCCTTTTCCTATTTGGAACCAGTCTGTTGTTCCATGTCCAGTTCTAACTGTTGCTTCCTGGCCTGCATACAGGTTTCTCAAGAGGCAGGTCAGATGGTCTCTTATTCCCATCTCTTTCAGAATTTTCCACAGTGGTGGTCCAAGAAGTTGCAAATTTGTAAAAGCAGACAAGAGCCTTGAAGATGAGGAGCACAGTGGCCAGATGTTGGAAGTTGAGAACGACAAATTGAGAGTTATCATCAAAGATGATCCTCTTACAACTATATGCTGCTGCTGCTGCTCCTAAGTCACTTCAGTCATGTCCAACTCTGTGCGACCCCATAGACAACAGCCCATCAGGCTCTGCCATCCCTGAGATTCTCCAGGCAAGAACACTAAGTTGCCAAATAACTCAACGTCAACCATTCTATGGTCATTCAGCATTTGAAGCAAATTGGAAAGGTCAAAAAACTCATTAAGTAGGTGTTTCATGAGCTAACCTCAAATCAAAAAATCCTTGTTTTGAAGTGTCATCTTCTACACAACAATGAACCATTTCTCAATCAGATTGTAATGTGTGACAAAAAGTGACTTTTATATGACAACTGGTGAATGTTGACTGGTGAATGGTTGGACCAAGAAGCTCCAGAACACTTCCCAAAGGCAAACTTGCACCAAAAAAGGGTCATTGTCACTATTTGATGGTTTGCTGCCAGTCTGATCCACTACAGCTTTCTGAATCCTGATGAAACCATCGCATCTGAGAAGTATGTTTAGCAAGTTGATGAGATGCAACAAAAACTGCAATGCCTGCAGCCAAAATTGGTCAACAGAAATGGCCCAATTCTTCTCCACAACAATGCCCAACTGCACTGCACGTTGCACAACAAATGCTCAAAACTTGAACAAATTGGGCTACAAAGTTTTGCTTCATTCACCACATTCACTTGATGTCTCGCCAACTGACTACTACTCTTCAAGCATCTTGACAACTTTTTGCAGGGAAAATGCTTTCACAACCAGCCAGAGGCAGAAAATGCTTTCCAAGAGTTCATCGAATCCTGAAGCACAGATTTTTATGCTGTGGGAATAAACTTATTTCTCGTTGGCATAAATGTGTTGATTGTAATAGTTCCTATTTTGATTAATAAATATGTGTTTGAGCCTAGTTATAATGATTTAAAATATATGATCTGAAACTGCAGTTACATTTGCACCAAAGACTCTTGAGAGTCCCTTGGACTGCAAAGAGATCCAACCAGTCCATCCTAAAGGAGATTAGTCCTGAGTGTTCATTGGAAGGACTGATGTTGAAGCTGAAACTCCAATACTTTGGCCACCTCATGTGAAGAGCTAACTCATTGGAAAAGACCCTGATGCTGGGAAAGATTGAGGGCAGGAGGAGAAAGGGACAACAGAAGATGAAGTGGTTGGGATGGCATCACTGACTCAATGGACATGGGTTTGGGTGGACTCTAGGAGTTGGTGATGGACAGGGAGGCCTTGCATGCTGCGGTTTGTGGGGTCACAAAGAGTCGGACATGACTGAGTTACTAAACTGAACTGAACTGAATACAACAGCTTACATCAAGTCCTGTCCTGAATTTCCAATGAGCACAAGTGAGTTTCATCTGCTGTCCTTCTTCACCTGAAATTTAGTAAATTTATATTCATAATATTCCTATCTTACCCTGAGGCCAATTACAGTCTCTAATCCTAATTTTCTTATGGTTTTAAATGGCATCCATCTTGTTTTGGGCCAAAGGAGTTCTCTTAAATGTGCAAAATGGGGAAAAATATGTCTTGTCCAAGAACTTCTCCCCCTTTTGGGTATTTTTGTTGCTATTTCTCATCCTCCTCTGACTAAACATTGCTTTCAGCCAACTGTCCATTTCCTCCTTTTCTAGATTTTAATTGATGAAGTATTTATTCTCCCAGAGAACTGATGAGCAAAACTCAGGCATAAAGTAGATATATTTGTGAGGTGTAATCTTTTCTAACATTTTTAAATAATGCAGGTCTTGCCACAACAAGCATATCTTTCCAGTGAAGAACATCTAAAAAAAATCTAAACAACCTCTGTTCTCTTTTGTTACTTCAACAAAAGAGGAACCTTGTTTCATCTGTGTTGCTATCCAACTTAAGATCTCTAGTCTTTCTCATTCTGTTTTTTCCCTCTATTTCTTTGCATTGATTGCTGAAGAACAGGACATGGAACAACAGACTGGTTCCAAATAGGAAAAGGAGTACGTCAAGGCTGTATATTGTCACCCTGTTTATTTAACTTATATGCAGAGTACATCATGAGAAACGCTGGACTGGAAGAAACACAAGCTGGAATCAAGATTGCTGGGAGAACTATGAATCACCTCAGATATGCAGATGATACCACCCTTATGGCAGAAAGTGAAGAGGAACTCAAAAGCCTCTTGATGAAGCTGAAAGTGGAGAGTGAAAAAGTTGGCTTAAAGCTCAACATTCAGAAAACGAAGATCATGGCATCTGGTCCCATCACTTCATGGGAAATAGATGGAGAAACAGTGGAAACAGTGTCAGACTTTATTTTTCTGGGCTCCAAAATCACTGCAGATGGTGACTGGAGCCATGAAATTAAAAGACGCTTACTCTTTGGAAGGAAAGTTATGACCAACCTAGATAGCATATTCAAAAGCAGAGACATTACTTTGCCAACAAAGGTCCATCTATTCAAGGCTATGGTCTTTCCTGTCGTCATGTATGGATGTGAGAGTTGGACTGTGAAGAAGGCTGAGCGCCGAAGAATTGATGCTTTTGAACTGTGGTGTTGGAGAAGATTCTTGAGAGTCCCTTGGACTGCAAGGAGATCCAACCAGTCCATTCTGAAGGAGATCAGCCCTGGGATTTCTTTGGAAGGAATGATGCTGAAGCTGAAACTCCAGTACTTTGGCCACTTCATGCGAAGAGTTGATTCATTGGAAAAGACTCTGATGCTGGGAGGGATTGGGGGCAAGAGGAGAAGGGGACGACAGAGGATGAGATGGCTGGATGGCATCACTGACTCAATGGACATGAGTCTGAGTGAACTCTGGGAGTTGGTGATGGACAGGGAGGCCTGGCGTGCTGCGATTCATGGGGTCACAAAGAGTCGGACACGACTGAGCGATTGATCTGATCTGATCTGATCCGACTTAAGAACCTATAAAGGCTCTTCAATTTTACAGACCATTAAAATTAAACATTTCTCTGTTAGATCCTCAATCTGATTCTACCTTCACAGTCAGTTTTTGTTCCATGTTTTAGATGTCTTGAATTCTGATATTATATTTCCAAATAAAATTCCTAGTGTAACAATACCTTCTGGTTTCATAACCTTCCATATTTGTTAAAGTTTCTAATTAAATAACAAATCAATAAATGAAATAATTGTTGTGCCTTTTCTCTAGACTCCACTACTCTTACTTCAACCTCCACACCTTTGCCTGTGCTAGTCTTGTACCTGACGTGTACACTTTCTCCTTCTGTATCAATGGTTGTGATGTGCACTAGAATCTCCTGAAGGGGTTGTCAAAATAAAGACTGCTTGTCTTTACTCCAGAGTTCCAAAGTTCCAACCCCCAAACTTGCATTTTGAACAAGTCCTCCAAGAGATGTGAATGACAGCTGGCAGGGGACCACACTTAGAGAACACTTTGTAGTTGTCATTGTTGTAGTTGCTAATTTGTGTCCAACTCTTTATGACCCCATGAACTGTAGCCCTACAGGTTTCTTTGCCCGTGGGATTTCCCAGGCAAGAATATAGGAGTGGGTTGCCATTTCCTTCTCCAGGGGCTCTTCCCCACCCAGGGACAGAACCCGCATCTCCTACATTGGCAACAAGCAAGTTTTTTACCACTGAGCCACCAAGGAAGCCTCTTGAGAACACTTACTTAGAGCCAATTAGTCTAAATTGAACTACCTGGATGAAAATTAGAAGAGGAAGTGAGGAAGTATTTAAATTTGCTGGTATATTATAACTGTATGCAAAAAAAAAAAAAAAAAAAAATCAATCTCTAACATCATCCACAGTGAGAAATTGAAACTAGCTCCCACAATCTCTTATTAACCATTTCTGCTTTTGATGAGCTTCCTCCCAAATATTTGATTCTTTTCTTCAAGTCTTTTGGATGCTTTATTTACACATTATGATCAAACCATCTTGGTGGGTTCACTTTGGACATAAATGTCTCCCTTTATTTTTGGTTTAAAATATAAACCACCTGTAACCTCAGTGATATTTTGTTTAAAATGGTTATGTTTAGATTTGGTGACCAAAATGTAGCTTAAAGAGCTAAGAAAAGAAAGCTTAGAGCTGCTAGGTTAGAGGAGGTCAATTTGATGAGTGAATCTTTATGACAGCTGACATTATGACTTGTAATAAACTTGACCAATTGGTTCTTGTGGAAGGAAGTTTTATTTCTACTGTTACAGCTGTTTCTGTCAGAAAAGGAAATCTGGGGAGTATTTTATAAAGCATGCTTGTCATAATTCAAGTGATAAATTATCTTATGTAACTGTCACATTTATATGTTCACATTGATAGCGGCAAATTCTCTGAAATTTGTAATATTCTGCGTATTGCCTTTACTCACATATCAATGGAGACATCTAATTTTCCTTACAGTCGATTCATGAGCATTTTTGTAGTTCAATATTTTTAAATCTATGCTGGTTACAGTCAGACCACTTTTGCTGATATGAAAACAAACAAGGGAGAGATTATTTCCCAAATACAAATAGAATTAGTGTGAAGCTACATAGCTAAAAAATGTAGAAGGTTAAAAGAAGGTCAGCGTTGGCAAACTAAACTAACTCAGAGGAAGTAGCTGAATTCCTGAAGTGAAACCATTCATTTTGAGAGAAGTGTTATATGTGTGGTACGTCTTCACAATGATGTATATTACTCTTGTTTATACTCAGAGACACATGACTATGAAAGAAAAAAAATAATGGAATTGAATAGGCCAATTTATTGGTTAACTTTGGTAAAAGTCTCAGCAGAAGTTGCTGGTTGAGATCCTTTTGCCTTGTGGATGGGTTCATGTGTGGTTCATGTGCTCCCCTTTTCCGATAATGAAGGATTCAATTTTCTAATTTTTAGCTGTCCTTCTGATGAACTAGGGTAATAAGATTCTGTTCTTAAGTCACAAAGACAAGTATGGGTTACTTACTAGACATAATAAGACCCTGAAAGAGAACCAATAAACATTTTTCCACCCTAGTTTTTAGTCAGAATTGAATTATATCCTGTGATAGAGCAATATAGCTATCTAAAGTTTGGTAAATTTATAAAGATTTCTGAGCCTCAGTTTTCTTCTCTGTGGTAAGATTGTATTGCTACTTGGTCTGTAGGATTGTCAGGAGAATTACATTAGAATATATGCAAAGAGATTAGCATGGGATGGCAGGTCAAATTTTCAATAAATTGAGCTATTATTATCATTGTATGAAAAATGAGACCTTTGAAGATTTCATTCTCAGTAACCAGAGCCATTCTCTTCCTCCATGTGGTTATTGATTTCAATGCTTAGAGAGTCTGTTAACTTCTCAGTCAGCTATGGTGAAAGAGGCTGTCTCAGGGCTTTCCAGGTGGTCCATTGCCTGAGACTTCATGTTCCCAACACAGGGAACCTGGGTTTGATCCCTGGTCAGGGAACTAGATCCCACATACTGCAATTTAGACCCAATCCAGCTAAATAAATGAATTTTTTTTTTTTTTTTTTTTAAGCAAGACTGTCTCAAGGCTGCTTGCCCTGTGGTCACCATTTGGGAGATATGGCAGCAAATTAAAAAGTTAATGCTTCCTTAATTTCTGCTACTATTATCCCTTCCAAAATCATTATTTCCAGGGATACCTAATCCCTGGAAGAAAAAGAATACAGTTGATTTAGCTATTAAAACTGGATGATTGTATCAGTTTTCACTCCCAGTGTTTGCTCAAGGACCAGATCATTGCCCACAGATGAACCAAGTGAAGGGTCTTTGCTTCTCCAGTAGTCATTCTCTTCTTTTATGCTCCCAGAATGTGTTTATTGGTCACCTACTTTGTGCTACGCTGCTGTGCTTAATTGCTCAGTTGTGTCTGACACTTTGCAACCCCATGGACTGTAGCCCGCCAGGCTCTTTGGTCCATGGGGATTGTTCAGGCAAGAATACTGAAGTGGGTAGCCTATCCCTTCTCCAGGGGATCTTCTGGCCCCAGGAATCAAACTGGGGGTCTCCTGCATTGCAGGCAGATTCTTTACCAGCTGAGCTATCAAGGAAGTCCCCAGTTACTAGGGGAGCTATGTGTTGGGTCCAGGCAAGTAAAAATGAGTCTGAAATCATGTTTGCCTGAAGAAAAAAAAACCCACATTGCATTATTTAATAATGTATATTTTGGGAAAAAAACTATAAATATATATTAGCAAACATCAGGGAGAACCTTTTTCAGAACACAGCCCTATGTGGGGAAAAAGATAATAGAAGAAGGAATGACTTTTTTCTTACAGGCTGGATGATAGGGTAGATGCAATTAAAATCCAGCCAAGTTAATGATACCAGCCACAAATAAAGAAGTAATAAAGTGTGAAGAGAACACAGAGAAGACAGAATTTATTCCTATGTTAGATGAATCTGAAAGGCTTCACAGTTCCTTCAAAACTGTTGTGGGTCTAACTAGATGAGAATAAATTTGTTTACTCATCAAGCAAGCATTTATGAGGCATTCAGTTTATTTATCAAACCATCTCTAAGCATCAAGTACTATAGCAAGTATCTGAGATACAGTGAAGCTATAGCTCTGCCCTTATAGCTCTGTCTTACAGGAGCTACCAGTCTGGTCACGGAAGAGACAGACATATAAAAATAATCAAGCTATAATAGATTTATTATATTAAAATACAATTAATATATTATGTCATACTGATATGATATAAGATATAATATAATTACTGAAGGAGTTCCTGAGTCTACATTAGATCTACAATTGTGCGTGTGTGTCTGTGTATCTGTGGGTCTGTGTATTTGTGTATGGAAGGGGAATCAAAGAACTCTTCCTAGAGAAGACAATCTGAGTGTTGAAGAAGAGAACTTCAGAAAGCTGTCCAGAGAGGTTGGAGACACAGGAGCACTCCAGGTGAAAAAGGAAGAAAACTGAATTTTCTTTGTTGTTTAGTGGCCAAGTCATATCCGACTCTTTGCGACTACATGGACTGTAATCCTCCAGGCTCCTCTGTGTATGGCATTCCCCAGACAAGAATACTGGAGTGGGTTGCCACTTCCTTCTCCAGGAGATCGTCCCGACCCAGGGATTGAACCTGCGTCTCCTGCATTGGTGGGCGGATTCCTTACCACTGAGCCACCTGAGCCTAGTTTCCGAGGAAACTTAAAAAAAAAAAAAAAAGGAGTGTCAAGAATATAGTGTAAGGAGTAGAGTGAGATCTGGCAGTGGGAATGAGCGTTATCATTATGATTTAGACGTGACAGAGAAGAAGCTAAAGCTCAGATAAGGGCCAGATCATAAAAGGCTCTGTACTAAGCCACCGGGAATAACAGTGGCTGCTGAGAGGCTGAGCCTGCTGTGAAGGAGTCTGGGTCGACCTGGTGTATCTAGTTCATTTCTGCCACCACTCACTCAGCTAGCTAAGTTGGAATATATATACCCTCAATTTCCGGAACCATGAAACCAAAACCTATTGGTATTATTTGAAAAAAACTTTGGAAACTTGAAATAACACAGTCTGTAATCATTAGTTTCATCTTTGGATATAGAGGTTGTAATTTACGTCTTAAAATCAAGAGACATATAAGAGTCCTGTGTAGGTGCACACACTTTTTAAAGTGATAAGAGATGGTATATTTTTTGAGTACTATCTTGGGAGCAGTTTCTTCCATCTTGAATCACGTAGAATCTTTATTTGCCTTGTTCTTGGGACATTTAGCATCACGCTCATACTCAGTCACTCAGCTGTGTTCGACTTTTTGTGACCCTATGGACTGTAGCCTGCCAAGCTCCTCTGTCCATGAGGTTTTCCCAGCAAGAGTACTGGGATGGGTAGCCATTCATTTACTCATTTAGTTCACTGATATCCATTACTGGTTGAAGCATTATTGCAAATACTTTTTATCCTTCTTTTTTTCTGGAGTTTTTGAAGATCAAATAAAGCACTGGAGATAAAACTGCAAGTTAAAAGTATTACTTATTTCTCCATTTAGTTATCAATAACTTGAGCAGTGGAGATAAAAGCCTTTCCTAGTGAACTTGCTGGGAATTTAGTAAAGGATTATCTTTCTATCTGTTTCCCAGTTCATTACTCTGATATAAACACCACTTAGAGAAACCTAGTTTAGGGTGAAAGCAATGTCATTTTGTACAAAGTGATGTGTGTCACAAAGTATTTGATTAACTAGTGTGGCCAAAAACAAAGTTAATTATTTGGTCAATATTTTACTAGGTTTTTCAGTTATTACCCATTTTATTTTTAATTGCTTTTCCCCATTCTCTTTCTGATGTTATGTAAACATCTACACATCTGATTAAAGATTAAATAATATTTTATCAGAGACCTGTACCTGACATCATTCCAAAAAAAAACATGTCATTTGCAATAAGAAAGAAAATCTTCAGAAAAAGGATCACACTTTTAAAAATATCTACATTGCGATGTGACAGCTGGGCGATAGACAAGAACTATTCAGCTTTTACAGTATGAAGATACGTGGGGAAAATGCCTCTGAGAGTGGATTTCATGAAAAGTACAGAATCAAAGCACAGCTGTGTCTGTTAGTCTTTATTGTTATTTTATTTCATAACTTTGGATTAGTCATTAAAAATGTCAAAGGAGTCATATGTTTTCTGCAACAGAACAGAACACTATATACAAGGCCAATTTGCAAAGTTCCAGTGCGCAACTTTCCTGAAGAATGGAACTCTGAAAAATCTGTGCTCTGGGGACTTTCTCATTTCAAAGCAACTAGCAGGAATTTTGCTTAAATCAAATCTTAGAACTGAATGCTCTAGTGTCTAGACTGTCACTACATGTGTTAAGAAATACATTATCTGTAAATTCCTAGGATGAAACAACAGGCCAATGAAGTAAACTGAACTTCTAAACTCTTCTACTGAATAGCTGTCTTCTCATTATAATTAATACTAGCTCATTCTAATATTAACAAGCCAAATAATACAGAAGCATATGAAGGTAAATATTATAGTTTCTCCTGCTTCCCATTCCTTCCTTCCTTTGGACCACAAATATCTTGTATATATTCCTCCGTATCTTTTAAAACATGTCCTATATATTAAGAACCAAAGTTGGATATTTTTAACATGGTCAACATGATCTACAATTTGGAATTTCTATAAAATGCAGTGATTTTCAATCATTTTTACAACAAAATAGTTCTTTTTTTCCCAATTATTCTCTCATGAAAATTATGGTACTTCCATGATTAAAGGTTGCTCTCAGCTTAAATGTCACTTGAATGTCTAGTTTTATCCCATCAACTAGATTCATAATAAATACAACACTGTAAGTCAACTATACTTGAATAAAAATTTTAAAAAGTTAAAAAAAAATTCTTGAGAGATTTTTGAAGTTTAAAGCTGTAGATTCCTTGGGGCAAAGTGAATTAACTACCATTTTATTAACAATTTTCTCTTGATATAATAGGGACTATTTATAGTCTCTTTTATGTAAAAAAAAAAAGAGAGAGAGAGGGGTTGGGGGCTCCTCTGGTGGCTCAGATGGTAAAGAATCTGCCTGCATGCAATCTTGGAGACCCGAGTTCGATCCCTGAGTCGGAAAGATCCCCTGAAGAAGTGAATGGCAACCCATTCCAGTATTCTTGTCTGGAGAATTTCATGGAAAGAGGAGCCTGGTAGCTACAGTCCATGGGGTCACAAAGAGTTGGACACTACTGAGCTACCAACACTTTGTATAAAAAAGATATAGATGAGTTTCTTCACTATCAACAAAAAAATATTATCAAGCACTATAACAGCAGAAACTGATATAGTGCTTGGGAGATACAAAATTGCCCAGTATTTGTGGAATGAATAATATGCCTCTGAACATCACAAGTAGCTATAGCATTCTCTGGTGCACAATTTCAAAACCATTAGCTTAGTGGACAAGGTTTCCACAAAGGAGTAAGATATCTCGTTTGCAGCCTTGAGTTTCACATAACCTCTCTGTATTTCAGTAATAATTTTTATTTCACTTGACTTACCTAGAAATACTTGACATCATTGGCTACTTAGCTTTCCCATTCTTTGCCAGTTCTCCTCTACACTCCAGAAAATTTCACTAGTGTCCTTCATGGGAGACAATCTCCAGAAATCCAGTATAATCCAGTATAGCTCTCTTCACCTTGTTATTTGACATGCTCTTTTTTTTTTTTTTAAACATGATCTTATCTACTTCTGGGGTCTTAGTTACAGGTGTGTCGGTGGCCTCTGGATCCTTGCTCCAGAGTTTACCATTCACCTGACCTCCAGAAAGTATTTCTAACTGCTGCGAGACCTCACTGTTATATTATTCTATTTTTCAATCTCAGGTATATATCACTATCCTTTCTATCATCATTTTCCATAATCATGGGTGTATGTGTCTGTGTGTGTACTGTCTTCTCCATCTTGGCTTATGACATTGATGGTTGAATCTAGGAAGCTACTTCATTTTAAATAATCATTGTATCCTTTTACATATCACCAATTCTTGTTAGTTCTACCTGTTCAATAGCTCTCAAACCTGTAATTTTTCCCAAAGCCAGTGTATTGAGTCAGGACCTCAAGATCTCTCACATAAAATTGTCTATCCACTACGATGTTGATAAAATATTTTTATTAAAAAAATCAGGAATATGAACATATCATTCCTCTACTTGAACAAATGTCAGTGACTTCTATTGCCTAATTTAGTAGCCTTTGTATAATCCCAGGGAATACACTTGGGTTCAGGAAGAAAACATTGGGACTTCTCTTTATATTCATTTTTTCTCCTTTGACAATGTATGATATTTACTAAAGAACGTGAGATATATACAAGTTACAGAGTAAAATAATAAAATGGATGCCTATGGCTTCATTACTAGCTTATGTCCTAGAACAACACCAGAACTGTCTCTGATTCCCTAGCTTTCACTTCCCTTCTCCTCCTACTTCCACTGACCTATCTCCATCTAGGCTGAATTTTATTATTTTTTAAATTTCCTGACTTCTTCGTAAGTTTGTGACATATGTATTTATTTAGAAGTAATACATTATTTAGTTTGCTCTGTCCTTGAACTTTCAAGAAAGTGGAATCATACTGTACTTAGCCTTTGTAGCTTGCCTTTAAACTCATTATTATGTTCTAAAGATTAATTCATGAGGCTGTATTTTATTATTTTTACTGAGGAAGAGTATTCCCTTATGAAAATATATTAAAAGTAGTTATTTATTAATTCTCCTGTTGATGGATATTTGGATTCTTCCAAGTTTAGCTAGTATGGAAAAGTCTACTATGGATAATATTATATATTCTCTGGGAGTACATGTAAAACTTTCAAGGATATACTTTGCAGTGGAATTATTGTATCATAGAAATAGGCAAATGTCTAAAACATAAACTCGTCACAGTTATACAGGTATATATTTTATTTTTAAATGTATTAAAGATATATTAAGAGTGAGTGCCCAAAACATTTTTTTCTTAATAGGAGTATGTGATAAAAAATGCTTGGAGACCACTAATTTATAGAATAAAATATCACTCCCAGACCTAGTTTCAAATTCCCTCTTTCATTTCCATTTTTCCAAAATAAACCTCTTATGCTCTTGCTGCTGTAAACTTCCATTGTATGTATCACTATAATGTAACTTATTAAGTTGAATAGTAGTTTATTTCATATCAGTCTCCTCACTGTGACTTAATAATAGTCAAGGGCAGAATTATAGTCTCACTCATTTTTGTATCTTTAGTACTTGGCAGTGGTAGCATGAAGTAAGTAAAAAGTTACATATTTATCTAATAAATGAACTAATGTAAAATGGTACGAATACCATTTTATATAGCTGAGAAATGAAGCATCATGAGAAAATCCTGTATACTATAGGGAGAAAGCCTTATATAAATTTAGGTATGAGTCTTTTGATACTATTTAATCTATGGTGTTTTACAGCCTGAATATCAAAATACGTGTTTTAGTTTTGAATTAGTCAGGAAAGCCAACACTCTATTTGTTCCTTATCTTCAACTTAGATGCGTTAGAACCATAGCAGAGCAATGGAAAATTCTCTTCAGTCTCTAACTTATGTTCTTGTTTTCACTATTTCTAGAAAAATAAGATTATATTAGAGCAGAAAGATAATGGGCTAGGAATCACAGAGACCAAGATATATCTCAGGTCTGTATTTGTGATTCTACATAAGTTGCTCATTTTATTTGATAATCTGCATAATAATTTAAAAGAGTTATTGCTTAGTAGCATGTGTCAGGCAGAGTGATATACACTTTACATAGACTATCTTATTTAATAATAGTTATAAATGTTACCCCATTTTACAGAAGAAGCAAATGAGAAACAGAGGGATTATATAACTTGCTCGGGGTCCTAAGACACAAGTCATAAGTCACTTACCATCTGGAATCTGTTTTTATTTTAAATGATAGTGCTGTTCTGTTTTGCTCTGATTTCTTTCCAGGAATTTTAAAAGGATCAAATGAGATCATCTATGTGAGAACATTTTATACTTTTTGACACTTTCCCTATTCAACAAATATTTCTTTAGTACTTAGCACATACAGTGTTCTGCAGCAGACACACATACACACTCGCATACACACACACATGCCCAAAGATGATGAATTATACAGTAAGCAGTTGTTGGAGGGTATTGAAATCTTGGAGAGGAGATACAGAAATCTATAAATGAGAGTAACACAATAGTTCCTACTTTATGTAGGAGAGATGCCTTCTAAGCCTAATATGGTAAAAGATAGCTGAGTTTTCTAGGTAGATACTGTGTTAAGGGGCATATTACTAAGTCACTTCAGCCGTGTCTGACTCTGTGTGACCCTATAGATGGCAGCCTACCAGGCTCCCCTGTCCCTGGGATTCTCCAAGCAAAAACACTGGAGTGGGTTGCCATTTCCTTCTCCAATGCATGAAAGTGAAAAGTGAAAATGAAGTCGCTCAGTCGTGTCTGACTCTTAGTGACCCCATGGACTGCAGCCTACCAGGCTCCTCTGCCCATGGAATTTTCCAGGCAAGAGTACTGGAGTGGAGTGCCATTGCCTTCTCCATAAGGGAGGGGCATACAAAGTGAAATCAAGACCAAAGACAAAGGAGGTAAAGCACATGATACCCAGGAAATAATGTTAGTCATTGTGTCAGAAACACAGGATGTGGGGCAGCATGTAGCAGGAGAAAAAGCCAGAAAGAAGGGTAAGATGGAACCGGCATATAAAGGATTTAGGTTTGAATTATTACAGTGAGCTAATGGGTATTGTGTGTGTGTGTGTGTGCACGCGCACACGCATACGTGCATGCACACTCACACCCATGTTCAGTCCTGTCCGACTCTTTGCAACCCCCATGGGGTGTAGCCTGCCAGGTTCCTCTGTCCATGGGATTTCCCAGGCAAGAATACTGTAGTGGGTTGCCATGCCCTCCTCCAGGGGATCTTCCCCATCCAGGAATTGCACCCGCATCTCCTGCATTTAACACTGAGCTACCTGGGAAGCCTAATGGATATCATAGAAACATAGAAACATTTAACTAGGCAAGTATAGGATTGACTGAAAAGATTGTACAGGTTTTTCATACCATATTATGGAACCACTTGAACAAACCTTTTGGCCAACCCAATACTATGTTGTTAACAATAAAAATAACAATAATACAATACTCTTATAACAATAATAATAGATAATATTTATTGAACAATTAATATGTGCCAGTAACTACATTAATGTGTGACTGACTCAACTTTTAGTTTCCCTATGAGATAGGTATAGTTTTTCACTCCATTCACTATGCTCTTAGCCTCATTTCCATACTGTCAAAATAGTGGTGACTCCAGAAAGTCAGCACAGTAAGAAATGAGGTGAGACAATTCTACAAATAAGTCTGAGGAGCTAGGAGACCAGCTGGGTTGTTTGTTTTCTGTCTGGTTGGTTGTGGGGTTTTTTGCATTGTTTTGTTTTTTGAAACTACATTTATACAGCAAACACATTACTACTTCTTAATTTGTTTAGGATGGCTTGAAGGGAGTCTGGTAGAGATCTGGCGGTTACAGCTTTGCCTTTTAAAGCTTAATCAAGGTGTCAGCACTGGAGAGTGATTTGGAAGAAGACGGTAGATTTGCAAGGGCATCATTACCAATTGTTAGTACCTGCAGCAGCTAAGCAGAGAAGGTAATGGCACCCCACTCCAGTACTCTTGCCTGGAAAATCCCATGGACTGAGGAGCCTGGTATGCTGCAGTCCATGGGGTCGCTGAGAGTCAGACACAACTGAGCGACTTATCTTTCACTTTTCACTTTCATCCATTGGAGAAGGAAATGGAAACCCACTCCAGTTTTCTTGCCTGAAGAATCCCAGGGATGGGGGAGCCTGGTGGGCTGTCGTCTATGGGGTCACACAGAGTTGGACATGACTGAAGTGACTTAGCAGCAGCAGCAGCAGCTAAGGAAAGCTCATGGAGGACACCAAGGGCATTGAAATGGTCATAATAACATGGCTGGCCCTAACGCAGCAAGCTTTCAAGCATCAGATCAGATCAGATCAGTTGCTCAGTCGTATCCGACTCTTTGCGACCCCATGAACTGCAGCACGCCAGGCCTCCCTGTCCATCACCAGCTCCCGGAGGTCACTCAGACTCACATCCATCAAGTCAGTGATGCCATCCAGCCATCTCATCCTCTGTCGTCCCCTTCTCCTCCTGCCCTCAATCCCTCCCAGCATCAGAGTCTTTTCCAATGAGTCAACTCTTCACATGAGGTGGCCAAAATACTGGAGTTTCAGCTTGAGCATCATTCCTTCCAAAGAAATTCCAGGATTGATCTCCTTCAGAATGGACTGGTTGGATCTTCTTGCAGTCCAAGGGACTCTCAAGAGTCTTCTCCAACACCACAGTGAAAAAGCATCAAGTCTTCGGCGCTCAGCCTTCTTCACAGTCCAGCTCTCACATCCATACATGACCACAGGAAAGACCATAGCCTTGACTAGGCGAACCTTTGTTGGCAAAGTAATGTCTCTGCTTTTGAATATGCTATCTAGGTTGGTCATAACTTTCCTTCCAAGGAGTAAGCGTCTTTTAATTTCATGGCTGCAGTCACCATCTGCAGTGATTTTGGAGCCCAGAAAAATAAATTCTGACACTGTTTCCACTGTTTCTCCATTTATTTCCCATGTAGTGATGGGACCAGATGCCATGATCTTCATTTTCTGAATGTTGAGCTTTAAGCCAACCTTTTCACTCTCCACTTTCACTCTCATCAAGAGGCTTTTTAGCCCCTCTTCACTTTCTGCCATAAGAGTGGTGTCATCTGCATATCTGAGGTTATTGATATTTCTCCCAGCAATCTTGATTCCAACTTGTGTTTCTTCCAGTCCAGCATTTCTCATGATGTACTCTGCATATAAGTTAAATAAACATGGTGACAATATGCAGCCTTGACGTACTCCACAAGCTTATTTACATATGTGCTCTCGTGTCTTGAAATCACTGCTTTGCATGAGAGCAGACACAGGATGCAGTTAGTCATGCCTTTCTCACATGCACCAGGTGTCAGCTGGTAGTTTTAACTCCTGACATTTTACTGCTATGCCAAAGTAAACTGCACCTTATGGGCAAATAAGTCCTTGTTTCAGGTAGAAAAATATTCTGCCAGCGAGAAGCTATGCATTACACATGCACCACAGGGACGTGGGTGTGGTTTTTTTCTGTTGGAATTTCTAGCCTTACAGCCCTCCTTCTTTCTCCATACTAGAAAATAAAGTGTACTGGGTCCTATATTTAATGAATGTCCTTTCTGAAAGGCATGGGTATTCATCAGAGTACCAGAAACTACCTCCAAGAACAGCCTTCTACGTCCAAATACTTACCTGGTTGGGGAAGAACCTAGAAATTTAGACTATAACTTGAACTTAAAAAGTAGGCAGAGAGACTTTTCTGGTGGTCCAGTGGTTAAGATTCTAGGCTCCCAATGCAGGGGCCCAGGTTTGATCCCTTGTCAGAGAACTAACCCACATGCCACAGCTAAGACCTGGCACAGTAAAATAAAAAAAAAAAAAAGGTAAACTAGGTAGAGTCTACTGCTTGACCTGCACATATATTGGATGGAATAAATAAAAATCCCAGGGGGGTTCCCATGTGGCACTAATGGTAAAGAACTCTACTGCCAGTGCAAGAAAAGTAAGAGACAAAAGTTCAATCCCTAGGTCAGGAAGATTTCCTGGAGGAGGGCATGGCAATCCACTCCAGTATTCTTGCCTGGAGAATCCCATGAACAGAGGAGCCTGGCGGGCCACAGCCCATAGGCTTGCAAAAAGTTGGATATAACTGAAACAATTTAGCACACACAGATTTGTTAGCAAGGAAATGATGCTCTGGTAATGGACAGCATACTGAGTGCTTGTATAGACACATAACACCTCTTCCTTTGTACATTCAGAGATGAGAACAGGTTTTTCTGGGTATATTCCTGACTCTGCTATGAGACCATAAGCTCCTTGAGGCCAAAGATTTTTCTTTGTTAATTACTACTACTTAGAACCTGCCTCTGGATAAATCTGTATGCAAGTCAAGAAGCAACAGTTAGAACCGGACATGGAACAATGGACTGGTTCAAGATTGGGAAAGGAGTACTTCAGGGTTATATATTATGATCCTGCTTATTTAACTTATATGCAGAGTACATCATGCAAAATGCCCAACTGGATGAAGCACAAACTGGAATCAAGATTGCCGGGAGACATATCAATAACCTCTGATATGCAGATGATACCACCCTTATGGCAGAAAGCAGAGAGAAACTAAAGAGCCTCTTGATGAAAGTGAAAGAGGAGAGTGAGAAAGCTGACTTAAAATGAAACATTCAGAAAACTAAGGTCATGGCATCTGGGCCCATCACTTCATGGCAAATAGATGGGGAAACAATGGAAACAGTGATAGATTTCATTTTCTTGGGCTCCAAAATCACTGCAGATGGTGACTACAGCCATTAAATTAAAAGACGCTTACTCTTTGGAAGAAAAGCTATGACCAACCTAGACAACATATTAAAAAGCAGAGACATTATTTTGCCAACAAAAGTCCATCTAGTCAAAGCTAAGGTTTTTCCAGTAGTTATGTGTGGATGTGAGAGCTGGACCATAAAGAAAGCTGAGTGCTGAAGAATTGATGCTTTTGAACTGTGGTGTTGGAGAAAACTCTTCAGAGTCCCTTGAACTGCAAGGAAATCAAACCATTCAATCCTAAAGGAAATCAGTCCTGAATATTCATTAGAAGGACTGATGCTGAAGCTGAAACTCCAATCCTTTGAGTTTCACCTGATGCAAATCCACCTGATGCAAGATCCACCTGATGCAAAGAACTGACTCATTAGAAAAGACTCTGATGCTGGGAAAGATTGATGACAACAGGAGAAGGGGCTGACAGAGATGAGGTGGCTTGATGGCATCACTGACTCAAAGCACATAAGTTTGAGCAAGCTCCGTGAGTTGGTGATGAATAGGAAAGCCTGGCATGCTGCAGGCCATGGGGTCACAAAGAGTCGGACTCAACTGAGTGACTAAACTGACTGACTACTTAGAATAGTACTTAGGACATTAAAAAAACTCCTGGTAAATCTTATTCACTCATTATTATAAAAAATCATATGTATACTTATGGCTGATTCACATTATTGCTTGGCTGAAACCAACACAGAATTTTAAAGCAATTATCCTCCAGTTAAAAATAAATTAAAAATAAAAATGTAGTTTTGGATATAAAAAATATATATCATGTATTTATCATGTTTATTTATAGTTTAAATGAATAAATAAATGACTGTGTGTATGAATAAAAACCAAATTGAGGACTTTAACCACCACAGGTACATGTGTAGCTAAGTTTTACCAGCTTTGTGGATAATATTATCTACAGCCAGTTTATTTGTACGAGTCAGCCTTGTATAGAATATGTGTATCATCAACAATACACAAAAGTTGTCAAGATTCTTGATTTTTCCTTTATGGCTTCTTGTCCTTTGACATGTAACCACGTTTAATGGTCAGTAATAAAATACACAACGGCTGCCAAATTCAGTGTTCCTGCTTCAGAAAGGAGAACAGAAGCTGACATTTACTTTGCTTCTAGGACGTGCTATGTTCCTTCACAAGTTATTTAATTTAATTCTTAAAATAACTATCTGAAGTGGTGGCGGTATTATCCTTATTTTATATCTATGAAAAAAATCAATGCTTCTTTTCAGACAAAAAAAGAGTATTTTTTTCTTTTCCTAGATAATGATTTTTTCATATATTTGTCTTTCCCTCTTGACTAGAGTTGTTAGATAAAAGTTTCTTAACCAAGAACAATCTCAATCCTTGGCTTTGTACCTATATCTAAAATCTCCTTTTTACTTATATTTTGGATGTGGACATTGATATTATAAGTTCACATGCAAACATAATCTGAGAGAAATAAAGTAAACCATAATTAACTACTAACACCTTTGTTTCATTTGGTTTCTGAGATTTCTTTAGCATGGAGACCCTAAAAAATAAAAGCCTGGTCAGAATTACTCTGAAGCTCTGCCCCGTCTCAATGAGATTTTGAAATAAGTCCTGAGCAGCTAAATTTCAGAAAGGATAGAAAACTGCTGGGCTTCCCTGGTGGCTCCGATGGTAAAGAATCTGTCTGCAATGCAGGAGACCCAAGTTTGGTCCCTGGGTTGGAAGATCCCCTGGAGAAGGGAATGGCAACCCACTCCAGTATTCTTGCCTGGAAAAACCTATGGACAGAAGAGCCTGGTGGGCTACTAACCATGAGTTTGCAAAGAGTCAGACATGACTGAGTGACTAACACTTTTGAGTAATCTGCCAGCCCTCCATTTTTTTTTTTTTTTTTTTTTTCAGCCCATAAGAAGATTGTCACTCAAAACATTAAATTGACTAAAAGGCTGGAAAGGCAAGGATGATGAGCTTGGATTTGAGTAGAAAAATAGATGCCCTACCACCTTAGTTTCTCCAGAGATTCTTAGTCTGTTTCCTGACTATCCACTTTGCATTATGACTTGTTTTTTTTTTTTAAAAAACAAACAAACAAACCTCATGGCACTTTCTATTACTATAAATAACAGAGAAATAAAAAAATAATTGTCAGAATTAATCAGGCCCCCAACTCTTAGCCCCAGAATTTGCCACAATTGATAGAGCCTCTGTAAAGAGAAAGGTGATCCCTGTGAGCCAAGCCTGCTCCAGTAAGACTATGGCTGTCTTTCTTGAAGACACTCATTACCTTAGACTTTGTTGTTCAGTCAGTCAGTCATGTCTGACACTGCAACCCCATGGCTTGCAACACACCAAGCTTCCCTGTTCTTCCCCATCTCCCAGAGTTTGCTCAAACTCATGTGCATTGAGTCAGTGATGCCATCCAACCCTTCTCCTGCCTTCAATCTTTCCCAGCATCAGGGTCTTTTCTAATGAGTCAGTTCTTCACATCAGGTGGCCAAAGGATTGGAGCTGAAGCTTCATCATCAGTCTCTCCAATGAATATTCGGGATTGATTTCCTTTAGGATTGACTGGTTTGATTTCTTTGCAGTCCAAGAGACTCCAAGAGACCTTAGGCTGGTGGGATGTAAAACTTTTGGTGAGGTATTTAATGATGATTTCACACCTGTGATCACTGGATGTTCACCCTAATCCTCTACAATTCTTTTTCTTAAAAAAGACTTGGACTCTGTAAATGGAACTTTGCATGACTTCTAATTATTTTCCTCTCTACTGCACAGAGTATAAAATAGCATTTCCAATAATGCAGATCAGTAGGCAATAACCATATCCTACGTTCATTTTCTTTTATACCCTAGAACAAGTAAAACTCAAAATGAAAAACAAATTTTTCTTCAATAGAAAAAGAAATTTAAAATGCCTATCTAAAGCCTGAATTTTAGTTCCTGTGAATGATATGGTAGCTGAATTGTTTGCTGCCTTAATTGAAATGATATCTAGCCATTTAAAAATGTTGTACAAGCAGACATACCAGACAGGTGCTTGAAATCTAAATGCATTCTCCCTGGGTAAATATGCTCTGAAAGATATGTTTTCCGCTTTCTGTGTTTACTGACCAACTGTGTTCCCAGATTTCTCGGCTCCTCTCAGTTTACTGGAAGCAAAATGTATTTCTTGATGGGTTCTGAGAATTGGGTAAAAAAAATCAAGGAAGAGACTCTTGATTGTATGAGCCAAAAGATCATCACGTAAATGTACTGACTAGTGAAATTTCCTTTTAAGAAAGGGAAAAACTGGCAAAATTACTCCTTTGTCACCATTTAAGAATTCAAAATCTCTTTGGTTTGGGTTAGTTCCCTGCAGACTAATTATAGGGCAGAGTTGAGGCTGTGGTTCAAATTATCGAAGAAATAAATTTTCATGGTCCTTAGGGGAGTTGGGGAATGGGAAGAAGGATTTAGAAGCCAGGTTTTACAAATGGTCCGCTTGAACAGAATGCAGTGTCATTCCAAATGAGCCCAGGACATAATCCCCAGGTCTGAGCTGTTTGCGATTCTACTTTTTACTGAAAACCAGAACTTCTGTTTGTATTTCTGAGTAAGTGTCTAAGAAACTATGCTTGTTTCATCAATATGGACATTTTAGGCTTAAATGTAATTGTGAATTGTTTTAATTATTTGCTTCATTTTGCTTGGGCATTTGTATCCCATGTATCTGGTATGTAGGGAGGTCTATCTAGGTATTAGCTATCATCATTTGCTTCAGGCACTTCAATATGAAGTGTACCACAAATTGGAAATCTATTTGCTAATGTTCAAAACCTAAGCATAAAGTCTGCATGCTAGTGCTGTCAGAAGCCACAGGATCATTCATTCTAATGTTTTCCTGTTCTTGATGAGAAAAGAGAGGCCCAGAGTTTTGAAGGGCCTTGCTTAAAACTGCACCATGAGTTTAAGTACAACCAGCAATAGGGTTGTGACTTCTGATCCCTGGTTCCTATGACCTCAGGTACAGATTATTTGCTTAATCAAAGCACCTGAGATGCCCTAGAGAAAAAGTAAGCCTTTGGGAACAACGTGAACATCTAATTTGAATTTTGACAGAAATTGGCAAGAGGAACAATTGCATTAGAGGCTCTTAACTGCTAGAACATTTGGGGACTCCATAACTGTTAAGTCTATTCTGACTTTTAGTGATTCCTAACAAGTGGGCAGAAGCTAATCAGGCTCTGCAAACTATCTAAATGGTTGCTGCTGCTGCTAAATCACTTCAGTCGTGTCTGACTCTGTGCGACCCCATAGCTGGCAGCCCACCAGGCTCCCCCGTCCCTGGGATTCTCCAGGCAAGAATACTGGAGTGGGTTGCCATTTCCTTCTCCAATGCATGAAAGTGAAAAGTCAAAGTGAAGTCACTCAGTCGTGTCCAACTCTTGGCGACCTCATGGACTGCAGCCTACCAGGCTCCTTAGTCCATGGGATTTTCCAGGCAAGAGTACTGGAGTGGGGTGCCATTGTCTTCTGCATCTAAATGGCTAGTTTGTTTTTAACCAGTTTTTTAACCACATTCTGCTTTTAATCAGTACACTAGATTTGTATCTTCATCTCTTTCTTCTTGGTTATTTTTTAAGAATAATCACCTAAGTTTTATGTAATTCTTAACCAGTTTACTTCCTTCCCAAACTCTCCATTCATTCATTTGCTCATTAACAAATTTATCCAGCCTGCACTTAGAAATTATCACATGCCAGTACACGAAGATGTATAAGACAGTTTCTCTTCTCACAGTTCATAGCCCAGGGAGGGGAACATAGACTGTAACAGAAAATGACAATTCAAAAATCTGATTGAAGTTCATATACCCATGAGAATCATATGCACAATTCTGTGATTTTCTCTAGTAAGGCAACTTACAATATGATTTTATGTAAATGCTTCTTACACTAAGCTTGTGAGGTAGGCAGAATAAACAGAGGTCCCAAGAAGGTTAAAATGTTATCATTAAATCACCGAGACCCTATCTGTCCTGTTCCCACTGTGATCTGTGCGCAAGTTCCGGGCATACACTGAGAGTTCAATAAATATTTTTTTACTGAAATACTGAACATAGCTAGTTAATATGAAACTGGTCATTAAACTCAGGTGTCCATATCTTGAGACCAGTGTTTATTCTGCTGGATCCATATGCAGTGTCAGCTGTGATCATTCCCTCTCTTTGCTCCTCAGAGCAATGGCTTTCATCTGCATTAATTTCAATTGCTTGAGAAAAAGCATTCCAATTATTAATGATTCTGAAACTACTACCTAATATATTAACAAACTTGACAATGGTCTGGTTGAGGCAAAAGATGACTGATTCTCTAGGTATTGCACCTGAGTTGCTAATTTTTATCAGAGGAGCCATCAGATCACATAAGAGAGATGACCACATTGCTCTCTTGCAGAATGCCAGCCTTGGGAGCCCTGTGGCAAGCTTATGAGAACAGTGCAGAGCCAGAGATGTGACATTTTCTAATGATAAATAACTGAATTTGTTTCTGAGTTGCTAATATTCTTCATATTAAAAGATGGACATTATAAAACTACTGGTTATTATGATGCCAATGATGACAGTAATGAAGTTAATAATAAAAAGGAAAAGAGCTACCATTTATTAGACCAAACTACAATCCAGCAATGTGCCAAATGATTTGTACATGTTATTTCAAACAAGTCCTAACATTCCATATTAGTGATAGAGAATATCATCCATTCCAATTCACAGGTAACAGAGGCTTTCATTAAATTCAAATAGTCAATAAGTGCAATTCATTCTTAAAAGGATGTGCTGCTCTCTTTTGCTTACAGCCATTTTAATCTATTTCTCTTTACACACACACACACACACATACATAATATTAGAGAAAATACAAGTGTATCAGCTATAGCAAAGGGAAAACCATCAATTGATTAAACAAAATACTGCTGCTGCTGCTGCTGCTAAGTCGCTTCAGTCGTGTACGACTCTGTGTGACCCTAGAGACGGCAGCCCATCAGGCTCCCCCGTCCCTGGGATTCTCAAAGTAAAAACACTGGAGTGGGTTGCCATTTCCTTCTTCAATGCATGAAAGTGAAAGTGAAATCACTTCAGTCATGTCTGACTCTGTGCAACCCCATAGACGGCAGCCCACCAGGCTCCCGCATCCCTGGGATTCTCCAGGCAAGAACACTGGAGTGGGTTGCCATTTCCTTCTCCTGAAGACCATGAAATACTTCCCAATTCATAACATGAAGCATTATCCTGACACCAAAACCAGGAAAAGACATTACAAGAAAGCAAGCTATAGTCCAATGTCTCTCATAAACACAGACACAAAAATTATTTTACAAGTATTAGTCAATCAAATCCAATGACATAAAAAGGCATAGCATCATGACTACATGCAGTTGTCCTAGAAAGACAAGATGGCTTAACATTCAAAGATCAATGGAATTCACATCTGTGGACTAAAGAATAACCATACGATTATCTCAATTCTTGAAAAAAATGAACTTGAAAAAAATCTAACATTCAGACTTGGTTAAATCTCTAGGAAAACCAGAGGTTAACAGGAACTTCCTTAATATGATAAATGACATCAGTGAAATTCTGTAGCTTCATATCATACTTAGTGTTTAAAAACTGAACACTTTCCTCCAAGATAGAGAAGGAGACAAAGATGTCCGTTCTACATTTCACATTGTACTGGAGATCCAGCCAGGGAAATAAGGCAAGAATAAGAAAAAAAAGGAACATGGATCAGAAATTAGAAAAACAAAACTTTTTTTATTCATAGATGACTTCATCATCTATGTAGAAAATTCTAAAGAATTTTTAATAAGCTATGGAAACTAACCAATGAGTTTAATATGGTTATGAGATACAATTTTAAATTTTGAAAATAAACAACATTTTTATACACCAGAGACAAGCAATCAAAAGTGGAAATTAAAAGACAATACAACTTACAATATCATCAAAAAATGTAAAATAGGGATAAAGTTGATAAATTATGCATAAAATTGATATGCTGAAAATTGTAAAGCATTGTTAAGAGAAATTTTTAAAGACCTAAATAAATGGAGAGATAAATTATGTCCACAGAATGAAAGACAATGTTGTTAAAGATGGCAATCCTTTCCAAATTTACCTATAGATTCAAGGTAAATCCAATCAAAATTTGAGCAGGTGTTTTCTATAAAATGATAAACTGATCATAAAATTTGTAGGAAAATGCCAAGAATACAGAACAATATTGGAAAAGAAGCAAAATTGGAGGATTTATACTACTTGATTTCAAAACTTATTATAAAGCTAAAGTAATCAGAGTATGATACTGACATAAAGATAAACATGGGAGAAGGCGATGGCACCCCACTCCAGCACTCTTTCCTGGAAAATCCCATGGATGGAGGAGACTGGTGGGCTGCAGTCCATGGGGTCGCTAGGAGTCAGACTCGACTGAGCGACTTCACTTTCACTTTTCACTTTCATGCATTGGAGAAGGAAATGGCAACCCACTCCAGTGTTCTTGCCTGGAGAATCCCAGGGACGGGGGAGCCTGCTGGGCTGCTGTCTCTGGGGTCGCACAGAGTTGGACACGACTGAAGCGACTTAGCAGCATCAGCAGCAAAGATAAATATAGATCAATGGAACAGAATAGGAATTCAGAACTAGTCCTACACGTATATAATCAATTTACTTTTTTTTTTTTTTTACAAATGTGTTAAAGCAATCCAGTGATGAAATTAATCTTTTCAACAATGATGCTGGAACAATTAAATGTGTGTGTGTGCTTAATCACTTAGTTATGTCTGACCCTTTGTGAGCCCGTGAATTGTAGCATTGAAGGCTTCCCTGTCCTTCACCATTTCCCAGAGCTTGCTCAAACTCATGTCCACTCAATCAGTGATGCCATCCAGCTATCTTGTCCTCTGCCACTCCTTTCTCCTCCTGCCTTCAATCTTTTCCAGCATCGGGTCTTTTCCATTGATTTAGCTCTTAGCATCAGGTGGCCAAAGTATTGGAGCTTCAGCTTCAGCATCAGTCCTTCCAATGAATATTCAGGTTGATTTCCTTTAGGATGGACTGGTGTGATCTCCTTGCTGTCCAAGGGACTCTCGAGAGTCTTCTCCAGCACCACAATTCACAAGCATTGATTCTTCAGCACTCAGCCTTTTTTATTGTCTAGCTCTCCCATCCATACATGGCTACTGGAAAATTCATAACTTTGGACCTTTTTTGGCAAAGTAATGTCTCTGCTTTTTAATATGTTATCTAGGTTGGTCATAGCTTTTCTTCCAAGGAGCAAGTGTCTTTTAATTTCATGCCTGCAGTCACCATCAGAAGTGATTTTGGAGCCCAGGAAAAGAAGGTCAGTCACTGTTTCCATTGTTTCCCCATCTATTTGCCATGAAGTGATGGGCCCAGATGCCATGACCTTAGTTTTCTGAATGTTCTGTTTTAAGCCAGCTTTTTCACTTGCTTCTTTCTGTCTCATTAAGAGGCTCTTTATTTCCTCTCTGCTTTCTGCCATAAGGGTGGTATCATCTGCATATCAGAGGTTATTGATTTTTTTCCCCTCAATCTTGATTCCAGCTTGTGCTTCATCCAGTTGGGCATTTCGCATGATGTACTCTGCATATAAGTTAAATAAGCAGGATGACAATATATGGCCCTGAAGTACTGCTTTTCCAATTTTGAACCAATCTGTTGTTCCACATCTGGTTCCAAGTGTTGCTTCTTGACCTGCATACAGGTTTCTCAGGAGGCAAGTAAGGTGGTCTGATATTCCTATCTTATTAAGAATTTTCCAGTTCATTGTGACCTACACAGTCAAAGGCTTTAGTGTAGTTAATGAAGCAAAACACACTCACTAGAATGGCTGAAGTAAACACTGATAATACCGTATGTTGCTGAGGTTGTAAAACAAGTAAAACTCTCTCTTTCACTATTGATGGGAATGGAAATTAGGACAACAGTTTAGCAGTGTCTTAAAAGCTTCCCTGGTGGCTCAGAGGTTAAAGCGTCTGCCTGCAATGCGGGAGACCTGGGTTCGATCCCTGGGTCGGGAACATCCCCTGGATAAGGAAATGGCAACCCACTTAAGTATTCTTGCCTGGAGAATCCCGTGGGCGGAGGAGCCTGGTGGGCTACGATCCACAGGGTCCCAGAGTTGGACACGACTGAGCGACTTCACTTTCACTTAAAAGGTTAAACCTAACACATACTATATGTGTTCTACAGTTGTTCTGCTCCTGCTGCTGCTGCTCCTAAGTTGCTTCAGTCGTGTCCGACTCTGTGCGACCCCATAGATGGCAGCCCACCTGGCTCCCCCGTCCCAGGGATTCTCCAGGCAAGAGCACTGGAGTGAGTTGCCAGTTATTCTACTTCTGACTATTTACCCAAGAGAAATAAAAGTTTTTCTGTACCCAAGACTTGTACACAAATATTCATAGCAGCTTTGTTTGTAATACTCCAAAGCTAGATAGAAACAACTCACAAGTACGTAATAGATAAGCAAACTGTGGAATACATTTATAAATATAGTAGAATAGTACTAATAAAAAGAAAAACTTAATATATGCTAAAACATGAGTAAGTCTCAAAATAATTATAAATGAACAGTCAGGCAAAAGGTACATACTACATAATAAAATTTGTATAAAATACAAGAAAATGCAAAATGCAATGGCAGGACGTAGAATGCTGGTTGATTGAGGATGGTGGTGGTCATGGAGAGATGTGTTGTGAAAGGGCACAAAGAAAATTTTGTGAGGGAAGTGTGTGTTTGTTTCTTGATGGTATGGTTTCATGGGTGTATACATATGCTCCTAGTGATCAAATTGCATACATAAATATGTGCAATTTGTTTTATGTTGATTATACCTCAATGCAACTATAAAAACAAAAAAAGAAAAGAAGTTAAAATAGAAGGCTTCTTCGCTCCCTTGTTTCAAATTGAGTGTAACTTACATGACTGACGTGGAGGCTCAATGGTATCTGGGACTCAGCCTCCTACAGGCTTCTTGCTCTAAAATCCACAACATGTAGCTTTCATCTTATGGTTTAAAAATAGCTGTTCCATCTCATTCTGTTATATCCGTATGATAGCCAGTAAGAGAGAGGGGAAAGAAGTGGAAGTAAATCCTTTCTTTCAAGTACATAAACTAGACTTTGCACACATAGCTTCTGCTAACATCCCATTGAACTGTGCTGCTGCTAAGTCACCCCAGTCGTGCTACATGACCACAGTGTATCAAGGGAGACCAGGACATTAGTCTTTTGACTGTGTTATTATGTACCTAGCTAAAAATCAGTTACCATTACTAAGAGGTAAGATTCTAGAAATCTCTACCCACCCCAAATGTAAACATTTTAAATGAGATTTCCCTTGAACCAATTCAATAAATAGGCTATTGTTATGTTACAGTTTGTAAAGGTCACAGATCAGAGACATTCTGTTTTTTATTGTTTTCCTGTTATAAGAAGGAAAGAGCTAGATACTATATTGAGGAAGAAAGGGATGGTCTCCTGGATTCTATAATCAGAGTTCAAAGCTGTGTGGATGTTGAGAAGATGTGACAATTGCCTATCATTTTGTAGCATCTTGTAATTATGTTATCTTCTCAAAAACACCCAAAGTCATTAAAACTTCGAGTTCTTTGATCTATGACCAGCCAGGTCCGCCAATATTGCTTTGAGTCTGCATAATGTACTTATATCTCCATGCACATTAGAGCAATGTTTGATGTTATTATCATCTAATTTCTGAGAAATGACTTTTTCCCATCATGATTGAGGACTTTAGAATTATGAAAGTACTAAGAATTTGTATAGCTCTGCTACAAAAGGTAGGAGTCTCTTTTTCTTCCTGAATATTCATTAATAGAAGATGAAGGCAATCTGTCAAAAGTGAATAATAACAATAAACATTATTCATCTGGGGCCCTTTTATTCACTGTGGAATCAAAAACAAACAAATACAATTTTTATTTCCACTTAAGCTATAATTCCATTTACCCTCTGAGTTTCACAGCGTTTTATTTGATCTAACCTCATTTTAAACTTTAGATAAAATCATTTTAAAAATTGCATTATATGAGATTCTATCTCCCTCTTTTCCATCCTCTTTACAGTGAAGTCTATTTCTACCATTCTATATTTTTTGTCTTCCCCAGTTTATTTTTTCTTCTCCTTTCATAGAACACACACTTTCCATTCGAACTTTCATTCGAACATACTTCTAATTCAAAGCTTAATACTAACCATTTTAAGGGAGAGAAGATTAGAATGAAGAGAAGAAAAATGTATCTATAACTGTCACAAGGGTACTACCAGATTTCCAGAATTTAGGGAGAAGACATTCTTTTAAAATAAACATCTCCGTTAGTCCCATAAAGTATATGATGTTATCAAAACATGTTCTCTAAATTTTGATTCAGAAAACAAGGATCATCACTGTAATTTATGGAGAGGGAAATTTATGGGTGAGTATAAAAGCCAGAAAATAAGTATTAAAAAGGAATAAAATGCCAGTAAAAATTAGATACAGGTGTTTCTAATCTAGGTTGTCTGACTGTCTCTCTATATTTCTAACAGCCTGATATTTCGTTCAAGTTATGTACATTTGAGTTTCAGTCTACGATGGTTAATTTTACACCTTTGACATCCTTGTTTTCGTGACTTTTGTGATACTAATTGGGACCTTACTGCCAGTACACTGTTTATGACATTTTTTAAAACTGGTGCTTGTTTATTTCTTCTATTTTGTAAATGTTACTTCTTTGTGGACATTTTCAGCAGAAAGGAAAGTTGAGGGTTTTTTTAGAGAAAAAAATTAGATCTAATGGTTTCTAGATAGTTGATTTTTCCCTAGGCAAAATGAAAATTCTGATTTTTTAAGGTATTCATTTAAAGTCACAGTCAAACGCTTCCAGCCACCTTCAGCATCCTGGATGTAACTGGTTGGACAGGAGAACATGGGACATGTATTGGGGATGAGCTGACAGATCCCACAACTGTGACCCTATCATCTAGCCACATGGCTTTAGGTAGAACATGTGTTGTTTAGAGTTTGGCAGCAGAAAAGGCAAATGAGTTCATTTTGAACATGGAAATATTCTTTTGGATTAAAATTTCACACCTTTAATTTCCTAGAAAAGTGCTTTCCTTTCACTGCTTTCAGTTCCTGGCAATTTCAATAAAATTTTGATCATGTGGAAATTGTTATTTATTAGCACTTATTGACACTAGTAATAGGTAACAATTACTGAGTGCCTGCTAAAGTGCTAGACAATATACTAATTTCTTTGAGTGAAGTATCTTAAATGATCTTCACATTAATTCTATGATGCTTGTACTATAATGTGTGCTTATAGATGGGGACATCGAGCCCATAGTTGATAAGTGGTGATGTGCACACCTCAATTCAATCCTCTGATTCTTAATGGATACCTTTCCTTGTAAATGCCCTGCAATAAGATAGAATGAAGAAAATTAATGTTTCTTATAGACACTCTTCATTAACTTGAGATATATTCCTTTTTCTTCCTTGTAATACCCTACACGACATACATTCAAATACATTTTTTAAAAACTACAGTAAAAACATCCTTGTCAAGTTAACTGTTGATAAGCCTGAATATTTTATTTCAGTTGTGAATTAATGTATCTTCAACCCATCTGATCTCAGTCTCTTCCTAGCTTCATTTCCTGCCACCTCTGCACATCAAACTGTGTGCAATTACGCCACATCCTGTGAGCTCTCACATTCCTGGACCTTCCATGCATCCACCAGGAGTGACCTTCTTCTGCATTTAGCCATCCATTAGGATCTTTTGTGGGCCTGTCTAAGACTTGTCCAGGCAGAGTGAATTTCTGCTGTAATCCCATGTCAATTTATATATATATATATATATATATCTCGACTGTACAGTATTTTCAGTATCACTTGTGTTAAATAATGAAAACAGTAAAAAAAAAATAATGGTTTACAATGTAAAGTATGTCTCCCTCTCATGCTTGAATTGCAGGCCTCTCCTAGGCCAGCAACTATTCCCATGATAGTTACACACTGAAACATACATGCACACATAGCTTTGGGTTTTGCACAATTGAAAGCCTAAGAAGCACAGTATTCTGAATCTTGCTTTCCTCACTTGACAATATGCTAAACTTCTTTGTATATTAGCATATAAGCCTTATTATTTTTAATGGCTCTAAATATTTTAATATGGCACACCATAATTTATTTACCTATCCTCTTATGATGGACATTTGAACTGTTTCTAGGTCTTCCAAACAATGCTGCAATAAGTACACTTGCTTGTATAATTCTAAAGAAACAAAATGGATACAGGAATGATACTTGAAATCAGATTTCCTGGGTTTGAACACTGGCTCTAAACTAATAGCTCTTACAGTTTTGTTTGTTTTGTTTTTTAATTTTTGGTTGTTCTAGATCTTTGTTGCTATGTGTGGGCTTTCTCTAATGTGGTGAGCAGGGGCGACTGTTTTCTGCAGTGCACAGGCTTCTCGTTGAAGTGGCTTCTTTTGTAGAGCAAGGACTCTAGGCCAATGGACTTCAGTAGTTTCAGCATATGGGCTCACTAGTTGTGGCACACTGGCTTTGTTGCTTAGTGGCATGTGGAATCTTCCTAGACCAGGGATTGAACCTGTGTCCCCCTGCACTGGCAGGCAGATTCTTATCCACTATATCGCCAAGGAAGTCCAGCTCTTACAGACTTAGTCAAATTATTTAACCTCTGTATGCTCCAATTTCCTTGTGTAAAATGGGGGTTTAACAGTAATTTCATAAGATTTTTCTGAGGATTGAGTTGTGACATAGAAAGAGCTTTAATGTGTAGTATATGGTAAGCACTTGATGATACTTACTGCTATTAACATAAAATCATATGTCTTTGGTCACTTGTGTGAGTATATCACTAAGATAAATCCCTGTGAGTGGAATTACTGATACTTGACTTTTATATTTTTATAGCTATCCATCTTAATTGGGTTCCTTTAGAAGCAGACCCTACGACCAAGATCTAAATACAATACACCACTTTGACGGTGAAGAAAAATCCAAAAGGAGTGGGAAAATGAAACAGGGAGAAAAGGTAGTTAATAAAACGTACCTGGAGCTCAGTTCTGCTGAGGAAACGCAGAAGCAGTATTTACACAAGCTTCAGAGTTATCTTAAGGGAACCGGGTGCTTGGAGCACTAACTCTTGTCTTGCCCAGTCCATCACTGTCTGAAGGCCTTATATGATCCCTAGAGCAGTAGCTTCTAAAAGCAGAGTGGTGGGAAGGCTCTGCCTTGGTTCTGCCAATAATGAGATCGTCTGGAGATAATTTTAAAAGAGTAACAAAACTTGACTAAAAATAATTCTGATTTTTATCATCATAATGTGCTGAGAATTCTCTACAACCTTAGTTATAAATAACTCCTCCCCTCAGGGGGACTCCCCACCTTGCTGCTCTGTATTCCACTGCCTGGGAGGTATTAATTCCTCAGCACTACTGGCCTATTTCACAGGAACGTAAAGTGGGTTTTATTGGCCAGTTAAAGAAAGAAATGCAAGTGCTGGCTGTTGGACACCTGACCAATATGAACTGAAGGGCAGGGGAGAGATGATATGGTCACAATACCAACAGCATCCGCTGCAGTCAAACTTGCCCCACTCTGACCATCTACACAAGTTCATGACCATTTGTAGTGCTTGAAGTTTTGCCCAGAGCGGTGATAATTTTTCCTCACTACTGTCTTTCATGACCACCCCTTAGTAGAACTGTGCTGCATAAGCGGTTGGTCTATTTTCAGCTCACATGATTTACTGAGCCAACCTCCCCATGACTCAGACCTGGGTTTTATTGTCCTCTGACAACTGGTTTATAAGAACTCTCTGTGAAGTCATAGGTGTGACCTGAGAGAGAGACATTCATTTAACAAGCTAAGAAACATGGAGGACTAGGCTGCCAGCTTATGTGATTTAGTTGTTTCCTCTGCACATGCTCACGCCTGATTGTAAGTGAACTATTATGACAGGTTACTGCTGCGCCTGTCCAACCCAGTGACTTGGAGGATCTGACAGTAACCATCTCCTGTCAGTCACTTCACTTCAGTTCAGTCGCTCAGTTGTGTCCGACTCTTTGTGACCCCATGAATCACAGCACACCAGGCCTCCCTGTCCATCACCAACTCCCGGAGTTCACTGAGACTCAACGTCCATCAAGTCAGTGATGCCATCCAGCCATCTCATCCTCTGTCGTCCCCTTCTCCTCCTGCCCCCAATCCCTCCCAGCATCAGAGTCTTCTCCAATGAGTCAACTCCTCACGTGAGGTGGCCAAAGTACTGGAGTTGCAGCTTTAGCATCACTCCTTCCAAAGAAATCCCAGGGCTGATCTCCTTCAGAATGGACTGGTTGGATCTCCTTGCAGTCCAAGGGACTCTCAAGAATCTTCTCAACACCACAGTTCAAAAGCATCAATTCTTCAGCACTCAGCCTTCTTCACAGTCCAACTCTCACATCGCACATGACCACAGGAAAAACCACAGCCTTGACTAGATGGACTTTTGTTGGCAAAGTAATGTCTCTGTTTTTCAATATGCTATCTAGGTTGGTCATAACTTTCTGTCCAAGGAGTAAGCGTCTTTTAATTTCATGGCTGCAGTCACCATCTGCAGTGATTGTGGAGCCCAGAAAAATACAGTCTGACACTGTTTCCACGGTTTCCCCATCTATTTGCCATGAAGTGATGGGACCGGATACCATGATCTTTGTTTTCTGAATGTTGAGCTTTAAGCCAACTTTTTCACTCTCCACCTTCACCTTCATCAAGAAGTTTTTAGTTCCTCTTCACTTTCTGCCATAAGGGTGGTGTCATCTGCATATCTGAGGTTATTGATATTTCTCCTGGCAATCTTGATTCCAGCTTGTGTTTCTTCCAGTCCAGTGTTTCTCATGATGTACTCTGCATATAAGTTAAATAAGCAGGGTGACAATATACAGCTTTGACATACTCCTTTTTCTATTTGGAACCAGTCTGTTGTTCCATATCCAGTTCTAACTGTTGCTTCCTGACCTGCATATAAGTTTCTCAAGAGGCAGGTCAGGTGGTCTGGTATTAGCATTTCTTTCAGAATTTTCCACAGTCAAAGGCTTTGGCATAGTCAATAAAGTAGAAATAGATGTTTTTCTGGAACTCTCTTGCTTTTTCCATGATCCAGCGGATGTTGGCAATTTGATCTCTGGTTCCTCTGCCTTTTCTAAAACCAGCTTGAACATCAGGAAGTTCACAGTTCACATATTGCTGAAGCCTGGCTTGGAGAATTTTGAGCATGTCAGTCACTTGAGGTCCCATAATCAGCCCAGTTTCTGCTAGGTCCAATAGCAAACCAAGAGCTATTTTCTGAGTGTTACTGGCTTTCATACTGTATCCTGATTGATAGCTGAGCTTCTCATTTCTTTTACTCAGCATACCTATGACACTAATAGTGAAGTGAAGTGAAGTGAAGTCGCTCAGTCGTGTCCAACTCTTAGCGACCCCATGGACTGTAGTCCACCAGGCTCCTCCATCCATGGGATTTTCCAGGCAAGAGTCCTGGAGTGGGGTGCCATTGCCCAGCCAAATCCACTCTCCTTACAATTTCCATTATTCCCTTACCTCTTGTAGTCTATAAAAATTGTACCAGTAAATGTATGTATGTATGCCCTTCATCCCATATCCCAAACAATGTCAGCAGGCAATGATGGCATTTGGAAATCAGGCCAGCAAATTTTGAAATTTAGGGTCATGGAGATACAGGCAGGGAGCCAACAGCTTCCCACATAATATTACTAAATTATCTTCCAGAGAAGGCACTTCATTTTACATTTCCACTAACAAAATGCAACAACTGTTTTTATCTGTGGTGACTCAGATGCTTTAGAATCTTCCTGCAATGCAGGAGACCTGGGTTTGATCCCTGGGTCAGGAAGATCCCCTGGAGAAGGGAATGGCTACCCACTCTAGTATTCTTGCCTGGAGAAACCCATGGCCAGAGGAGCCTGGTGGGCTACAGTCCATGGGGTCACAAAGAGTCGGACACAACTGGGTGACCAGTTCTCCAAGCCAGGCTTCAGCAATATGTGAACCGTGAACTTCCTGATGTTCAAGCTGGATTTAGAAAAGGCAGAGGAACCAGAGATCAAATTGCCAACATCCGCTGGATCATCGAAAAAGCAAGAGAGTTCCAGAAAAACATCTATTTCTGCTTTATTGACTATGCCAAAGCCTTTGACTGTGTAGATCACAATAAACTGTGGAAAATTCTGAGAGAGATGGGAATACCAGACCACCTGATCTGCCTCTTGAGAAATCTGTATGCAGGTCAGGAAGCAACAGTTAGAACTGGTCATGGAACAACAGACTGGTTCCAAATAGGATAAGGAGTACGTCAAGGCTGTATATTGTCACCATGTTTATTTAACTTATATGCAGAGTACATCATGAGAAATGCTGGACTGGAAGAAACACAAGCTGGAATCAAGATTGCTGGGAGAAATATCAATAACCTCAGATATGCAGATGATACCACCCTTATGGCAGAAAGTGAAGAGGAACTCAAAAGCCTCTTGATGAAAGTGAAAGTGGAGAGTGAAAAGGTTGGCTTAAAGCTCAACATTCAGAAAACGAAGATCATGGCATCTGGTCCCATCACTACATGGGAAATAGATGGAGAAACAGTGGAAACAGTGTCAGACTTTCTTCTTCTGGGCTCCAAAATCACTGCGGATGGTGACTGCAGCCATGAAATTAAAAGACGCTTACTCCTTGGAAGGAAAGTTATGACCAACCTAGATAGCATATTCAAAAGCAGAGACATCACTTTGCCAACAAAGGTTCGCCTAGTCAAGGCTATGGTCTTTCCTGTGGTCATGTATGGATGTGAGAGCTGGGCTGTGAAGAAGGCTGAGCACCGAAGAATTGATGCTTTTGAACTGTGGTGTTGAAGAAGACTCTTGAGAGTCCCTTGGACTGCAAGGAGATCCAACCGGTCCATTCTGAAGGAGATCAGCCCTGGGATTTCTTTGGAAGGAATGATGCTAAAGCTTAAACTCCAGTATTTTGGCCACTTCATGCGAAGAGTTGACTCATTGGAGAAGACTCTGATGCTGGGAGGGACTGGGGGCAGGAGGAGAAGGGGACTACAGAGGATGAGATGGCTGGATGGCATCACTGACTCGATGGATGTGAGTCTGAGTGACCTCCGAGAGCTGGTGATGGATAGGGAGGCCTGGCGTGCTGCAGTTCATGGGGTCGCAAAGAGTCAGACACGACTGAGCGACTAATCTGATCTGATAGTTGATTAACAATGTTGTGTTAGTTTCAGGTTTATAGCTAAATGATTCACTTATACATATATATGTATCTATTCTTTTTTTTTCGAGTTTGAGCAAACTCCAGGAGATGGTAAAGGATAGGGAAGCCTGGAGTGCTGCAGTCCGTGGGGCTCAAATAGCTGGACAAGACTTAGCAACTGAATAGCAAATTCTTTTTCCATTTAGGTTGTTAGATAATTTTGAACAGAGCTCCCTGTGCAATATAGCAGGTCTTTGTTGGTTATCTATTTTAAATATAACAATGTGTACACGTGAGTCCCAAACTCCCTACCTACTTATTCCCTGTAAGCCTTCCTTCTGTCTGTAAATCTGTTTCTGTTTTGTAAATGATTTCATTTGCATCATTTTTTTAGGTTCCATATATAAGCAATATCATATGGTATTTCTCTTTCTCTGACTTACGTCACTCAGTTTGACAATCTCTGCTGCTGCTGCTGCTGCTGCTAAGTTGCTTCAGTCGTGTCCGACTCTGTGCGACCCCATAGACGGAAGCTCACCAGGCTCCCCTGTCCCTGGGATTCTCCAGGCAAGAACACTGGAGTGGGTTGCCATTTCCTTCTCCAATGCATGAAAGCGAAAAGTGAAAGTGAAGCTGCTCAGTCGTGTCCGACTCTTCACGACCCCATGGACTGGAGCCTACCAGGCTCCTCCGTCGATGGGATTTTCCAGGCAAAAGTTCTGGGGTGGGGTGCCATTGCCTTCCCCTTGACAATCTCTAGGTCTATCCATATTGCTGCAAAGGGCATTATTTCATTCTTTTTAATGGCTGAGTAATATTCCATTGTACATATATATGCAGCACATCTTCATCCATTCATTTGTCAACACAACAGACATTTAGGTTATTTCCATGTTCTGGCTATTGTAAATAGTGCTACAAATAACACTGGAGTGCATGTATCCTTTCAGATCAGGTTTTTCTCCAGGTATATGCCCGAGAGTTGGGTTGCAGGGTCACATGGTAGCTCTATTTTCAGTTTTTTAAGGAACCTCCAATACTTCATTGTTTTATGTGCATTTCTTTCTTGTGAAGTTACATCTGTTTTCACACATATGAAAACCAGGGATATATCTTTCACTATGAAAAAATCCACCAGGGGTCCCTTTTTTACATGCTTTGCCATTTTTTCTCTCTTGTTGATCTTTTTTCTAATGATTTATCAAAATTCTCTCTGTACTAAGGAAATTAGCCTCTATCAAATGGCTAGTAAATTCTTTCTCATTTTTATATTTATACTCTTTTGTTATTTATAGTATTTTTTGTTTTCTTGAAAAAGTTTTTATATAGCTATGTGTTTTAATCTTTTCTTTAATGCTTCTAGCTTCTTGCTTATAAAGATTTCCCTGTTACTAAAATTATAAAACAACTCTCCTCAATTATTCTCTACTTATTTTAATTGTTGTATTTTAATTATTTATGTTCTTATCTCCTTTGCTAGACTTTAACATCCTGGAAAGCACATTTCCAGGACATAGAAAACACTAATTTAACAATGACTTTCTCCCTTCCTTCCTATCTTCTTTTCTTTCTATCTTATATATTTTTCTAACCTCAATGTCTGTCAAAGTACCTGGTCTATAGTAAGTGCTCAATCAATTCTTTTCTAAATTTATTTTTAATTGGAGGATGACTGCTTTACAATAGTTGTGGCCTTTGCTCCACAACAGAATGTGAATCAGTCTACATGTGTCTCTCCCTCTTGAATCTTCAGGCCGTCCACCCCATCCCACCCCTCCAGGTTGTCATAGAGCACCAGGATGAGCTCCCTGTATTATAGGGCAACTTCCCATTACCTATTTTACATATGGTAATGTATAGGTTTCAGTGCTACCTTCTCAATTCATCCCACCCTCTCCTTCTCCCACTGTGTCCAAAGTCTGCTCTCTATGTCTGCATCTCTATTCCTACCTGTAAATAGGTTCATCAGTACCATTTTTCTAGATTCCATATATACATGTTAATATATGAAATTTGTTTTTCTCTTTCTGACTTACTTCCCTCTGTGTAACAGGCTCTAGGTTCAACCACCTCAGAGAACTGAGTCAATGCATTCCTTTTTATGGCTGAGTAATATTCCATTGTACATATTTACCACAACTTCTTCATCCATTCATCTGTCGATGGACTTCTAGGTTGCTTCCATGTCCTAGCTATTGTAAATAGTGCTGCTATGAACATAAGTGTTTTTCAGCTATGGTTTTCTTATATATGCCCTGTAGTTGGACTGATGGGTCATATGGTAGTTTTATTCCTAATTTTCAGAATGAGAGAAAATAATTGCAGGTTAAACAAAGGATTTGTCTCCAAAATGTACAAGCAACTCATTCATGCAGCTGAAGTCAAGAAAAATAACCTCTTTCTGAGATTCAACTGCTCTAACTTTTCCTACTAGAGAATGAAAATGTACTTTGGACCCTGAAATGCCTTGCAGTGTGAAGATTTTCTGTAACTACAATAACAACAAAAGCCATGACTATCACCGTGTTGTTACAAATTTCTGAACAGCCTTTCTATTGGTAAGCAGAGTGACATTAGGTCATTACAGGTGACCTGACATTCAGTGACCATAAATGTCCTTGACAATAAAAGTGCTGTCTTATGACTCTAATCTAATCCAACTTGCTAATCACAGAAAACACCTGGTACTTTTCTAGGTCATTGAATAATGAGGAAACACTTGGTTTACAGTTAATGTGAACTCATAGTTCCTCAGAATCTATTTTTTTATAAGAAGCCTGCTCTGTATGCTGTTTGCTTTTATTGCTGTGCAGACATAAGATAAGGGACTTCCCTGGTGGCTCAGATGGTACAGAATCTGCCTGTAATGCAGGCAACCTAGGTTCAATCTCTGGGTTAGGAAGATTCTCTGGAGAAGGAAATAACAACTCACTCTAGTATTCCTGCCTGGAGAATCCCATGGACAGAGGAGCCTGGTGGTCCTCCTCTGTCCATGGGGTCACCCATTGCAACAGTAGGACACATCTGAGTAACTAACATTTTCACTTTCAGACATAACATAACACACAAAAACCACATCTTTAAATGACTTCTCTTCAAATTGAGAAAGTGCCACTTGGGAGTAGTTTTTGGAAATTCATGTCATGTGTTCAATGCAACCCCTCCCTTCCTTCTCTTGGTTTTCCATCAATTTTATTGATACAAAAGGAAAGGGAGGAATCAAACTAAGCTAAACTGACTGTACATATTAAAAGCATTTGTACATAACTTTCATTTAATTCTTTAAGAGATAAGTATTATTATACCTATTTTTAAACGGAAGAAACAGAAATTTGGAAAGATTAAAAAATTTATAAAATAGCAACTTACAAAACCATTATACAAAATTTAAGCTTCAGAACCATATGACCACAAAGCTCACATTTCCCCACTCCAACTGGCAGCATGTATAAGACGAATTTAAGACAATTTTAAAAAATAATGATCCTTGAGGCCCACTTTAAGAGATTCTAATTTTAAAATTCTGTGGAAGAATCTAGACATCAGCAAGTGTTAAAAGTTCCCCAGGAGATGCTAATATGCAATCTGGTCTGGACCAGAGCACTATTCTGCTTTCACTTTCATAAATATCCCAGACATTTATACAGTGGTCTTATAGTTCTCAAAGTTTGTTTGTTTTAATCCATAGTTCATTTCATCATTAAACCAACTCAGTTAGGGATTATCATGCCCATGAACTAGGAGAAAAGATGCAAAAAATTTTTATCTTAATATTATAATCAGTAACAGAAATCCAATAAAATTTGAAGAGGGTCACCCCAGTGTTTTTCTCTTACTTAGAATCTCCTTATCTTGGGACTTCCCTGGAGGTTCGGTGGTTAAGACTCCATCAGTGCAGAGGGTGCAGGTTCAATCCCTCATCAGGGAACTAAGACCCCACATGTCTATATGCCACATGGTATGGGGGGAAAATGGAGAGTCTCTTAATCTTGCTCCCCTTTGGATCCTTCCTTTCTTTCCCTCTTCCAACAGTCTAGTCCTCAGCCCAGGACTCCAAGAGCCATCAATACTTGGGTACTATTTGAAGCTCTCAGGTCTGTGTGCATGGGAGGGAGAGGTCACTGTGGAGGATGGTGATTTATTACTGAAGAAACATAGGTTAGTAGTAAAAAGAGTTGAGGGTAGAAGTCTGACACCTTAAGAAAGTGATTTTATTTTATTTTATTTTTTGAAGCTCAGGCTCAACAACGAAATAGGGAAAATAATAGTAATTATTTAGAATGAAAATAAGATAGGGCTTCCCCAGTGGCTCAGTGGTTAAGAATCCATCCGCCAATGTAGGAGTTGTGGATTTGACCTGTGGACCAGGAGGATCCTTTAGAGAAGGAAGTGGAAACCTGCTCCAGTAATTCTTGCCTGGGAAATCCAATGGACAGAAAAGCCTGGAGGGGGTGGCTACAGTTCATGGGGTCACAAAAAGAGTCAGCCACAACTTAGCAACTAAATAGCAACAACAAAATAAGATAATTATACAAAAGGGATTTGTGGAGTGAAAGGAATAATTCTTATTCTTCATTACCATTTTATTTGTCATGATTGATTGGTTTTGAAGTGTCCCAGGGTTACTATAACAAATTATTACAATCTTGGTAATTCAAGACTGCAGAAAATTCTTCTCTCTCAGTTCTGGAGACTAGAAGTCTGAAATTAAGGTGTCAGCGGGGCCAACTCCTCTCTGAAGGCTCTAGGAAAGAATCCTCTCTCAGCTGCTAGTGGCTGTTGACCTTGCTTGATGTTCTCTGGCTTGTAGCCACATTACTCCAGCCTCTGCTGTGTCTTCCCATCACCATCTCCTCTGTGTCTGTCTCAAATATCCCTCTCCTCTCCTCTTATGAGGATATCTGTCATTGGATTTAGGACCCACACTGATAATACACGATAATCTCTTCATCTCAAAATCCTTAACTTAATAATATATGCAAATAACCTTTTCCTAAGTAAGGTAGCATATATAGGTTTCAGGAATTAGGACATGGACATATTTTGAGGGTAGAATGGCACCATTCAAATCATTTTTTAAACAAGATATTAAAAGTACTTTATTTTCCTTTAACTCAATATGTCACCCTCTGATTCATTAACTGTCATTACCAATATGTGAATTCCAAATTCTTTTCATGGTATATTAACTCCACAAGTCAGCCCTGCCTCATTTCCCAAATAACTACACAGAACTTTCTGCCGTTTCCCAGATATCCTCACATTTTGCTATCTCTGTGCCTTTTCGTGTGCCATTTCTGCTGCATACCTTCCATTTCTGGACTTCATCACTTTTTTTCATCCTCTTTTGTTAAATCTTTTTTTTTTTTAATTCTTTTTTAAGAGTTTATTTATAAATGGAAGATAATTACAATATTGTTCTGATTTCTAGCACTTTTTTCATCCTCTTTTGTTAAATCTTTTTTTTTAAATTCTTTTTTAAGAGTTTATTTATAAATGGAGGATAATTACTTTACAATATTGTTCTGATTTCTGGCACTTATCAACCTGTCAGCCACAGGTATACATATATCTCCTTCTTGAACCTCCCTCCCACTCTAACCACCCCCTAGGTTGTCATCAAAGAAGATTTCTCCTCTTTCCAAAGCTGCTAGATTCTTGGCTTCCTGCTTTTGATTCTAGCACATACTGCAGGCTGACCTTTGCTGTTGTAGTTGAGCACTTATTGGCTTTCCCACTAGACAGAGCTTCAGTTTTATTACATCCTCAGGGGTACAGATGGTGACTCATTTATCTTTGTACTACCCCTGCATGAAGCCCAGAACCGGGCACCTGATAGGTCCTCTACAGAGCTTGGTGACCACAGGGAATGACTGACAGCCCTTCTCCTAGGTCCCCCTAGTCCAGCCCCTATGGAGCAGCTGCAATAAAAGCCCTGAAGTCTCATTCTCTTTTCAGTGGTACAAATTCTACTGACACATTTGTCTTATTCTCTATATTTGGACATTTAAAAATTATTATTTAGAAAGGTTGACTTGTGGGCCTTGTTTTTTTCTCACTTGGTAGTTTATTTTGTGGTGATTAACTTTTATCTCTTCTAGGGTTTTCTTCTATGGAAGTATTTTTTGTTTGATGAAAAGTCTACAGCTTTACTATTAGTGATGACTGATATCTTACATCAAGCTACTTTAGTAAAGGCTTTGCACGATGAAAGGGAAAGCCCAAATAGAGACTATGTGAGTCTTGCTTCTCTCCTCAGTTCTTAACCCTGTGCTTTGATTTAGGTTTTGTCTTTTTGAAGTTCAACATATTTGTTTTTCTGTTTACTTTCCCTCATTCCTTCATTCCTCCCTTTTCAGTCTTAGATACATACTTCAAAATTAAGCTTGGGAAAAAATAAACAGAAGATTGAATGTTATCCATGCTGTATGTTGTGGGTGTATGCTTCCCTGAATGATTTCTTAAAATATTTTTTAAGTGAACACTTCTCAAATCCTCCTAGACAGAATAGCCATACTCAATTAAGTACTGGACTTGAAATCCTAAATCCTTTGAAGGAAAGAAACTGTCTGTTGTCCATCTCTATAAACTAGATGCCAATACAGTGTCTGGCACATAATAAATAGTCAAAGAAAGTTTGATAAATCAATGAATGTGAGTGCCTGTCTTGGGAACTGGCCAAACATCAGAAGACAAGGGATGCTTCTGTTTTCACCTCCCTACTAAAATATCCACTCAATTTTGTGATGGTATTTAATTGAAATCATCTGTCCTTTTTTCAACAAAATATCTGGAGCAGCCCAAGCAAGCGCTTAGTTGAAACCAATGCATTTCACAATTCTTGTTTTGCGTGAAATCCTTCCATATGATAGCAATACTGATGATCCACGCATTTTCTTAAGCTCTCCCAATCCTACTTTGGGAATTTAAAGTCTGTATAAATCTATGGGGATTTGAGTAACAAAATAGAAGGCTACCTATCACACTGTAAAAGCAATCTTCAAAAGTCATCATCTGCCAGTGTCCCAAGTTTCAATTCCAGTACTTAAGCCTCTAAAGCCCCGAGTGAGATGTCCAGGTATTGCCCAGGAGATTATAGGACCTCTTCTCTCAGTTTTGTTTTGTAACTGTTTTCCCAGAGACCTGGGCATCAGTCTCATCACATATCAGTGCTTTTCTCAAGAGGAGTCCATTTGAGTTTCACTAAACTATTAATTCCTAGTGTATACCCTTACCGGAGAAGGCAATGGCACCCCACTACAGTACTTTTGCCTGGAAAATTCCATGGACAGAGGAGCCTGGTAGGGTGCAGTCCATGGGGTCACTACGAGTCGGACACGACTGAGAGACTTCACTTTCACTTTTCACTTTTATGCATTGGAGAAGGAAATGGCAACCCACTCCAGTGTTCTTGCCTGGAGAATCCCAGGGACGGGAAGCCTGGTGGGCTGCTGCCTATGGGGTCGCACAGAGTCGGACACAACTGAAGCGATGCAGCAGCAGCATATACCATTACACTCTATCTTAGCTCACCTCCCTGTTTCCTCCTATTAGTCTAACATATATATTTCCAATAGTCAAATATCAACACAATCAAGTTCAGAACATCACCACGTTATCTCTTGGGCTTGGAGAAGTTTAAGATAAGTGGATTCATGCATTATGATCACTTCCCAGTACAAATTTGACATTCTTCATAGAGTCTACACAGTTTCATACGGCAGTGGTCCACTGTAGAAGGCTGTGCTTCCATCTCTCACTTCTCCTTTACGGCCTGAAAATTGAAATACAGAGCTGAAAGACAATTATCATGTTAATGTATGCACCAAACTGAATGCATTACATTTCCTGTCTCACTTCAGACAGGAAACAAATAGGATCTTAAAAGAAATGCTTAGCACATTGTGTTCACAGTCTCTTTCCTCCCTCAATTTATCACTTATCTACAATTATAATATAAAATTATCAACAAAAAGATATAAAAGTATATTCAAGCAGTCTCTGATAATTCAATCCACATTTCCCATCACTCAGGGCTGTCAGTTAGAATAATTGGCTCCCAGTAAACAGGGCTGACACGAAGAATGGGAATGCAAAGCAGCCATTCTTCAAGGTCAAGCTTGTTGTATACACAGCAGAGAACAATGACATTCCCCCTCTACTCCAGCAACTTGTTTGCCCACAGAGAAGGAAATATTTACTGTCCCTGATAGGAGCTTGGGATTTGGCAGTGATCTAGCAGAGAAATAGAGACAGAAGTCTGTAGAATAAGAAATAAAATTAAAGTTAACCTGAAACAACATTTGTATCTAAAGAAACATGCTAAAGAAAATTAAGGAGAAAGCTGGTAGCTTTAGGGGTCTTTTTGAAACCTCCATGGGTAAGGCTGCAGCCACTGAGATGTGTTCTCAAAGTCCTTGTCAAAGATCACTCGGGTATACTCAAAATTCCTCCTGTCACAGTCACAGAATCTAGAAAGTCTGCTGATATGTTAGTAAGAGTCTAATAATGAATCACTAAAAGACATAGTACAATTACAGTCCCCAGATATCTGGTGGGAACTTTATGTATTTTCTCTCCTCGGTTATTTTTTCACCTTTGCCTTCTCTTTTCTTGTCTTTTCATCTCTTAGTGGTTCACATTTTCAGCATTTTTTTTTACAGCAGTTATTGTAATAACCTTGTATAATGTTGTTTCTACTGCAGTCCAACTGATCCTTCATACTATTGCTAGTATAAACCCAGATCTGACTACGTTCATTTCCTGCCTAAAGTTCAAAAAGAGCTACTCATTGCCTGCAGGGTAATTTCCAGGCAGGAGCATAAAATCCCTTCATAATCTGGCCTGTGCTCATCTCCTCCTACCCCTCAGCTTCTCAGAATTTGCAGTTGCTCTAAGTACAGGTCTCTGCCCATGTGATTAGCCTGGGAAACTCTTCTCCTGAGGCTCAGCCTAGGTGCCATTTCCTTTAGGAAATCTTCTTCAATTCCCGGAGTGAGTTATATGCACTGCATGTTACCAAAGCAACTGGTTCCCTCCCTTTATTGCAACTACTCACATTGCATCCCAATTGTAGGTATACTTATCTGTATTCCTCACTAAACAGTAAACATGTGAAGGCAAGGACTGTGTTCCCAGCATTGGGCAGTACATGTTAGTTACAGAGCAGGTGTTTAACAAATATTTCTTGAATGAATTCACATGCTCTTACTGGGCCAAATTCTTCCTAGTGAATTTTCACATATTTCATGTTTTTTACCTTTTCCAGTAACAAATTTACCCTATCCTTTTATACAGGATTGGTCTAATTCTTGAAACATTCATCAAGTGTCAGGCTGAGGTATAGGAGAACATTACTTCTGACATTTCAAGGAGAGGGAGTAAGCTTGGATGGAAAGTGAATGAAGAAAGGGGAGATAGGAGACAGAAAAAAAGAGAGCTCTTAAGACTTTGCTCTGATGTAACATCATAGTTCTCTCCTTATTTGAAATTCCAGAGGGGAAAAAAAAACATGACATGGTATTATTATATAGTGTTAACTCTATAATATGTTCACTGGGAGAAGGCAATGGCACCCCACTCCAGTACTCATGCCTGGAAAATCCCACGGATGGAGAAGCCTGGTGCGCTGCAGTCCATGGGCTCGCTAGGACACGACTGAAAGACTTCACTTTCACTTTTCACTTTCATGTATTGGAGAAGGAAATGGCAACCGACTCCATCGTTCTTGCCTGGAGAATCCCAGGGATGGGGGAGCCTGGTGGGCTGCCGTCTATGGGGTCGCACAGAGTTGGACACGACTAAAGCGACTTTGCAGCAGCATTCTATGTGCCTCCATGCATTCCATCCTCAAAAACACTCAAGAAGATCAGTATTATCACTATCCTCATTTGATAAGGGAACAGAGGCACAGAGAAATAATTTATCTAAGGCAGATAGCTAGTAAATGGCATATAAGCCTGACTCTTTGAAGTCCCAGGGACTCCAGCCTGCCAGGCTCCTCTGTCCATGGGGTTTTCCAGGCAAAAATACTGGAGTGGTTTGCCATTTCCTCTTCCAAGGGATCTTCAGGACCCAGGGATCAAACCCATGTCTTTTGCATTTCTTGCTCTGGCAAGCATGTTTTTTACCACTAGCCCCACCTGGGAAGCCCAGTAAATGGCACAGTGATGATTATAAACCCAGGCAGTCTGAAGCCAAGGCACTATACTCATAACCACTATACTAGGTTCTTTTTACATGATGCAGTTCATAAGCAGAGGAAAATATCTGAGCAAGTTATAGCAGTTGCACAGATTCCAGTGGCAAACTAGTCATCAGGAGAGGCTTTACCAGGGAGGTGAGGAATGACCAAGTCTTAGAAGAGTAGGAATTGACCAAGGTGGCTGGAAGTATAAAAGTATTTTATGAAGAGAGAATCATAATTGTAAAAGTGAAGAGGATGTGGAGAAGAATCTTCATCTTGGATTGGCCCAGGTAGCCTAGCAGGGATATAGAGGTGTCTGCTTTGATAAAACCAGAGTAGCCCTCACATGAAGAAACCTCACCACAAGCCTCACCTAGGCAATTCCCAGAGCTTGAGATGCTTGGGAAACACTAAATGTACACTATTAGGTAGGGTAAGATATGTGCATACACAGCTTTCCCATTGCCCCCTTTTTATATCAGTGAGGACATGGGGATCTAAATAGTTTAAATGGCATAACTAGGATTGTACAACTCCTTAGCAGCAAGATTAAGACTAGAAACTAGGAGATACAGTATCTTTATTTGAAGAGCTGATCATCTTTCAGGAAGATAAAAATAAAATACATAAACACACTGATATCAAAAAAACACAAACAGAAGTTATACCATTTATTTAATTATATTTTATTTTGCTTAACTTTACAATATTGTATTGCTTTTGACATACATCAAGATGGATTCGCCACAAGTATACATGTGTTCCCCATCCTGAACCCTCCTCCCTCCTCCCTCCCCATACCATCCCTCTGGGTCGTTCCAGTGCACCAGCCCCAGGCATCCGTTATCAGGCATCGTACCTGGACTGGCGACTCATTTCAGATATGATATTATACATATTTCAATGCTATTCTCCCAAATCATCCCACCCTCTCCCGTTCCCAGAGTCCAAAAGTCTGTTCTATACATCAGTGTCTCTTTTGCTGTCTCATAAACAGGGCTATTGTTACCATCTTTCTAAATTCCAAATATATGCGCTAGTATACTGTATTGGTGTTTTTCTTTTTGGCTTACTTCACTCTGTATAATAGGCTCCAGTTCCATCCACCTCATTAGAACTGATTCAAATGTATTCTTTTTAATGGCTGAGTAATACTCCATTGTGTATATGTACCACTGCTTTCTTATCCATTCATCTGTGGATGGACATCTAGGTTGCTTCCAAGTCCTGGCTATTGTAAACAGTGCTGCTATGAACATTGGGGTACACGTGTCTCTTTCAATTCTGGTTTTCTCAGTGTGTATGCCCAGCAGTGGGATTGCTGGATCATAAGGCAGTTCTATTCCCAGTTTTTTGAGGAATCTCCATACTGTTCTCCAAAGTGGCTGTACTAGTTTGCATTTCCACCAACAGTGTAAGAGGGTTCCCTTTTCTCCACACCCTCTTCAGCATTTATTGCTTGTGGACTTTTGGATCACAGCCATTCTGACTGGCATGAAATGGTACCTCATAGTGGTTTTGATTTGCATTTGTCTGATAATGAGTGATGTTGAGCATCTTTTCATGTGTTTGTTAGCCATCTGTATGTCTTCTTAAGTTATACTATTTAAAATCTAAGTGTTAAAGAGTTGACTGAGTAAAGACAGGAACTAGGACATCTGGACCAAGTTAGTTTTTAAGCAGATTTTGGTGAGGGGATGGACTGGAGGCATAGAAGGACTGGGAGAAATGAGTTTCTGAATGGGGGAATGTCTTACAATACTATGCCATGTATATACCCATTTGATGGGTTTTATGGACAGGCAGGTTTAATACGGAGGAGACATGAGACAGAGACATGGGAGTCATACAGAAGGTCAAGCAGGTGGATTTATCAGCTATGGAAATGGACAAGTTCAATTATCTGAGTTCAAAGGTCCTCTAGTAGTCACGTATGGATGTGAGAGTTGGACCATAAAGAAGGCTGAGGGTCGAAGAATTGATGTTTTGGAACCGTGGTGTTGGAGAAGACTCTTCAGAGTCCCTTGGACTGCAAGGAGATCAAACCAATCAATCCTAAAGGAAATCAATCCTGAATATTCATTGGAAGGACTGATGCTGAAGCTGAAACTCCAATATTTTGGCCACCTGATGCGAAGAGCCAACTCTTTTGAAAAGACCCTGATGCTGGGAAAGATTGAAGGCAGGAGGAGAAGAGGACAACAGGGGATGAGATGCTTGGTTGGCATCACTGACTCAATAGACACGAATTTGAGCAAGCTCCAGGACTTAGAGTCGGACATGACTGAGCAACTGAACAACAACAGCAAAGTGTTCTCATCTATAAAATGAGGTTTAAGCTTTGTGACGCATATAATTTATAGAGTCATTTTGTGACAATGGGTCCCTGGGTCTCCTTTTTTTTTTTTTTTTTTACTATTCATTGAATAAATACATGAATAAATAAGTGGGTTAATTTCAGGTGAGATTTTTTTTTCAAGTCCATCTAGAAGCAATGGAAATGTGACACTCACCAGTGGATTTAAGCATGATCTGGTAAAAGATAACTCACTGTCCATAATCTCTTCTTGTGTACCTTCCCTAGGAGGAGAAAGGAAAAGAGAAACAGTTTCCAAGACACATGAGGGATGAGGACTCTGATGAATCAAACAGAAAAAGGAAGAGATGTTCCACAGTCTTTGGGCACCTATCCTTAATCTTCTGAGAATCACCAGCTCCATGGATAGAAAAGTATTTGATCCTTATATTCTATACTAGGAGCACCTAGAGTTTTACTTCTATTCTAAGTATATGGAAAGAAATCCTGAATCCATGTTTGGAATTTCAAGTAAAAGTGGGATGCTTTCTAGGTTTGGCTCTGAAACATCTAAATATTGCTTCTGTTTATTCTCTACCTTTGAGGAGAATCTGGAAGGCTCCAATCCTATAGGGACCCTGATGACTTACTGGAAAACTTGGAAAATACATTTTACAGTATAAAATAGGACATAATTTCATCTAGTTTAAGGATTCTAAGACTTGGCACTTTTAAGACCTAGTAAAATTTCATAAAGCAAAACAAAATAGAAACAAAAATGTAGAATTGGCCTAGGGTGGTTGTATTAATTTGCCAGGGCTACTCTAAAAAATTACCACAAACTAGGAGGCTTAAATAACAAGAATTTATTGTCTCTCAGTTCTGGAAGCTAAAAGTCTGAGATCAAGATGTCAGCACATTGGGCTCCTTATGAGGTTTGTGAGACAGACCTCCCATGTTTTTCTCTTAGCTTCTGGTGGTTTGATGACAATCTTTGGCATTCACTGGCTTAGAGACGGCATTCTCTTGTCTCTTCACCTCTTCTTTCCTTTGTATGTGTCTGTCTGTGTCCAAAATTCTCCCTTTTATAAGTATGCTGTCATATAAACACCACTCCTCCCCCATGCTTTCATTTTAACTCCATCACCTGCAAACTTGTTGTTTAGTCATTAAGTTGTGTCTGACTCTTTGTGACCCGATGGAGTACAGCATGCCAGGCTTCCTTGTCCTCCACTATCTCACAGAATCTGCCCAAACTCATGTCCATAGAGTCAATGATGCCATCCAACCATCTCATCCTCTGTCATCCTCTTCTCTTCCTGCCTTCAATCTTTCTCAGCATCAGGGTCTTTCCCAATGAGTCAGCTCTTTGCATCAGGTGGCCAAAGCATTGGAGTTTCAGCTTCAGCATCAGTCCTTTCAATGGGTATTCAGTATTGATCTGCAAAGTCACTCTTGCCAAATAAGATCCAATTCACAGGTGCTAGGGATTAGGGCTTCAACATCTTTTGGAGGGACTAAATTCAACTGATAACAATGGCCAACTTGTAATTTAGTTAAGTAAAGACATTCAGAAAAAAACTCTGAAGTCTGTTATCATCACTATTTCAGAAGGAAGATAATTTAACACCAAAAGTTTTAAGAATCTTATTAACTCACTGCAAAGGGCAGCCTTTCCTAGAAAAGGTAGCTACAACCTTACATCAACCAACAAGAGTACATGGACTGTGTGGCTCCTACTTCCTATTGTTCCCTGGGTTGATGGGGATTTTGACACAGGTGGGCAGGGATCTGTGGGAAGGGTTTCTTTGATGCATTTTGTTGAGTACAACTGCTTGACTATTGCTGAGACCTGCTTTGCAACCACCTCAAACTGAGCTTCGAAACTACAGTTCTTACATGCAAATGAAACAAACTCTCAAGTGGTACACTGTTCACACTTCACCTGAGATGATGTGAGGCCTGGTTGGTTTCCTGTTTGTATTTTCTTCCTCAAATATGCTATGGGCTGTTTCTGTGAAACAGAAATTTGTTTTTGTAAACTCTCACTGCCCCTGCAGAGAGTTCTAACACATCTTTGTAGCATCTGAAATCCAAATTGCAGCTTTGCATCTCCTTGTTTGGTTTAACAAAGTGATGTTCATTACCCCTTTCATTAGATGTTGAATGAACAACTTTGAAATTTTATAGGAAAACTAACTACTATTCAAAGGCAATGATTGATCATAAGCAATCACTTGAATTCTGAGACCCCTCCCCCTTTCTCTTATTTGCAAGCTTGCTGGAACCTACAGAACACTAACCACATTAACTGTGGATTGTTAGAGTTGATATTCATGACCAGTAATTGACCTGCTCAGAAAGCCCTACACGTAAACAGAGGGTAGACTGTAGACTGTGGAGTAGTTTTAAGAAAAAAAGAAAAGGATGGGTAAAGATCATGGCTTACTTTTTTATATATATAATTTATCCTATTTGTCATTTCTTTTTCAGAATTCTATCCCTTCATTCTTAGTGCTGTGCAAAATTCAGAGTTGAAATGTGAAGAGAAAATCTTTAAAGAAAGGAAAAATACAGAAATGTTAAGAGAGTCACAGTGCAGGTGAAAAGATTGGACTAGGTGGTTTGACCTCATCTATGTCACTTTTTAATTGCATAATTGAGGTCACAATATTTACTCTCCTTAAGTCTCAGTTTCATCATTTATAAAATGAAATTAATAACATATACTGAATACTCTTATAAAGATTAAAGTATCTCTGGTAAGGAGGGGAGTGGGATACAGAGAGGGCTTTCAAGAAGCAGACAGTAAATTTATTAATAATGTACTTTTGCCTAAAGGTGAAGCTTGACCCAAATACCACAGAAATTGTGGTTCATGATAGCACTTCAAAAAAATCAAATTTCTTTCTGAGTTGAGCAATTATGGAACACATTTTTTGAAAGAAATGATGTTTGCCTTCAACAAGAGTAAAAAAATAACCAAATATTCTTCGTATCAAACAACCAGAAGGATACTGCAACATGTCAAGTTATTCAAGGTCATCTAAGAGGCTGGGAGTTGAATGTAATTTTCTGGCAGACTTGTAGGCTCAAAATGCTATTTGGTATTTAACCTGGTTAAACTGGTGATTATCACAAAACTACATAAGAAATAAAATTTATCAGGTCCTTCAAAAGGTTACTTTCCATTCTAACCAGAAGCAAAATGTGCTTCTTGGCATTTGTAATTTCATTTTAGAATAGGGCAAAAGATGTGCTTTGATTTTACTGTTACAAGTGAATTAAAAATTTTTATTTGAAGAATAAAATTGTTGAACTGAATAAAATGTTAAATAGGATTTGGAGAATGTAGAAGATGTGATTAAAATATCAGGGGAGCTACCCACAAATTCACTCTCTGGGTGGCCTTTCTTCCTAGCACTAAATGCACTTCTGACTGGAACATTGGGGGATTTCACCTTGGCAGCAGTTTTCAAAGGCATTTTTCCTGACTTATTTGAACAAGTTGTATAATAAAATCTCCTCCTTCATGGAAAGGTCCTGATTCTTCAAGGAAGACTTCTTAGTCATATATAAGGCATCTCACATTCCTCCATGAACACTGACATATGAACTCAGGGACCTTGATTCTATATAATATAATGATTTCTCTCTAAGATCTTGTCACCTAACTGGGTAAGCCAGATGTTGTTGAAAAACCTGATGAGGTTGCCTCACCAGGAAGTCACAGTATTACAGGGAAATCTGTATAATTAGCAGAGTAAAAAGGGCTTCCCAGGTGGCGCAGAGGTAAAGAATCCGCCTGCCAATGTGGGAGATGCAAGAGACCTGGATTGGATCCTTGGGTCAGGAAATTCCCTTGCAGTAGGAAATGGTAATCCACTCCAGTTTTCTTGCCTGGAAAATTCCACAGACAGAGGAGCCTGTCAGGCTACAGTTCATGAGATCTCAAACAGTCAGACATGATTGAGCAACTGAGCAGAGCAGAGTAAACAAGACCCTCCACTACAATTCCTGGCACATTCCCAGACCCTCCACTACAATTCCCGTATATCTCTGTTCCCATATCTTTCTCTACATCATAGTCCTAGAGCTGAAACAAGAGGCAGTGGTCCCAGGAGAAGGCATCAGCCTGTTCCAGATTAAATCACAGCACTGCCACTTACTCAGGTGCATGACTTTAGAAAGGCCTGCATGGCTCTGAGCCTCAGTCTCCTCCATCAGGGAAACCAATATCTACTTCATGGGGATTATTCTAAAATTAAGTTTGGCAACATGTATAAGGTGCCTGGCACATAAAAGTACCTCTCATACTACTTGAAGAAGACAATGATCTTGGAGCTAATAAACTACATTCAATTTGAGCTGTTTTGTTTTATCCTTCAGATCAGATCAGATCAGTCGCTCAGTCGTGTGCGACTCTTTGCGACCCCATGAACTGCAGCACGCCAGGCCTCCCTGTCCACCACCAACTCCCAGAGGTCACTCAGACTCATATTCATCGAGTCAGTGATGCCATCCAGCCATCTCATCCTTAGTTTAATTCAAACTTGTACTCAGTAGTCATCAAGCATTTAAAAAAAAAAAAAAGATAGACCTTGTTTTTGCTTTCTAGGAGCCAATCACCTAACCACAGAAAGCACATAGATGAAATATTATCTAATATATTTTAAGATCTTCTGTGGGTTTGATATTAAGCTTTCTGAAGGTTCTTGCTTCAGTGAAGGTTGCAATTAGTGGTGGAGGAAGACGGAAGGCAGGGTTGTGATTATCCTTGAAGGGCCTGGTGTAATTTGTATGAGTACACAGAACATTAGAGATGTACTTTCTCTTGTTGCAGTTTTTTGCAGTGTACTTCTCATTTGAGATGAATGGTACTTGATGCTAAAGCTCATTAAATAGATGTCAGCAGGTGACAGCCACTTACTAAGCCCTTACTCTGACCAGGCAGTGTGCTGAGCACTGTGAATATCTTGTTTAAATCCCAGAACAAACCTGTGAGTTAGAGTTATTATCACCACTGTATAGATGAGGAAACACAGTCAGAGCAGTTCACTGATACGCCTCAAGGCTACAGCTAATAAGTGACAGATTGGGACTGAAATGCAGGTCCATCTGCTTCCAGTCTTTTTTCCCCTGAACTTCCATGTTCTACTTTCTCAACTCTATGTTCTTCACACTAGAGGTCATATAGTTAGTGCTCAGAATACTTAGTCATAGATTGGTTATACAGAAATAAGTTGCTGGCCTATTCAACTTTGCTCAGGCCTATTTTGGATTTGCTTTACCCACTATGTGAGATTTCATAGCAAAGATTTTGTTGATTTGTTGCAATCCCACTTTTAAATGCAACTTCAAATGCTCTTATCTAAGACTCATAGAACATTGCTCTTTTACTCAGGTCTCCAAATTATATAAAGCATTTGCTAAGCATTGTTAGGACCTTTTGGGATCTCCCCTGATGATCTTACACTGGAATAATTTTGCAATCTTCCCTTCTGTAGGCTATGAGTAAGACTGCAAGAAAGACTATGCTATTTTTATGATTGTTGTTGTTAGAGAAAAAGAATGTTATGCAAGTCTGCAAGCTCTAAAACAAGCAAAATGGATCAAGAACACAGTTCCAGCCTTGGAGAGCGTCTGATCTAAAACCACAAATGGATATAACATGGCACTGACTTGCGTTCCTCTAGCAGTCACAGACATCATTCGATGTCAACAAACTGAAAGGCTTTTTTTCTTTTTCTAATGTATTTTAATTTAATTTTATTATTTTATGGCCACACTGCTAGGTGTGCAGGATTGAACCTGGATCCCCTGCAGTGAAAGCACGGAGTCCTGTAGCCACTGGACTGCCAGGGATGATTCACTTTTGTCAGTTAAGAGTGAGAGAGAAAGAAGAAACCTATACAAAAGGTAGCAATGAAGGAGGGAGGAAAGGAGCAGGGCTAGTTAAGCCTTTAAAATCCATTGAAATGTTTCTGGCTGTTTTATCAATATTTATTCATAACTGTCAGTCTAAGATTGACATCTCTAGTAACAGGTCAGAGTGTCAGTCACGCAGTTGTGTCTGACTCTTCCAACCCCATGGACTGTAGCCCACTAGGCTCCACCATCCATGGGATTCTCTAGGCAAGAATTCTGGAGTGGGTAGCCATTCCCTTCTCCAGGAGATCTTCCTGACCCAGGAATCAAACCCAGGTCTTCTGCATTGCAGGCAGATTCTTTATCATCTGAGCCACCAGGGAAGCCCAGTGAATATGTTTATATCAAATGGGAATACATGAAATGCATAGCAAAATCAAATAGAAATAAGTTTGGATTATTGTTCCTCAGTCTTTCATTAAATGATTGTTAGTTGAGTGCCTGTGTGATGGATGATAGTCCACGCCTGCTAGAAACTCATGGTCTAAGGTCAGAAATAGAAAAAGATAGAGTGAGCTAAGTGGGGTACCACAGTGGTATTGCCAGCTATACAAGAATTCTCGAGTGTCACCTAATCCAACCTGGTAGAAAGTGAGTTGTGGAAGCCCATCTTGGAGAAGATAAAGGGGAGCTTTGCAAGATGAGTAGAACTCATTGCCTCAAAGAAGCAGGTTCCAGAGAGGATAGCTTGTATTTGAAGAAAGTAATAGGGCTTAAGTTTGAACTTTGTCTTAAGATGAGTGATTGAAAGATTATGACTAGGAACACAATAAAGCCATTTTCTTTTGTAGCAACATGGAGATCAGGTCAGGGATGGCCATGTGTGAGAAGGAGAGCTGGCTGTTACAGTAAGAAAAAGAGGATGGATATTTAAGTGATAAAATTGGTAAAATGGCATAAATGGCTAGGAAATGATGAGCTGGACTCTGGCGGATAATTAGATGACAGTGTCATTTAGCAAGATAATGAGGAGTTTGAAAAGGATGGCATTCAAGGTGAATGGTAAGATGAAGTAATGGGCCAATATTTGTGTGACCGTTGTTTTTTGTCTACTTCTTTCATCTTCAACTATTTTGTAGAGGTTAGAAGATTGATCAGGGGATCATTTCAAATCTCAAGTCTACAACTTATTGGCTTTCTGATCATAAGAAACCTGTTTCTCCTCTATAAGCCTCAGTGTTCTCATTGGTAAGATGATAATAAGAATGCCCATGTCAAGGGGTTGTCATTGGTAAGGCTTAAAAGAGAAAATGCACGCAGAGTGCCTTCAAGTGAGTGTTGAAGAATAACAATGCCAGTTATCATTACTACTCTTGCCACTGTCCACTGAATGCTCACTGAATTCAGGGTCTACATTTGTTTCCTTTGACTGTGTGCCCCCAAGGGCCTTCCCTCGTGGTCTATATGTAATTTTCCATCAGGAAATAATTGTTGAATTGAGCTGTAATGGTAGATGAAGCAACCAACAAGGGATTAATCTCCAAAACATACAAACAGTTCATGCAGTTTAATATCAAATTAAGAAAGAAAGAAAAACAAAACAAAACAAATAACCCAATCAAAAAAATGGGCAAAAGATCTAAACAGACATTTCTTTAAAGAGGCCATACATACATACATACATTCAGATGGCCAAAAAGCACATGAAAAGCTGTTTAACATCACTAATTATTAAAGAAATGCAAATCAAAACTACAATAAGGTATTACCTCACATAGGTCAGAATCACCATCATCAAAAAATCTATAACAATAAATGCTGAAGTGGGTGTAGAGAAAAAGGACCCCTCCTACACTGTATGTGGGAATATAAATTGGTACAGCCACTATGGAAAACAGTATGGAGGTTCCTTAAGAAACTAAAAATAGAACTATCATATGACCCAGCAATCCCACTCCTGGGCATATGCCCAGAGAAAACCATAAGGTGAAAAGAGGCATGCACCCCAGTTTTCACTACAGCACTATTTACAGCAGCCAGAACATGGAAGCAACTTAAAAGTCCAACAACTGAGAAATGGATAAAGCAAATGTGGCACATATATACAGTGGAATATTACTCAGCCATAAAAAGAATGAAGTAATCCTGTTTGCTGCAACACAGATGGACCTAGCGATTGTCATATTGAATGAAGTAAGTCAGACAGAAAGACAAATATCATATGATATTGCTTAAATATGGAATCTTAAAAAACGATACAAATCTTTAAAAAATAAAAAAAGGTATGAACTTATTTATAAAACAGAAGTAGAGTCATGAATGTAGAAAACAAATTTATGGTTATCAGGGGCTTAGAGGAGAAGGGATAAATTGGGAGATTGGGATTGACATATACACACTACTATATGTAAAATAGATAACTAATAAGAACCTACTGTATAACACAGGGAACTATACTCCATACTCTGCGATGGCCTAAAAGGGGAAAGAATCTTAGAAAAAAAGAGAGTGAATATATGTAAGTATAACTGATTGACTCAGCAGTACACCTGAAACTACACAACATTATAAGTCAACTATACTCCAGTAAAGTTATAAACAAATAAAATAAAGAAAAAATAAACAAAAAGAAATGGTGGAACATGAAAACACCAAATGAAGCTTCTTAAAGAGATGGAGAAGGATTCCTGATTGCCTGATGTATAACAACTTCAGGTAAATAAGTCCCACAATAAAGGTCAAGAGTGACATTGGGGATGAAGGACAGGAAAACAGAAATGGTATTAATGAAATAAAATGGAAGGTGGCTCCTAGCAGTAAAGAAAGCAAACTGACCCAAGGGAAGGGACCTCAGCAGGAGTCCTTGCAGACACATGGGGCTTTCAAGAGGAGTTAATGACCTCACATTTTCCTTCTTAGCTCAAGTTTCTACCAAGATATCACATCAGAAATCATTTAACATATTACTTCAAAAAGAAAACCACAGGGGGAAAAAAAACAACCATAGGGCATAAACCTTATGCAAAGACTTCTCTACTAGCCAAGAATAGAAACCTATTCTGAACACTGATACATTGTTCAGCTGGCATCATAATTCTTGTTTTATTTTTCTTTCAGTAATTTAATTTTTTCTGAACATGTGCCATGTTAATCTTTATATATAAATAAAAAATTAAAATAATGGCTTTTGCATCATCAAACCAAACTTGTCCAGCAGAGGAATAAAATAACTATATTCATTATTAACTGAACACAAAGTATAAACCAACAAGATGGAGCACAACCTTAAGTGGAAATTCTCTTGGTGAACTGGATTTAGGTTTTGGGGAGGTTAAGATGCAAAAGGGCAATTTAGCATAGATCTAACTAGAATAGGTCAGCAGCATGTAAATTACACTAAGGTGACATGAAAAGAAGGGAGCGCTTCTTTAACACCAGATAAAGTCAGCAGCTCTCAAGCACTGTATCTTCTAACAAACCTTCCAAACTCTTGCAGTGCTTGGGGACCTTCTGTAACCCAGGGCAGCTGCAAATTGTATGCACGTTGTTCACAGCACAGGGGTGCCAGGGAGAAGTGAGGGGAGGATCCCTAGTGAAGTGAAGGAAGATTTTTTTCCTCCTTTGCACAAGTGCATGGATAACTAACAGCCCTGCTATATCTCATGTTCCACATTGTCTTTCCATTAAAAAAAAAAAAGTTCCCAAATACACAAGTCAAGGTCTAGTTTCTCATTATAGAATAGCTCACATCTCTTTCCCAGCCTCTCAGATGAATTTAAAAGCCTGGGAGGATGAATGGAATATGAGGATTGATATAGATACATTTGCCATTCCTGAGCTTCCCTACCCCTCCCTGTGGTTCTCTCTAGCATCTATTATTCATCCTTTAAATTGTGGATTTTCAGAGGCTTTGGATCTGCCTGAGACTGGAAAAGATCATCTCCCGGTACCTTTCATGCCCACCAGATGTCTCAGGCAATACAATCACGCCTGCTGCTTTTTTCTGCTCCATCAGCAGGCTTGTTGAGGCTGTTCTCTGGCTCACAAAAAAATCAGCTTGGAGAAAGGCCAGGGTACTGCTAGCCAGAGTACATGGTACAGCTCTGCTGATTTTCAAAGTGTCAACACCTGCAACTTTGCATGCTTGATTACCACCAAAAGGAAAGAGAGATGGAAACAGTGTTGCTGCTTCATTGCTTTCCAGGCAGGATTAACCCCATGAAACTGTCTTTTCCCATCCTTTTTTTTTTTTTTAGTTCCTCAGAAAGTTCTAAATAGAATCTTATGTCCAAACATAATGGAAGAAATGAAATATTTCTCTGCTCTTATACATACTCGTCTATAGTTTGTGTTTGAATGTGAGTGTTGGCATATTAGGAAACAGCATAACCACCCAGCTAGAAAATGATAGCTGATGAAAATCAGGCAGCTCACATGTAAAACTGATGTTTTAAATCTGCTTTACTTTCTCCAAAGCATTATAGAGAAGGCATTAGGAGTTGGAAAATTTAAAATAGAGATAAATTATTTAGGGGTTTCACTGGAAAATGGGTTTCCCTTGTGGCTCAGCTGGTAAAGAATCCATCTGCAATACAGGAGACCTGGGTTTGATCCCTGGGTTGGGAAGATCCCCTGGAGAAGGGAAAGGCTACCCGCTCCAGTATTCAGGCCTGGAGAATTCCATGGACTGTATAGTCCATGGGGTCGCAAATGACTGAGCAACTTTCACTTTCACTGGAAAATAAGTTTCAAAAGCAATAAACAAATCTCACATAGAGGATCTAGAACTGAACTGAAAGAAAGCCAACCTTAGCTACTTCCCCAGCATAAGAAATATCAGCAAGCATGGATTTAGAAATGTGAGACTCCTCTTCCCCTCGTCTACCCCACCAGCAAAGAAAAACAAAAGATGCTTCTTAGCAAGGACAAAATATACATTCGGTTTGAAAGAATTATAATAATTATGACCCACTACATGCGGAATGATCAGCAAAAGGGCTTGGCGGTCAAAGCCAGCCATCACCTGAAGCTTTAGCAAATAAACATCTATACCAAGTCATATGTGAAAAACTAGAAAGAAATATATTTACTAAATTTTCCACTTTTAGATTGCACTGCTCTGTAGAATTCTAAGGGAAAGGAAGAAAGATATGAAGTGTTGTTCAGTTCAGTTCAGTTCAGTCACTCAGTCATGTCCGACTCTTTGCAACCCCGTGAATCGCAGCACGCCAGGCCTCCCTGTCCATCACCAACTTCTGGAGTTCACTCAGACTCACGTCCATTGAGTCAGTGATGCCATCCAGTCATCTCATCCTCTGTCATCCCCTTCTCCTCTTGCCCCCAATCCCTCCCAGCATCAGAGTCTTCTCCAATGAGTCAACTCTTCGCATGAGGTGGCCGAAGTACTGGAGTTTCAGCTTTAGCATCACTCCTTTCAAAGAAATCCCAGGGCTGATCTCCTTCAGAATGGACTGGTTGGATCTCCTTGCAGTCCAAGGGACTTTCAAGTATCTTCTCTAACACCACAGTTCAAAAGCATCAATTCTTCAGCACTCAGCTTTCTTCACAGTCCAACTCTCACATCCACACATGACCACAGGAAAAACCATAGCTTGTTAGAGTTTATATAAATGCCCTTTCCCCATTCCAGGTAGTCTTAAGTTCTCACCACTAGCATTTCAGGGGGCACTTAACACCATGCTGCAAGCCTTCTGTTTGCACCCAGTGGCAAAATTGTAAGCTACTTTCCTAAGACTTTTGGATTCTTCATTATCTGTCCCAAACTATCTTCTTAGTCTCATCTGCAGAACCCTCATTCTCACACCCCTATGCTCCAGCTTTCTCCAGTGTTAAAGCATGCTTCCTCTTCCTCCTCAGTAGTAAGAGGTGTTTAAGAACTTGGACTCTGGGGTTAACCAAACCAGGATCCAAGGGCCAGCTCTCCCATATACCCAGAGTGTGACCTTGAGAAGTCATTGCAGTCATTAATGAATTAATAAATTCAGCAATGTTTATTGAGCCTGTAATGTGTGCCAGGCTTTGTGCTGCACATTGGGAACAGAGTTAAAAAAAAGTGCAAAAATTCTTTCCCTCACGACACATTTATTCTAGTTGGGGGAGACTAGTTGGGAGAAAATGTGTGATATACGTCATGATGAAAAACAAAGCTAGGTTAGGACACAGAGTGCCACAGACATGGAGAGGAGAGAGGATAGTGTTTTCCACAGGCTGGTCAAGGAAGGCTTTTATGATAAGATGGCATCGAGCAAAAACCTGAATGAAGAAGGGAGTGATGCTTGCAGATATCTGGGAGATGGCATTCCAGGCAAGATCAGAGATCAGATCAGTCGCTCAGTCGTGCCTGACTCTTTGTGACCCCATGAACTGCAGCACGCCAGGCCTCCCTGTCCATCACCAACTCCCGGAGGTCACCCAGACTCGCATCCATCGAGTCAGTGATGCCATCCAGCCATCTCATCCTCTGTCGTCCCCTTCTCCTCCTGCCCTCAATCCCTCCCAGCGTCAGAGTCTTCTCCAATGAGTCAACTCTTCGCATGAGGTGGCCAAAGTACTGGAGTTTCAGCTTTAGCATCATTCCCTCCAAAGAAATCCCAGGGCCGATCTCCTTCAGAATGGACTGGTTGGATCTCCTTGCAGTCCAAGGAACTCTCAAGAGTCTTCTCCAACACCACAGTTCAAAAGCATCAGTTCCTCGGCGCTCAGCCTTCTTCACAGTCCAGCTCTCACATCCATACATGACCACAGGAAAGACCATAGCCCCGACTAGGCGAACCTTTGTTGGCAAAGTAATGTCTCTGCTTTTCAATATGCTATCTAGGTTGGTCATAACCTTCCTTCCAAGGAGTAAGCGTCTTTTAATTTCATGGCTGCAGTCACCATTCTGCAGTGATTTTGGAGCCCAGAAAAATAAAGTCTGACACTGTTTCCACTGTTGCCCCATCTATTTCCCATGAAGTGATGGGACCGGATGCCATGATCTTCGTTTTCTGAATGTTGAGCTTTAAGACAACCTTTTCACTCTCCACTTTCACTTTCATCAAGAGGCTTTTTAGTTCCTCTTCACTTTCTGCCATAAGGGTGGTGTCATCTGCATATCTGAGGTTATTGATATTTCTCCCAGCAATCTTGATTCCAGCTTGTGTTTCTTCCAGTCCAGCGTTTCTCATGATGTACTCTGCATATAAGTTAAATAAACAGGGTGACAATATACAGCCTTGACGTACTCCTTTTCCTATTTGGAACCAGTCTGTTGTTCCATGACCAGTTCTAACTGTTGCTTCCTGACCTGCATACAGATTTCTCAAAAGGCAGATCAGGTGGTCTGGTATTCCCATCTCTTTCAGAATTTTCCACAGTTTATTGTGATCCACACAAAGGCTTTGGCATAGTCAATCAAGCAGAAATAGATGTTTTTCTGGAACTCTCTTGCTTTTTCCATGATCCAGCGGATGTTGGCAATTTGATCTCTGGTTCCTCTGCCTTTTCTAAAACCAGCTTGAACATCAGGAAGTTTACGGTTCACATATTGCTGAAGCCTGGCTTGGAGAATTTTGAGCATTACTTTACTAGCATGTGAGATGAGTGCAATTGTGCAGTAGTTTGAGTATTCTAAGGGATGAGCAAAGAGCATTCCTGTTGTATTTGACAAGCAGTCAAGAAGGGGAAAGATGATGTTGGGCGTTGGATCCAAGAATGGTAGGAAATGGTATCACAGAAGAGGGAGGGCAAAATTATGTAGGATCTTGAATGTATGCTAAGAACCTTGGGTTTTAACCCAAGTGAGATGGGAGTCTGTTGGAAAGTTTGTTCACAATGCTGACATTATCTGATTTGTGTTTTTAAAAGGTCACAGAGAGACTGGGTATAAAGCAATGGCAGAAGCAGACAGACCAGTTAAAAAGCTTCTGCGGAAGTTTGAGAGAGGGACGAGAACAGCTTTGACTGGAACGGTAGTGGAGGAGGTGGTGCTCTCTGGTAGGATGATTCCAGTGTCCTCTTTGGATATTACTCACCACTGTTACCATATCAAACGAAGTTGCTGTTATGGTTATATGAGGTTCAGTAGTGTAGAGTGTTTAGGGTAGTTTTGGCATCTAGGAAACGGTTAACAAAAAGACAATGTTATTTTTACTATCGGGCTCAGCAGAAATGTCACCTCTTTGAAGTCTCCCTCATCACTTATTTTCACCCACCCTCATCACCAGCACAATCTTTCTCTTGTCTTGCATTGCATGTTGTACATACCATTGCAAGAGAATTATTATAGCATGCACCCTCATGTTTATGCTTTGCTTTCTCAGCTAGAATGTAAATGTGAAGAAGAGAGTTGTTGTTTAGTTGCTAAGTCATGTCTTACTCTTTTGTGACCCCATGGACTGTAACCCACCAGGCTCCTCTGTCCATGGGATTTCCTTGGTAAGAATACTGGAGTGGGTTGCCATTTCCTTCTCTAGGGTAATCATCCTCACCCAGGGATCAAACCCACATCTCCTGCAGTGCAAGCAGATTCTTTACCACTGAGCCACCAGGGAAGCCCCACCCTCACCTGTACCTCCACCTAATTATGTGGACCAGTCATATCACTTAATGTGTATTACTTAGCCTATATCACTTTGCATACAAAGTTATTAAATTTTTTGCATTTATATCTTGATTCCAACTAGATCATAAAGTCTCATTAAATAGGAATTGTATCTTTTATTCTTCATATGTCTCAGAGTACTATGTACATTCATGGGTCAATTATTATTTTGTTTCATTAAAAGAAAAGCTTAGTAAGTAAAGACACAGAACAACAAGAATGATTTGATAGAAAGTGTATGACATTTTTTTGATGTCCTGAGTGAGTGATGAGTTAGAATATAATTATTATTGCTTCAGAGAAGCACAAGCCAGAGAAAATTTAGAATGCTTTCAGAGTCACAGGGACAATAGCAGGACATTTCAGCACTCAAGACTCGTCATAAAGACAAAGCTGTTTCCTTGTTAAAGGCACTAATAGAAAGTCTGACTCTAGAACAGTCTGACTCAGATAGATTTGGACTCCGGTGTTTTCAGGAAAATGACATGGAAAAAGTTAGATAAAATGATGAAAGATATATAGAATTCAATGTGATGTCTTTGGACTATCTAGGAGATTTGTAGTCAAATACAGTAAAAATATAAAAAATAGAGAAGATCTCCCTCAAGTTTCTATCAACAGGAACTTAGATATTTGATGGCACTTTTGTAGGTAGTAAGGCATATAAATATCTCACCTAGCAAATTGTAAGCAAAATTCTAAACAGAAATATAGCAGCTGGGAGGAGAGGGAGCCAGATCTCTGTAGGGAGACAGAAGCATTAAATATATATACAACTTGAATTTGAAGGACACGGTGATGAGACCATTCCCAGCTGGGGAGTGTATTAGCTTTTTATCACTAGAGTCTTAGCAACTTACAACCACACAAATTTATTACTTCACCACTCCTGTGGAGGACCCTGGGTATGGGTTAGCTGGATCTTCTACTTAGGGTCTCCTCAGACTGAAATCAAGATGTCATCCAGGGCTAGGATCTCATGTGAGGCTCGAGCAGCACTGATGCATGGCCTCTTCCAAAGCCAGCAGGAGCGGCCCTCATTGCTTCTTCTCTCTCTTTTATTTAAATTTATTTATTTTAATTGGAGGCTAATTACTTTACAATATTGTAGTGGTTTTTGCCATACACTGACATGAATCAGCCATGGGATGGGTGTACATGTGTTCCCTATCCTGAACCCCCCTCCCATCGCCCTCCCCATCCCATCCCTCAGGGTCATCCTAGTGCACTAGCCCTGAGTGCCCTGTCTCATGCATTGAACCTGGACTGGCAATCTATTTCACATATGGTAGTATACATTCTTATCTCTTTTAAGGCTCACCTGATTAGATCAGGCCCACTCAGAAAACTTTTTCCCATTTGATTAACTCAAATTCATTACCACTGCAAATGTATTACATCTGGGAAATTCGTTTTGCCATATAACACAGCACTCACAGATGTGATGGACCATGTTATTCACAAAGTTCAAACTACACTCAAGGAGAGAGGATTATACAAGTCACAAATATCAGGGAGGGCAAAAATCTTGGAGGTTATTTCAGAAAGTTGTTTACCTACAGGAGTGGGGACCAAAGGAAATAGGGCTCACTGTGTCCCAAAGGCATTGCTGATAAAGGTCCTATCATGTCTGGTTGGTAATTTTTGTTTTGCATGTGTGAGTGTGTAACTGGAATATAATTGCATTACCATATTGTTTTAGTTTCTGCTGTACAATGAAATGAATCAGTCATTAGTATATATATATTCCCTCCCTTATGAATCTCCCCTCGCCTCATCCCACCCCTCTAGGTCATCACAGAGCAATGAGCTCAGCTTCCTGTGCTTTATAGCAGGTTCCCACCAGCTATTGTACATGTAGCAGTTCTGATTTTTAAGAAATCTTCACACACTAGAAGACAACTCCAAGAATTACTTAGGAAAGTAACATCAAAATTATATGGAATATGTAATATTGCCTTTATCTTTTAATGATGGTATAACTTAGGACTATGTATAAAAAATCAAAATATAAAACTCAATGTTAAAATATTTGCATTTAAGAATCTGTGCTTATCTTTAATTTTAATTATTGTGTTAATTATAAAAATCAGGCTTATTAGAATATTCAAGTCAACTTTCAAGTTTCAAGTTAAAATGAGTATTGAGTCATTGCTTCAGACCTGTAATTTTCCTAGGAACATTTAGGAGAATTTAATGTTCACCAGACCTGCAAATTTAATTTATTTTATTTATAAGAATTACTTAAGTTCTTAGGAAGTGTGTTAAGTCGTGTGATTAAGGTACTTAAAAAAGGAAATAAAAATATATGACACAATAAGTGTGGCTAAATGTTCAAGGAATTTAATTAGGTTGTAAAGTCTTCCTTCAAAATAATTATAAACCTCTTAGATTTATGGATAGATTAATAAAGTTTATAAACATATAAGCTTAAGAAAAACAAGGGTTTCAAGTGAGTTGAATACTAATTTTACACCACAATAACCTTCAGTATTTCTTTTCTAGGCATAAAAATTGCCCTCGAGAACATAAAAATATTCATTTCTATTAAGTTTCAACTCTACTATTTTGTATGATCTTTGTCAAGTCACTTGACTTATCTTAGCTTCAGTTTCTCATTAGCAACATGGGGTCATCATGTTAACATGCAGGGTGGTCCTAAGGAGTAAAAGAGATACTTTGCACAAAGTGCTTGACACATTTAGAATCTCAATAATAAAAACTTAAAGAAAAAAAAATTCAGTTCTTTTACTAAGCATAATGGCAGAAGCTTTGTTTATATTCCATCTGGCCACCAACAGTTTAAACTTCAATCTTCCATATACTTTCTCCAGTTCAGTTGTTCAGTTGTGTCTGACTCTTTGTGACCCCATGGACAGCAGCACCAGGCTTCCCTGCCCATCACCAGCTCCCAGAGCTTGCTCAAACCAATGTCCATTGAGTTGGTGATGGCCTCCAACAAGCATATCCTGTCATCCTCTTCTCCTCCTGCCTTCAATCTTGTCCAGCATCAGAGTCTTTTTCAGTGAGTCGGTTCTTCACATCAGGTGGCCAAAGTACAGCTTCAGCAACTGTCCTTCCAATGAATGTGCAGGACTGATTTCCTTTAGGATGGACTGGTTGGATCTCCTTGCAGTCCAAGGGACTCTCAAGGGTCTTTTCCAATACCACAGTTCAAATGCATCAATTCTTTGGCACTCAGCTTTCTTTATGGTCCAACCCTCACACCCATACATGACTACTGGAGAAACCATAGCTTTGACTATATGGACCTTTGTTGGCAAAGTAATGTGTCTGCTTTTTAATATGCTATCTAGATTGGTCATAGTTTTTCTTCCAAGGAGCAAGCGTCTTTTAATTTTATGGCTGCAGTCACCATCTGCAGTGATTTTGCAGCCCAAGAAAATAAAGTCTCACTGTTTCTATTGTTTCCCCATCTATTTGTCATGAAGTTATGGGACCAGATGCCATGATCTTAGTTTTCTGAATGTTGCATTTTTAGCCAGTTTTTTCACTCTCCTCTTTTGCTTTCATCAAGAGGCTCTTGGCAGTTCCTCTTTGCTTTCTGCCATAACGGTGGTGTCATCTGCATATCTGAGGTTGTTGATATTTCTCCCAGAAATCTTGATTTCAGCTTGTGCTTCATCCAGCCTGGCATTTTGCATGATGTACTCTGCATATAAGTTAAATAAGCATGGTGGCAATATACAGCTTTGATGTACTCCTTTCTCAATTTGGAACCAGTCTGTTGTTCCATGTTCAGTTTCTAACTGTTGCTTCTTGGCCTGCATACAGATTTCTCAGGAGGCCGGTAAGGTGGTTTGGTATTCCCATCTTTTTAAGAATTTTCCACAGCTTGTTGTGATCTACACAGTCAAAGGCTTTGGCATAGTCAGTGAAGCAGAAGTAGAGGTTTTTCTGAAATTCTCTTGGTTTTTCTATGACCCAACAGTTGTTGGCAATTTGATCTCTGGTTCCTCTGCCTTTTCTAAATCCAGCTTGAATGTCTGGAAGTTCTTAGCTAATATACTGTTGAAGCCTAGCTGGAGAATTTTGAGCATTACTTTGCTAGCATGTGAGATGAGTGCAATTGTGTGGTAGTTTGAATATTCTTTGGCATTGCCTTTCTTTGGGATTGAAATGAAAACTAACCTTTTCCAGTCCTGTGGCCACTGCTGAGTTTTCCAAATTTGCTGGCATATTGAGTGCAGCACTTTCACAGTATCATATTTTAGGATTTGAAATGGCTCAACTGGAATTCTATCACCTCCCTTAGCTTTATTTGTGGTGATGTTTCCTTCCTAAGACCCACTTGACTTTGCAGTCCAGGATGTCTAACTCTAGGTGAGTGATCACACCATTATGGTTTTCTGGGTCATTAAGATCTTTTCTGTATAGTTCTTCTGTGTATTCTTGCCACCTTTCCTTAATATCTTCTCCTTCTGTTAGATCCATACCATTTCTGTCCTTTATTGTGCCCATCTTTGCATGACATGTTCCCTTGGTACCTCTAATTTTCTTGAAGAGATCTCTAGTCTTTCCCATTCTACTGTTTTCCTCTATTTCTTTGCATTGATCACTGAGGAAGGCTTTCTTATCTCTCCTTGATAGTCTTTGGAACTCTGCATTCAAATGGGTATATCTTTCTTTCTCTCCTTTGCCTTTAGATCCTCTTCTTTTCTAAGCTTTTTGTAAGGCCTCCTCAGATGACCATTTTGCCTTTTTGCATTTCTTTTTCTTGGGGATGATCTTGATCCCTGCCTCCTGTACAGTGTCACAAATCTTGTCCATAGTTCTTCAGGCACTCTGTGTATTATATCTAATCCCTTGAATCTATTTGTTACTTCCATATAATTGTATGGAAGTTCAATTCTATATAATTGTATTTATACAATTATACAGATGTATATAATTGTATATAATTATGCAAATATATATATGCAATTATACACAATATATACAATTATATACAATCCACTCCAGTGTTCTTGCCTGGAGAATCCCAGGGATGCGGGTGCAGGGGTGCCTCATGGGCTGCCGTCTCTGGGGTCGCACAGAGTTGGACAAGACTGAAGCGACTTAGCAGCAGCACACAGTTATATGTACAATATATACAATGTATATACAATTCCATATAATTGTATTTATACTTCACATGAGCTGGAATCAAGATTGCTGGAAGAAATATCAATAACCTCAGATATGCAGATGACACCACCCTTATGGCAGAAAGTGAAGAGGAACTAAAAAGCCTCTTGATGAAGCTGAAAGAGGAGAGTGAAAAAGTTGGCTTAAAGCTCAACATTCAGAAAATGAAGATCGTGGCATCCGGTCCCATCACTTCATTGGAAATAGATGGGGAAACAGTGGAAACAGTGTCAGACTTTATTTCTCTGGTCTCCAAAATCACTACAGATGGTGACTGTAGCCATGAAATTAAAAGACGCTTACTCCTTGGAAGGAAAGTTATGACCAACCTAGATAGCATATTCAAAAGCAGAGACATTAGTTTGCCAACAAAAGTCCATCTAGTCAAGGCTATGGTTCTTCCTGTGGCCATGTATGCATGTGAGAGCTGGACTGTGAAGAAGGCTGAGCGCCGAAGAATTGATGCTTTTGAACTGTGGTGTTGGAGAAGACTCTTGAGAGTCCCTTGGACTGCAAGGAGATCCAACCAGTCCATTCTGAAGGAGATCAGCCCTGGGATTTCTTTGGAAGGAATGACGCTAAAGCTGAAACACCAGTACTTTGGCCACCTCACGTGAGGAGTTGACTCATTGGAGAAGACTCTAATGCTGGGAGGGACTGAGGGCAAGAGGAGAAGGGGACGACAGAGGATGAGATGGCTGGATGGCATCACTGACTCAGGATGATCCTGAGTGAACTCCAGGAGTTGGTGATATGAGGCCTGGAGTGCTGTGATTCATGGGGTCGCAAAGAGTCAGACACAACTGAGTGACTGATCTCATCTGATCTGATACTTCCGTAAATATTACAATTCCGTATAATTGTAAGGGATTTGATTTAGGTCATACCTGAATGGTCTAGTGGTTTTCCCTACTTTCATCAATTTAAGTCTAAATTTTGCAATAGGAGTTCATGATCTGAGCCACAGTCAGCTCCCAGTCTTGTTTTTGCTGACTATATAGAGCTTCTCCCTCTTTCGCTGCAAAGAATATAATCAATCTGATTTTGGTATTGACTATCTGGTGATGTCCATGAGTAGAGTCATCTCTTGTGTTGTTGGAAGAGGGTGTTTGCTATGACAAGTTTGTCCTCTTGCCAAAACTCTGTTAGCCTTTTCCCTGCTTCAATTTGTACTCCAAGCCCAAACTTGCTTGGTAATCTAAGTATCTTGTAACTTCCTACTTTTGCATTCCAGTCCCCTATGATGAAAAGGACATCTTTTTTTTTTTTTTCTGGTGTTAATTCTAGAAGGTCTTGTATGTCTACATAGAACCATTCAACTACAGCTTCTTCAACTTTAGTGGTTGGGGCATAGACTTGGATTACTGTAATATTGAATGGTTTGCCTTGGAAACAAACAGAGATCATTGTCATTTTTGAGATGTACTTTTTTTTTAATTTTATTTTATTTTATTTAACTTTACAATATTGTATTGGTTTTGCCATATATCAAAATGAATCTGCTACAGGTATACATGTGTTCCCCATCCTGAACCCTCCACCCTCCTCCCCTCCCCATACCATCCCTCTGGGTTGTCCCAGTGCACCAGCCCCAAGCATCCAGTATCATGCATCGAACCTGGACTGGTGACTCGTTCATATATGATATTATACATATTTCAATTGCTATTATCCCAAATCATCCCACCCTCTCCCTCTCCCAGAGTCCAAAAGACTGTAGAAAGATGGTAACAATAACCTTGTATACGAGACAGCAAGAGAGACACTGATGTATAGAGATGTACTTTCTTAGCTAGCACTTGTTACCTTTCAAGGCACAAAGGATGCTTAAAGGGTTAATTTTAATGCCCAGAGGCGGTTGACCACACCCATTCGATCTTCCCCAGAAAGTAGCTGCCCGGCATACATGTTCAGTGGACTCTTTTTGATCCCATGGACTGTAGTCCACCAGGCTTCTCAGTCCATGGGATTCTCCAGGCAAGAATAGTTTAGTGGGTTGCCATTGCCCTCCTCCAGGGAATCTTCCCAACCTAAGGATCAAACTTGTGTGTCTTAGGTCTCCTGCATTGGTTGGCATATTCTTTCCCACTAGCACCACCTGGGCTTTCCTGGGTGCTCAGCAGTAAAGAATCCATTTGCAATGCAAGCGCTGCAGGAGAGGTGAGTTTGCAGACAGAGGAGCCTAGCAGGCTACAGTCCATAGCCTTCCAAAGAGTCAGACATGACTGAAGTGACTTAGCACGCATGCGTGCCACCTGGGAAGCCCAGCTGCAGGAAAGTATTAGCAAATCAATGTCCCATTTCAGGCTCCAAGGACTTTATGCAGCCAGCGTTTTTGTGCCAATATCCAGGGCCAAATGACTGGAATGAGATTTAAAACACTAGGGGAAGGGAGAAGTTAGTATTCCCTCTAGACCAATAGTCGCCCGGTGAAATGTCACTATATTTGTGTCAGAAGGAACAGAGGAATGCAGTCCTGTCTGGGCAAAGTGCACACAGAAAACCCAGAGGAGAGCAGACCCAATCCTCCACAATGACTTGAGTGTACTATGGTTAGTACAGAACAATCCACTTTTCCTGAGTGCTTATATTAATATTGAAAAATGAAAACAGGATTTTGAAGAAAAAAGTGTAAAGTGAATTCTTTTGAGCCCTTATAAAAATTTTTAAATGTGTCTAACCTCTTGAAAAGCTGCAATGATTTTTGATGGTAATTCTGAAGGGACGCAAACACAAATATAAAACAGTATGTGAGAAAGTAGAGACAGAGAGACAGGGATGGAAAGGAGGAATAGAAGAGAGTGTGTGTATCTCAGAGAGAACAAAGGGACAGATTCCCAGAGAAGCTGTGAAAAAAGACCTAGATACGAAGACAAACAAGAAGACATGATATTGAAACACGAAGAGACCTAATGCTAAGAGCTAATGGGACAAAAAGTAAGGGAAGATTCTGAAGAAAAGATATTTTGTGGATGAAAAATTAATCAATCAATCTATGGAAAAAAGATGGAAAATATTGTTCCAGCTAAATTGAGTGTTATAACCCAAGAACAGAGTCTCAGAAATCTCCAGGAACTGATCTGCCCATTAGATATCGGAGCAGAGTCATGCAGTGTTTTGAAACAGAGAACTGGACATATTACATGACATATTACTGACAGTTGATACAATCCAGGTACAAAAAGAGTAGTAGGTCACGGGTCATTGTGGCCCCTTACAAAATTAAGCAGGAAGGTTATCACCTCAGGATTCATCTTGTGATGCTGGGAGAATGTTGCTGTTTGTGGTTGAGCCAGTATTTCATCCAATGGGGTTGCATAAGGCACAGTAGAGGGGAGAGAGGACACCAAAGGGCAGAGAAAATTTTTTTACATTCAAATTTTCCTTGACTTGCCTTAGAATTTCATCAATATGTAATTTCCAAGGATCTGAAGAAGCCACTGGAGGACCAGGGGGCAAAAAAAAAAGAAAAAAAGGAAAGGAAGACACCATCGGGCAACATTCAATTAAGTCAATATTTATTTTGTGCCCACCAGGAACATAGCAACCTTCTGGAACTAAAGTGGAAGTGAATTTAATTCTCTCCTGTTCTGAGGGGTGGGTAAGTTCAAATCTGTGGAGCCTCCTGGGGCTGAGGCGTGAGTACATGCAAATCCACAGTGCACTCTGCTTCCGTCTGGCTGGCCTGCAAATCTCTGCCTCCAGGGCTGCCCTACAACCTTCTCTTCCACCAACTTTGCAGTGGAAAAACAAATATCTAAAGAGAGACAAAGATGAAACCATTATAAAAATTTATTTTTGAACTTGTAGTATCAGGTCTAAAATTAGATCAGATCAGTCGCTCAGTCGTGTCCGACTCTTTGTGACCCCATGAACCGCAGCACGCCAGGCCTCCCTGTCCATCACCAGCTCCCAGAGGTCGCTCAGACTCACACCCATCAAGTCAGTGATGCCATCCAGCCATCTCATCCTCTGTCGTCCCCTTCTCCTCTTGCCCTCAATCCCTCCCAGCATCAGAGTCTTCTCCAATGAGTCAACTCTTCGCATGAGGTGGCCAAAATACTGGAGTTTCAGCTTGAGCATCATTCCTTCCAAAGAAATTCCAGGATTGATCTCCTTCAGAATGGACTGATTGGATCTTCTTGCAGTCCAAGGGACTCTCAAGAGTCTTCTCCAACACCACACTTCAAAAGCATCAATTCTTCGGCGCTCAGCCTTCTTCACAGTCCAGCTCTCACATCCATACATGACCACAGGAAAGACCATAGCCTTGACTAGGCGAACCTTTGTTGGCAAAGTAATGTCTCTGTTTTTGAATATGCTATCTAGGTTGGTCATAACTTTCCTTCCAAGGAGTAAGCGTCTTCTAATTTCATGGCTACAGTCACCATCTGCAGTGATTTTGGAGCCCAGAAAAATAAATTCTGACACTGTTTCCACTGTTTCTCCATCTATTTCCCAAGTAGTGATGGGACCAGATGCCATGATCTTCGTTTTCTGAATGTTGAGCTTTAAGCCAACCTTTTCACTCTCCACTTTCACTTTCATCAAGAGGCTTTTTAGCCCCTCTTCACTTTCTGCCATAAGAGTGGTGTAAAGTGCTACTTAATAGTGACACCATATTTCTTAATTAAACATAAAAAATTGAAATCTAGATATTGAAAAATAATGAATGTTTAAAATTTTTTAAAACACTGAATCAGAGGCAGTTTTCATTAGGCTCCCTTCTAAACACACACAATGTGCTGACATATATGATAATGTGCAGTATTTTTAAAACAAATCTCTCTTTCCTTCAGATAAATTCAACCAAGAAATATTTCTTAGGAATGTCGGAGTACACGAACACATATCTGATCAAAATGTCTCTGAAGGCCCTACAGAAAGGAAAATGTAGTTTTGTTACATGACTCATGGTGTCCTTAAGACAAAAATAAAGCAGAGGTTTAGAAGAAACACAACTATTCCTGGCAGTCTGGCAGTGAGATCTGCAAAACAGACTGCAAGGGAAGGACACCACCCTCAAAACTCATTACACCTTACCTAGGGAATCCATACACCCATTCAAACCAACTCGTCTGATAAACAAACCTAAAAGAAAGAATATGCGCGGCAAAATAACTTAAGGGAATACTAACTTGCCTTTAATTCTTTTTACATTTTCCTACATTACAGCCAGACCCCTGAGATTGTTGCAGAGTGGAAAATAGAAGATGCTTAAAATAAAGGGTTATTGATGTTGTGTAAAAGAGAGAACTTTTGAAGTTGAAGAAACTATGCTCCTGGAGGGTGAGCGTAGAGAGAGCAACTTTGAGGAACTTGGGAAGAGGGCACTAGGTCTCCCAGATTACAAAGAAAAAAGTCAAAGTGAGGACACATCACGCAGAACTAGGGCTGAGTAATCCTTGGGCACCTTAATTTCTCCAAGTCTCTATTCTTGCCATTTGTAGAAAAATGAAATAAAAGTAGAACTTAATTCATAAGGTACTGTAAGTTGTGAGGATTAAGTGGAAATAAAGTTCAGTGCCTGCAATAAACATTGGTGCACAGTGTCTTTTTGAATTATGGTCCTCTCACGGTATATGGCCAGTAGTGGGATTGCTAATCCATATGATAATTCTATTTTTAGGTTTTTAATGAACCTTCATGCTGTTCTCCATAGTGGCTATACCAATTTACATCCCCACCAACAGTGCAAGAAGTTTCCATTTTCTCCGCACCCTCTTCGGCATTTATTTTTTGTAGATTTTTTTAATGATGGCCATTCTGACCAGTGTTTTGTTTTGCATTTTTCTGATAACTAATGATGCTGAGCATCTTTTCACGTGCCTCTCGGCCATCTGCATGTCTTCGTTGGAGAGATGGAATCTAGAAAAATGGTCTGCTGCTGCTGCTGCTAAGTCGCTTCAGTCGTGTCCGACTCTGTGCGACCCCATAGACGGCAGCCCACCAGGCTCCTCTGTCCCTGGGATTCTCCAGGCAAGAACATTGGAGTGGGTTGCCATTTCCTTCTCCAATGCATAAAAGTGAAAAGTGAAAGTGAAGTCGCTGAGTCTTGTCTGACTCTTAGCGACCCCATGGACTGTGGCCCACCAGGGTCCTCTGTCCATGGGATTTTCCAGGCAAGAGTACTGGGGTGGGGGTGCCATTGCCTTCCCCGAGAAAAATGGTCAGATGAACCTATTTCCAGGGCAGGAATAGAGACACAGACATAGAATGGGAATGGACATGAGAAAGGAGAAAGGGAGGGTGGGATGAACTGGGAGAGCAGCGCTGACGTATATACACTGTCATGTGTGAAACAGATAGCTAGCGGGAAGCCCCTGCACAGCACCGGGAGCTCAGCGTGGCGCTCTGTGATGACGTAGAAGGGGGAGGGTTGCGGGGGCTGTTGGAGGGAGGCTAAAGAGGGAGGGGATACACGTATACATACAACCGATTTACTGAATTGTACAGCAGAAACTAACACAACATTGTAAAGGAATTATACTCCAATTTTTAAAAATTCAAAAAGAAAAATAAAGCTCAGTGCCTGGAACATAAATGTTCAATAATGGTTGTTACTTTTATTCAGTTTGAAAAATAAATCTATGAGAGTGATACACAAAGCTTCTAGCCATTGCACAAACACAACCATTGCAAAGAGGGAAATATCATTGCTTATGCACATTATTTACCTGATAAAAATAAATTATAGTTCTTCAAGAGATTTACCACTACCCTTTGCAGGAAAAATATGAGCATATGCTCAAGAAAAATACCAAAACCATCTCCCACAACCTTGCCAACATGGAGCCACTCAGATCAACATGTCTAATATACCTCCAATCTACGAGGAAGAATAACAGAAAAAAATTCAAAGTACTTAACACACCAATGGCTTTTACAAAATCAACTGCCACCCTTATCCTCTTTTAGTCCTTCCTTCCTTCAGTACAATCACATCTGAGGCTAAATATATTTATAATTCTCTGGTGACTAACCATAACGAACTTTTGACAAGCAGGCTGGTAAACTTGATAAAAGTATCTTAATATGACAGATATACTTCTCAAATGGCTTCTCAAATGGAATGTGGGAGGGGAGAGGACACTTTAATTTTTGATAAGCTAAAATAGCACCTTAAAAAATGGAATGACCCTACATAGGGATTTAACAGGAGAGCTAATTTCAGGTCAAATATGCCTCCAGCTATGAGGCAAGCAGGTTTGTATTTTCATTAGATTTCTCATTAGAAATATTAGCATGATCTTCGGATCTCCTCATTCTTGCACTCTTCTATCCTGCCCAAATCATTTGGAACTAATCACTGGTCTCAGATGAGTTGCCCAGTAGTCCATGATGGGAGGGAAAAAAATAATCATGACTTAACAATTCAGCAAACATTTCCTGAGCCTTTGCTATAAACCCAGAAGCAAGGACACAGAGATGAACAGAGTCCTTGCTATCAGCCCCATCTCAAAACCACAGCACAGCCTTCCCCAGCCGCTAACTGGTCACTTAGCCCTGCCCACCACCTGAGCCACTTTCTGTGGCTCCAGCCACCTCCAAGTATGGCTTGGCATTTTTGCCTTCCTGTGTGGCTACAGAGCAGCTATGACTCAAGATTTCTGAACTTGTGAGGGTTCCAGAAAAGAGAAGCTCAAACATGAGTTTCCTCCAATGATTCTATTTTGCAAAATAAGGCCCTACTTTTTCACTCCCATTTCAGTTCTTGTTCTAGAAGTCCTCACGTTTCTCTAGACCATTCTTAGGAGGAGTCTGCCTAATGGACAATCCTGTTTCCCTGGGGATGGAAGCTATTATTCAGAGTGCAATCTTAGGGGCTGCTTTTCTGTGACCTACAGACAGACTTCCCTGTGGACACCCTTAGGGATTTCTAAAGTCCACTTATCTGTTACCTTGTGCCCAACTCCAGGGAACTGAGCTGCAAAAAGTTAAACCATCTAAACCCTAAGGACAGATCTTTGGCCACTAGTACTCACTGAATAAAGGAACAAAATAGTCAGTCATTCATTCACTGAGTACGTGCGTGCTGTGTCAGACAATATGTTAAATCCTGAAGCTGTGGAGACAGGAGGAAGTAAACATATTATGAAGGAGCACATAGTCTCAAAAGGAAAACAAAGAGGAAGCAAAAAATTATAAGTGATATAGTAGAAATATTCAAAAATCTAATGGAAACACTGAGAGAGACAGGCAAGGTTTGGCTATGAAAGCTGGGATGGGTGTCACAGAGGAGGTGATATTGGAGAGGAGTTGAAAAATGAGATGGGGGGATACTAGATGGACAAAATGGCCAGTCAGTGAAGGGCAGTGAGTGCAAGTACAGAAAGTTCCTTGCATACCAATCTTCAAGTTGCAAACTTTCAAAGATGTGAACACGCATCTGATTCCAGCAAGGAATCGGAAGCTGTGTCATTAACGTCAGGGGTGAGTGAAATTGCAGCTGACCCTCTGTCTCCTCTTGCTGATGATCCTTCAGCTCTATCATCTCCCACCTCTTCTTCCTCTTCCAGTCAGTAACTCTTCTTGTCCTTTGATTCAATGTCAGCCCCTGTATGCCAGCTGTTGAACTGCATTACTGTACTTTTCAAGGTACAGTACTATAAGATTAAAAATGTCTATTTTTTGTTTTTATGTATTATTTGTGTGAAAAGTGTTAAAAACCTATTACAGTACAGTAATACATAGCCAATCGTGTTAGTTGGGTTAACTTTGTTGGCTGTGCTGTGCTATGCTCAGTTGCTGTCATGTACAAGCAATTAAACTTACAAATGCACTCTGAGAAGAGAACTCCTTCATTTGTACGGGACCTATTGTATATACATTTCAGGCAGAGGGAACAGCATATGCAAAGGCCCAAGATATAAAATAGCATCTTGTATTCATGGCACAGTAACCTTATAATATTTTTCTTAGGAGTTTGTCATTTTTTTAGAGGCCCAAAACAGCAAATGGAATTAATCTTGAAAGCCTGCTGCATATTGCCCATCTTGTTATTCAGTATGTGCTCAGTCACTCAGTCGTGTCCAACTCTTTGTGACCCCAAGAACAGTAGCCCACCAGGCTCCCCTATCCATGGAATTTTTCAGGCAAGAATACTGGAGCAGGTTGCCTTTTCCTACTCCAGGGGAATCTTCTCAACCCAGGGATGGAACCTGTGTCTCTTGTGTCTCCTGAATTGGCAGGCAGATTCTTTACCATGGAGCCACCTGGGAAGCCCCAGTATTCAAACAATCTATTACACATGAGAAAGACAAGACTGACGCACATGGTGCCTATTTGCAGTCTAAGCACAGACCATCTTGAGCCACAGAAGAGTTTTGTTACTCTGGAGAATAATGTGTCTAAATGTATCCTTCTTGCCACCTCAGTTGGGAAAGCTTCTTTAGGATGTAGCCTGGCCTCATGAGCCTATCCTGGGACCATGAGAGATGCTCTATCTTTCCAGCCACTTACATCATTACAAGTAAGTAGTCCATAGGTTCTGAATTTTGATACCTGCCCTTGAGGAGAAAGTATAAACTGAAGGAGAAGGAATGAGAACAAATAAGTATGAAGAGTGTAATAAATGCCATTGATGCTACACTCTTAAAACATAAAGAAGAACAGCAAGATCTCCCTGATGGTAGGAAAACTTCATTGAGTAGATTACAAAAGATACTTGGTGGAGAAGGGTATTTGCAGATGAGGAACCATCTGAGTTCATAGCATGTGATATGTGAGAGTCAGCAGCCTATTCAGTGAACAGCAAAATGGTTTGGTACTTCCAGAGTTGTGAAGGCCCAGGGCCAGGGGCAGACATACAGCAACAAGGGAAGTCTGGGTAATTGTGCAGTGCCTTCTATAACATGATAAGAGGTGACTGGAAAAGAGCTGTTTCTTAGACACACCTGAGGAGGTAAGGGGGGAAACTTTCTAAGTCAGAGAAACTAGGAAGAAAGCCAGTGAGACATTCAGAGCAAAGAAATCGAGCCAGAAATAAGGGCTAATAAGAGCATCGACTCTCTGTCCTGCTTGGGTGAAATACAGAAGTCCAGGCTTGAGTCCAGGTGCTTTCACAAACAGTCCTGACCCTGTGTCTGTGGGAAGACCGCCAGCACCTCCAATCTGACCGAACTGCCAGTGCCCTCTAGTGGTGGCTCACTTGATGGCCGGATGACACAAACCATTCAGTTCTTCACCCAAGTACCTGTCATGTGCTGGCTTCCATGACAGCTGCTGGAGTCACAGGTCTTTAAGACACTGATTTCTCACTCAGGCTCACATTTTAGGATGTGAAACACTGAAATGAACACATCCAAATAACAGTGTGTGAAAGTGAAAGTGTCAGTCGCTCAGTCAGGTCCAACTCTTTGTAACCCCATGGACTGTAGCCCACCAGGCTTCTCTGTCCATAAAATTTTCCAGGCAAGAATACTGCAGTGGGTTGCCATTCCCTTCTCCAGGGGATCTTCCTGACCCAAGGATCGAACACAAGTCTCCCACATTGAAGGCAGATTCGTAATTGTCTGAGTGGTCAATGCAAAAAATATATATTTTTTTATATATTTATATATATATATTCAATCAGAAATAGTCATAAGACAAAGAGTTTGTATAGAAAAGGGGAGCTAATAATGCAGAGTCAATTCACCCTGAGTATAGTTGGCAATGAATCTTAATTTGTAGGAGATGTCACACTTTGCTGCTTCAATTCTGGCAATGTTCTGAAGTCACTAATTATATTGAGCTGTTCCAGATCACATATTGCACAAAGATGAACGTGGGAAAGTACTTGTTTCATCTATAACTGAGGCGGAAAAAAACCCTCCAAAGAAATAAATCCATGTCAATCAAATGTAACTGTAGCTCATACTAGGTAATAAGTGTACCTTTGCAGATAGATATGCTTTATAACTGCCCGAGGGGAATACTTGAATCTTTTTAAATAACCATTCCCCAAAGGATCTGTTTTTCAAAGTATTTTTACATCTTGAGTTAATGTTCAGTGGAACACTTCAGTATTTTTTCCATCTTATGTTTTATAATGTAAACACGTGAATCAACTTTGCATCTTGTTGACATTCTTCAAAACTTTATCTCCAGCCCAGATGACAATCCTATGTTCATTTTTCGGTATCACTTAAGGCCACACATCTCTCCACTTATACCAGAGAACACCAGCATCAGGTTTGACTTCACTTTTCTTCAATTACTTCCATAATTCCTCTTGATATTACATTTTACATGCTTCTCAAATCTGTCTACTTCTATCTGACCTCCCTGCCTCTACTGATGTTCAAGTCTCCCAAATGGCCTTCTGGACATCTTTTTTTTTTTTAGTGCATTTTATAAAGGGGTCAATCTAACACATATTATTCTCCCACTGGAAGTCATTCAATTAACTACCATTCCCTTTAAGTGAAAGTTCAGGAAAAAGTACCTAAAATTACTTGCAAAGTCCTTCCTGATCTGTCCTCTGCTAAGCTCTCCTGCCTAAATTTCATTCTTTCCTTTTCCTTTCCTTTATATCTTACCTTCTAATTATTAAAAAAATGTTTTTTATGCCTCAAACACTCCTTTCCTTTTCTAGAACATTCTCTTTTTAACTGGAGAGCTTTTATTATTACTTCAAGCTACATCTTGGATATTTTATTAGAATCATTCCTGGACCTTCTAAGTCCAGCTTTGGGTTCCTCCCCTGTTCCCTTTGTGCCTTGGAGTTCACCATTACACTGTATGGAAATCATCTATTTTCTTTAGTCCAACAGTGTGAACACAGGAATTATTTAATATCATATCTGTATTGCCTAGCATATAATAAGTAAGTATATGATTCACATTTCTAGAATGAACTAATAACGTCTGATCTGCTCTCTGCCAAATGGTATGGAGACTCCCCTATGGGAGGACCCTAGGTGCCCAGCTATGCTGATGACCTGGGAGATAGGTCTATCCAACACTGGATGAAGTATCAGAAAACTTATTTGACTGTAGATTTAAGTCATGATCTCCAAACAGCTTATCAGTAATCCAACTTCCTTTAAAAGAATCTCCAATTGTTTTATGTGTCTTACTTCACAAACTTAGGAAAAGGTAAAAAGGGGGCTATTTTTGGTTCCTGAAAGTCCCAATATTTCAGATAACCTCTTTTCTTAGAAGATTAAATTTTACTTCTTACCAAACTCACCCTGGCCAATATCTAGATTCTCAGATCTGTGGGGCTTTCACCAATTTCATTCACTTATTCTCCTTCATCTATTTCTCACTGGTTAAGCACCTATAAAGTGCCAGATACTGGAAATATTAGTTGAGTACGATGTCATTCCCCACACTCAATCTATTCAGGGCTAAGAGGAATGAAGAAAACAAGCATGTCATCTTGTGATACAGATTCCCTCCAAGCTCATTGCAAATGTTAACTTAGGGAAAGAATTCCAGAAGGTATAAAAAATGTTAAGAAATGAAAAATTTTTCTTTATATTTGAAATAAAATAAGCTTTAAGAGCAATAAATATAAAATGAACAGCGGATACCACCAGAGGAGATTTTTTTGCTTATAGAACTGTAAAGATTCTTATTGCATTAGTGCTTTAGTCAGTGCTATTTGCATTAGTTACCTTTTAACTGAATTCTATCCATAACTGAAAAGCAAATAGTCTGGCAAAGTCCACACAGTTTTTTCAAAAACATATAGCAAAAATATGGCCAAAGCTATAAAAGACTGGTTATTCACAGGTTATTAACATGTATGTCCTTAGATGCTCAGCTGTGTCTGACTCTTTGCAACCTCATAGACTGTAGCCCCCAGGCTCCTCTGTCCATGGAATTTTCCAGGCAAGAATACTAGAGTGGATTGGCATTTCCTACTCCAGGGGATCTTCCCAATCCAGGGACTGAGGCCATATCTTACATCTCTTGCATTGGCAGGCATATTCTTTACCACTGTGCCACCCTGGGAAGCCCGGTCAACATGTATAGCTTGTGACAGTTACTCAAATAAGCATGCCATTGGTGGGCCTGGTGATGCTATTACCAGAGGAGTAGAAATGTATTATTCTAAAGGATTTTTGACTTGAGCAAGATTTGAAATGAGTAAGAAGTTTTTTGAACAAAATGATTCTGCAGTCTTCATAAGCCAAAAACTCTTCAGAATACATCTCTGAGGCACTTGCATAAATATTTAGAGCCTGGTTGAATTCCTTGCTATTCCTTTAACACACTTCACTGTATATATGATATCTGATACCTTTGTTGTTCTTTCTGAATGAAATAGCCTCCAGCCACAGGTGCCTGTCAAACTCAAATATCATTGCTTTTGTGAAGCATCACACAGGGATCAACAGAAATCTCTCAGGCTGAATTAATTCCTCCCTACTCTGACTGCTGACAGCCATTTTGTAGTTTGCCATTCAAATTGCACTTATTGTGCTATATTATCCTTACTGGTAGATATATCTCTGTCCTCTAAAAGACTGTGACCACAGGACCCAACAGTACCTGATACCTCTAAAGGCCTCCATATGGACAGATTTAATGTTTGAATCATTTTATTTTTTCTCCATTTCTCTGTGTCATGATAATACCAAGTTCATCCAGTTTTGGCTAACTTCATGATGTACATTATTAAAAAGTTCTGATCTGACAATTTAGATATAGATTATTCTCAATTAGTCACAAATCTATCTTGGAAAAAGCATGGAGTTGTAGTTTTAAGAGATTCTGCGGTTTGGGGCAATCTACTTACCTGCATGGCTTCAGTTTCTTCATCGAGAAAATGAGGACTAAATAATCTGTACATTCCCATCTTCTCCTAGTCTATGAACCAATGCCCTTTCCTGAATTCATGTCAAATTAATGGTCTAGATTTTGTTTTTTAGTTCTGGGTCTTTGTTGCTTTCTCCAGTTGTGGTGAGCAGAGCCCAGGCCTCTCATTCTGGTGGCTTCTCTTGCAGAGCACAGGCTCTAGGCAGACAAGCTTTGATGGTTGCAGCATGCAGGTCCCAGGGCATGTAATCTTCAGTAGTTGCTCCATGGCATGTGGGATCTTCCCAGACCAGGGATCGAACTGGCAGACCCTGCATTGGCAGGCAGATTCTTATTCACTCTGCCACCAGGGAAATCCTGGGTTTTGTTTTGTTTTAATTTTATTTCCTGTTCCTCTGCTCTGTTTTTTCTTAAAAAAAAAAAAATCAAACTTAAATTCTTTATAGTTTTCTATGATGTCATTAGAGCTCTGAAAGTCACAGATACAGATTCAATCCCTTACTCTGACACTTACTAAACTAGCCTGATAATCTTGTCAATTTCAGCTCGGCTAAGCCTCAGCTTCCTCATGTGTGAAATGAGAATAAGAGTGATAGTGGTGGTTTCATAGAGTTGTGCATAATCTTCTTCTGTATTTCTTATGACTCTCTGCAGTTGCAAGTTGTGTAGGGATGCAAAGGTCTTAGTAACACAAATACGTTCACTCACAAATTAATCAGGGGGTAAAGTGGAAGCAGTGACAGATTTTATTTTCTTGGGCTCCAAAATCACTTTGGACAGTGACTACAACCACTGAATGAAAAGATGCTTGCTCCCTGGAAGAGAAGCTATGACCAACCTAGACAGCGTACTAGAAAGCAGAGACATCATTTTGTCAACAAAAGTCCACATAGTCAAATCTATGGTTTTTCCAGTAGTCATGTATGGATGTGAAAGTTGGACTATAAAGAAAGTTGAGTGCTGAAGAACTAATGCTTTCAAATTGTGGTGCTGGAGAAGACGTGAGAGTCCCTTGGACTGCAAGGAGATCAAACCAATCAATCCTAAAGGAAATCAGCCCTTAATAATAACTGAAAGGACTGATGGTTGAGCTGAAGCTTCAATTCTTTGGCTACCTGATGCCAAGAGCCAACTCACTGAAAAAGACTCTGATGCTGGGGAAGATTGAAGGCAAAAGGACATGAGAGTGACAAAGGATGAGATGGTTAGATAGCTTCATCAACTCAATGGATATGAGTTAGAACAAACTCCCGGAGACAGAGGAGCCTGGCATGCTGCAGTCCATGAGGTTGTAGAGTTGGATATGACTTAGAAACTGAACAACAACAACTATTTTCTCCCATTCTATAAAATGCAATCTATTTCTTGCTGATTGCCAGATATGATAAACATCTGATAATACAGTGCAAATATAGTACCAAGTACTGCACCAGTACCATTTGTAGTACAGCCATGAAAAATAACCTGAAGAAGAAAGAACTAATAAGAATATAGCAGACTAGGTACATTAAAATTACTGGATAGAATATGGGAATAAATAGATAAATTTCTACAATATTTATCACAAAAAGCAACTATATTTATGATTATAAGGCAAAAAGTTTCTAAAGGGTGTTATTAGGTACTGTGATGCAGTCTTTAAATGCTCAAACTTAATTATTTAACTTCTGTCTTTTATTAAGAAGTATTTATGGAAGCTATGAGCAAAAGGATGAAGTTCAGCATGAAAATAGGAGTGCCTACCCAGTGGGCATCGTGGGGCTGGCCAGGGACACGGAGAGGCAGCAAAGATGATCTTCACCTAGCTCTCAGCTCTGCCTCTGGCCAACTCTGGAGGGTACCTTTATTAGCCAAGTGAGAAAGCAATGGAGGAAAACATGAAAACTCATGGTCTGTTTATGTTTGACATCTAGCAACTTATTACAATTTCAACCTAAGCTGTACACTGCTTAGCCACTCATATGTATCTGACTCTTTGTGACCCCATGGACTGCAGCCCACCAGGCTCCTCTGCCCTTGGGGATTCTCCAGGCAAGAATACTGGAGTGGGTTGCCATGCCCTTCTCCAGGGGATCTTCTCAGCCCAGGCATCAAACCCAGGTCTCCCGTATTACGGGTGGATTCTTTACCGACTGAGCCAAAACCTAAGCATGTGTATTCAAATATGAAAAACAAACTGATAATTTCAAAACTTCAATAGAATTTTGGTAAATATTCATTTCATTTATTTCTCTTGCATTTTGTAATAAAGGTAAATTCATTAACTTTCTATGCTATTAATACTACAAAGTTTTACTGCTGATAAAGCAAAAGTTGGCTAAGTCTGCTCAGGTAGTCAGAGATCAGACACTGGCTCCCTTACCCTAAGACATAATAGTAAGGATGTTTACTGTCCCTTTTTTATCACTGGTAATATTAAATACTTTACATCTTCATTCTAATTCTCATTATAATCTTTTCAGGATAGATTTTGTTGCCCCCAGTTTACAGTTAAAAAATTTGAGGTGAAAGAAATTAAGAAATGTCACCAGAGTCACTGGTTGTCTTCCTAACTCCACAGCCTCTTTCACTATGTTCAAGTCCTTTCTTTGCCAAAATTCAGGTTTGAATGTATTTGCTAATAATAGAAGAATTACACCTACAGAGAAGAATCTTTAGAGTATAAGTTTTTCTTTGGAAAAAAATGGTAATTTAAAACCTTTTTTTCATTTTGCATCTCAATTATTATTACTGGTAAATTTAAGAAATCAAGTTTAGAAGTTATGCATTTATTTCACTGTTGTTCTCTTTTTCTATAGACTTTCTGGAAGAATACTAAAGAACAATGACCAAAAACCATGTTGCACCAAAAACAAAATAGAAAATATAAAAGAAAAAAGTCTGCAATTTATATAAATCCCTAAACTCAGTAGGGATTGAGTTTCCCACTCAATTCCTCTCCCAAACCATTTTAACAACTGAAATGTGAACTACAAAGAGATTCAGTGAACTTTCTAGGGTCATTGAGTTCAAAGTCTGCTGAGAAAACACACCAACTGTTCTTGCCTTGTCTGTGGATTTTGATAGCTATCTTTGATCCAAGCATATTGTAGTGAAAATATGAAATTTATTTTTTAATAAAACAACTGAATTTGTGTGTTATGAGCAACCATTTACTTCCACTTATAGCAGCTTTGGTCATGGATTACTTGCGAAGGCATTTTCATATGGCAATATAAATTACATAAACAAAGACTATAAATATTTACATATTTTATGTTATATTAAAGTTGCAGCAAAACAAATATTTCCTGTTAGTTGAAGACTGAGAATAACCTATGTGGAAATTTCAGAATTGAATCTATTGGCTCTATAAAGGGATCATGACTGTCTTTTTTTATATTTTTAAATTAGAAGATAGAAAAACTGTCAACTTTTTAGCAAGGCAGTAGAAAGCATAGTTACATTTCACACTATATTCTTTGAAGGATTTTTTTTTAACTTACTAAAACTACTTCAGAATACAAAGGTTAAAAAGGACCTTAAAATTTTTAAGTTGATTTTCAGGACCAACAGTTTCTCTTTAGGAGGTGACACATTTCTTCATTAAAATTGTAAAGCTAAAAGGCATCTATCTAAAAGAGTTGCTGAACTGCCATCTAAACTAAATAGAAAGAGGAGGGTGAAAAAGTTGTCTTAAAACTCAACATTTAGAAAACTAAGATCATGGCATCCAGTCCCATCAATTCATGGCAAATAGATGGAGAAACAATGGAAACAGCAACTGACTTTGTTTTGGGGGGCTCCAAAATCATTTCAGATGGTGACTGCAGCCATGAAATTAAAAGACACTTGCTCCTTGGAAGAAAAGCTATGACCAACCCAGACAGCATATTAAAAAGCAAAGATATTACTTTGCTGACAAAGGTCCATCTAGTCAAAGCTACAGTTTTTCCAGTAGTTATATATGGATGTGAAAGTTGGACTGTGAAAAAGGCTGAGCACCAAAGAATTGATGCTTTTGAACTGCGTTGTTGGGGAAGACTCTTGAGAGTCCCTTGGACTGCAAGGAAATCCAACCAGTCCATCCTAAAGGAAATCAGTCCTGAATATTCATTGGAAGGACAGATGCTAAAGCTGAAACTCCAGTACTTTGGTCACCTGATGCAAAGAGTCAACTCATTGGAAAAGACCCTGATATTGGGTAAGATTGAAGGCAGAAGGAGAAGGGAACAACAGAGGATGAGATGGTTGGATGGCATCACCAACTTTATGGACATGAGTTTGAGCAAGCTCTGGGAGTTGGTGAAGGAGTGGGAAGCCTGGCATGCTGCAGTCCATGGGGTCTCAAAGAGTCCGACACAACTAAGCAACTGAACAGAACTGAACAGAACAACAATCAAACAAGTTTTGTGTTCTTTCTTTTATTTTTCACTGTTAGATTTAGCAGATGTGAGAAGCAGTTTAAAAATGCATACACCAATCTATGAGTGGCCTCAAGAAAGAAAGCATTTCCCAAGAGAAAGAAACCTTTAAGATTATTCCAAATATAATAAATTCTCAATATATTTCATACAATGAGCATCTATTGTGTTAGTAAATATGCTGACACACAGATATGACAGTCCATACAAAAGTGTCCTATACTATCTTTCAACCCCATGCATGTATGCATGCATGCTAAATCGCTTCAGTAATGCCTAACTCTGCAACTCTATGGACTATAGCCTGCTAGGCACCTCTGTCCATAGGATTCTCCAGACAAGAATGCTGGAGTGGGTTGCCATGTCCTCTTCCAGGGGATCTTCCTGACCCAGGGATCAAAGTTGCATCTCCTGTGGCTCCTGCATTGAAGGATTCTTTATGCTGAGCCACCAGAGGAAGCCCATCCTCTGACAACAAATGGTTCCTGACAACAAATAGGTTCCACCAGAGGAACGCCATATGAATCTCAAATTCACTGATTCTATATCCTTTCCAATATCTTTCCCCCTCTTTCCCCACAACCAATGTTCTTACTTCCCTTCTTGCCTCACTAAAATGATGGCATTTAACCTTGACTTCTTTACCCTGACAGGTTAGCAGAATTAGAGGAGTTACAGGTTAAAAAAGTGTATGTGTTTATCAAAAATCATCAAATTGTACACAATTGTTATGCATCTCTTTGCATGTATCTTTATAAAACTTTAGACAAATATTGAACTCTAGTTAACAGATTTGCTTTTGGAAATGGTGTGAATTAGCAATGTTTTTTTTAAATTTTATTTTATTTTTTAACTTTACAATATTGTATTGGTTTTGCCATATATCAACATGAATCTGCCACAGGTATACATGTGTTCTCCATCCTGAACCCCCGTCCCTCCTCCCACCTCGTACCATCCTCTGGGTCGTCGCAGTGCACCAGCCCCAAGCATCCAGTATTGTGCATCGAACCTGGACTGGCAACTTGTCTCATATATGATATTATACATGTTGCAATGCCATTCTCCCAAATCATCCCACCCTCTCCCTCTCCCACAGAGTCCAAAAGACTGTTCTATACATCAGTGTCTCTTTTGCTGTCTCGTATACAGGGTTATTGTTACCATCTTTCTAAATTCCATATATATGCGTTATGGTGACTGCAGCCATGAAATTAAAAGATGCTTACTCCTTGGAAGGAAAGTTATGACCAACCTAGATAGCATATTCAAAAGCAGAGACATTACTTTGCCAACAAAGGTTCATCTAGTCAAGGCTGTGGTTTTTCCTGTGGTCATGTATGGATGTGAGAGTTGGACTGTGAAGAAGGCTGAGTGCCGAGGAATTGATGCTTTTGAACTGTGGTGTTGGAGAAGACTCTTGAGAGTCCCTTGGACTGCAAGGAGATCCAACCAGTCCATTCCGAAGGAGATCAGCCCTGGGTATTCTTTGGAAGGAATGATGCTAAAGCTGAAACTCCAGTACTTTAGCCACCTCATGTGAAGAGTTGACTCATTGGAAAAGACTCTGATGCTGGGAGGGATTGGGGGCAGGAGGAGAAGGGGGTGACAGAGGATGAGATGGCTGGATGGCATCACTGACTCGATGATTGTGAGTCTGAGTGAACTCCAGGAGTTGGTGATGGACAGGGAGGCCTGGCGTGCTGTGATTCATGGGGTCGCGAAGAGTCGGACATGACTGAGCGACTGATCTGATCGGATCTGATCTGATACTGCATTGGTGTTTTTCTTTCTGGCTTACTTCACTCTGTATAATAAGCTCCAGTTTCATCCACTTCATTAGAACTGATTCAAATGTATTCTTTTTAATGGCTGAGTAATATTCCATTGTGTATATGTACCACTGCTTTCTTATCCATTCATCTGCTGATGGACATCTAGGTTGCTTCCATGTCCTAGCTATTATAAACAGTGCTGCGATGAACACTGGGGTACACGTGTCTCTTTCAATTCTGGTTTCCTCGGAGTGTATGCCCAGCAGTGGGATTACTGGGTCATAAGGCAGTTCTACTTCCAGTTTTTTAAGGTATCTCCACACTGTTCCCCATAGTGGCTGTACTAGTTTGCATTCCCATAAACAGTGTAAGAGGGTTCCCTTTTCTCCACACCCTCTCCAGCGTTTATTGCTTGTAGACTTTTGGATTGCAGCAATTCTGACTGGCGTGAAATGGTACCTCATAGTGGTTTTGATTTGCATTTGTCTGATAATGAGTGATGTTGAGCATCTTTTCATGTGTTTGTTAGCCATCTGTATGTCTTCTTTGGAGAAATGTCTATTTAGTTATTTGGCCCATTTTTCGATTGGGTCATTTATTTTTATGGAATTGAGCTGTAGGAGTTGCTTGTATATTTTTGAGATTAGTTGTTTGTCAGTTGCTTCATTTGCCATTATTTTCTCCCATTCTGAAGACTGTCTTTTCACCTTGCTTATAGTTTCCTTTGTTGTGCAGATGCTTTTAAGTTTAACTAGATCCCATTTGTTTATTTTTTATTTTATCTCCAATATTCTGGGAGGTGGGTCATAGAGGATCCTGCTGTGATGTATGTCGGAGAGTGTTTTGCCTATGTTCTCCTCTAGGAGTTTTATAGTTTTTGGTCTTATGTTTAGATCTTTAATCCATTTTGAGTTTATTTTTGTGTATGGTGTTAGAAAGTGCTCTAGTTTCATTCTTTTACAAGTGGTTGACCAGTTTTCCCAGCATCACTTGTTACAGAGATTGTCTTTAATCCATTGTATATTCTTGCCTCCTTTGTCAAAGATAAGGTGTCCATAGGTGCGTGGATTTATCTCTGGGCTTTCTATTTTGTTCCATTGATCTATATTTCTGTCTTTGTGCCAGTATCATACTGTCTTGATGTCTGTGGCTTTTTAGTAGAGCCTGAAGTCAGGCTGGTTGATTCCTCCAGTTCCATTCTTCTTTCTCAAGATTGCTTTGGCTATTCGAGGTTTTTTGGATTAGCAATGTTAAACCTTGCTTACATAAATGAGTAAATAAACGTAATGAGCAGTATCTTAAGAGGGAGTTATAAATATGGAAAGAAGGGACATTAGTATTGGATTGAGATGGAAAGCATTACTATAAACTCATGGATTTTAATATCTACCATTCTCACTAGATAAATCTACAAATCATAATATATATAGGCATATATGTGTATATGTGCACATATACATATATAAGATGTGTTCACTGAGATTGTCTAAAAGTTACCACATAGCATCACATGAGCACACCTAATACCTAGAGCTTGATTACTATTTACATTTTGCATTAAAAGGAACTTAGAGTTCTTAAATAAAAAAATGATTCCAGGGCTGTATCAGAGGGGAAAGTGTAATTATAAAGGATATTACTCAGAAAATTGACAAAAGTCAAATATGGATGGTAGAGTCAATAACAGTCCTTATCAATATCAATTTTCCTAATTTTATTAACTGTACTGTGGTTATATAAGAGAATGCCCCTTTTTTGAGAATATATTCACTGAACTATTCAGTGGTATATAGTTATCAGTTTCTTCAATTTACTGTCAAATGATTTAGAAAAAAAAGAGCATCTATTTAAAGGGAAAGAGAAACAGAGAAAAAGAGAAGGGGAATGAGAGAGAGACAGAGAAAGAATGATAGATGTTAATGGGAGAAAATATAAACAACCAATTAATATAAGTAAAAGTTATTTCCTTTACTCTTCTTGTTGCTGTCAATTTGAAGTTACATCAAAGAAAAAGGTTAATGAATATCCTTCTTGTGTCAGTCAGTATAAGACTAAACATTCTTATAAAATCTCCACATCCTTATGTGTACTCTCTTTACCTCTCTGAGTGCATCTTCTCCATCTCTCTCTCCCTTTTTCGATGCTTTGTTGTCAGATGTCCTTGTTACATGCAGATATCTATCTCCTTTATATTTGTGTAGGATCTCATCTCCTCAATTGTACCATCCTACTCTCCATTACACCCTTCCCTTCCACTCCCACATTCTTGATCCCCTTCATCCATATTACATTTTTTCCCATGGCATGTTTTACAAACATGTCTTACATGTTACTTACATGTAAGAAATTGACATGTTACTTACATGTAAGAAATTTACATGTTACTTACATGTCTTATTTCTGTCTTGTCTCCACTCTCTAGAATGTAAGTTCCACAGTACAGGAGTTTGCTGCCTTTCCTGACCTATCTTAAGAACCTGGACTATACAAGACACTCTATAAATATTTCTTGAATAGAAGAATGGCTGTTATCAGATTGTCAGATTACCTTCAGGAAACATTTACTCTTTGGGATATGAATTCTTAAGAATATTTTTTTTTTTATGGTGCTTAGATCACTGTAGCTAAATGCCTATTAGGCATTAATATGGTCACGTTAAAAAGTATAGTTTCCAAGTACTTGTCTTTGAAGCATGTAAACAATTGGAATAATTTGAGGAGTTTAGAGATATTGCTTAGGAACGCCATCTGGCTCTCCCAGGAAGGCAGTAAGTTGCTCTGGGTCCCTCTTTTCATTATCTGCTCCTCCACTCTGAAGGTGTGGAGATGAGGAGTTGACTCACACAGATCAACTTATGAGAAAATGGTGACAAGGCCAACTTAAAGAAAGAGTTGCCGCAGGTATCAGAAAGTTGAATCTTCTGTGCGGCTTATTCTCTCTATAAGAAATTGACATGAAACCCAACAGATATGTACAGTCACCTCTTTTTGTGGAATCAGAACAAAAGGAAGGAGTTAGTCAAATTATGCCAGGTCAATGTTTATATTTTTCTGTCTGAAGACAGAATGTCTAAGGATAAAGTATTGGAAAATCCACTTCCCTGCATACGGCATTTTCTCACTTTGTGTTGTTGAAATGAAAAGTATTACATGTGGGTTTGGAGGACTTCCTCTTTCAAGTTTTCACATTAATAATCAGTTCACATATTTCTTTCTTTAGCTATGTTAATACATTATCTGAGCCACAGTCAAGCCCTATTGTTATTGGTTTCCAAAGAAAATCATGTTCTTTGAAAGATGACTTCCAAGGTTACTGATCTTACCTACTCTGTGCTAAATTTATTATACTAGCTGTCAAGAGCTGGGATGAGGTGGTTGCCCCACTGTAACTCCTGGGCATTTTTACTACAATTAAATGATTTTTAAAAATTAATAAAAGTTGTTTAATCAAATTAAAAATTGAACTAAGTTAAACTTTATAAAGTTCTAAAATCTCACTGTCTGGTTACAGACTAAATGAAGTAGATATAATTTCTTCTACTAAGTGCAAGTGAAAGTCCTTGACGTTGTATATGAAACAAGTATCAGAACATTGTGAAGGTAGTGAGAAAAGGAAAGACCAGCTATGGATCTTGAAACCCTCAAAAGACCATGTGGAAAATTCCCTGAGTTTTCTTTTTGACTTTTATATCTTCACTGGGTGATGCTAGAGAAGCCATAACCCAGAAAAGTCAGTAAGAATTGGTTTAAAAGAAGATAAATAAATAAATAAAAGCCCATTCTCTCTAGCAAAGGACAAAGAAAGGGACAGCATGAAAAGAGGAAAATATTTTAGACAATAACTACCCTAACACAGAAATTCAGCATAGAACAAAATGAAGCTCTAGCTCCATTGTTCAGTAACTAAAGTCATGTCTGACTCTCTGTGACCCCATGGACTGCAGCACACCAGGCTTTCTTGTCCCTCACTATCTCCTAGAGTTTGCTCAAACTCATGTCCATTGAGTCGATGATGCCATCCAACCATCTCATCTTCTGTTGTCCCCTTCAGAGTTCCATTACAATCAGCAAAAGCTGAGATGGGAGCCTAGGCTTCCACCCTGGCCAGGATGTAATAAGGCACTGCCAACCTGGTGTCTGAGAAGCCAGGTAGAGAACTAGAACTCTCATCTTCACTTAGCAGTCAGAAGCCTCTCCCCACAGTGTCAGTGGAGGCCACTGAGAGAGTCCCACTGGCAGCAATGAGAAGGCTGATTGGGGAACTTTCCCTCCCAGCCAGCACTGAAACAGCTTCCCTCCTGTAGTGTCAGTGGAGGTCAAAACCAAGTGAAAGTCAACGGGGAAGCAATGGCATCCCTTCCATACCCAATGAGAAAACTGTCATGGAGACTGAGTAGGGAGCCTGAAATCTCACCTCCATTTGGCAGTAATGAGGCAGCCCTGAGGCATCAACAGAAGACAAATGGGGACCTGGACCATTATCCCCCACTGGCAGTAGTGAGGAAGTATCCCTGCCCCCCATGACACAGTATCAGGGAGGGCAGATAAAAGAGATTTAGATATGACCTAGAGTCTCACAACATAACACCCAAAATGTCCAGAATAGAATTAAAAAATCACAGATTATCCTGAGAACCAGAGAAATCTCAATATGAGTGAGCAAAGACATTCAACAAATGCCAGCACTAATATGACCCAGATGTTGACATTATGTCACGAGGACTTTAAAAGAGCCATTATGAAAATATCTCAATGAGCAACTATAATACACTTGAAACAAATGAAAAAATGGAAAACATCAGCTCAGAAATGGAAAATATAAAGAAAAGCCAAGTAAAAATTTAAAAACTGAAAAAATAATTGAAGTAAAAAGCTCAGTGGATGTCTCAGAAGTAGAATGGAGAGGACAACTCTAGAAAATGAAAAACAAAGAAAACAACTTGAAAGCAACAAGAGAGAAATGACACTTTACCTACCAGGTGAAAGACCACTTTGAATGATAATGGATTTCTCATCCTTATGGAAGTGAGAAAGAAATGTTACATTTTCAGATAATGAAAGAAAAGAAACATCAACCCCAAATGCTGTATTTGGCTTCCACAAGTAAATCCTGTATATTCTTCTTAACGAATGTTGAGGGAAAAGACATGTTCAGATGAATGAAACCTGAGAGAATTTGTCAACAGCAGAACATAAGTTAAATAATGACTAAAGGAAGTCTTTGAATAAGAAAGGAAATTATGAAGAAGAAATTGTAGAACATAAGAGACAACAACTGTCTGTAAATACAAAAGAGCTGCTTTCTCCTCTTAAACATTCTAAATTTTGTTTAAACAGTTGAAACAAAAAATACAATGTTCTATTATGTGAATCTCGTTGCTTGTAGAGGAAGGAATTAAAAAATAAAATAAAAGAACTTACACAGAGTCATGTGTTCTATATTTGATTTCAGTATCAGTAAATCTTTGTGCTTATGAAAGAATTCTATATCTTGATTGTAGTTGTGGCTACAGGAAACTACATATATAGTAAAATAAACAGACCTATACACAACATTGTATTAATGTAAATTTCCTGGTTTTGCAACTTTTGTAAATCTCCATTTCAAAATAAACAACAAATAATGAGCTTCAAAAATTTCTTTAATAGATCATATTCAGAAACATCTTCTGTGAGAAAACATAAAACACACACACTAGAGTAGGTGTAAAATCACAGAGCAGATATCCTGAGTAACTAATCAAAGTTTTCTTGTCTTTTTTTAATAGTTATTCATGGCCTGTTTAATTTGGAGACTGCAATCCTGTTTTGATGCTAATGTTATTATCAATTTCTTCTCTTTTATGTCTTTAATAATCAACCTGTGTAAAAACTCATGGGTCCAGACTTGTGGACACAGTGGGGGAAGGGAAGGGAGGGACAAATTGAGAGAGTAGCATTGAAAAATGTATATTATCATATGTAAAACAGAGAGCTAGTGGGAATTTTCTGTATAACACAGGGAGCTCACCAACAACAAAGAGGAGTGGGATGGGGGAGGCGTGGGAGGGAGGCTCATGAGAGAGGGAATATATGTACACTTATGGCTGATTCATGCTGTTGTATGGCAGAAACCAACACATTTTAAAGCAACTATCCTTCAATTAAAAATGAATTTAAAAAAAAGATTTTAAAAAGCTCATGAATCATTTTAACTGGGTCATGACTATAACTGACACCTTTTTAGCATTCCCTGAAGAAAAAGAAAGGAAAACTCAAGCATTATCTTCAGCTATCAGAGTATAGCAGCAAATACCTTGGAATTCTGAAAGCACCTTTTTTTCTTTTTCAGCAAAGTGAAAAAGAACTAGCACAGGAGTCTAAGGATCTATTACTGGCACAAAAAGATAGTGGCATCTAGCTGTGAAAGCCAAATACATCCAGGCCTTATGCCTTAACTGTGTCTAATTTTCTTATCTACAGTGAAAATCCATCCTGCCCTTCTGACCTATAGTATATATTTTCAGAGTTTCTACGAAGTACAGATCACTCCCTTGGATATGACCCTATCTTCCCCATGAAGTCCTTTACGAACTATGTGATCTTCTCTACTGGTACAATTGATTTAAATAGTATAGGATTCTCTTTCTTATACTAATTTTAAATCAATACCATAGATTCAAATTGGATGAACTTAAGGTCCAATGTTGCCAATTTTCTATATCTATAACTTTTTTCAATTATGAAACATTCCAAACATACAAAAACACCCAATTACTCCTTGTCCTGAGTGAATGTGCTAACATTTTCTATATTTTTTCAATTTTTTCTAAAATAATTACTAAAAAGTTGATATAGATATAAAATTAGAGACTAGTACAAGAGACATCTGGTTTTCCTGGTGGCTCAGCTGGTTAAGAACTCACCTGTCAAGGGAAGAGATGCAAGAGACACCGGTTCAATCCCTGGGTCTGGAAGATGCCCTGGAAAAGAAAATGGCAACCCACTCCAGTATTGCTGCCTGGAAAATTCCGTGGACAGAGGAGCCTGGTGGGCTATCTAGTTAGAGTCCATGGGGTGGCAAAAGAGTTAGACACAATTGAGCACACATGCCTCAGTTGGACCACAAGAGATATCAGTAATAAGACAATTACCAAAATTTTGTCATATTCACTGAATCTGTTCTTTATTTTTTAAAATTGTGGTAAAAACATAACATAAAATTTACCATCATATCCATTCTTAAATGCACAATTTAGTAGTATTAGCCATATTCCTACTGTTATACAATGAATCTCTAGAAGTTTTTCATCTGGTGAAACTGAAACTCTATGCTCTTTGAACAATTTATTTTTTCCTTCCGCCAACCCCTGGAAACCACAATTCAACTTTCTGTTTCTATGAATTTGTCTATTATAAATGCCACATGTATGTGGAACTATACAGTATTTGTTTTTTTATATCTGGCTAATTTCATTAGCATAATGTCCTGAAGGTTCATGTGTGTTGTAGCACATGACAGAATTTCCTTCATGAATAACAGTCCAATATATGTATTATCACATTTCCTTTATATATTCATTGGTTGATGGACATCTGGGTTACTATGACTGCAGCCATGAAATTAAAAGATGCTTGCTCCTTGGAAGGAAAATTATGACCAACATAGATAGCATATTCAAAAGCAGAGACATTACTTTGCCAACAAAGGTTCGCCTAGTCAAGGCTATGGTCTTTCCTGTGGTCATGTATGGATGTGAGAGCTGGACTGTGAAGAAGGCTGAGTGCCGAAGAATTGATGCTTTTTCACTGTGGTGTTGGAGAAGACTCTTGAGAGTCCCTTGGACTGCAAGGAGATCCAACCAGTCCATTCTGAAGGAGATCAGCCCTGGGATTTCTTTGGAAGGAATGATGCTAAAGCTGAAACTCCAGTACTTTGGCCACCTCATGTGAAGAGTTGACTTATTGGAGAAGACTCTGATGCTGGGAGGGATTGGGGGCAGGAGGAGAAGGGGACAACAGAGCATGAGATGGCTGTATGGCATCACTGACTCGATGGATGTGAGTCTGAGTGACCTCCGGGAGTTGGTGATGGGCAGGGAGGCCTGGGGTGCTGCGATTCATGGGGTTGCAAAAAGTTGGACATTACTGAGCAACTGATCTGATCTGATCTGATCTCAGTGAACACGAGTGTGTGAATACCTCTTTGAAACTGAGTTTTCAATTCTTTTGAATATACGTGCAGAAGTGGAACTGTTGGATCATATGGTAATTATGTTATTTTTTTGAGGATCCTCCATACTGTTTTCCAAAGTGGCTGCATCATTTTACATTCCCATTAATTGTACAAAACTTCTACAATCTCCAACATTTGTTATTTTTTGCTATAGTGGCCATCTTAATGGACAAGGTAATATTTTATTGAAGTTTTCATTTTTCTAATGATTAGTCATGTGGAAGCATTTTTTCATGTACTTGTGAGCCATCTTTTTATGAAGCAATGCCTATTTGAATCTTTTGCCCATTTTTTAATTTTATTGTTGTTGTCGTCATCATTGTTAGAGTTCTTTATACATTCTAGATGTAACTCCTTATCATATATATGACTTGCAAATATTTTCTCCCACCTGAAGTTTGCCTTTCACTCTGTTGGCTATTTCTTTGATGCACAGATGTTTTTAAATATGATATAGTTTCATATGTCTAACTTTTCTCCTGTGTTCTTTGTGTCCTAGCAAGAAATCATTGCCAAATCCAATGTCGTGAAGCTTTTCCCCTGTGTTTTCTTCTAGTAATTTTATGGTTTCAGGTCCTACAGTTAGAATTTTAATCCATATTGAGTTAGTTTTTGGTAAATAATGTAAAGTAAGGGTCTAAACTAATTCTTTTGCAGGTAGATATTCAGTTTTTTCAACAAATGATGTTCTTTCATTGTGTCATCTTGTCACTTTTTTGAAGATTATTTGACTATATGTGCAAAGGTATGTTTCTGGGTTCTCTATTCTACCCCATTAATTTAATATGCCTGTTTTTATGCCAGTACCACACTGTTTTGATGACTGGCTTTGTATGAAAGTAAAAGTATTAGTCACTAGTCGTGTCCAACTCTTTTCTGACCCAGGATCGAATCCGGGTCTCCTGCATTGCAGGCAAATTCTTTATTGTCTGAATCACCAACTTGACCCATTTTTTACACAGTTTTTCTTTTTTCTTCTTGGTGCATTTTACAGCAAATATCACACAACATAATTTTACCCCTACATGACTCAGTATGGTTTTCTAAAATGTATGGTCACTTTCTAACAAAATCACAATATTATTCTCATTCATAATAAAATTGGCACTATTTCTTTGGTACCATGTCATACCTAGTCCAAACTCAAGTGTACAAATTGCCTCCAAAATGTGTGTATTGGTTTTCACCTTAGCTAGTCTGATCTTATAGTGAATTGAAGCAGGATTTCTATGCCTACCAGAGACTGAGGTTGGGCAGCGGCAGGGAAGAGTGCTGAATCGTAACCACTAGATCAACAGGGGCAGTGGCCATGGGCAAGACGCTGGCCTGTCAGCTGTGTAGAAATGAATTTCCATATAGAGACAGAAAGTAGTGAAACAAGTGTTTATTAGGAGAAGAAAGAGTACAGTAAGTGTGGATAGACACACAGGCGGGCTCAGAGAGAGTCGCACCCTCTTGGTAGTTTGAATTACTTTTGTGGGGCATTTGTTCCAAGTTTCCTCTGACCGAGGAAATCTTGCTTTGCCTGGTTCTGAGTTCATTTTTGGTATATCTGAGGGCCCTCCTGTGTGCGTGTGCATGTCTTAACCAAGATGGATTCTATCTAAGAGGCTTATGAATAGCCGCATCACTTACTATTAGGTGATACCCGCCTCTCTTTTGACCTCCAAGGAAACTTTCTGTGCATATGTAGTCAGGGAGATCTCCTTAACTGAAAATGAGGAATATGCAGATTTTCATCTCTCATCTAAGCAGGACCCCCCTTCTCATCCTGCTTTTATGGAGTTTCTGCTATTATGGAGCTTCTGTCCATGGGGATAGACTTTTAAGCCTGGATCCCATCAATCTGTCTTCTGCCTCAGTTTGTTTAATCAAGATGTAAACAAGGTTCCCACTTTAATTTGATGATGTCTCTAAGTTCCTTTACACTCAGAGAAGTGTCTCACATCTCTTTTCCCCCTCCAGACACTGCCTTGTACAAACTGAATTGTTGTCCTATAAAATGTCTCATATTTTGGATTTCTCTCTTTACTTCCTCGTTCTGTCATTTAACTTATAAATGGAAATTAACTGGTAACAGACTTTATTTTCTTGGGCCCCAAAATCACCATGGACAGTGACTGCAGCCATGAAATTAAAAGATGCTTGCTGCTTGGGAGAGAAGCAATGACAAACCTAGGCAGCGTATTAAAAAGCAGAGACATTGCTTTGCCTACAAAGGTCCATATAGTCAAAGTTATGGTTTTTCCATAACTTTGTGCAGTCACTCAGTCATGTCTGATTCTTTGTGACTCCATGGACTGCAGCATGCCAGGCTTCCCTGTCCTTCACCATCTCCCACAGCTTGCTCAAACTCATGTCCATAGAGTCAGTGATGTCATCCACCATCTCGTCCTCTGTCGTCCCCTTCTCCTGCCTTCAATCTTCCCCACCATCAAGATCTCTTTTAATGAGTTGGCTCTTTGCATCTGGTGACCAAATATTGGAGCTTCAGCTTCAGCTTCAGTCCTTCCAATGAATATTCAGGACTGATTTCCTTTAGATTTGACTTGTTTGATCTCCTTGCAGTGCAAGGGACTCTTGAGAGTCTTCTCCAACACCACACACACAGTTCAAAAGCATCAACTCTTCATTGCTCAGCTTACTTTATAGTCCATCTCTCACATGCATATGTGACTACTAGAAAAACCATAGCTTTGACTATACAGAACTTCAGTCCCAAAGAATGCTCAAACTACCTCACAATTACACTCATCTCACACGCTAAAGTTATCTTACATGCTAAAGTAATGCTCAAAATTTTCCAAGTAAGGCTTCAGCAGTACGTGAACCATGAACTTCCAGATGTTCAAGCTGGTTTTAGAAAAGGCAAAGGAACCAGAGATCAAATTGCCAACATCTTCTGGATCATGGAAAAAACAAGAGAGTTCCAGAAAAACATCTATTTCTGCTTTATTGGCTATGTCAAAGCCCTAGACTGTGTGCATAACAATAAACTGTGGAAAATTCTGAAAGAGATGGGAATACCAGACCATCATCTGACCTGCCTCTTGAGAAACCTATATGCAGGTCAGGAAGCAACAGTTAGAACTGGACATGGAACAACAGACTGGTTCCAAATAGGAAAAGGAGTACATCAAGGCTGTATATTGTCACCCTGTTTATTTAACTTATATGCAGGGTACATCATGAGAAACACTGGGCTGGAAGAAGCACAAGCTGGAATCAAGATTGCCGGGAGAAATATCAATCACCTCAGATATGCAGATGACACCAGCCTTATGGCAGAAAGTGAAGAGGAACTAAAGAGCCTCTTGAAAGTGAAAGTGGAGAGTGAAAAAGTTGACTTAAAGCTCAACATTCAGAAAACGAAGATCATGGCATCTGGTCCCATCACTTCATGGGAAATAGATGGGGAAACAGTGTCAGACTTTATTTTTCTGGGCTCCAAAATCACTGCAGATGGTGACTGCAGCCATGAAATTAAAAGATGCTTACTCCTTGGAAGGAAAGTTATGATCAACTTAGACAGCATATTAAAAACCAGAGACATTATTTTGTCAACAAAGGTTTGTCTAGTCAAGGCTATGGTTTTTCCAGTGGTCATGTATAGATGTGAGAGTTGGACTGCAAAGAAACTGAGCACCGAAGAATTGATGCTTTTGAACTGTGGTGTTGGAGAAGACTCTTGAGAGTCCCTTGGACTGCACTAGTCCATCCTAAAGGAGATCAGTCCTGGGTGTTCATCGGAAAACCTGATGCTAAAGCTGAAACTCCAATAGTTTGGCCTTCTCATGCAAAGAGTTGACTCATTGGAAAAGACCCTGATGCTGGGAGGGATTGGGAGCAGGAGGAGAAGGGGACGACAGAGGATGAGATGGATGGATGGCATCACTGACTCGTTGGACATGAGTTTGAGTAAACTCCGGGAGTTGGTGATGAACAGGGAGGCCTGGCATGCTGCGATTCATGGGGTTGCAAAGAGTCGGACACGACTGAGCTACTGAACTGAACTGAACTGAACTGTCAGCAAAGTAATATTTCTGCTTTTTAATATGCTGTCCTGTCTAGGTTGGTTATAGCTTTTCTTACAGGGAGCAAGTATCTTTTAATTTCAGTGCTGCAGTCACCATCTGCATTGATTTTGGAGCCCAAGAAAATAAAGTCTATCACTAGTTAACTTCCATTTATAAGTTTAATGACAGAGCAAGGAAGTAAAGAGAGAAATTCAGAATGTGAAAGCTAGACAATCAAAAAGCCTGAGTGCCAAAGAGTTGATGTCTTCAAACCGTGGTGTTGGAGAAGACTCTTGAGAGTCCCTTGGACTGCAAGGAGATCAAACCAGTCAATCCTAAAGAAAATCAATCCTGAATATTCCTTGAAAGGACTGATACTGAAGCTGAAGCTCCAATACTTCAGCCACCTGATGGGAAAAACTTTTCAGCTTCATTGGAAAAGACCCTGATGCTTGGAAAGACTGAAAGCAGGAGGAGAAGACGATGATAGGTGATGAAATGGTTGGATGGCATTTGAGCGAACTCTGGGAGGTGGTGAAGGACATCTGGGATCATGCTGCAGTCCATGTGGTCGCAAAGAGTCCGACCCGACAGCAACTGAACAACTGGTGACTTAATCATATGGTCCTTTAATTACAAATTGAAATGAGCTCAGAACTTTGATTTTGTAATGCTTGCATGCCATTGTTTAGATTCATTTGCAAATTGCAGACCCTGGGGTTTTTCCATTTCACTACTCATTCTCAAATCTGCTTCCAAGTTTTCTGTATTCCCAGAATACAGAGTGTTCTCTTTCCTCAGATATTTACTAACAAAGTATTTGAACCTGGAGCTTGTGGGGTACCGAGGTTGTCCCCATTCATTTCTCACTATTCCTGCCACTGAACTTTGATCATGTTATTGTTCTACTGCTGTAGATGATTTATCATTTGGGTTCATAATCTGAAGTTTATGGAAATGTCTTACTTTCCAGTTTTATTTTGATACTGTCAATGGGTTTCTCATTTTCTATCCTAAATGATTCATTTATTTTTCAGGAGGAATTTTTGGGAGGTTAAAAACCAATCTTGCTGTCAAGATTACATAATTGGAAGTTCTTCAACTTTCTTTTTGTTAAAGAAAGAAAATACTGCAAAAACACCCCACATCCCAACCCATTCCATTTTCTCTCCTATACCCATTTCCAGAGGTTAACCCCATCCAGAGGTTGCTACGTCCTATTACCATGCATGCTTTGTACTTTTACTACATATGCTTCTACTGCTACTGCTAAATCGCTTCAGTCGTGTCCGACTCTGTGTCACCCCAGAGACGGCAGCCCACCAGGCTGCCCTGTCCGTGAGATTCTCCAGGCAAGAACACTGGAGTGGGTTGCCATTTCCTTCTCCAGTGCATGAAAGTGAAAACTGAAAGTGAAGTCGCTCAGTCGTGTCCGACTCCTAGCGATCCCATGGATTGCAGCCTACCAGGCTCCTCCATCCATGGGATTTTCCAGGCAAGAGTACTGGAGTGGGGTGCCATATGCATCCATTAAATATGTATACTTTTTTGTGACTTTATAATATCTACATATCTGTTTTCATATTGTATGTATGATTTGCTACTTGATTTTCTTTACTCCAAGTTGTATTTCTTGATATTTATCCATGTTGAAATATGAAGTTCTAAATTGTTACTTTTAGCTGCTGTAGTGTATACTATAGTTTGAAGAAAATATAATTTGTCAGTCTCCTGCCAAGGGAAAATTATTTCACTTCACTGTAAAAAAAATCATCTGTATACATGTTTACTTGTGTACATCTGCATAATAGATGCAAATCTTTCTCTAAGATAGATACCTAGGAGTGAAAGTGCTGGATTAAAGGGCACATGCATCTTCGATGCTCAATTTATGAGGGTTTCCCTCATGTGTGTCCATATTGATATTCGTGATGTTTTAATTTTTCACATCCTTGTAGGTATGAAATGGTATCTCATTGCTAATTTATTTTACATTTTCCTGATCAAGATGTAAGGTTGAGAATCTTTCCAAATCTTATTGATACTTTAGTTTTCTTCCATGATGTCCAGCAATAAAATTGACAATTTCTCCTGAGTTATGTCTCAGTTTCATAATGGCTTGTGAGAGTTTTTAAAATATGTTCTGGATAATAATGCTTTTTTAGTGTTTTTATTGAATACAACAGATTATTCTAAAGTCTTCTGTGTATCTTCTCGCTTTGTAACTCTACCTGTGCTGCTATCTCTGTCTATATCTCAATAACCCCTTCTCTCCCTACAGCTCAAACTCTGCCCATGGAAACATCTTTGGAAACAGAGAGCATACTAACTTTTTCATTTTCCCAGATCTCCATCTTTAACCTCCTGTCACTTCCATGACCATCACTTAAATTTCTTAATGAAACATCTTTTCTTTCTGAAGCATTGACTCTCATGCCAACAGATGTTAAGAGCAGAAGTATTCTGCCTTTATGACAACCTAACCTGACAACCTAATAATATTCTTTAATAATGACAAATAGTGTTTTTCCTTTTTCCTGCATGCCTCTTATGCTTTTCCTCTTTCTGGACCTTTTCTGTTCCATGTCTTTATCAGGATCTTGCAAGTTTGGTAAATGCAGTAAACAAAATGTTAGGCATGTGATAAATTATGATAAGGATGATATGAAAAAGAAATTCTAATTATTTTATATACATAGACCATGTAATGTTATGAGAATCTGATATTATTGCAAAATAAAACAGTTTAGGTGACAATGTCAATTTATTGAAATGGGTAGATGTCATAATGAGTCTGGAAAAAAAATAAGTTTCTCAGATAAACCAGATCATATTATCACATTGCCTCCATACACAATACCTATAATAATGCATAAATTCCTCCAGAAGATTCTATAAGCTTGTAAGTCTGAGCAAGGCTGTTTTAAATACTGACATGTAGTTAAAATATACAGATCAGAGACTTTCTTTGTTGTCTTTCACTTTTCTATCTTTTTTGTTTTTTTTTGGTTCTTCTTTTACTATAAACTAGAGAAATAAAGGCACCTGTAAATGATTAGAGTCAATAATTCGGATCACAATTTAAAAGTTTCATTATTTTTCATTTTATTTTTAAACATAGACATCTTTTTGGTTTCATGAATAAAGCCTCCAATTTTGTTTTCTTCTTACTGAAGTTCTTAAAGAAGTAATATTTTAACATTTGAGAATAAAAGACCAAAGATGATGATAACATTTAACTGTAGCTGTACTTCATAATCTAGAACAATATTTTTATACGCAAATGCATGGAACAATCATGAGGGTTAATTACAATTATATTTGTGGAAGTAACAACCAACTTGAGATAATGTATCCAGTCCAAGTTTGAATCCAACATGATTTTTTAATCTAAAGCAGAGCTATAATCTAAAAGCAATGTTTAGATTCTGAATGACTCAGATTTAAACAGAAAAAATACTAGCATGTGGTGTTTAAGATTGTCAAAAATGTGTGATTTTATTTGAAAGATGACAAACATTCTTCAGAATTCCAGGCCTCCTAGTTATTTTAATAGAAATATGTTGGAGGAAGGCTTAAAACTCTCTTGTTTTCATTAGTTTATACTTGCACCATGAGGGAATTTGCTTAGGAAATTGATAGATTCTTATTTAATTCAAAAAGTGAAGCCCTAGATTAGGGTTTTTCTCAATGCACAATGCAAAAGGCTAATAATTCTATTTGAAAAATTCATTATTATTATTTAATAATATTAACAATATTAAATTATTACAATAATAATAACTAGTATTAAAAATTCATTATTATTATTTTTCATTCTGTTCAGCCTATGTCACGATGAAAAAAAAAAAGAAGTTAATTACCTTGGTGGCTTTGTGCCTCATCAGTCCCAAAGTTTTTTGTTCATTTTAATGATAAATGTAATATTTATACTAGCTTCAGATTGCACCTTTTACCCCAAGTTCTCAATCCCTGATATACAATTGAAACCATTCTCATGAATGGTCAATATAAGAAGGGGCAGGCAAGCTTCATACTCTGTAACTTTTTCCAAAAGTTTTTATTTCCAAGTAAATTTGGTCTACTTTTATCTGCTATTAATTTAGCACCATGAGCTTAATATCATTTATTTAACCAGCCAGTTCATAAATATTTGTATTAAGTCCTTGTATACACTAGGCAATAATTTACTTATGACTAAAGTTTTGAATTCTTTCTTCCTTAAATTAACAAAATTTAGAACTTGTGTTTTTACCCTCGAATATTCTAATAATTTATCTCTTAAAGAAACAAACAAGCCTATATTAATGAGATGACTAAAATTCCTAACTGTCATTTTTGTCTCACCATACTTCTTAGAACTATAAAAAGTGGCAGTTTTTATAGTTGTGGCACTTCACACATATCAATTATCCTTGTGAAAATCCTACAGACTCTTACAGAGAAATAATAGTGCTTCTTCCAATATTCCTGAAGGAGTATAGTCTGTGACTTTGCAGTAGACTCTAGGACAGATAGCAGTGCCAAGAACAAACACCAGTGCCTGCCACTAGGCAGGAGGGCCCACATTCTGGAAGGTTCTGGTAGATAGAAGTCATTCAGTAGAAAATAAGATGATCTACATTTCCTCCCATTCCAGCCAAGACTGTTCAATAGGTCCACAAACAGAAAAGAAACCGAAATCAATATTTATTTACCTCCTCCAATGTGTTAGTATCAACTTGTACCCATACTGCAAAGTTTTAGTGCTTAACAGCCACGTGATCTGGGACAAGAATGTCTCAGCACTGTAGTTTTCTCATCTATAAAATGAAGACAATAACACATATTTTTCAGAATTTTCTATCATAATTCAATGCATTTGTTCTTACAAAGTACTTAGAATAGTGTCTGGCCCAAAGTGAGCATTCCATAAATATTTGCTGCTATTATTGAATTATCATTGCTGCTGTCATTAATTAAAGGAGTCACACACCCATAGAATGTGTTACAGCAGAACTTCAGCAAACATTCTGTTGATTTAGCTATTCTGATCTCTGGGGACTTCGAATCTTCATCAGAATTATGTGCAAGATCTTATTAAGCTCAAGTATTTCTCTGGAACAACATCAGTAGATTTTATTGTTTTTCCCTTTAGGGTAAGACTTCCTATTAAATCTAATCATGACACATTAGGAGCCAGAGGTTTATAAACAGTGCTATTTAGATGCCCAGGATTTTCAAATGGGGCCTTGATCTGTAGTCATCTTGAGGTGTCAAAATGGGCACGCTTTCCTCCCCAAATGACTCATATCTTCTACCTGGAGGCAGAGTTGCTTATGACCTTGACAACTTTAGCCCAGCTGACTGCTCCCGGTAGTTCCATGCTGGGAAGAGGAAGTCATTGTTACCAGATGACTGCTCAGGAATGTGACCCATATGGGACCTTAACTGGGGCAAAGAGACTGGTCATATAGCTCTCTTTGGCTGGTTGTTTTACATGGTGACTGCAACTCTTGATGTCTATGAGCGATACTGAGGTCACCTTCAACAGTTTCTCTTCCTGTAAACAAGGCAAGGAGAGCTGGGAAATAAGCAAATGAGAGACAACAAGTGGGAGTCACCATCTCTTCTGACCCCATTAGCCAATATGATACTATGTGCTAGCCCTGGACCTGGGTTTTAGTAACCCTTAGATAGTTTTGGCTGCTTTGTTTAAAAACTGAACTTGAAAGACATGAATACTAGTGAGGTTGGATGGTGTAGCTGAGAGAGTTCAGGATTTGAAGGGATCAAATCTCAGCCCCATTATTTAATAGCTTTGTAGCCTTGGTCTTATAACCTATCTATATGTTATCACCCTAATTTGTAAAATGGTGATTGTAATAACGACTCAATGGATTTATGAAAGTGAAGTCACTCAGTTGTGTCCAACTCTTTGCGACCCCATGGACTATAAACAGTCCATGAAATTCTCCAGGCCAGAATACTGGAGTGGGTAGCTGTTCCCTTCTCCAGGGGATAGTCCCAATCCAGGGATCAAACCCATGTCTCCCGCATTGTAGGCAGATTCTTTACCAGCTGAGCCACAAGGGAAGCCCAGATTTATGCAAAGATGAAATTAAAAAGCACAAGGTCGGTGCTCAGAGTTATTCGTTCCTTTTTCATTATGTTGTGAGATAACTGTATCCAATCCTTCCATCCACAGGATTGTGTCGAGCGTTAGAGGACATTCACATATTCACGTTGGGGTCTATCACTCGATCCACTCTAACCATCCCTGTTGCTCAAACATGGTAGACATTCTCCTGACTTAGGGCAATGAATCCAGCCAGCTGTTCTCCCTCCCTGAACGTCTTTTCTCCCAATTACGTGTATGGACTGACTTTTTAAATCTATTTCAACTGTGTTCAAATGTCTTCTCACTGTGGCTTATCTCAACCACCTCATTTAAAACTGCAACCTCTACATTGTTCCTCACTGCCCCGTAGTGACTCTATTACTGATTCTCCCTACCACGCTCCTTTCATTTTTTAAGTACATTTATCACAGTATTCTTGCCTGAAGAACCCCACAGAGCGTGGCATACTACAATCCATGGGGTCACAAAGAGTCAGACACAACTTAGCAACTGAACAGCAGCAGCAGCACTCTATATAATCTACTTTTTATTATGCTTCTTGGTTATTCTCTGCCTTCCTACAAAATGAATAACCTACAAAAGCTAAATCTTTATTTAAATCACTGATGTATCCCAGTGTTTGATCTATCCCAATGTTTCCATTTGTATAGTTAGGGCATAGTATAAGTATTTTTGGATGAAGACACACAAGCATTTCAGACTGATCAAACAATAGAACTTACTCGGGGATAAGCTGGGCCCTGAATTAACATGCTTTTTTCACCACATTCCAAGAGCCTGGAGTGTAAGAAGGATGAAATGTATAATGGAATGAATGAAAAAGTCAGTTCAAATATAATGCAGCACCCCAAGAGGCCTGGGAATTACTCAGGCTTAAGCAAAATCCATTGTCATTATTCTCTTCTTTCTGAACCTGACAACCAAACCAAACATACTGGCTTAGGATTTTTTCCTATATTTGACTTATGTCATATAAGCAGAAGGTCAACAAAATGTGAAGAATATTAACTACAGCCACAAATTTTGATATAATCATGATGAATATTTGTATTCACTGGGTCATTAAGTTCGAATGTTGACATTTAAATTAACACCCAGTTCAGTTCACTTGAGTTGCTCAGTCATGTCCGACTCTTTGCGACCCCATGAACCACAGCACGCCAGGCCTCCCTGTCCATCACCAACTCCTAGAGTCCACCCAAACCCATGTCCATTGAGTCGGTGATGCCATCCAACCATCTCATCCTCTGTCATCCCCTTCTCCTCCTGCCCTCCATCTTTCCCAGCATCAGGGTCTTTTCAAATGAGTCAGCTCTTCGCATCAGGTGGCCAAAGTATTGGAGTTTCAACTTCAACATCCGTCCTTCCAGTGAACACCCAGGACTGATCTCCTTTAGGATGGACTGGTTGGATCTCCTTGCAATCCAAGGGACTCTCAAGAGTCTTCTCCAATACCACAGTTCAAAAGCATCAATTCTTCAGCACTCAGCTTTCTTTATAGTTCAACTGACACATCCATACTTGACTACTGGAAAAATCATAGCCTTGACTAGACGGACCTTTGTTGGCAAAGTTATGTCTCTGCTTTTTAATACTCTATCTAGGTTGGTCATAACTTTCCTTCCAAGAAGTAAGCACTAGAATAATGTAAATCATTTTGTAATAAAAGAGTAATACAATGAGATAATCAGGGGTTAGTTCCATATTGCTAACCATGTCATTTGAGCTTGGCTGAGCAGAACATTGGTATCTGTTCTAATGGAGTGATCTATCTACCTCACCCAAAGGAAGAGACACAATTGATTAAGGCCCTCTTAAGAATTTATCCTTTGTTCTTAGACTTTTCTTCCCTATATAGTATTAAGAACCCATCACCTAATACAACTTTAAGAAAGTGTCAGTTCAGTTCAGTCGCTCAGTCGTGTCTGACTCTTTGCCACTCCATGAATCACAGCACGCCAGGCCTCCCTGTCCATCACCAACTGCCGGAGTTCACCCAGACCCACGTCCATCGAGTCAGTGATGCCATCCAGCCATCTCATCCTCTGTCGTCCCCTTCTCCTCCTGCCCCCTATCCCTCCCAGCACCAGAATCTTTTCCAATGAGTCAACTCTTCGCATGAGGTGGTCAAAGTACTGGAGTTTCAGCTTCAGCATCATTCCTTCCAAAGAAATACCAGGGCTGATCTCCTTCAGAATGGACTGGTTGGATCTCCTTGCAGTCCAAGGGACTCTCAAGAGTCTTCTCCAACACCACAGTGAAAAAGCATCAATTCTTCAGTGCTCAGCCTTCTTCACAGTCCAATTCTCATGTCCATACGTGACCACAGGAAAAACCATAGCCTTGACTTGATGAACCTTGGTTGGCAAAGTAATGTCTCTGCTTTTGAATATGCTATCTAGGTTGGTCATAACTTTCCTTCCACGGAGTAAGCATCTTCTAATTTTACGGCTGCAGTCACCATCTGCAGTGATATTGGAGCCCAGAAAAATAAAGTCTGACACTGTTTCCACTGTTTCCCCATCTATTTCCCATGAAGTAATGGGACCAGATGCCATGATCTTTGTTTTCTGAATGTTGAGCTTTAAGCTGACTTTTTCACTCTCCACTTTCACTTTCATCAAGAGGCTTTTGAGTTCCTCTTCACTTTCTGCCATAAGGGTGGTGTCATCTGCATATCTGAGGTGATTGATATCTCTCCTGGCAATCTTGATTCCAGCTTGTGTTTCTTTCAGCCCAGCGTTTCTCATGATGTACTCTGCATATAAGTTAAATAAACAGGGTGACAATATACAGCCTTGACGTACTCCTTTTCCTATTTGGAACCAGTCTGTTGTTCCATGCTCAGTTCTAACTGTTGCTTCCTGACCTGCATACAGATTTCTCAAGAGGCAGATCAGGTGGTCTGGTATTCCCATCTCTTTTAGAAAGTGTAACACCCTCTTAAAATTTAACAGGTGACAGCATGCTCAGAGAATTTCTATAGAGTCAAATTCAAAATGCAGAATAAATATGCTTGAGTTACTGGGAAGAATGTAAATCATTAGACATAAGATTAAGAGAAATGCATGCTATAAATAAAGAAAAGAATGTTTATAGAAATCATAGAAATTTTTTGTCAAGGAAGATGAAATTCAGATGTGCTCTATTATCACCTGTATCACCTATGTGCTCTACTATCACTCTATTTCCCTCCCTCTACTTTTAGCAATTAAAATGACGGTCTTCCCCGTGAGCTCTCTCTATAATGGATAGCTTAAGATATATTAATCTTATTATATACAACTGCTATACTCAATCATCTGTACTTAAAGTATTAATCATGCAAAGGTTTTATGTGATGCTAGCATCTGGTCTTGACTCATAACAATTGCATTTAGCAATTAAATAAGCCTTTTTGTTGTCTCTGATATTAACACATTTAAGGATTTCATAGGCTGAATTGAAGATGCCCTAGGGAAGCGTTGAATCTGCCTATATTCTACCTCATTACTAACAGTTATTCACTTATCTGATCACATAGGGTTAAAGAAATATGCAATAATTCTCTGGAACAATGTGAAGACAAAAGTTTAAATCAGTCATTACAGTAAATAATGTATGTCCTCAAAAATGTGTTTTAATGTGTGCAACAGCCATTATGTGCTCAAAACTCAAAAACTGTATTTTCAAGTTATGGCTCCCAGATGGCAGATAAAGCCAATAGCTTATTCATGATTCATTCTAACCTCTTTCCATAAGACTGCAACTGGGAACACGAACAGGGAATAAGGAAACTGACCCAGACTGTATCACTGTAGATTATTTGGCTGAAAATATTTCATAAAAGCCTCTAGAGATCAAGAAGAAATCAAAATATAAGACCATGAGCCCAGTAGTATATTGTGAAAGCATGGCTAAGCAAAGACGAGGTGACCCTTATATAGAGGTTCTATGTCAATCAAAAGAGATGAAAAGCTATCTGTTTCCAAGACTCTGATGAGGTGAATATCACAGAATAAGAAATGTATTGAATGGTTAGTGCTAGCTTTTGAAGACAAGTAAGACAACCCCAGAAATTTTACAAAAGATATAAATGGGTTCAGGAAAGTCATATAATATGTTCTTAATCCACAATTAGTTGATACCAAAGAATATGCAAGAAAAACAGAATATACTATCTTTGCCATTAAATTATATTTGTCTTATTAGGTTCAACTAATAATTTGGGTGTTAGGTGGTATGATGCCAAGTGATTAATAGGTGAATTTTTATGCTACTTTGTCATTGTCTTTGCTTGGAATAGTAATAATTATGATGTCATTTTTATTTCAATCAGAGCATTACTGTTTCCAGGCATGTATTCTTCTGCATATGCTCAGGTCATTTGTACAAACAGGTTACAAAACAGAGTCCCCAGGGCCTCTTCCTGTTCAGCTACCTTGATTTCTACCCTCAATTATGCACAGGGAGATAAATCCATAGCACTGAGAAAGAAGCCAACTAAGGGCCCACCATTACCAGTGTGATTTTAGACATTGAACATTGGCACAGAATTAAATTCAATCACTTGGAGAAGCAATAAAAATATGGATCCAGATTACTAGTCACCTATTCAAATGCATGGTTCTGGTCACACAAACTGTAAAGCCATAGTCAAGACTGCTGCAGCCAATTAGTCAGCAACACCCAGACAGTCACAGAAAAGAGTCTTCCAGTAGTCAACTCTTGCCTAAGGCCTTAGAGGGCATTAATGGCTGACCCAGGCAAGAACCAAGCTTTCCTCACGTAAGTACAGGACCCTTTCCAGCCATTCTTTAATTATGAGAATTGTAGTGCTCTGAAAGAGATTTTTTGTACATATTTTATATACTTATATGAAAATATATAATATTACTTGTTTAAAAATATTGTATATATTTTTCTGAGTTCTAGGTAGCCCACCAGGCTCCTCTGTCCATGGAATTTTCCAAGCAAGAATACGGGAGTGGTTAACCATTCCTTTCTCAAGGAGACTTTCCCTACCCAGGGATCGAATCCACATCTCTTGCGTCTCCTGCATTGCAGATTCTTCACCATCTGAGCCACCATGAAAGCTCCAAAATTGGTTTAAACTAGATCATTTTTGTGTGCTCAGTCATGCCCAACTCTTTGCAACCCCATAAACTGTAGCCCACCAGCCTCCTCTTGCATGGGATTTCCTTGACAAGAATACTGAAGTGGGTTGCCATTTTCTTCTCCAGGGGATCTTTCCTGTGTCTCTTGCATCTCTTGCACTGTCAGGCAGATATTTTACCACTTGTGCCACCTGGGATACTACTCATATTTAAACAACCTTGCACTATGAACTCTGGTTGATATTTCGAAGACCTTGGATTACTTTGAATTTGTAAGCTATTTACAAATCTTAAAAGTCCTGAGCTAGACTAACATTCTTTGGTTTGTTTACTTAAGAGGACAAATAGCCCTAAACCTCAAGCTGTTAATGCTGAGGATATAAATCAAGGTCATAGAAAATACCAAATGACCACAACTTCAGCCAGTAGCAAATTTTATATGCTAGAGTGGCTGAAAAGCTTAAAAGTAAGTATAAGGCGAGAAAGAGAGAGGATAAGAAAGAAGAAAAGTTGAGGAGATAAATTTTTCCTGTAAAGCTCCTCTAAATTAACCCCCCCTTTTTTTAATGACAGATGCTGACTTATATAAATAAGCCAGAATGACTAAGTTAATCTTTAAAAAAACTGTTTATGTATCCAGATGCTATTTTTTATCCTCAGAAGAGCAGTTTGAAGCACTTAGCACTCAACCAGGAGGTGAGTGCATACTCCTGAGAAAGGTACATACTGTCTTCACATTTGCATACATACTGGATTGTAGCCCCAGCTACTGTTCGAGAGTGCCTTTCACTCAGGATATTTCTACCCTTCTGTATTGGTTATAGCATCATAGAAAGATTTACAAGATGTAGTCTCCTGTCTGTGTCAAGACTTATTGGAAGACCCAACTCAGCAGATTGTAAATGGTAGCTTTTTTTTTGTTTGTTTTTATTTTCTGTTGCATAACCACAGGCAATTCAGACAAAATGAACTTGCTGGTGGTTCCTATAGGACTTTCAGTATCCCCATTTAAAACAGAACACATTTAAGAGTAAGACAGCTTCAAAATGGTTGTAATCTAGCTGGTTGAATAGAAGACCTTTAATCCACCTAAATCAATGCACATCAGTGGTTTCTGAGCTCAAATTCCAAGCAACTGGAAAATGTATACATGACAAGTCAGTGACCAGAAACTATTCTGGGAGAACTGATTACTGCAGTGATAGCTGTGATAAATACAAGAGCTCTTAGGAAAAAGGTTTCAAAGTCTTATAAAACCAACTAATGATATAATGATATTTTGTTTTGTTTAATTACCAGTCATAATGCAATGTAATTAAACCCAGTGGCAGGAGGATAACAGTAACAAGATACAGACAATTAGGTTAATCACAACACATGTAAGATATATTTAGGCACCACATAAATCTTCTGACAAGAAGGATCTAAGCATTTTTCTTACATTTATCAGAATAAAAAGTTTAAAGTTTCTATATTTTCATTAATAGGATAAACTGCCAATGACAGTGTTTCTAAATATTGGATACTAACATTAACTGACCTTTACAGAATTGGATTTGAAAGTCTAAGCATTATTTCCTCTAGTTCAGATGCTTAAGAGAAACTCGGGGTGAGAAATAAGAAAAATATTAAAGAGTAAACATTTTCTTTTAAAAATTGACTTGTAGCTCATTATATATTCAGGATAATAATACTTTTTTAGATATATAAAGCAACTATTTACTCCCAGGTCTGCAGCTTTACTTTTTTTCCTTGTTTATAACTATTTTTGACATGAAAATTTTAAAATTTTAATTGCAACATACTTATCAATTTTCTCAGATGGCTCACATTTTGTATCATATTTAAGAATACTTAGCCCACCATGTTGCAACCATATTTTCTTCTAATAGATTTATTTTTTCATACTGAAGTCTTCAGTCTCTTTTAGGTTTATTTTTATGTTTTGGGTGCAGTTGGGACTAAATTTACATTATGTGAACCGTAACTTTCAGATGTTCAACCTAAATTTAGAAAAAGCAGAGGAACCAGAGATCAAAATGCCAACATCCATTGGACCATCAAAAAAGCAAGAGAGTTCCAGAAAAATATCTACTTCTGCTTTATTGACTGTGCCAAAGCCTTTGACTGTGTGGACCACAACAAACTCTGGAAAATTCTTCAAGAGATGGGGATACCAGACCACCTGACCTGCCTCTTGAGAAATCTGTATGCAGGTGAGGAAGCAACAGTTAGAACTGAATATGGAACAACAGATCGGTTCCAAATAGGAAAAGGAGTACGTCAAGGCTGTATATTGTCACCCTGCTTATTTAACTTATATGCAAAGCACATCATGAGAAACGCTGGGCTGAATGCAGCACAAGCTGGGATTGCCGGGAGAAATATCAATAACCTCAGATATGCAGATGACACCACCCTTATAGCAGAAAATGAAGAGGAACTAAAAAGCCTCTTGATGAAAGTGAAAGTGGAGAGTGAAAAAGTTGGCTTAAAGCTCAACATTCAGAAAACGAAGATCATGGCATTCGGTTCAATCACTTCATGGCAAATAGATGGAGAAACAGTGGAAACAGTATTAGACTTTATTTTTCTGGGCTCCAAAATCACTGCACATGTTGATTGTAGCCATGAAATTAAAAGGAGCTTGCTCCTTGGAAGAAAAGCTATGACCAACCTAGATAGCATATTCAAAAGCAGAGACATTACTTTGCCAACAAAGGTCTGTCTAGCCAAGGTTATGGTTTTTCCAGCAGTCATGTATGGATGTGAGAGTTGGACTATAAAGAAAGCTGAGCACCGAAGAATTGATGCTTTTGAACTGCAGCGTTGGAGAAGACTCTTGAGAGTCCCTTGGACTGCAAGGAGTTCCAACCAGTCCATCCTAGAGGAAATCAGTCCTGAATATTCATTGGAAGGACTGAAACTGGAAGGAAGCTGAAATTCCAACACTTTGGCTGCCTGATATGAATAACCGACTCATTGGAAAAGACCCTGAGGCTGGGAAAGATTGAAGGCAGGAGAAGAAGGGGATAACAGAGAATGAGATGATTGGGTGGCATCACCGACTCAATGGACATTAGTTTGAGTAAACTCAGGGAGTTGGTGATGGACAGTGAAGCCTGGTGTGCTGCAGTCCATGGGGTTGCAGAGTCAGACATGACTGACTGAACTAAACTGAACTGGAACCTAAATTTACTTTCCCAAGGAAATCCACTGACTCAACACTACTTTTTTGAACAGACCGTATTTTTCTTACTGTTTTGAGACACCATGTTTATCATTTATATATCCTTTATCTATTTAATGGCATTTACATAATTAGATGTTACAAGTTTATATTTATATGTCATTTATATATCTTCTATGTCATTGGTATCAAGTCTTTATACATTCACATATGTTCTTTACAAGTTTTTCCTCCATTACATAAGTCTATTTTTTTCTTTACTATGTAACTGCTTTAATTTCTATAATTGCAAAAAAATCTTGATATCCGGTAGCCAGCCATTCTTCAAATGTGTCTTGACTTTTCTTACTCTCTTGGTCTTCTGTATTATTTTAGAACTTGGTTTTCTCCAATTTCTTACTGTTTTCCAGTCTTTCCTGAGGGGCTCTTTTGAATGTTAGGATCTTTCTTCAACACTCCTGTAGTTTACAATGGTATTTTAGTCTTGATTTCCAGCTTATGCAGAATCTCAAGATCAACCAGAGAGGCAATTAGAACATTCTCAGGCCCTTCCTGGGGATGCACAAAACAAGTGTGTATGGCCTTCTAGATCCCTAGAAATATGTCAGAGCATTTCAAATCCCACGGTGGGCTTCTCATTTTCCATATTTTATTTTTAAATATTTTAGACAACTTTTTGCCTGCCCCTACTGGAACCAACGCCTATGGCATCTGTGACAGGTGCTGCTGATTGTGGTAAGGAGAGGCATCTCCTTACCGAGGGAGGCTGTTACTGAATCAGAAGTTGGTCATCTCCCAGCACAACAAGCCAATACTTGGGAGATGAGGTGTTGAGGCAAGAAATAGTAGCTTTATTTAGAAAACCAGGCATTTGAGAAGATAGTGGGCTACCCCTCTAGAGTATCATTTTATGGTGGTCTGGATGCCAGTCTAACAGAGAGAGGAAGGTGAAGAAATAAAGTAAAAAGGCCATAAATATTGTAAAATATCTCCTGGATTGACCTGCTCCAGTGAAAGGATGTGTTAATTTCTTCCTTTCTGCAGCCATTCACAAGTGGACAGGTCAGAATATCTCCTTGTGTGCTGAACAAAAGCACTTTAGTTTAACATTCAGGCAGAAGGGACAGGGTTCCCTGAGGCAGGCCATTATGTATGTTTACATAATGTTTACGCTATAGACAGCGTCCTTCCAGTGATTATAGTAACAAAAGCAACAGATAGCAAACATTAAAGTAAAAATAAACAGATCCAACATAGAGTCAGATTCTGCTCTTCCCTGATACAAGACTTGACTCAGGTCAAGAAACAGTAAACTTTCTCAGGGAGCTACCATGCAGGGCATCTAATGAAAATTCTCTGGAGATAAAGCTTTTGGGGGAGTTCCAATCTCTTTCCCTTCCTTCCAGTAGCTGCTAGGCTTAAGGTTTAACAGTTACCTTGTTTCTGAGATTGCTGATTTTTAAACTACTGAGAGGAGAAGGCAATGGCAACCCACTCCAGTACTCTTGCCCAGAAAATCCCAAGGACAGAGGAGCCTGGTAGGCTGCAGTCTATGGGGTTGCTAAGAGTCAGAGACAACTGAGCGACTTCCCTTTCTCTTTTCTCTTTCATGCATTGGAGAGGGAAATGGCAACCCACTCCAGTGTTCTTGCCTGGAGAAGCCCAGGGACGGGGGAGCCTTGTGGGCTGCGATCTATGGGGTTGCACAGAGTCGGACATGACTGAAGCGATTTATCAGCAGCAGCAGCCAACTACTGAGAAGCTGAGAAGAGAGGAGTGGAAAAGAACAAGTTAAAACACCATAAAGCTTGCTGTTCTTATCCAAAGTCAGTTGCTTTTCTTGAATGAATTCTCTCACACTGCTGCCAGGCTTTGGTTTATTAAGAGTTTTAAAAAGCTGGTTTTGATAATTTTTGCCAAAATTCTTGCTGTTTTATGGAAGAATGGATTTTCAGCTGTCTTAACTCTGTGTTATGATGTTTGTGTTTCCGCATTCATATGTGAAACTCCTGGCCACTCCCCCCGCCACACACACACACACACACACACACACACACACACACACACACACACACCATGTAATGGTATTAAAAGCTAGGGACTTTAGGAAGTAATTAGGTTTAGATGACATCTTGATGATGGAGCCTCCACTATGAGATCAGTGTCCTCATAAGAAGACATATCAGAGAACATGCTTCCTTATGTATTAGGACACAGCAAGAAAATGGACACTTACAAGAGTTCCCACCAGAACCTGAGCATGCTGACATCTTGATCTTGGACTTCACAGCCTTCAGAAGTCTGACTAAATAGATGTCTGTTGCTTAAGCCACCCAGTCTATGGTATTTTATTACAGTAGCCAATCATTCTATAAGTTCTTCCCTATTTTTCCATTTTGACTGTCATAAAGGCTCCCCTGATAGCTCAGTTGGTAAAGAATCTGCCTGCAATGCAGAAGACCTGGGTTCAATACCTGGGTTAGGACAAAGATGGCCTGGAGAAGAGAAAAGCTACCTGCTCCAGTATTCTGGCCTGGAGAATTCCACGGATTGTGTAGCCCATGGGGTCACAAAAAGTCAGACAAGACTGCGTGACTTTCACTTCACTTCACTTCAAGAGCTTCATTAGGTAGAAATTTCTTCTCATGCTCTTTGACCATTTTATTGTAATATTAGATCGTCTTATTGGACTGGAACTAACTTTTTTGTATTAAGTTCATGTAAACTGTGCAACATTTTTTTTCCCTAAAATTTTCCCAGTTTGCCATTTGTTTATAAATATAATTTTGGTACACAGTTTTTTTTATGAAGTCCAATAGAGCAATCAGATCAGAACAGATCAGTAGCTCAGTCACGTCCGACTCTTTGCAACCCCATGAATCGAAGCACGCCAGGCCTCCCTGTCCATCACCAACTCCTGGAATTCACTGAGACTCACGTCCATCGAGTCAGTGATGCCATCCAGCCGTCTCATCCTCTGTCACCCGCTTCTCCTCCTGCCCCCAATCCCTCCCAGCATCAGAGTCTTTTCCAATGAGTCAACTCTTCCCATGAGGTGGCCAAAGTGCTGGAGTTTAAGCTTTAGCCTCATTCCTTCCAAAGAAATCCTAGGGCTGATCTCCTTCAGAATGGACAGGTTGGATCTCCTTGCAGTCCAAGGGACTCTCAAGAGTCTTCTCCAACACCATAGTTCAAAAGCATCAATTCTTCGGCACTCAACCTTCTTCACAGTCTAACTCTCTCATCCATACATGACCACAGGAAAAACCACAGCCTTGACTAGATGAACTTTTGTTGGCAAAGTAATGTCTCTGCTTTTGAATATGCTATCTAGGTTGGTCATAACTTTCCTTCCAAGGAGTAAGCATTTTTTAATTTCATGGCTGCAGTCACCATCTGCAGTGATTTTGGAGCCCAGAAAAATAAATTCTGACACTGTCTCTACTGTTTCCCCATCTATTTCCCATGAAGTGATTGGACCAGATGCCATGATATTCGTTTTCTGAATGTTGAGCTTTAAGCCAACTTTTTCACTCTCCTCTTTCACTTTCATCAAGAGGCTTTTTAGTTTCTCTTCACTTTCTGCTATAAGGGTGGTATCATCTGCATATCTGAGGTGATTGATATTTCTCCCAGCAATCTTGATTCCAACTTGTGTTTCTTCCAGTCCAGCGTTTCTCATGATGTACTCTGCATATAAGTTAAATAAGCAGGGTGACAATATACAGCCTTGACATACTCCTTTTCCTATTTGGAATCAGTCTGTTGTTCCATGTCCAGTTCTAACTGTTGCTTCCTGACCTGCATACAAATTTCTCAAGAGGCAGGTCAAGTGGTCTGGTATTCTCATCTCTTTCAGAATTTTCCACAGTGTATTGTGATCCACACAGTCAAAGGCTTTGGCATAGTCAATAAAGCAGAAATAGATGTTTTTCTGGAACTCTTTTGCTTTTTCCATGATCCAGCAGATGTTGGCAATTTGATCTCTGGTTCCTCTGCCTTTTCTAAAACCAGCTTGAACATTCGGAAATTCACGGTTCACATATTACTGAAGCCTGGCTTGGAGAATTTTGAGCATTACTTTACCAGCCTGTGAGATGAGTGCAATTGTGCAGTAGTTTGAGCATTCTTTGGCACTGCCTTTCTTTGGGATTGGAATGAAAACTGACCTTTTCCAGTCCTGTGGCCACTGCTGAGTTTTCCAAATGTGCTGGCATATTGAGTGCAGCACTTACACAGCATCATCTTTCAGGATTTGGAATAGCTCAACTGGAATTCTATCACCTCCACTAGCTTTGTTTGTAGTGATGCTTTCGAAGGCCCACTTGACTTCACATTCCAGGATGTCTGACTCTAGGTCAGTGATCACACCATCGTGATTATCTGGCTCGTGAAGATACAGTTCTTTTTTATACAGTTCTTCTGTGTATTCTTGCCATCTCTTCTTAATATCTTCTGCTTCTGTTAGGTTAATACCATTTCTGTCCTTTATTGAGCCTATCTTTGCATGAAATGTTCCTTTGGTATCTCTGATTTTCTTGAAGAGATCTCTAGTCTTTCCCATTCTGTTGTTTTCCTCTATTTCTTTGCATTGATCACTGAAGATGGCTTTCTTATATACCATTATATTTTTCATCATATTCAGTTCAATTCAGTCACTCAGTCATGTCTGATTCTTTATGACCCCATGAAACACAGCACTGCAGGCCTCCCTGTCCATCACCAACTCCCGGAGTCCACCCAAACCCATGTCCATTGAGTCGGTGATGCCATCCAATCATCTCATCCTCTGTTGTTCCCTTCTCCTGCCCGCAATCTTTCCCAGCATCATGGTCTTTTCAAATAAGTCAGATCTTCACATCAGGTGGCCAAATTATTGGCATTTCAGCTACAAAATCAGTCCTACCAATGAACACCCAGGAATCATCTCCTTTAGGATAGACTGCTTGGATCTCCTAGCAGTCCAAGAGACTCTCAAGAGTCTTCTCCAACACCACAGTTCAAAAGCATCAATTCTTTGGCGCTCAGCTTTCTTTATAGTCCAACTCTCACATCCATACCTGACTACTGGAAAAACGATAACCTTGACGAGACAGACCTTTGTTGGCAAAGTAATGTCTCTGTTTTTTTATATGCTGTCTAGGTTGGTCATAACTTTCCTTTCAAGGAGTAAGCGTCTTTTAATTTCATGGCTGCAGTCACCATCTGTAGTGATTTTGGAGCCCAGAAAAATAAAGTCTTACACTATTTCCACTGTTTCCCAATCTATTTCCCATGAAGTGATGGGACCAGATGCCATGATCTTTGTTTTCTGAATGTTGAGCTTTAACCCAACTTTTTCACTTTCCTTTCACTTTCATCAAGAGGCTCTTCAGTTTTTCTTCACTTTCTGCCATAAGGGTGGTGTCATCTCAAAATGAGGTGACTGATATTTCTCCCAGAAATGTTGATTCCAGCTTGTGCTTCCTCCAGTCCAGCATTTATCATGATGTACTCTGCATATAAGTTAAATAAACAGGGTGACAATATACAGCCTTGATGTTCTCCTTTTCCTATTTGGAACCAGTCTTTTGTTTCATGTCCAGTTCTAACTTTTTGGTCCTGTCCTGCATACAGGTTTCTCAAGAGGCAGATCAGGTGGTCTGGTATTCCCATCTCTTTCAGAATTTTCCACAGTTTATTGTGATGCACACAGTCAAAGGCTTTGGTATAGTCAATAAAGCAGAAATAGATGTTTTTCCTGGAACTTTATTGCTTTTTCCATGATCCAGCAGATGTTGGCAATTTGATCTCTGGTTCCTCTGCCTTTCCTAAAACCAGCTTGAACATCTGGAAGTTCATGGCTCATGTATTGCTGAAGCCTGGCTTGGAGAATTTTGAGCACTTCTTTACTAGCGTGTGAAATGAGTATAATTGTGCAGTAGTTTGAGCATTCTTTGGCATTGCCTTTCTTTGGGATTGGAATGAAAACTGACCTTTTCCAGTCCTGTGGCCACTGCTGAGTTTTCCAAATTTGCTGGCATATTGAGTGCATCATATTAGGAAAGGCTAAAATTCATTCACATTTTTCTGTTCCTTTTAATGATTTCATTTTTTATATAAACTTTGGCATTCACCTGGAATTAATTTTGGCATATGTTATAGTGGGAAATGTTTTTAATTTATTTTCTTGGGCTCCAAAATCACTGCAGGTGGTGACTGCAGCCATGAAATTAAAAGACAGTTGCTCCTTGGAAGAAAATTTATGACCAACCTAGACAGCATATTAAAAAGCAGAGACATTACTTTGCTGATAAAGGCCTGTATAGTCAAAGCTATGGTTTTTCCAATAGTTATGTATGGATGTGAGAGTTGGACTATAAAGAAAGCTGAGCACTGAAGAATTGATGCTTTTGAATTGTGGTGTTGGAGAAGACTCTTGGGAGTTCCTTAGACTACAAGGAGATCCAGCCAGTGAATCCTAAAAGAAATGAGTCCTGAATATTCACTGGAAGGACTGATGCTAAAGCTGAAGCTCCAATCCTTTGGCTACCTGATATGAAGAACCAACTCATTGGAAAAGACCCTGATGCTGGGAAAAATTGAAGGCAGGAAGAGAAGGGAATGACAGAGGATGAGATCATTGGATGGCATCACCCACTCGATGGACATGGGTTTGAGTGAGCTCCAGCAGTTGGTGATGGACAGGGAAGTCTGGCATGCTGCAGTCCTTAAGATCACAAAGAGTCAGACACAATTGAGCATCTGAACTGAACTGATAGTGGGAAAATCAACTTGATTTTTTCTCCCCAAAAATCAATTTTCCTAACATCAGATCAGATCAGATCAGTCGCTCAGTCGTGTCCGACTCTTTGCGACCCCATGAACCGCAGCACGCCAGGTCTCCCTGTCCATCACCAGCTCCCGGAGGTCACCCAGACTCACACCCATCAAGTCAGTGATGCCATCCAGCCATCTCATCCTCTGTCATCCCCTTCTCCTCCTGCCCTCAATCCCTCCCAGCATCAGAGTCTTCTCCAATGAGTCAACTCTTCGCATGAGGTGGCCAAAATACTGGAGTTTCTGCTTTAGCATCATTCCTTCTAAAGAAATTCCAGGATTGATCTCCTTCAGAATGGACTGGTTGGATCTCCTTGCAGTCCAAGGGACTCTCAAGAGTCTTCTCCAGCACCACAGTTCAAAAGCATCAATTCTTCGGCGCTCAGCCTTCTTCACAGTCCAGCTCTCACATCCATACATGACCACAGGAAAGACCATAGCCTTGACTAGGTGAACCTTTGTTGGTAAAGTAATGTCTCTGCTTTTGAATATGCTATCTAGGTTGGTCATAACTTTCCTTCCAAGGAGTAAGCGTCTTTTAATTTCATGGCTGCAGTCACCATCTGCAGTGATTTTGGAGCCCAGAAAAACAAAGTCTGACACTGTTTCCACTGTTTCCCCATCTATTTCCCATGCAGTGATGGGACCAGATGCCATGATCTTCGTTTTCTGAATGTTGAGCTTTAAGCCAACCTTTTCACTCTCCACTTTCACTTTCATCAAGAGGCTTTTTAGCCCCTCTTCACTTTCTGCCATAAGAGTCATGTCATCTGCATATCTGAGGTTATTGATATTTCTCCCAGCAATCTTGATTCCAACTTGTGTTTCTTCCAGTCCAGCATTTCTCATGATGTACTCTGCATATAAGTTAAATAAACATGGTGACAATATGCAGCCTTGACGTACTCCTTTTCCTATTTGGAACCAGTCTGTTGTTCCATGACCAGTTCTAACTGTTGCTTCCTGACCTGCATACAGATTTCTTAAGAGGCAGATCAGATGGTCTGGTATTCCCATCTCTTTCAGAATTTTCCATAGTTTATTGTGATCTACACAGTCAAAGGCTTTGGCATAGTCAATAAAGCAGAAATAGATGTTTTTCTGGAACTCTCTTGCTTTTTCCTAACATAATTTATATAATAAACCATTTCATTCCCCATTGTTTTGTGATACTTCATTTATAATTTATTAATCTCTAAATGTCATTCTTATATATAATAAAAACAATTCTGGGTTATCTCTTCTGAACGCTGGTCATATTCTTACTCCTGATTCAACATTATATTATCTTGATATTTTGTTGCTTTTTAGTATATTTTCATATTTGGTTATTAACTTTAAATTTATATACAATGCAAAAAGCTAATACTAGATGAAAAATAGTGTTTGGAGCTTAGTCTTTCTCTCTTTGTGCCTGTAGTTCTTAGGTTCTGAGTCAACTTTCAACAGAGATACTGCCTTCTCTAAAGAGACTTTTCTAAGTCCCTATCTTCCTCCTTCTGGGATGGGTTAGGTGTCTTCCTCTATTCTGTTTCTTTATATTCTCATAATGTCCATGCACATCTTTGTTATAGCATTTATGAGATACACACTCACTCCAGTATTCTTGCCTGGGAAATTCCATGAGCCTGGAGGACTAGTCCATGGGGTTGCAAAATAGTCAGACATGACTTAGAGGCTAAACAACAACAAGAATTTAGAGTACACTGTACTGTAAGGGTTAAGTTTTCCACTATTTATACCACTGGCCTGTGGTAAACTCTCGCGAGCATAGACTGTGTTCTGTATCCATGATATCCCAAATAGTTTTTGGCAAAATCAACAGATTTTCCTTGAAAAAAAAAATAAATAAATGATATCTTTGGAATAAAAGTTATGACAAACCTAGATAGCATATTCAAAAGCAGAGACATTACTTTGCCAACAAAGGTCCGTCTAGTCAAGGCTATGGTTTTTCCAATGGTCATGGATGGATGCGAGAGTTGGACTGTGAAGAAAGCTGAGCACCGAAGAATTGATGCTTTTGAACTGTGGTGTTTGAGAAGACTCTTGAGAGTCCCTTGGACTGCAAGGAGATCCAACCAGTCCATTCTGAAGGAGATCAGCCCTGGGATTTCTTTGGAAGGAATGATGCTAAAGCAGAAACTCCAGTATTTTGGCCACCTCATGCGAAGAGTTGACTCATTGGAGAAGACTCTGATGCTGGGAGGGATTGGGGGCAGGAGGAGAAGGGGACGACAGAGGATGAGATGGCTGGATGGCATCACTGACTCGATGGATGTGAGTCTCAGTGAACTCTGGGAGTTGGTGATGGACAGGGAGGCCTGGGGTGCTGCAATTCATGGGGTCTCAAAGAGTCAGACACGACTGAGCGACTGAACTGAACTGAACTGATCAATTGAAATTTCACCTGATTTGGACAACAGGGAGAAGGAAATCAGGCAAACAAATTAAGCATCATTGTCATTCTTGGACTTACTAAAAATAAATATTCCATAATGATTTTAAATAGAAACACCTAGATATAATTCAGTAATTTTTTTAAAATAATGACTTGATTTTGAATATTCTTATTCTGTTTTAATACTAAATTTGACTATCATCATAGGATTCAAAAGTTTTGCCTTGTATGTAGTTCTCAGTCATTAGAGGACTCTTATTTGCTTTTTCCATCAAAGCAATTAATACAAAATCTAAAAAACATCCGCTAATCTCCGGAGGTTCTGAATGTATCAACCCTTGTTTTTTGCACTTGAAAAAAATTACTTTCTGTTGCATGCACCTGGCCTCAGCTGTCACAAGAGAGGTTATGACCACTGGATACACATTAACAACCTCAACAGACCTAGGACAAGGAGTTTCCAATTAAATGTTTCTCAGGAAGCTAAATTGAACCCCAATAGATAGCTAATAAATGAAACAGTTTCGTTGGTAACAGCTATATACTTTTGCATTTTGAATCAGACTCACATCTCAGAATCAGATGTATTAAGCTTATTTAAATAGGCCATATCTTTCTAAAGAATTTAAAAACTTGTTTTTCATGGTGAATAATCCTTTTTTTTTTTGAACTTTTTATTTTGTATTGGAGAAGGAAATGGTAACCCAGTCCAGAGTTCTTGCCTGGAGAATCCCAGGGACAGGGGAGCCTGGTGGGCTGCTGTCTATGGGTCACACAGAATCGGACACGACTGGAGTGACTTAGCAGCAGCAGCACAGCCTATTAGAGTTTGCCAGGTGGTGGTGGTGGTGCTGTTGCTGCTAAGTCGCTTCAGTAGTGTCCGACTCTGTGCGACCCAGGTGGTGCTAGTGGCAAAGAACCTGCTTGCCAATGCAGGAGACACAGGAGACCTGGGTTTGATCCCTGGGTTGGGAAGATCCCCACGAGGAGGGCGTGACAACCCACTCCAGTGTTCTTGCCTGGAGAATCCCACGACAGAGGAGCCTGACAGTCCATGGAGTCAGAGAGTCAGATACGACGGAAATGACTCAGCACACATGCACATAGCCGATTAACAATGTTGTGATAGTTTCACGTGAATAGTAAAGGGACTCAGCCATATATATAAAAGTATTAAAATATTTTTTTTAATATCCAGAGGGAATCTTTACATTTTTCCAGTAAAAATATTGTGAGTTTTAAAATAACCTCTGAGAAACCAAAACGATCATAAAGTCTAGCATTGAACCTCTCCAATCTGGTAAACTGTGTCAAAGTAATTTTGGAATAAGCCAAGATATGAATATAAATACGAATACATAAATTATAAGAAAGGCATGCAATTGTGGTAGAGCAGAAATGATTGGATATACTGGCATGAATAAGAAGTGCTAATCGATGCCTGGCATGGAGCTAGAATATCTATAAAAATTTACCAGTAAACTACACATGCAAAGAAGGCAATCATTTTAAGACTCAAATCTGCAAAGTCAATAGAACTAGAGCACTTATGAATCTTTTATTAATCCAGTCTAAGACAACATGTATAATATTGACAAACGTTTTTGCAGTCCATGTTAATTTAATGAGCTCATCTTGAAGAATCCTCATTGATTACTTAGAGTACTCAAGCCTCCCTTTAACTTTTTGATCCTTAGCAATGTGGCTTTTGCACTCCCTATTTATGGTTAGACATGACATTGAAGTATTTCAAACTTGTCATTTCATTCTCCCTCAGGGCCAGAAAGAAATCACTGTAAGCATCAGAACAACCTGAACTCACCAGCCCTGTGGAGCTCAGACCTAAAAGGACAGGGCACCACAGCTGAGAATGCAATTGCTTTGGCTGGAAGATCTGACTGCTGTTCCCTGGTGGCTCAGATGGTGAAGAATCTGCCTGCAATGCAGGAGACCTAGGTTCAATTCCTGGGTCATGAAGACCTCCTGGAGAAGGGAATGGCAACCTACTCAAGTATTTTTGCCTGGAGAATCCCATGGACAGAGGAGCTTGGCAGTCTACAGTCCATGAGGTCACAAAGAATTGGACATGATTAAGCGATTAACACTGCTACGAACTACTACCATAGGTTATAGCACAGCTCAACAATGAGGAAAAGAATACAAAATCTGCTTTTGTACTCAATATACTCAGTTGCTACAGATTAAAATTTCTATTTATTCTCACTTTCCAGGGGGCATTTCAAAGTTTTAATTTTCATAAAAAGGAAGTGCTGTAAATGTTAAATTATGTTAATAAATATGAATGATTATATTTCTAGTTAATGCTAAATTTGACATCTCATTACTGGTGTCAACATGTGTGAGATAATCACAAGCCTGCCTTCAGATAATATGATCTTTATTGAGCATGAGTAATCTTGGCTCATTCCCCAACTCCCCAAAGCAAATGAAGTTCCTGTTCAAAGAACTGAAATCCCCCTTTATGGAGAAGTCTTAAAAAGTCTTGATAAAGTGCTTACTTTATCAAGTAAGCACTGCTGCACCCAGAAGCTTCTTGTTCAAATACAAATGATCCTGAAAATGTTGCAGGAATGGGGACATCTTCCAGGGCCCAAAAGTGGGTCCTTGTCTATTACTCTGAAGAGGAGAGTAGATAAGCTTGCTGACAAAGCAAGAGATTTCATTAGGAAGGATTGCCTGGGTGGGAAGCAGGAGGGTAAGGAAACCCAGGAGAAGGGCTCTGCCAAGTGGTTCGTAGTCTCGGGTTTTATAACAATGAGATTAGCTTCCTGGTTGTCTCTGGCCAATCATTCTCACTCAGGGTCCTTCATGGCGGAGCGCGCATTGTTCAGCCAAGATAAATTCCAGTGAGGGGAATTCTGGGAGGTAGTAGGACACGTGGCATCTCCTTTCAATCTTTCCTGTACTGTTCTGGTTGGTGGTGGCTTATTAGTTCCATGTTCCATAATAGGACCTTCAAATGCTGGATCATGGAAAACACAAATGACTACTATGGTGTCTGGCCAGGGAGGGTGGTTTTAGTCAGTGTGTTTCCCCCAACAAAAACAGAGTAAATGAAGGCTTGGAGATCTTTAACACTGGTGTAGATTAGTTTATTGGTGTTTTTTTGTTTGTTTGTTTGTTTGTTTTTTGGCTTCAGGGGAATTGGGAAAGAAAATTCTGAGGCTTGTGGATGGCTAGGCAGTTTAGGTTTCACCAAATAAATACCTATAGACTTAGAATCCTGGGATTGGTGCAGAGAGAGTGGGACATACTGGCCAGGTATACTTTGATGAGACAGAAAAGAGAGACACCAGCTCACAGCTTCTCCAACAACCCTGCTCTTTCCTGGAGGCCTCTGCACTTGCTATTCCCTTGGAACCTTCTACTCCCCTGTCCCAACTCCATCCCTACTTCTCTACCTGCCTAATTCTTATTCAACCTTTGGGTCTTAGCATAAATGCTACTTTTTCAGACAAGTCTTTTCTGGCTTCTAAGACTAGGATGCTCTCATGGAACACTGAAATTTTTCATTTTTGCATATATCAAATGCCAATTAATTATTTGTTTAATTATATTTTGATGTCATCTTCCCAAACAGACTATAAGCACCATCATGGCAAGGCCATGGCTGCTTTACTTACCATCATTTCCCAGCCCCTAATACTCTATAAATACTTCTAAAATACATGTAGACTGATTAGTACAATGCATATAAACACTTCAAAAATATATGTAGATTGTTTTATGTGCATGCCTGCAGTCATCTTGGAAGTGGTGTATTATAGCAGCAAGTTCTCATGGCACAGATCAGATCAGATCAGATCAGTCGCTCAGTCGTGTCCGACTCTTTGCGACCCCATGAATCTCATGGCAAAAGGCTGATGGATATTCAGGTGGTAGTGTAAGCCTGGGAAGGATCTGGACAAGGATGAAAAGGGAAAAAAGGGAGACAGTTTTTCAATTTCACAATCCGCAGCAAAATACACAGCCTTCTTGAGTTTCACCTTAAAAATGTGGACAATGACTCTTACTTTGCCAGGTTGCTATGGGAAGGTTAAAGGATACAATGCAGCTCTGGCATATGGCAGACAGTCAGTAGCTCTTAATGTTAATTTTGCTAATACTTTTTCCACTGCTGTTTCTCAGTTCACATTCTCTGTCTTCCTAGACTAGTAACTTCCCAACAGGGGCTCACTGGAGACTCTGCAGACACAGGAAATAATGAGCAGGAAGTGAAAGGTGGTGCTGGTGGTGGTGGTGGTGGTGGTGGTGGGTGGGTGGGGGGGGGATGGTCAATCAAAAGGCTGAGCTGAGCCATAGTGCCCACGTCAGGGAACTGAATCTGAAGAATTCATATGTGCTTCTAAGAACAGGGTCAGAAGAAGAATGACAATCAACAGAGGATTGTTCATATATCCAGTGAGGCAAAGTGACTTCAGAGGGACCCAGAGAAGTTCTTATATAATCTGATAAAGGAAGAGGAGACGTAAAAGCACAGACCACACCCTTCTGCCCCACGCAGTCAGCCTCTCAAGCTAAAGATCTATCAGCACTCTGAGGAAAGGAAAATATGACACCCATATTGATCTCAGACTGAAGGTTTATTCATTTTTTAATTTTTACTTGTTTATTTTTTAGTTGCATTGGGTCTTAGATGCGGCACTTGGATCCTCATTGTATCATTCGGATCTTTTATTGCGGCGCACAGTCTCTAGATGTGGCAGTGGGCTCAGAAGCTGTGGTGTGTGGGCTCGATTGCCCTGCAGCATGTGGTATCTTAGTTCCCCCATCAGGTAGCGAACCTGCGTTCCCTGCATTGCAGGGTGGATTCTTAACCACTGGCCCACCAGGGAAGCCCCAGACTGGAGTTTTATATTGAATGAGATTGTGTTTTGCAAACAACCAAAAGGTATAGAATCATCCTAAAATGGTCTTAAGAGGTAGGAAAGCGGGGTTTAATTTATTACCGCTAGAGGCAGAGATTTGGGGAAAAAAGCTAAAAATATTTCCGTTTGTGGCCTTTCAAGTTTGAACTGTTCAAGAACTTGGTAAGAGGGATGATGTCATCAAAGATGACATTCAGGTCTCTGGCCTGGGAAGTAAGCAATGCTGTTACCCAAAATGGGAATATAGCAGCTGAGGTATGGACATGGAGGTCTGGGAGTGCACTGTCTGAAAACAAGGGTTGAAGTTTTGTCAGCGGATGTGATGACTTGAGGAGAGTAGAATGTAAGGGAGACAAGGGCAGTTAAAAAAAGAAAAGTTAAGAGCCAACAAGAGAAAAGAATGAGCAAGTAACTGTATTTCTGAAGGAGAGGAGCGAATATACAAAAGGGACTACTGTGGCTCCTGATTGCAATTTCACTTCCATCACAATTGTGCCCAAGGCAGACCAGTTGAGAAAGCTGTGCTTTTCTCATTCCCTCCAGAGAGACACAGGATGTTTTTGTTTTTCAAGGAAGTTCTGCAGCTCTGCAGCATGTACTATAAGCACGTAAAGAATACTTAAAAAAAAATTTTTTTTTTTTTTTTTTTTGGCTTAGAGCTTCAGAAGAGCCCACTAATAAGTAAGCCAAATGTCCAGGAAAGAAAATCTATCACATATTGCTCCCATGATGATTCTCTGGATGTCCCATGGTACTTAGGTGCTGCTGCTACTGCTGCTGCTAAGTCGCTTCAGTCGTGTCCGACTCTGTGCGACCCCATAGACGGAAGCTCACCAGGCTCCCCTGTCCCTGGGATTCTCCAGGCAAGAACACTGGAGTGGGTGCATCAAGCACTAAATACAATAATATGCTGCCTCTTCATAAACCGCACTGACTCTAGAGTAATATTAGTAATTTCACAAGCCAAGAAAAATGACAGCTAGTCTAAATAAAATGCATTTTCCAAAAGCTCTAAAATCTTTTTTCTCAACTTGACAACTCCCAAATGGGAGCTGGTAGATGGATTTGTTGCTGTTTTCCAGGCCACATGCCCCTCTATCCAACTCATAGGGAAACCTAAATAAAATATCTTCAGCATGTGTTTATTGTGAAAGCAGAGTTAGTTAGAGCTGGCCCCCTGGCATGAAGATGAACGTCCAGGTGCCCCCACAGCAAGTGCCCTGCCAGGCACGTCCTGGCCATGATGGCAGTAGGTATGTGGTGGTAACTGTACTTGCCAGACGATTCTTGGGTCTGGAAATTGGCTGTAGAGGTCTCATTTCATTCTTGTCAATCCTAGTTCTCCAGGCTTTCTATGCTTCTTTGAGCTATGAATTCTTTTTCTGCCTAAGTTAACCAGATCTGATTGTTGCGTAAGAACACAGACTAGTACAACAGTGGTCTGGCTTTATCTCTCTGGCTGTTGTCCTCGGGGAGTTAGTTCTATATAATGCTTCAATGTAAAATATGAGACTGAATGGAGACTATATTGATACAGTGCTCAGGAAACATACATAATATCCATTTGACTAGAATCCCCTTTCCTTTGCCTCTAGTGATATACAGTCTCATTCTGGTTTGCAGCCGGACATATGGCCTAAACTGCACCAAACATAATATTTCACCATCACTGCATGTCACAGTGATAGAAAGAAAGAGTGGATGTGTGACCACCCTTCAATCAAACTTGAATCTGTGATTTAACAGAAACTGTTGAGGAGAGAGGAGGATAAGAAAGGGTTGTTGGGAAGGAAGTAAAGACGGAGAAGATATGTTAATGCCCCACTCACATGCTTACTGATCTTGTCACCATTTTCACATACCTGCTTCTCTCTGTTGAAGGACTGTCCTCAGGATGCTAAATTCACACGTACACACATATAGCTGAAAGTGCCTGGAAACTTACATTTCTCTAGCGGCACCTGTTAAATGGGACAAGGCTGAGAGGAGATCAACTCCATCTCCAGGGTCCCAATGGGGGTGAAGCCAAAGTTACCTTCTGTGGGGCTTTGCTTGGTTTCACAACTTTGTTTAACTTCCTTCCCTTTCCTGTCTCCAGTCTCCATCCCTCGATCAGATTTTTAAAGGCACACTTCCTAATAAATCACTTTCAGGATCTGCTTCTGGAGAATCTAATCCAAGACACCTGAAGAACCAGCATTGTCTTTTATTCCTCATGGATAACGCACGTGAAATATAAAGTAAACAAGTAGGAAGATGGATCAAATCTCTGCTTCCAACCACTCCAGCCCCTTCAACAAATGAACTGATATACTCCCATTCCTGCTGAAGTTAGGCCAACTTTGATTTCTGTCACCTGCAACTAAGAGACACAATTCATCAACAACTCCTTTACTTGCTCCGTTTAACAAACGACATTGCTGACAAGTGAGAGACATCTATGATATCATAAGTCAGCAGTATTTTCTAAATAAAGTTATCAGAAGACCGCTGTCATAGTCACTGTTTGTTGGATGCCATGCAACTAATTTATGATTTCTATCTTCCACTAGAGTTTACAGATTGTTTCCAGACTCTTCCATAGTGTGCGTGCCTGCTCAGTCATGTTCAATTCTTTCTGACCCCGTGAACTATATAGCCCACCAGGCTTCATCTGTCCATGGAATTTTTCAGGCAAGAGCACTGACGTGGGTTATCATTTCCATCTCCAGAGGATCTTCCCAACCCGAGGATCAAATCCACATCTCTTGTATCTCTTGCATTAGTAGGCGGGTTCTTTACCAGCTCAGCTATTGGGTGTGGGGGAGCCTTTTCCACAATACAAACACCTGAAAAACTTCAATCTACCTTGACATATTTCATAATATATACCATATGTATGTTAAGAAAGAAAAAGAGAGAAGAGAACAAAATGTTTCTAAAATGCAAATTCATCCATGTCAGGCCAAATTTAAAGGCCTTCAATACCTCTTCGTTCCTCCCAAGATAAGGTTCATCCTCCTTAAAAAGGTCTCAGAAAGTATAATTATGTGATGTCAGGTGCAACTTCCCAGTCCACACCCACAATCCAGCCATGGTGGAAACTTTCAGTCCCTTGAAAGACATGCTCTTTCCTGGCCTTGGACCTTTTTGTCTCTCCTTCCTTCCACATGCTCTACCCCAGCTTCTTACTTCACCTGGCTTACTCCTTTTTAGGTTTTAGGATTTGGCCAAGACATTACTTCTTCCAGGAAGCTCCATTTCCAAGCTCTCCTAATTGCTCTCCTTGTTCCCTTTACTTTCCTAAAATTTTACATATTACTTTCTAGTGTGATTAAGCATGTTTATTTGGAATAAGAATATATGACCCTTGAGGTAAAATTATGTACTTTTGTTCAATCTGTTTTGTTGGAGCCTAAAAGTATCTGGCTTGTAATAGGTTTATAATATTTTTAATGAATGAATAAAAAAGAAAATAGAGAGAGAGAGATGTTGAGAGAGGAGAAATGATGTCTTTCTGAACACCAGTGTAGCCAGAATACTAAAGTACCAATCAGGAAACATCTCCTTAGGAGAAATGCCTTGATGAGTAAAAGATGTTTTCATCCCAGCATACATCTCCCTTGGTGTCGAGTCTTTACGATAGCCTACATAATCATAAAATATATGGTCAGCAACAAGACAACGCCTGTGATTTAACAACAGGATCCAGAGTAATTTAGTTATGATACCTGGCTTTTCTCCTACAAGAAGATACCTAAGTTACCTTTGAAAAAAGACAGCTGAGATGAATGTACCCACTGCTCAAAGACTTGGGTCGATCACTTAACCTCTTTATATTAAATTATGGATTAATGTTCAGGCCAGCTAGCTGTAAATACTACTCTTTAAAACAATTTCATTTCCAACCTTGTCTGATTTCATAACCAGGTAGATTAAGGAATAAGGAGACACTGACTTACAGAACAAAGGGCATCACTGGAAATCAGAAGTTCATGCACCATGAAAGGAAAAATGCACTAATCCACGTATGCTGTCCAAGCAGGAGACACAGGTTCGATCCTTGGTCGGGAAGATCCACTGCAGAAGGAAATGGCAACTCACTTCAGTATTTTTGCCTGGGAAATACCATGCACAGAGGAACCTGGTGGGCTACAGTCAGTCCATGGGGTCACAAAGATTTGGGCATGACTTAACAACTAAACAACACCAAATGTATGTTGTCTTACCCAAGTGCAGTGAGAAATTTATTGTCAGCTCACTGTCAAGTTTCACCCTGACTAGGATCACTATGCTGGATGTGACATCCTCAAACCATCTTCAGAGACAGAAGACAGGACCACTACTGCCCCTCGTGTCTGCAGCTTCCTTGCCTGGCCTCAACTCATTAAGATGTTCACTTCCATGAGACAGAGTCACTCAGAATACTCCTCAATGAATTTCTCACTATTTTCCAATAAATTTCCCACTATAGAAGATAAAACTGTTGAGTCACTCTGACTATTTTGCTTAACTAGTGATAAAAAACTCATCACCTTTGGGGATCTCACTACCATTATTGATCTCCCTCTGTCCATACTCACAGAATTACTCACCATATGCCAATGTCTTAGAGTGGACAGGGTGACATCTACAGAACCAATGAAAATAGCTCCTCATTATGTGGATTTTAAGCAGCATTTTCTTTTTGGATATTACTCTTTGGCCTCTTTGCTATCGCATTATGGATGATCTCAATTCTCATAGATGGAGATAGTGCCTGAAGTGCTGTTTTGTGGTAACTCAATCCAATTCATCTCTACAGAGAGGAAGGTTGGTCATCCACCAAGGCAAGAATAACATTGAGGCTTCTTCATTTACACAAAAAATGTCAATCATATCACACATTTCATTCATTTTTAACTACCTTGATCCAAGCACAATTAACAAAGAATATCTGAAAATATGATCTTTGTCCTTAAATTCTTTGTTTTATGTCTTATCATTTATATTCAATCAGTTCAGTTCAGTCTCTCAGTCATGTCCGACTTTTTGCTATCCCATGGACTGCAGAACGCCACACCTCCCTGTCCATCACCAACTTCTGGAGCTTACTCAAACTCATGTCCATTGAGTCAGTGATGCTATTTAACCATCTCATCCTCTGTTGTCCCCTTTGCCTCCTGCCTTCAATCTTTCCCAGCATCAGGGTCTTCTTAAATGAGTCAGCTCTTCACATCAGGTGGCCAAAGTACTGGAGTTTCAGCTACAACATCAGTCGTTGCAATGAATATTCAGGACTGATTTCCTTTAGGATGGACTGGCTGGATCTCCTTGTAGTCCAAGGACCTCTCAAGAGTCTTCTCCAACACCACAGTTCAAAGCATCAATTCTTTGGTGCTCAGCTTTGTTTATGGTCCAACTCTCACATCCATATGTGACTACTGGAAAAACCATAGCTTTGACTATATGGAACTTTGTTGGCAAAGTAATGTCTCTACTTTTTAATATACTGTCTAGGTTGGTCATAACTTTCCTTCCAACGAGAAAGCGTCTTTTAATATCATGGCTGGAGTCACCATCTGTAGTGATTTTGGAGCCCAAAAATATAAAGTCAGCCACTGTTACCACTGTTTCCCCATCTATTTACCATGAAGCAATGGGACCAGATGCCATGATCTTTGTTTTCTGAATGTTGAGCTTTAAGCCAACTTTTTCACTCTTCTCTTTCAGCTTCATCAAGAGGCTTCTTAGTTCCTCTTCACTTTCTGCCATAAGGGTGGTGTCATCTGCATATCTGAGGTTATTGATATTTCTCCCAGCAATCTTGATTTCAGCTTGTGCTTCCCCCAGCCCAGCGTTTCTCATAATGTATTCTGCATAGAAGTTAAATAAGCACAGTGACAATATACAACCTTAACATACTCCTTTTCCTATTTGAAACCAGTCTATTGTTCCATGTCCAGTTCTAACTGTTGCTTCTTGAACTGCATACAGATTTCTCAAAAGGCAGGTCAGGTGGCCTGGTATTCCCATCTCTTTCAGAATTTTCCACAGTTTATTGTGATCAACAAAGTCAAAGGCTTTGGCATAGTCAATAAAGGAGAAATAGATGTTTTTCTGGAACTCTCTTGCTTTTCCGATGATCCAGTGAATGTTTGATCTCTGGTTCCACTGCCTTTTCTAAAACCAGCCAAAGATCCCACAAAAAAAGAAAACTACAGACCAATATCAATGATGAACATAGACGCAAAAATCCTTAACAAAATTCTAGCAATCAGAATCCAACAACACATTAAAAAGATCATACACCATGACCAAGTGGGCTTTATCCCAGGGATGCAAGGATTCTTCAATATCCGCAAATCAATCAACGTAATACACCACATTAACAAACTGAAGAATAAAAACCATATGATTATCTCAATAGATGCAGAGAAAGCCTTTGACAAAGTTCAACATCCATTTATGATAAAAACTCTCCAGAAAGCAGGAATAGAAGGAACATACCTCAACATAATAAAAGCTATATACGACAAACCCACAGCAAACATTATCCTCAATGGTGAAAAACTGAAAGCATTTCCTCTAAAGTCAGGAACAAGACAAGGATGCCCACTTTCACCATTATTATTCAACATTGTTCTGGAAGTTTTGGCCACAGCAATCAGAGCAGAAAAAGAAATAAAAGGAATCCAAATTGGAAAAGAAGAAGTAAAACTCTCACTGTTTGCAGATGACATGATCCTCTACGTAGAAAACCCTAAAGATTCCACCAGAAAATTACTAGAACTAATCAATGAATACAGTAAAGTTGCAGGATATAAAATTAACACACAGAAATCCCTTGCATTCCTGTACACTAATAACGAGAAAATAGAAAGAGAAATTAAGGAAACAATTCCATTCACCATTGCAATGAAAACAATAAAATACTTAGGAATATATCTTCCTAAAGAATCTAAAGACCTATATTTAGAAAACTATAAAACACTGCTGAAAGAAATTAAAGAGGACACTAATAGATGGAGGAATATACCATGTTCGTGGATTGGTAGAATCAATATAGTGAAAATGAGTATACTACCCAAAGCAATTTATAGATTCAATGCAATCCCCATCAAGCTACCAACAGTATTCTTCACAGAGCTAGAACAAATAATTTCTCAATTTGTATGGAAATACAAAAAACCTCGAATAGCCAAAGCTATCTTGAGAAAGAAGAAAGGAACTGGAGGAATCAACCTGCCTGACTTCAGGCTCTACTATAAAGCTACAGTCATCAAGACAGTATGGTACTGGCACAAAGACAGAAACATAGATCAATGGAACAAAATAGAAAGTCCAGAGATAAATCCACGCACATATGGTCACCTAATCTTTGACAAAGGCGGCAAGAATATACAATGGAGTAAAGACAATCTTTTTAACAAGTGGTGCTGGGAAAACTGGTTGAACACTTGTAAAAGAATGAAACTAGAACACTGTCTAACACCATACACAAAAATAAACTCAAAATGGATTAAAGAGCTAAATATAAAACCAGAAACCATAAAACTCCTAGAGGATAACATAGGCAAAACACTCTCTGACTTACATCACAGCAGGATCCTCTATGACCCACCTCCCAGAATGTCGGAAATAAAATCAAAAATGAACAAATGGGACCTAATCAAACTTAAAAAGCTTCTGCACAGCAAAGGAAACTATAGGCAAGCTGAAAAGACAGCCTTCAGAATGGGAGAAAATAATAGCAAATGAAGCAACAGACAAACAACTAATCTCAAAAATATACAAGCAGCTTCTACAGCTCAATTCCAGAAAAATAAACGACCCAATCAAAAAATGGGCCAAAGAACTTAATAGACATTTCTCCAAAGAAGACATACAGATGGCTAACAAACACATGAAAAGATGCTCAACATCGCTCATTATCAGAGAAATGCAAATCAAAACCACTATGAGATACCATTACACGCCAGTCAGAATGGCTGCGATCCAAAAATCCACAAGCAATAAATGCTGGAGAGGGTGCAGAGAGAAGGGTACCCTCTTACACTGTTGGTGGGAATGCAAACTAGTACAGCCACTTTGGAGAACAGTATGGAGATTCCTCAAAAAACTGGGAATAGAACTGCCTTATGACCCAGCAATCCCACTGCTGGGCATACACACTGAGAAAACCAGAATTGAAAGAGGCACGTGTACCCCATTGTTCATAGCAGCACTGTTTACAATAGCCAGGACGTGGAAGCAACCTAGATGCCCATCCACAGATGAATGGATAAGCAAGCTGTGGTACATATACACGATGGAGTATTACTCAGCCATTAAAAAGAATACATTTGAATCAGTTCTAATGAGGTGGATGGAACTGGAGCCTATTATACAGAGTGAAGTTAGCCAGAAAGAAAAACACAAATACAGTATACTAACGCATATATATGGAATTTAGAAAGATGGTAACAATCACCCTGCTTATGAGACAGCAAAAGAGACACTGATGTATAGAACAGACTTTTGGACTCTGGGACTGGGAGAGGGTGGGACGATTGGGGAGAATAGCATTGAAATATGTATAATATCATATCTGAAACGAGTCAGTCCAGGTACGATGCCCGATAACAGATGCCTGGGACTGGAGCACTGGGATGACCTGGAGGGATGGTGTGGGAGGGGGGAGGGAGGAGGGTTCAGGATGGGGAGCACGTGTATTCTGGTGGCGGATCCATCTCGATGTATAGTAAAAGTAATACAATATTGTAAAGTTAAGAAAAATTAAAAAAATAATAATAATAATAAAAAAAAGGAGAAAAAAATAAAATAAAAATAAAACCAGCTTGAACATCTGAAAGTTCACAGTTCACATATTATTGAAACCTTCCTTGGAGAATTTTGAGCATTACTTTACTAGTGTGTGAGATGAATGCAATTGTGTGGTAGTTTGAGTATTCTTTGGTATTGCCTTTCTTTGGGATTGGAATGAAAACTGAACTTTTTCAGTCCCATGGCCACTGATGAGTTTTCCAAATTTGCTGGCATATTGAGTGCAGCACTTTCACAGCATCATCTTTCAGGATTTGAAATAGTTCAACTGGAATTCCATCATCTCCACTAACTTTATTTGTGGTGATGTTTCCTTCCTAAGGCCCACTTGACTAACATTCCAGGATATCTGGCTCTAGGTGAGTGATCACACCATCGTGATTATCTGGATCGTGAAGATCTTTTTTGTACAGTTCTTCTGTGTATTCTTGCCACCTCTTCTTAATATCTTCTGCTTTGGTTAGGTCCATACGACTTCTATCCTTTATTGAGCCCATCTTTGCATGAAAGGTTCCCTTGGTATCTCTAATTTTCTTGAAGAGATCTCTAGTCTTTCCCATTCTATTGTTTTCCTCTATTTCTTTGCATTGATCGCTGAGGAAGGCTTTCTTGTCTCTCCTTGCTATTCTTTGGAATTCTGCATTCAAATGGGTATATCTTTCCTTTGCTCCTTTGCTTTTTGCTTCTCTTCTTTTCACAGCTGTTTGTAAGGCCTCCTCAGTCAGCCATTTTGCTTTTTTGCATTTCTTTTTCTTGGGGATGTCTTGATCCCTGTCTTCTGAAATCGTCAAAAAAATCCATCAATAGCTCATCAGACACTCTAGCTATCAGATCTAGTCCCTTAAATCTATTTCTCACTACCACTTTATAATCATAAGGGATTTGATTTAGGTCATACCTGAATAGTCTAGTGGTTTTCCCCACTTTTTCAATTTGAGTCTGAATTTGGCAGTAAGGAGTTCATGATCTGAGCCACAGTCAGCTCCCAGTCTTATTTTTGCTGACCGTATAGTTTCTCCATCTTTGGCTGCAAAGAATATAATCAATCTGATTTTGGTGTTGACCATCTGGTGCCGTCCATGTGTAGAGTCTTCTCTTGTGTTGTTGGAAGAGGGTGTTTGCCATGATCAGTGCATTTTCTTGGCAAAACTCTATTAACCTTTGTCTTGCTTCATTCTGTACTCCAAGGCCAAATTTGCCTATTACTCCAGGTGTTTCTTGACTTCCTACTTTTGCATTCCAGTCCCCTATAATGAAAAGGACATCTTTTTTGGGTGTTAGTTCTAAAAGCAGGAAACAAAGTCCCTTGTGTCTCCCGTATTCCTTGGTCTTTCTTATTTCCTTTCTTATCTCAAAATTTGGCCCAGATTTTCTAAAATTCAATCATTTGTATTTTACCTTCACAACTTTGCCAACTGAACTCTTACAGAAATGATGGATAGATAGTTAAATAGATAGACAGGCAACATATAGATAAATAGATTTGGAAAGATATATATATATATCATATATATATATATATACATGAGTAGCTAGATAGATATAGATATTGATAAATACATATGTAGGTAGATAATCTGTTGTGAACTAACCCACTTTTCATAACCTTTTACTTGTCCTAATCAATAATAGTGATGGGCTACTTACATATTTTTTCTGGTATATATTAAAAAATCACTAAACTACTATGTATAAAACATATTAGATACAAGGGTATACTGTACAGCACAAGGAATATAGCCAATATTTTATAACTTAGAGTATAAAAATATTGAATCACTATATTGTACATCTGAAACTAATATAATATTATAAATCAACTATAATTTTAAAAATGAAAATAGTCTATATTTCTTGATATTAATTTTTTAAGTTCTCCATGTTTGAATATTTATCAGGGATTCTTCTCTTTTGATAGTATGCTGACATTCATTTATCACAGATGTATATGTTGGATAATATATGATATAGTTTATCTGTTCCTCTATTACAAACATTTAGGTTATTACTGGATTATTGTAATTAAGATGAAACTTTAAAAAGCAACTAGTTACATTAAAAAAAAACTTGAAAATTGAAAATGATCTAGAACCATTTAAAATGATCTTAACTATAACTTTTTAAGAAACAGTGACTTATAACAGTGGTTCTCAATACTGGAATATCAGATCACCTGAGAAGACTTTTTTTTAATTCTAATGTCCAAATCTCACTCAGACCTATTAAATATGAATGAGGCTCTGAGAACAATAATATATTTAAAATAGAAAAAAATAATTATGCAGAAGCTTCTCATTCTAATTTGTGAAGTGCATGAAAACCTCAAGGTAGACATTTACAATAAAAATGTTTAACTGACTTGGGGCTTCTCCCTTTTCATCAGGAATTTATGAACTAGCATTCGAATTCTACTATAATTGATAGTTCTAACAAAACTTTTAATTTAAAAAAGATCAGTTTTTTTGCTATAGATTTAATTTTTCAAAGTTCTGCATGAAAAAATCTTTATAGAGAAATATACAGCTCTTAATGTTCCTTCCCTGGTGGCTCAGATGGTAAAGCGTCTGCCTACAATGTGGGAGACCCGGGTTCAATCCCTGGGTTGGGAAGATCTCCTGGAGAAGGAAATGGCACCCCACTCCAGTACCCTTGCCTGGAAAATCCCATGGACGGAGAAGCCTGGTAGGCTACAGTCCATGAGATCGAAAAGAGTCGGACACGACTGAGTGACTTCACTTCAATGTTCCTCCACTGTAAGTCTGTAAGTCACATTATGGACATACAAGGAGGCCTGGCATGCTACGGTTCATGGGGTCGCAAAGAGTCGGACACGACTGAGTGACTGATCTGATCTGACAAGTCCTCTAAGAACAAAAACTTGATCTTTCTCACATCGATGCAACTATGTATCCAAGGTTTCAAACAGCATCTGGCATATAGCAAACACTCAAATGGTCATCACATAAATAAATGAATAAGTAAATACACAGGACACTAATAATACATAGAATACAAATTATGTCAAAAACATTTTATCATTTCTTCCTCTCTCAGTTGAACCTCATCATCTCTACTGTATTTGCTTTGAGGCTTTCTGATACAATTTGAAAGCTAAATACTGACATTTTCCAATACTTCGTGCATGCTTGCTCAGTTGTGTCTGACCCTTTGCGACCCTGTGAACTGTAGCCTTCCAGGCTCCTCTGTCCATGGAATTTTCTAGGCAAGGATACTGGAGTGGGTTGCCATTTCCTACTCCAGAAGATATTCCCAACCCAGAGAGCAACCCAAGTCTCCTGATTCTCCTGCTTTGGCAGGCAGATTCCTTACCACTGAGCCACCTGCTGCTGCTGCTGCTGCTGCTGCTGCTAAGTCACTTCACTCATGTCCGACTCTGTGCGACCCCATAGACAGCAGCCCTCCAGGCTCCCCCGTCCCTGGGATTCTCCAGGCAAGAACACTGGAGTGGGTTGCCATTTCCTTCTCCAATGCATGAAAGTGAAAAGTGAAAGTGAAGTCGCTCAGTCATGTCCAACTCGTAGTGACCCCATGGACTGCAGCCTACCAGGCTCCTCCATCCATGAGATTTTCCAGGCAAGAGTACTGGAATGGCTTGCCATTGCCTTCTCTGGAGCCACCTGAGAAGCCCTCTAATATTTCATCCCTTACTAAAAAGTAAAGTAATAGTGAGAGATTAAATGCCTCCTTAATAATCTGTTTTAACTGTACATGCATTGGTTTTTGCAAGGTGAGGAGCTGTCATCAATTTTAGAAGAGGTAATTGCTTCTAACCATTTTAGCTGAACTGGCAGCATTTCACTCATATCCAAGCCACTGTCCAGTGCCCAGTACATAGTTAAGTGTCCAATAAATCTTTCACTCATATTTGAACAAACATGACTTGAGACATAATCAAAACACTTTTTAGTGGATGTTACCCCCACCACCAGAGGAAAGCTTGGGAAGGTTCCATCCACATCTCCTGCAGTCTTTCAGTCTTCCCAGTTGCATTAACATCCATAGGATTCATTCTCTTAATCCGTAAAATAAAAGGCTGGTGCTACATAATAGCCAGCCAGTAGAAACCAGTAGTTTCTACTTCTAACATCCTCTTTCTCCAAGTGTACAATTTAGTGGTATTAAGTATATTCATATTACTTCTCTATTACTAACATTCTAATTGTTATGACAAAAATTTTCTGTATCTGACCTGGATATGTCTTAGCTTTGTTTTCTCATTCATAATTTCAGGAAAGGGGTTGACACTTTGCATTTTCATAGAGATCCTGCTATGAATATAAATACTGACCTCACCCAACTTATCCAGTAAGAACAGGGTCTGTGCATGCAGTAGATCTTGATAGAACTGAAATTATTTATCTTTTAACTTTTTTAGCTGTACCATGTAGCACGCAGGATCTTAATTCCTGACCAGGGATCAAACCTATGCTCCCTGCATTGGGATCACTGGACCTCTAAGGAAGTCCAACGAAGCTGAAATTACTAACTTACAGACAATAACATACGTAAAAGCTGCCTGATTATTTTAATGTTCTCTTGTCAGACACTAACCTCTTTCCTTTCATTTGAGAAAGTTTTAGCTTCCATTTCATTAACATATGTATGGAACATGATTTCTTCCTCTCCATTAAGCTTTTGCATCAGATCAGATCAGTCGCTCAGTTCAGTCGTATCTGACTCTTTGCTACCCAATGAATCAGAGCATGTCAGGCCTCCCTGTCCATCACCAACTCCCAGAGTTCACCCAGACTCATGTCCATCGAGTCAGTGATGCCATCCAGCCATCTCATCCTCTGTCGTCCCCCTCTCCTCTTGCCCCCAATCCCTTCCAGGATCAGAGTCTTTTCCAATGAGTCAACTCTTCTCATGAGGTGGCCAAAATACTGGAGTTTCAGCTTTAACATGAGTCCTTCCAATGAACACCTAGGCCTGATCTCTTTTAGGATGGACTGGTTGGAACTCATTGCAGTCCAAGGAACTCTCAAGAGTCTTCTCCAACACCACAGTGAAAAAGCATCAATTGTTCGGCACTCAGCCTTCTACACAATCCAACTCTCAACGTCCATACATACCACAGGAAATCCATAGCCTTTACTAGGGGAACCTTTGTTGGCAAAGTAATGTCTCAGCTTTTGAATATGCTATCTAGGTTGGTCATAACTTTCCTTCCAAGGAGTAAGTGTCTTTTAATTTCATGGCTGCAGTCACCATCTGCAGTGATTTTGGAGCCCCCCCCAAAAAAGTCTGACCCTGTTTTCACTGTTTCCCCATCTTTTTCTCGTGACGTGATGGGACCGGATGCCATGATCTTCATTTTCTGAATGTTGAGCTTTAAGCCAACTTTTTCACTCTCCACTTTCACTTTCATCAAGAGGCTTTTTAGTTCCTCTTCACTTTCTGCCATAAGGGTGGTGTCATCTGCATATCTGAAGTTATTGATATTTCTCCCAGCAATCTTGATTCCAGCTTGTGTTTCTTCCAGTCCAGTGTTTCTCATGATATACTCTGCATATAAGTTAAATAAACAGGGTGACAATATACAGCCTTGACGTACTCCTTTTCCTATTTGGAACCAGTCTGTTGTTTCATGTCCAGTTCTAACTGTTGCTTCTTGACCTGCATACAAATTTCTCAAGAGGCAGATCAGGTGGTCTGGTATTCCCATCTCTTTCAGAATTTTCCAGTTTATTGTGATGCACACAGTCAAAGGCTTTGGCATAGTCAATAAAGTAGAAATAGATGTTTTTATGGAACTCTCTTGCTTTTTCCATGATCTAGCGGATGTTGGCAATTTGATCTCTGGTTCCTCTGCCTTTTCGAAAACCAGCTTGAACATCAGGAATTTCACAGTTCACATATTGCTGAAGCCTGGCTTGGAGAATTTTGAGCATTACTTTACTAGCATGTGAGATGAGTGCATAGATGTCATCAAATTAGCAAATACGACTATCTTTTATACAACTGACAGAGAGAGATATATTGGAAACTTCCCTTGTGACCACTACAAATTTGTCATGTAAAGAGCTGGTGCTCACATTTTATGAAGTTCATAAGTGAGTGACTACAAAATACTGGCAGCTTAACTATGGTGATGTCTCTAATTGAGGCATCATGGGCTGCTACAATTACAGTGTCTCTGATGCTCTTTTCTTCAGAATTGAACCAGAGTCAGTTCCTGCCATACTTTGCAGACAGAGGACAAAACAATGTTAGTCTTCTGCACTTGGCTTCATATATGAAGTCCAAACTTTAGATTTTTTTTATCTTGAAAAACAAGGTCAGACAGAAGTCTTTTTGGTTCCATATTGCTAAGCCAGTAATGAAAAATACAAACTAAAAATCCATTCTATTTTCCAAATGAAAGGAAAACACAACTCTGGTGAATAACAGCCAAGAAACGGAACCATAGCCTGAGGGAACAGGAAGGATAAACATGGCACCGTAGTGTTTGGAGCAGTACTGTTATGGGATACAGATGTCACTGGTGCCCATTCCTTTCAGAGAGTACATATTAGACTAGAAATAGGGATGCGTGGGTCGTGACAAATCATCCTCATGTGAAACCAGGATAAAACCCATTGCCCTTTGTTTCTATTTCAGGGGAAACTAGCCAAGAGGTTAATGAGGAACTAAGGACATTAGATCACATCCTTTTTATCCATATTCGTTTATTTACTCTTTATTTTGTATCATAGATTGTTAACAGGCAGATGCATGTCAGCATTGTGCTAGCCTCTGGCAACACAGTGTAGCCACCAATAAGCTGAAATCAAGTTGGGAAATAGCCGCCCATATGGTTTAGTATAATATAAAGCTTCCTGGAGATCATGATCTCTGGATTAATTTTGCTTTACTTTAATACTGAACAGAAATTTAATTCCCTAGATCATATTGCATCACCCTTGTAAAATTTGTTCTTTGCTAACACATACATATACATCCATACTAATTACTAAATGATGAGTGTAAATTAAGCTTTGAGGGAAGGGGAGGTAAAGATGGTATGAAAGTGGGAATGGTGTCAAGCCAAACAGAAGAACTTGCATGAGCAAAGACTCAGAGAAACAGTTGAGTGAACTGAGCAGATTACCAGTGGTTTTGAGTGGTTGGAATGCAGAAGAAATTAAGTAAGAGGATCATATAATTTATTGTCCAAAGTCGGACACTTCTAAAAGTGAAGGAGGATGTTAAAATAATTAAAATTATATAATTTAAAATATTTATAAATTGTCATAAATTATTTTTTAATATTGGTGAACCTACAACACGTTTTCAACAACTATTTTCAAAAATAAAATTCTTTCAAAAACTGAAATAAGATAATCTTTGTACATTAAAACAAAAAAGATCTACTATTGGCTATCTGAATGTTACCAAGTATAACATAAAGCATAATTATTCTTTTTTAATTATTCATTTTAATAGGAGAATAATTACTTAATAATATTGCATTGGTTTTTGCCATACATCAACATGAATCAACCATACGTATGTCCCTTCCCTCCTAAACCTCCCTCCCATCTCCCACCCAATCTCACCCTTCTAGGTTGTCACAAAGTATCAGGTTTGAGCTCCTTGCAACAAACAGCAAATTCCCACTGACTATCTATTTTACATATGGTAATGAATATATTTCAATGTTACTCTATTTGTCCTACCCACTCCCTCCTTCACTGTGTCCACAAGTCTGTTCTTCATGTCTGCATCTCTGTGGCTGCCTGAAAAATGGGTTCATCAGTACCATCTTTCCAGATTCCATGTACATGCATTAATGCACAATATTTGTTTTTCTCTTTCTGACTTACTTCATTCTGTATAAAAGGCTCTAGGTTCATCCACCTCACTAAAACTGACTCAAATGCATTCCTGTTTATGACAGAGTAATATTCCATTGTATATATGTATCATATATTTGTATATATGATACATACAAATATTTGAGTTTAATTACTTGGCAACATTAAATACTTCTTTACTCCCTGAGACCGAAAGGTTGAACAATCCCTACTCATCTTTTTTTCTAATTAGAAAGTACTCTGCACTGTGTCTTTGAAAGGGAGATAATAATTAAATGGTATGTGATAGTTGTACACACGCAGCACAAGTTATACTTATATTATGCCTGGAAAGGCCTGAATGAAGGAAGGTGATTATTATTGATTGTCTTTCAGATTTAGCTACATATTATAAGGAGAACTCTCTTTAATAATATATATGCCACTCAGCATTACTAGAAAAGCTGGAAGTACAAAGTAGAGTAAATACATCCGACCTTATTCAACTGCAACTATTAATAATATTTTATTTAATAAAATGAAAAATTCTGCACAAATACTAAAACAGGAACAGCTTTCTGATAGCCTTCATAAATCTGAATTGTTCTAGGCAAAGTGGATATGAGAGCAGCTGACAATTAAGGAACATACAAAGCTGGACAAGGAAGCAAAGGCCAGATTCAGATCCTAGAGGACCTCATACACTTTGTAAGGAAACTTGGAATTAATAAAGGGGAAGCCATTGCAGAACTGCAGAGAGAACTGCATTTAGATAGAATACTCTGGCTGCTTTTGGAAGATGAATTTTGAGGAAGCACAGATATTATATTGTTAGTATAGAGATAGCAAACTGGAAACCCATGATAGCACACTAGAACCTGCATCCAATCTATATCAGTTCAGTTCAGTTCAGTCTCTCAGTCAAGTCTGACTCTTTGCGACCCCATGAACCGCAGCATGCCAGGCCTCCCTGTCCATCACCAACTCCCGAAGTCTACCCAAACCCATGTCCACTGAGTCGGTGATGCCATCCAACCATCTCATCCTCTGTCATGCCCGTCCCTTCCTGCCCTCAATCTTTCCCAGCATCAGGGTTTTTTCAAATGAGTCAGCTGTTTGCATCAGGTGGCCAAAGTACTGGAGTTTCAGCTTCAACATCAATCCTTCCAATGAACACCCAGAACTGATCTCCTTTAGGATGGACTGGTTGGATCTCCTTGCAGTCCAAAGGACTCTCAAGAATCTTCTCCAATACCACAGTTCAAAGCATCAATTCTTCGGTGCACAGCTTTCTTTATAGTCTGACTCTCACATCCATACATGACCACTGGAAAAACCATAGCCTTGACTAGACTGACCTTTGTCAGCAAAGTAATGTCTCTGTTTTTGAATATGCTATCTAGGTTGGTCATAACTTTCCTTCCAAGGAGTAAGTGTCTTTTAATTTCATGGCTGCAATCACCATCTGCAGTGATTTTGGAGCCCCAAAAAATAAAGTCAGCAATTGTTTCCACTGTTTCTCCATCTGTTTGCCATGAAGTGATGGGACCAGATGCCATGATATTAGTTTTCTGAATGTTAAGCTTTAAACCAACTTTTTCACTCTCCACTTTCACTTTCATCAAGAGGCTCTTTAGTTCTTCTTCATTTTCTGCCATAAGGGTGGTGTCATCTGCATATCTGAGGTTATTGATATTTTTCACGGCAATCTTGATTCCAGCCTGTACTTCATCCAGCACAGGGCTTCTCATGATGTATTGTGCGTATAAGTTAAATAACCAGGGTGACAATATACAGCCTTGATGTACTCCTTTTCTTATTTGGAACCAGTCTGTTCCATGTCCAGTTCTAACTGTTGCTTCCTGACTTGCATACAGGTTTCTCAAGAGGCAGGTCAGGTGGTCTGGTATTCCCATCTCTTTCAGAATTTTCCACAGTTTATGGTGATCCACACAGTCAAAGGCTTTGGCATAGTCAATAAAGCAGAAATAGATGTTTTTCTGGAACTCTTTTGCTTTTTCCATGATCCAGCAGATGTTGGCAATTTGATCTCTGGTTCCTCTGCCTTCCTAAAACCAGCTTGAACATTTGAAAGTTCACAGTTCACATATTGCTGAAGCCTGGCTTGGAGAATTTTGAGCATTACTTGACTAGCATGTGAGATGAGTGCAATTTTGCAGTAGTTTGAGCATTCTTTGGCATTGCCTTTCTTTGGGATTGGAATGAAAACTGACCTTTTCCAGTCCTGTGGCCACTGCTGTTTTCCAAATTTGCTGGCATATGGAGTGCAGCACTTTCACAGCATCATCTTTCAGGATTTGAAATAGCTCAACTGGAATTCTATCACCTCGCTATATATTTTTTTGTTTTGATTTGTTTTGTTTTGTTCTTTGCTTGCTCAGTGCTTAATATGCACTGCATTTAACAAACTGAATTCACAATCTAAGCAATTAAAAAGTAGGGAATTTCAAATACAATTTGGATTGTTTACTTCTATTGATAAATTGCAAGATCTGGTATTATAAATTTGCTTTTCTGGATGAGAAACAATAGTTGGGAGAAACTGAGTGGCGGCTGCCCTTCAGAGTATGGAATACTCTCCAACTTGATGTCCTGACCGACTTTCACGAACATATACTAAATCCCTGGGCCTGTGGCATATGAGTTGAGAACTTTCAGTATACATAACTTTTGACATGAGCAACACTTGATAAAAATGGTCATAATAAAGCATCTATCTGAGCCAGGAATGGAATTCTCATCAAGTGTGCCACCTTAATGGCACAAAAATGTGGACTAGACAAGCTTTAGGTACAGGCAGGGGTAATACCCATTCATACAATCATTTTAAACATTATTTTGACCTTGTTACAAAACCACACAATTTAACATTGCCAGTAAAAGACCAAAATGTAGAAGAATTTCTCCCTGAAATTGCAAGATATAACTTTCCAGAAAGAAATATCATTTCAATTACAGTTCACGGGCAACTCCAAGGTAACTAGAATGGAGTAAATCCATTCACCTCCTCCTTTGTTTGGCCCAGTGCCTCACTGAGATATGAAATATGTAGAGTTTCAAGAGGAATTTCTCAAATGAAGTCACCAGCCATAACCTTTCCTACCCCTGGTAGGAAAGGTCATTAACTCCTCTTTTCCAGGACCCATATAATCTGTGACTTCTACTTTTCTGAGTACTTATGTAATGGCTATTCACTTTATTAAGACATTTAGCCAAAAAGAAATTATGCTATTATAGAAGGTGAAAGAGTAAAATAAAAAGGGCATATGCTTTATGTCAACACTACTGTACCCTTGGGGCCCTCTTGTGGAATTGTTACAGGCTACAGGAAGAATATTTAACTCCTTTTAATCCTTTATGAAGCCTCTCATGATCTGCCTATCACACTACAGACCCTTCTCCAGACCCTTCTGCCCCCAACTCAGTCCCCAGTTGTACTTAACTGCTTTCATCTCCTCAAATACATCATGTTCTCCCTTTCTGTGTTCTGCACACATTCTCGCCCCAACTTAGAACACTTTCACAACTACCCCTCCCATTTGCTGTGTATTATCTATTATTGTTTAATGACTAAAACCTGTCTGACTCTTTTTCAACCCCATGGACTGTAGCCCACCAGGCTCCTCTGTCCATGGGATTTCCCAGGCAAGAATACTAGAGTGAGTGGGTTGCCACTTCCCTCTCCAGGGGATCTTCCCAACCCAGGGATCAAACTCACATCTCCTGCATTGGCAGGCAGATTCTTTACCACCAAGCCACCAGGGAAGCCCATATTATCTATTTGCTATCTAACAATTAAACAAACTTAGCAGCTTTACAGGAGAAGGCAATGGCACCCCACTCCAGTACTTCTGCCTGGAAAATCCCATGGATGGAGGAGCCTGGTAGGCTGTAGTCCATGGGGTCGCTGAGGGTCGGACACGACTGAGCAACTTCACTTTCACTTTTCACTTTCCTGCATTGGAGAAGGAAATGGCAACCCACTCCAGTGTTCTTGCCTGGAGGATCCCAGGGACAGGGAAGCCTGGTGGGCTGCCGTCTATGGGGTCACACAGAGTCAGACATGACTGAAGTGACTTAGCAGCAGCAGGTTTACACAAGTCATACTTATTATCTCATAGTTTCTGTGGGTCAGGAATCTAGAAACAGCTCAGCTAGGAGGTTCTGGCTCAGGGCTTCTTATGAGGTTACAGTCAAGCTGTTGTCCAGGATTGCTGCACTATGGGATAGAAAATCCACTTCCCAGATGGCACAGTCACATGGCTATAGGCAGCAAAGCTCAGTTCCTTGCTAGCTACTGGCAAAGGCCTCAGCTGCCTGTCATGTGAGCCTCCTACATGATAGACTAAGTGTCCTAACAGCATGCCAGCTGACTTCTCCCAAAACAAGAAACCTTAGAGAGAGCAAGGCAAAAGCTTTGTGTCTTTTACAATCTCATCTCTGAAGTGAAACCCCACTTTGGCCATATTCTTTTACTGAAAATGAGTCAATAAGCCTAAGCTACACTCAAAGGAGGAAAATTAAGCTCCACCTCTCAAATTTCAGCCTGGATGATTATTTCCTGGGTTAGTTTTTTAATTCTCTTAGGGGCTGGTCTCTCCCTGAGCTCTCAGAAGGTACCTCTCCTAAGAGGTACTACATTTTTGGAATCATTCCCTATTTGATGGTCTGTCTTTTGCAGCAGAAAGTAAACAACCTGAAGGCAAGGACCTTGTCTTGCCCACAGTTGTTCCTCCAAGCCTGTCACAGTGTGTGGCCTTTGGTAGGCAGTCAACAAAAGCCTGCTGAAAAATAAATCAAGCCATTCAAAGAGGCACTTTTCCTACCTTCCCATATAATAAGTAGGGGAAGAAATAAGTTTTATCATGCACCTCCTGCTGTGCAGTGCACTTTGTATACATATTTCACATTTAGTGATTGATGGAACCTTTGGTAGAAGCATAATTATTTGGTAGAAAAGAATGAAGAATTGTACTTTTACACTCTCTTGACTTTTTTATAACTGCAAAATCTTGGACAGCTTATTTAGACTCTTGGAACTTCAGCTTCCGCTGGAAAAAATTAAAGGATACAGTAATAATTGCCTTGCCAACTAACATGGTTTCAGTTCAGTTCAGTTCAGTCACTCAGTCGTGTCCGACTCTTTGTGACCCCATGAATCGCAGCACACCAGGCCTCCCTGTCCATCACCAACTCCCGGAGTTCACCCAAACTCATGTGCATCAAGTCAGTGATGCCATCCAGCCATCTCATCCTCTGTCGTCCCCTTCTCCTCCTGCCCCCAATCCCTCCCAGCATCAGGGTCTTTTCCAATGAGTCAACTCTTCGCATGAGGTGGCCAAAGTATTGGAGTTTCAGCCTCAACATCGGTCCTTCCAATGAACACCCAGGACTGGTCTCCTTTAGGATGGACTGGTTGGATCTCCTTGTAGTCCAAGGGACTCACAAGAGCCTTCTCCAACACCACAGTTCAAAAGCATCAATTCTTCAGTGCTCAGCTTTCTTCACAGTCCAACTCTCACATCGTGAAGATCAAATATGACAATGTAAATGAAAAGGTATAAACCATAAAACATCATACAAATATAATACATAAATATTATTATTTCTCAAATTCCATAGAGTATGGATGACCCTGCCAAACATGAAGAAGGTGCTTCCACCTTTGGAAAGTTAAACAAAGATAAAACTCCTACCCCAGTGACAACTAATATTTTAATTCATTTAATATTGATGAGTTTCTACCATGTGTGTGTTCGAGGCGTAGCCCAGGTGCTCAGATACTTGTGTCTTCAATTAAATCCAAGGCTGCTACAGAGTTTTCAAAATATTTTAGTATAGAGTTATTATAAGTTCATATGTAGAAATTACTGAGGTAGGCTGCCAAAACAACAGTGCAAACAGTGGACTCGAGGCCTTGGTCATTTATTGAGTCAAATGTCTACTAATGCCTGCTTTTACTGTGATCTTAGTCTCCTCTCAGGGCAGAAAATGTTGTTTCCTGGCATTCAGCAAGTGCTTAATGTTGAACAGAATTAAATAAATGTCCCTTGTACAAGAATCACTGTTGCTATATCTCAATCACTATAGAGATGGAATGGCTGAGGTTTCCAATCTGGCTGCCTCATTTTGCAGAGAAAGAAATAGAAACTCAATAGGTTAGGTCCCAAGATCATACAGGCAGGCAAGAACAGGGTTTAGACTCCAAATAAATCTTCTGATTCCCAGTTCTGTGCTGTTTCACCATGGTGTGCATTACCTTTAGCCAATACTGTGCTCTATTCTGGAGCCTATTAATAGAAATAGCCTTGCCACTGTCTCTGCACTTGTAAAATGATGAAAATAACACTGATTTACCTAAAAGGCTTGCACAAAGGACTGTAAAATAATGTCAATAAAGTACTTAACAAATTTCACAAATTATTCCAATTATAAAGATTATGCCCAAAATTTATAAACAAGAAGCAGAGGTACATCTAATTTTTCAACTACTGGAAAACTTCAGCTTTAATGCAACAATTGAAACTGTCCATGAAAGGAACTCTGATGAAGGGGAATGTTACAGTCCCCTTCTTGGTATAACAAGGCCTAGGGTGGGCAAAGTGTCCTAAGTACCACAGGAGGAAATTAGCACAGACTGTGCCTTCATTTTGGTTTTCCTGATCATTATTTTCCTAATCTTTAGTGTCTTTATTTTCCTGATCATTAAAGGACAACAGTATTCCACTAAGGAAAATACGTGCTTTATATCACATAGTCACTATGCTGTGGGTCAGTTCTCCAAACTCCACTATTCTGATGACTTTGAAGGAAGATTATTCACAATCCGCCTTAGTTTCCTTGAAAAGACACAATACTCTGGAAGCTAATCTGGAAATATTTCAACCCCTTCCCAATATCTTCTTCCAGCTATACTGTCATTACTTCCCTTGAACTCCTGATCTTGAACTTGCAACTCTTATGTAAAATGGTAATATTCTTTATGGAGCATGATTAAGAGTAAATCATCCATGGCACCTCTGGCAAATAGTTAGCCATGCTGGGGGTACATCAGCTCTTTTAAAAGAGTCTGGCCCTGAGGTGGAAACTGTCAAAAGACAGAAGTTTGGTTACACAGGAGAGTTACACTGCTCATCAGTCGACATAAAATGTGATTCATTTTATTAGGCAGAAAAACATTCACTGATTCCATTTTCTCAGCTCTTTGGAGAAACGCATTCTAATCTGTTTTTCTGAGTTTCAAGTGATTAAACCTTCAATATGCCTGGCATTTTAGGAAAGAAGCTATAACCTGAACTGAAGGTAAATGGATTTATTATGAGGGCTTTGCTACTAGCCATGTCACACATTAAAGCAAAATCAACACACAAAGTGGTGACAAAACAGTGTGGAGGTTAAGACAAAATTTTTAACATAAGAACTTGGTTTAAAAGCAAGCTTTTCACTTGGCAATGCGTGAACCAGGGATGAAAGTTTAAAACTTGCTTATAAAATGCAGATAAAACACCCAACCTGATGGCAACATTGAAAAGATAAGGAAAATAACTCGAGATCATTAATGTAGTGGCCACAACATACTAAGTGCTGAATAAATTAGTTCTTTTTTTGTTGTTGTTGCACTGGGTCTTTATGGCTGGACATGGGCTTTCTCTAGTCGTGAAGAGTGGGGGCCACTCTTCTTTGCGGTGCACAGGTTTCTCATTATGTTGGTTTCTCTTGTTGTGGAGCACAGGCTCTAGGCACTTCAGCTTCAGTAGCTGTGACACACAGGCTCAGTAGCTGTGGCTTGAGGGTCAGAGAGCGTGGGCTCAGAAGTTGTGATGCAAGGGCTCTAGATGCCCCAAGGCACGTGGAATCATCCCAGATCAGGGATCGAACCCATGTTGCCTGCATTAGCAGGCAGATTCTTATCCACTGCATCACCAAGGAACTCCAAATTGTGGCTTTTATTATTACATTTAATAAAACCAAAGACCACTTTTTCTTTAAATAGTGTTCCCTGTTCTTTAAGATTTCAAAAAGCTTTGCAATGTATACTTAACTTTCACCATAAATATGTGATGGATCAATCACAAAATTGATCTAAACTCCCTAAGCCTATTAATGAACTGAGAACATTTATTCCTGTCCCTAAGTTTGGGTCTCGGCTATTGTTCAGACACAAAGCTCTGAACTTCCAGCATATACATGGAACTAGATGTAAGCTCTGTCTCTTCTTTCATTGGGCACATTCAAGCATTAGTCTGAAAAGCTCTGTGATGATCTGAAAAGCTCAAAGAGTGGGGCTTTGAGTGTGCTTGGAATTTCTTCTGATACAGTCTATTTACAAAATTCAGAGCTATACAGCCCCAAAATTACTTCACGACAAATCCTCTTCCTCAGTCAATACAAATTTCACCATTATGCAGAGAAAAATGCCAACAGAGCAAAAATCCCGGGTAATCTCATTCGATAATATTTTGTTAGCCAATTTAATTTGCTTTCCTCCCTTATGAATAAGCCTAATGACATAAGTATAATGCAGAATGAAAAATTACAATAGTACTTTTAGTGTCATGGCAAACAGCCAATTCCTCCAAATTAAGGTTGCCAGATAAAATACAGGAGGCCTAGTTAAATTTGAATTTATGATAAACAATAAATGCATTCTTTTAGTATAAGTATGTTCTAAGTAAGCCTTGGCCTCTGGAGGTGGACTTAGAAAAATCATCAAGGGTATCCTTTCAAATATACATTTGGGACATACAGATTTAACTGTGTGCCCTATATTTTTATTTGTTAAATCTGTCAGTCTTATTGCAACTTAACTGAATCATACTAACCTTTATAGTTACTTATCATATAATTCCTTGCTTATGCTCAGTTGCTTAGTCTTGTCTGAGTCTTTGCAACCCTTTGGACTATAGCTTGCCAGGCTCCTCTATCCATGGGATTCTCCAGGCAAGAATTCTGGAGTGGGTTGCCATTTCCTCCTCCCGGGGGATCTTCCTGACTCAGGAATTGAACCTGGGTCTCCTACGTCTCTTGCATTGTAGCCAAATTCTTTACTACTGAGCCACTGGAGAAGCTCATAATTCCTTGATCACCCTTCAAAAAATCACATTCTGAGACCTCTTCAGACCTTTTCCAGTACTTGATTATTTTAGAGAGATGATAAAAATTATAGATTGGAAATTTATTAATGCAATCACTTTTGTAACTTGATTTTATATAATTACCATTTGTATTAATGATAACTTCATAAAAGGAAAGTATAAAAATACGGCTTAAGCATGCAAAGATAATCAAGAAGTAAATAGTCCAGTGTAGGCTTCTGGGAACCAGAGAGAGAGATGCTTTACCCTTATGATTGGAACCAGCTGGATTTTTTTTTTTTTAATTAAGGTCCTTGACCATTTAGACATGAAGAAACTTTCCATTTCAAATCCTGGACTGTTTTCATCAATGATGTCAAGGCAGAGAACTGAATATTTTAGATCTGAAATGAAATCAATATCATGTCATCATAGACTGAAAGGTCAAACTTCAGCCATGTTGATTTTGGACATAATCAGATTCATTCCATCAAGGTTTTAAGGCTTCTGTTCTGCCTTCTGTTGGATGATAAAGAGATGAGATGAAAAGGGGAAGTTGCTCAGTTGTGTCCGACTCTTTGCAACCCCATGGACTATATAGTCCATGGAATTCTCCAAGCCAGAATACTGGAGTGGGTAGCCTATCCCTTCTACAGGGGATCTTCCCAATTCAGGGATCAAACACAGATCTCCCACATTACAGGCAGATTCTTTGTCAGCTGAGCCAGCAGGGAAGCTCAAGAATACAGGAGTGAGTAGCCTATCCCTTCTTCAGGGGATCTTCCCAACCCAGGAATCAAAGTGGGGTCTCCTGCATTGCAGGCAGATTCTTTACCAGCTGAGCTACCTGGGAAGCCTGATAAAAGATGAATTCTGAGAAATTCATTCCAAATCCCAGTGAACAGTCACAATGTAGTTTCTAAAGGCAGTTCCAACAGAGGGAGGCCTCCTTGTGCATCTGAATTGTTCAGTGCGTGAGAGGAGACTTACTCAGATGCAGCAGTGAGCCTCACATGTGACCTTTGTTGCCTGAGGTTCTTCAAGCCTCAGGTGGGTAATCATCTTCATGACCTCTGGCCTCTGAACTCTTCACTGGAGGATTCCAAGTCCTGCATTTCCTGTACAGTCCCTAGTGGATTTTGATCCCAAATGAGTAAGATCCAATCCTTGACCTCAGAATTGTGTGGGGTCAGCAGAGCTACTGTCTCAGTCATCAACACTTCTCTATTCATGACTGATGTGATTTTACCCATCTCCTTGACACTTATCCTGGGAAAAGACCTCCTAGCTAGCCCCGCTTGATCTATCTTGGGAGGGGGACATCTTTGTGGACCCCTCCCCAGTGGAACCACTTTTTATTTCCCCACAAAACAAATAAAAACAGACACACAGATCACTGAAACAAAACAGACATCCCAGAAATCAACCGACACACATATTGACAATTAATTTACAACAAAGGAACCAAGAACATACAATAGGGAAATGACATTCTCATTAATAAATGGTGTGGGGAACACTAGACAGTCACATGAAAAAAAAAAAAAAAGAAACTAGACCACCATTTTAGAAACTACCAATAGATGTCATCAATTATTTATGCTGTGCCACACGGGAGCATATATTTTTTGCACTGACACTGTTTACAAAGTGAAGGAACATCCCTAGAGAAATGTCTAAGTTCCAATCCACTATGATTAATATTGCACAGAGTACAGAGACTGTCTCTGATACTCTAATATGAGGAAGTCAAAACAGTCTCTGAAGAAAACCTTTCTAGAGGTTTCCTGAAGCTGTAGGGGTTGCTACAAAGACAAGAAAATCAATCCTGAATTCAATCTTTTAATTTCTTTTCATGATTACTGTTCTCAAAAGGAGGAAGCAATTAAAACTAATGCCTGTATTAGTTCCCTTTCCTCAAAATGAACATTGATCAGATTCTATGTGAAAGGTCTGTAACATCTCTTCTGTAATTATTTTAAAATATATTAACAGGGATCTGTGTCTTGTAGAACACAGAGTTCTGTTTCTGCAGGACAAGAGTTCTGGGTTCTGGCACCAGCTGCACCATTGACAACTATGTGACTTGTTGAAATCATTTCTTCTGGCTGATTCTTTGTCTCCTTTGCAAAAGGGACGCATTACTACCTCACAGAATTAATGGATTACTCAGATCATGCATGCTTAAGGCAAAAACTTAATATACTTATATTTAATAAACTTATATACCTAATACTAATATATACTTAATACTAGTATATACTTATACTAATATACTTATATACTTAATATACTTATAATAAACTGTTATAATTCCTATTCAAATTTTTACAAAATATAATTGACTCAAGCCACAAAGATGTCACAATCACTGAGACTCAACATGAATATGTTATAATGCTTATTGTCTTTATTATATGAAATAAACAGAGTATTCAAAGGGATAAATAGCTTACATTATAAGCAAGGTTATTTCTTTCATTTTTAGATGACAGCCAAAAAAGTGAAATAGAAACATCTTAGACTCACTACTTGGAGAAGGCAATGGCACCCCACTCCAGTACTCTTGCCTGGAAAATCCCATAGACGGAGGAGCCTGGTGGGCTGCAGTCCACAGAGTCTCTAAGAGTCGGACACGACTGAGCGACTTCACTTTCACTTTTCACTTTCCTGCACTGGAGAAGGAAATGGCAACCCACTCCAGTATTCTTGCCTGGAGAATCCCAGGGACGGGGGAGCCTGGTGGGCTGCCGTTTTACGGGGTCGCACAGAGTCGGATACGACTGAAGCGACTTAGCAGACTTAGCAGCAGACTCACTACTTAACACTAAACTTATTAAATTATCATACTTCCAAATGATCAAAATGATCAGAAATTGAGATATGATATACATAATTTTGCCTTACTTTTAAAAGCAGTTTAATTTGCTATGTAGAATGTCAATCCAGTTTTACTCTTTGTCATAAGTATTCTCTAGTTCACTTTTTTCTTCAACAATTTCTCTGATGTCTCAACAAACTGCTTTACAGGAAATGTTCAATGTGGCAAATATTAATTTAGCCCTTGTCAAAAGTTGTTATCCATGAACTGTGACATTTTACTGGAACTTCTAAATTTCAGTTCAGATGGAAATTTAAAAATTCTATTGCCATAGTATAAATTTACCTTCAATAGCCCAAGTATTGGATGAATTGAGTCTATCCAATAAGGCATGTGTTGTGCATAGGGAATAAATAATACTTAAGCAGACAAATAATGATATCAGGCTTCATTTTTATTAGCCACCATAGTGTCATGAATTTCACAACACTATAAAACTTGGTTCTTCTTCCAGCTCTGATTGGGCTAAACAACATGCTCACCTTTTATTTCAGATCATGGAACTGACAACATTTATATCCAGACCGATGCCAGAGGATATAAAATTTTCCTTAAGGGGGAGAAAAAGCCATCTGCTACCCTGTTAGAAGGGCTGGGCCAGCTGCATGTTCATAATTGTCATCTGTAATTGCTAGATGGAAGGGAAATGAGAAATTACCTTTTTGAGAGAGGCATGAAACATCAACAATCTTTTGTTAGCTCAGAGAGCTACTACTTTAGAGTTATGTTTTGTTTTTAACTTCTCAGGGTTACCTAGAACAAAAAGGAAAATATAATCAAGGATCAAAAGATATCTTTATGAAAATAAGCCCAAGTTTCTTCTGACAAACATTTCTTTGCCCTTTTCTTTCTCTATATAGCTAAGATAAATGCTACTCATTCCACATTCAACAAATATTTATTGATCAACTAGTAAGCTTCTTTCATTCTTCAAGGCACAGGAAAAAGTAAATGAGGCTCACTCTCTACAATCAAGGAGCACGGTGTCTTTGGGAAAGAAAAATGTGTAACCAAGCAATCAGAAAACAATAGGATCCGATAGAAAAGGTTTTCTGAATGCTATTGGAACACAAATGCCTAAGTGATTTATGTTGCTAGAGTTTCAATAAGGATTTCAGAGGAAACATTTAGTCTAAGTCTTGAAAGTTAAATAAAAGACAAGAAGATGCTATTCTAGAAAAAAGAAATTGATATGTAAAAACACAGACTATGAGAAAGCACAATACTCTTTTAAGTAATAACAAGTAATACAGCTGACCCTTGAACAACACAGGCCTGAACTGTGCAGGTTCATATAGAAGCTGATTTCTTTTCCAAATACTGCAGTACCATAAAATCCACAGTTAATTGAATCTGAGGATATGGATCCATGGATAGGGAGGAACTGGATATGTACAGAGGGCCGACTGTAAGTTACTTACTGATTTTTGACTGCAGAAAAGGTGGACTCCTCTAACCCTCGCCTTGTTCAAGGGTCAAATGTAATTACATTTGTCTGGATGGTAGTTTTCATGGAAGAGATTATTGACTTTCACCTGTCTCTGAAGAGACCAGCAAAATAACCCATTTAATCAAACAAAGACAAGTTTATTGTTTACTGCAGAAACAGGGGCCACTTAAAACTTCGACAGAATTCAAAATATTTTGTTAAGGGGGAGTCAAAGCAGCATCTGTAAGGTTTTAAGGTATAGTTTAAGTAATGTATTTTATTTTTTTAAGCCTCCTTCCTTTTATTTGACATATCAGAAGCATTTACTCAGCTGTAGGGCATGTCTTTTAATAAGGGAGTCTGGTTGGTAATGAACGAAGTTTACAATGTAATAGTATAAGATGAATGGATAAGGTAAGGGATACTTTGAAGAAAGTCTTTGAAGAGTAAATAAACATTTGATGAGCCCAGCTGAGTGATGTATTATTTTGAAAACAGGCTATATACCTAATGAAGATAAATCTACCGTTCCAATCAGTAAATTCAAAATGCTGAAGCTGAAACTCCAATACTTTGACCACCTGATGTGAAGAACTGACTCACTGGAAAAGACCCTGATGCTTGGAAAGATTGAAGGCAGGAGGGGAAGGGAGTGACAGAGGATGAGATGACTGGATGGCTCTGGGAGTTGGAGATGGACAGTAAAGCTTTGTGTGCTGCAGTCCATGGGGTCACAAAGAGTTATACACGACTGAGGGATTGAACTGAACTAAGCTCATATCAGGTGGCCAAAGAATTGAAGCTTCAGCTTCAGCATCAGTCCTTCCAATGATTATTCAGGACTGATTTCCTTTAGGATGGATTGGTTGGATCTCTTTGCAATCCAAGGGACTCTCAAGAGTCTTCTCCAACACCACAGTTCAAAAACATCAATTCTTTGGTGCTCAACTTTCTTTATGATCCAACTCTCACACATCCATACATGGCTACTGGAAAAATCATAGCTTTGACTAGAAGGACCTTTGTCAGTAAAGTAATGTCTCTGCTTTTTATTATGCTGTCTAGGTTGGTTATAGCTTTTCTTCCAAGGAACACTTGCTCCTTGGAAGAAAAGCTATATTTCGTGGCTGAAGTCACTATCTGCAGTGATTTTGGAGCCCAAGAAAAAAAAAGTCTGTCACTGTTTCCACTGTTTCCGCATCTATTTTCCATGAAATGATAGGACTCGATGCCATGATCTTAGGTTTTTGAATGCTGACTTTTAAGTCAGCTTTTCACTCTCCTTTTTCACTTTTATCAAGGGATTCTTTAGTTCCTCTTCACTTTCTGCCATAAGGGTGGTGTCATCTGCATATCTGAGGTTATTGATATTTCTCCCAGCAATCTTGATTCCAGCTTGTGCTTCATCCAGCCCAGCATTTCACATGATATACTCTGCATAGAAGTTAAATAAGCAGGGTGACAATATACAGCCTTGACGTACTCATTTCCCAATTTGGAACCAGTCCATTGTTCTATGTTAGGTTCTAAGTGTTGCTTCTTGACCTGCATACAAATTTCTCAGGAGGCAGGTAAGGTGATCTGGTATCCTCATCTCTTGAAGAATATTCCATAGTTTGTTGTGACCCACACAGTCAAAGGCTTTCATGTAGTCAATAAAGCAGAAATAGATGTTTTTCTGGAACTTTCTTGCTTTTTCTATGATCCAATATATGTTAGCAACTTGATCTCTGGTTCCTCTACCTTTTCTAAATTCAGCTTGAACATCTGCAAGTTCTCAGTTCACATACTATTGAAGCCTCAGTTGGAGAATGTTGCTATCATTTAAAATGGGTGCAATTGTGAGGTGGTCTGAACATTCTTTGCCATTGCCTTTCTTTGAGACTGGAATGAACACTGACCTTTTCCAGTCCTGTTGCCACGACTGAGTTTTCCAAATTCGCTGGCATATTGAGTGCAGCATTTTAACAGCATCATCTTTGAGGATTTGAAATAGCTCAGCTGGAATTCCATCAATAAATAGATAGAGCTTGAAATAGAACTTGGGGCTGAATTGTGACAATCCTTACATGCCATCTTGAAGAATTTTAAATAGGCAAGGAAAATAGAGGGAGTAGTCTAGACCTCATGTAAAAATGCTTTGAAAAACAAATATTTAATTCTTATAGTAATCTTGTAAGAGATATTAGCTCCATATTACAAATGATAATGAGATGTAGATTACTTATACTTAAAAAGTAATCCTTGTCCAATGTCTTCTAAGGAATTAAGGAAGCCAGATTTCAAATCCAGCGCTAGCTGATTCCAAAATCATTTTGTTCTTTCCTTTATCCGATTTTGTTTGTAGTAGACTATAAGGCAGGGATGACGAATGAAAAGATTTCTCTAGAGAGCCTAATTAAGGTGTGGATGTGTGGTCTACCTGGTTGCTTATTAGAAATGCAAACTGTTCAGATTCACCACTGAATCAAAATGTGCTACTAGGTGACCTCTATGCACTTGGGCATTTGAAACCACTTTTTGAAGACTCTGCAGAGTCTTAAGTTGCCATCACCATGACAGTAACTCATGTTGCACAATGGAATTTTCTGTAGCCCTCTAGCTTCTGATCAGATCAGATCAGTCGCTCAGTCGTGTACGACTCTGCAACCCCATGAATCGAAGTACGCCAGGCCTCCTTGTCAATCACCAACTCCCGGAGGTCACTCAGACTCACATCCATCGAGTCAGTGATGCCATCCAGATATCTCATCCTCTGTCATCCCCTTCTCCTCCTGCCCCCAATACCTCCCAGCATCAGAGTCTTCTCCAGTGAGTCAACTCTTTGCGTGAGGTGGCCAAACACTGGAGTTTCAGCTTTAGCATCATTCCTTCCAAAGAAATCCCAGGGCTGATCTCCTTCAGAATGAACTGGTTGGATCTCCTTGCAGTCCAAGGGACTCTCAACAGTCTTCTCCAACACCACAGTTCAAAAGTGTCAATTCTTCGGCGCTCAGCCTTCTTCACAGTCCAGTTCTCACATCCATACATGACCACAGGAAAGACCATAGCCTTGACTAGATGGACCTTTGTTGGCAAAGTAATGTCTCTGCTTTTGAATATGCTATCTAGGTTGGTCATGACTTTCCTTCCAAGGAGTGAGCGTCTTTTAATTTCATGGCTGCAGTCACCATCTGCAGTGATTTGGAGCCCAGAAAAATAAAGCCTGACACTGTTTCCCCATCTATTTCCCATGTAGTGATGGGACCAGATGCCATGATCTTCGTTTTCTGAATGTTGAGCTTTAAGCCAACCTTTTCACTCTTCACTTTCACTTTCATCAAGAGGCTTTTGAGTTCCTCTTCACTTTCTGCCATAAGAGTGGTGTCATCTGCATATCTGAGGTTATTGATATTTCTCCTAGCAATCTTGATTCCAACTTGTGTTTCTTCTAGTCCAGTGTTTCTCATGATGTACTCTGCATATAAGTTAAATAAACAGGGTGACAATATATAGCCTTGACGTACTCCTTTTCCTATTTGGAACCAGTCTGTTGTTCCATGTCCAGTTCTAACTGTTGCTTCCTGACCTGCATACAAATTTCTCAAGAGGCAGATCAGGTGGTCTGGTATTCCCATCTCTTTCAGAATTTTCCACAATTTATTGTGATCCACACAGTCGAAGGCTTTGGCATAGTCAATAAAGCAGAAATAGATGTTTTTCTGGAACTCTCTTGCTTTTTCCATGATCCAGTGGATGTTGACAATTTGATCTCTGGTTCCTCTTCCTTTTTGAAAACCAGCTTGAACATCAGGAAGTTCACGGTTCACATATTGCTGAAGCCTGGCTTGGAGAATTTTGAGCATTACTTTACTAGCGTGTGAGATGAGTGCAATTTTGCAGTAGTTTGAGCATTCTTTGGCATTGCCTTTCTTTGGGATTGGAATGAAAACTGACCTTTTCCAGTACTGTGGCCACTGCTGAGTTTTCCAAATTTGCTGGTATATTGAGTGCAGCACTTTCACAGCATCATCTTTCAGGATTTAGAATAGCTCAACTGGAATTCCATCGCCTCCACTAGCTTTGTTCGTAGTGATGCTTTCTAAGGCCCATTTGATTTCACATTCCAGAATGTCTGGCTCTAGGTCAGTGATCACACCATCGTGATTATCTGGGTCATGTAGATCTTTTTTGTACAGTTCTTCTGTGTATTCTTGCCACCTCTTCTTAATATCTTCTGCTTCTGTTAGGTCCATACCATTTCTGTCCTTTATCGAGCCCATCTTTGCATGAAATGTTCCTTTGGTATCTCTGATTTTCTCGAAGAGATCTCTAGTCTTTCCCATTCTGTTGTTTTCTTCTATTTCTTTGCATTGATCACTGAAGAAGACTTTCTTATCTCTTCTTGCTATTCTTTGGAACTCTGCATTCAGAAGTTTATATCTTTCCTTTTCTCCTTTGCTTTTCGCTTCTCTTCTTTTCACAGCTATTTGTAAGGCCTCCCCAGATAGCCATTTTGCTTTTTTGCATTTCTTGTCCATGGGGATGGTCTTGATCCCTGTCTCCTGTACAATGTCACGAACCTCATTCCATCGTTCATCAGGCACTCCATCTATCAGATCTAGGCCCTTAAATCTATTTCTCACTTTCACTGTATAATCATAAGGGATTTTATTTAGGTCATACCTGAATGGTCTAGTGGTTTTCCCTACTTTCTTCAATTTAAGTCTGAATTTGGCAGTAAGGAGCTTCTAGTCCTGTCCTTTTATTCCCCCTTATATTCCTTCAAATGTGATACGAAACAAAAGAAACAGAAATCTTCTTAGCATAATATCCTATAACGGAGAAGCCAATGGCACTCCACTCCAGTACTCTTGCCTGGAAAATCCCATGGATGGAGGAGCCTGGTAGGCTGCAGTCCATGGGATCGCTAAGAGTTGGACAGGATGGAGCAACTTCACTTTCACTTTTCACTTTCATGCATTGGAGAAGGAAATGGCAACCCACTCCAGTATTCTTGCCTGGAGAATCCCAGGGATGGGGGAGTCTGGTGGGCTGCTGTCTATGGGGTCACACAGAGTCGGACACGACTGAAGTGACTTAGTAGTAATATCCTATAAAAACCACTATGGAAGTGCAGCCAACAGAGCAGAAGAAATACTGTTCTATTGCATGTGTTCCTTAAGACTAAAAAACATGAGCTTATTCCTGGTTGGACAGTAAGGACCTGGAGCTCCTCTCCAGGGCAGAACTGACAGTGGATTAAGTGATGAGGGAAGGGACAGAAGGGTAGAAAAGACCAAAAATGAGAGGACGAGGCGAAAGGGGAAAAACAAAGATGGAGAATTCAGATTACTAGTTACTCAAAAAATGACATTACCATGGATTTTTTTTGTCTTTTGGAAAACAAATGTTTTATCATCTGAACCCATGCATGCTGGCAATCATAAGGTCATATCATTTCCTTTCTAATAACCATCTGAATCTGCACTGTAAGAAAATCTTTTGCCACTTTCTTCATTTACTCACTCATCAATATTGATTTTTTAGTGCCCAATAATTTGTCAGACATTGTTCTAGGCAAGGAGATACTTTAATTAACAAGATAAGTATCTAGCTTCTTGGTGTTTATGCTCTATTGTGAAGGAGAAACAGACATTAAAGAGAAAAAGAAAAGGTCAGCCATTTAATTATAAAAGATATTTAGACTATGAGGACAAGCGACATTTGAAATCAGTACTTTGGTGGGTAAGGTGGGCAAAGCCTGGAAAGCTGCACATGTAATGGAATGCTGCAGCACCATACCTTCCATCAAGGCAGCACACAGTAGTGGAGTAGCCGTCTTGGCACTGATGGCAGGTGAGAAAGCGGTGTTCCCTGCACTATTCAAGCATTTTGTATTATTGCTCAGTTTCTTACCATAGGTTTTCTTTGGGGCTCTGCATACAAGGAAGAGAGAGACACTTTTGCTCTGAATTCCCCTGCTTTCAGATCCCATTGTCCAAATCCCTCTTGTAGATTTTCTTTCTCAGTGTGAACCATACAAGAAAGTATGCCATTGTTAAGGAGGTAGAAATTTCTGCATCCACTACTCTTGAGTTCTTGTGGATGGACTAATAACGAAATTGACATAAGATAGATTAACAGGACAATAAGAAACAAATTTCAATTTATGCATGTGGATGTCTCATAGAAATGGGACCTAAAAAGTGGTCAAAACAGAGGTTTTTCACCCTGCTTTCTCTGGGAGTCTTATTAACAATAATTGACATTTGTATAGTGTGTGACAGTTCACAAAGCCTTTTCTTACACTGTATTGCATTGCTTTTATATCTTACAGCTAAGAAAATGGATATTCAAAGTCAATAGCACACTTCCCAATCTTTCTTTGCCCAAGAACTAAATGCCAAGTCTTCAAACTCGAGACCTCCTGTTTTATCCACTATGCTATGCTATGCTAAGTCACTTCAGTCTTGTCCGACTCTGTGCGACCCCATAGACAGCAGCCCACCGGGCTCCCCCGTCCCTGGGATTCTCCAGGCAAGAACAATGGAGTGGGTTGCCATTTCCTTCTCCAATGCATGAAAGTAAAAAGTGAAAGTGAAGTCGCTCAGTCGTGTCAGACTCTTCACGACCCCATGGACTGCAGCCTACCAGGCTCCTCCGTCCATGGGATTTTCCAAGCGAGAGTACTGGAGTGGGGTACCATCGCCTTCTCCGCTACTCCAATGCTAATATTCCATCATCGCTAGTCTCTGTCTCCCTTCAATTCTCCTTCTTAGGCCTCCTCATCTCCTCCCCTCTTTCTCTCCTCCTAAGGGCTTGGATATTTTTAAGGCTGAAGGAAGATAAATATGAAGTAGCCATTTCTAAACAACCGTTACATTAGTGTACTTTTCATTTTCATTGTCTTCTTTATGACAACAAAATGCTTATTTTTCCTCCATCTCCAATTTTTATAAATATAACAATCTTAGTAACTCTCATCACAAATTATAGATACTGTTGTTAGTCCTACTGACGGTAAATAAGACTAACTGTGACTTCAGGTTTCAAAATAAACTAAGTTTTGTTCTTTTACTTTTTGTTATTTTCATGTACCAGCATCATTTATGGGGGAAGGCAATGGCACCCCACCCCAGTACTCTTGCCTGGAAAATCCCATGGACGGAGGAGCCTGGTGGGCTCCAGTCCATGGGGTCGCTAAGAGTCGGACACGACTGGGAGACTTCGCTTTCACTTTTCACTTTCATGCATTGGAGAAGGAAATGGCAACCCACTCCAGTATTCTTGCCTTGAGAATCCCAGGGACAGAGGAGCCTGGTGGGCTGCCGTCTATGGGATCGCAGAGTCAGACACGACTGAAGCGACTCAGCAGCAGCAGCAGCATTTATAAGTCATAATTAGGAGCTAATTTTGGCACTGAAAGAAAAAATATCCACACACCTCTCCCTGAGCACTTTTAAATATATTGTCAGTGATAACAAAAAAAAAGTCATTCAAGAAAAAATGTTTGCCTCCTTAGGAAACTTTTCTTTGATATATGATAGGTATTGACTATTTGAGGCAAACTTCTCACTGAAATAGATACAATAAAGTAATCCATAGAACTAATTTTGGCAATGATGAAAAAATAAAATATTAACAATTATCTACATATAAATTTTAAAGAAATCTCCTGTGGGATTGTCATTATCACTCATCTTTTTAGTACAAATATGCTACTGAAAAGAGAAAACACTTGACTTCCTAAAGAAAGTTGTTTTAGTTTAATACAGAATTCTCAAAACTCTTATTTTCATTTATGGTCTCCACCATATTCTGTCTTGTGTTTATGATTGCTTGTCATAGTTCTCTAGTTTTATTGTAAGTTTCATTAGGCCAAGGACATTGTTCTAGACCAGTGCTTCTCAAATCATTTGTGAAGAAAAACCATTTATATGTATATACAAAGATCAGTATTTCTGTGAAATATAATAAAAATGAGTTACCAGAAATTAAAAACAGGGATATATAAAGCATGAGTCCCAATTTTGTTATTATATACAATAAACAGAAAAATACTTTTTCAAAATGCTTCAAAAGTTTCTGAACGCTTACTTTCATTTTCTGTGCCCAACTCACTGCAGACCGGTAACCAACAATTCACTGCCTAGCACTGGTTTAGGGACTGTACCTTGATTGCTCCTCAGAATGAGGCCCCAGCATCTGCATTTTCAGCCTCACCTATGAGCTTGGTAGAAATACAATCACAGGCTTTATCTCATATCTGTTGAATCGGAACTTGTACATCGAGGTTTGAGAAACTCTCCTGGATCTCTAAGACTCCCTTGCATTATTGAACCCCAAGTTTTCCAGAAAGCAAGTGTTCAATCTAAAATCTATTAAAACTGTCTGAGAGTGGAGACGCCCCAGAGAGACTCAGTCTGTGACTCTTAGTGCATCTGGCAGGGGATTTTCATTTTATTGGGATCCTGTAACCTTGTTGATTAACTACTGAACAGTTTTATAGGTCCACTCCCACTACCAAAACCATGCATTTTTATAGAAATAGATGATTTCATACTTTTAAAGTAGTATTATCATTTATATTCTTAATGTATGTGTATAGGAGTGTGTCTATCTGCGTGTGTGTTTATCAGTGTGAAGTATACAAGGAAGGAACATAATTCTAACAATGAACAGTTTGTTGTTTCTGTTTCATTAAGTCAAGAATAAAATTAATAGAGACAGATTTCAAAAGTGCAGTACATATTACAGTGAAAGAGGATCAGCTTTGAAGTCTGAAATGCTGGGTCTTTGTCTATTCTGTACTCCTTTCTTTAATCAAGATTCTCTCTTTGTAAAATGGAATTAGAATTCTGGTTTTGTAGGATTATTGTAAGGTTAAAATAATTCATATTAGCCACCATTATGATGCCTCTTACAATGTCAGTAGCCAATCAACTTCATTCTTTTGGAAAGAAAGAAATTAGCTTAAAGTTTTTATTCATTTTTTAATAAAGCTGCTCAAAGAACTGAAGTGCATATACTGAAATTTATGACCATAAAGTGTATAAAACAACTTCAGTATGGAAAAAGAAATTCAATTTTGCAGAGAAATATATAGTTGTTTCTCTAATACTCGTAAGTTTACAATGTCTGTTGCTATGTTATCACGAGGTGTAGATGCTCAACAATTTTCTCTCCGTGGTAAAACTCAATACTCTGCCTAATATGAATGTGTTATGTGCCCATGGGATATGTTGCAGCACCTCACTTGTAAAAGATGCCCTAGAAATGCTTCCAGAAGAAACTGTGGGCTCCTTGCTGTCAGGGACCATGTTTTAATCTGCTTATTCTATGGTCCTCTCATCAGTTTCACATGGCAGAGTGTCCCACCCAGTGTGCAGCTGTGCTCTGTTGAGCCACAAGTGGTCTGTAAGTGTACAGAAATCTTGGCCCCTTAACCCACAGGACAGTCAGGCGGGCCCAGAAAGATACAAAAGCCTCTTTCTGTGTATTCCAAAATCATAGTGCCCAGATACGAAAAAGTTGGGAGATGTGGGTCTATCCTATCTTCTTTCCTAACTAGAATCATTGATACATGTTTTTCCCCTATACAGAAAATCCTTTTAAATGGGACCTGAATTTGACCCATCACTGTGTTACCTCCACTTCCAAGTGAAAGTCACTCAGTCGTGTTTGACTCTTTGTGACCCCATAGACTATACAATCCATGGAATTCTCCAGGCCAGAATACTGGACTGGGTAGCCTTTCCCTTCTCCAGAGGATCTTCCCAACACAGGGATCAAACCCAGGTCTCCTGCATTGCAGGCAGATTCTTTACCAGCTGAACCACAAGGGAAGCCCAAGAATACTGGAGTGGGTAGCCTATCGCTTCTCCAGTGGATCTTCGCCAGCGCAGGAATGGAAGCAGGATCTCCTGCACTGCAGGCAGATTCTTTACCAACTGAGCTCTCAGGGAAACCCTTTCCTTCCTCCCAGACAAGTACAAAGCATCTTTCAACGAATTTGGGTAAATTCTCCTCAGTTACTTTTATTATAAACTTTACCCTTTTCTCTAGTTAAATGCCTTTTCTTCCACTACTTTTTCAGATACATCATACTACAACTTTAGTACACATGCTGTACTAAAATTATCACACATAACAAAATGTTAAAGTCTTCCTTGTTCAATTTAATCTTTAAGAGAGGAAGCCTCAGTTTGGAATTGTGTGATGTTAACATCTTCTCAGTCTCAAGATATTTTCCCTATTTAACAGCAGAAATATAGGACCTCAAGTGTTCTATATTGCCTCCTATTAGCAGGCAATAGTCTCTAATTAGAATTTGATAACTTTGTTTTATTTTCATTGTATTTTTCTTTTTTTAAGCAAAAGATTAGTTTTTTCATTTACAGTTAATCAAGCTACTTTTAATACATGCTCATTTAAGTAGTAAGATTGGAGAAGACAATGGCAATTGTCTGTTTATGGGGTCACACAGAGTTGGACACAACTGAAGCAACTTAGCAGCAGCAGCAGCAGCAAGTAGTAAGATTAAAAATTTTAATTTATACATATAGCACATTTGAGTGTATAGATATGGTAGATACATTTAATTTGTATGAAAATAAAAGATTTTACAGAACACCAGTGTAGTAGAAGGAAGAAGGCAATGGCACCCCACTCCAGTACTCTTGCCTGGAAAATCCCATGGACAGAGGAGCCTGGAAGGTTGCAGTCCATGGGGTGGCTGAGGGTCGTTCACGACTGTGCGACTTTACTTTCACTTTTCACTTTCATGTATTGGAGAAGGAAATGGCAACCCACTCCAGTGTTCTTGCCTGGAGAATCCCGGGGACAGGGGAGCCTGTAGGCTGCCTTCTATGGGGTCCCACAGAGTTGGACACAACTGAAGTGACTTAGCAGTAGCAGCAGTGTAGTAGAAAGGGTATTGACTTTCCAATCTGAAGACCTATCATTAGGCAACAGCTTTGTCAGTTACTCAAGCAAAGTCCTTAAACTTCCTTGCTGCTGTTTGTGCTAAGTCGCTTCAGTCGTGTCCAACTCTGTGGGACCCCACAGATGGCAGCCCACCAGGCTTCCCCATTCCTGGGATTCTCCAGGCAAGAACACTGGAGTGGGTTGCCATTTCCTTCTCCAATGCATGAAAGTGAAAAGTGAAAGTGAAGTTGCTCAGTCGTGTCCGACTCTTCGCAACCCCATGGACTGTAGCCCACCAGGCTCCTCCATCCATGGAACTTTCCAAGCAAGAGTACTGGAGTGGGGTGCCACTGCCTTCTCCATTAAACTTCCTTAGACAAAAGTTATCCTCTTCATATATAGAACAGAAATTATAGCTACTGCCTGAAATAGCATTTCTTGTGGATTAAATAAAAATTTCTGTGAAAGAACTTAGTAAACTAAAAAGAGTTATATGACTGTTAGTATATTCTTTTTATGAACACATCATAATTGACATTTCATGTGATAATTAATATAATGCCCTACAAGTTAGAAATTTGGTCTATAATTTAGAACACTGTATATCATTTATATAATGTTTTACAATTTATACATGTTGCAAGATGCATGAGCTTATTAAATTTTAAGGATATGGACACAACATCGAAAATAACAATGGTTTTAAAGACTTTGTTCAGTTCAGTTCAGTTCAGTCGCTCAGTCGTGTCCGGCTCTTTGTGACCCTATGAATCGCAGCACACCAGTCCTCCCTGTCCATCACCAACTCCTGGAGTTTACCCAAACTCATGTCCATCGAGTCGGTGATGCCATCCAACCATCTCATCCTCTGTCGTCCCCTTCTCCTCCTGCCCCCAATCCCTCCCATCATTAGAGTCTTTTCCAATGAGTCAACTCTTTGCATGAGGTGGCCAAACTACTGGAGTTTCAGCTTCAGCATCAGTCCTTCCAATGAACACCCAAGACTGATATCCTTTAGGATGGACTGGTTGGATCTCCTTGTAGTCCAAGGGACTCTCAAGAGTCGTCTCCAACAACCACAGTTCAAAAGCACCAGTTCTTCAGCACTCAGCTTTCTTTATAGTCCAATTCTCACATCCATTTATGACCACTGGAAAAACCATAGCCTTGACTAGATGGATCTTTGTTGACAAATATCTCTGCTTTTGAATATGCTATCTAGGTTGGTCATAACTTTCCTTCCAAGGAGTGTCTTTTAATTTCATGACTGCAGTCACCATCTGCAGTGATTTTGGAGCCCAAAAAAATAAAGTCTGTCACTGTTTCCACTGTTTCCCCATCTATTTCCCATGAAGTGATGGGACTGGATGCCATGATCTTAGTTTTCTGAATGTTGAGCTTTAAGCCAACCTTCTCACTCTCCACTTTCACTTTCATCAAGAGGATTTTTAGTTCCTCTTCACTTTCTGCCATAAGGGTGATGTCATCTGCATATCTGAGTATACCCTTGCAAATCTTAATAACATCAGTATCAGGTTTATTTCAAGACTTCTTATATTTTAGACTTATCTAAATACAACTAACAATTGGAAACAAGCTATATAAATAAGTGAGGATCCAAGAAACTGCAGGCAATTGAGTAATTCCTTCCAGTGGCTGGAGAAAAGCAGGCAATACTCTGATGAGAGGTGATTAGGGGAATGTGTTCAGGGGCAGGCTGACCTGCTTTGAGCCCCAGAAATGTAACTATGGTACCTTAAGAACAATGTTGGGAAGCAGGAAAAGAAGAGAATCTATGGGACTGTAACTGGTGGAGAGCCAGGCTGTGTGCTCCCAAGCAGCCTGCCAAAGTACACAGTCTACTCTAAACTGAGGCTTCACAGAGCTTGGAGGACACTGGTCTCCTAATGGTTCCAGTTCACATAGTTTAAATAGCAAGTAGGAAAAATGGGGAGAGTTGGACTTTCTGGGAACCCTACAAGAGAAAGCCATTTAGATTCCCACAGGCTTGATTTCACAGTGGATGCCTGATGGATTTGTGGCACCTGGACACCAGAAAGGAGTATATATTTGAATTTCACAGCAAAGACTCCCTGTTAAATGGCATATAAAATGTCAGATGGGGCTCTAAACAAACAAAAATCATAGAAAGAAATAATATTCTTCACCTTTGCAAATCAATAGTGACAAAGTTCCCTGACCTTCCTGAAGTTTGTGTAAAAGTTTTAGAACTTACAAATCCAAGCATATGTCAATACATTATGCTACTAAATAGTCTATACTTTAAGCTTGAATGATTTCAGCCACGAATATTATTGTACTATCAATTAGACTAGCAGTATCAAAAGACATTCCTCATGCTTCAAGTTTATTGGCCAAGGGAGTACTTCTCAAAATGTGGTTCAGGAATCCCAGAAAGTCCTCAAGACCCATTCAGGGGATCTGTAATGACAAAACTATTTTAATAACTCTAAAATGCTATGTTCCTTTCTCTCCATTCTCTCATGAGTGATTAGTACTGTTTTGCAGAATCAACGTGAAGTGTGATGACATAACAAATTAAATGCAAAAGCAGATAGGAGAATTCAACTATCTTCTATTAAGCCATCAGAAAGATTTGCACAAACATTAACTTTCCAGGTTAATTCTTTAATGAAAAATGCAGTTACTTTTCATTTGAAAAATGTTATTTATGCTGTCAGTTTACATCTACTCAACACATAATGGGTTTATTATTATTTTCAAATGAAAATTTTCTCAATTTAAATTTTTAACATGGACTCCAGAAATAGATATGTAACACACAAACCATAGATGTTTAACACACATAGCACACACTTGGGGATCCTCATAAAGGGTCCTGAGGTCAAATGGTTAAGATCTACTGGAATAAGTTCCTAAGCTATCCGTTCCTACAGGGCTAATTTTATCTGTGGTTTGGATTTTTGAGTACTGGCTTAAGGAAAGGCAATTCTATTTGTGATTTCAATTAGGAGGCAGCTGAGTTAACATTTGTGAATATAAGCATAATTACAGAACACCCAAAGAAAAGTCTTTTTCTACCAGTTGCTGATTCGCTCTGCCCATCCTGAGCTCCAGGACCTCCACTGCAACATACCCTTTGGGACTTATCTGTTAACTATCAAGCTATAGAAACACTTGAGAAGTTTTCAGATCTGGGACTTTAAAATAATAACCAAAGTTTTGATTAGAAATGGTTCAGCCAGTAGTATGGTATGAAAACTGGAAACAGCTTTCTCTACAATTGTAATAGGCCAAATTACACATATCAAAAATACAGATTATATGCAGTGGAGTTCTGCCAATGATTGGAATCCTTTCTCACTAGAAACTAGTGAATGCTTACAAGGGAGGATCATGTGATGGTAAACAGTTTAGGCCTTAGAGTCAGGAAGAGCCGGGTTTGACTATCATGTCCCACACTTGTCAACATCATGGCCTGGAGAATGTTAGTTAATTTTAATTTTAATTATTTCTGTAAGGCTTTGTTTCCTCATCCATAGGGTGAGAAATACTTGTAATAAGAATTTCATTTCACAGAGTGATTTGGAAATTAAATGAGACACATTCATGTACATGATTTCATTTAACCCTCACAACAACTTTAGGATATAGATGCTCTCATTTTTTCGTTTGACAGCCAAAGAAACTGATATTTAGAAAAGTCAAATAATTTTCCAGAGATGATAATTACCAGTGGCAAAGCAGGGATTTGCTTTTGCCTGCCCTAACTATAAACAGTCATATCACTGTGTTTTCTTAACCACAAAAATTTAAAAATTGCAAGCTTCTCTTTCTCTTGTCCACAGTCTTTAGCCCAATAGCTAGCTTTGTGTGAAACACACACGAGCCAGAGTTTTTTGTAAGGCAGGGCAAGAACACTTGAGTGAGGTCAGTACAGGAGAGGAAGGGAAGAGGTATTTTACAATTGCCCCAAATATGGGAACTGACAGCTCTTCTTTTGTATACACATATGCTACACATTCCCTTTAATATGTTCTGGAATAGGTTTGAGTCTTTGTGACAGATTCAAGTAAATATTGGTTTATATACTAAGTGATAAATGATCTTAAGAAAGAAAAAAATGACTTCCCCATAAAAAGCTCTCACTGAAACATTCTATCTGAAAGGGCTTGAGGCAGCGCAGGCTCACTCTTGATACACTGCCAGGTCAACAGGCTGAGGACCGGATACCCTAGAGCTGAGATTTTCTGGGCCTTACTATTGTAATGCTGATACAGAGTAGATGTGAGTGTTTCCCAGGTCTTGCTATTTCAGAAGCAATTCTATTTGGAGGAACGTAGCTCCATTTATATTCCAGACAAGTTTAAAAAAAAATTGATGCCTTTTAAAAAAAAGTTTATGGTAAATTCAGAATAATAGACGAGGTGTTACACAGTTAACAGCTTATGAATCTATTTACATTTGGGGCTGTATACAGCCAGGGGCCTTTTCCATTTCCAAACTGGCAACCTAAAATTATAAATAAATTTTTTACATTCAATCTCTGTGGTTCCCGCTTTTCTCTTAGCTGGATAACAGGAATTGCTTACAACTCAAATCATCTATTTCCTGGAGGTGTCTTCGCCTGTATCTCTCCCCCAGTATTTCAGTTATAAATGTGACAGCTGCATGAATTAGTGTTGAACCTGACTAGGTCATGCTTTAGATTTGAAGCAAGAACTCAGAAATTAATTGAGGCCATAACCCATGAGTCAGACTCTTCTTCAGCTCAGTAAACCATAATTTTGATTTTATTCTTCCACTGAGATAGAGATAAGAAATCACAGCTGTCCATGAAAAGTTGGTGGTTGATGTACCCCTTGATATTACTGCCTAGATTGATATTAGGAACTGCCTCTTTCTTACTTGGGTTACTTCTGCTATTTGAATTACACTGAAGTTAAACATGGGTCACAAGAGGCCAACTGCAATAAGCTGCAACTTCAGTTTTCCATCTTGCATTCAGAGGACAGCATAGTTCAGGGCTGTGGAAATGATAAGTTTATGCTCTGTATTTCTTTAACACCTTTCAACCGTCAGTTGAAAATGACCCTCTACTTCTCTTCAGTTTCACCTTTTAGAGGAAAGAGAAATGAGACATCATGTTTTCCTAAGATTATATTTTAGTTTATGACTTCACACTTTCTAGTTCATTTGCACAAAATTTCCCCAGAGGAGAAATAATTATCAAGATGTGTTATTTATTTGAAGTCAAATGTTCCCTGAGAATAAAACAACAACAAAAGGCGCACAATGTTGTAAGTAGAATTCACTTATGTGAAGCCTTTTGGTACCCAGGCTATTTGACACAACGAAAAAGTACATGCTTGATCCTGTAGCATTCCTTTGAATAATCATTTCCACTGCACACTAAATGCCACATAAAAATGAAAGTGTCAGCATGCTCATTCCCACTTTACTCGTCCCAGTCCATTCTGCTGACATTGTCTTACCCTTGACATCGCATAGTTTCTAACACTCCTATTTTCATTCACACCTCACTTTTCAGAATTGACCCTCAACACCATCTTCCCAGGTTCAAGCTTGCTGCCCTCATGAAGATGTTTTTAATTTTATTCTTCCTCTAGCAATGCTTGTCATCTTGAATAAATCTTAATAAATATGTGTCTTCCTTTCAACATTCCATTTTTTCAAAATTAATTTTATTGCAGCCAAAACAGTAGAATTAACAATACATAATAAACTGTTATACATACACACACTTTAAGTTATAAGAAATAAAATTCATTTTGGCAGATACTGTTAAATAAAACTGAACTTACATGTATTAGTAACATAGCTCAACATCGTTAATTTGGTATGTGTGACACATTTTCTTGTTTTCCTGTGTTTTACTAAATCAGTGTAACCTAAACTCCCTTATAAGACACATGCTGAAATTTAACTTTACTTCTTAGAAGAAGGAAAGAGAAAGAAAAAGGAAATAAAGACCAAACATAAACTTATATCAAATAAGTGTCTTCTGAGCTAAAATTCCTTTGGGGTTCCCAAATAGTCAAAAAAACAAACAGACAAACAAAGGTTTAGTTTACAAATTCAGAGGTATCAGGGTAACTGCTGTCTGGTTTTGTTACTGAAATTTTAACTCTACCATCACCACTAGTATTTATTTATAATCCACATTTTGTCAAACACTATTTTCTGACGTGTGGAAACGTCTCACCTCCTATCAGATCTTGGAAATTCACAGCAGCAACTTTGGGTTTTATTCTAAGCCTCATTATTCTGCTAAGAGCCATGGTTCTTTTCATCTCAAGCAAAGGCAATTCTTTCTCAGGACCGACAGCTAACAGTTGGTAGAGACCACATTCTCAAAAATCAAGCTCTATCAGCTCTTATTAATAGAAAAGATTTTAGAAAAGTACTAACATGGATTCAAATTTCAGACCTGATCTTTATTATATGATATGGGAACCATTTCTTCTTCTATAAAAACACTTTTCATGTGCCTATCAAAATGCCTGACATTTACTATGTGCCAAAAATAAAATACTCTCAGTGACTAAAGGAAGGACGAAGCACACTATCATAATGCTTTCAATGTCTTCTGCATCTAGATTTTTTAGGCCAGTACATCATTCTTCTATAGGAACAGAAAAAGCACTTCATTTTAGAGACAATTGAGCACTTGCCACTACATTAAAGCCCAGAATTTAAGTGTATTAGAGTTTTCATCAGAATATTCTAAATGGACCAATGTAAATGGGAGTGTTTGTCCCTTTCATCAACAGATCCCTCACTTGTCTTGCATTTTTATTAAATTAGAGAAGCACCACTTTTATCTTCTCTACAGCCAGGATGGAAAGTTTAGTCATTCCATCAAAATTATTCCAGGACATGTTTCCCGCACTTCCAACTCATTCTTCATGGGTTTAACTGATCCAAGATCAAAGGCTTAATACAAATTATAATTTTTTTCAATGCTAAGTAATCCAAGGAAGGTTTTTTCCTAAACACATGATAAATCTGATCATAATGCTGTCTCCCTGGAATCAACCTGACAGTAACCAAAAGCAGACCGAGAGAAAACTAGATTGCACAAGGGAAAGAAACATGAGCAAACCTTCATACGTCTTGGTTTCTATCTTCCCTTTTGAAAAGCTGCCACAAAGCAAGATGAATGAGTCAGAGTCTTAATAATCTAGCTCACATTTCCATCTATAATGACTTGACTATATCTGACAATCTCTTGTATTAGAAAAGAAAAGCTATTTGTGTAAGATGCCTTATTTTTTTCTCCAAGTCATTAAATATAAATAGAACAATGACAGCAAATGCTTCTGGAGTTAGGTTTTCATGTGTGTTTGGGTTAAATAAACAATTCACTGCAGAAAGTGAGTCATCCCCTTTCCTTTATTATCTTTAATATTTTGCACCTAAATTCCATAGCTATCCATAGAAGAAGTCATGTTGCAAAGAAAAAAACTTTTTTTTCTTCTAGTTTTATTGAGATATAATTTATATCTAGAACTGTATAAAAGTGTATGGCATAATGATTTGATTCACATAAATCATGAGATAATTACCACAATAAGTTTAGTGAACATCCACCATGTCAGATAGATACAAAATTAAAGAAACATTCAATGTTCTTGCTGTGTGGAGAAGAGGAATATGGCACAAAGTAACAAATTGGGTCCTGGTGGGAACTGGTGCTCCTCAAAGTCCTTCAGAGTATCTAACACAGATCCTTATCGTGAGTAGCTGCTCAATAAATAAATGTAAGTGGCATTAGAAAATGATCTGGCCCCCAGTACTGTATGCCCACATTGAGAATTTTTATTTAGAAAACTCTGGAACTTTTTAACATTACTTTGATACCTTTTAAGAGGAAACAGAAGAGCAGTTTTGTATTTTTATTAGCAGGGACACTTAACCTCACTCAACATTTTAAAAAAGGAATTCAGTTTTTATACTGTGTTCAGATTTAAAAGCATGCTACACACAGATTCTTCTGATTTTCATATTCAAATAACACTTTTGGGGGAAAAAGTAACTCTGAGTAAATGTAAAACAAAGAATACTCCTTATGTAACACAATTTTTCTATAAAAATTATAGGACTTTAAGGCTGGAATTTTAATTAGGCTAAATACATGAAATAGCTTAAAATAATAGAGATCAAGGTAAGATGTGAAAAGCATTATAAAGACATATGAACTTTCCCATCAAGGTATTTGAAATCTTAATAAGAAAATAAGATGTGACAAACACATATCCCAGAGATAAAATGTAAACTGCACATCCTAGACAATTTCACCTATTTCTGGTGACATCAATAAGGCTATATGGGCCCTCCCTAAAGTTTATTTACACATATAATAGAAAAACCTGCTAAGAAGTGAAAATTATTAATCACTTTAAGATTGCCAACCACAGAACTTCTGTATAAATATGGAGGATTAAGCACATTAATTGCAATTAAGCACATTCATAAGTGCATTCATTGGGATCCCTCCCACTAATATAAGAGTAATAAGATTTTGTTTAAAGATATGAACCCCAAAATTTAGGGAAAACAGAAGGCAAACCTACAATAATAAAATTATGGAAGATGAAAACAGATCTGAAAAAAACAAAACCCTGAATCCTAAAATAACAATGAGGAATGCTACAATATAACCTAAATTACAATTCAAAACGTCCCCCAAATTTTAGGAACTGTGGGTAAAGCAAAGTGGAGAGAAAATTACTAAAATGAGAGGATTTTTTAAAATATGCTTGGAGAAGTTAGAGCCACAAATTCTTTCTCCACTCTGATCAGCCATATGACTATACCACCATCATGCTCATGAACACCTAGAGGGATTTTTCTTTCCTTCTCTTCTCCTTTCTTTCTTTTTTCCTAGGGGGTTAGAAAATAGGATCTCTGAATTACAGACAATAGCAGAGAAAATGACCAAATGGATGTAAAGTGGATTTTGAGCTTCCTGTCCTCTTATCCCAAATTGGGTGCAGATGTTGGCAACAAGATCTTTACCTTCCAAGCATAAACTGGAAACGACCTAAGAAAAAATAACACAGAACTCCTCTCAAGTGGTGGTAGAGTTAAAAGAACCCACTTGCCAGTGCAGGAGACATGAGAGACATAGATTGATCCCTGGGTCCAGAAGACCTCCTAGAGGAGAGCACAGCAACTCATTCAGGTATTTTTGCCTGGAGAATCCCATGATCAGAGAAGCTTAGCAGGCTGCAGTTCATAGGGTCAAAAAGAGTTAGACATAACTGAAGCAACTTAGCATACACCTCTGTATTACATCTCACGTTAACAACAAGCACCAAAAAAAAAAACACAAAAAACCAGTCAATAGCAGCCTACCACTTGAGGAGGGCCAAGAGTATGGAGACAGACCCAGGAAAACATACAACAGGATAAAACAAAAAAGTTGAGAAAAAGCAAATCCATAAGAATAAGATAATCATAGAGAAATTCAAATCAGGCTACACACAAAAGAGACCACTGTAACAGTCAAACCCAAACAATTAAATCCTATCTGAACTAAATATCCCACAGGAATGGCCACTGCCCATTATGAGAATTACTATCTCAGACTGCTCCTCTATATACCATGTCAACATTCAATGAGACATTATGAGACACACTAAAGCCAAGGAAAAGCAACCCACTGGAAAAAGCCAAATCAATCAGCTAAGACTCAGTGATAAACTAGATTATGTATCTATCTACTTTTGTTGTTGTTCAGTCACCAAGTAATGTCAGACAATTTGAAACTCTGTGGACTGCAGATTGCCAGGCTTCCCTGTCCCTTACCAACTCTGAGTTTACTCAAACTCATGTCCATTCAGTCGGTGATGCCAGCCAACCATCTCATTCTCTGTCTTCCCCTTCTCCTTCTGCCTTCAATCTTTCCCTGCACCAGGGTCTTTTCAAATGAGTCAATTCTTCACATCAGGTGGCCAAAGTATTGGAGTTTAAGCTTCAGCATCAGCCCTTGAGGTGAATATTCAGGACTGATCTCTTTTAGGATGGACTGGTTGGATCTCCTTGCAGTCCAAGGGACTCTCAAGAGTCTTCTCCAACACCACAGTGAAAAAGCATCAATTCTTTGGTGCTCAGCTTTCTTTATAGTCTAACTCTCACATCCATACATGACTATTGGAAAAACCATAGCTTTGAATAGATGGACCTTGGTTGGCAAAGTAATATCTCTGCTTTTTAATATGCTATATAGGTTCGTCATAACTTTCTTTCCAAGGAGTAAATGTCTTTAATTTTACGGCTTCAATCACCATCTGCAGTGATTTTCGAGCCCCAAAAAATAAAGTCTCTTACTGTTTCCACTGTTTCCCCATCTATTTCCCATGAAGTGATGGAACCAGATGCCGTGATTTTAGTTTTCTGAATGTTGAGCTTTAAGCCAACTTTTCCTCTTCTCTTTCACTTTCATCAAGAGGCTCTTTAGTTCCTCTTCACTTTCTGCCATAAGAGTGGTGTCATCTGCATATCTGAGGTTATTCATATTTCTCCCGGCAATCTTGATCCCAGCTTGTGTTTCTTCCAGCCCAGCATTTCTCATGAGGTACTCTACATATAAGTTAAATAAGCAGGGTGACAATATACAGCCTTGACGTACTCCTTTTCCTATTTGGAACCAGTCTGTTGTTCCGTGTCCAGTTCTAACTGTTGCTTCCTGACCTGCATACAGGTTTCTCAAGAGGCAGGTCACGTGTTCTGGTATTCTCATCTCTTTCAGAATTTTCCAGAGTTTGTTGTGATCCACACGGTCAAAGGCTTTTGAATACTTGATGCAGGATAAACAGATGTTTTTCTGGAATTCTCTTGCTTTTTTTTTTACAATCCAATGGATGTTGGTAATTTGATCTCTGGTTCCTCTGCCTTTTCTAAATGCAGCCTGAACATCTGGAAGTTCACGGTTCACATACTGTTGAAGCCTTGTTTGGAGAATTTTGAGCATGACTTTTCTAGTTTGTGAGATGAGTGCAATTAGTTTGAGAATTCTTTGGCATTGCCTTTCTTTGGGATTGGAATGAAAACTGACCTTTTCCAGTCCTGTGACCACTGCTGAGTTTTCCAAATGTGCTGGCATATTGAGTGCAGCACTTTCACAACATCTTCTTCCAGGGTTTGAAATAGCTCAACTGGAATTCCATCACCTCCACTAGCTTTGTTCATAGTGATGCTTCCTAAGGCCCACTTGACTTCACATTCCAGGATGTCTGGCTGTATGTGAACAATCACACCATCATGATTGTCTTGGTCGTGAAGATCTTTTTTGTACAGTTCTGTGTATTCTTGCCACCTCTTCTTAATATCTTCTGCTTCTGTTAGGTCCATACCATTTCTGTCCTTTATCAAGCCCATCTTTGCATGAAATGTTCCCTTTGTATTTCTTACTGTCTTGAAGAGATCACTAGTCTTTCCCATTTTGTTGTTTTCCTTTATTTCTTTGCACTGATCCCTGAGGAAGGCTTTCTTTCTTATGTCTCCTTGCTATTTTCTGGCACTCTGCATTCAGAGGCTTATATCTTTCCTTTTCTCCTTTGCTTTTTGCTTCTCTTCTTTTCACAGCTGTTTGTAAGGCCTCCCCAGACAGCCATTTTGCTTTTTTGCATTTCTTTTCCATGGGGATGGTCTTGATCCCTATCTCCTGTACAATGTCACAGGAGATGGGGATGACAGAGGATGAGATGGTTGGATGGCATCACCGATTCAATGGACATGAGTTTAGGTAAACTCTGGGAGTTGGTGATGGACAGGGAGGCAGTCCATGGGATCACAAAGAGTTAGACACAACTGAGCGACTGAACTGAACTGAATCAGACTGACCAGAATAAGTATAAAACACAAATTCTATTTGCACTTGGTGATATTACATTTTTGTTTAATCTTACTTGAGTGATATTCTGTTCCTTACAACCTCATATCCTTAATCAGAAAAGGGGTAGACACATAATACAACCAACTCTGGAAAGATATAAGCTCACAGGAATTTTAGACCTCATGTTTAATTGAAACAATTTAGAAAGAATATATATTCAGTTAACTTTATTTCCTTTAAAACAGCATTCAGTCTTCACTGGGAAAATGCACACATATGACTATATTTCTAAATGAAATTAGTTTTAAGTTTTTAAAAACTTGTTTTCTAGCACACTTTTAATTATTCTTCCTTAAGATAATGCTCCTAAGGGATTTAATTCTCTTAATGTCACTGAGGATTCATTTCATTTTCAATGAAGTATTGCATTCCTCTCATCATACTTCTGGTTATAACGAAGACAGAAAAAGCCATTATCTTTATTTCATAAACTCTGCAGACAACTAATTTTATACAAAAATATATATTTCCTTTTTTGCTTAATTTAAATCAAATGTGTTCTTTTCAAGATTTTCTCATTGTAATTCTATCAACAGTGAGAAATAACTATGGCACCTGAAATAGAAGTTCATTCCCAAACTAATGTAACATAAAAAGGAAGAGGTAATAAGTTATGACCAACCTAGATAGCATATTAAAAAGCAGAGATATTACTTTGCCGGCAAAGGTCCATCTAGTCAAGGTTATGGTTTTTCCAGTGGTGATGTATGGATGTGAGAGTCGGACTGTGAAGAAAGCTGAGGGCCAAAGAATTGATGCTTTTGAACTGTGGGGTTGGAGAAGACTCTTGAGAGTCCTTGGACTGCAAGGAAATCCAACCAGTCCATTCTAAAGGAGATCAGTCCTGGGTGTTCATTGGAAGGACTGATGCTAAAGCTGAAACTCCAATACTTTGGCCACCTCATGTGCAAGAGTTGACTCATTGGAAAATATTGATGCTGGGAGGGATTGGGGGCAGGAGAAGGGGACGACAGAGGATGACATGGCTGGATGGCATCATCAACTCGATGGGCATGAGTTTGAGTAAACTCTGGGATATGGTGATGGATAGGGAGGCCTGGTGTGCTGCGATTCATGGGGTTGCAAAGAGTCGGACACAACTGAGCGACTGAACTGAACTGAACTGAACTAAACTGAATGTATAACCCACCACCTTGAGAGTGCAGCACAGAATTAATAAATGCATAAATTGAACTTTAAAGTATAATTTCTTTTCTAAAGATGATTACCACTTTAAGGAAAGCTTTATGTCTGTTGATAGGCCTCAGGCAATTAAAGTATTGACTGATCTTTGTCTCTAATGTCAAAAGTAAGGATAGTTCAATGCAGATGCAGTTGTGATAGGCAAACACATTTTAACTTAATGAAATGAAAACTACTGAAACTGTTATTTAAAATATCTGAATAAGCATACCACTTGCTGAAAGGGCAGAAGGTAATGATATCATATGAAAAGCTATAATGGATCAAATAAAATTTATAATTATTCTAAAGGCTTTTGATTTTCATGAACATCTGAAATAAACAATTTCAAAATAATGGAAATAGTAAGAATCAACATAACATTAAAGTCTGGAAATCTCACTTCTGTAATATGTCAAGTGATAAGCTTCTCAGCAGTTTTAAGTTTCAAAGATCACGACTTCTAGGAAGTATAACCAGAAAGAAATTTTGAGATCATCCAAAAGCCCTTAAATTGCAAAAATGCATTGTAATAGTAAAAAAAACAAAAGTATTTTATCCAAATATACACAGTTTAACCTCAACAAATACCCCTTCTCAAATATTATGAACTATGTAATGTATGTGTTTAATTTGGAGAATTACAGTTTGTAAACTTATTTAACTGCTCTAGAAGAAGAAATACTAAATAAAGAAAAGGAAAATCATCTGGTGTTTGGAAATGAGAGAGGAAGCTAAAATAATACTAATCACATACCATAATGTGACAGTCATTATACCATGTTTTATCAAGAAATATTAACAAGTTTGTTTGTTTGTTTTTAAGTTTCTTCAATCTAGAGGAGTCAATCCAATTAACAAGACAAAAATGCTTCATGTAGATAAAATTAACGTGAAAGGTGGGAAAAGCTTTGTTTAGAGAACAGAGATAATTTCAGTAATTTTGGAGCAAGGAAACAAGTTGCATGAAGAGATAAAACTGGAAGAGTAGCTTATGATCTTTAAATCCTGACAAAAAATTTGAACAACATTCTGTAATAAGTATAGCTAACATTTATTAGTTCATTTTCTTTGTCTCAGGCATTGTAATTAATCATCTCAATAATCCCATGAAGTAAAAATCATTTACTTCAATATGTATAAAGTCAGTCTTAGAGAGATAGTGTAACTTACCAAAGATACAGATAATATTGCTGCTGCTGCTGCTAAGTCACTTCAGTCATGTCTGACTCTGTGTGACCCCATAGCCAGCACCCCACCAGGCTCCCCCATCCCTGGGATTCTCCAGGCAAGAACACTGGAGTGGGTTGCTATTTCCTTCTCCAATGCATGAAAGTGAAAAGTGAAAGGGAAGTCGCTCAGTCGTGTCTGACTCTTCGTGACCCCATGGACGGCAGCCTACCAGGCTCCTCCATCCATGGGATTTTCCAGGCAAGAGTACTGGAGTGGGGTGCCATCGCCTTCTCCAACAGATAGTATTACCACCCCAAAATTTCTGACCCTAAATTGCATGTTCTTATCCATTCTACCATACCTCCAAATACCCACTAAAGCACCCAGTCAGGCAGAATAAGAAAATTGGTGAATCATGCCTCTGTAGGTATTGACATGTTGATTTTGTTGTCATTCTGTCGCTAAGTCAAGTCCTATTCTCTGCGACACCTGCATGGACTACGGCGTGCCAGGTTTCCCCGTCCTTCACTATCTCCTGGAGTTTGATCAAACTCATGTCCATTGAGTTGGTGAGGCTATCTAACCATCCCATCCTCTGCTGTCCCCTTCTTATTTTGCCCTCAATCTTTCCCAGAATCAAGGTCTTTTCCAATAAGTTGGCTCTTTGCATTAGGTGGCCAAAGTATTGGAGCTTCAGCATCACCATCAGTCCTTTTAATGAATACTCAGGGTTTATTTCCTTTAGGATTGACTGGTTTGATCTCCTCATTGTCCAAGGGACTCTCAAGAGTCTTCTTGAAAGCATCAGCTTTTTGGTGCTCAGCCTTCTTTATGGTCCAACTCTCACATCTGTACATGCCTATTGGAAAAATCATAGCTTTGACTCCATGCACCTTTGTCGGCAAAATGATGCCTCTGCTTTTTAATATGCTGTCTAGATTTATCATAGCTTTCCCTCCAAGGAGAAAGCACCCTTTAATTTTATGGCTGTGGTCACTGTCCACAGTGGTTTTGGAGCCCAAGAAAATAAAATCTGTCACTCACCACTTTTTCCCAACTATTTGCCAAGAAGTGATGGACCTGGATGCTATCATTTTAGTTTTTTTCATGTTGAGTTTCAAGCCAACTTTTTCACTCTCCACTTTCACCCTCATCAAGGTGTTTTTTTAATTCCTTTTCTCTTTCTGCCTTTAGAATGGTATCATCTGCATATCTGAGGTTCTTGGTTTTACAAAGCTTTAGACATTCTGGCAAATTAAAGTTAACACAAGACTCCCTCCTAAAATAAATGCTGAGAAATCCTAAATAAATATACAAGAAAAAAAAAAAAAAAGAACTTACAGTCAAGTACAATGAAAAAAATTAACAAGGCCCTTATGCCAGAATAAGAAAATTGAGTATATGTGAAAGTACCCAAACATCTGAATATATGCAGGTATGCTCAGTCATGTCTGACTCTTTGTGACCCCATGGACTGTAGCCCAAAAGCCTCCATTGTCCATGGAATTCTCCAAGCAAGAATGCTGGTTTGGGTTGGCCATGCCTTCCTCCAGGGGATCTTCCTGACCCAGGGATTGAACTCAGGTCTCCTGCATCAAATGCAGGTTCTTTACCATCTGAGCCACCAGGGAATCCCTAAAAGACAGATTTTCTATACCCTAAACAATATTTGATGTAAGAAACAAAATAGGATTACTACAACTACACTTCTCATTTTGAAAGGAAGAATTGACACCAACAGTTCACAATACACATTAAATCTCAATGTGCAGTATTATGATTCCTTATTCAGGCAGTACAAGTATTTTCTTAATCAATTTGGTATAAGCCATGAGTAAAAATCTGCCTTCCCACTTCTTTCCAGTTTTGCAGCGTGGGAGGTTCTTCCTTGTCTATTTGACCATAGAGGAGATGAGTATTAAAAAGGATGTTCTTCCTGGATGCTGCATGGTTTTCCAATCTTCCTGTTAGTGTGAGTTTGGGAGTCTGGTGGACAATTTGTTTCAGGGCTTAAAACAGTCACAGGCTATTACTTAACAGGCTTAATACCTACAGAGTTTTCTCAAAATATTGTAGCTTTCCCATCTATTGCTGCTAAGTCACTTCAGTCGTGTCCGACTCTGTGACCCCATAGATGGCAGCCCACCAGGCTCCCCCGTCCCTGGGATTCTCCAGGCAAGAACACTGGAGTGGGTTGCCATTGCCTTCTCCAATACGTGAAAGTGAAAAGTGAAAGGGAAGTCATTCAGTCGTGTCTAACTCTTAGTGACCCCATGGACTGCAGCCCACCAGGCTCCTCCATCCATGGGATTTTCCAGGCAAGAAAATCCCACCGGAGTGGGGTGCCATTGCCTTCTCCATCTATTACGTTCCAGTCAAACCAATGAATGAATAACTACAGTCAGAGATTTTATCTAGAGGTCTTGCAAATCCTCAGACCAGTGCTACTCAGAGTGTGGTTCAAGGACCAGTGCCAGTCAGTTTGTTATTGCTTCCTGATAAGATGAGTGCAGAAACTGAAGATAAAATTTAGCAACTGTTATAACAATTTTAAATGGTCATTTTTATCTGTTACATACAGATAAACAAAAAATGGGCCTGTGTTTTATGTTTTTCTTTTTCATGTCACTTTCCCAGTAATTTCATTTTTATGGTGTTTTATAAATAAAATATTCTGGTCTGCAATGAAAGGAGGAGGGGACTGGTCCTTCACCACAGATAGTTTGAGAAGCACTAATTTAGAACGAAAATTCTAACTAGTTACCTGTGGGCCTATGTGTGATCAATTTTCTGTCAACTTGATTGTCTCGTAGACCAGATTGAACATTATTTCTCTCCTCCTTGGACTGGAATTTTCACCATCAGTGCCCATGATTCTCAGCCTTGAATTTGGACTGAAATCACACTACTGGCTATCCTGGGTGTCCAAATGGCAGATGGTAAACTGTAGGACTAACGTTCTCCATAATCATATGAGCCAATTCCTTGTAATAATTTTTCCTCTGTGTGTGTCTGACTCACTCTGCTTTGTTGGAGAATAATGATTAAAAGAGTCCCTTTATCCATTTTCCCTCTCTGAATGGTTGCTTTTTTTTTAATAAAATTTAAAACAATAAGCTCAAAAGGAAAGGTTAAAACCCCTAATCAGGTTTTTTCTGAGACTCACTGCTATTGACGAGGAGAGAAAACTAAATTTTTGAGAAAGACCTAGCATGTCACTATTCTTTCCTTCAAGGCTTAGGTTAAATTTTCTAGCTTTAGCTTAGGTATAGCATGTGCCTACTCAGGCGCTAAGTGTCGAACTCTTTGGAACTCCATGGACTGTAGCCCACTAGGCTCCTCTGTCCAGGCAAGACTACTGGAGTGGGTTTCTATTTTCTTCTCCAGGAGATATTCCAGAACCAGGGATGGAACCAGCATCTCCTGCACTGGCAGGTGGATTCTTTACCACTGGGTTAAAATGACATTCTCATTTCTGCAAGGTTCCAAATTATATGACTCAGTCAATTTAAATTTCAAGCCACTGACAGAATCTTTTCTAGCAAAACTACATGTGTAAAGTCACAGGACTGGAAAAGGTCCACTTTCACTTCGGTTTCAAAGAAGGGAAATGCCAAACAATGTTCAAACTACCATACAATTGCACTCATTTTACATGCCAGCAAAGTTACACTCAAAATCCTTCAAGCCAGGCTTCAGCAGCACATAAACCTAGAACTTCCAGGTGTACAAACTGGATTTTGAAAAGGTAGAGGAACCAGAGATTAAATTGCCAACGTTTGTTGGATCATTGAAAAAGCAAGGGAGTTCCAGAAAAACATCTACTTATGGTTCACTGACTATGGTACAGCCTTTGACTTTATGGATCATAAAAAATTGTGGAAAATTCTTAAAGAGATGGGAATACCAGACCACCCTATTTGTCTCCAAAGAAGTGGAGAGATGTATGCAGATCAATATGCAACAGTTAGAACCAGACATGGAACAACTGATTGGTTTCAAATTGGGAAAGGAATATGACAAGGTTGTATATTTTCACCTTGTTTATTTAACTTTAACTCAGACTACATCATGAGGAATGCCAGGCTGAAGGTATCACAAGCTGGAATCAAGACTGCTGGGAGAAATATCAACAACGTCAGATATACAGATGATACCACCCTAATGGTAGAAAGCGAAGAGGAACTAAAGAGCCTCTTGATGATGGTGAAAGAGCAGAGTGAAAAACCTTGTTTAAAAATCAAAATTCATTAATCTAAGATCATAGCATCTGGTTCCATCACTTCATGGCAAGTAGAAGAGTAAAAATGAAAGCAGTGACAAGTTTTATTTTCTTGGGCTCCAAAATCAGTGCAAACAGTGACCGCAGACATGAAAATAAAGATGCTTGCTTCTTGGAAGGAAAGCTACGACAAATCTAGACAGAGTATTAAAAAGCAAAAAATCATTTTGCCAACAAAGGTTTGTATATTTAAAGCTATGGTTTTTCCAGTAGTTAAGTATGGGTGTGAAAGTTGGACCGTAAAGAAGGCTGAACACCAAAGAATTGATGCTTTCAAATTGTGCTGCTAGACTCTTGAGAATCCCTTGGATTGCAGAGAGATCAAACCAGTCAATCGTAAAGGAAATCCGTCCTGAGTATTCATCAGAAGGACTGATGCTGAAGCTGCAATACTCTAGCCACCTGATGCAAAGAGGTGATTCACTGAAAAAGACCCTGATGCTGGAGAAGATTGAAGACAATAAGAGAAGCGGGCAGCAGAGGATGGAGTAGTCAGATAGCATCACTGACTCAATGAACATGAATTTGAGCAAACTCTGGGAAATAGTGGAGGACAGAGGAACCTGGCATGCTGCAGTACCTGGGGTCACAGAGAATCTGAAACAACTGAGTAACTGAACAACAATAGTGTGCCAAAAAAAAAAAAGTCTCATAAATTGGTAAATTTCCTTATTATAAGATAGTGAAATGACCTGCAGAGGCAGCTAGCTGAGATTTCCAAGGGTCCATCCTCATAGGATGAGTCTTGTCTCAATCCTCAAAATAGTTTGGTACCATGTGATGAGATGGCTGGATGGCATCACTGACTCGATGAATGTGAGTCTGAGTGACCTCCGAGAGCTGGTGATGGATAGGGAGGCCTGGCGTGCTGCAGTTCATGGGGTCGCCAAGAGTCGGACAAGACTGAGCGACTGATCTGATCTGATCTGATGTTGTCATCAGCTGTGACTAGGGCAACAGCATCAGCAACATGGTAATATTAAGCCTGGAGGATGCTGAGAGACAGCGATCCACCTTCCACCTACCTCCCGGCTTCCCAAAAGAACTGCTTGCTAACAGTACACTTTCCTTACCCTCCCCTCTAATACCACTCATTCTTCTAAGAAGATAAATACTTTATTCCATCCCTGTTTGAGAACAACATTTATGAAAGACGGGGATCAAAAGCAATATTTTGGAATTCGTATTATGTGAAATATAAATCATAACATATATCACAAGCAAGGTGAGTTTAATCCAGTAATATAAAGAAGATTTACTATTGAGGAAAAAACTCTTAATATACTCATCACCTTAACAGATTAAATTAAAATAAAATGCACAAGGCAAAATGATAAAAAAGAACCTTTGATTAAAATTTAATACTTACTCATGATAAAAACTCTCAGGAAACAAGGATCTGAAGTATCTATTTTCAATCTGATAAAAATACCCTACAAAAATATGTAACAAGTATTATATTTTATGGTAAGCAATGGCAACCCACTCTAGTACTCTTGTCTGGAAAATCCCATGGATGGAGGAGCCTGGTAGGCTGCAGTCCATGGAGTCTCTAAGAGTCGGACACAACTGAGCAACTTCACTTTCACTTTTCACTTTCATGCATTGGAGAAGGAAATGGCAACCCACTCCAGGGTTCTTGCCTGGAGAATCCCAGGGACGGGGGAGCCTGGTGGGCTGCTGGCTATGGGGTCACACAGAGTTGGACATGACTGAAGTGACTTAGCAGCAGCCTTGGAAGTAAAATTCTCAGTAACATTAACAAGATAAGAATTCTGTTCAAACCACCACTACTAAACATTGAACTGGAAGCCTTAGCTAAATAATGAGACAAAGTGAAAAACACAGAAGCTTTGGAGAGCAAAGAAACTAACCTTTGCAGATGATATTATCTACAAAGAGCATTTAAGAAGCTCTACAGAGAATTTGTGAAAACTAACAAGAGAGTTCAGAAAACTCCTGGATTCCAGCTTAATATACATAAAATCCATAAATAAATGGTGAGATACCATATGCATAGTTAATAAAAATTAATACATTAAAAAATTCAGGTCTTTCTAAATCTTAACAATATTTTTAGCAAAATTACCAAGCTAATAATAAAAATTCATATATGGAAAGGAGGCAAAGAATAAACAAAGCATTTTAAATAAGAGCAGGGAAGAGATGTGGGGAAAACTTATGAGGTCAAATATCAAGAATTAGAATTACTACAGTAATTATAACAGAGTAATCCTAGTGTAAGAACACAAATAGAGACTACAAATCTCAGAATAGAACCCAGCATCTATGAAACATGTAAGAGATGTGGTATTACATTTCACAGGAAGAAAAGATGCACATATGTTGGTGGGGGGCGGAATTGTATAAATGAAAAAAAATAGTTAAATCCTTACCTCATAACCTACATGAAAACAAAAGTCAGGTTGAGTAGCAAATAACTGTTCAGAAAGGTGAATCTTCTGAAACCATTATAAGGAAATTCGGGAAAGAGTTCAAGGGAAGATTGAAGAGGCACAGCATAGTTGTTGATTTTTCCGTATTACTCTACAAAACAGGCAAAACAACCAGAATTACAAAAGTGAAAGCATTTAGTCATTCAGTCATGCCCAACTCTGCAGCCCCATGAACTGTAGCCCACAAGGCTCCTTTGTCCATTGAATTCTCCAGGCAAGAATACTGGAGTGGGTTGCCATTCCTTTCTGAAGGAGATCTTCCCAACCCAAGAATCAAATTCGGGTCTTCTGCACTGCAGGCAGATTCTTAACCATCTGGGCCATGAGAAGCCCTAGAACTAAAAAAAAAAAAAAAAAAAAAAATGCAGCCAAAACACACAAAAGAAGTAAACAACAAGGTACCTCCACAAACTCCCAAATTTGAGGAATCGAGGCCAAACTATAACAAGCCTCCCATAGTATTCTCAACTCTGAGGGAGGAAGCAGAGAGTAAGCAAAGGGGTTTCTGACAGCTGGATGAGCTGGAAGACTCAGAAACTGAACTGCTCAAGGACCCCAAATTGAGGGATCCATTAGGAAGAGTTCAGAGGGTCATTCTTGGAATAACATCAAAACTGAGAACTGGTTTCATGGGCTCCAATTTGTGGGTGAGTGCAAAGAGACAGCAAAAAATCAGGTGGTATACATCAGTTTGTACCCTGAGTATATTTGAAATAAAACAACTGCAGTGCTTGGGTATGACAAAGACTAGCCTTCAGGAGAATCTTCTGAAATAGAAAGGAAACTGAGCAGTTGAGAGAGATTGGGGCCAAAGGAAAGAAAAGATCCAGATAAAAGTAGGGGAGGTGTCAGAGAAGATAGGGCAAACAAAGTATCAGATCATGTATTTGAACACAGCAATAATGAGAGGGAGTTCTACAACTATGAGGCTAGGAAAACTGTGCTGACCAATGCTTTTTTGCTGGGTGTGGAAAAATGCTATCTCACTTAAACATGAAGAGAAAAGATCATGGTCAAAGAGTATACAAAGTCATTATAAGATTAAAGAAAATAATGCATAGAAGCAAATAGTAAGACATATTATGAAGCATGTATAATTAAAAAGCATTGTATTCACATAGGAATAGACAGGCAGACTAATATAAAAATACAAAACACATTCAATTTCACATGAAAACTTAGTACATGCTAAAGTATTAGTCACTTGGTCACTTCCGACTCTTTGAGTTCCCATGGATGATAAATCCCCAGGTTCCTCTGTCCATGGGATTCTCCAGGAGAGAATACTGGAGTGGGTAGGCATTCTGTTCTCCAGGGGATCTTCTTGACCCAAGGATCAAATCCAGGTCTCCTGCATTGCAGGCAGATTCTTTATCATCTGAGGCACCAGGGAAGCCTCTAAAGCAGTATCTTAAATCAATGGGAAAGGTAGACTTTTTAATAAACATTAGAATAACTAGAGATTCACATGGAGGAAAAAAAGATAAAAGTTGGTCCATTTTTCACACATACCCAAGGATAAATTTCAAACAAAGTAGAGATTTAAGTGTTTAAAAATGAAATCACACAAATACTACAAGAAATTTTGGGAGAAAAAAGTACAGTTACAGAATGAAAATGTCCAGTAACTAAGTCATATTAAGCTATCTACATTACATTCAAGTTTATTATAAAAACTATATAGAATTTACTCTGAACTTTACAATTACAGAATGCTTCATGTTTGTTAATGAACGACACTTTCTCATTAATCGTTTGAAGTGAGTAGAGATACAATATCACCCCGTGAAAAACGTAAGAAGTGAGATTTAGGAATATCAAGGAAGCTGTCACTGATCCAAGCTGTCACCGAGCCAAAAAAGTGAAGGTGCTGCAAAAGAAAGTATATTCTGAATCCAGTTATAGTATTTCTCTCATTTCATCATGCTGTTCCTCTCTTCTTTCTTCCTGCTTTGTAAGCCTTTTTTGAAAATACATTTTCTTCCCTTTTGTTTTCTTCCTCTCACTTATCATCTTATTTTTTTCTAATTAGAGAGAAAGGCATTGGAAAAAGTACATGGATGGATGGATGAATGGATGGGTAGGTGGGTTAACGGAGAGATGCATAAATTACTGGATACACAGATAGAGATAAAGGGCCCAGTAGATGAGTATGCAGTATGTAAGTGTTGTGTCATGGAGACAAAACAACAAACCCCATCTTTACTGAGCCTGCTATAAAGTGTCAAGGAGAACCATGTTTTACTATTGACATATCTGTGAAAATCATGATAAATGCATTTCGTGTATTCTGCAGAACTGCCACACTTCCATCATCTGTCTAAAAAAACTGGTCAGTGAAGAAAAGGGCATTTCCAAACAAAATCATGTCATGGCTGCTGGTGTTATAGGAGAACAGGAAATAACAATGGTTATTATTGGGACTTCCCTTGTGGTCCAGTGGTTTAGAATCTAACTTGCAATGCAAAGGACACAGGTTCAACCCCTAGTCAGAGAACTAAGATCCCACATGCCATGAAGCAACTAAGCCCATGTACCACAACCATTAAGCCTTCATGCTGCAACTGCTGAAGCCTAAGGACCACAAGGAAAGATACCACATGATGCAATGAATATCTCACATGTTGCAACTAAGTCCCAAGGTAGCCAAAGAAATGAATAAATAAAAACAGTGATTATTATTACTATTATTATTTTATTTCTGCCATTAAATTTTATGGCCAAACCATTGCAGTTGGCAAAGCATGTCTGAAGTCCCCATTTGTCGAAATGCTGGGGATGATTTGCTATCTTGGGTATGAACTATAGACGGTTATTGCTGGCAATGACATGTTATGGATCATTTGTTGCCAAGAGTGGTTTGCCAAGTGTTGGAGTTGGCAGTGAGGTAGAAGATAGATGGGCCCCTTGGCTGGACAGCTGGTGTTTGTCAAGTGAAGTAAAACTAGAACTTTTCCTCACTCAGACACTCCAAGGACAAAAAAGCTAGTGGCAAAAGCTGAGCTCTGCTAAAAGTCCAGAGATAAGATGCCCACTCCCAAGGTCAAGGAAGACTTGCCTATCTGCACATGCCCAGGAAGGCTGCTTGGGGGGTCAAAAAGGGAAGGAACCCTACCCTATAATAAGTGTGGACATGCACCCACAGGCCTCTGGAGTCAGATCCATTTTAGTAAGAAGTTGTCCACACATCCTGGGGGGAGAGTCCTAAGACCAGTCAGGTGTGAAGAAAGAAACAAGATAATTGACCAAACAGAAACAAAGACCCAGAAACACTGTCCTATAAAGGTGATTTACATCACCTCTTTACCTAAGTGCTCCTTACTCAAGATGTCTGCACTCCTCTCCTAGTGTGTATTTCTGCCTTGCTTCTGTCTTAAGTAAACAAACTGCCTTTCTGGGCTGTATCTCTAACGATAAACTTTGTGTCTATTTTCACAGTTTTTGCCTCTTTGAAACATTCTTGCTTTCAAAGGGGGCGGTGCGGGGGATGGGGGGAGAGCAAGAGTCAGAGCCACTTTGTCTTTAGCCTCTAGCCCCTGGTGGTCTAGCAGCTAGGATTCCTGGTTTTCATCCAGGCTGCTGCTGCTGCTGCTGCTGCTGCGTCCCTTCAGTCGTGTCCGACTCTGTGCGACCCCATAGACGGCAGCCCACTAGGCTCCTCTGTCCCTGGGATTCTCCAGGCAAGAGTACTGGAGTGGGTTGCCATTTCCTTCTCCAATGCATGGGAAATAGTTTTATTTTTACTAATGATTTTTTGGAAACTTTGTAATTCTTTGATCTTAGCTTCTTCAATTAAAGCATGTCATCTATTGTTATTCCCAGAATCCTCTTGAAAACTCACTGAGCAGTCCATAAACAATTTCGGTCACCATCAAGCCTGGCAGCATGATTGCATTTGCCAGTCTGACAATCAGGAACTGATTTTCTATGTCCTGCTGAGGAAGAAAAAAAAAACTTTTTGATTTGTTCAATCTATCAAATGTTGTCTCTGTCAATCGCATTTTGAGTCATTAACAGACATTGGCAAACTGTTTCAGAGCAGTCACTTAGCAGCATAATTACCAAATTGCTGTTTCTGTAATACTGAGTACAGAACATAACCTCCAGCTAGAACTGTGACACCCCTGGCTGTGCCACACAGAGGTTGTGACAATTCCTTCATGACTGGATTCCCTGTGTCTGTGGAAACCTGCTCTGATTAAGCTGACACAATGGATTAGAGTCACTGAGTTATACTTTTTTTTGTCCTACCTTTTAGATATACCTAGTGAGAAGACAATGGCACCCCACTCCAGTATTCTTTCCGGGAAAATCCCATGGACGGAGGAGCCTGGTGGGCTGCAGTCCATGGGGTCTCGAAGAGTCAGACACGACTGAGAGACTTCACTTTCACTTTTCACTTATATGCATTGGAGAAGGAAATGGCAACCCACTCCAGTGTTCTTGCCTGAAGAATCCCAGGGACCCTGGAGCCTGGTGGGCTGTCGTCTCTGGGGTCGCACAGAGTCGGACACGACTGAAGCGACTTAGCAGCAGCAGTGGGAAAACCACTAGACCATTCAGGTATGACGTAAATCAAGTCTCTCATGATTATACAGTGGAAGTGAGAAATAGATTTAAGGGACTAGATCTGATAGACAGAGTACCTGATGAACTATGGACAGAGGTTCATGACGTTGTACAGGAGACAGGGATCAAGACAATCCCCAAGAGAAAGAAATGCAAAAAAGCAAAATGGCTGTCTGAGGAGCCATTACAAATAGCTGTGAAAAGAAGAGAACTTAAAAAAAAGGAGAAAAGGAAAGATATACCCATTTGAATGCAGAGTTCCAAAGAATAGCAAGGAGAGATAAGAAAGCCTTCCTCAGTGATCAATACAAAGAAATAGAGGAAAACAAAAGAATGGGAAAGACTAGGGATCTCTTCAAGAAAATTAGAGAGACCAAGGGAATATTTCATGGAATGATGGGCTCAATAAAGGATAGAAATGGTATGGACCTAACAGGAGCAGAAGATATTAAGAAGAGGTGGCAAGAATACACAGAATTGTACAAAAAAGATCTTCATGACCCAGATAACCATGATGGTGTGATCATTCACCTGAGCGAGACATCCTGGAATGTGAAGTCAAGTGGGCCTTAGAAATATCACTATGAACAAAACTAGTGGAGGTGATGGAATTCCAGTTGAGCTACTTCAAATCCTAAAAGATGATGCTGTGAAAGTTCTGCACTCAATATGCCAGCAAATTTGGAAAACTCAGCAGTGACCCAGGACTGGAAAAGGTCAGTTTTTCAGTTTTCATTCCAAATCCAATGAAAGGCAATGCCACAGAATACTCAAACTACCACACAATTGCACTCATCTCACACTCTAGTCAAGTGATGCTCAAAATTCTCCAAGCCAGGCTTCAGCAACACATGAACCGTGAACTTTCAGATGTTCAAGTTGGTTTTATAAAAGGCAGAGGAACCAGAGATTAAATTTCCAACATCCACTGGATCACTGAAAAAGCAAGAGAGTTCCAGAAAAACATCTATGTCTGCTTCATTGACTATGCTAAAGCCTTTGACTGTGTGGATGACAATAAACTGTGGATAATTCTGACAGAGACAAGGATACCAGACCACCCGACCTGCCTCTTGAGAAACCTGTATGCAGGTCAGGAAGCAACAGTTAGAACTGGACATGGAACAACAGACTGGTTCCAAATAGGAAAAGGAGTACATCAAGGCTGTATACTGTCACCCTGCTTATTTAACTTGCATGCAGAGTACATCATGAGAAACGCTGGGCTGGAGGAAGCACAAGGTGGAATCAAGATTGCTGGGAAAAATATCGATAACCTCAGATATGCAGATGACACCACCCTTATGGCAGAAAGTGAAGAAGAACTAAAGAGCCTTTTGGTGAACGTGAAAGAGGAGAGTGAAAAAGTTGGCTTAAAGCTCAACATTCAAAAAAACAAAGATCATGGCATCTGGTCCCATCACTTCATGGGAAATAGATGGGGAAACAGTGGAAACAGTGGCTGACTTTATTTTTCTGGGCTTGAAAATCACTGTAGATGGTGATTGCAGCCATGAAATTAAAAGATGCTTACTCCTTGGAAGGAAAGTTATGACCAACCTAGATAGCACATTTAAAAGCAGAGACATTACTTTGCCAACAAAGGTCCGTCTAGTCAAGGCTATGGTTTTCTAGTAGTCATATATGGATGTGAGAGTTGGACTGTCAAGAAAGCTGAGTACCAAAGAATTGATGCTTTTGAACTGTGGTGTTGGAGAAGACTCTTGAGAGTCCACCAGACTGCAAGGAGATCCAACCAGTCCATCCTAAAGGAAATCAGTCTTGGGTGTTCATTGGAAGGACTGATGTTGAAGCTGAAACTCCAGTACTTTGGCCACCTCATGTGAAGAGTTGACAAGACCTTGATGCTGGGAAAGATTGAGGGTGGGAGGAGAAGGAGACGACAGAGGATGAGATGGCTAGATGGCATCACGACTCTATGGACATGAGTTTGGGCAAACTCTGGGAGTTGGTGATGGACAGCGAGGCCGGGCATGCTGTGATTCATGGGGTCACAAAGAGTCGGACACGACTGAGCGACTGAACTGAACTGAACTAAAAACTACAAAGTTGGGGCTTTCCAGATGGCTCAGTGGTAACGAATCTGCCTGTCAATACAGGAGACATAAGAGACACAAATTTGATCCCTGGGTCAGGAAGATCCCCTAGAGTAGGAAATGGCAATCCACTCCAGTAGTCTTGCCTGGAAAATTCCGTGGACAGAGGGGCCTGACGAGCTCCATGGGGTCACAAAGAGTCAGACGTGACCAAGTAACTGAGCGATCATGCACGCGTGTGTGCGCACACACACACACACACACAAGTAAACATAAGTATCCAAATAATTTATCTGGGTAGATGAATGCTTCACTTAGATCTGAGTAGGTGATTGAAGAACCATCAGTTTTCATTTCCCCTGTAAAGACAAGTTGGGCTGGAAAATAAATACAGCAATGCTCTCAAAACTTTTTCCTAAATCTGAATCTCACTGGGAGAACTTAAAGTAAATTCATAGGATGAAATACCTAGAATATCTATCTTTTTTGTTAGATAAAGCAAAACCAAGATTTTAATATAAGATATAAAATGTATATAATATTTACATATTTAGCATCAATCATGAGTGTCAACTCTCTCCTTTGTATCTAGACATATATCATTCCATGTATTGATAAGATGATTGTACTGAAGATGTATTGAAGATGGTTTATTATCAGTCAGTCACTTGGTCAGCAGTCAGTCATTTGGGAACTCTTTCCGTTTTCCCCTAAATCATGGGATGGCTGGCTGAAACTTTAAAAACTTATACCTATTTCATAAATGTGTTTGTATTACCAAAGAACCTTTCTAAGTACTATATTTCCTGAAACTTCTACTTCTGGGAAAATGGAATAGATAAACTTTTTCTTATTCCTCCTACCAAGTTCAAGATGTAGAAAATGAACTTAAGAAGACACTGAAAAATACACAAAGCAGAGTGGTTAAGGTCCTTGAGACCCAAGGAATAACCACAGGTGAGTTTTCTATATTTTCTTTTTGCCTATTATATATCATCAGATCAGATCAGATCAGTCACTCAGTCGTGTCCGACTCTTTGCGACCCCATGAATCACAGCACACCAGGCCTCCCTGTCCATCACCAACTCCCGGAGGTCACTCAGACTCATGTCCATCGAGTCAGTGATGCCATCTAGCCATCTCATCCTCTGTCGTCCCCTTCTCCTCCTGTCCCCAGTCCCTCCCAGTATCAGAGTCTTCTCCAATGAGTCAACTCTTTGCATGAGGTGGCCAAAGTACTGGAGTTTCAGCTTTAGCATCATTCCTTCCAAAGAAATCCCAGGGCTGATCTCCTTCAGAATGGACTGGTTGGATCTCCTGGCAGTCCAAAGGACTCTCAAGAGTCTTCTCCAACACCACAGTTCAAAAGCATCAATTCTTCGGCGTTCAGCCTTCTTCACAGTCCAGCTCTCACATCCATACATGACCACAGGAAAGACCATAGCCTTGACTAGGTGAACCTTTGTTGGCAAAGTGATGTCTCTGCTTTTGAATATGCTATCTAGGTTGGTCATAACTTTCCTTCCAAGGAGTAAGCGTCTTTTAATTTCATGGCTGCAGTCACCATCTGTAGTGATTTTGGAGCCCAGAAAAATTAAGTCTGACACTGTGTTTACTGTTTCCCCATCTATTTCCCATGAAGTGATGGGACCAGATGCCATTATCTTCGTTTTCTGAATGTTGAGCTTTAAGCCAACCTTTTCACTCTCCACTTTCACTTTCATCAAGAGGCTTTTTAGTTCCTCTTCACTTTCTGCCATAAGGGTGTTGTCATCTGCATATCTGAGGTTATTGATGTTTCTCCCGACAATCTTGATTCCAGCTTGTGTTTCTTCCAGAGCCAAAGAAGCCAGAAACCTGAAAATGCTAATGGGAAGACACAGAGGGGAAAAAGGTCCTACCTTTGTGTTTATGTGTGTGTGTGTGTGTGAAAGAGACATCAGGCCACTCAAGATGGTGCTTCTCTTGCTCTTTGTACATCTTCTGTTCCATGAGACCCTGCCTTACCTACACCCTACTCACATGACTGACCTTCCTTATTAATCATCGAGCCTAAACAGTAACTGCCTACATTCTTGCTCCTTGGTCCCAATTAGTGATTGTTCTAATTTTTAGATCAGAATGTCTCCATCAGAATAGTTTATCAAAGGGGCAGTGAGGGGCATGTGCCTTTGATAGTTTCCCTGGTAACTGAGGGGCAAACCTGCCATAAATTACCCCTATAACTGGTAACTTCTCCTTCCCTCTGGTAGTGAAGACTGAGACCACTGCCGTGTCCTACCTGCTGTCTGCTGCACATGGTCGGGTGTCTCTTCAGGGCCTTTTCTTGGACGTTTAAGATTCCTTATCAAAGAAATCATTGATGTCTTTGCCAATGACTTTTTGCTCTTTCTCAAGTCTTGCAGCTGGGCAATTATAATGCTTATATAGGCCTATGGGGTGCAGCCCAATAGTTTATGTGTGTGTGTGTTTACTCACTCTAATCAAAGGACTAGGAAAGAAGTAGACTATTAGGACACAAAATTTTAGGCAATTACAACTCTACTTTAGCCAAATGCCATAGAAAAATCTTTGGCCCCACCCACACCCACACCACCAAAGCTGAGTGGGGGCCTACATGTCTAGACTTGTGAGGTAACAGGATGTCTCACCACTTCTGCAGGAGTGGTGTCAAAGAAGACCAAGTAGAGAGTCAGGAATTTCACCTCTGAAGATCAGTAACAAGCATATTTCCTCCCTCCCTTTCCCTGCAATGCCAGTGCAAAGCCATAACTTCCATCCCTACACAGAAGTAATGAGAAATCCCTTCTTCTGGTACCACTGGAGACCAAGCAATGAACCTCTCTGTGGTGGTAATAAGGTGGCACTTTCTCTCCACTACTTGAACAATGCCGGCAAAAGTCAGCTAAAACTGAAGGTTTGAATAAGATCCACAGTCTCATAGGATGATATAAAAATATGCCTGTTTCAATAAAAAAAATCACTGTCATACCAAGAAATAGAAAAATCTCAAAATTAATGAAAAAACTTATTAAATGCCAACACAAAGATGACAGAGAAAATAAAATTATCTGAAAAAAATGTTAAAGCAACCATGTTAAAGTTGCATTAGTAAGAAACTATGAACACACTTGAAACATGAAAAACTGGAAAATCTCAGCAAAGAAAAGATAAACAAGAATCAAATGGAAAGTTTAGAACAGAATAACAAAACAGTTGAAGTACAAAGTTCAATGTATGGACTAACCAAGAGAATGGACATAGCAAAGGAAAGAAATTGTGAACTACAAGATAGAACAATAGAAGTGACCTAATCTGAATAACAGAGAAAAAATAGACTAATTAAAAAAAATTAACAGACCCTAGATTAACAAAACTTATGGAATTATGGACTTCCCTGGCATATTAAAAAGCAGAGATATTACTTTGCCAACAAAGGTCCATTTAATCAAAGCTATGGTTTTACCAGTAGTCACGTATGGATGTGAGAGTTGGACTATAAAGAAAGCTGAGCACCGAAGAATTGATACTTTTGAACTGTGGTGCTGCGGATGACTCTTGAGAGTCCCTTGGACTGCAAGGAGATCCAACCAGTCCATCCTAAAGGAGATCAGTCCTGGGTGTTCATTGGAAGGACTGATGTTGAAGCTGAAACTCCAATACTTTGGCCACCTGATGCAAAGAGCTGACTCACTTGAAAAGACCCTGATGCTAGGAAAGATAGAGGGCAGGAGGAGAAGGGGATGACAAAGGATGAGATGGTTGGATGGCATCACAGACTCAATGGACAAGAGTTTGGGTAAACTCTGGGAGTTGGTGATGGACAAGGAAGCCTGGCATGCTGCGGTCCATGGGATCTCAAAGAGTTGGACATGACTGAGCGACTGAACTGAACTGGTAGCTCAGCTGGCAAAGAATCCACCTGCAATACAGGAGACCCTGGTTCAATTCCTAGGTTGGGAAGTTCCCCTGGAGAAGGGATACCCACTCCAGTATTCTTAGGCTTCACTGGTGGATCAGATGGTAAAGAATTCACCTGCAATGCAGGAGACCTCAGTTCGATCCGTGGGTTGGGAAGATTCCCTGGAGGAGGGCATGGCAACTCACTCCAGTATTCTTGCCTAGAGAACCCCCATGAATAGAGGAGCCTGGCAGACTACAGTCCACTGGATCACAAAGAGTCAAACAGGACTGATTAAGCAGAGCACAGTACAGCATAGGAAAAAATCTAACATTCACAATATTGGATTCCTAAAACAAGAGGAGGAAAAATGTAATGCTGAAAAGTGCTTGAAGAAATAATGGGACTTCCCTGGTGGTCTGCCTGCCAATGCAGGGGACTCAAGTTCAACCTCTGGTCTGGGAAGATTCCATCTGCAATGGAGTAATGAACCTATGCACCACAAACACTGAGCCCATGATCTAGAGTCCATGGACTGCAACTATTGAAGCTCATACACTTTGTAGCCTGACTCTGCAACAAGAGTAGCCACCTAAATGGGAGGCCTGTACATTGCAACAAATAGTAGCCCCCACTCACTGCAACTAGAGAAAGCCCACGTACAGCAACAAAGACCCAGTGCAAGCAAAAATAAAAAATAAATTACAAAAAAAAAAAAAGAAATAATGGCTCTTGTTGTTCAGTTGCTAAGTCATATTCAATTCTGCAACTCCAGGGACTGCAGCACGCCAGGCTTCCCTGTCCTTCACTATCTCCTGGAGTTTACTCAAAATTCTTGTCCATTGAGTCAGTGATGCTATCTAACCATCTCATCCTCTGCCAACTCCTTCTCCTTTTGCCTTCAATCTTTCCCAGCATCAGGGTCATTTCCAAGAATGGCTGAAAATATGTCAAATTTGGAAAGGAATATAAACCCAGACATTAAGAAATCTGAATGAACCCCAAATAAAAGAAGTCTAAATAAATTCAAGCCAAGACACATCATAATTAAATTTATGAGCAGTAAGTGAAAATAAAAATCTTGAAAGCAACCAGAGAAAAAGGATATCTTCCCTACAAGATAGATACAATTAGAACTATAAACAATTTCTCACTAGAAACCAGGATGATGAGAGAAAAGAAGTGTCAACCCAGAATCCTATACTTAGGAAAAATATCCTTGAAGAATTAAGGACAAATTAAGTTATTCTCTGATGAAGGGAAAAAAAATCAGTCACCAGCATATGTATTATAAAAGAAGTCTTCTAAACAGAAAGGAAATGATAAAAAAAAAAAAATTTGAGATTTTTGGGGAAAAGAACACAATAAACAAAAATATGAGTAAATACAGCTTTCTTTCTCCTCCTGAGTTTTCTAAATTATGTTTAACAGTTGGAGCAAAATTTACAACATTATCTATTATGGTTCTAAATACACAGAGAGAAATAATATGTCAGGTAACTATAAATGGGGGGACAGGAAAAGGGGATAAGTTTTCTATACTTCACTCAAACTCATAAAATGATGACATTAGTAGACTGTGATGTTTTATATATATATAGCGTAATACTTAAGCTACACTAAAAAAGCTTTACTATAAGGTAGACTCAAAGACAATATCAAGAATTCAAAGTGGAATTCTAAATGATGTTCAGATCAGATCAGATCAGTCGCTCAGTCGTGTCCGACTCTTTGCGACCCCATGAACTGCAGCACGCCAGGCCTCCCTGTTCATCACCAGCTCCCGGAGGTCACCCAGACTCGCATCCATCGAGTCAGTGATGCCATCCAGCCATCTCATCCTCTGTCGTCCCCTTCTCCTCCTGCCCTCAATCCCTCCCAGCATCAGAGTCTTCTCCAATGAGTCAGCTCTTCGCATGAGGTGGCCAAAATACTGGAGTTTCAGCTTTAGCATCATTCCTTCTAAAGAAATTCCAGGATTGATCTCCTTCAGAATGGACCGGTTGGATCTTCTTGCAGTCCAAGGGACTCTCAAGAGTCTTCTCCAACACCACAGTTCAAAAGCATCAATTCTTCGGTGCTCAGCCTTCTTCACAGTCCAGCTCTCACATCCATACATGACCACAGGAAAGACCATAGCCTTGACTAGGCGAACCTTTGTTGGCAAAGTAATGTCTCTGCTTTTGAATATGCTATCTAGGTTGGTCATAACTTTCCTTCCAAGGAGTAAGCGTCTTTTAATTTCATGGCTGCAGTCACCATCTGCAGTGATTTTGGAGCCCAGAAAAACAAAGTTGGTGTGGACCTAACAGAAGCAGAAGATATTAAGAAGAGGTGGCAAGAATACACAGAAGAACTGTACAAAAAAGAGCTTCAAGACCTAGACAATCATGATGATGTGATCACTGACCTAGAGCCAGACATCTTGGAATGTGAAGTCAAATGGGCCTTAGAAAGCATCACTACGAACAAAGCTAGTGGAGGTGATGGAATTCCAGTGGAGCTATTCCAAGTCCTGGAAGATGATGCTGTGAAAGTGCTGCACTCAATATGCCAGCAAATTTGGAAAACTCAGCAGTGGCCACAAGATTGGAAAAGGTCAGTTTTCATCCCAAATGATGTTCAAGTAACCTACAATAGATAGGAAAAAAAAATACAGAAGTGAAAAACAGAAGCCAGACAAATAAAGTTTTAAATGGTATATTTAACTGGTATAATAATATTTACAACATACATAAGTAGTCTAAATACATTAAAAGACAAAAACTGGCATAGTGGATTAGAAAACACCCAAGTATATACTGTCTATAGGAAATTCTTCAAATACAGCAATATTGTCAGGTTGAAAGTAAAATAATAGAAAAATATATCATGCAAACATTAATCAAAGGAAAAGAAGAACAACCATATAACATCAGATACAGTAGACACTAGAGCAAAGAAAATTATTAGAAAAAAAGAACATTATATAATGGCAAAAGGGTTAATCCCACAAGACATAGAACTCTTAAATGTGTATTCTCTGCATTAAATATCAGAGCTACAAAATAGGTGAAGCATAAATTGACAGAACTTAAAGAAGAAACACATAAATCCACAATTATATACTTCAATACCTCAACAATTGGTAGAATAAATAGTCAAAAAATCAGCAAAGAGCTTCGACAACTCCATAAACCAAGCAACAATTTTAGGAAACCTCACCCAACACCAGAAGAATATATGTTGTTTTAAAACACCCACAGAACAAATACCAAGATAGAAATACCAAGATAGATCATATCCTGGGCCATAAATGAAATCTTAACAAATTTTTAAAAATTGAAATTATACTGTGTGTTCTCTGATAAAAATGTGTTCAAACTTAAAATTGGTGACAAAAAATAGAAAATAAATTTGTAAACTAAACATATTTCTAAATAGTTCATGGATCAAATAGGAAGCCTCACCTCAAAGAAAATTAAAAAATACATTGAACTGAACAAAAATGAAAAAGCAACATATTAAAGCCTCAAAGACTTTAATATTTAATAAGATAGCAGTACTGAGGGAGAAATTTATGTCACTAAATGCAAAAAAGTCTCAAAAAAATCATCTAACCTCTGCTGCAAGAATCTAACAATCAAAGATGAAATGAATTCAAAGAGGACTGAAGAAAGAATATAAGAAATATAAGTGCAGAAATCAATAAATTGAAAACAGAAAAACATTAGAGAAAATCAGTAAAACAAAGTGTTGGTTTTTAGCAAAGATCAATTAAACTGACAAACTTTTAGTAAATCTGACAAAGAAAGAGAGAGAAGACATAAATTATGAATATCAGATTTAAAAAAAAAAAACAGGAAATAATCGGCACAGGCCTTGCAAAATCCAAAGGATAAAATGGTATACTACAAACAGCTCTACACCCGAATTTGATAAATTTGAATAATTGGGCCGATTCCTCAAAAAACACGACTTACCCAGTATGAGATCAATCACTAGAACAGGCCCCCAACTATTTAAAAAATTGAACTCATAGTTTAAAAACTCCCTTTTAAATCTCCAGGCTCAGATGGTTTCATTAAGGAATATGACTAAAACTTTAAAGAATTAACACTAAATCTATACAAGCTCTTCCAGAAAATAAAATAGGAGAAAATATCTCTCAATTCATTTTACAATGTTATATTACTCTGACACCAAATCAAATAAAGACAGCACAAATAAGGAAACTATAGGCCCATATCCAAGTCCTGGCACAACTGTTGAGATACTGTCCTATATCACATGGTGTTTCTCTTGTGGGAAACTGCATAATATGTAGAGATAACTCTACATTATTCTTATAACTGCATGTGAATCTAAATTATTTCAAAATGAAAAAATTCATCTACAAAAACTTGTTTCCTTCACATCTCATATTTGAAATTTTTACTGGATAAAATTCTAAGTAATCATTCTTTTTTCAATTTTAATTAATCAAATTTCTAAGTTGTATTAATAATCAATAGTATATTTTAGTATCAATATCAAAGAGATGAAGAACTGAGATCCAAAGAAGGTACATGGCTTGATCAAGTTTAACACCTCATTACTAAATTATGACAAGAGGCCATGATGCCCAACTTGTACTTTCCACCAAATTACTAGATTGAACTATATAAAAGTTACCAATATTGAGCCACTGTTACCTATGCTATGCTATGCTAAGTCACTTTAGTTGTGTCTGACTCTGTGCGACCCCATAGACAGCAGCCCACCAGGCTCCCGCGTCCCTGGGATTCTCCAGGCAAGAACACTGGAGTAGGTTGACATTTCCTTCTCCAGTGCATGAAAGTGAAAAGTGAAAGTGAAGTCGCTCAGTCGTGTCCAACTCTTAGCCATCTTGTGGACTGCAGCCTACCAGGCTCCTCTGTCCATGGGATTTTCCAGGCAAGAGTACTGGAGTGGGGTGCCATTAAAATAGATTTAATCCAGTATACAATCTCCATTGTGGAAAGGACTTTGAATGCTGAGGTATTTTCTAATAAGCATTTATTTAGTATCTATTGCATACTTAACTGGGCTTCTCAGATGGCTCAGTGGTAAAGAATCTGCCTGCAATGTAAGAGACTCTGGTTTGATCCATGGTTGGGAAGATCCCCTGGAGGAGGGAATGGCTACTCACTCCCATATTCTTGCCTGGAGAATCCCATGGACGGAGGAGCCAAGTGGGCTATAGTCCATGCGGTCACAAAGAATCAACACAGAACTGAAGTGACACACACATACTTAATTAAATATGAAGTGTTTAAGGAATATGTTATTTAATTCTCCTTTGATATATGATGACTAGCCTTGTGGCCAGGATTTGGAATCCCTCAGGAACTACTTGAAATTTCATTCTCCCATCCTAATCTGAAGTCACCCCATAGCTCTTCTGTCCTCTCATGTTAGGATTTATGTCACTAGATTAGATTCTCAAAGAACCATGGGAAAAAAACTGAAGGACCAGCATTTGACCTATGCTAGCCCAGAAGTATAGTTCCATGGTCTAATACCAAAGGTTCCTCTCTCAAAACCACCACTTAAGATTCTCTAGCTTTAAGTAAATATAAAACTATCCTCAGGGATTGTTAGAGCTTTCCAGACTGAAAACAGTTCCTAGCCTTCCTTTTTGTTTCAGTCTCAGTTCAGTTCAGTCGCTCAGTCGTGTCTGACTCTTTGCAACCCCATGAACTGCAGCAGGCCAGGCCTCCCTGTCCATCACCAACTCCTGGAATTCACTCAAACTCACATCCATCGAGTCGGTGATGCCATCCAACCATCTCATCCTCTGTCATCCCCTTCTCCTCCTGCCGCAATCCCTCCCAGCATCAGAGTCTTCTCCAATGAGTCAGCTCTTCACATGAGGTGGCCAAAGTACTGGAGTTTCAGCTTTAGCATCATTCCTTCCAAAGAACACCCAGGGCTGATCTCCTTTAGAATGGACTTGTTGGATCTCCTTGCAGTCCAAGGAACTCTCAAGAGTCTTCTCCAACACCACAGTTCAAAAGTATCAATTCTTTGGCGCTCAGCTTTCTTCACAGTTCAACTCTCATATCCATACATGACCACTGGAAAAACCATAGCCTTGACTAGATGGACCTTTGTTGGCAAAGTAATGTCTCTGCTTTTGAATATGCTATCTAGGTTGATCATAACTTTTCTTCCAAGGAGTTTCAGACTAGAACTGAATCTAAGTGGCTAGGGATGAGTAGATGAAAGGATGAAGACCCCAGTATCAACCTGTCCTTCTAGGAGTCTTTCAAACTGAGGGTGATCCAGGACATTTAAATAAGCCAGAGCCTCTCCATCTGGCCAGAATGCACTTGAAAGTGCCACCACAGTGCATTGCTTCCTGGGAGCACACATATGCACAACGGCTTTAGGTTCTTCGTTTTCAGCGCCTTTCCTAACAGTTGTCTCCTTATAGTCCATAACCAATACAAACTAGACCAAAGAACCTGGATACTCATTCCAGCTCTGCTTGTGAGCAACTGTATGAATTTAACCACCAAATTAATTTCTCTTAGCCTTGCTGACTTGGCCAATTAAGTAGTGAAAATACTGGTATGTGTTAGTTGTTTAGTCGTGTCCAACTCTTTGCAACCCGGTATACCGCAGCCCCTCCAGGCCCTCTGTCCATGGGATTTTCCAGGCAACAACACTGGAGTGGGTTGCCATTTCCTTCTCCAAAAGGAACTATAGAAAGAAAGAAAGTGAAGTCACTTAGTCATGTCCGACTCTTTGCGACTCCATGGACTGCCGCCTACCAGGCTCCCCCATCCATGGAATTTTCTAGGCAAGAGTACTGGAGTGGGTTGCCATTTCCTTCTCCAAAATACTGGTATAATAATGTATTAATGAGGTAATACAATGTTTTCCAAATCACAATATGTTTATTATTCATGATGGAATGATGAGGTCGCAAAGAGTCAGACACGACTGAGCGACTGATCTGATATCAAAATATTTATCTTTAACAGTTTTACCTTATAAGAGAAGATAAATAATATTTTTATATTAATTCCTCTTAAAAATAAATGTGTGTACCGTTTTCAAAATATAAAGTCATTTAAAGAAAAATATTTAGGACATAGTGTGACAACTTGTGAAGGAATCTGATGTATTGGAAACACCAACATATGTTTTGCTTGTTAATTTAAGACATCTTGTCTAGTCCCTCCAGTACTGTAATAGAAAGGGTGGTGCATGCTTGAATTATCCATTTGTCCATTCATATCAACAAAATGTACTAGTAAATTGCTTCACTTTTTTCTTTGGCAGCATACACAGTTCAAATAAAATGGAAACAGTGGCAGATTTTATTTTCTTGGGATCTAAAATTACTGCGGATGGTGACTGCAGCCATGAAATTAAAAGATGTTTGCTCCTTGGAAGGAAAGCTATGACAAATCTAGACAGCATATTAAAAATCAGAGACATCACTTTGCCAACAAAGGTCCGTATAGTCAAAGCTATGGTTTTTCCAGTGAAAGTGAAAGTGAAGTCACTCTGTCATGTCCGACTCTTTGTGACCCCATGGACTGTAGCCTACCAGGCTCCTCTATCCATAGGCTTTTCCAGGCAAGAGTACTGGAGTGGGTTGTGATTTCCTTCTCCAGGAGGTCTTCCCAACCCAGGGATTGAACCCAGGTTTCCCATACTGTAGGCAGATACTTTATTGCCTGAGCCACCAGGGAAGTTTATGGTTTTTCCAATAGTCATGTACAGATGTGAGAATTGGCCCATAAAGAAGGCTGAGCACTGAAGAATTGATGCTTTCGAACTATGCTGGAGAAGCTCCTGGACTGCAAGGAGATCAATCCAGTCAATCCCAAAGGAAATCAACCCTAAATACTCACCAGAAAGACTGATGCTGAAACTGAAGCTCCAATACTTTGGCCACCCAAAGTGAAGAGCCAACTCATTAGAAAAAACCCTGATGCTGGGAAAGATTGAGGGAAGGAGGAGAACGGAGTGACAGAGGATGAGATGATCGGATGGCATCGCCCACTCAATGGACATGAATTTGAGCAACCTCTAGGAGATAATGGGAGAAGGCAATGGCAACCCACTCCAGTATTCTTGCCTGGAAAATCCCACGGACAGAGGAGCCTGGTAGGCTGTAGTCCATGGGATTGCTAAGAGGGGGACACGACTGAGTGACTTCACTATCACTTTTCACTTTCATGCATTAGAGAAGGAAATGGCAACCCACTCCAATGTTCTTGCCTGGAGAATCCCAGGGACGGGGGAGCCTGGTGGGCTGCCGTCTATGGGGTCGCACAGAGTCGGACATGACTGAAGCGACTTAGCAGCAGCAGCAGGAGATAATGAAGGACAGGGAAGCTTTGGCATGCTGCAGTCCATGGGATCACAAAGAGTTGGACATGACTTAGTGACTAAATAACAACAGACCCAAAGCATGCAATCAATCACTGTTACCACAAACTACCCTAGACTTCATGTCACATTTCAGTTTCCAATATAAGCTCCTCATCTCATGTTTTTAACCACTCAGAATTCATGTCATCCACTTTGCTCATAAAACTGCCTACCCTGTTGCTGCTACTCCACAACCAATTTGTCCTGCAAGATTTTTTTTCAAAACTCACCTGTATCTGGATATCTAGATAACTATATGGCTTTCAGGTGATTTATATACTTTGAAAGTCCCCAGCACTGATGACTTTACTGGTCTTATAATAGCAAGACAAAATAAATAAACAGAAAATTACATTTGGACTTCCCTGGTAGTCCAGTTACCACTGAATCTACCTGCCAATGCAAAGAACACACTCAATTCCCCGGCCCAGGAAGATTCCACATGCCATGGGGCAACCAAGCCCATGCACCACAACTGGACTCTGGAGTGCACATGCCCACAACTACTGAAGCTCGTGTGCCTAGAGCCTGTGCCCCACAAGAGAAGCCACCACAGTGAAAAGCTAGAGGCTAGAGAAGAGGCCCTGCTCACTGCAACTGAAAAAAAAAAGCCCATATGCAGCAACGAAGACCAAGTGCAGCCAAAAGTAAGTAAATGAAAAGAAAATAAAGAAAATTATAATGATGGACAATGAGTTCGATAACAAAGATATTATGCATTGTAGTGGAGGAGGTAGTATATAAAGGTCTTAAGAATACAAACTTTGGAGTCAGACCATCTGGATTTGAGTTCTGGCACACCACTTGCCACTTGAAGAAATCATTCAGCCTAAGGCTCAAAATCTCATCTGGAATTGGGGGTAATAATAACCACTACTTACTGTGAGGATTAAATGATTCAGCACAGGGAAGTGTTTAGACAATACTTGAAATACTAGTTACTGTTATTTGAAGAAGGAACCAATGGAAACATATTAGAGGTGCTCCTAACTGAGAGTCTTAATTAAGAGGCTGTCTGGAGAAGGATGGAGTCTGATTCTGTATTGTAGGACAGGTGGGAGTGAGGCAACATGTACGCATGTTGGAGAAGGGAGTGGACAGAGTGAGGATGGACTAGTCGGAACATATACCAGCTGCAAAGTCATATGAAAGTGGGTACGGGAACGAGGAGTAAAAGCGCATGGTATGTTACACAATTGCGTGTGGCATCTCTAGTCCAAGGGGACTCAGGTACAAGTGATGGAAAATGAAGCCACACAAGTAAGGCTTTGCATGTTCTCATCAAATTCTTGAGGAAAAAAGTATTTGAGTGTCTGCTACATTCCTGATGCTATTTTATTTTAGGGATTGGACGCTAGAGTACAATGGTAAAACATATACAGCCTAATTAGGAAAATAAATACATAATTAAATGACAACAGATAAATACTTAATGGAAGAATGTAACAAGTGCTGAGAAAGAATAATGCCTACAATTATTTTTTTCAAAGACATGAACAAAATCTTAACAGATGAGTAAATGTTCACCAAACAACAAGGAGAAATCAGAAAGGTTAACATTATTTACCAAAACTCAATTATATGGCATTATGTACCAAATTCTTTCTATATAGTTTTAAGAACATTGTATTACTATTCCTTATAACAAGCAGTCTTTGTTAAGCTCATTTAAGGGATGAGGATCCCCAAGATCACACAGCAAAACCAGTTTTATTAACTAGCTACATTTAGTTTTCTTTAGAATACAGTAATCTTCATACAGTAGATACTTTATCACTACTATATTTGGCAATTACACTAAAGAAAGTATTATTCTTATTTGCACATAAAGTTTCAAGTACATTACAAATAGTCCATGTTCACTACAAGAAAATTCATGACAATTCATGACAAAAAAATATTATTTTCATTTTAAAAGCCCTGAATTCCATAGATTATAATAGATGCCTATGACACACTAGTATTTCAATACACATACATTTCAATATACATACATTTAAGGCATTTCAATATACATACATTTTAAGGCTGTACATACATTGTGCATTTCATACTTAGTAGCTATTTCTTCCTAACAGCAGGAGTCACACCATCCATTACATTGCTTGCCCTGACAGTAAGGAAAATAAACTATATTTAATCAGAGGTTAACTGAAGACCACACTGATCAAGACGGTCTCTCACATTCTGTTGCTGGCAGGTGAGGAATGAAGTTGAAGGTCATGGTAGAAAGATAAAGATGAACATCAACCCTTTTTCTTGTCCCCTTCCAGTTACAACCTAAGTTACTCCAAACACCTTGCCAGACAGAGATGAAGCAGCAACACCCAGGACATCCGAAGGGGCAAAACCCACATTCACACTGGACAGAATCAAATGAATATTTATTGACTGTCTGACAGCAATTACTCAAAATGTCCAACTTAAGATCGCTTTCACATATCTTATCTCCCTCCGTCTTCATGAAAACCCTGAGAAACAGCTAGTATCATCCTTATTTCATAGAAAAGGGGAAAGAACCTTAAAGAAGGCAAAGGGAAAGTGAAAGTGTTAGTCGCTCAGTGGTGTCCTAGCCTGCCAAGCTCCTCTGTCCATGGAATTCTCCAGGCAAGAATAGTGGAGTGGTAGCCATTCCCTTCTCCAGGGGATCTTCCTGACCCAGGGATCAAACCTGGGTCTCATGCATTGCAGCCAGATACTTTACCATCAGGGAAGCCCAAAGAAGGCAAGTGATGTAGCAAATTATGGCAGGACTTGCATTTGAGTAGTTGCCTCCAGGTCCACTGAGTTTTATACTTCTTGCCTATCTTTATTTAAAAGGTCTCTGACAGTAGCCATGGCCATAAAGGAGATATTGGTTAGACTCACCACTTCACAAGCCTCTTGAAAAGTTAGTGTAAAAGTTAGTGTAAAGGTGCTGATTCATAGATCAGACGATTAAGAGTCAACTGGCTACTCTTGAGCCTCATCCTCTGGCTTTGCTCCTTCATCCCCTGCTCTTGGCACTGGCCTCCTTGCTATTCCTCAAACAGATCAAGCCCAACTACCTCCCCATTTGCTGTTACTCCATCTGCAATTCTCTTCGTGGCACTCTTCCTAAGGGTCTTATTGAAATAGTTTCGCTCTATCCTCTTCCCTTGGGTTTCCCTGATTACTCTGTGATAAAGAACCTCCTTGCCAATGCAGGAGATGTGAGTTTGACCTCTGGGTTGAGAAGATCTCCTGGAGAAGGAAATGGCAATCCACTCCAATATTCTTTCCTGGGAAATCCCATGGACAGAGGAGCCTGGTGGGCTACGGTTCATGAAGTCACAAAAGAGTTGGTCACAACTTAGAAACTAAACAACAACAAATCTTCTTACCTTATCCCTCTTTCCTGCTATTTTTTTTCTATAGCTCTTATCATCATCTGAATTGGTAAGCATTTTATGGTTTATTTGTTTTTCTTTTTTTTTTAATTTTATTTAACTTTACAATATTGTATTGGTTTTGCCATACATCAAAATGAATCCGCCACAGGTATACACGTGTTCCCCATCCTATTTGTTTTTTAATTGAAGTATAGCTGATGTACAATAAACTACAGGTGTACAATATAGTGATTCACAATTGTAAATGTTATACTCCATTTCTAGTTATTAAAAAATATTGGCTATATTCCCTGTATTGTATAATATATTCCTGTAGCTTAATTTATACATATTAGTTTGTACTTTTAATCCCCTACCCCTATATTTTCCCTCATCCCTTCCCTTTCTCCACTGGTAACCACTAGTTTGTTCTCTGTATCTTTTTCTCTTTTTTAATATTCACTGGCATGGTATATTTTTTAGATTCTATATATAAGTGATATTATACAATATTTGTCTTTCTCTGTTTGATTTATTTCACTTAGCAAAATACCCTCCAAGTCCATCCATGTTGCTTCAAATAGCAAAATTTCATTCTTTTTTTTTATGACTAAGCCATATTCCATTGAGTATATATATATCACATCTTAATCCATTCAACTGTTGATGGACACTTAGGTTGCTTCCTCTCTTTGCAATTGTAAATAATCCTGCTATGAACATTGGAATGCATGTATCTTTTCAAATTGGTGTTCTTTTATTTTTTCAGATATATACCCAGCTCATGGTAGTTCTCGGGGAAGGCAATGGCACCCCACCCCAGTACTCTTGCCTGGAAAATCCCGTGGACGCAGGACCCTGGTGGGCCGCAGTCCATGGGGTCGCTAAGAGTCGGACACGACTGAGCGACTTCACTTTCACTTTTCACTTTTATGCATTGGAGAAGGAAATGGCAACCCACTCCAGGGTTCTTGCCTGGAAAATCCCAGGGACGGGGGAGCCTGGTGGGCTGCCGTCTATGGGGTCGCACAGAGTCGGACATGACTGAAGCGACTTAGCAGCAGTAGCAGCAGCATGGTAGTTCTGCTTTTAGTTTTTTTGAGAAACCTCCATACTATTTTCCACAGCAGCCACACCAATTTACATTCCCACCAACAGTGTACAAGTATTCCTTTTTCTCCTATTATCATAAATGAAAACATTGCTTCTGCGTCTAGAGCACTCATATCTTCTGTATAAACTAGAGATCTTTTTCTTTGTGGACAAAACTTTCATTAAGTGATTGCATCATATTCCAAAACTGGTAAAGTACTAATGAAAAAGAGTGGGAAGTAATCCAGAGAAATAGCTTTGCATCAAAAATAAAAAGGATTCTAAATACATGGAAATTGAGGATCACTTGGACTTGATGTCTCCTTTTTAAGCCAGTTCCTGTTTTACTAAATATCTTGAAAGATTTTTTTTAATGTATATTTTCTCAACCTTTTGCATCAGTCATCTGAAACTTGTAACACTGAATGTTAGACAACTATAACTGCATTTGATGAGAAAAATTTTAAACTAAACCTTTAGAGAAATAAACAGAAAATGGAATACAATGAATATGAAAAAATAAAGAAGCAGACTCACAGACAGAGAACAACTTGTGGTTGTTTGGTGAGGAGAAGGGATATCAAGAGATGGGAAAGTGGAAGGTGCAAATTCCCACTCAAAAATATGCTGTACAAAATTGGTACATAGCCAATATTTTATAATAACTGTAAATGCAGTTATAACCTTTAAAATTTGTATTAAAACATTTTAATTTAAAAAAGCATTGTCTTAACTGTATTATCTCTTAATAAACTACATATTTATGATGTACTCTCCTCCCAAATAACACAGATTTGCATTAATGCAGTTTCTGATTCACTGCTTGACTTATGGAGAGTTTCAGTGGCTTTGAGGACTCTTTCTCTGCTCTAAAATAACTGCTCCACAAAGCGAATACACAAATGTCAGTCACACAGCACTTTATTATTGAGGGCTCAGTGCTAAAGACAGACTTGGACATGCTTTCCTCTCACGTCCCACTGCATTTTGGCATTGTCTGTCTGGTAGCACATTTAATATTGATGATAAACTGCCAGTTCTTGAGAATCAAGATTGCCAGAAAAAATATAAATAACCTCAGATATGCAGATGACCCACCCTTATGGCAGAAAGCAAAGAAGAACTTGATGAAAGTGAAAGAGAAGAGTGAAAAAGTTGGCTTAAAGCTCAACATTCAGAAAACTAAGATCATGGCATCTGGTCCCATCACTTCATGGCAAATAGAAGGGGAAACAATGGAAACAGTGAGAGACTTTATTTTGCAGGGCTCCAAAATCACTGCAGATAGTGACTGCAGCTATGAAATTAAAAGATGCTTGCTCCTTGAAAGAAAAGCTTTGACCAGCCTAGACAGCATATTAAAAAACAGACATTACTTTGCCAACAAAGGTCCATCTAGTCAAAGCTATGATTTTTCCAGTAGTCACGTACGGATGTGAGATTTGGACTATATAGAAAGCTGAGCACCGAAGAATTGTTGCTTTTGAACTGTGGTGTTGGAGAAGACTCTTGAGAGTCCCTTGGACTGCAAGGAAATCCAACCAGTCCATCCTAAAGGAAATTAATCCTGAATATTCATTGGAAGGTCTGATGTTGAAGCTGAAACTCCAATCCTTTGGCCACCTGATGCGAAGAACCAACTCATTGGAAAAGACCCTGATGCTGGGAAAGACTGAAGGCAGGAGGAGAAGGGGACGACAGAGGATGAGATGGTTGGATGTCATTACCAACTCGATGGACATGAGTTTGAGTAAGCTCCAAGAGTTGGTGATGGAAAGGGAAGCTTGGCATGCTGCAGTCCATGGGGTCGCAAAGAGTCACACATGACTGAGCGACTGAACTGAACTGCTGCTGCTGCTGCTGCTAAGTCACTTCAGTCGTGTCCGACTCTGCGTGACCCCATAGACGGCAGCCTAACAGGCTCCCCCATCCCTGGGATTCTCCAGGCAAGAAAACTGGAGTGGGTTGCCATTTCCTTCTCCTGAACTGAACTGAAAAGTCTTAATTTCATGACTGTCTGGATGCCTAGCGTATGTTAAGCACTGCACTGAGTATATCTTAAATTAATGAATGAATAATGGATAAATCAGTCACCACTGGGAATGTGAACTTGCATAACTGACCTCACAAGTTAACTGGATAGATAAGATATACAAAATTAAATAACAAAGCAAAGGTTGAATTACCCCAAAGGCTTAACTTTCTCAGGGAAGAGTATTGGGGCAGTGGTTATCTTGAAATGAGGAGAAGCTGGACAGAGTGTTGGGTGAGAGTTTAGGCTCTGAAGTGAGATAGAATTTGTTGCTTGATGCTATCATTTGCCAGTTTTGTAAACAGGTAAGTTACTGTCAAAGGATCATGAGATTCCCCTTGGTAACCACAAGTTTGTTTTCTACATCTGTTTTTCCATTTTTGTTTTATAAATAGGTTTATTTGTACCATTTTTTTTAGGTTCCACATATAAGTGATATCAAGGAGGGGAGACAGAGGGATAAATTAGGAGACTGAGGTTGACACATACACATTTATTGTTCAGTCACTAACTGAACAATAATTGTGACTCCATGAACTCCAGCACATCAGTCTCCTCTGTCCTTCAAAATTATCTGCCAGGATTTGCTCAAACTCAAGCCCATTGAGTTGGTGATGCCATCCAATCATCTCATCTTCTGTCAATCCCTTTTCCTCCTGCCTTCAATCTTTCCCAGCAATAAGGTCTTTTCCAGCGAGTCAGCTCTTCACATCAGGTGACCAAAGTACTTCAGCATCAGTTCCTCCAGTGAATATTCAGGGTTCATTTTCTTTAGGATTGACTGGTTTGATCTCCTTGCAGTCCAACTGACTCTCAAGAGTCTTTTCTAGCATCACAGTTCAAAAGCATCAATTCTTCTGTGATCAGCCATCTTTATGGTCCGACTCCCACATCTGCACATGACTGCTGGAAAAACCATAGCTTTGACTGTATGGACTTTTGGCAGTAAAGTGAGGTCTCTGATTTTTAATAGGTTTGTCACTTCCAAGGAGAAAGTGCCTTTTAATTTCATGGCTGCAGTCACTGTCTGCAGTAATTTTAGAGCTCAAGAAAATAAAATCTGCCAGTATTTCCACTTTTTCCCATCTATTTTCCATGAAGTGATGGGACTGGATGCCAACTACTATATATATAAAAGAGATAGCTAATAAGAATCTACTGTATAGCACAAGGAACTCTATTCAATACTCTGTAAAGACCTACATGGGAATAAAATCTAAAAAAAAAAGAATGGATATATGTATATATGTAACTGACTCACTCTGCTGTACACCTGAAACTAACACACATTGTAATCAACTATACTCCAATAAAAACTAATTTAAAAAAAAAAAAAAAAAAAAGGACAAGACCATTACATACGATCTGATTTAAGGAGACAAAGCAGAATGTATTGTTTACACAGCAAGAGAGAGTGATACTAATCAGGCACAGGCTCAACAGGCTCAGCTAGTCTTCCAAAGGATTTAGGGGAAGCATGCTGTTCATGAAGACTTTCAGAGGCATCTGTAGAAGCCTGAGTAGGGGTGGGCGGTAAAGGCTGCTGTTAATTGGTTGAAACCCAGAAATGTGTTTGTTGGAGTGGATTCTTATTGGCTGACTTTCAAAAGCAAAGGGCTGTCTCTGACTGGTTGGTTTATAGAGCACATTCACTACAGCAGTTGTTGAGCAAGGGACTGGATTTAAAATCAGTTCTGTTGACTCCTTGTTGCCATGGCTACAGAACAATTAATCTTTTCTTACGTATGTGAAAACTTAACCTTTCAAGGCTTCAGTTTCTTATCTATAAACTTCATAGAGGTTTATAAGAAGTTTAAAAGATAACACTCAAATAATTCACACTGTTCTTACTGTGCAGCATTCAATAAAAATTATGTTTATGTTTTTAAGATACACATGAAGCATTTCATTTGTAAGATGAATAGAGTTCTTATGAACCATGATCTGAATGTTTTTGTCAGAATACCATGAAACACTGCCACTTACTTCTCTTCCTTTTCCCCATTTTTTGTTGGAAAAAAAAAAAAAACTAATATGGTATTTTGTTCACAAGGCCTAATATTGAGTTTAAATGGGCTTGTATTATTTATCTATGATTCCATTTTGCTTCTATTCTACCTTAGATTCTGAAGGCATGAGATAAATAGAATGGATGTGCTCCAACACCCTAGGAGAATATGCAGAGTTCGGATAGACTGGATAATTATCTCCAGTTCTTCTCTCCTATATTGTTATAGAATTGTATGTGACTTTATAGTATCTCCCACCAAGTAGACAGAGTCTGTTCCCCACCCCCAGTGATACTGGTGTTGGCCATGCAAATTACTTTAGCCAATGAACTGTAGCAGATATAATTCAAGGAAAGGCTTTGGCCTTGCTTTTAGGATTTGGCTGTGAATTTTGCATCCCTGCCATATACCTTGAGATTCACATACTCCATCCAAGAAGAACAAGGAGGTATGTGGAACAGATCTGGACCCAATGTACAGGGTGAAACCAAGCCTAGCTCACCAACAGACCCATGACTGAGAAAAATAAGTACTTGTTGGTGTTAAGTCACTACTTTGAAATTCTTTGTTGTACAGCAAAAGCTGACTAATAGATAAAGGAAAGGCATGAGGCAGAACCTGGACAGTTATAGAATGAAAATGAGAAAGGAGCAGGGATAGGGAGTTAAGAACCAGACAAACAAATTAACAACAACAACAAAATTGTTATCTTGTTTTGCCTCATCTGTAAACAGAATGTTAATATATTAATACTTTCTTCCTAGGTACAAAATAACAAAAGGTAGGGATAGCACAAAGACTGAAATATAGACATCTCGGGGAGAGATACAGAGTAACACAGAAAGATGAATGTTTAATACCCAGCATTTCACAAGCTAAAGTACTAAAGACATAAGTACTTTAGAAGGACATAAGCTGAAAAAATAATGCGAAGACTGGGAAGTTTCTGAAAGAAAAGAGATTCTAGGTGCTGAGACAGTCTTCTTATAAAGGCTTTCTTTTAAAATCACACTACAGATTTGATGGAAACAAAGAAGTGGATTTTAAGTAAAAGGACAGAAGATCTCTGAGTCACAGTCAGAAAATATGGACAAGTAATAATTACACTGGATGCATTTGATAAGGATGATTCTAACTTTTCTGATCCAGAAGGATCTTACAGATGTCAGAATCATCCATATCAGCACATACCATTTTTAACTAAAAAAACTAATGTACAATATTGAGAAAGCAGCATATCATATCATTTGAACCTTCGAGTTTAAGTGTACTATATCATGAAGTTAAATATCATAATTTTTAGAAAGTGTTACCTCTAACTGAACTAATGCTAAAACTTTGGCTAAAACTCCAAAAATGCTTTGGTTATCTAGGTTGGACCCATTTCCATAAGAGTTCTGTTAATTAATGAGTGTCTAGTTAATTTCTTTCATGAAAAATATTATAATTTCAGATCCCAAGGGTTTTATGATGATAGCCTAAACAAAGTTGTCTCTTTGAAACCAAACTATAAACTTAACAGTTTAAATTATATATGCCAGATAACATCTCATAAATTTAGAACGCGCTCCTCAAGATTAGAATGCAATGAAGTTAAACTGTTTATATTTGGAAATTCTGAACTTTTAGAAGAAAGGCCAATTTGTCTGCATCAGCCCTCACTATTTAAAACAGTTCATGTGCATTGGTGACTGTGAGGTTTTCATTTCTTCTCCGTGTTATGGTATTATAATAGTAACAACTTTGGGGAAAAAAGTACACATTGTTTTTACTCCTGAATTTCATTTTTTAATAACATTCTCAACTTATCTACACAGTCAAAGGAAAAGAAAACTCAGGACCCTCCTTTTTTCCCCACTCAAATTGTTATTGCTAAAAGACTTTAAGCCCAAATTATTTAGATGTACTCTGTTGGATAATAATTCAAACTTTCACTTTGGTTCAGTAAAATAGGCTTTGAGGGGTAAGTAAATATGGCTGAGGAAATTCTCTGAACTAGTAATTATTTACCAACTAGAATGCTTCATGTACTACTTACATAAAATAGATAATAAGGACCTACTATATAGCACACGGACATCTACTCAATACTCTGTAATGACTTATGTGAGAAAACCTAAAAATGAGTGTTTACATGTATATGTATATCCAATTTACTTTGCTGCACAGCAGACCTAACACAATATTGTAAATCAATTATACTCCAATAAAATTTAAAAAAAAAAAAGAATGTTTCCAGTTACTGTTAACCAACAACACAAGTAAGTGTTCTTAAACAACAAAGACCTTTGGATCACATCCTCACACCACAACTGTCACATGTCTCTGACTTCTGCCCTCTCCCTTTTTTCAAGAGTGCCTCAGACAGACTCCCTCAAGTCTCCTGGCCAGAACAGATTTATGTGCCTATTCTTACACCCATCCCAGCCAAGAAGAATAGAACCAATTACCTTAGGACTACTAAACATTCATTCCTTGGACTGAGGACAGACCCAGACACCGCGTAAGTCCATGGCCTTATTGGGTACAATTGGGTTTATACATAAATGGCATGAGGGGAGAATTACAGTTGAACAGACAATTGAGAGTATCTGCCACAGGCTTTTAGCTATGGTTTTCTAGCTCTGAAACTTTTTCGAACTCTTTTAGATATGTATTTTAATTCTCAAAACATCTGGAAAGGTGGAAAATAACTGATTATTCTTATTTTACAAACTGAAGTCCAGAGAAATAAAGTGGTTGCCCAAGGCCATGAAACTGAAAAAAAAGACCTTAAATTTATGTTATATTCAATTTTTAAATAATCATATGATATTATATATTCTCCACATAATAACATATACCTAATAGTATAATATAATAATTATATTTCCCAAATAATGGGAAAATATATTCATTAATTTTCCTATAGAAACATGCAGGCATGTTTATATGTTATTTTTTTAATGTAAGAAAAAACAAACAAACTAGGAATCTCCCTGACATGTTCTCCTTCTGACATGAATTTCTCCTTGGTAGGCAGTTTATGGTATTATGAATTTGTATAATAACCTCACTCAAAGAAAAGACTTTATAATTTGACATGGTAAAAATGGGTGAAAATTCTTTCAAAAGCAAGATGAACTACTCATGCCACAGTTGGCATAAGCCTGTCCTGTAGGTAGGAGATGATACTGAATGTTACTGATACAGAATGATAAAGAATGTCACTGGTCTTAAATTCACTTATTGCAATAAAATGCAGAGAGAGGACCATCCAGAGGAGTCAGATCAACTTCTGCCTCTCAGATGGACAAATAATGAGATCCTATCTCCCTTTAAATATTTGTAGGAAAAGATCATCTGGTACCTTGCTAAGGTGATTTAAAATGCCCAATGTTAAATTAAAATTATTCTTTTGTGATTTTCAAAAGTATGTTATTACTTCTAGAAATTTGTTCCCTAGAAATATGTGCACAAGTACACCAGGATATATGCACCGAGTACTTCACCATTACATTGCTATAATAAGGAAAATTTAGGAACAGTACAAACTACCATTACTAAAAGCACAGTTAAATGAATTGTATTTAAATAAATGAAACTTCAGGCAATTCTTTTAAAAAATTGGTAAATTTATATGTGAAAATGCTGCACTCAATATGCCAGCAAATTTGGAAAACTCAACAGTGGCCACAGGCCTGGAAAAGATCAGTTTTCATTCCAATCCCAAAGAAAGGCAATGCCAAAGAATGCTCAAACTACCGCACAATTGCACTCATCTCACACGCTAGTCAAGTAATGCTCAAAACCCTCCAAGCCAGGCTTCAACAGTACATGAACCATGAACTTCCAGATGTACAAGATAGTATTAGAAAAGACAGGAACCACAGATTAAATTGCCAACATCCGCTGGATTATCAAAAAAGCAAGAGAGTTCCAGAAAAATATCTATTTCTGCTTTATTGACTATGCCAAAGCCTTTGACTGTGTGGATCACAATCAACTGTGGAAAATTCTGAAAGAGATGGGAATACCAGACCACCTGACCTACCTCTTGAGAAATTTGTATGCAGGTCAGGAAGCAACAGTTAGAACTGGAAATGGAACAACAAACTGTTTCCAAATCGGGAAAGGAGTACGTCAAGGCTGTATATTGTCACCCTGCTTATTTAACTCATATGCAGAGTACATCATGAGAAGTGCTGGGCTGGATGAAGCACAAGCTGGAATCAAGATTGCCAGGAGAAATATCAATAACCTTATGGCAGAAAGCGAAGAAGAACTAAAAAGCCTCTTGATGAAAGTGAAAGAGGAGAGTGAAAAGCTTAGCTTAAAATTCAACATTCAGAAAACTAAGACCGTGTCATCCAGTCCCATCACTTCATGGCAAATAGATGGAGAAACAGTGAAAATAGTGACAGATTTTATTTTTTAGGGCTCCAAAATCACTGCAAATAGTGACTGCAGCTATGAAATTAAAAGACGCTTGCTCCTTGGAAGAAAAGTTATGAACAACCTAGACAGCATATTAAAAAGCAGAGACATTACTTGCCAACAAAGGTCCATCTAGATAAAGCTATGGTTTTTCCAGTAGTCACGTATGGATGTGAGATTTGGACTATAAAGAAAGCTTAGTGCCAAAGAATTGATGCTTTTGAACTGTGGTGTTGGAGAAGACTCTTGAGAGTCCCTTGGACTGCAATGAAATCCAACCAGTCCATCTTAAAGGAAATTGATCCTGAATATTCATTGGACGGAGTGATGCTGAAGCTGAAACTCCAATACTTTGGCTACCTGATGTGAATAACTGACTCATTGGAAAAGACCCTGATGCTGGGAAAGATTGAAGGCAGGAGGAGAAGGGGACAACAGAGGACGAGATGGTTGGATGGCATCACTGACTCAATAAACATGAGTTTGAGTAAGCTCCAGGAGTTGGTGATGGGCAGGGAGGCCTGGCATGCTGCAGTCCATGGGATAGCAAAGGGTTGGACACGACTGAGCCACTGAACTGAACTGAAATTTATATGTGCTGATGGAGAAGATGTATGTCATAAACTGTTTTGTTTTAATAGCAAACTGTGAGAAAATATTTCATTTTTGCTTTAAAAATATATGTTGTATGAGCATAGCAAATCTCTGAAAGTATACACAGTAAACAACAGCCAAACTTGGAAGAGAATGGTATTAAACAACATCCGCTGGATCATTGAAAAAGCAAGAGAGTTCCAGAAAAACATCTATTTCTGCTTTATTGACTATGCCAAAGCCTTTAACTGTGTAGATCACAATAAACTGTGGAAAATTCTGAGAGAGTTGGGAATACCAGATCACCTGATCTGCCTCTTGAGAAATCTGTATGCAGGTCAGGAAGCAACAGTTAGAACTGGTCATGGAACAACAGACTGGTTCCAAATAGGAAAAGGAGTACGTTAAGGCTGTATATTGTCACCATGTTTATTTAACTTATATGCAGAGTACATCGTGAGCAATGCTGGACTGGAAGAAACACAAGCTGGAATCAAGATTGCTGGGAGAAATATCAATAACCTCAGATATGCAGATGATACCACCCTTATGGCAGAAAGTGAAGAGGAACTGAAAAGCCTCTTGATGAAAGTGAAAGTGGAGAGTGAAAAGGTTGGATCAGCCCTGGGATTTCTTTGGAAGGAATGATGCTAAAGCTGAAACTCCAGTATTTTGGCCACCTCATGCGAAGAGTTGACTCATTGGAGAAGACTCTGGTGCTGGGAGGGATTGGGGGCAGGAGGAGAAGGGGACGACAGAGGATGAGATGGCTGGATGGCATCACTGACTCAATGGATGTGAGTATGAGTGACCTCCGAGAGCTGGTGATGGATAGGGAGGCCTGGCGTGCTGCAGTTCATGGGGTCGCAAAGAGTCAGACACGACTGAGCGACTGATCTGATCTGATCTGATATCTTACTTTTAAGATAATTTTATATAGTTCTGTGTAGATAGTTAAATATTGTGTTTATAACTATAATAATTATAATTTATAATTATTGACATATAATAATTACTGTTTTTAATAACCTGAAAAGTAAAAAGTACAATTTTAGGTTGTTATAACTCATTATCTCATTGTGTTTTCATTAGAGTGATTTGGCAGAAGGTATCATAAGGTCGCAATAAAGAGGAGTGACAACAAGCTGACCAGGTTTGAATACCAGCTCGGCTACTTACTAACTGTGCATCCTTGGGCAAGATATTTAGTTTCTCTGTGCCTCAATTTCTTCATCTGCAAAGTAGATATAATCACAGTGCCAACTGCGATAGTTGTAAGAAAAAAGGGAGACAGCACATGAAAAATTCTGATTTAAAACAGCATCTGGAACATGATAAAGGTTCAATAAATGTTAGTAACTAATAGAGAAGAAGTATAGAAAAGATAGATGCCTTAATAAAAGTGGTTTAACTCATTGGTCCCAAGAGTTGGGATTAGAACTCAGACTGCCTGGTTCCTGTTACAATTGCCTTTAAATGATAGACTTTGTTCTTTCTCTCTCACATTATCATTTTTAAGTCTCTGAGATCAGTCCACTTTCCTCTGCTCTTTATTGTGGAACTAACTGTCTCTGGCATTCAAAAGGCATACATACATTGATAATTATGCATTTTATTTTATTTATAAAATAAATGCATCAAGAAGATGCTCAAGAAATAAGGTCAGTAATTCACTCAGTAAGTCCTATAATTTCCTGAAAATGTGTTTTCTTAAATGTAATTTCCTATAGTTGTCAGCAAGATGCATGTACATTTAACTGTGAGGATAAAGGAATTCACTAGCAAAATTTAATTTGGAAAAAAGTTATGAAAAAGATTCCTTCAAAATATGACCAACGTATTGTGTTAATTTTACAGAGCCTAACAGCTCAAACAGTTGTTCATTAGAAGCTAAATATTAACACATATTTTGTTCTCAAAAAAGATGGCTGCAAAAAGCCACCAAGTACAATCAGCACATGTGAATATCAAGCCCTTCTGTGAAAGACTTGAGTTCTGGGGAAATGTATAATTGCTTGTCACATGTCAGATGTTCAAGGAATATCTGTTGAATGATTAATGAATGCATACTTAAAATCTGATTACATAATTACATATCTGCTGGCTGTCCATTTCTGGTGTACTTGAAAATCCTCTACCATCACACAAAATAAAACAAATGAGATTTTTAATTTAATATCATCTGAGTCAACCATCAGTGTTTCCATTTTTCTTTTTTTTTTTTCTTTATTTTTTTTTATTTTGCTTAACTTTACAATATTGTATTATTCTTAGTATACATCGAGATGGATCCGCCACCAGAATACACGTGTTCCCCATCCTGAACCCTCCTCCCTCCCCCCTTCCCACACCATCCCTCCAGGTCAGAAACTATAAGTGTTTAGAAATATGGCTTTCTTTTTTTAATTTTTTTTTAAATTTTATTTTGCTAAACTTTACAATATTGTATTGCCCCTGCCATACATCAAAATGAATCCGCCACTAGTACACATGTGCTCCCCATCCCGAACCCTCCTCCCCCCTGCCTCCCCATACCATCCCTCTGGGTCTTCCCAGTGCACTAGCCCCAGGCATCCAGTATCAGGCATCGAACCTGGACTGGCGACTCGTTTCAAACATGATATTATACATATTTCAATGCTATTCTCCCAAATCATCCCACCCTCTCCCTCTCCCAGAGTCTCTTATATAAATAAGCCACTCTATTTTATGATAAAATTTCATAGGTATATCAAAAAGAAAAATAGAGAAAGAGGAAGAAGAAAGTAGAAGGAGGAGGCAAAAGGAAAGGAGTGGGAGAGGAGGAGGAGGGAGCAAGGAGGAAGAGAAAAAGATGAGAAGGGAGGGCAAGAGAGAAAGACTGATCTATTTCTAGAGTGTGATTACCCTAACTCTGGATCTCAGGTCTATGAAGTTTCATTTCTCCTTCATTTCCTCTAAGACACACAGGTAGTTTACTCTCCTGGGTGGACGGTTGAGTTCCCAAACATCACTTTTTTTCCTCCACCAAACCCATGCTGAAAGAATGTACCTTCTTTGATCCAAACTAAAAACAGGAAGCAAAGGACAGGATTTGTTTTGAATAACTTGTTCTTGCACTCCAGTCCCCTATGAAGAAGAGGACATCTTTTTTTTTTTTTTTTTGTGTTAGTTCTAGAAGGTCTTGTAGGTCTTCATAGAACTGTTCAACTTCAGCTTATTCAGCATTAGTGGTTGGTGCATAGACTTGTATTACTGTGATATTGAATGGTTTCAGTTCAATTCAGTTCAGCTCAGTTGCTCAGTCATGTCTGACTCTGCACGCCAGGCCTCTCTGTCCATCACCAATTCCCAGAGTCCACCCAAACCCATGTCCATCGAGTTGATGCCATCCAACCATCCTCTGTCATCCCCTTCTCCTCCTGCCCTCAATCTTTCCCAACATCAGGATCTTTTCCAATGAGTCAGCTCTTTGCATGAGGTGGCCAAAGTATTAGAGTTTCAGCTTCAACATCAGTCCTTCCAATGAACACCCAGGACTGATCTCCTTTAGATGGACTGGTTGGATCTCCTTGCAGTCCAAGGGACTCTCAGGAGTCTTCTCCAACACCACAGTTCAAAAGCATCAATTCTTTGGTGCTCAGCTTTGTTTATAGTCCAACTTTCACATCCATACATGATCACTGGAAAAACCATAGACTTGACTAGATGGACCTTTGTTGTCAAGTAATGTCTCTGGTTTTTAATATGCTGTGTAGTTTGGTCATAACTTTCCTGCCAAGGAGTAAGCGTCTTTTATTTCATGGCTGCAGTCACCATCTGCAGTGATTTTGGAGGCCTGCAAAATAGTCAGCCACTCTTTCCACTGTTTCCCAATGTATCTGCCATGAAGTGATGGGACCGGACGCCAAGATCTTAGTTTTCTGAATGTTGAGCTTTAAGCCAACTTTTTCACTCTCCTCTTTCATGTTCACCAAGAGGCTCTTTAGTTCTTCACTTTCTGCCATAAGGGTGGTGTCATCTCCATATCTGAGGTTATTGATATTTCTCCCAGCAATCTTGATTCCAGCTTGTGCTTCTTCCAGTCCAACGTTTTTCATGATGTACTCTATATAGAAGTTAAATAAGCCCAGGGTGATAATATACAGCCTTGATGTACTTCTTTCCCAATTTGCAACCAGTCTGTTATTCCATGTCCAGTTCTAACTGTTGCTTCTTAACCTGCATACAGATTTCTCAAGAGGCAGGTCAGGTGGTCTGGTATTCCCATCTCTTTCAGAATTATCCACAGTTTATTGCACTCCACACAGTCAAAGGCTTTGGCATAGTCAATAAAGCAGAAATAGATGTTTTTCTGGAACTCTCTTGCTTTTTCCATGATCCAGTAGATGTTGGCAATTTGATCTCTGGTTCCTCTGCCTTTTCTAAACCAGCTTGAACATCTCAAAGTTCACGGTTCATGTATTGCTGAAGCCTGGCTTGGAGAATTTTGAGCATTACTTGACTAGCGTGTGAGATGAGTGTAATTGTGCAGTAGTTTGAGCATTCTTTGGCATTGCTTTTCTTAGGGACTGGAATGAAAACTGACCTTTTCCAGTCCCATGGCCACTGCTGAGTTTTCCAAATTTGCTGGCATATTGATGCAGCACTTTCACAGCATCATCTTTCAGGATTTGGAATAGCTCAACTGGAATTCCATTACCTCCACTAGCTCTGTGCGGAGTGATTCTTCCTAAGGCCCACTTGACTTCACATTCCAGGATGTCTGGCTCTAGGTGAGTGATCACACCATTGTGATTATCTGGGTCATGAAGATCTTTTTTTGTACAGTTCTTCTGTGTATTCTTGCCACCTCTTCTTAATATCTTCTGCTTCTGTTAGGTCCCTACCATTTCTGTCCTTTATTGAATGGTTTGCATTCTGTCGTTTTTGAAATTGCCCACAAGTACTATATTCAGGACTCTCTTGTTGACTATGAGGGCTACTCCATTTCTTCTAAGGGATTCTTGCCCACAGTAGTAGATATAATGGTCATCTGAATTAAATTTATCCATTCCCATCCATTTTACTTTACTGATTCCTAAAATGTTGATTTTCACTCTTGCTATCTCCTGTTTGATCACTTCCTATTTACCTTCATTCATGGACCTAACATTCTAGGTTCTTATTGCAATATTATTCTTTACAGCATCAGACTTTACTTTCACCATCAGATGCATCCAGAACTGGATGTCGTTTCTGCATTGGTCCAGCTTCTTCATTCCTTCTGGAGTTATTTCTCCACTCTTCTCCAATAGCATAATAGGCACCTACCACCCCAGGGAGTTTATCTCTCAGTGCCATAACCTGTCCTTTCATCTTTTATTAGCCTGTAGCATGAAGCAGAGTGCAACTTTTTTAAATTTTTATTTCAACCAAACTCTGCTGAAAACTGCATCCACTAGAAAAAGTTTATGAAATATTTGCACAACTACAAAGGAGCTGAAAAATTCCACAGAACACATTCAACTGTTGTGCACAGCTCCATTTCTGGCAGAGTATTGGGATTTTAATTAAGAAAAGGGAGAAAGTTGTAACTATAGCAAGATAGGAAGCCACTGTTTCTGGAATTAGCTGGTTTTCAACTGCATTAGTCAAGAGTATTCAATTACCTAGACTGAATGTGTTTGTTATTTGCTCTTTTTGTTCTGTAATCAGAAGATTATTTCAGACACAGCCATCATTGCCAGATTGTTATTCTGGTGTAACACTTTCATGTACGAAATCACCATTTCAATATTTTTTACATTTTTTAATGTTACCAAATTCAGCTTTCTTTAATCTCTTTTATATTTTACTACTTATTTAAAGCCTGCACTATATTTTAGTTTTTCTGAGTGCCCCATAACTATCTTTTGGGAAAAGGGATTAAGGATTTGACTAGCTTTTTATGAACTGTGTGTCCTGTCTTTCTGAATAGGAACAAAGGGGTCTTCCAAATCTCACGGGCTTTATCCACAGCTCCTGAGAGCCCCGATATGAACTCAGGGCCACAGCCTGCAGGTTTATCTGCTTCTTTCATATTGACCCAGAGCAGGTGATTTTGTTGCTGCATTGTTGTTTTATTTAAAACATAAAAACTCTGTTTATCGTAAGCACCCTAGACCAATACTTAGTGAAAAATAGGAGTCTGTGGAACAAAAGAGATGATAAAGGAAACTTCTATTTTATTTACAAGTCACATACAGTTCAGTGGTGAAGAACATGAGTCTGGAGTCAGACAGACCTGAATCCAAGTTTGTCTCTGCACATCTGACTATGTGAACTTGGGCAAGGAATTTAGCCTTTTTTATGCTCAGTTTTTCCATTGATTAAGTGGTGATACCATAATAAACACCTTATAGAGTTAATGGGAAGACCAAATAAACTATATAAAAATAACTAACACACTGTCTAGCACTCAAAAATTAAATCCAATGATTTATTGTCCTTCATTTATTTATGCTTTCAACAAATAGTGCTTAAAATACAGAGTGATGAAAAGGGATTTAAAAAGTCCTATTTTATGAGCTTTCAGTCTAAATAAAGGAGACAACAAACAAGATTGATAAATATCATGCATGATGTGTTCATACACTGCCAGGGAGAAAAATAAACCTGGGAAAGAAAATCAAATGAGAATAACCGTGGTGGTGGTTGCACTCTTCAATTAGGCCGTCAAGGAAGGCTTCGTACTGAGGATGATAATTACATAAAATCATTACACCTCTTCCAAGTGCCTAACTGGGACCATCGAGAAATAAAAATTTCAGAATGTAAGTTCCATGACGTCAAAAATTGTGTTCGATTCATTATCATATCCTTATAGGTAGGTAGGGTTTGATATGTAAGTGTCTAATAAATATTTTATGAATAAATATTAGCACTATGGAGAGTATTAACTGGCTTACATGATAAGCATCTTGGTTTACAAAAAAATGTAAAACCATTTTCAGCAAACAATTACACACACAAAAAAAAGGTTAGAATGCAATCAGTGTTCATTGTTAACAGTAGGGAATGTGTGAATTAAAAACCCAGAAATATTTAAAGTACTTGCTCCTCAGCCTTCCCCCAGTACTAGTCTCTTAGGAAATCTGCTTTATTCCTCACTCCTTTATGGTAAGCAGCAGACTACAAGGAGACCAGGTAACAAATGAGTAGAAAAGGACTGGTCCCTGGCTGGCCCACTCTAGGCAGGTCATCAGTTTTTTGTGGTCTCATCCAAAGAGAAGCCAAGCCAATTAGATTGTCTACTTCAAGGATCTGAACTAAAAGGTCAAGGGAGAAAGTTACCTGACATGTGGGTGCTTAAACTAAAGGTTCATGTAGAATTTGGGCTAAAGTGACCATTTCAGAGTCATAGTCTATGAAGAAATAGAGACACAGAGAAAGCTGGTTGGGAGTAAGAGATCAGAGTAGCCACCCAGGGAGGAAAGGGGAAGCCACACCACAGAAAGACAAAGATGGGAAAGTGGCTGGCACTTGAGACTGTCTCAGTTCCCACTGACTCTGCAGCCTGGTTGTTTAGTCTGTCCTTGATGATTCTGGGGCAACCTCAGGTCCTTGTGTGGGTGTTCAGTCACCTCAGTCATGTCCAACTCTTTGAAACCCCATGGACTGCAGCCCCCCAGGCTCCTCTGTTCATGGGACTCTCCAGGCAAGGATACTGGAGTGGGTTGCCATGCCCTTCACCAGGGGATCTACTTGATCCAGGGATCAAACCCAATTCTACTTCATTGCAGGCTGATTCTTTACCCACGGAGCCATTTGGGAAGCCCCCTTGGTGTCCTTCTGCTGCTGCTGCTAAGTCGCTTCAGTCGTGTCCGACTCTGTGCAACCCCATAGACGGCAGCCCACTAGGCTCCTCTGTTCCTGGGATTCTCCAGGTAAGAACACTGGAGTGGGTTGCCATTTCCTTCTCCAATGCATGAAAATGAAAAGTGAAAGTGAAGTTGCTCGGTCGTGCCCGACTCTTAGCGACCCCATGGACTTCAGCCTACCAGGCTCCTCCGTTGGTGTCCTTAGGATAACCTTATTTCTACTTAAATTAGAGTAAGTTTTCTTTTCCTTCTAACAAGAGAGAACAGACTCCTGGTCATCAACTATGTACCCTGTACTTAACACAGACAATCTGATTTAGTTATTAACTCAATCCTATTACCCGTTTACTTTAGCAAGAAATATATAAAGTTTCAGAAAAATTAATCAAGTCATCCAAAGTTGAATGGCTATTGAATGAAAGATCTGAACTTTGAATCAAAGTCTGTCCAAGTCCATAGCTAATGATTTTCATCATATTCTGAAAGAACAGAACATTATACTATAGGAACTCATGAAAAACAGACTTCTTTTGATTAGCATATATCTGTATGATAAAGTTCGATTAGGGGAGCAAGGACTTGAGCAGATTTTAAAAGGCAAGTAGAATTGAGAAGCACAGTATAATATTTTGAAGTAGTGATGGAATGTTATTCTAGATATAGGTACAACATAACCAAAATCATGGTGAAGACAATGAGAACATGAGGCAAGACTAGAGAGATAAAAAAGTCTGGCATCAGTGAGAAGCGGCTTCATTTTGGAAGGATAGTATGAAATCAGATTAGTTTACACTTGGCAAACCTTAATTCTTGACCTTATCTATTTAATAATACTAAATGATTGCTAACTATTTTTGAGCCTTTAGTACAATGTGTAAATGGCCTTATTCCTGCAATTTAAGAGCTGGGACTCTAAGCAAATAAGTTATTTTAGAAGCAAACAAAGACAAACCCTGAGAACTTTTATGTCTCTTGCCATGCTCATTTTCCAATCTCCCTCCCCCAAAAAGAAATCTTACTGACTCTAGGGAAACCACAAGAATTTCCAAGTTTGGAACCACTGATAACATCACTATAAAAGTAAATGCCCTGACTCGTCCTCTGGCCACAAGATACATTTAGCACATTTTAAAAGGTGAGTAGAATTGAGAAGCACAGTATAATATTTTGAAGTTAGTGTAGTTAAACTCAAGTACAGGTAGATAGTTTATCCATATAGCAGAAGTACATTTTTTAAATTACTCTATTATAAAAATAAATTTAAAAGAAAGTTTCTAAAATTCACTTAGAAGAAATTGTACCCACAGTAATCAAATTCCCTGGGGGAATACTGTGGTACATTATTACTCTGGTAAAAGTTCATTGTTTTTTCAGTTGCTTCTCTTTCCTTGCCACCCACGCATCATTAACCCATTCATTCTGGCTTATCTTCTCTTTGAATGTAACAGAATGGGTGCCCTAAACAACAGAAATTCATTTTCTTACAGAACTAGAGACTAGACACCCAAGATCAAGGTGTCAGCAAGGTTGCCTTCTGATGCCTCTCTCTTTGGCTGGTAGATGGCTGTCTCCTCGTGGTGTCTTCATGTGGTTTTGGTCTTTATTCTGTGTGCTCACATCCCCGGTGTCACTTTTTATGTGTCTAAATTTCCTTTTCCTATAAAGACTCCGGATAAATTGGATAAGGGCCCATCCTAATGACCTCATTGTAACTTAATCACCTCTTTAAAGGCCCTGTCTCCAAATGCAATCTCATCCTGAGGCACTGGGGGTTAGGACTTAGACATCCGAACTTTGAGGTGACACAGGCAGCCCATAATACTGCGGCTTCCTAATCAATAAACCTAAATGCCTTTTTCTGTATTCATTATCCTTAAATTCTCTGTGGCATTTAATCATGCTGTTGACTTCTTCAAGTATTGCCTTCCTTTCTTTGAGGAATACACCACAACATCTCGCACCCTTGTGCCTTTCCACATGCTAATTTTTTTTTCCCTCTTTACTTCCTTTCCCAGTTGAACATCATTCCTTTGAGATCCTTTCCATGACTTCCCTAGTCACCTTGTATGTACCCTCTACTCGCCTATCATAGCAATAAGAATAATAATAGAAAAAAATTATTTAAAAAAGAGGAGGAGAAAAAATAAATACATAAATAAAAAAGAAGAGGAGCTAACATTTATTGAGTAGTTTCTGTGTGCTGGCACTGTTCAAAGTCCTTGACATTTCTTAACTTTTAATAATAAACCCAATAGGCACAATTATTATTCCCATGGTATAGATAACAATATTGAGGCATACACAGTTGCAGTAAATCCCAGTTATAGCTGTTTGCTTCTCTACCAGATTTTAACCTCCGTGGAGGCTATTGTAGAATTCCTGGTACTTAACATGTTGTTTTACTTGCAGCTCCCTACACAGATTTCTATGCTTTGTCACTCAGTCGTGTCTGACTCTTTGAGACCCAATGGACTGTAGCCCACCAGGCTCCTCTATCCATGGGGATTCTCCAGGCAAGAATATTGAAGTGGATTGCCATGCCTTCCTCCAGGGGATCTTCCTAAACCAGGGACAGAACCCAGGTCTCCCTACAGATGAATTCTTTACCATTGGAGCCACCAGAGAAGCCACAGTTTTAGTTCCACTAAATTGATGTGAGTTGAATTGTGACTCTGCGCTTCTAGTTCTCCTTCTCCTCCCTGTTTGGCAACTTCTCTTCTAAATGCTTTGTTGATTCTTTTTCCTCTCCGCACACTGTAAATGCAGTTTTGTTGTTTTTTTTTTTAACTCTGAGAGTTTTTATCCTTCTGTTTCTCCTTACATATACTTTTTCAAAAGGACTTCACCTTCTAGAAGTGTCAATGCTCACAGATGTTCAAATAACTCCCGGATGTACATCTATGTTCTGACCACTCTCCTAAAGGCAGGTGCCTTTCCACCTGCCTCTGTGCTAACTTTGGCAGGAGGTCCTACTGCTTTTCAGTGTCCAAAATGAAATCATGATGCTGTCTAAGGCAGCTTCTTACATTTGCTCCCAATTATCTTCATGGCAGCAGTACTCTCTCACTCACCCACGTTGATACCAAAAAATTAATCTCAATTCTTTTCGATTGTCTCTTATAGCCAGTCAGTTGCTAGTCGTATAGGTCCTTATGCTGCAATTCCCATTCTTGGTTCTGCTAATTTCCATTTTTACTGTATCCACTCAAGACCTCATTACCTCAAGTCCAGACTTTCACACTGACTTCCGACCTGGACTTCCTTCTTACATTTTGCTCTTGAATATGCTGCCACATTCATCTTCCTATGGTGTCACTCTGATTGTATCACACCTACTCTCAAAGCCTCTAGAGACTCTTGACTCAAATGAATTATGAATAATTTCCTCAACCTGACATCTAAAGCCTCTCTCAGCAAATTGTCCTTTCCTTTGTTCCTGTTCAGTTGAACCTTTTTCATTCTCTATATTGCACAAAGACCCAGTTTTTGTTCATAGAATCCTTCATACTTTCTCACTTCTGCCTCCCCTGCAGCCTAGAATAACCTCTTCCTACGCCCACACACACCAATTCCACCAACCAAATTCTATCAAGCCTTCCAACCTCAAATGCAAGTTCTTCAGTGAAATGACCTGGATGTGCTTTCTCCTGCTTTTGACATTTTGAATTGAAACACCTCTGGGTCACTGTCATGGCAAGAGATACTAAATTTTGCTCTACATTGTTTCGTTTGCTTGCAAATTTACCTTGTCCTCCTATTTATTGTAGGCTCCTTAAGGGAAAGAGTTTGCTCAGCTATAGAGCTGAGCACAATACCTTGTATGTGCATGATACTCAAAATATTTGTTAAATTGAATCATCATAGAAGTAGTGGAGGAAGCAAGAACCATCATTTTTGGCAAAGGAGCTGTCTTACTTTCCTCACCCTTTCTTACACTATTACTTGTTAAGGGATCATAAGCAATAAAGCTGTGATCTTCTGTATCTTCCACTTACAGGACTGCTTTCATATAGTCTACTATACTTGATGCATGTGAAGGAGCAGGAGAAGGGTCACAGCCATAAGTATTTTCTGAAGAGATTCTCTAGCATACAGAAGGTTTATATTTTAATATCCTCCATAGATGTCAATAATGAAACATCCAAAGTAGGACATCTCTCAGCCAGAAGTAGGCCATTTGCAAAAGACCATAACAACAGGTGTTCCTGGAATACCCTGGAGTTTTGATTCAGTTCTATTTCTGCAAGATTGCCAAAAAAAAAACAAAAACCAAGCCTCTGATATGAGTGATTACACATAACATAATGAGATTTAACATTTTTCTGCCTGGAAAAGATAGAAAAGATTTAAGCCAAACTTCAAATGATTCTTTCCAAATAAACAAAAAAAACAAAACCAAAAGGATTCAGTTCAGTTCAGTTCAGTTCAGTAGCTCAGTCATGTCCGACTCTTTGCAACCCCATGAATTGCAGCACTCCAGGCCTCCCTGTCCATCACCAACTCCCGAAGTTCACTCAGACTCACGTCCATCGAGTCATTGATGCCATCTAGTCATCTCATCCTCTTTCGTCCCCTTCTCCTCCTGCCCCCAATCCCTCCCAGCATCAGAGTCTTCTCCAGTGAGTCAACTCTTCACATGAGGTGGCCAAAGTACTGGAGTTTCAGCCTCAGCACCATTCCTTCCAAAGAACACCCAGGGCTGATCTCCTTCAGGATGGACTGGTTGGATCTCCTTGCAGTCTAAGGGACTCTCAAGAGTCTTCTCCAACACCACAGTTAAAAAACATCAATTCTTTGGTGCTCAGCCTTCTTCACAGTCCAACTCTCACATCCATACATGACCACAGGAAAGACCATAGCCTTGACCAGACGGACCTTTGTTGGCAAAGTAATGTCTCTGCTTTTCAATATGCTATCTAGGTTGGTCATAACTTCCCTTCCAAGGAGTAAGCGTTTTTTAATTTCATGGCTGCAGTCACCATCTGCAGTGATTTTGGAGCCCAGAAAAATAAAGTCTGACACTGTTTCCACTGTTTCTCCATCTATTTCCCATGAAGTGATGGGACCGGATGCCATGATTTTAGTTTTCTGAATGTTGAGCTTTAAGCCAACTTTTTCACTCTGCTCTTTCACTTTCATCAAGAGGCTTTTTAGTTCCTCTTCACTTTCTGCCATAAGGGTGGTGTCATCTGCATATCTGAGGTTATTGATATTTCTCCCGGCAATCTTGATTCCAGCTTGTGCTTCTTCCAGTCCAGCATTTCTCATGATGTACTCTGCATATAAGTTAAATAAGCAGGGTGACAATAAACAGCCTTGATGTACTCCTTTTCCTATTTGGAACCAGTCTGTTGTTCCATGACCAGTTCTAACTGTTGCTTCCTGACCTGCATATAGATTTCTCAAGAGGCAGGATTACTAAATATAAATGTTCTACCTGAAGACCCCTTTGAATAGCACAAATGAAACACTGGCCTGAAGCAATTTCCTGACCCTCACACTCAAGACCTAACCTTAATCCCATTTCGGACTTTTTCATCAAAATCATTAAAGGTTATGCAAGGAGTCTGACGCCTCTTTAATTCTCCAGTTTAATAAGATTCCATAAGATTTAAGGTTGACATCTAGGCTCTTAGGGCCATGTGAGAAGACCAGATAGGAGAAGAACATGCCACTCACGCTCACCACCCAGGATACTCATAGCCCAAACCCACCAAGACTGCTCTCACTCCATGTAACTGGGTGCTCAAGTGTGCACATCTATAAAATGCTTGCTATATTCACAGCCTTAGTTCCAACCCATTTGTCATGGTCTAATTTCCCTGTGCTTTTCACTTCTACAAAATAAATAATGGATGTTAACGCCTGGCTTAAATGCTGACTGGCTAATCATCTTCCTTTCCTTGATATCTAGATATCCAGAGTGCTTAGAGTCTTTGGAGGGTCTCACTCCTTCAGTATCGAGGGATCAGGACCAGGATTGGACAGAATTGCCTCAGAGGGACTGACTCTTCAATCAGACAGCTCTTGTAAGCACCCTTAAAAATTTGACGAGTGTCTGTCTTTTGTTTGCCTTCAAAGATATTCCTTGCCTTTCCTCTTGCCAGGCTCTGTTTGACAGCCTCCCTTGTCTTCTGATTTCCTGGTAAATTCATCCAATGGGAATAATTAACAGAGAACTGAAGGGATGCTATAGAGAAAATGTTATGGTATTTATATCCCTTTCTTTCCTTCCTATGGGTCTCTGTAAGCATCCATGTTGCCATAACTCTGGCAGCCCTTCCCCTGATGGCCCAGTCCCTTCAAGGCACCCTCCTCAAGGCTCTGTTTCCAGCCAAGTATCTTGGGTTCTCCCACTGACATTACAAACTCAGAGGCAGCAGTGACTTTCTGCTTTGCGAGTCTCCGGCTGCCTCATTATCTATTTGCTTTGTCATTTATCTATGACCTCTACAAATTTTCCCTTGTCTTAATTTTCTTTGGTTTGAAAGATACAGGTGGTTTCTATTTTCTAAATGGACTTTGACTAATATAGGGAGTATTCCAGTGGTTTAAGATATAATTGATTTACTGTGGGTGATGGTCTTAGAGTTGAATAAGAGCATCTGGTACTCCCAGATCTAAGATCCTTAACCCAAGATGAACTTCCAAATAACCTGAAGAACTTTATCAAAATCTAGATTCTGAGCTCCTGTTTAAGGTTTGTGGAGGAAGTAACTCAGATATCAGCAAATATTTTATTTTATTTTATTTATTTTATTTTATTTTTTTATTTTGCTTAACTTTACAATATTGTATTGCTTTTACTATATGTAGAGATGGATCGGTCACCAGTATACACGTGTTCCCCATCTTGAACCCTCCTCCCTCCCCACTTCCCACACCATCCCTCCAGGTCATCCCAGTGCTCTAGTCCCAGGCATCTGTTATAGGGCATCATACCTGGACTGACTCGTTTCAGATATGATATTATACATATTTCAATGCTATTCTCCCCAATCATCCCACCCTCTTCCGGTCCCAGAGTCCAAAAGTCTGTTCTATACATCAGTGTCTCTTTTGCTGTCTCGTAAATAGGGTTATTTTTACCATCTTTCTAAATTCCATATATATGTGTTAGTATACTGTATTTGTGTTTTTGTTTCTGGCTTACTTCACTCTGTATAATAGGCTCCAGTTCCATCCACCTCCTTAGAACTGATTCAAATGTATTCTTTTTAATGGCTGAGTAATACTCCATTGTGTATATGTACCACAGCTTGCTTATCCATTCATCTGTGGATGGACATCTAGGTTGCTTCCACGTCCTGGCTATTGTAAACAGTGCCGCTATGAACATTGGGGAGGTACCATTTCACGCCAGTCAGAATGGCTGTGATCCAAAAGACCACAAGCAATAAATGCTGGAGAGGGTGCGGAGAGAAGGGAACCCTCTTACACTGTTGGTGGGAATGCAAACTAGTACAGCCACTATGGAGAACAGTATGGAGATTCCTCAAAAAACTGGGAATAGAACTGCCTTACGATCCAGCAATCCCACTGCTGGGCATCCACACTGAGAAATCCAGAATTGAAACAGATACCAGCAAATATTTTAAATTGCCACAGGTGAATCTGAGGTACACTCCTGGTTAAGAACCACTGTTCCAAGGTAACAATTTTAAAAATCTATTTTTAAATCTAATTTTTATCATGTTGACAGAATAAGAAAGAAAATCAAACTCCTGAAATTGTCTACATTAGTTATGCGTATTTGACACCTGAATCCATACTTTAATTTCCTGTCTGTCAATGTTCTGCTCTCTGGCCAGCCAGGATGGCTTCTATGAACTCATCATTTAGGCTTCTTTGCCCTCTGCCTTCTGATTTGGTTGATGGGAGGTAATTGAAGAAAGTAGAGAAAACTACTAGACCATTCAGGTATGACCTAAATCAAATCCCTTATGATTATACAGTGGAAGTGAGAAATAGATTTAAGGGCCTAGATCTGATAGATAGAGTGCCTGATGAACTATGGAATGAGGTTCGTGACATTGTACAGGAGACAGGGATCAAGACCATCCCCATGGAAAAGAAATGCAAAAAAGCAAAATGGCTGTCTGGGGAGGCCTTACAAATAGCTGTGAAAAGAAGAGAAGCGAAAAGCAAAGGAGAAAAGGAAAGATATAAACATTTAAATGCAGAGTTCCAAAGAATAGCAAGAAGAGATAAGAAAGCCTTCTTCAGTGATCAATGCAAAGAAATAGAGGAAAACAACAGAATGGGAAAGACTAGGGATCTCTTCAAGAAAATCAGAGATACCAAAGGAACATTTCATGCAAAGATGGGCACAATAAAGGACAGAGATGGTGTGGACCTAACAGAAGCAGAAGATATTAAGAAGAGGTGGCAAGAATACACAGAAGAACTGTACAAAAAAGAGCTTCAAGACCCAGATAATCATGATGATGTGATCACTGACCTAGAGCCAGACATCTTGGAATGTGAAGTCAAATAGGCCTTAGAAAGCATCACTACGAACAAAGCTAGTGGAGGTGATGGAATTCCAGTGGAGCTATTCCAAGTCCTGAATGATGATGCTGTGAAAGTGCTACACTCAATATGCCAGCAAATTTGGAAAACTCAGCAGTGGCCACAAGATTGGAAAAAGTCAGTTTTCATCCCAAGCCCAAAGAAAGGCAATGCCAAGGAGTGCTCAAACTACGGAACAATTGCACTTTTTTTTTTTTTCCTTTTTTTTTCATCTCACACGCTAGTAAAGTAATGCTCAAAATTCTCCAAGCCAGGCTTCAGCAATATGTGAACCGTGAACTTCCTGATGTTCAAGCTGGTTTTAGAAAAGGCAGAGGAACCAGAGATCAAATTGCCAACATCCGCTGGATCATGGAAAAAGCAAGAGAGTTCCAGAAAAACATCTATTTCTGCTTTATTGACTATGCCAAAGCCTTTGACTGTGTGGATCACAATAAACTGTGGAAAATTCTGAAAGAGATGGGAATACCAGACCACCTGATCTGCCTCTTAAAAAATCTGTATGCAGGTCAGGAAGCAACAGTTAGAACTGGTCATGGAACAACAGACTGGTTCCAAATAGGAAAAGGAGTACGTCAAGGCTGCATATTGTCACCATGTTTATTTAACTTATATGCAGAGTACATCATGAGAAATGCTGGACTGGAAGAAACACAAGTTGGAATCAAGATTGCCGGGAGAAATATCAATAACCTCAGATATGCAGATGACACCACTCTTATGGCAGAAAGTGAAGAGGGGCTAAAAAGCCTCTTGATGAAAGTGAAAGTGGAGAGTGAAAAGGTTGGCTTAAAGCTCAACATTCAGAAAACGAAGATCATGGCATCTGGTCCCATCACTGCATGGGAAATAGATGGGGAAACAGTGGAAACAGTGTCAGACTTTGTTTTTCTGGGCTCCAAAATCACTGCAGATGGTGACTGCAGCCATGAAATTAAAAGACGCTTGCTCCTTGGAAGGAAAGTTATGACCAACCTAGATAGCATATTCAAAAGCAGAGACATTACTTTACCAACAAAGGTTCGCCTAGTCAAGGCTATGGTCTTTCCTGTGGTCATGTATGGATGTGAGAGCTGGACTGTGAAGAAGGCTGAGCGCCGAAGAATTGATGCTTTTGAACTGTGGTGTTGGAGAAGACTCTTGAGAGTCCCTTGGACTGCAAGAAGATCCAACCAGTCCATTCTGAAGGAGATCAATCCTGGAATTTCTTTAGAAGGAATGATGCTAAAGCTGAAACTCCAGTATTTTGGCCACCTCATGCGAAGAGTTGACTCATTGGAGAAGACTCTGATGCTGGGAGGGATTGAGGGCAGGAGGAGAAGGGGACGACAGAGGATGAGATGGCTGGATGGCATCACTGACTCGATGGATGCGAGTCTGAGTGACCTCCGGGAGCTGGTGATGGACAGGGAGGCCTGGCGTGCTGCGGCTCATGGGGTCGCAAAGAGCGACTGAGCGACTGATCTGATCTGATCTGATCTGATAAGGTGAGAAGACAGAAAAGCTGGGGTCTTTATGCAGCCCATGGTCTCCATGCTGCACTGGATTCTGGCCATAGCTGCACTCTAGAGCCAGACAACCTGGAGTGCAAAGGCAAGTGGGCCTTAGGAAGCATCACTACAAAGTTAATGGAGGTGATAGAATTGCAGCCGAACTATTTCAAATCCTAAAAGATGATGCTGTTAAAAATGCTTCATTCAATATGCCAGTAAATTTGTAAATCTCAGCAGTAGCCTCAGGACTGGAAAAGGTCAGTTTTCATTCCAATCCCTAAGAAAGGCAATGACAAAGATTGTTCAAACTACATGCAACTGTACTCATTTCACATGCTAGCAAGGTAATGCTCAAAATCCTTCCAGCTAGGCTTCAGGAGTATGTGAACTGAGAACTTCCAGATGTACAAGCTGGATTTAGAAAAGGCAGAGGAACCAGAGTTCAAATTGCCAACATTCATTGGCTCATAGAAAAAAAAACAAGAGAATTCCAGAAAACCAAATACTTCTGCTTCGTTGATAATGCTAAAACCTTTGACTGTATGGATCACAACAAACTGTGGAAAATTCTTAAAGAGATGGGAATACCAGACCACCTTACCTGCTTCATACAAAACCTATACGCAGGTCAAGAAGTAACAGTTAGAACTGGGTATGACACAACAGACTGGGTCTAAATTGGGAAAGGAGTATGTCAAGGCTGTATATTGTCACCCTGGTTACTTAACTTATATGTAGAGCACATCCTGCAAAATGCCAGGCTAGATGAACCACAAGTTGGAATCATAATCGCTGGGAGAAATAACAACCTCAGATACACAAATGATACGATCCTTATGGCAGAAAGTGAACAGGAACTAAAGAGCCTCTTGAAGGTGAAAGAGGAAAGTGAAAAATCTGACTTAAAACTCAACACTCAAAAGCTAAGATCACGGCCTCCAGTCCCATCAGTTCATGGCAAATAGATGGGGAAACAATGAAAACAGTGACAGACTGTATTTTCTTGGGCTCCAAAATCACAGCAGATGGTGACTGTACCCATGAAATTAAAAGACACTTGCTCATTGGAAGAAAAGTTATGGCAAACCTGGACAGATCAGTTCAGTTCAGTCACTCAGTCATGTCCAACTCTTTGCGAATCCATGGACTGCAGCATGCTAGGCCTCCCTGTCCATCAACAACTCCCGGAGTTTACCCAAACCCATGTCCATTGAGTCAGTGGATATGCCACCCAACCATATCATCTTCTGTCATCCCCTTCTCCTCCTGCCCTCAATCTTTCCCAGCATCAGGGTCTTTTCCAATGAGTCAGCTCTTCGCATCAGGTGGCCAAAGTACTGGACTTTCAGCTTCAACATCAGTCCTTCCAATGAACACCTAGGCCTGATCTCTTTTAGTATGGACTGGTTGGATCTCCTTGCAGTCCAAAGGACTCTCAAGAGTCTTCTTCAATACCAGAGTTCAAAAGCATTGATTCTTCAGTGCTCAGCTTTCACTACAGTCCAACTCTCACATCCATACATGACCACAGGAAAAACTTGAGCCTTGCCTAGACAGATCTTTGTTGACAAATTAATGTGTCTGCTTTTTAATATGCTATCTGCTGCTAAGTCGCTTCAGTCGTGTCCGACTCTGTGCGACCCCATAAACAGAAGCTCACCAGGCTCCCCTGTCCCTGGGATTCTCCAGGCAAGAACACTGGAGTGGGTTGCCATTTCCTTCTCCAATGCATGAAAGTGGAAAGTCAAAGTGAAGTCGCTCAGTCGTGTCCAACTCTTAGCGACCCCACGGACTGGAGCCTACCAGGCTCCTCCGTCCATGGGATTTTCCAGGCAAAAGTACTGGGGTGGGGTGCCATTGCCTTCCTCCAATATGCTATCTAGGTTGGTTTAATTTTCCTTCCAAGGAGTAAGCATCTTTTAATATCATGGCTGCAATCACCATCTGCAGTGATTTTGGAGCCCAGAAAAATAAAGTCAATCACTGTTTCCACTGTTTCCCCATCTATCTGCCATGAACTGATGGGACTGGGTGCCATGATCTTAGTTTTCTGAATGTTGAGCTTTAAGCCAACTTTTTCACTCTACTCTTTCACCTTCATCAAGAGGCCTTTTAGTTCTTCACTTTCTGCCATAAGGGTGGTGTCATCTGCATATCTGAGGTTATTGATATTTCTCCCAGCAATCTTGATTCCAGCTTGTGCTTCATCCAGCCCATTTCTCATGATGTACTCTGCATATAAGTTAAATAAGCAGGGTGGCAATATACAGCCTTGACGTACTCCTTTTCCTATTTGGAACCAGTCTGTTGTTCCATGACCAGTTCTAACTGTTGCTTCTTGACCTGCATACAGATTTCTCAAGATGCAGGTGAGGTGGTCTGGTTTTCCCATCTCTTTCAGAATTATCCACAGTTTATTGTGATCCACACAGTCAAAAGCGTTGGCACAGTCAATAAAGCAGAAATAGATGTTTTTCTGGAATTCTCTTGCTTTTTCCATGATCCAGCGGATGTTGGCAATTTGATCTCTAGTTCCTCTGCCTTTTCTAAAACAAGTGTGAACATCTAGAAGTTCATGGTTCATATATTGCTGAAGCCTGGTTTGGAGAATTTTGAGCATTATTTTACTAGCGTGTGAGATGAATGCAATTGTGCAGTAATTTGAGCATTCTTTAGCACTGCCTTTCTTTGGGATTGGAATGAAAACTGACCTTTTCCAGTCCCATGGCCACTGCAGAGTTTTCCAAATTTGCTGACATATTGAGTGCAGCACTTTCACAGCATCATCTTTCAGGATCTGAAATAGCTCCACTGGAATTCCATCACCTCCACTAGCTTTTTTTTGAGGTGATGCTTCCTAAGGCATCTGAGGAGGCCTTACAAATAGCTGTGAAAAGAAGAGAAGCAAAAAACAAAGGAGAAAGGAAAGATATATCCACACAGTATATCTTTGAATTCAGAGTTCCAAAGAATAGCAAGGAGAGATAATAAAGCCTTTCTCAGTAATCAGTGCAAAGAAATAGAAGAAAATAATAGCATGGGAAAGACTAGAGATCTCTTCAAGAAAATTAGAGACACCAAGGGAACATTTCATGCAAACATGGGCACAATAAAGGAAAGAAATGGTATGGACCTAACAAAAGCAGAAGATATTAAGAAGAGGTGGCAAGAATACACAGAAGAACTGTACAAAAAAGATCTTCACAACCCAGATAATCACGATGGTGTGATCACTCACTTAGAGCCAGACATCCTGGAATGTGAAGTTAAGTGGGCCTTAAGAAGCATCACTACAAACAAACCTGGACAGTGTTATTAAAAAGCAGATATATTACTTTGCCACAAAGATCTGTATATGCAAAGCTATGGTTTTTCCAGTAGTCATGTACAGATGTGAGAGTTGGACTATAAAGAAAGCTGAGTGCTGAAGAATTGATGCTTTGGAACTGTGGTGTTGGAGAAGACTCTTGAGAGTCCCTTGGACTGCAAGGAGATCCAGCCAGTCCATCCTAAAGGAAATCAGTCCTGAATATTCATTGGAAGCACTGATGCTGAGACTGAAGCTCAAATACTTTGGCCGCCTGATGCAAAGAACTGACTCATTTGAAAAGACCCTGATGCTGGCAAAGATTGAGGCCCAGAGGATAAGGGGATGACAGAGGATGAGATAGTTCGATGGCATCATCTACTCAATGGACATGAGTTTGAGCAATCTCTAGGAGATGGTGAAGGACAGGGAAGCCTGGCCTGCTGAAGTCTATGGGGTTGCAGAGTCAGACACAAATGAGCAACTAAACAAGAATGTTTATAGTTCCTTTCTTTCATGGCCCCAAACTGTCTTCTGGTTTTATAACACTATCAATTTCCCTCAACCTTTCAGGCCTACTATTTGGAACTGACTTCCACTAGATGCTGCAGGTTTCACTACCCTTGTGGGTTCTCTTACCGTCATCCTCCTCTTTTAGCAGCTGCTTCATTATCTCTGCTCAGTTAATCCAAGTACACATTCTTTCCTCATGGACTTTAGCAGAGATATTGCCTATCTAGAAATTTTAATGAACCTAACTTTAGATTGTTTTTAAAAATCAGAAAAGTGAAAGTGTTAGTTGCTCAGTCATGTCGGACTCTTTGTGACCCCATGGACTGTAGCCTACCAGGCTCCTCAGTCCATGGAATTCCTCCAGGAAAGAATACTGGAGTGAGTATCCATTCCCTTCTCCAGGGGATCTTCCAAACCCAGGGACTGAACCTGCATCTCCTGCATTGCAGATAGATTTTTAACGTCTGAGCTACCAGCAAAGCCCTCTTAAAAATCAGAACCCAGGAGAGTTAAAAAAAAAAAAAAAAAGACTTATTTGCTCACTCTGTAGAGGTTTATTGACTATTTTGTGGGTTTGGTACCACTTTGGGTAGCAGGGAGGAAGAGGTGACAAATGTGATCCTGTCCTAAATAATATATTGTGGTAAAGATAGATTTACCAATACAAAATACTAAGATGTGCCTAAAGATGAGGACACCCAAACTGGACTTTTTGTTTTCTGAACTTTTCATTTCGAGAACAAACCTCCTAATATAAGATGAACTTACCATGATTTTTTAAAGTGTTCTTTGTGATTAAAAACAGAAAGCCATTGGTTAAGAAATTACATATACTCCTCCCCACCATCACTCCCCTTCTTTCTCCCCATTTCCCTCCCACCCTCATTGATCCTTTCCTTTGTCCATTTTCCCCTGCAAAAAAAAAAAAAAAAAAAAAAATCAGAACCACTTTACAATATTATGAAAGAGTTACAAAATGCTAGTATCACAGGGCATTTCATTATATCCTTTTCTAAAATATATTTGGAAGGAATATTTGGTTCATCATATATGAAAATTTCTTCAATTTCAGTCTGAATTTGGCAATAAGGAGTTCACGGTCTGAGCCACAGTCAGCTCCTGGTCTTGTTCTTGCTGATTGTATAGAGCTTCTTCATCTTTGGCTGCAAAGAATATGATCGATCTGATTTCGGTGTTGACCATCTAGTGATGTCCATGTATAGAGTCTTCTCTTGTGTTGTTGGAAGAGGGTAATTGCTATGACCAATGCATTTTCTTGGCAAAACTCTGTTAGTCTTTGCCCTGCTTCATTCCGTATTCCAAGGCCAAATTTGCCTGTTACTCCAGGTGTTTCTTGACTTCCTACTTTTGCATTCCAGTCCCCTATAATGAAAAGGACATCTTTTTTGGGTGTTAGTTCTAAAAGGTCTTGTAGGTCTTCATAGAACCGTTCAACTTCAGCTTCTTCAGCGTTACTGGTTGGGGCATAGACTTGGATTACTGTGACATTGAATGGTTTGCCTTGGAAACGAACAGAGATCATTCTGTTGTTTTTGAGATTGCATCCAAGTACTGCATTTCGGACTCTTTTGTTGACCATGATGGCCACTCCATTTCTTCTTAGGGATTCCTGCCCGCAGTAATAGATATAATGGTCATCTGAGTTAAATTCACCCATTCCAGTCCATTTTAGTTCGCTAATTCCTAGAATATCAACATTCACTCTTGCCATCTCTTGCTTGACCACTTCCAATTTGCCTTGATTCATGGACCTGACATTCCAGGTTCCTATGCAATATTGCTCTTTACAGTACCGGACTTTGCTTCTATCAGGAGACACATCCACAGCTGGGTATTCTTTTTGTTTTGGCTCCAACCCTTCATTCTTTCTGGAGTTATTTCTCCACTGATCTCCAGTAGCATATTGTGCCCCTACTGACCTGGGGAGTTTCTCTTTCAGTATCCTATCATTTTGCCTTGTCTTACTGTTCATGGGGTTCTCAAGGCAAGAATACTGAAGTGGTTTGCCATTCCCTTCTCCAGCGGACCACACCCTGTCAGATCTTTCCACCATGACCCGCCCATCCTGGGTTGCCCCAGGGGCATGGCTTAATTTCATTGAGTTAGACAAGGCTGTGGTCCTGGTGTGATTAGATTGCCTAGTTTTCTGTGAATATGGTTTCAGTGTATTTGCCCTCTGATGCCCTCTTGCAAGACCTACCGTCTTACTTGGGTTTCTCTTAACTTGGGCGTGGAGTATCTCTTCCCGGCTGCTCCAGCAAAGCACAGCCATCACACCTTACCTTGGACGAGGGGTCTCTCCTCACCGCCGCCCTTCCTGACCTTGGAGGACGGGGTCTCTCCTCACCGCCGCCCTTCCTGACCTTGGAGGACGGGGTATCTCCTCACCGCCGCCCTTCCTGACCTCGGTCGTAGGGTAGCTCCTCCTAGTGCGCGGCGCAGCCGGCGGGGCGCTCCTAGTGCGCCGCGCAGCCGGCGGGGCGCTCCTAGTGCGCGGCGCAGCCGGCGGGGCGCTCCTAGTGCGCCGCGCAGCCGGCGGGGCGCTCCTAGTGCGCCGCGCAGCCGGCGGGGCGCTCCTAGTGTGCCGGTCACGGGAAAGGCGAGGCTAGACCATTCAGGTATGACCTACATCAAATCCCTTATGATTATACAGTGGAAGTGAGAAATAGATTTAAGGGCCTAGATCTGACAGAGTGCCTGATGAACTATGGAATGAGGTTTGTGACACTGTACAGGAGACAGGGATCAAAACCATCCCCATGGAAAAGAAATGCAAAAAAGCAAAATGGCTGTCTGGGGAGGCCTTGCAAATAGCTGTGAAAAGAAGAGAAGCGAAAAGCAAAGGAGAAAAGGAAAGATATAAACATCTGAATGCAGAGTTCCAAAGAATAGCAAGAAGAGATAAGAAAGCCTTCTTCAACGATCAATGCAAAGAAATAGAGGAAAACAACAGAATGGGAAAGACTAGGGATCTCTTCAAGAAAATCAGAGATACCAAAGGAACATTTCATGCAAAGATGGGCTCGATAAAGGACAGAAATGGTATGGACCTAACAAAAGCAGAAGATATTAAGAAGAGGTGGCAAGAATACACAGAAGAACTGTACAAAAAAGAGCTTCACGACCCAGATAATCATGATGGTGTGATCACTGACCTAGAGCCAGACATCCTGGAATGTGAAGTCAAGTGGGCCTTAGAAAGCATCACTACGAACAAAGCTAGTGGAGGTGATGGAATTCCAGTGGAGCTATTCCAGATCCTGAAAGATGATGCTGTGAAAGTGCTGCACTCAATATGCCAGCACATTTGGAAAACTCAGCAGTGGCCACAAGATTGGAAAAGGTCAGTTTTCATCCCAATCCCAAAGAAAGGCAATGCCAAAGAATGCTCAAACTACCGCACAATTGCACTCATCTCACACACTAGTAAAGTAATGCTCAAAATTCTCCAAGCCAGGCTTCAGCAATATGTGAACCGTGAACTTCCTGATGTTCAAGCTGGTTTTAGAAAAGGCAGAGGAACCAGAGATCAGATTGCCAACATTCGCTGGATCATGGAAAAAGCAAGAGAGTTCCAGAAAAACATCTATTTCTGCTTTATTGACTATGCCAAAGCCTTTGACTGTGTAGATCACAATAAACTGTGGAAAATTCTGAGAGAGATGGGAATACCAGACCACCTGATCTGCCTCTTGAGAAATCTGTATGCAGGTCAGGAAGCAACAGTTAGATCTGGTCATGGAACAACAGACTGGTTCCAAATAGGAAAAGGAGTACGTCAAGGCTGTATATTGTCACCATGTTTGTTTAACTTATATGCAGAGTACATCATGAGAAATGCTGGACGGGAAGAAACACAAGTTGGAATCAAGATTGCTGGGAGAAATATCAATAACCTCAGATATGTGGATGACACCACCCTTATGGCAGAAAGTGAAGAGGAACTATAAAGCCTCTTGATGAGAGTGAAAGAGGAAAGAGAAAAGGTTGGCTTAAAACTCAACATTCAGAAAATGAAGATCATGGCATCTGGTCCCATCACTACATGGGAAATAGATGGAGAAACAGTGGAAACAGTGTCAGACTTTATTTTTCTGGGCTCCCAAATCACTGCAGATGGTGACTGCAGCCATGAAATTAAAAGACGCTTACTCCTTGGAAGGAAAGTTATGACCAACCTAGATAGCATATTGAAAAGCAGAGACATCACTTTGCCAACAAAGGTTCGTCTAGTCAAGGCTATGGTCTTTCCTGTGGTCATGTATGGATGTGAGAGCTGGACTGTGAAGAAGGCTGAGCGCCAAAGAATTGATGCTTTTGAACTGTGGTGTTGGGGAAGACTCTTGAGAGTCCCTTGGACTGCAAGGAGATCCAACCAGTCCATTCTGAAGGAGATCAGCCCTGGGATATCTTTGGAAGGAATGATGCTAAAGCTGAAACTCCAGTATTTTGGCCACCTCATGCGAAGAGTTGACTCATTGGAGAAGACTCTGATGCTGCGAGGGATTGGGAGCAGGAGGAGAAGGGGACGACAGAGGATGAGATGGCTGGATGGCATCACTGACTCGATGAATATGAGTCTGAGTGACCTCCGGGAGTGGGTGATGGACAGGGAGGCCTGGCGTGCTGCAGTTCATGGGGTCGCAAAGAGTCAGACACGACTGAGCGACTGATCTGATCTGATCTGATATGAAAATTTATTAATATAAAAATAAAAATGTGATATCTACACTATTTCATCTATTTCTGATAATGTTTAAACAAAGCTCCTCTTCTGAGAGTTTTTTTAATAATAGTGACAAAGAAATGTGCTATCTGACAAGTGAGTCTGAACTCACTTGTTAGAGTTCAAGCCATTCTGCTCTTTCCTTCTACTAACTGTATATTTTGAATCCATCCTGATCCATCTGTGATGCCCCACAATAACCTAAGTTCTAAGTTCTTTTGAAGTCTGCAACCAACTTATCTGATGTCTCTTTCTCTTCATTATCTGTGCTAAAGCACTTCATTTCTTTTTAGCTCCAACTAACTTCCTCCTCACTTTCCATCAAGGTGCCTTACCAAGAACTACTCTGACCAGATGAAGAAAGAAATAAAAGGAAGGAACACAAGCTAGAAAATGTAAATGAAAAATCACAGAAAAGAAGGGAAAGAAGACAGAGTAGAAGGTAAATACACTATCTTGTAACCATTTCATTTAGTTGCCTACAAATTCCAGATATAGCCCTTGCTGTCAATTATAGGGGAAACTTGAAATCTTCAAAACTCCTGTATTCCTTTCCAATGACCCTTTACTAGTTAATGGCTATAAATAGTTTCATTGACGATAGAAAGAAGAAATACCGTGAAGGAAAGAGGAAGATACATGTAAAAATATGACTTATCAGTAAGGGGCATGCACACATAGATGATACTGATTTTGGAGCAAATAAACAGAACAGGTATGAGTTTGGACCCTTCAACTGATTACCTGGTACAACCTCTTTCCATCTCATAATGAATGTTCTCATCTAACTCAATATCACCAGCAGTTAAAATATACTTGATATTTTATTTTGCTTCTTTGTCTAATCTGACTGGTAATTCTTTATAGTTTCTTCCTTGCTTCAAATACTTTCATGCTTGATTTCCTTGTTTTAAACATAACCTTTTCAAGCCTATGTCTAATCATTTCCTTATCTGTTTCTAAAGCCTATTGTTTTTACTGGGTTTTGTTGGGTTTTCCTTGTATGCTTACTTCTTCTTTATTTTGAACTGCTTATGGAAATGTTTGAGGGTTTGGATTAGAATGGGTTTCTTCCAAGACGGTTTGTATTTGCTCTACCAAACTGCTGAGGCACTACAAGTTTATAATCACTTTAATTTATTTTTGGCCTGAAGTTTTCTGGATACCACAGAGGTAATGTGATTTTGTGCTACAAACCATGTAGGGCCAATTCACAGTTCCAAGTTCAAAATGGCATGGTTTTCCCAATCTGTTCAAAACCAAGGTTTGAGCCAGTTGATTAGTCTGACAGTTGCCTGGGAGGTAGTTATTACTATTCCATCATGTTGTTGAGAATAAAAACCTTCAAGGGAGGTCCCAATTTTACATGAGTATGCTTTCCAAATAGACTTCCCATTGTGAGAAGCCCTGGATTTTTCTCTTGTTCTCTGTATCCTCTGAGGGCATATAAAGTCCAAGTTCATCTTATGTTGTAAATTTTCTCAAGTTGAAAGCCAGCTCTGGGCTCAGTTTACTTCTCGAAATGTCTGTTTTTACATGATCATCAGTTTAAAATTCATCATTCTTTTAAGTGCATCCATGCTCTCTAGATGTTTTGTTTCCCATAAGTTTTGGTTATTTTCAATGGGATTCAAATATTTAGATTACCACAGCTCCAAAAATAGAGATATAGGAGGAGTATTTTCATAACTCTGGACTCTGAAAAGACTTTTTTAAATGACTGTCTTTTTAAACAGCACAACATTGAGTAACTAGTCAATTTCTTTGAATGCAGCTGCATATTTTAAATAGCAAAAATATTCTTCATATGAGCATTTCTTATGCTGGGAAACACTAAGGGCGTAAAGTTTTAAACATAGCTTTCTGAAGGATGTCCTCTAAGGAGACAGAGGAAAGTTAGCCATGAATGTTGTTTCAAGGAAACAAAGTTCTGTATTCTGGATAATTAGCCCCTCAATATGCAATAAAACAAATTTTGATTTACTAAGTTTGAAAACATTGAATACTACATTACCCATATGATATTATCTTAGAGATTAATAAAATACATTACCACAAGAAGGCTGAAAAGACTTCTAAAATAGAGAAATCTTATTTTTGTGAAACTGAGTTGAAGCTGAAATTTTTCCTTTAGTCTAGAAGAGAGGAAACTAGCATGCCATATAAAATATTTTGTGAACCTTGCTTAAGATACGCTCCAGCATGTTATATGCCAAAGATAAAGAATTTTCATAACAGAATACGTAATACCTCCCTTATATGATTTTTATCAATAAATTATAAGCTGCAAATGAATGACAGAGAAATAAAGATTCAGAGTTTCTAACAAGACTCAGAATAGCAGGCATTCCGTCCTTCCTCATTCCTTCTTAGATTATCTTTTTCATTTACCTTCTTGGACAGTATACTCTCCCAGTTTCCGCTGCTTTACTGGCTGATCATTCCCAGGCTTCATTGTTAGTTTCTTCTCACCTACTTAGCATTCTAATGGTTAGTGCTTAGGTATCTTCTCCATTTACAGTCATGACAATGGTGATCTTATCTGGTCTTAAAACCTAATATGTTTATATCGAGATTCCCAAATTTATATCTCCAACCCAGACTTCTTTCTTCAATCCCAACTTCAAATATGCAGCCTTCCACTTGACATCTTCACTTGGATGTTTCAGACTCAATCCTCCCAAAACTGAATTTCTGAACCCCAAATCTGCTTATCCTATATCTTTTGCTGTCTTGCTTAATGTCCTTTGTTCCAGATGGCAAAACCTTGAAAGTATCATATTTGCATTCTCTCTTTTTCTAACCATGAAAATCCAATCCACCAACAAATTCTATTGTTTCTACCTTTAAGGTATATCCAGAATAAACCCTTTCTCCTCCTCCAATACTCCATTCTTGATCCAGGGCACCATCAACTCTTAGCTAGATTATTATAATAATTCCTCACTAATCTTCAACCTCCAATCACCCTTCCTTGCCCACTGTATCAGTCAGGTTCCTCTAAAGAATAGAACCAATAGGAAGCTGATAGATATAGATACACACACACACACAGAGAGACACACAAATATATATATATATATATATATATATATATAGAGAGAGAGAGAGAGAGAGAGAGAGAGAGACAAAAAGAGAGAAAAAGTTATTATAAAGAATTAGTTCATGCAATTATGGAAGCTGACAAGTCCCAAGATTTGCTTTTAGCAAGCTGAAGACCCAGGAAAGCCAATGGTATATTTTCAGTCCAAGTTCAAAGGCCTAAAAACTAGGAAAGCCAATAAAATAGTTCCAGTCTAAAGACAGGTCAGCAGGCTGGAGATCCTAAAAGATTTGATGTTTCAGTTCATTTTTCAAAGCAGGAAAAAAGCCCAATGCCCCTGCTCAAAGACAGGCATTAGAAATTCCATCTTATCTGGAAGGTAGTTAGCCTTTTGTTCTACCCAGGCTTTCAACTGGTAGATTGAATGTGGCTCACCCACATTAGAGAAGATAATCTTCTTTACTCAGTCTATTGATTTAAATGTCAAATTCATCCTAAAATAACTTTGAAGAGACTCCCAAAATAATGTTTGATTAAATGGGTACCCATGGCTCATTTACATGAACACATAAAATTAACCCTTATACCCAATATAATCAATGTTCATTATAACACAGATTGTTCTATTAAAATCTGTATCTTGTCATGCTTAAACTTATTCATTGGCTTTCCATCTCTTTATAATCATTTATAAGGTCCTCTCCAGTATGCACCCCTTATTCTTCATTTCCTCTCTTTCTTCAATTTCTGTTGCTCATTTAGCTCTTGAGCACCATTCTAGTTTTCCCACTCCCTACTCAGGGTCTTTACACTTCTGTTCCTTCTGCCTGGATTGCTCATCCTCTCAGATATCTATCTGGATCAATCATTCCCATCAATTCTTTGCTTCAATATTATCTTCTCAGTAAGATTTTCTCTGGCCATGCTATCCAAAATTTAGGCTCTGCATTCCATACTCCTTATCATCACCACTGCTTGAAATTTTTCTCCATTGTGTTTATCACCATGAAACTCATTGAATTTTATCATTTATTTTATATTCTTCATATGTAACTAGAAGATAAGCTCCATAAGGGCAGAGAATTTTGTCTGCTTTATGCATGTCATATTCCTGGTGCCTAGAAAATTCCTGAAGCACAGAAAATGTTTGCTAAATATTTTTAAATGAATGCAGGCTCTCCATCTTCATATATGTTTCACTGTGAAAAAAATTAAATCTGACATTTTTTCTCACTTTAAAGAACAGTTTTCTGACTAAAAGCAGAGAGGCTGCAAAAGCACCTGTAGGTTGAATTTCTCAAATAGGAGCTCCTGCTCTGTTTATGTTCTGAGATAAGTACTCAATGGAAGCCTTGTAAATTTTTTTTATAGGAAATGACTAGAAAATACTGGAACAGAAAACACTAGGTTTGGGATCTCAAAATATCTCTTGTAGTGTTAAAGAGGCTTTGCCATGTTAATATTTCTCAACTCTTTGATCGCCATTATTTTTCTAATATACCTGAAAATCAACTGTAGAGCAGAGATATACAGAGTAGATTCTCCATTTAAGAGGAAAATGATCAATTTGAACCTACCCCAAAAATTCAGACCCAACATGGAGATATGTTGTATAGGTTTAATTATTAAGTGATCAATAATGCTGGTTCCTTAGTTAGAGAGGTATGTGAAATTCCTTCTCCATTCAGTCCACTGGGTAACATTTAAGAATAATAACTTATCGTTAAGGAAAGTTTGCTCATCTTTTGCTTTTTTACTTAAGCTGTCCTTCCACAGAGGCCCAGCACATCAAATTAATTTCTTAATAATCTAAATCATCTAGAATTAAAATAATGTATCTTAGTCATTCCTAATCCAGACATTTTAGCTACCTGTGATTTTAACTGACTCAAGTTTCAAAAGGTCCACAAGGCAGTAAAAATTAATATTTACTGCTTTGCCTACTTTGCAACAGTTACTAGGCTAGGCGTGTGTGTGTGTGTGTGTGTATGTGATTCCTCACAATGGACTATGAGATGGGCAATGTTATCCCCATTTCCACAGGTGAAGTAATTTGACTGAGGCTAAACCCTTTGACTGTGTATGTCACAACAAAATGTGGGAAATTTTAGAGAGACAGGAATACCAGACCACCTTACCTACCTCCCATGAAACGTGTATACAGGTCAAGAAGCAACAGTTTGAACCAGGCATGGAACAATGGTCTGGGTTCAAATTGGGAAAGGAATATGACAAGGTTGTATATTGTCATCCTGCTTATTTAATTTACATGCAGAGTACATCATGCAAAATGCCAGGCTGGAGGAAGCACAAGCTGGAATCATAATTTGCCGGAAGAAATATCAATAACCTCAGATATGCAGATGACACCACCCTTATGGCAGAAAACGAAAGGGAATTAAAGAACCTCTTGATGAAGGTAAAAGCAAAGAGTGAAAAAGTTGACCTAAAACTCAACATTCAAAAAACAAATATCATGGCATCCAGTCCCATCACTTTATGGTGAATAGACTGGGGCAACAGTGGAAACAGTGGCTGACTTTATTTTCTTGGGCTCCAAAATTACTGTGGACAGTGACTGCAGTCATGAAATTAAGATGCTTGCTCCTTGGAAGAAAAGCTATGACCAACCTAGGCAGCATATAAAAAATCAGAGACATTAGTTTGCCAACAAAGGTCCGTACAGTCAAACCTATGGGTTTTCCAGTGGTCATGTACACATGTTAGAGCTCAACAATAAAAAAGGCTGAGAGCTGAAGAACTGATGCCTTTGAACTGTGGTTCTGGAGAAGACTCTTGAGAGTCCCTTAGATAGCAAGGAGATCAAACCAGTCAATCCTAAGGGAAATCAACCCTGAATATTCATTGGAAGGACTGATGCTGAAGCTGAAACTCCAATACTTTGGCCACCTGATGTGAAGAGCTGACTCATTGGGAAAGACCCTGATGCTGGGAAAAATTGAAGGCAGGAGGAGAAGGGGACAACAGAGGATGAGATGGTTGGATGACATCACGGACTCAATGGACATGAATTTGAGCAAACTCTAGGAGATGGTGAAGGACAGGGAAGCATGGTATGTTTCAGCCCATGGAATCTCTAAGAGTTGGACATGACTAAGAGACTAGAAAACAACAACAATTATAGCTAGTATATGTAAAAAAGATTATAAGCATTTCTAATTAAATGTGACTTTTTTTGCTATGTTGCTTTCACATAAGATTTATGAGATTTATGGCAAACAAGTGTAAGACTATCTCTGTCAGTGACCTTAAGCTGAACCTTTCCTTTCATATCCCATGTATTTGGAAGGATTCATGGAGCTGCGTAAGATGAGAGCAGTTGTGTTTTTTCTCAGCTGATTGTACAGCCTTCAGTTTTCCCCAAACCTGTGGAAATTAATAATCATATGGAATTTGGAAAAGGAAACTTCAATTTAAGTTTGCAATCTGTTATTAACACAGCAGCCAGAATAATCTTTATAAAATATAAGAAGTTCCACTGCTCAAATCTCTCGGGTAGAAGCAGCAGCCCTTACAGTGTTCTTCAAGGCTCCACATGATCGTTAACTTCTCCAATTCAATCTCCCATCATTCTCCCTCTTGCTCATCCTTGCTCATCAGACTGCTCCTACCATGCATGCGCACCCACCTTCTACTCGTTCATTTTCACTCATTCCTCTATCTGGAATGCTCTTCCCCCAAGTAACCAGGTGGCTCACGTCAGCACTTTCTTCAGGACTTTACTCGAATGTAAGCTTGAAAGAATCTCCGTAGTACTCTATTTTGGCCATGTTCACCATCACCCAGTGTATCCACCATCTCCTACCACTTCCACACCTGGCACCCTTATCCCACACCCAGCACTTCTTACCCTTTTTCCTTTCCATATTTCAACATGCTACATATTTATGTGTTTATATTGGTTATTACCTGCCCTTTCCCTCCCCACATTAAATGTGAAATTTATAAAGGCAAGGATATTGTATGTTTTGTTACTGTTATACATGCAACATTTATACCAGAACAGAGTGCGTGTGTGCTAAGTCACTTCAGTCATGTTTGACTCTTTGCAACCCTATGGACTGTAGTCCAACAGGCTCCTCTGTCCATGGGGATTCACTAAGCAAGAATACTGGAATGGGTTGCCATGCCCTCTTCCAGGGGATCTTCCCAACTCGGTGATCGAACTAGAGTTTTATGTCTTCTGTATTGGCAGGAGGGTTCTTTACCACTAGTGCCACCTGCGAAGCCAGAGGTAGACATTCCACAAATATTGTTTTTTTTCAATCAATGAATCTGAAACTAGACGATGCAGCATTTTCCTGACTTTTGAAAATAACCAATTTGGTTCCAGTCAGTCCATGTACATAAGCTCGTATAGTATTATACTTAATGAATTTTCTCCTAGAATATACAGCATGTTGGACAGTAAATGAATTTTTAACACTTAAGCTATAAGAATCTGAAGTTTTTATACTTTTATAGCAAAGATCCTGTGCTCAAACTCATGCCCATCGAGTCGGTGATGCCATCCAGCCATCTCATCCTCTGTCATCCCCTTCTCCTCCTGCCTCCAATCCCTCCCAGCATCAGTCTTTTCCAATGAGTCAACTCTTTGCATGAGGTGGCCAAAGTATTGGAGCTTCAGCTTTAGCATCAGTCCTTCCAATGATTTCCTTTAGAATGGACTGGTTGGATCTCCTTGCAGTCCAAGGGACTCTCAAGAGTCTTCCCCAACACCACAGTTCAAAAGCATCAATTCTTTGGTGCTCAGCTTTCTTCACGGTCCAACTCTCACATCCATACATGGCCACAGGAAAAACTATAGCTTTGACTAGATGGACCTTTGTTGGCAAAGTAATGTCTCTGCTTTTCAATATGCTATCTAGGTTGGTCATAACTTTTCTCCATGGAGTAAGTGTCCTTTAATTTCATGTCTGCAATCACCATCTACAGTGATTTTGGGGTCCAAAAAAATAAAGTCTGACACTGTTTCCACTGTTTCCCAATCTAATTCCCATCAGATCAGATCAGATCAGTTGCTCAGTCGTGTCCGACTCTTTGCGACCCCATGAATCGCAGCACGCCAGGCCTCCCTGTCCATCACCAACTCCTGGAGGTCACTCAGACTCACGTCCATTGAGTTGGTGATGCCATCCAGCCATCTCATCCTCTGTTGTCCCCTTCTCCTCTTGCCCCCAATCCCTCCCAGCATCAGTCTTCTCCAATGAGTCAACTCTTCGCATGAGGTGGCCAAAGTACTGGAGTTTCAGCTTTAGCATCATTCCTTCCAAAGAAATCTCAGGGCTGATCTCCTTCAGAATGGACTGGTTGGATCTCCTTGCAGTCCAAGGGACTCTCAAGAGTCTTCTCCAACAACACAGTTCAAAAGTACCAATTCTTCAGTGCTCAGCCTTCTTCACAGTCCAGCTCTCACATCCATACATGACCACAAGAAAAACCATAGCCTTTACTAGACGAACCTTTGTTGGCAAAGTAATGTCTCTGCTTTTCAATATGCTATCTAGGTTGGTCATAACCTTCCTTCCAAGGAGTAAGTGTCTTTTAATTTCATGGCTGCAATCACCATCTGCAGTGATTTTGGAGCCCAGAAAAAGAAAGTCTGACACTGTTTCAACTGTCTCCCCATCTATTTCTCATGAAATGATGGAACCAGATGCCATGATCTTCGTTTTCTGAATGTTGAGCTTTAAGCCAACTTTTTCACTCTCCACTTTCACTTTCATCAAGAGGCTTTTTAGTTCCTCTTCACTTTCTGCCATAAGGGTGGTGTCATCTGCATATATGAGGTGGTTGATAATTTCTCCCCACAATCTTGATTCCAGCTTCTGTTTCTTCCAGCCCAGCGTTTCTCATGATGTACTCTGCATATAAGTTAAATAAACAGGGTGACAATATACAGCCTTGACGTACTCCTTTTCCTATTTGGAACCAGTCTGTTGTTCCATGTCCAGTTCTAACTGTTGCTTCCTGACCTGCATACAAATTTCTCAAGAGGCAAGTCAGGTGGTCTGGTATTCCCATCTCTTTCAGAATTTTCCACAGTTTATTGTGATGCACACAGTCAAAGGCTTTGGCATAGTCAATAAAGCAGAAATAGATGCTTTTCTAGAACTCTCTTCCTTTTTCCATGATCCAGCAGATGTTGACAATTAGATCTCTGGTTCCTCTGCCTTTTCTAAAACCAGCTTGCACATCAGGAAGTTCATGGTTCACATATTGCTGAAGCCTGGCTTGGAGAATTTTGAGCATTACTTGACTAGCGTGTGAGATGAATGCAATTGTGCAGTAGTTTGAGCATTCTTTGGCATTGCCTTTCTTTCAGATTGGAATGAAAACTGACCTTTTCCAGTCCTGTGGCCACTGCTGAGTTTTCCAAATGTGCTGGCATATTGAGCACAGCACTTTCACAGCATCATCTTTCAGGATTTGGAATAGCTCAACTGGAATTCTATCACCTCCACTAGCTTTTTTCGTATACTCATATTTAATTCTTTATTACTTGTTTTCTGAACCACTGAGATTTCAGCTTTTGAGCTAAGATTCCCTGATAGCTGGCCTATCATTGAGCACAGAAGCAATCATTTCCCAGAGGTTCTTAAAATCCAGTTTGACAAGAAAACAACAATTATATGAATATTAAAATTTTCAGTTGCTAGCATGGCTGAGAAATTAGACCCAGAAACCTCCATAATTATCAGTCTATGATTTATTTGAAATGAGTTAAAATATATTCTTTAAAATACTTAAAGATCCAAAGTTATGTTTGTATTTTTCTTACCATTCTCTCTTCTGTTTTTTCTAAAACTATTTATTAGCATTACTTGAAGGAATCTTTAATTCAAAAAGTTTAAAGTGAGACTTGCTTACTTTGGATTTGACTTTAAAGGCAAAGAACCACACTATGCCACTTGTTCCTAACCTCAGGTCTCTGAATTTAAAACTGTCAGAGTATAGGACAAGACCGAATTCAAAGGCATGATTCTTGAACTGAGGAAAAGCATTTCATTTCATTTCAGTTCAGTCACTCAGTCATGTCTGACTCTTTGCAACCCCATGGACTGCACCATGTCAGGATTCCCTGCCCATCACCAACTCCCAGAGTCCACCCAAACCCATGTCTATTGTGTCAGTGATGCCGTCCAACCATCTCATCCTCTTTCATCCCCTTCTCCTCCTGCCCTCAATCTTTCCCAGCATCACAGTCTTTTCAAATGAGTCGGCTCTTTGCATCAGGTAGCCAAAGTACTGGAGTTTCAGCTTTAGCATCATTCCTTCCAAAGAAATCCCAGGGCTGATCTCCTTCAGAATGGACTGGTTGGATCTCCTTGCAGTCCAAGGGACTCTCAAGAGTCTTCTCCAACAACACAGTTCAAAAGTATCAGTTCTTCAGTGCTCAGCCTTCTTCATAGTCCAGCTCTCACATCCATACATGACCACAAGAAAAACCATAGCCTTTACTAGACGAACCTTTGTTGGTAAAGTAATGTCTCTGCTTTTGAATATGCTATCTAGGTTGGTCATAACTTTCCTTCCAAGAAGTAAGCGTCTTTTAATTTCGTGGCTGCAGTCACCATCTGTAATGATTTTGGAGCCCAAAAAAATAAAGTCTGACACTGTTTCCACTGTTTCCCCATCTATTTCCCATGTAGTAATAGGACCAGATGCCATGATCTTCGTTTTCTGAATGTTGAGCTTTAAGCCAACTTTTTCACTCTCCACTTTCACTTTCATCAAGAGGCTTTTTAGTTCCTCCTCACTTTCTGCCATAAAGGTGTTGTCATCTGCATATCTGAGGTGATTGATATTTCTCCCAGCAATCTTGATTCCAACTTGTGTTTCTTCCAGTCCATAACTCAATTCAATACAACAACCATATTATGCATAGAAAAGACATTGTATTAATATATATAAAATCACAGGAGACTCATTCCTGGCAGATGGTGGGAGCATCCACGCTTCCCCATCAGGAATCTTTGGCTACAAAGGGAAGACAGAGTAAGAAGAGGTTCAACAACAGTGGTTTACTGTCATATAAAAGTCTGGCAGTAGGTTTCAGGGAAAACGCAGCAGCTTCAAAGAGGCTGTCAGAGACTCAAATTTCCAAGCTTGTTCACATTATTCTCTACCATCCATAAAACATGTGCAATGTTTCTCTTCAGGGTTGCAAAACTGATGTTATGCTTCTAATTACAACTATTATGTTCACACATGACAAAATGCAGAGAAGAGAAAAGAAACAGTTCTCTCTCTCTCTCTTGGCCAAAATTAAGGCCAAATATGGACTTCCCTGGTGGCTCAGATGGTAAAGAATCTACCAATGCAGGAGACTTGAGTTCGATCCCTGAGTCAGGAAGATACCCTGGAGAAGGGAATGGCAACTCACTCCAGTATTTTTGCCCAGACAATCCCATGGACAGAGGAGCCTGGTGGGCTATAGTCTATGGGGTCGCACAAAGTCAGACGTGACTGAGCAACTAATACTTTCACTTTCACTTTTCAAGTTCAAATATTACATGTTGGATTTGCAACTGATGAAACTGGGAGGGCCTCCTATGATCTAACTACTTGTCCCCTCCCCACGCTGTTCCCATGGATAAGATCCCATATACAACCTTCCTTATCAAGGTGACCAGTGCAGTTCCTATTTATCCTTGAGTAGCAGGTTTCAGTTTCCTGACAGCCCATGAATTATTCAAGCAAGTCAATCACAGCCTCCCACAAGAACCAGAGGGCACCTCGTCCTTTTGCTGCAAATCCTCCCTCCCACAGCCCTTGGTTGTTCACCCTGCTCCCAAGTACAATCCCCGGGTGGCCCAGTATGACACAGTGTTATTCTTCTCTGCTCTGTGTTTGTGACTAGCAAACTGCCATCAGACTTACCTGTCCAGTGTTAGATCTCACATGTTCAGCTCATCTCATAACCCTAGGCTGGGAATCCCTCCTGGGTGGGAATCCCTCCCTCTATCTTCAAAGGAGTGAATTAAAGGTAATGAAAATAATCACTGAAGAAAATATTTTCCTGAGTTACCTCAGAAAACTTCCCTTAGGCTTCCTTATGGCTCATCCACCAGAAATACAGCACATGGCCATCCCTGAATTAATAACTGGCAATTAGGACTGTAATGATCACAGTTGGCCTAGATTGGTGAGGCACCCGGGTGGTAAAGAATCCACCTGCCAATGCAGGAGATTCAGATTCAATCCCTGGACTGGGAAGATCCCCTGGAGAAGGAAATGGCAAACCACTCCAGTGTTCTTGCCTGGGAAATCCCGTGAACACAGGAGTCTGTCAGGCTACAGTCCATGGCGTCACAAAAGAGCCAGACACAACTAAGCAATTAAACAACAACAGTGAGGCAACACGCTCTGCAGGCTGCACACTCTGCCGAATGTCAGGACAAAAACTAGGCTTCTGTTAGCTGGGGAAAAGAACCAAATGGGTGAGGAGGCAGTCACTGCATGAACATAAATGTCCTGTTAAAACCCTCTGACCACCTTCAGTATTATTAGGAGTGTCTCTGCAAAGAGCAGCACTATCAGGGCTGTTTCTAAACAGGGAACATCTGGTAGTTTTTATTCTGCCCATCATTGTAATAGGTGCAGGTCATGAGATTAATGGCTGCCAAGGTATGAAAAGGACAGTGACCAATAGCAATACAGTCTGCTCATATTCAATACAGCCAACCTTTATGTGCAACACACAGTGCTATCTGCATTCTGCAGGTGGAGGGTTAAAGCGTATGAGTTCAAGGATACCGCATGCTAACTGGTAAATTTAGGATTCGAATGTGGGTTTATCTAACCACAAAGCTCACGCTCCCTTGTTACTACACAATTCCTATACAATTCAGCCTGGCCGAGGCATGTAGTCCTGTGACTACAGGAGGCTGCTAAAGCTGAGATAATAAGCTGCTGACACCATAGAGTCTGCAAGATGGACTTGAGTTCTGAGTAAGTGAGGACCTGGGGACTTTTTTGGCATGAGGAAATAGGACCCATGGAAGCAAAGGGAGTTTTCCTACATAGATGCATTGGGTTTCCAGTCAGCTCTCAGTCATCTAAAAACTGATTAAACAGCTTAGGGATTCAGGTTCGCCTCTACCTCCTTCCCCACTTGAGTCTTATATTTTAATCACCCCTAAATAGAAGGGAAGCAAATAAAAATATGATATTCAATCAGTCATATTTGTACTTGATTAACATATTTGATGAACCTTTCCCGAGGGAGGTCTAATGTAAGAGCTTTGAGGACGTCTGTGGATTCTAAATCATAACTTTTTTGAGAGCACATGCAATTTGTTTTTTCTAATTCAACAATCCAGGTCTTTTGTTCCAGCTTTTCAACTCATTCCTGTTCAAAGCTTTTATTTGAATCTATTTCATAATAGAATTAGGAAGGTAAACTAGAGAGTAAAAAAGTAAGCATAGTTTCATAGTCAAACTAAAAGAAGCATTATTTATTTTTTTAAAAAGACAAACCTAAGCATGGTAGGCTGAACAGGGGCCCCCAAAGACACCTATGTCCTAATCCCTGGAGCTGTGAATGGTACTTCATACAGCTAGAATGTGATTAATAAAATCTAGTACATTAAGGTTCATGAAGGTTAAATAAAATATTAATCTAATGAGAAAATGTATTGTGCTAAGTGGAAATACACGTGACTATTCCTGCCATCTTTCTTTCCTTCCATCCTCTTCTCTCCAGCTCCTTGCAGCCTTTCATGTACCATGAACCTCTGTGATTTCCAGTGATGCTGCTGACCATCTGAAAGGACCCAGTGACAAGGTGAGCAGAGAAGTGGCAGTATCCAAGTGTTTGCCATTGAGTGTTTTCACTGAAAACACAACCCTCTGGGGAAAATCTTATTAACATAAGATGCCATGTCATGACGTGATTCCTGTATCCTGGCCAGTGGCCCAAATTGGGATTTGCTGATCTGGTTTAACAAATTCTATTAAGAAAAAAATGTTATAGACAGATCCCCAAGACTTTCCATGCTGAAGTCAGCCAATTTGACAATCACATTGTCATTCTCATTCCATATTTATACTTTCAACTGTAACTAACTGTGTCCACCAAGATTTCAGTGGAGATAAGAACAGGCAAAGTGGAAAGAACATGGTTCTGGGGTCATTCTGAGCCTGATTTAGATCCAAGTTCAGCACTTTTGAACTCTATGACCCTGGCTAAAGTTCCAGGACTTGATTTCCTCTTTTTAAAAGTAGAGATTATAATAGTGTTACTGTTCCAGATGGCTGCAAGGGTTAAAATTAGTGTAAGGTATCAAGGTTCCAGGGCTTGATTTCCTCTTTTTTAAAATGGAGATAATAAGTTTCAGATGGAACTATTATTCCAGATGGCCACAAGGGTTAGGAAGAAAGACAGTAATGTATCCATCTGGCATATAAAAAATAAACTTTTTGACAATATACCACTGTCATGATAGGGAGTTTTCTAGGGTCTAGAGAGGACTCTAAGAGATAAATTTGATTGTGAAGGACAATTCGGTGGATAGCCAACAAGTGAAAATAAAACTAGAGATAGCTCTCCTGCTGAGAGATATCATTTAAATTAAAACCAAAATTAGCAAAGCATTCATGGGACTCTCTCAAGTTTGTTATGATACAAAGTCCCTAACATCTATAGAACTGGAATACTATGTCAATAAATCCTGGCTTTTCCAAGTTGGCTAGAAAAGAACTTGCTCTGCATCCACAGAATTTACATGATGGGGTAGAAGTAGACCTGGACTGGGATTGAAAACTTTTAGTTCAAGCTCTGCCAATGAGTTATGATGGAGTATAACAGACAATTTCCCAAGACAGAAAGTAAAAAGACAAGTTTAATCACTTGCACAGGGATACAGGTATCAGAATTAGTTAGACTATAAAAACAACAACAACAACAACAACAACAAACCAAAGTAATATTGGTTTAAGCAAAAGAGAAGAGGGTTGCTTGCTGTCCAGGGCTTGCTGATTCTACAGTCATCACCCCTTCCATTTTTGTGCTTTCTCTATTTCATTCTCAAGATTGTTCGTGGTTCAGGCTGACTACTGGAGAACTGACCATCACATTCACATTCCAAAGAGTAGAAAGGAAAAAGGGGGTATCTTCTGCTGAATCAGCAACCTATAAGAGCATACTGCTTCTCCAAATACTATTGGGGTATAATTACTAAGAAAAAGAGATGAAGAAATGTTTGACAGCAGTAGAAGAAAGAAATAGGAAATAGGTCTAGAGTTTTTTTTTTAAATCCATGTTGTAGTATGGTGGTGGTTTTAAAATATGTTCAAAAATTATGTGACAATCCTGTCTTTCAAAAGTGGAGTTTAATTCCCTTTCCCTTGAATGTGGGCAGTGCTTAGTGATTCTAATGAATAAGACTATGATGAAAGGGCTATATTAGACTTCTAAGACTAAGTCATAAAAGGCATTATGGTGTGTTTCTCTCTCTCTTTCTGTTTCTCAGGGCAAGAGCCAGCAATCATGTCATCAGGACACTCAAGCAAACTATGCATTGGTTCACAGGGCAAAAAGCTAGAACCTCCTGCCAAAAGCTGTGTGAGTGAGCCATCTTGGAAGCAGATTCCTGAGCCTCAGTCAAGCCTTCAGAAAACTGCAGCTCCTGCCAATATCTTGACAGCAGCCTCATGAGAAGCTCTGAGCCAGAACCACTCAGCTAAATCATACCCTGATTCCTCACCCATCATAACTATACAAGATAAAAACCATTTGCCATCTTAAGCCACTAATATTTGGCATAAGTATGCAACATGTGATAACTAATACCAATGGCTGAAATATATAGAGACCAAAGAGACCCTGTCATTTCTGTAGTCAGCACATATTTACTGAGCACCTACTATGGACCAAGTAGTGTTCTAGACACTGGAGGTACATTCTAGAGACGATAAGCACACAGTTGGGTAAATAATATATGGGATGTCAAAAGGAAAAATAAATGCATGCTATCAGTCAAAGCATTAAATGCAGATATAGAGTCTACAGTTGTCTCAGCAAAGGAATTTGTTGAGGGCTAATAGAAAGCTCATACAATAGCCCCTAGAACTCTACTAGAAAACTGACCTCTTAAGAGGCTGCTGCTGCTGTTACTGCTTCTGATGTTTGTATCATGCTACCTTTGCCATAGTCAGGAAAGCTGCTTTTGCTCCTATTAACCTAGGAACTCTCATGGCTTCTACTAACACTTGCATTAATAACATGAACACCTATATTTGGCCTGTGTCACAGAGCTGGCTTCCAAATCAAAGCTTTCCATTGGTTTTGGTGGTATCTATACTCCACTATCAAGAGAGGCCAGAAAATCCAGATATATTTTTTAAATTGTATATTAGAAAAATTGGCATCTATATTGTATTCACAGTATGAGAAACAATTAACATGAGGAGAAGATGTGCAAAATACTTGGGGAAATCATAAATGACACATATTCACTATACAGAGGAAGAGGCTGGAGAGTGAAAGCTACTTTAGACAGTGTGGTCGGGGGAAATATCCCTGAGAGGGTGATATCTCGACTGGGACCTGAAGGAAATAAAGGAGGAAGTTCAAAGGCCTTGAGGAAAATAGCACACTTGGTGTCTGAGAAATAGAAAATACACCAGTGTAACTAAAGCAGAGCAAGTGGGAGGGATGGGAGGAGGAGTAGAAGACAGAGGGGAAACGAACTGGGAGGCTAGTAGGGCTTTGTTAACTAGGAAAATGGGGCCAATGTAAGCCAGTTCCTCTACTTTTCTATTTGCTAAAGTATAGGCTATTAAATTATAAGTTCAGGGTAGGAGAAATGGGACTTCCCAGGTGGCTCAATGGTATAGAATCTGCCTGCCAATGCCAGAGACGCAAGTTCAGTCCTTGGGTGGGGAAGATCTCCTGGAGAAGTACATTGCAACCCACTCCAGTATTCTTGCCTGGAGAATTCCATGGACAGAGGAGCCTGGTGGGCTATGGTCCATACGGTGGCCAAGAGTCGGACATGACTGAGTGACTGAACATACACACACACAAGAGAAATTATTCTCTGAATTAAGCTTAGGCTTTTCAGGACTTTTGTCTTTTGTCAGCTCTTTCCTCCACCTTAAATAAATATACATATATACTGTTTCGGCTTCCCTGGTAGTTCAGTTGGTAAAGAATCCACCAGCAATGCAAGAATTAAAGTGTTACTCACTAAGTTGCATTGAATTCTTTGCGACCCCATGAACTGTAACCCACCAGGCTCCTCTGTCCATGGGATTCTCCAGGCAAGAATACTGGAGTGGGTTTCCATGCCCTTCTTCAGGGGAATGGTCCCGACTAAGAGATTGAACCTGGATCTCCCGCATTGCAGGCAGATACTTTAGCATCTAAGCCACCTCCAATTCAATTCCTGGAGAAGAAAGATATACCGGAGAAAGGATAGGCTACCCACTCCAGTATTCTTGGGCTTCCCTTGGCTCAGACAGTAAAGAATCTGCCTGTAGTGCAAAAGACCTGGGTTCAATCCCTGGGTTGGTAAGATCCCCTAGAGGAGGGCATGACAACCCACTCCAGTATTCTTGCCTGGAGAATCCCCATGGACAGAGGAGTCTGGCGGGCTACAGTCCATGGGGTCACAGAGTCTGACAACTGAGTGATTAAGCATAGCACAGCGTATACTGTCTACCTTAATTTGATTCCCAATTTTGTTCTTAAAGCTCTTTTTGTTGTTGTTGTTGTTTTCTTTTTCTTTTTTTCCTTTCCTGTATCACAGGCAAATGCTTGAAGTAAGTAGACAGTTGAACTGAGATGGAATACCAGATATCTATTTGCAGAAGATGACAAAAAGTCTCCAAGAGAAGAATTCATTCTTAGGGAAGAGTTAAAGTACACTAGTTAGAGTCAGAGAAAAGCAGGCCAAGTGGGAGAAAAGAGATGACTTAGATACCACTTTGTCCTGCACACAGATTTTTCTTGATCAAAGTACCTAGGACTAACTTGAATCCTAAGGGAAACAGCTATAATAAAAACAGTAAAGAACTCAAAGATCTGCACTAATACAAAATGGCATCACACTGCTTCCAGCAACTTATGCAACTTGAGCAAGGATGGGAATGACCACTAAAAAGATACTGTCATTAAAAAAAAAAAAAAAAAAAAACAGATGCTGGCAATGACCAAGAATAGGGCTCATTTTTAGCACACCATGTTAGAGCTGCCTTTTTGGATATCATAGAAAACAGAAGACAGACATGACAGAGCCCTAGTGTAGAAAAGGAAAAACTTGGCTAATGCGAGGTAGCAAACAGGATCAGTTTATGAGTCAGAAATGCGATTTGTGAAAATTCAGTTCTACTTGTCAAAAAGTATTAAAACTGTTAGTTTTCACTGAATGGGAAAGAGTGAAGCCAGAAAAGTGACGATCCTCAGACTTAAACAGGTTATATTATAAGCATTCCTAAATACAAGAAGTTAGGGCAAATCCTTTGTTATATAATTGTATGTTTAAAGCATTTTTGAGGGGAGAAGCTGCTGCTGCTGCTGCTGCTAAGTCACTTCAGTCATGTCTGACTCTGTGCAACCCCATAGATGGCAGCCAACCAGGCTCCCCAGTCCCTGGGATTCTCCAGGCAAGAATACTGGAGTGGGTTGCCGTTTCCTTCTCCAATGCATGAAAGTGAAAAATGAAAGTGAAGTCACTCAGTCGTGTCCAACTCTTAGCGACCCCATGGACTACAGCCTACCAGGCTCCTCTGTCCATGGGATTTTCCAGGCAAGAGTACTTGAGTGGGTTGCCATTGCCTTCTCCGTGAGGGGAGAAGAGGCTAGTGTAAAAAAGAAAGAAAGAAAGGAAAAAACAGGAGTAAAGATAAGGATTGGGTGGTATTATTAAAACCCTGCAGCCAGTTTCAGTTGCCTTGCTTTGTCCTCAGAGGTAAGTTATTCAAGTTTCCAAATCTACTGAGAATGAGTAGAAAGACAAAGCCTCCACGAATAGTTGTTCATGTTTACACTGAATAAAGATCCTACTTCCAAGAGATATATTTCATACCAATTCCAGCATTAAGAATTTGTATTTTATAACTTTTCTTGTCATAGTAAACATATTGCTTGAGGTAAGAGTTATTTTTCCCAAATTTCGTTTGTACATGAGATACAGAAAAACACAGAATGGATTACCATTCCCTTCTCCAGAGGATCTTCCCAACCCAGGGATTGAACCCTGGTCTCCTACATTGCAGACAGATTATCATTTGAGCTACATGGAATTCACAGAAGGACAAACCAAAGCCAAATAGCTATCAAGCTACCTTTATCCTCAGAAATGTTCCTTCAGGGGTTTCGTCGTTTCAAGTCAGAGAATACATTAGACTCAACTTTCTTCTTTCAGTTCAGGGCAACTTACAGCAAAAATGGAAAGTTTATGTTAGATAGCCTCTTTAGTCTATCCAATAAGTTTCCATCAGAAAAACCTTCTTATCCAACCCTCACCTCTTCTATTACTCAAAGTATCAGGATAGCCCCAGGCATCTCCAACAGGAACAACATTAGGAATGTAGCTAAACCTCTGAATCACAGGGGACCAACTTTGCAAAGGCCACTACTTCCAAACACTCCATATTTCTTCTGATTCATTGTGAAATTTTGACTCTATAAAACACAATGTCCTTGAGAATCGTGGGGTGGGAGACATTGGAACACTCTAGTACCTCTACCTTGGATCTTCAAGATGTTGTGTCTGCTGCTCAGAAACATGCCATTTGAACACTGAACAAGCATGAAGTATGTTGACTTCATCAGGTCTGTGACATTACTTGAAGTATAACCTGCTCTAAGGCCTTAGAATCAAAACTAATCAACTCAATTATGCCCTCCGTCTACAACATCTTCAGGCACTAGAATGAAACCACCATTCCAGATTATTATGCCCTCATTCATTCTGTGCTTTGTTTTTCTTACTCTTTTCTCTGTCTTCCACAGAATCACAATTCACAGGCAAATACAACAATTGAAACTCAAAGTTCTGTCACTGTTCTCCAGTAAACTTTATCCACACTCTTCTTCCTAATTTAGTGACTGCACTACATCCATACTTTATGAAGGAGACCCAGGTTTGTTCCATGGGTCAGGAAGACCCTCTGGAGAAGGGAATGGCAATCCACTCCAGTATTGTTGCCTGGAGAATCCCATGGACAGAGCAGCCCGGTGGGCTATAGTCCATAGGGTCACAATGGGTCGGACACAACTAAGCAACTTTTTCACATCCATACGTTATAAATTGGCCCCTTTAGAAAATTTTCCTCAGTTACACAGTTTTAGTATGTTATCTGTATTCTACTGAAACTCTCTCATTCTATCCTGTATGTAATTTAACTTCAAATTCATATTTTCTATCTCTTTATCTTTCTGTGCTGTATTCTGAGTAATTACTTTAGATACATAATCCAGTTTCTTAATTCCCTCTTCTTTTTTTTAATTTTATTTTATTTAACTTTACAATATTGTATATCTGTGGCAGATTCATTTTAATTCCCTCTTCTTAATTCTCTCAGCTATAGAATGGGAAAGTCTAGAGATCTCTTCAAGAAAATTAGAGATACCAAGGGAACATTTCATGCAAAGATGGGCTCAATAAAGGACAGAAATGGTATGGACCTAACAGAAGCAGAAGATATTAAGAAGAGGTGGCAAGAATACACAGAAGAACTATACCAAAAAGATCTTCACAATCCAGATAATCATGATGGTGTGATCACCAACCTAGAGCCAGACATCCTGGAATGCAAAGTCCAGTGGGCCTTATGAAGCATCCCTACAGATGAAGTGATAAGTAGAAGTGATAAAATTCCAGTTGAGCTATTTCAAATCCTGAAAGAGGATGCTGTGACAGTGATGCACTCAATATGCCAGCAAATTTGGAAAACTCAGCAGTGGCCACAGGACTGGAAAAGGTCAGTTTTCATTCCAATCCCAAAGAAAGGCAATGTCAAAGAATGCTCAAACTACTGCATAATTCCACTCATCTCACACGCTACTAAAGTAATGCTCAACATTCTCCAAGCCATGTTTCAACAGTACGTAAACTGTGAACTTCCAGATGTTCAAGGTGGATTTAGAAAAGGCAGAGGAACCAGAGATCAAATTGCCAACATCTACTGGATCATCGAAAAAGCAAGAGAGTTCCATAAAAACATCTACTTTTGCTTTACTGACTATGCCAAAGCCTTTGACTGTGTGGACCACAACAAATTCTGGAAAGTTCTGAAAGAGATGGGAACACCAGACCACCTGACCTGCCTCCTGAGAAACCTATATGCAGGTCAGGAAGCAACAGTTAGAACTGGACACAGAACAACAGACTGGTTTCAAATAGGGAAAGGAGTACGTCAAGGCTGTATATAGTCACCCTGCTTGTTTAACTTATATGCAGAGTACATCATGAGACATGCTGGGCTGGATGAAGCACAAGCTGGAATCAAGACTGCTGGGAGAAATATCAATAACCTTAGATGACACCACCCTTACAGCAGAAATCGAAGAAGAACTAAAACACATCTTGTTGAAAGTGAAAGAGAAGAGTGAAAAAGTTGGCTTACAACTCAACATTCAGAAAACTAAGATAATGGCATCTGATCTCATCACTTCATGGGAAATAGATGGGGAAACAGTGGAAACAGTGACAGACCTTATTTTTCTGGGCTCCAAAATCACTGCAGATGGTGATTGCAGCCATGAAATTAAAAGACACTTGCTCCTTGAAAGAAAAGTTATGACCAACCTAGACAACATACTAAAAAGCAGAGACATTACTTTGCCAACAAAGGTCCATCTAGCCAAGGCTATCATTTTTCCAGCAGTCATGTATGGATGTGAGAGATGAACTATAAAGAAAGCTGAGCTCTGAAGAATTGATGCTTTGGAACTGTGGTGTTGGAAAAGACTCTTGAGAGTCCCTTGGACTGCAAGGAGATCCAACCAGTCCATCCTAAAGGAAATCAGTCCTGAATATTCACTGGAAGGAGTGATGCTGAAGCTAAAACTCCAATACTTTGGCCACCTGATGTGAAGAACCGACTCATTGGAAAAGACCCTGATGCTCGGAAAGATTGAAGGCAGGAGGAGAAGGGGACAACAGAGGATGAGATGGTTGGATGGCATCACTGACTCAATGGACATGAGTTTGAGTAAACTCTGGGAGTTGGCAATGGAGAGTGAGGCCCGATGTACTGCAATCCATGGGGTCGCAAATAGTCGGACATGACTGAGAGACTGAACTGAAGTCTAATCTCTGATTGAATCCATCATTGAGTTCAACATTGTGTATATTCTTTTTTTTTTAATTTATTTATTTTCTATTTTTGGCTGTGCTGGATCTTTGTTGCTGTACAAGCTTTTTCTAGTTCTGGTGAGTGGGGGAAGCTACTCTATAGTTGCAGTGCTCCGGCTTTCATTAGGGTGCCTTCTCTTGTTGTGGAGTACAGGCTCTATGTGAACGAGCTTCAGTAGTTGTGGCTCCAAGGCTCTAGGGTACAGGCTCAGCAGTCATGAAGCACAGGCTTAGTCACCCCATAGCATGTGGGATCTTCCTGGACCAGGGATTGAACCAGTGTCCCCTGAATTGCAAGACAGATTCTTAACAATTGGACCACCAAGCAAGCCCCAACATTGTGTATATTCTAATCTAGAATTCATATTTGTTTATTTTCCCAATATTCCTGGTTAACTGATATTCTGTTATTATTTTTTCACTTGTATGATTACATTATGTCTGTACTACATAGGATAAGCCTGGAGTTACATTTCCCAAAATTTCCTTTCTCCATATAGTTTTGGCCTAGAGTCTACCAATGGGAAACCATTGCAAAAATTTTGAAAGTGGGACAGAAAGAGAAGCTGCTATTCTCTGAAGGTAGCTGTATTAACAGCTCCTCGGTGGATCTAAGATTAAGAGCAGTTTCCCAACTCACTCTTGAAAGACACCTACTTCACTATTATGGATAGGATAATTGATAGAACTTCCCTAGAGGTTGTGGGAAATGATTGTGGTTTCCCAATGAACTCCAAAAAACCACACACTCCAGTGACTCAGGCTAAGAATACTGATGGTGACTTTAAAAATTTTCCATTTCTTCCAAAGATATGATGCTTCTAATTCCTTGAATTAATTTTTGAAAATTGAAATACATGAAGTAGCTTTTGTTTTTCTTACTGAACCTTGACTAATTATCCCAGGTAAAACTGATCATTTCCATCTTTATGCCCATACTTTAGGAATACAGACATTGATTGCAGTTATTTTTAAAAGTGTATTGTATTGTACTTATTAATGTATCTATACTCCTCCCCTCAACCTCTACCTAGCATATTGTTAAACAGGTAGTTTTCTTTTAATTGTTGTATCTCTAGCATCTAGCATGATCCCCAGATTAACAGGACTAAAAGGAAGTAATTTCTTTTTAACATCATGAACCATAATTATAAGTCAGGTCAGAGAATTTTTCTTCAAGATACTCGACAAACAGAGGACAGGACATTATCCACTTCCCAAAAGTGACACAATAGTTACAATAGTTGTTTTTTTTTTTTTTTTTCTAAACTGCCACGTGCCTTGTAACTCCTCTTTCCAAAGTTTGTCCTGTCCTCCAAGCAACAACAAAGGGGAAAAGTACACCTACATCCTTTGCCATGTTTGGAAAATCTATCGCCTTTTACATACAAACATACACACACAATCAGACACACACACACATATTTTGTTATTTGCATTTAGCAATCTCACTTCATTAATAACTCAGGCAGTAGGTTCAGTTCACTACTTAACCTATCACCCTCAAATTCAGCTTACTCTCTTTCCACAACAGTTGTATAAAAATGTGTTAAATAAATGTTTATGTAACATTTTTTACATTTGAAAAATCATATTCAGAGGATCAGTTTAATGTATTCCCCTATTAACGTATCTGCATTTTGGATCAGTCAGTCTTGCGTACAGTAAAAATGACAGTTGCTCTAATTTTCCCACTGTTTGGGATAAAGCAATGATCAGATTTTGTTTGGCTGTGTTGTATGGTATGGCTCCCCAACTTCTGAGGAACAGCCAGTCCTGCTAAGAGTCACACTGCTTGAACAGAGTAGATCTCTTTGCAGTATGGTCATTCAAATATCCATAGTTACTACCTCACTGGGGTAATTCAATATCGTCTGTTGGATAGATGAACAAATGAATGGATAAAAATCAAGTACATCCACATTTATACTTAAAAGCCTATTTTTCAGTCCCAAGAAGACCAGAAATGAAATGAATATTTACTGATCTGAAGTACATGGTAGTTGTTTTATCTACCTTATTTCATCTAATCACATGAACTAGATAGTCAGTACAGTCGCTCAGTTGTGTCTGATTCTTTGCGACCCCATAGACTGTAGCATGCCAGGCTTCCCCGTCCATCACCAACTCCTAGAGCTTGCTCAAACTCATGTGCATCAAGTCAGTGATGTCATCCAACCATCTCATCCTCGGAACTAGATATTATCTTTGCCATTTAACAAAGGGAAAACTGAAGTTCCGAAAGATCATTTACACAGTTCATAAATAAAAGAATTAGGATTTGGACCTAGATCTATCTGGCTACAAAACTCCAACTTCTTCCATGATGACTGTTTCGTGCTGATGCTCCAATTTTTATGAGTTGTTAAGAATGTCTTATGAAGAATGATCTACTAAATAAAACATATTACTTGTGACTTCCACGTTGTAAAGATGTCAGATATACCCTATTTGTCAGATAAAACTCAAGAATTTTTTATGAGAACCTGACTCATAATCAGATCAGATCAGGTCAGTCACTCAGTCGTGTCCGACTCTTTGCAACTCCATGAATCACAGCATGCCAGGCCTCCCTGTCCATCACCAACTCCCGAAGGTCACTGAGACTCATATCCATCGCGTCAATGATGCCATCCAGCCATCTCATCCTCTGTCATCCCCTTCTCCTCTTGCCCTCAATCCCTCCCAGCATCAGAGTCTTCTCCAATGAGTCAACTCTTCGCATGAGGTGGCCAAAGTACTGGAGTTTCAGCTTTAGCATCATTCCTTCCAAAGAAATCCCAGGGCTGATCTCCTTCAGAATGGACAGGTTGGATCTCCTTGCAGTCCAAGGGACTCTCAAGAGTCTTCTCCAACACCACAGTTCAAAAGCATCAATTCTTCCGTGCTCAGCCTTCTTCACAGTCCAGCTCTCACATCCATACATGACCATAGGAAAAACCATAGCCTTGACTAGGCAAACTTTTGTTGGCAAAGTAATGTCTCTGCTTTTGAATATGCTATCTAGGTTAGTCATAACTTTTCTTCCAAGGAGTAAGTGTCTTAATTTCATGGCTGCAGTCATCATCTGCAGTCATTTTGGAGCCCGGAAAAATAAAGTCTGACACTGTTTCCACTGTTTCCCCATCTATTTCCCATGAAGTGATGGGACCGGATGCCATGATCTTCGTTTTCTGAATGTTGAGCTTTAAGCCAACGTTTTCACTCTCCTCTTTCACTTCCATCAAGAGGCTTTTTAGTTCCTCTTCACTTTCTGCCATAAGGGTGGTGTCATCTGCATATCTGAGGTGATTGATATTTCTCCCAGCAATCTTGATTCCAACTTGTGTTTCTTCCCGTCCAGCATTTCTCATGATGTACTCTGCATATAAGTTAAATAAACAGGGTGACAATATACAGCCTTGACGTACTCCTTTTCCTACTTGGAACCAGTCTGTTGTTCCATGACCAGTTCTAACTGTTGCTTCCTGACCTGCATACAAATTTCTCAAGAGGCAGATCAGAATACCAGACCACCTGACTCATAATACGTATTCTAAATAGTTATCAAATATGTAAAATAAATAATAAAATAAATGCTTTGCTTTTACATAGAAACTGGAAGTGAGGATCACAGAATGGAAAAATAAAGTACATCAGAGATCTGTCATTTCCTTTTTTTAGATCATTTTAGTTATTAATGCAAACAGTACCTTCGGTTATATTATTTAATTCTTAGTCCGGAGTCCACAGGTTACCATAGTGACAAAGTGTCAGCACTTTATTCAAGCATAAGGCACCCTTGCTGTGAGGTAAATAAGCTACCCATTCAATAAGCTACTGGTTATGATTCTTCTATAGTTTCCCTTACATTATCAAATAACCAAAGTGAAGTTCATTGGATTTCATCTGATCTATGCGTAACTGTAAAGTTAAAACATATCTTAAATTTTGCCAGCAACAAAACTTTCTTATGAGTCAGCACCCAGTAAGTAGTTTAAAAGGGAAGTGCTAGAACTTTATTCTCATCATGCTAGCTAATATACCCTACTCTGCTTAGTCTTGGGTATAAATAAAAAATAGATTGATGTTTAATGACACTATTTGATGTTTAATGATGATGGTAATAAAAATAGCTAAGATTTATTGAGCACTAAACAAGTTATACTTTACCTACCTTATCTCATTTAGCCATTATCGTAAAGGTTCTCTCATCTCTATTTTACAGATGATGAAAATTGAATTTCAATCTTGACCAAAGTGTCATTCCTGGTGAGCCCATAGAGAATCCATCATAATCTTATGAAGCTAGCCTTTTACAGTTTCATGAATAAGTTGAGCAATTTTCAAAGCCCTATGAAAAATTATAGAATTTTAATAACTGAGTTAAGTCCTTCATTGGCCAAGTATCCTTATGCAAGTAACTTGATGGACTCATAATAATACACTAAATACAATTTGTTTATTGTCTATTTCCTTCACAAATATATTAATTCCATTAGGGCAAAGAGTTGGTCTTTCTTGTTCAGAGTTAAACACTGCAATTGTACCAGCATCAAGTAGGTTCTCAGTAATAGCTGAATGAGAGAGTGAGCAAATACATGAGTGAATGACGTACTATCAAGAATTATAAACTTATAGAACTACTTTTAAATGTTTTATTTTAAATCATTAATTATGTCCTTTTCAAATTTATGGCTTTATTAATGTGAGAGAATCTTGAATACATATTAAAAATGAGAATTTTCTTTTAATTTATGTGAAGGTAGTATTATGTAGAACCTTATTTATTGTAAGGAAAAATATTCTCATTCAATAATTATCATAATTTTACATTTCAGTAAAATTCCAGACAATTTTTAAATGTTCAAAATATTTATATGACAAGCCTAACTTCTTATTTTATAAATTATGAAATTATTTTTAAAACTGACCAATCAACCAACCATCTACCTAATTAGCCCTTCATAAAAGAAAGTACATACTACAGCCAAAGAACTAGACAGGACTTAATCCCAGAATAAAAGATAATGCTTCCCAAAGAACAGAAAGTAATCTTACGCTGGTACAATTATGTGACATTATTCTTACTTTTCTCAACTTCCTGAAGATGGTTGAAAACTCAGACACAGACTAGCACTGATCCACCAAGGATCCCCATTTTGTATCATATGAAAACCTTTAAAATTTAGTATCAGTTTCATTGTTAAATCCATTAGTTCATTTTCTTAAAAGTGTAGATTAGATTCAGGAGCTCATACTAAACACTGTGGTGTCAGGCACTTTCGCAAACAGTCAACCCTACTCAAAATGCTTGGACGATTTTAGCTCCATTGGGTAGATTAGAATAGTGGCACTAAAAGAAAGAACAATTTTACAAAGTCAAAGATATTGACTGTATCTACTAAGTTATCTCTGTCTTATCTTTCAAGACATATTTCAATGAGGTCTTTTCTAACTATCCTTATCCTCACTCTTCTACCTACTAAAGGGGAGACATTGATCTCTTTCTCATTTCTACCTTCATGCTCTCTGGTACTTACTTCTACTATAACAACTCTTATTGGCCTTACATTTGACATATCTGTCACCCAGGCCTAAATCATGAATTTCTCAAAGGGCAGAGACAATCTTTCAGCTGCTTAGTATCTCAAAAAGCAAGCATAGTGATACTTTGACAGTTATCTCAATAAATTCTGGTGGAATGAATAAACAAATTTCTCATTTTGCAGCAAAAATGAAGTTTAAAGCATAAACTGCCAATTTGATACTTAAGTTTAGACTTCCCATAAACCTGTCCACACAGATTTCAAACCATGGAAAATACATGACATCATTTTAGAAGATAGAGATCTTTCATATTTTCAACATAAGGCAAAGGTGGTTTTAGCTTTAAATAATTTCATAAATTAAAGAATCAAACACCATTAATTTATAGATTAAAAAAAGGAACTCAGGATGGTCATATGACTCTACTCATGCAAAACTGAATATTCAATCAGAAGCCACAACCTATATCACCAAACTCCCAAATGCCATTTAAGTAATATGCACATTGTTGTCTGGTTATCCTTATCTATAAATAATTCAGCCTTGATATTTACAATTAATTAATTATTTAACTTATATGCAGAGTCAGATCAGATCAGATCAGTCGCTCAGTCGTATCCGACTCTTTGCGACCCCATGAACCGCAGCACGCTAGGCCTCCCTGTCCATCACCAGCTCCCGGAGGTCACTCAGACTCACACCCATCAAGTCAGTGATGTCATCCAGCCATCTCATCCTCTGTCGTCCCCTTCTCCTCCTGCCCTCAATCCCTCCCAGCATCAGAGTCTTCTCCAATGAGTCAACTCTTCGCATGAGGTGGTCAAAATACTGGAGTTTCAGCTTTAGCATCATTCCTTCCAAAGAAATTCCAGGATTGATCTCCTTCAGAATGGACTGGTTGGATCTTCTTGCAGTCCAAGGGACTCTCAAGAGTCTTCTCCAACACCACAGTTCAAAAGCATCAATTCTTCGGCACTCAGCCTTCTTCACAGTCCAGCTCTCACATCCATACATGACCACAGGAAAGACCATAGCCTTGACTAGGCGAACCTTTGTTGGTAAAGTAATGTCTCTGCTTTTGAATATGCTATCTAGGTTGGTCATAACTTTCCTTCCAAGGAGTAAGCGTCTTTTAATTTCATGGCTATATGCAGAGTACATCATGTGAAATGCTGGGCTGCATGAAGCACAAGCTGGAATCAAGATTTCCAGGAGAAATATCAGTAACCTCAGATATGAAGATGATACCACCCTTATGGCAGAAAATGAAAAACTAAAGAGCATCTTGATGAAAGTGAAAGAGGAGAGTGAAAAAGTTGGCTTAAAGCTCAACATTCAGAAAATGAAGACCATGGCATCTGGTCCCATCACTTAATGGCAAACAGATGGGGAAACAATAGAAAGTGATAGACTTTATTTTGGGGGGCTCCAAAATCACTACAGATGGTGATTGCAGCCATGAAATTAAAAGACACTTGCTCCTTGAAAGAAAAGTTATAACCAACACAGGCAGCATATTAAAAAGCAGAGACGTTACTTTACTTCGTCCATCTAGTCAAAGCTATGGTTTTTCCAGTGGTCATGTATGGATTTGAGAGTTGGACTATAAAGAAAGCTGAGCACAAAAGAATTGATGCTTTTGAACTGTGATGTTGGAGAAAACTCTTGAGAGTCCCTTGGACTGCAAGGAGATCCAGCCAGTCCATTCTAAAGGAGATCAGTCCTGGGTGTTCATTGAAAGGGCTGATGTTGAAGCTGAAACTCCAATACTTTGGCCACCTGATGCGAAGAGCTGACTCATTTGAAAAGACCCTGATACTGGGAAAGATTGAGGGCAGGAGGAGAAGGGGATGACAGAGGATGAGAGAGTTAAATGGCATCACCGACTCAATGGATATGAATTTGAGCAGGCTTCGGGAGTTGGTGATGGACAGGGAAGCCTGTCCGTGGGGTCACAAAGAGTCAGACACAACTGAACGACTGAACTAAACTGAACTGAATGTTTCAGGTGAAGATGAGTAATATGTAGAATATTAGGAAATGAGACAGACAAACAGGGAAGCTGCTTATCAAAAAGATAGGAGACATCATTTATATTACATGCAAGTAACACAGCAGCTTTATGGGAAAATGGCTAATGAAAGTGGTCCAGGGAGATGAAATAACAAGGGTAAAAATAATCCTTGAGCTGTATACAATCTTAAGGAATTAAAGAGCAGGATGCATACAAACAATTGAAAGAAGTGCTGGGAAACAAGATTGGATCAGTAGTCAGAAGATAGATCATGCAGGTACCTGGAGGTAACGGTAAAGTCTTTAAACGTGAACGTGAAGTCGCTCAGTCGTGTCGGACTCTTTGCGACCCCAAGGACTGTAGCCTACCAGGCTCCCCTGTCCATGGGATTTTCCAGGCAATAGTACTGGAGTGGATTGCCATTTCCTTCTCCAAGGGATCTTCCCAACCCAGGGATCGAACCCAGGTCTCCCGCATCGTAGACAGACACTTTACTGTCTGAGCCACCAGGAAAGTCCTAAAAGTCTTTTTAAATTGTAGTCTAAAAGTTCTAGGGAGCCACCGGATGGTTAGAGCAGGACAGTGACACAATCTGGCCATAAAATCAGGGATACCAGTCAAAAGGTGTTCCATCAAGAGATGGTGGTGGATTAGACTTCAAGAGGTGAGACATAGTCAACTCTGGGACCTCATTTCCTAACTCTGGGGCATCAGAAAAAGAGGTGTGAGAGATTATTTTAAGATTTTTGAGGAAATCAGTGAATAAAGGGTCACTTACCATGATGGAGCATACCACAGGAGGAGTAGGATTGAAGGAGGGTAAGATACCAGAAATTCACTCTAGAACTAAAGTTGAGGTGCCTGTGCAATCTACTATCAAGCATTAGAAATAGTTGATAGTTCAAGGAAAATTCTGGGCTGAAGACATAATTGGGGCATAATCCACCCGGAAATGTTACTAAAGTCTTGAGTGGAGATCATCTAGGGTGTGACTATAAGTAAAGAAAAAAAGAAATCTGTGGACTGAGTCCTGGATTCTCCAATGTCTGAAAATCCAGAAAAGGAAGACAATGCAGCAAAGGAGGATGAGTGACAGTGGTCCCTGAGGCTGTTTATGTGGGATACCTCCAAAGCCAAGTAAAGAAAACATTGTCCAGGAAGGAGAAAGTGAAAAACTCTATCACGGGCTCTTGAGCTAGGGACCAATATTGACACTCACTTCAGCAAACGAAGTCTTTGTTATCCTTAGCTGTTTGAGTGGAACGATAGGATGAAAGCCTGACTAGAGTGAATACACTGGACATTGGGAGGCAAGGAAGACAAAAGAGCATCTATAAACAATTTCTTCAGAAAGTTTTCTATAAAAGGAGAAACCTTGGGCTCATAACTAGAAGGAGATGTGACATCCTGGGATGTTTTAAGATTAAAAGTATTATACTATGTTTTTATGGTGATGGGGAAAACTGATAATGTAAGAATGACCATGGATAATTACAGAGGCAAACTCTATGAATAGGCAGAGTTTAGGATAAATGTTAACCAGATAAGACAGACACATAGACTGATCCTGAAGAAGAACAAGGAAGGAAACAGTGCATATGAGCTCAGAAGCAGACAGGTTAGTGGATTTGGTGACAGGAAAAGGAGGTTTTCCTGGGATTGTTTCTATTTTCTTAACGAAATCAGGAGTAAGGTCACCTACCACGAATTTAAGGGGAAAGGCAAATGTTTATAGAACCAGTCTTATCTGGAAGTGGGTGAATGACTGACTAAAAATGTACTAGAAGAATTCACATTTCAATATTTTATCCAAATAATTAACTTAACATAAAATCATATGCACTTATAAAAAGGTGAAAATACCTGAGGATAAACTAAACTCTATTTGCTCTAATTTCTGAATAAGCTAGAATGTGAGTTTCATGAGAAAGGGGATTGTTATCTACTTTATTTTCAGTTAAATCACTGTATATAAAACATTGCGCATACATAAAGGATGCTCAGGAAACATTTGGTGTCTGAATTAGAAAATGAGGAGGGAGCCACTGTAGCTTTACCTTTTTATTATTACAGATGATCTTACCCACGATTATTTACCTCCTTATCTCATTCCAGCACACTTCCAGTAGTGGCCATTTCTAAGAAAACATTTTATGACTTACATTCATTTATTTTCGTCAAACATAGTTTCACAGTATCTAATGGAAAGTCTGAGAGCTTCATGAACTAAAAAGCACATATTGCCAAAATTAAATGAACTAAAAAGAATGAAAAGTTTGGGTAGAGTTCAAATTTTTAAAAAGAATGAAAAGTTTGGGTAGAGTTCAAAATTTTAAGATGTCAAAAAAAAAAGAATGTACAAAGTTTTAGGTTCTCATTTCTCATATTTTGATATTAAATATATGACATTCAAGGGTCCAGACTGGGTTAAAGGGACAAAACTTTTAGTACCAACTTCTGACTGTGAAATGTACTGAAAGACTATTAAACCAAGATCCCATGAAATAGCTGATCTAGCAATCATGTTGTGTTTTTTTTAACTTCACTGACTGTGTTTATTTATCTACAGCAACAATAGCAAAACTTTTACTAAATCCCAAGATATTTCTAATTGTTTCACAGAAACAGATGGCTTTGCATTAAAGAGAAGAACAGAAGATCTGCTACTCTTTAACCACTGGAGGGTATTAATCTTATTCTTTCCCACAAAACTGGTTACTAAATATGTGAAAAATATATAATTTTTCTAGCAAAAAAAAAGAAATGCAAATAAAAGTACTAAGGCTACATTTTCACCTATTAAAAAAGTGATAAACATCTCTATGCACACAGGTTTCCCTTATTTTTAATGATTTTCTTAAAATAAATACTTCAGTATGAGATTATTAAATGAAAAGCTATGAGCACAACTTTGGAATTATATAGCTAAACTACTCCAGAAAAAAATGTAGTAAATTACTATTCTGAAAGTACAAATTTTATAACATTCTGCCAGGACTGGCTTCTTGGAATTAAAATAAACTTTTGTTTTACCTAATTTACAGTAAAATTTATTCCTCTTGATATATGTTCTATGGGTATTGGTAAATATATATAGTCAAGTAACCAAACCACGATCAAAGTACAGGATAGGTCTAAAACCCTGAAAGTGACCTTTTGTAGTCAACCCTTTTCCCCATCCCAGCTCCTGGAAACATTAATCTGTTCTCTTTTCCTATTATTTGACTTTTCCAGAAGGTCATATACTTAAGCATATACACCTTGAAATCTTTTTATTTGCTTCATTTCACTTAACATCAGGCAGTTAAGATTCTTCCATATCATTGAGTGAATCAACAATGTTTTCTGTCTGCAATGCAGGAGACCCAGGTTCGATCCCTGGGTTGGGAAGGTCCGCTGGAGAAGGAAATGGCAGCCCATTCCAGTATTCTTGCCTGGAAAATCCCATGGATGGTGGAGCCTGATAGGTTAACATCCCTGGGGTCGCAAAGAGTCAGATATGACTGAGCAACTTCACTTTCACTTTCAGAGAATCAAGAAGCTTGCCCAAAGTTTTCAAATTTAATACTCCCCGATAACTCGAAATCTGAATGATCCTCATCATTTCCAACAACCATTTTAATTCTAAAAAAATAATGGTCCCTGCTCATGAGGAGTCAACAGATTCACTAGAAAAGATTATCTTGTTTCTGGAGAGAGATACACACTAATTCAAGACAGAAGGTTAAGGATATCAGAGGAGTGCAACAGCTAATAAGTAACTAAAGGAGTTCAGAGTTGGGAGCTGAGGGAAAGATCTGTCAGAGGGGAAAGGAAGGATGAAATTAGCTGTGCCTTCAAAGCGAGATAGGACATTGCATTTTGAGTTCTAGCCTACTTCTATAACTGGTACATTTTGCAGTGAGAAGGCAATTTAAACAAGCTCTTGGCACCTCTCCCTGTGCTTGTACAGAGCTATAATGAGTCACAATACCACCCAAGATAATTGGAAAAACCCTTTGGCACCCAAATAACAAAATATAGTTGTCTGTGTAGCAAGAACACATTGTTAAGTGTCTTTTTTCTAAATCTGTCTGATAATACTCACAAGATAGATTGCACAACACCACTATTAAATTTAGAAAACTTTAACAAAGAAGGATGAAAGACTGATGAGTCATTCTCAAGTAAAGCCCTCCGTTTCTATTTGTAAAGCAAACTAATCAAAGTCAGATGTAGTTAAGTCCCAATTGGCATATAATTCTGTAAGCAAGCAGAAAAGAATGATGTCTTTCTGTAACACCAAGGAAGATATCTTTCCAGTACCTTTCCCATTATGTGTCAACCAAGCTTATTATATAAAAAAAATCAAGTTTACTTAAAAAATTTTTTGCACAAAAAGCTCACAAACCAGCACTTCCTTTTTCCATCAGATCAGATCAGATCAGTCGCTCAGTCGTGTCTGACTCTTTGCGACCTCATGAATCGCAGCACGCAAGGCCTCCCTGTCGATCACCAACTCCCGGAGGTCACTCAGACTCACATCTATCGAGTCAGTGATGCCATCCAGCCATCTCATCCTCTGTCGTCCCCTTCTCCTCCTGCCCCCAATCCCTCCCAGCATCACAGTCTTTTCCAATGAGTCAACCCTTTTCCCATAACTCCCTCTAATTCATTGCCACTCCCTAGCTCTTACTTTCCCTTCCCTTCAAATGAGCATAGTCATCAAAAAGGGTTATTATATTTTCTCTTAAACCTAGAATATTTGGTTCTCAGACATTTAATCAGCAAAAAATCCAAAACTATTTGTTATTAATTATTGCTTCTTCAGTTCAGTTCAGTCACTCAGTCGTGTCCAACTCTTTGCAACCCCATGGACTGCAGCACGGCAGGCTTCCTTGTACATCACTAACTCCTGGAGCCTGGTCAAACTCATGTCCGTCATGTTGGTAATGCCATCCAACCATCTCATCCTCTGTCGTCCCCTTCTCCTCCCACCTTCAATCTTTTCTAGTATCAAGTTCTTTTCCACTGAGTTGGTTCTTTGCATCAGGCGGCCAGAATATTGGAGTTTCAACTTCAGCATCAGTCCTTCTAATGAATATCCAGGACTGATTTCCTTTAGGATGGACTGGTTGGATCTCCTTGCTAGCTAAGGGACTCTCATGAGTCTTCTCCAACACCACAGTTCAAAAGCATCAATTCTTTGGCTCTCAGCTTTCTTTGCAGTCCAACTCTCACATCTGTACATGACTACTCGAAAAACCATAGCTTTGACTAGACAGATCTTTGTTGGCAAAGTAATGTCTCTGCTTCTTAATATACTGTCTATGTTAGTCATAGCTTTTTTTCTAAGGAGGAAGCATCTTTTAATTTCGTGGCTGCAGTCACCATTTGCAGTGATTTTGGAGCCCAAGAAAATAAAGTCTGTCACTGTTTCCATTGTTTCCCCATCTATTTGCCATGAAGTGATGGGACCAGACACCATGATCTTAGTTTTCTAAATATTGAGTTTTAAGCCAACTTTTTCACTCTCCTCTTTCACTTTCAACAAGAGGTGCTTTAGGTCTTCTTCACTTTCTGCCATAAGGGTGATGTCATCTGTATATCTGAGGTTATTGATATTTCTCCTGGCAATCTTGACTCCAGCTTGTGCTTCATCCAGCCCATCATGTCTCATGATGTACTCTGCATGTAAGTTAAATAAGCAAAGTGACAATATACAGCCTTGACGTACTCCTTTCCCTATTTGGAGCCAGTCTGTTGTTCCATGTCCAGTTCTAACTGTTGCTTCTTGACCTGCATACAGATTTCTCAGGAGGCAGGTATTGCATCTTAAGTGTCACTAAATTATGTACACATATAGATATATAATTAAGTTATGAATATATATTCAATCATTATTCAATGTGGCAAATACTAATTTTATGTCTACCACGTGACAGGCACTAATAATACTGAGATTACATATACAAACCTGCCCTCATTGTGGGGCTTCCCAGGTGGTGCTAATGGTAAAGAACCTACCTATAGGAGACATAAGAGGTGAGGGTTTTATCCCTGAGTTGGGAAGATCCCCTGGAGAAGGAAATGGCAACTCACTCCAGTAGTCTTGCTTGAAGCATCCCCATGGAAAGAGGAGTCTGACGGGCTACACTTCCATAGGGTCACAAAGAGTTGGACACAACTAAAGGGACTTAGCATGCTACAAGTCAAGCATTTTTAAATGAATATGGAGTTAATTTAGTTTGTCTGGAGGATTAAATATGCACATACTCTCTCTGCAGGTCCTGGCCATGATGCATGGTGCCATTTAGGGGTCCTCTCCCAGAAGGCCTTCTACAGCAAAGCCTGTGTGGGCTCACCAAGATGCCTTCTCTCCTCTTCTTCCTACACACACAGCTAAATCACATTTCCTGGCCTTCTTCCTGATAGGCTGGCATCTTGAAATGAAGTATGAGAAAATAAAATTTGGACAAAAGTGAGGTATTCCTCTTCCAAACCTCATCTATAAAAATCTTCCACACTCACTGCTCCAAATTCTCACTCTTTCTATTCTATAGTACTCTAAGATACTGAAGGATGCAGAACTATGAGATGGAAAGAATCTATAATCCAGAACAGCTGCTTGGAGTAGAGTCTCTTCAGTGACCTACATTGGACTATGACATGAGCACAAAAACAAATTTCATTGTGTTCAGCCACTGAGATTTTAGGACAGTGTCACTAGAGCTGTTAACCTGAGCTCAGGGTGTGTTCCATCCTCTAACTCTATATTTTCCAGAATACATATTTTTGACTTGTTTTTTTTTTTTAATCATTATACTGGCTCTCTGGAGAAGGGCATGGCAACCCACTCCAGTATTCTTGCCTAGAGAATCTCATAGACAAAGGAGCCTGGCAGGCTACAGTCCATAGGGTCACAAAGAGTTGGACACAACTGAAGCAATTTAGCATGCACATACATACTGGCTATCATTACTGTGTATCACTATACTAATCAGCATGTCTACTTTTTACCATCTTCTTCATAGAAGCCTGCCACACCTATAGATCTATAGTGACTGATTTGGATTGAACTTTTGTGTCCTGCTGTACATCTACCGTAAACAAGAATTTTAAGGCCTTTCAGAAAGAAACAAATCTGCAACTATGAGATCTGTTATTTATGCAGACTGATAGAGACTTCTTGGATACTGTTAATCATTTTCCTTAGCCATTTGGTATTTTCTCATCTTTCTTCTTTTTATTTCCCTACGATTAATCTTATATTGTAACTTCTTTTTTATGATTTATCTTTTTTTTTTAATTAAATTTTATTTTGCTTAACTTTACAATATTGTATTGCTTTTGCCATACATCAAGATGGATCCGCCACAAGTATACATGTGTTCCCCATCCTGAACCCTCCTCCCTCCTCCCTCCCCATACCATCCCTCTGGGTCGTCCCAGTGCACCAGTCCCAGGCATCCGTTATCAGGCATGGTACCTGGACTGGCGACTTGTTTTAGATATGATATTATACATATTTCAATGCTATTCTCCCAAATCATCCCACCCTCTCCCATTCCCATTTTTTGTAACTTCTATCAGAAAACAACATTTCACTGTTCATTTAGCATAATGACCACTTAAAACTTATCAGTCTGTGGTTTAAAACAGATCAGTTATTTTTAATAAAAATCATCTGATTTTAATATTTAACTTATTGTTATAAGAATATAAAAAGAATATACTTAGTAATAAAAATATCAAAACTTCTTGTAAACCATGAAACAAATACATTTTAAAATAGATAAATCATGTCTTTCCTATTCTTCTTCATTTCCACCAGGCAACAACCAAATTGAATTTGTTGCTTTTTACATTCAAAATTCACTTTATTAGATTTTTTTTTATTACAAAAGCCTAGCCTAAACAATGCAACAATATAAACAGATAATCTTCTCTTTATCCTTCTTCCAATCTTACCTCCTGTGATAAGCCATGTTACTAATGCAGTGTATATCCTCCCAAACTTCTCTGTGCTCAAACAGCTTTAAATTTTTAATAAATAATGGGCCATTTTTAATCTATAACTTATTTTTTTACTTAACTCTAGGTCCTGGATATCCCTTAAGGACAAGAGCTATATAGAGCTAACTCATTCATTTAGTGATCTAATGAATAGTATGAATGAATCCCGTGAATCCCATAGTATGAATCAAACAAATTTTTTAGTCATTCATCTATCAATATTCACCTTTTTTCTTTACAGTTTGATTGCGCATGTGTGTGTAGGAGAGTATAGCAAGTAGTGTAGGGAAAATGGTCACCACTACAAACAACACTGCCATAAACTTACTATACATAGGGAAAGTACTCAAAATATTCAATGGTCATCATGGCAAAGAAACTGAGTAATCAGAACTGATATTCAATCAGTCAGTCACTACATCCTGCCCACATATAATCTGATTATCAGCTCTAATTTTGCATTATCTCTTTTATACTGCTGTTTATACTTCTAGAGCAAAGTTTTCCCATCGATTATTGTCTAGGTTCAATTGTCTTTTATTATTGTTGTTTGGTTGCTAAGTAATGTCCTACTCTTTGCAACTCTTGTGAACTGTAGTCCACCAGGCTCCTCTGTCCATGGGATTTCCAAGGAAAGATTACTGGAATAGGTTGTCATTTTCTTCTCCAGGGTATTGCCCCCAACCCAAGGGTGTAACCGGCATCTCACATCTCCTGCATTGCAGGCAGAGTTTTTGCCTCTGAGCCACCAGGGAAGCCCTTTCAGTTGTCTACCACTGCATAATAAATCACCCCAAAACTTAGGTGAATAACACAACAGCAATTATCTTATTGTCTTCCACTGTGTTCTGGAGTTCAGGAAGGGTTCAGCTGGTGAAGTATGACTTGTGATTTCTCATGCAGTTTTAGGCAGACAGTGACTGCCACCAAAACAGCAAGAGGCCAGAAGAGCTGAAGTCTGGTCAGCCTCCTCTTCCTCTTCAGGTAATCGCAGAGCCTCTCCATGTGGTCTCTAGCGTAGACTAGTTTAAGCTTCCTCGTAGCACGATGGTCTTAAAGCAGCTGAGCTATTCATGGGGGTTGCCAAAGGCTTCAAGAGAAAGTATTTTAGCAAATAAGGAAAAAGATGTATGGCCTTCATGATCTAGACAAGAAAGTCACACAGCCTTACCTCTGCCACATTCTGTTCATTACAGATGAATTACAAGTCAGCCCAATTCAAAGAGAAATTTCATGTCTTCATGAGGCAGCAGCAAGTTTCTAGAATACTACTTTGGAGCAAGAAATGTTTTGCAGCCATCTCTAGAAAATAAAACATGCTAAAGTTTGCCCTCTGGCCACAACTTACATACCCCCAGTCTCAATTTGTAAAATATGTTCATTCTCTCCAAAAACTCTTCAAAAGTTTCATTCCATTATGGCACCAGGCTCAACAGCTAGCACCTTATCATCTAGATTAGGTCCAAATTCAAATGAGGTTACTCAAGTGTGGTTCTTCAGATGCAAATTGTTCAGTAGAATTTTTGCTCTATCTGAAGACCTGTGACTTAAAGAGACATGTTACCTGCCCCACATGCACCCAACATACAAAGGTGCAACATGACAGGATAACCACTGTATATGGCTCATTCAAAAAAGGAAAAAAATGAGAGCCACACAGCAGGAACTTGCGTGTGCAACTCAGGAAGCCTTCCAGGCACTCTGTTGCCAGTTTCCTGATTAAAGCTCAGCACTGCTCCATGAGACTAATTTTCTGGACCTCTGGGCTGTATCCTCTGGAGTCTTAGTTCTGTCCTCTGAGTCATCTTTTTGGGTTTTTCCCATAAAAAATAGCCTATGTTTTCAACTAAGTTGAATAGGTTTCTTAGCCTGCAAAAGTTCCTGACTATAGAAGATCAAGGGGTCCAAGTTCAGTTCAGTTCAGTTCAGTCGCTCAGTCGTGTCCAGCTCTTTGCGACCCCATGAATTGCAGCATGCCAGCCTCCCTGTCCATCACCAACTCTCAAAGTTCACCCAGACTCACATCCATCGAGTCACTGATGCCATCCAGCCATCTCATCCTCTGTCATCCCCTTCTCCTCCTGCCCCCAATCCCTCCCAGCATCAGAGTCTTCTCCAATGAGTCAACTCTTCGCATGAGGTGGCCAAAGTATTGGAGTTTCAGCTTTAGTATCATTCCTTCCAAAGAAATCCCAGGGCTGATCTCCTTCAGAATGGACTGACTGGATCTCCTTGCAGTCCAAGGGACTCTCAAGAGTCTTCTCCAACACCACAGTTCAAAAGCATCAATTCTTATGTGTTCAGCCTTCTTCACAGTCCAACTCTCACATCCATACATGACCACAGGAAAGACCATAGCCTTGACTAGACACCTCTCTTTATTTTGTATAGCTTCTGACCATTCAGTTCAAGCTGAAGCTGATACAATTCTTTTAAAATTTTGTGGAATTTTTGTGTATCAATTTAAAATCTAGTGTATTATACAAAAATCATACTCCAAAATCTCTTTAAGACAGCTCCTTTCTACCTTGTGTTTCCTGTTAAGTTCCTGTAAATCAACAACCTTAAGATTCTTAGGTTGTTGAGTAGGTACAATCTATCAAGAGTCCCTTGAGTCCTTAGAAGGCCTTTGTTTAAGAAGGTCTTTGAGGCACCTTTATCATAGGAGTGGCCCCAGATGCTCACTTAGAGCCTTTTTACTTAAGTTTCAGTTACAAATCTAATAGCATGGCTGTCCAATTTGCTAGATTCCTGAAGATGCTAATCAGAAAAGTAGAAGAGGTAAGTAAGAGCAGCACAGCTACTGCCAGGCAAAGAGACAGTAATGAGACATTAGAGATGAAGTCAGACACAGAGAAAGAGATAAAAGGGGAAAAAGGCAGACTGTGCAGTAATCTGAATTATTTAATTTTGTTGCAAATAATGCTATACTCCTCAGCAGTACTGAGATCGGGAAAGCCTCTAGGGATCACAGAGACATTAGTTTGACATTCATTTTGGCACTGTGGTTTACAGCACAGTCCTGGAGCTACACCTTGGGTTTTAATTCCAGCTCCAATACTTCCCTGATTGTACAATCTCAGGTGAGTTATTTTATGACCGTGCCTCAGTTTTTTGTTTTGTTTGTTTCATATTTGAAATGGGCATGATACTGGGACCTATCTTGTGGAGTGACTGTTAGGGGTAAGTGACATATATTAATAAAATGCTTTTTAAAAAGTGCCTGGGACACAGTAAACATTCAAAAATGCTAACTATCATTACCATTATTATTATTTTGTTTAATTGGCTTTAGAAGATATAAACATTTAGGAAGAATTTTCTCACAAGTGGATAAAATACACATTATTTGGTGCTGAACAAACTCTGCTCCAGTTATCTGAAAAATCTCCTTCCATGGAGTTTCTCATTCTAGTGAAACCAGACTAATGATACAGGAGTGTCTCAGTTTCACAGATAAGAGAACAGATATGGCTGAAATGAGGATCTAAATGTCCCTCACAAAGTCAATCCTGAGTTACAGAACTCCTGCTCAGTAGTTTAGGGAAGGATTTCACTGTTTCCCTTTGTTGGACTGCACCCCCACACCCACATCATATTCTCCTGAACAGTCTTTGAGTGCTGCTCGCCAATCTGTTCTTTCTGTTGCCGTTTTCTTACATCCCAGGGCCAGGCAAAACTTCCCTAAATTTGTGATGCAAAATGTTCTGACATTTGGGGAATATTAAAATCAAAAAGCATCCCTTACAATCCAAAGATCAGAACAACTTTTCCAAATATTCATTTGGAGAAGCTTCTTGAAACATGAAGGATCATAAATCTCTTTAACAATCTACTGAAGCTATTGATCTTTCCTTTATTAAAAAAAAATGCAGAATTGCATTTGAGTATAATTTCAGAAGATTCATGTGGGTTTCCCCTAAGCTACTGATATATCAGTTAGATCATCCATAAACAATAGTTTAAGAATCTTTGATTTAAAGGCATTAGTAAGGTATGACTTCCTAGAGGAGCAGAGTATATTTTTTCTGAGAAGGTTATTTTTCATCTTTCTAAAAATCACAGGGAGAAACAATTGCTAATACAACATATCAAGATTATCTCCTCCAGAGCTGAGCCAAATTCCTTTTCACTTGTGTCTGTTTTACCCTAATCAGTGCGTTTCTACAACTGTTCTTGAATTGTCACTGCATTCTTCAATTTGACCCTCATGAAATTGTAGAATCTGTCTTCCAGGATTATTTTACAAAATTTAATTTCTGTTTGGGGATTACTTTTAAGCCAACAACTCAAATATTTTAAATTTACTATTTTAAAGACATTTTCTCAAATTATTTCAGTCCTGCTGTTAGCCTTTCCTTCTCCATAGTGTTCCTAAGGAATGAAATGCCCTGAGCTTAAATCTTATTCTTCTTTTTTCATCTGCTTAGGAGAATCTATGGTTGTATACCATATATCAGAAAAGGAAATGCAAGATGTCTTATAAACTGTTAGACTTTGATTTATTCTTTTTAAAAATGTCAGCTATACATCTCATAAATTGAATTTATATCCCTTGTCCTGCAGTATTCTAAATTAGCCAAGAAATATCTTCATATTATTTATTTAATATATTCTATTTTTATTTATGGACTTCCCTGATGGCTCAGTTGTTAAAGAATCCACCTGCAATGCAGCAGAGCCCATTTCGATTCCTGGGTCGGGAATATCCGCTGGAAAAAAGGGGTAGGCTACCCACTCCAGTATGCTTCTTGGGCTTCCCTGGTGGCTCACCTGGTAAAGAATCTGCCTGCAATGTGGGAGACCTGGATTTGATCCCTGTGTTGGGAAGATTCCCTGGAGAAGGGTAGGGTTAGCCACTACAGTATTCTGACATGGAGAATCCCAAGGACTGTATAGTCCATGGGGTCACTAAGAGCTGGACATGACTGAGCAACTCTTTTTATTTATAACCAGATTTCATTCATAAAATATTATTTTATTTATTTGTTTTACATTCTATTTAAAAATTAAAGAGATTCCCTAAGAGATGGAAATGGAGATAAATGTTGTCCAAGGAAGGCATATAAGAGTTAAAGCTAAAAGAGATTAGAGGTTGTTAGACAAATACTTTCATTTTACAGATAAGGAAGATGCGCCTAAGGACTTTCAACACCTTATTTAATGTAAAAACCTGGTGGAGAAATGGTGATGGAGAAATGGTGATGGCGAAGTGGTGGCAAATAAAGATGGAGTGAAATGCATGCTTTAGAGTTCTTTTGCAAGGATGAATACAAAATAAGCTTTCTACATCTTAAACTTTTAGAGTGACAGAGTCACTTCTTAAACTAAAGGTCTCAAAATGCACTTAATTATTCTACCTTTGGGAGAGGGTGGGCGAAAATATGATTAAAATTTCCCCATCTAAGATTGAAGGCAGGAGAAGAAGGGGGCGACAGAGGACAAGATGGTTGGATGGCATCACTGACTCAATGGACATGATTAAGTGAGTTCTAGGAGATGATGAAGGACAGGGAAGCCTGGTGTGCTGCAGTCCATGGGGTCGCAAAGAGTCGGACACGACTGAGCTGCTGAAGTGAATTGATACAAGTTTTATTGTGTTCTTTATTAACATCTCTGTTTAAATCTCTTACTATGTTAGTAACTGCAACCTTAAAATAGAAATATGTAGTCAGTCAGTGAGGAAAATCAAAAAGCTAGTTTTTCTCTGTGTAGTCTATAAAAATTGTTTTCCCGAGTTAGTTTTAACCAGAGATAGAGATGAGAGCTTTACACTCCAGGAGGACTAAAATTTCTGATGATTTAAGCCCAACACTATTCAGTTAAATTAAGCAAGCATGTGTATGCATGCTCAATTGTGTCCAACTCTTTGGGACCCCATTGTCTGTGGCCCACCAGACTCCTCTGTCCATGGAGTTTTCTAGGCAAGAATACTGGAGCAGCTTGCATTCCCTTCTCCAGGGGATCTTTCTGACCCACGGATCAAACCCACATATTGTGCATCTTCTGTACTGCCAGACAGGTTCTGTACCAGCGAAGCCACCAGAGAAGCCCCCCTATTTTTGCCTCTTCTCTCTTCTTTGCAGTCATCCCTTGAATTCTTCAAGAATTGAATAAAATGTTTCCTTCTTGCCTAAGCTTGTATCAGCTGCTGCTGTGATAATGATGCAGCATGCTAAGTAATGTGGAAGACTTGGCAAAACTTGTTTAAATAGGAAGTTGTTTTATTGGAACATAAAGTTGTTTTACTAGAAAGTTGTTTTTATCCAGCACAATAAACTATTTCTGTGTCTGGAACAGCTAGGTACCCAAAATGTTAAATTACTACAAACAGTAGACCTACCATCCCATGCCTTTGATATCTGGCCTTATATAAATATATTTGTTTAATAGATATAGAGTTGTAAATTTTTATCAGAATTGTTTTTAACTCAAATTGTGCATGTTGCACATTAAGAAACTTAGATGCAAATAAGGCTAGCGTTAGACTTTACACCGCCCTGTTAGGTGTTTACTCAGCAGCTTCTCTCCCAGGAAGATGGAAATGGTACTGCTTCTGTTCTAATGTTGACAACCTCTAAGTGTCATTATTACTTTTTCCTAGAGTAACTATGGTTTTACCTTTCCTACAGCACCAAGGACACATCAATAGCCTTCTCTAATGACAGCAGTTTGTAAACACTGAGTTGCTATGAACTTGAAGGTCCACTGTCCAAAGACTCCACTCTTATTATATCCTATCATCAGCCCAAGAATATCCATAATACTGATAATAACTTTAATGTATATCATCTATCTCTCTAAAATAATTCCCAAGAAGTCCTTCCAAGATGGTTCATTATTAGCACCATTATCATCTTTTCTTTGGACACACACAAAAAAAAACCCATGTAGTGTTGGCCTCCATCCATCTCTGATAATCTTAAATATGGTCATTTAATACCTGGTGATGAAAGAGGTTGAAATATCCCTCCTGGCATCAGATTGTAACAAAAAACCATTGTAAGTTATCAGGCATGTGATTAACTGGAGAACAGATATCAGACCTTAGGTAAACGATAGGGAGCCTTCAACTGCCCAGCAACAAATTAAGGTTAGCAAGGCAGGGACCAGAAACGAGGAATACTGAGGTGCAATGGCAGCCTCCCTTGGCTTGGAGCGGAGCCAGATGAAAAGTCAGCCCTCCAAGGATCATTTGTCACCTGTTAGGAGTGCAAACAACCATCTCCTATCAACAGCAAGAGGGGACATTTTTGAAGGTCAGCCAGCATGGCAGCTCTAAAAATCTTAGACTACAGAAGGGCTGCACATCAAGCATGGTTCTCCATGAGTCTGCAGTGTTTTCAGCTTTTTACTTTTCAACTTTGGTGAGAATCTGGTCACTTGAATGGTTTCAGCAAGATATGTGCCCTACATCAGACCAAAAATGGAAGATATTTACTTATTTCACACCTGGTAATGCGGTTATTTTAAGAAAGAAATTCAATAAATAAAAAGGAAAAGAGAAAATAAGAATATGATTCAAGAAAGTCTTTCCATGTCATAATAACCCACTCCAGTACTCTTGCCTGGAAAATCCCATGAACAGAGGAGCCTGGTAGGCTACAGTCCATGGGGTTGCAAAGAGTCAGACATGACTGAGCAACTTTATCTTACTCTCCTATACCAAACGAATGGACTAAGGCATGTTTTTAAATCTAAATCCCAACCGTTGTTCATAGACGGTCCAGAGACAGCTGTGCAAACCTCAGGCAATAAGCCCTATGGGACTAGGACCAAGCTGAGATTCAACCCAGGAGGCACAATACTTTCCTTTCTGAGCACTGTTGGCTTTGCATCTGGGTGCCTACTGCTGCCCCCTGGTGGCCAAGAGATGCTCACACTAAACCACTTTTCCTTCCTCCAAAAAATAAAGAACCAGACCTGAGATCCCAGGGCCCTGCTTTCTTCTTTCAAAAGTTACAAGATAAGATTTTTGAGTTTTAAAAGTAACTTTTATATTACATTCTCTTCAAACCAAAACAGTAATAAAAACAATAATAACTACATAGGTTTAAAGAATAGAATGTGATCATTTTAAGTAACAAAATCTTATATATTTAAAGATTATATTCATATTTCACTTCATATGATTTTGGGAGTATTCATATATACATATGGGCATTCCCAGTGGCTCAGTTGTAATGAATCCACCTGCAATGCAGGAAATGCAGATTCAATCCCTGGTTTGGGAGGAGTATTCTTGCCTGAAGAATCCCATGAACTGAGGAGCCTGGCGGGCTACAGTCCATGGCATCGCAAAGAGTCAGACACAATTTAGTGAGTAAACACAACAATGAAATATATATGTATGTATGTGTGTGTGTGTGCTGTGCTTCCCATTGGGCTTCCCTGGTGGCTCAGTCAGTAAAGAATTTGTCCACAATTCAGGCGACTCGGTTTGATCCCTGGATTGGGAAGATCCTCCATGGCACCTCACTCCAGTATTCTTGCCTGGAGAATCCCCATGAACAGAGGAGCCTGGCGGGCTACAGCCCATGGGGTCACAAAGCATTGAACACAACTGAGTGACTAAGTACAGCACAGCGCACAATATCATAACAGGAGCCGCCATTTGTTGAGCACTTCTTAGGTGACAGGTGTACCTTCTGCATCATTTAATCATGATTCCATAAGGTTATTTTACAGATGAGGATGCAAGCCAAAGGACATGCTTCTGGATCTGGAACCCTACAAACAAGAATATATGAGGTATAGAAAATGAAAGAAGGAAGAGAATGGAAAGAAATAGGAGGAAAGCAGAATGAAGGATATTTTTCTCTACAAGATCTAGACAATCTTCTTAAATAGAAATTTTTTTTACCTACTTAACTTCCAGAGAGGTCAAGGTCCAAGGTCACACAAAAAGTGCAAAACCCAGAGTTTGAACCCAGGTCTGTGTAAATGCAAGGTTTCTCAATTGTTACGACAGTGATTATAATGGAATTTGGCCAGAGGATTCAAGAACCTCCAAATCCTGTCCTTAATAAGCCACTTCTTCTCCCAAGAGATCCCTGTGGGAATATTATACATAGACAAAAACAACTAGTAAAAGTTACTGAATGCAAAATGAAGTTTACTAGTTTTCTGAGAAAGGCTGGGTGGTACAGAGAATCTTTTGTGTTTAGGCTGATGGTGACCTCCATTTAGACACAACAGACTACAGAATATCCTTCTAGGTCCCAAGGAAAAGGGAAATATGAGGTACAGGAAAAGCAAAGAGGCAAGAGATGGCAAAGAAATAAGAGCTACTGCCAAGGAAAGAGAAATCCTCTACAACACGGATGCAAGATGTAGACAACTTTTAAAACAGGAAGTTTCTTTGTCCACTTCTGCCCCTACTTTTTCCCTTCATTTGGCACCTCTGTCCTTGGGTCCTTATGATTCCTATGCTGTTTCTAAAATCTTGACTATACATCTGATTCAAATTTTAATCCTCACATTTCCCTCCTGAGAGTCAATGCTTCAAAATAACCTAAGTCCTTCCCCCTCTCTAATTAGAACCTAAGCCTCTGGTTTAACCTTTTGGCTTGGTTTGATGTCAGAGGAAATGATCCTGATTGAAGGAGGTTGTGTAGGGTGGTGATTAAGAGTATGTCCTCTGAACTGAAGTCAAAACTCTGTAACTTACTAGCCATTTAAACTTGGTCAAAGTCTAAAACCTCTCTGGGTCCCAGGTTCAATATCTGGGGGATGATAATTATAGCATCAATTTCATTTGTTTGTTACAAGGATTAAATGAGTTCATACGTAAAATGGACTTAAAACAGTAGTTGGCACAAAGCAAACCTATGTAAGTATTTGATATAATTTAATTCTAAGGAGGTTAAACAAATATCTCAACAGTCCAAGAATTATCCAAATTTATGTTCAAGATCAGATCAGATCAGTCGCTCAGTCATGTCCAACTCTTTGCGACCCCATGAATTGCAGCACGCCAGGCCTCCCTATCCATCACCAACTCCCAGAGTTCTCTGAGACTCACGTCCATCGAGCCAGTGATGCCATTCAGCCATCTCATCCTCTGTCGTCCCCTTCTCCTCTTGCCCCCAATCCCTCCCAGCATCAGAGTCTTCTCCAATGAGTCAATTCTTCGCATGAGGTGGCCAAAGTACTGGAGTTTCAGCTTTAGCATCATTCCTTCCAAAGAAATCCCAGGGATGATCTCCTTCAGAATGGACCGGTTGGATCTCCTTGCAGTCCAAGGGACTCTCAAGAGTCTTCTCCAACACCACAGTTCAAAAGCATCAATTCTTCAGCGCTCAGCCTTCTTCACAGTCCAGCTCTCACATCCATACATGACCACAGGAAAGACCATAGCCTTGACTAGGCAAACCTTTGCTGGCAAAGTGATGTCTCTGCTTTTGAATATGCTATCTAGGTTGGTCATAACTTTCCTTCCAAGGAGTAAGAATCTTTTAATTTCATGGCTGCAGTCACCATCTGCAGTGATTTTGGAGCCCAGAAAAATAAAGTCTGACACTGTTTCCACTGGTTCCCCATCCATTTCCCATGTAGTGATGGGACCGGATGCCATGATCTTCGTTTTCTGAATGTTGAGCTTTAAGCCAACTTTTTCACTCTCCACTTTCACTTTCATCAAGAGGCTTTTGAGTTCCTCTTCACTTTCTGCCATAAACATGGTGTCATCTGCATGTCTGAGATTATTGATATTTCTCCCAGCAATCTTGATTCCAGCTTGTGTTTCTTCCAGCCCAGCGTTTCTCATGATGGACTCTGCATAGAAGTTAAATAAACATGGTGACAATATACAGCCTTGATGTACTCCTTTTCCTATTTGGAACCAGTCTGTTGTTCCATGTCCAGTTCTAACTCTTCCTTCCTGACCTGCATACAAATTTCTCAAGAGGCAGATCAGGTGGTCTGGTATTCCCATCTCTTTCAGAATTTTCCACAGTGTATTGTGATCCACACAGTCAAAAGCGTTGGCATAGTCAATAAAGCAGAAATAGATGTTTTTATGGAACTCTCTTGCTTTTTCCATGATCCAGCGGATGTTGGCAATTTGATCTCTGGTTCCTCTGCTTTTTCTAAAACCAGCTTGAACATCAGGATGTTCATGGTTCACATATTGCTGAAGCCTGGCTTGGAGAATTTTGAGCATTACTTGACTAGCGTGTGAGATGAGTGCAATTGTGCGGTAGTTTGAGCATTCTTTGGGATTGCCTTTCTTTGGAATTGGAATGAAAACTGACATTTTCCAGTCCTGGGGCCACTGCTAAGTTTTCCAAATTTGCTGGCATATTGAGTGCAGCACTTTCACAGCATCATCTTTCAGGATTTGGAATAGCTCAACTGGAATTCCATTACCTCCACTAGCTTTGTTCGGAGTGATTCTTCCTAAGGCCCACTTGACTTCACATTCCAGGATGTCTGGCTCTAGGTCAGTGATCACACCATCGTGATTATCTGGGTCATGAAGATCTTTTTTGTACATTTCTTCTGTGTATTCTTGCCATAAAGAGAATACATAAATAACTTTAATTAATCATAAGTAGTAACAAATTATAGTTGTTGTGATAAATGAAGCAGAAAAAGTCAAGTCCTCTGTAGGGGAAATATTTCTTGTGTAAGCAATGGCAGAAGGGGGATATGGAGACACAGGAGATGCAGGTTCAATCTTCTGGTCGGGAAGAGCCCCTGGAGGAGGAAATGGCACCCCCCCACTCCAGTATTCTTGCCTTGAGAATCCCATGGACAGAAGAGCCTGCCAGTCTATAGTTCATGGGATCATAAAGAATCAGACTCAACTGAGTATGCATGCACATACATACATAACAGAAGTTCATCTCACTACTCCAAGTACCATCAAATCTAGCAAAAAATCTTAAGTTTGTGTTATTTGCACAAAGAAAACTGAGATCTGATACTAAATAGTAACATAAACTAAAAAGTCAAATCTAAATAAAACCACCCAAGTCTATCTTGATTTTGACTTGAATTATCCTGTTGTCTGTCTAAATTGATCAAATTAGCAGGACCCGTGCTAAATTTCCACTTGCCTTAGTGCTCTGTACACATGGCCTTTGAGTCTGGAACCATAGCTTTGGTGTACCTAAAGTCATTTTTTGGTGAAAGTTGCCCTGGTTAGCAATGCTGGAGACAAGGCTAGGAAATCACAAGACCCCTAAAGGTAAATCCAGAGAGCTCACTGTCATCACTGCTGATTCAAGTCCTAGAAACTGGAACTGTGATTGGATCAGGACTCAAAAGAATTCCAAAGTTCCATTAATCATTTCAAGGACACTCAGAAGACCCTTTGAAAAATTCATCTTCTGGAACTTTTCTAAGTTTAGCTACCAACTTTTCTCTCTCTTGGGAAACATGTGGGATTGCTTATAAAATCTGCTTTAAGAGTATGGTTCCATAAGTTTTCTGTGGAAACAGATCAAGACCAATCAAATGAGAACAAGCAAAGCTGCTTGTTCAGAGATTGCTATAGCAAGAGAGTCAGCCACTGTCACTTGGGTTTTGGTAGAAACTTAAAGGCAGACAGAGTTGGAAATTTATACTGGAAAAAAAGGGAAGGGCTTTGGGTATGTCATGTTTGTAATTCTGCTGGCTTGGGTAAACTGTAGGTGGGCTGACTAGAACTGGGTCATCCCTCTGCAATTGGCTGGTGGTGGTTTAGTCACTAAGTCATGTCTGACTCTTACAACCCCATGGAGTGTAGCTAGCCGGGCTCCTCTGCCCATGGGATTCTTCAGGCAAGAATACTGGAGTGGGTTGCCATTTCCTTCTCCAACTGCAATTGGCTAGGAGAGTCTATTTGGCTTTCTCTGGTTGGTTCTAAGTTAAAAGTGAGGCAAAAATCAGAGAAGTTGTCAGTTATGAATTAAGTACTGATCATGGATTATTATAGAAGTCTGACTTCCTACAAGTCTGATTGATAGCAGATTTCAATCAGCTTTACTAGAAAAAAGATTGATAGCTTGGTTTCCTAGGCTGTTTATTGTAGATAAGGAGCATAGCCTGGGAAGTTTGCCGCAGGTTGTGGGTCATTTTATGTATGGTCTGGCCATCATGCTCTTTGTACTCTTATCTCTCACTTCAAACATATCTTCCCCAAAGACATATAAATATATATATATATATATTGCAACAGAGTAAAAGAAGGTAAGGGAACGTGTAATACAACAAAATTTAATGAAAGTTTCATGTCTAAAATTTTACTTGCTTGCCATTTTAACATTTTTATTAATGAATAGACAAGGTGCATGGGAAAAAATGTGTTTCCCAGAATCTCAAGTGATGTGAAGAAATTTCAGTGATGCTTGCATCAGTTTTATTACAGCTAAACTGCAGCAACAAAGAAAGCCAAAAATAAAATAGCTCAAAGAAAATAAAATATCTCACAACAATCCAGATATGTGTAGATGATCCAAGATACAGTATCACCATCATCATCATCTTTGTCACATCATCTATCTTTCTCTTGCCCTACCTATGATGGGAAGTCTGCTTTCAAAACCACTTGTGACTCAGCTTCATTCATTTTCATTGTCCGTTTTACTTACTGTCCTTATACATTTTTTGTAGGTTGTTTCCCTCACCCTCATTGCCACCGCTGGCTCACCATCCTATCTGTGTTCCAGTCTATAGAAACCAGTAAAGAGAAGCAGAGGGAAAGCAGTTTTCTTTAAAAATATGGTGTGGCTACAATGGAATACTATTCAGCCATTAAAAAGAATAAACTTTTTCCATTTGCAGTAATCATGGGTGGACTCAGAGGGCATTATGCTAAGTGAAATAAGTCAGACAGAGAAAGAAAAATACTGCATGTATCACTTATACACAGAATCTAGAAAAATACAACAAACTAGTGAATGTAATATAAAAAAAAAAAGAAGCAGACTCACAGATATAGACAACAAACTAGTGGCTGGTAGGGGTGGCAAAACAGAGGTGGGGGAATGGGAGATACAAACTACAGGGTTTGTTTGGGAAATAGTCGAGGACAGACAAGTCCTGATGTGCTGGGGTCACAAAGAGTCAGACCCGACTTAGCGATGGCACAATACCATAAGGATCATAAGTCAAATCTAAATTCCAGTCCCAGGTCTTCTATGAATTTTACTTTTAACCTTCAATAAGTTACCTAACCTCTTGGACTATTATTTTTCTCAAAGTTAAAGCAAGAGAATTGAATTAGATCATTTAACATTTTTTTCCCAAAGGTACATCAGATACATTTTCAACACACCTTAAAGAGTTAAGGCATCACTTTCACTGCTCTGGGCCAAGTCTGCTCCTATCAGCTTCCCTTACGTCACTTCTGCCCTAGCAAACCTATTTTAGCTCCTGATCACCTATACACTTGCCTTTGCTTCCTAGTCTTCATGCACTAGGAATCACTCTGGCCCCTCTCTTTCCTCACTCAGTTGCAACCCATGTTATCTGTCTAATCATATGGACTTATCAATTGAGGCTGTGTAGGGTCCTTAAAAGGGCAGAAGATAAACACTGATGGACCCTTGTAAAATAAAGCAATACAATTATGGAATAAGTAAAAACTCAGAGATAGACATTCCAAAATTTGGACCTTATCACCAGGTTCTGCTTTAATCAACACTGACCAAATATAATCCAGTAACTTCAACAACTTAACCTCTCCAAGTCTCAGTTACCCCTTTATGTGACTTGTAAAGTCATTTCCAGAATAAAAGGGAATCACAGTTGACAAAGCACTTTAAAATATTATAAAATGTGAACTAAAATGTCATTAACACATTCTGGAGGAAATGAAATAGAATGCAGATCTCTCTAAGTCATGCTTTGCAAGAAATTGTGGCAGCCATGAATTTCCCTAGGTGAATGAACCTGTCATAAGAAGAGTCTCTTGAGGGATGACCGTGAGGTCAATTCTGAGACATGATATGGTAAAAAGTTTGAACTGTCCACATCATTTCTCATCCCCTAAAACTCCTGCTCCTAAAGGGTCATTTTTGGAAAGGTTAGGAAATGGAAATACATGCATCAGAAGAGGCTGAAAAAGAGTATCTTCTTTCCCATAAACTCTCCAAATGAGTACTTAAGGTCCCAGTGAGGAAAGACCTTTAAACTCTCCCCATCTTCTACATCAGGATAATAACTGTGGGAAGGAGTGGAAATGCAAATCATATTTTAAGAAACAATGGGGGTCGTAGGAGCAAGGAGAGGAATCCTGTTATACTTTCCCAGAAACGCTTGACAGCTTTACTAGAAAAAAGCATGTTGCATAACAATAATTTAGATGCAGAGCCAGTTCTCAGAAAATTAAAGAAGTAGAGTGTATTCTTACTCCTTCTTCATCCTCTATTATCTATTTTTCAATTTTGGAGCCTCAGTAGGCACAGAAGGATGCTGGGTTGCTTCTGGCTGCTCGAGGCAACAACTGTGATGCCCCATCAGCCCCAGCCCAGCTTCCCCAATTCATTCATTCCTTCTGCTATTACACCCAGCAAGACATGAAGCATAAAAAACAATAACAAAAAACCCAAAACCAAAAACAAAGTAGTGTTTGTCCCAGCTAGATTATCATGATCTGTTTGTGACTTTAAAAAAAAAAAAAAAAAAGAGAGAGAGAAATGAAGAATGCGGAATTCACAGGGGATATGTCAGGTGGCAAGTGGGAGATTTGGGTTTAAGGAACAGTGGCAGCAGTCTATTGTCATAGAAGAAGAGCATGTGGGTAAGAATGAAAGCGTGGCAGAAATTTGATCATAGATAGATGACCTAGTTGTATTATGATGTTACTTATTTCCTTGGCAAATGAGGGATACTGGAAGTCAATGGAGAAAGAAGCCATGAAGGCACCTCAGAGTTGGAAAACAGATTAGGGAACTTCAGGAAGATGGCTGGGTAATTCTAAGGCCTCCCTTGAGATATATGGTCATAAATGCAAAGTGAGACCACGTCACAAAAGTTTGTCTCCAAATCTGCAGCCACACTCCAGGCTGGTCAGGTATAGTACAGAGTGGGCAGATAACTGGTTTTCCCACCGGTTTTGTGAGATGGAAAGAAAGCATAACAAGGGAGATGAGGATAATTATCATGAATGTGATAGACCGTGGAGTGTAACCCAGGCAAGGAGAAAGTGAGAAGGAGGAAACACTGCAGAGTAAAAAAGTGTTGGAGGCAATGAACTGGGAGTCTGCACAGGATAATAAAATGCTCAGGTGGACCTACTGGAATAAGAGAGCTTAGAAGGAAAACAGTAGCAAACAAAGAGAAGACTGCTTAAAATTAAGGTTTCAGAGGTGCAGCGGTTACTGATGAGGATAATGATGTCCAGAATAGTATTTTACAAACTTTTTTGACAATCCTCAGAAAGAAAGGAATTTGACATAGATATTTAGTATTCATATACAAATTTTTATAAAACAATGCTGATTTTTAAATGTACTCAATTTTCAATTCTATTCCATTCCATTCAAAAATTCTAATTAGTAAATCATTTTTCAGTGTCACTGAAGCATCATAAGCTGCAGTATGAAAAATACTGGTCTAGGATAAGTTCCACAGGGGTAACTAAGGTGGGATAGAATAGAACTACAGAGTTAAGGAAATCTGTAAGGGGCCAGAGTATTGAACTAATCATTTTCATTGCTGTTGCAGTCATCAAGAATAGTGATAGCAGTAAAAAAGACAAAAATTAGCCAGCTGTAAAAACTTTATATTAATTTTTTCAATAAAAACAAAATCATATAATGTTTTGTTGATGTTTAGTCACTCATTCGTGTCCTCATGACCCCATAGACTGTTAGCCTGCCAGGCTCCTCTGTCCATAGGATTGCCCAGATAAGAATACTGGAATGGGTTGTCATTTCCTTCTCCAGGAGATCTTCCTGACCCAGGGACTGAATCTATGTCTCCTGCATTGGCAGGCAGATTCTTTACCACTGAGCTACCAAGGAAGCCCACAGTAAATGAGTAAATGAATAAGTAAATGAATGGATAATACATTACCCTTTACAAATTTCAAATTCTTTTTGTAAGTTGACATAAGCAAATAGGTTAATTAATTAATTTGATGTCTATTCATTTAATAAATATTTGACAGCCTTCTGTGAACCAAGAATTGTGCTAGTCTTTCAGTCAGTTCAGTCACTCAGTCCTGTCCAACTCTTCACAATCCCATGGACTGCAGCATGCCAGGCTTCCCTGTCCATCACCAACTCCCAGAGCTTGCTCACACTCATGTAAATCGAGTCAGTGATGCTATCCAACCATCTCATCTTCTGTCATCCCATTCTCCTCCTACTTTCAATCTTTCCCAGCATCAGGGTTGTTTCCAAGGAGTCAGTTCTTCGGATCAGGTGGCCAAAGTATTGGAGTTTCAGCTTCAGCATCAGTCCTTCCAATGAATATTCAGCATTGATTTCCTTTAGGATTGACTGGTTTGATCTCCTTGCTGTCCAAGGGACTCTTGAGAGTCTTCCTCAGCACAACAGTTCAAAGGTATCAGTTCTTCGGTGCTCAGCCTTTTTATTGTTCAGCTCTCACATCTGTACATGACTACTGGAAAAACCATACTTTGACAAGTTGGCAAAGTAATGTCTCTGCTTTTTAATATGCTGTATAGGTTGGTCATAGCTTTTCTTCCAAGGAGCAAGCATCTTTTAATTTCATGGCTGCAGTCACCATCTGCAGTGATTTTTGAGCCCAGAAAAATAAAGTATGTCACTGTTTCCATTGTTTCCCCATCTATTCACCATGAAGTGATTGGAACAGATGCCATGGTCTTAGTTTTCTGAATGTTGAGTTTTAAGCCAACTTTTTCCCTCTCCTCTTTCATTTTCATCAAGAAGCTCTTTAGTTCTTCTTCACTTTCTGCCATAAGGGTTGTATCATCTGTGTATCTGAGGTTATTGATATTTCTCCCAGCAATCTTAGCTTGTGCTTCATCCAGCCTGGCATTGCGCCTAACGTACTCTGCATATAAGTTAAATAAGCAGGGTGATAACATACAGCCTTGATGTACTTCTTTCCCAATTTACAACCAGTCTGTTGTTCCATGTCCATTTCTAACTGTTGCTTCCTGACCTGCATATAGGTTTCTCAGGAGACAGGTAAGATGGTCTGGTATTCCCATCTCTTTAAGAATTTTCCACAGTCTGTTGTGATCCACACAGTCAAAGGCTTTGGCGTAGTCAATAAAGCAGAAGTAGATGTTTTTCTGGTACTCTTGCTTCCTCAAAGATCTAACAAATGTTGGAGATTTGATCTCTGGTTCCTCTGCCTTTTCTAAATCCAGCTTGAACATCTGGAAGTTCACGGTTCACATACTGTTGAGGCCTGGCTTGGAGAATATTGAGCATTACTTTGCTAGTGTGTGAGATGAGTACAATTGTGCGGTAGTTTGAACACTCACTGGCATTGCCTTTCTTTGGAATTGGAATGAAAACTGACCTTTTCCAGTGCTCGTCTCTGGTGGTTATATTTTATGAGAGGAAAATACTTGGTTTCTACCCTCATGTAGCTTATAATCTAGTGTGGAATAAAGACAATAAATACTGACATGAATAATTAAAGAGAGCTACAACTTATGATAAGAGCAATAGAGTGCTAGGGGAGAGAACATGGATCAGAAGAAGTGGGATCTAAGGAGTCCTCTTTGAAGTAACAATGTTTTAGCTGAATCTCAAAAGATGAGTAAGAGATGGCCATATGGTAGATTTTTTATCTTCTGTACCTTACCTTCTTTATCTTTAAAATAAGAATTAAAATAATAGAATCTCATTTTAAGAATGGAAATTTTACATCCATGTAGTTCAACAATTCTTCTGATTCTTGAATCCTTTCTAAAATATCTCTGTCCAAATAATATCATGGCAAACTTGCTTTTTTTCAAGGGCACTCAAGTGAAAACATTTCTAAATTTTTTTCTAATTACTATTTTAGATAGTCTCACATATTAATTCATGCAGTCCTCACAATTACCCTATAAGAAGTAATGCTCTCTAATTTATAGAGGATAAAACACATGGAGTTGACCTTGATACAATGGTGATAGTAACCAGGATATCTAGGGTTCATCCTCTTGAGTTAATAGTAGCAAGATTTTTCTCTGATGCACCAGTTTATGCAAAGCAGCTGCCTACAGTAAAGGACAGTTACAAGGTCATGGGATAATATCTCTGAGTAACCATCTGGCCCTGATCCAGCATAAGCTCACATCTGTGATCTCATTTACATCATGCTCTAGATCAATCTAGCCAAATGATAGATGTTTCATTCCTCATTGGCTTCATTCTTTCTAATCAATCAATCCTTATTGATTATAACTAGACACTAAATCTTGGAATAAAGAGATAGATTTATAATCCTGTTCTTCAAACACTTACAAATTAATAAGGGGAACAGAAAATTAAACAGATCTTTCCAATCCAAGCACACTAAGAAGTGCAGACAAAAGTAAGTATAAGCTGCTACAGTAGCATAAAGAAGGAGCATGTACGTATTATTCTAACTCTAGGGGCAAAGAATCTTTTAGACACGCTATCTTTTGATAAACATTTACATTTCAAGTCTCTTACACACACACACACACACACACAACTATTCTAAGAAACCCCCAAAGCAACATGCTTCTATAGAGAATTGCAGTATTTTGTTTTCTTACAAGCATTTAATTTACACAAAATGAATGTTTTCTTTTTCAAAGAAGTCGATCATGTTGAATATTTTTTCATTGAAGTATAGTTGATGCACAGTGTTGTGTTAGTTTCAGGTGTACAGCAAAGCAATGCAGTTATACATACATATTTTTCAGATTCTTTTCCTTTATAGGTTATTATAAAATATTGAATATAGTTCCCTGTGCTATACAGTAGGTCTTTGTTGGTAATCTATTTTGTATAGTAATGGGTATATGTTAACCTCCAACTCTTGATTTACCCCTTCCTCTGTTTTACCATTCTGGTAACCATAAGTTTGGTTTCTATGTCTGTGGGTATATTTCTGTTCTATATATGTTTATTTGCAGCATCTTGTTGGATTCCATATACAAGAAATAGCATATTATATTTGTCTTCTCTGGCTTACTTCACTTAGTATGATAATCTCTAGATACTTCTATGTTGCTGCAAATGACATTATTTCATTCTTTTTTATATTATATTTCACTGAATTATATTCCACATATGTATGTATGTATCACATCTTTATCCATTCCTCTGCTGATCAACATTTAGGTTGTTCATGTCCTGGCTATTGTATATAGTGCCACAGTGAACACTGGGGTGCATGTGCATGCATGCAAGCTCAGTCACATCCAACTATTTGCAACTCTATAGACCGTAACTTTCCAGGCTCCTCTGTCCATGGCATTCTCCAGGCAAGAATACTGGAGTGGGTTGTCATGCCCTTCTCCAGGGGATCTTCTGACCCAGGGATTTAACCCACATCTCTTACATCTCATGCATTGGCAGGAGGGTTCTTTACAACTCGTACCACCTGAGTGCATATATCTTATCAAATTATGGTCTTCTCTGCATATATGCCCCATGATCGGGATTGTACAATCATATGGTAGCTCTATTTTTAGTTTTTTAAGAAACCTCCATATTGTTTATCATAATAGCTATACCAATTTACATTCCCACCAACAAAGCAGGAGAATTCCTTTTTCTCTACACCCTCACCAGCATTTATTGTTTGTAGACTTTTTGGTAATGGCCATTCTAACTAGAGTGATTGTGATACCTCATAATAGTTTTTATTTGCATTTCTCCAATAATTAGTGCAGTTCAGTTCAGTCACTCAGTCATGTCCAACTCTTTGCAACCCCATGAATCACAGCACGCTAGGCCTCCCTGTCCATCACCAACTCCCGGAGTTCACTCAGACTCACATCCATCGAGTCAGTGATGCCATCCAGCCATCTCATCCTCTGTCGTGCCCTTCTCCTCTTGCTCTCAATCCCTCCCAGCATCAGAGTCTTTTCCAATGAGTCAACTCTTCGCATGAGGTGGCCAAATTACTGGAGTTTCAGCTTTAGCATCATTCCTTCCAAAGAAATCCCAAGGATGATATCCTTCAGAATGGACTGGTTGGATCTCCTTGCAGTCCAAGGGACTCTCAAGAGTCTTCTCCAACACCACAGTTCAAAAGCATCAATTCTTCAGCGCTCAGTCTTCTTCACAGTCCAACTCTCACATCCATACATGACCACAGGAAAGACCATAGCCTTAGTAGATCATGTTTTAATGTGCATTTTGGCCATCTAGATGTCTTTTTTAGAGAAATGTCTATTCAGATCTTCTGCCTGTTTCTTGATTGGGTTGTCTGTTTCTTTGATATTTACCTGTATGAGCCATCTGTATATTTTGGAGATTAATTCCTATTGGTAATATCATTTGCAAAATTTTATCCCATTCTGTAGGCTGTCTTTTCATTATATTTATAGTTTCATTTGCTGTGCAAAAGCTTGTAAGTTTAACTAGGTTCCATTTATTTTTGCTTTCATTACTCTAGGAGACAGATCCCAAAAAACATCACTGCAATTTATGTCAAAGATTGTTCTGCCTATATTTTCCATTTTGAGTTTATTTTTCTGAATGGTGTTATAGAATGTTCTAATTTCATTTTTTTTTACATGTAACTGTGTAGTATTCCCAGCATTGTTTATTGAAGAGACTATCTTTCCTCAGTTGTGTACTCTTGCTTCCTTTGTCATAGATTTAACTGGATGAATCAGGCTCCCTGACTTCAGACTATACTACAAAGCTGAAGTAATCAAAACAGTATGGTACTGGTGGAGTTCATTTTTAGCTGACTAACCTTGTTGATCAGGAGTACGTCAAGGCTGTATATTGTCACCATGTTTATTTAACTTATATGCAGAGTACATCATGAGAAATGCTGGACTGGAAGAAACACAAGCTGGAATCAAGATTGTTGGGAGAAATATCAATAACCTCAGATATGCAGATGATACCACCCTTATGGCAGAAAGTGAAGAGGAACTCAAAAGCCTCTTGATGAAAGTGAAAGAGGAGAGTGAAAAGGTTGGCTTAAAGCTCAACATTCAGAAAACGAAGATCATGGCATCTGGTCCCATCACTACATGGGAAATAGATGAAGAAACAGTGGAAACAGTGTCAGACTTTATTTTTCTGGGCTCCAAAATCACTGCAGATGGTGACTGCAGCCATGAAATTAAAAGACGCTTACTCCTTGGAAGGAAAGTTATGACCAACCTAGATAGCATATTCAAAAGCAGAGACATCACTTTGCCAACAAAGGTTCGCCTAGTCAAGGCTATGGTCTTTCCTATGGTCATGTATGGATGTGAGAGCTGGACTGTGAAGAAGGCTGAGTGCCGAAGAATTGATGCTTTTGAACTGTGGTGTTGGAGAAGACTCTTGAGAGTCCCTTGGACTGCAAGGAGATCCAACCAGTTCATTCTGAAAAAGATCAGCCCTGGGATTTCTTTGGAAGGAATGATGCTAAAGCTGAAACTCCAGTATTTTGGCCACCTCATGCGAAGAGTTGACTCATTGGAAAAGACTCTGATGCTGGGAGGGATTGAGGGCAGGAGGAGAAGGGGACGACAGAGGATGAGATGGCTGGATGGCATCACTGACTCGATGAATGTGAGTCTGAGTGACCTCCGAGAGCTGGTGATGGATAGGGAGGCCTGGCGTGCTGCAGTTCATGGGGTCTCGAAGAGTCGAAAAGAGTCAGACACGACTGAGTGACTGATCTGATCTGATCTGAACCTTGATGAAGTCACTTCACATCAGCGACCTTTATTTTCCCCAGCTCTAAATGGGAATAAAGCTCACTTCTGTTTTCAAAATGAAACATAACTCATATATCATGCAGTTGGTGTGTGAATAGTTCTGTTACTAACTTGATATGTAGTTGTCCTAGGAAAGCCAGTGGGTTAAAACATCTAAGGAGAATATTTACCTTAGACTTTACTTTTGAAAACTCTTTGCCCTGAGCTATATTTTGAGAAGGATCTTAATTGAATAAAGAAGTATTCCTATAGATGTGCCTTGGGGCTACCTTTCAAGAACATGAAAATTAAATTTGGTAATTTGCAGCCTCTAATCCGTGTTGTGATGATCTCCACAGAATGGAGCCTAAAGCTACTGTCTGTACAACTAGTAGTCACAGTCCTTCCATCATTGATTAATCAGAAGTGACATCCATACTGTCATTCAGTTCAGTTCAGTCGCTCAGTCGAGTCCGACTCTGCAACCCTGTGAACTGCAGCACGCCAGGCCTCCCTGTCCATCACCAACTCCCGGAGTTCACCCAAACCCGTGTCCATCGAGTCGGTAATGCCATCCAACCATCTCATCCTCTGTTGTCCCCTTCTCCTCCTGCCCTCAATCCCTCCCAGCATCAGAGTCTTTTCCAATGAGTCAACTCTTTGCATGAGGTGGCCAAACTATTGGAGTTTCAGCTTCAGCATCAGTCCTTCCAATGAACACCCAGGACTGATCTCCTTAGGATGGACTGGTTGGATCTCCTTGCAGTCCATTATTGTCATTGCACCAGAGTTAAAAGACTATTCCTTAGATTTCCTTGGGTCCTGCTGAGACTGAAGGCCAGTTACAGTCTGGCATTACAAATTACCTTTGTGCCAGAGTGGTCTATGGAATCTCATGTCTAATAACAGTATCTTGTTCATATTCTTAAGCTAAATGCTTGTCTTCAGTTCTGTCTTTGTTAGGGCCTCTTAAGACATAAATAATGTGAAGACCTGTATTATGTATTTAACTTTTATGTATATGACTCAATCAAATATTATCTAAGGAACAGCTAGATTTGTAAAACCATTACACTGAGGTGTCAGTATATCCACTTTATATTAGAAATATAATATTTATATTAAAGAGTTTATAGACTAATTAAATTATATACTAATTACTTTTTAATTTATAGGAAAAGGAGTACATCAAGGCTGTATATTGTCACCCTGTTTATTCAATTTATATGCAGAGTACATCATGAGAAATGCTGGACTGGAAGAAACACAGGTTGGAATCAAGATTGCTGGGAGAAATATCAAACATCTCAGATATGCAGATGACACCACCCTTATGGCAGAAAGTTAAGAGGAACTAAAAAGCCTCTTGATGAATGTGAAAGTGGAGAGTGAAAAGGTTAGCTTAAAGCTCAACATTCAGAAAACGAAGATCATGGCACCTGGTCCCATCACTTCATGGGAAATAGATGGGGAAACAGTGGAAACAGTGTCAGACTTTATTTTTCTGGGCTCCAAAATCACTGCAGATGGTGACTACAGCCATGAAATTAAAAGACGCTTACTCCTTGGAAGGAAAGTTATGACCAACCTAGATAGCATATTCAAAAGCAGAGACATCACTTTGCCAACAAAGGTTCGCCTAGTCAAGGCTATGGTCTTTCCTGTGGTCATGTATGGATGTGAGAGCTGGACTGTGAAGAAGGCTGAGTGCCGAAGAATTGATGCTTTTGAACTGTGGTGTTGGAGAAGACTCTTGAGAGTCCCTTGGACTGCAAGGAGATCCAACCAGTTCATTCTGAAAAAGATCAGCCCTGGGATTTCTTTGGAAGGAATGATGCTAAAGCTGAAACTCCAGTATTTTGGCCACCTCATGCGAAGAGTTGACTCATTGGAAAAGACTCTGATGCTGGGAGGGATTGGGGGCAGGAGGAGAAGGGGACAACAGAGGATGAGATGGCTGGATGGCATCACTGACTCGATGGATGTGAGTCTGAGTGACCTCCAGGAGTTGGTGATGGACAGGGAGGCCTGGCGTGCTGCGATTCATGGGGTCGCAAAGAGTTGAACATGACTGAGAGACTGATCTGATCTGATATGATCTGATTAAAGAGTTTATAGACTAATGAGGCTTCCCTGGTGGCTCAGTTGGTAAAGAATCCACCTGCAATGTAGGAGACCTGGGTTCAATCCCTGGGTTGGAAAGGTCCCCTGGAGAAGGAAATGGTAACCCACTCCAGTATTTTTGCCTGGGAAGTCCTATGGACAGAGGAGCCTGGCAGGCTACAGTTCATGGGGTCACGAGTCAGTCAGGACTTAGCAACTAAACCACCACCAACCACTAGCACATGAACAGAAACACGGATCAATGGAACAGGATAGAAAGCCAAGAAATAAGTCCACAAACCTATGGTCAATTAATTTATGAATATATTTTTAAACTACTAAGCCAACTATCACTCAATGTCTTTCACACAAAATTCTGCTAAGCTTCTTTGGCAGAATAATCTCATCTGCTTGTTACTAACTACAACTTCTGAAGAATCAGTGGGCTTAGAGGATGTCATAGAAATAACAGAATAAATAGCATTACTGAGCATTTAGACCCAAGAGAAGGCAATGGCAACCCACTCCAGTACTCTTGCCTGGAAAGTCCCATGGACAGAGGAGCCTGGCAGGCTGCAGTCCATGGGGGTCACACAGAGTCGGACATGACTGAAGCAACTTGGCAGCAGCAGAGCATTTAGACTAATGCTTCTCAATTTTCACCACTTCTTAGAGGCTTCTGGAGCACATTTAAAATATTCTAAAATCCTGCCTCATGACAGACTAAGTTAAATCAGAGTGGTGGGGTGAGGGTAGCACTCAGGAAGAGGGCACTGGATTTTTTAAACATACTAATTTTTTTCAGTATATAGCCAGGGTTGAAAACCATAAAAGAAATATAAGGCTATTTGTTTCTCTTCAACTGGTCATTGGAATTTTCCCAATGGTACTTGGACTTTACTGAATTGATTCATCTTGGTAGAGGCTACACATTTCTATTCACCAGCACTCATTAATGATACTGCAGTCACCTATCTGATCTCTTTATGACAATTCTCTCTATGTGCACTTGGTCATACAACTATTCATTCAGTACAGTAGTCAACAGCACTGAGTACCCACTCCATGTTCAAGGCAGTGCTAAAAACATACAAGGATGAAGTCATGGTGACTGCTTTTACAGACTCCCAATCTAACAGCAGGACTGCACTCTTATGGAGCATGGAAGTATATACAGGGAGGTATGGGACACAGTAAAGGTGTATTAACTGCTCCTAGGCTAGAAACCAAACATGACATTTCAAGCTTACCATGGCAATGATGCTTCAGCTATGTACTATAAAAAAGTAGACATGGATTGTCAACTGTCAGGTCCCTGAAAATCCATCAGAAAAACCTGAAGGTCAAACAAAACTAAACTTATTAGACTTAGGTTAAAGCATCTGCTCGCGATGTGGGAGACCCCGGTTCAATCCCTGGGTTGGGAAGATCCCCTGGAGAAGAAAATGGCAACCCACTCCAGTATTCTTGCCTGGAGAATCGCATGGATGGAGGAGTCTGATAGGCTACAGTTCACGGGGTCGCAAAGAGTCGGACACGACTGAGCAACTTCACTTCACTTCACTTCATGGTAAGGGTTAATACCACAGTGACCAAATTTTAGTAGTAACTCAGAAGAGTGAAAGGAGGAAAAGATGAAGGATTTTGAGACTTGGGCTAAGTGCCTTTAAGGAGGGTCTAGAAAGGGAATTGGATAGAAATGGGCAAAGTTTATGACATAATTGTGGATTGGTTTTGAAGCCAGTCTAGATGATGAAGCTGAGTGTCTTGGTAAGTAAATTAATTAGCTAGTTCATAGTCTTATTGTCCAGGGACATATATTTTTTGGAGCAAGTAGCCAAGTAATTTTTGCTTGTTCTCAGTATTATTTAATATAGAGACAAGAAAATATGTCCAGTCCCACTCTTGCTTACTGCAGGAATATGAAATGCTGGTTCCAGTACTCATTAAAGGAGATGAATAAGGAGACAGAAGGGAATTGGGCATGAGTTCAGCATGTGCAAAGGCAAAGCAATAAAAACAGAGTATGCTCTAAAATCTCTTTCGTTTTCTGAATCAAGTCCAGGCTTTTCAGTTTGGTGTTTAAGACCTTTTAGTATGTGAAACAACTTATACCTTAAGCATTATTTCCTATTCATCAACTATAATGCAATCAAAAAGAATTAGTCACCATGTCTAATCTCCCATTCCTTTGTAGCACTATTTACACATCTTCACATAGCAAGGATCTTATCTCAGCTCTAACATTTTACCAATCATTTGACTTTGAACTAATAGTTTAAATATATTGTGTTTATTTTCTTAATTGTAGAAAGGCAACAGTAAAAATAAGTGCCTCATGGACAGATACTAGTAAGATCATATATAAACAAACAGGTACATATTGAGTACCACCTAGTGTCAACCAGTGTTCTAGGGGGAAAGTGCCCACATTCAAGGAACGTATATATTTTCATATATTTTGAAGAGAAATATTGAATAATGTGATAGAGGGCAACTGTGTTGACGAGGCAGTCCATTCCAGTGTGGAGATTAACAAAGATCTTGATGTTCTTTGAGAAAAGGAGACATAAAATTATGCACTTTTTGTGACACCTGCAACATTCTTCCCTATTATGAACACTGAAAACCAGTGAGAGAATAAATGAACAAATAAGACACTCATATCGATACTATAGAGAATAAACCTCGAGTAGTTTTTATACAAAAGCTTCTATTAACGTATGACTTTTAAAGTCCCCTTGATGGAAATTTTGAAGGGGTAAGTTAGAATCAGAATAAATTATTAACTTATAAATATAATTGTTAGTATAATATAATTAATAGCCAGTAAAATTATACATTATATAATTGAATATAATTGCTAATAATAAAAATATACAGTTACAATTTTTTCATTAAAATTTAGATGCAGAAGTGATGGCTTGTGTCTGAGATGTCATTGCTAGGGCCTTTTAGAGGAGGCTAATCTTGGCTGATAGAGAAATAAGATAAACTGTTCTCAAAATCAATTACAATTATACAATATTTAATATACTCCCCCCAAATTGATGCAACTTATACTCTTTCTCTCAGGCTTCTAGTAAGAATTAGTAATCTTTTCTTCAAATAGCAATAAGCTCACTACTTTAGTTGCTTTTTCAAGTCAAAGAGAAGAATAATAGAACAATCACATTTTCCAAAAAAATAATTCATGAAAAAATGTGTCCCTGTGTTTGCATGCAGAAGTAATAGAACTCAGCTTCAATTATCTGAATGCTAGCAATTTTCCAATCATTGCAAAAAGACATTAACTCTGCCAATTCTTTCTTCAACTCCATCCTTATACTGACTTTTAAAGATAAGATATATATGTATATATTTACTAAATAATAATTATGTACCAGGCACTACACTAAACACTTTATGTTCATTATCTCATTTCATTCCCAAAATACCCATAAGGAGTAGGTATCATTTTATTCTGTATTACATGTAAGAAAACTGTAGCTCAATGAAATTACCACATATGCATGCCCGAATATAAGATAACCCAGAATATCAGAATATAAGATAAACTTTTAATAACCAAATTAGAATACAAGCACAATAAAAATGAGAATAAGATCCTGATTAAACATATGTATACCAACAAGAATATAAACCTTAAAAGTAAAACATGATTTGGTTATTTGTTATATTTTATTTAGTTAGTTACATATTTATTTTAAATCACATACCCTGCAAATCAATGTATTATATTTAAAATATTGATTTTCTACCTTCAAATTTCACTAAACAAGCTTATTTAAACTCTTAACATGGCTCTTAACATCAAAATCTTATTGATCACTGTAACCACTTTTCTAACAAGTAGCAATTTTCCAGAAATAACAATTTATATTAAAATTTTCCAGGGAACAAACAGGAGATAGGTAAATAGATGATAACAAGATAGAAAGGCAAGATAGATAGAGATTTTCTTGATATAAGGAATTGGCTCACGTGATTATGAAAGCTGATAAATCCAAAATCTGCAGCATTGGTCTATGGTTTGGAAGACCCATGGAGAGCAGATGTTCTAGTTTCAAGGCCATCAGGCAGGAAGTGGTGATGTTGCAGATAAAGTCAGAGGGCAGTTGGCTGGAGAATTCTTTATTTCCTGGGGAAGGGTCAGTCTTTTTGTTCTAGTCAGACTTTCAACTGATTGGATGAGGCCACCCACATTATGAAGGATAATCTGCTTTACTCTACTGACTAAAATGCTAATGTAATACAGTGTTAAATTCTACCAATTTAAATTTCCATCCATTTCTCATTATGTTCATGTATTTGTCAGTCAAGGATTTATAGAAATAAATGAACATAATGAAAATGTACATCTGTATATTTGTATAAACCGATGTATATACTGTTTTTAAATCCTCATCTAATAATTTTATTATCTTTGTCATTTGTTGATCTTTGATTTCTTCTATTTGTCACAGGTCACATTTCCCTGCTTCTCTGCAGTTAATGATTATGTTAGTGGATGCTAGACGTTGTGAATATTGTGTTGTTCCGTGAATGCAGTATACTCAGTTCAGTTCAGTCACTCAGTCGTGTCCGACTTTTTGCAACTCCATGAACTGCAGCATGCCAGGCCTCCCTGTCCATCACCAACTCCCGGAGTTTACTCAAACTCATATCCTTTGAATAGATGATGCCATCCAACCATCTCATCCTCTGTTGTCCCCTTCTCCTCCCACCTTCAATCTTTCCCAGCATCAGGGTCTTTTCAAGTGAGTCAGTTCTTTGCATCAGGTGCCCAAAGCATTGGAGTTTCAGCTTCAGTGTCACTCCCTCCAGTGAATATTCAGGACTGATTTCCTTTAGTATGGACTGGTTTGGTCTCCTTGCAGTCCAAGAGACTCTCAAGAGTCTTCTCCAACACCACAGTTCAAAAGCATCAATTCTACGCTCAGCCTTCTTTATGGTCCAGCTCTCACATCCATACATGACTCCTGGAAAAACCATAGCTTTGACTATACGGACCTTTGTCAGAAAAGTAATGTCTCTGCTTTTTAATATGCTGTGTAGGTTTGTCATAGCTTTTCTTCCAAGGAGCAAGTGTCTTTAAATTTCGAGGCTTCAGTCACCATCTGCAGTGATTTTGGAGAAGATAGCTTTCTCCAAAACTTTCCCTCAAATTATCTACATCTTATTTATAATAAATTCATTTCCTAGCAAAGAAAACACATGCAAAAATACTTATGAAAATCACCATTCAAATCATATGCAATGTATACAATAATTTCCATCTTCAGAGTGTATATAAATGTTTGATTAGATTTCATTTTTATATCCAGTGCAAACATGTATTTTTAATTTGGTGTTATGCATCAAATTTCCAACATATTGGAGTATATCACTTAATAAGGGCTGCCAAACTAACTTGTCTCTGCTTAGTTTCAGAATACAGATCTTCCTGCCAACTCTAGGCATATATTTAACTTTCTTTTTAAGTGTGTAATTGATTAGCCTTTGTATTGTTCTATTGGAGGAGGAAATGGCCACCCACTCCAGTATTCTTTCCTAGGGAATTCCATGGACAGAGGAGCCTGGCAGTGTACAGTCCATAGAGTCACAAAAAGTCAGACATGACTGAGCAAGTATCCACACACTGTTCTATGAATTGCATATGTCTGTTTCTATTAATTAATACACAGCTTTACAAGCATATCACTGTTATTCACTGGGATGAATCAGAAGTTTCTTCATATACTTCTTCAAATAATCTTTAATAAAATATACTAAAAATTAACATTTTTAGCACTTACTTAAAATAATTAATGAGGTCAATGAGACAGGTTTGATGGATTCAACAACCTTACATTGTATTTATGGATGACAGTTGCCATCTTCTGTTAGTATCAGCTGTCATTTTATTTTAGTTTTGTTTTGTCTGTAGTATATGAAGATATTGCTTTCACATATTTATAAGTTTTATGTATTGGATTCCACAGACAATATTATTTTTATTAAATATATTAATATTTCCCTTATAAAAATCATTTTTGAAAACCACTATTTCAGATGAGCCAAAGCTTCAATGTTCAGGAAAACCTTAGACTGCTTTTTTCTGGATCTTCTTGTCTTTTTCTTGACCGTCTCTATGTAGTTTTTTCCCCCCATTTCTACCTCCTATGACAGGCAGAAAGGCTTCTCTACATGTCATTTTCATAACCATCATTTCTAATAATAGCACAGGCATAACAAAATTTAACTAACATTTCCTCTATTAGTAAATATTCACTTTGTTTTCAATATTTCTTCATTGCAATGAACAATATCTAAAGATGTTCAGGACTACACACTATTTCCTTTTTTAGATTATTTTCTTATGATAGACACAAAGTAGTAGAGTATTGGATTAAAACTACTATTACCCATTTATGAAAAGACTTCTAGCAAGACAGTTCAGTAGATAGTAAGAACCACATCAAATTAGAAAGCAAATGCTATCTTAAGTCATCTGCTCAAATCTAATTTGAGCAGAAGAACCTCTGCCTTTTAAGTCATAGATATTAACCTGTTAAACGTTTGTTTTTCATTCTTTGCTTCAGGGAATTTCTCTTACCACTCCCAAGGCTGGGGTTCTGTTCCTTTCCGGGTGCCCTGAGGGGCCTCTTTGTTTTTACCTGTCAAAGCACTGTTTCGTAAATGCTCATTCGTGTCTCCTATCCCCTAGACTACGTACGTGCCACCAGCAGATTTACCTTGTTCACTAATATATTTCACAGAACCTGAAACAGTGGCACACAGCAAGGATGCTATAATTTTTGCTGAATTAATTCCTTATTTTTATTAAGGAAGTGACTACATATCCTTTTCCATGACCTTAAAATTCACAATTTGAGGGTCTGAATTTTGGCCTACCAGGTACAGCAGTGCTTAGCATACTTCATGGCACACAGACATACAAAAAAGTAAGTTTTGAATGAATTATTTAACTAGTTCATTCACTTTTTTAAAGGACATGATATTCCAGAACAAACAAAATCTAGAAATTGTACTGTTTTAGGATATGGGGATTAAAAAGAGATCTAGCTGTCAAGGTAAACATTTGCTTACTTGATGTGTTATTTGCATTTCAGACCTGAAACTACTGTTGTCTGTGTGTGACCTTAAAGTCAACTATTCTTAGTTTCAGTTTCCTTATATATAAAATTATGTGGTTAGATCAGATAATTAGTATGAGTTCTTCCAGTTCATTCTAACTTTACTTTGGGAAGGAATTTATTGCGTTATAATTAAGATAATGTGACACACAGAACTCAGTAACCCTGTGCTCTGTTTTTCTGATTTGTTTTGTTTTACTGTAATTTCTTAGTTACAACATTTCTTTGCAAAGATATAACTACTTGTGAAAGCCTGATAAAGTTAGGTGATGGTCCACTGTTAAGAGACAGGAAATGTGGTGTGCCCCTAATGGTCATCAGAGGTGTTATCTGGGGCTATGAATGTTTCTTTGTTTTGAGGGGCAGGTTGTTATTGTGATTGTTGCATAGTCAACTGACATTAAAGCTCAGTGTAGCTCTTTCAAGATTCTAGCAGGCTTTTCAGAGGCAGGACATACTGTACTGTATGTCAACTAACTTTAATTAAAAAATAAAGTAGGTTAGTCTCCATGCTGCTGCTGCTGCTGCTAAGTCACTTCAGTCGTGTCCGACTCTGCGTGACCCCATAGACGTCAGCCCACCAGGCTCTCCTGCCCCTGGGATTCTCCAGGCAAGAAAACTGGAGTGGGTTGCCATTTCCTTCTCCAATGCATGAAAGCGAAAAAGTGAAAGTGAAGTTGCTCAGTCGTGTCCGACTCTTAGCGACCCCATGGACTGCAGCCCACCAGGCTCCTCCATCCATGGGATTTTCCAGGCAAGAGTACTGGAGTGGGGTGCCATTGCCTTCTCCGTACTCTCCATACTCATCTCCTTTTGAAAGGTGAAAGACTAGATATCTTTTATGACTCCAGGGATTAAACCAAATTATTTGGAAATCTAATCATTTTGCTCCTACATTTTAACTGCCATTTCAATTGGCACTAATCCCTCAGACAAATAATTATATATTTGCACAATTGAATGTGCTAGTTTTGGGAATGGTAAAGGAAAGACCATATTCCTCCATCTGCCCCCTGGTTTCTCATAGAGATAAGGCACACAAATACATCACTTGGAGTGCAAGTCAGTGATTAGCAGTGCAAGAAGCAAGCCCACAGCAAAGTCAAGAGTGGTTGCACAAGTTTATACACTAGAAGAACACTCCGTACAGGGCACGTGGAAGAAAGGGAGACAGGGCACTGTGCCAAACACAGGTTAGAGGGCAGCGTTTCTGAAAAAGCAAAGGGGTTGGGGGAAATCTAGCAAACTACACAAATACACATTTTTATTGTTATAATTTTATTACTATAATCATGTGCTTCTGGTTCAATGGCTTGAGGCTATGACTAAAACATATATGGTCAGATTATCTGCCATCTTCCTTTCCTCTCCTTTTTTACCTCCTCATCGTCATGTTTTTTTCCTTGCTTTTCTGGTACCTTCAAATTTATGAAGCTCAGTCTTTTGATTCATTTATGACTCTTTGACATTTTGTGTTCAGATTAAGACCTTGTTCAGTATGTATTGTCATATTTTCTTATATGTAATTGTTTTTCTAATTCTGGAAAATTTTTAAATATTTTAAATTGTTTTTAAGTAATTTAATGATATTTCTAATCAGAAATTGCTTTAATAAAAGGAATTGTTTAAAATTCCTCATGTTTCAAATGCATCAGTTCAGTTCAGTCGCTCAGTCATGTCTGACTCTTTGCGACCCCATGAACCACAGCACACCAGGCCTCCCTGTCCATCACCAACTCCCAGAGTCCACCCAAACTCATATCCCTTGAATTGGTGATGCCATCCAACCATCTCATCCTCTGTCGCCACCCCCTTCTCCTCTTGGCCTCAATCTTTCCAGCATCAGGGTGTTTTTTAAATGAGTCAGTTCTTCACATTAGGTAGCCAAAGTATTGGAATTTCAGCATCAGTCCTTCCAATGAACACCGAGGACTGATCTCCTTTAGGATGGACTGGTTGGATCTCCTTGCAGTCCAAGGGACTCTTAAGAGTCTTCTCCAACACCACAGTTCAAAAGCATCAATTCAGTGTTCAGCTTTCTTTATAGTCCAACTCTCACATCCATACATGACTACTGGAAAAACCATAGCCTTGACTAGACTGACCTTTGTTGACAAATTAATGTCTCTGCTCTTTAACATGCTGTCTAAGTTGGTTATAACTTTCCTTCCAAGGAGTACGGGTCTTTTAATTTCATGGCTGCAATCACCATCTGCAGTGATTTTGGAGCCCCCCAAAACAAAGTCAGCCACTGTTTCCCCATCCATTTGCCATGAAGTGATGGGACTGGATGCCATGATGTTAGTTTTCTGAATGTTGAGCTTTAAGCCAACTTTTTCACTCTCCTCTTTCACTTTCATCAAGAGAGTCTTTAGTTCTTCTTCACTTTCTGCCATAAGGATGGTGTCATCTGCATAATACATCTTAAATGCTTTATTTCCCCAAGTTAACTCCTCAGAGACACATTTAGCATCTCAAATCATCTCTAAGTCTGGTCTGAGATGTCATTAAGAAGAGCTCTCTGGGGAAGGCAGATGGCTTCATACTTAAAATCTATTCTTTTGGCGATGCTGGAAATTCAGATATGCTCCAGGTAAAATTTCTCCCCTAGGAAGTCCTAATTCTAATGTCAAATTCTCAGAATTTCTAAAGCGGAATAACTGCATCCAAATCTCCTCTCTGCTGAATCTTTATTATTGATTTCTTCAGCATACTGACTTCTTAATCAAAGCCTTTCTTCTGTCAAAAAAATCTGCCTAGAAAGTACTCAAGTCTAAAGAAAACTTTTCAGTATATATATTGGTCAGGACGAGCTAGTCTATGCTACAGCAACAGATAACCCTACAATCTCATTTCATAACACACTGAAAGTTTGTTTATAGCTCACATCAGCATAAGCTAGTCAACTCTCCTCCAAAAGATAATTCGTGGACTTTCATTAGGTACTCTACTAGGAATACATGAACTCTGTAGTCTCCACGAGGAGAAAAAGAATAAATGGAATAAAAGGTCAGACACAAAAGTGACTTAAATCTTTTCTGCCCTCATTCCATAGCCTCAGCTTAACTCCAGAGGAGACTGAAAAATACAGCTCTCAAGTGGGTCCAGAAAGAGAAAATTATGTGGCATTGTCACTGCCACACACTATAATCATTGATCCCAAAAAGCAAACACGGAATTTCAGAACCACAAACTCTATAAGACATATAATTAAATTTTCCCTGACTCTGAAAAGATTCAATTTCTCAATGATTTTCCTGGAGCCTAGAAAGATAGAAAAAGCAATGTATTGATTCATACTGATATACCTACCTACCTTTATTCATTCACCCATACATTCACTCAACAGTATTTCTTTTACACAGCAAAACCATATCTGATTTTTTCCATGTAATAATGTTCATATACTGTATATAAATGGATATTTGCTTAGTATAGAGCCATCTCAATCATTTTAGTAATAGCTATTCACTGTACTTCCTATTAAAAGGCAAGTTGTCTCCAAAGAACACACTTAAATAAGTACATTTTTTAACACATTTGCAATCATATATACCCAATTCAGATTCCTAAAGGCAAACAAAATTGTTAGGACCTAAAGCCAAAAATTAATGTTAGTACATATATGTGATCTTTAATTCAACCAAGATGACTGATATGTATTTTCTAACAGGCTTTATTCTGTCTTAATTGTTTAACTTTAATTATCTTTTTGTATATGTATTTTAAGAATTTATTGTATACTTAGCAGCTAGAGTACTGCTTATAGCAACTGTCAGGTCTAGAAGTAAAAATAAAACCAAAGGCTGTAAGGAAAAGGAGAATGATTGAGAAGGACAAAAAAAATTAGTTTCAAAAAGTGAGAGAGGAAAATAAGGATAAAATAAAGTTAGTAAAAGAAAAAATACAGATGGACAAGCAGATATTCAGAGAGGAAGGTAGGAAGGAGCCTTTAGAAAATGGAATGATGTTTTCAAATTATGTTTCCAAGGCCAGATTATCACTGAAATCAAAACCAAAAAAACCCCCACAAAAATAGAAAATTAAAAACCACTCTCACTTGGGGAATTACTCACCAAATCCTAAATGAAACACTGGCAAATAAAATATGGCAATATATTAAAGAATGATATTCTGTAAATCAGTAAAATTCATGCCACAAAAAGTCCAATATCTAGACTTCTTGAATACTTTAGTATCTCCAATAGCTAGAAGAGCATTTTACACTGAGTAAACCTGTGCTAAACTGATGAATAAATGCATGAATAGTGAAAATCTTTGAATATAATTCATCATACTAATAGATTCAAGGAGAAAAATTATACAATCATCTCTACAGATACCAAAGAAGCACTGATAAGATTCAGCATACATTCCTGATTTAAAACAAAAAAAAAGGAACTCTTGATAAAATGAGATCATGCCTTAACACTGTTATAGATAGGTAGATTGAGAAGCAACTAAAAACTCATAAGAAGCAATAACAAAATTCATTGTGATCCTAACATATTACTACATAAATCAATGGTTTTAAAATATACAAATAATTACTTTAAAATATAATAGAAAAAATATCTAATTTATAATAGTAATAAAAGATACAATACTTAAGAACATCCTTCATAGATAATGTGAAAAGAAAGTGAAAATCACTCAGTTGTGTAGGACTCTTTGCGACCCATGGACTACACAGTCCATGGAATTCTCCAGGCCAAAATACTGGAGTGTATAGCCTTTCCCTTCTCCAGGGGATCTTCCAGCGACTGAATCCAGGTCTCCTGCATTGCGGGTGGATTCTTTAACAGCTGATCCACAAAGGAAGCCCAAGAATACTGGAGAGTGGAATACCCCTTCTCCAGCCAATCTTCCCAACCTAGGAATTGAAATGAGGTCTCCTGCATTGCAGGCAGATTCTTTAACAAGGTATACTTATACTTAGGTATAAGTAGATTTCCCTGAGAACACTGCTATATGAGCCTCAGGAAGGTAGCCAGTGAGATTTATATATATATATATATAGAAAATGTGTCACCACGGATTCAGCTTTGGAGTCAAACTCATAAGGTCAAGAATTTGAGTTACCTAGTTAGTAAAGTAATGCTCAAAATTCTCCAACCAGGTTTCAGCAATATGTGAACCATGAACTTCCCCAGATGTTCAAACTGGATTTAGAAAAGGCAGAGGAACCAGAGATTAAATTGCCAACATCCGCTGGAGCATAGAAAAAGGAAGAAAGTTCCAGAAAAACATCTATTTCTGTTTTATTGACTATGCCAAAGCCTTTAACTGTGTGGATCACAATAAACTGTGGAAAATTCTGAAAGAGATGGGAATACCAGACCACCTGGTCTGCCTCTTGAGAAACCTATATGCAGGTCAGGAAGCAACAGTTAGAACTGACACTGAACAACAGACTGGTTCCAAATAGGAAAAGGAGTACGTCAAGGCTATATATTGTCACCCTGCTTATTTAACTTATATGCAGAGTCCATCATGAGAAACGCTGGGCTGGAGGAAGCACAAGCTGGAATCAAGATTGCCAGGAGAAATATCAGTAACCTCACATATGCAGATGATACCACCCTTATGGCAGAAAGTGAAGAGAAACTAAAAAGCCTCTTGATGAAAGTGAAAGAGGAGAGTGAAAAAGTTGGCTTAAAGCTCAACATTCAGAAAACGAAGATCATGGCATCTGGTCCCATCCGTTCATGGCAAATAGATGGAGAAACAGTGGAAACAGTGGCAGACTTTATTTTTGGGCTCCAAAATCACTGCAAATGGTAATTGCAGCAATGAAATTAAAAGACGCTTACTCCTTAGAAAGAAAGTTATGACCAATCTATATAGCATATTGAAAAGCAGAGACATTACTTAGCCAACAAAGGTCCATCTAGTCAAGGCTATGGTTTTTCCAGTGGTCAGGTATGGATGTGAGAGTTGGACTGTGAAGAAAGCTGAGCACCGAAGAATTGATGCTTTTGAACTGTGGTGTTGGAGAAGACTCTTGAGAGTCCCTTGGACTGCAAGGAGGTCCAACCAGTCCATACTAAAGGACAGTCCTTGAAGTCAGGCAGGTTGATTCCTCCAGTTCCGTTCTTCTTTCTCAAGATAGCTTTGGCTATTCGAGGTTTTTTGTATTTCCATACAAATTGAGAAATTATTTGTTCTAGCTCTGTGAAGAATACCGTTGGTAGCATGATGGGGATTGCATTGAATAAAGCCACAGTCATCAAGACAGTATGGTACTGGCACAAGGACAGAAATATAGATCAATGGAACAAAATAGAAAGCCCAGAGATAAATCCACGCACATATGGTCACCTTATCTTTGACAAAGGAGGCAAGAATATACAATGGATTAAAGACAATCTCTTTAACAAGTGGTGCTGGGAAAACTGGTCACTTTGTAAAAGAATGAAACTAGAACACTTTCTAACACCATACACAAAAATAAACTCAAAATGGATTAAAGAGCTAAATGTAAGACCAGAAACCATAAAACTCTTAGAGGAAAACATAGGCAAAACACTCTCTGACTTACATCACAGCAGGATCCTCTATGACCCACCTCCCAGAATATCAGAAATAAAATCAAAAATGGGACCTAATCAAACTTAAAAAGCTTCTGCACAACAAAGGAAACTATAAGCAAGGTGAAAAGACAGCCTTCAGAATGGGAGAAAATAATAGCAAATGAAGCAACTGACAAACAACTAATCTCAAAAATATACAAGCAACTTCTACAGCTCAATTCCAGAAAAATAAATGACCCAATCAAAAAATGGGCCAAAGAACTAAATAGACATTTCTCCAAAGAAGACATACACATGGCTAACAAACACATGAAAAGATGCTCAACATCACTCATTATCAGAGAAATGCAAATCAAAACCACTATGAGATACCATTTCACGCCAATCAGAATGGCTGCTATCCAAAAGTCCACAAGCAATAAATGCTGGAGAGGGTGCGGAGAAAGGGAACCCTCTTGCACTGTTGGTGGGAATGCAAACTGGTACAGCCACTATGGAGAACAGTATGGAGATTCCTCAAAAAACTGGGAATAGAACTGCCTTATGATCCAGCAATCCCACTGCTGGGCATATACACTGAGAAATCCAGAATTGAAAGAGACACGTGTACCCCAATGTTCATAGCAGCACTGTTTGCAATAGCCAGAACGTGGAAGCAACCTAGATGTCCATCCACAGATGAATGGATAAGCAAGCTGTGGTACATATACACAATGGAGTACTACTCAGCCATTAAAAAGAATACATTTGAATCAGTTCTAAGGAGGTGGATGGAACTAGAGCCTATTATACAGAGTGAAGTAAGCCAGAAACAAAAACACAAATACAGTATACTAACGCATATATATGGAATTTAGAAAGATGGCAAAAATAACCCTATTTACGAGACAGCAAAAGAGACCCTGATGTATAGAACAGACTTTTGGACTCTGGGACCGGGAGAGGGTGGGATGATTGGGGAGAATAGCATTGAAATATGTATAATAATATATCTGAAATGTATTAATTGTTCAAACTAATCACCGTCATGTACAATTTGTTCATATTAGATGTTTGTAATGTTTCTGATAATCAATAAAAGAGATTCTTGATACCTAAAAAAAAAATAAAATAAAATAAAATACAAAAATAAATAAAAAACATGAAAAAAATAAATAAATAAAGGACAGTCCTGGGTGTTCATTGGAAGGGCTGATGCTAAAGCTTAAACTCCAATACTTTGGCTACCTCATGCGAAGAGTTGACTCACTGGAAAAGACTCTGATGCTGGGAGGGATTGGGGGCAGGAGAAGGGGATGATAGAGGATGAGATGGCTGGATGGCATCACCAACTCGACGGACATGAGTTTGGGTGAACTCCGGGAGTTGGTGATGGACAGGGAGGCCTGGCGTGCTGCGATTCATGGGGTCGCAGAGTCGGACATGACTGAGCGACTAAACTGAACTGAGTTTTCTATATGAATGACATAGTCTTGCTAGATATTGATTAAATGTACTAATATCATTCTGTAGTGAAGTTCAGTCTGTATTTCAAACTTCCATAGTGATGCATAGAAGACTATCACAGTAGTGTTAACTTGCCACAAAATGTTTACCTAGAAGTAAGCGTTGATCCATTAACTATACAAGCTTGGAAATAAATTTCATTACACTGAGTCAGGTATCAAAGCATTGTGGAATTTCAACAATAACTTTTTTACAAGAATATCAAACAAACCTTAGTCTGTGCATATACAATTACTTCAGTAATTGAAATGAGGAAGAGAATGAACCCCTCAGAAATTTTCAAAATCAAGACACCTCTCATAGCAGTATTCCTTCAGTCTTTACCACTGTTGCTATCTGGTCCAAGAGTTTTCTTTTCTATATTGTCTGCTGTTGTATTCTGAGGCTGCATAAAGTGCTTGGCATATAGTAGGTAAAAAAATCCCAGATCTTAGCCTATTGAAACTAGTTAGCATATGATGACAAAATTTTGCTTCCTCGAGGGCAAGTCTCATAAATCCATGATTTGCCATTGCCAGAAGTTATGCTAAGCACTTTATATTCACTATTTACATTCACATAGTATTCTCTAAACCACCCTGAAAAGTAATTATTATTATTTGGATCAGACAACTAAAAAAATTAGTCTTGAAGAGGTTGAGTAACTTGCCCAAGGGCTTTCTCATTGGAAGAACTGATGCTGAAGCTGAAGCTCCAGTATTTTGGATATGAACAGCTGACTCATTGGAAAAGTCCTTAATGCCGGGGAAAACTGAGGGCAGAAGGAGAAGAGGGCATCAGAGGATGAGATGGCTGGACAGCATCACCGATGCAATGGACAAGAACTTGGGCAAACTTCAGATTGTAGTGAGGGACAGGGAGGCCTGGCATACTGCAGTTCATGGGGTTGCAAAAAGTCAGACACGACTGGGCAACTGAACAACAATTTACCCAAACATACACAATGAAAGAGACAAAATTTGAATTTCTGCTCAAACCCCTAGGCTGCTTCTCCACTCAGGTGTATATAGGACTCTAACAGCTATCCATAATCTCACAGCTAACCTTTCCCACTTCAAGTATATATATTAAAGAGTACAGGCAAGGTGACACACAAAAACTCATAGATAAGCCAATTTATATTAAAAAAATCTTTTGAATATTTATCAGGCCATTTAGAAATGCTGACACTCCCATCCTAAGAATGCCTCTGGTATTCTCTTGCATCATTGCATTAATGATTAACTTTTACTTCTGAATTTCTAAAGCAAGGAAATAAATAGGATGTCTCCAGAGCTCTAGCATGAACATCACTCCCTGAAATTTTGCCCTAGAGGGAGAGATCCACAAGGGCAAACTGTCTTCCAAAGGTTTATATGCTAGTCAGTTCTTATTTTATGGTCCTTGTTATTTTCCTAAACTAGGTTGTATAAGGAAAATTATAAAAATTGTTATCAAGTAACTCTAATATTCTGTTTTGCATTATTAAAGGTCAAAGGCTTAAATAGCTACCTTCTGGCTTGTACATTTCATTTACTTTAAAGAAGAAAGTCACAGAAAGAGGTTTCTGTGTCAGCACCCAGAGAGAATGTCAGGGAGGACTATGGTCAAAAAGATATACTCTCAGGTCTCACAGACAATTTTCAGTGGTTAGATCCATTCTTCCACTAAGTTGTGATTTCACTCATGGACTGTCTTCAAGTGTGTGGAAGAGTAGACAAGGACAACAGAAAAATAAGAATCTGAGAGGACTGGTGCTTAACAAAGTTTTCTGTCATTTGACACAGACGGTGACTGCAGCCATGAAATTAAAAGATGCTTGCTCCTTGGAAGGAAGGTTATGACCAACCTAGATAGCATATTCCAAAGCAGAGACATTACTTTGCCAACAAAGGTCCATCTAGTCAAGGCTATGGTTTTTCCTGTGGTCATGTATGGATGTGAGAGTTGGACTGTGAAGAAGGCTGAGTGCCAAGGAATCGATGCTTTTGAACTGTGGTGTTGAAGAAGACTCTTGAGAGTCCCTTGGACTGCAAGGAGATCCAACCAGTCCATTCTAAGGATATCAGCCCTGGGATTTCTTTGGAAGGAATGATGCTAAAGCTGAAACTCCAGTACTTTGGCCACCTCATGCGAAGAGTTGACTCATTGGAAAAGACTCTGATGCTGGGAGGGATTGAGGACAAGAGGAGAAGGGGACGACAGAATTGCAGAGGATGAGATGGCTGGATGGCATCACTGACTTGATGGATGTGAGTCTCAGTGAGCTCCGGGAGTTGATGATGGACAGGGAGGCCTGGCGTGCTGCGATTCATGGGTCGCAAAGAGTCAGACACGACTGAGCCACTGATCTGATCTGATAATAGCTTCCTTGGTGGCATAGAGGGTAAAGCGTCTGCCTGCAATGCGGGAGACCCGGGTTCGATCCCTGGGTTGGGAAGATCCCCTGGAGAAGGAAATGGCAACCGACTTCAGTACTCTTGCCTGGAAAATCCCATGGACAGAGGAGCCTGGTCGGCTACAGTCCATGGCGTCACAAATAGTCAGACAAGACTGAGCAACGACACGTTATTTTTTATAATAGAAATTAATCTTTTGCAAAAGACCATTTCAATGCCTTCAATTCTTTTTCAGTGACAATATATTTGCACACACAGGTCTTTTAGTGTACATTTACTAACTTCGGTAAGGAGGTTTTAGAAAGAGAACACTTTTGTTTCATTGTATATTAATAAAGGTTAATGCATATCTCAACTTTTTCCTGACTTTTATAATAAAAGTAAACTTAGGTAGGCAGTATAGTTAAATCATCCACTGCCTTCAAGGGATATAAACATCAATTTTCTGGCACCTCATATTTGCCAATGAAATTACATTAAATGGTGAATCATTAGCTCTTTTAGCTTTCACTTGCTTCCTCCAATATAATGATAAAGTACTGTATCACTTAGTCTGCTCCTTCCTGCTGCCAAATTCATTTCTGAGTCTCTGGCAGGACTAAAAGAATGTACCTGAGGTGATTACTAATATGTTTAGATTATTAAAAATTAAACTTTCTTACATTCATTTTTCAGGACAACAGTCAAGAATCCCTGAGTTAAAGACAACCCCTTGATCATCTTAACCTTGAACTGCTCATTCTGAAGACTGAAGAACTATCTCACAATCTGGACATTTTAATAGTGATGTAAATTACTGACTTTAAAGAAATAGCCAACTTTTAACAAGGGGCAGCTGACTACATCCTGGAATATATTAAGCTCAATGTTAATCAAATAGGAGAGAACCAATATGATTCAGAATTCACTCTCTGCATCATATGTATCTTCAGCAAAGGTGGTTTTTATCATGGTAATTGGCATGGACTGGTAGAATAGATTTTAGGCTAGACGGACAAAAACCATAACAGAAATAACCACAAATAGCAAAGCCGACCTCAACATAAACGTCTGATATTTAACCTTTTGTGATGTCCTAGGAAAGGCAGGAGATTCCAAGATATTAATACATATTCAAAGATGTTTGCTTTATTCTCTTATAATAGTAGCAAGAACTGATAATCAGATGATGTAGTAGAAATCATCAAATAAATTTTGGCTTCTGTTCTGACATTAACTGAGTGGCCTTGTGGGAAGTTACTTAAGCTCTCTTGCATAAGTCTATTTGGTTGTAAAATTATTCTACTTTACTATATCTTCTTCTTCCCATACAGTTACAAAACTTCAAAATTCTGCAATAACTAATTATGAAGTATTAAATACAAGATCTTTGTTTCATTCACTGCTGAATTTGAGCACTTAGAATTGTGCCCAGCACTCAGTAAATTCCCCATAACTATTTCTTCAATGAGTATCAGCATACTTAAGTGTTTGTTGAATGAATACATACATAAAGTACATATTATTTCAATTTCTTACTGGCAACTTTAATTATTTACATACAGATAATATGTTGTGAAAAATGATTTTGAAAACTCCTGAAGTACAATAAGTTAAAGTTCTAGTGTAAAAAAAAAAAAAAAAAAAACGTTAAAAAATAAGGACAGTTCATTTTCTAATTTTTTCACTCCACAAAATACCCAAAGATTAATCAATCAGAGGCCACATGTAATATAACAGATCAAGATCAATTATATATAAGACCATGTAAGACTATAAGACCAGATACCATAAAACCAATAGAGGAAAACACAAGTAAATCATATTTTGACTTAAATCCAAAAAAGCATCTTTTTTGAATCTGTCTCCTAAAGCAAAGCAAATAAAAGCAAAAATAAACAGATGGGACCTAATTAAATGTTTTTGCACAGCAAGGAAACCATCAACAAAATGAAAAGACAACCTAATGAGAAAACATATGCAAATGATATGATTTATAAAAGATTAATATCCAACATATATAAACAGCTAATACAACTCAATATCAAAAAAAAAAAGAGTCCGATTAAAAAATGGACAAAGAACTGAACAGATAATCTGCCATAGAGGAAATGCAGATGGCCAACAGGCCCATGAAAAGATGCTCAATACTGCTAATCATCAGGGAAATGTAAGTCAACACCACAATGAGATATCATCTCACACCTGTCAGGAAGGCTGTCATCAAAAAGAACACAAATGATAGATGTTGGCAAGGATATGCTTGCTGCTGCGGCTTAAGTCCCTTCAGTCGTGTCCGACTCTGTGTGACCCCAGAGACGGCAGCCCACCAGGCTCCTGCATCCCTAGGATTCTCCAGGCAAGAACACTGGAGTGGGTTGCCACTTCCTTCTCCAATGCATGAAAGTGAAAAGTGAAAGTGAAGTCGTTCAGTTGTGTCTGAATCCTAGCAACCCCATGGACTGCAGCCTTCCAGGCTCCTCTGTCCATGGGATTTTCTAGGCAAGAGTACTGGAGTGGGGTGCCATTGCCTTCTCTGTGGCAAGGATATAGAGAAAACGAAATTCCTGTATTCTGTTAGTCAGAACATAAGTTGGCACAGCCACTACAGAAAATAGTATGGAGGCTCAGACAGTAAGGTGTCTACCTACAATGTGGGAGACCTGGGTTCCATCCCTGGGTAGGGAAGATTCCCCAGAGAAGGAAATGGCAACCCACTCAAATCCTGTTGCCTGGAAAATTCCATGGACGGAGGGACTTGGTAGACTACAGTCCATGGGGTCACAAAGAGACATGACTAAGCAACTTCACTTTCACTTTCTCAAAAAGTTAAAAATAGAGCCACAATATGACTCACCAACTATACTCCTTGGTATATAGCCAAAAGAAACCAAAAAATCAAAAGCATTAATTCAAAATGACATGCACTTCAATGTTCACAGCAGCATTATTTAAAATTACCAAGACATGGAAGCAACCTAAGTGTGCATCAACAGAGAAACAGATAAAGAAAATGTGGTATATATAGAAATACACACACAACAGAATACTACTCAGCCATAAAAAAGAATGAAATTTTGTCATTTGCAGCAACAGTGGATGGAACTGGAGGGCATTATGCTTAGTGAAATAAGTCAGATACAGAAAGAAAAACTGTATAATATCACATATATGTGGAATCTTAAAAATACAACAAACTAGCAAATATAACAAAAAAGAAGCAGATTCACAGATATAGAGAACTAACTTGTGGTTACCAGGAAGGAAGGGGAAAAAGGAGGAGTATTATTAGGGTAGGGGAATAGATAAAAACTATTAGGTATAAATAAGTTACAAGGATATATTGTACATGTGGGATATAGCCAATATTTTATAATAACCACAAATGGCATATGACCTTTAAAAATTATGATTCAATACAATGGAGAAAAGACAATCTCTTTAACAAGTGGTGTTGGGAAAACTGGTCAACCACTGTAAAAGAATGAAACTAAAACACTTTCTAACACCATACACAAAAATAAACTCAAACTGAATTAAAGATCTAAACATAAGACCAGAAACTATAAAACTCCTAGAGTAAAACATAGGCAAAACACTCTCTGACGTAAATCACAGCAGGATCCTCTATGACCCACCTCCCAGAGTAATGGAAATAAAAGAAAAAATAAATAAATGGGACCTAATTAAATTTGAAAGCTTATGCACAACAAAGGAAACTATAAACAAGGTGAAAAGACAGCCTTCAGAATGGGAGAAAATAATAAGCAAATGAAGCAACTGACAAAGAATTAATCTCAAAAATATACAATCAGCTCATGAAGCTAAATTCCAGAAAAATAAACCACCCAATCAAAAAATGAGTCAATGAACTAAACAGACATTTCTCCAAAGAAGACATACAGATGGCTAACAAACACTTCAAAAGATATGCAATGTCACTCATTATCAGATCAGATCAGATCAGATCAGTCGCTCAGTCGTGTCCGACTCTTTGCGACCCCATGAACCGCAGCATGCCAGGCCTCCCTATCCATCACCAGCTCTCGGAGGTCACTCAGACTCACATTCATCGAGTCAGTGATGCCATCCAGCCATCTCATCCTCTGTCGTCCCCTTCTCCTCCTGCCCTCAATCCCTCCCAGCATCAGAGTCTTCTCCAATGAGTCAGCTCTTCGCATGAGGTGGCTAAAATACTGGAGTTTCAGCTTTAGCATCATTCCTTCCAAAGAAATCCCAGGGCTGATCTCCTTCAGAATGGACCGGTTGGATCTCCTTGCAGTCCAAGGGACTCTCAAGAGTCTTCTCCAACACCACAGTTCAAAAGCGTCAATTCTTTGGTGCTCAGCCTTCGTCACAGTCCAGCTCTCACATCCATACATGACCACAGGAAAGACCATAGCCTTGACTAGGCGAACCTTTGTTGGCAAAGTGATGTCTCTGCTTTTGAATATGCTATCTAGGTTGGTCATAACTTTCCTTCCAAGGAGTAAACGTCTTTTAATTTCATGGCTGCAGTCACCATCTGCAGTGATTTTGGAGCCCAGAAAAATAAAGTCTGACACTGTTTCCACTGTTTCTCCATCTATTTCCCATGTAGTGATGGGACCAGATGCCATGATCTTCGTTTTCTGAATGTTGAGCTTTAAGCCAACCTTTTCACTCTCCACTTTCACTTTCATCAAGAGGCTTTTTAGCCCCTCTTCACTTTCTGCCATAAGGGTGGTATCATCTGCATATCTGAGGTTATTGATATTTCTCCTGGCAATCTTGATTCCAGCTTGTGTTTCCTCCAGTCCAGCATTTCTCATGATGTACTCTGCATATAAGTTAAATAAACATGGTGACAATATACAGCCTTGACATACTCCTTTTCCTATTTGGAACCAGTCTGTTGTTCCATGACCAGTTCTAACTGTTGCTTCCTGACCTGCATACAGATTTCTCAAGAGGCAGATCAGGTGGTCTGGTATTCCCATCTCTTTCAGAATTTTCCACAGTTTATTGTGATCTACACAGTCAAAGGCTTTGGCATAGTCAATAAAGCAGAAATAGATGTTTTTCTGGAACTCTCTTGCTTTTTCCATGATCCAGCGGATGTTGGCAATTTGATCTCTGGTTCCTCTGCCTTTTCTAAATCCAGCTTGAACATCAGGAAGTTCACGGTTCACATATTGCTGAAGCCTGGCTTGGAGAATTTTGAGCATTACTTGACTAGCGTGTGAGATGAGTGCAACTAAGAGAAACGCAAATCAAAACCACAATGAGGTACCATTTCATGCCAGTCAGGATGGCTGCTCTCCAAAAGTCTACAAACAATAAATGGGGGAGAGGCTGTGGAGGAAAGGGAACCCTCTTACACTGTTGGTGGGAATGCAAACTAGTACAGCCACTATGGAGAACAGTGTGGAGATTCCTTAAAAAACAGGAAATAGAACTGCCATACGACCCAGGAATCCCCTTGCTGGTCATACACACCAAGGAAACCAGAATTGAAAGAGACAACTGTATCCCAATGTTCATCACCACACTGTTTACAATAGCCAGGACATGGAAGCAATCCAGATGTCCATCAACAGACTATCGATAAGAAAGCTGTGGTACATATACACGATGGAGTATTCAGTTCAGTCTCTCAGTCGTGTCTGACTCTTTGCGACCCCATGAATTGCAGCACGCCAGGCTTCCCTGTCCATCACCAACTCCCGGAGTTCATTCAAACTCATGTCCATTGAGTCGGTGATGCCATCCAGCCATCTCATCCTCTGTTGTCCCCTTCTCCTCCTGCTCCCAATCCCTCCCAGCATCAGAGTCTTTTCCAATGAGTCAACTCTTCGCATGAGGTGGCCAAAGTACTGGAGTTTCAGCTTTAGCATCATTCCTTCCAAAGAAATCCCAGGGCTGATCTCCTTCAGAATGAACTGGTTGGATCTCCTTGCAGTCCAAGGGACTCTCAAGAGTCTTCTCCAACACCACAGTTCAAACTTTGGTGCTCAGCCTTCTTCACAGCCCAACTCTCACAGCCATACATGACCACTGGAAAAACCATAGCCTTGACTAGATGGACCTTTGTTGGCAAAGTAACGTCTCTGCTTTTCAATATGCTGTCTAGGTTGGTCATAACTTTCCTTCCAAGGAGTAAGCGTCTTTTAATTTCATGGCTGCAATCACCATCTGCAGTGATTCTGGAGCCCCAAAAAATAAAGTCTGACACTGTTTCCACTGTTTCCCCATCTATTTCCTATGACGTGATGGGACCAGATGCCATGATCTTCGTTTTCTGAATGTTGAGCTTTAAGCCAGCTTTTTCACTCTCCAGTTTCACTTTCATCAAGAGGCTTTTTAGTTCCTCTTCACTTTCTGCCATAAGGGTGGTGTCATCTGCATATATGAAGTTATTGATATTTCTCCCAGAAATCTTGATTCCAGCTTGTGTTTTTTCCAGTCCAGCGTTTCTCATGATGTACTCTGCATATAAGTTAAATAAACAGGGTGACAATATACAGCCTTGATGTACTCCTTTTCCTATTTGGAACCAGTCTGTTGTTCCATGACCAGTTCTAACTGTTGCTTCCTGATCTGCATATAGGTTTCTCAAGAGGCAGGTCAGGTAGTCTGGTATTCCCATCTCTTTCAGATTTTTCCACAGTGTATAGTGATCCACACAGTCAAAGGCTTTGGCATAGTCAATAAAGCAGAAATAGATGTTTTTCTGGAACTCTCTTCCTTTTTCCATGATCCAGCAGATGTTGGCAATTTGTTCTCTGGTTCCTCTGCCTTTTCTAAAACCAACTTGAACATCTGGAAGTTCATGGTTCATGTATTGCTGAAGCCTGGCTTGGAGAATTTTGAGCATTACTCAGCTGTTAAAAAGAATGTATTTGAATCAGTTCTAATGAGGTGGATAAAACTGGAACCTATTATACAGAGTGGAGTAAGTCAGAAAGAAAAACACCAATACAGTATATTATCACATATATATGGAATTTAGAAAGATGGTAATGATCACCCTATATGCGAGATAGCAAAAGAGACACAGATATAAAGAACAGACTTTTGGACTCTGTGGGAGAAGGTAAGGGTGGGATGATTTGAGAGAATAGTATTGAAACGTGTATCTTACCATATGTGAAAGAGATCATTAGTCCAAGTTCAATGCAAGAAACAGGACACTCAAAGCTGGTGCACTGAGATGACCCTGAGGGATGGGATGGGGAGGGAAATGGGTGGGGAGTTCAGGATGGAGGACACATGTACACCCATGGCTGATTCATGTCAGTTTAGTTCAGTTGCTCAGTAGTGTCTGACACTTTGTGACCCCATGAACTGCAGCACGCCAGGCCTCCCGGTCCATCACCAACTCCCAGAGTCTACCCAAACTCATGTCCATTGAGTTGATGATGCCATCTAACCATCTCATCCTCTGTCATTCCTTTCTCCTCCTCCCCTCAGTCTTTCTCAGCATCAGGGTCTTTCGAATGAGTCAGCTCTTCACATCAGGTGGCCAAAGTATTGGAGTTTCAGCTTTATCATCAGTCCTTCCAATGAACACCCAGGACTGATCTCCTTTAGGATGGACTGGTTGGATCTCCTTGCTGTCCAGGGGACTCTCAAGAGTCTTCTCCAACACCACAATTCAAAAGGATCAATTCTTTTGTGCTCAGCTTTCTTTATAATCCAACTCTACATTCACACATGACCACTGGAAAAACCATAGCCCTGACCAGACAAACAATGTATGGCGAAAACCACTACAATATTGTAAAGTAATTAGCCTCCAACTAAAATAAATTAATTTTTTAAGTTATGATTCAATATATTGTATACCTATAACATATAATATTATATAGCAAGTATACTTCAATTTTTTAAAAATCAATGAAAATTGGTGAGTGCTTAGGGAAAAGAAAAAAGTATACAAAGACGTTTTTTAAAAACCTTTGGTTCTTTGGACAAATATTTCCCGGACTTCTAAATTACAAAACATGAAATTCTAAAATTTTAAAACTAGATATTCAGACATCTAAACTGCAAAGGAATCTGACCATGGGCATGTCTGTTTGAGTTCTACTATTCATATGCCTGAACATGTACTTCAGCTTGAAACTAGGAATACATGGTGACTGTAAGAGAAATAACATCTTTTTCAAGCTGAATGAGTAAGTTTCTGGCTAAATGAGCTGATCTTTTGAGTTAAATCATTTGTATTTGTCTACCTAAAGACTGGAACATACATTCTAAATATTGATTTAAGTAGAATTAATGCCAATCTTTTGTTGCTAGCAATATATAATTATACATTCATTTTCTACATAGAGCCATTTCTTGTTTGTGATCATTAATTGCATTAATCACAATACTAAATTCATTTGCTATATTTCACAATACAGAAATAAAAATTAACTTAGCAATCCTTTGAAAAACTTATAATTTTTATTTCTAATTTGTCTTCTTTAATCTTATTTCCTTGCTTCCAAACAAGCTGAGGTCTATGGACTTTTCAAAGGTTTCTCCTTATGTGTCTTGCAACTCCTGTCTCTTCACTGTGGCAGCAACCCCTCTCTCTTCATTCCCTGCATCTCTTCACCTTCCTCACTCAATTGCAGCTCACTGGCCTCCATGCTGTTTGCACGCCAGGATGCTCCTGCCTGATGGTTTCACATTTACTGTTTGACTTTTGCTTTTTCCTGGAATGATCTTCTCACCAGATATCCACATCTGGATGACTACCTCCCATCCTGCCTTTAAATCTTCTTCAGTGGAAACTGCTCAAAAACTGCTCCCCATATCTTACACTTATCCTGCTCTACTTTTTCAAAGCATCACATTCTAACAAACTAAATAATTTACTTTTTATTTTGTTTGTTGTTTATATTTTCTCTCTGCTCCTCTACAATGAAAGCTCCATGAGGGCAGGGAGCTTTGTCTTATTTCCTGATATATTTCAAAAGCCTAAAACAGTGCCTGACATATAAAGTGAAAGTGAAAGTCGGTCAGGTGAGTCTGACTCTTTGCAACCCAATGGACTATATAGTCCATGGAATTCTCCAGGCCAGAATACTGTTCCCTTCTCCAGGGGATCTTACCAACCCAGGGATCAAATTCAGGTCTCCCACATTGCACGCAGATTCTTTACCAGCTGAACAGACTCAAAAAATATTAGCTACATGAAAAAGCATCTCATTAAAATAAATTCTTAGAGTGAAACTTCTTAGTCAAACAGTAGGCAAATCTCAAAATTCAGATGCTTATTAGTAAATTAAGAAGTAAATTAAAATCCTTCCTTCAAAGATTGCTTAAGCCAACAAAAATGTATGGTCTTAAAATAGAAGTGCTTTAACACTCTGCAGAGGACTCACTTCCTCTCAACTGTTACTCCTCTTATGAAAACCAGCTACAATAATGTACAAAACTCCATCACTGAGGAGCAACAAACATCTTCCAACTTTGATCTACTCATCCAACAAAGGTGCTTAAAAATAAAAGGTAAGGACAGACCATCACTGATCTGGGGCTTCCCGGGTGACACTAGTGGTAAAGAATCTGTCTGCCAGTGGAGAAGATGCAAGAGACGTGGATCCAACACCTGGGTGGGGAAGATCCCCTGGACTAAGAAAGGCAGTATTCTTGCCTGGAAAATTCCATGGACAGAGGAGCCTGGCAGGCTACAGTCTATGAGGCTGCAAAGAGTCAGACACAACTGAACACACACTGATACAGATGCAATAGCCGTACCTCAGGTGTTTTATTCAATGGACCTTCTCATATACGCAAAACCCAGAGAACACTGTCCTTACCTGCCCTTTCAGATTGTATTCATTGCTAGTTTAGACATATCTGGTTCCAAGCTAGGATCCTAAATCTTATCCTGGAGCCAGCCTTCTGCTAACCTATCTGCCTTGTCTGACATGGAGGCCTCTTCTTGTCTTTTTTCCTCCATATTGTTCTGACAATAGAAACAGTGACAGACTTTATTTTCTTGTACACCAAATTACTGCAGATGGTGACTGCAGCCATGAAATTAAAAGATGCTTGCTTCTTGGAAGAAAAGTGATGACAAACCTAGACAACATATTAAAAAGCAGAGACATTACTTTGCTAACAAAGCTATGGTTTTTCAAGGAGTCATGTATGGATGTGAGAGTTGACTATAAAGAAAGCTGAGTGCTGAAGAACTGATGCTTTTGAACTGTGGTGTTGGAAAAGACTCTTGAGAGTCCCTTGGACTGATAGGAGATCCAACGAGTCAATCCTAAAGGAAATCAGTCCTGAATATTCATTGGAAGGACTTATGCTGAAGCTCCAATATTCTGGCCACTTGATACAAAGAGCTGACGTATTAGAAAAGATCCTGATGCTGGGAAAGATTGAAGGCAGGAGGAGAAGGAAACTCCAGAGGACGAGATGGTTGGATAATATCACCAACTCAATGGACATGAGTTTGAGCAAGCTCCGGGAGTTGGTGATGAACAGGAAAGCCTGGCGTGCTGCAGTCCATGGGGTCACAAAGAGTCAGACACAACTGAGCGACTGAACAGCAACAATAACAATTGCTCTGACACTCAGGAGGTGGGCCTCTAAATTCAGAGCACCCATGATCTCTCTTTCTATAGAATCCACGTTCTTTAATCTATCATGGTAGCTGACCTGCCCTCAACAATTATACTCCATATTCAAACAACTATAAATAAAATATAAATGGAAATATATATATATATGTAACACATAATTTATACATACCCCCAAACTGTATGTGTTCCTACTATCCTTCCCAGTTACAGTTATTAACACATATATCTACATCTCCTTCTCGTTCTTCCTAAGCCTAATTCCTATTTGACATTCATTGCATATTTCAGAGTCCTTTCTCTACTTTAGCATCTCTCCCATTACTGAGAAAAGTCAAACTTGCCCTAACTTGTTGTTTACTTGTTTTGACTATTTGAATCTGTGAAGCAATGAAACTAAAACTACTCTCTTTGTCACATGCCAAATGGTACTCCAGCTTTGCAATCCTCCATACATCTTGTGTTCCATCATGCAAGGGCGCACTCAATGTGAGATGAACATTCATCTCACAAACATTCTAGTGACAGAGTCAGCATAACTGCCACATTAATCCAACCAGATGCACACAGATTCAAGTAACCATTAACTCCCTGATGTGCTACAATCCAGCACTGACGTATTTTTTCTCAAAGCATATCCATACATTAGGTACCCTCCTTCACCATCCTACACTAACTCCATCACTGCAGATTCCATCCCAACCTCCCCTTTCTCCAAAAGAAAGCACAAACTAATACTGATTTAGTGGATCACCTCAGATTCCCTTGCTATTTTCACTTCTAAGTCTCCCTGAACATAAGTTCACCTGCCCTTGTCTTATTCTTATGGCATCTTTGTTTTCTGTTAATTCCTGATCATCTTTTTACAAAGGACCCACAGCCAGACTTAAGGGTGACAGCTGGTTTTCCTTGTTCCCCTTTCACTTACCTTCTCTGGCTTCCAGGCTGCATCCAGCTGCCTCAGGTAGCCCACCATTGTAGAACCTCCACTCACCCCTCCCATTTTAGGTGATACTATTTCTATAAAAGCCTCTGGCTACACCAGCACCACCATCAATCTGTGACCTGTAACTCTTCTATGTAAGGTTAGAAACTTCAGACAAGGAAAACAGATCACAAATTACCAACAAGCTGGGGTCTCTTTGGGATAGGTGGGATAAATCATATCAGAAACAGACGCTCTGACTTGATAATATTCAAATTTGGTTATTTTTTTTTCTTTAGAGACACAGCCCAAGTCTCCCCACTCTCATCATTATATCTGAAAACTGAGATTTTCAATGCCAATAAATTATCTTTTCAAACTTTTCTCCTGGCTAACAATATGTGCTGCAGTATTAGAATTTGATATCCTCTACTTAGCATAGGCTTGCAATCACTGGGTCTTAGTTTCACAGTACTTAGTTTGCACAGCTCACTGGCTGTGAGAACTTCTGCAAGTTGCCTCAGTGTTCTTGGACTTTCTTTCCTAGTGTAAAATGGAATTAATAACTGTAGCCTTTGGGTATCTGGTCACAGTTTAATAACAGAACTATATATAAATGTGTAGGCAGAGTTTAGAGAATTCAATAAGGAAAAATGCAGAGTCCAAAAGGCTGTTCTATACATCAGTGTCTCTTTTGCTATTTTGTATACAGGGTTATTGTTACCATCTTTCTAAATTCCATATATATGTGTTAGTATACTGTATTGGTGTCTTTCTTTCTGGCTTACTTCACTCTGAGAGAGGGTGGGATGATTTGGGAGAATGGCATTGAAATAAGTATAATATCATATATGAAACGAGTCACCAGTCCAGGTTCGATGCCTGATACCGGATGCCTGGGGCTGGTGCACTGGGACAACCCAGAGGGATGGTATGGGGAGGGAGGAAGGAGGAGGGTTCGGGATGGGGAACACATGTGTACCTGTGGCAGATTCATTTTGATACATGGCAAAACCAATACAATATTGTAAAGTTAAATAAAATAAAAATAAAATTTTAAAAAAATAAGGAAAAATGCAGTGCCCAGGGTTACTAATGGCAGGAGTACTATTCCTGGGCCCAAGAGGCAAAAGACAGAGCAACTACCAGAACCAGAGAGCTGAGGGAGATCTTGGTCAGAGAAAGTAGCCAACCCAGTATAACAGAGCAGGCAGAGAGCTGGGCAGACAATACACTGACACCACTCTCCTTTCTTTTCCCAGATGCTACTGGCATCTTCCATTGGCTGAACTCAACTGGAAGCCAGAGGGTAAAGGAATCCAGTAGAAACATCCATGAGTCAGCTTCTGGAACACTGAAGTAGGAAGTAAAAGGTGAGGCATGGATCTGGAGGGGAAGCAGAAGAGATCCATCCCAGGACATATTTTCTCCTTATCATCCATTCTGACCATTTATCTGGATGGAAAAAAAAAAAAAAAAACCACCCATGTCCCTAATATAGATGACAAACCATTAGCTATTATATTATTGCCGAATGAGGCCAGACACTCACCTAAAGTATAAAACATTAGCACTCTAAATGGAAGAGTACAGAGGGAGGCAGGAAAAAAAAAAAGCTAATTAATGTGAAATTTAGGTGCTATGGTCACTGCCTTTATAAATAGCCATGAAGCTGTTAATCACCACTTCCTTTTCCACCACCAGTTTTGTTTAACTTACCTTCTGCAACACCCAGGAATAGAAAGTGTGACTCAGACCTTCATTTATGAGTCCGAATTGGTCCAAACCTATTGAGTTGTCACAGTTTTCCATTGACCATTACTACTGCCCAAAATGAGCACTAAAGGATATCCAAGCAGACTCCCTAGGTTACAGAAACAGCCCTCTTTGCCCTGATCACAGAGCAGCATCCCACTTCTTCCTTGGTATTCAGGCTCATTCACTATGGCAGGTACAGTGACCTCTTTTTGACCTCTTTTTCTGCCTGTTGCTATGATGCCAGAGTATCCAGAGAGCTGAACTTTCAGTTCAAGACTATGACTGTGTTCTCTGATGGAAGCACTTCTCCAGTGGGCATTTCTCTCCTGGACTTCCAAATCCATCAAGCCCAAAACTACGTACATGGGAAGAAAAACAACTATAGCATGTCATTTGGTGTAAATGTGAGAAAGGTGACTCCAGCCTCCCAAAGCTTGCATTCCAGAGCCCCATATTTTGACTAAGGAGACTAACATATGTGGGCTAATGGTTCAAGATAAACACCACTATCTGTATATATACATATAGCACTGAACCTTACAGGGTGTTGTATCAGAGCTGGTAATGTGACTGCTCCTAGGTCATGAGGGTGAGAGGTAAAATCAAAGAATTCTCTGAGCACAAACCCTTCCTTGCCCTTTCTCTGCTGTAAATTATGCCCCAATAGGGGAGGAAATGTTGTGTGGAACAATGCGGTCATGGAAACAGCACTCTGTGAGTCTGTAACTGGTGATGCAGGAAGAGGCACTGTGGGCAGGGGAACAAATCTGTCCCAGTATATGTGTCCACTCTGATGGGATCAAAACACTGCCTCTTCAAGGCTGAAAGAGGACTGACATAGTCAATGTATTACCACATGACTGTAAGGTATACCTGGGCAATGATACCAAGTAAGGGATCAGCCCTGGTAAGGAAACGACCATGTTTCTGAGCTCATGCAGAACTTCCAGTACGGCTATCATTGCTGTATTTGCACATAGATTCAACACGAGATGGAGGAAGAGTCCGTTTTCCCCTGCAAAAAAAAAAAAAAAAAAAAAAGATGGAGGAAGAGGCAGATGGACAGCCATTTTGCTCTGCTGGTTACTGAGGGCCTCCTCCACTGCAGATGCCCTCAGGTGGCATAGAAGAGAGGTACAAGGTCCCTGTGCTCCGTGCCCACTGCGAGAGGAGCATCACACACCTTGCTCTCACACCTCCTTCCTAACAGACTCTAGCTCTGGCCCTGAACCATCTGCTCCATAACTAGAGGGGAGGAGGAACTCTTCTTCAAAGTGGCCACTGAATCTGTCTGATTTTCCACTCATTTTAGAGTTCAACATTCAAGTGCTTCATTTTTTCCTTATCTCATTCCTCTGACAAGAAGTTTGTGAATATCCAATCTTAGAATCTCGCTTTAAGAAGAATGAATTCTAGGGCCACTCTAAATCCAATGACTTTATCAGTCAAGGCACAATCAAGCTGGGTAACTAAGGAGAATTAAAGAGATGCAGGGAGGGGCTTAACGCAAGCAACAGGGAATGAATAAATACTAATATAATCAAAGGAGGTGGGACCCAGGAGGGAGAGGTATCAGGGAACGACAAGAATATTTAAGGAAACCTATTATATGCCAAACCCTTTTTTTTTTTCACCTTATATAATCCTCACAACACAAAGCAGACATTATTGTTTTGTAAGTGGGAGCCTCAGAGAGTCAAGAGGAGAAGAAAATGGCAACCCACTCCAGTACTCTTGCCTGGAAAATCCCATGGACAGAGGAGTCTGGTAGGCTACAGTCTATGGGGTCACAAAGAGTCAGACATGACTGAGAAACTTCACTTTCACTTTCAGAGAGTCAAGAAGCTTGCCCAAAGTCCACAGCTACCCAGCAGGAAAGCCAGAAGGCGAATCTAAGAATTTCTGACACCCCAGCCCCTGTCCTTTCCCCTGCCTCATCCCTCAGGAGAAGTACTAGAATCTCTTCCCTCCTGGTACAGACCCACTTCCTGCTCCTTTCCTTTCTCTGTCCGGTTTCTTTACTGACCCTTTTCCCATTACTTAGTTTGTCCACTCTAAACTGCCCAGTTAAACACTAACACCTCAATTCCTTCCTCTCTGCTAGCATTCTGCTTTGGCCTAGGCCTTAAAGAAGACCCAGAAAATAAAGTCTCAGATGGAGGCTTTTTCTCATAAACATCTAAAAATCATATTAACATAATGTTTAACAACATCTAATAATTGCATAAAGACCACACACATACACACACATTTACTTGTCATTCACTGTAGCAAAATGTCTTAAGGTTCTATTGTTGTCATCTATGTTTTGCGTAAAGGAGGATAAATTAGTGAATAAATCCTGGCCCTCATGGGTTTATAGTCTATTAGGTGAGGAAGATGTTAGGGAGGAAGCAGACAATAAATAAAATAAACACAAGCAAACACATGGTGTGTTAGATGGTGATAAGAAGGAAAGACAGTGGGTGGGGGGAGAGGAGAGGGACAGCTGTGAGAAGGTGATGTTTCAACAAAGCCTGAAAGGGAAGAGGGAGTCCTCACGTATTTAGGTGGGAAGAGCATTTGGAGACAGCAAATGCAGAGGTCCTGAGCAGGGAACACACCAGACATCCATGAAAAATAGCAAGGAAGCTAGTGTGGCTGAAGAAGAGTGATTCAGGGAGGGCCTTGTGAGATAGTCAAAGAGGCAATAAGGGCCAGACTGTGCAATGCCTTATAGCATTAGGAGTTTGGCTTTTACTCTGAGACAGGCAGGCATAAAGGCTGAAACCAAAAAGGAACATGATTTGACTTCCCTTTTAAGAGAATCACTCTGGCTGTTTATTTAGAATGGATTGTAGGAGTACAAAGGCAGAAAGGGAAAGACCAGTTAAGAAGCCATTGAAAATACACACACACTCCAATCTACTGATAGGAATTTAATCATCTGTTCCTTTTCTCATTTAATAAATATTTATTTGGGGATTCATTATCTGCAAAGAACTATAACTGATAATTATATAAACCTTCTAGCCCACTGCTACCCCTAACCAAGAAAAGGAGACTGCTATAGACTGAACATTTGCATCCTCCCAAATTCATACGTTGGAACGTTATCCCAGTATGAGAGTATTTGGACGGGGCCTTTGACAGGTGACAGAGTCATAGGACAAGAGCCCTCATGAATAGGACTACTGCCCTCATAAAAGAGGCCCCAAAGAGGTCCCTTGTATCTTCTACCATGTGAAGACACAGCAAAAAGAGCTCACCAGGAAGTAGCCCTTCACCAGACACCAAATCTACCAGAGCCTTGATCTTGGATTTTGCAGCCTTCAGAACTGTGAGAAATAAATGTGTTGTTTTATAAGTCACCCAGTCTTTGGTATCTGTTCAATTCAGTTCAGTTCAGTCGCTCAGTCATGTCAGACTCTTTGAGACCCATGAACAGCAGCACACCAGGCCTCCCTGTCCATCACCAACTTCCAGAGTTCACCCAAACTCATGTCCCTTGAGTCAGTGATGCCATCCAGCCTTCTCATCCTCTGTCGTCCCCTTCTCCTGCCCCCAATCCCTCCCAGCATCACGGTCTTTTCCAATGAGCCAACTCTTCGCACGAGGAGGCCAAAGTATTGAAGTTTCAACTTCAGCATCAGTCCTTCCAATGAACACCCAGGACTGATTTCCTTTAGGATGGACTGGTTGGATCTCCTTGTAGCCCAAGGGACTCTCAAGAGTCTTCTCCAACACCACAGTTCAAAAGCATCAATTCTTCAGCTCTCAGCTTTCTTCACAGTCCAATTTTCACATCCATACATGACCACTGGAAAAACCACAGCCTTGACTAAACAGATCTTTGTTGGCTAAGTAATGTCTCTGCTTTTTAATATGCTATCTAGATTGGTCATAACTTTCCTTCCAAGGAGTAAGCATCTTTTAATTTCATGGCTGCAATCACCATCTGCAGGGATTTTGGAGCCCAAAAAAATAAAGTCTGACACTGTTTCCGCTGTTTCCCCATCTATTTCCCATGAAGTGATGGGACCAGATGCCATGATCTTCGTTTTCTGAATGTTGAGCTTTAAGCCAAGTTTTTCACTCTCCTCTTTCACTTTCATCAAGAGGCTTTTTAGTTCCTCTTCATTTTCTGCCATAAGGGTGGAAAGTGAAAGTGAAGTTGCTCAGTCATGTCCGACTCTTTACGACCCTGTGGACTGTAGACTACTAGGCTCCTCCCTCCATGGGATTCTCCAGGCAAGAGGACTGGAGTGGGTTGCCATTTCCTTCTCCAGGGGATCTTCCCCACCCAGGGATCAAACCTGGGCCGCCTGCATTCTAGGCAGACACTTTAACCTCTGAGCCACCAGGGAAGCCCATAAGGGTGGTGTCATTTGCATATCTGAAGTTATTGATATTTCTCCCAGCAATCTTGATCCCAGCTTGTGTTTCCTCAAGCCCAGCATTTCTCATGATGTACTCTGCATATAAGTTGAATAAGCAGGGTGACGATATGCAGCCTTGACGTACTCCTTTTCCTATTTAGAACCAGTCTGTTGTTCCATGCCCAGTTCTAACTGTTGCTTCCTGACCTGCATATAGGTTTCTCAAGAGGCAGGTCAGGTGGTCTGGTATTCCCATCTCTTTCATAATTTTCCACAGTTTATTGTGATCCACACAGTCAAAGGCTTTGGCATAGTCAATAAAGCAGAAATAGATGTTTTTCTGGAACTCTCTTGCTTTTTTGATGATCCAGCAGATGTTGACAATTTGATCTCTGGTTCCTCTGCCTTTTCTAAAACCAGTGTGAACATCTGAAAGTTTATGGTTCACGTATTGCTGAAGCCTGGCTTGGAGATTTGAGCATTACTTTACTAGTGTGTGAGATGAGTGCAATTGTGCGGTAGTTTGAGCATTCTTTGGTATTGCCTTTCTTTGGGATTCGAATGAAAACTGACCTTTTCCAGTCCTGTGGCCACTGCTGAGTTTTCCAAATTTGCTGGCATATTGAGTGCAGCACTTTCACAGCATCATCTTTCAGGATCTGGAATAGCTCAACTGGAATTCCATCACCTCCACTAGCTTTGTTCGTAGTGATGCTAAGGCCCACTTGACTTCACATTGGGTTAGTCCAAAAGGCCTAGTATTTACAACTATTATAAAGCACACATCTTGCCTACTAGGAAGACCTGACAAAGCCTTGAAAGAATTTTTGCCTCCTTAATGCTTATCAAAGTAAAGACACACAACAAAAGAGACCAACTTTCAGGATTGTCACACAATCAGTTTATTACATTTGATATTCTCAAAACTGCTGCATGTTTCCGAAGTAAAACTGTAGCATTCATAGAAATATGACTGCAGCCCTTTAAAAAGACACAGATAATATCAGCAATTATTTTTATTGAAAGAGGAGATTTCCATGGAATTCAAGAGAGAACTGCAGTCATTGTTGCTATTAGAAAATATACTGAAACATTATTCAATGTTTTTACATCTTAAGATTCCAGGAAAAGGAGTTTGTTTTTAAACACCACTAAGATGATCTGAAGGCTCAAAGCTCCACAGTAATCCTGATGCTGCCTAGGACTGAGGTTACACAATAAGAATTTCTAATTAGAAAGCAAGCAGAACAGAGAAGTGTGAAGCAGAATCACTGGGTTTTTTTAGCTTTGGCAGGTTTGTTGTCTTGAAGCATTGACTTTAGAAACTGCATATATGTTCTCTGCTCCTGGAATCCTAAGAAGCTAAAACAGATCATTTCTATTGTGGTGTCCTCTGGTTTAAGGTAAGAGGCTGTGGGAAGGGAAGAAATAAACAACATTCTGGGAAGAAGTATGATGCTGCAGGTTGAATACCATCTTTTCACACTAATGCCTTGTTAATGAAGTTTCCTTTCTCATCTCTCCTCAACTGGCTTGTGCTTATTTATCCCTCAAGAGTCCTCTTGGGCACATCTGCAGCAGTCTTCAACAAACAATGAACCTCCTTGAACCTCTCTAGAATCTTGTGAGGCTATCTTACCACTTACCATAAACTGTATTTGTCTTGTCCATTACAGTAAAAGCCCCTTGATGAAAAGCATCCTGTCTTACTCATCTTTGTCCTCATAGAACCCAGTCTGGTATTTTAAAAATAATGTGTTCAATAAATGTTTTGAATAGGATTAACAACTTAAACCTAAGGGTTGACACCATAAAACTCTCAGAAGAAAACATAGGGGAAAAAAAAGAAAACATAGAAAGAATCTTCTTGACACTGATCTTGGTAATGATGTTTTTTAGATGTAACACCAAAAAGCACAAGCAACAAAAGCAAAAATCAAGAAATGGGACTACATCAACTAAAGAGCTTCTAAAGAAAGAATCAATGGAATAAAAAGGCAACTACAGAATGTGAGAAAATATTTGCAAATCATATATTGGATAAAGGGTTACTATCAAAAATATATAAAGAAATCATACAAATCAATAATAACAAATTTAAAATCTAATTTAAAAATGGGCAGAGGAACTAAAGAAATACTTTCCCAAAGAAGATATTCAACAGATATGTGAAAAGATTTTCAACATCACTAGTCATCAGGAAAAGACAAATCCAAACCACAGAGAAATATTACCTCCCATCCATTATAATAGCTATTATTAAAAAGACAAGAGAGTGTGTGGATAAAAAGAAATCTTTATTCACGATTAGTGGGAATGTAAATTGGTTTAACAACTATGGAAAACAGTATACAGTTTCCTCAAAAAGTTTAAATTAAAGTTACTATATGATCTAGCAGTTCTGCTGCTGCTGCTTCTGCTGCTGCGTCACTTTAGTCATGTCTGACTCTGTGTGACCCCATAGATGGCAGCCCACCAGGCTTCCCATCCCTGGGATTCTCCAGGCAAGACTGGAGTGGGTTGCCATTTCCTTCTCCAATGCATGAAAGTGAAAAGTGAAAGTGAAGTCGCTCAGTCGTGTCCAACTCTAGCGACCCCATGGATCGCAGCCTACCAGGCTCCTCTGTCCATGGGATTTTCTAGGCAAAAGTACTGGAGTGGGGTGCCATTGCCTTCTCTGGTATAAATCCAAATAAAATTAAAGCAGGATGTTGAAGAGAGAAATGCACTCTCATGTTTATTTCAGCACTATTCACAATAACCAAGATGTGGAAAAACTTGTGTCCATCAATGAATGACTGGATAAAGAAGATGTGGTACATATATACGGAATATTATTCAGTCATGAGAAAGAATATTGTGCCATTTAAGACAACATAGATGGATCTTGAGGGCATTATGCTAAGTGAAATAAGTCAGATAGAGAAAGAAAAATACTGTCTGATGTTACTTGTGTGTGAAATCTGAGAAAACATAACTTGAAAAAAGAGTAGAACGCTGGATGGGGATTTGGGGAATGGGATTTGGGTGAACTGGGAAGATATTGATTAAAGATACAAACTTACAACCACTAGATACTTAAGTCCTGGAGATCTAACAAACTCCATAGTGATTTTAGAGACAGTACTCTATTATAACTGTCAAAGAAACTAGATCTCAATTGTTCCTGTCACATACACACACAAAATGATAACTATGTGATGTGACAGGAGTGTTATCTAAAGCTACAGTGATAACCATATTGCAATATAAAAATAGATCTAATCAACATATTGTATACTTAAACTTATACAATGAAATATGTCAATTATATCTCAAAAAGTTAAATATTGATTAAGTAACTAAACTGATATGACAATGGTATTTTCCAATTGATACCCAGAAATATTCTAGTATCTCCTAATATGTATCCTGAAAATACTTATAATATTTTGCTCTTGGGCTCTCTATCCAATTATCCTTTCATTCCCCTTAGCAATAAACAAAATGCTTACTTCAGTTTGCCTTCCAAGCTGGCTGAATTATGCTGTCTACATCGTGATTTCCATCAACTTCATTTTCTACTACCAACTCAGTTGTATAAAAGTAACAGAAACTGCACATTCTATTGGTCTCAGGAAAGAACACTCAAATTCTGTCTTTTTTGGGTCTCTTTTTACTTTCATTCTAATATATTGTCTTCAAATCAAAAATTTTAAAGCTATGAGAAAAGAGAAAGCTACCATTACATTTAACATTGTTTTATTTTATTGTGACCTCTTATGTTCCGTATTTCATTATAATACCTCTCCTATCTCTCTTCAACTCCTCCTCAAGATTTTCAGTTTGATCAATTTTATAGTCTCCCAAGTCCTAAATCTAGAATCTACCATTGACTTTTCCCTCTCCACAAAATATTTAATCAGTTTCTATATCCTCCAATTCTCCCTTCACAGACTCGCTCATATCTGTCCTTTCCTTTCCACTGTAATTGCTCAGCTCAGCTACTACAACAGCCTCCTAAAGAGTCTCCCTGATTTCGACCTCTTCCCCTTCTGGGTAACAACAAGATCAACCTTCTTAAAACATCCTCAAGAGCATGTCACATCTGTGTATTTAAAGACTTCTGTGGGGTCTTCCTTGGTGGCTTAGTAGTAAAGAATCCACCTGCCAGTGCAGGAGACACAGGTTCAATTCCTGATCGGGGAAGATCTCATATGCCCCGGGGCAACTGAGCCTGTGCACCACAACTATTTGAGCCTGTGATCTATAGCCCAGGAGCTGCAACTTCTGAGCCCACATGTGGCAGTTACTGAAGCTACATGCCTAGAGCCCGTGCTCTCCAACAGAAGCCACTACAATGAGAAGTTCACCACAATTAGAGAAAGCCCATATGGTCAAATAATTAATTAATTAAAAAAGACTTCTTTGGTTTCTTTGTCTGATATCCAATGCCTACATGACCTATGTTGGTTCACAAAATGGGGACTTCCCCAGGTGAAATATGTAACTGGCCCCCTTGCACAGAATCTTACCATGGGATTCTCTAGTCTATTTTCCTATCCATTGTGACAAACTTTCTGTTGAGAAGTTTAAAACAACTTAAACCTCCTCCACTATTTGAAAGACAGTTGTCCATTTGATACCCCAACAAATTTTGTATCAACAAGACAAAACCTTTTGTTGCACTAAAACTGGAATTTGGAGGATTGTTCATTACTACAGTTCAGTCTATCCTGACATACATAGAGTCAGAGGGTAGCTCATTTCCTGAGATGAGATAAGCAAGACTTTTCAGAAGGTAAGATGAATTCATAGACATCAGTTTCCAAGTTCCAGTTCCAAGGAAGCTATATGCATTTAGGGTGTGTGAACAGTCAGTCACAGCATTGTGACCTCAGGAAAATAACTAGATGTAAATGTCTTGATTTATGCAATGAGGATTGACGTAGGCTATCTCCAAGGTTCTTTTTAGCTCTAAGGTTATCAGGAAAGTTTGAAATTCCACATTCTCTTTGAAGACTATTTCAAATGAAAGTATATGCAGACAATATTCAGTTAATTGGCATAACTCATTTTTATTAAATTATTTGTGTAAGGTAAAGTCAGCCCTACAAGAACAGAGTCTTACATTTGTTCACTGAAAATCTCTTTTATTCCTATAAAATAGGAATGTCTCAATAAAGAGGCTAAAAGCTTTTCAATGTCAGAAGTCTTATGTATGCGCTATACATGAAATATTTGGGCTAAATACTGGTCTTTGGGTTAAAAAAAATTAATCTAAGCATAATTTATAAAATGACTCCTTTTAAAATCATTGACTCCCCTAGAATTGTGTCTCTAATGAAAAAAAGCCTTCAGATCAGATCAGATCAGATCAGTCGCTCAGTCGTGTCCGACTCTTTGCGACCCCATGAACTGCAGCACGCCAAGCCTCCCTGTCCATCACCAGCTCCCGGAGGTCACTCAGACTCACATCCATCGAGTCAGTGATGCCATCCAGCCATCTCATCCTCTGTCGTCCCCTTCTCCTCCTGCCCCCAATCCCTCCCAGCATCAGTCTTCTCCAATGAGTCAACTCTTCGCATGAGGTGGCCAAAATACTGGAGTTTCAGCTTTAGCATCATTCCTTCCAAAGAAATCCCAGGGCTGATCTCCTTCAGAATGGACTGGTTGCATCTCCTTGCAGTCCAAGGGACTCTCAAGATGGGGAAAAAATACTATGACCAGCTGAGCTAAAGGGTATCTTACCTTTCCTTCACATGTGTAGCCAGTCAGATATTTTCCTCTTAATGAGATATTGCCTCAAAATATATTTCTCAGAAGCCTTTTACAGTTTTAGTCTCCACATAACACTAAGGCTTTTAGCTGCATCTGACAAACTTACCTATAAATTTTTGTCGTTGCAAAATATGGTGTACATATATTCTAAGTTGGCTAAAATCCAACTGATTTTTTACAAAGTAATAACCACTTAATTTATTATATTTTAATTCTTATTTAAACATTAATTTAAATTGTTAAGGATTAACACAATGACTCAGTCCCTCACCTATTAAGGTCTTTATTCAAATGTCACTTTTTCAGTAAGTCTCTTCCTGAGTGCACTATTTAAACATCAAAGTCTCCCTACTCCAAGGATACACAATCTCCCTCTCCTGCTATATGTTCCTCCATAGCCTTTATCACATTCTAACAATACACTATTTTACTTACTTATCACTTGTGTAGTCTCATTAGAATATAAGTTCCTTGAGGATAGGAATCTCATGTCCATATCTGTACCTTAAGAACTCAGAAGATTATCTGGTACATAGTTCAGCTCAGTTCAGTCATGCAGTCGTGTCCAACCCTTTGCAACTTCATGCACTGCAGTACGTCAGGCTTCACTGCCCATCACCAATCCCAGGGCTTACTCACTCATGTCTGTTGAGTCGGTGATGCCATCCAACCATCCCATCCTCTGTCGTCCCCTTCTCCTCCCACCTTCAATCATTCCTAGCATCAAGGTCTTTTCAAATGAGTCAGTTCTTCACATCAGGTGGCCAAAGTATTGGAGCTTCCGCATCAGTCCTTCCAATGAATATTCAGGACTGATTTTCTCTAGGATGGACTGGTTGGATCTCCTTGCAGTCCAAGGGACTCGCAAGAGTCTTCTCAAACACAACAGTTCAAAAGCATCATTCTTTGGCACTCAGCTTTCTTAATAGTCCAACTCTCATATCCATACATGACTACTGGAAAAACCAAAGCTTTGACTAGATGGACCTTTGCTGGCAAAGTAATGTCTCTGCTTTTGAATATGCTATCTAGGTTGGTCATAACTTTTCTTCCAAGGAGCAAAGCATCTTTTAATTTCATGGCTGCAGTCACCATCTGCAGTGATTTTTGAGCCCCTCAAAATTAAGTCTGTCACTGTTTCCATTGTTTCCCCATCTATTTGCCATGAAAGGATGGGGCCAGATGCCATGATCTTAGTTTTCTGAATGTTGAGTTTTAAGCGAACTTTTTCACTCTCCTCTTTCACTTTCATCAAGACACTCTTTAGCTCTTCTTCACTTTCTGCCATAAGAGTGGTGTCATCTGCTTATCTAAGGTTATTGATATTTCTCCCGGCAATCTTGATTCCAACTTGTGCTTCATCCAGCCCAGCATTTCTCATGATGGACACTGCATATAAGTTAAATAAGCAGGGTGACAATATACAGCCTTGACGTACTCTTTCCCAATTTGAACCAGTCTGTTGTTCCATGTCCAGTTCTAACTGTTGCTTCCTGACCTGCATACAGATTTCTCAGGAAGCAGGTCAGGTGGTCTGGTATTCCCATCCCTCTAAGAATTTTCCACAGTTTATTGTGATCCACACAGTCAAAGGCTTTGGCATAGTCAATAAAGCAGAAGTAGATGTTTTTCAGGAACTCTCTTGTTTTTTCAAAGATCCAACGGATGTTGGCAATTTGATCTTTGGTTCCTCTGCCTTTTCTAAATCCAGCTTGAACATCTGGAAGTTCACAGTTCACGTACTGTTGAAGCCTGGCTTGGAAAATTTTGAGCATTACTTTGCTAGCATGTGAGATGAGTGCAATTGTGCAGTAGTTTTAGTATTTTTTGGCATTGCCTTTCTTTGGAATTGGAATTAAAAATGACTTTTTTCAGTCCTGTGGTCACTGTTGAGTTTTCCAAATTTGCTGGCATACTAAGTGAAGCACTTTCACATAGTAGATATTCAATAAATATTTCTTGAAATAATGAGTGAAAAAAATGAACTCCCTTCCAGGAGACCTTTAAACACAAACAAGATAAACCACTGTGTAATAGAATCTCTGCTGTTGAATAATTCATGCCCAGAAAATGAACTGGCTCTTCCACACAAATTCTGGCAGGAAACAGCACAGACACTAGTGAACCTAGGTTCATATTATCAGAGAATTGCTTCTATTTTATCTATTAATAGATCTTCTTAGAATAAGGGAAAGGACAGCAGATTAGCCAAAGCCTTGTCGAACACTATAAACCTAATAACAACAACAAAACATTACCCAGAATTTTACAAGAGCACAGTGTTCACAGGTTGATTTTTCTTTCTCAAAAGAACCATGTCTAACACTTTTTCAAATTGTACTTGGTATAAATTGTTTGCATAACCTAAAGTGTTAGTCATTCAGTCATGTTCAACTTTTTGAAACCCCATGGACTATAGCCTGCCAGGCGACTCTGTCCATGGAAATCTCCAGCCAAGAACACTAGAGTGGGCTGACATTTCCTTCTCCGGGGGATCTTTTTGACTCAGGGATCGAACCCAGGTCTCCAACATTGCAGGCAGATTCTTTACCATCTGAGCCACCATGAGGTTAACATAATACAACTGCCAATATTATAACATCTTAGAAGACACAATATAGAAAAAGTGACATGAGCATGGTTAAGCTTTCCAGGTGGCTCAGTCGGTAAAGAATCTGCCAGCAATGCAGGAAATGCAGGCAGACGTGAGTCCGATCCCTGGGTGGGGAAGTTTCCCTGGAGGAAGGTATGGCAACCCACTCCAGTATTCTTGCCCGGAGAATCCCATGGACAGAGGAGTCTGGTGGGCTACAGTCCATAGGTTGCAAAGAGTTGGACATGACTGAGCTACTGAGCACGCACGCAAGCTTTCAACAGAAGTTTTGTTTTGGCAATCTCTAAAGATTTATTTTCAAGAACTAGAAAATCATTTGTAACAAAATAGGCACTGTGAATTTGTCTGCTCTTACCTATTACCAATAATTAGGTTATAAGAGATCGATGACGTCCCAGTGTTTGGGTTATTGCTTTTAGAGGACTAGGAGAAGGAAAGTGGTTTAAGTCAAATATATTACTTAGAACTACAAGATTGCAAGTGTAAATCAAATTCAAGCAACAAAGATATAATGCCTAAAACCACATACAAAGACTTAATATAGAAACACTGAACTTTCAACAAGTAAAATTGGAATTTACAAAGCCTGCTTACATCCTTTCATTTATTTATTCATTCAAATAGGTACTATATTTATTCATTCTTTAATGTACTATGCGCTGGTAGTGCAGTGGTGAACAAATCACCTGTTTCTTAAAGAATAATTCCAGACACTCCAAAAGCATAAGCAAAGAAACAGGAAAGAGATTGTACAGCTCAAGGCAAAATTAAACCTATAATCTTATCTCTAAATCAAATAAAAATGATTCATAGAAAAAGGAATCGAAGTATCAAAGGTACTGGGGAATAACAAATCTTTCTTAAAGATTTTTGGGCCATTTTTAAAGTCTTTATTGAATTTGTTACAATATTGCTTCTGTTTTATGTGTAGGTTTTTTGGCTGTGAGGCATGTGGGATCTTAACTCCCTGACCAGGGATTAAACCTGCACACCCTGCACTTGAAGGCAAAGTCTTAACCACTGGGCTGCCAGGAAAGTCCCTAGAGGTCTAATATGTCTTAACAGGCAAAACAAACAAACAAAAAAGACAGTACTGGTTTCATATAACAAGTACATTGTTTAGTAAGTATCTCCCCTTAAGAATCTTTGACAGTATGTGTCTCAGCTTTTCTTTCATTTATCAGTTCAAAACAAATACATTTTACCATACAAGACATTTTTAAAAGTTATGTCTAGCAGTGAAAAGCTGCAGGGATCCTTTTTTTATCCAACAATTCTCATACCACCTCTCATTTACCACTGATATCACCTCTCATATTCTACCATATGCTGTAACAGCAAAGATTTTAGTTCTGGATCCATGCACGCATGCTTGGTCATTTCAGTTATGTCCAACTCTTTGTGACCCTATGGACTGTAACCCACCAGGCTCCTCCATCCATGGGACTCTCCAGGCAAGAATACTGGAGTGTGCTGCCACACCCTCCTCCAGGGTGAGCTTTACAAAAGGTCTATGCTACTCTCTTGCATAAAACATTTGAGAGACAAGGACTTGAACATATACATTACCATATGTAAAATAGATAGCCAGTGGGAGTTTGCTTCATGACACAGGGAACCCAAAGCCAGTGCTCTATGATAACCTAAAAGGGTGAAATGGGGACAGGTGGGAGGAAGGTTCAAGAAGGGAACATATGTATACCTATGACCAATTCATGTTGATGTATGGCAGAAACCCATCACAATATTGTTTATTATTATCCTCTAATTAAAAATAAAAAATTAAAATTAAAAAAAACACATGATGATGATCTTCCATTTATCATATGACTAATTACAAAGTGGGCTTCCCTGGTGGCTTAACAAGAAAGAATCTGCCTGCCAATGCAGAAGATGTGGGTTCAATCCCTGCATCAGGAAGATCCCCTGGAGAAGGGAATGGTGACCCATTCTCGTATTCTTGCCTGGGAAATCCCATGGACAAAGGAGCCTGGCGGTGTACAGTCCATGGCATTGCAAAGAGTCAGAAATGACTGAGTACAGGACACACTAAGCATGATATAAAGTACTTCAAGGCCCTCAAAATCTGCCCTATTCTCTCTAGTTTCCATCTTATGCCACTCTATCACTGTCTGCATGCCAGCCCACTTCCTTCAGTTTTTTCAATGCACCATATTCTTTTCAACCTTGGGACTTTCACACATGCTGTTTCTTCTCTCTGGAGTATTTCCCCAGGACAATACTCCCTCTGCATTGCATATGAGCTTTCTTCTCTGACCTCTCAGACTACACGATATTCCTATAATTTAATCCTTCAACACATACTTCCTTTTCAAAGCATTCACCCAGATTATTAAATTATTACTCCTCCACTTATCCGTTTAGTGTCTATATGCTCTTCCAGAATATATGCTCAACAAGGTAGGAACTATACCTTTCCTGTCCATCACTATGCTTCAACACCTACTATGTATTATGCAACAGGCCTTATCCAAGCTCCTGAGACTTCGGTATGATTTTTCACTGTATCCTGTCTACTAAAGCCCCTTCTATCTACTATATCTCATGCAATGTTCCCACCTGGGACACCCTCTATACTATTCAAGGTGAAACTCAAATATCACCTTGTCCTTGTAATATTTTACCCTACCACCAATAAGAAGAAATAACAAATTCCATTTTGCTGCCCAACAACTTTACACATAGCTTATTACAACAAGTGACAAATTCTATTTCAGTATTTCTATAGGCCCTACTTTCCTTCCAACTTTCCTATACAAGACTGTGAAATCTCTGATGCATTAATCATTGTTGAAGTCTTTCATTCTGTTCCTTGAATATCTGGTTTTCTCTTTCTGAGCATTTGGTTAGATTCTCCACCCTCTCAGAGGTTAACTGTGATCATGTCACTTGCTTCAAGCAATGGCATACAGGTGAACAACATCTGTACCGCTTCCAGGCAGATGCTTACAGACGTAACACATGCTCTTTCCCTCTGCCATAGACTTACAATACTCCAGTAGTGGTTATTATCCTGGCCTGAGTCTTAGAGGAAGGAATGAATGGAGCATAGCCCCAAGACAAGCCACAGCAGACATGTAGCATGAGGAAGAAATAAACTTTACTTCAAGTCACTGCAATTTGGAGGTTGTACTATAATTTATATAATCTAGCTTATTCTGACAGTTCACTTTTTTATATCATTATATATCCAGGACTCGGTCCAAAGCTCAATACATAGTGTTCAAAAATGTTTAATGAGCTGATTTGAAATTGATCATGTATATACAGCATAGATTAATCACAGACTTTACAACTGATTCCTCTTTTTCAGTTCTCAACACTGCCAGCAGTGGTGTTTAACTGAGCAGATCCAACACTATACGGTCAGACTAAATTAATTGATCTAAAAAGAAAGACATTTAGTCCAATTTGTATTGATTAGTCAGTGATCTCATTCACTGATTTTCAACCCTTGATGTGCATTAGAATAACTCTACAGTGAATTTTCAAAACATAGATGCTTTAGTTCCATCCTCAGAGTCTGAATTAGTACATCTGGACTGAGGGCTGGCCCTCTAAATTGAGAAAAACTTCCATAGGTGATTCTTATGCACATAATGATTGAACCATGGTTGTTATCTTTTGTTTAAAATCTGTCTGAACATAATGCAGACTTGGCTTTTCTCCCCACACTTCTTTAATAGCAGAAAAAGGTTTCATAAGAGAACACAGAAAATAGATGAAACAGAAAGAGTGGTGGAAAAAACCTTGTCCAAAACTTCTAGTTAAAAATTCTAGTTTATATATCAACTGGACAACATTTTCTCTTAGTTCATTTCCAAACTTCCCTTTAAAATCCCTTTGAGTATTTTAAATTACATAATTTTTATTATAAAATAATTTTTTAAAAAAAATCTGAGCCAAAATATCAGATGTTGGAAAGGATATGGAGCAACTGGAGTTCTCAGCAGTACAACTGTTAGTAGTCTTGTAAATCAGTGCAGTCATTTTGTAAAATTATTTGGTAGTATTTATAAAGCTGAATATATGACAGTTCAATTATTTGATAATTACACTCATGGATATATAGCAAAAATATCTGTATATTTATACTTTCAAAAAGACATGTTCTAGAATGTTCATAGCAACACTGTTAATAATAGCCAAATACTGGAAACTATCCAAATGTCCCTCAAGATTGGATAATGAATAAATCATAGTATATTCACTCAAAGGAACACAGTAAGGGAATAAAATCTGCACTCACACACAACAATATAAATGAAACTCACAAACACTATTGAGTAAGAAAAGTCAAATGCACAAAAAGAACATTCTATAAGGTTGCTTTTAGATAAAAGTACAAAAATAACGAAGTATGCTGATAAAGGTCAACATAGACTTCTAGGATAATGACTAGAAAAAAGCACAACAGAGAATTTTCAGACATTAGTAGAATTCTCTTTCTTGATCTGAATACTATTTACTTGGATGTGTTTAACTTGTGAAAATTCACTGATTATTTATGATGATTCACTTACATGCAATTTTTTGTATTTAAACTATATTTCAATTTTTTAATTATTTTTAAATCCCGCAATTAACAAAACTTAAAAGATAGCTCTAAAGCTAAAACTGACAGTGTTGGGGATGAGACCCATACCAAGGAGAGGCAGAAGAAAAAAAGGAAAAGAAGAAAAGAAAAAGAGAAAAATCTATAAGTCCTAGATTTATTATCTCCCTGATTCACTCTCAAGTAATTCAAGATTACTCATTTAAGATTCATCATTTAATGTTCACCTCTTACACCACTTGTAAGAGGTATTCTCTGACACTCAGTTCTATCACAAGACTGAATTAAGTCGTCTTCTTTCATGTTTCTGTAACACTTAATACATACCTTCTTTAATAAACTTATAACACTGATTTTTAATCATATACTTATGTATCTGTTATCTCCATTAGACTACAAACATCTTAAAGCAATCACCATGTTTTATTCATTTTTGTAACCTCAGAGTCTAAAAATATTAGAGACTATTCCAAATATATTAAAGTATTATAAATGTTCATTTGGAGGTTGTGTAGTAGTAAGTCTGCATTATGTTCAGACAGATTTTAAACAAAAGATAACAACCATGGTTCAATCATTATGTGCATAAGAATCCCCTGTGGAAGTTTTTCTCAATTTAGAGGGCCAGCCTTCAGTCCAGATGTCCAAATTCAGACTCTGAGGATGGAACTAAAGCATCTATGTTTTGAAAATTCACTGTAGAGTTATTCTAATGCACATCAAGGGTTGAAAATCAGTGAATGAGGTCACTGACTAATCAATACAAATTGGACTAAATGTCTTTCTTTTTAGATCAATTAATTTAGTCTGACCATATAGTGTTGGATCTGCTCAGTTAAACACCACTGCTGGCAGTGTTGAGAACTTAAAAAGAGGAATCAGTTGTAAAGTCTGTGATTAATCTATGCTGTATATACATGATCAATTTCAAGTCAGTTCATTAAACATTTTTGAACACTATGTATTGAGCTTTGGACCAAGTCCTGGATATAAAATGATATAAAAAAGTGAACTGTCAGAATAAGCTAGATTATATAGATTATAGTACAAACAACCTCCAAATTGCAGTGACTTGAAGTTTATTTCTTCCTCATGCTACATGTCTGCTGTGGCTTGTCTTGGGGCTATGCTCCATTCATTCCTTCCTCTAAGACTCAGGCCAGGATAATAACCACTACTGGAGTATTGTAAGTCTATGGCAGAGGGAAAGAGCATGTGTTACGTCTGTAAGCATCTGCCTGGAAGCGGTACAGATGTTGTTCACCTGTATGCCATTGCTTGAAGCAAGTGACATGATCACAGTTAACCTCTGAGAGGGTGGAGAATCTAACCAAATGCTCAGAAAGAGAAAACCAGATATTCAAGGAACAGAATGAAAGACTTCAACTTGTAAAACACTTGCAAATATATCAAATATAGATATGTTGTTTTTTCTGATTCTCTTTATTTCTTTTCACTTTTTATTTTGTGTTAGAGTATAGCCAATTAACAATGTTGTCATAGTTTCAGGTGAATAGCAAAGGGACTCAGACATACATATACATGTATCCATCCTCCCCCAAACTCCCCTTCCATCTGGGCTGCCACATAACATTGAGCAGAGTTCCATGTGCTATACGGTAGGACCTTGCTTATCCACTTTATATAGAGCAGTATGTACATGTCTAATCCAACTACCCTACCCCTTCTCCATAAAAAATGTGAATTCTGAACTGAATATAAATCCTTAATATAAATTAACTAAATGTTTATTTAAAATACTCTCTATGTTCTACACCAGGAATGACTGAGTTACCTGCAAGTGACAAGATCGAGAATTTCCCAGTTTGTGGAAATGGGAATTCCAGAGCGAAATTGAGCTCAGTTATAAAATAAAATTGAAAAAGCTCGCATTTATGAATTCTTGAGTTGTCCTTGTAAATTTTAAAACCCTTACACAATTATTCAAATGGCTCAGACGGTAAAGTGTCTGCCTACAATGTGGGAGACCTGGGTTCAATCCCTGGGTCTGGAAGATCCTCTGGAGAAGGAAATGGCAACCCACTCCAGTACCTTGGCCTGGAAAATCCCACAGACAGAGGAGCCTGGTGAGCTACAGTCCATGGGGTCACAAAGAGTCGGACATGACTGAGTGACTTCACTTTGACAATAAATCTTTCAGACAACAGGGATCATGACTGTACTGCCCACTGTATATACCCAGCTCCAAACATAAGATTTATTATATAATAGAAGCTCAATAGATATGTGTTGAGTGAATGAATGAATAGAAATACATGCTGATGGACAATCACAGGGATCAATCACCATGGTAAAATTCTATCACCAAGCAATAAACAATTTTAGCAAGTATAAATCTTCTGTTCACAATAATAATATTACTTCCTCCAAATTAATTTAATCTCAGTTCTGAACTCCCTAGCTATCGGACTATCAAGAATATTGTTCTGGTCATTCTCAGGGCTTTCTCCCTCTTCTCGTGTCGCACTGGCTCATTTGGGTCCTGAAAGCAGGAGCAGGGCTTCTGGTTCTGAACCATCATGATGGCCACTACCTTTCTCAGAGTCCAAGCTCCTGAAATCTGTCAACTCTTTGATGTCTCTGTACCTCACTGTAAGAATGAGAATCTTAGGTGGAGCTGGACTGTGATGCCATTTCCCTTAATGCATTATACAAACACTCCTCTCTGAATGCTGCCATTGTGACAAAACAAATAAACTACTGGTCCTTTGACAAGGATCCTCAGGGGACTCCTCAGAGGCATGAGTTACAGAGGATAAAATGTAAGTAACTGAAAGCATTCATGCTGGAAGCTTGGAGGGTCCAGACTACTTTTCTAAGATGCTCAGTACTAATTACCACAATACTTCTCAATTGAGGGCAAAATATCCAGCACTTTTGCAGTAAAGGCAAAATTATCCTAATGACTACATAAATCCTCCCACAGCAACCTCATTACATCTTAGGTCAATTTTCTAAAGATAATAAGTACACTCTGGAAAACCACTGTACAATCCCCACACAGGAACGAATACTCATCCTTTACCAGCTACCTTGATATATAAAGGGATACACCACCAACCATGCATGTCACAGTGACCAGGACAGCTTGTCTCAGGTCCTCATTTTGGTGATGCTGAATCAAGTAGGAGCTGTGATTGAGCACATGTTAGGGAACAAACACTTCATGTTCCACTAATTAGGAACAAAGCTATCAGGTGTATCTGCTAGTGGAGTTCACTCCACATGCCATACAGAGACCTAATTTAATTAATTCAAAGATGCAATCTTTATCAAATGATAAGCAATTTAAATGGAATATGTATGACTTTTATTATTAAAAATATTATGAATGTAAAATAATATCAGCTTCCATAAATATTTCACATGGATTCTTCTTTGTGGTTGTTTAACTGGAGAAGGCAATGGCACCCCACTCCAGTACTCCTGCCTGGAAAATCCCATGGACAGAGGAGCCTGGTAGGCTGCAGTCCATGGGGTTGCTAAGAGTCGGACACGACTGAGCGACTTCACTTTCACTTTTCACTTTCATGCATTGGAGAAGGAAATGGCAACCCACTCCAGTGTTCTTGCCTGGAGAATCCCAGGGACGGGGGAGCCTGGTGGGCTGCCATCTATGGGGTCGCACAGAGTCGGACACGACTGAAGCAACTTAGCAGCAGCAGCAGCAACTGTAGTAATATAACTAGCACACTTTCTGCTCCATCATCACCTGTAACTAAAAATTACACATGAGAAACAAAATTTTTTAATAAAAATCAAAGAGGAATCAAAAGAACCTCTCCAGGTTTACTCTCCTGGATTTATCTGCATAAGACTAAACATCACTACAGAAAGAGGAAATTCAGTTGCCTTTACATATAAAATTGACTACATTTTTTTCACCATTATCCATTTATTTGACTCATGTGTTTACTTTAAAAGCTGTCCTTTGAATACACAAAAACTGTATTTAAACAAAAATTTCATCTTAGTTTAAGGAAGATTAACATGACTTTCCTCTAGTATCTTCTTATCTTCTAGTCTCAATAATATGTTTTTAATGTATTTCAAAATAGATGACATTAATCCTAATAAAAATCCTTAAACTGATTTTTTAAATTGACTAATGAATAAATGAGGAGTGCCCAATAGCCAATATCCATAATAAAGGAACAAGCGTGATGTAGTGTTAACAGCCTGGGACCAAGGGGAAAAAAGGGGTGAAAAAGAACATCTCATTAAATAAACATGAATAACTATTAACACTATTACCACTGTCACATGCATCCACGTACTGAGTCTTTGCATTATAAGCTATGTGACTGCACTGTATTTCAAGGACTAAAAGGTTAAAATCATAATTTATGTGGGCAATGGACAAGAGCAAACTTCAAACTTTTGCTTGGTGATCCCAAGGAGTCCTGCTATTAAAGCAAATTTCTCTGAATGCTAATGGGAGTAAGCGAATATATTCATGATCCTCTTACATTCCTGTCTATCTGGCAAGTAAGGCACTGACTGCCCTGTTACGTACTTATCTTCCCCAAAATATCTGCAGAACTATAGATATAGTGTCTCTCTGAAGCAAAGGGCAATATGCTTATTGTCTGTTATAAAATACACAGATTCCTTAAGCTGAAAGCTCTTCTCCTAAAACATAACCACTGTACATACAGGCATCACCTGTAATTCTCAGCATCATCATGTGGGACCTGGGGCTCCAAAACTGTTGATTAATACTCTAGCTACTGCTAGTGCTGTTAGCAATAAGTTGCCCTTTGTCTCTGACTCAGGAGTCTCATGTCTTCCACCAACATCCATGAGATTGTGTGGCAGACTAATTTATTAGCTATAAGTAGCGTGAACCTCCCTTATGGCAGGAAAGTGAAGAGGAACTAAAGAGCCTCTTGATGAAAGTGAAAGTGGAGAGTGAAAAAGTTGGCTTAAAGCTTAACATTCAGAAAATGAAGATCATGGCATCTGGTCCCATCACTTCATGGGAAATAGATGGGGAAACAGTGGAAACAGTTTCAGACTTTATTTTTATGGGCTCCAAAATCACTACAGATGGTGACTGCAGCCATGAAATTAAAAGACACTTACTCATTGGAAGGAAAGTTATGACGAACCTAGATAGTATATTCAAAAGCAGAGACATTACTTTGCCAACAAAGGTCCATCTGGTCAAGGCTATGGTTTTTCCTGTGATCATGTATGGATGTGAGAGTTGGATTGTGAAGAAGGCTGAGCGCCGAAGAATTGATGCTTTTGAACTGTGGTGTTGGAGAAGACTCTTGAGAGTCCCTTGGACTGCAAGGAGATCCAACCAGTCCATTCTGAAGGAGATCAGCCCTGGGATTTCTTTGGAAGGAATGACGCTAAAGCTGAAACTCCAGTACTTTGGCCACCTCATGCGAAGAGTTGACTCATTGGGAAAGGCTCTGATGTTGGGAGGGATTGGGGGCAGGAGGAGAAGGGGACGACAGAGGATGAGATGGCTGGATGGCATCAATGACTCGATGGACATGAGTCTGAGTGAACTTCGGGAGTTGGTGATGGACAGGAAGGCCTGGCGTGCTGCAATTCATGGGGTTGCAAAGAGTCAGACACGACTGAGCTACTGAACTGAACTGAGCGTGAAACCAGACTCTCTGCAGATGCTGAAAATGAGATGTTCAAGAATAAAAGGAAATAGTCTGTACATTTTCATAAAATACCACTAAAGATCCAAGTGTGGCTGTATATGTTTTACTATACTAACTCTATTACCTGTGATTCTTCCTTATTTCAGGGAGAGTGATGAGTTAGCAGAAAGGCAGCTACTGCCTTTGAGTTTCAAAACCCAACACCTCATTTTCAGGGTTCTGAGTTTCTGAGGCCACAAAATCTGAGCCCTTAAAAATATAAAATGTATGTTTTAAATAATAGATCAGAAAGAATGACGGAAAAGGCACATCATATCACCATACTAGACAAAACTTCCCTTTGACAGTGGAGATGTGGTGTGGGGCAATGGGGAGGAAGAAAAGGGACAGTGAAAGCAAGAAAGCTATTTGCTTGTGGTTCCCTAAGAAGGAGTCCTGAGAGGTTGGGGACTGGGAAGCAGAGAAACCATGGAATCTGAAAGGAGAGAAGTTCTGTGTCCTTCATTTTCACTTAAAATAGAGATAAACTTAACAACTGTATCCTCTGTCTGCAGCACAGTAGGAGCATAGTAGACAGAATGCCTTTCGGATTTGCCTGGGTGTGCTGGGGTGGGAGGGTGGGTGTTGCTCAGTTGCTCAGTCACATCTGACTCTGCGACTCCATGGACTGTGTAGCCTGCCAGGCTCCTCTGCCCATGGGATTTTCCAGGCAAGAATACTAGAATGGGTTGTCATTTCCTACTCCAGGGGATCTTGCCAACCGGGGATCAAACCCGCAACCACTGCATCTCCTGCATTGGCAGGCAGATTCTTAACCACCAGCGCCACCTGGGAAGTCCTTGGGATTTGCCTAAATGGAGAGATTTTCCCTTTGTCACTACAGTCCAGGAACAGAGCCAAAGATGTTTTACAACGTAGGGTACAGTGGCCATGTGATTGAGACAGTAGAATGTAGTTGTGACACATGTGGACCAATTACTGTGAGTGGAAAAAATAATACACATCTCAGCTAGTGTCCCAGTGGGTGGCTGACAATAACTAAGAATGAGAAGTTTTCCCAAAGCCCTCATAAGTCCTCTGGGACTTAGATGCAATATGAGGTAAATGTGTAGGAGAGCAGGTACCCATAAAATGACTGAATTGACTAATAGTTAATCTCTACCAGCAGGCAGAATAAGGGTTTACAAAATTGCTATGAAAAAATTAGTGCTTTTTTTATTTCTGTGTTTATTTTATACATTGTTTGTGGCCTGAAATCTGCGCTTGCTAAACCTGTATTCCTAAAATAATACATCTTAAGAATGGTCATGTATGGATGTGAGAGCTGGACTGTGAAGAAGGCTGAGCGCCGAAGAATTGATGCTTTTGAACTGTGGTGTTGGAGAAGACTCTTGAGAGTCCCTTGGACTCCAAGAAGATCCAACGAGTCCGTTCTGAAGGAGATCAATCCTGGAATTTCTTTGGAAGGAATGATGCTAAAGCTGAAACTCCAGTATTTTGGCCACCTCATGCGAAGAGTTGATTCATTGGAGAAGACTCTGATGTTGGGAGGGATTGAGGGCAGAAGGAGAAGGGGACGACAGAGGATGACATGGCTGGATGGCGTCACTGACTTGATGGGTGTGAGTCTGAGTGACCTCCGGGAGCTGGTAATGGACAGGGAGGCCTGGTGTGCTGCGGTTCATGGGGTCGCAAAGAGTCGGACACGACTGAGCGACTGATCTGATCTGATCTGATCTGAAGAATGCATTACTATGGTCCTTATTTTTAAAAAAAAAGGTTTGGCTGAAACCAATGAAGTGAAGTGAAGTGAAGTCGCTCAGTCGTGTCCGACTCTTTGTGACCCAATGGACTATAGCCTACCAGGCTCCTCCATCCATGGGATTCTCCAGGCAAGAACACTGGAGTGGGTTGCCTTACAATTTCATAAAGCAATTATCATTCAATTAAAAAAAAAAAAGAAAAACTGTGTCTTCTTTTGTGTTCTTAGCCAGAGTCTCCAGAATTTCCAGTTTATTTATGGATTCCCAGAACTTCAGTGAGACTGAAACCATGATGCAGTCCACCTGATGTTATTTCTACAGCAAAGAGATTTCTAAATTCTACCTCCAGCTAAGCAACTGGGAATCATATAAATAATGGAAACTCTTTCCAGCCTCAACCTACCCTCCTCTGACTATTATTATTGATACTTTGCAGACACAGAGAATTGGCAATTTCAACTCAATCCACATTTCCTCAGCATAATTAAGAAGGCAAATGAAATACTATTCATAAGAGTTTCAATTTCACATGTAAAATGTATACCTGTATTGTATTACTCAGAGCCTGGAGAACTGGAAAATCCTACATATTTTTCGAATCTCTCTGCATTTTTTCAAAATTATATTTTAAGGGGTCCATTTTTATTTCATATATTTTGAAAACAGGAATGTTAAATGAAATTGAAAAACTAAATAAATTGTAGTCTTCTCTAAAGCTTTTTCTTCTAGAAACATTTAATCAGTTTTTATAACAATAAAGCAGCAATTCCAAAGGTTACATTGTTTTCAAAAGTTTCAACCAAGCCAAGACATGATAAAGAGGTTACTTATTTAGATAGGTCCATAAAGCCTTCTCTGGTGGCTCAGACTATTGTCTGAGTCCACCTGCAATGTAGGAGACCCAGGTTTGACCCCTGCATCAAGAAGATTCCCCTGGAGAAAGGAATGACAACCCACTCCAGTATTCTTGCCTGGAAAATTTCACAGACAGAAAAGCCTGGAGAAAGCTGTTACTGTCCATGGGGTCGTGGACACAACTGAATGACTTTCACTTTTACCTTCTTTCACAAAGGAACTCAAGGTGACAAGAGCAAAGGAGAGAAAAGTTATAGGATTTAACAAAGGTGTTTGATAGAAAGTAGTCAGCAATACTGGGGCTTCCCTGATGGTTCAGTGAGTAAGGAATCCTCCTCCCATGCAGGAGACGTAGGTTTGATCCCTGGGTTCGAAGATCCCCTGAAGGAGGAAATGGCAAACCAGTTCAGTATTCTTGCCCAGGAAATCCTATGGACAGAGAAGCCTGTGGGTGCTGCATTTCAGGGAGTCACAAAGAGTAGGATACAATGGAGTTACTAAGCAAACAAGTCACCAACCCCAAGTAGAAGCTATGTTTGAGAGGCAAAAATAGAGAATAAAATTGTATTTCCCCAATGTAAACCTTCCACAAACCAGCCTGTACATGAACCTTTCACTTTAGTATCTATGATATTCCTGCCTCGTACTGACGTTGTAACTCTCCTATAATATGTTCCCTAACTTGTGACCCACCCCCTGACTCTGACTTTCTTTTCATGCATTTATAAATCTTAATCTCTTAGGATCTAATCCAAATACCTTTCTCTCTGTCTCACACACACACACCCCTAAACCCTGATACAAATGTACACACACACACATACCCTTAAGCCCTAATTGATATCTCCCCACTGAGAAACCCAAAAGACCTCTACAGCTCTCATTGCCAGACCAGTAACACCTTTTTGATCTTCCAATATGTCACTTATGTCTGGCCTGTCCAATGGACTTCGATGTTACTGAAGGGTTGGAAATGTGATTAAATATGTTTTTTATTCCCAAAAGAGCCAAGACCCCTGTTGGCACTCAGTAAACCACTTGTTGAAGCAATTCTAAAAAGCTTCCAGAATATAAAAATTAAATTCTTTGACTCTGCCAAGATAGTATCTTGCAATATTCTGGAAAAAAAAAAAAAAAAGTACCAGAATAATAACCCTAGTTTAAGTTGTTGACTATGGGAATTTTATATAGTAGCTAACTTGCAGAGAAAACCATCGATACCAACGGCAATTTTTTGTTTACGGTTTTTGTACTCTGATCTCCAAGTTTTTCATTATGAGAGGTAAGGCAAAACTAAATTTAGCTCTTCTTGAAGCCCTCTGTAAATGAGTAAGGTGGAAATGAACCAGAAACAGACGTATAATATCTCTGTCAAATCAGACATGACTTTAAAAGTTTGAGACAAGATGACTTGGGGGGAAAAAAAAGCGTCACCCTGAGTATACTTTCCAGAAAATTTTGCAAGATATCGTGATAGCACAAAGCCATGTAGATTTATCCATCAGTCCCTGACAAACAATACAAAAATATACCCTGTAATATCTTTCTTCTTTGTTAGGTTCCAAGATATACTGCTCCTTCAGTAAATACACATCCTTCCCTTCTAATCTAATCTCTCCAACTTTTCCCCAATTGTCCATTTCTTGTACTTAGCATCATGACATTTTAGTAAGCAGCTTTACAGAACAAATAAAAGTGTGTTAAAAGCCAAAGATTTTTTTTCTTGCTTCATAATCTTATTTCAGTTGGAGCTCCACATAAAAAAACTATGCACAAAGGTTAAATCAATAACCTAACCTTATTCTGACTCCAGTTTTCAGGTTAAGGGGGGAAAACAAAAACTTATTTGTTCCCTAATGTTTAAAAAAAAATGTATCAATTACAATAAAAATAATTATTTATTTTCCCTGAAAATTATGTTAAAATTTATTCTCATCTTGGGGAAACACTTTTAGTGCAAACATGTTATTGAAACAACAACAAAAAATGCTAACCCTACAATGATGGTGATGATTACACAGCATGTCAAAGACCAGGTTTCATATTCAAATTCCTCTATATACTAGCTTTGTAACTCTCAGCTAGTTACTTAGATTCTGAGTCCCAGTTTCTTTATCTTTTCAAATGCTTCTATAAGGATTAAATAAAATAGTACATGTGAAGCTCCTAATACAGGATCAATGAATGCTAGTTTCCTTTTGCATGAGGTAGAGATTTCTAACAGTCATATGTTCCAGTTGTCATGTTTTACTCAAGTAGGGGGTTATTTTTATCACATAACAAGAAGACTGTAGGCAGTACTTAAGGAAGGCATCCAAGACCCAGGCTCCTTGTAGATCTAGCCACTTAGGCAAATGGCTTAATCTTTATGGTGACAATATGGCTGCTCTACTTCCAGACAACAACTGGAATTCATGTTAGTACAGTATACCTTTTCCCAAACCCTTGCTTTTAATCTTTCTGTGTCTTAATATTTAAAGTGGATTTCTTGTAGACAATATTGTTGGATCAATTCTTTCGAATTTGTACCCAGAAGTAGGACTGCTGGATCATCTGATAATTTTATTCAGTTTTTTAAGGAACCTCCATCAGTTCAGTTCAGTTCAGTTCAGTCACTCAGTCATGTCCAACTCTGTGACCCCATGAACTGCAGCACACCAGGCCTCCCTGTCCATCACCAACTCCTGGAGTTCACTCAAATTCCATACTCTTTACCATAGCAGCTACTCCAACTTAGATTCACACCAACAATGCACAAGTGTTCCAATTTCTTCAAATACTTGTCATCACTTACCTTTGTTTATTTTTACCTTGATTTCTGTTTTATATAATAGCCTTCAGACAAGTGTGAGGAGATATTCCAGTGTGTTTTTGTTTTGCATTCCCTCATGATTCGTGATGTTGAGTATCTCTGCATATATCTGTTGGCCAGTTCTATATCTTCTTTGGGAAAATGTCTATTCAATTCCTTTGCCCACTTTTTAATCAGGTTATTTGCAGGGTTTTTTTGGTTTGTTGCTATTGAGTTGCAGAAGTTCCTTGTATATTTGGGCATTAACTTCTCCTCAGATATTTTCTCCTGTTCCTTCAGTTCAGTTCAGTCACTGAGTCGTGTCCAACTCTTTGCAACCTTGTGAATCACAGCACGCCAGGCCTCCCTGTCCATCACCAACTCCTGGAGTTCACTCAGACTCACATCTATCGAGCCGGTGATGCCATCCAGCCATCTCATCCTCTGTCGTCCCCTTCTCCTCCTGCCCCCAATCCCTCCCAGCATCAGAGTCTCCTCCAATGAGTCAACTCTTCGCATGAGGTGGCCAAAGTACTGGAGTTTCAGCTTTAGCATCATTCCTTCCAAAGAACACCTAGGACTGATCTCCTTTAGAATGGACTGGTTGGATTTCCTTGAAGTCCAAGGGACTCTCAGGAATCTTCTCCAACACCACAGTTCAAAGGCTTCAATTCTGTTCCTTAGTTTGCCTTTTTATTTTGTTAATTGTTTCCTTTGCTATGCAGAAGCATTTTGGTTTGATATATTATCACATTATTTTTGTTTTTATTATTTGTGATTTTGATGTCATTTCCAAGAAGTCTTTTTTTTAATTTTTTTATATAAATTTGTTTTAATTGGAGACTAATTACTTTACAATATTGTATTGGTTTTGCCATACATTGACATGAATCAGCCATGGGTGTGCATGTGTTCCCCATCCTGAAACCCCTCCCACCTCCCTCCCCATCCCATCCCTCTGGGTCATCCCAGTGCACCAGCCCCAAGCACCCTGTATCATGCATCGGACCTGAACTGGCTATTTGTTTCACATATGATAATTTACATGTTTCAATGCCATTCTCCCAAATCATCCCACTCTCACCCTCTCCCACAGAGTCCCAAGGACTGTTCTATACATCTGTGTCTCTTTTGCTGTCTCGCATACAGGGTTATTGTTACCATCTTTCTAAATTCCATATATATGTGTTAGTATACAGTGTTGGAGAAGACTCTTGAGAGTCCCTTGGACTGCAAGGAGATCCAACCAGTCCATTCTGAAGGAGATCAGCCCTGGGATTTCTCTGGAAGGAAGGATGCTAAAGCTGAAACTCTAGTACTTTGGCCATCTCATGCAAAGAGTTGACTCATTGGAAAAGACTCTGATGCTGGAAGGGATTGGGGGCAGGAGGAGAAGGGGACGACAGAGGATGAGATGGCTGGATGGCATCACTGACTCGATGGATGTGAGTCTGAGTGAACTCTGGGAGTTGGTGATGGACAGGGAAGCCTGGTGTGCTGTAATTCATGGGATTGCAAAGAATCAGACACGACTGAGTGACTGAACTGAACTGATACTGTACTGGTGTTTTTCTTTTTGGCTTATTTCACTCTGTATAATAAGCTCCACTTTCATCCACCTCATTAGAACTGATTCAAATGTATTCTTGTTAATGGTTGAGCTCCCTTGGACTGCAAGGAGATCCAACCAGTCCATCCTAAAGGAGATCAGTCCTGGGTGTTCATTGGAAGGACTGGTGCTAAGGCTGAAACTCCAATACTTTGGCCACCTCATGGGAAGAGTTGACTCATTGGAAAAGACCCCGATGCTGGGAGGGATTGGGGGCAGGAGGAGAAGGGAACAACAGAGGATGAGATGGTTGGATGGCATCACCGACTCGATGGACATGAGTTTGAGTGAACTCCGGGAGTTGGTGATGGACAGGGAGGCCTGGCGTGCTGTGATTCATGGGGTCACAAAGAGTCGGACATGATTGAGTGACTGAACTGAACTGAGCTGAATATTCCATTGTGTATATGTACCACAGCTTTCTTATCCATTCATCTGCTGATGGACATCTAGGTTGCTTCCATGTTCTGGCTATTATAAACAGTGCTGCGATGAACATTGGGGTACACGTGTCTCTTTCAATTCTGGTTTCCTCAGTGTGTATGCCCAGCAGTGGGATTGCTGGGTCATACAGCAGTTGTATTTCCAGTTTTCTAAGGAATCTCCACACTGTTCTCCATAGTGGTTGTACTAGTTTGCATTCCCACCAACAGTGTAAGAGGGTTCCCTTTTCTCCACACCCTCTCCAGCATATATTGCATGTAGACTTTTGGATCATAGCCATTCTGACTGGCATGAAATGGTACCTTATTGTGGTTTTAATTTGCATTTCTATGATAATGAGTGATGTCAAGCATCTTTTTGTGTGTTTGTTAGCCATCTGTATGTCTTCTTTTTCTAAGGCCAATGTTACAGAAAGTTTGTCTCCTATGTTTTCTTCTAAGGGCTTCCCAGGTGGCACTAACAGTAAAGAACCTGCCTGCCAATGCAGGAGACATAAAAGATGTGAGTTCGATCCCTAGGTCAGGAAGTCCCCTGGAGGAGAGTATGGCAATCTACTCTAGTATTTTTGCCTGGAGAATCCCAGTTAAAAGGGGCCTGGTGGGCTACAGTCCATAGGGTTGCAAAGAGTTAGACATGACTGAAGTGATTTAACACATACACACACAAGAACTTCATAATTTCAGGTCCTACATTGAAATCTCTAATCCGTACTGATTTGATTTTTTTATATAGTGTAAGAGAAGGGTCCAACTTTATTCTTTTAAAGATGGATATACAGTTCTCTCAGCACCACTGCATGTTCTTGACACTCTTGTCAAAAGTCAGCTCACCATGGATTTATTTCTGGGCTCTCCATTCTGTTCCATTGGTCTGTATGTTGTCTTTATGCCAGTACCTTAATGTTTTAGTTACTGTAGGTTTGTAATATATTTCGAAACAAGAAAGTGTAATGCCTCCAGCTTTGATCTTAAGACTGCTTTGGCTATTCAAGGTAATTTGTGATACCATATTGAGTTTTAGGACTGTATTTTCTATTTTGATAAAAATATATATATAATTAGGATTTTGATAGGGATTACATTGAATCTGTAGTCACTTTGAACAATATAAACAGTTTAATCATATTAAGTGTTTCAATTTGTGAACACAGGATGCCTTTCCACTTACTTGCATCTTTTATTTTATTTAGCAATGTTTTCTAGTTTTCAATGCATAAGTCTTTCACCTCCTTGGATAAGGTAATTTCTAAGTATTTTATAAGTTTAGCCCTCCCTGCTTTATTTTGGTTACTATTTGCATGAAATATCTTTTCCATCATTTTACTGTCAGCCTCCTGTTGTTGTTCAGTAGCTAAGTCAGGCCTAACACTTCATGACTCCATGGACTGCAGCATGCTAGGTTCCCCTGTCCTTCACTATGTCCCAGAATTTGCTTAGATTCATGTCCGTTGAGTCGGTGATGCTATTTAACTATCTCATCCTCTGCTGCCCCCATCTCTTTTTGCCTTCAATCTTTCCCAGCCTTAGGGTTTTTCCAATGAGTCGGCTCTTCGAATCAGGTGGTCAAGGTACTGGATCTTCAGCTTCAGCATCAGCATCGGTCCTTCCAACAAATATTCAGGGTTGATTTCCTTTAAGTTTGACTGGTTTCATCTCCTTGCTGTCCAAAGGACTCTCTAGAGTCTTCTCTAGCACCACAATTTGAAAGCATACATTCTTCAGCACTCAGCCTTCTTTACGACCCAACTCTCCCACCTGTACATGACTACTTGAAAAACCATAGCTTTGACTATAGGGGCTTTCGTCAGCAAAGTAATGTCTCAGCCTATATGTATCCTTAAATCTACCATGAGTCTCTTTAGGCAACATATAATTGGATCTTGGGTTTTGTTTGTTTGTTTGTTTGTTTAATCCAGTAGCCACTCTGTCTTTTGAATGAAAAGTGTTTGTTTCTTCCCCTCAAAAATGCATATGTTGAATTCTAACCTCTAAAGGTATCAGTAGCTGGAGACTGGGGAAAGTGATTGGGTCATGAGGCTGGAGTACTCATGAATATAATTAGTTCGCTTATAAAAGAGATTCTGCAGAGCTTCCTACTCTCTTCCATCATATAATACAATGAGAAGTCTATACTAAAGAAGAAAGCTTTTACCAGAACATGCTGTCACCCTGCTCTTGGACTCCTAGCATGCAGAACTGTAAGAAATTACTGAGTTATAGCAGTCTGGCATTTTGTTATAGCAGCCTTAAAGGTCTAAGCTTTGTCAGAAAGAGTCTTTCAAATTCTGGTTAGATAATTCATATATTTCCATTTCTTTAGGGGAAGTTCCTGGAAATTTATTTTCTTTATGTCATGTTTTCCTGATTCTTCATGTTCTGTGATTTTTGTGTTGATATCTATGCGTTTCAGGGCTTCCCAGGTGGTTCAGTGGTTAAGAATCTGGCTGCTAATGCAAGAGACACAGGAAATGTGGGTTCAGTCCCTGGGTCAGGAAGATCCCCTGGAGAAAGGAATAGCAACCCCTCCCAGTATTCTTGCCTGGAAAATCCAACGGACAGAGGAGCCTGGCAGGCTACAGTCCCCAGAGTCCCAAAGACTCAGACACAACTAAGCACACAGCATATAGTATGCATTGAAAGAAGCAGTCACCTCTCTCGGACCTTGTGGACTGGCTTTGACTGGGAAAGCTCTTTATCTTGGCTAGACTCTGGGGCTTTGTACCTAGCTGCCCCAGGTGTCCAGTCTTTTTCCTTCTCTCTCTCATTTTCTCTCTCTCTCTCTCTCTCTCTCTTGCTTTCTCCCTCTCTCTGTTTTCTCTCTCTCTCAATGATCCCGTAGTCTCTTGCTCCCTCTGGTGTCCAACTATACTGCTGCTAATTCTTCACAAATGAATTTCTTCAGTGATTCAATTACATTCTGACTTATACAGATAAACTTCCAAGAAATGTGGGTGACCCTAAAGGAATTAGACTGAATCAAAGAGAATTTTGGTAATTCTTTCCTTGTCCCTTTTTGTTAAAATTCTTCAGTGTCTTTGATTATTTAGGCTTGCTCTATAGCCAAAGTCATAAACCCTGCCATTTGAGACATAAGAAAATACACACATTTTGTTTACATATTAGAGACTGCTGACTATTCTTCACGTTTAGAGATAAATAAGCTATCTTTCATTTTTCTTGAAGTACATTAACTTTGGGGCATATTTTTCATTTCCCCACATTTAGACATAGTATAAAGAGTTGTCAACTGTGAGAAAACTAACAGCACAAGTACAATGATAAATGGCTACTGGCGCTGGCAAGTAGAACTGGAAAGCCAGCTGTGAGTGCTTATGTCTGTAATACATTGGAGAGAACAGCCTTATGTAGAGGGGATCCTACTACCCAGAGCTAGACACTGATTACCATGCAGAAGTTCAGATCCTGTGTTGCCAGATTATGTTTAGGATCCAATATGTTATATGAAATTTCCTGAGTTTTAACTGTTGGCTAAAAAAAAAAAAACCACCTTAACAACAATGTAGACATATTAGATTTGGATTATGATCTATGAGTTGGAAGTTTCTGCTATGGAGAATGGGCTTCCCAGGTGGCATTAGTGGTAAAGAACCTGCCTGCCAATAAAGGAGACAAGAGACATGGGTTCAAGCCTTGGGTCAGGAAGATCCCCTGGAGGAGGGCATGGCAACCCACTCCAATATTCTTACCTGGAGAATCCCATGGAAAGAAGAACCTGGTGGACTATAGTCCATGGAGTAGCAAAGAGTTGGACATGACTGAAGCAAGTTAGCCCAGCACACAGTATAGCTCTAGTGAAAAGCCCAGAAAATTTCCAAGATGCCAGGTCACTGGAAAACAGTACAAGAACATCAGATGTTTGGACCTGGTGCAGAAAGAACATAAAACCAGTAGGCCAGATTTGAGGGAGAAGGGAAATAGAGATCACACATGATATTCCTTGATGTCATGAAGGTGTAATAGGTGTTTAATTATATTTTGTAAAGACTCTGTCCAGACTGCAGACCCATTTTAAGTACTTTTCAAATAGTGATAATAACCAATGCACTCAAATAATAGCAAGAGTGGCCAGAGTGGTTGATAACAATAAATGCTAATTAGGGCCAATAACTTTTGCAGACAAAGTCCTCAGTCTTAACTTCTGATCTACAAAAGTCTCCAAGACTATATATTAAATAGGAGCAGAAAGATGTTTGTATGGGGTTGGGGGTGGAATAGAAAACTATTAATACAAGTTGGATAAATAAAATTTTGAACCGAACAGCAGGATGGTTTAAAAAGATAGGCTTTGGAATCAAGCAGATCTGGTTTAAAAGCCAGGACTTGCCACTTAGTAGCTCAGTTGGTAAAGAATTTGCCTGCAATGCAGGAGACCCCATTTCGATTCCGAGGTTTGGAAGATCCACTGGAGAAGGGATAAGCTACCCACTCCAGTATTCTGGCCTGGAAATTCCATGGACTGTATAGTCCATGGGGTCCCAAAGAGTTGAACACGACTGAGTAACTTTCACTTTTGCCATTTAATGTGTGTGCTCAGTTGCTCAGTCATATCCAAATCTTTGTGACCCCATGGACTGTAGCCTGCCAGGCTCCTCTGTCCTTGAAATTTTCCAGGAAAGAATACTGGAGTGGGTTGCCATTCTCTTTTCAGGGGATCTTCCTAACACAGGGATCGACCCACATCTCTTGTTTCTTTTGCATTGGCAGAGGAATTCTTTACCACTGTACCACCTGGGAAGCCCCTTAATAGTTATGTATAATTTAATAAGATATTTAAATATTTTTTAATTTACTTCATGAAGCATCAATTTTCTCATCTGCAAAATCTCCCTAATGATAGTTCCTATTGTAAGTATTACTCTAATGCTCAAGTTAATGCTTAGACAATATTATGTAAAGCACTTAGCAAAGTACCTGACACAGATTGAGGTCTTCAATCCTCATATATAGACAGATGCTCTGAGGTTATACGTATCTTCTTTGTATATCTGTATACACAATATTCAAGAAAGTCACTATGTGCAAGGAAATTCCACCAATTTTACCAGTTCAAACTGAAGACTTAAAATGTTTATAGTATACTCATCCTGTAGCACTTAGTTTAACTGCAGGATATTGATTTAATATGTTTCCCCTGGTTACTCCAGCATTATTTTAACTTAAGAAGAAAAAACATGTCTCCTAAAGAACAGCTTAAAGTTTCGCTGCATTTTAACCACAGTTTCATTTTTCATTTACCAAACCTGGGGCATTTTTCTTTCAAGGAAAAAGTGAGAATTTGAGTGACAGTGTGACAAATATGGTGTCAATTACCCACTGATGCCTAGAAATCAATTGACCCTGTTTCTCCCACAGAACAATAGCAGTAAGACAACATGCCTGTGTGCACTGGGTTCTTTTGGTCACTGAAGAAATGAGTATCACTTTAGTTATGACTTTCTGAAATCTCAGAAACTGCCTTTCAGTAGAAGACTCTGTTCCTTATAAAACTTTTATTTTTCCAGCATCACACAGGCAGGGACTTGTTCACAATTATATTCTATTAATATCTTATACAGTAAGTGCTCACCAAACGTGTGTTGTGTGAATGAAGCAGAGTCCCATCTTTTTAGGTTGATAATTCCCCTGATAGACAAGAGAAAAATTGAATATCCAAAAGAGCACTTATTTCACAATTAATCACTCATGTTAATTTTGCATAAAGTAAGCAAAGTCATTTCTTATGACTATTTTTCCCTCACAACAATGAGCATATAACAGATGTTCAATAAATATCCACTGAAATTCTAATCTTTTCTATTTTCTTTCAACAGCGACTATCAAAGTTAAAGGATACACAGCTTATTATTGAAAATAAAATGATACTGCAATGAATTCATAGACTGGAAACCCACAAACCACAGAGCAGAGTATCCTGCTGTTGCTGCTCCTATGTCGCTTCAGTCATGTCCGACTCTGTGCGACCCCATAGACGGCAGCCCACTAGGCTCCTCTGTTCCTGGGATTCTCCAGGCAAGAACACTGGAGCAGAGAATAGGCTTTTAATAAAAGAGGCAGAGTACAAGTTTTGAGTTGAGAGAGAATAAAACATTCTTATTCTAAATTAATACTAATTTTTCCTTGCTTATGAGGGAGGCATGTTGAAGACAGAAGATAATGAGCCCATTTGGTTTAAAGTCCAAAATGATTGGGTTAAATAAGGAATTCAGAATATTCTATGACTGCAAAACTCATTTAGTTACCTATTACTGCATTCAGTGGTGACCTAGTTTGAGCTACTTGAACAAAGGAATTAAGGTTTCATGGAGAAAATGGCAGCAATTCCAGTTAGATAAATGTAACTAAATCAATAAAATATAATTTTTCCCCTAGAATTTATTAGCATATCAACTAGATGAAATAAGTCTATACACAGACAGTTCCCATTAGTAACCTCTCTAATAATAAAACAGATGGCATCATTCTGGATAATGAAAAAGACTTGACTTTAAAAAGAACAGATGTGACTACAAAATATTAAAGTACAGCTAAACCAAATCCAAACTCTAAAATTTTAGGAAAGGCATTTTGTTGATTTATTAAGTACATCCCACCAATTCTTGTTCTTGTATATATATCTGAAACATTCCATTCATGCTTCAACTCACACTGAGTAGGAAGTTGGTTTTTTTCCACATATATTTTCTACTTCACTTCTCTGTGAGGAATGTATAATGATATTTGCCTCAGATACATCTATTTAAATTTATATTTAAATTGTCTTAAATATTTTGCTTTGAATTTGTAGTGGGACTAATACACTTGAGAAAATGCATTAGGAAATTTATTTGTTTCCTAAACCATGTGAATTCCTAAAGAGAAAATATTTTCTTATTTCTCAGAAGGTAAAGTTACATTAGAAAGTAGAGAAAGAAAGACATCTGTGTGATTGGATAACATAGTCGTGTCTAACTCTTGTGACACTGTGGACGATAGCCCACAAGGCTCTTCTGTCCATGGGATTTCCCAGGCAAGAATACTGGAGTGGGTTGCCATTTTCTTCTCCAGGGCCTCTTCCTGACCCAGGGATGGAACCCATGGACCCATGTCTCCTGCACTGCAGGAGAATTCTTTTACTGGTGAGCCACCAGGGTAAAAGCCCAGATAACATAACAGAGCCCAAAAGTTCATTGGAAAATTCTGAAATCTTCCTTTTTGAATGTACATCTCTCCCTTCTTTGTCTCTATGAGAAATCATTAGAAAACATTTCATATATATCAAATGTTATAAATAGAATACTGGAGTGCATTGCCATTCCCTTCTCCAGGGGACTCTTCCCAACCCAGAGATCAAACCCAGGTTTCCTCATTGCAGGTAGATTTCTTACCCTATGAGCCACTAGAAAGTGAAAGTGAAGTCGCTCAGTTGTGTCACCTAGGGAAGCCCATAAATAGAACTTAAATTTTAATAAGGAACCAGTTTTTGGCTTTTGTTGATCTGTTTCTGTTTCCTATTTCATTTATTTCTTTTTTGTTTTTCATCTATTTTTTCATCTATTTGAACTGATACTACAATAATTTGAATTATTTTCAAACTGAGTTATAAATGAACCCCCATATGCTTTTTTTAATCGCAACTTCAATGAGCAGAACTTTGTCATTCATTCTAAAAATTTACTGTAATTTCCACTGTGATCTCCCCTTTTTCTCATTCAGTAGTCCTTCTTTAGCTTACAAATCTATGGAGCCTTCCTAAGTAATTTTTTCTTCTTCACTTTTAATTTAATATATTGTTTTCAGAGGACCTGCTCTGATCTTCATTGAGGCTTTCTTTGAGAATACCTGTGCCTAATGCCAATGTTTATAACTATTTTCAGTTCAGTTCAGTCACTCAGTCATGTTCAACTCTTTGTGACCCCATGAATCGCAGCACGCCAGGCCTCCCTGTCCATCACCAACTCCCGGAGTTCACTCAGACTCATGTCCATCGAGTCAGTGATGCCATCCAGCCATCTCATCCTCTGTTGTCCTCTTCTCCTCCTGTCCCCAATCCCTCCCAGTATCAGAGCGTTGTCCAATGAGTCAAGTCTTCGCATGAAGTGGCCAAAGTACTGGACTTTCAGCTTCAGCATCATTCGCTCCAAAGAAATCCCAGGGCTAATCTCCTTCAGAATGGACTGGTTGGATCTTCTTGCAGTCCAAGGACTCTCAAGAGTCTTCTCCAACACCACAGTTCAAAAGCATCAATTCTTCCATGCTCAGCTTTCTTCACAGTCCAACTCTCACATCTATACATGACCACTGGAAAAACCATAGCTGGACCTTTGTTGGCAAAGTACTGTCTCTGCTTTTCAATATGCTATCTAGGTTGGTCATAACTTTCCTTCCAAGGAGTAAGCGTCTTTTAATTTCATGGCTGCAATCACCATCTGCAGGGATTTTGGAGCCCAAAAAAATAAAGTCTGACACTGTTTCCACTGTTTCCCCATCTATTTCCCATGAAGTGATGGGACCAGATGCCATGATCTTCATTTTCTGAATGCTGAGCTTTAAGCCAACTTTTTCACTCTGCTGTTTCACTTTCATCAAGAGGCTTTTTAGTTCCTCTTCACTTTCTTCCATAAGGGTGGTATCATCTGCATATCTGAGGTTATTGATATTTCTCCTGGCAATCTTGATTCCAGCTTGTGCTCCCTCCAGCCCAGGGTTTCTCATGATGTACTCTGCATAGAAGTTAAATAAACAAGGTGACAATATACAGCCTTGACGTACTCCTTTTCCTATTTGGAACCAGTCTGTTGTTCCATGTCCAGTTCTAACTGTTGCTTCCTGACCTGCATATAAGTTTCTCAAGAGGCAGGTCAGGTGCTCTGGTATTTCCATCTCTTTTAGAATTATCCACAGTTTATTGTGATCCACACAGTCAAAGGCTTTGGCATAGTCAATAAAGCAGAAATAGATGTTATGTATCCTTAAAAAGAGTATATATATATATATATTTTTTTTTTCTACTTTAGGGTACAGATCAAGCTATTACTTTTGTTTAAGCTCATTACTTTATACCTACTTGATCTATCAATTTCTGATAAAGTTTTGCTAAAAATCTCAAGTATCTTTGTGAAATGTGCCTTATAATTGTGTCAATTTTATATTCTGAGATAATGTTGGTTACTGAGAAGTTTATGATTTTATATTTTCTTAGATAATTCTTCCTGTTTATTATGTAATAATCTTTATCTCTGCTTAGGCTTTTTGCCTCAGTTTTGATTAGTACTTTGTATGATTTTACTTTGCCAACTTTTGTTAATTATAATTTCCCTGATATATATTTTAATTATCCCTTTATTGTCTTTCTATGCAGTTTTGTTTCAGATTTGGCTCTTGGATACATCATATAACTGGAGTTTATAATGTTTATCCAACCTAATCATGTCTTTAATAATGAAAATTAATCAATACACATTTATTGAATCTTCATATGTATTATCACACTGGTCATAGTCCTAACATTTTCTTTTTTGTTTTCATTTTTTCCCTTTTGCTGCATTCTACTGGATTAATATTAACAGTTTTATATATAACAATAATCATTATAAATTTTAGCATTTAGTATAGGGTTATATTATAAGGACTTTATGTGTGCAAATTAATTAAGCCTTCACAACCACAAGTCTATAAGGGAAGGACAATTAAGATCCCATCTTGCTTTTGAGGAACTTGAGGCACCAGAGGCTAAGTTAATGAGCTCCAGGTCACCAGGCCAGTAGGAAATGGAGTGAGATTTGAATTTAGCAAGTCAAGTTCCAGAAATCACACACATTGCATTCTTCTTCAGGTAACTTTTACAATGGCTTTTAAATTCGTTTTTGGTTCCAGGAAAGATTTACACTTAAATCTGTAAGAATTTTCAAACTATGAACATTTTAGAGATTCTAACATCAACAATGGAAAATCAGTTTAAACTTTCTGAAAAACTACTATGTTATTCTTCTATTCATTGCCTAAAATTGAGAAAAAGCAGAGAAGAATCACCACATTGCCTCGTGATTCTTTTAAATTGTATTTTCAAAGTCCAAACCATTAACAAATTAAATCCATTTGAAAAAACTATCTTGACTTAGAGCATACAGAGCAAATGATGATCCAGGACTCCTTAGCCTAGCTTTTAAGGTCTGGCAGTTTCTGCTTTATGGTCTCTAGACCATAAGTTGGTATGTAAGAAGTTAAGTAACTAGAGAGAGAGGACCTGAGGATGCAATGCAATGTGGAACAAGAGCCACATGAAAAAGCACAAATGCCAGAGATGTGAGTGAGAAAGCCATTCTCAATATTCCAGTCTCCAGTAAGTCTAAGGCATCCCAGCTTAGGGATATCATGGAGGTGAGATAAACCATGCCCATTCTGCCTTGCCTACCATAAGAAATAGTTAAATGATTGTTGTTTTAAAGCCACTCCACCTTTTTTATTTGCACATCAAACTTTCACACTGGTACACATGATTGCTGAAGCTTATGTCACATGCCTTTGGTAGCTGTAACTGCTGTTGTTTAGTGGCTAAGTCATGTCCAACTCTTTGCAACCCCACGGATTGTAGCCACCAGCTCCTCTGTCCATGGGCTTTCCCAGGAGAGAATAGTGGAGTGGATTGCCATTTCCTTCTCCAGGGAATCTTCCTGACCCAGGGATCAAATACGAGTCTCCCATTTGGCAGGTGGATCCTTTACCACTGAGCCACTAAGGAGGTCTACTAATGTGCACCCTGACTCCAACATTAGTGGGTGGGAAATAACATGGAATTTTTTCTTGTGAATGAAAAGATAATGGCACCCATGAATAAGACAGATGAACACTACCCACACCTAATAGTCATGATTCGGAAACGTGACCAACTAAGCATGGATCCCGCAACAAACTCAGATGCTACTTGAGGGCAGGGACTTTATGTGCTGAATACAGAGGTCTGAAAAGAATCTAGCAAATTCACAGTAGACACTATTTGTTAAATAAATTACATAATCATGACATGTTGATCATACTTTGCATATCTCTCATTTCAACAGATATTACTGTCTTTCATGTTGAGAAGAGTTCCTTGTATGTATATGTGTATATATATATATATATATTTTAATGATTACCATAAGGTAGGGATGGGGGAAGCAGAAGTAGTAACAGCTTCTAGGGACTATTAATGAAATTGTTTAAGTGAAAATGGACATAGAATAATTAACATAACCTAATTAAAGACTCACACATCTAGGGGACCAACTTGTGGCTGTTGGTGGGGGTGTGCAGGAGATTGGATGAGGGATGGATTGGGAGTTTGGGATTCGCAAATGCAAACTATTATATATAGAATGGATAAACAACAAGGTCCTAATGTATAGCTCAAGGAACTGTATTCAATATCCAGTAACAAACCATAACAGAAAAGAAGATGAAAAAGAATATATATATATATATAAGAATATATATATATACACACACACACATATATATATATGTCACTTTGCTACACCCCAGAAACTAACATAACATTGTAAATTAACTATATTTCAATAAAAAATAAAAACATATACAACCTAGTTAAGCTATTGAATTTCAAAAACAAAGAAATAATACTTCTGTCACTCAAGGAACAAAATACATGTGATAGTTAATTTTATGTGTCATATTGGCTGGGCTACAGAGTAACCCAGGCACTTGGTCAAACATAACTCTAGTAATGTTTGAGAATATTTCTGAGTGAAATTAACATCTGAATTAGTAGACTAAGTAAAGTGAACTACCCTCTCTAACATGGCTGGGCCTCATCTAATCAACTGACCCTGAATAGAACAAAAAACTGAGTAAAAGGGAACTTTACCTGCCTAACTGATTGAGCTTAGGGACATCAACTGGAACATCAATCTTTCACCCTCAGACTAGAATATGCATCAGCTGGCTCTCCTGATTTTCAGGCCTTAGAATCAGACTGAAACTACATTTCTGGCTCACGTGGGTTTTCAGTTTGCCAACTGAAGACCTTGGGACTTTTCAGCCTCCAAAATCATGATGTATCTTTATATATATATATATATATAGAGAGAGAGAGAGAGATCATGTTATATATATACAGTGGGCTTCCCTGGTGGCTCAGATGATAAAGAATTGCCCTATAATGCAGGAGACTCAAGTTCAATTCCTGAATCAGGAAGATCCCCTGGAGAAGAGAATGGCTACCCACTCCAGTATGCTTGCCTGGAGAATTCCATGGACAGAGGAGCCTGATGAGCTACAGTCCATACGGTTGCAAAGAGTCAGATGAGACTGAGCGACTAAAACTAACACACACACACACACACACACACACACACAGTTTGTTGTTTCTCTGGAGATCCCTACCACAAGTCACCTACAAGGAAAAAAAAAAATCAACTTGGCCTCAATGGTTCCATGATATTCAGTGCTAAAAAAGAGAAAATTTCTGAAGGAAAGAAACCCAATATTCAAAGAATCTTGAGGAAAATAAGTTCAAGAAATTCATACATTGCCAAATTCAAATATAAAAGTAATAAATATTTTCACATATGCAAGATATTAGGAACACATATCTATTTGCCTTCTTTGGACAGCAAATCAGCTAGACAGTGAAATACAACCTGCCAAGAAATGAATCAACATAAAGATTTTTCTAAATAGAGAAGCTGTAGTGAAACAAGTGATGGCAAGACCTGTGGTCCCAGAACAGCACTGAAATGTCATAAATTTGAAAACATGGAAATGACAACTTACCTAAGAAATCAGCAGGAGGAAGAAAGGATGGGAGTAAACATAAAAGCACAAATATTTTCATTTATCATAACAGTGAAATAGTTCAGTCACTCAATCGTGTTCGACTCTTTGTGACCCCATGGCAGCATGCCAGGCCTCCCTGTCCATCACCAACTCCCAGAGTCCACCCAAACTCATGTCCATCGAGTCAGTGATGCCATCCAGCCATCTCATCCTCTGTCATCCTCTTCTCCTTCTGCCCTCAATCCCTCCCAGCATCAAAAACTTTTCCAATGAGTCAACTCTTCGAATGAGGTGGCCAAAGTATTGAAGTTTCAGCTTCAGCATCATTCCTTCCAAAGAACACCCAGGACTGATCTCCTTCAGGATGGACTGGTTGGATCTCCTTGCAGTCCAAGGACTCTCAAGAGTCTTCTCCAACACCACAGTTCAAAAGCATCAATTCTTTGGCGCTCAGCTTTCTTCACAGTCCAACTCTCACATCTATATATGACCACTGGAAAAACCATAGCCTTGACTAAACGGACCTTTGTTGGCAAAGTACTGTCTCTGCTTTTCAATATGCTATCTAGGTTGGTCATAACTTTCCTTCCAAGGAGTAAGCATCTTTTAATTTCATGGCTGCAATCACCATCTGAAGTGATTTTGGAGCCCAAAAAAATAAAGTCTGACACTGTTTCCACTGTTTCCCCGTCTATTTCCGATGAAGTAATGGGACCAGATGCCATGATCTTCGTTTTCTGAATGTTGAGCATTAAGCCAACATTTTCACTCTCCTCTTTCACATCCATCAAGAGGCTTTTTAGTTCCTCTTCACTTTTTGCCATAAGGGTGGTGTTATCTGCATATCTGAGGTTACTGATATTTCTCCCAGCAATCTTGATTCCAGCTTGTGCTTCTTGCAGCCCAGCATTTCTCATGATGTACTCTGCATAGAAGTTAAATAAGCAGGGTGACAATATACAGCCTTCACGTACTCCTTTTCCTATTTGGAACAAATCTGTTGTTCCATGCCCAGTTCTAACTGTTGCTTCCTGACCTGCATACAAATTTCTCAAGAGGCAGGTCAGGTGGTCTGGTATTCCCATCTCTTTCAGAATTAATACATCATGAAAAAAATGGTTCCAAAGACCACTTCTGTCATAATCTTTTTTTCATAATCTTTTGCTATTAGCCTTAGAAGGATTCTTTACAAAGTACTATCTCTTTTCATGGATAAACAGTCATTTAAATTTAGCAATTCTTTCACCCATTTCTTTCCTCTCCTTTCCTTTAAAATTATGTGAATTTAATATCAACTTAAATTTTAAATGTTTAATATAAAAATACATATTATCTCATTATTAAAAATTATTTCTCTCTAGCATCTATATCCAAGTGTACAGTGGAAAAGATTAGGAAACATTTTTTATATTTCTGAGAAAAAAGAAAACTTGCCCTAAGAACATTACATTTCACCAAAATGTTTTCCACATTTAAAAAGCAACAAACATTCTTAAGCATGAAAGAACCCAGGGAATATAACAAACTTGAGACTTTCCTGGAGGGGCCGGTGGGGGATGTATGCTTTAATTAACTATGTGTGTGTTCAGTTGTATCTGATTTTGAGACTGCATGGACTACAGCCCACTAGGCCTATGCCCATGTGATTCTCCAGGCAAGAATACTGGAGTAGGTTGCCATTTCCTCCTCATGGGGATCTTCTCCACCCAGGGATAAAACCCATATCTCATGCATCTCCTGCAATGACAGGCAGATTTTTTACCACTGTGCCACCTGGGAAGCCCCTCAATGGTGCCAATAAAATTAAACCAGTATAATTCAAATTATTTTTATTTTAAAATACAGCAGAATCCATCTTCATCCACACAGCTTAATGTCTACATTCATACAACTTTATTATCCCACAATCCTCATCAATATAACTTTACTATTTCAGGAAACTCTTGCCCAGGAAGATAAAAACAACTTTTTTGTTCATTCCAAGAATTTTATGAAATATTCACAAACTCTTCCCCAAAAACATAGAAATGACAATTTACATCTCCAGACTCAGGACCTGGCAAAACAAAAAGTACACCAGTTTTAAACTATTAGATCATAACTCTCACCCAATTCTAATTAAGCCCCTGCACTGGAAGTCCAGGCTTAAACAGGATTTTCAGGCTCTCATAAATATTCCTTTGTCCTTCTACCTCTAAGATCCTAAGACACTCTCAATGCAGAGATTCCCCCTTACCATGGTAAGAATAAATTTGTCTTTGTCTTCTCAGTGAGTTGTTCGGTGGTATTTCAGGGTAGCCAGTATTCCACAAAAATCACGACTAAAAGAGAAAGAACACCACAAATCAAGGTAAGAAAGTAATGACATGAAAATCCAAGTACACCTTGGAAGATAAGTAGAGGAACGAGGAGGAGTGAGGTGCTTGAAAGCTGGAGGCAAATAAGACCAAGATTCCTTAAGAAAGGTCTTTCTTATAAATGGGGTCTTAAAATAGTGGCCGCATTCCATCTTGGGAGACTGAGGAAACAAAAACAACACCTTTGCCTTCTGTCTTGAGCAGTATTCATCAAAAGTGTGGTTCACATACTGCCTACTTAGAATCATCTGAAGTGTTTGATAGCAATGTTTTCTTATAGACTCTACCAGCATCTCTAGAAGGAGGCCTTGGAACTGGCATAAGAAATAAACTCTGTGCATTAATAAATTCTCACACCAATTTAAGAATCACTGAGGTAAAGGGTGGCTTCCCAGGTGGCATTAGTGGTAAAGAACCTGCCTGCCAATGCCGGAGATGTAAGAGACAATGGGTTCCATCCCTGGGTAGGGAAGATCCCCTGGAGGAGGGCATGGTAACCCACCCGAGTATTCTAGCCTGGATAATCCCAAGGACCAAAGAGCCTGGTGGGCTACAGTCCATGGGGTCGCACAGGGTCAGCCACGACTGAAGAGCTTAGCACGCACACAAAGCGTACAACTGCCATATTTAAATTACCCTTTCCAGGGGCTCCAGAGGTGGCGGCGGTCGGTACTGCGTCGGACGGTGCTGTAGGACAGAGGCAAGGGACCAGGATCTTCGGAGATCGTCGCTGGAGGCAAAGCTAAACAGGACAATGGGAAATTCAAGGTTAAGGCAGTGTCTGCTCAGAGAGCCGGGCTACAGGTTTCAGTGAGCCGAACCATAGACAATTTAAAGACTCGCACCAGAAGCCATGGAAGGGATCACTGCAGCGCACAGCATCGCAGTTCTTCGATTGACACTTCCAAGTTCCGCGGATCACACTTCTGTTGAGGTCCTTTAATCCACTGGAGCCTGGTGGTCGGGAGTCGACAATAAGAAAGTAAAAGAGAGAGAGAAAGAGGCTGATAGTCCTTGGTTTACGCAGAAAATCAATAAACCCCTTGATACAGGGCTTGCACTTTTTCACGTAGTCACCGGGAGCCCTCTCGAGGGAGTGAAGGCACAGTGTGCCTTCTTGAGAGGGTCTTAGAAGCCAGGGCAAAAATGTGAGCTCAGGGGGCTTCTGCACTCCAAAGAATTAGCTGGAGAGAGAGAGAGAGAAAGAAAGAAAGAAAGACACGGGGACCCAAGCTCTGATGGAGCAAGGGTGTTTTATTCAACATCAGATCAGATCAGATCAGTCGCTCAGTCGTGTCCGACTGTTTGCGACCCCATGAACCGCAGCACGCCAGGCCTCCCTGTCCATCACCAGCTCCCGGAGGTCACTCAGACTCGCATCCATCGAGTCAGTGATGCCATCCAGCCATCTCATCCTCTGTCGTCCCCTTCTCCTCCTGCCCTCAATCCCTCCCAGCATCAGAGTCTTCTCCAATGAGTCAGCTCTTCGCATGAGGTGGCCAAAATACTGGAGTTTCAGCCTCAGCATCATTCCTTCTAAAGAAATTCCAGGATTGATCTCCTTCAGAATGGACTGGTTGGATCTTCTTGCAGTCCAAGGGACTCTCAAGAGTCTTCTCCAACACCACAGTTCAAAAGCATCAATTCTTCGGTGTTCAGCCTTCCTCACAGTCCAGCTCTCACATCCATACATGACCACAGGAAAGACCATAGCCTTGACTAGGCGAACCTTTGTTGGTAAAGTAATGTCTCTGCTTTTGAATATGCTATCTAGGTTGGTCATAACTTTCCTTCCAAGGAGTAAGCATCTTTTAATTTCATGACTGCAGTCACCATCTGCAGTGATTTTGGAGCCCAGAAAAACAAAGTCTGACACTGTTTCCACTGTTTCCCCATCTATTTGCCATGAAGTGATGGGACCAGATGCCATGATGTTAGTTTTCTGAATGTTGAGCTTTAAGCCAACCTTTTCACTCTCCACTTTCACTTTCATCAAGAGGCTTTTTAGCCCCTCTTCACTTTCTGCCATAGGAGTGGGGTCATCTGCATATCTGAGGTTATTGATATTTCTCCCAGCAATCTTGATTCCAACTTGTGTTTCTTCCAGTCCAGCATTTCTCATGATGTACTCTGCATATAAGTTAAATAAACATGGTGACAATATGCAGCCTTGATGTACTCCTTTTCCTATTTGGAACCAGTCTGTTGTTCCATGACCAGTTCTAACTGTTCAACATAGTGTGGGTATTTATACTGTCTTAAAAGGTAGCTATTTTCAGCAAAGATAAAAATCAAAAGTCCAGACTTACAAATTATCATAAGGCAATCCATATCAAAGAGAGAGGGTTATAAATAATCACTTTTACCGTATGGTTCATAAAAAGGAAGAGGGTCATAAATCACCATATGGAAAAACTAAGGAAGGAAATGCGTGCATTCCTCAGCAACTCCTCTTAATTCCTGGACAGAGGATTCATGAAAGATCCAAAACAGCACACAGGAAGCCTCCTGTTAAATGCTTCCTGACACACTTCCAAGTTCCACGGATCACACTTCCAAGTTCCGCGGATCACACCGCGCCTTGTGCAGCGTGCAATCCATGGTAATGAGATGTTGAATTCTCTTCCCATTGCTGGGGGTGGTTTGATCCCTCACATCCACAAGTACTTGATCAAGGGACAGCCGAGACCTGCTTGAGAGCTGTTTTAACCGACCCTCTTCCTCCCGCTGATTGCACTGTAACTGGGACAGAAGGAAAATAATGGGGGTGTGTGGAATTTTTAAAACAGTTAACTGGAAAGGCGTAATTAGCTGCTATAGACTTGATAGAAGAAGCATTTGTAGGTTCTTAGACTCGAAGTCTGATTTTAAAAAAAGCAACTCTTCGTGTGGCAACAGTTGTGTGTTCAATGACTAGGTTTCTTCCATGGGTTGTATACAAAAATAGAATTGATAAACCATACTTTTAAAATTATCCTTTCAAACATCACCTTTTATTAAAAGAGCTTTGACTCTTTAGTTAAGACAGCTGAAATCTTTTGGATGGAATAGGTAGTGGTAAGGTAATCTTCAGCAAATCTCATGACTTAATACAGCTCCTTTCTCAACTCCAGACACTAGGGCTCTCCTCCCCTCCCCAAGTGTTGACTGATTTATGGAAGTCATTTATGAGTAACTCTACAGCAACCTGTCTTATTTGCCATCTCTTTCATTTTTCAATTATTTGTTTTAAGTTTGTTTCTGGATGGTGATTTCTGTGAGTATAAGGAAAATTTATCTTGTAGCTTGGCATTTTTAAAGAAAAAATTATTCATGACACTGGTTAAATAAAAGTAAGGCAGAGTTTATTCAGGAGAATTCTCATGATAGAGCTAGGGATCAAAGCAGTGGGGTATTATAGGGCAGAAGAGAGAGTGGACTCAACTCTGAATACAAGGAAACAGTGAGAATTTATAGAAAAGGAGTGGGGTGGATGGGGGCAAGGGAGTCAGGAAATGGAAAATTATTAAAAGGAAATATCAGGAGTAAAAAGAATTCTAGCTAAAGTGATCTAACAGGATTATTGCTGAAGGCAGACTTGAGTGATAAGACATCACCTGGAGGATGGAGTATGAGGGACCCAATTGGGTACTGAAGTCAATCAGATAATAAAGATGGTATATTCTGGTTAAACTGATTTAACAGTGTTTTTGATAAAATGTGGTAATACAGAGACCAAACAGAAATCCAAAGTCCAGGCCTAGTTGAAAAAGAGCTCAGAAGAGCCTGATTAGAATTTGGTTAAAGAAAGAATCTTTGTCACCATATCTCCAGATCTTACTTTGTACTGGTAGATGTTTAATGAATATTTGTTATATTAATTATCTCCATATTGGACAACATTGGTCAAATGCAATGATTTCAGTTTTGGTAGAATTAAGGGTTAGATAGTCTTTTTAACAGTACTTGGTCAACAAGTTATATTGTTACTTATTATCATTTTTTAATTGTGATAATAAAATAAAGGATAACCAACAAGGACCAGGAAATTCAAGGAATCCCTGTGTGTATAGCACAGGGAATTCTGCTCAATGTTATAAGCAGTGGCAGCCTGGATGGAATTTGAAGGAGAATGGATATGTTATCCCTTTGCTGTCCACCTGAAACCATCACAACATTGTTAATCAGCCATACTTCAATACAAAATTTGAAAAAAGAAGCTAAATAAAGCTAAATTTGTTTGGAAAACAAAAAAATAAAACTGTCCATATAAAAGATCAAATTTGAAAAGGACCTAGTGCAATGGAAATATTAAAGTGTTTAGAATCTTACAAGAACTTTTAAAAATCCAAAATAATACACTGGACCTTATAATCATAAGTTGCTCAGTCGTGTCCAACTCTTTGTGACCCCATGGACTATAACCTACCAGGCTCCTCCGTCCATGGGATTTTCCAGGCAAGAATACTGGAGCGGGTTGCCATTTCCTTCTCCTAAAGATCTTCCCAACCCAGGGATTGAATCTAGGTCTCCCGCATTGTAGGCAGATGCTTTATCATCTGAGCCACCAGGGAAGTCCTGGACCTCAGGCAGGTTATTAAATATGTCTGAAACTCCAAGTATCTGTAAACTGGTGGTTATATTAGCTACTTCATTTATCTCTGGGCTAGAAGGGTTGACAATCTATAGTGCATGGGCCAGATCTAGCCTTATAATCTACTTTTGTACATTCTTGGAGAAAAGAATGGTTTTCACATTTTTAAATAGTTGAAAGGAAGAAGGGTGGGGGGGACTATGTGTGGTCCACAAAATCTAAAATATTTACTATCTGGTCCTTTACAGAAACAATCTGCTAATCCCTGTGTTATGGTTAAATTTATGTGTCAACTGAATAGGACAAGGAGCACCCAGGTTAAATACTATTTTGGGGTGCACCTGTAGGAGTATTTCTGGATGAAATTAGCATTTGAATCAGTAGATTCGGTGAGGTAGATTGCCCTCCCCAGTGTGAGTGGGACTCATCCAGTCTTTCACAGCCTTCAAAAAGAATAAAATAAGAAAAAAAAAAAAAGCAAAGGAAGGGGGAATTTGCTCCTTTTTGCTTCCTTCTGTCAGTCTGTTGAGCTGGGACATTAATTAGTCTTCTTCTACCCTTAGACTGGAACTTACACCATCAGCTCTCTTGGTTCTCAGGCCTTTTGACTCAGATTAGAATTACATTACCAGTTTACCTGCATCTCCAGCTTGCAAACAGCAGATTGTGGCAATACTTTGTCTTCATAATTATGTAAGCCAATTCTTCATAATAAATCTATTATATTTATGAAGGGGCTTACCTGTGTCTCAGACAGTAAAGAATCTGCCTGCAATGCAGGAGACCTGGGTTCGACCCTTGGTTTGGAAAGATCTCCTGGAGAAGGAAATGGCTACCCACTCCAGTATACTTGCCTGGAGAATTCCATGGACAGACAAGCCTGGCAGGCCACAGTCCAGACACAACTGAGCCACTAACACTTTCACTTTCACATATATGAAGAGAAAAAAGCATTCACAGCCCAATTACCAGATGTCAAAGTCTTTGAACCACATCCTTATATTATCTTCCCTATTTATCTACTGAACATTCTAACACTAATCTTCCACCCCATCCCCACTCAATATGATCTCTATGAGGTCCTCCCTCAGTGCAGGGCCTGGAAAGATCACCAAGATATTGGATACCAAGACTGCAGAAAATACTGTAAGAGCTCTATTCTTCTTTCTGATAACATTTAAGTGACAAGATAAGCAAATTTTTTGAAAAATGAAAGAAGTTCAAATGAAAGCCATTCACTTGAAAAAGAGCTACTTGTAAACATTGTCAGTAAGAATTTGCAGCAGCCATGACTGAAGCCCCTGCCTGGTAAGTTTGGTGCCCTGATATACCCATAACATGTTCAAGCCCCAGAGATGGGTACTGCTTCTTAGGGCTGTGTGTATTCACCTGGTTACATGGCTGTTCTTCTAAGAATGTATGAAAAATATACAGATAAAAAATTACAATTGCAGTCAACTTCAGCAATGCCCAACTTTTTACTCCTTTCATTTTTTAATACCTATATTCTTCCCCTTCCTCACCTTTTTCAAAATTATCATCATCTCTATAGCTTCTCAAGTAAAGTAGTAGAGAGTATGTTTTTTTTTTTTTGAAGTACTGAGTTTCAAAGTCTGATGCTAATGTGAATTTTGAACCTTAATCTAGTTACTTTTCATCTCCAGATGCTATCAGTAAATTGGAGAAGTTAATTTAACAAAAATAAATAAATGAATCAAGAATCTCTCCACACTTGTTTTCCAGTAATTGTTCTGTTAGTGCCTAGACCTTATGTTTCTGCTTTTCCTGATTCTTTTTACTGTAATCTTTTTTGTTTTTTCCAATCAGTACTATATTATTTGAGGGTCTTCAAAACAAAAATAACTTGCCTTAGCCTGGATAAGAGAGAATTTGGGGGAGAATAGGTACATGTATATGTAGGGCTGAGTCCTATCACTGTTCACCTGAAACTATCAATACATCATTTCTCAGCTATTGCTTGCTGGCTTGCTTGCTTGTTAGTTGCTCAGTCATGTTCGACTCTGTGACCCCACAGACTGTAGCCCACCAGGCTCCTCTGTCCATGGAATTCTCTAGGCAAGAATATTGGAATGGGTTGCCATGCCCTACTCCAGATCTTCCCTACCAAGGGATCAAACCCAGGTCTCCCTCATTACAGGCGGATTGTTTACCAGCTGAGCTACCAGGGAAGCCCCTTATCAGCTATGCTGCTGCTGCTGCTGCTAAGTCGCTCCAGTCGTGTCCGACTCTGTGCAACCCCATAGATGGCAGCCCACCAGGCTCCCCCGTCCCTGGGATTCTCCAGGCAAGAACACTGGAGTGGGTTGCCATTTCCTCCTCCAATGCATGAAAGTGAAAAGTGAAAGTGAAGTCGCTCAGTCGTGTCCGACTCTTAGCGACCCCATGGACTGCAGCCTACCAGGCTCCTCCATCCATGGGATTTTCCAGGCAAGAGTACTGGAGTGGGGTGCCATTGCCTTCTCCAATACCTCAACACAAAATTAAAAGTTTAAAAGATAAAAAAAATGAATGACCTGCCTTTTCTGACTCTGATTTCATCTTGTATGATTTTGTCAGAACTTTATTGGTAAAGTATTCTTTGGTTTCAACATGGAAATATAAAACAAAAGACATGGACCCTTAGGATCTGAAATATTTACTTTAATATCCTACTGGCTTTTCAAGGCTTTGGTTCACCATATTTCTCTACTAATTCGCTTACCTACCTAAAAATTGGGGAACATTTCCAGACCATGGAGATGAAAAGTATGGCATTCAGTTGGGATCTGGCTTTTTCTGCTCTCCTTGATTTTGGGCCACTATTTTGGCTGCTATAAGAAAATACCATGAACTAGGTGGCTTAAACAACAAACATTTATTTCTTACAGTTCTGGAGTCCAAGATTAGGATGCCAGCATAGTCTGATGAAGGCCCTCTTCTGGGTTGCAAACTTTCTATTTCTGCCTGTGTCCTCATATGGAGAATGACTGAGCTAACTCTCTGCAGTCTCTTTAATTAAGGATATTAAATCATGATGTAATCACCTCTGAAAAGCCCCCACCTCTTAACACCATCAACTTGAGGTTATGATTTCAACATAATAAATTTTGGGAGGACTCAGACCAGCATTAGGACAACAGCCAATTTATGTTCTGCATCATTTTCACTATGTCTTTCTTCTGCTTCTGAAAGGCCAACATTGCCCCAGAAAATCACTTCTCTTGTCAAAAGAAAATTGGTTTAATGCTGCATACATTATTTCCACTCATAATTTCTTCAATAGATCTTGGCTTCCAAATGAGCACATTTCTCCTTAAATTATTTCAGTGCATCGTATCTTCTTTTTCCTACACAAAATTCAGTATAGCTTGAAGGAGTGTAAAAGACAGTGTTAAATTTTTCCTGTAAAGATATCAAAATCTGGAGATTCTGCATCACCAGGCACATGAGAATTTCTGCATTAATTTGCATTTTAGCAACTTCTAAGAAACCTGAAGGGACATCATCAAATATTGATAACTTACGGTGTCGGTGTCTTGATCTTCAGAGATTCTTGATCTCTGAAGAAGAGGATTTAGGTTAGGGACCAGGGACCAGGCTTGATCACTCAAGAGCTTCTGTGCAGCAGAGTTTTATTAAAGTATGAAAAAGGACAGAGAAATCTTCTGACATAGACATCAGAAGGGATGGAAGAGTGCGCCCCTCACTAGTGTTAGCAAGGGAGTTTATACATTTTTAATTAGTTATTACAGTAAATCAAAAGAATGTCTCAAGTTTGTGAAAATCTTTACCAGATCCATTCCAAAATTTACATTTTAGGATAACAGGATTAGAACTTAACAATAGAAAGATCCTACTAGACCCACTCCCATAATTTACATTCTAAAATATCAGGATTAGTCAGAAATTTCAGGAAGAAGAAACTGTCCTCAAGCAGGATCAGATCAGATCAGTCGCTCAGTCGTGTCCGACTCTTTGCGACCCCGTGAACTGCAGCACACCAGGCCTCCCTGTCCATCACCAGCTCCCGGAGGTCACTCAGACTCGCATCCATCGAGTCAGTCATCTCATCCTCTGTCGTCCCCTTCTCCTCCTGCCCTCAATCCCTCCCAGCATCAGAGTCTTCTCCAATGAGTCAGCTCTTCGCATGAGGTGGCCAAAATACTGGAGTTTCAGCTTTAGCATCATTCCTTCCAAAGAAATCCCAGGGCTGATCTCCTTCAGAATGGACTGGTTGGATCTTTTTGCAGTCCAAGGGACTCTCAAGAGTCTTATCCAACACCACAGTTCAAAAGCATCAATTCTTCGGCTCTCAGCCTTCTTCACAGTCCAGCTCTCACATCCATACATGACCACAGGAAAGACCATAGCCTTGATTAGGCAAACCTTTGTTGGCAAAGTGATGTCTCTGCTTTTGAATATGCTATCTAGGTTGGACATAACTTTCCTTCCAAGGAGTAAGCGTCTTTTTAATTTCATGGCTGCAGTCACCATCTGCAGTGATTTTGGAGCCCAGAAAAATAAATTCTGACACTGTTTCCACTGTTTCTCCATCTATTTCCCATGTAGTGATGGGACCAGATGCCATGATCTTCGTTTTCTGAATGTTGAGCAGGATACATTGTTGTTATATAATCCCTACTACAGAGTTTAAACTGAGTTGTTTGTTCCGTAATCATCAGTCCGGTCTTCAAGAAAAAAATGTTTTATGTGACTAAGGAATGTAGAGAGAAGAAGGAAAAAAAAAAGTTTGTCCTTTGCTCCTCCTTGAGAATTCCAGACCCCATCTCAACATTCAGAAAGCAAAGATCATGGCATCTGGTCCCATCACTTCATGGCAAATAGATGGAGAAACAGTGGAAATAATGGCAGACTATTTTGGGGGCTCCAAAATCACTGCAGATGGTGACTGCAGCCATGAAATTAAAAGACACTTACTCCTTAGAAGACACTTTTGGGGAAGGCAATGGCACCCCACCCCAGTACTCTTGCCTGGAAAATCCCATGGATGGAGGACCCTGGTTGGCCGCAGTCCATGGGGTCGCTAAGAGTCGGATACGACTGGGCGACTTCACTTTCACTTCTCACTTTCATGCATTGGAGAAGGCAATGGCAACCCATTCCAGTGTTCTTGCCTGGAGAATCCCAGGGACGGGGGAGCCTGGTGGGCTGCCGTCTATGGGGTCGCACAGAGTCGGACACGACTGAAGCGACTGAGCAGCACTCCTTAGAAGGAAAGTCATGACCAACCTAGATAGCATATTAAGAAGCAGAGACATTACTTTGCCAACAAAGGTCCGTCTGGTCAAGGCTATGGTTTTTCCAGTAGTCATGTATGGATGTGAGAGTTGGACTATAAACAAAGCTGAGCTCCAAAGAATTGATGCTTTTGAACTGTGGTGTTGGAGAAGACTCTTGAGAGTCCCTTGGACTGGAAGGAGATCCAACCAGTCCATCCTAAATAAAATAAGTTCTGAATACTCATTGGAAGGAATAATGTTGAAGCTGAAACTCCAATACTTTGGCCACCTGATGGGAAGAATTGACTCATTGGAAAAGACCCTGACTCTGCAAAAGATTGAAGGTGGGAGGAGAAGGGGACCACAGAGGATGGGATGGCTGGATGGCATCACTGACTCAATGGGCATGAATTTGAGTAAACTCCAGGAGTTGGTGATGGACAGGGAGGCCTAGTGTGTTGCAGTCCATGGGGTCGCAAAGAGTAGGACACAACTGAGCAACTGAACTGAACTGAACTGATCTACTCCTCAAGAATCCCAGACCCCTCTCTCCTCAGGGACCCACGGACTTCTTATCAACCTGCCTAAAAATTGACTCTTTCAATATCTGTTGTCAACTAAAAAAAAAATAATGTACAACTTGGGAGTGTGAGTTAAGTTTTATTTGGGGCAAAATGAGAGCTGCAGCTCAGAAGGCAGCATCTCAGATAGCTCTGAGAGACTGCTCCAAAGGAGCAGTGGGGGAAAGACAATATACAAGGTTTTGGTGAAGGGGGAGTTCAATACCATGAAGCATTCATTTTACAAAAGGCTTTTTGTTACTCATGAGGATCTGATATCACCATGAAGAGATTTAGTGCTTCTCTATATATGAGGATGGAGAAGGCAATGGCATCCCACTTCAATACTCTTGCCTGGAAAATCCCATGGACGGAGGAGCCTGGTAGGCTGCAGTCCATGGGGTCGCTAAGAGTCAGACACGACTGAGCAACTTCACTTTCACTTTTCACTTTCATGCATTGGAGAAGGAAATGGCAACACACTCCGGTGTTCTTGCCTGAAGAATCCCAGGGACAGGGGAGCCTGGTGGGCTGCCATCTATGGGGTCACACAGAGTCGGACACAACTGAAGTGACTTAGCAGCAGCAGCAGCTGGATATGAGGAGATGCAAGGATCTTGTTCAACTTATATGCAGAGTACATCATGAGAAACGCTGGGCTGGAAGAAACACAAGCTGCAATCAAGATTGCTGGGAGAAATATCAATAACTTCAGATATGCAATGACACCACCTTTGTGGCAGAAAGTGAAGAGGAACTAAAAAGCCTCTTGATGAAAGTGAAAGTGTAGAGTGAAAAAGTTGGCTTAAAGCTCAACATTCAGAAAACTAACATCATGGCATCTGGTCCCGTCACTTCATGGCAAATAGATGGGGAAACAGTGGAAACAGTGTCAGACTTTATTTTTCTGGGCTCCAAAATCACTACAGATGGTGACTGCAGCCATGAAATTAAAAGACGCTTACTCCTTGGAAGGAAAGTTATGACCAACCTAGACAGCATATTGAAAAGCAGAGACATTGCTTTGCCAACAAAGGTTCACCTAGTCAAGGCTATGGTTTTTCCTATGGTCATGTATGGATGTGAGAGTTGGACTGTGAAGAAGGCTGAGCACTGAAGAATTGATGCTTTTGAACTGTGGTGTTGGATAAGACTCTTGAGAGTCCCTTGGACTGCAAGGAGATCCAACCAGTCCATTCTGAAGGAGATCAGCCCTGGGATTTCTTTGGAAGGAATGATGCTAAAGCTGAAACTCCAGTACTTTGGTCACCTCATGCAAAGAGTTGACTCCTTAGAAAAGACTCTGATGCTGGGAGGGATTTGGGGCAGGAGGAGAAGGGGATGACAGAGGATGAGATGGCTGGATGGCATCACTGACTCGATGGATGTGAGTCTGATTGAACTCCGGGAGTTGGTGATGGACAGGGAGGCCTGGTGTGCTGTGATTCATGGGGTCACAAAGAGTAGGACATGACTGAGCAACTGAACTTATCTGAACTGAAGGATTGAGATCATAAAATCTGTTTCTAAAAACATCCAGCTATCTAAAGACCTGTCCCACCAGATTCCCTGGAGCACAGAGTGCCTCACTTCACCCTGAACTCCCTCAGGGGTTGTTGAAGGTCAACAGCTATAGCACCACGGGGCTCAATCTCTGTAGAGGCAGGGCAAATGCCTTTGTTGTTAAGGCATTGGCAATCCTCTTGGTAAGTGCCAATTTGTAGTTGACACTGTCATCATGATGCTTTTAGCCCTCTCTTCTCCTGGGGCAGGGTAGCCCAAAGGCATCTCCCTCTTATCCAAAGGAGAGATTCTAAACACTTCTCTGCCACAGTAACTTGGCTTAGTAGTCTCCCAAATGCTCTATTTTATGTGTACAATAGGTGCGTTGTTTCATGTAAAAACCAATAATTATTTTATGCATGTTAATGTGTACCTATGTGCTCTGATTTCAGGGAACAATGGAGTTCTTAAAGACACCAAGACTAAGAGCACCTAGGGAAGAGTCATGGCATTAGAAGGAATGGTTGGGGACCCACCAGTAGACTGTAGGTCCAAAAGGCTGTCCATGTTCTGGCTCCTGCCAGTGACTTCAGCCTTGTTTTCTGTTCCCCCTAATCTTTCCTTTCACACAAGTTCAAACCTGTGGCCATACAGTATATCATCTGTACTCCATCACACTTTAAGATCAGGATGTATTCTTGTTTCTTTCCTCTCCACTAGAAACCCTTGAGGGGAAGGTTGCTAGAGTAATATCCCCTCTATCTAATAGTACATATCATAAGTATACAATGAATATAAATAAATGACTGAAACAGATGATGAACATTGCTCGTCACATGCTGGATTAATTTTAATTGTGGAATACTGACATTACCTTGATTCCTGACAAATAGATATCTACTCACTTCCACCATTGCCACCACCCAGCCCCCACTTCCATCATTTTCGTTGGACAATGAGACCTTTGAGGATAAGAAAAACATAGCATTAGCTGTATCACCTGAAACACAAACCACATTGCCTGGGGAAAAAAGTAATATTTTGATTAAATTCACAATACTTTCTCAGGTAGGCTTTGCACTTCGTATGTTACTGAATGGACACTACTTCTATCCTCCATGACAGGCTTTAAAATGTATTTTATAGTCTTCTCACTTTATCTCACAAGGTTTAGTGCAAAGAGAAGTCACTGTGAGTGAGTCAACACATCACTGAGCAATTATAAAGATTTCCGAATGCTTTAAAATTGTTAAACTTTTCTCCACTGCTCCTTGGAGAGGCTCAGGAAATCTTCCTCTTTTCCATCTCACGGTGATTTTATTTTGTTTTGATTTCTAAATACTTTGGCAGGATATTAAAACAAACCATTGAGAAAAATCTATGAAGCATTTTAAATGAGTTGGGAATCGTAAAAACTTTCCTTTTTTTATCTGAGACCTCCAGAGACTAGTATAGCCAGCATTTTGCTCTTGGAATTAAATTCATTCTATCTTTTCTTTTAGAAGTGATAGAAATTCAACTATCAGGGCTCATTTTTTCAACTGAAAGTGAAGTCGCTCAGTTGTGTCTGACTCTTTGTGACCCCATGGACTGTAGCCTACTAGGCTCCTCAGTCCATGGAATTTTCCAGGCAAGAGTACTGGAGTGGGGTGCCATTGCCTTCTCCAGGGGATCTTTCCGACCCAGGGATCGAACCCGGGTCTCCCCCACTGCAGACAGACGCTTTATCGTCTGAGCCACCAGGAGACTAGGTTCAGTCCTTGGCCATAAGAGGCTAAACATATCCAAAAAGATGACTAGTATTGAGAGGTCTGAGGAACAGGGAAATCCATGACATAACGTTGAAGTTGAACATACAAATCTGATAGCCAAATAATTTATTGGGAAACTACTGGGTTTCGTCAGTGATGGGGTTCAGTATTATACTGAAGAAACAATTCTGGTTCAAAGACCCTAAATGGCTGCTTTTCACTTATTGTCCTCTCCTCCGAGCTTATCAATTTCCTCACAAGGTATTTGGGTCCATTGTCAAATTATACCATATGTGGGTGGGCTTCCAGACCTTCTAGCTACCAACACTGGCAATGAGATATCTGCCTTGAAAGTGCCCAAAGAAATCAAATAACCTTAATATGATATAGAACTCAAGATTCTTAACCTATAAGAGTATTTCAATACTCTGTGCAAGGTGCTATATCATAAATTTAGCATCTATATTCAATATGATTTATCTTTTCTGAAGTTAAAAAAAAATTTTAAGAAGTTGTGTTTGAAGAAATTTACTTTAATTTGTAAGTCCTAAAGAAAAAAGCGTGAAGTCTCTAAGTCATGTCCGACTCTTTGCCAACAAAGGTTCGTCTAGTCAAGGCTGTGGTTTTTCCTGTGGTCATGTATGGATGTGAGAGTTGGACTTTCAAGAAGGCTGAGCACCGAAGAATTGATTCTTTTGAACTGTGGTGTTGGAGAGACTCTTGAGAGGCCCTTGGACTGCAAGGAGAGCCAACCAGTCCATTCTGAAGGAGATCAGCCCTGGGATTTCTTTGGAAGGAATGATGCTAAAGCTGAAACTCCAGTACTTTGGCCACCTCATGCGAAGAGTTGACTCATTGGAAAAGACTCGGACGCTGGGAGGGATTGGGAGCAGGAGGAGAAGGGGACGACAGAGGATGAGATGGCTGGATGGCATCACTGACTCGATGGATGTGAATCTGAGTGAACTCCGGGAGTTGGTGATGGACAGGGAGGCATGGCGTGCTGCTATTCATAGGGTCACAAAGAGTCGGACACGACTGAGCGACTGATTTGATCTGATCTGAAAGAAAAAAGCATCTGGTACCATTACTTCATGGGAAATAGATGGAGAAACAGTGGAAACAGTGTCAGACTTTATTTTGGGGGGCTCCAAAATCACTACAGATGGTGACTGTAGCTATGAAATTAAAAGATTGTTACTCCTTGGAAGGAAAGTTATGAACAACCTAGATAGCATATTCAAAAGCAGAGACATTACTTTGCCAACAAAGGTCCGTCTAGTCAAGGCTATGGTCTTTCCTGTGGTCATGTATAGATGTGAGAGTTGGACTGTGAAGAAAGCTGAGTGCCAAAGAATTGAAGCTTTTGAACTGTGGTGTTGGAGAATACTCTTGAGAGTCCCTCGCTAGGAGATTCAGTCCATTCTGAAAGAGATCAGCCCTGGAAGGATTTCTTTGGAAGGAATGATGCTAAAGCTGAAACTCTAGTACTTTGGCCACTTCATGTGACGAGTTGACTCATTGGAAAAGACCCTGATGTTGGGAGGGATTGGGGGCAGGAGGAGAAGGGGACAACAAAGGATGAGATGGCTGGATGGCATCACTGACTCTATGAATGTGAGTCTGAGTGAACTCCGGGAGTTGGTGATGAACAGGGAGGCCTGGTGTGCTGTGATTCATGGGGTCGCAAAGAGTCAGACACGACTGAGCGACTGAACTGAGCTGAACTGAAAGAAAAAAGTTCACAATATAATAAAAATTAAAGCTCTCTTTTATTATACAACTAATTCACATCTCATAATGGTAATTTGATATTCAAAAATTGTGAAAAATCTAATTGTCAGATTTCATTAAAGAACTAAGCATTTAAAATATAAGCAAACCATTAAGGTAGAAAGTGCTACTGCTTAATTTTAGTTATCAAATGTATCATATGTTAAGACTTTTTTGAGAATTAATGCTCAAGTTTAGCAAATACAAAACTTCTAACACAAACCCAGAAGAACTCTCTTGAAAAAGATTTCAGGAGAGGAAGGCAGTCATTGGTACTGTTACTTAACTGAAAGGAAGGAGAAGTTGCAAGTTTTAAAGCCAAATGATGTTTGTGGCACTGAACGATTGAAGATTAATGTACAACAAAAAGAAACTATAAGCAAGGTGAAAAGACAGCCTTCAGAATGGGAGAAAATAATAGCAAATGAAGCAACTGACAAAAAACTAATATCAAAAATATACAAGCAACTCCTGCAGCTCAATTCCAGAAAAATAAATGACCCAATAAAAAAAAATGGGCCAAAGAACTAAATAGACATTTCTCCAAAGAAGACATACAGATGGCTAACAAACACATGAAAAGATGCTCAACATCACTCATTATCAGAGAAATGCAAATCAAAACCGCAATAAGGTACCATTTCATGCCAGTCAGAATGGCTGGTATCCAAAAGTCTACATGCAATAAATGCTGGAGAGGGTGTGGAGAAAAGGGAACCCTCTTACACTGTTGGTGGGAATGCAAACTAGTACAGCCACTATGGAGAACAGTGTGGAGATTACTTAAAAAACTGAAAATAGAACTGCCATACGACCCAGCAATCCCACTGCTGGGCATACACACTGAGGAAACCAGAATTGAAAGAGACACGTGTACCCAATGTTCATCGCAGCACTGTTTATAATAGCCAGGACTTGGAAGCAACCTAGATGTCCATCAGCAGATGAATGGATAAGCAAGCTGTGGTACATATACACAATGGAGTATTACTCAGCCATTAAAAAGAATACATTTGAATCAGTTCTAATGAGGTGGATGAAACTGGAGCCTATTATACAGAGTGAAATAAACCAGAAAGAAAAACACCAATACAGTATACTAATGCATATATATGGAATTTAGAAAGATGGCAACGACAACCCTGTATGGGAGACAGCAAAATCAATGAAATTAGAAACAGAAAGACATAGAGGGTAAACAGGAACATGAAAAATGCTTAACATTGCTAATTACTAGAGGAATAATTGTGCAAATGAAAGCTACAATGAGGTTTTAATATCACCTCACACCAGTCAGAATGGCCCCATTAAAAAGTCTACAAAAAAAAAAAAAGCTAATGTAAACTATCTCTTCTTTGTCCACCGGAGATAACCATTCACCTCACTCTCAAAGAGTCAGAGTCAGCTCAAGCCTCTCTTCCTTCAGGAAGAGAAAAGGAATAAAAGAAACCAAATGCTAAACTTATATCATTATTTTCAAAGGAAAAATGTTGACAGAATTTTCTCCAACTGGTATTCTGTTCGTTGTTTGGTTTTGTTTTAGGAAGTATAAATGCAATCTCACCTTCAGGATCTAGTTTTTTTCAAGTGCACAGTGATATATCTTGTGTTCTGAATTTGAAAAATCTTGGTAGAAACATAAAGAATCTTAGAGACAGCAATTCATCTGAAATATCCAGTGATTTTTCTTATTTGCATTTTGTGTAATCAGAAGAAATAAAGCTTATTATTCTGTAAAACTACTAGATTAGGGATAATCAGCTACAGAATATCTATAAAAAATTAGCTACCCAATTTTATAAATATCTGCATAAAATTGACTCTCTCTGAAGTAGATCATTAATTTTTCTATCAATCAGTCAAAAAGTGATGCTGAAGTTTATATGGCCTTTAGAAGGACACGGATCAACCTGAAACAGCAATTCAGGACCCAAGAACTCAGAAGTTTGCAAACATGAAATAAAAGAGAGTGAGCAACACGTTTCACATTTCTGCTGCTCCTGAGTCTTTGTGATATTCTGACTAACTATAATCCCCACACCTGAAACTTAACTCATTAAAGGTTTAGTGTAAGAACCTGAAAAATATAACTGTGCTTTTATAAATATTCAATTAACAATTCATCATTTTGAGATTTTTGCCACTAAATAAAGATGCTTATCCTGCAATAATTCTATTTGATCTACCTTTTTGCTTTTTTTTTAAAAAAAAAAAAAAAGCTGCATCACGGAGTGGAAACATAAAAAAGAAATGCTTTTGGAAGATGGCTTTAACAGAAAAGAAATTCTCTAAACAGATAGTCTGAATAAATAGAGAAAAATTTACTATTTTTCTCTTCTTCTTCACTAGAAAAGATCTACTCCCCAAAGAATCAGTTTTTGTTTATCAAGCAGACAAACAAAAGAATCCACAATTTATAATGTAAGAATGATAGTAAATTAAAGTGCCATCGTGTATATTCCCTGTGGCATTTTTTAACTAGCAGCTGGCTCCTCTGTCTCTGGTAATACTCAAAAACAAAACTAAGTCGGAACAGTCCTCTTATAAGTTATGACACATTTCTGGGAAAATAGGAAAATCTTCAGTTACACAGCAATTGGTATCCCACTAAATAGAATGAAAAGCTTACTGTATTTTTATTAATTTCCTGGTAAGTACAGGAATTAAGTCAAGTTTTTGTGAAAATTTCCCCCCAAATGAAATTATAAAATTACTAATTGAACAATTGACTATAAATTCTAATTTTTTCTAATAGTTTACTATTTTTAAAAATTTTATAATACTACATTGCTGGACATTAATAGAGATATTTTGTAGTGCTTAGTTAAACACCTGATATACAGTTGATATTCAATAAATGTATTTTTTTAAATGAAAGATAAGATATTCCTGATTCCTCTTTGTTGTCTACCTCCATGTTAAACAAAGCTGTGTTTTCCCCTGTTACTTGAATGTTAAATTTTTCTATTAGCTCCACCTTAAAATAATCTGAATCTTTACATTTAAATTGCCAATACAATTTAGCCAGATCCATTATATTCTTATTGAACACCAATCTTACAGAAAATACTGCAGGGATATAACATGGCCAGTCAGCCACTGGCCCTGAAGATCTTATAAAATAGGAGAGACAGCAAGTCCGTTAATTACACAACAAGCGAAAACATAAGCATCAAAAGACAGGGGAACATACAAGTGTGAAACAGGGACCTCAGCCCAGATGTCATGGAAGAAGTAACATTTAAGATAAACTTTTGAAAAAAAAGTAACAAGTCTCTGACAGATGACATTAGAGAAATAGGGTCCGTCCTGGGTGTTCTTTGGAAGGACTGATGCTAAGGCTGAAACTCCAATACTTTGGCCACCTCATGCAAAGAGTTGACTCATTGGAAAAGACTCTGATGCTGGGAGGGATTGGGGGCAAGAGGAGAAGGGGACGACAGAGGATGAGATAGCTGGATGGCATCACCAACTCAATGGACATGGGTTTGGGTGAACTCCGGGAGTTGGTGATGGACAGAGAGGCCTGGCATGCTGCAATTCATGGGTCGCAAACAGTCGGACACAACTGAGCAAATGAACTGAACTGAACTGAAATAGGGTATCTCAAGCAAAGACAGCGCTTTCCAGGTGACTCGGTAGTAAAGAATCTACCTACCAATGCAGGAGACACAGGAGACATGGATTTGATCCCTTGCTCTGGAAGATCCCCTGGAGAAGGGAATGGCAACCCACTCCAGTATTTTTGCCTGGGAAATCCCATGGACAGAGGAACCTGGCAGGGTACAGTCCATGGGGCCACAAAGTGTTGGACAGGACTGAGCATGCATATACAAGCAAAGAAAACACAGCAGCCTTTTTAGGTCCATTCAGGGAGCTATGACTAAACCAGTTTTACTAGAGTAATGAGTCAATGTAAAAATAAAGTACAGGAGTAGCCTGAGAGTCTAAGTTCAGCTTGGGGTTAGAGGTGTGGAGTCTATACTTATTTTAATAGGTAATGGAAAGGCATTTAAGTTTTGTATTTAGTTCAGTTTAGTCGCTCAGTCATGTCCAACTCTTTGCCACCCCATGAATCGCAGCACACCAGGCCTCCCTGTCCATCACCAACTCCCGGAGTTCACTCAGACTCATTGTCCATCGAGTCGGTAATGCCATCCAGCCATCTCATCCTCTGTAGTCTCCTTCTCCTCCTTCCCCCAATCCCTCCCAACATCAGGGTCTTTTCCAATGAGTCAACTCTTCACATGAGGTGACCGAAGTATTGGAGTTTCAGCCTTAGCATCAGTCCTTCCAGTGAACACCGAGGACTGATCTCCTGGGTGTTCTGAATGGACTGGTTGGATCTCCTTGCAGTCCAAGGGACTCTCAAGAGTCTTCTCCAACACCACAGTTCAAAAGCATCAATTCTTTGGCACTCAGCCTTCTTCACAGTCCAACTCTCACATCCATACATGACTACTGGAAAAACCATAGCCTTGACTAGACAGACTTTTGTTGGCAAAGTAATGTCTCTGTTTTTCAATATGGTCATATGGTTATGACCATAGGCTGGTCATAACTTTCCTTCCAAGGAGTAAGCGTCTTTTAATTTCATAGCTGCAGTCACCAACTGCAGTGATTTTGTGGCCCCAAAAATAAAGTCAGCCACTGTTTCCCCATCTGTTTCCCATGAAGTGATGGGACCAGATGCCATGATGTTAGTTTTCTGAATGTTGAGCTTTAAGACAACTTTTTCAGTCTCCTCTTTCACTTTATCAGGTAAAAGCTAATAGCACATTCAAATATGTTCAGTGGGTGGAGTTTGTTAAAGAGATGATTAACAAAAGGTATGGGCTGAGGAGTGGATATCAATAAGGGATGATGGACAATTTCCTACCTGCAGCAGTGGGAAATATTGTCACCACCAGATCTAAAAGAGAAAACAAAAGGAGATATTAGAACATGCAGAGAGAAGTTATAATTGTAAGAGTGTATCTCCTGAACTGAGGCAAGACCTTCTGTGGAGAACAGGCAACCTATAGCTGAGCAAGAAGAGCCAGGTGGGTAAGTACCCAACTTAACTTTCTGCTTGCTCCCTCAGTCTCCTGCTAGTGCCCCCTACTGGATAAACCCAAGTGGAAGTTAGAAGGCAAGGAAGCCCATTGATTAGAGTCCATATAGGCCTTCCTCCCAGAGCACAGAGCAGAACAGAGAAAGAAAGGGAATGGATCTGAAGGGGGAAAAGGAAAATATAAGGCACAAGGCTTTTGAGCAAAACAGAGACATATCTCCTAGGAAAATTAATCCTACAGGTATAGAGATAATCAAGATGAAGAAACTAAGACTGTAATAGAGAAGACTGTAAAGGTCAGAAATAGGGCCATGGCAATGGAACAAGAAGTAGAAAATTGCCTGTGAGAACTTGCAAGGCTATGAGTCAGCTCTTGGAATGGTGCCAGTCATGGATCCAACGTGACTTTTGATGGCTTCTGGTGAACGGTGCATAGCAAAACAATGAGAATCACAGCTGCGGGCCTAAAGCGCAAATGTAATGCTGTATCCATGAGCAAATAGCCACTAAGCAGAATTAGCTGGAAGTTAAAGGGATCCTGGGTATACGTTTTTATCTGTGGATGGCTTTCTTGAGATGCAAATTTCGGAGACCTTTTATATAAAGGTGTGAAGAGAGTGTTGGCTACAAGATAAGGAACTAAAAGTTCTAAGCAAAAGCAGATGCTCTGTTATCCTGAAGATTTCAAGGGCATTTTATGACAACAGTCATGCATCTGAACAGTTGACAGACAGCTGTATGGATGCTCATGGGTTAGAAGATGAGACAAATTTAAATTTTAATAAATATTTATCAACAGAAAATTTGCCTGTTTGAAACACGAGAGTGATACATTGTGGGGCTTCTAACAGATTAGACAGAGGGGGAAAAGGAAAATTAGAAGTTCACAGTTTTGAATCTTGGTTCCTAGGAGAACAAGATAATTATTAGAAACATAAAAATTAAGTGCTGGGTTTTAGAATTAAATGGATGGAATTTCTAAGTGCTGCTCCCAGTAGTGGGAAGGCCCGGGGAATGCATACTATGAGGGGTATCCTAGAGGTCAGCACAGTCCGGGACAGGGTTATACCCAAGAACACAGCAAAAAGCATAGTAAGACGAAGAATACAGATGCATTTGAGGCCCCATAGCACCCTTATGGTGGTTTAGTCTCTAAGTCGTCTCCAACTCTTTGTGACCTCATGGACTACAGCCTGCCAGGCTCCTCTGTCCATGGGATTTCCCAGGCAAGAATACTGGAGTGGTTTGCCATTTCCTTCTCCAGGAGATCCTCCTGACCCAGGAATTGAACCTGGGTCTCCTACATTGCAGGCAGATTCTTTACCAACTGAGCTACGAGGGAAGCCCATAGCCCACTTAGACCCTTTGTGAAAAATCTTCCTTAAAAAATAATACTGCTGAACTATCTCCCCCCAAAATATCATCCAAAATAATACAGATCATAGGGGAAGACAGATGGGAAGTATGGAGCACAGAATGCAAACCAAACAAACTGCTGTCACTGTGGTTACAAAACAGACTGCAGAGTCGTAATTTTTGAAAGGAAGGCTGCATAAAGTAAAAAATAGTCATTTGGCAATAAAACAAATTAAAATCCAACCAAAGCACGGGTTAAGAGAAGCAGGAGCAAAGAAGTGTCAGTGTCAACAACTGAAGCAATGTGGTATTGTGGTAGAAGGACTGATGATGAGAAAAGAATGATGCACATGGACTGGAGTGCATAGGAATTAGTACATGATACAAATGTAGTTACTACTGGAGGGGGAGAAAAATTAGGAATTACTACATGATACATATGTATTTAGAGTTAAAGGAGGATAAGGACTTTCCTGGTGGTACCGTGGCTTTGACTTTGCTCTCCCAACACAAGGGGCCCGGGTTCAATTCCTTATCAGGAAACTAGATCCCACATGTTAGCAAATAAGTATTCACATGCCACAACAAAAATCCCATGTGCAGCAACTAAGACCCAATGCAGCCAAATAAATAAATAAAATGTTTTTTAAAATTAAAGGGGGATAAATATGTACTTTGAATTCCCAATAAACTCCTTGGGAACAATTAACTAATCTTTTGGGAAATATTAATATGATTTTATACCATTTAGGAATGACTTCTTGTGCAAATAACAGAATCCCCAACTCACAGCTGCTTAAGTAAATTGGGGGTTTATATAGCTCGCCAACAAGAACTCTGGGGATAGCAGTTCAGGACTCATGACAGCTCAGTGGTGTCATTAAAGACTCTGGTTGTTTCTCTTTTCATGCCACCATCATTACTGAGCAGGCTGTGGTCCTCACGTTTGTCACCTCGGAATATAGATCCTGGACACCTCATGACCTCAGGCCTGCATTCTAGGCATGAACAAAGTGGTAAGGCAGGATCAGAATAGGCAAACCAGTCATATATTCACCAAACCCTAACAGTGGTGGCATCTGTAACTGGATTATTTTTATCTCTAGTTTTATTGTGTGATCTGACTTTTTCCAAAGATTGTGTATTGAATTGTGTCAAAAATAGATGAGGCACCTATTTCCATTTTGCAGAAAGATTAATCAAAGAAACCATAAATCTCTTTCAAAATCAGTAAGCCTCAAAAAAAAAAAAAAAATCAGTAAGCCTCCATTGCTCTGTGATTCTTAGTATCATCCTACATTTTATTTTTAGCACAGACCACTTTCTAGATTTCTTCTCATGGAAAATGAGCTGTGAAAAAAAACTTACTTTTATGTTCCAAACCCCTGGGAACAAAAAAATTATGGGTTGTCTTTTAAATAATGTTGAATCTCTAAGAATGTTATTTAATGCATTTAGGTAAGCTGTGTATTTTCAAGCATCTAATTACAATCGCTGAGGTTCATTCCCAGCATGATTTTCACAAAAAGAGAAAATGGGGTGGTTGGGTAGGAGACAGGGGCTGGTGCTCAGAAGAGAAAAATCAACCAACAAAGAACTTTTCAATACTTACTATTATTTCCATATTTTGCTTAAATATTCTGTTCTATTCTAGGATATTTTCATTTTTTTGGCCTTACAGGCTAACATAAGTTTTAAGAATTCAGTACAGTTATAGAGTCCCAAAAAGGTTGCAGGATTTTGGATAAAAAGAAATGTCTGTGCTTGAGTTAGAAAAAAATCTTCATTCTCCCCTAAGCTTGAAAACAGTTCTTAAGAAAAATTTTTTTAAAAAATTGTCCTTTTGATTATGATATATGATACACTGAAGATTTTAAAGATTTTAGCAAAGTTAATTATTTCATAATGTGTAGACTAGACATACTAACATTGGTGGTACAAAAGCATTTAAAATGCAAAAAAAGAAAATGATATTTAATTTGGGGTGACAGATATTTTTTCATTCATGGTTTTCAAAGAACTCAGGAAAGCAATTTTGCACATGCCATTTTCTAAACAGTTAATACAGTCCTTTAACAATCATCCTGATCATCCTTTCAATTCCTAGGAATGATGAAGGGAACAGGCAACTAACCAGGCTACTCTCCAGCTCCTAGTCTGCAGCTCTATGTCATTCCTTGTAAATAGAAAGAGATTGAAAACTGCCATTTCATTTTCCCTTCATTCTTTTATCAGCCTGTGTGATTGTGTCAGATACATGAAAAAGTATAATTTGCCACATCAACCAAAGCCAGTTCTGTTATCACTCTAATAATAGTCTGAATCCTAGCCCTCTATTCTAGATGTCTGTGATTTTTAACAAAGTATTTAGCAACTTTCACCCTCAGTTTCCTCACCTGTAAAATAGGTGGTATTGTGAAGATTAAGAAAGATTGTATTCCATTAATGCTCTGTGCATAATAACCATTCAACATATTTTAGCTGCAATATATTGTATACTGGGCTTCCTAGGTGGTGCTAGTGGTAAAGAACCCACCTGCCAATGCAGGAGACATAAGAGATGCAGGTTCAGTCCCTCTGAGTAGAGAAGATTCCCTGGAGAAGGAAATGGCAACCCACTCGAGGATTCTTGCCTGAAGAATCCCATAAACAGAAGAGCCTGGCAGGCTACAGTCCATGGGGTCAGAAAGAGTCAGATACACCTGAAGTGACTTAGCACACATATTAAGTACTATGTTATATACTTAAAGTTCTATCCATTTTTCAAGACTCCTACATTCTTGCTCTACTTTCACAATGAAATTATCAGCCCTATAAGGTAGTCTAAGCAATGTGTCCTTGCCGTAACACAGCGGTCCCCAACCCTTTTGGCACCAGGGACCAGTTTCAGGGAAGACAGATTTTCCACGGATGTGAGGGAGGTGGTTTGGGGATGATTCTTACAAAGACTGTGCAGTCTCATCCCTTGAATGCACAGTTCACAGTAGGGTCTGAGCTCCTATGAGAACCTAATGCTGCTGTTGATCTGACAGGAGGCAGAACTCAGGATGTAATGCGAGCAATGAGGAGCGGCTGTCAATACAGATTAATCTTCATTTGCTCACCACTGCTGTCTTCCTGCTGTGCGCCTTGGTTGCTAACAGGCCATGGACTGGTACCCAGTCCATGACCCAGGAGGTAGGGAGCCCTGCAGCAGCAGCAGCTATAAGATATTATATATATTATTTGATAATTCAGTTATATCCTGTTTTACAAACCATTCTCTAGCTTTTCCATGTTCTTCCAAGAGGGACCTTGCTTTTAGAGGGTCTGATGTCTTGCCCTAATCCTGAACAAAGTAGAATAAGTAAATGCTGCAATCCAGCAGCCCGTGTGGTCTGGCATCCCTCTGGGCTCTATACCTTGTATAAATGGATAAGCTTCATCCATCCAACTTGCTTCTTCACTAAGCAGGTTTCCTTCTGGTTTAGGCCTCAGTTTTCTTGCATGTAAACCAAGTGTCCAGATCCCAGTATCCTTACCTGAACCCAGCCTTTCTGGTTTGCATCTCTCATGATCTCTGGCCAGTCTTGTCCATCAAAAGGGATGAAGTTATTCCTGCTTCCTAACCTCACCCCTCAGTCACAGGTACAGATTATGTCAAAAATGTACTGTTCCCTTAAGATCAAAATATATATCCAGCCATGCCTATTCAAACTTCCCTTGGTTTCTAAATTCTCTTTGTCATGTTCCATCCTCCAGATTGGGCCCCCCTTGATATAGGTGCCCTGCAATTTCATCGTCACAACCTTTGAAGTGAAGTGAAAGTTGCTCAGTCGTGTCCGACTTTTTGGATCCCATAGACTTAAGTACTATCTATTTAACTTGCCCACGTACACACGCGAGACTAAGCCTACAGCCTGACAAAAGATTGTGACCAAAAGAATTGAGATTATACAGACACTTAAGGAGAAGTAACATAGTTTATACTTTATCATAATGAGAGGCCTCTGAGGGTTTTAGAAAAGGAAGTAATGTGATAACATTTGCCTTTTAGGAAGATCGCTCTGAGTGCAGTGTGAAGACATCTGGATAATATCTCTTTATTATAAACATCACACCAGTTATGAAAGGAAGGAAAAACTTTAACAGCAGGAAGGCCCAAAGAGACTAAAAAAGAAAGATAGGATATTGGAAAACAATGTGCAGGTGAAGAGAAGTGGAAGGAAGTTATAGAGGTAGAATCAACAGAATTTGATGATTATTTTGAATATGTTGTGGCGCAAGAAAAATGAGAAAAGTTATATAAGTCACTTAAGGGCAAATATCACATGTGTGTTTATTGCCTCATCAACTTGATTGTATTTTTTTCTTCTGATGGCAGGAGCTATTCCAAATATTTTAATGCACATTTCGATGTCCAATATGTGTTCAATTAACCAATAAAGACTCAATAAATCTGTCACGTTATCTGTCACAAGACTTGTCTACAAGGAATTCTCTTATCAAAATCTAGACTCTAAGTTGTGATTTTAGTCTTTTTTCCCAAGCCTGCATATAAAGAAACACTGACAAAAATTGAAACAGATGCCTGGAAACTAGGCTACCAATTCACTCATAGTTTGGAAGGTAAGATGCTGACTTGATTCTTTCCTATGTTATTAATAAACATTAGGGTTCATTTGGATAGGTACTAGTTAAAGCTTACCTAATTTACACCAAACTTAAATTATCTAATTTAAGACATCACAGTTCTCAAATTTTTGTGGGGATCCAAATCTCTGGGAAGGTTTTTTTTTTTTTTTTTTTTTTTAATATGATTGAAAGACTCAGCCGACTTCCCTGGTAGTCTGGTGGTAAAGAATCTGCCTTGTAATGCATGGAACATGATCCCTGATGGGGCAACTGAGATTCCACACACTTTGGAGCAACTACTCAGTCCACTGCTCCAGAGGCCACATGCTGGAAGCCCATGCTCCACAACTAGAGAGTCCGTGCTCTGCATAGAAAGATCCCAGGTGCTGCAACTAAGACCCACTGCAACCAGATAAATAAATAAATACTTTTTTAAAAGAGAAATGTGATTGATTTTTTAAAAAATGACTGCTAGGCTCAGAGTTTTTGATTCAGTTAGTTAGACTGGAATCCCCCCAAAAATCAAACCACTTTGAGAAACACTGCAGTAAACCAATGTTTCCAAATTTTTTATTATAAAAATCACCTACAGTACTTACTAACAATAAAAATTCCCAAGCCCTCTCTGATCACCTCCAATTCAGACAGTTCAGGAAAGGTGAGCAGGGATCTATATTTTTTTAAGTGCTTCATGTGATTCTTATGGTCAGTCAAGTTGGGGAAGTGCTTCCTGAGAGCATCCTATGAGATAGGTACTATTATTATTATTCTTTTTTTTTACAGAGGGAAAAATAGGATTAGCAAAATTTAAATAAATGGCAAAGCTCTTAAGCATTCCTCCACAAGACTTAAACCATCGCTTATGCTGAAATATAAAATGTTTCTTATACGAAGGTACTGTGAGCATCTTGGTGACAGGGACTTTAACTGTATTTATCTTAGTATTGCTAAAACCTGACAAGAAGATCACTGAATGGATGGTTAGAACCAAGCCCTGTAAAATAATTCTATGCCTAATAAAATGTAAAAATAAAGTACCTAACAACAAACAGACAAAATATCAGTCCAATGAAATGAAGGAAGACAGAATCAAATGACCACGTAAATGAATTGGCTAGTGGGACAGAGAAAGACAAATATCATGATATCACTTCTATGTGGAATCTAAAATATGACACAAATGAACTTATTTACAAAACAGAAACAGACTCACAGATATAGAAAACAAACTTATGGTTACCAAAGAGGGAAGACCATATATGAAGGATAAATTAAGAGTTTAAGATTAGCAGATCAGATCAGATCAGTCGCTCAGTCGTGTCCGACTCTTTGCGACCCCATGAACCGCAGCACGCCAGGCCTCCCTGTCCATCACCAGCTCCCGGAGGTCACTCAGACTCGCATCCATCGAGTCAGTGATGCCATCCAGCCATCTCATCCTCTGTCGTCCCCTTCTCCTCCTGCCCTCAATCCCTCCCAGCATCAGAGTCTTCTCCAATGAGTCAACTCTTCGCATGAGGTGGCCATAATACTGGAGTTTCAGCTTGAGCATCATTCCTTCCAAAGAAATTCCAGGATTGATCTCCTTCAGAATGGACTGGTTGGATCTTCTTGCAGTCCAAGGGACTCTCAAGAGTCTTCTCCAACACCACACTTCAAAAGCATCAATTCTTCGGCGCTCAGCCTTCTTCACAGTCCAGCTCTCACATCCATACATGACCACAGGAAAGACCATAGCCTTGACTAGGCGAACCTTTGTTGGCAAAGTAATGTCTCTGCTTTTGAATATGCTATCTAGGTTGGTCATAACTTTCCTTCCAAGGAGTAAGCGTCTTTTAATTTCATGGCTGCAGTCACCATCTGCAGTGATCTTGGAGCCCAGAAAAACAAAGTCTGACACTGTTTCCACTGTTTCCCCATCTATTTCCCATGCAGTGATGGGACCAGATGCCATGATCTTCATTTTCTGAATGTTGAGCTTTAAGCCAACCTTTTCACTCTCCACTTTCACTTTCATCAAGAGGCTTTTTAGCCCCTCTTCACTTTCTGCCATAAGGGTGGTGTCATCTGCATATCTGAGGTTATTGATATTTCTCCCAGCAATCTTGATTCCAACTTGTGTTTCTTCCAGTCCAGCATTTCTCATGATGTACTCTGCATATAAGTTAAATAAACATGGTGACAATATACAGCCTTGACGTACTCCTTTCCTATTTGGAACCAGTCTGTTGTTCCATGACCAGTTCTAACTGTTGCTTCCTGACCTGCATACAGATTTCTTAAGAGGCAGATCAGGTGGTCTGGTATTCCCATCTCTTTCAGAATTTTCCATAGTTTATTGTGATCCACACAGTCAAAGGCTTTGGCATAGTCAATAAAGCAGAAATAGATGTTTTTCTGGAACTCTCTTGCTTTTTCCATGATCCAGCGGATGTTGGCAATTTGATCTCTGGTTCCTCTGCCTTTTCTAAAACCAGCTTGAACGTCAGGAAGTTCACGGTTCGCATATTGCTGAAGCCTGGCTTGGAGAATTTTGAGCATTACTTTACTAGCGTGTGAGATGAGTGCTATTGTTTGGTAGTTTGAGCACTCCTTGGCATTGCCTTTCTTTGGGATTGGGATGAAAACTGACCTTTTCCAATCTTGTGGCCACTGCTGAGTTTTCCAAATTTGCTGGCATATTGAGTGTAGCACTTTCACAGCATCATCATTCAGGATTTGGAATAGCTCCACTGGAATTCCATCACCTCCACTAGCTTTGTTTGTAGTGATGCTTTCTAAGGCCCATTTGACTTCACATTCCAAGATGTCTGGCTCTAGGTCAGTGATCACATCATCATGATTATCTGGGTCTTGAAGCTCTTTTTTGTACAGTTCTTCTGTGTATTCTTGCCACCTCTTCTTGATATCTTCTGCTTCTGTTAGATCCACACCATCTCTGTCCTTTATTGTGCCCATCTTTGCATGAAATGTTCCTTTGGTATCTCTGATTTTCTTGAAGAGATCCCTAGTCTTTCCCATTCTGTTGTTTTCCTCTATTTCTTTGCATTGATCACTGAAGAAGGCTTTCTTATCTCTTCTTGCTATTCTTTGGAACTCTGCATTCAGATGTTTATATCTTTCCTTTTCTCCTTTGCTTTTCGCTTCTCTTCTTTTCACAGCTATTTGTAAGGCCTCCCCAGACAGCCATTTTGCTTTTTTGCATTTCTTTTCCATGGGGATGGTCTTGATCCCTGTCTCCTGTACAATGTCACGAACCTCATTCCATAGTTCATCAGGCACTCTATCTATCAGATCTAGGCCCTTAAATCTATTTCTCACTTCCACTGTATAATCATAAGGGATTTGATTTAGGTCATACCTGAATGGTCTAGTAGTTTTCTCTACTTTCTTCAATTTCAGTCTGAATTTGGCAATAAGGAGTTCATGGTCTGAGCCACAGTCTTGTTTTTGCTGATTGTATAGAGCTTCTCCATCTTTGGCTGCAAAGAATATAATCGATCTGATTTCGGTGTTGACCATCTGGTGATGTCCATGTATAGAGTCTTCTCTTGTGTTGTTGGAAGAGGGTATTTGCTATGACCAGTGCATTTTCTTGGCAAAACTCTATTAGTCTTTGCCCTGCTTCATTCCGTATTCCAAGGCCAAATTTACCTGTTACTCCAGGTGTTTCTTGACTTCCTACTTTTGCATTCCAGTCCCCTATAATGAAAAGGACATCTTTTTTGGGTGTTAGTTCTAAAAGGTCTTGTAGGTCTTCATAGAACCTTTCAACTTCAGCTTCTTCGGCGTTACTGGTTGGGGCATAGACTTGGATTACTGTGACATTGAATGGTTTGCCTTGGAAACGAACAGAGATCATTCTATCGTTTTTGAGATTGCATCCAAGTACTGCATTTCGGACTCTTTTGTTGACCATGATGGCCACTCCATTTCTTCTGAGGGATTCCTGCCCACAGTAGTAGATATAATGATCATCCGAGTTAAATTCACCCATTCCAGTCCATTTTAGTTCGCTAATTCCTAGAATGTCGACATTCACTCTTGCCATCTCTTGTTTGACCACTTCCAATTTGCCTTGATTCATGGACCTGACATTCCAGGTTCCTATGCAATACTGCTCTTTACAGCATCGGACTTTGCTTCTATCACCAGACACATCCACAGCTGGGTATTCTTTTTGTTTTGGCTCCATCCTTTCATTCTTTCTGGAGTTATTTCTCCACTGATCTCCAGTAGCATATTGGGCCCCTACTGACCTGGGGAGTTTCTCTTTCAGTATCCTATCATTTTGTCTTTTCATACTGTTCATGGGGTTCTCAAGGCAAGAATACTGAAGTGGTTTGCCATTCCCTTCTCCAGCGGACCACACCCTGTCATATCTCTCCACCATGACCCGCCCATCCCAAGTTGCCCCTTGGGCATGGCTTAATCTCATTGAGTTAGACAAGGGTGTGGTCCTTGTGTGATTAGACTGACTAGTTATCTGTGAGAATGGTTTTAGTGTATTTGCCCTCTGATGCCCTCTTTCAAGACCTACTGTCTTACTCGGGTTTCTCTTACCTTGGGCGTGGGGTATCTCATCCCGGCTGCTCCTGGCTGCTCCCGGCCAGCAAAGCACAGCCATCGCACCTTACCTTGGACGAGGGGGTCTCTCCTCACCGCCGCCCTTAGCAGATACAAACTATATAAAATAGATAAAGTCCTACTGTATAGCACAAGGAACTATATTCAGTATCCTGTAATGAACCATAATAAAAAAGAATATATACCTACTGTACACTAGATATATATATATTTATATATATACTGTACTTAGAAGAAATGGAGTAGCCATCATAGTCAACAAGAGAGTCTGAAATGCAGTACTTGGATGCAACCTCAAAAATGACAGAATGATCTCTGCTCGTTTCCAAGGCATTCACTACCACGGTAATCTAAGTCTATGCCCCAACCAGTAATGCTGAAGAAGCAGAAGTTGAATAGTTCTATGAAGACCTATAAGATCTTCTAGAACTAACACCCAAAAGAGATGTCCTTTTCATTATAGGGGATTGGAATGCAAAAGTAGGAAGTCAAGAAACATCTGTAGTAACAGGCACCTGATGCAAAGAGCTGACTCATTTGAAAAGACCTTGATGTTGAGAAGAATTGAAGAAATCTGTATTCAGGTCAAGGAGCAACAGTTAGAACTGGATGTGGAACAACAGATAGGTTCAAAATGGGGAAAGAGTACATCAAGGCTACATATTGTCACCCTGCTTATTTAACTTATATGCAGGATACATCATGAGAAACGCTGGGCTGGATGAAGCACAAGTTGGAATCAAGATTGCTGGGAGAAATATCAATAACCTCAGATATGCAGATGACACCACCCTTATAGCAGAAAGTGAAGAGGAACTAAAGAGCCTCTTAATGAAAGTGAAAGAGGAGAGTGAAAAAGTTGGCTTAAAACTCAGCATTCAGAAAACTAAGATCATGGCATCTGGTCCCATCACTTCATGGGAAATAGATGGAGAAACAGTGGAAACAGTGGCAGACTTTATTTTTGGGCTCCAAAATCACTGCAGGTGGTGACTGCAGCCATGAAATTAAAAGACGCTTACTCCTTGGAAGAAAAGTTATGACCAACCTAGATAGCATATTGAAAAGCAGAGACATTACTTTGCCAACAAAAGTCCATCTAGTCTAAGCTATAGTTTTTCCAGTAGTCATGTATGGATGTGATAGTTGGACTATAAACAAAGCTGAGTGCCAAAGAATTGATGCTTTTGAACTGTGGTGTTGGAGAAGACTCTTGAGAGTCCCTTGGACTGCAAAGAGATCTAATCAGCCCATACTAAAGAAAATCAGTCCATACCAAAGGAAATCAGTCCTGAATATTCATTGGAAAGACTGATGTTGAAGCTGAAACTTTGGCCACCTGATGTGAAGAACTGACTCATCTGAAAAGACCCTGATGCTGGAAAAGATTGAAGGTGGGAGGAGAAGGGGATGACAGAGGATGAGATAGTTAGATGGCATCACTGGCTCAATGGACATGAGTGTGAGTAAACTCTGGGAGTTGGTGATGGAAAAGGAGGCAAGACTGAGCCACTAAACTGACCTGAACTGTACACTAGAAACTAACACAGTGTAAATCAACTATACCTCAATTTGAGAAGTTGAAAAAAAAATAAAATAAATGAATTGACTAGAAGATTAAATCAAATTTCTCAACCCTATAACACCTGGTGGCAGAAACAATAATAATAGATATTTACTTTGATGCTAGAAACACATGTTATTACATATTCTATGGACTTCCCTGGTGGTGCTAGTGGTAAAAAAAAAAAAAAACCTGCCTGCCAATGCAGTATACATAAGAAATGTGGGTTCAATCCCTGTGTCTGGAAGATCCCCTGGAGGAGGGAATTACAACCCACTCCAGGATTCTTGCCTGGAGAATCCCATGGACTGAGGAGTCTGGCAAACTACAGTCCATAGTGTTGCAAAGATTTGGACAAGACTGAAGCAACTTAACACACACACACACACACACACACACACACCGTTTTGTATAACTGGTCTGATATTTATAATAAAAATTAGTATCCCGATGTTAAAAGCTTAAAAGTACCTTATAAACTGTTTTATTTGATTATTCCATGATTTTCAGAAAATGAAATATTAATAACACTATTTGCAGCAGAGCTATTACACATGCAAAGTGTCCTTTAAAGTGTTTTCTCTGGGAAGTTCCCTGGCAGTCGTGTAGTTAAGACTCTATATTTCCAATGCAGGGGGTACAGATTTGACTCCTGAAGAATTAAGATTCCACATGCCACATGATGCAGCCAAAAATTTTTTTAAAAATCATTTTCTTTGAAATGTTCAACAATTACATTGAATGATTTTTTAAATATATGGTATTTAAAATTATTTTATTGCAAACATATGTAAATAATAATGGCTAACATTTACAAGTGCTCTATATCTTTTAACACATTTGATCCTCACAACAAACTTTTGAGGTAGATACTGTTATTTTCAGGCTTCCCAGCTGGCGATAGTGGTAAAGAACCTGCCTGCCAATGCAGGAGAGGTAAGAGATGTGAGCTCCATCTGTGGGTTGGGAAGATCTCCTGAAAGAGGAAATGGCAACCCATTCCAGTATTCTTGCCCGGAAAATCCCATGGATAGAGGAACCTGGAGGACTACAATCCACGGGGTCACAAAGAATGAGAAATGACCGAGTGCAACAACACAACAACCACCACTATTTTCATCATTTACAGATAAGGAATTTAGGCCCAGAGTTTGCTTAGCCAGCAGACCAAGAAGCCAGGCAATAAATCCCCGTGTCTTAACTACACTGTTAGGCCATCTCCTGTATTTTGAATGAAAAAGAGACATCCTCATTTCACTTACTTATTTGAATGACCGAAGCAGATTCTAGATGGAATTGCAACAATAAGGAATAAATAATAATTTGAAGAATGATCTTCCAAAGGACAAGGTGCTTAGTTAGGGCCATGCCTCACCAGACAAGAAGGAAAAGGATGTCATTGCATTTTTAGGGAAGAGAAAAATGGCTGCCCATTACTTTTCAAAAAGCAGTTCTACAGGAGCAAACAACTTCTGCCAAACCATTTTGAAAATTTTCTTAGTACAAAGCTTACTGCACCTTGAAGATCTACTCCGAGAATAACATTACAGGTAGTTTGATGGATTCTAATTCGTGGTGTTCAGTCCCACATTCACCCTTTGGATCACAAAATTGCAATTTCAGCTGACATCATTGCCTCTCAGAATTGGAGTGAAAATTTAAATGATTCAGATGAATCTGAGAAACGAATCTCCAAACCCATTTTCTTCTCTTGCCAGTGAAAGCAGGCCTTCCTCCCATCTCCCCTCTCCTGCCTGAAGGTCTTTAAATGACCCACTTAGAGGATGCCAGTTCTTCTCAGTTTCCGATTTCCTGACTGAAAAAGCAGAATATAGGTAGAGTAACACTTTAATAATAATAACAGTAATAATAATAAATTTTGTTAGTTTTATGATTCTAGATACACAACACATTTATAATCAATGTTTGTTGGATGAAGCGTTTAAAAAGCCTTAAGGATTTTCCTCGTGGTCCAGTGGTTAAGAATCCACCTTGCAATGCTGGAGGATGCAGGTTTGACCCCTGACCAGGGAACTAAGATCCCATATGCCAAGGTGCAACTAAACCCACATGCCACAGAGAAGACCCACTGCAGTCAAAGAAATGTTTTTAACTTTTAAAAGAGTTTTAAAAAGCCTTAGATGAGCCCACAGTATCAAACTCCAGATTCCAGTGGTATATATCATAGCAAGAATCTAGTAGGCCCCAATGTTATCTTCCAAATCTTGTTTTTCTAAGTCAAATCTGGTTAAAGAGAAGATAATTAAACTAAACTTATAAATATTGAATGTCCTTCTTTCTGAAGAAAAAAATTCTCCACCTCCTATTAAAAAAATAAGAATGAAGGACAGCTGTTTATAACACAGAAAAGCTCTTAAGTAAAATTTATTAATTCTTCCCCCAAAAGCTTTTTATTTTTTCAAACTTTAAATTTTTGTCTAAGCAATACTTAAATATAATTCAAAAATAAAATGGGATAAAAAGACCCATAAAGAAAATCAATTATCTCTGCCTTGCCTCTTCCCCTTTATCTATCTTACTCTAAGAGGAAACACTTGTTAAGTTCATGCCCCATTTATTTTGGCAGTTCACATCAAATCTCAAAATATTATCTGCAGGCTTCCATTTCTTAAATAACTATTTTAAATTTACTTATGTACAACTATAATGTACAAGTATTTAGTTCTCTTCTCCCACCCTCCATCTATTCTCCGTCTTTTTCTCCCAACACAGTTATATAAAGTTTCACTAAAGTCATTAACATCTGTTTACGTTTTTAGGAATTTTTGAAGCCAAGAACTTTACAGCGATTATATTTCCTTTCCTGTACTAATTTCCTGAGTTTCTCATTGTTTTTATTTCCTTCATAAAATTTACTTTTAATAATAATTCTCCTGTCGTAAAATTCAATAGAACAGATCCTCTACGAAACCTCTATTTTTCCCAAGACCTTGCTCTCAGAATCTTCTATTTTCCTGCTGTAAGCCAGGCTGTTTCTCAGACTTATTTCATGATTATCATCCTAAGGATTGTCTCAGACTGCACATCCTGCATCTCAACCTTCCTCCCATTAGTTTATTTCTTCATTTTATTGGAGTATATTGAATCACAAGCTGGAATCAAGTTTTCTGAGAGAAATATTAGTAACCTCAGATGAGCCACCCTAATGGCAGAAAGTGAAGAAGAACTAAAGAGCCTCTTGATGAAGGTGAATTAGGAGAGTGAAAAAGCTGGCTTAAAACTCAACATTCAGAAAACTAGGATCATGGCATCCGGTCCCATCACTTCATGGCAAATAGATGGGGAGACAGTGACAGACTTTATTTTCTTGGGCTCCAAAATCACTGCAGACGGTGACTACAGCCATGAAAATAAAAGATGATTGCTCCTTGAAAGAGAAGCTATGACAAACCTAGACAGCGTATTAAAAAGCAGAGACATCACTTTGCCAACAAAGGTCCATCTAGTCAAAGATATGGTTTTTTCAGTAGTCATGTAAGGATGTGAGAGTTGGGCCATAAAGAAGGCTGAATGCCAAAGAATTGATGCTTTCAAATTGTGGTGCTAAAAAACTCTTAAAAGTCCCTTGGTCTGCAAGGAGATAAAACTAGTCAATCTTAAAGGAAATCAACTCTGAATATTCATTGGAAGGATCAGTGTTGAAGCTGAAACTCCAATACTTTGGCCACCTGATTCAAAGAGCCAACTCATTGGGAAAGACCCTAATCTTGGAAAAACTGAGGGCAAGAGGAGAAGGGGGCAACAGAGGATGAGATGGTTGGACGGCATCACTGACTCAATGGACATGAGTTTGAGCAAACTACAGGAGATAGTGAGGGACAGGGAAGCCTGGTGTGCTGCAGTCCATGGGGTTACAGAGAGTTGGACATGACCAAGTGACTGAACAAGAATAATTGTCATCAAATTTCATAAAGAAATAAATCTTACAAGGAAGATACATTTTTGCATACCTACAAATATGTTTGATCCATTCCTCTGCTTGAATTACAGGATTACTGAGCATAGACACTTAGTTGAAAGTCATATTTTTTTCAGATCTCTGAAGATGATATCACTGCTAAATCCCCAGCACCATCTTCTGGCACCTATTTGGCTTCAGTAGAGATTTGTTGAATGCACGAATGGATGAATGTAATACTTTTTCAAAACTTTTAAATTGCCTTCTGTTTCCTCCCATATTGCTGTCTTTACTTTTCTTTTTAATTGCTGAAGTCCCCTCTCACACACACACCCAAATATATAGCAATCCTCTTTTGCATATTCACATGTAAGGAAAAGGCTCTAAAAAGCTGATTAAGAGTTCATGTTGCTGTTGTTATTTTTTAGTCTCTCAGTCATGTCCAACTCTTTTGTGACTCCATCGATTGTAGCCTGCTAGGGTCCTCTGTCCATGGGATTTCTCAGGCAAGAATACTGGAATGGATAGCCATTTGCTTCTCCTGGGGATCTTCCTGACCTTAGGATCAAATCCACATCCCCTGCTTTGCAGGCAGGATCTTTACCACTGAACCACCTGGGAAGCCCACTAATCACATGAATGGTTCTCAAAATATGGTTCTAGGCATTATCTGGGAACCTTTTAAAAAGGCAAGTTCCCTGGCTTCAACTCATACCTAGTGAAACAAATTCAAAAGATGAGATGAAGAAACCGTGTTTTAATAAACCCTCCAAGTGATCCTAAAACGTTGCTGCTGCTAAGTCACTTCAGTCGTGTCCAACTCTGTGCGACCCCATAGATGGCAGCCCACCAGGCTCCCCCGTCCCTGGGATTCTCCAGGCAAGAACACTGGAGTGGGTTGCCATTTCCTTCTCCAATGCGTGAAAGTGAAAAGTGAAAGTGAAGTCGCTCAGTGTCGGACTCTTAGCGACCCCATGGACTGCAGCCTACCAGGCTCCTCCCTCCATGGGATTTTCCAGGCATGAGTACTGGAGTGGGTTGCCATTGCCTTCTCCGCCTAAAACGTTAAGAATCACATAGATAGGGCCAAGGCTGGCAAGCCACTGCTTAGGGGCTACCTGGAAGGGAGTGAAAACTTCCCTGGTGGCTCAGACGGTAAAGCGTCTTGTTTACAATGCGAGAGACCTGGGTTTGATCCTTGGGTCGGGAAAATCCTCTGGAGAAGGAAATGGCAATCCACTCCGGTACTCTTGCCTGGAAAATCCCATGGACAGAGAAGCGTGGTGGGCTACAGTCCATGGGATTGCAGAGTCGGACACGACTGAGCGACTTAACTTTACTTCGAAAGGGAGTGAGCATTTACACAGGGAGATCATTTCAATGCGACTGTTTAATTTCTTCAAGGAATAAATTTTAGGTCCCCTACACATAGGATAGATACCTAACGGTGTACTCCTGGATGGTTAAGAGTGGGACACAATGACCCAAGCATCTCATATGACAAGATGAACAAAGTGATTTTTAGATCAGTAGAACTGCTATAACTTCTGAACAGGAAGCCCTGGTTCCAACTCCCAAAGAGATCTGGCTGTTTGAACTACTAATTAAGTTTTCTGTATCTCCTTTCTTAGACATGTATCCTTTTCAAAAACTCATCACCTGAGGCTGCTTGAGTGTGTCTCTGCCCTTACTATCTACAAGAATCTGAAAAATGCAGTGGGAAATTACAAGTACTTTTTCATGATATGCACTGAGTTACTTGCAACTGAAAAAAAAAACAAAGTGTATCACAGAAGCTTGGAAAAAATAATAATTTCCGCTCTTCACTGTAGAAAGTACATTTCCTGTATTTTCCTCAAAGACCACTAGGTGGCACTTTCGGCTCTATTTATAATCATTGACTCCTTTCATTTGGGACAAACCTTTAATGGAGTTCCTTTTGGCATCTCTTCAAGATATTGCCAGACTTCTCACCTGGCTCAGTGGTAAAGAATCTGCCTACCAATGCAGGAGAGTGGGAAGCCTTAGGAAGCCCTCTATAGTGCACAATGGAGTTCTGGTTAGATTCATTTGGAAAGCAATACAGGTTCTTAATTATTTAATCAGAATCCTTTAATGTTCATTTTTTTCTTTTTTTTTTTTTTTTATCAAGAATCTCTTTTATTGATTATCAGAAACATTACAAACATCTAGTATGAACAAATTGTAACATGATAGTGTTTAGTTTGAACAATTAATACATTTCAGATATAATATTATACATATTTCAATGCTATTCTCCCCAGTCATCCCACCCTCTCCCGGTCCCAGAGTCCAAAAGTCTGGTCTATACATCAGTGTCTCTTTTGTTGTCTCGTAAATAGGGTTATTTTTACCATCTTTCTAAATTCCATATATATGCGTTAGTATACTGTATTTGTGTTTTTGTTTCTGGCTTACTTCACTCTGTATAATAGGCTCCAGTTCCATCCACCTCCTTAGAACTGATTCAAATGTATTCTTTTTAATGGCTGAGTAATACTCCATTGTGTATATGTACCACAGCTTGCTTATCCATTCATCTGTGGATGGACATCTAGGTTGCTTCCACGTTCTGGCTATTGCAAACAGTGCTGCTATGAACATTGGGGTACACGTGTCTCTTTCAATTCTGGTTTTCTCAGTGTATATGCCCAGCAGTGGGATTGCTGGATCATAAGGCAGTTCTATTCGCAGTTTTTTGAGGAATCTCCATACTGTTCTCCATAGTGGCTGTACTAGTTTGCATTCCCACCAACAGTGCAAGAGGGTTCCCTTCTCTCCGCACCCTCTCCAGCATTTATTGCTTGTAGACTTTTGGATAGCAGCCATTCTGATTGGCGTGAAATGGTATCTCATAGTGGTTTTGATTTGCATTTCTCTGATAATGAGTGATGTTGAGCATCTTTTCATGTGTTTGTTAGCCATCTGTATGTCTTCTTTGGAGAAATGTCTACTGAGTTCTTTGCCCATTTTTTGATTGGGTCATTTATTTTTCTGGAATTGAGCTGTAGAAGTTGCTTGTATATTTTTGAGATTAGTTGTTTGTCAGTTGCTTCATTTGCTATTATTTTCTCCCATTCTGAAGGCTGTCTTTTCACCTTGCTTATAGTTTCCTTTGTTGTGCAGAAGCTTTTTAAGTTTGATTAGGTCCCATTTGTTCATTTTTTATTTTATTTCCGATATTCTGGGAGGTGGGTCATAGAGGATCCTGCTGTGATGTAAGTCAGAGAGTGTTTTGCCTATGTTTTCCTCTAGGAGTTTTATGGTTTCTGGTCTTACATTTAGCTCTTTAATCCATTTTGAGTTTATTTTTGTGTATGGTGTTAGAAAGTGTTCTAGTTTCATTCTTTTACAAGTGTTTGACCAGTTTTCCCAGCACCACTTGTTAAAGAGATTGTCTTTGATCCATTGTATATTCTTGCCTCCTTTGTCAAAGATAAGGTGACCATATGTGCGTGGATTTATCTCTGGGCTTTCTATTTTGTTCCATTGATCTATATTTCTGTCCTTGTGCCAGTACCATACTGTCTTGATGACTGTGGCTTTGTAGTAGAGCCTGAAGTCAGGCAGGTTAATTCCTCCAGTTCCGTTCTTCTTTCTCAAGATAGCTTTGGCTATTCGAGGTTTTTTGTATTTCCATACAAATTGAGAAATTATTTGTTCTAGCTCTGTGAAGAATACCGTTGGTAGCTTGATGGGGATTGCATTGAATCTATAAATTGCTTTGGGTAGTATATTCATTTTCACTATATTGATTCTACCAATCCATGAACATGGAATATTTCTCCATCTATTAGTGTCCTCTTTGATTTCTTTCACCAGTGTTTTATAGTTTTCTATATATAGGTCTTTAGATTCTTTAGGAAGATATATTCCTAAGTATTTTATTGTTTTCATTGCAATGGTGAATGGAATTGTTTCCTTAATTTCTCTTTCTATTTTCTCGTTATTAGTGTACAGGAATGCAAGGGATTTCTGTGTGTTAATTTTATATCCTGCAACTTTACCATATTCATTGATCAGTTCTAGTAATTTTCTGGTGGAATCTTTAGGGTTTTCTACGTAGAGGATCATGTCATCTGCAAATAGTGAGAGTTTTACTTCTTCTTTTCCAATTTGGATTCCTTTTATTTCTTTTTCTGCTCTGATTGCTGTGGCCAAAACTTCCAAAACTATGTTGAATAGTAATGGTGAAAGTGGGCATCCTTGTCTTGTTCCTGACTTTAGAGGAAATGCTTTCAATTTTTCACCATTGAGGATAATGTTTGCTGTGGGCTTGTCATATATAGCTTTTATTATGTTGAGGTATGTTCCTTCTATTCCTGCTTTCTGGAGAGTTTTTATCATAAATGGATGTTGAACTTTGTCAAAGGCTTTTCTGCATCTATTGAGATAATCATATGGTTTTTATTCTTCAGTTTGTTAATGTGGTGTATTACGTTGATTGATTTGCGGATATTGAAGAATCCTTGCATTCCTGGGATAAAGCCCACTTGGTCATGGTGTATGATCTTTTTAATGTGTTGTTGGATTCTGATTGCTAGAATTTTGTTAAGGATTTTTGCATCTATGTTCATCAGTGATATTGGCCTGTAGTTTTCTTTTTTTGTGGGATCTTTGTCAGGTTTTGGTATTAGGGTGATGGTGGCCTCATAGAATGAGTTTGGAAGTTTGCCTTCTTCTGCAATTTTCTGGAACAGTTTGAGTAGGATAGGTGTTAGCTCTTCTCTAAATTTTTGGTAGAATTCAGCTGTGAAGCCGTCTGGACCTGGGCTTTTGTTTGCTGGAAGATTTCTGATTACAGTTTCAATTTCCGTGCTTGTGATGGGTCTGTTAAGAGTTTCTATTTCTTCTTGATCCAGTTTTGGGAAGTTGTACTTTTCTAAGAATTTGTCCATTTCTTCCACATTGTCCATTTTATTGCCATATAATTGCTGATAGTAGTCTCTTATGATCCTTTGTATTTCTGTGCTGTCTGTTGTGATCTCTCCATTTTCATTTCTAATTTTATTGATTTGATTTTTCTCCCTTTGTTTCTTGATGAGTCTGGCTAGTGGTTTGTCAATTTTATTTACCCTTTCAAAGAACCAGCTTTTGGCTTTATTGATTTTTGCTATGGTTTCTTTTGTTTCTTTTGCATTTATTTCTGCCCTAATTTTTAGGATTTCTTTCCTTCTACTAACCTTGGGGTGCTTCATTTCTTCCTTTTCCAGTTGCTTTAGGTGTAGAGTTGGGTTATTTATTTGGCTTTTTTCTTGTTTCTTGAGGTATGCCTGTATTGCTATGAACTTTCCCCTTAGGACTGCTTTTACAGTGTCCCACAGGTTTTGGGTTGTAGTGTTTTCATTTTCTTTTTTTTTTTTTTTTTGATCAAGAATCTCTTTTATTGATTATCAGAAACATTACAAACATCTAGTATGAACAAATTGTAACATGATAGTGTTTAGTTTGAACAATTAATACATTTCAGATATAATATTATACATATTTCAATGCTATTCTCCCCAATCATCTCCACCCTCTCCCGGTCCCAGAGTCCAAAAGTCTGGTCTATACATCAGTGTCTCTTTTGTTGTCTCGTAAATAGGGTTATTTTTACCATCTTTCTAAATTCCATATATATGCGTTAGTATACTGTATTTGTGTTTTTGTTTCTGGCTTACTTCACTCTGTATAATAGGCTCCAGTTCCATCCACCTCCTTAGAACTGATTCAAATGTATTCTTTTTAATGGCTGAGTAATACTCCATTGTGTATATGTACCACAGCTTGCTTATCCATTCATCTGTGGATGGACATCTAGGTTGCTTCCACGTTCTGGCTATTGCAAACAGTGCTGCTATGAACATTGGGGTACACGTGTCTCTTTCAATTCTGGTTTTCTCAGTGTATATGCCCAGCAGTGGGATTGCTGGATCATAAGGCAGTTCTATTCGCAGTTTTTTGAGGAATCTCCATACTGTTCTCCAAAGTGGCTGTACTAGTTTGCATTCCCACCAACAGTGCAAGAGGGTTCCCTTCTCTCCGCACCCTCTCCAGCATTTATTGCTTGTAGACTTTTGGATAGCAGCCATTCTGATTGGCGTGAAATGGTATCTCATAGTGGTTTTGATTTGCATTTCTCTGATAATGAGTGATGTTGAGCATCTTTTCATGTGTTTGTTAGCCATCTGTATGTCTTCTTTGGAGAAATGTCTACTGAGTTCTTTGGCCCATTTTTTGATTGGGTCATTTATTTTTCTGGAATTGAGCTGTAGAAGTTGCTTGTATATTTTTGAGATTAGTTGTTTGTCAGTTGCTTCATTTGCTATTATTTTCTCCCATTCTGAAGGCTGTCTTTTCACCTTGCTTATAGTTTCCTTTGTTGTGCAGAAGCTTTTAAGTTTGATTAGGTCCCATTTGTTCATTTTTGATTTTATTTCCGATATTCTGGGAGGTGGGTCATAGAGGATCCTGCTGTGATGTAAGTCAGAGAGTGTTTTGCCTATGTTTTCCTCTAGGAGTTTTATGGTTTCTGGTCTTACATTTAGCTCTTTAATCCATTTTGAGTTTATTTTTGTGTATGGTGTTAGAAAGTGTTCTAGTTTCATTCTTTTACAAGTGTTTGACCAGTTTTCCCAGCACCACTTGTTAAAGAGATTGTCTTTAATCCATTGTATATTCTTGCCTCCTTTGTCAAAGATAAGGTGACCATATGTGCGTGGATTTATCTCTGGGCTTTCTATTTTGTTCCATTGATCTATATTTCTGTCCTTGTGCCAGTACCATACTGTCTTGATGACTGTGGCTTTGTAGTAGAGCCTGAAGTCAGGCAGGTTAATTCCTCCAGTTCCGTTCTTCTTTCTCAAGATAGCTTTGGCTATTCGAGGTTTTTTGTATTTCCATACAAATTGAGAAATTATTTGTTCTAGCTCTGTGAAGAATACCGTTGGTAGCTTGATGGGGATTGCATTGAATCTATAAATTGCTTTGGGTAGTATATTCATTTTCACTATATTGATTCTACCAATCCATGAACATGGTATATTTCTCCATCTATTAGTGTCCTCTTTGATTTCTTTCACCAGTGTTTTATAGTTTTCTATATATAGGTCTTTAGATTCTTTAGAAAGATATATTCCTAAGTATTTTATTGTTTTCATTGCAATGGTGAATGGAATTGTTTCCTTAATTTCTCTTTCTATTTTCTCGTTATTAGTGTACAGGAATGCAAGGGATTTCTGTGTGTTAATTTTATATCCTGCAACTTTACCATATTCATTGATCAGTTCTAGTAATTTTCTGGTGGAATCTTTAGGGTTTTCTACGTAGAGGATCATGTCATCTGCAAATAGTGAGAGTTTTACTTCTTCTTTTCCAATTTGGATTCCTTTTATTTCTTTTTCTGCTCTGATTGCTGTGGCCAAAACTTCCAAAACTATGTTGAATAGTAATGGTGAAAGTGGGCATCCTTGTCTTGTTCCTGACTTTAGAGGAAATGCTTTCAATTTTTCACCATTGAGGATAATGTTTGCTGTGGGCTTGTCATATATAGCTTTTATTATGTTGAGGTATGTTCCTTCTATTCCTGCTTTCTGGAGAGTTTTTATCATAAATGGATGTTGAACTTTGTCAAAGGCTTTCTCTGCATCTATTGAGATAATCATATGGTTTTTATTCTTCAGTTTGTTAATGTGGTGTATTACGTTGATTGATTTGCGGATATTGAAGAATCCTTGCATTCCTGGGATAAAGCCCACTTGGTCATGGTGTATGATCTTTTTAATGTGTTGTTGGATTCTGATTGCTAGAATTTTGTTAAGGATTTTTGCATCTATGTTCATCAGTGATATTGGCCTGTAGTTTTCTTTTTTTGTGGGATCTTTGTCAGGTTTTGGTATTAGGGTGATGGTGGCCTCATAGAATGAGTTTGGAAGTTTGCCTTCTTCTGCAATTTTCTGGAACAGTTTGAGTAGGATAGGTGTTAGCTCTTCTCTAAATTTTTGGTAGAATTCAGCTGTGAAGCCGTCTGGACCTGGGCTTTTGTTTGCTGGAAGATTTCTGATTACAGTTTCAATTTCCGTGCTTGTGATGGGTCTGTTAAGAGTTTCTATTTCTTCTTGATCCAGTTTTGGGAAGTTGTACTTTTCTAAGAATTTGTCCATTTCTTCCACATTGTCCATTTTATTGCCATATAATTGCTGATAGTAGTCTCTTATGATCCTTTGTATTTCTGTGCTGTCTGTTGTGATCTCTCCATTTTCATTTCTAATTTTATTGATTTGATTTTTCTCCCTTTGTTTCTTGATGAGTCTGGCTAGTGGTTTGTCAATTTTATTTACCCTTTCAAAGAACCAGCTTTTGGCTTTATTGATTTTTGCTATGGTTTCTTTTGTTTCTTTTGCATTTATTTCTGCCCTAATTTTTAGGATTTCTTTCCTTCTACTAACCTTGGGGTGCTTCATTTCTTCCTTTTCCAGTTGCTTTAGGTGTAGAGTTAGGTTATTTATTTGGCTTTTTTCTTGTTTCTTGAGGTATGCCTGTATTGCTATGAACTTTCCCCTTAGGACTGCTTTTACAGTGTCCCACAGGTTTTGGGTTGTAGTGTTTTCATTTTCATTCGTTTCTATGCAGAATTTGATTTCTTTTTTGATTTCTTCTGTGATTTGTTGGTTATTCAGGAGTGTGTTGTTCAGCCTCCATATGTTGGTCTTTTTAATAGATTTTCTCCTGTTATTGAGATTTACTCTTACTGCATTGTGGTCAGAAAAAATGCTTGGAATGATTTCAATTTTTCTGAACTTACCAAGGCTAGATTTATGGCCCAGGATGTGGTCTATCCTGGAGAAGGTTCCGTGTGCACTTGAGAAAAAGGTGAAATTCATTGTTTTGGGATGAAATGTCCTATAGATATCAATTAGTTCTAACTGGTCTATTGTATCGTTTAAAGTTTGTGTTTCCTTGTTAATTTTCTGTTTAGTTGATCTATCCATTGGTGTGAGTGGGGTATTAAAGTCTCCCACTATTATTGTGTTATTGTTGATTTCTCCTTTCATACTTGTTAGTATTTGTCTTATATATTGTGGTGCTCCTAAGTTGGGTGCATATATATTTATAATTGTTATATCTTCTTCTTGGATTGATCCTTTGATCATTAGGTAGTGACCTTCTTTGTCTCTTTTCACATCCTTTGTTTTAAAGTCTATTTTATCTGATATGAGTATTGCTACTCCTGCTTTCTTTTGGTCTCTATTTGCGTGGAAAATCTTTTTCCAGCCCTTGACTTTCAGTCTGTATGTGTCCCCTGTTTTGAGGTGGGTTTCTTGTAGACAGCATATGGAGGGGTCTTGTTTTTGTATCCATTCAGCCAGTCTCTGTCTTTTGGTTGGGGCATTCAACCCATTTACATTTAAGGTAATTAATGATACATATGATCCCGTTGCCATTTACTTTGTTGTTTTGGGTTTGAATTTATATATCCTTTTTGTATTTCCTGTCTAGAGAATGTCCTTTAGTATTTGTTGGAGAGCTGGTTTGTTGTTGCTGAATTCTCTCAGCTTTTGCTTGTCTGTAAAGGTTTTGATTTCTCCTTCATATTTGAATGAGATCCTTGCTGGGTACAATAATCTGGGCTGTAGGTTCTTTTCTTTCATCACTTTAAGTATGTCTTGCCATTCCCTCCTGGCTTGGAGAGTTTCTATTGAAAGATCAGCTGTTATCCTTATGGGAATTCCCTTGTGTGTTATTTGTTGTTTTTCCCTTGCTGCTTTTAATATTTGTTCTTTGTGTTTGATCTTTGTTAATTTGATTAATATGTGTCTTGGGGTGTTTCGTCTTGGGTTTATCCTATTTGGGACTCTCTGGGTTTCTTGGACTTGAGTGATTATTTCCTTCCCCATTTTAGGGAAGTTTTCAACTATTATCTCCTCTAGTATCTTCTCATGGTCTTTCTTTTTGTCTTCTTCTTCTGGGACTCCTATGATTCGAATATTGTAACGTTTAATATTGTCCTGGAGGTCTCTGAGATTGTCCTCATTCCTTTTAATTCGTTTTTCTTTTTTCTCCTCTGATTCCTTTAATTCTGCCATTCTATCTTCTAATTCGCTAATTCTATCTTCTGCCTCTGTTATTCTACTATTTTTTGCCTCCAGAGTGTTTTGGATCTCATTTATTGCATTATTCATTATATATTGACTCTTTTTTATTTCTTCTAGGTCCTTGTTAAATCTTTCTTGCATCTTCTCAATGCTTTTCTCCAGGCTATTTATCCATGATTCCATTTTGCTTTCCAGATTTTGGATTAATTTCACTATCATTATTCGGAATTCTTTATCAGGTAGGTTCGCTATTTCTTCCTCTTTTGTTTGGTTTGGTGGGCAATTATCCTGTTCCTTTACCTGCTGGGAATTCTTCTGTCTTTTCATCTTGTTTAAATTGCTAAGTTTGGGGCGTCTTTACTGTATTCTGGTAGTCTGTGGAGTTCTCTTTATTGTGGCGTTTCTGCACTATATGTGGGTTTGTACCGGTGGCTTGTCGAGGTTTCTTGTTTATGGAAGCTTGTATCGGTGTTCTGGTGGGTGGAGCTGGATTTCTTTTCTCTGGGGTGCAGTGGAGTGTCTAGTAGTGAATTATGAGATGTCTATGATTTTGGGGTCGCTTTGTGTAGCCTGTGTATTGGAGCTCAGGCTGTGTTCTTGTTTTTCTGGAGAATTTGCTTGGTATGTCTTGTTGTGGAACTTGCTGGTCTTTGTGTGATGCTTGGTTTCAGAGTAGGTATGGAGGCTTTTAATGAGCTCCTGTCAATTAATGTTTCGTGGGATCAGGGTATGGACTTAAGCCTCCTGGTTCCAGTTATTGGTCTTATTTTTACAGTAGTCTCAAAAACTTCTTCTTCTATAATGCATTCCACAACTGGACCGCTCAGAGATGTTCACGGAATTATACAGAGAAGGAAAAAGGGAGGAAGGAGACAGAGGTGGTCAGGAGGATAAAAGGAGGGAGTGTGAAGGAGAGAGACAGATCTAGTCAGTAATCAGTAAAGAAAAGAAAAAATGAAAGGAAAAAAGCAAAGGACAAAAAGGAAAAAAGAAAAAAAAAAAAAAAAAAAACCAGGGTCGCAAAAGTTATATCTAAACGTGGAGATTAAAGAAGTACTAGAGGATAAAAAAAAAATAAAAATAAAAGAAACAAAACAAAACAAACAACAACAACAAAAAAATTAAAAGGAAAAAAAAATTTTTGTTTTCCTTTTTCCAATTAAAAAATAATAAAAATTTAAAATATATATATATATTAAAAAAAGAAAAGAAAAAAAAAAGGAAATAATGATGGTAAAAATAGTAACAATATATATAAGAGTTTCTCTATTATTGTTGTGGGTTCAGTTCATTTTCGGCTAGTTCCTTGTTCCGGCTTAAATTTCTCAAGATCTATAGGCCCCTTTCTCTGTAGTTGGTCTGTATAGTCCTTTGTTCTGTGCACGGTTCGGCGGTGTTCTGGGCCAAGGCCGGCCACTTGTGTGGTCAGCGCTGCACAATCTGGATTGCCGGCCCAAACTACTCCAGTTAGGCAGCACTCCAGACAATCAGGCGAACGCAGTCTGCGCTGAGGCCCGCAGAGGGGGAGGGGCCGGCGACGGGAATGGCCGGCGGGCGGGTGGGGGAGGGGATGGGGTGGCCCTCGTGGGAGCCGCCGGCACAGCGGGCGGGGGCACGCCTGCGCGGGAGTGGCCGGCGGGGGAGCGTCCAGTGGGGGAGAGTCCCGCGGGGGAGCGTCCCTCGGGGGAGCGCCGGCAGGGGAGCGTGCCGCGTGGGAACGGCCAAGGCGTCTCCCTGCCCAGCCCCGGCTCCCCAATGGCAGATGCGGGCGTTTGCAGCGGTGCTTCTCCGCTGCGGAAGTTACCGCAGGGCCCGCAGTCTGTGGGTTCTAATTGCTCAACTGTTCTCCTCCCTGTTATGATAGTCTCCGTGTTTCCCAGGTTCGGCGCAGTTTCCGCAGGGAGAGTGTTTCCTGGTGTTTGGAAACTTCTCTTTTTAAGACTCCCTTCCCCGGACAGAGGTCCGCCCCTCCCTCTTTGTCTCTCTCTGGCTTCTATATTCTTTCCTACCTCCTTTAGAAGGCAGTGAGTTGCTTTTCTGGGTGTCCGACGTCCTCCGCCAGCACTCCGAAGCTGTTTGTGGAATTTACTCGGCGCCCAGATGTCCCTTTGATGAATTTGTGGAGGAGAAAGCGTATTCCCCGTCCTAATCCTCCGCCATCTTAACCGGAACCAGTTTCCATAATCTTGAGTAATCACTCCATTTTTTTTCTTAAGAAGTCAGCAATCCAACTAATTTATGAAGTGTATTACAAAGTAACACTGCTGCTGCTGCTGCTAAGTCGCTTCAGTTGTGTCTGACTCTGTGCGACCCCATAGATGGAAGCCCACCAGACTCCCCTGTCCCTGGGATTCTCCAGGCAAGAACACTGGAGTGGGTTGCCACCTCGTTCTCCATTGCATGAAAATGAAAAGTGAAAGGGAAGTCGCTTGGTCGTGTCTGACTCTTAGCAACCCCATGGACTGCAGCCTACCAGGCTCCGCTGTGCATGGGATTTTCCAGGCAAGAGTACTGGAGTGGGATGTCATACTAGTTAAAGGATTTCCCTGCTGGTCCAGTGGCTAGGACTCTGAGCCCCCAGTTCAGGGGCCCAGGTTCAATCCCTGGTCAGGGACTAGATCCCACATGCAACAACTAAGGTCTGGTGCAGCCAAATAAATAAATAAATATTAAAAAGGGGGGGGGGAGGCAACACTGGTTAATATAGTGTGGAACTGGACAAGAAAAGACAAGTTTCTTGGAATGGTGGAAATGGCCAGAAACAGACTTGGATTTCCCTAAGTGACAGGTTACTTGGTTGCTTCTTGTCCTCTAAAATATCATGGGGTCTCTTAAAATATACAAGCTTGGTCACTTGGGGTTTTTTCTTAAAACCCTCACCTTATGTCACTAACTCATATTTTACTTAAAGGACATATTTTCATGATGAAGCAGGGCAAAACACTCATACAGTTGCTACAGTTTCCCAAAAATTCAACAATATTGAAATCAGGCATACAAAGTATCACACAGTGGCAGCTTCACAAGATAAATATTACTGTGCTTCCTTTGAATTTCAGCAGCTTATCTATAATTGGGTTTGAGGATTTTAGCTATTTTTATGGAAATGTATAGAGACATTCCAAACAGAGATCTCAATAGAAAAAAGGAATTTTACAATGATTTTTTTAAAAACATCTCAGAGAATGAACTGTGAGCAAAGCTGACCTAAAGATAAAATATTATTAATAACCCCATCTATGTCTTGTCAGCAAATTTGGAAAACTCAGCAGTGGCCACAAGATTGGAAAAGGTCAGTTTTCATCCCAATCCCAAAGAAAGGCAATGCCAAGGAGTGCTCAAACTACCGAACAATTGCACTCATCTCACACGCTAGTAAAGTAATGCTCAAAATTCTCCAAGCCAGGCTTCAGCAATATGTGAACCGTGAACTTCCTGATGTTCAAGCTGGTTTTAGAAAAGGCAGAGGAACCAGAGATCAAATTGCCAACATCCGCTGGATCATGGAAAAAGCAAGAGAGTTCCAGAAAAACATCTATTTCTGCTTTATTGACTATGCCAAAGCCTTTGACTGTGTGGATCACAATAAACTATGGAAAATTCTGAAAGAGATGGGAATACCAGACCACCTGATCTGCCTCTTAAGAAATCTGTATGCAGGTCAGGAAGCAACAGTTAGAACTGATCATGGAACAACAGACTGGTTCCAAATAGGAAAAGGAGTACGTCAAGGCTGCATATTGTCACCCTGTTTATTTAACTTATATGCAGAGTACATCATGAGAAATGCTGGACTGGAAGAAACACAAGTTGGAATCAAGATTGCCGGGAGAAGTATCAATAACCTCAGATATGCAGATGACACCACTCTTATGGCAGAAAGTGAAGAGGGGCTCAAAAGCCTCTTGATGAAAGTGAAAGTGGAGAGTGAAAAGGTTGGCTTAAAGCTCAACATTCAGAAAACGAAGATCATGGCATCTGGTCCCATTACTGCATGGGAAATAGATGGGGAAACAGTGGAAACAGTGTCAGACTTTGTTTTTCTGGGCTCCAAAATCACTGCAGATGGTGACTGCAGCCAAGAAATTAAAAGACGCTTACTCCTTGGAAGGAAAGTTATGACCAACCTAGATAGCATATTCAAAAGCAGAGACATTACTTTGCCAACAAAGGTTCGCCTAGTCAAGGCTATGGTCTTTCCTGTGGTCATGTATGGATGTGAGAGCTGGACTGTGAAGAAGGCTGAGCGCCGAAGAATTGATGCTTTTGAACTGTGGTGTTGGAGAAGACTCTTGAGAGTCCCTTGGACTGCAAGAAGATCCAACCAGTCCATTCTGAAGGAGATCAATCCTGGAATTTCTTTAGAAGGAATGATGCTAAAGCTGAAACTCCAGTATTTTGGCCACCTCATGCGAAGAGCTGACTCATTGGAGAAGACTCTGATGCTGGGAGGGATTGAGGGCAGGAGGAGAAGGGGACGACAGAGGATGAGATGGCTGGATGGCATCACTAACTCGATGGATGCGAGTCTGAGTGACCTCCGGGAGCTGGTGATGGACAGGGAGGCCTGGCGTGCTGTGGTTCATGGGGTCGCAAAGAGTCGGACACGACTGAGCGACTGATCTGATCTGATCTGATGTCTTGTCAGATGAAAGATGCTGAGCTTGTCTAAAGAGATAGTAAAGGAAGATGAGACAGTAACCAGTCTTCTTGCTCGGCTAGAAAAACCCTGATTTCTGTGTTTAAAAATGTGTGAAAGTGACCCAGAAAAGATTCTCTCACTGGAACATAGCCCAGTTTTCTGCCTCACTTACGCCAGCTTCCAGGCGGCCTGACAGCAAGACTAGACAAGAACCAGAACGGAGTTGGGAAGAAAAGAGAATGAAGAATGTGAGTGATCAGGACTTTACTTCTGTTTATATGAAGCTTTCCTTCATCAAATTCTTCTCACAAGTTTGTCTAGTATGAACCCAAAAAAAGTAAAACTGTATAAGACAAACTCCTTATATGGTTTAAATTGTATCTTCACTAGGAGGCATAACAGGCAGATTTACATGTCATTTTATTTCATTTTCCTGCCTTGTGGTGTTTGGAAGGGATGCAATGGACTGCATAATCCCCATTCTGGGATGGATCTTGGTCTCCTGAATGATAGCAAAACTGGCGTCTCTTAGTTGTAAAAGTCAGAAAGCTCATAAGCCATGGGTTCAGGTTCTGGGACTGACTTGACCCTGTGTGTTTGTGCTCAGTCGTGTCCGACTCTTTGCGACCCCATGGACTGTAGCCACCAGGCTTCTCTGTTCATGGAATTCTCCAGGCAAGAATACAGGAGTGGGTAGCCATTCCCTTCTCCAGGGGATCTTCCTGACCCAGGGATCAAACTCGAGCCTCCTGCATCTCCTGCATTGGCAGGCGGATTCTTTACCACTGAGCCTTGACAGTGACAAGTTTGAGTCTTAGGCAAGTCGTTCTATGAGTTTTGATCTCTCCTAAAATAGTAATAATGGGGCAAAGTATTCCATAGAACTACTGAGTGAGTCAGAAAAGTTAATGATAGCAACAGTCAAAGTTTGTGGTCTTGGAATAAATAACCAAAGAGCAATTTTTCATGGAGAGTTGGAATCACAGGCTGCACCAACTGCTTTAGTCAAAATGACTCTGACAACACCTCTTTTCAGAGAACAGGAAAAGAAAAAAGGAGAAAAGAAAAACCGAGGCCAGGGGCAGTGGCCGGGAGGACCAACCCCACGTCCAAGGAGCTGTGGCTGCATGGGCGCAGGAGGGCCTAGAGGAGCTATCCCACACTGAAGGTCAGGAAGGGCGGCGGTGAGGAGATAACCCTCATCCAAGGTAAGGAGCAATGCCTGCACTTCGCTGGAGCAGCCGTGAAGAGATACCCCACGCCCAAGGTAAGAGAAACACAACTAAGACGGTAGGTGTTGCAAGAGGGTATCAGAGGGAAAACACTGAAACCATACTTACAGAAAACTAGTCAATCTAATCACACTAGGATCACAGCCTTGTGTAACTCAATGAAACTAAGCCATTCCCATGCGGCAATCCAAGACGGGCAGGTCATGGTGGAGAGATCTGACAGAATGTGGTCCACTGGAGAAGGGAATGGCAAACCACTTCAGTATTCTTGCCTTGAGAACCCCATGAACAGTATGAAAAGGCAAAATGATAGGATACTGAAAGAGAAACTCCCCAGGTCAGTAGGGGCCCAATATGCTACTGGAGATCAGTGGAGAAATAACTCCAGAAAGAATGAAGGGATGGAGCCAAAGCAAAAAGAATACCCAGTTGTGGATGTGATTGGTGATAGAAGCAAGGTCCGATGCTATAAAGAGCAATATTGCATAGGAACCTGGAATGTCAGGTCCATGAATCAAGGCAAATTGGAAGTGGTCAAACAAGAGATGGCAAGAGTGAATGTTGACATTCTAGGAATCAGCAAACTGAAATGGACTGGAATAGGTGAATTTAACTCAGATGACCATTATATCTACTACTGCAGGCAGGAATCCCTCAGAAGAAATGGAGTGGCCATCATGGTCAACAAAAGAGTCCAAAATGCAGTATTTGGATGTAATCTCAAAAACAACAGAATGATCTCTGTTCCTTTCCAAGGCAAACCATTCAGTATCACAGTAATCCAAGTCTATGCCCCAACCAGTAACACTGAAGAAGCTGAAGCTGAACAGTTCTATGAAGACCTACAAGACCTTTTAGAACTACCACCCAACAAAGATGTCCTTTTCATTATAGAGAACTGGAATGCAAAAGTAGAAAGTCAAGAAACACTTGGAGTAACAGGCAAATTTGGCCTTGGAATACGGAATGAAGCAGGGCAAAGACCAATAGACTCTTTGCTTTTTGCCAAGAAATGCATTTCTTGGCATCTTCTTTGCCAAGAAAATGCACTGGTCATAACAAACACCCTCTTCAAACAACACAAGAGAAGACTCTATACATGGACATCACCAGATGGTCAATACCTAAATCAGGTTGATTATATTCTTTGCAGCCAAAGATGGAGAAGCTCTATACAGTTAGCAAAAACAAGACCAGGAGCTGACTGTGGCTCAGACCATGAACACCTTATTGCCAATTCAGACTGAAATTGAAGAAAGTAGGGAAAACCACTACACCATTCAGGTATGACCTAAATCAAATCCCTTATGATTATACAGTGGAAGTGAGAAATAGATTTAAGGGCCTAGATCCGATAGATAGAGTGCCTGATGAACTGTGGAATGAAGTTCGTGACATTGTACAGAAGACAGGGATCAAGACCATCCCCGTGGAAAAGAAATGCAAAAAAGCAAAATGGCTGTCTGAGGAGGCCTTACAAATAGCTGTGAAAAGAAGTAAAAAGCAAAGGAGAAAAGGAAAGATATAAACATCTGAATGCAGAGTTCCAAAGAATAGCAAGAAGAGATAAGAAAGCCTTCTTCAGTGATCAATGCAAAGGAATAGAGGAAAACAACAGAATGGGAAAGACTAGGGATCTCTTCAAGAAAATCAGAGATACCAAAGGAACATTCCATGCAAAGATGGGCTTGATAAAGGACAGAAATGGCATGGACCTAACAGAAGCAGGAGATATTAAGAAGAGATGACAAGAATACACAGAAGAACTGTACAAAAAAGATCTTCACGACCCAGATAATCACGATGGTGTGATCGCTGACCTAGAGCCAGACATCCTGGAATGTGAAGTCAAGTGGGCCTTAGAAAGCATCACTACGAAGAAAGCTAGTGATGGTGATGGAATTCCAGTGGAGCTATTCGAAATCCTGAAAGATGATGCTGTGAAAGTGCTGCACTCAATATGCCAGCAAATTTGGAAAACTCAGCAGTGGCTACAGGACTGGAAAAGGTCTGTTTTCATTCCAATCCCAAAGAAAGGCAATGCCAAAGAATGCTCAAACTACCCCACAATTGCACTCATCTCACACGCTAGTAAGATCAGATCAGATCAGATCAGTCGCTCAGTCATGTCCGACTCTTTGCGACCCCATGAACTGCAGCACACCAGGCCTCCCTATCCATCACCAGCTCTCGGAGGTCACTCAGACTCACATTCATCGAGTCAGTGATGCCATCCAGCCATCTCATCCTCTGTCGTCCCCTTCTCCTTCTGCCCTCAATCCCTCCCAGCATCAGAGTCTTCTCCAATGAGTCAACTCTTCGCATGAGGTGGCCAAAATACTGGAGTTTCAGCTTGAGCATTATTCCCTCCAAAGAAATCCCAGGTCTGATCTCCAGAATGGACCGGTTGGATCTCCTTGCAGTCCAAGGGACTCTCAAGAGTTTTCTCCAACACCACAGTTCAAAAGCATCAATTCTTCGGCACTCAGCCTTCTTCACAGTCCAGCTCTCACATCCATACATGACCACAGGAAAGACCATAGCCTTGACTAGGCGAACCTTTGTTGGCAAAGTGATGTCTCTGCTTTTGAATATGCTATCTAGGTTGGTCATAACCTTCCTTCCAAGGAGTAAGCGTCTTTTAATTTCATGGCTGCAGTCACCATCTGCAGTGATTTTGGAGCCCAGAAAAATAAAGTCTGCCACTGTTTCCACTGTTTCTCCATCTATTTCCCATGTAGTGATGGGACCAGAAGCAACAGTTAGAACTGGTCATGGAACAACAGACTGGTTCCAAATAGGAAAAGGAGTACATCAAGGCTGTATATTGTCACCATGTTTATTTAACTTATATGCAGAGTACATCATGAGGAATGCTGGACTGGAGGAAACACAAGCTGGAATCAAGATTGCCGGGAGAAATATCAATAACCTCAGATATGCAGATGACACCACCCTTATGGCAGAAAGTGAAGAGGAACTCAAAAGCCTCTTGATGAAAGTGAAAGTGGAGAGTGAAAAGGTTGGCTTAAAGCTCAACATTCAGAAAACGAAGATCATGGCATCTGGTCCCATCACTACATGGGAAATAGATGGAGAAACAGTGGAAACAGTGTCAGACTTTATTTTTCTGGGCTCCAAAATCACTACAGATGGTGACTGCAGCCATGAAATTAAAAGACGCTTACTCCTTGGAAGGAAGGTTATGACCAACCTAGATAGCATATTCAAAAGCAGAGACATCACTTTGCCAACAAAGGTTCGCCTAGTCAAGGCTATGGTCTTTCCTGTGGTCATGTATGGATGTGAGAGCTGGACTGTGAAGAAAGCTGAGCGCCGAAGAATAGATGCTTTTGAACTGTGGTGGTGGAGAAGACTATTGAGAGTCCCTTGGACTGCAAGGAGATCCAACCGGTCCATTTTGAAGGAGATCAGACCTGGGATTTCTTTGGAGGGAATGATGCTCAAGCTGAAACTCCAGTATTTTGGCCACCTCATGCGAAGAGTTGACTCATTGGAGAAGACTCTGATGCTGGGAGGGATTGAGGGCAGAAGGAGAAGGGGACGACAGAGGATGAGATGGCTGGATGGCATCACTGACTCGATGAATGTGAGTCTGAGTGACCTCCGAGAGCTGGTAATGGATAGGGAGGCCTGGCGTGCTGCAGTTCATGGGGTCGCAAAGAGTCGGACATGACTGAGCGACTGATCTGATCTGATCTGATGGGACCAGATGCCATTATCTTCGTTTTCTGAATGTTGAGCTTTAAGCCAACCTTTTCACTCTCCACTTTCACTTTCATCAAGAGGCTTTTTAGTTCCTCTTCACTTTCTGCCATAAGGATGGTATCATCTGCATATCTGAGGTGATTGATATTTCTCCCGGCAATCTTGATTCCAGCTTGTGTTTCCTCTAGTCCAGCATTTCTCATGATGTACTCTGCATAGAAGTTAAATAAACATGGTGACAATATACAGCCTTGACGTACTCCTTTTCCTATTTGGAACCAGTCTGTTGTTCCATGACCAGTTCTAACTCTTGTTTCCTGACCTGCATACAGATTTCTCAAGAGGCAGATCAGGTGGTCTGGTATTCCCATCTCTCTCAGAATTTTCGAGAGTTTATTGTGATCTACACAGTCAAAGGCTTTGGCATAGTCAATAAAGCAGAAATAGATGTTTTTCTGGAACTCTCTTGCTTTTTCCATGATCCAGCGGATGTTGGCAATTTGATCTCTGGTTCCTCTGCCTTTTCTAAATCCAGCTTGAACATCAGGAAGTTCACGGTTCACATATTGCTGAAGCCTGACTTGGACAATTTTGAGCATTACTTTACTAGCGTGTGAGATGAGTGCAATTGTTCGGTAGTTTGAGCACTCTTTGGCATTGCCTATCTTTGGGATTGGGATGAAAACTGACCTTTTCCAGTCTTGTGGCCACTGCTGAGTTTTCCAAATTTGCTGGCATATTGAGTGCAGCACTTTCACAGCATCATCTTTCAGGATTTGGAATAGCTCCACTGGAATTCCATCACCTCCACTAGCTTTGTTCATAGTGATGCTTTCTAAGACCCACTTGACTTCACATTCCAGGATGTCTGGCTCTAGGTCAGTGATCACACCATCATGATTATCTGGGTCGTGAAGCTCTTTTTGTACAGTTCTTCTGTGTATTCTTGCCACCTCTTCTTAATATCTCCTGCTTCTGTTAGGTCCATACCATTTCTGTCCTTTATCAAGCCCATTTTTGCACGAAATGTTCCTTTGATATCTCTGATTTTCTTGAATAGATCCCTAGTCTTTCCCATTCTGTTGTTTTCCTCTATTTCTTTGCATTGATCGCTGAAGAAGGCTTTCTTATCTCTTCTTGCTATTCTTTGGAACTCTGCATTCAGATGTTTATATCTTTCCTTTCCTCCTTTGCTTTTCGCTTCTCTTCTTTTTGCAGCTATTTGCAAGGCCTCCCCAGACAGCCATTTTGCTTTTTTGCATTTCTTTTCCATGGGGATGGTCTTGATCCCTGTCTCCTGTACAATGTCACGAACCTCATTCCATAGTTCATCAGGCACTCTGTCTATCAGATCTAGGCCCTTAAATCTATTTCTCACTTCCACTGTATAATCATAAGGGATTTGATTTAGGTCATACCTGAATGGTGTAGTGGTTTTCCCTACTTTCTTCAGTTTAAGTCTGAATTTGGCAATAAGTCCAAATTATTCATGGTCCTAGCCACAGTCAGCTCCTGGTCTTGTTTTTGCTGATTGGATAGAGCTTCTCCATCTTTGGCTGCAAAGAATATAATCGCTAGTAAAGTAATGCTCAAAATTCTCCAAGCCAGGTTTCAGCAATATGTGAACCGTGAACTTCCTGATGTTCAATCTGGTTTTCAAAAAGGCAGAGGAACCAGAGATCAAATTGCCAACATCCGCTGGATCATGGAAAAAGCAAAAGAGTTCCAGAAAAACATCTATTTCTGCTTTATTGACTATGCCAAAGCCTTTGACTATGTGGATCACAAGAAACTGTGGAAAATTCTGAAAGAGATGGGAATACCAGACCACCTGATCTGCCTCTTGAGAAATTTGTATGCAGATCAGGAAGCAACAGTTAGAACTGGACATGGACCAACAGACTGGTTCCAAATATGAAAAGGAGTACGTCAAGGCTGTATATTGTCACCCTGTGTATTTAACTTCTATGCAGAGTACATCATGAGAAATGCTGGACTGGAAGAAACACAAGTTGGAATCAAGATTGCTGGGAGAAATATCAATAACCTCAGATCTGCAGATGACACCACCTTTATGGCAGAAAGTGAAGAGGAACTAAAAAGCCTCTTGATGAAAGTGAAAGTGGAGAGTGAAAATGTTGGCTTAAAGCTCAACATTCAGAAAACGAAGATCATGGCATCTGGTCCCATCACTTCATGGCAAATAGATGGGGAAACAGTGGAAACAGTGTCAGACTTTATTTTTCTGGGCTCCAAAATCACTGCAGATGGTGACTGCAGCCATGAAATTAAAAGACGCTTACTCCTTGCAAGGAAAGTTATGACAACCTAAATAGCATATTCAAAAGCAGAGACATTGCTTTGCCAACAAAGGTTCGCCTAGTCAAGGCTATGGTCTTTCCTGTGGTCATGTATGGATGTGAGAGCTGGACTGTGAAGAAGGCTGAGCGCTGAAGAATTGATGCTTTTGAACTGTGGTGTTGGAGAAGACTCTTGAGAAGTCCTTGGACTGCAAGGAGATCCAACCAGTCCATTCTGAAGGAGATCAGCCCTGGGATTTCTTTGGAAGGAATGATGCTAAAGCTGAAACTCCAGGGCTTTGGCCTCCTCGTGCGAAGGGTTGACTCATTGGAGAAGACTCTGATGCTGGGAGGGATTGAGGGCAAGAGGAGAAGGGGACGACAGAGGATGAGATGGCTGGATGGCATCACTGACTCGATGGAAGTGAGTCTCAGTGAACTCGGGAGTTGGTGATGGACAGGGAGGGCTGGCGTGCTGCGATTCATGGGGTCACAAAGAGTTGGACATGACTGAGCAACTGATCTGATCTGATCTGGATTCAGTTGTAAGTCTGTGCCCAAGAAAATGTAGGCATATTCTGACAACAAAGGTCATAAAGATCCAGTGTGTTGTTAGGGAGAAATAAGATAAACTGAAGATCTGGGCTTTCTATTCAAATTGTATGCCATCAGGTATGCATTCCTGAAACCAGGCTTGTGAATTTTTTCAAGCTACCTTAAGGTTCACCCTCTTGTCACATTCATCACTCAGAGTGGAGAAAAATTAATCTTTTGCTTTGGATAATGTGTCAAAAATAGAACATCTATACCTATTCCTTTAAACTGCAGTGCACTAATACGTGTAATAATTTTGAGAGGCATTTAAAATGTTTTGTTATTTCATAACATTTTATTTGGTAATCAAATTCTATTTAATTTTGGAAACGTATGTATGCAGATTTTCTCAAGTATACCCATTTTGACAATGACAGGAAATGTTCCTGCAAGGGCCTCTGTTTTGGAACTAAGGCAATGAGGCAGACAGGAGTAAATTTATTTTCTCCCTCAATATCATCTCACATCCTAATGTAAATAATTAAGTCTGACACTTCAATAGCCAATACAATCAATTCAGACAATGTGTGTTATTAGTGTGAAAATTCGACAACAGAAAGGTTAAGGTCTGAAAACTCAGTTTACTTAACTCTTGCAATGAGCAGAAATAATTCAGTTATTCCCAGAGTCATCTGTCTAAGGATCAGTTCAGAGTAGAGCTAAGGACCTCTGGGGCTTGACTCATTTCTCTTCTCAGTATGACCTGAGGATACCTCTTTTCCACCATAAGAAATTGCAGTGCTGGCCACATGATATATACTAACAATAACTCCCCTCATTTTCAAATGTCCCAAATCTGTATCTGCATTCAAAAAGCAATTTTAAAATAACAATTATCCCTTTGTAGAAGGCTGTCCTCAATACTAGTTCAATTTACTATTGACAGACTTTAAGGAAAATTGAAATGTCACAAGAAACATCTTTTTTAACATTAATTTTCATTATTGATGAAAAGTGAGTCATAAAGTGTTCAATGTTCATTTAAAAACAGCTTGAGTCACATAGAACAGTGTATCACATATTCAGTAAAAATATATTCTTTAATAGACTATATTAGATGCAATGGTCCCAGTTTATTGCTACAATTCTGATAGTTATTTGACATTTCAGTATATAGAATCTCTACAGTGATATAGCATTATAGAAATGTGTGGGGTCTTTGTCTCTGGTTCTTGGCACACAGCCCTGAAACCTTTGGAACATTCTGATGAGAGTAATAGGTGTGGCTCTTGTTCTAATGAAGTAACTCTTGTCCCCTAAATAGCTTCAGAAGGAAGGCTGGTGGCCAAGAAGATGAAGCTTTGATTAGAAGTTGAGACCTTCTAGCTGTATCTCCCAACTTTCTGGAAAAGGGGAAGGGCTAAAAATTGAGTTAATTATCAATCACCAATGTAATGAAATCTTCATTAAAAACCCATGAACAACAGGGTTCAGAGAGCATCCAGATTGGTGAACATAGAGAGGTGATGAGAGACCTCTTCAGAGATGGCAGCCATTCACTCTTTGTACCTTGCCCTGTGCATCTCTTCTATTGACTATACTGTGTCACCTCATTTTATAATAAACTCATGATAGTAAGTGCCTTCCTGAATTCTATGAGAAGTTCTTGAAAATTATCCACTTTGAGGAGAAGACCATGGGAATACTACTCACAATGAAAAAAAAAAAAAAAGAGCTACATATAGATAGATACACATGACAATCTAGAAAGTCCTCTAGGGCTTTGTGCTGTAAAAAAAAACAGTGGATTTCAGAAGGTTGTATTCTGTATGATACCAGCTGTATACATTCTCAAAATGACTAAACTACAGCAATGGAGAACAGATGAGCAGTTTCTCAGGGGCAGGCAAATCCAAAGAAGTGGCATGATTGAGTTCTTCTGCAGTGATGGAACTGTGTATCTTAATTGTGGCTCCGTGAATCTCTACATGGGATTAAATTGCATACAACTGTACCCACATGGGATTCCCTAACAGCTCAGTTGGTAAAGAATCAACCTGCAATGCAAGGGACCCCGGTTCAATTCCTGGGTCAGGAAGATCCGCTGGAGAAGGGATAGGCTACCCACTCCAGTATTCTTTGGCTTCCCTTGTTGCCTGTGTCCAGCCCCGATTGGATCCAGGGATTCCCTAAGGATAACGGCATCAGCCATTAAGGGATAGCAAAGGCTGAGAGATTTATTAGATGCTCAATAATAACTGGTTTACGTGGGAAATCAATAAAGTTCGTGACACCAAACTTGCTCTTACCACAGAGGCCGCAGGTGCCCTCTCGAATAGCGGAAAGTGCCCCACCTTAGGCACCTTCTCGAGTGGGTCTTAGAAGCCCAGGAAAATAAGTGGTCACAGAGGACCCCCATGCTCCAAATTATTTTGGCATGAAGGAAGAACAAAAGAGAAAAAGGAAGAAAAGGACACAAGAAAGAATGACACGGGGAGACCAAGCTTCGTGAGCAAGGCCCGTAGCTTTATTTTCAACAGGGGCTTTTATACCCTAAGTTACACATAGAGGATAATAGGAGATGTGAAAACATGCAAAGCCAGCAGTCTTTGATCCTTATCAAAAACCAGGATTTCTTTCCTGCAAATTTATCGTATACAAATGGTTTGGGTGATTTACATCATCTTCTGGCCAGAAGGCCTATTAACATTTTATGACTCTCGACAAAGGTTTGTCAACCGTAAGACTTATTTTCTCTAAGAGTAATTATTTTAAGGTTTGGCGCCATCCTCATCCAAAGGTGTTAGATAAAGTTGCATTCCTATAGGGCAGAAGTGCAGTGGGTTTACAACAAAGGAAAGAATTTATTACCTTAAGGGTCTAAAGTTGCTAAAACCAAGGCCACTACTTATTTTTTCTACATACCAACTATATTAATTAATACACATTCAAGGATACAATACAGGGGATGTGGAAACTTGGCAGCAAGCATTGGCTCATCAGTGAAGTCTCTTACTAGTTTTATTCTGACAGTTTCTAACTCTCCGAGAGGCTCTAAGCTATTTGAATATCTTAAGCTTCCCATGCCTCTCACTGGCGGAGAGACTGTAAACAATCATATGCATAACTGTAGGAGTCCAGGTAAACTTGTCAGGCGAGTTAGAGAGCTATCTGAGGGATTTGGATCTAAACACTCCTAATACCCAGGAACTTATTAACTGGAGCTGTAAGTTAACTCTTTATCAGAGAGAGTGAGATGTTGGTGGGGGACACCCCCAGTAAAGTCAGGGGTGAGAGCACAAAGCAATAAAGTAGGCAGACTCTGGTTTTTGGGGGGTAGATGCTCAAGAATATCCAGGGGGACTCCTGAGGTTGATCCCACCTTTGCGTATGCCGAGCCTCCTTCCTCATGACCTTTGCCACAGGGAGAGTTCCTCTCGCCAGCTCCCAGCACTTTGTGGCTCAGCTGGTAAATAATCAGCCTGCAATACAGGAGACCTGGATTCCATCCCTGGGTTGGGAAAATCCCCTGGAGAAGGGAAAGGCTACCCACTCCAGTATTCTGGCCTGGAGAATTCCATGGACTGTAAAGTCCATGGGGTTGCAAAGAGTTGGACACGACTGAGTGACTTGCTGTTTCACGTTCACTTCATACGCACATAGGACTTCCCTGGTAGCTCAGCAGTAAAGAATCTGCCTGCAACACAGGAGTCTCAGGAGAAGCAGTTTTGATCCCCAGGTTGGGAAGATCCCCTGAAGGAGGGCATGGCAACCCACTCCAGTATTCTTGCCTGGAGAACATGGGCAGAGGAGCCTGGCCGGCTACAGTCCATGGGCTCGCAAAGAGTCAGACATGACTGAAATGACTTAGCATGAGTGCATATACTCACACACGTACACAAAGGAATGCAGGTTAAAAATTGGGGATAGCCTAATAAAGTCCGTACTCTGTTAACATTAATGTGCCAGTGTCCTGGCTTTGCTATTATACCATAGAAATATAAAGTGACGCCACGGGGGGAAACTAAGGAGAGAGTACGTGAGTGAGACTCTGTACCATTTTATAACTTCTTGTGTGTGTTTAGTCGTTCAGTTGTGTCCATCTCTTTGTATGAATCTACAATTATGTCAAAATACAAAGTCCAAAAATGTTTTTAAAATAGTTAAAATAACATTCATATCAACAGAGATTTAAATTTTTATATTTAGTTTCTTTTTAACATTCTCTTTCAATTTTATTTTTAAGAAAATAGAGTATTTTCCCCATGTTACCCCAAGATATATATGTTGTTACCTTTCCATGAACGATCTCTGATTTCACTTCATTCTGACATGAAAGTAAGAGTCAGCATTTCATTGACTCCTCCATTAAAAAAAAAAAAAAAAGTCCATTTCACAAGGCATTGGTGAACAATGCAAATTTTACTAAAATGTTCATATGTGAAACACTGCATGATACACCCACGTACATACGTTCATATGTCATCTCAAATCAGTATTCTCTGCTGTTACTTGTTCACAGCCTCTTTTGTACCAGCGTCTCTTACCACTCTTACACCCATGACTGTGGCTTAGGCTTGGGTCAGTATAAGTCAATACATACAAATAGTCTTTTTTTTTTTTTCTCAAGAAGTCCAATCACCTGAAATTTCTGATTTTCTTAAAGTTTAAAAGTTTGTAATTTTTATTTAAAAGTAAATCCTGGAAGGATAATTTTACACGGTACATAAATAATTTTTAGCCAATTCACTAGTTCTTCTCCTCACATTTTCCTGCCTTCCAAAAGCCAAGGTTCCCAACACAGATGCTCGTCTGTGACTTGCAATGACCTGAGAACTCTTAATATAATCCAGTCATCTCTCTTACCCAAGCTCCAGTTACTTCTCTTTGGGGACAGCTCTGCCATGTTATGTGCTACCTCAGCCGCTACTGGATTTAAGGAAACTAGATTTTCTCTGTCTCGTTTCACACATAGAGCAGTTCTAATTTGCTGCTCTATCAACTTAATTTGACAGGAAATATCAAAGTCATAATCATCACATTTTATTATTTATCTTGCCAAATGTGTATATTCCAAAAGCTAAAATTATATTATGCTGTATGTTATGTTACTACCTTAACTTTAAAAAAATGAGTGAAAAGAAATAATAATTTAGAGAAAATAGCAACTGTATTTACTGTACCATGTAGGCTGTGTTAGACACATTGATTCATTTGTCCAAAATCTCCTCTTCCTTGAGAAATGTTCTCTCATCCATATGGTTACTATGGGAACAGTCATTTGCAGAGCTGCTCCCTGTTATCTTGTGAATGCTGATTGTCAGCCCCTCGTCCAAATCCACATTAGTGATATCCCATTGGGACCTTGAAAATGGCCGTGATGAAAGTATTTACAACTCAGAGATGGCAATCACCACAAATTGGCCCCTCTGTCCGCCCAGGTTCCCACTTTCACACCCCTCAGCCCACCTCCCTCACTCCTGCCTTACTCCAAATCAGCACACCACTGCAGTTAGTACACTGTGGTTCTGGTTTTGGCTATGGTTTATACAGGGGGCGACACCTGACTCCAGCTAAATCAATCAGTTCTTTGTCCATAACTTGTGAAACTGGAATTGAGAATAAAAGCCAGTATCTTTTCAGCGGCTGAAATAGTATAAGTAAATCTTAGGAGAGAAAGAAAAGATGCTTATTGCTGTTTAGATCAGAAAACCAAAGACAAAAGGCCTACAAAAATAGAAAGAATTATGAATTATGCTGTACAGAGGTGAGCAGAAATGAGAAACAGTGAGATGATTTAGGAATATTTAAATTCTCCTTCTACTTATTCCTTGAAAACATTTGGATTTCTATCCATGGGTTCCATTCAACACTTCATTTCCTTTATAACAAATTATTATTTGCGTTAATTTAATTTTGATAAGATTTCTGATCTTTGCAATCCAGGAGAGTCCTAATTGACATGTGGACCCTCAATTATTTGCGGATTTAATCAGAAAAACCTCTCGAAACCTCTCATTTAGTAGTAGCCGGTATATAAGCAAAATTAGAAGCGTCAACCTGACACTAACCTTATTTAAAATTAAAAGAAATCAAAATGAAGTGATGTGTAATAAGAAGCATTGAAAAGATAGAAACTAATCCTTCCAATATAAATATGGTATGAAATCCTGTATGGGGAGTCCCTGGCAGTACAGTGGTTAGGATCCCACACTTCCACTGCTGGGGGTTGAATTTAACCCCTGGTAGTGGAACTAACTACTTTGCCACCTGATGTGAAGAAATGACTCATTGGAAAAGACCCTGATTCTGGGAAAGATTGAAAGTGGGAGGAGAAGGGGACGACAGAGGATGAGTGGTGACAGAGGATGTGTCAGTGATTCTCATGCACACGTGCTTCTATTTTGGGGCAATTTATTTTGTTTCTTTGATCTATTTGACACAATAGACACAATGGACATGAGTTTGACACAATGGACATGAGTTTGAGTAGGCTCCGGGAGTTGGTGATGGCCAGGGAAGCAAGGCGTGCTGCAGTCCATGGGGTTGCAAAGAGTCGGACACGACTGAGCCACTGAACTGACTGAGTGAAACAGATTCTGTAAGTTGCGCGGTTCTGTCAAAGAAAGAAAATTGTGCTGTGCCATTAATTACCATCTCTTAAAGTTAAAGAAAAGAAAGTTACAAGGTATTTATATTTCAGTAATTCCACAAGAATATAATAACTAAAGAGAAGCTTTGGAAATTATTCAGGTGAGGCAAAGCTATTTGCTCTGTTTATTATTATTATTACTGTGTTAATAGTTTCACCCATGTTTATTGATACTTAATGATAAGTTGAAAAACCTGAATAACTCTTTTAGCAGCAATTTTTTAATTTCCCAGAAATTTTACATCAATTTTGTTTCATAGTTACCCAAAAGCTTGTAAGATACATTTGTTAAAGTTAACTTCATTTGATTCATAATAAATGTTTATTATAGAAAATCAAATTCTCTTAATTTATAAATAAACTCAGTCCTGTATTAATTAACTCACCACTTCATACCCATTCTGTGAACTTCCTTGAAAATAAGAAATGTATGACTTCATAGTCCACATTTTCTCCCTGTCACCAACTTAAAATTTAGAAGCACCACTAGGAAGTACTAATTCAAATAAAACTGGGAGCTTTAGTCTTCTACTTTCACGATTCTTAATTTCATCATTTGTAGTTTAAAAGATTAGGTCTACCACTCTTTCACAAGGCATGGTGTTTAAGATCCCAGATTTTAGAGTCAGGGAGACTGGTTTCAAATCCTAAATTCATACTGACTGGATGTGTGGCTTTAAGAAAGTTACTCCCCCTCTACATATCTCAGTTTTCATGTCTATATAATGAGAATAGACATATCGATAGTACTTATTTCTAGGGTAATTGTGAAAATTAAATGAGTTAACAAACATGTGCTAAGCTTTCAAAATAATCCGTGACACATCATAAGCTATATGAGAATTTTCTGTTAGTTACTTATCCATCTTTAGACATTTTTGCATAAATAAACTGCTGAAACTATGTTCACCTAAAATATTAATGAATATTTCTACTTGGTGAAGTATTCAGTGTTCTTTTTTCCTTCTCTGTAACTTTTTATAATACCTTATTTTTCTAGTATGTATATGCTGTTTATATAAATACAATAAAGCTTTATTTTATATATAAGTAATGTAAATAAATTCATCTGGAAACAAACAGACACATTATGGCCAGGAATGTTTCTATTTTTAAGAAAAACATGATAGGGGAATGATTCTTCTGGACATAAAAATAATCTATAAATTTGTACTACAAAAAGAAAATTAAACTTGTATAAATATAGATAAATAGATCAATGAAACAAAATAAATTGCCCCAAAATAGAAGCACGTGTGCATGAGAATTCAGTATGTGATAATATTGACCTATCATATCAACTGGGAAAGAATAGCTATTCAACAAATGCTGTTAGACATCTTGAGGAAAAAATTGCCAGATTTCTATCTTACTTCAAACATAAACAAAAAAATTTAAATTTATTACATTGGCATTTTACAAGCAAAAATATAAAAGTCCTAAAGAAGGAGATCATATTAGTTTCCTATTGCTCTTGTAACAAATTTCCAAAACCTTACTTAATATGTTACAAATTTATTCTTTAAAAGTTCTGGAGGTCAGAGTCTGAAGTGGGTCTCACTGGGCTAAAAATTAAGGGCCAAAGTCCCTTCTAAAGCTTCTAGGAAGGAATTCATTTTCTTCATTTTTCCTCTCTATAGAGGCTTCTGAACTCTTTGGCTCATGGCCTCTTTCCATGTTCAAAATCAGCAATAATCAGTCAAACATTATCCCTCTGACACTCTCCCTCCCTGCTTCCCTCTTTCATTTATAAGAATCCTTGCAATTACACCTTGAAATCCAGGAAAATCTCCCCATTTTAAAGCCAGCAGTTTAGCAATCTTAGTTCCAGCTACAATATAAGTTCTCATTTGTCATGTAATCTAACATATTCACAGGTTCTGGGAATTAGTAGATGGACATATTTGGGGGACTATTTACCAGCCTACCACAAAGATAAAGAAGAGTATTTTGTTAGTCTTACAAAAATTTTTTAGAAATAAAAATTTTCTAAACAAACAGCAATTCAAGTTAACATAAAAATTCCAACAGGTATGACTTCATAAGAATTTGGAAACTTCAATGAGCAAAATGCCAATTTGAAAAACAAATGCAATACTGTGATTAAATATTTTTTACTACATGGAAGAGAGAAAGAATTTATATACAAATATTTTTAAATTTATTTAAATTCTCTGATAGATTCTGTTTGTTAGTATTTTGTTGAGGATTTTTGCATATACATTCTTCAGTGATATTCATCTATAATTTTCTTTTTTTGTGGTATCTATGTCTGGTTTTTGTATCAGGGTAATGGTCACCTCATAGAATGAGCTTGGGAGTATTCTTTCATCTGTAGTTTCTTGGAAGATTTCGAGAAGCATAGGTATTCGCTCTTCTCTAAATATCTGATAGAATTTGCCTGTGAAGTCATCTGGTCCTGGACTTTTGTTGTTGGAAGATTTTTATTCACAATTTCAATTTTAGTACTTGTGATTGGTCTATTTATATTTTCTATTTCTTCTGGACATAAAACATAAGCTATAAATTTGTACTACAAAAAGAAAATTAAACTTGTGTAAAAATAGATAAATAGATCAATGAAACTAAATTGCCCCAAAATAGAAGCATGTGTGCATGAGAATTTAGTATGTGATAACACTGATCTATCATATCAACTGGGAAAGAATAGCTATTCAACAAATGCTGTTAGACATCTTGGAAAAAATTGCCAGATTTCTATCTTACTTCAAACATAAACATAAAATTTTAAATTTATTACATTGGCATTTTACAAGCAAAAATATAAAAGTCCTAAAGAAGGAGATCATATTAGTTTCCTATTGCTCCTGTAACAAATTTCCAAAACCTCACTGAATATGATACAAATTTATTCTGTTTCTTCCTGGTTCAGTCTTTAAAGGTTGTAGCTTTCTAAGATTTTGTTCATTTCTCTAGGGTCGTCCATTTTATGGGCGTGTATTTGCTTGTAGTAGTCTTTTATGGGGCTTCCCTCATGGCTCAGATGATAAAGAATCCACCTGCAATGCAGGAAACTTGGGCTCAATCCCTGGGTCAGAAAGATCCCCTGAAGAAGGGAATGGCCCCCCTTTTCAGTAATCTTGCCTGGAGAATGGACAGAGGAGCCTGGAGAGCTACAGTTCATGGGTCACAGAGTCAGATACAACTGAGCAACTAACACTTTCACTTTACTTTTTCAGTAGTCTCTTATGATGCTTTGTATTTCTGTAGTGTCAGTTATAGCTTCTATATAATTTCTAATTTTATTGATTTAAGTCATCTGTCTTTTCTTTATGAGTCTGGCCAAAGGTTCATCAATTTTGTTTATCTTCTCAAAAAACTAGCTTTTGGTTTCACTGATATTTGTTATTGCTTTCTTTATCTCTGGTGGTGGTTTAGTCACTAAGTTGTGTCCAACTCTTTGTAACCCTATGGACTGTAGCCCACCAGGCTACGCTGACCATGGGATTCTCCAGGCAAGAATACTGAAGTGGGTTGTCATTCCCTTCTCCAGGGGATCTTCCCATCCCAGGGTGTGAACCTTTGTCTCCTGCATTGCAGGTGGATTCTTTACCATCTAAGCTACCAGGCATAGAAAAATATGCCTGACAGAAAAACTTGACAGAAAAATATAAAATTCTAGATTAAAAAAGATAAAGGTATAAGTATCTAATTTTCCCACAATAATCTTCAAAAATCAAAGCAATTCCTATTAAAATCACAGGAGGAATTTTTTAGAGAATTTGATAAACTTACTCTAAAGTTGATATGGTAAAGAAAATGCATAATAATAATGAAAAGAATGGCTAAAATTTTTGAGTACTTAAAATCTTCCATTCACAGAATTATAATCTTCATTGTAACACTATTAGCAGCATCACAAATGAGGAAATTGAGACTTAAAGAGGCTAAATGACTTGTCTGGTATCACAAAATGAACAATAGGCAAAGCATTAGCACTGATCCCAGCTGATCTGACCCAGAGTCTCTGCTTTTAGCCACTAAACTCTCAAGCTTCAAAAGACATATGTCAATAAATTCTTAAAAAGAAGAACAAAAATAAGGGACTTGGAATTACAATTTGATTGTTAAAGTAATTAAAGAATGCTGTCTATGAACTAAATATAGACACTTAACCCAACTACCTATGTGGACTTGGCTAATAGGCCATTCTCCCTGAGCCCTTATGCTATAATTCAGATCAACAGCATCATGAAGCAAGGGCAGGCTCCAATCTATGATCTATGTCTAAATGAGGATGTGTCAATTTAGTGCCAAAGATTGGACTACTGGGAGCTATAAAGTTAATAACCTCCACAGATCATATTTCAGCATCTCAGCCGACTTAATTAACGTCCTCTGGTGCCAGCTTCCTTGTACAATGTTTGTGCATGTTTGGAGCATCAGTCACTCTAGAGAGCTCTGGATACTTGATCTTTATTTTTAAATTCCAGGATTTAGTACCAGGATATCAGGTGACTATATAGTAGTTGGGATTAAAATTATTTAGACAGAAGCTAAATCCTCCTGCAATGTCTTTGCCAAAATGCACATATTAATTTATTGCCATCGGTTGTTAATGGTTAGAACCATACTTGATTCCTGGTTGGCAAAATTGCCTAGGAAATGGGCTCAAAATTCCCAGACAATTTTGTTTGACCTCTACAGTTTAGGTCCAAGAACTAGCTTGAAATCAGATGTACAGAACTAAAAATGACCTCATTTGCATCATGAAAATATTTAATTAGGAATTAAAGTCCTGAAGGTGTATCATTTTTATTTCACTACATTTTAAAGCAAATAAGCATATAAAACAAATAATTTTCAAAGCAGAAATGGCAGATTTCCTGCAGAGGCCAGAACTGGGCCCTTGGACGCAATTCCTTGGTATATGCCAGTTCTATCAGTGAGTAATCAGTGGTCCACGGAGTCCAGTTCTACCTATGAGAGAAGTGAATGCAGTTTTTCTATTATTCTCATCCTGTTTCTATACTTTTCTCACATTCCCCACCCTTTCTAGAGATTTTTCTTTTCTTAGATACCTGGATTTTGATTCTTGCTATTGCCACTAAGGAAATCAATAGGTAAACTAACTCACATTAAGATATACAATACTAAAATATTTTATATTCTCTTCTCTTATACCCTTAATTTCGATTTTAGCCTTGATGGCACTTCAATACATTACATGCTACATCTTTCCCTGTGTCTGTGTTTTCAAAGTCTCATTCTTTTATGATCAGTCTCTTCAATTCCTGGTGTAGGGGAATAGCAGCAGCAACTCATACAATTCTTTTTTTCCTGCTCCACACTAAATTCAGGGTTGAATTTAGCCTGTTTTCTTGATTTTTATTGAGGCATTTCTTATATAGCAGAGTTTACCAAAAGTTCAGGGAAATGCACAAGGTTTACATTAATATTAATGCAACATGAATATACTAAAATTGAATATTAGGCTTACTTGTTTTGAAAAAACAGTTCTTCAGGTTTTTTTCTACCAACCCAAGCTGCAGCATTCAGTGTTTCCACTCAGTAGGTTTGCTTTCCCTTCTGTTACTCCCGGGGTTCCCAGGTGGTACTCGTGGCAAATGCCCACCTGCCAATGCAGTTGACATAAGAGACATGGGTTCAATCCCTGGATCAGGAAGATCTCCTGGAGGAGGGCATGGCAACCCACTGTAGTGTTCTTGCCTAGACAGAGAAGTCTGGCGGGCTACAGTCCATAGCGTCGAACAGAGTTGGACACAACTGAAGCGACTTAACAAACACACACGCAAACATGCTCTTACTCCTGCTTGATTGCCATGGGGAATTCCTCAGTCTTGGGCAACCAAGGTTCTTTCTCTAGTCCCTGCACTAACTGAGGCCTCCCTTCTCATAACACAAGGTTCATCCACTCATAGGCCATTTTCTCTCCTCCATCCATATCTGTAGGGAAAAGGGACCAATGTGAAGGTTATTTCCCCACTGATCTGAAGCATGTCATCATTTTACTAGAGTCAGCTTTAGCTCCAAGTATTGTTTTTTTCTTCTGTAACTGTGTTCATCCTTTAAGACTTAGCACAGGTTTCTCTTGTATAAATTTCCCTGACTCTCAACCTCTAACCTCCCTGTGCCTCCACCCCTACTCCTATCAAAGTAATTTGTCTTTTCTCACAATGTATAGCTTCTCTGTACCTCAAACAGTAAAGAATATGCCTGCCATGCAGGAGACCTGAGTTCGATCCCTCAGCCAGGAAAAATCCTCTGGAGAAGGGAATGACCACTCCGATATTTTTGCCTGGAGAATCCCATGGACAGAGGAGTCTGGCGGGCTATAGTCCATGGAGTCTCAAAGAGTCGGATACAACTGAGCAACTAACACTACTACTACTCTTCCTCCTCTCACAATGTATTAAAAATAAATATTTCATAAATTTTTTCTTCCCTAAGATGCAATGTATTCCTCAAGAAAGGAATCATGTCTTTTTTGTTGTCTTAATCCCCCGTTTACTAACGTGTTCTTAATGAATGTTTTCTGAGCTTTTCGAATCTCAGAAGTATTTGCATGTTGAGAGGGCAATATTTAATCTCTTTTAAACCATAACTCCTAATTATTCATTAAATTTAGTTCAAATATTATCTCTTCTATGAAACTTTGAGTTTTCACAGTACTTTATTCACATTTTAATTATAACAATATAATCTTTTCCCATAAGATTCCAGGTGTCTTTTTGCTAAATTAAACACTGGATTCCTTTGGGGAAGGAATGATGTCTACTTTATGACAATGTCTCAAGCTCCCCAACTTTTATGGTGTCTGGGTGAAAGGCATTCAGTAGATGAAAGGAGAAAAAAAAGGATTACTATAAGGATAGAAATTATACGGGTTTTCCTAGTCCTCAGATGGTAAAGAACATTCTGGCAATTCAGGGATACCTGGGTTCCATCCCTGGGTCTGGAAGGTCCCCTGGAGAAGGGAATGGCTCCATTCCAATATTCTTGCCCAGAGAATCCCACAGACAGACAGCCTGGTGGCCTACAGTCCATGGGGTTGCCAAGAGTCAGACATGGCTGAGCAACTAACACTTTCACTTCACTTTAGATATTACTTCTCCACCGATATGAAGAAGTCTTCCATCTGCTGGAGTCAGCTGCAATTTAAGGGAAGGGAAGGAAGAGTGAAGGAAGGAGTTAAGAGGGTCCTTTCAGATAGCTTTTGATCTAAAAGGTGTTTTCAGAAAGGCAGGCTTTCCAGTGCTTTTCAAATGAAATCGTACTGCTAAATCGTACTACTAATAATGTCTGTAAATGACATCAGTCCAGCAAGTTTATTACAAAGTTAATTCAGTAGAAAAAATATCTCCTCTGATATCTTATGTATCTAACATGTATCTAACAGAAAATCTAGCCAAAAAATCAGCAGCTATAACAACACATTGATATATCATGAAGTCTTCACAGCTATCTACCAAATTTTTATTATTGAATAAATATTTTTGTCCTCCGCTTGAAGATATATTCTACTATAATGATAGCTATTGGCTAGACCATTGATTTAAGGGGGAATAAAAAGCAGTGTACTGCCATGTGCAAACTGATACAAGTAAAAGCTAGAATGGTAATGTAGCACTAAGATGGCACCAAAGCAATGTCTCAGATTTCCTGGAACATATGGGAACCTCATTTCTTAAACATGTAAGCAAATCTAGTCAGAACCATTATCCATGGTTTGGCTAGCTTTTTCTCTAAATAGTAAAATACTGAATATTTTAGGCTTTGTACGCAACAGGCCATGTGGAATCTGTCACAGTTACTCAGCTCCACCATTATATTACAAAAGCAGCAGTAGACAATAATAAATAACTGTGCATGACTATGTTTCAATAAAACCCAGATATCATGTAACTTGTAAAAATGTTAGTATGGGTATCTAAAAGCATAAAGACTCACTTTTTAAAACATAAATGTATTTTGTTAGTTGGTGGGTCAGGGACTACTATATGCAGATTCATGCCATAACCTGTTCTGTTCAAACAACATAATTTTGAAAGTCATGAGTGCATGGTCCCATAAATAAGAATTAAATGCAAGTGAATCATATCAAGTGTGCCTTTAAACATTTCTGTGTTTAAAATTGTGCTGTAAATACAGTTCAGAATCGCAAGCCCTGACTTAGCCTCTGCTAATATGACTTTCTGCCAGAGTGCTTGCCTCTGTGATTCAGGACAGTACATGTCATAAGCTAAGAGCAGGCTCTAATCTTTGGTCTATATTCCAAACAAAAATCTGTTGAGTCTCCTTAAAACAACTTACTTGAAGCTCAGTAGTCAGGGACCTGATGTCTTACCCAAAATCAGTCTGGCCAATCACCACTCAAAAACCAATAAAGAGACAATGTTGATGGAAAGGAAAATTTGCTTTATTTTAGAGGCCAGCAAATGGCAGAAAGAAGGGCAGATTCATGTCCAAAGATGAACTCCCCCCACACTGACAACCAGAGAACAAGACCTTTTAAAGAGGAGTTTCAAAGGTATATAGGTGGAGGGAGGGGACTAGATGCAGTAACAGCACAGTCAGCTCTGATAGTCATCTTGAAATTGGTCATGTGGTGATCTGATCAACATCATCTTGATTGCTTTAAGTACAGTTAATCTTTAGTTCCAGGGTTGGCTTATTCCCATTTCTCTGAGGTCAATTCTCAGGATTACAGCAGCTTATGTCATGGCTACAATCTGGCCATTACACATTAACGTGATAACTACACGTTAACGTCTTCCATCTGAAGAGTTTTCAGTATTTACAAGGCAGCTCAAAGGACATGGCTCAAAATATTACCTATAGCCCTTGTAGAAAAACTAAAAGCCTTTTGTTTACTGGCTAATCTATTATTATTTGGTCTTATTTTCCTTTGCTTTTGCCTTTTCTCACTTCTCTGATTATACTTAGTCTTTGGCTAAAGTTTTCCTACAGACAAAAAGATGGAGGACATGGGGGAAAGACCAGAGGACCCTGCTCCGTTTCAGCAAGGTATTTTATTTTAGCAAAGAGCACAAGTAATTAATCCCTTAGTTGATAATTCAAATAGGCTTGAGAGTACAAAATGTCTGGAATCTATATTCTTGATCTTCCTTTCAGAGAAACAAGATACCCTACACAGATATAATGATTAAGCACTAGCTGTAGGGCATGCCCAGAGCATATAAAAATTATTTGGATAGAAGCTGAATTTTCACTTGACTCAATAGCTGAGAGTTGTTTACTATAATTTACTTATTTTATTCAAAAGATGTTTTGGCTGACAATTTTTTGGTGTAAAGTTATTTTTCTTTAATGATAATATTGCCAAGTGGATGGATTCAGAAATTTTATTGACCAATACAATTTTAGCTTAAGAGCCAGTTCAAACAACTGCACAAAGCTAAACTATACAATTTAAATGATTAAAGTAGTTGGATGAGGATCAACATTTCCAAAGGGATTCCATATTGATTTCTTCTTAAAGCATATTTCAAAGTAAACAGGGATTGAAAACAAATATTGCTGCTGGATGGTAATTGCAGTTGTCTGCAGAGGTTATTGCTGGGTCCTCTGAGTCAATTGTCTTGTGGCGCTGGTAGTAAAAAAACATGCCTGCCAATGCAAGAGATATAAGAGACGTAGGTTTGATCCTAGATTCAGGAAGACCCCCTGGAGGAGGATCTTCACTCCACTATTCTTGCCTGGAGAATTCCATGAACAGAGGAGCCAACAGTGGACTACAGTCACAAAGATGGACTGAAATGACTTAGCAGAGCACAGAATGAAATGAAGTGGAGACCAAAGGCCCAGGGAGCACCACATCTGAAGGAAAGGCTCCCTTTTACTACTCTCCTTCTAGCATTTTCTGTCTTCTCCTCAGAAACACACATGTCCCTTCTGGAGACTTTCTTCCTTAGGGGCATCTGGAGCATTGATGTTGCCCAGAACCCTTACTCCTTGCTTAACAGAGTAAAGCACCTGAAAAACTATTTCCAGCATAATACTAGTGACTAAATCTTATTAGCTTCCTTCTCCTTTTTTTACACAACCAATTCCAATTTTAACCCACACGTCAGCATATCCAACCTCCAGCCTAATCCTGGATCCCTCCTCCTCACATCTATGCATTCCTATGGTTAACCTTCTATGTCTTAAAGTTTTCTTCCCAAGAGTTCTTCAATATCACCTCCCATGACTGAGGTGTTCCATCCTGTGGCACTTAGGTTTATTTCCTTATGTTCTGCAAAAGGGAAAATAAGAAAAGAACAATACAGACAAATCATTTGTGTCATAGTGTTTTGTAAATACTTGGAGACAATGGACGAGGTTGCATAGCAGCAATACATACAAGCAGTTCAATACAATGTCCAGTGAGAATACCCTGGCAGTCCAGTGGGTAGGACTTCATGATTTAACGGCTAAGGATGCTGGTTCCATCCCTGGTTGGAGAAATTCCTGCAAATTGCTCAGCATGGAAAAAAAAAAGTCCACCAACTTTGATGAAAGCATCCTCTACTGTTGCTCCACATTCTCCTTCCTTCTTTGCAAACACCAACATTTCAAAGACACCAACTCTGCTTTTGGTATATGTATCCAAAGACTCATCCATATGCTCTTATTAGACATGGGTCATTTCATTTGAATCTAATTTTTCTCTCCATCTCCCCAGTCTCTAAAGACCAAAGGGTCAAATGGAGATATAGTTAACCAATGAAGTGAACTATGTCACACCCTCTACATTGTAGAATGGGCTAGGGTTCACTTTATTTTAAATAGCTACTATTTCATTCTATAACACTAGTCTTCCTTTCTTAGTTAAGTGTTTCTCCATGTAATGCATTAAAAAAATCTCTTTGGATCTCTCTTTCCAAGAGACTGTAAGCTTTTCTAAGTCAGAAAGCAAGACTAATTGTTTTGTTTTTGCTGTTTATTATGAAAAATAGTCTCATGAACCCCTGATACTCATCACCCAGCTTCATCAATAACCAGTTTATTGACCAGTCTGGCCATCTATACCTTGCCCCCTTGCTCTTTACAACATGATTTTAAAGAAAATCCCAGATACCATAAAAAAAAATCTTTAAAGGTACCTTGTGCTTTTTTAAAATAAAATAGCTCTGGATTTTTTATATATTTTGTTTTTTATTTATTTTTGATTGCACTGGGTCTTCTTTGCTGTGCACAGTCTTTCTCTAGTTATGGTGAGCAAGGGCTAGCTACTCTTCATTGGGAAGCACAGACTTCTCATTATGGTAGCTTCTCTTTTTGTGAGCACAAGCTCTAGTCACTCTGGCTTCAGGGGTTGCAGCACGCAGGCTCAGTAACTGTGGCTAGTGGGCTCTAGGCCATCGGGCTCAGTAGTTATGGTGCACAGGCTTAGTTGCTCCAAGGCATGTGGAATCTTCCTGGATCTGAGACCAAATCCATGTGTTGCGTTGGCAGGTGGCTTCTTATCCACTGTATCACCAGGGAAGTCCAACCATACATTCTATCTTTAAAAATTTTTGTATGGATCTCTTAAAGATAATAGAGAAGGAAATGGCAACCCATGCCAGTATTCTTGCTGGGATAATCCTTTGGACAGAAGGAGCTTGGTGGGCTCTAGTCCATGAGGGTCAGAAAGAGTCAGACACAACTGAGCAGCCGAACACATAAAGACTTATTTAAAAACACATAACCATAATGGCACTATCACAAAAAAAGCAATTGTTTTATTTAATCATGAATTGTTTTCTAAGCCTCCCTTCTACTACACAGCGCCTAGCACATGGAAGTGCCTGACCACTGTTTCCTGAGCTACTAAACTTTTAGAAATTTCCAGTTTGAAAAGTCAATGTTCAATCTCTCCTCTCTTCCCAGCTAGCTCTTTAAATAGCTCAGAACTCAAATTCAGTATTACTTTTTCTTTTTCAAAAAATTATTTAACTTTTTAAGTAAATAATTCTTAATATATATATATAATATACATGTATATATTAATTAAATAAATACACACACACACACACACGTATATACAATTACTTTCTCCATAAAAGCGTCCCTCATCCTGCATTTAGGAGAACACAGTTAATCACTTCATCTCAAGGGTTCTCATAAAACACCATCTATACCTCTAATATTATTATCTAAACATTATATATTGTAGTTGTCTATGTTCCCCAATTTAGGCATCCCTCAAGACAACAACTGAGCTTTGCTGGTATCACAGTAACCTCAATGCCCAGAGTGCCCAGTTTTAAGAGGAATTTTGTAAGTATTGAGGAAAAGAAGAAGGAAGAGAGGAGGGACACAGAACTAGACCTCAGTGGTGCTCCCTGTAGTAGGAAGTCCTCTGGAGCATCCCCACAGCCCCACATAACCTCCACTCCCCTGTGAAGTAAACATAGATGTACAGAGATGCTAGTTTCTTTTAGGCATTTTTCTATCTCTAGCATCTAAAATAGTACCTAATAAAAGTTTAATATATCTTTTTTGAAATGCATGAAGTAAAGGCCTTTGCCCTACATAAAAGATTGATGAGCTGATGTGCATTATGTTGAAAAGTTTACTAAATTAACATTTTTCATGATTACCTGCTGCCACAAATTTTTTTGAAAAAATTAAGCATTTCTATAAGAATGTGTCACTTATTTTCAAGCCAGGATTTATTCCTCCCAGAATATATATATTCATTGCCTTAAAGGAAAGCCTAACTAATAACCAGTGACCTCCTAGGAATTTTATTTCAATGTAAAAGCCACCAGTGTAATCAGTGCTTTTGACTGCCAGATCCAAAAGTAGAGGCATTTCTGATCTTTACGCAAATGGCAACTCAAGAAACAAATTCTTTTTTTTTTGTTTGCTTAACTTTACAATATTGCATTGCTTTTGCCATACATCAAGATGATTCCACCACAAGTATACATGTGTTTCCCATCCTGAACCCTCCTCCCTCCCCATACCATCCCTCTGGGTCATCCCAGTGCACCAGCCCCAGGCATCCAGTATCAGGCATCGTACCTGGACTGGCGACTCGTTTCCAATATGATATTATACATATTTCAATGCCATTCTCCCAAATCATCTCACCCTCTCCCGTTCCCAGAGTCCAAAAGACTGTTCTATACATCACTGTCTCTTTTGCTGTCTCATAAACAGGGTTATTGTTACCACCTTTCTAAATTCCATATATATGCATTAGTATACTGTGTTTGTGTTTTTCTTTCTGGCTTACTTCACTCTGTATAATAGGCTCCAGTTCCATCCACCTCATTAGAACTGATTCAAATGTATTCTTTTTAATGGCTGAGTAATACTCCATTGTGTATATGTACCACTGCTTTCTTATCCATTCATCTGTGGATGGACATCTAGGTTGCTTCCAAGTCCTGGCTATTGTAAACAGTGCTGCTATGAACATTGGGGTACACATGTCTCCTTCAATTCTGGTTTCCTCAGTGTGTATGCCCAGCAGTGGGATTGCTGGATCATAAGGCAGTTCTATTCCCAAGTGGTGCTGGGAAAACTGGTCAAACACTTGTAAAAGAATGAAACTAGAACACTTTCTAACACTATACACAAAAATAAACTCAAAATGGGTTAAAGATTTAAATGTAAGACCAGAAACCATAAAACTCCTAGAGGAAAACATAGGCAAAACACTCTCTGACATACATCACAGCAGGATCCTCTATGACCCACCTCCCAGAATATTGGAAATAAAATCAAAAATAAACAAATGGGACCTAATTAAACTTAAAAGCTTCTGTACAACAAAGGAAACTATAAGCAAGGTGAAAAGACAGCCTTCAGAATGGGAGAAAATAATAACAAATGAAGCAACAGACAAACAACTAATCTCAAAAATATACAAGAAACAGAATTCTTATTCCTTCCTTCAAGAAATCCATTACCTCTCGAAGGCCCACAGCGGGTGTTGACGCAATGTGATTTCTGCCCAGTACTCTGAATGTCAAAGTGAAGAAATTCAATGAAGCACAGGTAAATGGCGGGAGTAACTATGACTCTCTTAAGGTAGCCAAATGCCTGGTCATCTAATTAGTGACGCACATGAATGGTTGAACGAGATTCCCACTGTCCCTACCTACTATCCAGCGAAACCACAGCCAAGGGAATGGGCTTGGTGGAATCGGTGGGGAAAGAAGACCCTGTTGAGCTTGACTCTAGTCTGGCACGGTGAAGAGACATGAGAGGTGTAGAATAAGTGGGAGGCCCCCGGCACCCCCACCCCCACCCCCTGCCCTGTTTCCCGCGAGGGGGCAGGGCGGGGTCCGCCGGCCTTGCAGAACTGCATTATGATCCAGCAATCCCACTGCTGGGCATACACACTGAGGAAATCAGAATTGAAAGAGACACGTGTACCCCAATGTTCATAGCAGCACTGTTAATAATAGCCAGGACATGGAAGCAACCTAGATGTCCACCAGCAGATGAATGGATAAGAAAGCTGTGGTACATATACACAATGGAGTATTACTCAGCCATTAAAAAGAATATACCGGGGTCCAGCTCTGGTAGATCCAGGGAATTCGAAGGGGAGACAGCTACGGCGATCAGGAAACAGCAGCTTATGTAAATGTTAATTAAAGATATAAAGAGTGGTTAAATAAGGATAGCTCAGTGAGGAAATTCAGTGGAGAAAAGAGGCTGAATAACTTGGTTTACGAGGAAAGCTAATAAAATTCCAAAATAAGGAATTTTGCATCACCTACGTAGGCCGCAGGCATCCTCCCATTCTCCCTAAGGAGAGGAGACACTAAGGCCTCCCCGGTCAGATCTTAGAAGCCCAGGCAAAATTAGTAGGCTTGACGAGCCTCCACGCCCCAGTTCAGTCAGAAGGTGAGAGAAAGAACGACATGGGGAGACCAAGCTTCGGTGAACAAGGCCCGCACTTTATTTTCCAAAGTAGTTTTTATACCTTAAGTTATGCATAGAGGATAATGGGGGAAGGGGCAGACTCATGCAGTGAGCCAGGCTTTCTTCCTGCAAACTTATCATATGCAAAAGCTTAGGTGATTTGCATCATCTTCTGCCTGGAGGCCTGTTAACATTTTAAGACCCTTTCTTCAGAAAACTTATTTTTCTCTAAAGGTGAGTAGTCAGGTGCAGCCCTCAAAAAGCATTAGATAAAGTTGCATTCCTACAGGGCAAAGATGTGGTGGGCTATAACAAGAAAAAGAATTAACTCAAGGGTCCAAGGTTACAAACATTAAAGCTACTACTTACATTCCTATACACCAATATTAATCAATACACTGCCAGGGACACAGTAAGTAAGGGATATGGAAACTTAGCAGCAAACAGTGGCCCAACAAGTGAAAAACCCTTCAACAATACAATTTCTAGTAAATCTTTTAACTGCTCAAAGGAATCTATATTCAGACAGTTTAGAACATCTCATGCCTCTCATAGTTGTGAACCAAAACACTCTTGTCACACCCAGGACAGCCCCCCGTAAAGTCAGAGGTGTAGATGAGAGCACAAAGCAGTAAAGTAGGCAGACTGGTTTTGGGGGTAGATGCTCGACAATTTCCAGGGGAACTCCTGAGGCTTAATTTCGCATTTGCGTCTGCCGAGCCTCCTTCCTCATGACCTTTGCCACAGGCGGAGTTCCTCACGCTGGCTCCGGGCAAGAACACATTTGAATCAGTTCTAATGCGGTGGATGAAACTGGAGCCTATTATACAGAGTGAAGTAAGCCAGAAAGAAAAACACCATGGGAGAAGGCAATGGCACCCCACTCCAGTACTCTTGCCTGGAAAATCCCATGGGCGGAGGAGCCTGGTAGGCTGCAGTCCATGGGGTCGCTAAGAGTCGGACACGACTGAGCGGCTTCACTTTCACTTTTCACTTTCATGCACTGGAGAAGGAAATGGCAACCCACTCCAGTGTTCTTGCCTGGAGAATCCCAGGGACGGGGGAGCCTGGTGGGCTGCCGTCTATGGGGTCGCACAGAGTCAGACACGGCTGACGCGACTTAGCAGCAGCAGCAGCAACCCACTCCAGTGTTCTTGCCTGGAGAATCCCAGGGACGGGGAAGCCTGGTGGGCTGCCGTCTATGGGGTCGCACAGAGTCCGACACGGCTGACGCGACTTAGCAGCAGCAGCAGCAGCAACCGTATATACAGAATTTAGAAAGATGGTAACAATAACCCTGTATACGAGACAGCAAAAGAGACACTGATGTATATAACAGCCTTTTGGACTCTGTGTGAGAGGGAGAGGGTGGGATGATTTGGGAGAATGGCATTGAAACATGTATAATATCATATATGAAACGAGTCGCCAGTCCAGGTTTGATACACAATACTGGATGCTTGCGGCTGCTGCACTGGGACGACCCAGAGGGATGGTATGGGGAGGGAGAAGGGAGGAGGGTTCAGGATGGGGAACACATGTATACTTGTGGCGGATTCATTTTGATGTATGACAAAACCAATACAATATTGTAAAGTTAAAAAATAAAATAAAATTTTTTAAAAAGACTAAAAAAAAGAAAGAAAGAAAAAAAAAGAAATCCAATACGCAAATCTGGCATGGAGAGCAAGCAGGTGGAAGACAAATCTGTATAATTTAGTTTACTGAGACGGAAATTATATTCTCCTTATCCTTGGCTCAGGAGCTCAGGAGCTTGATTTACACTGACCTGGAGACATTATGCGTGTATTTTGCTGGTTGGCAATGAGCTTTGGGCAACTGAGTCAGAAACCTCTAATAAATCTTTCATCCTGGCACCAGCTTAAACAGGCACTTTAAAGGCATATCACCTGTTTACCTTTTATTTTATTTTTTAGCCATTATTTCTTTATTTTTTAATTAACTTTTATTTTGCTTAACTTTACAATATTGTATTGCTTTCGCCATACATCAAGATGGATCCGCCACAAGTATACATGTGTTCCCCATCCTGAACCCTCCTCCCTCCTCGCTCCCCATACCATCCCCCTGGGTCGTCCCAGTGCACCAGCCCCAGGCATCCGTTATCAGGCATCGTACCTGGACTGGCGACTCGTTTCCAATATGATATTATACATATTTCAATGCTATTCTCCCAAATCATCCCACCCTCTCCTGTTCCCAGAGTCCAAAAGTCTGTTCTATACATCACTGTCTCTTTTGCTGTCTCGTAAACAGGGTTATTGTTACCATCTTTCTAAATTCCATATATATGCATTAGTATACTGTGTTTGTGTTTTTCTTTCTGGCTTACTTCACTCTGTATAATAGGCTCCAGTTCCATCCACCTCATTAGAACTGATTCAAATGCATTCCTTTTAATGGCTGAGTAATACTCCATTGTGTACATGTACCACAGCTTTCTTATCCATTCATCTGCGGATGGACATCTAGGTTGCTTCCAAGTCCTGGCTATTGTAAACAGTGCTGCTATGAACACTGGGGTACACGTGTCTCTTTCAATTCTGGTTTTCTCAGTGTGTATGCCCAGCAGTGGGATTGCTGGATCATAAGGCAGTTCTATTCCCAGTTTTTTGAGGAATCTCCATACTGTTCTCAAAAGTGGCTGTACTAGTTTGCATTCCCACCAACAGTGTAAGAGGGTTCCCTTTTCTCCACACCCTCTCCAGCATTTATTGCTTGTGGACTTTTGTTTTGCAGCCATTCTGACTGACGTGAAATGGTACCTCATAGTGGTTTTGATTTGCATTTCTCTGATAATGAGTGATGTTGAGCATCTTTTCATGTGTTTGTTAGCCATCTGTATGTCTTCTTTGGAGAAATGTCTACCTAGTTCTTTGGCCCATTTTTGATTGGGTCATTTATTTTTCTGGAATTGAGCTGTAGGAGTTGCTTGTATATTTTTGAGATTAGTTGTTTGTCTGTTGCTTCATTTGTTATTATTTTCTCCCATTCTGAAGGCTGTCTTTTCACCTTGCTTATAGTTTCCTTTGTTGTGCAGATGCTTTTAAGTTTAATTAGGTCCCATTTGTTTATTTTTGATTTTATTTCCAATATTCTGGGAGGTGGGTCATAGAGGATCCTGCTGTGATGTATGTCAGAGAGTGTTTTCCCTATGTTTTCCTCTAGGAGTTTTATGGTTTCTGGTCTTACATTTAGATCTTTAACCCATTTTGAGTTTATTTTTGTGTATGGTGTTAGAAAGTGCTTTAGTTTCATTCTTTTACAAGTGGTTGACCAGTTTTCCCAGCACCACTTGTTAAAGAGATTGTCTTTTATCCATTGTATATTCTGGCCTCCTTTGTCAAAGATAAGGTGTCCATATGTGCGTGGATTTATCTCTGGGCTTTGTATTTTGTTCCATTGATCTATATTTCTGTCTTTGTGCCAGTACCATACTGTCTTGATGACTGTGGCTTTGTAGTAGAGCCTGAAGTCAGGCAGGTTGATTCCTCCAGTTCGATTCTTCTTTCTCAAGACAGCTTTGGCTATTCGAGGTTTTTTTGTATTTCCATACAAATTGAGAAATTATTTGTTCTAGATCTGTGAAGAATACTGTTGGTAGCTTGATGGGGATTGCATTGAATCTAGAAATTGCTTTGGGTAGTATACTCATTTTCACTATATTGATTCTACCGATCCATGAACATGGTATATTTCTCCATCTATTAGTGTCCTCTTTGATTTCTTTCACCAGTGTTTTATAGTTTTCTATATACAGGTCTTTAGTTTCTTTAGGAAGATATATTCCTAAGTATTTTATTCTTTTCATTGCAATGGTGAATGGAATTGTTTCCTTAATTTCTCTTTCTATTTTCTCATTATTAGTGTACAGGAATGCAAAGGATTTCTGTGTGTTGATTTTATTTCCTGCAACTTTACTATATTCATTGATTAGTTCTAGTAATTTTCTGGTGGAACCTTTAGGGTTTTCTACATAGAGGATCATGTCATTGGCAAACAGTGAGAGTTTTACTTCTTCTTTTCCAATTTGGATTCCTTTTATTTCTTTTTATGCTCTGATTGCTGTGGCCAAAACTATCCAACATTACTATGTTGAATAGTAATGGTGAAAGTGGGCATTCTTGTCTTGTTCCTGACTTTAGAGGAAATGCTTTCAATTTTTCACCATTGAGGATAATGTTTGCTGTGGGTTTGTCATATGTAGCTTTTATTATGTTGAGGTATGTTCCCTCTATTCCTGCTTTCTGGAGAGTTTTTATCATAAATGGATGTTGAACTTTGTCAAAGGCTTTCTCTGCATCTATTGAGATAGTCATATGGTTTTTATTTTTCAATTTGTTAATGTGGTGTATTACATTGATTGATTTGCGGATATTGAAGAATCCTTGCATTCCTGGGATAAAGCCCAATTGGTCATGGTGTATGATCTTTTTATTTTTATTTTTATTTTTTATTTATTTATTTTTTTTTTTTTTTGCAGGGGAAAATGGACAAAGGAAAGGATCAATGAGGGTGGAAGGGAAATGGGAAGAAAGAAGGGGAATGATGGTGGGGAGGAGTATATGTAATTTCTTAACCAATGGCTTTGTGTTTTTAATCACAAAGAACACTTAAAAAAAATCATGGTGTATTCATCTTATATTAGGAGGTTTGTTCTCGAAATGAAAAGTTCAGGAAACAAAAAGTCCAGATTGGGTGTCCTCATCTTTAGGCACATCTTGGTATTTTGTATTGGGAAGTCTATCTTTAACACAATATATTATTTAGGACAGGATCACATTTGTCACCTCTTCCTCCCTACTACCCAAAGTGGTACCAAACCCACAAAATAGTCAATAAACCTCCACAGAGTGAGCAAATAAGTCTTTTTTTTTTTTTTTTTAAACTCTCCTGAGTGAACTGAATTTTTTGAGGCTCATAAGTAAATATGTTTTCCTCTTTACTTTGTCTATTATAGCCAGATTATATGAGTGGGGTGTTAAAGTCTCCCACTATTATTGTATTGCTCTAGAGAATGTCCTTTAGTTTTTGTTGGAGAAATGGTTTAGTGGTACAAAATTCTCTCAACTTTTGCTTATCTGTGAAGCTTTTGATTTCTCCTTCATATATGAATGAGATCCTTGCTGGATACAATAATCTAGGCTGTAAGTTATTTTCCTTCATCACTTTAATTACGTCTTGCCATTCCCTCCTGGCTTGGAGAGTTTCTATTGAAAGATCAGCTGTTATCCTTATGGGAATTCCCTTGTGAGTTATTTGATGTTTTTCCCTTGCTGCTTTTAATATTTGTTCTTTATATTTAATCTTTGTTAATTTGATTAATATGTGTCTTGGGGTGTTTCGCCTTGGGTTTATCCTGTTAGGGACTCTCTGGATTTCTTGAACTTGAGTGGTTATTTCCTTCTCCATTTTAGGGAAGTTTTCAACTATTATCTCCTCAAGTATTTCCTCATGATCTTTCTTTTTATCTTCTTCTTCTGGAACTCCTATGATTCGAATGTTGTAGCGTTTGATGTTGTCCTGGAGGTTTCTGAAATTGTCCTCATTTCTTTTGATACGTTTTTCTTTTTTCTCGTCTGATTCATTTATTTCTAGGATTCTATCTTCTAGTTCACTAATCCTATCTTCTGCCTCTGTTATTCTACTATTTGTTGCCTCCAGGGTGTTTTGGATCTCATTTATTGCATTATTCATTATGTGTTGACTCTTTTTTATTTCTTCTAGGTCCTTGTTAAACCTTTCTTGCATCTTCTCAATCCTTGTCTCCAGACTCTTTAACTGTGATTCTATTTTGATTTCGAGATTTTGAATTAATTTCGCTATCATTATTCGGAATTCTTTATCAGGTAGATTCCCTATCTCTTCCTCTTTGGTTTGGTTTGGTGGAGATCTATCCTGTTCCTTTAGCTGCTGGGTATTCTTTTGTCTCTTCATTTTGTTAAAATTGCCAAGTTTAGAGTGTCCTTACTATATCCTGGTAGTTTGTTGAATTCTCTTTATTGAGGCGGTTTACAGGTCTTTTCAATATCTGATCTCTGCCCTGTTACAGAGGGGGCGGAGATGAACACCCAAATCTAAACCGGCCAGGTTCAGGCACTCAGATAATCCTCAGAAGCACAGACTTGGTTGAGTCTGCGTTTTATGCCCTTCCCAGATCCGAGTAGCGCAGGTGATGAAATGTTCAGCGAGCGCAGGTGCTGCGACTTATCGCCTCTCCGCCACTCAGTTTTCTGTGTATACAAACAGCGCACTTTCTCAGGCAGATGTTGACCATCCAGAGCCCCAAGACGCGTGAGTCAGCACAGAAACCTACTCACAGTTCCGTTAGACAGTGTCTCTCTAGGGCTATAATTGCCCGCCTCTGGCTCTGGCTGCCTGTCACCGGAGTGGGACGGCCTGCAGCCGGCCAACTCTGTGCAGCCCTTTGTTCCGTAGGTAGTCCTGGTTGTGTCCTAAGTTAGGGCTGGCTTTTGATGTAGTAGACAACCGACAGTCTGGTTATTTCACTCAGATAGCACCCGAGATAGCCAGGCCAAATCCTTTCTCAATGCGATGCAGGCCTCCCCGCTCCTCCTAGCCCAGCCCCGAATTGCCAATAGCAAATGCTGGTGTCCGCGCCAGTTCTCCGCAAAAGGAGTTACCGCAGGGCTCGTTTTCTCGTTTTGAAGACAATGAGCTGTCTTTCTAAGAGCCTGATGTCCTCTGCCGGCGTTCAGAAATTATTTTATCGAGTTTATTCAGCATTCAAATGTTCTTTTAATGGATTTGTGGAGGAGAAAGTATTCTCCCCGTCTTACTCGTCCGCCATCTTAGCTCCTCCTCCTTGTATGATCTTTTTAATGTGTTGTTGGATTCTGATTGCTAGAATTTTGTTAAGGATTTTTGCATCTATGTTCATCAGTGATATTGGTCTGTAGTTTTCTTTTTTTGTGGCATCTTTGTCAGGTTTTGGTATTAGGGTGATGGTGGCCTCATAGAATGAGTTTGGAAGTTTGCCTTCCTCTGCAATTTTCTGGAACAGTTTGAGTAGGATAGGTATTAGCTCTTCTCTAAATTTTTGGTAGAATTCAGCTGTGAAGCCGTCTGGACCTGGGCTTTTGTTTGCTGGAAGATTTCTTATTACAATTTCAATTTCCGTGCTTGTGATAGGTCTGTTAAGATTTTCTATTTCTTCCTGATCCAGTTTTGGAAAGTTGTACTTTTCTAAGAATTTGTCCATTTCTTCCATGTTGTCCATTTTATTGCCATATAATTGCTGATAGTGGTCTCTTATGATTCTTTGTATTTCTGTGTTGTCTGTTGTGATCTCTCCATTTTCATTTCTAATTTTCTTGATTTGATTTTTCTCCCTTTGTTTCTTGATGAGTCTGGCTAATGGTTTGTCAATTTTATTTACTCTTTCAAAGAACCAGCTTTTGGCTTTGTTGATTTTTGCTATGGTCTCTTTTGTTTCTTTTGCATTTATTTCTGCCCTAATTTTTAAGATTTCTTTCCTTCTACTAACCTTGGGGTGCTTCATTTCTTCCTTTTCCAGTTGCTTTAGGTGTAGAGTTAGATTATTTATTTGGCTTTTTTCTTGTTTCTTGAGGTATGCCTGTATTGCTATGAACTTTCCCCTTAGGACTGCTTTTACAGTGTCCCACAGGTTTTGGGTTGTTGTGTTTTCATTTTCATTCGTTTCTATGCAGATTTTTATTTCTTTTTTGATTTCTTCTGTGATTTGTTGGTTATTCAGGAGTGTGTTGTTCAGCCTCCATATGTTGGAATTTTTAATAATTTTTCTCCTGTTATTGAGATCTAATCTTACTGCATTGTGGTCACAAAAGATGCTTGGAATGATTTCAATTTTTCTGAACTTACCAAGGTTAGATTTATGGCCCAGGATGTGGTCTATCCTGGAGAAGCTTCCATGTGCGCTTGAGAAAAAGGTGAAATTCATTGTTTTGGGATGAAATGTCCTATAGATATCAATTAGGTCTAACTGGTCTATTGTATTGTTTAAAGTTTGTGTTTCCTTGTTAATTTTCTGTTTAGTTGATCTATCCATTGGTGTGAGTGGGGTATTAAAGTCTTCCACTATTATTGTGTTATTGTTGATGTCTCCTTTCATACTTGTTAGTATTTGTCTTACATATTGTGGTGCTCCTATGTTGGGTGCATATATATTTATAATTGTTATATCTTCTTCTTGGATTGATCCTTTGATCATTATGTAGTGACCTTCTTTGTCTCTTTTCACAGCCTTTGTTTTAAAGTCTATTTTATCTGATATGAGTATTGCTACTCCTGCTTTCTTTTAGTCCCTATTTGCATGGAAAATCTTTTTCCAGCCCTTCACTTTCAGTCTGTATGTGTCCCCTGTTTTGAGGTGGGTCTCTTGTAGACAACATATGTAGGGTTCTTGTTTTTGTATCCATTCAGCCAGTCTCTGTCTTTTGGTTGGGGCATTCAACCCATTTACATTTAAGGTAATTATTGATAAGTATGATCCTGTTGCCATTTACTTTATTGTTTGGGGTTTGAATTTATATACCCTTTTTGTGTTTCCTGTCTGGAGAATGAGCTTTAGTATTTGTTGGAGAGCTGGTTTGGTGGTGCTGAATTCTCTCAGCTTTTGCTTGTCTGTAAAGGTTTTGATTTCTCCTTCATATTTGAATGAGATCCTTGCTAGGACAATAATCTGGGCTGTAGGATATTTTCTTTCATCACTTTAAGTATGTCTTGCCATTCCCTCCTGGCTTGGAGAGTCTCTATTGAAAGATCAGCTGTTATCCTTATGGGAATTCCCTTGTGTGTTATTTGTTGTTTTTCCCTTGCTGCTTTTAATATTTGTTCTTTGTGTTTGATCTTTGTTAATTTGATTAATATGTGTCTTGGGGTGTTTCGCCTTGGGTTTATCCTATTTGGGACTCTCTGGGTTTCTTAGACGTGAGTGATTATTTCCTTCCCCATTTTAGGGAAGTTTTCAACTATTATCTCCTCTAGTATTTTCTCATGGTCTTTCTTTTTGTCTTCTTCTTCTGGGACTCCTATGATTCGAATGTTGTAGCGTTTAATATTGTCCTGGAGGTCTCTGAGATTGTCCTCATTTCTTTTAATTCGTTTTTCTTTTTTCTCCTCTGATTCATTTATTTCTACCATTCTATCTTCTAATTCACTAATTCTATCTTCTGCCTCTGTTGCTCTACTATTTTTTGCCTCCAGAGTGTTTTGGATCTCATTTATTGCATTATTCATTATATATTGACTCTTTTTTATTTCTTCTAGGTCCTTGTTAAACCTTTCTTGCATCTTTTCAATGCTTTTCTCCAGGCTATTTATCTGATTCCATTTTGCTTTCCAGATTTTGGATTAATTTCACTATCATTATTTAGAATTCTTTATCAGGTACATTTGCTATTTCTTCCTCTTTTGTTTGGTTTGGTGGTCATTTATCCTGGTCCTTTACCTGTTGGGAATTCTTCTGTCTCTTCATCTTGTTTAAATTGCTGAGTTTCGGGTGTCCTTACTGTATTCTGGCAGTTTTTGGGGTTCTCTTTTTTGTGGCGTTCCCTCACTGTATGTGGGTTTGTACAGGTGGCTTGTCAAGGTTTCTTGGTTAGAGAAGTTTGTGTCGGTGTTCTGGTGAATGGAGCTGGATTTCTTCTCTCTGGAGTGCAATGGAGTGTCTAGTAATGAGTTATGTGATGTCTATGATTTTGGGGTCACTTTGGGTAGCCTGTATATTGGCTTGGTTTCAGTGTATGTTTGGAGGCATTTGATGAGCTCCTGTCAATTAATGTTCCGTGGGATCTGGGTTTGGACTTAAGCCTCCTGCTTCCAGTTATTGTTCTTATTTTTACAGTAGTCTCAAAAACTTCTCCTTCTATACTGCACTCCACAACTGGACCGCTCAGAGATGTTCATGGAGTTATACAGAGAAGAAAAGAGGGAGGAAGGAGACAGCAGTGGTCAGGAGGATAAAAGGAGGGAATGAAAAGGAGAGAGACAGATCCAGTCAGTAATAGGCACAAATTGATTACATATACCAGAAAGCATAGATTAAAGATCTAGATTAGAGTTTGGAGTCTCAGGAATACAACATCAAAGAAAAGAGGAAGAGATAGAAAGAGGGAGGGAAAAAAAAAAAGAAAAAGTCACAAAAGTTATAAAAAAAATGAATAGGTAAAAAATTGATAGTAATTACTAATAAGCTAAACTTATGAATCTAGAGCAGAGTTTGGAGTTTCAGAAATACAATGTTAAAGGAAAGAAAAAAAAAAAAGAAGGAAAGAAAAAAAGGGTCACCAGAGTTATAAAAAATATTCTAAAAGTGGAAATTACAGGAGTACTAGAGGATAAAAAAATTTTTTTAACAAATTTTTTTAATAAAATATATATATATATATATAAAGAAAGAAAGAAAGAATGATGGTAAAAATAGTAACAATATATATAAGACTTTCTCTGTTATTGTTGTGGGTATTGTGGGTTCAGTTCATTTTCGGCTAGTTCCTTGTTCCAGCTTAAATTTCTCAAGATCTATAGGCCCCTTTCTCTGTAGTTGGTACTAACCACGGGGTTTTAGTTTATTGCCTGTCGCTTCCACGGCGGTTCCCTCTGTTAATAGCTTCTTCTGTTTGTTGGTCCCTTCAGTGTCTAATTTCCGCCCTGATACAAAGGGGGCGGTGGTGGACACCCTTTTTTTTTTTTTTTTAGGCTCACTTGTTCAGTCGCGCTGCGGGGAGGGAGGGACGCTGCAAATAAATACCACTGGCGTGTGCTCGCAGTGGCTCAAACACACTGGGTCTGCCCCTGCTCACAGTGCGTGTAGCCTCCCTGCCCACTCTGCTCAGGCTCTCTGCTTCCCCACCAGAACCATCCGCGACCAGCCCTGGGCTGCTTGCCCTCCCAGGTCTAAGCCGCTTAAGTTCAGGCACTCGGGTAGTCCTCAGAGGCCCAGGCTCGATTGGGCCTGCGGTTTGTGCCCTTCCCAGAATCCAGCAGGGCAGGTAATATGGCGTTTAGCAAGCTCGGCTTCTGCGACTTATCACCTCCCCGCCACTCGGTTTTCTAAGTGTACCACTGGCGCACTTTCTTAGGCGGATGTTAGCCGACCAGAGCCCTAAGAAGTCTTAGTTAGCAAAGAAGCCTGCTTACAGTTTTGTGGTTAATGTCTCTCTGGGGCTGCGATTGCCTCCCTCCGGCTCTGGCTGTCTGTCACTGGAGGGGGAAGGACTGCAGCCGGCTATCTCTGTACAGTCCTTTGTTCTGTGCACGGGCCTGGCGGTGTCTTGGGTTAGGGCTGGCTTTTCGTGTGGTAGGTATCCCACAGTCTGGTTTGCCAGCCCAAATTATTCCGCTCAGGTAGCGCTCGGGATATTCAGGTCAATGCAGCCCGAGGAGAAGCGGCCCGCGCGGCGCCCTCCCTGCCCAGCCCCCGCTTGCTAATGGCGGATGCGGGCATTTGTGCTGTTTCTCCACTGGGGAAGTTATCTTGGGGCTCGTAGTCTGTGGGTTTTAATTGATTATTTATTTTCCTCCCTGTTATGATGACCTCCATGCTTCCCAGGTTTGGCACAGACTTGGCAGTGAGAGTGTTTCCTGGTGTTTGGAAACTTCTCTTTTTTTTAAGACTCCCTTCCCCAGACAGATGGGAATACCAGACCACCTAATCTGCCTCTTGAGAAATCTGTATGCAGGTCAGGAAGCAACAGTTAGAACTGGTCATGGAACAACAGACTGGTTCCAAATAGGAAAAGGAGTACGTCAAGACTATATATTGTCACCATGTTTATTTAACTTATATGCAGAGTACATCATGAGAAATGCTGGACTGGAAGAAACACAAGTTGGAATCAAGATTGCTGGAAGAAATATCAATCACCTCAGATATGCAGATGACACCACTCTTATGGCAGAAAGTGAAGAGGAACTAAAAAGCCTCTTGATGAGAGTGAAAGTGGAGAGTGAAAAGGTTGGCTTAAAGCTCAACATTCAGAAAACGAAGATCATGGCATCTGGTCCCATCACTACATGGGAAATAGATGGAGAAACAGTGGAAACAGTGTCAGACTTTCTTTTTCTTGGCTCCAAAATCACTGCAGATGGTGACCGTAGCCATGAAATTAAAAGACGCTTACTGCTTGGAAGGAAAGTTATGACCAACCTAGATAGCATATTCAAAAGCAGAGACAGTACTTTGCCAACAAAGGTTCGCCTAGTCAAGGCTATGGTCTTTCCTGTGGTCATGTATGGATGTGAGAGTTGGACTGTGAAGAAGGCTGAGCGCCGAAGAATTGATGCTTTTGAACTGTGGTGCTGGAGAAGACTCTTGAGAGTCCCTTGGACTGCAAGGAGATCCAACCAGTCCATTCTGAAGGAGATCATCCCTGGGATTTCTTTGGAAGGAATGATGCTAAAGCTGAAACTCCAGTACTTTGGCCACCTCATGCAAAGAGTTGACTCAATGGAGAAGACTCTTTTGCTGGGAGGGATTGGGGGCAGGAGGAGAAGGGGACGACAGAGGATGAGATGGCTGGATGGCATCACTGACTCGATGGATGTGAGTCTGAGTGACCTCCGGGAGTTGGTGATGGACAGGGAGGCCTGGCGTGCTGCAGTTCATGGGGTCGCGAAGAGTCAGACACGACTGAGTGACTGATCTGATCTGATCCCCGGACAGAGGTCCGTCCCTTCCTCTTTGTCTCTTTTTTGTCTTTTATATTTTTTCCTACCTCCTTTAGAAGGCAATGAGTTGCTTTTCTGGGTGTCTGATGTCCTCTGCCGGCATTCCGAAGTTGTTTTGTGGAATTTACTCGGCATTTAGATGTTCTTTTGATGAATTTGTGGAGGAGAAAATGTTTTCCCCGTCCTATTCCTCCGCCATCTTCCTGTTTACCTTTTAAAAAGACAAATATCCCTAACTTTCTAGAGAAATTTCCAAGTTTCCATCATATCCGGATATTTAGCCCTCAGCTGTCAATTCCTTGGCACTTGTCAGTCTTAAGCAAGAGAAATACAAAGGGAACAAAATATAAGAACAAAGTATATGAAATTTCTGTCAGCTCCCTCCCTGTTTTTGTACTCTCTCCACATGGCCTACCCTCTTGTCATTAGCTCTTCTTTGCTAAAATACTGCAAGTTTTGATTTGGTTAGATTCTGTTTTGTTGTAGAGTGAAACAATCTGGTAAACAAATTCATGCCAAAACTTTCATGATATCCTACTTTATTCTACACACACATACACATACATACTTTCTTAACCAGGTGCTTCCAATTCATCCTTCAATTCTGAACTCTATAATCATTTCTCTGAGCTACCTATACTGAATAAATCCCCATTATCACTAGACTCCATGGACTATAGCCTGCCAAGCTCCTCTGTCCATGGAATTTTCCAGGCAAGAATACTGGAGTGGGTTGTCATTTCCAATTCTAGAGGATCTTCCCGACCAAGAGATCAAACCTGTGTCTCTTGTGTCTCCCACCTATAGGTTTCCCTGGCAGCACGGTGGTAAAGAATCCACCTGCCAGTGCAGGAGAAGCAAGAGATGCAGTGTCGATCCTTGGGACAGGAAGATCCTCTAGAGTAGGGGGAATGGCAACCCATTCCAGTATTCTTGCCTGGAAAATTCCATGGACAGAGGAGACTTGCAGGCTACAGTTCATGGGGTTGCAAACAGTCAGACACAATTGACTTCACACATAAAGCAGGACAACTATTTGCGAACTGCATATCTTTGAATAGACCTATAACCAAAATATATTTTTAAAAACTTTTAAAATTCAATCATAAGTAAAAAAACAACTCAATTAAAAAATAAATAAAATATTCGAATCAATACTTCACCAAAGAAGATACAGATATGCCAAATAAGAAAATGAAAATGTTTCCTCATTATTAAAAGTTAGGAAATGCAAATTAATACTATAATGAGGTACTGCTATACACCTATTAGATTATCTAAAACTAAGAATACTGACTATACAAACAAAATGTTGGCAAGGATACAGAGTGGACCTCTCATATGCTGGTGGTAGGAAAGTAAAATGGTATACTCATTTTGGAAAACAGTTTGGCAGTTTCTTTAAAAGTTTAACATATACTTGCAAACAAAATGTTGGCAAGGATACAGAGTGGACCTCTCATATGCTGGTGGTAGGAAAGTAAAATGGTATACTCATTTTGGAAAACAGTTTGGCAGTTTCTTTAAAAGTTTAACATATACTTGCCATATAACTCAAGGCATTTACTGCCCCCACAAAAAGAGAAAGCCTTAAACAATTTTATTTATAATAACCTCAAACTAATTTTGCCAAGCAAAAGAAGCCAAACAAAAAGTACAGTCTGTCTATATATATAAAAGTCTGAAAATTCAAGGTTAGCTGCAGTGACTTAAAGCAGATCAGCAGTTATTTGGGGAAAGGGAAAACAAAAGAGAAAATTAGGAGGAATTACAAAGTAACATACGAAATAAGTACATTCATTATGCTAATTGCAATGATGGATTTATAGGTGTCAAAAGTTGCCAAATTGTACACTCTAGATATATGTGGTTTATTGTAAGTTCAATTAGGCCTCAATAGAGCTGTTCAAGCATGAAATCTCCATGGTCCAGTGGTTAAGAGTCCAGCTTCCAATGCAGGTGATGTGGGTTCAATACCAGGTCGGGGAACTAAGATCCCACATGCTGTGGGGCAATTTAGTCTGCATGCCACAATGAAGACCCTGTGTGCCACAATTCAGACCTGATGCAACTAAATAAACAAGTTAAAAGAAAAAAAAGCTATCTCTTTAGGGATGGGGCCAAATATTAATCATGTTTGTATCCCTGTGTTCTGAATGCTGCCCTGGTACATCATAAGTACACAGCAGCACAACCAGAAATAGCAGTTGGTAAATGAGATAAGAGAAGGATAGTGTCCAACTCCTGTGGTCATGTAGACTGACTCTGGACAAGTACATTCATCATATCTCAGTGCGCAAGTGGTTACATAATATTTACACTGAAGCCTAGATCATGGGAATATTTTTAGTTTTTAATAAATGTTTATAAAAGACAATATCATAAGTATCATTGCAACTCTTTGGGCAAAACTTTAAAAGATTATTTCTATAATGAGCTGTAGGTGTCCATTGCCTCTTGACCCATTCTTTATTCAGAGCAAAGAGGAAAACGATAATCTGTTAGTTACAAAGCATGAAAAGAAAGAAGAAAAGCAAAATTATTTTATCTATTTTATCTTCAGTTCAGTTCAGTGGCTCAGTCGTGTCCAATTCTTTGCGACCCCATGAATCGCAGCACTCCAGGCCTCCCTTTCCATTACCAACTCCCAGACTTTACCCAAACGCATGTCCATCGAGTCAGTGATGCCATCCAGCCATCTCATCCTCTGTCATCCCCTTCTCCTCCTGCCCCTAATCCCTCCCAACATCAGTCTTTTCCAATGAGTCAACTCCTCGCAGGAGGGGGCCAAAGTATTGAAGTTTCAGCTTCAGCATCAGTCCTTCCAATGAACACCCAGGACTGATCTCCTTTAGAATGGACTGGTTGGACCTCCTTGCAGTCCAAGGGACTCTCAAGAGTCTTCTCCAACACCACAGTTCAAAAGCATCAATTCTTCGGCGCTCAGCTTTCTTCACAGTCCAACTCTCACATCCATACATGACCACAGGAAAAACCATAGCCTTGACTAGACGGACCTTTGTTGGCAAAGTAATGTCTGCTTTTGAATATGCTATCTAGGTTGGTCATAACTTTCCTTCAAAGGAGAAAGCGTCTTTTAATTTCATGGCTGCAATCACCATCTGCAGTGACTTTGGAGCCCCCAAAATAAAGTCTGCCTCTGTTTCTACTGTTTCCCCATCTATTTCCCATGAAGTGATGGGACCAGATGCCATGATCTTCGTTTTCTGAATGTTGAGCTTTAAGCCAACATTTTCACTCTCCTCTTTCACATTCATCAAGAGGCTCTTTAGTTCCTCTTCACTTTCTGCCATTAGGGTGGTGTCATTTTCATATCTGAGGTTATTGATATTTCTCCCAGAAATCTTGATTCCAGCTTGTACTTCTTCCAGCCCAGTGTTTCTCATGATGTACTCTGCATATAAGGTAAATAATCAGGGTGACAATATACAGCCTTGACATACTCCTTTTCCTATTTGGAACCAGTCTGTTAGAGCACAATAGAAAGTAAAACCATAGTGTGTTTAAGCCCGATGAGAAGTAATATTTTGCAATAGATACAATACTGAATAATTCTGTCACTTCACAACACAAAAAGAAATAACTATGAAATATATCCATTTAACCTCTGTTAAAATTTTTATTATAAAAATATAGATTATCAATCTGCTGAAGTTCACTCTTTGGTGTCTCCATATTAAAAAAATTCATGTTATTCTATAAATCTATATCTATTGCTATTGTTGAATCTGAATGTAGGATAATAATAATGCCATTATTTCGACAGAAACTCTCTGCCAAGCATTCCTCATCCAATAGGAAAGTGAGAAAGTTGGTATAAAAGGAAATACAATGAGCCAAATATATGAAAGATGTTCACTAAATGCAAGTTAAAACTATAATGAGACACCATTTTTCATCCATCAGATTGGTAAAGACCAAGCATTTGATAAATTCTTGTGTTGGCAGTTGATGGGGAAAACAACACTTTTATTCTTTGCTGGTAGGAGTGCAAAGTGACACACAACACCCATGGAGATATTGGGCAATATCTCTCAAAATTAAAAAGCACAGATCATTTAGTCTAGCCAATATATAACCTGCTTAGTATAGTACTTTGATGTTCACTGGGAATAAATGTCAATCATGCAAATATCCTTGTTCTTAATATATTATTTTCTATTAGTGTAATTGTATGAATATAAGAGAGACCATCTAGGGCTTCCCTGGTGGCTCAGTGGTAAAGAATCCACCTGCCAATTCAGGAGACATGAGTTTGATCCCTCATCTGGGAAGATCCCACATGTTAAGGAGCCACTAAGCCCACACACCACAACTATTGAGCCTATGCTGTAGAGGCTTAAGCCTACACTCCCTAGAGGTCATGCTCTGCAGCACGAGAAGCCACTGCAACGAGAAGCCTGTGCACCACAACCGTAGAGCAGGCCTCCACGCCCCACCCGCTACCACTAGAGAAAAGCCCATGCAGCAACGAAGACCCAGCACAGCCAAAAATAAATAAATGAGAGAGACCATATAATATAAAATTTAAACTATGATGTAGATTGCTGATTTTAATGTTTCCACATCATATTGTTTTTATTTCATCTATAAATTTTCATCATGTGTCCATTTCTTTTTGTTACATGACCTGGAAAACATATCTGAAAAACAGAGACATTATGTAGCCATAGTTACACAATATTGGACCCAAAATGTCTTATTTATCTTTACTCCTGTGCTTTGCACAGGCATTTAATAACACATCCAAGGATTTCATTACAGGTTTGCTAATCTCTAGTGTTGAGATCACAGGTTTGTTAATCTTTAGTGTTTAGAAACACTAAAGAACTGTTACTTATGTCAGGGAAATTTTAATCTCATGCTATCGGTGATTTTACACAGAGGAAAAAGGGGTCTCTTTTTGATTCAGAGTACAAGCAGAATTTTCCAAAGCAAATTTAAAATAACCTTCCCCTGAAAAACATAGCACATAAACAGAGCAGAAAACTATAACATCAGAAAGTTTTCTTTGTATATAATGCAAATAAATAAGCAGCCAGTAGCTTGCTGAGCATCTTTAAAGAAAGTATATCCTTTTGTAAAATGTTGTTAATAAGGACTTGATACTTAAAGACTGCACTTTGAGTAAATGCAGAATCAAAGACTGGCTTTGTAATAATAGCTCTAAAGGAGAAAACTGACATATCATATTATGTGGGACAAGACCCACATGAGACATACAGAACAGAATAAAGATGAGACCAGAATGGAAACTATGTCTCAGCTATTAATACAATAGATAACTATGTCACTAGATTTTTAGAAAAGGGAATGGGGGGGTTATTTCTGAAACCATTGAGAATCCTTTAAAGGCTGTTATACATAAACACATGAGGTAAAACATTTCTTGCTACAAAGTCTGGGCTTATTCACTCCCAACAACTCATTTTATTACCCTTATTTAGTCTCCAATTGTAGATATCAAAGTAGTGTAAGACTTGTGGCTTTGTAGTTGTGATCAGGGATACCATACCTTGCAGAATTCTCTTGTAATGAGGTCTATTTCAATCTTGAAAAGCAACACATTATACTAATCTAGATTTTTGCAAAGTACATGCTCTGAAAAATTAGACATGGCTGATGCTCCTTAGTTTGGGGTCAAGGTGAAGGGTCAGAGGAGAAGATGAAATGTGAATTCCATGGTTCAAAAATGCTTGCTATAGATCTCTCTGGAAATCAGTAAAACACATTAGCTTCTTAAAGATGAAAAACTGTTGCAGTAAAGAAATCTCTTTAACATGAAACGAAATTAAATGTTCATAGCTCCAAGTCTTTGCAATCCCATGGACTGTTGACGTCCAGGCTTCTCTGTCCATGGAATTATCCAGGCAAGAATAATGGAGTGGAAGATCCCTTCTTGGGGATCTTCCTGACCCAGGAATCAAACCCAGATCTCCTGCGTTGCAAGCAGATTCTTTACCATCTGAGCCTCCAGGGAAGCTGTCTCTTTGATGCAGCATTTCTCAAATTAAATTGATCAAAGAAAGCTTTTCTCATGTAATATTAAATAACACATTGAAGATATAATATTTCACAGAACAAGCTTTGGAAGAATGTACTACTTTGTGATAATCAGAGACAAGGAGTAAAGAGCCAGATCCCATAAACAGAAACTATTTTCTCCTACCCCAAATTATAAACCTCCTAAAGACACAGATTGCTGGCTTAATAACTCAAATCCAGAAACAGGAGTATTATTTGAAACATCTTGGCTAGAATGACTTCTTGAAAAGTCCATCTTTGACAGTTTAGTTAGGGAGTAACAATGCCGAATTATACTGCTACACAAATGGAAGGAATATGAAAGAATGTAATGGCTCATAAAAGGGAACAAGTCATGAGACATCTATATGGTTTTAGAAAGCACAATCTCAGTAAAAAGGCTTTTAAGGCAAAGTTGTTCAAGCCTCAGTGGGAAGTTTCCTGAGATAAGAAAATGTATAAAAGTCAAGAATCATGTGTAAGAAGTCACTGGAAAAGTTAGTTTCACTTTCACATATAGACTGATAAACTGACTCTATGTGCAAATTTACACCTGTTGTCTCAGCATAGCAACCAATTGCATCCACTTTAACTCTCAAAAGTGTTTCAACTTGGATAATAAATTGGGGACTTCCAACCTACTGAATACCTACCATGTGCCAGGTATACTAAGAAGTCACACAAAAAATTCTTTTCAATACAGCATGAACTTTGCCATCAAAAACGTGAACAATCCCATTATAGGGATAAGAATTGTACATCTGAAACAACCTGAAAACAATAAAAGGTTTTTAGTGTAAGGTCAATATCTATATCTTATATAGTAGTTACCCTACCTATGAACCTTCAAGTTGTGAATTTTCAAAGCTGTGAATGTATGTGCCATCAATGTCAGGCTTGAGTGAAACTGCAGCTTGCCCTCCATCTCCTATTGCTGATGATCCGTCAGCTCCACCATCTCCCACTTCCTCTCTGTCCTCCAGTCAGTAACTTTTCTTGCCTGTTCTCTCAAAGCCAGCCCCTGTATGCCAGCTGTTGTACTGCCCTACTGTACTTTTCAAGGTATTGTATTATAAGATTAAAAATATTTTCTTTATTTTTGTGTTTGCTTTATGTATTATTTGTGTGAAAAGTATTATAAATCTATGACAGAACAGTACTATATAGACGACTGTGTTAGTTGGGTACCTAGGTTAACTGTGGTTGACTTAGGAAAAAAATGGACTTTCAAACACACTCTTGGGATGGAACTCATATACAGGGGACTTACAGTACTACAAATAAATTGCATAAGAGTGAGTTCCCTGGTGGCCTAGTGTTTGAATTAAAGGCTTTCAATGCTGTGGCCCAGGATCAATCTCTGGTGGGGGAACTGAGATCCCACAAGCCATGCAGTATGCCAGATCCCCCAAAGAGGGTAGAATGCACTACAAGTATTGCAGAAGGTAGATGGATAAGCTGGTACCTAGAACTCAAGCTTGAATTCCTGTGTCCTTAGGTAGAAAAAGAACGCATACAGACATGACTGACTGGCTCCAGCAAGGGACCTTCAGGCTACCTCTCCTGCAGCAAGGGAACTAAGACTACATTCCTCAAGGAGTCTCATTTTTTTAAACCAATGTCTTGAAATTAGAAGATCAGATACTGCTTCCATATCAAATGTACTACCCTGAGCACAAATCAGGACTTTGTCCCCTAGCTCATCCAGACCACGGGTACACCAAATTCTGAATTTTTATTTATGACCCTTTCCAGAAAGGGGCAGGTTTTTGACATCCAGAAACCCAACTGTAGGACTGTTTTGCTCCTAGAACCCTTTCCATGTCTAGGGGAGCTTCTGGGTCTTGGCTTCTGCTTCATTTTTCACCATGTTAGCAGTCACTTGCTGAACATCAGCTTCTACGTTCAATTTACTCCTAGTGCTCTCTGGGGTTAAATTATGCTAGTTTTCTAAAAAAGCTAATTCATTTTAACAAGTCTAACTTTTGAGTGGAGGCATTCTGTGTTCATAAAACCCATATTTACTTAACAGTCTGTGAAATTTGGTGGCCTAGGAAGATAGTACCGCACAGAACCCCACAGTAGTTTTCACAAGGAAAGATGAATGATGTGTTACAAGTATCCCTCTGTGAGCAGCAGACCTAATAAGAAAATATACCTTTCATGTGTGGGCTTCATAATAATTTTCATTGACCTCACACAGAAACTTCAAAGCCTTCCTCTGTCAAGAGTAATTATCTCCAATTTGCAGATCAGCACACACAGTCTTTTCACAGATCATACAGTCACCTTCAGATCTCAAGCTGTCTGGATGTGGATGTTGGCTAGCACTTCATTTCTTGCACAGGAAACAAGATCGAGGCTGAGAGAAGAGGGGGAATATGTCCAGTTCAAGACTTTCCCAAAAGCTAAGTCCTTGGCACTGGCAGACTACTCACAGTGATCCCAGAGCCCAAGCAAGTACAACTTGAAATTAAAAGACAGCCCTGATACTCAGACCACTCAAATGGGATCCTAGTGCATAGGAAACCTCTCGTGAACAAGTCAACCCCAATCTTACATAAGACAGAATAAAAAAATGGACAAAACAGTGACTTGCACAACCTTTGCTTAGTCCCTCCAATACTGCTGTGTAACAAACCACTTGGTTCTTCATATAATCAATTTCTGGTTGTGAAACAAAATTCACAGCATTTTATTCAGAGCAGTTGACTTTCTTCCACATAAGATATTTTTTAAAAGAACACATGATAAAATATAAAAGGATTTCTAGGATCCCATCTTGGTCTAATACGCCATCTTTTACATAAGGATGTTCATCTCGGAGTGCATCCTGCTAAAAGGTATGAGAAGTGTGTGGTGGCTCTTGACCATTATGAATTGACTTTCCTAGATTTCTAGCTTCATTTTTAATTATCTAATTGCATTGAAGTTATAGGAATAATTGCTAAAGTTCTACCACCATTTGTTTGTTTGGAACAGATTTGAAACTAGCAAAAATCGACTCTACACAGACCCTTTTCCCCAAGACTGTTTAAATTAATTTTAATTTTTAATCAAAGCATTGCAATACTTTTTTCTCAATTTGCTCAGTTACTTTACTGAAGATACATTTTTCAGTATCTTTCTGAGGAAGAATGTATAGGAGATAAAAGCTTCAGTTCAGTTCAGTTCAGTCACTCAGTCGTGTCCGACTCTTTGCAACCCCATGAACTGAAGCATGCCAGGCCTCCCTGTCCATCACCAACTCCCGGAGTTTACCCAAACTCATGTCCAATGAGTCAGTGATGCCATCCAGCCATCTCATCTTCTGTCATCCCCTTCTCCTCCTGCCCCCAATCCCTCCCAGCATCAGAGTCTTTCCCAATGAGTCAACTCTTCGCATGAGGTGGGCGAAGTATTGGAGTTTCAGCTTTAGCATCAGTCCTTCCAGTGAACACTCAAGACTGATCTCCTTTAGAATGAACTGGTTGTATCTCCTTGCAGTCCACGGGACTCTCAAGAGTTTTCTCCAACACCGCAGTTCAAAAGCATCAATACTTCAGCTCTCAGCTTTCTTGACAATCCAACTCTCACATAGCATCCATTTATCTCAATAGCTTTGTTCCACTACAATACCTGATTGGTATGCTATTATATATCAGATAAGTCTTTTAGCTTTTTATATTCCCACTGAGATGTCCAATGTTATTCTATTTTCTGATGCTCTTCTTTATAAATAAACTTTTTCTTTCTAGAAAACTTTGCAAGTTTTTTTCCTGATATTTTAGTGTTTTTCTGCCCCTGAAGCAAGTATGTCACTAACCACATTGTGTAGCCCAGAGTATGACCAGAGAAGTGGTTTTCTAGTTAAGCAGAGACCTCTTGAGCTTTCACACTAAATTAGACTGGTGCTAGAGAGGTTATGGTGATGGAAATCTTTGAAAATAGATAGAACATCTAATCCAGTTCTGCCAAGACTGACTTACACTTAATCTCATCTTCTACTCTGAAAACTACTCGAAGCTAAGAAATGTTGGCCTCATAGCATGTAAATCATTTTGCCATAATCTTAGTTCCAGTTAACCCCGAGACAGAGGAGAGAGAGACAGAGAGAAGGACAGAGACAGAGAGTAATACAGTTTAATAAAAGATGTTGCTCATGAAATGGAGCAATCATAGACCTCCATTGAAAGACAGTTTATTTTTTTAATTTCTAAATAAATAATTGAAAAACAAGACAAGACCCTTGCTCGCATGCAACCTAAGGCCTAGTATAAAGAAATAAAATGCTTAGATCAAAAATATGGGCTCACAGAGGAGAGAAATTATTTCCAGCTAAAAAAGAACAGAGCTGGCTTTATGGAGAGATGATTTGAGCTGGTGTGTAAAGGATGGATTGCATTTTGATAGATGGTAGTAAAAACAAAGAACAGCAATTCTGATTTCAAAGAAAAGCAAGGCTTCTTACAACTTGAGACATTTCAATTTTAAGGTTCTCAATGTACTAAAAAGTAAAGAAACAAAAAAATATAAGGTTGTAAAAACATGGCATATAGATGGGTTTTTCCTCCTATATCTTTAAGAAATGTTTAATCAATTTTTTTCAGAATAAAGAAAGCAAAGAAATATGATTTTTTTAATGGCTTAAAAGCATTTACCTATATCCTTCATGCATCACTCTTCTTGTCGGCTGTAGTAAAACCATGTCATATATTTTCTTCCACATTGTTTTTATTTTCTAGCAAAAGGAAGGACTATCAAAGCACAACATGACTTTCCTTGAAGTAGCAGCCAACTTGCACAGCATAAACACCAGATGATCTCTTCACCAAGGGTCAGATCGACAAGAGAAGAAACTGCCCTGAGGAGAAGCCACTCATCTTCAACAACAATAGCATCCAATAAAAATCAGTGTCGATGCTAAAATTCACCAGTTCATAAAATCACTATTTCATACTTTATAAATGCCTTTGTTTTACGAACTATATTTCACACAAAACTTACTTCCCCTGGCTTTTTAACCTATGAGTATTTTCCTAGGATTAATCATGGCATTGTAGATGATGTTGGTGAACAAATCAGAGTTTATCAGGCAGAGAGATTAGCAAGCCTATTATTTCTCTAGACCTTAGAAGAGAATGGGGTGAAAAACAATAGACAAGAAACTACTGGAGGAACTAGAAGTGGGAAAGGACCAACAAAGTCACAACAAATAAGCTCCAAAATAATCAGATGATTTCCCAGGAGCAAAACAAATAAAAATGGAGACCCATGAGTCCTACATGATACCCATGTAACCAGGGTATTATTTAAAGTAGAGGTGAAGAAATTATGAAGAGTCTTTCTTTTGTTAGTTTAAATATCTAAGTATTATCTTTTTAAGCAAAATTAATTTGTTATTTGTTATGTTTCTAAAGAATGCACACTTAATCATCATGTTTTTACAATATTTTTCTCCACTGATGGAGTGAATGTAGGAAGATGGTACTAGAGTCATTTTTGATGATCCCTAATACTAATAAGTGTTTTTTTTTGGTAAATAGAATTTAAATTACATATTCAATCTATATGCGTTTCCCTTTGTGAACTTACCTACTAGGCCTGTTTCTGTTAGAAAGATTTATTGGCTCTGCCTCTTCAGTGTATCTAAGAAGCACTACCATGCCAGAGGATGGCACCTGGGAGATCCCAGAGGAAGATATATATGACTCAGAGGATTCTTAGACAATTCCCTCCATGACTGTGAGTTATTTATTGCAAAAAGGTCCCCAGTGGTTTACCTCTTTCTAGTAAAAGTTCTCTTCACAATGTGACTTTTAGCTTCTCCTAGAAAGACACGGTGGAGAAGGCAATGGCAACCCACTCCAGTACTCTTGACTGGAAAATCCCATGGATGGAGGGGCCTGGTAGGCTGCAGTCCACGGGGTTGCTAGGAGTCAGATACGATTAAGCGACTTCACTTTCACTTTTCACTTTCATGCATTGGAGAAGGAAATGGCAAACCACTCCAGTGTTCTTGCTTGGAGAATCCCAGGGACGGGGAGCCTGGTGGGCTGCCGTCTATGGGGTCGCACAGAGTCGGATACAACTGAAGCGACATAGCAGCAGCAGAAAGACACGGAGTCTATTTCCCTAGTCCTTGAATCTGGACTAGCCTTGTGATTTGCTTGGGCCAACAGAATGCAGTAGAAGCAATGCCATGCGAGTTCAAGGTGAATATCTCAAGGGCACTGCACATTTCCATTCTCATCTAGAATTATGACACTGCCATGTTAGCAAGCCTGAACTAGCCTGCTGAAGGATAAGAGTCATTCAGGGAAGGTGGAACCAATGCTGCATAGAAAATAAAATAGAAATATCCACAATATTGATCAAATTTGGATTGAGGAAATGATATCAAAAATTAAGGAAAAGTCAAGAAAATACAGCATATATATCTTTTCTTACAGTTATAGATCCTCCTCTTTGACATTTTTATTTTGATAGAATTTGTACAAAGGGGATTAACATTTGAGATAATTATTTTTTGTAAATCAACTCAGCAGACTTTGTGAATATTTTATTTCACAGGTTCTTCATTTTTTCCCTTTTATATATCAAATATTATCCCATAAAATAAACTATTTGGGTAAACAATTAAAAGAAGGGAGAAGGAAGAAGGGGTACAAAGTTTTCTTAAATAATCTCCCCTGGCAACTGAGGATGTACTTATATAGAAACAAACATTGATCATATAATCTTGTTACATGTATTTGCTGAGAACTTCAGTGAGACACATATCATCAGTGGGTTCTTCTGCCTGAAGTTGGGGGCTTTTTGGTTAGGAAGGGCCCTCAATCCTTTATGAGCCAATTGCAGTTTACTATTTCTAATACTATTAATGAAGCTTTGTGTGTCCCTGGTAGCTCAGCTAGTAGCATCCACCTGCAATGCAGGAGACCCCATTTCGATTCCTGGGTCAGAAAGATCCCCAGGAGAAAGGAATAGCTACTCACTCCAGTATTCTGGCCTGGCGAATTCCAAGGACTATATAGTCTATGGGTTTGCAAAGAGTCAGACACAACTGAGAGACTTTCTCTTCACTGGACACCAGACCAGATGTTCTTGATGATTCACCAAAATTATCAATATGAAAAGTTTTTTTAGGGGGGAAGCAAAGAACAAGAAAACACATTGTCACAATTTCTGGCAACTTTAAAAACATTACCAATTTGAAAAAAATGAAAAATTAGAATAGAGAGTGATTTTGAAGTGTCGTTTGCAATAACAAAGCAAAAATGCAGTCAAATTTGGTTATAGCTTATTTGGGGTATAGAGAGATAAGAAAATGCTTCTCTCCTATAGATTTTCTCTGAGACTGGGAGTTTAAAAAAAATCACCCCATATCAGTGCATACACAGGCTATATTGAGGTTCAGAAACAAGAGCTTGGATTAGGATGAAGATAGGAAATGGGCTCAGGTCTTGGATCCACCATAACTGGCTGTGTGACCACCTTCGATTTCTTTCCAATACCTTGGAGCCAATAATTATGCTTTTTCAATAATGAGTTATTTATTTATTTTGTCTGTGCTGAGTCTTGGTTACTGCATATGGGTTTTCTCTAGTTGCAATGCACAGGCTTCTCATTGCCATGGGTTCTTTTGCAGCAGACCTTGACGTTTAGGGTGCATGGGCTTCAGTAGTTGTGGCACATGGGCTTAATTGCCCTACAACATATAGAGTCTTCCCAACCCAGAGATTGAACCTGTGTCCTTTGTATTGGCAGGGGGATTCTTAACCACTGGACCATCAGGGAAGTCCAATAATGAGTTCTTAGTTTAATTTTTAAAGCAACAATATAAATCCAGTAATGACTATTACTATGCAGGGAATGCTTAGTATATGTCAAGCACTGTGCTAAGCACTTCACAGTATTCTACCCGTTACTGTTCAAAATAATCCAGAGAAGTAGGTGCTATTATTATCTTTGTTTTAGAAATGAGAAAACAAAGAGGAGATTGGAAATTTGCCTAAAGCCTCATGAGAAGTAAAAACAGGATTCAAATTCAGGCCATGTGGTTCCAGAGTCCATACTTGTAAATTTATTCTATATTTGAAATAAGTATGATATATTCAAGAGATAATATGTAATTTATGAATTCTATTTCACAGTATTACAAAATGTGTGGTTCTGCTAGTTAAAATAATTATAGATCATAATAACTGTATTGAAACTGTGCTTGGCACAAACCTTCCCTTTCATTTTTTTGATAATATATTTTCTAGCAGATTAGTGAGTGTGACAGTGGAGGGATGTCTAGATCTAGAGGTTCTAATTTTTCTTTTCCATATGTATCTGTTTCTTCCATGAATTTGGGAATCTGGTCTCTGGCTTTCAAGTTAAAGAATTAAGTTCATTGCTTCCGATTAGCTGCTGCTGCTGCTAAGTCGCTTCAGTCGTGTCCGACTCTGTGCGACCCCATAGACGGAAGTGTAGGTACTGGACTAAGCCACACTGCTCCTTCCTACCACCAGGTAAGATCCAGCTCAATACTGATCCTGGTTATTGTAGGTCTGAGGAGTAAGGAGGAATCAAGCAAGGTCTGAGGAAGATATAAAGACCTGGTTAACTAGGCTTTGACCTGGGAGTAGGAAGGAAGCACTGTTGTAGACCATCACCCCAACTTTAGTGAGTGCACGGCAGAGAGGAGCTACCCCATGTCCAAGGTCAGGGGCAGAAGCCGAGAGGACCCCATGCCCGAAGCATGTCTGAGGTCAGGGGCAGCGGCCAAGAGTGCTGGGCTGCAATAGCGCAGGAACAGCAGAGAAGAGCTACCCAAGTCCAAGGTCAGGGGCAGCAGCCGAGAGGAGCTACCCCAAGCCAGAGGCCAGGGGCTACGGCCGGGAAGACAAACCCCACATCTAAGGAGCTGTGGCTGCACAGGCACATGAGGGCCTAGAGGAGCTTTCGCACATTGAAGGTCAAGAAGGGCAGCAGTGAGGAGATACCCATCATTCAAGGTAAGGAGCAGAGGCTGCGCTTTGCTGGAGCAGCCATGAAGAGATACCCCACGCCCAAGGTAAGAGAAACCCAAGTAAGATGGTAGATGTTGCAAGAGGGCATCAGAGGGCAGACACACTGAAACCATACTCACAGAAAACTAGTCAATCTAATCACACTAGGACCACAGCCTTGTCTAACTCAATGAAACTAAGCCATGCCTGTGGGGCGGGCCATGGTGGAGAGATCTGATAGAATGTGGTCCACTGGAGAAGGGAATGGCAAACCACTTCAGTATTCTTGCCTTGAGAACCCCATGAACAGTATGAAAAGACAAAATGATAGGATACTGAAAGAGAAACTCCCCAGGTCAGTAGGGGCCCAATATGCTACTGGAGATCAGTGGAGAAATAACTCCAGAAAGAGTGAAGGGATGGAGCCAAAACAAAAAGAATACCCAGTTGTGGGTGTGACTGGTGATATAAGCAAGGTCCGATGCTATAAAGAGCAATATTGCATAGGAACCTGGAATGTCAGGTCCATGAATCAAGGCAAATTGGAAGTGGTCAAACAGGAGATGGCAAGAGTGAACGTCAACATTCTAGGAATCAGCGAACTGAAATGGACCGGAATAGGTGAATTTAACTCAGGTGACTATTATATCTACTACTGCGGGCAGGAATCCCTCAGAAGAAATGGAGTGGCCATCATGGTCAACAAAAGAGTCTGAAATGCAGTACTTGGATGCAATCTCAAAAACAACAGAATGATCTCTGTTCCTTTCCAAGGCAAACCATTCAATATCACAGTAATCCAAGTCTATGCCCCAACCAGTAATGCTGAAGAAGCTGAAGCTGAACAGTTCTATGAAGACCTACAGGACCTTTTAGAACTAACACCCAAAAAAGATGTCCTTTTCATTATACGGGACTGGAATGCAAAAGTAGGAAGTCAAGAAACACTTGGAGTAACAGGCAAATTTGGCCTTGGAATACGGAATGAAGTAGGGCAAAGACTAATAGAGTTTTGCCAAGAAAATGCACTGGTCATAACAAACACCCTCTTCCAACAACACAAGAGAAGACTCTACACATGGACATCACCAGATGGTCAACACCAAAATCAGGTTGATTATATTCTTTGCAGCCAAAGATGGAGAAGCTCTAAACAGTCAACAAAAACAAGACCAGAAGCTGACTGTGGCTCAGACCATGAACTCGTTATTGCCAAATTCAGACTGAAATTGAAGAAAGTAGGGAAAACCACTAGACCATTCAGGTATGACCTAAATCAAATCCCTTATGATTATACAGTGGAAGTGAGAAATAGATTTAAGGGCCTAGATCTGATAGATAGAGTGCCTGATGAACTATGGAATAAGGTTCGTGACATTGTACAGGAGACAGGGATCAAGACCATCCCCATGGAAAAGAAATGCAAAAAAGCAAAATGGGTGTCTGGGGAGGCCTTACAAATAGCTGTGAAAAGAAGCAAAAAGCAAAGGAGAAAAGGAAAGATATAAACATCTAAATGCAGAGTTCCAAAGAATAGCAAGAAGAGATAAGAAAGCCTTCTTCAGTGATCAATGCAAAGAAATAGAGGAAAACAATAAAATGGGAAAGACTAGGGATCTCTTCAAGAAAATCAGAGATACCAAAGGAACATTTCATGCAATGATGGACTCGATAAAGGACAGAAATGGTATGGACCTAACAGAAGCAGAAGATATTAAGAAGAGGTGGCAAGAATACACAGAAGAACTGTAAAATAAAAGATCCTCATGACCCAGATAATCATGATGGTGTGATCACTGACCTAGAGCCAGACATCCCTGGAATGTGAAGTCAAGTGGGCCTCTGAAAGCATCACTATGAACAAAGCTAGTGGAGGTGATGGAATTCCAGTTGAGCTATTCCAAATCCTAAAAGATGATGCCGTGAAAGTGCTACACTCAATATGCCAGCACATTTGGAAAACTCAGCAGTGGCCACAGGACTGGAAAAGGTCAGTTTTCATTCCAATCCCAAAGAAAGGCAATGCCAAAGAATGCTCAAACTACCGCACAATTGCACTCATCTCACACGCTAGTAAAGTAATGCTCAAAATTCTCCAAGCCAGGCTTCAGCAATGCATGAACCATGAACTTCCTGATGTTCAAGCTGGTTTTAGAAAAGGCAGAGGAACCAGAGATCAAATTGCCAACATCCTCTGGACCATGGAAAAAGCAAGAGAGTTCCAGAAAAACATCTATTTCTGCGCTATTGACTATGCCAAAGCCTTTGAGTGTGTGGATCACAATAAACTGTGAAAAATTCTGAAAGAGATGGGAATACCAGACCATCTGATCTGCCTCTTGAGAAATTTGTATGCAGGTGAGGAAGCAACAGTTAGAACTGGACATGGAACAACAGACTGGTTCCAAATAGGAAAAGGAGTATGTCAAGACTGTATATTGTCACCCTGTTTATTTAACTTATATGCAGAGTACATCATGAGAAATGCTGGACTGGAAGAAACACAAGCTAGAATCAAGATTGCCAGGAGAAATATCAATCACCTCAGATATGCAGATGACACCACCCTTATGGCAGTAAATGAAGAAGAACTAAAGAGCCGCTTGATGAAAGTGAAAGAGGAGAGTAAAAACTGGGCTACTGGCACAAAGACAGAAATATAGATCAATGGAACAAAATAGAAAGCCCAGAGATAAATCCACGCACATATGGTCACCTTATCTTTGACAAAGGAGGCCAGAATATACAATGGATTAAAGATAATCTTTTTAACAAGTGGTGCTGGGAAAACTGGTCGAACACTTGTAAAAGAATGAAACTAGAACACTTTCTAACATCATACACAAAAATAAACTCAAAATGGATTAAAGAGCTAAATGTAAGACCAGAAACCATAAAACTCCTAGAGGAAAACATAGGCAAAACACTCTCTGACTTACATCACAGCAGGATCCTCTATGACCCACCTCCCAGAATATTAGAAATAAAATCAAAAATGAACAAATGGGACCTAATCAAACTTAAAAAGCTTCTGCACAACGAAGGAAACTATAAGCAAGGTGAAAAGACAGCCTTCAGAATGGGAGAAAATAATAGCAAATGAAGCAACAGACAAACAACTAATCTCAAAAATATACAAGCAACTCCTACAGCTCAATTCCAGAAAAATAAACGATCCAATCAAAAAATGGGCCAAAGAACTAAATAGACATTTCTCCAAAGAAGACATACAGATGGCTAACAAACACATGAAAAGATGCTCAACATCACTCATTACCAGAGAAATGCAAATCAAAACCACTATGAGGTACCATTTCACGCCAGTCAGAATGGCTGTGATCCAAAAGTCCACAAGCAATAAATGCTGGAGAGGGTGCGGAGAGAAGGGAGCACTCTTACACTGTTGGTGGGAATGCAAACTAGTACAGCCACTATGGAGAACAGTATGGAGGTTCCTCAAAAAACTGGGAATAGAACTGCCTTATGATCCAGCAATCCTGCTGCTGGGCATACACACTGAGAAAACCAGAATTGAAAGAGACACGTGTACCCCAGTGTTCATAGCAGCACTGTTTACAATAGCCAGGACTTGGAAGCAACCTAGATGTCCATCCACAGATGAATGGGTAAGAAAGCAGTGGTACATATACACAATGGAGTATTACTCAGCCATTAAAAAGAATACATTTGACTCAACTCTAAGGAGGTGGATGGAACTGGAGCCTATTATACCGAGTGAAGTAAGCCAGAAACAAAAACACAAATACAGTATACTAACGCATATATATGGAATTTAGAAAGATGGTAACAATAACCCTATTTTCGAGACAGCAAAAGAGACACTGATGTATAGAACAGACTTTTGGACTCTGGGACCGGGAGAGGGTGCGATGATTGGGGAGAATAGCATTGAAATATGTATAATATCATATCTGAAATGAGTTGTCAGTCCAGGTACGATGCCCGATAACAGATGCCTGGGGCTGGAGCACTGGGACAACCTGGAGGGATGGTGTGGGGAAGGGGGGAGGGAGGAGGGTTCAGGATTGGAACACGTGTATACTGGTGGCAGATCCATCTCGATGTATAGTAAAAGCAACACAATATTGTAAAGTTAAGCAAAATAAAAATTAAAAAAAAAAAAAAAAAGAAAACGAAGATCATGGCATCCGGTCCCATCACTTCCTGGGAAATAGATGGGAAAACAGTGGAAACAGTGTCAGACTTTATTTTTTGGGCTCCAAAATCACTACAGATGGTGACTGCAGCCATGAAATTAAAAGATGCTTACTCCTTGGAAGGAAAGTTATGACCAACCTAGATAGCATATTCAAAAGCAAAAACATTACTTTGCCAACAAAGGTCCATCTAGTCAAGGCTATGGTTTTCCAGTGTTCATGTATGGATGTGAGAGTTGGACTGTGAAGAAGGCTGAGTGCCGAAGAATTGATGCTTTTGAACTGTGGTGTCGGAGAAGATTCTTGAGAGTCCCTTGGACTGCAAGGAGATCCAACCAGTCCATTCTGAAGGAGATCAGCCCTGGGATTTCTTTGGAAGGAATGATGCTAAAGCTGAAACTCCAGTACTTTGGCCACCTCATGCAAAGAGTTGACTCATTGGAAAAGACTCTGATGCTGGGAGAGATTGAGGGCAGGAGGAGAAGGGGACGACAGAAGATGAGATGGCTGGATGGCATCACTGACTCGATTGACGTGAGTCTGAGTGAACTCCAGGAGTTGGTAATGGACAGGGAAGCCTGGCGTGCTGCAATTCATGAGGTTGCAAAGAGTCAGATACGACTGAGCGACTGATCTGATCTGAATTACCTTGGATTATCCAAGTGACGGCAATCTAATCAGATGAGTTCTTAAAAGTAGAGAATGTTTCCCCACTGGGTCAGAGAGGTGAAATGCAAAAAGGAGAGATTCAAAGCATGAGAGGAACTCAACCCACTTCTTGCTGACTTTGAAGATAGAGAAAAGGGTCTGTGAGACAACAAATGTGAAGAAGCTAGGAACAGCCCTCAGATGACAACCAGAAAAGAAATTAGTACCTTAGTCCTACAGCTAAAAGGACTGAATTCTCCCAACAACCTGAATAAGAAAGAAAATGGATCCTCCCCTAGATCCTCCAGAAAGGAACAGTCTGGCTGATCAAAGTTTAATTTTAGTCCAATGAGACTCATGTCAGACTTCTAACCTTTATAACTGTAAAATCATGAATTTGTATTGTTCAAGCTGCTACATTTATGGTAGGTAATTTGTTATAGTAGCAATAGAAAACTTATATAGAAGGGATCTTAAAGTTGTTTTTTTTTTTTAGCTCTATCCCTAATGTTGACCGATGCTTCCTTCATAGCTTAGTCAGTAAAGAATCTGTCTGCAATGCAGGAGTCCCAGTTTCAATCCCTGGGTTGGGAAGATTCATCTGGAAAAGGAAATGGTAACCCACTCCAGTATTCTTGCCTGAAGAATTCCATGGACAGAGGAGTCTGGCTTGGACACAACTTGGCAAGTAAACCACCACACAATGTTGACCAGTGATAAAACTGAGTTCTACCTGTACTGTGAAATAGTATTCCAATTCTGTCCATCTGGCTAACACCTCAGGATTCAACTTGGACTTCTTTTCTTCTAGGAAGTTTTCCCTGGCCCTCCAGGACATATCGCACCCTTTGCATAATTTAGCATACTGTCTACCTCTCAGTACTCCTACTACATTTCTGAGGTCAAGGACTTTGTTTTACTCAACATGCTGCTAGAGTATTTTGCTGAGAATGACCAAAGTGTGGTAAACAAATCGGTAGCCTTGAAGGGCAGTATGTCTTATCTGTTAAAAGCATGGGCTTTAGAATCATACAAGCCAGGTTCACGTCCTGGTTCCAGTATCTATTAGCTGTATGATCTTAAAAACTTTCTTTGATGTTTAATTTCCTTTACTGTTATTTTCTCATAAAAAGAAAGATATAGTAGCAGGTCCTTGCTCAAACAATTGTTATGAGAATTCATTGAAATAATGCTTATAAAAATCTTAGCCAGATACCTGCTGCATATGAAGAGCTAAATAAATGTTGGTCATCGTTACTATTAGGTATCTGTATTATCATTAGGTATCTGTGATGGTTAAGGGCTTCCCTGGTGGCTGGCTCAGTGGTAAAGAATCTGCCCGCAATGCAGGAGACATAGGAGATGCGGGTTTGATCCCTGGGTTGGGAAGATCCCCTGGCGGAGGGCAAGGCAACACTCCAGTATCCTTGCCTGGAGAATCCCATGGACAGAGGAGCCTAGGGGGGGTCGCAGAGTCAGACACGACAGAACTGACTTAGCATGCATGCACGAGGTAGTCAATTTTGTGTTAACTTGGCTGGGCCACAGTGTCCAGATATTTGATCAAATATTATTCTGAATGTTTATGTGAGGGTATTATGGATGAGATTGACATTTAAAGTGATGTGCTTGGAGTAAATCAGATTACTCTTTATAATGTGCATGGGGTGGGCCTCATCCAAACAGTTGAAGGCCTCAGTAGAACAAATAACTGATCTCCAAAAAAGAAAGATTAGCCAGCAGATGGCCTTTGAGTTGAATGGCAACATTGACTTTCCCTGGGCCATACACACATATGCACACACACACACTGCTTTCTTTGGAGAACACTCATATAATATCAAATCTGTAACCAGTAAATATGGTAATATCACTATGTACAACATGTAAAAATAAAGATGTGAGGATAGGTAAGACTCACATTACCCATTTTAAGTAAATTTTCCTTCATTTCAATATCAGATGGGACTCTTTCAGTTAAGAAGAGTAACAGTAAGAAGACAATGAAAGGGAAGCTGGCTTAATCCAAAAAAGGGAGAGGGAAGGAAGAAGAGGAGGATGGGAGGGAGGAAGAGGGAGTGGAGGAGGAGAAGAAATGGCTTGACTCCTGTGACTGATATGTACAAGCATAGGCCTAGCTTCTAGGATAACTGGACCCACATTTAAAAAATACTGCCATGGCCCAGTTTCTGTCCATCTCTCAGAGATGCCTTCTCCAGGGGGTTTCATTCTCAGACAGGTGTTCCCCTCAAGGCAGCGAGATGGGCTACAGCAGCTCCGCATTACACACATCCAGGTTCAAGTCACAAGGGAATGAGAATGCGTCTTTTCTGATAATTCCCATAAAGGTTCTGAGATCCATTCTAAGTCGTCTTCCTTAGATCAAGTGTTCATCTGGAACCATCACTGTGGGCAGGAGACCAGATGTGTGCATTGGTTTACATTAGTTTGTGCTCTCTGCTAGAACTCACTAAACCAGTTATCAATCATGGGGACAGGGAAGCTTTCCACAGGGTGTATATTGCCTAAATAAGTTTTTAATAGATGAATGCAAGGTAGTCAAAACCAAGAAGTGGCCACTCCAATTGCTTAACAAAATCACTCTTTAAAATTGTGGTTATTTTGCCTTTTACAAAAACTATTTGATTTCTGAGAATCAAAAACACAAGAGGATACCTGGCATTAAATATTTTTGAAACATCATGCTATAAATCCATCCAACATGGAAAATTTGTAACAGTGAATTTCTCTTCTTGGCTCTTTTAAAACAAGAACAATTTCAAACTTTTCCATTACATTACAGTTACAATTGTTGCCATTTGGTGAGGGTTTTAAACTTCTAGGCTTACTTTATATTTTCATAACATCCTGTTATCATTTGTATTAGCTATCACATATGGGTGAACCAGATCCTCCGGCATTTCTGCAATATTCAATTTTAAAGACAAAAACAAAAAATTATCATGCTAGTTGGTTGAAGCAGGCTGTGGCTAAGCTAAAATAAAAATTACATCCCTTCCTTCATACAACCAGGATAACAAGTCTGTTACTAAGTAACAACAGCAAAGTTTCTAAATCTAAACCACAACAGGAGTTAGGTGGTTAGTTTTTATCTGCCATTATTCCAATATTCAAAACACTAATTTAGAGAAAGAACTCAAAAGCATACACCCAGATATTTTACAATGGTTATTACTGAGCCAAAGGGGTAGCTAACAATTCCTGAGCAGCTGCTATATGTGTGTTTACAAGCACTTTTAACCTGATTCTCATAACAACTCTATGAAGTAAACATTACTACTAATCTCCATTGTACTGATGAAGACAAATATTGACTCTTAGAATGTTTAAATAAGTTGTTCAAATCAAAGTAAAATAGCTGGTTAAACACCTGACCTTGGTTTTGAATTTAGAAAGTCTACTTTTTACTTTTCTATTATGGAAGCCTGTTTTTAAAAATTTCCTTTTCCCTCTAACACCCTAAATTCATTAGAAAAAAAATAATTTTCCACAAAAGAAAAAATATTGTAGAAGGAAGGAGGAAGAAAGTAAGGAAAGTCAGGCAACCATTTCATCATAGTATAATAATCACATTATAGCTTCGGGAGGCTTCCCAGGTGGCTCAGTGGTAAAGAATCCACCTGCCAGTGCAGGAATCAATGATTCGAAATCTGGGTCAGGAAGATCCCCTGGAGGAAATGGCAACCCACTCCACTATTCTTGCTTGAGAAATCCCATGGACAGAGGAGCCTGGTGGGCTGCAGTCAGTCCATGGGTCACAAAAGAGTCGGACATGACTGAGCAACTAAGCAACAACTTAACTTGGAGGTTGTTAGATATTAATGGAAGAAATTTTCAAATATTGAGTTGCAGGGAAGTCATTCTGGCTTCTATATGATTTAACTTGAATTTTATACTAACTAAAAAAGCCTGTGTGTGCCCTATATATAATATATATAAAACATATATTATACATCTGCTTTAGTCATTAAAGAAAAGGTATTGACCATAAGTAAAGAATGGCCCTGTTAAAAATAAAGATTAAATCCCTCCAGTCCTGGGAAACCAGTGCTGGTACTCCTTCAAAGATGAGACCTTTCCCCAGGTGTCAAGGGCATACTGACTCACTGGGTACATGCTGATCTGTTTATTTACCTGTGTGTTTGTTTTTTGGAAATATTGAAGGAATGTATCACTGACTTGTTTGATGCTCTTTGTTGTGACAAGGTATAAAGCTGTGTGAAAACCATGCTTCTATGGAGCAATTCCTCAGACTTATCTAAGAGGCTGTCTCTGAGGCTATAGTCCCCAATTTGGCTCAAATAAAACTCTTTTTTATTCATATTATAGCTTTGTTATTAACTACATCAAAAATGTAAATGGACGAGGCATGATGTTATTTGCAGTGGGTGTTATAGTACCAGGCCTATCCACCCTTGTCTACAGAATTGCCCTCTGTGGGGTAGGGTAGTTACCCAACACCCACCATCACCCCCCATCAACTTCCCTGCCCCTTCCCATCCCCAGGCCACAACTAATGATTGATTAATACAGGACTATAAAATTCCAAACCCACATCTAGAGGGCATTTATTTCAGAGAACGTCCCTTGAGGAGCTGGCCAAGGCAAGACTTTGCCAAACTCATTCAAAATAAATTAAGGACTTCTCCAGTGGTTAAGAGTTCACCTGCCAACGCAGGGGATACAGGTTTGCTCCCTGCTGCGGGAGGATTCTACATGCCGCAGGGGAATTAAGTTCATGTGCCACAGCTTTTGAGCCTGTGCTCTAGAGGCAGAGAACCACAACTACTGAGCTCACGTGCACAACTATGGAAGCCCAAGTGCCCTAGAACCTGTGCTCCACAAAGGAAGCCACCGCAGTGAGAAGCCCAAGCATCGCAACTAGAGAGCAGCCCCCACTAGCCACAACTAGAGAAAAGCCCATATAGCAAGGAAGACCCAGCAAAGTGTAAAACAAAATTTTATTATAAAAAAATTAAATATCATAAAATTAGTAACGAACTCAGAAATCTCTCATTCGCCAGTGCTGTGCTGTACGTGCTCTATTAGAGGCATACTACTCGAAAGATAGGAATATTTGCAGTATCTGACCATTCTCATGGGAACAAATTTAAATTGATTTTGTGAGCCATGTCGACATTTAATCAAGTGTGGTTATTAAAAAAAAAAATACCACAATCTGTTCTTCAACAAACCTTCAATTTCTATCCCAAAGCAATTATATTGCATAATTTTTTTTCAAAGTTTGTAGTTGTATTATGAACCAAGTGGAATCAGGATTTATTTAGTTGTGGAGACAAGAATTCTTTTTTAAATATTTTTTTATCTTTGGATAATTACTAAGAGAATTTTTCCTATTTTTAATAATAAGACTTTTATTATCCTTTGATGACTTTGGTTTAATCATGTTTGCCATATTTATTTCTTTTGATACTGGCCTCCTAAGAGAGCTTTCGTGTTCCCTTTCATGCATTTCTAAAGTGCATTACAAGCTTTGTTTCCTTTTCCCTGAAACTTTCTTTAGGTTCACCTGAGTGATTGTATTATTTTTACTTTAAAAAACTCAGGGTGTGAGATTTCTATCTTTGTGTAAAATCAATTTGTAGTTCCCAACTGTTTTCTGGTTCCTCTGTGGAATTCAGGTCATTTAAGGCTATGCTGTTGCTAAAAGGAATGTCTTACTTTTTTTTTTTTTTAATGCCAGATTGCATTACTCTCTTATTTACCCCTCACATTTCAGAACTGGCCATCTTTGGCACAATATTCCAAAATAATGGACCACTTCATGATCCTTGGAGAAGGCACTGGCAACCCACTCCAGTACTCTTGCCTGGAAAATCCCATGGACAGAGGAGTCTGGTAGGCTGCAGTCCATGGGGTTGCTAAGAGTTGGACACAACTGAGTGACTTCACTTTCACTTTTCCCTTTCATGCACTGCGGAAGGAAATGGCAACCCACTCCAGTGTTCTTGCCTGGTGAATCCCAGAGACGGGGGAGCCTGGTGGGATGCCGTCTATGAGGTCACACAGTGTCAGACACGACTGAAGCGACTTAGCAGCAGCAGCAGTGATGATCCTTACCTATTCCAGTATTCACTAAATATCTAATGAAAATGTATGAGGCAGGATTGAATTTTGACTAATGTGCCTTATAAAGCAACTCCGAATATTTGTGTCCTAGAAGCCTGACCTCATCCAACCTGACCAGTAAGTATGTGGCTGTCTGGTTGTTATAAAGCCAGATGTACTATGAAGTAGGGTGCAGTGTTTAAACACTGAGTCATTATCTCAGTGTGAACTGTGCTAATGGAGACATACTTTCAGATAACCAAAAGTGTAGATAAGCTTCTTAAACCCCAATAAATAAAACAGTGCCTTCTTGGGCAGTAAGGGACAGTGCCTAGAACATGGTTTTGACAGTTAATTCTATACATCAATTTGTCTGAGCTATAATGCCCACTGTTTGGTCAAATAAATACTCATCCAGATGGTGCTGTGAAGATATTTCTTTAGTGATTAACACTTAAACCAGTAGCCTTTGAGTAAAAGAAACTAGTCTCTGTAATGTGGGTAGCCCTGACTCTATCAGACAAAGGCTAAGCAATTCTGCTTCAAAACCAGCAACACAGAAACCTTGCCTGAGATTCTAACTTGCTGGCCTGCCCTGCAGATTTTGAACTCGAGATTGCAACAACTCTTAGATGCATCTCCAGCCTGCCCCACACACATTTCAGACTTATCATACCGTACCATTACATGATCAAATTTCTTGAGATAAGTCTCTCTAAATCTCTCTCTCTACATACGCATGTGCACACACACCCATACACCCACCCACACACACACACTGTTGGTTCTGTTTCTCTGGAGAACTTTAATAAAGTTCTTATTGCTTATTGTAGTTACTTATTGCTCATCAGAAACTCCACAGGACTGAATATACAAATGGGCAAAGGATAGACCATATATAAAAATAGAACTTTGACCTACCATCTGCAGCAATCCTCTCAGAAACCAACTCCTTTTCTACAATAAACAACCTAGGAAGCCACCTGCTATAAGTCAGATTTATAGGAAATCTGATTGCTATCTTGAGTGACATCCAGGAAGCTAAACAATTCCTTCTGTAATAATCAGCCCCAAATGGTTAAGACTTGATTAATAACTGATTGCTTCCCTAATTTTTGTCCCTGCTTTTAACTGAGGACTAATCCTAGGAAGTCAAATAATGCTCTCCATTCTTGCCTGGGAAATCCTATGGACAGAGCAGCCTGGTGGGCTACAGTTCATGCGGTCTCAAGAGTTGGACAGCATTTAGCAACTAAACCACCACCACCACCCAATCACACAGGATGCCCACATTAAGTCAACCCGCCCAAGCTTTCCTAGGCCAAGAGCCTCTAATCAGGGCACAAGTGAAGCCTTCTCTCTTTACACCACAAAGCTTTTCCATTCTTCTGTCTGCCTGCCTTTGTTTTTCTTAGCTGTTTTTCTTTTTTTACTATTTATGACAGTGATTTAATGTTATTCATTCAAAAGTTATCTATCAGTTTTATATATAAAATTTGTTTCTTATCCACGTTAACAGATATTAACCTTTCTACAATTTCTATGCTCTGCCTACCTTTGAGTCTGCTAAAAAACAAGTGACAGTAATGGACTCCCTTGAGAGCTTAGAATAAAGAGCCTTTGCTTTTCTCATTCAAATGGTCATTTGTTTATCCCCACAGCCATAAGGTAATGAAATAGAAAGAAGTTAATCTTCCAGAAACCACAAATGGGTATAACCAGCCTCAAAATTCTGCTACCTACAGAGACAGAATTTCTGGGTTCAATAACAGGATTTTTTTTTTTTTTTTACTATGCTCCGTGGCATGTGAGAATCTCAGTTCCCTAACCAGGGATCGAACCCCCATGGCCCCTGCAATGAAAGCATGGAATCTTAATCACTGGACTGCCAGGGAAGTCTCAGTGATAAATTGTTTTGTTTTGTTTTTTTACTGAAACAAATGGTGATAGCAAACATGACTGAAAGGCTTTAGTACAAAAAATTTTTTAAATCCAATTATCTGACTTATGACTTATTGACAGTAACATCCTGACGATGCACCTAACTATGAAAGATTTTAAGTATTTCTTATTTTAGCCTCAACAAATTAACTGTTTCAGATAAAATTTTCAGAAAAGGGTAATATTTCTCTATAAACGTGGCTTTTGATCTGCCATATACAAATTTTTTATAACTAATCTGCAAACACTAAGATTTGAGCATGATTGTTACACAATTAAACTTATAAATTCAGTGTCTGAGATCTTTAAGAGTTGGGAATTAAAAGGGCCCATGAATATAACTTAATGCCATATAATACAGAAATATCACAATGGGATGCATGTGGTAATTAGATTTATTCTTAAAAAAATAGTAAGTACAACCTTAAATCAGTAGAATTTCACAGACTTTTCAGATATTTGATTTTTGGCTTATGATAATTAAGTGTAAACCATTGCTTTGAGTGTTATTTTCAACAATACAAAAATCACACTTAACTTAAGAACATTTATTCAATAATTTAAATTCCTCAGAAAACATCAAAAATGAATACCATTATATTGTAAACATAATCAATATAAATCTTAAACTTGAAAAAAAGAATACAATCCTCAATAGCATCACAAATCTCACCTTCTTCAGAGGCACATGTATATCAAAATTAATAAAAAGATCTTAACAGAATTAACCTGTCAGTTACAATGAGGGAAAGAGGAAATTTTTTAACAGGGATGATCCCAGGAAGATTACATCTGTGAAACATAACGAGGTGCCTTAAAATTTTCATTTGAAAATTCTGTGGAGGCTCACTAATGGTCCATTCAATTATTCAGATTTGATCGTCTCAGGAAGCAGTCACCAACAGCAGTTCTGGGATGCTAGTTGGAACTTGCATTTGGAAGGTGCTGTATTAATGGTGCACAAGAAAAATACGTTATTAAACCTCCAGGCAAAGACTTCACTTCCTCCAAGAATTCTTTTCTGACGACTACCTTCTTTTAAATCTGCACTTTGGACTGGGTTCCCTGCACATTTATACATGCTATTGTAATAAGAGAAGGAAAAAACCTTTACAGAGAACAGAGAGGCCACTCTATAAACATAGTGACTTCCCCCTCACCTTCAAGATTAAGCACACACACGCCTGCACCCACAAACACACACATACTAAAACAAAACTTACAGCTGCCTTCAAAGCTTGATCTAGATCATCCAGTAGGTCTTGTTTATCCTCTAAGCCCACTGAGAGTCGAATAAGTGTGTCACTAATTCCAAGGACTTCTCTGTCGCTCTTAGGCACTGATGCGTGGGTCATGATTGCCCTGGAAGAAAGAGTGAGCAAATTTCTGATCACTATATTGTAGCAGTAGAGGCATGTTTCTGTCTCATAAATTGCAATTATTTTCAAATTTTTTTCTATTCTAAATATCAAATCCTTCATACATACACCTGCGATGTTTTGTAAACAAAAGATTAAGGAATTGTGAAAATTATCTTATCTAGTCATGCTTTTAAATGAAAACCACGATCTTTCGTTGTTTTTATACCATCAGTGAGGTATATTCAATCAGAAACTGAAAGTGCCAGTCAAGTGCTCGCATACAGGAGGGAAAGATATAGCTTTCAGTGTGTAAATTTTAACACCTACCTGAATGAGGCCTTGGCCGGAAGTCAACACCCCATGACCATCCAGCTGTACTTATAAGAGGCCTCTTGGACAACAGCTGGTCAGAATTAATTCTGTTTGGATCAAAGGATCAGTCCAGAATTGGACCTTCTGAGGCAGATCAGGGAAAAGACAACCTAGGATTGCTAGTAGCAATCACTAAGCACTAGGAATTAATTTCAATTCACAGTTCATGACACAGAGGCCTCAGAGGATGTTTAAAACCATCTAGTAACTCACTGTCAACATCAACCTGTGTAAGAGTAGAGCGCCTACTATGGGTCAGGCACTACAGTAAGAGCTGGGAAACCAAGAAGAAGGAGAGATTATTTTTACTATGACAATTCATAAAACAGAACAGTCTACGGTAATGTTAAACAAGTATGGACAACAAGGGTTGCTGGAATTCAGTGGGGCTGAATCTCTGTGGGCTGAGGCATCGTGGAGGAAAGGCTTACAGTCTTATTGAGCACTTGAGTACACTGCCCCCACACCCAACCCTCCCTTCCCTCATCCAGCAGAAGGAATTACTTTCTCCTACGCACTTTAGGCCCATGGAAACAAAATCTTAGTAAATGAATATTAAATGAATAACCTCTTCTATGACTCTAAGGAAGTGATGCTCATAGTAAATGAATATCGTCTTCTATCACTCTAATGAAGTTTTACACACAAACATCCTCCTTAAAAATTTCTTCCTTTTTAGGTTTTTAATTCCCTGAAAGAGAGTGAATACTCAGAAACAAGAACTTAGGCCTCTGGGAGCAAAAGACTTGGGTATATGAATCTCAGCCCCTCCACATACTGGCTGTATTGACTTGTAAGTTACCAGTCCTCAAGTCAATTTCCTCATCTGGTACAGTGTTACCGACATTTTACAACCAAAGAAACTGAAATGGAGAGTGGATAAGTGAGTTTTCTAAGGCCACTGAGCTAACACATGTTGTTAGGCTGAGAGACCGACCCAGTACCCATTGGCTCTGCTTCTCTCTCGCTGATTGCAATGCTGCACTGGTTGCAGCATTGTTGGGAGACTTGAAACGAGGAGGACAGAACAGACAAGCTCTGACCTAAATTTATTCTTCCACTGGCATTGGGGTTACAGCCTAGCTGGAGTGCCCAATGGCCAAGCAACTTTAAACCAAATCCCTAAATAAATCAGGTGAGGTCTACTTTTAAGAGAGTCTTAAACTAATACACACTGTATTACTACAAAAAATAAACCAATTTCCTATGCTGAGTGTGCCCTCTTGTGCATCCAGACTTACTAGCAGGCATCTTCCTGAAAGACTAACAAAAACTTCTCTGTCTTGTCTTAATTGTTTGAATCATTATTTAGGCATCATCTTTTTAAGATTATGAAATTGCCTGACTCTCCCCATGAACTGTAAACTACTGTAACAGGACAGGAAACGTGCCTACATTCTTCAGTTCAGTTCAGTTCAGTTCAGTCGCTCAGTCGTGTCCGACTCTTTGTGACCCCATGAATCGCAGCACACCAGGCCTCCCTGTCCATCACCAACTCCCAGAGGTCACTCAAACTCACGTCTATTGAGTCGGTGATGCCATCCAGCCATCTCATTCTCTGTCGCCTCCTTCTCCTCCTGCCCCAATCCCTCCCAGCATTAGAGTCTTCTCCAATGAGTCAACTCTTCGCATGAGGTGGCCAAAATACTGGAGTTTCAGCTTTAGCATCATTCCTTCCAAAGAAATCCCAGGGCTGATCTCCTTCAGAATGGACCGGTTGGATCTCCTTGCAGTCCAAGGGACTCTCAAGAGTCTTCTCCAACACCACAGTTCAAAAGCATCAATTCTTCGGCGCTCAGCCTTCTTCACAGTCCAGCTCTCCCATCCATACATGACCACAGGAAAGACCATAGCCTTGACTAGGCGAACCTTTGTTGTCAAAGTGATATCTCTGCTTTTGAATATGCTATCTAGGTTGGTCATAACTTTCCTTCCAAGGAGTAAGCGTCTTTTAATTTCATGGCTGCAGTCACCATCTGCAGTGATTTTGGAGCCCCCAAAATAAAGTCTGACATCCCTGACATTCCTCAACACATAGTTATTTCAGAAATGTTTATGAAAATTAAAACATAGAAATATACCATGCATCTAATACAGCTTAAAATTAATAGCTAATGATATTGATTTATCCCTGCAATAATTATAATACATGGTCATAGAAACTCACCTCCCTGCTCACTGTTTTTGATGCAAAGCCTCAAGAGTGAAGTTGCTAACATATTTCTGTGTGACGTTTGGTCAGTCAGCAAAACTTTCTGAATCTTTGCTTCTTTGTCTATAATATAAGTTGCTGGACTCCCAGATCTTGGGTTTCTGTGTTCTAATATCCTCTGGTGCTTTGATAAAATTAGATGAATTAGCTAGGTTAGATAGTGAAGGGCCAGGAATACTAAGTTAGATTTGGGGGTTTATCTCATAGAGCCTTTTACCCCAGAGAAAAGAAAATAAATGGACCTGATGCTAACTAGTAGGGCTCTCCTCTGACAAATAAGAATGTGGAGGTATTTTATCAGAAACACATTCTCTGAGAGCTTTGAAATCAGCCCTTCCAGTTCCGTCTTCAACCTCCCTTGTAGGACAGAATCAGGTAGAATAAGTAGCCCTGGTTCAGAGGTCAGAGAACCACTGCTGAAATCTTCTTCAGGCAAACAGAGAAAAAAACAAAACTTGGGAAAACACAGTTTATTGATCCCGGTAGATTTTTAACAGGGTCTCCATTCTGTTGTGGAGAAGGCAATGGCACCCCACTCCAGTACTCTTGCCTGGAAAATCCCATGGACGGAGGAAGCTGGTAGGCTGCAGTCCATGGGGTCGCTAAGAGTCGGACACGACTGAGCAACTTCACTTTCAATTTTCACTTTCATGCACTGGAGAAGTAAATGGCAACCCACTCCAGTATTCTTGCCTGGAGAATCCCAGGGACAGAGGAGCCTAGTGGGCTGCCGTCTATGGGGTCGCACAGAGTCAGACACGACTGAAGCAACTTAGCAGCCATTCTCCTGGGTTAAGAGTCCATTCCAACTGGACAATGCCATGCTGCCCTTATTGCTAAATAACTTGAACAATCACTGATTTTATCCTACTCCTTTCTCAAACAATCATTACAGGTGAAATCAAATTTAAAATACTGAGAAAAACAGAAATATACTTACGGAAGCTCAGCAAGACTTTCATATCCTCCCAAGCTCTCAGCCAGAGTAAATAACTATGGTGAAAAAAAAAAAAAATATATATATATATATATATATCAATTTAGATACTCCACTAAAATAAAAATACTAAAAAAAACTCTAAAAATAAGTGTTATTAATACAATGACCCCGCAATGCAAGATGGAAAATTGTGGTAATGATGAATAATTACTACAAAATAATTACTACAAAAACTACAAACTGGATATAAACTTGGAGAAAAAAATGAAAATAAAATCCATAACAATGAGGCCATTAACAATTGATCTCACCAATTGGACATACTGTGTGTTAACTTTTGAAACATTAAAAGTTGATCGAAGTGAATCTTCTATACCTTCCTCATTTGACCTCATACAAAAGTAAACCTTAACATGAGCTCTCAAACCTCAGAATTATTACATTTGAGACCCAGCTCTGTGGTTACCCTTTATATAAAAATCTTTTAATATCTATTAAGTTATACAAACTTACTCATTAATATGTACCATTTATCAAATGAATGTATCCATTTAACCCCATCCTGGAGTAGAAGGGAAAAAAACTCAGTTGTTGCATTTAATGTTTCTGTGTGTTACAGAATTTTACAAACATGTGAAAAGTTACTTTGACAACTGTATGCAATTAAGTGTACACTACTATATCTCTGATTTTAGAAGTGGACAAATTTCAGAACCAGTAAGACTTTGACTAATCTGGCAGCATTCTTTTCTTTTCTTTAGATTTGTAGCATTTAAAACTCAGAGTCTTAAATACATGACTGCATGCGCTCAAAGTAAGCCCAAAGCATGGAGTTCCACAGGCCTCTCTCCCAGGGCTCTGGAGAGACTTCTACCTCCATGTACTTTAGACAAAGGCCGCCTTTCCCTCCCTCCAGGCAGACACAGCCTGAGAGGTACAGGGTTCGGAAGTCATTCCTAGGCTGGATTTCAGTAGTTTTTCAGCAGTGCACTGACACAGTACTGAGGTTTTTCATAATATTTCATTTGAAAAGGCAGTTAGTTCACTAAAAATTTAAAAACAAATGGCTTAGAACATTCTGTCTCTCTCAAATGGATGAAAGCCTCTGCAGAGTTAAGAAAATGAACATGTTCTATCTGCTATCGCATCACTCTTGCTTCAGGTGATTTTCTAACCCAATGCATTTCATGACAAAGAGGTTTGTGGGTGTGACCTGCAGATACAAAAACATTAATCTCAGATGGGTGGAAGTGAGAAATAATGAAGACCATAACAATATAAGGAGGCTTTAATGTCTATAAATTAAAAAACAATTTTGTAAAGTTACCTTTAAGTTCTTGAGGAAAGTTTCAGCATGTTGAAGAGAGCCCTTGATATAAAAGGTGATCATCCCCGGGCAACCTGTGCACTGACGCTTGACCAGCTCATGCTGAGGATGAGAAGGCAGCCCTGTAGTCATAAAGTATAATGAATGTCTTATTTCAGAGTGAAACATGTAATTTCAGGACAACAACAACAACAAATCACTGTTCATTTAAATCAATGGCAAATTAGGCTAATAACAGGCTTTATGCCATGTTCACATCTGACCTCTTGTTCTGGCCCCTGTCTATCTTGTGAAAATGGTTCAGTCATGTCCAACTTTTGCAACTCCATGGACTATACAGTCCATGAATTCTCCAGGCCAGAATACTGGAGTGGGTAGCCTTTCCCTTCTCCAGGGGATCTTCCAAACCCAGGGATCAAAGCCTGGTCTCCCACATTGCAGGCAGATTCTTTACCAGCGGAGCCACAAGGAAAACCACATTTTGACCTATATTTTCTAGTCTCTCCTAGCTCTAGCCATGCCAGCTTTCTTTACACCAGTGGCACTGAACTCTTCTTTTATCTTGGGACTTTTGCACATGCTATCCCTTTAGCCTGAAACATTCTCTCCCACTCACTGCCCCCTTCCCTCTGTTAATTATATCCTCTGTAATTTCTCACTGAATATCTGTCTTATGCATCAGGCTAACACCCTGAAGAGAAAGCTATTTCTTTTGTTAGTAATTGGATCCCAGATCCCAGTACAAAGCCTGGCCTATGGTTTGCAATTGATAAACTTTTATTGAAGAAATATGAATTGCCTTGTCCAGGCACTTTTAACAAATGCTAACCCATTTCCTCAGGGCACAGTCCAAAACTTTTCTCCCTCTCTCCATTCAAAATACACACCAGTTAACAGCTCTTTACCTAGTGTACGCATTAGGGCATTAAGTCTCGTTTGTATTTCTGCCTTGGCTTACCTAAATGCCTTAAAGGCAGGGACCAAGCATAATTCTCCTTTACACCCAAGACTCTATGAATGCACACCTCAAAGGGGTTTAAAATAACTATTTACTTATGACCACCACAATATAAAAGTCTGGTAAAATAAATTCAAAGAGTAACATGTAAGTCTGCTAATGCACATTAGTACTTAAAGATTTGTGAAAAGTGAAGGAATTCCGAAAAAGGTAAGAGAATTTCAGGGGAATTTTGTTATCAAGTTTTAACTTGGTAAGTATGAAGTCTCAGTGTATATCAGATAAAAGTTAGAGCTAGTACAGAACAGCAGACTGATAAAATTATAAGCAAATCAACTGGAAAGTACAAGGTTGTAATCCTGGAATGTTGTTCAATCACTAAGTCGGGTCCAACTCTTCAAGCAGAGTCCAAGCATCCACTGGACTATTAGACAACTCTAGGCTAAACAGCACATCTATCTTCTTTACTATCAGACCCACATACAGCAGCACTCAATGATAAGCGGACAACAACAAAAAAAATACATGAAAGCACCTATCTTACAAATGTTACATAAACAGAATGCAAGGAATAACATGTAAAATCCTAGAGTAACCACATGTGCTTAGAAAGCAGATTAACATACCAGGATAAATAACCTTTTCCACCTGAGGATTCGACTCTAAAAACTGAGCAACTGCCATTCCATTTTCAAAATGCTTCTCCATGCGGACTTGTAGAGTCTTCAGACCCCGATTGCAGAGGTAACAGTCAATAGGAGATGGAACTGCTCCAAGAGCTGCAAAACGAATATGTCCTGGGTTAGTTTGAAGGTGAAGACAGACCCAGAAAAGCCTCTTGCCACTCTTTTTCATCATAGTGACTATGGGAAGCTAACAACAAAGCCCAACATTTGAGTTTTAGTGGGAAAAATTAATATATCAAATAAGAAACATGAGAATGAGGCATAAAACATACTTAGAGAAATGGGCTTTAAAATGAGAGGGGAAATGAATATCCTAAAAATGAAGTACAAACACAATCACATAAATTTTTCAAATGTGAACATCAATAGTCCTTTCCATGATTTTAATAAAAGGACACACTGTACATAGCTTAATCTTGTATTTCTTTGAAAGAGTATTAAAACACACAGAAAAAATAGCAGTTCAGCTTCTATTATTCCTGGGTGTTCTACCAACATTCTACTAATATTTAGCTTCTGTCTAAGGCAGCCTGTGGTTTCCCAGGCCTCAAGGATATATGCCTCATTCCTTCTTTTTATAAATGAAAGGAACTTAGTACACAATAAATTCTGGTTTCCTTCCTCAGTGCCCCCTTTTGTTGCTCTAACATTTATTCCCTAGAAGGGGATTTTTATTCCTAATTATACTGATCTCTGTCAAATCACATTGGTTAAAATCGAGTATTTTTCATTAAACCCTTATGGACACCTGAGATAGTAAACAATCTAAACAGAAAGCAGATATTTAGATATCTGTTGAAAAATACAAGTTTATATCTTAAGTGCCATTTAAAATTAGATATCATTCCAGATATAAAAGGTATAGTATAAGAAAGCCATCATTCCAAATGTTTTAAAAAAAAAAATTTCCATTGTCTTAAAACTAAAAATTCACTTGGGCTTTAACAAATTGTGATCAAAGTTGACATGGATTTGAAAAATAAGAAAACATCCCTTGGCCATGCTATAAAGCTCTATTATTCTATAATAAATAGTATTTTTATAACCCAATTTTTCTTTCCTCTAAAAAAATCAGAATTTTCCTCTATTCCCCATTTCTTCGTAAATTAGTGGAATGCTATCACTTCACAACACTTAGTGGAAATACAATATCAAATATAGTCACTGTGAGAGCACAAGGGGAAATTCAGACTTTTTAATACTTACAATTTTGTAAGAAACGGAGCCTATCATGAAGGCTCTCAGAATTCAGCGACACTAAGCCCATTACAACATCACTGTGGCCTAAAAACAAAACCAAAAAGCTTTAAGTTAAAAAACAGTGTATAAACATTATTCCTCAGCTTATAATTTCTAAAATTAGACTTTCACTTGAAAAAAATCTCTGGGGAAAAGCCTTATAGAATAAGTTTAAATACACTTTACTCAGTTTGGTAGTAGCAAAGGCTATATATAAAACAATAAAATTAAAATCCTATAAAATATAAGTGTTTCTTTGTAAGCTGTCAGCAGGATAAAATCTTTTACAGTAAATTTTAATCCTTTGCTGATGTATCATGAGCATAGTTTTGTCTGCTATAAACGAAGTCCTATATTTAATCAAAGGATGATACTCTAACTTTCTACCTGTGTTAGAGAAAATCTGTATAATAGTAGAAGAAAACGGATAAAAAGGATAAAGCCTTATGCCATTATCATCTATCCATGGAAAAGAATGAAGTGTAGACTATGCGTGTCTTACCATTCATGTATTTTGTTGCTGAATACATACAAATGTCAGCTCCCAGAGACAAAGGCCGCTAAAAGGAATTAAAAAAGGTTTTTATTTTAAATGGGAAATTACTTGAAAATATCCTGCATTACTTACCTATTTACTATTGTAAACTCCACCCCTATTTTAATTTTTCAAAAATACGTACATCTTAAAATTTTCCAGGACCTTTATTTACCTTTCCCTGATATCATCTTTCCCTGATATCATCTTTCCCTTTCCTCCCTCACACCAAATAAAACTACAAAAGTATTGGATTCATTATTCAATCCAAAGGCAGACGTTTTCTGGAAATAGCAGATAACGCAGGTCAACAGGCCTTCTGAACTTGTTTCTTTAGAGCAATTGCTGACTAACCCCTAAATTTATTACCTACAGAAGACATGCTGGCATTTTATGACTCAGTAAATACACAGAATGGTTGACACAAACACTTAGCAATTGTTATGTCAAGTAAATATAAAACTAATGTGCTTAGGTTTTTAATCATTAAAACCTTACAGAGTATGCTGTGGTTGTTCATTTTATTTGTCACGATCTTGACTCTTAATTACTCTTTTATCATTCTAGTTTTGTCAAGTGTAAAATCACTTGTACAGAAATGTGTTTAGATTGGTTTCCCTCACCCAATTTTCCTGCAAAGTAGTTCTTTAGTCTTAGACATCTTTATTTACAGTGAAAATTAATAACCAACTTATTCACTAAACAATATAATATCAACATCTTTTCATTTAAAATTTCTTTAAAATAAAGTGTGTGTACGTGCAGGTGTGTGTATGTGTGTGTGTTTAACCTCACCATTTGGAGGCTGGGGGACTTTTCATTTAAGTTCTCAAAAATAGGACATTTTAAGTAAAGTATTGCTCAAAGCACTCTCTACATATGTGTTTACTCATCTCTAAAGTGATGGGTCAAACTAGACAATGTGTGAAAACTGTTCCAGTGCTAACATTCTGTAAACCCTATGGTCAAAATGAAAAATAAAAGCCTGTAACTAACATCTGTTGATCTCATTATGCTCCAAAAATCATGTTAAATATTTCACATAACTTAGTGAAGCAGTGTTCAAAAATACTTCAACTCAGTAAAATCAGTATGTTTATGATTCTAATTGTACAGACAAGGAAAAGGAACTAAGAAAAATAAAATAGATCACTCAGATTTTAAAAACTGGTAGAGTCAGAACTCAGACTACCAGAATCCAGAGATTCTACTCTGAAACTTTATGCTGGTATGTCCATTTTGCCTTTTGTGAGACTTGCAGAAGATCAAGAAGACAAAAGGCAGGAAAATAAAGAACATACCCAGTTTTCATGAGGGTAAAACAAAGAGAGGATCTTTTCAGATTTGCTTTGTGGAACCAATGCCTGTGGTTGCCTAGGGACAGTGTGATTCTGATTAATTCAACTGGAATGAATCCAGATTGAAAATTGCAGTTCCTGGCAAATGGAATATGATGTGGGCTTCAGAAAAGTGGAAAAACTGGACCTATTTTAGTGACAGTAATATGAGGAAAAAAGGCCAAGCCTGATGAGTAACCTGGGCAGGCTCAAGCTAAAACAATTCATGCAATCTCTTTGAGAATATACAGGACTTATGATGACTCAGCCAGAGCAATCCTCTGCTGTATTAACTGCCCTACTCCAAGTGGTAGATAGAGTAAGGAGTGGGTATAAAAACACCCAGAGTGGAAATCACCTGGGACAAACAGATGATGCCAGGAGATTTTTACTTGGAAACAGACTGCTTTACTTGAGCTAAGAGTCAGCTGAAGTTGTATCACAAGCCAAAGGTAGACAGATGGCACATGAAACCATCTGAATACAATGTAACCAGGAAATGTGTTTCAGAAAAGAAAGATGAAACGCAGTAATGCCTTCTGAATAAAACAGACTAAGGTGAAAACAGCTTCGTGCAAACTCCCAGGGAGTCAGTCCCTCACATGGAGGCCTCAGTCCCTCACGTGGAGGCAGCAGCCTGGGCCAACTTCAGGGACCGATAACAGAAGAAGGGAATGTAAACTATTGAGCTTGTGAACATCAGCCTAATTGAAGAGCTGAAGAACATGAGCTGGGCTTTTAGGAACTGTATAGAATACAGGTGAACTACAGGAAGTGCAATAAGAATGACCACAAGGTACAGACAGAAAGTGGAGAAGGCAATGGCACCCAGTACTCTTGCCTGGAGAATCCCATGGACGGAGGAGCCTGGTAGGCTGCAGTCCATGGGGTCGCTAAGAGTCCGACACAACTGAGTGGCTTCACTTTCACTTTTCATTTTCATGCATTGGAGAAGGCAACGTCAACCCACTCCAGTGTTCTTGCCTGGAGAATCCCAGGGACGGGGGAGCCTGGTGGGCTGCTGACTCTGGGGTCGCACAGAGTCGGACATGACTGAAGCGACTTAGCAGCAGCAGCAACAGACAGAAAGTAAAGAGCAGGGAGATGGTAACTCCTAATAAGGAAAGGAAACAGATAGTTACTCAGGGGAAGAGAGGTAGAACATGTGGGGAAGTGGCAGACAACTAGGCAATTATAGAAAGATTCCCAAGATGATCTACCAAAAGGAGCAAAACAGAAAGGGAAAAGTACAAGGTAAGAAAGAAAGGGATTGAGGATGGATGGGAGGGTTTGAGTTGGGAAGAAATATATGAAAAGGGATAAGCAGGAAAATAATTTAAAAGGAGAACGATAAAGGAGCTGCACAGATACAAGGTGATACATAGAATAGGAGTTTAGGATACAAGTCAGGTAAAGATACAGAAGGAAGGTCTATGAAACATGAAGATAAGACAAACTAGAAAGAAGGAAGGGAAATGGAGAAATAAGATGTGTTTTTATCTGGCTAGCCTTGCAAATAAAAGGAAAAGAAAAGCTATACTCAGTGACATTTCCGTATACGATGGACACCTACAGGACTTATAATGACATGTATGTGTATATATATAAACACACAAAACTGATTTAGAACCAACACATAAACATTGAAGTCCCTACTATGTGTAAGGCACTGACATATACAATCATATAATAAGGGCAGGACTTCAGAGAGTTTACAAAGAACCTAAAAGCTTTAATGAAGATAATATTTAAAAAACACAAAGTTCCATACAATATACTAGCCTAGGGTTGAAAAAATATTAACTCATGGTAAGAAAGATCCAATTTCAATTCTTTGTCTAATCAATAATTGTGATTAGGTTTCATGTAACTTAATGTAAACAAGTCCTTCCTCTCCTAATTACAAGTACCTGTATAGTCTACCAATTATGCCAAAAATATTACTTTCAGTTACCTGAAAATATGCTGACATAAAAGTGTTATCCACAACCAAAATGATGTCTCCATGTTTATGGACCGTATGTGCACAGGCTTCAATGTCAATCATCTTCAAGATAGGGTTTGTGGGGGTTTCAATCCAAACAAGCTAAAACAATTTAGTAAATGACAACAGTTTGTAAAAATACACTACACAAACATATATCTCATGCACTGTAACCATCTGGGAGGCTACACGGGAAGACCATGGAGAATGAAGTTTAAAGGTCTGAATCTGAATCCTAGCCCCATAAATTTCTGAGAGGTCATCACAGCTAAGTAACTAACCCTCTATGTTCTCCCAATTTTTCATCTATACAATAAGATTGATATCATTTACTTTATACAGTAGTCATAAGTATCAAATGAGATAATGTACATATAAGCAGAAGAGCACTCAAGTTAATCACTTTAGACATACTCCAAAGTCTGGGAATTTTATCTCAAAGATAAAAGATTGTATAAGATTACATTCTGGAATTTTCAGTAAAGAGAACTATTTGATACCAAAAATATTACGACTAGTAACTTAAATAGTGTCAGATGCACTAGAAACTACAAAATAAGTCCCCAGAACCTAAAGAAGAGCATGGGTTTTGGAGTGAGGAAGAGAAGTGACACATACACAACAAAAAACCCGGCCAGAGCTCACTTAAGAGATGGTATCATACTATCTGTCTATTCAAAAACCTAGCACAATCCCCACATCATGTATGTTTGATAGTTATTGAAAAGACCAAAGAACAGAATTCTATTTGTTAAACAAGCTGCTACTATTTTGATTGACATTATCCACCGTGCTTTGCTTTGCTCAGTCGTGTCCAATACTTGACGACCCCACAGACTGTAGCCCACCAGGCTCCTCTGTCCATGGGAATTCTCCTGGTAAGAATACTAGAATGGGTTGCCATGCCCTCCTTGAGGGGATCTTCCCAGTCCAGGGATTGAACTCAGGTCTCCCACACTGCAGGCAGATTCTTGACTGTCTGAGCCACCAGGGAAGCCTGACAGTATCTACAGCTTTCTTTTAAAAAGGGTTAATGATTCTTTCTTCATTGCCTATATAAATGAGCAAGTGATCTGGCTTAACACTCATCCTATTTTAGAGTTTTACTATCGAAAAGATAGGGTAGTTAAAATAATGCATATTCTACAAGAGGATAATTATTTGAGAACCTATAAAAATTTATTCCTGGGTAAGAATTTATCATTCCCATTCATAATTTTAAAAAGTAATTAAAATAAAAATAAGTAAATAAATACAAAGTAGATTTTACCTAGACTTTAAAAATCTACTTTAAATGATGAGGCAGATATATCAGGGGGAAAAATGTATTAATTCAAGTTGGTAAGGAACCACTACATAAAGTTCTGCTGACAAGAATTAATATACACACAATTTGCTTTCCTCCCTTAGAAAGATTCAGACCATCTATTTTAATATCTTTTCTCCCAAGGAAGAAAAAAAAAAAAGTTCCTTTGAAAACAAACCTTAATCACTCAAAGAGCACCCTGGAGTTAATCTTCAAAGTAATTTGTATGAAAAAATTTTTTCTCTTTTTTAGCATTCACAGCAACATACTTTGAGTACAAACCTTTTAATTATTAGCAAAAAGTTGGAAAAGGCTAATACTTATAAAAGACGCTGGTCCTTCTTTTCCCCATGCAGAATTTCAATGAGATTCCAAGAAAGAATATCACATATGCCATTCATTCCTGCACAAAACACCTTCCAGTGGCATAGAAGCCTTCCCAGGACGGAGACTAAGGATTGCTTGTGGCCCTTCTGTGCGTCTGCTATTTTACTGAAGTATCCTTCAGAACCCTTAACGCTATGCTTTTTAGGATTTGGGAGTTTACAAGGTTCCTTTCTGTAACCCAAACTCTGCAATGACTTCTGTTACCAATACTAGCTTGGTAATGCAGTTAGGAATTGTCTGCTTTTGCTAACAAATTTTTTAACTGTCATCATGTATTGGGTACCATAATAAAGATTTAATATGCCTTATTATCTCTGGAGGAGGGCATGGCAACTCACTCCAGTATTCTTGCCTGGAGAACCCCATGGGCAAAGGATCCTGGTGGGCTACAGTCCATGGGGTCACAAAGAATTGGACACAACTGAGCAACTAAGCACAGCATATGCCTTATCTCATTTAATTCACCCAACTACGACTTCCCTGGTGGCTCAGATGGTAAAGCATCTGTCTACAATGCGAAAGACCTGGGTTTGATCCCCGAGTCGAGAAGATTCCCTGGAGAAGGAAATGGCAACCCACTCTAGTACTCTTGCCTAGAAAATCCTATGGATGGAGGAGCCTGGTGCAGGCTACTGTCCATGGGGTCACAAAGAGTCAGACACGACTGAGCGATTTCACTTTCACTTTCACCTTTTAATAAAGTAGGTAAAATTACCCCTATTTAGTAAATGAAAGAAATGAGACTTGGATTAAATAATTTGCCCATGATAATACACCAACTAGGATATAGAATTAGAATTTGAATCCCACTACCAAATGCATGTACCTAATCATTAGGCTACAGTATCCAACAGAAGTCAGACCTATCCTAATCTTGATGGCTTCCAGGAAAATTGGTTATTCAGATTTAAATTATGCCCTCAAGTAAACAGAAATGATGAAAATTTAAAAGTCACAAGGAAAAAGAGACAAACTGAAAACTGAGTTACCTTGGTTTCTGGTGTAATAGCTGCCTCTAGCAATTTGGTTTTGGAACAATCAACAAAAGAAATCTTTAATCCAAATTCAGTTGCCACCTGCCTGAAGTACCTGTTTGTACCTGAGGCAGAAGAGAATCAGATAAAATGAAAAAGAACATTGTATTTGGAAATATTCACTCCTTAAAAGTATAAACACTAAAAATATGAGGAAGTGTCAATCACCAATAAAGAAACAACCAAAAGCAAGTCTACTTTATTTGAACCTTCTTGTATGCTAAAGAATACACTCAGTTGCCCAGGTGGGTCCATGCGACCTCAGGGACTACAGCCCTTCAGGCTCCCTAGGCTCATGGGATTTTCCAGGCAAGAATATTGGAGTGGGTTGCCATTTTCTCCTCTAGTGGATCTCCCTGACCAGGGGATCAAACCTGCATTTTCTGCATTGGCAGGTGGATTCTTTACCACTGAACCACCTAAAGAAATATAGAGTTTTAAGCCATACTAAAGGATATAGGGCTTAAATTTTAAACTAAAAGTATCAGAGTCAAATAAAACACACTTGATACCCACACCAAGTGGCATGAAGCAGAAAATGTTTCTTAACAGTCTCTACTCTTCAAACATAAAGTGCCATGCTTCCTAAAACATCAATATCTTTTTCTAACAATTCCTTCCTAGTATTTAAATCTAAAATAAATGAACCAAAGTCAATGAAATGTTCAAAGTAAATTTTCAGACCGATTATACTTTGGTAATAGCAAAGAACTAGTTACTATCCTTTGTACTTTCTCAATCTTTTTGTTATGTGGTTCTGAAAGACTTAATAGAAAAATGAGATCATCTAAACCAAACAACTAGAGTTTTATAGTGAAAGAAGATAAATCATTCAATTCAGAATAGTTAATTTTATAAATACTGGTCTGGATATAAGGTTTATATATGAAAATTAAAGAAAAGTTTACCATTATTGACAGTGAACCAAAAAAGGAAAAAGAACTTTATCATCAAAGACTCACTAGACCTTTGGTAGACTGACCCTAGGTAATGTAAGATTGAAAAAGAATGTAAAGAATTGTTAAAAAAAAAATCAACAGCAATTTTCAAGATTTTGCACCTAGGTTTATCAAGAGGTTTTAATAGTGTATTATACTAGCATTTAAAGGTTTGTTTTTTCTATAATCTCAATTCATCAAACTATCATAGGGAGCTATGCTAAAATATAAAGCTTTTTACAAATTTCTGAGAGGGATGAGTATTAAGAGTAAGTCTCTTCCTTCAAAGAACTTACAGATTTAACTTGTTCAAATAGGAGATAGACAAAGTGATAATATTCTAGAAGTCATCTTTTAATTATCTGTAAGCACTTGGAATATATATGTACATATATGCAGAGTACATCATGAGAAACACTGGGCTGGAAGAAACACAAGCTGGAATCAAGATTGCCGGGAGAAATATCAATAACCTCAGATATGAAAATGACACCACCCTTATGGCAGAAAGTGAAGAAGAACTAAATAGACTATTGATGAACGTGAAAGAGGAGAGTGAAAATGTTGGCTTAAAGCTCAACATTCAGAAAACGAAGATCATGGCATCTGGTCCCATCACTTCATGGGAAATAGATGGGGAAACAGTGGAAACAATGTCAGACTTTATTTTTTGGGGTTCTAAAATCACTGCAGGTGGTGACTGCAGCCATGAAATTAAAAGATGCTTACTCCTTGGAAGGAAAGTTATGACCAACCTAGATAGCATATTCAAAAGCAGAGACATTACTTTGCCAACAAAGGTCCGTCTAATCAAGGCTATGGTTTTCCAGTGTTCATGTATGGATGTGAGAGTTGGACTGTGAAGAAAGCTGAGCGCCGAAGAATTGATGCTTTTGAACTGTGGTGTTGGAGAAGACTCTTGAGAGTCCCTTGGACTGCAAGGAGATTCAACCAGTCCATTCTGAAGGAGATCAGCCCTGGGATTTCTTTGGAAGAAATGATCCTAAAGCTGAAACTCCAGTACTTTGGCCACCTCACGCGAGGAGTTGACTCATTGGAAAAGACTCTGATGCTGGGAGGGATTGGGGGCAGGAGGAGAAGGGGACAACAGAGGATGACATGGCTGGATGGCATCACCGACTTGAAGGACATGCGTTTGAGTGAATTCTGGGAGTTGGTGATGGACAGGGAAGCCTGGCGTGCTGCAATTCATGGGGTCGCAAAGAGACATGACTGAGCGACTGAACTGAACTGAACTGATGTACATTTAAAAAAAATTTTTTTTTTTTTTTGCTGCTGTTTTGAAAACAAAAATCAGTCTTACTTAAAGATAAGGGCAAATAGTTTTCCTTACCTTCCCACTTACCACTTTATATAACTAGCATTTAAGCAATTTGGAATAAAAGTTCTTAAATTTGTATCCACAGATAGGCTACAAAGAGTAAGGCCCTTTGACCTTAAAATGATAAATGTTGAGTATAGTCTTAAGCACATTTTTTGGAGAAAAAGGTCCATAGCTTTCATGGGTTTTCAAAAGGGTCCCTAAAAAAAATCAAGGGGCATGGTGCTTAAGAGTTGGGTAGAGTGAAGCCCTTTGAGAATGACCTGGACTATAGACATTTTCACTGCAGGAAAAAATTTTAAATTATAGTAGAACATTATCTCTCTAAATACTACCTTCTCTAGAGCAGAATATGTCTCAAATAGGTTCATCCCAGCAGCTTAAATGGGATTCCCAGGTGGAGCAGCAGTAAGAACCCATCTGCCAATGCAGGAGATACAAAAGATGTGGGTTTGATCTGTGAGTAAGGAAGATTCTCTGGAGGAAAAAATGGCAATCCACTCCAGTATTATTGCCTGGAGAATCCCATGGACAGAGGAGTCTGGTGGGCTACAGTCCATGGGATTGTAAAGAGTTGGGCATAATTTAATGACTGAGCATGCGTGCAGCAGCTTAAATAAAATTATTATTAAGCAATCAGTCTTATAAGCAGTTCTGTGTTTCTGCTCCTCCTTTATCAAGTGTGGAGCAGCATGGAGGTGTTCATCATATTTTGAAAAGATAAACAATAATCCAAGTAGCAATATTAATATAACTTAGGACCCATTTTATTGTCTATAAAATAACAGCTGAAACAGCATGAATGAGAGAGGTCACCTACCTCCATACACATCATCCATACAAATAATTTGGTCTCCTGCTTTTAAGAGATGGGTAATGGTCACAGTGGCTGCTAAACCTGAAGCAAAGGCCAAACCTAAAATAAAAACCAAGCTAGAGTAAGCCAAAATGCCAGACCCAAAGGTTAAAAAACACCTACAGAACTTATTTGCATTACTTTAAATCCCTCTCTCTGCTGACTAAAGGACAACCATCACTACTGAGTCATCAGAAATCCCCTGACTAATACCATTACAAAATCCTCCTTTCTATTTCAAAAACAAAAAATACTTAATTCTGCTTTGGTTATAGCAACATCTCTCTGAAAAGCTTCAAAGAAATAATTGTTTACAAAATTCTGAGTCAAAAGATCAATTGCCAATTAAATTACAGTTTAAAAATATCAAACTCTAAAGAAATTTCAAATTTTAGGAACAGAGCTTAGATATGATTCATCCATTAACTATATGATATTCAATTGAGCAAACATTTTAACAAAATTCAAAATCATACCTGAGATGTGTCTTGTAAATTTAAATTTTATTTAAAAAAATGTTTTAATGTAGATTCTCTTCTAAACATATGTGCTCTGGAATCACATATTGAGCAAAAATAGTGAAATTGAACAATTAAAAAAAAAAAAAACTGGCACTGTACATTAGACCCTGTAAAGTAAAACATTCTACAAAATACAAATATACCACCTTGATGATAAAAAATCACCTGTGACTAATAGATGGAATATCCAATTAACTTGAAAAATGTAATTATTTCAAAACTTTCTCATAAAAGTTGAGGTTGGCATTGCAATTTTCTACTAGGCAGATTCACAGTCCAACCATGAATTCATATAGAAAGCTAATCTTGAAATCCAATTCAAAACAACCAAGCTGTTTTCTGCAACTAGCGTATGAACCCTCAGCTTTTATACCCTCTGTGGGAAATGTTCCCCGTACAGTATTAAATTTCAGAAATTTGGTGTTTAAAACATTCTCTCATCTAAAAAAAAAAAGAAACCCCAACAACTCATGTTAATATTTCTAATTCCTACACTCTTGCTGTGAGAAAACTCCTAAGACTCTTATTTTCTAACTCATTATTCTGCCCTCATTTAGTATCATTTGTATAAAAAATACAAAGATGACTTAACAGCCATTCACTCTATTCACTGAAAGAATACAAGATCTGAGGAGTTAATTCGTAATCTCTGAAAGCACAGTATGAAGGACACCTGGCTATTGCAAATGTTCCTTGGTCCTATTCTCAGGCCCCAGTAGCAGCTGACATGAGATTCCCTAGAACTTAGTCATCAATTCCTCATAATTTTAAAAGCCATTTATACTTTTTTTCCTATGGAATGACTATTCAAATCCTGTGTTAATATCTATATCGGTTGCCTTCTCATAAACTTGTAAGAGATTTTTATATTAAAAAAGTAGCTCTCTGCTTAAAAAAAAAAACAAACCACAATAGCAGGTGAATGAACCAGAGCATTAAAAAGTTTATGTTCTCATGCACGGTGTTATAAAACTTGGTTAATTTGTATCTATTTATATTGATAGCTCCAGGTGAAGAGTGAATTTACATGAATACTAAGTGACACATTCTGCCATTTTGCTTCTATTCAGATTTACTTTCACTTCATAGTTGCACATATACATTTGCAGTCCATTGTGCAACCTTGGGCAAATAATTCAATGTCTTAGAAAAATACGAGTTTTGAACTAGCTGATTTCCTTATTTCTTTCCAATCTACATTCTGTGCCTCTATGATTTTCTTTATACAAGTAAGAATGAATTCTAGATTTCACAAGCTTTGTAACGAAAATCACTTACTGTACTTAGCCCCATCCAGCGCCGCCACTGCTTTTTCCAAGCAATTCCGGGTAGGATTTCCAGAACGGCTATACTCAAAACCCTGAAGGAAAGAAGTCAGAGTTCACCTTAAGAGATTTAAATTTATTATCAGAGTCTTAACATGGACATCTCACAACTCCACAATTACCACAAGGAGTTTCTGTTGTTTATCTATGATGTATCTTGCCATTAGACACAAGAATGAGTATTATGTCAGCCAAACTGGATTAGAATTCTGTGTCTGCCACTTAGGAGCTATATGCCAATAGATAAGTTACTTAATATTTTCCAGAATCAATCTCTATACCTGTAAAATGGGAACAGATATTTAGTTCATAAAATTGACATGAAGATAAAATGAGATAATGTATAATAACTTCTTTGCATGATGCCTGGCATGTGCTAACCACTGGGATAAATGGGAGTTTTTATTATTAGCATTATTATTATGTTAGACTCATCTCTACCCATTAATCTAGGGGTATTAGGAAACAGGAATCACCTGAATCAACAAAGTAAACCTATTTCTAACCTGCATGTCATTTACTAAAAAATAAGTGATGTAAGTTCTGTTTAGCATCCAGCAGGAAGATATGCTTACAAATGCCTGAAGTTCAGGTCTTAGTTCAACAAAAGTGACTCAGAAAAGGGAGTCATTCTCAGCAAAACAGCTCTACACAATCCTTTTTTAAAATTTGCATTATATTCCTTTTACACATATGGTACTATACTAGCTGAAGTCACCCAGTCATTTTATTTGATTTATTTTTATTGAGGTATAGTCGATGTACAATATTACCTTGTTTCAGGTGTACAACATAGTGACTCACAATTTTTAAAGGTTATATTCCATTTATAGTCATTATAAAATATTGACTATATTCCCCATGTTGGTAGTATGTATTCTTATAGCTTATTTATTTCATATCATAGTATTTAACCTCTTAATCACCTGCCCTAACTTCCCCCTCCCCTTTCCCGCTCCCCACTGGTAACCACGAGGTTCTCTATATCTGTGAGTATGGTTTTTTCCTTGTTGTTGCTATAGTGACTAGTAAGTTTTATTTTTTAGCTTTCACATGTAAGTGATATCATATAGTATTTGTCAGTCTCTGTCTACATCCAGTCATTTTATTTAATCCTCACAACCTGCTCTGAAGAAACTAAAGCCAAATGTTACCAGGTTATGTCAGAGCCAGAATTCAAAACCAGGATTTAAACACTGACTAAAAATCCTATACATACTTTCCTTCTCCTGCTTCATACAGCACATGACAAAACATAAACACTTTTTACACCTCGTTCTGATTCAGGAGCTCCCAGTACTAATTACACACACATATGCGTGCATGTGTGCTAAGTCACTTCAGTCATGCCCAACTCTTTGTGATCCTATGGACTGTAGCCCACCAGGCTCCTCTGTCCACAGGGATTTTCCAGGCAAGAATACTGGCATGGTTTGCCATACTCTCCTCCTGAGGATCTTCCCAACAAAAACACATATATTACAAAAAGGTATATGCTTTATACATATAAATATATATATAATCTGTATATATATATTTCTGTATATATATATATAATCTGTATATATTTATTTAAGTTTTGTTGCCTTGTTTGTTGCCATGTTTTTGACAAACTGAGTAGACATATTTTATAGGGCTCCAGGATATCCTCATCACTCTCCACCATCACCTCCTTGATAGGACCTGCAGCTGTACTCCAGATGCAAAAAAACTGTTTGGAATCATGTGGCTACTGCCATGGAAAGGTAGCCCATGTCTTCCTAAATATTCATGGCAGAGATTTAACTTTGTGGAGAGAAAAGAAGCAAAAATTCCCACGCTATCACTCATTCAATAGTTTTCCAAATGGAACTGAAGAATTACATGCTTCTCATTTCAGTTCCTTGAGTTCTCTTTAGTGCTCTTAACTGATATATTAAAGACAGTAAGAGGAGTTTGGGGGGACTCCCCTGGTGTTTCAGTGGTTAGGACTCCCTGCTTCCACTGCAGGGGGCACAGGTTTGGTCCCTGCTTGGGGAACTATTAAGATCCCACTAGAAGCATGGCATGGTGGAAAAAAAAAAGAGGAGTTTGTGGATTTTATCACCTGGTTGACTCTCTGAAAACATTTAATTATTAATATCATAGCTAAATTATTAACTTTTGCATTAAATATTAAAGCTTGGGGAGCTACACATTCATGAAGGCTTACACTGGGAAGGAACTTGAAAGACAGATGGTGTACACATTTTGATTACAAGTTACAATAGCTCAAAGTATCCTAAACCAGTTGTAGAAATGCCCCTAGAACTCCACCTCTCAAAACAAAGGGCCATGTCTAAAAGAATTTCCTCAACTTATATAACACACTAAAGAGATGTTTGAAGTATTGATACAACCAAGGTTTTAGATCTACAAAGTTTATTTAGTTACGTTTGACACTGAACAACTCTTGAGTTAGGGTGCCAACCCTCTGCTCAGTGGAAAATCCATGTACAACTTACAGTCTGCCCTCCATATCTGAGGTTCCTACATATCTGTGCTTCTGCATCCCCACATTCAACCAACCACAGGGTGTGCAGCACTGTAGTAGTTACAATTGAAAAAAAAAAAAATGTATATGTGAACCCACACAGTTCAAACCCCTGTTGTTCAAGGACCAAGAGTAATTTCTTTTGGACCTCAGCAACTTTTAAATACTACAAGATCTATCAAGTACTCTACCGAAAAAGAAAAAGCTATATGATTAACACAGAGAGCTTTCTCATCTATGACTCTGGGTAGGTTCCTTTTCTATTAAAAAATATACAATACTTGTCCTGCGCTCTAATCTGGTTGTTAAGGATCAAATGGGAAAAACGTACATGTGAACACTGTGAAACTGCTAAGCAATTATAATGTATCATACCATATAGCTTAACTTACATATCAACAATTTACATGGCAGGTACTATTATTAAAACATTTATTTACACAGGATAAGTTAAATTACTTATAAGTAAGTAGATAAGTTAAATTACGTCCTCAAGATTGCCCAGCTCAGAAGAGGTGCTGTTAGAATTCAAACCTAGGGCCTCTGACTACGTGATTTATGCTCTTAATCACTAAGTCACACTGATGCAATGAGTTAGATTGTTGCTAACATAACTGTTGCTGCTGCTGCTGTTGCTGCTAAGTCGCTTCAGTCGTGTCCAACCCTGTGTGACCCCATAGAGGCAGCCCACCAGGCTCTCCCGTTCCTGGGATTCTCCAGTCAAGAGTGTACAGCACAGTGTGGATTAAAGCCCAAGAGTGGGTGGTGCTCTAGAGCAAGAATGAATCCCAGCTCCATTACAATGGCCTTTGCAATAGACGCCTAACATCCCTAAACCTCAGGTTTTTCATGAGAGAAATGAGAACTTAGTTCAGAATAGAATTGCTGTAAGGATTATCTGAGGTAGTATATGTAATATGTATGATATAATATAGGTATGTACTGATACCTGGCATACAAGCAGTACTCAATATCTATTAATAACTATTGGAATAATATTGGGAATTAATAGCTATTGGGAAGGCTCTTGATTCCAGGTGAGTTATGACTTAGTTTTTTTAAGTTGACTTCTTACTATATCTTTATAATTTTTGTTGCTTACGGTAACTCAAGGAAGTTATGATAATTTTGACCTGCAAATCTGCCCTAATCACATGAATATCAGTCCAAATCTATACAGCAAGTTAGACAAACTGTTCCCTCTAGTCCTGCTTATCAAAAGAAATATGATCACTGAACCATCCAGTACAAAGCTTTATTACAAGGAGGTTTACAAGTATCATCCTTACAGTAAATATTCTTCGTGATAATACACAAATTACACCTTACAAATTACTTGCGTGCTTCTTAATTTATAAGCCATCTCTCTTTTACCGCCCAACACTGGACCGCCCCAAACAGACCCAGCTCACCGAGTGCTGGCCAGGAGCCCCTTGCTTGAACGTGGTGGACAGCGAGATGGGGGGCACTACAGCTTGGGAGGTCCATTGCTCAGGTTCTTGGCCCACGTGGATGGCCTGCGTAGCGAAATGCTGGAACCTAGGCAGGAATCCGTGTGGGGAGGCTTCTTTTTCCTGCATGCTGAACTGCGAAGAAAGGAAAGAGTAAAAGAGCGAGGAAGATAAAACTATGAAACTGATGCGTCAGGACTTGAAAAAGACGGAAGAATCAGGTGAATGGGAGGTAAAGGTACTCAAGGGGAACCAGCACCGAGGCACAAGAGCCGAACCCTACCCCACCGTAGCTGAGAGTTTATTAACTGGCCGGTAGCGTTGCTTCACCCTGGGGCGGAACCAGCACGACCCAATGAGCGCAGGCCCCAAAGCGGCCCCCGCTTCTCATTGGTTGGCAGCAGAGGCGTAGCCTGGAGAGTCACCGCCAAAGCTCTTCCCGGTGCAGGCTGTGCAGTGAGTGAGGTTGGAGTCTCTGTTACCCCCTTGGCATTGGTTCCTGCGGGTGAAATTCCTGAGTCCTGACCCTGGGAAAACTTCCTTGCTGGCTCCTGTGAGCCACCCGGGCGTCTCTGTGACCTCAGACCAGAGGTTCACGGGAGACGAGGAGAAAACCTGGCTTGACATTGAAACCCAATAACCTGAAAAGAGGCCACACAGATAGCCTCCTCTTAACTGCCCTTGCCTGGACCCTTCCCGACCTCCACCTACCACCTTTTGTCCTGAGGGCGGTTCCGAAGGACGCAAGCGACAAAGTGGAGATCGGTGACGAAAACGCCAGCCCAAGCTGCCAAATGCGCAACTTGGGTTCTGGTTAACAGCGGGCAGCCTGCCTTTGAAAATACGCTGAATTCTGTAATGACCCAGTACTTAACGTTGATTGAAATCGGAGTGAGAGTCGTATTTTAAAGTAATAGTAAAGCTACTGTAGAGAGGATCTCTAAGCAAAACTCTGGCAGCTTTCTAAGAGCTATTCAAACATCATTATCTTTTGAAGTACCCAGAGAAACCTCTCTCTGATGGAATACAAAACAAAGTGTGGCTGTGAAAAACTTATTGGAGCCTTAAATCCTTAGACAGAATGCCTTCATTGTTACACAATTGACAGTAACATGCTGGTAGGAATGGAAGTTGTCCTGGGTCGCAATTTATTCACCTGTATCCACAGCCCTACTCTCTCAAAGATCACTCCTCTAAAAAACAAGTCTCCAAAAAAAAAAAAACAAGTCTCCTTATTCCCTGAACAATACAGACTTGACCTATTTAGTGTGGCTACTATTTTCTAGGACTAGGGAATTTAGAAATACTTCTCTTCCTGCAAAGTATTAGCTAAATATCTGAAACTTTATTAAACTAATTAAGGAAGAAGAGAATACAGAATAAATGGCTCTTAAAATTTTACTGAAAGGACTGAGGCAATTTGCTTTTCAAAATAACCTTCGGGATACAGCCATTAAGCACTGGAGAGTAGTGCCTAAGGACCTGCAAATTTTTAAGAAAACAGGCAAAATTTTTAGCCCTGGGGGAAAAATGAATGGACTCCAAAGCACTAATAAATATTAATGTATATTTAATTAACATTTTTCTGTTAAAAATATATCAACTGCAACTCATCTTAAGAGTTATATATAGCTGTACATGCGTATGTTTTTATGTGATATGAATCTTAGGGACCAGGAGGGTCCTAATTAGCTTATCTCCTAAATGAGCTTACCTCCTAATGTCTGTGAACAAACACTGAATTTCATAAATATGGATATTTAGTATTACCATTAAAAAATTCTTTTTTAAAAGACACTAATATAAATGCTCTAAATCAAGCCTTTTTCACTCTCATAAATTGAGAAAACCTTAATAGGCAGCAGCTCAGTATTATGTTGGAGAAGGCGATGGCACCCCCACTCCAGTAGTCTTGCCTGGAAAATCCCATGGACAGAGGAGCCTGGTAGGCTGCACTCCATGGGGTTGCAAAGAGTCGGACACGACTGAGCGACTTCACTTTCACTTTTCACTTTCATGCATTGGAGAAGGAAATGGCAACCCACTCGAGTGTTCTTGCCTGGAGAATCCCAGGGACGGGGGAGCCTGGTGGGCTGCCGTCTATGGGGTCGCACGGAGTCGTACACAACTGAAGCGATTTAGCAGCAGCAGCAGCAGTATTATGTATCAAGTATTCCCATGACTTAATCACTTTACTTGTAGGAATTTATCCTTCAAACGTATTCCCGTATGTGTGTAAGGATGAATAAAGATGTTATTCATACCTATTGTTGCTATTTTAAAAGAAAAAGAATGGAAAACAGCTTATGTATCCATCCATGGGAGACTGCTGTGTGAATGACACAATTCTATGAGGGGTACAGTATAGTTGAGAAGCAGGAGATTGATCTGAGTTAGTGTGTCATGATCTCTAACTTCTGAGACAGCAAAGCAAGGTGCAAAGCAATGTGTATATTATGCTCCCACTTTTTCAAGAGAGTTTATACCATGGTGCATTATTTTTAGAGGAACATACATAATTTAATGGACTTCCCAGGTGGCTCAGTGGTAAAGAATCCACCTCCTGTGCAGGAGCCACAGGAGGTGAGGGTTCTATCCCTGGATCAGGAGGATCCCCTGGAGGACAGCATGGCAACCCACTCCACTATTCTTGCCTGGAGAATCCAGGGAAAAAGGAGCCTAGCAGGCTACAATCCATGGGATCACAAAGAGTCGGACAGGACTGAAGCGACTTAGCGTGTAATTTAATATGTGTAAAAATCATTCTGGTAGTTTAAATCATGGATCTGCAGTAAAAAGATAACTTTCTAAAGATAACGTTTTATTTGCTTTTGTGTTTAAGTTTTATACCATGGGCATATGCTACCTTTTAATAATAAAATTAATACCAGCCATCCTAATTTGAAAATGGCAGTTAAGTTATTTAGAAAAAAATTTAAGTGAAAAGAAAACAGCTACTTTAAATATAGTAAATGCTATATAGTTTGGAGTCTGTGCTAATTTTTCATGTAAATTAGCTCATGAACAGCAAAACAGCATTATAACACTGAAAAAAAGATTAATTCTTCTTGGGGTAGGATTCTACATGAATGGGTTTTTTTTGGAAAAAATAGGAGATTCCTTATTTTTTACATTTCTTTCATTACACAAAGCTCACTAATATTTTTATAATAAATACTTTTTACACACTATGAAAATAGCGTTGTCATTAAAGTCAGGCTATGGATAAAGATATTGTGACAGGACAGTGAAAACAGTAAAGACCTGGGAGGGATGTTTCTGACTGTAAAGCATAAATATAGGCAGTGTTTAGATCTGTTTTGTTTTACCTCAAAGGAAACAAAATTGCTCTTCCTTGGCTTTTGACAATGAAGTTTATGAGAAGGCAATTTGAGGCTCAGGGAGAGGAGAAAGACATTACAACACAAGTCCTTAATTCGGGTTTTGTATATCATTACAGGGGGCCAAAGCCCTGAGGATATCACGTATGACACCTACTTTTGTTTGCTAGTAAAAAATACTTTTTTCAAAATAGTAACAGAAAATCCCTTACTCTGGTTTTGATATGAAATAATTGAAAGTGATAAGTCTTGAGAATAAGTCTAAATACTCTTTATAAAATTATTAAATTTGGTATCAAGAGAAACACTGGAGATCGAGTTTCTAATACAATTTCTTTGTTTTAGTGATGAGATGAAAAATGTTATGGCTTGCTCTTGCTGACATGTACAGTGAGTATCTAATCTGATAATAAACAGAGTCTTAGATATTTGAATAATAAAGTAGCCTATAAATCAGTATAGATTATAAATCATTATAGTTGAATGGTTCTATGAAGACCTACAAGACCTTTTAGAACTAACACCCAAAAAAGGTGTCCTTTTCATTATAGGGGACTGGAATGCAAAAGTAGGAAGTCAAGAAACACCAGGAGTAACAGGAAAATTTGGCCTTGGAATATGGAATGAAGCAGGGCAAAGACTAATAGGGTTTTGCCAAGAAAATGCACTGGTCATAGCAAATACCCTCTTCCAACAACACAAGAGAAGACTCTATACATGGAAATCACCAGATGGTCAACACAAAAATCAGATTGATTATATTCTTTGCAGCCAAAGATGGAGAAGCTCGATACAGTCAGCAAAAACAAGACCAGAAGCTGACTGTGGCTTAGACCATGAACTCCTTATTGCCAAATTCAGACTGAAATTGAAGAAAGTAGGGAAAACCACTAGACCATTCGTGTATGACCTAAATCAAATCCCTTATGATTATACAGTGGAAGTGAGAAATAGATTTAAGGGCCTAGATCTGATAGATAGAGTGCCTGATGAACTATGGAATGAGGTTCGTGACATTGTACAGGAGACAGGGATCAAGACCATCCCCATGGACAAGAAATGCAAAAAAGCAAAATGGCTGTCTGGGGAGGCCTTACAAATAGCTGTGAAAAGAAGAGAAGCGAAAAGCAAAGGAGAAAAGGAAAGATATAAACATCTGAATGCAGAGTTCCAAAGAATAGCAAGAAGAGATAAGAAAGCCTTCTTCAGTGATCAATGCAAAGAAATAGAGGAAAACAACAGAATGGGAAAGACTAGGGATCTCTTCAAGAAAATCAGAGATACCAAAGGAATATTTCATGCAAAGATGGGCACAATAAAGGACAGAGATGGTATGGACCTAACAGAAGCAGAAGATATTAAGAAGAGGTGGCAAGAACACACAGAAGAACTGTACAAAAAAGAGCTTCACGACCCAGATAATCATGATGGCGTGATCACAGACCTAGAGCCAGACATCCTGGAATGTGAAGTCAAGTGGGCCTTAGAAAGCATCACTATGAACAAAGCTAGTGGAGATGATGGAATTCCAGTGGAGCTATTCCAAATCCTGAAACATGGTGCTGTGAAAGTGCTGCACTCAATATGCCAGCAAATTTGGAAAACTCAGCAGTGGCCACAAGATTGGAAAAGGTCAGTTTTCATCCCAATCCCAAAGAAAGGCAATGCCAAAGAATACTCAAACTACCGCACAATTGCACTCATCTCACATGCTAGTAAAGTAATGCTCAAAATTCTCCAAGCCAGGCTTCAGCAATATGTGAACCGTGAACTTCCTGATGTTCAAGCTGGTTTTAGAAAAGGCAGAGGAACCAGAGATCAAATTGCCAACATCCGCTGGATCATGGAAAAAGCAAGAGAGTTCCAGAAAAACATCTATTTCTGCTTTATTGACTATGCCAAAGCCTTTGACTGTGTAGATCACAATAAACTGTGGACAATTCTGAAAGAGATGGGAATACCAGACCACCTGATCTGCCTCTTGAGAAATCTGTATGCAGGTCAGGAAGCAACAGTTAGAACTGCACATGGAACAACAGACTGGTTCCAAATAGGAAAAGGAGTACATCAAGGCTGTATATTGTCACCCTGTTTATTTAACTTGTATGCAGAGTACATCATGAGAAACGCTGGACTGGAAGAAACACAAGCTGGAATCAAGATTGCTGGAAGAAATATCAATAACCTCAGATATGCAGATGACACCATCCTTATGGCAGAAAGTGAAGAGGAACTAAGAAGCCTCTTGATGAAAGTGAAAATGGAGAGTGAAAAGGTTGGCTTAAAGCTCAACATTCAGAAAACGAAGATCATGGCATCTGGTCCCATCACTACATGGGAAATAGATGGGGAAACAGTGTCAGACTTTACTTTTCTGGGCTCCAAAATCACTGCAGATGGTGACTGCAGCCATGAAATTAAAAGACGCTTACTCCTTGGAAGGAAAGTTATGACCAACCTAGATAGCATATTCAAAAGCAGAGACATCACTTTGCCAACAAAGGTTCGCCTAGTCAAGGCTATGGTTTTTCCTGTGGTCATGTATGGATGTGAGAGCTGAACTGTGAAGAAGGCTGAGCACCGAAGAATTGATGCTTTTGAACTGTGGTGGTGGAGAAGACTCTTGAGAGTCCCTTGGACTGCAAGAAGATCCAACCAGTCCATTCTGAAGGAGATCAACCCTGGGATTTCTTTGGAAGGAATGATGCTAAAGCTGAAGCTCCAGTATTTTGGCCACCTCATGTGAAGAGTTGACTCATTCGAGAAGACTCTGATGCTGGGAGGGATTGGGGGCAGGAGGAGAAGGGGACGACAGAGGATGAGATGGCTGAATGGCATCACTGACTCCATGGATGTGAGTCTGGGTGAACTCTGGGAGTTGGTGATGGACAGGGAAGCCTGGCGTGCTGTGATTCATGGGGTCGCAAAGAGTCAGACACGACTGAGAGACTGATCTGATCTGATAAATCATTAAGGTGCATTCCACAATAATATAAAAGGAACAGAATATGACTGAAAAATGCAATGAAGTACCATCTGGGGCATTTTAACAATGAAGCTCCTGAGTTTGGGAGTCAGAATCCTTGAGTTTGAAGCTTAGTTCTAGCACCTGCTATCTATGTAACCTTGAGGAGTCAATTTACTGAATCTCTAAATCTCAGCTCCTCCTTTGTAAAAATGATAAAAATAATAATACTTTACAGTTTTCAAAAGTTAAATCCTTAGAAGCTCATGGCAGACCAGGATAGGATGTGTGGCAAGTAGACCAAGTGGGTAGCACTTAGGTCAGAAAGCTACGTTTTGATGTTTTGATATTTCAGTTTCTTTGCAGAGGTATACTACACATAGGCCATGTATTCCAGGGGAGAAAGTTGATGATGTCTTTTTGCACAGCTCACAGAGATAAGATAAGAGTGACAGGTGACTTGAACTATTCAAATGGGCCGAAGTCTTGTTCAACTTATAATACAGCAGTTAAAGAGCTCTTGACTTTCTTGCTAGCAATTTTATGTCATAGGGAAAACATTTTAGGGGGAGTTCTTCAAGTTTCAGGACTGTCTTGGCTCACTGGCGGCTGATGACACACCACTAAATAGTTCCACAGATTTCCAAACATGGAAAGACTAACCTCAATTGAGAACTATGACTAGAGGAACCAAGAGACAGCTCTGAATTTAATCGTACCAACAGGAGAATGGATTGGTGATGAAGACATACAGAGAACTTTGGGAAAAAATGACCTGTTATCCTGAAGATTCTGTTATCAAAGGAATGGAAAGCAAGATATTTAAGATATACTTCCTAGACCAAACTTCCCCGAACCATGTCCCTAAGAATGTCTATATAAAACAAATGGCTTGTGGCCAAAAACTGTTTTGGAAACACTACACACTTAATCAGCCATCTTTAGAGTTATATACTATTAGCATAATAAAGGATCAGATAAATCTTAGAATAGGAAACCAAGTATCAAACATTTCAAAAGAGATGACTCTTCTCCATCAGATCAGATCAGATCAGTCGCTCAGTCGTGTCCGACTCTTTGCGACCCCATGAACCGCAGCACGCCAGGCCTCCCTGTCCATCACCAGCTCCCGGAGGTCACTCAGACTCGCATCCATCGAGTCAGTGATGCCATCCAGCCATCTCATACGCTCTCTTCCTCTGGCATATCTTCCATTTCTGCTGTAATAGTTTTCTCAACAGTAATTTTAAAAGATAAAAACATAAAATTTTAAATTTAAAAATAAATAAGAAGAGCTTCTCGGAATAGGCTTTAAACTACAGACATACCTCAGAGATACTGTGGGTTCAGTTCTAGACCACCAGGATAAAGTGAATACCACAGTAAAGTAAGTCACACAAAATTTTTGACTTCCTAGTGAATATAAAACTTTTACTTACACTCTAGTCTGTTACGTGTGGAAGAGCATTACATCTAAAAAATAATGTACATACTTGATTTAAAATACCTTATTGCTAAAATACGCTGATCATCATTCAAGCCTTCAATGAGATGCAATCTTTTTGCTGGTAGAGGATCTTGTCTTGAGGTTGATGGCTGCCAACTAGTCTTGGTGTGGGTTACTGAAGTTAGGATGGCTGTGGCAATTTCTTAAAATAAGACAGCAATGAAGTTTGCAGTATCAATTAACCCTTCCTTTTGTGAATGATTTCTCTGAAACATACACTGCTATTTGATAGCATCTTACCCACAGCAAATATTCTTTCAAAATTGGATCCAATCTTCTCAAACCCTGAGCAATCTCAAAGTCAACCATGAGAGTTGGAATCAACTTCTTTCACAGTCCTGTTAATGTTTGCATTTTGACCCCTTCTCATGGATCATTAATGTTGCTAATGACATCCATTCTGGGACTTCCATAGTGGTTCAGTGGCCAAGACCCATGCTTCCATTGCAGTGACACAGGTTTGATCCTTGGTCTGGGAACTAAGATCCCACATGCTATGCAATGTGGCCAAAAATAAATAAATAAAATAATCTTTTTCAAAAAATTACATCCATTCTATACATAATAGTTTGCATCTGCTAATCCCAAACTCCCAATCCATCTCTCCCCAAACTCCAACCTGTAGGCAACAACAAGTCTGTCTTCTATGGTTCTGTTTCTTAAATAATAAGTTTTTAAATACAAAATTACTCCTTGATCTATGGGCTTCAGAAAGGATGCTGTGTTAGCAGGCACAAAACAACACAAATCTTGCTGTTTATCTCCATCAGGGTTTTTAGATTACCAGGTGCATTGTCTATGAACAGCATTATTTTGGAATAATCTTTTTTTCCCCCTAAGCAGTAAATTTCAAAAAGTGGGCTTAAAATATTCAGTAAACTATGGCGTAAATAGATATGCTAAGCATCTAGGCTTTGTTGTTCCATTTATAGAACACAGGGAACAGCTTTAGCATAATTCTTATGGGCCTAGGATTTTTGTTAAATGAGCATCAGCTTCAGCTTCAAGTCACCAACTACATTAGGCCCTAACAAGAGTCAGCCTGACCTTTGAAGCTTTGCAGCCAGGCTTTGACTTCTCCTCTTTACCTATGTAAAAGCTCAGATGCCAACATCTTTCAATATAGGCTGTTTCAGTCTACATTGAAATATAAGGCTGTTTCATCTTACATTGAAAATCTGCTATTTAGTGTTGCCACTTTTATATTTATTTTAGCTAGAGCGTCCAGATAACTTGTTGCAGCTTCTACATCAGCACTTGTTGCTTCCCTTGCGTTGTTATGTTATGGAGATGGCTTTTTCCCTTAAATCTCATGAATTAACCTCTGCAAGCTTCAAACTTTTCCTCTGCAGCTTCCTCAGCTCTCTCAACCTTCACAGAATTGAAGAGGAAGACCTTGAAGAGAGTTAGGGTCTTTCCCTGGTGGCTCAGACATAAAGAATCTGCCTGCAATGCAGGAAACCTAGGTTTGATCCCTGGGTGGGGGAGATGTCCTGGAGAAGGAAATGGCTAACCATTCCAGTATTCTTGCCTGAAGAATTCCATGGACAGAGGAGCCTGGTATAAATCTATATATATCTATAAATCTCAGCTCAAGGTTTCCCTCTGCTGGGCTACAGTCCCTCTTCTGCACACCCACTTCAGTATCCTTGATCAGGTGCTACTGCATGCTCCTGCCTGTTTCCTTTTCAGTTCACCTTGTACTTTACAGGCAGAATTATTCTTCTAAAATGCAATTTTGATCATGTCAGCACTTTCAGGCACTTCTCTCAAGAAAGGACTTCTATCTGCACTTTGTCCCTAGAGCTGTACATACATGTGTGACAATGAACAACACTGAGCTATACTCATTCTTCACTGATATATTCGTTCAACAAACAACCATTCAGTGACCATTATGTGCAAGCATAATGCTTTGTATTTGCTTAAGTCTCTTATTATGTGTTACCTAGGCTATCTATTCTATACATTGTATCCTCCATTCTAGCAGGAATAACTTTGAAAATGAAGATGCAAAACTGATTATGATATGTCCTGACCAGAAAATGTTTAAATTACTTCACCTGGCATCTATAACCCTTGTATCTTGCCAGTCCTTACCCCTCCCCAGCCACACCAATCCATGTCCAGTTCCTTGAATGTGCCAATACACTTTCATGATTATGGGTTTTCATACATATTGTTTCTCTAGTTTCTTAGTTGGTAAAGAATCTGCCTGCAATGAAGGAGACCCGAGTTCCATCCCTGGGTCAGGAAGATCCCCTGGAGAAGGGAATGACTACCCACTCCAGTATTCTTGCCTGGAGAATTCCATGGACAGAGGAGTCTGGTGAGCTACAGTCCATGGGGTTGCAAAGAGTCAGACATGACTGAGCCACTAACATACACACATGCCTATTGTTACCCTGGAATTATATTCCCCTTTCTTCACCAGATGAGCTAGCTGCTTTAGGTTCCATAAATCTCAGCTCAAGCTTTCCCTCTTCTGGCAAGATTTATCTGAGAATACTGTCCCCAGAGTTGGTTTCCATCTCGCAGATGTGACTTCTATAAAAATTCTTATTGTTTTTATTTGAAATTGCTTGTTTAAATGTCTTTTGCTGGGTTACATGTTCCTGGAAGGTAGGCAGCAGTATCATCATGTCACCAGCTCCTAGCTTTGAATCTGGCATACAGAAAATGTTCAATGAATATTTGTTAAATGACTGAATAAATGTTAGGCAATTGAGGAAATACCAAGATTTCATTCTCTCCTTCAAGAAGTCTGAAACATGTAAGTAGTGGAAGCACACCAGTACTCTCATACTATCTATTATGTTGTTTATTTGTTTCAAGTGAAGAAAATTCTTTATAAAATAACTTTGTTCCCAGATGAATTATTAACCAGGATACTATAAAAATCTATTGATATATCCATAAATCTCTTGAGGCCTACTACTGCAGTGATTTTTCTGAAGGATAAATCTCACCTTAGAAAGAAGGGAATATGAAGCTGGAGGGATAGTTGTTAAGAAATAAGGGAAAATGGAAGAGTAGGAAAAGGAAATTAGCAAGTTAAGGTGTTCTGCCTATCACTGCAGTTCAAGAAAAGAAGAAAAACATAATATCAGCAGCTACTCCTAAGTCTTCTGTATTCAGATTTTTACTCATAAACAAGAAACACTTTGTCCTCTACCTGACTACCTTATCTAATCACCAAAAATGAAATGATTCAACCCTTAAGATGGTTGGGTAAATATATCCAGTTATATGTAGGCCCTGTTGAGCTCCTATTATAATGCTTTTCATTAGAAATAGTCTTGAGGACTTCCCCAGAAGTCCAGTGGTTAAGATTCTCCCCTACCAATGCAGGGGGTACAGTTTGATCCCTGTTCAGTAAACCAAGATTTCACATGCTTCACAGCCAAAAGATAACATAAATAAGAAATAGGCCTGAAAGTGAAGGTCTCTCGATTATAATTCCATGGGCAGTTCAGTTCAGTTCAGTCACTCAGTCATGTCACATATTTTTGACCTGTGGACGGCAGCATGCCAGGCTTCCCTGTCCATCACCAAATCCCAGATCAGATCAGATCAGATTAGTCACTCAGTCATGTCCGACTCTTTGCGACCCCATGAATCGCAGCACGCCAGGCCTCCCTGTCCATCACCAACTCCCGGAGGTCACTGAGACTCACATCCATCGAGTCAGTGATGACATCCAGCCATCTCAGAGCTTTCTCAAAATCAATGTCCATTGAGTCAGTGATGCCATCCAACCATCTCATCCTTTGCTGCCCCCTTCTCCTCCTACCTTCAATCTTTCCCAGCATCAGGGTCTTTTCAAATGAGTCAGTTCTTCGAATCAAGTGGCCAAAGTACTGGAGTTTCAGTATCAGTCCTTTCAATGAATATTCAGGACTGATTTATGTTAGGATTGACTGCTTCAATCTCCTTGCAGTCCAAGGGACTCTCAAGAGTCTGCTCTAACACCACAGTTCAACAGCATCAATTATTTGACACTCAGCTTTCTTTATAGTCCAACACTCACATCCATACATGACTCCTGGAAAAACCATAGCTTTGACTAGATGGACGTTTGTGTGCAAAGTAATGTCTCTGCTCTCTGATATGCTGTCTAGGTTGATCATAACTTTTCTTCCAAAGAGCTAGTGTCTTTTAATTTCATGGCTGCAGTCACCATCTGCAGCGATTTGTGAGCCCCCCAAAATAAAGTCTTCCACTGTTTCCACTGTTTCTCTGTCTATTAGCCATGAAGTGATGGGACTGGATGCCATGATCTTAGTTTTCTGAATGTTGAGTTTTAAGCCAGGTTTTTCAGTCTCCTCTTTCACTTTCATCAAGAGGTTCTTTAGTTCTTCACTTTCTGCCGTGAGGGTGGTGTCATCAGCATATGTGAGGCTGTTGATATCTCTCCTGGCAATCTTGATTCCAACTGTGCTTCATCCAGCCCCACATTTCACAAGATGTACTCTGCATATGAGTTAAATAAACAGGGTGACAATATACAGCCTTGACGTACTCCTTTTCCTATTTGGAACCAGTCTGTTGTTCCATGTCTAGTTATAACTGTTGCTTCCTGACCTGCATACAGATTTCTCAGGAGACAGGTCAGAAGGTCTGATATTCCCACCTCCTTATGAATTTTCCACAGTTTGTTATGGTCCACAGAGTCAAAGGCTTTGGCATAGTCAATAAAGCAGAAGTAGATATTTTTCTAGAACTCTCTTGCTTTTTTTTATGTTCCAAGGATGTTGGCAATTTGATCTCTGGTTCCTCTGCCTTTTCTAAGTCCAGCTTAAACATCTGGAAGTTCCTGGTTTATGTACTGTTGAAGCCTGACTTGCAGGAATTTGACCATTACTTTACTAGCGTGTGAGATGAGTGCAGTTGTACAGTAGTTTGAACATTCTTTGGTATTGCCTTTCTTTGGGATTGGAATGAAAACTGACCTTTTCCAGTCCTGTGGCCACTGCTGAGTTTTCCAAATGTGCTGGCATATTGAGTGGAGCACTTTCACAGCATCATCTTTCAGGATTTGGAATAGCTCAACTGGAATTCCGTCACCTCCACTAGCTTTGTTCATAGTGATATTTCCTAAAGCCCACTTGACTTCACAATCCAGGATGTCTGGCTGCAGGTGAGTAATCACACCATCATGGTTGTCTGGATCATGAAGATCTTTTTTGTATAGTTCTGTGTATTCTTGCCACCTCTTCTTAATATCTTCTGCTTCCGTTAGGTATACACCATTTCTGTCCTTTATTGTGCCCATCTTTGCATGAAAATTTCCATTGGTATCTCTGATTTTCTTGAAGAGATCCCTAGTCTTTCCCATTCTGTTGTTTTCCTCTATTTCTTTGCACTGATCGCAGAAGAAGGCTTTCTTATCTCTCCTTGCTATTCTTTGGAACTCTGCATTCAGATGGGAATATCTTTCCTTTTCTCCTTTGCTTTTCACTTCTCTTCTTTTCACAGCTATTTGTAAGGCCTCCTCAGACAGCCATTTTGCTTTTTTGCATTTCTTTTCCATGGTGATGGTCTTGATCCCTGTCTCCTGTACAATGTCATGAACCCCCATCCATAGTTCATCAGGCACTCTGTCTATCTGATCTAGTCCCTTAAATCTGTTTGTCACTTCCACTGTATAATCATAAGGAATATGATTAAGGTCATACCTGAATGGTCTAGTGGTTTTTCCTACTTTCTTCAAGTCTGAATTTGGCAATAAGAAGTTCATGATCTGAGCCACAGTCAGCTCCTGGTCTTGTTTTTGCTGACTGTATAGAGCTTCTCCATCTTTGGCTGCAAAGAATATAATCAATCTGATTTCGGTGTTGACCATCTGGTGACATCCATGTGTAGAGTCTTCTCTTGTGTTCGGGTGTTTGCTATGACCAGTGCATTCTCTTGGCAAACTCTATTAGCTTTTGCCTAGCTTCATTCCACATTCCAAGGCCAAATTTGCCTGTTACCCCAGGTGTTTCTTGACTTCCTACTTTTGCATTCCAGTCCCCTATAATGAAAAACACATCTTTTTGGGGGGTATTAGTTCTAAAATGTCTTGTAGGTTTTTATAGAACCGTTTAACTTCAGCTTCTTCAGCGTTACTGGTTGGGGCATAGACTTGGATTACTGTGATATTGAATGGTTTGCCTTGGAAACGAACAGAGATCATTCTGTCATTTTTGAGATTGCATCCAAGTACTGCATTTCGGACTCTTTTGTTGACCATGATGGCTACTCCATTTTTTCTAAGGGATTCCTGCCTGCAGTAGTAGATACAATGGTCATCTGAGTTAAATTCACCCATTCCAGTCCAACTTAGTTTGCTGATTCTTAGAATGTCTATGTTCACTTTCATGCATTGGAGAAGGCAATGACAACCCACTCCAGTACTGTTGCCTGGAGAATCCCAGGGACAGAGGAGCCTAGTGCCCTGCAGTCTATGGGGTTGCACAGAGTTGGACACGACTGAAGCAACTTAGCAGCAGCAGCAGCCTCTCGGCCCTCCTGCGCCCTCTCAGCCACTGCTCCTTGGATATTCCATGGACTGGAATGGGTGAATTTAACTCAGATGACCATTATATCTATTACAGTGGGCAGGAATCCCTTAGAGGAAATGGAGTAGCCATCATGGTCAACAAAAGAGTCTGAAATGCAGTACTTGGATGCAATCTCAAAAATGACAGAATGATCTCTGTTCGTTTCCAAGGCAAACCATTCAATATCACAGTAATCCAAGTCTATGCCCCAACCAGTAATGCTGAAGAAGCTGAAGTTAAACGGTTCTATGAAGACCTACAAGACCTTTTCGAACTAATACCCGCCAAAAAGATGTCCTTTTCATTATAGGGGACTGGAATGCAAAAGTAGGAAGTCAAGAAACACCTGGAGTAACAGGCAAATTTGGCCTTAGAATATGGAATGAAGCACGGCAAAGGCTAATAGAATGGTCATCTGAGTTAAATTCACTCATTCCAGTCCATGGAACATCCAGGAAGTTGTGGCTGAGAGGGTGCAGGAGGGCCGCGAGGAGCTACTCCACGTTCAAAGACAGGAGGGGCGGCTGTGAGGAGATACCCCTCATCTAAGGTAAAGAGCAGTGGCTGCGCTTTGCTGGCACAGCTGTGGAGAGATACCCTATGTTCAGTTCAGTCGCTCAGTCGTGTCCAACTCTTTTCGACCCCATGAATCACAGCACACCAGGCCTCCCTGTCCATCACCAACTCCCAGAGTTCACCCAGACTCACATCCATCAAGTCAGTGATGTCATCCAGCCATCTCATCCTCTGTCGTCCCCTTCTCTTCCTGCCCTCAATCCCTCCCAGCATCTGAGTCTTTTCCAATGAGTCAACTCTTCACATGAGGTGGCCAAAGTACTGGAATTTCAGCTTTAGCATCATTCCTTCAAAGAAATCCCAGGGCCGATCTGCTTCAGAATGGACTGGTTGGATCTCCTTGCAGTCCAAGGGACTCTCAAGAGTCTTCTCCAACACCACAGTTTAATAGAATCAATTCTTTGGCGCTCAGCCTTCTTCACAGTCCAACTCTCACATCCATATATGACCACTGGGAAAACTATAGCCTTGACTAGGCGAAACTTTGTTGGCAAAGTAATGTCTCTGCTTTTGAATATGCTATCTAGGTTGGTCATAACTTTCCTTCCAAGGAGTAAGCGTCTTTTAATTTCATGGCTGCAGTCACCATCTGCAGTGATTTTGGAGGCCAGAAAAATAAAGTCTGACACTGTTTCCACTGTTTTCCGATCTATTTCTCATGAGTGATATGCAGATGACACTACCCTTATGGCAGAAAGTGAAGAGGAACTAAAAAAAGCCTCTTGATGAAAGTGAAAGTGGAGAGTGAAAAAGTTGGCTTAAAGCTCAACATTCAGAAAACAAAGATCATGGCATCTGGTCCCATCACTTTATGTCCAAGGTAAGAGAAACCCAAACAAAATGGTAGGTGTTGCGAGAGGCATCAGAGGGCAGACACACAAACCATAATCACAGAAAACTAGTCAATCTAATCATACTAGGACTGCAGCCTTGTCTAACTCAATGAAACTAAGCCATGCCATGTGGAGCCACCCAAGATGAGCAGGTCATGGTGGAGAGGTTTGACAGAATGTGGTCCACTGGAGAAGGAAATGGCAAACCACTTCAGTATTCTTGCCTTGAGAACCCCATAAACAGTATGAAAAGGCAAAATGATAGGATACTGAAAGAGAAACTCCCTGGGTCGGTAGGTGCCCAATATGCTACTGGAGATTAGTGGAGACATAACTCCAGAAAGAATGAAGGGATGGAGCCAAAGCAAAAACAATACCCAGGTGTGGATATGACTGGTGATAGAAGCAAGGTCTGATGATATTAAGAGCAATATTGCATAAGAACCTGGAATGTTAGGTCCAAGAATCAAGGCAAATTGGAAGTAGTCAAACAGGAGATGGCAAGAGTGAACATTGACATTTTAGGAATCAGCGAACTAAAATGGACTGAAATGGAATTTGTATCTCTCTAAAATAAACTTGCTTTCATTTTAGTATGGCTCACTTTTGAGTTCTTCCTTACATGAAGATAAGGACCCAAACATAGCAGCCCATCCAGGGTTTAACCCCAAGACCTGGGATGTGACCATTTTTTCTCTCCTCCATTCTCTTGCAATAAATAGACACAACCAAGGCAAAAGCAGAAAAAGGAAGGATTTATTACTTGCAGCAAGTAAAGAGAGCACTGAGGATTTTTCCCAAAGTAGTATCTCCCTAAACAGCAAAATTGGGGAAGTTTTAAGCTAAGGGCACATGCATATTTATGAAGGGGCTTGTGTGCATGCATGAGGGCTAAGTCGCTTTTTCTGGAACCCTATGGATTATAGCCCACCAGACTCCTTTCCTCATGGGATTCTCCAGGCAAGAATACTAGAGTGGGTTACCATGTCCTCCTCCTGGGGAAGAAGGTGATCTTCCCAACCCAGGGATTGAATCAGGGCCTCTTAAGTCTCTTGCATTGGGAGATAGAATCGTTACCAGTAGCACCACCTGGGAAGCCCATGAAGGGACTTCAGCAGAGGAGAGAATTCAGCATATAGTTGAGGCAAAGGTCCAGAGTCCAAGCTTTAGTTGACTGAAGTCAGAATTGACATCAGTCTTCCATCCTTTACCTGAGTGAGGGCCTTAGATCCTGCGGAACTCAAAGACATATATCAAATTGTTAAATATATTCCAAAACTAGGATTACTTTATCACTGAACTATTGTTTCTTGACTGTTTTTTCTTTACTCCTTCATTCCCTTGCCTCCCTTAAGATCATTAATCACTGAGACCTGTTTGTGGACAAACCTTATGGCCAGGCTTAGATCACAAAATGGCTTGGCCAAAAATGGTTTCTCTTAAGTCAAGAAAGATATGCCTGCTGCTGCTGCTAGGTCGCTTCAGTCATGTCCGACTCTGTGCGACCCCATACACGGCAGCCCAATAGACTCCCCGTCCCTGGGATTTTCCAGGCAAGAACACTGGAGTGGGTTGCCATTTCCTTCTCCAATGCATAAAAGTGAAAAGTGAAAATGAAGTCGCTCAGTCGTATCCGACTCCTAGCGACCCCATGGACTGCAGCCTACCAGGCCCCTCCATCCATGGGATTTTCCAGGCAAGAGTACTGGAGTGGGGTGCCATTGCCTTCTTTGAAGATATGCCTAGTTCTGTTTATTCCAGGGACCTCATACCCTATCTGCTTATACCATCATTGACTGGTGGATTACCACTAGTTCATGCAGAAAAATAGATAATTGCTTCCTTCATCTGCAGCATTGCCATAGCTCAGGCTGACATTAAAACCAGACTTAAGACTCAAAAGCTGACAAAGGAAACTACAACATATTCAAGGGAATATGGTATATCAGGTCCCCCTAGAAACAGTCTTTGCAACTGTAAGATTTGTGTACAGGGAGGTTTTTAGGGAGTGTTCTTGAGAACGATATTTCTGATGCGTGAAGTAGAGAGAACTGGGCAGAAGGAAAATTTGATCCTTGTGCAGTTGCAGCAGAGGCTTTAGGAGTAACCATGGGATGCTTGGGACCTGGAATGACCCTTCAGAATTGTCCTACCTTGAGGCCAGGGGGATGAGCAGTGGGATGTGGGCTGTCCTGAGGAAAGAATTATATCCTTGGGTAAGGTTATTTGCTTTTGCTGAGACAATCCCCAGAAAGAAAGATAATTGCAAGTCATTAGCCTTCAACATTCAAAGTGAAGCCATTCATCTCAGATTGGGACTCAAACCCAGCCAAAACCCAGTTTGGGGCTTGAACCCATGAGGCGTGGACTTGAACTTCAACAAAACCCTGCTTGGGACTCTAACTCACATGACTGGGACTTGAACCCAGCCAAAACCCATGATTTTCCAACTGAGATTGCAGACCTAGTTTCAGGACCTAATTAAGCTCAGATTCTTGATGTCTCATTGCATAAAAAAATTCAGTGAGAGACAAGTGATAGGTAAGAAATGGATTTATTAAAAAAAAAAACACACACACACACAAAGAAGAAATGGATTTATTTAGAGAGAAACATACTCCAAAGATCTCAGACGGTGAGTGTGGCCTTGAAAGAAACATACTTTACAGAGTGTGGGCCATAGAAGAAGACAACAGTGGCCTCAAAATGTAGTGTGGTTAGCTTTTATGGGATGGGTAATTTCATAGGCTAATGAGTGGGAGAATTGTTCCAACTATTTGGGAGAAGAGATTTCCAGGAGTTGAGCCACTGCCCACTTTTTGTCTTTAATGGTCAGCCTTGGAACAGTCTTGGCACCTCTGGGTGTGTCATTTAGCTTCCTGATGTGTTATAATGAGTGTATATGGAGGATCAAGGTGTAGTCAAAATTGACTTGTCTGCCATCTTGGACCCATTTGATTCTAATCAGTTTACTGTATCCTTAGGCTATGTCATCCTTTCAAAATTGTGCCCTGCTCCCTTCCTTCCTGTTTCAAAAGCAGCTGGGAGAGTGAGTGCTTGAGAACTGGGAAAACAGGTGGCTTACTGCAGCATCCAACCAGGGCCTGGGAGTAAAAGACAGAAAAATTAGTCTAGTCAAATAGAATAACCACTCAGTGAAAAAGAACTGTTAGAGAAGCTGATGCCATAACTCAGGTGAGACTCAAACCAACAATTTTCCTACTGAAACTGCACAACTTGTCTCAGGACCTAATGAAGCTCATGTTCATTATGTTTCAGTGCAGAAGGAATTCAGCAGGAAGTGAAGTGATAGGTAAGAAGTAGATTTATTAATATCTTTTGTAAAGAGGTTGCAGGGAAATGGGATTTGAGAGGATGGTCCTGTCCCAGGTCTCCGGCAAGTTCCTGAGACAGGCTACCGAGGGAGGGTCTTTGGTTCATGCATGAAAATATTCAAGAGCAAGCCATAGTAAAGTGAAAGCAGACACACACATTCCATAGGCCAAATGTAGGCCTTCTCAGAAGGTGAGAGCAGCTCTGGTGTGCAGGGGTGGTTAGTGTTTATGGGCTAGGTAATTTCATAGGCTAAAGAATGAGAAGAGGATTCCAACTATTTTGAGAAAGGGGCGGGGATTTCCAGGAATCAGGGCACTGCCACTTTTTAGCCTTTTGTGATCAACCTTGAAACTGTTGTGGTGCCTGTGCGTGCATCATTTAGGATGCAATAAAGTCCAATGTCTACTGGAAGTTGAATCTTCCACCAACTTGGGCCTAATTGTTTCTAGTCAATTTATGTTGTATTCTCAATAGCTGTGGTTCTTTTGACAATTATACCCTGCACCCTTCCCTCCTGTCTCAAAGCTAGACATCAACTTAAATGACAGAGATATAACTACAAAGGTAAGAGATGTTAAAATAATTATGAAAATACTAACAGTAACTATGGCAACAGATTTGATAAGACAGGAAAAGGATAATATTCTAGAAAAATAAGCATTACCAAAATTGACTTAAGAAAGAAGGCAAATTAAATAGAGATTAAGGGGGGAGGAGCTAAGATGGCGGAGGAATAGGACGGGGAGAACACTTTCTCCTCCACAAATTCATCAAAAGAACATTTAAACGCCAAGTAAATTCCACAAAACAACTTCGGAATGCCGGCAGAGGACATCAGACACCCAGAAAAGCAACTCATTGCCTTCTAAAGGAGGTAGGAAAAAATATAAAAGACAAAAAAAGAGACAAAGAGGGAGAGACGGACCTCTGTCCAGGGAAGGGAGTCTTAAAAACAGAGAAGTTTCCAAACACCTGGAAACAGTCTCACTACCGAGTCTGTGCTGAGCCTGGGAAGCACGAAGGGCAACATAACAGGGAGGAAAACAAATAAACAATTAAAACCCACAGACTACGAGCCCTAGGATAACTTCCCCAGCGGAGAAGCAGCGCAAACGCCTGCATCCGCCATTAGCAAGCAGGGGCTGGGCAGGGAGGCGCCGCACAGGCTGCATTGCGGACTGCATTGCTTAGAGTAAGCATCTGGCCTGAATATCCCGAGCGCTACCTGAGCGAAATAATTTGGGCTAGCAAACCAGACTGTGGGATACCTACCACACGAAAAGCCAGCCCTAACCGAAGACACTGCCAGGCCCGCGCACAGAACAAAGGACTGTACAGCGATAGCCGGCTGCAGACCGTTACCCTCCGGTGATAGTCAGCCAGAGGTGGAGGGAGGCAATCGCAGCCCCAGAGAGACATTATCCACAAAACTGTAAGCAGGCTTCTTTGCTAACTAAGACTTCTTGGGGCTTTGGTCGGCTAACATCCGCCTAAGAAAGTGCGCCGGTTGTACACCTAGAAAACCGAGTGGCGGGGAGGCGGTAAGTCGCAGAAGCCTCGGTTGCTAAACGCCTCATTACCTGCACTGCTGGAATCTGCAAATGGTACAAAACGCAGGCCCAACCGAGCCTGGGCCTCTGAGGACTACCCGAGTGCCTGAACTTGAGCGGCTTAGACCTGGGAGGGGCAAGCAGCCCAGGGCCGGTCGCGGATGGTTCCCACGGGGAAACAGAAAGCCTGAACAGAGTGGGCAGGGAGGCTACACGCACCGTGAGCAGGGGCAGGCCCAGTGTGGCTGAGCCACTGTGTGCACACGCCAGTGTTATTTATTTGCAGCATCCCTCCCTCCACACAGCGCGACTGAACAAGTGAGCCTAAAAAAAAAAAAAAAAAAAGGGTGAGGGTGTCCACCACCGCCCCCTTTGTATCAGGGCGGAAATCAGACACTGAAGAGACCAGCAAACAGAAGAAGCTATAACAGAGGGAACCGCAGTAGAAGTGACAGGCAATACACTAAAACCCCATGGTTAGTACCAACTACAGAGAAAGGGGCCTATCAGATCAGATCAGATCAGTAGCTCAGTCGTGTCCGACTCTTCGCGACCCCATGAACTGTAGCACGCCAGGCCTCCCTATCCATCACGAGCTCTCGGAGGTCACCCAGACTCACATCCATCGAGTTACTGATGCCATCCAGCCATCTCATCCTCTGTCGTCCCCTTCTCCTCCTGCCCCCAATCCCTCCCAGCATCAGAGTCTTCTCCAGTGAGTCAACTCTTCGCATAAGGAGGCCAAAATACTGGAGTTTCAGCTTTAGCATCATTCCTTCCAAAGAAAACCCAGGGCTGATCTCCTTCAGAATAGACCGGTTGGATCTCCTTGCAGTCCAAGGGACTCTCAAGAGTCTTCTCCAACACCACAGTTCAAAAGCATCAATTCTTCACCACTCAGCCTTCTTCACAGTCCAACTCTCACATCCATACATGTCCACAGGAAAGACCATAGCCTTGACTAGGCTAACCTTTGTTGGCAAAGTGATATCTCTGCTTTTGAATATGCTATCAAACAAGAGATGGCAAGAGTGAATGTTGACATTCTAGGAATTAGCGAACTAAAATGGACTGCAATGGGTGAATTTAACTCGGATGACCATTATATCTACTACTGTGGGCAAGAATCCCTCAGAAGAAAGGAGTGGCCATCATGGTCAACAAAAGAGTCCGAAATGCAGTACTTGGATGCAATCTCAAAAATGATAGAATGATCTCTGTTCGTTTCCAAGGCAAACCATTCAATGTCACAGTAATCCAAGTCTATGCCCCAACCAGTAACGCTGAAGAAGCTGAAGTTGAAAGGTTCTATGAAGACCTACAAGACATTTTAGAACTAACACCCAAAAAAGATGTCCTTTTCATTATAGGGGACTGGAATGCAAAAGTAGGAAGTCAAGAAACACCTGGAGTAACAGGCAAATTTGGCCTTGGAATACGGAATGAAGCAGGGCAAAGACTAATAGAGTTTTGCCAAGAAAATGCACTGGTCATAGCAAATACCCTCTTCCAACAACACAAGAGAAGACTCTACACATGGACATCACCAGATGGTCGACACCGAAATCAGATCGATTATATTCTTTGCAGCCAAAGATGGAGAAGCTCTATCCAATCAGCAAAAACAAGACCAGGAGCTGACTGTGGCTCGGACCATGAACTCCTTATTGCCAAATTCAGACTGAAATTGAAGAAAGTAGAGAAAACTACTAGACCATTCGTGTATGACCTAAATCAAATCCCTTATGATTATACAGTGGAAGTGAGAAATAGATTTAAGGGCCTAGATCTGATAGATAGAGTGCCTGATGAACTATGGAATGAGGTTCGTGACATTGTACAGGAGACAGGGATCAAGACCATCCCCATGGACAAGAAATGCAAAAAAGCAAAATGGCTGTCTGGGGAGGCCTTACAAATAGCTGTGAAAAGAAGAGAAGCGAAAAGCAAAGGAGAAGAGGAAAGATATAAACATTTAAATGCAGAGTTCCAAAGAATGGCAAGAAGAGATAAGAAAGCCTTCTTCAGTGATCAATGCAAAGAAATAGAGGAAAACAACAGAATGGGAAAGACTAGGGATCTCTTCAAGAAAATCAGAGATACCAAAGGAACATTTCATGCAGAGATGGGCACAATAAAGGACAGAGATGGTGTGGACCTAACAGAAGCAGAAGATATTAAGAAGAGGTGGCAAGAATACACAGAAGAACAGTACAAAAAAGAGCTTCAAGACCCAGATAATCATGATGATGTGATCACTGACCTAGAGCCAGACATCTTGGAATGTGAAGTCAAATGGGCCTTAGAAAGCATCACTACGAACAAAGCTAGTGGAGGTGATGGAATTCCAGTGGAGCTATTCCAAGTCCTGAAAGATGATGCTGTGAAAGTGCTACACTCAATATGCCAGCAAATTTGGAAAACTCAGCAGTGGCCACAAGATTGGAAAAGGTCAGTTTTCATCCCAATCCCAAAGAAAGGCAATACCAAGGAGTGCTCAAACTACCGAACAATTGCACTCATCTCACACGCTAGTAAAGTAATGCTCAAAATTCTCCAAGCCAGGCTTCAGCAATATGTGAACTGTGAACTTCCTGATGTTCAAGCTGGTTTTAGAAAAGGCAGAGGAACCAGAGATCAAATTGCCAACATCCGCTGGATCATGGAAAAAGCAAGAGAGTTCCAGAAAAACATCTATTTCTGCTTTATTGACTATGCCAAAGCCTTTGACTGTGTGGATCACAATAAACTATGGAAAATTCTGAAAGAGATGGGAATACCAGACCACCTGATCTGCCTCTTAAGAAATCTGTATGCAGGTCAGGAAGCAACAGTTAGAACTGGTCATGGAACAACAGACTGGTTCCAAATAGGAAAAGGAGTACGTCAAGGCTGCATATTGTCACCATGTTTATTTAACTTCTATGCAGAGTACATCATGAGAAATGCTGGACTGGAAGAAACACAAGTTGGAATCAAGATTGCCGGGAGAAATATCAATAACCTCAGATATGCAGATGACACCACTCTTATGGCAGAAAGTGAAGAGGAACTAAAAAGCCTCTTGATGAAAGTGAAAGTGGAGAGTGAAAAGGTTGGCTTAAAGCTCAACATTCAGAAAACGAAGATCATGGCATCTGGTCCCATCACTGCATGGGAAATAGATGGGGAAACAGTGGAAACAGTGTCAGACTTTGTTTTTCTGGGCTCCAAAATCACTGCAGATGGTGACTGCAGCCATGAAATTAAAAGACGCTTGCTCCTTGGAAGGAAAGTTATGACCAACCTGGATAGCATATTCAAAAGCAGAGACATTACTTTACCAACAAAGGTTCGCCTAGTCAAGGCTATGGTCTTTCCTGTGGTCATATATGGATGTGAGAGCTGGACTGTGAAGAAGGCTGAGCGCCGAAGAATTGATGCTTTTGAACTGTGGTGTTGGAGAAGACTCTTGAGAGTCCCTTGGACTGCAAGAAGATCCAACCAGTCCATTCTGAAGGAGATCAATCCTGGAATTTCTTTAGAAGGAATGATGCTAAAGCTGAAACTCCAGTATTTTGGCCACCTCATGCGAAGAGTTGACCCATTGGAGAAGACTCTGATGCTGGGAGGGATTGAGGGCAGGAGGAGAAGGGGACGACAGAGGATGAGATGGCTGGATGGCATCACTGACTCGATGGGTATGAGTCTGGGTGACCTCCGGGAGCTGGTGATGGACAGGGAGGCCTGGCGTGCTGCGGTTCATGGGGTCGCAAAGAGTCGGACACGACTGAGCGACTGATCTGATGTGATCTGATCTGATTATTTTTTCCTAAAATAACATTAGGGATAAAAATCTGGGCTGGTAGGACTGCCTATGGCTTTTTGTGGTGGGCAAAAGTACTGCTACGACTATTGCAGCTGGATCACTTTTAGTATAGAACTAGAGCCTAGTATTTCTTTGTAAGTTTATGAATTCACATTGATTTTTCTAACTCAATATTTTATGGTGTTGTACAGTATTTGTCTTACTGTATGAAGTTTCAGCAACTACCAAGGCTTTTAACTATGCCCTCAGTTCAGTTCAGTTCAGTCGATCACTTGTGTCTGACTATTTGCGACCTCATGAATCGCAGCATGCCAGGCCTCCCTGTCCATCATCAACTCCTGGAGTTCACCGAAACTCACGTCCATTGAGTCAGTGATGCCATCCAGCCATCTCATCCTCTGTCGTCCCCTTCTCCTCCTGCCCCTAATGCCTCCCAGCATCAGAGTCTTTTCCAGTGAGTCAACTCTTCGCATGAGGTGACCAAAATACTGGAGTTTAAGCTTTAGCATCATTCCTTCCAAAGAAATCCCAGGGCTGATCTCCTTCAGAATGGACTGGTTGGATCTCCTTGCAGTCCAAGGGACTCTCAAGAGTCTTCTCCAACACCACAGTTCAAAAGCATCAATTCTTTGGCACTCAGCCTTCTTCACAGTCCAACTCTCACATCCATACATGACTACTGGAAAAACCATAGCCTTGACTAGACGGACCTTTGCTGACAAAGTAATGTCTCTGTTTTTCAATATGCTATCTAGGTTGGTCATGACTTTTCTTCCAAGGAGTAAGCGTCTTTTAATTTCATGGCTGCAGTCACCATCTGCAGTGATTTTGGAGCCCCAAAAAATAAAGTTTGACACTGTTTCCACTGTTTCTCCATCTATTTGCCATGAACTGATGTGACCAGATGCCATGATTTTAGTTTTCTGAATGTTGAGCTTTAAGCCAACCTTTTCACTCTCCACTTTCACTTTCATCAAGAGGCTTTTAGTTCCTCTTCACTTTCTTCCATAAGAGTGGTGTCAACTGCATATCTGAGGTTATTGATATTTCTCCTGGCAATCTTGATTCCAGCTTGTGCTTCTTCCAGTCCAGCATTTCTCATGATGTACTCTGCATAGAAGTTAAATAAGCAGGGTGACAGTATACAGCCTTGACGTACTCCTTTTCCTCCTTGGAACCAGTCCGTTGTTCCATGTCCAGTTCTAACTGTTGCTTCCTGACCTGCATACAGATTTCTCAAGAGGGCATAGTCAGTAAAGCAGAAATAGATGTTTTTCTGGAACTCTCTTGCTTTTTCAATGATCTAGCGGATGTTGGCAATTTGATCTCTGGTTCCTCTGCCTTTTTGAAAACCAGATTGAACATCAGGAAATTCACGGTTCACATATTGCTGAAGCCTGGCTTGGAGAATTTTGAGCATTACTTTACTAGTGTGTGAGTTGAGTGCAATTGTGTGGTAGTTTGAGCATTCTTTGGCATTGGGGATTACTCTGTAAATCTGTTTTCTCTATACTCTTATTTGCAAAATTGGTGTATTCAAAAATTTGTTTGAACAACAAAGAAAATAGGCATGTAAATGCCTAAGCATGATTGATAAACAGTAAACAAACACTCAATGTTGGCTATGGCTATAGATACAAAATTCATTACTATTTCCTCTTCCTTGGCAATTTTCTCCCATTGATCCATAGGCTCTGCTGCAAGGCTGTCACGTAAAGTTCATTTCAGTCTTAATACATAACTATAGTTGTTTGATTTGCAGCTTATACTTTGCGAGACTCTAGGTCAAATTCTCCTTTTCAAGCCTTAATTACTATTTTCTTTTGTCTTGAGAAATAATTGGCATTAGTAGCTTGTGAATGTTCTCTTTTCACCAAGGTAAATCACTTTAGATGGGTTGCCACTTCCTTCTCCAATGCATGAAAGTGAAAAGTGAAGGTGAAATCCTTCAGTCGTATCCGACTCTTAGCAACCCCATGGACTGCAGCCTACCATGGGATTCTCCAGGCAAGAGTACTGGAGTGGGGTGCCATTGCCTTCTCCTCTAAAGATAAAAGACACATGTATTTGCCTTGGCTGTGGTTCCTCAGTGATCTAATACAGCTTATGGCAGAAACCCTGTCAGGGGTTTATACCAATCTGCCAATAGACTTCCCTTGTGGCTCAGACGGTAAAGCATTTGCCTACAGCGTGGGATACCTGGGTTCAATCCCTGGGTTGGGAAGATCTCCTGGAGAAGGAAATGGCGACCCACTCCAATATTCTTGCCTGGAAAATGCCATGGATGGAGGAGCCTGGTAGGCTACGGTTCATGGGGGTGCAAAGAGTCAGACACGACTGAATGACTTCACTATCTTTCTTTGTAAGTTGTCCACAGCTGGTTTGTCAGCCATGATTGGAAAGGTGGGGCAAATTTATGGAGAATTAAAAACTGCCTTGTTTTGAGGAGAGGGCAGCTTCTTGAAGAAGAGGATAATTGTGTGTCAAGCAGGCAACCCCAAAGTGTCTAATTGTAGCTTACAAACGTGGAATTATTGGTATTCTAGAGCAAGACAGTTCAATAGTATTTTCTGTGAGGATGTGAATTTTGTCTGTACTTTTCCATACAGTAGCCACTAACCAACTATATGTAGCTTTTCAGTACTTGAAATGTCACTAGCACAACTGAAGAACTGAAAACATGAAGTTAATTTTATATAATTAAAATTAATTTAAATTTAAATAGCCACACATGATTAGCAACTATTGTATTGGATGGCACCATTTTAGAATTGTCAGTGAAACCATACTTATTTATAAATTCAAAATTTGGAATCAGTCTTGGTTACAAATTTGGCCTTTGCCATTGATTATCTAAGTGAAATTAAATTATTTTATTTAGCCAAGTTTTCTTTTTTAACAGAAAAGTGGAAATAATAATCCCTATTTTGTATAGGGTATGTTGTGCTGTACTCAGTCACTTCAGTGATGTCTGACTCTTTGCAACCCTGTGGATTGTAGCCTGCCAGGCTCTTCTGTCCATGAAATTCTCCAGGCAAGAATACTGGAGTGGGTTGCTATGTCCTTCTCCAGGGGATCTTCCCAACCCAGGGATTGAACCCTTGACTTCTGAAAGATTGCACTAAGACCCAGTAGTTCTTAAATAATATTACAAATAACCATATAAATTTCAAATGCAGCAAAGGCTAACAACCTTTTTTTCCTCATTAATTCAAGAAAATCTATATGATTTCTTCTTCTGTTTTTTTTTTTTTTTTAATTTTATTTTCAAGAGAACTTTTAGGTTCACTAAAAAATTAAAAGGAAGATTCAGAGATTTCCTATTTACCTCCTGCACTACCTGTGCGCAGCCTTCGCCAGTTATCAACATCCTCACCAAAGTGGTGTGTTTGTTATAATTAAACCCGTATTTTACATTATGTGAGTGGTGGTTCAGACGGTGAAGCGTCTGTCTACAATGCGGGATACCAAGTTCGATCCCTGAGTCGGGAAGATCCCCTGGAGGAGGAAATGGCAATCCAGTCCAGTAGTATTGCCTGGAAAATCCCATGGACAAAGGAGCCTGTTTGGCTACAGTCCATGGGGTAGCAAACAGTTGGACATGACTGAACGACCACTTTCAGTTTACATTAGCATTCACTCTCAGTATTGCATATTCTATGGGTTTGGACAAATGTCTGACATCACTATAATACCATACAGACTATTTTTACTACTCTAAAACTACTCTGTGCTTAACTTCAGTTATTAATACAATACTCTTTTTACTCACTCAAATACAATTTTCATTAAGCACTCAGAGTAACAAACTTTACTCTTTACATACATTTTTAATACATTCTTCAATCAAAAGTACAGTCAATCATTACAATGAATATGTTGCTATTAACTCATAGTGACTAATTTATTGTGCATTATGGCTGTTCAAGGAAAGAAAGACTTATAGGCCTGGACGTAGCTAGTGACAGAATCAATCAATGGGACTCTATTCTGAGCAACCAAAAGGGGAAATCCTTTCTATTACCTTGAAAGTGGAAGTGTTAGCTGCTCAGTCATGTCCCACTCTTTGAGACTCCAAGGACTGTAGCCCACCAAGCTTTTCTGTCCATGGAATTCTCCAGACAAGAATACTGGAGTGGGTTGCCATTCCCATCTCCAAGGGGTCTTCCTGACCTAGGGATCAAACCTGGGTCTCCCCCATTTTAGGCAGATTCTTTACTATTTGAGCCAACAGGGAAGCCCAAACATAGGGCTATGAGTGTGTGCTCAGTTGTGTCTGACTCTTTGGGACCACATGGACTCCAGCCTGCCATGCCCTTCCATCCATGGAATTTTGCAAGCAAGAATACCGGAGTGGATTGCATTTCCCACTCCAACCTAGGTATCAACCCCATGACTCATGTGTCTCCTGCATTAGCAGGCAGATTCTTTACCATTGAGTCACCTGGGAAGCCCAAAACTGACATTCACAAAAATAGCCGTTCTTTCTACTGGATAAAGATACCATTCTAGACCCTTTACCTCCATCTTTGCAGTGAGTCTGCATCTCCTGCATTGTAGGTGGATTCTTTACTCCACAGCCACCAGGGAAACCCCTTTGTATAGGATGCTAAGTTGCTTCAGTCATATCCGACTCTTTGCGATCCCATGGACTGTAGTCCCCCAGGATCCTTTGTCCATGAGATTCTCCAGGCAAGATTACTTGAGTGTTGCCATTTCCTCCTCCAAGAGCTCTTCCTGACCCAGCGATTGAACCCGTGTTTCTTATGTCACCTGCATTGGCAGATAGGTTCTTTACCACTAGCACCACCTGGGGAACTCCTATAGTATAGGATAGCACTACTCCAAGTGTGGTCTTCATAGCAGTGTCTGTCAGCAGACTATTTGTTGCAGGTTAGACATGAAATGTGAGCAATAGAAATTACTATAAAAATTTGACAGAGTAAATTGATATCTTTTGAATATAACAATTTTGTATGACATTTGATTTTTTCTAGCTATTTGTTCTTGTTATATTTTACAAAATACTAGTCTGCAACAGATTGGAAAGAAAACAAAGTTGGTACATATACAAAATATTACTTAGCCATAAAAGGAACACATTTGAGCCAGTGCCAGAGAGATGGAAAAACCTAGAACCTGTTATACAGAGTGAAGTAAGTCAGAAAGAGAAAAACAAATATCATATATTAACATATATATACAGAATCTAGAAAAACGGTACTAATAAACCTATTTTCAGGGCAGGAATAGAGACACAGACATAGAGAACAGACTTCTGGACACAGAAGGGGAAGGAGAGGGTGGAATGAATTGAGAGAATAACATTGAAACATATATATCACCATATGTAAAATAGACAGGTAATGGAAAGTTCGGGGAAGGCAATGGCACCCCACCCCAGTACTTTTGCTTGGAAAATCCCATGGACGGAGGATCCTGGTAGGCTCCAGTCCATGAGGTCGCTAAAAGTCGGACACGACTGAGCGACTTCACTTTCACTTTTCACTTTTGTGCATTGGAGAAGGAAATGGCAACCCACTCCAGTGTTCTTGCCTGGAGAATCCCAGGGACGGGGGAGCCTGGTGGGCTTCCATCTATGGGGTCGCACAGAGTCGGACACGACTGAATATGCATGAAATGAAAATGAAATGGAAAGTTGCTGTATAACACTGGAAGCTCAACCGGGTACTCTGTGACAATATAGAAGGATGGGATGGGGTAGGTCATGGGAGGGAGGTTCAAGAGGGAGGAGACATAGGTATACTTATGATTGTTGTATGGCAGAAACCAACACAACATTGTAAAGCGATTATCCTCCCAGTAAAAATAAGTTTGCTGCTGCTGCTGCTGCTGCTGCTGCTAAGTCAATTCAGTCATGTCCGACTCTGTGCGACTCCATAGATAGCAGCCCACCAGGCCCTGCCGTCCCTGGGATTCTCCAGGCAAGAACACTGGAGTGGGTTGTCATTTCCTCCTCCAATGCATGAAAGTGAAAAGTGAAAGTGAAGTCGCTCAGTCGTGTCCGACTCCTAGCGACCCCATGGACTGCAGCCTACCAGGCTCCTCCATCCATGGGATTTTCCAGGCAACAGTACTGGATTGGGTTGCCATTGCCTTCTCCAAAAATAAGTTTAAAGAAAAGCAAAAAAGCTAAATGGTGTTTAAAAATTAGAGACTGATTAATCAAAATCAAGCTGTACGTTTATCTTGCTATGCTATGCTATGTTGTTACTTCAGTCGTGTCCGACTCTGTGTGTCATAAGTGAAGGTAAAAGCCTACAAGGCTCCTCTGTCCATGGGATTCTCCAGGCAAGAATACTGGAGTGAGTTGACATTTCCTACTTCAAGGAATCTTCCTAATCTAGGGATTGAACTTGCATCCCTTATGTCTCCTGCTTGGCAGGCAGGTTCTTTACCACTAGCGCCACGTGGGAAGCCCAAGAACTAAAAGTAATTGTCCTATACTGTGTAGGTGTTTGTGTATACATTCAGAAGGATAGTTTAAAAAGTCTAACAAATATTTCAACTGATAGATCACATCCATTAGTATTATACCAAATCCTTATTTCCTGAGATGAAATATTAAAAATATTTTGTTTTTATGTGTTAACCTTATATAGAAACCATGATGAGGAGCCTCCTCCAGGAAGAAAAATTACAGTTACAAGTAAGCAAGTTATTTGAAAGTTAAAATTGGAAATGATCACATAGTCAATTTGAGTAGAGATGTATAAAGTCAGGGAAAGAAACAATAGCTTCCAGGCTTATACTTGACAATGATCACATAAAATGTTATAATATATATCCATAGAAAAAAGTGACAAGGGGATGCATATGAGAACAGGGGATAGCAGTGTTAATCATTCAGAAATGCCAGGGAAAAAAGGAATCACAAATGCGCAAATTGTGTACCGCAATCCAAACAGTGTGTGCTGGTGAGGCGTGGACTGGTGCTTCTCAGGTCGTGTAAATCTCCATCTGCCTCACAGACAGAAATTTCATTCCTGCGGCACAAAACACAAAGGCTCACAAAACACAATGCCACTAAACATTAGAATCAAATAATTGGCTCCACTTATTCTAATTCCATGCTCACCAAGCAGCCTTCTGCTTCTTTGGCTTTGTATGAGATTTATCTACAGGGGGGTGTGCTGTTGAGTAATTCTAGCCCATGCCATCGTTAATTTTAGATTGAAATTCTGATTTATCAGTCATTTATCTTCCACTGTCTCAAGTTCATTCCTGCAAAATGGACTGACTTTCAAGAAGCTGACAAAAATAGGTTTCTTTACTTGTCATATTGGGGGCGAGCTCATGGACTATAGTGGATCCGTTGTAGCATGTTCCACTATCGAAGGCTCTTGATTATCAGCCAACATTCTCCAAATGGTAACTCTTTGCATTCTCTGGGCCAAATGTTCATAACAGTCAGGGAAGCATGGCAGGTTGGATTTTAGCAATAGGGGATCCTCAATAATTATATGATCACTTGACTTAATTTTTTTCTCTTGATATTGCCTCAAAACAATCCAGATGATATTATTTTAGAAGTATCAAGAGTAGAAGGTGAGGATAAGACTTAACTGAGAGTTGAAATTATGAAGTTTGAGGGGTGGAAATAAATAAAGATGGAGTAGATAGAATAAAGATGGCATCCTTTTTTAAAAATTAAAAAAAAATTTGGCTGTGAAGCATGTGACATCTTAGTTCCCCCCTCAAGGATCAAACCTATATCCCCTTGCATTGAAAGCAGAGAGTCTTAATCACTGGATCACCAGGGAAATATGAAGTATGTTTCACATACTGATTTTCCTTGCACCAATTTCTCCTGCTTCAATTCTTTCCCAATATCTACCTTTTTTTCTATAAATGAGAATGGGAAAATGCTGAGGAGCAAAGACTCTAAGAAGCATCTTAAAATCAGAATTGAAGGAAGAGTACTGGTCAAATTAATAATTGTATCCAAAAAACAGATGACAGGAAAGAGAAAACTCAGAGGCAAATTTACATAGTAAATGAAAATTGTATTATTTTATTAAGGTAATAATGCATTGATTTTTACACATGGTTAGAGATTAGGAGCTCTTAGTAAATCACAACTTTTGCTAGCACATGGACTTTAACGAAAATGAAGGAAAAGAGCAGACTGAGCAGAAGATATATGTAACAACAAAATTTACATGAGTCCATAAATGCAAGTGGTATAAATATCTAATACCTATTGTATAATAGAATGCCTACCATATTCACTAAATTGAATGTAGAATTATGAAAAGCAATTTTCAGAAACATCACATATGCCTAAGTGTAGGTTGTAGAAATTGATGAATGTTTATGATATGCTAATCCTAAACAGCAAAAGCAAAACCTAGTTTAAGTGACAGATGATACTGAAACAAAACTTTGCAATATGAATGATGGAAGAGAACTTTATTCCAGGTAATGATTTCCAATCTATACACCATGAGGTGGTAAGATTTTATGATTCCATCTAAATACTGATTACAAATCAGGATTATTATTAAAAGTAAATTATAGCATGCCTTGAAGTGAAAGTGAAAGTGAGAGTCACTCAGTCGTGTTCAACTCTTTGAGACCCCATGGAGTATAGAGTCCATGGAATTCTCCAGGCCAGAAGAATGTTAAATAAACTAGTCCATCATTCATTAATTAACTAATTCTTGTTGCAAGTATTTTTTTCTCTATTGCAAGTATTTATTGATTCATGAGGTCACAAAGAGTCAGACACAACTGAGTGACTGAACTGAACTGAATTGATTGAAGGTTCATTAATGCCAGGCTATGGATATTAGGGTGAACACAACACAGTCTGTACTTTAGGAGTTTACATTCTATGGGAGACACAGAGAAGTAAGTCAGCAATTACACTGTGGTGTGACTAGATGTAAGTTGTGGTGACAGTACTCTTTAAAGCGCTGGAATTATTGATTGGCCAAAAATGTTTTCTCCGGTTTTCTGTAACATCTTACGAAAAAACCCAAACAAAATTTTTGGCCTACTCAACACATAGAAGAAGAATCTAACCCAGACCTAGATAAGGTGTCAGAAAAGTTTCCCCAAAGATATTGATAATTAATTTGAGACTTAATGACAAGAGGATGATGGTGGGGCTGAGTCTCCTCTGAGAGAAAATAGTGTGGACTAAGTCTTGGACATCTTTTGCAGAAAAATTTGCAACATGACCAAACTGTTGAGTATAATCTGGAAATGGTGCAATTAGAGAGGTCCACGGTCAGTGGACCTATGAAGATATTTGTAATCCTTGTTCTGTTCTTTGGACTTTATCTAGAGGGCTATTAGAGATTTTTAAAATATTTATTGCAAACATCTGAGACACACAAAGAAGCATATTAATATAAAAAGTCTGCATTTGCACCATTTATGTATTATGGAACATAAATACTCTTAGAGAAAAAACCCAAAAGCAAAATTTAAAAATATACTCAATATAAACACATATGATAGAATTTCCTCCTGTATCCCTAACGGATGACATTTCCCTCTTCATACTCCATAGAAACTACTATCTCAAATTTAGTGTTATTATTCTTACACATATGGTTTCATACTTTAGCTACATATGTGACTCTCAACTATATAAACAAATGGTTGAGGGTTAAGTTGGTCAGATAAAATATAGTTAAGCTTGAATTTCAAATTAAAAATATGTTTTTTAGTATAAGTATGTCTGAAATATTGACTATTTGTAATACTTGCAACATTGCCCCATGCAATATTTGGGACATACTTATAGTAAAATTGTTTATCTGAAATTCAAATTTAACTGGGAGTCCTGTAATTTCAGTTGATAAGTCTGGCAATCCAAGGGATGAGTAAATGTGGGGTGCTACATAAATATGCATGCAGGAGTAGGAACTGGGAACCAGAGACAAAAGAGTTTGGGGACAGTTCAAGTGAAAATGGCCCGAACCTAAGTTGGCCAGTGGAAAATTGAGAGAAATAGTTCAATTTTAGAACTATATGGGAGATAGAAAAGTCAAGATTTGGTGACTGGTTGAATGTGTGAGTAAAGGAGAGGGAGGAGTTGAAGATAATAAAAGGTTTGGCTAGTGGCATTGCTGACAGAGATAAGTTCTAATTTGGACATGTTGAGTTAGATGTTCTCTTGAGGAATATTTAGGCTAACTGATACAGCATGTACTTGGATGTATCCTGGGGAAATTAAGTAATTTAAAATAAAGCAGGACTAGAAAACAATGCACACAAGTACATTCACCCTAATCTGTCTATTCCATTTAATATCTTACATATACACCTATTGTGTACACGAAGAAAGTGGAGAAAACCACTAGACCATTCAGGTATGACCTAAATCAAATCCCTTATGACTATACGGTGGAAGTGAGAAATAGATTTAAAGGACTATATCTGATAGACAGACTGCCTGATGAACTATGGATGGAGGTTTGTGACATTGTACAGGAGACAATAATCAAGACCATCCCCAAGAAAAAGAAATGCAAAAAAGCAAAATGGTTGTCTGAGGAGGCCTTACAAATAGCTATGAAAAGAAGGGAAGTGAAAAGCAAAGGAGAAAAGGAAAGATACACCCATTTGAATACAGAGTTCCAAAGAAGAGCAAGGAGAGATAAGAAAGCCTTCATCAGTGATCAATGCAAATAAATAGAGGAAAACAACAGAATGGGAAAGACTAGAGGTCTCTTCAAGAAAATTAGAGATACTAAGGGAACATTTCATGCAAAGATGGGCTCAATAAAGGACACAAATGATATGGACCTGACAGAAGCAGAAGATATTAAGAAGAGGTGAGAAGAATACAAAGAAGAACCATAAAAAAGATCTTCATGACCCAGATAACTACAATGGTGTGATTACTGACCTAGAGCCAGACATCCTGGAATGTGAAGTCAAATGGGTCTTAGAAAGCATCACTACAAACAAAGCTAGTGGAGGTGATGGAATTCCAGTTGAGCTGTTTCAAATCGTGAAAGATGATGCTGTGAAAGTGCTGCATTCAATATGCCAGCAAATTTGGAAAACTCAACAGTGGCCACAAGACTGGAAAATGTCAGTTCTCATTCCAATCCAAAAAAAGGCAATGTCAAAGAATGCTCAAACTACCACTCAATTGCACTCATCTCACACGCTAGTCAAGTAGTGCTCAAAATTCTCCAAGCCAGTCTTCAGCAATATGTGAACGGTGAACTTCCAGATGTTCAAGCTGATTTTAGAAAAGGCAGAAGAACTAGAGATCAAATTGCCAACACTGACTGAATCATGGAAAAAGCAAGAGAGTTCCAGAAAAACATCTATTTCTGCTTTATTGACTATGCCAAAGCCTTTGACTGTGTGGATCACAAGAAACTGTGGAAAATTCTGAAAGAGATGGGAATACCAGACCACCTGACCTGCCTCTTGAGAAACCTATATGCAGGTCAGGAAGCAACAATTAGAACTGGACATGGAACAACAGACTGGTTCCAAATAGGAAAAGGAGTACGTCAAGGCTGTATATTGTCACCCTGCTTTTTTAACTTCTATGCAGAGTACATTATGAGAAATGCTGGGCTGGAATAAGCACAAGCTGGAATCAAGATTGCCAGGAGAAATATCAATAACCTCAGATATGCATATGACACCACCCTTATGGCAGAAAGTGAAGAGGAACTAAAAAGCCTCTTGATGAAAGTGAAAGTGGAGAATGAAAAAGTTGGCTTAAAGCTCAACATTCAGAAAACGAAGATCATGGCATCTGGTCCCATCACTTCATGGCAAATAGATGGGGAAACAGTGTCAGACTTTGTTTTTGGGGGCTCCAAAATCACTGCAGATGGTGACTGCAGCCATGAAATTAAAAGACACTTACTCCTTGGAAGGAAAGTTATGACCAACCTAGATAGCATATTCAAAAGCAGAGACATTACTTTGTCAACAAAGGTCCATCTAGTCAAGGCTATGATTTTTCCAGTAGTCATGTATGGATGTGAGAGTTGGACTGTGAAGAAAGCTGAGCGCCAAAGAGTTGATGCTTTTGAACTGTGGTGTTGGAGAAGACTCTTGAGAGTCCCTTGGACTGCAAGGAGATCCAACCAGTCCACTCTGAAGGAGATCAGCCCTGGGATTTCTTTGGAAGGAATGATGCTAAAGCTGAAACTCCAGTACTTTGGCCACCTCATGGTGGAAGAGTTGACTCATTGGAAAAGACTCTGATGCTGGGAGGGATTGGGAGCAGGAGGAGAAGGGGATGACAGAGGATGAGATGGTTGGATGGCATCACCGACTCGAAGGACGTGGGTTTGGGTGGACTCTGGGAGTTGGTGATGGATAGGGAGGCCTGGCATACTGCGGTTCATGGGGTCGCAAAACGTTGGACATGACTGAGCGACTGATCTGAACTTCTTTTACTAAAATTCCTATTCATATCCTTGTTCTATCTCTTGTTCCAAGCCCACATTGATGATCTAAAAAATGTTTACATATGTTGCACTTTATCTTCTCAATTTCATTTCATATTGACTTGTCTTCTCATTAAGGTCTTGCCATCTTTCCTCCCTGCCCCTCCTCCCTCAATAAAAAGTCTGTGTGTTTTACCTGTCTCAGAGGATTTGCTTCCTTCAGGAACTTCCACAGCTATTGGCTCTGGTTTCCCTGGCAACCCTTGCCTCTCTTATTTTTTTCTGATTACTAAGATTTCTGATTTCTAAAAGAAATCTGACTAAATCACTGATAATAACTGACCATGAATAGTAGAAGAAATTAAAGTGCTCAGCACAGTCTCTGAGAAAAGGACTGGGCAAATTTAGAGGAAATAAAAATACTGAGATCCAAAGGGATGGATGTAAAATGTGTGATTGATTTACAAGGTTTGTTATTTTCATTGTGAGTGCACTGTTTGGAGTGTTGTTGGGGCTGATCAAGACAATAACGTCAAGAGCTAGGCAGCTATATCATCTATCCAAGCAAAATTCTCCTCTGCCTAGGTAAAACGACAAGAAGTGTAGAAAATCATATTCTAGGTTATTGTGGAAGTAGAAAATACAAACCTCGAGAGAAGAAAAAAAGATGTAGACTAAACTTGCTCTAATGTTTACATTAGAAACATATTAGAATACAATGTAAAGAGGATTGCATAAGAGTTGTAATGATCAATTTTAATTTTAGGTTTGTTGAGTGTTAATAAAATATAGCAGTGAGATTTTGTTATTTTATACAGTATATTCTATATTCATACTCTGATAGTACTGCTTTTGTTAAATAAAGATACCAGGATGGAGATTAGATATTTGTCTAAAGCTAATACAGACAAATGTGATCCTGTCCTAAATAATATATTGTGGTAAAGATAGACCTACCAATACAAAATACCAAGATGTGCCTAAGGTGAAGACACCCAAACTGGACTTTTAGTTTCCTGAACTTTTCATTTCCAGATCAAACCTAATATAGGATGAATTCAACATGATTTTTTAAAATTGTCCTTTGTGATTAAAAACAGAAAGCCATTGGTTAAGAAATTACATATACTCCTCCCCACCATCACTCCCCTTCTTCCTTCCCATTTCCCTCCCACCCTCATTGATCCTTTCCTTTGTCCATTTTCCCCTTTCTTCCTTCCCATTTCCCTCCCACCCTCATTGATCCTTTCCTTTGTCCATTTAAAAAAATAATAATAATTTACCCCTAAAATTCAGAAATAAAAGTGTGGTTCACCTTAGAACCACACTTAAATATCTAGTTGTTGTTGGGTGTTGGTGAACAATAAGCTATTTAATAAAATTTTCATTAGAAAAAGTTGGGACATCTAATTGTCAGAAGGTACTTCCTCCTTCTAGTCAAAGCAAATTGGTCATCATCTAGATTCTTAGCCATACCGTGAGGGAAATTAAGAAGTGCTAGTCTGTAAAACTAGAGTAAATCTAGTTTATTCAATACTTAAGTTATATAATAGTAGAGTTCTTGGGTCAAATGCTATCTCTCTGATATTTGAATAAAATGTAAATTTGTTGTTTGATGGTGAAGTTATTTACTCATTATTTATTGCTATAATTGATAATCAATATATTTCATCACACTTAGTCTTGACACTGTGACGACAAGCCAATCACCCCTCGCCCTACACACACACACACACACACACACACACACACCGACTCCGCCAATGGGAAAATCCCTTTAAGTCCTTGGATGTAGTACTTTTCCAGACTGACTTTGCATTTGTCTCCCCCGTCACCTTTCCTAACTCATTCTCTTTATGAAATAGTTTTGCCGGTTGGAGTGCTTGCCCAGCCCCCACCCCCCACTCTGTTCAGAGATGAAATCTGATTGGGCAAAACTGATCAGGGTAATCTCATTGGCCACAGGGCTTTGTTTGGGGTATACAGGCTTGCGGGGAGGGCAATGGCACCCCACCCCAGTACTTTTGCCTGGAGAATCCCATGGACGGAGGAGCCTGGTGGGCTCCAGTCCATGGGGTCGCTAAGAGTCGGACACGACTGAGCAACTTCCCTTTCATTTTTCACTTTCATGCATTGGAGAAGGAAATGGCAACCCACTCCAGTGTTCTTGCCTGGAGAATCCCAGGGGCGGGGGAGCCTGGTGAGCTTCCGTCTATGGGGTCGCACAGAGTCGGACACGACTGAAGCGACTTAGCAGCAGTAGCAGCAGCATACAGGCTTGAGCCAATCAACACTCTCCCGGACATGAAGACTGGACAGGGTCATCTAATGAATGCAGAGCACCAGAGTTGTGTGGCCCTGGGCCCTCTTTCCAGACTGGAAGGAGGAGGCAGGAGGCCAGTGTTACTGCTGACAGCCATCTTGGGTCCTTGAGGAAGCTGGCCTTTTGAGGATGGTCCTAACAGGGAGAAGATGCCCTGAGTTACAGAGAAACTGACATGCAATTTGGAAGGGCACCTCTTGAAGACCTAGCTCTGTACCTTTTTGTTATGTAAATTAGTAAATCCCTTTAAGACCCTTTCAGTTGAATTTATTGTTATTTGGTTAAAAAAATTAATATTTATTTACTCTTGGGCCTTACATAAGAATCCAAGAAACTAGTAGTCAAGTGAAGTCAGGTTGGGATTACTTAATAAGTTTAAATAGCCTCTCATTACTTAGTTCTCTTGGTACATTTTATATACTTTGAGGTTTTATGCTCTGGCTGATTGAACAACTGTTCATTATTAATATTAAGCATTCAGTATTTCACTATCTGTCATGCACTGTGTATACAAGAGTGATAAACAGTTTCAGTACTGAGAAAGGTCAAAGGATTAGTTGAAGAGGTGCGCAAGAATATCAAGGAGGCATGCAAAGTTAAAATGGGAAATCAGAAATAAAGCAAAGTAGGGACAGCTATTCAGAGTGGTGTGGTGTTGGAGAGGAGAGGAGAGGGAAGGGTAGTTATCATTAGAAACAAGGAGATCCAACCAGTCCATTCTAAAGGAGATGAACCCTGGATGTTCTTTGGAAGAAATGATGCTAAAGCTGAAACTCCAGTACTTTGGCCACCTCATGCGAAGAGTTGACTCATTGGAAAAGACTCTGATGCTGGGAAGGATTGGAGGCAGGAGGAGAAGGGGACGACAGAGGATGAGATGGTTGGATGGTATCACTGACTCGATGGACGTGAGTTTGAATGAACTCCAGGAGATGGTGATGGCCTGCTGCAATTCATGGGGTTGCAAAGAGTCAGACAGGACTGAGTGACTGAACTAAATTGAGCTGAAGAAGGAGTTACCAACTTCTGTTTGTGCCCTGGACCTCTTTGGCAGTATGGTGAAGCCTAGGCACCCATTTTCAGAACAATATTTTTAAGTGTGTAAAAATACTTTGGATTAAGAAGGAAATTTATAGTAATGAAATATCTATCAAAATATTTTTTTAAATGTATGATATAGTAATATATGTGCTTCTTTATTAACTCACAGAAGAACAAAGATTATCAGTGGGAATAAATATTAACCTAGTTTTGAGGTAGTGATGAATGTAAATGATATTTTGAATTATCTGCAGCAGCTGTAATGTGATACAAAAATATCTCTGGTTTCTCTTGGTTGCAAAGGCATAGGTACCTCTAGTACTGTTGTGGTTTGTGGCAGACATTCATAAAAGGAGGATGTGCTGAATTTTATGTAGTGGTTTCATTCAATGTAATTTCCTGGACCCCTGAATTTTATGCCAAGTTAAAAAAAAAAAAAAAAAACCTTATGTGAAGAAGAGATATAATTTGAACTAATTCTTTACAGATTGAATAAGGTATTTTGGTAAGTGAAATAGAAATGAATTCAGGATATGTGGAAGAGCATATTCAAAGCCATGGAGGCATAAGAGTAGATAAGGACTGTCAACAGGTTGCTTTGGTTAGAGTGAAGAATCACTTTGGCATAGTGGGAGGAGGTTAAGCTGGAAAAATTGGTAAAATCTCCTATCTCTGGGATACTGGTTGATTGTACATTATAGTGTTAAATGATTCTGACTTTAATGTATTTGAAATCCTTTGAAAACTCTCTACTGCCTAGCATATATAGTCCAAGTTTCATATAGTTGCTCCTTGTAATCAAGTCTCAGCTTTCCTTTCTAGTGTCATTTACCACTTTTCCTGACATATTATGCTCCAGTGATTCTCAAATATCATTCTATATTTACCCATACTATTCTCTTTATCTCTATTCAGCATTTAAATCATCACTTCCTGTGCCTCAGTTGTCTCATCTGTAAAATAGGGACAGAAAGTACCTCATAGAATTGTTGTGGGGATTAAATAAAATAGTTATAGAACTTGTTTGGAACAATGCCTAACATGTTAAGCTCTCAATAAATGATAGCTATTATATTATTGTAACTGTTATTATTATCTATAATATTTTAGCCATGAAATTAAAAGACGCTTACTCCTTGGAAGGAAAGTTATGACCAACCTAGATAGCATATTCAAAAGCAGAGACATCACTTTGCCAACAAAGGTTTGCCTAGTCAAGGCTATGGTCTTTCCTGTGGTCATGTATGGATGTGAGAGCTGGACTGTGAAGAAGGCTGAGCGCCGAAGAATTGATGCTTTTGAACTATGGTGTTGGAGAAGACTCTTGAGAGTCCCTTGGACTGCAAGGAGATCCAACCAGTCCATTCTGAAGGAGATGAGCCCTGGGATTTCTTTGGAAGGAATGATGCTAAAGCTGAAACTCCAGTATTTTGGCCACCTCATGCGAAGAGTTGACTCATTGGAGAAGACTCTGATGCTGGGAGGGATTGAGGGCAGGAGGAGAAGGGGACGACAGAGGATGAGATGGCTGGATGGCATCACTGACTCGATGGATGCGAGTCTAAGTGACCTCCGGGAGCTGGTGATGGACAGGGAGGCCTGGCGTGCTGCAGTTCATTGGTTCGCAAAGAGTCGGACACGACTGAGCGACTGATCTGATCTGATCTGATAATATTTTTTTCCTCTTGCCCAGTTGGGGAACTCCTATACATTCTTTAAAACCCCATCTGGACATTACCTCCTCCAGAAAGGTTTTCTGATCATGCAACTTTAATTTCCTCCAGATAAGAATTAATAACTTCTTCTATCAATTCAGTTCAGTTTAGTCGCTCAGTAGTGTCTGACTCTTTGTGACCCCACGGACTGCAGCACACCAAGCCTCCCTGTCCATCACCAACTCCCGGAGTTTACTCAAACTCAATGTCCATTGAGTTGGTGATGCCATCACACCATCTCATCCTCTGTCATCCCCTTCTTCTCCCACCTTCAGTCTTTCCCAGCATCAGGGTCTTTTCAAATGAATCAGCTCTTCAAATCAGGTGGCCAAAGTATTAAGAGTTTCAGCTTCAACATCAGTCTTTCCAATGAATATTCAGGATTGATTTCCTTTAGGATAGACTGATTGGATCTCCCTTCAGTCCAAGGTACTCTCAAAGAGTCTTCTCCAACACCACAGTTCAAAAGCATCAATTCTTCTGCACTCAGCTTTTTTTATAGTCCAAATCTCACATCCATACATGACTACTGGAAAAACAATAGCATTGACTAGATGGACATTATCTCATATAATTTTGATTCTTGTGTTTTACATAATGTATTATGTAGGAGTTACTTTTGGTGGGGGTTGGGGGTGTTATGGAAGTAGTGATAAAGTTGGTTTAAGAAAGAAGACACTTGAGAGAAGCAGCTGTCAGGGTAAATAGGACCTTGGAGAGATAAACAAAGTAAGATCTTTAGGACATGGCTAACTCCTCTCCTCTCCAGTTCCCCACAGCTTTAGTTATTTTGTTAAAGTGAGATTTATGTCCTTTAGAATTTGACACTAGGTCAAGATTGGCCATGAATTAGTCCAGTGATATTTCAATTACACTAGTATTGTTTGTCATCAAGTTGCACTCCTCATGCTTTAACTCTGACGCTTGCCCGAAATTCATTCATCCAACAAATATTTGCTGCTACTGCTGCTAAGTTGCTTCAGATGTGTCCGACTCTGTGCGACCCCATAGACGGCAGCCGACGAGGCTCCCACATCCCTGGGATTCTCCAGGCAAGAACACTGGAGTGGGTTGCCATTTCCTTCTCCAATGCATGAAAGTGAAAAGTGAAAGTGAAGTCTCTGAGTCTTGTCCAACTCTTAACAACCCCATGGACTGTGACCCACCAGGCTCCTCAGCCATGGGATTTTCCAGGCAAGAGTGCTGGAGTGGCGTGCCATTGCCTTCTCCAAACCAGACTGCTTAGTCTCAAATTTGGGTTCCCTGTAACCAGAATGGCTTTTTCTCCCTAAAGAGAAAATATTTATCTGCACACTCATATATATAATTTTGTTTTTACATTTAAATATAAAAATACTACTCTGCTTTGTTATAAACGGAGGACCACACAATGAGAACTTTTTCTTTTAAGGTAGGGCCATCCATCCATTTATGCGGAGCCTGTTATGGCGTTGAGCCCCAGGCAAGGGAAGCATCACACCAGGAGATCTAGGGCATTTTCCTACCTGACTTCCCACCCTTCCTTCCCCCCTAATTTTCACTTTTGATAGAAATTTGGATACAACCTTGTAAGTAATGGAACTTCCCACCAAGAAGGGAAATCCTAACCTAACCACAGAATATTTGAGTGACCTACCCTCTCTGTCTGCTGAATAGCCTGATTCCAAGGTCAGTTTCTAAACTTTTGTGGTGATTTGACACTTCAGCACTAAAATTTGCCTCTCCTTTTTTTTTTTTTTTTTTCCGTTCATCCCAACTTTTTGCATATACTTCATTCGCAGTTGTATCTTGTGCTCAAGTGCTTGACTATTTTTCCTCCTCTAATGACACATACACACACTAACACAACGTATGGCGCGAAGTAGATGCTTAATAAATGCTTATTGAATGAGTGTCCTGTGCATTTTAGTGACATCATATCCTGTGTGCCTGGGTGTCAGTCTGCACTCATCTTCGGGAAGCCTGGAGGTCTCAGGGTTTAAGTCACTGTTTATAAGGTGCATCGAATATCTCAAACACAGGCTCAGGTTGCAGACTTCCCACAAGAAGCGCAGCCATCGGGAATGCTGGATCTCCTCTTTTAGTTCAGAGACTTCAGCTGGGGGGCCCAAACTGGCTGCCTGGTAGGCGCCGGTGTCCCGCAACTCTGGGAGTAGAACGTGCGAGGGCGGGAGCAGGCAGCTCACTTATCGCGGTGTTTCCGCTCTCCTCCCTCCCGGGGGAGTTCTCGCGAGAGAAGCTAGGGGAAGATGGCCGTGCCCTGTTTTTCGGATTGAGGCAGTGGCGGCGGCTGCGGTGGTGGGGACGGGACTCCTAGTGTCGTGGGCACTTGAGCTGTAGCTCCCCCAAGTGAGCGCGCGTCCCTTCGTGCCTAGGCGAGAGCCGGCTCTTCTTCCTCCGGGAGATGCGTTTGTCCCGGGCTCGGGGGCGCTCTGGGAGTTCATGCTGCGCTGGAGTATCCTGGCGGCCGCTCTAATCGCCTTGTGCCGCCGCAGCGCCAGCTTCGTCGCCAGCGGTGAGCCTCCTGGATTCCCTCTCTGCCCGTGGCGGCGATGACCGGGGAGAAGATCCGCTCATTGCGGAGGGACCACAAGCCCAGCAAAGAAGAGGGGGACCTGCTGGAGCCTGGGGATGAGGAAGCGGCGGCTGCCCTCGGCGGCACCTTTACAGGAGGCAGGCTTGGCACAGGCGGCAGCGGCAAGAGCGGTAGAGCCTGCCATAAGATCTTCAGTAACCATCACCACCGGCTACAGCTGAAGACAGCCCCGGCCTCCTCCAATCCCCCCGGCCCCCCGGCCCTGCCGCTGCACAATTCCTCCGCGACTCCCATCTCCCAGTCCCCGGCGCTGTTAGCGGGCACCAGCCCCATTGCTGTCGTCGCAGGTGGAGGCGGTTGCCCTGCACACTACCCGGTCCACGAGTGCGTCTTCAAGGGGGATGTGAGGAGACTGTCCTCTCTCATCCGCACGCACAATATCGGGCAGAAAGATAATCACGGTGAGGAGTGCTCGCCCCGTCCACCTTTCCTTCCCAGAGCCTGCGCCTCCTCAGGCCTCTCAAATCCTAGGTTTCTGTACATCCTAGGCTTCTATCGGACTCTTCTTTCCTCTCCTTTGCCCATCATCCGAGCCAAATACCCGTAAATCATGTAATAGCATGCCAGTGGTCTGGGGATGGGTTCTTGTGGTTGCAAAGGAATGTTTCTTCCTTGCCTTCTTCAAACTATTAGAAGCTGTTTTATCTTTGAGTCGGGGCTTTAGTTGATTCTTGACAATAAGAAATTTTAGACTGCCTCTCATCAAGTCTGGTCGTCATCCTTGTTTATTGAATTGTATCTTCTTTCTCTGCCCCCTCTCCACCCTTGGGATCTTGAATTTTGAACATATAAATTGTCCACCTCCCTTTTTTGTCCAGGTACAGAACCCAACCTGGCTGCAACTGGTTATGATTTCTACACGCCATCAGGCTGGCTGTTTCTTTTCTTTTTCCTTCTGCTTAGGAAGCTTAGTTTGATACAAAGTGTTTACACTTTTGCAAGTGTTTTGATTTCTGAAAGCAACAGTACCAGTTTGTTGGCATTGATACCTAGAGCAAGTGATACCACTTCCAAGTGGCTAAGATTTTGCTGAAGCAAAGCTTAGAGTTTTACACTTATTTCACATAGATAATTGCTGATAGTAATTAAGACATTACTTGATGACCTGTGATGAGAAATAGTACTATGATTTTTCATAGTAATTTCCTCATATCCTACATAACAACATGTAGTGTTATTTGTTATTCAAGGACTGTATTTCTATTTTTTGCTTTAACTTACTAGCTGATTTTTTTCAGTTTCTTCTAAAAACATAATGTGATTATCAGTTGACTGTCATAATATGATTGACTTTATTTTACTGTGATTTAAGCCACAGTAAAATAAAGCTAATGTAAACACTGATATTTTCAGCATTTAATAAATAGGCCATTTTAAACTGGGTACTTGGCAAATATTGTTAATAGTTCGCTTTTAACCGAACATGATAATTGTATACATTCAATTAGAACACACTTAACCGAACACGAGAATTGTATACATTCAATTAGAACACACTCAATTCTATGCTCAAAATGGTATAACACATTAATGAAATACATGCCTGTTGAATAAGCTTCCTTAATTCCCTTGGACTCTAGGCTTCTTATCTACAATTAGGGCAAAAACTGACGTAAATAAAAAAGAGTAAGATTTCCACTGTTTGTATAATTCTCTGACAACTGCATTTGTATTCTGAATTTACAATATTGTAATATTACTGTCATTTATTAAAAATCAACCCCTCTAAAATGTTCCTAAAAGTTGCACCCAGGATTTCATTCTTAAGTTTATTTAATTACTTTACTATTGTTGCAACAGCATCATATTGTTTGTTGATAGTAATTATATTTTAACCCTTTGGGAAATGGTTTTTAGTGGGAGATCTAGTGTAGCTTTGAATGTTTAGAATGTTTTTCAGATTTGATCTTCATAGTAGCTGTATAAAAGGTTTATCTTATGGCCATTGCATTTAAAATATTGTCATATAAGGGTTCCATCACATTGAAATACACCTGAAAAAAGTTGAAACTTTGTTTTTGAGGGATGATTGCCTTTGAAAGAAGCGAGAGGTGACTATGACTAAGTATGAGAGTATGATGTTAGAGCTGATTTTTTTGATTGATCACAGAAGGTACTGAATTACAGGACTGTTGAGCATGCATGTCTGTCATCTTGCAGATGAGAGCTGGTTTGTTAAAGTACAAATTCTGCTCAAAGTAATTAGAATCCTAAATACCTTTAAACTCTTTTCCATAGTCTACTGAAATTCTCTTTAAAAATCATTTTAATATACTAAATGCTTGCGTTGTACTTAGCTACCCTTACTTTGTTGATTTTTTTTTTTTTTAAATTGAAGTATAGTTGACTTACAGTATTTCAGGTGTACAGCAGAGCAATTCGGTTTTATATATGTATATATATACACACACACACACACACATGCATTTTAGATTTTTTTTGGATTCTTTTCCTGTTTTAGATTATTACAAAATAGTTCCCTGTGCTATACAGTTCAGTTTAGTTCAGTCGTGTCCAACTGTTTGCGACCCCATGGACTGTAGCACACCAGGCTTCCCTGTCCATCACCAACTTGTGGAGCTTGCTCAAACTCATGTCCATCGAGTTGGTGATGTCATCCAACCATCTTATCCTCTGTTGTCCCCTTCTCCTGCCTTTGATCTTTCCCAGCATCAGGGGAAAGTGCTATACAGTAGGTCCTTGTTATCTCTTTCATATGTAGTAGTGTGTATCTGTTTATCCCAGTTTTTACCGCCCCCCCTTCCCCTTTGGTAATCATACATTTTTTTAATGTCTGTGAGTCTATTTCTGTTTTGTCAGTAAGTTCATTTGTATCATTTTTTATTTATTTGAATTCATTAATTTTTGGCTGCACTAGGTCTTCATTATGGGCTTCAGACAGTAAAGTGTCTGCCTGCAATGCGGGAGACCCAGGTTCGATCCCTGGGTTGGGAAGATCCTCTGGAGAAGGAAATGGCAACCCACTCCAGTATTCTTGCTTGGAAAATCTCATGGATGGAGCCTGGTAGGCTACAGTCCATGGGATCGCAAAGAGTCGGGCACGACTGAGTGACTTCACTTCAGGTCTTCATTGCTGTGCCTAGGCTTCTTACTGTAGTGGAGTACAGGCTGTAGAGCACTGGCTCAACAGTTGTGGTACACAGGCTTAGTTGCCCTGAGGAGTGTAGAATCTTCCTGGACCAGGGATCGAGTCCATGTTCCCTGCACTGGTAGGTGCATTCTTAGTTGCTGGAGCCCCAGAGAGGTGCATATCACTTTTTTAGATTCCCCATATAAGTGCTATCTTAAGATACGTCTTTCTCTGACTTACTTCACTTAGACAGATCATCTCTAGGGTCATCTATGTTGCTGCAAATGGTATTATTTCAGTCTTTTTTATGGCTTAGTAATATTCCGTTGTCTATATAACCACATCTTTATTCATTTATCTATCCATGGACATTTAAATTATTTCTATATCTTGGTTATTGTAAATCGTGCTGCTGTGAACTTTGGGGTGCATTTATCTTCAAATTAGAGTTTTTGTCTTTTCTGAATATATGCCCAGGAGTGGGATTGTTGGATCCTTTGTTAACTCTAGTTTTTTTAAGGACCCTCCATATGGTTCTCTTTAATGGCTGCACCAATTTACAATTCTACCAACAGTGACATTGTTGACCTTTTTCATAAATATAACCAGTGTTTCACATACTGGTGGAAACTGTAATTGTTGTTTTCTGCAGTATACGGGTACATTCTCATCTACAGTGAAGACTCCTAGAAAGAGTAGCTTCTGTTTAACGTTGTTCTTGTATAGTTGCTAAGTCATGTTCAACTCTTTGTGGCCCCATGGACTGTAACCCACCAGGCTCCTCTGTCCATTTGATTTTCCAGGCAAGAATACTAGAGTGGGTTGCCATTTCCTTCTCCAGGGGATCTTTCCAACCCAGGGATCAAACCTGTGTTCCCTCTCCACAGGTGGATTCTTTATCACTGAGCCTCCTGGGAAGCCCATTTCTGTTTAATATGCTACTTCTTCAATCTTTTTGCTTATAGCTGCATAATTTCCCTACTATGTTTACATTACTTTTACTCTTCAGAGTTTACTCACCTGGATATTGAGTTAATTTTTTTTGGAATATTTTCCCTTTCAAATTACAGAAGATAAAGGCATTTTAAGTTGTCCAACAAAAACAAGCTATGTATTATATTTGGATTGTTAAAACATGATAAATACATAGCAGAATCATCTACTCATTCAGGTGCATAGCAGAGCCATACAATTAAACGACATCATAGGACATAGTTGTATGTTGACTTGACATTCCTTCCATAATATAATGATGATGATGATCATGATCATAGTTTCTTGAACATGTCAGCACTATCCTAAGTGTTTACATACACTATCACATCTAATTCTTACAATAACCCTGCAAAGCAGATAGTTTTATTCTTGTTTTAAAGGAGGAAACTGAAGCCTTGAGGCACAAGGAAACTTTGCCAAAGTTGCATGCTATGCTATGCTATGTCACTTCAGTCGTGTCCGACTGTGTGTGACCCCATAGACGGCAGCCCAACAGGCTCCCCGTCCCTGGGATTCTCCAGGCAAGAACACTGGAGTGGGTTGCCATTTCCTTCTCCAATGCATGAAAGTGAAAAGTCTGCTAAGTCTCTTAGTCGTGTCCGACTCTTAGCGACCCCATGGACTGCAGCCTACCAGGCTCCTCAGTCCATAGGATTTTCCAGGCAAGAGTACTGGAGTGGGGTGCCATTGCCTTCTCCAGACAATTAAACCACGTCATAGGACATAGTTGTATGTTGACTTGACATTCCTTCCATAATATAATGATGATGATGATCATGATCATAGTTTCTTGAACATGTCAGCACTATCCTAAGTGTTTACATACATTATCACATCTAATTCTTACAATAACCCTGCAAAGCAGATAGTTTTATTCTTGTCTTAAAGGAGGAAACTGAAGCCTTGAGGCACAAGGAAACTTTGCCAAAGTTGCATACTTAATATTAAGTTCCAAAATGGGGAACTGAATTAACAGTGAGGGCTTCAAAGCCCATGATCAACCTCTGTAAATTTTCTGTTAATCAGAACCCACTAATTTGCAAAGAAGTCAGTTTTAATAATGTATATGTGGCATTTTATGGCAAAGTTCTTTGATATATATTTTCTCATTTAGTACCTATAGAAAGATAATGCTATTAAACAGCTCTCAGAGATTTCCTGTACAGCCCAGATCTTTCACTATTGTTTGTTATTTTTCTTTTTCATGTAATGGCACAAATAAATGTTCTGCCTTGTCCACATGATAGCCCTTTAGATACTTGACAAGCAAGAGCTATCATGTCCTTCCTATCTTCAAGTTAAACCTTCCTAACTTCTGTATCCATTCTTCATAGGACATGATTTACAAAGTGTTAAGAATGGTCCCTGAAACATAGTGAATACTATAAAACTGTATTAAATAAGTAAATGAAGATCTTAGTCATCTTTTAGTGATACTCTAGTTGCTTAGTCTGGAGAAGGAAATGGCAACCTACTCCAGTATTCTTGCCTGGAGAATCCCAGGGACAGAGGAGCCTTTTGGGCTGCCGTCTATGGGGTCGCACAGAGTCGGACACAACTGAAGCGACTTAGCAGCAGCAGCAGCAGTTGCTTAGTCTTTCCTTTGAGGATGGAAAGAACCAACCTTGTGTTGAAGTCTCATAAAGTAGCCTCATGAACAAAGACAGTGATTGTATTTATTGCTCTAAGTGATACACATTTAGTAATGTGCATTACTAAAGAGCACACATTAAATAATACAGTGAAATAATATGTGGATTTTTAAAAATGTTGTTTATTCTCAAGTGGTTGCCTTGCTATTCTAATCTCTTCTTGTGCTTTTTTTTAAACCTCAAAACAGAACTTTACATTTATTAATATTTATCTTGTTAGTCTTGATCCTTTATCTACCTTGAAAGCTTATTGAATTCTACGGATAGTAGATAGTGCGTGGTCATCTGTGTCTGACTTTTTATGACCCCATGGACTGTAGCCCTCCAGGCTCCTCTGTCCATGGAATTTTCCAGGCAAGAATACTGGAGTGGGTTGTCATTTCCTACTTCAGGGGATCTTTTCAACCCAGGGATTGAACCTGCATCTGTTGGCTCTCCTGCATTGACAGGCAGATTTACCACAGTGACACCCGTTATTGGATCCTAATTTGGTCACTGTTTAGCTCACTATTCATTAGCTCTTTCAGTTTTAGTGATCTTGGAATTGAAACAGTTCCTTTGGGGTGTGTGTGTGTGTGTGTGTGTGTGTATGTGTATTTATAAGTTATTGTCAAATTGAATAGGGGCATGGATAGAGCTTGGTTTTTTTTTTTTTTTTTTTGGTGGAAAAATGTTTGAATTGCTTTTTCTGAGCCATCAGTTATACTGGGGAATATTGTATTTGGATCCAAACATATTGCTTGAAATATAGTTAAATACAGTAACAATCATAGTATCATCTATATACTGTGTTCAGAAATGGCAATGATTTTGACTCATAGTATATTTAGTAACAGTTTTGTTTGAGTGGGGAAAAGATACATTAAACATACAAAAATTGATTCAACGGCACCCCACTCCAGTACTCTTGCTTGGAAAATCCCATGGATGGAGGAGCCTGTTAGGCTGCAATCCATGGGGTCGCTAAGAGTCGGACACGACTGAGTGACTTCACTTTTACTTTTCACTTTCATGCATTGGAGAAGGAAATGGCAACTCACTCCAGTGTTCTTGCCTGGAGAATCCCAGGGACGAGGGAGCCTGATGGGCTGCCATCTATGGGGTCACACAGAGTCGGACATGACTGAAGTGACTTAGCATAGCATAGCATAGCTTTATACTACTTTTTTTGAAGTATAGGATTAAAGTTTAAATCTAAGTTTTTTTTCACATTGAGTGTAAAGATTTTTCTGACTTTTTTTTTTGCCATTGGTATTTAAAGAAAGCATCATGTTAACGTGCTGGGTTTGTTTGTTTTTTTTACAGTTGGTGGTAATGATTTATTTCTTCTTTAGAACTGAGAATGATTGTGAAGTTTATAGAAGACTTCTTGATTTTGACTGCATTTCCTATTTGTTAAACTTGTAATCCCCCCTCCCCCCGCCCCCCGCCTTAATTGAGTTAAATATCTTTGGAAGTTAAGCACCTTATCTTGGAAACTAGTCAAAAGCTTTTAGGTGCTAAAGTGATGAATATCCTTGATCTATGAATTGCTTAAACCATCCTTTCCTAGATATGGAAAAATTTTGATCTATTCTGAGAGATTTGGCAGTTTGTACTGCCTTTAATTACATTATCTGGCATGGGACAAGCCATTTTCTCTATACACAGTTTTCATTTTTTACTGAGTTGTAATCTTCTTGAAGCTGTTTTACAGGGTGATTAGAGATTTCAAATTCAAGATAAAATTCATTTTGAGACTATTCCTACCAATGCAAGTGACTCAGTGAAGTGATAACGAAACGGTCAGCTTGTGTCTGGTGGCTGGCACATTTCTTCAGACAGAAATTTTAAAATATCTTACATTTGGAAAGTTTAAAAATGTACACTTGAATATGGAGGCAATAGGATAATCTGTTTGGTGCCCATGCAGTATGTTTATTCTGGCTTATTCCATATAAGTTGATCTTCCTTTTGATACTATTCTCTGTTTGTGGTCCCTAACATTCATGAGGGGTGATGCACAACATGTTGTTTGTTTGAGAAGCTAAGTCGCTTCAGTCGTGTCCGACTCTGTGTGACCCCATAGACGGCAGCCCACCAGGCTCCCCCGTCCCTGGGATTCTCCACGCAAGAACACTGGAGTGGGTTGCCATTTCCTTCTCCAATGCATGAAAGTAAAAAGTCAAAGTGAAGTCGCTCAGTCGTGTTCGACTCTTAGCGACCCCATGGACTGCAGCCCACCAGGCTCCCCCGTCCATGGGATTTTCCAGGCAAGAGTACTGGAGTGGGGTGCCATTGCCTTCTCCTTGTTTGAGAAGAGGCGACTATAAAGAGAAACTTTGCATGGGAAAAAAAAATCTTAAGGTCTCAGGTGAGCAGTTTTACTCAAGAGGCACATCTTTAAATGAACACTAGTGGTTTTGTATTGGTTTTGTTTATTTTGGAATTTCTGAATTTTGTTTTTTGGAAGACATGCCTCATTTTTCCTTGGATTAAAAAAAAGTGGTTTCTGGAAGCCCAAGATAATCCATTAAAGTTTTCAGCACTGACACTGGGTATGAGGCTGATTGGGCTGACACTGGGTATGAGGCTGATTGGGCTGTGAAATCTGTCACTCCACTGATCTGTGGAGTTGATTAATTAATCTTCATGATTATATAAATATGACCGTCTTCCTTTCACCTTTCCTGTGTGTATATCTCCGACCAGATAGGACTGTCCTGGGGTTAAATGACTATGCTTCCCAATGCCATCATCATTAGCATTTAGAATGTGAACTGTTGCTTAAAACTGGGATATGAACACATCTTCTGGAGACCTACTTTCACTGAACTATGGTAGGAGTAGGAAGGTCTGACCTTCCAACTTGGCAAAAAAGGAAGCAGAAATGAGCAGTTACTGATGATGATGTGTCCTGGGCATCAGCAATGAGGCAGGACAATTCGGAAGGACTTACTGGAGAACTGAGTATGTTGGTTCCAAGTTAATGACGTTCTTAAGTCATAGAAATCTGAAGAGTACAAGGTAATTGTCAGGATGCTTTGTGTTCTAGAAAATGAGTGTAGTTTCTCAAAAATTGGTTGGGGGTTGAGCAGACAGAGAATATATTCTTGTTCATATTCATATGTTATCTGTTTTATCTGGAGAGAGATGGAAGGTCAGTTTTAGAGCAAGACAGAAGCATGTCAAATGAGTGTAGGAAAAAGAGAAATGATCTCTTTTCTAACTGTTTAAAGATTATGAATGCTGTTTGTTACCAGGATATGTGAGGTTTAACTCTGTGGTTGGTTGCGTTTCATCTGTTTTTGAGCCTGTTAGTCTTGCTGATATCCCAAAGATTATCTGCAAAACCGCTGCTGCTCCTGCTAAGTCACTTCAGTCGTGTCCGACTCTGTGCGACCCCATCGACGGCAGCCCACCAGGCTCCCCCGTCTCTGGGATTCTCCAGGCGAGAACACTGGAGTGGGTTGCCATTTCCTGCTCCAATGCATGAAAAGTAAAAGTGAAATCACTCAGTTGTGTCCGACTCTTAGCGACCCCATGGACTGCAGCCTGTCAGGCTCCTCTGTCCATGGGATTTTCCAGGCAAGAGTACTGGAGTGGGTTGCCATTGCTTTCTCTGTCTGCAAAACTAGAAGGCATTTTTTATGTATCAGATCTGAGTTTGAGACCATACTTCTCTGCAAACTGGATTTTATGTAATTATAATGTTTAACTGCTGAAATAAGTAGATATAATAATATCTGTCTCTTGGGGCATTATTTTCTTACATGGGAGACTGTACTTGAACATAATGTTGAAGGCTCATATCATAGTAGTAGCGATTAATATAGATACCTTGCTCTCACATTTGTTATGACGTACCTTTCAGCAGAGGGCACTCTAGTTTTTGAGGTTTAGATAGAGCTTCATTCAATTGAGATTTTATCTGATACTTGAATTTAACTGCCTAGCAGTTTGCTACAAGGTTAGGTTTATTTGTCTCTCCCCTGTAAGTCATCTTTAGTCTACTACTAGTATAACTCGGCTCATACCTGTCATATACTGTCATCACTTGTGTTTGTTTTGGGGATGTTTCTAATTTGGATTTTGTTTTTCTGCATATATTTTTCAGTTGTTTCTGTCTTTCCTACTTTTTATCTTTTAGTTGAGATCCAAAAGAAGGAAAAATCTGAAGGAATAAATATACTTCAAAAAGAGTTCACTAGATAAACCTTCTGACGGGAACAGTAGATAAAGTTAAGCACCTCAGTTCAGTTCAGTCACTCAGTCGTGTCCGACTCTGCAACCCCATGAATCGCAGCATGCCAGGCTTCTCTGTCCATCACCATCTCCCGGAGTTCACTCAAACTCAGGTCTGTCGAGTTGGTGATGCCATCCAGCCGTCTTATCCTCTGCCATCCCCTTCTGCCCCCAATCCCTCCCAGCATCAGAGTCTTTTCCAATGAGTCAGCTCTTCGCATGAGGTGGCCAAAGTACTGGAGTTTCAGCTTCAGCATCATTCCTTCCAAAGAAATCCCAGGACTGATCTCCTTTAGAATGGACTGGTTGCAGTCCAAGGGACTCTCAAGAGTCTTCTCCAGTTGGTTAGTGGTATATTCCAGTTTATAATAACTTCATATACCTTCCAGGTATATGAACAACAACAACAAAATGCATTTGGATGCTTGGGTATAGATATCTGTCAGGTTTGTTAATTCATCCTCTCTTAATCAGCATAGTGCTGAATTCTATAAAGCCACCAGTGCTATGTTGCTCATCCTTTTGGACATTGATTGGCTTTTATAGAGAGTCATGTGGAGGCTTGCACTGTCCTGGGTAAAATGCTTTTTGGAGAGTAAAAACAAATTTTAACACTATTCTGATGGTTCTTCATGGGAAGATCCCCTGGAGGAGGGCATGGCAACCCACTCCAGTATTCTTTCCTGGAGAATCTCATGGACAGGGGAGCCTGGTGGGTCCTTAGGGTCACGAAGAGTCGGACACGACTGAAGCAACTTAGCTTGCTCGCTAATGATTCTTTATAGTCCCCTCCTCCCCCATTTTTTTGGTTCATTCATTCCTTCATATAACCAATATATATATACTGAGCTCCTGATAATGTGATAAACAGTGTTTTAGATTCTGGGGTTACTTAGAGCAGTGAACAAAATGAACAAAGTCTCTGCTCTCAGGGAGCTTACATTCTAATGGTGCAAGATAAATAGTAAACAAACTAATAAACACTTGGTAATATTCTTTGGTGTCTCAGATGGTAAAGAATCTGCCTGCATTGCAGGAGACCCAGGATCAATTCCTGGCTTGGGAAGATCCCCTGGAGAAGATAAGGGCTACCTACTCCAGTATTCTTGCCTGGAGAACTCCATGGACAAAGGAACCTGGTGGGTTACAGTCCATGGGGTCGCAAAGAGTTAGACACAACTGAGCAACTGACACAGCAACAACGTAATAAATATAGAGTAAAATAAAGCAGGGTAAAGATTGAGAGTGCTAGCAGTATAGGGAGGGGAGGTTAGGGTATGGGAAGACGTCAGGAATGAGAAAAATAAGAGCAGTTACTTAAAGAAAATTAGGGAGCTGTTTCTAGAAGAAAAGAATTTCAGGCAGAGAATTGCAAATATAAAGAGAGGTACCATGTTCAAGGAATAGGAAGAAGGCAAGTATGGCTGGAACAAGGCAGAGAGTGGTAGGAGATGGGAAATTTTGATACATGGGGATGGGGGATGTAAGCATGCAGGACTTTTTGTAGACCATTCATTGCTTTTACTTCACTCAACATAGGAAGTGATTTGAGGATTTTGAGCAGCCAGGTAACAGGATCTGATTTTAAAAGGCTCTTTCTGGCTGCTATATGAAGCAGAAAATAAACTTGGATGGGCATGGATCAATTTAACATGCCATTGTAATAAATGGGATAACTGGAAATAATGAGAAGGTAGAGCTGGTTAAGAGTTGATGATATTTTGAATGTAATATACATGTGTGAATTTCAGTAGTAAAGTACCATTCATGAGAGAAAATACAAAGATTTTCCCTTTTTATTGCTTGCTTGGATGAGACTTGAAAGTATCTGTAGAAGCTGGAGCTTTGGTGGTTGTGTATGTGTCTGTGTTAGTCACTCAGTCGTTTCTGACTCATTGAGACCCCATGCCAGGCTCCTCTGTCCATGGGATTCTCCAGGGAAGAGTGCTGGAGTGGGTTGCCATTCCCTTCTCCAGGGGATCGTCCCAACATATAATTTCCTGTTTTGCTCCCTGGTTTGGGGGCACATGAAGTCAGAACTATATTTGTAATAATACAAAGTCATTGTTTGCCTTTTTTTCACTGCAGTGACATTTTCACTGATGGTACAAAAAGAGTGGTGGGTAAAATTGTTGGAATGTTAGCATGAATTAAGGCACTGAACTGCTAGTAGTCATTGTATTATTCACTGCCTGTACTTGAAGTGGGGTGGGGATGGGGAAGCCAATTTCACAATGTCTTTGCTGAAGCTGTAAAAATTGTTAATTTTTAAAGTCTTAATCTTGAGTACATGCTTTTTATATTCTTTGAGACATTATGTGGATTATGCTTGCTTTTCTGCTACATACTGAAGAGAAAATAAGGGAAAACATCTGTGCATTTTGAGTTGTTAAGCCAAACTGGCTGCTTTTCTCATGCAACACTATTTTTATTTGAAAAAACAGCTTACACACAAATTATGGTTATTCCAATTTGGATATTTCGGATCCATTTCCTAGAAATTGGAAAAGTAAACCTGGGACCTCAAGGAAAACAATTGGTAGTCTTTGCTGCCAGTGGAAGAAGTTCAATTTGAGATGAAAGAATTTAAAACACTTGTCTTTGCCACTCTAAGCCTGACAGTTTCTTAGAATTTAAAGACTGTTTTGGCCATATTGGTAATATTACTAAATGTGATTTAAAAAATTTTGTATAGTAAAATGTGTTGACATATGGAAGATCTGAATGACTCAGTCAACCAGTATTTTTTAGACTGATCAGTCCATTATGTTACAGAATTCATGCATCAGTAAAGATTCATTCAAAGTGCAAATGAAACAAATGAATTTTGGTGTGCCACAAAACAAAAAAATTATTGATATGGTTTTAGATTTCACATGGCAACAGTCCATTAAGAAATGACCACTTAATAAGTTTTGGTGTTGTATCGAAGAATACACCGAATTATTTTTTGAAAAGGCTAATAAAATGCTCCTTTTTTTTAAAAAATTGCATGTCAGCTGAATCTGGATTTAGTTATAAAAACCCAGCTGTTTTCTATTGTCAAACATTTAATTCACTTTAATTTTTAATTAAAGAATTTAAAATTGTACCACTCATCATTTTTTTTTCAATTTGTTTTGGAAAATTGCAATTATGTTTTTCATAAAAAATTTATATTAGCATGTAATGAGTTTATTGTAATTTTAAAATTAGTAAGGAAAATTTTTAAACAATTTAATGTGGTCTTGAAACCAGAAAGTCTGAAATCTGTTGGTATGATAAAAAGAATACTGATTTTAGAGTCATGACTGTCATGATTCCTATATATGTAATTTTAGGAAATTAACCGTTATTAGAAGTCTTTTTCTTATGATGTGAAATAGGAATAATCTTTGTCTCATGGGGTTAGGGAGCAAATTAAATAAGATATCTAAAGTTTACAGCATAGTGCTGGGCCTATACTAATATATGCCCTGTAAATGTCAGCCATTTGTTTAATAATTTGCATACTTTTAACACTGCAGTGTTCTTAATGTTACTGGATTGTTTTTTAATCATTTAGCAAAACAGTTTTGTTTACCAAGTTAGAACCAAGACATTCAGATTTAAAAGTATATTTTGAAAAGTTAACAGTAATTTTTAAGATTTTTAGCGTCCTTTGTTTAACAGATTAGCTTAAGCAGCAGGTTGAGGACTTAGATAACTGAGGGGATAGTAGGTGACGGTTCAAGCTAGGATGCTTGAGCACTTAGTTTCATGATATATTTGGTCATGTGGTGTTGGATAGAGAATGATGTTGATGATGAGTATTTTGCTTTTTAAGCTATTGAAATCATAGTGTGACATATGGCATTCTAGATTATAGGTAGTATGTATTTCTGCTCATGTTCTTGCCTGTGAAGTGAGAGGGATTGGATTGTTGAACTCAGAGTCATTTCTAGTTCATAAATCTTTTGAAATTGTGATTACTTTGGACTTGTGATAGGAAGTTTCATTTGTAACTTCAGTAGGTACTAAGGCTTTTACCTTTTCATCTATATGTTCTTGGAAGATATAAGAAAACAGTAATTATTTAGGTGCATAAATGCCTTGATTTCTTCACCTTTGTGCTCTGTCTAGACTCTGGTAGGTCCTTCTTAATTTGTGTAATTTTTTGAATAGTTACTATGTTTACATGCTACAAAACTGCAAAAAGATATAAAAGGATATGATGTAAAAGTAAATTTTCTCTCCCACCTGCCTTTATTCACCCAGTTATCTTCTTTGCAGCAACTAGTGTTATCAGTTCCTTGTTTTCTTTCTGTTACCATTTAGAACATTAGAACTTTTTTTTTCCTCCTGAAAGAGAAGTGAAGAAAGAGAACTGTTGTTCCCTTTTCTAATATTAGGACAAAAATAGATATTCAGAAATTTATTTGTTTGATTTTAAATGTCTTTCTCTTTTTAAAATTTTGAATTTATATCTCCAGTCTAGACTTCTCCTTGAAGTTCCAGATATTATATTTATCCACACTTGAGAATCTTAAAGATATCTCAAAATTTATTTGTCCAAAATGGAGTTATCATTTTCTGCCTCCCCGCCCCACCCCCACCCCCACCATCCCCTAAATCACATCATTAGATATCCAGTTCTCAGGTGTCAATCATTGAGATCATTCTTTGTCTCATTTAAGTTCAGTGGCTCAGTCATGTCTGACTCTTTGTGACCCCATGGGACTGCAGCATGCCAATCTTCCCTGTCCATCACCAACTCTCAGAGCTTGCTCAAACTCATGTCCATCGAGATGGTGATGCCATCCAATGATCTCATCCTCTGTCGTACCCTTCTCCTCCTGCCCTCAATCTTTCCTAGCATCAGGGTCTTTTCAAATGAGTCAGTTCTTTACATCAGGTGGCCAAAAGTATTGGAGTTTCAGCTTCAACATCAGTCCTTCCAATGAATATTCAGGGCTGATTTCCTTCTTTGTCTCACTCCCTCTTTTTACCCACACATATCCAATTAGCAAGTTATTTTGAATCAGTCTACTTTCTGTCACCAGTCCACTTTGAGACCAACCAATTTTTATTATCTTTTCCCTGGAATACTGTACCAGATCTGCAACTAGTCTCCCTATGTCCCCCTCAATTCCATTCTCTGTCGGGTAAGAAAAGTGATCTTAAAATGTAAGTTGTGTCATGTCATATCCCTGTTTAAGATCCTTTAATGCCTTCTCTACTTCAAAATAAGTTCATATTTTTAAAATCATAGTTAAAGAACCCTTTCTTACTTACCTGATGTAATCTTGTACCAATCTTTCCTTTTTTTCTGTGTCTGGCCATACTTTCACTTCTTGAATATGTTAGGTTATTTCTGGCTTCTGTCTAGAATGCATTTCTTCTCATTCTTTGGTTTCTTATTTCTTACTTAGCTTTTAGATCTCATTTTAAACTTTATCTCTCTAGAGAGATTTTCCTAATTTAAATATCAAAAAGTATGCTTCTCATTATTTTCAGTCTTAGCCTTTTGTTTTTCTCAATATTTAACATCTATTTTGCTTAATTTTATATTTCTCTTCCTTTTGTGAATATGAACTCCATGAAGATAAGAGTTTCTGGCTTATTAGCGATTGAATCTCTAATGTCTAGCACTATATGCCTAGTGCATAGTGATGCTCAGTAAATATTTATTGAATGAAAATGGATGGAGTTTGCTTCTGGATAAAATGTTAAAGAAATAATGGAACCTATGAACTCAGATGACCATTGTATCTACTACTGTGGGTAGGAATCCCTTAGAAGAAATGGAGTAGCCATCATGGTCAACAGAAGATCCAAAATGCAGTACTTGGAAGCAATCTCAAAAACGACAGAATGATCTCTGTTTATTTCCAAGGCAAACCATTCAGTGTCACAGTAATCCAAGTCTATGCCCCAACCAGTAATGCTGAAGAAGCTGAAGTTGAACGGTTCTAAGAAGACCTACAAGCCCTTTTAGAACTAACACCCAAAAAAGATGTCCTTTTCATTATAGGGGACTGGAATGCAAAAGTAGGAAGTCAAGAAACACCGGGAGTAACAGGAAAATTTGGCCTTGGAATACGGAATGAAGTAGGGCAAAGACTAATAGAGTTTTGCCAAGAAAATGCACTGGTCATAGCAAACACCCTCTTCCAACAGCACAAGAGAAGACTCTACACATGGACATCACCAGATGGTCAACACCGAAATCAGATTGATTATATTCTTTGCAGCCAAAGATGGAGAAGCTCTATACAGTCCACAAAAACAAGACCAGGAGCTGACTGTGGCTCAGATCATGAACTCCTTATTGCCAAATTCAGACTGAAATTGAAGAAAGTAGGGAAAACTACTAGACCATTCAGGTATGACCTAAATCAAATCCCTTATGATTATACAGTGGAAGTGAGAAATAGATTTAAGGGCCTAGATTTGATAGAGTGCCTGATGAACTATGGAATGAGGTTCGTGACATTGTGCAGGAGATAAGGGATCAAGACCATGCCCATGGAAAAGAAATGCACAAAAGCAAAATGGCTGTCTGGGGAGGCCTTACAAATAGCTGTGAAAAGAAGAGAAGTGAAAAGCAAACGAGAAAAGGAAAGATATAAACATCTGAATGCAGAGTTCCAAAGAATAGCAAGGAGAGATAAGAAAGCCTTCTTCAGCGATCAATGCAAAAAAATGGAGGAAAACAACAGAATGGGAAAGACTAGAGATCTCTTCAAGAAAATTAGAGATACCAAGGGAACATTTCATGCAAAGATGGGCTCGATAAAGGACAGAAATGGTAGGGATCTAACAGAAGCAGAAGATATTAAGAAGAGGTGGCAAGAATACACAGAAGAACTGTACAAAAAAGCTCTTCATGACTCAGATAACCACGATGGTGTGATCACTGACTTAGAGCCAGACATCCTGGAATGTGAATTGATGCTTTTGAACTGTGATATTGGAGAAGACTCTTGAGAGTCCCTTGGACTGCAGGGAGATCCAACCAGTCCATTCTAAAGGAGATCAGTCCTGGGTGTTCTTTGGAAAGAATGATGCTAAAGCTGAAACTCCAATACTTTGGCCACCTCATGCAAAGAGTTGACTCATTGGAAAAGACTCTGATGCTAGGAGGGATTGGGGGCAAGAGGAGAAGGGGACGACAGAGGATGAGATGGCTGGATGGCATTACCTCGTTGATAGACATGAGTTTGTGTGAACTCCGGGAGTTGGTGATGGACAGGGAGGCCTGGTGTGCTGCAGTACCTGGGCTCTCAAAGAGTCAGACACGACTGAGTGACTGAACTGAACTGAACTGATGAACTCCTCTTCTAACTTTGTATTAGGATACAGTGGTGACTCTAGAATCAAGTAAACTAGGTTATGAGAGAAATTTTTAATAACAGTAGTGTAGTATGATTATATATAGAAATTATATTGATGAATGACAAGTGTTCTATCCTGGAAGCAATATAATGTGACATGAAACCCTTAGTATTTAGAGCATTGGTCTACAAACATTTCATTAAAGAGCAAGATAAATAAATTTTATATGCTTCGCAGGCTATACCATTTGTTACATGAACGTAGCCATAGACAATTCATAAACAATCAGCATGAGGCTGGGTTCCAGTAAAACTTTATTTACGTCATGTCCCTGAATTAGAGGATAAAGACGTTTCTAATACAGGAAAATGATGGCAGGAGCAAATTTGTGCCAGAGCAAGCTTACCCCTTCTTGTCTTCTTTAATTGCTATCATTAAGGCTGATAATAGTCGAAAAAAATAAAGCTTTTTTGCAGTACCTTATTTTGAATAGAGAAATTCACACTGAAGAAGCAAGTGTACAAGAAAGCTTGTTTTAGTTGAGAGCTAGACTAACCTGGGTGTGATGGTGATAAGGTAAAATAAATCTGGTAAAAAGACCTTTTTAAGGAAGATTTTTAAAAAAATATTTTCAGTGAATGTGTTAACCTCCGCTTCCTTATCTCTTCTCCTATTCTGATATAGTCCCTTTAGTATATAGTTGAATCATTTAAAATATACAGTTAACTGGTTTCTGGTAAATTCTAAGTTGTGCAGCTATCCACCACAATCAATTTGAGAATATTTTTATCACCTTAAAAAGAAATCATGTATTTTTTACTTTTCAGTGCTTCCCACTCTATTTCCTCCAGTTGTAGACAATCACTAATCTACTGTCTCTTTAGATTTTATTATTCTAGACATTTCATATGAAAGAAAATGACACAATATGTGGTCTTTCACTTAGCACTTTTTTTAAAAAATTTGTGTTATAGCATGTATCAGTACTTGATTCCTTTTTATTTACAATTAAAATTACATCGTATGGGTATTTCTCATTTTATTTATACTCATCAATTAATGCAAATTTGAGTTGTTTCTACCTTTTGGTTATTTTGAGTAATGCTCTCATGAGCACTTGTATATGTTTTGTGTGGAGATGTTTTCATTTTCTTGGGTGTATACCTTTTGCTGGGTCATATGTTAAGTCTGTGTTTACCATTTTGATGAACTGCCAAACTATTTTCCAAAGTTGTTGCACTATTTCACTGGCCCAAGAACAGTGTTTGAAGATTTCAATTTCTCCTCCTTGCCAACATTTTTTGTTACCTGTCCTTGGTTATAGGCATCCAAGTGAGCATAAAGTTGTATCTGCTTGTTGTTTTAATTTGTACTTCCTTAGTGGCTAATGATATTGAGCATATTTTCACGTGCTTTTTGGCCATTTGTATATCTTCTTTGGAGAAATGGCTATTCATATATTCCCAAAATGGAAACCCACTCCAGTGTTCTTGTCTGGAGAATCCCAGGGATGGAGGACCCTGGTGGGCTGCCGTCGATGGGGTTGCACAGAGTCAGACACGACTGAAGCGACTTAGCAACAGCAGTCTTTTTATTATTTAGTTGTAAGAGTTCTTTATATATTCTGGATACTGCTACTGCTAAGTCATTTCAGTCGTCTCCAACTCTGTGTGACCCCAGAGATGGCAGCCCACCGGGCACCGCCGTCCCTGGGATTCTCCAGGCAAGAATATTGGAATGGGTTGCCATTTCCTTCTCCAATGCATGAAAGTGAAAAGTGAAAATGAAGTCGCTCAGTCATGTCCGACCCTTTGCGACCCCATGGACTGCAGCCTACCAGGCTCCTCCGTCCATGGGATATTGCAGGTAAGAGTACTGGAGTGGGGTGCCATTGCCTTCTCCATATTCTGGATACAAAACCCTTATTATATATATGATTTGCAGAATACTTTCTTCCTTTGTAGGTTGTCTTTTCCTCTTCTTGATGGTATCCTTTATAACAAAACATTGTAATTTCGATGAAATCCAATTTATTTTCTTTTTGCTGAGCTTTTGGTGTATCTTAGAAACCATTACCTAATTAAAGATCACAAAAATTTACTCCTTTGTTTTTTTTCCCTAAGGATTTTAGAGTTTTAATCGTTACATTTAGGTCTGTGATCTTTTTTTAAATTAATTTTTGATGGTGTGATTGATATAAACTTCTATCCTTATGCAAATACATACTCTATTGATTCTTGTGGTTTTGTAGTAAGTTTTGAAATTGGAAAGTATGAGTTCTCCAACTTTGTTGGTTTTTTTCCCAAGATTATTTTGAATATTTTGGGTCCCTTGAATTTTTGTATGAATTTTTGGATCATCTTGTCACTTTTCAACAAAAAGCCAGCTGGGTTTTAATGGAGAGTGCTTTGAGTTTATGGACCAATTTAGGGAGCATTGTCATCTTAACAATATTTAATCCATGAATTTGGGGTATTTAGGTATTATTTAATTTTTTTCAACAGTATTTTCTAGTTTTTGGAGTAGAAGCCTTGTACATTGTCCTTATCTTTTGAGTTACATGCAAGCAACTCCTCAATCCCTTAGCTGTTTGATTTCTTTGTATTATTTAGAGTCTCATAGGAAAGTACTTAAATATCAGTTTGTTCTTTAAGCATCAGCATGTAGAGGAGTTTCTGCTACTTTTTCTCTTGGACGTTGAGAGAAAAGCAAGGGCAATATGCTTGCCCTTTCCCATACTGGAGCTGAATGAATCATTCCAAGATGGAAAAGCAGGAAAAAAAAAAAAAAAAATCCATTTGAGAGTCTTTGAAAATGGTTATTATAAAAGAAGCATCAATATAAGTATCCTAAGTCTCTATTAAAAACTGTAAGAAATAGAAGTTTAGAAAATAATTGCCCTGTTTTTTAGTAACACATAAAGTAGTTTGTTTCTTTAAAACTGGTAAATCATGATGGGAAGAAAACAGTCCAAATTATCAAGATACTATGGAAATTTAAAAAAATATAGTTACTTCATTTTAAAATATCTAAACTGAATACAGTAAAAAAGGCTCGACAGTAACACTTATGAAAGAAATTGAAGATTAAATAAACAGACAAAAAGATATACCGTGTTCATGGTTTGGAAGAATTAATATTGTTAAAATGGCTGTACCATCCAAAGAAGCCTACAGAATTATTACAATCCCTATCAAAACACCAAGGGTGTTTTCCATAGAACTAGAATGAATAATTCTAAAATTTGTATGGAAACACAAAAGACCCTGATTAGCAAAAGAAATCTTGAGAAAGAACAGAACTGGAGGGATCAAGCTTCCTGACTTCAGTCTACTATAAAACTACAGTAATCAAAACAGTATGATATTGGCACAAAAAGAGACATTTAGATAAATGGAACAGAACAGAAGGCTCAGAAATAAACCCATGCATGTTGGTCAATTAGTCTATGACAGAGGAGGCAAGTATACACAATGGAGAAAAGACAGTCTATTTTAATAAGTGATGCTGGGAAAACTAGACAGCTTACGTGTCAAAGAATGAGATTAGAACAGTTTCTAACACCATATATTTATTAAAATAAGCTCAAAATGAATTAAAGACCTAAATGTAAGACCAGTACTTCCTAGAAAACAGACAAAACACTCTTTGATGAAAATAGTACCAATATTTTTTGATCTGTTACCTAAGTAAAGGAAATAAAAATAAACAAATGGGACCTAGTTAAACCAGAAAGCATTTGCATAGTGAAAGAAACCATTGACCAAATGAGAAGACTACCTATAGAATGGGAGAAAATATTTGCACATGATCTGACCAACAAGGGGTTAATATTCAAAATATATAAACAGCTCATACAGCTCAACATCAAAAAAACACAAAAAACAAAAAGTGTGCAGAAGGTCTGCATAAACAGTTTTCCAAAGAAGACATACAAATTGCTAAGAGGCACGTTAATTATCAGAGAAATGCAAATTAAAATCACAATCATCTCACACTAGTCAGAATGGCTGTCATCAAAAGAACACAAATAGTAAGTCAGTTGTATTCTAATAAAAATTAATTAAAAAAACATGTATAACATACTCACAAGGATATGGAGAAACGAGAACCTACACTGTTGTAAGGAATGCAGATTGGTGCGGCTGCTATGGAAAACAGTAAGGCAATTTCTCAAAAAACTAAAAATAGAACTAGCAGTTTTACTCTTGGGTATTTATCTGAATGAAACTGAAAACACTTATTTGAAAAGATACATGCATCCCCAGTGTTCATAGCGGCATTCTTTACAGTTGCCAAAATATGGAAGCAACCTATGTCCATCAAATATGAATGGATGAAGATGTGATTTATATACAATGGAATATTAGCCATAAAAACGTGAAATTTTGTTTTATGTAGCAACATGGATGAACTTGAAGTGAAATAAGTCAGAGACAAATACTATATAATATTACTTATATGTGGATTCTAAAAAGTAAAATAGACCAGTGAATATAACAAAAAACAAACAGTCGCAGATATAGAGAACAAGCTAATGGTTATCAGTGGAGAGAAGCAAAAGGAGACAAGAGGAGGTAGCAGAATAAGAGATACAGACCACTATGTGCAAAATAAATAAGCTATAAGGATATATAATATAATACAGACAATATCAGATCAGATCAGATCAGTTGCTCAGTCGTGTCCGACTCTTTGCGACCCCATGAACTGCAGCACGCCAGGCCTCCCTATCCATCACCAGCTCTCGGAGGTCACTCAGACTCACATTCATCGAGTCAGTGATACCATCCAGCCATCTCATCCTCTGTCGTCCCCTTCTCCTCCTGCCCCCAATCCCTCCCAGCATCAGAGTCTTCTCCAATGAGTCAACTCTTCGCATGAGGTGGCCAAAATACTGGAGTTTCAGCTTTAGCCATCATTCCTTCCAAAGAAATCCCAGGGCTGATCTCCTTCAGAATGGACTGGTTGGATCTTCTTGCAGTCCAAGGGACTCTCAAGAGTCTTCTCCAACACCACAGTTCAAAAGCATCAATTCTTCGGTGCTCAGCCTTCTTCACAGTCCAGCTCTCACATCCATACATGACCACAGGAAAGACCATAGCCTTGACTAGGCGAACCTTTGTTGGCAAAGTGATGTCTCTGCTTTTGAATATGCTATCTAGGTTGGTCCTAACTTTCCTTCCAAGGAGTAAGCGTCTTTTAATTTCATGTATAGCCTATACTTTATAAATGGAATATATCCTTTAAAATTGTGAATCACTGTGTTATACACCTGAAACTTACATACTATTGTGCATCAGCAGTTTTCTAATTGGGTATCAGACTAATTGGGTTTGAGTCATGTGTCTTCCCTGGTTCATGTTCTTAAGGTATGGCATTTGTTACTAAGAGAAAACAGTAGTGAATAAATTCCAAAAATAGTAACTATGACATCTGGTAACTAAAGCAAAGAAAAGGACTTTCATACATCCTTGGAGAATAGTGAAAATTGTAAATTTTATTGTGTTGGTGGTAAACAAAAAGCTATGACTTTCAATTGCTGATAAAATTGAATTTGATGTGATTTAAAAGTACTAAGAGAGTAATTATATTCTGATAGAAGGTATGATCATTAGCACTCACAAAGTTATTGTGTCTTTATGCACTCATCAAAAAAGTATAAAAAGCAAAGTATTAATGAAGATAGAGAAAAGTTAACAAATAAAATCAAAGTAGGACTTGTGCCTCTAGAAATGATAAGCTAGATAACTAGGACCAGTCTTCTCTAGAAGCAAATAAGAATAAAATTCCAGCAGAACTATTCAGATCCTTAAAGGATGATGCCATCAAGGTTTTGCATTCATTATGTCAGCGAATCTGGAAGACCTAGCAGTGGCCACAGGACTGGAAATGGTCAATCCTTATCCCAATCCCCAAGAAAGGTAGTACCAACTAATGTGCTAACCATTAGACAGTCGCACTTATCTCCCATGGTAGTAAGGTCATGCTTAAAATATTGCATGCTAAGCTTCAGCATTATGTGAACCAAGAACTTCCAGATGTCCAGACTGGGTTTAGAAAAGAAAGAGGAACTACAAGTCAAATTGGCAACATTTGCTGGATTAAAGAGAAAGCAAGGGAATTTCAGAAAACATCAATCTCTGTTTCATTGACTATGTTAAAGCCTTTGACTGTGGATCATGATAAACTAGAAAGCTCTTAGAGAGATGAGAATACTAGACCATCTTACCTGTCTCCTGAGAAACCCGTGTGCAGGTCAAGAAGCAACAGTTAGAACGCCATATGAAACAACTGATTGGTTTAAGATCTAGAAAGGAGTATGACAGGGCTGTTTGCTATCACCTTGTTTGTTTAACCTATATGCTGAGCTTATGAGAAATGCTGGGCTAAATAAGTTAAAAGCTGGAATCAAGGTAGGTGGGAGAAACATCAACAATCTCATGTACGAATGATAGCACTCTAAAATAGCAGAAAGCAAAGAGGAATTAAAGAGCCTTTTGATGAGGGTGAAGGAGAGTGAAAGAGCCTGCTTAACTAAACATTAAAAAAACTAAGATCATGGCATCTGGAACCATTCAGTTCAGTTCAGTTGCTCAGTTGTGTCCTACTCTTTGCGACCCCACGAATCACAGCATGCCAGGCCTCCCTGTCCATCACCAATTCCCGGAGTTCACTCAGACTCACATCCATCGAGTCAGTGATGCCATCCAGCTGCCTCATCCTCTGTCGTCCCCTTCCCCTCCTGCCCCCAATCCCTCCCAGCATCAGAGTCTTCTCCAATGAGTCAACTCTTCCCAGGAGGTGGCCAAAGTACTGGAGTTTCAGCTTTAGCATCATTCCTTCCAAAGAAATCCCAGGGCTGATCTTCAGAATGGACTGGTTGGATCTCCTTGCAGTCCAAGGGACTCTCAAGAGTTTTCTCCAACATCACAGTTCAAAAGCATCAATTCTTTGGCGCTCAGCTTTCTTCACAGTCCAACTCTCACGTCAGTACATGAACACTGGAAAAACCATAGTCTTGACTAGACGGACCTTTGTTGGCAAAGTAATTTCTCTGCTTTTGAATATGCTATCTAGGTTGGTCATAACTTTTCTTCCAAGGAGTAAGCATCTTTTAATTTCATGGCTGCAGTCACCATCTGCAGTGATTTTGGAGCCCTAAAAATAAAGTCTGACACTGTTTCCATTGTTTCCATGTCTATTTCCCATGAAGTGATGGGACCAGATGCCATGATCTTCGTTTTCTGAATGTTGAGCTTTATGCCAACTTTTTCACTCTCCTCTTTCACTTTCATCAAGAGGCTTTTTAGTTCCTCTTCACTTTCTGCCATAAGGGTGGTGTCATATGCACATCTGAGGTGATTGATATTTCTTCTGGCAATCTTGATTCCAGCTTGTGCTTCTTTGAGCCCAGCGTTTCTCATGATGTACTCTGCATGTAAGTTAATAAGCAGGGTGACAATATACAGCCTTGACGTACTCCTTTTCCTATTTGGAACCAGTCTGTTGTTCCATGTCTGGTTCTAACTGTTGCTTCTTGACCTGCATACAGGTTTCTCAAGAGGCAGGTCAGGTGGTCTGGTATTGCCATCTCTTTCAGAATTTTCCACAGTTTCTTGTGATCCACACAGTCAAAGGCTTTGGCAGAGTCAATAAAGCAGAAATAGATGTTTTTCTGGAACTCTCTTGCCGTTTTGATGATCCAGCAGATGTTGGCAATTTGCCTTTTCTAAAACCAGCTTGAACATCTGGAAGTTCACGGTTCACGTATTGCTGAAGCTTGGCTTAAAGAATTTTCAGCATTACTTGACTAGCGTGTGAGATGAGTGAAATTGTGTGGTAGTTTGAGCATTCTTTGGCATTGCCTTTCTTTAGGATTGGAATGAAAACTGACGTTTTCCAGTCCTGTGGCCACTGCTAAGTTTTCCAAATTTGCTGGCATATTGAGTGCAGCACTTTCACAGCATCATCTTTTAGGATTTGAAATAGCTCAACTGGAATTTCATCATCTCCACTAACTTTGTTCGTAGTGATGCTTCCTAAGACCCACTTGACTTCGCATTCCAGGATGTCTGGCTCTAGGTGAGTGATCACACCAATGTGGTTATGAGTCATCAAGATCTTTTTTTGTATGGTGGTTCTGTGTATTCTTGCCACCTCTTCTTAATATCTTCTGCTTCCGTTAGGTCCATGCTATTTTTGTCTTTTGTTGAGCCCGTCTTTGCATGACATGTTCCCTTGGTATCTAATTTTCTTGAAGAGATCTGTAGTCTTTCCCATTCTATTGTTTTCCTCTTTCTTTGCATTGATCACTCAGAAAGGCTTCTTATCTCTCCTTGCTATTCTTTCAAGCTCTGCATTCAAATGGGTTTATCTTTTCTTTTCTCCTTTGCCTTTTTCATCTTTTCTTTTCTCAGCTATTTGTAAGGCCTCCTCAGACAACCATTTTGCCTTTTTGCATTTCTTTTTCTTAAGGATGGTCTTGATCACTACCTCCTGTACAGTGTCATGAACCTTGGTCTATAGTTCTTCAGTCACTTTGTCAGATCTTATCCCTTGAATCTATGTGTCACTTCCACTGTATAATCATAAGTGATTTGATTTAGGTCATACTGAATGGTCTAGTGGTTTTCCCTACTTTCTTCGATTTAAGTCTGAATTTGGCAATAAGGAGTTCATGATCTGAGTCACAGTCAGCTCCCGGTCTTGTTTTTGCTGACTGTGTAGAGCTTCTCCATCTTTGGCTGCAAAGAATATTATCAATCTAATTTCAGTATTGACCATCTAGTGATGTCCATGTGTAGAGACTTCTCTTGTGTTGTTGGAAGAGGGTGTTTGCTATGGCCAGTGTGTTCTCTTGGCAAAACCCAGAACAAAAAAAAGAATTGCACATTGGAATGAGATGGCTGAAAAAAAACTTAAGTGCTGCCTATTACTTTAGAAAGAACAGTAGAAATTCCTATAGCTGACTTCTCAACAAGAAAGAAAACCATAAGACCATATAGAATACTGAAGAAAATAACAGCTAATCAAGAATTATATCAGTACCCTTTGAAGTTGAATAAACATTTGGAAGTAAAACCTAAAGGCATTCACTTATCAGATCACCACTAAAAGAAATACTGAAGGATGTATTTCTGATAGAATAAAAGTGATTCTGAAGTAAAAGGAATGAAGAACAACAAAAGTGGTAAGAAATCCTAAATGAATATTGACTAAGATTCAAATAAAACTTATGAGACTAGATAACAGCATATAAGTCTGGATGTAGGGAATGAAGTTAGTGTTCTAAGGTCATTGACTTGCTCTCAAGGGTAATGCGCCATTTACCATGAGAATTTGATAAATCAAGGAAGCATATTGTAAACTTTAGCGCTGTGCTATCTAATAGAAATCCAGTGCAAGCCTCTCTTAAAACTAAATTTTCTATTAGCCTCATAAAATAGAAGTAGGTTAAATTAATTTTAATACTATGTCTTATTTAACCCAAAATATCAGAAACATTGTTTTAATGTGATGATCAATATAAAACATTATTGAGATATTGTATATTCTTGTTTTTCATACTAAAGTCTTTTTTTTTTTTTTTTTCCATACTAAAATCTTAAAAATCCCACTTATGGCACATCTCAGTTCAGACGGGCCACACTTCAAATACTCAGTGACCATATATAGCTACCACATTGGATAGTGCATGTCTAGGATAACTACTATAAAAATAGTAAAAATAAATATATACCTTCTATCCCCAGATAGAAAACCAAAATGGAAATATGAAAATAATGAATTTAGAAAAAGGTAGGAAGATGAGAAAAAGAAATGTGGAATTGGCAAGACAAATATTGAAAGCACAATAGAAAGCACAATGCTGGAAGGTAGAGTTAAACTCCAATAATATCCTTAGTGGCTCAGCTGGTAAAGAATCCACCTGCCATGTGGGTAGACTGGGCTCCATCTCTGGGTTGGGATGATGCCCTGTTTAAGGGAATGGCTATCTGCTCCAGTATTCTGGTCTGGAGAATTCGATGGACTATATAGTTTGTGGGGTCACAAAAAGTTGGACAGGACTGATCAACTTTCACTTCAATATGATTAAGTATAATATATGAGACTGGATTAAATGCTTTTAACAGTTAAATGATAAATACTGTCTTACTGTATGAAAAAAAAAACAACTGCATACAATTGGAAACACATCTGAAATACAACATATAAAAATTGAAAGTGAAAGGAGTGAAAAATATATTCCATGTAAATACCAGTCAAAAATTGGTATAGTTGTGTTAACATCATGTGGTTGTAGTTTAGTCAGTAAGTCATGTCCAACTCTTGAACCACATGGACTGAAGCCTCCCAGGCTCCTCTGTCCATGTAATTTTCCAGGCAAGAATACAGGGGTGGATTGCCATTTCTTTCTCCAATATTAACATCATAGTAGAATTTAAAGCAGAAAATACCTGAGATAAAGAGAGGTGCTTCAAGATGAAAAAAATCATTCATTTTACTGGGAAAGTATTTAAGAATTTGATTTGTAATTAATAACATAGGCTGAAAATATACCAAGCCAATATTGCTAGAAATATAAGAAGATGTAGAAATCCCCGTTACAGTGGGAGATTTTAGCTTTCCTCTTTTCTTTAACAATAAGCTGACAAGAAAACCAGTAAGGATGCAAAAAGTGTGAACAACACAAACTGGACTTAATATGTTTATTTGAAATGTTGCACCCTCAGGTTACATGATGTTTTCAAACATACAGAAAACATTTACAAAAATTGATTAAACTAGACCATAACGCAACTTTCAACATGTTTCAGATTGAAATTATATTGAATCTGTTCTCTGATCACATTGCATTAAACTAGAGATTAGAAATCAAAAGATAAAGATATTAGGAAAAGGTGAAAAACCAAGCATCTAAGAAACCATTTCGAGAAATTAGGAAAAGAACAACTTACTTTACTTAATTTCCCAACTTAAGTCTATTTTACCCAAATACGAGAAGAAAAATAATAAAAGCAACAATTATTTAGAACAGATGTTAAGTAGCAACATGCCAAAACTTTGTTCTTTAAAAAGATGCATAAAATTAATGAACCTCAGACTGATCAAATAAGAAACACAAATAACAGATGTGAATGAAAAGTGGGCATCTGCATAAATTTTAATGTCATTTATAAATTGTAGAAAACATCTGAATGCAGAGTTCCAAAGAATAGCAAGAAGAGATAAGAAAGCCTTCTTCAGCGATCAATGCAAAGAAATAGAGGAAAACAACAGAATGGGAAAGACTAAGGATCTATTCAAGAAAATCAGAGATACCAAAGGAACATTTCGTGCAAAAATGGGCTTGATAAAGGGCAGAAATGGTATGGACCTAACGGAAGCAGAAGATATTAAGAAGAGGTGGCAAGAATACACAGAAGAACTGTACAAAAAAGAGCTTCACGACCCAGATAATCATGATGGTGTGATCACTGACCTAGAGCCAGACATCCTGGAATGTGAAGTCAAGTGGGCCTTAGAAAGCATCACTATGAACAAAGCTAGTGGAGGTGATGGAATTCCAGTGGAGCTATTCCAAATCCTGAAAGATGATGCTGTGAAAGTGCTGCACTCAATATGCCAGCAAATTTGGAAAACTCAGCAGTGGCCACAAGATTGGAAAAGGTCAGTTTTCATTCCAATCCCAAAGAAAGGCAATGCCAAAGAGTGCTCAAACTGCCGCACAATTGCACTCATCTCACACGCTAGTAAAGTAATGCTCAAAATCCTCCAAGCCAGGCTTCAGCAATATGTGAACCGTGAACTTCCTGATGTTCAAGCTGGATTTAGAAAAGGCAGAGGAACCAGAGATCAAATTGCCAACATCCGCTGGATCATGGAAAAAGCAAGAGAGTTCCAGAAAAACATCTATTTCTGCTTTATTGACTATGCCAAAGCCTTTGACTGTGTAGATCACAATAAACTGGAAAATTCTGAAAGAGATGGGAGTACCAGACCACCTGATCTGCCTCTTCAGAAATCTGTATGCAGGTCAGGAAGCAACAGTTAGAACTGGTCATGGAACAACAGACTGGTTCCAAATAGAAAAAGGAGGACGTCAAGGCTGCATATTGTCACCATGTTTATTTAACTTATATGCAGAGTACATCATGAGAAATGCTGGACGGGAAGAAACACAAGTTGGAATCAAGATTGCCGGGAGAAATATCAATAACCTCAGATATGCAGATGATTCCACCCTTATGGCAGAAAGTGAAGAGGAACTCAAAAGCCTCTTGATGAGAGTGAAAGTGGAGAGTGAAAAGGTTGGCTTAAAGCTCAACATTCAGAAAACGAAGATCATGGCATCTGGTCCCATCACTACATGGGAAATAGATGGGGAAACAGTGGAAACAGTGTCAGACTTTATTTTTCTGGGCTCCAAAATCACTGCAGATGGTGACTGCAGCCATGAAATTAAAAGACGCTTACTCCTTGGAAGGAAAGTTATGACCAACCTAGATAGCATATTCAAAAGCAGAGACATCACTTTGCCAACAAAGGTTCGCCTAGTCAAGGCTATGGTCTTTCCTGTGGTCATGTATGGATGTGAGAGCTGGACTGTGAAGAAGGCTGAGCGCCAAAGAATTGATGCTTTTGAACTGTGGTGTTGGAGAAGACTCTTGAGAGTCCCTTGGACTGCAAGAAGATCTAACCAGTCCATTCTGAAGGAGATCAATCCTGGAATTTCTTTGGAAGGAATGATGCTAAAGCTGAAACTCCAGTATTTTGTCCACCTCATGCGAAGAGTTGACTCATCGGAGAAGACTCTGATGCTGGGAGGGATTGGGGACAGGAGGAGAAGGGGACGACAGAGGATGAGATGGCTGGATGGCATCACTGACTCGATGGATGTGAGTCGAGTGACCTCCAGGAGTTGGTGATGGACAGGGAGGCCTGGCGTGCTGTGATTCATGGGGTCGCAAAGAGTCGGACATGACTGAGCGACTGATCTGATCTGATCTGATAAACGTAGGAAAAATAACATGAAAACTTTTACAGTTACGTTACCCAATTATGGAAATATTTGAGTGTGCAACCCTTGCCTAAGGTAATATCTTTTGCATTTTAGTGATATTTTTAGAGTTTGTTGCTATCAGTCAGGTTTTTCTGAAGGCTTCATTCATGAATGCTTATTGACTGTATTTTGAATTTTATATGTGTATTGGAAGCATTTCATATACATAAATGAATAAAATATGTATCTAGTTGTACTGAGGTTAATGTCTAATGAAGGAGACAGATGTGTCTACATAAAATAAAAGTACAGTTTAGTGTGAAAAGTGCTTCAATAAAGAGATAGGTATAGAGGGCTCTGGGAGCAGTGCAGTGGGACATCTGTTTATCTAGAGAAGGCTTCAGTGGATAGATGATGTTTGAGCTAAGCCCTTAAAGGTGAGTATTAACTTGCTAGGCCAATGGGAAGGAATATTTAGGAAAAATTAACAGAATGTGTGTAAAATATCAAGAATCTCGGCTATTGGAGAATTTATTGCATTCAGTTCAGATGAAATATGGGGTAAGGAAGAAAATAGGAGAAGAAAGGAAGGTAAGGACTTATCTCAAGAACCTTTTATCCCATGTTAAAGATAAAATGTGGACCACGGTCAAGCCTTTTAAGTGAAACTACAACATGGTCAAGTTTTTGTTTTAAAATTAGTATTCCAGTTTAGAGAGGAGATTGAAATGGGAATTAAGAATGAAAGTCCAAAGTAAAGGCTTTGGTTTTGGCCTAGTGTTGAGCTGTTTCTGGCATCAGTTTGTCAACAAGTTTTGTTTACTTTTTGTGACTACTTTTTGATTTTGATAGAGATTTTCATAGAATGTGAATGCAACACATGAAATTAGTTCAATATTTAGAAAAGGTGGAAGACAATCGTATTCTAACCAATCAAATTGGAAATTGATACTTGTATATGTAGATTTCTTTTTCTCTGGAGCTGATCAGAAACAAATGTTTACAATAACAAGGTACTGATTTTACAGACCTACCTAGATTTAGCTTATTGAGACAGGGGAAATTGTTTACCTTTGCAATATATTCTTTTTTTAAAAAAAAATTGAAGTATAATTGATATACAATATTTTATTACTTTCAGGTCTATAACCTAACGTTTTCTTGTTTTTATATAGTGAAATGATTACCACAAGAAGTCTGATTAATATACATCACCATACATAGTTAAAATTTTTTTTTTCTTGTGATGATAGCTTTTAAGATCTACATTTAACAACTTTCAAATCCAGTATAATAGTAACCATGCCATATGTTACATCCCCATGACTTAATTTTTTAACTGAAAGTTTGTACCTTTTAATTCTCTTCACCCATTTCACCTACCCTCCTATTCTTCACCTTTGGCAATCATCAGTTTGTTGCGTGTGTGTGTGTGTGTGTGTGTGTGTGTGTGTGTACACGTATTTTTCAGAGAAGGCAATGGCACCTCACTCCAGTACTCTTGCCTGGAAAATCCCGTGAATGGAGGAGCCTGATAGGTAGGCTGCAGTCTATGGGGTCACTAAGAGTGGGACACGACTGAGCAACTTCACTTTCACTTTTCCCTTTCATGCATTGGAGAAGGAAATGGCAACCCACTCCAGTGTTCTTGCCTGGAGAATCCCAGGGACGGAGGAGCCTGTTGGGCTGCCGTCTATGGGGTTGCACAGAGTCGGACACAACTGAAGCAACTTAGCAGTAGTAGCAGCAACATACACGTATTTTTAAAAATTCCACATATAGGTGAGATTGTATGGTATTTGTGTCTGCTGCTGCTAAGTCGCTTCAGTCGTGTTCGACTCTGTGCGACCCCACAGATGGCAGCCCACCAGGCTGCCCGGTCCCTGGGATTCTCCAGGCAAGAATACTGGAGTGGGTTGCCATTTCCTTCTCCAGTGCATGAAAGTGAAAAGTGAAAGTGAAGTCGCTCAGTCGTGTCCGACTTAGCGACCCCATGGACTGCAGCCTACCAGGCTCCTCCGTCCATGGGACTTTCCAGGCAAGAGTACTGGAGTGGGATGCGTCTATCTGACTTATTTCACTTAGCATAATGCCCTCACGGTCCATCTGTGTTGTTGCAGATGGCAAGATTTCATTCTTTTTTTTTAATGGCCAAATAACATTCCATTGAATGTGTAATACATACAGACACACACACATTTTATCCATATGTCTGTCGATGGGCACCTAGTTTGTTTCCATATCTTGGCTATCGTAAATAATGCTGCTATCGTAAATAATGTTCACCCCCAGTGAACATGGGGGTGAATATATTTTTTCCAGTTAGTGTTTTCACTTTCTTTTATTTTTTAAAACTTGAGGACAGGATTGAATCTTACTGAGATGAGCATGGATGAGTGTGTAGTAGGTATTTAAACTGTGTGCTGAATGAACAAAGGTTGATACAGAGAAATTAGCAGCAAAGGAATCTGATATCTATTTGAAGGGTAATTCCCAAAGGCTATTTGAAGGATAATTCCCAAAGGCAAAATGGATATTTTTCATGGGAGGTGGGGGAAAGACAAGTAGGATATTCTGTGTTCAGAAACCGTTGCATCCTCTGACCTTGACTTTACCACATAAGGAGGATCATTTTGTAGTCACATTATTTGTGCTTAAAATTTGTCAGTGAACTTTATGAAGGAGCTGAAACCATTTTAAAATAATTTTTCCAGTGTTTTTATACTAATTTGATTTGTTTTTGTTTCTGTTTTAGGAAACACTCCTTTACATCTTGCTGTGATGTTAGGAAATAAAGGTTAGTAAATATTTTTTGTTGTTGTTGTTGTTGTATAGTCATGTATAATTAGTTTTATTACTGCAGATAGTGACTGCAGCCATGAAATTAAGAGATGCTTACTCCTTGGAAGGAAAGTTATGACCAACCTAGACAGCATATTAAAAATCAGAGATATCACTTTCGCAAAAAAGGTCTGTCTAGTCCAGGCTATGGTTTTTCCAGTGGTCATGTATGGATGTGAGAGTTGGACTATAAAGAAAGCTGAGCGTCAAAGAATTGATGTGTTTGACCTGTGGTGTTGGAGAAGACTCTTGAGAGTCCCTTGGACTGCAAGGAGATCTCCATCCTAAGGGAGATTAGTCCTGGGTGTTCATTGGAAGGACTGATGTTGAAGCTGAAACTCCAGTACTTCGGCTACCTGATGCGAACAGCTGACTCATTTGAAAAGACCTTGATGCTGGGAGATGGTGACTGCAGCCATGAAATTAAAAGACGCTTACTCCTTGGAAGGAAAGTTATGACCAACCTAGATAGCATATTCAAAAGCAGAGACATTACTTTACCAACAAAGGTTCGCCTAGTCAAGGCTATGGTCTTTCCTGTGGTCATGTATGGATGTGAGAGCTGGACTGTGAAGAAGGCTGAGCGCCGAAGAATTGATGCTTTTGAACTGTGGTGTTGGAGAAGACTCTTGAGAGTCTCTTGGACTGCAAGAAGATCCAACCAGTCCATTCTGAAGGAGATCAATCCTGGAATTTCTTTAGAAGGAATGATGCTAAAGCTGAAACTCCAGTATTTTGGCCACCTCATGCGAAGAGTTGACTCATTGGAGAAGACTCTGATGCTGGGAGGGATTGAGGGCAGGAGGAGAAGGGGACGACAGAGGATGAGATGGCTGGATGGCATCACTGACTCGATGGATGCGAGTCTGAGTGACCTCCGGGAGCTGGTGATGGACAGGGAGGCCTGGCGTGCTGCGGTTCATGGGGTCGCAAAGAGTCGGACACGACTGAGCGACTGATCTGATCTGATCTGATCTGATGCTGGGAAAGATTGAGGCAGGAGGAGAAGGGGACGACAGGATGAGATGGTTGTACGGCATCACCAACTCAGTGGACATGAATTTGAGTCAACTCCGGGAGTTGGTGATGGACAGGAGGGCCTGAAGTGCTGCAGTCCATGGTGTCACAAAGAGTCGGACACAACTGAGTGACTGAGCTGAACTGAATCAGTTTTAAACTGACTTCACTCATGTATAGTCAGTTTTAAAATTTTAAGATGAGTTTTATGTTTTGAATTTTAAAACATTCACCTGATTATTTGATTTATTAATTGAGTCTAGGATTCAGTATATTAAAAAACACAACTACTTTCTCATTTTTCATAGCACTTTTTTCAAAGAGTTAGTGGAAATCTTATACTAACCTTAATGCCTTTTGAAACTTTTTTCCTTGTTTGGTTATTTTTCAAGTAAGTATAATATCAGGAGACTCTTGTTTCCAAATATTAAGTTTTATTAATTATTATTATATTTTTAATATTGATAAAGTTTTAGAAAATTCTTTAATATGGACTTTCCTATAAACTCATAAGTCTAGAATTATTTTGATAGATAATAAAAAGTTAGTACTTATTTATTCTTCAGAACAACAACAAAAAATCTCATAGATGATTTAAAAGATCTTCTTTTTTTTAAAAAATTATTTATTTGGCTGCACTGTGTCTTAGTTGCAGCATGTGAGATCTTAGTTCCCTGACCAGGGGTGGAATTTGTGCCCTCTGCAGGGGGAGCATGGAGTCTTAGCCAAGGGAGCATGGAGTATTAGCCACGGGGGCACTGGACCACCAGGGAATTCCCAAAAGTTCTACTTTTTAAGCCTATTCCCAGATTCCATAATTATCTGGATTCCCAGTTATCTTGAAAAGTGAGGGTTCTAGGTAGCTGACTGGCAACCTTCTGACTGCTGTAGATTTTAAAATTTTGAAAGTGTTTGATAAAAATCTTTGGAAAGCATATACTGTTGAATTTTTAAACAAGATCATTTTTTAACACTTTTCTGATGTTCTAACCATATCATGAACATGTTATTGTTATATACTATAAAATAGCTGTTGCTGTAAACGTTTGATCTGAAACATATTACTAGAACTTGCTTTGTTGAAAAACAAAATTGTTTTGCTAATTTATGTGCTTACGTGAAACATGATTTGTAGGAAATTTAATTTAGATTTTAATACTACATAAATTGGCCACCTGATGCGAAGAGCTGATTCATTGAAAAAGACCCTGATGCTGGGAAAGACTGAAAACAAAAGGAAAAGAGGGCAGCAGAGGATGAGATGGTTAGATAGCATCACCGACTCAGTGGACATGAATCTGAGCAAACTCCAGAAGATAGTGAAGGACAGGGAAGCCTGGCGTGCTGCAGTCCTAGGGGTTGCAAAGAGTCAGACATGACTTAGAGACTGAACAGCAACAACAAAACTGGGGACTCAAATTTTAGTTAGTTATGCTTTTTTTTTTTTCCTCCTTACAGAGAAGAGACTCACTCAAGTAACTTTTAAGCAAAGAGAGATTCATTAAGAGGCTATATATTAAATTCAAGCTATGGGGACTATCTATGTCTCAGGAAGAATAGTAACAAAGACAGTTTGGGAGATCAGCTATCATTTCCCACTTCCTCCCCGTCTCTCCCCTCCCTTCCTTACTTCCTTCCTCTCTTTCTCTTCCCTTCCTTTTCCTCCCTCCCCTCTACCCCCACCCCCAACCTTCCTCCTTCCTTCCCTTCATATATGTATGTATATCTATCCATCTATATCAATCATCTTGTCTGTTTCTTATGGTGTATCTACTGTTCTTTATTTATATATATAATATTCTGTCTTTTCTTGATTGATTTTTCTCTGTTTATTGAAATTGACCATGACCCAAAATAAGTGTTCTAAGTTCCTGAATCTTGATGGCTTTCTGATTTCAGTGTTCTCCACCTAATAGTTCAATTTCTTAGATTCCTGAATTTCTGAACAGAAAGTTTGATTGGGCTAGTTCATCTTCAGCCAAGTCACAGTGATGAGTGACTAGCGATCTCATGACTTGTGTTTGGGATATGTAGTTACTCATATAAAATTAGCTTTAGTGAGACTGGCTCGGAGAGAGTTGGGGTAGAAGAGGGTATCAAGAATACAGAGGAAGAAGGACTTATTTAGCAGGACTATTGGTAGGGCAGACCATGATAGTCATCTCTACACCTTGGCGAAAAGAAAGATCAGATCAGATCAGATCAGATCAGTCGCTCAGTCATGTCTGACTCTTCGTGACCCCATGAACTGCAGCACGCCAGGCCTCCCTGTCCATCACCAGCTCCCGGAGGTCACCCAGACTCACACCCATCAAGTCAGTGATGCCTTCCAGCCATCTCATCCTCTGTCGTCCCCTTCTCCTCCTGCCCTCAATCCCTCCCAGCATCAGAGTCTTCTCCAATGAGTCAACTCTTCACATGAGGTGGCCAAAATACTGGAGTTTCAGCTTTAGCATCATCCCTTCTAAAGAAATTCCAGGATTGATCTCCTTCAGAATGGACTGGTTGGATCTTCTTGCAGTCCAAGGGACTCTCAAGAGTCTGCTCCAACACCACAGTTCAAAAGCATCAATTCTTCGGCGCTCAGCCTTCTTCCCAATCCCAAAGAAAGGCAATGCCAAAGAATGCTCAAACTACTGAACAATTGCACTCATCTCACACGCTAGTAAAGTAATGCTCAAAATTCTCCAAGCCAGGGTTTAGCAATATGTGAACCGTGAACTTCCTGATGTTCAAGCTGGTTTTAGAAAAGGCAGAGGAACCAGAGATCAAATTGCCAACATCCGCTGGATCATGGAAAAAGCAAGAGAGTTCCAGAAAAACATCTATTTCTGCTTTATTGACTATGCCAAAGCCTTTGACTGTGTAGATCACAATAAACTATGGAAAATTCTGAAAGAGATGGGAATACCAGACCACCTGATCTGTCTCTTAAGAAAAGAAAGATACAGTTAGCTAAATTTGACCAATAAAGGCTTATGCCTTCTTTTGAAGAACATTGGATCAGAACTTTAGAAAATAACTGAAATGTATTCATTTACAATGTGCTAGATGCTTTTTCAGGGCATTATACATGTTTACTCATAGGAAGCATGTGAGGAAGATACTATCATTGTCCCCATTTTACAGATGAAAAAAGTTAGCTCTGAGATGTTAAGCAACTTTCCCAGGGAGAAGTAGCAGAGTTTTGACTTGAATTTGGAGTATCTTACGTCAGAGCCTGGATTCCTAATCATTATGGTGACTAGCATTGCTCTCTTTTCACTGTGAATCATTTGAAAAGAAAATGGTCTAAATCAAAGTTAGCTAACATGCAGCCTGCTTCCTTCCTGTCTTTGTGATTGTCGTAGTTAATTTGATGCCAAGTCTGATTGCTATTCGAAATTTTACCACTTTAATGGTAAATATATATTTACCAGAATTTGAATGTGAAATGAAAGATATTTACTGTCCTAGGTCCTACTTTTTGGTGGAGGAGGTTTTGCTGTGTTTCATCATAGGATTGTATCGGCCTATCCAAAATTGTTTCACAGAACATTTGTTTCATGGGAAATAATTTTTAGAGGAAAACAGTGATTTGGAAAGAGTAGCTTAATACATATTAAGTAGGGTTTTTTTTTTTTTTTTATTTTGGACCTTCTTAGCGCTTTTGAGGTGCTAATATTCATTGTGATATTCTGAATTGGAGCCTTTTATTATAGAGTCATTGTTCCCTGTAGTTATTTGGTATTTTCTCTTTTTTACAAGTATCTTGAGAAACTAGAGTTCTGTGGAACATATTTTGGGAAACACTTGGTTAGATTATTCATGATCTGCAAATAATATCAGTTTTTGCTCTTCCTAAGTCCTTTTCAGGTAGAGTAGGTACAGCCGTTAATATACCTATCAATTTATAATTTTAAATTTACATTTTTTCAGTTGTATATTCTTTTTCTACTTGTTCCCATTTGACCTTTTAATATTTTTGGTATTTGGTTGCATAGGCATGAGACTGAAATAGGTAGTGGAAGATAAAACATCTACCTTATGTTTACTTCTGTACAGCAATTTTACATCCTACCACCATTCAGTCCGGAGAAGGCAATGGCAAGCCACTCCAGTACTCTTGCCTAGAAAATCCCATGGATGGAGGAGCCTGGTGGGCTGCAGTCCATGGGGTCGCTACTAGTTGGACGTGACTGAGCGACTTCACTTTCATTTTTCACTTTCACACAATGGAGAAGGCAGTGGCAACCCACTCCAGTGTTCTTGCCTGGAGAATCCCAGGGATGGCAGAGCCTGGTGGGCTGCTGTCTATGGGGTTGCACAGAGTCGGACACGACTGACATGACTTAGCAGTAGCAGCAACCATTCAGTCTGCTACTCTGTTCTCTTTTATCTTCTCCTCTAGAGATGTGCTGTGTCTTTAGTGACTTCATTGTTGAAGGGCACTTTTTATTTGTATACGTATTTGTAAACACAGTAAAAATTCCCAGGGCATTCAAACATTTGTTGATTGAATTAGAGAGATACCCTATAACTTACACACTTGTATTACTTCTTTCACTCATCTTAACCTACTGAGTAACCTGTTTTTCACTACTGAAGTCTTAATTTTTTTTCTGAATTTCTGGTGGGTATATTGGCCATGTTGGCTAGGAAGAGTTTCACTTATGGATTTGAGTTGAAATGGAGAAGAACATTGTACTTAAAGGAGATTTCAGTGTACATATATTTTTATACACTACTAGCAGACTTTCTTACCTTGGACGTGGGGCCTTGAAGAGATACCCCACGTCCAAGGTAAGAGAAACCCAAGTAAGACGGTAGGTGTTGCCAGAGGGAATCAGAGGGCAGACACACGGAAACCATACTCACAAAAAACTAGTCAATCTAATCACACTAGGACCACAGCCTTGTCTAACTCAATGAAAGTAAGCTGTGCCCATAGGGCCACTCAAGATGGCGGGTCATGGTGGAGAGATCTGACAGAATGTGGTCCAACTGGAGAAGGGAATGGCAAACCACTTCAGTATTCTTGCCTTGAGAACCCCATGAACAGTATGAAAAGGCAAAATGATAGGATACTGAAAGAGAAACTCCCCAGATCAGTAGGTGCCCAATATGCTACTGGAGATCAGTGGAGAAATAACTCCAGAAAGAATGAAGTGATGGAGCCAAAGCAAAAAGAATACCCAGTTGTGGGTGTGACTGCTGATAGAAGAAAGGTCTGATGCTGTAAAGAGCAATATTGCATAGAAACCTGGAATATTAGGGCCATGAATCAAGGCAAATTGGAAGTGGTCAAACAGGAGATAGCAAGAGTGAACATTGACATTCTAGGAATCAGTGAACTAAAATGGACTAGAATGGGTGAATTTAACTAAGATGACGATTATATCTGCTACTGTGGGCAGGCATCCCTTAGAAGAAATGGAGTATCCATCATGGTCAACAGAAGAGTCCGAAATGCAGTACTTGGATGCAATCTCAAAAACGACAGAATGATCTCTGTTCATTTCCAAGGCAAACCTTTCAGTATCACAGTAATCCAAGTCTATGCCCCAACCAGTAACGCTGAAGAAGCTGAAGTTGAAAAGTTCTATGAAGACCTACAAGCCCTTTTGGAACTAATACCCCCAAAAGATGTGCTTTTCATTTTAGGGGACTGGAATGCAAAAGTAGGAAGTTAAGAAACACCTGGAGTAACAGGCATATTTGGCCTTGGAATATGGAATGAAGCAGGGCAAAGGCTAATAAGAGTTTTGCCAAGAGAACACACTGGTCATAGCAAACACCCTCTTCCAACAACACAAGAGAAGACTCTACACATGGACATCACTAGATGGTCAACACCAAAATCAGATTGATTATATTCTTTGCAGCCAAAGATGGAAAAGCTCTACACAATCAACAAAAACAAGACCGGGAGCTGACTGTGGCTCAGATCATGAACTCCTTATTGCCAAATTCAGACTGAAATTGAAGAAAGTAGGGAAAACCACTAGACCTTTCAGGTATGACCTAAATCAAATCCCTTATGATTATACAGTGGAAGTGAGAAATAGATTTAAGGGACTAGATCTGATAGAGTTCCTGATGAACTATGGACTGAGGTTCGTGACATTGTACAGGAGACAGGGATCAAGACCATCCCCATGGAAAAGAAATACAAAAAAGCAAAATGGTTGTCTGAGGAGGCCGTATAAATAGCTGTGAAAAGAAGAGAAGTGAAAAGCAAAGGAGAAAAGAAAAGATATAAATATCTGAATGCAGAGTTCCAAAGAATAGCAAGAAGAGATAAGAAAACCTTCCTCAGCCATCAATGCAAAGAAATAGAGGAAAACAACAGAATGGGAAAGACTAGAGATCTCTTCAAGAAAATTAGAGATACCAAGGGAACATTTCATCCAAAGATGGGCTTGATAAAGGACAGAGATGGTATGGACCTAACAGAAGCAGAAGATATTAAGAAGAAATGGTAAGAATACACAGAAGAACTGTACAAAAAAGCTCTTCATGACTCAGATAACCACGATGGTGTGATCACTGACCTAGAGCCAGACATCCTGGAATGTGAAGCCAAGTGGGCCTTAGAAAGCATCACTACGAACAAAGCTAGTGGAGGTGATGGAACTCCAGTTGAGCTATTTCAAATTGTGAAATATGATGCTGTGAAAGTGCTGCACTCAATATGCCAGCACATTTGGAAAACTCAGCAGTGGCCACAGGACTGGAAAAGGTCAGTTTTCATTCCAATCCCAAGAAAGGCAATGCCAAAGAATGCTCAAACTACTGCACAATTGCACTCATCTCACACGCTAATAAAGTAATGCTCAAAATTCTCCAAGCCAGGCTTCAGCAATACGTGAACCGTGAAATTCCAGATGTTCAAGCTGGTTTTCAAAAAGTCAGAGGAACCAGAGATCAAATTGCCAACATCTGCTGGATCATGGAAAAAGCAAGAGAGTTCCAGAAAAACATCTATTTCAGCTTTATTGACTATGCCAAGCCTTTGACTGCGTGAATCACAATAAACTGTGGAAAATTCTGAAAGAAATGGGAATACCAGACCACTTGACCTGCCTCTTGAGAAACCTATATGCAGATCAGGAAGCAACAATTAGAACCGGACATGGAACAACAGACTGGTTCCAAATAGGAAAAGGAGTACATCAAGGCTGTATATTGTCATCATGTTTATTTAACTTCTATGCAGAGTACATCATGAGAAACGCTGAGCTCTAAGAAGCACAAACTGGAATCAAGATTGCTCGGAGAAATATCAATAACCTCAGATATGCAGATGACACCACCCATGGGAAGAAAGTGAAGAGGAACTAAAAAGCCTCTTGATGAAAGTGAAGGAAGAGAGTGAAAAAGTTGGCTTAAAGCTCAACATTCGAAATCAAAGATCATAGCATCTGGTCCCATCACTTCATGGGAAATAGATGGGGAAACAGTGTCAGACTTTATTTTTTTGGGCTCCAAAATCACTGCAGATGGTGACTGCAGCCATGAAATTAAAAGACGCTTACCCCTTGCAAGGAATGTTATGACTGACCTAGATATCATATTGAAATACAAAGACATTACTGTGCCAACAAAGGTCTGTCTAGTCAAGGCTATGGTCTTTCCTGTGGTCATGTATGTATGTGAGAGTTGGACTGTGAAGAAAGCTGAGCACCGAAGAGTTGATGCTTTTGAAGTGTGGTGTTGGAGAAGACTCTGGAGAGTCCCTTGGACTGCAAGGGTATTCAACCAGTCCATTCTAAAGGAGATCAGCCCTGGGTGTTCTTTGGAAGGACTGATGATGCAAAGAGTTGACTCATTGGAAAAGACTCTGATGCTGGGAGGGGTTGAGGGCAGGAGGAGAAGGTGACGACAGAGGATGAGATGGCTGGATGCCATCACTGACTCAGTGGACATGAGTCTAAGTGAACTCTGGGAGTTGGTGATGGACAGGGAGGCCTGGCGTGATGCGATTCATGGGGTCGCAAAAGTCGGACACCACTGAGCAACTGAACTAACTGAACTGAGCAGACTTTCTTAAACACCTTAGTGAAATTTCTGTATTTGTTTTCCTTAATATAATGTCCTGCTAGTGTAGATATTTCTTCTATTACTAGGAATAGTACTAATACCGTCTTCCTCCACCTCAGCTCACTTGCAGTACAACTGTCATAACACTCTTATTTCCTTCAGAGCCCTTAACATAATTTTTTTTTTATTTTCTACTTTACTTAATTATATTTTAACATAATATGTGAGTTCTCTGATTTTCTTTCTTTTCACTGCTTATATCTAGGACCTAGAACTCTGAAATGGCATATAATAGGCACTTGATAAATATATGCTAAAAGACTGATTGAATGAATGAATCATTCATTTAGGGAATTTAAGTTGGATAGCTATCTTAAATTTCCCATGCGCCTTGTTTCAGACGTTTTCCTGCCTGTTAATGTGGTTATTATTTTTAATTTAAGAAAAATTTCCGCAACCTATACAAAGTTGTACATTGTAGAAAACTTTTATTCATGTTGTCGTATATTATGTTAGTTCTTATTGTAAGACTTGGTTCAGATTACCACATATCCTCAATGTTAAATGTTGGAAATGACCTAGCCACTGAGTTGGAAACAGGAAGTATTATATAGATAAAACAGTTGAAACCACAGAATCCATTGATGAAGTACTATGTAAATTAATTTTCTCATGAATAACTGAAAATGTTGACAGTGATGATTTAAAACCACCACCCCTGGACTTATCAGCTAAGATCCAAGAGGCTGAGATCCCTCAGGGCATCCTTAAATATCCAGTGTTGAGAATTCCTAGTTGTCCTGTGGTTAGAATGCCATGCTTTCATTGCTGGGGGTGCAGTTTTGATCCTGGTTGGAGAACTAAGATCCTGCATGGAAAACTAAGATTTTAGTTTCTTAAATTCTTTTTTTTTTTTCTCTTAAATTCTTGATTTAGAATTTCTTAAATTTCTTAGTTTAGAACTAAGATCCTATGTGGGAAACTAAGATCCTGCATGCCGTGTGACCAGCCCCCCCAAAATCCAGTGTCTTGGGAACTTTTGTCCTGATCATAGATTTTTAAATGCAATTATCCTGTCTCTTGTGTCAGTCTTCAGTGTTTCTCTTACGTTTCAGCAGCAACTGTGCCAGGGCTGGATGGTAAGCCAAGTATACCATTTTTTAAAGTTACCTTTTTTGATTATTTTATTATCTTTTTATTACTTTTTTGATTACTAGAAAGACTATCCAGATTTGTCCTTATAATCATAAACAAGTTTTTGTCCCCTTTGGGTATTTTTCTGAACTAAACAAGCTGCAAAATTTGAAAAATAAGGGCTTATGGAAACATCAGTGATTCTTTTTGCAAATACTTTTTTTTCTCTTGAAATAAATAATAAACTTTCCATTTGACCTTGCAGATAGTCCTCTTCTGGGTCTTATTAGTTAGTAGAAGTTTTTATGTAAATTACTTTTGAGTTTCTTGGGTTATTTTTTATAATATGGAAACATTCTTAAAATATACTTGGGAACAATTATTAAGGAACATAATATTTTGTTTGCTGCTGCTGCTGCTGCTAAGTCGCTTCAGTCATGTCCGACTCTGTGCTACCCCAAAGACGGCAGCCCAACAGGCTCCCCAGTCCCTGGGATTCTCCAGGCAAGAATACCAGAGTGGGTTGCCATTTCCTTCTCCAATGCATGAAAGTGAAAAGTGAAAGTGAAGTCGCTTAGTCATGTCCGACTCTTAGGGACCACATGGACTGCAGCCTACCAGGCTCCTCCATCCATAGGATTTTCCAGGCAAGAGTACTGGAGTGGGTTGCCATTGCATTTTGTTTGCAGAGAGATCCAATTTATTTTTAGTTACTAAAATAGATAATTCTTGAATCTAAGGGTTTGAAATAACATGGTTAGATACATAGGAACTTAAAAAATTACTTAATTCTCTATAGTACAATGCTTATTTCATAGATCTGTTTATATTAACTTGATACCTTGAATTTTTACATGATTTTTTAATTTAGAGATTCTGAAAATTGCATCATGTTTGTTATTATTACCGTTCTGTGTTTCAGAATGTGCCCATTTACTTTTGGCTCACAATGCTCCAGTAAAGGTGAAAAATGCTCAGGGATGGAGCCCGCTGGCGGAAGCCATCAGTTATGGAGATAGACAGATGAGTAAGCAATATAAATTACTATTGTTGTTATGTATTCTAAAAATATGAAGTGATGCATTTGACATATTTTTCATTTGGTGTAACTTTCCATACTATGAAGAATTTGCAGCTACTTATAATAAACTTATGTATGAATTATTCTTGACTATATATATATATTATCATATATATATAAATGTTCAATCCCTCAGGGTCATCCCAGTGCATCAGCCCTGACCCTGCCTCATGCATTGAACCTGGAGTGGCGATCTATTTCACATATGATAATATACATGTGTCCAATGCTGTTCTCTCAAATCATCCCACCCTCGCCTTCTCCCACAGAGTCCAAAAGTCTGTTGTTTGTATCTGTGTCTCTTTTGCTGTCTTGCAGTGTCTTTTCCTCAGTGTTATGTAAACTTTGTGAAAACTCAAGTCATCAATATGTTTCTTATTCAGCCTTTCATTTCTGGCTCCTAGAACAGTGCTTGGCACATGTATTTGTTCAGTGAATTAATGAAGATAATTAAAACTACAAGGAAGATTTTAGATTAATCAATAATTAAAATTTTTCTGAAAAGTATTATATTAGATTTTTATTTATTATCACTCTTCTGAGATGCTCAAAACTTTAAAATATTTTTTTTTTAAGAAAGTAATGACATTTGTTGTAGAAAGTTAGGAAATTATTGAGGAAAAAAGCTGGTGACTTTTTGGTCACTTGGTGACTCAGTTGGTAAAGAGTCCACTTGCAATGCAAGAAACCTGGGTTTGATCCCTGGGTCAGGAAGTTCTCCTGGAGAAGGAAATGGTAACCTACTCCAGTATTCTTGCCTGGAAGATCCCATGGTCAGAGGAGCCTGGCAGGCTACTGTCCATGTTGGGGTTGCAAAGAATTGGACATTACTCAATGACTACACCATCACCAGTGACATTTGTTGTAGCTAATTTTATTTTGTCAATCACAGTTAATAAGATTCTTATAATATGAGAGTACAAATATTGACTCCCCCATATATGCTGATAATTTTATCCGATTGTGTTCTGAGTGTCTCCATAAGTTGATGTTATATTTTAATGTGAAATCTCATAGAACAGGAATCTTTCTGCACACATCACTATGTTATATGTAGTTGCTGGCACTACATTTTTAATAACATATGGTCATTTTAATAATTTTCTATGTATTGAATGTCTTCAGTCAGTTATATTTAGTTGATGGAAACTATATGGTTTCTGCTTTTAATTAAGATGCCTTTTCTTTTTAGGAAATTAATTATTTTTATTCTTTATGTAAATGGGGGTCTGTTTTAATCTGAAGTAAAGGTAGATTGAATAAACATTTATTAAACTATTTGCATTTATAGTGGAGAAGAACTATAGAAAGAATTCTATACTTAAATAATATAATTTTGATGTTAAATTATAACAAACATGAATGTTAGAGTCATATAAATTTGAATCTTTAAAGAATCCTAATTTATCTAGGTATTGGTCCTTAGAGTATTTGGATTTTATAGACCAGAAAAGAATTTTATTTGAGGATTGATGTAGGTAGCTGAAATTTTCATTTTAGCATCAGTTCAGTTCACTCACTCAGTCATGTCCAACTCTTTGTGACCTCATGAACCACAGCACGCCAGGCCTCCCTATCCATCACCAACTCCTGGAGTTTACCTAAACCCATGTACATTGAATCAGTGATGCCATCCAACCATCTCATCCTCTGTCATCCCCTTCTCCTGCCCTCAATCTTTCCCAGCATCAGGGTCTTTTCAAATGAGTCAGCTCTTCGCATCAGATGGCCAAGGTATTGGAGTTTCAGCTTCAACATCAGTCCTTCCAATGAACACCCAGGACTGATCTCCTTTAGGATGGACTGGTTGGATCTCCTTGCAGTCCAAGGGACTCTCAAAGAGTCTTCTCCAACACCACGGTTCAAAAGCATCAATTCTTCAGCGCTCAGCTTTCTTTATAGTCCAACTCTCACATCCATACATACTACTGGAAAAACCATAACCTTGACTAGACGGACCTTTGTCGACAAAGTAATGTCTCTGTTTTCTAATATACTGTCTAGGTTGTTCATAACTTTCCTTCCAAGAAGTAAGTGTCTTTTAATTTCATGGCTGCAGTCATCATCTGCAGTTATTTTGGAGCCCCCCAAAATAAAGTCAGCCACTGTTCCCACTGTTCCCCATCTATTTCCCATGGTGATGGGACTGGATGCCATGATCTTAGGTTTCTGAATGTTGAGCTTTAAGCCAACTTTTTCACTTTCCTCTTTCACCATGTATTGATGTATACATTCTCCACCCCACTAATAGATTTTTTATCTTACTTTATTCAAAGCTAATATTTTCTCTTATTTCAGTAAATGTGAGAGATTGATGGAGTTTGCTGGTATATTTTAGACCTTCGTTCTAATAAACAAAACTTCTATTTACCTAATTTCAGGCACATTAGTAAGTAGTTTATATTGAGCCTCTATAGTAACTCTTTATAGTAGATTTTACTTGAGATTTACTATAGATTTTAATATAGATTTATTCTTACTTGACAAATGAAAAAAAGAAAGTGAAGTTTAGGAAAATTAATTAAGTGTTCCATATTGACACAGCTAATAAGTAGTAAAGCTGTGGTTTGCACTTAAGCGATTTGTCTTAATATCTGTTAACTATTGAGAAGACACTGTGGAGGGTTTCAGGGGTTTTTTTAGAGTCTGAAGTTCTTTTTACAGATAAAATAGGATTCGTTTTAGTACTTTCTATGCTATGTTGGTAGTATGTGAGAGAAAGTACAGTCTCAAGTAAAAGAAGAACAGAGGCAACTGATAAAATTTTGTAGATAATTACATTAAAAAAAAATAATATATAGTATGGTTTTTGAGAATTCCTATCTTTGAGATCATCTTTTAGATCATTGTTAACAATAGGACACTGCATCATCTGACTGAGGTTGATAATCTTGACTCAGTCGGATGAAGCCTTGCTGATGATTAAAAACCACCAAAGCTAGTATGACTGTAAGTTGATGTTGAGGTATCTCCTTTCAGTTTTTCTTGAGGATCATAACAGCTTTGCCAAAGATATTTTCTAACATATTCACAATATCTGTATTATATCTGTGTGTAATAAGCCAATGGTATTTCTTAGCATGGTGACATATTTTTTCACAATTTTTTTTGAGATATAATTAGCAGTCTAACCTGGCAAAATTTATTTTAAATTAAAGTTTTTTTTTAAATTTAAATTTTAGTTACAGCTCTTTTAAGGAAGCTTAAGCAGCAATCCAGGGAAAGTGTTGAAGAAAAACGACCTCGATTATTAAAAGCCCTGAAAGAGGTAAGCTCAATTTCTTGACTGATTTTATACCTAAACTGTAATTGAAAGTGTACTTTTATGCATTTTAAAAATGCAGTGTAATTTTTCGCTAATTATTAAGGGTCAATAAATAGTAAAATTCCTGCTTTAATTAAGCAATAATGACATTAAAAAATACTGATTATAGTGTGTAATCTTATGGGAAGCATTATTTGCTTTGAACTTAGAAGGTAGATAAAGAATTATTGCTCTTAATAAATTAGGTAACAGCTCTAAGAAAAAAGAAGGTAAGTGATAATTAATGGAAGTAATTTTCCTTTGTTCTTTGGCTTCAAAAATTTTCTATGAGCAGAAGCCGCTACTGCTAGTAGGGCCAGTTTGCATTTTCTGTATGTAACAAAACTCTTTATCTATCCTACTTCATGATGGTACAGCTGGGTATAGTGGTACAGAAAGGGAGAGAGGTTTGTTTTCTGTTATTTTTTTCTCTTTATTTTGGATGCCTGAAAAAACTGTGGGAGAAAGACCTATGAGTATGTCTTCTTTTAGGTATGCTATTTTTTGAAATCTCAAGGGATAAAATTTTTTGAGACTATTTGATTAATAGTTCCTTGAACCGTTATAGTTTTTGTTGTTTAGCTTCTAATTTAAGAAATAAAAACATTGTCTATAGATAATATGATGACAGATTATTTCAGATTTCCAAAACTTGTGTTATCACTTTATAGAAAAAAGTTTCTGTTGCAGTGAATGATTTTATTAGGTCGTTATGAACTTATACAATAATCATTTTAGAAGTTTTTTTATAACACTCTAAAGTTATTAACTATTTTCACAATACTACTCATTTTGTTTTGGTTATACTGAGAAGTGGAATATTTATTGATGCAAATTTAAATGCATATCAGTTTTATGTGATTAAAACGTTTTTGTAAAATCTAAAGTGGTATATATTTTCCTTTGTGGATAAGTGTAGTAATGTCTGCTATTGTAATATTATTTTAAGTAATAAGCATATATATATATTTTGGTTCTTTCTCCAACTCCATAATTGAAATTATTTCCTATTTTTGTCTATAGATCTTTAATGATAACAGATTTTTTTTAAACCAAAATGTTAAGCAGGTATAAGAGCTGTTAATTAAGGTATACATTTACTAATAATACAATTTCATTTCTCAGCTAGGTGACTTTTATCTCGAACTTCACTGGGATTTTCAAAGCTGGGGTAAGAATGTGCTATGTTTTACTGTAAAATATGTAGGTATGCAAAAATGCAAGTGTAAAAATAACTATTAAATAGAAATGTTAAAATAATCAATATTTGCCATCAGATCAGATCAGATCAGATCAGTCGCTCAGTCGTGTCCGACTCTTTGCGACCCCATGAACCGCAGCACGCCAGGCCTCCCTGTCCATCACCAGCTCCCGGAGGTCACCCAGACTCATACCCATCGAGTCAGTGATGCCATCCAGCCATCTCATCCTCTGTCGTCACCTTCTCCTCCTGCCCTCAATCCCTCCCAGCATCAGAGTCTTCTCCAATGAGTCAACTCTTCACATGAGGTGGCCAAAATACTGGAGTTTCAGCTTTAGCATCATTCCTTCTAAAGAAATTCCAGGATTGATCTCCTTCAGAATGGACTGGTTGGATCTTCTCGCAGTCCAAGGGACTCTCAAGAGTCTTCTCCAACACCACAGTTCAAAAGCATCAATTCTTCGGCGCTCAGCCTTCTTCACAGTCCAGCTCTCACATCCATACATGACCACAGGAAAGACCATAGCCTTGACTAGGCGAACCTTTGTTGGTAAAGTAATGTCTCTGCTTTTGAATATGCTATCTAGGTTGGTCATAACTTTCCTTCCAAGGAGTAAGCCTCTTTTAATTTCATGACTGCAGTCACCATCTGCAGTGATTTTGGAGCCCAGAAAAACAAAGTCTGACACTGTTTCCACTGTTTCCCCATCTATTTCCCATGAAGTGATGGGACCAGATGCCATGATCTTCGTTTTCTGAATGTTGAGCTTTAAGCCAACCTTTTCACTCTCCACTTTCACTTTCATCAAGAGGCTTTTTAGCCCCTCTTCACTTTCTGCCATAAGAGTCGTGTCATCTGCATATCTGAGGTTATTGATATTTCTCCCAGCAATCTTGATTCCAACTTGTGTTTCTTCCAGTCCAGCATTTAAATATTTTTCATCATGTTGAATATAATGGTTATAAAGCCCTGTGTGTGTGTGTGAGTCACTCAGTTCTGTCCTACTCTTTGAGACCCCATGGTCTATAGCTTGCTAGGCTCCTCTGTCCATGGAATTCTCCAGGCAAGAATACGGGAGTGGGTAGCTATTCCCTTCTCCAGTCAGTGGATCTTCCCAACCCAGGGATTGAACCCAGGTCTCCCACAGTGCAGGCAGATTATTTACCGTTGGAGCCACCAGGGAATCCCATAAAGCCCTATAGTAATATTTAATTATCCCAACCTGATTAGTAACTTCCATAATTATTTTTTTAAGGTAAAAATTGTCTTATTTAAAAATAAAATGCTGGTTCAAATATAATAATTTAAGGAATTTTCAGAGAGAAGAGAAAAATAACTATGGGATTATTAGATTGCTGAATTTAGGGAAATTCGACATATAGTATTTAGATACCTAAATGTGAAGAATTTGGTTAATATTAATTGATTTTGTGTATTTTGTCATCTTTCAATCACTTTTGCTGCTTTTATTGCATACTTTATAGCCACTGTCTTAACACTGTTTGGTTGCACACCATTCCACTTATTTATAAAAGATGTTAATTCCTAGATATTTTACAGTCATTTTTGATTTACCTCGGTAAGGTAAGTTTTCTCTCTTGCTCATTTTAAACATGAGTCAACTTAGGAAACTTTTGTGTCCATATAGGAAATTTGATCCTAGTGACCTATACTGTACTAAATAAATAACTATCCAAACAACTGACTTTGGGTTAAACATTTTTAATGTAACCTATATATAAATTGGATATACTGTGCTTATGTGTGTTTTTTAAAGCATCTGAATTAATCTTTATGATATAAACATTTGAACGCTTATTATCAGCAAAATAATCATAAAGATAAATCATAAAATAATCATAACAATAAATCAGATATTGACAGAGACCACTCTAGAGACGACTATTAATGTTTCATATGAATATTTTCAAACTCTCTTCAATGCTTATGAACATGTGTTTGTACACACATATAAATATAAATTTATATGTGTATATACAGCCTCAGCATTAGATTTTTAAATGAAATCATACAATTATTTTGCATTTTGTCATTTTTACTTTATCATAAATATCTTACATTTTAGTTCATGAAGAAGTACTTCCTTTTTAAAAAAAACAGCAGCATAATACTTTATGAGATGGGTGACTAAGATATTTCTGGTTTGTTTAATCTCTCAATAAAAAAATTTAATCCCTACATATGATCAGTTACAACTTTAGATCATGAGGCTAGTTTTGGCTCCATCAAAAATCACACCTGCAGGAGTTCCCTGGTGGTCTAGTGGTTAGGATTCTGGGCTTTTCGTTCCTGTTGTAGGTGGTGGTGTTGTTTAGTCACTAAGCCCCATCTGACTTTTTGTGATCTCGTGGACTCTAGTCCACTAGGATCCTCTGTCCATGGAATTCTCTAGGCAAGAATACTGGAGTGGGTTGCCATTTCCTTTTCCAGGGGATCTTCCTGACCTAGAGGTCGAACTCTGTCACCAGCATTGTAAGTGGACTCTTTACCACTGATTCTGGCCCAGGTTCAGTCCCTTGTGGAGAACTGAGATTCCATGAGTGCCGTGGTGTGGCCAAAAAGACTCAACCAAGATTTTCTTAACTCTGATAATGCTTTATGCTCTATCATTTAGAAGTCCCAGTGTCTTAGAATACCAAAAGAAAAAGAGATATAATAGCATTGTGTAATAAAAGAGCTCCAAGTTAGATTGGTCTAAAGTCTGGATACTATTTTTTTCACTGTTTTTTTCTATCTATAAAGACCCCAGTCATTCTTGGTGATCCTTGAGTATACTGGCTCTTAATTGACTGTTTTAGTAACTGTTAGTATTTTGAATTCTAAAATTGTAGCTTTATCTAGCTGAGCAAAATATTCTCAAATATTTTAAAACTGACATTTCAATTACATGACCAAATTGAAATGGATATATTACTCCTGAAATTGCACATATTATCTGTAGTTGTAAACACGTTGTAACTGTTGCATAATCAAGTTTATTATGTAACCACTGAGGTAGTAGTTTAAAGTACCTTCTGGGACTTCCCTGGTGGTCCAGTGGTTAAGACTCTGAGCTGAGGGCACTGGGTTCAGTCCCTGATTGGAGAACAGAGATCCCACATGCCCCATGACATGGGCAAAATATAATAAAAATTATTTTTGAAAAAATGTATTGCTTCTCTGAGAACTTGACTTTGATACAAGAAAGTTAGCACATCTGATTCATTTTTGATAAAGGTTTTTACTGATTTCATGTCACATTATTAGCACTTGATGGTTGGATGTCATCTATCATTCTAAACACTAAACTCACTGGCTAGATTTAGTTTATATGTTTTGGATTAAAAAACATTGGATAATCTCTGATATAAGATTTGATTATCAAGCTTTTTTCTAGAGTTTAGGCATGCTTCCTCCCTTGTGAAAGCCCCTGATATACAAAAAAAAAAAAAAAAAAAAAAAGGCAACCCAGAAATAAGGGCAAGTTAAGAAATACTGAGATCCAGGGGTAAGTTTAGTTTAGTGGTAGTGGAACACAAAAACTCTACTCTTTATCCTTCAGTATTTGGCTGAAAATAGCCTCAGACTTGGTTAATAGCAAGTCTGAAGACAGCTAAATTGTTCCAGAGTGAGTTTTTAGGTATAGAAAAGCGTTAAAATGGAATCAGAAGTACTGGCTCCTGTTTGCAATGGAAAGTCACATATTTTTCCTAAGCTTGGGTTTTTTCATTTTAAAGGTGGGAGTAAGAATAAACACCCCACCTATTTTCAAGTCTTTGTTTCGGTATGCTATGCTATGCTATGCTATGCTAAGTCACTTCAGTCGTGTCCGACTCTGTGCGACCCCATAGACGGCAGCCCACCAGGCCTCCCCGTCCCTGGGATTCTCCAGGCAAGAACACTGAAGTGGGTTGCCATTTCCTTCTCCAATGCATGAAAGTGAAAAGTGAAAGTGAAGTCGCTCAGTCGTGTCAGACTCTTAGCGACCCCATGGACTGCAGCCTACCAGGCTCCTCCGTCCGTGGGATTTTCCAGGCAAGAGTACTGGAGTGGGGTGCCATTGCCTTCTCCATGTTTTGGTATAGATGAAATGAAATCATGTTTTTGAAGGAAGCACTTTAGATGCTGTAGTGTTAAATAATTTATAGTATTATAATCACTACAAACTTAACATTATGTGTATGGCATATTTCAATAGAAAAACAAATAGTTTTTTTCTTTATCTCATAATCTACAGAATATCTGTCTTGTTTTTAGGACTATTTTTTTTTTTTTTTTTGCATATTATAGATGGAAAACATCAGGCCTAGGCTCTTCTTAAAATCAGGGAATAAGTGATAGCAAAGCCAGAAATAAAACTTAGAGATTATTCATTTTTCAGTTCAGTGGATTATACTGCCTTTGGAGTACTGTGTTAGACTCTTAGATAAAGTTGAAATAACTTAAGATATAGAGAGCCTAATTGTTCAATTTACATGAGGGAAGAAAAAGTTATCACAAAATTGGGAAAATGCAAATTGCTCTATTTTTGGAATGCATTTAAATCTTTTTTTTCCTCTGTGATATACCTTCTTCTTTTTTTTTTTTTTTTTAACTTTTGCCTCTCAATCGTCAAAATCTTTTTTTCTCTACATTCCTCCTGTCTTCCTTTTCTGATAAGTGGGTATTGGTGTGTGATTCTGAATTTTGCTTTTGTAGTTTACCATACTACTTTACAAGATGTAATAAATTTAAATTAAGTTAGAGTGCTGGCTTATTGTAATCATCTTTTTCTTACTATATCAAATATTTAAGAACAGAAAAAGTAATCTCAATTAATAAGTAAGAAAGAGGAGCTTTGATTATTTATGTAGATTTATGCCATTATTAGAGAAGGAAATGGCAACCCACTCTAGTATTCCTACCTGGAGAATCGCATGGACAGAGAAGCCTGGCAGGCTACAGTCCATGGGGTCATAGAGTTGGACACGATTGAGCGACTTAGCACGCACATGCATATGCTGTTATTACTTTTCTTAACTTTTGTTGTTTCATATAAGGAAGAATTTGATTGGAAAATGATTTCTTATGTTCTTTGACTAGGCTAACTTTTAGGTAATATTCCCTCTGTAAACTTTTCTTATTTTCATAAAATAAAAAATCTAGAAAACTGTCTTTAATGATGTAATCATTTTAGATTGAATAACCTCTAAAGAATTAAAAAACTTTTAATGTTAATTAGAAAATATTTAAAAATTTAGAAAACTTTTGAAGAGGTTAACTAAAAACCTAGCCTTTAGTTTTCTCTAGGGTCTTTCTTTTTAACCAGGTTGATTTTTATCACCCATTTTTAAAACACTTGTGTAATACATCTTACACAGATAAACACACACACATACATATACCTGTACATGTGATGAGATCTTTAATTTGAAGAATTTTGAGTTTTACATTCTTTTCTTTTTTTGGTATATGGTAGTTTAATTATTTAGCCTGTTATGTAGATTTATTTGTCTATAGAATAACTCATCTTTCCTCAAAATATAGCGGATAATGAATAATAAAAAACTATAAGAATATAGCTTGTGATATAAATGTGAGCAACACTGGAATGTAGTAATGTATAAGTCAATAGTATGATTGCATTTTAAGAATTTTAAAACTAATGTACATTGAGCTTATTGAATAATCAATATATTTAGGATTCAAACTCAAATTCAACTAGCTCTAAAAATGTATTTTTTATTACACATATTAATTTTCTGGTATTTCATGCAGTTATATATAAAGAATTAGATGGGATCCAGGTTTATCTGGTTACCCCTTCAGGAGGGTTTAGTTACCAAAAGGCCTTGTTTTCTCACTAACAGTAGCATCTTGCAATATGTACCAAGAATGGCATTGCATCAGTTCTGCTGCTCTTATTTGTATTTGGTGGTGGCTGGTGGTGATGGTAATTACAATTAAATCTGAGAAGGTGATGGCACCCCACTCCAGTACTCTTGCCTGGAGAATTCCATGGATGGAGGAGCCTGGAAGGCTGCAGTCTATGGGGTCGCTAAGAGTCAGACATGACTGAGCAACTTCCCTTTCACTTTTCACTTTCATGCATTGGAGAAGGAAATGGCAACCCACTCCAGTGTCCTTGCCTGGAGAATCCCAGGGATGTGGGAGCCCGGTGGGCTGCCGTCTATGGGGTCGCACAGAGTCGGACACGACTGAAGTGACTTAGCAGCAGTAGATATTTGAAGTTGATCAAAATTGCTTTGTGTATTATTTTTCAGTGGAAAAATACTATTTTGAAGGAAATTATGACAATTTTGATAAAACAGTAAAATGTTACAGTACTGTTATTCTAATTAAAAAATTTATAATGTCTCAGAACTTTAGGTGGTTATTTTTCACCTTTTCTTTTTACAAATACAGTGCCTTTACTTTCCCGAATTCTGCCTTCTGATGCATGTAAAATATACAAGCAAGGTATCAATATCAGGTAAGGTGATTTGATTTTTCTCTGAGTAACAGATAACTGATTTAGAAGAAGCTTTTCTTTCTGTAGTAAAAGCTTATACATGGATGTAGTGTTTTATAGCTTAAACATGTCTTAATATATTGACAATGTTTTATCTCCTTTGAAGTATTAGAGATAAGAAACCAAAGGCATAAAATCTTGACTAAAACAAAGGTATTGTTGTTCAACTACAGACTATCTAGAATGCAAGTAGAATGAAGATCATGATACAATACCAAGAAGGTTTAGGATGGTCATGCCCCTCTTCCTAGCTTTTTAGGGAATAAGGAACACATAAGGAGGACCTGACTCTTGTCCTTTTTTACTGCATCACTTTCCTACTGTTCCCTCCTCTATCTACCCACCCATGCTTCTAGCCATTCATCTGTCCATTCTAGTGAATATTTTTTAAGGCTAATTTTAATTTTCTTCTGTTTTCTTTTTAATTAAGATTGATATTTGGATCTCATGGAGAATCTGTTTATTTTATTCATTTCAGAATTTTATCATTATTTCTTTATCTTTATATTAATATAGGTATATTTATAAATGATCACTTCTTTGGCACTCAGTGTTCTTTATGGTCCAACGCTCACATCCGTGCATGACTACTAGAAAAACCGTAGCTTTGAGTAGATGGACCTATGTTAACAAAGTGATATCTCTGCTTTTTAATACACTAAGTTTGCCATAGCTTTCCTCCAAGGAGCAAATGGCTTTTAATTTACTGGCTTCAGTCACCATCTGCAGTGATTTTGAAGCCCAAGAGAATAAAATCTGTCACTGCTTCCATTTTTTCCCCTTCTGTTTGCCTTGAAGTGATGGGACGACCACATGCCATGATCTTAGTTTCTTTTTAATGTTGAGAGTCCCTTGAATAGCAAGGAGATCAAACCAGTCAGTCTTAAAGGAAATCAGCCTTGAACATTCACTGGAAGGATTGATGCTGAAGTTGAAGCTCCAATACTTTGCCACCTAATGCAAAGAGCTGAGTCATTGGAAAAGATCCTCATGCTTGGAAAGATTGAAGGCAAAAGGAGAAGTGGGTGGCAGAGGATGAGGTGATTAGTTAGTATCACTGATAGAATGGACATGAATTGGAGCAAATTCTGGGAGATAGTGGAGGACAGAGGTGTCTGGTGTGCTGCAGTCCATGGTATTGCAGAGTTGGACACAACTTAGCATTGAGCAACAAATTATATAAATGATAACCTATTTAAGCTATTTAGAATGCTAGTGAATATGCCAACTGTTTTTTTAACTGGCCCTACTGTGCGGCTTATGGGATTTTAGTTCCCCAACCAGGGATCAAACTTGGGCCCTAAGCAGTAAGAGTGCAGAGTCCTAACCACTAGACTGCCAGGAAATGTCCCCATTTTAATGTATTCATATTAGTATATTTATATATGTATACATATAATTTTATATGCCTATGTTTATAAAAATTCACAATATTAATTTGAGTATTGTCTAGAACTAGAGATGTCTTAAAAAGTTATATAAAATCTTCATTTTATAGATTAGAAAGTTCAGAAAGGTGAAGTGATTTTTATGAGCATATTGCAAATTAATGGCTGAGCCAGAACCTCTCTGACTTACTGTCTTCTTACCATGTGACTTCTTACCATGTCACAAGACAGAAATTTAAAGAAAATCAACTGTTTATGAGATTATTAAGTATGATGAATTATAATGAAGAGATAACCTTTAGTTAGAAGTAAGTTCTAGAGTAATTATTCTCAAGCAAAATTCTATTGGTTAAGGTAGAGTTTTCTGTGTTTTTGTTCTTTAAAAATAACCTCCTCAGATATTGCTCATCATGAAAGTTCTCATGCACATTAAATTCATGGTCATTACAGAAACCTTGGAAAACACAGTAAAGTATGGATGAAAAACTATGAAAGGATTTGTTAATGATGTAGATTTAATTCAGTAGCCTATTGTTAGCAATATATTATGAATTTAAAAAAATTATCAGGTAAAAAATTTTTAATATAGGAACTTGCCAAAGTTAGTAGATAACTTGGGAGAATAGTATTGTCTTCCATGTGCTGTGTTAAAGGTTAGTTTTAGTTCTGTTTGATTCTTAAATTTAGGAGAAAAGGAGCTTCTTTCTTTTAAAAAATTATTTCACAATTATATATACTGTTTAAAAGTAAATGACATGATACATATTACATAATAAATATAGATGATTAAAAAAACCCCACAAAATGGCTAAGATAGACATTGAGAATAAGAGCCTGAGAGAATAATTGTGTCAAAGAATGTAGCGTAAGGGAAGCTACTGTAATTTAGTAAGACACTGAAACCTGGGGCGTACTTGCAGGAAAGCTCTTTACTAAGGTTGAAGGAGTGATGGGTTCAAAATGCTGGCTATCAAAGTTAACTAGAATAATGGAGAAGCTGCATTTTAGAATGTATGGCAAAGGTTTTTGCATAGGTGAAGAATTAAAAGAAAAACAGATTTGTTAACATTAAATAAGAACTTTCACATTTAAATATCATGAGATAATTAGTTCTTTTAAACATCACTTCAAATGACTTTTACTTGTATCTCATGATGGCAGTGTGATTATTTAAAGTATGGAAATTCCCTGGTGGTCAAATAGTTAGGATTCCCATGCTTTCACTACCAAGAACACAGTTTCCATCTCTGGTTGGGGAACTAAAATCCTGCAAGCTGTGTGGGCAAAAACAACACAGTATCATTTTTGGTGTCTAGGAGAAATTAATATTTTAGTAGAAATAGTAATATGAACAACTTTATTGTTGAGAATACTAATAGATACTTTCACTATTAATAATTTTGAGGTAATATATAACCATTAACTTAAATAATCTTTGAGAACTGTCTCATTTGAGCTCTTCCTATTTCAAGGATAGGCTCTATTTTCTTTTCACTGTTACTTGGGTAGTTATCAAGTTTTTATCTGTAAAATAACATTTTCTATTTGAATCTTTGCACTTGTATAAAGAACTTTATGTCCTTCATGGTGAATTACATGCTAAAAATTAGAAGTATTTAGGCTCATTAAGCTGAAAGCCAAGGACTAGTTAATATGTTAAAATATCACCATGATATAAATTATATCATTATGAGGCATGTTTGATACAGCTTACTATGCTATCTAATATGTCTAATATATGTTATATTAGATAGTTTTTCAGTTGCAAATTATGAAAACACATATAAAATAAAAATTGACAGTGACTGATTTTAGGTGTGGCTAGATTGAAGGGCTCAAATGTTGCCGATGTCAGTCTGTCTTTGTCTCTCTATGCATCTCTTCTCTCACCCCCCACCCCTTGAAGCCCACTACTGTTCTCCCCCAGGATGGGCAAGAAGGGAGTGGAGGCAAAAGACTATTCTGGTCCATGTCTTCTTTTTTTGAGGGGTATAGAGTTCCCTGGTAGCTGAACTATGGAATCCAAATAGGCAACTCATAAAATGATCTGTCCCCTTTTTGAGACTTCATTAGACCACATTAGCCCACATTAGAGGTAGGGGATAAGCCCCTTTTACTGGCATCATTTTCTCTTGTGCCACATGTACAAGCAACAACAGAATATATTTAGTAGTACAAGCACCAATAGTGCAGTAGCAGGCCACTGAGAGTGGACCAGGAGCAAGAATTCAACTATAATGCAGCAAGTCGAGTTCATTCCTACAGGAGCTGGTGCCTTGCTATTTTTTTAGGACTTCTTATTTGACTCTGGGGGGTGTATATATTTTACATGGCTCAGAAAAGAGCCTCTTATACATAGGTTAATCATACTTCCCTGTTCATCTCTGTTGTCCTAGTAAAATTATTAATAGTGTCACCTTCACTTTTAAAAGTTACTAGTTTGGGTGTTAAATTATATGTAACCTTGGTTACTCTTTTGATGCAGCATGTGAAATATATTCCATTTTTCAGCTTTTCCTATAAAGGGAAACTAGTAATGCCCACTCATTTGCCTTATCTATGGTGAGAATGGAAAATCCTACAAAGTAATGAGTTCTTATATTGTGTTAGAAACTCAGTAGCCAGGGTGGACCTCTCACAAAGACTTAAAGAAATTTTCTTTTGAGTGTGATCAGCATTTCTTAACACCTGTGTGAACCTATTTCTTAACTTAAGGACTGTGTTTTGAGCAGCCAGAGAGGTCCTGATATGATGATCTGGAGACTACAAAGCCTTGGGCAAGAATGAAGCACGTCAGGGTACTTGTAAAGTTTTCCACTCCATTATTCTCTCTAATTTCACCAAGTAGTGATTTATAGAATTTATTTGAGACCAACCCATTGGGTCGACCATGTCAGGTCTTGGTTACAAAGAACACAACAAACATACAGGTGTTTGAATGCATGAATATTTGCCATAGGAAAGATCCATAATGTTTCAGGCTGTGAAGATGTTAGAAAAGAAAATGTTGGGAAAGAGAATGCTAATCTGAATCTGAGAAGTCAAGCAAAAAGGCCAAGAATTTGGAGTGAATTAAATGGTTTATTGAGTTGAAGGATGAAGCAAGGTTTAGTACTGTATGATTAAGCATCAGCATCGATGCAGCTCACAAGGACAAGACTGTGGACACACAGCCCTTAACCTAAGAATGTGGTCCGTGCATTGCTATACTCCTCATGTATACAGCAGACCTTTGAACAACACTGGTTTGAACTACTTGGGCCTTCTTATACACAGATCTTTTTTCAATAAATACATATTATAGTACTACATGATCCAAGGTTGGTTGAACCTGAGAGTGTGGAAATGTACATATGAAGGGCCAACTGTAAAGTTATATATGGAGGGGATGGGGGTCAGTGTTCCAGACCCCTGTGGTCAAGGGTCAGCTTTACTCTGCTGAGCTAGCAACTTTGTCTTAAAGGGATCAATAGATGTTAGACAGGTTTGCTTTCCTTTTCTGCACTTCTTCCTTGAGGTAAATTTTAAGGAGTAGCTATGGTAAGGGAAATAGAATGGGGTACAGGTAGAGAAACGCATCAGCAATGGGAAAACAACCTTTCACTGGATTAATGAAGTTATATATTCAGGAAAATGAAATACAGGTAAAATTGAATATATATTTAAATATTCTTTTGGTATTTTTTAATGAGATATTTTAAATTTAGCTCTTATATATAAGTTTGACTTTGAAATATGGTATTAGCCTCTTGGTTTGAGTTTAGAAGGAACAAATCTTGTTTCATTAATATGAAGTTTTATTGAAATTTTATTTGTCAGAATTTCTCATCTGTCCATCTTTCACAGGCTTGACACTACTCTCATAGACTTTACTGACATGAAGTGCCAACGAGGGGATTTAAGCTTCATTTTCAATGGGGATGCGGCACCCTCTGAATCTTTTGTAGTATTAGACAATGAACAAAAAGTTTATCAGCGAATACACCATGAGGTGAGCATGTTGAGCAAATTTCTGTAAATGGGTTTAAAAAAAAGTCTGTGTATACAGTCCAGCCTCAGCGTAATTGTTTTGAAAGGCATAAGACATAATTAAGATGGTTTATTCCTAAAGTTTCCATTTTCTTACCTCGTTTTTTTTATTTTTTTTTAATTATATCATCTTTTTTTTATCCTGACTAAACTATTGAGTCTGTCTGCTCATAATTCACTGATAATGTCCTGGTTAAATAAAGTCTGAATTCTTGTAGTTCTCATTTATTGAACCTGTTCTGGCCCTACTTTATTTTAGGGTTGTGAACCATCTCTGTCTCTTTTTAATATGAGCACCTCTTTTGGTTTTTTGTCTGTACCCTTTTACTTTTCCTAACTCTTTGGCTACCTTTCTTTTCTCTTTTTTTCACTCTTAAAGTGTAAAATTATATTCCTTCAAAACACTGTATCTCCATATTGGTTTTGCCTCTACAACCACCTTTGTAAAACCATGTGCACCATTATCTTGATCCATTGTTCCCTGAAAGCTCCTTTCCCTGCTATAAACCAAAGAAACAGCTTTTTATAGTATCTATGTATATCATTGATAGCACTATAGATGTTCTTAGATCAATATTTTGTTTTATCACTGTTGCTTTTATTTTGTTTTTATTTTTTATTTTATGCAGGTACACATAGTTGATAACAGAGAAAGATTCTTAAATAGCATATTGATATGATCAAAAAGTAATTTAAATGAATTAGTTTTACATATTTCTTTGACTTTTCCTCCTTCCCTCTCTTCCTTCCTTAAACATTTATCAAGGACCTAATAAAATGCATCTAGACACTGCTAGGTGCTATGTATGGGAGAAGGAAATGGCAACCCACTCCAGTATTCTTCCCTGGAGAATCCTGTGGACAGAGGAGCCTGGAGGGCTGCTGTCCATAGGGTTGTACAGACTCGGACATGACTGAAGCGACATAGCATGCATGTATGCATTGGAGAAGGAAATGGCAACCCACTCCAGTTTTCTTGCCTGGAGAATCCCAGGGACAGAGCAGCTTGGTGGGCTGCTATCTGTGGGGTCGCACAGAGTCGGACACGACTGAAGCAACTTAGCAGCAGGAGCAGAAGCAGGTGCTATGTATAGTGGCATTGTATTAATAGTATATAGTTTGTCCCTTGATATCTGCCGGGGAATGATTCTAGGAACCTTGAGATTACCAAAATCCACAGACGCACAAGTAAATAGTTGTAAGCACTATGTAAATGCCGTGTAAATAGTTGGACTTCATGGCAAGTTTAAATTTTGGTTTTGGAATTTTCTGGAATCTTTTCCCCAAATATTTTTCATCCTTGGTTGGTTGTATCTGTAGATGTGGAACCTGCAAATATGGAGGGCCAACTGTATATCAATTACTATCATGTATGAATGCAGAGTTGCAAAGAATAGCAAGGAGAGGGAAGAACACCTTTCTAAGTGATCAAGGTAAAGAAATAGAGAAAAACAATAGAACAGGAAAGACTAGAGATTTCTTCAAGAAAATGAGAGATACTAAGGGAACATTTATCGCAAAGATGTGCACAATAAAGAACAGAAATGATATGGACCTAACAGAAGCAGAAGATATTAAGAAGAGGTGGCAAGAATGCACAGAAGAACTATGCAAAAAAGATCTTAATGACCAGATAAAATCCACAATGGTATGATCACTCACCTAGAGCTAGACATCCTGGAGTGCGAAGTTGAGTGAGTATTAAGATGCATCACTATGAACAGAGCTATTGGAGGTGATGGAATTCCAGTTGAGCTATTTCAAATCCTAAAAGATGATGCCGTCAAAGTGCTGCGCTCAACATGCCGGCAAATCTGGAAAACTCAGCAGTGGTCACAGGACTGGAAAAGGTCAGTTTTCATTCCAATCCCAAAAAGTATGTCAAGGCTGTATATTGTCACCCTGCTTATTTAACTTATATGCAGAGTACATCATGCACAATGCTGCGCTGGATGAAGCACAAGCTAGAATCAAGACTGCCAGGAGAAATATCAATAGCCTCAGATATGCAGATGACCACCCTTATGACAGAAAGCAAAGAGGAACTAAAGAGCCTCTTGATGGAAGAGGAGAGTGAAAATACTGGCTTAAAACTTGACATTCAGAAAACTAAGATCATGGCATCCGGTTCTATCACATCATGGCAAATAGATGGGGAAACAATGGAAACAGTGACTTTATTTTCTTGGGCTCAAAATCACTGCAGATGGTGATTGCAGCCATGAAATTAAAAGATACTTGCTGATTGGAAGAAAAGCTGTGACAAGCCTAGACAGCATATTAAAAAGCAGAGACATCTCTACGGACAAAGATCCATCTAGTCAAAGCTATAATTTTTCCAGTAGTCATATATGGATGTGAGGGTTGGACCATAAAGAAAACTGAACGTCAAAGAATTGATGAACCTCATTTATTACCTACTCAGTTACTCTTCTGTACTTGATCATTTAGTTATGTTTCTGTACATGAAACAAGTGCAAAGCTTTTTCTTTTAAAAAATATTTATTGATCAATTATTATATGCCAACAGTGGGGAATATATTGAAGCAAGGCTGCTAATTGAGTTTGGAAATCATGGGATGATATTTATAGATTCCTTTTCTTTCTTTGATGAGTATAGAGAAGATCCTATACTCCTTTCCTTTCTTTCCTTCCTTATCTTCCCTTCCTTCCATCCACTTAAAACTATTGGGAAAGAAGGGCTCAAATGGTAGCAGTGGGTCTTCAGGTTAAAAAAATTAAAGTAAGATTCATCTGTATTTAAAGAAAACAAAACCTTTGTATAGGCATTTTGTCTCAGACCTGTCTACTTAATTCTTAAATCTTCTGTAATTATGTACTCTGTATTTATGTAATGGGTAATCTAGTATTATTTCCCTTATATATTTCTGTGATGGGGTAAACTATTATTATTATTTTCATTACAAAGTACATTTTTCATGTGTCCTATATTTTTAGATTCATAATTAATTATAATTCTAACTTATTTAGATGAAAGTGAAAGTCACTCAGTCATGTCTGACTCTTTGCAACCCCATGGACTATCCAGTCCATGGAATTCTCTAGGCCAAAATACTGGAGTGGGTAGCCTTTCCCTTCTACAGGGGATCTTCCCAACCCAGGGATCGAACCCAGGTCTCCCGCATTGCATATGGATTCTTTACCAGCTGAGCCACAAGGGAAGCCCAACTTATTTAGATATACGAAGTTTAAACTTCTGTAATTGTTTTTAGAATTGGTCCTTTCTGCTTTTTGAAATGTGTAACATTTTAATTGTTGATATTTTCATTTGTGGCACTAATAACCTTTAAAAACTTAGTTTCTTATATCTACCTTTTGCCTCCACCTCAGGAATCAGAGATGGAAACAGAAGAAGAGGTTGACATTTTAATGAGTAGTGATATTTACTCTGCAACCTTATCAACCAAATCAATTTCTTTCACGCGTGCCCAAACTGGATGGCTTTTTCGGGAAGATAAAACAGTATGTGCAAATCGAGATCTTTACACTTTAAAAACTGTTCAGTATTTAATATTGCCAAAATAATGTGATGGAAACGCATGTAGAATAAGTAGCTTAATTAATTGTCAAGTCATGTATTCTTTTCTCCTTGAATCCAAATAGGGAATTATAATGGTTGGTTACAGAGTTGGAAGATCATCTTGCAGAAGCCAGGAGAAAAAGCTTAGTTCATTTGAATTTTATGTTGAAAAATATTCTTGTTGTCAGCTGCCTTGTTGTTAAATAGGAAACAATGTCTTCACATAGTTCTGTTATATTTCTAATGCTTTCATTTTAAGAAGACCATAAAGAAGCTACACTGTTAAATTCATTTCCCTGGACCTTTTTCCTCCTCTTCAACTTTAAAACTATTTACTTACCCATTATCTATTCCTGAGTAGTCCATATATTTGACTAAGGCTAAATAAGCCTACATTTCTACAGTACTTGTTTAATTAAATCTCAGTGGAGGTTTCTCCATTAGGTAATTGTAAATTCTTTCCATAATGCTTATTTCATCTGCTCAAAATATACTCACACATTTTTTAGTTGGATGTATGAAGAAGCATTTTATAAAATTTTAAAGAATAAATAACACTGGGTAAGGGCCAAGATTTTATGAATTTATCTTTTATTACACACAACAGAAATATATCCTTATTAGAAAGACAAAAGTAAATTAGTCAGGGTTCTCTGAGAAACAATCAATAGGAGATCTATATCTATTTGTATATATGTATATATCCGTGTGTGTATATATATATATACACACACACACACACATATAGACAGAAGGAGAGAAGGGTGAGGAAGAGGTTGATTAACTTTAAGGAATTAGCTTGTGTGAATGTAGGACCTGGTAAGTCTGAGATTTGTAGTGCAGTCTAGCAGGCTGAAAATTCAGGAAAAAGTTATATGGTTTTGAGCCTGAAATCTCTAGATCAGAATCTAGGCAAGATTTCTGTGTTGCAGTCTTAAGGCAGAATTGCTTTTCCTTTGGGAAACCTTAGTCTTTGCTCTTCAGGGCTGCGTTTGATTGGAAACAGCCTTCCCACCTTATGAGGGTAATCTGCTTTACTCCAAGTCTACAGATTTAAATTTCAACTAATCTAAAAAATGCCATCTTGGAATTCCTCAGCAGTCCAGTAATTAGGACATGGTTTCACCACCATGGCCTGGGTTCAGTCCCTTCTTGGAGAACTGAGATCCTGCAAGCTATGTGGCGCACCCCTCCAACACCCAATTTTGGCTTCATAGCAACATCTCGACTGGTGTATGTTTGAACAGTTGGGCATCACAGTCTAGCCAAATTGACATAAAATTAACTACCACACAGTCTTACATATAAAGCTGAGAAATCCTCCTTGACTACAGCTTATAGTCCCAGAGTCTTTTGCAGAAGATTATCCAGCTGTATATCTTCCTGACTTTTTTTTTATACTTTATGTACATTGTTGTTCAGTTGCTCAGTTGTGTCCAACTCATTGTACATTGATATATATCTATAATAATCAATGTATCTCAATGTAATACATTTGCTATTATTTTAGTTATTGATAATAATTAGTGATTGATAATATTTAGTTATTGATACAAATATTTAATATTATTAATAGTTATTTATAATAACTATTTAATATTATTTAGTAATTGATACAATTAACATTAATAATAATAATATTTAGTTATTGATACAAATATTTAGTTTTTCAAAAAGTGTCATTGCATTGTATCTATTATTTTGCAACCCCCGCACCCAATTTTTAGTATGTCTTAGAATTACTTTATTCTTCTTAGCTACTGCATTGTATTCCATAGTATGGATATATTGTAATTTATTTACTCAGTCTCTTATTTTTGGATGTTTAGGTGGATGCACATTTGTGTCCAGTTTTCTCCCAGTATAAGATGTTACATTTACCATCCTTTTATATCCCTTTGCATTGTCTTTTATAGCTAGCAAGAAATGGAATGGTTGTATTATGGGAAATATACATTTAAATATTTTTATTAATATGACTTGTTTTTTGATTTATTTTTAATAAATGCTTTTTCATTATAAGATTTCAAAAATTGATCATTATCACTTGAATGTTTCCCAGCCCACAGAAAAATTCTCACTATGAGATCTAGGTTCATCAATTTTCATCTCTAAGCCTATTTGGCAACAAGTAACATTATAGGATTTCCAGATGTGAGATCCTATACTGCAATCCATTTGTTGGCCTGAGTCTTATTTGTTTGTACTCTGTTCTTCTGGACAGCATTAGAAGGATCACTTCAAGAGAAGATAAAAATTGAAGCTGCTGTTCATCTAGTACTACTGCTAAGCAGCTCAAAGCTCTTGAAGAGTGTCTAGGTGATCTTCTTAAATCTTTGACAGGTAAGGAGGGAGTCAGTAATTGCTTATAGTTCCCATTTTGTAGGTAGAAACAGGTACAGAATGCCTTCCTTTCTAATGATTGGTAAGGAAGCCACAAAGCAAGGTAGAAACAGAAGCTACTCTAAACACTTAGTTTTGGAATGCCAGAAAGCAGCAGCAAGAGAAGTGATTTGCATACAGGTAGAAATGGGAAGCCTGTTTTTAGTAAGTTACTGATCATGCTGTTTGAGGTAAGGTATTTCAAACTGATCACCTGTGGGTCTGAAAACAGTGAAGGTTAATGTTGAAGGAGGACTCTTCTTGATGTCCTTTTATTCCATTTGAGTTCCCCATTATCAATCCATAATATAAATATAAATTGTACTAGTGAGCAAGACTGCTTCGTTGTTCTCTTTTTGTTGAAAGAAGCAAGCAACTGTATCTTGGAAGTTTGGGCCTGCTAGAGAATATTGGAACAGGTAATTAATTTTAGTTGTACTAGAAGTTTTTATGTGACTTAGTTTATTTCTTTTTATTTTAGTTTTTATTTCTATCTATAAAATGGGAACATTAATTATCCCTGACCCCTCCTTATAACTCATGATATTTGATTATTAGCTAAATTAAGTTTTCTGTAGCTTTGTGTTACTCAGTAGATTCTAAAGGAATGCTATGTGCTGTTTTTACTTAGTCTTAATTCATTGGAGATTAACTACCTGCATTTTATGTGTTTAAAAATTTTCCTTTACAAATTTAAAATGTGTAATGTTATGTATTTTTTAGCTTAAAAGAATAAGAAAATTTGATAATTTTAAGTACCAGAGGAATATTTATTTTCATCTAAATGTTACATGTTTATGGAGAAACTGTATATTTTACATTGAAACTTTAAAAAAAATCTAAGGTAAACTTTATTTGTTTTATTATTTTGAAATATTTGATTTCGTTTTAGGAAAGGGTAGGAAACTTTTTGGCCGACTTTTATCTGGTGAATGGACTTGTTTTAGAATCAAGAAAAAGAAGAGAACATCTCAGTGAAGAAGACATTCTTCGGAATAAGGCCATTATGGAGAGTTTGAGTAAAGGTGGAAACATAATGGAACAGAATTTTGAGGTACAATTTTACTTTTCTTAATGTATAATGTTCTAAGGGAGGGGGTAGACTTCATTCCTGGCATTCAGTGAGTTTATTTAAGTATGCTTGTAGGTTTTGTTTACCATGTATCACCTTTTATTTTTCTGTGATGGTCTGGTGAGTTTTTTGTGAATCTGTTGTTGGTTTTTGAGTCTTCGCTAATAAGTAGATTAAAATCATTTTGTAAACATGAAACCAAAGCATGATCCCTTTACATATATTTTTTTCTACTTCATCAACTGAAACCTGCTGCTGCTTTGAAGGCCTTGCTGACAATCTGCCTACTTTATGAAGTCATTTTTAGCCAGTACCATCTGATAAATTTTGTATTCAGTATGTATTTATTGACAACATGCTACCTGCAAAGAATTGTGTGACAGGAAAGGGGAGGGAAATCAAGGAAATACTTAGGTACAAGACACGATAACTTGCGTCTGCAATCTTATTTCCTTAGTAAGATGAATTGGATGGGTTCTTAATGATTTTTTATTTTAACAATTTTAGATGTTAAAACTGGAAAAAAAAAAGATTCTCAAAGATTAAGATTTTATGATATTTTTTATAGCAGTGTTTTCAAATTGTAGAATTGGAACACTCTAGTGGATTATGAATTCAGTTTAGTGGGCTATTATGACTCCTGCTTTATTTTGTAAGTAGAATCTAAATTCAAATAATAAAAACTAGAGCACATAGTGTGTGTGTGTGTGTGCTCAGTCTCTCAGTCATGTCCAACTCTGTGACCTTATGGACTTGTACCCCACCAGGCTCCTCAGTCCATGGGATTCTCCAGACAGGAATACTGGAGTGGGTTGCCACATTTCCTCCTCCAAGAGATCTTCCTGTCCCAGGGATCAAATCCTTGTCTCCTACATTGTGTTTATGTGCATATTTGTGACTGCTGGGTTATAGTGTAAAACGTCAGTCACAATCATGAAAAGCTTAAAGAGACTTGAATTCCTTGAATGTTTAGTCTCTCCCTTGCGATGTTGTGCCAGATTACATTTTCAGTTCAGTACAGTCGCTCAGTCGTGTCTGACTCTTTGCAACCCCATGAACCGCAGCACGCCAGGCCTCCCTGTCAATCACCAACTCCCAGAGTTTACCCAAACTCATGTCCAGTGAGGCTGTGATGCCATCTAACCATCTCATCCTCTATCATCCCCTTCTCCTCCTGCCTTCAATCTTTCCAACATCAGGGTCTTTTCCATTGAGTCAGCTCTTTGCATCAGGTGGCCAAAGTACTGGAGTTTCAGCTTCAACATCAGCCCTTCCAAAGAACACCCAGGGCTGATCTCCTTCAGAATGGACTGGTTGGATCTCCTTGAAGTCCAAGGGACTCTCCAGAGTCTTCTCCAACACCACAGTTCAAAAGCATCAATTCTTTGGCACTCAGCCTTCTTCACAGCCCAACTCTCACATCCATACATGACCACAGGAAAAACCATAGCCTTGACTAGACAAACCTTTGTTGGCAAAGTAATGTCTCTGCTTTTGAATATGCTATCTAGGTTGGTCATAACTTTCCTTCCAAGGAGTAAGTGTCTTTTAATTTCATGGCTGCAGTCACCATCTGCAGTGATTTTGGAGCCCAGAAAAATAAAGTCTGACACTGTTTCCATTGTTTCCCCATCTGTTTCCCATGAAGTGATGTGACCGAATGCCATGATCTTCGTTTTCTGAATGTTTAGCTTTAAGCCAACTTTTTCACTCTCCACTTTCACTTTCATCAAGAGGCTTTTTAGTTCCTCTTCACTTTCTGCCATAAGGGTAGTGTCATCTGCATATCTGAGGTGATTGATAGTTCTCCCAGCAATCTTGATTCCAGCTTGTGTTTCTCCCAGTCCAGCGTTTCTCATGATGTACTCTGCATATAAGTTAAATAAACAGGGTGACAATATACAGCCTTGATGTACTCCTTTTTCCTATTTGGAACCAGTCTGTTGTTCCATGTTCAGTTCTAACTGTTGCTTCCTGAGCTGCATATAAATTTCTCAAGAGGCAGGTCAGGTGGTCTGGTATTCCCATCTCTTTCAGAATTTTCCACAGTTATTGTGATCCACGCAGTCAAAGGCTTTGGCATAGTCAATAAAGCAGAAATAGATGCTTTTCTGGAACTCTCTTGCTTTTTCCATGATCCAGTGGATGTTGGCAATTTGATCTCTGCTTCCTCTGCCTTTTCGAAAACCAGCTTGAACATCAGGAAGTTCACGGTACATGTATTGCTGAAGCCTGGCTTAGAGAATTTTGAGCATTATTTTACTAGTGTGTGAGATGAGTGCAATTGTGCGGTAGTTTGAGCATTCTTTGGCATTGCTTTTCTTTGGGATTGGAATGAAAACTGACCTTTTCCAGTCCTGTGGCCACTGCTGAGTTTTCCAAATGTGCTGGCATATTGAGTGCAGCACTTTCACAGCATCATCTTTCATGATTTGGAATAGCTCAACTGGAATTCCATCACCTCCACTAGCTTTATTCATAGTGATGCTTTCTAAGGCCCACTTGACTTCACATTCCAGCATATCTGGCTCTAGGTCATTGATCACAGCATTGTGATTATCTGGGTCATGAAGATCTTTTTTTGTACAGTTCTTCTGTGTATTCTTGCCACCTCTTCTTAATATCTTCTGCTTCTGTTAGGTCCATACCATTTCTGTCCTTTATCGAGCCCATCTTTGCATGAAATGTTCCCTTGGTATCTCTGATTTTCTTGAAGAGATCCCTAGTCTTTCCCATTTGTTGTTTTCCTCTCTTTCTTTGCATTGATCACTGAAGAAGGCTTTCTTATCTCTTCTTGCTATTCTTTGGAACTCTGCATTCAGATGTTTATATATTTCCTTTTCTTCTTTGCTTTTTGCTTCTCTTCTTTTCACAGCTATTTGTAAAATCTCCCCAGACAGCCATTTGTTTTTTGTATTTCTTTTCCATGGGGATGGTCTTCATCCCTGTCTCCTGTACAGTGTCATGAACCTCATTCTATAGTTCATCAGGCACTCTATCTATCAGATCTAGGCCCTTAAATCTATTTCTCACTTCCACTATATAATCATAAGGGATTTGATTTAGGTCATACCTGAATGCTGCTAAGTCGCTTCAGTCGTGTCCGACTCTGTGCCACCCCACAGACAGAAGCCCACCAGGCTCCCCTGTCCGTGGGATTCTCCAGGCAAGAATACTGGAGTGGGTTGCCATTTCCTTCTCCACCGTATGAAAGTGGAAAGCGAAAGTGAAGTCGCTCAGTCGTGTCCGACTCTTAGCGACCCCATGGACTGGAGCCTACCAGGCTCCTCCATCCATGGGATTTTCCAGGCAAAAGTACTGGGGTGGGGTGCCATTGGGTCTAGTGATTTTCCCTGCTTTCTTCAGTTTCAGTCTGAGTTTGGCAATAAGGAGTTCATGATCTGAGCCACAGTCAGCTCCTGGTCTTGTTTTTGTGGACTGTATAGAGCTTCTCCATCTTTGGCTGCAAAGAATATAATCAATCTGATTTTGATGTTGACCATCTCGTGATGTCCATGTAGAGTCTTCTCTTCTGTTGTTGGAAGAGGGTGTTTGTTATGACCAGTGCATTTTTTTGGCAAAACTCTATTAGTCTTTGCCCTGCTTCATTCCGTATTCCAAGGCCAAATTTGCCTGTTACTCCAGGTGTTTCTTGACTTCCTACTTTTGCATTCTAGTCCCCTATAATGAAAAGGACATCTTTTTTGGGTGTTAGTTCTAAAAGGTCTTGTAGGTCTTCATAGAACTGTTCAGCTTCAGCTTCTTCAGTGTTACTGGTTGGTGCATAGACTTGGATTACTGTGATATTGAATGGTTTGCCTTGGAAACGAACAGAGATCATTCTGTCGTTTTTGAGATTGCATCCAAGTACTGCATTTCGGACTCTCTTGTTGACCATGATGGCCACTCCATTTCTTCTGAGGGATTCCTGCCTGCAGTAGTAGATATAATGGTCCTCTGAATTAAATTCACCCATTCCAGTCCAGCCCACTTGACCTCAAATTCCAGGAGGTCTGGCTCTAGGTGAGTGATCACACCATCGTGATTATCTGGGTCGTGAAGATCTTTTTTGTACAGTTCTTCTGTGTATTCTTGCCACCTCTTCTTAATACCTTCTGCTTCTGTTATGTCCATACCATTTCTTTCTTTTATTGTACCCATCTTTGCATGAAATGTTCCCTTGGTATCTCTAATTTTCTTGATGAGATCTCTAGTCTTTCCTATTCTCTTGTTTTCCTCTATTTCTTTGCATTGATCACTGAGGAAGGCTTTCTTATCTCTCCCTGCTGTTCTTTGGAACTCTGCATTCAAACAGGTAGATCTTTCCTTTTCTTCTTTGCTTTTTGCTTCACTTCTTTTCACAGCTATTTGTAAGGCCTTCTCAGCCATTTTGCTTTTTTTGCATTTCTTTTTCTTGGGGATGGTCTTGATCCCTTTCTCCTGTACAGTGTCACGAATCCGTCCATAGTTCATCAGGCACTCTGTCTATCAGATGTAGTCCATTAAATCTATTTCTCACTTCCACTGTACAATCATAAGGGATTTGATTTAGATCATACCTGAATGGTCTAGTGGTTTTCCCCACTTTCTTCAATTTCAGTCTGAATTTGGCAATGAGGAGTTGATGATCCGAGCAACAGTCAGCTCCTGGTCTTGTTTTTGCTGACTGTATAGAGCTTCTCCATCTTTGGCTGGAAAGAATATAATCAATCTGATTTCAGTGTTGACCATCTGGTCATGTCCATGTGTAGAGTCTTCTCTTGTGTTAGGGATAGACAGACTTTGCAAAATAGTGTGCCAGGTTTCAATTAATTCATGGTGATACTGTGTGTGTTTGGAAAATTATTTTAATGTTTAAGAAGTTTATATATTCATCAAATCGGCCATTGTTTAATTAGTACAGAATATAAAAGTACTTAAGAACCCACATTAAATGTTTAAGTTAAAATGTGATCAGACCAGTTTAGTATGATCCTGTTCTCTTCCTGCCAGATCCTCTTTGCAGTCCTCATTTTCTTTTGTCCTTGGGATAGAGCCTCACTAGACTTTATTTTGGAGAAGGCAATGGCAACCCACTCCAGTACTCTTGCCTGGAAAATCCCATGGACGGAGGGGCCTGGTAGGCTGCTGTCTATGGGTCGCACAGAGTCGGACACAACTGAAGCAACTACGCAGCAGCAGCAGCAGACTTTATTTTCCAGACACATCTTGGTATTTACTGATCTCTTGATCAGTAGGAGTTGTAGGATGTGTTATGTTCAGATAATAGGAGATGAATTGAGAGAGGTAATGATGAGCTTAATCTTTGAGAAAGTCACTACACTTTTTCATTGTTAAAGAGCCAAAAAAGCCATTTCTTTGGACCTACATTGTTATTAATTGTTACAGTTCTTTTTAAAAAGATGACATTGTTGTGCTTATTGCTTATAGGTGTTTACTGCTACTTTTGTTTAATTTTGGCAGGAAATCATTTTGAGATATCTACACAAGTTATTTTCTTTAGGGTGGAATTTGTAACTATGCAATTGAATTGTTAAAGGGGTCTTTAATTGACATTTTAATCAAGTACAGTTTTACACATTGAAATTAAAACTTAGTTTAATCCCAGATGCCTATATAATAGAACAAAATAATGCGAGTTAAATAATTAAGCTTTTGACTTCTAATTAGGAATCAAAGGAAATGGTTCCTGGGTATTGTGTGAAGTATTTTTTCATATATTATCTCATTTAGTTATTAATTATTACAGTGACCTACTGAAATTGAAGGCAGGAGGAGAAAGGGATGACAGAGGATGGGATGGTTGGATGGCATCACCAACTCAATGGATATGAGTTTGAGTAAGCTCTGGGAGTTGGTGATGGACAGATAAGCCTGTCGTGCTGCAGTCCATGGGGTTGCAGAGTCAGACACGACCGAGCAACTGAACTGAACTGAACTGAACTGAGATGACTATCTTTGTGCAATTTTATAGAAAGGAGAGTGAAGTTAAAAATAATATATCTGAAATCATAAAGCTATAAGTAGCAAGGACGGGTGTTGATTCTAGGACCATTGCCCAGGTTCTTCTTGTTTTAAGTATATTGCTTCCCAGTCTGCCTTTGTTGTAGTCTCTTCTTTGTGTGTATCCACATATTTAACTCATCTTAGCAATTCTTTTAGAATATTGTGAAATTGAACCTGGAAAAGGAATAAGGGAAGTTTGCTATTGTAAGTGTACTAAAAATTAGTATTGTGTTTTTTTCAGTGATGTGTCTAAAACATATTAGTAAAAAACATACTTTTAGCTTCAGAGCATTATTGAAATTTTTGCAAGCTTAGAAAACATATATGGCTAATTCTACTATGATTGTTTTCAAAAGACATGAAAATATTGTATATATACATATACATTTTTTTTTTAATCTTTGGGTGGCATTGCATGGCTTGTGGGATCTTGGTTCCCTACACAGGGATTGAACCTGTGCCCTCTACAGTGAAAGCATGGTGTTGTAACTACTGTGTTGCTAGGGAATTCCCGAAAACACTATATTTTAAAGCCACATTTTAATAAAATTTCATTCCTTAAAAATAAATATACTAGTCTTTTTCAGAATGAATTTATGTTCTTTAGTCTAAATAATTAGCTTTTGAGTTTCTTCTTGTTTTTATAGCCAAATATTTGTTTTAATTTCTATAAGAAATAGCTTATAGGTAGCAGTGAGGAGAAATTGCTGTTTAACTAGTTTTGCCATGCCTACTTCTTCCCCACTCCTTTCCAGACATAGTTCTAATATTTCGTATATATTTTTAACAGTATTTTTTATAATAAAATTTAACTGCTCAGAAATTCTTAAGTCATGGCTACTTGCTCCTATACTGTTGATGCTGCTTTCCACTTTGTTCTGTCCATTTGGAGGAAGCAATGTCGTTTTTATACCTTAGACAGTCATTGATAGAAGTATTAATTGTATGCCAGCTGCTACTGCTACTGCTAAGTCACTTCAGTCGTGTCCGACTCTGTGTGACCCCATAGACGGCAGCCCACCAGGCTCCCCCGCCCCTGGGATTCTCCAGGCAAGAACACTGGAGTGGGTTGTCATTTCCTTCTCCAATGCATGAAAGTGAAAAATGAAAGGGAAGTCACTCAGTCGTGTCCGACTCTTAGCGACCCCATGGACTGCAGCCTACCAGGCTCCTCCATCCATGGGATTTTCCAAGCAAAGTACTGGAGTGGGGTGCCATTGCCTTCTCCGGTATCCCCGGAGATATATATATATATATATAAATAAAATATGCTTAACCTCTGTTAGTGATTATATGTTTTTTAATATATAAAATCAAAATAGGAACACATAGACATAAAATACATGAATGCCTTAAACTTCCAGAAATCTTTGCAACATAAAATACTAGAATTTAGCAAATCTAGCAATACATTAAAACTCTTTTTTATGCTTTAAGAAAAACAGGCATTACAAGTTTGCATTTAATTATGTAGGAAAGCTTTGATGATATATATATATATATGTAGAATATTGAGTTAACCTTTGTTAGTGCTTATATATTTTTTAATATATAAAATCAAAATAGGAACACATAGACATAAAATACATGAATGCCTTAAACTTCCATAAATCTTTGCAACATAAAATAATAGTATTTAGCAAATCTAGCAATAAATTAAAACTCTTTTTTTACGCTTTTAAGAAAAACAGGCATTAGAAGTTTGCATTTAATTATGTAGGAAAGGTTTGATGTCATTTCAGTTACAGACCCTATTGACTTGGGGAAATAACAGAAAGCCATCTGGTGTCCTGTGGCAGCCTTCATGTCTTCCTGTTTCATTAAATAGTTGTGATAACTGCGTGGAGGGAACACTGACAGATTCAACTGCAAGTATCAGTATATAACAAAGGGCAAGTTAGAATAAACATAAACTAAGACAGCTTATTAAAATGTAACAACTGATTTTCATAATGATGAGGTAAAGTGCTCAGTAAAAGGTTAAGTTAGATTCATTACAGTCTCTACGAAGATGGGGGATGTATAATACATAGTTTAGAAAGAATTCTACTGGAAATAGTAGAAACTGCTTAGAGAAATTTATTACCTGAAAAACTATATGATGTGCTACATTAATCATGCCAGGAAAATGAGTCTTCACTAAGATTTTATATATATATATAAAATATATATATATATTTATATATATATAAACACTAGTTATATCCAAATATATATACAAGTATTTAATATATATATAGGTATTAAATAGATTGGTGACTCAGTGGTAAAGAATCGGCCTGCAATGCAGGAAATGCAGGTTGGATCCCTGGGTTGGGAAGATCCCCTGAAGGAGGATATGGCAACCCACTCCAGCTGGAGAATCCCATAGACCCAGGAGTCTGGTGTGCTGCCGTCCTGTGGGGCTGCAAAGACTTGGACACAGCTGAGCGACCAACACTTTGACTTTTTTCATGATGTTAGTTTGGCTGACTGTGCTGTGGGCAGGAATCCCTCAGAAGAAATGGAGTAGCCATTATGGTCAACAAGAGAGTCCGAAATGCAGTACTTGGATGCAATCTCAAAAACGACAGAATGATCTTTGTTCATTTCCAAGGCAAACCATTTAATATCACAGTAATCCAAGTCTATGCCCCAACCTGCAACACTGAAGAAGCTGAAGTTGAACGGTTCTATGAAGACCTATAAGACCTTTTAGAACTAACACCCAAAAAAGATGTCTTTTTCATTATAGGGGACTGGAATGCAAAAGTAGGAAGTCAAGAAATAGTTGACTGCTGTTTCAAGAAACAATGTGCCTGGAGTAACAGGCAAATTTGGCCTTGGAATACTGAATGAAGCAGAGCAAAGACTAATAGAGTTTTGCCAAGAAAATGCACTGGTTGTAGCAAACACCTTCTTCCAACAACAGAAGAAAAGACTCTACACATGGACATCACCAGATAGTCAACACCGAAATCAGACTGATTATATTCTTTGTAGCCAAAGATGGAGAAGCTCTATACAGTCAACAAAAACAAGACCAAGAGCTGACTGTGGCTCAGACCATGAATTCCTTATTGGGAAATTCAGACTTAAATTGAAGAAAGTAGGGAAAACCACTAGACCATTCAGGTATGAACTAAATCAAATCCCTTATGATTATACAGTGGAAGTGAGAAATAGATTTAAGGGACTAGATCTGATAGATAGAGTGCCTGATGAACTATGGAATGAGGTTCGTGACATTGTACAGGAGACAGGGATCAAGACCATCCCCATGGAAAAGAAATGCAAAAACCAAAATGGCTGTCTGGGGAGGCCTTACAAATAACTGTGAAAAGAAGAAAAGTGAAAAGCAGAGGAGAAAAGGAAAGATATAAGCATCTGAATGCAGAGTTCCAAAGAATAACAAGAAGAGATAAGAAAGCCTTCCTCAGTGATCAATGCAAAGAAATAGAGGAAAACAGCAAATGGGAAAGACTAGAGATCTCTAAAGACAATTAGAGATAACAAGGGAACATTTCATGCAAAGATGGGCTCGATAAAGGACAGAAATGGTATGGACCTAACAGAAGCAGAAGATATTAAGAAGAGGTGGCAAGAATACACAGAAGAACTGTTCAAAAAAGATCTTCACGACCCCGATAATCACGATCGTGTGATCACTGACCTAGAGCCAGACATCCTGGAATGTGAAGTCAAGTGGGCCTTAGAAAGCATCACTACAAACAAAGCTATTGGAGGTGATGGAATTCCAATTGAGCTGTTTCAAATCCTGAAAGATGATGCCGTGAAAGTGCTGCACTCAATATGCCAGCACATTTGGAAAACTCAGCAGTGGCCACAGGACTGGAAAAGGTCAGTTTTCATTCCACTCTCAAAGAAAGGCAATGCCAAAGAATGCTCAAACTACCGCACAACTGCACTCATCTCACACGCTAGTAAAGTAATGCTCAAAATTCTCCAAGCCAGGCTTCAGCAATAAGTGAACCGTGAACTTCCTGATGTTCAAGGTGGTTTTCGAAAAGGCAGAGGAACCAGAGATCAAGTTGTGAACATCCGCTGGGTCATGGAAAAAGCAAGAGAGTTCCAGAAAAACATCTATTTCTGCTTTATTGACTATGCCAAAGCCTTTGACTGTGTGGATCACAATAAACTGTGGAAAATTCTGAAAGAGATGGGAATACCAGACCACCTGACCTGCCTCTTGAGAAATCTGTATGCAGGTCAGGAAGCGACTGTTAGAACTGGACATGGAACAACAGACTGGTTCCAAATAGGAAAAGAAGTACGTCAAGGCTGTATATTGTCACTCTGCTTATTTAAGTTATATGCAGAGTACATCATGAGAATCGCTGGACTGGAGGAAACACAAGCTGGAATCAAGATTGCTGGGAGAAATATCAATCACCTCAGATATGCAGATGACACCACCCTTATGGCAGAAAGTGAAGAGGAACAAGAGAGCGAAAAAGTTGGCTTAAAGCTCAGCATTCAGAAAACAAAGATCATGGCATCCAGTCCTTATCACTTCATGGGAAATAGATGGGGAAACAGTGGAAACAGTGTCAGACTTTATTTTTCTGGGCTCCAAAATCACTGCAGATGGTGAGTGCAGCCCCAAAATTAAAAGTTGCTTACTCCTTTGAAGGAAAGTTCTGACCAACCTAGATAGCATATTCAAAAGCAGAGACATTATTTTGCCAATAAAGATCCGTCTAGTCAAAGCTATGGTTTTTCCTGTGGTCATGTATGGATGTGAGAGTTGGACTGTGAGGAAGGCTGAGTGCTGAAGAATTAATGCTTTTGAACTGTGGTGTTGGAGAAGACTCTTGAGAATCCCTTGGACTGCAAGGAGATCCAACCAGTCCATTCTGAAGGAGATCAGCCCTGAGGTTTCTTTGGAGGGAATGATGCTGAAGCTGAAACTCCAGTACTTTGGCCACCTCATGCAAAGAGTTGACTCATTGGAAAAGACTCTGATGCTGGGAGGGATTGGAGGCAGGAGGAGAAGCGGACGACAGAGGATGAGATGGCTAGATGGCATCACTGAGTTTATGGACGTGAGTCTGAGTGAACTTTGGGAGTTGGTGATGGATAGAGAGGCCTGGCGTGCTGTGATTCATGGGGTTGCAAAGAGTCGGACACTAATGAGTGACTGAACTGAACTGATGATAAGAGATTCAAAATTACATTAACTTAAACAAGACAGGCAATGGCACCCCACTCCAGTACTCTTGCCTGAAAAATCCCATGGATGGAGGAGCCTGGTAGGCTGCAGTCCATGGGGTCGCTAAGAGTCGGACATGACTGAGCGACTTCACTTTCACTTTTCACTTTCATGCATTGGAGAAAGAAATGGCAACCCACCCCAGTCTTCTTGCCTGGAGAATCCCAGGGAAGGGGGAGCCTGGTGGGCTGCCATAAATGGGGTCGCACAGAGTTGAACACGACTGAAGCGACTGAGCAGCAGCAGCAGCAGCAAACAAGACAGGAGTTTATTTTTTTCTTATGTAAAAATCTGAGTTGTATGATTTCATTGCTCTGTGAGTTCATCTCAGACCTATCCTTTTTTTTTTTCCCCTTTCTTATCAATATTTCATTAACATTTTTAGGATCTAGCTCTCATTCACATGGTATATGATGCTTTATTACCTACTTAGTATCCCAACAATTAGGAATAATAATTCCTAATAGTAATTAGGAAGGAAAGGCCATGCCTGTTCTGTTTGAGAACCCAACCAGAAGTTGCACACATCACTGCTCAAATCCCATTAGTTAGAACTTAGTTACATGATAACACTTAGCTGGCTGTAATGATGGCTAGAAAAGAAGTCTTTTATCTAGGAAATAATGTGTCCAGACAAAAATTGGTAGGAAGATTCTTTTACAACAAAGAATAGGAGAATAGATTATTTATTGAGTAGACATCTAGTATTCTCTAATGTATCTTTGTTAGATACATAACTGATGCTTCAGTTACCACATAAATACTAGTAACTCTCACCCAATATATACCTTCAATTTTGACCTGACTTTTAATCACCAGATCTATAGTATTTTCCTTCCTCCACATGGATAAACATCAGAGCAGATCTGTCGCTCAGTCGTGTCCGACTCTTTGCGACCCCATGAACTGCAGCACGCCTGGCCTCCCTGTCCATCACCAACTCCCGGAGGTCACTCAGACTCACATCCATCGAGTCAGTGATGCCATCCAGCCATCTCATCCTCTGTCGTCCCCTTCTCCTCCTGTCCCCAATCCCTCCCAGCATCAGAGTCTTCTCCAATGAGTCACCTCTTCGCATGAGGTGGCCAAAATACGAAATCCCAGGGCTGATCTCCTTCAGAATGGACTGGTTGGATCTCCTTGCAGTCCAAGGGACTCTCAAGAGTCTTCTCCAATACCACAGTTCAAAAGCATCAATTCTTTGGCGCTCAGCCTTCTTCACAGTCCAGCTCTCACATACATACATAACCACAGGAAAGACCATAGCCTTGACTAGGCGAAGCTTTTGGCAAAGTAATGTCTCTGCTTTTCAATATGCTGTCTAGGTTGGTCATAACTTTCCTTCCAAGGAGTAAGCGTAAGTATCTAAAATTTAGTATGTTTACATCTGATAGGACAATTTTTTTCCTTCTCTGTCTTGAGTGGTACCACCATTATCTGCTACCATGACCTAAGTCAGCACCCTGACATCTGTCCTTGAACTTCGTAACATTTCTTACCTCTGTGTCTATAATTGATCACAAAATCCTAAAGATCTCATGAATCTCTCTTCTTCATCTTTGAAATAGCTCCCCTTATCATTTCTCATTTGAATTAGAGATAGCTTCCTAACTTACTGCTACCAGAATAAGCTCTCTGAAATAGATTGAACTATGTAAAGCCTTAATAACTAAAATGTATAGAATATTTACTATTTGTTAGGCTCTGTTTTAAGTATTTTAGGTTAACTATCCAGTTATATCCTTACAACAACCCTGAGAGGTTATACTTACCTTGAGATAAGAGTTTGAATAATTTTCCAAAGTCAGCTAGTAATTGGCAAAGCCAGGATTTGGTTAGTCTGGCTCCAATGTTTGTGTTCTAAAAACGGCATAATATTGCTCAAAATATTTGTCCATTGCTTTTTGAGTAAAATACAATCTACTTACTTCATAAAACCCTTTCAAACTACTTTTTCTCTTGTCTTGCCCTTTTACCCTGTATCTTGCTGTTTAGACACACCACACTTATAGTTTTCCTATTACAGAATGCATTTTCTCACCATTGTTTGTTCTTCAGTGTCCTTCAGTTGGTTATTTTGTTCTCTTTCTTTCAGACTTCTCCACTAGGAACCAGCCTTGCTCACACATCTTTTTGGCTGCCTGCCCCAGCCTGGGTCAGGCAGATCTCTGTGCTCTTTATTCCATCCTCTTGATCTCTCTATCATAATAACCATCACTCTGGATTATAATTATTCACTTCCTGTGTATCTCTTTATAAGCTTCTCAAGGGCAGAATGTTGTCTTTCAACTCCCTGATGCTCAAAAAACTATTAGTTTCCTTTCGTCCCACGTTCTTCGGCTGTTACTCAGAGATCATCAGTGATTTCTAGCCAACAAAATCTATGGCCAGTTTTTCAGGCTTCTTTAAAGTCTTTGTGTTTTGGTACTGAAACAGTCTTTTCACTTCCATGATACCTTGGTACTCTGTTTGTTTTTTTCTTATTGATTAATATCTCCTTTAATTTTAAACGCTTTTTAAGTCTCCTTTCTGTCCTTTTAAAGGCTCCTTTCTGTCCTCTTCTTGCATTCCCCATCCCACCACTCCCAATCTGTGTGATTTTTAGGACTCAGTCATCAGTCCTGTTTTCTTACTTTTTATTTAGTCAGAGAATTCTTAACATTATTTCTAAATATGATTTCCTTCCTTCCTTCTCTTTTTGTAACTGCCCTCTAGGAACTTCCCAGTATAAAATACTCATTATTATTTACTGTATCTTTTATAATGTGCCAAGCATTAACCCTTTCTATACATTATCTCATTGAATTTTTAACTATGAGGTGATGGTCATATTTCCATTTTGCAGGTGAATTAAATTGACAGTTATATAAAGTTACTTGTCCCAATTTCACACAACTACTGGCTAGTGGAGCTGGTTGGGATTCTGGCTCTTTTTTTGTCTTCAGAATCCTTGGTGTAACATGCTGTCTATTAACATCTTAAACTCGTTATATCCAAAACCATACTTCTCTGAATGGAACCTCTCCCAGTGGTACTGTTTTTTTTTGTTGTTGTTGTTATTTATAGCAGTCTTTCACTTATTACCCTTTTGCTGTATATAGTTCGTCTTGTTCATTTTTCCTTAGCAATTTCTACTCTACTCCCTTATTTCTTTATTGTCAGTTTATCCTATAGTGATCCAGATTCTTAGTTAACAAAGACAAGGGGTAAGTTTTAAATTTGATATGACCATTACCACTATTGTTGATATTCCTTTTGAACTTGCCTCCCTAGTTCAAGTCAACCTAGTATTTTCATTATTAACTCTCCCTGTCCAAAATATTCTTTTTCTTTTCTTTTAAATTGGAGTATTAATCTTCTAATTTCAATTTATTGTCTGTAGAAGACTGCCCTGTTTCTGAAGCCCTGTATTACCCAAATTTTTGTAAGCACATTTTGTCTTTAATCATTTAATATTTTGTATTCCTGATTAACTGTTCATGTTTGTATATGTTTTTTTCTTTCTAGCTCTGAACTGTGAGCCCCATGAAGTCAGGATTAGTTTTTATTCTTCTCTGTAGTTCCCTTGTTCAGCATCTAGCATAATGTCAGAAAGATTTTAGATGATTAAAGCATTGAATGAATGGATTTTACCTCCTTTATACTTTTCATTTGAGATTTAAAAAATGATATTAATAATAAATATTACTCATAGAGCTTGTATCATCATGGAACTATCTCCAAGTAACCTCTTAAAGCATTATATTGATGATGTTAAGGAGATTATAGTTTATTATATGTTTTAACTTTATATTTTTTAAAATATGATAATTTTATTTTCTGTCTCCCTCTTGGTTTCTTTTTTGTCTCTATTCCTCCCTCCTCTTTCTCCCCCTCTCTCTTCCCCTTACTCTCTTTCTTGTTTTTTTGGCAGCCGATTCGAAGACAGTCCCTTACCCCTCCTCCTCAGAACACTATTACATGGGAAGAGTATATATCTGCTGAAAATGGAAAGTAAGTGTTGGTTTTGTTGTGTTTATGTATTTTTTGGTTTATAGAAAAAAAGTTTTGTAAAAAATTTTTTTCCAGAGAATTAATAGTGTAGTTTTGTCTGAAGCACTTCTTTTTTCTTTTAAAAATGTGGATGAAGTATGATGAGGGAGAAGCACCCCTAATTACATTCTCTCTTTTGAGTAAAATGTAGAGCCACAGTTCTACATCCCTCTTGCCAGTTTATATACTCCCCCAAACCCATACGACATTATTCTAAGGAAATAGAACATGAAGACTGCCTAGTGAAATTGCTTGTTTGAGTTTTTTCACTGTAAGATGAACTTTATATTCTTTTATTATCCAGAGTCTTTTGCAAGGTGTTTAAGGCCACTCATTGTTTATCTGCTTTTTACCTTTCCAAGTCATCATCCCTTTGTTTCAGCCTCTGCCGGACTACTTCTTATTATCCTTACCCAAGACAATTGCTTAATGTTATATTGCTTATAATTAGTAAAGTACCTAGTACATAGTTTGTAGCCAGTAAATGTTGATTGAATAAAAAGAATGATGAATGGTTTATTTTGAATGAAGAAATAAATAAATTTTTCTAGCTGACCATATCAAAGAAAGTACTGTCTTTCATAGAAAATGTTCTTTTGTTGGAGAATAAATATTACTTACCCTCATGCTTAGGAAGAAGTTGTCTTCTTTTTAATGTTGAAAGGTTTGCAGTGTACTTTTTTAATTTCTGTAAAATGTTTCCTTCTTATAATATTTGATAATTAATATAAAATTCTTTATTCTGTACCTTGCTTCTTATTGATCAGTGCTGAGAACCATAGAGATAGTAAAAAGAGATTGAATTGAATAAGTGATTTAAAAGATATGGAATGATATTTTTAAAGTTTGTTTTTTTCTAGAATTTTGCTTTGTTACTAAAAATAGTGATTATTAAAATTATATTCAGTGTGAAATAGCTTTTTATACCTTGTTATTTTCCTTGTTACCCTTGTCTCAATTGTTATACATGTCTCATTCTCTTTTAGCATAATTTTATTTCTATGCTCAGAGTAAGAAAAGTTGAAATATTAATGAATGTCATTGGAAGATGACAGATTCTTTTTAGGATGATGATAGAGCATGGAAAAAATTTCCTAATATTTTCTTTTTCAATTTAGAGCTCCTCATCTGGGTAGAGAACTGGTGTGCAAAGAAAGTAAGAAAACATTTAAAGCCACAATAGCCATGAGCCAGGAATTTCCCTTGGGAATTGAATCGTAAGTTTTTTACTAACTGCACAAGTTTATGAAAGAAACTATTAAAATCTTAAGGCTATAATTATCTTTGCATCTGAGTGGTGGATTTGAGGCCTTTGAAATGTAAAATAGCCTTTGCTTTGGCAGTGTCTACACCCTTCTAGCAATTTTCAAGCTCTCAAAATATTAACATTTTAATTATTTCAACTAAATAAAATTTTGAATACTTTTTTTAAATTATAAAAATAATACATGAATACATGCTTACTGTAGAAAATCTAACAGTATGGAAGTTTATAAAATAAACATAGCAGTTTTCTTTGACCTTCCTAATAGTTGAGTTGACAGGTAAATAACTAATGTATTTTTGTCTAAATTTTGCTCTGTGTTTTTTTTAGCATTTTTTGTAAAAATTGGGGAATAGTCTGCATTTTATTCTATTTCCTCTTTTCTCTTAAAAGTGAGTTATCTCAGAGTTCTTAAAATAATTACGTTATTTTTTTTCTTTCCTTGGTATTTTATGGTATTAATGTACTGCTATTTATTTTGTTATCCTCCTACTGATAAACATTTTAATTATTTGTAGTTTGTCACCATTATAAACAATACTCCTATGAATATCTTGAATATATCCTTCCAAACCTGTATTCATCAGTTGCTCATTAAAAAATAAAAACAGTTTGGAGAGATGTGTGGGATGGGAGGTGGGTAGCTAGAGCTGATTCTGACAGAACTGAATTCAGGCTTCTCACTAAAGCAGGGGATGAGTTGAAGCCCTAGGCTTTCCTTCCTAGATCCTTCTACTTCCAGTCTGACCTAATACATTAAAAAAAAATTTCTTTTGGAAGAGAGCAGGACCCTTATTTTTCTACAGATTCTATACATATCCTATACTCCCCAATAGCCAAGTTTTAGAAGAGTAGATAGAATTCCATATCTAGTCTTCAAGCTGTTGATCAAAGAGGAAAATAAATTAATAGTTCTCAGAAGATATAGGAAGGGAATTAGCCATACATACAAGTCTGCAAAATTTATCTTATCTTGAACCCAAAATGACTCTAAGATACTCTGGATATATATTGTAAGGAAGAAGAAAAGTGTGGCAAATTATAAGATGCTATCACTTTTAGGAGTTATTAAAATTAAATAAAGAAAAAAATAAAAAAAAAAAAAAAAAAAAAATAAAAAATAAAAAAAAAAAAAAAAAAAAAAATCCATTAAAAAAAAAAAAAAAAAAAAAAAAAAAAAAAATAAAAAAAAAAAAAAAAAAAAAAAAAAAAAAAAAAAAAAAAAAAAAAAAAATTTTTAATATAAATACATTTATTTCAATTTAGTTGGGGGCCCCCCTCTCTCCAAACTTTTTCCCCCCCCCAAGAAGAGCAGCCCCCCCCCCCCCTTTCCACCACCACCCCCACCCACACCCCACACCCACGCCCAACGAATCAATGATGCCAACCACCCATCTCATCCCCTCTTTTCCCCTTCCCCCCCTCCCCCCAATCCCTCCCAGCATCAGAGTCTTCCAATGAGTCAACTCTTCGCATGAGGTGGCCAAAGTACTGGAGTTTCAGCTTTAGCATCATTCCTTCCAAAGAAATCCCAGGACTGATCTCCTTCAGAATGGACTGGTTAGATCTTCTTGCAGTCCAAGGCACTCTAAAGAGTCTTCTCCAACACCACAGTTCAAAAGCATCAATTCTTCGGTGCTCAGCCTTCTTCACAGTCCAGCTCTCACATCCATACATGACCACAGGAAAAACCATAGCCTTGACTAGATGGACCTTTGTTGGCAAAGTAATGTCTCTGCTTTTGAATATGCTATCTAGGTTGGTCATAACTTTCCTTCCAAGGAGTAAGCGTCTTTTTAATTTCATGGCTGCAGTCACCATCTGTAGTGATTTTGGAGCCCAGAAAAAGAAAGTCTGACACTGTTTCCACTGTTTCCCCATCTATTTCCCATGAAGTGATGGGACCAGATGCCATGATCTTCGTTTTCTGAATGTTGAGTTTTAAGCCAACTTTTCACTCTCCTCTTTGACCTTCATCCAAGTCTATGCCCCAACCAGTAACGCTGAAGAAATACTTTAGGAGAGCATTAAAGAACATGATTGGTAAACTAGATCACTCTAAGATTAACGACAATAGAATGAAATGAAAAGGAGATTATAAAGCTAAGGAAATAAATTAAGCACTAAATAGCACTATTGCAAAACAAATACATTAGAAACAACAATGAACAGAATAGATGTGGCCAAAAATTAAATTTTGATAGGTAATAGTGCATCCAGTGAAAGAAGTGCATGTACACGTTAAATCTACTCCGTCGTGTCTGACTCTTTGTGACCCTTGGACTGTACCCTGCCAGGCTCCTCTGTCCATGGGAATCTCCAGGCAAAAATACTGGAGTGGGTTGCTGTGCTCTTCTCCAGGGGAATGTTCTGGACCCAGGGATTGAACCCCCATCTCTTGTGTCTCCTGCATTGGTAGATGGGTTTTTTACCACCAGTACCACCTGGGAAGCCCAGTGAAAGAAGATGTTAAAGGAATTTAAGAAGTAATATATATGGAGGATAATACTATTCAGTCCTGAATATTCATTGGAAGGATTGTTACTGAAGCTGAAACTCCAATAGTTCGGCCACCTGATGTGAAAAACTGACTCAATGTAAAAGACCCTGATGCTGGGAAAGATTGAAGGCAGGAGGAGAAGGGGACGACAGAGGATGAGATGGTTGGATGGCATCACCGACTTGATGGACATGAGTTTGAGTAAGCTCCAGGAGATGGTGATGGACAGCTGTGCTGCAGTCCGTGGGGTCACAATGAGTTGGACACAACTGAGCGACTGAAATGAACTGATTTATGGAGGAGAGTGGTTCAATATAAGGATCATTGCTGTTCCACTTGAATAAAAAGCTTCCACAATGTAAACAAAATAGTATTCAAAATATGATAGAAGGAAATTTTCTTGTGTGGAAGAATTAAATCTGTAGTCTGATTAGGCTCCAATAAAAATAGATAAGAAGTATTAACACTGATCGGAGAAGGCAATGGCAACCCACTCCAGTGTTCTTGCCTGGAGAATCCCAGGGACAGAGGAGCCTGGTAGGCTCCAGTCCATAGGGTCGCTAAGAGTCGGACATGACTGAGCAACTTCACTTTCACTTTTCACTTTCATGCATTGGAGAAGGAAATGGCAACCCACTCCAGTGTTCTTGCCTGGAGAATCCCAGGGACAGGGGAGCCTGGTGGGCTGCCGTCTCTGGGGTCACACAGAGTCGGACACCACTGAAGTGACCTAGCAGCAGCAGCAGTAACAGTGATTATCCTGATTAAACTATTGCATTTCGGTTATAATAGAGAACTGTCTAAAGGCATTCGGGAGAAAAGGTGTTAAAAAAACAGCCTGACCTTACATTTTTTCACAACATTGTTGAGGCAAAGTAAGTGTGATACCACAATTAGGTAAGATGTCATTTATATATCAAGGCAATTGAAAAGGACACAGAAGAATTCAGTCAGTACAGCAGCCATGGGCCCTTTTTGAGAGAAAATTAATACTACTTAAAATCAAATTCATCCAACCAAAGGCTAAAAGGAGGAGTTACAGTATAATGACGAGTTTAACACTGAGTGCTAAGAGTGCTTGAGACGTCTTAGCGCTTGCTAAGAGGCCTTGTGAAATTGTGTTAAGAGGGAAATAGTATAAACTGAAACTCTGTCAGTCAGAGTCCCCTTTTGTATGCAAAAGAGAAACACTCATTTATCAAATCTTTAAGAAATCAAGGAATAATAAACACTTAGGAGCCCTCTCACACACAAAATTGACTGAAATTCAGGCATCCGAACAGTAGGCTAATTAAAGAACTTGGGAATTTGTAGACTTTAGGAGGAGGACTAGTGTGAGCTTTGAGTCTGCTGAAATGTAGATCTAAGATCAAAAAACTGTGGAAATTATGGCTGCACAATGAAATGTAAAAGTTATAGACCTTGACACAGTGAAAAGAATAATAAAACAAAAAAAAATGAGGTAAAGCAGGTGTCATTTTTTCATCTTTAACATCTGTGATATTGGAGCTGTGATGCTGTAAGTTTGGAGCATGTAGTTATAAAACATAAGGACACAATAAAATCAATGTGAAAAAATTTTTTTCTCCTTCCATATTTCAGATTATTGAATGTTTTGGAAGTAATAGCTCCCTTCAAGCACTTTAATAAGCTTAGAGAATTTGTTCAAATGAAACTTCCTCCAGGCTTTCCTGTAAAACTAGGTAAGAAAAAAATTGTCATGTAAGTTTCATGTCTGTTAGAAATACAGAGCTGTTTACTAACATTTAAAAAGAAATATTCTTTGAAGGAATATGGATTTCCTAGTTTATAATTTTATGTTTTTTTCTGTAATTATATGCATTGATATTCATATTTTGTCAAATATATAAAATGCTTGATGAAAACTGTCCTTGATTTAAAGCAAATGTAAGTGAGGGATATACAAATATTTCATTCAGGAGGGTGTGAGTGAACTTATGCACTGTGATAATATTTTAATGTGAAATCGAGAGACAGGATTTTAGCCCATACTTTCTGCAGATTCTGAACTTCTGAACAGTAGGAATATTTCTGGGGTCAACAGTCACTATTCAGTGATAAAGTAATACTTATTACATTTTATTTTTCAGTCTTAAATATTTAAACTTAATTTCACTTTAAACAATGATCTTACAAAACAGTAAACTCATTTTGTATATATTTATCTTAACTATATTAGAAAAAGAGGAGTAAGACACTATTTACAAGTTCTTTAGGAGTTGAGGCTTAGATTTAGCAGTGATTTCAGCTCCATGGGGTCTTCCCAGGTGGCTCAGATGGTAAAGTATCTGCCTGCAATGCGGGAGACCGGGTTCAGTCCCTGGGTTGGGAAGATCCCCTGGAGAAGGAAATGGCAACCCGCTACAGTACTCTTGCCTGGAAAATTCCATGGAGGAGGAGCCTGATAGGCTACAGTCCATGGGGTCACAAAGAGTCAGACACAACTGAGTGACTTCACTTCACTAGGCTCCATGGGGGCCTTCAATACCACCCGTCAGTCCAGCCACCAAGTTTTTAATCAGTGCTTACTGTGTGCTGAACCCTTTTCTGAAGATGAGAGACAATGAAAATCCCTGTCCTTTTGGTGTTTATATTCTGGGGTAGGGGGTATTATAGAGTAAATATAACTTTTATATAATTCCTCTGATATATTTATCTTTTTTCACTCAATATTACTGAAACCACATCTCAGAACAATTAGGACAAGTGCTATACTCCCAGAAGTAATGCTTTTATTACTAAAAATTAAACCCAACCTTCTCAGTTTTTCAAATTTGGGAATATGCATATTGTGAATTAAAATTGATCTTAAAACATATTCTCAATATGTCATTCTAGATTGCCTTTGTGATATAAAAGTGCTGAGAACTCAATATCTACTTGAGTAAACCAATGATAAGATTGTAGGCAGAAATTGCTAAAGTAAAGAAGAGCTGAGTGTTTGAGTTACAGATCATCACATAACTTTTCTGCAGAAGCTTTAAATCCCACTGTCTTTATCTATAGCCAGAAAATAGTTCAAGCATTGGACTCTGTTCTGTATATTGTATTTAAGAGGCACAGTGACAAACCTGAATAGAGGGCAGGGATTAAGTATATGAAACTATGACTGTATTCACATTTTTTTAAGTTCCAAGCCAAAATCAAACCTCACAATACAAGTTTTTGTGAAAAAAGAAACACCTTGGTTATATGGGAGAAAAGTCTACAGCACTTTTTTGCAGGCATTTCTCTGACATAAAGCTTTATTGACAAGGGATTTATAATTTTTTGCTTATATACTTATAGGGAATTTGCTTAAGAATCTCTCTCGTCTCTGTCCTTCTTTTACAATGACCCTATAAAATCTCGTCCTAGGTCAGTTTAATCTTTAGTCATTTCTGTTTCTATATTTAGGATAGAAGGTACCACTCAGGAGGGGAGATCTGGAAATTGTTAACACAACTGTATGTTTTCAAAATGAGCCAGAGCTTTTTTTTTTTTTTTTTTTTTTTGCTGAGCTGCACGTGGACTCTTCACTGCTGTGATCGGGGCTTCTGTAGTTGTTTCTCTTGTTGTGAAACATGGGTGTGGGCTTAGTTGCCCTGTGGCATGTGGGGTCTTAGTTCCCCAGCTCCAGGATCAAACCCATGTCCCCTACATTGGAAGGGGGACTCTTAACCACTGGTGTGTGTGCGTGCTAAGTCACTTCAGTTGTGTATGACTCTGTGCAACGCTATGGACTGTAGCCCACCAGGCTCCTCTGTCCATGGGGTTCTCCAGGCAAGAATACTGGAGTGGGTTGCCATGCCCTCCTCCAGGGGATCTTCCTGACTCAGGGAAGGAATCTCTGTCTCTTATATCTCCTGCATTGATAGGTGGGTTCTTTACCACTATTGCCACCTTCTCTGGACCACCAGGGAAGTCCTCAGCCAAAGCTTTCAATGCTAATTTTGAATGATCTTTTCTTTGATTTGCTACTTCTCTCACTTTGCTTTCAAAGGCTAAATCTGAGCCTTCTCCAGCAGTCCCCATCTGCATCCCCTCCATTACTTCCTCCCACAGTCTGAGCAGATGAGTTTTTTTGTTTTCTTAGTTACAAAAAGAGGCCATCAGAAATAATGAGACCTCCCTTATTACTCCCAGCCTCTCATACAAACTTTTTTGCCCCAAGCGCTATCTTTTCTTCTAGCTTTTCTATCTCAGTGTAAGTGGTGTCCCTTTTCTTAGCTTGAGTACTCTCTTCATTTGTAACTATGGATCTGTTCTCCTTCCCACTTTTTAAAAAAGCTTGCTCTGTTTTCCTTTACCTCCCAACTGCTCTAGTACAGCCTTCTTCTCTTAGCTGTTAGGCTGTGTTCAGGTTTTTAAAATTCAACCAGTCAAAGGTCTTTCTCCTTTTAAAATTCAACCAATCTGGGAAATTTCCTAGTGGCCTGGTAGTTAGGATTCTGGACTTTCACTGTCATGGCCTGGGTTCAGGCCCTGGTTTGGAAACAGATTCCATAAGCTGTATGGCATGGCCAAAAAAAAAAAAAAAAGTCAGGCTCAGAGAGGTGAGGGAAGATGGCCCAACTTCAGAGAAGAATCCAACCAATCTAATAAAACAATCCTTTTAGTTCCACCCTACCCAGCACTTGCCTTTAACCTTTGCTTTTCATAGCCAGATTACTCCAAGTCTACTTTTATTACTCCAAGTCTACTTTTATCTACTTTTATCTTTCTATTTATAGTTATATTATAAATAGGGGAAAGTGAAAAGGAGATAAAGGGAGGCAAGGTTTTCTACGTCACTTGAACTGCTAAAATGATCACATCAGGAACCAATGATAAATTCAGATCAGATCAGTCGCTCAGTCGTGTCCGACCCTTTGCGACCCCGTGAACCGCAGCACGCCAGGCCTCCCTGTCCATCACCAGCTCCCGGAGGTCACTCAGACTCGCATCCATCGAGTCAGTGATGCCATCCAGCCATCTCATCCTCTGTCGTCCCCTTCTCCTCCTGCCCTCAATCCCTCCCAGCATCAGAGTCTTCTCCAATGAGTCAACTCTTCGCATGAGGTGGCCAAAATACTGGAGTTTCAGCTTTAGCGTCATTCCTTCTAAAGAAATACCAGGATTGATCTCCTTCAGAATGGACTGGTTGGATCTTCTCGCAGTCCAAGGGACTCTCAAGAGTCTTCTCCAACACCACAGTTCAAAAGCATCAATTCTTCGGCGCTCAGCCTTCTTCACAGTCCAGCTCTCACATCCATACATGACCACAGGAAAGACCATAGCCTTGACTAGGCGAACCTTTGTTGGCAAAGTGATGTCTCTGCTTTTGAATATGCTATCTAGGTTGGTCATAACTTTCCTTCCAAGGAGCAAGCGTCTTTTAATTTCATGGCTGCAGTCACCATCTGCAGTGATTTTGGAGCCCAGAAAAACAAAGTCTGACACTGTTTCCACTGTTTCCCCATCTATTTCCCATGCAGTGATGGGACCAGATGCCATGATCTTCGTTTTCTGAATGTTGAGCTTTAAGCCAACCTTTTCACTCTCCACTTTCACTTTCATCAAGAGGCTTTTTAGCCCCTCTTCACTTTCTGCCATAAGAGTGGTGTCATCTGCATATCTGAGGTTATTGATATTTCTCCCGGCAATCTTGATTCCAACTTGTGTTTCTTCCAGTCCAGCATTTCTCATGATGTACTCTGCATAGAAGTTAAATAAACATGGTGACAATATGCAGCCTTGACGTACTCCTTTTCCTATTTGGAACCAGTCTGTTGTTCCATGACCAGTTCTAACTGTTGCTTCCTGACCTGCATACAGATTTCTTAAGAGGCAGATCAGGTGGTCTGGTATTCCCATCTCTTTCAGAATTTTCCATAGTTTATTGTGATCCACACAGTCAAAGGCTTTGGCATAGTCAATAAAGCAGAAATAGATGTTTTTCTGGAATTCTCTTGCTTTTTCCATGATCCAGCGGATGTTGGCAATTTGATCTCTGGTTCCTCTGCCTTTTCTAAAACCAGCTTGAACATCAGGAAGTTCACGGTTCACATATTGCTGAAGCCTGGCTTGGAGAATTTTGAGCATTACTTTACTAGCGTGTGAGATGAGTGCAATTGTTCGGTAGTTTGAGCACTCCTTGGCATTGCCTTTCTTTGGGATTGGGATGAAAACTGACCTTTTAGTTACATATAATATATACTTAGAGCAGCCACCAAAAAAAAGGTGTACAAAGAGATATACTCAAAAATACTATAGATAAATACAAATAAAATTCTAAAATGTGGTCATGTCAGGACTCTCTGGTGGTCCAGTGGTTAACATTCCATGCTTCTACTGCAGAGGTTGTGGGATTTGATCCCTGATCGGGAAAGTTCTGCATACTGCATGGTGCAGCCAAAAGTAAACAAATAAATAAATAAATAGTATTCCTGTAACCTACAGGAAGGCAAGAAAAATACATGAAAAAAGAGATGACAAAAAAAGCAATGAAATAGCAGAATTGTCTTAGTATATAAATAATTGCATTAAATGTAAACAGTCTAAACAGAGCATTTAAAAGATAGATTGGAAAAATAGATTAAAAACCATGATTCAACTACATGCTGTCTTCAAGAAGCTCCCTTCAAATATGATTTTGGCAAGTTGAAAATGAAATGAATGGGTGGAAAAAGATGTGTCATGAAAACATGAATCAAAGGGTAACAGGACTAGATATATTAATATTAAACAAAGTAGATTTCAGAGTAAAGAAAATTACGGGGGGGGGGGGGGGGGGTGGTAATTATGTAACAATAAAGGTATCAATCCATGAAGAAGAAAGCAATCTTAAATATGTATACACCAAACAACAGAACTGTAGGATGGTGAAGCAAGAACTGAAAGAAATGAAAGGGAAAATAGATTTTCAATTATAGAATCTGCAACATCCTTCTCTCAACAGTGGACAGAACAACTAGAAAGAAAATCAGCAAGGATATTATAGAACAGGTCTATAACACCATAAACCAGGGCACCTAGTTGGCATTTATGGGAACACTTTACCCAACATCAGCAGGGTATACTCTTTTTTAATGGAACATATACGAAGATAGGCTGTATCTTGGGCTATAAAACAAAACCTTAAGAATTGAAAAGGAATGGAAACCAGTCACAGTAGAGTCAAACTAGAAATAATAACATGAGAATCTCCAGTTTGTGGTATTCTGTTATGCACTCTTCTAAATAATATATGGGTCAGTGGTCAAATCTCAAGGGAAAAGAATATATTGAACTGTATGAAAATAAAATTACAAATATCAAAATTTCAGATACGACTTGACAATTGAAAAACAACAAAAAATTAAAACTACAGTGAAACAAATAAAGTGCAGGTTGGTCAGTCATGTCCAACTCTTTGCAACCCCATGGATACTCCATGGAATTCTCCAGTCCAGAATACTGGAGTGGGTAGCCGTTTCCTTCTCCAGGGGATCTTCTCAATCCAGGGATCGAACCCAGGACTTCCACATTACAGGCGGATTCTTTACCAGTTAAGCCACAAGGGAAGCCCAAGAATACTGGAGTGGGTAGCCTATCCCTTCTCCAGAGGATCTTTGACCCAGGAATCGAAGTGGGCTCTCCTACATTGTAGGCGGATTCTTCAGCAGTTGAGCTACCAGGGAAGCCTAAAACCACAGTGAGATCATTATATACACCTAACAGGATGGCTAAAATAAAACATTGTTGGAGCTTCCCTGATGGTCCAGTGATAAGAGTCTGTCTGCCAATGCAGGGGACACTAGTTCTATTCCTGGTCTGGGAAGATCCCACATGCCACAGAGAAACTAAGCCTGTGCGTGGCAACTACTGAGCCTGTGCTCTGGAGCCCGCGAGTCACAAGAGAAGCTGCTGCAATGCGAAGACTGTGCACCACAACTAGAGAGTAGCCCCCGCTTGCCACAGCTGATGCAAGTCCATGAACACAACAGAGACCCAACACAGCCAAAAATAAATAAATAATACTGTTTTAAAAAACCAAAACATTGTGACAACTCCAGATGTTAATGCAGATGTGAGGAAACTGGATCGATCACTCATACATTGCTGGTGGTTATGTAAAATGGTACAGCCACTCTACAAAACGTTTTAGCTCTTTCTTTAAAAAAAACAAAAACATAAAACTAACTATCCAACATCCATGCAGTCAGGCGATTGCATTCCTAGCTTTTTGTCCCCTCAAAATAAAGATATACTCACGTAAAAGCCTGTATACAAAAATAAGTTTGTAACAGCCTTAAGCTAGAAACAGCAGAGCTTCTTGGTGCAGATTCTCTTCCTCTCTTCTGAGAGAGAGTTCTCTCTCGATTTTCTTCCTGCTGCCCTGACTGCTCCTTCTGAAACACATCTCTCCTGTTACTTTTGTCATCCTATATTATATTCTCATTATCTCTGTCCAAGCTTAATTCAAATGTGTTACTAGTATGCTCACAACCATCCATTGATTTCCATCTCATCCAGAGTAAAAGCCAAAGACTTTTCCTTGACTTAAACCCCACTTGATCTGGCTGCCTACTTCTCCTCAGACCTCATCTGCTAACCTGTCCCTTACTCATTTGGCTGTAGTCAAGCTGATCTCCCACCTGTCCCCAGAATAAACCATACTGTTTGATTTTAGGGCTTTTTTTTTTTTTTTTTTAACTTACTCCCTTTACTTAGAATTTTCTTCCTCTAGGCAACTGTATAGTTTCTTTTCTCAGGTCTTTGCTGAAAGGTCACTTTATTGCGGTTTGCTTTTGAACCCTACCCTCAACAATGAAATTGCCTATCCTTTTGTTTTTTTCTGCATCCTCAGTCACAGTTACTCTTTACTTATTTGTTTGGATCTCCTAACCAGAATGTAACCTCCTCAAATGCATGATTTGTTTTCACTTGTTTACTGGTATATATCCAATGCCTAAAACAAGGGTCAGCAAACTTTTCTGAAAGATAGTAAGTATTTTAGACTTTGCAGACCATATGGTTTCTGTCACAACTATTATCTCTAATTAGAGAATGAAAATAGCCATAGATAGTAAGTAAACCATGTGTTCCAATAAAACTTTACTATGGGCAATGATGTTTGAATTTCATGTAATTTTATCTGCATGAAACATTTTTTTTAAACCATTAAAATATTTTAAATCTTTTCTAGCTCGTAGGCCTTGCAAGGCCCAGGCAACAGGCCTTAATTTGCTGACCTCTGAATCAGAACAGAATCTTCACTCAGTAGGCCCCAATGAATGATCTTTTCCTCAGAAATAACTGGAAAACTCTGTAATCCTTATGTTGATTTCTATGTTTAGTTTTTTTTAATGAGAATATTACTTTCTGCAATAAAATACTAGGTTTGTAACAGTCAGACTTAGTTTATGGTATGCCTTTATCCTAGACAGACATTCAACTTAGCTTTCATAGAATCATTTCAGAATTTTAAGGAGGCTTTCAAGTTTATTTCGTAAATGAAATCCTTGAGCCTGATAAGTTAAATGACTTGCAGCAATCAACCCAGGTTTTATAATTTGTGTTCTTTCCAATAAATTGTGTTAGGAATAAAACTAAGCAGAGTGATCAAATTTTGAGTTTTAATTTTTTTTAAATAAATTTATTTATTTATCTGTTTTTGGCTGTGCCGAGTCTTCGTTGTTTTGTGTGAGCTTTCTCTGGTTACTGTGAACTGGGACTACTCTTCGTTGCAGTGCAAGGGCTTCCCATTGCAGTGGTTTTCTTGGTGCAAAGCACAGATTCTAGGTGCACAGGCTCAGTGATTGCAGCTCGTGGTCTCTAGAGCACAGGGCTCATTAGTTGCAGTGCACCCGCTTAGCTTTTCCATGGCATGTGGAATCTTCCCAGATCAGCGATTGAATCCATGTCTTCTGCTTTGGCAGGCAGTTTCTTATTCACTGCGCCGCTAGGGAAGTCCCATTTGGTCATTTTTGATGTCAGATTTAACTCACAATTTCAGCTAGAAATGTATATTATTTAGAAAAATATTAGGCTGTGGTGGTATGATATTAGTCCAGTTCCGACAAGATTGTTTTTATCTCATATATTTAAGTGATGGATTGTTTTTATTGTTTTAAAAACAAAGAAGGATTAATGCATTTCATGTGTTAAATGAAAAAAAAAATTAGCTCAGATTCAGAATCTATACCCTACATTATAAAGAAAATATATCAGAATGCAAAAAAGTACAAATGTAGCCATCCCTTTGCCCTAAGAAAAAGAGTCTAGTGGAATCTGCCATTATAGTCTAAGATGGGGGAGCAGTGGGACCTTGATTTTTTGATGTAACTCTTGATGCCTTGGTGTCTTTATTTTCTCATGAGTGGCCAAACGTCTCCCCATACACCCTTCATCCCTGCCAAATACACTCATATTAGACATGTATTAGGGTTTGTCTGGTCCCTGAATAATGCTTTTTTACATTTTAAGGAATATATATATTTCTCTCTCTTATAGTATTTCATTGTCTATAAATAAGTTACCATTTCATTTTACAGTGTTACCATTAATTGTCCTCTCTAGATATACCCGTGTTTCCTACGATCACAGCCACTGTGACTTTTCAGGAGTTTCGATATGATGAATTTGATGGCTCCATCTTCACCATACCTGAAGACTACAAGGAAGACCCAAGCCGTTTTCCTGATCTTTAACTGACACAGAAGATGATGCCATTCAACCAAGGAAGGCTAGAGAATGCAGAGACCCCAGAGTGAATTCAAATAGAAGGGACAAATGCTTTCATCGAGGAAAAGGGAATTATGTTGACTTGACACATCAGTGATATAATGAAATGGGCCTCTAATAAGAATTTCAGCAAGTTTCCTGATGTGCCATTTTCAGTCTTTTTAAAAATATACATATTATAAGTGTAATAGTTTGACACCTTAATGACCCCACTTCCTTCTTATGTAAAACAGCTATGAGTGCTGTGATTTGTTTTTAAAAATTTTTACACTTCTTGTTGAAATATATATGCATATATCTATATCTATATCTAAAACACTCCTGGACCATTAACATAAATTAAATGTCTTAAGAGATATGAAGCCCTTTTAAACTTGTCATCTTATATTCAAGGTGACCTTTATAAATATTCCTTCAAGCTTTGTTTTCATAAAATGTAAAGTATGTAACATTATGTATAGTTCAGTAATTTGAATGTTCGTTCAATATAATGAACTAGAAGGAATGCAGTTTTCTGTAGATGAATGAACCAAATGGTAACCATTAAACAGTTGCATTTATATGTTGCAATACATTTCAGAAGGAGCGTTCACTCTGCAGGGAATAAGGTACCTCCTTTAGCACCTTAGTGCAATTCATTGTGGTGCTATTTGTTTTTACCTGAATTCTTTCTTCAATGGAAAATGTTTGTTACTAATCTTCCTTTCATAGAACCTCGGTTTTTTTTCTAAACTTGAGTTTAAAAGTCCTTTTTTGTGTTCATGATAAGGTACAGTTAGCATGCTTAAAGATACTCTTCTTCCAAATCTGAGCACTTTAAAGAAATTCCAAATATTTAAACTTGCTTCCTAATAAGTGCACATCATTCTGATTATTTCATTTGTTTTTAGTGGTATATGGATGCATTTGTGTCAGTTTTAAAAACAATCCACATATTTTGGACATCCCTACATATTTAATGCTTTCAAAATAAGGTAAAAACATTTTATATGCTAACAGAATATATTTGTTACAAGTTAAATTCCAGAAACGTACTCAAGACTGACAATTCCTACTGTTATTTTTTTAAGTCACAAGAAAATATTTATTGATTTTAATTACCTCCACAGTGTTTAAATCATGCATTATTCATTTTTGCACTTAAAATCTTTCATACTTATTCCAAGATGGTTTGAAGGTCCAAGAATGAAAATAAATTAGGGAGAATAATGTATTAACAGTCATAAAATGTTACATTAAAGAACTTAGCTGAAGAAATGTTTTTTAAATGTATCCTGAGAAATGTGTCAGAATGGATGTCAAGTTTTTTAGAGTGATCAGTAATTTAAACTTTTTCCAGAATTTTAAATAATTTGAATGAGTTTAGAAACCTTTATTGAAGAGATGATTTATTTAAAAATCCAAAGCATCAACCATAAGAAATTTTATAATAAACGTCTTTGAAGCTGCATCTTCCATGCTGATACCTACTACACTGCATATGTTGACAGTTTATTAAATACATTTTATATGATGAAACATAATCATAGTTTAGAAAATTCAAAGGCCAGTTACTATCTTATGTGGGTCTGTTGAATTCTGTGCTAAGAGTGGGTAAAACCATACTAGGTTTATTGAATAGAAGTTGATCCCTATTATTTTGGGAATGTTTTTATCAAGTGACTTAAAGATTCTATTAGCCTGTCAATGATTATATGAGGTTTTGAGAGACTGAAAGGCAGTGAATGATCACTGTTGCTCTTAGGCTCCCTTACTTTGTGGCAATATGGTATACTTTCAGGAATATACTGCAGATCTTTTTTGTACTGATGAATTCAGTGGGGAAAAAAATGGTACACTGCAGCTTAGGACTTATCAGTTCCCTACAAGCTGTGACTTGCCGGGGTACACTGGAGGTAGGAAGACTACTGAAAACTTCTGCACTTGCATTTTATTTTTAACTTTCTCTCATAAATAATAGTAGAAAGAAATTATCCATTCCAAAATGTCTTCTATTTGATCACAAAGGACAGGTATATGTCAGTATCTCTTATGATGGTAAAAAGGAGGAGCTATTTAATGCAAATAAACTTTTCACAATATTAGACTTTTCAAAATGTGCCTTTTAATCCAGCTAATGAGTGAAGCTATATGCTGTTTCAAGTAGATAAAAACTTTATATTTTGATACTCTTCCATGAAAATCTAAGTTTTATAATGTAGGTTCATAAAATTCTCTTTGCCTTCCATTTGTGATTAAAAAACTTGTTTAAAAATTGGACTATAAAATGGTTACCTTAAATGGCCACTTAAAAGACTCAATATACCCTGCCACCACTACGGTTTCAGAAGAGTCTTGTCTCTCTGTAGGCTAGACATTCATGTACAGGAAATTATGAAGCTTAAGAGGGAGGCACAAAGTTGATGTATTTTGATAATATTTTGAGAATAGCTACACACAATGGTCTGGAAATGGAACATTTCAGAGAAGCTGAAAAACCTGTTTCTTTCTCCTGCTTAGAACTGGTATTGAGCCCCACTCACACAAAAATGTTTTCATAGTGTTATTCATGCACAGCTTATCATTCACATCTTGAGGGAAGGGTGGTGAATAACAAGTGTTTTACTAAAGCTTCTCCCTAGTTTCCACTTGGCCTACAGCAGAGCTTGTTTCGAGGCCACAAAGGACTAAAGAAAATGTTAAAGCGTGCTTCCTTTTGTCCATTCATATTATTTTTTTATTTGCCAACATGGTTTCCCTGGTGGTTCAGATGGTCAAGAATCTGCCTGCAACGCAGAAGACCTGGTCAAAAGATCCTCTGGAAAAGTGAATGGCTGCCCATTGCAGTACTCTTGCCTGAATTCCATGGACAGGAATCTGGTGGGCTACAGTCCATGGGGAGGATGAGAGTCAAACACAACTGAGTGACCAACACAAACATGGTTGACAAACAGTTCTAAAAGTCTAGGTGAATTAGAAGTCCTATTTGTAGTATGCTAACCTTTACTGTGGAGCTGAATTACTGATTGGTATAAACACAATATGCCTGTACTGTTAGCTCCAGCAAAAGGTATCTTAATATTTTCCAAAATTACCAAAATGTATCTTTTCCAAAATACCTAAATTTGGGAACTTTAAAAGACAAATGACAGTGAAACTTTGTGACATAACTACCTGTGATGATCTTTAATTGGAGGATAATTACATGTGATGATTAGTGCCATGAGGCAGTATCTGTGATGATTTTTAAAAATTGTTACAGCTCATTTTAGAATAGTACTTCTGGCTATGGCATGTATGGTACATAGACTTTTAGCTGTTTTAGTTCATCCTTGTGGGTTCCAGCTTGTGGTTTCAATTTAACCTCAACCCCTCCAACCAGCCTGGTTTTCTTGACTCCTGTGGGCTTGAGTCTCCAGCATCAGATGCAGAGTATAGACAATTTTGAGACCATTAAACCAGCTCCCACAATTAAGGTCAAATCTCTAACAAACCTTTAAGTCATTCTGCTTCCTGGACTGAATGCTGACTGAAAAGAAGAGCAAAACTATATGATGCTAACCTGACGCTTGTCTTCCAAAACCTGGTATTTAACACCTACTGTAAATTTTAAGTACATTCTTACTGATATCCCCACTGGTAAAGAATTAGCATGGTTCACACTTGAGTTATTTTGCTAAGTATCTGAATGAATTCTAGGTATTCTTTGATACTAAAAATAGGAACATAGAACACTCAGAATCAACGACTCAATAGTTTCAGACATATTCTGAAAGTACCAATAGCATCTCCATTACATCCATATTTAATAGTCTCATTTAAAAACCACCTCTGTAACAGACATATTTAAATATACTTAAATATATACTACCTTGATTAGAGAAGTACTTCAGATAGGAGTGAAATGCATTAGCTAGACTTGAGACAGAAGGAAAAGAATGCTAATCTTAATCCCAGCACAGACGACTTCAAACAGCATAGACCACTTAAATCAGGTGCCAAGTGAAGAAAGTGGTATTGCTGTAAAAGCTGGCTTATGCAGCCTATATGGTAACAAGAGTAGAACCTGTTTTAAGATGCAGCTCCAAGGTAAATATAAAATTAGTTTTCACTGTGCTCAGTGAGTTTTTCTTTCCCTTAAATGACTAGTTTTTTCTACCTTCCACATAGAAATCACTCACTACCAGGAAGCTTATAATCCAAAATCTATATTCACAAAAACATAAAGGGCAACACAGCCATTACTGCCACAAGTTTATCCTTGTGCTTTTGCTAAACCATTACCCAAACTAAAATTTTATGTAGCTTTGAAAAGCACTGTAATTAAATAGTAGGTACCATTTACTGACCCAGGTGTACAGGGCTACACTTTTAACTACTTTAGAAGGTAAATATTACTCCCCATTTTACAATGAGAAAAATAAGTCAGGTCTCCCGAGCTGTAAGTGAAGCCGAAATGCATGACTGGACCCTTACATGGCCACTACCTTCATTCACTCTTGGAAAATTTAAGCAAATAAATAGCACAAACATTTTTCTAACAAAACCACTTTTATTTTTAAATCATTTTTACTATCAAATACAAAACAAAACTCAGTGTGGAGGCAGTGTTCACTTGATTTCGACTCATCTGTATTAAAGGCTCATGTAACCTGCAAATCTACCTTTGTGCATAAATGTTCACTGAACCTAAATATAGACTCCCTTCAATAGTATCTTAAGTCACTAGCACTATTTAAGGCCAAAAATTTCTGAATCCCTTTTGAGAAATTAGCATACTTTGTATTTAGAGACTAAAAGGGTATAGAATGAGTAAAATTAGGCTTAACCAAGTGAAACTGCCAATATTTTACTTGTTTCTGATTTACAAAAGACAATATATCATATGGTTCGACCTTTTAGATTTTTTTCCTACTAATTTTTTAAGTTTAAAAGAAATGTCATTTGCGTTCAACTTTGTGTTTAAAAATGCAGTGATTATTCGGACCATTACTAAATGTCTTACTATAGACAAAATTCCTTTCCATAAAATCTTTAAAAAGTTACTACAAACTGTAAAAACAATGGTGCTTTTCTATACGGCATTTCAATTTTAAAAGATTAAAAAAAAAACATACTCCAACTTGGATAAAAGCTACAGTTCCAAGTCTCATTTTCCCCTTAACCCCAGCCACTCAAACACTACTCATTTCATAAATGAATAAATATACTATTTAGTACTGTACAGTAGATACATACCATTGAGTTTCTATACTATTCCAGAAAAGTTATGTTTATATTCACCAAAAATATAAATTTACTAAATATAGGTGGGATCATTTGTTTATCCTAAAGTTCATTGCTTTTACTCAACGCAAATCCTACACCCAAAATTTAAGAAATAAAATTACACTTAAAAAGACTGTTTTAGAAATTAAACTAATTTTGACAATTCTGATGGCAACTAATCACTACCAGTGGATTTCATTTTACTGCTATATTAAAATATGTGGTCTGCAAGGAGAAAGAACTTGATTTGTAAAATGAGTGAGGTAAATGCCATACATTCAACAATGTAAATAAATACAAATACGTTTTTACAGAACATAAACATAAGTTTAAGGGTTTTATTATCAAAGTCATGTAAAACAATTTCAGAAACTGTACATCAACATGGCACAGACTGTAGCCTACTTTTGTTTTTACTGCACAAAAGTAAAGCTTGGAAACTCCTGTAAGAAAACAGTTGCCTAACTACTTTGCATTTAACATGGAATCACTGTGTGCATAAGATTACTACTGCAGTAACAGTAACACAAAATTTATTGGTTTTATACAACTTGAGATCAAATAAAAAGTACATTATCAAGTAGATTTGTCTTATTTTTAAAAGCATATGAAGGTCAATTTAAAATGCACTATCCCCTTTTCCAACAATGAGATTAAAACAAATTAATAAAAGCGTGGAAAACAAACTCAGGACAAAAGCTAACTTTCTTTTACAGATGGACTTCAAGATAGGCAAACAGCTTTCACTGATGTAGATGTGGAATAAATTATTTTAGGAAAAAAATTCCCAAACACCTTATGAAAAAGTATACAACTCTACTTCAAAATATGCTATTTACTTACTGCCAAAGACAGTTTCATTTGAAATCTTGTTTCTGTAATTAAAGCCTAATTATAGCCATCAAAAAGGTTAGTGCATATATAACCTTTCAAAGTTAAACAAAAGCCACAAAAATTTAGCCACAAGGCTTAAAGGATTATCTATTTCAAATGCTCATTTCCAGATGTAACTATAAGAAGGTTAATTTGTCATGTCAACAAACGACCATAAGTAGATCCATCATGTTGAAGGATTTTAATGACATTTAGGATATTCCTGCCACAATTAACATGCAATCAGTGCATTCCCTACATGGCTCTATTACGGCAATGAATCAAATTCTAGAAATACTATAAGTGAACTTACTTAATAAAGGAGATCATACAACATAAACAATCCATGCCTGCTGTAGATGCATGCAGCTTTTCATTTTTATTATGAAGCAGCACCAGAATAGTAAAACTGCTTGGTTACTCAGTCAGATTTCACCCTGTCACGAATTGGTTACCCCTGTATCATTTTCCTAAAAGCTTTTGGATGTAAATAACTAGTATCAACATCAGGAGCTTTATAACCATTTATGACTCAGAGCTGTACACATCTAGGTTTGAGATGAACAAATACAGCATTAAGAAATCACACAGGAATGACACTGATGCATGTACACAGATTCCCACAGAGGCATGGTTCAGTCACTCATATCCATGTCTTCTTCATGATGATCATCCCCATTCACTTTGGATTCTCTTAGTGAATCACCAGTTCCCTTTTCCACAGAACATTCTTTTGTTTTAGGAGAACCTGGTTCTGCTGGTTTTTTCTCCTCCTTTTTCTCCTTCTCGCTGTCATACCCCTGTTCCTCTTCATCGTAGTCCCGTGTAACCTGCTTTGCCAAGGAGAATAAGAAAAGTAAACGTCTTCACAGGAAAATCACTTGTTTAAACTACCAACATCAACCAAAACACCAAAATAAATTAGTTTGTAAACATACTTTTACATCTTTATCACTCTCTGATTTTCTTTCCCGTTCTTTTTCCTTATCTTTACTTTTCTTCTTCTTGCTTGTAGATCGCTCTCTTTCATCTCTGCTTCTTTCTTTGTCTTTATCTTTCTTCTTCTCCTTTTTATGTCTAGAATGACAGTAAAATGCTCACAAGATGCTTGAAACAAAGTGCTCAAGAATTTTTGCCATTATGTAGCAATAAGTTTAGATTTGTTTTAGATGGTAAGCTTGATGTAAGTTCACTGCTATAAGGAGGTTAATAAAAATCCAATTCCAAATCACCGGACACAAGCTGTATACAAGTAACACAGGGAAGAAGACCGTAACTTGATTAACAGGTCTAAAATGCCCAATCATAAACAGTGTTTATTATAACAATCTCAAGTCATGAAGAGAATGTATCAGCACATTCTTAAGTATTTTAATTCCTGAGAAGGAAGAAAAATCCTAGGACAGTTTCTGAAAAACAGGATAGATCTAATAAAAGATTAATACTTACCTTCTAGGGGATGGTGAGCGAGACAATTTTCTTTTGGGAGACCTAGGCTTTTTAGGAGATCTTGTGCCACTTCTGCTTCTTCGTCGTCGTCTCTCTCTAGAAGAACAAATGTGCAAACTAGACTTTAAAATACAGTGTTATTCAAAAAATGCAGGTACATCATAGCAGATGTGTCTACAACTGAACTCCCCTAGAAACAGAAAAGTCCATTTTTAAATACTGTTTGGAGCTGAAGAAGCAAATGGGTAATAAAAGTTGACAACTTTTTTGGGGCAATCTATGTGCCTTTCTTTTAATGCCCTTAGGAAAGCCCTAATTTCTAGCAATTCTTAAAGACATGATGTCATCAAAACATCAGAAATGTTAAGCTCAAGGAAAAACTGATCAACAAAGGTTCTATTTCAAGTCTGAAGTAAATTATTATCCAAAGAACCAGCTTTAGATTCAGTCAATGGACAGAACATGTAAAGGATTAATATGCTGTGGTATGGAAGGCAGTTGCTAATAAAATTCAAAACTACTTTTAAATCATTAGGTAAAACTTAGAGAACTGAGAACCAGAGTTAGTGCTGGTGGTTGTTTTAGTTGCCAAGTTATGTGACTCTTTTGCAACACCAAGGACTGTACACCCACTAGGCTCCTCTATCCATAGGATTTCCCAGGCAAGCATACTGACGTGGGTTGCCGTTTCCTTCTCCAAGGGATTGTCCCGATCCAGGGATCAAACCCACCTCTCCTACACTGCAGGCTGATTCTTTACCACTGAGCCATCAGGAAACGGGGATCAAACTGACTTTTCTGTTGTCTAGCAAATCATGCCCCTAATCCAATCCCTATTTTGAGCAATTAGCTTTTTAATGATATACCTTCTCTTTAAATTGACTTAAAAAAAGTCCTGCTTCTACAATACAAACAGATGCAAAGTTTTGCTGTGTTCTTGGACTAGAAGTACCAATACTGTTAAAATGACTACACTACACAAGTAATCTTTAGATTCAATGCAATCCATATCAAAATACTAATGGCACTTCCTGCAGAATTAGAAGAAACAATTTTAAAATTTGTATAGATACAAAACAACCTTAAATACCAAAACAATCTTGATAGAAAGAAACAAGAACTGGAGGAATCACATTCCCTGGCTTCAGACTATACTACAAAGCTACAGTAATCAAAACAGTATGGTACAGGCACAAAAACAGACGCATAAATCAATGAAACAGAGTTAAGAGTCCAGAAATAAACCCACACATTTATGGTCAGAAGGCTAGAATATAATGGAGAAAAGATAGTCTCTTCAATAAGTGGTGCTAGAAAAACCAGCTGTGTGTAAAGGAGAGAAATTACAACATTCTTTAATACCACATCCAAAAATAAAGTGGATTAAAGACCTAAGTGTAAGATTAGATACTGTAAAACTGGAGGAAAAGGTAAGTAGAACATTCTCTGACATAAATCATAGCAACATTTTTTTGGGGATCCATCTCCTAAAGTAAATAAAAGCAAAAAACACAAATGGGACCTAATTAGAGATTTTGCATAGCAAAAGAACCATAAACAAAACAAAACAGACAACCTACAGAACTGGAGAAAATATTTTCAAACAATCTGACTGATAAGGCATTAACCCCCAAAATATACAAATAGCTCATACAGCTCAGTTTATCAAACAAACAATCAAAAATGGGCAGAAGACATAAACAGGACATTTCACCAAAGACGACATATGGATGGCCAAAAGTGAAGATGCTCAACACTGCTAATTATTAAGAGAAATGCAAATCAAAACAACAATGAGTTATCTATCACCTTACAGTGGTCAGAACAGCCATCATCAAAAAGTGTACAAATAATAAATGCTGGGGAGGGTGTAAAGAAAAGTGAACCCTCCTACACTGCTGGTAGAAATGTAACCCCAATATTCACAGTACCATTTTTTAATAATTCTCAAGATAGAGAAGCTATGTACGTGTTCATCAACAGAAGAATGGATAAAGAAAATTGCTACTATTTATACAACAGAATATTAGTAAGCTATAAAAAAGAATGAAATTGTGCCATCTGCAGCAACATGGATGGACATGGAGGGCATTTAAGCAAAGTGAAATAAGTCAGAGACAGACAAATACTGTAGGATATAACTTACACATGTAATCTAAAAAATACAACAAACTAATGAATGTAACAAAAAAGCAGACTTGAGATACAGAGAGAAAACTAGTGGTTACCACTGTGAAGAGGAAAAGGCAGGGGACATTATATGGGTAGAGGATTAAGAGACATAAACTATTAGGTGTAAAATAAGCTACTAATTTATACTTTACAACACAAGGAATATAGCCAATATTTTATAACAATAAACAGAACAGTCTTTAAAAATTGTGAATTGCTATACTGTATAGCAACTATACTTAAAAACCCACCTAATGACAAGCAACTATTAAGTTTAAGATAGACTCAAGGATGTCTTATGCAACATGGGGAATATAGTCAATATTCTGTAATAAGGGGATAGTAAACTTTAATAAAAAAAAAACTGATTAAAAGTGTATGATTTAGACACAAATAAAAAAAATTAAGCCCAATACGCTTTGTTTTCATTTCAGCAGCCAAATGAAGCTTTAAAGAACAAAAAACCACAAGTTGTGACCCCTGTCCTGGAAACGTTACACAGAACTTTTCCTTCATCAAATGTTTATTAAGCTTGTCAGGGTTGTATACCAAACACTTATTCATACTGCTTTGTGTAACAAATATTGCATATTCCTCAGAAAAGATGGGCTTTAAAAAGTTATCTTTCTGTGACCTATGATAGACTGTACGACAGCTACAAACATGTTAGTACGTATTCAATAAAAATGTACAGAATTTGCCATAATTTAAGAATGATTCAGGATTTCCCTGGTGGTCCACTGGTTGGGAGTCTGCCTGCCAATGCAAGCAACATGGGTTCAATCCTGGTCTGGGAGAATTCCACATGCCACAGGGCAGCTGAACCCTTGTGCCACAACGATGGAACCTGAGCTCTAGAGCCCACATGCCACCACAACTACTGAAGCCTGTGTGCCCCAGAGCCTGTGCTCTCCAAGGTAAGAAGCCCAGAGAGCAACTAGAGTGGCTACTGCTCGCTGCATCCAAGAGAGCCTGTACACAGCAGTGAAGACCCAATACAGCCAAAAATGATAAACAATGATTCAATAATTAAGCAGAGCAAGGCACTTATGAGCAAGTCCATTAAATAAAGAAACAAATAACATGCCTCTAGTTTTTAAGGTAATATAATACATATTGCACATCTCATCTTTTATGCCCCTTTGCTGCCTTAGACCTATTTTGGTATTCAGCACTTATATATCTGGTTTCACTTTCTTTATATATACACAAAATTTTTAAAAAGACAATTTTCAACACCCCAAAGAGACCCCATGTCTTTAGCTATCATACTCCAACCACTCATCTACTTTATATAGATTCATCCATTCTGTTCTGTACATTCCATATGAATGAAATCATACAATGTATGATGATCTGCTGTGACTAGCTTCTTTAACATGGCATGTTTTCATTCATATTGTACTATCATTACTTTGGTTCCTTTTTACAGATGAATAATAATCTACTGTATGAGTATACAACTTTGTTTACCCATGATAAGTGGATATTTGGCTTGACTTGTTGGTTATGAATAATGATGCCAAGAACATTCATGTATAAGTTTTTGTGCAGACATGTTTTTGCTTCTCTTGGGCATATCACCGGGAACAAAACTGCTGTGTTAAAGAGCTCTTAAATTTAATTTCTATAGGAACTGCCAACCTGTTTTTCCAATGCAGCTGCACAATTCTACATTCTTTCTTTCTATGACTGAGTTGTTATATTCTAGGTAGAAGTCCATTATTGGAAACATTTTTCTAGCCCTCTGAGGGCTGTCTTTAACAGTGTTCTTTGAAACAAAAAGTCTTCAGTTTTTATCATCCTCAAACTTGTCTATTTCTCTTTTGTTGCTTATGACTTTTGTCTTATGTAGGGAACCACTGACAAATTCTAGGTCATGAAGGTTAACTTATATGTTTTTTGCAAAGGGTTTTTTAGTTTTGGCTTTTATGTTTAAGTGTTTTATCCATTTTAAGTTAATTTTTATAGACAGTTTGAGCCCTTAGGTGAATTTAAATAATCAAGATTAAAAAAACAAACACTGTAGTAAAATGTGTAAACAAGATAGGAAGAAAATGGAGTTAAGTATGGCCAGTCCTTTCTACCATCACATGAATGCCATGTTTAAGAATGAAAAATACAATTTTTGAAAGTTTGCAACACTAAATTTTCGCCGCAGCAGGTTAACTACTCTAAGAATGACACAAACTAGAACTTGCCTTGCCTCCAATTATTTTATCAACAAACCATTATGTATGGGAAAAAAAACTATTTTAAGTATTAACATGTAATAAAATGAATCTACTGTGATAACACAGTATACTTTAGCCATCAAATGCTTGGGGGGAAAAAAAAACACACAAACAGTTCCAATTAGGATATGAAATGCATAGAGCAAACATAAAAACTGACCTCTGTTGAATTCCATGTTATTGTAAATGAACTCTATACCATAAAGTATTAATTGGAAACTTATTCTTCACAGATTGCCTTTAGAAATATTCACCATTAAAGTATGTAGTTCTGTACTGGAAAACATTTCACACTCAAAGCCTAATGAGTCTTTGCAAACAAAGTTTAAAAAACAACACCAAGAATTCACAATGCCACCCTACCTGCTAGCACTTCTGGAACGTCTGGCTGTGCTATAACTTTTTGGTGGCGTTTTGGAACGTTTCTTTTCTTTGTCTTCTTTCTTTTTATCTCTAATAAATGAACACAATTTATTAATGTGTTAGAAGATTCAGTTAATAGAAAAAATATATATACAAATTAAAAACGAAAGTACAAGGAAATGGATTCTTATTCTTAAAATGTTATTCTGATAAAAACTTTTAAGTTATTCTTTCAAAGCACGCACCTGATACAAACATCTACCATGAATGAAGCCAACCTTCTAACTGTGGCCCTGCTATTATATATTCTGGGCTATTCAATACTATTAGGAAAAAAAATCATAATGGACTGGTACGACAATCATACCTCAACTCTAAATGGTCCCTTAAGTGGACCCAGTCATTTTTCACAAATTCATATTAAACCCGTTTATCAAATCTTTCAACGTATAAATCTGAAAATATTAATTCTCTGCTTATCACTTTTCAATTCATTCCCATTGATTTCAGGATCAGCTGTAAACTCCTTAGTGTGAACAATAAAGCCTTTTAGGTGTCACTGCAGATGGTGACTGCAGCCATGAAATTAAAAGATGCTTACTCCTTGGAAGGAAAGTTATGACCAACCTAGACAGCATATTCAAAGGCAGAGACATTACTTTGCCAACAAAGGTTCGTCTAGTCAAGGCTATGGTCTTTCCTGTGGTCATGTATGGATGTGAGAGCTGGACTGTGAAGAAGGCTGAGCGCCGAAGAATTGATGCTTTTGAACTGTGGTGTTGGAGAAGACTCTTGAGAGTCCCTTGGACTGCAAGGAGATCCAACCAGTGCATTCTGAAGGAGATCAGCCCTGGGATTTCTCTGGAAGGAACGATGCTGAAGTTGAAACTCCAGTATTTTGGCCACCTCATGCAAAGAGCTGACTCATTGGAGAAGACTCTGACGCTGGGAGGGATTGGGGGCAGGAAGAGAAGGGGACGACAGAGGATGAGATGGCTGGATGGCATCACTGACTCGATGGATGTGAGTCTGAGTGACCTCTGGGAGTTGGTGACGGACAGGGAGGCCTGGCGTGCTGCGATTCATGGGGTTGCAAAGAGTCGGACACGACTAAGCGACTGATCTGATCTGATCTGATGTGTCATCTGTCTCAACTGTCCTGACCTCATTTCCTGGTCCTACACCAACATACTCCTTATTTCAAGAATTCATGCTAACCTTTTAAGTATTCTCTACCGGAAATCATGCTCCTGAGTCCAGTCAAATCTACCAGAGTTTAATACTCAAGTCACCTCTCAATAAATCTCTTCTAACATCCTTAACAATGGCCCTTCCTTGGTAATTACATTAATTTCTCCCCTAGTATAAATAAAGTTCCTCAAGGGAAGAATGCCTAATTGCTCTTTGTATAAAAGATGGTTCATTCATTAAGCTCGTTTGGCTGAATTAAGTGATGACTAGCTCTAAAACATGATTAAAAGTCACATCAGAGGCAGAGTATACAGTAAAGCTATCACAAAATCCAAGTCCCACGTTGAGTTATATGCTTACCAAGAATAAATTTTGAAAAATAAAAATAAAGAATAATTTTGTTGCTCTTTGCTGTGATTCTTACTACTTTTAATCACATAATACATAAATGAGTAAAGTATAAATATAGGGCTGTTTCTAGAAAATTAAGGCAAATATTTTCATAAAGAGATAAAAGACAGTTTAAAAATAAGTGTTGCAAAATTATACTGTGTGACAGCTAAAAATGGAGGGAAAAATCTAAGTACTTTCAAGTAACAGAGTTCTTGATACTTTAAAGGTGGTTTAAACGAAAAGAAAATGATTTTGTATCTATTATTCAAAACTGATGCTGCTGCTGTTGTGCTAAGTCGCTTCAGTCGTGTCCGACTCTGTGCGACCCCACAGACGGCAGCCCATGAGGCTCCCCCATCCCTGGGATTCTCCAGGCAAGAACACTGGAGTGGGTTGCCATTTCCTTCTCCAATGCATGGAAGTGAAAAGTGAAAGTGAAGTCGCTTAGTCATGTCCAACTCTTAGTGACCCCATGGACTGCAGCCCACCAGGCTCCTCCATCCATGGGATTTCCAGGCAAGAGTACTGGAGTGGGGTGATTACTCAAGACTAGGCCTACTAATTTCAAAGGGTTTGGCCCTGTATGAAAAACAAATTACTGAATGAACGTTTAAGTCAAAATACAATGTTAAGGTGTGGATGTTTTGGTTTTTAGTAAATCCTCACTTTAATTCTTTACTGGCCTCCAAATCAGAGGATTAGACTCTTAAGTATGGTTCACTGTCAGGAATACAGCAATATTAATTCATACTTAAAAGCTGCTCATGAGGAGATATATAAAGAAGAATTAAGAAAGCATGATTGTCTGCCAAAAACTCTGGCATATCAAGAAGTTGCTGGGAACACAAAATTCTTACCAATGGTTGAATGGAAAAGATGAAATGAAAAAAGGCAGTAGAAACAGCTAAGAATTCCTACTATGGAGAAATTTTACTCATTCATTGTTACTAGTTTTCTACTGTACCTGTTTTTTGACGTGCTCCTTGACCTTCTACCCCTCTCTCTGGAATGAGATCTTCTCCGTCTTGGACTTTTGGATCGTCGTCTACTCCTTGACTTAGAATGTGATCGCCTTCTTGATCTGCTTCTTGACCGCCTTATAAAGTAAAAGGAAGCAGATATATGTATATAAACCTACAAAGACTAGCTCTACTTTTGATTATTTCATATAAGTGTAGGACCAACGATTCAGACATGTTGGCTAGCCATCAGTAAGTGAGGGTAATTTCCTGCCATTATTTATTTATTTCACACAACATCTGATATCCCAGAAGTTAGAAATACCTTTTAACACCTGGAATTCCTCACCTTTTAATCTTTTGTTCAACCTGTCAAACCAATCCTACTTTGCCCACTCAAACTACAACTCTAAACTTAAAATTATTGCTAGAAAATGAAGGAAAATAAAAAATGATTCATTTGCATCACTTCATAATTACACAGCATTTTAGAATGTACCTAATTTTATTCCTCACTATTACAAGTTAAATCCATTTACTACTTATCAAATACTTATGCCCATTACATGCTTTACCAATATTCACTCATTTATTTTCATAATAAATCTAGTAACAGTAAATACTATTATTATTCCCATTTTGGGCTTGCCAGGAGGCACTAGTGGTAAAGAACTCAACTGCCAAGGCAAGAGACTTAAGAGTTGGGAAGATCCCTGGAGAATGGGCATAATAACCCACTTCAGTATTTCAAAAGGAAACCACATACTGTATTGATTTCTAATTGCTGTTCTCTGATATACATTCCTCTTCTTTAATTTCCAGTTTAAGAGAAATACTAGTAATGCAGGCCAGATACAGATATATACAATTCAGTATAAACTGCCCTTTTTACTCTGTGTCCTCAATATTGTATGATCATCTCTTTCCTGCCATGTAAGACATGTTTCTCTGTGCCTACTGCATTATAACCTTAACCTCCCATGTTTTCTCTAAAAGGTTAAGTGCAATTAACCTTCTGATGTTGTCATTGATCCTTTTCCCTATTTTAAGGAAAAGTGACAGCAAATGGCACTTCTTTGCTTAGACTTGGTCATTTAACTTTCAGTGAACCATTCAAACTCTTTCCATGGAAAACTTCAAATACAATTTAAACTTTTTGCTTTCATTATTTTCAGAGTTGCCAAAGGATAGACATTTTAGTAATGCAAAAGATTTGTGTTCAAATCTCCCTTTTAAAGTCAGTTAATAAAAGTATTCATTATTTAATCTGAGCCTATTACTTCAGCAAAAAAAAAAAACAAAACACCTACATCATAGAATAGTTGTAATTTAAGCAAAATTATAAAATCTAGCTCAGTGCCGTAGTGTAGACATATAAATTAAATACTGACTTCTCTATTGCTGTACTACCATAGTGTTGCCATCATTCTCTAGAACAGCTATTTCAAAACCCAATAGGAGTAATGTCTCATCAAATTCAGTAACTATATTTTGTACATCACTTATTTGTGACCATATTTGAAACTAAACAATCCCTCTCAATAACATATCTATATCCCAGGAAATTTTCACATAATGCTTACCTATCTTTCTTTAAGCTCCGTAAGGATACGGGTATATATGTCTACCTTATTCACCAACTGTACCCTTGAGCAACAACTACTATACTGTGTAATGAAAGGTAGTACTAATGTATTTTGAGTGAAACATTGATCCTCTAGAATATCAGAACCATCACTTTCTTATGAAGAATTAAAAAAAAATGGAAAACCAAAATCGATGTTGTTTGAATTAGCAAGTGTTCATCTTTTGAGAAATTTGGCTTAAAAAAAAATTAAACTTAACAATCATTTTAGCAAAACTATGTAACATTTATTTACCTCTAATGTATTAAAAAATGGCTGTAAAAAATTATAAATGCATTCTCACGTTTCCTTCTAAATGAAGTGATTAATGACATAAGATTTTAAAAATCTAGTAAGCAGAAGTATTACATCTATCAGTTTACTATAAGGTCCTGGAAGTTATTTTTCAACAGCATTGCACTGCAGTCACTTCAACATTCAGTTCATATAAGCTTTTAAAAATTAGAGAAACATAGAGATTACCATATACTTTATATAACAAAGCTAGTGGAGGTGATGGAATCCCAGCTGAGATATTTCAAATCATAAGAGATACTGCTGTTAAAGTGCCACACTCAATATGCCATCAAATTTGGATAACTCAGCAATGGTTGGTCACAGGACTGGAAAAGGTCAATTTTCATTTCAAAGAAGGGCAATATTAAAAAATGTTCATACTAGTGTACAACTGCACTCATTTCACAAATTAGCAAGGTAATGCTCACAATCTTTCAACCCAGGCTTCAACATTCAACATATATGAACCAAGCAATTCCAGATGTACAAGCTGGATTTAGAAAAGGCAGAGGAACAAGAGACCAAATGGCCAACATCCGTAGGATGATAGAAAAAGCAAATTACTAATTCTGCCTCATTGACTACGCTAAAGCCTCTGACTATACGGATCACAACAAACTGTGGAAAATTCTTAAAAGAGATGGGAATATCAGATCACCTTACCTGCTTCCCAAGAAACCTGTATGTAGGTCAAGAAGTAACAGTTAGAAATGGACATGGAACAACAGACTGGCTGAAACCTGGGTAAGTAGTACGTCAAGGCTGTATACTGTCACCCTGCTTATTTAACTTATGTGCAGAGTACTTCATGCTGGGTTAGATGACTCACAAGCTGGAATCAAGATTGCCAGGAAAAGTATCAACAACCTCAGATTCGCAGGTGATATCACCCTAACAGCAGAAAGTGAAGAGAAACTAAAGAGCCTCTCGATCAAGGTGCAAAAGGAGAGTGAAAAAGCCAGCTTAAAACTCAACATTCAAAAAAATGAAGATCATGGCATCTGGTATCATCACTTCATGGTAAATAGATGGGGAAAATATGGCAACAGTGGTAGATTTTATTTTCTTGAGCTCCAAAATCACTGTGGACAGTGACAGGAGCCATGAAATTCAAGGACGCTTGTTCCTTAGAAGAAAAGCAATGACAAACTATTGACTTCCCTGGTGGCTCAGATGGTAAAAGCATCTGGCTACAATGTGGGAGACCTTGGTTTGATCCCTGGGTCGGCAAGATTCCCCTGGAGAAGGAAATGGCAACCCATTCCAGTACCCTTGCCTGGAAAATCCCATAGACGGAAGGAGCCTGGTAGGCTACAGTTCATGGGGTCACAAAGAGTTGGACGCGACTGAGAGATTTCACTTTTACGACAGTGTTTTCAAAAGCAGAGACATCACTTCACTGACAAAGGTCCTCAGAGTCAAAGCTATGATTCTTCCCGTAGACATGTATGCATGTGAGAGTTGAACCGTAAGGAAGGTTAAATGCCAAAGAATTAATGCTTTTGAACTGTGGTGCTGGAACTTCAATACTTTTGCCAGCTGATGAGAAGAGCTGACTCATTGGAAAAGATCCTGAGGCTCGGAAAGATTGAGGGCATGACAAGAAAGGGCTGACAGAGGATGAGACGGTTGGATGGCATCACAGACTCAATGGGCAAGAGTCTGAGCAAACTCTGGGAGATAATGAAGGACAGAGAAAACCTGCATGCTGCAATCCATGAGGGTCACAGAGAGTTGCATACAACTGAGCAATTGAACAACAGTTATTATTATATATTATTAATTATTAGTTATATGTAAGTAAAAAGCACATTGAAAGTAAGTCATTTTATATGTCAAGATGCTTAAAATAGCACAATTTATAATAACTATCTTTCTGCTATGATGTGTTACTACAAGTGTTCCAAAGGACTTTTCTCTCATGGTCATAATTAAAATTAATATTTGAAAGCCTTAGCATGTAACTCCTATATACAAAAGATATAAGTTCTCCTTTTTAAGTCTAAGTATTTAACAAAGCCATGAATGCACTTGTCCTGGAAAAGTTAGTATTCTAAGTATAAGCACAGCTCAGAGATATTGGGTTTGCTCCCAGACCACTGCAATAAACTGGATATCTCAGTAATAGTATGTCACAATGAATTTGTGGATTCCCAGTACACTGCAAGTTATGTTTACCCTATAGTATAGTCTGTGAAGTATGCAATAGCATTATGGCTAAAAAACACTGTACATACATTAAGGCAATAAGGAACTTCTAAAGGTTCAATGGAGCCCTCAGATGTTATAGATTTGGATATTTTAAAAGACAAAATCTTTTAAGCATGAAATGGGCTGGGGTGATGGTGGATGACACAAACACACCAGACAGAACCACCCTGTAACATTCTGCTACAGACTGAAATTTTGTGTCCTCCCAAAATTCTTACAGGAAACCAAATACCCAATGTGATGATGCTATGATGTAGAAGCCTCTGGGGTGATTAGGTTATGAAGGCCCAGCTTTCATGAATTGGATGAATGCATTTATGAAAGACATCTCAGAGGGAGCTTCTCTGGTGGTTCAGTGGTAAAGAATCCACCTGCCAATGCAGGAAACATGGGTTCCATCCCTGGTCCATGAATATCACACATGCCACAGAGTAACTAAGCCCATGAGCCACAACTACTGGGCCTGTGCTCTAGAGACTGGAGCCACTACTACTGAGCTCATGTCCCATGACTACTGAAGCCTGAGCGTGCTAGAGCTTGTGCTCCATAACAAGAAAAACCATTGCAATGAGAAGCCCACACATCGTAACTACAGAGTAGCCCCACTCACTGCAACTAGCTAAAAGCCTGCACAGCAATGAAGACCCAGCACACTCAAAAGTAAATAAATAAAATTATTAAATTAAAAAAACTCAAGAGATACTCCACCCCTGGTTCATCCTTCTATGTGAGGACACAGTGAAGATATAGCAAACTATCAATATAAATGAGGAAGGAGATCCTCACCAAACAGCAACTTTTCTGACACCTTGATCTTGAACTTCCCAGCTTCCAGAACTGGAAGAAGTAAATTTCTATTGTTTATAAGCCATTCAGTCTATGGTATCCTGTTATAGCAGTCAAATGGACTAAGGCACAGTCTAAGAAATGACTTAACAATGCTATGGGAGCTATAAGGTCAATTCCCAACCCCACCCCCCACCCCAGAATCGTAACAAGGTAGGTAATACCTGCCTTTGCCACTTTGACATTGTACCAATGGTGCATAAGCATCTCCTTATTACAAAGCAAGGTAGTGGCAACTAAACCTGTTATTTACTGTATTTTCATTGGCATTTGTAGTGAAGATTTTGTAGTGAAAATCCTGCCAATTTCACCAACGACATCTTTAATAGAGCCAATAAAAATTATTCATTTTATTAAATCTAGTTCCTTGAATGCTATTAAAGTAGTATCATTATTGACTAGAAATGTTAAATCTGGTCCCTTCAGCAACATTCTGTGCAATGAAATGGGCAGTATGCATAAATCACTTCTGATACTTTTAAGTTCAGCGACTGTCAAGGAAGACACTTGTGTGATTGAGTGTGAGCTTATCTAATTGCTTTTGCCATGAAACACCTTTACTTCAAAGAATTGACAAACCATGGTTGTTTAGACTTAGGTATCTGGTAGACACTTTCATGAAAAATGAATTATCATTTCAAGGAAAAAAATTTGTTGCCAATAATAAAATCTGAGCTTTCAAGAGAAAATTAAACTTTGGAAAACTTAAACCCACCATTGTGAATCTGACAGCTTCCTAACATTTTAGAAGGGTTTACTGGTAAGATGTATGGTGATATTACCAAGTCATCTTTTGATATTGTGTAACAAAGTGTCAACATTTGAAAACTTGCATGAAGCAATCAATCAAGTATTTTCTAAATCATTAATGCATAACTGTACAAAAGGATGCCTGGTGAAAAGATCCACTCAAAGTATAATAAGATCAACAGATTTTACAAGTTTTGGTATTGTATCAAAGAATACTACTCCCAATTACCTAAAGACTATAAAATTACTTTTCCTCCTTCTCACGATATATTTGTGTAAAGTCAGATATTCTATATATATTAACCAAAATATACTACAATAAGCTGATGCAGAATCCTATACATTTTCTATTAAGCTAAATGTTAAAGAAATTTGCAAAGATGTTAAGATGTAAATGGGGGCGCCCCCGGGGGGGGAAAGAAAAAGCCAATCTTTTAATTTTTGGGGAAAAGCTTTGTTTCAAAGCTAAGTTAATACGGATGGGTTTCAATATTCATTATTATTTCAAATGATGGTTTCAAATTTTACTCTGGCCAACAATGACGTTATAAACCACAAAAACAAAAGCTCATTGGAATTCTTATATTTTTTATGAGTATAACAGTCCTAATATCACCAAGTTTGAGTCACTGGTTTAGACAGATCCTTACAAATCTACACATGTGGGAAAGAGAATACGCTGGTCCTTTTACCCTACAGAGTCCTACTCTACGTAGGATAAAGAATAGTTACCATCATGTAGTTTATCCAGTAATACAAAGAACAATCTCAAAACACATCATCTGCAAATATTCAAGCTTTAGATGGGTAAGCTAAGGTTGCATAACAACCCTCCATGTTCCAAGTCAGGAGTCTAGTGAAATGTCAGAACTAGAATTCACATCAAAAGTTTCAAGGTCAGTGTCCTTTCCAGAGTACTAATTCATTTCAGTGCTTGAATTCCAGTGGCTTCTTCCTATCCCTAGATTTCTGGGGGGGATTTTAAAGTATCTGCCATCTTTTCTCTATTTATATACCTGTGAACAGTAATTCACATACTATGCAAATAGCAGTAGTTATCAAAACCACTGTAACCATGAGCTAATTAGGTTAACAGCAGATGTGACATAGGGAAATAATCTTTGTCTAAGGAAGAACTTACTACCAAACAGCAATCAATCTAATTACCTGTGCCTAGAAGATGAGGGAGTCCTCCTCCTCCTAGAACGTGATCTTGACCTTGAGTGTCTTCGTTTTTCTTCTTTCTTATCTGGATTTAAATGAAAAGAATCTGGATTTAGAAATCATTAAGCAGAAAGATTATTTCCATTTAGGAGTTACTCTAAGAGTTTATTACACTTTTTTCAGGTTTATACTAATTTTCAGGTTTATTATATGATGCTTAAATTTCGGTAGCTAAAGGTTGCTGAAGCTACTAAGTGTCATCCATAAAACCTATGAAAATAATCACCTTTCTCATTCTTTACTCTTCAGAGGTTTCTAAACCATGACTCCTGTTTGCATGCCTTAGGTTCTCTTTCCCCAAAAGGAGCTACAATCTACCCAGATTAAAACTCTACTCTGTACATGCTCATGGATTAATAACACCTCCGCAAACTGTACCTAAGTGTAAAATGTTTATATTTATAATAAAAACAAAGATAAACATTTAAAATTCTTGGATCAGCAAAATGTTCCTTTTTAGTCATCATTTAACTCTATGCTCCTTTCCTAGATATGTCTCATTCAATCACTCATTTCTATACTTCTGGGATAGAAACTAAACCAGCTCTCTTTTTAATCTTTGTTCTACTTTTGCATTCATTTTCAACACTGTGTAAGTTTACAGAGCAGAGCAAGAATGATCTGTTAACATTTAGTAGTTTAAAACAACACATAAATTCCTTTAACTAAGGACCGAATGAAGGAAAAATACAGCCATTGCAATTCTTTATAAATGGACTATCATTCAAAGTGAGAATGCTGGTCCTTCCCCAGCAACTAAGAGTAAAGAATTTATTTGCAATGCAGGGGCTGCATTGGGTCAGGAAGATCCCCTGGAGCAGGGCATGACAACCTACTCCACTATTCTTTGCCCGGAGAACCCCATGGACAGAGTAGCCTGGTGAGCCATAGTCCATAGGGTTATAAGAGTCAGACATGACTGAGGCGACTTAGCCCACATTCACAAAGTGAGAATGAGTTCCTCTTTTACATTTCTATCATTTCATTAATAGAATTCAACTTATTGTGAATATTAACAAAAATTTGTGCAGCAAAAAAATTTCATAAAGAGGTAAGTCGTTTTCAGTCATTTCAGTTATAAGTTTCCAATGAAAACAGAAATGGTGTTCTGGTTTTGGAGTAATACAGTTCCAGTTATATAAACTGTTTGTCATGTGGGTTAATTATTTAATAACCTGGTTAAATGAGATAATACATATAAAGATTTGATATTAATTTATCCATTATACTTCATACTTACTTGTCTAATACCATATACAATAAAAACCACCCCATTAAGAAGTGGAATGAAGAAAATGAATAAAGCACTGTTCATAATGGAATAAAAAAAATCAGGACCAAAGATCCAAATACATATATGCAGAAAATGGGACAACCATTCATCTCATCTCAAAAAGATAATCTGCAAAGAATAATACATTTACTTTTCTTTAAACAAATGGTATAAATAGAAGAAACTTTATTAGGCTTTCTTGGTCAAATAAAAGACAATATATCAGGCTATCCCAACTTCACTTCAGTTCAGTTCAGTCACTCAGTCGTGTCTGATTTTTGCAACCCCATAAACTGTAGCACGCCAAGCCCCACTGTCCATCACCAACTCCTGGAGTTTACCCAAACTCATATCCATTGAGTCAGTGATGCCATCTAACCATTTCATCCTCTGTCGTCCCCTTCTCCTCCTGCCTTCAATCTTTCCCAACAACAGGGTCTTTTCCAATGAGTCAACTCTTCACATGAGGTGGCCAAAGGACCAAAGAGGACTTTCAACTTCAACATCAGTCCTTCCATTGAATATCCAGGACATATCTACTTTAGGATGGACTGGTTGGATCTGCTTGCAGTCCAAGGGACTCAAAGAGTCTTCTCCAACACTACCATTCAAAAGCATCAATTCTTCAGAGCTCAGCTTTCTTTATAGTACAACTTTCACATCCATACATGACCACTGGAAAAATCATAGCCTTGCCTAGATGGACCTTTGTTGTCAAAGTAATGTCTCTGCTTTTGAATATGCTGTCTAGGTTGGTCAAAACTTTCCTTCCAAGGAATAAGCATCTTTTAATTTCATGGCTGCAGTCATCATATTCAGTGATTTTGGAGCTCAGAAAAATAAAGTCAGCGACTGTTTCCCCATCTATTTGCTGTGAAGTGATGGGACCAGATGCCATGATCTTAATTTTCTGAATGTTGAACTTTAAGCTAACTTTTTCACTCTCCTCTTTCACTTTCATCAAGAGCCACTTTAGTAGCTCTTCACTTTCTGCCATAAGGGTGGCATCATCTGCATATCTGAGATTATTGATATTTCTCCCAGCAATCTTGATTCCAGCTTGTGCTTTCTCCAGCCCAGCATTTCTCATGATGTACTCTGCACAGAAGTTAAATAAGCAGGATGGCAATATACAGCCTTGATGTACTCCTCTTCCTATCTGGAAACAGTCTGTTGTCCCATGTCCAGCTCTAACTGTTGCTTCCTGACCTGCATATAGGTTTTTCAGGAGGCAGGTCAGGTGGTCTGGTATTCCCATCTCTTTCAGAATTTTCCACAATTTATTGTTATCCACACAGTCAAAGGCTTTGGCACAGTCAATAAAGCAGAAATAGAAGTTTTTCTGGAATTGTTTTGCTTTTGCCATGATCCAGTAGATGTTGGCAATTTGATCTCTGGTTCCCCTGCCTTTTCTAAAACCAGCTTGAACATCTGGAAGTTCACGGTTCACGTATTGCTGAAGCTTGGCTTGGAGAATTTTCAGCATTACTTTACTAGCATGTGAGATGAGTGTAACTGTGCGGTAGTTTGAGCTTTCTTTGGGATTAGAATGAAAACTGACCTTTTCCAGTCCTGTGGCCACTGCTGAGTTTTCCAAATACGCTGACATATTGAGTGCGGCACTTTCACAACATCATTTTTCAGGATTTGGAATAGCTCAACTAGAATTCCATTACCTCCACTAGTTTTGTTTGTAGAGATACTTCCTAAGGCCCACTTGTTTCACATTCCAGAATGTCTGGCTCTAGGTCAGTTATCACACCATTGTGATTATCTGGGCCATGAAGATCTTTTTTGTATAGTTCTTCTGTGTATTCTTGCCACCTCTTCTTAATATCTTCTGCTTCTGTTAGGTCCATACCATTTCTGTCCTTTATTGAGCCCATCTTTGCATGAAATATATTCCCTTGATATCTCTAATTTTCTAGAAGAGGTCTCTAGTCTTTCCTATTATATTGTTTTCCTCTATTTCTTTGCATTGATTGCTGAGGAAGCCCTTCTTATCTCTCCTTGCTATTCTTTGGAACTCTGCATTCAAATGGGTATATCTTTCCCCTTCTCCTTTGCTTTTTGCTTCTCTTCTTTTCACAGCTATTTGTAAGGCCTCCTCAGACAGCCATTTTGCTCTTTTGCATTTCTTTTTCTTGGGGATGGTCTTGATCCCTGTCTCCTGTACAGTGTCACAAACCTCCATCCATAGTTCATCAGGCACTCTGTCTATCAGATCTAGTCCCTTAAATCTACTTCTCACTTCCACTATATAATCATAAGGGATTTGATTTAGATAATACCTGAACTTAGGCAAACATAAATGACTAAAAACAACAGTAAAATCCCCCAAATTAAAAACAACCAAAATACCACACAAAGCATTAGGTAATCCTAGGCACCAATGTTTCAGAATGAGTAATTCTGTTTTGGGAATTGGGAGATGCCTGTCTTGAACATTGTAAAATGTTTAGCATATCCCTGGCCCCATCGGTCTAGTCAAGGCTATGGTTTTTCCAGTGGTCATGTATGGATGTGAAAGTTGGACTGTGAAGAAGGCTGAGCACCAAAAAATTGATGCTTTTGAACTGTGGTGTTGGAGAAGACTCTTGAGAGTCCCTTGGACTGAAAAGTGATCCAACTAGTCCATCCTAAAGGAGAGCAGTCCCGGGATTTCTTTTGAAGGACTGATGCTAAAGCTGAAACTCCAGTACTTTGGCCACCTCATGTGAAGAGTTGACTCATTGGAAAAGACTCTGATGCTGGGAGGGATTGGGGGCAGGAGGAAAAAGGGACAACAGAGGATGAGATGGCTGGATGGCATCACAGACTCGACAGACGTGAGTTTGAGTGAACTCCGGGAGATGGTGATGGACAGGGAGCCCTGGAATGCTGTGATTCATGGGGTTGCAAAGAGTCGGACGCGACTGAACTGAACTGAACTAGCCACCGGATGCAGTTTGTATCAGCATGACAACTTAGTTTCTTCAGGTATTTCCAAATACGCCTGGGTGACAATACTTACTGATATCACCCATCCCCCTCTGAAATGAGAATCACTGCCCTAAATGAACTTTTATCAAAATATGGGGGAAAAAAATGACTAAAGTATTATTCAACAGATTTCCAAACGTAATTGCATAAATCTGTTTTACCTGGTTCTATAGCAGCAGAAATTAGAGACTGTGCTTCTCGTACTCTCTTCATGGCTTCCTCTATTTCTTTACTAGAAGTATCAGATTTCAGACTTGGTGAAACAAGACCAGCAGCGACATGATTCAATCTGGAATAGAACCAAGAATTGCATTTGACATATTTAAAAACATATTTATATATCCAATTAAATACACTTTTCGCATCATCATTTTACTAAGATACTCCTTGAAAAAAAGTGAGAAGACTCCATGATAACTTTGACAAAATCATAATATAGTAAAATGGCACTGTGCAAAATGACACTTGCCATTTTAAAAGACACAGATACGTCACGTACAAAAAAAACTAATTTTGCTGAACATCCATGAACTTTCCATATACTTTCTAAAAATTGTTACTAAGTGACAATATAATAATGCTAGTGATTTTTGATTAACAGAACATTCCTTCACGTGATTTAAAACACTTTACTTCATCCTAATTTTGTTGGAGAAGAGAATTACTTTTTAAGCTTACACATGACAAAGTGAGGCAGAAGCCAATGACATATCAAAGTTACTTATGAAATTCCTGACTGCGAAGACTAAAGGGTTTTAGTCTCTAGCCTTAAAGGTTTATAAAAATGAGAAAAAACTATAGACACCGAGTTGAGGATGGTAGTTATTTGTGGGCAGTATAAAATGTAAACAAGAATGACTACGGGGAGGTTTTTTATTTTTTAACTCTATTAGTCATATTTTACTCCAGTACTCTAGCTTGGAAAATCCCATGGATAGAGGTGCCTGGTAGGCTGCACTCCATGGGGTCCCTAAGAGTCGGACACGACTGAGCGACTTCACTTTCATCTTTCACTTTCATGCACTGGAGAAGGAAATGGCAACCCACTCCGGTGTCCTTGCCTAGAGAATCCCAGGGATGGAGGAGCCTGGCGGGCTGCGGTCTGTGGGGTCGCACAGAGTCGGACACAAATGAAGTGACTTAGCAGCAGCAACAGTCATATTTTACTTAATAAGCTCCATGGTAGATACATGCTTGGATTTCACTTGGTCATTTTTAGAAAAAATGCCAGTAACTACTATAATCAAATGATTCTGTTCTGCCTCCCCCACATGCTCTACTTACTGACAGTGACTTTCACCCAGTTAAAAAAAGACACAGATGTATAGAACAGTCTTTTGGATTCTGTGGGAGAAGGCGAGGGTGGAATGATTTGAGGGAATAGCATTGAAACCTGTATATTATCATATGTGAAACAGATCGCCAGTCCAGGTTTGATGCATGAGACAGGGTGCTCAGGGCTGGTGCACTGGGATGACCCTGAGATGGGATGGGGAGGGAAGTGAGAAGGGAGTTCAGGATGGGGAACACATGTACACCCATGGTTGTTTCATGTCTATGTATGGCAAAAACCACTACAATGTTGTAAAGTAATTAGCCTCCAATTAAAATAAAAAGAAAAAAAAGGAAAATGAATTTAGCTCAGATTTAACACACTAAGGTGCTTCCCTTGTGGCTCAACTGGTGAAGAATTCGCCTACAATGTGGGAGCCCTGGGTTCGACCCCTGGGTCGGGAAGATTCCCTGTAGAAGGGAAAGGCTATACACGCCACTATTCTGGCCTGGACAATTTCATGAACTGTATAGTCCATGGGGTTGCAAAGAGTCGAACGTTATTGAGTGACTTTCACTTAAACACCCAAGAAATGACTAATGAAAACATCTCAATAATCTGTGATATGTCAACTAGGAAATATAAATGGCAGCAAGAATAAAACTTTTCAAAGCACTGAAAGACAGTGACTTTTAGTATGTGATGTATATTACTCTTACTATGGACTAGTGCTTCCCTCACTTCCTGTCTTTCTTATTCATCTCCCAGGCTTCTCTGATCTTCAAGCCAAGTTCTTCTCCTTGTCATAACATTCCCACAGCATCTCTGTACCTCCTCGAGGTGGATGCTCATGCTTCACTGTAGTTAAATAATGTGTCCCTTCCTGAGTATAAAGGCCATGAAGGTACAAGCAAGTTTATAGGAGGTAGTCAATATAATTTTTTAAATGAACCAACTAAAGACAACATTTAGCTCTCTATTCGTCATCCTGACACAATCCTTAGGATGATATTCATGTAATAAGTCTGAGAAACAGCTTGGCTTGCAGTAGAAAGGCCATCTTGATTCCAGCTTGTGTTTCATCCAGCCCAACATTTCTCATGATATACTCTGTATAAGTTAAATAAACGGTGACAATATAGAGCTCTGACATATCCCTTTCCAAATTTTGAACCAGTCCGTTGCTCCACAATCTGGTTCTTGACCTGCATGAGTTTCTCAGGGGGCAGGTAAGGTGATCTGGCAGTCCCATTTCTTGAAGAATTTTCTAGTTTGTTGTGATGTACAGTCAAAGGCTTTCATGTAGTCAATGAAGCAGATATTTTTCTGGAATTCCCTTGCTTTTTTTATGATCCAATGGATGTTGACTATTTGATCTCTGGTTCCTCTGCCTTTTCTAAATCAGGTTGTACATCTGGAAGCTCTTGGTTCATATACTGTTGAAGCCTGGTTTAAAGGATCGTGAGCATTACCTCGCTAGCATGTGAAGCAAGTGCAACTGTACAGTAGGTGAACACTCTGGCACTCATCTTCTTTGGGATTGGAATGAAAACCGACCATTTCCAGTCCTGTGGACACTGATGAGTTTTCCAAATTTGATGGCATATTGAGTGCAGTACTTTAATAGCATCATGCTTTAGGATTTGAAATAACTCAGCTGGAATCCATCACATACACTAGCTTTGTTCACAGTAATGCTTCCTAAAGCCCACTTGACTTCACATTCCAGGATATGTGACACTAGGTAAGTGATCACATCATCATTTTTATTTGTGTCCTTAAGACCTTTACTGTACAGTTCACCTGTGTATTTTTGCCACCTCTTTTTAGTATCTTTTGCTTCTGTTATGTCCTTGCCTTTTCTGTCCTTTATTGTGCCGATCTTTCCATGAAATAATCCCTTAGTATCTCCAACTTTTCTGAAGAGATCTCTAGTCTTTCCCATTGTTTTGTTCTCCTCTTATTTCTTTGTACTGTTCACTTAGGAAGACCTTCTTGTCTAAGTAATCTTTGGAATTCTATACTATATTTCCTTTTCTCCTTTGACTTTCACTTCTCTTCTCAGCTATTTGTAAGGCCTCCTCAGACAACCATTTTGCCTTGCAGCATTTTTCTTGAAGATGGTTTTGGTCACTCTGGTTTAAGCTATTGACAATGATCTTCAAATATTAAGAATTACACCAAAACAAAACCCTTTAGAGATGGGTTTACTTCTTGGTTTTTCTTTCTAGAAAATAGGATTATGTATTGCATGCCAGTGGTCATGTATGGATCTGAGAGTTGGACTGTGAAGAAAGCTGAGCACTGAAGAATTGATGCTTTTAAACTGTGGTGTTGGAGCAGACTCTTCAGAGTCCCTTGGACTGCAAGGAGATCCAACCAGTCCATCCTAAAGGTGATCAGTCCTGGATGTTCATTGGAAGGACTGATGCTGAAGCTGAAATTGCAATACTTTGGCCACGTCATGAGAAGAGCTGACTCACTGGAAAAGACCCTAATGCTGGGAGGGATTGAGGGCAGGAGAAGGGGATGACAGAGGATGAGATGGCTGGACGGCATCACCAACTCGATGGACATGAGTTTGAGTGAACTCTGGGAGTTGGTGATGGACAGGGAGGCCTGGCATGCTGCGATTCATGGGGTCGCAAACAGTTGGACATGACTGAGTGAGTGAACTGAACGCATGCCTTGAGATAAATTTCTTTTAGCTATCAAAAAATAACTGCTATCTGTAGACACTGACATACTTCTATCATCAATGGAAACAAAAGGAAAAAAGTTCTTACTTGGGATCAACAGTACTCATAAGTTTCAGCAACTGATCTGCAGCAAGAGACTGGAAAATAAAAATATTAAAAATGAGAACACAGAATAAATGATTACTATTTTCATTTTTTTTAATATGTTGAAATGACCTAGAACAGTTTGTAAAACCTATAGAAGCTAACATATCCCAAGCACCACAATGACCAACAGAAATATAATGCCAGCCAAATACATCACAGTAAATTTTCTAGCTGCAAAAAAATAAACAGATGACAATAGTGACTACAGTACTGGATATCCAGAGCTGCTTTATCAAGTTAAATACAAAGATGATGAAGCTGAACAGTTGAGATTTTATAGACTAGCTCCTGCTTATTTAAAGATTTCCTAAGGATAAGTAACATTTTAAGGAAACATATAAAACAAAAATCAAAGTGCTCAGTCAGTGTAATAATCAAAAAGTTTCATAAAGAACTTCAGAAAAGTTTATCTAAATTGCATTGAGGGAAAACAAAAATTTCCAAGTGAGTAAATGACAAGAGAACAAATTATGAACACATTCCTATCCTTTCATGACTTGTATTCTGACTTGGCATCATTGATGTGGTAGTGGCTTCCTATGAAACTAGTCTTTACTTTGAACATCATAAAATGAGAAATTCTTTGCCGAGCAAGGAGCTAATGCAGTGACCTTTTAAATCTCTCATTAAGAAGTTTACGTAAGAAAAAAATCACTACAATATAATAGTTGGTTATCTCCTGCTGTTGAAATGCAAACTAAAATCTAATGAAGCAAATTCTTGAATTACAAAAATTAGCTCAGAGTTTAAGGATGTTAAATTACCTGTGAGTTCAAGTTTGCTCCAGGAAGCCCAAGTGCAGCCAGGGCGGGATCAAGGGTAGGAGCTCCCAAAGCAGCCAATGGAACAGCGCCAATCTGTGAAATTTCAAATTGTATTTATTTAAAATTTTATTTCTATGTCTTATACTGTCAGGTTTGCAGAGTATGTGAACATTTTTTTTTTCCTTTAAAGGGTCAGATGATTACTAGTTGAAGTCTGTAAGCTGTGGGATCTCCTCTCCCCAACTAAGTGTGTGTACCTTAAGTTTATTCCTTACGGCTTTCCCTGGTAGCTCACATGGTAAAGAATCTGCCTACAATGTGGGAGACCAGGGTTCCATCCCTGGGGTGGGAAGATCCCCTGGAGAAGGGAATGGCAACCCACTCTAATTCTAATATTCCTGCCTTAGAGAATCCCATGGACAGAGGTCACAAAGGATCTGACACGACTTAGCAACTAATACTTACATTTCTTAGCCAGAGCAGTAGTGGCTCTTTCTATACCCGAGATACATATATTCATTAAGAGTTCCCTAGTAATTTCCCGTTGTATATTCTTAGTCTCTTAGTCTTGTCTGACTCTTTGCAACTCCATGGACTGTAACTGTCCATGGGATTCTCCAGACAATAGTGAAGTGGGTAGACATTCCCTTCTCCAAGGGATCATCCCAACTCAGGGACTGAATCCAAGTCTTCTGCGTTGTAGGAGGATTCTCTACTTTGTGAGCCACCAAAATTCCTCATAATTAGTCAATTTAATGCACACAGTGCAAAATCTTACAACTTTGCAGGTAGTTTGAGCCTCTTCACAAGCACTGTGCTTAAGTTCTCCTAGTTTCATTATCACTTATTAAGTATAGGTAGCAAACATACTGTAATTTAACCGATCACTGAGTTAAAATCCTGTTAATACAGTTGATCCTTGAGCAACATGGGGGCTAGGAGTGCTGACTCCTCATGTAGTCAAAAATAGACCTGTAACTTCAGTCAGCTCTCCATATCCACTGGCCCATATTTCGACTGAAGCAATCTTGGGTTGTGTAGTACTATAATATGTATTCAAAGTGAAAGTGTTAGTTGCTCAGTTGTGTCCTACCCTCTGCAACCTCATGGACTATAGCTCACTATGCTCCTCTGTCCATGGAATTCTCCAGGCACGAATGCTGGAGCGGATAGCCATTCCTTTCTCCAGGGGACCTTCTCGACTTAATGTTCAAACCTGGATCTCCTACACTGCAGGTAAATTCTTTACCATCCGAGCCACCAGGAAAGCCATGTAGTAGTTAAAAAGAAATCCTCATATAAATGGAGCAAACAGTTCAAACTCATGTTGTTCAAGGATCAACTATTATAAAATTGGATTAGTTATTATACAATTTTATACATCAAAGGTATCTATGAATTACCCAGATCTTCAAATTTATCTTCACATTATCTACTTAATGTAAACCCCAAGAGCAAAGATAAAAGGGTATGGGGGGAAAAAAAAAGGTCTTAACTTCACATCTTAATTTTCTCAGTTCAAATGAACATACTAAACAACATCTGCCAACAGAAATATGCCTCATGACTTACAGGCTATTTTGAGTCAGTGACAAAAATGATAAGACATATTATTTTTGAGAATGTCCTTAAAATGTAAGCTATCACTTGAATACTTATAATTACAATATTTTACAATACTATACTGTGGCCACGTGACAATAGTCTATGAAGTGGAATCACAAAGGACTCAAAAAAGGCACAAATACATTTAGATTTATCCACCATTTTGTGTTCCTTTCCATGCTATAAGAATTCAACAGAACTAATACCTGGGTAAGTGGGTTAGGAGTAGGCAGGAGTCCACCACCAGGCAGAAGACCTGCCACTGCATTAGCTGGTGCCAACAGAGACAAAGCCTTAGTCTCATCAGGAATAACTCCTGCAGAGAAACACCCACGCATTAGAACACACTCTTCTGCAAGACAGAAAACACACAAAAACACCCAGAAAATGTCTCCCTGATACACCACCTGAGTTTGTTGAAAGTACTTATGTTCGCTAAAATATAAAGCTTGATTTCTATGATTATTTATCATTAATTTTATGTCAGAATGAAACTTCAATGTGTGAAAATTTGTTTCCTTTTTCTCTACAAATGGTTAAGTTTCTAGAGTAAAAAAAAAATAGCACAATACACACTACTTTTTTGTTAACACTGCCAAGATTTCATCACCTGTACTCGATTTTTAAGTCATGAACCAAACGTAAGCAAGCACAGTCGGTTCTCCAGGGGTGTGCTCTCAACTTTCAAAAGCTGTTTTATGAACAACGACTCGTGTCGGCTGCTTCACTATAAAGCACACAGAAAAATCAAGATACACAAGACAAAAAAAGTTTGATTTAGGGGTTAATAATATGGTACAGTTACTATGATTTTCTTTTACACCTACCATACAATTTTGTAAAAATTAAGAGAAAAATGTATGTAAAGGAAATATTCTGTTGAATCAAGAGTAGGGCTTTTGCTGACTCATGAAAATGAATACGAATGTTTCTGAAGGTCTCTGAATACACACAGGATGTGTGTGGGAGTGAGTGAGAGGGAAAGAGAGAGAGAATAAGTAAAACATGGCACATTCCTTACCTGTACAGTAAAATGCTTTATGTTCCAATATGTGCCATGCTAACCATACCAAAAAATGCTGCTATATAGTGTCAGTTCAAAAGCTAACTTATCCAAACTCCTAAAGCCAAAAACAACATGTATGTCTGTTTTTAAAGCCTAATCTGTGTATTCAGATAAAATCTAAGGGTCCTGAGACAAATATTTATGTAGACAATTTAAATTCTATCCAACAGCAAAAGCCCTATAACAGATGGATTAATCTGTTAATGTGCCCAAGCCCCCAAAATGAGAGTTCAATAATACAATTAAACTACATATTTGCAAATACCAGTAGTATTTCTGTAATACATATTAAGAAACTGCATCTCATCATAAAACATACAATATGTACAGGGCACTTAAGAGAAACTGGATAAGCTGCAGAAGAAAACTGTTGGGTGGTATTTTCAGCAGGGCCTGGTATATAGTTCAGGCTGAACCAGGGAAAAGAACTGTAAAACACAACAACAAAAAAAGAAAAACCACTGTTAAATAAAGGTAATGGTTCCTTCCACCTAAACTGAGAAGTGCCGATAATATAAACAAATGTATACTACACAGCACTGTTATCTTGCTTGTGTCAGAGCTGTCATCAATTTAGATACCAAGAGTTATGGAGGGGGGAGAAGGGAGAAGATTTAGATATAGGGCATTAATGCATCATTATTAACAAACCTACAAAGATTATGGGATAATTTTGCATGCAAAATTATGTCTCAAGAGGATAATATTAAGTATCAACATCTTGCTAAAATTAGTGCATTTGCAACATTTCTGGCAAACTAAAATCCTCTTGAATTTATTGTGAGACACCGGATAGAAGATCTGCATCCATTAAAAAAAAAGTCATGCATCTGATCCTCTGATTAAAAAAAGACTATTTAAAAATAAAACTACAATTTAAAAATAGCAATGAGGCCCCTCACCAGTTAATTTTCATGCGTCAAGAGTATTTTTTTTACTGCTGCTTTGATAGAACCATGAAATACTGCATGAATGTGTAGAAACGAAAGAAAAAGAAACAGACAAAAGAAACAAACATTAACCAAGGAACCTAAATAGTCCCCAAATCCATTATTATTAAGAGTTCCTTCCAAATTCAGCTATCTCAGTTTTATCGGTTAAACACTATTCCTTACCGTAGACTTTGTGTCTATTGTTCTAAAACACTGACCAAGAAGCAACGGCATAATGTAAGAGCTAAAACCAGGGTGAATGGTGACAAAAGGGTTGAGTACATCAGTTATTTAGTGGAGGCAACATTAATACAGCATACCATACCAGTAATTACCAGTAATATACTAATAGATTCTGTAACTAAATAGTTCTGTAATTCTAATAATGTACTCTCTAAATATTTGTTTCAAAACAAATCCAAAAAAATTACTATGGTCTAAAAATATTTATGAAATCTTGTTATATGATATACTGTATTATGTTCAGGGCTTGGGAACTATGACATGATATTTGGCCAAAAAGAATTTTTAAAATTATAAGGCTAACTAGTGTTTTGCAAATTACTCACATGATTTGACCCTTGTTCCAAAAGCTATGTTCTACATTTACTTATCCTACATTTGAATTCTGTAAAGTTTCTCTTGATGGTAAGTCATCCTACAACAGGCACACTGACAGAAAATGCTTAATCAAAACACACTCACAAGTTTATCACTACATATATATATATACACTTTAAAACCTTAAAACTGGGCTCATACACTTTAATAGCATGGAGACAGATTTACTGTTATATAGCATGCCTTAATTTATCCATGAATGCAATTTAATTTCTTTAGAAAACCAGAGGAAATTTTTCTAAATTTTAAGGACTAGACATTTCACAATTTTTACAAGGAATGGTTTAAATGTTCACATCAGTATTCAAAGATAGCAACTAAAGTTAACAGTATCTAGACTCTGCTTCCACTGACCAGTTCACCAAGGAAAGGGGAAAGCATTTATACCTTGGTCAGCATATGTTAATAAAATCCAGTAATTTTAACATATTTCAGTGATTTCTTTCACTAAATTTATAGTTACCAAAAAGCAAATAAAGTAGCAGTACACTGGGAACAAACTAAGTATAAAGTATGTCTTAGAAAATTTCACAAAGTGGAATAAAAATAGTGTTGTCTTGTCACAGTGGCTTTTTAAGATCCAAAAACCCTGCTCATTATTTTTCTGCCAAATTACTTTAACAGCCTAAAATGTAAAAAGAGAGAAAATGTAGTTAACAAATGGTTACACCAGGAAAACACTTGGGGGACTTGAGTGCTTGCTGGCCTTTAGTTAATGTCTAGAATCCCCTGTAGCTGCAGAGGACCCACTGTTTTTCAGTCATCTGGAAGAGTTTTGCATTTGCCTTCTCCACTACAAAAATCACACACACAAATAACAGAGAGAAGAATTTATTATTTAGAGATATTCTAGAAAATATAGCAAGAATGAACAAGAAAATCTGGCATAAAACAAAACACCCAGTGCCCATTTGGCACCTAAGCTATAGGAAATATTGAACTTCATAAAAACCAAACCATTGCGACCCTTGGTATACTGAAATTCAATGTGGGATTATTTTTTAAAGTTATTGGTAAGAAGAATCACTAAGAGGAATCACTATGGAAATAAAACCAACCTGGTCACATTTATTCAAAATAGAAACATCATCATGCATTTATTTGAAGGTTTCTGTGTAAATGTTCATGAAGTGAACCGTTCACCTTCAGGACTTTTATATAAAACAATATTAAATTAAGTACATGTATCTTAAGGAATTACAATTGGGGAAGTGATTTTAATGAACTTAAAATGTTTTAAAGTAATGCAAAAAGTTAAATATCTTATAAAAACAAATCAGATTTTGAATTTTAAGTTAGAAAGCCTTCATGTAAAAAATATGGACCACAGTATAACAAGGGTTTCAAAATGTTAATAGCTTAGATTTTTTAACATGCTACTAATGCTCACTCTAAAACTACACTGAGGTAGATGGTCATCATAGGATGCCCACATAGGTAGTTAAACAAAGCACAAACCTTCTGCATATGGTACGACTATCAAAGCTCTGTCAACGAATACAGTGTTTGTCAGATGCTGTGCCACAACTGCTGAGTCCGGATCATGGAACTTAACAAAGCAGACTCGGGAGGAGACTGGTAAAGGCGAATCACTAGAAAATACACAGATAACATAAAGAGGAAATTATAAGCAAAAACACAAATGAATGACTTACAAATACCTGCATTCCAAAAGTATAAGAGGCAGAGAAATACATAACCCCACACATATTAACCAGTTCAAAAATACATGGCGTTTTTCAATAAAGTACTATCCAAAGGACGGACTATATAAAATTACACCCAGAACAATCACTGTTTAAATTCATAACACATCAAGTTAAAAACAGTCTGAAACCAGTCTGAGTCTGAACAGATCACAAAAATGTCAACATTTATTTCATAATATCAATACCAGGCATTTTAAAATACAAATAGCAAGTAACTAGCTTTGGCTTGGAAAACTTTTCATTATGGCTAGCTTTTTAAGAGTTAAAAACAAAAATTTTCCATTTCAGGGACATAAGAGTATTATGGTCAAGTATATCTATTTGACAATCAATGAGTTTTCTTGACCTGCCTACTAAATGCCCTGTCCTCCTTCATCTACAGCTAATTAAAACTGCCAGGCATTATTATAAATAGTTAAGGGTCTCTTAGGGCAGTTTCACACAGAAAAAAATTAAGCACTCACGGGAATACTACTACCCCCCAACTATTACCCCAAATTTTAATTAACAAAAAGTCACTTTCCTTGGTAACTTGTTTATGTAAAACAAAAACAAGCTAAGGTACAAGCAACAGTCGCTCTAAGCAAGATACGATTAGGAAGGGAGCAGAGCTGTTTTTTAAAAATGTAAGACCGTTAAATTTCTGCCATTAAACTTTTTGTGGAAGGAAAGATTAAATAAGGTAGGAGTTTCTCTGCTCTCTAACACTAAACCAAAAGCTATTTGAAAATCAATGAACTAAAGTAATAACATTATCCCAGGTTTATATTAGAATCTTGGAAGGGGGGGACTATAATTAAATCAAGATCTCTGATGAAAGAAGTACTGAATGATGCCATCTTTAATTCTCCCTGATGATTTTAATATGCACCCAGTGTAAAGAATCACTGCTTTGTTTAACAAGCCAATTGTATCTTGAGACTCAATAATGAAGAGGGAAATCCTGTAATACTTTTGAATTATTAGAAGAGGGTAACTGACAACTTTTCTACATAAACGAGATTTTCATGTATACATAAAAATTGGATTACATCAGATTGGTCACACTAAGTGTTTCAGATTAAGTGTTGTTGAAAAGAAATATTTTCTTATAATTTGGGCACAATATGAAGATAAAAACTTCTTACCAACATCAATCTATAATCTGAGAACTCTATAATCTGAGAACTCTAACCTCTTAGAATGTAAGTTTTCTTAAAGGCATTGCTCTTATTAGCACAGATGCTAATCTAGGTTCAAAGCAAAGCTGTCAATGTATGTACTGAAATGGATTTAAGCCATATTGCTAGACAAGTTTACTGGAAAATGTTTTTTGAAAGGATACTATTTTTTTAAATGTCAAGAATCACTGTTCTGAAATTTAAAAATGTGCACCTAGTATAGTGAAAATAAAGCTTTTTCATCATTAGTACTAGAACTACATAGCTCTGACAGCCACATTTTTACAACTAAATCAAAAAGCTCTTTAAATGCTATTTTACATTCTAAAGTGTAAGCACTTACATTTCTTAAAAAGTGACCCTACTATACATCTCTACCAATGACCCAATTTTGTTCCTATTTGCAGGCCAGGTATAGAGATGTAGACATAGGGAAGGGACATGTAGACATGGGTGGGGACAGTGGGATCAACTGGGAGAGTATGACTGACATATACATAATGCTGCTGCTGCTAAGTCGCTTCAGTCGTGTCTGACTCTGTGCGACCCCATAGATGGCAGCCCACCAGGTTCCCCCGTCCCTGGGATTCTCCAGGCAAGAACACTGGAGTGGGTTGCCATTTCCTTTTCCAAAGCATCAAAGTAAAAAGTGAAAGTGAACTTGCTCAGTCGTGTCCGACTCTAGTGACCCCGTGGACTGCAGCCCACCAGGCTCCTCCATGCATGGGATTTTCCAGGTGAGAGTACTAGAGTGGGGTGCCATTGCCTTCTCTACTGTAAAACAGCTAGTAGGAAGCCGCTGTATAGCACAGGAGCTCAGTTCGGTGCTCTGTGACAACCCAGATGGGTGGAATGGAGATCCAAGGAGGAGTGGGTATATGTATACACATAGGTGATTCACTTTGTTGTACAGCAGAAACTAACACAACATTGTGAAGCAATTACACTCCAATTAAAAAAAGTGACCTCTACTATTTCTATTGTCATCTAACTGAAAGAAAATGTGACTATCAAATATTAGGTTATTAAAGAATATAAACAACCAAGAGTTCTTTCTAAAAAATTAGGAAAGTATGCCTACATGCCCCCAATATATTTCCATTTAGTGATCTTAAAATGTTCACGTTTTTCTACCCACTCATGTATGAGCAACATTATTTGACTACTCTATTTATACCTATAAGTGGTGGTGAGGTAAAGATAAAATATGAACAATTTAAATATTATGGGAAAGTACAATAAGAACACAGAAGGGCAAATAATTCATCTCTCCCGACTTGAAATTGTTGTGTAAAACCACTGTCATTTGGTCCTGCAGTTTATACTGTCACATTTTCTCAGTTAAAATCAATAAAAGAGACGTTAAGAACTGACATCGGAAATTCATTTTCCCACCCTTAGGATTTTGTGCAAGTACCACTGCTAAAAATATGACTGTTAAGAATTAACATAGAATTATGTTTAAAAATTAAACATAATTTACCTTTAAGAATATCCTTACCTTTAAGAATTAATATAGAAGAGGCAGTGCAGTTGAAAAGAACTGAGGAACAAGATAGGGAAAAGGAAGCCTTGTGTGATGCTTTCATCATCTAAGAGTGGTGGTGGTATTGTGTCTAGTTTCTTAGTGACCTCTGAGGCTTGTTTCAGAATCTTCTGGGATGCACACATAAAATTCAGATGACTGTTACCACCTCAAGCCCACTGAATGTGAGAATCCTTTTCATAGGAAGGTTCTGATTCTTAACAAGATCCTTAGCTGATACTCATGACTGCTAAAGTAGAAATTCTGGTCTGGGTCAATTCTTTCAACCTCAACCTCATCTTAATATTGAGCTAACCATTTCAGAACAGAGAATTTTGTGCTTATAAACAAAGTTATCTCTTAAGCCTCACAAAACAGCAAGTCTGTGACAAAATTAACAACTCTGTTGACCTCACATCCTCCTTCCCTCATGTGTTCTTTAGTTCTAAAAAAAAATAGTAAATTGTTACATTTCGTTTTAAATATCAACTTTATATTTTAAATTAACATTTTTTAAAGAGAAATTATGTTCTCTCCCTTACCTAACTATACTAAGTCAGTTATATGATCATTAAAGTTATCTCTTTTTGGTCCCTGAGAAGTTAGTAATGGATTTATCTGCAGTGTAACAGAAGTCTTCAGTTATTGAGTGCCATATGCTTCTCAAGGATCATTACCTGATAAGCACTCCAGTGACTTTCTCCACTGATACCCCACTAAAATCAAACATTTGAAGAATACCTATTAGGTGTAAAAGAATGATTCCATTCACAAGTTGCTTGGCTTTGAAGGAAATCATGATGAAGTGGTAGAAAAGAATCACATTAGGCTTCAAATACTAGTTCTGACACTAATAGAAATCTATGTGAATTTCAGTTCACTCATTTGTAAAACAGGATACAAGGCTTAGTTCCTCTGTATATATAAGGCTATCATACTGAAAAGGGATAAAATACTACATTATGAAGACAGGTCGTATCACCGCGTGGAATTATAAGTTAGCAATTTCTGGCGTAAAAGAACCAAGAAACAGGTGGATTTGATAATAAAATAAAATAAGGGGAGACACCTTCTTGAGGTTCTCAGTGAAATGTTTGTGATCCCAGGAATTTTCCCCACCAACAGGAATTTGGGGCTAAAATTAGAATTTCAGTAGGTGTGGGTCAGAGCTCAGTCACATAATACTTTTAAAACTGCCCCTCAAGAGATGTTGATGATCACAAGGAACCTTATTTTAGAAGACAGAGGAGTTAAACTTGTCAGTTGGTGAACAGCTCCACAAAGAAAAAGCAACTAAATTGAATAGAGAAGGCAGGGACTGGTTGCATTTTTATTAAGCGTGAATCGGTGATATTTGAACAACAAAGAAAGAAAGCATGTCAGAGTTTCAGGTGGATATGAACACCTTCTGGGAGAAACACACACCCATTAAAAAAAAAAATCAAGTAACAAATGTATTTACAATCAACAGAATTTCAAGTTAAGTCATTTAATCTTATTCTATGAGTAAGAGTAAATTTTTGGAATACTTCTGGAAAGATGAACCCCTTTTAGACTATTAGGACTCCATAGCACATTATCTGCAACAAACTACTACTGAAAACTTTAGGGAGCTTAAAGAAACCATCAATAAAATATTTCCAAATTGTGCAGGTTGGATTAGCTATTAAGACTTAAATTAGTTAAAAAAAACACACAACTATATATTCATACACATATTAATATTAAATGAACAAAAGGATCTACATTCACACTATTCAATTTGGAAAGGCCACTAAAGTAATGTAAAATTCACTACATTATAACCTTACATATTTTCAGAAAAGAAAATGATCTGTACATGGGCACACATATGAAGGAGTCAGAGCAAAAATATGTCAATATTTATTCTTTCCAATGTAGGAAAAAAATCCTCTTAATGCAGAGCACCCCAGAGATCAAGTTACCTGAAACACACAACTCTCCTGGTTAGGATGGAACCACTCCACTGACTACAAATAAAAAAGCCAGTCTGTTCTATTATGTCTCCCCCTTGAGACAACAGACAAGGGAACATCCCACACTTGTCATCTTTTTATGACAGTATTATAAAAAGAACATTTCCCAAAAAAACCATTTCACAGTCAGCAACTCTAAAAAAAAATTCCTAATGACTCGGGGGACTGGACATAATTTTCTTATAAATAAGTCCGGCATCTCATACACTTTCAGAAATAACATGATTACAATCAAGTAATCAAGAATAATCAAATGTGTCACTTTCATTTCCTGCCATTTTACCATTAATACTACTAACGATAAAAGGAATGTTGAGAGAAACTAACAGCAAAACATCGAAAAACACCCGTTTCCGTAAGTTCTTATTATGAAAGCCATTTGTCCTTCATTTTCAAAATAAATACCTGTTTAAAATAACTTCAACAAAAAGTCTGTTCCTAGAATTCTGCACTTCATGTAAATTAATTAACTCTAAATCTCCTTCCATACCTATAGTACTCCCAAATTAAAGACAACACAGCACTTGAGAACATTATTATCTGAAAATACTTTAAGGAAAACATGAAGAAATACAGTAATGAATACCGACTGCAGTATGATCAACTTAAATCTGTGCACAGATATATTATGCCCAGGTTATTGATTTATTACATCCACAACAGTGGATTCTTTGAAGATTCCAATCTCCTGTTTAGTACTTAAGCAGCATCATAAAAAACTTATGGTATAGCTGGAACTGAGTACCCACTGATAGTAAAATCTGAATTTTCACTCTTCCCAAGGAGCACTGGACTGTTTTAGTATTTCAAATTTTTGCTCTAGTATTTATCACATCGTATTATAGCTTTTTTTTTTTTTTTTTACAATTATTGCACTCATTTAACACATCTGTGATAAAAATAAGAACTGTAAGACAACAGGATAAAAACAAAAACCCGTATACCCCCAAATTAAAAAAATTAACGTTCTAAAAAATTCCTTCTGAAGAACAATTCTAGAATATAAAAAATGTGTACGTTAAACAAAAGAAAATATGAGGTTTCAGCTGTAACTCTTCTCATTTTAAAAAGTACTCAGGCTCACTGTGGAAGGAAATGGCAACCCACTCCAGGATTCTTGCCTGGAAAATCCCATGGACTGAGGAGCCTGGTGGGCTACAGACCACTGGGTCGCGAAGAGTCGGACACGACTGAGCGACTTCACTTCAGGCTCACTGAATGTCTATCAGAGTATTAACTGACAGACATTAACTGAATTATGTTCAATGGGCCAGAATCATTTAATATTTAGCAGTAAGCTAACAGTGTATAAAGTTCAATATCAAAATAACACAAAAACAAAAATTTTTGTTACTTTTCAAAGAATTCAAAAGCTTTTTTTTTTTTGGAGAAATTAACCTATACAAAATACATAAAATGGAGTCTGCATTGCTTTTAAGGGCCCCCAAAACGACCACGCAGGCACAATTTAAAGAGAAAAAGACAAACAAAAAAAACACACGAAGATTAGAAACCAGTTGTCTCCTAAACCCCCAAAGCCTGGCCCTGCCTCTCTGTATCAGTAGTAGGCCTAATGCAGATTTCTTTCTTAAGTTAACCCAACAGCCAACCTCAACTGAAGCAGCCTAGCCCAGGGAGGCATAGACAAGGGCCTGCAGGAAATGGTATGGGTAGGCCCAGGCTGGGGAGGAGTTAGCAAAAACCGTGATGGTGGACGATACTCACTCAGGCGGGAAGAGGCGCAGTTCGTCGATCTTGCCTAGGAAACCGAAGAGGGTCCGCATCTGCTCAGAGCTAGCGCTCGGGGAGACATTAGTCACCTGGATTACCTCGGTGCCGCCGCCTCCGCCGCCGCCGCCTCCGCCCCCCGGCCCGCCGCTGGGGCCCGGGCCCGCACTGCTGGGGACGATGGTAGTGTTGCTCATGGCGCTGCTCGCGTTCTCGCTCCTGCTTTAACACACCAAACACACAACAAACAGTGAGAGGGAGGGGGAAGAGGAACCATTCGCCGGAAAAGACACAGGACGGTGTCCGAAGCTACAGCTGCTCCTGCTGCCGTCGCCGCCGTTTCTCCGCCCCGCCGCTCTCCCCGGGAAGGAAGAGAACGCGCGAGTTCGAGACCACGAGAAAACAAACGGCCGCCCCCACCTCGCCTCCAACCACCTCACTGGCGGCCCGAACTTCCCACAATGCCTTGCGGCGCACGGGTGCGTCACCGTCGGCCCCGCCCCCTGCTGGCCCAGCAAGCCGTGCTCGAAACCGGAAAATAACGCGAGAAGGGGCTGCAGTCTAGAGAAAGGCCTTAACTCCATCCCTCTTCGCTCCTTCCCCCCGCCCCATTCCTAAAAAGAGGAGAAAGGTGGAAGGCATTAACTTCTTTTTTTTTTTTTTTTTAAAGCACGCCTCCACTCCCCGGCAAAAACTGCACTCTTAAGCAACTATTCTTATTTAAAATGCCCACGGTATTTCTTTGTACAGAGTATCTTCTACAGATTTGGTCAGTTACTAATGAAATTTAACCCTAGCTATCAAGATTTTCCTCCCCACTCCTATAAAATTTTCTCTTTACTATACACACATCCTTGTAATACAAAATTTGCAACGAATTTGCTTTGGCACTAAAATCCTCAGAAAAAGATATATTAATGTTACACTCACTAGTGCTTTAACAAATTCACTTTTTTAAAGAATATTTTACAGAACCCAAATATGTTCAAGCATGTTATCTAAAATTTCTACAGAAGAACCTCCTTTACATGCATTTCTTGCTTAAAATAATTTTGATCATAAAAAGATCCTTGCCTAATTCTAATAATTTTGATCATAAAAAGATCCTTGCCTAATTTTTCAACCTCATGTGATACTATTTTCCCACTTTCATCCAGTGTTATCTAAAGACTTGCAGCTCCCCAAACCTGACAAAATCTTTTACTTCGCTGTGCCTTTCCACAAGTTATTAATGACCTCCCTCATTTTATCTGTTATCCTTCATAAGGCTTTCCTCACCTCACTGCCACAACTTCCTCAAGCAGAGTTAGGGTTTCCTTCTCTCCACTCAAGGACAGAGGCACAAAAATATTTGTTATATTGACATGTATTCCCCTGCCAAAAGCTCCCAAGTTTCCTGGGTCAGTTTAGGATCTAGCACAATGTCTGTCACACAGCCAATGCTCAATAAATGTGTTGAACACACGCACAAATAAGTGTTAATTAAATAAGTATCATTTATTCTGGCAATTGTTAATTACTTGATCCTAAATACTCCTGGAGGCCAAAATCTGAGGACTTACAGATTATTTTTGTTAGTAAATACTTCTATGGAATAATGCAACTGAGAGTGTGATTTGTGCTAGATTAGAAACTAAAGTTATTGAGATTTGGATGTAAAGCCAACTGGCTAGGTTTACTTACCAGTTAAGCCATTTCTCCTAGCTCTTATACAAAGGGAATGGTAAGTTGACCATAAGTCTGGCAAAATTACTAATTACAACTAATTATTATTGATGCTTTTGAACTGTGGTGTTGGAGAAGACTCTTGAGAGTCCCTTGGAGTGCAAAGAGATCCAAGCAGTCCATTCTAAAGGAGATCAGCCCTGAAATTTCTTTGGAAGGAATGATGCTAAAGCTGAAACTCCAGTATTTTGGCCACCTCATGCAAAGAGTTGACTCATTGGAGAAGACTCTGATGCTGGGAGGGATTGGGGGCAGGAGGAGAAGGGGACGACAGAGGATGAGATGGCTGGATGGCATCACTGACTCGATGGATGTGAGTCTGAGTGACCTCCGGGAGCTGGTGATGGACAGGGAGGCCTGGCGTGCTGCAGTTCATGGGGTCCGCAAAGAGTCGGACACGACTGAGCGACTGATCTTGATCTTGATTCATTACTAATTACAACATTATTAATGTCTATCTGTTAATATAAAACATGTCAAGTAATTTTCTTATTTTGAATAGTACATATGTAACCGCCAAATACAGAGTCTTATTTGACAAAGTTAATCAGTGTATCAGTACCTACAAAACGGAGGCTGTAGCAGTGACCTGGTCCATGCAACAAATCTAAACCTATGTCTGCCTGCACTTAGAGGAAACACCTGTTAAGGAAAACTAACATACAAATTCGCAATCTTCCAACTCAGTTTTAGCTAGCTTTCTTCGTCCTAGAAAATAAGACCTGCTAGCTTATGAGGAAATTCTCCACCTCTTGACCAGTATCTCTTCTCATCCCTATAAAACTCCCTGTTGTCCAGAATCCCTTGGGAAGAGCGCTCCATGCTTGTCAGGCACTGTTTTCCCCCAATCCGTGGATTGTTTTCCCTTGAATAAATGGCATTAAACTCCTTACTAAATTGTTTCAGTTTTGTCACTTGACAAGTTTAACTCTCATTAGAAGTGGGTACCATGTACCAAGGCATGCTACAATGTTCTATGACAAAAGGACAAATAAATACAAGGGATGGGTTCATGGTTGGCCTTTTTTTTTTTTTTTTTTTAAATGTTAACATCTTTTTATTCTTTGCGGTGGATACACAGAAATCTTTTCTATTATTCCACAGTTTTCTGTAATGTTTGACATGTTATATAATTAAAATTACACATTCAGGCCAAAAAACAAAAAAACAAAAACACACACACAAACCATATAGTTCTGTGATAAGATAAATCTCTTACATCATCAGAAGCCAGGTTATACATAAAAACTTACTGGACATACAGATAGACGGTGCTTCCAGATGCGAAACAGAGTGGCAAAAATGAATCATTCTAATGAGGACTCCTGCGTATTTTATTTTCAAATTATCTAGCAGCTAAAAACAATACTGGACTTAGAGCCAGAACACTGGCTTAAGTTAAAATACTACCTTGTTATTAATTAAGTGTGACTTGAGGAAATTTCACTTCACTTTTAAGAACCTACTTCAGTCAGAAGCTGAGTAAGGAGTTGAATTATAATTTTGAAGATCCTATTAGGTCTAATAGATTGAATAACTACATAATTACCTTGTGTTATTATTGTCTGTTTCCCATAGAAATGAAATAGCTAAAGGCAAATAACTAATACATGAAAGGAAATAACAGATATATCCAATATATACTAATTTTAAATCACTTTAGACTCATTTAGGCTCCCAATTAAACACAACTCCAGCTGGAAAAGAATCCCCCCTTGCAATGCAGGGGACCTGGGTTTGATCCCTGGGTTGGGAAAATCCCCTGGAGAAGGGAACAGGCTACCCATTCCAGTATTCTGCCCTGGAGAATTTGCAGAGTCGGACGCAACCGAGAGACTTTCACGTCAAAAAAAAAGTACAGAACCTGGAGACAAGTATCATGCCTGTTTTATTTACTTTAACCCAAGGATCATAAAAATGTTAACAAAAACAAACAAAAAAAACCCTCACAAATTCCTTCAAATATTATGTTTCAGGATTTTCCCAGCCCCTAGAAATACAGCAAGGAAAAAATTAGGCAATGTTTCTGATCTCATGAAACTCCAGCTTCAATATGGCAAACTCTCAACAAACAAAAAACAAAGACGGAAGAGAGTAATGTGCTGTGGTGAAAATAAACCAAGATAGGACTTCCCTGATGGTTCAGTGGCTAAGACTCCACTCTTGTAATGCAGGGGGCCAGGGTTTGATCCCTGGTCAGAGAACTTGATCCCAGAAGCTGCAACTAAGAGTTCACCTGCTGCAACTAAATCCCGCTTGTGGCAACAAAATCAAATATCCTACATGCCGCAACTAAGACCCATAGCAGAAAAATAAATTAAAAATAAATATATATTAAAAAAAAAAAACATGACAGAAGATGGGGGAGGTGTTATTTGAGCTGAGACTTTATTAAAATGAGGAAGCAAGCCATCTGAATTTCTGGGGGAAGAGCAATCTGAGCAAAGGAAATACTGCTGCTAAGTCGCTTCAGTCGTGTCCGACTCTGTGTGACCCCATAGACGGTAGCCCATCAGGTTCCCCCGTCCCTGGGATTCTCCAGGCAAGAACACTGGAGTGGGTTGCCATTTCCTTCTCCAATGCATGAAAGTGAAAAGTGAAAAGTGAAAGTGAAGTCGCTCAGTCGTATCTGACTCCTAGCGACCCCATGGACTGCAGCCCACCAGGCCCCTCCATCCATGGGTTTTTCCAGGCAAGAGTACTGGAGTGGATTGCCATTGCCTTCTCCGAGCAAAGGAAATAGGCAATTAGAAACTTAAGGATGAGAACAAGTTTGAAGCTTTCAAGGAAAGTAGGAAGAATCTTTTCCTTTGTTGATTAAATGCTTTACAACTTATATTTCACAGAGAGACTGGTAAAAAGATCCTTTCAGCATCATGTGGGAACTGCAGTGAAAGAAGCATGAAAAGGGAAGAGCCACAGCTCATTTTGGGGAGTGAGTTTGGGAAGGCTTCCCGTTATATTTGATTGATGAATATGGCTCAAATGGTAAAAGAATCTGCCTGCAATGCACGAGACCTGGGTTCAATCCCTTGGTCAGGAAGATCCCCTGGAGAAGGAAATGACAACTGACTCCAGTACTCTTGCCCGGAGAATCGCATGGACAGAGGAGCCCATTGGGCTACAGTCCACGGGATCGCAGAGAGTCATACACAACTGATCTAACTTTCACTTTCACCAATCTTACTAATGCTTAATGCTATTTCTAATCCGAAGCAAAAAGCAACCTGTCCTTTTGCCCTTTCTAGTCATATTATGGCCTATTAGTCATGTTTGGCCTATACATGCATATTGCAGTGCATGATTTCTGATATATTTTTGAAACACGAAAAATAAGACGCCCGATAGCAGGGCCCTATTGCTCACAGGTGGGCAGCTTCTGTTACCACCACACTGCTAAGACAAATTTACAGCGGTGCTTGATTTTGGAAAGAAAGTCTCTCAAAGAATATTACAAAATACTTTATGGAAATTCTCAAAAACAATACCAATCCTCTCAGTCATAAAGAACAAACTTTTAGTTCTTTCCAGTATCAAGGTTCTAAAAGAGCTCATGTATAAAAGAATGACACTAGACCCCTATCTATACCACTCACAAAAATTAATTTGAATGGACTAAAGGCTTAAATGTAACACCTGAAACAATGAAACTACTTGAAGAAAACACAGGAAAAAAAAATACCCTGATGTAGGTCTTAGGAATGATACTCTGGACACCTAAAGCATAAGCAACAAGATAAATAAACAGGATGGACTACATCAAACTCATAAGCTTCTGTACAGCAAAGAAAAGCATCAATAAAATGAAGAGACAACCTACTGAATGGGAGAAAATATTGACAAACCGTATATCTGATCTGAAGGAGTGAATCAGCCCTGGGATTTCTTTGGAAGGAATGATGCTAAAGCTGAAACTCCAGTACTTTGGCCACCTCACGCGAAGAGTTGACTCATTGGAGAAGACTCTGATGCTGGGAGGGATTGAGGGCAGGAGGAGAAGGGGACGACAGAGGATGAGATGGCTGGATGGCATCACTGACTCGATGGATATGAGTCTGGGTGATCTCTGGGAGTTGGTGATGGACAGGGAGGCCTGGCGTGCTGCAATTCATGGGGTCGCAAAGAGTCGGACACGACTGAGCGACTGATCTGATATCTGATAAAGGATTAATATTTAAAATAATACAGAGCACTCCAAAACACTCCATATCTGTTAGAATGACTAGCATCAAAAAGGCAAAAGATAGCAAAAATTAAAGAGGATGTGGCGAAAAGGGGACCCTTGTGCACTACCAGTAAGAATGTAAACTGCTGCAGCCACTATGGAAACATAAACACCATGTTGTGATGCCTGTATCCCCATGTTTATAGCAGCGTTATATACAATAGACAAGACATGGAAGTGCCCCCTGATGGATGACTAGATAAACAAATTATATCTAAAAAAATAAAGAAACAAAACCAAACTCATAAAAAAAAAGAGAGAGAGAGAGAAGATTTGTGGCTATCAAAGGTGGGAGTGAGAGGAGGGAGAATTGGAAAAAGGTGGTCAAGTGATAAAAACTTCTAGTTGTAAGACAAATAATTACTAGGGATGTATGATATAAGTATACTTAACAATGTTGTATGATATACATGAAAGTGGCTGAGAGAGTAAATTCTAAGCATTCTTATCACAAGGAAAAGTTTACTTTTGTTTTATCTTCTATCTATATGAGATGATGGATATTAACCAACTTGTGGTAATCATTTCAAGATATATGTAAGTAAAACTTTTATGCTGTATACTTATACAGTGCTGTATGTCAATTATATGGCAATAAAAGTGGAAAAAAGAACTTCAATAAAGATAGTTCAAAGGAAAAGACTTGTTTAGATGGAAATTCTTTAATTAAAACATAGAATAGCCACAAATATGTATAATAACTTTATCCACTAGACACCATGCTCCCAGTTGGGTAAGTTACCTGTTACTACTAGCCACCTTTGTTTACACTATTTGAGAAGACTGTAGAGTCCTCCAAATTTGACATAATTTTGCAAATCTGCACAAGCCAACAGGTCTTTTACCAAATTAGTTGTTAAGCAGCTCTTTCCCTCTAGCAAATATACTTTTTGAGGAGAGGGAAGACAATGTATTTTTCTCTGTGTTTCTGATATCCAGCAATATTTTACTGGAACAAAGTAAACATTTGATAAAAACTTATTGAGTGTCGTCTATGTCCCCTGGAGATCAAGGAGGGCGACAAGGAGATCAAACCAGTCAATTCTAAAGGAAGTCAACCCCGAATACACATTGGAAGGACTAATGCTCCACTACTTTGGCTACCTGATGTGAATAGCTGACTCACTGGAAGATCCTGATACCGGGAATGATTGAAGGCAAAAGGCGAAGAGGGTGGCAGAGGATGAGATGATTGGATATAAACACCGATTCAATGGACATGAACTTGAGCAAATTCTGGGAGACAGAGAGGGACAGGGGGGCCTGGACTGCTGCACTCCATGGTGTCACAAAAAGCCGGACACGATTTGGCGACTGAACAACAAATGTGCTAGAAACTTTATGCCTTACACAATCCACTCAACAAAAGCTTGGTGAATCAAGGCATTTATTAGCTTTACAAGAAAGTTTGGTTGAGAAACTCAAATTATTTTGCTATACATTTTTCCCCCATAGCTACAGAAAGCAGTAAGAAAAACATAGGAAATAAATTGCTGCTTACAAACTAAAGTTAAAAACTTAAAAAAAAAAACACACAAAAAAACTTACCTACAGACCTATTTTGTTTCTCTGCTTCAGGAAATTATACAACTGAATTTTTCTTCTATTTATAATTCAATAAACTAGATAACTGTATAATGATTAACATCTATCTTCAAGTCAAAATTGTAAATCCCATGCTCCCTTTTCAGAGACAAAAGGATACGTTAGCATTAGGGATGGATGTACACACACCAGAGTAGGAAAAGTCTACTACTACTGCTACTAAGTCACTTCAGTCTTGTCCAACTCTGTGCGACCCTATAGACTGCAGCCCACCAGGCTCCACCGCCCCTGGGATTCTCCAGGCAAGAACACTGAAGTGGGTTGCCATTTCCTTCTCCAATGCATGAAAGTGAAAAGTGAAAAGTGAAAGTGAAGTTGCTCAGTCGTGTCTGACTCTTCCTGACCCCATGGACTGCAGCCCACCAGGCTCCTCCGTCCATGGGATTTTCCAGGCAAGAGTACTGGAGTAGGGTGCCATTGCCTTCTCCAAGGAAAAGTCTACTTACTCCCAAATCAAATCAGATCAGATCAGATCAGTCGCTCAGTCGTGTCTGACTCTTTGCAACCCCATGAATCACAGCACGCCAGGCCTCCCTGTCCATCACCAACTCCCGGAGGTCACTCAGACTCACATCCATCGAGTCAGTGATGCCATCCAGCCATCTCATCCTCTGTCGTCCCCTTCTCCTACTGCCCTCAATCCCTCCCAGCATCAGAGTCTTCTCCAATGAGTCAACTGTTCACATGAGGTGGCCAAAGTACTGGAGTTTCAGCTTCAGCAGCATTCCTTCCAAAGAAATCCCAGGGCTGATCTCCTTCAGAATGGACTGCTTGGATCTCCTTGCAGTCCAAGGGACTCTCAAGAGTCTTCTCCAACACCACAGTTCAAAAGCATCAATTCTTTGGTGCTCAGCCTTATTCACAGTCCACCTCTCACATCCATACATGACCACAGGAAAAACCATAGCCTTGACTGGGCGAACCTTTGTTGGCAAAGTAATGTCTCTGCTTTTGAATATACTATCTAGGTTGGTCATAACTTTCCTTCCAAGGAGCAAGCGTCTTTTAATTTCATGGCTGTAGTCACCATCTGCAGTGATTTTGGAGCCCAGAAAAACAAAGTCTGACACTGTTTCCCCATCTATTTCTCATGAAGTGATGGGGCCGGATGCCATGATCTTTGTTTTCTGAATGTTGAGCTTTAAGCCAACCTTTTCACTCTCCACTTTCACTTTCATCAAGAGGCTTTTTAGTTCTTCTTCACTTTCTGCCATAAGGGTGGTGTCATCTGCATATCTGAGGTCACTGATATTTCTCCCAGCAATCTTGATTCCAGCTTGTGCTTCTTCCAGTCCAGCGTTTCTCATGATGTATTCTGCATATAAGTTAAATAAACAGGGTGACAGTATACAGCCTTGACGAACTTCTTTTCCTATTTGGAACCAGTCTGTTGTTCCATGTCCAGTTCTAACTGTTGCTTCCTGACCTGCATACAGATTTCTCAAGAGGCAGATCAGGTGGTCTGGTATTCCCATCTCTTTCAGAATTTTCCACAGTTTATTGTGATCTACACAGTCAAAGGCTTTGGCATAGTCAATAAAGCAGAAATAGATGTTTTTCTGGAACTCTCTTGCTTTTTCCATGATCCAGTGGATGTTGGCAGTTTGATCTCTGGTTCCTCTGCCTTTTCTAAAACCAGCTTGAACATCTGGAAGTTCACGGTTCGCATAGTGCTGAAGCCTGGCTTGGAGAATTTTGAGCATTACTTTACTAGTGTGTGAGATGAGTGCAATTGTGTGGTAGTTTGAGCATTCTTTGGCATTGCCTTTCTTTGGGATTGGAATGAAAACTGACCTTTGCCAGTCCTGTGGCCACTGCTGAGTTTTCCAAATGTGCTGGCATACTGAGTGCAGCACTTTCACGGCATCATCTTTCAGGATTTGGAATAGCTCAACTGGAATTCCATCACCTCCACTAGCTTTGTTTGTATTGATGCTTTCTAAGTCCCACTTGACTTCACATTCCAATTCACATTCACGTACTCCCAAATACTTGTTTTAATTTATGTTGTCTGTCAATAGCAGACATTCCATATCCACATTATAAGACTGACAGAGTACTTTGAAATGTAGGCAAAAATCTGTATTTTTTTCATTTTTCAAAGCTTTGTTTATGATTAACATAGAGGGAAGAGTAGAGCATTAAGATACTATTGCTTATATCTATATGCACAGTACTCTTAGCTGTAGTCTATACACATTGTTTGGAAAAATCACAGTCAATTTATTTGTAACAGATTTGTTTGGCTTTTGGAATTGAATGGGGTCAACAGAAATATTTGGAGGGCAAAGCTCTAGGTACTGACTACTCACTACTATCCTCTATGTTTTATAAGATTTTTTAGTCTCAATTGAGAAAAAGGCGGTTTGAGGGACAACTACTTAACCTTAAAAAAAAAAAAGTGAAAAAATGCAGTTATTTACATGTATCTTTATCTAGTAAATAGTTTCAAGTGTTTTAATATCAAAGAGTTTTCCCTGATTAAGGAATTAGACATTTGCACCATCTGAGCTCTTTTCCCCCTTATGCTATAAAATGAACTGTCTCTTTATAAAGGAAATCTTAGGAAACTGATAAAAGCCCAGATGTACTCAACTCAGTAATTTGAAGATCCACATTAACTGTATGCTTTTGAAATACCCTTTAATCCTTACAACATTTAAAAGGTGCTACAGTAGATTAACAATGCAGGCCTAGAGTCAAATCAAAGGAACTCTGCCACCAATTAAGATATTGCAATCTTTAGCTTATTACTTTGTGCTTCAATTTCCTCATTTGAAAAATAATGCCCACCTCACTGGGTTGTGAGGATGAATTCTGGACAAAATGAGAATAATAATGTAAATGCTTAGAAAAAATATCAACTATTATTCCTACTCTAGAATTTAAAAACTTTTAGTTTGAAAAACGGCAACATATCAACCAGAAGAGTTTATTTATATAGTGGGAAGAGTTTCTTACTTAAGAGCTCACATTCTAATATAGGTTTTTGGTGGTATACTCTCTTTTAAAAGATTATAAAGTATTATGGATATCAAACACATATCACAGTGCTCAGCACACAAGTACTCAACAAATGGAATATACCACTAACAAAAAAGTCTGTGTTCAACCTCCTCTTTTTTTAACAGATGAATAATAACAGTAATACTTCTGTCTAACCTTAGAGCATTACTATCAAATGCGAAAATACTTTGTAAGTGGTAGTAAACATGTGAAGTACACTATTATTAGTTGTTCTTTCTCTCTTAAGAGGGTGCCACAAAGGAAACATTACAACAAATTTCAGATTTTCATATTCATTTTGTTCCTAAAGTAGCACTTTACCAATAGTATGCGTAAAAAGATGATAGCTAAACAAAACATTCTCTTTTTGATGAAACACAAATGCTTCATGGAAAACTCCTTCTAGGAAGGGTTCATTACTTGTCTCTATCTTTAGAGCAAGATCACTCACTATTCTAATTTTCAAAAGACAAACAACTCCACATACACTTGATCAATTTTAAAAGTACACTGCTATGGGTCGGAGCAACAGACTATCAAATAACCAAAGCACGGATCGGAAAAATAAAAACGCAAACATTAGGAAAAACATAAAATAAACTGAATTTCTGACACATGCTAACGCTAAAGACCACAATGATTTTTTCCTTCAATTTCCATTTCAGCTACTTTTAATTATGAACAACTATTAGTTTCAAGCCATAATTAGTTCATGTAGAGGTCTAAAGCACGTGGAGACATTGATTAAATTATTCTGAAGGAAGGAACAGACGGGGAAAAGATAACTTTTTAGGAAATGAGCAATCAAAAGAAAAGCAAAAAAATCAGCAGCTCTAAAATGGAAAAAAAAAAAAAATTAAAGCTGTAGGTGTGTGTGTTAGTCATTCAGTTGTTTCTGATTCTTTGCGAGCCCATGGATTGTAGCACACCATGCTTCTCTGTCCATGGGATTCTCTAGGCAACGATGCTGGAGCGGGAGGCCATTGCCTTCTTTACTAAACGTCAGGTAAATTTACTGACAAGTGGAAAACATGTTTATCTCTAGAAAGATGAAAAGCAAAAGCTCTGGTTTCACAGATTTGTATTGTGAGAAGCAAGTATTTAAATGTTCATTAGGATTTTACCACATCCCTCCCTGGTAATAATCAGATCAGATCAGATCAGTCGCTCAGTCCTGTCCGACTCTCTGCGACCCCATGAACGGGTCTGCACGCCAGGCCTCCCTATCCATCACCAGTTCTCGGAGGTCACCCAGACTCACATTCATCGAGTAACTGTGATATTTTAAAGGATGGAAAAAAAATGATTTTAAAAAAGTAGTGGATAGTTGAAGGTATTTTGAAAGTTAAGCTAGCATTTATCTTAATTGCAATTGTGAATATAAATATCCTATCTGCAAATTTACAATCAAATTTTTAAATAAAAATTAGTTGTGAATGTCAACAAACTACCAAATTAATATCTTTCCCCTTATCAGCTTAAGTTGGTATTAAGAATAAAGTCTCAGGAGCCATATCTTGTCTTATAAAAGCTAATGGGGACGTTTGATCATACAGAACAACATTTACCATATATAATTATTGAGCAAATTCGTCTACTAGACAAGTCTAATGTTGACAGAGATAATATAAAGTCAAATATTAAAATAGTGGATTTTGATAAAAATGATTAAAAAATTTATTTGGTATTGATTTTGTATTTGTTAACACAAAGAATGGTATGAAGTACATTCTCAGGTTTACTGTCCTAATTTTATCTCTATTATTACTTTACTACTTTAAGATAAACAAAATCATAAAACCTATACAATTAATGTTAAAATTAAGACTTTAAGTCACAGATTACATTAATCATGGAAAAACAAGCAAGAAAACAGCTATTAAATGTTAGGAGTTAATCTCTAGGGATAATGAATCCACCTGCAATTCAGGAGACCTGCGATCAATCCCTGGGTTGTGAAAATCCCCTGGAGAAGGGAAAGGCTACCCACTCCAGTATTCCTGGAGAATTCCATGGACTGTATAGTCCATGGGGTTGCAAGAGTCCGACACGACTAAGTGACTTTCACTTTCACTTTTCAGGGATAATGGAAACATTTTCAGCTGATTTTAGAAAAAGAAATAATACCATAAGTGCGTCTTATTTAATGACATAAGCAAGACTGCTTTAAAACATCTGTTTTAACTTATTTTCAGCAGATAGACTATAAGCAAACAAAAAACACTAAAAGTAATCAAGATATAAAAACTTAAAAAAAAATCGTACTTCCTCCACTTCATGTGAAAAACAGTAGCAATGTAAAGGCCTCTTTATAAGAGGAAAGTAAAAATATTTTCCTACTTCTAGTGGACTTTTACACTGAAAGTAGAGAAATAGACAACACTTATATAAAAATATTAAACCTCCTAGAACAAATTCACTGCTTCCTGATTCAAAACTAAGAGAAACAAAGGGAGCATACAAAGGATATACACATGAATAATCTAAGTAAAACGCACTGTCTTCAGAAAAAATTACCACACACAGCTCCAGTAAAAATAAAATGCAAGTCAAAGCCACATTTGAAACTGTGAATAAATATGCAAAATATGTACTGCCTTCAAGGAAACAGTATGTTTTCTACCGACTACTTTTAAAAGCTGGCAGTTGTAAGTTTAAATAGAAAACAACTGTCCAAAATGCAATTTTCAAACGAAACTAAAGACATGTAACAACCACCACTGAAGGTGAATATTTAAAACATGACGAGTCCATGTGTAAAATAATTTGCTCTCCATTTTGACAATTTAAACCAATTTATTTATAGACTAAGGGCAAACACAGAAAATTCTAAATAATAAGTATATGAGAATATAAAACATTCAACTCAGAATATTTAATAAGCAATACCTGTTAGGTACAACAGCTTGTCAATAATGACTGTTAAACAGTAGAATGTTTTCTTAATAAATATCTTTAGCATAAAATAGCAGTTCTCATAGATAAGGCAATATTCTGAAAGGTGAACATTATAATGATTCAATATAGGCTAAATCTAAATCTGCCATTTTACAGAAAAAGAAAACTTCCCAGACGTTTTGCCTGCAATCAAATTCACTTAGCTTCTGATGACATTTAAAAAATTGTGCTTAAAAATGTGCACAATTAATGCCATTTTCCTTTGTCACAATTTCTCAATCTGCCTCAATAGATTCATCTTATCAAATGTACCTTTAAACACTGAGAATATCTAACACATAGCAGTGTTCATAAGAATAACACAGCCATGTTTTAACATCTTATTAAATTTTAGTGTTAGTGACAAGCTACTCAACCTTACTTTGATAAATCTTACTTTCTGTTATGAGACAGAACATTATCTTTGGCTGATCTAATTCTCAATATATATTTGACTTCTTCATTTTCTGTTTTCATTTAGCAAAGCTAGAAGAGTGAAACCTTTCATACTTTAATACAATGAATATAATAAATTGTAGCTAGGAAAATTCTGTTATAATGGTAACTATGCAGTCTCCAGCCCTTATACAGGATATACGTTTCACATTGTTTTAATAATTGATATTTTTTTTTAAAGCAAATACTTGAGCTTCAATGCCCATGTTGAAAAAGGATTGGGTTTTTTGTTTTAATGTATTCTTTCGGAAGCGTTACAATTTATATACAGTACTAATTCCCACAAATATAACTATACTTTCTCAATCATAATATTGAGAATATTAATAATTCTCAACAATAATAATAAATAGAACTACACTTTCTCATAAAGTTCAAGTTGATAAACTTTCAGTTTGCATCAATTTGAGACAAAAACCACGATTTTCCTGACTGCATGAGGTAATAATTTTCACCTTTACTTGTTCAATCTGCACCTGCTACACAGGTATAATACATGGTATACTATAAACATATATTTGTTAAATTTTTATACATGTCATTTTATATCTATTGAAATTTACCACAAGTGTGCAGTCACATGGATTTTTCAGAATTACTCTGCCATTAGTTAGAATATGCTTCTCATACAAAATGCAAGTTTCAATATAATACTATAATTAGATGTTAATAATGAAATATTTAACATCAAGTAAAAGCACAAAAAATCCAAAAACTATACCTTGCCTGTAATTTTAAAAAAATGCTGAGCTATAAAAGAGTTTTAAGGGGGAGAGGTGGCTACTGTAAATTTTTACATTCAAGCAACTAATGCTCCAAAGGTAGGTTTCTACACCCTAAAAAAAGAGAAAATAAGAGTTTTCTGTAATAATTATCTCTTAAAACATAATTGAAGTCTTCCTAAAAAGTGTTGGAGGACAAAATTTTGCCAGTTGAAAATGATGAAATAAAAGTCACTAGGCAAATCATAAAAAGGGCTAGGTTCAAATGCTTGGTCACACCACTTGGAGAAACTTGTGACCTTTGGCAAGTTTCTTAATCCCTTCCACCTTCAATTTATTGGGTGTTTATTAGTGATCTTGCAAAAACTACTATGTTCCTTGCTTCAAAACTCACCTTTTCTTGCTTAGGAAGGCTCAGCTTCGATGCAAATGACTCCAGAGAATTAAGAGAAATAATCGAGGGGGTGGGGGACTAGAAGCCAAATTTTACGGTTGGCAAGAACTCGGTAAAAACTGTGTGCTGCATAATTCGTCAGCGGGCCATCATATTACCTTTTAAATATCCTAAAGATCCCCAGCCTAGTTGAGGGGGCTTAGGAGAGTATTTCCTGGTGTATGCTTTTTAAGACAAAATTACTTTAGGCAAAAGAAAAATCTACCACCCAAGGCAATAATACTAAAGATGATGAGTTGTTAATTACATATTGAATGACTCATTAAAGCTTTACATTTCAGATAGAAACTAACTTCCCAAGATAATCGACTTTGAACAAAATTTTCATCTTCCATTCGGAACTGGATGGAGTTCCTTTCCCCACCAAGCGATCAATATTTAAAACTTTATTTTCACTTAATTACTTAAAAAATCGAATGAGAGAGAAATGATTAACCCTAAATTAATGAAAAAGGAGTTAACTTTAAAATCTGTCAAGCAAACTGCCTAAAGTTACACAGCTTGTAAGCTACAGAAGCAGCTTCGATAGAAGCTGGGATTCGAACTCCTATCTCTCGACCTCTGAAGAGCAAGCTTTTCTCGCTATACTCAAGCTCGCGCTTACACTGGGCTCCTCTCAACTGTTTGGCAGAGACGACATTTATTATGAAGCTCTATTATTATTATTTTTTTTTTTTTCCCTTCCCTTCTCTGTGGCCAACCCTTCCATTTCACACTGCCTCATGCTGGGCTTACAAATTCCATGCAACAACAGTCAAGGCGCACTAATGCTAAGAGTCGGAGTAGAGATCAGAAGAACCGAAATCGGCTTTCCTTCCTACGCGGAACGGAGATCTGGCGCCAGCACCACAGGCGACAAACACAGGCAGGGGTCCAGAGAGGCTGCAGACCGCGCCCAGGTCTCAAGTTTTAGTCAAGGCCCACGTTCCGGCCAGACGAGAGGCGCAGAGAAGGTTATCCTTTCCTGACACCCTCGCCGCCGCGGGAGCACAAAAGAGAAGATTGCAGTCGCAGTAATAGTACACACAGTACACTCAACACCGTTCTTCAGCCCGTTAAACACACTTACTTGAGCGAAGTAATTCCAAGACACAAGGCCGGCACCGGCAACGGGTAGGGATCCTCTGTCCTCCTGCCCCAGGCGCTGGCGACGACGACATCCGAGTCGCGCCGCCGAGAGCGAAGGCCCGGCGCACGCCGCGCGCGCTCCCGATAGGGGCGGGGCGACCCAGCGGCGCCACCGTTAAGCGTCACGGGCGGGACTCTGTTGCGGAGCCCCGGGCTTTGAACATGTCGCGGCTGAAGGGGATAGACGGGCGGGATACCCGAGCGGGTTTCCGAACTGAGAGCAGAGACTGCAGTGCCTGCGTACCCCAGGGACTCTTAAAGGCCGCTAGGAAGAGCGGCCAGTTAAATCTGTCGGGCCGCAACCTCAGCGAAGGTAAGTAAGATCCAGAGGTACGACCCGTTTGTCGACCTGGCACAAAGCACTTGCCCCTGGTAGCCTCTCTTTCCTCTGGCCTGGCTTTGGTTACCTTTGGCTCCGTATCCTAGCCAGGATCCCGCTGCTGGAATTCGGGCTTTTATCACATTTCCACTGGTTTGGTCAGCTTGTTCGGTTTCTACTTTTCGTTCCAGGAAATGTCTGGTGCAGGGAATGCGTTGGGGATATGGCCAAAATTTAAACGGGGCCCTTTCTGGGATTCCCACATCCTGTCGGATAAACAACATAATGTTTGACTAAGTTAGCTGTCACATGATGGGCAAATGCTTTGTTTCTTTGATCCTCTGTTCCTCTTAATTTAATCTCTTAGGTCATTTACCAACGCCAAAATTCTGTATTTGATCTGCTCCTTTGTGCATATAGAGTAAATGACACTGTTTCTGTCTGCATGTGGACAGAATCCTAAATACAAGGAATATTTAGCATATTTCCTAAATTGAAAATCAAGATGGATGCCAAACAAAGTGAATTTGGGGCCATCCTGAAAATCTAGTAAAGATCAAATGTACAAATCTGGATACCATGAGTGAATTATGGTCAGATGCTCTTCTGATTTTCTGTTGTGTAAGGGAGGGCGTGGAAAGTGGGGAGAGAGAGATTATTGCCATTATTCCTGTAATGTTTTCCTTTACTTATATTTAGGTTTTAGGCCATCTGGAATTAAAATTTCCATTTCCTTGTAATGATTGCTTTTTTAAAATCGTGCCATGTATACAGTTGACCATGCAAACAAGCACATGTTGAATGAAAGGATATATGATAAAATCTCTGCTCTACTTAGAAAAAGTTTTAATCAATGGGAACATAAATATTTTAAAATTACTGCTGTGCTTGTACACATGCTTATTCCAGAGCCTGGAACTTTCTACATGATACCTGACTAGGGTTCACTTCTTGACTTCCTCAAGGACTCTGCTTAGATAGGTCTTTCCTCACTACTGCTGCTACTACTGCTAAGTCACTTCAGTCATGTCCTATCTATAATAAATTCTTTGTGGTAACATTGTATTCTCTAACCTGTTTTTAATACAGATGTTTTTAATACAGAATCTGTATTCTGTATTTGTTTATTGTCTTATCTGCCCTCTGCTAGAATATTAGTTAGATGTGGTCAGGGACCTTCATTTTGCTCATTGTGTCCTTAGCACTCAAAGTCGTTCTTAGTATGTAGTAGATTCTTATTAAACATTTGTGGAAGGAATAAGTAGATGAGTGAGTTATTCCCAAAAACTAAGTGTGTGCTGAAACGTACTTATTGATTGGACCCAAATAGTTGAGTCTACTAAAGTTTCAGGGAGCAAATGATTTTGATTGTCAAATGTTAAAGCAGCCTTGATTCCTGATATAACTCTGCTTGGTCATATTATGTTTAGATGTAGTTTTTGGTTTTTGGAGTAACCCCCTGGATTTAATGTCTCTGATTTTGGTATCAGAATAATGCTGACTTCATAAAATGAGTTGGGAGTTTTATCTCCTTTATTTTCTGAAAGGTTCTCTAGAATTCGTTTAGTTTCTACTCTAAATGTCTGCTAGATTTCACCAGTGAAGCTATCTGGGCCTAGAGTTTTATTTGTGGGATTGTTTTAAATAGCAAATTCAATGTATTTCATGGATGTAATGTGCGATAACACATTTGCTGTAGCACTGAATCAAGTTAATACCTTCTAGAGCTTAAGTTTAATAGCGATAAACCTGAACTCTTTCTGTTTAACTTGTAGAGACTTACTTGCTATGTCAAAGGAACTGCTGTATTTGCTGCAACAAGAGTAACAATGTTGTGTTGTGTGTCAGATAAAATAGAGAGCAGCTACCAGAGTCAGATATACCTTTCAAATATTCACTGAGAAGCAAGATAGTTTAGCTTTTCCAGGATTTAATCTTATCTAGCTGTGTAACCTGGGACAAATGATACATTCTCTCTGTGTCCCATTTCTCTCATGTATAAAGTGAGAATTGTCATAACACCTGCCTCCTGGAGTTGTTATGGGATACCGGAGTTTGTTCATTTGATTTCCATATCTTCTCTGTTATGGTGATGGTGGCATAAAGATAGAGCCCATTCTTTGTCTTATATATCCAACCACTATGTGCTATGCAGGAAATATATATAATAAATATAGTTGAATAAAGATAAAAGTGAGATCTAATATGAAAAATACATATCCTCTATTCTGTTTTGGAATAAAATCAAACTTTCACTTTAATGTTGTTGTAATTCATTGTAATTTGTTTGATTTACTTGGAAGTTTTTAATGTTTCAGAAATTTCAGTAGATAACTTGAATAGCTGTTATCAACTTATGTACTTAGTATCTCACTTCTTTTTTTCTTTCCTTTTTTTGGTGTTGTATGGTGGAAATAGTGCCTCAGTGTGTTTGGAGAATAAATGTGGATATCCCTGAGGAAGCTAATCAGAATCTTTCATTCAATGCCTCTGAGCGATGGTGGGAGCAGACGGATTTGACTAAACTAATCATATCAAATAATAAACTTCAGTCACTTACTGATGACCTCCGACTCCTTCCTGCACTGACTGTTCTTGATGTAAGTTGATTTATGAGTCTTTTGTTTGAAAAGACTTTGAACCTAAGTTTAGACTTTGAGAAGCAGAAAGCCCATGGTAGAGTGGAAGAAGAATAACAAATTACTGTGTTAGGCATAGCGTCGTGGTTAAGAATGCAGAATCAGAACCTCAGGCTTCCAGTTCCCACTGCAACTTGATAGCTGTGTGATCTTGGGACAGTTACCTCCCTGTGCTTCAGTTTCCATATCTATAAATCGAGACTGTTAGTACTGCCAATCTTTGAATTAAATATGTTAACACATACAAACAGAATTAGAATTAATGTCTAACTAGTGGCTTCTGCTGCTTGTCCTTTTTTTGTTGCTATTATTTTATGATCATTATTATTCTAGATGTTAAAGCAAGTACTAAGGTTATTATTATTATTTTGTTACTTATCTCCAATACTGACTTAAATTATTGGGCTTAAATTTTTGTGGGTTTATTCAGGGACTTTGTTTTTAGTCCCTAGTTGCTATGTCCTGTGGTAAAGTGAAGCATGAGTAGTGTATTTCACAATCCACAGACTTCTATATCACAATCCACTGTTTTCCTTAGGATCACCAAAAAATCTTCCCAGTTTTTGTCTGAAAAAGTTGGATGTCGTCAGATTTCTAGAGAAGTTTTTATTTTCTTAATTTGTAAAGTGAATCAGTTGGTGTCAGTGTTCTCCTTAAGGTCTCGTGTACCTTGAAAACAATATGATTCTGTAAAAACATGAGAGAAGAAATCTTCCTCATTTATTTTTTGTAAATGTTGGCATAATCATACCAACAGAGGGCTATACTTTCTAACCCTCTCGTCTCTCATTTCAGATTGAAATTCCACTCAATGAGGTGGTTTCCTTTTTTTAAATTATAATATTTAAAATTAATGTCTTACCACTCATGATCTCTGAACAGCAATGTGGTCAGTTTCAAACTCTTTTTTCTCTTCTATACTCAGAACAAATTACCAATAGTCCAACAGTACTATTGAATTAGAATAATTAGAGTATTGTCAGCGAATATTTTGCAGTAACAAAGTTTATGGTTATTTATAAGAGTAAGATATTGACTGTGTCTTTTAATAACTTTCAGATACATGATAATCAGTTGACATCCCTTCCTTCTGCTATAAGAGAGTTAGAAAATCTTCAGAAACTTAATGTCAGGTAATATTTAAACTTATTTCAGTATTACTTGTATAAAAGTATAAATCTAATATTCTTTAAAAATTTTTTTCTAACATGTAAAAAATTTTTATATTATCTCAGAAAGTGATTAAATAGGATAAGAATTTTAAGATTTAATTCTCTGATTATGTTATTTTTTGTTTTAGAATTGCCTACATGTTTTCCAGTTTTACAAATTTAAGACCAATTTAAAAAAATACTCTCTATATTTTTTGTGAAATAATTTTTAGTGGTTATTTTCAAAATCTTTGTTGACATCTCAAGTTTTATGTTACTTTGATAGTCTAAGATATATATGTGTTATACAGTAGGAAGAAATTTAAAACAATTTTTTTCATCAGTGAGGAAAATTTCATGTTTTTGATATTAGTAGTTTTCAACCTTTCTGAGGACTCAGATTCCATGGGTATGCCTCTGGTACTCTTTGATAGGTACATGGGAGGCCAGCTAGCTGAGACTCCAGCTGCCTCTGTTTGCCCTTCAGTATGCATTCAGACTCTCAAGAAAAATTACTGCCTTATATGTTATATATACACTGTGGAAAAGGGATTAGGAAAAAAAATTAAAAGGGTTTAAGTATTAAACATTGTTTGAAAAGCTGTGGCTTATAAAATAGGTGTGGTTATTGATCTGTCTAACATAGCATGATCAAGTCTCTGTTTTCTGAAGTTAACTAGTTTGAGGGAGAACAGTTCCTCAAATAATAGTCTTTATTTGATGAAAAACTTAAAATTACCATAAATTAACAAAAGTATCTGTACCCAAAATTGTTTAGGACACTTAGTGAAGATACTTATTGTTTAGTTGTACATCAGAACCTTTTCCCATTGCAAGCCAAAGGCATAGATATCCCCTGCAAAAAGAAGAGAGGGCAGGGTTGAGAGGAGAAGAAAGAGTATGCAGCAGCTGTGGGTGGCTTTAGCTTTAGCTTCTAGCACTTAAGAGTATGAATGTTAGGATGGAGGTAATAGAACAAGAGAGGAAAAGAAGGAAATATATAGCAAAAATTACATTTTTGCCCAACTAGATTCCTGTCAGATATGCAAAGATTACAATTAAGTAACTGACAATGTCAACCAATTTTTAGTGGTTTTTGGTGGTTATTTTAGAAAACATTTTTTGGCATTTTTGTTCCAGCTAGTTTTATTATAATTTAAGGTCATTATTATATGCTTATATTTCCCTTTTCCTGCCTGTTATTTGTGAAGAAACTGTATATGGCTAGACAGTAGAGTAGAATTCCCAAGCAAATAGTTGGCATGAATCTAAGAACAAGTTAAATCATCTCTTAATTATCAAGGAATGTATTATTCTAAGTAACTTGGGACTTCTCCACCAATAAACTGGAATCTCTGCAGGACTAAACTGAAAATAATGATTCAGTACCAATAAAATTGGAGTTGCATATTACACGTTCAACTGGATATGCTAGGCCCTCAAATAGAAATAGCTATTTTTGTTTTGAGTGCTAGATTGAAGCCTAATCCCCATGTAAAATGTGACTTCATTGTAGTGTGTGTATGCGTCTTTGTCAAAATCTTAAAACTCTGATAGAGTGTGAAAATTTAGAGTCCAATGTATTCTTTCACATTGCATGTAAAATGAAGTTGATTAAAGGAACCAATCAAAATTTCACAAATTATATCATTGCTTCAAAATCCTTATTTCTTTGAAACACTCAATTTGATTACATTACTGTCATTTTAATGGGTGTTTTCCTTTTAGGGTATAAAGTTTGATAAGTACTTAAAATTAGTAACCTTACTTGTCTTTTTTTAATGAGCCCAGGTAGTTGATTAGCAGAAATGCCTTGTTAAGTATTTATTTTGTTGTCACCAAATTATTCAGCATTTGTTTTATCAATCAATAGCCATAACAAGCTGAAAATACTCCCTGAAGAAATTACAAATCTAAGAAATCTGAAGGGCCTTTATCTCCAGCATAATGAACTCACTTGCATACCAGAGGGGTTTGAACAACTTTCCAACTTAGAAGATTTAGTAAGTTTTGATTTTGCAATATTTGTATAATTTGGGGCTGGAGGGATTTTTCATTTGGCTGAGAAATTGGATATATGATACCAATCATGAGTACATGGGTGCCTGTTTGTACGACTAGATTATCAGAACTATGTATTATAATTGGATTGCTAAATTAATAATTTCAAATTTCTTTTCCTATGTTTTTCTTCTTCTTTCCTGTTTTTCTTATGATAGAAATTACTTTAGATTTTAATTTCAGAATAGAGTTTTAGAAGGGGCCTGACGATGATGACTTTGCTATTCGGAGGCTTTTGTGACTTAGCAAAATAGAGGAAAGGGGTTTTTAGCATATACTTACCACCCCCCCCCTTTTTATATATATATATTTTTGGCTGCATGGGGTCTTTCTTGCTGCATGCGGGCTTTCTCTAGTTGCAGTGCATGAGGGCTACTCTCTAGTTGCGGTGCTTGGGCTTCTCATTGAGGTGGCTTCTCTTGTAGATTCCCATTACCTCCTCTTAAGCCCTTATGGTCCTTCTGTTCCCTAAGTGTTAGGATAATACCTTTAGGGCCTGCCTTTTCTTGCCTGTTTTCCAAAGTGGCCACATTTCTTGGTGAAATTTTCATTCCATCTGTTCCACATCTTAAATAGAAATAACCATGAAGCAGTACAAATATTATTTGAGTCATATTATTAAGAATAATACAGACAATAGGCACTTTGCTTTATATATAGCTAAGTAGTTTCATCCTGTTACAGATTTTTAAAAAAGTAACATCCAAAGTCACACAACTGCTTAAGGATCAGGATTTTAACATCAGACAATTTGATTTCAAAGTGTATACACTCTTCCCTCCCAAATACCACAGGAGGAGTAAGACTCTACTATAAGCTATCCTATCTGAAAGACTTTAGCTTTATTAGATCAGATGTTCCAATATAAATCTCTAGTCCATGTACTTATTTCATAGTACATTCTTGTTCTGTTCACTGTTACGTGTTTTGAAAAACTCATTAGTGTCATTTTAGCCTTGAAGTTTATTTATTTTTTTTTTTTGAAGTTTATTTTTTATTGAAGGGCAAATTACTTCTTTTACTTATTTCTTTCTTGATATTTTCCCCTATCTGCTCTAGTGGTTGAAATCAAAATTATACTCTCCTTAACCATTTCTTTAGTATTTCTTTGTTTTTTAATCTGATGAGATTGGAAATAAATTTTGGAAAGTAAAAGGTAGATGAAATGAATGGGAAAGAAGGGAGCCATCAGATTTTCTTATAAAATTTAGTGGTAAAAGATAGCAATTGATTAAAAAAAAAGAATCTAGAAGAAGGCTTAATGGAAACCTTATAAACTTTTGTTCTGGGTTCCCAGATATTTATTTTCTTAATAAAAGAATGCTTCAGTTAAGAACTGTGATCTTAAGGACTAATTATCAGATAAATCATAAATGTGAGCAACAATAAATTAAAGCATTAAAAGTATAAGATATGTAATGATTTAAGCTAACAATATTTCTCTTTTTTTAATTTAGAAATTTATTCTGTTTAATCCACAAGCTTTATATAGCTATAGCTTAAAACAAAAACAGTGTGAAAATAAGGCTGTTTCAAATTCTGGGCCCTTCCAATTTTCCAAATACAAGAGCTCTGAAAGTTGTATATACCAGCTGGAACAAGACAAAATTATGAATGGAGTCATGACATTTCATGAAACAAAATTTTACGTAACTGAAGGATCCTTCCTGGGACTAGTTAATTGCCTTTACCAAAAAAAAAAAAAAAAGGAAAGAAAACTATGGAATTCCAGTGTTCTAAATCAACTTGTTACACATCAATATAAACCCACAGTGTCCTGGCAAACAACGTGCTTTCATTTTCTGTCTCATCCTAGAACTCGAATCCTAATTCATTTCAGCAGAGACTCCATAGGCAACAGGAAAGATTGTAGCATTAAAATATTCATTTATTCTTTTGTGGTAGCTCAACAGTGGTCTTATTTCTGGGTAAGAATTTAAGCTAGTAGTATTTCTTAAAGTTGCATACGACTGCTTAGCACAGTGCTAAATAAATATTTATTGAAGAAATGTGTCACATAATAATGATTAATTCATATGCACTGTACTTATTTTGTATCCAATTTAATCATTAACTGCAATAGTTTAATATTTAACTATTAGTAATTCTGTTACTTTAGGTTCTTTAAAATTTCTTAAGAATTTATGAATTAATCTTTATCAGAAACTTTTTATTTTTAGCTTTTGATATTAGAATAATTTTAGATTTATAGAGAAGTTGGAAAGATAGTACAGAGAGTGTCTGTACACCCTTCACCCATCTTAATGGGTGAACATTTTACATAACCATGGGATATTTGTAAAAATTAAGAAATTGACTCTGGTACAATATTGCTGACTAAACTATAGATTTTATAATATTTTCCCAATGTTTTCACTAATGTCCTTTTCTTTTTGTTCCAGGATCCAATCCAGAATACTACATTGCATTTAGTGTCAGTAAATTCTGATATCACAAAATACTTATTAGTAATCTGTTGATTCTTAGACCTTAGAGTATTTGAGTTGTAGAGTATTATGTTGTATGTTGTAGATTATGTGTTATTATTGTAATAATAACAGTATGTTTTAAAAATATGCTGGTATATAATAGCATTTTTCCTTTTTCTATTTTCTTGATTTATTTAGAGTTATAGTTATTTAATGTTAGACTAAATCATAGTCTTCAGAGAACAGTTCCTTTAAGTCATTTTTTTCTTATTCACTGTTGCCCTACCTAATAGTTTAGTGATAGCTGGTGGAATACTTACATTTAATTTGAATGTCGTAAGAAGAATACCTGATACATAGCATTGTCTTTTAAAGGGAGTTGCAAAACAATTGTCATAACTATTTAGAGAAAAAGCAAAGACTTAGAATGCAAAAGTAAGGTATAGGGATTAATTAGGCAGGGTGAATGAGTGAAAACTAAACAGTAGACTTTGTACTTAGTTAAAGCAGACTTACTGTGGTCAGCAGAACCACCAAGAGGGAAGATTTTTTTCCTCCCAAATGAAAATGGCCATATTTTTCAGCCTTACTAGTTTTCTTTCAAGGATTTTTCTTTTTTGCAAAGATGTTTTTCTTTATATATTACAGTTTAACTGATGTATCGTTAAACATTTTTAACATATTGTTAAAATGTATTATTGTAAGTTTTGCCTGATGTATGGTAAATACTCAGCAAATATTGAATGAATAAATGGATTTTTAAAAAACATAATGCAAGATACAGCATGACTTAGTACTAACAGAAACGTTTCTGTAAAATATTTTTGAAATCGATTCATTTTAATTTCTCTCTGTTACACTATTAGACATGTAGTAGGTCCACAGAAAATATTGAGTCAATAAATGATGATCTGTGAAATTGTCAGTGAATGAGACCTAGAAAGTGTATCTACTCTAAATAGTTTTTTTAAATGTTGCAATGCCCTTAAAATTCTGAACACGCCCCCTTAGGGATCCTTCATTTATTTTTTTATTTACTTGTTCATTCATTTTGTCTTCCTCTTTTTAAAGGATCTTTCAAATAATCGTCTTACAACTGTTCCTGCTAGTTTTTCTTTTCTATCCAGTTTGATGCGTCTCAATCTTTCCAGTAATCAACTGAAGAGTTTGCCAGCAGCGCTAAGTGGAATGAAAAGTAAATCTTCTCTGTTTTCAAAATTGAATAAATTTGAAGTTTGTATAACTTACATTTAGAAAAATAAATTTTTATGTAGTTACAGACAAGTAAAACAATAGATTTTATTGTGCTAAATGCAAACGATAACAACTAGTCAGACTTTCTCCAGGGCATTATTGTCTAGCAACTTCATTAAGATTTACCACCAAAACAGTTCAGTTCAGTCGCTCAATTGTATCCAACTCTTTGTGACCCCATGGACTGCAGCACACCAGGCTTCCCTGTCTATCACCAAGTCCCAGAGCTTGCTCAAACTTATGTCCATTGAGTCGGTGATGCCTTCGAACCATCCCATCCCATCCCATCCTATACTATCCATACTACCAAAGTAGTTTAACACATCAAAAAGATGAATATAAGATTATAAATTGTGGGAAAATTATATACCTGAGAAATTGATTAAGGTTTTGAGCATGCTCTCTCTTCTTTCTCATGTTCAGTATTCACTGAGAGATCATGCCCCTCCCCTATGTGATTCCATCTATGATGGGTTATGTTATATCTGAATCCTCCTTGGTCCGTAAGTAATAACGGCAAGGGATAGTCTCAGTCAGTTCAGTAGTTCACTCATGTCCGACTCTTTGTGACCCATGAACCACAGCACGCCAGGCCTCCCTGTCCATTACCAACTCCTAGAGTCAACCAAAACCCATGTCATCGAGTTGGTGATGCCATCCAACCATCTCATCCTGTTGTCCCCTTCTCCTCCTGCCCTCAATCTTTCCCAGCATCAGGGTCTTTTCCAGTGATCAGCTCTTTGCATCAGGTGGCCAAAGTATTGGAGTTTCAGCGTCAACATCAGTCCTTCCAATGAACACCCAGGACTGGTCTCCTTTAGAATAGACTGGTTGGATCTCTTTACAGTCCAGGAACTCTGAAGAGTCTTCTCCAACACCACAGTTCAAAAGCATCAATTCTTCCGCACTCAGCTTTCTTTATACTCCAACTCTCACATCTGTATATGACCACTGAAAAACTACAGCCTTGATTAGATGGACTTTTGTTGGCAAAGTAATGTCTCTGCTTTTTAATATGCGGTCTAGGTTGTTCATAACTTTCCTTCCAAGGAGTAAGCGTCTTTTAATTTCATGGCTGCAGTCACCGTCTGCAGTGATTTTGGAGCCCCCCAAAAATAAAGTCAGCCACTTTTTCTACTGTTTCCCCATCTATTTGCCATGAAGTGATAAAACTGGATGCCATGATCTTAGTTTTCTGAATGTTGAGCCTTCAGCCAACTTTTCACTTTCCTCTTTCACTTTCATCAAGTAGCTCTTTAGTTCTTCTTCACTTTCTGCCATAAGGGTAGTGTCAGCTGCATATCTGAGGTTATTGATATTTCTCCTGGCAATCTTGATTCCAGCTTGTGCTTCCTCCTGCCCAGCATTTCGCATGATGTACTCTGCATAGAAGTTAAATAAGCAGGGTGACAAAATACAAACTTGACGAACTCCTTTTCCTATTTGGAACCAGTTTGTTGTTCCATGTCTAGTTCTAACTGTTGCTTCCTGACCTGCATACAAATTTCCCAGGAGGCAGGTCAAGTGGTCTGGTATTCCCATCTCCTTCAGAATTTTCCACAATTTATTGTGATCCACACCGTCAAAGGCTTTGGCATAGTCAATAAAGCAGAAGTAGATGTTTTGCTGGAACTCTCTTGCTTTTTCAGTGATCCAGCGAATGTTGGCAATTTGATCTCTGGTTCCTCTGCCTTTTCTAAAACCAGCTTGAACATCTAGAAGCTCACAGTTCACATACTACTGAAGCCTGGCTTGGAGAATTTTGAGGATTACTTTACTAGCGTGTGAGATGACTGCAATTGTGTGGTAGTTTGAGTATTCTTTGGCATTGCCTTTCTTTGGGATTGGAATGAAAACTGATCTTTTCCAGTCCCGTGGCCACAGCTGAGTTTCTCAAATTTGCTGACATATTGAGTGAAGCATACAAATTTCTCAAGAGGCAGATCAGGTGGTCTGGTATTCCCATCTCTTTCAGATTTTCCACAGTTTATTGTGATCTACACAGTCAAAGGCTTTGACATAGTCAGTAAAGCAGAAATAGATGTTTTTCTGGAACTCTCTTGCTTTTTCCATGATCCAGCGGATGTTGGCAATTTGATCTCTGGTTCCTCTGCCTTTTCTAAAACCAGCTTGAACATCAGGAAGTTCACGGTTCACATATTGCTGAAGCCTGGCTTGGAGGATTTTGAGCATTACTTTACTAGCGTGTGAGATGAGTGCAATTGTGTGGTAGTTTGAGCATTCTTTGGCATTGCCTTTCCTTGGAATTGGAATGAAAACTGACCTTTTCCAGTCCTGTGGCCACTGCTGAGTTTTCCAAATTTGCTGGCATACTGAGTGCAGCACTTTCACGGCATCATCTTTCAGGATTTGGAATAGCTCAACTGGAATTCCATCACCTCCACTAGCTTTGTTTGTATTGATGCTTTCTAAGGCCCATTTGACTTCACATTCCAGGATTTCTGGCTCTGGGTCAGTGATCACACCATCGTGATTATCTGGGTCATGATGATCTTTTTTGTACAGTTCTTCTGTGTATTCTTGCCACCTCTTCTTAATATCTTCTGCTTCTGTTAGGTCCATACCATTTCTGTCCTTTATCGAGCCCATCTTTGCATGAAATGTTCCTTTGGTATCTCTGATTTTCTTGAAGAGATCCCTAGTTTTGTTCCAAATAGGGAAAGGAGTTGGTCAAGGCTGTATACTGTTACCCTGTTTATTTAACTTATATGCAGAGTACATCATGAGAAAAGCTGGACTGGAAGAAACACAAGCTGGAATCAAGATTGCTGGGAGAAATATCAATAACCTCAGATATGCAGATGACCCCACCCTTATGGCAGAAAGTGAAGAGGAACTAAAAAGCCTCTTGATGAAAGTGAAAGTGGAGAGTGAAAAAGTTGGATTAAAGCTCAACATTGAGAAAACAAAGATCATGGCATCTGGTCCCATCACTTCATGGGAAATAGATGGGGAAACAGTGGAAACAGTGTCAGACTTTTTTTTTCTGGGCTCCAAAATCACTACAGATGGTGACTGCAGCTTTGAAATTAAAAGACACTTACTCCTTGGAAGGAAAGTTATGACCAACCTAGATAGCATATTCAAAAGCAGAGACATTACCTTGCCAACAAAGGTTCGTCTAGTCAAGGCTATGGTTTTTCCTGTGGTCATGTATGGATGTGAGAGTTGGACTGTGAAGAAGGCTGAGTGCCGAAGAATTGATATTTTTGAACTGTGGTGTTGGAGAAGATTCTTGAGAGTCCCTTGGACTGCAAGGAGATCCAACCAGTCCATTCTGAAGGAGATCATCCCTGGGATTTCTTTGGAAGGAATGCTGCTAAAGCTGAAACTCCAGTATTTTGGCCACCTCATGTGAAGAGTTAACTCATTGGAGAAGACTCTGATGCTGGGAGGGATTGAGGGCAGGAGGAGAAGGGGACGACAGAGGATGAGATGGCTGGATGGCATCACTGACTTGATTAATGTGAGTCTGGGTGACCTCTGAGAGCTGGTGATGGATAGGGAGGCCTGGCGTGCTGCGATTCATGGGGTCGCAAAGAGTCGGACATGACTGAGCGACTGATCTGATCTGAGTGAAGCACTTTCACAGCATTATCTTCCAGGATTTAAAATAGCTCAACTGGAATTCCGTCCTCTACTAGCTTTGTTCATAGTGATGCGTCCTAAGGCCCACTTGCTTCACATTCCAAGATGTCTGGCTCTAGGTGAGTGATCACACCATCATGATTATTTGGGTCATGAAGATCTTTTTTGTACAGTTCTGTGTATTCTTGCCACCTCTTCTTAATATCTTCTGCTTCTGTTAGGTCCATACCATTTCTGTCCTTTATTGAGCCCATCTTTGCATAAAATGTTCCCTTGGTATCTCTAATTTTCTTGAAGAGATCTCTAGTCTTACCCATTCTATTATTTTCCTCTATTTCATTGCATTGATCGTTGAGGAAGGCTTTCTTATCTCTCCTTGCTATTCTTGGAACTCTGCATTCAAGTGGGTATATCTTTCTTTTTCCCGTTTGCTTTTTGCTTCCCTTCTTTTCACAGCTATTTGTAAGCCCTCCTCAGACAGCCATTTTTCCTTTTTGCATTTCTTTTTCTTGGGGATGGTCTTGATTCCTGTTTCCTGCACAATGTCATGAACCACTTTGTCAGAACTAGTCCCTTAAATCTATTTCTCACTTCCACTATATAGACATAAGGGATTTTATTTAGGTCGTACCTGAATGGTCTAGTGGTTTTCTCCACTTTCTTCCCTTTCAGACTGAATTTGGCAATAAGGAGTTCATGATCTGAGCCACTGTCAGCTCTGGGTCTTGTTTTTGCTTACTGTGTAGAGCTTCTTCGTCTCGGATGCAAAGAATATAATCAGTCTGATTTTGATGTCAACCATCTGTTGATGTCCATGTGTAGAGTCTGCTCTTGTGTTGTTGAAAGAGTGTGTTTGCTATGACCAGAGCATTCTCTTCACAGAACTCTATTAGCCTTTTCCCTGCTTAATTCTGTACTCCAAGGCCAAATTTGCCTGTTATTCCAGGTGTTTCTTGACTTACTACTTTTGCATTCCAGTTTCCTAAAATGAAAATGACATCTCTTTTGGGTGTTAGTTCTAGAAGGTCTTGTAGGTCTTCATAGAACTGTTCAACTTCAGCATCTTCAGTGTTACTGATTGGGGCATAGACTTGGATTACTGTGATACTGAGTGGTTTGCCTTAGAAATGAACAGAGAATATTCTGTCATTTTTGAGATTGCATCCAAATACTGCATTTTGGACTCTTTTGTTGACTATGATGGCTACTTCATTTCTTCTAAGGGATTCCTGCCCACAGTAGTAGATATAATCGTCATCTGAGTTAAATTCACCCATTCTAGTCCATTTTAGTTCACTGATTCCTAGAATGTCAATGTTCACTCTTGCCATCTCCTGTTTGACCACTTCCAATTGCCTTGATTCATGGACTTAACATTCCAGGTTCCTATGCAATATTGCTCTTTACATCATCAGACCTTGCCTCTATCACCAGTCCCATCCACAACTGGGTGTTGTTTTTGCTTTGGCTCCATCCCTTCATTCTTTCTGGAGTTATTTCTCCACTGATCTCCAGTAGCATATTGGGCACCTACTGACCTGAGGAGTTCATCTGTCAATGTCCTGTCTTTTTGCCTTTTCATACTGTTCGTGGGGTTCTCAAGGCAAGAATACTGAAGTGGTTTGCCATTCCCTTCTCCAGTGGATCACATTCTGTCAGACCTCTCCACCATGATCTGGCTGTCTTGGGTGGCCCCACAGGGCATGGCTTAGTTTCACTGAATTAAACAAGGCTATGGTCCACATGATCAGATTGGCTAGTTGTCTGAGATTGTGGTTTCAGTCTGTGTGCCCTCTGATGCCCTCTCAGTGCTGACTGTCTTAGTTGGTTTTCTCTTACCTCAGACATCGGGTATCTCTTCATGGCTGCTCCAGCAAACCGCAGCTGCTGCTCCTTACCTTGGACATGGGTAGTCTAGTCAAGAGATACTCTAGTTTTGCTCAGATTGTTAATCCTTTTTAAAAGCAGGTTAAAGTTAGTGTTTCTATTTTATTAGAGTTTACCATTGAATCAGTATATTTGAAGTATTGTAGAACTAATATGTAGGATGAAAAAAATAGAGGGTATATTTCAGTAATTTAAATAAGTATACTTGTTCATGTTAGAATTCTTGAGTCCAAAATCAATCAACTCTTTTTCACCTGAAGGCAAACTATTCTTATTTCTTAGTTGATGATCACTATGTGTTCACTGTAGACTGTTTATCTGATCTACTTTTTTTGCTAATCATATGTGAGCTCTTCATTTTTTTTAAACCTCCCTTTTTTGAGAAAATCATAGATGTGATTTCAAACACTTTATTAGAGATTATTTAGAAGTGAGTTTGTAAAATTGTGGTGTTAGACATTTAAAAAAACTACTGTATAATTGACTAACAGTGTTATTACTTTCAGGTGTGCAAAAATCAGTGATATTTTTATACAGTGCAAATGATCACTGCTGTTTTACTATAGATTAATGGCTTTTTGGGCTTCTGATTTGGTGCTAGTGATAAAGAATCCGCCTACCGGTGCAGAAGTTGCAAGAGATGTGTGTTTAATCTCTGGATCAGGAAGATCCCCAGAGTAGGAAACGGCACACTACTCCAATATTCTTGCCTGGAAAATTCCATGGACAGAGGAGTCTGGCGGGCTACAGTCACTGAGGCTACAAAGAGTCAGACAATATTGAGCGACTGAGTTACTTGTCATTTATTACAGGAATGCATAAATTAAATGCCATAAACTGAATTGACATTTTAGGGGAGCCTTTACTTGTGATACCAGTAGTTAACTCTGCTTGTTTTTGCAATTTTTCAATAAAGGTATTAGAAAATAGAACTGAACAGAAGTATACCTGGAATGAGTATGCCATTTTTTTAAATTGAGTAGAAATATTGAGCAATAAGAATAGATGTTGAAATCAATAGAAAAATGCTTTAAATTTATAGAAGGTTTTCTAATATATAGTTAGTCTCAGGTATTTTCTGTGCTTTAGCTGTTACAAAGATACTTTTAAGCTATCACCAGTAGGACATTTAGTTGTTTTTTCCACTATTCATGACTGAGATTCTAGTTTCTAACATTTGTATGGTTCTTTGTAATTCAAAATGCTTTAAAATATATTATTTTGCCATCAAATAGTTTTATAAGTTAATGGGGATGCATACTGTTTACATTTTAAAGATTTAGGAACCTAGGTTTAGAAATTATACAGCAAATTGTAAAGCCAGGGTTTTCATCTTCTTACTTCATCCCTCTTGCTTTTTTTGCTACATGCTTCTTGTATTCTTAACCAGTGCTCTTAAATGCAGAAACTTGTGAAAACTAGTTTCTAGATGTAAAACAAACTTCTTTATAGAATTTACTGAATTTAGTGTGGATTGGATTATGACATTTTCCTCAGTGCTGTAGCCAAATAATATGTAAATTATCATATTATAAATTGAAGTACTATTAAATTTGTTTAGAAAAGCCATTAGTTTCTATAAACACTGAAAGTAGTCTAAATATATCAATTCAGTCTTGAATTATGTTAAAATTGATAAGCTAAAGGTACATGAAAAATAGTTGTAAAATATATATTTTCTATTCAAACTATAAGGTTGAGAATAGTGGAAAATATAAGTGGAAGAGGGCTTCCCTGGTGGCTCAGTGGTAGTGCATCCACCTAGTAGCATAGAAGGTGTGGGTTCGATCCCTGGGTTGGGAAGATCCCCCTGGAGAAGGAAATGGCTACCATTTCAGTATTCTTGCCTGGGAAATCCCATGGACAGAGGAGCCTGGTGGGCTACAGTCAGTCCATGGGGTCATAAAAGAGTCGGACACAACTTAGTGACTAAATCAACAACAACAGCAGTAAGTGGAGAATCTGCAGTATGGATTAGGGAGAAATTGCTTATTAAAGTCTTAAGAAAAAGAAGACCTTTACTTTTCTTCTGTTTTTGTTTTCTATTCTGCCTTTTATGAGATATTCAGGAGGTAAGAGAGATGTAAACCAATATTTTTCTCTATTGAAGTATCTTTGTGTTTCACTAAATATGTATTACAGGATTAAAGCATTTGGATTGTAATTCAAATCTCTTGGAAACTATTCCTCCTGAATTGGCCAGCATGGAATCACTAGAATTGCTATATTTGAGAAGGAATAAATTACGTTTTCTACCAGAATTTCCTTCTTGTAAACTATTAAAGGTACTGTTTAGTTGTTTATTAAAGATACATTTTCTGAAAGTTGATCATGAAAATGAAAACTTTAACTTATTTTACAATTGAGAATATGTATTAGTTATGTGTTTTTTCTTATAATTTTATCTTTCAGAATTTTATTATGATTGAATATATTAATGGTATTGTTAATAACAGATTTTTTTAAAAAAAGAAATAATAGGTTTTAAAAATAAGAATTTGCCCATTTCATCTGGAGGGTAGTTTATAACTCAAGAAGTAGTATTAGGTTGGTGCAAAAATAATTGTGGTTTTGCATTGCTGAACTTTGCCAGTTGGTATTGGAATACATTCTTAAATAAATGGTTGTGTTATATATCATTTTAAAGTACATTTCTTTATATTTTTGCTAATAACATTGCTTGCTGTTTATTTTATAATTATTTTAGGCTATAGAAATGATGTTAGACAAAGAGCAAATTCAAGCAATTTTTTTGAGTTTAGAATGGGTCAGATCGGAAAGCAGCTGAAACAGCTCGCCACATCAATATCAGCAATGCATTTGGCCCAGGAACTGCTACCGAATGTACAGTGCAGTGGTGGTTCAAGAAGTTTTGCAAAAGAGATGAGAGCCTTGAAGATGTAGAGCATAGTGGCCAGCTATCAGAAGGTGACAACCAATTGAGAGTATCATTAAAGCAGATTGTCTTAAAACTACATGAGAAGTTGTTGAAGAACTCATTGTTGACCATTCTATGGTTGTTTGGCATTTGAAGCAAATTGGAAAGGTGAAAAAGTTCAGTAAGTGGGTGCCTTATGAGCTGACTGAAAATCAAAAAAATAATCTTTTTGAAGTGTCTTCTCTTATTCTATGCAACAATGAATCATTTCTTGTTCAGATTGTGACTTTTGACAAAAGTGTATTTTATACAACAACCAGCAATGACCAGCTAGGTGGTTGGACCGAGAAGCTCCAGGGCACTTCCAAATCTAAATTTGCACCAGGAAAGGTCATGGTCACCATCTGGTGGACTGTTGCCTGTCTGATCCACAACAGTTTTCTGAATCCCGGCAAAACCATTACATCCGAGAAGTATGCTCAGCAAATCGATGAGATGCACTGAAAACTGCAGCATTTGCAGTTGGCATTGGTCAACAGAAATGGCCCAATTCCCCATGACAGCGCCTGAATGCACGTGATATAACCAACACTTCAAAAGTTGAATGAATTGGGCTATGAAGTTTTGCCATATTCACCTGACCTCTTGGCAATCGACTACCACTTCTTCAAGCATCTCGAAAACTTTTTGCAGGGAAAGCACTTCCATAACCAGCAGAATGCAGAAAATGCTTTCCAAGAGTTCATCGAATCCTGAAGCACAGATTTTTATTCTGTAGAAATAAACTTATTTTTTCATTGGCAAAATTGTGTTGATTGCAATGGTCCTATTTTGGTTAATAAAGATGTGTTTGAGCCTGGTTATGAGTTGGACAAACTAAGTGACCAAACAACAGCCAAATAATGATTTAAAATTCACAATCCAAAACCTCAATTACTTTTGTACCAACTTAATAGATGATGAAGCTAACAAAGTAAGTTGGGACCATAGTGTAGGAAGCCTGGAATACCAGGAAAAAATGTGTGTCTAATTCTTTAAGTTGCCAGTTCATATATACCTCATCATAAGATGTTTAAAATTAATTACTTTTTTTTTTTGGTATTAAGTATATGCATTAACATTGTATTTAAATTTGCCATAGTTTGCTTTCCTTTATGTATACTTTTATGCATTGAGTTTCTTTAAGCAAAATGGTGACAATGATATAAATAACTGAAAAAGTTATCATTTAATCAGATTAATTATCTGATAATCTTAGATTCTGCTAATGGGAAATCAGTATGTATTATAACAATATATTATTATAAATTATGAATACAAATTTTGAGTAACAAACAGTTATTATAATATAAATAACTTTTAAAATATATACTGATTTGTTTTAAAACTTTAGTTTTTCATCAGTATAGCTCTTGGATTTGTATTTTTGTTCTATAAATGTAACTACTAAATCATTTCTCTACCTTGGTTTTTTAAACTTTGAACTTTCTGCTGGATTAAGCCTTTATTTTTAAATTACTAGGAAATGCTTGAAAATTTTCTTTTTTTTATTTTTCTGTAACTGTAAAATAGCTTAAATATAATTAAAAATTTAAGCAACTTAGTCATTAGAAAATTATGTTTTTTCCATATGTTTTTCAGTTATTTGAAATTAAGATTTCAGTTTTACTTTCATTATCTAGTGTAAAATTGAATACAAAAATACACATGATCTTTGGTTTTATAGGAATTACATGTAGGAGAAAACCAGATTGAAATGTTAGGGGCAGAACATCTTAAGCATCTGAATTCTATCCTTGTGCTAGACCTGCGGGATAACAAGTTAAAATCTGTTCCAGATGAAATTACACTCTTGCAGTCTTTGGAAAGACTTGATCTAAGCAACAATGATATTAGTAGGTAAGTTTAAGAAGGAACGATATGAAATCATGTCTGTATTTGATTATAATTCATAGGTTAAAACATGCAGAGATCTTTTTTATAAGTTGAATTCAATAAATGTTTATTTAGCAGGTGTCATGTGCAGACCTACAAAGGGTAATTAGATTTTGTTCTTGGCAGCAAGCTTAATACACTAATGGAATCAGTTGTATTTACAAGTGACTCCTGCGGAGCTCAGTTGGTAAAGCATCTGCCTGCAATGCGGGAGACCTGGGTTCAATTCCTGGCTCGGGATATCCGCCTGTAGAATGTAATGGCAACCCACTCCAGTATTCTTGTGTGGAGAATACCATGGACAGAGGAGCCTGGACGGGCTACAGTACATGGGATTGTAAGAGTCGGACATGACTTACTGCTATTTTTCTTTCATTTCTTTCTAAACCACTAGAACATGAACTCGAGGATGGGTAGGTTTTTACCTCTTTTTAACTTCTATGTCAGTGCCTGGGTTCATGGAAGCTGCCTGATAAATATTTGTTGAATTTGTTAAATGACTATAAAACCATGGGAAAGATATGAAATACTTTGAGGACTTAAAGACGATACAGGGATCACAATTTATTGACAAAAGTCAGGGCAGACTTTGTGTAAGAAGTAAAATTTTTAGATGATGTGATAGAACTGGGACCAGAGTGAAGCAGGTTAATTGCCTAGAGCACAGAATTTAAAAATGTACTCAATGGGGCATGCCTCTAGTTGAGACATCCATCTTTCAAGGATGACCGCAGTTTTCAAGTTCATATGTTCAGTGGTCAGAATGACTCACTTGGCAGGAGAAAACTACAAACAAAGCTCTGAAAGTTTAGAAAATAAATTATAGGTATATGTTCAGAGGACAGTGAGGAATCAGGTTTAGTAGGGTATATGTAGTGAGGTATTTAGGTCTTGAAAGATAAACTGAGGCCATGTGAAAGAGGTCCTTGAAATCCCTATGAAGAGTCAGTTTTCATTGGTTAAGACATGGAGAGATTAAAAGCAAAACTAACTTGATTGTAACCTTGTAAGTTGATGATGATAGTGGGTTGAATGCTTTGGATAGGAGTGGGTTTATAGATGGGAATTCTAAATAAGTTCTATTAGATTAATATAGTAATAATTAACTTGAAAAGGCACACTTAGTATGTCCGATTTACTGTGTTGACAGCTTTTTAGGTTCCTCTCATGTAGTAAGTACTCTTGCCTGGAAAATCCCGTGGACTGAGGAGCCTGGTAAGCTGCAGTCCATGGGGTCACTGAGAGTCGGACACGACTGAGCGACTTACCTTTCACTTTTCACTTTCATCCATTGGAGAAGGAAATGGCAACCCACTCCAGTGTTCTTGCCTGGAGAATCCCAGGGACGGAGGAGCCTGGTGGGCTGCCGTCTCTGGGGTCACACAGAGTCGGACACGACTGAAGTGACTTAGCAGCAGCAGCATGTAATAAGGACCTAAACTGTAGTGACAATGAGAATGGAAAGACAAGGAAAGATGTGAGAGGTGTGATGAGTTAGATTGAGTATTTAGTAATTGATTGTGTTGGAGAGGCAGAGGAAGAGGAGAGTGAGCAAAGACTCATAAAAGCTTGGCTGCTGCTACTGCTAAGTCGCTTCAGTCGTGTCCGACTCTGTGCGACCCCACAGACAGCAGCCCACCAGGCTCTGCCATCCCTGGGATTCTCCAGGCAAGAACACTGGAGTGGGTTGCCATTTCCTTCTCCGTTGCGTGAAAGTGAAAAGTGAAAGTGAAGTCACGCAGTCGCGGCCGACTCGTAGTGACCCCATGGACTGCAGCCTACCAGGCTCCTCGATCCATGGGATTTTCTAGGCAGGAGTACTGGAGTGGCTTGCCATTGCCTTCTCCAATGGATATAAAAGCTTACAAAACCATAATATTTAGAGATGGAATTACTTTACAGATATATAAAAAATAAAAGTCAGACTTACTTAGGGTTGTAAACCAGTTAGGTGTCTGCAGTTTTGTATTTGGATGTCAGAAACCTGTTTTGTTATGAACAGGGAAAAGGTTAAGCAAGGTAGACTTTCTTCTTGGTTTATATTTCAGTAACTACTTTAAAAAGTCAGAATTGTTTTCACAATGTACATATGGCATATGGTACATCTTGACCATCAATTTGAATACTTGGACAGTGACCATTCTTTTCAATCACTTCTATTTATGACATAATTAGTAAGTGAACGGATATTCCTCAAAGTACTTACAACTAATGAATGAAAGAATTGCTTGCCTCATAAATATTGACATGAACGTTTTTCCCCATGTTAGTCACTCAGTTGTGTCTGACTCTGTAACCTTATGGACTGTAGCCCACCAGCCTCCTCTGTCCATGGAATTTTTCAGGCAAGGAATACTGGAGTGGATTGCCATTTCCTTCTCCAGGGGATCTTCCTTACTGAGGGATCGAACCCACATTTTCTATGTCTTTTGCATTGTAGGCAGATTCTTTACCATCTGAGCCACCAGGGAGTTACCTTTCTCCCCATAGCAGTTTTATTATGGCTAGTAGTAATATGTAAAAACAGTAGAAAGGAAATATTTAAAACAAAAATGATGATAAATACTATTTAATCAGTACAAGTATTTCTGATATGTATATTTCTTTCTCCAGAGCTCTGGATATAAAGTGTGTATGTATCACAGGGCCTAGAACATAATGAAGCTAGTAAATATTTTCTTTACTTTCATCTAACCTCATACTTCCTAGACATTACTACTACTACTAAGTCACTTTAGTCGTGTCCGACTCTGGGCGACCCCATAGACGGTAGCCCACCAGGCTCCGCCGTCCCTGGGATTCTCCAGGCAAGAACACTGGAGTGGGTTGCAGTGTCCTTCTCCAATGCATGAAAATGAAAAGTGAAAGTGAGGTTGCTCAGTCGTGTCCAGCCCTCAGTGACCCCATGGACTGCAGCCTTCCAGGCTCCTCAGTCCATGGGATTTTCTAGGCAAGAGAACTGGAGTGGGGTGCCATTGCCTTCTCTGTCCTAGACATTAAGACCATTCTTTTCATTTTGTACCCTTCCAGAATCTCTTTTAACAACATTGACTCCTTACAATGCTACCAGAGTAGGTTTTATAAAATACAAGTTATGAGCTTTTTCTTCAACTAAAAAACTGATGGTTCTGCATTGTTCCAGCGCTTTTTTCTAAATATGGCTATGTATTATAACCACAAGAAAAGCTTTAAGAAGAAAAATGCAGATACAGAGACAGAGACAGTAGTGAATCAGAATCTTTAGCAGTGGGACCTTAGAATTGCTTTGGTTTTGTTTTTTAAAGTTCCTGAGAGATTTTGATACATCTTGTTTTCTAACCAACAATTAGGAATCACTGTCTTGCAAGATAAAGTCCAGGATTTTTAGCATAATAGTCAAGTACATCTCACAGTCAGACTTCATCATTCTCTCTTTTTCATGTTTCAGTCCCACAAGTATCTTATGACTACATTGAACTGTAAATATGCTGACTTTTTCTTTCATTTTCTTTACCTTAGAATGCCCTTTTCCTGCTTGAATCCCTAATGGAATTCTGTTCTTCTAGGTCCAAATCCAGGCTTTGCTACTTCTTTCTCCCTTTAGTCCTTTTTTCTAATTTCTACTTCCCTAGTCTGAAAGCAGCTTTACTTGTTTAGCATGTATCTAAATATATATATATATATAATAGACAGTATAATGATTTTTGACAATGGTATGTATTGGTGTAATTCACTGTCACCGTAATGAACTTTTCTGTTTTCCTAAAGTCTCTTCATACCCTTTGCAATCAATCCACTTTTCATACACCCAACCCCTAGCAACCACTGATGAGCTCTGTTACTGGACTTTTCTAAGTATCATATGAATGAAATCACAGCATATAGTTTTTGTGCTTTCCTTCATGTAGTATAACGCTTCTGTGATTCATTTGTGTGGTTTTTGTCTTAGTAATTTATTCATTTTTATTGCTGAGTGTTACTCCATTATACAGATATGCCACAATTTTTTCATCTCTTCAGTAGTTAGTTGATGGATGTTTGGATTGCTCTCAATTTTCTGACTGTTGTGAACATTCATGTAAGTCTCTATTGGACATAATTTTCATTTTTCCTGAGTAAATATGTAGGAGTGGGATTGCTTAGTTGTATGCTAAATGTGTGTTTGAAAAAACTCTCACTTACCAAAGTGGCTGTGCTATTTTACACGCTCACCAGCAACATATGATAATTCCTGTATTTTGGTTAGCCATATATGTGTCTTTTTCTTTTGTTCATCTGAAAAGTTTTTAAGGGAAAGGACCTTGATATCCCTACAACAATTCCTAGTATATTATAGATGCTTAATACCCACTCCAGTACTCTTGCCTGGAAAATCCCATGGACTGAGGAGCCTGGTGGGCTACAGTCTATGGGGTCGCTAAGAGTTGGACATGACTGAGCGACTTCACTTTTCACTTTCATGCATTGAAGAAGGAAATGGCAACCCCACTCCAGTGTTCTTGCCTGGAGAATCCCAGGGACGGAGGAGCCTGGTGGGCTGCCGTCTATGCGGTCGCACAGAGTCGGGCACGACTGAAGCGACTTAGCAAAACAAAGCAAAGCAAAATAAATTTTGAGATTTAATGTTTATGTGTATCAGCAGGTTTTATCTTGTGTACCAAAAAAAAAATTACTTTCCTTTTTGAATAAAAATCTGAAGTATATGATTAAAAATTATTCTTTATGATTTTTTCATTTATGAATTTTTTATTTGCCAACATTTACTTTTTAGCACTGTCTCAGTTCAGTTCAGTCGCTCAGTTGTGTCCAACTCTTTGTGACCCCATGGACTGCAGCATGCCAGGCCTTCTTGTCCATCACCAACTCCCAGAGTTTACTCAAGCTCATGTCCATAGAGGCAGTGATGCCATCCAACCATCTCATCCTCTGTCATCCCCTTCTCCTCCTGCCTTCAATCTTTCCCAGCATCAGGGTCTTTTCTAATGAGTCAGTTCTTCACATCAGGTGGCCAAAGTATTAGAGTTTCAGCTTCAGCATCAGTCCTTCCAGTGAACACTCAGGACTGATATCCTTTAGGATGGACTGGTTGGATCTCCTTGCTGTCCAAGGGACTCTCGAGAGTCTTCTCCAACAGCACAGTTCAAAAGCATCAATTCTTCAGCTTTCAGCTTTCTTTATAGTCCAAAGCTCACATCTATACATGACTACTGGAAAAACCAGAGCTTTGACTAGATGGACCTTTGTTGGCAAAGTAATGTTTCTGCTTTTTAAAATGCTGTCTAGGTCGGTCATAACTTTCCTTCCAGGGAGCAAGCGTCTTTTAATTTTGTGGCTAGTCACTGTCTGCAGTGATTTTATAGCCCCGAAAAATGAAGTCTGTCACTGTTTTCATTGTTTCTCCATCTATTTGCCATGAAGTGTGGAAACCAGATCCTATGGTCTTAGTTTTCTGAGTGTTGAGTTTTAAGCCAGTTTTTTCACTCTCATCTTTCACTTTCATCAAGAGGCTCTTTAGTTCTCCTTTGCTTTCTGCCATAAGAGTGCTACTGTCTACAATTTAGGAAGTATTTTATAGCTCACATTCTCTTTCTAATAATCCTAATATGACAATATTGAAGCAGTTCTTATTTTTTTAAACATGTTTGGCATTTATCTTGAAAGGAAATATTTTAGGCCTGAATTAACTTGGGTTTTCTTTGACACTATTTTATGATGTAAAGCTTGTCATATGTTGTTTGTTTTATAATCAACTACTTGGTTGAATTATACTTATCCCTGATGTTTTCCTTGAAATCTATTTAATCTTTTATAGTCTGCCCTGTTCATTGGGAAGACTTCATTTGAAATTCCTGGCACTTGAAGGAAATCCTTTGAGAACCATTCGAAGAGAAATTATAAATGTAAGCATATTTAGAATTCAGCTCTTGTTTTTAAACTTGATATTGAAACATACACATGATCTATTAATATAAAACTGCAATGTATGTCTGATGAATACGTTTTTATCCCCCTCTTTTCAGAAAGGAACCCACGAAGTCTTAAAATACCTACGAAGCAAGATTAAAGGTACTCTTCTATTTTCTCCCATATTTTAAAAGATAACGTGAAAAGTGGTGAAGTGTTAATCGTATATAAATTTGCATATAGTTTTAGTATAAATATTTAGAGGAAATGGTCCCTGGTGAATGTGGCTCTGATCTGAATCCATGAGACCATAATATGCTGAAATTATGAAAACACTCTTAAATTCACAGTAATACTGTTCTGTCCTTAATCTCTGAGTTGTGTTATAGGGTACCAGTTAGAAATCATAATAAAGATTCTGTCAGCACCTATGCTTTACCTTTGTAAAAGAACAAAACTTGACTATTACTGCATAAAATAAGGATTCTGTTGACTGGGAAGTATCTTAACAGATTTGAATAGTGATGTTGAGCATCATGTGCTTATTAGCCATTTGTACACCTTTGGTGAAATATCTTGAGTTCTTTTGCCCAATTTTTAATTTTTAAATTGTTGATGTAATAACTATTTATGTATTCTAGGTATAAGTCTCTTGTCAGATACACAATTTGGAAATGTTTTCTAGGCATCTGTGAGTTGTCTTTTCATTTTCTCGATAGCGTCTTTTGAAACACAAGTTTTTTTTTTTTTATTTTAATAGTCATTTTCTTTTTTTGCTAATGCTTTTTGTTTCATATCTAAAATTTCTTTGCAAAATCCTGTTTTAGAAGATTTTCTACTTTTTTTTCTTCTAAGATGTTTATACTTTTGCTCTTACATTCATGTCTTTGATCCACTGTGAATTAATTTTTATAAATGCTATGAGATAAGGGTCCACTTTCATTCTTTTGCATGTGATTATGCAGTTTCTGTGTACCATTTGTTGAAAAGTCAGCTTTTCTCACTGAATAGTCTTGGCATTGTTTTTGTTGAATATCAGTTAACCATGAATGTAGGGTTCATTTTAGACTCACAAGTTTATTCCATTGATCTTTATTCCTGTCCTGTGCCAGTACTACAGTATATTGGTTACCACCACTTTGTAATAAATTTTGAAACTGGAAGGTGTATAAGTCCTCCTGCTTTATTCTTCTTTCAGAATAGTTTCTTTTGACTGTTCTGGGTTTTTTTTTGCCATATCATAAACATTTTAGAATCCGCTTATTAATTTCTACAAAGAAGTAAGTTATCATTCTGATAGGGATTGTATTGAATCTAGATCCATTTATGAAATATTACCATCCTGGTTTTTTTAATCAAAAAGGCAATAAATGTAAATGTACAAGAAAATATAGTGCAAAGTAAATCTGTTTCTCAAAATAGTGTCCCCCCTGCAAGAGACAATTGCCTTCCTCTTTACATTCTCTTTGATGCTGATTATTAAAAGTAGCTCTTTGGAAAGTATTGAGAATATTCTATTTTAATATATCAACATGCTAATATAAATATATATTTAAAAATAATGCTGGGTTTTGTTGCTGGTTTAATATTGTCTCTGCAGATGTAATTTGGCAGTATATATTATATATTCTTTGAAGTGGCATAACCAAACTGCTAGGGAACTTCTAAATAGCAAAGCATTTCACTTGAAATCAGTGTTGTCCTCTGTGTCATTTATCTCTATTCGATAGTCTGTCATTTATTATGTTACTTGTGTAAATATTTATATGGATGTATTTGTGTGGAAAAAATAGTTTAATAATGATTGACTAATGAATGTCTGAGAAGCTTAAGCAAGAGAAATATACTTAGTATCATTCAACAAGTTTCATTAAATGCCTACTGGGTTGAGGAAAGATCAGGGATACTGCTAATTTTTTTTTAATGTTCTTTTGGCAAGCCTCTGTTCTTAATGTGACTATTAGGACTATTCCATCATTTCCACATTGCTAAAAATTGTCGTATTTTATTTATGTCTAAATGGCTGAAGTCTCTTTTGCCAAAAAATCACAAAGCCATTTCTTTTAATTGTGGATGATTTTTGTTTATTTTGCTTTTTATGCTGTATGATGACAGTGTTAAACATTAAACAGTCTCTAGAAATTGGTGAAGGAGTTGATTGTATGTAAATGTGAGTAGGTATGCATGTTAGGAAATATCTATTGGAAATGCAGTCTTATATGTGCTAGGAAAAATTTTAGTAAATATAACTAATGTACTAAAAGCTTACTAGGTTTTGCAAATTGCCAGATTTTAAATGATTGGGGATAATCAGCTTCATTGTGTCCTAAACTGAAAAGATAGGCAAATGCTTGTTTGGTAGACATTTTTGGAAAATAGTACTTTTCCTTTGTTAACAAATTCCTTCATTGGAAGGAATACTATTTTTGCTTGTCATTATTTCTTCTGAGACATTGTAGTTATTCTTTATCCTTTCCTACTCCTAAATTTTCTTATGGTAAGATTTATTAAAAGATTTTGAACTTTTTATCTTTTTTCTATTACATAAAGATCAAACTCTATACCTAAATTTGAATTATTGGAAATAAAGCATATGAAAAGACATTTTCACCAGTAGTATCTAAAAATCATGTGTGCTATTTTAAAGTATTTTCAGGAGTTTTTAAATGACTTTGTAGTATAAATATTAGTTTTATATAACTTTTCTTTTGCCAGATGATGGACCTAGCCAAAATGATTCTGTTACTGAGACTGCCATGACACTGCCAAGTGAATCTAGAGTCAATGTGCACTCCATCATCACATTAAAAATGTTAGACTATAGGTATGTAATTCATTTTCTTAAATGTTGTGAAACACATAGGTAACTTTCAGAAATAATTCTTCAGAAAAAAGGACAGTTGGTGAAGGAGAATTCATCAGAGTGTATTAGTACTTAGAATAATAGCAATTGCAAAAAAAGTGATGAGATAAAAGCATATACAATGAACTTAAGCCCTTTCCTTAAGTGATTTGTGTTTATTATGCTTAAGGAGGTCGATATATGGTTAATAGTAAATTTTTTATAATAACATTTTATAATTGTAAAGTATGAGACGCAGTATTATTTGGTAATAAAATTTTCTGACTTAGTAACCAGCATCCAGAGAGAATTTTATATTAGAGGGAGGTCATATATTGGTAACTAAGAAGTGTAAGTATCATTTATTTAATGAATACCTCAAGCAGGCAAAGCTTGAGAGGTTGTACTCTGTTTATATATCCGAATTCAAGTCAAATAATATGTTATAATAATGTGCTCTGGTGGCACATATATTAAACCTGAAATAGTTACAATGTTGGTATGTAAACCGAGTCAGAAGCCTAATCATGTTTGTATATTATGGGCATGTGTTTGACTGGAGAAAGACTGCAGAAATTGGAAGTGATTGTATTCTTCAGTACTGTCCAAGGCAACGATGATAAAAACAGCCAGTACAGTCAGAAGTCTTTCAGTGATTAGTTCATGCTTTGGTATTGTAATGAAATGAGTACATTCTCAAGTCAGATAGTGAGTGACAAGGTTTATTCAGTTATCCACAGAACCATCATCAATTCCTGGCCTCTTTTCCTTAATGTGTAGTATCGGTGGGTACTACCTCCTGAGCAGTCAGGATACAGTCTCCATTTCATATTTGCTGTGTTTCATTCATATAGAAATCACTACTCTAAGCCTTCCTTCTTTGACACTGTAATACAAGATAGTACTCATCCATAGCTATAGTTGTGTCCTTTTCATAGCATACTAGTGTAGTAATTTAGCATGTTTTATTTTACATATAATATACCCATTTATTCAGTAGATATTTTTGGAACCTACTAGGTATCAAATTCTATGTTAGGTTTTGTAATATACCAAATGTTCAGACAGACTTGATTCCTGTCTTGAAATTTCTTAGCTTAGAATTCCTTTTATCTCTGGCTTCCATTCCCTCTAGTCTACATGGATATGATTTATTGAGTTTATTGAGTTTCTCTTCTATGCTGCAACACTATGCTACTTTACGTATGCTCTTTCTTTTAATTGTTTTAAGCATCTATAAAGTAGTATTGATACTTTATTTTTTTTGGTGGGGTTAATCATTCCCATTCTTTAAAGGCACAGATATCACAAAAGCATAATAAAAGTAGCACTTAAGACTATACATCTTAGATTGTTTTGATTCTAAATTTATTGTAATTTGTTTTCCTTGGGGACTTGAATTGAATAGAAGTGTTCTATTTGAAGTATAAATTATTTCCCAATCTGAAGGCATAAATGCCTTCAACTGAAGTTTTTAAAATAGCATAACTCTTCAAACTTTAATTTGAATAAATCAGTTCTCTGTGACTTGAGCAATTCTGATCGAAAAGGTAAAAGTGCTCCATCTGCACAGCAGAAAATGGAACCCAAAAGCAAAAGTGGAAGCATAATGATGGTGAAATTTAGGCTCTTTATCTTTCTTTATTATAGTGCTTTTCTTATACAGTTCTCCAGTACCACACATTATATGTAACATTGTTTTCTTGTTCATACAGTTGTTCATTTTTGGCATTCCTCTGAAGATTCTTTTTAGTGGATGAGGTTAGGAATTAAAAATTGTAAAAGAAGAACATAAGCATAATGCCCAATTATAACATCAAATTGTTAAATTTGCAAATGTCAGAGTTCTACTATACTTTCTTATTAAAATTATATTTTATTGAAAATATAACTGAAAATTTTAATGAAAAAGAAATGTAATGAAATTTAATGAAAAGAAAATGCCTTTAGATTCTAACTTCATAGAACTGAGGTGTAAGGAAGGTAAATTAACAAAGTATATTAATGAAAGAACCAGAAATAGTTTAGTCCAAGGCAATAACCCTGTGTACTTTGTCACATGCTAAGTGAGGGAGAAACTGTTTAGGTTATGAGAAAACTAGTTTAGTATCGTGTTGAACTTATAAAAATTGATCGTTGTCTTCAGTTAACTCTGTATCCAAAGAAAGTTGACAGCTAAACTCTATTAAGAGATTTTTAAGAAAGGAGGCAAGATAGTTTTTAAAATTAAAGATTTAGCTGTTCTCTGTGGTATAGGAATCCCAATTACTGTTCCTTCACTGTTATGACTCTTGGACATCTTAGACTTTAAAGGTATCTGTTTTTATTCATATTGAGTTTATGACTGTGAGTTTATGTCACACCAAAGGTGTGACACAAGGTGTTATGACACAATAGGTTGTCTGAATTCCTAACATTTTGTGAGTTGGTAGGTTTTTGTGGTATTCTTTACAGAGCTTCATAATAAACTACCTTGAAAAATCTCCTTATGAAATCTTTAAAGGCCTTTAAAATAAACAGCTATAATCATGTCTTTCCAGATTGCTAAGAATGATGCACTTTTTAAAAAAATGATTTGTTTGGTTGCACCAGGTTTTAGTTTAGGCTCTCTGGATCTTCAGTCTTAGTTGGGGCATGCAGGATCTAGTTCCCTGACCAGGCCCACTGCATTGGGAGCGTGGAATCTTAGGCACTGGACCACGAGGGAAGTCCCAGAATGATGCATCTTTAAACCATTTTTCATTTAGTGATAAACAGACAGCTTTGATTCCTGATGAAGTGTTTGATGCGGTAAAAAGTAACATTATTACTTCGATTAACTTCAGTAAGAATCAGCTGTGTGAAATTCCCAAAAGGTAAGAACTGTTCATGATGCTATTTCTATTAAGCTGTGACTCATTCTCAGTTGTACTTGCATCTTAGTTGCAATAATAATTATTTTTAATACGTTTTTACTTAGGAAGTATACGTAAAATACCTTACATTGTTAATATTTGAGGGATTTGGTAAAATTTACTTAAGTATTTCCTGAGATAGGAATGAATAGAGTAAAGTATTGCCTAGATTTTGGCAGGAAGTACAGTGGGTCCATAATTAGTTTAAATATAGACTGAATGGTTTCTTAAACTTCAATATACATTTAAAGTCAAATAGAAATTCTTGGACAGATAATATTTCAGCTGTTTTTAAAAATCTATTTTTATCAGTTACGCATCCAAACTGTGATTTTTTTGTGAGAAAAGTAAAAGTTACAGAAAATCTTAATTAGCAAAAATAATATAAGCTTTTTTTCTCTATGGTCAGCTTGTAGTTTTAAAGTTTTGACAGTGAATTCAAGTATTAATATTTAAAATTATTATTGTTTCAGGATTGTGGAACTGAAGGAAATGGTTTCTGATGTCAATCTCAGTTTTAATAAGCTTTCCTTTATATCCTTGGAATTATGTACACTTCAAAAATTGACTTTTTTAGATCTCAGGTATTGATACTATTGCTTCCCTTTTTTAATAATAATTTGTATTTTACCTGATTTTTGCTCTTTCCCTCATGTTTTCCTAAGAAACAAAATTGGTCTTTATTAATAAAATTTTAGGAGTAATCTAAAAGTAAGCATTTAGGAAATATTTTAATCAGATGTCATTTGAAGTTAGGTGATAAGACAGTTATTTAAAATATTAGGAAATACCGACACTTTATTAGATTCATACTTAAGCAAAATTAAAATAACACATGGAAAGTATTTGCTTCATATTGCTTTTTTCTTTTTTAACATAAAACTGTCCAAATGCTATGCTGGGACAGTAGCTAGCATGACTTTATCATAAAAAGAACCTATTTGGTTTCAAAATATATTAACCACACAAGGCAAGATAAAGAATACTATCAGATCAGATCAGATCAGTCGCTCAGTCGTGTCCGACTCTTTGCAACCCCATGAATCGCAGCACGCCAGGCCTCGCTGTCCATCCACCAACTCCCAGAGGTCATTCAGACTCACATCCATTGAAGTCAGTGATGCCATCCAGCCATCTCATCCTCTGTCGTCCCCTTCTCCTCCTGCCCCCAATCCCTCCCAGCATCAGAGTCTTCTCCAATGAGTCAACTGTTCACATGAGGTGGCCAAAGTACTGGAGTTTCAGCTTCAGCATCATTCCTTCCAAAGAAATCCCAGAGCTGATCTCCTTCAGAATGGACTGCTTGGATCTCCTTGCAGTCCAAGGGACTCTCAAGAATCTTCTCCAACACCACAGTTCAAAAGCATCAATTCTTTGGCGCTCAGCCTTCTTCACAGTCCAACTCTCACATCCATACATGACCACAGGAAAGACCATAGCCTTGACTAGGCGAACCTTTGTTGGCAAAGTAATGTCTCTGCTCCTGAATATGCTATCTAGGTTGGTCATAACTTTCCTTCCAAGGAGCAAGCATCTTTTAATTTCATGGCTGCAGTCACCATCTGCAGTGATTTTGGAGCCCAGAAAAATAAAGTCTGACACTGTTTCCACTGTTTCCCCATCTATGATTGACAGCAAAAATAAAGGAAACTATTTAAGGCTCTACAGAGGTAATAGGAAGTTTAATTTAAATATGTCCTAAGTTTAAGTGACAGGATCAGAAGTGTCACAGGTTTTTGAGGGTGATAATAGGTATTTCAGGGTGAGATAGTCATTTATTTTCTTAGGCTTTAAAGCTTGGTTTGTGAAGTATATTTCTATTACCTGGGCTTCTGACTGCTCATGTATGTTGTTACTAGGTGTGGTTTTAGTTTATTAAAATGTAACTGCTCTTGCTCCACTCACACAATAGTTAAATTACAATAAGCCAATTATATCTGTTTGAAGATTTAGTCTTCATACAGAGACAAAAATTTTTTCCTTATGCAGTTGAAACAAGTAAATTAGCATGTATGCTCTTGCTAAATGTGGAATTATTTCTATTTTCCACGGACAATTACACTGGCAAAACAGTTTAAAATCACATTTTAGTTCAGTATCAAATGGAGCAGTGAGGATGAATCCCTGCTCCAGTGCTGCTGACTTTATTTCCTTTCATCTCATCCTTTTGTGTGTGTGTGTGTGTGTGTGTGTGTCTCTATCGATGTGTGTGCCTCTGTCTATAACTATACCTGGAAATTTCTAATTAAGTGACTAAAATATGCTTTTATGTTTGCTATCAGTATGTATAAGACTCTAGGAGAAGGTATAGACCATCAGTTGGTATTCAGCATGGATTAATAAACATAATAATGGAGAAAAATATAGAGAAAAGAAAAAAGGACATATGTTGAGTTGTACCAAGTATGGCATATTAATATATTAGGCTTCACTTCTGAATGCAAAAATATAGGTTAGAGAAAATTACTCAGTGTGATAGATAACCATCTAGTTGGAGATAATTTTCTCATGAATGTTTTTCTATTATTAGTGGTTTTGGGGCTTCTCTCTGGTGGGTCAGTGGTAGAGAATCCACCTGTGGATTCGACGGATGCAGGAGTTGTGCATTCAGTCTCTGGGTTGGGAAGATCCCCTGGAGAAAGAAATGGTAACCCACTCTAGTATTCTTGCTTGGAAAATCCCGTGGACAGAGAAGCCTGGTGAGCTACAGTCCATAGGGTCACAAACAGAGTAGGACATGACTTAGCAACCAAACAGCAACGACAGTAGTAGTTGCATGACCTCTAGAATATTTCTGCCTTCTTGTTAACCTTCTAAATTTTTTCCCAGATCATTTCAGTGGTAAATGAGATTCCCTTTACTTCTGTGTTTTACTGTAAGATCTTGAAAAGTTACACATTGTGCAAATTAAAATTCTAAACTAAAAGTAGAAATGGTCTTCCTTAATACTTGTATAGTAGAAAACTCTACTAAGTTTCTAAATATACAGAATCTCTTTGCATTTCTGTTTCCTCTTTTTCATGTACTTTTTCAATTATTCTATATATATGAAATATTTGTATTAATCAAATATGTAGAATACTTGTGATGTCAAATAATATAGTATTTATAGGCATGACCTAACGGGCTCTGACTGTGGAAAGTATTGCTGATTGCAATTTGAAGTAGATAAGGGATTAGTTTACAGTGTTCACTCTGTTAAATCTATTATTAAAGAGTTGTTTGCATTACCAGTTGGTTGCACTTTGTTATTAGGATCAGCCCCATTGATCAAATACTTAAAGCTGCTGACTGATTCAGATTTCTCAGGACACAGTCTTAATGAAATCAAGAATTAACAAACTGAGCTATGTAAATTTTTGTCTGATCAATACTTTAATTATAAATTTGGACAAATTTTCAAATTTTGTAAATCATCTTTTTCTCTCTAATTTAGGAATAATTTTTTAAATTCTTTGCCTGAAGAAATGGAATCATTGACACGGCTACAAACAATCAACCTTTCCTTTAATAGGTAAGAAACATCTTACTCACAGTTATTCTGTAGAAAATTTGTAGATCTTACTAGAGAATAAAGAGAAAAACAAAAAAGCTGTATGTTTTTTCTTCGTTTAAATATCCAGGTTTATTGTCACTTAGTTGCACTTAGAGTTAAAAGTGATGTTGCCTTTTTAGAATTTTCACAACTGATGTCTATATTTTTTTGTTCTTTTTAACTATTTTAAGAAACCTGTAGCCTAGTAGGAAGACAAATATGCAAATAAATAGTTCTTATTGCTATAGAGGAAGCACAGTGCATACATAGGTATTTCCAGAGATTACTTGAAGGTAGAGGAGGTAGCTATAAAACTGAGGCTTGGAACACTGAGGGACATGGCATCCTATGTAGAGCAAGTAACATGTATTAATGCCCAAGGATGTGAGAAAATGATGTGTTTGGGACCCTTCAAGAAGTTTAATATGGCTCAGACCAAAAAGTGATGTAGCAGAAGAGTAGAAGTAACAAATGGGATTGGGTGTGTAGCAGTAGCCAGCCCTTTGAGAGCTTTTTATGCTAGTGAAATTTAGATTGTATTTTATAAACACTAAGATATTATAATAATTAGTGAAAGTGAAAGTTGCTCAGTCGTGTCCGACTCTTTGCGACCCCCATGGATTGTATCAGATCAGATCAGTCACTCAGTCGTGTCCGACTCTTTGCGACCCCATGAATCGCAGCACGCCAGGCCTCCCTGTCCATCACCAACTCCCGGAGTTCACTCAGACTCACGTCCATCGAGTCAGTGATGCCATGCAGCCATCTCATCCTCCGTTGTCCCCTTCTTCTCCTGCCCCCAATCCCTCCCAGCATCAGAGTCTTCTCCAATGAGTCAACTCTTCGCATGAGGTGGCCAAAATACTGGAGTTTCAGCTTTAGCATCATTCCTTCCAAAGAAATCCCAGGGCTGATCTTCAGAATGGACTGGTTGGATCTTCTTGCAGTCCAAGGGACTCTCAAGAGTCTTCTCCAACACCACAGTTCAAAAGCATCAATTCTTTGGTGCTCAGCCTTCTTCACAGTCCAACTCTCACATCCATACATGACCACAGGAAAAACCATAGCCTTGACTAGGCGAACCTTTGTTGGCAAAGTAATGTCTCTGCTTTTGAATATGCTATCTAGGTTGGTCAGAACTTTCCTTCCAAGGAGTAAGCATCTTTTAATTTCATGGCTGCAGTCACCATCTGCAGTGATTTTGGAGCCCAGAAAAAGAAAGTCTGACACTGTTTCCACTGTTTCCCCATCTATTTCTCATGAAGTGATGGGGCCAGATGCCATGATCTTCGTTTTCTGAATGTTGAGCTTTAAGCCAACTTTTTCACTCTCCACTTTCACTTTCATCAAGAGGCTTTTTAGTTCCTCTTCACTTTCTGCCATAAAGGTGGTGTCATCTGCGTATCTGAGGTGATTGATATTTCTCCCGGCTATCTTGATTCCAGCTTGTGTTTCTTCCAGTCCAGTGTTTCTCATGATGTACTCTGCATATAAGTTAAATAAGCAGGGTGACAATATACAGTACTCCTTTTCCTGTTTGGAACCAGTCTGTTGTTCCACGTCCAGTTCTAACTGTTGCTTCCTGACCTGCATGCAGATTTCTCAAGAGCCAGATCAGGTGGTCTGGTATTCCCATCTCTTTCAGAGTTTTCCACAGTTTATTGTGATCCACACAGTCAATGGCTTTAGCATAGTCAATAAAGCAGAAATAGATGTTTTTCTGGAACTCTCTTGCTTTTTCCATGATAGTCCGTGGAATTCTCCAGGCCAGAATACTGGTGTGGGTAGCCTTTCCCTTCTCCAGGGAATCTTCCCAACCCAGAGATTGAACCCAGGTCCCCCACATTGCAGGCGGATTCTCTACCAGATGAGCCACAAGGGAAGCCCAGTGTAATAATCAAGAATAACTAATTTTTATTGGGAGCTTATTTATTAATATTGTCTGCTGACACTGAACTAAGTACTTTATGTGTATTACCTGACTTAATCTTCACAAAAGCCTGGCATGGTAGGTTGTGTTACTATGTCCATTTAGAAATTGAGGAGTATAGAGCTGGGATTTGAGCCCAGGTGGTTTTACTCCATAAGTTGGGCTCTTAACAACTATGTCATAGTTTCCTATGATGAAAGTTGATTCTGGTAAAAATTTAATATAAGTAGTAGTGGCTAACATTTATTATATTACAGATACTGTCCCATGAGCTTCCTATACATTTAATCCTTGTAACAAGTATATAATTTTAGTACTGTTATTCACGCTCATTTACAGATAAGAAATTTAAGGCACAGCGATGTTAAAATACTGCATATTAATTTTTTTCTATCTACTCAATTATTTGTGTTTCTCGAGTGTAAGTAATACCTTTGCTGTCATTGTTTAAAATTATAAGTACTTCTCAGATTCTTCTAATTTTTGTGAATTGAACTATCAGTTCTCTATTGAGTTGTCTATTGAGCTATCAGGGCCTTCCCTGGTAGCTCAGATGTTAAGAATCTGCCTGCAATGCAGGAGACCCAGGTTCAGTCCCTGGGTTGGGAAGATCCCCTGGAGAAGGAAATGGCAACCCATTCCAGTATTCTTGCCTGGAGAATCCCATGCACAGTGGAGGCTAGAGGGCTACAGTCCACAGGGTTACAGAGTCCGACTCGACTGAAGTGACTAAGCATGCACTCACGCACGGAGCTATCAATTGCATTGTTAATTAATGTCTTTGGGGAGCTGGCAAGCCTAACCTTAACTTCTGTGTTAACTGGTTAGCTGCATCATTTTTAATTATCTTGTTCATGGCTTGTGGGAGAAGTTGGAGGGACTATTCAAGATGATTTGGGCCATCTGTGCTTCTGTTACTGACTCTTCCGTCCCTCTGTGACTTCAGAGCTTCCTTATTGAGTTTACCCTTCGTTGTAGTTGAGTTTTTTTTTAAAATCAAGGCAGCAAAGGAAGGGCAGTATGGGGAAGTGAAAAGGCCACCACTCTACAGCTCTCCTTCACCACATCCTTCTCTTTTCTAGTTGAGGCAGCAGTTTGTCTCACGTTAAAACCAAGCTAGTTTCTTCCCCCACTACCCAGGGATCCTGAAGTGTTACTGAGAATTGCTCTGAGAGCCATCAACTTTCCCATCTCTCTTGTGGCATCTTCAGGGTTACTTTGGATAAGAAGCCAGCAACCTAGAGTTGTTTTATAATGTTTTAAAAAACCAAAATGAATATATTTTTGATTGTTGGAAAAATGACTGAACTAGTCATTTTTGAAGCCAAAGTCAAAGCAAAGTATAAATCTCTTTTACTTTAAATATTGGGAGTAAGTCTGTTTCATAAGAAATAAAAGTAAACTAAGGAAGAATACCTACATGGAGACATTTTATAAAGAGCATTTCAGGAAGATTTCCTTGTCTCCTGAAGGAGAAAAGAAAAACATGGGGGAATTTACTCTGAACTTTTGTTTGATTTTTTTGTATAGTAAATGGAAACTGCTACAAGCCTGTCCACTTAACATATATTTCAAGGTTTCCAAAGCTTATCCATTTTTAAGAATTTTCTGAAAAATTTAAGTGCAGAACTTATACCAAATTAAAAAAAAAATAAAAACCTTACATTAAGAAAGCTTTATGTCATTAGATCAAACCTCCATCATCTAGGGGATAATTTTACCTCTGATTCCTGTTTGTTCTGTTCATATTCATATAGGTTCAAAATACTACCTGAAGTTCTGTATCGAATTCCCACACTTGAAACAATTTTGATTAGTAATAATCAGGTTGGATCTTTGGACCCTCAGAAAATGAAGACAATGGAAAATCTGATCACATTGGACCTTCAAAATAATGACCTCCTACAGATTCCACCAGAGCTTGGTAACTGTGTGAACTTAAGGTAAATGCTAAGTTTTTTCATTTATTCAGTTGTGGAAGTGTTTTTTGTTTCTTTTTGTTTTTTGAAGTACTCTTGCAGGCAAGTTGAAATAAAAAATGTAATGTCTTGTTAAAAATAAAAGCTAGTAAAACTCTGAATCCCAATTCTGTTTTCCAAATTTTACCAAATGTATTTTTTAGCTTTGTTTATATAGCATGATATATGTATAAATATAGTTCACATCTGTCATACATGTTGATTGTTTTAGCGATACTTTTCTCATCCCTCTGTATGTGTATAACCTGAAACTACTGCATAAAAACATCAGGGAAATATCAACTCCTTAGCTGTGCAGATAGGGATTTTTAAAATCTGATTATAGACTACTACCGCTTGTTTCAAGCCCTGCGTGGTCTTTCTTACTCTGTGTTTGCTATTACCTCAGCCTCAAGTGCCTTTACCCTGCTCCCGTCTATAATCAACCTAATTATCACCTTTGAAAACCTTTCCAAAACTCCAGGCAGAGTTAGTCCCTCCTAAGATTTCCCATCCTGCTTTGTTAGGACTTATAGCATTTCTTTGTTCTGTACAAGAGTTATCCCAGTGCCGAGAAAGTGGTGAGCACCTAAAGAGTACTTGTTAGGTGAATATAAAGGGAATTTGAGACATGAACAGCAAGCCTAGTAGTTAAACAGAATGTGTCAGAAAAATTTAATTATTGAAAACTGCATATAATGGCTTAACATATTTTACTTTACTAGGGCAGCACTGATATCTTTGGTATATCAATTATTGAATTATAGAAGGCAAGTGAGTTGATTTTTGTTATGTTCCATAAATGTATTCTATAAAGTCTCTGTGAAAACCAACTTAGCAAATACTGAACCGTTACTCCCTAGGGGAAGCACAGAGTTAGGCTCTTTCAAGCTTCTGGTCATATTTTCATTAACCAATCCACACATAATCTTGTGTTATGTGTGTTTCTATATTAAGATGGCTTATTTAATATTGTTGATTGATTCATATTGAATTATGGCTAAATAGTGCTATGATTTATGCCTGAATGGAGCTTATCTAACGTGTGTGTTTCCCTGTAAGATACATGACATCCTTCGTGTGCTTAGAAAAACTAGAAATATGTCAGCATTATGCTTACAGGCTATATTAAACAGCAAAATCACCAAGAAAAAGTACAATAATACAAAAAAAGTCACGCTTAATAGACTATGGAAGGAGCACTTGTTTATGGTCAGATCAGATCAGATCAGTCGCTCAGTTGTGTCCGACTCTTTGCGACCCCATGAATCACAGCACACCAGGCCTCCCTGTCCATCACCAACTCCCGGAGTTCAATCAAACTCACGTCCATCGAGTCAGTGATGCCATCTAGCCATCTCATCCTCTGTCGTCCCCTTCTCCACCTGCCCCCAATCCCTCCCAGCATCAGGGTCTTTTCCAATGAGTCAACTCTTCTCATGAAGTGGCCAAAGTACTGGAGTTTCAGCTTTAGCATCATTCCTTCCAAAGGAATCCTTCAGAATGGACTGGTTGGATCTCCTTGCAGTCCAAGGGACTCCCAAGAGTCTTCTCCAACACCACAGTTCAAAAGCATCAATTCTTCGACGCTCAGTCTTCTTCACAGTCCAACTCTCACATCCATACATGACCACAGGAAAGACCATAGCCTTGACTAGGCGAACCTTTGTTGGCAAAGTAATATCTCTGCTTTTGAATATGCTATCTAGGTTCATCATAACTTTCCTTCCAAGGAGTAAGCGTCTTTTAATTTCATGGCTGTAGTCACCATCTGCAGTGATTTTGGAGCTCAGAAAAAGAAAGTCTGACACTGTTTCCACTGTTTCCCCATCTATTTCCCATGAAGTGATGGGACCAGATGCCATGATCTTTGTTTTCTGAATGTTTAGCTTTAAGCCAACTTTTTCACTCTCCACTTTCACTTTCATCAAGAGGCTTTTTAGTTCCTCTTCACTTTCTGCCATAAGGGTGGTGTCATCTGCATATCTGAGGTTATTGATATTTCTCCTGGCAATCTTGATTCCAACTTGTGTTTCTTCCAGTCCAGCATTTCTCATGATGTACTCTGCATAGAAGTTAAATAAGCAGGGTGACAATATACAGCCTTGACGTACTCCTTTTCCTATTTGGAACCAGTCTGTTGTTCCATGTCCAGTTCTAACTGTTGCTTCCTGACCTGTATACAAATTTCTCAAGAGGCAGACCAGGTGGTCTGGTATTCCCATCTCTTTCAGAATTTTCCACAGTTTATTGTGATCTACACAGTCAATGGCTTTAGCATAGTCAATAAAGCAGAAATAGATATTTTTCTGGAACTCTCTTGCTTTTTCCATGATCCAGCGGATGTTGGCAATTTGATCTCTGGTTCCTCTGCCTTTTCTAAAACCAGCTTGAACATCTGGAAGTTCACGGTTCACATATTGCTGAAGCCTGGCTTGGAGAATTTTGAGCATTACTTTACTAGCGTGTGAGATGAGTGCAGTTGTGCAGTAGTTGGAGCATTCTTTGGCATTGCCTTTCTTTGGGATTGGGATGAAAACTGACCTTTTCCAGTCCTGTGGCCACTGCTGAGTTTTCCAAATGTGCTGGCATATTGAGTGCAGCACTCCATCACCTCCACTAGCTTTGTTCGTAATGATGCTTTCTAAGGCCCACTTGACTTCACATTCCAGGATGTCTAGCTCTAGGTGAGTGATCACACCATCGTGATTATCTGGGTCGTGAAGATCTTTTTTTGTAAAGTTCTTATGTGTATTCTTGCCATTTCTTCTTAATATCTTCTGCTTCTGTTAGGTCCATACCATTTCTGTCCTTTATCGAGCCCATCTTTGCATGAAATGTTCCTTTGGTATATCTGATTTTCTTGAAGAGATCTCTAGTCTTTCCCATTCTGTTGTTTTCCTCTATTTCTTTGCATTGATCAGTGAAGAAGGCTTTCTTATCTCTTCTTGCTATTCTTTGGAACTCTGCATACAAATGCTTATATCTTTCCTTTTTTCCTTTGCTTTTTGCTTCCCTTCTTTTCACAGCTATTTGTAAGGCCTCCCCAGACAGCCATTTTGCTTTTTTGCATTTCTTTTCCATGGGGATGGTCTTGATCCCTGTCTCCTGTACAATGTCACGAACCTCATTCCATAGTTCATCAGGCACTCTATCAGATCTAGGCCCTTAAATCTATTTCTCACTTCCACTGTATAATCATAAGATGGTCAACACCGAAATCAGATTGATTATATTCTTTGCAGCCAAAGATGGAGAAGCTCTATACAGTCAGCACAAACAAGACCAGGAGCTGACTGTGGCTCAGACCATGAACTCCTTATTGCCAGATTCAGACTTAAATTGAAGAAAGTAGGGAAAACCACTAGACCATTCAGCTATTTATGGTATGAAAGCTGAAACAAGACAGAGCGTCACCTTTTTTTGTCCTCATTGTTAAGTGACACAAATTTTTTGCCACTCTGTACATGCCCAAAATGATCTTCAAAGTGCCACATGTATTGATTTGGAGGTGACTAATAAATTTTAGTGAGCAGGCAAATTAGCAAATTTGGAGTCTATGAATAATGAAGATTGACTATAATTAACTTTTTTTCTATAAATTAAGAAAATCAGTCTTTAAAAGAATTCCCATTGCACACAGATACATTTGAAGATATAATTTAGATCTACTATATAATATGTTGTGACTCTAACTTTTGTTTATATAAACACTTAAGTTATTGAAAATTAAGAAAAAAATCTCTTATAATTTATTTCATTAAATAAGTAAATCAACCTGCTCTTAGATCTTAAACTGTACTATTTCAGAACATTTAAATAGATTTTATAAGTGCGTCTGGTCAAGGGAGGAAGTACAAAGACAGAAGTGTTAATGTTCCTGGTGTGGATAGGATATATTGACTATGTTATAGTCTTTGATATGAGTATTTGTCAGTTTGCTCATTCTGTATTTATATTTATATTTACGTGTGTAAATATAATTCAACCATTTAGTATATGGTCATTATAAGATTGAGGATGTGATGGGTAAAATAATGATTCATATCACAGCTCTTCTATTTAATAACTGTAATCTTGGACAAGTCTTTCTTATCTTCCTGAACTTGTGTTTCCTATTTATAAAATTGAAATATTAATGGTGCCTACATCATACAATTGTCAAGATCTTTCAGAGAGTCAGTGAATGTAAGTTACTTAGAAGCATACCTTTCATGTAATGAGTATTCAATTAATGTTGTTTCAGTCATCATTATAGTTACAGTTCTGTTTAAATGCTTAGAATGAAAAGGGACAGTTCAAAAAATAATACACATATTTTACTTATGAAAGGCCTCCCTAATGAAAATGTTAAAATTCTGATTTCTCTCTTTTGTTTAGGACATTGCTGCTAGATGGAAATCCATTCCGCGTTCCTCGAGCAGCCATCTTAATGAAAGGAACAGCTGCTATTTTGGAATATTTGAGAGACCGAATTCCTACTTAAATTGAAGTCATTACATAATCTTGGTCATGTTAATTCTTAGACTTCTTAAACTGATAACTAACATTTTTCTAAGGTATTATCTTCATTTATGATGGTGTAACCACGTATTGTGTTCATACATTTGTTCTAAATGTTTTGCATAAGATTTATGCAAAGAAAATTCACTCATTCCCACATAGCAAGCAGTTTCTTCAAAAGTGAATTTTTATTTATTATAGTTAAATATTTTTATAATGACAAACATTTTTGTAGTCATGAATTTTTTTCCCATTTCTACTTGTGTTACGTATATTATGACCAACTGACTTGAATATGACCATCCAATTTCTATCTTCTTTAAACTTATTTTTTAATTTCTAAATTTTCATTGACTATACAATTGAATTTTATTTAATACTGCTCTTTGGCATTAAAAAAAATAAGGCTTTTCATTATCCATGATTAGACTTTTTTGATATGGTTGGTATCAGTATAAGTTTCAAATTAATATTTATTATCTTGTTTTAATATAGTTGAAATGTTTTTTCCTAGTCTTTTTCCCATGTTTCATGATATCATTTTACTGGGTTTCTATTGTCACAGAAATGGTACACAAGATATAGTTATTGGTGGAGAAAATAGTAAAAGTGTTGTTTTAATTGCTCTCACAATTTTGAATTTAAAACTTGATTGGACTTTTTTTTTTTAAGATGCTTTAGTACTAAGTTTCCATACAACAACCTAGTATTTCTAGATTCAACACATTTAAAGAAATTAGATCTGCATATTTTTCCCTCAGAGTGTGAGCATTTAAATGATACCTTCTGTTCTTTAAAAAAAAAATACTGAAATTTTATTAATTTTATAGATAACAGCAACAGAAAATAAGAGCATATACCGCATAGAAATCTGAAAATGTGTTTTATTTAAATACTTAGCAGTTATTTGTATGTATAATTACTCTATTGATGTGTTCTGATCCTTCCTTGTTCATTTTTTTTAAATTTCCAAGGTCTTAATTTTTAAATTTGCTAGTAACGTTAATAAGACTAAATTTGTAGTCATGTGGTAATTTTCTAAAAAGTAATTTCTTGTAGATGAACTGGATTTAACAAAACTTAGATATAAACATTTGTATTTACACCAAAAAATATCAGAAGTAGGCTAGTCAGTCATTATAAAATGTACTGTGTGATTCTATTAAGTAACCAATTGATAGACGGTATTAACTAGTTTATATAAATATAGATGGGTGGACAGGTAGGTAAGTAGATAATAGATGGATGGATAGAAAGCTTTTGGGTGATTGAGACATAATCATATTATGAAAAAAATCATTGCTAATAAAGATAAATACTACATGTTCATTAAAAAGTTACATTTTTCAAATATTGATTACAATGTTTATGTTTTTGGTTTAAAAGAAACATTCCCTTTTCATACAACAACTCTGTTACTGCCTAAGAAATCAGCTTCCATATTAAACAAAAGACACTTTACAATAAGGTGACATTTTATTATTTATACAATAAAGAGACTTTTATGTTATTCAAAACACTTTTTTAAATACTGAAAAAGGTGAGTACATCAAAGCCGAAAAATGGCTTTGCTATACACTGCACAGCATTATTATAGTCCCTGTATTTTGTATCTGTACAGAAAGCATCTTCAAAATGCATTCTAATCACATTGTACACCTTTACTGTTTAGTGTCAATACATAAAATAAAACTGGAGAATACAGCTTGCATTTGCGAATTAACTGACAAAGTAACTTCATTGATTCAGTAAATTTAAAATATAGATCCATAGGAGTTCTTTGCACATAAAATGAAGCAGCTTTCAAGGTTGTCATGGTCTCATACAGCAAAAAAAACCATTAACTACATTCACAATCTATGTTAATAAAGTTGTAAATATGTCTTCATTCAGTTTTTATTTACATAAATATGTAGTTCAACTAAAAAGTACTGTTGTGATACAGTAGTTTTTTTTAACACATACAAAAATGACAATTTTTATATATAATTTAAGCTCAAAATCACAATTATCTCAAAATATTAATTACAACACAGCCATTTCAATTAAACATGTCATGATTTAACTTTTTATAAAATGGTAAAATTTTTTATTAAAGTAAGCAATTTGTTTCGAATTGGCTAGAGTTCACCATGTAGAAAACCTTAAATGGTAAGAGGTGTTTCCAGCCCCTCCCACCCAAATTTGTATACAGCCACCTAAGCTAGCAAAGAGACAGAAAAGGCCCCAATTTATAAAGATTAAGCCTCTTTTGCTATACTGCCGTGGCTTATTGTTTCTTCCATAAAAGCTTTACAAGGGGAGTGTCAATAAACTATGCAGTGAAATGCATGCATTAATATACAATATGTCTATGTAAAATGTTAGCATTTAGTACACATTAAAATGTTCACAAAGACTGCAAAAGAAGTCATAAATAAAGAAGCACTTCTAAGATCTACCAATTGCAAATTGTAAACTTGAAAAGTACTTAAGAATATAATGGAATTTCTTTGAACACAGATCCCAATTCAAGTTCTTTCTCTGGCTAAAGGAGCTCTAGTTACTTGGCCTTAAGATGTCACTGTTGAGCTGCACATATGGTAGAGAAATCAGATGTCATAAAAGAGTATGAGTCTAGAGACTGTCTTCATTTTATTACAACTGTGGCCCATTGTTGCATCTCTGCTTAGGATTTAGTTTTTAAACTTAGAGTGAAATATTTCACTAGCTGAATTATATGACCTCAAACGAAAAGTGGAAAATGTGTGTGTATGCATGTGTTTAGCATATGGAAAACTATTAAATAAATAGGTGGAATTAGAGATTCATTATACAATAGTAAAAGGATTATGCCCCAAAATAACTGAGGTCAAAAGAAATCAACTATAAAATATTTTAGGAATGAAAGAATTTTCATGGATACTTAAAAATCCTGAAAACATAGTATCTAGTATCCTTTTAATTCTTAAGCCAATTGAAATGTTATCATCATCTTTGTTTAGAATTGCTGTTGTTAATTTAAGATTTCTTCTCTGAATAGAAAGAGACTATAGTTCATATTATACTTTATTTATATACAGCTGGGTGGGGGCGTGCCCTTAGGTGGTTATAAAGTGGGAAAAATAAAACTACAGTACCTGCAAATCGTACTTTTGCAAGGTTATTTTTGGTGGTCTTTAAAATTTATAAACAGAATTCAGTAGATTTTACCTCTCATTTTCAACTAAGAAAAAATTCCTCTTTCATACGAAGACAGTGTCATTGTCCTTAAGCTTCCTTTAGTCCCTTCTATACACTGAATACACAGAGAAACTTGATTGGCTCTTGAGATTAAAAATATGTGGTTTATGTGTCAATTATTTTTCACATCAATACTAAGGCTTGCATTTTTGAGGAGGAAAATGTAGTTGAGGATGTTAACGAGAAATGCCTAAACATCATAAAGCAGTATTAAACATTTATTGCATTCCATTGACACTAGGTGTCATCAAAGCTAAAACCAAATTTTCTAGAGTAAGACTTAACATAAAACATTTCTTTTCTGCCCTGAACAGATGCCTTTCCACATTCAAGACCAATAAGAGTCCTCTGTGTGGAAAGACTGCAAATATTGAAAATAAAACTTATTACAGCAGTACATTCTGAAAATAAATTACCATAGCTGATACGGGAACTGCTTTATATTATATCTGCCTGAGAGTTTCATCTTGGTTTTCCTGTGGACTATTCAAAAATTACATAAGATTTCCTGACTAAATAAGGAAAGGGGAAGAGGGACAGAAAGACACAAAGAAATATAAGGTGATTTTTTTTTCCCCTCCATTTATCAAATACTCTTCCTAATCTAGCTAATATAATGGTCAGTTGACCTGCATACCTGGGCATTGTTAACTCATTACTTTACCTGTGCAAAACGAGTGTGCAAAGAAAAACACCTATGTCTGTCTATACAGAGACATAAAACCTGAGTTTCAATAAAAAGTTTCTAATATAAGAAAACTTCTTAATGTAGGAAAATAACTTTTAAAGGGCAAAAAATACCTTTGTACAATATAATCTGCTAACTTTAAAACTTCCGTGTGCATAAGCATCACATATTTTATAGGAAGGAGCCAACAAAAAAAGCAACCATTTACAGTTTTCTTAACTATAGCTTAGATACCCACATTTTAATTTCTAATGTCTATTTTCATTCCCCTGAATTCATTAACTTTTCTAAAAGAAAAATGTTAAAAGCACATTCAGATATGAGGACTGTGATGAACAGTTCCTGCTTTTTTCTAAATATTGAGGACCTAGGAGATTTGGGGTTGCTAGGCGTATAACAATGCCAAGCCACAAAGGAATTCTAAAATTCAAAAGAAATATAATCTATTTTTAAAAGAAACTATTTGGAAAAATATTTTGTGGATAGAGTTGGGTCAAAGTCTGCAAGAAGCCATTCTTACCTGCAGGCTCCCTTTCTGCAAATGATTCACTCTTAAAAACTCCTTTCTCTACACTCCATTTCCTTAGCTTTCATTTTATTTCATTTCTTTAGTTTTCTATTCTTGAACCCTGAATTGTGCCAACTGAAGCTCCCTGGTTCACATTCAGCCACCAGGGACAATGTCCTCTTCATTTATCTACATCTTTATTAATCTCTTTTCAGGAGCTCAGTTTTCTGGGATGACTGCTTGCCCCCTCTCACATACCACTTAACTACGTATTGGGGGAAACTCTGTTTAATCAATGTCCCCACTTATCATGAGATACTGATTTAAGGCTATTTCAAGATCTACATAATTCCTGGGCTGTAAACATCTCAGAAGCACACTGAGAAAATTTCTTAGAAAAATGAGTGCAAGTTGATTCTCCACTTTGCCCCCAGATGACATTGTCATTAATTATGCATTCATGTCAGTTAAGTCACTGACATTTAGAAGAGGAAGCCAACTGAAAAGATTTCAACCCTTGCATCTGTAGTTGGATATAAGGGCCCTTTGAATCCTTGTATTGACAGGTGAAGGGACTCTGCACAGTTTCCTTAAGTGCTGACCTTCCTCTCTCGGGTCAGCAGGCCTGGTTTGGGGAATAGGGTGGGAAATGCATATGGCAGGGTAAGGGATTAGAGGCATCAGCTTAGGGAACTGTGCTTTCTCACTTCCTGTTTATATGACACTTGCCTGAGGATCACTAGAAAAATTTTGAATTTGTGCAGAAAGAATCAGAGTCACACCTTCTCTGCCAACAGACTTGTTACCATGGGAACCAGTGCAGAAAATGAAAAAAAAAAAAAGGCTGGGAATTAAATATGGAGAAAAACTGATAGTTGGTTTTTACATGACAATTTGAGCACTTGAGATGTAAAGTGAAAGTGAAAGTTCGCTCAGTCGTGTCCGCTCTGCCGTGAAGGCTCCTCTGTCTATGGGATTTTCTAGGCAAGAGTACTGGGTGGGTTGCCATTTCCTTCTCCAGGGAACTTCCCGCCGTTGACCCAGGTCTCCCACATTGTAGACAGACAAGAAACAGAATATTCCTTGTGTGGCCAAACCAATGAAAGCAGACAAAATGACTTGTTGGTATCTGGTCCTGGAGACTTATCTGGGGATATAGGAAGGAAGCAGTAAGTGTGCTGTAGTTTGGATAAGGGGGTCTTTGTAAAACCTCTGGTGATGAACAGCCCAAATGTTAACTTTATGATCAAAGGGACCCTTCAAAAGGCATATGCATGCTTAGCTTAATAAATGAGAGCAGCTTGCTATAACAATTTTCACCTTTCCAAAGCCCCACACACTGCTTGGCAGGAGTATTGCACACCTAATATGTTATTGCTTGAAACATCTTTTCAAATACTAAAAAATTAACAACAGCAAAAGCAGCTTTCAAATTGGTGGTTCCCCTTGCCCTTCCACAAGACAGCTTTTATAAGTAGAATTTAAATTTATTTAGTAAATATTTATTTTATCCGATACAAGTCCTCCTGTGTGCCCTCTTTTGTCATTCTGGAGTTGATAATAAACTGATCAAACCAGAGTAGGATATCAGGACAATCTATAATAAGGACTTGGAGTTTCAACTTATCCTGAGAAAGCAGACCTACATATTACACTTTCAGAGGCCCTAAGGAGACAGCTGTCCTATTCTCTAGTTGGGCTACTTTATCTGAAATCCTATGATTAAATACCTCATTCCGTAACTTCAGCCTTTGGCCCGTGTTTAAGTAAATGGCAGCCCACTCCAGTGTTCTTGCCTGGAGAATCCCAGGGACGGGGAGGCCTGGTGGGCTGCTGTCTATGGGGTCTCACAGAGTCGGACACGACTGAAGTGACTTAGCAGTAAGTGTAACTGCCCTAAGGAGAGGAGGGAAGGTCACACTAAAGAGGAATTAACTTCACCTTTCTTGGAGAGCCATTTTTCAAGTAGTAGTGAAACCCTTCACTTGACTCACCCTCCCAACATATGCAAAAACTAAAAACAACGTCACCCAGGAAGTAGGAGACAAGCCATACATCTAACTTCAAATGGTCTGAATAAAATATGCTCTTTGGGCAGTGCTAAAGTCCCCTGGACACAGATTTCACTAGAGATGCTTTCTTCTTTCTCACTAATAACTTGCTGTTCTAGTTGTTAGAATTTCTTACTGAAACCTTTGACAGTCTCAACGAATTCTTGAAATGGTAGAAGCCCATTAAATTTCTGCTTTTCCAGGAGGGCCTACAGAGTTCTGAAATCCAGTTAAACACCTTATTTTCTGCTACTTGCAGAGTTTGGAGGTGATCTTCATAATAAATTTGAGTACAGTGTCCTTGCTTATGCTAAAATAACTTTTTACATCAATATTTCAGTGAGTTTCAGGATTTGAGACATCCATGCTTGGGTTTTGCAGGTAGAAAGCATTAGAATAGACTGATGCGGGACTAATCTTTAAAGCTCCTGGAAGCACTAAGGACAGTTCAGCAGATCTGTTTCTGAAATAGGCAAATAAAATATGATAGGATCTTCACAAGCAGTTATGCCTTGAATTGACATACACTATATAAGAGACTGCTTCTTTTAATTTCTGTTGTCATCTCTAAAATCAGTCAGCAGATGCCTAGAGGAAGACTAAATAGTCTGCCTTAAACTAAACAATGATTAGGTTTTTCTGCATCTTTTTATACTGACTGGACATACCTTGGACAACCTGAGTTCCTTCAGGCTGAGAGGCCACCTGATCCTATTTAATAGTTCTACATCATCTGTTCATTCTTCAGATAAGAATCTGAAACACTTAACATCTCATGGTGTACTGAGAATTTAAATTTGATTTCTTCATTTTTTAAAAACAATTTGATTTCCCTTCTCAATTTCCTGAGGTTAAGTGACTCCCTGCTACATAATGTACCTTAAAGGGTTATAGACATACCTTTTACGGAGTTTTCTCTAGTTGATCATACAGTTCAGCATATAGTCACAAATAGCCATTCTTGCCAGTATTAGTACATTTTTTGCTTTCAGTTACCACAAGCATTTGGAAATCAAGAAAAACTGAATGGAATGATGGTGTCTGCATGGAAGGCATATGATGAATAAGTCTAGAGATCTAATAGGCATTGATGACTAGTTAACAGTATTGTATTGAATATTGGAAATTTGCTAAAAAGAGTATCTTTCAGGTGCTTTCCCCACACACAAAATGGCAACTATGGTGACCAAAGCGATGAGATGTCAATTAGACTGACTGTAGTAATTATTTCTCTATGTATTTGTATATCAAATCATGTTGTACACCTTAAATATACATAATTTTTATGAAAAAAGCCCAAAATGTCACACGCCATTGCTGTTCTTTCTGGATTAAGGTGAGATGTTGGCTAAATAGTTCAATTTAATAAACATGACCTCGCATATGGACCACTGACCATATGTAAATTACTGGGCTTTTTTTCAATACCTTTTAACCTTGATCTTAGTAATATGCCCAAAGTAATATCTGAAGGTCAAAATAACCTCTGACTAATAATTTAATAAGCACAATCTTATTTTCAAATTCAAGCATACCTCACAGTCCATCTCATAGTTTTAATAATTCCCATTGTCTGAGTTGCTGCACAGAGACACTACATTGTTCACAAATAAAACCCACCAGCCACTTCAGCCACAATAGCAGCTAATTTTCCAGACCACGGTTGAACTCATACTTTTGACCCACCCACCTTTATTATACCATTGCTGTCCCGCCTCTAGGCTAATCCTAACCTGAATTTGAAAATCCTTGATTTTTCACCTCAAATAGCAAACAAAAACTCTGAAATTTTGTTGCATAAAAACCATATCTGTTATTTCTTTGACCAGTGTAATCTCTGAGGAGATTTTTCCCTCAGAATAACTTGTGGAAGTTTATATGACTTTCACTTCTTGGTGCTTAGGAGATGATGCCAGGGCAGTTGCAACGGTCGACACTGGGGGACCTTTAGAGAAGGGTGTGAGCACTGACCACATAGGCATTTCAGCTGTCCGTGTAAATGGTACATGTGAGATTTGGTCTGTATCAACATAGTTCTAAGCACTCTTTAGTCTTCTACTTTCTAGAAAATTTTATCATAGGTATACTGCTCAAGTGTTTTTGTTTTTTTTTTCTTTTCTGAATTCTAATGGGCCCTGTTCTGTTCTTACACACAAAGTATCTCCAACCAGTCCATCCTGAAGGAAATCAGTCCTGAATATTCATTGGAAGGACTGAGGCTGAAGCTGAAACCAATACTTTGGCCACCTGATGCAAAGAACTGACTCATTTGAAAAGACCCTGATGCTGGGAAAGATTGAAGGCAGGAGGAGAAGGGGACGACAGAGGATGAGATGGCTGGATGGCATCACCGACTCAATGGACACAAGTTTGCGTAAACTCTGGGAGTTGGTGATGGACAGAGAGGCCTGGCATGCTGCAGTCCATGGGGTCGCAAAGAATCAGACACAACTGAGCGACTGAACTGAACTGAACTGATCTTCCTAATATGAAGGTGTTTCATAATACAAAGAGTGTGATCTTTTCTTTATGTACATAAGTATTTAGAATATGCGAGTCCACCAGGAGTATGTACATTTTTAAAGGTGTTTAAAACGAATTATTTTAAAGCAAAGATTTCAAGAGACCCTAAAGTTTAACTGTTTGATTCTTCCCTTTCCTGAGACTGAGCTCTTTAAGTGGAACAGTAGGTGTTTGTTATCAGGCTTTGGCTCAGGGGTAAAGAATCTGCCTGCCAATGCAGGAGATGTGGGTTTGATCCCTAGGTCAGGAAGATCCCCTGGAGAAGGAAATGGCTCTCACTCCAGAATTCTTGTCTGGGAAATCCCATGGACAGAGGAGCCTGGTGGGCTATAGTCTACGGGATCGCAAAGAGCTGGACAGGACTTAGAGACTGAGCACACATGGCACACATCCTACAGTAAATTAGATTCTCTCTGTCTCCTGAGACTTTGTCTTTTTTGAGAAAGAACATATATGAGGGACAGGAACCTAGCTTTCCTGCTGCTGCTGCTAAGTCGCTTCAGTCGTGTCCGACTCTGTGCGACCCCATAGACGGCAGCCCACCAGGCTCCCCCATCCCTGGGATTCTCCAGGCAAGAACACCGGAGTGGGTTGCCATTTCCCTCTCCAATGCATGAAAGTGAAAAGTGAAAGTGAAGTCGCTCAATCGTGTCCGACTCTTAGCAACCCCATGGACTGGAGCCTACCAGGCTCCTATGTCCATGGGATTTTTCCAGGCAAAAGTACTGGTGTGGGGTGCCACCTTGCTTTCCTGCTGCTTTCCTAGGGGGACCGAAAAATATTCTCTGTCCATATTTAAAAAAAACCACACACAATAAAGCTGAAAGGAAGTGTTTGCCATTTTATTATTCTGGGAGAGAAAGTGACACTGCACTGTTCTCTGTTATCACCTTATATTTTGTACCTGTAGAGTAGTATTTATTAGGCAGGTTATGCGTCTGTCTTTCCATTAGACTGAGCTTTTGAGAAGAAGGACCATGGCTTATTTATATTTTTATTTCCCACTGTTCTCAAAATCCTTTGCTCATTAACATATGTTTATTAAATTAAATGCACAGCAAAAGAGAGAAGTTGTTTTAATCACTGATAATTTTTATTAAAGGATAAACACATAGATTGGCTACAGGACAAATCTTAGGATGGCTCAGAGGAAGACTTGGGAGATAATTACTTAATCACCTCTCTAAGCTAGAGAGAACTATTCAAATGGACATATAGGTCTGGATTAGTATTCTAAATATGAGTATATATTATTGTGGATATGGGAAGTTTAAAAAGAAAAGGACAAGAAGAAGACATAGTCCCTTACCTTTTAGTATTTTATGATGATATAGGTCGTTTGGAGAAATATGTGAAAACCTAAAAAAAAAAAAAATTGTACCTGATACTGTGTCTGTGTGCCTCTGTGTGTGAGGGATGCAGACAGAGAGAGAGATTGCAAAAGAGAGAAAGAGAGAGAATCTTGAGTTTGAGTTTCTCTGAGAAATGGTCACAAACAGATTAGTAACATTTGCTAGCAACATTCATGGTTTCATGAAGAACACAGAGTGATGGCCTGCTAGGGAATCTGTCTTGATCACAATAACACTGTGTGATTATATCAAATGGAAAAAACACTTATTGCTAAATTGAACGACACCTTTAGTATGGCAAAAAAATTATGTCCAAAGACTGGCTTTCAGAGATTAAAATAAGTAGGACAACAAGTAAAGACAAATGTTGCAAGTCAAGAACACTGTGTATAATGATAACATAGAGGAAAAATCAAATTTGGAAAATGGATCTTGCCTACAACCTAACCTAACAACTCTCTTTTATGAGTGATTCCTGGCTTTATGAACATTAACAGTAGTAAATAGAGTGTCAAATATGTCCATCATTCACTTATTTTTCAGTGAGGTGACGCAGCTGGACAATTGGCATCCTATACGTGGTGGGAGGCATGCAAGGAGTGTTTCAGAGGGTTGTAGGCATTTTAAGCAACCGTTCTTCACAACTTTGTTCTCTTCCCTCAGCTGCTTAGGGCTCCACACCCAACCCAACCTTGGTGATTTTCCCATTTGTTTTAACTAAAACCAGAGCTTGCCAACCTCTACATCATGACACAGATAGAAAATGGTCATGCTTGTTCTGCATAACGGGGTATAGGTGGGTAATAAGGTCTCTCCAGGCCCCAAGCGAAAGCAACAAGTCACAAGTCCATGTACTTTGAGGGGATCAATATCTCAGTACTTGAGGGAACTAAACTGACTGCTGGATAGAAAGCCCTCACCTAGAGTTTCTTCCCAGGAATACGAAGTTAATACTCTGTGTGTGGTGCATGCTTAATCGCTCAGTTGTGTCCGACTATGAGACTCCATGGACTGTATCTTGCCAGGGTCCTCAGTCCATGGGATTGTTCAGGCAAGAATATTGGAGTAGGTTGCCATTTCCTCCTCTAGGGGATCTTCCTGACCCAGGGATTGAACCCACATCTTCTGCGTCTCCTGCCTTGGAGGCAGATTCTTTACTGCTGAGCCATAAGGGAAGCCCTAAAACACTCTATATGTGAAAATACTTTAGGTGCTATTTGATATAAAAAAATCTAGAAATAAAAAAGTACCACAAAACAAAACAAAAAACCCCACACTATTTGAGTACAGAAATAGTTTTCAAGTAACTTTTTTCTCATTCTCAGTACAAATTTCTCCGAATTTTTGTTCTAATATTTAGTTCAGATTTCACAGCCAAAACTATCATGAAAAGCTCTTGGAAATCTAAGAAGAGAGGAAAAAAGTTGATGAAATAGAAAATAAAGCTAATAAAACAAATCAAAAGCTGTATTAAAAAGAATGAAACCATGGTGAACATCTGTATTTGTTCAAATGTGTGGCCATGTTGTGTACAATTAAATTTGTTTAGGAGATATTTTTCTCTTCTGAAAAGAGAGAAAGCACATTTGGTAAGCAAACCCAAGATGGTGCACTAAAATCAACTTGCTTCAGGTCATAAAGAAGTTATTGAGTTGGCCAGAAAATTTGTTTGGGTTTTTCCATAACACCTGATGGAAAAATCCAAGCAAACTTTTTGGCCAATCTAATATAAAGCACCAACCCCCAAAGAAGGTTGACTGATTTTGCTAAGAACATACTGTATTAGTAGTGGGTTGATCATGGTGCCAGAAGGAAGCTGTTTCCTTTGGAGGAAAACACCAGAGGATTAAATAGTTTTACATAGACTTTGGGAAGGAGCACTGTGTGTTCTTTCTACCTTTGCTTGGGTTCAGAAGAAACAAAGATTAAATGGTTGGCAGAGAAATACCACAAACAGGAATAAATAGGCCTTTGATGGAATTAGCACAGAGGAAACCAAACAAGGATGATGGCTAAGCCATCCCTAAGCCATGAGAGTGAGGATATAATTATAAGCTTAGAAGAAGTAAACAGAAACATTCGGTTTTTAAAACAATGATCTAGCCAGTAGAGGCCCTGACATTCCAAATGTCTAAGAACCAAAATAGCTTGAGGACACAGGTCACCAAGGCTGCTAGGGGCCTTGTGCCTTCAACACCCAGACATTCTGGTTGAAAGAGGGGAGGTTGGGGGAGATTTTAAACCATCCCCTTGAATCTTATTATCAGTTTATGAGATGTATTTTGAAATACATTCTGTATTCAGTTTATAATACATAATATCTGATGATGCACTCAGTCAGATTTTACTTTTTGTGACCACATGGACTAGAGCCCACCAGGCTCCTCTGTCCATGGGATTTTCCCGGCAAGAATACTGGAGTGGGTTGCCAATTCCTCCCACAGGGGATCTTCCCTACCCAGGAATCAAACTCATGTCTCCTGCGTCTCTTGCACTGCAGGCAGATTCTATACCACTGAGCCACCAGGAAAGCCCAAATCTGATTATAATATTATATTAATTTCTGTACATATAGATAAAATGAAAAATTAAGAATTTATGCTGGATACCTTGTTACTATCAGGTGTCACCTGGAAATAAAGCTGAATACGTATATACACATATTTAGATTTGGACTAGTTTTAGATTTACATAATCAAGATTATGCTCACTTCAGTTTAGTTGCTCAGTCGTGTCCAACTCTTTGCAACCCATGGACTACAGCATGCCAGCCCTGTATAGTTAATTCCTGATGTTTAAGTTTTGGAGGAGGTCATTAAAAATATATATTTTAAATAATTTGTGGTAAATACCTTCCCACATATTTGGATGAGCATATAGGAAGGAAACTTGTTAAAATACCTCTACAAAATATTTGGAGAACCAAAGGAGGTTAAAGAACAATTAAACTGGCAGATGTCATAATTAATTTGAACTGGAATATCAGAACTTTAAATCACACACTCACTTGAAGTTGAGAGAGAGACTCTTTCTTTCTGTGGTTGGGAAAACCTGAGAGGTGTAGTCAAAAATATAGAAACATTAAAATAAGCTTAAAACTTTTAGTTTTTTGCTTGTATTGTTTAAATGTAGAGCATTATTTCAAACTAATTCTCTCAAAAGAGTATGAAAAAGGGTGTTAACAGTTTTAGCAATAGTGTATTAACACTTACTTATTGTTATATCAGCAGGACAGCTATAAAAACGGACTATCCAGAGTGGGGTAATCCAAGCTACAGACTTGTTGATTGAGATACATAAAACTGTACTATAGGTATAAGGGCTCCATCTAGTGGCAACTCCTCAGAATTGCATACGTATTCCTACAAAGCGTGAGTCTGAGTGAACTCCGGGAGTTCGTGATGGACAGGGAGGCCTGGCATGCTGCGATTCATGGGGTCGCTAAGAGTCGGACACGACTGAGCGACTGAACTGAACTGAACATGACTAAAAAATTATCCACCACATAAAGATAACTTGTTATAAATAATAATGAAATGAAACATATTTCTAATATATGCATTATTTTTCATCACTTTCTGCTAGGAGAGAGGGAGGGAGAGGAAGGGAATTCCAGGCCTGTCTGAAGGGGGCGTGGTCCCAGGAGATGAGGCTGTATTTGAATCTGGGTCTGATCTCTACCATCAAATTCCTTCCGTTCCTCTCTATCAGCCTTTCATCCCCAATCGTTCCCCTTTCTCATTCTTACTCCCCTAATAACATTAACTTCTCCCTTTCATCCAGCCTTTTATTACTCTTCCTCACTTTTCTAAAAACTCTTAAAATATAGCACACCAGCTCTTCTGAAATACTCTTACCCACTCGCTAGTCTAAAATAATGTTGCTCTCTCGATTAATACTATCCTTTTCATTTTCACTTCATTTTTATTCAAACAGAAATTGGCATTCTTTTCCTCATGTAAATACATAGAGAGTGGGCTATAAGACCAAGCTGGACAGTTTGAGGCACCCTTCTATCAAAAAAAAAAAAAAAAAATGATTTGGAATTTCCTTCAGGATATACTGCTGCTAAGTCGCTTCAGTCGTGTCCGACTCTATGCGACCCCATAGACGGAAGCTCACCAGGCTCCCCCGTCCCTGGGATTCTCCAGGCAAGAACACTGGAGTGGGTTGCCATTTCCTTCTCCAATGCATGAAAGCGAAAAGTGAAAGTGAAGCCGCTCAGTCGTGTCCGACTCTTAGCGACCCCATGGACTGGAGCCTACCAAGCTCCTCCATCCATGGGATTTTCCAGGCAAAAGTACTGGGGTGGGGTGCCATTGCCTTCCCCGATATACTAATGGCTTCTAGATACAAAATGTCATTAAAAGAAGCCCTACGCAGCCTATTAGCAAGTTCTCCCCATACAAAGAAATTAAAAGGCAGAGACCAAAAAAAAAAAAAAAAAGGCAGAGGCAGATGGAATAATTAGTATTATTAGTATAAACACAGCAGTAATGAGAAATAGATTTAATGTTTGAGACTGATTGAATTCTATAATTCAATTTGCTATGAAACCCAAATAGAAACCCAAATGGGAAATACTGTTGAGAGAAAGCTAAGAAAGAAATGCTTTATTTGTAAGGAAAGCAAGATCTTATGAGGTAATAAAGGAACTCTGGTTAGGAGCTTACCAACCTAGTGTTCTTCTAACAGACATTCCCCGCCCCTCTCCCAGGGGTTGAATTCCAATTTTTTTTTTGCCCCTACAAACAAAATACCTAATGAAACTAATAGCAATGGCAGTAGAAATACTTTCTTTCTGCCTTGAGATCAACAAGCCAGATTCTGATCTCTATAAAAGTTTGGGAAGGGGCATGTGGTTTTATTATAGTAATCAGCTTTTCTGTGATCTCTGTACACAGTTAATTATGTTAATTTTAAAGCTTTTGCAGTAGCCTGAGAATTCTGGAGTATATGACATTTTACTTTAAGGATGAAGGTAATGGAATATCCCCATGAAAGGATCCAAAATGCAGTGTGAAAATATTGTTATGCTGAACTATAGTTAAAAGCTGTGGACAGACTTGTCTTTATTCTAGAACAGGCAGTGTTAGGCAGTGGTTTCATTAAATTTTAGAGCTAAAATAGGGTTAGGGATTCGCTCTTCTCAACTACCTTTCCCTAGCCATCCCTATCACAACTTCTTTGACTACTGCCCACTCTCCAAATTACCCACTCCAGTGTTCTTGCCTGGAGAATCCCAGGGACGGGGGAGCCTGGTGGGCTGCCGTCTATGGGGTCACACAGTGTCGGACACGACTAAAGTGACTTAGCATAGCATAGCACTCTTCAAATTGTAAAGATAAAGTGATCTACCAAGTCACAGTGTAGAGCTGGAATAACCCTAAATAGGGACCTAAAGCCAGTTCTAAGCATGCACTTTTGTCTCCTTGGTTTACAAAATCACTTGACCTCTCCAGGTCTTGGGCCTCTGGTACAATGTGGAAACAGGGCTTATCTCTAAGATGCTCTAAGACCAAGACCATTGCTCTATAAGTTCAACCTTCGCATTCATTTCTCTGGGAGATTTCTGGCATCCATCTGCATGACTTCTTCCAAGAAGAGAAGACCCAAATGAAATCAAAAGGATTGATATGATGTACTCCAATTAAATGAATAAAAGTTGTTTCTTAAACTTTTTGGACGGTGTTTAAGGTCCTTAGCTTCCCTGGTAGCTCAGCTGGTAAAGAATCCACCTGCAATGGCTTGATTCTGGGTTGGGAAGATGCCCTGGAGAAGGGATAAGCTACTTACTCCAGTATTCATGGGCTTCCCTGGTGGCTCAGACGGTAAAGAATCTGCCTGCACTGTGGGAGACCTGGGTTGGAGACCTGGGTTTGATCCCTGGGTTGGGAAGATCCTCTGGAGGAGGGCATGGCAACCCACTTCAGTATTCTTGCTGGAGAATCCCCATGGAGAGAGGAGCCTAGCAGGCTACAGTCCATGGGATCACAAAGAGTCAGATACGACTGAGTGACTAAGCACATCACAAGGTCCTTAGAAAATATAAAAGGGAAATCAAATACAACTGTTGAAACACAGCACGAGAACCTAAAAGGTCTTAGAAGAAATGCTGGAGAGGAAGATTGGGTTAAAAGGGAGAATTGAAGAAAGAAAAGAATGAATTGAGAAAGTGAACGTTTCATGGTTTAAAGTTGTTATGTAAATTGAACATCAACTTCTTGTTTAATCCAGGAAATGTGTTTATGTGCCAGGCCTATCATCCACTTAATCACTGAACAAATATTTATTGAGCACCTGCTATGCTTCTGACACTCTACAGGCCCTAAGAATACAGAGAAATCAAAACCAGATGTGTCTCCTCAAAGCTCTTCAGTCTAGAATGTCTCTTTTAAGTATTGTCTGATCCTCCCAAGAAGCATCCAGGTGATAAGAGAGGAAAGAACAAAGGTATATCAAACCTCTATGACTGAAGGTAAAATGTAATAAGTACTATAAAACCTACAAAAGTTTATATGATTGTATTAATATTAGGGAGAGAAACTTCTTCCAATATAATACTAGGGAAATTTTCATGGTGGTAATCTTTGAACTGGATCCTGAAGGCTGCGTATAATTTTGATACTTTACAAACAGAATGGGGAGAGGAAGATATTTCAATAGAGGGACCATTGTGGGCACAGGCTGAGATCAGAAAGTACTCAGTGAAAGGTAAAGATTTTAGGTGTCCAAAACACTGGGCATGGGGGCTTCCCTGGTGGTCAAATGGTTAAGACTTTTATCTCCCACTGCAGGGATAATCTCTGCAGGTTTGATCTCTGGTCTGGGAATTTAAATCCCACATGCCACATGGTGCAGCCAAAAAAAGAGACAATAACAATAACCTCCCCCGCCCCCCAAAAAAAACCTGGGGACAAATTCTACCTCAATAAAATTGTTAAAAAAAATTAAACACTGCATATGTACAGACTGAATGAACAAAAACAAGTAATTCCTAGATTCAAATAATCTAACTTTTCTTGAAAGAATAAACAGATGTCCACGATATATGAATGTCTGATCCTACTTAATGCAAACAGTATTTTAATGGGCTAGTCTGAACAGCACTCAGTAAAATATTTTTCACCTCACTGAAGTAAGTGAGGTAAATAAACATGACATGCAGCGAGCTGAATGAATATTCAACTCATTGCATTTCTCCGTAGGTCATGAGTGATTCTAATATTGATCCTCTGGACTCATGCTTTCTGATGGCCTGTAAGAAGCAGTGGTCATAAGAGGGATCCTTTAGGGACATTAAGCATAGAAGAATCTCTTCAATCAAGCACATCAAGCCTTTAAAAATACAGCTTCTATCTCTTTCTTCCATCATGTCAGTGACATACAGGCACAATGCAGAGCCAGGTTGAAGGATATCATTTTTTCTAATAGTCTCTCTCAGGAACAAATTGGTAAAATTTTCTTTCACAGATTCAAAGGATTACAGTTGCTATTTATCTTGTCCAGTAAGGCATCCAATCTTGCCACTTCTAGCCTCTCAAATATTGTCCTAAGTCTTGGGAAATACTCATATAGCCTCCCAAAGACCATAGAACCCAGTAGGAAGACCTATTTATAGCTCCACATGTAACATGTTCAAACCTCAAAGAGATTTGACTAGATAAGGATGCTGCTTCCTTTTGCAATGCATGGGCTGAGGGCAGGGACACAGGGACTCACCATATGGCCGTGTACTCTCTCTGATCAGGAAGTTCTCCCATCTTTTCACTTGATTGTGAGATTCTGTGCAGAGGAGACCATGTTACAGCCCTCGTAGAGCCTGGTATATAGCTGATGCTCAACAAATATTTGTTAACATCACATTTAATATTTCTGTTATATTCTTCAATAAACTGTCCCCAAATGTTTTGAATTTATGAATGACATACCTTAGGCATCTGAGAGTTTGCTGATGAAATTAAAGAGTTTGCTGATGAAAGTCAGGCTCTGCACTAAGATGTTTTACTCTAGGTATAGAGTTACTGGACTATTTTTAGGCTGCTTACTCATCCAGTTATTTGAAGAAGGGGGGAAAAAGCTGACACAAATAATACAATTGTGTAACAGGGATAGATTTGAGAAAAAAAATATACTTTTTCAAAAGTAGAGAAAGATTGGATGATTCATTTAACTTTTCCCCTCAACATCCTTTCCTACACACAATAAAAGTTACACTAGCTTAAAGAATGAAGTATTTTAAAAGCCTCCCCACCCACAAAAGAAGCGATAAGACTTTTACCCGCAGAGTCACAGGATTTCACTGCTTTCTACATAAACACTACTTGAATTTCACAATCTTCTACTCTGAGGTGCTGCTATTACCAAAATACAAAATTAGGCCAAGAAAAGTGAGTTATGCAGCCCAGGAAAATTGGGGGAGGTTGGTGTGGCTGTAGAGATAACCTTCTCATCTGTGCCTGCTTTACAGGTCTACTTCTTATCTTGTTCAGTGCTCATCGGGTTGTTGCAAAGCAAGAGCTCACTGTTACACATCAAAATCCAACAGGGAAAAGCTACCAGATAAAATAATGCTTCTAAAGATAGGGCCGGTGAATTATTTTCCTTCTCTGTTTTTCTCTCTTTACTTCCTACAGAACTGCTCTCAGAGAAGATTATGATAATCACATAGTTAAAAGCCCAAGGCTTTAATAAAATTCCTAGGTTTTCATTTACCCTCTTTATTCAAAACTTAGAGTGGACTTTCTCCCTCCATTTATCAGAAATCTTTGAATTCTCCAAAGTTAAAATCATGGAGTTTATACTATCACACGATAGTATTTCCCAATCATTCTCTTGCAGACAGTGTCAAAGGTGAGGACGATTGGAACCTGTCCCCATGACAATCAGCTGGGAGCCTCAGAGAGTGTCCTCAACGTAGTAAAATCCAATGTTTCAAAAACAGAAGTGGAAACACTTCTATTGAAGGTCTGCCAGCTTCACCCTTGCACATGGGCTTTGTTTGATGCTGTCAGAGACATGATCCCTTCTCCCTCTTTGAGCCTTGGTTAATGCTACTACACTAGGTTCCTGGATCACCCAAGAATTTCCTCCCAAACCAGAAGCTGGAACCATTGGTTGATAGTCAGGGGTCTCCAAACAGAACTCTAAGGGGGCCTCTTATCCTTGTGCAGAAGCAGTCATCTGCCCTTGGAACGTCGTGGGGAGTTAGAGGTATGGATCTATAGCAGCAACAGCAGTGAGGAAGACAGGTCAGTTTTGCATTCTAGAACCAAAAACAACCCCAGAAGATTCAGAATATAACTAGAAAACTTGATTGTATCTGCCTTGCTTTCGTATGGTAGAGTGTTCAAGAAACATTCTCTGAAGAGTTTAGATCAAATGAGGTTCAAGGATGCCTAGGAGAGGTGATGACCAGGATCTCCTATAATATCGACCTACATGCTTTCTTGGTTGCACATTTATCTTTCCACAGCCCACACCCTACTTTCTCGCTGTAATGTATACCTGAGGGATGGTTGTGCTGAGAGTGATGGGGGCAATACTCTGGGCCAAACCAGGATGCTTTTCCGGCTGTATTACTAAAGTGTATTACTAAGGGAAAAAGTTCATGCAGATTGAAGATTTCCTCCCAATTCCCAGATGATCAGGCAACACTAATACAACCAAAAGAGAGGGCACATCACCAACCCAGTGTTTGAACATTTTATTAAGCCTCCGAGTGATTTAGCATTTCTGTGAGAGGAAAACTCAACCTTGTTTTTCTTGATACTACATAAAGGACCTATCTTCTTTACTGATTAGATTTTATTATTTGCATAACTTTTTACTGACCCAGTGTTTCAAAAAACCTGTTATTTGGTCAGTGTATCAGGAATCAGCCAAAGATGTTGATTGAATTTACCAAAGACTTAGAGTGGTGGTCTTCTGCCAACATGGTTTTTCATCTGGTTATGCTGTGGTGCCCTTTGCCAGGTGTGAAGTTGTCAGAATAGACTCTTGATCTGTGTGCCAACAAGGGGCAGAGATTTACAAGAGGACAGCATTAAAAGTCAATAGAAAGGCAAGTTGGCAAACACCCACTGTTTTCCAAGGCTTTAAATTGTGGTGGAGATATTAAATTGACTTTGTGATTAAAAGTAAAATGTTTTCCTTCATCAGTCATTTTGCCGAATTCAGATACTTTTCATGAAATGTATGAATATATAAAATTAACTTTTTCAGTTTTCCTTCCTTTGAATACTCCCTCTCTTTAGCTCACCTAGTAAAACATATCTCAGTCCTGCTTCTAATAAGTAATTATATTAGTGATATATGTGGAATCATCTTTAAGGTTAAGAACTAATCAATCCTGATTTGTCACTCTCTCTTTAAAACTGCTTTCCATCCTGAAGGTGGTAATCCAACATAAGGCCCAGACTGTTTGACATCTATGTAATTACAGTTCTTATTAACTGGGACACATATATTTGATAGATTTCAATAAGCAATAAATTATCATGATATAAATATTTGTATGTTATACTGACTTTTGATATTTATTGTCAAAAAGATCCTTATATTTTGAAAGTGTTATGTTTGTTTAGGTAGCTTGTGTTGTCTGGTAAGCTAGAATTATCATAAGAGAGCTTTGGTGACAATGTATGATAAGCCATGTAAACAGTAAAAAAAAAAAAAATGTCCACTAATGTCTATTTGGCTTGCAAAATCTGCAACAATTCTACTAGTAATTTTCAGTGCTTATTCTTTTCACCTAATACTTTTCTCATTCCCTCCCATTATGTCTTACTCATGTCAGGTATAAGGCAGCTTTCTCAGCAGAAAGATCCTAATAAAAATCAAAGACCAAGGTGAGTCTATTGGAGTCATCATGAATTCCACTCCTTTTTTGGTGGCTGTTGATTTTTCTTTTTTAAAGGCACACCCTTAACTTTTGCTTGTTCATCTTTGTTAACATAAACCAGATGCTAATTCAAACAACAAAGCCAGTCCTTCCAAAAAAACCAATACCACAAATTTGTGCATTATTGGTTTTGGTCACCCATGGAATCAATAAGACTTTTCCCCCTTAAGTGATCAATGATCTTTTTCAGTCAACCTAAAAAAACAAAACAAAAACAAAAAACACCTCTCTTCATTATTACCTGCCTTTTTTCAGTATGCAGCATGGCAGTACAATTGACAATGAGGTGCTTTGCACATCAGCTTCCTTTCTCCTTGGTCAGGGGTCCCTTTTCTCTTTTTCTCATTTCCTGAGAACAGGAAGGAGTAAAGCATGGCCCACGACAGTGTTGTCTGTCACATCAGGAGTGGCAGAGGGTTTACTAGATCATGGTTCTCTCCGCTTGGCCTCAGAAACATCTCCTGAGACCCTGTGTTTGATGTGGAAACCTGACATAAGGAAAAAAGACTTGGGAAGTCCTTTATCTGGCTCTTCTCCCAATTATCCCACGAAAGATTAACAAAACTAATGGGGTGACTGGAGCTGCTTCATGGCTACCAAACTACACCCACGAGTTTGTTTCTTCTTTAAGTGATCTTGGGAAGACAGTGAGGGCCTCTATCTTGACTACTGATGATCATCCTAATATAGCGGCTGGTATGGTAGTTTGGTGTGAGTTTTTGGCAAAGAAAAAATTAGGCTCTGAAAGACATTTCTCATCAGAAATTGTCAATATATTAAAATGCATTTAAAAGTTACTTCTGGGAAGCATATTAAATAGGCCAATCATTTAATCATTTGCTAAATATCAAAGCCTATAAAATCATAGTTTAATGTCACCCTGACATAAAGCAACATCAAAATTAGTGCATCATCTATAAAGTGAAGTATCATTTGCCTTCAAGTGACAAATTCTATTGCCAAAAAAATACCACTGTACTTCTAATAAGTGACACTCATTTTAATAGACCCTACAAAAATACAATATTTTCAATGTCCCCCATAAAACAGTTAACTTACAAATATTACTCTCAGAGCTTTGGTGACATCAATATGTGATACTGTTGTGAAAATCATAACAAAATACTTGGAACACTGGCATGTAAAGTAAATTCATTATATATATTTAAAAAAAGAGAGCTATGTCAAAATATGAGAGAGAATGCATATAACCAACTCTGGGAAATTATTCTGGAATGTGAAATTAATATTTTAATCAAATGAATGACTAATATATAAAAGAAACAGTTTTAAACGGTTATAAAATGGATTTTGATCATTTGTAAATGAAAACAGTTCCAATGTAAAAATAACTAATTCTATATTAATGATGCTCATCTTTCTCTTCAGTGAGACAGAATTTAAGATTATATGTACTTTGCAACTTTTGGGGGAAAAAAAGAGATTTTCTCTACTTTGCCCTCCAAGGTGGGCATGGGAATTAGTAATACAGATAGACCATGGCTCTGAGAAATTATATTTGAAGTTTCATATTTAAATACCAAAGTTTATTTGATCACCCCCATAACTTTCTAACAATAGTCTTTCTTAATGATAAATTTTATCAATACCCCAAACTCATTTAAAATGATTTAAAAGTAGCAAATTGGATAAAGCAACACACAAATAAATTCCACATTTACAAGTAAAGAAATCACAGGGCTACAGTTTATAATCAACATAAACTTGAACGAAATAAAGCAACACCTTGCTGCCACCCATCATTCACTGCTTACATTTGTGGTGAAAAAGATTTATCTACAATGACCTTTAGTCTGTTTCTTAACTCTGTCTGTATTGTAATTAGCTAAAGGCATTGAACAAATTAGGTTGTTCTATCTTTTACTCAGGTCCCAGAGGTAAATGGCTAACTGATGAAATATTTCACTCTGTGTTATGAGAATTTAGCAAATGAATATGGAACCAAATATAAACACTTTATACCATATGTACAGTTGCTTTCATAAGGCATTATCTTGTAATTTTTATTGAAAAAGATTCAATATAGTAAAGTCTTATTTTAAGATATATTTTCTTTCTCAATCCGAGATGTTTAATTTATGAAAATATTGTTTTTTTCTCTATATTCTTTTTGTTTATATGCCAACATATACTTTGTGCTAGAAATATTTTATGGGAATTACAATTCTTTATATTTGTATTTTCTATATAAAGGCATATACAATTTTGAGGCAGTGTTTCTGATGGAGAGCAGAATTCATAAAGAGCTTGTGTGTGCTTCCGTGCTCCGAAATTATATGAAATCCACTTTGAGAAGAAACTTATTCAATTAAAAAAAAAACCAAAATCAAAACCAAAACTGCACCAATGCACAGCCAGAGGCTGACAATTAAAACTAATACATAACCACATGAACATCATATTTATATAGTTAACATTTTTAAGGATGATCAGTGCTAACATTATAGTATTATACATTTGGCACTAATGTTTGCCATTGGTCCAGCAATTGGCAAAATTTGTTTCTATGTATAAATTTATTTGAACATTAGGTCTGGCTAGACGTATCTTCACTATTTATAAAAAATATTTAGACAGTAAGCTCACGTTGAATAACTAGGTCTACTGTGTTCTGGAAACTCTTCAGTAGTAATACAGCTTTTTCATGTTCCATATGTACAAAACTATGTCCATTGGCCTGTAAACACACAAATAAAACAGGGTCATCAATGCAAGATACTTGTTTATCACATTGTTGTTGTCTCTAATGATAAGATTCAAGAGAGTATGAGCAGCCAAAAGTCATGTGTTTTTAAAATTCACAACAGAATTGTAACTATGGAAGCAACTAATTAATTTCACCCAGTTTCAACTCAATTTATTAATTCAACAAATATTTATCAATTATCTAGTATATCCTACTTAGGATTGTCCTAGTATAATGCTAGTTCAGTTCAGTTCAGTTCAGTCGCTCAGTCATGTCTGACTCTTTGCGACCCCATGAATCGCAGCATGCCAGGCCTCCCTGTCCATCACCAACTCCGGGAGTTCACTCAAACTCATGTCCATCGAGTCGGTGATGCCATCCAGCCACCTAATCCTCTGTCGTCCCCTTCTCCTCCTGCCCTCAATCCCTCCCAGCATCAGAGTCTTTTCCAATGAGTCAACTCTTTGCATGAGGTGGCCAAAGTATTGGAGTTTCAGCTTCAGGATCAGTCCTTCCAATGAACACCCAGGACTGATCTCCTTTAGGATGATCCTTTAGGTTGGATCTCCTTGCAGTCCAAGGGACTCTCAAGAGTCTTCTTCAACACCACAGTTCAAAGCATCAATTCTTCGGTGCTCAGCTTTCCTTATAGTCCAACTCTCACATCCATACATGACTACTGGTAAAACCATAGCCTTGATGATATGGATCTTTATTGGCAAGGTAATATCTTTGCTTTTCAATATGCTGTCTAGGTTGGTCATAACTTTCCTTCCAAGGAATAAGCGTCTTTTAATTTCATGGCTTCTGCAGTGATTTTGGAGCCCCCAAAAATAAAGTCTGACACTGTTTTCACTGCTTCCCCATCTATTTCCCATGAAGTGATGGGACCAGATGCCACGATCTTATAGCCACTAAGCAAATCACAGAGAAACACTAGTAAGTACTACACAGATACACTTGAAATAGGATAGTTATTTTGTTCTTGTTCTGATTTATTTTATTTTTTTTTCAGGAACTGTGTTGATGTGGTTTAGAAGTGTTCACAGGACCATTTTTGTCATATAATCACTGATATAAAGAAAGCTGAGCACTGAAGAATTTATGCTTTTGAACTGTGGTGTTGGAGAAGACTCTTGAGAGTCCCTTGGACTGCAGAGATCCAACCAGTCAATCCTAAAGTCCTGAATATTCACTGGAGGGACCGATGCTGAAGCTGAAACTCCAATCCTTTGGCCACCTGATGTAAAGAACTGACTCACTGGAAAATACCCTGATGCTGGGAAAGATTGAAGGTAAGAGAAGGGGATGACAGAGGATGAGAAGGTTGGATGACATCACCGACATGATGGATGTGAGTTTGAGCAAGCTCCGGGAGTTGGTGATGGACAGGGAAGCCTCGCATGCTGCAGTCCAAAGGGTTGCAAAGAGTTAGACACAACTGAGTAACTGAACTGAACTGATAAACCCACCAACTCTGTCAAATGTTTCACTTGTGTAAAACAAAACATATGGTATAGTTAAATCTTATTTTGACTCACTGAAAAGTTCTTAATTTAAACATTTTAATATTAAAAAGATAATTTCTATTTCCCTCATTGTTAAAGGCAAATATATTCATTATTTCTATCAGCGGTTCTCAATCCCATTCAGAAATGAATTAATTTCTGGGTGATCTAGGCTAGTTTTGTTATTTTTATAAATGAAAGAGTTGCACCTCAGAGAGGTTAAGCAACATACCTGAACTCACACAGCTAAACTAGGGCTGAATCATCTGATACTATAATATTCCTTCTTATTTCTTATAATACTTTACTGAAATAGTAACACTACAATTGCTCCCAGTGATTTGAACAGCTATTTCATTGATCATGATAAATTAATCAACATTTTATCCTTAAAATATTTGCTATCTTATCTCCTACTGCAATTTATTTTTTACACCAATTTTCCACTTCTTTATTTTCAATTTATGCAGAATCTCAAATAAGAGAAGTGGCTTTGGCAAGGAAGGAATGTTGAAGTCAAGGGAAACTGTGGTGATGCCTAGTACATCATGGTTTCAAAGCCATAATTCTCATTCAGATTCCTAAAAGGTTTAATCTAACTTGAGTACTTGTAAGAATAACACTTTGTCCTAAATTAGCATCTAAAGCAATGCTGAATCTTTCATTCTTATAGTTTTACTTTTTAACTCTGGCTTAATTGTTGTTGTAGTAGTTACATGTGAACCATCTCAAAAGTAGAAAGACTAAGTGAGTCCGTCTGCTAGGGCGGTGAGACCTGAAAGGGAACATTAAAAAGGAGAAAACTTTTAGGCGTCTGATTGGATAAGGGCATAGGAAATAAATGAAAAATCAAATTATGATGCTGTTAACAGAAAATGGAAATCCTGGAGAAGCAGCTGGCTTAGTCAGGAAAACAACAGAGTTTGTGGTACTGGCGACACATGCAAGGAAATGTTAATCATACATTTAGAAATAAAAGACTGGAGTTCAGGAAGGAGGTCAAAGTGGCCCTTTAGCAACAGGCATTAGGTTAGGGTTACACAGCTAAACTAGGGCTTAATCATCTGATACTATAGTATTCCTTCTTATTATTTCTTGCCGAGAGAATTATCAGAAAATAAATTTAAAAGGGAGCATTGTGAAATAAGGAAAATCTAGGGAGGGGAGTGGGATTGGCTGTAGCTTTGGATTCAAGGAGCAGAACTGAAAGACTGTGTCTGCTGTTGACCTTGTTGTTCCTTGCTCTGTTGCTAAGTCATGTTCAACTCTTTGTGATCCCATGGATCTGGGCAGCTAGGTAAATCTGTCTTGAGTGAGAGAGGGAAAAGTGAAAGAGGGCCCAGTCTTTTCTGCCAGAGGATGACAGAAAACTGACTAGGGCCTGGTGGCTGAACTAAAGGAAGAAGATACAGGTGCATTGAGTGGAGTGAACAGGAAAACTGGCAGGAGGAGAACTGGAAAGGGTTGTCCTGATGCGGATCAAGGTAGAGGGCTCATAAAGGCAGCAGGAAATCCAAGGTGATCAAGTATTTTCTAGTGGCTTCAGTTTTCTGCCTCACAGAGGAAACAGCAGGGAAAAAAACGTAGCTAGATGAACTCTGGTATGGAATCTGGGTCAATTTCCAATAAATCAGGCTTCAAGATGTTCAGACCCACCATCCAGGTTCTGATTCAAGGCTAGGGAAACTCCCTGTATAAATTTAGCTTTAATACTGCTTTAAAGCATCAGCTTTTAATTTTCATGCTTTGTAAGTACAAAGTACATGCTTTGCAGTTACAAAGTACATGCTTTGTAACTATATAAATGATAGTTATATAGTTGGGAACACAAAGAACTGATTTCCCAGTAGGAAATAAGTAAGTTGATAAATTAGATCATTGAGTCAAACAAACAGTAGGACTCTACCTGTAATTCTAGTTCCCAGAAATGTTTTGGCTCTAAGCCTGAACTTTGGTGAATCTCAAGGGGCCTATTTAAAAGACCACAGCTAGAGACTTTCTGGGAATGGCTTCACATTACCAAAAGGATTCTGAAAGATCAGAAAGCAAACTCTTTTAGTATTAAAGATTAAATGAGTTAACATATGTCAACTGCTTAGGGACAAGGCCTGGCGCACTATAAACAATCAATAAATGTTAGCTACTACTATTAATATTACTTCACTATTACTTTCTTGAATTTCAGAAATACAATTTTCATTAAGTAACAAGAATAGTAACAAGAACAGAAGGGCAAAATGTCAGAGGAAGGAATTATTTTAGTTAATCTTAGCAATTTTTAACTTTTATTTTTTTTTTTTCTTAGCAATTTTTTAGATGAAAATTATGAAGATCAGCGAGATTACATGAAATATCCAAGCTCACACAGCTAGTGTCTAGATGGGAATTTATGTCATGACTCTATCTTGACACAATTCATTTCACTGGGTGTTGTGAGGTTGAAACAAATGTTTTTAGTTTCATTAAGTGTCACAGACTCATTCAGTGAATTCACTTTTTAAGATTAATTGAACTTTTTCTTTATATGGAACGTTATGGTAGGTGTGATGCCAGGAGAGGCAAGAATAGAGGGGTTTGAATGGAACGAAAAGATAAAATCTCAGTTGTAGAGAACTTTCTTCTTCCATTGTTAGAAGAGCCAAAAAAAAAAAAAAAAATTATACTGTATTTGTTAAAGTGATTATGGCTATCTGTCTTACATCTTGGATGGTTTAGACAGGGAATCAGACAGTTACGTTACTACATGTATGTGGGACTTTTCGAATCCACATGAAGTTTAAAAGAATCACAATATTTCAGTTAGAAAAGTCTTGTGGCTGTTTCATGTGTGTGATTAGAAGAAGAGCTGAGGAAATAAAGGAGGATACTATTCCATTTAATTGCAGAGTATAAATCTGATAATGCTTTGAAATGTAAATGCGTATAATTTACATTTATGTGTTTGATATTTTGAATATATATAATATAAATACAAAAGACAATTTGAAGAACACATCCTATTAATAAATTAATGAAGCTTTAAATTATGTTGTCAAATTTGGCTACATATATGTTTTATATAAATACAGACTATCATGGATTATAATAAAATATATCCAGTTTTGAGGAAATTGCAACTTAACTGAATGGTTTATTAAGTAAAAATGAAGTTAAAAAGAAAACAATCTACAAAAGAAAAGATACTCAGAAAATTTTATGCTTCAAGAATACATAATTCAGTGATTTCTGACTTTAACTGATTTGAAGTATAAAGGATCATTTTACTAAAGCAACATTATTTCCAGGAGGTAGCTTTCCTTATTTTAATTCCAGTTAGCATCTGTGCAACAAAATGTTTTTAAATTGCTCCTTTGCCTGATTTAGACATGAAAAGACAGAGGGTTAATGAACATAATATTTGCAATTCTAACAAAAAGTAGAGCTTTGCAATTACAGTTTATCAATTTACTGTAAAACATACTCAGTTTCTGGATTTCATCCTCTTGTTCCTTTCTGAATTTATCTTTGATTTCCTTCTGGTAAATGTTTTGTTAAGTGGCTAAATTATGGGTGTTTATGCCATAGACATTTTCCAGAGGGTGCTATAATTCTCCATGAATTTCATTGTATTTTTATTATTCAAAGCTTTATATAAATAAAAAAAATAAAAACTAGTGTCTGAGAAGGTTTGGCCAGAAAATTGGTGGGATTAACCAATAAGGACAGCATGACTCTTCCTAGAATCCAAAGGAGAAATGGGATTAGAGATTTGTTATATGATTTCAAATTGATTTAGACTCCCTTTCAAGGGACAATCATTTAAAACGCCACTACACATATATCTTATATATTAGATATACATTGCTGCTGTTCTTAATCACTCAGTCGTATATGACTTTTTGTGACCCCATGGACTGTAGCCTGCCAGACACCTCTGTCCAGGGGGATTCTCCAAGCAAGAATACTGGAGTGGGTTGCCATGTCCTCCTGCAGGGTATCTTCCCAACCCAGAGATCAAACCCAGGTCTCCCACATTGCAGGCGAATTCTTTACATTAATATAGTGTACTTTGAATGTGTTTAACTCTTAGGATGAAGGAAAATGAAAATATACAGCAATCTCATTAGTGTTATTGGACTTCATGTCATGACATTAAGAGACAAAATAGTGGGTATCTTAGGTAATTACAATTATGTTTCACATTAACTACTTGGAATTATTTCCCATTGCAGAATTTTAATCTCATTAAATATTAGGATATATTTCAGGCTGAGTATACTGTATAATCAATACTACATTGACTGTATGCCAAGTCATTTGAAAAATTTTCCTTTCTATCAAAAATCTGAACTACAGACCTTTAATTCTTAGAGAGTTCCAATGAAAAATTTACACTGCACTTTTTAAATGTGAGAAAGTTTGATGTCTCGGTGGCTTTTATTATAGTATTAAAAAATCTTGATAGACTAAAACATAAATAAGAATTTCTCTTCTGTCTTAAACGTACTCATGTGCTGCAGCTTGCATATTCATGAGTTCAGGCTCAAAAAAAGACAAGGCAAAATAGAAAAGACTAAACTGAAGACTTTGTCTATTATTTGTATAGAAATTCTGTCACGAAACTGAGAATATATAGCAATCCTGAGGATATTTACTTATTTATCTGCTTTGATTTTAGAATGCCTGTTTCTTCTTATCAAATATGTTGAATGAATATTCCTAACAAATGAATTCCCTATTTGAAAGCAGTTTCTCAACAACCTACACTTTATGTCTTTTACCTTACCACAAAAGGAACTGCAAAATCAACCTCTCAGTTTCAGGCAATACTTGTAGCCAGGTTGGTTTCTGTTTTGTAGAGAGCTTGCTGTTACAAGAAGACATACTGGGAATGGATTTTATTATGGGTTTGAAGTCAGCTTTTCCCTGTCTCTCTTCCTCCATTATCTGCTCTAGGTAATTTCGGACATGTCTACTTCCCAGGCAGAAACTTAGTTACAAATCCCTATTACATTGTTTACATTGCTTGGCACAATATTTTGTACATAATCTACATTGAATACATATTCTCCAAATCAATAAGTAGAAAATGTGATGAACAGGTTGCTATCAGTAAAATTTGCTTCAGCAGAATCAGTATGGTATAATGGAAGAAGCTGAAATAAATGATTTAGCCTCTTTCAACAATAGATACCTTGCAGGTATCTATTGTTGCTAAAAATGATGTACTATGGGTACCTAATTGATGCTATTTTCACTTTATTCAAATTATGGAAGTTAGAGCCAGCTTAGTGAACTTAATTTGTCTTTATTGCTTTTCACGTTTTACTTAGTATACAAAATCATTTTTTTGATTTTCAAAAAGTATTTACTCAATCTCTAATTAGTTATCTGTGCTGAACTATATAGATTATGAACAAAGTAAATGGATAAAGATATGCAGTAAAATTCTGGCATATAAAACTATACACATTTAAAAAATTATTTTTGATTGTCTTCTAACCAAACAGTATTATAAAAAATGTTTTTCAAATATATTTTATCATTCTCTGAACACTAAGCATTACGTAATACTGAACCCACTCACCACCCACCCCCCTGCCCACCTTTCCCCAGTCCTCTCTGATGTTTTGATTTTCAACCACCAAAAGAGATCAACTATAGAAAATGTTAACACATTTAGCCTTGTTGGGAATGCTTTAGTGAAATTTCCAAATACTTTATTTCTTTAAGGGTTCCATACTTCATGCAGATGGTGACTGCAGCCATGAAATTAAAAGACGCTTACTCTTTGGAAGAAAAGTTATGACCAACATAGACAGCATATTAAAAAGCAGAAACATTACTTTGCCAATAAAGGTCTGTCTAGTCAAAGCTATGATTTTCCAGTAGTCATGTATGGATATGAGAGTTGGACTATAAAGAAAGCCGAGTGCTGAAGAATTGATGCCTTTGAACTGTGGTGTTGGAGAAGACTCTTGAGAGTTCCTTGGACTGCAAGGAGATCCAACCAGTCCATTCTAAAGGAAATCAGTCCTGGGTGTTCATTGTAAGGACTAATGTTGAAGGTGAAACTCCAAATCTTTGGCCACCTGATGTGAAGAACTGACTCATTTGAAAAGACCCTGATGCTGGGAAAGATTGAAGGTGAGAGGAGAAGGGGATGACAGAGGATGAGATGGTTGGATTGCATCACCAATTCAATGGATATGAGTTTGATTAAACTCTGGGAGTTGGTGATGGACAGGGAGGCCTGGCGTGCTGCAGTCCCTGGGGTAGCAAAGAGTCGGACACGACTGAGCGACTGAACTGACTGATTGACTTCATTTTAACCATAACAAAAATGTCTTCTCTTTACTTTTTGTGGCGTTTTTTGGGAAGAAATTATAAAGAATTCAGAGAAATAAACATACTCTAGCCCATTCTTAGTGACTCATGATAATAATTATGAATGTGAACAATTTGGAATAAAGCTAATTAGTTGCTTCCATGAAAGAAATCTCCCTAGGTGTATTTTGTGGAAATAGCTAATTGATGTAGCTGGTCAAGATGGTTGTATGGTTAAGTATGTTGAGAAATGTAAGATTTTTCAGGTTCTTAATATGCTGAGAACATTGTGAAATTCTGAAACAAAGGATAGACTCTGAAGTGGCTCTGAAACTTAAAGAGTAAGAAGCTCTTCAAAAAAATATTTTAAAAGATTCCATTGGGAAACAGTATTCTAAATTGAATAGTACTTTTAAAATTTTGTTTCTTTCTTTTAAAAGATGTTTCTCTTTCTTCCTGAACAGCAAAGCTGTTGGTTATGACTTCTTGCTTCCTACAATGTGCCTGGATCCAGAGGCTTTCCCCTCGATGGTCTGGAAAATTAGACCAAAGACTCCAAGTAAGAAATAAGTCTCTCTTATGAGTAAAAGGCATGAGATTTAGTGCATGGAATTCATGACAATAATATGGCGTCTCGAAAGAACTTTGAGGTTGTTGAATAAGTAAACTTTTGAGTAAGATAATACTATTAGCATGACCTATCGGCCATTAAAAGAGGTATCAAACTTCCCCTCAGACAAGGAAGGTTTGATTCAGTGATTGTATATAGATATAGCACTGTATATCTGTATACAACTGACCCAGGCATTCATGGACATGTATTTCATTTAGACTGTTGGGAAATCTAAACTTTCTTTTTCCATTCTGAACTTTGAAAGCCGTGACTCATCGTCCTATCCTAACCCCCATTCCCACTCCAAGCCATGTCCATGTTTGAATTCTCCAACTCAGTGAGAAACTATAAAGTTCGAGGGCTTTCCTTCTTCATGCTTGGGCTCTCTCTCCTCTCTCATTGTACTCCACACTCACCCATCTGGCATAAGGGTCTCACCTCTGCTCCTGAAGACAGATGCAGTCTAGCCCATGGGTATTCTTCCCCTTGAGAAGGAAATGGCAACCCACTCCAGTATTCTTGCCTGAGAATTCATAGACAGAGGAGCCTGGCGGGCTACAGTCCACAGGGTTGCAAAGAGCTGGACATGACTGAGAGACTAACATTTTCACTCTCACTTTTATTCTTCCTTCTACTCATTCTCTTTTCTCCTGTTAAACCTGGAATAACTCCTGCTTCATCAAGATACCATATGCTCTGACCCAATAGCTTACCAATAACTAGTGAAACTTGACATATATTTGTTGAGAGTGGTTTTACAACTTGTCTATATGAATTGTAGGGACAAGGTGTTTAAAGATTAGAAAAAAGGAGATATATCTGGTTTGTTTGAATTATCATCTCTTTGATTATTCTATATTGGTATCTCTGAGAGATAGCCAGAGACCAGGAATATACTTTGGATTATAAATTTCAAAGCTATTAAAATGTTGGAAAAGTAGAACCGGATATCATAAACTAATTATATAACATTTAATTTCTCTGCTCCTGATGAAGTTAGGCTCTTGCCTTGGGAAGGTGAGAGGGCAGGTGAATGAAGAGAATAGGAATTGACTACTGTGATAGACTAGGATACAATACACTTACAAGTGGCTTACAACTGGGGGTCATGTTATCAAGTACAATACATTTTTTTTGCAGTCTATTCATCTTTTGAACAGAGTAACTATAATTAGTGGATTTTCTATATTTAAATATATTTTAAATTGAAAAATATATGATTAGGTTGACTTTTTTAACTGGAAAGAATATTAGAAAAAAGAAACTATGATGTTAAACCAACAAATCTGATGTTAAACCAACAACACTTCAAAAATGGTCAAATATTGGCAAGTTCACATGGTTCAATTGAATAACATTTTTTATGGTCCATTCCCTTTCCCTTTTTCTCTCTCACTCTTTTATAATTTGACTTTACAGAAGATGAAGCTGTGAGGGGTCAGGTTCCCTTGGCAGCGTGCTCTTTCCTCATGCTACAATGTCTTAAAGCAAAATGACTTACTAAACTTTAGCCAGTAATTTGAATATGCTCATGAATTATAGTATCTATTCTAGGAAAATGAATAATAAATGACAGAATAATCATGTGAATACATTTTAATTAACATCATTCCTTAATGCAACATTTTCATTTAACTCAAATAACACGCTCATAATACAACAGCAGAATAAGAAGAGAGTTGTGGGTAAAGAGGGTTACAGAAGAAGAAAGAGAGAGCTCTTATATAATACATTCTGGCTTTGGGGGAAGTTTGGGAAAGGTATATCTCTTGCCATTTTATATATCTTTTGCTACTTGCTACTGATTTAGATCAAACCCCAAACTGCCCTCACATTAAAAAGGAGCTCATTCATTGATTTTATTCTTTTCTTTTACTTTGATTTTCCAGGTTGTATGCTTTCATTAAAATTTATAAATAAATTTGCTCCAGTGAGGATATATTCTAATGATCTTGAAATGACAGATTACTCAATGTCATAAGTTCATTTTTATCCCAGTGTTCTTTAAACCAAGAGCTACAGTATCATTAAGAGATAAAAATATAATTTTCTCTCTTAACATCTGAAGTTGGCAATGACTCCAGTTTAGAATTAGTCATTTTTATTTCCTTCAGAAAATATAATTGGCCACTTGTGCTTTTTAACTAGTATGAATGAAACTGTAAATACAGCAATTTATTTGATGAAGGTCTATGTACATTTTTCTTTTACTGAAAATGGACTTTGATTTTATTGTACTAGATACAAATGAGTTCTACAGCAAAAATGAAATGTTACATCCTTGAGACTCCTCTGTGGAGAGAACAGACAACCCAGGGGAAGCTCTTCTGACTTTGATTCCACTTTTAATTCTTTTTTACTTCTTGTGTTAAGAATTAATTTCTCTGTGCACTTTGCTGTTGCTATATACTTCTCAGGGACTAGAAACACTTACTAAATCCTCATTTCCCCACATATAACCATTCTAGAATTTCACAGCCAGGAACATATTCTAAACCTGCAACTAGATATCATCTTAATTCGCATTTCCTTCTGTAGGATATCTATATCTGTATCTCTCTATCTATAGAATATTTTAATATCCATTTGAGTATATTTCTTTTCTCAGTTTGGAGAGAAAAATCTTTTGCCCCCCTCTGTCACAGATGAAGGCAAAGTCTCCAAACTTGTTTCATGCTATGGGATACTTCTCTATCTAGCCTGGCATTCTAATAGATCAGAGATCTGAGATGAGCTGGCTTCATTTTTTACAGACTCTGACATTTGAAATAATTTGTTCAAAATTCAGTAGAGGAAAAGAACTAGGGATTTCCTTTGTTAAACAGCATCATGTACTAAATGTTAGGTAGTTATATTGTGAGTTTATTCATAGCTGTTTTCCATGGAAATTGATAAAATTATTGAACAGTTGAATTTTTAAGTTAGGGGACCTCAGCTATAGTATAAACCACAGTTCATTTTACATATAATGAATGTGAGTTCTATAGAAATGATATAAAATGCTTAACACCAAAGGGCTAGCTATGCAATTAAAAAATAGAGAACTTTGATAATTAAATAGTAAAGAAAATATTTAGCTTTTATGTGTCTCTTTTGTTTCATTGACTTAACTCAAAAGACCATCTACCGATTTGGTCTTTTTTTTTTGCATAACATAACACAGTTTTATATATAAAATGTACATGTTGTATAATCACACAATATAGATACGAAGAGATGAACAGGCGGACACGAAAGTGTTCATGTAACTCACTCTTATGTAATCTACTTCTGCCACTCAACAACATATCACTAACCTCTCCGTATACATAAATAAAAATCTGGTTTGAATGATGGCTCTTAAAAATCTATACAGTGTTCCATTAAAGAAATGCCTTGTCATAAGCTACTTAACCTTTTTCATATTAACTGGATAGTAAGGCTGTTTTCTGTTTGCTATTATTATAATAGCACTCTGATAGCCATCCCTGTACAAGCATGTTTAAAAATTGGTTGGTTTGGTCTTCTGTCTACATGAAATTGCCATGGACCTTTTGGGTGGTATTTCTACTGTGACATTGCCAGAGGTTGGAGTAATTCATAGTCTTTTCAGATAATTATCATTATTGAAAACTTAAGTTTTCATGATCTTGCTAGTTAGTTTAAAATATTTGTGAGAATATGATTCCAAGACAATTTATCTATATAGAGTTTTTACTTTTCTGCAATTCTTTCACAGAGTTCAGTAAATAGAAGATAGAGGATCACAGCTGAGCTGAGTTGAGTGAGGTCTTTCCATTTTGGTAACTATCTGAGCAGGGAAAGTAGAGAGAAATAACCATAAATACTATTAAAACAGTAACAAGATTATTGTTGAGAAATTAAATATGAACCAGTCCCTTCTCCCCTCATCTAAAGTTACATCTGTACCATATTTGGGTGCTTCATCCTTCTTATTTACACTTGATAACTATGCACAGATTCTTGTATATATCAATTCTTCTTATATTCCCAAAGTAACACCATTCCTTTAAACAAATATGCAGAACACCTGCCAAGTGCTAGGTACTGAGAATATAGGACTCTACCAGGCTGAATTGGTTTCTGATCTGTCTCTCAACCCCAAAACAGTAAATGCAAATAAGAAATGTAATAAAAACTTGTTTTCAATCATTTAAATCAAGTCACTTATTTGTTTCAACATTAGCCTTGGAAAGCATTGCTTTGTATCTGTCTTACCTGAAGGATTTTATCACCAGGCTGTAGCAGGTTGGATGCTGGTCCATCAGGTTGAACCCTAGTAACAAAGATACCCTATAAGTCAGAAGTAACAGAGGTTAGGATTCCATTTTCAAGACCTAGACCTACCTAAAAACTTTTTTTCATTTATACAGAAAACAGTGAAAACATTAAAAACAGTTTACACATATAAGGTTCAAAGATTATTATGGTATTTTAAGCAACGCACCTCTAAGTCATTTCAGGAAAATGACATTTTTATTTGCATAAAAAGCTCATTTTGTTTTTAAAGTGCACTTATGATTTATAGGTTAAATTCATGGCTATTCTTAATTTCTTCCTTAAATAATTTCATATATGGTACTAAATCATCTTTTGTGTAACTTCTGATGTTGTCTAAAGTTGTTCTTCATTGAAAATGTCTCCTGTTTGACAGGCTGTAAATTCAATATACACTTTAAAAACCTACTAGAATTACATATAATATTGGTTTATTTTAATGAATATTACCTCATATGTTACTGAGAATTTTAAAGTAAAATGAACAAATTAAACATAAGAAAATTTCAACACAAATATTAAACACAAAGTTTGCATCTACATAGATACAAAATTCCTAAATTGATTTAGTTTTTAAAAAGTCAAATTACCCGTGATAAGAGAACAGACTGTATGACTTCAAAACATTTATACCATGAAATTTTTGCACCTTGTTTTATGTCTCTGGATATGTTCCAGTGTCTCTGGGTTTATGATCTACAGGAACTTGAATAAAATTTATCCCCTGCTGTTGTGTGAAAATTGTATAAATCTTAATTATGTTAAATTGGTTCATAGTGCTTTTCAAGCGTACTGTGTCCTTCTGCTCTTGTGTCTATTCATTCTATTAATTTTTGAGAGTTTGATATTGAAACTCCAACTAAAAATATTAATTTACTTAAAAAATTATTGTAATATATAGTAGAGCTATATGTAACTTTGCTCTGTATTTTCCAAGTTTTCTGTAAATATTTTATCATATACTCATAATTTAAAAAATTAAAAAATTTAGACAGATTTTATCCAGTCAAGGGAAAAAAATCATTTTATTTATCATGTACACAAAGCAAACATTTATTGCATTTTACCATATGCGAGGCCCTGATCACATGTACCACAGCCTTGTCTAACTCAATGAAACTATAAGCCATGATGTGTTCAGTTCAGTCGCTCAGTTGTGTCAGACTCTTTGTGACCCCATGAATCGCAGCATGCCAGGCCTCCCTGTTCATCACCAACTCTCCGAGTTCACCCAGACCCACGTCCATCAAGTCGGCAATGCCATCCAACCATCTCATCCTCTGTCGTCCCCTTCTCCTCCTGCCCCTAATCCCTCCCAGCATCAGAGTTTTTTCCAGTGAGTCAACTCTTCGCATGAGGTGGCCAAAATACTGGAGTTTCAGCTTCAGCATCATTCCCTCCAAAGAAATCCAAGGGCTCATCTACAGAATGGACTGGTTGGATCTCCTTGCAGTCCAAGGGACTCTCAAGAGTCTTCTCCAACACCACAGTTCAAAAGCATCAATTCTTTGGCATTCAGCTTTCTTCACAGTCCAACTCTCACATCCATACATGACCACAGGAAAAACCATAGCCTTGACTAGATGGACCTTTATTGGCAAAGTAATGTCTCTGCTTTTGAATATGCTATCTAGGTTGGTCAAAACTTTCCTTCCAAGGAGTAAGCATGTTTTAATTTCATGGCTGCAGTCACCATCTGCAGTGATTTTGGAGCCCCCAAAATGAAGTCTGACACTGCTTCCACTGCTTCCTCATCTATTTCCCGTGAAGTGATGGAACCAGATGCCATGATCTTCGTTTTCTGAATGTTGAGCTTTAAGCCAACTTTTTCAATCTCCATTTTCACTTTCATCAAGAGGCTTTTTAGTTCCTCTTCACTTTCTGCCATAAGGGTGGTGTCATCTGCATATCTGAGGTTATTGGTATTTCTCCTGGCAATCTTGATTCCAACTTGTGTTTCTTCCAGTCCAGCGTTTCTCATGATGTACTCTGCATATAAGTTAAATAGAGCCACCTAAAATGAATGGGTCATGGTGGGGAGTTCTGACAAAACATGGTCCACTGGAAAAGGGAATGGCAAACCACTTCAGTATTCTTGCCTTGAGAATCCCATGAACAGTATGAAAAGGCAAAATGATAGGACACTGAAAGATGAACTCCCTAGGTCAGAAGGTGCCCAATATGCTTTCTGGAGAACTAATTCCAGACAGACGGAAGAGGTGGAGCCAAAGCAAAAACAACAGCCAGTTTTGGATGTGACTGGTAATGAAAGTAAAGTTCGATGCTGTAAAGAGCAATATTTCATAGGAACTTGGAATGTTAGGTCCATGAATCAGATAAATTGGAAGTGGTCAAACTGGAGATAGCCAAGACTGAACATGGACATTTTAGGAATAAGTGAACTAAAATGGACTAGAATGGGTGAATTTAACTCAGATGACCATTATATCTACTACTCTGGGCAAGAATACCTTAGAAGAAATGGAGTAGCCATCACAGTCAACAAAAGAGTCTGAAATGCAGTACTTAGATGCAATCTCAAAAATGATAGAATGATCTCTGTTCATTTCCAAGGGAAACCATTCAATATCATGGCAATCCAAGTCTATGCCCCAACCAGGAATGCTGAAGAAACTGACTTTGAATGGTTCTATGAAGACCTACAAGACCTTCTAGAACTAACACCCAAAGAGATGTACTTTTCATTTTAGCGGACTGGAATGCAAAAGTAGGAAGTCAAGAAACACCTGGGGTAACAGGCAAATTTGGCCTTGGAGTACAGAATGAAGCAGGGAAAAGGCTAATAGAGTTCTGTGAAGAGAATGCACTGGTCATAGCAAACACCCTCTTCCAACAACACAAGAGAAGACTCTACACATGGACATCACCAGATGGTCGACACGACACCGAAATCAGACTGATTATATTCTTTGCAGCCAAAGATGGAGAAGTGCTATACAATCAGCAAAAAAAGACTTGGAGCTGATTGTGGCTCAGATCATGAACTCCTTATTGCCAAATTCAGACTTAAATTGAAGAAAGTAGGGAAAACCACTAGACCATTCAGGTATGACCTAAATCAAATCCCTTATGATTATACAGTGGAAGTGAGAAATAGATTTAAGGGCCTAGATCTTATAGATAGAGTGCCTGATGAACTATGGACTGAGGTTCGTGACATTGTACAGGAGGCAGTGATCAAGACCACCCCCAAAAAAAGAAATGCAAAAAGGTGAAATTGTGTCTGAGGAGGCCTTACAAATGCTGAGAAAAGAAAAGACACAAAAGGCAAAGGAGAAAAGGAAAAATATACCCATTTGAATGCACAGATCCAAAGAATAGCAAGGAGAGATAAGAAAGCTTTCCTCAGTGATGAATGCAAAGAAAAAGAGGAAAACAATATAATGGGAAAGACTAGAGATCTCTTCAATAAAATTAGAGATACCAAGGGAACTTTTCATGCAAAGATGGGCGCGATAAAGGACAGAAATGGTATGGACCTAACAGAAGCAGAAGATATTAAGAAGAGGTGGCAAGAATACACAGAAGAACTGTACAAAAAAGATCTTCATGACCCAGATAATCACGATGGTGTGATCACTCATCTAGAGCCAGACATCCTGGAATGTGAAATCAAGTGGGCCTTAGAAAGCATCACTATGAACAAAGCTAGTGGAGGTGATGGAATTCCAGTTGAACTATTTAAAATCCTGAAAGATGATGCTGTGAAAGTGCTGCACTCAATATGCCAGCAAATTTGGAAAACTCAGCAGTGGCCACAGGACTGGAAAAGGTCAGTTTTCATTCCAATCCCAAAGAAAGGCAATGCCAAAGAATGTTCAAACTACCACACAACTGCATTCATCTCACATGCTAGCAAAGTAGCAGTCAAAATTCTTCAAGCCAGGCTTCAACAGTATGTGAACTATGAACTTCCAGATGTTCAAGCTGGATTTAGAAAAGAGGTACCAGAGATCAAATTGCCAACATCTGATGGATCATTGAAAAAGAATGAGAGTTCCAGAAAAGCAGCTACTTCTGCTTTATTGACTATGCCAAAGCCTTTGAATGTGTGGATCACAATAAACTGTGGAAAATTCTGAAAGAGATGGGAATACCAGACCTCCTGTCCTGCCTCCTGAGAAATCTGTATGCACGTCAAGAACCAACAGTTAGAACTGGACATGGAACAACAGACTGGTTCCAAATCAGGAAAGGAGTACATCAAAGGTGCATATTGTCACCCTGTTTATTTAACTTATATGCTGAGTACATCATGAGAAATGCCGGGCTGGATGAAGTACAAGCTGGAATCAAGATTGCTGGGAGAAATATCAATAACCTCAGACATGCAGATGACACCACCTTTATGGCAGAAAGCAAAGAACTAAGGAGCCTCTTGATGAAAGTGAAAGATAAGAGTGAAAAAGTTGGATTAAAACTCAACATTCAGAAAACTAAGATCATGTATCCGGTCCCATCACTAAATAGCAAATAGATGGGGAAACAATGGAAACAGTGAGAGACTTTATTTTTCTGGGCTCCAAAATCACTGCAGATGGTGACTGCAGCCATTAAATTAAAAGATTCTTGTCCCTTGGAAGAAAAGCTATGACCAACCTAGACATATTAAAAAGCAGACACATTACTTTGCCAATAAAGGTCCATAGCTTCTAGTCAAAGCTATGGTTTTTCCAGTAGTCATATATGGATGTGAGAGTTGGACCATAAAGAAAGCTGAGCACTGAAGAATTGATGCTTTTGAACTGTGGTGTTGGAGAAGACACTTGAGAATTCCTTGGACTGCAAGGATATCCAACTTAAGGTCCATCTTAAAGGAAATCAGTACTGAATATTCATTGGAAGGACTGATGCTGAAGCTGATATCTGTATTTTGGCCACCTGATGCGAAGAACTAACTCACTGGAAAAGATCCTGATGCTGGAAAAGATTGAGGGCTGGAGGAGAAGGGGGTGATAGAATATGAGACGGTTGGATGGAATCACTGACTCGACGGACGTGAGTTTGAGTAAGCTCTGGGAGTTGGTGATGGACAGGGAGCCTGGGGTGCTGCAGTCCATCAGGTCTCTAAAAACTGGACAGGACTGAGTGAATGAACTGAACTGAACTGAGGCCTGATTGCTGGTATTATAAAGGTACATTGAATATAATTTTTGGCCTCAATGAGCACACTATATAGTAGAAGAAAAGTTAAGAAAACCAGTGAGTATAAAGCAGTGTGACAAGTGTTATAATAGAGGGATAACAGATTATTAAAAAAGCTGAATTCAGCTTATCCTTAGTGTGTTGGGGCTTCTAATTATGATAGAAATATAACAGATTTAAATATTTAAAATATTGCATCCATATTAACCTTAAAGTTTGGAGCTTTCAAAAAGAGAAGCTATCTGGCAACTGATCATAAATGAAAATTAAAGGGTCCACACAGATAAGGAGAGGAAAGATATTCCACATAGAAGGGATGGCATATACAAAAGTGCATGCTTTTTATTTATTTATTTTTTTGCATGCCTTTTATATTAAGGAGGTTGCAAGTAGTTCTATTATGACTGCAGTGGTTGTGGAAGAGTTCAAATTGGTTGGGTTGGGAGTATGAGAGAAGAACCCATCAACCCCCCAGATTTAGTAGGTGCCAGGGACAGAGGAGCCTGGTGGGCTTCCGTCTGTGGGGTCGCACAGAGTCGGACATGACTGAAGCGACTTAGCAGCAGCAGCAGCAGCAGATCAAGACGGGCCTTTAATGGACATCCTTATCAGTTTGGGGAGCTACTGAAGTATTTGAAGTATGATGATAAAATTTTAATTAATATCCTAAGAATAGCATTTGTCCCAAGAATGGACAAACAAGACGTGTATATTCAGTGGAATATTATTTGACAGTGGAAAGAAATGAAGCGCTGACATCAATGAACTTGAAAACAATGCTAAGTGAAATAAGCCATTCACAAAAGACCACATATTGTATGATTCCATTTATGTGAAATGTCAAGAAGAGGCAAATGCATAGAAATAGAAAGCAGATTAGTGTTTGCTGGAGGCTGGGAAGCAGGGGGCTGAGGAGTGACTGTTAATGTATACAGATTTTATTTAAGGTAATAAAAGGATTCTGAAATTAGATAGTGGTGATGACTGCATAACTCTGTGACTATACTTATAAATCACTTGACTGTACATTTCAAAAGGGTGAATTTTATGTTATATGAATTGTATATCAATATTGCTCTTATTATTTTCAAATTATTAAAAATAATTTTTATTAAAATAAGTATTAATAGAAGATAATATTATAATGGCTTTGCCTATTATTCAGAAAATTATCTCTCTTGCTAATCTGTAGACTTAATGACTCACTTAAACCCATAACTTTGTGTGTATGTGTGTATGTAAGTGGTTTAATAAGCAGACCATAATTAAAATATTTCCATGTATTTTACTTTAGCAGTTCAGATCTTTATGAGACATTAAGGCTTTTGAATGATTTTTATCTTCTGATTTTAACTCATTTTCTTTTCCATTCAAAGATGAAACTCTAGACAGGCATTACATTTTTAGAAAAGTGCATAACTTTAACCAGTAATTTGACTTCTAGACCTTAGGTTAAGGAAATAACTGGATAAGTATGCAACAAGGATTTACCAATATATCCATTATGATATTATTTGTAATAATAAAAATTAGAAACCACATCAAAATATCTAACAATAGGAGATAGATTAAATAAATTATGTAAATCTATATAATAAAAGATATGTGTCATTAAAAATGAAGTCCTTAGGTGACAGATACAGAAGTATACTGGTGCTTAGCAAAAACAAGCAAGTTATAAAACATGTGTGGCATAATACTATTTTCAATGAAACATGTTTAAATGTATATGTTTGTGGAAAACTGTCTGGAAGGATATACTCCTAAACTTAGCAGTGGCTGTACTGGGTAATGAGATATCATATATATGTGTAAATATGTGTGTATATATATACATCCATATTATGTATATGTATATATGATGTTACATTACCTAGTACAACCACTGTTAATGTTTAGGGGTATACCCTTACACACACATATATATATATGAAATATATATATTTCTCTTTATTTTTGCTTATCTGCACTTTGTAATTTTATTATTTTTCTACAATAATTAGACACTACTTATAAGAAAAATAAGGTACTACAATTTTAAGAAAACAGTAATAAAAACTTAAAAAAACTTTTAAGTTTATGGTGTCACAATTCGGTATCATGTCCAAACAGCTAGCTGCTTTGGTCAGTTCAGTTGTACAAATGCTCAATTCACAGGGAAAAAAAAAAAAACCAGGTTGTTTTAAAGGGGCAGTTAAATAAAACATAACGACTAATCCACTAGACCAGTGAATGGCATTGGTTGCGAAAACAAGTATAATTCTTACAGTCCTTTTCATACTGAGCACATAACGCTCATTCTCCATCAATCCAGGAGACTGTATGAGTACTCAGTTCCCTTGGTGGCCCCCTCTTTTTGCTGTTGAGGTTGCTGTACAACAGACAGAATGACATTATTGCCCAAAATAAGGCATTGCATCTCTGGATGCTGAAGGTGAAGCTGCTTTTACTATTATATTTTGTCCCAGCAGTCAAAGTTTTTGCTCCCTAGTTAATTTTGATTGCCTTTTTCCAGCTCATTGTACAGGAACGGTTTTAATAATGTTTGTGTGAATCCAGACCGTAGGAGCGGAACTGTGGCCATCATATCTGCAATGCTGGTAGGAACCAGCAACACCCCACAACCGGACTGCCAGAAGAATACAAATGTCATGTCTGTGGCAAGTTTAATTTCATTCATCACAAAGCTCTGCACAACTCAGCCATTGTTCTGAAGACTTGCTTTGAAGCTTATTTTTATGGTGGCCTGAGTCTTCCTAAGTATTTATTGCTGTTTTCTAAAGCTTTAATAGTTCTTTTCAATCAATAATTTTTTTTTACCAACTATGAAATTGCTACTGTCATTGATATAGCTTCCTTTTTTCTGTATATACATATATCCTATCAGCCTTCATATTGTCTCATTAGTCAAAACAGATGGCAATGAGTGTCATGTTGGATAATCGTGTGTAGTTCATTATTTTTGGAGGTGGAATGTTTCCCCAAAGACTGCTTGGAAAGGCCAGTGCTCTGATTTTCCACTGTATTTACGTATATAAACACTGTCATATGAAAGAGAGTAGATAATTCTGAGCTCATTTTATGGCTCTGTTGTGAAGAATATAGATGAGAAATATGAAAACTTTGACACTGTTTTGAAAAAGTTCTTTGTAGCAGTGTGTCACCCTTTCAACAAATTCATTATGTTCTGAGATTTTGAAGAATACTTTGACACTGACAGATATCGGTGAGGAATCACCAAACTATTTGTATTCTTAAAATTAGAGCAATAACTTCCCACTGATTGGTAAAGAGCCATCTTCTAAATTCCAAGTGCAGTAAGCCACCTTGTATGTATCAAAGATCCAAATCATGGCAAAACAGTGGAAATAGTGTCAGACTTTATTTTTCTGGGCTCCAAGATCACTGCAGATGGTGACTGCAGCCATGAAATTAAAAGATGCTTACTCCTTGGAAGGAAAGTTATGACCAATCTAGATAGCATATTCAAAAGCAGAGACATTACTTTGCCAACAAAGGTTCGCCTAGTCAAGGCTATGGTCTTTCCTGTGGTCATGTATGGATGTGAGAGCTGGACTGTGAAGAAGGCTGAGCGCCGAAGAATTGATGCTTTTGAACTGTGGTGTTGGAGAAGACTCTTGAGAGTCCCTTGGACTGCAAGGAGATCCAACCAGTCCATTCTGAAGGAGATCAGCCCTGGGATTTCTTTGGAAGGAATGATGCTAAAGCTGAAACTCCAGTATTTTGGCCACCTCATGCGAAGAGTTGACTCATTGGAGAAGACTCTGATGCTGGGAGGGATTGGGGGCAGGAGGAGAAGGGGACGACAGAGGATGAGATGGCTGGATGGCATCACTGACTCGATGGATGTGAGTCTGAGTGACCTCCGGGAGTTGGTGATGGACAGGGAGGCCTGGCGTGCTGCGGTTCATGGGGTCGCAAAGAGTCGGACATGACTGAGTGACTGATCTGATCTGATCTGATAATTCTTTGGACAAGATCTTAAAATATTTATTTCTTTTAACGCTTAGTAGAGTGCTAAATGTGGATCAGACTATCATGCAATACCTCCAAACTAGTGAAACAACCTATATACCTGTCTATATACCTATAGCTGTATACCTATTTGCTATATACCTATAGCAAATCTATTTTGCCCAAATAAGGAAAATATCTCAGTAACTGTTTTTCAATGTATGTAGTATGTATTAGGTTTTTTTGCTGCTAATATAATAAGTTATCACAAACTTAGTGGCTTAAAACATCACAAATTTATTATCTGACAGTTCTTTAGGTTAGACATTTAACTCAGTTCTCAGTGGGCTGCAACAAAGTTGTGGGCCTGCAGGTGTGTGTGTTCAGTTGTGTCCAACTCTTTGCGACCGATTGCTGGCCAGGCTCCTCTGTCCATGGAATTCGACAGGCAAGAACACTGGAGTGGGTAGCCATTTCTTTCTCCAGGGATTTTCCCAAGCCAGGAATCGAACCCGGGTCTCTTGCATTGCAGGCAGATTCTTTACTCTCTGGGCCACCAAGGAAACCCGTAATAGTGGTTTATACCTCATAGTTACTAGATTAAGTGAGTGAATACATATAAAATACTTAGAGTAGTGGATGGCATTCAGTATGGGGTCAACAAATGTTATAATTATTGAAAATTTGAAGACTGAGCTACAGTCCAATGTCTTTTTATCCAGCAAAGCCCACTTTAAGAGACTTCTGAGTCTCCCAAGTGTACTAGATTTACTGACAGGAAATTCTTCTTTACTCTAAGTCTTGGAGTGTACTGAAAGACATTTATTATCTTTCTCTCGAATTCCCAACTGCTAAGAGGGAATATAACAACATTTACTGACCCCATACTGAGTGCCATCTTTATTTAGGGAAGGGGATGGCAAGAGGGCTGGAAAGTCTTTCCTATATCATCTGTGATTTCTTAGTGGTGGCTTTCAGCGATAATGGCTCCAACTATTGTTTTACTCTTAATAGTGGACATAGGTCCCAACAAGAGGGTTTTCTGATGGTCCTTAAGAACATTTAGAGGTTATCTCCTTTGGTTGCTCCAAGTCAATAGAGCATCAGATCTGCAACAATGGCCGAGTCTAGTTATTGGCTAATGGCTTATCTGAGTGTATTTTTCTAATATTTTGCACCTCATTGTCAGCTCATGTTCTTTAGTGCCTCAGCAGCACAGTGGTTTTCCCTCAGCACCACCTCTAGAGGTCATCTTGCAGCAGAGCAACAGTATCGCCGCTGCTGCTGCTGCTAAGTAGCTTCAGTCGTGTCCGACTCTGTAGGACCCCTTAGACGGCAGCCCACCAGGCTCCTCCGTCCCTGGGATTCTCCAGGCAAGAACACTGGAGTGGGTTACCATTTCCTTCTCCAATGCAGGAAAGTGAAAAGTGAAAATGAAGTAGCTCAGTCATGTCCAACTCTTAGCGACCCCATGGACTGCAGCCTACCAGGTTCCTCCCTCTGTCCATGGGATTTTCCAGGCAAGAGTACTGGAGTGGGGTGCCATTGCCTTCTCGCAGTCCTTTCCAAATAAGTCTTTTCTCCTATCAAACACCAATATCAAAGTGTGCTTGAGACAGAAACAGATCCAGTGGACTCAGGGATTACAGAGGAACCCCTCCAGTTTTGAACCAAAGCTAATCTATAGAGCGCTGGCCATGTGTTGCAAATAGGCATGACCTGTTGCCATTTCATACTTCTATCCCAGTTTTTGAACCAGTTTTCATATAAGTTTATAAATAGTTTTTCCAAAAGTACCCATAATGGGCTTTTAAAAAGTTTTGCTTTTCACAAGTAATTTTGAAAAAAGATGGGTATGGAAGGTTTTTCATAGTGTTAAGATCTGACCTTGTCTTATTGGTTACCTAGCCTGCACACCACTGGACATAAACCCTGAAGGACTCAGGAAGTGAGTTTACAAGGCAAACATTTAACATTCTAACTTTAGAGGAGAAAGGAACTTTATATGACTGTTTAATGATGAAGGTGAATGACTGTGACAGTCTCAGCTATTGTAAATGTAGACACCAAAATAGAACTTGTCTTAAGGGAACTGAAACATCAGTTTGTGAAATATATTTTTCTTTAAAATTCTGAAAAAAACTTGGCTCTAGCTGATGCTAAGAAATTGGTGTCTAGGAAGGCCATATGTCAGATAAAAATTGCATACCATAGCAATTATAATTTAGAATATATTGATTATATATTATAAAATATGGTATTTTATAATTTCATATAACTATAAAAGTTCAGAGAGTGTTTCTGGAGGAAAAAAATGACTCATAGAAATAGTAAACATAGCCATTGATTCAATAGCTTGTAAGCTGTAACTTTTGGGGAGTCAAATATTGGCAAATTTTTTTTCATAAATTGGGCAATATTAATATTAAGCTATGATATGGCTCAAAGGAGCAGCATGACAAATACACAGTAGACTGTGTTTACTTAACCCCTGTGATTATTAGGCCACTTGACATATCAAGAATAAAGATATTATCAATAGTTTTACTCTAAGAGTCAAAAGTGTGAAAAAAAAATATTGTAAGGTTAATTGCTGAAAGTCAAATCTTGAGCTCTGAACAGTTTCCTGGCTTAACAATTGAAGACTTTGTATGCAGCAAGAGAAGAGATTTATCCAGTGATCATTAGAAACTAAAGAAGAGGAGAAAGAAAGAGAAGAAGGGAAGTAAAGGAAAGAAAAAAAAAAAAGAGGGCATTGGCAACTGAATATGATGCTTCAATGTATGACTGAACTTTAGCTGACAAAACAATGAATATGAAATCCATAAATAACGAACAGAAAGAAGAGTTGCTTTAGAAACCTAAAATAATTGAGCCTCAAAAGACAGAGATTACTAATCATACCACTGACCCAAGTCCTCTAAAAATGTCACAAAAATCTTATTAACAGATTTTAAAGAAATTCAAAACTCTCTTTCATGAACTTTTATATAAATAAATATTAAAATAAAAATCACATATTTATTAATAATCCATTGGTGCAACAGGGGACTACTAAAACCCATAGAAACTGGTTATGTGATTATAGATATCTTAGTAACAATATAACGGAGCAATCCTAACAGAAAAAATACATTTGCATCATTCTTTTATGTCACTGTAAAGATTTATTTAGTAGCCAATAAGAAAAATGTATATAAATATACAGTTTTCAAGATACTGCCCTTATGACTTGATAAAAGCAGCCCAAAAGTTTATTTCCTTTTATCTGCGATTCCTGTTAGAAATTACAAATTGGCTACTAAAAAATTCAATTTTTTAATAGTTTGATGCTGATTATCATGCAGTATTCCCTTTTTCGGGAATCTGAATATAGGAGTTAAAATTATGTTTGGCTTTGCCTACTTTATATGGGCATACCTTGTTTTACTGTGCTTCACTTTACTGCACTTTGCAGATACTGCATTTTTTTTTTTTTAACAAATTGAAGGTTTGTGGCAACTTTCTGTTAAGCAAGTCTGTTGGTGCCATTTTACCAACAGCATCAGCTTACTTCAATGTTTCTGTGCCACATTTTGGTAAGTCTCGCAATATTTTATTCTGTTTGTAGTCTGTGATCAGTGATCATTGATATTACTCACTGAAGACTTAGATAATAGCATTTTTAACAATATTTTTAAATTTTTTGATTGAAGTACAGTTGATTTACAAGGCTATGTTAATTACTACCATATAACAAAGTGATTCTGTATATATATATATATATTCAGTACATATATATATGTATATATACATATGCTTTTAAAATATTTTTAAATACATATTTAAAAATATATTTTAATATATATAAAACATATGTTTATTATATATAAAATATATTTTTTAAAATATGATTTTGCATTATGGTTTATCATGGTATAAATATATATATTTATTATATATAAAGATATATATATTTATTTTATATATAAAGATATATATTTATTATATATATATAAAGATATATATTTATTTTATATATATAAATATATATAAAATATATTTTTAAAAATATGCTTTTGTATTATGGTTTATCATGAGATATTGAATATTCAAATATTGAATATTGAATATTGAGATATTTGCATATTGAAAAGCAGAGACATCACTTTGCCAACAAAGATTTGTCTAGTCAAGGCTATGGTCTTTCCTGTGGTCATGTATCGATGTGAGAGCTGGACTGTGAAGAAGGCTGAGCGCCGAAGAATTGATGCTTTTGAACTGTGGTGTTGGAGAAGACTCTGGAGAGTCCCTTGGACTGCAAGGAGATCCAACCGGTCCATTCTGAAGGAGATCAGCCCTGGGATTTCTTTGGAAGGAATGATGCTAAAGCTGAAACTCCAGTATTTTGGCCACCTCATGCGAAGAGTTCACTCATTGGAGGAGACTCTGATGCTGGGAGGGATTGGGGGCAGGAGGAGAAGGGGACGACAGAGGATGAGATGGCTGGATGGCATCACTGACTCGATGGATGTGAGTCTGAGTAACCTCCGGAAGTTGGTGATGGACAGGGAGGCCTGGTGTGCTGCAGTTCATGGGGTCGCAAAGAGTCGGACACGACTGAGTGACTGATCTGATCTGATTGAATATAGTTCCCTGTGCTATACAGCAGGACTTTGTTTATCCATTCTATACATAAAAGCTTGCATCTACTAACTCCAACCTCCTACTCCATCTCTTCACTCACTATAAAAAAAAGGCAATAAAGTATTTTTACCATCTGAGCCACCAGGGAATCCCTTGGCAATAAAGTATTTTTGAATTAAGGCATCTACATTATTTTTAGACATAATGCTATTGCACACTTAAAAGAATACATTATAGTATAAACGTAACTTTTAAAAGTATTTGGAAACCAAAAATTCTGTGGGGCTTGCTTCATTGCAATATTCATTGTATTGCAGTGGTCTGGAACCAAACTTTAATATCCTGGAGGCATTCCTGTAGGAATTATAATTGTAATTTTTCTTTAATTGATTGTTGCTACTGTTGCTGCTAAGTCACTTCAGTCGTGTCTGACTCTGTGCGACCCCATAGACGGCACCCCACCAGGCTCCCCCGTCCCTGGGATTCTCCAGGCAAGAACACTGGAGTGGGTTGCCATTTCCTTCTCCAATGCATGAAAGTGAAAAGTGAAAGTGAAGTCGCTCAGTCACGTCCGACTCTTCACGACCCCATGGACTGCAGCCCACCAGGCTCCTCCGTCCATGGGATTTTCCAGGCAAGAGTACTGGAGTGGGGTGCCATGGCCTTCTCCAAATTGATTGTTACAGTATTACAATTATTACCTAAAAATTAAAAATCTCTGGGAGTCTCTCTATTGTGACCTAAACTATGTTTTTATTTCTGTTTATTTCTTGGTAAAATTCTTAAGCTTAAAAAAAGAATCTTCTTTCAGTTGATTTTCATATTTTCTTTTAAGAGATCATACTCCTTTACATACTGTCCAGATTTCTTGCCTATTTGGGAAAAACAGGTGAAATATTTTCCATTTCTTTTATTTTATGACTTCTTTAAACTTTAAAGCCTGTATTTAATATGAGACCTTAACTTGTGGTGAATAGTTGGGTTGCTGAGTTTCATACAGTTTACTGATTCTGTCAGAGCTCCTACTGGCTTTTCTTCTCAGCTTTATATATAACATAAAATAATAGAAGCCATTAAAACCAAGAGTGAGTAACTGTAGGTGGCTGTGGATTCTCCTTCTTAGTTATTCCTAAAATAGTATCAATAATCAGCTTTCTGATGATCATCCCTGCAAGCTTCCCCAAAGCCCCTTCAATTGTCAAATTTTTTGACACTATACCATTTCAAAATAATGGATTGAGAAGTGAAAAATTCACTGAAGTCTTTTTTGTCACTTATGCTAAAATAAGGTTTCTAAAGTGAAAAATTGTTCTCTTGTGAGCTACATTCAGTCAAACTATGATTCTTTTAGATAAAATATGGCTTTATGTAAAGTAGACCATGCTGGAGTATTGCTTAGAGCCGGCAGTGAAATCAGGAGGTCAAAAGGCCAGTGACAAATGTCTCAAAGGCTCTACAGTTGTGGATTTCTGATACTCTGACAAAGTGGCTCTTAGCCATGGCTGTGCATTGGCAGTGTGAGGTAGAGAGAAAAGGAAGTTTCTTTTTTTAAAAAAATTACTTTTTAGTCTCTGTATTTCCATATTATTTAATTTTTATAGTGACAATGTTTTCATTTATTACCTGTATAATTTTTCTGAGGTTTAAGTTAAAGTAAAAAGATTGCAGTTGTACACATCTGAGACTAAGACTGTATTATGATTGTATTTATTATTTTTTATGGAAAGAAAACACCAGTTTTAGTAATTATAAACTATGTATAAAACTTCAACCTTCCTGAAAGATACAACTCAAGTCACAACTGAATTATAAATGTAATTTAATATAAAGGAAAAGACTGACTGGGCAGTGTGTGCTCAGTTGTGCCCGACTCTGCAACCCCATGGATTGTAGCCTGCTAGGCTTCTCTGCCCAGGGAATGTTCCAGGCAAAAACACTGGACTGGGTTGCCATTTCCTTCTCTAGGAAAAGCGTAGCTGGTTTGCAAAAAGTATGTAAACCATAAAAGATAAAAAGCATTTAAAAATATACAACAAATGCTTAAGAGCCTTTTTATTTCAAGTTACCCTGGTAATAAAGATCATGTAAAAATAACAAATGTGTGAACTTTGAAGATTGTAAGTAATATGTGTTTACTTTTTAAAAATTCAAAGTAAACCTACTGGTTAGAATTTTGTTGTATATTTTTAAGTTAATTATGATTTAAAAGGATGACTATGTTGTCCAGAGTAAAAGCACCGAGAATGCCCTAGTTCACAATCAGTAGAAGATCCCTAAGTGAAAGTGGCTCTCAATTGTTTGTCTCTTTGGCGACCCTCACACTGTGGCTCAGAGACAGACACCTTCAGAGAACTGAAGCTGCTCCCACCTGTTGTGTGCAAGTTATACAAAATCCAGTATACTATAGGGTTTTCTTGCAGTATAGGAATAAGCAAATCTTGTACCTTAGTGGAGGTTTCCTACTAAATTAGTCATTCAGAGTCGAGGTAGAAGGCATTTTTTAAAAAGTAGAGGACAGGATGAATATATGATTTTTCTTTCAATAAACAAATAAATCTTGGTATAGCTCAATAAACAAGGAGAAACACAACTTTAAGATATGATTCTTCTTTAATCATTTTAATGTATAGTCCAACACTTCCTATTTTCTATTAATAAATATCCTTGGAGGTTAAATGATAGTGCCTTGTTATTGGAATGTAGTTTGTGTATGGTGATGGGGTTTGACCCAGTAGGTTTCAAATATGGGAAATAATTTCTACTCCTTTATATTCAAAAATAGAATTGGTTACTAAGACCCTGTATAGCTATGCTAATTATATTATAAAGATGATAGAGAATTAAATAAAATCTTACTTGTAATTTTGTACCTTATGCAATAATCCTAAACTGTTATTACGTGCTCACTGCTTAATGTAACTGTGGATTTATTAACAATTTATATATTTGGGGGGCTTCTGTGGTAGTCCAGTGGTCAAGAATCCACCTGTCAATGGAAGGGACACTGGTTTGATTCCTGGTCTGGGAAGATCCCACATGCCACGGAGCAACTAAGCCTGTGAGATGCAACTACTGAGCCCACGCACTGCAACCACTGAAGCCCACGTGCCTAGGAGCCTGTGCTCTGCCATAAGAGAAGCTACCACAGTGAGAATCCTGAGCACTGCAACCAGAGAGTAGCCCCTGCTTGCAGCAACTAGAGAAGAGCCGTGTGTAGTAATGAAGACCCACCACAGCCAAAAAACAAAAGCAATAAACCCCCAAACCCCATAATATATATTTTGAAAATATACATACTTACATATATGTGTATATATGTATATATACACATGTATTTATATATATACATTTTAAAATAACACAATCTAAGAATTCTCATCTAGTAGTCCAGCTTTCCAGCAGAGTTCTGGGACCTTCAGGTTAACTTGGTGTCTGGAAATCTATTCTCATCTCTTGATGGCTTTCTTTCAACTCATTCAAAAGATCTTAGGGAAAACTTAAGTTGGAACTTACAGAACTTAAAGAATGAACTCTTTGTGTTCTCATGATTTTCTTTACACACCCAAAAGAGAAAAATGATACAATAAAAGTGTTCTGCAGTTACTTGGGTTTTCTTTTTAGTTGTTTTAGATTTCTTTGATCGTACCTATTGCTACCTAATTTTTTTTCCCACCTAAGTGTGCTCACACCGAATTTCCCTGCTCCTTGTGATCAATATTATTTTGTGAACCACTTTCTTTAGCTATCAAAGAACAGAGATGTGGCTCAATTAGTGATTACTACGGAGAAGGCAATGGCAAGCCACTCCAGTACTCTTGCCTAGAAAATCCCATGGATGGAGGAGACTGGTGGGCTGCAGTCCATGGGGTCCCTAAGAGTTGGCCGCAACTGAGCGACTTCAATTTCACTTTTCACTTTCACGCAATGGAGAAGGAAATGGCAACCCACTCCAATGTTCTTGCCTGGAGAATCCCAGGGATGGCAGAGCCTGGTGGGCTGCTGTCTATGGGGTCGCACAGAGTTGGACACGACTGAAGCAACTTAGCAGCAGAAGCAGCAGCAGCAGTGATTACTCTCTCTTAGAGAGGCTAAGACTATATTTGTGGGATATAGCAGTCTTTTTTTTTTTTAAAGATTAATCAGAAAAATTACAAGTATTTAAAAGCAGATTTAATGGGTCTTGTTGAAAAAATACAACACAACAAATTTCAGGATACATACTGAAGTATCAGTTGCTTTGGCAATCCCTCTCAGATGCCATGGTTGAAAGCACTCAGGCTCTAGGGAAGTAATTCTCATAGATTAAAGCATACCAGAATTACTGGTACTGAAGTACTTTCAGTTTGAAAGGTGAAAAACATCCATTATTTTCATAATGGTATAATGGACACTTTTGGGGACCTGCCCAGATTCCCTTGATCAGGTTGATACTCTCACTCTGCAGATGCTGCTGACAGCTCACATCTAACACTTCTTTTGAAAATTACCCTCAGCCTGGAGCTTCCTTACTGAGAAATGCTGGGTAGGTCATGCTCCTTCCCACGTAGTCGATGACTGATAATGCTGTTGAGTCGCTAAGTTGTGTTTGGCTCTTTTGCAACCCCATGGACAGTAGCCTGCCAGGCTACTCTGTCCATAGGATTTCCCAGGCAAGAATACCAGAGTGGGTTGCCATTTCCTCCTCCTGACCCAAGAATCTTCCCGACCCAGGGATCAAACCCACATCTCTTGCATTGGCAGGCAAATTCTTTACCACTGAGCCACTTATGAAGCCCTCAATGACTAATACCAGGGTACAAAAGGCTGTTTTCTTCCTTAGGGTGAGACAACTCTGTGGTACACTATTTTTTTAATTCAATTTTTTAAATTTAATTAAAATTTCCACTAAATCCATATCTTTGCCTGGTTTCTTCACCTGTCCTACTGCATCCCTCATTCTCATATAGATTTCACCTAATAGCAATTCTTAAATTAACTTGCACAAAAATCTCCATCTCTGGTTCTGCATCTTGAGGATCTGATTTTAGAAAAATATAAACTACAAAAATTAAAGCTCTGCAGTATCTTCTTGCCTGGAAGGTATATGCAGATTCTATATTTTGCTTACTAGTGATTCTTTGGAAGCCAGTGTCAGGCACCCACGCATATAGCAACTTTGGATGTGGATTGGAGGAAAAATGGATAATACTGTTCTTAAATACATGCTATTGAGATACATCTCAAATGTTAGATGGGTAAATTTTTAAAAGTTAAACAATAGTGCTACAGGAAGAGACATGGAAGATCACTTTTTACTTTGTTTTTATTTTATTAATCTGACTTCATAATATTTTCAAGATTCTAGTTAGTTATAACATCTTTAAGCAGAAATTAGAAATACTATGGGAGTCCCTGGAATACCATTTACAACTTGTGGTGTAAATTTATAAATGGAATATGAAAGATTTCACACATTTCTCAAAGATCTTTTGGACCCTCAGTAATAACCTTTCTCTAATTGATGGACCTGTTAATTCTTATTAGTTATTACATAAGATATTATTTATGAACTAATTTTAAGTGTTTTCATATTTTGATTGAAAAGTCTCTGATGTTTTCCAGAAACTGAAACAAACTTAAAAAGTCTCATGTCCTTTCCCATACCATTTCTGCCTCTTTATTGAGCATATTTTGTTCCATGCTAAATAGCTGACATTATGCAGCAGACAAAACATAGATAACATTTAACTCTAGCAACTAATATAACTGGTTATGTACTTGGACTTCAATTTTATTGAAAACTATTTTACTGATTGTTAAAAAATATCACAAAGTGATAGCAATCTCAATGCAAGTGTTTTTCTAAATATACTGTCAAATTAAAATGTCCCAATCAATGTTCTTATTTGAAATGGTTCTTTTAAATTACCTGGTCCCATCACTACATGGGAAATAGATGGAGAAACAGTGGAAACAGTGTCAGAATTTATTTTTCTGGGCTCCAAAATCACTGCAGATGGTGACTGCAGCCATGAAATTAAAAGACGCTTACTCCTTGGAAGGAAAGTTATGACCAACCTAGATAGCATATTCAAAAGCAGAGACATTACTTTACCAACAAAGGTTCGCCTAGTCAAGGCTATGATCTTTCCTGTGGTCATGTATGGGTGTGAGAGCTGGACTGTGAAGAAGGCTGAGCGCCGAAGAATTGATGCTTTTGAACTGTGGTGTTGGAGAAGACTCTGGAGAGTCCCTTGGACTGCAAGAAGATCCAACCAGTCCATTCTGAAGGAGATCAATCCTGGAATTTCTTTGGAAGGAATGATGCTAAAGCTGAAACTCCACTATTTTGGCCACCTCATGTGAAAAGTTGACTCATTGGAGAAGACTCTGATGCTGGGAGGGATTGGGGGCAGGAGGAGAAGGGGACGACAGAGGATGAGATGGCTGGATGGCATCACTGACTTGATGGGTGTGAGTCTGAGTGACCTCCGGGAGTTGGTGATGGGCAGGGAGGCCTGGCGTGCTGCAGTTCATGGGGTCGCAAAGAGTCGGACACGACTGAGCGACTGATCTGATCTGATTCTTTCATATGTAAAATAGAATGATATTTTCTTAAAAAATTATGTCTGTGTTGTTATATTTTATTACATCCCTTTGCAAGCTGAAATCATATATCTCTCCTTTATAACATAATGTCTTGATATTAAAATCATCGAATTGGCTAAAGGACACTGCCACAACTTCCTGAGTGAGTGCTGCTGCTGCTGCTAAGTCGCTTCAGTCATGTCCGACTCTGTGCGACCCCATAGACGGCAGCCCACCAGGCTCTGCCATCCCTGGGATTCTCCAGGCAAGAACACTGGAGTGGGTTGCCATTGCCTTCTCCATTGTGTGAAAGTGAAAAGTGAAACTGAAGTCGCTCAGTCGCGTCCGACTAGTAGCGACCCCATGGACTGCAGCCTACCAGGCTCCTCTGTCTATGGGATTTTCTAGGCAAGAGTACTGGAGTGAGTGAGTGCTAGTCACCTAGTTATGTCCAACTCTTTGAGACCCTGTGGGCTGTAGCCCACCAGACTCCTCTCTCCATGAAATTCTCCAGGCAAGAATACTAGAGTGGGTTGCCATTTCTTCCTCCAGGGGATCTCCCTGACCCAGGGATCAAACTCAGGTCTCCCGCATTGCAGACAGATTCTTTACTGTCTGAGCCACCAGAGAAGCCTTGGAGCCTTCTTAAAAGACCTCATATAGGTGATCATACTTGTAGAATCCTATTAAAAGGAGATTGCGCAGACTGCATTTCTATTAATATTTCTGAATAGACTTAGGGTCTTTTCAACATATAAGACAAAGAACAAAATAGGCAAAAATGCATTTTTATTGAAAAAAAATCCTTGCTTTTTAATGTCCTAAAACAACCAAATGGTATTCTAAACCTCAAACTGCAATGTCACTAAGATGCAGCTGGAATAACCAAATAGTGTAATAATTTATGCTTGTTATTTGTTTTTAAAAATTCAGCTTTATATAAAAATTAGACATATTTATATTTTATCTCTTTCTTGCTCCTGAATGTTATTTTCACATAATTAATAGGTTCTCCACATTACTTTGCATTACATAATCACTCAAAGTAAAATTAAGGATGGAACAGAAATATAAATTATATTATAAAATTAATTTAGAAATACATAAATCATCTTTAGGAATTATAAAAAATTAAGGAAATATTGCATGTAGTTTAATATTTATGTAATAAATATAAATCATATGCTGTTTGGAGTTCTACATAAATGTGTTTGCTATTCTTGATTTTTATATCCATGGAGAATACGTGACAGTAAATAGGTTTATGATATGTACTTTTTTCATAAGTCAAGAACAGATCTTTGCAACTTTTTGTTTGTGATCCAGCAGTGTCATGAGACTGAACAAGCCTGGAAAATTCTTCTTGTATGTTTTCGAACTTGCTACTGCCAAGCATGCCTCTGTGCCTCTGAGTATTATTATATCCACTAAAGGTATCGAAGAAATGCTTTGGATTTGCACAACTAACTTTTCTTCTCTTCTTAATATTAATCATATAAAAAACTTTTATTTGATGCAATGCCCATCTCCATACAATTTTTTTTTTCTAGGGTGGAAGGTGGTGTGTAAATAGGAGGGACCTACATCCGGTTGTAGGCTGTTTGGCATTTGGAATTGATCTTTTAAAATTTATGTCCAATTAGGCACAGTAATTTATTCTGAAATTCCAGAACCTTTAGAGTTTATTGGTGATTATAGAATCTTACAGTTGACATGCCTCTAATATTCTTCTTTGGCTTGGGATTTTACCTAAACCATGGGCAAATTAAGGCATTTAAGAAAGAACATGAATTGTTTCTTCTATCATTGTCTGCATGTAGATTGTCCAAATTCATGGAAATATAAGTAAGGTCTCCAGCATCTGCTGAGCATGAGTGTTTATGATAAAACTGTGGAGAATAAGTGATTCTTTGGTCTCAATATCCTAGTATGTGTAGTTCCTGTTATCATGTAATTTGAGGTTATGCATACAGCTTCCATTTGATCCTGTTTCTAGGTAATTGTTCATGGGATTATTCAGTGCTATACTTTTACAGCATGTAGAGAAAGGGGCTGTCATATCCTTTAATATCTTTAAAATCCAGAAGCTTCTTAGTCCATCCTTCTCAAATGAAGCAAGGAGGGATATCAGTCCTTTAATGAGGAGCTATGTGAATGCAACATTAAAAATTTATTTATTTTCAGAGTCTTGGGCTGCCTTATAAAGTCACACAACATGATATCAATCATCCATTAATCCAATCTCTTCCCAACAATATCTCATGGAAACTGTATTGGTATCTTAAATTTCAGAATCATGAGTTATTATTTTATGAACACTTAAATAGGGAAAGATTATTGTGGTTTGTTCCATTGGCACAATCTCCACTGTAATAATACCTTAGTCCAAAAATTATACAAATGCTTAGCAATCCAATGTGTACTGTATGCTGTACACATGCTTCTAATTATTTAAGTTCAATAGAGAAAATATGCTGACTTTCGAGGATTTGTTGACACAAAAATCCAGGCTATAACTAATTAGAGTGTTATGTAACACCTTCAATATTAGATTACTATATTAGTCTCAACGCTACAGGGTATAAATCTGTCATGTGGCTCTTCAACTAAGTGGTATTTGCAGATAGAGGTATGCATCACAGGGCTTATTAAGAGAAAAGGATTTGGAATCAGATCAATCTGTGTTCCAATCTTGTCTGCCACAGATCAGCTAAATGACCCTATGCTATGCTATGCTATGCTAAGTCACCTCAGTCGTGTCCCACTCTGTGCGACCCCATAGGCAGCAGCCCACCAGGCTCCCCCGTCCCTGGGATTCTCCAGGCAAGAACACTGGAGTGGGTTGCCATGTCCTTCTCCAATGCATGAAAGTGAAAAGTGAAAGTGAAGTCTCTCAGTCGTGTCCAACTCTTAGCGATCCCATGGACTGCAGCCTACCAGGCTCCTCCGTCCATGGGATTTTCCAGGCAAGAGTAATGGAGTGGGGTGCCATTGCCTTCTCCGAAATGACCCTGGGCAACTTAATTAACCCCTCTGGGCCATTCCATAAAATAAGGAATAATATTCAACTAACATAAATTGTTAGGAAGATCAGATCAGTTCATGTATTTAAAGAGCCAAATATAGTGACTAACACATTATAGATACTCAATAAAAGTCTGTATACCTTTATTATTATTATCAGATTTGTTACATCAAAATCTTTTATCTCTGTGGAATATCTTGCCATCTTGATAGGAATGTTCCTTTATAAGAATAAATCAGATAATGGCTCTATCCACTTCACTGGGAGGACAAAGGCAAGCATTACATAAGGTCATTCTTATCTGGTTTTCTACAGTTTTCTCTTTTCAAGTATGTAAAAGCAGCTTTTACTTGGCAGTGAACCTAAAATAATGAACTCCATGATGAGTGAATTGGGTTGTTCAACTGTGAGTAGTTGTTCTGTTCACCACTGTTATGACAATGATATGAACTGTTGGACTAATCATGTTCTATCCGTTTAATCCAAGGAGACCATAGTTGATTTAGACTACCTTGAGGTCTTTGAGAGGAATTACATTCACAAGACCAGATGCTGTTCTCAGCTCTCAAAGTCTGGTACAGTATCATATCTGGCTCGATCCTCAATTCTCTCTAAAACCTCAGTTAACTTCTGAGCTGTAGCAAGAGTTTTTCTGCAATATCTAAATTGGAACAGAATCTAAATTGGAACTTCTGATAGACTGAACAACACAACTCACTTTTGCCCCAGCTCATCCTCTCAGCCCTTTGGGATGACTACTTCATGCTTTTCCTACCTGGCTGTATACCACGTAATCAGTTTGGATGCTATTTCACTTTGGTCATTGGCATTTGGCTGAAACAGTGGTTCCTAGCAATTGTAATAAAGAGAATGGAACAATTCCATTGGCTGTTTTAGTACAGAAAGTCTTCAATGACTGTAAGACATTCAGATATCTTGGATACTTAGAATTTTGAGTGACATTATAAAACACTTGAACATTCATAAATAGTAAGTAAAATTATACAGTGTGCTTGAAAGACCATTTTAAATCCATGACCTGTTTATTAAAAGAGTTGTTTTTCAGTTGCTAAGTTGTATCTGACTCTTTGTGACTGTATGGACTGTAGCCTGCCAAGCTCCTCTGTCCATGGACCTTTTCAGGCAAGAATACTGGAGTGGGTTGCCATTTCCTTCTCCAGGGGATCTTCCCAACCCAGGGATCGAACCCACATCTCTTATGTCTCCTGCATTAGCAGGTGTTTTCTTTATCCTTGAGATACCAGGGAAGCTCTTATTGAAAGAGGGTATCAGATCAGATCAGTTACTCAGTCGTGTCCGACTCTTTTCGACCCCATGAACTGCAGCACGCCAGGCCTCCCTGTTCATCACCAACTCCCAGAGGTCACTCAGACTCACATCCATCGAGTCAGTGATGCCATCCAGCCATCTCATCCTCTGTCGTCCCCTTCTCCTCCTGCCCCCAATCCCTCCCAGCATCAGAGTCTTCTCCAATGAGTCAACTCTTCACATGAGTTGACCAAAATACTGGACTTTCAGCTTTAGCATCATTTCTTCCAAAGAAATCCCAAGGCTGATCTCCTTCAGAATGGACTGGTTGGATCTCCTTGCAGTCCAAGGGACTCTCAAGAGTCTTCTCTAACACCACAGTTCAAAAGCTTCAATTCTTTGGCGCTCAGCCTTCTTCACAGTCCAGCTCTCACATCCATACATGACCACAGGAAAGACCATAGCCTTGACTAGGCGAACCTTTGTTGGCAAAATAATGTCTCTGCTTTTGAATATGCTATCTAGGTTGGTCATAACTTTCCTTCCAAGGAGTAAGCATCTTTTAATTTCATGGCTGCAGTCACCATCTGTAGTGATTTTGGAGCCCAGAAAAATAAAGTCTGACACTGTTTCCACTGTTTCTCCATCTATTTCCCATGTAGTGATGGGACCGGATGCCATGATCTTCGTTTTCTGAATGTTGAGCTTTAAGCCAACCTTTTCACTCTCCACTTTCACTTTCATCAAGAGGCTTTTTAGTTCCTCTTCACTTTCTGCCATAAGGGTGGTGTCATCTGCATATCTGAGGTTATTGATATTTTTCCCAGCAATCTTGATTCCAACTTGTGTTTTTTCCAGTCCAGCATTTCTCATGATGTACTCTGCATATAAGTTAAATAAGCAGGGTGACAATATACAGCCTTGACGTACTCCTTTTCCTATTTGGAACCAGTCTGTTGTTCCATGACCAGTTCTAACTGTTGCTTCCTGACCTGCATACAAATTTCTCAAGAGGCAGATCAGGTGGTCTGGTATTCCCATCTCTTTCAGAATTTTCCATAGTTTATTGTGATCCACACAGTCAAAGGCTTTGGCATAGTCAGTAAAGAAGAAATAGATGTTTTTCTGGAACTCTCTTGCTTTTTCCATGATCCAGCGGATGTTGGCAATTTGATCTCTGGTTCCTCTGCCTTTTCGAAAACCAGCTTGAACATCAGAAAGTTCACGGTTCACATATTGCTGAAGCCTGGCTTGGAGAATTTTGAGCATTACTTTCCTAGTGTGTGAGATGAGTGCAATTGTGCGGTAGTTTGAGCATTCTTTGGCATTGCCTTTCTTTGGGCATTCTTTGGGCATTCTTTGAGCATTACTTTCCTAGCGTGTGACATGAATGCAATTGTGTGGTAGTTTGAGAATTCTTTGGCATTGCCTTTCTTTGGGATTGGGATGAAAACTGACCTTTTCCAATCTTGTGGCCACTGCTGAGTTTTCCAAATTTGCTGGCATATTGAGTGTAGCACTTTGCAAGAGGGTATATATTATATTAAAGTTTAAGCTTTTTCCTAACTTTACTAGAACTCCTTATAAAGAAAGCATCAACCTCTGATCCGGTTACTATCTGCTGAATTAAAACATCAGTTGAATTTGGTTCTCCTCACCTCTCCTCACAGCTGCAAATTAACCAATTTATGATAAAACTTGTTCTTCAACATTGGATAGAAGAGTTTTTTTTTGTCTGTGCTACGTGGCTTGTGGTATCTTATTTCCCTGCCCAGAAATTGAACCCAGGGCCACAACAGTGAAAGTGCCAAATCCTAACCACTGGAGCTCCAGGAACCTCTCAGGAAGAATATTTTTTAGCTTGATTTTCATTTTCTTGCTGTTTGATACTTTTAGGTTTTAGGCATTGGGTTGTACACTAAATTTTATGCAACCACTATAGGAATGGAGCATGGGGGATAAAGAAATGCAACTGAATTTCTTTGAGATTAATCCCTTTCCTTGTGAGAGGATTAAGCTCTTATAAAAATTGTCCAAAGCTAGTGTCTTTAGATCTCCTCAACACTTTTTACTGAGTATTTACCATATGATTGATGTGGTCAATAAATTAAAAGCAATCTGAGAATCTTCTGTAGATTTGGAACTACAGAAGAAATTAAAATTAATTAATTTTTAATTAATCTGATCAATTTGCAGTAATGGAGACTTTTCAGATTTTAAATGTTTTAGAAAGTAATCAGGCAAAGAAAGTGCTTTTGAGGGGAAATCTTTCAATGGATAGATATTAGATCATAGAAATAATTAAGTCTCACTAGAGTCATTAAAATATTACAAATGAGAAATTTAATTAATAGTTATAAAATGTTCCTATTTCCTTATAGAGGAAGAATCACAGGCAATAATTTGAAAGCCTCACATCTACTGTCCCCTTCAGTTGAAAATAAAAGCAAAAAAGTAACAGCATTCTGACATTTTGACTACTTAGTAATTTGTTCATCCTTAATTGAAAAATATCTAGTGCCCTGTGCTTTCCAGAAATATGGTGGAAAAGTGTACACGCTGATGAGAAAGGAGAGGAAAGCGAATTTTGAATTTAAACTGTCTTATGAATGATAAGGTTGTTAACTTTTCATTGAAAGAGTTTATGGAGGAGATGTAAAACCAGAGAGAAAAAGAGGGGCCAAGATGAATCAGACAATGATTTAAGGCTTTTAAAAATATCATATGTTTCTGATGATTTTGCATTTTCATGCTTTTTGTCTTTACGTTAATAACTTGTTAAAGTTCAGTAAACACTTGGTCCTACTAAGTCACAAATATTTAAATTCTACTAAATCAGTGATTATCCTCAACATCATTTCAAAAAGGAAATGCAGCAGTTATTTATATACAAACATTTTAAACTGGAATTCCCCTTTTATATAGGGCTGCTTGATACACATTCCTTATATGGGAATACCTGTTCCAATCACTGAATCAAAGAAATTCTTGTTTATGGACACTGGGGATTTCTTTCCCTTTCATCCTAATATAATATGTACAGTAAGAATAATTCTTCCTCTTGGTCCAGACTCTTCTTCTTCTCCAAAAAGAAAAAGAAGAAGGGTGTAATGGATGGTAGGAAACAAAAAGAGTGGGAAGAAGTGGAGGAAAATAAGGGATTAAAGGCTATGGAAATCTCCTTAGAGTAGGGGCATACATGTTTTTTCAGAAATAGGTTTTTTGATCAGAAATTGATGTGTGGGTTACCTTTATAACAGTGGCACATTGAAAAGGTCTGCACCAGCATATGTGATTCAGAAGTAAGTCAAGAGCCTGTGGAGGTTTTACTCATACCTAATTTCTGTCTTTCTTCATTACCCAAAGTTTTATGATGTTGCTTAATGCAGTTAAATTTCATGAGGTCAAAAGCAGACAGTTTCAATTACCATCAAATTATAATTACTAATTGTTTAGAAGCTGAGAGTATTAAAACACTGATGGCAGAGGGCAGATTATGCAGCCCAGGGTACATTTTTTAATAAATCAGTCAAGTGTTCTTCAGTGGGCTCAGACAGGCCAAACGTGAGCATGAGCAGCATGGCAGATATCCGGCAATGGTTGAGGTTAGAGTTGGGGGAGGAGGTGAACCTTTACCCATGGTTTGGCAAACAGGGGTGAGCACGAGAGGAGAACCCGATCCCTCTGCCATGGCTAACTGATGTTATCACAGGATATCTCTTTTCTCTGGTCCTTTAGTTCTACAATCCTATCAGTGAAATACTTTACAAATATGATGGATTAAATATAAAGATGTCAGTTAACTGGCCCTCATGTTGAATCAGTATTTATTCATTCTGTTACTATGAAAAAACATTTTCTCAAATAAGTGACTTACAACTTTTGGAAACAAATTGTTAAAAATTACCTGTGTAGCTTCCTTTACAGATATATACAATGGTGAACAAAACAAAAAGTAAAAAACATAGAACTTCCTTTTCAAAGAGAATGCTTATTTCTTCTTATTCATAGGATTTGTCAATCACTGCAGTGAATTCTTTTTTCCCCTTGCTGAGAAAGTTTCTAACTGGTTTCATAGTTAGCTAGCTTATTAAAGCACAGTAAAATCACAAAATTTTAAACATGTTTTTTGATACAGTACAGTGTTTTACTAATTAAAATTGTCAATAAGAAATTCACTTCTTACCTTGTCAGAAGGTTTAAATGGATTTCCTTGTCCACTAATTCCACCACTGATACTAAATCCAAGGCCAGGGTTCTTTTCTATTCTCACACAAAACTATGTAAAAAAAGATTAAAAAAAGTAATCAAATACTTGTAAAGCTAAATATCTTCAAATAATTGTATCCTACTAGAAAAGATTCACATTTCACTTAAGTTCTCAGGGTTAGCCTATGTTAACTTGGTACACAAAAGACAGTATAAACTCTGACAAAATAGTATTTCTTTGGTGGTGATGTTCAGTTGCTAAGTCATGTCTGACTCTTTGTGGGCCAATGAACTGCAGCACATCAGGCTCTTCTGTCCACTATCTCTTGGAGTTTGCTCAAATTCATGTCCATTGTGTTGGTGACACTGTCTAACCATCTCATCCTCTGTTGTCCCCTTCTCCTTTTGCCTTCAATATTTCCCAGCATCAGGGTCTTTTCCAGGGACTTGGCTCTTCACATCAGGTGGCCAAAGTATTGGAGTTTCAGCTTCAGCAACAGTGTTTCTATAGGCATCAACTATGATAGGAATTAACTTAAAATTACCTAAGCAAGCAGACATGAGTAAGTATTCATTCATTACCATGTGCAGGACTAAATTTTCATTAGCAGTTTGTAAAACTTAAAAATCTTTTAACAATAACAATTGCATTATTTTAGTTATCCACTTTAAATGCACATATATTCTGGCTAATTAGAAAGAGCTGTGTGACTAAGTGAAGGAAATTTTGCAAATGTAGAGTGAGGAAAAAGATGGCTATGTAATTTAAATTAGTTGCTACTGTTTTCTAGGAGAGTAGAACAATTCATCTCCTGGGTAGATAATTCTATTGTTTAGATACAGCAGGGCTTTAATTTGAGAAAGGAGTGACGTTTTAGCCACAGTTTGAGTGAAGGCGAAAGAAAAGAGAAAAGAAAGACTGAAAACAGTTCAGGGTTTTGGCAGCAGCTCCCGAAGAGACAGTTAACAGGTCTTAAAGAAAAGAGGAAAAGAGTGAAAAAAGAAAGAGATCAAATTGTTTGTGATAAAGGGTCAGTAAATATTTAGGACTGTGAAGGCTAATATTCTAGTATTCTGTGCTCTGTTACCTCCTGAAGCCCCACATCATAAATGAGATCTGTTAAACATCAGAGCTCTATGCTTTCCAATGAAATAAGGGCATTAGAAGTAGGTCCAGCTTGGGTTAAGGAGGTAGTAAAGGTAACAGCCATTATAAAAGTTGATGCAAAGATGCAGATCAAGAATTCAGTGGAAGGGACATCAGTGCCAACACTGAGGTAGAGCAGGCGTCCCCAACCTCCGGGATCTAATGCTTGATGATCTGAGGTGTAACTGATTAATAATAATGGAAATAAGGAGCACAATAAAAGTAATGCACTTAAATCATTCTTAAGTCATCTTGCCCTCCCTCCACCCTGTCTATGGAAAAACTGGCTTCCACAAAACCGGTTCCTGGTGTCAAAAAGATTGAGGGCCACTGCCCCAGAGAAACTATAAAAAAACCTAGGAATTCTTGATGATTCAGAGCTGGGGATGTGTGTGGGGGTCTGTGAGAAAATGCTAGTTTTCCATCTGAAGTGGGACAGGGTGACCCCAGATGACTGTAAGACTTGGGAACCCCAGAGGTAGCATATAATTTGATTAAATAACAGGAAAAAAACTTTTATAACTTTAGTGTACTGAACAAGGACTGAAACTAGGATGAACCAAGTATTACCAGAGATTAGCACGCAAAAGGTTAATAAAGAGTCAAGAAAGAAAATTAAAAAATACATTAGAATATATTTTGTATTTATATAAATACATACTGGAAGGGCTTCCCTGGTGGCTCAGTGGTGAAGAATCTGCCTTCAGTGCAGGAGACCGCCTGCAATGCAGGTGACGCAGGTTCGATTCCCGGCTTGGGAAGATCCCCTGGAGAAGGAAATGGCAACCCTCTCCAGTATTCTTGCTTGGGAGACCCCATGGACAGAGGAGTCTGGCGGGCTACAGTCCATGGGGTTGTGAAAGAGTAGGACACGACTTAGCTACTGAACCACAACCTCCATCATACTGGAAATGTTCTTTAGGATGATTTGAAACATCAGCTTAATGTTTTCTCCAGCAACACTTCTTGGCCTATTAATTTGCTTACGGGCAAATGCAAATGCCCAAAATGTTCTCTACATCTTTATTTTTAAGGTACATTTAATCCTTACCTCTTAGACAGTTCAAGGCAAACTTGAGTCCTATTCCTGACTTAATTAGCATATATTGTGAGTTGATGGGAACTGAATCAAGTCTCATTAAATGGGTACTGGCCATTTAATGAGATTATCCTTAATTCACTGTCATATTCTTTAATAGTAAATACAATGGTTAACTATTATATGCAGTTCACTTGCAGCACAAGAACAAAAAACTATCCACTAATGTGATTTTTATGGTGAAGTCATTAATGAACAGTTTCTAAATGATGAGTAACTGCAATTATCGCAAGTACTCTATGTTTTATTTTAAAGATACGTTTAATTAAAACTTTTCCTTTAGTTGATCTAGATTTGTTAAAACTAGTTATCATATGGTGGTAGAAACTATGATTTTGAACAGTTTTGTATTTAAATGGCTCACTGTCTATGAACATGAACATATAACAACTTGATGTAGTTTGAAGGAATATTTTAAATTTATTCAACATACCATTTCACCTATGCTATGCTATGCTAAGTTGCTTCAGTCGTGTCCGACTCTGTGTGACCCCACAGACGGCAGCCCACCAGGCTCCCCCATCCCTGGGATTCTCCAGGCAAGAACACTGGAGTGGGTTGCCATTTCCCTCTCCAATGCATGAAAGTGAAAAGAGAAAGTGAAGTCGCTCAGTCATGTCCAACTCTTAGCGACCCCGTGGACTGCAGCCTACCAAGACTCCTCTGTCCATGGGATTTTCCAGGCAAGAGTACTGTAGTGGGGTGCCATTGCCTTCTCCAATGCATGAAAGTGAAGAGTGAAAGTGAAGTCACTCAGTCATGTGCCTGACGCTTAGCGACCCCATGGACTGCAGCCTAGCAGGCACCCCCGTCCATGGGGTTCTCCAGGCAGAGCACTGGAGTGGGGTGCCACTGCCTTCTCTGACCATTTCACCTACTAGTCCTTTTTTGTTGTCATTAATTAGAAAATGAGAAGAAAGGAACTAAACATAACTTAAATATTTTACTTTTATATTTTCCAGTATTTCTGTGCATTTCCAATTAAATTATTTAAAATCGGGGTTGTATTTTTCTAATGTGAAAATGTTATATTTTACAATGCAATATGTGGAAGGTATGCACACTTCCAGCTTTCTCCAGACCACTATAAAAACTGAAAGGAAACATATGTAACAGGTTTTATTTACAAAGTAAACTCCTGAGAACACTTTTCAGCTATTCTCCTGTAGTGACTATATCTATTTTATAATATTGTCAATCTGAAAGGAACTAAAAATCTAAGGAAAACAAATTTCATATGTGCCAGGTATATGAAGAACTGCTTCAATATATTTTTTAAATAATAGAAATAATAAAGATGACACTGTGGTTTTATAAAAGTGACAAACAGCCATACATTCTGATCTCAAGCTAGACTCCTCTTGGGCATGCTATGCTATGGTTAATATAGATTGTGTTGTGGCTGTTGTGTCCCATAAATCATGTCAGGGACAGTACTCATCTCACATATAAGGAGTTCTACCTGTCTGGTAAGACCCAAAGGGGCCATGAAATGTAAGAGCAGAGAATACTTCAAGGAGCAGTCTGAAAAGAAGTTTAGCCAAGAGGAAATGCAGTGTTCTAGCAAAAGGTCAGATCTAGGAGGCTAATAAATAGCTTATTTAGTGAAAATAAGCTTTTCTATTTTCAATCAAGTTACTGATATCAACGAGTGAAATTTCTGACTGAAGATATTGGCAACAGTTTGGCAACAAATGGTGCATTTGCTTCTTGTGGAGTCTGCTTCTATCATTTGACTACTTGATAATTCTGGTTTATATTGATCTTGTTCCAATTAAAATACTGGGTCATGGAGAAGCCAGTGATAAAATGGATTGTTATATAGCAGTGAGGCTCTGTGAATCATAATCTATAATCTCTGGAATTCAGTGATCGGATTTGGTCTTGCAGTGCTCTAAAACCTAGTAACAAGAATAAAGGAAATTGTTGCACCTTGTGTGTTTATGTATACGAACAACACGTGTGTGTACATGCACATGCATGGATGTGTGTGAGGTGTAATTCAGGATTAGAGAGTTGCATTATGGAAAGATACCTGGTGATGCTGTAGTTAACTTGCTTACTGTGCTTTGTTCTAGAGACCATTCCCTTTGCTAGCAGTGTGTATCTATGAAGCTTTCAGTGGATACCTGCTGTTTTTGCTGCTCAAGAGCCATTCATTCTTTGTCTGGCAGCTATCATCTCCAATTCTCTTTGAAAACCACTCACTTCTCTATTCTTAGCCTCTATGCTTTCAGTGAATAATGTTATCTAGACCTAAAACAAAGCTCTGTATCTCCTAAAAATATCATTTATTATAGGATGGGCAGGTAACCTGATCAAATAGGAGAAATGAGAAGCCTACTGGGATTTTCAGGAAAGAGAATCTTGCTCTATCTTGCTAGTTTTAAGTCTGAGAGGGTCTGAAGCTCTTGAGTTATTTTTCTACCAATAAAGAAATAAAAAAAGAGTGGCTAGGCCCTTCACTGTACAGCAGAAACTGGGCATTCTTTCTTGATTTCTTTATTGGCTCCTCTTCTGTTCATAACCTTTAAATGATAGAGTGATTCAGTGCTCAGACTTTGACCCTCGTCTCTTTTGTATCCATATACACTTGGATGGCATCATCAACTGAAGGGACAAGAGTCAGCAAACTCCGGGAGATACTGAAAAACACGGAAGCCTGGAGTGCTGCAGTCCATGGGGTTGCAAAGAGTCAGACACGACTGAGTGACTGAACAACAACACACACCTATATGGTTTCATTCAGCTCCAGGATGGATGACTCCAAATTTTATATATCTCTAGCCCTGGCCTCTCCTCTGTACTTCAGACGTTTATATTCAGTTACCCACTTGTTGATATCTCAATCTGAATGTCCAGTGAATTTCTGAAACTTGTTGTTTAGTTGTTAAGTCGTGTCTGACTCTTTTTCAATCCCATGGACTGTAGGCCACCAGGCTCTTCTGTCTTTGGTGGTTTAGTTGTTAAGTTGTGTCTGACTCTTGTGACCCCATGGACTGTAGCCTGCTGGGGCTTCTTTATCCATAGGATTCTCCAAGCAAGCATGCTAAAGCGGGTTGCCATTTCCTTTTCCAGGGGCTCTTCCTGACCCAGGAATTGAACCCAGGTCTCCTGCATTGCAGGCAGTTTCTTTACTGACTGAGCTTCAAGGAAGTCTTAAATTTAGCATGGTCAAAAGAAACATTGTAAAGCAACTATACCTCCAAAATAGAATAAAGAAATCTGGGTCAGAGAACCCACCCTTGAGTGAAACATCTTAATGGAAAAAAAAAAAAAAAAAAAGGAAAGGTTAGTGTGGAAAGAGAAAAACAAGTAGAATAGTGATAGCCAAGTGAAGAAAATTTAAAGAACGAAGTCAAGCCACATGCTGAGGGATGATGATGGGGATCTGACTATGGGACTTGACAGAGGTAGAGAGAATGCTTCGTGGTGTTGGAATTAAGCTTGAAATTAAATTTGCTGCTACTTTTACTTTTAGTACCTGGTGTTATGGGTTATTATATAACAGGGCTTGTGTGATAAAGAATTCTAAACAATTATATAAAATCTACATAAAACTCTACATTTCCAGAATTTCTAAGAAGCCTATGTAATAGGCTCAAAAATATAATAATTAGAAAATATATAAACATTTAAGAACAATTACTATTTTTGATCCTTCTATTTTCATATTTTTTTTGTTGTGAATTAGAAATGCAAGTCCAACTAAATTGCTCATTAAATCTTTGGAAGAAACATCCTAATAGAAAGATTGATGAATAGGGGCTTTCCTCGTGGCTCAGGGGTAAAGAATCCAACTGCCAGTTCAGGAGACATTGATCCCTGGTCTGGGAGGATATTGCATGTCTCAGAGAAATTGAGCCCAGAAACCACAACTACTGAGCCCACGTGCAGCAACGACTGAGGCCTGTGCTCTGTAACAAGAGAAACCACTGCAGCGAGAAACCTGCACACTGCAACTAGAGAGTAGTCCCTGCTCATCACAACTTAGAGAAAAACCCATGCAGGAATGAAGACCCAGCACAGCCAAAAATAGATAAATAAATAAAAGTATTTTTTTAAAAAAAGAGAAATTGATGAATAAAATTCCTCTAGTAGCATTTTCTAGATTTTCAGGAAAAAAATTGCCAACTCTATATGTTTCTAGAAAACAGAAACTCAATTTTTTTTAGTATGTAAGTGAATTTAAAAGGTTATTCACTTCATTTCCTTCATTTTACACTTAAGGAAACCAAGACCATACATATATTTAGTGGAACCCTGAGAAAGGCCTTCTGATTCCTACTACAGTGTTTATTGAATCCCACTATCTATAATAACTGCATAAAATTCATAAGTCAATTTGTATAATTTGTTATGATGAGTTAGACATTATTTGTGTTGCACTGCTGCTGCTGCTGCGTCACTTCAGTCGTGTTCGACTCTGTGTGACCCCATAGACAGCAGCCCACCAGGCTTCCCGTCCCTGGAATTCTCCAGGCAAGAACGCTGGAGTGGGTTGCCATTTCCTTCTCCAATGCACAAAAGTGAAAAGTGAAAGTGAAGTCGCTCAGTCGTGTCCGACTCTAGCGACCCCATGGACTGCAGCCTACCAGGCTCCTCCATCCATGGGATTTTCTAGGCAAAAGTACTGGAGTGGGGTGCCATTGCCTACGATTTCTACTTTCAGAACTGCAGTACTAAGGTTACTGAAGAATAAAATTCTATGAGGAAAATATGAATTAATAGCTGTATTTTAAGTGGAACAGCATGAGGTACGGGATGTCTCTGAAATCATTGGAGTAAATAATATACATTAAAACCATCTTAATATCTGTTTTTTATAATTTTTATTTAATTATTGCCTTTTAATTTAAAAATTCATAAATAAAACCCCAAAATATTTCCAAGTTTTTCTTCTTATATTAAACTATTAAGCATTCCGAATAATGGTTTTTTCTTTACTTGGTCCCGATAGATGAAAGCCTCACTTGGAAACCCTGTGAGCCTGTCAGGCAGCTGATCAAAGTATCTAAAGAAACGTCTGAAATCATGTCTTAGCCAATTGCTTCATCAATTATTATATGTTCCACATATTATTAAGTATTAAAAATGATTTCTTCCGGGGTACACTACAGCATCTCCTTCAGGGAGGGTTTCTGAGCTTTGGTTTTTTTGTCCTTGAGTATGATGGATGAGAACTGCTTTGTATAACTCATAGAGCTTATTCTAATATAATTCTAATGTAATGTTACAAGTCCTCTTTCAGGCACAAACTTTAGTCTGAATGTATACTCCTGGTAGGAGACAGCTCTGCAGCTCTGGCCATCCTGATGTATTAGGTTCATTAGCGGGTATGTCCTCTTTCTCATCTGGGGCAGACGGAAACTCTAGAGTGTATTTTTTATATTTTTATTCTTCCAGTGTGAGCTTACTCTTGACCCCTGTGTTTGGCCATAGTGCAGCAGCTTGTAGCTTATAATGTGGTACACTCATGAAATTGGATTTTAATTCTAGTTTTGCTTCTTCAAATCTTAGGCTTCTAGTCAATAAAACAAGAACCGCTCTATCCATCACATTATTGGTTAGATGAAATCAGTTAATATATGAAAGGATTTTGAAACATTTGAAGCATCAAGCTGTTTTTCCTTCCTATTTATGCTTTGGAATCTATGTGTTCTACATATACAAATATATTTTGCCTTGGAAGGAAATACAACCCACTCCAGTAGTCTTGCCTGGAGAATTCCATGGATAGAGGAGCCTGGCAGGCTATAGTCCACGGGGTCGCAAAGAGTCGGACATAACTGTGTAACTAACACTTACTTACTTCGTTTATACATTTGCAAAAGAGAAAAAAGTTTATTTCAGTTTCTTTTAAAAATATTCAATGTTATATATGAATTGTGTATGCTTCTAAATAGTGTTCATAACAATACGTTATTTAGCTGGTAAATTGTTGAGCTGTAGAATACCTCAAGTATCACTTCTCAGCCTTAGCTACACAATAGAATCACCTGGGGAGTTTCAAAAATTCCCATTGCTCAGCTCACATTCAGACTAATGAAGTCACCTTTCTTTGGGAATGAGGCCGGGACATTAGTGTTTTTCAAAGCTCCTGGACAACCTCCCTCCAGAAGTATGGAGGTTCCTCAAAAAACTAAAATAGAACTATCATATGTGTGTTAGTCACTCAGTCCTGTCCGAGTCTTTGTGACCTCACGGACTGTAGTCCACCAGGTTCCTCTGTCCATGGGATTCTCCAGGCAAGAATACTGGAGTGGGTTGCTATTCCCTTCTCCAGGGGATCTTCCCAATCCAGGGACCAAACCCAGGTTTCCACATTACAGGCAGATTCTTTTACCATCTGAGCCACCAGGGAAGCCTAGAACTATCATATGATCTAGCAATTCCATTCCAGGGCCTATATCCAGGAAAAATGAAAACACTAATTCAGAAAGACGCATGAACCGCTATCTTCACAGAAGCACTATTTACCATATCCAAGACTTGGAAATGACCCAAGTGCCCATCAATAGACAAATAGATAAAGAATATGTAGTATATATACACAATGTAAAAGGCCATATAAAAGGATAGAATTTTGCTATTTGCAACAAAATGAATGAGCTTAGAGGGCATTATGCTAAATAAAATAAGTGAGATAGCTAAATACTGTAGGATATCACTGACATGCGGAATCTAAAAAATAATACAAATGAATATATTGCAACACAGAAACAGACTCATAGACATAGAAAACAAACCTGTGGTTACCAAAGGGAAGAGGGGAGGGGTAAAGATAAATTAGGGGTATGGGATTAACAGAAACAAACCATCATGTGTAAAACAAATAAACAACAAAGATATATAGTATGGGAAATTATAGCCAATATCTTACAATAACTTATAGTGAAAAATAACCTGCAAAAATACTGAATCACTATGCTGTATACCCGAGACTAAAATAATATTGTTAATCAACTATACTTCAATAAAAAAGTTGAGAAGATTTTAAAGTACAGCTGAGGTTGAGAAAAACTGATATAAAGTATTATTTTACTGAGAAGAAGAGGATAAGGTAAATAGTCACTTGGACTGGGAAACAAAGGGAAGAGCTGAGAAAATGGATATGATGGCTAAGAGGGAATGGGAAGGAGTCAAGTCTTCACTCTCTGGTTTTCTTCAACTCATTGTTTAATACAATTCTATGATTCTCTATTACATTTGTCAATAATCAAAATAGTTTATGCATTATAATCCCTTATTTTTTTCTTTTTTTAAATTATTGTTTGTTGAAATAATTGCTTTACTGTGTTGTGTAGTTTCTATTGTACAGCAAAGTGGATCAGCCATGCATATACATATATCCCTTTCCTTTGGGATTTCTTTCCCATTCAGATCATCACAATGCATTAAATAGAATTCCCTGTGCTATAGAGTTGTTCTCATTAGCTCTTTATTTTATACATAATATCAATAGTCTGCTGCTGCTGCTGCTAAGTTGCTTCAGTCGTGTCTGACGCTGTGCGACCCCATAGACGGCAGCCCATCAGGCTCTGCCATCCCTGGGATTCTCCAGGCAACAACACTGGAGTGGGTTGCCATTTCCTTCTCCATTGCGTGAAAGTGAAAAGTGAAAGTGAAGTCGCTCAGTCGCGGTCGGGCGACTCTTTAGCAACCTGATGGACTGCAGCCTACCAGGCTCCTCCATCCATGGGATTTTCTAGGCAAGAGTACTGGAGTGGCTTGCCATTAGTATATATATATATTAATCCCAATCTCCCAATTCCTTCTATCTTTCTTTTCCCTCTTGGTATCTATTTATTCTCTACCTCTGTGTCTCTATCTCTTCTTTGAAAATAAGGTCATCTATATCATTTTATAAATTTAAATTTATTTATTTTAATTAGAGGCTAATTACTTTACAATATTGTATTGGTTTTGCCATACATCAAGATTCCAACCTAAATATCCATCAACAGAGGAATGGATAAAGATGTGTTGCTGCTGCTACTGCTGCTAAGTTGCTTCAATCGTGTCTGACTCTGTGTGACTCCACAGACGACAGCCCACCAGGCTTCCATGTCCCTGGGATTCTCCAGGCAAGAACACTGGAGTGGGTTGCCATTTCCTTCTCCAACGCATGAAAGTGAAAAGTGAAAGTGAAGTCGCTCAGTCGTGTCTGACTCTAGTGACCCCATGGACTGCAGCCTACCAGGCTCCTCTGTCCACAGGATTTTCCAGGCAAAAGTACTGGAGTGGGGTGCCATTGCCTTCTCCGAAAGATGTGTTACATATATGCAATAGAATATTTATTACTCAGCCATAAAAAAGAGCAAAATTGGGTCATTTGTATAATCCCTTTTCTAAGTATACTTCCCTGATAGTGAACTTCAAGTGACATGCACATGAGTTTGTTGAAGGTAATTTGTTAAAAAAGATATCCATTATTATACATCAGATTTCTAGTTTATAGAAACTAATATCTTGAATCTGGATAGTACTTTATGCTTTAAAAAATCACTTTCATATATTTTATGTTAATTATAGAGTTGAAAACAGACTTTCTACTTAATTTCTATGAAAAATGAATATGTAAAAATAAGTGTATTAAATTAGAATTCTTAGATATTTTGCTTGTCTTATTGTGATGGGTAGTTTGAAAGTTGAGATAGTTTCATCATTCAGGAGGAAAATCAAAGTTTACTAAGTGCTTCTTTAAGGTTAAAAAAAGTTAAGTGTGCTGGCTAGCAACAAAATGACATTCATTTAAATCCATTCAATATCATTGGTAGCAGAATTTATTATGTATTTTCAGGGGCATATGGAACTCACTTTAATCATATTAGAAACTCATTAGTTCTTTAGGCCAGAGAAGGCAATGGCACCCCACTGCAGTACTTTTGCCTGGAAAAGCCCATGGGTGGAGGAGCCTGGTAGGCTGCAGTCCATGGGGTCACTGAGAGTCAGACATGACTGAACGACTTCACTTTCACTTTTCACTTTCATGCATTGGAGAAGGAAATGGCAACCCACTCCAGTGTTCTTGCCTGGAGAATCCCAGGGATGGGGGAGCCTGATGGGCTGCCGTCTATGGGGTGACACAGAGTCGGACACGACTGAAGCAACTTAGCAGTAGCAGCAGTTCTTTATGCCACACTAAGGGATACAGAAGTAAATTTTTGTTGATAATAAAACTTTTCATTTGTTGAGTATTTTTGCTTTTTAAGCACTGGACATGTTCATGTGAGTTCCAGTCAGTATCTATTCCATCTACATAAAGTAACAGGCAAATTTGGCCTTGGAGTACAGAATGAAGCAGGGCAAAGGCTAATAGAGTTCTGCCAAGAGAATGCACTAGTCATAGTAAAAACCCTCTTCCAACAACACAGGAGAAGACTCTACACATGGACATCAACAGATGGTCGACACCAAAATCAGATTGATTATATTCTTTGCAGCCAAAGATGGAGAAGCTCTATACAGTCAGCAAAAACAAGACCGAGAGCTGACTGTGGCTTGGATCATGAATTCCTTATTGCCAAATTCAGACTGAAATTGAAGAAAGTGGAGAAAACCACTAGACCATTCAGGTATGACCTAAATCAAATCCCTTAAGACTATACAGTGGAAGTGAGAAGAGATTTATGGGACTAGATCTGATGGACAGAGTGCCTGATAAACTATGGATGGAGGTTCGTGACATTGTACAGGAGACAGGAATCATGACCATCCCCAAGAAAAAGAAATGCAAAAAAGCAAAATGGCTGTCTGAGGAGGCAGTACAAATAACTGTGAAAAGAAGGGAAGCGAAAAGCAAAGGAGAAAAGGAAAGATATAAGCATATGAATGCAGAGTTCCAAAGAATAGCAAGGATAGATAAGAAAGCCTTCCTCAGTGATCAATGCAAAGAAATAGAGGAAAACAATAGAATGGGAAAGACTAGAGATCTCTTCAATAAAATTAGAGATACCAAGGGAACATTTCATGCAAAGATGGGCTCGATAAAGGACAGAAATGGTAGGGATCTAACAGAAGCGAAGATATTAAGAAGAGGTGGCAAGAATACACAGAACTGTACAAAAAAGATCTTCATGACCCAGATAATCACGATGGTATGATCACTCATCTAGAGCCGGACATCCTGGAATGTGAAGTCAAGTGGGCCTTAGGAAGCATCACTATGAACAAAGCTAGTGGAGGTGATGGAATTCCAGTTGAGCTATTCCAAATCCTGAAAGATGATGCTGTGAAAGTGCTGCACTCAATAGGCCAGCAAATTTGGAAAACTCAGCAGTGGCCACAGGACTGGAAAAGGTTAGTTTTCATTCCAATCCCAAAGAAAGGCAATGCCAAAGAATGCTCAAACTACCGCACAATTGCACTCATCTCACATGCTAGTAAAGTAATGCTCAAAATTCTCCAAGCCAGGCTTCAGCAACATGTGAACCGTGAACTTCTTGATGTTCAAGCTGGTTTTAGGAAAGGCAGAGGAACCAGAGATCAAATTGCCAATATCCGCTGGATCATGGAAAAAGCAAGAGAGTTCCAGAAAAACATCTATTTCTTCTTTACTGACTATGCCAAAGCCTTTGACTGTGTGGATCACAATAAACTGTGGAAAATTCTGAAAGAAATGGGAATACCAGACCACTTGACCTGCCTCTTGAGAAATTTGTATGCAGGTCAGGAAGCAACAGTTAGAACTGGTCATGGAACAACAGACTGGTTCCAAATAGGAAAAGGAGTACGTCAAGGCTGTATATTGTCACCCTGTTTATTTAACTTCTATGCAGAGTACATCAAGAAACACAAGCTGGAATCAAGATTGCCGGGAGAAATATCAATAACCTCAGATATGCAGATGACACCACCCTTATGACAGAAAGTGAAGAGGAACTAAAAAGCCTCTTGATGAAAGTGAAAGTGGAGAGTGAAAAGGTTGGCTTAAAGCTCAACATTCAGAAAACGAAGATCATGGCATCCGTTCCCATCACTTCATGGGAAATAGATGGGGAGACAGTGGAAACAGTGTCAGATTTTATTTTTCTGGGCTCCAAAATCACTGCAGATGGTGACTGCAGCCATGAAATGAAAAGATGCTTACTCCTTGGAAGGAAAGTTATGACCAACCTAGATAGCATATTCAAAAGCAGAGACATTACTTTGCCAACAAAGGTTTGTCTAGTCAAGGCTCTGGTTTTTCCTGTGGTCATATATAGATGTGAGAGTTGGACTGTAAAGAAGGCTGAGCGCCGAAGAATTGATGCTTTTGAACTGTGGTGTTGGAGAAGACTCTTGAGAGTCCCTTGGACTGCAAGGAGATCCAACCAGTCCATTCTGAAGGAGATCAGCCCTGGGATTTCTTTGGAAGGAATGATGCTAAAGCTGAAACTCCAGTATTTTGGCCACCTCATGCGAAGGGTTGACTCATTGGAAAAGACTCTGTCTGATGCTGGGAGGGATTAGGGGCAGGAGGAGAAGGGGACGACAGAGGATGAGATGGCTAGATGGCATCACTGACTCGATGGACGTGAGTCTGAGTGAACTCTGGGAGTTGGTGATGGACAGGGAGGCCTGGTGTGCTGTGATTCATGGGGTCGCAAAGAGTCAGACTCGACTGAGCGACTGATCTGATCTGATTTGATCTGATGCAAAATGAAAATGTGAAGCTCCTTGTTTAACAATTATTAAGAATTACAAGTTGGTGACAGCAGAGCATTAAGTCAAGTGGAGGGCCCGTCCAAGCGCAGGACTTGGTGCAGCTGTAGAGATCACACATCCTGAAGCCAGGCCTGTATGCAAGGTATCTGGTATATATAGCATAGATACACTATGCTATGCTAAGTCACTTCAGTCGTGTCCGACTCTGTGCGACCCCACAGATGGCAGCCCACCAGGCTCCCCCGTCCCTGGGATTCTCCAGGCAAGAACACTGGAGTGGGTTGCCATTTCCTTCTCCAATGCATGAAAGTGAAAAGAGAAAGTGAAGTCGCTCAGTCATGTCCGACTCTTAGCGACTCTATGGACTGCAGCCTACCAGGCTCCTCCGTCCATGGGATTTTCCAGGCAAGAGTATTGGAGTGGGGTGCCATTGCCTATATGTAACATAAATAGCCTAGTAGGTACTTAATATATGGCAACTGTTGTCCCTTCTTTTCCTATTTTCATTCAGACTTCTCTTGCCTGAATTAAAAAAAATGTAGATTCATTGTAATTGGTTCTGTCATTTATACCTATAGCATTTCAATAAGTGATTACTTTTTTAAGAAGTTTTTATTTATTCACTTATTTATGGCTGTGCTGGGTCTCCGTTGTTTTGTGTGGGCTTTCTCTAGTTGTGGCTAGCAGGGTCATTCTTCACTGCAGTGGCTTCTCTTGGGCAGCACCGGCTCTAGGTGTGTGGGCTTCAGGAGTTGGGGCTCACAGGCTTAGTTGCTCTGCAGCATGAGCAATCTTCCCAGACCAGGAATCGAACCCATGTCCCCTCCATTGGCAGGTGGATGATTATTAAGAATTATAATCTTAATCAAGAATTCTAATTAAGCATTATCCACTGCTCCACCAGGGATATCCCATGATTATTTTGTAAAAGTAAGAATCTCCAAACTTTATTAGAAATTACTGTGCTTTATTATGAAGGGGACGACAGAGGATGAGATGGCTGGATGGCATCACTGACTCGATGGATGTGGGTCTGAGTGACCTCCGGGAGCTGGTGATGGACAGGGAGGCCTGGCGTGCTGCGGTTCATGGGGTCGCAAAGAGTCGGACACGACTGAGCGACTGATCTGATCTGATCTGATCTGATTATGCTATACCTAGCATATCTATTGGTACTATGTTCATGATGTCTCCTTGCACTTAAAAATTATGGATGACTTAGGCTTTTTCTATACAGATCAAATTTTACACTGTTGCTGTAGTGTAACATTTAAGAAAACTGTTTTACTCTTTCTGCTCTTTTTAATGCACCACTGGAAATGTCTTATCAAGATACAGTATTTTTATTTATACGTCTAAAACCCATGTTAGAAATTGTCAGTTACTTCCTGGGTCTTTGCACTTCAGTCATTGCTCTCTAATTTTCATGTGAAACTATACAGATATTAAATGTTTTAAATATTCTCTTCCATTTTTCCTTGCTAAATATGGAAAATGTCTTGCTTTTAACGCATACACACATATATTAGAGAGGTCTGAGTTTTCAAAAGAAAAATGACTTAGGAATGTAAAGAATACATAAAGTATTTTTATTATGAGAGTGAATTATGTACTCTCCTCAGCCTCTTTTTGTTTGTTTTCTATCTGTATAGGGAGGTTGGTACTGATAATCATTAAGCAACATCTAGTATTTTAATTCTTAAAATTTTGTATTTCTATTTCTTTTGTTTCCAATTTCTTTAATGCCAAACTTATTTCGCATGTGCATGTGTATGTGTAAAATTGAATCATTTGACTGTCCCCAAAACTTTTTGAGTGTTGTTGGTGGGTGGTAATGTTCTCATTTTATAAGGAGAAAAACAGAACCTCATGAAAAAGTTAAAGACTTGGCCAGAATCATACACTTTAGTAAAAGGTACCATTAAACTCAAACCCCAAATTCTGAGACCTACTCCTAGTATGCTAGCACTCTTTGAATGCTATAGTGCAGGAGTCCCCAGCCCCCGGGCCGTGGACTGGTGCTGGCCCGTGGCCCGCTGGGAACTGGGTTGCACGGCAGGAGGTGAGAGGCAGATAAACCAGTGAAGCTTCATCTGTATTTTCAACCACTTCCCGTTGCTCACGTTTCCACCTGAGCTCCGTCTCCTGTCAGATCAGCTTTGGCATTAGATTCTCACAGGAGTGTGAACTCTACTGTGCTCAAATCATCCTCAAACCATCCCCCCACCCAGGTCTGTGGAAAAATTGTCTTCCATGGAACCAATCCCTGGTGCCAAAAAGATTGGGGACCCCTTGTTGGAGAGCTGAAAAGTGGAGAGATTAGAAAAAGGCAGATATGAAAGAAAACAGTGTAGTAGTTGGTGATGTGCTGGAAAATGTTTAAGAGCTGGCTGGGGGAAGGTGAGGGCCCTGGTTTGTGGTGTTTGCTGATTTCCCTAGTGTAATTATCTTCACAATTTCAATTTATCAGTGTGATGTCACCGAAGGTGGAGTTGGGAAGAGATGCACATTGTAATGAGCCAGGATGACTATGTGTCAGTCTGCCACTGGTAGTGGATAATTATTTGTCTGAATCATAAAAAATGTTCTGAGAAACTGTCTCTGGATTTGTAACTCAGGGAAAGGGGGAGCATCGTTTGGGAACTAGTACTATTTGTTTAAAGTCTCCTTAGACTTCCTCATGTTCATTCCAAAGTTTTTATCTCAGCATTCCAAACCATTTCAGCCTGAAACCAAGGCAGAAAAAAACCTGGGAATTTAAAAAGTAATTACACTTAAGTACTTTCCTTAATGTAAACATTGAATGTTTAAGTTTTCACCTCCCAAATTGAAAGACATCTCATGTTTTTAGAGCTGCAAAACACTTTCAATGACTATAAATGCATTCTCTATGATGTTTTAAATTTAATAAGTATGTGAATTAAAACAGTAATCCTCTCATTAAGTCAAGCTACACAATTTATGTATTTCTGGAGTAATAACGCTAAAAGGCTTTTAAACTTAGAGTGTTCAGAATAACTGCATGCTAATACTAACCCTTGGAGAAGGAGATGGTAATCCACTCCAGTATTCTTGCCTGAAAAACCCCATGGACAAAGGAGCCTGGTGGCCCATGGGGTCGCAAAAGAGTCAGACAGTACTTAGCAACTAAACAACAAATAACGATACTAACCCTATCACTACAAGTAGGTGAAACAGAGGGCATTGATCTCAGTGGATTTAAATGTGCTGATTCTGGGAGAAAGAACTTTTGTAATAAGTTATTTTATTAATTATGCCTGCTAACACAGGAATAATTAAATCAGAGAATTAGATTGAAGTTACGGTATTTGTAGTGAAGAGGATATGAACAATTTTTAACCTAAGATGCCTGTGGTAAAGCATAATTTAAAACTTTATTGACTTTAAAAAATCTCTAGAGAATTAAAAACCTCAACTCATTACCTGATTAAAGACATCTGTCTGCTTCATTTTACCTTAAATCTAACACTTGGCCTAGATCAAGGCAAGATAGGAAGAAAATTATCATAAAAAACCCATGATTCTGAGAATGATTAATATATAATCTCAGGTTCAAGAAGGGTATTAGGAAACACAGGAGATTTCTAGAGCAGCTGGGATCCAAATAATAAATGACACTTAATAGCATAAAGGAAAAAGCTGGAGAATGAAGATAATCTTATTTGATATGTTTAGAAAATGAGAAGGGTGATTTGTGAAGCTTTGAGTAAGCAATAATAAAGTGAAACCTTTACAAACCATATTAAGGGTTAGTGAAGTCAGTAGGAGCTTTGCCTTATTATCTGCAGAATGAAATAAGGGAAATTAATTTTCTGAGAGTATTAAGATCTTGTTGTCTTACTTTCTAAGCTTAATATGACTCAAAAGATGAGTGCCTATTCAATGTTCTAGCCTTAAGGAAGAAAATAAGATTTTACAATGGAAAACCAAATCTTAATTTTAGGTAGGTCAGAAGAGCAGCAATTTTTTTTTTTTTTTACTACACGGTATTTATCAATAGCTTTTGGAGCATTTCAGGAACGTTTCCCTCCTAACTGCTTTATCATTTTGATCATAGCAAAGATTTATCTCTGTGTTATTCAACAATTAGAAGATAAAACCTAAAAAAAAAATTCCCACAAATAGAAGGGAACATACAGTTTACTTTATACACTGTTAATTTCACCAAAGGCCTTGGTAAATATACCTAATTCACTGAAGCACTCTGTAACATTCAAAAGCTGTGCTGAAAAGCTAAATCAGAATTGAGAGTAGGTAGAAGAAGGTGCAGGATAAACCAGAAAAACTATCCCAATTCATCAATTTTTCTCTATGTGAAATGGGCATTTTAACCAACCATCAATTACTATATGTTGTAGATCTTAACCACTGAAAATGACAGTAAAATCGCTACAAAGAGGGCTTCAATCCATTCAACATGGTGATGCACTAACGCTTCTCAAGCTACATTAATGAGGAAAGGCAAACCACGGACTTCTAGGACTTAGCCAAACATTTCCTAAAAATTCATCAATTATAAGAACTCCTCTCACCTGCTCTGGATATCCATCCATACTCCTTTGCCCTTTAGTTTGAATTAAGCACCGTCCAGGCTGAGGTCCCCGAGTGGCCTGTGAAGAGGGGATCTGAATAGGCAATGGTGACTGAAATTGCTGGATGGTCACTTTGTTTATGTTTCCCTCATATGGCTGCTGCTCCCGACTACGATGCTGAAGGCTCTGGGAGCCCATCAAGGTCTGGATGTGGCTGCCTGCCTGTGGAGAAGATAATCTGTCAGAAGATTTGTGGTGTTGAAAGGATGTCATTAAGGTAGGGGGGGACAAAAGCACAGAGTAAGTAAAGTGGCATCATTTGGGCTTTCAGCCATGGCTGGAAAGGATAATGACAAAACAGTAAGGGTCTGCCTACTGGGTCTGTGAAAATGTTAATATCAGAGCAAGGTCACATTAAATACATTTGTAGTCATCTGATGGTTTATCAAAGGTGATTTTAAACCCCATTTTAAGGGAACAAAGTTCAGTCTGAAAAATTTCAAGAGAAAAAGTCACAACTTAAAAAATAAAGAGGTGAACCATCTGGCATTTCATTTTGAATAATGGCAGGGAGAGAAATGTAATATGTGAAACACTGGGGGAAATGATAGAAACTAATTCCTAATTCTGAAGAAAAAGAATTGAATTCCATATTTGTCTTTATGCCACCCATACGTATAGGAAGCTTGTTTTGGTGAGTATAATCGATATTTATTAATTTTTTCTATTACTAAACCAAGAATACTTTTTTGGGAATCTTTAAATTCCATTAAAATTAATCATGTGAAATTCTTGTGTCTAGCCTGTAGAGGCACTAGTTATGCAAGTGAAGTGAAAGTCGCTCAGTCCTGTTGATTCTTTGTGAGCCCATGGACCAAATAGTCCATGGAATTCTCCAGGCCAGAATACCGGAGTGGGTAGCTGTTCTCTTCTCCAGCGGATCTTCCCAACCCAGAGACTGAACCAAGGTCTCTCGCATTGCAGGTGGATTCTTTACCAGCTGAGCCACGAGGGAAGCCCAGTTATGCAAAGGCCTTTAAAATGAGCTCTGCATGCATATCTTGACATGAGCTTTCAGAGATTCATCAGTACCCCATTTAAAGCAACAGCGATCATTTATCAATCCATGTGTGGTTGCTTCCCCTGTAGCTCAGCTGGTAAAGAATCCACCTGCAATTCAGGAGACCCCAGTTTGATTTCTGGGTTGGAAATATCCACTGGAGAAGGGATAGGTTACCTATTCCAGTATTCTTGGGCTTCCCTGGTGGCTTAGCTGGTAAAGAATCTGCCTGAAAAATGTGGGAGTCTTGGTTTGATCCCTGGGTTGGGAAGATCCCCTGGAGATAGGAATGGCTACCCACTCCAGTATTCTGGCCTGGAGAATTCCATGGAGAATTCCAAGGCTTTTATAGGCATTGGGGTCACAAAGAGTTGGACACGACTGAGCAACTTTAACAAGCGTAGCTGCTAGAGGAGAAAGGGCATGGGAAAGTTTGGTCTCCAATCTTTACATGAAACAATATCTAATCCAGTTTTTGTTCACTCCATTTTCACCTTCATTCTAGCATGGGTTTCTTGAGTCATTCTACTTGACATCTTTCCTTCCAAGGAGGCAGTTCTGTTTGTGAGTTGATAACCAGAACATGCCTTTTATTGATTGATTGATTGATTTGGCTGTACCAGGCATCTTGTGGGGACCTTAGTTCCCCAACCAGGGATTGAACCCATGCCTCCCGCAATGGAAGGGCAGAGTCCTAACCACTGGACCATCAGCGAAGTCCCCTAGAACATGCCTTTTAAAATTAAGTATGGTTTAATGTGGAGGTCTAACTTGGGAAATGAATGCTCATCCTTAATACTTTTGAAACTATATATTAATGTGCTTGGTACTACACCATCATTATGAAAGGATCTGAGGGATTACTTTCTGAATTCATTGCCTTTCTTATTGACGTTTTAAGGGTAGGCAATTTGGAATTTAAAAGTAAGAATTTGTGAATTTTCCTGACTAATCAAGATTTTTGATTACTATGAAAAAGTCAGATTGGAGGAACAAGGAAAATTTATTTAACACGTATTCAAGGAAAAGATGACTTCATTAAAGTTCTTAAAGAAGAGCAACATAAGGGATATAGAGAGATGACAGTGATCATTGGAAAATCATTTGGAGAGGGAAGACATGTAGTTTGATTTTAAACAACAGGTATTTCAGCTAAGAAAATATTAAAAATTACTATTTGGCAATATGTAAGGCAAAGTAAAAAATCATTTGATTACATTTTAGGTATCCAACTGATTGTCTTATCATGCATAATTTTTTTTACATTCAAAAATAGTAAAGATATTTCAGTCACGAGAAATTGGAGGAAAAGATGCAAAAAGAAGTTTCAGGAACAATATCAAACATAGCACAATATCAAAACAATTATCATGCCAATACTGTCTAATGTAACCAGGGATCACAAAACTATGACATCATAAGCACAACTAAGATAAACTCATAATAGGCAAATGTGTATTTCTCTAATATATCTATTCCCTTCTCAGAAATCTAAATGAAAGATGTCACAACTTTCTCAGTCATTCTCGAAGACTGAACATACTTTTGGTCAAGTATTTTCTTTTTGCAAATTCCATTCTCTCATACCTCCATGGAATTTCAAGTTCTCTGGTTAGGGAGGAGAGGAAAACCATAAGCCCAGTATTACATTTTGAACTACTGTACTCTGAATGAACTCACTGGTGTGCTGAGTTACTTAGAGAAAATGGTTTCCTGGACTTAGAGGAGGTGGGGGTATAGGCTGATTAAGACTGACTGGCTTGACTACTAAACAATTAATTGACTTTATATCCACTTCTTGTCTCCATTGATGTAGTATTCATGGGTCTTCAGTTAGTGCTTAATTCAGTGGGAAAGAGGAAGACTGGCTGTTTAATTGAAAGTGACAGACAAGAAAAGAATTTTACAACCCTCAAAATTTAGAGGAGATCCAGAACATAGCTCAAGTTCCATGAGCATAATTCACATGAAATAATAAATAATGATTGCTTAGCCACAATTTCATTGATTAGAATATTCTGATAATGGTCTACTCAAGGGTAAAAAACTATATGTTATAATTTTAAAACATATTATATTATAGCCTTTAAAATTATTTTTATGGTTTATTTTTTTCCTTCTGATTGGAAAGTTTGAGCTTTAATTATGCTTTGATTTGAAGCCTTTGAGGGCAAGCACCATATCATACTTAACATCTTTAATAACTGGTACTGTAACTTATATTTAATAAACAATGGCTATCATCCAAACACTAGGTGCCAGACAATGTGCTAAAACTTACATTATACATATTCTCTCCTTTAACCCTTACAATAGTATTAAGGGATTAATTATTATTAGTTGTTATTATTTAATTTTACTGAGGAGGAAACTATGGCTTGGAGAGGTTAAGTAACTGTCCCAAGTAATTTGCACAACTGGGAAACTGGCTGGACCAGGATTTGAACCAAGGCTGTCTGACAATCAGAGTTCATGTTCTTAAATGCAAAATTATAGTGCAATAACAGTTTCCCCCAAATTGTCTCTCTCCCTCCAATAGTTGAACTATGGAAATGAAAAGGAACCACAAAAAGGAAAAAAAGTATCAGGTTGTTGAGGAAGGGTATATGAAATTTCTTTAGCAGTCCTTTAATTTGCTAAGGAGCCATTTCTACTTTTTGAATTAGGTCTATTATCTAATTTTAGATCCTATGTATGTGACTTAGAACTTTATACTTAAGCAAATAGGAGGCTGCTCTGTGTATTTAGTAATCTTCTCATGATTGTAAAATAATAGTGCTCATGTTCTCAGATGGCTTGGCAAAACATAAATTGGGCATGGAAGGAACATTCTGTAAAATGATTCTGTTCACATCAGCAGCAGTTCTTTCACCTTCTATTGGGGCTACAGGGTGCAATAAATGGGGATGGGTAATGACAGCTATAGAAAGCAAAGAATTAACACTAAATTTTATGTGAAGTTAACCAAACATAAATGACACAAGACATCTAATGGAACAATCATGGTGTGGAGGGACTATAAAGAGGACGTTTTTCTGACTGGCACAGAGGCTTGAGAAAGTAATAAGGATGTTCATGAAGAAGTATAAAGGACTGATGAAAATGTAGAAAATGTCAAGAGACTGGATTTGTTCAAGTAGAGGGTTAGCTATGAGAACACTGACTCATACTGAAGGAGAATTTGAACATGAAGTTTTCTATAAAGGTTGAGTTGCACATTTTGAATGATAAAAAGAAATAGAGAAGATTTGACATTTATTTTGAACTTTCAAGGGGCGGTTGAACAGAATAACATGTATTTCAGTAGAATAGTATGGAATATGATGTTTTCAAGTTGACCCAAAAACATACTGTCAAGGTTTACAGAGAAAAACTCCAAACATCCCAAGGAAATATTTATGTCAAAGCTTCAGGAAAAAAATGTGATTTGATACCAAATGGCACTGTTCATATGCAATTTATCCCACAGCTCATTATTCTGTGGAAATTTGAAGTGTTTGGGGGGTTTTGTATGATATAAAATAAATGATTTTTTTTTTTTTTTTTTTACTACATCAAGTTGTGGTTCACACTATTTTCTTAGAAAAGACTGACAAGTGTATTATTCAATTTGGCTATCTGTTTTACTACTCATCTTGGCTCTTGGACCACTTGTAATTGCTTCCAAAAATTAAACACAGCCTCAAAGGATGACAATTTATGCCACTGAGAATACTCAAATGGACACAATTCATTTTCTAAAATTAAGTTCAAAATAGTTATAAAGATATTTGGGAGCAATGTCAACAACACAGAAACATCTACGTGGAATAATTAAGTAACTGATTTCAAGGAAACAGTAGTACTCATTTAAATGAGTTGGTTTCAATAATTTTGTAAAACAACAACAAAACAGTTCTATCAGTTACAATCTACAACATATACTCTGCAGTACCTTTTTTTTTTTTTCCTTACACATAGGATTAAGTGTTAGAAATCAGGACAGTAGGATTTCTGCTTCAAGTAGATGGAGTAGACATACGTTTCCCTATTCCCTCCATTAAGAACAATGAAAAACACTGGACTTTATAAATAAACAAATATAGGAAAACTCTGGAATGTAGACTGAAGAGGCAAAGGACCAAGTAACAACATGGTAGTAAATTTCTCAGGTTTTATTTTTGCGTCATATATCCCAGACTAGAAGTTGAAAAAGTGGACATCCCTAAAATGCCAACCAGCATAGATGAGGAAAACCCCAGCAAAAGCCTATTCTTTCTAGCCAAAGGACAAGGGGAAAGGGGCATCTTAGCAGGACAGAAAACTTTTAGATAACAATTGCTCTATTATAGCCAAACACCACGAAAAGGACTGTGGTCCCACCATGACAATGCCAGCAAAGACCAAGTGGGAAGAGGAGATGTCTACCCTTATAAGGATTTAACAAGGCACAACACTTCTGCTGGGGTGGTGTCAGAGGCCAAGTGAGATGTCAGTGCATGCACCCGCATTGGCCAGTAGTAACCACTTGCCACCCAATGGTGTCAGTGGAGACCACACAAGGAGCATGGACTCACACCCCAACCCAGCAGCAATGAGGCACTCCTCTACCTTCACATTAGGGTGGTTAGAGAGGTCTCAGCAGACAGTCAGGATTTTCTCCATCACTTAAGTACAATGAGGCTACTCTCACTTAGGTATCAGTGGAGACCTTCTGGAAGCTGTAACTTCAATTCTGTAACAAAAATGAGGAGACTTTGCCTCAAGCATCACTGGATTCTAAGTGAAAAAATTGGACTTGTACCCCAACTTGGCCAAAATGAGGCAACTGGAGTGGTGTCAGAGAAGATACCTTCACATTAGGGTGGTTAGAGAGGTCTCAGCAGACAGTCAGGATTTTCTCCATCACTTAAGTACAATGAGGCTACTCTCACTTAGGTATCAGTGGAGACCTTCTGGAAGCTGTAACTTCAATTCTGTAACAAAAATGAGGAGACTTTGCCTCAAGCATCACTGGATTCTAAGTGAAAAAATTGGACTTGTACCCCAACTTGGCCAAAATGAGGCAACTGGAGTGGTGTCAGAGAAGACCAGCTGCAACAGATAGATGATTTAAATATAATTCAGAGTTTTGTGACATAGTATAAAAATGTCTAGGTTTTAACCACACCAAGAACAAGGAAGATCTCAAACAATGAAAAAAAAAAAAACCAACAACACCAACAATAGATACTAACACTAAGATGAAAGAAATTAGAACTAACTGAAAAGATTTTTATGACAACAATAGAGAACGCTTCAGTGATTAATTACATACATGCTTGAAACAAATAAAAGAACAGAAACCCACCAAAGAAATATAATGTCTTAGTTAAACAGAAAATGTAAAGAAGAAACACATGGAAAATTTACAGTTAGAAAATATAATAACTGAAAAGCTCCGTGTATGGGCTTAACATCATAATGTAAAGAACAAAGAGAAAAAAAACCCAAAAACTGAAAGGATGGTAGAAATTATCCAGTCTGTAACAAAGAGAAAACACACTGGGGAAAAAATGAACAGAGTCCCAGAGACTCAATCAAAGCTTCCAACAGTAATATTGTCAAAACAGATGAGAAAGAAGTCAGGCTGAAAAATTAAAAGAAATAATGGCAGAACAATTCTGAAATTTGGCAAAAGGAAAGTCTTATAGATTTAAGAAGCAGATAGTCCTATAGATTTAAAAGCAATCCCATACAGGGTAAACACAAAGAAATCAATGCACATTCATATGATAATTAAACTTCTGAAAACTAAAGAGAAAGAAAAACATCTCAAAAGCAGCTCCAGAACCATGACATTCTCACCTATAGAGGAAAAACAATTTGAATTACACTGGATATCTCATCAAAGAGCATGGAGGACAGAAGAAAGTGCCACAATATTTTTCAAGTACTGAAGAAAAAGAACTGTCAACTCAACATCCTATATTCCTGAAAAATATTCTTCAGCAATCAAAGAAAAACTGAAATATTCTCAGATGAGGAAAATGAGAATTTGTTACCACTAGATTTATCCTAAAATAATGGTTAAAGGAATTTTCTAAACAAAAAAATGATAAAAGAAGAAACCTGGAACATTAGGAAAGGAAAAAGAACATGACAAGCAAATATATGGGTAAATAAAACGAGCTTTCTTTCTCTTCTTGAATTTTACTTTGCCAACAAAGGTTCGTCTAGTCAAGGCTATGGTCTTTCCTGTGGTCATGTATGGATGTGAGAGTTGGACTGTGAAGAAGGCTGAGAGCCGAAGAATTGATGCTTTTGAACTGTGGTGTTGGAGAAGACTCTTGAGAGTCCCTTGGACTGCAAGGAGATCCAACCAATCCATTCTGAAGGAGATCAGCCCTGGGATTTCTTTGGAAGGAATGATGCTAAAGCTGAAACTCCAGTACTTTGGCCACCTCATGTGAAGAGTCGACTCATTGGAGAAGACTCTGATACTGGGGGGGATTGGGGGCAAGAGGAGAAGGGGACGACAGAGGATGAGATGGCTGGATAGCATCACTGACTTGATGGACGTTAGTCTGAGTGAACTCCGGGGGTTGGTGATGGACAGGGAGGCCTGGCGTGCTGTGATTCATGGGGTCGCAAAGAGTTGGACACGACTGAGTGACTGATCTGATCTGATGCTTGATGATGAAGTAAAATTATGGTACTATCTGAGGTGATTCTAAATGTTTGCAGAGGAAATATTTAAGATAATTATAAGTAGAGGAGGGTGAAGGGACATAAAAGAAGGGAAGTTTTCTTACCTACTTCACTTGAGCTGCTAAGTGATGATGCTGATGGGCTCTTGTAAGTTATGTTTACATAATGCAATACCAAGAACAATCACTAAAAAAGCTACAAAAAAGTATACTAAAAATACTGTAGATAAATCAAAATTAAATTCTAAAAAATATTCAAATAACTCAGAAGAAGCAGGAAAAAGAAAACAGAGAAGCACTAAAAGAGAACAAACAGAAAATAAAAACTTAAAACTTAAACCTTAATGTGTCAAATTAAATGCAAAGATATTAAACATGTAAATTAAAATACAGATCTTGGAAGGGTAGATTAAAAAACAGTACTCAATTATATGCAGACTATAAGAAATAACTTCAAATATAATGACATAGGCAGGTAGATATTAAGAGTTGAAAGTAAAAAGTCAACGGTACAGGGAGGGAGGTGGGAGGGGGGTTCAGGATGGGGAACACGTGTACACCCATGGCAGATTCATGTTGGTGTATGGCAAAACCAGTACAATATTGTAAAGTAATTATCCTCCAATTAAAATAAATAAATTTAAATTAAAAAAAGAAAGTAAATGTCATGCAAATATGAATTAATGGAAATGAGATGTGGCTGCATTAATACCAGATAAGGTATATTTCAGAACAAAGAAAATAAACTAGGAATAGAGAGGAATCTAATATGATGAGAGAAGAGTCAATCGACCAAGAAAACATAGCAATCCTAAATGTATACACTAACAAAAAAAACAGAGGTGCAAAGGTGTGAAACTGATGAACTAAGAAAATAGATATTCATTACTGCTGGGAGAAATATCAATAATCTCAGATATGCAGATGACACCACCCTTATGGCAGAAAGTGAAGAGGAACTAAAAAGCCTCTTGATAAAAGTGAAAGAGGAGAGTGAAAAAGTTGGCTTAAACCTCAACGTTCAGAAAACTAAGATCATGGCATCTGCTCATTCCATCACTTCATGGCAAATAGATGGGGAAACAGTGAAAATGGTGGCTGACTTTATTTTTCTGGGCTCAAAAAAAAAAAAAACTTTAAAGATGCTTACTCCTTGGAAGGAAAGTTATGACCAACCTAGATAGCATATTCAAAAGCAGAGACATTACTTTGGTAACAAAGGTTCATCTAGTCAAGGCTCTGGTTTTTCCTGTGGTCATGTATGGATGTGAGAGTTGGACTGTGAAGAAGGCTGAGCGCCGAAGAATTGATGCTTTTGAACTGTGGTGTTGGACAAGACTCTTGAGAGTCCCTTGGACTGCAAGGAGATCCAACCAGTCCATTCTGAAGGAGATCAGCCCTGGGATTTCTTTGGAAGGGATGATGCTAAAGCTGAAACTCCAGTATTTTGGCCACCTCATGCGAAGGGTTGACTCATTGGAAAAGACTCTGTCTGATGCTGGGAGGGACTGGGGGCAGGAGGAGAAGGGGACGACAGAGGATGAGATGGCTGGATGGCATCACTGACTCGAAGGGCATCAGTATGGGTGAACTCCAGGAGTTGGTGATGGAGGGAGGCCCAGCGTGCTGCAATTCACGGGGTCACAAAGAGTTGGACACGACTGAGCAACTAAACTGAACTGAACTGAACTGAAATAAATAAATGAACAGGAAGATGCTAGCAATAACAATAAAAGTTTGATAATCATTTATTTCATCCCTAAGACTTTTAGAAACCTATAGGTGGTGGACCTAACAGAATGGACCTAACAGAAGCAGAAGATATTAAGAACAGGTGGCAAGAATACACAGAACAACTGTACAAAAAGATCTTAATAACCCAATAACCACAATGGTGTGATCACTCACTTAGAGCTAGATATCCTAGAGTTCGAAGTCAAGTGAACCTTAGGAAGAATCACTATGAACAAAGCTAGTGGAGGTGATGGAATTCCAGTTGAGCTATTCCAAATCATGAAAGATGATGCTGTGAAAGTGCTGCACTCAATATGCCAGCAAATTTGGAAAACTCAGCAGTGGCCACACAACTGGAAAAGGTCAGTTTTCATTCCAATCCCAAGGAAAAGCAATGCCAAAGAATGCTCAAACTACCACACAATTGCACTCATCTCACATGCTAGCAAAGTAATGCTCAAAATTCTCCAAGCCAGGCTTCAACAATACGTGAACCATGAACTTCCAGATGTTCAAGCTGGTTTTAGAAAAGGCAGAGGAACCAGAGATCAAATTACCAACATCCACTGGATCATTGAAAAAGCAAGAGGGTTCCAGGAAAACATCTATTTCTGCTTAATTGAGTATGCCAAAGCCTTTGACTGTGTGGATCACAATAAACTGTGGAAAATTCTGAAAGAGATGGGAATACCAGACCACCTGACATGCCTCTTGAGAAACCTGTATACAGGTCAGGAAGCAACAGTTAGAACTGGACATGGACCAACAAACTGGTTCCAAATAGGAAAAGGAACTATATATTGCCAGCCTTGTTTAACCTGCTTATTTAACTTATATGCAGAGTACATCATGGGAAATAACTGGGCTGGATGAAGCACAAGTTGGAATCAAGACAACTGGAGGAAATATCAATAACCTCAGATATGCAGATGACACTACCCTTATGACAGAAAGTGAAGAACAACTGAAAAGCCTTGATGAAAGTGAAAGAGGAGAGTGACAAGTTGGCTTAAAGCTCAACATTCAGAGAACTAAGATCATGGCATCCGGTCCCATCACTTCATGGGAAATAGATGGAGAAACAGTGCAAATAGTGGCAAACTTTATTTTTGGGGGCTCTAAAATCACTGCAGATGGTGACTGCACCCATGAAATTAAAAGACGCTTACTCCTTGGAAGGAAAGTTATGAACAACCTAGACAGCATATAAAAAGCAGAGACATTACTTTGCCAACAAAGGTCTGTCTAGTCAAGGCTATGGTTTTTCTAGTAGTCATGTGCGGATGCGAGAGTTGGACCATAAAGAAAGCTGAGTGCTGAAGAACTGATGCTTTTGAACTGTGGTGTTGGAGAAGACTCTTGAGAGTCCCTTGAACTTGCAAGGAGATCCAACCAGTCCATCCTAAAGAAAATCAGTCCTGAATATTGATTGGAAGGACTGATGTTGAAGTTGAAACTCCACTACTTTGGTAACATGATGGCGAAGAGCTGACTCATTTGAAAAGACCCTGATACTGGGAAAGATTGAAGGCGAGAGGAGAATGCGATAACAGAGGATGAGATGGTTGGATAGCATCACTGACTCAATGGACATAAGTTTGAGTAAACTCTGGGATTTGGTGATGTACAGGGAGGCCTGGTGTGCTGCAGTAATGGGGTCTCAAAGAGTTGGACATGACTGAAAGACTGAACTGAACTGATAGGTAGTGGAGTAATCATATAAAAATCAAATGACACGAAATGGAATCTTATCACTTTGATAGTCTCTATTTGGCAGCAATCCTTAATCATCTGCCAGTTATCATATTGTTTAGGCCTTCAAACTATTCAATCACAGACATTTTCATTACAATGGATCAAACTCACATTTTTTTTTGCTCTTAAATTTCTTCTGAAATGAAGATAGTATAAATTTTATTGTTATCTCCATTTTCTGAAGTCAACTATTTGTTTGTTTTAAGGAACAAATGGTACGAATTGATGAAATAAGTAGTTTAATCTGCCACTGTTTCTATTGCTTTAATCTGTGACAAATTTTTTTTTACCTCTCATTTAAGAACCATTTGATAGACACTCTTTGGACTTTCACTTTTATTAAGGAAATAATTTAGAATCAGTCTGGATGAGAACAATCTCCAGATTTTATGACAGGGATGTCCCTTACTATTGGATACAGCTATATTTTTTGCACTAGCATTAGGAGATAAAGTAATATGCTTTATAAGTTAAAGAATTAATGTTGTACTAAGAAAGTCTAATACAAAAACAACTGTGGAACTAACAATACTTTATTCACCTGTCACTGTTCCTGTAAGTTAGACAAGAAATTTTCCATTGACATTTCTACAACTTCCTCCATGCATTATTTTTGAGAACAAATTTAATTGCATAATAGAAGTAGAATAGGTTTTAAATATACCTATGACTGAAATAATACTAAAGTCAACTGATTAAAATACATCACCCTGACTGTTCAGATTAACAAAAGAAGTCTTTGAAATGGATCATTAAATAGAGGATATTATTTCATTGATTTCTTCAAGCTTTTCTTCTTGATTCAGCTACTAAGTATATGGAACTGCCTCTGAAGGATCCCATTTTCATGAAAATTTTGACTTCCTACCAGCCATGTACTCTTGCTTTGGCAATTATTCTCATTTAGCAAGGAAGTCTTTATATATTTTTAGCCTTTTCTCTCTTACATAAATAATTACCAATTATAGGGAGATTTGAATCTAACTGGATATATTCATTCTTATTCCTCTAGTATAGCAAAAGGCATGGCTACATAGACTCACTAGAACAGGTAACGTGATAATCAATTAATGACCTTGTTTTTAAAAGGGTACATTCAGTTCATCTGAATAATTGTTCTGATCCTGGTAGCCTGAAAGAAGTGCAGTTTAAAATTCTCAAGGCTAAATTTGAACCCTTAGTTTATAATTCCTATAATCATTCTTTGGATTATTTGACATATTTTAATTTGTAGAACTTTAAACAGTGTATTATCATATTCTTGAATAATAATATGTTTATTCCATAAAGACCATGCTAAGGGAGGGGAAATTAGTGGATATTTCTTAATATATAGTCATTAAATATAAGCCTCAAGAATTTCAATGAGCTCTCAATAGGTGTTTGATGTATGCTCAGTAACTCAGGCATGTCCAACTCTCTGCAACCCCATGGACTATGGCCCACCAGGCTCCTCACTCCATGGTATTTTCCTGGCAAGAATACTGGAGTGGGTTGTCCTTTTTCTCCTCCAGGGGATCATTCCGACCCAGGGATCAAATCTGCCTTTTCTACATTTCCACTGAGCCCTCTAGTGTTTGATGGATGCCTAAAAATATCATCAATAGTTGATCCTTAACCACAAAAGTCTCATAAGATATAATTTTCACCTACTTACTTTAATTTTTGTTGCTGCTGCTGCTAAGTCGCTTCAGTCGTGTCAGACTCTGTGAGACCCCATAGATGGGCTCCTCTGTCCATGGGATTTTCCCGGCAAGAGTACTGGAGTGGGGTGCCATTGCCTTCTCCGACTTCTATTCTTAACCCTTCCTAATCTATGATAATTATGACAGCCCTTCAGGCAACTGATGTGTTTGGAACTGTTGCTTAAAACACCTTTTTTAACTGATGTGTGAAATTAAGGTGTGAATACATACTATTCACAAAGATATTCAGTTCTAGATTATTTCTGAAAATCCAAACTCCAAGAAAAGTAGAGTTATGTCACCATAGATCTAGAGAGCCATATTCAAAGTTCTGTTAGGAATAGAGGTTCTTTTTCATTCGGACACATTTGGTATTTTCCCATGGTTCCACTTTCCTTTTTAAACTTAAGCTCCTGGGAAAAAGTGGTCAAGACAAACATTCTGAATATATCTGTGTAAAAAATGTCACTCTGGGGACAACAGATAGGTCTAAATTTTTTAAAATTTGGTTTTAATAATTAAAGAAATCTATAATCTATAAATTGATTTACAAATCTATAAATCAATCTACCCTTTCACTGACTCTCTTCTCATTTTGGTGGCAGAGCTTACTGACACCAAGTGTATTCAACTGCTATTTTTTTCCAGAAGTCCATAAACCTCAGTAGAAGTGACACCAACATGAGTAGGAGTGACAAGAAGAGGATGGTTGAAGGAAGCAAAGAGAACCTTAACCTACCAACTGACTCAAAAAGATCTCCTTTCTGACTTTATAAAAATGTTTGGGGCTGAAAATGACTCTATAAAATAATTCCAGTCTGTTGAGTTTCTATGATAACTGAGTCTACCAGATGACGGAGTCTACCAGAAGAAAAATGTACTCCAACCAGTGCAAAATTTGCTATCAGAGGAGAAAAATGAGGCTTGGGAAAGAATCAGAAAAGAGGAAGCCAGAATTGTGCTTGGCATTACTCACAATAATAGAGAATATTATTTTCATTTGCTTATGGACTGATGAAGCCAAGACATTACTCCTGGGTATTCTTCACAGTTAATAATGTATATTGCTTTAGGAGGGAAACAATACAAATCCTCAGGCAAAACTTACACTAGACATATTTCTTTCTGTACAAAAGGAGAGTTTAGCAATAGCATTGACATTCACTAATGTTTCACAATTTTTTTAAATTTCAATTTTACTTTAAACTAGAACAGATATTCTTGACTCATGTTTGTGATGGAAATAGGAAGCATTTCTATTTCGCTGTCTCTTATCTCTCATATATAAGGTTTACTCAGTTGATTTTCCTATCTGCTTCAGCCACATCTGTCTCGCTCTCTTATAGCCTCAAAAATTTATTCTATTTACTGCCATCCCTATGTTTTCCAATATTTAAATCTTCATTTCTCTTTCTTATCTACTCCAGACTTTCTCTATTTTTATGTAAGTAAGCTACATCCACCCTCCACCTCTACCCCACTTCCTGTCCCCTGCCTTTGATATAAAGGATTCCAACAGCAACACTGCCCACTCTCAGTTAAAATGCAAAAGCCAAGAACTGTAGTTGCATTTATTTCAGTTCTATATTTATATAGACTACTGATAGCAATATTTGCTTTTAAAGGCAAAACTTTTGGAGAAAATTACTTTTCAATGACTACAACTTTAAAGATTATGTATTTTAGATAAGGTTTTGTGTGTGTGTGTGTGTGTTTCACTCAGTCACGTCCAGCTCTTTGCGACCCCATGGATGATAGCCTGCCAGGCTCCTCTGTCCATGGAATTTTCCAGGCAAGGATACCAGCGGGTTGCCATTTCCTTCTTCAGGGGATCTTCCCAACCCAGGGATTGAACCCAGGTCTCCTGCATTGCAGGAGACAGATGCTTTACCATCTGATCTACTAGGGAAGCCCCAAGATTTTTTATAGCACATTTAAATAGAATGATTTTATTTAAATTACTAAATGTATGGGTGAAGTTGATTTTTTTTAAACATCTACTTCTCATTTAAAAAATGACATAAATCTATTCTTAAACTGTGAAAGATTCTACAACAGATTTTCATTACCAAGTGAAAAATCAATCCCAGTGGTAATTTGATTTGGTTATTTTAAACACAGACAATGGTGTGGCTGCATGGTATTCAACAGCAAAACAATTTAAAGTTTTAAAAATATAGAGTTTTAAAAAAATATAAAAGTTTTAAAAAAATAGAACTGCCTTATGATCCAGCAATCCCACTGCTGGGCACATACACTGAGAAATCCAGAATTGAAAGAGACATGTGTACCCCAATGTTCATAGCAGCACTGTTTGCAATAGCCAGAACGTGGAAGCAACCTAGATGTCCATCCACAGATGAATGGATAAGCAAGCTGTGGTACATATACACAATGGAGTATTACTCAGCCATTAAAAAGAATACATTTGAATCAGTTCTAAGGAGGTGGATGGAACTGGAGCCTATTATACAGAGTGAAGTAAGCCAGAAACAAAAACACAAATACAGTATACTAACGCATATATATGGAATTTAGAAAGATGGTAAAAATAACCCTATTTACGAGACAGCAAAAGAGACACTGATGTATAGAACAGACTTTTGGACTCTGGGACCGGGAGAGGGTGGGATGATTGGGGAGAATAGCATTGAAATATGTATAATAATATATCTGAAATGTATTAATTGTTCAAACTAATCACTGTCATGTTACAATATGTTCATATTAGATGTTTGTAATGTTTCTGATAATCAATAAAAATAAATAAATAAATAAATAAAAGAACCCTTGCATTGGAAAGGCAAAAAAAAAAAATATATATATATTTTATACATTTTCTAAATAAGTATATAAAGAAACATACATTATACTAAGTAAAAGGCATTATATTAAGAAATATGACAAATGGCATGATTATAATGAGTGAATATTAATGAATTAAACAAATTTTAATATTAATACTTTATACAGTCTGAAAGCAAAAATTCTGATTTGGGGGTCTGTGAAAGAAAAGATTAAAAGAATACAAAAATGACCAAACCTCACATAAGTGAAAGTGAAAGTGGCTCAGTCGTGTCCCACTCTTTGCGACTTCATGGACTATACAGTGCATGGAATTCTCCAGGCCAGAATACTGGAGTGGATAGCCTTTCCCTTTTCCAGGGTATCTTCCCAACCCAGCGGTCAAACCTAGGTCTCCCACACTGCAGGCTGATTCTTTACCAGCTGAGCCACAAGGGAAACCTAAACCCCACATAATTTCTTTCAAATTTCTTTTAGTTTCTTCTAACAAGTTTCTGGGCATACCTCAGAGATGATGAACATCTGGAAATCTTGAAGCTCTGAATGATTGAGCAGGCATTGTAGATGTGGAAAAAACATGGGCAAGCTCAACAGAACTCATCTGTGAGCCAAGACTTAATTAGCTGCATTTTTATACCTTTTTCTTCAATTATGTTCATCTTGATGTTGACCTTGAAACCCACCTTTATTACTCTAACTGCCAAGTCATTATACACTTAGAACAAAAGACACTTGAAAGAGGGCAGAGTCACTAATGTTGCAAGAGATTTGAATGTCTAGTCTTCACATATTAAAAACTTTCAGATTTAATATCACTGAAATTTTAAAGTTTCTTGGTTTACTCTCACAAGAAGGGAAATAATTTAAGTTTCATTTGTTTTAAAGAATGCTTCTGCAATGCAGGAGACCTGAGTTCAATCCCTGGGTCAGGAAGATCTGCTAGAGTAGGAAATGGCAACCCTACTGGGATTTGCTGGGAAAATCTCATGGACAGAGGAGCCTGTCGAGCTCCATTGGGTCACAAAGAGTCGGACAGGACTGAGCATGCACGTGTGTGATTTTGGCAAGTAACTTAACCTAAACTCCAAGTCTCTAACTGAGAAAGTCTAAACTCAGTTTCTTCTTTCATTAAAGTGGACAAAAATAATAATGCTTACCTCATATGATTGCTGTGAGGATAAGATGAACAAATACATTCAAGTATTTAGCACAATGCCTGACATGGTATCTCATAGTTCTTCCCAAGGTGACTGCAATATAATTCAATAGACTGAAGCAATAAAAACAATGACATAATACAACGACTAAAATACAAACACTCCTTCTGAGAGCACTGTTGTTTTCAGTCACCACCAAAGTTTCAACTAATTCTCAAAGTGCTCAAAGTAGTACTGCCCCGAATTCGAGGAGTGGGATGGATTTACCTCACTGTGACATCCTCTAGCAGTGATTCACAGACTTTTTGAAATAATGGATATTAGAATTTGAGATTTTGGAGACTGACATAGCAAGAGAGAATTACTACCTCCTATGATTATACCACTAAAAAAGCAGGCTAAGATTTAACACCCTCAACACTTTGCTATATATTACCACTCTCAGATATATAGAACAAGACAGTAGATGCAGGAGCAAAATTCTTTCTGATAGATGAGCACATTTTGTTTATTTTATATATCTAAATCTCTGGATCCACAACTTGGTGGGTACCCACAATTTGTTCTCCTATAGTGCTTGGAGTACTGCTAGGCATAGCCATGCTTGCATGCTAAGTTGCTTCAGTCATGTCCTACTCTTTGTGACCTTATGGACTGTCGCACTCCAGGCTCTTCTGTCCATGGGATTCTCCAGGCAGGAATACTGGAGAGGGTTGTCATGCCCTCCTCCATGGGATCTTTCTAACCCAGGGATCAAACCTGTGTCTCCTGCGGCTTTTGCACTGCAGGTGGATTCTTCACCGCTCGCCACTGGGGAAGCTCTGCATAGCCATGCTGCTGCTGCTGCTGCCAAGTCGCTTCAGTCGTGTCCGACTCTGTGCAACCCCAGAGACGGCAGCCCACCAGGCTTCCCCGTCCCTGGGATTCTCCAGGCAAGAACACTGGAGTGGGTTGCCATTTCCTTCTCCAATGCATGAAAGTGAAAAGTGAAAGTGAAGTCGCTCAGTCGTTTCCGACTCTTAGTGACCCCATGGACTGCAGCCTACCAGGCTCCTCTGTCCATGGATTTTCCAAGCAAGAGTACTGGAGCCATAGGTATCACCAAAATTAGTTCAAAAGCTACAGTAGCTACAACCGAGAGTCAAAGGTTCAATCAAAGCCTTTCTAAAATGGATTCCCCACTGAATCTCTGCAGTATCACAGTAGTTTCTGATCACAGTAGTATCAAAGTATTAATGCTACATAGTAGGATTTTCACAGTAGAAGCATCACAGTAGTATCTCTTGACATAGAGATAAGATTGAAAAAAATCTTCTACAGAGACTTGGTGAAACAGACTCAAATGGGGTACTGGCTAAGACTTCATCAATTAATATCCTTTGATTCCCATTCCATTTGTAGTTTAATTTCTGATTCTTCATTCTCATCCTATTCAGGCTTCCCTGGTGGCTCAGACAGTAAAGGATCTGATGGCAATGCAGGAGACCTGGGTTCAGTTCCCTGGGTTGGAAAGATTCCCTAGAGAAGAGAATGGCTACTCACTCCAATATTCTTGCCTGGAGAATTCCCTGGACAGAGGAGTCTGGTGGGCTATAGTCTATGGGGTTGCAAAGAGTCAGACACAACTGAGCTACTAACAATTTCATACTTTCATCCTATCCAGCCTAATGGCTACTCATTTCAGGACAACTGTAAAACTAATACTGACTTTAAAAAACATTAATTGTAGAATAAAATATAACCTCAAATAATACTAGTACCATTTTCACATCTATTTCAGTCAATTTGGAAGCCCAGGCTAATAATCCTATTATCATTTTCATTTCTTTAGGTTGATTCTCACTAGAATCTTAACTTGATATCCTCAGTTAATATATAATAAGAAACTAACATTGAACATTTAAAGGAATCATCATTCTTTTTGCTCTGTGAGGTAATAGCAAACATACCCATTTTAGGGTCTGAAATTTCAGATTTTAGGCAAAAGTGCTATACAATATAGAGTGGTCAGAAAATGCTTATGATAGTAGGAAGAAGATATAAATGAGTTTACACACGAAAGATACAGAAAGTTCAAAGACATACTACATTATTTTACAAAATGATTAATAAAGTTTTTGGATAGATTAAACAATTATTTAGCTATTAATAAGAGGGACTAGCTCACAAATGTTTAATCAATAGATAATTGCATGGGATTCTCAAAGCAAGGAGAGAAGCAAAAGCAAATGATCATCATGAGTTGTACTGCTGATATGATTAAACATAATATCATGGACTTTGAAAATAGATTTCGTGTAAAATGGATGTATATATGGATAATGTAAACACCTATTCATTCCATTTAGAGTAATAAATGAATAAAACTTTTCCTTTTATGGGAAAATTATTGAAGCCCTTTGCAACCAAGTAAGTGATATGGTTCTTTTCTTTGGTCAGGTTATTTAAGGATCCCTTGGCTCTGATAGGTATTTCTTCAATTTCTCCTCTTTCTTCATAAAGAAGTAAATTTTCCTACTTTTCTGAGATCTTTCAACTTCCTCTTCAGCAATCATTACTCAACAGCCTTTAAATATAATCAGGTGTTTGCCATCTTAAATATCACTTCTGTCTTCCTCATACCCTCTTCCAGAGTCTACCATAATTCTCTCTTTTTAAAAGGAAACTACTTTTTGAGTTTTCTAAGTTTCTGTCTCAATTTCTTAATGTTGGTTAGTGTGGATTCAGCCCCACTGATTAAATAAATTACTTTTGCCAAGACAACCAATAACCTTTTTGTTGCTAAAGTCAAAAAGTCTTTAGTCATATCTTGCTTGATTTTTTTTTTGGTACCATGTGATACTGTTGACCCTTCCTTCTTTTAACATTTTTTTTTGAGTTCCAAGGTGCCATCACTTTTCTTTGTTTTTTCCTTCTACAGCTTTTTACTTGTCATTGGAGTGGAAAGCCCCATCTATTCTACTCCAAATGACCAGTCATAGCCAATCGTATAGTTTTATTCATCTTGCTATGGGTGAGAAATCCTTACCTATTTTGGATCAGTGAGATGTAAAAAGAGGCTTGTTGGGGGATTTAGGGAAGAAAGGCTTTGCTTGTAAGAGACAGCTACTGGAAACCTGGTTCTCTCTCCTTATAAACTTGAAAGAGGAAGCTTGTTATCTTCAACTGTCATAGGTAGCCATCTGATAATTATGAGAGGAAACAATTTTAGGATAGAGCCAACAATATGAATGGAAGAGTGGAGAGGAGAAAAAACCCCAAGTATTTACAATTATCTTTGTTGTTCAGTTGTCAAGTCCAACTGTTAGCGACCCCATGGACTGCAGCATGCCAGGTTCCTCTGTCCTCTACTATTTTGCTCAAGTTCATTGGTGATGCTATCTAATGATCTCATCCTCTGCTGCCCTCTTTTCCTTTTGCCTTTAATCTTTCCCAGCATCAGGCTCTTTTCCAATTATCTAACTGAAGATTAATCTGAGGCTCAGCCTAGATTTTGTCTATTTATGTTAGCAAAATATTTCCTTAATGTTCAAGACTAAAATTTTCTATAGCTTGTGGTAGAAAAATCCTTATTGATAAAATCTTTAGCCATTTCTTCTCTGTAATTCTAAGAATATGTCATATGTTGGTGTTCCATGGAGCTCTGTGTCTTCTGTCTTATTCATGACTGAGTTATGACTTATGTTTTAATGATTGTTAAATTTGTATCATCAACTAAGACTTCTCTCCTGAACTCCTGAAAAATATATCTAAATATCCACTAAAAATTTCCACTCAGATTTTCTAGAATATACCTCAAATCAACATTTTAACTTTTTTGTTGTTGTTGCACAGCATAGTATGTGGACTCTTAGTTCCCTGAGCAGGGACTGAACTCCTGCCTCCTGCTTTGGAAGCATGGTGTCTTAAGCACTGACCTTCCAGTGAGGTCTTAAATCAACATATTAAAACTTAAACTCCCTTCCTCTCTTCCACTTCCACTTGTTACTTGTTTTGCCACCCCACCTCAGTGAATGGCACATCATGACTCATACAAATTAGAAACCTGGTTATCAATCTTAGAACTATTATCTGTCTTTTATGCCCTATGTACAGTCAATCACAAGATCATGTTGGCTCTATCATTTAAGAATATACCAAGTCTTTGCATTTCCTCTCTACCACTCACTGCTTCCATCCACTCTCCCTTGGAGTACAAGAGAAGCTTTGTAACTTGTTCCATGGCCTCAAATCTTTCTCCTTTCCCATTCTTTCTCAGAAAACCTGTCAAAGTGCTCTTTAGGTAAAAATTTAATGATGGCTCTCCCCTGTTTAGAACACTTTTTCCCATTTCTTTCAGGATAAAGCTCAGCATAGTCTGGTTTATCCTTGTACTCCTGGCCTTATTTTCACACCATCCTTCTCTCTTGCTGCTGCTGCTGCTGCTAAGTCACTTCAGTCATGTACGACTCTACGCGACCCCATAGACGGCAGCCCACCAGGCTCCCCCGTCCCTGGGATTCTCCAGGCAAGAACACTGGAATGGGTTGCCATTTCCTTCTCCAATGCAGGAAAGTGAAAAGTGAAAGTGAAGTCGCTCAGTCATGTCCAACTCTTAGTGACCCCATAGACTGCAGCCTACCAGGCTCCTCCATCCATGGGATTTTCCAGGCAAGAGTACTGGAGTGGGGTGCCATTGCCTTCTCCAGTCCTTCTCTCTTAACTTTTTTCAATTTCTTTACTAAATAGGTGTCCTTTCCAGGTGCTCTCCCAGCCCTGTATTCCATCCTCACAGGACTGTATTTATCTGCAGTGCTGGATATTGCTCAATAGGCAGATTAATAACATGTATAACACCTGAAAACCAGGATATTAACACTTATTTTGGGTAAAATAATTTGACATTTAATGTATATTTTTAAAAAAGCACTGAAGGATTCATCAAGGGAAAAAATCACTTAAGTTACAAAGAAAGTATGTGATTGTGTAGAGTATATGTTATGAAGCACAATTACAAAATGAACATTCATGAGCTTAAGAACTAGAGTGTAAGAACCACAACTGAGCTGAAGAAACAGAATACTACTACTACTGCCATCAGCTTCCTCCCTGATCAGCCTATCTCTAGATCCTATCTCTTTAGAGACAACCATAATCCTAAATTTTATGCTAACCATTCCCTTATAAAAAGTTTTCTCACTCATATACTTATGCCTAATGTTTTTAGTTTTACTTGTTTTTGAGACATAAATATGGAACTCTTTTTAATTGATTCACTTGCATTTGCTTTATTTTTTGCTCTTGATGTGTGCCATCACCTGAAACTTGTTCCCCACTCAAACTATGCTTCTAAAGTTTATACATGTTATCCTGATTATAGCTAACAAGTGTTCATTGCTTCAAAATATTCCTTTGTGTAAATAACAGAATTTTCTTTCTTACATTCCTTGTAATAGACAGGTTTATCCAGTTTTCTACCATTGTAAACTTTACAAGTATCTTGAATGACATACACAAGAGTTTTGCTAGGATATCTTAGGAGGGCAATTGTTGGAATGTTGGATATATTCATATTCAGCTTTTATAAGAAAATTTATTGTCAGTGTGATTGTGTTTTATACTCTTTCAAGAGGTATAAAGGAGCACCGACTACTCTTATACTTGGAAACAGCTTATAGTTTCATACTTCCTAATTTTTGATAGTCTAGTAGGTTTAAAATAACATCTTTTTGCTTTTTCCTGATTGATAAAAAGTTCAGCTTTAATATTAATTTACTCTCCCAATTGCTTTTATTTTTATCATACTTTTGGTATTGTGTTATCCATCTTTTCATATTTTTTGTAGGAGTTTTAAAAAATATATTCTGGAATATTTGTCTCTTGTTCTTCATATATGTTGCAATTATCTTCTCGGTTAGAGCTTTCTTTTTAGTCCTTTTATGGTGATTTAACATGAAGTATTATAATCACCTACTTATCACTCAGCCTATCTCACCAGACTAACAGGTTCTAGAGGTAAGACACCATACTATATCTTATTCATTTTTGCGTCCTAACATCTAGCAAGACTTCAACACACAGTAGTGCTGCTTCATACATACAGTTGCTCATTAAGTGTTTAATGAATGAATGACAGGATGAATGAGTTCCTATGATTTTACAGGTGATGAATCAATCTTTTAGTGGTCAAATTTCATTTTATACAAATTGGTTACACTATGCTGCTGAATCAGAGCTCAGAAAGTATACACTACACAATTTCCTGTACTTGTACTTCAAAGGTGGGTGTCAGGAATTAATAAGAGGTGATAAATTTTCAGAGAGGTGGCAGGATGTTGTTTATAAAAATTTATTACCAGCTCTGAACATTTGGCAATATTCACTTTTCATTTTTTTCAACACACAGTTAGCCAAACTCCCTATTGCAGGATAGTATTTAGCCTAAATTTATCACAAAGTTAGAAATGATGTTAAGACACAAGATATGGATTACATATTACAATGGATATGCAAGGTTCATGGTTTGTGTCATTAATTTGACATGGTTACCTTTTTAGTAATGGTGTCCGGAGGTACATCCCGCCTCCCAAGAGGATAAGGATTCCATTGGCCACTAGGAGATACATCTTCTTGTCCATTGTCTAAAATGTTGCTTTGCTGGGACGGGGTCTATTGCAAAAATGGTATGGCATTCTTTAGTGATGTAATAGAAGTTTATCATAGTTTTCTGAAAAGAGTCCCTAATGATTATGGTAAAATTACTTTTTTTTTAATTGCAGAAAAACATATATCCTAAACTGGAGGTACTTTTATCCACTATTTACTTGATAAGAATTGTAAAGTAATAGCTTTTTGGAAGCAATGAGAAATTCAATTAAAATAACCATCTTAGAGTTATTTACTGAATTTTAAAGAGAAGTTTAAATTTGCAGTACTGGAATAAAAATAATCAGAATAAAATTAACCAATTGTTAAAACCACATTTAAAAGTTGCTTAAGTTACTTCTTTAGTATGATCTTAGCATTTAGAATATAAACTGAAACCATACAAAACACAGTATGTAATTTCTAATATTCCAAACCATAATCTAAAACAAATTTTATAAAGCTGTACTGATTCTGGGAGAATGTGTCTTTCACTAATCTACAATGATGTTAACACTAGCATAGTGTGAGATTCATGGTACTACGACATTATCTATAGATCACTTAGAGGAAAAATTAACACATCAAAAAGTATTGGGCTGTTAGAATTTTGGTTTAAATAAATCATAATTGTTTTGACTCCAAATTTATTTGCATAGGTCATTTATATATTAAAGATTAAACTCTTCATATATATTTTATTTTGGGCTGGTTTACTGCTTATTATTTTTTAACAAATAACAATACTCCTGTCTCTGTTATTATTACTACTATATATTTTGGGAGGCATTTGTAATCTGATCTAAGTAACAGAAGGTAACTATACACCAAGAGGAAGACAGCCTTCTATGGAGGGCTACAATAGTGGGATATTTTTCCTGTCGAAGCAGATTAACTTTTTGGATAGACTTTTTTCTCCTTTAGTTCCAATTCTTGGATATATAAGAATTGCCTGATTTCCTGGGGAATTCTTATGTGGTAAGATATTATAGTCAGTGTTTCTTATGCCATTTACCCCACATATTTTGGAGGATCCTTATGGATAGAGAAAATCTGGTTAGAGAGTGCATGTGCAGTTCTTTGTGTGAAGAATTGTCCTCCAACCCTGGAATGAGAGAACTGGGCCATTCTCTTCATAATATGGTGCAGATGCACTGCTTGCCAGGCTTCATCCAGTTATACTGAGTGGTCCTAACTGTTCTCCTTTACAAAACAATTATATAATGATCCTATCTGCATTTTAATTACATGCATTTTTAAAAAGCATTGCTTGGAACTGTTAAAAATAATATTTATTATGACAAAATTAATTAAAATTTAGGTGGAATTTTTCTGGGGTCTAGTGGACATAGTGAAAGTAAGGAAATAATTCAATTTTCTTCTTGTATTTTTGACTGTGTGAATTCCTTTTTCATGAGTATTAGAAAGTATGAAAAAAAGAGAAAAAAGGTAGTGAATTGAGGCTCCTGGGTTAGTTAGGAATGAATTTATCTGTTTGCTTGAAAATCAGATATAGGTTAACATATTGAAGAGGACTTCCCTGGTGGCTCAGATGTTAAAGCATCTCCCTACAATGTGGGAGACCCAGGTTTGATCCCTGGGTTGGAAAGATCCTCTGGAGAAATGGCTATCCACTCCAGTATTCTTGCCTGGAAAACCCCATGGATGGAGGAGCCTGGTAGGCTACAGTCCATGGGGTCACAAAGAGTTGGACATGACTGAGTGACTTCACATTAACACTTGTGGTGTATATATTACTTGAAAATAACCAGATAGCTCTTCAATGACCATCTGCCTGATTTCAAGCATTAATTTTCTAATCTTTATCTTTTAGAGATTAGTGTTTATATATGCCCATGCATAATTTTTCTAGCTAATATTATGACAAATAAAATTTTTACAATTAAGCAGTTAAAATACAATTATGCAGAGTGGGCACTACTGGACAGTTTTCTTTTTGAATTTTTAGTATGCATGTCATTGCTGGTTTGATTTCTTTGCCAGTAAAGTGGGATTATAAATATGTTCAACTAGCTCAGTCTGTGGAACACAGAGTTTTGCAAAGTGGCCAGAATTAAGCACAAATAATCCTTTTTTTCTCCATTTCATTCCCATCTTTATCACTATTTCCTCCACTAAACTTCTGTCAGCTGCCCCAACATGACTCAGTCACAGAGAACAACTGAAATTGCAAGATTCTTTTTAATGTTAAAAAAGGCTAAAATTCTTAGTCAAAATCCTCAGATCATGATGATATAGATTCCTCATTCATTTACCAATTAATCTTTCTCTTTTTAAAATTAGAACTAACAACTCCACCAATTTCTGTACGTTACAGGAGCCAAAGAGAACACAAATACACAGACACATGAAAAAAAAATACTTTGACTAGACAACAAGAGTAAAGAAATTTCCTGAAAGCAATTTCCTTTATTCATTTCCAGAATGCTCTGGCTTCTTTGTTTCTCTTAAGTGAGACACCCAAGGAGTGATTTCAGTTTTCAAACTTGGAAATACTGTGAAAACATTTATTTATGTTTGGGAGGGAGGGAGCCAAAGATAATTATGTAGTGGGTTCACATTTTTTTTCAAAAGGAATGAGTATTTTTACGAAAAAATACTTTCAATAAAGTGCTCCTGAACTGTCCAAAAATGCAGTTGTTTAGTTGTTAAAATTTTATGAAACGTTAAAAGGAGAAAACAAAAAGTGTAAAAAGAATAATGAAGCTATCATTTATTATTTCAAAGAACATAACCAATTGAGTTCAATTTTCATTCAATTATTTTTAGTATCACATTCGAGTTATTTTCTTTAGATACTTTAAAAGATTAAGAATTAGTCTTTTCCTCACCACATATAACCAATTAAACATAAAATATGTGGAAAATCATCACAATATAGGATTTCTTCAGCTTCTAAATTCTGCAGATCCTTAATATTTCAAAATAAAAGGGAAAATGGTCAGTGTGATTTACTTAAGTCAGAAATTACACTTAAGAAATTCAGTAACGTTAGAAGAAGTTTTGCTGAACAGACACTAGTCCAAAAAATGACTGCAAACGTATGCAGATTTAACATTTGTGATTTTGACTACTGCGAATGATCACAAGCCTCCACTGAAAGAAGTAATTTCTGATTTTGCTGAGACATAAATGTGTATAAATATATGTGTCTTTGCGTGTCTATATATCTGTGTATGTACAAGCATGTATATGAGTGTATGCATGCATGTGTGCATATGCGTGCCTCTATGTGAGTATATGTGTATGTACAGGATTCACATATATGAGTAAATGGGCTTAGCTCTTCCTGAAGGTTTGCTCTTGACTGTTAATTGATTGGGGGCATTGCAAGCTTGGGAAATTAACTTATGGCAATTAGCTGGAAGACTTATATCACAATAGTATTAGAATTTGGCACTTTGCAAAGGTCTTGGGATATATTACTTAAGAACTCAAGGATTATTTTGCTTAGTAATTGGCACATAGTTCACAAAGGCACATAGTTAAAAAATGTGTTGAAAAGAATTTTCCCCAAAGTATTTTCAGTGACATTATTGTTATATTATTCTTTTTCTGAAAAAAAGTAGGTCATAAAGTCAAATATACATCAAGCTTGAATCTACAACATTATGATTTCACAGATCTCAATCTGAAGATGGTAATGTAATATTCAGATGATCTTTAAGCTATTGTTTCATTATAATGGTGAGGAAGCATCTGTATGAGTACAAGATTATTTTTGTAGTTTTAGTCACTGTCTATGAGGAATTATGTGGATTTGCAGACTGAAGGATTTTTTCATAATTAGAAAGATAAGTGAATCCTTCCTGAGTGATAGGTAGCCAATAATAGATGCAGCAAAATCAAGAGAAACTATAGGCATACATTAACCCAAGGTTCTACATAAATCTTGCTTTGCTTTTAGCAAACAAAACAGAACTGGAATTAAATAAATAATCCTTGGAACTTGGGTGAATGACTACATGTTGGATACTATCTGATCCTGAGTAATGTGCATATATCTATAAGAAAGGACATTAGAAATTTAAAGAGTTTACATGCAAACATTCTCTAATTCAATGATAGTAGAATGAGTATCAACTAATAAAACAGTGAGGTCATCTTCTTCCAGGCAAAATTATATTAAAATATTATTTAATACATGTTCCCATAATTTCAACTTCTCTTCCCCTGAAATTATGATTTATATTAGTGTCTGTTTCAATAGCCAATAAGTAGTAGGAGCTATGGAATAATATTATGGTGGTAGAAGTTAAAAAAAAGAACAAGAAAAAAAAATTATCTATTTCTCCAGTGCAGAAGAGACCACACTATTTATATTGGCAGCCGGACACCTGCAGAGAGGGTGTTGGAAAAGGCAAGTGATTTCTTTCCTAGTCTTGCATATCTCTGGAAAAGCAGTAGCATGGATGAGTAACTTGCAATTTTCTTAGGTTCACAACCTTTGGTCTTTTATTGCTACCAAACATATTTCTTGGTGATACTGAGTGCTCAAGAAATGCAAGCATATGTTGAATAGTGGAAGGTAGCTACTAGCATTTATTAAACTCAGCTAAATAAGAAAGTACTGTTTCTATAGCCCATAGGGGATGATTCTGGCTGTGATATATTTTGGATTAGTTAATACATTCTATTTGTGTATTCTTTTGTGTTTCCTATTCTATACAATGGTGATAATACTTTAATTTAGGGTTTTGGGTGAGGGTTGTGTGAAAAAATACATTTAAAGTATCTCATGGTACTAGGTACATAGATTTTCAATAAATCCTAGTCTTTATTCTTCTCTTGTCAAGATGTCTATTTTTCCCACCATTAATGTGGATAATAAAAATGAAAGTTTGAACTGACATTTTGCAATATTATATTTCTTTTGGTAACATAAAATTTTAAGACATTAGCTAAGCTCACTTACAACAGAGCACATCCAAAGAAGCACACTGAACCATCAATAAAGTCATAGAAAGCTACCTTAAATGCTTTTTGGAGAGGCAGTTATAAATGAGAAATGAATAAATGAATGAATAAATGAATAAATAAATAAAGACAGAATACTAATAATTTATAATTCAATAGCACATGTGCATGTCTTACATGTTCTGGTAATAAGTACTATGAAATCTTTTAGGAAATTAGAATAAGCATCAAAAAAATGAAAATATTAAAAAAGAATTTTATCAAACTAATTTTTATGGTTTTTATTTGCATTCTGTAAATATCAAGAGATTCTATAAAGTTACCGTAGAAACTGTAATTTACTATTTACAGTACTGAAAGCCTATATTTAGTTTGTAATCCATGAAAAATGTATAATAATAGACTTGGAATATAAGAAATATAAAAAAATAGAAATATTCAAAACATGTATTAAAATCTGGGAGAGCCTTTTCTTTTTATCCACTTAAATATTCATTGTTTAAATGCTTTATCAAGTACAGAGTTCTTTAATCTTCATCAAAAAACAGTTATATCCTCTAACTAGTTTATTACAAGTTAGTTTAAAAGAAAATTTGGGAAAAAAAGAATTAGACAAATTTTGGTAGCCTTAAAAAAAAATCAGCAAACCGAAAAAAACAAATAAATTGCTGGATCAGGACTTCAGGTAGTATTAATACAAATAGCGTCTTTTTGTCAATTACCATGAGGGAGTAGAGAGGTAGCAATCACACAAAGGTGATCTCTCTGGGTACATAACTTGCAAAAAGACAATTTCAGTGTAACAGAAAAAATACAAAAGGATTCTCCTTTCTCCTAATTACAAGAAGTTAAGTCTTGCCAGCAGAGAGTGTGGGGAAAGGGCCTGGATTTCAGCTTCTGAATATTCCCTGGCAAAGGCACCATCTATAAAAAATGGATGCTGCAATTCCCTATCTAGTGCTTAATTGGCAATACATGAAAGCATTTATTTCAGTTCCTTAGGACATTTCATTCATTCTTTCTAGGACAACTCAGCGTCATTTACCATAGCACATAAATAGAGAGGCAGTGTTATCATTCAGGAATTTTATGAATAAAAAGACAGCTCCAATATTTTCAAGGGAGAATGAACAGTTGGTTAATTTTACCTATTGAAAATGTTTATATTTTGATCTTACTCTATATTTTAGTGCAATTCTCATGGCTAACAATCATTTGCAGGCTCTCATGATATTTAAATAGCTGATGCTAATATTTATCTTAAGTGGTAAGGTGAGAGTGTCGTAATAGATTTTTATATACTTGTAAATCAAAGGAAAATAATTTTTGCCTATCTATCTCCTTTCCTGGTGAGAAGAGTTCCAGGAAATTAAGCTTCAGTCATAGGACTGATTATCAATGGGTCAGTGGAGCCAGAAGGGAGACTCTGAGAGGTTGTACCTTAAGAAAGGTTAACCCTAAAGTTTCCCAGGAAAACCAAACAAATTTTATAATTAATAAGCTCTGTGGGAGAGATGTATCTGAGCACAAAGGCAAAAGGGCAGAGACCTAGGGTGGAAAGAAAGGAGTCCCTGGAGTAATTTTGAAACTGATTAAGCATCCGGTGCATACACCTGATAATGTTTTGGAATAGCAGCAGGGGAGGAAAGTTGTCCAGATGCCTACATTTTATAGGCCTTAAAGTGATCATTTGGGTCATATAATAGTCTGGGGGCAATGGAGTAGTAACCCTGTTTCTTTTCCATCCTTGCCCTCTCTCTTCTCCTGTTGTTGTTGTTTTTGGTATGAATGAAAAGTGTCAGTTGCTCAGTCCTGTCTGACTCTTTGTGACCCCATGGACTGTAGCCCACCAGCTACTCTGTCCACAGGATTTCCCAGGTAAGAATACTGGAACGGGTAGCCATTTCCTTCTCCAGGGAATCTTTCCAACCCAGGGATTGAACCTGGGTTTCCCTCACTGCAAGCGGTTCTTTACCATCTGAGCCACCAAATAATAAAGTTATTAGTGATAATTCATTTTGAGATAGGCTATTTCAATACTTGATATTCTTTTTTGATGCAAAGCTGGATGGCAGCATAGTCATTTATTTATTTTGAAGTATAGTTGATTTGGGGCTTCCCAGGTGGTAAACAACCTGCCTGGCAATGCAGAAGACATAAGAGATGTGGGTTCGATCCCTGGGTTGGGAAGATCCCCTGGACAAGGGCATGGGACCCCACTCTAGTATTCTTGCCTGGAGAATCCCATGGACACAGAAGCCTGGCAGGGTCCTAGGTTGGACATGACTAAAGTGACTTAAAACACAGGCACCATAGTTGATTTACAATATTACATTAGTTTCAGCTGTATGCAAAGTGATTCAGTTCTACATATGTGTGTGTTACGTACATATATTTTTCAGTTTCTTTTCCATACTTTTTTATTCTTGGTTTGCAATTTAATACAGTTTCCAAAGAGAATTCCTTTAGATCATCTCTTTGCCCAATTGGGAAGTTTGCAATATCTCCAAGTATTATAATTCTGCAACATTTCTGTTACAGATCATCTTGTTGCTGTTTAGTTTTTAAGTAGTGTCTACTTTTGTGACTCCATGGATTGTAGCCCTTCAGGCTCCTCTGTCCATGGAATTTCCCAGGCAGGAATACTGGAGTGGGTTGCCATTTGCTTCTCCACAAGATCTTGCTGACCCAAAGATCAAACCCGCATCTCCTGCATTGGCAGGCGGATTCTTTATCACTGGGCCACCAGGGAAGATCTGTGCCACCCATAGATCATCTTAGAGCTACAGTAGAATAGGAAAGACTAGAGATCTCTTTAATAAAATTAGAGATACCAAGGGAATATTTTACACAAAGATGGGCACAATAAAGGATAGAAGTGGTATGGACCTAACAGAAGCAGGAGATATTAAGAAGAGGTGGCAAGAATCACAGAAGAAATGTACAGAAAAGGTCTTTATGACCTGGATAACCATAATGGTGTGATTATTTACCTAGAGCCAGACATCCTGGAGTGTGAAGTCAAGTGGGCCTTAGAAAGCATTATTACAAACAAAGCTAGTGGAGGTGATAGACTTCCAGCTGAGCTATTTCAAATCCTAAAAGATGATGCAAAGTGCTGCACTCAATATGTCAGTAAATTTGGAAAACTGAGCAGTGGCCACAGGCCTGGAAAAGGTCAAAGAAGGGTAATACCAAAGAATGTTCAATTGTACAACTGCACTCATTTCACATGCCAGCTAAGTAATGCTCAAAATCCTTCAAGCTAGGCTTCAACAGTACATGAACTGAGAACTTCTAGATGTTTCAGTTGGATTTAGAAAAGGCAGAGGAACCAGAGATCATATTGTCAACATCCATTGGACCACAGAAAAAGCAAGGGAATTTCAAAAAAACATCCGCTTCATTGACTACACTAAACCCTTTGACTGTGTGGATTAGAACAAACTGTGAGAAATTCTTAAAGAGTTGGGAATACCAGACCACCTTACCTCACTTCTGAGAAACCTGTATGCAGGTCAAGAAGCAATAGTTAGAACTGGACAGGAACAACGGACTGGTGACAAATAGGGAAAGAGTACATTAAGGCTGTATATTGTCACTTGGCTTATTCAACTTATATGCAGAGTACATCATGTGAAATGCTGGGCTGGATAAAGCACAAGCTGGAATCAAGACTGCTGCAAGAAATATCAATAATCTCAAATATGCAGATGACACCACTATAATGGCAGAAAGCGAAGAGGAACCAAAAAGTCTCTTGATGAAAATGAAAGAGGATAGTGAAAAGCTGGCTTAAAACTCAACATTCTAAAATCTAAGATCATGGTATCTAGTCCCATCACTTCATGGCTAATAGATGGGGAAACAATGGAAACAGTGACAGACTTTATTTTCTTGGGCTCCAAAATCACTGAGGACAGTGACTGCAGCCATGAAAGTAAAAGACATTTTTTCCTTGGAGGAAAAGCTATGATGAACCTAGACAGCATATTAAAAAGAAGAGACATTATGTTGCTGACAAAAGTCCGTATAATCAAAGCTACTGTTTTTCCAGTAGTCATATATGAATGTGAGAGTTGGACCATAAAGAATGCTGAGTGCTGAAGAATTGATGCTTTTGAACTGTAGTGTTGGAGAAGACTCTTGATAGTCGCTTGAACTGCAAGGAGATCAAACCACTCTATCCTAAAGGAAATCAACCCTGAATATTGATTGGAGGGAGTGATGCTGAAACTGAAGCTCCAATACCTCAGCCACCTGATACAAAGAGCCAATTCATTTAAAAAGAACCTGATGCTGGGAAAGATTGAAGGCAGGAAGAGAAGGGGATGACAGAGGATAAGATGGTTGGATGGCATCACTGATTCTATGGACATGAGCTCGAACAAACTCTGGGAGATGGTGAAGGACAGGGAGGCCTGGTGTGCTGCAGTCCATGGGTTTGCAAAGAGTCAGACACAACTGAGCACCTGAACAACAAGAATAGTTAATGAATCCATTCTATAGGGTACCCTAAACAACATCATAAAATTAATACAGCAGCAAAGAGGTACTTAATTTATATCTGGAGAATAATGTACACAATGAGAAACAGTGCTTCAAGTGTATTACCATTTTTCAGGCACTGAAATGAAAGTCGCTCAGTCATGTCTGACTCTTTGTGACCCTATGGACTATACAGTCTGTGGAATTCTCCAGGCCAGAATATTGGAGTTGGTAGTCTTGCTCTTCTCCAGGGGATCTTCCCAATCCAGATCAAACTCATGTCTCCCGCATTGCTGGCGGATTCTTTGCCAGCTGAGCCACAAGGGAAGCCCTTTCAGGCACTGAATATGTGTATATTATTCTATAGATTGACAAGAAAACAGGGCAAAAAAACTAAAATTAGGGGCTGTCTATACAATAATTTCAAGGAGTTCAAGCAATAGCTTCTTTCATGCCAAGACCTCTCTAATCCGCCCTTTGCATTCTGAAATTCTATCATTGTAACTTAAGGGTTTGATTTCTATTTAATTGACAAGCCCTCCAGGAAAGCTGTCTGTTTAAGTTGGTGATAGCTCACCTGTTCCTTAGTGCAAATGAGTTTCAAGGCCCGTATAAACACTGGTTTATTTTTAGGGCAGAGGATGAGCCCTGAGCATCTAAGAAGACATTAAGAACAGGCTCCATTAAAGGAGGGACTCCAGTGAAAAATAGTGTGCTGGAACCAACAACACTCAGTCTCAATTCTGAGTTCAGTGACGTCAAGTTACCGCTTTGAAATTTCTCAGAGAGTGAGTGTTCTGTCACTGACTTAGGCACAGGCCACAGATCAGGCATTTTTCTTCCTGGAGAGGCTTTTGCATACAATACTGGCTCTGCAACAGGAGACTGAGGACAGAGTAAATAACTTACAGAAATTCTCAATTAAGTCAGTTTTTTTTTAAGTGATCATGTGTGATTAAAAAAAAATAAAAAGCTATGAATAGAAATGTCTTGATGATTTTATTACTCTCTTCAGAGTAGGAAGCAAAGTATCCAGAGTAAGGGACTGTTATTAAGACTAACTTGACAATAAAATATGAGTTTGAGGTCTTATGACATTCATTTTGCTGGGAGGGTAGTTTGTTTCATATGTTCATTAATTGATTAAGAGAAGAGGGTTTGGAGGCTACCATCATTCTATTATCCTTACTTTGGCATTGCTTTTTTTTTTTTTTTTAATAAAAACTTACTAGGTTAATGACTACATTAAAATATAGTCATAATGGCATATTGTGTGAAAATGACTCCTTAGTCTCCATTGAAATGCAATTAAGACAGATTGCATTAGTCAATTTAAACAGGTATAATGGACATTTTCTGTTTTGCCTGAATAAAACAAGCAGAAAAGGGTCTTGGACAATGGAAATATTTTCTCTTATCGTATATGCCTTTTCAAAGGAGGCTACATTTTCATTTAAAATCATGTCAACTTGCTACTTTCCCATTAATCTAGGATGAGTAAAAATTTTCTAGTTAAGCCATAAATTTGTTTCCCCAAAAATGGGCTAATGAAGCTTTTAGAAGTGCTAATGACTTAATTGTCATTCTAACGTAGGGCTCTAGGACTTTTCCAACTAAAATCCAATCATAATTTCTCTTTCTGTTCTCAAAAATGCATCAGTAAGAGAGTATAGGACTGTCTCCAAAAAGTAAAAAAAAACGTCAACATGTGTATATAGACATATACACACACACAAAAGAAAGAAAAGCAAAGAATAAAAGAAAAAGAATAATAAGAAAAATGAGTCTTAAAGCAACACAAGAAGCCATGTACCTGCTCAATCCAAAAAGCAAAGCTGTTAAGTAGGAACCTGATCATTAGTCTAGCTATCAATATTCACTGAGCAGCTAAGAGCTTCTACAGTATTTGCCCTTATGCTTTTTGGACTCCTGAGAGTCTGTAAGCAGGATTGTACATACAGCCTAAACACATTACGTGAACAAACAACATTAACTGGCTTTGGTATGCTGACACATGTAGGGCAGTCCATACTTACTTTCTGAAGAGGTAGTTCTTGTAGATCAAATTTAGACTTAGTCTGCAAGTTTAAAGTCATGCTTCTGCCTGCATGCATTGCTGAAATACCTCCATAGGGCAGCATGCCAAGGTTAACTGTGTTGTGTTTGTAAGCAGCATTCTGAGTAGAGGAAATAATCATGTGACAGGATGTGAACACATGCTCAACAAACTGATTATTACATGAACATGTTTAAATTTATAACATTTAACTTTATGCAGGCAAACGGTAACTTTCTTTTTTAAACATGCACTTGATCAGACAGAAGCATACAGTAAACAGTGTTAGTTATGAACATAATGAGTACCATCCAAAACTACAGAAAACACAAAAAGCAAAGATAACATTCTGTTTTACATTTGTTGCTATCTCATAGGCATAGAACCTATCTTTTATATATCATGATTGTGGTGACTCTTGACAAATGTTTATCAGTAGTGAGCTATTAATTCAAAAATTTCAAACGGTGAGGTCTTAAATTTTGTCAGCTGCAAATCTCATGGTCTCTTTCACATTGTGAGATTAGCATACACAAAAGACAAATACTAGCTTCTAATTCTGCTTTAAAACTAATGCCCTGCAAAGTTAAAGTGAAAATCAGTCAGGTTTTTTTTTGTCTTATAGGCATAATTTTGGCAACTCAGATAAAGAGCTGGTCAAAAAGTCATTCAATCTGACCAGTGGATGATTGAATTTATTAATTTAGTTAAACTACTCATTTTGTATGTGAATCCAAATATTCTCTTTTGTTGTTTCTTAAAAATTACATTTTAAACTGATGAAATTTCATAATAATGAAACTAAAGGTACTATGCTTTGAATTATTAATGCTATTTATCTGATATACCTAAACATTTATAGGATATTCTAGTGATACCTGCACTGTGGCTACCCTTCAGTAAGTACATCTGAAGTTATTCCAAGTGGTTCAGTTTTTTTCTACAGAACTTCATTTAAAAATTAAGTCATTTTGCATATCTTGTCATCAGATGGTTTTCATCAGTATAATCTCTACTTTCCACCTATCATGAAAATACAATAACTGACAGCATTTGGCCCTTTTAATTAATTTTTAAAAATCTATAGAAGTTAGTGCACTTTTTAAAACCGAATATTATTGAACATTAGCAGGGGGCAGTTATTATTCTGACAGTTATTATTGCATTATTTGCAAAGAAATGATTTTTAGGATCAGAATTTTGTGAACTGAAAGATGATTACACTCCTGATGGCGTGCTGTCAACCAATCATATTTGTTATGGATCCCTGATTATTTCATTCAGAGAATTTTTTTCATTGTCACCATGCCAAAGTTGAGAAGGACATTGAACCTTTCAAGCTAGCACTTGAAGGATTCCTTAAGGTTTAAAATGACTTCAGTCTAGTGCTTTCTCAGCAGCTATGGAAGAGTAGCAGTCTTAGACATATGGGTTCATGTTTTACTATCTCTCAGTCAAGTGGGGTTCTGTAGTGGAAGCATGAGCCTTGAGATCAAACGAAAGGAGAAAACAAGCACCTTTAATCTATGGCAGTACTCAGAGCTGCTTCTCCAAGGTCAACACCAAGCAAGGTCTTTAACCAACATTATGTAGAGCTGTTAAGCTTATCCAATGTCCAAGATTCTAGGCGGTTCTCTTTTATAAGGAATGGACAAAGATCTTGTGGTTTCCAGTGTAACTGTTTGATTCCCAGAGTTCAAATCACTCAATTAAATTTTACTGGAAAGGAAGCAAGCTGTGCCTGGTGCAATCTCACTTTGGGCAGAATGTTAAATACCACAATACAGAACTATTTTTACATAATAAGTCTGTGGTCCAGTACCCTGAATTTATGTTGTATGTAAGTTTTAAGGAAGATACAACCTGAATAACTTGGCAACTTGATTGAGAGAGGGAAGAAATTACTCAGAGAAAGGAGTTAAGAGCTTTCAGGATTTGATGGATTGAAGCAGTATTCTAAGGTAATTTACTTTCTTTGAATTAAATGAGAAGCTACTGAACATACACTGAAATTGCTCTGAAAAATGAAAGACAAACTGAGGAAATTATAAACAGACAGGGGATATGTGAAGACTAATTAAAAAGGGAGGCATTGTCACAACAAGGGAAAATACATACAAATTTACTTTTAGTTATCTGCATCTGGGATGGGCGGGGTGTCTAGAATTCTGCTGATCTAAATCCCCCTTCTTCAGTCCTATTTTCCTCCCTCCGAATTCCTGCTCCAACTAGGGGAGACGCCTACTTTTCAGCAGCTCTGATCAAGGGAAATGAAACATTTATCTGGGAAACTAGTAAATAAATGATAGTACCAAATGCTTAAAATTTTGTCTTTTTTTTTTTTCATTGTTTTCATTCACTCCTTTGTTGCCTCAATTTACTAGTCATTGTATATATGCTCCAAAAAGCTTCTAATAACCTTTCTCGGCTCGTTCATCTTACCCTGTTATGTATGGTCGTGTCTACACAAGGCCAGAGTTCCCAAACTGTACTGTTTTATTTGGCCCCAAATATTTTCGCCCTCCAAGTTATCTGTCTACTTGGAGGGTAAAACTTGAAGTAAGGCATGGTGACAACTGACCAGGTGTCTCCCACTGACACCCAGTCATGAGGCTTTGATGAGGCTCCCTTCAATGGGACTGAGCACACCTATTTGAAACAGACATTCTGATGAAATATTTTGCAAGGCAGAACCAGTTTCCACATTGAGAAACTAACACCCACACCCACATTTATTAGTTCACTCTTTTCCTATTAATAATTGTTTTTCTTGTCATGTAGACACGACCTACAAACAATATAATTATTTTAAAAGAGTACACCTGAAAACATAAAATTCACCATTAAGAAAATATATAATAAATGCAGTGACCTATGCTTTTAATAGTTTTAACTAAAACTACTGAGTGAAACATTCTAATGGTATATTATTACCCAGATCCCCAATTTACACTGAGCATTGAAACCTAGAAAATCAGAACAAAAAGCCCTATTTTCACAAACTAGAGTTTTAAGATTCTAAGGTCAATGCAGAGTACACAGAGCCCTCTACACCAAAGCTACAAAGTACACTCAGTGGTGACGGTCAATTGATCATAGTTCTAGAAAATGAAATACCAGATTTCTTTTAGAGAGATATAAACAGCAACAAGAATACAATTCAGGCCTTATAGAAATTTTTTTTACTCTCTTCAATGACTATGCATTCTATGATTTATTGTGATTCAATTTTAACTGAATTGGGATTATTTTCCTCTTTTTTGCTGCAATATACACACACTAATTTGTATGTTTATAGTCTTCATAAAGACATCATCTATTTTTGTTGTCTGTAGTATGATTAGAATTTAAACATTTATTTCTATAGTAAAACCAACATTCTAAATGGCAGGACTCTCATTAAACAAAGTAATGTGTGGGAGGGCATTCAATCTCTGCTTATTTTATTTTTCTGCTTCTTGCTGGGAAGATTATTGCTCATTAGAAGTAACAACTTTAGGAGTCCCATAGCAGTAACTATATGCGGATTTTATAAACAAATTAGGTCTGACTTCAGTATATGTGAGTCTGTGCAGAAAGGAGCAGAATACTCACTTTTTATAGATTCAATAAAAATAATTTTCTCTAGGTCACTAGAGAACAGTTTCGTGTCCTAGGAGAGGCATTTTGCCTTCATGGCTAGAAAGCAATTGAAGCACCATCCCATATAATGGAGTTGAATTCTTTCTCACTAACCACTTTTAGGATAGTTTTGATGAATAATTGACCTACAAGTTATGAACTCTCGAAGAGCATTAAATAGTATCCACGAAAAACTATTATGATCAATTTCCCCACATATAAAGATAAATAAAATGCTCATCATCTATTCATTCATGTAGTTCATGCTTCACTACATGTGCTCAGAAATGCCAATAAAGTAAAACTAAAGGCAGGAGGGATATTCTTACAGAGAAATGCCAAACATACCCTGTCTAACCTTCTAGCTTCTATATGTCTAAGCAGCTGTTGTCTCCAGTCTGCAGGCATTTTACCACAGCTCTCCTCTCCCTTGACAGGAGTGGGCCTCGTCTTTATATCACTGTTATCTGATGGCTTGTCACCATAGTTACCCAAGTTATAGTCAGATGGTATTTTTTCCAAAAGAGCTGCCATAGTAGGCCTAGCTGAAACTGGCCTGGTTTGGGAGGCACCGTAACTCTCTGTACTGTAGCTTCTTGCAGACAATGGCCTCCTTTGGGTAAGGTTTTTAACTGGAAAACTTCCCGCCTGAGCTTTCACTTCTTGATATGAAGGGTGTTCATCTTCATACCTGCCATTCCTTTTCAGGAACTGGGACTCAGTCACTGAAACGCTGCTTTGGCGATCCAGACCACCCCTATATGGAGGTCGGCCATACCTATCACTCGGAGTTAGCTCATGAGGTTCACTGACCCTTCTAAACATGGCCATTTCTGTAGAGCTCGCCAGGGAGTCAGCTCTTCTCAAGAAGCCTGCCCTGGCGCCTTGACTTGCAAACTGGGCATTGACCACAGCATCTTCATTAACAGATGGCTGAGAAAATGAAAACATTTGCTCCACTGGTGGATATCCTCGGTAAGCTCGAGGACTAACCAAATCCTTGGCGATGTTTTTCCCGGGCTGTTGCACGTACTCAGGATTGTGTTGAAAAGGGGGCGGTATCCTTTTTTCCGCTTTAACTTCCACTGCTCCTTGGGGATTGAAGCTTTGGTCAAACTGATAGACTTTTTTGGTCATGGACGCTTTCTGTTGTTGAGGCCCTTTACTGCTTCCGTAGGTGAGCATCTCATCATCCAGCATAGGGACTGACTGGCTTCGAGACATACTGGACATACCATGCTCTGGTCCCAACATCTTGTCAGGGCGTTCATGACTTCCTAAGTGATCGCTCCCAGTAGCATAGTTTTCTAATGGTATATTATAAACCTTGTATGTACCAATGTCAATCTCATCAATACTCTGTGACTTTTTGAATTTATTGGACTTGATATCTTTCATTAGTGGGGAAAGCCTCTCTGTGCTTTTGCTAATTGAAATAACACCTTTAGAAGAGTCTGGGCGGCAGTGGATTTGAGAAAAGACATTACTGAGACTCCTGTTGGGATTAGAATCGTGATACTCCCATGGTACTCCTGGAGAAAAAGGACTAGGTATTTCAGTAGATTCTTTTATATGTTCCTTCCTTTCAGGCAATGGGCTGGTGGTAGGGGTTGTCTCTAATTTGGAAGGGAAAGCAGTCCTGTCTTCAAAAGGACTAGGGGTTCTGGTCCAATTCTGCCAAGGATTGGAAGGAGGCACTTCTGTTTCTGGTGTGTGTCTGTGTGTAGACTGCTCAAGTTCCAGGGGAACACCAACAATCCTATCCTGCCTAATCAAAGGCCTGCGTCCATGAGAAGATGTGCTTCTAGCTTTCGAACTCAGGAGGGGATTATTGTTGGCATTCTCGCCTGTGGTCTCCTCGGCAACAAACCCCGTGTTATCATAATGGGAGCCATCGGTCCAGTTGTCTGTGAATGCATCACTCATTGGCAGCCGGTCAGGACGCTGTGGTAGGTTCCCTGGGGGGACAGCCTCCCGCTGGCTGAGTAATGGCTTTGCATCAAGAGGCTGTGGGAAAGATTGTGCAATCCTGTGAACACAATGGGAAGAAGAAACATGAAAATGAGGAAGAGAGGGTCTTTGCCAGAAAGAGAACAAGCAGGCAAGAATACCAGCATCCTTTGCTCAGCTGATCATTCAGCCACACTTCACTTATGATTAAGAATAGCATTATTATTTCATGTCCAAAAAAATTCACCCCTTTACCCTGATCCAACTTTTATTTCTTCTCAGTTACCACCTTCTAGTACATATAGTTTACTTACCTATTATATTTATTGCACATTGCCTTGTGTCCTCTGCAGGATGTAAACTCATGAGGGCAGAGGTTTTTTTCCTCTTCGTGCCTAATATAGTGCTTGGCACATAGTAGGTACTTTAAGTACATATTTGTCAGATGAAGGAATGAATGAATAAACGAGTGAATGAAAAAATACAGAGAGTTTCAGTAATGGTCCTGAAACCTGTCTGATAATTAGAACTACCTGATTCTTGGCCTCCATCTCTGGAATTTCTGATTCAGTACACTTTCAAACTATTGGTTGAGGGTACCTTTCTTATCAATTTCTGGAATATTGAATAAATTCAAATTGTCTTCAAATAATATATTTGGGGGGCAGGTACTGGAAGACATTAAATCCATTGTATAGTTAATGCATTCACATATCTTTTTCTAGAAGGTAAATTAAATTATGAGTTTTGGTCATTGGTATGTTTATTCCAGTGACCACAGTATCTTTAGATGATGCCCATTTTTCTAAATTTATTTTAAACCATTTGCATACTAATCATATCAAATTATATATCTTTTATTACAGCCTTTTAAGTGCTTTCACTAACTGAAAAAAAAAAGTACATTTAGAAGGCATTTTCCAAAAGTACCTAAATCAGTCTCAGCTTGTATGACAAATAATGAATTTATAAACGGAGTTAAATTTTTATCATAGGCATCAATGAGTAGAAATAGTCATTCATTAATTACAAAGAATATATTGCAAATGGTATTGATATTATCAGTAAAAATCTGAGTGGAAGTCATTGATTATCTATGTCATATGACAATTTTTATTTTCTATTTGTAGTGTGAAATATAGCAACAAGCTATAAAACAAAGGAATCAGAACTGGGAAAATGCTACTTCTCTGAGTCACTTTATTGCCCTCTATGGCTTTTGATCTTAAAATATCTGTAAAACTGAAAGTAATATAGAGTAGAAGGCATTTTGGAAAGATTTAATACTTTTACTTACATTCTAACTTTCCCATGTGGTGATAAAATGATGATGATGAAGAGGCTGATGAAAAATGTATTGAGTATTCACTTTGTACTTGGCACTTAGTGCTTTCCATGCATTTTACTCTAGTTTTTAACACCATTTGGGATGGTGAATGCCCAAATGTGTCACTATTATGTAATGATGCAAACACAACTTTTGATTAATTATTTTTGGTTCTATCCTCTTAATCTGCTAATCTCTTACCATCTCTCCCATAAACAATGGTTTTGCTTCACAAAATGGATTCATCCACTCTTGGAAATCCCAGCGGGACTACATTTGCTTACCTGCCCCTTAGGTCTTCTATGCCACTCATGGGCTGAACACAATTTCCAAATTAGGAAGATTCCATTTTTTAAAAAGTTGCTGAAAATAAGCATTTGGGGACAGAAAAGAGGGAATTCTAAACACACCTGTTACCCCACAAAGAATTATGTACTGCATCTTTAGCTGTTGTCTGCAAGGACCCCACTTTAACCCGGGTGTTAGAGGATCCCGAAGAAGCCTGGGAAGGTGAGTAGTCTGAGTAAGTGCCTGAGGAAACACTGTTATTCAGACAGTGAGTTTTGTCAACTTCAGACTCATCAGTTGATTCTGAAATGTAAAGGGAAAAATATTATAATGCTATGAACATTGACAAGTATAAACAGAAAAGCAAGTATGAAAAACAGCATACCAATGAATGTTAGAAATACATATTTATAAAATATTTCTATAGACTATGGTGTATCATAATTTACAACTGGTGATTCATCATGCACATGCATTTGTGGCATATTTTCCACATCAGGTTCACGATGTTACCTTTTTTGTCCTTCCCTAGCAGAACAAGTTTGGGTGGGTACAGAGGGGTCTCAGCTAATGAAGGGTGAAGTTCCCCAATCCTCATTTCATTAGCTGGATGAACAAAAGAATCCTGAGAGATATAATAATACAGGACAAGGAAAGTAAACATTTAAATAGTGGTTAACCAAGAAGGCAATATCTTTATTTGGCTCAGATATAATGGGACTCTAGAATCTAGTTCACTGTGGCACGCTAGGAGAAATGAATCATATGTATCTATGAGGTAAGCACTAAAATGTTTTGTTTTTCTAATTAAATGAGTCCATTTATCCCTCAAACATTTTTTGAAAGCTATTTACATGTCTCACACTGTGCGAAGAACTGCAAGTTTCCAAAAAAAGACAAAATGTCACCCATGCCCTGTGGGGATTTAAAGTCTAGTTACAGAGTTAGATATAACTCATAAAACAGGATTGAATTATGATAAGTAATATATAAGTAATATAATACATAATATATAAGATATAAGCATGTGAGAGTTCTAAGGGGTGAACTCTTTTAGAGTTCTAAGCAGAAAGTATACACTGACAAACTAGAATTTTTTTTGGATTATTAACAAAGTTAATGCACAATTGGGCCTATTTTAACCACCAATCTCTCTCTCAATGCCTACTGTTTTCCAAGTGATCATCTCAGTTTCTTTGGTTATGTCATGCCTTCTTCCTAAGATTTCTGGTTTTCTCATGATCAATCTAGCCTGCTAAATCTTCACTCTAAATTCATTCACTGAGTGTAATGAACAACCCTGGTATAAGAATATAACTTTATGACAAATAATCATATTAAAAAAACCAATGGATTTTAAACTTCTGTAGCAGATTTGGAAAACTCAGCAGTGGCCACAGGACTGGAAAAGGTCAGTTTTCATTCCAATCCAAAAGAAAGGCAATGCCAAAGAATGTTCAAACTACCACACAATTGCATTCATCTCACATGCTAGCAAAGTAAAGCTCAAAATTCCCCAAGCCAGGATTCAATAGTAAATGAACCATGAACTTCTGGATGTTCAAGCTGGATTTAGAAAAGGCAGAGGAACCAGAGATCAAATTGGCAACATCCAGTGGATCATTCAAAAAGCAAGAGAGTTCCAGAAAAACATCTACTTCTGCTTTATTGACTATGCCAAAGCCTTTGACTGGGTGGATCACAACAAACTGAGAGAAATTCTTGAAGACATGGGAATACCAGGCCACCTGACCTGCCTCCTGAGAAATCTATGCAGGTCAAGAAGCAACAGTTAGAACTGGACATGGAACAACAGACTGGTTCCAGGAAAAGGAGTACGTCAGGGTTGCATATTTGTCACCCTACTTATTCAGCTTATATGAAGAGTACAGCATGAGAAACGCTGGGCTGGATAAAGCACAAGCTGGAATCAAGATTGCTGGGAGAAATATCAATAATCTCAGATATGCAGATGACACCACCCTTATGGCAGAAAGTGAAGAAGAACTAAAGAGCCTCTTGATGAAAGTGAAAGAGGAGAGTGAAAAATTTGGCTTAAAACTCAACATTCAAAAAACTAAGATCATGGCATCCAGTCCCATCAGTTCATGGCAAATAGGAAAAAAATGGGAACAGTGAGAGATTTTATTTTTGGGGGCTCCAAAATCACTGCAGATGGTGACTGCAGCCATGAAATTAAAAGACACTTACTCCTTGGAAGAAAAGCTATGACCAACCTAGATAGCATATTAAAAAGCAGAGACATTACTTTGCTGACAAAGATCTGTCTAGTCAAATGTATGGTTTTTCCAGTAGTCATGTATGGATGTGAGAGTTGGACTATGCAGAAAGCTGAGCGCCAAAGAATGGATGCTTTTCAATTGTGGTGTTGGAGAAGACTCTTGGGAGTCCCTTAGACTGCAAGGAGATCCAACCAGTCCATCCTAAAGGAGATCAGTCCTGAAGACTCATTGGAAAGACTGATGTTGAAGCTGAAACTCCAATACTTTGGCCACCTGATGCGAAGAGGTGACTCATTGGAAAAGACCCTGATGCTGGCAAAGATTGAGGGCAGGAGGAGAAGGGGACGACAGAGGTTGAGATGTCTGGATGGCATCACCGACTTGATGGACATGAGTTTGAGTAACTCTGGGAGTTGCTGATGGATGAGGAAGCCTGTCCATGGGGTCGCCAAGAGTCAGAAATGACTGAGCAACGGAAATGAACTGAATTCAACTTATTATTCCCAATTAACTAGGTAGCAGGAGAACATTAAGAAATGCAAAAATACTAAATTTTCATTTTTCTTGGTATAAAAGTGGCTTGTTTATTCTCATGAGTAAGTAGTGATATAAATTTATGCACAATAGTTCTCTTTATGTCTACTACCCTAGGTAGCTCTCAATTTCAAATTTGATTGCAAACTTCTTTGATTAATACTCTTTGTGAATTGGGTATTTGTTGCTTGCTGTGATCAAAAAATCAAGTGTCACCCAAAAATCAATGTGAAACAGAATTTAGAATTGTGGTATCCAATATAATTCCAAGGTTTGAGATGGTAGTTGGTGTCTAAAAGGTGCACACATTTCATTAGTAAGTAGTTTTGGTTATTTAAGAGTGAAATAAAACTATTATTTTTTCTTTCAGTTTATGTGTGTTGTTTTTCAGTCACTAAGTCATGTCTGACTCTTTGCGACCCCATGGACTACATACCACACGCCAGGCTTGCCTGTCCTTCACTATCTCTCAGACTTTGCTCAAACTCATGTCCATTGAGTTGGTTTGGTGTACTGTTTCTCAAATAACCACTAAATGGGGCATACATATTTACTAAGTTGTTCAGATCTAACAATAATAAAATAGAACTGTTAGGTATTTCTTGGCTATAACAGTTTACTAACCACTGATTCTTTTGAGCCTTTGAAATTTTAAGTCTCTTAGACTTTGATTTTTATATATAAATAAAATCTGGCTCCTTAAAAACTGTTTCTAAGTCACCCAGTTTATGCTATTCTGTTTAGCAGTCCTAACAGACTAAGATGCTAGGGGGAAAACAAATGCAATCTTTGCAAGGCATGTATAAAGGGAAATCAGGCAGGGGAGAACCTTCATGTCTCTCTGACCTCTTTGTTCTTATGGCTTTCTTGGCCATAGTCTCAGTCTAGATTTAGGTTAAAACTATTGGCATAGGGTTGCAAATAAAAAGTGATCAATAATTATATAGATGTATCTTTCCTTCTTCTTTCTCTGTTGCATTTGCCTTGTTTTTTCTTTCTGTTTTCTGATTCTGCCTACCTCTATTTGCTTTTGTCGTGGTTTTCCATATTTAACAACATGGATAAATATATCATGTAGCGTGTGATACCCTCTTTCACATTCTTGGCTGCTGCTGCTGCTGCTACGTCGCTTCAGTCGTGCCCGACTCTGTACGACCCCATAGACGGCAGCCCACCAGGCTCCCCCGTCCCTGAGATTCTCAGAATGATCTAAATAATGGTGATTCAAAAATTGCATACACAGGCAAAACTTAAAATAAAAATGCATAATATACACTGACCAGCTAGACATTTGGTTATTTGTATTTATTATATCTGAAAGTAAATAGACAGAGGATGTGGGTGCTTAGTTGCTATTATTTATTATATCTGAGTAAATAGACAGAGGATGTGGGTGCTTAGTTGCTCAGTTGTGTCTGGACTATAACCCAAGCAGGCTCCCCTGTCCATAGAATTCTCCAAGCAGAATACTGAAGTATGGCCCCTTAATTTGGGTGTGGTAATTTAAAAAGGGAGGATGATATAGAAAGCAACATCTTCTCATTCTAGGATGTCTAAAAATTGAGGAAAGATCAAGAATCTTGATTTCAGGAAAAATGTTGATATTATCAGTGAAATTTCAAGAGAAAAAGGCTTGTAGAATAAGAAAACTAAGAAAGAGTGGGGCAAATCACAGAAATAAATATGAAGCTGGAAGCTGAGCTTCAGTCTTATTTAGCTTGTCTGCTATAGCTAATTAGGAAGTTCAGATAGCCAATACCAAGTCACCGGAGTGTTTTTTAAGGAGGGCAGGATTAGACTTGTGTTTTGTAAAGGTCATAAGCAAGGCAATGAGGGAGCTTGGGACAAAGTAAGCCAAGAAATTGACAGTTTTTATAGAAATGCAGGACAGAGTTCAAGACCTGAGTAGTATTAGGAGACTCACTCATGAAAATGTATAGGCATTGGTGATTGGAAGGACCATAGAGAAGGGAGAAAGAAGGAAAAAGAAATCAAAATACCTCTCAATTGTCTAGCTTGAGTGAACTGGTAGATAACGGTACCAGCTGAGGTCAAGACCAATTATACAGAGGACAAGTAAGTCTGAAGTGAAAACATTAAATTTTCGGGGGGATTTGTTAAGTTTGAAGTCCTTGTCAGACAATTTTAAAGTTTTTTTCTCTACTATCAGGTTATCATTAAATTCATGATCAAAGCTACTTTTTCCTTGCCTCACCTCTCCCATCCAGGTATAAAGCAATTTTAGGATCTATGTATTTTGCTGTAGTTATTCAGCTTATGGATTATCATTACCTTACAGTTATGTGATGACAAGAGAGCTAAATATAAAGTGTATGTGTACTTTTGTGTACCCACTAACTGTTAATTTTCCTCCTTTTTATATTATTGCAGTATCTTAGAGATAAAAGTCTGTTGCTTTATTATAAAATATCTATAATATTTTAGAAATGAAAAAGTACATTAATATGGCTCTTATAGGTAAAATAAAGAAGTGGTGAAAATGAATATTTACTTAAGTGTCCTTTTCTAGATATCCAGCTATATATATTCCTCTTTTCTGGGGCAGGTTTGTATCGACACTTCAACTGGCAGATGTGCACACCATGCTTATTTTTGCTTATGCCTTTTTTCCCCCTCTTTGCCTAGAATGCCTTCCTGTGTTTTTGACTTTAAAAGAGTCACCCACTCTTGAACATGGAATTCAACCTTAAACACTTCATGTAACTTTTAAAGTGACTGGCAATGATGGTATATGTCTCCAGTTTCTTAGAGTACTATACTCTCCATCACACAGCCAATCATGTTATCACACTTTATATAATATGTTCTCTAGTTGCTTCATCTGTCTTAAATTTACCTGGTTAGAGTCTAAATTATTTGGGGACTATTAATACATTTTATATTTCTTTTCTTTCTCTCACAGTGTTTAGCACAGTGCTAAATGTACAGTTGGTGTTCAATCAGTGCAACAAACTGATGCTTTGAAATGCAGATTTGTAAAAGAGTTTTGTCAACCTAGATATTTAAGCAGCAGGTATAGTAATTTCTATATATACTCATATCAGTTATGTTTCTAATGAAGATAAAAAGATGATAATAAAATTAATTGAAGAGTAGATGAGATAGTACAGAGGTGGCATAAATGTAGTTGAATTCTTTTCAGACCACACAAATTGATAAGGATGAATATCTAATTCATTCTAAAATATAGGAATTAAGCTTCATATTAGATTCCATAAAGCTAAATTCAAAGTTATTGCCCCTTTTTTTGCTGCTTATAGTAGTGTTTTCTATAAAGGGTGAAACCCAAACACAAAAATATTTTTAAAAATTGGCCCTAAATATGATCAAGAATTTTACTAAGATCTGCAGAATAATAATAAAAACTTCATTCATAGTTTTCTAATGACTCATACAATAAAAGTTAGGGATAGTCAAAGGAATATCATGAAAATGATTTAACTTACTGATCAGGACTAGCCAGGTGAGTAAACTATTCCTTCTGTGTACTGGAACTTTCAAAGCTATATTAATGGTTTAAGACCATGAAGGTGTCATTTATTAAATGCAACCCTCAGAGTTAAAAAGAGTAGACAGATTTATTTATATATTAGGAAAAAATGCACTTAATGAAGATCTGCCCAGTTTAAAAAAAATGTCATTTAGTAATTTCAAAAAATCCAAACCACACTGGCAATTACCAATAACCTTGAAATACCTCCACTGTAATCTCCTTTGGGGCTACAGGCCACTTGTGTTCATATTTTTCTTTCACAGTTTGCTCCGTGTTAGCAGTTGGATTTGAATTCTCAACACGCACTCCATGGCTTGGTTTACCCACCAGATTTTGAACAGATTTTACCATATTCTTTAAATCCTCTGGATAAGGAGTTGGATATCGTTTTAGGTTTATTTCAACCTAGAAGTTTATAAAAAGAAATTTAACATAAAAATACCTTCAGCAAGCATGTTCACATAACTATTCCATTTTATGCGCAGTAGTATAACCAAATGCAATATAGTGAGTGTTGAGCTGGCTGAAAAACTGTGTTATAGAGTAGAAGACAGTGTTCTTTACACATTCTGCCTCCTAGGACTTCTCCCCACCCCTGGTCACCCTTCTAGATTAAAAACAATTTTTGGATTTTATCCTATGTTTAGACCTACTCTATAAGTGGTTGAAATAGCAGTAGGTCAAACACTTAAGGGATTGGTAATCTCTGAAAAAGTTAATCAAGTTACTATCAGCTGTATTTATACTTTAGAGGCTATTCCCTGCACTATCTTAATTATTTATAAATAACTTTTGACATTAGAAATATCTTTGAAATATCAATGCAGGTGATGCAATGAGACTCTAAAAGATTTACAAGTAGATTTATCCCTTATTGAAAAAAATGGGGAGTTGATAGTATCTATTAATATCATCAAATATGCACCAGCTCTATGTTAATCAGCATGTTACATCAAAAGATAGGTAGCTAATTCTTGTTAATAACTTGCTGCTGCTGCTAAGTCGCTTCAGTTGTGTCCGACTCTGTGTGACCCCATAGACGGCAGCCCACCAGGCTCCCCTGTCCTGGGATTCTCCAGGCAAGAACACTGGAGTGGGTTGCCATTTCCTTCTCCAATGCATGAAAGTGAAAAGTGAAAGGGAAGTCGCTCAGTCGTGTCCGACTCTTAGCGACCCCATGGACTGCAGCCCACCAGGCTCTTCCGTCCATGGGATTTTCCAGGCAAGAGTACTGGAGTGGGGTGCCATTGCTTTCTCCGTTAATAACTTAAAGAAACACCTTTAGAGAGGTTTTCATGTTAGTTTTTACCCTAATAAAGTAACATGCATTATAGGTTACATCTTACAATAAAGAGAAAAAAAAATGAGAACTTTGTCTAAGATATTCTAGGTAAATATGTAAATTTTGGCTGCTTTTTATTGAGAGATTTATTTCCAGTCTTGAATTCATTTTTGGCATATGAATCTCACTTTAGGGAATATATGTATATTAATTATTATTATTCACATTTAATTTAGAGATAGAAAATATGAGACATTCCATATAGAATATTCCACCACCAGAGTGCTTAAAATATATTTAAAATGGCATAGATATAAATTATCCAGGCTGATTAAAATGGAGTAGGAGGAAAATAGGGGCATATATACTTGGCTTGGTTTATTCTAATAGCCATGTCTTTTTGCATCTGAGTAGAATCAACTTTACAAAATGGAATGACTTATGTGACTGTGGTGAGTATGTGTTGTGGAAAATGTGTGTGAGGGAGGTTTAGAAGTGGGCAAGAACCAACTTTACAAAATGGAATGATTTATGTGACTGTGGTGAGTATGTGTTATTAAAAATATGTGTGAGGGTGGTTTAGAAGTGAGCAGAGGTGGAAGAGAAGCTGAAAGAGGAAAAAGAGAGGGAATGAGAGATTAAAAGAGAAAAAGCGTGGGACACATACATCCCCCCATACCTATGTAACACATGGAATGCAAGAAACTATGATAGTGGTATAGATCTGAGGGTTATAAATATGAATTCAAACACTTTTGCTCATCTGCAGTTTAGCAAATCCACCAACTTTGTTACTTTAGTATATTTTCCTGTGGCTCACTATCCATATCAAATACTGGGATTAGACATCGTTGGATGATTTTTAACATTCGCTTCAGTACTAAAATTAAATTATTTTTCCAATTAATGTTTAGAAAGCTTATTAAAAAACCAGATAATTTTGTTAGTATAAATATCATTGAAATGTGATTTAATCCTTAATATGCTGAAGCAAGCATGAAGTTAATAATATATAGAAATAAATCTAGAAAAATATAACCCATGAAAAAAATTAGACTTTACCCAGTTGTTAGAGTGTAATATAAGTATTTCTCAGGGTACTTTATAATGCATTCTTAAAAAAAAAAAAAAAAAAAAAGATAGCCATGCTAGACAAAGTCCATTGGGATGCATGCATTCTTGGATCTGCTGTTTAAATTGGTATTAGAAATATTAATCACAAATTCAATCTGAATTTTAAATTATATTATTGAACTTGTTTAAAAATACTTGATATCAGAGGACTAAAAGTCAAAAAACTACATTTATAAAATTTAAATTGTAAAATGATATGCCTAGTATACCAATTAAGACCACCTTTTAATTTTTAATAATAAGTGGTGGTATATGCATGAAAAGTAATTTTCAAATAGGGCATTAAATTAAAATTCTACACATCTTAAAATATCTTCAATGTAAAATTACATTTCTAAATTTAATCAAAGGCAAAAAATGTGATGGGACATGTTCTTTTTTAATTGAATTAAATACTTCATTGAATAATGTAATCTAATTTTTGAAGATGCTGTGTCTCTGCTGACACGATTAGATGACTGTTTTCTTATGGCCATGGCGCTGAAAGTTTTTGGTTATTTTATAAGCAAGTTAATGTTATATTTGGTCACATCACTGAATATATATGGGTACTTTATCTCTGTAAAAATATTTAAATGTGGAAATAGAGTAGATTTGCCATGAAGCTAAAGAAGTTTAAGTTTTAGGGTATATCACCTTCATAGGCTCTTTCAAAGCCTTATAAGGGGCCCTACTTATGTATTTACATAGTTATTTTATATTCTTTTCCTTAAAGAGGCTCCTCTCCAAATTGTGGAAAATCATGAAATCTGGAATTGTTCCACCTATAAAATAAGGTCCTTGCTTCCCATTTGCTAGTCTACCAGCAGAATTGACTGGAAGGCCTATATTTTACCCCCAACTAGCTATAAGCCACAAATCTGACCAGTTTCTATTTGTGTAAAATAAGTAGATGGAATGGTAATATTTAGGGTTAATTCAGAACTCAAATAAGATAAATGTGAATGTTCTTTGAAAATATACAATTTCTATGCAGAGATTAGATACTATTTCTAATATCAGATTCTACTTAGGTATTTTTAAAATTTGGAGTCTTTGGCAATTTAGATCTATTATATATATATATATGTCTGCCATAATATCTAACTGGATCTTTTTCAGGTTGTATGCACCAATATCATTTATTCAATATCTGCCATGTGCCAGGCACTATGTAAAGTGTTTTATATGGATAAATAATTTATTATTAGTTATTATTTTATATAAATAATAAAACTTATTATTTACCAAATAGATTTAAATATAAATAATAGTCATAATGAATAACAATTAAAATCTATAACAAATTACATTTCATAACCCATTGTAGTATCTGCTCCCATTTTACAGAAGGAAAACGCGTTGAGATGGTGTAAGTTGAAGGTCATACAGCTTTAGGTATCAATGCCCAGATTCAAGCTCAGGTTTTTGACTCCAAAGCTTGTGCTTCACAAGTGTTACTTGGCTCAGAGCTATTCTCTGGTTTAGGTGCAGCACATACTGTACAATCTTGAGGAAGAAATAGTGTAAATCTAAAATGTGAATTTTATTGAGTTAAATAAGATAACGTCAATGTTTAAAACATGAAGTTAATATATTAAAAATGAAAACAGTATTTCATAATTCTGTTATGTTGATAACCTCTCTCAAAGCATATTTTATACCCTTTTACAGATTGCTTTGCCTATTTTCCAAGTCATGTGTGATGTGCTTCTGAAATGAATAAACATGATCATAAATACAATTATATTTACAGTTCAGTAAAGCTCAAATAAAAAAGTAGTTTCTTTATATATATAAGTTATAAATATTCCCCTATTCTAATATGGGACATATGTAATAGGTGGTAAAAATTTGTCAGTTATGTTCTTAATAAAATATTGTCTTTATCACTCACCATAAAGTATTTGCTCATTTTACATACACATTTTATTAAAATGCAAGATTTTTACTGACATGTTATTTTATCTTAATTTTGAAAAATAGTGTTTCACAACATTATATATATCTTAGACCTTAAAAAAAGTGCAGTAAATGCAAATAGTAGCTGCAAGATGTTGGAGACTCCCAAAGATTTGGCAATTGAAGAGTTAATGTTAACAGTAAGGGATTTAGAAATGATATCGTGAATTCACATAGAGGTATGCTTTTCTTATATAATGATTAAAATATAATTTGATTTGACTGTAAATTCCAGTAAGAGAAATAATAGTTAATGCTTTGGTTGTTAGTTCTTTTAAATATCTCATTCTAGGAATTAATTGGAACATTTTATAGAAAGGAAACCTATAGTAGTTTCAGTTAGGATTCTCAGCTTGCCTTATATTATAGAAAGAATATAAGCCACAGAATAAGAATCTAGTCCACTATATGTGGATGATAAAGTTTATAAAAAATAGTGCTCTTCTACATCCCATTAAGATTTTCTTTTTCATTAAACTCTTAAACACCCCACCTACTGAGATAAGGAAGTCCTATTTGCCAGAATTCCCAGGCCAATCTTCTCTTACAGGAATTCTCATTATCTGTGCCTTCAAATTAAAGGGAAATTGATGCTTTTCAATAGATGTCCATCTTTGTGCTCAAAATCCACTCTCAGCAAATTTCAATTGCAAGCTCATGCTGTTTTAAGAATCTAGCTTTAGTTATTCAGTCTCTCCTAGAAATGATATTACAGAAAAATGTGTGTATGTCTGGGGACAATTTAGATTGCATCAGTAGTGTCATCAACATTCTGCCCAACTATTGGTATTCCCACACTTTAAGAGAAAAACCTTGAAAATAAAAACAAACAAAAATGAAATACCCAACTCAAAAACCATGCTAGCTATCCCACCAGTAGGCATCTCATATTGATGTTCCCTCCCCCTCTGACTCAGTTCTTCCCTCCCCATTGCCAATGTCAATGAAAAAGTTAAATTGGGATCAAACACTGGCAACTGAAAGGTTTCTAGATGATCAACATTTCTTGCCCCACATCATGCAGAACATACCCCATAAACCATTGTTCCAAGGTTGCTTCTACAGAGGGGATTCTCCTACCCCAAACACCTAGGCCTACCTGTCTGCCACTTAGAGAGGGAAGAGTGGTAGATTGTGCTGCAACTGGCAATGGAGTACACATGCTCCTTTCCTGCTGGAGGCCACTTATACAACCCCATGCCAGCTGTGGGTCATTCTGGGGGACAGGCATTTCTTGGATCTGCTGATCACACCTGGCCCATGGTGTGCAGCAATCGCCAGACAGTCTGGCAGGTTGGAGAGTAATCCCACGCTGGCCCCTTTCCCAGGGGGCTTGGCAGGAGTGATCCTGTGGGAGAAGGAATCTCCATTTTCTGGGAGAAAGAGGAGCACTGTAGCAAAACTTTCACTTTATCATTTTTCTATTCTTGATTCTTTTTTTTTTTTTTTTTCATTCTGGGTAATGCATTTAAAACAACCATCAGAAAATTAGTTTTAACTCTGTGTGATAGAACAGTACCAGTGTCACACGAAACCAAAGGGTCTCAATTTCTTCACACAAAGCAGCATTCATACTACACTAAGCACACTATAAGTAGGGCATTATACTCTAGTCCATTTGGAAGTTAATGCCATAGGTTAGCAGTTCCTTTTAAAATTTTACGTAAATAAAGGTAAAATGAAAATAGAGCTAAATATAATGTATATGTAATGAGCCAGAAAAGTATAATTTCATGTAAGATTTCAGCATATTCCATTCATCATGCTTCCATAATGATTTATTTAGATGTTTGCTTGTATTCTAATTTGTCCAATAACCAATAGCATTGGAAATATTCAAATTAGTCAAAACCAAGTAGTCTGAGATTTTGGAAACATGTATTATTTCCCCAATATATAAAATAAATCAAATATAAATAAACAGAGAAAATGTACTCTAAAGTATAATGAACCTACTCTCATTATAATCAAACCTGATCACATAACACACAGATAGGGCCGCTAAATGTCTGTTTGCATTTACTATATTTTATGCTTTCATTGACACATATACCAAAGTATATTAAATGTACTCTTTTCTTCTTAGAGCCTTTGAATTAAGTTTTTTTTCCTTTTTTAAGGAAGAATTATGTAGTTTTTGACATTCAATGAAGTAAAAGAATGAATCAGAGGTCCAGGATAGAATGCATCATCCATTGGTTCCGGATTTAACATATAAAATCCTTACAAGAAGAACTGAAATGCTCTAAAGGTCTTTTTTCTTGTTTTAGTTAAAAATGTCTCTTTGGTTATTAGACAGCACTAATCAACCATTCAGAAACATTTTTTTTTAAGCCCAAATCTTTAACACAATTGTTATTTTGATTTGGGAATCTATTTTGAGTTCTTCATGATGATACAGGTAGGCTTTGTCAATTACAGTAAGGTTCTAGGGTGTGCTGGTTCAAGACAAAAGTTTAGAAAATGTGGGAGGGAGGAGACAGAGAAGAACATGTCACACAATCCAGATTGCATATACAATTACTTAGGTAATTAGTCACCAAGGGTGAGAGCTGTTAGTACCCATGATGGAAAAAGTGCAAAAATAATATAAAAATGATGAGAGATTCAAGATGTAATGTATCATATCCAATGATACATTGGATGCAATGTAATACATTACAATGCAATGTAATATATCAATCCACTGGCTCTTTCATATATGTAGATTTTGACTTCACACAGTCTGAATGATGCCCTGCCTTGCTCAGTGGTTAAAAAAAGCATTTCAGTGTTTCAAAGAGGTAGTAGTAAGGTATTAGGTGAAGCCCATTACCCAGACTTTTTGTTAGTTTTGTTTTTCGCTTTCTCTCAGCTTGAATCTCTCATGTTGCTATTCTATAAGATGAGGTGGTTTATGACATTTGCTCAGTCAGGATGTTTGCCTCATTCTGAAGCACAGCAGTGCTTCCAAAATCACATCCTGCTATAAGGAAAAGTACTGCCATGAGACTTGAAGATGTATCTGACCTTCTAGCAGAGGTCAGTCAGTGAGTCCCAAAGTCTATCTGGATAATAACAATGAACAAACAAAAATAATGAGAAGAAAGAGTAAACAAAAATTAAAAGGTTCACCTTAACTTTCCCAGCATTTTCATCATCTTCCTTTTTTTCTTCAAATTCAAAGGCAACAGTCATGCGTTGTTGTCTCTGTTCTTCCCATAGTGTGGGGTTAAAGCTGTCACTGTCTGACTGGAAATCTACAGTTAGATTCCAAAGTGTTACTGTTTTTTTTTTTTTTACATAAATTGTTATTTAATATAACTTAGTATACTATGCAAAAAAAATGGTGATAGGTACTAAAAACAAATACAAAAATAAAAAAAGAAAAGAAAAAATAAAGGGATAGAAAGAAAGAAGCAAGTAAAGAAAGAAGGAAAGAAAAAAAAAGGAAAAATTATCTTAATATTTGTTATATAGTCTTTTGACATCTTAACCCAAATTCAGCTTTGCTAAGTGTACGTTAATTATATACATTAATTATATATAGGGGTTGAGAAGTTTTCCAGTGTAGAGAATGGACATAGCATATGATACAAGAGAGAGATAGATTAAGTATATTAAACTATTATCTCCTTTAATTTGCAAAACAGCATAATGGTAGTACTAATATAATCGATCCTCAATTTAATAATGAGAAAACTATCGCTGAATTTTGAGAGACTTGTTCAAAGTCGTGCAGCTTCTCCATGGCCAATGCAGGATTCTATTCCATGTCCTGTGACTAGAGTCCATAAATGTAATCAGTAATCTGTATTAGGATGTTATAAAAGATACTATATAATGCTGCTTTGCAATAAATTGTTCAAGATTTCAAACATTTTTGTTGTAGTTTTGTGTGTCTGGTTGGGGGGCAATGTAGTGGTGCTTGGTAAAAACATGTGGAAATGAAGTCTTTAACATTTGGGTCTCAATTAGTTTAAATATGTCTCAAATTAACCGGGAAAAGGAATGGCTTATCAATCTTTAATTTACATGCTGGTCAATGGTAATATCTTCTTTGCAACATTATTGTGAAGTTCACATTAAAAGGCAATAAAAGCACTTTTGTTCAGTTGCTAAGTCGTATCCTCCTCTTTGTGACCCCATGCACATAGCACATCAGGCTCCTCTGTCTTCCACTGTCTCTGAGTTTGCTCAAATTCACGTCCAATAAAAGCACCTAATTTAGGCTAAATTCTTTCCCAATGCATGAACTTAATTATATATAAACTTTATTGCAAGGAGAGTTGGTTTTCCGCATGAAAAGTGAAAAAAGTGACTTGCTTAAAGTTCAAGAAAACTTTTCTATTACCAGCTCTGCTCTCCTCAAAGGAAAACAAAACAAACAAATTAGGCTAATTTCTTAACATCCCATCTTACCTAACTAGGTCTAACCTCACTCCCTGGAACAAATTAGGAATTTAATCTTTGAGGCTAGATCTCAGAAATAACTGGCAAATATGAGACACTTTTCATTTTCTCCTATGTCCTTTCATAATTCTGTTAATCTAGGGATATTAAAAAAAAGAAATGTAAGTAAAATTGCATGAATAAAACATAATCTGTACTTAAGATTCTTCTTATAACCTATGTAAACATGGTGGATTTTCTTTCATAAATTCTAAAAGATCACTTTTACTGAAGCCTGAAAAATACATATGAAACAAGCTTTCCTTTTCCTACTTCTGTAGATCAAAATTTGAAGAAAAATATCCACAAATAATTCATTTTCCTTTTAAAGTAAAAAAACAAAAGCAAAAACAAAAAAACCTAACATTTATTGTAATTGTTCTGTAAATAAGAACTTCATGAGCAAATGATTTCTTTTAAAAATTGATCTTTTAAATGGGTTGGGTGGATTTAACCCTTGGGTGGATTAAAGTAGGTTTGTTCTTTCAACATTAGGTCCATGAATCAAGGCAAATTGGAAGTAGTCAAACAGGAGATGGCAAGAGTGAACATCGACGTTCTAGGAATCAGTGAACTAAGATGGACTGGAATGGGTCAATTTAACTCAGATTACCCTTATATCTACTATTGTGGGTGAGAATCCCTTAGAAGAAATGGAGTAGCCATCATAGTCAACAAAAGAGTCCAAAATGCAGTACTTGGATGCAATTTCAAAAATGGCAGAATGATCTCTGTTCATTTCCAAGGCAAACCATTCAATATCACAGTGATGCAAGTCTATGCCCCGACCAGTAATACTGAAGAAGCTGAACAGTTCTGTGAAGACCTACAAGACCTTCTGGAACGAACACCCAAAAAAGATGTCCTTTTCATCATAGGGGACTGGAATGCAAACGTAGGAAGTCAAGAGATACCTGAAGTAACAGGCAAGTTTGGCCTTGGAGTTCAAAATGAAGCAGGGCAAACGCTAACAGAGTTTTGCCAGGAGAATGCATTGGTCATAGCAAAAACCCTTTTGCAACAACACAAGAGAAGATTCTACACATGGACGTCAGCACATGGTCAACACCAAAATCAGATTGATTATATTCTTTGCATCCAACCATGGGGAAGCTCTATAGTTAGCAAAAACAAGACCAGGAGCTGACTGTGGCTCAGATCATGAACTCCTTATTGCAAAATTCAGATGCAAATAGAAGAAAGTAGGGAAAACCACTAGACCATTCAGGTATGACCTAAGTCAAATCCCTTATGATTATACAGTGGAAGTGACAAATAGATTTAAGACAGACACTGTCTATCTATCGGGAACATTTCATGCAAAGATGGGCTCATTAAAGGACAGAAGTGGTATGGACCTAACAGAAGCAGAAGATATTAAGAAGAGGTGGCAAGAATACACAGAAGTATACAAAAAAGATCTTCACAACCCAGATAGTCACGATGGTATGATCACTCACCTAGAGCCAGACATCCTGGAATGCAAAGTCAAGAGGGCCTTAGGAAGCATCACTACGAACAAAGCTAGTGGAGGTGATGGAATTTCAGTTGACTATTCAAATCCTAAAAGATGATGCTGTGAAAATGCCAGCAAATTTAGAAAACTCAACAGTGGCCACAGGACTGGAAAAGGTCACTTTTCATTCCAATCCCAAAGAAAGGCAATGCCAAAGAATGCTCAAACTACCACACAATTCCACTCGTCTCATATGCTAGCAAAGTAATGCTCAAAATTTTCCAAGCCAAGCTTCAATAGTATGTGAACTATGAACTTCCAGATGTTCAAGCTGGTTTTAGAAAAGGCAGAGGAACCAGAGATTAAATTTCCAACATCCATTGGATCATCAAAAAAGCAAGAGAGGTCCAGAAAAACATCTATTTCTGCTTTATTGACTATGCCTAGAGCCTTTGACTGTGTAGATCACAATAAACTGTGGAAAATTCTGAAAGAGATGGGAATACCAGACCACCTGATCTGCCTCCTGAGATATCTGTATGCAGGTCAGGAAGTGACAGTTAGAACTGGACATGGAACAACAGACTGGTTCCAAATTGGGAAAGGAGTACGTCAAGGCTGTATATTGTCATCCTGCTTATTTAACTTACATGCAGAGTACATCATGAGAAATGCTGGGCTGGATAAAGCACAAGCTGGAATCAAGATTACCAGGAAAAATACCAATTACTTCAGATATGCATATGACACTACTCTTATGGCAGAAAGCCAAGAACTAAAGAGCCTCTTGAAAGTGAAAGAGGAGAGTGAAAAAGTTGGCTTAAAACTCAACATTCAGAAAACTATGATCATGGCATCTGGTTTCATCACTTCATGGCAGTAGAGGGGAAACAGTGGAAACATAGATTTTATTTTGGGGGGCTCCAAAGTCACTGCAGATGGTGACTGCGGCCATGAAATTAAAAGATGCTTACTCCTTGGAAGGAAAGTTATGACCAACCTAGATAGCATATTCAAAAGCAGAGACATTACTTTGCCAACAAAGATCTGATTAGTCAAAGCTACGGTTTTTTAAGTAATCATGTATGGATCTGAGAGTTGGACTATAAAGAAAGATGAGCACCAAAGTATTGATACTTTTGAACTGTGGTGTTGGAGAAGACTCTTGAAAGTCCCTTGGACTGCAAGGAGATCCAACCAGTGCATCCTAAAGGAAATCAGTCCTGAATATTCATTGGATGGACTGATGCTGAAGTTCCCATACTTTGGCCACCTGATGGGAAGATCTGACTCATTGGAAAAGACTGATGCGGGGAAAGATTGAAGGCAAAAGGAGAAGGGTACAACAGAGTATGAGATGGTTGGATGGTGTCACCAACTCAATTAACATAAGTTTGAGTAAACTCCAGGAGTTGGTGATGGACAGGGAGGCCTGGCGTGCTGCAGTCCATGGGGTCGCAAATAGTCTAACATGATTGAGTGACTGAACTGACCTGAATGTTTAGTTAAGAAGTCTTGTGCCTTCAATTCACCAAGATAAGATATTGCTCCCAAAAGTCAACACTATTTTCATGATAAATATAAAGAGGAAGAGTTATATTTTTGAAATTTCACTTATTAATAAAATGTTATAGTATGGAAGATAAGATTTGTGCTGGGAGCTGGCTCCCAAATGATTTATGTGGCATGCCCATGTGCTAGTATTGGTAGAGTTAGAATAAAATTAATCCTTTTTATCTATAATCATACAGGTATAGGAGAAATTTCTATGTTTACCTTCATCACCACGAGGTTGCTGGGGAAACATGTAGTTAGTCAATACTCTTTGCTTTGTTTCTGGATGGGCTTCAGTTTGTAAAGGGATAAGGGCTTTGGACTGGAAGCAAAGGATATATATTAGATTAATAATATTAGAAATATAAAGAATATTTATTTTATATAAGATAAAGGTCAACAATGTCACCTCACTGTGTTGAATGAACAATTAAAAGAAAAGTAAGGAAAAAATAACAAAAAAATAAAATATAAGATATAATAAGACTACTGTAGAAGAATATTTTGAAATTATAAGGGTTTCATAGTGAGTTTTTCTTTTTCTTTATTATATTCTTTTTCAAAACCTATTCATCTTTATTGAACAATATCTTTTTTTACCTTGAAGAGACCAAAATGTGTTAAACTGTTTCAACTAAGAAAACTTCTGGTATGGTTCTAAATGTTCATTAACTGTTGCCTTAAAAAGGCAAATGGAACTTGCTATTAAGTTCATACTATACAAGATCATCTATGAATTCAATTAAGTTAAAACATAAGCATTTACTTTTAAGAGATTTTTGTGATCAAAGACAGAGTCTACATATATATAAGCAACTGTCCTTGTATCGGATGTATCACAAAAAATTTACCTATGGATAATAATATTTAATTCTCTATATTAATTTTATTTCAGAAATACAATTTTTGAAGGTTTTTAGAACTTTGATTTTAAATACAATGTATAAACATTGAGAATAATCATATTGTTTAATAGTTCATACTTATTTAATGACATTTATTAATAAGAATGAAGTACAATGGCAATTTAGGATGCCGACTTGTCTCATGAAACTGAGTTAGAAACACATTAAATCACTGTTCTAAATAAAAGCTAAATGATGCAGCCACTTTTCTATTCATTCTTCCACAAGAATATAAATCCTGATATTATGGGATTTTTTTTTTACAGTGTAAGACTGTAGAAAAGACTGTTCCATTGGCATAGTTTGCATTGATTCCAGAAATGATTTATTTTATAATGGTATATTGATGATTTGAAAAATCTACAGTTCATTGATGACTTGAATTTGAATGAGAATCTAAATTTTTACTTAGAAGATGGGAAGAAAATGCTGTGATGACTGTAGGAATATAAACATTATTCTCATACTTACATAACATTTTGCAGAGGTTTAATTTTTTACAAAAATTGCCCAATACTTATGTCTGAACAATTCGTTTACTGGTAATGTGACTTTTATGCTCAGAAAATAATCATAACAAACTAAATCCAAGATGATTTGTTTTCATTTGATAATTTATATTTTGGGGTGGGATATTTTAAAATTTTAATATTACAGGAAAAAAGACAAAAGAAAACAAAGTATGTCAAAATGGTCTATCACTAGTTTTCGTGGTGGCAAATCAGTTGCCTCCAACTATTTTTATTTTCCAGTTAATAAAATTATTCATTAACACTCAATTACTGATTCAATTATAATCTAATTTCATAAGTGTAAGAATTAACATCATAACAATTTCACAGAAAATATTGATAAGAGCAACAAAAGGTATCACAATATTTTTGAATACATTTTTAGAATTAAGTTGATTATAATTAAAACGTGGGAAAAAAGGAACATGAGAGATAGTAACTCCCTCTTATGGAGATTGCAGTAATGATTTCTTATTCTTTACCTTCAGAGGTATAATTAAAGTACATCCTCTAAGGACATGTATGTATCACCTAGAAAAATGATCATTTTGTGTATTAGATTTCTGAGAAAGAAGTAGATACTAAACTGAAGTATTTTAAAGGAATTAGAATTATAGTACTGCTTGTCCATAGCAATGGACTACTTATTTGAGTTACTACCCTTTTAAAAATCTCTCCTCCAGGGGATAAAGAATCTATATTTTGTAATAATTGTGAAAGGTGTCTATTGAGAATAAATTAGTAATTCAACATTTCAATTATAGTTCATTTTAATAAACAAAATAAATTAGGTAATAAAAATATGTTACCTGATTGTCAGAAAGCCACAAAGCCGCAAGCTCCTTCAGTTTGGTGAATGAGAATGGTAAATTCTTCAATCTGCAAAAACAAGAAATTTCTAATAGCATGGGTGAAGATGGATAAAGATCATTTAATGAAGAGTTATTTAAAATACTATAACTTATTTATTTCATTCTTCTCTTCCCGTCAGTGCCACTGGCCTTCAATCAGCCTATGCCCAGGAATAGCCAAGCTCTTTTCTCTGCCTGGAGTACTCTTTCTTCCATACTTCACTTAACTAAAATTCCACAGATTCTCCAGTCAGCTGACATGCCAGTTTCTGCAAGAAGCTTTTCTTGAGTCCTCACTTAAATTTCTTTCCCCAATTTAGTCTCAAAGTACTTTTACTTCATGGACATATCTCAGTTTGAAATTATCTACAATATTTATTTTTGTAGTTATTTTTTTTTATGGTTACTGTTTAATATCTCTTTAAAACTGTAGACTCTATGAGGGCAAGGGCCATTTCCATCTTATTACTAAATGAATTTACAGCTCTGAATTTTATATTGATTCCTGAAAGTGTGTCCTTTTGTTCTTCCACCCTGTATACATCATTAAATAGATATTTAATAGATATTCAAAGAGGCAATCTTTAAAAATAGCATTTTAAGGTATGTGAAATTCAATCAAAATTATCTATTAAGCTTTGGCTTCAGCCTGTGGAGGGTTAAATCACCAATTGCCTGCTGCTGCTGCTGCTGCTAAGTCGCTTCAGTCGTGTCCGACTCTGTGCGACCCCATAGACGGAAGCTCACCAGGCTCCCCCGTCCCTGGGATTCTCCAGGCAAGAATACTGGAGTGGGTTGCCATTTCCTTCTCCAATGCATGAAAGTGAGAAGTGAAAGTGAAGTCGCTCAGTCGTGTCCGACTCTTAGCGACCCCATGGACTGCAGCCCACCAGGCTCCTCCGTCCATGGGATTTTCCAGGCAAAAGTACTGGGGTGGGGTGCCATTGCCTTCCCCGACCAATTGCCTACTTCAACATAAATAAGATATACCTGAATTGTGAATGATCAATATATTTTTATTACATGAATTACCATCATAGCTAGTCAGCACAGTGAATAATACAAACAAAGCACACCAGTGAATTTATTGTTACTTTCTGCATGTTCACTTTTGAATACAGACAAACATTTTAGATAGGACTTGGAATGAAAATTTCTGTTAAATCTTTAATATGTTGGAATTCTATCAACCAAATGATGAATAAATATATTTTGATAACAGAGATGGAAAATGTCACAATAATGAATAAGGATTTTGGAAGCAGTTAATTGTATCTCCAAAGGCACTATTAAATAATTTAACAAATATGAAAAGATATTGACAAGCCTATAAACATATCAACAGAGTGCACATTGGCTAGGAAACTTTAGGAAGGATATAATGACCTTGCTGAGCTAATAGATACTTGTAAAACATAAGAATATAAAGAAAAAGAGATCAAATTATATCATAATTATTTTTTAATATAATTATTATACTAGTGTTTGTAACACTGAACCAAACTGTCCATAAAAGCTATTTCTAATTTTGGTTATTTAAAGTTTAAGTTGGAAATTATAAAATAATATGCTATGAGAAGTTTTTACATCATGTGGAGATGAATTAAAAGTAAAATATCAATTCTGCCACATCAAAATTACACAAGGGGATAACTCTCCAGAATCATTTACAATATCCATGATAAATCACCAGGCAAATCATAAAAGTAGAATATGGAAAGAAACTGTCAGAGAAGATGTTACCCATATTTTTTTCCCTCTTCCTGTGACCACCATTGAAAGTGAGGCTTTATTTAGTATTATAACCGTCCAGTAAATTGATCACAGGAGCAATCCTACAGTTGATAGTATAAATAAATCGTTGTTCCTTAACTATAATGACAAACTTCTAAAATTTATTGTATTGAGAATATAAAATTGGACTAATCATGACTTTTAAAATAACTTTAAAATAATCATAACTTTTAAATATTTTAATTATTAAATAATATTTAATCTTTTATTCAGGCAGTTTATTCTCTGATAGTGATATTCAACTTTTGCCTCAGCTTTGACTGAATATTGATTTTAATCTCAGGTTAAGATTCATTTATTGCACAACATTATAAAGCGACTATACTCTCCAAAATTAAAAAAATTCACTGATTAATGCATCAATTTGGAAATATTAGTTTGGTTCTATATTATGTTCCAATCACTGTATTAGGAGATAGATTAGCTTATATTTCCGACCTGATGAAGTACTTAAATTCCTAGTATTATGAGATTCTCAATTTCTTATTAGTATCTTTTGTACTAGCTTTTAGCAACGTACTGTCCTATGGTAAGCACTCACACATGCTATATTTGTTGGATAAATAATTGCATTAGTAGTCCTAACTATGGATCACTTAAATATTTTATAAGCATATTTTCCATATTGTGTAAATTATTCATGTATAAAATTTGAGTGGACCAAGAATTCAGGAAAAGCTTCCAGCTCATCATGAAAATTCTTCCTCCAGTTCGACAATAATGGAACTTGGTTCCACTGGGGACTGTAACTGAACCCACAGGAACCCATCTTCCTATGATATCTCTATGACTGTATTTATAATATTGTTCACAAGAATATAATTAGAAAATTCTGAAAAATGTCTTACTGAAAGTTGAACACAATATTTAATGCATCTCCTTCACTGTCCTGTCAAAGAGTCAAAACAAGAAATGGGTTGATTTGAAATGAACTATTCTTGTTGCAGCAAGTTATGAAGCTTCTTGGTCACCTTGATTTTAAAAATAAAATTCCAAAGCTTTTAAAAAGTGTTTAATTCTTTACATGAAAATATTATTGAGCTGCTGCTGCTAAGTCGTTTCAGTCGTGTCTGACTTTGTGCAACCCCATAGACAGCAGCCCACCACGCTCCTCTGTCCCTGTGATTCTCCAGGCAAGAATACTGGAGTGGGTTGCCATTTCCTTCTCCAATGCATGCATGCATGCTAAAACGTTGCTTCAGTCATGTCTGACTCTGTGCGACCCCATGGACAGCAGCCCACCAGGCTCCTCTGTCCACGGGATTCTCTAGGCAAGAATACTGGAGTGGGTTGCCATTTCCTTTTCCAATTATTGAGCTAAGTGCATTATTAGTTTTTTTTTCCCTCGGACAGACTAACAAATAATAACTCCCACACTTACTGAAACTTTAGAATCTAAACGTTCTCCATGATTCTATAAAAGCTAATCTTTGATAGTTTTGTTGCAGTCTCAGCTTCTCATATTATCATTTGCCTGACTGAAACTTAATGAAAACACAGAGTTCAAGTAGTCTGCTCTACTCCATCACCACTTTATCTTTTGAGCAGTTATTTTTAGTCAATATTGATTTTTGTCCTTTCCTATTTGAGAACATTTGTGGTAGAGATAAAGATGAATTGCATTTTCACCTTTTCTTTCTGCCTGTTCATCAATTTAACATTTTAGTCACAAGAAGAGAACCTATTCTTTCTTTGTCCATTCTGAACATGGCTAAATAACCATTTGGTTGTCCTTACTATAATGCACAAAACTTATGACTTTTTAGTATTAGGTTCTTGGTCTTATTCTTACCAGTGTTTTGATGGTGTGGACAGTATACAAATAGCTCAGTTAATTTACTGGAGACATAAATGTATATATGAAAACATATATGTGCATACATACATACCTATGCACATATTTTTATTATCAAATTTTATAGATTTTTATTATAATTATTTTCCATGTCTTCATAATATTATGCTTTCTGCATATGGGAGGGTTTTGGCATATCATTTTTGAAATATCTGTTTAAAACTAATTTAGCTTCTGCTATTTTCTAATTGAATATTTGCATATTTATACAAATATTTGCATCCCATATATTTCATAAGACATAGGAAAAATTTCCAAAATTATTAATAAAAAGGAATAATTTGATTTTAGAAAACAATGAGATTGTGAAATGTTTCAAAAATACCTGTTGTCACTCAGATTTAAGACTCTTAGTTTCTGCATCTGTCCAATCTCTTCAGGAAGAAATTCCAGCTTATTGGAGCGTAGAGACATGACCGTTACATTCTTACAGCTTCCAATCTATAGGTAACAAAAAAAGTAAAGGATCACAGTGTAAACTATTCTATATTAATATTTATAATTTATAAAATGATCTGATTGATTTATAGATATCCTTATTACTTCTAAGACTCAATATGTGCATTGTTTAATTTTTATGTGTATCTTTAAAATATGTTTAAAATATATAATATATTCCTTTAGATATTGAGGAAATGTATATTTCATATTCTTATACATGTTACAAAGGAATAATTTTCCTTTAAATTTTATGATTAGAATATTTGTCAGCTTCATTGTCTTCATAAATCCCTTTTTTGTCTATCCAAATAAGCACTAATAATATTGTTTATAAAAGATCATATATATTCAAAAATGAAGTCTTATTGACATTTCCTTTGCAAAATAAGTTTAACTTCACATTACAATGGTACTTTTGTTTTTATTTATAACTTTTGTCTCTAAGACAATGATATATGGATTACTGCTCCTGATTATGAAAGCATTTAATAGAAAACGTTAAATTTAAAATATACTTCACAGTTTTTTCTTGACATGAATAAATGAAAGTCCCATTTGAAGATGAATGCTAATGAACCCTTTTGGTGGATCCTGAAGTTAAAATAATATTATGCAACATGATACTTTATAAAACTTATTTACATTAAAACTTTCACTTAGAAATTGAAATATAATTATTTCCAAATTTATTTAGAAACTGTTCATAAAAGCAAAATATATAAATTGTTTGCATGAATTTATTTTATTACAATTTTTGGCAAGCAATGTTTAAGTCAAATGCATTTTCTTGGTCAAATATAAGAACTTATCCCGTGTTATTTTAAAAAGAATGATTAACAAATATATAACTCCTATATGCATTCACAGCTCAACTCATGAAGCTACACTGCTAATGCACCTGTTAAAATTTATATCCAAAACAGAGTCATTAAAAATTAATTAATAGAAACAAGTTTATTCCTCACTTCTCTGGGCAGTTCTGGAAGGAAGTTCTCATCGACTGCTAATGTTCGAAGACTGTGAAGGTAGCCAATAGTAGAAGGTAGAGACTCCAGTTCATTACAGCTACAGTCAAATTCTTCTAATAAAGATAAACTGAAAAGTTAAATACATTAGTTAGACATTCTAAAAGGTCAGATGGCAAAAAAATTTTGAAAAGCCCACATATTAAAATTCACCAACAAAAGTTATTTATGTACTGACTGCTTAATATTATGTAAGTTAATTGATCAGTTCCACCAAATGGTTCAATATCTCTTAATAAGTGGTTCAATTTGGTAAAATAAATGTAGTTCATTTTTCTCCTTTCTTACTTCACTTGTCGTTTAACTGAGCCTGAGAATGACAAAAAGTTTTGTCTGCTTTTATACATACAACTTAGGTGTCTCTTATAGTCAGATGCTCATAATGTGTATCCTTAGAATGAATGCATGTAAGTACACAGGCAGGTAAAAGGTATAGATGGCAGGTACAAGAAAGAGAAGGGGGCAAAATATTAACAACAAAACCACTGATTAGATGCAAAGTATTTTACTAAGCATTTTAGAGATAGAAGTAACTATTTTCCTTAAAGAAACTCTATCAGATATCTATTGTTTTAAAGCTCTCTTACAAAGAAGGAAATAGAGGCATAAAGAGGCTAAGCAACTAGCCCAAGGCCACACAAAAGTAGAAAAGCTAGTACCTAAATGCAGACAGTGTGACTCCACTGTATCTACTTGCCTCTCTGCCTGTGCCTTTCAGTAGCAGATGCTACAGACAGGGCACATTTCAGCCTGCAGATGTGTGTCGGTTACTTTACAAAGTATTTTAAACAGTGGTAAACTCTATATAATGACCCCGATTTTGGTGTCTTTTGAAAAATAAGGATGATCTGCCAGTACTGGACCTTTATTCTCCCATGACAAGTAAAGAACCCAGTGTAATGGCTGCTGCTGCTGCTAAGTTGCTTCAGTCGTGTCTGACTCTGTGCAACCCCATAGATGGCAGCCCATCAGACTCCCCCGTCCCTGGGATTCTCCAGGCAAGAACACTGGAGTGGGTTGCCATTGCCTTCTCCAATAGTAATGGCTGCTGCTGCTAAGTCGCTTCAGTCATGTCCGACTCTGTGCGACCCCATAGATGGAAGCTCACCAGGCTCCCCTGTCCCTGGGATTCTCCAGGCAAGAACACTGGAGTGGGTTGCCATTTCCTTCTCCAATGCATGAAAGTGAAAAGTCAAAGTGAAGTCGCTCAGTCGTGTCCAACTCTTAGCGACCCCACGGACTGGAGCCTACCAGGCTCCTCCGTCCATGGGATTTTCCAGGCAAAAGTACTGGGGTGGGGTACCATTGCCTTCCCCGAATAGTAATGGCAGCTGCCTTCAAATAAGCACAGTTCTCCAATTTGCCAAGATCTCCACCACTTCAAACTTAGCCTACTTTACTCCAAATCTACACAAAGGAATCCCATGAATACACATTCAAGCTATCACAAGGGAATAAGACATTTCATTGCTTGGTTTGAGACAGTTGGGAAAGAAAGAGGGCCTGGCACAGAGTAAGCACTAGTTATATTTAAGTTTCCTTTGATGGTAATATTATTATTACACTGTTACTACCATTCATATCATTGCTTTGCTGTAACAGGAAGGAACCCTCAAGGGTAATGATCTCACCACTGTAAAGGGAAGAATGAATTAGAAGTAGTTGGAATAAGGTTGTCAAATCCTCTTCCTTTTTGTTTATCTTGGAACTAGCTGGCTTGAAGTTAATTTATTCCCATCATTTAGTTAATGAGTGGACACAGAAATTAAGCATTTGAGTTTTAAGTTAGAATGGATTTGTGTCCCAGCTCTGTCACTTATTACATGTATAATCTTGGATATCAAAAAATAAAACAAGGATCAGAACTCAAAAATCAAAGCTGATTTTATTTATTGCCAGGCAAGGGAACATTCCCTGCTTACATTCAGAAGAAATTCACTTAGTAGTGCACTGAGAGGGGGCGGGGGGCAGGAAAGTCAGTGCCAAAAGGGGGTGGCAATAGGGCGTCATGATGATCATGCTCATTAAAAATGAAAAATTTGCATTATGGAGAGGGTAGGGTAAGTTCAACAGTCTATGTACAATTGGGTAAATCAAGTCCTATTATTCATGGGAAGGGAAGAATCTAATTCAATCAAGTCTAGCCTGACCCTGATCAGGGTAACTCATGATTCATGGTTCTTAACAGCTTCAACTGGTTAGAACCCAGAAGTGGGGAAGCACAGCATTTAGCTGTGAATAATAGCTTTGGTGTGCATGCTCAGTCCTGTCCAAGGCATGCTCAGTCATGTCCAACTCTGTGTGACCCCATGGACTGTAGCTGCCAGTCTCCTCTATCCATGGGGTTCTCCAGGCAAGAATACTGGAATGGATTGCCATTTCCTCCTTCAAGGGATCTTCCCAACTTGATACAGGGATCAAACACGGTCCTCCTGTGTCTCCTGCATTGGCAGTTGGTTTATTTACCACTGAGCCAACTGGTAAATGAATAATAACTCTAGAGTTCAGTTCAGTTCAGTCGCTCAGTCTTGTCCGACTGAGACCCCATGCCGGTAGCAGGCCAGGCTTCCCTGTCTGTCACCAAATCTTGGAGCTTGCTCAAACTCATGTCAATGGAGTCGGTGATGCCATCCAACCATCTCATCCTCTTTTGTCTCCTTCTCCTCCTTCCTTCAATCCTTTGAGTCTTTTCTAATGAGTCAGTTCTTTGCATCAGGTGGCCAAAGTATAGGAGCTTCAGCTTCAGCATCAGTCCTACCAATGAATAGGACTAATTTCCTTTAGGATGAACTGGTTTATCTCCTTGCAATCCAAGGGACTCTCAAGAGTCTTCTCCAACACCACAGTGCAAAAGCATCAATTCTTCGGCACTCAACTTTCTTTATAATCCAAATCTCACATCCATACATGACTACTGGAAAAGCCATACCTTTGACTAGACAGACCTTTGTCGGCAAGGTAATGTCTCTGCTTTCTAATATGCTGTCTAGATTGGTCATAACTTTTCTTTTAATTTTATGCCTATAGTCATCATCTGTAGCGATTTTGGAGCCCCAAAAATAAAGTCTCTCAATGTTTCCATTGTTTCCCCACCTATTTGCCATAAAGTGATGGGATGAGGAGATGCCATGATCTTAGTTTTCTGAATGTTGAGCTTTCAGCCAACTTTTTCACTCTCCTCTTTCACTTTCATCATGAGGCTCTTTAGTTCTTCTTTGCTTTCTGCCATAAGGGTGGTGTCATATCTGAGGTGGTGGTGCATATCTGAGGTTAGTGATATCTCTCCCAGCATTTGTTAATTCAGCTTGTGCTTCATCCAGCCTGGAATTTCACATGATATATTCTGCAAACTAGTTAAATAAGCAGGGTGACAATATAGAGCCTTGCTACTGCTACTGCTGCTAAATCACTTCAGTTGTGTCTGACTCTCTGCGACCCCATAGATGGCAGCCCACCAGGTTCCCCCATCCCTGGGATTCTCCAGGCAAGAACACTGGAGTGGGTTGCCATTTCCTTCTCCCATGCATGAAAGTGAAAAGTGAAAGTGAAGTTGCTCAGTCGTGTCTGACTCTTAGTGACCCCATGGACTGCAGCCTACCAGGCTCCTCCACCCATGGGATTTTCCAGGCAAGAGTACTGGAGTGGGGTGCCATTGCCTTCTCTGATAGAGTCTTGAGGTACTCTTTTTCCAATTTGGAATCACTCTGTTGTTCCATGTCCGGTTCTGACTGTTGCTTCTTGACAGTCAGAACCGGACATGGAACAGATTTCTCAGGAGGCAGCTAAGGTGGTGGTTCATGTACTGTTGAAGCTGGCTTGGAGAATTTGAGTATTACTTTAAATTTTGTAGCATTACTTAAATTGAAGAAAGTAGGGAAAACCACTAGACCACTCAGGTATGACCTAAATAAAGATTCAAGGGATTAGATCTGATAAACAGAGTGCCTGAAGAACAATGGACGGAGGTGTGTGACACTATACAGGAGGCAGTGATCAAGACCATCCTCAAGAAAAAAAAAAAAAATACATAAAGGCAAAATGGTTGTCTAAGGAGGACTTACAAATACCTGAGAAAAGAAGAGAAGTGAAAGGCAAAGGAGAAAAGGGAAGATATGCTGGGGACCAGCCCCAGCTGATCCAGGGAGTTCAAGGTGTAGACGGCATCGGTGAGGATCAGGACACGATAGTTATAATTAGAGATATAAAGAATAATAGAACGAAGATAGCTCAGTAGGAAATTTCAGTGGAGAAAAGAGGCTGAGTAGCTTGGTTTACGCGGGGGACCAATCAAACTTCGACGAGTTTGCACCACTTACGTAGGCCACAGGCGTCTTTCCGTTCTCCCGAAGGGGGGCACTGGGCCTCCCGGTCTGATCTTAGAAGCCCAGGCATAATTAGTAAGCATGGTGGGTCCCACGCCCCAGATGGAGACTCAGCCAGATTTGAGGGAGGGCGACATGGGGAGACCAGTCTTTCCAGGAACTGATCCCCATTCTTTATTTTCCCTGGTTTACTTTTATACACTAAGATGTTACACAGGAGTCACGTGGGGTCAGCAGCCCTGACTTTTATCAAAGTCAGTGCTTCATACAAATGTATAAGAGGTCTTAGGGGTGTTACATCATCTTTTGGCCAGGGGCCTGCTGAATTTATGACCTTCTCCTTGGTGCGGTTCACTTATTTTTCCAGGGTGATTATTCTTAAAAAGTCTCCACTAGTAAGTTTACATTCCTATAGGATGAGGGTGTAGTGGGTTTTAGTCAGGAGATTTATTAGCCTAGTCTAACGTGATTAATATCAAGGTTAATACTTATCTTTTCTATATATTCATTATGTGTATAGGGCAGGGGAAGTGGAGACTTAGCAGCAATCATTGGCTCAACAAATGAAAACCTTCACAATACAATTTCTAATCAGCCCATTGTACTTATGCTAATAGTTTTCTAACTTCTCTAAAGAACCTGTTTTTAGAAGGGTAAGAGCATCTCTGCCTCCCACTGTTGGGAGGCTGTGAGTAATCACATGTGGCTGGACAAGCCTGTCAGGTGGGCTAAGAACCTTCAGAGGAGTTTGTAGGTTAAAACACTCCTGTCACACCAGAATTTTTATTAACTGAAGCTTTAAGTTAACTCTTTTTTCAGAGAGAGGTAGTGGGGGACAGCCCCCGTAAAGTCAGAGGTGTAGGTGAGAGCACAAGTAGTAAAGCAGGCAGGCTCTGGTTTTGGGGGTGATGCTCGAGAACCTCAAGGGCTCCTGAGGCTAGACCCCACCTTTGTGTACGTCAAGCCTCCTTCCTCATGACCTTTGCCATGGGCGGAGCACTAATTCAAACCGGCTCCCAACAGATATACCCATCTGAGTACAGAGTTTCAGGGAGTAGCAAGGAGAGATAAGAAAGCCTTTCTCAGTGATCAATGCAAAGAAATAGAGCAAAATAATAGATTGGGAAAGCTTAGAGATCTCTTGGATAAAATCAGAAATACCAAGGGAACATTTCATGCAAAGACGGGCACAATAAAGGACAGAAATGGTATGGACCTAACAGAAGTAGAAGATATTAAGAAGAGGTATCACGAATACACAGAAGAACTATACAGAAAAGATCTTCATGACCCAGATAACCATTATGGTGTAATCACTCTCCTAGAGCCCACCATCTTGGAATGTGAAGTCAAGTGGGCCTTAGGAAGCGTCACTATGAACAAAGCTAGTGGAGGTGATGGAATTCCAGTTGAGCTATTTCAAATCCTAAAAGATGATGCCATGAAAGTGCTGCATTCAATATGCCAGCAAATTTGGAAAACTCAGCAGTGGCCACAGGACTAGAAAAGTTCAGTTTTCATTCCAATCCCAAAGAAAGGCAATGCCAAAGAATGTTCAAGCTACTCACAATTGCACTCATCTCACACACTAGCAAAATAATGCTCAGGATTTGTTAAATGCTCAAGATTTGTTAAATAGCATTAACAAATAGTCTTCCAACAACATGGCTCAAATTCCAATTGCCTTGGGATACCAGTTGTGAAAGTGTTAGTCACTCAGTTGTGTGTGACTCTTTGCAACTCCATGGAGTTTAGCTCATGGACTGTAGTCCATGAACTATATAGCCTTCCAGGCATGGAATTTTCCAGGCAAGAATACTAGAGTGGGTAGCCATTCCCTTATCCAGCAGATCTTCTGAACCAGGGATTAAACTTGGTTCTTCTGCATTGCAGGCAGATTCTTTACTGTTTGAGACACTAGGGAAGGTCTATATTAACTGTGAATTCATGAAGTAAAAGCTTTGCTGCTAACTCTTCAGCCCACAGATCACAATGCAAATAATAGACATGCATCATGATCAGTAATGAGTCTGATTACTCTTTTCAGTCTGTCATTGATCAGCCTCTGTGCATCTGCTGTTCAGTTCACATATGGACAGTAAATCCTGTAGTTATGTTGCCTTCTTGTCAATCAGCTGTGAAGAGATACTATTGGCACCAATTTTTAACATTTAAGCACTATTCCTGTTGGGTAATACTCTTGGTCATCCTAATTTTATTGGGGATTTAAATGAAAATATGAAAATTTGCTTTCTATCAGCAAGAACAACTTCATTAATTCAACTGGTGGACCAAGTAGCTATTTCAATTTTGAAAGCCTATTATCTTACACACATTTTGGAATAAGTTTTGATGCTACAACTGGAGATCAGACAGTTTCTTTGGCTGAGTTTTAGAAGAAATATGACATAAAGCATTCAATTGAAAATATGCATGCATCATGGGAGGAAGTAACAGCAAGTGATATGGATGCAGTATAGCAGAAATTTTCAGCACAATGTGCAAATAACACTGTAGGACTTGAACTGAACATATGTGGAATTATAGAAGAAACAGCTGACTATGGGAATGCTTGCCATTATTCAAGAGCCTTTAGATCTGCTGCCAGAGGAGCTTAGTGAAGGAAAACTTGTTGACATCAAGGAGGAAAGTCGTTGTAATGAAAAGGATGATGTCCCAGAGGAAGTGACCCTGGTAATAAACTTTACATTAAAGAAACTCTTAGAGATATTTCATGGTGTTGAAAGCATGAAGGATAGAAGTTTGGAAGCTGCTCCAAGCTTAAAAAGAGGATGACATTTCACTGATGCATAGAAAGGATGTCCACTCTGAATTATGACTCACATGATGAAAATAAGGCAAGTACTGTTCAAAGTAATTTTGATAGGCTTTTTCACAAAAAACCCACTTTAATTCTTAATGCTCCTAATGTTTACAATGACGGTACATTAAATACATGTTGGTTTTATTACTTCTCCATTTTTCCAATACATTTATAACCAACAGTTAACAGTATTTGATGTTTTGAAAGGGTTTAAAGATCCTTTATGAAAACTATCATAATTTTTCCCATTGATTAAAAAGATTACTTTGTACAGTTTCAGTGTACATAGTTGTTTTCATAGTCCCTGGGACAGTGTAAAGTGAGCACTTCCTGAAATAAAAAGGTAATATTTTTACTGGATCATGGGCTATATTGAATTAATAATTTATACCCTGAAATTATTTTACATCTTTGTGTTACAAAGAAAACTATTAGGTGCAAAACACACATCCTTCAATTATCTCTGAAATTCAAAGGATTCAAACTCAAAATATAACATTCTAATTGACTTTATTGATGGTTGTCCTGCTATAAATCACCTAAAGTAATTTATTACAGGATCCTGAGTACAGTTGTATCATATTACTCATCCTTTGGTGTCCAAAGGATAGACCAAAATAAGTGAAATAAGTCTGACAGAGAAAGACAAAGATTGTATGATTGCACTTGTATGTGAAATTTAAAAATAAGCAAAAAAGTGAAAAAAATAACCAAGCTCATAGATACAGTGAACAAATTGGGGTTTAACAGAAGTGGGGTTAGGCAAGTGGGAAAAATGGGTGTAAGTGATCAAAAGGAACCAACTTTAAGTTATAAAATAAATAAGTCATGATGAGCTAATATAGCATTGTGCCATTGCTTAGTTGCTAATCATGTCTCTTTGTGCCATTAAATCTTCTATTATGTAGGTGGTAATAAACATAAAAGTAAATGACTTTGGGCTTCACTTTGTTAGTTCACTTTTAACTCAATAGAAGTAATGTTGGGAATGTGAAAAATGTTGAGACAGGCTTGCATAGTCACTTAATAGTTGAGTGCACTTCATCTACTTATTAATCCCTGTGTTCTCATCTATAAAATTGGTTTATAATGCCTGCTGTATGGAGTATCATGGACAATTCAAGGTATGCTACCTTGCTAGCACGGGCATGCCAAGGTGGTGCTAGTGGTAAAGAACTTGCCTGCCAATGCAGGAGACATAAGAGACTTGGGTTCAATCCCTGGGTTGGAAAGATACCCTGGAGGAGGGCATGACAACCCACTCTAGAATTCTTGCCTGGAGAATCCCACAGACAGAGGAGCCTGGTGGGCTACAGTCCATAGGGTTGCAAATAGTCAGACATGACTGAAGTGACTCAGCACGCATGCACCTTGCTAGCATACTGATTTTGGACTTCTCAGCTTTCAGAATTTAGAGTAATAAATGTCTGCTGTTTTAGCCACTCATGTATGGTTATTTTGTTACAGCAGTCTGAACAGAATAATGCATTATTCCATCATTATATTATTATTATATATAATATGGAGAAGGCAATGGCACCCCACTCCAGTACTCTTGCCTGAAAAATCCCACGGATGGAGGAGCCTGGTAGGCTGCAGTCCATGGGGTCGCTAAGAGTTGGACATGACTGAGCGACTTCACTTTCTCTTTCCACTTTCATGCATTGGAGAAGGAAATGGCAACCCACTCCAGTGTTCTTGCCTGGAGAATCCCAGGGATGGGTGAGCCTGGTGGGCTGCCGTCTATGGGGTCACACAGAGTCGGACATGACTGAAGTGACTTAGCATAGCATAGCATAGCACATATAATATATATTTATATATATAATGACAATGCATTATTATATTTTGTACATAAGTATTTAACTTTTTTTTTTTAAGAACTGGATGTTTCACTCATGTTATATTACTAATCCTCACACAGATAAACATAAGCAAGAATCAATAAAGAAATGTCTTTTTGCTTATTATTGTTGATGACTATTATGATTTATTGAAGGCTATCTAACATTAAGTCTGACAATAACCTCTGAGATGTATTATTACTTCCCTTTCACAGATGAGAAAACTGCAGCTCTGAGATGTGATTTGACATGCCCAAGGTCAATTAGTTCATGAATGGAGAAGCCAGTCTAGTTCCAAGGTTTGCAAATATTTCCCCATGAAGGGATTAAACATATTCAAGACATGTTATCAACCATTAAGGAGCACATATTCTAGTTGGGAAGGCATATTATATTTGAAAATTATATTTGATATTATAATATCAAATTATAAATTTGATATTATAATCGAAAAGTTAAATGATACAAAAGATAAATAAGAGACCAACATAAGAAATGGAAAAATATCACATGAGTGTTCTCTAACTTGTATAAAGAGTTCCCTAAACTTATTTGTCCATGAAGCTTATTTTTATGTCATACCTATTAAAATCTCAAGTAATGACTATTTTAAAGAATTAAGTTTAGAAAATGCTGGTTCGTTTAGTAGGTATACTGAGCTTTGAATTTAGAGGAAGCTTCAGTGGTCTGGGTGGGCAGAAGGAGAAGAATTAAGTAGCAAAACAAGTAAACATATTTTTTGAATCCAAATACCCCCAATTTGATTTGTCAATAACTCTTTACCTTATTAGATTTTATTTTTAAGAAGCATTTATTTAACATGTGAGTACTTCCCATTTAATTCTCACAACATTCTCATGAGGTAGGCATTATTATGGTTTCCGTTTTACTGAGGAGGACTCTAAGACTATAAACCCAATAGTACATTGAAAAGCCAGATTTTGGACCCAAAAGGTCTGGCTCCAGAGCCAAAGCAGCCAACCATTATGCAAACTTGTTTAAGGGAGCTTTGTTTTAAACCAGCATCACAATGGAATAGGGTTTGAGAAGACAGTTATCTGATAGCTGTTTAAGAAGCTGAATCCAGATATTGGTTCTTTAACTTTAGCATGCACTAGAAACCCTGGAACATCTTGTTAACACACAGATCGCTGGTCTGATGATCAGAGTTTCTGATTCAATAGATCTGAGATTGTCTCTGAGAATTTGCACTTCTAACAAGTTCCCTGTTGGAGTTGATGATGTTGGTCAGGGGGACCACATATTGAGAATCACCAGTATACACTAGACTATGGAAAGAATTGAATATTAGTGTGAAGGAATTTGGGTTTTATCAAATGAAGTATGTGTGTGTGTGTGTGTTTATGCTAAGTTTTTGACTGGAATAACTTTACATCTTAAGAAGTACACTGGGGATTCATTAAAAGGAAATCTCCTGTTTACTGCCCAGCCCCCAAGTTCTCCTCCCAAAGTCACATACATTTCTAGTTCTTTGTGTATCTTTCTATGATTAGAGAATAGAGGAAAGCACAGTTTTTAGCATTCAGGTATATAGGATGCTTATTTTCTTGTCATTATAGCAGTCTAGTTAAGTGGACTACTGGAATTTACCATCTAGGGTATTAATGTTATATAAAGTAAACATCTAGATCAAAGAATTAGAATTTTAGACATAGGTGGAAACTACAAATGAAGAAACTAAGCCATTGAGAATTTAAATAACTTGTCCAAGTTCACATAGTTGAGTGGCATAGCGAGGGATCACACCCATGCTGTTGGACTCTAAAGCCAGTGCTCCTTGCATTATCCCTCAGCAGTCAGAGGCCCACAGGAAAGAAGTGATTTATCCAGCTTTGCATAGTTATCAAATTTTCTGATTCCAGTCTTTCTCTTTGATCATACGCTATGATGGAATGACTTTTTAAAATATCCATTCAAAGTTTTGAGCTTTCATTGTTTTTCTTCAAAACTACGAAGCTAACAGAGAGAAGGCTTAGTGTAGTTTCTCTTCTTGTGGAAGATCCTTTGCCCTTAGAGCACTGGAGCTCTTAAATGACAAAATATTGCAAAATATGTGACGCAGCTATCTCATATATTAAGAAGCATCATAGGTCAATTAACAGTTTACCTCTGAGATCTGATAACTTCTCTCAGCCTTTGTTTCTGCATCTTTTAATGGGGAGAAAATGATACACGTTGAATACTGTTGATGGGGTCTTTAAATAAGAATACATGTAAAGCACCAAACATGGTAGCTGGCACAAAGTGAACACAAACAAAAAGTTGTTTATTACTATTTTCATTGCACATTCAGTTCTTAGAATGGCTGGAACTCCTAGGCACAACTTAAGATTTGACAACAAAAATAACCAATTTTACAAGTCATTTGGCACAAAAGTCATGGAATCTATTTCAGCTGTGAAAGACAGCTGAATTCTTTCAGCAATTTTTACTAGTTGGACTATTAAAAATTACCAAAGACAAGTTTAATCTATGAAACATTCTATATGCAGAATGAGAATATTTTTGCTCACTGCAGCTGATCTTAACATTTTGGTGAGCAGAGTTCTAGATAGAATGTCTCATAATAAAATAAGACTCTGAAACTCTGAAACTGAAACTCTAACCATTTGGCCACCTGATGCAAAGAGGCGATGGCCACCTGAGGCTGACTCATTGGAAAAGACCCTGATGCTGGGAAAGATTGAAGGCGGAGAAGGGGATGACAGAAGATGAGATGATTGGATGGCATCAATGCCTCAATGGACATGAATTTGAGCAAACTCCTGGAGATAGTGAAGGACAGGGAAGACTGGTGTGATGCAGTCCATAGGTTGCAGAGTCAGACACAACTGAGAGACTGAACAACAACAATAACTATTCCACTACTTACAAAATACTTTCTGCATGTGACCCAGGGTGACATTAAATAGTATTCTAATAAAATTTATCTCTAGCCTTGAGCTAAACATCTGATCTATCAGTTCTGAATTCCCTAAGGAAAGCAAAGCCACTGTATCATTATCATTTTTACTTAATGAAGACTGTTTATCAAGGTGTACTATAAAAGTTTAGATTTGGCTTACGTTTTGCACAAGTGCTGCACTGAAGTGAGAATGTAAATGAGAAAATAGCTGTCATAGTTTTATCAACCAAAAAATGTATGGTAGAACTGAAATCTTTGAAATTTTTCATTTTAGGACCATTTTACACTCTTAATAGTCATTGGTAACCCTAAAGTACTTTTGTTTATATGGTTTATATCTATTGGTATCTATCATATTATAAATTTAAAAAGGCATTTAAAAATAATTTTCATTATTCAGTCTTAAATAACAATAATAAATCCATGAGACGTTAATGTGGGTGACATATTTTTATAAAAGTTTCTATGTTTCCAAACAGAAACATTTAGTGAGAAGAGTGACATTGCTTTATTTTTTCAAATCTCTCCAATGTTTAGATTAATAGAAGGTAACTGGATTCTCATTTCTGCTTTTGTATTCAATATGCTGTTGTATATTATTCTGATTAAGTTATATATATATATATTCCAATCTCACACAGATATGTAATTGGAAAAGGGAGGGAGGAGTATTTTCACAGACTTTTTGAATAATTGTGACTATTTGATACTATACCAAAACTCAACAAGGAGTGGTTTTTTAGGGGATACAGTAATTGCAATATGGAATCTAAAATACATCAGTGAACTTTTCTTACTCTTCATAGCAATACATTAACATCAGCTAATCCTTTTGCACTTTGAATGAGTCTGTTTCTCATGTGTGAGTTTGTAGCTCATGCATTGGTCGTGGAAAATGTTGCTTTACAGAATTAAACAGATTTTCCAAATGTTGATGCATTTCACAGACAACCTCAATAAATCACATTCATTATCACACCAGCGATATCAGAAAAGCCTTTAAATGTATGGAAGTCGTCAAACTGAAGTGGCAGATACAAATTTTTCAAAATTCCAACTTTTGCTTGATAGCTCAAATTTCACTGTTGGCAACAAATACTGTTAGTTGTTCTTGAAGTAACAAAGCTCACTTTGTTTATTTTTGAGAAAATGTCTGCCAAATACCCAGTCTGACTAACCACAGTTTGTCAGTCATTCTTCCTTTTTTAAAAATAGGCTTTAATTTTATAGCCATTTTAGGTTCACAGCAAAACTGAGCAGAAGGTAGAGACTTCTCCTATGTTTCCTACTGCTTTTTTTATTTTATTTTTAATTGCAATAAAATATAGTATTATAGTCCATTTCCCTAACATTTCCATTCATGGCTTTATATGAATATCAAAACATCAAATTGTAGACTTTAAATATATGCAGTTTATTGTACATCAATCATGTCTAATAAAACTGTTTTTTTAAAAAGCTTTCTCCTCACCCCAAGTATACTCAAATCTGTTAAAATGTGGATTTATATAATTCTTCACATGAAATGTGGGACAAGATTCCTGTAAAATGGCCTTAAACAATTTTAGAATGAAAATAGCTTATGGATTTCTCACTTTATACAAGCTGTAAACAAAATAATTCCAATGAAACATTGATAATGGCATACATACATTTCTTCAAGAACTGTAAATCAAACATTAATGACAACATAAAATTAGAAATAAATCACTTTCAGATATATTTCAGGAATATATTTTTTTCTTAAAAGGCAACAATGATCTTTTACCTTGAAGCTTTTTATGCAAGCTAAAACACGTTTATTTCCTTAAGTCTAAAAATACATGAATGGAGAAGGAAATGGCAACCCATTCCAGTATTCTTGCTTGGAGAATCCCAGGGACAGATGAGCCTGGTGGGCTTCCATCTACGGGGTCGCACAGAGTCAGACACGACTGATGTGACTTAGCAGCAGCAGCAGCAGCATAGAACTGGGGGGCTTGGAATGCATGGCTAGGGAGGTGACAGCTTAAACATATGGGGTATCTTTTTGAGATGAAAATGTTCTAAATGGTGATGGTTGCATATATTTGTGAATATGTCTAAAAACCATTGAATCATAGACTTTAAATGAGTGCATTGTATGATGTCAATTATATCTGAATAAAACCTTTTTTAAGTTTAAAAAAGGATGGGGAACATGTGTATACTGGTGGCGGATCCATCTCGATGTATAGTAAAAGCAATACAATATTGTAAAGTTAAGCAAAATAAAAAAAAATAAAAAAAAACACAAAAAAAATAATAAAAAAAATTAAAAAAATAAAAATACATTAAGTTTCTATAAATATCAAATTTTACTAACAGTGTAATGGTAACATATACATAATGCAGATCTTATAAAAATTGATTTGACTTTGTAAGACATTCAAGTGAAGTTAGAACTGCTACTCAGTCAAAAGCATCCAAATTAGTAGTATCTGGAAAATTACAGGCGATGATATAATTGAAGGTCTGGGTAATCACTTTGCTTGTGAAAGGGCAATGGTCAAGTATTTCTTATCATATTATATAGTTGGGTGTCAATGTAATGTTCACATATAAAACTAAATTGATATACACAAATACCTAAGTAAATAAAATGTGGTCTAAAATGAGTTTAAATATGAACAAAATTGTTGAGATCTCCAGTGGAAAATGTGTTAAAGTAGAAAACTCAATATATTATTTTGTCTCTGGCTTTAGAGAAGCAGACTGGTATGAAACTTTGGCACTTACTTTCCGATTGTATTGGGTAGCATCGTAAGTTGATTGTCATCTACTTTTAGAGTAGTTAGCTTTTTCAACAACCCTAAAACAGAGAAGATGTATTAATACACAAGAACAGATTACTGATAGAAAATATAATATATAAAATACAATATACATCACAATATAATTGTGATGAATATTTGTCATGCTAATTGGCTGCACTCTGCTTATATCAACCCACAAACATATTCGCATGTCTAGTTCTGACCTTCCAGTTGCAAAAACTTCACTTACATCAGTGGGAGTTCAAGTACGATGATGGAGACAATAAAGAAAACATAGGGCTCCGTAGAAACCTGAATTGGCAGTACTACTACTACATTTTCCTTTTTTATTATATAGCAAACGGACAAGATGACATTTTTCAAGCCAGCTGTGATTCAATATTTAATTAACTCATAAGCACTAATAACTAACATTCCTGTTGTGATACAAATTGAAAATAAATCTGAATTAAACCTAATAATCAACGAATGGGTACTGAAGTACTGCAGTGTAGTGGTTATAATTATGGACTTGGAAAATAACAACATATAACTTCATACTCTTTCAGTTACCATAAATCCTTGACTGGGGTCAGTAATAAACACAAAAACCCTCAATTTTTAATATATCAAGTAGAACTGGCTAATAATTGACATTCCAACTATTCATGTTTCTCTAATTTATGCCCTTCATAAACTTCCTGCTTTTCTACTTCTATTCTCAGGGAATTAATGAGCAAAAACTGCAGAGTAATAGAACAGCTTCCTTTACCCAGCCATAACAGAACCCAGAGTATCAATATGGCCTAAATAGCCAAAATCCAAGACAAAGTATTAACAGTGGCTGAGTTTGGTTTTACATATGTTTTGCAGAAAACTTGTCCTGATAGATATAGTAGGTTCCATGGTCAAATGTGTTTGGGAAATGCTAAATTTTAAACAAAATCAACCAGATTTCTTTAATGACAAATGTTAAGGAACTTTTAATATACTAATGTAGTAGGGTGACCCTAAAGTTATTGTGGAACTTTTGTGTGTGTGTGCTGTGTGTGCAGAGTATCTTGTAGTGGTGTTTCACAAACATGCTCTGAGAAATGCTGTTACAGCTCATACCTACCCACCTCACGTATTTTGAGCTTAGCTTAAAGGCAAAAAGTAAGTGACAAGAAGTCAAAATAAAGCTGTTGTTGCATTTGAAGTTTCTGTATGCTCAATTACATAGTCTATCAAAGCACGCAGAATCTCTAGTGAAGAGAAGTGTCATCACTATCAGACTGCTGTGAGAAAATACCTACAATATTTGGAGATTAATACATCAGCTTGTGCCTTTATGATACACGGCTGAACAGTGGCACCTGGGAAAGAGGACAATTCTCACTGGGGCAATTTATCTCTGAAATGTGAATACCCACTGCCTATGCATCTATGCTCAAAGGGTGACTGAATCACTTTAGCTTCTCTACTGTATATGTAAAAACCATCAACCTTGGAAATATAAAGAACTCTTGAGCTTGCTCATCAATGTGTAAAGAAAACACAGGACCATGAATTACAACTAAATTTTTTATGAGCTGTAATTGTCATCAAACTACTGTCCCTGCCCACAGTCAAGCCAGAGGAGGGCTACGGTTTCCACATCACATGGCTGGGTTACTAGAAGTTTTGCGTTGGGTTACAGAGGGCTGTGCAAACATCTTGAAGCCAGGTTGCCAAACAGTCTTTAAGAGAATCATAGTCCCCAGGTCTGAAGTAGTGGTATGAAAATCTTGAGGCAGGATAGGGATTAAGGTCAAAAGATTGATGCAACAGATTTCTTTTTGAAATAATGGATCTTTTAAAGAAGTTTCTACAATTTTTGGCAACCCACTCCAGTACTCTTGCCTGGAAAGAAAATCCCATGGACAGAGGAGCCTAGTAGGCTACAGTCCATGGGGTTGCAAAGAGTCAAATACGACTGAGCAACTTCATTTTCTTTCTATAACTTTAAACACTGAAGCAAGTTAGGGCTCCCTCCTTTGTTCCACATATGTGAGCTAAAGGGACCATCATTCATTTGTGGTTCGGCTACTTTGCCATTCACACATTCCATACAAGGGTGTGCTCTCTGGACAGATCCCAGAACTTCTGTAGTAATCTGGTTGTTCTTGGAATAGAAATAGGCCATCAACCTCAGCTCTGTTACTCATGACTTCCTCTAACAGATAATTCCTTTACTGCCTAGCTATTGATATATCTGTTTGGACTGTCTTCTACCCTCAGAAACCAAAGGTATTTTATACTATTTTTTCCTCAATTCTCCACCTCTTTATCTTATTTTCCCAATTTAGATATACTGAAGAGAAAGGAAAAGGAGGTTTTTTTACTATTATTCTGGCTACTTTCATATAAATATACAATAAGCAGCAGTATAATAAACATTAATATAATTTGTTATCAAATAGCTAATATTTATATGACATTTACACTGTATATTAGAATTTTTGAAAGCCAAATTGCTATGTACTCATCAAATCTAAGATTATAATAATTATTATATTATCATATTACCTAACATGATTGAACATTTACTGTATACTAAGTTAACCAACCTAGAGAGCATATTCAAAAGCAGAGACATTACTTTGCCAACAAAGGTTCATCTAGTCAAGGCTATGGTTTTTCCAGTGGTCATATATGGATGTGAGAGCTGGACTGTGAAGAAGGCTGAGCACCAAAGAATTGATGCTTTTGAACTGTGGTGTTGGAGAAGACTCTTGAGAGTCCCTTGGACTGCAAGGAGATCCAATGGGTCCATTCTGAAGGAGATCAGCCCTGGGATTTCTTTGGAGGGAATGATGCTAAAGCTGAAAATCCAGTACTTTGGCCACCTCATGTGAAGAGTTGACTCATTGGAAAAGACTCTGATGCTGGGAGGGATTGGGGGCAGGAGGAGAAGGGGATGACAGAGGATGAGATGGCTAGATGGCATCACTGACTTGATGGACATGAGTCTGAGTGAACTCCGGGAGTTGGTGATGGACAGGGAGGCCTGGTGTGCTGCAATTCATGGGGTCACAAAGAGACAGACATGACTGAACTGAACTGAAGTTCTGTTCTAAGCAATTATACATATATTAATTCATTATGTCTCAAAATAATTCCCTGATGCAGGTACTATTACTTTCCTATTTAAAAGATGATAAAACTGAGGTACAGAGAGATTAAGTAGATTGCATAAGGTCACACAGCTAGTAAGGTAGAAAAGCTGGACTCTGAATTCATGCAGTTTGACTGCAAAACCTCTGTCTTTAACCACTAAGTGAATAAGATACATTATTTTGGAAAGTAAATATATATATATATATATACACACACACACACACACATATATATATATTCTCCTTTATTTTCTCTGCTGTCCATAGAAGCTGATTATTAAAGCTCTACCTAGAAAACATAAAGTCCTCTCCATTTTCCCTGGAACTAGCACATTGAAAGAGACTCAGAATACAGGGTGGTTTATTGAATATATAACTCCATCCAAATAACCCACAGCTAAAATATGTGTAAAGGAACTAAAGATTTTTAGTTCCTATTTCCTTTTATTATTAATAATACTATGATCTTTCTTGTCTTTTATTCATTTAAATGTTGGTAGTCCAATAGACAACTCGGGTTCAAATAGAGAAGACAAGGTGTAATTTACCATCCAATCAGAATCAATAAATTATTTTGGGACCTTTGAACAGAGTTCCCAGGTATTTCTCTTGACCAAGAAGGAAATTTTTTAAGGAAAGCTAGCCTTTCTACATATACAATCAGGTACTCTGGCAACTCTGCAGATGAATAAATGTAATTTTCCCTAAAATGTCAATAGGTTCCAAAGATAGTTCTAGCAGGAAGCTACTGACAAAGTTACCTTCTTAATTTGAAGATTGCTCAGCTTTCCAGGTGGTGCTAGTGGTAAAGAACCCATTTGCCAAAGCAGGAGACAGAGAGATGTGGGTTTGATTCCTGGGTTGGGAAGATCCCCTGGAAGAAGGCATGGTAACCCACTCCAGTATTCTTGCCTGGAGTATCCCATGGACAGAGGAACCTGGTGGGCTACAGTCCATGGAGTCGCAAAGCATCGGACATAACCGAAGCGACTTAGCACACACGCATGCACAGATTCTAAACGAAGATATTAAATACATAATACAACTTGCCTGTGCTGGTCTGCTTAATGCCAGCCAAGCATCTAATCTGGTATTTTCTATCATCTGTACAGGCTATTTTCCCCAGACCAGAAGGATAACTCCCTAGTCCACTTTCTTAATAGAGGATATTTTAAACAAATAGTTACATTATCTTTTATTTCACTATGTGACCTTTTCATTTCCAGAATTTCTAATTGGTTCTTTTTTTTTTTTTTTTTATAACCACCTGTTCTTAGTCATCACTCCTGTTTTATAAGTTATTGTTTTTTATAAATATTGTTCTTCCTTTTATTTATTTGGGAATCTACACACACTTAAAATAATTTTTTAACTTGCTTGATAACTTTGGTTACCCTTGGGCTAAAATTTCTATTGTTTGAGTTGTTTTAACATTAGTTTTCCTTTAAAGTATTTGTTTTCATGCCCATTTGTGTCAGTGAATGTTTTCCTACCTATGTTCAGTCCTCCATGTCGAACACTGGTTACTTCCACCTGACCCTCAAGTTTCTGGGGTTTAGAACCAAGTGTTAAATTAGCAACTTAGTGCTCTCATTCAACCTGGATATTGCAAATTCAGTCCAAAGCAGCTGGTAATGTGCTGTAATTTTCAGTATTGAATCTGTATCTGTTCTCTCCTTTCACCCTAGCTCTAGGTTCTTCAGTCTCTCTTAGCAGAAAAGCTTTTCCTTCCTCAATCCCTGTAAATTCGTATTCTCCTGTTATGCTTGCTATGCTAAGTCACTTCAGTTGTGTCCGACTCTGTGTGACCCCATAGACGGCAGCCCACCAGGCTTCCCCGTCCCTGGGATTCTCCAGGCAAGAACACTGGAGTGGGTTACCATTTCCTTCTCCAATGCATGAAAGTGAAAAGAGAAAGTGAAGTTGCTCAGTCATGTCTGACTCTTAGCGACCCCATGGACTACAGCCTACCAGGCTCCTTTGTCCGTGGGATTTTCCAGGCAAGAGTACTGGAGTGGGGTGCCATTGCCTTCTCCCCTGTTATGCTTAAGGTTTTTTTTTTTTTTTTAAACCACTCAGGATCAGAATTTATGGCTACCACCTCTATTTGTGGTCTGGATCCCATCATGTCTGTAGGCATTACTGTGTTTCCATTATATCTCAGTTCCAGGTATATGCTCATTCTCTTTAAGCAGAGCTAAATTATGTTATTGACTCAATACTTAAGGAGGACTTACCATATACCACCCATAATTCTTTGTATGGAGAAGAAAGTAATGAAGAAAATTATATTCTTCTAATATAAGTAGCTTTTTTATTCTCATTATGCTTTTGAAGATATGGAGTGGTTTTGAGTAAGGAGAGTAAGAAATGTATTTTGACCAGATGGCTATCTTGACCAGATGATCATCTCTAGCATCTACATCAGAGGATGCTCTTTTACACCATTATATTTCCTTACTTTCTACAACATAAAATAGTACTTTCTAAGATTATCTGATCATAAGTTTCATCTAAGATAATTAATAAGAATACAGAACAGAGGGCTTATTACATACTTATGGGGTCAGAATTTTCACAGAAAGAGCCTGGAAATGTGGAAGTGTTTAATTAAGCTTAAGATAAGTCTTACAGAGGCGTAAGCTGAAAAAAAACACTGTTACAAAAATATATAACTATATAAATAAAAACATCATCAAATCTACAAAGAAAGAAAAACTAATCCATTCTGTTAAAAGTAGTATTCTCTATTAATCTAAAAGAATAGTGAAAATGGAAGCAAGAAAAATTGGAGAAAAATTTTGGCTTGTGATTCAATTTTCAGAAGCATTAATATGTTCCAGAACATATAATAATCTAATTCAAGGAGTGTTAAAAACTATATTCCAAAATTAAGTAGTTTGATGATTCTTCTCCCATCTGTGTCCTCTCATAAATAATAAGAGTAAGATAATTTATACAAAAGTTTACTCATTATTTAGACTCTTTCATGGTTATTCAGATAAAAATTTATGACAAAAAAAGATTGAGTAGTTAATATATATTAACAGATAAATTTCTGCTCTTATGACTTGACAGCATACAAAAGATGAGATGCCATTTTTAAATAATAGAACTATGAAGATATTTTATATATTTATCATGTTATTCTTAAATTTGAGCAAGTTTACAATACCATTAAAGTAGAATAGAGCAACACTGTGGATAGAAAGTGCTAGTTGCTCAGTCATATCTGACTCTTTAGAACCCTATGGACTGTATCCTGCCAGCCTCCTCTGTCCAGGGGATTCTCTAGGCAAGAATACTGGAGTGGGTAGCCATTCCCTTCACCAAGGGATCTTGCCAACCTAGGGATCGAACCAGGCTCTCCTGCATTGCAGGCAGATTCTTTACCATCTGAACCACCAAGGAAGCCCATGCTACTGGTGATTCTATAGTGATGAAAGAAGACATACATAGTCATCCAAGTACCTAATTTTAAGATAAATACTCCTTTTAATAACACTTTAAAACTTAGTAGATCTAAAATTATTTAAAGTATGTCATTTTAGTAAGATCATTTTAATAGGAGAGTATTTTGACAGCTAGAGTTACCATTTCATTCTAAAATATTAGTAAAATAATTTTTCATATTGGATAATGATTATGCTAATTTATTAATATCAGGCTAACAGTATATTCCCTACATCTGCAAACAAACTATACTGCTAAAGATGAAAACAGTATATTTGACATAAACATTGATAACAAAATATTATGTTCTCACCTATAGAGTCAGGCAACTGTTGCAACATATTGGATGACAGTAAGAGGTCCTCCAGGGCTTCACATCCAGAAATGTCCATGTCAACAGTTTCTATTCTGTTTTTTGACATATCCAGGTATACCAACATCTTTAACTTCCCTATAGACTTGATGACATTGAGTAAACTCAGGGTTAGTGAGAAACTTTCAGGAAATATTTTAAAGTTGTAAAAACTACAACACTGTAAAATTAATTTCAAAAGCAAATGCAACAATAATAAATATTGGTGAGAATGTGGAGAAATTGTAACCCTCATACATTTCTAGTAGGAATGTAAAATTATGCAGCCACTTCGGAAAACAGTTTGGCCATTCCTCAAAATGTTGAACGGAATTTCCATATGACCTATCAATCCCTAGGTACGTGCTTAAGAATGAAACATTTGTCCACACAGAAACACAAATATTCAAAGCAGTGTTATTCACAAAACTCAAAACATGAAAACAACCCAAATGTCCATAAACTGATGAATAGATAAACAAAATGTGATATATCAATAAGCTGGAATATTATTTGGCAATAAAAAGCAATAAAGTACCAATGCATGCTACAAAATGGATGCACCTTGAAACAAATGCAGTGAAAGATGCCAGTCACAAAAGATCACCTATTGTAAGATTTTACTTATATAAATTGCCCAGAATAGGTAAATCTATGGAATCAGAAAGTAGACTAGGGTTGCTAGAGGCTGGGAGGTCAGGGGGAAGGAAATAACTGCTAATGGCTTTCAAGGTTTCTTTCAGTGGTAATGGAAATGTTCTAAAATTAGATTGTGGTGGTGTTTGTTCAATTATGTGAGTATTCTAAAAACCATTGAACTGTATACTTCAAATAGATGAATTTTATGATATGGAAATATATCTTGCAACATAGATATGTTAAAAGATAACAACAACAATCTCAAAGTTGCCAAAGACTTAAATGAATATAGAAAAAAAGGGAAGGAAGGATGGAAGAGAAAGTTGTCACCCAAACAACATATGCTGACATAATGATGCTTACAATTACAAATTTTCAAATGCATGAGAAAGGTATTAAATCATGATTTGAACTTTATCCTACTAAGCAGAATCAATATTTTGTTCATTCAACAGTCCTTTTTGAGGATCTACTACATACCAGAGCTTGTATCATATACTGGAGAACAATCATGAATATCTTAGTTAAGTATGGGGAGAGACTTGTCATGATACAGACAAAGTCTTTATCTTTAAAGTGCTCATATAGTGAAGGAAACTGTCCAATAAACAAATAATTATAAAACCCTATGATACATGCAATAAAAAAAGCCTGTAGAGAATGCCATAGAAGCACAAGGCCACAAATTGCCTGGAAGGCACTGCTTATCCAGAAAAAGAGATTTTGTACCTGAAGAGAGAATAGCGCAGAGAAGCATGAAAAAGGGAGTATGTTTGAGGAAGAGTGGGAAATTCAAAGTTACTGAATATAGTGATGAGGTTAAGCGTTAGAAGAAGTCATCTGTTAAAAAGCCTTACCTTTCCTGTGAGGGTTATTTGAACTCTATCTTATTGGCAAGGAGAGCTATTCAAGGCTTTTAAGATGGTGAATAGCATTATTAGGTATGTGTTTTGAAATAACAATCTCAGGGAAATGTGAAGGAAGGTTCATGACTAGAGTTAGGGTAGAACTGAAAGGATCAGAAGGATCTGGAAGCTGTTTAGCTAACGAGATGAAAAGGACCTGAGTTAAGGCAGCAGAAGTGAGGATGAAGTGGGGATGGCTCAAGAAAAATTTAGAAGTGGAATGACTGGATTAATAACTGACTTCTGAGGACAGGGGTGGAATCAGATCATATGGTGGGCAAGGGATAAACAATGGTTATTTAGCTTGGGCATGAATTATGGGATTTAGAGCAAGACTTAATTCCTCATTTTCCTTTTAAGAGCATGTTTTGCAAATAAATGTCACACACATATCTGTGTTCAATGGTTCACCTGCTTGTTTGTCTACCTATAACACTTTGCTATACTGTCTCTACTTATTTGACAGAGTATAAGCAAATAAACACTACACCAACAAATTAATTGCACAAGCACATACTTGGCACTGTGCTAAATACCTTATACATACTACTTGATGCAATACTTTATGTTCTTATTGCTCAGAATGTGTTTTACACAACAGCCGTATCAGTACCACCTGGGAGCTTGTCAGAAATGTGGAATCAAGATCCACTCCAGACCCACTGGATTGGAATCTGCACTTTAACACACACTAAAGCTTAGAGGTTAAGTAATATCACACATTGGGTTCCCTGAGAAATGGAGACAAAGAGAAATTTTTGAGAGAGATTCTTGGGATTAATACCAGTGAAAAGAAAGAAGGAAGAAAGGAAGAAGGACTGGGCAGGTGAAGGTAGGCTGTGATGGTTCTGAGGAATTACTCAGCTGACTCTTCAAGTAGTACTGCAGTTGTCTTGAGTAGCAGTGAAGGGGCCAGAGCTTCATACTCTTGCACTGATTGATCACTGAATTGGTGGTCTCCTGGAATACAGTTATAACCCTACATGAGAAAGTTCTCTTCAGCTGAGGAAAGTCCTGAAGAGGGTGGAGAGTTGCAAGCAGTATTCCCAGAGGTTGAGGGAATAGAATAAGCTCTTCATTCCAGGAGGATGACACATGACAAGATCCACCACAAGTAACATTCCAACATTGCCCCATTAATAAGGAGTGGAGCTAAAGTTTCAAACTCAGTTTTAACAGATTATAGATTATAAAGCCTATTGATTAGATTAGCAATTCCTGACCTCTAAATTACTTATTAACCCAGCTCGTATCTCTAGCCCTGCTTCTTCTCTTGTCTGCAGAGAGTGTGAACACAGTCAGGTAGGTGAATAGTTGCTAGGCTAGGAACTGGGTGCTCTGGATGAATCAGGCCAGAGGGCTGAGTTTCTTCTCATGCCTAGAAATACGTCACTTGGAAAAATACTGTCACACTTCTTAGAGCTGTCCACCCCAAGGAACTATGATGCTAACTTAGCTCATCTCTTCTGATAAGCACACAAAGAATAATATATGTGTTTATGTTTGTGTGTGTGTGTGAGGATTTTTTTTTTTTTGTTCCTTTATCATGAGAAAATTTCTTTTCTCTTTGAAGCTTCCTGAATTGCTATCTGTAGCACAACTCAATATGTTTGTGTGAAGTTTCTAAACATCTTTTTTTTTTGGAAGCAAAATAACACTTCAATGTTTATTTTTGAGTCTTTCTAAACCCTGACTTTGAAGCACCTTATAAAGGCAATAATAGCCTGGAGTGATAAAGGCCTTTGTAGCTCAATGACTCAGAGTTCTTGAGGATATTAAATGTTACTCCAACATCTGGACAAAGAGGGATCTACAGATGAACACAGGGCAATAAATTAAAAAAGGGGAAGCCACTACAAGCAAAAGGAGATATTGGAGTTTGCTGTTCAATTATATTTTTATTGACTGATATTAGAGTGATGGTTTTAAGACAAAGCTTTGTAGCAAAAAAATTTTTGATCATTATTTATTTGCTTCTCTGATTTGTGAAAAGTAAAGTGGAAAAATGATAATCCAGGCTTCTAAAAGTATTTTAAAATATATTAGCATAATGTATTATAGTATGTGAACTAAAAACAAAAGGAAGGTGCTTTTTTCTCCTATATATTATGACTCTAAATATTTAGAAATGATCCTTCTGTGAAACTGAGAGACATGGGCTGAAGACTGCATTCAAGCTTAGATTTTCAAGGCCAAATGTTTCTAGGTAATTGTCTAACAACTCTTTGCCAGCCTTAGGCATTCAAAAACCACACCTGTTTAAGGGCGGGAGGTGCAGGAATATCCCATAAGTATTCCCATAAGAAGTGTCACAAAATATGGAATTCAAGTGTACTAAGTAAAGCAAGAAACCCACTTAAAGATGGCAATATATAAGAAAAAAATACTTTGTAACAGAAAAATTAGACAGCACTGTTTTACAGACAACTGAATCACTATCTTTATATTTAAATAATACATTAATAATACATTGACTATGCAATTCATCAGGCTTCCCTCATAATTCAGTTGGTATATCATCTGCATGCAATGCAGGAGATCCAGGTTCGACTCCTGGGTCATGAAAATCCCCTGGAGAAGGAAATGGCAACCCTCTCCAGTATTCTTGCATGGAGAATCCCATGGACAGAGGAGCCTGGTGGGCTACAGTCCATGGGATTGCAAGAGTTGGGCACAACTTAGTGACTAAACCACCACCATGGAATTCATCTGCAAGGTTGGATTTTGGGAACGGAACAAGTGTGAAAAATCAGATAAGCCCATTTCTCATTCAGACCTTCTACTGATTTCCATAGCAACAGCATTTGGAGCATCAGAGTGAGCATGAGCCTCTGAAGCTGGTTTGAATCACAGGTCCACCATTTACTGACTGGGTGACCTTGGCCCAGTTACTTACTCTTTCTGTTTCAGTTTCCTCATCTATAACATGGAGTTGGTAATAAATTCTGCTTCACAGGGTTGCTCTGAGAATTTGGTGAGTCACTTATAAAATATCTAGATAGTGCCTAACCCCTGATAAATGCTATGTAAGTAGTTTTGAATAAATAAATAAACTGTAGGTATAAACTTTTCCCACTAGACATGCGTTCTGATTTCCACAAACGTGATGGACATGAGTTTGAGTAGGCTCCGGGAGTTGGTGATTGACAGGGAAGTCTGGCGTGCTGCAGTCCATGGGGTCGCAGACAGTGGGACACGACCGAGCAACTGAACTGAACTGAACTGATATACACCTTGAATATGGCACATACCAGTCTCTGCTGTGTGTAGTAGAATATAGATTTGTCTCTTCTGTTATATGCAGACCCCTCAAACAAATATGCTCAAGGTCATTGAATATATTATATTTGTAACTCTGACATGAGCATGGTTTCTAATTCATAGAGGTATATTTGTATATGGTTTTTAATAAATCAATAAACAGAAAATATGCATGCTTTTCTGTTTTGTATCTGTGAGGATAGTAGAAATGTATTCTTTTGGTGAGAGAAGAAAGTATATTTTCTCTAATCTTTTGTCAGATTTTCTTCTTTATGTGGTCCCATGCTTATTCAAAAGAGAATAGCTTCCTCTTCTTGCTTTTGCAATCATTTTGAGAAATGTTTAATGTCAATTCAAACAAAGAATCAAGTCTGGCTTTCGGAATACACATTGAAATATCGGTGGCTGAAGAATTATTCCACAACCAACTGCCCTGGCTACTTAACCCCATGCAAGAGTTGAGAGTGGCTTTCACCACTGAGAGCCTTCTAATTGTTTTGTGTGTGTGTTGTTTAGTTGCTAAGGTGTGTCCAACTCTTTTGTGACTTCATGGACTGTAGCCCACCAGGCTCCTCTGTCCATGGGATTTCCCAGGCAAGAATACTGGAGTGGGTTGTCATTTCCTCCTCCTCCAGGGGATCTTCCCAACCCAGGGACTGAACCCATGTCTCCTGCATTGCAGGTAGATTCTTTACCATTGAGCCACTTGGGAAGCCCTGTGTATGTGTGCATACATGCTTAAACTTGAGGGCGCATGTCATGAGTGGCTAGAAACAGTGTTACATGGAAAGCCATTCTTTCACTGGATGGAAAATGAATGGTCACACTCAGTTGATTAGTCCACCTATGATTCAGGAGATATTACCGAATTTTCTGTTAGAGAATTTGACTCTAACTTCCTATTTTTAACAAGTTATGTTCCTTGTGTTTTTCAAAAAATCAAATAGATCTACTGGAAATCACCTGAACTGAGAGAGAAATTTTTATCTTGTGGAACAGCTCAAACAATATAAGCAGAAACCATTATCTAATTACCTATAAGAAGAAAATTGATTTTGTAAAACTAAGGCTTGGTATTATGTATAGCATTTTTTTCATATAATAATATAAATTTGTTCATATTTGAAAAACAGTAAGTAAGGAAAGAGATGCAATGTTCTTCTAAGCGTATAGGAAAGATCTTTCATATATGTTACATACTCATTTTACTCACCTATAACACACATAACACTCGTAACACTCAATATTAAAAAACAAACTAGTGAAAGACACTTGATGGAATACTATTATCAATGTTTAACTTTGAAATGAAAACACTGAGGTTTAAGATGCAAGATTAACCATTATCAGTTACAATTAATATACAATGTAGATGCTAGACGACATTACATAATAAAAACTTACATACCCCAGGTAGCACTTGCAATGCATTATTATCCATCCACAACTCCCTTAAATTTTGTATTTGATCCAGAACTTCAGGCTGGGGGAGAAGTAGGGAGAAAAAAGAAAGGAGAAGAAAACTAAATTAGTCTTTCTTATCACAGTATAAGATGTAATTTATTGGATTTGAAACTTTTATTTGGGAATCCAGTGTTAATGCTCTAAGAAATTTCAAGTTTAACATATCTCTTCTAGCAAAACTGGTATTCCCTGAGGTAGCCAACCTATAACTGATGTAGAAACCATTAGAACAAGAATAATAAAAGTTAAAATCTATTACTCTCCCTTAACACTATTCTCTGCAGTATTTATCAATCTCTGTCTTTTTCACTAGAGTATAATTTTTTGAAGGGCAGAGTAATATTCAGTTTTTAATCCCTGTGTCCCCAGATCCTCATTGTTTGCCATGGTACTTGGTAAACAGTAGGTTTTTATCATAACACCATACACACAAACATCCTCTGCTCCATGATGCAATAATAGTATAGGAGCTTCCCAAGTGGTACAATAGTAAAGAATCTGCCTGCCAATGCAGAAGACATCCTGAGTCAGGAAGAGGCCCTGGAGAAGGAAGTGGCAACCCATGCCAGTATTCTTGCCTGGAAATTTCATGGACAGAGGAGCCTGGTGGGCTATAGTCCATGCGGTTGCAAGGAGTTTGACACAAGTGAGTGAATGAACACACACACACACACACACAATAATAGTATAAGACCCACTCATTTCTTATCTTTTCATTTACTCAACAAAAAACTATTTGTTGAATAATAGGGAGGCCTACTATGCAAAACATACAATGCAGGATCCACAGTTATTCAAAGCTAGTCCCTGCCTTGAAGTAGCTGAGGAGCTAATTGGGGAAATAAATGTACATAAATAACAAAATCACAAGGCATCATACAAGGGAAAAGAATAATGTAGAGAAGTTTAGAGAAAAAAAAGAGACAGAATATGATCAAGAGGTAACATACTGTGCATAATATATACTTTAATTCCAGAATTAGAAGCTGTCTCTAAATTCTATCTCCTAGGAAGCAGACTATTCAGAGGGTAGGCTGCTATTGCTGCCAGCATCATTTCTTGATTTATGATGACCTCTTTCTGATTTCTTTCCAGAAATTATCTCCCCTGATCCCACTCTAAGGCCACCTGCTTCCCTTGAAGTTGATTCCTTTTTTTCTCTCTTTTTAACCACTCCAGGGAATTGACAATGGCCGAAACTAATTACTGCAGTGTATTCACCTGCCCACAGGGTTTGGCTCAAGGATCCATTCAGAGCAGATAAGAAGCAATGATTCTCTGACTGTGTTTTGTCCTTGTTTAGTTGCTAAGCTGTATCTGACTCTCTTGTGATCTCACGGACTGTAGTCTGCTAGGCTGCTCTGTCCACGAAATTCTCCAGGTAAGAATACTGGAAGGTTGCCATTTCCTTTTCCTGGGGATTTTCCTGACCCAGGAATTGAACCCATGTCTCCTGAATTGGCAGGCGGATTCTTTACCACTGAGCCACAAGGGGAGATGTCTCTGACTGAGACTTGGGGAAAAGACTCTTGCTCTTGTCTGCTGGATTTGAAACTGGAAGGGTACAGTTCTGGGGGCTTCAGGCACGAGGTAAGAAGGAGAGCCTGTTTGAATTGAAAGATGGATCCTGGTGGCATCATTTAAGCTTAGAATTAAGCCACACCTGGTTGTTAGTCACTCATTTGTGTCCGACTCTCTGTGACTCCATGGACGATGGCCTGCCAAGCTCCTTTGGAGAACTCCGTGGAGTTCTCCAGGCAGGAATGCTGGAAAGGGTTGTCATTCCCTTCTCCAGGGGATTTTCCTGACCCAGGGATCAATCCCTGGTCTCCAGCATTGCAGGCAGATTCTTTACCGTCTGAGCTGTCATGTTAAGTCAGATTTTTTTTTTTGTCTCCAACTAAAAAAAATTATCACTAAAATAAGATACAACCATAGTTCAGTAAAATTTGAGACCTGATAAGGAAAGCTAGTATATTTGATAGGATATCCAGTGGAAAAGAATGGAATGGTATCAGTGTTACTACTGGACTATTGATAATTATGCTGCTGCTGCTGCTAAGTCGCTTCAGTCATGTCCGACTCTGTGTGACCCCATGGACTGCAGCCCACCAGGCTCCCCCGTCCATGGGATTCTCCAGGCAAGAACAGTGGAGTGGGTTGCTAATTATGGGTCAGTACAATACACTTCAGAGACTTCTGGACTACTTTGGAGATAAGTTTCTGATGCCTTTAGCCTGCAAATGCAATGGAACATGGTGCTATTCCTGAGAGAAGTTTCATTTGTAACAAGGATCAAAATCTAAAGTTTCAACTTGGAAAATAGTTAGGACTACATGAGGAAGGTGGAGCTGGATTTTTGTATAGGAAAATATTCCCACTATTGCTTAGCTCATGGGGAACAGGGAGTGAACTACTCCATTGGAAAACTCTGTCTCTGTATCAGTCATATGGCATAATTTTTCTAAGCCCAGGCATCATGCAGACTTTAGGGGAAGAGAAAAAGTTGCATACCTTAGTTCAACACAAGTTTATGGAATAAGACAGAGGCTAGTGTATAAATTTGAAACAATGAGCATTATTCAGGAAGTCTAGCTGTGCTGTGGTAACAAATTAATCCTGAAATCTCAGTGGCTTAACAAATAGGATTACTTACTCTTCCTTCATGTTCATTGTGGGTTTCTGACCCCCACCAACCAGTCCTGTGTTACCACCAAATCAAGACTTTCAGAAGAATCAAAGCAGGGAGAGGGAGTATGAAAAACTAGCTACTGCCCTTACAGATCTCAGGCTGGAAGTGACAATCACTTCTTATAGCTCATTGTCTAGAACTGTTTATACAGCCTGGACCTAAGTTTAGGGAAGGCTGGGGAATGTAGGAGGAATTCAAGGAATATTGGGTGACTACTAAAAGAGTCAGACACAACTTAGTAACTAAACAACAGCTGCCCTTGCCACACAGTGACACCCTATGAAAAAAAAATGACAAGAATGAAGACATAGTACTTTCATAATTTAGTTATCCATTAATTTTATAAGTGTTTATTAAACAGCTTCTAAGTCCAGGTACTTCACTAGAGTCATAATATGTGCTATGATCTTTGCCTTCAACAAACCCCCCGTGTATTTTTTCTAAAAATATAAAGAGAAAATTTGTGAATTGGGAATACATCTCCTCTTGGAAATCTGTATCAGGTCAGAGCAACAGTTAGAACTGGTCATGGAACAACAGACTGTCCAAGAAGGAGACCCATGGTCTATTTCTTGAACGAAACATATAAAGAGCAATTATGTGACATGGGAATACAAAGAAGGAGGGGTCTATAATGCTATAGTATCAAGGGAAACCGGACATGGATTCCTGAAGCTGAGATGAGAAGGAACTGGTCAGAAGAAAGGAGAGGAGAGGAAGCATATTTTAACCAGAATCAGAGTGGTGAGAAACAGCATGATGTATGCAGGGGAACCATAGGGGAACACAGCATATGCTTTACTGAATTGTCAAGTTTAAGATGGAGTAACTAGTGTAAGCAGCAGAAAATCAGGCTAACAAAAGAGGGTAGGGTCTCTCAAGGCCTCACCTTTTGGTAGGGAGATAGGAATTTATCTTTTGGGTCAAGGAGCATCACTAAAGGTTTTCTAAGAGGAAGTGATATTTTATATTTATCACTCTGTGTGCATGCTAAGTCACTTCAATAGTGTCCGACTCTGTGCGACCCAATGGACAATAGCCCAAGAGGCTCCTCTGTCTATGGATTCCCCAGGCAAGAATACTGGAGTGGGTTGCCATGCCCTCCTCCAGGGGATCTTCCTGACCCAGGGATCAAACCCATGTCTCTTATATCTTTCACATTGGCAGGCAGGTTCTTTATCATTAGCGCCAACATCCTTTTTGAAAAATGAAAAGAAGGAGTCAGAAAAGTTTATTAGGACTAGTAATAAAGAAATAATGAGAAATAAAGAGAAGTTGGATTCAGGAGACCTTTACCAGATGCATGTCCCCCACTTACACAGCATATGATACTGACAACTATGGAGGTGCAGAATATGGAGGTAGGAGTAGATTTATAAAAGGGATTGGATATGTTTTTTAAAAAAATTTATTTATTTTTAATTGAAAGGTAATTGCTTTATAATACTGTATTGGTTTCTGCCATGCTATGCTATGCTATGCTAAGTCATACATCAACACAAATCAGTTACAGGTGCACATATATCCCCTTCCTTTTGTATCTCCTTCCCACTTTCCCCTCTGGAACCTCCCTCCAATCTCCTACCCCTCTAGGTTGTCACAGAGCACTTAATTCAGTTTTGATCACGATTAGCTTTAGGTTCCTGTGAGACACAGATGGACACGTCCAGAAATCAGTTGGCTATTAAAATCTGAAGCTTATGGGATAGATCTGAGCTAAGGATGTTCGACTTAGGTATTTTGTGGAAATAGAACTCTTGTGGATGAGCACCCTATGGGGAATGTGAAGAGAATCAGACCTACAGGTGACTGAGGAAGGGACACTGTGGATACTCACACTTGAGAGTTGAAAACAGGAAGTGTCACTGGCAAAGCCCGCTAAAAATTTCCAAGAAATAAAAGTAGGATCTTGGTAATAAAATAGAACCTTTATTCCTTTGAACTTCACTTCTCATAGGGCGCCACCCACAGAAGCCTTGCCCCAGGCACTTCAGAACAGAGTTTTCTAGTGTAAAATGGCTGTACCAGTTATGTTGAACACCTCATACTGGGACATGTGCAGAGACACTGCTTCTGGCATTGTGATATGGAGCCTAAAGCAGCACATCTGTGCCCTCGAGAGCATGTGCTCTAGAGTGTGAGCTCCACCTCTTCATTCCCTGATCAAAGAGTAAAACTTTCCTTTGCTCCTGAGCTGAACTCAGTCTTGTTCTATTGGCTGGAAGGACACCAGGCAGGAGGACCCTTGTTGGGGTCCAACTGGAAAGGGTCAGTAACAGAAGAGCAAAATACAGAAGAAGGCAAGAAGAAATGGAGTCCAGGAGAGTAAGGGCTTATTAAAGTCCAATGAACAGAATTGTATTAAAATAACGAAGTGAAGAAGAGTATCATACGTGGGAGAGGTGTCTGGTAAAATAAAAGATGAAGATGGGAACTCAGTTTTGGAAATAGTAACATACTGGTAAACTTAGTGATAGTAATTTCATGAGATAACTATATTACAGTGGGTTGAAGGTAAATAATAGGCAAATAAATGGGGACAGTACAGATAGATTATTCTTTGTAAAGTCTGGGTGAGATGAGAGGAGAGAAACTGAGGACCTAGGAAGAACTTGAGGAAGATGAGGAGAAAGAGGAAGCTGACAGCAAGATGCTAGATGAGAATGGTTCATACTGGAATCGTCTGAGGGGAGCCAAAGAAGAAACTGAGGGGAATCGAAAGAGCTCTATCAATGATCACTGTTATTTTAACTTTTGGGGGAGCCAGGAGGGAGACTGACAATCTAGGAAAAAACAGAAGAAGGGATTTCAGGTTTCCATGAGGCCAGACAGAGTGTAGTAGGAGTGAAGGATTGAGAGAAGTAAAAGAATAAAAAATTAGAATGAGAGAGCAGAAGTTAGGAGGTCAAGATTGCTGAAGTTGTTTCAGGCAATGACAGAATTCAAGCCGTAACCCTGGGTATTATGACACACTGGTGTGTGTGGGCAAGGGAGAATGCTGTGGAAACATAAGACCTTGCATGACCTCTAAGGCTCTGGGTAACCTTTGGTGGACTACAAAGCTTGCTCCCTTGGCTGTGCCAGGTAAGGTGAAAGTGAAAGTTAGCTGCTCAGTCATGTCAGACTCTTTGCAACCCATGGACTGTAACCTGCCAGGTTCCTCTGCCCACGGTATTTCCCAGGCAAGAATACTGGAGTGGGTAGTCATTCCATTCTCCTATAGGTTCTTCTCAACCTGGGGATGGAACCCAGATCCCCTGCATTGCAGGTGGATTCTTTACCATTTGAGCCACCATCAGGTAAAGTGTCAGATAAAATTGACCAATAATACCTCTAAAATATCTCTCATGCTGGGTTCTTCTGGGGACTCTAGGCATCTAAGACAACTTGGACAGGTATTATTGATGCTAACCTATATTTCTACTTTATTTCAAAAGTTCCATTTAATTAACTTAATAACATAATATGGTAACAGTAGTCCTACTTTACAGATGAAGACTCTGAAAATCATTTTCTGGGGAAATTAGAATAGGTGGATAAGGGTTGTGTAACTGCAGCTGGGATCATAACTCAGGTCTCCTGGTTCCAAAGATGACATCATGTTACAGTTTAAAACTGAAATTCTGAAATAATGAAGAATGCTGGTGATCACAAATGCCCAATAAAGAAAGTAAAGCATATGCTGGATTTCTAAAAAACAGATAATGTTTTCATTACTGGATGTTATAATAAAATGTGTCACAGAGGAAATCTCAACAACTTCCTAATAAAAGAAGAGACCAAATATATTTAGCAGATCAATACATAACCTTGCTGAAACAACATAAAGATGCAATGATAGCTCATGATCAATAGACAATTTTGAAATGGATCTTGGAACTAAATTAAATGGCTTTCACCCAACCTAACACATAAATTGCTTTTTATTCGTACTATTTGATTTCATTCTCAAAGTCAATTGTTTTCATTAAAAATGAGTGAATTAACTAAAGAATGGCTTGGCATACCTCATGCTCATGAAGGAGTTGTGAACTGGACACTCACAAAACTCCTTTAATGATTATAAATTAGTGTAGTATTTTAGGAAAACATTTTCAAATATGTATCTCATGTTATGAAAATGTTCACATTGGTTTTGGGGCAGTTATTGTACTAAAGTTATCTGAAACATAGAAAAACCTTATTGCAGAAAATTTTATTATAGGATAATTAATAATATTAAAAACTTAGTCATACTTTAAATAAACAACAGCATAAGAAAAGAGATAACCAAATTATGATAAAATCATAAGTTGGTACAGTGTACAACAATGAGAATGAATTATCTATATTTTTATGTACAATATACCTTGCAAATAATATTGAATGAAAAAGCAGGTATGGAAAATTTGTATAACACAAATCAGCATAGATTTTAAAGTGTTGCTGCTGCTGCTAAGTCACTTCAGTTGTGTCCGACTCTGTGCGACCCCAAAGACGGCAGCCCACCAGGCTCCCCTGTCCCTGGGATTCTCCAGGCAAGAACACTGGAGTGGGTTGCCATTTCCTTCTCCATTTAAATTGTTACATATTTATAAATACATATACATACAATAAAAGTAGTAATATATAGAAAAGATGCACACAAAATTAAAAATAGTAATTGTCCTGGAATTGGAGTAGGACTAGGAGGGAGACTTTTACTTGGGGTCTGTTGTTGTTCAGTCACTCAATCATGTCTGACTCTGTGACCCCATTGACTGCAGTGTGTCAGGCTTTTCTGTCCTTCACTATCTTCCAAAGTTTACTCAAACTCATGTCTGGGAGTCGGTGATGGACAGGAAGGCCTGGCGATCTGCAGTCCATGAGGTCGCAAGGAGTCGGACATGACTGAGAGACTGAACTGAACTGAACTGATGTCCATTGAGTCAGTGATGCCATCCAACCATCTCACCACTGTTGTCCCTTCTTCTCCTGCCCTCAATCTTTCCCAGCATCAAGGTCTTTTCCAATGAATCGGTTCTTGGCAAAAGAACCTTCAGGTGGCCAAAGTATTGGAGATTTAGCCAACTTCAGGTGGCCAAAGTATTGGAGATTTAGCTTCAACATTAGTCCTTCCAATGAATATTCAGGGTTGATTTCCTTTCAGATTGACTGGTTTCATCTCTTTGCTGTCTGAAGGACTCTCAAGAGTCTTCTCCAGCACCACAATTCAAAAACATCAATTCTTCGACACTCAGCCTTCTTTATGGTCCAACTGCTATATGCATGCATGACTACTGAAAAAACCACAGCTTAGACTATATGGACCTTTGTTGGCAAAGTGATGTCTCTTTTTAGCTCACTATTTAGATTGATCACAGCTTTTCTTCCAAGGAGCAAGCACTTTTACATTTTTCCAAGGAGCAAGCATTTTTACCTTTTTCCAAGGAGCAAGCATTTTGTGGCTGCAGCCACCATCTACAGTGATTTTGGAGCCCAAGAAAATGAAATCCTTTACTATTTCCACTTTTTCCCCTATTTCCCATGAAGTAATAGGACCAGTTCAGTACAGTTTAATTGCTCAGTCGTGTCCGACTCTGAGACACCATGTACTGCAGCATGCCAGGCCTCCCTGACTATCACCAACTCCTGGATTTGACTCAAACTCATGTCCATTGAGTTGGTGATGCCATCCAGCCATCTCATCCTCTGTCTTCCCTTTCTCTTCCTGCCTTCAATCTCTCCCAGCATCAGCGTCTTTTCCAATGAGTCAGTTCTTCACATCAGGTGGCCAAAGTATTGGAATTTCAACTTCAGCATCAGTCTTTCCAATCAGTCCTGAATATTCCTTTAGGATGGACTGCTTGGATCTCCTTGCAGTCCAAGAGACTCTCAAAAGTCTTCTCCAACACCACAGTTCAAAAGCATCAATTCTTTGGTGCTCAGCTTTCCTTATAGTCCAACTCTCACATCCATGCATGACTACTGGAAATACCATAGCCTTGACTAGATGAACCTTTGTTGGCAAAGTAATGTCTGTCTTTTTTAATATGGCATCTAGGTTGGTTATAAATTTTCTTCCAAGGAGTAAGTGTCTTTAAATTTCATGGCTGCAGTCACTACCTGCTGTGATTTTGGAGCCCCCAAAAATAAATTCTGCCACTGTTTCCCCATTTATTTGCCATGAAATGATGAGACCGGATGCCATGATCTTAGTTTTCTGAATGTTGAGTTTTAAGTCAGCTTTTTCATTCTCCTCCTTCACCCTCATCAGGAGGCTCTTTAGTTCTTCTTTACTTTCTGCCATAAGAGGGGTGTCATCTGCATACTTGAGGTTTTTGATGTTTCTCCCATCAATCTTAATTCCAGCTTCTTGGTCTACATTGTTTTTATTTCCTTCCCCCCTACATCTAACTCAGATATAAAAAATAGTTAACAATTGTTCTTTTCAGATGGCAGTTATTTGATATATTACTTTGTAATTTTTATATTTGCTATCATTTTTTAAAACATTAGAAAAAATATGGTAAAATCACAATTATTTTTTTCTTCATAGGCATTTTTTCTGTATTTTCCAAATCCTATAGTATATTGTTGTTGTTCAGTTGCTAAGTCATGCCTGATTCTTTGTGATATTGGCATTAATTTAATAAAAAAGTTAGAGAACATTTCAGTGTCTTGTCTTACATTTATACTTACCTACACCAGTATAGTATTAAGTGGTCTTATTTTTATTAGTTGAAGTGATCTAAGAAAATGGTTATATCAGTTTTAACATAAATAGAACATATGGTTTCCATTACTACAACAAATTCCAAAAACTCCTGTCACGTATATGCAGTTTACTCTGTTCTCTTTATTTGACTACAGGTGTTACTTTTATTCCACTAATTTGGATAATAGACTTTGATTATGTTTATTTATACCTCTATTAAATCTTTTCTTCCAATAAGGCTAAGAGAAATGTTCACTGAAAAATATAACATCTGACATTTATCTAATTTTTATCAAAATTAAACTAGGGAACTTTAAAATTTAAAAAAGAACTTTGCATTTGAAATGTCTTTAAATTATTGAGATTATCTAGCAGGTATTGTAGTCACAAAAAATTGTTATTCTCAGAAATAATGCAGAACAGGAAGGCAACATGGAACCTGGTTCAAAATGCTGATAATACACAAGAAAGTGATTTCTCAAATCAGTACATGTAAAATATCCAATGCAAATTAAAAAAATTATATTCCAACCAAGGTGACCCAATTATGACACTTCATTGAGTTATCTGTTGTTACATTCTTTCTAAATTTTGAGATCAATATTTCAAAGTATTATTTACTTTTTACTTTATCATTTTTGCTTGATATTGTTAGAGCTTGCATTTTGCCAAGGAAGCAGGGCTTCCCAGGTGGCTCAAGTAATAAAGAATCCCCCTGCCAATGCAGGATCCCTGGGTTGGGAATATCCCTGAAGATGGAAATGGCAACCCACTCCAGTATGGCAACCCCTGCTCCCTGGGCAGTCCGTGGGGTTGCAAAAAGTTGGACACAACTGAGCACACATGCCCCTCAAAGGCAACATGACTGCATTTTAAGAAACTTTCCCTCATTTTCCTTCATTTTTTAATTTCACAACACACTTAGCTTCCCTGGTGGCTCAGATGGTGGCTCTGCCTGCAATGTAGGAGATCCTGGTTCAATCCCTGGTCAGGAAGATCCCCTCGAGAATGGGATGGCTGCCCACTCCAGTATTCTTACCTGGAGAATCCCATGGATAGAGGAGCCTGGAGGGCTACAGTCCATGGGGTTGCAGAGTCAACATAACTGAGTGACTAACACTTTCACTTTAGCTTATTACCAGCTCTATAGTTCTCACAACTGGGAAATCTTTTATTTATGAATTCTATGATGTACTGTTGAAACTCTTTCTGATACACAAAACTGAATAACTAAAATTATTCAGCTCTTGATGACAAACCTGCTTGTTCATTCTCTCAATATTTCTGTTGAAAATGCCTTTAGACTGTTTAACTTCTTCAGTTAACTTCTCTGGAGATAAAAGGTTAGCTCCATATGGTTGAACATACTTCCAGTTTATGTTAGTTTCATGTTTCTCAATTTTATTTCAGATGCCACTCCTACTAATATGTTCATAAATTTTAAAGTTTTGGTTTAAATGTAACTACTATAGTTAGGTAACATGTAGAAAATATTTTTATATTTTAGAAATTATTGACTGAATAAATAAGTATTCTTAACAACAATAATAAAAATGCATGGCTGAGAAAATAAGATTAAGTTGCAATTAATTAAAACATTTCAGCCATAAACTATTAGGACTATTATACCAAATATATGAGTGTAATACATTCATTTAAATATTCAAATCAATATATTAATGGCATGCAGGAAGTAATCCACAGATAACATGATGTTGAGAGGGAGACAATCCATTAAGTCACTGAATTAGTTTCCAAAATAATCTGAAATATTAGAAGATTCATTAATTCATTTGTTTATAAATACATTCACTAAAGAAATGTTACCTATGCCATGAAAAGAAGGCATTTTATAAAAGTCTCTGGGATTACAATACAGACTGTTACAGGATTGTTTCTCCATCTTTTTTGTCAATGTCCTGTTCCAAATGCAACATATGTTGGTTTTTCCCCTCTAAGTTACTAAACATTAAGTGTCTTCAACAAAGCAGAATTTATTCAGAATATCTGGAAATGATTCCATAGGAGAAATGGCTAAAATGCCTCAAACTGTTGGACTGAAGATATAGGTGTTAAAGATTCCCATCTTTGAGGATTATCCAGTGGAGCTATTCCAAATCCTGAAAGATGATGCTGTGAAAGTGCTGCACTCAATAGGCCAGCACATTTGGAAAACTCAGCAGTGGCCACAAGATTGGAAAAGGTCAGTTTTCATCCCAATCCCAAAGAAAGGCAATACCAAAGAGTGCTCAAACTACCGCACAATTGCACTCATCTCACACGCTAGTAAAATAATGCTCAAAATTCTCCAAGCCAGGCTTCAGCAATATGTGAACTGTGAACTACCTGATGTTCAAGCTGGATTTAGAAAAGGCAGAGGAACCAGAGATCAAATTGCCAACATCCGCTGGATCATCGAAAAAGCAAGAGAGTTCCAGAAAAACATCTATTTCTGCTTTATTGACTATGCCAAAGCCTTTGACTGTGTAGATCACAATAAACTATGGAAAATTCTGAGAGAGATGGGAATACCAGACCACCTGATCTGCCTCTTGAGAAATCTGTATGCAGGTCAGGAAGCAACAGTTAGAACTGGTCATGGAACAACAGACTGGTTCCAAATAGGAAAAGGAGTATGTCAAGGCTGTATATTGTCACCATGTTTATTTAACTTATATGCAGAGTACATCATGAGAAATGCTGGACTGGAAGAAACACAAGCTGGAATCAAGATTGCCGGGAGAAATATCAATAACCTCAGATATGCAGATGATACCACCCTTATGGCAGAAAGTGAAGAGGAACTAAAAAGCCTCTTGATGAAAGTGAAAGTGGAGAGTGAAAAGGTTGGCTTAAAGCTCAACATTCAGAAAACGAAGATCATGGCATCTGGTCCCATCACTACATGGGAAATAGATGGGGAAACAGTGGAAACAGTGTCAGACTTTATTTTTCTGGGCTTCAAAATCACTGCAGATGGTGACTGCAGCCATGAAATTAAAAGACGCTTACTCCTTGGAAGGAAAGTTATGACCAGCCTAGATAGCATATTCAAAAGCAGAGACATCACTTTGCCAACAAAGGTTCGCCTAGTCAAGGCTACGGTCTTTCCTGTGGTCATGTATGGATGTGAGAGCTGGACTGTGAAGAAGGCTGAGCGCCGAAGAATTGATGCTTTTGAACTGTGGTGTTGGAGAAGACTCTTGAGAGTCCCTTGGACTGCAAGGAGATCCAACCAGTCCATTCTGAAGGAGATCAGCCCTGGTATTTCTTTGCAAGGAATGATGCTAAAGCTGAAACTCCAGTATTTTGGCCACCTCATGCGAAGAGTTGACTCATTGGAGAAGACTCTGATGCTGGGAGGGATTGAGGGCAAGAGGAGAAGGGGACGACAGAGGATGAGATGGCTGGATGGCATCACTGACTCGATGAATGTGAGTCTGAGTGACCTCCGAGAGCTGGTGATGGATAGGGAGGCCTGGCGTGCTGCAATTCATGGGGTCGCAAAGAGTCGGACACGACTGAGCGACTGATCTGATCTGATCTGATAAGGAAGAGGGGCTGGGCTTATCCTCTATCCCCAGATCAGAACTAGAATCCATGAGGAAAGTTGCAGGAAAGTAGATGTAAGTAAGCATTACACAGGAGTGATTTTTTCCAATTCGATCGGTCTAAATGAAATAATCTAATTTCCTTTAGGAGATAGTGACTCTTCTCTCAAAGGAACACTTAGCTCCTTGAGAAGATATAAATAAAAAAGAACAAAACAATAACAACGACAAAAGCTCATTTCTATTGATCACTTGGGATAGTAAGGCACTTTTAAAAATGCGTTTACATAGATTATTCTCCTTCAATCTTCACAGTTATTATTAGACAGGTGGTACTATCATTGGACAGGCAATATGCAGAATGATTAAGAACATAGTTTCAGGAGCTAGACAGAGTCCAGATCCAGGCTTTATCACTTACTTGCTTTCAAATATTTGCTCATGTTCTTCTTCTGCAATAGGTGGAAAACAGTAGTACTCCCCACACAGGGTGATAATGAGGAACAGTTGTGATAAAACATTTCAAATACATAGAACAGTGCCTGGTTCTAAGTGTTAGGGCTCAATGCTCAGTCAGTGTTAGGTCTATTCCTATTTACAGAAAAGGAAATTTGGATATAAAAAAGCAAATTACTGTGTCCAGAATTAAATGACTAATATACAGGGAAGGCAAGAGCATAATCTTGAAGTAAGATATGATAAATAAGGTTCAAAAGGAGAAGAGTATTCCAGAGAAAAGGTATGGTTTTCAACTACTTGCCTTTAGAACAAAGGTGCCAAAGGAGATTGGATGCTTAAGACAGACTTGTTTGATAATTTAATTTAATAAATTAATGTAATAGTTTAACTTAACAATTTTACTCAGAAAATGTTTATTAAGAGTCTATTATGATGTGAGAGTTGGACTGTGAAGAAGGCTGAGCGCTGAAGAATTGATGCTTTTGAACTGTGGTGTTGGAGAAGACTCTTGAGAGTCCCTTGGACTGCAAGGAGATCCAACTAGTCCATTCTGAAGGAGAACTGCCCTGGGATTTCTTTGGAAGGAATGATGCTAAAGCTGAAACTCCAGTATTTTGGCCACCTCATGCGAAGAGTTGACTCATTGGAGAAGACTCTGATGCTGGGAGGGATTGGGGGCAGGAGGAGAAGGGGATGACAGAAGATGCTATGGCTGGATGGCATCACTGACTTGATGGACGTGAGTCTGGGTGACCTCCGGGAGTTGGTGATGGACAGGGAGGCCTGATGTGCTGCGACTTCATGGGGTTGCACAGAGTCGGACAGGACTGAGCAACTGAACTGAACTGATGAGCCCAGGACTGGAGAAAGAGTAGTAAACAAAACAACCAAGTCCTCATGAAGATAACATTCTGATGTTTCATGTTTACTAGGCTGGTTCCTACAAAATGTTAGCAACTAGGCATGGCAAACAATTCTAGTTTCATGACTTCCAATTTAACGCACTACCCATTACCTAGATTGCAAACCTTAATGACCTTGTCCAAGTCTAAATTTAAGAATGAAAACTGAATAACACATGCATTCTTGTCTCATAATTCAAATTGATTTTCTTGCTTTCTTTCTCAAAAGACTTCCTCCGTTCTCTATCTACAATGCAACCAGTAGGCCATTTCACTGTGTCCCCTTTTGCAAGGCCCACATACCTTGACTGTATCAGACAAAATGACTCTCATCTGACCCTTGCTTACTTCTCAGGCTTTTCTTTCACAGTACCCTCAGTTAAAGAGAGCCTCAAGGAAAAGTCAACTCTTTGCTGTTCTCAAAGGTATCAATCTTTAGTTTGCAATTGGTCTTTGCAAATATTGTTCTTTAAGCCTGTTCACCTGATCCCTGACTGGGTTAAGTCCTTCCTTCAATGTTGGTAAGCCTACTGTAGCTCTTTGTAAATTACTGTGTGAACTCTTTGAATCACAGAATTGAATTTTGTTCACCTCTGCATCTCCAATTCCTTTCATGGTAATCTGTGCAAGGTAGTGCTTCAGAAAGGAGTATATCAAGGCTGTATATTATCACCCTGCTTATTTAACTTACATGCAGAGTACATCAAGCAAAATGCCAGGCTGGATGAATCACAAGTAGGAATCAAGATTGCTGGGAGAAATATCAACCACCTTAAATATGCAGATGATACCACCCTAATGGCAGAAAGCAAAGAAGAACTAAAGAGCCTGTTGATGAAGGTAAAAGAAGAGAGTGAAAAAGTTTGCATAAAACTCAACATTCAAAAAAATAAGATCATGGCATCTGGTCCCATTACTTCATGGAAAATAGATGGGAACAATAGATGGGGAAACAGTGGCAGATTTTATTTTCTTGGGCTCTCAAATCACTGTGGATGGTGACTGCAGCCATGAAATTAAAAGATGCTTGCTCCTTGGAAGAAAAGGTATGAGAAACCTAGACAGCATATTAAAATGCAGAGACATCACTTTGCCAGCAAAGGTCCATAAAATCAAAGGTATGGTTTTTCTAACAGTCATGTATGGATGTGAAAGTTGGACCATAAAGAAAGCTGAGCTCTAAAGAATTGATGCTTTTGAGCTGTCGGTCAGCAGGGAGATCAAACCAGTCAATCCTAAAGGAAATCAACCCTGAATATTTATTGGAAGGACTGATGCTGAAACTCCAATACTTTGGTCACCTGATGCGAAGAGCCAACTCATTGGAAAAGACCCTGATGTTGGGAAAGATTGAAGGCAGAAGGAGAAGAGGACAACAGAGGATGAGGTGGTTGGATGGTATCACTGACTCAATGGACATGCATTTAGCAATCTCTGGCAGATGGTGGAGCACAGGAGAGCCTGGCGTGCCGTAGTCCATGGGGTTGCACAGAGTCGGACATGACTTAGTGACTGAACAACAACAACTTTCTATGCTTCTAGTTCACTTATTCCAACACCCTAAAACTCCCTAACAGCAGTAATTGATAGATCACTGATATTCTAAATTTAACCATTATTTGTCTATGTTTCCTTATCATGCTGAGATTCATGATAAATGTTCCATCATTATAAACAGTTTCTTCTCGCAAACATCACTTGGCAGATATGTCCTCTTTTGTCACGTTTAGCTAAATGAGCTTAATGTTCATTGCATCCAACTTTCTGCTTTTTCTGCTACTGTACCAAGATTAGTTGGAGAAAATCACACTTTGTTTGATTAATTTTACTTTAACTTGATGACAAGTACATGAAAAGGGGACCACATACTGACAGGTGACCCTATTTCTTTTCACTGAGAAGTTACTTTTCATCTCTCTGAAACTATTTCACAGTTCTGCAATCTTATATCCTTCTCATACCCCAGCTCATAACACCCTGTTGTTCTCTGAAACAAATGAACAAGCAAACACGTGATCTGAGGTGGATTTATTCCAAAGGAAATGAAGCTTTTGCTTCAGGCCTCCCACACACATAGTTAGAAAAATTTGCAGAGGAAAATATTTTAAAAACAATTACCTAAGATTCCTGTCATTTGATACATAGATTTTCCGTTCATCATACTTCCTATGGTATAACATGGCACAATTGGGCTTGGGTTTAGTTGAAGTTAAGTTGGGGATACACTTACTTTGGGTTTAGGGCAATATGTTTCTGTGTTCTGTAGTCATTTCTGGAGTTTTTTTTTCACTAAGCACCTCTGGCTCTTCCAAATTTGTGACTTCCTTTGTCCATGTGAGCTCTGGATTATATATCTCCTCCCCCCCCCCCTTTTTTTTTTTTTGTCTTTTCAGGGATCTAGGCCTAGAGTAATCTTTTTTTTTCCGCTACACAACATGAATTTTTCTGTCTCTACTAGGTGACTTCCAGCAGCATTCAAACATGCTTTAGTTTGTCTCATCATTTAAAAAAAATACTATTCTCATTGCCCCCCTGGTCTCTTCCATCTATTTTCCATTTCTTTGCTTTTCTTCACAGAGACACTTTAGAGAAAGTTTGGCTACTTTTTTTACCTTTGCTTTCTTATCTCCCATTTACCCTTGAAGCCACTGTGGTATGTTACTGAAAATTGCTCTTGTGCTAGTCATCATGAGCTGCATTTTGGGACTGGGGTCCCTAAATCACAGTTACATGATTCTGACTTTGTATTTAGCTACTAAAGTCAGAGGAGAAAAGGAAAGATATAAGCATCTGAATGCAGAGTTCCAAAAAATAGCAAGAAGAGATAAGAAAGCCTTACTCAGCGACCAATGCAAAGAAATAGAGGAAAACAACAGAATGGGAAAGACTAGAGATCTCTTCAAGAAAATTAGAGACACCAATGGAACATTTCATGCAAAGATGGGCTCGATAAAGGACAGAAATGGTACAGACCTAACAGAAGCAGTAGATATTAAAAAGAGGTGGCAAGAATACACAGAAGAACTGTACAAAAAAGATCTTCATGACTCAGATAATCATGATGGTGTGATCACTGACCTAGAGCCAGACATCCTGGAATGTGAAGTCATCACTATGAACAAGGCTAGTGGAAGTGATGAAATTCCAGTTGAGCTATTTCAAGTCCTGAAAGATGATGCTGTGAAAGTGCTGCACTCAATATACCAGCAAATTTGGAAAACTCAGCAGTGGCCACAGGACTGGAAAAGGTCAGTTTTCATTCCAATCCCAAAGAAAGGCAATGCCAAAGAAAGCTCAAACTACTGCACAATTGCACTCATCTCACACTCTAGCAAAGTAAAGCTCAAAATTCTCCAAGCCAGGCTTCAGCAATATGTGAACCGTGAACTTCCTGAGGTTCAAGCTGATTTTAGAAAAGGCAGAGGAACCAGAGATCAAATTGCCAACATCTGCTGGATCATGGAAAAAGCAAGAGAGTTCCAGAAAAACATCTATTTCTGCTTTATTGAGTATGCCAAAGCCTTTGACTGTGTGGATCATAATAAACTGTGGAAAATTCTGAAAGAGATGGGAATACCAGACCACCTGACCTGCCTCTTGAGAAATCTGTATGCAGGTCAGGAAGCAACAGTTAGAACTGGTCATGGAACAACAGACTGGTTCCAAATAGGAAAAGGAGTACGTCAAGGCTGTATATTGTCACCCTGCTTATTTAATTTATATGCAGAGTACATCATGAGAAACGCTGGGCTGGAAGAAGCACAAGCTGGAATCAAGATTGCTGGGAGAAATATCAAGACCCTCAGATATGCAGATGACACCACCCTTATGGCAGAAAGTAAGAGGAACTAAAAAGCCTCTTGATGAAAGTGAAAGTGGAGAGTGAAAAGGTTGGCTTAAAGCTCAACATTCAGAAAACGAAGATCATGGCATCTGGTCCCATCATTTCATGGGAAATAGATGGAGAAACAGTGGAAACAGTGTCAGACTTTATTTTTCTAGGCTCCAAAATCACTGCAGATGGTCATTGCAGCCATGAAATTAAAAGATGCTTATTCCTTGGAAGGAAAGTTATGACCAACCTAGATAGCATATTCAAAAGCAGAGACATCACTTTGCCAACAAAGGTTCGTCTAGTCAAGGCTCTGGTTTTTCCTGTGGTCATATATGGATGTGAGAGTTAGACTGTGAAGAAGGCTGAGTCCTGAAGAATTGATGCTTTTGAACTGTGGTGTTGGAGAAGACTCATGAGAGTCCCTTGGACTGCAAGGAGATCCAACCAGTCCATTCTGAAGGAGATCAGCCCTGGGATTTCTTTGGAAGGAATGATGCTAAAGCTGAAACTCCAGTACTTTGGACACCTCATGTGAAGAGTTGACTCATTGGAAAAGACTCTGATGCTGGGAGGGACTGGGGGCAGGAGCGGAAGGGGACAACAGAGGATGAGATGGCTGGATGGCATCACTGACTCGATGGACGTGAGTCTGAGTGAAGTCTGGGAGTTGGTGATGGACAGGGAGGCCTGGTGTGCTGCGATTCATGGGGTTGCAAAGAGTCGGACACAACTGAGTGACTGAACTGAACTGAACTGAACTGAATTAAAGTCAGAACATAAAGGAAAAGTAGAAAATCAGGGAAGAAAAACTATATTAAACGTAGAAATGAAAAACTTGTATTAAAGGGACAATTGATTAAAGAAAATTTTATTGTTGTAAGTATTTTCAAGATACATAAATAATTTGCAGTTTCCAATGCAGTTTAAAATTTCAGAGTAGTTGGGTGATATTTGATTGTTCATTAATATAACAATTGTTTATTAATTGTTAATTAATAAACAATTAATATAAATGTAATTATGATAGACTATATAATTTTTATGTTATACCTCTGTTTTCTATCTCTTATTAATGTTTGAAATTCTGAAAATATGAACATATACTTTAGACACATCATATTGTATAATTCATATATTCCTATGAGATAATCTATGAAAATATTTAAAATTGTTTTCTTTCTTCTGTATCAGATAAATATTTTTTTTCCAATTTAGTTGTTTCACTGAATGAAAAACAAATTTGAATCACTATTCTTTCTTTATCACTGTTAGTAACTCCCCAGTGTGGATAATTTACAAGCAGTGACAAAGAAATGTTTTTAATGAAACTGCTAAGATGTATGTAAGAATCTATATATAGAATTAGTCTTATTTTCTATAGATACTGGGAAAATTCTTTATATATTACTACTTGATGACATTATTGGATTTTACTTATTTAATACTGTCAAAGTTAGTTTATTTGGCAAACCAATACCTGAAATCTGTTTACACTGTTAGTTCCACACTTGTGAGCTTCTGGAGCAGGGCTTACATTTCTGAATTCCTAACACTTATCATGTGATTAGTCACTCGGTCTTGTCTGACTCTCTGGGACTCCTTGGACTATAGCACCCCCCTCCACCCCCCCACCCACCCCGCCAGGTTTCTCCATCCATGGGATACTCCAGGCAAGAATACTGGAGTGGGTTGCCATTTCTTGCTCCAAACACTTATCATAGCAGTGTGCTTATTGCATAAATATCAGCAATGACCCTTGAAGGTCATAAAAGTTGTACTGCAAAACTGATGTACCTTCTGAATGATAAAAGTCCACTTCTATTCAGAGTAATTTAAATGTAATTAAGAATTTAAATTCTTTGAAAATTGGTAATCAGTATTTGGTATATAATATAATTAGTTTTCTTAAACTTTATAAAGCCCAATTACTTGAACAAAAAATAACAGAGAAATTATGTCACCAGTCTGCTAAACAGTCAGAAATGCATCAAATAAGAAACTGGATTGTCAGGTATGCATGCCTATCTTTTCTGCCCAAAAGCCAGTAAGTGATAAGGCAGATCATTATTTTTACATCACTTGAAGTGAGAACTTATATTAAAAACTCTAAATTCCTCCATGTGAAGATCCTTTTCTTAAGTGTTTCATAGCCAGAGTAGCTCATTCAGATCAGATCAGATCAGTCGCTCAGTCGTGTCCGACTCTTTGCGACCCCATGAACCGCAGCACGCCAGGCCTCCCTGTCCATCACCAGCTCCCGGAGGTCACTCAGACTCGCATCCATCGAGTCAGTGATGCCATCCAGCCATCTCATCCTCTGTCGTCCCCTTCTCCTCCTTCCCTCAATCCCTCCCAGCATCAGAGTCTTCTCCAATGAGTCAACTCTTTGCATGAGGTGGCCAAAATACTGGAGTTTCAGCTTTAGCATCATTCCTTCTAAAGAAATTCCAGGATTGATCTCCTTCAAAATGGACTGGTTGGATCTTCTTGCAGTCCAAGGGACTCTCAAGAGTCATCTCCAACACCACAGTTCAAAAGCATCAATTCTTCGGCGCTCAGCCTTCTTCACAGTCCAGCTCTCACATCCATACATGACCACAGGAAAGACCATAGCCTTGACTAGGCGAACCGTTGTTGGTAAAGTAATGTCTCTGCTTTTGAATATGCTATCTAGGTTGTTCATAACTTTCCTTCCAAGGAGCAAGCGTCTTTTAATTTCATGGCTGCAGTCACCATCTGCAGTGATTTTGGAGCCCAGAAAAACAAAGTCTGACACTGTTTCCACTGTTTCCCCATCTATTTCCCATGTAGTGATGGGACCAGATGCCATGATCTTCGTTTTCTGAATGTTGAGCTTTAAGCCAACCTTTTCACTCTCCACTTTCACTTTCATTAAGAGGCTTTTTAGCCCCTCTTCACTTTCTGCCATAAGAGTGGTGTCATCTGCATATCTGAGGTTATTGATATTTCTCCCGGCAATCTTGATTCCAACTTGTGTTTCTTCCAGTCCAGCATTCCTCATGATGTACTCTGCATATAAGTTAAATAAACATGGTGACAATATACAGCCTTGACGTACTCCTTTTCCTATTTGGAACCAGTCTGTTGTTCCATGACCAGTTCTAACTGTTGCTTCCTGACCTGCATACAGATTTCTTAAGAGGCAGATCAGGTGGTCTGGTATTCCCATCTCTTTCAGAATTTTCCATAGTTTATTGTGATCCACACAGTCAAAGGCTTTGGCATAGTCAATAAAGCAGAAATAGATGTTTTTCTGGAACTCTCTTACTTTTTCCATGATCCAGCGGATGTTGGCAATTTGATCTCTGGTTCCTCTGCCTTTTCTAAATCCAGCTTGAACATCAGGAAGTTCACGGTTCACATATTGCTGAAACCTGGCTTGGAGAACTTTGAGCATTACTTTACTAGCGTGTGAGATGAGTGCAATTGTTCGGTAGTTTGAGCACTCCTTGGCATTGCCTTTCTTTGGGATTGGGATGAAAACTGACCTTTTCCAATCTTGTGGCCACTGCTGAGTTTTCAAATTTGCTGGCATATTGAGTGCAGCACTTTCACAGCATCATCATTCAGGACTTGGAATAGCTCCACTGGAATTCCATCACCTCCACTAGCTTTGATCATAGTGATGCTTTCTAAGGCCCATTTGACTTCACATTCCAAGATGTCTGGTTCTAGGTCAGTGATCACATCATCATGATTATCTAGGTCTTGAAGCTCTTTTTTGTACAGTTCTTCTGTGTATTCCTGCCACCTCTTCTTAATATCCTCTGCTTCTGTTAGGTCCACACCATCTCTGTCCTTTATCGTGCCCATCTTTGCATGAAATGTTCCTTTGGTATCTCTGATTTTCTTGAAGAGATCCCTAGTCTTTCCCATTCTGTTGTTTTCCTCTATTTCTTTGCATTGATCACTGAAGAAGGCTTTCTTATCTCTTCTTGCTATTCTTTGGAACTCTGCATTTAGATGTTTATATCTTTCCTTTTCTCCTTTGCTTTTCGCTTCTCTTCTTTTCACAGCTATTTGTAAGGCCTCCCCAGAGGAGTACTCCCCAGAGTAGCTCATTAGATGTAGGCAAGAAGAGTCAAGAAAATACCCATTCATGGTTGGCTTCCAAAGTTATCCTGATTTCAAGTTTTAGCAAGTATGAAATGTTAAAAGTGAGTTATCACCATTATATCCTTACCACTTAGGTCTCTGCTTAATAAATATTTGTTAAATTATAAAAGAAAAAAACTGTTACCTAGTAGAAGTGAGAGAGTCAATTCCTAGGCAGGTTGATAAGAAGTCTGGGAGTCCCCAGGGAGAGATGGGTCTGGGGTTCTCAAGGAGGAGGAAAGGACAAACTCTTTTTTTCTTCTCTACATTCTCTAGTCTTAGTCACATGAATTTTTTTTTTTTTTTAAGCCCACCGATGATTACACAACAAACAACTCAGTTTAAACTCTGTACTAGGACTTAGGAGCAGCAGCAGCAGGGATTATATAACAACAATGTCTCCTGCTTGAGGACAGTTTCTCCTTCCTGAAAACCTTCTGGCTAATCCTGTTATCTTAAAATGTAAATTATGGGAGTGGGTCTAGTAAAATCTTTATAACCTTGAGACATTCTTTTGATTTATTGTAATAACTAATTTAAAAAAGTATATAACTCCCTTGCTAACACTAGTAAAGGGTCACTCTGTCCCCCTTCTGATATCTATGTCAGAAGCTTTCTCTGTCCCTTTTCTTACTTTAATAAAACTCTGCGACACAAAAGCTCCTGAGTGATCAAGCCTGGTCCCTGGTTTGGAAATTCTATCTTTGGAGATTATGAATCTGACATCTTTCTCTGTAAGCTATGTGGTGAAGTAAAGTAGGTTAAGTATGTGTTTCCATTTCTCAAATGGGAAAACTAAAGTGCCACAAGGTTAAATCTATTTATTTGTAAATATTATAACTGTCCACTTTTGAAAATTTAACAAGTACTTTCTGAGCACTTACCCTCATGTCCAGCTCTCTGTTATGGGATTTAGGTGCGTGTGCACACAGGAGAGGGAAAACTCCAGAGGCTCCTAATATGATTTTAACATTTCATTGTTTCCATATTTGCTTTAAGACACTTTAAAAGTCTTGGTTTTATTTTTCTCTGCACAAATTCTATCATGTGAACTATAACAATAAATTATATATATTTTTAATAGTTTCATAAAATAATTGAATGAGCCATCACTAGGGTGCATTAATATGTCAGTAGAGGTCTACTTCAGTACACCCAAATTATTCTTATGGTTCTGTGTTGAATCCTTTATTAACCCCCATTTGAGGGCTAATTGCTGCTATGCACATAATTTAGTAAAATTATAGTATTTATTGGGGCAATCTACAAGGATAAAGTTATGTAATTTGAAATTACATGCTCAATTGTTTTGCTTGTCACTATAAAAATTTTGGTATGTTTTATCAGACAAATTTTTCTATTACAAAGGAGCAATGAATTTTCAGGGTATAACTCAAATCAATTTATATTATACCAACTTTAAGCAAGAGACTTTCTTATCTAGATAATCTAGCCTAGTATTTGTAATTCTGTAACTCCCTGAGTTGTCCTCACATACTTACACCTTACTTACCCAGCTTTGTACCCTCACTTTTGTGACTCCGTCTCAATGTATGTTGCAGTCACTCCTCATGCTCCATTCTGCCCAAAGTGCTTTTCCTTCTTTTCTTTGCCTGGCTAATTTCCAGTCATCCCTTAGATTTCAGCTCAAGATCACTCCTTGAGAAAAGTGTTTGTATGGCCAAACTCCATTAGGTGATCCTCAATACTTGTCATGGCTGGAATTTTACATTTCTGAGTGCACTAGATTAATATTTGCTTTCCTCATTACATTATCAACTTCACCAGGGAGGAACTATCTCTTTTTTCACTCTATTTTGGATACTGGGAGTCTGACATAGTGCTCAATAAATGTATTCATCCACCACATTTTATTAACCACTTAACGTACTTCAAGCATTGTGCTTAGTGTGGGGGATATGACAGAGAATAAAACAAAGTCATAGAGCTACATTCATTCATCCAAGAGTTATTGCATAAAAGGATGAATAATGACTTGTTGATACTAATTATTCCATATGAACCTTTCTTCTGTGTAAGAATGAACCTGTGTTTCATGCACATGCTTTACCATTAACATTTTGTGTACAGTGCTTTGCAAGTAGTAGATTGCTAATAACCATTTGCCAGCTTGACGAGTAAACTAATGTCCCATTGGATTAATTATGATGTATAGGTTAATGCTGGCTATGTCACAAGAACAAAGGACTATATTTTAACTGCAAATTCATTATCCTTTTTGTAACAAGTTATTCTCTTCATGTGTGAACATAATTATTTTTAATAATAACATATCACTATTATGGTTATTTAATATTCTAATTCATATTAAGAAGTCAATAAGGAGTATTGCTAAAATGTAAATTCCGACAGACATGTGAAAAAAGTTTCCCAGGCTTCAACTTGTAACATATGCTATGGTCTATTTTTTTTCTTTTTCATATGGAGTTGTGAACAGATGCTTGGGCAGGTTAATTCTGTACTAAATCTTTTACTTCTACATGTGCATGGACGTGGATGCTTGCCAAGTCAGCACTGTAGCTCCCTTGTTGGTCATTAATCACATCAAAACCACTTATTTTTGCTATTATTAAATTAAAATGAAAATGAGAGTTCTGCTAACAAAGGCTTATGTTATATGGTGAAGAGGCAGCCTCATCTCTCATTCCTCTGCCACGAGAACCTTTGCTCTTGTTACACTAATGTAATAATCAACCCTCAACATGCTTGCACTTCTTCATCTTTAGCTACTCTTGTGATCATATCAATTTCCTGGCCAGGTTGCTCTCTCCCCTCCCCATTCATCCAAAACCAACTCATTCTTCACGGCCTAGCAAATCCTATGCCTTAGGAAAAGCTTTGAAAAATTATAGCAACTATCAGCCAACCCATGAACACACATCACTTCCACAGTTTTTGAGATTCTACTGTGTTCAAATAAACCAGCCATATACTTAGGGGAAAAGGGAAGATTACGTAGTCACATGTCTTTCCCCTATGATGCTATAGTTTAAGAGAGAAAAAAAGTCAGCATTCTTCCAAAAAATACTTACTGACTGGTGACCACTTTAAAATTTATGGTGGATAAGATTCATCTGGAGAGCTTGATACAGTGTAGATTCTTGGGCTCCACATGAAACCCACTCAATCAGAATTTCTGAAAGTGTGACCCCAAAGTAAAAATGTTGATGGTAATCTGAGCATGCTTCTCTAATATACAATTCTTGGGCAGATGAATGTACAGATTCTCTGCCCCTAAGGAGCTCACAATCTAGTTAGGGCAAGTGGTTAATTGTAATGCAAATCAAATATTATGTAATTATTACATTAAAAATAGAACAGGCTTGTGAGATAGTTTTAGTGACCCTATGGGGGTGGAAAGAATCAATAGTACTGGGTACACTAAAACTACAAATTAGCCTCATTGGGTTCTGAGGGATTAAAATCCTTTTGAAGACAATATTCACCAAGCAGTGGAGGAGGCAGAAGGAAGGGTGGTGTTCTGGAGCATGCATCTACATGGATAGGGACAACTAAGACATAAGAAAGTAATGAGTGCGGTGGAGATCTCCTTAGAGAGGGATTTATAGTGGGAAAGATTATTTCTTGCTAGTAACATCAGGAAATTTTTGAGGAGGTGCTTCACTGGAACTGGGCCTTGAGGAAGAGTAAGATTTACAAACTATAATATAGACATGAGCATGAAGGGAAAGCAAGATATGCCAGAAGGAAAATCAGTACAAGCAAGGACACAGAAGCAGAAAAGCAAGCTGCACACAGGGAGAATAGCAAGCAGTTTAATTTGGCTTGGAAGGGGTATAAGAAGGTTAATTTTCTTATAGTTGTAGATTTAGGGAAATAGTTGAGGAAGGTAAATTAGACTAGATCTTAGGGGACTTTGAGTATTAGACTTCAGAGTAGCATTTATTCCTTGGATGACTTATTTGATATTTAATATATATTGTGTGTGCAAGCTAAGTCACTTCAGTCACATCCAACTCTTTGTGATCCTTTGCATTGTAGCTTACCAGGCTCCTCTGTCCCTGGGATTCTCCAGGCAAGAATACTGGTTCAGTTCAGTTCAGTTCATTCACTCAGTCATGTCCGACTCTTTGTGACCCCGTGGATTGCAGCATGCCAGGCTTCCCTGTCCATCACCAACTTCTGGAGTTTATTCAAACTCATGTCCATCGAATCAGTGATGCCATCCAACCATCTCATCTTCTGTTGTCCCTTTCTCCTTCTGCCTTCAATCTTTCCCAGCATCAGCATCAGGGTCTTTTCCAATGAATCAGTTCTTCACATCAGGTGGCCAAAGTATTGGAGTTTCAGCTTCAGCATCAGTCCTTCCAATGAATATTCAGGACTGATTTCCTTTAGGATTGACTGGATGGATCTCCTTGCAGTCCAAGGGACTCTCAAGAATACTGGAGTGTGTTGCCATGCCCTCCTGCAGGGGATCTTCCCAACTCAGGGATAGGACTCATGTTTCTTATGTCTCCTGCATTCGCATGCAGGTTCTTTACCACTAACGTTACCTGGGAGGCCCATAATACATATTAGGGCCTCCCCGATGCCTCAATGATAAAGAATCAGCATTCCAGTGCAGGAGACACAGGTTTGAATCCTGGGTTGGGAAAATCCCCTGGAGTAAGAAAAGCTAACCCATGCCAGTATTCCTGCCTGAAGAATAGGCAAGAACAGAAGAGCCTGGCAGGCTATAGTCCATCGGGTTGCAAAGAGTTGGCATGACTAAGCAAGCAAGTATATATTTATACATACATACATATGTGTGTGTGTGTTATATATATATATATATTCCGTTTTATAACTTGTCTGCCCAATAAACCTATTTTTTCCTTGAAGGCTGGGGCATGTTTCACACTTTTTTTGAAATTCCTCAAAATGTATGACAATGATAGCACACAGAAGGAGTTCAAAATATTTCTGCTGGCTGATTAAGAGATTGGTTTTGTTCTCAGAAGGAAAGATTTCATAATGTACAGGAGGGCCATATACCACTGACAAAACTTCACTCTGTTGGCTCCATGTTAACCATATGAGAAAATTTTCACCATTGATAATCACAGAGGTCAGGCCATGAGTATGTGGAGGTATTTAAAAATACAATTTTAGCCCATTGGGAACTGTACTACAGATACACACTTCTTTTTCATTTTCTGCACAATAACTAATAATATTTTCTTAAATTTATATTTCTGTCTTATTAAGATAAATAAAAATGTGCACTTGGAATGGAAATATATAGTAATGACTACTCTGTAAAAACAACAGTTTGAATATTCAAAATGTAATGATTGACTGTTGTAGTTTTATTTGGGTTACAAATTTAAGCAAGAAACCTTTTGTATTGCTTTGTTTCACTGGGTTTTTTTTTTTTTTTTAAGTTGACGAACTACCCTCAAATTGTTTATGGATTGAAGAAGCGTCATGAGATGAAGAAAAATCATGATTGCTAATTCACCCCTAATTTGTTAGGCATATAACAAATATATGCCTAAGACTTTGAATAAATACATCAAGACAAAAAATAAATATTTACTGAAAATCTATTTCATGTTTGAAAATACTCTAGTTTCTGGCAAATGCTTTGTAAAACTTAAATTCTAATAAGATCTAGCAGTTTGGTTCAATTGTTCCAATAACAACAATAGCAATAGTAATAATAATAATTAATTATATTGTACAGTATTTTAAAGTTTGTAAAACATTTACATATTTGTTTTGTTATTTTTTTCACAACTGTCTTTCTTTTGGAATTTTCAAACAGTTTTATTTCTATCCATTTCCATAGAGTCTACTATGTCAATGATTCTCAAATCTCTATTGCTAGCTCAGACACACTTACTAAATTCCAGATCTATATTTCTAACTATTTTTTAGGCATCTATACCTATGTGTTCTGAAGGTAATTCAAACTCAGTGTGCTCAGAACTTCCATCTTCTCCTACTCAATTTCCTCCTCTCCCTATTTTCCTCTTATTTCAATTAACACCAACATTACCCACCAAATCACCCCAATTACAACTACACACAACAGATCTGATTCTTCTCTGTTTTACCTACCTCCCCCTATTCATCAGTTCTTTATTTACTGCATCCATGAACTTTTTCTTCATGCCTTCTGTCTCCCTCTCTTAGTTCTGGCTATTTAATTTGTTTACTAAACTATTTTAGTAATCTTTCACTTATCACAGTTTTTAATTTGTTCTTATTTGAAGTTCTGCCTCCTATCACAATTTCTGAAATATAGTTGGTTACAAATTTTTAAAAAAATGTTGATAGTGATTAATTCATCCCTCAGATCAAGGGTGAAATTTAAAATGTAGACTTGAATATCAGATCAGATCAGTCGCTCAGTCGTGTCCGACTCTTTGCGACCCCATGAACTGCAGCACACCAGGCCTCCCTATCCATCACCAGCTCTCGGAGGTCACTCAGACTCACATCCATTGAGTCAGTGATGCCATCCAGCCATCTCATCCTCTGTTGTCCCCTTCTCCTCCTGCCCCCAATCCCTTCCAGCATCAGAGTCTTCTCCAATGAGTCAACACTTCACATGAGGTGGCCAAAATACTGGAGTTTCAGCTTTAGCATCATTCCTTGCAAAGAAATCCCAGGGCTGATCTCCTTCAGAATGGACTGGTTGGATCTCCTTGCAGTCCAAGGGACTCTCAAGAGTCTTCTCCAGCACCACAGTTCAAAAGCATCAAGTCTTCGGCGCTCAGCCTTCTTCACAGTCCAGCTCTCACATCCATACATGACCACAGGAAAGACCATAGCCTTGACTAGGCGAACCTTTGTTGGCAAAGTGATGTCTCTGCTTTTGAATATGCTATCTAGGACTTGAACATACCTCCTACTTAAAAACTTCCAGGCTGTCATTCATGAGATAAATACCAAATTCTTAGCATGACAATTTAGAGTCTGAAGCTTTAACTTCAGTTCATTTTTCTAATCTTGCCGCCTTTTATCCTACAGAAGTGTCTGTATGCCAATTATACCTAACCACTTAAAACCCTGCAAGCCTCTTCTTCTGTTTCATCCATCCATAACTTTCATGAGCTGTTTTCTCTCCCCTACTTACCTTTCAGGTCTTTCTTTACCTTGAATCTCTGTATTTCCCTCTGAAAGTCACTCTTCAGTTCTATTTTATTTTCTATCTATTTAAGCATCTACCTTTTGTCTCTTAATTGTGGTGCTATCATTTGCATTTTTCTTATTAGGCTTGAATTTCTAAAAGGTAAAATTTGTGTTTTATTCATCTTTGTATTCTCAGTCCTTGCAGAGTACCTGCATAAATAGTATAAACATAACGTGAATGAATAAACAGCAAGTGGATTCAAATGTCAAAATGGGTTTATCTCTCATTTTTGCCCAAGTTCCACTGAAGAATTAAAAAAAAAAAAAAAAACAAAGAGAAAAAGTGTTACTGCTAGTAAACAGGAAATGGTAAAACTAAGAAGCCAGAAACTTAGAAAATTCTGTGGAGGATACAAAATAGACTCGATTAAATTAAAAAAAAAATTCAATGCCAATCACCTGTGACTTAATACAATCCAAAAAATGTCCCTTTGGGAAGTCAGAATTGCTTGCTTTCTCTAACAAGTTCCAAAAGTTTGTGTGAATTAGTTCTGGTTTTGAGAGGGAAAACTTGCAGCATTTATTAAAATGAAATATGTATATCTAGTGATCCAGCATTTCTGCCTCTAAGAAACCATTCTTTGCAAGTATTTGCATTTATATGTGAAGAGTTGGTCACTGCATCATTAAAATAGCAAAATATTGGAAATAACATACATGTCCATCAATAGATTACTAATGTTCACCCACTATAGGAAACCACATGTAACTTTTAGAAAAGAATAAAAGATGTACAATACTTGTGATACATTCTTAAGTGAAAAATATGCATATGCATGTGCATATTTGTAAATGCATTAAAAAAAAAAGTGAGATGACAGACATTAAATTGCACCTCCTTCTAGGTAGTGGGACTGGAGTTTGCTAAGGGGGATTTTTCTATTTTTCCTTTTTAACTTCTATATTATAATCATTTTTATAACTTGCTGGGAGTATAAATTGATACAGCCACTATGGAAAACTGTATGGAGTTTCTTTAAAAAAATTAAAAATAAAATTATCGTATGATCCAGCAATCCCATTCCTGGGTATATACCCAGAGAAAACAATAATTCAAAAAGATACATGCACCCCAATGTTCACAGCAGCACTGTTTACAACAGACAGTACCTGGAAGCAACACAAATGTCCATCAATAGAAAATTGATAAAGAAGATGTGGTATACACACACACAATGGAATATTAATCAGCCATAGAAAATGAAAAGCTGGGTCATTTATAGACACATGGATGGACCTAGAGAGTGTCATGTACAGCGAAGTAAGTCAGAAAGAGAAAAACAAATATCCCATATTAATGCATATATGTGGAATCTAGAAAAATGATACAGACAACTCTATTTGCAAAATAGAGATGTAAATGTAGAGAACAAATGTATGGCTACCAGAGGGGAAAGGGAGGAATTGGGAGATTGGAAATGACACATATACACTATTGATACTATGTATGGAATAGATAACCAATGAGAACATACTATACAGCACAGGGAACTCTACTTAATGCACTGTGGTGACCTGAGTGGGAAGGAAATCTGAAAGGAAGAGGATATAAGTTTATATATATATATGGCTGATTCATTTTTCTGTATGGTAGAAACTATGGTAACAACTATACTTCAATAAAAATTAATTTTAAAAAGAGCAATATAAGCAGTTTAACAATTTAAACAAAGAAAATTATCAGACATGGAATAGGAGGGGCTAAGAGCAAAATAGGCCATAGTTAGTCCATAAGGAACAATCAAAGGAGTTCTAGGATAGTAAGGATTAGTACTTAGAGTTATTTCACTATCTGGTTATTTCAATATCTAGTTATTTCACTGTCTGCTCATTAAATATTGGTTCTAATATGATGGGCAGGGTCAGATAGAGAAGACAGTATTTCAACTAACTTCAGGTTGGCACAATAAAAGCAGCAATAAAGTTCCACTATGGTTTATCCTCATTAGTAGTTCTTCCTCAACATCTGGCTAGCAAGTACAGCTTTAGCCCCTAGGAAACCCCTAACCATGGCTAGAAGAGATAGTGGGTTGAGAGAACTCAACTAGACTGCCTCGCAACAGGCAGCTGACCACAGCATTGATTATCCAGGCATAGACTGTAAAATGAAGATATGTCATCTAAATGAGGCCCCTCTGCTGCTGCCCCTTCACCTTTCTTGAAGGCTCCAAATGATGCCTACCTGCTCCCTCACTCATCAGAGTCAATACATAACATCTTGCTTATGGGGAGTGAAGTAGGAAAAGGGAAACAGAATAGCATGAGATAGAATTATTTTATAGTTGGAGTGGTTCAGGGCCATGCTTCTCTTTGGGGTTGACAAGTCTGGCACTGACTCTTGCCAAGATAAGGTCAGTGGGCTAATTAATAATTTATACTGAACTAAAGTTTGAAATTCCCCTAGTAGTACTCATGGCTAATTTGTTTATTGGGACTTATATCTGGCATCATAGGATGAATAGCCTAGCTTGGCTATGTGTACAGAAGGGCATGAAAATCCCACTAGAGACTTCTAGGGAGGCCTCTGAAAAATAAGATTTATCATATAAATCTTGGTGGTTTTATCCAGAGATGCAGGATGCCCTGTGTGAACAATAAGGACTTTGGGAAGCTGTACTTGGAAGGCTCTTGGGTCCCTGATGTTTGCCTGCATTCTATTTTTACTGTTATACTGTATAATTTGCCTTTATTGAAAATCTTGTATGAGAAAGCTCTGTGGAGTCTTGCAAATACTTTCAATTATCTGTGTTGTAAGTTTTGTAATAATCATGAATAAAATATAGCTGTATTAGTTTTTTAGTGCTGCATAACAAATTACTGAAAACCCATTAGCTTAAAGTTACAATACTTTGGTTACCTGATGTGAAGAGCTGATTCATTGGAAAAGACTGATGCTGGGAAAGATTGAGGGCAAGAGGAGAAGCGGGCAACAGAGGATAAGATGGTTGGATGGCTTCACTGACTCAATGGACGTGAGTTTGAGTAAACTCTGGGAAATAGTGAAAAACAGGGAAGCCTGACATGCTGCATTCCATGGGGTTGCAGAGTCAGACATGACTGAACAACAGCAGCAGCTTAAGTCAATATTCACATATTACTTCAGTGTTGTATATCAGATGTCAGGGCATGATGTACCTGGGTTCTCTGGTTAGGCTCTCAAAAGGATAAAAGGGTGGTATTATCATCTGGAGCTTGGCATCCTCTTGCAAACTCATGCAGATGTGGCAGGATTTAATTCTTTGGAGTTGTATGAGGGAAGTCCCTGTTTTCTTGCTTGCTGTCAGCTACTTTCTTGTTGGGGTCACTCTCAGGTCTAAAGAATCCTATATTCCTTGAATATGGCTCCTTCCAAGAGCCCTCTTACACTTTCAATCTGTTTAATTAAAAAGAGTCCATTCCCTTTTTAGGGGATAACCCAATTAGGTCAGATTCACCCAAGATAATCTCTATTTAAGGTCATCTGATTTGGGATTTTAATTACATCTGCAAAATCCCAGTAGCACTGATATCAGTGTTTGATTGAATAACTGAGAGAAGAAGTCTGTATTCCAGAGGGTGTGGATCTTGGGGGCCATCTTAAAATTCTGCCTTTCTCAACAGCCCCCCAGTTGCTAATTTAGCCTGGTAATAACAGACCAGAGAATCATGTTCTGTGGAGCCACAGGAGCAGAAGAAGATTGTTGGATGTGGGGGCCCTCCCTCATTTTACCAGAGCAATCCCATTTTTATCTATTATACACAATTATCATCTGTAGATTTGATGAAGGTGAAAGAGGAGAGTGAAAAACCTGGCTTAAAACTCAACATTCAGAAAACTAAGATCGTGGCATCTTGTCCCATCACTTCAAGGGAAATAGACGGGGGAAAAATGGAAACAATGACAGACTTTTTATTTTCTTGGGCTCCAAAATCACTGTGGATGGGGACTGCAGCCATGAAATTAAAAGATGCTTGCTCCTAGGAAGAAAAGTTATGACAAACCTAGATAGCATATTAAAAAGCAGAGATAATATTTTGCTGACAAAGGTCTGTCTAGTCAATGCTATGGTTTTTCCACCAGTCACGTACTGATGTGAGAGTTGGACCACAAAGACAGTTGAACACAGAAGAATGGATGCTTTTGAACTGTGGTGTTGAAGAAAATTCTTGAGAGTCCCTTGGACTGCAAAGAGATCAAACCAGTCAATCCTAAAGGGAATCAACCCTGAATATTCACTGGATTCATGCTGAAGCTGAAGTTCCAATACTGTGGCCACCTGATTGATACAAAGAGCTGACCCACTGGAAAAGACCCTGATTCTGAGAAAGATTGAAGGCACAAGGATAAGGGAAAGACACAGAATGAGATGGCTGGATGGCATCACCAACTCAATGAACATGAGTTTGAGCAAACTGGCAGATGGTGAAGGAAAGGGAAGCCTGGTGTGCTGTAGCCCATGGGGTCCCAAAGAGTCAGACATGACTGAGCAACTGAAAAAGAACAATAGTCTGTAGAAATAGCTATTGCATTTTATTTATACTTTTTCTTTTGGTAATCACATCTCACCTCATAGTTTTAAAATGTACATATATACTGGTATTTCTTAAAGTTATTGATCTGCCCTGAACTTCTGCCTAGACTCACAGTGAATATCTTCTTGATATCTTCATTTGGAAATATAAGGCATATCAAACTTAAGATTTCCAGAATAAAACTAATATTTCCCTCTAAAATTACATCTTCTATCCCCAGAATCTTTAGCTGGCTGACTGGTGAAGATCTTCCTCTATACAAAGCTAGTCTATACAATGGGAAAGGTAGGTGTTTTTCAAATGTGCAGACACCAAAACAAAGTGTCATAGAACATTAAGAAACAGGGAAATGTGGCTTTAAGAAAGGAACAAAATAAATCTCAAAAAACCAACACTAAAGAATTCAAAATAAATGTCATAAAAATGTTCAAAGAACTTGAAAAAAATGACACATGACAAATGAGTAAAATTTTTTTAAAGAAGAATCAGATAATTAAAAAAGCAGAAATTTTTGAGCTGAAAAATAAAGTAGCTAAACTGAAAAATTCACTGGGCATGTTCAACAACAGACTTGATCAAGCAGAAGAAACAATGAGACATTTGAAACTACATAATCAGAGGAAAAAAAGGAAAAAAAGTTAAAAGAGAGTGAAGAAAGCTCAAGGAGTTTATGGGATACTGTAAAATGTATAAAAAATGCACTATTAAAATATTAGAATAAGAAGAGAGAGACAAAGGCAGAAAGTTTATTTAAAGAAATAATGGCTGATAATTAAAAGTCTACAAAAAACAAATGCTGGAGAGAGTATGGAGAAAAGGGAACCCCCCTACACTGTGGGTGGGAATATAATTTGGTACAGCCACTATGGAGAACAGTATGGAGGTTCCTTAGGAAACTAAAAATAGAGCTAGCACACAATCCAGCAATCCCACTACTGGGAATATATCCAGACAAAACTATAATTCAAAAATATAAATGTACCCCTATGTTCATAGAAGCACTGTTCACAACAGCCAAACCATGGAAACAATCTAAATGTCCATTGACAGATGAATGGATAAACAAGATGTGGTACATATATACAGTGCAATACTACTTAGCCATAAAAAGAATGGAACAATGTCATTTGCAGTAACACAGATGCAACTAGAGATTATCATACCAAGTGAAGTAAGTCATAAGGAGAAAGGCAAATACCATATGATATCACTTATATGTGTAATCTTAAAATACAGCACAAATGAACCTACCTACAAAACAGAAAATAGAAAAAGCAGGCTCACAGACACAAAGAACACACTTGTGGTTGTCAAGGGCAGGGGGACAGGAATGAACTGAGAGTTTGGGGTTGCTAGATGTAAACTATTACCTTTAGAATGGATAAAAAGCAAGGTACTGATTTATAGCACATGGAAATATACATAATATCCTGTGATAAACCATAATAGAAAAGAATATTAAAAAAGAATGTATGTGTGTGTGTAATTGAGTCACTTTGTTCTATAGCAGAAATTGGCACAACACTGTAAATTAACTATGCTTCAATAAAAAATAATATTAAATAAAAAACAAAGCAAAAAAAAAATAATGGCTGAAAACTTCCCAAATCTGGGGAAGGAACTGGACATTCAAAGGTTGAAAAAGGCTATAGTTAAAGATACTGTACTGAATATTTAAAAATTTAAGAGGTTAAGTCTTACGTTATGCACTTTCTTTCTTTCTTTTTTCTACCACAATCAAACAAAACCCTTGCATCTTATATAGTATTCTACTCCGAAGTAGAAATGTCATCTTTTAGTTGCTTTGTCTCAAATCTTAAACTCATCCTTAACTACTCTCCCTTTCACTCCTGACATCCCATCTGTCAACAAATCCTATTGCTTCTACGGAGAGGCAGGTTTACTTTAAACTTAATGAAGTTCAAACTTTCAGGCCTCTTACTTTTATGAACTCCTTTCCAGATCCTGGGAGGCAGCCTGGCAAAGTGTTTACACGGCCATATGTTTTCATGCAACTTGCACAGATCTTTTTTTAATTAAAAAATTAAAAAATAATTCACATACCGTACACTTTATCCTTTTAGAATGTAAAACTGAATGATTTTTAGAATATTTAAAAAGTTGTGCAACTACCATAACTATATAATTCTAGATCACATTCACCATCCCCCTCTTCCAAAGAAAGCCACACTCAGTCTTCTCATTCTTCCCCTCTCCGTGGATCCTGGCAACTACTTATCTGCTTTCTGTCACTGTGAATTTGTTTATTTTGAACAGTTCATATAGCTGGCCTTTTGGCCTTTGCTTCTAGCTTCTTTCATTTAGCATGATGTTTTCAAAGTTCATCATTATCAGTCCTTAATTCTTTGTTATTTCCAAATATTATTTCATTGCATGGGTATACTGTATCATGTTTATCAATTTATCAATTAGTAGACATTTGGATTTTTTTCCATGTTTAGACTATTATGAATATGCTGCTATGAATAATCGTGTACATGTTTTTGTGTGGATATATGGTTTAAATTCTCTTTTGGGAAGTGTGGTAGGGTGAATAATAACTCCCCACAGATGCACACATCCTACTCCTAGGGGCCTCTGAATATATTACCTTACATGGAGAAGGAGACTTTGCAGATCCAATTAATGTAAGGACTTTGATATGAAGAGATCATCTGATTGGCAAAATGTAATCACAAGTGGGAGGGAGATAGGAAGGTCAGGGAAGGTAGAGAAGGAGACGTCATGACAGAGAGAAGTTGAGTGAGGCAAAGAAGGGGCTATGAGCAGAGGAATGCAAGTGGTTTCTAGAAGCTGAAAAAGGAGAGAAAATGGATGGCTCTCTAGAGACTCCAGAAATAACACAGCTCTGATAACACCTATAGAACTTTAAAATAATAATTTAGTGCTGTATTGTAGTATATGTGTTACTTTAAATCACCAAACTTGTCATAATTTGTTATAGTTCCACAATCAGAATTAACTTTGGAATTCAGAAGTCAGTTGGAACAAATACCTAAAAATGCAGATGTGGCTTTGGAACTGGGTAGCGAACACAGCTGGAAAAATTCAAGCTAAAAATTCAGTATCGAGAAAGCCTAGGCTGCCTTGAACATAGTGCTAATAGAAATATGGATGATAATGAACTCTGCTAAGGAGGACTTAGAACAAAGTGAAGAGCATGGTACAGAAAATCTGTGTCTTCTTAGATCTACGGCTAAATTATCATGAAAAGACTGCCAGTAGCAATGTGGATTATAAGGACACTACTAAGGAGGGCTCAGAAGGAAATGAAGAACATGTTGACGTGAAAAATGGAGTAAACAGAATCTCTGTTATACAGTAGCTGAACTGTGTCATACACTCATATGGAAAGCATAACTTGTAGGAGATAAATTTGATATTTAGCTAAAGAGATTTCCAACAAAATTTTGAAGGTGTGGCTTGATCTTTGCTTGCTGATTGTACTAGAATACAAGAAAAAAGAGTAAGCTGAAAGAGTTATTAGGCAAAAAGAAACCAGGACTTGACTTGGTAAATACTCATCCTATTCAGGCTACAAAAAATGCTAAAATGAGGAGATTCACTGCCAGGAAATTGTGCTTTGGAAATAAAGTAGGGGTGTGTGGGGGCAAATTTTTATTAATTCCTTGTAAGGATTAAAGTGCTTAGATAAGTATTTCATGGAACCTGGTAGACATTTTAGCAGAAGCCAAGAATAAAGATGACATTATCCAGGAATTATCTGTAAAGAACCTCTCTTGCACAGTGGAAGAATCCTCAAGATATAAATGGGAGACCCACAGGCTCTTTAGACTGTTGTATCAACAGAAGCACACACAGCATGGGCTGAAAGGAACAGAGAGAGAACAAAATGGAAGAAGACTGTCAGACTCATAAAATTTAAAGGTAGTAAACAGGCTGATAAAGCTACTCCACTGCAAATCCTTGCTTTCCTTTCAGAAACAAGAACAATGATGCAGAGCGTAAAGCTACAGGCACAGAAAAATGAGTCTTGAACCACAGAGGTTATTCTCAGGCCTTGAAACCTCATGGAGTTTGCCTGGGTGAATTCTGAAACTGGTTTTGAATGTAGACTCTTTCTATACCTCCATTCCCCCCACCCCCACCCCCCTTTTTGGTGAAGATATCTATAACTGTTATCCTTTGCCTATCACACAGTCATATTTTGGAAGCAGATTACCTGTTTTCTAGTTTTATAGGTCTACAGATGGAAAGGGATTTGGACCTAGGATAGATTATACCCAGAACTTTACCTATATCTAACTTTTTGTTGTTCAGGCACTAAATTGTGTCTGAGTCTTTGTAACCCTTTGGACTGCATCATGCCAGGCTTCCTTGTCCTTCTTAGATGTCTAACTTAGATGACTTTGATGATGGAATTTGGAATGTTTGAGCTGATGAGATTTAGATGAGATTTTTATACATGGGTTGATGTTGTAATAAGTGAGAATTTTGGAGACCTTGAGTTGGGATGGGTGCATTTTCATGTGGTTTGACATGAATCTGCCGAGTTAAAGACCTTACTGGTAGGCTGAACAATGGACTTCCAAAGACGTCTATGTCCTGATCCCCTGAACCTATGAATATGTTACTTTACAGGACAAAAGAAGATTTGCAGATATGATTAATTTAAAAGATATTGAGAAAGAGATTATCCTGAATTATCTGAGTGGTCCCAAAGAAATCACAAAAGTACTCAGATGAGGGAGGAAGGGGAGTGGGAGAAGAGAAAGAAAGAAATGTAATGATAGAAGTAAAATCAGAGTAGGAGACATAATGACAGATATAGAGATTGAAGTACTGAGAGAAAGGGATCACCAGCCACGGGATGAGGTAGCCTACAGGCATTAAAAAAGATAAGGAATAGATTCTCTCATGAAGTCTCTAGAAGGATCAAAACCCTGACAACACTTTAAATTTAGGACCCCTGACCTCCAGAACTGTAAGATAGTAACTTTGCATTGTTTTAAGCCACTAGGTCTGGGGTTATTTGATCAACAATAAGAAAAATATATGAGTAGGTGCCTAGGCCTGAAATGCTGGGAAAAGGAACACCTTTTAATTATAATTTCTAACCTGACTTCCTTTGTGTTGCAATTTCTCTCGTGACATGTGCTGATGAAATGACCAGAGGCATTTTAGGGAGATATTAATAGGTAAATAATAATAGATTAATAGATAGAATAATAGATTAATAGATAAAAAGAGAAGCAAAAAGCAAAGGAGAAAAGGAAAGATATACCCATTTGAATGCAGAGTTCCAAAGAATAGCAAGGAGAGATAAGGAAGCATTCCTCAGTGATCAGTGGAAAGAAATAGAGGAAAAAAATAGAATGGGAAGGTCTAGAGATCTCTTCAAAAAAATTAGAGATACCAAAGAAACATTTCATGCAAAGATGGGCTCAATAAAGGACAGAAATGGTATGGTCCTAACAGAAGCAGAAGATATTAAGAAGAGGTCGCAAGAATACACAGAAGAATTGTACAAAAAAGATCTTCACAACCCAGATAATCACCAGAGTGTGATCATCACCTAGAGCCAGACATCCTGGAATTTGAGGTCAAGTGGGCCTTAGGAAGCATCACTACAAACAAAGCTAGTGGAGGTGATGGAATTCCAGCTGAGCTATTTCAAATCCTAAAAGATGATGCTGTGAAAGTGCTGCACTCAATACGCCAGTAAATTTGGAAAACTCAACAGTGGCCACAGGACTGGAAAAGGTCAGTTTTCATCCCAATCCCTAAGAAAGGCAATGCCAAAGAATGCTCAAACTACCGCACAATTGTACTCATCTCACATGCTAGTAAAGTAACGCTCAAAATTTTCCAAGCCAGACTTCAACAATACATGAACCGTGAACTTCCAGATGTTCAAGCTGGTTTTAGAAAAGGCAGAGGAACCAGAGATCAAATTGCCAACATCCACTGGATCATCGAAAAGACAATAGAGTTCCAGAAAAACATCTATTCTGCTTTCTTGACTATGCCAAAGCCTATGACTGTGTGGATCACAACAAACTGTGGAAAATTCTGAAAGGGATGGGAATATCAGAACACCTGACCTGCCTCTTGACAAATCTGTATGCAGGTCAGGAAGCAACAGTTAGAACTGAACATGGAATAATATACTGGTTCCAAATAGGAAAAGGAGTACGTCAAGGCTGTATATTGTCACCCTGCTTATTTAAATGTAGAGTACATCATGAGAAACACTGGGCTGGATGAAGCACAAGTTGGAACCAAGATTGCTGGAGCAATATCAATAATCTCAGATATGCAGATGACACCACCCTTATGGCAGAAAGTGAAGAAGAACTAAAGGGCCTCTTGATGAAAGTGAAAGATAATGAAAAAGTTGGCTTAAAGCTCAATATTTAGAAAACAAAGATCATCACATCTGGTCCCATCACTTCATGGAAATAGATGGGGAAACAGTGGAAGCAGAGACAGATTTTATTTTTGGGGCTCCAAAATCACTGCAGATGGTGACTGCAGCCACGAAAGAAAAAGATGCTTACTCCTTGGAAGAAAAGTCACGACCAATCTAGAAAGTATATTAAAAAGCAGAGACATTACTTTCCCAACAAAGTTCTGTCTAGTCAAGGCTATGGTTTTTCCAGTAGTCATGTATGGATGTGAGAGTTGGGCTATAAAGAAAGCTGAGTGCTGAAGAATTAATGCTTTTGAACTGTGGTGTTGGATAAGACTCTTGAGAGTCCCTTGGACTGCAAGGAGATCCAACCAATCCATCCTAAAGGAGACCAGTCCTGGGTGTTCATTGGAAGGACTGATGCTGATTTTGAAGCTGAAACTCCAATATTTTGGCCAATTGATGTGAAGAGCTGACTCATTGGAAAAGACCCTGATGCTGGGAAAGATTGAAGGAGAGAGGAGAAGGGGACAACAGAGCATGAAATGGTTGGATGGCATCACCAACTCAATGGACATGAGTTTGAGTAAACTCCGGGTGTTAGTGATGGACAGGAAGGCCTGGCATGCTGCAGTCCATGGGGTCGCATAAAGTTGGACACGACTGAGCTACTGAACGGAATGAACCTGACTTCATTTGTGCTGCAATTTCTCTCATGACACGTCCTGATGAAATGACCACAGGCATTTTAGGGAGATATTAGTAGATAAAAGAAAGTTGCATGGGAATACCTTTAGTATACATTTCATTGAATATATTTATATAGTTTGCAATCAAGTCTCTATATAGTTAACCTGTTGTTAGCCATCTAGAGTAGAAATATCTTCCAGAAATATTCTGACTGTGTTCATTGTTCAACTCCCATGATCCTTATAAATTAAGGTACAAGGCCAAGGAACGTATTGGAATATGACTATATTCTTTGGTTCTCAGTACCAGATTTGTAGTTGAAGGAAGAAAAACGAGGCTTGAAATATAGGGAGACACAGGTTTTTCCAAATTTGACAATCCTAAAATTTTACAAGGTGTACCGATGGAAAATTATAAAGATAAAACAAATGTTTACAAATTATCAGCAATAAAAACTATGGTAGAGATAAACCTGGGTTAGTTTTATATTATCACAATAGAAAATAATATTACAAAATATTTGTCATGTGAAAAAGACTGTTAAAGACCATAAGACCATCATATTGAAGGGAAAAGGGGTATCGCAGATGTGTGCCATTATGTTATTTTTCTGGATTTAATGATGTTATGACATTTATCAGCTTTTTAAAATTGTATTCTGTTAATTTTAATTTATAATTTAAAATTCAGTTTCTTTTTTCATCATGAGTAAGCATTAACTTTTATACTTGATTATGTATTTGTAATTTTGTGTTATTTTTTGAAAGAAGGTGTTCCTAATTTCCCTGTAGGAGGGCATGGCAACCCACTCCAATATTTTTGCCTGGATAATTCCATAGATAGAGAAGCTGGAAGGCTACAGTCCGTAGGGCCGCAAAGAGACACAACTGAAGTGACTAAGCACGCACATCCCTGATTTACAAGTTCAGATCCTCCTTCTAGCTATATCTTTAACATTTACCCAGAAATCAACTCCTGCTTACCACCACCACTGTTACTACCTCATTCCAGGTCACTAGCATTTCTTGCTTTTATTATTGCAATAACTTTCTAACTGATCTCTTTGACTATACCTTGCTCCACTTTCCATGATACTCAACACAGCAATCAAATTATCCTGGTGTGATATAATGTGGTGTAATTAATGTAACATACTGTAACCTAATGTAACATGACATGACAGTATAAATTTGACCATGGGTTCTACTTGTTCAAAACCTTCCAAAGAGCTTCTACTTTACTCACAGTAAAAGCCAAAAGCCTTGAAATGTCTTCCAGGATTCCACCTCTCCTTGTGTATCTGCCTTTAAATTCCCTCAATTAACTCATCACCTACTCTTCTCACTTACCCTGCTCCAGGCCTTCTAGTCTTCCTGCTGTCCACAAGTCAGGCTTGCTTTCATCTCAGGTGTTTATACTTCCTGTTCCCCTGTCTAGAATGATCATACACCCAGATATTAGCATGATTCATTCCCTCGTCTTCTTTAGGTTTTTTACTAAAATATCACCTTATGTGTAAAACTTCCCTGGCCACCTTATCTAATTATACTCTCCAGACCTATATATGCACACACGCAGACCCACACAACCACACACATACTCTCTCTTTCTACTCTTCTTTCTTTATATTTCTCATTAGTATTTTCCTTGTCTTCTAGTTTCAGTTTGTTGTGAAGGCTGAAATCAAATAAATTTTTGATTAAATTTCAGAAAGTACAGCCCGATATGATATTCAGTATACAAATGTAGACGATGGCATTTTGAATTTAATTATTTCAAATATAGTTTTTGTTAGTTTTAGAGTTATTTGAAATCCCTATTCACAACTCAAGAATATTCTTGTGGGTTTATTACATAATTGCACAATACTCCTATTTTTTGGTAAAGTGTTGACTATAAATTTGTTTTCTTTTTTCACATAATTTATATTGGTTCAATCAGAGAGCTTTTTTTCTTTATCTTTAACTCTCTGGCTAAAACTACTGACAGAATCACCAGGACACTTGATTATACTTAGATATATGCCACTCAGAAAAAATTATTTATGGAAAGGAAAACAAAGCTATCAACAACCTTAGATATGCAGATGATACCACTCTAATAGCAGAAAGCAAAGAGGAACTAAAGAGCCTCCTGATGATGCGGAAAGAAGAGAGTGAAAAGCTGGCTTAAAACTCAATATTAAAAAAACTAAGATCATGGCATCCAGTCCCATCACTTCATGGCAAATAGATGGGGAAACAATGGAAACAGTGACAGACTTTATTTTCTTGGGCTCCAAAATCACTGCAGATGGTGACTGCAGACATGAAACTAAAAGATGCTTGTTTCTTGGAAGAAAAGCTATGACAAACCTAGACAGCATATTAAAAAGCAGAGACATTATTTTGCTGACAAATGTCCATAAAGTCAAAGCTATGGTTTTTCCAGTAGTCATGTATGGATGTGAGAGTTGGACCATAATGAAAGCTGAGTGCTGAAGAATTGATGCTTTTGAACTGTGGTGTTGGAGAAGACTCCTGAGAGTCCCTTGGACAGCAAGGAGATCAAACCAGTCAATCTGAAAGGAAGCTCTGAGTATTCATTGGAAGAACTGAAGCTGAAGCTGCAATACTTTGACCACCTGAGGCAAAGAGCCAACTTATTGGAAACGACCCTGATGCTGGGAAAAACGGAAGACAAAAAAAGAGGGTGATAGAGGATGAAATGGTTGGATGGTAACACTGACTCAGTGGACCTGAGTTTGAGCAAACTCCGGGAGATAGTGAAGGACAGGGAAGCCTCGTGTGCTACAGTTCATAGAGTCTCAAAGAGTTGGACAGGACTTAGCGACTGAACAACAACAAATATTGCTAATTAATTTCATTTATAATGCCCAGTCTTATTGCAATAATGAGAAATGGCAATGAGGGAAAAGCTTCTTCCTCTGAAAACAGAAGCAAATATAACTTATTTTATTGTTAGGAAAAATAAAGTTTAAAATTAAAGAAATGAGGTTTGTATGTACAACATTGTAGATTGCTCCTTAAAGTTCTAGATCAACAGATGTTGCACTTATAAAAATGGACACCCCAGTTTGATCCTCTTATTGAAAAAAAAACTCCATAATTATGTTCAGACATGAAGTGAAATTCTGAGTTAAATTTTTTTTTTTTTTGAAAGTGGCTCTGCATCAGGCACTGGCAAATGATTATAGTGGAGACAGACTGGGAGGCTAGAGGAGGAAGAAGGGACTTGCTCCTTTTACTTAATGGCTGGACAGTTAGCATCTCAACAGCAACACTGCTCCCTGCAGTGACACTACCGTTCAGCAATAGCAATTGTTTGCAGCTTGCAGTTTTCCCACACAACTAGAACTAGCTTTATTAGCCCCTTGAAGACATCAGCACCAGCTCACTGATGCCCCACTTTATATGCCTGAGTCTCAGCTTTAAGTTTTCATAATGCCTTAGACTACTGTCTTCCATTTGTCCCCTCTATTAGAGGTGGTAGCTGCTTCCTAGAGTTATTACATCTCTGGTCCTTCAGAGTCCCCCTTCTGTCCTTCAGTTTTCTAATATGACTACCTATTATTTATATTAAACTTTCTTTGTTAAATGCTTGATATAGTTTCCATTCCCTGTTTGAACCTTTACTGGTACAGACACTGATGTGCCTCTAATAATTTTAAAACTTGAGTTACATTTCTCAACTTTCTCTTGATACATTAATAAACTCTGGCAATGTCTGTGATATATATAAATTTATATGTGTATATACATACAAAATCTATGGCATCAGTCATTTTACAAATACAGGAAATGGAAGAGTTAATAACTAGGATGTTTTAAATATTTTTCCCTGAAAATGGGATGACTGGTTATATGATGACAAATCATATTTTTATTATTTTTTCTTTCTTATAAGTTTTACTTGAGGAATAACTAGCAAACTTTTATTAGTAGGTATGGCAAACCTGGGACTTCCCAAGGCACTAGTAAAGAACCTGCCTGCCACAGTTGCAGACATGAGATGCCACTTTGATCCCTGAGTTGGGATCCCCTGGGGGAGGGCATGGCAACAGTCCTCTCCTTGCCTGGAGAATCCCATGGACAGAGAAGCCTAGTGGGCTACAGTCCATGGGGTCCTGAAGAGTTGGACACAACTGAAGTGAGTTAGCATGACATGGCACGTGGAAAACCTATGCTGTAATTATCTATAAAGGAAATTGCTGGATATGTAAATATAATGCTTGCCTCATGTATACACACATCCTAGGTAATTAAAAATGAGCGTGAAGTGAAGTGAAGTGAAGTCGCTTAGTCTTGTCCGACTCTTTGCGATCCCATGGACTGTAGCCTACCAGGCTCCTCTGTCCATGGAATTCTCCAGGCAAGAATACTGGAGTGGGTTGCTATTTCCTTCTCCAGGGGATCTTCCCGACCCAGGGATTGAACCCAGGTCTCCTGTATCGTTAGATCAGATCAGATCAGTAGCTCAGTCGTGTCCGACTCTTTGCGACCCCATGAACTGCAGCACGCCAGGCCTCCCTGTCCATCACCAACTCCCGGAGTTCACTCAGACTCACATCCATCGAGTCAGTGATGCCATCCAGCCATCTCATCCTCTGTCGTCCTCTTCTCCTCCTGCCCCCAATCCCTCCCAGCATCAGAGTCTTCTCCAATAAGTCAACTCTTCGCATGAGGTGGCCAAAATATTGGAGTTTCAGCTTTAGCAGACACTTTACCGATACCTTGGGCAAACTATGGAGGTGAACGCATTGGCCATTAACGTAAAGCTTAATTAAATTCTAATCAATTTAAATTACAAGTTAAAACAGCATTCAGCTGCCTCAAATTTCTATGAAAACACATTCACATTATTTATAAAGGCAAATGGTCTATAAAACTATTGGCATTTCTTCTACATTATTTTGCTCAGTGTTTCCATTCTTCACTTGATTTATCCATTTGAAAGTTTTGATTCCATGAAATAAAGTGAAAAAAGTCAAGAGAAACAAATTCAATTTGAATATTAAGACTAGAAATTCTTGTTTATTGTGATCTGTAGCCTTACCAAGTATTTAAAATAGTGATTTGTAAAGTGCAGACTATTTTTGCTTTTCCATAGTTTTATATAATATAAATACTCTACTACAGTCCACTGTTGTTGTTTAATCACTAAGTCATGTCTGACTCTTTGAGATCCCATGGATTATAGCCTGCCAGGCTCCTCTGTCCATGGAATTCTCCAGGCAAGAATACTGGAGTGGGCTGCCATTCCCTTCTCCAGGGGGATCTTCCCGCCCCAGGGACTGAACGCGGGTCTCTTACATTACAGTTGTATTCTTTACCATCTAATCCACCTGGGAAGCCCTAATACAGTCCATGGATGGCCGAATTTATGAAATCTATAAAGACTACTTGACATACTGTTTCAAATATTAGATAGTTAAAACAATGCAGACGATGCTATTATTTCCTGATGAATCTTCTGAATCTTTAAAAGCAGTCCATCTTTGCTGTTTAAAGAATTGTTTTCTTAATTAAAAAAAAATTTTTTTACACTATAAATTATTTTTTGCTGTTATTCAGATGTTTTGCTTTTTAAAATGCATGTTTTGTTCTTGTATCCAGACTTGGAATCACCTGTAGTTTAGAACTAACTGGTACATTAAGCTGCTCAAAGAGTTGAATATATTCTTAAAATGATTTCATCATCATGCCTTAAACTCTGGAGAATGAATACTGGCTAATTTTAGGTACAGAGGCAGAAAGACTTTAAGGACATGAAATACATATTTTAGAATTACTCTTTATCTGATTACTTTCTCAGAAAAAAGCTTACAAAATAATTAATAAAATGGTTATTCAAAATCACTCATATACATATTTAATCCAGATTTTAGCAGAAGAGACAGAAGATAAAGATAAAAGGCAACATTTGAGAAGATAAAGACTGTTAATCTTCCCAAATGGGTGAAAAAATGAACCTACAGATAAAGTACAAAAGAATAATGTACACCAACCTCATGCACGAGCATAGATGTAAAAAAAATTCTCAAGATTGAATCGAATATAGTTTATACAGAACGTCATGATCATGTTGGATGTATTTCAGAGATTCAAAGGTGGTTTTCACTAGAAATTCTATGTAACTTACGGCATTAACAGTTTAAAGGAGAAACATCATTTGAAAATTCAAAAAGAGCATTTCATAGAGTTTGGCAAAGCCTCATAATAAATTTTCTTAGAAATAGGAAGATATGTTTGAACCTAATGAAAAGTATCTATCTGAAACTAATATTAAAGAGCATTTTTCATAATAAACATTAAATGTATTTCAATTAAAATCAAGAATCAATGAAATTTTCTTCTATTCGACTAAACCATCACTAAAGAAATCTACAGACAAATTAGAAATCACTTTAGAAATCCCTAAAGAATCTACAGAAAAATTATTCATATTATTAAGAGAGTTTGGCAAGTACTTAGATACAAGTAAAAATGCAAGAATCAATGGATTACTACAGGCTGCAACAAAATAGTTGGAGACTATATATTTTTTTAAAGTGCATTTATAACTACAACAAAAAAATAAGGCAGAAAGGAGTAAACTAGTTAGAAATACATAAAAACTTTTAAAAAATTCCAAAATTATACTGAATGATACAAAAATAGACAAGTGGAGATATGTCATAACGCATAAAAATTCAGTGTCATAAAATATCAATTTTCTATTTTTAGTCCAATCAAAATTGATTTATAGAATCCATTTCTAATCAAATTCTAACAATGTTTTTTCCCTTTTGAGAAACCTGAAAAACTTTTTCTAAAATTCAAGTATCTAAAGTGTCCAAGCACCTAAGTTGGAGACACTTATCTTATCAGATATCAAAAATTTATTGTTTGTGCTAATTAAGACATCGGTTTTAGCACCAAGATAGTAAAATGATCAATGAAGAAAGTAACATATTAATGTATAGAAATCATATTTTATTAATAGGGCTTTGTAGTCAGGTGAAAAGAATAACTAAGTAAATGTTGCTTGAGAAATTCAATATCTGTAAAGAAAAAATGTATGCAATATAAAGCATTAACCCCAGGTGGAAATAAATTTGACTATGAATAATGAAATCCTCATTTTTTAAAGAAGAAAACATGTAAAAAGATCTATTTGATTTTGAGGAACCAAGAATTTCTTAAGTAAGACACAGGACATTCTAGACATAAAAATTATACATTTTATTATATTTCAGTCATCAAAAGATATTCTGAAGAAAATAAAATGACCCTGCAGAGACTCAGGGGAGATATCTGTAGTACACACAACCAACAAAGGATTAATATCTAGAATATATAAAAAAATCCCTGGATATCTACAAGAAAAAAACAACTAACGGAATATGGCCCAAAAATATATAAACAGGCATTTCACAGAAGAGGAAACACAAACTACCACTAACTTAGGGAAAAATTTTAATCACATTAGAAATTAGAGATATGCAAATTAATATCATAATAAGAAACAAAATATGGCAATCATGTATAGAAGAAGATACAAAGCTTGGGAACTTTTACACATTGCTGGTGAATAAGAAAAGCTGTTTTGAAACAAAATAAAACTAAAACTATTTTTTGAATTGAGTATGTGCACAATCTGCTGCTGCTGCTGCTAAGTCGCTTCAGTTGTGTCCGACTCTACGCGACTCCATAGATGGCAGCCCACCAGGCTCCCCAGTCCCTGGGATTTTCCAGGCAAGAACACTGGAGTGGGTTGCCATTTTCTTCTCCAATGCATGAAAGTGAAAAGTCAAAGTGAAGTCGCTCAGTCGTGTCTGACTTTAGCGACCCCATGGACTGCAGCCTACCAGGCTCCTCGGTCCATGGGATTTTCTAGGCAAAAGTACTGGAGTGGGGTGCCATTGCCTTCTCTGATGTGCACAATCTAGGACCAAGAAATTTCAATTGTAAATATATGTCTTACATAAACTCTTGTACATGTGTATTTATAAAAATATTCATCACAGCAATAAAATGGATTACTAACAAGGACCTACTGTATAGCACAGGGAAGTCTGCTCTGTATTATGAATCAACTTAAATGGGAAAAGAGTTTGAACAAGGATAGATACATGTATATGAATAACTGAATCACTTTGCTGTATGGTGGTGGTTTAGTCACTAAGTCGTGTCCGATTCTTGCAACCCCATGGACTGTAGCCTGCCAGGCTTCTCTGTCCGTGGGATTTCCCAAGCAAGAATACTGGAGTGGGTTGCCATTTCCTTCTCCAGGGGATCTTCCCCACCTGGGGGACTGAACCCATGTCTCCTACATTGCAGGTGGTCTCCTGCACGGTGGGCAGATTCTTTACTGCTGAGGCACCAGAGAGAAGCTAACACAACATTGTTAATCAACTACGCTCCAGTACAAAATAAAAAGCTAAAAAGTGTAATAAAAATGATTGTACATGAGAAAATAAAGGATAAATAAGGTTGTAGTATAGTCATATTTTTAGAAAGCTTGAGAATAAGCAATATGAAACAATATAATGTTACAAATATATGTAAATGTATGGAATGTGAATTAAAATGCAGGACTGTACAGAACTGGTGATTTTCTAGTTCATAAGAATATAGTGATAGGGTCACAAGGATATATTTTATTCTGCTTTGTAACTTAAACATATATTACAAATATTATTTTAAACCTATCAAATTTGATAATAAAATTTTAAGCTTCTTTAATTTTATAATTTTCTCTTAAATTTAAGTTTTCATTTACTATTTGTTTCATGGCTATTATTTGACAGTCTTTCTAATTCAGCTGCAGAGAAAGCTTATAACATAATGTCTATAAAGAATCTAATTATTTCAATTTGATAACCATGACTGAATACAGAAATACAGTATACACTATCATTTCAATATAGTAAATAGAAATATCTCTCTATTTAACACATAAATATGTATTCATAGTTACAGTAAAATTTCAAAGCTCATTTCTCTGCCCTCCCTCCTGTTTGGATCTGACCTCCCATATCAAGATCCTCTTTCCCAAGTATTCCTTGTAAAAGTCGCTTTGTGGTGGTGGGTGGGGGCGTGGAGTGGTGGGCAAATAGAAGAGGAACTTTCACATAACAGGAGATGCTACCCCAATGCCCGCTGTAATATCTATGTTCACCTCCCACTGTCCTTTGTCACTTTGTGGTCAGTGGTTTGTCACCCAGGCTTCTGCCTGCCACCTTTTAATTCCTGAACACTAAGCTACACACAGATCCTTTTCTAGTCTGCTGTTACCCTCCTCTGAGCTAAGCAAGTTTCTCTTCTGGTGGGCAAAAAGTTTTCTATTTTGCTTCTTATGACTGACTCTTTTGATGAAGGTTCTCATAGCAGAGTTGTCGAGGGCTCTAAGTGACATTCACCTGTGTGTCTCAGTCTCTCCTTTGTAAGGCACAGTCGGATGAAGAAAAGAAGTGAAGGAGCAGGAAGCTGAAGCTAGATTTGAGGGATGGTCAGCCATGACCTCACACTGTTACTGGAGCCATCCTGTCTCCTCCAGGCTCTGCTATTCGGTCTGGTCCATTTGCCAGTATTCTTGCTGATGGTGATTTACTTTGAGGGCTTATTTCCTCCACCAGTTCAGAACCAGTAACAATTCTTAGTTTATGGGATAAATCTCTATAATCCTGAAATATATTACCATACAGCTTCAGGGCCCCATGATAATCATTTAATCTGTTTTAATATCCTTGATCATTGCTTGACATTCAGATGTTATTCATTATTGTGACATTGTGAAGACTGTATTACCTAGGGTATACAAAGGGTTTAAGGATTGATACTATCCAACTCCACACGTCAACCTAACAGTGTAACATTTCTGATCAGGCCCCAAGTAATACTCATTTGATCGCATAAAAAAGAAAATGGGAGAGGGAAAAGTGAATATAACAAAATTATTAATAATTATTACACAAGTGGATGAAATCACCGATTATTTATACTATCATCTTTATACTTTTAATTTTATAAAATTTTAAATGGACATTTATTTAATTTTTATATTGATTAAAAAGCTATAAAAGATATCTTTGGGAAGAAAAAGCTTTAGGAATCTATTATGTTTCAGAACTGTGTCCAGAATCTTTTAGAATTTACTGCCGTTAGAAGCATAATTTCTTTTATGTAGAATCTTTTATACTACAAAAGTATCCATAAGTAGGCACTTCCAGTTCAAACCTTATGCAGGATATGTACATTGCTTCTCTAACAAGCAGACATCTGTTCTCTTCATTAGGCTTCCCCATTCTTTCTTTTTTTACTTACTGCCATCTCTCCACATCTTTACTGTGTCACAAAATGAATCATCTAATAATCTTCTATGTGTCAGTATTTAGCTACAGATTGGAATGTAATTCCCTTCCCTCCATGTGATATTACTTCTAGAGGTCTCTTATCAGAGCAAATTCTCTTATTTTCACATTAAAAATTGTTACTGTCAGAGAAACAACAGCTACTCCCACATGTATGATTAATGAAAGTAAAATATTTGACTAAAAGTAAATAATATTAGAGATATGAAGTTCTAGAATTATACTCCTATCCCCTACCCTACCAAATAACTGAGTATTATCAAATAAAGTACTCCAGTACAAATGCAAAAGAAAATGTTTAAGAGACCTACTTTGTGACAAGTGGGAATATTGGGAGTTCAAAAGTAAAAGATATTTTTGCTCAGATGATTTCTTAGACATCATAAAGCAGAAGGTAAAATATATGTATTTAAAATTTACTTTTAGTAAGCTTAATTTCAAAAAATAAACATGTCTTATTCATCTTTGTTGATGCAAATATTTATAGTAAAACATTGACTCAAAAAGTATCCATACAAAAGGCTTGCAAAATGCTATGCTGGACAGAATTGAAATTCATTTGAAACACACATTGTTTATTATAGATTCTCTCACATGAAATTCTCTCAAAAAGTCTATGCGATAGTTAGGTTTGATACCTTTATTTTATTGAAGAGGAAGCTAAAGATAGACAGCAAGTTACAGATCTAAAGGTACCCAGCTAACCAGTGATGAAAGTTAAACCTCAGTCATCTGAATCCATTGTACATGCTGTTTCAACTATTAGGCCAAGTTATATGTCATGGGCAGATCCTACCTTCTTAAAAACTAATTTAAAAAATAGTATAAACTAGTTTTGGAGAAGGCAATGGCACCCCACTCCAGTACTTCTGCCTGGAAAATCCCATGGGTGGAGGAGCCTGGAAGGCTGCAGTCCATGGGGTCGCTAAAGTCAGACACGACTGAGCGACTTCACTTTCACTTGACATATTGTGTTGAGGCCACCTTGCCAGCCACCCTATAACAAAGTTAGGTGCATCCAAAGCAGAGCAAGCTTGGCAGTGCAGTTTAGCAGGCAAAAGGAAGCTCTGAAATTTATTTTTTATTGGACCTTTTTCAGTTTGCATGTCATGTGGATTCTCAGAGCCTGTAGACTTGGTTTAGGGCCACTAGTAGCATTGTGACGGGTGAGGATTCCTTCACAACAGAATTCAGAGACAGACTGAATGGTGCTTGGACAGCCAAGCATGGTGGAGGGAAGACAGGGCAGGGATTCATGCAAGCACATGCAATGATAGCTGGTTGATCGCACCTTTAGCAAGAGGGAGATGGCCAATGCTACCACGGGGTACCACCTGAGCCCAAAAAACTGACTGCAGGTTCAGAACTGCAGACTGGACAGAGAAGGTACTATCAGCTTCAGACATCAGCCTCAGAGGCCAACATTTCTGAAAATCAGTCTGAGACCAGGGGGTCTCTTTCCCTCAAGTTAGAAAGACATGTACCTTTCTTTGCACTCACCCAAATTCCATCTTAAGGAGACATGCAGAGAAAGGCAAGAGATGACAGAACATTTCTCTGCAAGAAAGATGAACACAACCTAAAGGGACCATGTAACTCCTAAAATTAGATTAAACTTCTAATTACAAAGGAATAAAAGTCAGTTTTTAGCTTCAATGAACTGGATAAAGGCTGGAATAATAACCAAATTAGTTATGGTCAAAGTCCAGTTCAGTTTAGTTCAGTTGCTCAGTAGTGTCCAACTCTTTGCAACCCCATGGACCACAGCACACCAGGCCTCCCTATCCATAACCAACTCCTGGAGTTTACTCAAACTCATGTCCATTGAGTCAGTGATGCCATCCAACCAACTCATCCTCTGTCATCTCCTTCTCTCGCCTTCAATCTTTGCCAGTCTCAGGGTCTTTTCAAATGAGTCAGCACTTCACATCAGTTGGCCAAAGTATTGGAGTTTCAGCTTCAGCATCAGTCCTTCCAATGAACACCCAGGACTGATCTCCTTTAGGATTGACTGGTTGGATCTCCTTGCAGTCCAAGGGACTCTCAAGAATCTTCTCCAACACCACAGTTCAAAGGCATCCATTCTTTGGCGCTCAGCTTTCTTTATAGTCCAACTCTCACATCCACACATGACTACTGGAAAAACCATAGCCTTGACTAGATGGATCTTTGTTGGCAAAGTAATGTCTATGCTTTTTAACATGCTGTCTAGGTTGGTCATAACTTTTCTTCCAAGGACTAATAATCTTTTAATTTCACAGCTGCAGTCACCATCTACAGTGATTTTGGAGGCCCCCCCCAAAAAAAATCTGTCACTCTTTCCATTGTTTCCCTATCTATTTGCCATGAAGTGATGAGATCGGATGTCATGATCTTAGTTTTCTGAATGTTGAGCTTTAAGCCAACTTTTTCACTCTCCTCTTCATGTTTATCAAGAAGCTCTTTAGTTCTTTTTCACTTTCTGCCATAAAGGTGGTGTCATCTGCATATCTGAGGTTATTGATATTTCTCCCAGCAATCTTGATTCCAGCTTGTGCTTCATCCAGCCCCACATTTCGCATGATGTACTCTGCATATGAGTTAAATAAGCAGGGTGACAATAGTACTCCTTTCCCTATTTGGAACCAGTCAGCTGTTCCATGTCCAGTTCTAACTGTTGCTTTTTGACTTGCATAGAGATTTCTCAGGAGGCAGGTCAGGTGGTCTGGTATTCCCATCTTGAAGAATTTTTCACAGTTTTTTGTGATCCACACAGTCAAAGGCTTTGGCATAGTCAATAAATGTTTTTCTGGAATTCTCTTGCTTTTTCAATGTTCCAATGGATGTCAGCAATTTCATTTCTGGTTCCTCTGCCTTTTAAAATCCAGCTAAAAATCTGAAAGTTCACAGTTCACATACTGTTGAAGTTTGGCTTGGAGAGTTTTGAGCATTACTTTGCTAGCATGTGAGATGAGTGCAATTGTGCGGTAGTTTGAACATTGTTTGGCATTGTCTTTATTTGGGATTGGAATGAAAACTGACCTTTTCCAAACCTGTGGCCACTGCTGAGTTTTCCAGATTTGCTGGCATATTGATGAAAGTGAAAGTGGAGAGTGAAAAAGTTGGCTTAAAGCTCAACATTTAGAAAACGAAGATCATGGCATCCGGTCCTATCACTTCATGGGAAATAGATGGGGAAACAGTGGAAACAGTGTCAGACTTTATTTCTTTGGGCTCCAAAATCACTGCAGATGGTGACTGCAGCCATGAAATTAAAAGACGCTTACTCCTTGGAAGGAAAGTTATGACCAATCTAGATAGCATATTCAAAAGCAGAGACATTACTTTGCCAACAAAGGTTCGTCTAGTCAAGGCTATGGTTTCTCCTGTGGTCATGTATGGATGTGAGAGTTGGACTGTGAAGAAGGCTGAGCACCAAAGAGTTGATGCTTTGAACTGTGGTGTTGGAGAAGACTCTTGAGAGTCCCTTGGACTGCAAGGAGATCCAACCAGTCCATTCTGAAGATCAGCCCTGGGATTTCTTTGGAAGGAATGATGCTAAAGCTGAAACTCCAGTACTTTGGCCACCTCGTGTGAAGAGTTGACTCATTGGAAAAGACTCTGATGCTGGGAGGGATTGGGGGCAAGAGGAGAAGGGGACGACAGAGGATGAGATGGCTGGATGGCATCACTGACTTGATGGACATGAATTTGGGTAAACTCTGGGAGTTGGTAATGGAAAGGGAGGCCTGGCATGCTGTGATTCATGGGGTCACAAAGAGTCAGACACGACTGAGCGACTGAACTGAACTGAACTGAACTGAGCTCAGCACTTTCATAGCATCATCTTTTAGGATTTGAAATAGCTTGGATAGAGTTCCATCACGTCCACTAGCTTTGTTCGTAGTGATGCTTCCTAAGGCACACTTAACTTCACATTCCAGGATGTCTGGAATCTAGGCCATGGAATCCAGGATGTCATGAATCCAGGCCAGAAACTGGCTTGGGTAGCCTTCCCCTTCTCCAGGGGATTTTCCCAATCCAGGGATGGAACCCTGGTCTCCCACATTGCAGGTGGATTCTTTACCAGCTGAGCCACAAGGGAAGCCCAAGAATACTGGAGTGGGTAGCCTATCCCTTCTCTAGTGGATCTTCCCAACCAAGAAATCGAACTGGGGTCTCCTGCATTGCAGGTGGATTCTTTACCAACTGAGCTATGAGAGAAGCCCTGTTCAATCACATAAAAGATATGTAAATCAGTGACCACTTTCAGCATGTTTCTATGAAGTTATTATGGTAACATGGCAAATTAGGATTAAATGAGGCAGCATATGTAACACACTGCATGGTGCCTGCTACATAGCTGGTGCTCAAAACTGACAATTTGCATCTGCCTATCTACTTACCCTACCCTTTAAAAAAAAGTTAATCCTAATATTATTCAGTTACCTGTAGTTCACTATATAGCTAAACAATCACTTTAATTTCAGATTTTATTTTGTTTTTGTATTTAGCAAATGTAAATGTGCACTTGATTTAATACATGGGGTTACAAAGAGCAACAGAATTAATCGCCTGGGGTATATTAGTCAAGTATAGAAAATGTATTCACTCACCAGCTCACTGAACTCATTATTGCCTAGGTCAAGTCTTTCCAACTGGGCCAGTTTGTGCATTGACCTATAACAGATGGAGAAAAATAATATTGTGAGGCAGTGTATGACACATTGCTCCATAAGACATTGCAGCCACCTTCTTGTCAGATTTATCTGGGTGTATTATGCACAGATATGGGGGTATTTTTCAGGGAGAAGTAAATTTCAAATATACATAAACATGTTCAAACTGTTACCTGAAAACCTTTAGTAGCTTAGCATGTTTCCAAATGCCAGTCTGTGGATGGAGTACAGGCCTGACTGCTTAATGAAAGTCTAGGAAGCTTGTTAAATATCTGTATCAATACAAGGTACCAGTTGAGGCTCTAACATTCATATTTTTAATAATCCACAAAGGTTTGGGAATCAATGGATAAACTCAACTCTTCATGAGGAATTTTAAAATTCCACAGTATGCCCACAATTTCATCATCAATCTTGTCAATTTTTACTACTTTAAATGAATTTCTGTTATAGACAAATTTTTTCTTTTCTATTCAGGTATAGTCGTTTTAAAAGGTCATGTAAGTTTCAAATGGACAAGGTTGTTATTCACAATTTTTAAAAGTTATATTTCATTTATAGATATTATAAAATATTGGTTATATTCCTTGAGATGTAATATATGCCCTGGTAGCTTATTTTATACATAGAAGCTTGTACTAAAATCCCCTACTCCTAACTTTTGTACTCATTATCTCCTAAGCATATGGGCTTTATGATGTTACAGCTTTGAATAACTGTAAACCTTGGGGGAGAGTTGGTCCCAAAGATTAGAAGTACTCATGCGTATAACATACATAATCAGTATTTGTCAAGCCATTTTCAAGTATAACAAACAACATAGGAAAAGGCAGTACCATTCTGCTGATTTTCAAATTTTTTATTTCCCCACTAACCAGAATGCTATCCTCAAGTCTTGACTATGTACAGAAACTCTGGAGGCATTGTTGACTCAAATCTTAAAAAAATTTAGTTCCTTCATCTTTAAAATCCATGTAGCCACTATCTTATAGGACTTTTATGAGCAGCAAATGAAATACTACTATAATTCAGATTCTTCCAGGCACTCAGAAATGCGCCCCCCCCCCAAAAAAAAAAAACTCCGTGTACTCTTTCTCTACTCAGAACTGCTTTTGAAAGATTATTATGTGCTAGAGAGTCTTCTGGGGTCTGGAGAATAGCACTGTATGAAAAGAAAGAAAAATTACTCCTTGAAAGGACTCTACTTCCAGTGCAGATGATAATGACAATAAATAAAATGATTAAGTAAAATAAAATAATATACTAGAAGGTTGTAAGTGCTATGAAGAACAGTTAAGCAGAGGAGGAAGATAAGAAGAATTCTTATAACAGGATTACATTTTTAACAGGGTAATCAGATCTCATGGACAAGAAATGTGAGTATAGTGTACTCATTCGACTGTACACCTTTGTCCTTATGGTAAACACATGTGGGTGTGGGGTCTATTTCCCTGTCTCCACACAGGAATCTAACTGGTATGACTTCCCCTTACAAAACGACTGGCCTGGAAGGCACAATCACAACCATAGGTCAGGGAGAAAACATCAGGACTTGGTTACAGTTTGGGTCACATTCTCCATCAGTTATGCTGGCAATTTTATCATCACTTGTCTGAACAAAGTAACTTGCTGATAATTCAGACTCATTTGTAATGTTCACCTAGTTATCTGAAGTTCTAATGAGCAAGTTCTAATGAAATTGGTACTCAATTGTGTTCAATGATGTTTACCAACCTATGTTCATACTATATATGTAAAAGTGGTAGAAATGTGTAAAATATCCATGACTGTTACTTTTATCATCGTTACTTCTCCTGCCTATAACATTCTACCCATAAATCTTTCCAAAGCTGGCTCCTCTTCAACTCGGTTCATATGTGTCCTCCTCATTTCCCCAAATTAAATCTCCCTTTCCATCTTCACTTTGTATATTGCCCTGTTTCATCTTCTTAACACTTACCATAGAAAGTATTTAACTTTTTATTTTAATATTTAATACTGAAAATTAAAATACTTTTTGTTTACTTCCTAATTATTTCCCTCCTGATGGATTCAAGCTTCATGAGAGCAAGTAAATTGTCAGTCATACAAACAGCTTCTCAGTCAGTGTTTGTTTAGTAAAGATATTCATATGTGCATGAGTGAATAATTCTTTACCAGTGAGATGTTTGAATTCTAGAAATATTTACAAAGAAAAACCATTCAATTTTTACCAGGCATCTACAATTAATTAACAGTTACTAAAGAGATATCCTAATGGGCCTGATTTAATGAATATTGTAATGAATATACATTAGCTTACTTATTAAGAATTATGCATAATGTTAAAGGCAGATAAAGCTGAAGTTCATCTGTCTTAGAATATCTATATTTTGTGTTAAGTTTACTCCTGACATTTCAACTAGTAGGTTTTAAAAATTCCAGATAATAAAAACACTAAGTGAAATATTTAGGTGAGTTTTTCACTTTTTTTTGACATCTCAAATATAGCAACAAAACTCTAAAAGGAAAGCAGTTTAGGACACAGAATCAATTCAGACAACCTGGGTTTAAATCTCAATTCTACCTCTCACTAGCTGTTTGACTTTAAACCAACAAGAATATCTTTGCTTCTCATCTGTAATATGGGAATGATAAAAAGAATCCTTACATTATAGGGTTATTCTGATGATTAAAATAAGTTAATAAGTTAAAGCACATAAATAGTGCCTGACATATGGTAGGTGGTCTTTAAGAGTTCAGATCAGATCAGATCAGTCGCTTAGTCGTGTCCGACTCTTTGCGACCCCATGAACTGCAGCACACCAGGCCTCCCTGTCCATCACCAGCTCCCGGAGGTCACCCAGACTCACACCTATCAAGTCAGTGATGCCATCCAGCCATCTCATCCTCTGTCGTCCCCTTCTCCTCCTGCCCTCAATCCCTCCCAGCATCAGAGTCTTCTCCAATGAGTCAACTCTTCCCATGAGGTGGCCAAAATACTGGAGTTTCAGCTTTAGCATCATTCCTTCTAAAGAAATTCCAGGATTGATCTCCTTCAGAATGGACTGGTTGGATCTCCTTGCAGTCCAAGGGACTCTCAAGAATCTTCTCTAACATCAAGGTTCAAAAGCATCAATTCTTCGGCACTCAGCCTTCTTCACAGTCCAGCTCTCACATCCATACATGACCACAGGAAAGACCATAGCCTTGACTAGGCGAACCTTTGTTGGTAAAGTAATGTCTCTGCTTTTGAATATGCTATCTAGGTTGGTCATAACTTTCCTTCCAAGGAGTAAGCGTCTTTTAATTTCATGGCTGCAGTCACCATCTGCAGTGATTTTGGAGCCCAGAAAAAGAAAGTCTGACACTGTTTCCACTGTTTCCCCATCTATTTCCCATGTAGTGATGGGACCAGATGCCATGATCTTCGTTTTCTGAATGTTGAGCTTTAAGCCAACCTTTTCACTCTCCACTTTCACTTTCATCAAGAGGCTTTTTAGCCCCTCTTCACTTTCTGCCATAAGAGTGGTGTCATCTGCATATCTGAGGTTATTGATATTTCTCCCGGCAATCTTGATTCCAACTTGTGTTTCTTCCAGTCCAGCATTTCTCATGATGTACTCTGCATAGAAGTTAAATAAACATGGTGACAATATGCAGCCTTGACTTACTCCTTTTCCTATTTGGAACCAGTCTGTTGTTCCATGACCAGTTCTAACTGTTGCTTCCTGACCTGCATACAGATTTCTTAAGAGGCAGATCAGGTCGTCTGGTATTCCCATCTCTTTCAGAATTTTCCATAGTTTATTGTCATCTACACAGTCAAAGGCTTTGGCATAGTCAATCAAGCAGAAATAGATGTTTTTCTGGAACTCTCTTGCTTTTTCCATGATCCAGCGGATGTTGGCAATTTGATCTCTGGTTCCTCTGCCTTTTCTAAAACCAGCTTGAACATCAGGAAGTTCACGGTTCACATATTGCTGAAGCCTGGCTTGGAGAATTTTGAGCATTACTTTACTAGCATGTGAGATGAGTGCAATTGTGCGGTAGTTTGAGCATTCTTTGGCATTGCCTTTCTTTGGGATTGGGATGAAAACTGACCTTTTCCAATCTTGTGGCCACTGCTGAGTTTTCCAAATTTGCTGGCATATTGAGTGCAGCACTTTCACAGCATCATCTTTCAGGACTTTGAATAGCTCCACTGGAATTCCATCACCTCCACTAGCTTTGTTCGTAGTGATGCTTTCTAAGGCCCATTTGACTTCACATTCCAGGATGTCTGGCTCTAGGTCAGTGATCACATCATCATGATTATCTGGGTTGTGAAGCTCTTTTTTGTACAGTTCTTCTGTGTATTCTTGCCTAGGTATTGAAAAACTTGGGGCAGAATTTCAGAGTTGGAAATATTTTAAGAAATTATTGAGGTCAGAGTTTCCTGAAGTTTTCCTAAGGACTTATGTGTTGCATGATTAAAAAAAAAATTCAGATGGCCAGTACATTTTGGCAAATCTTGCTTCAGTTCAGTTCAGTCCAGTCGCTCAGTCATGTCTAACTCTTTGCGACCCCATGAATCGCAGCACGCCAGGCCTCCCTGTCCATCACCAACTCCCAGAGTTCACTCAAACTCATGTCCATCGACTCAGTGATGCCATCCAGCCATCTCATCCTCTGTCATCCCCTTCTCCTCCTGCCCCCAATCCCTCCCAGCATCAGAGTTTTTTCCAATGAGTCAACTCTTCGCATGAGGTGGCCAAAGTACTGGAGTTTCAGCTTTAGCATCATTCCTTCCAAAGAATCTTGCTTAAAAAATGTCAAATAGGTTTCTTATCAGCAGGATTTCTCATAAAATATACAAATGCTTATTATGATTATTTAACAGATTCATTTTGACTATTTCCCACATATATGATCAAAAACAGTTCTCTTTTCTATAGGACATTTCTAGACTAGGAGAACGCTTTAAATGATTTTTTGCAGGTGACGAAATTGTGTTTTTCTCCATCCTAGTCTGTAAAATCGTAGACATATTCTTAGTGCATGAAAACACAAGCCTGTGTGTTTTCCTATCATAAGAACAGGATTTAAATTTGATCACATCATCCTCATTTGTCTGCTTGAAACTCTGATCAATCAGGCTCTGCCTCTCAGCTCCCAATATTCATTTCAGGCTCTCCTTGCATTTATAACTATTTTAGACATGTTCCCTGGTTTGATTTTCACATTCTTCTTTAAAAGACCATGTTGATTTTTGCCATTTGGTGTTATGCATTGCAACCTCAGGAAAAAGGAATGTTCCCTTCTCTCTAGAGGAGACTTGGTGACTTGTTTAAGGTCACATGGAAAGTTAGTGTCAGGGCTGACACAGGATCTCTTTTTCCAGCAGTGGCTAGTCATCTAAATCTGGCCTGAATTATTTGGCTTGACCATTGTTTAGATATGAATGTTTTTAAGAAAAGTATATGCTCTAAAGCTGACTGTAGTGTATGCCAGGGGTCAACAAATGTTTTCTATTTAAGGCTAGATAAGAAGTGTTTTATGTTCTGTGGGCCGTATTGTCTCTGTCTCAATTATTTAATTATGCCATTGTAGTGCAATGCCATATATGACATGTTAACAAATGAAGATGATTGTTTTCCAATAAAGTTTTATTTATAAAAAAGGGGTCACCAAATTTGGAACATAAGCCATAATTTTCCAACCCCTGGTCTACATCAATCTAGATAGCTCCATGTGTTTATGATATAAGCCTGGTCTGTAAGAAATATCTAAGTCTTCAAAACTTGATATAACAGATAAATTAAGGACTGGAAATATTTATCACTAGACAATTGCCACTAGATAACTATATTTATATACTATTTGAAATTCTTATTCTTAGGGTACATGTTACTGGAACCTAGGGGCATTTGTTCTTAATAGTGTCATTTGGTTGCACTTATGAAAATTAAATCCTTACTAGAATGCTATTACTTTATAGCATTTATCCAATTGCAAATCTGGTAAAAGATTTCAGTTAGAGCAATTATGGGAAATAATGCAATACCTTGATACATCTGTCACTTTGATAAAATTGTATAATCTGTGATTTGCTTTTTATCAGATTCAGAGGTTTTATCTATTTAAGTGTACAATTATTTCTGAAGCCACATTAAGTTGGCAGGATTTTTGTTTCTCCATAAATTTCCAGTGCAGTAACTTGAGTTTGCTGACTCTTGCAAGATTCTGCAAATTTTTGGCATGGGTTTTTTCATTCCAGCTTTTAACTTGTCTTTCAAATGTTCTCAGACACTCTCTAATTAGTGGCTATTCATGTCACAAGGATAGGAAAACTCCCCTCAGTTCCTACTGTCTGATGTTTCTCTCTCATTGGAACTTAGGGAAAGAATATACTATCTTTCCACTTTACTTAATCCATCTCCTATGTTAAATGGACATTTGCATTTTATACTTTAGACATGCCAATTCTACCACACTATTGGGTCCTTCTCTTTTTCACAATCTTTCTTTAAATGAACATTATATTATACATTTTGAGATAAATAATTTCTTGACATACGTACTGAGGACAAGAAGGCCCAGGAATTGGTATTCTTTAAAAATGCAACACTGGCACACCTCATTTATTTTGAAAAATGTACATTCATTATCTTTACACACCAGAAAAAATGTAAAATCTAGTATCCAATAACATAATTTCTATGATAAAATATTTTCTATAAAAATTCTCCCTTAATGGCCTACACAGGAATAGAATCTTAAAGAAAAGAATGGATGTATGCTTATGTATAACTGATTCACTATGCTGTATACCTGATAATACACAACATTGTAAATCAACTATATCCCAATAAAAATTAAAAAAAATTCTTCCTTGATTATTGCTAAATCTTAAGGAAATGTTACAATTACAATACTTATGTACTCTCCATCATATCCATTTAGTTTACTCCTAACAAGAGCAACAAAAAGCTAAACTGACTCCTTGGATGTCCCAGAAGGACATGTAACCACACAAACGATCTATTATTTTGTTGAGGAATATTGAGAAGACTTAGTTTTTAATTCTAATTAAGCAATTTGCAAATGCTTCTAATTATGATATTTCTCCTTATAGTATTTAAATTATTAGAAAAATATTTAAAATATATAATTTATATCAAACTGTCACATATTTTCAGTGTGTCATTGGGAAATATTTTTTCCTTTTAAATATTCAACATTTAAAAGTTTAAGCTGATTTCTTGATGTAATATTGAAAAATTTTTTCTTTCCTATAACTACAATTCTCTAATTTATTGCATAAAATGAAAAATATTCTGTGTGAAAAAATAAACTCACAGATAACTTCTGAAGATGACCTCTAGTTCATACAGTAAGATAAACTTCTCCAATGAAGTGTAAAATCGTACCTTGTAAACGGACACGACTGAGAGACTGAACTGAACTGAAACGGCAACCAGATATAAGACAATTTCTGCACTGCTCTAATTAGATTGAGGAGAAGGCTGAATTTCATTGCTCTCTCTCTAGTCTTCTTGGGTTTATGATCAAAACCAATCATTCATTCACTCTGAACATGAATTTTCCCACTGACCAAACATTTTTATGCATTCCTAACTCATGACAATGCAACAACAAAAAAATTGAATAAGACTTTTTCAACTCTTTCTGGAGGGATGGTGACATATGAGCAGAAACTACAACAATTATCTCTGTGGATGACCACTCTGGAGGAACTGAAGCTCCTAACTTGCACTGAAACAGTCCAATCAAGAGGTTATGGGAAATATAGTTAACTATGAAGATGTTCATCTGCACTAGAATATGCTGCAACATACACTGTCTGCTCATGAATAGGTTTCAAATGCTACTGAAAAAACACCCAGGCAAAGCTATTTTAAAACTCCTATAGTGACAGGGTGTGGTCCGCTGGAGAAGGGAATGGCAAACCACTTCAGTATTCTTGCCTTGAGAACCCCATGAACAGTAAGAAAAGGCAAAATGATAGGATACTGAAAGAGAAACTCCCCAGGTCAGTAGGGGCACAATATGCTACTGGAGATCAGTGGAGAAATAACTCCAGAAAGAATGAAGTGATGGAGCCAAAACAAAAAGAATACCCAGCCGTGGATGTGTCTGGTGATAGAAGCAAAGTCCGATGCTGTAAAGAGCAATATTGCATAGGAACCTGGAATGTCAGGTCCATGAATCAAGGCAAATTGGAAGTGGTCAAACAAGAGATGGCAAGAGTGAATGTCGACATTCTAGGAATTAGCGAACTAAAATGGACTGGAATGGGTGAATTTAACTCAGATGACCATTATATCTATTACTGCGGGCAGGAATCCCTCAGAAGAAATGGAGTGGCCATCATGGTCAACAAAAGAGTCCGAAATGCAGTACTTGGATGCAATCTCAAAAACGATAGAATGATCTCTGTTAGTTTCCAAGGCAAACCATTCAATGTCACAGTAATCCAAGTCTATGCCCCAACCAGTAACGCTGAAGAAGCTGAAGTTGAACGGTTCTATGAAGACCTACAAGATCTTTTAAAGCTAACACCCAAAAAAGATGTCCTTTTCATTATAGGGGACTGGAATGCAAAAGTAGGAAGTCAAGAAACACCTGGGGTAACAGGCAAATTTGGCCTTGGAATACAGAATGAAGCAGGGCAAAGACTAACAGAGTTTTGCCAAGAAAATGCACTGGTCATAGCAAACACCCTCTTCCAACAACACAAGAGAAGACTCTACACATGGACATCACCAGATGGACAACACCGAAATCAGATCGATTATATTCTTTGCAGCCAAAGATGGAGAAGCTCTATACAATCAGCAAAAACAAGACCAGGAGCTGACTGTGGCTCAGACCATGAAATCCTTATTGCCAAATTCAGACTGAAATTGAAGAAAGTAGGGAAAACCACTAGACCCTTCAGGTATGACCTAAATCAAATCCCTTATGACTATACAGTGGAAGTGAGAAATAGATTTAAGGGCCTAGATCTGATAGGTAGCGTGCCTGATGAACTATGGAATAAGGTTCGTGACATTGTACAGGAGACAGGGATCAAGACCATCCCCATAGAAAAGAAATGCAAAAAAGCAAAATGGCTGTCTGGGGAGGCCTTGCAAATAGCTGCGAAAAGAAGAGAAGCAAAAAGCAAAGGAGAAAAGGAAAGATATAAACATCTGAATGCAGAGTTCCAAAGAATAGCTAGAATAGATAAGAAAGCCTTCTTCAACGATCAATGCAAAGAAATAGAGGAAAACAACAGAATGGGAACGACTAGGGATCTCTTCAAGAAAATCAGAGATACCAAAGGAACATTTTATGCAAAAATGGGCTCAATAAAGGACAGAAATGGTATGGACCTAACAGAAGCAGAAGATATTAAGAAGAGGTGGCAAGAATACACAGAAGAACTGTACAAAAAAGAGCTTCACAACCCAGATAATCATGATGATGTGATCACTGACCTAGAGCCAGACATCCTGGAATGTGAAGTCAAGTGGGCTTTAGAAAGCATCACTAGGAACAAAGCTAGTGGAGGTGATGGAATTCCAGTGGAGCTATTCCAAATCCTGAAAGATGATGCTGTGAAAGTGCTGCACTCAATATGCCAGCAAATTTGGAAAACTCAGCAGTGGCCACAAGATTGGAAAAGGTCAGTTTTCATCCCAATCCCAAAGAAAGGCAATGCCAAAGAATGCTCAAACTATCGCACAATTGCACTCATCTCACACGCTAGTAAAGTAATGCTCAAAATTCTCCAAGCCAGGCTTCAGCAATATGTGAACCGTGAACTTCCTGATGTTCAAGCTGGTTTTAGAAAAGGCAGAGGAACCAGAGATCAAATTGCCAACATTCGCTGGATCATGGAAAAAGCAAGAGAGTTCCAGAAAAACATCTATTTCTGCTTTATTGACTATGCCAAAGCCTTTGACTGTGTGGATCACAATAAACTATGGAAAATTCTGAAAGAGATGGGAATACCAGACCACCTGATCTGCCTCTTGAGAAATCTGTATGCAGGTCAGGAAGCAACAGTTAGAACTGGTCATGGAACAACAGACTGGTTCCAAATAGGAAAAGGAGTACGTCAAGGCTGTATATTGTCACCATGTTTGTTTAACTTATATGCAGGGTACATCATGAGAAATGCTGGACTGGAAGAAACACAAGTTGGAATCAAGATTGCTGGGAGAAATATCAATAACCTCAGATATGCGGATGACACCACCCTTATGGCAGAAAGTGAAGAGGAACTAAAAAGCCTCTTGATGAAAGTGAAAGTGGAGAGTGAAAAGGTTGGCTTAAAGCTCAACATTTAGAAAACAAAGATCATGGCATCTGGTCCCATCATTACATGGGAAATAGATGGAGAAACAGTGGAAACAGTGTCAGACTTTCTTTTTCTGGGCTCCAAAATCACTGCAGATGGTGACTGCAGCCATGAAATTAAAAGACGCTTACTCCTTGGAAGGAAAGTTATGACCAACCTAGATAGCATATTCAAAAGCAGAGACATCACTTTGCCAACAAAGGTTCGCCTAGTCAAGGCTATGGTCTTTCCTGTGGTCATGTATGGATGTGAGAGCTGGACTGTGAAGAAGGCTGAGTGCCGAAGAATTGATGCTTTTGAACTGTGGTGTTGGAGAAGACTCTTGAGAGTCCCTTGGACTGCAAGGAGATCCAACCGGTCCATTCTGAAGGAGTTCAGCCCTGCGATTTCTTTGGAAGGAATGATGCTAAAGCTGAAACTCCAGTATTTTGGCCACCTCATGGGAAGAGTTGACTCATTGGAGAAGACTCTGATGCTGGGAGGGATTGAGGGCAGGAGGAGAAGGGGATGACAGAGGATGAGATGGCTGGATGGCATCACTGACTCGATGGACGTGAGTCTGAGTGACCTCCGGGAGTTGGTACTGGACAGGGAGGCCTGGCGTGCTGCAGTTCATGGGGTCGCAAAGAGTCGGACATGACTGAGCGACTGATCTGATCTGATAGTTTTAAACTGAGCAGAGACCCTGTGTATTTTATGAGACCCTTTTCACATACACACACACACACACACACACATGCACACTCACACCCAGAGGCTCATTGTTTCAGGATCATTATTTCTTCCTATTATTTGATGAAAAAATTATAACTTGCCACATTGGGTTTTCTATATATTCATGTAATTTCAGATAGATCTGGCCTTAGGGTGTTGATAACGCTGACTGATGTATAATACAGAGACAACTCTGTGACCAAGATGTCATAGAATTTGAACTTTAGCAGATAAAACCCTTTGAAAATAATCTGCCAAGGTAGCCATGGCTGGTTTCCCAGGCAACTGTCATTTCCTTTCTCTTTCTTCCTTGCCAGCGGTATCAGCCTGCATCAGAAACTGGAAATGCCAAAGAGATACTAGGCAAACCTCCTCTGCAGCTAGGACATAGCATATGACTCAGTTCTGGTTACTAGAAGAGAAAGAGGAGGAAAAGAGATTCTGAGGGAGATCGTAAGAAAAAATTTTCCCCTTGATTTAAAAAGAGGGAGAGAGGCATGAGAACTTTCCCCCTGTCCCACTTTCTCCTCTTTGTCTCATGTTTGAATGAACATGTGAAGTCTGGAGTTGTGGCAGACACTATGAAACCATGAGGCGACAAATACAAGAATGAGAACCAACATGCAGGGAATGGCATGTAGAAAAATCAAGAACGCTTTTGGTAAAATCATTAAGCCACTGAAATCAACTCTGGATCTGCTTATCTCAAGGCTTTGTTATGGACGACAAGGTGCCTATTACTTAAAAAGCCTCTTTTACTCAGAAATCTGTTTCTTACTGCCAAAAGCATATTTCTAAATACACTCCTTCTACCAAGCTATTAAGTACCTCTAACTAGAGTGTCACATGGCATATTGGTGGCAGATCTAAAGTTAAAATAGAGATCTTTTAAATCCCAGAAGTGTATGATATCCAACTCATTAAAAAAAATCCTGATTTATTAGTTTTAGGCAAAAGTATAAAAGAAATAGTCTTAGCACATTTGTTCTTGATTAGAAAAGACATTTTTTGACAATACTAAGCTAGTGCAGAAATGAATATTTTACTACTTAAATTAAGTACAAAGGCGCTTTTGGGACTTTTAGAGATAATACGCATTTTAAATAATTTAAAAAGAAATAGAAAATATGTATAAAATTATTTGCATAGCTTTTGAAGCTTCAATTGATTTTATTTTTTTTCTTCCACTTTTATTGAGCTAAAATTGAAATACAGTACTGTATAAGTTTAAAGATGTCCAGCAAGATGATTTGACTTATATAATGAAATGATTACCACAATAGGCTTAGTGAACATCCATCATTTCATATAGATAACAAAAAAAAAGAAAAAAAAATTTTCTCCTGTGATGAGAGCTCTTAGTATTTACTCTCTTAGTGACTTTCATATGGAATATACAGGAGTGTTAATTACATGGTTCATGTTATACGTCACACTCCTAGTACTTCAGTTCAGTCCAGTTCAGTCTCTCAGTCGTGTCTGACTCTTTGTGACTCCATGAACTGCAGCACACCAGGCCTCCCTGTCCATCACCAACTCCCAGAGTTCACTCAGACTCACGTCCATCGAGTCAGTGATGCCATCCAGCCATCTCATCCTCTGTCGTCCCCTTCTCCTCCTGTCCCCAGTCCCTCCCAGCATCAGAGTCTTCTCCAATGAGTCAACTCTTCGCATGAGGTGGCCAAAGTACTGGAGTTTCAGCTTTAGCATCATTCCTTCTAAAGAAATCCCAGGGCTGATCTCCTTCAGAATGGACTGGTTGGATCTCCTTGCAGTCCAAGGGACTCTCAAGAGTCTTCTCCAACACCACAGTTCAAATGCATCAATTCTTCGGCGCTCAGCTTTCTTCACAGTCCAACTCTCACATCCAAACATGACCACAGGAAAAACCATAGCCTTGACTAGACGGACCTTTGTTGGCAAAGTAATGTCTCTGCTTTTGAATATGCTATCTAGGTTGGTCATAACTTTCCTTTCAAGGAGTAAGCATCTTTTCATTTCATGGCTGCAGTCACCATCTGCAGTGATTTTGGAGCCCAGAAAAAGAAAGTCTGACACTGTTTCCACTGTTTCCCCATCTATTTCCCATGTAGTGATGGGACCAGATGCCATGATCTTCGTTTTCTGAATGTTGAGCTTTAAGCCAACCTTTTCACTCTCCACTTTCACTTTCATCAAGAGGCTTTTTAGTTCCTCTTCACTTTCTGCCATAAGGGTGGTATCATCTGCATATCTGAGGTTATTGATATTTCTCCCGGCAATCTTGATTCCAGCTTGTGCTTCTTCCAGCCCAGCGTTTCTCATAATGTACTCTGCATGTAAGTTAAATAAACAGGGTGACAATATACAGCCTTGATGTACTCCTTTTCCTATTTGGAAAGGAGTCTGTTGTTCCATGTCCAGTTCTAACTGTTGCTTCCTGACCTGCATACAAATTTCTCAAGAGGCAGATCAGGTGGTCTGGTATTTCCATCTCTTTCAGAATTTTCCATAGTTTATTGTGATCCACACAGTCAAAGGCTTTGGCATAGTCAATAAAGCAGAAATAGATGCTTTTCTGGAACTCTCTTGCTTTTTCCATGATTCAGCGGATGTTGGCAATTTGATCTCTGGTTCCTCTGCCTTTTCTAAAACCAGCTTGAACATCAGGAAGTTCACAGTTCACATATTGCTGGAGCCTGGCTTGGAGAATTTTGAGCATTACTTTACTAGCGTGTGAGATGAGTGTAATTGTGCGGTAGTTTGAACATTGTTTGGCATTGCCTTTCTTTGGGATTGGAATGAAAACTGACCTTTTCCAGTCCTGTGGCCACTGCTGAATTTTCCAAATTTGCTGGCATATTGAGTGCAGCACTGTCAAGGCATCATCTTTCAGGATTTGAGATAGCTCAACTGGAATTCCATTACCTCCACTAGCTTTGTTCATAGTGATGCTTTCTAAGGCCCACTTGACTTCACATTCCAGGGTATCTGGCTCTAGTCAGTGATCACACAATCGTGATTATCTTGGTTGTGAAGATCTTTTTTTGTACAGTTCTTCTGTGTATTCCTGCCACCTCTTCTTAATATCTACTGCTTCTGTTAGGTCCATACCATTTCTGTCCTTTATTGAGCCCATCTTTGCACGAAATGTTCCCTTGGTATCTCTAATTTTCTTGAAGAGATCTCTAGTCTTTCCCATTCTGTTGTTTTCCTCTATTTCTTTGCATTGGTTGCTGAGGAAGGCTTTCTTATCTCTTCTTGCTATTCTTTGGAACTTTGCATTCAGATGCTTAGATCTTTCCTTTTCTCCTTTGCTTTTCGCTTCTCTTCTTTTCACAGCTATTTGTAAGGCCTCCTCAGACAGCTCTTTTGCTTTTTTGCATTTGTTTTCCATGGGGATGGTCTTGATCCCTGTACTTATTTACCCTATAATTGAAAAATTTATATCTTCAACCACCTACTTGATTTCTTTCGTCTGGTAACTGTAGATCTGATCTTTCTTTCTATGAGCTTGTTTGTTTGTTTTTGAAGTATAATTGACCGACAACACTATGTTAGTTCTTGGTGCACAACATAATGATCTGACATTTCTATACATTACAAATTGATCACCATGATAAGTCTAGTTACCGTCTGTCACCATATAAAGATATAACATAATTATTAACTATATTCCTCACGCTGTACATTTCATCCCTGTTATTTATTTTATAACTAGAAGTTTGTTCTAACTTCCTTCACCCATTTCACTCATCCCCTTGATGCCTTTCCCTTCTGGCAACCATCTGATCTCTGTGTGATCTGTTTCTGTGTTTGACCCTTTGTTTTGGTTTTCAGATTCCATGTATATGTATGTATTTATCTATGTATGTATTTTATCATAGAAATTATGTATGTATGTATCTTTCTCTGTCTGACTTATTTCATTGATTAATAATGAAATACCTTCTAGGTACAACAATGTTATAAGTAGTTTATGTTTTTTCCTTCCTGAATTTGACTTATCAAAATTCTAGTTTTTCATTTTGACAATTTCATTTTCATCAATTATTCTGTGTATTTTGGTATGATTTCTGATTTTACAATTTCAACTTTTCAGAAACAATTACTGTAGGTCTATATATATTCTGTTTCATTTACTTTTTATTACTTTATAGTTTCATAAATAAGGTAAAGATAATATTTTTCAAATCTGTATACCTTTTCACTTTTGTATTTGTTATATATTCACAATTTTTTTTTTCGTAAATTCAGCTTCTTCTTAAAATATTTGCCTCAGACTCAACTAGATTTTCTTCTTCTATGTATTTACTATGAGAGATTCTTCCCTTAATATTTGAATGTTAAAACCTACATTACTGGTATTTTTTTATGATGTTTATCAATGCATAGAAATAACATTTGATTTTATTTAATAATTACAATGATATATTCTTTCAGCTGTATATGATCACTTAAAATAGCCATTTAAGAACAAATTCACTTAGGATAACTTTTTGATTGGCCTTAAACAGGACTACCACAGAGGATGAGATGGTTGGATGGCATCACTGACTCGATGGACATGGGTTTGGGTGGACTCCGGGAACTGGTGATTGACAGGGAGGCCTGGCGTGCTGAGATTCATGGGGTCGCAAAGAGTCAGACACGACTGAGCAACTGAACTGAACTGAACTGAAACAGGACTAATTTTTCCCCCTTGGATATAATTTGGCATAAAGTCTATCATGTTAAAAATATAACAATTAGCAGTCAGAAGTTGTGAAATAAAATATAATACAATATCTATAAGAAATAATGGACTGTACAAGAGAAACCAAATAGAACAATGGGTAACAAACTCCAGACGAGACCATTGTGAAATGTGCCTCATAATGAAGACTCATTTCAATCAAAGAACTGTTAAAGACACTAAATTCTAATACCACTATTTCTTATGGGTAATTATATAAAATCAGTCTTGCTTTTAAAAAGTTATAAGTTTAAACAGTGTTTCTCAACGTACTGTCAAAAATTCTATTTTTGAACCTGAATTTTACTGAGGAGAGATTCACTTTTTGTCAATGTTACAAAACACTTAGCTAAGTGGAGAAGGCAATGACACCCCACTCCAGTACTCTCGCCGGTAAAATCCCGTGGACGGGAGAGCCTGGTGGGCTGCAGTCCATGGGGTCGCTAAGAGTCGGACATGACTGAGCGACTTCACTTTCACTTTTCACTTTCATGCATTGGAGAAGGAAATGGCAACCCACTCCAGTGTTCTTTTCTGGAGAATCCCAGGGACGAGGGAGCCTGGTGGGCTGCCGTCTATGGGGTCGCACAGAGTCGGATACGACTGAAGCAACTTAGCAGCAGCAGCAAGTGCCCAAAGAGAAAGAAAGGTCCGATAGTTCATATCATCATTGTCATTGTAGACAAAGTAACAAATTGATTATCTCTCTTTTGTAGTACCCTGAAACTTCACTTTACAAATTCCTTCTAAATTAAGCCTTTTAAATTTATTAAACAAACAATTATTTCATTAATGTAACAAACATGTATTGAGCACACATCAGATGCTAGGCTAAGGGCTAGGACTAACATGTCGTCACTGCCTTCAGGTACCTCACAACTTAGTGAAATGGATGTAAAAACTTAAAATTAACAATAATAATGGATAATTGGAGGTTTTTCTTATGTGTTAAACAGTAATTCAAGGATTTATACAACAAACATAGTCCCTGCTCTGACGGAGTTTATATTCTAACAGAAAATTCAGAAGTTCAATGATTTTGAAATTAATGTTCTAATTTATTATGCCTGGGTCTCATGTTGCCCAGAAAATGTCAGTGTTGTGAGAACTTGTAATTCAGGAACTGACCCAGAGTTGGCTTCATATCGGATAATATTGGAATTAGGGCTAATGAGATGAAGAGTTCAGTGGACAGAGAAGGCAGAAAGGAAATTTCAAGCAAAGAAAAGGACACAAGCATCAGCATTCTCCAAGGTATTGAAATATTTGACATGTTTGGGAAATAGAGGAATGTTTTCTCAGTAAAACTCTTGGCAACAAGAAGGGACTCCAAGGAGTTCTTTGTTTCCTTAATGTTAAAGCCTGTGGAAGATACAGAAAGTTCTTTCTCAAAGCAGTTTACTCATGGGGAAGATTGGTTCAGAGAATAACTCTCCTATGAGGCCACAGTGGGTCATGTTCCCAGAGTCAAACTGGACCTTCACACTGTGAGTAGAGCTCACAGGTCTTGGGGATGGAGAACCATCAGTGCCAAAAGAAGATGGAGCCCACCACACTTTAAGAAAAGGAAGGACTGATTGTCCCAGTAAAGTTGCTAGAAAGAACTTGCCTCTAACGTCTCTATCTCCTATTTTGATAAATGCTACCAATACTTTCCTTGTAATCTAAAACAGAAACCTGGAAGCTATTCCTAACTTTTCTTCCTCTATCACCCTCCAAATCAGTCAATTTCAAGCATCTGTTTATTCTACCTCTGTTATATGTCTTGAATATATGTTCTCTTTTCATGCTCTCTGCCTGACTCAGAAAAGGCTTCATATCAGATAACATGCTGACAAAGATCTGTTCAATCAAAGCTATGTTTTTTCCCAGTATTCATGTACAGATGTGAGAACTGGACCATAAGGAAGACTGAGTGTTAAAGAACTGATTCTTTTGAATTGTGGTGCTGGAGAAGACTCTTGAGAGTCCCTTGGACCGGAGATTAAAGGAGATTAAAGCACTCAGTCCTGAAGGAAATCAACCCTGAATATTCATTGGAAGAACTGATGCTGAAGCTGAAGCTCCAATACCTCTACCACCTAATGTGAAGAGCTGATTCATTGGGCAAGACCTTGATGCTGGGAAAGACTGAAGGCAAAAGGTGAAGGGGGTGGCAGAGGATGAGATGTTTAGATAGCACCACTGACCCAATGGACATGAATTTGAACAAACTCTGGGAGATCAGAGGAGCTTGGCGTACAGCAGTCCACGGGGTCACAAAGAGTTGGACAAGACTTAGCAACCGAACAACAACAACATCAGATGATATTAGAATTAGGGTTTAAGAGATGAAGAATCCCTTAGCTGCTTTCACTTATTAGTTTACTTACTTCTTGGTTTAGCCCCTCTTACTTCATGGGCTATGGTGACCCGGGACTTTGTAACAGCCTCTTTGCCAGTTGCCTACCTTCAGCTTTCAGCTTCATCTAATCCATATTTACCACTGTCAAAGAATAATCCCTCAATTCATGTTATTTCTGGGCACAGAAATCAAATTATTTCAGGAAAAGGTCCAAATTCCTCAACACTGTATTCAAGGAAATTATAATTTGATACCAGTCTACCTTTCTGGTTTTACTACCTATAATCCCCCTATAGATATTATTGTCTACAGCCATTTACAGTATCCTAAATTAGCTACATTCTCTAATGGGAGCCATTCTCTGGTAGATTTAGCTTGGGAGGTCATGAGACTAAATTGAGCCCCTTTAGATATGTCTCAGAAGACTCTGCAGATTAAAAAATACAATTGAGAAGAATTGTATTTTTATGAAAGGAAATTATTAGTGAAAATATTGTTATGGTTTTGCCTCTTGAAAAGTATTATGCTATCAGAGGACTATTATAAGAAAACTGTCATAATTTTTGTAGATCAGAAAAAAAAATCCACCAAACCATTTTGGTTTGTATGCAACCAATATGAAGTCTCTCATGAGAAGCTGAGTAATAGAAAATAATGTTTTAAAATCTATGTAAGAGATGTAATATATAACATGATGACTATGGGGAACACTGCTGTATGATATATACGAAAGTAGTTGAGAGGAAATCTTAAGAGTTCTTGTCATAAGGAAACAAATTTATTTTTTTTTACTTTTTATTTTTATGCCTCTAAATGAGATGGTAGATGCTAACTAAACTTACTGGAGAAATAATTTCAGTATATACATACATATGTTGTTTTTCATGCCCTCAATCTTTCCCAGAATCAGGGTCTTTTTTCTAGAATGTCAGCTCTTCACATCAGATGGCCAAAGTATTGGAGCTTCAGCTTCAGCATCAGTCTTTGCAATGAATATTCAGGGTGGACTTCCTTTAGGATTGACTGGTTTGATCTCCTTGCTGTCCAAGGGACTATCAAGAGTCTCCTCCAGCACCACTATTCAAAAGCATTAATGCTTCGGTGCTCAGCCTTCCTTCTGTTCCAACACTCACACCCATACCTGACTACTCGAAAAGCTATAGCTTTGACTATGAGGGTCCTCTTGTGGAACAGAACTGACCAGTACCTTGGTCTTGGTCCTCCAACTTCTATAACTATGAGAAATAAATTCCTGTTGCTCAAATCATTCAGTCACAGCAACCTGAGCTGACTAATAATATTTGGAAATTACAGGCTTGGTAATTTTTTAAATTGGGATGCCCAGCATCTGGCATTTTGGTAATTTCCACTTTAGGAATCTTGGTAGGAGGCAAAGCTTACCTATTGAGAAAGTAACAGGAGGCCTGACAGCTGACAGCTGGTAGCTAGCCTGGCTTCTACCACCAAACCATGAGATTTCCCTGCTGATCATAAGCAATTTCACAAAATTATCAGTTGAGGACTCTTCAGACAATGATACAATAAAACAGAAATAAGTCAACTACAAAATCACACCTGAATAGAGACCAAAGCAGACCTTGTGCTTCTATTACTATGAGGTGTTACTACCTCTCCTATGACAACTCCAATTCCTTTCTATTCTCCTGGTCTCATGAGTTAAAAAATGCCCAAATCTCCAATAACCGAATGTCCCATTTTCAGAGAACACCTGATCCAGAAAAGACAAACATGTACTCAAACCTTCTCCAAATCCCCTAGAAGTCTGTCCTAACTCCCTCTTACTGAGAAACTCCATGTTTCTCCATGATATGCAGCTTCCCATGCTGCAGCAAATAATAAAACTAATGTTGATGAGTAAGTGTACATGGTGGTTTTTGGCTGTTGGGGATCAACATCCCTTTTAGAAGCCAGGTATCTTGTTTTCAAGTTTCCCTGGCTGGCATCAGTGAATTGGGTACAGGAGCTTTACATCAGACATGTGCTTCCTTCTTGTTACAGAAGCTAACTGTGGAGAATTCTTTATGGCTTAAGCAGCAACAGTGGCAAAATAACACTGCAGGGTGATGGTTCAATATTGGTGGTCAGAACCCAGTGCTGGCAGGGTGCCGGCACAAGCAGTGGCATTCAGCATTCAGTGGTGGCAATAATGGTATTACACCACAGTGCTCTTTTCAAAATTGCTTTTGCCTTTTTCCTAAGTTTCACTTGTTATATAGTCTGTTCTTTCATTTATCCAGTGTCCTATAATTAAAGTCTTTTTCAGCTTAAATCATACAGAGTGGGCTTGCCTGATGGTTTGCAGTAAAGAATCTGCCTGCAATTCAGGAGACACAGGTTTGATTCCTGGTTGGGAAAGATCCCATATTCCATGGAGCAAACTAAGCCTGTGTGCTACAACTAGTGAGCCTGTGCTCTATAGACTGGGGGATGCAACTACTGAAGCCCATGCTTTGCAACGAAAGAAGCTATTGCAGTGAGAAGCCTGCACACTGTAGCTAGAGAGTAGCCTCTGTTACCAGAAACTGGAGAAAAAGCCCTGCGTAATAACAAAGACCCAGCACAGCCAAAAATAAATAAATAAATAAAATTTAAAAATCATACAAAGTTGGTTAAGAATCTGTTGATACTGGAACAATATTCTACATAGTATCCCCCTATGCAAACTCCAACATTTGATGACTGAAATATAACTATCTAATCACAGATGCTTCTAAATTCCAGGTCTAAATTTTTAAAAATTTTTTGCTGAACACTTTGGCTACATCATTTGCCCTTCCAATTTATCAGGTTGAAAACAAAGGTAGTCATCTTCCCAGACCTCCTCTATTTCCTGAGTATGAGTTGATACTATGTAAATCAGAAACCCATAACTAATTAGTCACAAGTCCTATGGATTCTACTCTCTCTGAAACCTGTTTCTTCTCATCTCTATATTCACCATCATACCTCTAGTTCCAATCATTGTTTGTCCTGTGAATTACTTCCTTGGCATTGTCAACTGGTTATTGTGTCCTCTATAACACTCTCCACTTAGAAGTTGCAGATATCTTTAAAAAATCAAAAATTATAATGATGTCAAATAAAACTTTTCTTTTGGCTCTCCTTGCCAGAATAAAGTTGCTTCCAGTATAAAAATTCACATGATACTGGCATGTTCAGAAATGTTCTTGAGTTACTATTCCCAGGATATGTTCAATTGTGCTTCATGGAATGTGTAATAATGTTTAATAGTGACTCTTTTGGAGAAGGCAATGGCACCCCATTCCAGTACTCTTGCCTGGAAAATCCCATGGACGGAGGAGCCTGGCAGGCTGCAGTCCATGGTGTTGCAAAGGGTCGGACATGACTAAGCATCTTCACTTTCACTTTTCACTTTTACGCACTGGAGAAGGAAATGGCAACCCACTCCAGTGTTCTTGCCTGGAGAATCCCAGGGACGGGGGAGCCTGGTGGGCTGCCGTCTATGGGGTCGCACAGAGTTGGACACGACTGAAGTGACTTAGCAGCAGCAGCAGCAGCAGTGACTCTTTTTAGTCTCTATTCTAAACAGGAAGTGATTCTGCTAAAGAAATTTTTAGAAACCTTTGCAAACCCTGTAAGCACCAAAGAATCACAGTATAAATTGATCCTATGAAGCATTTATTTGTTCATTTAATATTTATTAAACATCTACTGGTGGCTCAGATGGTAAAAGCATCTTCCTACAATGCGGGAGCCCTGGGTTTGATCCCTGGTTTGGGAAGATCCCCTGGAGAAGGAAATGGCAGCCCACTCCAGTATTGTTGCCTGGAAAATCCCATGGACAGAGGAGCCTGGCAGGCTGCAGTCCATGGTGCTGCAAAGGGTCGGACGCGACTGAGCAACTTCACTTCACTTTCAAGCATCTACTATGTATTTGGACTTATTCTATGATATAAGAATGTAGATAAAAGAAAACAGATAAAGTCTCTGCCCTGTGGAGCTACCATTTTAGTGGGAGAGATGTATGAGAAGGAAATAAACATAAGTACACAATACACCTGGCATCTCAGGTGGTGCCAGTGGTAAAGAATCTGCCTGATAATGCAGGAGACCAAAGAAACATGGGTTTGATCCCTGGGTCGGGAAGATCCCTTGCAGTATGGCATGGCAACCCACTCCAGGATTCTTGCCTGAGAATCCCCATGGACAGAGGAGCCTGGAGGGCTACAGTCCATAGGGTCGCAGAGTCGACATGACTGAAGGGACTTAGCACACAAGCATACAGCATACCATGTGGTGAGAGTGCTATGAAGAAAGTAAAGCAGTGTGAGAATGATTGAGAGTATTTGGAGAGCTGTCATTTCATATAAAATAGTCAGAGAAAGCCACTGTGTAAAACTAACATTTTATCAAAGTTCTGAAAGACATAAAGAAATGCAGTGACATAATGTGGTAGAGATATAAACACAGAATACTATACTGGATAAATCATAATTTCTGTGGTTAAGACTGTCCAGGATCAAATTTGAGCTCTGTCACTTATAAGACATAACTTAGGGCAAGATATTTAGTATCCCTGTGTCTCAGTTTTCCCATAAAATGGGAGCTATATGAGTATCTATATTATTGGGTTGTACCTTTTATATAAGTTGATAGATGCAAAGTGCTGAAAACACATTGTAAACACTCAATGACAGAAGTTACTATTGTTTTTAAAAATGTATGTGAAAACAAATGATTGAGGATAGGAAGAAAAAATATCACAATACAATCCATAATTTATAGACATAATTATATCCATTTTTATAGACAAAAAATATTGGGGGAAGCCAAACCTTCAGTAGAAACCAAATAAGGTGAGCAGACGCATAGGATACCACAAAGAAAAATTTCATATAATGCATCCAGAAGTGAAGTGAAGTCGCTCAGTCGTGTCCGACTCTTTGCGACCCCATGGACTGTAGCCTATTATGCTCCTTCGTCCGTGGGATTCTCCAGGCAAAAATACTGGAGTGGGTAGCCATTTCCTTCTCCAGGAGATCTTCCCAACCCAGGGACCGAACCCAGGTCTCCAGCATTGCAGGCAGAAGCTTTACCATCTGAGCCACCAGGGAAGTTCATTCATCAAATACTACCTTTCAAGCACCATGCCAGCTAATGGACATGGAGGTAAGAAAGTTAGACATTATCTCTTCTTTTATAGAAATTTTATAGTATAACAAGAAGACATACAGTAAAATAGAGTAATCACAGTAAAAGGTATAAATGTAATGGTATAGGACAGCCAGAGAGGATATTACAGGCATATAAAACCAGAATAGTGCAATAAAATATACATGCCAGATAACATATAGAAAATCATCTAGACGGAACCAAACCATTTCATTACCTCACTTTTATTTTAACTGCTAATCACAGTATAAGATACCTATAAAAGTGTACATATCAGAAGTATAATGAATTTTCATATACTGAACTGACTCTCACATAATCAATATGAAGATGAAGAAATAAAATGCTTTCAGAGTCCAAAAGCAGCAGTCTCCTTCATGCACCCTTTTAGTCATTAACTTACCTCCCAAAAGATAACCACTATTATAATTTCTGATAAATCTTGAGACAAGACTAGCATTGCCTCATGTTGTTGCCTACACAAATTAAAACAAAAATATTTCTTGTGCCTGACTTTTACTTAACAGTCATACAGAGACTTGTACCTGACTATTCATAGCGGCCTACTTGTAACAAAAGCAGCCTGCTTAGAGCAAAAAACTGGGAGAAAATTTTCAACTCAAATATCCACCAAAAGGTGAAGATAAAAAAATTGTGCTATATTTATACAATGTATACTTTCAGCAACAAAATTTGATAACCATTAAAATGTAGACAAAACAGTAATGATCAATGATTCAAGAAGTCAGACCAAACAAGACAATATATTCTAAGATCACATTTTCATAAAATTCTGGAAAATTCAAATAAATCTGTAGTGATAGAAAGCAGAAGAACATTTGCCTGGGTGGGGAGTGGGTAAGCAGTGTCATGAGGAAAGTTTTTTTTTGCTGATGGACATGATCATTATCTTGACTGTGGTGATGATTTTGTTGGTGTATATATGTCTCAAAATTTATCAAATTATTACTTTCAGTATGTGCAATTAGGTATCAATTATACTTCAATAAGGGCTTCCCAGGTGCTCCCAGGTGCAGTGATAAAAAATAATCTGCCTGCCAATGCAGGAAGTATAAGAGAAGCAGTTTCGATTCCCTTCATTGGGAAGATCCCCTGGAGTAGGAAATGGCAATCCACTCCAGTATTCTTGCCTGGAGAATTCCATGGACAGAGGAGCCTGGCAGGCTACAGTCCATGGGGTCACAGAGTTGGATGCAACTAAGCAGACATACCACACTCACACACATAAAATACTTAAATAAAGCTGTTTTTATTTATTTATTTATTTTTAAAGATTTGGATACTTTGCTAACAAATATAAAGCTTTCCTGAACTCTATATGTATTTAAACCTACAAAAATATCATCAGGTACCCTCAGAACTTCAATCCAGTTTGAGTGGACTCTACCTTGCTAAGCCATGGTAATTAAGAACAAGGCTTCTGAGTCAGGCTGCAAGGGTCAGAATCTTTCCACCTCACCTGACCAACTTTGTGACATTGGGTAAGTGATTTCTCTATGTGTCCTTACTTATAAAATAAGGATACTACTAATATTTACTTCAGAGAATTAATATGAAGACAGTATGAGTTAATATAGGTGAACTCAATAAACATAAGCAATTATAAAATTTTTAAACTTATAAATTTTATATAGTTATAAAATAAGGGTAGTACTAACACTTATGTGTTAGTGAAGAAGAATGTGAAGATCATATGAGTTAATATAGGTGAACTCAATAAATATTAGCAATTATACTACTTATGAGTTAAATTCTTGTGCCTATATTAGGTAAAATTAAATGTCCAGTATTCCTTGAAAAATTGACTGAATTAAATGTATTTTGCTTCCCTGGTGGCTCAGAGGTTAAAGCGTCCACCTGCAATGTGGGAGACCTGGGTTTGATCCCTGGGTCGGGAAGATTCCCTGGAGAAGGAAATGGCAACCCACTCTGGTATTCTTGCCTGGAGAATCCCATGGACGGAGGAGCCTGGTGGGCTATAGTCCATGGGGTGGCAAAGAGTCGGACATGACTGAGCGACTTCACCTTCACTTTCTATGCTGGCATACAAAACCTTATTTGAATAGGCTCTATTCTACTTTTCAAACCCTATGTTTTGCTATGTACAAGTCAATACATCCAACACAAATGAATCTCCCAGTATTTTGCATAATTTATCCATCTTCTCAGCTTTAGCACATGGGTTTCCTTGGCTAGAATACCTTTTCTACAGAACCAAAAGCTCAATAAAAGGAATCAATATATCTTTGAAATTCTCAACACATAGTACAGAACTCAATACATTATGCTGGGCAAGTTTTCCTTGATTCTAATTTTCATTCTCTTACTGAGTTTTCTGTCACTAGTGATAAATACATTTACTTTTTGTTTCTTAAGCATGGTATTAATGGAATATACCCTTTGGCTCTTCTGTTAGCATTACTAAAGGACAAAATTAGGATGATAGTTTATAGATTGTCATCTCAATGTATCCACATTTATTGCTGCTTTTTAATCCTCCTTATTTCCAAGTCTTTTTTTTTTTTTTTTTTTCACAATTATAGATGTCCAAACCTATTGATCCGGAGAAGGCAATGGCATCCTACTCCAGCACTCTTGCCTGGAAAATCCCATGGATGGAGGAGCCTGGTAGGCTGCAGTCCATGGAGTCACTAGGAGTCGGACACGACTAAGCGACTTCACTTTCACTTTTCACTTTCGTACATTGGAGAAGGAAATGGCAACCCACTCCAATGTTCTTGCCTGGAGAATCCCAGGGACGGGGGAGCCTGGTGGGCTGCCATCTATGGGGTTGCACAGAGTCGGACATGACTGAAGCAACTTAGCCGCAGCAACCTATTGATCTAGAGAAGACTGATGAGAATTACATTCTTTTGCTTTTCCTAAAACTTTTCCAGTTTCTATTTGTTTTCCTAAAGAGTAAATTGTATATCAATTATGTATATCACAGAAATGTTTGATTTCAAGCATGATAAATATTACATTAAAAAGTAAATTTAGAAATATCTTAAAGTAACAAATGCTTTAATATTAAAAGCTGCAGTTTCTATATTTACTTACATCAAGGAATACTGAAAGCACATTGTTCAGTAATTACTATAGAAACATCTTGGGCTACTTAACTGTGTTTCACAGTAATTACTGTAGAAAAAAATTATATTTCAAAGTTTCACCAATTTTTGCAAAATCCTCTGCAAAGCATCAACTTAAATGAAAATTACAATTCTAAACATTTGTCCTCAAGCAGAAATATAATATAGAACTGATGTATATTATGTGCTGTGTGATTAGTCGCCCAGTCATGTCCAACTCTTGTGACCCCATAGACCGTAGCCCGCCAGGCTCCTCTGTCCATGGGATTCTCCAGGCAAGAATACTGGAGTGGTTTGCCATTTGTTTCTCCAAATGGGGAGATCTTCCCCACTCAGGAATGGGTCTCTTGCATTGCAGGAAGACTCTTTACTGACTGAGCTATGAGGGAAGCCCTAAAAAACAGCATAAAATTGACACAAAAATCAGTTCATTGCCTGTGGTACAAAGAATATTATTTATATGGTAGCAAATAATATTAAAATTCTTATTACCTGAATTAAAAATATCTTTGATATTTTCCTTACCAGGTTAATGTGTAGATAAAAAAATTACCTTTGAAAGTTTTGAAAAATGTAGTGTATGTTGACTGTGTGAGGTATTGGTACCTTTATAGTCTCTTATGTTAGGAAATGCTAAAGAAGAAATCAGCTTGGTTTTAACAGACTGGAAAGGTAAAACTGATAAGGAAACTGAGCCATAAATTTAAAGCGGGAACAAAACCTTACATAAGTACAAATACACTGATACTCTTACAATCTTTGAAACTCATTGATCATCTGCTTAATTTATTGTTATGAGGACTGAATGGTTAATCTGTGACATCAGAACCCCAAATATATCCTGATGTATTTTTCAAAATGGAAAGCACCTCTAAACAAGAGCAATTCTTGTCGTATGTGATGCATATCTATAATACAGAAGAGGCATTAATAGGGTATGATATTTAATCAGGTGCCTTGATAATTCAATTAAGAACAACAGCATAAATAATTTGAAGTTGCTAAACATATAATTTAAGCAGAGCTATAATCTGTAGGCAAAACAATGAAGTCAGTACATTATGGAATACTAGAAACAGAAATGGGTTTGAATTCAAGTTCTGCCACTTTCTGCTCAATTTCTGAGATGCAGTTTTCCCAGTTGGTTAAGAAAAGTGACAACACATACCTTACACTGTTAAAAGGTTTAATGAAATAATGTTTGTGGATAAAGAGCCTGGTGTATCCACTAAATAAATATTAATTCCCTTTCACTGTCAATGAATACAAGATCACCTACAGTTTAAATCAATTTTGTCTAGATTATTGTTTTATTGGAGGGAAAGACAGACAAAGACTAAGTTGTTAAGCATATGACTTCGTCTATCTTCAGGTCTAACATAGTGCCAGCCACTCAGAAGAGACCTAAAAATGTGCATAGCACTGTGGTGAAGTACATCATATGCTTTATTTATGGAATGTTGCTCTAACATTTATTTTCTTATTTAAGTTTTTAACTCCTGTCTTAAATACCAGCTCTTCCTTGTTACTCACATAGTCAAAAATTTTTAGTAGCCATTAGTTAGCCAGGTCCACCTCAATCCACCTTTCTACTTTTACTTCCACTACTCATCTTAACTTGTCCAACTGTCAGCAAAATCAGGACATCCCGTAACTATGCTTTGTACTTTCAGATGGCCTTCATTTCCTCTGCAAATATACCACTGCTTTCTTCCCAGTAGTTGAAATGTAACTTCCCCTTTAAACCCTAGGTCAAATGTTCTCAAGTATGTTCTCCTTACCTCCCAACTGGAAGTAATCTTATTTTCTCTAAGTATTGGGGGAATTACTTTTTTTTTTCTTTCTTTTTCATTAGCCGCATACCAATTGCAAGCCACTATTTTAGCTACTCTGGAGAGTGAATAAACAACATACACATCTTCAGGAAACCTACAATTTAGAAAAATACAAAAAGTACATAAATAAATAAGACAGAGAGATAGACATGTAGGCCTGATACATTGGAAGATTAAAGGATGGACACTAAGAAATCAATCAAGTAGGTGAAGCTAGATGAGAAATGTCAGAATCATTGCTTCATTTAAAAGATATTTGCTAAATTTTAGAATGATGGTCTAAAATTATACTTTAGTAATTCAAATGGAAGCGACATCTATATGAAAGTGAAAGTGAAGTCGCTCAGTGGTGTCCGACTCTTTGCGACCCCATGAGCTATAGCCTACCAGGCTTCTCCGTCCATAGGATTTTCCAGGCAAGAGTACCAGAGTGGGTTGCCATTTCCTTCTCCAGGGGCTCTTCCCAAACCAGGCTTAGAACCTGGGTCTCCCGCATTGCAGGCAGAGGCTTTACCCTCTGAGCCACCGTGAGCACTCAGCGACATCTATATAAGTACTCAGTAATAATCTAGTAGCTTGAATAATTGAGACTAGGAGCATGTAGATATGTTGATTTCACTGGAAGCTCTGATTAGAATAGTTCTTGCAACAATTTCACAATTTCTGGAAAGAAACTGCCTTTAGAATTTGTGTTGTTTTTATTACATAATAGTACTTAAACCCTAAGAAGAAAATTATATAGATGAGATGGTTGGATGGCATCATTGACTCAATGGACATGAGTTTGAGTAAGCTCTGGGAATTGGTGATGGACAGGGAAGCCTGGTATGCTGCAGTCCATGGGGGTTGCAAAGTGTTGGACATGACTGAGCGAATGAACTGAACAGAAAATTATAATTCCTTCAACTGCCATATCGTCTCTGTTCATTCAACAAATCTAACTTTGGACAAAGTAGTAGCTACTGGAGATGCAGTGGTGAAGAAAATAAAGATGTAGTATTGTCTTCAAAGAGCTCAAGGAAACAGACCTTCAAACAACTAATTATGACATTTTTTAACAATATTGTATTCAAAGTCCTATATGTATTTGTGGTAGTTATTATGGATGAGCAACCATAATTTTCACAGAGATATTAACATTTGGGGGCTTCCCTGGTGGCTCAGCAGTAAAGAATCTGCCTGTAATGGAGGAGGCACGAGTTCATCTCTGGATCAGGAAGATTCTCCTGGAGAAGGCACTGGCAACCCGCTCCAGTATTCTTGCCTGGAAAAGAGTTGATGGGGTCGCAAGAGTCAAACATGACTTAACTACTAAATCACCAGCACTGACATTTGGACTGGACCTTAGTCAAGTACTATGTGGAAGAAGAGCTATAGTCAATCAAAAAGTGTTAATGCCTTATGTTTGGCTTTACAGATTTGTTATTAGTTCCATTTGAACATGCCTATGTGGGAAATAGATGGAGAAACAGTGGAAACAGTGTCAGACTTTATTTTTCTGGGCTCCAAAATCACTGCAGATGGTGACTGCAGCCATGAAATTAAAAGAAGCTTACTCCTTGGAAGGAAAGTTATGACCAACCTAGATAGCATATTCAAAAGCAGAGACATCACTTTGCCAAAAAAGGTTCGCCTAGTCAAGGCTATGGTCTTTCCTGTGGTCATGTATGGATGTGAGAGCTGGACTGTGAAGAAGGCTGAGCACCGAAGAATTGATGCTTTTGAACTGTGATGTTGGAGAAGACTCTTGAGAGTCCCTTGGACTGCAAGGAGATCCAACCGGTCCATTCTGAAGGAGATCAGCCCTGGGATTTCTTTGGAAGGAATGATGCTAAAGCTGAAACTCCAGTATTTTGGCCACCTCATGGGAAGAGTTGACTCATTGGAGAAGACTCTGATGCTGGGAGGGATTGGGGGCAGGAGGAGAAGGGGACGACAGAGGATGAGATGGCTGGATGGCATCACTGACTCGATGGATGTGAGTCTGAGTGACCTCTGGGAGTTGGTGATGGACAGGGAGGCCTGGCGTGCTGCAGTTAATGGGGTCGCAAAGAGTCGGACACGACTGAGCGACTGATCTGATCTGATCTGATCTGATGCCTGTTGTATGGAAAATCGTTTTCAAATCAAATCATAAAGCCACAAAGTGAAATCCTGATTTAAGGAGTAAACTGAAAGCAATTTGATTTTGTCAACTTTTTCCTATTTTCCTTATACACGTCAAAAGCAAACACTCTGATGAAAGTCCTTTGGATTTAACTTCCAAAATGCTTCTCAATTTTACTTACTTTTCTTGACCCTATTGTCATTGCATTCACCTTCTCTTTGCCAGATTATAGCAACTGGTCTCCCTGCTATCTGTAGTCACTCATAATACTATTGTAAAGGATGTTTAAAGAAACACAGCTTCTAAATAGAAGCTTCTTTCCTCGAGTTATTTGATAGATAAGGGAATCATGCTGTGAACTTGTTTCATGTATTTGTGTGCACAGAGAAGGCAATGGCACCCCACTCCAGTACTCTTGCCTGGAAAATTCCATGGACGGAGGAGCCTGGTGGGCTGCAGTCCATGGTGTCGCTAGGAGTCGGACACGACTGAGCGACTTCACTTTCACTTTTCACTTTCATGCACTGGAGAAGGAAATGGCATCCCACTCCAGTGTTCTTTTCTGGAGAATCCCAGGGACGGGGGAGCCTGGTGGTCTGCCATCTATGGGGTCGCACAGAATTGGACATGACTGAAGCAATTTAGCAGCAGCAGCAGCAGTGCTCAGTCATGTCTGACCGTTTGTGACTCCATGGACTGTAGCCTGTCAGGCTCCTCTGTCCACGGAATTTTCCAGCCAACAATATTGGAGTAGGTTGAAATTTCCTCCTCCAGGGGATCTTCCCAACCCAGGGATCGAACCTGCATCTCTTGTGTCTCTTGCATTGGCAGGCAGATACTATACCACTGAACCATCTGGGAAGCCCAAATTTGTTTCATAGTATTTCTTATTAACCCTATATGACACCAACTCCTAAGAAAAACTTAGTCTCTTATCCTTTGTAAATCTTCCTCTTATTTCTGTTATCATGTTCACCTCATCTTGTACCTTTGATCATCTCTTTCTCAATTCAGTTCAGTCTCTTCAGTTTTGTCTGACTCTTTGCAACTTCATGGACTGCAGCACACCAGGCCTCCTGGTCCATCACCAACTCCCAGAGCTTGCTCAAACTCATGTCCATCGAGTCGGTGATGCCATCCAACCATCTCATTCTCTGTCGTCCCCTTCTCCTCCTGCCTTCAATCTTGCTTAGCATCAGGGTCTTTTTCAATGAGTCAGCTCTTTGCATCAGGTGTCCAAAGTATTGGAGTTTCAGCTTCAGCATCAGTCCTTCCAGTGAATATTCGGGACTGATTTCCTTTAGAATTGATTGTTATGATCTCCTTGCAGTCCAAAGATTCTTCTCCTTGCCCTCAAGAGTCTTCTCCAACACCATAGTTCAAAAGCAGCAATTCTTCAGTGCTCAGCTTTTTTAATGGTCCAATTCTCACATCCATACATGACTACTGGAAAAACCATAGCTTTCACTATATGGATATATACTCTTTCTCAGTGCTGGATAAAAGTCTCACAGTGTATACTCATGATGTGTCATGTCCCCTCACCGCTAGCTTCTACATGAAGCCCACATGAGAGTACAGTTCTTCTCTTCTGACAACTTTTCTTTAAAAGAATCTTCTAGTGGTTTATCTTCTCTCCTCTCAGTATACAGATGTGGGGGGAGAAACTATGTGGTAAAGGGAGAGGAAAAATACAAAAACGTCTATCTTATCCAAGTTTGTTTTAATGTCTCTTTTCCTGCTCAAACACAAAGTATGCAGATACTTCTCCTATATCTTCTCTCCTTTCAGTATACAGATGTGGGGGGAGAAACTATGTGGTAAAGGGAGAGGAAAAATACAAAAACCTCTATCTTATCCAAGTTTGTTTTAATGTCTCTTTTCCTGCTCAAACACAAAGTATGCAGATACTTCTCCTATGTGTCTGGACAGCTCATTGAGAAATAGCAACTTCTCATGATATAAGGGTGTTAGTACTGGCTTCACTCTTCTTCTCTTTTCAAGACTAGAGTTTCCATTTTGCAGCTGGTGGATACCCCTTATTACTCTAACAAAAGCAAACAGGCCACATCAACATTCAGGTGCTGCATTTGTCCTGCCCAATCTGGACTACATCAGGGGACCCTAATACTATGGCTTTGGAACTGAGTTCTAGTCCTTACCTGAAATGACTGCAGAAGGACTCTAACTAGGACTGAGCAAAAGTCTCTCTTTGCCTCCTTAGGTCACACTATACCACAAGGTCCTTTAGTGGGTGAGCTGCGGCAAATTCATGTCTAGTCTCCCTGGCTAAGGAGCCAGGGTTTCTGGGGAAGAAGTTCTCTTGATAGGGCCTTGGGAAACCAGAACTTGGTTGCTGTGCTCTGAGGCTCTGATATTCATTCATCTGGCTCTTGGACTGAAGTCAGTCAAGACATTAAATCTGGAAATCTTTGTCAGGCTCTCTTACTTGGTTACTTCTTTGTTTCTGAGCTTACGCTTCTAGTACACCCAAGTGGTGGGCTATTTCAGTCAGCACTTAAGTCTTTTTATTTCATCAGCTACACCATTAATCTTATTATTTTTCTAATATTAGTAGTCCAGCAGGGTAGGCCTTCTCAGCTAATAGGGTGGAGCTTCAAAATAGATTCAGAGAATGTGCCAGTAGCCTTCTCTTCCTGAAGAAAGAACTTTATGACTTGAGTGGTTTTATGATGAACACACGTTCATAAACCAACCCTGCATACTTAAAAAATTGTAGTTTCAGTATCAGTGTGACCAAACACAATGTCCCAAGTGGTTTTCCAAGGAAAATACAGCTTGTTTTAGATTCACTTTCCCCTTTACATCTTAACAGCAGATGTCAGTCTGTCCTGATATACTGACTTTCTTCTAAGATATTGTGTTCTTTGGAGAAGTGGTTTTAATCCAAGAAGCCAACAAGTTTGTGATATCTCTAGAGTAGTAACCACAAGTAGGAAGTACAATATTTACAAATGCCCATTACAAACCTTTAAGAGGGGAGGAAATAGCAGTTCAAAATTTAGTCTTCAATAAATTTAATTAAAATATCTTGACTTTTTTTTTCTACTTTCATGTTATTGTACACTTCTGACTCTTTTACTCTGATTGAACTCTCCATGCCATCCTGTCTCACACTCTTGGTCCCCTGGTATCCCTCACACTTTGGACAGGTTTGCACAACACCCCTCTCATATGTCTTGTTTTTGCCATAGTCACAACCTTTTGAGAAGTGAAATACCTCTGTTCTGTTTGTCTCACAACAATCTGCCAGAAACCTCAAAACATGATGCTAAGTGAAAGAAGTCAGACATAAAACATTACATATTGTGTGATTCCATTTATATGGAATGTTGAGAAAAGACAAATTTATACAGACAGAAAACAGAATGGTGGTTGCCATAGGGCTGGAGTGAAAACTGGGATCAGATGGAAGCTTGACTGGGAATGCCACATGGGACTTGGGAAAGTGACAGAAATGTTGAAAACTGCATTGTGGTGATGATTACACAGCTCTATAAATTTACCCAAAATCATTAACTTGTGTACTTTGATGGGTAGATTTTATGTTGTATAACATACACCTCAATAAAGCTGTTAAAAAAATACACTGAGTGGCTTTTTCTCTCTGCTGCCTTAGTGAAGAAGTCGCCTATACATCTTTACAAAGTTTATCCCATAACTCACAAATTCATCATTCCTCAACTTAAAGCCCTTTCATTGAAACCTCAGCATTCCCACAAATGAAGTCCAACTGTGGCACATGGGCCCTTCATGAGATCTTCTCTATCTACTTCCTGGCTATTCCTCCCTCACACATGTGATTGTGCATGTTCAATTCCTTGTGCCATGTTTCCTCTTTAAGCAAACTACTCCTTCTGCCCACTTGTTATTGATTGATTCAAATTCAAAAGACTCTTTGAGCTTCACCCCTTTTGTACGTTTTTACCTGGACTTTGCTGATAGGATTAAGCATTACTCTATACTATTTCTGTTCATCACGTTTCTATAATCCTATGCAAATGCTGCATAGCATGTAATGCTTTACTTGCCTATATTCCTTACCAAAACATGACCTGCCTAACTGCAGGGGCTCTATTGTACTTGGTGTCTTTGATGTTAATCACAGTGCTTGGCAAATGTTTACTGAGCTGGACTGAATTAAAGGTTTCATTCTCTCCAAAATTTGCCAAAGCACAAGAGATGACTGAGTTCTGTTTTAAATGGTATCTAGTCCTATCCTTACGCATCATATAGCTGCAACCAAAGCAGTTGTACGTATCGAGTGAGGGGTAAGGGGAATTATTGGATTTATAGAAGATTTTACTTCACTAAGATTTTGAGCAGCTGTGTAGTTTCCACATCCTCAGGCTCTTCTAACCTCTTCTGTCCTGAACCTGTTACTTTTACTGTAATGACATCAACATGCTATATCTTTGCCCTATTAAAATTTTCTAGTTTTATGCTAATAAATACACATAGACAATTGGTCTTTACCTAATTTATATTGGTTGCTGTGGCAGAAGCAACTACCATAAAGTAAAACTGACAAGACCTAATATCACTTTGCTATGGCAACCCACTCCAATATTCTTGCCTGAAGAATCCCATGGATAGAGGAGCCTGGTGGGCTACAGTCCATGGGGTCACAAAGAGTTGGACATGACCGAGTGACTAACATACTTTTAGATCCGCAGCTTTGTTCCAGAGACAGTTGACTTGATTTAAAATAGAATACAAAATGGCAGAAATCGCAGTTGGTAAAATTTGATGCAAAAAAAAATACAGGAATGGGAGAGTATATGAAATTCTTAATAAACATGCAGGAACCTGTAATTTCTGAGAAACATAAGGAGAGGTATTCTATTTTCTAAGATACTGCTGCTGCTGTTTAGTTACTAAGTCATGTTCGACTCTTCTGTGACCCCATGGGCTGTAGCCCACCAGGATCACCTGTCCGTGGGATTTCCCAGGCAAGAATACTGGAGTGGGGTGTCATTTTCTTCTCTGGGGATCTTCCTGACTCAGAAATCAAACCTGCATTGGCAGGTGGATTCATTACCACTGAACCAGCAAGGAAGGCCTTACACACTGCTAAGAGCCATTAAAAATTGACTTCTCTTCATGAAATGTCAATAAGATGTCGAAAGGCAATTCAATATGTTGCTCACATGATGGCCCAGGTTCCCAGGGGGGACACTTATCTTACAAGGTGGGAAGGGGTTCTGTCGTACAATACGTGGTATCCTAGACAATGGGTAAGCACATATTGTGTTGCTTTCTTATTAAGAATTATTTTTCATTTTAATTATTATTGTATATTTAGTTAAATTTTGGTTTAATATGCATATCCCACCACCCATGAAAATGTAATCAACTGAATATATTTCTAAATGTTAGCTCAATGAGATTACTATGATTTTAATAATAATAAATGCCTATGAATACATCTTTTTAACAATTAATCTAGTTTAAATAATATATATCTAGAGACTAAAAAATATGTAACCAAATACATTTAATATTTTTGTTAAATTGACACGTGATTCCTCTTAGCATAAAATACTAGAGTGCCATAAACATTGTCAAGGAATTTACAATCAGTTTCACTTGTTGGAACACTGTAGTGACATAGCATTAATGGTGGACAAAAGTGAATCAAGTATCATATTCAGTGGTATATAATTTAATTTTTTACTTCTGCAATCACTTCTACTGATACAGTTTTAAACTCTTCCAACTAGACAACGTTATTTGTTACTTGTTAATGTCTTTTCATTAAGAGAACTTTCTTTTATCCTATACATATAAGCTCTCAGTTGTATTTAATAAGTTATCATAAGACCAGAAATGCAACATGGTTCAGCAAAATAACTATCCAACAGAACTACTGGATATTGTTGCAGAGTTTAACTCCAGTTCTGTAAGACTTCTCAAATTTAACAATAGAAAATTCAGTTCCTTACTTGGAACATGACAGAGGCAGAAATATTTCTTCAATACTTTGATGTTATTTTCATGCAGAATGTTTTAAATAATCTTTAAAATGGTATTTGAAGGACATGGTGGGATCATATTATAAAACCACACTAAAATAGCACAATTTGTTCTAAAGCAGAGTCAGACATTTATGTTCTTAGGAAAGCAATATATGTTTCAAAACACAGTTTCTAGAGATACGTGCAGTATATGTGTAAATGACAGAAGTCAATGAGTATATGCCACACAGCCGACAACAATGTTGTACAAACTCAATTATGTAGGTTTATGAAATTTTACATAAGATCTTTACAAGTACACATGGAAGAAGCCATATTTACACAATTTGAACTAAAAGAACAACATCCACTTTCAACTATATATGTGCTTTTTACAAAAGGCTATACATTTAGGGTCATTATTTTATAAATTCACATAGTTAAAATGCATTAAAAACAGAATAGAAATAGTCAGAAAAGTACATTTCAACTCCATACTGTAGATTTTATAAAAAGTGCCAATTTGTAATTTCCTAAGAAAATAAAATAGAAGCAAACGACAATAAAAAATAAAAACACTATTAAACTCAATGTATCTATACTTCTTATATTTGGTTTATGAAAAGAACCTTCAAATTATATTCCATCAAGCAATAGTTTTAATAGAACTGGTATAAATTCTTTGCATCTTGTCTTGTTCCAAAAAGAAGTGAAGACCAGGTGAAGAATGAATATGTGGTACTGTACCAAGATGAAGATCTCTGGATGCTGAATTTCAAACTCTTCAAAATTTCACTATGAAATATATCCTACTCTTTGAAGTCAAATGTATAAAACGTTAAAAGCAAATGCACCCATTATGTCAATCATTATTTATTTTGCAAAGACATCATTACAGAGATTCATTTTATATGCAAATTGAAAAGTTATAAGTCATTGAACTGCATAGATAAAGCTAATGTGGTTAATTAACAAATGTGTTTTATAGCTACAAAATAACTGTTTCACATTAAATTACATAAAATGTAAGGAAACATAAAACCAGTCAATCACTGATCTTTCATATTTTGATAAGGGCCATCTGGAAATGGTCATTTACTTTGCAAAGTAAGTTCACAACAGAACATAACTAGGGGATATGACAGATAAACTGGGCAGCCCTATTCAGCCTCTGAAGTATTTAAATGACTAGAGAAATTCTCTTGTTTACTGCTTTAGGATGCCTTTTAAATGATGGTTTATTTTGATCTATTAAAAAATATTTATACAAAAATTATATGTGACAGCAGCTTTATATCAACTAAGTGAAATAAACTGGATAAAAATATGTGTTAATGTTTTTATAAGATTGATAAAATTTCATATTAATTGGAAATTAAGGCAACTGAACACACTTGGGAAAAATTCAGGTTGCTTTATATTAGCCAGAAATGTCATTGTTAAATTTTAACAAAGACCAAACATTTTGCATCACACTAGGCAGTAAGAAGGCAGCCCCCATCAGCAGGTAGCACACCAAAAATGTTTGGTTTCATAATACAGTTTGGGAGAACTACCTCTACAAAGTCTATTCGTGCTGATGCTCCTGATGCTGCCATTTCTGGAGCCCGAAAAGCTGCTGCCTCCACATCCTCTGCTGTAGGTGTCACTGTATAGTCTCAGGCGATTGGGCAAGGGGCACACTCTGGATCTTCAGATGCTAAGATGAGAAAAATCAATTTCAATGCCCAAAAGATGGAATTCCTAATGCAGAAGGTGACTAAAATAGCTATTTCAATTGGTCTATATTACAGGGAGGTGAAATGTTTGCTTGTTTCAATATAATTGCACATAAGTAGGTTATAAATAAGATTTTTGTAAAGTGATACAGTTCTAGGATTAGACAAATACTATATAGGATGGATAGAAACAGAAAATCAGACTGAGTGGTATTGGATAAGATGACAAAAAAACATGCATGCTTCCTAAAAGAAGAAAGCAAAACACTCATATAAGAATCATGGAGCAATAAACCAGTCTCATGAAAATAACTTGCTTAAACTTTTATTTTCAAGGCTATTTCTACTCATTTAAACTAATTCTACAATATACTGATGCATGATGTTCAAGGCAGAACACAAATGAACCCATTAGTATTTTACTCTGATTTTTCAGTGTCCCCTTCCCTCTGAAAATAACAAAATTTGGTTTATGAATGTTCTCTGTTAAGTAAAATTTTCTTATCAAATTTATCAGTTTACATCATATGTAGAATAATTCAGCTTAATCTATAGTGTTTGACAAAAGCTTTTATAGGGGACAACAACACTGAAGAAATCAGTGAGATACAGAAGGGAACATACTATAAAAGAGTGTGCTTTATTATATTCAAAGAATTTTGAGTAGAATCATGGTTTTGGTTATAAAAAATAATCATTCAATCTTTCTATTTATTTTTTACTAAATATTTAACAACAACTTTTACCAGATATCTTCATGTTTTAACAAAATATTTGTACTTGTATCTTGAAACATATTTTTTAAAAATTGATTTGATTTTAAAATTATATATGCATATATGAAAACAAAATCATTTACAAAGTACATATTTACTGGAAACACATAAGTAGCTCAAATTAATATACAATGACTATTTTAAATTAAATTGGTTAAATAACCATCTTTTTTATTTAAAAAATTGTTATTTTTAGGACAGTCATTTATACAGCTTGTGAACCTGAATCCATTATGTTTGATTTACTGTAAAGTGACAAATGATCGCAAATTAGAATGACAGACTCTTATTGAACATAATTTTTCAGCAGGAGCCATCCTGAATCAATTAATCACACTATTACTTTAATTCTGCTTTTCTTTTTTTCCAGAAAAGTCACCAATTGCATGTTTCAATTAATGACTTATACGTATTTCACTTACAACTTTGATGTACATTTTATTCAAATTAGTTAAATGCTCTATTTTATTAACATATGATTTAAACATTGGATATGCTTAAATAGCAAAACAAAGCAAATTACAGTTTCTCAGATAAATGCAATTATGGTTATATAAAATATTAAATAATGATTAAATACCTTATCTTCATTAGAAATTTCTCTTTGCTCCAGTTAGAGATTTACATTTTCAATTAAAAACAGAAACATTATCTTATGTTACAATATTTTTGCATACAACTGAAATTAATGCACATTAATCTTCATGCATTTTTGCAGTAGAAAGCAAGAACTAGAGTCTTCAAATCTATATGATTATTAATTACAGTGTAACTTTGGATATTCTCTAAATGTTGAATCAATGCTTACATAAGGTGGATTAAAAATGCACAGACTCTTTGAGCAAAAATTGTCTACAGGCAAACTTAAGGGACAGGTAATACATACACAGATTATCTGTGAGGACACTTTGTCTCAAATTTTGCTCGAGTTTTAGTTTCATTTATTTTCTTGGTATAATATTAAATAGTTATTTAGAGAGGTGTTTATTAGACAAATTGATATAGCTATTTCACAACATTATCTTAGTTCTTCCGATATATGTTTATTAAATTCACATTCTTAGTATATAAGGAATATATTGGCATGTGCAAAATGTTACAAAGAATTTTATATTTCCTATTTTATATGTACAACTGTATTTTATAATTTAGATGAGGATAATGCAGCTCAAGTTGAATATAATTGTTCACTTTGTGTATTTTTCTAGATAATTTGAAATATGCAACTGGATGTCTGCCAAACTCAAAGCAATGAAATCTTAGTGCTTTGTTTCAGATCTCTTCCTTATTATTTGACCTTCTTATAGGGCATACAGAATAGTAATATAGCAGTCAGTAATCTCATCCCACTATTGAACTAGCCAAAATTCAACATTGAAAGCTTAAAGCATTACAGCACACAATTTGACTTTGAAGTGAGGGCACAAGAACATATGATTTTATTTAAACATCACAGTGAGCAATGTATAAATTTTTATAATGGCAAGTAACACTTCATTCTTTAAATACATTGCAAAAAATTTTCCAACCTATCTGTCATTTGCAGTGAGACTATTAAAAATCAGTGAATTAAAACTTATGAATGTGTTTCTATGACAAAATACAGTCATCTGACAGAGTAGTCTTTAGCTAACCAGTAAGAAAATGTAAAACATTATTTTGTATATAAAAGATTGAATTAATAAATACAATTTGTGTCAAAGCTAAATCAAATTATGAAATTCCTTTGCTTTGAAACACACTATAATATTTCAAAATATTTTGTTGGTATGCTAAGGTATTTAATTTCATGAGGTATTTCACTTACTGACTTAATAAATAAATGTAAGAGTATTTTATCCATGGCCTTCAAGTCACTACAGAAGTGCATGAAGAGGTAGAAAAGAGAAGGAATGACAGATTCTGTTTAGAGAATTGAACCAAAAATTTGAAGGGATAATCTGTGGTTGGAACCATTATGTTGCAGTAAGAGATTGCCATACAGTGAAAAAGAGGGAAATCCAGCCAGAGGGCATTACATATATGAATTTATTACTTGGAAATGGTGAGACAGTCTTTTTCTGAGGGAGCTTAATATGGCGAAAATTGTTAAAGGATGAAGCAACTTGTCCTTATGCATTTATTTCTCTACTTCACTTTTATTGTCCAACCTTAAAAAATCTGTATCAGGTGAAATCCTTACTTGTGGACTTGATCCGGAACTCTTACCAACCTTTTCTAGGAAGCATCTGGTTTAAGCTTTCCTCCCTTTCTACTTTGTCTTATCCTCTCTACTTTCCCCTGCCTTGGGCGGCATGCCACCTACATCTCTGCTGCCTCCACTTCCATGTATACCACATGCCTAGCTCAAGTCAGTATTTCTTTCTTGTTCACTGAACTAAAATTTATTGAGCATCTACTGTGTTCCAGGCAATGTACTAAAGAAATGAGAGCAAGATGAGCTGTCCTCCTTTCTTCTCTTCTGAAAAGGGTACTCTATCCTACTTACTTATCTAATATTCACTCATCAATCCACTGCTCTGTGGAATCCTAATCCTTCCAACTTAATATAACTGCCTCTGTTTTAGGAAATTAGTATTACTAGCAGTTAATCATGCCAGTTTGGGTGACACAGAAAGAAATCTAAAGCTGACTTCCACTGATCTTGGGTTGTCTGTTGACCTGAAGACAGTTATTTGACTTCCCTGAGCCACTACTTTCTCATCTATAAAACAAACATAATGCTCCTTTCCTCAGTCTTAAGTGAAGCTCAAAATGAAGTATGATTATATACTTTATAATGCTTCACCCAGTGCCTTGCACATAGAAGTTCAAGGAACTTGTTTAAGTGTCCATGTCCAAAAGCCCTTATAATTCCAAATCCAACTAATATTTCCCAGTTTTTGTCTTTGGGATCCCTTTGCTCTCTTTGACTTTGATTATTCCTTTCATCAAACCTCTCTACTTCCTTAGGTTCTATGATGAGGCACTCTTCTGCTTTTGTTTCTCCATCATGGACTCATTATCTGCATGGTTTGTAAATGCTGGTTTTCTGTTTTAAGTCTATTGCTTTCATCACTCAGATTCACTGATCTGTTCTCACTGTTTCAAATAACATCTCTACTAATGATGCCCAAATCCAGATTTACAGCCCAGATATCTGTCTTTGAGCTTCAAACTCCCATATTTAACTTTATACTAGGCATAGAATTGAATGCCTTAAAATTGAATTCATTGTTTCCCCTCTAGACTAGCTTATCTTTCTGGAAATATTGTTATTATATTTATTTTAAATTCATTGACTTACATTCACTGTTCTACACAACATCACAATTTCTTGCCTGGATAATTAAATCAGTCTGTTCATCCATCTTTTCTCCCTCAAATTCATATTCCACATGGTTGCCAAAGAAATTTAACCATATCACTCTCTGTTATGCACTGAATTGTGTCTCTCTTTCCTCCAAATTCATGTGTTGATGTCTTTAACACCTAGTACCTCAGAGTATGACTATATTTAGAAATAGGGTGTTTAAACTGGTAATTAAGTTAAATTGAAGTCACTAGGGTGGACTTTAATCCAATAAGGTCACAAATAACTGCTTTCCTTAATAGAAGAGGAGATATGGGCACAGATTCACAGAGGGAAGACCATGTGAAGACATAGAAGTTGGCGATGTGCAAGTCAAGTTGAGACACCTTGAAGAAATCAGCCATGCTGACACCTTAGACTTAGACTGCTAACCTCTAAAACTGAGAAAATAAATTTTTATTGTTTAAGCCACTCAGTCTGAAATATTCTGTTATGGAGACCTTAGCAAATAAATGCACTACCCTGGGCAATACACAATTGCCCAGAGTGTGTTGGATAGAATTTCAAGGTCTCACACATCCTTATCTAGCTTCCTTGCTGACCACTTCATTCTATGTTTCAAACCATGCTATGTTTCAACAATCTTCAACTGCTTGCAATTACTGTGTAAACTGTATTCTTGACCTATGTACCTCTACTACTACTACCTCTATTATTGCTAGAGGATTCTTTATCTGATTAATTCCTATCAAATCCTTTGTTGTTTAGCCACTAACTCATGTATGACTCTTGGGGACTCCCTGGACTGCAGCATGCCAGACTTCCTTGTCCTTCACTATCTCCCAGAGTTTGCTCAATTCATGTCCATTGAATCAGTGATGCTATCTAGCCATCTTATCCTCTGCCACTTCCTTCTCCTTTTGCCTTCAATCTTTTGCAGCATCATTGTCTTTTCCAAAGAGTCAGCCCTTTTGCATCAGGTGGCCAAAGTACTGGAGTTTCAGCTTCAGCTTAGTCCTTCCAATTAATATTCAGGATTGATTTCCTTTATGATTGATGGTTTGATCTCTCTGCTGTCCAAGAGACTCTCAAGAATCTTTTCCAGCACCACAGTTATAAAGCATCCATTCTTTGGTGCTCAAGCTTCTTTGTGGTCTAATTCTCACTTCCACATGTGGTTACTGGAAAAACCACAGATTTGACTATATACACCTTTGTTGGCAAAGTGATTTCTAGTCCTTTAGAATCAACTTAATCACTATCTTTCCAGGAACCATCCCTTACCCTAAAGTGATTTTTGAGGAATGCACATAGAAATCTTATAAAATATAAATAAACAGAAAAATGAGGAAAAGTTACTATAAATATTTAACCCTAGTATGACCATTGTAACTCTAAGGATTTTCTTTCCGGTCTTTGTAGGTTAGTTTTTGCACAATTGAGATTTTACTGCACAAGCTTCCCTGGTGGCTCAGAGGATAAAACATCTGCCTGCAATGCGGGAGATCCGGATTTGATCCCTGGATGGGGAAGATTCTCCTGGAGAAGTAAATGGCCATCCACTCCAGTATTCTTGCCTGGAAAACCCCATGGATGGAGAAGCCTGGCGGGCTACAGGCTATGGAGTTGCAAAGAGTCGGACATGACTGAGCAACTTCACTTTCACTTTTATTTGATGTGATAATATTATTTGAGCATTTTCCTATTAAAACACGATTTTAATAACTTCATATTTCACCAGGTTGACTTATCTCAATTAAGCTAATCATTTGTCCTACAATTAAAAATTCCGACGTTATCAGTGATTGTCCTAAGCTTAATAATCTGTGTATCAATTGGACCTCTTCACCAGATCATCTCACTAAAACTTAGTCAGTCCAAACTAAACTCAACATTTCTAACTAGGATCTGCCCTATCCCTTCCATCTCTCCAAAACTTCTTATCTATTTGTTTATAGCACAATAATTCAACAAGTCTGTTAAACTAGCAACCAGTGTTTCATCCTGGTATCTCATTTCCTTCAATACTTCCCAACTCAAATTCAGTCATTAAAGTGTTTTTGACTCTCTGTCTTTGAACTATATCTTGTGTCTTTCCTCTCCACTCCATTGTTACTCATTTAAACTAGTTCACATGATCTCTATGCTATTCAAATGTTCTCTCAATCTATCTCTCTATCTCCAGACACCTCAATTCCATCTTCCAAAAATTTGCTTCATAACTGCTAATGCAACTATTAAAGATTCAAAGTGATCATGTCACTCCTTAGCTTACTGGACTTAAATGCATCATTGAATCTTTCAATGCCATGTTTTGACCTTTTAAATGGTTTTGTGCTTAGTGTATTTTTATGTCACTCAATCCTTCTTGCACTCCTCTGAGGGAATCAGTTAACTTTCCCATTCTTAAAGAAGTTTGTTTTGACTGTCTACTTATGTGTCTGTTCTGAGATTGGAAACTTAGAAGAAGTTATAAAACCAAAAAAAAAAAAAAAAAATTGCTAACAGGTCTAAATATTTATGTTGACAAAATCTTCAAGTAGGTCAAGGGTAGGAAGGATATTAAAAGAAAAAACAGAATAAAATATAAGAAACTTGTAATAGAATCACAACCAGAACTGAAATAATTTTTTTTTTTTTTTACATTTCTAAGTTGCTCCGACATGGAAATGTATGATAATTTTGTAATAGTGTCTTTACTAATGTATTTATACTAGAATACCTAAGGGCCAGAAAAAAATATGACGTAGTACACCTACTGTGAGTTTACATTTTATATACAGATAAACACACTTTTTGGGAGAAGGCAATGGCACCCCACTCCAGTACTCCCATGGATGGAGGAGCCTGGTAGGCTGCAGTCCATGGGGTCGCTAAGAGTCTGGACACAACTGAGCAAATTCACTTTCACTTTTCACTTTCATGCATTGGAGAAGGAAATGGCAACCCACTCCAGTGTTCTTGCCTGGAGAATCCCAGGGACGGGGGAACCTGGTGGGCTGCCATCTATGGGGTCACACAGAGTCGGACACCCCTGAAGCGACTTAGCAGCAGCAGCAGCATACACACTTTTTACTTTATATGTATATCAATACGTATGTATCATACATATTTACATATACTTTTCAAGGTTTAGTAGATTCACAAATCTTGAAAAAACAGTAAACATACTGCTAAAAACATTAGTATTCTAAGAATAACTCAATAAATCACAAGTAGTAATCAACAGGGTTACACATTCATTATTTTAAACATGGAAATGTAATGGAGCCTTGATGGTAAGCAGTAATTACCAAAGGAGCACTAATGCAGAATTGATATTCAGTGCTAGAAAATTAATTTTGAAGTTAATTGAAAAGAAACTGTGTTTTGAATAACACCACTATAAGTAATGGTGATTATTATGATTTTTAAGAATGTTTTGATGTATGCCTTGTATGGGAAACCAGGTAATACATATATTCTTAAGGCAGGATTATAGTAAGATGCTTTATGAATAGAAAATGGTAAGTAATCATTGAAGTCAGAAGGTCTGTGTTCTAAAAAGTCTGGAAGCCATCAGATCCTAACCTCTAAATGCTCTTTAATTTTACTTTGGGGAGATGAAAGGATACACCATGCTACCATTGAGCCTGTTACTGTGAGCCACACAATGTTGGTTTATCACATTCTCTTTAGCTTTATGGTTATTTTCAGACCCTGCAGCTTCCCCACTCCTGGCACAGCAATACTCTCTCCCTTGAAAACCACATCGCCCATAAAGAACAATTAGTTTTATTGGAGAGGAAGTAAGGAGAAGATTCTACTTTCTCTTATTTTTACCATCTATTTGTTTCAGACCTAGTGACTTACACACACACACACAAATCCCAAATTCCTTTTTCCATTAGAAAATTCACTCATCTTCCTTTCCAATATTTCAATGCTAGAAATAGTAACAGACTTACTATATGGGCTTCCCTGGTGGTTCAGAGGTTACAGTGTCTGCCAGTGATGCGGGAGACCCAGGTTCAATCCCTTGGTTGGAAAAATCCCCTGGAGAAGGAAATGGCAACCCACTCCAGTACTCTTGCCTGGAGAATCCCATGGACGGAGGAGCCTGGTAGGCTACAGTCCACGGGTTTGCAAAGAGTCAGACACGACTGAGCGAATTCACTTCACTTCACTTCACTTCACTTCTACAGGAAAAACATGTTGTTGACTATATCTTAGGTTTCATTCCATCACCATTTGAGAATTTGCTACCTTGACAAATACAAATCAACTTATGATTAAGTATTAGATGAGATGTACTAGTTGCTGTTCAGTCACTAAGTCATATCCAACTCTTTGTGACCCCTGGAATGCAGCACGCCAGGCTCCTCTGTCCTCCACTATTTCCAGGACTTTGCTCAAATTCATGTTCATTGAGTTAGTGATGGTATCTACCCATCTCATTCTCCATCACTGCCTTCTCCTTTACCTTCAATCCTTCCCAGTATCAAGATTTTTTCTGATGAGTTGGTTCTTTGCATCAGGTGGCCAAAGTACTGGAGCTTCAGTTTCAGCTTTAGCATCATTCCTTCCAAAGAAATCCCAGGGCTGATCTCCTTCAGAATGGACTGGTTGGATCTCCTTGCAGTCCAAAGGACTCTCAAGAGTCTTCTCCAACACCACAGTTCAAAAGCATCAATTCTTTGGCCTTCTTTATGGTCTATTACACATCTGTACATGACTCCTGGAAGACCTTTGTTGGCAGAGTCAACAAAAGATGTCTCTTCTTTTAAATATGCAGTCTAGGTTTGTCATAAATTTCATTCCAAGGAGCAAGCATCTTTTAATTTCATGGTTGCAGTCACCATCTACAGTGATTTGGGAGCCCAAGAAAATAAAATTTGTCATTGCTTCCACTTTTTACCTTTATATTTTCCATGAGGTGGTGGGACCAGACGTCATGATCTTTGTTTTTTAATATTGAATTTTCAGCCAACTTTTTCACTGTCCTCTTTCACCCTCATCAAGAGGCTCTTTAATTCCTCTTCACTTTCTGCAATTATAGTGGTATCATCTGCACATCTGAATTTCATATTAACGAATATAATTGTTGATATTTCTCCTGGAAATATTGATTCCAGCTTGTGATTCATCCAGCCAGCCATTTTACATAACATACTCTGAATATAAGTTAAATAAGTAGCATGATAATATACATCCTTGTTATCCTCCTTTCCCAATTTGGAACCAGTCAATTGTTCCATGTCTGGTTCTAATTGTAGCTTCTTGACCTGTATACATGTTTCTCAAGAATCAGGTCAGGTGATCTGGTACTCTCATCTCTTTAAGAATGTTCCACACTTTATTGTGATACACACAATCAAAGGCTTTAGCATAGTCAATGAAGCAGAAACAGATGTTTTCCTGGGACTCCCTGCTTTCTTCATGATTCAACAAATGCTGGCAATTTGATCTCTGGTTTCTCTGCCTTTTCTAAACCCAGCTTGTACATCTGGAAGTTCTCAGTTCACATACTGCTGAAGCCTAGCTTGAAGGATTTTGAGCATTACCTTGCTGACATGTAAAATGAGTGCAACTGTACTATAGTTTGAATGTTCTTTTGAATTCCTCTTCTTTGGGATTGGAATGAAAATTTACCTTTTCCAGTCTTGTTTTTTTCTGAGTTTTCCAAATTTGCTGACATATTGAGTGCAGTACTTTAACAGCATCATCTTCTAGGCTTTGAAATAGCTCAACTGAATTTCATCATCTCCACCAGCTTTTTTCATGCTAATGTTTCCTAAGGCCCACTTCACTTCACACTCCAGGATGTATGGCTCTGGGTTAGTGAGCACATCATGTTGGCTATCCAGATCATTAAGACCTTTCTTGTATAGTTCTTCTGTGTACTACTGCCACCTCTCTTTAATTTCTTCTGCTTGTTAGGTCCTTATAGCTTCTGTCCTTTACCATGCTCATCCTTGCATGAAAGGTTCCCTTGGAATCTCCAATTTTCTTGAAGAAATTTCTGCTGCTGCTGCTGCCAAGTTGCTTCAGTCGTGGCCGACCCTGAGCGACCCCATAGATGGCAGCCCACCAGGCTCCCCCATCCCTGGGATTCTCCAGGTAAGAACACTGGAGTGGGTTGTCATTTCCTTCTCCAATGCATGAAAGTGAAAAGTGAAAGAGAAGTCGCTCAGTCGTGTCTGACTCTTAGCGACCCCATGGACTGCAGCCTACCAGGCTCCTCCGTCCATGGGATTTTCCAGGCAAGAGTACTGGAGTGGGGTGCCATTGCCTTCTCCAAAGAAATTTCTAGTCTTTCTCATTCTATTGTTTTCCTCTATTTCTTTGCATTGTTTAAGAAGGCCTTCTTATCTCTCCTTGCTTTTTCTGGGATTCTCCATTCAGTTGGGTTTATCTTTCCTTTCTCCCTTGCCTTTTGCTTTTCTTCTTTCCTCAGCTATTTGTTACACCTCTTCAGACCACCACTTTGCCTTAATGAATTTCTTTTTATTTGGGATGGTTTTGGTTACTGCCTTATGTACAATATTATGAACTTCCATCCATAGTTATTCAGGCTCTCTGTTTATCAGCTATAATACCTTGAATCTGTCACCTTCCACTGTATAATCAATAGATTTGATTTAGGTCATACCTGAACGGTCTAGTGGTTTTTCCCTACTTTCTTCAATTTAAGTCTGAATTTTGAAATAAGGAGCTGATCTGTGACACAGTTAGCTATAGGTCCTGTTTTGGTTGACTGTCTAGAGCTTCTTCATCTTTGGCTGCACAGAACATAATGAACCTGATTTTGGTGTTGATCATTAGTGATGTCCATGTGCAGAGTCATCTCTTGGGCTGTTGGAAAAGAGTGTTTTCTATGACCAGCATATTCTCTTGACAAAAGCCTGTTAGCCTTTGCCCTCCCTCATTTTGTACTTCAAGTACAAACTTTCCTATTACCCGAGGTATCTCTTGACTTCCTACTTTCACATTCCAATCCCCTATGATGAAAAGTACATCTTTCTTTTGGGGTTAGTTCGAGAAGGTGTTGTAGATCTTCACAGAACTGGTTAACTTCAGCTTCTTCAAGATCAGTGGTTGGATATAAACTTGGATTATTGTGATGTTGAATGGTTTGCCTTGGAAATGAACTGAGATCATTCTGTCACTTTTGAGGTTGCACTCAAGTATTGCATTTCAGACTCTTTTTGACCATAAGGGCAACTCCATTTCTTTTAAGAGGTTCTTGCCTACAGTATTATAATGGTCATCTGAATTAAATTTGCCCAATCTCATCCATTTTAGTTCACTGATTCCTAAGATGTCATTGATTCCTAAGACACTGAAGTTCAATCTTGCCATCTCTTGCTTGATAATGTCCAATTTACCTTGATTGATAGACCTGAAATTCCAAATTCCTCTGTAATAGTATTCTTTATAGCATCAGAGATGTGATTAGACACAGTTATTCCCTTCCAAACATTCTGTATACCCCAAAATGTTCTTTTGCTTTGGCAGTAGCACCTAGAAATTATGTCTTTGCTCATTACTGATGATGGATCTGAAGTTATCCTGTTTAGAGGCTGATTTTCAGATCACTCCTGACATGATCGGTACTTTGTTCAGTAACTATGCATCTCTGTCATCTATACAAAAAGAATTGCCATCAGTGGCTCACTTATTCTGATGCTCTTTAAGGACCTTACTTTCTTGGCTGTTGGAATCTAATGAGTATTAGCATTGGCTCATAAAAGTTCACTATTGCTCCATTCCATTAGCGTTCTTAGTTCTTCCTTCTAATAATTAGAGTTCATGCAGCCTACTGCTTAATCTGGGCTTCCCTGGTGTCTCAGATGATAAAGAATCGTCTTGCAATGCAGGAAACCTGAGTTCAATCCCTGAGTTGGGAAGATCCTCTGGAGGAGGGCATGGCAACCCACTCTAGTATTGTTGCCTGGAGAATCTCATGGACAGAGGAGCCTGGCAGGGTACAGTCCATCAGAATGGCAAAGAGTTGGACATGACTGAGTGACTAAGTACAGCACAGTTCTTACTGCATTGGATCGCTGACAATTAATAAATATTTGTTGAATATTAAAGAGATGTTTTACAGATGGTCAGCTGACATCTCTACTAGAACCATAGTTGCAATATAAGTACCTGCACTAGTAATTGCTTTACCCTTTTCAGGCAAGGGAAGCTATTTTCTCTAGATTTGTTCTGGGTAAAGTGGAAATAGTTACCCTGTGTGAGGATGTTCTCAGGGAGAATAATTAAAATTACCCCATTTTTATACTTGTGGTTGATACTCATTCTATCTCTAATGGCAAACTGTAGCAGGCAACTTTCTGTTGCAAACAGATGCTGAGAGTTTCTTAAGGACCAGCTTATCTTTGTGCCCTCATGTTCTTCTTCGCTAGAAAAGAAAATAGTTAACTCACTTGCAAAGCAGTTGTTGCCATATAGTACTTAGTAAGCGTAAGTCTATATTATATTTTATTTGTTTAAATATTCAAGTTTCTCTAACATATGATATGGTATTAGCTCCATGATTCCATGTATCCAGTGACAAAAAGATTGTCACCCCACCTTTTTCTTCTTTGGTTACAGAGTTCCCACTGAAGTCTAGAGGTTTTTTAATATGTTTTGAGCTCAGTGTTCATATCCTTTGTTTAAGTTTGTGTTTCATCAGTAGTATAAATCTTACAAACTTTCCTTTAATCATGTGAAATACTGAGCAGGATGAAGCACAAGCTGGAATCGATTGCCAGGAGAAATATCAATAACCTCAGACATGCAGATAATACCACCCTTATGTCAGAAAGTGAAGAGGAACTAAAGAGCCTCTTGATGAAAGTGAAAGAGGAGAGTGAAAAAGCTGGATTAAAACTCAACATTAAAAAAACAAAGATCATGGCATCTAGTCTTATCACTTCATGGCAAATAGATGGGGAGACGATGGAAACAGTGACAGACTTTTTTTTGGGGGGGGTGGGGATCAAAAAATCACTACAGATGGTGACTGCAGCCATGAAATTAAAAGATCCTTGCTCCTTGGAAGAAAAGCATTGACAAACCTAGATAACATATTAAAAAGCAGAGACATTACTTTGCCAACAAAGGTCCATATAGTCAAAGCTATGTTTTTTCCAGTAGTCATGTATGGATGTGAGAGTTGGACCATAAAGAAAGCTGAGCACTCAAGAACTGATGCTTTTGAACCGAGGTGTTGGAGAAGACTCTGAGAGTCACTTGGACTGCAGGGAGATCAAACCAGTCAATTCTAAAGGAAATCAACCTTGAATATCATTGGAAGGACTGATGCTGAAGCTGAAGGTCTAATACTTTGGCCACCTTGATGTGAAGAACTGACTCATTGGAAAAGACTCTGATGCTGGGAAAGATTGAAGGCAAGAGGGGAGGCGGACAACAGAGGATGAGATGGTTGGACGGCATCACCGACTCAATGGACATGAGTTTGAGTAAACTCCGGGAGTTGGTGAAGGACAGGGAAGTCTGGCATGTTGCAGTCCATGGGATCACAAAGAGTCAGACATGACTGAGCAACTGACCTAAACTGATAATTGCTATGTTGCCTTATCTTCCAACACTTCAACATTGGGCTCCGGATAGTTAATGCTATTTTCTTAACAACAAAAAACATGAAATATAATTCGTGAAAAACTATTGAGTGCTACCCTCCACAGTGCTTAGAAGATTCATAATGGGGTTCTTCACCAGCCTTTTGTTCTGGCCAGTACGTTTTTAAATACATTCTTAACAGCATATGTTTGAAGTTTTGTTGAATATCATCTTAGAGTTTTATTTTTAATTTTGTCAAGAGAACTCATCCATACATTCATCCATCCTACCAACCTTCTTTCCATTTATTCTACACACTTGTTAGCGCTCTGGCAATGGAGATAGAAATAGTAAAGACAGTCTGCCATAATGGAAACTGTTGGCCTGCAAAGGAAACAAGCAAGTAAATAAACAACTACAACACAACAGGATAATTTTTTTTTTTTTCTAAGAGAGCACAGAAAAGGAATGGCTATGCCAGTCTGACTGAGTTTAGAAAATGCTCTCTGGAGGAGTTTATCTCCCCTGAATTATAAAGAATTTGTGAATTACTTACTCAAAGAGTAGGGAAATACGTGCAAGGCAGAAGGAATAAAATACATAAAGGCCTGGAGATAAGGGTGTAATTCAGGGTGAATCAAGCATAGAGTGTGAGGAGGGAAAAAGAGAGAGTTAAAGGGCAGGACATAAAGGGTCATTATCTTAATGAGCTTAGATATTTGTTCTTGAAGGTCATTGAAGTTATTAAGGATTTTAATGTAGAAAATGACTTAAAATTTGCACTTTAGTTTTGGAAAAGCATAGTGGAGGGTGCAAGACTGGGGGCAGGGAAAGACATGATTTTAATAGCTGAAGCATGAGACAACGATAACTTGAACTAAAGCAATAGTAATGGAAATAAAGGGAAGGGAAAACAGATGAAAATCACTACTTATAGTTGCCATTTTACATTTGTTTATGTGACTTTTATTAGTATATATCTCTTTTATTAAATATAAGTTCCATGAGTACAAAGATAGGATTCATTTCTATCTGCCATTAAATTTCCTGTGCCGAACACAGTGATTGGCACACAAGTGCTTAATAAGTATTTGTTGAGTGAATTCAATAATGAATGAATTTTAGAAGTACATTCATATTAAATATGAACTGGACAGGATACAAGGCAGTGAGGATTCAGTGATGAATAAGCTAGGCAAGATTCCTGCTTTCAAGGAGAAATTTTAGAAAGGGGAGAAACAAGTAATAAGAGAATTTGTGATAGTAATCAGTGTTACAAAGAAATTAAAATAGGGTTTTAGGGAAGTGCTGGAGTGGGATAGGTGACTTTAGATGGAAGGGTCATCAAAGAGTTCTAGGGCAAGTGACATGTGATTTAAGATGTGGATGATAAGAGAGGAGCCAGCTATGGGTGGATCTGGGGGCAGAGAGTTCCAGACAGAAGGAAATGAATAAGCAAATTAGACAGGTTTGACAGAACTTGTTGACTGATTGGCTGTGGGAGTAAGAAATAGGTCTAGGATGATTCACAGGATCTGGAAAATGTTATTTCTATTATTTCTAAATGAGCTTGGGGATACTGACTGAAGTACCAATAGTGATGTAAATGTTCAGTTCAGTGCTGGAACTGTTGATTTTAAGGTACTGAAATAAGTAGATGGTAATTTATCTCCAAGAAACTTTATAAGAACAGAAAGAGAATAGGCTACAACTCTAAAGGATTGTTAGGGTTCTTTAGATTAAACTTCTTAGCTGACCATATCATCAGTTGACTGAGTACATGTGCTGAAAGTCTTTCCACTACCTCCTACTATTCAGGACTAGTCAACCCTGATCTGCTTAGGATTCTCTAACATGAATATCCAAACATAACATGACTATTAGTTATTGGTAGTCTTTAGACAGGACTAGTTATTTCCAGGAAGAAATCTGGAAATCTGGACTCTTCTACTGCACTGTTCACTACAATGCTTCAATACTGTTTTAATTTTTGCTTTCTTATAAAAATAGTTTTCACTTCTATTGAAAGATAGCCAAGGTTTGAGGGATCTCATCCACTACTTTTGCCTAAATGTCATACATAAAAACCTACTGCCATTTTTTTTTCCTGTTCAAGCTACTCTTGGGGATTAGGTTCACATCTATGTGGTGTATTGAAAATGTTTCAGTACTGTCTTGGGCCATAGACAGTTCTCTTTGGGCTTTTGATGAGAAGGGAGAAAATAAAATTTCTTTACTGAGAATATTTTTGTGGTTAATTTCATAAGGTGTTATAATGACTAATGACCATGCCATGTAAAAAGTGTCCTTTGTGAACAGACATAGCAGAGACTGTCTTGCTACATACACAACTGCTGCAACTTCACAATATTATCTAAAAAGAGAAGGCTGTATTACAAGGAATTTGACTTGATAAACCTTTCCTATTTGTCAGATAACTTTTAAAAAGTACCAGAAATCTAGACTTTAGCAACTGATTTTATCAAGTGTGGGTAAGACCTGGTAGCCTCTTGTCTTTGAACTGCTAACATCATGATTTCTAGCTCTGCCACACGTAAACATTGCATGATATAAGGCATAAAGCAAATGGCTTCTGGGCTAGAATTAAGATTATTGATTAGCTTTTTCTTCCATTGCTATATGAATTGGACACTTTCATTGATAGCTGGATCCTGCCCAGTTTGCTGCTGCTGCTGCTGCTAAGTCGCTTCAGTCGTGTCCGACTCTTGTGCGACCCCATAGACGGAAGCTCACCAGGCTGCCCAGTTTAACACTTTCTTTTCTTCAGCTTAATTTTCTACCTTCTTGGATGTTCAGTTCCATTCAGTTCAGTCTCTCAGTCATGTCAGACTCTTTGTGACCCCATGGACTGCAGCACACCAGGCTTCCCTGTCCATCACCAATTTCTGTAGCTTGCTCAAACTCAAGTCCATAGAGTCAGTGATGCCATCCAGCCATCTTATCCTCTGTCGTCCCCTTCCCTCCTGCCTTCAATCTTTCCCAGCATCAGGGTCTTTTCCAATGAATCAGTTCTTCGCATCAGGTGGCCAAAGTATTAGAGTTTCAGCTTCAGCATCAGCATCAGTCCTTCCAATGAATATTCAGGGTTGATTTCCTTTAGGATTGACTGGTTTGATCTTGGATGTACTTAGCTTTTATCAAACCTGTTTTCTAGGCTCCTCCTTTTTAGTTTGATTATTACTCTTAGCTCTCTGTAAACTCAGTTGGGTAAACTGCTTGTCATCTCCAGCAGGACTCATAATGTAGATTGAATCTATCGCATTTTAGGAGTCAAAGTCCAGTAAAGAACATTTGCAATTTTCATGTTCTCACTGGTAGATTTTTAATGATACTCTCATTTTTCTAAAGCAATATGTTGCCACAAGGTCATAGCAAATTGTGTCCATTAAATATTGTTTAAGAATCCCATTTACTGAATTTACTCAAAGAACATTATTTCTGAACCTAGAGAAATATCAATATGGTTGAAGATGTGGCAGATTATAATGCAAAGAGTTGCAAACTGCTGATAGCAATTGAAGTAATTAATTTGTAGTTCTTTTCAACTTGTTTTATATTTGAAATGCTTTATCAGATCAGATCAGTCGCTCAGTCATGTCCGACTCTTTGCGACCCCATGAACTGCAGCATGCCAGGCCTCCCTGTCCATCACCAGCTCTCGGAGGTCACTCAGACTCACATTCATAAAATAAAATATCATTTTCATAAATGTATAAATATGATCATATATAGTTTTTTTCAGTGCAGTTTTTTTTTGAAATTAAAAGGTACTTTAATATTTTTATTCAGGTGACTTCAGGTTAACATACTTTATATATCAGAATAATTCACAATGGTTGAAATGGAGTGTAGCAACATTGAAAGAGATTATTTGACATTGTTTTCATCCATACAGAATATGTATTTGATAGAGAGGAATAAACTACCAGGGCATGTTTTTCTTCTATATGTTTGCATCTATATCTAAAACTGTGTGTGTGTTAAAGTTTTTAATTAATTTATTTTTTTTTACCTTTTGTGTCTTTTCCTCCATCCTTTTAACTCTTTTACTCATTTCTCATCTTAATTCCAGTCTCAGGTGACCCAAATATATAACCTAGTATGCAGCCTATATTTTTTTTGATGCTTGTATAATTAGATACAAATACACACAAATATAAAGAGTGTTGGCATTGTTATATAAAAACTAAATTACACTGTGTGCCATCTTCTGCATCTTTCTTCCTTCAATAATAACTTGTAGAAGTCATTTCAATGACTTTATCAACTCATGGTACTATTATTTTAGTTAGCCTTCATTCTGTTAATTTTTATTTTTCCAACTTTTTTGGGGGTACTACAAACAATGCTGCCATAAACCTTGTAAGTTAAGTAACTCCCAGCAATCTTCGATACTATATAGATACAGACTCTAATTCCATTTTATTTCAAATGAATCATCAATTGTACCAATGACACTTATTAAGTAATGTATCATCTTCCAGTGCTTTAAAATACCCATTTTGTCATATTTAAAATTGTTATGAATACTGAGATCTATTTCTACCTTGAATTTATACATTGACTTGCTTTTTATTTTGACAATATTTGATAAGAATAATCTTAGCTAGGCAGCAGTGAGTGGTGCTATGAAGCAAGATCTTAATTCCCTGCCCGGAATTGAACCTGAGTAGCCTGTATGAAAAACAAGAATCCTGGCTACCAGACCAGCAAGGGTTAGTGTTTAGAAGCTATTTATCCCTGGATCTTTGCCCTCAGTGAAAAATGCATTTATCACAGAGACAAAAACTAAAAATGCTGGTACAAAGTTTATTATTAGAGACATTGCATAACAACAAGTGGGAGAGCACACAAAGAAACAGTTTGTTCATTTAAGACAGAAGGAAGGCAGAGACGCACACCCGGAGAGAAAGGGTGTGGGCGTCCCCCTTAGTGAGGAGGAGTAATGAAGTTGTTAAGTCATTTATATAGGTCAGTTCTTCTGGGTTGTCGTCCTTCAGGCCAATTATCTGGCTTCTTTTCCCACATCTGCCCTCCCCTGGGACCCTACACTAAGTGTGCACACCCTCTCAGCCAAGATGAATTTTGAAGGCTTCTGGGAGGAACAGACTCATATTGCCTGGCATTATCCCCTGACTTTTGACCCGCAAGGAATCCTTCTGTGCACGTGTAGTGTCTCTCTTGTCCCAGGAAAAGGGGAGTGGAGATTTCTTAATCTTTCACTCAAACATGGTTTTGCCCCTCTTTGTCTTTGCCATGATTATTACCTTGACTACTGCCATGACTATTACCTTAAGGTGTTTACAAGAGACAAAGACTGGGTACTCACTCTGTTTCTGTTGTTACTGCCATTTCAGAGGGCAACAGGAAGCTTATTATAAATGCTTTAACTGGAGTCTATCTATCTCTTGTCTTGGGAAGTGCTAAAAATTATAAATATCCAGTCTGGAACCCACTTCTTTGTGCCCCCTGAAATACAAACAGGAGGCCAGTTGTAGATGTCTAATTTGGAGCCCATCTACCTCCTGCCTCAAGAATAGTTAATGCTATATTCTGATATTTGACACGGCAAGTTCTTCCATCATTAATACCTTTTGTTATACATTCTTGACCATTATACATAATTCTTTTTTCTCATATAAATTTTAGATTATTTTACCCAAATAAAAGCTTTTGGAATTGTAAAAGAAGATGAGTTAAGTAAATATTAAACCTCATTGGTAGTAATTTGAGAGAAATAATATTTTTAAGATATTAAACTTCCCATACAAAATAATTTTTGTTTTCATCCATTCAGATTTTCTTTTATACCTTTAAATAAGAATTTACATTTTTTTATAAGCATTATGACTTTCTTGTTAAATTTATTCCTAAATATTTAACTTATTAATAAAGAAAGATTCATGCAGTTTTTCAAATATTAATACATTTTATTGAAATCTAACTAACTGGAGTAAATTCTCTACGAAATTTTTTTGTTTATTTAAAAATAGGTCAAAATGAACATATATTTTGTCAGTTTAAAAAAACTTCCACAATTTTGGATTTTTTACTCCTTTATCAACTTTGCAAGTTCTTAATAAAAGCATTTTATGTAGAAATAGATTGACACTTAAAGTTTTATAATTTAGCTAAAAAAAGCTTCACCCAAAGTGATTAATTTACACTTGTCAAAAGAAAGAGATTTAACATCAGAATTCATTAACCCTAACTGACATCAGAGCAAAATCAAAGGGAATAAAAATTCCTTTATAATAAACTCAACTTATAATATAAGCTTTACTAACCAAAATGGTAGACAGGATATTCAGATTCAGTTCAGTTCAGTTGCTCAGTCATGTCCGACTCTTTGCGACCCAATGGACTGCAGCACACCAGGCCTCCACATTACCAACTCCCAGAGTTTACTCAAACTCATGTCCATTGAGTCGGTGATGCCATCCAACCATTTCATGTTCTGTCGTCCCCTTTTCCTCTCACCTTCAATTTTTCCCAGCATCAGGGTCTTTTCCAATGAGTCAGCTCTTCGCATCAGTTGGCCAAAGTATTGGGGTTTCAGCTTCAACATCTTTCCTTCTGATGAACATTCAGGACTGATTTCCTTTAGGATGGACTGGTTGGGTCTCCTTGCAGTCCAAGGGACTCTCAAGTGTCTTCTCCAACACCACAGTTCAAAAGCATCAATTCTTTGGCTCTCAGCTTTCTTTATAGTCCAATTCTCACATTCATACATGACTACTGGAAAACCCATAGCCTTGACTAAACAGACCTTTGTTGGCAAAGTAATGTCTCTGCTTTTTAGTATGCTGTCTAGGTTGGTCATAACTTTCCTGCCAAAGAGTAAGCGTCTTTTTATTTCATGGCTGCAGTTACCATCTGCAGTGATTTTGGAGCCCCCAAAATAAAGTCTGCCACTGCTAATATTCATATTAGCTATATGGTATAGTGTGTTGAATTTGGGGATCATAATTGATATAAAAATGATAGTTTTGATAACATATATAGTAAATATAATATATAAGCATGTGATATTAACATAATGTGTGGTACTAACATAATATGTTAACATAATACTACTGAATAAACAATCTGAATAATGCAAGACTGATAATGCATGTTTTCATTGTCTGAAAATTTTTAAAAATTATTATCTTCATCTTGTTGCTGGAAATTATCAAAACTCTCTAATTGAGAATCACATTTATTAATGTGAACATTATATATACAGAGAGTACAAACTGAATCACTCTCTGCAGAAGCATGCAATGTTATGGGTTGATGTAAAGCAGTGTGTTTGGGTTTGAGTTGATCTGGGGAAACTCCTTCTGGGGAAGGGGTAGGAGCTTATTTTTGTTTGTGAATAATGACATTCATTCCCTGATCAGGGTTAAGAGTAGCAATTTATATTTGTAAAACCCATGTCCTTCCACTTAACTCTTTCCAGATATTTATACAAAGTTTGTCCTTAATTGCCACATTAGCCTCATTTTTCTATTAAACACCTTATTGCATTATGAATACAATCCAAATTTTATCCTTCTTATTTCTATATAAAGAGGCTTCTTGTTGCATGTCAACACAGAATCTCAACTAAACTTTTTTTTTTTTGATTATGAAAATTGTAGTCTTCCTATAAAAAACAACATTAAATTATCTTGTCCTTTCAAAACTATGTGGAGTAGGGTCATCATTCAACTAACTCTATTCTTTCTATAACACAGAATCAGGAAAAAGAATCTTCACTAAATATTTTTCTTATCACCAGCGACTATCTATTGAACTTGCTTAACAGGAAGAATCACCAGAAAATAAGAAGAATTGGATTATTAAATCAAGTCAAACATATAAAACTACTGCCAAAGTTTTCATAAATTCAAGTGGGTAATGTTAAGCAGAAGTTCTTACATTTTTTGTGTGTCCTCTCTGGGTTTTCTCATACTATAAGTTGTAGAGGCAAGCTTTGAATGTATTAAAGGATTCATGGCAATATGAAACAAGTGAACAATAAACAATTCAATGCAATGGCTATGAGGGTAAAACAATCTAACACAATATTTATGAAAGCATCTAGAATGTCCAACTATTCCTGCTCATTCTTATGTTACTGTTTGGCTGTTTGAATAATACTGCTCACTGCCTTTACCTGAACCAGAACTTGTTACAGCAGATTATCAACCTGAGCAAGGCCTGGCAAAAATAACATCTAAATGTCAGTTGGAATTTGGCATGAGTGTGAAGTACTGATGGGGTTATCTACAACATTCTGGTTAAGAAAAACTTAACCATCTTAACTATCCAGCCATCTCATCCTCTGTCGTTCCCTTCTCCTCCTGCCCCCAATCCCTCCCAGCATCAGAGTCTTTTCCCTTGAGTCAACTCTTCGCATGAGGTCGCCAAAGTACTGGAGTTTCAGCTTCAGCATCATTCCTTCCAAAGAAATCCCAGGACTGATCTCCTTCAGAATGGACTGGTTGGATCTCCTTGCAGTCCAAGGGACTCTCAAGAGTCTTCTCCAACACCACAGTTCAAAAGCATCAATTCTTTGGCCCTCAGCCTTCTTCAGAGTCCAGCTCTCACATCCATACATGACCACAGGAAAGACCATAGTCTTGACTAGGCAAACCTTTGTTGGCAAAGTAATGTCTCTGCTTTTGAATATGCTATCTAGGTTGGTCATAATACTCTATAGTGCCTAAATATATGATACATATGGGAAATAAGTTTAAGGAGGATAAATCAATTGCTCTAAGGCACACATTATTAAGGGGTGAAAGACATTTCAATTCATATTTGTCTATTCTCAAGTCCAAGCCCCCTTCTCTTGGCCATGATGGTTTCCTGCTCCTGATGTAGGCAGGGAACCACAGGTTGAGTTAACAAAATGTATTCTAGATTTTACTTTGTGAACTCCAAAACAGTCATATTGATATATTATGGAAATTTGAATTGGATTTTAAAGGAAGATTTTTAAATTTTACTATTAAACTATTGGAATAGCTCATTTAACAGCTGTTTTTTTTTTTTTTTTTCAAAGCAATACTTATTTTTTATTACATACTTTTCAAATAGCTTCCTTATGTATGAGATTAATAATGATTTCTGGATTTCCTTTGCATCAGGCCACCCCAAGTACGATGATTAAAAAATAGTTGATGATATACCAAAAATTCTATTCCTGTTTAATTTTACTTGTTTAGTAGTAACAGAGGGAAAATCAGTATGGACTTTTGTTAGAAAATGCAAATAGAGAAAACAGAAAAGTACTTTTTTTGAAGAAATTTTTAGGAAGTCAGTTATCCCTGTTATAATTACATTTAAAGTTTTAATTTAAAAATAATCTTGATTTACTTATTTAACACTTATTTTCCAGGTAGAATAAGAATAAGCAAACACAATCAGCTTGTTAAAATGGGATTTTGTATCATCTACCCAAAACCTCATAAATGGAATGTCTGCCGGATTTTTAAGGGAGTAAATTTTAATCATGAACCAATATTGAATGGGAGCCATTGTAGTTGATACAAAAAAATATTGGGTAAGTTACTGAGTTACAATTGAAGAAAGAATTTCAGGTTTCTCACTGTTACTATAAAAGGTAACAGCTATCCATTGCCCAAATCAATTGAGTTCATATTTATCCTCTACTTTCTTCCACACTTTGCTGAGTTTCAGTTTTGTCTTAATTTTGGATTGGATTCTTTCAATATACTTCCTCCTATGATGGCCCAAATACTTTTAAATGAAAAATTAACTATCATGAATTGTATCTAAAAGGAAGAAATAAAAGGTGTTAAATTTCTTAATGATAATTCAAGTAGAGCAGAATTCCATTAATATGTCGCTTATTTTAAAATTTAAGATAGGTCACAAATCACTCAATAGTGGCTCCTTCACTACAACAATGAAACACACTGTGTACCATCTAGTGTTCTTTCTTGGCTTTGTTTTACTGTTCATATCAAGGGGATATGTAGTAGCTGCATATGGGTATCAGGAATAATTTAAAGATTTTATAAATATTTCCAAGCAGAATGCATTTAATACATTCTATAAACTTTGGTGAAATATGTCTGTAGAAAATTATAATTGCTTTATGGATATCCTGATACGTAGTGTTTTAAATGCTTTGCCTCCCAGGCAACACTTGGCAATCTGGAAGAGGCCATATTGTCTCACAGTACACTGTTTCTTTGTTATCTCTTTCTTTAGAACACATTTTAATTTTACATAATGCTATGGAAATTTATTCCATATAAAAATTATTATAATAAATTTTCTTACAAGGAAACATAATCAAAGAATATATCCAGAGATGAATTTTTAAATTAAAATATTAACACATAGATTAGTCCAAAAAAGTAAAGTTATAACTAATTGTATCAGTTTAACCCAAATGTTTATATTGTTAAAATTTTTTAGTTGATTTACATGAAATATAGTTGATTTACAATGTTGTGTTAAGTTCTCCTGTAGTCCAAAGTGATTCAGTTATACATTCTTTTTTTTTTTTTGATATGGCATGTAGGATCTTAGTTCCCTGACCAGATCCCTGAACTGTGCCCCTGCAGTGGAAGTGCAGAGTCTTTTAACAATTGGAGTACTAGGGAAGTCCTCCCATATATTTTTTTATTATCTTTATTATGGTTTATCACAGGATATCAAATATAGTTCTGTATGCTACAGTAGGACCTTGTTATTTATCCATTCTATATGTACTAATTTGCATCTGCTAACTCCAAATCTTACCTGCTTCCTGAGAAACCTGTAAACAGGTCAAGAAGCAACAGTTAGAACTGGACATGGAACAACAGACTGGTTCCAAATAGGGAAAGGAGTGTGTCAGAGCTTATTTAACTTATATATGCAGAGTACATCATGTGAAATGCAGGGCCAGATTAAGCACAGGCTGGAATCAAGATTGCAGGGAGAAATATCAATAATCTCACATATGCAGATGACACCACCTTTATGGAAAAAAGTGAAGAGGAACTAAAGAGCCTCCTGTTGAAGGTGAAAAAGGATAGTGAAAAAGCTGGATTCAAACTAAATGTTCAAAAAATGAAGATCATAGCAACTGGTCCCATCACTTCATGACAAATGGGGAAACAGTGGAAACAGTGACAGATGTTTTTCTTGGACTCCAAAATCACTGCAGATGGTGACTGCAACCATGAAATTAAAAGATGCTTGCTTCTTGGAAGAAAACCTATGACAAACCTTCAGTTCCGTTCAGTTCAGTTCAGTCTCTCAGTCGTGTCCGACTCTGCAACCCCATGAATCGCAGCACACCAGGCCTCCCTGTCCATCACCAACTCCCTGAGTTCACTCAGACTCACGTCCATCGAGTCAGTAATGCCATCCAGCCATCTCATCCTCTGTCGTCCCCTTCTCCTCCTGCCCCCAATCCCTCCCAGCATCTGAGTCTTTTCCAATGAGTCAACTCTTCGCATGAGGTGGTCAAAGTACTGGAGTTTCAGCTTTAGCATCATTCCTTCCAAAGAACACACAGGACTGATCTCCATCAGAATGGACTGGTTGGACCTCCTTGCAGTCCAAGCCTAGACAGCATATTAAAACTCAGAGACATTTTGCTGACAAAGATCCATATAGTCAAAGCTATGGTATTTCCAGCAGTCATGTATGGATGTGAGAGTTGAATCATAAAGGAGTCTGAGCACCAAAGAATTGATGCTTGTGAACTGTGATGTTGGAGAAGACTCTTGAGTCCCTTGGACAGCAAAGAGATCAAATCAGTGAATCCTATAGGAATTCAACTCTGAATATTCATCGAAAGGACTGCTGCTGAAGCTGAAGCTCTAATACTTGGGCCATCTGATGTGAAGAGCCAACTCATTGGAAAAGACCCTGATGCTGAGAGAGATTGAGGGCAGGAGAAGGAGGCAACAAAGGATTAGATGGTTGAAAGGCATCACTGACCCAATGGACATGAAGTAAAATGAAAGTTGTTCAGGTGTTTTGACTCTTTGCAACCCCATGGACTATACAGTCCATGGAATTCTCCTGACCAGAATACTGAAGTGGGTTGCCATTTCCATCTCCAGGGGAACTTGCCAAATCAGGGACTGAACCCAGGTCTACCACATTTCAGGATGATTCTTTACCAGCTAAGCCACCAGAGAAGCCCCAATGGACATGAGTGAGTGAGTGAAGTCGCTCAGTCGTGTCCGACTCTTTGCGACCCCATGGACTGTAGTCTACCAGGCTCCTCCATCCGTGGGATTCTCCAGGCAAGAGTACTGGAGTGGGTTGCCGTTTCCTTCTCCAGACAATGGACATGAGTTTCAGCAAATTCAGGGAGATATTGAAGGATAGGGAAACCCATTGTGCCACAGTCCATGGGGCCACAAAGAGTTGGACATGACTGAACAATTGAACAACAATAACAAAAACTCAAACTCTCCTTCCATCCCTTCCCTGTCCCCTCCTTAGCAACCACATTGCTAATTAAAAAAAAAAAAAAAACACACACACACACACAAAATACAGCAACACCAACTTGATATCTGTAAAGTACTCTCTTCAAAGCTAAGGATCAGTGGGATGACTATAATGTATGCAAGGGAAATTAAAATAAAGAAATACAATGTGCCTTATACCTGAGTTAATTTTCAATAATCCAGAGCCAGCTGCAGTGGACAAAATATTTAATGAGAAAATATCACATAGTTTAACTTCTTATTCAATTCTGGTTCTTTCAATTAATCAGGTTTTCACCAGATGCCCACCAAATGCTTGGCAATGTTTAAGGAAAGGAAAAACTTTCTTCTGTACTACACTGCCCACATTCATTCATCAAATGTTCTTTGAACGCCTTCCTTATATCTCATTTTGTTGCCAATAAAAAGGTTAATCAATAAGATATAATTCTTTCCTTTAAAAATTTACAGTCTTCTTGGGGATATATTGATGGGCAACAAATCCAATGTAATGTGATAAAGGCTATCATAGAGGAATGTACAAAATGCTGTGGTAGCAAAGTGGAAGGAATAATTACTTATATCTGCAGAGTCAGGAAACACTTTATAGAGAAGTGGCATTTGGTCTGTACTTTAAAGATTCATAGTATATCAAAAAAAAAAAAAAAAAAAGAAGGTCAAATAAAACATTTCTTCCTGACCCTTTCACATCCTCAGTTACTTCCATCTCCCATTTTGGATTCTGTAGCCCCAGATCCCAGCCACTGTTCTGCCAACAGCCTAAATTCCCTTGCCCCTCTCCTCCTCCATCTGGTGTGCCTGGCCAATCCTAGCCAGCTGTCTCCTAAGCCTGCAGCAAAGTAACTTTCTTTAGTCTGCTCAACTTTGCTGAATGGATTTCTTTCACATGTATAACCTTAAATTTCAAATGGGGAGTCAACACTGCCAGAGGATTCTATGATGCTGACCTAGTGTATTCACTTTCCCATTGTCTAAGAGAACTTAGTTCTCTTTCACACTTTCTCTGATCTCCTCAAATCTCCATTATCCCGTACTTCCTCTCAGGTGATGACTCTTCATGCCTCATAGAGAAAATTAAAGCAGTTAGTTGAAAACGTTCTTGTCTTTCCACTTTCAAGGCACCAATCTATGTATCTATCTTAAAATCCATTTTCTCTAGAAACCTTATGTTTCTGTGTGAGAAGCATCCTTGTATTTCTACAGCCTCTTCCTCCACTTGTGCTCTGCATCCCATTGCCTCATGTCCTCTTGTAATTATTTTCCTTCTCTCCTGCATCATTAAATCTTTTGTTTCTATTAAATCATTTCTATCAACTTGTAAATACGCTTTAACATTATTCTTCTTAACAAAATCTTTTTTTAAATTTTTAATTAATTAATTTATTTTACTTTACAATATTGTATTGGTTTTGCCATACATTGACTTGAATCCGCCATGAGTGTGCATGTGTTCCCCATCCTGAGCCTCCCTCCCACTTCCCTCTCCATCCCATCCCTCTGGGTCATCCCAGCTTTCCTAACACCATACCCCCATGCAGTTACTGCTACCTTTTTGCTGTTCATTCCTCACCTAAACTCCTTGAAGGAACCCTCTGTACTTGTTTACCTCTTTTGCTAATCTCTGCTCTTTCCTCAACCACTCCGATGAAACAACAGATAATGCATTTCTGAAATAGCCCTTATCAAGCTCCCATGAATGCCCTAGATCTTGCTCAGTTTTCTGTTCCCATCATACTTGACCTTCAACTAGCGTTTGATACAATTGATGCCTCCCTTCCTCTTTTATTCTTCCTGCAATTGGTTTCCTTCTTAACTCTGGCTATTCATCCTGAGGACCTTTTGTGGGATCCTCTCTTCCATACTTAAATGATAAATATTAAAGTGTCCTAGACTTAACTCTGGGTTCTAATCTCTTCTGTATATATACTCTCAACTGGTTACATCGACCAATCTCTTATTTTTAAATATCATCTATGGAGCAATAACTTATATTTATATCTCTATATTCCTGAGCATATCATTTATTCAAATGCCTACACTTCATAATCTAATAGGCATCTCCAACTGTTCATTGCTAAGATCAAACTTATAATTCCTGCATCTGTTCTTCAGATTTTTTCCATATGAGGAAATTATGCTACCAGCCATCTTGTTAGTCAAATGTAATCTTTGGAAATTCTCTTTTTATCAGCAAGGTTCCACCTCCAAATGGATCACAAATCTGACCAATTTACCAACTCCAGAGTACTATTCTAGACAGAACTACCATAATTTCTTATCTGCATTATCACAGTCACCTCCTAATTGATGTCCTTTCAGTTTTGTCCACTAGAACCCCTTCACTGTGGAGTGGCCAGACAGATCTTTGTAAAGCTTTGATGGAATCACACATCATCCTTGCTCAAATCTTCAAATGGCTTTCATTATAGTTAGACTACATCCTAATTTCCAAACATGGCTCACAAGACACTTCATCATTTTGCCCAACCTGCCTCTCCACTTAGTGGTCATTATGTTCTGGCTACACTGGCCTTTTTGTTCCTGACATGTCAGGCTTTGCTCCCATCACAAATGTTTATACTCCTGCTGTTCCGTGTTGATTTTGCTGTTCCTTTAGAACTCTGTATTACTCTCATCATTTAAACCAGACAAAGGCCATGTTTTCACAAAGGTCTTTTCTGACCAGCCTGGCCAAAAAAGAATTTTAAAAATCCAGAAAACCATTAACCACTTAAACAACTACTCCAAACTCAATCACTTTTTATAATGTCATCCTGTTTTCTTTATAGCAGTTACTTGTCTCATTCACTTATTTATTTATGTGTTTGTTGTCTGTCTCCCTCAACTACACTTGAATAGTTGTAGTTTTTGAATAAAAGAGAATCCATCTTTATAGTTCATTGTCCTATTGTCATATCTTCTAACATGTAGAATAGTGTCTGACATGTGCTAGGTATATACTAAAAGTTATTTTTAAACTGACTTATTCATTATATGAACTGAGAATTTATTGCCAAATATACAGAGGCACACACTTGCATGTTGTATTTAGGGGAGTAACTGGAGAGAACTTTGGGAGTCAGACTGTGAATGGTCTTGAATTCTATGGTTAGTGGTTTGGGTGTTATTGTAAAATCAATGGAAAGTCAAAGATTTAAAACTATATTCTCTCTTAAAGCCCATAGTTATCTTTCTTTTATAAAACTAAAGTATGTAAGTATATTTTAAAATTATTTCTACTAAGTTGGATTTAATATTTAAAGAGATGCCTTTAAGAATCTATTTAGTATAAGCAATGTTTTTGCATTTGAAAATTTCATGAAATATTTAATCGAAATAAAGCTTTTGCCTCCAGAAATCTGTTTAATTTAGAAATGTTTTACTACATCAGAAAAGTCAATAGCATTAATGTAATTAAATCACATAATTTATTTATCTAAGTTGCAACTGAACATGTCTTAATAGAGAATGTGTTATTCTTACTTTTTAACTACTCCATTTGGTGCATTTTCTACCCCATTGTTTTAGAACAATCGTAAATGAACACCTAATGCTTGAAAAGAATCATAGTGCTTTAATCTGATTAACTTTATTTTTAATTTTACTTATAAAATTATACAGTATTTACTTTATAACTAGAAAAGTTACTGTGTTATGTTGTACTACAGGTTAACAGAAGTCCTTTTAATATACTGAAATAAGTTTAACTACAAAAGAAAATGAATAGAAACACAATATAGCTAAGTAAAAGTTTGGTATCATTTTGAGCATAAATGTAAAACTAAATGTAATAAAACAGGAAGTTTGGCAAGGAAGAATTCACAATTTTTAAAAGCCATAAAGGGCAAATAAAATCTTGTGTTACTAAAAGGCAGTATAAAATATACATCCAAGGAAATTAATGTCAGGGAGTTAATATCTTCTGTGAAATTTTACTTTTAATATTGCTCAGGCACTGATCTTAAATGTCACAGAAACTGTGGAAAACTATAGCAATTTAGAAATATTTCCCTTGCGTCTGTTCAGCAGAACATCAAGTTTTTTTAGGATGTATTTTGCATATTGAAAGACCTGAATTAACCCCGACCTGAGTAGAGAGAAAAGTGGAGACATGAAGAAAGCAGGAAATCTCTGGAAGTTAGATATATTTCACTTGTTGTCATGTGTCCTACTGAGCCAATTATCAGTAATAGTTTGTTGTTTACTCATCACGAGTCCTTCTTAAAAGTGAAAATCAAAACATGGGTGGCAGGGAAATCTTTTTAAATACTGGAATAAAGCACATTTCCCAGCAATCAGTTTTTTTTTTTTTTTTTGCACTTTCCAAAAAACCAGAAGAGGACCCTAGTGAAAATCATTTTACCAATTCCTCTTGCATGTCCACTGTTGCTGAGACTGTCATCCCAAAGTTAGTAACTGGGAAGGAAAAAGCATACTGCTCAGCAGTTGCTTCCTTGAGAGTTGGACTGTAGAGTTGGGGCTTCAAATAACATATTTAAGATGACAAAAAGTTTTCCACAAAATGAAGCTTATTAGAATTCTGAGTCAGACTATAATCAGATCAAAATCCCTGTGAAAATTTAGCCTTGAAAAAACTAGCAGATTTTTTAAGCTACAAGTATGAATGCAGAATTCATGGCTAATTTCACAGGACAAGTGATGGGAAAATTAAGGGATGATTTGGAGTTTTTCAGAGAGAAAAAGGGAAGATTCCAAGAAAGATGCTTGGAGATACAAAGGTGCATTGTAAACTGTTTTCATCTGAGATTCCCCGTGGGACAGTGAATATTGAAAGATGATGACACTGGAAATATTGGCTCCCAGTTACGTAGGGTCTGGACACGTTTGTCTTCCGCAAGCTGTGGGTAGTCACCATGAGCTTTTACATGGACATATGTCATGGTGTATTTTAGTAAGAAGCTTTGACAATAATAAGGAGATGGATTCCAGTGGAAGAGATAGGATGAAGTAGGAGTTTTTAGTGGTTAAGACAAGTAATATTATAGATCACAAGTAGGGCAATGACAGAAGAAAGAGAAGAGTGACATAAGATGATGGACATAAGTGGATTTGTGGCTAGTAGGAGAGGAAAATAGTATTGAGATTTCTAATTTTTGTAATTAGGTGGATAGTACTGTCACTAAAGAGTATATACTAAGATGCCTGGAATTTCTGTTTGGTTTGGTTTTGCTTGGACTGGTGAGCAAAGAGGTATGAAGATGATTTCAATTTTGATATGTGGTGAACATTCTATCTGAGATCCAGCTATTGGAAAACGGAATTGGAAATCAGATGTTTGCAATGCACCATATCTGAAACCGCAGGAGTAAATCTGTTAGCTAAGTCCTTTGTGTCTTTGTATATTTTTCTGGGCCAAGGCTCTGAGACCAAGATCAATACTAATGTAAAGTTCTGTATATATCTCTAATAAAGACATTACTGCTACTACTAAGTCACTTCAGTTGTGTCCGACTCCGTGTGACCCCATAGACAGCAGCCCACCAGGCCCCGCCGTTCCCGGGACTCTCCAGGCAAGAACAGTGGAGTGGGTTGCCATTTCCTTCTCCAATGCATGAAAGTGAAAAGTGAAAGTGAAGTTGCTCAGTCCTGTCCGACTCTTAGCGACCCCATGGACTGCAGCCTACCAGACTCCTCCATACATGGGATTTTCCAGGCAAGAGTACTACTTTTTTTTCATAAAGGGGAGATCAATCATCCACATTAAATTGTCTGAATTTGCAAATCTGCAAATGGTGGGTATGTTCCTTTTGGTTCTAAGATAGAAGGCAGGAGAAGAAGGGGACGACAGAGGGCAAGACAGTTGGGTGGCATTACCGACTCAATGGACGTGAGTTTGAGCAAAATACAGGAGATGGTGAAGGACAGGGAGGCCTGGCATGCTGCAGTCCATGGGGCCACAAAGAGTTGGACATGACTGAGCAACTGAACAGGAACAAGAAAGAGTTTTTATTTATTTTTTTAATCATGTCTTATTATCTAAGTTCATTTCACCCAAAGAAAGTACAAATCTTAGAAAACAGTTTTAAGAATTGATTGGTAGATATTTAAACTTTTTATATACTTTACTGAGACTGAGAGACATTTATACAAATTCTTGTTACAGTACTATTTGAAAAATACAAAAGACATATTAGCATTAAACGCTATTTTAAAGATTTCAATATTATAGAAAATACAAAAAAATCTTGTTTCCTTTCTAATAAAGATATTTTTTGAGATAAAAAGAAAAAAATATTTAATTCATTCCAATCTTTTCTTGAACCCTCTTAAGTTGTCTAAGTACCATAGTATACTACTTTTGCTTAAACAGTATTCTGGTTCTAAATGGTCACAAGACTTATTTTCATCAACAATTACCCAAATAATATTTCACAGTTTAAAGAAGGCAATGACCACCCAATGTTCTTTTAAGATAATGCAACTGAAGTTCAGAGAAGTTAAATAATTCATAAACAAGAAGCAAGGGCCTGAATACAAATCCAAGTTTGCCTGCAAAGCAAATCCTCATTTAAGTACATTCTGGCTCTTCTCAGGTAAAATAAAACAAGGTACAGGCTAATTGTTCCATGAGAGTCTAAGTTGAGATCTTATGAAAGTGAAGTCAGAGCACTTTTAACCTTGCTATTGTATCAGGCAGTTTTCAGTCTTCTGGTAAATTTAATCATCAGGGATCAGAGTGGCTATTGATTTGAAGTACTCTGAAAACAGCAATTTGATCCCATGGTTTTATGTGGCTTTTGTGCCTTCCCGCTAGCTCCTCGCTGGACTTGACACAACATTTCCTAACCATAATACTCTCAGTCTTAATCTTATGTTGAAAATATAAGGCTGAAAAGAAATATAATTAGCTCACAAGACAGAGAGCTTGCACTCTTGTGAATTGTTGGAAAGTGTGCTGTGCCCTGCCAGTGCTAAGCCGCTTCAGGTGTGTCCGTCTCTTTGAGACCCTATGGACTATAGCCTGCCAGGCTCCTCTGCTCATGGGATTCTCCAGACAAGAATACTGGAGTGGGTTGCCATGCGCTCCTCCAGGGGATCTTCCCAACCTAGGGATAGAAACCACGTTTCCTGAGGCTCCTGCATGGTAGGCAGATTCTTAATGCTGAGCCCACTGGAGGGAAGCCCATCCTAAAGCATATGTTTGATATTTTCAAAGGGAATTTAAAATAATTACATTGTTGCTACTGCTGCTAAGTCACTTCAGTAGTGTCCAACTCTGTGTGACACCATAGATGGCAGCCCACCAGGCCCCCCGTTCCTGGGATTCTCCAGGCAAGAACACTGGAGTGGGTTGCCATTTCCTTCTCCAATGCATGAAAGTGAAAAGTGAAAAGGAAGTCTCTCAGTCATGTCTGACTCATAGCGACCCCATGGACTGCAGCCCACTAGGCTCCTCCGCCCATGGGATTTTCCAGGCAAGAGTGCTGGAGTGGGGTGCCATTACATTGTTAGGATGCATTATAATTTATCAGATCAGATCAGTCGCTCAGTCGTGTCCGACTCTTTGCGACCCCATGAACCGCAGCACGCCAGGCCTCCCTGTCCATCACCAGCTCCCGGAGGTCACTCAGACTCGCATCCATCGAGTCAGTGATGCCATCCAGCCATCTCATCCTCTGTCATCCCCTTCTCCTCCTGCCCTCAATCCCTCCCAGCATCAGAGTCTTCTCCAATGAGTCAACTGTTCGCATGAGGTGGCCAAAATATTGGAGTTTCAGCTTTAGCATCATTCCTTCTAAAGAAATTCCAGGATTGATCTCCCTCAGAATGGACTGGTTGGATCTTCTTGCAGTCCAAGGGACTCTCAAGAGTCTTCTCCAACACCACAGTTCAAAAGCATCAATTCTTCGGCGCTCAGCCTTCTTCACAGTCCAACTCTCACATCCATACATGACCACAGGAAAGACCATAGCCTTGACTAGGCGAACCTTTGTTGGTAAAGTAATGTCTCTGCTTTTGAATATGCTATCTAGGTTGGTCATAACTTTCCTTCCAAGGAGCAAGCGTCTTTTAATTTCATGGCTGCAGTCACCATCTGCAGTGGTTTTGGAGCCCAGAAAAACAAAGTCTGACACTGTTTCCACTGTTTCCCCATCTATTTCCCATGTAGTGATGGGACCAGATGCCATGATCTTCGTTTTCTGAATGTTGAGCTTTAAGCCAACCTTTTCACTCTCCACTTTCACTTTCATCAAGAGGCTTTTTAGCCCCTCCTCACTTTCTGCCATAAGAGTGGTGTCATCTGCATATCTGAGGTTATTGATATTTCTCCCGGCAATCTTGATTCCAACTTCTGTTTCTTCCAGTCCAGCATTCCTCATGATGTACTCTGCATATAATTTAAATAAACATGGTGACAATATGCAGCCTTGACATACTCCTTTTCCTATTTGGAACCAGTCTGTTGTTCCATGACCAGTTCTAACTGTTGCTTCCTGACCTGCATACAGATTTCTTAAGAGGCAGATCAGGTGGTCTGGTATTCCCATCTCTTTCAGAATTTTCCATAGTTTATTGTGATCCACACAGTCAAAGGCTTTGGCATAGTCAATAAAGCAGAAATAGATGTTTTTCTGGAACTCTCTTGCTTTTTCCATGATCCAGCGGATGTTGGCAATTTGATCTCTGGTTCCTCTGCCTTTTCTAAAACCAGCTTGAACATCAGGAAGTTCACGGTTCACATATTGCTGAAGCCTGGCTTGGAGAATTTTGAGCATTACTTTACTAGCGTGTGAGATGAGTGCAATTGTGCGGTAGTTTGAGCACTCCTTGGCATTGCCTTTCTTTGGGATTGGGATGAAAACTGACCTTTTCCAATCTTGTGGCCACTGCTGAGTTTTCCAAATTTGCTGGCATATTGAGTGTAGCACTTTCACAGCATCATCATTCAGGACTTGGAATAGCTCCACTGGAATTCCATCACCTCCACTAGCTTTGTTCGTAGTGATGCTTTCTAAGGCCCATTTGACTTCACATTCCAAGATGTCTGGCTCTAGGTCAGTGATCACATCATCATGATTATCTAGGTCTTGAAGCTCTTTTTTGTACAGTAAATTATAATTATAATTTATAAATTAATTATAATTATAAAATAATTATAAAATAAATTATAATTTATAGAATGTTTTAAAAATCTTAAATGTCATAATTATCACTTATTTCAGTTGAATTTAAAATATAAGATCATGTGATAAAAAGTAAAAAAAGTCCTAATTCTAAGTGCAATACTCAAACCTGAGGGGATTAGCATGGTTATCCTTGATTAGACACTTGTTACATTGTCACTTTTGATAAAAATAACCCAGAATGGGATGGTACCATGGGTTTAACAAAACATCAAGCCTTATAAATTGATACTAGTTGGTAAAAGTATAAGGTAATACAATTATAAAGACACATTGCATCCAAGTATGTATTATTGTCACAAAACCAGTTAATAGAAACATCAAAAAGCTATTCTGTAAGCTGTGTCTGAATATAAAATTTTTTTGTTACAATAGCCCCAAGGAACCTATTGATGTATTTCATTGTAGCAACTAGTACAGTAAAGCCAAATGAGATAAATTCATTAATAGGATACTAAAATAAGACTAGAATATAATTTAGTCACACCTGTCCAGTTCAGAATACATATCATTTTATGAACTTTTCTTCATTATGCTAACAATGATAACTGATAGGAAATAAATAACAAAGGAACAAAGGTTTTTAAAAAGAAAACATGTCAAACACATTACATTTTTGTAACTGACTAAAGAGTAATCTTATTTTAAAAGAATAAATGAATTTATATGAAAATTAAAAATGTAATTTGCAAATAAATAGAAATTTGAGTGAAAATTATGAACATGGAGTGTTTATTGCCATTCAGGTTAGGAAAAAGCATATATATATATGTAAAATCTTTATCACTGAAATTCTTGTTTTTATGAATAGTTATGCATTTTAATATATAAATACATACTCTTCCCTTGCACACTATAACTGCAAATATTTCAGACATGAAACTGATAATTGTCTGTGTTGATAGTGACTTTTTTAATTTTTAAAGAGCTTCCTTGAAAATAGTTTTTTAAAAAGATTTTTTATGTTGAAAAAATACAAAAACAAAAAAATTCAAAGTATCATACAAATAACTTCTGAACTACTTCATAGTAAATTCAGAACTGGTGCATCATTTCCCAATACTTTGGTATGTATTTCCTATAAATTAGAGCATTTTCCTAACAAACCAAAACACAATCATTGGAATCAGGAAATTAACACGGATACATTGTTACTATTTAATTCTCAGACCCCGTGCAAGTTTTGTCCTTGTTTTGCCAAGAGTCCCAATAGTATTTTGTTTTTAATAGCAAAAGCATCAATTCAGAGTCACTGGTTTTAGTTATAATGTTTCTTTACTCTTCAATCTGAAACATTCTCTGTCTTATCTCCACTTTCATGATCTAGTGTCTTGTTTCAATTTATAATTTTGCTTAGAGTATGTCCAGATAAAGTACAATGTTTCTGCACCTTCTGTGAATATATGTGTGTGTCTTTGGGCATTCGCAATAGAGTTTCTGAACCTTTGTTTTTAGGTGGAGGTAATACTTAATAAAAGCAATGGTGCTCAAGGAATAAAGTGATGTAAATAATAGATGCATCATTTATTAGTTTTCAAGCATATATATCCTAGTAGTTTCAAAGCAGCGTTCATGCTTGTACCAGGCAAAGTTTTCTTTTCAATTTTTCCCTAATGAGTTTTTTCTATGGAGAGTCCAAAAACTGTCACAGATGATAGTGAAATAGAATGATTATTTTAACAACTCCAAGGAAAATTTGCTCAGCAAAATATTATCTTTTGAGTGAATATACTAGAGAAGTTACACAATTAAAAGAACCCATTCAACAAATTTGATCCTTTAAAATTGAGAGGGCCCCCTTTTTGGTGTTCTGTCATAGTATACTAGGTATTTTGGTATGGCTTATTTTATGTAAGTGCCAAATAATGTGCTTCTAGGTAAAAATAAAAGTTGTGAAAACTCACAATGGGCCATGAATATATTGAAAATAGAGACATTTTGGCTTATACAATTAATACGCGTCTGGTTCCCATTGCTTTTGTCAGCCTCACAGAGGAGTCTAGGGTCTAAAAGTTGTCCCTATGATGTTCAGACATCATTTCCCTAACCCGAATCCCCTCCTCCAAAACTCTTAAAGATTCTTATCCACCAAATTCATTCATTTCTCCTTTTCTGGGTTTGTTTACCAGGCTTTACTTATTTATCGATATTGCCCCAGCAATTCTACTGGAACATGTTTGAAATATTCCTCTCTTAGTTGCTGTATTATGACCACAGACCAAGGAATCACACTTTATGCCTTGTGTACTCAAGTGGCAGGGCAAAAATAAAATGAATATTGGCTTAAATCATGTTTCCTTTTCTTCAAACTATTTCATATTTTTGTCATTATCATAGACACATTTATACAACATCGTATTTTAGTTCAAGCTGAAACAGTCATAGTCATAATAAATTATCAATGGACAGGCCATATTTTAACTTTAAGGTTTTAGAAAAACTCTCATAAAATGGAAAATTTTTGTTTAAGGATAAAACTCACCATTTTTAGGGACCATTTGTATGCTGTTAAATTACTTTCATGGAAACGGTTCCTAAATTTTAGTTAAAAGAATTGTCTTATTTCTTGATTTTATCTTGACAGGTGTGTCTCAGCTAAATGTATCACTTTTTAATGACAAAATAAAAAAATAAGTTATACTACTTTTGGATATTCTTTAGTTGTTATAAATATTAATGACTTAATTTGAAATTATGTTCTTCCCTTGTCATACCTTGCCTGTTATATGTAACTTGAAACCACCTGAAGTAGTGTGTATGTGTGTGTGTGTGTATGTGTGTGTGTAGGTTTAAAATTCAAGGCTCACCTATCAGCCATTGAGAACTCACTAACCATTTATCCTTTTTTGCTTTCTTGATGCTCATAAAAGACTCATTTTAATATTTGTTATCCCATATAATATTCAATGGGAAAAATATAAGTGACACAAAATGTCCAGGTCATATGACAGATATTTCTCTCTGTGAATCTATATATCAGCTTTCTTGTTTATTCATTAAGTGCTCCCTATGCACTGGGCACTGTTTTAGGCACTGGAGATTCAACAGTGACAAAACAGAATAAAACCTTTTTCTTAACAGAACTTAATGTTCTCCTGAGGAGATCATTTCCAAGCAAACAGAGTCAATACAATTGAGAGAGCATTAAGTGAGAAAATCAAATGTAATAGTGAGATGATATAAAGGCAATGAGGGAGCAACATTATATGATGTGATCAGGGAAAGCCTCTGAGGAGATACCATTTGAAGAAAGATAGGAATCCTAAGGAAGATCTAACCTGCAAAGATTTGAGGTAAGAGAATTTCAAAGAAAATACCTGGTGCAAAAGCTCCAAAATGCGAACGTACTCATTTTTGGATTACTCTTCAAAATTATAATTAAGAGGATAATTCTGCTATGAGGAAAAATTTTATCATTTAAAATTTAGAATTTTAAGTTTTTTTCTTTATGGTTTTTGAGTTTTTTTCCAGATGTTCAATGTCCTCAATTATTACACATAATCAAAAGTGATTGTGTCAATGATTTTTCAGCAAATGTGTACCTGAGGAATTTAATTTTCTCACTCATTGATATATCTAGAAGGGTGATTATAAAGGAACAGTATGAAAAAATTTATAATGCTGAATTCTAATTAATAATAGAATTTGTTCTAGAATCTGCACATAACAAGATGTCTCTAACAGTTTACTTTAAAAAAGTCATATTTGAATTCTCTACATTTTTACATTTTTTATACCTTGTTAGGCATGTGGACTTTAAGACAAAAAGAAGAAAAAAGTCACTGAGGATCTGCTAAAGACCTGACATCATGTTTGTGTCCATGAAGAAATCATGAGTTATCTGTTCTTGCAGTAATTATTTAAAAATTAACTTTCTTCCTAAAACTAACTCTCTTCCTTTGTTTCCATTGGAAGTGCAAAATAAAGGACAGTAGAAGGCTCTCACGTATCTCTCCGTTAGAGGTCTAGACCGGTGATCAGAAAGCACTATCGATAAGGCATACTGAAAGCACAGTTAACTTTTTTTCAAGACAGAACTTTTTGTAACTCTAATTTTTGTAGACATCAAAATAAGATAAAGTTCTCCATATATTATGCATGTCCTTGGTTCTGTTTATTTTTGTCTATAAAGTAAAAATTAAGCACATTAGATTGAAAATAACTGAAGATTTTTAAAATGTAAAAACAGTAACAGGTATACTAATGGTACAAATGCTAACAGTCCACCAAGAAGACGCAGTTTCATTTCTACGTATCTTTACACTTTTTCAATGAAAAAGTTAAATGCCTATTATTCTACTTGCTTGAATTTTGTTTGATGACTGATACACAGTCTCACAATCTACAGAATACCCGTGTACCAATTTTGAGCATTGTTATTCACTACTCTGAAATGTCCACTCACCTATCTCATATAAAGACTGTATTAACAATCTATGGTCAAGCTTTACTTTATATTTAAAATGTATATTAAAAAAACATATATTTGAAAATCTGTGTCAGATTTATTTATTATTTTATGTCAAAATCGTTATTTAAGAACAGAAGGGAAAGGAGTCTTTTCTACACCATCAATATTTTCTCCTTAACTCAAATGTTTATATTTAGAGGAAGGAGACAACTGCTGTTCCACTATAGTTTAGCTTGTACTTAGCTTGTTTCCACTCTACTTTAAATGTAGACATTGAAAACATGGGGGATAGAAATGAATTTGCAGTAGATTAATGGCGAATAAGTAACACTCAACCATATTCACATTCCTGTTTGTGCCCCCAACATGGAAGACGTGCCTTCCATTAAACCTATGTATAATGCTTTGGCTTAGCAAAAAACTCTTCAAAAATGCAGGGTGTCTAGATACAGAGACATCTCCTACTTTTCATGTTCTCCCCTTGTCTACCACTTATGGAGGAATGAATTGATGTTTAATCTCTATGTATATATTTAAATGAAATTCATATAATTATTGGAAGTTTTATACTGCACTGATAGAATTTTAATACATATTTATGTATCAAAATATATTTGAGAGTATTTTATTGCTATATTGTCTGAAAAAAATCAATAAAATTCAGTGTAGTTTGCATAGAGAAAGAATATAAAAAGAGGAAAATAAAATTAAGTTTTGGTTCAGCAGATGAAATGTTGCTAAATCCTGCTGATATGCTTGAAGAATTAATCACTGTACTCAATGTTTTTCTTCAATACTGCAGAAGGGTTAAAACAGCAAGATAGTACTTTCAATATTTCAACTGTAACACATACAAATCATAATAATTTATCTGAGTAAAATTAATCCCCATTTAAATAAATTTTGATTTCTAAAAATATTTTTTCTGTATAGCACACATTCTATTATTAGATATAAATAAGGCAAAACAAGATGGAACAAACAAGTCTATTAAACCAAACATTGTATAAAATTTTGGTGATTGTTTTATATAAAAGTATTCTGGGTTTTTATGTAAGCCATATTTTACATAGACTATTATATACAGGTACAGTTTGAAGAATATATAAACACATATTTTCTGCCAAGTCATTATAGGATCTCTAGAAAAACTTTAATCATTTTTATGAGATATCTTTGTATATTTTTAATTTGAAAATTGTCACAATCCATAAATTAGCTTGAAAAGTTAAGCATTTGAAACTGGTGATTGTTTGAGGGTCATAGAAATGTCAGTTTCATAGGTTTCAAGGCAGTAACTTCCTGGTAAGTATGTTAAGCTATGACAAGAATCTTAAATGGATTCTTCCCATTTTCACTCATAATTATACAATCTTATAAGGCAGGATACATTCTTACTTAATATGAATCTCTTATAGTATACTGTACTTTTCAGGCCCTAGAAAAATACTGTAGAAAAATTAACTTAATCATAATGACAAAACACAGCTAAAATAAAAATAGTCCTTTTTCTTTCTACTAGTGAAAAATCACCATTAAAAATTTCAAAAATACTTAGTCACTTACTTTGGTAGAGTTTTCAAGTGATTTTCTCTTAACTCCAATATCCGCAATTTGGCAAGTCTGTAGAAATGAATTTAAAAATTTATTTATTGATATTTCTCTATAAAACAATATTTTTATGGTAAACCAAATTGTTACTGTGTTAACCAAATGACTATGTCCAAACATTAAAAACCATGGTTATAGATCCTTAAGAATTATGCAAATTGATTATGAGTAGGGTTGCATCAATATTGGAGAATGATAAATACTACTTTCCTAAACTTTTCTAAAATCTTTCAAAGATATCACTGTCTTAGTCATCTAACTTTTCTGTTTTATAGAAACACATTCACTGTTGCTTAATCACATGCATTCAAATCATTGAATATTTACTAAATACTAAGTACTGACTTCACTGAAACATGCTAACAATTTCCCTCAAGAGATGACAAATGAATTTTTAAAGCAAGTGATAAAGCATAGTGGTTAAAAGCTTGAGCTTTGTGGTCAGATATATCTGGGTGAAATCCAGACTCTTTATATTCTATCCCTATGACACTGGGAAAATTAATCTACCCCTCCTAACTCCAGTTTCTTCATCTGTAATGAGTATGTAATAATAGTACAAAATTTATATGGTTTTGAATGTTAAATGATGTCATCATACATGTAAAACATAATACGTGGCACACTGTAAATTTCAGTGAGTGTTACTTATTCCTGTGGAGCCCTATACCAAGGTCATAGTTGTAAAGTCTTGTTACCAAGGCCACAGATCTGGAACTCCCCACCAAAGTCATCTGCAGAACTGACTGAGCTCTAGTTCCAGACACTGACTGTTGCTATGAGCCCCCCTGATCTAAACTGGCTAACTCCTTAACCCCATATCAGGCAAAAATATCCACCTTCGTACTCACCCTATAGCACCCTTACAAATCACCTAATGCCAGTCTTCCAGCAAGAATTTTGTCTTGAGACTATAAAAATTGGCTACTAAACCATGAAAGGAGTTGGCTCTCCTGTGAGCCAGCTGTCTGTTCTAACAGCATCTCCTGCTCTAATAAACTCTATTCTACTGTCATTCTGCCTTGTATCTGGAGATTCTTTTCAACCTGTGCAAAGACCATGGCAATTACTATTACCTTTAATTAAAAACTGGGAAAAGTATCATATACATAGCATAATATACCATATTTAATTGATGCTGAGCCTGAGATGTGAACATTTCAAATAGATGCACATTTAAAATCCTGTCGTATCATCTGTCCTATGATGGTACTAGAGTTGGGAAAATCAAGTGAAGTGGATGAGAGGTGCTTACATTTTCTAATGCTTGCAAAATACTTGGGTGATTAGGAATGCATTTCACACTTAACTACTTGTTAATGTTTGCAATCTGTGACAGTGTTGTTACTAATGTTTATGTTGTGCTGTGCTTAGTTGCTCCGTCGTGTCCGACTCTTTGCAACCCCGTGGTCTCTAGCCCACCAGGCTCCTCTGTCCATGGGGATTCTTCAGGCAAAAATACTGGAGTGGGTTGCTATGCCCTCCTCCAGGGGATCTTTTCAACCCAGGAATCTAACCAGGGTGTCCTGCATTGCAAGTGGATTCTTTACCAGCTGAACCACAAGGGAAGCCTACTAATGTCTATAAGCGAGTTTTACAATTTACTCAGTTGTGGTTATTTTAGCACAAATATTAAACGACTTATCCAAATTCTCAGTGTTGTGGGAATATTCACTGTTTGAACTATTTCACCTACAATGTCCCATATTTACTGTGCTTTTAGGTATTCAACTAGTTCTCTTCCTGTTTCCTTTCTGTTTTGAGTTCTATCAAGTTTCCAATTTAACTTTAATCTTATAACTCTTAATCTGTATTTGAAACAAATTGTCTCAGTTCTTCAGAGCATGGGATATCACCAGTAAAAGACGTTTCTTAAACATTTATATATCTCAAATCTTAGTATCTGTACTAGAGTGATAACATTTTATGACTTCGTTTGGCCTTTAGGGATACTAAATCTTAGGTTTTATAAAGTATATTAAACATTCTTTGTCAAATTATCCAGCTGAAGGTTCAAAAGCTTTTTAGATTACAATAAAAAAATAGAGCATTTTGGGGCAGATAATTTACATAAAATTGAAATCTAATTCGAAGTGGTTTGGGTATTACGTTATATATTTGCCCAGATTTCTTCCCTTATATTAAGACTAGTAAAGAGAACTAACAAAATGCTAAAGCAAACAATGTATTTTAGGGAGATAACTAAACATTTTATCACTTAATAAACCAAAAGTATACTTGTGGTTGTGGCCAGTGCAGAAGGAAAATCTACTTTATATGAACAAATGGTGAAATATTAATTTATTTAGAAACTAGGCATATGATCTTGTGAATATCTGAATTTTCAGAACTGTCTGAGTGTATGATATTAGTAGGTATTATGAAATCATGATCCACAAAAGTAAGAGAATTTGGAAAAAACTTTTGAGGTGATTTCTATATGCAAATAGAGGCTGCTACCTGTTAAAGGACTTCATCATTTCACTGAGTTCTTCATAATGTCATGTATTAACTTCTGCCCAGAGGTGGAGGTTGAGGTACAGTCAGTCAGTTATTTGAACAACTTGAGATGATCACTTAGAAAAAGGCAGTTAACAAAAAACTTAAAATATCTTAACTTTTAAGATATATCTTTTATATTTAAAATAGCCTTGATATGGAAACAAAGTTTCCATTGACACATGAATGGATACAGAAAACTTGGGTGTGTGTGTGTGATGGAATATTATCAGTCATAAAAAGAAGAATATACTGCTGTTTGTAATGACATGAATGGACCTTAAGGGCATTACTGCTACTGCCAGGCCACTTCAGTCGTGTCCGACTCTGTGCGACCCCATAGACGGCAGCCCACCAGGCTCCCCTGTTCCTGGGATTCTCCAGGCAAGAACACTGGAGTGGGTTGCCATTTCCTTCTCCAGTGCATGAAAGTGAAAAGTGATAGTGAAGTCGCTCAGTCGTATCCGACTCCTAGCGACCCCAGGGACTGCAGCCTACCAGGCTCCTCCATCCATGGGATTTTCCAGGCAAGAGTACTAGAGTGGGGTGCCATCGCCTTCTCCGTTAAGGGCATTATGCTAAGTGAAATAGGTTGGACAGGGAAAGACAAACACTGTATGATCTCACATATGAAATCTAAGAAGAAAAAAATAACTATAGAAAAGAGGTCAGATTTGTGGTTATCAGAGGTGGAGGTAGGGGAAGGGGAAATGGTTGATTGTGGTCAAAAGACACAACTTTATGCTTATAAAAAAATAAGTACTGGAGATGTAATGCATAGCATGATTACTATAGCTGATACTGCTATATGGTATCCAATATATCTCAAAATATCTAAGAGTAAATTCTAAAAATTTTCATCACAAGGAAATGTTTTTTCATAATTATATAGAGTAATGGATGTTGGAGAAGACTCTTAAGAGTCCCTTGGACTGCAAGGAGATCCAACCGGTCCATTCTGAAGGAGATCAGCCCTGGGATTTCTTTGGAAGGAATGATGCTAAAGCTGAAACTCCAGTGTTTTGGCCACCTCATGCAAAGAGTTGACTCATTGGAGAAGACTCTGATGCTGGGAGGGATTGGGGGCAGGAGGAGAAGGGGATGACAGAGGATGAGATGGCTGGATGGCATCACTGACTCGATTGATGTGAGTCTGATTGACCTCTGGGAGCTGGTGATGGATAGGGAGGCCTGGCGTGCTGCAGTTAATGGGGGTCGCAAAGAGTCGGACACGACTGAGCAACTGATCTGATCTGATCTGAATGGATGTTAACTAAATTTAATGTGCTCATCATTTTGTAATAAATTTGTCATTATTACGTTGTATACCTTAAGTTCATACAGTGCTATATATCAATTATATCTCAATAAAGATGAAAAATGTTCACTCTAGAACACCTAGAAAATATTGAGAGTTTAAGATGAAAATAAAAACCTTCCATAATTTCCCTTCCAAGGAAATTCTTTTATTTCTTGCATATTCATATTCATATGGGAAACACAGTTTATATATAGTTATGATAAGCTTTAAACATAACATCATAGGAATTAAAAGATATGTCTCTAGTCAAGATTATGAATTGCTACATTGTCATATGGATGTACCATAATATATTCAAGAAATCTCCTAGATGGATGTGTGCTTCCATATTTTTCATATTGTAAATAATGATAAACATCTTTGTCCATAGTGTGATATATGATGATACATTTCTAGAAATGTATTACAAAGGCAGTGGTTATAAATATTTTCAAATCTTTTAAAGCACACTGCCCTTCACAGAGTACATGACATTCTGCAATTTCATCAGCAGTGTGAAGTTATCTTTTTCCTGACACTCTAAACAGTTTTATAGTTTCTGTGATATGCTTAGAGCACAAAGGCCCTTTATTCACATACTAATTTGTATTATTTTATTATTTATGATGATAAACATTTTTTGTGTTTTCAACTTGTACACTTATTATGAACTGCTTGCACATGTTATTTACCCATTTTTTCTAATGAGATCTTAACTTTAAACTCCTTTGAAAGAACTCTTTATAAGTTAAGGATCTAATTTGCCTTCCATATATGGTAGAAATATTTACCTATTTATTACCTTAATATTTAAAATATTTTCTAATAGTATTTTATTTTAAAGGCATGTATGTATTCAAATATATCCATTTATGATATTTTCCTTTTTTTCAATGCTATAAAAATATTATCTAACCCAAGTGTCAAAAATATACATATGTATATTTTTCCAGATCATTTCTGATATTATTTTTTTTAATATTTAACTCTTTAACTCATCTGAAATCTGATTATTAATGACATGTAAAGACCTAATTTTACTTTATTTTTTCCAAAATGTTTCATTAATAGGCATGGTCTCATTTATTGGATAAAAGTGAGGGTATCTTTAATTACAAGGGTCACTTTTGAAGCCTCACCTACTGATGGTGGTTAAGTACTTACCTAAAGTGAAATAAAATTATATCATTTAAAGTTCTTATTCTTACCTTCCAAAATTGGCTGGAAGAAATTCAAGAAAGGCATCATTCAGGTAGAGCTGGGTCAGATTTAGAAGCTGCGTGAAGCCATCAGGGAGTCTAGAAAGGAGTTAAAGGTTTAGTCATTGCGTAGATGTTGCCATAGAAACAGAACAAAAATATATATCTCTAAGGAGAAAAAATAGAAGTGTAATACATTTTTCAACTCTCCTTTGGTATCACAGTAATGGAAGAATTTATTGAGCATGTTGTTATAGCTTGAAAATTTTGCCTGTTATTAAAATAAATGGCATTCACCCCTCCACACTGCTCTCCTATGCTGAGATTTATGTCACCGCCAAAGTCAGCAGCATCATTTCTTATTGTTACCCTGGCCTTATACACACTAGTGAGATATTTTTATGGAAATTTCAAGATGTATGCTATCTTTTATAATTCCAAATTTATGAGTCTTCTCAATAGAAAATTCACATGTATAGTAAGGCAAGGTTATCTACTCTTTCACTTAATCATTAGAAGTTGTGTGCAGTTTGCAACACTGATGGCTAAAGGTGCCCAATATGAGAAGGGAGTGTTTTGTCCCTTAATTGATAATTTCCTTAGTGCAGGCCCAACAGATAACGTGCATTATAATTCAAACTGACCTGATTCATGCACACTAAAAACGAACAAGAACATTAAAATAATAAACAGAATTCTAAAGACTTTAAGAGTCATTTAAAAGTTGAGAAAATATCCTTTGGGAAAAATCTTGTCAGTGAGATAAAGTAATTATTTGAAATGTTTAAATCATTTTTACCAAAATGATTTAACTCAAGGATTTTTCTTAGAAGGATATTGACTTTTTAATTAATTTAATTTCTATTTAAACATTTTAAAGGCTTTTTCTACACTTTAGGCAAGACTATGCTCTTTCACAGGATATTTTTAAACAGTGTCCAAATATACCTTCTCTTCAAATTATAACCTACGACCTTCCTTGTTTTTACTGACAAAATTATTTAAAAAGCTCCCTTTACCGACTACTTTTTACTCTCAAGCCATTGTTTTCTGGCATCTACTCCAACTCTATTACTGAAACTGCACTCACCAAAGCCTCTGATGACCTCTAAATTCCAATTTCATTAACTTCATTTTATTTCATAACCCACACTGCCCAGCAACAGTTGTCGTCACTGATTGTCCTCTCCTTCTGGGCTTCTAGTATACCACTTCCCCAGCTCTTCTTCCTACTCCTGGAACACTAGATATGAGTTTCATTCCATGGTTTCTTTTCCTCTGGCCAATCTTTTGTTATGAAATGTTTTATGTATATAAAACAATACATGCGTACCCACAGTATAATTTAACAAATAGAACCAGTATCTTTAAAACCCTCTGGCTGTTCCTCTCTGACTACATCTTTCTATTTGCTCCACAAATTCCTAAATGATGGTTACTTTTCTGTTTTTTAAAGAGTTTTACACCTATTTAAATCCCTGAAAAAAAGTCATGTGGTTTGATTTTTTTAATATTATCTAAATCAAATCATACTATGAATACTTTTATTGAATAATAATTCACACTATTAAATAATTCATTAGTTAAGTGAAATTCATTCATTTTGATGTAGATGACTGATCACCATACCATGGTATTCCATTGTACGAATATAGCACAATTTATTAATCATTCTTCATCTAATTGAACATTACAGTTGTTTCTAGTTTTTGTTTGTATTTCTATTATATATTCTATTTATTTTTGAACATATATCTTGGTGTACAAGAGATTACATAAGTTATATTGCTGGTTAGAAGAGATTAATATCCTTATGAAAAACTCTCAGCTAATATAAATACCTCAGCTGTCTCACCCAAATCTGTGATGTGTGTTTAAACTCTTTCCCAGAATTCCCCAGAAAGCTTAAGGTCCAGTGTCCATACTAGTAAATAGCTTGATAACATATCCTTAATTGATATTTCCTGATATAATTTTCAAAATATATTGCTTGAATTCTTTTCTAAACCTTTCTTCTGAGGAACCCAAACTAAACACAATTAATATTTTTATATCGATTCAGTAGGAATTGTTTATACGCTCTTAAGACACTGACCTGCCTCTTGAGAAACCTGTATGCAAGTCAGGAAGCAACAGTTAGAACGGGACATGGAACAACAGACTGGCTCCAAATAGGAAAAGGAGTACATCAAGGCTGTATATTGTCCCTGCTTATTTAACTTATATGCACAGTACATCATGAAAAACACTGGACTGGAAGAAACACAAGCTGGAATCAAGATTGCCAGGAGAAATATCAATAACCTCAGATCTGCAGATGACACAACCCTTATGGCAGAAAGTGAAGAGGAACTAAAAAGCTTCTTGATGAAAGTGAAAGAGGAGAGTTAAAAAGTTGGCTTAAAGCTCAACATTCAGAAAACGAAGGTCATGGCATCCAGTCCCATCACTTCATGGGAAATAGATGGGGAAACAGTGGAAACAGTGTCAGACTTTGTTTTTTGGGGCTCCAAAATCACTACAGATGGTGACTGCAGCCATGAAATTAAAAGACGCTTACTCCTTGGAAGGAAAGTTATGACCAACCTAGATAGCATATTCAAAAGCAGAGACATTACTTTGCCAACAAAGGTCCGTCTAGTCAAGGCTATGGTCTTTCCTGTGGTCATGTATGGATGTGAGAGCTGGACTATGAAGAAGGCTGAGCGCCGAAGAATTGATGCTTTTGAACTGTGGTGTTGGGGAAGACTCTTGAGAGTCCCTTGGAGTGCAAGCAGATCCAACCAGTCCATTCTGAAGGAGATCAGCCCTGGGATTTCTTTGGAAGGAATGATGCTGAAGCTGAAACTCCAGTACTTTGGCCACCTCATGTGAAGAGTTGACTCAAGGGAAAAGACTCTGATGCTGGGAGGGATTGGGGGCAGGAGGAGAAGGGGACAGCAGAGAATGAGATGGCTGGATGGCATCACTGACTTGATGGATGTGAGTCTGAGTGAACTCTGGCAGTTGGTGGACAGGGAGGCCTGGTGTGCTGCGATTCATGGGGTCGCAAAGAGTCGGACATGACTGAGGGAATGAACTGAACTGAAGACACTGATCTTATATGGATTATTTTTGCTACAAACATCTTGCTTCACTTTGTATTTTGGAGCTGGATTGTTTGTATATGACTTCTTAGAGGATGCTTCCATAAATTTGCTTCCAAAGGGAGGTAGGATTCATAAAAGCAGAGAAGAGGGAAAAAGGAGGTTGGGGAAAGTGAGAGCTACAATGAAGAGGTAAAAATTCACCTGAGATGGGTTACAAAGAGAACATGGGTTCTAGGGAGAATATTTTATGAATAAAAGTATTAGTAGTTAATATTTGAGAGTATTAGTAGGGGACAGGTTTTAGAGGATATTTAATGCTTGACTCATAGGTATACACTTTATCTTAGAAAAGTGAAAAAGAATCTACTGGAGATCTTTATTTTTCTCTATATTTTTCTTCCTTAATAACTTTAGAGCTCATATCCTGGTAGTATAATAGTTTTCATGAAAATGGCACAGATGTTCAACAGATTACAATTCAATTTAACTACTATTTTACTTTGATGTTCTCTTGGTTCCTATATTCATTCAAGAAAAGAAATCATTTATGATTTCTCAAAAAAGAAGATTAATATGTATAAAATGAGAAGAATGCTAAAACCTTTGATCTAAAAATTTATATTAACATCATAAATAAAAATACTTAAAAAATATTAATTTTTTAGTTATAAGGGCAGCTTGAACTACCTAGCTTACCTTAGTCTATTATTCTACCCATGTATGTGCTAAATGATATTACTTTATACTACTTCTTTTGATGGAAAATATATTTCTTTATGGTACCTCTCTGAGAAAGTTTATGATACAGGAAAATCTGGCTATTACATAGAACACTTCTCTAAGGATTTAAGAACTGACTACATTGGGCAGATTCCAAATGCAAGACTGGATTGCCAAAACTAAGTTATATGAAAAAACCAGAATGGAATGTAAGATAGTTTTTTTCAGTCTGCTTATAAACAGAGGTGTGCTGATATTTTATATGAAATCTTTCTTTTTTAAAAATGCAGAATTAAGGAGTATATTTATATAGTATGTCTTATTTAATAGCATGCACATTTTAAAATTTCAATTTACTTAAACGAGAGTTTGTTGAATGGTCACTCTGCACTGAGATTCAAAATTAATGCCTTCTTCCTCACCTTCTCCATAGTATTACATTCATAGATTTAGCAAAATGCTATGACAATTATATTTATACAAGTGTGAAGAATTTTTTATTCCTGAACTAAATTACACATTCTTTGAGGAGCAGGAATTTTTTTAATATCCTCAATGACCTAGTATTGTACTTTGAAAACATATTATTTGAAATATATATAGTCAGTAGATCTGCTAAAAAATATTTAACTTTATTTATTATTAACTTTATGGTATGGTTTTGTAGTTTTAATGGTCTCACTTGTCAATATCACCATTTCTGGAGGAACACACAAGAACCTGTGAGGAAGAAGATACACTTTAGCAAGCTAGGTTAAACTTAAACAAGATGAAAACCACTGGCTGTCTTTATCCTCCTCCAAGATATTCAATGAAATCTAACTTACACTAAGTAAGTGAACTCTAATGAAATACTTACATGTTCCTAGAGTAACTGGTGGCTTTCCATAGTTGACAGATTTATTTTAAAATTCAAAGCATTTAAAAAATATATATATATATACTGATAAATATTTTCTCTAAGGAAATGTTTTCATTTTCTTAATGGCTTAAATTAAAAATAGCATATTCAAATTATAATAAATAAATGATACTAGAATCAGACACCCAAAATATTTAGTGCTTGAGCACGTAGACATTGATGTTAGAAGATCTAAGTCTGAACCACAGTTCTTTCAATTATCCATCTCTGTGACTTTTATAAATTACTTAATCTTTGTAAGACTCAGTTTCCTTTTTTTGGTAAAATGATCAAACTAATATCCTCTTTTCAGAGTTGCTCCAAAGAGTTAAATGATTATCTGCTCCATATCAAAGACTCACTAAATAGGAGTGATAGTGTTACTTTTATTTTTATTGTTTTTATTCTAATTTTTGAATATTAACTAGAATACTAATTTAAATACTTTTATTAGCGCTAAATTTATTGTTGGAATAGACAAATTAAGATTGGCTGCAGACATCCTTGTTTCAACATTTTTCTTTTCTAAATGTGTTTACTTTAGAAATTTAATCAAAACATATTACAGGCATTTGACCTCCATTAGAACGTCAAACCAAATTCAAATTTTAGGAGCTATAAGTTGTGATTAAGAAGCCAATGTAAAATCTTCTGCTCTAATTGGAAAGGTATTTTGCATCTAAACATTTTAATTTATAACCTTAAAGTTATAAAATTAATATAACATTATCAGAGAACATTTAAACTATTATATTCATTTAATGCATTTATTTTTTATCTAATTTACAATTAATTATTTTAACATCACTGCAAACTTGTATCATGATTTCTCCCTTTACTTTGTAATTATCTTTCAATTTTGCTGTAAATCAGAGTGACTATAATCTATCAGTGAAACTAGGACATTTTTGAGAGTTTAGAGGGAACTATTATTAATCATGCCACATCATGACATATAAACTGGGAAGACCTGAGCAGAGACATATAATCACCCTATATACAATCTTCACATCCATGTAGATGTACCATAATTCTTATTGTTGATAATTAAGAACGTTCAATTTTTTCAAAATGTATCTTTTAATTTAAACCAAAATCAAACTGTTCCCCCAGGATTTGTGAAATATAATACAAGGAATCCAGGAATTTATACAATCTTTGTGTATTTCCATATGTAAAAAGGGATGTAGATAATATTTTTCTACTTCATATTTTCTGTGAAGACAAAAATGAAATAATGCATCTAAAAGCCTGAGATATGCTAGGTTCTCAATAAATGATGGTCTTTAACTTTTTGAGAAGTTGTTATTCCCAATTTTACTGTAATTATTTTCACTGCTGACTTGGTTAAGGCATTCAGATTATACTATAGAGTTCACATCTAAAACTAAACCTAGTAATATAACACTTAAAACTGTAACTTCCATATTCTAGGGTTTTCATGACTTAACTACTATGTAGATTCCTTGTATCTAAGAAAACAGAAAGCAGGAATGAAAAATGAAACCCAAATCCATTTTTAATAGAGCAAATTAAACCTCTAGTATAACTGATCAAATAAAAAAAGAAAAAAGACACAAAACAGAGAACATCACTAGAAAACTTATAGAATTAAAAGACTAATAAAATAATATGGAAAATAAGATGCCAATAAGTTTGAAAACATATGAAATATACATATTCCTAAAAACACAAAGTACCAGAAATGATTCAAAGAAAAGTTGATAATTTGAATAACAATATAGGTACTATGGAAATTAAATTTGTAATTAAAACTTTCCCATAAAGAAAAGCTCAGGCTTGAATGTTCTACTTGCAAATTCTATCAATACTTAGGGAAGAAATAATTCCAATACTATACAATTACAATAAACTGTGGAAAATTCTGAAAGAGATGGGAATACCAGACCACCTGATCTGCCTCTTGAGAAATCTGTATGCAGGTCAGGAAGCAACAATTAGAACTGGTCATGGAACAACAGACTGGTTCCAAATAGGAAAAGGAGTACGTCAAGGCTGTATATTGTCACCATGTTTATTTAACTTATATGCAGAGTACATCATGAGAAATGCTGGACTGGAAGAAACACAAGTTGGAATCAAGATTGCTGGGAGAAATATCAATAACCTCAGATATGCAGATGACACCACCCTTATGGCAGAAAGTGAAGAGGGGCTAAAAAGCCTCTTGATGAAAGTGAAAGTGCAGAGTGAAAAGGTTGGCTTAAAGCTCAACATTCAGAAAACGAAGATCATGGCATCTGGTCCCATCACTACATGGGAAATAGATGGAGAAACAGTGGAAACAGTGTCAGACTTTATTTTTCTGGGCTCCAAAATCACTGCAGATGGTGACTGCAGCCATGAAATTAAAAGACGCTTACTCCTTGGAAGGAAAGTTATGACTAACCTAGATAGCATATTCAAAAGCAGAGACATCACTTTGCCAACAAAGGTTCGCCTAGTCAAGGCTATGGTTTTTCCTGTGGTCATGTATGGATGTGAGAGCTGGACTGTGAAGAAGGCTGAGCGCCAAATAATTGATGCTTTTGAACTGTGGTGTTGGAGAAGACTCTTGAGAGTCCCTTGGACTGCAAGGAGATCCAACCAGTCCATTCTGAAGGAGATCAGCCCTGGGATTTCTTTGGAAGGAATGATGCTAAAGCTGACACTCCAGTATTTTGGCCACCTCATGCGAAGAGTTGACTCATTGAAGAAGACTCTGATGCTGGGAGAGATTGGGGGCAGGAGGAGAAGGGGACGACAGAGGATGAGATGGTTGGATGACATCACTGACTCGATGGATGTGAGTCTGAGTGACCTCCGGGAGTTGGTGATGGACAGGGAGGCCTAGCATGCTGCAGTTCCTGGGGTCGCAAAGAGTCAGACACGACTGAGCGACTGATCTGATCTGATCTGATACAATTTCTTACAGAAAATAGAAGATGACATTTCCCAACTATTTTAATGAGGCCAGTTTTACCTTGATACCAAAAGCAGACAGAGAAATTATAAGAAAAAAATTTCAGGCTAATATGCCTCATGAATATATATGGAAAAATCCTTAGAAAATACTATCAAATCAGAGGCATTCATGTATAAAATGCATATTTCATGACCAGGTAAGTTTATTTACATCATTGTGGCAATAGACATTATTTTTAAAAACAAACAAAAACTTTGACAAAACTCAACAAAAATTCTGAGCAAAACAGATATCAAAGATCAGCTGTATTCTAAAGTGTCCCCCAAGATCTCTTCTAGAAGTTTGCTGCTGCTGCTGCTTAGTTGCTAGTCGTGTGGGACTCTCTGCAGCCCTATGGACAGTAGCCTGCTGGGTTTCCGGCCCATGGAATTTTTCTGGCAAGAATACTTGAGTGTGGTGCCATTTCTTACTCCTGGAGATCTTCCAGACCCAGTTCAGTTCAGTTCAGTCGCTAAATCGTGTCCAACTCTTTGTGACCCCATGTTCTGCAGCACACCGGACTTCCCTGTCCATCACCAACTCCTGGAGCTTACTCAAACTCATGTCCATTGAGTCAGTGATGCCATTCACTATCTCATCCTCTGTCACCCCCTTCTTCTCCTGCCTTCAATCTTTCCCAGCATCAGGGTCTTTTCCAATGAGTCAGTTCATCCCATAAAGTGGGACTGGAGTTTCAGCTTCAGCATCAGTCCTTCCAATGAATATTCAGGATTAATTTCCTTTACAATTGACTAGATTGATCTCTTTGCAGTTCAAGGGACTCTCCAGAGTCTTCTCCAACAACACAGTTCAAAAGCATCAATTCTTTGGTGCTCAGCTTTCTTTATAGTCCAAATCTCACATCCATACATGACTACTGGAAAAACCATAGCTTTGACTAGATGGACTTTTGTTGGCAAATTAATGTCTCTGCTTTTTAATATACTGTCTAGGTTGGTAATAACTTTCCTTCCAAGGAGTCAGAATCTTTTAATTTCATGGCTGCAGTCACCAACTGCAATGATTTTGGAGCCCCCTCAAAATAAAGTCTCTCACTGTTCTTATTCTTTCCCCATCTATTTGCCATCAAGTGATGGGACTGGATGCCACGATTTGATTTTTCTGAATGTTGAGTTTTAAGTCAACTTTTTCACTCTCCTCTTTCACTTTCATCAAGAGGCTCTTTTGTTCTTCTCTTTCTGCCATAAAGGTGGTGTCATTTGCATATCTGAGGTTGTTGATCTTTCTGCAGGCAATCTTGATTCCAGTTTGTGCTTCATCCAGCATTTCATACAGCATTTTTCATGATGTACTCTGCATATAAGTTAAATAAGCAGGGTGACACTATATAGCCTTGATGTGCTTTTTCCCAATTTGGAACCTGTTGTACCATGTTCCATGTCCAGTTCTAACTGTTGCTTCTTGACCTGCATATAGATTTCTCAAGAGGCAGGTCAGGTGGTCTGGTATTCCCATCTCTTTCAGAATTTTCCACAGTTTGTTATGGTCCACACAATCAAAGGCTTTGGCAGAGTCAACAAAACAGATGTTTTTCTGGAACTCTCTTGCTTTTTCCATGATCCAGCAGATGTTGGCAATTTGATCTCTGGTTCCTCTGCATTTTCTTTTTTTTTTTTTTTTTTTTGCATTTTCTAAATCCAGCTTGAATATCTGCAAGTTCATAGTTCACGTTCTGTTGAAGCCTGGCTTGGAGAATTTTGATAATTACTTTGCTAATGTGTGCTACTGCTACTGCTAAGTCACTTCAGTCGTGTCTGACTCTGTGTGACCCCATAGACGGCAGCCCACCAGGCTCCCCCATTCCTGGGATTCTCCAGGCAAGAACACTGGAGTGGGTTGCCATTTCTTTCTCCAATGCATGAAAGTGAAAAGTGAAAGTGAAGTCGCTCAGTCGTGTCTGACTCCTAGCAACCCCATGGACTGCAGCCCACCAGGTTCCTCCATCCATGGGATTTTCCAGGCAGGAGTACTGGAGTGGGGTGCCATTGATGAGTGCAATTGTGCGATAGTTTGAGCATTCTTTGGCATTGCCTTTCTTTGGGACTGGAATGAAAACTAACCTTTTCCAGTCCTGTGGCCACTGCTGAGTTTTCCAAATTTGCTGGCATATTGAGCACAGCACTTTCATAGCATCTTTTAGGATTTTAAAATAGCTCAGCTAGAATTCCATCACTTCCACTAGCTTTGTCCGTAGTGATGCTTCCTAAGGCCAACTTGACTTTGCATTACAGGATGTCTGGCTCTGGGTGAGTAATCACCTAGAAGTGGGATCCTGACCCAAATGTGGGATCAACCCACATTTCCTGTGTCTTGTGCATTGGCAGGCAGATTCTTTACCACTAGTGCCACCTGGAAGCTCTTATAAGTTTTGTTGTTCAATCTCTCATTTGTGTCCCACTCTTTGCGACCCCATTGACTGGAGCCCATCAGATTTCCCTGTCCTTCACCATCTCCTAGAGCTTGCTCAAACTAATGTCCATTGAGTTGATGATGCCATCCAACCATTTCATCTTCTCGTCATCCCCTTCTCCTCCTTCAATCTTTCCCAGCATAAGGGTCTTTTCCAGTGAGTCAGCTCTTTGCATCAGGTTGCCAAAGTATTGGAGTTTCAGCCTCAGCATCAGTCCCTTAAATAAATTTTTAGGATTGACTGGTTTTATCCTTGCAGTCCAAGGGACTCTCAAGAGTCTTCTCCAACACCACAGTTCAAATTCATCAATTCTTTAGCACTCAGCCTTATTTATGTTCCAATTCTCACATCCATACATGACTACTGGAAAAACTATAGCTTTGACTATATCGACTTCTGTTGGCAAAGTAATGTCTCTGCTTTTTAATATGCTGTCTATGTTTGTCATAGTTTTTCTTCCAAGGAGCAAGCGTCTTTAATTTCATGGCTGCAGTGATTATCTGCAGTGATTTTGGAGCCCTAGAAGTTTATGCCTTTGCAAATCTTCTCCTCTTGAGTACTGATAGGACTTATGCTTTGCTTTTATTTAATGGACTGTGGCAAATAGGATGTCATTGTCTAAACTATAGTATGTTATACACCTCTATCTTACTAGGATGCTCACTCTACTCATCTGTTGGCCCTGAAGAAACAAGATGCTGTGTTGAGAACTATGTATGGAGAGGGTCACCTGACTGGGGATTGCACTAGCATTTAGGATTCAAGAATGGCCTCTAGCTGTCAGCCAGAAAAATGCTGGGGCTCACAGGTTTATGACAGCAAGGAAATGAATTCTGCCAACAAGCTGAATGAAGTTGAAAATGGATTCTTTTTCCATTTGGGCCTCCAGGTGAGGCTACGGCTTGACTGTTGCTTTGATAGTAGCCTGGTGAAAATCTCAAAAAGTGAACCCAGCTATAGCATGCCTAGATTCCTGACTCACATAAACTAAAAGATAACAAATACATATTGTTTTAAACCACTAAGTGTGTGGTGATTTCTTGTACAGAATTATAAAACTAATACTGATTTTGGTATCTGAAATTGTGATTCTGCTATAGTAAATTCCTAAAAAATGTAGAGTGGCTTTGGAGTCAGGAAGTGGTCAGAGATTGCACAACTGTTGAAGAGCATTATAGAGAAAGCTTAGATTTTCTTGAAAAGTTTGAAAGTAGGAATCTAAGCTTTGAGAGCTCTGTTGGTAAGAGCTTAAAAGGAAGTCAGAAATAGGTTATTTAAAATTTCCTCAGCCTGAAGGGAATGTATTTTAAAAAAAGTAACTATCATACATAATGGTGAAAGTCTGAATGCTTTCTCCTTAAGATTGAGAACAAGGCAATGGTGTCTGTTTACATCTTCTATTCAACATTATACAGGAGGTCCTAGCCAGGACAATAAAGCTAAAGAAGTAAATTAATGGATTATAGATTGGGAAGAATGAAATAAAAATATCTTTGTTCCCAGGTGACATGATGATCTACTAGAAAATTGCATGCTTTCTCCCTCAAATCTACAAAATATTTATTAGTACGATTAAATGAATCTATTAAAGTTGCAGGATTTAAGGTCAACATACAACAAGCAATTGTATTTTTGTGATAAATGAATCATTTATAATTACCCCCAAACATGAAATACTTGGAGTAAAATAAATATGTAGTATGTTTAGGGAAAGGAATACTCAATATTTTTGACATGTCAATTCTGCCCAAATTTATCTACAGATTCAATACAACTATTATCAAAATTCCATAAGGTTTTCATATTTTTGTAGAAACTGGAAAGTTGATTTAAAAAATATGTGGAAAAGCAAAGGGAATAGAAGAGCCCAAATAATTTGATAAAGAACTAAAAGGTTGAAGGACTCATATTCCCTGCCTGTGTAAATTATTACAAAGCTACAGTAATTGAGATAGTATAAATTGGTATTAGGAGAGGCATATAGATTAACACAAAAATATAGAATTCATCAGATCAGATCAGATCAGTCGCTCAGTCGTGTCTGACTCTTTGTGACCCCATGAACTGCAGCACGCCAGGCCTCCCTGTCCATCACCAATCCCCGGAGGTCACCCAGACTCACATCCATTGAGTCAGTGATGCCATCCAGCCATCTCATCTTCTGTCGTCCCCTTCTCCTGCCCCCAATCTCTCCCAGCATCAGAGTCTTCTCCAATGAGTCAACTCTTCGCATGAGGTGGCCAAAATACTGGACTTTCAGCTTTAGCATCATTCCTTCCAAAGAAATCCCAGGGCTGATCTCCTTCGGAATGGACTGGGTGGATCTCCTTGCAGTCCAGGGGACTCTCAAGAGTCTTCTCCAACACCACAGTTCAAAAGCATCAATTCTTTGGCACTCAGCCTTCTTCACAGTCCAGCTCTCACATCCATACATGACCACAGGAAAGACCATAGCCTTGACTAGGCGAACCTTTGTTGGCAAAGTAATGTCTCTGCTTTTGAGTGTGCTATCTAGGTTGGTCATAACTTTCCTTCCAAGGAGTAAGCGTCTTTTAATTTCATGGCTGCAGTCACCATCTGCAGTGATTTTGGAGCCCAGAAAAATAAAGTCTGACACTGTTTCCACTGTTTCCCAATCTATTTCCCATATAGTGATGGGACCAGATGCCATGATCTTCGTTTTCTGAATGTTGAGCTTTAAGCCAACCTTTTCACTCTCCACTTTCACTTTCATCAAGAGGCTTTTTAGCCCCTCTTCACTTTCTGCCATAAGGGTGGTGTCATCTGCATATCTGAGGTTATTGATATTTCTCCCAGCAATCTTGATTCCAACTTGTGTTTCTTCCAGTCCAGCATTTCTCATGATGTACTCTGCATATAAGTTAAATAAACATGGTGACAATATACAGCCTTGACGTACTCCTTTTCCTATTTGGAACCAGTCTGTTGTTCCATGACCAGTTCTAATTGTTGCTTCCTGACCTGCATACAGATTTCTCAAGAGGCAGATCAGGTGGTCTGGTATTCCCATCTCTTTCAGAATTTTCAACATAAATGGATCCAAACACATAAGATCAACTGCCTTACAAAATAGGTACTCAGATAATTTTATTTACAAAAAAGGATAAAATTTTCAAGAAATGGTACTGGAACAAATAAAATGCAATAAAAAAAAAAAAAAAAAAGAGAAGCACAACACACACACACCATACACATAAACAAAAAGCAACTTTAAATGGATCATAGACCTAACTGTAAAATCAAAACTACAAAAATTCCAAAGGCAAGCTTATGGGAAAATCTTTATGATTTATCAATAGTAAAGATCTCCTTAGATAGCAAAAAGAATAATAAATAAGAAAAAATTATAAATAGGGCTTCATCAAAATGAAAATCTTTTGATCTTTGAAAGTCACTGTTCAGGAAGTGCAAAGATAAGTCATAAGAGCAAATATTTGCAGTTTTAAAATCAAATTAAATTCTGATTAAAGGCCTCTGATTTTTAGCCAGAATTTATAAAGAATTTCTATAATACAATATTAAAGAGAACTCAATAAATATGAAAAAACCCTGAACTTTGATCAAAGAAGCAATAATATTTTAAAGAAATACAAGGAAAGATTTTAATTTGATTTTAAAACTGTATATTAAAACTACAGTGAGTTATAACAGAGATACTATATCCACTAGAATGGCTAAAATAGAAAAAAAAAATTAAACAACTGATAGTATCAAATCCTGACAATAATAAGGAATAATGGAAAATCTAAGAGATGACTGATGAGAATGCACAATGAAATAGCTATTTTGAAAATAGTTTGGAAATCTCTTTTAAGGTGATACATACACGTACCTCACTATGCAGTAAACTACTCCTAGGTGTTCACTTAGAAGTGAAAACAGATGCTTACACAAACACCTGTACAGAAATGTTTATAGCTACTTTATTCATAATAGTTCCAAACTAGAAACAACTTAAATATCTATCAACTGAGGAATATGTAAACAGCTTGTGCTATATTCATACGTAGAAATTCTACCTAGAAATAAATGGGAATGTAGTAAAATTCTTGAAATGGCAAGAAGAAATCTTAAAATCACTGTGTTAAGTAAAAACACACAAAGTATGGCACTATTTTTATGATAATTTGGGAAAGGCAAACCCATGGGAATTTCATTTTTCTTTTGAGTAATTTTTTTTCCCTAAATTGACTTTTCTTTTGAGTAATTTTTATATGAATTCTCAAACTTGCTTTTAATGTTAAACCTTTTTTTTATGAAATTGGTTATATTCATTTATCATTTGAAAAGTTAAACATATGAAAGGAATTCAGAGACATAGTCAATAAAACTATAGATTTTAAGCTTTTGTAACTTATAGACCTGATGATGATTCCTAAATACAATGAGCTAATAGAATTAAAGAACTAGAAATCAAAACAATTAGTAATGTGCCCTGGGTTATGACTTAAGTCAATGACATATTTATAGTCTTGTTCTGATAAGTCAGCAATATTTATTTCTTTTATGAGAAAGTTGCATTTTGGTCTAAGTTTTTTGAAGAATACTTTTCACATTTTTTTCCTGCACCATATTTTACATTTGAGGTAGGAAATTTGTATCTTTCGATCATAGTTTGTTCCTTAATGCTCCACACTTTCTACTAAAGGCCTCAAATTATTTTACTAACCATTTACTGTAAACAGCCTCATCTAAACTTATCCTTTTATGTACTATTTCATTTCTAGTCTCACTTACATCCTCTTTTTATGATCTATAGAGAAATCATCCTCACTACTACCTATCCTGAACCCTAATGGAGAAAAATTTTCCCATTAAATGCCTTTTGATATACTTCTTTTGTCTTCTGGAAACACTAGATTAATTAATTGAACTTTAGTTTCTCCCTGTCTCCCTTTCTCTATGTGGACAAAGGACTGAAGGAATTTTCTCAAATCCTTCTGTCAGTTTTTGTATAATTAAAATACCAGTATTACTTTGCAACTCATTATCTGCATCCCAACACCACTGAATAATTCAACCACTTTCAAATATTATTATACCTTTCAATAGACTTTCTAGATATTTATGGTTAAATAACTTTAACTTCCGAAAGAATGAAGGGATGGAGCCAAAGCAAAAAGAATACCCAGCTGTGGATGTGACTGGTGATAGAGGCAAGGCCCAATGCTGTAGAGAGCAATATTGCATAGGCACCTGGAATGTCAGGTCCATGAATCAAGGCAAATTTTAAGTGGTCAAACAAGAGATGGCAAGAGTGAATGTCGACATTCTAGGAATCAGCAAACTGAAATGGACTGGAATGAGTGAATTTAACTCAGATGACCATTATATCTACTACTGCGGACAGGAATCCCTCAGAAGAATGGAGTAGCCATCATGGTCAACAAAAGAGTCCGAAATGCAGTACTTGGATGCAGTCTCAAAAATGACAGAATGATCTCTGTTCGTTTCCAAGGCAAACAATCCAATATTACAGTAATCCAAGTCTATGCTCCAACCAGTGACGCTGAAGAAGCTGAAGTTGAACGGTTCTATGAAGACCTACAAGACCTTTTAGAACTAACACCCAAAAAGATGTCCTTTTCATTATAGGGGACTAGAATGCAAAAGTAGGAAGTCAAGAAACACCTGAAATGACAGGCAAATTTGGCCTTGGAATATGGAATGAAGCAGGGCAAAGACTAATAGAGTTTTGCCAAGAAAATGCACTGGTCATAACACCCTCTTCCAACAACACAAGAGAAGACTCTATACATGGACATCATCAGATGGTCAACACTGAAATCAGATTGATTATATTCTTTGCAGCCAAAGATGGAGAAGCTCTATACAATCAGCAAAAACAAGACCAGGAGCTGACTGTGGCTCAGATCATGAACTCCTTATTGCCAAATTCAGACTGAAATTGAAGAAAGTAGGGAAAACCACTAGAACATTCAGGTATGACCTAAATCAAATCCCTTATGATTATACAGTGGAAGTGAGAAATAGATTTAAGGGCCTAGATCTGATAGATAGAGTGCCTGATGAACTATGGAATGAGGTTCGTGACATTGTACAGGAGACAGGGATCAAGACCATCCCCATGGAAAAGAAATGCAAAAAAGCAAAATGGCTGTCAGGGGAGGTCTTACAAATAGCTGTGAAAAGAAGAGAAGTGGAAAGCAAAGGAGAAAAGGAAAGACATAGCCATTTGAATACAGAGTTCCAAAGAATAGCAAGAAGAGATAAGAAAGCCTTCTTCAGCTATCAATGCAAAGAAATAGAGGAAAACAACAGAATGGGAAAGACTAGGGATCTCTTCAAGAAAATCAGAGATACCAAAGGAACATTTCATGCAAAGATGGGCTCGATAAAGGACAGAAATGGTATGGACCTAACAGAAGCAGAAGATATTAAGAAGAGATGGCAAGAATACACAGAAGAACTGTACAAAAAAGATCTTCACGACTCAGATAATCATGATGGTGTGATCACTCACCTAGAGCCAGACATCCTGGAATGTGAAGTCAAGTGGGCCTTAGAAAGCATAACTACGAACAAAGCTAGTGGAGATGATAGAATTCCAGTTGAGGTATTCCAAATCCTGAAAGATGATGCTGTGAAAGTGCTGCACTCAATACGCCAGCACATTTGGAAAACTCAGCAGTGGCCACAGGATTGGGAAAGGTCAGTTTTCATTCCAATCCCAAAGAAAGGCAATGCCAAAGAATGCTCAAATTACCACACAATTGCACTCATTTCACACACTAGTAAAGTAATGCTTAAAATTCTCCAAGCCAGGCTTCAGCAATATGTGAACCATGAACTTCCTGATGTTCAAGCTGGTTTTAGAAAAGGCAGAGGAACCAGAGATCAAATTGCCAACATTCACTGGATCATGGAAAAAGCAAGAAAGTTCCAGAAAAACATCTACTTCCGCTTTATTGACTATGCCAAAGCCTTTGACTGTGTGGATCAGAAGAAACCATGGAAAATTCTGAAAGAGATGGGAATACCAGACCACCTGATCTGCCTCTTGAGAAATTTGTATGCAGGTCAGGAAGCAACAGTTAGAACTGGACATGGAACAACAGACTGGCTCCAAATAGGAAAAGGAGTACGTCAAGGCTGTATATTGTTACCCTGTTTATTTAACTTATATGCATAGTACATCATGAGAAATGCTGGACTGGAAGAAACAAAAGTTGGAATCAAGATTGCCAGGAGAAATATCAATAACCTCAGATATGCAGAGGACACCATCCTTATGGCAGAAAGTGAAGAGGAACTAAAAAGCCTCTTGATGAAAGTGAAAGAGGAGAGTTGAAAAGTTGGCTTAAAGCTCAACATTCAGAAAACGAAGATCATGGCATCCGGTCCCATCACTTCATGGGAAATAGATGGGGAGACAGCGGAAACAGTGTCAGACTTTATTTTTCTCGGCTCCAAAATCACTGCAGATGGTGACTGCAGCCATGAAATTAAAAGACTCTTACTCCTTGGAAGGAAAGTTATGACCAACCTAGATAGCATATTAAAAACAGACATTACTTTGCCAACAAAGATTCGTCTAGTCAAGGCTATGGTTTTTCCTGTGGTCATGTATGGATGTGAGAGCTGGACTGTGAAGAAAGCTGAGCGCCAAAGAATTGGTGCTTTTGAACTGTGGTGTTGGAGAAGACTATTGAAAGTGCCTTGGACTGCAAGGAGATCCAACCAGTCCATTCCGAAGGAGATCAGCCCTGGGATTTCTTTGGAAGGAATGATGCTAAAGCTGAAACTCCAGTATTTTGGCCACCTCATGCGAAGAGCTGACTCATTGGAGAAGACTCTGATGCTGGGAGGGATTGGGGGCAGGAGGAGAAGGGGACGACAGAGGATGAGATGGCTGGATGGCATCACTGACTCGATGGACGTGAGTCTGAGTGAACTCTGGGAGTTGTTGATGGACAGGGAGGCCTGGTGTGCTGCGATTCATGGGGTTCGCAAAGAGTCGGACATGATTGAGCGACTGAACTGATCTTATTTGGTCTGAACTTTAACATTCAGGTTCACCGAAGCCATTCATGTTGTAGTTTCTTGACCTATTTGTTTCCACAGTACATTCTATCACTATGACATAATTGCAATTTAAAACATGGTCACAGGCTGAATTTCACTTTCCCATGGCAGTACTCTACTGACAGATCATAACACACAAATACCCTACTTCTGTTCACAGCATTTTTACCATCCATGTGTTCCATTTGGCTATCCTCATAGAATTAATTTTTTCCCTCTTTATGTAATCACTGGTACCTAAAGAGTCCTTTTTTCAGATCATACTTAATTCATTTTCCATCTTGAACCACATTATCAACTAATTTCATGCACCTTACACTCTTGTACTTTCTTGAACTTTCATCAGAACTGTGATGCTAATTTTTCAGCATGACCACAACTAATAACTGTTTTCTTAGTTTTGGTGCTTTTCCATGGAATGTCACTTGATAGCCACAAAAAATGATATAGTTTGCTGTAAAGTAATGCCATCTGTGCCAATTAGGCCTTCATTGTTACTCAGCAATGCTTTAATCATCTTTTGTTGAACTATTCTGATTTGATTATTCCTTTACCAATATTCTATTAAATTGAATTTAAAGACAGCATTTAAAATTCATTTACTATGTGAGCTTCTTTTATCTTTATTCTTTTATCCCTGGAAACACAAAGATAAATAAAATGTGATGACTCATACTCACTTAGAAATGGGATTGACACTGGCTTCAATAATTGTTAAACACTTACAGCACTTTATATTTTCTGGAAATTCTTGTACACCTAAAATTAGAAAAAGAGTACATGAAAATATACTAAACTATAGTTTAACATTAAGAATAAATAAATACACAGTGTAAACACCATATGGATAATCATTAAGAATAAAAACTTAGTAATACATTAGTGTCGTATAGTACACATATACATTTTAAAAATAAAATGTGAACACTAAGTTATATTTTATGAAGTAATAATTGGAAATTAGACAAAAACTGAAAAAAATTTAGTATAAGATTGATCTTGGCTATTTACTAATCTAAAGAAAAGAATAGTTGGGCTTATTTAGTTATCATAGAAACTAACAAAAGGAAGGGGAAACCAGCAGATATAAGAAAACAAAATAAAATCTTTGCTTGCTCCTTTCATTTTATAAGGTTGGGAAGACTGAACATGCACAATGGAAAGACACCTAAGGAAAAATCATAAATCAATAGATATCCCCAAACTATTCAGAAGCCCTAAAACATTTTATACAACTAACCCTAGCTGGCACACAGTGGAACTCTGCATCTGCCTGAGAGGGTGACTAGGTGAGCAGCCCTTCCTGGAATCCTCTCTGGAGTCTCTGAGGTAGCCAGATGGCTGATTGCCCTTGGAGAACTGCTCATCTGCTGTCACAGCTGTGCTGTTGGCTTTGTGACAGAAAAACGCCAATTTTTCTTACTCAAAATCAGTAGGCCATGGCTTAATCCATAAATGTGATAGTCAGAGGAATAAAAGATGCAGTGGATGTTACAATCAGTTGATAAAAATGAGTTAAACAAATAGTTGGCTTCCATAACCATAAGTTCCACATTGATGGATTAACAAAGAGTAGGTAGGAAATATTTTTTTTAATAAAACCTCAGAAATTTCCAGAAAGCAAAACTCAAATTTGCTACACACTGGCAACTATTTACATAGCTTATATATCTCATTAAGTATTATAAGTAATCTAGAGATGACTTAAAGTACACAGGTGGATGTATATAGGTTCAGTTCAGTTCAGTTGCTCAGTTGTGTCCAACTCTTTGAGACCCTATGGACTGCAGCACGCCAGGCCTCCCTGTCCATCACCAACTGCTGAAGTTAACTCAAAGTCATGTCCATCGAGTTGGTGATGCCATCAAACTATCTCATCCTCTGTCGTCCCCTTTTCCTCCTGCCTTTAATCTTTCCCAGCATCACGGTCTTTTCAGATCAGTAAGTTCTTCACATCCAGTGGGCAAAGTATTGGAGATTCAGCTTCAGCAACAGTCCTTCCAATGAATATTCAGGACTGATTCCTTTAGGATGGACTGGTTGGATCTCCTTGCAGTCCAAGGGACTCTCAAGAACCTTTTCCAATACCACCGTTCAAAAGCATCAATTCTTTGGCACTCAGCTCTCTTTACAGTCCAACTTTCACATCCATACATAATTACTGGAAAAACCATAGCTTTCACTAGATGGACCTTCGTTGGCAAAGTAATGTCTCTGCTTTTAATATGCTGTCTACATTGGTCATAACTTTTCTTCCAAGGAGCAAGCATTTTTAATTTCATGGCTGCAGTCACCATCTGCAGTGACTTTGGAGTCCCCAAAAATAAAGTCTGACACTATATCCCCATCTATTTGCCATGAAGTGATGGGACCAGATGCCATGATTTTCGTTTTTTGAATGTTGAGTTTTAAGCCAACTTTTTCACTCTCCTCTTTCACTTTCATCAAGAGGCTCTTTAGTTTTTCTTCACTTTCTGTCATAAGGATGGTGTCATCTGCATATCTGAGGTTATTGATATTTCTGCTGACAATCTTGATTCCAGCTTGTGCTTCATCCAGCCCAGTGTTTCTCATGATGTACTCAGCATATAATTAAATAAGCAGGGTGACAATATACAGCCGTGACATACTCCTTTCCCTATTTGGAACCAGTCTGTTGTTCCATGTCCAGTTCTAACTGTTGCTTCCTGACCTGCATACAGATTTTTCAGGAGGCAGATCAGGTGGTCTGGTATTCCCATCTCTTTCAGAATTTTCCACAGTTTATTGTGGTTCACACTGTCAAAGGCTTTGGCATAGTCAATAAAGCAGAAGTAGATGTTTTTCTGGAACTCTCTTGCTTTTTCAATAATCCAGCAGATGTTGGCAATTTGATCTCTGGTTCCTCTGCCTTTTCTAAAACCAGCTTGAACATCTGCAAGTTCATGGTTCACATATTGTTGAAGCCTGGCTTGGAGGATTTTGAGCATTACTTTACTAGCGTGTGAGATGAGTGCAATTGTGCAGTAGTTTGAGCATTCTTTGGCATTGCCTTTCTCTGGGATTGGAATGAAAACTGACGTTTTCCTGTCCTGTGGTCACAGTTGAGTTTTCCATATTTGCTGGCATATTGAGTGCATCACTTTCACAGCATCATCTTTTGGGATTTGAAATAGCTCAATAGGAATTCCATCACCTCCACTAGCTTTGTTTGTAGTGGTGCTTCCTAAGACCCACTTGACTTTTCATTCCAGGATGTCTGTCTCTAGGTTGGTGATCACACCATCATGATTATCTGGGTCATGAAGATCTTTTTGTATTGTTCTCTGTGTATACTTGCCATCTCTTCTTAATATCTTCTGCTTCTGTTATATGTAAATATCCCACAATTTTATATTCTTGCCACCTTTTCTTAATATCTTCTGCTTCTGTGCATAGGTTACATGTAAATATCCCATCATTTTATATATGGGACTTGAGCACCTGTGGATTTTGGTATCCATAGAGCTTCTGGAACTCATCCCTCATAGTTACTGAAGAGTGACTCTAATAAGCCCTACAAAAGTTAGAAGAGAAAATGGCTATAAGAAGCTGTTGTTTTATACCTGCAGTACTGATTGGTCTCTAGTTTTGAAACTACTGGGCTTCCCCAGTGATTCAGCAGTTAAGAATCTGCCTGTAAAGCAGGAGATGCAGGTGATGTGGGTTCAGTTCCTGGGTTGGGAAGATCCCCTGGAGGAGGAAATGGCAACCCACTCCAGTATTCTTCCCTGGAGAATCCCATGGACAGAGATGCCTGAAGGGCTATAGTCTATTGAGTCACAAAGGGCATGATTAAGTGACTAACACTTTCACCTTGAAAATATTATTACGCATGAAACACTAGTCCTGCCAAGTACTTCATATCTGACAGAGGATAAGGAACAATTTGTGGTAGGATTTAGATGAATTTTTTGAAGATAGATAAATGGGAAAGTAAATCCTCACCTTCCTAGATTCTAGGAAGGTGATCTAGACCACCATGTTCATAGGATCTTGAGGTCGAGCAAAGCAGCAGGAGGATAACCAAACCAAACAGGTCATTTACCACTGAAAAGTCAGGGTATGAAAGTGTTGTGAGGATGTTTCTCAGCCACTTCTTTCTATGTGAAAATTCATCAGAAACTGTGCTATCCTAAAATTACTGCTGAAGTGTCTGGTTTCTTAATGAAAACTCAAGAAGTCTTAGGAGTGCCATTATGTATGAATTGGATAAGAAAAGCAATTCTCTTTTTTTGGAAAGGTCATAACACCTAGAGCTGCCCTTATTAACTAGATGTTAACAAAATGGTTAACTGAAGTCAATAAGGTAAACTTTGAACTACCCTAACATTTCTCCTGAGTATTCATAATCACTCAGGATAGCTGCAACCAAAAATGGTACAAGGCTTTTTCTTTTTTCCTTTTAGCTTTTTCTGTTCAGTCACCAATCTGGGCTCATTACAAGCTGGTGTGCTGATGCCTTATCTCCACAGGTGCCTGCCTTTGGCTGAAATTATGTGTAAACCAAGATATGGGAGCAGAAGCAAACTAAAGTAGGATTTTAAAGAAAAGACCGTATTTCTTTATCTTCTGCTCAAAATGGAATCTCCTGCTGTGGTGAAATGTTACCACATCATTTGTTAAAAATTTGTATTATATTGTTTACAGTTTAAACTTAAAAAAACATTCAGAGTTGAATCTATTGAAATAAAATGGAATCCCATAAGTGAGTTGGAAGAGAGAATGGTGGAAATAACTGAAGCAGAGAAGAATAAGAAAAAAGAATGAAAAGAAATGAGGACAGTCTCAGACACCACTGAGACAACATGATGTACACCAAAATTCAAATTATAGGGAATCCCAGAAGAAGAAGAGGAAAAGAAACGGTATGAGAAAATATTTCAGGAGATTATAATCTAAAACTTTCCTAACATGGGAAAGGAAATAGTTACCAAAGTCCAGGAAGCCCACAGGGTCCCATACAGGAAAATGCAGAGAGAAACACACCAAGATAGATAGTAATCAAACTAACAAAAATGAAACACAAACGAAAGTATTAGAAGTAGTGAGGGAAAAGCAATAAATAGCATACAAAGGAATCCTAATAAGGTTAACGATTGATCTTTCAGGAGAAACTCTACAGGCAAGAAGGGAGTGGCAGGATATACTTAAAGCAATGAAAAGAAAAAAAAAAAAAAAAAAAACAACCAAGATTATTGTACCCAGTAAGGATCTTATTCAGATTCTAAGGAAAAATTGAAAGCTTTACAGATAAGCAAAAGTTAAGAGAATTCTGTATCACCACACCACCTCTACAACTTCTAAACGTTACAGCTTCCTTTACAGCTAAAGGAACTTCTCTAGACAGGAAATATAGAAAGAAAAGGTCTACAAAAACAAATCCAAGACAATAAAGTAAGTGGTAATAGGATCATACATAGCAATAATTACCATAAATGTAAAAGGATTAAGTGATCCAACCAAAAGACACAGATTGGCTGAATGGATACAAAAACAAGACCTCTATATATGTTCTCTACAAGAGACCCACTTCAGACCTAGGGACACACAAAGACCAATGTGATGGGCTGGAACAAGATATTCCATGCAAATGGAAATCAAAAGAAAGTGGAAGTAGCGATACTCATATCAGGTAAAATAGACTTTAAAATAAAGACAGCTATAAGAGACAAAGAAGAACACTATGCAATCATCAAAGGATCAACCCAGGAAGAAAATACAACAATTGTAAATATATATGCACTGAACATAGGAAGACCTCAATACGTAAGGCAAATAATAACAAATATAAAAGGGGACATTGATAGTTACACAGCAATAATGGGAGACTTTTAACACCACACTCACACCAATGCACAGATCATCCAGACAAATTAAAATTAATAAGGAAACATAAGCCTTAAATGTTACATAAAATCAGATGGACCTTAACTGATGTCTATAGGACATTCCACCCAAAAACAGTAGAATATATCTTTTCCCAAATGCACACAGAACATTCTCCAGGATAGATCACAACTTGGGCCACATATTAAGCCTTGGGAAAATTAAAACAAATTGAAATTTTATCAAACATTCTTGCTGACCACAATAAGACTAGATATCAATTACAAAGGAAAAAAAACTATAAACAACACAAGCCCAAGAAGGCTATACAATATGCTTCTAAATAACCAAGAGGTCACTGAATAAATTGAAGAGGAAAAAAAAAAAAAACCTAGATACAAATGACAATGAAAACAAGACAATTCAAAACCTATGGGATACAGTAAAAGCAGAACTAAGAGGGATGTTTATAGTAATAAAAGTCTACCTCAAGAAATTAGAAAAACATCACATGAATAATCTAACCTAACACTTAAAGGAACAAGAAAAAGAAGAAGAAAAAAATTGCCTAAGTTAGTAGAAGGAAAGAAATTGTAAAGATCAGAATAGAAATAAATAAACAGAAAATGAAGTACGCAATAGCAAAGATCAATAAAACTAAAAGCTGGTCCTTTGAGAGGAGAAATAAAATTGACAAACTATTAACTAGATTCATTAAAAAAAAAAGAGGGAGAAAATTCAAATCAATAAAATTAGAAATGAAAAAGAAGTTACAACAGACAACACAGAAATACCAAGGATTATAAGAGACTACTAATAATATGAACAACTATATGGTAATTTAATGGACAACCTGGAATAAATGGACAAATTCCTAGAAAAGTACAGCCTAAACCAGAAAGAAATAGAAAATATGTACAGACAAATCATAAGCACTGAAATCAAAACCGTGATCAAAAATATTCCAACAAATAAAAGCTCAGGGCCAGACAGCTTCATACCTGAATTCTACCAAATGTTTAGAGAAGAGCTAACACTATCCTGCACAAACTCTTTCAAAAAATTGCAGAGGGAGGAAAACTTAGAAAGTCTATGGGGTCATCATCACACTTAAACCAAAACTAGACAAAGGTATCACAAAAAAAGAAAATTACAAGCCAATATCACTGATGAACATAGATGCAAAAATTCTCAACAAAATTCTAGCAAACAGAATCCAACAACACATTAAAAGAATCATACATTATGATCAAGTGGGTTTATCTCAGGGATGCAAAGATTCTTCAACATACACAAATCAATCAATGTGATACACCATATCAAAAACTGAAAGACAAAAAACATATCATCTCAATAGACTCAGAGAAACATTATGGAAAAATTCAACACCCATTTATGATAATAACTCTCCAGGAAATGGGCATAAAAGGAATCTACTTCAACATAATAAACATATGTGATAAATCCATGGCAAACACTATTCACGATGATAAAAACAGAAAGCATTTCCTTTAAGATCAGAAACTGGACAAGGGTGCCCACTTTTATCACTATCATTCAATATAGTTTTGAAAGTCCTAAAGGAGCCTGGTGGGCTTCAGTCCATGGGGTCGCTAGGAGTCGGACACGACTGAGCAACTTCACTTTCACTTTTCACTTTTATGCATTGGAGAAGGAAATGGCAACCCACTCCAGTGTTCTTGCCTGGAGAATCCCAGGGACGGGGGAGCCTGATGGGCTTCTGTCTATGGGGTCGCACAGAGTCGGACACGACTGAAGCGACTTAGCAGCAGCAGCAACCATGCTACTAAGAGAAGAAAAAGAAATCAAAGGAACCCATAATGGAAAAGAAGAAGTAAAACTTTCAATGTGTGCAGATGACATTATACTATACATAGAAAACCCTAAAGATGCTACCAGAAAATCCCTAGAGGTAATCAATGAATTTAGTAAAGTTGCAGGATATAAAATTAATACACAGATATCTCTTGCATTCCTATGAGCTAACAATGAAAAATCTGAAAGATAAATTAAGGAAACAATTCCACTCACCATTGCAACAAAACGAATAAAATACCTACGAATAAACCTACCTAATGCTAGTAAAGTAGTGCTCAAAATTCTCCAAGCCAGGCTTCAGCAATATGTGAACCATGAACTTCCAGATGTTTAAGCTGGTTTTAGAAAAGGCAGAGGAACCAGAGATCAAATTGACAACATCCACTGGATCATGGAAAGAGCAAGAGAGTTCCAGAAAAACATCTACTTCTGCTATATTGACTACGCCAAAGCCTTTGACTGTGTGGATCACAATAAACTGTGGAAAATTCTGAAAGAGATGGGAATACCAGACCACCTGACCTGCCTCTTGAGAAATCTGTATGCAGGTCAGGAAGCAACAGTTAGAACTGGACATGAAACAACAGACTGGCTCCAAATAGGAAAAGGAGTATGTCATGGTTGTATATTGTCACCCTGCTTATTTAACTTCTATGCAGAGTACATCATGAGAAACGCTGGGCTGGAAGAAGCACAAGCTAGAATCAAGATTGCCGGGAGAAATATCAATAACCTCAGATATACAGATGACACCACCCTTATGGCAGAAAGTGAAGAGGAACTAAAAAACCTCTTGATGAAATTGAAAGTGGAGAGTGAAAAAGTTGGCTTAAAGCTCAACATTCAGAAAACGAAGATCATGGCATCTGGTCCCATCACTTCATGGGAAATAGATGGGGAAACAGTGGAAACAGTGGGAGACTTTATTTTTCTCAGGTTCCAAAATCACTTCAGATGGTGATTGCAGCCATGAAATTAAAAGAAATTACTTTTAGCCAAGAAATTAAAAACCTTCCTTACTCCTTGGAAGGAAGGTTATGACCAACCTAGATAGCATATTAAAAAGCAGAGATATTACTTTGCCAACAAAGGTCTATCTAGTCAAGGCTGTGTTTTTTCCAGTAGTTATGTATGGATGTGAGAGTTGGACTGTGAAGAAAGCTGAGTGCCGAAGAATTGATGCTTTTGAACTGTGGTGTTGGAGAAGACTCTGGAGAGTCCCTTGGACTGCAAGGAGGTGCAACCAGTCCATTCTAAAGGAGATCAGTCCTGGGTGTTCATTGGAAGGACTGATGTTCAAGCTGAAACTCCAATACTTTGGCCACCTCATGAGTGGAGTTGACTCATTCGAAAAGACCCTGATGCTGGGAGGGGTTGGGGGCAGGAGGAGAAGGGGATGACAGAGGATGAGATGGCTGGATGGCATCATTGACTTGATAGACATGAGTTTGAGTGAACTCTAGGAGTTGGTGATGGACAGGGAGGCCTGGCGTGCTGTGGTTCATGGGGTCACAAAGAGTTGGACACAACTGAGCGACTGAACTGAACTGAAAGAGACAAAAGTCTTGTATGCAGAAAACTATAAGCCATTGATGAAAGAAACCAAAGACAACACAAATAGATGGAGAGGCATACCATGTTCTTAGATAGGATGAATCAATATTGTGAAAATGACCATACTACCCAAAGCAATCTACAGATTCAATGCAATCCCTATCAAATTACCACTGGCACTTTTCATAGAACTAGAAATCTTTTTTTTTTTTTACTACTTGTATAGAAATACAAAAGACCCTGAATAACCAAAGAAATCTTGGAGGGAAAAAAAAATGAAGCTGTTGAAATCAACCATCCTGACTTCAGACTATATTACAAAGCTTATAGTCATCAAGATAGTATGGTACTGGCACAAAACAGAACAAGAGAGAGAGAGCCCAGATATTAAACCCACACACATATGGGCACCTCATCTTTGACAAAGGAGGAAAATATAAAATGGTGGAAAGATGGCCTCCTTAATAAGTGGTGCTGGAAAAACTGAACAGTACATATAAAAGAATGAAATTAGAACATATCCTAACATCATACCAAAAAATAAACTTAAATGGATTAAATACTTAAATGTAAGGCCAGAAATTATAAATCTCTTAGAGGAAAACATAGGAAGTATACTCTTTTACATAAATTATAACAAGATCCTCCATGACTCACCTCCTAACTTAATGGATAAAAAACAAAAATAAACAAATGAGACCCAATTAACTTAAAAGCTTTTGCAAAGCAAAAGCGAGGTAAATAATATGAAAAGACAATACTCAGGATAGGCGAAAATAATCGCAAATGAAGCAACTGACAAAGGATTCATCTCCAAAATATATAAGCAGCTCATACACCTCAATATCAGAAAAACGAACAACACAATAAAAAATGGGCAGAAGATCTTAATACACATTGTTCCAAAAAAGATATACATATTGCTAATAAATACACGAAAAGATGCTCATTATTAGAAAAATGCAAATCAAAACTACAATGAGGTATCATCTCACACCAATCAGAATGGCCATCATCAAAATTTCTACAAACAATAAATGCTGGAGAGGATGTGGAGAAAAGGGAACCGTCCTGCACTGCTGGTGAGAATGCAAACTGATACGGCCAGTATGGTGAACAGTAGGGGGGTTCCTTAAAAAACTAGGAATAAATCTAGCACTTGTTGTTCAGTAGTGAATTCATGGCTGACTCTTTCCGAACTCATGGACGGCAGTATGTTAGTTTTTGTTGTCCTTCTCTATCTCCTTGTTTGCTCAAACTCATGTTCATTGAGTTAGTAATGCCATCCAACCATCTTATCCTCTGTTGCCTGCTTCTCCTTTTGCTCTCAATCTTTTCTAGCACCAGGGTCTTTTCCAGTGAGTTGGCTCTTTGCATCAAGTGGCTAATGTATTGGAACTTCAGCTTCAGTCCAGTCCTTCCAATAACTATTCAGTGTTGATTTCCTTTAGGATTGATTGGTATGATCTCCTTTACTGTCCAAGGTACTCTCAAGAGTCTTATACAGAAGCACTGTTTGAAAGCATTTAGCATCTAACCCAGTAATTCCACCACTGGGCGTATACCCTGATAAAACCACAACTCAAAAAGACACATGCACCCCAATGTTCATTGCAGCAGTATTTACAATAGCCAGGACACAGAAGGGACCAGGTGTCCATCTACAGATGAATGGATAAAGAAGATGTGGTGTGTATATATATATATATATATATATATACACACACACACAAGGAATATTCAGTTCAGTTCTCGCTCAGTCGTGTCTGACTCTTTGCAAACCCCATGAATCGCAGCACACCAGGCCTCCCTGTCCACCACCAACTCCTGGAGGTCACTCAGACTCACATCCATCGAGTCAGTGATGCCATCCAGCCATCTCATCCTCTGTCATCCCCTTCTCCTCCTGCCCCCAATCCCTCCCAGCATCAGAGTCTTCTCCATTGAGTCAACTCTTCGCATGAGGTGGCCAAAATACTGGAGTTTCAGCTTTAGCATCATTCCTTCCAAAGAAATCCCAGGGCTGATCTCCTTCAGAATGGACTGGTTGGATCTCCTTGCAGTCCAAGGGACTCTCAAGAGTCTTCTCCAACACCACAGTTCAAAAGCATCAATTATTTGGCGCTCAGCCTTCTTCACAGTCCAGCTCTCACATCCATACAGGACCACAGGAAAAACCATAGCCTTGACTAGACAGTCCTTTGTTGGCAAAGTAATGTCTCTGCTTTTGAATATGCTATCTAGGTTGGTCATAACTTTCCTTCTAAGGAGTAAGGATCTTTTAATTTCATGGCTGCAGTCACCATCTGCAGTGATTTTGGAGCCCCCCAAAATAAAGTCTGACACTGTTTCCACTGTTTCCCCATATATTTCCCATGAAGTGATGGGACCGGATGCCATGATTTTGTTTTCTGAATGTTGAGCTTTAAGCCAACTCAGTCATTAAAATGAACCTGACTGAGTCAGTTGTAGAGAGGTGTTTGAACCTAGAGCCTGTTATACAGAGTGAAGTAAGTCAGAGAGAAAAACAAATATCATATATAAATCATACATATAGAATCTAGAAAAATGGTACTGATGAACCCATTCACAGGTAAGTAATGGAGACACAAACATAGAATATATACTTGTGGACACAGTGGGGAAAGAGAGGGTGAAGGTGGGACTAATCAAGAAAGTAGCATTGATATACGAACATCATTATGTGTAAAACAGCTAGTGGGAAGCTGCTACATAACACAGGGAGCCCAGTCTGGTGCTCTGTGATCACCAAGAGGGCTGGGGTATGGGGTAAAAGTAGTCTCAAGACAGAGGTGGTATATAAAACTGGAAAATTCTTAAAGAGTTGGAAATACCAGACCACCTTACCTGCCTCCTGAGAAATCTGTATGTGAGTCAAGGAGCAACAGTTAGAATCGGACGGTGAACAACAAACTGGTTCTAAACCAGGAAAGGAGCACATCAAGGCTGTATATTGTCACCTTGCTTGTTTAACATATGCAGAGTACATCATGAGAAATGCTGGACTGGATGAAGCACAAGCTGGAATCAAGATTGCCAGGAGAAATATCAATAACCTCAGATATGCAGATGACACCACCCTTGTGGTAGAGAATGAAGAAGTAAAGAGCCTCTTGATGAAAGTAAAAGAGGAGAGTGAAAAAGTTGACTTGAACTTAACATTCAGAAAACTAAGATCATGGCATCTGGTCACATCACTTCAAGGCAAATAGATGGGGAGACAATGTAAACAGTGAGAGACTTTATTTTTGGGGGCGGCTCCAAAATCACTGCAGATGATGACTGCAGCCATGACATTAAAAGATGCTTGCTGCTTGGAAGAAAAGTTATGACCAACTTAGACAGCATATTAAAAGGCAGAGACATTATCAACAAAGGTCCATCTAGTCAAAGCTATAGTTTTTCCAGTCGTCATGTATGGATGTGAGGGTTGCACTATAAAGAAAGCTGAGCGCTGAAGAATTGATGCTTTTGAACTGTGGTGTTGGAGAAGATGCTTGAGAGTCCTTTGGACTGCAAGGAGATCCAATCAGTCAATCTTTAAGGAAATCAGTCCTGAATATTCATTGGAAGGATTGATGTTGAAGCTGAAACTCCAATTCTTTGGCCACCTGTTGTGAAGAACCAACTCACTGGAAAAGACCCTGATGCTGTGAAAGATTGAGGGCAGGAGGAGATGGGGAAGACGGAGGATGAGATGGTTGGATGGCATCACTTACATGATGGACATGAGTTTTTGTAGGTTCCAGGAGCTGGTGATGGACTGGGAAGCCTGGCATGCTGCAGTCCATGGGCTCACAAAGAGTCAGACAGGACTGAGCAAATGAACTGAACTGATATGTGTGTGTGTGTATGCGTGCGTGCACATGCATGTGCTTAGTTGCACAGTTGTGTCCAACTCTTTGCAACCCCATGGACTGTAACCCACCAGGCTCCTCTGTCCATGGGATTCCTCAGGCCTGAATACTGGTGTGGGTTGCCATGCCCTCCTCCAGGGGATCTTCCAAACCCAGGGATCGAACCCAGGTCTCTCACATTTCAGGCAGATTCTTCACTGACTGAGTCACAAGGGATTCACACTGTTGTACAGCAGAAACCGATAAAACATTGCAAGCAATTTTCCTCCCGTTAAAAAAAAATAAATTAAAAATGTTGAATCCAACTTTACTAACTACTTGTTGGGTAACTCTAGGCAAGTCATTTAAATGTTTGATGTTTTAGTTTTCTACTCTGCAATATGATTATTATATGAATGGTTTCATCAGAGAGTTGCAGTAAGGATGGAAGGAGATAAAGTAGGTGAAGTAACTGGCAGAAAATGTTGCATATATGTTATATGTAGTCATTTGAAACAGAAGCAGAGGGTGTATGTCAATCAAGGGACCAACAATCATGTTGAAATGATCTGATTGTATAAATTTGTAAAGTTTATCTACCTAACAGTATAGCAAAGAGAAAGAAATTAGTGTGCTGAAAGAATATCTCAATTTCTTATCAATGTAATAGTTTAGATAAATGTTTTCAGAGATGTGAATTACAGTAAATTCATATATTCATAAACATGTATTTATAAATTATAGTGTAAATACATAAATAAACATATATAATTAGCTTGTGCTGAGAATATTTTTCTATTTTTGTGGATTTTTCATAGTTATTTCAATTTGCTTATGAAAGTCAGAACACATTTGGAAAAATAGGTTGCCAGGAGAACTTTACTACATATACTAATATACGTCCCTTAGACTTCAACCCATGAAAAAAGTGAAAAAGTGAAAGTCATGATCTTTTGTCATAAAAGTCATGAAAGTCATAATCACTCAGTCATGTCTGACTCTTTGAGACTCCATGGACTTTAGCCAACCAAGATCCTCTGTCCTTGGAATTCTCCAGGCAAGAATACTAGAGTGGGTACCCATTCCCTTCTTCAGGGGATCTTCCTGACCCAGGGATCAAGCTCGGGTCTGCAGGCAAATTCTTTACTGTTTGGGCCACCAGCTAATAAAGTACTGTAGTTAAAAGCACAGGTTAGAAGGATGACTGAATCTCAGTATTATCAAGTAGCCATGTAATCTTAGTCAGACATTATAATATTTGACCATAAGGTTCTCATTTCTGGTCTAGTTCAAAGAGCTGTTATGAGTACTAGATAGTATGTTGTCAAGCACTTAGTATCATGTCAGGCACTTAATAAGTACTAGATAAAATTTGTGTATTAATAACAGGAAAGTTAACTTGCACTTTATGCCACTGTGTAAAATAATTTACTCCCTTTAATAATCTTGTGAGGAAGATGTATTAGGTAATATTATTTTCATTTCATAGATGAAGAAACACACATTTATGAAGATTAGGTGACTTATTGAAATATCTAATGGGTGTTTATAGATAGCAACAGATATACGTGGGGTTCGATTAAATTTTTTAACACCATATCTATTGTTTCTCTTTATTTGTTACTTCTCATTAGAATTGGGTGGTATTTTATCATAGAGCCCATATTTTTTTTAAGCATCTTATTTCTTTCTTTCTTTTTAAATTTTTGGTTGGCCAGGTGGCTTGTGAGATCTGACCAGGGATCAAACCTGTGACTTTGGTGTGATAGCATGGAGTCCTAACCACTATACCGCCGGCTAATTCCTTGTAGAATCCTCATTTTTATTAACCAGTTTTTGAGATTGGCCTCTCTGAAATACAGTATGTTTGATTTTTAAAATGTTATATACTAATATATATACTATATATACATATATATAAAATATATATATGTAAAAATATACACACACATATACTCCTTAATTATAAAAAAGTTCATACACACACTTAAGATTAATTTTGCTTTGATTTGAAGTTACCCAGAAATAGGACTTCACTTTTACACTGTATCTTATCCTAGCCATTTTTTTTGCTATTATTATAAAAAACAGATTCAAACATTTACAGATGTGTAACCCAAGTTTTAATCTCAATTTTTCAGTTGAGACATCCCATAAAGTTTCTAACATAGGCCTATAAAGAACTTTTTTCTAAAGGCACTACAATTTTAATTCTTTTGGGAATTCCTGGATAGTCAGGCTCATTATATTGATATTTAGCTTAGATTTGAACCTAAACTGAACAACCAGTAAGGACTGTGCTCTGAAATTATTACAGGGGAAGTACTGTGTTTTATAAGCAAAATGATATATTTAGTTTTAAAGATTGACAATTGCCTTATTCACAAGTATCAGATCACATAAAAAAATGTTCACCCTTCCAATTAGGACACTGTGGTAATATTTTCCCCAAATGTTCACTTCAGTAACTATGCCATAAAACTATCTTGAAAATGTACACAAAAGTACTGTCAAATGAGAAATAACACTTCTGCATTTTGATCTTAAAACACCTTGGAAACAAAGCTTTTAATGCAATGGAGTTATGCAAAATTTCATTCAGTTCAGTCGCTCAGTCATGTCCAACTCAAGATATTCGTACCTTGAGGAAGAAAAGATGTAAAAGCCTACTTTGTCTGATTGTTTTCTTTGTTCTTCCTCTTAAAAAAAAAGGTCCTGTTTGCTCAACTTTTCATGGTTCAAGAACTATCTACTTGGTGGGGTTTTTATTCTCCTGCCTCCATCTGACCATTGACTGCTCAGCCATTCTTACACCAGAGAAGGGAAAAGGGAGAATTCTGAAATCATCCAATGTGGCTCTTTCCTTCCTAGCATGGGAGAAGTTGAAAGTCACAGGTCAATTTAGGTTAAATATTTTTATTTGGACTACCCTTTTCATGTCTTGACAGAAGAATCTTAAATCTGTAGTTAATATCAGTTAAGTTCAGTAGCTCAGTCATGTCTAACTCTTGGCGACCCCATGGACTTCAGCACATCAGGCCTCCCTGTCCATCACCAATTCCTCAAGCTTGTTCAAACTCATATCCATCAAGTCGGTGATGCCATTCAACCATCTCATCCTCTGTCGTCCCCTTCTCCTCCTGCCCTTAGTCTTTCCCAGCATCAGGGTTTTTCTAATGAGTCAGTTCTTCACATCAGGTGGCCAAAGTATTGGAGATTCAGCATCAGTCCTTCCAATGAATATTCAGGATTGACTTCCTTTAGGATGGACTGGCTGGATCTCCTTGTAGTCCAAGGGACTCTCAAGAGTCTTCTCTAATAACACAGTTCAAAGCATCAATTCTTCAGTGCTCAGCTTTCTTTATAGTCCAACTCTCACATCCATACATGACTATTGGAAAAACCATAACTTTGACTGATGGACTTTCGTCAGCAAAGTAATGTCTCTGCTTTTTAATATGCTGTTTAGGTTGGTCATAGTATTTCTTCCAGGGAGTAAGCAGCTTTTAATTTTGTTAAATTATACAATATTTAATTATGTAAATATAAAAACATTTAATTATTTAAAATATAAAATATTAATTAATATAGCTTTATAATTTATTTTATTATAAAACATTATTGATGTCAAAATGAAAACCAAAACTAAATGTCATTAAAATTGTGTTAGACTTTAAGTTGGTTTTAAGCTTGTTGTTGTTATTTAGTCATTAAGTCTCATCTGACTCTCTTGCAGCCTCATGGACTGTAGCCTGCCAGGCTTCTCTGTCCTTGGGATTTTGAAGACAAGAGTACTGGAGTGGGTTCTCATTTCCTCTCCAGGCATCTTCCCAACCCAGGGATTGAACTCATGTCTTCTGCCCTGGCAGGTTGATTCTTTACCACTGAGCCACCAGGAAAGCCCTTTAAGCTGTAATTAAAGTATAAAAGCAACATTTTTTTCCAGTGCAATAGATAAGTATGAAATCTAAACATGGCAAACAATTTTGTGATTATTAAACAAAGAATCTACCAATAGCAATAGCAATAGCAACACTTGTTCCTATGTCATGAATAGAATATCTCTGAAACACAAAACTTGGTGTAAGACATTTCTATAACACATATTTATTTTTAATATCACTTTCTGAATAAAGTTATGTTACCTATCCCCACCCACTTTTTCATCCAAATCCTCAGTCTAAATTTATCTATATAAATACATTTAAATTCTATCATCTGCATGAAAGTTTATTCAACTATTTTAGTCTATATGACTCCTGTCCCATGATTTTAGATTGTATTCTTTCTGAAATGAAATAATGAAAAATAATAAGATGCTGTATATGGTTATAAAGTGAGGAATCATTGCTGTATCATTATGTCTTATATGATTCCCTGATATTTTAATTATAAGATATCCAAAAAGAAAGTAATTTATACATTCAAAAAATATTTATTGAGTTCTTACTTTGTATTAGGAATTGTATCAAACATTGTTGATACAGTGTGAGAAAGATGGATACATTCCCTTCATTTGTGAAGCTTATATTCTGGCAAAGGAACACAGACAATAAACCAGAGATATAATTAGCATATTATAAAATATATAAAATTAAATTGCATTTAATTTTTGAGACATGCTACAGAAAATCTAATTAGAACAGATTCAGGATGGATCACAAATGCCTGACGATTTCAAACTTAACTAGATTGAGTAAGGTAAACCTTATTTATTCCATAAGTTATTTCCAAACCTTATGGAAATTGGTAAATTACTTAAAGAAGATGAAAATGACAGAAATATAGATATCTGGCATCTGAGGGTGGAAAGTAAGAATTTCAAGCAGAAGGAATAGACACTGAAGATGCTATAGAAAGGCATTATTCTTGGCATATTCTAGGAATAGCAAGGAGGCCAGTGTGGATAGAACACAGTGAGGAAGAGAAGAGCAACAAAAAATTAGGTTAGAGATGTAATAAGGGTACGTATGGTGGGGAGATTGGGGGTGGGGGGCAGTCAAATCCTATAGGCCCCTCAAGCCATCACAAGAATTTTGCTTTTTACTCTGAATGACATAGATAGATATAGAAACACATAAGTGTGATACAATCTGATACATAATTACAGAGGATCACGGGCTTCCCAGGTAGCACTAGTGGTAAAGAACACCTCTGCCAATGCAAGAGACGTTAAGAGATGCAGCTTCAGTCCCTGGGTTGGGAAGATCACCTGGAAAGGAGACTGGCTGCCCACTGTGTTCTCGCCTGGAGAATCCCACAGACAAAGAAGCCTGGCAGGCTGGAGGCCACAGGGTTGCAAAGACTTGGACATGACTGAAGCAAGTTAGTATGCATGCACACTAGCACTGGCTCCTGAGTAGTGCAGTGTTCCTGAGAGGGAGGTCAATCACAGGCTATTGAAAATAAACCATAAAGAGAGTTGATGTTGGCTTGCGTCAGGGTAGGAGCAATGAGTAAGAAGGAAGTGAGTGGAATCAGGATGTTCTTTGAACATAAGACAAATAGAATATACTGATGTCTTGGATGTAGAGTATGAAAGGAAAAAGGAAATCAAGGATAACTCCATGCTTTTTTTACCCTGAGTGACTTGAATAAAGGGGTTGTCTTGAATTTAGATGGGAAAAACAGTATGTGAAATAGGTTTTGGAGAGAAGATAAAAATTTCACTTTTGAACATGTGTAATCTGAAATGTCTATTAATTTCAGTTCAGTTCAGTGGCCCAGTCATATCTGACTTTTTTGTGACCCCATGGACCTCAGCACGCCAGGCCTCCATGTCCATAACCAACACCTGGAGTTTACTCAGACTCATGTCCATTGAGTCGGTGATGCCATCCAACTATCTCATCCTCTGTCATCCTCTTCTCCTTTTGCCCTCAATCTTTCCCAGCATCAGGGTCTTTTCAAATGAGTCAGCTCTTTGCATCAAGTGGCCACAGTATTGAAGTTTAGCTTGAACATCAATCCTTACGATAAATATTCAGGACTGATTTCTTTTAGGATGGACTGGTTGGATCTCCTCACAGTCCAAGGGACTCTCAAGAGTCTTCTCCAACACCACAGTGAAAAAGCATCTTTTCTTCAGCGCTCACATTTCTTTATAGTTCAACTCTCACATCCATACATGATTACTGGAAAAACCATAGCTCTGACTAGATGGACCTTTGTTGGTAATGTCTCTGCTTTTTAATATGCTGTCTAGGTTGGTCATAACTTTTCTTCCAAGAAGTAAGCTTCTTTTAATGATATGGCTGCAGTCACCATCTGCAGTGATTTTTGGAGCCCAGAAAAATAAAGTCTGACACTGTTTCTACTGTTTCCCCATCTATCTGCCATGAAGTGATGGGACCAGATGCCATTATCTTAGTTTTCTGAATGTTGAGCTTTAAGCCAACTTTTTCACTTTCTACTTTCACTTTCATCAAGAAGTTCTTTAGTTCTTCTTCACTCTCTGCCATAAGGGTGGTGTTATCTGCATATCTGAGGTTATTGATATTTCTCCTTGCAATCTTGATTCCAGCTTGTGCTTCATCCAGCCCAGCATTTTTTGTGATGTGCTCTGCATATAAGTTAAATAAGCAGGGTGACAATATACAGCCTTGATGTGCTACTTTTCCTATTTGGTACCAGTCTGTTGTTCCATGTCCAGTTCTAACTGTTGCTTCCTGACCTGCATATAGGTTTCTCAAGAGGCAGGTCAGGTGGTCTGATATTCCCATCTCTTGAAGAATTTTTCACAATTGATTGTGATCCACACAGTCAAAGGCTTTGGCATAGTCAATAAAGCAGAAATAGATGTTTTTCTGGAACTCGCTTGCTTTTTCTATGATCCAATGGATGTTGGCAATTTGATCTCTGATTCCTCTGCCTTTCTAAATCCAGCTTGAACATCTGGATGTTCATAGTTCACATATTGTTGAAGCCAGGCTTGGAAAATTTTCAGCATTACTTTATTAGCACATGAGATATGTGCAATTGTGTGGTAGCTTGAACAGTCTTTGGCATTGTCTTTCTCTGGAATTGGAATGAAAACTGCCCTTTTCTGGTCCTGTCATCACAGCTGAGTTTTCCAAATTTACTGACATATTGAGTGCAGCACTTTCACAGCATCATCTTTTGGGATTTGAAATAGCTCAACTGGAATTCCATGACCTCCACTAGCTTTGTTTGCAGTGATGCTTCCTAAGACCCATTTGACTTCACATTCAGGATGTCTGGATCTAGGTGAGTGATCACAACATTGTAGTTTATCTGGGTCATGAAGATCTTTTTTGTATAGTTCTTCTATGTATTCTTGCCACCTCTTCTTAGTATTGTCTGCTTCTCTTAGGTCCATACCATTTCTGTCCTTTTGAGCCCATCTTTGCATGAAATGTTCCCTTGGTATATCTAATTTTCTTGAAGAGATCGCTAGGCTTTCCCACTCTATTGTTTTCCTCTATTTCTTTGCACTGACCACTGAGGAAGGCTTTCTTATTGGAACTCTGCATTCAAATGGGTATATCTTTCCTTTTCTCCTGCATTCAAATGGGTATATCTTTCCTTTTCTCCTTTGCTTTTCACTTCTCTTCTTTTCACAGCTATTAGTAAGGCCTCCTCAGACAGCCATTTTGCTTTTTTTTGCATTTCTTTTTCTTGGGGATGGTCTTGACCCCTGTCTCCTGTACAATGTCATGAACCTCTGTCCATAGTTCTTCAGGCACTCTGTGTATCAGATCCAATCCCTTGAATCTATTTGTCACTTTCACTGTACAATCATAAGGGATTTGATTTAGGTCATACCTGAATGGTCTAGTGGTTTTCCATACTTTCTTCAAAATCAGTTTGACTTTGGCAGTAAGGAGTTCATGATGTGAGCCACAATCAGCTCCTGGTCTTGTTTTGCAGACTGTACAGAGCTTCTCCATCTTTGGCTGCAAAGAATATAATCAATCTGATTTCAGTGTTGACCATCTGGTGATGTCCATGTGTAGAGTCTTCTCTTGTGTTGTTGGAAGAGAGTGTTTCCTATGACCAGTGTGTGCTCTTGGCAAAACTCTATTAGCTTTTGCCCTGCTTCATTCTGTACTTCAAGACCAAATTTGCCTGTTACTCCAGGCGTTTCTTGACTTTCTGCTTTTGCATTCCAGTCCCCTATAATGAAAAGGACATCTTTTTCAGGGTGTTAGTTCTAGAAGGTCTTGTAAGTCTTCACAGAACTGTTCAACTTCAGCTTCTTCAGCATTACTGGTCGGGGCATAGACTTGGATTATGGTGATATTGAATAGTTTGCCTTGGAAACAAACAGAGATCACACGTTATTTTTGAGATTACATCCAAGTACTGCATTTTGGAGTCTTCTGTCGATAATGATGGTTACTCCATTTCTTCTAAGAGATTCCTGCCCACAGCAGTAGATATAATAGTCATCTGATTTAAATTCACCCATTCCAGTCCATTTTAGTTTGCTGATTCCTAAAATGTCAACATTCACTGTTGCCATCTCTTGTTTAACCACTTCCAATTTGCCTTGATTCATGTACCTAACATTTCAGGTTCCTATTCAATATTCCTCTTTACAGCATCGGACCTTGCTTCCATTACCAGTCACATCCACAACTGGGTGTTGTTTTCACTTTGGCTCCGTCTCTTTATTCTTTCTGGAGCTATTTCTCCACTCTTCTCCAGTAACATATTGGGCACCTACTGACCTGGGGAGTTCCTCTTTCAGTATCCTATCATTTTTCCCTTTCATACTGTTCATGGGGTTCTCAAGGCAAGAATACTGAAGTGGTTTGCCATTTCCTTCTCCAGTGGACCACATTTTGTCAGAACTCTTTACCATAACCTGGACGTCTTGGGTGGCCCTACACGGCATGGCTCACAGTTTCACTGAGTTAGACAAGAGTGTGGTCCATGTGATCAGATTGGTTAGTTTTATGTGATTGTGGTTTTCAGTCCCTCTGCCCTCTTATGGAGAAGGATAAGAGGCTTATGGAAACTTCCTGATGGGAGACTGACTGAAGGGGAAACTGGGTCGTGTCTGACTCTTTGTGACCCCATGGACTGCAGCACGCCAGGCCTAACTGTCCATCACCAACATCCGGAGTTTACTTAAACTCATGTCCATTGAGACACTGATGCCATCCATCCATCTCATCCTCTGTCATCCCCTTCTCCTCCTGCCTTCAATCTTTCCCAGCGTCAGGGTCTGTTCAAATGAGTCTGTTCTTCACATCAAGTGGCCAATGAATTTGAGTTTCAGCTTCAGCATCAGTCCTTCCAATGAATATTCAGGACTGACTTCCTTTAGGATGGACTGGCTGGATCTCCTTGCAGTCCAAGGGACTCTCAAGAGTCTTCTCCAACACCACAGTTCAAAAGTATCAATTCTTCGGCGCTCAGTTTTCTTTATAGTCCAATTCTCACATCCATACATGACTACTAGAAAAACTATAGCCTTGACTAGACGGACATTTGTTGGCAAAGTAATGTCTCTGCTTTTTAATGTGCTGTCTAGTTTGGTCATAACTTTTCTTCCAAGGAGTAAGCCATGTTCAGCAAATCTTTAATCCAATTTTCCGTCAACAGGTGGAGCTGTGTTCCCTCCCTGCTATTTACCTGGGGCCAAACTAGAAAACGTCATACAGTTTTAGGAGAGAGGTCTAGACTGTACATTTCAAAATGTAGGATTCATTATCATTTAGACAGTATTTAAACGATGAGAAAAAAAATGTGAGCACCAATGGTGTAAATGTAGATAATAAACCAAAAAGGACCATGGACTGAACCATAAAGTACTTCAAAATGAAGATGAGGAGAAGAATCAACATAAGAGACTGAACAAGAGAAATCAATGAAATGGGAGGAAAAATAAGAGTATTGAATCCTAGAAGTCAAATGAAGAAAATACATAAACAGGAAGAAGTGTTCAACTGTTTCAAATGATGTTACTTTGTCAAGTAAAGCGTGTGTGTTAGTTGCTCAGTTGTGTCCAACTCTTTGTGACCTCTGTGGATGGTGGCATGCCAGGCTACTCTGTCAATGGAATTCTTTAGGTAAGATTACTGAGCGGGTGGCTGTTCCTTCTCTAGGGGATCCTCTCCACCCAGGGAATGAACCCAGGTCTCCTACATTGCAGGCAGATTCAAGCAAGGTGTCAAGTAAATCAATGCCCTAAAACTGCCTTTGACTTTAGTAGTGAGGATATCTGTATGACCTCAACTAAAATTACTGTGGAGTAGAGGATTTAAAGACTAGGGGTGGTTTAAGAGAGGATGAGAGGAAAGGAATAGTAGATAGAGGATATAAACAACTAGACATCTAGAACTTTTGCTACAAGGAGGTAAGAGACTATTAAGGGAAGAATATCTAAGAACTATTCTTTAGTATAGAAAAAAATATATGTTGAAACTGATTAGAATGAGCAAGTATAGAGGAAAATCTTGATCATGTGGTAGAGATTGAGAAGTGCTCCAGTGATATCCATGGGTAGGCGAGAGAGGATGGTTATGCAGTGGGGACACAGGTTTAAAGAGAGACAGTAGCTCATCTGTACTAACAGCGAGAACTGAGAGAATATGGGTGCAGATGCTGGTAGAAAAGACAGGATGCTGACAGTCTGGAAATTATCTTTTGAAAGCTTTAATTTTCTCAGCGGAGTGGGACAAATAACCATGAACATGGGAGAGAAGGTGTGAGAGGTTTGAAGACAGAGAGAACATGTGAAACAGTCACCAGAAGAGAAGGAGAGTCAATAGATAAAGGAAATACAGCATGATTATTGGGAAGCATTAAGGCTACACTTCAGAATAGCAATCATGAATTTTAAGTCATATCAGTCAGTGTGAAGGAGTGTTTTTTTTTTTTTTTTTCAGATCCCTTCAGCCATAGGTAGACAGTTAGATTCAGTCATGCTTGTAATTTTACTGAGTGTATGTAGATAAATGAGAGAGAAGCAAAAATGTAAAGGGGGTCATCTGATGACTGGCCATAAAATTCAGGCCATGCAAAAAGGGCAGAGCAAACATCAAGGTCGACAGAATTCATGAAAAAAATGGTGGTACTTATAGACTGGTGGGTTTGATGGGGTCAAAGGAAAGTTGGAGTGTGTTAAGAGGAAGTGTTCTGGTAAGATAGGAGGATGGAGTCAGTGGCATTCCATTTGATATTCCCAACAATACCTAGATCAGACTTAGGAAAACAACACAAACTCAGGAAGTGTCTGTTAAATTGGCTCTAATTATATTTTTGTATCAATATACTATAAAGCAAAACACTTTACAAACTGGAAAGAAACATCGGCTCTTAAGTATAGATGCTTTAAATTCAAATTACCTTTTCTAAATGAAAAAGGTAACTTTTCCATACAAAATTATAAAAAGGACTTCTTACAAATACCAAATTTGGAATGCTTCTGTGTTCTCTCAAATGCATTAAAGTTTATTACTTAAATTTTTATATAAATCTGAATACATGATAATAGTTATGGATAGTGCATTTTGAAATGTTTATGAATTCTCTGAATTTCAGAGGTATCATTAGCTTAAATGATTTACTCCATGATGCAAATGCCACAGGCTGAAAAATTATTAAAACCTTAATGCTATATAAAGAAGAGGGATATATATTTACAACACTTGAAAATTTTGACCTGATGTTTTAAATGTGATAGCAATTTTTATATTTCTCTTTTTAAGTTTTGAGAAAGTGGGCAGGTTTTTGGATATATAATAAATTGGATTAGATTTAGGAGCAGAAAGAATGAAATTTATTGATGAAACATTATAAGCACTTTGCTTTATTTCATCTTCACAACAATTTTATAAAATTATTTATTATTGCTACTTAACTAATGAAGAAATTGAGGCTCTGAGGCTAGCTGGTATTTGAAACCAGGCCAAGTTTATTCCAAATACTATCACATTTTATGTTTATTAAGCTAATTCCATCAAATCCAGGATTTAAACTATTTGGGGTTATAAATTTTAGTTACTCAAAACTGAAAATGCAACATTTATAACAGAGCACAATATATTGGATTTGTTTCATACATATTTTCCAGGTCAAATACAAACAGCCCCAACTTCCTGGAACTCGAGTTTAATGCACACTCAGGATTTACCATGTGGTGTTCATACAGGGGCATTGCAAACTTCATTTGTTCTATGATTATCTTAGATCAAATTTTAATCAGCATTAATAGTATCAACTTTCTGGAACTTTGAATACATTGCTCGGGTCATAAAGTTTTCTGTTTTGTTGTTGTTTAACTTCTCAGTCATGTCTGATTCTTTTGTGACCCCCATCGACTATAGCCTGCCAAGGTCCTCTGTCCATGGGAGTTTCCAGGCAAGAATACTGGAGTGGGTTGTCATTTCCTTTAGTTATGAATATAATATACTACAAGTGTTATAAACTTAGTTCAGAATTTGTCCTTTTAATATATAGTCCAACCAATAGCTATTAGAAGGAACAGATAGGAAAAGGCTACTCAAAATAGGGAGAATGTCAGTCTGAAAATGTGATAACATGGTCTGATAGAAAAGGTAGTGATGGGGAAAAGTACAACATTAACACTAGAACTCTTTTTATTAAAAAGATTATTTGATGTGGATCATTTTTAAAGTCTTTAATGAATTTGTTAGAATATTGCTTCTGTTTTATGTTTGCGTTTTTTTGGCCATGAGGCAAGGAGGATCTTAGCTCCTGTAACAGGGATCAAACCCTCACCCCCTCACTGGAAGGCAAAGTGTTAACTACTTGATCGCCAGAGAAGTTCTAGCACCAGAACTCTTAAAGTCTAATATTATTATTTTTTCTAGAAGCAAGGAGCTACAAATACTAAAAAAAAAAAAAAGAAATTTAGTGACACAAACCACAATGAACTCAAGTCAATTTGGAAAGATTAACGTGCATTCATTACGGTCACATAAAAAAATAACAATTCAGCATGATTCACATAACATTTATAAATTTGACATACAAAGGGATAAATTGTACATATTTGTGGGAAAATAATTTTGTGTATAAACCCACATTCCTGAAGGATATCCAGTAAATGAGGCAATACTCTATTAAGAATGGAAGTACGGACTAGAATTAGATTTCAGAGACACAACCTATTGTATGGGAGAAAGTAAAAGCATCCAACAATTAGGTTCATAAATTTGGGAGAAACTGGGTAGGTCGGTTATATCTTAAAGAGAAAGAGAGAACAAACTGATTGGAATGAATTGCTTTACTTACTATCCTTCAGATAAAGGGAGCTAAGAACTCAGTGGAAAAGACTCTGATGCTGGGAGGGATTGGGGGCAGGAGGAGAAGGGGACAACAGAGGATGAGATGGCTGGATGGCATCATCGACTCGATGGACGTGAGTTTGAGTGAACTCCAGGAGTTAGTGATGGACAGGGAGGCCTGGTGTGCTGTAATTCATGGGGTCGCAAAGAGTTGGACATGACTAAGTGACTGAACTGAACTGAACTGAGGAACTCAGTAGGAACCTAAGCAAGAGGACAGTCTCCTGCAAGACTCAGCCTATTTTAGTGGCACTATAAAGTGAAAAGCTAAATCAGGTGAAATAATCAACACTTTGAGACAGTTGTGCAACCGATTCTGCCTTCAGGACATGTCTGTCTAGAGAAAATTTTGAGAAAACTTTATGACCTTGACCAACAATGAGTTATTTCACAGAGAAATGAATCTTAGCCAAAATGAATTAAAATGACACCTACCCTCCCTGTCCACCTACTCTTTGCCTCAACAACAAACATATGGAGTCACTATTTTATGAAATAGGCTACCCAGGTGGTGCTAGTGATAAAGAATCTGCCTGCCAATGCAGAAGATGCAAGAGACATGGGTTCAGTCCCTAGGTTGGGAAGATCCCTTGGAGTAGGGAGTGGCTTCCCACTCTGATATTCTTGCCTAGAAAGTTCAACGGAAAAAGGAGCCTAGCGGGCTACAGCCCATGGAGTTGCAAAGTTGGACATGACTGAGTGACTGAGCTCACATTGTGTGAAATGAACCTATTTAATAATCTTACTTCATATTTGACTAATGATTTTTTTCTTTCATTATCAATTAACCACTTTATTGAACATTTGCTATGCCTGCTCTTTGATAGTGGCTATTGTGGATCTAGAAACAGTGTAAAATGCAGCAGTTTTTATTTTCTTTTTTTCAATTATTTTTATTATTTTTTACTTTATAGTATTGTATTGGTTCAGCAGATGAATGGATAAGAAAGCTGTGGTACATATACACAATGGAGTATTACTCAGCCATTAAAAAGCAGTTTTCATTTTCAAGGAGTTTATACAGAAGCTGAGAGAGAGTGTGGCCTAGTAGAGAGAATGCTCATGAAGTTCCATTACCAGTTCAGTTTGGTTATTTTACAATTTCCAGGAGTTATAGAGACACGCAAAGAAGCCAGAAGCCAAGTTAATCAATCAGCCCATAGAAGACTTTGCTGACTCTAGGAAAATTTATTGGTCTAAGTGAACACCACCTTCAAAAGTCTGACGAGGTAAAACCAGTTCCTTTTCCTCTAGTATTTAGATCTATTACCAGATTAGAATTTCTACCCCCATGGAGTAAATGTTGGTACTTACATGGTAAACACACAGAAAAATTATTTGTTGACTTTATTTCCTGATGAAGACATTAGAAAGAGTTAAAAATCCTGCCATCCAGCTAAGAAGGTGGCAGGAGAATAGACGTGGCTTTTGTTGCCATCGTACTCTTTAATGGAACTAGAGGAGTCAGTCCTCTATTTAAATACTATAATCTTGGGCAGAAGTAGATGCTAAAGAAAGGAAGGTAGTCCTACAGTGATGGAAGTGCTAATGATTTTTAGATAAATAGCACATCAAGTGTTGAAAGTGAGGTATTTAAGAGAACAAAATAATAAGCTTTACTCTAAACAAATGGCCTAATGATTTGCCAAACATCAAAGAGCATATTTACTGCTAATTTACAACTGCATGGTAATATTTTATCCCCAACTCACATAAGTCATTCCAAAATAGATTTCCTTGAGAATATGTATGTGTAACCAGAGTCTCTATTCTTCTGTTAATAGGCTCAAAATTTTATTTATTTATTTATTTATTTTAGGCTCAAAATTTTAAAGATTTTCATCCTTTAACTGGTTCCTCATATTTTCTTTCCCTACTGTGTTTGAGAGAAACTCTTCCTCTTCACTGAAAACGGAGGATATTGCTGTCTTCAGTGTTTTGCATGCATTTTGGGGGGAAGGAGTGGAATAATTGGCAAGTCAGTAAAACACATAATAATGCCTTCGACTCTGATTGCCTTTCATTATAACTAACAACAGTGATTTTGCCCACTATGATGCCATTCAAATCCATTTTTGTATAGAAATAAGTTTGAGAGGATGAGAGAAAAATCACTTAATTGCTGCAGTATTAGGAAGAGTTTTCACATTAAATCATTTTCATTAACGTCCTTAAATTAGAGTGTCATAGTCTCTGTGAAGCTATGACAAATCAACAGACTTAAAACTGAATCACTGCCTAATTAAACCTTATCATTCATTATCATGCTTTATTATATAAAACAATTTACTCCATTATGACCATGTATCAGCTCTGCCAACAGGCATAGACTATCCATTCAAATACCACGCTATCATACAATGCATTTATCTCCGATGGACTAGGATTTTAATTTTACTGCTGGATTAAGATCTGAGGAAGAAAAGATAAAAGATCCATTGGCATGGAAAGTCAACACATTTACCCATGGGTTGCTGTATATAATTTTGGGGAAGAGAGCAAGAGTGATTTACACACAGCATGAATATTTATTTATATTTCTCTCTCTTTCTCCTCAAAGAATATAGAGGTTAAAGTACTTATTTAAAAAAAAAAAAAAGAATAGAATTTTTATTGAATACAAGAGGTTAAAATCTCATTTCCAATTAATTTTATTCAAGTTCATTAGGTGTGTTCAATATTCCAAGTAGGTAAATGTTCTAAACATTGGGTGCTCTCAATGTCCAGGCATATAGAAATCACTAAGATATTGTATGTGTCCTAGAAAAGCCTATAACACTGTGAAGAACAAAGTGTATTATTAGATGATCCCTATACTCAATGACCTGAGAATATACATTTTCTCACAAACAACAAATATATTTTAAACATTGACCATATCCTAGGCCACTATGTGAAAGTTAATGAATAAAGAAAAATTATCCAGATTATGTAATCTGCAACATGCTTCAGTAAAAATAATTTGACTAAAAAAGTTGCAAGTATATTGGAATACTAAAAACCAATACATAAGCTACAAAAGTAGGAGGGGCATAAAGAAAAAGCTGCAGTACAAAGTAGAAAAGTAAAAACTAATGATTGGAGAAAAAGACAATCACTCAGCCAAACAATATTGAGACTAGTAAGTCAAGAGTATTACTAGAAAGATTGGTAAAGTAGAAAAATCTCTGGCAGTATGGAAGATAAAAATGTACAAGATAGATGGAAAAATTAAACAATGTTAAGAATACAAAGAAACAGCCACAGATATGGTAGAGATTTCTAAAATACCCTAAAAAAGCTTGTGGACAATCTTTTATAATAAAATTTAACATCTGGGTGATGGAATAGATTATTTTTCAGAAAATTATATCTTATAAAAGAGTAGCTCACAAAGATGTAAAGGTGTAAGAATAGAAAGAAAAATATAATTGCTGTATGCAGATGATATGATTTTACATGCAAATAACTCAAAAGGGTCTACTGGTTATATATATTCAGCACCATGACTGAATGTAAGTTGAGATATCAAAATGAGCAATGTGTTTACACATAGCATCAATGGAAACATTTACAATTTGAAAAAGGAACACAGGAGTTCCCTGGTCCAGTGGTTAGCCCTCTGTGCTTCCACTGCAGGGGACATGGATTTGATCTCTGGTTGGGGAATTAAGATCCTGCATGCTGCATAGTGAAGCTGGAAAAAAAAAATAAAATAAAAGGAATACAGTTTATAAAACTAACAACCTCAGCTACTTAGAGATAACTCGAATGAAATGTGTGCAGATCTTTCTTGAAAGAAATAACAAAAGTTAATTGAAAGACAAAATAAGATCTAAATAAAGGTGAATACCATGTTCATGGACTACAATACTTACTATTATAAAGATATCAGTTATCTTAAATTAATCTTTAAATTCAAACCAATTAAAAAATTCCAATAGATTGTTTGTGAACCTCAACAAGTTAACCTAAAATTTATATAAAGAATTGAGTACCAAAAACAGTGAGACACACTTTAAAACCCCCTTACACTGTTGGTGGCAATGCAAACTAGTACAGCCACTATGGAGAACTGTGTGGAGATTCCTTAAAAACCTTGAAATAGAACTATCATATGACTCAGCAATCCCACTGCTGGGCATACACACCAAGGAAACCAGAATTGAAAGAGACACGTGTACCCCAATGTTCATCGCAGCACTGTTTACAATAGCCAGGACATGGAAGCAACCTACATGTCCAGTGGCAAATGAATGGATAAGAAAGCTGTACAATATTGTAAAGTAAAAAATAAATAAACATGTTAAGTTTAAAAAAATAGTAATTACATAAAAAAAGAATGGTGTGGTACATACACACAATGGAATATTATTCAGCAATTTTAAAAAGTGCATTTGAATCCTTTCTAATGAGGTGGATGAAACTAGAGCCTATTATACAGAGTGAAGTAAGTCAGAAAGAAAAACACTAATACAGTATACTAACCGATATATACAGAATTTAGAAATATGGTAATGATTACCCTATATGTGAGACAGCAAAAGAGACACAGATGTAAAGAACAGTCTTTCGCACTCTGCGGGAGAAGGCGAGGGTGGGATGATTTGAGAGGGTAGCGTTGAAACGTGTATATTATCATATGTCAAGTGGATCGCTGGTCGAGGTTTGAAGCATGAGACAGGGTGCTCAAGGCTGGTGCACTGGGATGACCCCGGGGGATGGGATGGGGAGGGAGGTGGGAAGGGGGTTCTAAATGGGGAACACATGTGTGCCCATGGCTGATTCACATCAATGTTTGGCAAAAACCACTAGAATATTGTAAAGTTATTAGCCTCCAATTAAAATAAATTAATTAAAAAAAGAGTATTTAATAATACATTTATAATTAAATAATAATACTTTAAAAAGAGTATTATTAAATATTAAAACTTAATATTAAGTTAGAATGATTAGAACGATGTGATATTGGTGTAAACATAGGTAAGTAAGCTGATGGGGCAAAAAGGAAAGTTTGGAAAAAAAATGTCTTTTATATGTAAAAGGGATATAACCATAACTATAAATTAGTGAGAAAATGAGATTATTTAATAAGCAGTGGAATAATTAATCATTTATTTATATGGCAAAATAGATTTTGATAATATATAGTACAAAAGGTAAGCCGCAAGTGAGTTAAAGGCATAAATGTGAAAAGAAAAACTAATAATTTTGGAAGAAAATATAGACAAATAGTTTACAATATTAGCATACAAAAGAGTTTCCTAGATTAACTGTAAAAATACAGCCCCAAAAGAGAAAAATGGTAAATTTTAGTACATTAGCATTGACAACCCTCTATGACATATGGCACCCCAAGCAAAGTGAAAAGACAAACCACAAATTGGGAGATGACATTTGTAACCCATTTAACCAACAAAGCTGAAACTCCAGTATTTTGGCCACCTCATGCGAAGAGTTGACTCATTGGAGAAGACTCTGATGCTGGGAGAGATTGAGGGCAGGAGGAGAAGGGGACGACAGAGGATGAGATGGCTGGATGGCATCACTGACTCAATGGATGCGAGTCTGAGTGACCTCCGGGAGCTGGTGATGGACAGGGAGGCCTGGCGTGCTGTGGTTCATGGGGTCGCAAAGAGTCGGACACGACTGAGCGACTGATCTGATCTAACCAACAAAGCATTAGTGTTCACAGTATATAAGTCTTTCAAATCACCTAAAACCTAACAGACAAATGATCCAAAGTAAAAATAGACCAAAAACATCAACTTGTAGAGAAAGATACTCTACGCTTGCTAATAAAAACAAATGAAAAAATGCCAGCCTCAGTGGTGATTAATGGAATACAAATTAAAATACTGAGCTATCCTTATATATCTATCTGATTGGCCAACGTTTAAATTATCATGAATAACTCCAAGTATTAGCAAGGAAATGGAGTAGGTGGGGACTTTTATACTCTGCTGGTACAATTAGATTCACACTGATCATTATGGAAAATTTCAGAAACAAAATGTAGAATGAAAACTTGCAGAATACATACACAATGTGTTAGCGCCTCATTGAAAATTTAAATATGTTAACACAGAGGAAGGAAAAAGGAAGGAGATAAGAATTTATAAGTTTCAGTAATGTTTTATTCATTAAAAAAGCTGGACTGTTAATGTTTTTAATAAATAGTAACACTTTCACTATGGGCAAACTGCTATCCATACTATTTCCTTCATGCTTAAAACATTTAATCATTAAAAAATTAAAAGCTACATAAATATTTTACTATAACTGTCAACAGTTTTTAATAATAAAATGAGTTTTGAATGATAACTAAGATTGAACCATGTAAAAAGAGGTGTGAAAGGTAATTCAGGCAGAGGAAATTATACAGATAGAGTCATGGAGATAGTACAACAGCATTAAACATTTGAGATGACTCTTTAACATCTAAATCATAAAGTTAAAAAAATACAAATCATCTTTGGTGAGATGAGCAGATGGAATGGAAATGTAGGTGGTCAATTGTGGAGACTTTTAATGCTGCTGGACTTCCCTGGTGGCTAAGATGGTAGAGCATTCGCCTACAATGCAGAAGACCTAGGTTCAGTGGGTCAGGAAGATCCACTGGAAAAGGGAATGGCAATGCACTCCAGAATCCCATGGACAGAGGAGCCTGGTGGGCTACATCCCATGGGGTCACAAAGAGTCAGACACGACTAAGGAATTGACACTTTCATTTCACTTTAATGCTGTTAGGGAGCCTACACTCTATCCTAGGTCAACTGAAGCATCTTAAATAGGAGAGTAACCTAGTCATATTAGCAACTTAGAAAGTGATGAAGCTACCTAATGAAGAACAGGTTTGGGGATGCTGGCAGCAACAATGGGGTGGTTTTTGTTCAGTCGCTAAGTTGTGTTTGACTCTTTGCAACCCCATGGACTGCAGCAAGCAAAGCTCCACTGTTCTCCACTATTTCCTGGAGTTTGCTCAAATTCATGTCTATTGAGTCAGTGATGCTACCTAACCATCTCATCTTCTGTTGTCCCCTTCTTCTTTGGCTTCAGTCTTACGCAGCATCAAGGTCTTTTCCAATGAGCAGGCTCTTTGCATCAGGGGGGCAAAGTACTAAATGTTCAGCTTCAGCAATAATCCTTTCAATTCAACATTGATTTCCTTTAGGACTGACTGATTTTAACTCTTTAGGATTTGATCTTGCAGTTGAAGGGACTTTCAAGAGTCTTCTCCAGCACTACAATTCAAAAGAATCAATTCTTTGATGCTCAGTCTTCTTTATGGTCCAACTCTCACACTCATACAGACTACTGGAAAAGTCATAGTTTTGATTATATGGACCTTTGTTGGCAAAGTGATGTCTCTGCTTTTTAATATGCTGTCTGCGTTTGTTATAGATTTTCTTCTAATGAGCAAATGTCTTTTAATTTCATGACTGCAATCACCACCCACAGTGATTCTGGAACCCACAAAAACAAAATCTGTCACACCTTCTTCTTTTTCCCCTTCTATTTGCCATGAAGTAAGACCTGTATGCAGGTCAGGAACCAACAGTTAGAACTGGACATGGAACAACAGAATGGTTCCAAATAGGGAAAGGAGTACGTCAAGGCTATATATTGTCACCCTGCTTATTTAACTCATATGCAGAATACATCATGAGAAACACTTGGCTGGAGGAAGCACAAGCTGGAATCAAGATTGCTGGGAGAAATATCAATAACCTCAGATATGCAGATGATACCACCCTTATGGTAGAAAGTGAAGAAGAACTAAAGAGCCTCTAGATGAAAGTGAAAGAGGAAAGTGAAAAAGTCGGCTTAAAGCTCAACATTCAGAAAACTAAAATCATGGCTTCTGGTCCTATCACTTCATGGTAAATAGATAGGAAAACAGTGGATACAGTGGCTGACTTTATTTTTGGGGACTTCGAAATCACTGCAGATGGTGATTGCAGCCATGAAATTAAAAGACCCTTACTCCCTGAAAGGAAAGTTATGACAAACCTAGACAGCATATTAAAAAGCAGAGACATTACTTTGCCAACAAAGGTCCGCCTAGTCAAAGCTATGGTTTTTCCAGTAGTCATGTATGGATGTGAGAGTTGGACTATAAAGAAAGCTGAGATTATTTTTGTGTATGGTGTTAGAAAGTGTTCTAGTTTCATTCTTTTACAAGTGTTCGACCAGTTTTCCCAGCACCACTTGTTAAAAAGATTGTCTTTAATCCATTGTATATTCTTGCCTCCTTTGTCAAAGATAAGGTGACCATATGTGCGTGGATTTATCTCTGGGCTTTCTATTTTGTTCCATTGATCTATATTTCTGTCTTTGTGCCAGTACCATACTGTCTTGATGACTGTGGCTTTGTATTAGAGCCTGAAGTCAGGCAGGTTGATTCCTCCAGTTCCGTTCTTCTTTCTCAAGATAGCTTTGGCTATTTGAGGTTTTGAACAGTATGGAGATTCCTCAAAAAACTGGGGATAGAACTGCCTTATGATCTAGCAATCCCACTGCTGGGCATACACACTGAGAAAACCAGAATTGAAAGAGACATGTGTACCCCAATGTTCATAGCAGCACTGTTTACAATAGCCAGAATGTGGAAGCAACCTAGATGTCCATCCACAGATGAATGGATAAGCAAGCTGTGGTACACATACACAATGGAGTATTACTCAGCCATTAAAAAGAATACATTTGAATCAGTTCTAAGGAGGTGGATGGAACTGGAGCCTATTATACAGAGTGGAGTAAGCCAGAAACAAAAACACAAATACAGTATACTAACGCATATATATGGAATTTAGAAAGATGGTAAACATAACCCTATTTACGAGACAGCAAAAGAGACACTGATGTATAGAACAGTGTCTATACACTCTGGGACTCTGGGACCGGGAGAGGGTGGGATGATTGGGGAGAATAGCATTGAAATATGTATAATATCATATCTTAAACAAGTCGTCAGTCCAGATACGATGCCCGATAACAAATGCCTGGGGCTGGAGCACTGGGACGACCTGGAAGGATGGTGTGGGGAGGGGAGAGGGAGGAGGGTTCAGGATGGGGAACACGTGTATACTGGCGGCGGATCCATCTTGATGTATTGTAAAAGCAATACAATATTGTAAAGTTAAGCAAAATAAAAAAAAAAATAAATTAAAAAAAAAAAAAAAAAAAAAAGAAAGCTGAGAGCCAAAGAATTGATGCTTTTGAACTGTGGTTCTGGAGAAGACTCTTGAGAGTCCCTTGGACTGCAAGGAGATCCAACCAGTCCTTCTTAAAGGAGATCTGTCCTGAGTGTTCATTGGAAGGACTGATGTTGAAGCTGAAACTCCAATACTTTGGCAACCTGATGCGAAGAGCTGACTCATTTGAAAAGACCCTGGTGCTGGGAAAGATTGAGGGCAGGTGGAGAAGGGGACCACAGAGGATGAGATGGTTGGATGGCATCACCAACTCAATGGACATGAGTTTGGGTAGGCTCTGGGAGTTGGTGATGGACAGGGAGGCCTGGCGAGCTGCAGTTCATGGGGTTACAAAGAGTTGGACACGACTAAGTGACTGAACTGAACTGAACTGAACTGAAGTGAAGCTTCCTTCGTGGCACAGGTGGTAAAGAATATGCTTGCAATGTGGAAGACCTAGCTTTGATCCCTGGGTTGGGAAGATGCCATGAGAAGGAATTGGCAACCCATTCCACTATTCTTGTCAGAGAAATCCCATGGACAGAAGAGCCTAGTGGGCCCCAGTCCATGGGGTCACAAAGAGTGGGATATGACTGAGCAACTAACAATGGGACTGGAAGCCATGATCTTAGTTTTTGAATACTGAGTTTCAAGCCAATTTTTTCACTCTCCTCTTTCACCTTCATCAAGATAATGGGCAATTAAGGGACTATACCAAGTGGTCTTAGAAACAGACAAGTCACTAAGTTAAAATGGTAAGAGTGGGAATTGTGAGAAAGAAACAGATTTGACATACATTTAGGATGTAAAATGGTCAGGATTTGGTGATTTAATGTATATTGGAGTTAAGGAAAGTGCGGGGAGCTGGCTTGGATCAGCGCTCTACTCGTGACAAAAGTCATGAGGAAGGAGGCTCGGCATACGCAAAGGCGGGATCTAGCCTCAGTAGTCCCCCTGGATATTCTTGAGCATCTACCCTCCAAAAACCAGAGTCTGCCTACTTTATTGCTTTGTGCTCTCACCTCTGACTTTACTGGGGGCTGTCCCCCACCACCATCTCGCTCTCTGTAATAAAGAATTAACTTACAGCTCCAATTAATAAAGTTCTTGGGCATTAGGAGTGTTTAAATCCAAACCCCTCAGATAGCTCTCTAACTGGCCTGACAAGTTTACCCGGACTATAGCTATGCATATGATTGTTTACAGTCTCAGCCATGAGAGGCAAGGGAAGCTTAAGATATTCAAAGAGCTTAGAGCCTCTCAGAGAGTTAAAAACTGTCAGAATAAAACTAGTAAAAGATTTCATTAATGAGCCAATGCTTGTTGCCAAGTTTCCACATCCCCTGTTTTGTATCCTTGAATGTGTATTAATTAATATAGTTGGTTTGTAGAAAAAATAAGTAGTGGCCTTGGTGCTAGCAACTTTAGACCCTTAAGGTAATAAATTCTTTTTTTTGTTGTAAACCCACTGCGCCTCTGCCCTATAGGAATGCAAGTTTATCTAACACTTTGGATGAAGATGGCGTCAAACCTTAAAATAATTACTCTTAGAGAAAATAAGTCTTGTGGTTGACAAACCTTTGTCAAGAGTCATAAAATGTTAATAGGCGTTCTGGCCAGAAGATTATGTAAGTCACCTGAACCATTTGTACGTGATAAATTTGCAGGAAAGAAACTCTGGTTTTTGATAAGGATCAAAGACTGCTGGCTTTGCATGATTTCACATCCCCTATTATTCTCTATATGTAACTTAGGGTATAAAAGCCCCTGTTAAAAATAAAGCTATGGGCCTTGCTCACCAGAGTGTGGTCTCCCCATGTCATTCTTCCTCTCAATTTCCATTTCCGGCTGAAGTTTCCATCTGGAGCGAGGAACCCACCAAGCTTGCTAATCATGCCTGGGCTTCTAAGATCCGACCAGGAGGCCTCAGTGTCTCCTTTCCTTCAGGAGAATGGAAGGACGCCTGCGGCCTATGCAAGTGGTGCAAACTTCTTGTTTTGAAGTTTTATTGGTCTCCCAAGGAAACCAAGCTACTCAGCCTCTTCTCTCCTCTGAATATTCTTACTGAGCTATCCTTTTAATTACTCTTAATGTCTCTAATTGATATGTAAATGAGTCACCGATGCCATCTCCCCTCCGAAGACCCTGGATCAGCCAGGGCTGGACCCCGGCAGGAAAGGATGGATTTTCACATTGCATGCCTGTGTGGGGCTTCCCTGTTAGCTCAGTTGGTAAAGAATCCCCCAGCAATGCAAGAAACCCCGCTTCGATTCCTGGGTTGGGAAGATCCACTGGAGAAGGTATAGGCTACCCACTTCAGTATTCTGGCCTGGAGAATTCTATGGACTAGTCCATGGGGTCCCAAAGAGTCAGACATGACTGAATGACTTTCACTTTCCCTGGGATGTAATGGGAAGGATTTGGTGATTCAATGTATATTGGAGTTAAGAAAAGGATGGATTTTTGCATTGCATGCCTGTGAGGATAATAGTAACATTAACAGTGAACTGGATATAATGGAGGAAAAACAGACTGGGGTGGATGCTTAGTTTGGTTTTAAACACATTATGTTTGGAGGTGTTTGTGGAACATATTTTACCTATGTCCAGTCTTAGTTGGCTAAACCAGTCTGAAGCTCAAGGGAGAGGTAAAAGCTTAGTGTGAAGCAGTCATTATCCTATAAACAGGACTGTCAAATGTATTACTATATGGCAGTTTGGAGCTGATTTTAGGGCTCACTCATTATTTACTGCTGGAGAAGGCAATGGCACCCCACTCCAGTACTCTTGCCAGGAAAATCCCATGGGCAGAGGAGCCTGGTAGGCTGCAGTCCATGGGGTCGCTAAAAGTCAGACATGACTGAGCGACTTCACTTTCACTTTTCACTTTCATACATTGGAGAAGGAAATGACAACCCACTCCCGTGTTCTTGCCTGGAGAATCCCAGGGACAGGGGAGCCTCGTGGGCTGCCATCTATGGGGTCGCACAGAGTCAGACACGACTGAAGCAACTTAGCAGCAGCAGCAGCATCATTTATTGCAGTATCATTCCTATTTTTCAGCATTCAGTTGCAATATTTAACACATCCCAGTATAATAGGTGGGGATGCTATCCTTTGTAGGGTACCTGTTGTAATATAATATAAATACATGTTATGTATTTTACAGAATGCTAAAGTATAAAGTTTGTTCATCTCCCAAATATTTATGGAGCACCTGCCATTTATGGGTATTGGGTTAGTTGTTCCAAATAGAGCAATGAACGAGATACTCCCTGATTTCAAGGGTTTTACAAACTAGTCAATACATAAGGATAAATAGAAATCAAATTACAAAGTGAGATATGTTCATAGTAAAAACACTTAAGATGTATAAACATATAACAGAGAAAGGAGCAATTAATTCTCTTCATCTACAGGATATGAAGAATGTTTCTCAGAATAAATGACATCAGAGATGCCTTTTTAAAGGTGAAAAGGATTCTGGTTGCTGGGGACAACAGTGAGAGGAAGGAATATTTTGGGGAGAGAAATAGTATCATTTCTTTTGTCACAGTAACCAGCCTGATGCATTTGAAAATGACAGTTTGGCATTACCTGGGAATGCAATGGAAGGGAGATGGGTTCGTTGGAGGTATGGTTAGAGAGGTAGTCTCCCCGCGACCGGCGCGCCATTTAAGAGCGACCTCGCCTCCCCGCGACCGGCGCGCCATTTAAGAGCGACCTCGCCTGCCCGCGACCGGCGCACAATTAAGAGCGCCCCGCCGGCCGCGTCGTGCACTAAGAGCGCGGCCGAGAGGAGCTACCCCACGACCAAGGAAGGACAGCGGTGAGGGCCAGCGCACTAAGCAGGGCGGAGAAGAGCTACCCCACGACCGAGGTCAGGAAGGGCGGCGGTGAGGAGAGACCCCTCATCCAAGGTAAGGTGCGATGGCTGTGCTTCGCTGGCTGGGAGCAGCCAGGAGCAGCCGGGATGAGATACCCCACGCCCGAGGTAAGAGAAACCCAAGTAAGACAGTAAGTCTTGAAAGAGGGCATCAGAGGGCAAATACACTAAAATCATTCTCACAGAAAACTAGTCAATCTAATCACACAAGGACCACACCCTTGTCTAACTCAATGAAATTAAGCCATGCCCGAGGGGCAACCTGGGATGGGCGGGTCATGGTGGAGAGATATGACAGGGTGTGGTCCGCTGGAGAAGGGAACGGCAAACCACTTCAGTATTCTTGCCTTGAGAACCCCATGAACAGTATGAAAAGACAAAATGATAGGATACTGAAAGACAAACTCCCCAGGTCAGTAAGGGCCCAATATGCTACTGGAGATCAGTGGAGAAATAACTCCAGAAAGAATGAAAGGATGGAGCCAAAACAAAAAGAATACCCAGATGTGGATGTGTCTGGTGATAGAAGCAAAGTCCGATGCTGTAAAGAGCAATATTGCATCAGATCAGATCAGATCAGTCGCTCAGTCGTGTCCGACTCTTTGCGACCCCATGAACCGCAGCACGCCAGGCCTCCCTGTCCATCACCAGCTCCCGGAGGTCACTCAGACTCGCATCCATCGAGTCAGTGATGCCATCCAGCCATCTCATCCTCTGTCGTCCCCTTCTCCTCCTGCCCTCAATCCCTCCCAGCATCAGAGTCTTCTCCAATGAGTCAACTCTTCGCATGAGGTGGCCAAAATACTGGAGTTTCAGCTTTAGCATCATTCCTTCTAAAGAAATTCCAGGATTGATCTCCTTCAGAATGGACTGGTTGGATCTTCTTGCAGTCCAAGGGACTCTCAAGAGTCTTCTCCAACACCACAGTTCAAAAGCATATTGCATAGGAACCTGGAATGTCAGGCCCATGAATCAAGGCAAATTGGAAGTGGTCAAACAAGAGATGGCAAGAGTGAATGTCGACATTCTAGGAATTAGTGAACTAAAATGGACTGGAATGGGTGAATTTAACTCGAATGACCATTATATCTACTACTGTGGGCAGGAATCCCTCAGAAGAAATGGAGTGGCCATCATGGTCAACAAAAGAGTCCGAAATGCAGTACTTGGATGCAATCTCAAAAATGACAGAATGATCTCTGTTCGTATCCAAGGCAAACCATTCAATGTCACAGTAATCCAAGTCTATGCCCCAACCAGTAACGCCGAAGAAGCTGAAGTTGAAAGGTTCTATGAAGACCTACAAGACCTTTTAGAACTAACACCCAAAAAAGATGTCCTTTTCATTATAGGGGACTGGAATGCAAAAGTAGGAAGTCAAGAAACACCTGGAGTAACAGGCAAATTTGGCCTTGGAATACGGAATGAAGCAGGGCAAAGACTAATAGAGTTTTGCCGAAAATGCACTGGTCATAGCAAATACCCTCTTCCAACCACACAAGAGAAGACTCTATACATGGACATCACCAGATGGTCAACACCGAAATCAGATCGATTATATTCTTTGCAGCCAAAGATGGAGAAGCTCTATACAATCAGCAAAAACAAGACCAGGAGCTGACTGTGGCTCGGACCATGAACTCCTTATTGCCAAATTCAGACTGAAATTGAAGAAAGTAGGGAAAACTCCTAGACCATTCAGGTATGACCTAAATCAAATCCCTTATGATTATACAGTGGAAGTGAGATATAGATTTAAGGGCCTAGATCTGATAGATAGAGTGCCTGATGAACTATGGAATGAGGTTCGTGACATTGTACAGGAGACAGGGATCAAGACCATCCCCATGGAAAAGAAATGCAAAAAAGCAAAATGGCTGTCTGGGGAGGCCTTACAAATAGCTGTGAAAAGAAGAGAAGCGAAAAGCAAAGGAGAAAAAGAAAGATATAAACATCTGAATGCAGAGTTCCAAAGAATAGTAAGAAGAGATAAGAAAGCCTTCTTCAGCGATCAATGCAAAGAAATAGAGGAAAACAACAGAATGGGAAAGACTAAGGATGTCTTCAAGAAAATCAGAGATACCAAAGGAACATTTCATGCAAAGATGGGCACGATAAAGGACAGAGATGGTGTGGACCTAACAGAAGCAGAAGATATTAAGAAGAGGTGGCAAGAATACACAGAAGAACTGTACAAAAAAGAGCTTCAAGACCTAGACAATCATGATGATGTGATCACTGACCTAGAGCCAGACATCTTGGAATGTGAAGTCAAATGGGCCTTAGAAAGCATCACTACGAACAAAGCTAGTGGAGGTGATGGAATTCCAGTGGAACTATTTCAAGTCCTGAAAGATGATGCTGTGAAAGTGCTGCACTCAATATGCCAGCAAATTTGGAAAACTCAGCAGTGGCCACAGGACTGGAAAAGGTCAGTTTTCATTCCAATCCCAAAGAAAGGCAATGCCAAGGAGTGCTCAAACTACCGAACAATTGCACTCATCTCACACGCTAGTAAAGTAATGCTCAAAATTCTCCAAGCCAGGCTTCAGCAATATGTGAACCGTGAACTTCCTGATGTTCAAGCTGGTTTTAGAAAAGGCAGAGGAACCAGAGACCAAATTGCCAACATCCGCTGGATCATGGAAAAAGCAAGAGAATTCCAGAAAAACATCTATTTCTGCTTTATTGACTATGCCAAAGCCTTTGACTGTGTGGATCACAATAAACTATCGAAAATTCTTAAAGAGATGGGAATACCAGACCACCTGATCTGCCTCTTAAGAAATCTGTATGCAGGTCAGGAAGCAACAGTTAGAACTGGTCATGGAACAACAGACTGGTTCCAAATAGGAAAAGGAGTACGTCAAGGCTGCATATTGTCACCATGTTTGTTTAACTTATATGCAGAGTACATCATGAGAAATGCTGGACTGGAAGAAACACAAGTTGGAATCAAGATTGCCGGGAGAAATATCAATAATCTCAGATATGCAGATGACACCACTCTTATGGCAGAAAGTGAAGAGGGGCTAAAAAGCCTCTTGATGAAAGTGAAAGTGGAGAGTGAAAAGGTTGGCTTAAAGCTCAACATTCAGAAAACGAAGATCATGGCATCTGGTCCCATCACTTCATGGGAAATAGATGGGGAAACAGTGGAAACAGTGTCAGACTTTGTTTTTCTGGGCTCCAAAATCACTACAGATGGTGACTGCAGCCATGAAATTAAAAGACGCTTACTCCTTGGAAGGAAAGTTATGACCAACCTAGATAGCATATTCAAAAGCAGAGACATCACTTTGCCAACAAAGGTTCGCCTAGTCAAGGCTATGGTCTTTCCTGTGGTCATGTATGGATGTGAGAGCTGGACTGTGAAGAAGGCTGAGCGCCGAAGAATTGATGCTTTTGAAGTGTGGCGTTAGAGAAGACTCTTGAGAGTCCCTTGGACTGCAAGAAGATCCAACCAGTCCATTCTGAAGGAGATCAATCCTGGAATTTCTTTAGAAGGAATGATGCTAAAGCTGAAACTCCAGTATTTTGGCCACCTCATGCGAAGAGTTGACTCATTGGAGAAGACTCTGATGCTGGGAGGGATTGAGGGCAGGAGGAGAAGGGGACGACAGAGGATGAGATGGCTGGATGGCATCACTGACTCGATGGATGCGAGTCTGAGTGACCTCCGGGAGCTGGTGATGGACAGGGAGGCCTGGCGTGCTGCGGTTCATGGGGTCGCAAAGAGTCGGACACGACTGAGCGACTGATCTGATCTGATCTGATCTGATAGTTATTCACACAAAATTTCTAGATCCATTCCTCCGCTTTATAGTAAGCAAACAACAGTTTGCTTATCTAAAGGTTTTAATATAAAATAGTATTTTTAAATTGTGGAAAGTAAAACAGTGCATTTGGATAACAGGTGGAAGATTTAGACCCAAAAAGTAATAATTGGAGTCACAGGGACAACCAAGCTCAGATTTCACCTCCATCTCCAAGTGAATTAATCTCCTCATAAGGGGTCACTCATCAAATTCCAACACAATTAAGGCAAATATCTATCAAGATTGACTAGCACTTGAATGAGTCTTTGGCTCAAAATAAACATTCATTTTCAGTCCCTCAATACCAATACTGATTATATTCTCTCACGTCTTGACTCTTTTCCACCAGGACAATTCCAACCTTGTCAAACTGTAATGCGGACACTGCTCTTATTTTCTTCTATCTGCTCTTTTTTCACATGAGAGATTCCCAAAGGATACATTACGCTCCTTAAGTAACTGTCTAGGTCTCTGCCATGAAATTCAATGATGGCTTTTTAGGTATAATTTTGTGAAAGGATTGATGTGTTGAAATCTTTTACTATTTTTGTCACTTCTAGCAATGGCTCGTATATCATCACGCTCATCAAACCTTTTGTACTGTACTAACCTTGCAGAATGATTCGCCATGCTTTGTTTGGCTTTTTGCATAAATATTTCCACAATATAACTATCATAAGCATAGCTAAATGTTCCTAAATTCTACTTACTAGGACTTCTAATTATGTTCACAGACTTATTTCTGAGTAGAACTATAACTTGAGGTTTACATCCTGGCAACAAAAATTTTGTGATGCAAGAAAACTGCTAGGAGATGATTACAGTGCTCATAAAAATGTCATATTTCTTAGAAGTTTCATGTCTGTATTTGGTGATGAATTTTCTTCTGATTCTCTTTAAGAATAAGATAGATTTTTATTTATTCGAACTATCTAGTTAAACCTGACCTGCCTGAAGACCAAGGGATTGTTATATTTGGTTATAAAATATATCTCAGAAATTATAATTTGAAAACAGAATTTCATGTGTGAATGTATATAAACATAAATAGTATTGTTAGTAAAGTAAAGAAATATCAATCCATAAAAATATGTGGGCTATAAGTCTATTTTTAAAAGAATAAAGGTAGACCTCACATCATATTTCAATTGGCCTAAATCTAATTGCTGTTCACTAAGTTGGCAAATGATCCTTTTAGGACCGTTTTCCTGAAAACCTTCTAAGTGGTAAGTCAAATTGGTATAGAAATACGTGTGTCCATTTGTACACCATTGTTTCCTTCAAATGAAATGCTCTCCTTTATTCATATGTTATTGTGCTTCAAGGAATTCCTCAAGGTATACTCTTTATCTTAACGCTTCCCTAATCATCAATCAGTCTCTATAATCTTCTTATTCTCTAAGAATTTACAATTGTAATTTGTGCCATATAGTTAGGGCTTCCCGGGTGGCCTTCAGCAGGAAAGAATCTTCCCATGGTGCAGGAGAGGTGGGCTGGATTTCTGGGTTGGGAAGATGAGGTATGGAAACCCACTCCAGTATTCTTGCCTGGAGAATCCTGGGGACAGAGGAGTTTGGTGGGGCTATAGTCCATAGGGTCGCAAAGAGCTGGACATAACTGAAATGACTTCACTTCAGTCATGTCTGACTCTTTGTGATGCTATAGACTGTACCAGGCTCCTCTGTTCCTGGGATTCTCCAAGCAAGAATACTGGAGTGGGTTACCATGCACTCTTCCAGGGGATCTTTCCCACCCAAGGTTCGAACCCACATCTCTTTTGTCACCTAAATTGGCAGACAAGTTCTTTACCACTAGTTCCTTACCACTAGTGCCATGTGGGAAACCTGGAGCGCACACACATATGCCATATAATTAATCACTTCATTGTATTGGACTCATCAAAAAATTGGTTCAGATTTTTCCATAGCATCTTACAGAAAAACCCAAACAAAATTTGGCCAACCCAGTATAAGGCTTTACAATATTCCTTGATTATTTTTATGTTAGTCTTCTCTCCCCAGTGAGAATGTAAACTTTTCTATGACTCTCATAGTCTTGAAGACTGTTAATTACTTAAACTGGTATATTTCAACAAGTGTTCCATGTTCAGAAGGACCATTCATTTATGAATTCATCCAATAAATTGTACTGAACTCCTACAATGTGCCATGCATTGTTTTATGCAATAGAGATGTATCAGTGACTGAGACAATGATAAAAAGTTAGAACATCACTGAAAATTTTAGTTAGGGGAATCTAAAAAATATATAGGGCTTTTCTGGTAGCTCAACTGCTAAAGAATCCACCTGCAATGCAGGAGACCCCGGTTCAATTCCGTGGTCAGGAAGATCTGCTGGAGAAGGGATAGGCTATCCACTCCAGTATTCTTGGGCTTCCCTGTAGCTGAGACAGTAAAGAATCCACCTGCAATGTGGGAAAACTGGGTTCAATCCCTGGCTTTGGAAGATCCCATGGAGGAGGGCATGGCAACCAACCCCTCCAGTATTCTTGCTTGGAAAATCCCCATGAACAAAGGAGTATAGCAGGCTATAGTCCATGGGGTGGCAAAGAATCGGACATGGCTGAGTGACTAAGGACAGCACAGATAATAATACATAAACAAGTTAAAATACACTATGTCAGTTACTCATGAAGACTATTAAGAAAATAAAATCAGGAAGGACATTGGGATAACACCAGTTATTCTGAAGTGCACAATACTGTAATTTTACCTATGGGCATGATATAGGATGGTGAAACTTTATACCCACTGAATAACAACTATTATTTGTCATGGCTGGATTTAGTTATTATTTCTCAGGGTAACTATCTAACTACACTGACGGGATTATGTCCTACTAGTATGAATGTCCTTCACTTTCAACGTATCTTTAACTCAATTTTTACTTAATCACCAATAATTATTTCAGTTCAGTTCAGTTCAGTTGCTCGGTTGCGTGTGACTTTGTGAACCCATGGACTGCAGCACGGCAGTCTGCAGTCTGTATCCATCACCAACTCCCGGAGTTTACTCAAACTCATGCCCATTGAGTCAGCGATGCCATCCAACCATCTCATCCTCTGTCGTCCCCTTCTCCTACCACCTTCAATCTTTCCCAGTATCAGGGTCTTTTCCAATGAGTCAGCTCTTCACATCAGGTGGCTGAAGTATTGGAGTTTCAGTTTTAGCATCAGTCCTTCCAATGAATATTCAGGACTGACTTCCTTTAGGATGGACTGGTTGGATCTCCTTGCAGTCCAAGGGACTCTCAAGAGTCTTCTCCAATACCACAGTTCAAATATATCAATTTTTTCAGCACTCAGCTTTCTTTATAGTTCAACTCTCACATCCATACATGACTCCTGGAAAAACCATAGCTTTGACTAGATAGACCTTTGTTGGCAAAGTAATGTCTCTGCTTTTTAGTGTGCTGTCTAGGTTTGTCATAGCTTTTCTTCCAAGGAGCAAGCGTCTTTTAATTTCATGGCTGCAATAACCATCTGCAATGATTTTGGAGCCCCCCCCCCCCCCTGCCCAAATAAAATCTGCCATTGTTTCCCTTGTTTCCCCATCTATTTGCCATGAAGTGATGGGACCGGCGCGCCATTTAAGAGCGACCTCGCCTGCCCGCGACCGGCGCGCCATTTAAGAGCGCCCCGCCGGCTGCGTCGCGCACTAAGAGCGCCCCGCCGGCTGCGTCGCGCACTAAGAGCGCCCCGCCGGCTGCGTCGCGCACTAAGAGCGTGGCCGAGAGGAGCTACCCCATGACCGAGGAAGGACGGCGGTGAGGGCCAACGCACTAAGCACGGCTGAGAAGAGCTACCCCACGACCGAGGTCAGGAAGGGCGGCGGTGAGGAGAGACCCCTCGTCCAAGGTAAGGTGCGATGGCTGTGCTTCGCTGGCCGGGAGCAGCCAGGAGCAGCCGGGATGAGATACCCCACGCCCAAGGTAAGAGAAACCCAAGTAAGACAGTAGGTCTTGAAAGAGGGCATCAGAGGGCAAATACACTAAAACCATTCTCACAGATAACTAGTCAATCTAATCACACAAGGACCACACCCTTGTCTAACTCAATGAGATTAAGCCATACCCGAGGGGCAACCTGGGATGGGCGGGTCATGGTGAAGAGATATGACAGGGTGTGGTCCGCTGGAGAAGGGAATGGCAAACCACTTCAGTATTCTTGCCTTGAGAACCCCATGAACAGTATGAAAAGGCAAAATGATAGGATACTGAAAGAGAAACTCCCCAGGTCAGTAGGGGCACAATATGCTACTGGAAATCAGTGGAGAAATAACTCCAGAAAGAATGAAAGGATGGAACCAAAACACAAAGAATACCCAGCTGTGGATGTGTCTGGTGATAGAAGCAAAGTACGATGCTGTAAAGAGCAGTATTGCATAGGAACCTGGAATGTCAGGTCCATGAATCAAGGCAAATTGGAAGTGGTCAAACAAGAGATGGCAAGAGTGAATGTTGACATTCTAGGAATTAGCGAACTAAAATGGACTGGAATGGGTGAATTTAACTCGGATGACCATTATATCTACTACTGTGGGCAGGAATCCCTCAGAAGAAATGGAGTGGCCATCATGGTCAACAAAAGAGTCCGAAATGCAGTACTTGGATGCAATCTCAAAAACGATAGAATGATCTCTGTTCGTTTCCAAGGCAAACCATTCAATGTCACAGTAATCCAAGTCTCTGCCCCAACCAGTAACGCCGAAGAAGCTGAAGTTGAAAGGTTCTATGAAGACCTACAAGACCTTTTAGAACTAACACCCAAAAAAGATGTCCTTTTCATTATAGGGGACTGGAATGCAAAAGTAGGAAGTCAAGAAACACCTGGAGTAACAGGCAAATTTGGCCTTGGAATATGGAATGAAGCAGGGCAAAGACTAATAGAGTTTTGCCAAGAAAATGCACTGGTCATAGCAAATACCCTCTTCCAACCACACAAGAGAAGACTCTATACATGGACATCACCAGATGGTCAACACCGAAATCAGATCGATTATATTCTTTGCAGCCAAAGATGGAGAAGCTCTATACAATCAGCAAAAACAAGACCAGGAGCTGACTGTGGCTCGGACCATGAACTCCTTATTGCCAAATTCAGACTGAAATTGAAGAAAGTAGGGAAAACTCCTAGACCATTCAGGTATGACCTAAATCAAATCCCTTATGATTATACAGTGGAGGTGAGGAAATAGATTTAAGGGCCTAGATCTGATAGATAGAGTGCCTGATGAACTATGGAATGAGGTTCGTGACATTGTACAGGAGACAGGGATCAAGACCATCCCCATGGAAAAGAAATGCAAAAAAGCAAAATGGCTGTCTGGGGAGGCCTTACAAATAGCTGTGAAAAGAAGAGAAGCGAAAAGCAAAGGAGAAAAGGAAAGATATAATCATCTAAATGCAGAGTTCCAGAGAATAGCAAGAAGAGATAAGAAAGCCTTCTTCAGTGATCAATGCAAAGAAATAGAGGAAAACAACAGAATGGGAAAGACTAAGGATCTCTTCAAGAAAATCAGAGATACCAAAGGAACATTTCATGCAAAGATGGGCACAATAAAGGACAGAGATGGTGTGGACCTAACAGAAGCAGAAGATATTAAGAAGAGGTGGCAAGAATACACAGAAGAACTGTACAAAAAAGAGCTTCAAAACCCAGATAATCATGATGATGTGATCACTGACCTAGAGCCAGACATCTTGGAATGTGAAGTCAAATGGGCCTTAGAAAGCATCACTACGAACAAAGCTAGTGGAGGTGATGGAATTCCAGTGGAGCTATTTCAAATCCTGAAAGATGATGCTGTGAAAGTGCTGCACTCAATATGCCAGCAAATTTGGAAAACTCAGCAGTGGCCACAAGATTGGAAAAGGTCAGTTTTCATCCCAATCCCAAAGAAAGGCAATGCCAAGGAGTGCTCAAACTACCGAACAATTGCACTCATCTCACACGCTAGTAAAGTAATGCTCAAAATTCTCCAAGCCAGGCTTCAGCAATATGTGAACCGTGAACTTCCTGATATTCAAGCTGGTTTTAGAAAAGGCAGAGGAACCAGAGATCAAATTGCCAACATCCGCTGGATCATGGAAAAAGCAAGAGAGTTCCAGAAAAACATCTATTTCTGCTTTATTGACTATGCCAAAGCCTTTGACTGTGTGGATCACAATAAACTATGGAAAATTCTTAAAGAGATGGGAATACCAGACCACCTGATCTGCCTCTTAAGAAATCTGTATGCAGGTCAGGAAGCAACAGTTAGAACTGGTCATGGAACAGCAAACTGGTTCCAAATAGGAAAAGGAGTACGTCAAGGCTGCATATTGTCACCATGTTTATTTAACTTATATGCAGAGTACATCATGAGAAATGCTGGACTGGAAGAAACACAAGTTGGAATCAAGATTGCCGGGAGAAATATCAATAACCTCAGATATGCAGATGACACGACTCTTATGGCAGAAAGTGAAGAGGGGCTAAAAAGCCTCTTGATGAAAGTGAAAGTGGAGAGTGAAAAGGTTGGCTTAAAGCTCAACATTCAGAAAACGAAGATCATGGCATCTGGTCCCATCACTGCATGGGAAATAGATGGAGAAACAGTGGAAACAGTGTCAGACTTTGTTTTTCTGGGCTCCAAAATCACTACAGATGGTGACTGCAGCCATGAAATTAAAAGACGCTTGCTCCTTGGAAGGAAAGTTATGACCAACCTAGATAGCATATTCAAAAGCAGAGACATCACTTTGCCAACAAAGGTTCGCCTAGTCAAGGCTATGGTCTTTCCTGTGGTCATGTATGGATGTGAGAGCTGGACTGTGAAGAAGGCTGAGCGCCGAAGAATTGATGCTTTTGAACTATGGTGTTGGAGAAGACTCTTGAGAGTCCCTTGGACTGCAAGAAGATCCAACCAGTCCATTCTGAAGGAGATCAATCCTGGAATTTCTTTAGAAGGAATGATGCTAAAGCTGAAACTCCAGTATTTTGGCCACCTCATGCGAAGAGTTGACTCATTGGAGAAGACTCTGATGCTGGGAGGGATTGAGGGCAGGAGGAGAAGGGGACGACAGAGGATGAGATGGCTGGATGGCATCACTGACTCGATGGATGCGAGTCTGAGTGACCTCCGGGAGCTGGTGATGGACAGGGAGGCCTGGCGTGCTGCGGTTCATGGGGTCGCAAAGAGTCGGACACGACTGAGTGACTGATCTGATCTGATGGGACCAGATGCCATGATCTTACTTTTCTGAATGTTGAGCTTTAATCCAACTTTTTCACTCTCCTCTTTCACTTTCATCAAGAGGCTCTTTAGTTCTTTGCTTTCTGCCATAAGAGTGGTGTCATCTGCATATCTGAGGTTATTGATATTTCTGCAAGCAATCTTGAGTCCAGCTTGTGCTTCATCCACACCAGCATTTCTCATGATGTACACGGCATGTAAGTTAAATAAGCAGGGTGACAATACACAGCCATGACATACTCCTTTCCCTATTTGGAACCAATCTGTTGTTCCATGTCTAGTTCTTGTTGTTGCTTCCTGACCTGCATACAGACTTCTCAGGAGGTAGGTCAGCTGGTCTGGTATTCCCATATCTTTCAGAATTTTCCACAGTTTGTGGTGATTCACACAGTCAAAGGCTTTGGCATAGTCAATAAAGCAGAAGAAGGTGTTTTTCTGGAACTCTCTTGCTTTTTCTATGATCCATTGGATGTTGGAAATTTGATCTCTGGTTCCTCTGCCTTTTCTAAATCCAGCTTGAACATCAGGAAGTTCACAGTTCACACATTATTGAAGCCTGGCTTGGAGAATTTTGAGCAATACTTTACTAGCGTGTGAGATGAGTGCAACTGTGTGGTAGTTCGAGCATTCTTTGACATTGCCTTTCTCTGGGATTGGAATGAAAACTGACCTTTTCCAGTCCTGTGGTCACAGCTGAATTTTCCAAATTTGCTGGCATATTGAGTGCAACACTTTCACAGCATCATCTTTTAGAATTTGAAATAGCTCAACTGGAATTCCATCACCTCCACTAGCTTTGTTCATAGTGATGCTTCCTAAGACCCACTTGACCTTGTATTCCAGGATATCTGGCTCTAGGTTGGTTATCACACCACTTTGGTTATCTGGATCTTGAAGATCTTTTTTGTATAGTTCTGTGTATTCTTGCCACCTCTTCTTAATGCCTTTTGCTTCTGATAGGTCCATACCATTTCTGAACGTTTTTGTGCCCATCTTTGCATGAAATATTCCCTCAGCATCTCTAATTTTCTTGAAGAGATCTTTAGTCTTTCCCATTCTATTGTTTTCCTCTATTTCTTTGCATTCATCACTGAGGAAGGCTTTCTTATCCCTCCTTGCTATTCTTTAGAACTCTGCTATCAAATGGGTATATCTTTCCTTTTAATTATTTATTTAATGCTGAATGCATGTTCTAGAATGTAAGTTTAATGAAGACAAGGATCTGTTTTGTTCATGTCTATTTCTTTGGCCCCAATAATAATGCTTTAAGTTAACAAAGAAATACATACATACACACACAAAGTTTAACCAATTAGCTTAATGACAGAGGAGCCTTGCTTTATATCCTCATAATGCCTATACATAACCTTTTTTTCCTGATCCTTGCTTTATTCTAATAAAATGAAGGGCCATATTCATTTGGAAGAAAATGAGGATTTAATGAACATATGAGAACACAGGAGACTCCCAAAAACATTAAGAAGAAAACATCATTAATATGAATATCAACCAAATCACCAGATATAATGTTTGGCCAAAGTTATAACAAATACTACTGAGCACTTATTATTCACCAGGTATTGCTCTAAATATCTGAGATACATCAGTGACTAATACAGAGTAATATCCCTCCTGTCACATAATGTAGTTTATATTTTGGGGCAAGAGAAGGGGGACAAAACCATAAAGAAATAAGTAAATTATATGTATTGAGAAGATGGTCACTGCTATGGGAGAAAAAGGAGCAGAGACAGGGAGATTGCATGTTCCTATGCCAAAAAGGGTGAATGGGTAGGCCTCGTTGAGTGGGTGATATCTGAAACATGTTGGAAAAAAGTCACTAAAATAATCTCAGAGAGGTTACATCACATATCTGAATGCAAGAGGAAATAAGGCCTGAATGAGTCAGGGAAATTAGTAAGAGGAGGGGAGAGAAGTTTTCTGTCTTCAGTTTTATAATTCAGGATTTGGTTTTCCAACAAACATTAAGTTAGAGTTGTAACATAAACAAGGAAAAGGTATCATATCATTTTCTAAGAGAAAACATTTAAAGCATATTTTCAGTTAAAAATTCAAGTTATTTAGAGATGAACTGAAAATCTTACCATTTTTACTGATGTCGAGTTCTTTAAGGTTTACTAAACTAGCGATAGTGGTTGGCAGATTTGAAAGGTCATTGTCAGGAATACTTAGCTTTTTTAGAGCTTGACAGTTGAACAATTGCTGTGAAAAGAAAATAATAATTAATGAGATCTTAATTTGGTTAAATCCATTTATATATAAACTTAGAAGCAACATCCAATTCACCATCTTTACCAATGTGGTAATAAAAGGGCCAATGCAAAAGCCTCACTTTCTTCCACACCCTTCCACAGAATACTCTGGATTCTTTTCAGAATTTTTTCACATTCCATCCCCATATTAGTCCCTCCCTATTTTCTGCTACCCAGATTCGCCACCCAAGATATTCAATATTTCTCCCTTCAGTTTAACATTAATGTTTAATTTGCCAGTGAACCAATCAATTTTTTTTTCCTTTGAAATAATTTCTCAGGTAACCACTTCCTTTTTATTCCCTCAGCTACTGGGATTACCTCAATTCTCTTTCACCATAACCACAAATTACTTCCATTTAATCATGTCAAACAGCTGTTTATCAGACATGCAAGAAATGCTAATACAGTTGAATATATGCACTCACATTTCTTTTGTGTACCCCACACTGCTTCATAAATATCTAGCAAATGAAACATTTAATCTCCGATATTTAATGAAAAAAATGACCACTAGTAGTTGGTTCATTTCTGCCACTAATCCAAAAGTACTAGATGGGGACGAGTCAAGTGGTAATGCAATGGTTCTCAAATCCAGCATGGTTTTAATCACTGGTGAGTGGAGGCGCTTGTTAAAATGTGGGTCCTTGGGTTTTGCCCAACGAAATACTGATATGATGGGTCTGGGATGAAGATAAAAATCATCATTTTTAATAATTTATTTCCAAGTTAATCACCTGTTAGTTAGTTAGTTCTCAAATTTCAAGTTAGTCGCTCAGTCATGTCTGAATCTGCAACCCCATGGACCTGCCAGGGATTTCCCATGCAATAATACTGGAATGGGTAGCCAGTTGCTTCTTCAGGGGATCTTCCTTACCCAAGGACTTAACCTGAGTCTCCAGCATTACAGGTAGATTCTTTATTATATGAGCCACCAGAGAAACCCAAGAAATAATAGTGATCTGGTTATTTTTTTATGTAGGTTTTTCCAGTATCTTGTTTCTGGAAATAATGCAGTTAGATTTTTTTCTCTATGTCCATCTCACCTTGACTATTCAAGATTTGAACAGCTGGGACTGAAATTTCTTAGTCATTTCTGAAATAATTATCTTAATGAGATCTTTTCTGTTTAACATTTCTGTTTTGCTGAATTTCCACAGATGAAGTCTCTGGTATTCATGACTATGTAATTGGCAAACAGTACATTTAACTATTGCTTGTTCTCACACATAATCCATAATTTATATAGTACGTGGTTATTATTTCTTAACTCAGTTTTTTTTTTTTTTTTTTACAAAATAGATTGTGTTAATTGTTATTTAGGGTAAATATGTTTGTCATTTTTGGCTCCTTACAAAGCTCATTTGCAATATCTCATGTAGTGCTAGAATTTCAATATTCTCCACAGAAATGTTCCTACTTACTTTTACAAAATCTAAAAAAGAGAACTTCAATGGACAGTTTCCACTAACTATTAATTTTCCCTTAATATATAGGAAAAAAAAAATGTCTACACTGATGGCCAAAGTTAACTTAAATTTTTGTCCAGGGTCTGTCATTCTATTAAGACCATTGCACTACATGTAATGTGGTTAGTTATAGTTGCATATATATATATATATTTAAATCAACCCTATCAATCTTGGTTGATACTGGTAAATTGCATTAGTTACTCCTTAGTACATTTTATGCAAAATTCAGATAAATTCAGATAAATTATTTTCAAAACATTCTTTTTCTTTCAATCTGTACATTCAAGTCTTATTTTCTCAACTAAATTCTCAGCTTATCTCAAGAATTAATAGAGGCTACATTCTTCTTCAATTTTAAATGAGGCCACATCAGGAAGAAAAGGTTTGGGAATTTCTGAACACACTGTTACATTAAGAGATCCAAGACAGTTATGGTACAGTGTTTAAGAGCATGGCATTGGAATCAGACTGATGTGGATTCAGTCCCCACTTATCTACTTACTATCTGTATGATCTTAGGAAAGTTACCTGACATCTCTGAACTCTATCAATTTCCTCATCTGTAAAATGGGGATAACATTACCTTACTTGAAGGATTGTTGAGAGAATTAAATGAGTTACTTTGTGTGTGTGTACATGTATGCGTGCATGTTAAGTCACTTCAGTCATGCCCAACTCATTGTGACCCTTTGGACTATAGCATGCCAGACTCTTCTGTCCATGGGATTCTCCAGGCAAGAATACTGGAGTTGGTTGCAATGCCCTCCTCCAGGTGATCTTCCTTATCCAGGTATCAAATGTCCCTCTCTTGTGTCTCCTGCATTGGCAGGCAGGTTCTTTACCTCTATCGCCTGTCATCAATTTTATGTCTTGCACTTTTTCACATATTAACATGTTTGATATTTGGGATTCATCTCCAAATCTAGATTGTTATATTTTTAAAGCAGTGTTTTTTCCCTTCATGGTACTATAATAATGGTAATGCTGTGTCTTATAATCAATAACCTTGGATTTGATAAAATGAATTACTTGTAAAAATGTAAAACTACATTTGGCACATAGTAAGAGCTTGATAACTGTTAGTCTTTACTAATATTTACATGTTAATACAGAAATATATATATAGTTGCATAATAATCTATTCCTTACTTTTCTAGACGATGAGGTCTCTGAAGGCAGGAGTCACGTCTGATTCATCTTGGTGTCAATTTATTTCACCTTAGTATATAACAAAGTGACTGACATAATGCCCTACACATACTGTATGTTGAATAAATATATTTGAAAGTATACTTAGATGAGTAAAGTGAAAATGAGGAAAGCACTAAGTTCCAGTTTAAGTGGTACTTCACTGGTTTCAAAGTTTGAGATAGACAAACAATCTCAATGGAATCTAAATTTAATAAACAAAGCAGTGAACTCTTGAATATGAGTCATGATGTCTATAAGCTGGCAAAGAAATGAAGGCATCTTAAAGATTCTTTAAATATTCAAACTTTGAATGAAAATGAGGTAAAGAATGATCATAAATTCTTTAATATAATATAAAACAGCAACTATAATTAATAGTTAATTAAAGTAAAACTCTTAATGATTATGGCTATTCTGCCTTTAATTTACTAATGATACTTCCCATTTCAAAAAATTTTTTTGAGTCTTAAAATATTTGAGTACTAAAGTGTTCTTTTTCTTGAACTGAAGGAAACAATTTAACTCTGACAGAAACTGGTTTGAGAAGACTATGCAATTTAAATTACTGACTCCAAACAGGAATTGTTAGGTGTTTGTAAGGGAGCTGATACAAAAGAGAAAGGCCTAACTGTTGAAAATAAAACATATTTGGGACCAAAAATGCACATTCTAAAAAGTGTTATTCATTAATTTATGGAAAACCATTCATTGATATCTGCCACAAACTGAACAATATGCTAAGTGCAAGGGACATAAAACGAATAAGACACAGCAATTGAGCTCCATAAATCAGCTTACAGTATAATATTTAGATATGAAATACAATGTGAAAAGACTATGCTAACGTAAATATCAGATGTAATGAAAACACACTTGTAGAAGTCTGCTGAAATTTACATTGATGGTGGTGATGAGGTTGACTCATGAAAGTATATCTGGAAGAGGTAATTAAAAAATGTGTATCACCTAAGAGCCAGCACGAGATAACCAGATAAAGGCTAAAGAAGGATAATGTATTTGTAGTATCTGTGTAGATCAAAATAAACTGTGGGAAATTCTGAAAGAGATGGGAATATCAGACCACCTGATCTACCTCTTGAGAAATTTGTATGCAGGACAGGAAGCAACAGTTGGAACTGAACATGGAACAACAGACTGGTTCTAAATAGGAAAAGGAGTATGTCAAGGCTGTATATTGTCACCCTGCTTACTTAACTTACATGCAGAGTACATCATGAGAAATGCTGGACTGGAAGAAACACAAGCTGGAATCAAGATTGCTGGGAGAAATAATCAATAACCTCAGATATGCAGATGATACCACCCTTATGGCAGAAAGTGAAGAGGAACTAAAAAGCCTCTTGATGAAAGTGAAAGAGGAGAGTGAAAAAGTTGGCTTAAAGCTCAACATTCAGAAAACTAAAGTCATGGCATCTTGTCCCATCATTTCATGGGAAATAGATGGGAAAACAGTGGAAACAGTGTCAGACTTTGTTTTTCTGGGCTCCAAAATCACTACAGATGGTGACTGCAGCCATGAAATGAAAAGACGCTTACTCCTTGGAAGGAAAGTTATGACCAACCTAGATAGCATATTCAAAAGCAGAGACATTACTTTGCCAACAAAGGTTCATCTAGTCAAGGCTATGGTCTTTCCTGTGGTCATGAATGGATGTGAGAGCTGGACTGTGAAGAAGGCTGAGCATCGAAGAATTGATGCTTTTGAACTGTGGTGTTGGAGAAGACTCTTGAGAGTCCCTTGGACTGCAAGGAGATCCAACCAGTCCATTCTGAAGGAGATCAGCCCTAGGATTTCTTTGCAAGGAATGACGCTAAAGCTGAAACTCCAGTACTTTGGCCACCTCATACGACAAGTTGACTCATTGGAAAAGACTCTGGTGCTGGGAGGGATTGGGGGCAGGAGGAGAAGGGGACAACAGAGGATGAGATGGCTGGATGGCATCACTGACTCGATGGACATGAGTCTGGGTGAACTCCGGGAGTTGGTGATGGACAGGGAGGCCTGGCGTACTGTGGTTCATGGGGTCGCAAAGAGTTGGACACGACTGAGCGACTGAACTGAACTGAAATGAAAGATACTCCAAATTGAAAGACTGTGTAACTCAAACTAGTTTCAAATATATGCTTGACAGCATGAAGATATTAGGATTGTGGAGGGAATTCTCTATGTCTACAACATCCATATGCATTTAAAATATATTTATTGAATACCTAGTATATGATATGGTCTGTTTCAACACTGAGCATAAGGACATGAGATTCCCATCAATTCCTATTTCAGCATGATAGACTAAATATTCAAAGGAAAACTTTTAGGACAATAAATCACACACACACACACACACACACACATACACACACACACATTCCTTTAATACATAGCTGAGCCCTGGCTGAAATACTGGAATTTCTCAAATTCCAGAATAAAAAGAAAATGTTATTACACAGAGTCCAGTGGGTCTGTATTTAGCTTCTGCTCTTGTGGTATCTGTTGGTCTCTGGTGGATGAAGACTAAGGGTTGTTTTTTTCTGCCACTGGAAGATAGAAGACTGCTTTGGGTCTGAACAGAGGTTGGAGACTGGCTGAGAGACCACTCTATACACAGCTGGGTTCTCCTGAAGTTGGGTTCTACTGAAGGGTGATACTTCAGTAAGGGAAGGAAAAACTCTGGGTTCTGCAAAAAGAGTCAGTGGTGAATATACAACTTTCTCAGTCTCGAGTGAGGTGAGAAGGAAGGAAGGGAGAAGGGAGGGAAGGAAAGACGGAGGGAAGGAAGGTTGGCAAGAAGGGAAAGGAGAGAGGGAGAAAGGGAGGAGGGAAGAAGAGAATGAATAAAAAAGATGGGGAGAAAAAGAATAAAACAAAAACAAAATGTCTACTTGTGGGATTAAAACACCAATGTAGGTCAAAATAGAAAAAAGTATGGTAATGGCATAAAAATAGGTATGTAGATGAGTGGAATAGAACTGAGAGCCCAGAAATGAACCCACTCATGTATGGTCAATTAATATTTGACAAGGGAGCCAATAAGATGCAATGTGGAAAGGATAGGCTCTTCATTAAATGGTGTTGGGAAAACTGGATAACTGCAAGTGGAAGAATAAAATTGTACTCCTATCTTATACCAATCACAGAAATAACTCAAAATGAATTACTGCCTTAAATATAAGACCTGAAACTAGAATTTCTAGAAGAAAAGATAGGGGGAAAGCTCCTTGACATTGGTATTGGCAAAGATTTTTTGTGTATGACACCAAAAGCACAGGCAACAAAAGCAAAAATAAACAAGAAGGACTACATGAAACCAAAAAGTTTGTGCAGAGCAAAAGAAGTGACCAGCAGAAATAAAACATACAGAATGGGAGAAAATACCTGCAAACCTTTATCTGAAAAGGGGTTAATATCCAAAATATACATGAAACTCATACAACTCAACACTAAAAAATCTAATTTAAAAATTGGCAAAATATTTGAATATACACTTTTCCAAAGAAAACATACAGATGGCCACCAGGTACATGAAAAGAAGCTTGTCATTACCGGTCATCAGGGAAATGCAAATCAAAACCACAATGAGATAATAACTCACACTTGTTATCATTAAAAAGACAAGACACAACAAGTGATAGCAAAGAAGTAGAGAAAAGGGAAACTGTGTACCTTATTGGTGGGAATGTAAATTGGCAGAGTCATCATGAAAACCAGCATGGAGGAGCCTCAAGATACTAAAAACAGAACTACCATATAATACAGTAATCCCATTTCTGGGTATATATACAAAGGAAATAAAAACACTATCTTTAAGATGTGTTTGCACCCTCATGTTCCCTATAGACAAGACATAGAAAAACCTGTGTTATAAGCAGACGAATGGATAAAGATATGAAATCTATACACACACACACACACACACACACACATATACAATATGTGCTACATACAGAATGCATGATTGGTTGAATCCTCACATATGGAACCATGGATCTGGAGAACCAATCTATGGTACTTGACATCCACAGATTTTGGTATCTGTGGCAAGTCTGAAACCAATCCCACATAGATACCAAGGGAGACAATATACAGATTTACAACTGTGTGAGCGTCTGTGCCCATAACCCCTATGTTGTTCAAGAGTCAACTGTATACACAATGGAATATTATTCATCCATAAAAAAGATAAAGTCCCATCTTTTGTGACAAAATGGATGGAACTTGAAGGCATTATGCAAAGTGAAATAAGTCAGGCAGAGAAAAATAAATATTTTCTGTATGATTTCACTTGCATGTAGGATCTAAAAAAGTTGAACACAGAAATAGAACAATGGTGGGAGAAATGGGAAGATGTTGTTTAACGGGTGCAAATACTATTTTGGATGAAAATGAGAGAGTTAAATAATCATGCAGCTTAAAAAGACAGAAAAATATTAACAGAATGTAGTATCAGTATCAGTTCAGTCACTCAGTCATGTCCAACTCAGTAGGAACAAAAAAGAAACAAGTGCCTCACAACCCACAGTGGTCTATGAAGCAGGAAACAAGCCCAGACTGAGAGCTCCTTAAACAGAGGAACCACATCATTTCCAGGTCATTGCATGTATTATAATGGTCTTTATCTTTTTAATTTTTTAATGTGAAATCTATATACACAGGAATGTATATAATATATATTTTTAAAATTATGATGATAAAACAAAGAGCCATATTCCTCAGATCAGTTTAAGAAAGCTACTTTATTCTCCTCCAAACCATGTCCCTTGTCATCTACCTGATCCACCAAAAGTAACCAATTTCTCATTCTCTCTCCTTTTACCACAGGTCTAATAATCCTAAACATACATACTGTTAAGATTTGTCTGTCAATCTTTATACTAGTAATCCTAAATTATAAACTGCTGAGATTTGTCTGTTAATCATTATGTAAATGAAATAATGGGGGTATACTTTCTTCTGCAGCTTGATCTTTTCATTCAATACTGTGCTTTAACATTATTCCATGTTAATGTATATTATCCACTCATTCATCTTTACTACTTTATGCTTCATATAACACAATCTTCTCATATATTCTACTGTTCACAGACTTTTGAGTTATTTCCAATTTTTTGAACAATGTTGCAAAGTGTGTATATACAAATGTTTCTCTGAGGTGGGTAGGCATACATTCACATTTACTAATAATAGAATTTTATTTTTACAATGTGACTGTAACAATTCAAAGTCCTATTAACATGGATAAGAATTCTCACTTCCTCACATTATTTCCAAAATTTGACATTTTCAGACTATTTTTTCCAATATGTGGTATGTAAAATGGTAACACATTTTATCTATTACTAAAAAAACTGAACCCTGTTTCATGTTTTATTCATTTAAAAGAGTTCATCATATATTCTGAATATGAATTTTTTGACAGTTCTCTCAAAATATGGCTCATTATTCCACTCTTTTTATGGTAGTTTTTGATAAAAAGACATTTACAATAGTCAAATTTATCTCTCAGTTTTAGTGTGTGCAGATGGTCTCCTATTTTTTCCCTTCTAAAAGTTTTAATGCTTTGATTTGACTCATTTGGGATTTATTTTTGAGAATGAAGTGAAGTAAGGATCCATTCTTTTCTCTTTATAGATGACCAGTTGTTCCATTTTAAAAATAGGGCATTATTTTTTCCACTGATTTGCAACACAAATTCTGTTGGATTTCCAACAGAGCTTCAGATTTTCTATCTGTAGTCCACTGGTCTATTTGTCTATCTCTCATTCTAGCTTGGTGATCAGAACTCTATGACTCTGACTTGTGTTTATGCTAGAGAAGAATGGGGAAGGGATAGAGGGAATTTCTAGAGAAGAAAGAAACAGTCCATCCAAACTTTGAAAGAGAAGAGGTTCTGTGAGCAGAAGGCAGAGTGGGGACGTGGGGGTAGATTGGGAAGAGCAGGGCAGTTAAGGTGCTGTAATAGGAGGAAAGGCCCAGAGGTATGTTGCTGCTGCTGCTGCTGCTAAGTCGCTTCAGTTGTGTCCGACTCTGTGTGACCCCATAGACAGTAGCCCACCAGGCTCCTCCGTCCCTGGGATTCTCCAGGCAAGAACACTGGAGTGGGTTGCCATTTCCTTCTCCAGTGCGTGAAAGGGAAAAGTGAAAGTGAAGTCGCTCAGTTGTGTCCGACTCCTAGCTACCCCATGGACTGCAGCCCACCAGGCCCCTCCGTCCATGGGATTTTCCTGGCAAGAGTACTGGAGTAGGGTGCCATTGCCTTCTCCAGAGGTATGTTAGAAATGGCAAAAATTAAAAGTGACTCTTTTCTAAACTTTGTGGAGGTGGATAGGAAATGCAGATTTTAATCAGAACGTGAAATGCTCCATGGTGATCTACATGGAAAGAAAATTCAAAAAAGAGGGACTATAATAGTATGTATGTATATATACGTCCGAGGTCAGGGGCAGCCGCTTCGAGGAGATACCCCACGCCCTAAGCCCGAGGCCACGGGAGGCGGGTGGGAGGAGCTACCCCATGCTCCCACGCCTGAGGCCAAGGGCAGCAGTTGGGAGGAGCAATCCCACGCCTGCCCGAGGCCAGGGGTGGTGGCCGGGAGGACCAAACCCATGTCCAAGGAGCCCTGCCTGCATGGGCGCAGGATGGAAGAGCTATCCCACATTGAAGGTCAGGAAGGGGGTGGTGAGGAGAGACCCCTTGTCCAAGGTAAGGTGTGATGGCTGTGCTTTGCTGGAGCAGCCGTGAAGAGATACCCCACGCCCAAGGTAAGAGAAACCCAAGTAAGACGGTAGGTATTGCAACAGTGCATCAGAGGGCAAACACACTGAAACCATACTCACAGAAAACTAGTCAATCTAATCACACTAGGACCACAGCCTTGTCTAACTCAATGAAACTAAGCCATGCCCGTGGGGCAACCCAGGATGGGCAGGTCATGGTGGAGAGATCTGACAGGATGTGGTCTGCTGAAGAAGGGAATGGCAAACCACTTCAGTATTCTTGCCTTGAGAACCCCATGAACAGTATGAAAAGACAAAATGATAGGATACTGAAAGAGAAACTCCCCAGGTTAGTAGGGGCCCAATATGCTACTGGAGATCAGTGGAGAAATAACTCCAGAAAGAATGAAGGGATGGAGCCAAAGCAAAAAGAATACCCAGCTGTAGATGTATCTGGTGATAAAAGCAAGGTCTGATGCTGTAAAGAGCAATATTGCATAGGAACCTGGAATATCAGGTCCATGAATCAAGGCAAATTGGAAGTAGTCAAACAAGAAATGGTCAAACAAGAGTGAATGTCGAATCAGCGAACTCAAAGGACTGGAATGGGTGAATTTAACTCAGATAACCATTATATCTACTACTGTGGGGAGGAATCCTTCAGAAGAAATGGAGTGGCCATCATGGTCAACAAAAAGAGTCCGAAGTGCAGTACTTGGATGCAATCTCAAAAACGACAGAATGATCTCTGTTCGTTTCCAAGGCAAACCATTCAATGTCACAGTAATCCAAGTCTATGCCCCAACCAGTATCACTGAAGAAGCTGAAGTTGAACGGTTCTATGAAGACCTAAAAGACCTTTTAGAACTAACACCCCAAAAAGATGTCCTTTTCATTATAGGGGACTGGAATGTAAAAGTAGAAAGTCAAGAAACACATGGACTAACAGGCAAATTTGGCCTTGGAATATGGAATGAAGCAGGGCAAAGACTAATAGAGTTTTGCCAAGAAAATGCACTAGTCATAACAAACACTCTCTTCCAACAACACGAGAGAAGACTCTATACATGGACATCATCAGATGGTCAACACCGAAATCAGATCGATTATATTCTTTGCAGCCAAAGATGGAAAAGCTCTGTACAATCAGCAAAAACAAGACCAGGAGCTGACTGTGGCTCAGACCATGAACTCCTTATTGCCAAATTCAGACTGAAATTGAAGAAAGTAGGGAAAACCACTAGAACATTCAGGTATGACCTAAATCAAATCCCTTACAGTAGAAGTGAGAAATAGATTTAAGGGCCTAGATCTGATAGATAGACTGCCTGATGAACTATGGAATGAGGTTCGTGACATTGTACAGGAGACAGGGATCAAGACCATCCCCATGGAAAAGAAATGCAAAAAAGCAAAATGGCTGTCTGGGGAGGTCTTACAAATAGCTGCGAAAAGAAGAGAAGTGAAAAGCAAAGGAGAAAAGGAAAGATATAAGCATCTGAATGCAGAGTTCCAAAGAATAGCAAGAAGAGATAAGAAAGCCTTCTTCAGTGATCAATGCAAAGAAATAGAGGAAAACAACAGAATGGGAAAGACTAGAGATCTCTTCAAGAAAATCAGAGATACCAAAGGAACATTTCATGCAAAAATGGGCTCGATAAAGGACAGAAATGATACGGACCTAACAGAAGCAGAAGATATCAAGAAGAGGTGGCAAGAATACACAGAAGAACTGTACAAAAAAGAGCTTCACGACCCAGATAATCACGATGGTGTGATCACTGACCTAGAGCCAGACATCTTGGAATGTGAAGTCAAGTGGGCCTTAGAAAACATCATTATGATCAAAGCTAGTGGAGGTGATAGAATTCCAGTTGAGCTATTCCAAAGCCTGAAAGATGATGCTGTGAAAGTGCTGCACTCAATATGCCAGCAAATTTGGAAAACTCAGCAGTAGCCACAGGACTGGAAAAGGTCAGTTTTCATTCCAATTCCAAAGAAAGGCAATGCCAAAGAATGTTCAAACTACCGCACAATTGCACTCAACTCACACTAGTAAAGTAATGCTCAAAATTCTCCAAGCCAGGCTTCAGCAATATGTGAACCGTGAACTTCCTGATGTTCAAGCTGGATTTAGAAAAGGCAGAGGAACCAGAGATCAAATTGTCAACATCCGCTGGATCATGGAAAAAGCAAGAGAGTTCCAGAAAAGCATCTATTTCTGCGTTATTGACTATGCCAAAGCCTTTGACTGTGTGGATCACAATAAACTGTGGAAAATTCTGAAAGAGATGGGAATACCAGACCACCTGATCTGCCTCTTGAGAAATTTGTATGCAGGACAGGAGGCAACAGATAGAACTGGACATGGAACAACAGACTGGTTCCAAATAGGAAAAGGAGTACGTCAAGGCTGTATATTGTCACCCTGTTTATTTAACTTATATGCAGAGTACATAATGAGAAATGCTGGACTGGAAGAAACACAAGTTGGAATCAAGATTGGTGGGAGAAGTAATCAATAACCTGAGATATGCAGATGACACCACCCTTATGGCAGAAAGTGAAGAGGAACTAAAAAGCCTCTTGATGAAAGTGAAAGTGGAGAGTGAAAAAGTTGGCTTAAAGCTCAACATTCAGAAAACGAAGATCATGGCATCTGGTCCCATCACTTCATGGGAAATAGATGGGGAAACAGTGGAAACAGTGTCAGACTTTATTTTTCTCGGCTCCAAAATCACTGCAGATGGTGACTGCAGCCATGAAATTAAAAGACGCTTACTCCTTGGAAGGAAAGTTATGACCAACCTAGATAGAATATTGAAAAGCAGAGCCATTACTTTGCCAGCAAAAGTTTGTCTAGTCAAGGCTATGGTCTTTCCTGTGGTCATGTATGGATGTGAGAGCTGGACTCTGAAGAAGGCTGAGTGCCCAAGAATTGATGCTTTTGAAGTGTGGTGTTAGAGAAGACTCTTGAGAGTCCCTTGGACTCCAAGGAGATCCACCCAGTCCATTCTGAAGGAGATCAGCCCTGGGATTTCTTTGGAAGGAATGATTGTAAAGCTGAAACTCCAGTACTTTGGCAACCTCATGCGAAGAGTTGACTCATTGGAGAAGACTCTGATGCTGGGAGGGATTGAGGGCAAGAGGAGAAGGGGACGATAGAGGATGAGATGGCTGGATGGCATCACTGACTTGATGGATGTGAGTCTCAGTGACCTCGGGGAGTTGGTGATGGACAGGGAGGCCTGGTGTGCTGCAATTCATGGGGTTTCAGAGTTGGACACGACTGATTGACTGATCTGATATATATATATATGTGTATATATATGTGTGTATATATATATGTATACATATAACTGGTTCACTTTTCTATACAGCAGAAAATAACAGAACATTGTAAAGTAGTTTGGTTCAGTTCAGTCGCTCAGTTGTATCAGAGTCTTTGCAACCCCATGGACTGCAGTACCCCAGGCTTCCCCGTCCATCACAAACTCCCAGAGCTGTACTCCAATAAAAATTAAAAAATAAAAGCAGTAAGTGCTTTATCCCACAGAAGTTGTTCAGATGATGATTTTTAATCATTTTTGAGTCAACCTTGTTGATTCTCTAGAAACACACACACACACACACACACATATCTACACAAACATACACATTTCCAGCCAATTTCAAGAAGCCTGCAAATCATTGGAAGCCCATGCATGGCTTTATGGATCAGGTTAAGGACCTCTGTGATAGGTTATGCCATGCTGCTTCTAAAAAAGCAAATGTGAGCAAGTCCATCTCTTGCCTGTACTGTATTCAGTGGCTCTCTCCTCTCTTTGGGACAGTCCAAGTTTCTCGATACAGCTTTCAATGCCCTTTACTTCTCTAGAGTCTCATCTTGTCATTCCCCTGTCTCTTGTTTCTTTCTCATACCTTCTCTCCCGCCGTCCTACAGGACCACATCTTCAGCTACACTGAGCAGCGTCAAATTCTGTATCCACCTGCTCTCCTTTACTTTTGTAAATGCCAGGTCTCCAGCTGATGCTTTCTTCCACCCCACCCTTCCTCACCTCCCCTCAACCCTCTTCTTCAAGCTCAGGCCCTCTCACCTTTCTGGTTACACCTTAAGACTGGTTTACATGCTCTATTTGTGGATACTTTCAAAACATTCTGTATTAATCTCTACTGAAGCCTGGATGCCCCTGTTTTGGGATTACTAGATCATAAGCTTCTTTGGTTTCTGCAGCATCTGCAGTGTATAATGCAATGCCTGACACATGGTATTTTCTCAGTAAATAGTTGTTCTTTCATGAAAATTCTGAGGCAGGAGGTGGGTGGCAAATAATAAGATAGAGCCATTTCTTGAGTGCTTATTATACAGGTGCAAGGCACTAATCTAGATTTTAAAGTATATGAATCTCCTTCTTGCAATAACGTTGCAAGGAAGGTGTTATTATCCTTGCTTTGTAGATGAGAAAATTTAGGAGGTTAACTTTTACAAGGTCATATATATAGAAAGTGCCAGAACCAGCATTCAAATTCAGTTTTGTCTGGCACAAAGCTATTTCTACTGCAGCATATTGTTCCCTCTGTACCATCAGATCTATGCAAGGGAAAGACAATAGTGATAACTGTCAGCTGGTGGCTGTCTGGGAGGGAAAGTGAATGAAAGAGGGGGAATCTCCAGCACATCATAATGATCCTACAGGGGTTAGGGAAGAAGATTTGGATTCAGTGACTATTTTCTAACAGCAAGGACCTGAATTCGAGTAAATCTGGGTACATGTTATAGCACTTTGTGAACCCTGAACTGCTACATAAATGGAACACACTATAGTTTGGATTAACATTTTATTATCACCTTTATGCTCAGGCTTGGAAAATTAAGGACACAGTGATGACATCATGAATATGAATGGTTAGATCTCAAAACGTAATTCCTTAGAAAGAATAAGGTGTTTTATTTTTTCCTACTACAGATGTTAAAAGTCTGAGTTGCCTGTGAATTGTGAAAAGATAAACCCTTTTCCTGAGAAGTTTGATATAAGGTCATTGTTGTACAACCAGAGTGTTATTAATGCCCTATGTTGGCACAAGTGGATTCCATCAGGGAAAAGAGGTGATTGTCTAATGAGCTGGTGTTACTGAATGGCTGGTTTCTTAGAAGTTCTTGCTTTGAATCCCCTTGGAAGTGTTCAGGCTGCAGCATTTCCAAACTCATTTGGAGTTTGGAAATGAAAGCTGTTTCAAATAAATAATTACTTTGTGTATATTACAATAAAATGCTTTTAAATTATTTAGTTTAATAGGTATTAAGAACTATTTTAGTTAGAAAAGAGCCAATTCAAAAATAATAGAATAAAAATAATTCTAATGTAAGCACTTTGTGAAATTGTAGGCTTCGAATTACAACATTCATTCACTTCTTTCTTTACTTTCTCCCTCCCTCCTCTTTCCTTCCTTCCCTCTCTCCTTCCTTTTTATCCTTCCCATTTCCCTTCCTTCCAGACAGCTTATACTCAATGAGCATCTCTTGAACATCTGTGTGTGTGTGTGTTAGTCATTCAGTTCAGTTCAGCTCAGTCACTCAGTCGTGTCCGACTCTTTGCGACCCATGAATCGCAGCACACCAGGCCTCCCTGTCCATCACCAACTCCCGGAGTTCACTCAGACTTAAGTCCATTGAGTCAGTGATGCCATCCAACCATCTCATCCTCGGTTGTCCCCTTCTCCTCTTGCCCTCAATCCCTCCCAGCATCAGAGTCTTTTCCAATGAGTCAGCTCTTCGCATGAGGTGGCCAAAGTACTGGAGTTTCAGCTTCAGCATCATTCCCTCCAAAGAAATCCCAGGGCTGATCTCCATCAGAATAGACTGGTTGGATCTCCTTGCAGTCCAAGGGACTCTCAAGAGTCTTCTCCAACACCACAGTTCAAAAGCATCAATTCTTCGGCGCTGCTATGTCCAGCTCTTTGCAACCCCATGAACTATAGCTCTCCAGGCTCCTCTGTCCTTAGAATTCTCTGGGCAAGAATACTGGAGTGGGTAGCCATGCCCTCCCCCAGGGGATCTTCCTGACCCAGGGATAAAATCCTAATCTCCTGTATTCAGTCAGATTCTTTACCATCTGAGCCACCAGGAAAGCCCTCTTGAACATCAACTCAGTGACAAACACAATGTCAGAACCCAAAGAGGAATAACAAAGTATCCCTTTCCTCAAGTATACAGTCAACTGTGTGTGAAAGTCGCTCAGTCATGTCTGACTCTTTGCAACCCCATCGACTGTAGCCCACCAGGATCCTCTGTCCATGGGATTCTCCAGGTAAAATATTGGAGTGGGTAGCCATTACCTTCTCCAGGGGATCTTCCTGACCCAGGGATCGAAATGGGTCTCTGCCTTGTGGGCAAATTCTTAACTATCTGAGCCACCAGGGAAGCCCATACAGTTAACTAGGGGTTATAAATACACACACAAAATAAAATGCAATGTAATAAAAATAGATGGGGCTTCTCTGGTGGCTCAGTCAGTAAAGAACCTGCCTGACAATGCAGGAACTCAATAGATGCTGGTTCCATCACTGGGTCAGGAAATTCCCTGGAGAAGGAAATGGCAATCCGCTCCAGTATTCTTGCCTAGGAAATCCCATGGACAGAGGATCCTGGTGGGCTTCAGTTCAAAGGGTTGCAAAGAGTCACACAGCTGAGAGACTGCTGCTGCTGCTGCTAAGTTGCTTCAGTCATGTCCGATTCTGTGCGACCCCATAGACAGCAGCCCATTAGGCTCCTCTGTCCCTGGGATTCTCCAGGCAAGAATACTGGAGTGGGTTGCCATTTCCTTCTCCAATGAATGAAAGTAAAAAGTGAAAGTGAAGTCGCTCAGTTGTGTCCGACTCTTAGCGACCCCATGGACTGCAGCCTACCAGGCTTCTCCATCCATGGATTTTCCAAGTAAGAGTACTGGGTGCCATTGCCTTCTCCCGGCTGAGAGACTAAACCACCCCAAAACAGATAAATACTACAACAGAACAAGGGCCTTGCAAAGCACATTTTATTCCAAGAGAAACATTCCTGGACTTTGCCCTTGTCCTAGAAAATATGTACTTCAGTATTCTTGCCTGGAGAATCCCAGGGACAGGGAAGCCTGGTGGGCTGCCGTCTGTGGGGTCACACAGAGTCGGACACGACTGAAGTGACTTAGCATAGCATAGCATAGCATAGAAAATATGGGATACTTGGCTTTGTGTGCCTTTTTAAATGATTCTACACTAATCCCTGGTGGCTCAGATGGTAAAGCATCTGTCTACAATGCAGGAGACCTGGGTTCGATTCCTGGGTCGGGAAGATCCTTTGGAGAAGGAAATGGCAATCCACTCCAGTACTATTGCCTGGAAAATCCCATGGACAGAGGAGCTTGGTAGGCTACAGTCCATGAGGTCACAAAGAGTTGGACATGACTGAGCGACTTCAGTTTCACTTCACTTTCACACTAATCCCTCACATTATAATCCACCCCTTAAATGTTCGTAAGCAGGGAAGGACTAACGCAGATTTTTGTTTTTGATAAACTGGCACCTCTGACCAGAGAAGCAGGTGCAAGGACAATAAGAAAATATCTAGGTGAAAAATGATAAGAGTTTAGTCAAGGCACTATCAGGAAGAGTTAGGAGGGAAGTTAGGAGGGAGACACATTGGGTAGAGGACTCATTAAGACTTGGTGCCAGTAACATGGGCGGTCAAAGAAGTGGGGACTTTATGATCCAACAACACTTTAAGGTCTCCAGCAGCAATGGAGCTGTGGACTGATGTGAGAGGTATGGAGATAGTAAATCCTGGTAGTATCAAATAAGATTTAGGCTGTAGGGGAGGAGAAAACTTATAATCCCTTCCAGTATATTTTAGCAATATTGGATGTATTGTACAGAAACGCTCTTTTCTTAGATAGCAACTGCAATAAATACTCAGTCATTTTATCCTCAGGTCAGTTCAGTCACTCAGTTGTGTCCAGCTCTCTGTGACCCGATAGACTGCAGCATGTCAGGCTTCCCTGTCCATCACCAACTCCCGGAGCTTACTCAGACTCATGTTCATTGATTCGGTAATACCATCCAACTGTCATGTATGGATGTGAGAGCTGGACTGTGAAGAAGGCTGAGCGCCGAAGAATTGATGCTTTTGAACTGTGGTGTTGGAGAAGACTCTTGAGAGTCCCTTGGACTGCAAGGAGATCCAACCGGTCCATTCTGAAGGAGATCAGCCCTGGGATTTCTTTGGAAGGAATGATGCTAAAGCTGAAACTCCAGTATTTTGGCCACCTCATGTGAAGAGTTGACTCATTGGAGAAGACTCTGATGCTGGGAGGGATTGAGGGCAGGAGGAGAAGGGGACGACAGAGGATGAGAAGGCTGGATGGCATCACTGACTCGATGAATGTGAGTCTGAGTGACCTCCAAGAGCTGGTGATGGATAGGGAGGCCTGGCGTGCTGCAGTTCATGGGGTCGCAAAGAGTCGGACACGACTGAGCGACTGATCTGATCTGATCTGATCTCATCCTCTGTCATCCCCTTCTTCTCCTGCCTTCAATCTTTCCCAGAATCAGGGTCTTTTCCAGTGAGTCAGTTCTTCACATCAGGTGGCCAAAGTATTGGAGTTTCAGCTTCAATATCAGTCCTTCCAATGAATATTCAGGACTGACTTCCTTTAGGATGGACTGGTTGGCTCTCCTTGCAGTCCAAGGGACTCTCAAGAGTCTTCTCCAACACCATAGTTCAAAAGCATCAATTGTTCAGCACTCAGCTTTGTTTATAGTCCAACTCTCCCATCCATACATGATTACTGGAAAAACCATAGCTTTGACTAGGTGAACCTTTGTTGGCAAAGTAATGTCTCTGCTTTTTCATATGCTGTCTAGGTTGGTCATAACATTTCTTCCAAGGAGCAAGTGTCTTTTAATTTCATGGCTGCATTCACTAGCTGCAGTGATTTTGGAGCCCCCCAAAATAAAATATCTCACTGTTTCCATTGTTTCCCCATCTATTTGCCGTGAAGTGATGGACCAGATGCCATGATCTTAGTTTTCTGAATGTTGAGCTTTAAGCCAACTTTTTCACTCTCCTCTTTCACTTTCATCAAGAGGCTCTTTAGTTCTTCTTCACTTTCTGCCTTAAGGGTGGTGCCATCTGTATATCTGAGGTTACAGATGTTTCTCCTGGCAATCTTGATTCCAGCTTGTGCTTCATCCAGCCTGGCATTTCAATTGATGTACTCTGCATTTAAGTTAAATAAGCAGGGTGACAATATACAGCCTCAACAAACTCCTTTATCATTGTGGCTGTTTTTTAAATACAGATCTTCTCAGCAACAAGTTTTCCAAATGTTGAATCATTTTTCCCTTTGGGACAACAAGTTTATTTTAGCTTTTGCCACTGTCTTAGAAGGAAGGGAATCTATCTCTTTTACTGGAATAAGAGCTGTCTGTTTAAATATATAAGATAGAGAAAGTTCCTATAGCCATTCTACTTGATAACAAACTTCATTAAGATTTTTTAAATGACCATATCCTTTAACTTACATATTCATGATTACTTTACTTGATGGTAGCAAGTTAATAGCACCAAGAAACAAATAGGAAAAATGAAAAGTTGAATATAAACAGCACCACTTTAAATGTTAATTTTGACCTAGCTTAACTGTTGTTAGGCATTTGGGGCAAATCCCCGTATCTTTACATTACTTAAGACAAGTGGTGTGTGTGTGTGGGGGTGGCGCGGTATGTGGGTGTGTGCATGAATTTTCTTTTGTTGCTTTTCAAATAATTTGTTTTGTTGTTTAATCATGTTTGACTCTTTTGCAACCCCATGAACTATAGCCTGCCAGGCTCCTTTGTCCATGGGATTTTCCAGGCAAGTATACTGGAGTTTGTCGCCATTTCCTTCTCCAGAGGGTTTTCTCCACCCAGGGAATGAATCCACATCTCCTGCATTGCAGGTGGATTCTTTACCTGTGAGCCATTGGGAAAATAACTACTGGTTGTTAAAATAAATTTGGTCAATTAACATTTATAAAAATATTGGCTTTATCTCTAGAAATTAATCAATATGATGTGCACAACTGGCTTGAATGACATTAATTCTGACTTTCATATTAGTATCTGCTGCTGCTGCTATGAAGTCGCTTCAGTCGTGTCTGACTCTGTGCGACCCCAGAGACGGCAGCCCACCAGGCTCCCCCGTCCCTGGGATTCTCCAGGCAAGAACACTGGGGTGGGTTGCCATTGCCTTCTCCAATGCATGAAAGTGAAAAGAGAAAGTGAAGTCGCTCAGTCATGTCTGACTCTTAGCAACCCCATGGACTGCAGCCTACCAGGCTCCTCCATCCATGGGATTTTCCAGGCAAGAGTACTGGAGTGGGCTGCCATTGCCTTCTCCGTCATATTAGTATAAGTTTGTATATATGTATATGTGAACATACATATTAGTATAAGCTAGTTTACATATTTAAGTTTTTTATTATCAATGCCTTAATTAGTTCTAGGTACTAAAAACCCAGTCTGTACTGACTAGCTCTGTCTAGGTCAGTAAACCAGAGTGAAGGTGGCTCATAGTATAGCTGGAGTCTCTGGTTCACTTATAGTCATAATGGAAAGATTATACATTTTGGAGGCAAACAGATATAGATTTGAATTCTGGTTTCATGTGTAAAAAGTCACATGCTATTGAGCAAATTTTATACATCTAAGGTTCAGTTTATCATTTAAAAAACCCAACTAACTTGTATCCTAATCTTATCTTTAACAATGCATTTCTGCCAAGCAGACTGCCTTGACCCTGCAGCAGAGCAGGATTAGTTGTCTCTCTATTTTGGTTTTATATAATTTTGCGGACACATTTCTACAATCCACTTCTGCAAAATCATAATTATGTATCATATCTTCACTGAGATCCTAACTTTGAACCAAACATTGATTAAAGATTAAATAGACATAGTTTCATAATTTAGGGTATTTCTTCTTGAATCCTATTTCCCCAGAATAGGGTAGGCATTCAGTAAATATGTATTGAATGAATAAGTACAACAAGTTTGGGTAAGTGCAATTGTAGAATTGTACACATAGTAAATAGATAGACACAGAGGAGAGTTAAATAACAATTCCAGCAAGTGAAGAATGAAGATTGTAGGAGAAGGTGACAACTGAGATGAATTCTGAAGTAGCATGTGAAGAAGAAGAAATAGGATGAGTTGAGAGGCAAGAAAGAGCTTTGTGTGTCAGGAACACTTCCTTTCAGAGCAGAAGTAAGAGATTGGAGAGGCAAGCTGTAGCTGGATCATGGGAGGACTCCTATTAGCATTATATGTTTGGTTGCATAATTTTCCTAAGTTACAGAGAAAACAGGAAACAGACTTAACCTTGGAGGCAGCCTGGTCATATTTACATTTGCATCTATCACTGTCGGCTATGTGAAAAATACATTGGGAAAAAATGAAAATCAGGTTTAAGATATGTCAGTTAAGGAGACTGTATCATTAATCCATTGAGAGATCATGAGGGTCTGACAAAGGCTCTGTTGATAGGGTGAAGAAATTAAATTTAAGAAATATTTAGGTGGCAAAATTGGTAGGTCTTGGGCACTGATGTGATGCGGAAGGTGAATAAGCAGGAAGAGTAAAGGATGACAGCATCCTGGCATTGGGACTGAATGGACAGTCACCAACAAAGAAAGAGAATAAAGACAAGAGACAGGTTTCAGGGGCGGGGGGATCAGACTTGCTGAGTGTGAATATTCAGGTAAGCCCAGAAAGCACATATAAATCTGAGGATGGAGGGACAGGGCTTAGCTGGCACAAGAGATCTGTGAGTCTTCAGTGCGGTGGTTGAAAACTTGAGGATGGATGAATGTGATAAACTAGAGAAAATGGGAAGATCAAGAAGCTCCCTCCTCCTCTCCCCTAAAGTTATTATTGTAAAAGTCACAAATGAAACTTAATAGCCCTGATTAATGGATTATCTAGTTTTTGCCTTACTTCGCCTTCCTACTCCATTTGACTATGTCATCACTCCCTCCCTAGAAGCTTTGACTCCCTCCGTTTCTGTGACTATTCTTCTAAACAGAGTTCTAGCTGTCAGCATGCACCACCGCCCCCACACCCTGCCGCACTGGTCTTGGCCCCACTCCAGTTCTCCTGAGAGACAGTTTCTCTGCAGGTGGGTGGCAGTGTTTCACTGGCAATGAAGAAGCAGCCATCATTAATGTTAATGAGTAAATTCATGTGGTGAACATATATTACAAGCTTTTTGTGTAGTCAGTTCTTAATTATTTAAAACAAAGAAATAGAACCTTTATTCATATTAAAGGACACTGACACAAAGAAAAGAGACAATTGAAAACCAGAGGACTTATATTTGGCACAATCTTTTATACCACCTCAAAAAAGAGAACAAACCTTTATCATCCAATCATCCACTTAAAATTTAAAGAAAATAGAAAATTTAATTCTCTGGGAAATCATTTAGTACTGCTGCTAAGTCACTTCAGTCATGTCCGACTCTGTGAGACCCCATAGACAGCAGCCCACCAGGCTCCCCCATCCCCGGGATTCTCCAGGCAAGAACACTGGAGTGGGTTGCCATTTCCTTCTCCAATGCTTGAAAGTGAAAAGTGAAAGTGAAGTCGCTCAGCTGCGTCCGACTCTTAGCGACCCCATGGACTGAAGCCCATCAGGCTCCCATGCCCATGGGATTTTCCAGGCAAGAGTGCTGGAGTGGGGTGCCATTGCCCTCTCCGTCATTTACACAGACATGCATATACACATCCCAAAATGAAAACTCAACAACAAGACTACACTGTTACCAGTAAATCAAGAAGCCACAAAAAAGGTTATAAAGAGAGAGAGAGAGACAGACACAGAAAAAGAGAGAACTATTGATATTTTCTATAATCTCTGGTCAGGATTCAACTATTTATTGCTGTCTTGGGTTCATTTCAGAAACTGCAAACCATCTCTGAATAGAAAGAATAAATATCTCTAGGATTCTGTTAAAAATTAATTTTCACATAAATTTGGAGAGAACAGATTTTTCCAAAGATTTTCACCCTTTCATATCACTATTAATTTAGAAAGCAAAAAAATGACTTCCTTTTTAAAAGTGATATTATCATTTTCATTTTATGAAAGAAAGTCAGCTTTTTGGTGTTCTTTATGTTAGTGGATTGGGATGAAAACTGACCTTTTCCAATCTTGTGGCCACTGCTGAGTCTTCCAAATTTGCTGGCATATTGAGTGTAGCACTTTCACAGCATCATCATTCAGGATTTGGAATAGCTCCACTGGAATTCCATCACCTCCACTAGCTTTGTTCGTAGTGATGCTTTCTAAGGCCCATTTGACTTCACATTCCAAGATGTCTGGCTCTAGGTCAGTGATCACACCATCATGATTATCTGGGTCTTGAAGCTCTTTTTTGTACAGTTCTTCTGTGTATTCTTGCCACCTCTTCTTAATATCTTCTGCTTCTGTTAGATCCACACCATCTCTGTCCTTTATTGTGCCCATCTTTGCATGAAATGTTCCTTTGGTATCTCTGATTTTCTTGAAGAGATCCTTAGTCTTTCCCATTCTGTTGTTTTCCTCTATTTCTTTGCATTGATCACTGAAGAAGGCTTTCTTATCTCTTCTTGCTATTCTTTGGAACTCCTCATTTAGATGTTTATATCTTTCCTTTTCTCCTTTGCTTTTCACTTCTCTTCTTTTCACAGCTATTTGTAAGGCCTCCCCAGACAGCCATTTTGCTTTTTTGCATTTCTTTTCCATGGGGATGGTCTTGATCCCTGTCTCCTGTACAATGTCACGAACCTCATTCCATAGTTCATCAGGCAGTCTATCTATCAGATCTAGGCCCTTAAATCTATTTCTCACTTCCACTGTATAATCATAAGGGATTTGATTTAGGTCATACCTGAATGGTCCAGTAGTTGTCTCTACTCTCTTCAATTTCAGTCTGAATTTGGCAATAAGGAGTTCATGGTCCGAGCCACAGTCAGCTCCTGGTCTTGTTTTTGCTGATTGTATAGAGCTTCTCCATCTTTGGCTGCAAAGAATATAATCGATCTGATTTCGGTGTTGACCATCTGGTGATGTCCATGTATAGAGTCTTCTCTTGTGTGGTTGGAAGAGGGTATTTGCTATGACCAGTGCATTTTCTTGGCAAAACTCTATTAGTCTTTGCCCTGCTTCATTCCGTATTCCAAGGCCAAATTTGCCTGTTACTCCAGGTGTTTCTTGACTTCCTACTTTTGCATTCCAGTCCCCTATAATGAAAAGGACATCTTTTTTGGGTGTTAGTTCTAAAAGGTCTTGTAGGTCTTCATAGAACCTTTCAACTTCAGCTTCTTCGGCGTTACTGGTTGGGGCAGAGACTTGGATTACTGTGACATTGAATGGTTTGCCTTGGAAACGAACAGAGATCCCAATCCCAAAGAAAGGCAATGCCAAGGAGTGCTCAAACTACCGAACAATTGCACTCATCTCACACGCTAGTAAAGTAATGCTCAAAATTCTCCAAGCCAGGCTTCAGCAAGATGTGAACCGTGAACTTCCTGATGTTCAAGCTGGTTTTAGAAAAGGCAGAGGAACCAGAGATCAAATTGCCAACATCCGCTGGATCATGGAAAAAGCAAGAGAGTTCCAGAAAAACATCTATTTCTGCTTTATTGACTATGCCAAAGCCTTTGACTGTGTGGATCACAATAAACTGTGGAAAATTCTGAAAGAGATGGGAATACCAGACCACCTGATCTGCCTCTTAAGAAATCTGTATGCAGGTCAGGAAGCAACATTTAGAACTGGTCATGGAACAACAGACTGGTTCCAAATAGGAAAAGGAGTACGTCAAGGCTGCATATTGTCACCATGTTTATTTAACTTATATGCAGAGTACATCATGAGAAATGCTGGACTGGAAGAAACACAAGTTGGAATCAAGATTGCTGGGAGAAATATCAATAACCTCAGATATGCAGATGACACCACCCTTATGGCAGAAAGTGAAGAGGGGCTAAAAAGCCTCTTGATGAAAGTGAAAGTGGAGAGTGAAAAGGTTGGCTTAAAGCTCAACATTCAGAAAACGAAGATCATGGAATCTGGTCCCATCATTGCATGGGAAATAGATGGGGAAACAGTGGAAACAGTGTCAGACTTTGTTTTTCTGGGCTCCAAAATCACTGCAGATGGTGACTGCAGCCATGAAATTAAAAGACGCTTACTCCTTGGAAGGAAAGTTATGACCAACCTAGATAGCATATTCAAAAGCAGAGACATTACTTTACCAACAAAGGTTCGCCTAGTCAAGGCTATGGTCTTTCCTGTGGTCATGTATGGATGTGAAAGCTGGACTGTGAAGAAGGCTGAGCGCCGAAGAATTGATGCTTTTGAACTGTGGTGTTGGAGAAGACTCTTGAGAGTCCCTTGGACTGCAAGAAGATCCAACCAGTCCATTCTGAAGGAGATCAATCCTGGAATTTCTTTAGAAGGAATGATGTTAAAGCTGAAACTCCAGTATTTTGGCCACCTCATGCGAAGAGTTGACTCATTGGAGAAGACTCTGATGCTGGGAGGGATTGAGGGCAGGAGGAGAAGGGGATGACAGAGGATGAGATGGCTGGATGGCATCACTGACTCGATGGATGCGAGTCTGAGTGACCTCCGGGCGCTGGTGATGGACAGGGAGGCCTGGCGTGCTGCGGTTCATGGGGTCGCAAAGAGTCGGACACGACTGAGCGACTGATCTGATCTGATCTGATGTTAGTGGAGATAATAAATTTGTCACTATTTGTTGAAGGTTTTATGCTTTGCCAGACCCCACTCTCACACTTCACACATGTTACTTAATCTATAACATTGAAGAAAAATTACCACAAGATCAGTAGTTGAAATAGATTTAAGGGACTAGATCTAATAGAGTGCCTGATGAACTATGGATGGAGGTTCGTGACATTGTACAAGAGACAGGAATCAAGACCATTCCCAAGAAAAAGAAATGCAAAAAGCAAAATGGCTGTCTGGGGAGGCCTTACAAATAGCTGTGAAAAGAAGGGAAGTGAAAAGCAGAGGGGAAAAGGAAAGATATAAACATCTGAATGCAGAGTTCCAAAGAAAAGCAAGAAGAGAAAAGAAAGCCTCCTTCAGCGATCAATGCAAAGAAATAGAGGAAAACAATAGAATGGGAAAGACTAGAGATCTCTTCAAGAAAATTAGAGATACCAAGAGAACATTTCACACAAAGATGGGCTCAATAAAGGACAGAAATGGTAGGGACCTAACAGAAGCAGAAGATAATGAGAAGAGGTGGCAAGAATTCACAGTACTGTACAAAAAAGATCTTCATGACCCAGATAATCACCATGTTTGGCTCACTTAGAGCCAAACATCTTGGAATGTGAAGTCCAGTGGGCCTTAGAAAGCATCACTATGAACAAAGCTAGTGGAGGTGATAGAATTCCAGTTGAGTTATTTCAAATCCTGAAAGATGATGCTGTCAAAGTGCTGCACTCAATATGCCAGCAAATTTGGAAAACTCAGCTATGACCACAGTACTGGAAAAGGGCAGTTTTCATTCCAATACCAGAGAAAGGCAATGCCAAAGGATGCCCAAACTACCACACAATTGCACTCATCTCACACGCTAGTAAAGTAATGCTCAAAATTCTCCAAGCCAGGCTTCAGCAATATGTGAAATGTGAACTTTCAGACGTTCAAGCTGGTTTTAGAAAAGGCAGAGGAACCAGAGATCAAATTGCCAACATCCGCTGGATCATTGAAAAAGCAAGAGAGTTCCAGGAAAACATCTATTTGTGCTTTATTGACTATGACAAAGCCTTTGACTGTGTGGATCACAAGAAACTGTGGAAAATTCTGAAAGAGATGGGAATACCAGACCATCTGATCTGCCTCTTGAGAAACCTATATGCAGGTCAGGAAGCAACAGTTAGAACTGGACATGGAACAACAGACTGGTTCTAGATAGGAAAAGGAATATGTCGAGGCTGTATATTGTCACCCTGCTTATTTAACTCATATGCAGATTACATCATGAGAAACACTGGGCTGGAGGAAGCATAAGCTGGAATCAAGATTACCGGGAGAAGTATCAGTAACTTCAGATATGCAGATGACACCACCCTTATGACAGAAAGTGAAGAAGAACTAAAGAGCCTCTCGATGAAAGTGAAAGAGGAGAGTGAAAAAGTTGGATTAAAGCTCACTATTCAGAAAACTAAGATCATGGCATCTCGCCCCATCATTTCATGGCAAATAGATGGGGAAAGAGTGTCAGACTTTATTTTTCTGGGCTCCAAAATCACTGCAGATGGTGACTGCAGCCATGAAATTAAAAGACACTTGCTCCTTGGAAGCAAAGTTATGACCAACCTAGATAGCATATTGAAAAGCAGAGACATTACTTTGCCAACAAAGGTCTGTCTAGTCAAGGCTATGGTTTTTCCAGTGGTCATGTATGGATGTGAGAGTTGTACTATAAAGAAAGCTGAGCATCAAATAATTGATGCTTTTGAACTATGGTGTTGGAGAAGATTCTTGAGAGTCCCTTGGACTGCAAGGAGATCCAACCAGTCCATCCTAAAGGAAGTCAGTCCTGAATATTCATCGGAAGGACATGCTGAAGTTGAAACTCCAATACTTTGGCCACCTCATGCGAAGAGCTGACTCATTTGAAAAGACCCTGATGCTGGGAAAGATTGAGGGCAGGATGAGAAGGGAATGACAGAGGATGAGATGGTTGGGTGGCATCACCGACTTGATGGAACTGGGTTTGAGTGGACTCCAGGAGTTGGTGATGGTCATGGAGGCCTGGCGTGGTACAGTTCATGGGGTTGCAAAGAGTTGGACACAACTGAGCGACTAAACTGAACTGAACTGAACAGTAGTTGACAGCAATAAGATGTAGGTAAAACAATCCAACAAGGTAAATGGTATCTCCTACATGGAGGAGAAACAGATTGAAAACCTTTCCCAAACTTAAATTCAAATCTGCCTGATTCTAAAGCTCTATAGCTTTCCACCACACCAGACATTCCACTCCTGATCTTCATCTCAGCAACTAGAGTTTCTAATGAAATTTGAGAGCTGACCTTTGAAATTAAATAATGGGATCCAGCAGGTAAAAACTATGAGCTTATATTATTCATATCCTTTGCTTCTCTTCTTTCCCATTATCACTCAGCACCCGAGGAGCTATTGACTATCTATGGAGTACAGTTAAGGACCTCTTTATCTTCCACTACAGCACCTCTAACAACAGAATATAGACAACGTGATTTTTTTCTTTATAATTCAGATGATTGTTTTTGATTCCATAACATATTCTCTCTTAGAAATCTTTTAATGAATTGTGAACCTGGAAAAATGCACCACATGCATGTTATGGTAGATACTAACATATCTATAATAAATTTTGGAAGTAAATGTTCACATAGTGATTTTTATATATGATAGGTCAGCTATAGGTCAGCTTTATGGAAGGTCAACCTCATCGTAATCACACTGACATAATGCCATATTTCTATAAAAAGTTGAGCATAGCTTGGCTTCTCAGAAGTCCCTGGCCAAGAACTGGATGATGAAATTGTTCTAAATCTCACAAATACTTTAGGGAAATTATTTCTCCAGAAATTTAGAGGATAAACATATAGAAAACCAAGCAAATAAAAATGAAGGAACTTTAGGCAAAAAATTAATACTCTAGAGAAATAAACCTTCATGAATTTCCTAAATGCTGATTTCATTCTGGAAGTGAGTCCAAACTGCTACATTAGTAGAATATGGTCTGTTATTTAGCACCACTTCATATACTAAGGATGGAACTAGGAAATGAATAACACTAAAACTTGTAATAATCAGTGAATTATCATGTGAACAATTGAAAAGAATAGATAGCAGATATTGATCCTTTTTTATAAATTTACATTCTTCAATTTTAATGTCATTTAATTTGCTCAAATGGTACCATATATTTATTTGAGCATCAGACATTTATATTTATCAATGTGTCCTATGGATCATTTTCTAAGGAAATTACCATAATATGGTCAGATATGGTCACAGCCCCAAAAGGTTAACTCCTGGTGCTTCCTCTATTCCAGCAAAATTCTTTTTTCTCTTTATTTTTTTGAATTAATATCTATTTTATAAAAGCATTATATCAATTCATTGTTCTCTCATTTCCATCTTACCATCCCTTTTCTAAAAATAGTTCAACTTCTAAAGCTATAGTTCCTTGTATTTCCCTCTATATTTCTAGAGAATACACATGCACTTTAACTTCTTGTTTATCAGTTGTAGATACTGTCTGTTTATTTCACATATTGCAATTAAAAAGTCATATCAATTTGCACCACCACAACCACCATCCCTCTCTTTCTATTTCCTCATCTTCCCAATATACTCCATCTGAATTTTTGGCTAAATCAATAATATTTGTTTGCACATTGTGTTTGTTTTATACTGTTTACATTGTATTTGTAGAAAAGTTTTCTTTTTTTCCCTGAAGTTTCTTCACTTTTTATTTGCTTGGTTTTCTGTGCATATATCTTTAATTATTTCCAAATATGCAAACAACTCTGTCAAATGCCCAACAGTTATATTTCAAAATACTAAAGCACATCAGATTTTGCTAGGTCTACATTTTATTCTGGAGGACCTCACTCCTGCACCCAGAACAGCCAGCTCCAGTGTAGGTAGATTGCTCTGTCACTGTGATATACACATGACTTCCACAGAGACTAAGTTGTTACTTTGCTGAGTTGGGTTCTGGTTCTCTGGATCTCAGACCTTCGTTCTTTGAATTTACTCCCACATCTTCTAATAGAAATCTAGGAGTTACCAGGTTTTTTGCTTCCTACCCAGAAATCAAGAGATTAAATACATGACCAACTTCAGGAAAGTCTGCCCCCTCAAACCTTCTCTAATCTGTATTCTTTATGTAATCGTCAGGGCCACTATCCTGGGTCAGGCTATCATCATCTTTCACAGATTTCTGTACAAGCTCTGCTTAACTTGTCTCCTTGCCTCTGGACTTAACCCTTGAACTCTTTTCTTAGTGCAGCTATAACTATCCTTCTAAAATACATATCTGATCTTCCTGCTACCCAGATAAAAATTTAAATCAATTTCCATATATTTCAGTATAAAAGTCAAACCATGTGTCTTAGCATGGAAGGCCTTTATAATTTCTCCAGCCTCATTTCTCCCATGGTTTCTTTTGCATTATGGATTTTAGAAGCACTTTACTTTCAGTTTCTGACTTATCAGTGTCTTAGTTGTAATATTATTCAGGGGGAACACTCCATTGAATGTTTCCTCACCCATTCTAATAGACAGCATACACAATATTTGAAATAATTACGTGTTCAGTGTTTGGTTTTCTTGCTAAATGTGCATAATTCTGTCTAATCATTATCTTCCCAGTCACTAGCAAGTATCTGGCACATAGTGGATGTTTTTTCATGAAGAAATGAATAAATACAGAAGTTGGTCAAAATGTTCATTTGGGTTTTTCTATAACATTACAGAAGAACCCAAAAGAACATTTTGACCAATCCAATATATATTAGGTTGCAAACTCAGTTTCCTAGAGGAGCTAGATGGGTAACTTCATTGCTAGGGGCAGCCTGGGTGGGATCTGTAGCAACCTAGGTCTGCTTCATCAAAGGAGTACAGGGACACAAAATACTAAGTGCCACCTATGTTACCAGTTGAGCATACGGGCAGCACCAGATCTTCCTTTTTTTTTTTTTTTTTTTTTAAAAATGCAAACAAAGGTTCTGTACTTTTTTGTAAAAGTTAATATTCTACAAGTTGGCTCTAATTCATTTTCAAAATAGGCCAAACAAAACATGGCTACTTATTTCTGATGTCTGGTTAAAAGATGGGTCTGTATTTCCAGTCATGCTCTGATGAGGCTCAGTTTTGGATCTTTCTTTTGGCATCTTTATGAGAATGCTCAGCTGATAGCTCACATTTTGCATTTAAAACAGAATCTGTCATGTTTTTGTACACAATAGCCCCTTCCAACATATTTTAAAGGTATCATTTTTCTGGTTTTCAAGGATAAAAATCTTATCATCCTTGATTTCTCCTTCCTATTTATCCTCCAGTCTAGTCAAACGGTAGGAAAGAAGGTCTAAGAAGAAAGGTATTCTTTCAGATTAGTCAAGTGGAAAGGACGTGGGATTTGGAGTAACATGAGACTAAGTTTTTACTTTATGGACTTAACCATTTTCTTGTTTTGTATACCTTTAGCAAATTCTTTTAATTTCATTGTACTTCAGTATCCTTGGACTTAAAGTCAGATAACAAAACCTATTTGTCAGAGTTAATCTAAAGGACAAAAGAGCTATTGCATATGAAGAGCCTAGCACACAGTAGATGCTCAATAAGTGTTACATTTCCTGTCTTCTGCTCTTTTCTTAGCTCTTCCATGTGTCTTTTTTTTTCCTATTCTACTGCTAATTCACTGGTCCAGGCATGTGAGCTAATAAGTGTTTAGAAGAACTTGGCCTTGGCATCTATTTCTCAACTACCTGCTACTTCAAGAAAAACTTCACAAAATACAGGTAATTTATACATTTAAGAACCTTAATTCTTTTGTAAATTATATTCCTCTATAACCGTAAGCTATATACACCTTTTCCCACCCTCTCAACTCACAACAAGATTGCCATTTGCCATTTTCTTGACTCATCGATTCCAGTGTTTCTTTAACATATTGAGGTCTGTATCACTTACAGATTTCTATAAAGATCAATGCAAAAAAATAGAGGAAAACAACAGAATGGGAAAGACTAGAGATCTCTTCAAGAAAATCAGAGATACCAAAGGAACATTTCATGCAAAGATGGGCTCAATAAAGGACAGAACTGGTATGGACCTAACAGAAGCAGAAGATATTAAGAAGAGGTGGCAAGGATACACAGAAGAACTGTACAAAAAAGAGCTTCATGACCCAGATAATCACGATGGTGTGATCACTGACCTAGAGCCAGACATCCTGGAATGTGAAGTCAAGTGGGCCTTAGAAAGCATCACTATGAACAAAGCTAGTGGAGCTGATGGAATTCCAGTTGAGCTATTCCAAGTCCTGAAAGATGATGCTGTGAAAGTGCTGCACTCAATACGCCAGCAAATTTGGAAAACTCAGCAGTGGCCACAGGACTGGAAAAGGTCAGTTTTCATCCCAATCCCAAAGAAAGGCAATGCCAAAGAATGCCCAAACTACCGCACAATTGCACTCATCTCACACACTAGTAAAGTAATGCTCAAAATTCTCCAAGCCAGGCTTCAGCAATATGTGAACCGTGAACTTCCTGATGTTCAAGCTAGATTTAGAAAAGGCAGAGGAATCAGAGATCAAATTGACAACATCCACTGGATCATGGAAAAAGCAAGAGAGTTCCAGAAAAAAACATCTATTTCTGCTTTATTGACTATGCCAAAGCCTTTGACTGTGTGGATCACAATAAACTGTGGAAAATTCTGAAAGAGATGGGAATACCAGACCACCTGATCTGCCTCTTGAGAAATTTGTATTCAGGTCAGGAAGCAACAGTTAGAACTGGATATGGAACAACAGACTGGTTCCAAATAGGAAAAGGAGTACGTCAAGGCTGTATATTGTCATCATGTTTATTTAACTTATATGCAGAGTACATCATGAGAAACAGTGGACTGGAAGAAACACAAGCTGGAATCAAGATTGCTGGGAGAAATATTCAATAACCTCAGATATGCAGATGACACCACCTTTATGGCAGAAAGTGAAGAGGAACTAAAAAGCCTCTTGATGAAAGTGAAAGTGGAGAGTGAAAAGGTTGGCTTAAAGCTCAACATTCAGAAAATGAAGATCATGGCATCTGGTCCCATCACTACATGGGAAATAGATGGGGAAACAGTGGAAACAGTGTCAGACTTTATTTTTCTGGGCTCCCAAATCACTGCAGATGGTGACTGCAGCCATGAAATTAAAAGACGCTTACTCCTTGGAAGGAAAGTTATGACCAACCTAGATAGCATATTCAAAAGCAGAGACATTACTTTGCCAGCAAAGGTTCGTCTAGTCAAGGCTATGGTTTTTCCTGTGGTCATGTACGGATGTGAAAGTTGGACTGTGAAGAAGGCTGAGCACCAAAGAATTGATGCTTTTGAAGTGTGGTGTTGGAGAAGACTCTTGAGAGTCCCTTGGGCTGCAAGGAGATCCAACCAATCCATTCTGAAGAAGATCAGCCCTGGGATTTCTTCGGAAGGAATGATTGTAAAGCTGAAACTCCAGTACTTTGGCCACCTCATGTGAAGAGTTGACTCACTGGAAAAGACTCTGATGCTGGGAGGGATTGGGGGCAAGAGGAGAAGGGGATGACAGAGGATGAGATGGCTGGATGGCATCCCTGACTCAATGGACGTGAGTCTCAGTGACCTCCGGGAGTTGGTGATGGACAGGGAAGCCTGGCATGCTGTGATTCATGGGGTCGCAAAGAGTTGGACACGACTGAGCGACTGATCTGATTTGATCTGATATCTATCTTGCCCCTTAAGTCCTATCAACCATCATCATCTGTTTCTTCAATCCACTTCACTGGGTTTCCACCCATAGCAAGGTTGCCAATTACTCATAAACTAGCAAATACAACAGTCCCTCTTCTGTCATCTCTTAAAACAACTTCTGTCATCAGCTTCCATGACAATAGCACATGGTTTCTTCCAGTATCCATAGCAACATTTTCTCTCCTTGTTTTCCTAATCTGTCAGTGGTAACTCTTTCTAAATCCCTTTTTCAGGCCTTACTCTCTTAACTCCCAAATCCATTCTGTTAGCAAACTCTATTAGCTTTACCTAAAGAGCATAATCTGAAATGCTTTGCTTTTTCTTCACTATTGCTAGTTGCTCAGTTATGTTTGACTCTGTTGTGACCCCATGAATGTAGCCCACAAGACTCCTCTGTCCATGGGATTTTCCAGGCAAGAATACTAGAGTGGGTTGCCATTTCTTCCTTCAGGGGATCTTCCTGACCCAGGGTTCAAACTCATGTCTCCAGTGATTCCTGCACTGGCAGGTGGGTTCTTTTACCATTGTGCCACCTGGGAAGCCCTCACTTATTTCTACCTTCATGTATTTTCTCTGTCTGGAAGGCTCTACCTAAAATCTACCTGGTTGATTCTTCACTGTCATCTGAGAGGCATTACTGTCCTCTTAACCTAAGCAATTTCTCTGCTTTATTTTCATCACGATACCTGCCATTATCTAACATTTTCTCTTAAAAATTATTTTTATTCTCTTTTTGCAGCAAAGGAAGTTTTGTGACAAGACTGACTATTTTCACCCTGTTTATTTAACTTACATGCAGAGTACATCGTGCAAATTGCCAGGCTAGATGAATAACAAGTTGGAATCGAGATCACTGGGAGAAATATCAACAAACTCAGATAAGCAGATGCTGCTGCTGCTGCTGCTGCTAAGTCAGTTCAGTTGTGTCCAACTCTCTGCGATCCCATAGATGGAAGTCCACAGACAGAAGCCCACCAGGCTACCATCCCTGGGATTCTCCAGGCAAGATCACTGGAGTGGGTTGCCATTTCTATCCCAATGGCAGACAGTGAAGAGAGGAACTAAAGAGCTTCTGGATGAGGTGTAAGAGGCAAGTAAGAAAGTTGACTTGGAACTCAATGTTATAAAAACTGTGATCATTGCATCCAATCTTATCACTTCATGGCAAATAAATGGGAAAAAATGGAAACAGTGGCAGATTTTATTTTCTTGGGCTCCAAAATCCCTGTGGACTGTGACTGCAGCCACAAAATTAAAAGATGCTTGCTCCTTGGAAGAAAAACTATGACAAACATTGAGAGTGTATTAAAAAACAGAGACATTAAAGACAAAGGTCTGTCTAGTCAAAGCTATGATTTTTCCAAAAGTCATGTATGGATGCGAGAATTGAACCAAAAAGAAGGCTAAGCACTGAAGAATGGATGCTATCGAATTGTGAGGCTGGAGAAGACTCTCAAGGATCCCTTAGACTGCAGTTTATAAATTTAGTACCCTTAGAGTAAAATTTTGTGCTTGATAACAGTTATTTTTTTCTACATTAGAAAAAAGATGCCACACAGGGAATTACATTCCAGATTTAAAGAAATGAGAGGATACAAAACATGAAAAGTATAGCAGGTTATTGTTCATACTTGTAAAGCACCTTATATCATTGGGAAAATAAAGAACAGTGCCTTAAAAGACAAAAAAAAAAAAAAGATCAAATCAGTCAATTCTGAGGGAAATCAACCCTGAATATGCATTGGAAAGACCTATGCTGAAGCTGAAGTTCCAATGTTTTGGCCACCTGATGTGAAGAGCCGACTTATTGGAAAAGACCCTGATTCTGGGGAAAACTGAAGGCAAAAGATAAAGGGGGCAAAAAAGGATGAGATGGTTAGAGAACATCACCAGCTCAAAGGACATGAATGTGAGCAAACTTCAGGAGATAGTGAAGGACAGAGGAGCCTGGTGACCTGCAGTTCACGGAGTCACAAACAGTTGGACACAACTTAGCAACTCAACAACAAGGAAGGTTTTGTGAGAATAGGAAGTTATTGGTTTTCCTCAATAATGTATCTCCAGCTTCTATAACAGTTGTCTGCATGTAATTGGTACTCATGAAATGTTTGCTGAGTACATAAACTAATCAATACTTATATTTTACCTAAAATTTGTTTTTTTATACCATTTCCCAGAAATTGGCGGTAAAAAAATCAATAAAAGTTTTCAATTGCATTGAAATTTCAGTGTGACCTGATATTTGTGTAAAGATTACCAATAAATGATGGGATGAGTAAGTTTCCAGTTACAAGATAAAACATTTCAAAAACTGACGAGTACTACAGAAGTCAGTACTACAGTTTCTCACTAATACACATAATAGAGGGTTGCTAAGACTATAGTGTTGGAAAAGACTCTTGAGAGTCCCTTGGACTGCAAGGAGATCCAACCAGTCTGGTAGGCTGCAGTCCATGGGGTCACTAGAGTGAGACACGACTGAGCGACTTCACTTTCACTTTTCCCTTTCATGCATTGGAGAAGGAAATGGCAACCCATTCCAGTGTTCTTGCCTGGAGAATCCCAGGGACAGGGGAGCTTGGTCTGCCGTCTGTGGGGTCGCACAGAGTTGGACATGACTGAAGCAACTTAGCAGCAGCAGCAAGACTATAGTGTTGGAGAAGACTCTTGAGAGTCCCTTGGACTGCAAGGAGATCCAACCAGTCCATCCTAAAGGAGATCAGTCCTGGGTGTTCATTGGAAGGACTGATGTTGAAGCTGAAACTCCAATACTTTGGCCACCTGATGCAAAGAGCTGACTCATTTGAAAAGATCCTGATGCTGGGAAAGACTGAGAGCAGGAGGAGAAGGGGACGGCAGAGGATGAGGTGGTTGGATGGCATCACCTACTGGGTTTGGGTTTGGACATGGACCACTGGACATGGGTTTGGGTGGACTCTGGGAGTTGGTGATGGACAGGGAGGCCTGGCGTGCTGTGGTTCATGGGGTCGCAAAGAGTTGGACACAACTGAGTGACTGAACTGAAGACTATATACGCTGTTGAAACAATAAAACATTTTAAACAAAAGTAGAAATCTGAGTAACAAAAAATTATCTAAAAATTTCCACATATACACAGGGCTTTGTTTTGTTTTGTTTTTTACAAATGTATCCTTTGTCTTGCTTTCCTTTGGGCCCGGTAAGAGTCCATTTATGTTGTTTATTTATTGAAAGAAAAAGCCAGTGCATTTGAATGCTAAAGTAAATGTAGCTGAAAGAACAGATTTGGATAAAGATGCTTCAGGCAAGAGATTAAACAGATTCAAACTTTGATTATTTATGTATCACTCATGTGACAGTTTTAATTTGGATTCGGCTTTATTGTATTTAGATAAATTCTATACCTTTGGTACTGACAGAAAAACACACACTATGCACACTGAATATCTTTAAGGGAGTGAGAGGGTTGAAAAACGTAATTTTTTTACTTTTATTGAATTTTCAGAGAGCCCTCCATAAATATAGGTGGTGCTACTTATATAACATGCCACAGTTATAGACTGTATTTCTGCAAGACAAACACCTAAGGAATTATCTGTTACTGTGAAATTAAAAAAAAAATTAGGCAATTTATTAAACAAGTATCAGTTTTTATATCCTGCATGTGTAAATTTAGCCTGTGTTTGATCTAGAGCAAAGCTTTTCACATTTTTACACATGACAGTTGCTTAACAACTATACTGAAACAAGTAGGTTGTTTTTTTTTTTTTTTTACTTTGAAAGAGTCCTCTTGAGTTGACGAAAAAAACAATGATCATTTAAGTTTTGATAAACAAATCATAATTATGAACAAACAGTTCAGAATTTGTCCCCATAAAATATATCTTCTTTGGCTCCTTTGGTGTCATTAGACTTCTCACAAAATAAGCTAGTGCCCTTGATTTCAAACAATTTTATTTAAAGGCCTAAGAAAAACATGGTTTCAGGCTCCCTAATTCTAATTAGCAGATATGAGTGAATTAAAAGAAGAAAGAATCAATAAAGTTGCAGATATATGATATGTAGAATATTAGAGGACACTTTTTTTGCTTATCCAAAATCCATTCTTTTCCCACTAGAACCTCAACCTTCTTTTTATTTTTTATTTTTTTTCAACCTTCTTTTTAAAGGCATCTTTCACTGTATAATATTTTTGGAGGCATCTAGAACTTTAATCTTCAGTTCAGTTCAGTTGCTCAGTCATGTCCAACTCCTTGTGACCCCATGAATTGCAGCATGCCAGGCCTCCCTGTCCATCACCAACTCCCGGAGTTCACTCAGACTCATGTCCATCGAGTCAGTGATGCCATCCAGCCATCTCATCCTCTGTCGTCCCATTTTCCTCCTGCCCCCGATCCCTCCCAGCATCAGAGTCTTTTCCAATGAGTCAACTCTTTGCATGAGGTGGCCAAAGTACTGGAGTTTCAGCTTTATCATCATTTCTTCCAAAGAACACCCAGGGCTGATCTCCTTTAGGATGGACTGGTTGGATCTCCTTGCAGTCTAAGGGACTCTCAAGAGTCTTCTCCAACACCACAGTTCAAAAGTATCAGTTCTTTGGTGCTCAGATGTCAAATTCTTAAGAGATGTGTGTCACGGTTATATGGGGGTGTTTAAAGGTACATTTCTCACAAAAGCAGCAGTGTTTGGTCTGTATTGTCAATGCACTGTGAATTCTATGCAGAAATTCAGAACTCCCTTGGTTTCTACCATTTTGTTTGTCTTTCATGTAAAGTTTTTCAGGCTCTTATTGATTTGGGACCTGAGATACATTTTGAATGGACTTTTGTCTTTACCTAAAATGACCAGTTGTTTTTTATGGCCTAAAAAAAAAAAACAAAAAAACTGACACAACTGTATATACATACTAAGTAGTAAATGCATAGGCATTTGTGGAATACATTTTTTGGTTATCATAGTATGGTTTATGTAAATTTATATTAAAAAGCAAATCAACTTCATTAAACATACGCTCTTTCTTATCAAAATAAGCCATTTCTCTTAGCTCAAGAATTATATATCACTTTGCTGTTCTTACAGTGCTTTCATGTACTTTATAGTATTTGGTGCTTACTGCAATCCCAGGAGATGGGCAGAAACAAATTTGTTAGAATCTAATGCAGATGCAGAAGCTAAGATTCAAAGAGGTTAAGTAAGATGCTCAAAGTCACCTGATGAATTTTTGTCAGAACTTGTGTTAAAACTAGGTCTTCTCCATTCAGAACTCTATATTTACTGTATTACTTCTGAGATAACAATCAATAACTATAGTCACTACTCTATTTTTCAGAATACTTCCTTCCATTGTTTAGCATTTAAATCTATTTCAGAGGAATCTCAAATGAGTGAATCACAGGTTAAGTTTGAAAGGGATTTTAGAGAAACTATTTCACCCTCTACTGCCATAGATGTTAAAGTGTATTCCTTGACATTGCTCCTATAACACTTCTAGAGTCAGAGGGCAATTTTATTAACTTGACAAAATATTATGTGAAAGTTCTATTTTACATGGATGAAGTACTTAGAGTTTGAGAGTAAAAATAAATGCAGAGTGTACTGTATTAGGTAGTGGATTATGAAGGAACATCAAAAATGATCCTACCTCACTTCAACCTCCTGAGTCAGCATTAAAAAAAAAAAAAAAAAAAAAAAAAACCAACAAATTCAACAAGAGAGTTTTATTTTCTATGTTCTATTCAGATATGTGCCAACATTTCCGGTCCTCACCTCTGGCTGCTGTCAAAGGTCTTACTCTTTGCAAGATGATATTCATTGTTTCAGAGGAAGGTATGGGGACTTACAAAAGTCTACAAGCAATAAATGCTGGAGAGGGTGTGGAGAAAAGGGAACCCTCTTACACTGTTGGTGGGAATGCAAACTAGTACAGCCACTATGGAGAACAGTATGGAGATTCCTCAAAAAACTGGGAATAGAACTGCCTTATGATCCAGCAATCCCACTGCTGGGCATACACACTGAGGAAACCAGAATTGAAAGAGACACGTGTACCTTAATGTTCATCGCAGCACTGTTTATAATAGCCAGGACATGGAATCAACCTAGATGTCCATCAGCAGATGAATGGATAAGAAAGCTGTGGTTCATATACACAATGGAGTATTACTCAGTCGTTAAAAAGAATATATTTGACTCAGTTCTAATGAGGTGGATGAAACTGGAGCCTATTATACAGAGTGAAGTAAGCCAGAAAGAAAAACACCAATACAGTATACTAATGCATATATATGGAATTTAGAAAGATGGTAACAATAACCCTGTATACGAGACAGCAAAAGAGACATTGATGTATAGAAAAGACTTTTGGACTTGGGGAGAGGGAGAGGGTGGGATGATTTGGGAGAATGGCATTGAAATATGTATAATATCATATTTGAAACAAGTTGCCAGTCCAGGTTCGATGCCTGATACCAGATGCCTGGGACTGGTGCACTGGGACGACCCAGAGGGATGGTATGGGGAGGGAGGAGGGAGGAGGGTTCAGGATGGGGAACACATGTATACATGTGGTGGATTCATTTTGATGTATGGCAAAACCAATACAATATTGTAAAGTTAAATAAAATAAAATTAAAAAAAAAACAATGATACAGTATTTCAGCGGTGTTTTACTACTGGTTAACAAGATTGAACTGTACTAGAAATCTTCTAGAGATACAATTAAGCCTAAGGTTTTGTTGAGGGAAGTAAGCGGTGGTGGCGGGCATTGCTTATTTTGTCTAAGAATAACATGGGTAAAAATTCTCTGATGAGGTGATGTTTGAGCACAGACTTCAAGGAAATGAAGCAGAAGGCCATGAGGAGCAGCACTGGCAGAGGAAAGAGAAGGGGCCATCTCTGACCAGAGAGCTTGCCTGACCTTTATGTGTAGGCTCAGCCAAAACCGTTCCAGCACTGTTGTCAAAACCCATTCTTTGGTCATTCACTTGGAGCTCTATTGTACCTGCTACCATGATTCAGGTGTGTTTTTGTTGCTCATTTATTTATTTATTTTTAAAGAGTCAGTGAAGATTTCTTCCATGTCACGGCCAGTGACTGGATCAAGCTATGCCAAAATTTTCACCTATCTAAAACATACCTGTTTGATAAGCTCTTGTCTGCTTTATACTGGATAATCAATTTCTCAGCCTTATAGCCTTACATGAGTGACCAAGATAGAGTAGTGAGCACCATCCACCTGTTTATTGATAGCCCTTGCCTGATACCTGGCTTCCCAATGTCTGTTTCCTTCCCAGAAGAAGCAACTGTTGATATGGAAGTGCTTTTTTTCCCCTAGCATCTCTCAACTTAAGAACAATATTCTGAATACAGTGGATGTAATATCATTAAGATGATGAAGCATCTGGGAAGCATGTCCTTGAAAAGTGGTTTGAGAAACTTGGAAACTCATCTTGGGAAACAGAACTCTAAACCAATATATATAAAAATCCTTTAAAATGTTTTGAAGATCAAGGCAGTCATTCCAGAAGCATAGTTCTTTATCTAGAGAAGGCACTCCTTCATAATGTTAGCAGCACTCTGAGTGCCTAGCCAAGTTTTAGATGGATAGACAGGTGAATGGATCTACATCATTAACATATTGCAGAACTTGCAAATAATCAGACCTTTCTGATAATATAATGGTCTGCTTCTTAAGTGAGTGGCTTCTTCTACCATAGAAAAGTTCATGAAGACATTGGATGACTGTTCTAAAAAGAAATAATAGACATTTTTGCACTGTGTGGAAAATCAGACTAGTTATTAGCTATAGGTTCTTAGAGATCAGTGGTCCCTGCCAACACAACACGGGGCACAAAGAAAAACTTCAGGTATACATTTTTGACTTGTTACTATAGCAACACAGTCTTTGATTTTAATTTTGGATAGAAATTTAACATCCCATGTGGCCTAAGAGAAGTTAATTACCTTTTCTGATCTTGATTTGCTTATTATAATAATTAAGGGTTTAAATAAAATAATTTCCAAAGTTGCATTTATTGCAAAATGGCATAACATGATTCTGTGAGTCAAGGAAATTCTCTGGAGAACTGGTGGTATTGTCTATTACATATGCACTTGGTGTAGCTATTTGGGTAAATAACCTGTCACTCACTATGGACAGAGGATGTGATGGTCAGATAGCATCACTAACTGAATGGACATGGGTTTGAACAAACTCCAGGAGATAGTGAAGGACAGAGAAGCCTGGTATGCTGCAGTTCATGGGGTCACAAAGAATTAGGCACGACTTAGCAACTGAACACCACTATGGACAGAGGATTGTTTTTCTAGAAGCTGTCTTTGGAGATTTCAGTTAGAAATGAAGACATGCCACACATTTTTTGATGGAGAGTTTAATACTCAGAACTATTTTGAAATCTTACAAAGTATTACTATTCTACCCAGGGTTATTAATATTGAAAATTTCCTTTCTCTGTGGTATAAGAATGATAAATGCCAATTATTGATTTTTTTTATTCCAAGTGCTCCATAAACATTATCACACCAAGCACCCTACCTACTTATGTGTCTACCTATGTATGTATGTATGTATGTGTGTATATATATATATATGAGTGTGTGTGTGTGTGTATGTGTGTATGTGTGTGTGTATCTATCTGTCTAACCTAGGAATTGATGCTATAATTTTCCCAGTTTTACTAATGAAGAAACTAAGATTTTTCAGAAAATGAATTATCTTCTCAACCAACTAGCAGTGCTAGGCTCTGATACCAGGTTTGTCTGAGTCCAAAGCCAAGGTACTTAATCTCTAAAATATTTCTGGATAGTTTAAATAGAGAAAATTTAGTAAGTACAGTATTTCAAATTTAGTCCCATCCTCTTGCATATACGGGCTTCCCTAGTAGCTCAGCTGATTAAAAAAATCCACCTGCAATGCAGGAGACCCTGGTTCAATTCCTGGGTCTGGAAGATCCCCTAGAGAAGGGATAGGCTACCCAGTCTAGTAATCTTAGGCTTCACTGGTGGTTCAACTGGTAAAGGATCCGCCTGCATGCAGGAGACCTGGGTTCAATCCCTGGGTTGGGAAGGTGCCCTGCAGAAGGGAAAGGCTTCCCACTCCAGTATTCTGGCCTGGAGAATTCCATGGTCTATAAAGTCCATGGGGTCACAAAGAGTCAGACACGACTGAGTGCCTTTCACGTTCACCTTTCTTTCATATACAGATAAATTGACCTCTTCTACCAAATTCACTCGGTGTCTTTCAATTTTGGTTCATATTGACTTTACAAAAATTATTTCTATTATATTTTTTTAAAGTTTCTCTTCAATTTCAAGAAATTTCTTTGTAGTTTTTTTCTTTATTGCACTTTTTTTCACATTTGCCTTTCCACACTACTTCATTTATAATATACATCTGTGATGTTCTTTTACTTTGTATAATTTTAAGTTTCCAATTCCAAATAACAAGTAAAGCAGCACTAAATTATAAGCTGTGTGGGTTTCTATCACTGTGTGAAAGGTATGTCATTTTTATACTTTTACCTTCCAAGCAACACAGATTGAACTATTCCTCATCAAAAGACTTCCTGTTCTTTCATATCTATTTTTGCATCTTTTCTGACACACTCTTGACATTCTTTTCATAATGCCATTAACCTTGACTCTGTTCTCTACCTGTTGCATAAGAACTTAGATATTCATGGCCAGCTAGAACATTAGCAGTATACAATATCAGAATGAAGATAATTAAAAAAAAATTATAAAAGGTAATTTTTGCCATAATGTAATATCGAGAATACAAATGGTTATCTCATTACTCAACAAATCTGAAATCATAAAGGTAACAATGTCAAAATAGTACCAGGAAAACAGTAAAATAAGAGAGCGAGCAAAAAATACTATATTTAATATAACTTTGAAAGCTTTAAATTTCCTAAGGACTCAATATTTTGCCTACAAGTCCTTACAAACTTTGATGAAGATGAACTATTCTTCATGAAACAGTGATTTTATAGCATTTTGTTTGTAGTGTACCTTGTGGTACTCTCCCCTCCAGTCCTCCTATCTCATTCCCTTGTATTGCTGCCAGTAACCACAACTCCATAGAGGTGGCCCATCACCGTTGAACCCAATCAGAGTCATCCTATTTTTCTTGCATAGTGGATCCCATGGCAAAAGGACTAGATCAACAACAAACATGTGACACAATTAAGTCCAGTGAGATCTAAGGACAAGGTAACCGAGGAATTCTGGAGGAGCCACTTCTTGTCCTTCTTAGAAAAAGAGAAAGTTTTCAGAAGCCAAGTATTTCTATTTTTGGAGGATGTGGAAGTGAACACTAGAATTGCTGTAGTCATCCTGCCCCCTGAGAGAAAGCCAGCCTCAGGAAAAGTTATTCCCACATAAAGCAAATAGAAATATACCAAGTCTGGAGCGTGTCCTGAAATGCATTTTCCACTTATGTGAGCCAGTCAAGCCTATTTCTTGTTAAGTCAGTTTGGATTGTGGTTTCTATTAATTAAACACACACATAAGGTGGCTCAGACAGTAAACAATCTGCCTGCAACGTGGGAGACCTGGGTTTGATTCCTGGGTCAGGAAGATCCCCTGGGGAAGGAAATGGCAACCCACTCAGTATTCTTGTCTGGAGAATTCCATGGACAGAGGAGCCTGGCGGACTCCTCTATGGTCCATGGGGTCGCAAAGATTCTGTTACAACGGATTGACTAACACTTTTACTTTTTCAGTGGGCCCTAATTGATATGTCAGCCTTTTTGTTTCTTAATTTACTTATTTTTTCAATAATATAGAAATGTATACAGGTATTATTATGATCAAATTGTGAAATCAAATAATTTAAATCATATCTCAATATTAGATGCTTTAGAAGAAACTAATCTACAGGGTTGTTTTAGGAAAGTAATAATATTGAACTTTGAGAGCCAAAGAAACCCTGAAAGATTATGTGTAAAATCTCTGAAATGTATAAAGCATACTAATAACAAAAGATAACCATTTCTCCTAAATTGCTAATACAGCAGAAAAGTGTTATTAAAGTCCTTGACTCACTTGTATTATTTTTCTTTATTGTTAATCCAAGCTCTCCTCATTAAGCTCCTAGTGACTTGATATGTTGGAGAAGACAATGGCACCCCACTCCATGGGGTCGCTAAGAGAAGGACACGACTGACAACTTCACTTTCACTTTTTACTTTCATGCATTGGAGAAGGAAATGGCAACCTACTCCGGTGTTCTTGGCTGGAGAATCCCAGGGACGGAGAAGCCTGGTGGGCTGCCGTCTATGGGATCACACAGAGTTGGACATGACTGAAGCGACTTAGCAGCAGCAGACTTGATATGTAAAACTCTCCAACAGCATTCTGTCTGATGTATAAAGTCAAACCCTGCTGTGTGGCTCTCAAGACCTTTCATAATCTGAGTTCTTTCTGCTCTCCTCCTCTACCTGCATATGTCAGGACTTTCCTACCTGCACCTGCAGCTCCAGACCCTTCACAGTTTTGCTGCTCCTCTCTTCCCCTTCTCCATATATTCCATCTTAGTTTTGCTTCTGTGCTTTTTGGCCAAACCCTCGTCTCCCCTCTCCAACAGCAGTACTCTTCTCTGTACATAAGCTCTACCACAGGACTTGGTTCTTTGTCCCTGATTATCTGTCATTGTGTATTCACCTCTAAAGCTTCAGTTGTCTCTGCGATTAGGTTGTCAGATCCTTGAGAGCAAGGAATGAGACTGATTTCTCTTGTAATTCACTAAAGCTTCAACTACTGTGTAGTTGAGTAGATATTAAATGAGTATGTATTTGATCAATTGACCTTGTGTTGGCTATTTGTCTTACAGACTGTTGCATGGATTCAGAAAAAGATTTTAATATCTGGATTGCCTTAGAACTGCCAGATATAGCAAATAAATATACAGGATGGCAAGTTAAATTTTACTTTCAAATAAATAACAAACTATTTAGTTTTAACATAAGTATATCCAATGCAATATTTGGGGTATAATTATACTAAAAAATGGCTTGTTTAGTAGTTTAAAATTTAAATTTTACTGGATGTCCTTTATTTCATCTGGAAATTCTAAATGGACCTGACCTAAAAAACAAAACAAAACAAAAAAACCCCAAAACTTTGTGTTTAATTTCTTAAGTTAGAGCTAAATATCACATTTATGAATTGTTTAACTTTATATAGTTTTGCCAGTCAAGTCCTATAGCACATGAAGTTCTCTGCATCATTTCATTTAGCAGTGGCAACACATAAATTAAGTATTCATTATGTAAAAGTCACCATGCATTCTCCTGTACAGGAAAACAAAAATGAATAAGATGCTTCCTCTGCCCTCAAGTAGTTTATAGCCTGGCAGAAGATACAGCTCATTTTAGTTCTGTCTCTACTTATGTGCAGTGTGGATGTTAATCCATATGGCCAAAATGTTTTTAGTCCTGACCCAACCCTCCTGGGCAAATATTCAAGATGACACTATACATTTAAGTTATCAAAAATGAAGAATATTTGCTTTGAAGTATATATTAAATAGCTCCTATCTCTGAAGTATTATATAAACACCATAATCCATCATCCTAAACGAAGATAATTTTCAAAAATTCTTTTGATAAGAACACTTTATTCTGCTTTTGATAATTAAGTTAGCTTTTATGATGCAGGGCTTCACTGATAGCTCAGTTGGTAAAGAATCTACCTGCAATGCAGGAGACCCTGGTTTGATTCCTGGGTCAGGAAGATCCACTGGAGAAGGGATAGGCTACTCACTCCAATATTCCTGGGCTTCCCTTGTGGCTCAGCTGGTAAAGAATATGCCTGCAATGTGGAAGACCTGAGTTTGATCCCTAGGTTGGGAAGATCTCCTGGAGAATGGAAAGGCTACCCATTCCAGTATTCTGGCCTGTAGAATTCCATGGACTCTACAGTCCATGGGGTTGCAAAGAATCATTGAGCAACTTTAACTTTGTGATGGAGGATTTTTTTTTTCTGGTTCTTGGATATTTAATATGCATTTTTTAGCATAAGCAATAGAAATGTATTGCATGACATTTTTTCTCTCTGAGCTATCATGTAAGTTCTTTACAGGTAGATGCCATGCCAGCTACTTAATCCGAGTCACTTATTTAGGTGAACGATAGGATCCAATGATTCAGATTTTATCTTTCTGCTGTGTGGCCTTGTCTGTTTTAGCTAATGTTTCCAATCTTTCCTGGTCATAGGCAGTGTGTGTTTATGTGTGTGCAAAATTTGATATTAGTTAAATTATTTTAGCTACATGATATTTATAAGTTATATGCCATATAAACTCAGTGATATTTGTTATAATCAAAGATTTCAAATTCCAGAAACAGCATGTTTTCCATAACAGTATCATTGATTTTTTGTGTGTATGTGTAAAAGCATTTCTTAGACTTAACATATAATTCAAGGCTTTAAAACAATGTTACCTTAACATACAATATACAAATTTTCAGTTCTGGAATAGAGAGCACCATATTTTCTCTTTCTTTTCTAAATATAAGCTATTGATCTCAATTCACCAATCTGTATTTTCTTGAAGTGTATGTTAAATTAAAATAAAAATGCATATCCCATAAAGTAATGATTTCCATGGTTATTAACATATCACAAGAAGTTACAAATGGAGTGGCATTAAAAGGTGATGAAACTATTGGGAAAAGTTATGCTAACTTGAGTGATTTGTCAATTACCTAGAGAGAAGGCTATAGTTAGCATTATCATTATGCCAAGTCTTTGGAGCTATGAAATACTCATTTAAAGTATGTGTTTTAGGTTGTCAAAAATTACCTTTGGTAGCTCTTCAATTTGATTGGCATCTAGGTAAAGCTCCTCTAATGTCCGTTCAAAGTTAAAAACCTCCTTTGGCACCTGCTGAAGGCTGCAGTGGGAGTAATCTAAAACTGAGATGATTTCCTCTTCACCTCGGAAGCATCGGCACGGCACCAGACGGCCAATGATTTTCCGCTTGGTGGTCATCTCCAGGCACTGCACTAGAGAAAAACAGAAAGAAAACAACAACTGCTTAACCACCAGCCTTGGAAGGCATTCTTAAAATATTTGAAGCTTAGAAATTTAATTATGAGTATATTTTATAATTATATAATGCTTTAAAAAAGTTTACATAATACATACATATGCATTATATCATTTAATCTGTAAACAGCTCTCAAAGGTATATAAGACAGATTTTTATTAACATTTAACAAATAAAGAAATGGATTCAGAAAGGGGCAGAGAGTTCCCATTGCCACACAGGTTTGGAATGGCAGAACTGGACCAGAACACAATCCTGACTTAGTGCAAGGCTTACACTCACGTTTGAAACATGGATCTATAATATAGATTTTTAAAATTTTATACTAATTGCAGTACAGGATAGAAACCTCCAGATTTGTTGGAAAAAATATATTTCCCTCATTTATCCAAAATGTTAATAGTCAAGTTTTACCCATAAGGTTTATGATTTCCTCTTTTTGACTCAAATTTATTCCATTAATCAATAATTATCTATTGAATAGTTAATGTGCTCTAGACATTCAGCTATGTCCTGGGGAAAGAGACATAAATTGAACAAACTCCCTGTTGGAGACAGCTGTATTGGTTATTCACTTCAGAATAAGAATCTGTACTTATGAATCCTTTTATTTTAATGGGAGAAAACAATCATGGCAGAAATTTCTGTGATGTCCTGACATGTCTTTCAGTAGATTAGCACCAACCAAATGTTATCGAAACTTGCATGAATTGGTATCATGGCATCTACCACACTTCATTAAAGCTATTGTTTTTCAAGTAATTTTTTTCCTAGACTCTAAGCCTCTTGAGGGTAGAAACTATTTTGTTAATTTTTACATTTGTCTTGGTTCTTGACATACAGTAGACAAGCAATAACCAATGTAAACTAAACAAATCAATTCATGAATGAACAGATGGATACATTTGAGAGTCTGTCCCCAACCACCATCAGATACTGGTAATTAGCTTGAAAATCTTCTCATTCTAACTAAAGGGTCACTCTCTCTGGAATGTCTCAGGATAAATGAATAGCATCTTCCTCAGAGCTACCAGGCACTAATCTCATTGCTTCCTAATTATGTGTACTATTTCCCCATGTACTAGGTGAGTTCTTGAAGGAGAGGATCTTGTCTTTTTCATCTTTGAATTCATAGTAACAGTACAGTTTGCCATCTGCAGAAACAGTATTGAATGAGCATCAACTTGAAACTTGCATTTTATTCACTGATTTTACTTATCAACATAAACCTGTTGCAGAAAAAGAAAGTAGCAATAGTTGACAAAAACAATGCAGTATTTTGTTTTGAAATGGCTTAGATTAAATCAAATTTGGAGGCAAATGAATAAAATATGCTTAAGAGATGATGAAAGTTCAGCCCAAAGCCACCTTTATTCTTCCTTTAACTTACGAAATTTATAAAATTATATTTTGGGGCAGGTTCATGAGTCAGCTCTTACATATGGTTATTTGTACATGGTAATTTGTAGAAGGTTTGTCTAAAAACATTAAAAAGTTGACCTTTCTTCTCCATTAGTTTCTATCTCTCAAAATCCTACATTTCTCACTTCTGGGAGCTTGAATCACAAGGTTTTGGAATTGTTATTTTACCTGACCTTACTTGAAAGCCCTGATTACAGGCTGATCTCTACACAGGATCCAGCATATATTAACAGCAAGTAAATGCATCTAATATCTGACACATACTAAACATTTGCTAGGTGCCTAGTATATGTCAAATATACTGACATATATATGACAGTATATACATGTCAGCTAGAACTTTATCACCTCCACTAGCTTTGTTTGTAGTGATGCTTCCTAAGACCCACTTGACTTGCACTCCAGGATGTCTGGACCTAGGTGAGTGATCACACTATCGTGGTTATCTGGGTCATTAATATCTTCTTTATATAGTTTTTCTGTGTATTCTTGCTACCTCTTCGAAATATCTTCTGCTTCTGTTAGGTCCATACCATTCCTGTCCTTTATTGAGCCCATCTTTGCATGAAATGTTCCCTTGGTATCTCTAATTTTCTTGAAGAGATCTTTAGTCTTTCCCATCCTATCATTTTCCTCTATTTCCTTTGCATTGATCACTTAGGAAGACTTTCTATCTCTCCTTGCAATTCTTTGGAAATCTGCGTTCAGATGGATTTATCTTTCCTTTTCTCCTTTGCTTTTCCTTCTCTTCTTTTCTCAGCTATTTGAAAGGCCTCCTCAGATAACCGTTTGCCTTTCTTTTTTTGGGGGATGGTTCTACTCTTTCTCATCTCAGTTCACTACCTCTAGAACCCATTGATGACTTTGGTATCTAATTTATAGATTATCTATCCATTGTAACTCCTTCCATTCCTGATTTATACTCCTTAGACATAATAGCTTTCAACTTTTCCACCCTAAATTTCTAAGAAACTTAATTGCAATGCTACTCCATGATTTTTCCCTTACAGATTTTTGCGATATAACATGGTGGTTTACCTTTCTTCTAACAAATTCTTACACAGTTATAACCAACCAAAATATATATATAGCAATTTTGTTTTAAATTAATAATACTTATTTTACTATAGCTATAAATATCACTATAATTTAATCACATTTTATTTCTTCTGCATCTTTTTATTTCTTAAAAAATTGCTTTATGTAGTTCTTTTTTTTATGTATCTTTCACTCATTCAAGTTGCTATCTCCTCTTCTCTTGGTATAGTGAAAAATGTGTCATTTACCCCAAGGATAATCCTTCAGGAGCACTCTACCTTCCTGTTTCTGTCTGGAGTGGTTCCTTTTCTAGATCATATATATATATATATATACACACATATATACAAGTGTGTATACATATATACACACACATATATATATGTGTATATATATGTATACACACATATAAATGTGTGTCTATGTATGTATGTGTGTGTATGTACGTGTGTGTGTGTGTGTGTGTGTGCGTTTGATCGTGGAATATCTCTTCATTGTCATTCTGTAAATTTTACATTTCCTTCTTCTGTTTTATTCTTATTTCTTGAAACCCTTGTCTTTTTCTTTCTAGACTTATTGGACTATAACATTCAATGGTGAAATATAACATCCAGTAACTCATTGAGAGAGAATATACAGCAGGAACATGCTTTAGACCTCTGCATATATGATCATGGTTTCATTTCACCTACAAATAAATTTAAAGCTTGGTCGGATATACACTTCTAGGTCAGAAGTAATTTTCTTCACAAATTTGAAGTCATTTTTAATATATTATTTTCTAGCTTTTAAGGTTGTTGTCAGGAAATCTAACTCCATTACTATTCAAATTCCTGTTTTACGCCCACTTTCCCCTCTGCCAGAACATTTTAGAACTTTTATCTTAGTCTTTTGAAATTTCACCACCATGTGCTTTGGTATGTTTTTATTCATTTGCTAGGGGACTCAATGGGCCCTTTCACTTGGAAAGCACTTATCCTTCCCTTGTTAAATTTTCTAATATTTTTTTTAATTGAGAATTTCCTCCTCTTCATTGTTTTTATTTTCTTTTTATGCCATCCTGATTAATTGAACCTACTTCTTAGAATTACCTGGTAATTCAATTATTTTTTCTTTTGTAATTTTCGTGCCTTTGTCTTTTTATTTTATTTTCTGAGAGATTGTCTCAACTTCTTCTAAATCCATCTCCTGCATTATCTTTTATCAGGTAACATATTCATACTGTCCAAAAATTATTTATTCCTTCTTAAATCATGCTCCTTTTTCACAGTGAAAGTGAAAGTGAAGTTATTCAATTGTGTCTGACTCTGTGACCCTGTGGACTGTAGCCTATCAGGCTCCTCCCTCCATGGGATTCTCCAGGTAAGAATACTGGAGTGGGTTGCCATTTCCTTCTCCAGGGGATCTTCCCGACCCGGGATCTTCCTTCTCCAGGGGATCGAACCTGGGTCTCTCGCATTGCAGGCAGATGCTTTAACCTCTGAGCCACCAGGGAAAATTCCTTTTTCATAGTATCATGATTCTATTTCAGGTTGCCATATCACTTTCATTTCTCTCAGAAGATATCATTGTTAAGTTGCTAAGGCAAGCCTGAATCTTTGCAACCCTATGGACTGAAGAATGCCAGGCTTCTCTGTCCTTCACTATCTCCTGGAGTTTGCTCAAATTCATGTTCACTGAGTTGGTGATGCTATCTAATCATCTCATCCTCTCTCACTCCCTTCTCCTCCTGTCTTCAGTCATTCCCAGCATCAGAGTCTCTTCCAGTGATTTGGATCTTTGCATCAGGTACCCAAAGATGTGGAGCTTCAGCTTCAGCATCAGTCCTTCCCATGCATATTTAGAGTTGATATCCTTTAGGATTGATTGGCTTGATGTCCTTCCAGTTGAAAGGACTCTCAAGAGTCTTCTCCAGCACCACAATTTGATGGACTTTTTTGGGTGTGTGCCTTTTCCCCCTTGCTCCTTGCATTTATTCTGAGTTCTATTTTCTGTTTGTTTATTTTGGTCTTAATATTTCATGATAGAGGTTTTTCACAAGTATCTGGTGATCCCTGGCTGTCCTTCAGTTTTGAAGAGTGACTTACCACAGAGCTAATTGGAAGCTTTGTATGCATAATAGGTTTCACTGCAGGATGAATGGCAGTAAGTCAAAGAATGTTCTGGTCTTCTGCCTGAGGCATAACTATGCAGTTTTGTAAATAAGGATCTAAGTCAGTTTTTCTATTTTCACTACTAAGTTTCTCCAGTTCTTTGTCTGGTACTTGTCTCCAAGAGTCTCAAGGAGAGCTATGAAGCAAATTAATTTTTGTATCTCTTTGTGGAGAAGGATATGGCAACCCATTCCAGTCTTGCCTGGAGAATCCTGTGGACGGAGGACCCTGGTGGGCTGCCGTCTACGGGGCCGCATAGAGTCAGACACGACTGAAGCGACTTAGCATACATGCATGCGTGTGGGTATATTATAATGTAGCTGACAATGTACTTTTTATAGAGATAAATATAAACTACATTGTCTTTCTCTGTCTTCTTAAAATTTGTTGAAATCTCTTATCTCTTGGTGTTTTTTCTTCAATTTTCTTTCTCCTTGTGAGTATATGCATTTAAAATTTTCTTTTAGTTTGGTGGAATTTTGGTTGTAAGTTCAACTCAAGGTAAGTGGGAGATTAACTTCCATGTTTAAAAGAAAGTTTTCCTTTCTTTAATCCCTTTCATATTTTTAATTCCTTCTTATCTGACCTACTAGGAGCATTGGACTAGAACTACATTTTTCTTTCATAAACACTCTCTTCCTCTCTCTCCCCTGACTTCACACTCTTCTGACTTTTATCCTTCTGCTTAGGTTTCTCAATTTCAGTCTTTTAAGATCCATCTTCTCTTCCAAACATTGACATTGAAAATATTAGAGTTATTCCCCAGCTAGTCTTGTTGCCCTTTTAATTGTATGCTCTCTCCCTTTCAGTCTTCATAATCTCACTCACCTTTCCCAACTCTTTTCGTTTAACTTTGATGAGTGATTGCTATGAAGTTTTTCAAATTTCTACTCAGATTTAGTTCCCTCATCATTTCTACTTTGTGTTTTATGAACATCTCAAACATAACAATGTTCAAAATTGAAGTGATGCTTTTCAAAGTTATGAGTCTATCATCATGGTCAAGAATTTAGACTCTGAAGCCAATCCCTTGGCTGTATGACTCGAAGCACATATTTAAGCTCTATCTGTTTAGTCATCTCTAAAAGCAGAGTATATATCAAGCTTGTAGAATTGCATCATCTAGTTTTAAGTATTCACTAAGTGTTCTGCCCAAACCTCCTCTTCCTGTGTTCGCAGTCTCAGAGAACAGCCACACAGTTCACCTAGTTTCTCAAGATAGAAAGCTTAGCAATATCTGTGACTCCGCTCATTCTCTCACTTTCCACATCCAACAGTCACCAAGTCAGAATCCTTCAATACCTAAAACTTATCTTGATTCAGGAATATTTTTCTTCATTTCAACTCCCCAGCAATGTTGTTCAATTATTATCTCCTGCCTATGTACCTGTCTCTCTCACTCTATTTTTCTCCCACCACAGTGAAGCTGGGATGACCTTTTAAAAACACAAATATTATGTCACCTTCTTACTTCAAATACTTCAATGTCTCCTCTCTGCTTTCCAGACAAAGTCAAAAGTTTTTTTACTGTGGCTTGCAAGTATGATATTGTCCTCTGGACTGACTGCCTCCCTCCACTCTCAGATCCAGTGCTCTGCTCTGCCTGGTCAGGTGCTACTCTTCTCCTTGTTTTCGGTGGTCTTTGTAATCGTGGCTTCTTTTGCCATGATCAGGACTACCTGATCTTTTTTCCCATGAGGGTCTTCATAAATAGCTCTGCTTTTGCTCAGGGCACATTTCTTTGCTCTTTTCTAAAAATTTATTTAGAAATTTTATTTAATATGTTTATTCAATATTGAATATTCTCTTTATTCAATATGTTCCAACTGTATCCTCTTCTCTATATGTTCCAACTGTATGCTGCAATACCTTTTGATCACATTTTGATTACTTATTCAAATAAATCTTGTTCACTAGATTGACACCTCTGTAAGGAGAGGGACCATGTCTAGCCTTTCAACAATATGTATTTCTAGTAACTTTAGTATTGAATATCTGGTTCAGAGTAGGTACTTTAAAAACTAACTGTATTAGTGAAAGAATATGAGAACTAAAGATGATTATAATGACTTTTATTTACATAGCTTTGGAAAATTTCAAAACAATTTATAATCTATTATCTTGTTTTATCAAGACAAATAGACATCCATATATTATTGTATTTCAGTAATAAACTAATCAAGGTTTAGTGAGTTTGTGATGTGCATAAGGTCACACACAGAGTAATTAGTAAACTGAGATTAGATCTCATTTTTTCTGACCCCAAAGCCCCTGTTTTTTCCCCATTAGCAGACAATGCATTGCATTCATGGTGATATTTAGAAAGCAATATTTGAAAACTTATCAAACATGAATTTATCAGTAGTTTTACCACACACATACACACACACATTTGATGGTTATTTACACACAGAATACTTCATAGGTACAAACAGAATGAAGGGGTAGCAGTGAGGGAAATAATTTTGCTCTCTTTTATCTGATGATAAAGAGTTTAAGCTTTTTGAATGTCAAAAGTATGGAAATATCATAAGGTACGATGAAAAAAGTGTTTCAGGAATTGAGTAGGTCATAACACACAAGGAAGCACATAAATGTTACACACATGACATACAGAAGCATCATTTGCTTTCTTCCTGAAACACGACCATTGCCTGGTAACTATAGAAGGAAGTGTGCAGCTTCACATCTAGTATATGGACTTTGACTCAGAAGCAACCTGATTTCTGTTTTACTGCATACCCTTAGGAAATATCCCAAGGAGGGATTTTTAGATTTTTAGGTTTTCAAAGGGACTTAAAAAGGCAATAGAAAAATATTAATCTCTTCCTGTTAATATCCTTCCAATAAATTCCATAAATCAAAGTTAAGAGTATTATTTTTTTAGATTCTCACTGCATAGATTATTTTCTCTCTTGAAACTTATTTTTTAAAATCTAAATAGAAGAGCTAAAGGGAATTTTTTTACAACCAAAGCATACAGCCAACCGTCTCCCTATCAACACTCTCTGAATCAAATGCATTTAAATAGCAGTGCTCACTAACACAGGCTAAACTAGCTGAAGAAGCAGAAAGACTCATCTTGATATATTCCTCAAATCCTTCTCTATTCATAATTTAAACCAAAGAGAATTTCAACCATTTGAGAATTATGCCTGCAGAGGTTGACTCAAGTAATAAGAATATGTGTATCAAAACATCTGATTTTCAGTACCTTTGCATTCTCTAGGATTTTTAGACTGATTATGCCAATTTTATTCAATTTAAGTCTGAATTTGGCAATAAGGAGTCATGATCTGAGCCGCAGTCAGCTCCTGGTCTTGTTTTTGCTGACTGTATAGAGCTTCTCCATCTTTGGCTGCAAAGGATATAATCAATCTGATTTCACTGTTGACTATATGGTGATGTCCATGTGTAGAGACTTCTCTTGTGTTGTTGGAAGAGGGTGTTTGCTAAGACCAGTGTGTTCTCTTGGCAAAAATGCTATTAGCCTTTGCCCTGCTTCATTCTGTACTCCAAGGCCAAACTTGCCTATTACTCCAGGTGTTTCTTGACTTCCTACTTTTGCATTCCAGTCCCCTATAATGAAAAGGATATCTTTTGGGGGTGTTAGTTCTAGAAGGTCTTGTAGGTCTTCATAGAACCGTTCAACTTCAGCTTCTTCAGTGTTACTGGTTGGGGCGTAGACTTGGATTACCATGATAATGAGTGGTTTGCCTTGGAAACGAATAGAGATCATTGTGTCGTTTTTGAGACTGCATTTCAGACTCTCTTGTTGACTATGATGGCTACTCCATTTCTTCTAAGGGATTCCTGCCCACAGTAGTAGATATAATAGTCATCTGAGTTAAATTAACCATTCCAGTCCATCTTAGTTTGCTGATTCCTAGAATGTCTATGTTAACTCTTGCCATCTCCTGTTTGACCACTTTCAATTTGCCTTGATTCATGGACCTAACATTCAAAGTTCCTATGCAATATTGCTCTTTATAGCATCAAACCTTGCTTCTATCACCAGTCCCATCAACAACTGGGTGTTGTTTTTGCTTTGGCTCCATCCTTTCATTCTTTCTGGAGTTATTTCTCCACTGATCTCCAGTAGCATATTGGGCACCTACTGACCTGGGGAGTTCATCTTTCAATGTCCTAACTTTTGGCTTTCGTACTGTTCATGGGGTTCTCCAGCAAAAATACTGAAGTGGTTTGCCATTCCCTTCTCCAGTGGACCATATTCTGTCAGACCTCTCCACCATGAGCCATCTGTCTTGGGTGGCCCCACATGGGATGGCTCAGTTTCATTGAGCTAGAGAAGGCTATAGCTCAGATTGGCTGTGATCAGATTGGCTGATCTCCAAGTCAGGCTTCAGCAATAAGTGAACCATGAACTTCCAATGTTCAAACTGGTTTTAAAAAAGGCAGAAGAACCAGAGATCAAATTGCCAACATCCACTGGATCATCGAAAAAGCAAGAGAGTTCCAGAAAAATATCTATTTCTGCTTTATAGACTATGTTAAAGCCTTTGACTGTGTGGATCACAGTAAACTGTGGAAACTTCTTAAAGAGATGGGAATACCGGATCACCTGACCTGCCTTTTGAGAAACCTGTATACAGGTCAGGAAGCAACAGTTAGAACTGGACATCATGGAACAACAGACTGGTTCCAAATAGGAAAAGGAGTATGTCAAGGCTGTATATTGTCACCCTGCTTATTTAACTTATATGCAGAGTACATCATGAGAAACACTGGGCTAGAGGAAGCACAACCTGGAATCAAGATTGCTGGGAGAAATATCAATAACCTCAGATATGCAGATGACACCACCCTTATGGCAGAAAGTGAAGAAGAACTAAAGAGCCTCTCAATAGAAGTGAAAGAGGAGAGTGAAAAAGTTGGCTTAAAGTTCAACATTCAGAAAACAAAGATCATGGCATCTGGTCCTATTACTTCATGGCAAATAGTTGGGAAAATGATGGAAACAGAGGCTGACTTTATTTTTGGGGGCTCCAAAATCACTGCAGATGGTAATTGCAGCCATGAAATTAAAGGACGCTTGCTCCTTGGAAGGAAAGTTATGACCAACCTAGATAGCATATTAAAAAGCAGAGACATTACTTTGCCCACAAAGGTACATCTAGTCAAGGCTATGGCTTTTCCAGTAGTCATGTATGGATGTGAGAGTTGGACTATGAAGAAAGCTGAGGGCTGAAAAATTGATGCTTTTGAACTGTGTTGTTGGAGAAGACTCTTGAGAGTCCCTTGGATTGCAAGGAGATCCAACTAGTCCATCCTAGAGGAGACCAGTCCTGGGTGTTCATTGGAGGGACTGATGTTGAAGCTGAAACTCCAATACTTTGGCCACCTGATGCGGAGAGCTGACTCATTTGAAAAGACCCTGATGCTTGCAAAGATTGAGGGCAGGAGGAGAAGGGGATGACAGTGGATGAGATGGTTGTATGGCATAACTGACACAATGGACATGTGTTTGGGTGGACTCTGGGAATTGGTGATGGACAGGGAGGCCTGGCGTGCTGCGATTCATGAGGTCACAAAGAGTCGGATACGACTGAGTGACTGAACTGAACTGATGCCAATTTTATCTTTGCTTAATATTTCATCCCTGGAAAGTTAAAAGGACAATAGCAAGTTCAATCTTTCCAAGATTTCTTGTGATAAATACTCTGGCTGTCCTCATCAGTTGGCACATTCTTACATTTTTCAAATGACAAATGTTTCTAATTTAGTCACTGAGAAATCCTTTGCCACAGGAATATGGAAAGCTGCCAATCTCTCTCCATGTCCTACTTGAAGAAACATCTTTAAAACCATTACTTCACCTGAAGTAGTCTCTGAAACTCCCTCATCAAGGCAGCATACGTGGTGATTCATGGACTCCAAGTGGAGCATCTGAGGCTTGTTTGTTTTTTGATTGTTCACACACTCACATTTCAAAAATACTCAAATTGCATGGGTTTGTTTTCATCTTATCATTACAATATCTGAAAGCCTGCAAGTGTTATCCACAATTTGATTTGCTATCATTACAAGGAAACCAGTATGTCTTCAAGATCAGAGGACTGTTATTAAGATAAACACATTTATGGTCTTTAATGCTGATATTACCACATCAGCAATCAAAACAAGAAATCAAGAAGGAAAGGATGATGCCTGCTACTAAGAAAAGGCTTTTTAAATACTTCTAATTCAGCTTTTAGGCAAGTGACTTGTTTTAAGACTAGCAGTGCTTCCATTGTCTTTCCTCACATATTTCTCTGGAATTTGCATCCACCGAGCAGAATGTCGCTTTCTACAAATGACTCATAATATATACCATCAGCTCTGATTTAGTTTCTAACTGCTTAATGAGTTACCTATTTTTAAATTCAATTGAACTGTTCTAAAGCAGAACTTGAAAATATTTGCTAAGCTCCTACTCTGTACCAGACATTGTGCTTTCGTTCTTGATTTCGTGCTTTGGCTAATAGTGTTTTAATTCTCTTAATGCTGTTCCTTGGAGTCATCTTTTACTTCTCCTTTCTTTCCTTCTATATTAGACATTCAATGTCTTCTGTTTCCTTTCTTTACCGTTCAGTCAATCTAGTTCAGACTCAGCATCTCTTAGTAGTACTGCCCAAAGCAATATGGTACAAAAGTATATTATTTTCAGACATCCTTCCTTTACAATAATTTATTCAGCAAATTAAATGTCTACAATGTGTTAGGCACTGGGTTATATGATAGGAAGAACCAGTGAGCAAAGAGCTACATTCCCTGCTCTAAGGAATTTCCTAGATAGTGAGAGAGATAAATATTGAACAAAAAAATTAAGCAAATAAATCCATATTTGTACATTATAATAACTGCTATAAAAGAAAATATTAGAGATTTATCAGTTTTATATATTTACACATAACATAGCTTGATTAATCCCCTTAAATGTATGTACATTCCCCAGTTCTAAAAGCTTCACTGAGTATATTTTTAAATAGAAGTATTTCCCAGTTCATATCATCAGGTCATACATTCTTCTAAGACATAAGCAAGCTGTGTTAGCAAATTGAGGCCTAAGAGTTCTTCAGGATAAAGAGATAAGCTTCTTTTTATTAGTGTTTCCTAAACTGCTTAAAATTTAAAACATATGAAATGTTACAGTTTATCAACATAATTAGTCTTCTAAATCACACATTTTAGGAAAGGCTCCAACAAAGATCCTCCAACAAGATTCTTTAGCTTGATAGTCAGGCTCTTTATCTAACTTTTCAGCTATTTTATCTCGTACTTTCAAGTCTATGTTATATCTTACACCATCATTCAGTTCAGTCTCTCAGTCATGTCCAACTCTTTGCGACCCCATGGACTGCAGCATGCCATGCTTCCATGTCCATTACTAACTCTCGGTGCTTACTCAAACTCATGTCCATCGAGTCGCTGATTCCATCCAACCATCTCATCCTCTGTCATCCCCTTCTCCTCTCCCTTCAATCTTTCCCAGCACCAGGGTCTTTTACAATAAGTCAGTTCTTAATGTCAGGTGGCCAGAGTATTGGAATTTCAGCTTCAGCATCAGTCCTTCCGACGAATATTCAGGACTAATTAACTTTAGGATGGACTGGTTGGATCTCCTTGTAGTCCAAGGGACTTTCAAAAATCTTCTCCAACACCACAGTTCAAAAGCGTTAATTCTTCAGTGCTTAGTTTCTTTATAGTCCAACTCTCACGTCCATACATGACCACTGTAAAAACCATAACTTTGACTAGATGGACCTTTGTTGGCAAATTAATGTCTCTGCTTTTTAATATGCTATCTAGGTTGATCAAAACTTTCCTTCCAAGGAGCAAGCATCCTTTAATTTCAAGGCTGCAGTCACCAGCTGCAGTGATTTTGGAACCCCCTAAAATAAAGTCTCTCACTACTTCCATTGCTTCTCCATTTTCCATGAAGTGATGGGACCGGATGCCATTATCTTAGTTTTCTGAATGTTGAGTTTTAAGCCAACATTTTCAGTCTCCTCTTTCACTTTCAGCAAGAGGCTCTTCAGTTCTTCTTCACTTTCTGTCATAAGGGAGGTGTCCTCTGCATATCTGAGGTTATTGATATTTCTCCCGGCAATCCTGATTCCAGCTTGTGCTTCCTCCAGCCCAGCATCTCACATAATGCACTCTGCATATAAGTTAAATAAGCAGGGTTACAATATACAACCCTGACGTACTCTTTTCCCAATTTAGAACCAGTCTGTTGTTTCATGTGCAGTTCTAACTGTTGCTTCTTTACTGGCATACAGATTTCTCAGGAGGTAGGTCAGGTGGTCTGGTATTCCCATCCTTTTAAGAATTTTCCACAGTTTATTGTGATCCACACAATCAAAGGTTTTGGCATAGTCAATAAAGCAGAAATAGATGTTTATGGTATTACCATAGGGTAGTAGGATTGATACACTGATCCATTTTCTTCTATGTCACTCCTGCTACTCTATGGTAATACCATTCTATCTTTATATTGAATAATTTTATCTTTGGTTATTATAATTTGTTTGCAGGTCTTTCAACATCACAGTAGTTTATTTCTCCATCTGGTAACACACATTGCTTGTGCTCTGATAGAAAAGAGATCCTCAGATATTGAATTTGGATCACTTATGAAGCTCAATTTTTTCTTTTTAAAGTCTTCTCTAACTGTTCCAGCCTATAAATAATGCCGCTTGCCAGGTCTTCCTCCTCTTCCTTACTATTATTATTATCATCTTAGCACTAACTAAAGAATATCACCATAAGGATTACAGAATCAACCCTTAAAAACATCTCAAGAGGAGGTTTGTATTGAGTAGTGGCAGTTATGAGCTTATTCAAAAATCTCTCTTTGGAACTTCCCTGGTGGTTTAGTAGTTAAGAGTTGGGAACTAGTGCCCTGACCATGGAACTAGAACCAAATAAGTTAACAACAACCAGAACAAAAAACCCCAACATTCTCCATATTGTATCACATAGGTGAATAACAATATTTTAATAATTCTGTCCTTCCTCCATACATCCTTTCCTAGAATTTTTATCTACTGACTTACTTAAATATGTAAATATGATTATAGAGGACAGTAGAAATCAAACTTCAGTTTTAGCTTAAAATAACCCAAGTTCCTGAAAAAGTTCTAATTCTGTAATAAAATGTTACAGTTCTGTTTCTTGAAGAACTTTGCTTTCGGGCAAATTTTCAATATTTGCTCTAACTGTCCTGAACCATGTGAACCTGAGCCATGAGCAGTATGAAGTAACACATTTTTAAGTGTTAAGGTATTCTCAAAGATTTAACTTTCAAAAGGTAGTAATCTAAAGTAATGAGTCTTGGAATAACATTGGAAGTCTTGTTTATATAGAGATACAGAATAAGAAAATGGGAGAGAAATAGTCAGATATCAGATCAGATCAGATCAGTCGCTCAGTCGTGTCTGACTCTTTGCGACCCCATGAACCGCAGCACGCCAGGCCTCCCTATCCATCACCAGCTCTCAGAGTTCACTCAGACTCACGTCCATTGAGTCAGTGATGCCATCCAGCCATCTCATCCTCTGTCGTCCCCTTCTCCTCCTGCCCCCAATCCCTCCCAGCATCAGAGTCTTTTCCAGTGAGTCAACTCTTCGCATGAGGTGGCCAAAATACTGGAGTGTCAGCTTTAGCATCATTCCTTCCAAAGAAATCCCAGGGCCGATCTCCTTCAGAATGGACCGGTTGGATCTCCTTGCAGTCCAAGGGGCTCTCAAGAGTCTTCTCCAACACCACAGTTCAAAAGCATCAATTTTTTGGCACTCAGCCTTCTTCACAGTCCAGCTCTCACATCCATACATGACCACAGGAAAGACCATAGCCTTGACTAGGCGAACCTTTATTGGCAAAGTGATGTCTCTGCTTTTGAATATGCTATCTAGGTTGGTCATAACTTTCCTTCCAAGGAGTAAGCGTCTTTTAATTTCATGGCTGCAGTCACCATCTGCAGTGATTTTGGAGCCCAGAAAAATAAAGTCTGACACTGTTTCCACTGTTTCTCCATCTATCTCCCATGTAGTGATGGGACCAGATGCCATGATCTTCGTCTTCTGAATGTTGAGCTTTAAGCCATATAGGCAATTCAATTAATAGTATCTTAGGTTTGGTTACAACCTTAGTCTAATCACTTATCTCATCCTTGAATGAATTACTTAGATGACAGTCTTATAGCTTGATATCTCTTGAGATATTTTTATTTTATGGTATAAGATAATTATTTATGTTCCTGATGACTAATTATGAAAAAGATCAATTAGTCAGCATGATTTATTGAGAAGCCAGAGATACATATAGTACATTTAGAAGTAGTTTAATGAAATATTTTATTTAATAAAAATTGGAGAACATGATGCTTAATATTTATTTTTGTCAAAATTTCACCTTATGTGAAACACTTTATTCTACACCTTCTTCCAAAGATTTGAGTAGGAGCTTCAGAGGGAGCCAGTAAGAGACCATTTTACATGCAGTTGTCTCAGCTAAAGGATCTCTTGCCTTTTGTGAAGTGGCACAATGTCAATATGGTGCCCTTCACAAGACATGATGCAACATACATCTTTTCAATCTGATATAAACAACTTTGAGAAAGCATATGAAAATGGTATTTCATGCTGCTTTATATTCATTCTTTAATCACAAGTATAGATAACTTCTGATATTATCTCTGTTTATTAATATTTTAATTAATGCTCATGATGGTGGTACTTATGCCTTTAGGCTAGTTAGAGCAAATGTTGAAAATTTGAACTAAATAAACAGGGCTTTTGGTAATAATCTTTTAATCAATTAAGTTTCTTTGGATTTAAATTTAGGCAGTTACTTTATAATTGGAAAGATTTTAGGAGACTCATGAAACATGTAAGCCTGCTTGAGGTCACCCTTGGGCTGAAAGAAATGTTAAAATAAAAGAAAATTAATTTTAAAAGCTTTCTGCAAGGAAGTTAATGGCATGTAAGAATGCACTCATAGATTTAATAATTGCTAAATGACAAAATTATGGAAGCTTAATATGGAAGAATCAGAGGCTCATTTTAAAACTGAAATATTTTGTTACGATTCTGAATTATTTTCATTGTTAGTTTCTGATATGAGATTAAAAGAATAATTTCAAACAAGAATTTAAAACATCCTGAGTATTTAAATACTTATCTTTATTCATTTTATAGGTAATAAATATTATATATGAAGTTTTTTGGTTTATATTCTTACTGAACTTAATAATTTAGATGACGACAAAAGGCAACAGGTTTTGAGAGAATTAAGAGAATAAAATCAGGAGCAAAGTTTTGGAAATAGAATTGACAGAAGCCTAAAGAAGGCAGGTGAGATCTCTGAATGAATAGAGCATGTTGAACTAATACGGTCTGCTGGTAGATAGAATAAACTTCAAAAGGACAACATGTTACCAGAGTAATCACTTTTAAAATTCAAATCTGAACATGTAAAACTCTTTTAAGGCTTCCTGCTACCTCACCATGAATTCTGTATGATCCTCTGCCAAGACTTCAGTCTCCTCCTGGACCATACTCATACCTTATCTTACATGTCTTCTTGTCTTTGCCTTGCCTGATCTTCTCATGAACCATCTTACCTGCTTATCTCTCCTCATTACCCTTCTTTATCTTTTTTTTAAACTAAATTCAAGGATTATCCTTGTAGAAAACTCTTCCTCTATTATCCCTATTACAGGTGAATTGTGTCTTCCCCAAATTCATGTGCTGAAGTTTAACAATTAGTGCCTCAGAATGTGAACCCTTTGAAAACGGAGCTGCTGCAGTATAATTAGTTAAGATGAAGTCCAGCCATTGTAGGATAGGCCCTACTCCAGTATGACTAGTATTCTTAGAAGAATAATGCACGTGAAGAAAGAGACACATATAGAAGGAAAATGTAGAGAGACATGGAGAAGATGTCCATCTATAAGCCAAGGAGAGAGTCCTGGAACAGGTCTTCTCTCAGTCTTCAGAAGGAACCTTGAGTAGTCCTATGCTCCAGCATTATGAGACAATGAATTCCTGCTGGGTGGGCCACCCAATTTGTGATCTTTGTTATAGCAGCCTTAGCAAACTAATAGAACCTCTTTCTTCAGCTTCCAAGCAAAAGTTAAGTATCTCTTCTTCAGCATCTATAAAACCCAGGATCCAATTTGACAAAGACTTATTAAAACTGTTTCCTTGTGAATCTCTTGAAGTAGTATCAATTAGACCATGAACTCTCTCTTCTTCTGTTTGTTCTCTTAGTCTAAGGCAGACATGCAGTGTGAAATTCTCTTTTGTACAGATTAATGAATAGAGGGAAAGAAGGAAATTTTGTTTGGCCTTAGATTCACCAACTTGTTTGAAAAGTGAAAGCTGCTCCATCATGTCTGACTCTTTGCGACCCCATGATCTATAGGGTCCATGGAATACTTCAGGCCAGAATACTGGAGTGGGTAACCTTCTAGATTCCCTTCTCCAGGGGATCTTCCCAACCCAGAGACTGAACCCAAGTCTTGTACTTTGCAGGCAGATTATTTACCAGCTGAGCTACCAGGGGAGCCTTGAAGATTTAAAAACTGCAATTTCAGATGCAAGTAAAAAAAAGTATAAATTAGATATTCTGAAGAACAATATGTGTGATATTACAGAATGAATAAAATGAATAGGCAATCCCTTTCTTTCTCATAAATAAACATCCTAGAAAATAAATGACTCTTAATGTCTTTAATCCAGCTTCCCAGGTGGTGCTAGTGGTAAAGAATCTGTCTGCCAATGCAGGAGAAACAAGAGATGCGGATTGGAACCCTGGGTAAGGAAGATCACTTGGAGAAGAGAATGGTAACCGACTCCAGTATTCTTGTCTGTAAAATCCCATGGACAGAGGAGCATGGTAGGCTATAGTCCATGGGGCTACAGAGTTGGACATGACTGAGCAAATATCTTTAATCATCACACATGGGGAATACAATAAATTACTTGAATCTAACAATTTAACCGACTCAATGGACATGTGTTTGGGTAAACTCTGGGAGTTGGTGATGGACAGGGAGGCCTGGTGTGCTGCAGTTTATGGGGTAGTTGCAAAGAGTCAGGCACAACTGAGTGACTGAACTGAACTAAACTGAACAATTAACCCAAAGAGTTAAAGATTTCAAAAGTGTCTTGAAATGGTGATATGATGATATATGTAAATGATGGGTATATCTTGTTCAAAAGAAGTGGTTCTAAAAGAAAAAAAGAAACTGCTCTATGTCAGTATGGATATCTTAAGTGGATAGTTGAAGCAAACTGAAGAACATTTGAGAGAAGATAAAAATAGAAATTACATTACCTTAGAAAATATCCTATTAACCTTCAGATTATGTGAAATATATATGAATGATGCTTTTCTAATGAATTATCAAACCTGGCACCAAGAGAAAAATAGGAGTAATGATAGAAAAGCTATTGAGATATTTTGGACATATAATTCTGCTCAATCAAAATTCTTCTATTTAAAATTCTTTGTTATTATCTTCAGAACATAAAAGCAATGTCTATATCTTATACAAAATTTGGAAAATAGATAAAAGTATAATAGAAAAATAAAACTCACCATATTTCTATCATCCAGAAATAAAGTACTACTAACATAGTGGAGTATTTTCTATCATTCATTTAAAGTTGCAATTCTAAATACACACATACAGACAGATACACATGCACACACATACAACATACATATATATTACTAAGATTAAATACATTGCTTTGTGTCATGCTTTTTCACTTAGCATTATACTATAAATATTTTCTCACATCATAAAACATTCCTAAAAGTATACTATTTGAAGACTGTGAAATATTGTTGTGAGTAGGTCTACCAATTTATTTGACCAGAAATTTATATAGTTTGCTATTTTCCCAAATTATAACTAATACCTTGATAAACAACCTCAAATATAAGTTCTTCTGCATTTACTAGGTGAAATGAATCTGAACACTTTTGTTATTTTTGATAAATACTGCCTAATTGCTCAATTATGTGTGCCAACTGATACTGTCCAGAGTATTACACCTGGATATCCATTTCCTTGCACCATTGCCAGTAGATGTCATCAGTTTACTCACAACTTTTGTCAGTTTGAGAGATAGTGTTTAATTTGAAGTGTTTCTAATCTCTTCCTTTATTTGTTCCTCCTTTGCTTATAAAATCAGTTTGCTGAGTGTACTTGACCCAATAATTATAAACTGTTGTTCAACATGCTCAGTCGTGTCTGACTCTTTTTGACTATATGATTCAAGCATGCAAGGCTTCCCTGTCCTTCACTATCTCCTGGAGTTTGCACAAACTCATTTCCATTGAGTCTTTGATATCATCCAACCATCTTGCCATCTGTCGCCCCTTCTCCTCCTACCTTCAATCTTTCCCAGGATAAGGGTCCTCAGTTCAGTGCAGTTCAGTTGCTCAGTCATGTCCAACTCTTTGCGACCCCATGGACTGCAGCATGTCACACTTCCCTGTCCATCAGCAACTCCCAGAGCTTAGTCAAACTCTTGTCCATTGAGACGCTGATTCCATCCAACCATCTCACCCTCTGTCATCCCCTTCTTCTCCCGCCTTCAGTCTTTCCCAGCATCAGGGTCTTTTACAATAAGTCAGTTCTTCTCATCAAGTGGCCAAAGTATTGGAGTTTCAGCTTCAGCATCAGTCCTTCCGACGAATATTCAGGACTGATTTCCTTTAGGATGGACTGGTTGGATCTCCTTGCAGTCCAAGAGACTCTCAAGAGTCTTCTCCAATACCACAGTTCAAAAGCATCAATTCTTTGGTGCTCAGCTTTCTTTATAGTCCAAATCTCACATCCATATATGACTACTGGAAAAACCATAGCTTTGACTAGATGGACCTTTGTTGGCAAATTAACATCTCTGCTTTTTAATATGCTCTCTAGGTTGGTCATAGCTTTTCATCCACGGATCAAGCATATTTTAATTTCATGGCTCTAGTCATCAGCTGCAGTAACTTTGGAGCCCCCTAAAATAAAGTCTCTGTTTCCATTATTTCCCCATCTATTTTCCATGATGTGATGGGACCAGATGCCATGATCTTAGTTTTCTGAATGCTGAGTTTTAAGTCAGCTTTTTCACTCTTCTGTTTCACTTTCATCAAGAGGCTCTTTAGTTCTTCTTCATTTTCTGCCATAAGGTTGTTCTCATCTGCATATCTGAGGTTATTGATATTTCTCCTGGCAATCTTGATTCCAGTTTGTGCTTCTTCCAGACCAGCATTTTGCATGATGTTCTTTGCATATAAGTTAAATAAGTAGGGTGACAGTATACAGCCTTGACATATTCCTTTCCCGATTGGGAACCAATCTTTTCTTCCATGTGCAGTTCTAACTGTTTCTTCTTGACCTCAATACAAATTTCTCAGGAGGCAGATCAGGTAGTCTGGTATTCCCATCTCTTTCAGAATTTTCCACAGTTGGTTGTGATCCACATAGTTAAAGGCTTTGGTAGAGCTAATGAAGTAGAAGTAGATGTTTTTCTGGAACTCTCTTGCTTTTTTGATGATCCAAGGGATGTTAGTAATTTGATCTCTGGTTGCTCTGCCTTTTCTAAAACCAGCTTGAACATCTGGAAGTTCACAGTTCATGTACTATTGAAGCCTGGCTTGGAGAATTTTGAGTGTTACTTTGCTGGCATGTGAGATGAGTGCAACTAAGCAGTAGTTTGAAAATTCTTTGGCACTGGAATGAAAAGTGACTTTTTCCAGTCCTGCGGCCACTGCTGAGTTTTCCAAATTTCCTAGCATATTGAGTACAGCACTTTAACAGCATCATCTTTAGGATGTGAAATAGCTCAGCTGGAATTACATCACCTGCACTAGCCTTGTTCATAATGATGCTTCCTAAGGCCTTGTTGACTTTGTATTCCAGGATGTCTGGCTCCAGGTGAGTGATCACATGATCATGGTTATCTTGGTTATGAAGATCTTTTTTGTATCATTCTTCTCAGTATTGTTGCCTCCCTTTTTAACATCTTCTACTTCTTTTAGATCCATACCATTTCTGTCTTTATTGTGTCCATCTTTGCATGAAATGTTGCTTTGGTATCTCTAATTTTCTTGAAGAGATCTCTAGTCTTTCCCATTCTATTGTTTTCCTCTATTTCTTTCAGCTGATCATTGAAGACAGCTTTCTTGTCTCTCCTTGCTATTCTTTGGAACTCTGCATTCAGATGCTTTTATCTTTCCTTTTCTCCTTTGCCCTTAGCGTCTCTTATTTTCTCAGCTATTTGTAAGGCCTCCTCAGACAGCCATTTTGCCTTTTCACATTTCTTTTTCTTGGGGATGGTCTTGATCCCTGTCTCCTGTACAATGACACAAACCTCCTTCCATAATTCTTCAGGCACTCTATCTATCAGATCTAATCCCCTGAATCTGTTTGTCACTTCCACTGTATAATCATAAGGGATTTGATTTAGGTCATACCTGAATGGTCTAGTGGTTTCCCCCACTTTCTTCAATTTAAGTCTGAATTTGGCAGTAAGGAGTTCATGATCTGGGCTACTGTCAGCTTCCCATCTTGTTTTTACGGACTGTATAGAGCTTCTCCATTTGGCTGCAAAGAATATACTAAGTCTGATTTTGGTATTGACCATCTGGTGATGTCCATGTGTCAAGTCTTCTCTTGTATTGTTGGAAGAGGGTGTTTGCTATGACCAGTGTATTCTCTTGACAAAACTCTGTTAATCTTTGCCCTGCTTTATTTTGTACTCCAGGGCTAACTTTTCCTGTTACTCCAGGTATCTCTTGACTTCCTACTTTTTCATCCCAGTCCCCTACAATGAAAGAGACATCTTTTTGAGTGTTAGTTCTAGAAGTCCTGTAGGTCCTCATAGAACCATTCAACTTCAACTTCTTCAGCATTACTGGTTGGGGCATAAACTTGGATTACTGTGATATTGAATAGTTTGCCACTCAATATATATAGTGGATATAATGGTCATGAGTTAAATTCACCCATTCCAGTACATTTTAGTTCACTGATTCCTAAAATGCTGATGTTCACTCTTGCCATCTCCTGTTTGACCACTTTCAATTTACCTTGAGTCGTGGACCTAACATTCCAAATTCCTATGCAATATTCCTCTTTATAGCATTGGACTTTATTTCCATCACCAGTCACATCCACAACTGAGTGTTGTTTTTGCTTTGGCTCCATCTTTTCATTCTTTCTGGGGTTATTTCTTCACTGCTCTCCAGTAGCATATTGGGTACCTACCAACCTAGAGAGTTCATCTTTCAGTGTCCTATCTTTTTGCCTTTTCATACTGTTCATGGAGTTCTCAAGGCAAAAATACTGAAGTGGCTTGCCATTCCCTTCTCCAGTGGACCACGTTTTGTCAGAACACTCCACCATGCCCATTTGTCTTTGGTGGCCAGCCCTACATGGCACAGCTCATAGTTTCATTGAGTTAGACAAGGCTGTGGTCCATGTGATCAGTGTGATTAGTTTTCTGTGATTTTGGTTTTCATTCTGATAAAGATAAAAAGTTTATAGAAGCTTCCTGATGGAAGAGACTGACTGAGGGGGAAAGTGGGTCTTGTTCTGATGTGTGGGGCCATGATCAGTAAATCTTTAATGCAACTTTCTGTTGATGGGCAGGGCTGTGTTCCTCCCCATTGTTTGACCTGAGGCCAAATTATGATGGAGGTAATGAAGATAATGGTGACCTCCTTGAAAAGGTCCCTTGCAGGTACTGCTACACTCAGTGCCCCCAACCACGCAGCAGGCCACCACTAACCCACACCTCTGCCTGAGACTCCTGGACACTCACAGGCAAGTCTGGGTCAGTCTCTTGTGGTGTACTTCTCCTTTGTCCTGGATCCTGGTGCTCACAAGGTTTTGTTTGTGCCCTCCAAGAGTCTGTTTCCCCATTCCTGTGCAAGTTCTGGCAGCTCTATGGTGGGGTTAAAGGTGACCTCCTTCAAGAAGGCGTATGCCATACCCAGGTCTGCTGCACCCAAAGCCCCTGCCCCTGTGGCAGGCCACAGCTGACCCATACGTCCACAGGAGACACTCAAAAGCAGGTTTGGCTTAGTCTCTGTGGGGCCTCCTGGTGTGTGCACAAGGTTTTGTTTGAGCCCTCCAAGTGTCTCTGTCAGGTATGGGGTTTGATTCTAGGTCAGGGAACTAGCTCTTCATATCAGGTGGCCAAGTATAGGAGCTTCAGCTTCAGTATCAGTTTACAATGAATATTCAGGATTAATATTCCTTTAGGATTGACTGGTTTGATCTCCTTGCTGTCCAAGGGACTTTCAAGAGTCTTCTCCAGCATTATAAAAAGAAAACACTTAATTTTTTTTTATCAGTCATTGCTTTTAAATATCATCTTTGGGAATACTTTTATTTCCTCCTAGACAAAAACTTTTGTCAATCCCATACCTTTCTAAATTTTCAGTTCTAAGAGGAGTCTCATTTAGATAATTAGACTTTTTCTCAGGTAAAGTTCTAACATAGTGTGTGAATAATCCAAATATTTTTGGAAATTTTCTATTGGCCATGGATTTTATGCAGATGGGTCCGTTAAAGGAGAACCAGGTAGTGATTATATAAAGTGTACATCTTTATATGTAAAAATTTAATAGAACTTAATCTTTCACTTGGTTGTGTGTTTACATGAATAAATGGGGAAAATATTTCTAAGATTTTGTTATCCTTTGTCACTAACAGACTCTTTCAAATGGAAATGCCTCTTGATGGCTCTTCTGTTAACTGACCTTGAAATCTAAATATTCTAAGACTTAGGTCAAGGATATTTATTTTTCTTACTGACACAGTATGTCACAGACCAAATAATTCTTTTACTAATATAAATTTAATATTTTACTTTGTTTGCAAACCCAGTTAGAGCTCAGTCCACCTCTAACAATTATAGTGAGATTAACATATGAATGCTGTCAGAACAAATCTTTCTCATTCACATTTTCTAGATGTACATACAACAAAACAAGGTACAGAAATGAACATCAATGGAGACAAAATGCACCTGGTTTCTCATTAAGTAGCAACAACTGTCTTCCTAGATTGGTTCTGAGCCAAGGGCTAAATCTAATCTCAAAGAGAAAAGTAACATAATTTCATCATTCTCCTGGGCCTTAGGCTTAGGTTTTAAAGATAGTAGAAAATAATTCATTAAAAGAGTTTATAAGCATCGTGCCAGTGTGTTTGTATGTGTGTATGGGTTTGATAGCAAGCTGTATCAAAATAGGGGAAAAGATGAACACTTTGAGATAAATGAGTATGCTGCTGCTGCTGCTGCTAAGTCACATCAGTCGTGTCCACCTCTGTGCGACCCCATAGATGGAAGCCCACCGGGCTCCTCTGTCCCTGGGATTCTCCAGGCAAGAACACTGGAGTGGGTTGCCGTTTCCTTCTCCAATGCATGGAAGTGAAAAGTGAAAGTGAAGTCGCTCAGTCATGTCTGACTCTTAGCGACCCCATGGACTGTAGCCTACCAGGCCCCTCTGTTCATGGGATTTCCCAGGCAAGAGTACTGGAGTGGGGTGCCATTGCCTTCTCCGATAAGTGAGTATACTAAATAATTAATCTTTTTGGCTTTTTAGAACAGGCATTTCATTTATACTGCAAAAATGCTTTGAGCCATAATAAGGGAATATATGAATACATATTTAGGATAATTAATTTTTTCTTCCTGTCTCAGAGTTATCAGCATTGGTGGTCTGCTTTGCAAAGATTATATTAGATATAATTGGGTACAGTATAGAAACTAAATGGAATTTTACCATATTTTTTAGGACATTTTCCACTTAGAGTACATATATTCAATCATACAACCAAGATATCAGAGTAAGAGACAAAATATTTTTTTTTCCTTGTTAAAAGTTTATACTTCGATGAATCTCACAGATTGTTTTCCCCAGTGAATTTCTCCCCTGTACAGATTCTATTGTTGACTACTACTCTCTGCTGCTACTGCTAGTGCTGCTGCTGTTTAGTCACCAAGTTATGGTGTGACCCCATGGACTTGCTGGCCAGGCTCCTCTGTCTGTGGAATTTTCCAGACAAGAATGCTGGGGTGTGTTGCCATTTTCTTCTCCAGTGGATCTTCCATATACAGGATCAAAACCACTTCTCTTGTGTCTCCTGAATTGGCAGGTGGATTCTTTACCCCTGTGTCACCTGGGAAGCCCCCAATGTTTAACACATGCTCTTATTAATTTTTTATCTTCCAAATCAGACCTTAATGTGCTGTCATCTTTCAGTTAATGGGTCAACCCTCCCCAGTTTCCTAAGCTACACCTTTGGAACCATCCCTCATGCTACATTTTCTATCATTATACATTTTCAATATCACAGATGAGTCAGAACTTTCAAAGTCGCCCCCCATTCCCCGTAACTATTGCTGGAATGTTAGATCCTTTTGCCTTTACTTTCTTTGACTTTTAAATAATTTTCTAGTTGATTCCACATAGCCTACCCTGTAAATGCTGTCCTCTTATTCCACCTAACACATATCTATAATGCCTCTGCATACTGCCATGCTTTTGCAAATGTGTTTCTCTGCCAGTAATGATCTTCACTCTTTTTTTAACTTGAAGAAATCTCAATCATTCATCCTGAAGATAGCTCACATGACTCTCCTTCTGCACATTTTTTCCAATTTCCTTAGTATGTAAGTTGCATTCCTTCTTTTGTCCTTAGAATACTTCCTAGCATTTATTCTGGTAAATTTGCCAAAGCTTATTTGTGGATTATAATGACCCAACTTGCACATCCCTGACCGATACAGACAATTTCAGAATTCTTTACTTTAAAAGTATCCATTCCTAGCCAGCTGAAGATTCGGATTGCTTTTTTAAATTTCAAAAGAAAATCAAAGCACTTTCATGCTTTACTGGACATTACGTATGGGTGACATCTGAATGATGAATCATCTTCTTTATGAAATAGCTTCTATAGTCACATTTATGTTCAAAATAACACCTTGGTAGGTTATAACAAATATAACCAGATGCCAACTCTGTTTTCTTTAAAAATAAAACACTTTTTTTCCCTTTAGTAGATTTACGGCTCAGAAATGCTAGTCTGCCTCAAGTACAAAATAATATGCATCAATTTTTAGAAAGCATTGGTCAGTTATAGATTATAATTATGTTCCTTAAACAATAAGAAAATTAGTAACAAAGTTGAAAGCACTTATATAATTATATTTTCTCTCACAAAGATTTAAGATAATGGAGGTCTATCTATGGCATATCTCTGTGAAATAACAGTGACCCTATTTTCCTGCTTTAATCTGAAAATGACTGACCATGCCACTGCAGAATTTCATAAACATTATTAAATAGATGGGTCTCATAACCCAAAATTATTCAAAATAACTGCTATGATATCTCACAATATTTATATCCACACACATGCACACATTTACACAAACACTTTCTAATGCCATTTGAAGACATTAAACATACTCAAAATAAAATATATAAGGTAATATGAAATTATTTTAGTCATAAAAATATATTTCATTTAAAATTACAGTTTGGAAATATTTTCATGGGGAATATTTTGCCATTTGTTTACATATAACTTATACAAAGTAGCATGGTTATATCAAGATATCAAGAAACCTGTATCATAGTCCTAATTCTGATACAAACCAATAAGTGTTTTAGACTATTTGATAGCATATTCAAAAGCAGAGACATTACTTTGACAACAAAGTTTCGTCTAGTCAAGGCTATGGTTTTTCCTGTGGTCATGTATGGATGTGAGAGCTGGTCTGTGAAGAAGACTGAGCGCTGAAGAATTGATGCTTTTGAACTGTGGTGTTGGAGAAGACTCTTGAGAGTCCCTTGGACTGCAAGGAGATCCAACCAGTCCATTCTGAAGGAGATCAGCCCTGGGATTTCTTTGGAAGGAATGATGCTAAAGCTGAAACTCCAGTATTTTGGCCACCTCATGCGAAGAGTTGACTCATTGGAGAAGACTCTGATGCTGGGAGGGATTGGGGGTAGGTGGAGAAGGGGACGACAGAGGATGAGATGGCTGGATGGCATCACTGAGTCAATGGACGTGAGTCTGAGTGAACTCCGGGAGTTTGTGATGGACAGGGAGGCCTGGCGTGCTGTGATTCATGGGGTCGCAAAGAGTTGGACATGACTGAGCGACTGATCTGATCTGATGTTTAGTTTTTCACAAGTAAATAATAATTTTATTTTATTTTTTTGTAAATAATAATTTTAGACTGAAATAATGCAGATCCTTACCAAAAGTAATAGCTTATGATTTGAATTATTTCATATGCTTAGCTCTGTTTTATTCAATTTAGAATATATGAGAATTTTAGACAGTCTTTTTCTTCTGAGTTTTTGTGTTACATAAGTTGCATATACACATACACAAATGTAGCTTTTAGATTTCTGCTCTTGTTTTTTAAAAAATAAATTCAACTCTTCATCACATTTGAAATTTCACTTTCTAAATAAAGCATTGCTTTCTGAATAATTTGTGTTGGCTTAAACAAATAAAAGTTTATCTTTAAGTGTCCTGAGGGTTCTAAAGGGGGAAAAGATCAGATCAGATCTGCATTTGCATCCTGCTCCCCAGTGAAGAATCGTGGGAGGAAGACTGGGAAACCCATCAGGAGGTTCTTGAGGAAGTTGTGGGCAGCATGGAGGTAGAGATGTGAGAAGTAAACACAATAAAATATTTAGTAAATAAATTATAGTTACAGTTGGCAAGACTGGTAATTATCTGGTCATAGTTAGTAAATCTCCTGTAGCTTGCTCCTTTGGAGGATGGTAGAATTTGGTTATTTCTTCCATCTCCCCAACATGGATGTCTCTGGTCTTCATTATTTTTTTGGTTAATCAGATGTCTGATTTTTGGTCAGATGTCTGCTTCTCACCACTGGTTCTCATCTACACTGCCTTTTGGTGATCTCTAATTCACTCCTGTTGTCTAGCATTTTTGTCTTGTGTGAGGTTCTCTTTATCTTTAAGTGTCCTGAGAACCTAAAGGATCTCAGCTTTCCTATTCTTTTCCTGCTCTTACTCATTCCCTCAGGCCTTGGGTTATATGTCACCTTTGTGGAGTTTCCCTGGTCTTCCTGGACTGAATTATAAAGTTGTCAGATTTAAGAAACAAACAAAATGAGGAAGCAAACAACAATAAAAAATCAGGATACCTAGTTAAATTTAAAATTTGGATAAGCAATGAATAGTATAAGTATGTCCCATGCAATAGGTGGGACATGTTTATACCAAAAATTGTTTGAGATGCAGATTTAACTGGGAATTCTATATTTAATCTGGCAACATTAGACTGAGAGTTCTTGTTCAATCATCGTACATAGTTCACTCAGTGAATTCAGCACTTTTGCCTAATGTAACTTAATTGTTTAAATGCCTCTCTTCCTCATTAACCTGCAGAATAAGATCTAAGTCTGCCTTTCCTTATGACAGTTCCTTTGGTGACCACTAGTTAGTACCTGGCAAATCATTGTTCAGTTGTGACCCCATGGACTGTACCAAGTCAGGCTCCTCTGTCCTCAACTATCTCCCAGAGTTTGCTCCAATTCATGTCCATTGAGTTGGTGATGTTATCTAACCATCTCATTCTCTACAGCCCCCTTCTCTTTTTGCCTTCAATCTTTCCCAGTGTGAGGGTCTTTTCCAGTGAGTTAGCTCTTTATATCACATAGCCAGAGTATTGGGGCTTCAGCTTCAGCTTCAGCATCAGTACTTCCAAAGAATATTCAGGGTTGATTTCTTTTAGAATTGACTAGTTTGATCTCATTGCTGTCTAAGGGACTCAGAGTCTTCTCCAGCACCACAGTTCAAAAGCATCAATTCTTCAGGGCTCAGCCTTTTATATGACCAGCTCTCACATCTGTATAAGACTACTAGAAAAACCATTGCTTTAACTATACAGACTTTTGTTGGCAAAGTGATGTCTCTGCTTTTTAATATGCTGTCTAGATTTGTCATAGCTTTCTTTCCAAGGAGTAAGTGTCTTTCAATTTCATGTCTGCTGTTACCATCCACAGTGATTTTTGGAACCCAAGAAAACAAAATCTGTCACACAGTAGGTAATTAATAAAAATAGATCGTGTGTAAATTTATTTATGGTTACTTCTACTAATCTGTTCTGTTTGGGGGTTGGCAGTTGCTATGGACAGAGCCATAATTCCCCAAAATTCATAGGTTGAATCCCTAACCTCTAATATGTGTTTAGAGAGGGTCTTTTATAGAGATAATTAAGGTTAAACAAAGTCAAGAAAAGTAGACTCCAATCCAATAGGACTGGTGTCTATTCAAGAAGATAAAGACATACTAGGGATATGCACACACAAAGAAAAGGCCTCTGTGAACACATAACCTTCAAGCCTTCAAGTCAAAAAGGGAAACCTCTGGAGAAGCCAACTCTACCAGCACCTTGATCTTCGACTTCTAGCTTCCAGAATTGTCAGAAAATTAATTTCTATTGTTTAAGCCACCCAGTCTGTGATATTTTGTCATGTATTCCCAAGCAGACTAATGCAGCAATCCTAGTGTATGTTGCTATCATTAATCAATACATATCTTCCTTTAAATTTAGAAAACTGACCAATCATACAATAGAACCCATAAGCTCTCATCTCTTTCTTGTTTTCCCCATTTGTTTGTTCTTTACTTTAGAGGCTTTTTTTTCTGATGTTCCTCCTAGCTGTGAATGATGGTAGTTATGAAAGCAGATTCTGACTAATAGATGACAAAGGCATTTTTTTTAACTGTAAACTTTTAAAGTGAATTCAGTCTGACTAATGATAGTTCTTTGTTTAATAGTTCTTTGTTTTACACCAGCAGCCAGTTTCTCCTCTGGTGATTGGCATTTTTAAAATTCAGATATATAGCCACCATTACACACAAATTAAGCTTCTTTTTGGCTAAGTATGACTTTATACCTTTAACAACTAATCCTTCAATAAATGAGATATAAATTATCTAGTATAGGTAACCAGTAAATTGCCCAGTTGACCAGTAAATAGTTGCTTTTCTTTTGATGATAAAAATGCAACATTCAAAGTAATAGAAAAAAAAAAAAAGGACACAAAGGTCTATAGTCAGATCACTTAACTTTCTAAAAGTGTGCTCCCAATCTTATTTTAATCTTGTGCTTTCTCATCCTGTATTCCTTCTGAGACGGTCCAGTTTAAATATCCTGTAGCTGCTAAGCAGGCTTGATGGCAGAAAGATGGTCTCAAGCCATCCTGGAAGTATTCCTTCCAGGTGGATTGGAAGTATTCCTTCTCTCTTGCTGGGTTTACAGTGGACCTGCTGAAAGCCCATGGCTGTATCACACTATGACTAACACCTTTAATTACTATGCCTACCCTTAGCTCAGCTGGCCTTTTGCTGGCTCCAGCAAGGCCAAGGGAAACTATATAACATGATACTTCCTAGCTAGTACCTAGACTTCCCTAGTGGCTCAAATGGTAAAGAATCTACCTGCAATGTGGGAGACCTGGGTTTGATACCTGTGTTGGGAAGATCCCCTGGAGGAGGGCATGACAACCCACTCCAGTATTCTTGCCTGGAGAATTCCATGGACAGAGGAGGAGCCTGGTGGGCTACAGTCCATGGGAGGACAAAGTTGGACATGACTGAGCAACTAAGCACATAGCACAGTAGCGTCTATCCCACCACCTTTTCTTTTCCAAGTCAGAAAGGAAGAGATGGAAAAAGAAACTTGGTTTTCTTTCCCTATGGTCTTTATATATAAGCTCAACCTAATCTTAATCTTTCCCAATGACATCATTTCACCTCTGTTACCATAGTGACCAGCTATTGCTATTTTGCTTTTAGTCAGGTCTCTCAAACTCTCTTTATTGTTCAATAGAGGAATTTGTATTATATCCAGTAACCTAAAAACTGCTCTTTGGGGTACAATTATAGTCTGTTTTTTCTCTCTAAGGAATTTCTCACTTGGCCATCTTTTTCCAGGTCCTGTTTGTTTCCAAGCTATTAAAAGTCCTCCAAGAACTTCCTCCTGCATATCTACATTTTTACTAATTCTCCAGGGTTCACTTAAGTTTTTTTCTTTTCAAGATGCCAAGAGAGAGTCAGATTTATAATTCCTGATAGTTTATTAAATAAAGCAATTTAGCTCTTTCTGTGTCTTATTTCTCTCACATAAACTACCCCTGGGGGGCCTTGCCTTTTACAACTAACAGATCCATCAGTGTGTTGTTTTGGGGAAAAAAAAAAAGCCTTTTTTCTTTCTTTCTCAAAGGGGTACTATTCAATATTTCTAAGCAATGGGCTCAAAAAGCAGCATACTGATATACTAACACTATGTATAATAAGAAAAACACATAAAGGCAATTTTTAAAAAGTAGGCTTTGTTTTAAAGAGTTCCATATTTCAATTTTATAAAGTACTCAATGAACTGACAAGAGAGAAAAATAAAGAAGTAAAAACTGGCAGAAAAAAAGTTTTTAAAAAGGTTTATATCATTCATAGAGCCTATAAAATACTCAATTATGGATTAGTATCAACTCTGGAACAGGTGAAGCAGAATGATGAGAGGGTAAGACTAGGACTTATGAAATCAGATGATCAATAACATTCAAATTTCAGCTCTACTCGTTACTAGTGCTATCATGTCAGTTACCTGCCCCCCAAAAGAGGAATATTCCATTCTAAATAGGACTCAGTGAAGTAATCAATGCAAAACTTCTTATTAGGTCTCTGTATATTTTTCTTCTTCTATGATCTCTATGAGACAAGTAATTCAGCTCTCACTTGGCACCCAAAATAGTTGTCAGTAAACCAGAGATCAATTTGCCAACATTGCTTGTGTCATGGAGAAAGCAAGGGAGTGCTAGAAAAACATCTACCTCTGCTTCACTGACTATGCTAAAGCCTTTTAACTGTATGGGTCACAACAAACTGTGGAAAATTCTTAAAGAGATGCAAGTACCAGACCACCTTACCTGTCTCCTGAGAAACCTGTATATGCAGGTCAAGAAGCAACAGCTAAAACTAGACATGGAACAACTGACTGGTTCAAAATGGGAGAGGAGTATGTCAAGCCTATATATTGACATTCTGCTTATTTAACTTTTACGCAAAATGCCAGGCTGAATGAAGCACATCTGGAATCAAGATTGCTAGGAAAAATATCAGCAACATCAAATATGCACATGATACCACTTTAATGGCAGAAAGCGAAGAAGAACTAAAGAGCCTCTTGATGAGAGTGAAAGAGGAAAGTGAAAAAGCTGCTTTGAAACTAAACATTATAAAAACTAAGATCATGGCATCTGGTCCCATCACTTCATGACAAATAGAAGGGGAAAATGTAGCAGTAGTAAGATATTTTATTGGGCTCCAAAATACTGGGGACGGTGATTGCAGCCATGAAATGAAAAGACACTTGCTCCTTAGAAGGAAAACTATGACAAACCGAGACAGCATATTAAAAAGCAGAGACATTACTTTGTCAACAAAGGTCTGTATAGTCAAAGTTATGGTTTTTCCAATAGTCATATACAGATGTGAGAGTTGGCCCATACCAAAGGCTAAGTGCCAAGAACTGATGCTTTCAAATTGTGGTGCTGGAATAGACTCTTTAGAGTTTCTTGGACTGCAAGATCAAATCAGTGAATGCTAAAGGAAATCAATCCTGAATATTCATTGGAAGGACTGATGGTGAAGCTGAAACTCCAATACTTAGGCCACCTGATGTGAAGAGCCAACCCACTGGAAATGACAATGATGCTAGGAAAGACTGAAGGCAAAAGGAGAAGGGGGACATAGAGGATGAGATCACCAACTAAATGGACATGAATCAGAGCAAACTCTGGAGGTGGAGGACAGGGAAGTCTGGTGTGCTACAGTCCATGGGGTTGCAAAGAGTTGGACACAACCTAGCAACTGAACAATAATAACCACCAAAACAGCCCAGAGAGGATAAGTTTTCCCTCTGGAATAAAATAAAGTGGTTTCTACTCCAGACAATCAGATTCCTCTGTTGGAAAACTACAATGTGAGCCCACAATCAAATTTCCTGGCTTGAAACTGTGAAATAAATTCAACAAAAGCCCTTTCTTCCTCTTCTCTCTTGTCACAAAAAAGCAGAAGAGTATCCCTAGCATAATATTAATATTTATTAAAAGACTCAGCTCCTTGGTCTTTGATCCAAAACTCAAGTATAAGACCAGTAAGTTTAAGGATATCAGGGCTGATCAAAGGGGAGACACAACCATTAGACGGCAGTATTTCATAGCAAGATTTGTTGGTGGCACTTGGTGAAGCTTCCAAGAATGCTCTGGGAAGTGCCTCATAGTGGGAAATCTTCCTTACAGTATAGTATGGGACTATACCTTCCAAAAGAGGACTAGGACAAGGGAAAGGAATTGGAGAAGGGGTTTATATGCCCAGGTAATGATGTCCATTAGCAATAAGATGGGGACTCTTTGAATTGGAGGGTTGCTAAGGGTAACAGCCTCTTTTGTAGCCATAGTCATAAGTCATAAGTTGCTCAGTCGTGTCCGTCTCTTTGAGACTCCATGGACTGTAACCTACTAGGCTCTTCTGTCCATGGGATTTTCTAGGCAAGAATACTGGAGTGGGTTGCCATTTCCTTCTCCAGGAGATCTTCTCAACCTAGGGATTGAACCCGGGTCTCCGGCATTGTAGGCAGACGCTTTACTATCTGAGCCACCAGGGAAGTCAGGATTTGTCTTATCCATGGCTAGCATCTATTGGATGCAGTTTTGTGGGGCATGCAAAAGCAGGCAGGCTCCAATGACTAAAATTAAGCTTTGGCAATGAATTAGACATGAAAGAATTTGAGTTTGGCTCTGATAGACTTTGATCTAACAGTCTTAGCCTGCAGTGAAGACAAACTCTATGGGCCAATACACAGAGGTCATACTTGCAGAACCTTGATTTACAGCTTTATTTTCTCTGATCAATTAAAGGGCTGATAAATATAAAAGGTAATATAAAGATAATGATGGTGATAATAATAATCATGATGGCTACATTAATTAGATGACAGCCTACTCTGAACCTCATAACCAGGAGGTTATCCCTTTATACAGATGAGACTACAACCCAAATTAGTGAATGTAGTGAGATTCAATCACAGAGCAGTTTACAAAAACTGTATTTATCCTCTATACAAACTCCCTTCTTATCATAAGAATGCACCTTTATATTAAAATAAACCCAAATTTTCTGCAACTTTCGAGATAGAAAATTTGATCTTTCAGAAGATGTCTGTTTTTCTGAAAGAGAATCATAACATATTCACAAACACTAATGAGGTATTTTTGAAAATCAGTTTTTGATGGTCTAAAATGTCTCATTGTCATTCAAATACTATTGGATATATTAAAATATGAAGAAAATATTCAGCAATTTTTATTTCTGTAAAAAGCTAAAAATGGAAAAATAGAATTATGAATAAAGTTTTTTTTTCTCAAAGAGGTGAAGATACAACAAAGTGACTTGGCAAGTGTTTGCATATTAAACACTGTAGCATTGTTAAATAATTTAATAATTATCTATTCTTAGTGAATCAGTTAAAATGGTAATTAAATCTTATTCCTATAAAGATAGGAATTCTTATAAAAAGCAAGCTATATAACACTGTTTCTGCAATGCTTAGTCCTGCAAATTCAAAATTCATTTTGGATATAGAAAATTGTGAAATAATTTTACCACATATCATGCAGACTTACAGAAAAGCAGCATTATTTTCGAAATAATGGAACAATGTTAATGTTACTAAATATATTCACTTTCCCAAGCACTAAATTTTGAGCATTTTTTATCAGCAAAATGAACTAGATTTACAATTAAATTTCCACTGCTTTCACTGAATTTAACAAAAATATTTGAATTTAAAACAAATTCATGAGTCTACAATGCTGTGAGACAGAGATCAAGAAAGGAACTTCTTGAAAGACTATTAAAACAGTGTAGAAAAATGATAGAATGCCCAATTTTCATTCGCTAATGGCAGTTCTAGATGTCCAAGCTGGGTTTAGAAAAGGAGGAATCAGAGATCAAATTGCCAACATTTGCTGGATCATAGAGAAAGTTAGGGAATTCCAGAAAAGCATCTACCTCTGTTTCATCAACTACACCAAAGTCTTTGACTATGTGCATCACAATAAACTGTGGAAAGCTCTTAAAGAGATGGGAATACCAGGCTATCTTACCCGTCTCTTGAGAAACCTGTATACAGGTCAAGAAGCAACAGTTACAACCCTGTATGGAACAACTGATTGGTTCAAGATTGAGAAAAGAGTATGACAGGGCTGTCTGCTGTCACCCTGTTTGTTTAACCTATATCCTAAGCACATCATGAAAAATGCCAGGCTGGATGAGTTACAAGTTGGAATTAAGAAAGGTAGGAGAGACATCAACAACCTCAGATATGCATATGATATCACTCTAATGGCAGATCACAAAGAGGAACTAAAGAGCCTCTTGATGAGGGTTAAGGAGGAGAGTGAAAGAGCTGTCTTAAAATTAATATTAAATAAATTAAGATCATGGCATCAAGCCCCATTCAGTTCAGTTCAGTTTAGTCGCTCAGTCATGTCTGACTCTTTGTGACCCCATGAATCACAGCACGCCAGGCCTCCCTGTCCATCACCAACTCCCGAAGTTCACTCAGACTCATGTCTATTGAGTCAGTGAAGCCATCCAGCCATCTCATCCTCTGTCTTCCCCTTCTCCTCCTGCCCCCAATCCCTCCCAGCATCCGAGTCTTTTCCAATGAGTCAACTTTTCGCATGAGGTGGCCAAAGTACTGGAGTTTCAGCTTTAGCATCATTCCCTCCAAAGAAATCCCAGGGCTGATCTCCTTCAGAATGGACTGGTTGGATCTCCTTGCAGTCCAAAGGACTCTCAAGAGTCTTCTCCAACACCACAGTTCAAAAGCATCAATTCTTCAGCACTCAGCTTTCTTCACAGTCCAGCTCTCACATCCATACATGACCACTGGAAAAAATCATAGCCTTGACTAGACGGACCTTTGTTGGCAGAGTAATGTCTCTGCTTTTCAATATGCTATCCAGGTTGGTGATAACTTTTCTTCCAAAGGGTCTGGCCCCATTACTTTATGGCAAATAGAAGGGGAAAATGTGGAAGTAGTGACAGATTTCCTCTTCTTGGGCTCTAAAATCTCTATGGATGGTGACTGCATCCATGAAATCAGAAGATGTTTGCTTTTTGGCAGGAGAACTATGACAAACCTAGCAGTGTGTTGAAAAGCAGAGACATTACTCTGCAGACAAAGGTCCATGAAATCAAGGCTATGGTCTTCCCAGTGGTCACGTTCGGTCATGAGAGCTGAATGGAAAAGAAGGTGGAGCGCTGAAGAATTAATGCCTTTCAACTGAGGTGCTGGAGAAGAGTCCTAAGAGTCCCTTGGACAAGAAGGAGATCAAACCAGTCAATCTTAAGGGAAATAAACCCTGAATATTCATTGGAAGCACTGATGCTGAAGCTGATACTCCTGTATTTTGGTCATCTGATGTGAATAGCTGACTCATTGGGAAAGTCCTTGATGCTGGGAAAGATTGAGGACAGAAGGAAAAGAGGGTGTCAGAGGATTGGTTGGCATCACTAATACAATGGACATGAACTTGGGCAAACTTCAGGAGGTGTTGAGGGATGGGGGGCCTGGTGTGCTACAGTCCATGGGGTCCCAAAGAGTCAGACACAACTGAGTGACTGAACAACAACAATGGCAATTTAAAGCATCATCAATAAATGCTAAAACTATTGGGTAAAAAGCTAAGAGTCAGGATATATTCACAGCTTTCAAAACCCACACATTATTTACCAATTACAAAGGAGAAAATGTACAGTGGAGGGATTTGGCACCACCTCAATTAAGTGGTCAAATTTCTTGTTGTTACTACCATTGTTCAGTCGCTAAGCTAGGTCAGAGTCTGCAGTGACCTCATGGAGTGTAGCACTCCAGGATACCCTATCCTTCACTTCTTCCCAGAGTTTGCTCAGATTCATGTCCATTGAGTTAGTGATGCTATCTAATCATCTCATCATCTGCTGACTCCTTTTGCCTTCAATCTTTCCTAGCATCAGTCTTTTCCAATGAGTTGGCTCTTGCTTCAGCATCAGTCATTCCAATGAATATTCTGGGTTGATTCCCTTTAGGATTGACTGGTTTGATCTCCTTTCTGTCCAAGGGATTCTTTAGTATCATCAATTGAAGGACAAACTGATCTTATATACCTTCTGATGTGATCAGAAGCAATTAGTACCAACAATCTAGGAGTTTTCCAAAGAGGCTATGATTAACAAATCCAGTATCTAAGACATCTTTAAAAAGATGACTGAGTATGACATCTAAAAATTTAATGTCATGTGGGAATACCAGACCACCTGACCTGCCTCTTGAGAAATCTATATGCAGGTCAGGAAGCAACAGTTAGAACTGGACATGGAACAACAAACTGGTTCGAAATAGGAAAAGGAGTACATCAAGGCTGTATACTGTCATCCTGCTTATTTAACTTACATGCAGAGTACATTATGAGAAACACTGGGCTGGAGGAAGCACAAGCTGCAATCAAAATTGCTGGGAGATATATCAATCACCTCAGATAACACCACTCTTATGGCAGAAAGTGAAGAAGAACTAAAGAGCCTCTTGATGAAAGTGAAAGAGGAGAGTGAAAAAGTTGGCTTAAAGCTCAACATTCAGAAAACAAAAATCATGGCATCTGGTCCCAGGTGACTGCAGCCATGAAATTAAAAGATGCTTACTCCTTGGAAGGAAAGTTATGACCAACTTAGATAGCATATTCAAAAACAGAGACATTACTTTGCCAACAAAAGTCTGTCTAGTCAAGGCTATGGTTTTTCCTGTGGTCATGTATGGATGTGAGAGCTGGACTGTGAAGAAGGCTGAGCGCCGAAGAATTGATGCTTTTGAACTGTGGTGTTGGAGAAGACTCTTGAGAGTCCCTTGGACTGCAAGGAGATCCAACCAGTCCATTCTGAAGGAGATCAGCCCTGGGATATCTTTGGAAGGAATGATGCTAAAGCTGAAACTCCAGTACTTTGGCCACCTCACATGAAAAGTTGACTCATTGGAAAAGACTTTGGTGCTGGGAGGGATTGGGGGCAGGAGGAGAAGGGGAAGACAGAGGATGAGATGGCTGGATGGCATCACTGACTCAATGGATGTGAGTCTGAGTGAACTTCGGGAGTTGGTGATGGACAGGGAGGCCTGGCGTGCTGTGATTCATTGGGTCGCAAAGAGTCGGACATGACTGAGCGACTAAACCGAACTGAACTGAAATGTTATTAGGACTAAAGGAATACAACAACCAAAATATATGAACATTGATTGATTAAAAATGAAACAGCAGTAAATAGCATTTGGGGGACAATTTGAGAAATTTAAATATGGAACACATAGTGGATGATATTATGGAGTAACTGTAGGTATTTTAAGTCTGACAATGGTGTTGTATTTCTGGAAATGATTGTCTTTACTTTAGGATCTATAGAGTACAATCTTTCAAAGTAAAAAAATATCATAATGTGTGAAACTGTAGGGAAAGAGATAAAGCTAATCTTTCTCTGTAAGTTGAATAAATGTGGCTAAATGCCGAAAACTGGTAAATCTAGGGAGAACATATGAAGGTACTTGTCTATTTTTTATAGATATGGAGATTTCTGAAAAATTGGAAAGGATTTTTTACTCTTTTCATGATGTTTCTTTGCATATTGCCATTGTATAAGGAAGCTCTTCATCTACATAGCTTTTGAAATTATTTATCAGCCATTTTGTCCATTGTGCAATAAAACTGAATTTTAAAAATATGCCTCAAGCAAAAAAAAAAAAAATGGTATTACCAGTGGGATAAGGAATAAGAAGTAAAGAATTCAAAATTGCTATTCAGAATTTTTATTTGAACAAAAAGGCTGAGCGCCGAAGAATTGATGCTTTTGAACTGTGGTGTTGGAGAAGACTCTTGAGAGTCCCTTGGACTGCAAGGAGATCCAACCAGTCCATTCTGAAGGAGATCAGCCCTGGGATTTCTTTGGAAGGAATGATGCTAAAGCTGAAACTCCAGTATTTTGGCCACCTCATGCGAAGAGTTGACTCATTGGAGAAGACTCTGATGCTGGGAGGGATTGGGGGCAGGAGGAGAAGGGGAAGACAGAGGATGAGATGGCTGGATGGCATCACTGACTCGATGAATGTGAGTCTGAGTGACCTCCGAGAGCTGGTGATGGATAGGGAGGCCTGGCGTGCTGCAGTTCATGGGGTCGCAAAGAGTCGGACACGACTGAGAGACTGATCTGATCTGATCTGATCTACCCTTAAAAATCTACCCAGAATTGTTTATAAAAGCAAAGAAAAACTTAAAATATAGTCACAAAGGATTGGTTAAATATAGAATGTACTCAGAGTAGAATACTACACAACCTTTAAAAATGATGTAGATGAATAGTGTTCACATTGGTTATATTATCTTACTCTGGTTCATACACCTCTCATTCATTCAGATATAATATTAATGTAAAATCCACATAATTACTATTTTAAACTCAAAATTGATTATATTTAATGAGAAAATCTTTGCCATATATTGATAAGAGCCAAAAAGCTTAACAAGTCACCTTTTTGGAATTATTCCTGTTTATATATGTGAGCTTTTGTGTGTGCTTATGTATTAAATGTATTCAGAAGCTAAACAGGGGTTATCTCTGATGGCTTATGGATACTTCCAATTTTCTTTGTCTTGACTATATGTATTGTCTAGTTTTTCTATAGTCACTCTGTTTTACTCCAATAGTCAGATAAAATATTAATATAAAGCAAAATAAAATTAAGCAGGATCTTAGATTCTTGATAAATATATGTGACACTCTCAATCTGATACTTATGCTATTTTGTGTGATGCTCTAAATTTTGTGAAGTACCTACTTACAAATAAGAGTACCACATCATCAACTCAAACTCCTGTTTATGATCACCTGAAGACTGCAACAGGAGACAGTATGCCTAACTGAGCTTCTTATGGTAGCTAGTGCAATTACAATGATAAGAAGGCCTGATGGATGATTTCCAAGATGGAAAATTTCTGCTTGTATAGATGCATAACCTGATACAATTAAATGCCTTTGGAAAAAAATTACAGTTTTAGCAAAGACACTATTTCTCTACATAAAAAAGATTCTGTGTTGAGAAATCAGTGAAATGAATGTTTAGTGCTAGTAAAAAAAAATGCTTTGATAGCTTAAAGAAGTGAAAAGTTGAGAATGACATATAACTATCAAAATTCAGGAGAAGTGGGCAAAATTTGATGTGGGAGGTCCCAGTTTGCAGCAAACTTTCCACTATTATTCAGAAATAAAATTAAAAATAAATTGGGAGTCACTTGAATCTAAAAGAGATGTCAGGTAGCTCAGTTAATGCAAATAAGGAAACCTAAGCAGAAAATAACAAATAATCAAATCATGTTATTATCCTTGTTTTCTGGATAATTTAAATAAAATTACTTCACTGACTCAATTTTCACACTCTCTTCTCTGTCCCTGGGTGAATAATGTGCCCTCTCATAGAATCTGAAGAAAGTCATGTTCACAGAAAAGTGGAACAAGGGCCAATTATAAGCTTAATTGCATGTCTAACAGGGAACATCAAGTATCATCAGAAACCTTGCCAGAGTTCCACTACAGGGCTTTGGGTTAAGAGTCAGGAGCCCTGAATGCTAGTCTCAGTTCTGCAGTTAAGTAGCCACATGAGGTGAATCAAATCACCATTTTTTTTTCCCTCTCCTAAAGTGTTCTCATCTATAAACAGAGTACACTGGGATCTATTTCTATGTTTTTCTAACTTTACCTTGTCTTAAACATATAAGAAAATACACTCCATGTATTTTTTCTTTAATTATGTTTTCTCCCAAAACCCATCTAGATCCTTTCTACTCTGGAATCTCCCCTGGGAATGAGATATTCTTTTCACATCTATCCAGTACAGAGCCTCTGGATCAATTTCAGAGCTGCTGATGAACTACTGTTTCAGGAATGTATGGAGGCCCTATTAACTATTAAATGCTTTATGTCTAAGGTGATTTACTACAAAAGGAATAAAAAAGTTATTTACTTCAAGAGATAATGTTGGCAAAAGTATAATATGTTCAAAGGGGCATGTAGGTTACAATCCAGTCTGCATTCACATCTAATTTTTTAGTTCAAGAAAATTAAGTATTTTTGTTTATAAAAAGGAGATAGAGCCAAGTCTTCATTTTCTCAAAATTTAGGGTCAAAGTATTGCAAATGTATATTAAGTACAAGTGAAACATTGCAGAAAATTCTCTAGTTCTTCTTCAGTAGCTGCTGCTACTGCTAAGTCACTTCAGTCTTACTGAAATCAAATTTTTCTCCAGATTTTTGTCCCTGTTTTTCAATATGAAATATTTGTATTTCATTCCCTCACAACAGAATGTTAATACATAGAACATTAAAATAATCACTATTTTACAGTTTCTAAATTTGAACAAGATATTTAGTTTATTTCTAAACATTTAGGTGTCTTTTTTTTTTTTTTGAATAAAACTTTGAATTTCTCAGTGATTGCCTATTTTAGTCATAATGGTGTGTATCTTCCTTTGGACAATTAGCAACATATGTTTTCAATTTTTCATTACATTGTATAACACTATCCAATTTTCAAAAACTATCAGATCAGATCAGATCAGTCGCTCAATCCTGTCCGACTCTTTGCAACGCCATGAACTGCAGCACGCCAGGCCTCCCTATCCATCACCAACTCCCGGAGGTCACCCAGACTCACATCCATCGAGTCAGTGATGCCATCCAGCCATCTCATCCTCTGTCATCCCCTTCTCCTTCTGCCCCCAATCCCTCCCAGCATCAGAGTCTTCTCCAATGAGTCAACTCTTCGCATGAGGTGGCCAAAATACTGGAGTTTCAGCTTTAGCATCATTCCTTCCAAAGAAATCCCAGGGCTGATCTCCTTCAGAATGGACTGGTTGGATCTCCTTGCAGTCCAAGGGACTCTCAAGAGTCTTCTCCAACACCACAGTTCAAAATCATCAATTCTTCGGTGCTCAGCCTTCTTCACAGTCCAGCTCTCACATCCATATATGACCACAGGAAAAACCATAGCCTTGACTAGACGAACCTTTGTTGGCAAAGTGATGTCTCTGCTTTTGAATATGCTATCTAGGTTGGTCATAACTTTCCTTCCAAGGAGCAAGCGTCTTTTAATTTCATGGCTGCAGTCACCATCTGCAGTGATTTTGGAGCCCAGAAAAATAAAGTCTGACACTGTTTCCACTGTTTCCCCATCTATTTCCCATGTAGTGATGGGACCAGATGCCATGATCTTCATTTTCTGAATGTTGAGCTTTAAGCCAACCTTTTCACTCTCCACTTTCACTTTCATCAAGAGGCTTTTGAGTTCCTCTTCACTTTCTGCCATAAGGGTGGTGTCATCTGCATATCTGAGGTTATTGATTATTCCTCCCAGCAATCTTGATTCCAACTTGTGTTTCTTCCAGTCCAGCATTTCTCATGATGTACTCTGCATAGAAGTTAAATAAACAGGGTGACAATATACAGCCTTGACGTACTCCTTTTCCTATTTGGAACCAGTCTGTTGTTCCATGACCAGTTCTAACTGTTGCTTCCTGACCTGCATACAGATTTCTCAAGAGGCAGATCAGGTGGTCTGGTATTTCCATCTCTTTCAGAATTTTCCACAGTTGATTGTGATCTACACAGTCAAAGGCTTTGGCATAGTCAATAAAGCAGAAATAGATGTTTTTCTGGAACTCTCTTGCTTTTTCCATGATCCAGCAGATGTTGGCAATTTGATCTCTGGTCCCTCTGCCTTTTCTAAAACCAGCGTGAACATCAGGAAGTTCCCGGTTCACATATTGCTGAAGCCTGGCTTGGAGAATTTTGAGCATTACTTTACTAGCGTGTGAGATGAGTGAAACTGTGCGGTAGTTTGAACACTCTTTGGCATTGCCTTTCTTTGTGATTGGGATGAAAACTGACCTTTTCCAATCTTGTGGCCACTGCTGAGTTTTCCAAATTTGCTGGCATATTGAGTGCAGCACTTTCACAGCATCATCTTTCAAGACTAGGGATCTCTTCAAGAAAATCAGAGATAACAAAGGAACATTTCATGCAAAAATGGGCTCGATAAAGACAGAAATGGTATGGACCTAACAGAAGCAGAAGATATTAAGAAGAGGTGGTGGCAAGAATACACAGAAGAACTGTATAAAAAAGAGCTTCACGACCCAGATAATCATGATGGTGTGATCACTGACCTAGAGCCAGACATCCTGGAATGTGAAGTCAAGTGGGCCTTAGAAAGCATCACTAGGAACAAAGCTAGTGGAGGTGATGGAATTCCAGTGGAGCTATTCCAAATCTAAGAAACCTTTAAAATTTTTATCTGCAATGATGTAAAATGTCTCCTTCATTAAAAAAATACCAGATTTTTTCTTGAAGATATGTTTCCGATCTTTATTTTTAAAATTAGCTGATTGGCAATGCCAAAGAATGTTCAAACTACTGCACAATTGCAGTCATCGCACACACTAGTAAAGTAATGCTCAAAATTCTCCAAGCCAGGCTTCAGCAGAATGTGAACCGTGAAATTCCAGATGCTCAGCTGGATTTAGAAAAGGCAGAGGAACCAGAGATAAAATTGCCAACATCCACTGGATCATTGAAAAAGCAAGAGAGTTCCAGAAAAACATCTACCTCTGAGTCAGTTTTATCAACTCTGCCAAAGCCTTTGACTGTGTGGATCACAACAAACTTGAAAATTCTGAAAGAGATGGGAATACCAGATCACCTGATCTGCCTCTTGAGAAATCTATATGCAGGTCAGGAAGCAACAGTTAGAACTGGACATGGAACAACAGACTGGTTCCAAATAGGGAAAGGAGTATGTCAAAGCTGTATATTGTCATCCTGCTTATATAACTTATATGCAGAATACATCATGAGAAATGGTGGTCTGGATGAAGCACAAGCTGGAATCAAGATTGCCAGGAGAAATATCAATAACCTAAGATATTCAGATGACACCACCCTTATGGCAGAAAGTGAAGAGGTATTAAAAAGCCTCTTGATGAAAGTGAAAGAGGAGAGTGAAAAAGTTGGCTTAAAACTCAACATTCAGAAAACTAAGAATACAGCATCTGGACCCATCACTTCACGGCAAATAGATGGGGAAACAGCGGAAACAGTGTCAGACTTTATTTTGGGGGCTCCAAAATCACGGCAGATGTTTATTGCAGCCATGTAGTTAAAAGATGCTTGCCCCTTGGAAGAAAAGCTATGACAACCCTAGATAGCAAATTAAAATGCAGAGACATTACTTTGCCAACAAAGGTCTTTCTAGTCAAGGCTATGGTTTTTCCAGGAGTCATGTATGGATGTGAGATTTGGACTATAAAGAAAGTTGAGCACTGAAGAATTGATGCTTTTGAACTGTGGTGTTGGAGAAGACTCTTGAGAGTCCCTTGGACTGCAAGGAGATCCAACCAGTCCATCCTAAAGGAGATCAGTCCTGAATATTCATTGGAAGGACTGTTGCTGAAGCTGAAACCAATACTTTGGCCACCTAATGAGAAGAACTGACTCATTGGAAAAGACCCTGTTGCTGGGAAAGATTGAAGGTAAGAGAAGTGGACACCAGAGGATGAGATGGTTGGATGGCATCACCAATGCGATGGACATGAGTTTGTGTTAGCTCCAGGTGTTGGACAGGGAGGCCTGTTTTCCTGCAGTTCATGGGGTTACAAAGAGTTGGACATGACTGAGTGACTGAACTGAACTGAACTAAATTGGAATTACTTTTGCAACTTGCAATAATTTTTATTGAGAAACTTTTCTAGTTTATTACACTTTCTAGGAATTAAGAGGTTAGATGAATAGTTCCACAGTTTTTATAAAACAAATCAAGTAAAAAAATGTCTCGTATTTTCAAATAAATTATCTAGGTAGCCATAAAAATGTCATGTTTCTCTATATAGTGAGTAAAATTATATAGTGAGGACAATATAAAGGGAATTTTCACACTTTAGCTGAAAATACCAAATAATAACTTATTACTAATAACAAGCAAGATCTTTTAACATTGTCACTCCTATTCCAGAAGTACTTATAAACTGCTCAGAATACCTGATGTTACTGTTTCACCCTCAAAATGCATCAATAGAGAATCATTGGATGATTTGCTAAAATTCACAGATAGAGACCAACAAGCTTAGTATTGAACATTTTGTTTCAGATAGTTGTTTTCCAATTTGCTGTTTGACAGAGAAGTGAACACTTTTCACAATTACTACCTGTGTAAAAATGTATTTTGGAAGAGGGTATCAAAATGCTTTGTCCTTTTTTTTTTTTTTTTTTCCCCCAGAAGGTTGAGTTAGATGCAATTTATATTCTGTTAGCTACTCCAAATCGATTTTATTTTCTTGTGCCACTTACACATTTTGGTGAAATAATAATGATCTCTTAAAATTGCCCAATAGCTAGTCTATCAGCATACCCTTTGACAATTTGCTCCTTTCCCTTAGGCATAGCTGTAAAACTGTTAGGCAAAGTTCACTTCTTTCAGTTGCCAAATTGGCAATATTATTAATGGAACATCAATTTCCTTGCTTGCAAATAAAAATTGTGGTTTTTTTCCTTGTTGAAAAAGGTGATCTGCTTTCTTGAAATGAAATGAAATGTAATTAATTTTCACATTTCCTTGGCTAATGATCATCGAAAGAGCTGGAATCTGGAATCCGGTGCTCCCTTTCTGACTCTCTTACACTCCACAATGACAGATATTTTCATGTGGCAATAACTACCCAATCTGTCTTGTTCACAAGGAGAGCTCTGCACAGTAGGTGAAGCCAATGAACTGCAGGATGGCTTTATCCTTCTTTCCCTTGCTGCATATTTTATGGCCTTTAATGTAGCTTCATTTCTTGTTAAATGCATTCTCCAGGCAATTTGACAGATGGGACTGTTTTTTTTTTTGGTGTTTATGTGGTATTTTCAAAGCAAGAACAAATCTGCCTTTTTCAGACAGTCTCCAGTTATAACTCCATAAGGCTGTACATAATTCTGGATTTTTTTGGGGGGGCAGTGTTGGTTATGTGGGGATTTAGTATATTAGAACTTCAACCGGTTTCCTAAAGAACTCTGTCAATACATCTTAGACATTAAAGTATTCCACTGATAATTTAAAAAGAGAAATAAAAATAGTCTTCTATTTTATGTGACTAAGTGCACACATACACACACATATTCTGTAAAAAGTAATAAAACTTCCAGTAAATACACATCCCAGGTGACTGCTACAGACAGTTGATGTTGCTTTAAGTACCTACAGAGTGATAAAAGTGGTTGGCATGATGATATAAGTGTGTATCAACTCAAAGCCCTCCTGGGAAGTATTTTTACACTATCCTCACACTCAGCGCTGTCATAAATTAATAATCACCAAGACGATGAAAAGCTATATTTAACTTTTTTCTTTATTCATGAGCATGTGACTATGGTAAGATTTGTTGTTTGTAATTGTACAGCCTGTTTACTTAGTGTCTTCTAAGGAAACGGAAAGCCCCACATGAACTATTTAAGACTAGACTGTTCAATGCAGTCAGAGCCTTACAGTGATACACCATGTCTTGGTTTGTAATTTCTGAATACCTTAACTGAGACCAACGATAGAAAGCCTCTTTCCTATTGGTAATTGATTTAGGAAAAGCAACTCTGTAAAATATGGTTATTTTTCACATAATACATACTAATGGCAATGGCCATGGAAATCCACTTAGGTTCACAGCTGCATCTATGGTACAAGATAAGCTAAGAGTAACAATTAATGAAGAACAGTGAAGGAAAAGAGAGCTGCTTAATCGGAGGCTGTGTAAGTAGATGAAGAATCTACCTAAGAAAAAAATCTGGCAGTAAAGGAGTGAGCTGGCAAGAAGATGGTGGGGAAAAATTTGGAAGACAGGATTATTGGTTGCAATTATCTCTCTTACCTCAAAGTATTTAAAATGATAGGCTACCCTTCCCAATCGTTGACTCCACCCTCTCCTGGGATGCTGTGAGGTGCTGCCAAACTGAGGTCTCCTGTAGGCTGGAACCATTCATTCTTCTAGCCGCTACAAGGTTGCCTACTAATGGCTCACAGATGCATCTCTCTCTGGGCACTGTCTTTTTCTGAAGGCAATTACCTCCCCCAGTTACACTCCTCCAAAGACTGGCTGATGCTTGTTTAAAAGCTTCACTTTGGCATAATTCTGAAGGGCTTCCCCAGCTCCAGTGCTCTCTGTAGGGTCTATTGAGGCCTCCTTTGTAATGTCATCAATAGTTTAATTTCTCTCTCTATCCAGCATTCTCAAATAATCTTTATCTTTATCTTGGAGCTTGTTTCCAAGGGACTCAATTGAAGACACATTCAGTTCCTTCTTCCACAGTTACCTTACAGTATCTTAACCATCAGATTCCATAAACCTTTAGGTTTCTTTGCAGCTTTTATTTAACTCTGTTGACTACTTTTTCCCCTTAGCACTCTCCTTTTTTGCTTCCATGAACTTGGTTAACCCTGTCCTTTCCTTACCTCTCTAAATGCTTTTGCTATCGTTTGCTTTTGGTCTTGTTCTTCAGCTCAGGTTTTGCTCTTGGTTCTTATTCTGCTTTCTATTTCTTCTTGGGAAATCTCATTTATATCCTTGGCTTTAGTTATCATCTTCATGGTAAACCCTCCTGAATCTACATTTTTAGCTCAGATCTGTTTAAAAAACCTATGTTTCAAAAACCTACTTTGTATTATTCCCTGGATATTTCATGGCTCCTGAGCAGTCATTCTGTCTACCTCCTATCATGATCTTCATAAATCTACTCTTTATCCCATGGTAAGAGGCTTCATACTTGATGCATCGATACTGACAGCTATTGTCATTGTTCCATTGTTATTGCTTTAAGAAGGCATTGTTCAATTTCTATTTCATAGACATATGGCTCTAGAGTTTTATAATGCTGGTTAAATTTTATGATGTTCTCTCCTTTCAGTCTTTCTCATGCAAACTCTCTTCTCTTGACAATAGAGTAGAAAGAGAATAATCCTTCAAGTCATATAGAAATAGATTATAAGACTGATTTTCCCTTAGTAGTTGTGTGTGCATGCATGCTCAGTTGCTCAATCATGTCCAGCTCTTAGTAGCTGTAGTAACAATGGAAAAGTCACTTAACTAGCTTCTCTGCAGCTCAGTTTTTTTCTCTTTTATTTAGAGATATCATGAGGGCTAAATGAGAAAATATGTATATAAATGAAATTGGACTACAAAGAAGTTACTCAATAAATGTCAGTTTCCCTCTCTTCTGCCCTTCTTTTCCTCTTCATGTTTATGGTTCCAGCTATGGTTTAAAGAACTATCAGTTCCTAGATTCCAGCTAGAAAGTTCTCAACCAGGCTATAGGTAGGAACTGGGCCTTTTCTTCAGCACAGGTAGGAATAAATTCAGATAGATGCCACAGCATCAGGAACTCATTCCCCTAGCATCAAAACACCTCAGGACACAGAAGCCAAGAGGCAGGCTTATGCAGAGATTCCCAGAGCAGCACAGGTCTGGCGAGGAGCCTGAAGTGTGCAGCTGGTAGTGGTCTCTCTCTGCCCATCATGGCTTGAGAATCAAGTACAGTCTGTGTTAACTTCCCTCCTGCTGCTAAGTTGCTTCAGTCATGTCCGACTCTGTGCGACCCCATAGACGGCAGCCCACCAGGCTCCCCCGTCCTTGGGATTCTCCAGGCAAGAACACTGGAGTGGGTTGCCATTTCCTTCTCCAATGCATGAAAGTGAAAAGTGAAAAATGAAAGTGAAGTTGCTCAGTTGTGCCTGACTCTTAGAGACCCTATGGACTGCAGCCTACCAGGCTCCTCCATCCATGGGATTTTCCAGGCAAGAGTACTGGAGTGGGTTGCCATTGCCCGCTCCACTTCCCTCCTAACCACTAGCTTTCCTTTCATATGATCACTACTTTGAGACTCACCCACAATTACTTTCTTACCTATCATAATAGACACTTAAGTTGCATATGGGCATTCGGTTGAAAGTGAAACTCTTTGTTTCTCAGTCGTGCCTAATTCTTTGCAACCCCATGGACAGTAGGCCACCAGGTCCTCTGTCCATGGAATTCTCCAGGCAAGAATACTGGAGTGGATAGCCATTTCCTTCTCTAGGGGATCTTCCTGACCCAGGGATCGAACCTGGGTCTCCTGCATTGCAGGCAGATTCTTAACCACCTGAGTCACCAGGGAAGTCCATATGGGCATTACAGGATCTGAAGAACCACATAACCAGTTTCCTTCTTTAAATGTTGAATTTCTGTCCATATAGATGTCACACCTATAACAACTGGTTATCAATTTTAGGTTATGTCTCATGGACAATATTGTATATTTTTATTTCTCTGAGTATCTAGAAACAAAATGACTAAGGCACACTCAGTAAGATAGGAACTTGGAGGTGTTTTTTAGAGGGATGGTATGGGGATGGAGGAGGGAGGAGGGTTCAGGATGGGAAACACCTGTGGCAGATTCATTTTGATACATGGAAAAACCAATACAATATTGTAAAGTTAAATAAAATAAAAAAAAAATAAAAAAAATAGTACATGCACATCCTTCTGAAAAAATATATCATACAAAAACAAGCATTATTGCCATGTTGTTAATGTCAGTAGACTTGTCAACCTGGATTGTGTACCACAGTGACTCATTAATCCCCTCTAAGAATTAAGCCTCAGTATTCTCTGCTATTTCATCAATTTGTCCAGTTATGGGGCTAGCCAAAAGAGGAGCACATGCCACCTTTTGAACTGCAGCCTGTCCTTAAAGCTCATGACAAATGTCCTCAGCAACAGGCAGAATCAACTCTTCACCAGAAATAAAGGACTTCTTAACTTTAGCAATGTGGTTAGCCACTAAGAATGATGCTCTCAGTGCAGACACATTTGATGAAGTAGTGGCCCTCAATAACTGCTTCTGTTCTTTGTATTCTCATTTTTCTTTTGAAAAACTCCAAAGACTTGCCTTTTAATGCAGGGTGGTTGGCCTCTCTGTGGTGAAGCAGTTTTGAAAGTTTCATGGCTTCACTGGAGAGCCATTCACCACATATTATACAAAGCAAGTGGCCCTGGAGAATGTGAATCACCTGTTGCAACAAATCCATAATTTAAGTAGGACTCCTCATATTTTCTTTCAAATGCACCTTTATTTTTGTTTGCAGTCTTACCGTCTTCTGTTGTCTCATCATTGAATTTTTCCCCCTTTTCAAAGCAGCTCTCCAGCGACATTTGTATTTTACTCATTTTGGCTAGGGGTAGTTTGTGGGCTTACCAAAACTGTGATTGAGACAAGTATGCAGTGCAGGAAAGAGGCACGGATGAAAATGGTAAATAAAATAATGGGCAGGCCACTTGTGGACTAAAATAAGTGTTGGGTTCTGACTCAAAGCCTGCCACCAGATGCAGCTGTACAATTGAAGTACATCAACTCACTTGTCGCTATAAAGCCTGAAACCAGATGCAGCTTAATTGTCACTTGCCACTCATTGATAGAATTTTGCTGTGAGTCTACAAACAATTGATTTATTATGGTCTCTGTGCAGTCAAACCTCTATGCTAATGATAATGTTTGTTTGCAGCCACTCCCCAGCACTACTTCAGCTCCACCTCAGATCATCAGGCATTAGATTTTCATAAGGAGCTCACAGCCTAGATCCTTCACATGTGCAGTTCATGGTAGGGTTCATGCTCCTAGGAGAATCTAATGCCATCCCAGATCTGACAGGAGGCAGAGCTGAGGCAGTACTGCAGCAATGGGGAGAGACTGTAAATTCAGATAAAGCTTTGCTCTCTCACCCACCACTCACTTCTTACTATGTGGCTGGTTCCTAAAAGCCTGCAAACTAGTACTGGTCTGTGGTCCAGGGGTTGGGAACTCCTATTGTAAACATCTGAAACGAGTCAGTCCAGGTACGATGCCCTATAACAGATGCCTGGGACTGGAGCACTAGGATGACCTGGAGGGATGGTGTGGGAAGGGGGAGGGAGGAGGGTTCAGGATGGGGAACACGTGTATTCTGGTGGCGGATCCATCTCGATGTATAGTAAAAGTAATACAATATTGTAAAGTTAAGAAAAATCAAAATAATAATAATAATAAAATAAAAAAAAATAAAACGGAGGAAAAAAAAACATACTTTCTTTTGAAATAAACTTGTCCATTTTGATTTATATTTCTTGATTCTTAAAAAAAATCATTATAAGTATTGTTTATTGTGTGCTCACTATGTGCCATGTCTCCTGTTGCTTCTTATTCTGATTCATTTCTAACACTGTTCTCAGATATATATTTCATATGAATATCCCCAAATACTTCGTTTATGAATTCACGGATTTTGCCAGTTTTGTTTGCTGATTTCTTCACAACACCCGAACAATCTTATAAGACAAGTACAATGAAACCATTTTACAGGTGAGGAAACAGAAATGGGAATGTGGGGCTTCCTTGGTGGTTCAGATGGTAAAGAATCTGCCTTCCATGCAGGAGACTCGGGTTCGATCCTTTAGTTGGGAAGATCCCCTGGAGAAGGGAATAGCTACTCCAGTATGCTTGCCTGGAGAATCCCATGGATATAGGAACCTGGTGGGCTAGAGTCCATGGGGTCGCAAAGAGTCAGACACGACTGAGCGACTAACACACACACACAATGAAACTCACTTTACAGATGAGGAAACAGAGGGAATGAAAGGTTAAAGAATGCAATTTACACAGCCTTAAATGATAATGCTGGATTTTAACCTAGATGATTTAACCCCAAAACATGCATTTTAACCACTAGACTTTATTATCCTCATGACATATGTATCCTTGCTACTCATCATGCTCAATTAACACTATAATTTGTAAAGCAGAGAGGATCTCTATCATGTGAGATGAATAGTAATAGAAGTAAAAGTTTTAATTTCCAAATACTCATCCAAATAATTTGTGGGAATCATCCAGTAAACATGGAGGTAAGTAAGAAATAACCCGAGAGGACTTCTGGCAACTTTTCAGTATCAGAAAAAACAGAACACTAGTATTCTTCTCCCCTTCCTGGCATTTTGAGATAATTTTTTTCCCTTAATCCAGTAAGTCTAAATTGAGGTTTAGTGAAGTTGCTCAGTTGTGTCCCACTCTTTGCAACCCCATGAACTATAGCCTACCAGGCTCCTCCATCCATGAGATTTTCTAGGCAAGAGTACTGGAGTGGGTTGCCATTTCCTCTCTCTTATTTACTGACATTTATTCTCTGTGAAATAATATTAATACTTTCAGGATAGCAGCATAAAAGTGTGAAACCATCTCTGCATTTCACATTAAAGACAAAACATTCCATAATTGTAAAAACTAACTCTTTCAGAATCATAAATGAATTAAGATTAAAATAATGAAATAATTTAAGAAAACAGACTTCTGTCATCATAATCTCTAAGAACAACACAACTCCTTCCAGAGAATTAATTACCAATATAAATTACATATAGAAGAATCTCAGCAAAAACTAGCTAATTTTATTACAAGAAAAGATATATTTTGCCTCATATAGCTAAAAAATTACGAAAACTAACATATGCAAAATAAAATTTTAGCTAGGTAGAATATTTGTTATATATTTGAAAGAAAAAAAGTGTTGGTATATGAATTAATACACAAAGTATAGTTACAAAGTAATAAAAGACAACAAAAAAGTAGGCAATAAAAGCAATAATATGCAATTTATAGAGGATCATATAACAGATATGAAACAATGCTGAATCTCTCTAATTGTCAAGAAAATGCAACTTTGAAGTAATTCATATATTACTTTACATATTCAGCACAATGAGACTCAGAATAAGAAAAGAATCTACTTCTGGGTGGCAATGTGAGGACAGGATGTCTACATATAATCTTGTGGCAATCTAAGCCATCACAGCCTTGGAGTACAATATCCATCTATTAAATTTAGAAAGTCATATTCGTCACCTTGGGGGCTTCCCAGGTGGCACTAGTGGTAAAGAACCAGCCTGCCAATGTATAAGATGTAACAGATGCAGGTTTGATTCTTGGGTTGAGAGGATCCCCTGGAGGATGGCACTCCAGTATTCTTGCCTGGGGAATCTCATGAACAGAGGAGCCTGGCAGGGTGCAGTTCATAGGGTTGCACAGAATAGGACATGACTGGAAGCAACATGGATGCATACACCACATTATAGATAATGGTAAAAATTGGAATAAGCACTATGAGGGAGAATTTTACAGACTCAACCAAAATGACATATCATTATATATAACAATTGAATTTCTCCTATTAATATAATATGCTTGCATGTATGCAAAGAAATTTATGAATTATATATGGTTACTTAGAGCAGCACTACTTGTGACAGCAAAAGACTGGAAACAACATACATCTATACAGTGCACTATTAAGGAGTTTTAAAAAAATAAAAATAGGAAAAAAAGCAACTTTTTCAAATAGTGTCTAAAAATGCTATCTATGGAGAAGAAGGGGAAAAAATGTGTGTCCATAGGTTTATATATTGGAAAAATATCTCTGGAAATTTATATAAAAAATTGATAATAGCAGCTACCTCCCTCTAAAGAGGGAGATGGGTTGACTGGGTGTAGAGTTGAAAAAGACTTTTTCTTCAAGTCATATCATTTGGAAGTTTTCATTTTTGAACTATGTAACTTATTACCAATTAACATTAATAATGATAATAATATTTGGCATAAGAATGTTAATGAACTTAGTTCCACAAAACTGTATACTTAAAATGTCAAATTTTATTTTATGTATATTTTACCATAATAAAGTGACTTTTAATTATACATATATGTGTATATATATATATATATATCCGACTCTTTGCACCCCCATGGACTATAGCTTGCCAGGCTCCTCTGTCCATGGATTTTCTAGGCAGGAATACTGGAGTGGATTGCCATTCCCTTCTCCAGAGGATCTTCCTGACTCAGGGACTGAACCTGTGTTTCCTGAATGGCAGGCAGATTCTCTACCATCTGAGCCACCAGGGAAGTCCCCTAGGATGGCTACTAATAAAAACAACCCATAAGATAATGAGTGTTGACTAGAATGTGGAAAAACTCTTTTGCTTGTGGCTTGTTCACTGTTGGTGGGAATATAAAATTTTGCAACCACTATGGAAAACAGTATGGCAATTCCTCAAAAAACTAAAAAGAGAAATATCATATGATCCAGGAAATCTACTTCTGGATATATACCCAAAAGAGTTGAAAGCAGAGGTTTGAAGAAATATTTGTATATCCACATTTATAGCAGCATTATTCACAACAGGCAAAAGGAGGAAGCAACCCAGGTATCTATCCATAGATGAATGATAAAATATGTGATATATACTTAAAATGGAATATTATTCCATCTAAAAAGAAAAGGAATTCTGACACATGCTGCAACAGAGATGAACGTAGAAGATTTTATGCTAAGTGAAATAAGTTGGTAACACAAGGACAAATACTCTATGAGTCACCTATATGACATCCCTAGAGTAGTTAAATTCACAGAGACAGAAAGAATGGTGGCTTCCAGAGACTAGAAGGAAGGAGACTAAGGAGTTATTTTTTAATGGGTACAGAATATTATTGGGTTGGCCAAAAAGTTCATTCTGTTTTTTCCTATGGACTTCCCAGTTTTTCCTACAGACCAGAACAAACTTTTTGGTAACCCAGTAAAAACCCAACTGTATCAGCAATTATAAATGGCTTAAACACTCCAAGTAAATATCAATGTTATCAGACTAGATTTTTTTAAAGGTTACTATATGATGCTTCCAAGAAATCATAGATGTAGGAACACAAGAAGTTTAAAAATAGGATGCAAAAATAAATACCATGCAAATATTAATTAAAAGAAAAATGGCAGTATTCGTACTAAAGATAGAATGTAGATTTTTAAAACTCGAATAATCACTAGAGATAAAAAGGGACATTTCACAATGATAAAGTGGTAAACCCATAAGGACTATAAATGCTAACTGTGGTTTTATCAGTTGATTGAAAAACCACTCAGTAGTTTTTGAAGCAACTTTTACTTTCTTTATCATACTTTCACATTGTTTGAAGTTTTCACAATGAGCATGGATTATTTAGATAACCTGAAATAAAACAACAAAGCTACTTTTATGTGGACAAAGAAAAGAATAAAACAATACAAAGATTTAAGAGTATTGGTTTTCTAAATGGAAAGTTTAGAAAAATGTGTTGGTTATGAAGCTCTAATGACAACCATAATAATAAAGTATATAGTGACAGGACATAAAAATAAAAAGTAGCACTAATGAGAATCAGGTAGAAAATCTCATGCAAAAGTGTTATATAATCTCCTTATTTGTTTATTTAAGGATTTAAAGATTAGTCAAATAATTCTGAGTGTATTTTTTGCAAGAGGATAATTATACTTTAAAAAGAATGTGGAGATAATCCAAAGGGAGAAGAGCACCAATTCATTTGCTCATTCAATAATTACTTATAAGTAATTATAATTAAGTAAGTACTATGTGCCAGGTACTAGTTGAAATTATTACCTATGTGGCTATGGGCTTTCCTGGGGGCTCAGATGATAAAGAATCTGACTGCAATGCAGGAGACTTGGGTTCAATTCCTGGGTCAAGAAGATTCCCTGGAGAAGGGAATGGCAACTCACTCCAGTATTCTTGCCTAGAGAATCCCGTGGGCAGAGGAGCCTGGTGGGCTTCAGCCTATTAGGTTGCCCCGAGTCAAACATGATTGAGCAACTAACACTTTCTTTCATAGGTCTCTACCTCCAGTTCTTGACATGCTGCTGCTGCTGCTGCTAAGTTGCTTCAGTCATGTCCGACTCTGTGCGACCCCATAGATGGTAGCCCACCAGGCTCCCCCGCCCCTGGGGTTCTCCAGGCAAGAACACTGGAGTGGGTTGCCATTTCTTCTCCAATGCATAAAAGTGAAAAGTGAAAGTGAAGTTGCTCAGCCGTGTCCGACTCTAGCGACCCCATGGACCGCAGCCTACCAGGCTCCTCCATCCATGGGATTTTCCAGGCAAGAGTACTGGAGTGGGGTGCCATTGCCTTCTCCCAGTTCTTGACATAGGGCTTTTGAAATCTTTATAAATTTCTAAGTGGTAAGAGCACAGGAAACATCTCTTACTCTAATATTTGGTCTTTGACTCTTGTTCCTAACACCCTACTCCTAAATCTCTTGGAGTTTCCTGAGTGATAGGAATGTCTTTTATTCTAGTGAGGTGACTTTGCATGGGCTCCTAGATGGCTCCTATGTTGAGGCTGGTCCCCAGAAAGACCATGATTAGAAGCCTGGAATTTTCAGCCCCATCTCCCATTCTCTAGAAAAGGGAAAGGGGCTAAAAGTAGAGTTAATACGTGATCATACCTACATGAGGATGCTTACATAAAATTCCAATAGTGTGGGACTCAGAGTGCTTCCAGATGGTGAATGCATCCATCCACTTGGAGAGTGATACACTATAACTCCAGAGAGACAGAAGCTCCTGCTCTCAGAACCTTCCCAGACCATGCTATATGTATCTTTTCACCTGGAGGTTCATATGTATGCTTTATCATACCCTTTTAAAAACTGGTTCATGTAAATGTTTCCCTGAGTTTTGTAAGCTATTCTAGCAAATAATTGAATCCAAGGGGAGTACATCTTGGGATCTGCCAATGTGTAGCTTAGTCAGACAGAAAGTGTCAAAGTGAAAGGTGCTCAGTGCAATTCAGTTCAGTTCAGTCACTCAGTCGTGTCCGACTCTTTGCAACCCCATGAATCGCAGCACCCCAGGCCTCCTTGTCCATCACCAACTCCCAGAGTTCACTCAGACTCACGTCCATCAAGTCAGTGATGCCATCCAGCCATCTCATCCTCTGTCATCCCCTTCTCCTCCTGCCCCCAATCCTTCCCAGCATTAGAGTCTTTTCCAATGAGTCAACTCTTCCAATGAGGTGGCCAAAGTACTGGAGTTTCAGCTTTAGCATCATTCCTTCCAAAGAAATCCCAGGACTAATCTCCTTTAGAATGGACTGGTTGGATCTCCTTGCAGTCAAGGGACTCTCAGTTGTGTCCAACTCTTTGCGACCCCATGGACTATATGGTCCAAGGAATTCTCCAGGCCAGAATACTGGACTGGGTAACCTTTTGTCACACAGAAGTTGTAGATAACTTCTAGGACCTAATACTTGCAGTTGTCATCTAAAATGTGCATGTCAGGGGGCAGTCTTTGAGAGTGAGTCCTTCACCTGTGGGATCTGACAGTATCTTCAGGTAAATGGTGTCACAATTGACTTAAATTATGACACCCAGATGGTATCACGTAAAATTGCTTGCTGTGGGAAAAAAATCCTCATACATTGATGTCAGAAGTATTGTGAGTGTGATAGTAGTAGAAGAGATGCAGGAGGTCTGGTTTTTCCCAACCCAGAGGGAAATAGAGTATTTGTTAGCTTATTGTGGAAAATAATCTATGAAGTTACTAAATTAAATAATAATAAGTTATTTATATTTGATAGAATTACCCAGTAATAAAGATTACCTTCAGTTCAGTTCAGTCACTCAGTCGTGTCCGACTCTTTGCGACCCTATGAATTTCAGCATGCCAGGCCTCCCTGTCCATCACCAACCAAACTCGTGTCCATCGAGTCAGTGATGCCATCCAGCCATCTCATCCTCTGTCATCCCCTTCTCCTCCCATCTTCAATCCCTCCCAGCATCAGAGTCTTTTCCAATGAGTCAGCTCTTTGCATCAGGTGTCCAAAGTATTGGAGTTTCCGCTTTAGCATCAGTCCTTCCAAAGAACACCTAGGTTAGATCTCATTTAGAATGGACCGATTGGATCCCCTTGCAGTCCAAGGGACTCTCAAGAGTCTTCTCCAACACCACAGTTCAAAAGCATCAATTCTTCAGCACTCAGCTTTCTTCACAGTCCAACTCTCACATCCATACATGACCACTAGAAAAACCTTAGCCTTGACTAGACCGACCTTTGTTGTCAAAGTAATGTCTCTGCTTTTGAATATGCTATCTAGGTTGGTCATAACTTTCCTTCCAAGGAGTAAGCGTCTTTTAATTTCATGGCTACAATCACCGTCAACAGTGATTTTGGAGCCCCCCAAAATAAAGTCTGACACTGTTTCCCCATGTATTTCCCATGAAGTGATGGGACTAGATGCCATGATCTTAGTTTTCTGAATGTTGAGCTTTAAGCCAACTTTTTCACTCTTCTTTTTCAATTTCATCAAGAGGCTGTTTAGTTCTTCACTTTCTGCCATAAGGGTGGTGTCATCTGAATATCTGAAGTTATTGATATTTCTCTTGGCAATCTTGATTCCAGCTTGTGCTTCTTCCAGCCCAGTGTTTCTCATGATGTCCTCTGCCTATAAGTTAAATAAGCAGGGTGACAATATAGCCTTGACATACTCCTTTTCCTATTTGGAACCAGTCTGTTGTTCCATGTACAGTTCTAACTGTTGCTTTCTGACTTGCATATAGGTTTCTCAAGAGGCAGGTCAGGTGGTCTGGTATTCCCATCTTTACATTAAATTGAATTAGCTCTTCAAATTATGGGAAGTTTTAAGGGAAGATTCCCTGGAGGAGGGCATGGCAACCCACTCTAGTATTCCTGCCTGGAGAATCCCATGGACAGAGGAGTCAAGGAGGCTGCAATCCATAGAGTGGCACAGAGTTGGACACACCTGAAGAGACTTAGCACCATGCACACAAGGAGTCTTTAACTGAATTATATTCTGAGATTAAGTAAATCTGAGTGAATAAAGTAAAACTACCTAAAGATAAATCTGAAAAACCCAATTCTGTTATTGGGATTGACATAGGAAGGTGATAAGGTAGAGAACAAATGCATTATTATATTGGAAATGATTCGTAAATCCATCTGACTGTCGAAATTGGATTATCTCCATTAGAGCTCCCAATGACTGACTAATTGTGATATCCAAAAGCTTTTTCTCCCTCAGTTGTCTTCTTCTGAACACTTTTCAGCACCACTTGATACAGTTAACCCTTTTGACTCTCTCTGCTTCTTTGGTTCCTTTAAAACAAAACAAAAACATCTGAAGTCAGTTTTGCTCTTATTTTTGACTAGAGCTCAGTTTTTATTGCCAATTCTTATTCCTCTATTCAGAATTTTGACAACTTAATATTGATGATCTTAGGAACTGTACTGGAGCAATGTTTCCTTTTCACTCTGTATGTTTTCTGCCTGCCTAGACCAGGTGGCTTCAACCAGTATCCATACTCAGATAAATTCCAAAGAAAGGCAATGCCAAAGAATGCTCAAACTACTTCACAGTTGCACACATCTCACACGCTAGTAAAGTAATTCTCAAAATTCTCCAAGCCAGGCTTCAACAGTACATGAACGGTGAATTTGCAGATGTTCAAGCTGGATTTAGAAAGGGCAGAGGAACCAGAGATCAAATTGCCAACATCCGCTGGATCATTGAAAAAGCAAGAGAGTTCTAGAAAAATATCTACTTCTGCTTTATTGGCTATGCCAAAGCCTTTGACTGTGTGGATCACAATAAACTGGAAAATTCTGAAAGAGATGGGAATACCAGACCACCTTACCTGCCTCCTGAGAAATCTGTATGCAGGTCTGCTACTGCTGCTGCTGCTGCTAAGTCGCTTCAGTCGTGTCCGACTCTGTGCGACCCCATAGATGGCAGCCCACCAGGCTCCCTTGTCTCTGGGATTCTCCAGGCAAGAATACTGGAGTGGGTTGGCATTTCCTTCTCCAATGCATGAAAGTGAAAAGTGAAAGTGAAGTCGCTCAGTCCTGTCCAACTCTGAGCGACCCCATGGACTGTAGCCTACCAGGCTCCTCCATCCATGGGATTTTCCAGGCAAGAGTACCGGAGTGGGGTGCCATCACCTTCTCCGGTATGCAGGTCAGGAAGCAACAATTAGAACTGAATATGGAACAACAGACTGGTTCCAAATAGGGAAAGCAGTATGACAAGGCTATATACTGTCATCCTGCTTATTTAACTTATATGCAGAGTACATGATGAGAAATGCTGCACTGGATGAAGCACAAGCTGAAATCAAGATTGCAGGGAGAAATATCAGTAACCTCAGATATGCAGATGACATCACCCTTATGGCAGAAAGTGAAGAAGAACTAAAGCACCTCTTGATGAAAGTGAAAGAGGAGAGTGAAAAAGTTGGCTTAAACTCAACATTCAGAAAACTAAGAACATGACATTTGGTCAAATCACTTCATGGCAAATAAATGGGGAAATAGTGACAGAGTTTATTTTGGAGGACTCCAAAATCACTGCTATGGTGACTGCAGCCATGAAATTAAAAGACACTTGGTCCTTGGAAGAAAAGTTATGACCAACCTAGACAGCATATTAAAAAGCAGAGACATTACTTTGCCAATAAAGGTCCATCTAGTCAAAGCTATGGTTTTTCCAGTGGTCATATATCGATGTGAGAGTTGGACTATAAAGAAAGCTGAGTGCTGAAGAATTGATGGTTTTGAACTGTGGTGTTGGAGGATTCTTCAGAGTCCCTTGGACTGCAAGGAGATCCAACCAGTCCATCCTAAAGGAAATCAGTCCTGAATATTCATTGGAAGGAATGATGCTGATGCTGAAACGCCAATACTTTGGCCACCTGATGCAAAGGGTTGACTCATTGGAAAAGACCCTGATGCTGGGAAGGACTGAAGGTGGGAGGAAAAGGGGAAGACAGAGGACAAGATGGTTGGATGGCACCACAGACTCAATGGACATGGGTTTGAGTAAATTCCAGATGTTGGTGATGCACAGGGAGGCCTGGTGTGCTGCAGTCCATGGGGTCGCAAAGAGTCGGACATGACTGAGTGACTGAACTGAGGAACGGTACTGGAGCAATGTTTCCTTTTCACTCTGTATGTTTTTTGCCTGGTCAAATTCTGGTGGGTTCAACCAGTACCTCTACTCAGATAAATCAGGTCAATGTCTTCTAGGTCTAGAGCTCTAGTTCTGCATTTCCAGTGACCCTGTAATATTCCTATTTTACTATGCTAAAGGCACATGAATTTCACATTAAAATTAAAGTTATCTTAAAGAGGATTTTAAAAAGGATTTTATCATCCTTTACTAAAAGTAAACTGTGCTCTTTTTAAAAATATATTTATTTTTCTGGCTGTGTAGGTCTTAGTTGGGGCACGTGCAATTTTCACTGCAGCACAAGGACTCTAGTTGTGGCTTACAAGCTTAGTTCCCCATCAGGGATGGACCCTGAGTGCCATGCACTACAAGCAGATTCTTAACCACTGGGCCACCAAGAAAGTCTCTGCTCTTTGTTTAATGGTCCAGATTGTATATAATGGGATTACTCTTCTTCCAAACTAGGTTCCTATAGAATCCACTGAAAAAGATATTTCTTTTATCAACACACTCCTACTGCACCCACATAGTTTGACTCCTAAAATTTCCCCCCTGGGTTATTCCAAGCATCAGTTTCTTTGTGTACAGACTCTCTTTCAACAGTATACTAGATGTTTTTTCCTTTGTAAGTTCCTCAGTATCTTCAAAGTTATGGTCTTCTTCATTTCTTTCTGAGTTAAATTCGATGTTGACTATTACAAATGTATTTCTAAACATAGTTTCACAATGTTCTCTCCTTTAGTACCAAGATAGCTTAACTGAACTATTTTAAAAAGGACCTGAAAAAATATATACATATATATGTATATGTATAACTGAAGCACTTTGCTGAAATGAACAGAAGATTGTAAATCAACTATGCTTATTTTTAAAAAAAATTTTTAAATTTTGAAGATTCTTTCCTTTCTACCATTTTATAGTGTAAGCTTATTCACTGTATGACAATCTATGATAAAAGTCTAAATTTATAAACCAAATACATTAAGGACTAATAATTTACATTATAGTGAAGTTTTTCATTTCTACTGAGTCACTGCTTAGCATTTTTCTTTTCAAAATAAATGGCTCAAATTGTATAAATATTTGATAGCATTTAAACATAAGGTGTTTATCATCCATGATTTGCCATTGCTATTTATAAAGCCTTAAAATAGATTGAAAGAGAAGAAACTTCTGTTGGTTTACATAATTATTTAGGAATCTTTACTGTTAAGAAATTAAAATACAATTTTAAACATTTTTTGTAATTATAGAAGTTTCTACTATAGGATTTTAAATATAAAAATATTTATGGATAATTTCTAAAATATTTTGATTGCGAATACTGCTATCATTTCTTATATATGTATATTTGCAAATATATTTTAATCACCATTAAAAAATCTGTTGAATTAAGAACTTTATAAATTTTATCTTACAATATATGTATATTATGTTGTGTTGTTGTTTTTCAGTCACTAAGTTGCGTCTGATTCTTTGTGATCCCATGAACTGCAGCACACCAGATTTCCTTGTACTTCACTATCTCCCATATGTATATGTATGTATCTAAAGGTATCTATGTGATATATGTGTAATTTTAGCATATAAAATCAATCTTACTTGCAATCTTCGTTCCTTAATCCATATCAGTGAAAGCATTAATGTAAATGCTTTCTAAAATCCTTTTAGCTTTAACACTTTCTGATTCTACTACAATCTTCAAGATGCATTTGAGGAGAAAGAATCAAGTCCATACACTTTCATTTGGAACAGTGAGACTTTCAAAGATTCTTCTTGCCATTAAAATAATCTTATTTACTCCTTCCCACATTGCTTGTCTTTATCTTTGAACCTCCTATTTCATTTCTTGCACATGTCGGTGAGTTCTAATAAGTGGAAAGCTCCTGCTCTGTGCCTGGATTTTATTTGATATAATCTTGAAATTTTGAAATGTAACCTTCAGAACTGAATGTAATTTGACTCTAGTTTTGAAAAGCATGATTATAATATAATTTCTGCTAATGATTAAGAGAGGAATTCACACATTTACATAGTGGTTAAGTATGTCATAAGGCAAAGGCAGCTCTTATTCTTTACAAAGGAATAGACTGTTGAATTAGGGTGCTGAAAATAAGACGTCAGAGAGAATACAAGATCATCTCATTATTATTGACAGAAAATTAGTTTCCTGAAATCCATAGTTGTAATTTTTCTTCCTAGCTATTTTTGTGATGTCATATACTTAACAAAAATAATACTAAGTATAAATTTAAAATTATAAGACTATTTGGTTATTATATAATAAAATTCCCCAAATACTATTTAATTCTATATACTTAATCATAGTAAAATAACATAGTATCTACTTGCTAGTTATTCCTGTCTCTGCAGACTTCTAGGTTGTGACCACTTTGACTTGCATTTTTTTCATGTAGCGGGCTCCTTTAAAAAAAAAAGAAAATGTAAAAAAATTTGATTAACTGTTCTTATAAATTGACAAATGCATCTAAATAAACATAAAAAGCAAGATTGGGTTGTGAAGAGCATAATCAGGTCCTTTTCTAATCGCCAGGTTACACATCCTATTAGTATATATACAGACACTACCACTTTAGATGCTGTAACTATCTACATTCAGTGGGGAACAAAAAGATGATACTATTCTTCACTGCTACTCTGCTGCTGCTAAGTCGCTTCAGTTGTGTCTGACTCTGTGCGACCCCATACACGGCAGCCCACCAGGATCCCCTATCCCTGGGATTCTCCAGGCAAGAACACTGGAGTGGGTTGCCATTTCCTTCTCCACTATTCCCCCTTAAAGTAACACTTCAGCAGGCAATGGCACCCGACTCCAGTACTCTTGCCTGGAAAATCCCATGGGCGGAAGAGCCTGGAAGGCTGTAGTCCATGGGATCACTGAGGGTTGGACACAACTGAGCGACTTCACTTTCACTTGTCACTTTCATGCATTGGAGAAGGAAATGGCAACCCACTGCAGCATTCTTGCCTGGAAAATCCCAGGGACGGGGGAGCCTGGTGGGCTGCTATCTATGGGGTTGCACAGAGTTGGACATGACTGAAGTGACTTAGCAGCAGCAGCAGCAGCTTCAAGAAAAATTATTTATATAAGCATCTTACTCCTTGCCTGTTTTATGTCTAGTAAGTAAATAATAAATGTCTTCTTGAAATTAGGAGTGTAAAGGATGTTCTAGGAAACATTAACTATCGTGAAAATACATAAACAGCAGTCAAAATGTTGGAGATTATATTTATTTAATTGATGCAATTCTTTCTGTCTATAAAATGTACAGTCATATAACAAAGTTTAGCAAACCATGTGTTTAGCCTGAAGTAATTTTCTGATTATAAATGCATTATTAAAATAAAAGAAATTAACAAATTCTGTAGTTATAATTATTGTCAATAATTTTAACTTTTGTATGAAAATTAAGTGATTTACATACAACCATTATAGTGTTACACTATGAAATCCTTACAATCTGCAATGTATTATCCTGAATTTTATAGAAACACAAATATACAGTCTGATTAAATACTATTTAATACAGTCTAGGCCTACATATTCAAAAACTTGAATCATCTATTTTAACTTTTTTATCTGTAAAATGGCAATAATAACTAAACTTTTGTTGTTTAATCACTAAATTGTGTTCGACTCTTTTGCAACCCCATGAACTGTATAGCCCACCAGTCTCTTCTGTCCATGGGATATCCCAGGCAAGAATACTGAAGTGAGTTAACATTTCCTTCTCCAGGGGATCTTTCCAAACCAGAAATTGAACCTGTGTCTTCTGCTTGGCAGGCAGATTATTTACTATTGAGCCACCTGGGAACCTCAATAATTAACCTTATTGTAGTGAAAGTTGCTCAGTTGCGTCCAACTCTTTGCGACCCCATAGATGAGCCTGCCAGGATCCTCTGTCCATGGAATTCTCCAGGCAAGAATATTAGAGTGGGTAGAAGTTCCCTTCTCCAGGGGATGTTCCAGGAATCAAACCCAGGAATCAAATCCAGGTTTCCCACATTGCAGGAGGATTCTTTACTGTCTGAGCCACCAGGGAAGCCCTTAACTAACCGTTAAGTGTCCCATAAAGCTTTGTTTTTAAAAATTGTATAAATTATTAATAGTTAAGCACTCTCCTTAGGAGAAATATACTTATTATTTTCTTTTATTATAGTGAGTCAAATTATAAGCTCAACATTTATTATTCAAGTATCCAAGAAAGTGATATATACTTAAAAATAAATTTATTATATTCTTGTTTTCAGTTATCTTGTTGCTACTTGTTGAAGACAAAAATTACTGCTCCACTCTCAGGCAGATTCATCATTCACTATAATGAGAGAAACATATGTCTTAACATATCTATATATAGAACAATAAATTTTATTATTATAACCCAGGGATCGAACCCAGGTCTCCCACATTGCAGCTGGATTCTTTACCAGCTGAGCCACAAAGGAAGCCCTATAACTATATTATAGTATTACACAAATGATACACTACTATAGTACAATATACATACTATTATAGCAATTATTATAATTATACTATTATATATTAATATAATATGGTTGTACCAAAAGAAAGTTGAGTGCCAAAGAATTGATGTTTTCTAACTGTGGTGCTAGAGAAGACTCTTGAGAGTCCCTTGCACTGCAAGGAGATCAAACTAGTCAATCCTAAAGGAAATCAACCCTCAATATTCATTGAAAGGACTGACGCTGAAGCTGAAACTCCAATACTTTGGCTACCTGATGCATAGAGCCAACTCATTGGAAAAGGTCTTCATACTGGGAAAGATAGAGGGCAGGAAGAGAATGGCACAACAGAGGATGAGATAATTGGATGGTATCACTAACTCAATGGACATGAGTTTGAGCAAACTGGGAGATAGTGAAGGACTGGGAAACATGGTGTTCTGCAGTCCATGGGGGTCACAAAGAGTCAGACGCAACTCAGCAACTGAACAACAACAACAACATATAGTTATGTTGGGCTTCCTTGGTGGCTCAGTAGTAAAGAATCTGCCTGCCACTACCGGAGAAGGGCATTCGTTCCCTTGGTCAGGAAGATCTTCTGGAAAAGGAAACGGCAACCCACTCCAGTATTCTTGCCTGGGAAATCCCATGGACAAAGGAGTCTAGTGGGCTACAGTCCATGACACCTCAAGGGTCAGACATGACTAAGTGACTAAAGAAGAACAACAAGAAGATAGACTTGATTTTGTTTTCTGCAAATCACTGGAACTGGGTCCTGCCATAGTGGTGTAAATACGTACTTTTCAGAAAAGGTTGTAGGATATTAGGAAGATACATATTATTAAATACAATATTTTAATTTTGCAAGAGACCTAGTATTCTTGGTTACAAGTAAGATCACATTTTTTTTTTTTGAGTAACATCACATTTTTGGGGGTAACATGTTTTTAAGGCCAATGTTGAATGCAAGAAAAAACATTTGATGATGCTAGAGACCAGCATACCAGTCTTAATGGTTTCTTTTTTGACCAATAAAATAAGATCTTAAAAAATAAATTTTCTAGTTTTTCTTTTCTTTTTTTTTTTTTTAGTGCTATCACTGTCCTGGTTGGTCCAGCGTACCCTTAGTTAAGTGTCTGAGCTTCTGGGTTAAAGTGATTTTAAAAGACTTAGCGGATTATATATGGAAATATTGTTTGAAAGCTTTTTGAAAAGTTCCTTGTTTTGGGCTAAACTCCTTTTGTGTATTCCTGGCTTCCAGGTTTTAGTCAACATTCTTGAAATATAACCTCATTCAGTGCCTTGCTGCTGCTAAGTTGCTTCCGTCGTGTCCAACTCTGTGCGACCCCATAGACGGCAGCCCACCAGGCTTCCCCGTCCCTGGGATTCTCTAGGCAAGAACACTGGAGTGAGTTGCCATTTCCTTCTCCAATGCATGAAAGTGAAAAGTGAAAGTGAAGTCGCTCAGTTGTGTCCAACTCCTGCGACCCCATGGGCTGCAGCCTACCAGGCTCCTCCATCCATGGGATTTTCATTCAGTGCCTTAATTGTATTTACACGATGAGACCAAGAGAAGAAAAAAATAACCCATTCATTGTTTGCATTAGGTGGATGCTAATTATCACTTGCTTGTGCTTCTTATTTCATAGCCCTTTCCTTCCTGCACTTTTGGTATTTTTCAGTGGCCTGAGTTGCATTCAGGTGCCTCGTTTTCCTGCTACTCAAAAGTAGAAAGTACACATAAAAAGTCCTTAAGGTACAAGTTCTTAAAATATGGTATCCTGGGGATAAGACCTTGTTCAGTTACATGTCTAATCAGTGTTTATCACCCTGTAGACACTGCAATATTTAACAAGTGTGGGTAGGGCACTTAAGTTGTGCCTGAAAAATAAATGGGCCAGACTTGGATGCCAAGCACTACAACTCCCAACTTCACATTTCAATTATATTTAAATGAGACTGCTAATGAAAGTGTTTAAATGTTCATTAAAATTAACCTTTCAAATTCAGAGTGCCAGTGGGCACTCCTGATAACACTTAAGTTTGAGATTTAGGATTCCAACCACTACTGCATAAGTGAAAAATTCAGGAGAGTTTAAATGTTAAGAATGCTTTGAAATAAACATTAAATTGACTAAGAACTTTAACTCTACCTCAAGGTTCATGTTCTCTTAGTGTTTTGTGATGTGGTTACTAATAATCATCATTTAAAGCAATAATGTTCTTGAATCTAATGAAGAACAGGCAGCATATCAAATAAATTCAATGATTGTACCCCAAGAAAGAATTATGGTAGAGAATATTGAAGGAAAGTTACATGGCTCAAAATAGCCTGGAGTTAAAACGCCCCCTCCAGGTCTTCCCCACCATTCTATGCAAAAACAAAGCACTCACTCACCCAAAGGGAAAAAAAAAAGGACATTAAGGTTGTTTATGCCCAGCTCCTAGCTGGGCCAGCCTCTAGCCATCTCCAGAATTCCTTGCTCCAGCCATTTAAGAGGTAACTACTTGGGAACAACCTTGGAGAAGAACAGGCCCCTTTAAAACAGTAGCTTTCCACATATATGCCTATATATACTTACTCTTTCCTTGGGTTAGTGCAGCAGCTCACTAATCTGACTGCTGCCCCTTCTCGCTTCTGGCCTCTTTAAAGGTGATCTGTTCCTGTAAAGTGCCAGTCTCTTTCTTTTTTCGAACCTTGCCTTCTCTAACTCCCTTACCCTACAAATATTGTATGTTTAGTTGAATTATAAGCTTAAGAGACACTTTAAATAGCCATAGTTCATTCAGTATTTGGGGAAGAATTTCACCACAGCTGTCCTTAGCAAGTGAGAATCTACTGCATTTTAAATGTCACCAATATCTTCAGAAAATTCATTAAGATGTGTTGTTACATTTGGCAGGTTTCAACCTATGAGAATTAGAGTAATGGGTTTTCCAGAAAGCATGAGGCCATACACTCAACACTAGATTTGTGAGATATGCGTGGGGCAAAGGATGTCTTAGCAGTAGTACTGCAAATCACTTGAATTTAAAGGCAAAGCTTTGAAGTCCAGATATGAAGCCTTTTCAGAAACTAGAGGGCAATCCAGAATTCTTTATGCAAGAGTAAGGCCTGTGTGGGTTCTGGGATAAATTATGAATAAACCCCTACAAGAGCTTATCATTGAAGGGCAATGACCCAAAACATGTAAATATAACCTAAGATGTGATATGACAGAAGTGTGCACACTGTGCTGGGGAGCCTGGAGGAAGGGCACTCAGCACAATGTAGGGGTTCATGGAACTTCTGATGCAGTGATCAGTCAGTGTCTTGGATGTCCCCAAGCATTTTATACATTTTATTAAATTTTAACTGAAGATCAGTCAATAAACCCAAAATTTCTTAAGTTTCTTCCATGCATTTGTTTTACCTTAAGGTCAGTAAAAAAGACAAAAAAAAAAAAAAATGGTAGAGTCTCATGAATCACTATAAGGTGTTCATTCATTGTTCCTTTTTCATTCACTCCCCTCTCCAGATCCTTTCAACTCTACAGAGATGGGGAGGAGTACACACGTATAGAACTGCTCTGTCTGGGTGGTGGGGCCAGGAGAAGGAAGCCCTGCGTCTTTACACAAGACTTTGGGCTAGATGGTGCCATCCTTTCTGCCTCTTTCTGCTTTAAGTCTCTCGTCTTGAAATTTTTTTTTTTTTAGAACATATTCTCTTAACCATTATCTTAAGAAATGCAACTTAAAGTCTTGCTTCATATATCCACATATTTGCATGCATCAATAATTTTCCTTATTTTATCACAGATGGTAATTCATACACAATAACAACATTTCTGAAGCATTTCTTTTTTTTTATGTTTTAAAGTTTTTATTAACACAGTTGGATTAACATCTACCATATTTGTTAATTTTTTCAGTTTGTTACCCCCCCTTTTTTTTTTGGTCCCTATTTTTGTCTTCCTTTAGTTTTCTTCCATTTGTGGTTTTCTGTGATTATTTTTATATGATTTGATTTTCTCTCCTTTTCTTAGCATATCAATTATACTTAAATTTTTACTGTCTTTAAATTATTTTTAATTGGAGGATAATTGCTTTACAGAGTTTTGTTGTTTTCTGAACCATTTCTAAAGCAGAAGTGAGGTCATAAAACCAAGATAGACCCATAGAAAGTAGATCTTTCCATAAAACAACTCCCTATCATAGAGATTACTTTTGAAATTTTATAATGATTCTGTTAGGTATGTATTATTATTCTCTTTTCTCAAATGAAAAAACTGACTTCAGAATCAGTTCATTATTGTAGCTGTTCATTCATTCACTGAACAAGTGATGAGCTTCTACTTGCCAGGCTTTATGGTACCAGAGACACATCTTGCCATCAAAGACCCCACAATCTTAGTAGAAAAAAAAGCTGTATATTCATCACACCATTTGAATTTCCTGAATAGCAAAAAGGCTGGATTTCTCTGCCTTCTACCTCATACTATAACAGTACTGGGGCCATATGATTTAGTTTTGGCCAGTGGTGGGTAAAAGTGCCTGTGTGTGTGCCAAGTTGCTCCAGTCATGTCTGACTCTCTGCCATCCTATGGACGGTAGCCCTCCAGGCTCCTCTATTCATGGGATTCTCCATGCAAGTATACTGGAGTGGGTTGCCATGCCCTCCTCCAGGGGATTTTCCTGACCCAGGGATCAAACCCACATCTCTTAAGTCTCCTGCTTTGACAACTGGGTTTTTTACTACTAGTGCCACTGGGTAAAAGTAATAGAAGCCATTTCTTGGCCTGGGCCTGGAAAGAATCTTCACATTTGATCTTTTGGTTCTCTCCTGGATGGGCTGCACAAGCTCTATTAACATAGCTATTATATAAGGGAGCAGTGCTTCTTAATTTGCATCGAACTGTGACATGAGGAATAAATAGACTTTGATTGTGTGAAACAATATTTGGGGTTTAATTTGATACCACACATAGCCTATTTTTTCTTTCTTGTCTAATACAAAATTTCATGGGGGAGACAGTCATTAAACAATTGAATAACAAAAACAAAATTGTCTGGAAGGGAATAAAATGAGTACTTTGAACTGGAATAACAAAGGAAACCTTTTGTAATAGATTGGATCATGGTTCAGAAATATTACCTTCCCAATCCCCATGTTTCCAAGGGTACCACTGATGTTGAGTTTGGCTCTGTGACTTGCTTTGGCCAACAAAAGAGGAGGAAATAATAATAGACCAGTTCCCTGGTAGCTCAGCTGGTAAAGAATCTGCCTGCAATGCAGAGACCCCAGTTTGATTCCTGGGTCAGGAAGATCCCGTGGAGAAGAGACAGGCTACCCACTCCAGTATTCTTGGGCTTCCTTGGTGGCTCAGCTGGTGAAGAATCCACCTGCAAAGCACGATACCTGGGTTTAATCCCTTGATTGCAAAGATACCCTAGAGAAGGGAAAGGTTACCCACTCCAGTATTTTGGCCTGGAGAATTCCATGGATTGTATAGTCCATAGGGTCACAAAAGAGTTGGACTCAACGGAGTGACAGTCCCCACTCTGAGTCCAGGTCTTAAAAGATCTTGTGTGTTTCTCTTCACATTGTTACACCTGTACCATGGGTAAAGGTTGTGAAATTGAACATATACAGCCTACTGGTCCAAGGAAGAAAATGAGAGATATATGAAGCAGATACCTTAAAGTAATAGCTTCATCCCTGGTTTCTCGGACTCTTAACTTTAGCTACCTCCAATATTATAATATAATCTAGAGATAACTTCCTAAAACATTTCATCATCTATGTTTTACTCAGGGGCACTACAAGTGAAGAAAAGAACTAACATTTACTGAGTGCATGTGCTATTCCAAACATTATCCTAGGTAATTAGAGATGGTATTTCTTTCAGATTGGGTTCCCCTAGAAGGAGACTGCCTAACACAAAGACTTGAGAATAAATACTTTATTTGGGAGGCAAACTTAGAAAACACCAGTAGAAAAGAAGTGAAACAGGGAAGAGACGTAAGTCAGTAATCAGTAGTGAAGCGATTGCCACTCTGGGCAACAAAGGCTCATCCATGTGGAATATACCTCAGGCAAGCCATCAGAGGGTGAGAAACGTGGACTATTTATTCTCCAGCTCTCATCTGTAAATGACTGAAGGCTGCACCTGGAGCCATTAGTCCCTCTGTACGTCCCAGCTTCACTGGACACAAACTGAAAGGAGGGTTTCAATAAAATTTAATAGTGCTTGCACTTAGATGCCATGAGCACACGTATGTGTGCATGCTCACTTGCTTCAGTCATCTCTGACTGTGCAACGCTATGGACTGCAGCCTGCCAGGCTCCTCTGTCCATGGGATTCTCCAAGGTAAGAATACTGGAGTGTATTGCCATACCATCCTCTAGCCATGAGTACACAGTAGAATGTCAGTATTCAGGAGGGCTGGGGAGGGCTCCTAACAGATACAGAACCTTTTTTTTTTTTTTTTTTTCATTTATTCCTTGTAAATATTACCACTTTAGAGAGGTTTTCCCTGTTCACTGAAAGACACATACCCCAGTTTTTTTTTTTTTTTTTATCACATGTTCCTATCCTTCTGAGCCCTTATCACAATTGTTCACTATTACTTTGCTTCTTTTCTTGTATTTCTATATCTGTTTCTAGACTGTGAACATAATGAAGCCAAGCACCAAGTTTATTTCATGCAACACCACCTAGTACAATGGTAACGCACTCCAGTACTCTTGCCTGGAAAAGCCCATGGACAGAGGAGCCTGGTAGGCTGTAGTCCATGGGGTCGCTAAGAGTTGGGCACAACTGAACGACTTCATTTTCACTTTTCACTCTCATGCATTGGAGAAGGAAATGGCAACCCACTCCAGTGTTCTTGCCTGGAGAATCCCAGGGAAAGAGGAGCCTAGTGGGCTGCCGTCTATGGGGTCACACAGAGTTGGACACGACTGAAGCGACTTAGCAGCAGTACAAAGTAGGAACCCAATATTTGCTGAATCAATTATTGAATGACAGTGCTAGATAGTGTAATCTTATTTACTGGATACGAATACAAAGGCCATGCTGGTGGTGATCGAATTCCAATCCAGGAAGGGATGACCTAAAATCCCATACCCTTTACCACACTGTGATAGTGTTATCATGCTGTTTTCCTATTTCCTGCCTCAGAAAACTCAATTATTTCCTATTTCCTACATCATTAAATCTAAATTCTTCTGCATAACTTCCAATTCCTTCTATAACCTGGCTAGTAAGTGCATCCTAAAAAGATCAGGGCACAAACACATTATAGAATGAATGAAATGCTGCTTAAAACCATCTGTAAAAATGACTTGCAGGTTGCTTATTGTCAAAAATTGGTGTCATATGAGAAAAGAGCCTTATGTGGCTTCTGAAAAGTCCAAAGTAAAAGGCTAAATGAATATAAATGTAATTTCTAGAGCAGTCAGAGACGTGGGTGTTAATGATGGTGCACTTAAGACTGTTTCTGAGGCCAAAAATGACTGGAACTCAGGAAAACTGATGACAGGACAGCAAAATCCCTTTTATCCACACATGATGAACGACTTTGCTTTAGATGTTGGGCCTGAACAAAAAACACTACCACAAAACCAACATGGAACTAGGAAAAATGAGATAGGAAACAAGAGAGCAAGAAAACAATGTATTTCTACTTATATTTGCTAAGAATATGTAGATTCTTTCATTTACATTATTTCATTTAAACCTTAGGACCAGGTCATTAGGATGACTGTAGGGTCCAACAAAAGCAGGAAACTAATTTAGCATTCAGTCATGCAGTAACAAAATTACTGAAAGAAGAGAGTTGCAGCCTAAATAGTGACAGTGAAAATTCACATTCGAAATAATTAGGTAATAATATGGGTTTTTTCCCTCTCTTTTTTAGAAGAGAAATGTTGTAGAATGTATTGACTGATCAAACATATTTGAAACATTTCCATATGCTATTGCTCCTCTTCATGGGTGCCTCTTCCTATGGGAAGATCATGCTTCCTGCCCAGTGAGAGTAGCCTAGGTCATGTGACTCACTTAGGCAAAAGGAATACAAAGCCAAGGGAAGCTTTAAGCCAGCCTGCCTGTGCTCTGTGCTGTCTTTGGCAAATCGTAGCTATTGGCTCCATTTTCTCTCTAGATCCAGAACAGAAGGATGATGGAGTGGAGCCCCAGCCAATACACAATCAACATGTAATGGTAGTGAAAAATAAATTTTGGTTGCTGTGAACGCAAAGATTTAAGGTTGTTTTTTATTACAATGATAAAAGTTGTGGTCAAAGAAGTAGGTAAAAGTGTCTTTCTCATTCTGGGAAAGTTTACAATTAAAAATTGAGATCTTGAGGAAAACCACTTTCCATTCATAACTCGTAAAGTTTAATACAAGAAAATTTTATAAATGGTGTGCGATGGCACCCCACCCCAGTACTTTTGCCTGGAAAATCCCATGGACGGAGGATCCTGGTAGGCTCCAGTCCATGGGGTCGCTAAGAGTCGGACACGACTGAGCGACTTCACTTTTACTTTTCACTTTCATGCATTGGGGAAGGAAATGGCAACCCACTCCACTGTTCTTGCCTGGAGAATCCCAGGGACGGGGGAGCCTGGTGGGCTTCCTTCTATGGGGTCGCACAGAGTTGGACACGACTGAAGCGACTTAGCAGTATAATACTGAAAAGACTTTGACAGGTTAGAGCAAAAGGGCACATAATTTCAAATGAAAAGATAAATTATTTATTGAGTTGTAACATTTATTTGAAATGTGCTGGAGAATTTTATTGGTTAGTAATACTACTGTAACCCTTACAAATGCCTGAATACTATATTTATACATTTAATTGATAAGATTTGCAAGAGTGGTTTAAATCTTTAGGCAGGTTTTGCTTGTTATAGCAGGGTTTGAAATACATTATTAAGAAGATAAACACATTCAATTTATGAAGAAAATATTTAACAAAAAATTTAAATAAATGTTTTATCGTGACTGTAACAAATTTATAAATAGAGTAAGATTTGTATGTTTTATTAAAAATATTTAAAAACTAGTTTTCAGTTAAAAACTTTAACTTTTATAAAATAAAAATTAAAAATTGCAAATAGCCATAGATAATTTTCACTGTGCACAAAAGTCATCCTATAACATTTAAAAATCAACAGCAACAGTGTGCGACTTCCGGTTAAGATGGCGAAGGATTAGGACGGGGAATACGCTTTCTCCTCCACAAATTCATCAATGGGACATCTGGGCGCCGAGTAAATACCACAAACAGCTTCGGAGTGCTGGTGGAGGACGTCGGACACCCAGAAAAGCAACTCACTGCCTTCTAAAGGAGGTAGGAAAGAATATAGAAGCCAGAGAGAGACAAAGAGGGAGGGGCGGACCTCTGTCCGGGGAAGGGAGTCTTAAAAAGAGAAGTTTCCAAACACCAGGAAACACTCTCCCTGCGGAATCTGCGCCGAACCTGGGAAACACGGAGACTATCATAACAGGGAGGAGAACAGTTGAGCAATTAGAACCCACAGACTGCGGGCCCTGCGGTAACTTCCGCAGCGGAAAAGCACCGCTGCAAACGCCCGCATCTGCCATTGGGGAGCCGGGGCTGGGCAGGGAGACGCCTTGGCCGTTCCCACGCGGGACGCTCCGCTGCCGGCGCTCCCCAGAGGGAAGCTCCCCCGCGGGACTCTCCCCCACTGGACGCTCCCCCGCCGGCCACTCCCGCGCAGGCGTGCCCCCGCCTGCTGTGCCGGCGGCTCCCACGAGGGCCACCCCATCCCCTCCCCCACCCGCCCGCCCGCCATTCCCGTCGCCGACCCCTCCCCCTCTGCGGGCCTCAGCGCAGACTTCGTTCGCCTGATTGTTTGGAGTGCTGCCTAACTGGAATAGTTTGGGCCGGCAATCCAGATTGTGCAGCGCCGACCACACGAGTGGCGGGCCTTGGCCCAGAACACCGCCGAACCGTGCACAGAACAAAGAACTATACAGACCAACCACAGAGAAAGGGGCCTATAGATCTTGAGAAATTTAAGCCAGAACAAGGAACTAGCTGAAAATGAACTGAACCCACAACAATAATAGAGAAACTCTTATATATATTGTTACTATTTTTACCATCATTATTTCCTTTTTTTTTTCTTTTCTTTTTTTAATATATATATATTTTTTAAATTTTTATTATTTTTTAATTGGAAAAAGGAAAACAAAATTTTTTTTTCCCTTTTAATTTTTTTTGTTGTTGTGTGTTTTGTTTCTTTTATTTTTTTATTATTATTATTTTTTTTTATCCTCTAGTACTTCTTTAATCTCCACGTTTAGATATAACTTTTGCGACCCTGTTTTGTTTTGTTTTTTCTTTTTTCCTTTTTGTCCTTTGCTTTTTGCCTTTCCTTTTTTCTTTTCTTTACTGATTACTGACTAGATCTGTCTCTCTCCTTCACACTCCCTCCTTTTATCCTCCTGACCACCTCTGTCTCCTTCCTCCCTTTTTCCTTCTATGTATAATTCCGTGAACATCTCTGAGCAGTCCAGTTGTGGAATGCATTATAGAAGAAGAAGTTTTTGAGACTACTGTAAAAATAAGACCAATAACTGGAACCAGGAGGCTTAAGTCCATACCCTGATCCCACGAAACACTAATTGACAGGAGCTCATTAAAAGCCTCCATACCTACTCTGAAACCAAGCATCACACAAAGACCAGCAAGTTCCACAACAAGACATACCAAGCAAATTCTCCAGAAAAACAAGAACACAGCCTGAGCTCCAATACACAGGCTACACAAAGCGACCCCAAAAGCATAGACATCTCATAACTCACTACTAGACACTCCACTGCACCCCAGAGAAAAGAAATCCAGCTCCACCCACCAGAACACCGATACAAGCTTCCATAAACAAGAAACCTCGACAAGCCACCAGTACAAACCCACATATAGTGCAGAAACGCCACAATAAAGAGAACTCCACAGACTACCAGAATACAGTAAAGACGCCCCAAACTTAGCAATTTAAACAAGATGAAAAGACAGAAGAATTCCCAGCAGGTAAAGGAACAGGATAAAAGCCCACCAAACCAAACAAAAGAGGAAGAAATAGCGAACCTACCTGATAAAGAATTCCGAATAATGATAGTGAAATTAATCCAAAATCTGGAAAGCAAAATGGAATCATGGATAAATAGTCTGGAGAAAAGCATTGAGAAGATGCAAGAAAGATTTAACAAGGACCTAGAAGAAATAAAAAAGAATCAACATATAATGAATAATGCAATAAATGAGATCCAAAACACTCTGGAGGCAACAAATAGTAGAATAACAGAGGCAGAAGATAGAATTAGCGAATTAGAAGATAGAATGGCAGAATTAAAGGAATCAGAGGAGAAAAAAGAAAAACGAATTAAAAGAAATGAGGACAATCTCAGAGACCTCCAGGACAATATTAAACGTTACAATATTCGAATCATAGGAGTCCCAGAAGAAGAAGACAAAAAGAAAGACCATGAGAAGATACTAGAGGAGATAATAGTTGAAAACTTCCCTAAAATGGGGAAGGAAATAATCACTCAAGTCCAAGAAACCCAGAGAGTCCCAAATAGGATAAACCCAAGACGAAACACCCCAAGACACATATTAATCAAATTAACAAAGATCAAACACAAAGAACAAATATTAAAAGCAGCAAGGGAAAAACAACAAATAACACACAAGGGAATTCCCATAAGGATAACAGCTGATCTTTCAATAGAAACTCTCCAAGCCAGGAGGGAATGGCAAGACATACTCAAAGTGATGAAAGAAAAGAACCTACAGCCCAGATTATTGTACCCAGCAAGGATCTCATTCAAATATGAAGGAGAAATCAAAACCTTTACAGACAAGCAAAAGCTGAGAGAATTCAGCACCACCAAACCAGCTCTCCAACAAATACTAAAGGACATTCTCTAGACAGGAAACACAAAAAGGATATATAAATTCAAACCCAAAACAACAAAGTAAATGGCAACGGGATCATATTTATCATTAATTACCTTAAATGTAAATGGGTTGAATGCCCCAACCAAAAGACAGAGACTGGCTGAATGGATACAAAAACAAGACCCCCTCCATATGAATGAAACTAGAACACTTTCTAACACCATACACAAAAATAAACTCAAAATGGATTAAAGAGCTAAATGTAAGACCAGAAACCATAAAACTCCTAGAGGAAAACATAGGCAAAACACTCTCTGACTTACATCACAGCAGGATCCTCTGTGACCCACCTCCCAGAATATTGGAAATAAAATCAAAAATGAACAAATGGGACCTAATCAAACTTAAAAAGCTTTTGCACAACAAAGGAAACTATAAGCAAGGTGAAAAGACAGCCTTCAGAATGGGAGAAAATAATAGCAAATGAAGCAACTGACAAACAACTAATCTCAAAAATATACAAGCAACTTCTACAGCTCAATTCCAGAAAAATAAATGACCCAATCAAAAAATGGGCCAAAGAACTCAATAGACATTTCTCCAAAGAAGACATACAGATGGCTAACAAACACATGAAAAGATGCTCAACATCACTCATTATCAGAGAAATGCAAATCAAAACCACTATGGTTTCACGCCATTTCACGCCAATCAGAATGGCTGCTATCCAAAAGTCCACAAGCAATAAATGCTGGAGAGGGTGCGCAGAGAAGGGAACCCTCTTGCACTGTTGGTGGGAATGCAAACTAGTACAGCCACTTTGGAGAACAGTATGGAGATTCCTCAAAAAACTGTGAATAGAACTGCCTTATGATCCAGCAATCCCACTGCTGGGCATATACACTGAGAAAACCAGAATTGAAGAGACACCTGTACCCCAATGTTCATAGCAGCACTGTTTGCAATAGCCAGAACGTGGAAGCAACCTAGATGTCCATCCACAGAAGAATGGATAAGCAAGCTGTGGTACATATACACAATGGAATATTACTCAGCCATTAAAAAGAATACATTTGAATCAGTTCTAAGGAGGTGGATGGAACTGGAGCCTATTATACAGAGTGAAGTAAGCCAGAAACAAAAACACAAATACAGTATACTAACGCATATATATGGAATTTAGAAAGATGGTAAAAAATAACCCTATTTACGAGACAACAAAAGAGACACTGATGTATAGACCAGACTTTTGGACTCTGGGACCAGGAGAGGGTGAGATGATTGGGGAGAATAGCATTGAAATATGTATAATATTATATCTGAAATGTATTAATTGTTCAAACTAAACACTATCATGTTACAATTTGTTCATACTAGATGTTTGTAATGTTTCTGATAATCAATAAAAGAGATTCTTGATTAAAAAAAAAATCAACAGCAACAAAAGTCACTATGAAGTGGTAAAATATTTCTCATTTTATAATAAAATGAGAAATAATAAAGAAATGAAGGCTTAGAGAAATTAAAGTTACCACAAACCAAAATTATGGTAACACTACAGTTTTTACAGTGGCTTTCAAATGCTTCATAAAATGCACTTTATCATCTTCTTTTTGCATTTTAATGCATGTTCACTTATAAAAGCTTTCTAAATCATTGTATAAAGTCTTAGATATTATAGATATTTATATATTGAAAAAAATTATTCTCTGATCTTTCTTTTGAAATTTTTGCTTCCCCACCTGGATGGACTATTCCTTAAGAAGAGAAGAGATTTTTCCTACCTGAAGCAACTAAAAACAAACAAACAAACAAACTGTACAGCACACTGAACTAATAAAGACTGCAAATAAAATAAATAAATAAGCATTTTCTTGTATTACTTTATTTCCTTTTATCTCCTTCATAAAAGAATTTGAGGAGGTTCATAATAGAGAGATATAATCTAGGTTTAAGTAAAAAATATTAGAACCATAAAAAAGGAAAAGAAACTAAAGATCTCATTTTTTATTCAGTTCAGTCGCTCAGTTGTCTACGACTCTTTGTGACCCCATGGACTGCAGCACACCAGGCCTCCCTGTCTATCACCAACTCCCAGAGTTTACTCAAACTCATGTCCAGTGAGTCGGTGATGCCATCCAACCATCTCATCCTCTATTGTCCCCTTCTCCTCCCACCTTCAATCTTTCTCAGCATCAGGGTCTTTTCCAATGAGTCAGCTCTTTGCATGAGGTGGCCAAAATATTGGGAGTTTCAGCTTCAGCATCAATCCTTCCAGTGAATATTCAGGACTTATTTCTTTTAGGATGGACTGGTTGGATCTCTTTGCAGTCCAAGGGACTCTTAAGAGTCTTCTCCAACACCACAGTTCAAAAGCATCAATTTTTCGGTGCTCAGCTTTCTTTACAGTTCAACTCTCACATCCATACATGACTACTGGAAAAACCATAGCTTTGATTAGATGGACCTTTGTTGGCAAAGTAATATCTCTGCTTTTTACTATGCTGTCTAGGTTCGTCATTACTTTTCTTCCAAGGAAAAAGTGTCTTTTAATTTCATGGCTTCAGTCACCATCTACAATGATTTTGGAGCCCCCAAAATAAAGTCTGACACGGTTTCCACTGTTTCCCCATCTATTTCCCATGAAGTGATGGGACGAGATGCCATGATCTTAGTTTTCTGAATGTTGAGTTTTAAGCCTACTTTTTCACTCTTCTCTTTCACTGTCAAGAGGCTCTTTAGTTCTTCTTCATTTTCTGCCATAAGAGTGATGTTATCTGCATATCTATGGTTACTGATATTTCTCCCGGCAATCTTGATTCCAGCTTCTGCTTCATCCACACCAGCATTTTGCATGATGTACTCTGCATGTAAGTTAAATAAGCAGGGTGACAATAAACTGCCTTGATGTACTCCTCTTCCTATTTGGGACCAGTCTTTTGTTCCATATCCAGTTCTATCTGTTGTTCTTGACCTGAATACAGATTTCTCAGGAGGCCGGTCATGTGGTCTGGTATTCCCATCTCTTTCAGAATTTTTCCCAGTTTGTTGTGATCTACACAGTCAAAGGCTTTGGTATAGTCAATAAAGCAGAAGTAGATGTTTTTCTGGAACTCTCTTGCTTTTTTGATGATTCAGTGGATGTTGGCAATTTGATCTCTGGTTCCTCTGCCTTTTCTAAAGCCAGCTTGAAGATGTGGATGTTCATGGATTCAGTGAAACTATGAGCCATGCTGTGTAGGGCCACCCAGGACGGACAGGTCACAGTGGAGAGTTCTGATGAAATGTGATCCACTGGGGAAGGGAATGGCAAAATACTTCAGTATTCTTGCCTTGAAAACCCCATGACCAGTATGAAAAGGTCTCATTTTAGGACTAACATTTACTTTGACTTAGTATGTGATGTCGGACACGACTGAAGCGACTTAGCAGCAGCAGCAGCAGCAGTATGTGATGTATCTCTTTGCTTCCCTGGAAAGGTGGGCAACAGGGAAAAAGTAGAGGTCACACATATTCTTAATTTGTTTAAATGAAGCACATTAAGTCTGATACAGAACTCTTGTGCATGCTAAGTCACGTCAGTTGTGTCCAACTCTTTGTGACCTTATGAACTGTAGCCCTCCAGGCTTCTCTGTCCATATAATTCTCCAGGCAATAATACTGGGAAGGGTTGCCATTTCCTTCTCCAGGGGTTATTTCCAACCCAGGGATTGATCCCAAATTTCTTATGCCTCCCACGTTGGAAGGGTGGTTCTTCAACACTAGGGCTACCTGGAAAGCCTGCAGAATTCTTAATGGGGGTTAATTTGTTGATTCACATAATATACAACCTAAAATACCTGTAAAGTTTATCAGTGACCAAATTCTATACTTTTCCAAGTTTAGAAAAGAAACAGAAGACCTTTCAATAAATACAGTGATTAAACCAAAAGCATGATTATCTCTATCATCTATCTATCTATACTTCTATGTTAATAGCCTTTACTATTGAGTGTTTTTATGCTATTTCAAAGGTACATCTCAAAATTAGGTTATTATATGTTAATACATACATTATACAAATGACATATATGTGTACATACACACAAAAACATTTGTGTAATTTTGGGAATTTGAAGCAATAATTTATATAACGTTTTGGAATCCTAAAGATCAGGTATTTGAACTTATTATTGGAATCAGATCAGATCAGATCAGTTGCTCAGTTGTGTCCGACTCTTTGCGACCCCATGAACTGCAGCACGCCAGGCCTCCCTGTCCATCACCAACTCCCGGAGGTCACTCAGACTCACATCCATTGAGTCAGTGCTGCCATCCAGCCATCTCATCCTCTGTCGTCCCCTTCTCCTCCTGTCCCCAATCCCTCCCAGCATCAGAGTCTTCTCCAATGAGTCAACTCTTCGCATGAGGTGGCCAAAATACTGGAGTTTCAGCTTTAGCCTCATTCCTTCCAAAGAAATCCCAGGGCTGATCTCCTTCAGAATGGACTGGTTGGATCTCCTTGCAGTCCAAGGGACTCACAAGAGTCTTCTCCAACACCACAGTTCAAAAGCATCAATTCTTTGGGGCTCAGCCTTCTTCACAGTCCAGCTCTCACATCCATACATGACCACAGGAAAGACCATAGCCTTGACTAGGTGAACCTTTGTTGGCAAAATGATGTCTCTGCTTTTGAATATGCAATCTAGGTTGGTCATAACTTTCCTTCCAAGGAGTAAGCGTCTTTTAATTTCATGGCTGCAGTCACCATCTGCAGTGATTTTGGAGCCCAGAAAAATAAAGTCTGACACTGTTTCCACTGTTTCTCCATCTATTTCCCATGTAGTGATGGGACCAAATGCCATGATCTTCGTTTTCTGAATGTTGAGCTTTAAGCCAACCTTTTCGCTCTCCACTTTCACTTTCATCAAGAAGCTTTTTAGTTCCTCTTCACTTTCTGCCATAAGGGTGGTGTCATCTGCATATCTGAGGTGATTGATATTTCTCCCGGCAATCTTGATTCCAACTTGTGTTTCTTCCAGTCCAGCATTTCTCATGATGTACTCTGCATATAAGTTAAATAAACATGGTGACAATATACAGCCTTGACGTACTCCTTTTCCTATTTGGAACCAGTCTGCTGTTCCATGACCAGTTCTAACTGTTGCTTCCTGACCTGCATACAGATTTCTCAAGAGGCAGATCAGGTGGTCTGTTATTCCCATCTCTTTCAGAATTTTCCACAGTTTATTGTGATCCACACAGTCAAAGGCTTTGGCATAGTCAATAAAGCAGAAATAGATGTTTTTCTGGAACTCTCTTGCTTTTTCCATGATCCAGCAGATGTTGGCAATTTGATCTCTGGTTCTTCCGCCTTTTCTAAAACCAGCTTGAACATCAGGAAGTTCATGGTTCACATATTGCTGAAACCTGGCTTGGGGAATTTTGAGCATTACTTTACTAGTGTGTGAGATGAGTACAATTGTGCGGTAGTTTGAGCATTCTTTGGCATGCCTTTCTTTGGGATTGGGATGAAAACTGACCTTTTCCAGTCTTTTGGCCACTGCTGAGTTTTCCAAATTTGCTGGCATATTGAGTGTAGCACTTTCACAGCATCATCTTTCAGGATTTGGAATAGCTCCACTGGAATTCCATCACCTCCACTAGCTTTGTTTGTAGTGATGCTTTCTAAGGCCCACTTGACATCACATTCCAGGATGTCTGGCTCTAGGTCAGTGATCACACCATCATGATTATCTGGGTCGTGAAGCTCTTTTTTGTACAGTTCTTCTGTGTATTCTTGCCACCTCTTCTTAATATCTTCCGCTTCTGTTAGATCCATACCATTTCTGTCCTTTATTGAGCCCATCTTTGCATGAAATGTTCCTTTGGTATCTCTGATTTTCTTGAAGAAATCCCTAGTCTTTCCCATTCTGTTGTTTTCCTCTATTTCTTTGCATTGATCACTGAAGAAGGCTTTCTTATCTCTTCTTGTTATTCTTTGGAACTCTGCATTCAGATGTTTATGTTTCCTTTTTTCCTTTGCTTTTCACTTCTCTTCTTTTCACAGCTATTTGTAAGCCCTCCCCAGACAGCCATTTTGCTTTTTTGCATTTCTTTTCCATGGGGATGGTCTTGATCCCTGTCTCCTGTACAATGTCACGAACCTCATTCCATAGTTCATCAGGCACTCTATCTATCAGATCTAGGCCCTTAAATCTATTTCTCACTTCCACTGGATAATCATAAGGGATTTGATTTAGGTCATACCTGAATGGTCTTAAATCCACATGGTCTTATCTAAAAGTTTATCAAAAGGACTTAGAATTTATAGTGAAATAGAAAAATTTCTTTGGGAGGAATGATGCTAAAGCTGAAACTCCAGTACTTTGGCCACCTGATGCGAAGAGTTGACTCATTGGAAAAGACTGATGCTGGGAAGGATTGGGGGCAGGAGGAGAAGGGGACGACAGAGGATGAGATGGCTGCATGCCATCACTGACTTGATGGACGTGAGTCTGAGTGAACTCCGGGATTTGTTGATGGACAGGGGGGCCTGGCGTGCTGCGATTCATGGGGTTGCAAGGAGTCGGACATGACTGAGTGACTGAACTGAACTGAGAAAAGTTGAGCAACTTTTTTTTTTTTTTTAGCAAAAAAGGAGCAAGTGAAATGAGATTGTTTTTTTATCTTGAAGCATTAAACAATTAGAGAAAGTATATAATATAGTTTTTAACCACTTATAATCTTAATAAGTAATTCCAGAGAGACTCATTTCCATGAGACTTTTCAAAATAAAACAATCAGGACAGGTAAAAGTGAAAGGCAGTCTGTTTGTGAATCAGAGGTAAGATTTATTCAAAAGCTTTAGTGTTTTCAGATTCTTAGGTGATCACAAGAACTGAAAGCACTACATAATGGAAGGCTGGACTCTGTGCAGATGGATCATTGGCTTGGAACAAGCCACCTCATGAACTCTGCTTAATGATGGTGTGGATAATACATGGTACTAGAAATATAAGTTACATTTATGTAATAAACATTGCAATTGGTCCTAGGACAGGAAAACATGTCTGGATAATGACTGGTCATAAAACTGCTCACCCTTTTCCGACCGTCACTGATTTTTTTTTAAACAGAAAAAAAGGCATTATGGCTATTAAGCACATATTTAGTATGCCTAGAATACTGCCTACACTTCATAAACCATCAGAAATATTCATGTTATTAATATGCTTTCCAAGTGCTATAATTACATATTCAATCAAAACTCACTTTTTCATTCTTTATATATTTTGAAGTTCACCTCTCAATTACAGTCAGCCTTTGAGTCAAGAATTAGAGTGAGCCTTTAACAGTCTCTTTTCTGGTTTTCCCTTCCCAGTTAATTTTATAACAAATTTAGTTAAGTGTTTGGCCTAACAGGAGGAAAAAAAAAAAAAACCTGAAAAACAAAAAAAGCCTTGAAAAGAGCTTAGAAATCATTTTGCAGTCAATGATGCAGGAACCATTGTTCCAACATGGATTATTCCTAGTAATACTGTCTAGGCACAGTATTATTAATAACAGCATGCCAGCAAAAATGTTGCCGATCACAAAGCTGTCATGTCTACTGTCATCTGTAGTGCTTGACTTTAAAAGAGAGCAATAATGAACTGATGTACTTTATGATGTGCTCTATCTTGCCTGACAGTAAACTGATGGGCATATGACATGTAAAATACTACAAGTGAAAATAGGTTCTTGATTAAACATGGTATGTGAAGACCTGTAAGCAGATAGGTAACATTATTCAATCTTCAGGTGTGCAGCCAAATGGCACAAAAAGTTACATATAGTTCTGCTTTTAAAATTAAAAAGGAAGGACTTCCCTGGTGATCCAGTGACTAAATCTCAGCACTCCCAATGCCAGGGAACTGGGTTTGATTGCTGGTTTAGGAATTGGATCCCACATGCCATAACTAAGAGTTTGTAGGCCCCAACTAAAGACCCCGCATGCTGCAACTAAAACCTGACACAGACAAATACATACATACATACACAGCAAAAAAAATTTTAAAAGGAAGTATTTAGTTTTGGCATTTCCCTTGTGGCTCAGTGGTAAAAGAATCTGCCTGCCAATGCAGTAGTCATGGGTTTGATCACTTGGTTGAGAAGATTCCCTGGAGAAGGAAATGGCAACCCACTCCAGCATTCTTACCTGGGAAATCCTATAGAGAGAAGAGCCTGGTGGGCTACAGTCCTTGGGGTCGCCAAAGAGTCTGACATGACTTAGCAAATGAGTATGCTTGCTTTTAGCTTTGGTCTTAATGACAGGAGTTTCAAATTCACACAAAATGAAACAACACTATGCCTGATTTTTGTATGTCAATGAATTTAGAAAGTATTGATGTGAAAATTTTCTTGCCTTTATATTATATGGACACACTGTTAATTCAAATAATTAAAACATGTAAAGTGTAATCTTTCCTTTGGCCTTTAATATTTAAAGCATTATTAAGTGAGTTTCAACGTGACAAAATCATTATAGGTGAGGGTACAGGCATTGTTTTACCCTAAGGAAACACTCCAGAAATTTATACAGATATCTATTTAAAGGAAGAGCCAGGGCTTCCCTGGTAGTTCAGACTGTAAAGAACCCATCTACAATGAGGGAGATCTGGGTTCAATTCCTGGGTTGGGAACATCCCCTGGAAAAGGGAATGGCCACCCACTCCAGTATTCTTGCCTGGAGAATTCCATGGACAGAGGAGCCTGGCAGACTACAGTCCATGGGGTTGCAAAGAGTCAGGCATGACTGAGCGACTTTCACTTTCATTTCTTGTCAAAGGAGACAAATTGCAGGAAAAGGTATGCAGAACAATAAGAGGTGGAGTTGCGGCTTGATTTTGATCCTGATTTCATGGGAAATTTCTCCCTCAGTGTGATTATCCAACACAGACAAGTGAGGATGAATATGATTTCTTTGAATAGTGAATTCTTTTGAAAGACTCAGAACATATTGATTTAATAGCTCTCATATAGAAGACCTCATGAGATGAAGTTTAGGAAAATATATTACAAAAAATATATTTGAGTTCAAAAGCAGTGAAAACCTAAAAACCAAAGTACTAGGAAATAGTTATAGTTTTACATTATTAAAGAAAGAAATAGATCAACATAGAAACAATTTAAATTCTCAGAAACTCAGTTCAGACTCCTGAAATAGAGTTGTCAGATTTAGAAATAAAAATAAAAGACACTGTAATGGTTGATTTTCCAGGTCAAACTGATTGGGCCACAGTGCCTAAATATGTGGTCAGACATTATTCTGGAGGCTTCTGTGAGGGTGTTTGTGGATGAGATTGATATTAAATTAGTAGAATTTGCGTAAAACCAATTACCCTCCATAATGAATGTGTGTGTGTGTGTGTGTGTGTGTGTGTATGTGCGTGCACACACGCACACGTGCACACATGTGCACTCAGTTGTATCCGACTCTTTGCAACCCATGGACTGTGGTGTGCCAGACTTTTCTGTCCATAGAACTTTCCAGCAAGAATACTGGAGTGGATTGTCATTTCCTACTCCCCACATCTTCCCGACCCAGGGATTGAATCTATGTCTCTTGTGTCTCCTGCATTGGCAGGTAGACTCCTTACCTCTGGCACCACCTGAGAAGCCATAATGAGTGTGAGCCTCATCCAATTAGTTGAAGTTATTTCTAGAAAAAGTCTGACTTTTCCAAATAAAGAAGGAATTCTGCTAACAGATGGACTTTTAGATTCACATATCAGTTTCTTCTTGGTTCTTCAGCCTGCAGATTTTGGACTTGCCAGCCAAAATAATCAGGTGAGCCAATTCCTTTAAAATATATACACACACACATATATACATGCTATTGTTTCTGTTTTTCTGTAGAATCGAAACACCCTTTTCTGAGTTTCGGATGAAGAATAATGTTTTCGTTTTAAATGTACTCTAAATGTTAAACAAGATATAAAAATATATTTGTTGTGTATATGAATTCAAATTTATCCAGGTGCCTTGCCAAAGCATTGATGCTTTTGAACTGTGGTGTTGGAGAAGACTCTTGAGAGTCCCTTGGACTACAAGGAGATCCAACCAGTCCATCCTAAAGGAGATCAGTCCTGGGTGTTCATCGGAAGGACTGATGTTGAAGCTGAAACTCCAATACTTTGGCCACCTCATGCGAAGAGCTGACTCATTTGAAAAGACTCTGATGCTGGGAAAGATTGAGGGCAGGAGGAGAAAGGGGCAACAGAGGATGAGATGGCTGGATGGCATCACCAACTCAATGGACATGGGTTTGTGTGGACTCCGGAAGTTGGTGATGGACAGGGAGGCCTGGCGTGCTGCAGTTCATGAGGTCGCAAAGAGTCAGATACGACTGAGCGACTGAAGTGAACTTGTATTCTATCTGGCAACATTAACCTAAAATCAGTAGAACAATAGAAAGAGATGAAGCACTAACTGCCTACTTTACTTTTGTGAAAAAGAAAATACAGAGATTCTACTCAAGGCCTTCCCAGAACAATCCAATGTTGAAGAAAGAAAGTTTCTTGAAACAACACTTAGCCTCATTAAGTCCCTGCTGCTACTGCTGCTGCTAAGTCGCTTCAGTGGTGTCCGACTCTGTGCGACCCCAGAGACAGCAGCCCACCAGGCTCCGCTGCCCCTGGGATTCTCCAGGCAAGAACACTGGAGTGGGTTGCCATTTCCTTCTCCAATGCATGAAAGTGAAAAGTCAAAGTGAAGGCCCTCAGTCATGTCCAACTCTTAGGGACCCCATGGACTACAGCCCACCAGGCTCCTTCGTCCATGGGATTTTCCAGGCAAGAGAACTGGAGTGGGCTGCCATTGCCTTCTCCGCATTAAGTCCCTAGAGGCACATATTTCTGAAGAAACAACAGCTGATTTAGGCCAGGAATGTGCTGAGGTTAATTCTCCAGATTAAACAGATGACAATGACAGCAGTTATAAAGGTCTAAGCAATTTCATGGTCTTCCTGGTGGTTCAGATGGTAAAGAATCTGTCTGCAAAGCAGGAGACCTTGGTTCAATCCCCGAGTCGGGACGACCCCCTGGAGAAGAGAATGGCTACCCACTCCAGTATGCTTGCCTGGACAATCCCATGGACAGAGGACCCTGTCAGGCTACAGTTTATCGAATCCTAAGAGTCAGACAAGACTGAATGACTAACAACAACAAGCAATTCCATAGCAGTACACGTGGCAGAAGGCACTAGGGTTCTAGAACTAAAGACATTGCTCATCAGACTTTGTAGAAACCATGCCATTAGTCAGACTCACATTCAGCCCATATCTGGCACTCAAAAAGTCAACAATTTTTAAACGTTTGAAAATATTGCGTGGGAAAAAAAGTGAACGTTTTAGTCACTCAGTTATGCCCAACAATGCATGATGCCAAAATTAACCTCTGGATGGGAGGGTTCTTCCAGTTAAATTTAAATACAGGAGTCAGAGTTTAAACTGGTGTGGCTAACTCCTTCATCTCTTTATTTGTGAAGTTCTACATATTCTGGTCTTTCTACTTAAAAGTGCTATCAAATCTCTATCTAATCATAAACCCCTTAACTTTGCTATTTGTTCCACAATATGAATAACCTTCTATGGATTATAACTTACTTATTTTGTTTAATGTCTGTTTTCCCCAACTAGAGCATAACTTTGTTGAGACTAGAAATGTTTGCCTTTTTTGATTTTTAAATTTTTTCTCACTATGTATCACAAACACCCAGAACAGGGAGACAGGCACACATGTGCACTCAAACAGTAGATATTTGTTGGATAAATGAATGTAGTTTAACCATATTGCAGAAACCTTGCTAATCATGTAGAGCATTATTTGGATAATAAGTAGAACATGAAGTGTTAAGACTTTGGTTTAGAGTGGTTTTGGAGTTAAATCTACACTGCTTCACCTCTCTGCCCCCAGTGATACCAGAAGAGGTCATGAAAGAATAGCAGTTTATATCGGAGAGATTGCCCTAATTAATTCCCCTCTAGTTGTCTAAGGGTTTAATGTTTAAGCTCTGTAGCTTAAGACATAAAAATTATAAGCAACATGCAAGTGGAGATGTTTCTCCACTCACTTATTTTCTGTGTGGAGAGATTTTTCCAACACTATAGACCTCTTATCTCTTTCCTAACTCTTACTAGAAAATGCAGTAATTTACCTTATTGGTAAATTTTGAAGAATTTGACATGTGTAGGCCAGTACCTTCCTTCATCTTTCTTTGGGGTGAACCTGCTTTAGGGAAGACAAAGTACACTGATCTGTTTCTCAATGCTATACATTTTGTAGGAGGAATTCCCCACATGAGCAGGCCCATGGTTTCCCTGAATTGCTGTGGCAGAGTTAAGTATGCATTTGGGTTAAGTATGCATTTGTAGTGAGAAGTCAATTGTTGTCAAACATCTCAGCTATGTCTTCCTGCTGCTGCTGCTAAGTCACTTCAGTCATGTCTGACTCTGTGCGACACCACAGACAGCAGCTCACCAGGCTCCCCTGTCCCTGGGATTCTCTAGGCAAGAACACAGGAATGGGTTGCCATTTCCTTCTCCAATGCACGAAAGTGAAAAGTGAAAGTGAAGTCGCTCAGTCGTGTCCGACCCTCAGCGACCCCATGGACTACAGCCTACCAGGTTCGTCCATCCATGGGATTTTCCGGGCAAGAGTACTGGAGTGGGGTGCCATTGCCTTCTCCTACCCAGCCTTTAAAACTAATGGAATTGCTGCTTGATCTCTAACTTCCTCACATCTTGTCGATACCTTAACTGGTTCCAAAATTATTCTGGAAAATTGAAATTATTTATTGGATTCCTTGAAATCCAATAGCGGCTTCCCAGGCGGTGGTAGTGGTAAAGAACCTCCCCGCTTATGCAAGAGACATAAGAGATGTGGTTGATCCCTGGGTCAGGAAGATCCCCTGGAGGAGGACGTGGCTATCCATTCCAGTATTCTTGCCTGGCGCATCCCCATGGACAGAAGAATCTGATGGGCTACAGTTCATAAGGTACAAAAAACTTGGACACAATTGAAGCTACTTAGCACACACGGGCACAGACTCCAATAAATATCATGGCATGAATAGAGTTTCATCATTTACAATTTGTTAATTTTGGGGGGTAAACTTTTATTAGAGTGATAATTGTATATCAAATATTATGCTTAATGCTGCTGCTGCTGCTAAGTCGCTTCAGTCCTGTTCGACTCTGTGCAACCCCAGAGACAGCAGCCCACCAGGCTCCAACGTCCCTGAGATTCTCCAGCAAGAACACTGGAGTGGGTTGCCATTTCCTTCTCCAATGCACAAAAGTGAAAAGTGAAAGTGAAGTCGCTCAGTAGTGTCTGACCCTCAGCAACCCCATGGACTGCAGCCCACTAGGCTCCTCTGTTCATGGGATTTTCCAGGCAAGAGTACTGGAGTGGGTTACCAGTGCCTTCTCCATGCTTAATGCTAGTGGTAGATAAATGATTAAGATGTATCTGTCTGCTTTTAAGCAACTTATAACCCAACTAGGAGGAAATAAACGTGCAAGCAAATGGTAAAATACTGTGCTGTAAGTACTGCACTATTAATCTGTGCACAGTGTTTCAGGGACCAATAGGAGGGCATTCCTTCCCGCCATCTGCCAAGGAGAGAAGGAGAACCTTTCACAAAGGAGGAATAAATTAGTACAGTAGTTACTACTGAAATAAATGCAAGAATGTAGAAAGGACTGAAATTTTATGTGAAAATGTCTTTCATCAGATAATAGAGCCAACCCTTAGCAAAAATATGTAGCAAGTGAATTTGTTTTTAAATTCCTCACCTATATAACCATTTTTTGACCTTTCCTTTTTCTTTCTGAGCATCCAAAGTTCTCTTGAGTTTTGATTCTTTGCTGAGATTAGTGATCTAAAATCCCTTTTATGTTAGAGAGTCTTAAGATTTGACTAGTGTTACCCTTGAAGGAATTTGCATTTTAAAAAGTCCAGTGATGATTCAAGCCCTAATTTAAATGAATGGCTTGCTAAGCCAGAGGTGCCAGTAAAATTAGTGCTAGTGGATTTTTTTCTAAAATTATATCTTACATAGAGTCTTGGGGCAAATATAACTGCTGATAACTGAGAAATCTGGTTTAAACCTGTGTATATTCCAGAGAATTCAAGACATGTTTCTGCCTGAATTTCTGTTACCACCTTGAATGGAAAAGTTATCTAAAATATACCAATTTTGTACTAAGCTTGCATGAGCTTGATTTCAATTTTTTAATTAATCTAAGAATGTTCAGGCTATGAATCTAATTTAATCTAATCTCCCTTTAATCCTCTATCTTTATAATATCATGCCCAAACTATTAGTGAGTAACATGTATTAATTTCAAACGTGCTGATAAAATTCAACTTAAAAATGCAACTTTGTTTCTTTGTTATGACACTATATAGTCACAATCTAAGATTTTAATAAAAAATCAAACATATAATAAGATTTTCAAGCTAAATTTTTCAGAAATCACTGACCATTTGTTTCTTTTGAGTCCTCTGATACGAAAATCCTGTACATTATTCTTTTGACTTTGTTGTAGGACTTAAGAAATGGTTGCTGTGAAGAAAACCTCAGAAATAAGAAGTAGGAAAGACTAGTTTTCTAGAATGGATATGCCAAACTAAAGAGATAAACAGAGTTGAGTAGGAATCTGTAATTCAGCAACTCTGATGTTTTAGATACATGAGTGCTAGTTTCTAATTCTTTAAGATATATGCACTTATATATCTTAAAAAAGTATATATTATATACTTTTATAATACTTTATATACTTATATATCTTAAAAAAGTATATGTTATATACTTTTCTTTGTATGATCAGATTAGATCAGATCAGTCGCTCAGTGGTGTCCGACTCTTTGCGACCCCATGAACTGCAGCACGCCAGGCCTCCCTGTCCATCACCAACTCCCAGAGGTCACTCAGACTCACATCTATCGAGTCAGTGATGCCATCCAGCCATCTCATCCTCTGTCGTCCCCTTCTCCTCCTGCCCTCAATCGCTCCCAGTATCAGAGTCTTTTCCAATGACTCAACTCTTCGCATGAGGTGGCCAAAATACTGGAGTTTCAGCTTTAGCATCATTCCTTCCAAAGAAATCCCAGGGCTGATCTCCTTCAGAATGGACTGGTTGGATCTCCTTGCAGTCCAAGGGACTCTCAAGAGTCTTCTCCAACACCACAGTTCAAAAGCATCAATTCTTTGGCACTCAGCCTTTTTCACAGTCCAGCTCTCACATCCATACATGACCACAGGAAAAACCATAGCCTTGACTAGGCGAACCTTTGTTGGCAAAGTGATGTCTCTGCTTTTGAATATGCTATCTAGGTTGGTCATAACTTTCCTTCCAAGGAGCAAGCGTCTTTTAATTTCATGGCTGCAGTCACCATCTGCAGTGATTTTGGAGCCCAGAAAAAGAAAGTCTGACACTGTTTCCACTGTTTCTCCATCTATTTCCCATGTAGTGATGGGACCAGATGCCATGGTCTTCGTTTTCTGAATGTTGAGCTTTAAGCCAACCTTTTCACTCTCCACTTTCACTTTCATCAAGAGGCTTTTGAGTTCCTCTTCACTTTCTGCCATAAGGGTGGTATCATCTGCATATCTGAGGTTATTGATATTTCTCCCGGCAATCTTGATTCCAACTTGTGTTTCTTCCAGTCCAGCATTTCTCATGATGTACTCTGCATAGAAGTTAAATAAACATGGTGACAATATGCAGCCTTGACATACTCCTTTTCCTATTTGGAATCAGTCTGTTGTTCCATGACCAGTTCTAACTGTTGCTTCCTGACCTGCACACAGATTTCTCAAGAGGCAGATCAGGTGGTCTGGTATTCCCATCTCTTTCAGAATTTTCCACAGTTTATTGTGATCTACACAGTCAAAGGCTTTGGCATAGTCAATAAAGCAGAAATAGATGTTTTTCTGGAACTCTCTTGCTTTTTCCATGATCCAGCGGATGTTGGCAATTTGATCTCTGGTTCCTCTGCCTTTTCTAAAACCAGCTTGAACATCAGGAAGTTCACAGTTCACATATTGCTGAAGCCTGGCTTGGAGAATTTTGAGCATTACTTTACTAGCGTGTGAGATGAGTGCAATTGTGTGGTAGTTTGAGCACTCTTTGGCATTGCCTTTCTTTGAGATTGGGATGAAAACTGACCTTTTCCAATCTTGTGGCCACTGCTGAGGTTTCCAAATTTGCTGGCATAATGAGTGTAGCACTTTCACAGCATCATCTTTCAGGATTTGGAATAGCTCCACTGGAATTCCATCACCTCCACTAGCTTTGTTCCTAGTGATGCTTTCTAAGGCCCACTTGACTTCACATTCCAGGATGTCTGGCTCTAGGTCAGTGATCACACCATCATGATTATCTGGGTCGTGAAGCTCTTTTTTGTACAGTTCTTCTGTGTCTTCTTGCCACCTCTTCTTAATATCTTCTGCTTCTGTTAGGTCCATACCATTTCTGTCCTTTATCGAGACCATCTTTGCATGAAATGTTCCTTTGGTATCTCTGATTTTCTTGAATAGATCCTGAGTCTTTCCCATTCTGTTGTTTTCCTCTATTTCTTTGCATTATCCTAGGCCAAATGGCAAATACATTACCTCACTTTCATTACTTTACATTATCTAGGATTACTTTTAATACTAAATCAACTCTTAAATGTGATTGGCCCAGTATAATAGGCTTAAGCCAATGAGTACATAAGCATTCTTATGGTGTATAGTGATGATATAGGATTAGGGATTTATACCAATTTAGGCTAATGAAAGGATAGGGAGTATTTTCTAGAGGCATCTAGGAAGTTTCCTAGCATAAACAGAAGCCCAGGAAAAGATAGTAACTCTTCCTCTGCACACTGACACTGTTACGCACATGTATGAGTTCTATAACTACATAGCACAATGCTACCACTGTAAAGGGTTACTTCAAATTTCCTTAGCAAATATGAACCTTCCCCCACCCCCACTGCCTAAGCACCCAGACCAAGTGAGTGAGTTGACAGTAACACCAGGTCATCCACACCATGCTGGAATCACTGGGATATAATTTGAAACAGGAACCTGGTAAAGAATCCAAGTATCCAGAGACCCACCACAAACTTGAGATGAAGTCAGTGAGAAGAAGGGTAGGCTTAGGATCTTTTAAATTAATGTACCCCACTTCTTAATTGCATTTAGTATTCCCTATTTCTCTATCCTGTTCACTGTAAATCATCCAAGGGCTTGGCTGGTTTTCAAGCCTTGATTCATTGACACATATTTAGTGTGAAATTTTTAAAAAGGATGGTTTCTGAACGAGAACATTAAAATAGGAAACACAATCCCAAAAGAAGGGGTAGACAGATAAAAAGCAAGAGCAATCACAGCAAAAGTGAAAGGTGACAACCTGATATGGAGGGACGCCCAGATAGAATTCTAGATAGGAACTGACATTTACAAAACTGTCCTTGAGTCATCATGGAAAATGAACATTAACTGAACATTAAATCATGTTCAATAACTTCTAATATGAAGGCAAGAACTTGACTAATTATCATGATTTTTACTAAACTGGTTAATACAAGAATATTTTGACATTTTGTATAAATAATGAAGAATATTTATATCTCAATATTCTCTGTATTGAGAATGTACATACACCAAGGAACTGCAGGAGATCTCTAGATCCTAAATGTGACCCTCAGCTAGACTCTTGTTCATAAAAAAATCTAGACTCTTGGTCATAAACCATAAGAAAGCAAATTCTGCCAACAGCCTATGTAAGCTTAGAAGTGGCCTCTTCCCCAGCTGAGCTCATGATGAAACTTCAGCCTGGTGAAGCTTTGAGGCAGAGAACCTAGCTAAGCCCCACCTGGATTCTTGATCCAAAGAAACTGAGATAAACCGTTTTTTAAGACAGTAAATTTGTGGTAATTTATTACAAAGCAATATAAAATTAATACAGCATCATAAAGAGATTATGGCTGGTCTGAATAAAAGCTGTCTCAGCAGAGTGATTGAATAGGAGCCAGACTGCATTGATTTGGAGGAGTGAGAGGAGGGTAAGTGGAGTGAGCATAGATGATTCTTTAGAGAGGTTTGCCTGGGGACAGAAGGAGAATGTAGGACTGTAGCTGAATGGTGGTTTGGTTTTGAGGACAAAGTTTTTATTTTCGTTTTTTATGGGAAGTAGCTTGAGCATATTTAAAAGTCTGCCTTTTTGAAGGATCAATTTTTACTCGATTCTTGAAAATTTGTACTTGATTCTTGAAAATTTGCTTGGCTATGCTAAATGCAGCATAGCTAGATATAATTTCCATGAAATAACTGGTTAAAAGCAATATGTCTGGTGACCTAATATCAATATTAACATTGAAAATATTGTAAATGATTATAAAAGAAAGTAGTATAAATTCTGTTATCAGCAAATAATAGAATTTGTTTGCAAATAATAGAATTTATAAATCTCCAAATGAAAGAGGGCGTCCTTGCATTTGGAGGATCCTATCGTCTGAGATCACACACGCACACATTGTCAGAGTCAAGTTCTACTATTCTTTCAATTCTCAGCAAAGGGAAGCCACTATTATTTGACTTTCTATGAAGATTTTCTAAGGTGGCAGCTTTCCACAGGAGCTGACCTGTAAGTCTTGATCTAGATCCCATGTTGAATTCATAGAATTATGAGGAAAGAACATGAGACAAATTACTATCTAACTAACAGAAATTACTATCTAACACTGCTGCAAGAATTCCAGCTTTGTGCCATTTGTTTACAACCTGTTCCTTATGGTATATTAATATTTATAAAAATAGTAGTTATAATTTCCCTACATTTTCATTTCTATGATCAAAACATGCTTTGCTATCCTCATATGGTTAGCTGAAAATAAGCACTGCAATAATAGATGAAGAGGAAGAAAGCAAGAAAACTTGCCACATCCCTAGTTCTATACCAGGTACTTAAGATAAATCGTCCTTAATTCTCCGAACAAATTTTCAAGGAAAACTCTTTTATTATCCTCATTTTTCAAATAAGCAGACTGACTCATTTAGATTAAGAAAATAATACCCAGGGTCTTGCATCTGATCATATTGTGTCACATTAAAGAATAAATCCCTGTGTGTAACTTTAATGTCTTAATTAACTACTGTATTGCTCTCATTCTAAAAAAGAGGATTCTTTCTTAGGGAATTAATAGCAGTCAATACAAGACAAGAAGAACTATGTATTAAACTAATAGGGAATAATGCTAGAGAATATTACTTTGTATGTTTCTCATTTCTCATTATGTCCTTCCATGTTCAACAACATAGTCAATCCAGTTGAGCTCCTGTGGTGATATTTCAAAAATTGTCCTGACTGCCATGATCCAGTTGTTGAGGATTTGCTTGTTATAACAGAATAGTTTTTTTTTTTTTTTTTAATGTACCTTACATTAAACAACAAAGACTTAGCTCTGAAATATGTCTATTATTATTATTAGTCCTTTGTAACCATGGTAATTTAATGTCATCTTACAGCCAATCACTCGACTTATGCTAGTGTTTTTTAGGTTTGAGCTTGCATCAGAATCTCCTGTAGGGCTTCTTCAAAACACACAGATTATAGGACTTGACTCTCAGCTGTTTGGATTCAGTAGATGTGGGTTGTAGACTTTAAAATTTGTATTTCAACGACACATTCCCAGGTGCTGTTGCTGGTCTGGAGACCACACTTTGAGACCCACTGGCTTAGACAAGGGTTTTAAAACCTTTTTGTGTAAAGAATCAGGTAAATACTTTTGGCTTTGTGGACCATATAGTTTCTGTCACAACTGCTCAACTTTTCATTTGTTGTGGAAAGCAGCCATACACAATTCCTAAATGAACAGAAATGGCTGTGTTTCCATAAAATTTTATTACAGAAAGAGGCATCAGGATATATTTGGACTGTAGCTGGTCAACCTCTGGGTTAGACCAATTCGGTATAAGAGGCCTGAAAAATGACTTTATATATACTAAATATATTCTTGACTCCAAGAGAATCAACTATAGCTTTATTCACAAAACCCCTTCTAAGTTTCTAAATAAAACCTGCAGAACTATAATAGAGACTAAGTTGATTGTGTTAAACCATCATAGAGGAGAAATCCTGGTGAACACAATAAAGAAGCAATAGTTTTATGCACTAGTCCGCATTTTACAAACAGTTTTTGTTTTAACATGCCCATTAACTATATCTTCACTTTCAAATTTTAGTTTTACTTGGATATTGTTTATAATGTTGGAAGTTATAAGTATACCAAAATGAAACACTATATCGAATGACATAGATGCCAAGCCAATCAGATCATCTATTGACTTTCTAATAAAATGAAAGAAAACAAAAACACACTACTTGCCATGAGTGTGCCCAGATTTAATATATTTGATCTTCACCCAGAATAATGTACTTCAAACTAATTTCAAATACCAATATAACCTTAAAAGTCTACTAAATTGTTTATGCCAACGAATCCACTGCATTAGCTCTATCCTTAACACAAGGTAAGTTCCTGTAAAGATACATCATTCAGATAAATTTTTGTCATAATGAATTGTGATTTAGTTCCCTAAAAATAACCAGATGCAAATGCCATGAGGAAAGCTAGTATTATGGGTCATTATATGAACTTAAAATACAAATATTATGATAAAAACATCTCCAACAATGCTATAGACTAGAAACATTTAGACAAGATCTCTGCAATTATATATTGTAACATTTTGATAACTTAAAGATGGATTAAAATGGCTTTATGAGGGAATACATGACTCCTCGTTCAAAATCTGTTCCTAAGTTCAATTAATTCAAATATTTCATTTTGAACAATGGATTTATATTTGCCATTAGACATTTATTCTTTAGACTAATGCAGTGGTTTTCAAAGAGTCCTTGATTTGTTGTTTTGTTTTGTTTTTTAAAGGTTGAAAGAGTACTGTGGTCAAACGAAACTGGAAAATGTTCATTTAAAACAAATTTAAAAATTTTTTAACTTCTTCAGAAGCAATATTCATGGAACATATGTCTAAGAAAGATGTGGTAAACTGTGTGGCCTTTTCCAATCTCATTTGAACACAGAACAAAATTATCAGTAGAGCATTTTGAAATACACAAGAAACAAAGAAAACAATGTTCTTAGTGCCTAAACCCAGGTACCATATGATATTTTTTATAGTAATTTCAATTAGATTCCACAAGTATTTGTTAAATACCTCTATTATATGATTGATCACTTAAAGGTTAACATTGTAGTTTTGTTATGCTACTCACCTAAGTCTATCTAGAACAAAGTTAATCCTATTAAACATACTTACACTCCTCTTCAGGCCTCTTCCGAAGTGCTGCACGAACTTCTTTACAAGGACTTCTCTGATATTGTGGGGGATTCCTTCCCCGTATTAAGTTCTCCATCCTATAGAAGGAAATTTAAAGGGTAGTTTAATATAAAAATATTGATACATTTTTAAAACTTAAATGATTTAGATCAAGAGTCAATGATTCAGGTATATAGAGACACTTAGTAGACCACATCCTTAAGAGAACTGAGCAAGGAGCAGGACAGTCAGGAGTAGCAGGGACTGTAGTAAACTGGAGAGGGCTTGACTTGTCTAAGGCATTCCAATTTTAAAAATATAGAAACCCATATGGATGAAACTCATATGCATATTCTCCAATTAGGAACTCTTATGGGCTGAATGTCTGTATCCCTACCCCCTTCCACTCCTCCTACCTCCTACCTTCATAGGTTGAAACTCTAACCCCTAAAGTAACAGTATTTTGATGCGGAATCCTTGAGAAGTAACTAGATTAGCTCAAGTCATGAGGGTGGTGCACATATAATGGGATTCGTGTTTTTATAAAATGAGGAAGATAGACTAGAGCTCCCTCTCCCCTGCATAGGAGGATACAGTGAAAAGGAAGTCATCCACAAACCAGGAAGAGAGCTCTCGCCAGGCACCAACTCTGCTGGTGCCTCTATATTAGACTTCCAAGACTCAAAAAGTGTGAGAAATACAGTTCTGTAGCTTAAGCCACCCAGTCTGTGGTATTTTGTTATAGTTACCTAAACTGAGTAAGTCAGAGACCCATTGACTTAAAAAGTGATTACTTACAAAGCAAACACATTTGTTAAAAATCAGGTTACACTTTAGAAAGAAAGAACCTTTCACCAGCATTCTGAATACCAGCTTTCCAGAGTTTACTTGCTGATTTTCTCTGTGCCAGTGATTGAATTGAGAAGAGTTTTCTAATTCTAAATTAATTGTGACTCCTTGAAACTATGGTTAATATAAAGTGCACTTCTCAGTTACTTTCAATGCTGACAACCAGAAAATAATAATAAATGGACCAAATGCAACTTGAGTTGGAATAATAAACAGAATGTACTCTGTGATTAGTATTTTCTGGTTTTAGTAAACCTTACAGTTTTGTGCCACCGTTGTACACTCCACTTATTTTGAAAACATTAGGCAACTATTGAGTGTTCAAGATTTGAAAATTCAGAACAAAACAGTGATATGCATCATTTAAAAAAAAAAAAAAACATAAACTTATAAGAATCTGCTATGTAACCCAGGGAACTCTACTCAATACTCTGTAATGGCCTACATAGGAAAAGAATATAACAAAAGAAAAGAAAATATAAACATAGCTTCTTAACATCTACATAATTATTCTAATAGAATACCACTGTGCTGGCTGATAGCATATATTGAAAACAGCATGGTTGTCATGGGTTATAGTAGTGGAAGATCTCCTAAGGTGAGTGGTACAGAGACATATTTCTACTGTCTAGAGAGGAAATTGGGAAAGGATGATCCAATAAAAGCAATATGTAAAATGGCATGAAATATGAGTAAATAACATTTTTCATACTGGAATAGTAACATAATAGGGCTAGTAGTAAAGAAACTGCTGCCACTGCAGGAAACATCAGAAACCTGGGTTCAGTCCCTGGGTCAGGAAGATCCTCAGGAAGAGGGCATGGCAACCCACTCCAGTATTCTTGCCTGGAGAATCTCATGGACAGAGGAGCCTAGTGGGCTACAGTCCATAGGGTTGCAAACATCCACACATGACTGAAGTGATTTAGCATGCATGCAGTTATGTAACACTATTCCTATGAAATGCTGTCACTGGTTCTAAAAATCACTTTTCCAAATATACTTACTGAAACCAATCTATTCATAGGTAAGGACTACTTTGCATGTGTGTGTGTGTGTGTGTGTGTGTGACTCACTCATATTCCCATGCTATGTATATAAAGTATAAGAAAATATTTCTCAATATGTGATAACTTGAAACAATTTCACTCAAAGCTCAAGTTAGAAAAAAGCTTATCATTGTATGATAATACATTGTATAATCATACAATGACAGGTAAGAAAATGAAAATCTCAAGAGTTTAGGACATAATTTGCTTTAACATTATATATGAGGGGCAAGGTCTGAGCTTCCAGGACCAACACTACAGTTTCAGTATATACCATGTAAATTATACAAAATGTTCTAGATTCTGACTCTTGAATTAATTCAATGCAGAGTTTTGATTACATGTTTCAGCAAATGCATGAATTTTCATGATGATATAAAAATTCAAGTGAACTTATAATTAACCACTAGTAGTCACAAGCTGAAGATAGTAAACTACAACAAACGTAAACTACAAAAAACATAACCTACAAATGCAAGTATCGGCACAAACTTATATGCTGAGTACATCATGAGAAATGCTGGGCTGAAGGAAGCACAAGCTGGAATCAAGATTGCTGGGAGAAATATCAATAACCTCAGATATGCAGATAACACCACCCTTATGGCAGAAAGTGAAGAGGAACTAAAAAGCTTCTTGATGAAAGTGAAAGTGGAGAGTGAAAAAGTTGGCTTAAAGCTCAACATTCAGAAAACGAAGATCATGGCATCTAGTCCCATCACTACATGGGAAATAGATGGGGAAACAGTGTCAGACTTTATTTTTCTGGGCTCCAAAATCACTGCAGATGGTGACTGCAGCCATGGAATTAAAAGACGCTTACTTCTGGGAAGGAAAGTTATGACCAACCTAGATAGAATATTGAAAAGCACAGCCATTACTTTGCCAACAAAGGCCCGTCTAGTCAAGGCTATGGTCTTTCCTGTGGTCATGTATGGATGTGAGAGCTGGACTGTGAAGAAAGCTGAGTGCCAAAGAATTGACGCTTTTGAACTGTGGTGTTGGAAAAGACCCTTGAGAGTTCTTGGACTGCAAGGAGATCCAAACAGTCCATCCTCAAGGAGATCAGTCTTGGGCACTCTTTGGAAGGACTGATGCTAAAGCTGAAACTCCAATTCTTTGGCCACCTGATGTGAAGAGTTGACTCATTGGAAAAGACTCTGATGCTGGGAGGGATTGGGGGCAGGAAGAGAAGGGGATGACGGAGGATGAGATGGTTAGATGGCATCACCAACTTGATGGACATGAGTTTGGGTGAATTCTGGGAGTTGGTGATGGACAGAGAGGCCTGGTATGCTGCAATTCATGGGGCTGCAAAGAGTCAGACACGACTGAGCGACTGAAGTGAACAGAACTGAACACAAAATTATGATTTAATTTTAAAACCAAATTTTAGTCAACATGATTTTACTAATGAGGGATGACAGCTTATTCTAGTTGGAAATCTATGTAAACCAATCTCTTAGATGGGTTATTAATTTTCTTTTTATGTATCAGACTATTGAATATATGAAAATGAAGTGGTCTAATTGATTTCCATGTAACTACATTTGAGGGTATGCAGAAAAACTGAATGTATGTTAGAAAGTACTGCTAAGGATTCCAGCAGAGTTTCACTTACAATGGTTGCTAATTGGCATCAAAGATCATGAAGAATTATGGTGTCCAACTGTTGCATTATGGGGATGCTCACAAGTAGATATGCAAGAGATTATGCAGTATTAGCAAAGAAGTATTATTTAAATGTGATGAGCCCAGGTTCTGGAATTGGACTGCCTGAGCTAAACTCCCATTCTGTCTCTTAAAGAAATATTTCAGGGAAAGATACTTAGTTACTTTGGGGCTTCCCAGGTAGTGCTAATGGTACAGAACCTTTCTCCTAATGCAGGAGACACAAGAGACATGGGTTTGATCCCTGGGTTGGGAGGATTCCTTGGAGAAGGGCATGGCAACCCACTCCAATATTCTTGACTGGAGAATCCCATGGATAGAAGAGCCTGGCTGGCTATAGTCCATGGAGTAGCAAAGAGTTGGACATGACTGAAGTGAGTTAGCACACACTCATGCATACTCATATATAAAAAGTATATGTTATATGTAAATATGAACGTGAATGTGAAGGTGAAGTCGCTCAGTTGTGTCCGACTCTTTGTGACCCCATGGACTGTAGTCCACTAGGCTCCTCTGTCCATGGGTTTTTCCAGGCAATAGCACTGGAGTGGATTGCCATTTCCTTCTCCAAGGGATCTTCCCAACCCAGGGATCGAACCTGGGTCTCCCGCATCGTAGACAGACGCTTTACTGTCTGAGCCACCAGGGAAGTCCTCATATGTAAATATATTATACAAATATATATATTTGTAAAAATATTTATCTGTGAATTAACATATTGATTTTTAAAATCAATTAGTTATTTTAGAAATGCTTGCTTTCATTTGTGATATTTAAAATTTTTAGAACCACGAAAAAGATAACTGGGGTCAAATAAACTCACTATAAACTATGTATACAACACAGTAATAGAAGAATATAAATTAAAATAGCATTAAAAGTTGTCAGAATGCTAAGTGTTATTATACCAGTGGGAAATATACTTTGAATCAAATTAAATGTGTTAGCCAGCAATGTTCATGTCCAAGCTAATATAACTGTGAGATTTCCACCCTCTTGAGATTATACTTCTGGCTACTTGAACTCTCTACCCGATGACCAGTGTCATCTATGATCTACAGTTTGCATTAAATGGTCAGACAAAATGACCAAGAATGAAGCCTTGGAGCACAGCCAGGACATAGCAAAGATGCTATTCTAGCTACTCTCAAGCTTGGCATGTCACCAGCAGGAGTGTGTTAACCGTGCCAGCAAGGAGAGATTAAGTGTGATGACCACAGGCAAGACAGATGCTCTAACAACTCATTGAAGAGCTCTGGAAAGTACAGCCTACATGTCAACTGCTGGGAAGAAATAGGGGCAGCCAGATTGATATCAAACAGCATGAAAAAGCAATCAGAGGTCATGAGCAACCATGTCCACAACTCTCTCGGCAGTGTCTCCAAAATATAGGTCAAAAATTATCTGAGAAACTTTATATAATACAGATTCCCCCATTTTCAGTACTAAAGATTTCCATTCAATAAGCTGGGGTCAGGTTCAGGTAGATATATATATTTTTTAACATTAATTGAGTGAGTACGTCAAGGTTGTATATTATCACCCTGCTTATTTAACTTATATGCAGAGTACATCATGCAAAATGCCAGGCTATATAAAGCACAAACTGGAATCAAGTTTGCCAGAAGAAATATTAATAACGTCAGAAATGCAGATAACACCACCCTTAAGGCAGAAAGTGAAAAGGAACTAAAGAGCCTCTTGATGAAAGTGAAAGAGAAGAGTGAAAAAGCTGGTTTAAAGCTCAACATTCAAAAACCAAAGATCACAGCATCTGGTCCTATCACTTCATGGCAAATAGATGGGGAAACAATGGAAACAGTAACAGACCTTCTTTTCTTGGGCTCCAAAATCATTGCAGATGATGACTGCAGCCATGAAATTAAAAGACACTTGCGCCTTGGAAGAAAAGCTATGACAAACCTAGACAGCACACTAAAAAGCAGAGACATTACTTTGCAAACAAAGGTCTATATGGTAAAAGCTATGATTTTTCTAGTAGTCATGTTTGAATGTGAGAGTTGAACTATAAAGATAGCTGAGTGCTGAAGAATTTATGCTTTTGAACTGTGTTGTTGGGGAAGACTCTTGAGAGTCCCTTGGACTGCAAGGAGATCAAATCAGTCAATCCTAAAGGAAATCAGTCCTGAATATTCATTGGAAGGATTGATGCTGAAGCTGTAACTCCAATACTTTGGCACCTGATGAGAAGAGCTGACTCATTAGAAAAGACACTGATGCTGGGAAAGATTGAAGGCAGGAGAAGGGGACAACAGAGGATGAGATGGTTGGATGGAATCACGAACTCAATGGACATGAGTTTGAGCAAGCTCTAGGAGATGGTGAAGGACAGAAAAGTCTGGCTTGCTGCAGTCCATTGGGTTGCAAAGAGTCGGACATGACTGAGTGACTGAACAACAACAAAAAGTGCTTCTAAAACCACCTTCATTCAGTTCAGTTCAGTCGCTCAGTTGTGTCTGACTCTTTGCAACCCCCATGAATTGCAGCACTCCAGGCCTCCCTGTCCATCACCAACTCCTGGAGTTCACTCAGACTCACGTCCATCGAGTCAGTGATGCCATCCAGCCATCTCATCCTCTGTCGTCCCCTTCTCCTCCTGCCCCCAATCCCTCCCAGCATCACAGTCTTTTCCAATGAGTCAACTCTTCTCATGAGCTGGCCAAAATACTGAAGTTTCAGCTTTAGCATCATTCCTTTCAAAGAAATCCCAGGTCTGATCTCCTTCAGAATGGACTGGTTGGATCTCCTTGTAGTCCAAGGGACCCTCAAAGAATCTTCTCCAACACCACAGTTCAAAAGCATCAATTCTTTGGTGCTCAGCTTTCTTCACAGTCCAACTTTCACATCCATACCTGACCACTGGGAAAACCATAGCCTTGACTAGACAGACCTTTGTTGGCAAAGTAATGTCTCTGCTTTTCAATATTCTATCTAGGTTGGTCATAACTTTCCTTCCAAGGAGTAAGCATCTTTTAATTCCATGGCTGCAGTCACCATCTGCAGTGATTTTGGAGCCCCCAAAATAGCCTTACACTAGTTCTAATACTGGCTTTGGGAATCCTTGTAAATAAAAATATGTATACTTGAAGATGTAGGAAACAGAAGTTCAGTGAATTCATTCTACTGGTTCAGAGGTAAGGTGAAGTCTGGTGAGAAGAGTGCAGTTAGGACAGGTACTATCAAAAATGAGAAGAGTGGCCAGAGCAACAGAGTCAAAGGCTTGCCATGTCAGTAAGTTTAAAGTGTCTACCATGTGATACAAGTCAAACATCTTTTTATTTCCATTGCTATTCCATCTTTCTTGATATTCCTTCCAGGGCCTAGACTATGGCCAATAGGCCATAAGTATTTAATAAATGATTCAATGGATAGATGAAGTCTGCTCTATCCTGGCAGAAACATTTGGAATATTCTCCTTTTTCATTCCAAATTTTACCCATCCTTGGAGATCTATTTGTAACTTCTGATTACACTCAGAAACAAATTCAACCACTTCAAATATACTCAGTTCTTGCCTTCTGATTCTTCTCTATGATATCTACTAAATGTTTGGAAGTGTAACCAAAGATTTTCCAGCTAGTATTATTCTTCATTTCAATGTTTGGGTCCTTTACTCACATAGATTCTAGACCATTTGAGGGCTTTGACATAACACATTACATTTGTCAAAATATGATAATATAATTTGTTTCATTTTCTTGACAGTTCTGAAGTAGATATCAGTGCATTACTATTTATAGATGCTGCTGCTGCTGCTGCATCGCTTCAGTTGTGTCCGACTCTGTGCGACCCCAGAGACAGCAGCCCACCAAGCTCCCCCATCCCTGGGATTCTCCAAGCAAGAACACTGGAGTGGGTTGCCATTTCCTTCTCCAATGCATGAAAGTGAAAAGTGAAAGTGAAGTCGCTCAGTCTTGTCCAACTCTAGCGACCCCATGGACTGCAGCCTACCAGGCTCCTCCGTCCATGGGATTTTCTAGGCAAAAGTACTGGAGTGGGGTGCCATTGCCTTCTCCGATTTATAGATGAGACAACAGGAAGTCTAAGCAATTAAGTAACATATGCAAGGCAATGCAGGAGGGACAGAGGAAGGATCTGAACTCAGGTCCTTTGACTCCCAAAATGTAATCTTCATCTCACAATGCAGAGAAAAGGTTATCAATGTTTTCTTTTTTCTAATGTTTAGTGTCACAAAAAGTAGTTTTCTTACTGAGTTGTAGATGTTCACTAAATCTTAAAATATGGAATATTTATCAGTTATTGTCACTTTAACTTAGGCTTCTATTAAATCTAAAAACTAAATAGAAATAATTCATAGTAAAATAAAATAAATAAAAGTAATAATAATTTAAAACATGAAAATGTACTTACGCCTGCATATAGAAAAGGAAGAAAAATATTGCTATATGATTTTTGAAAATAATGATTGGTAGTCTGTTCTGTCCAGGGAAATAGAATAATAAGGTGGCAGCATATTATGACAATCCATCCTTACAAAGTTTTAAGGTCAGATGACCACTCAGCTTTTCAGAAATCCTTTCTTGACTTTGAATTTAAGAAAAAAAGAGGAAAGTGTTATTAATAAAAAGGCAGTGGAAAGTGTTCTTGCTTTATCTTTGAGCTGTTGGTTTTCTTTTTATGGAAAGTGGAATCTGAATTCAGCACTCCAAATCAAACTGGAGCCAAACTAGAACTATGAACACATATTAAGAATAAAGTAGCCATTAAAAAGTCTCAAGTATTTATCAAGATCCAATTTGAACTCCAAATGACAGTGCAAAAATAATCAATACCCAATTATCTTGGTCAAATATTTTCAACTGATATTTAATAAGCACAAACTGGACAAAGTTAAACAGAAAGACTTGTGAAAAATATCACATCTTAACTTAAACTGCTCAGGTAGAAAGTGAAATGCCTACATAATATGAAGATAGATAAAGCACTGTTCAGTTGGAAAAGAGACAGATGTGTGATTTATAAAGCCAGTGATGATGATTTACCAGACATTCAAGGATCATCAATAGTCTCAAGGAGAAACTGGCTTTATACTGGCATGTCATACATTTATGGATGCCAGAAGAAATATCAAAACCTCAGATATGCAAATGATGCCACTCTAATATTGAATGTGAAGAGGAACTAAAGAACCTCCTGATGAGGATAAAGAGAAGAGTGAAAAAGCTGGCTTAAAACTCAAAAAGATGATGATCATGACATCCAGTTCCATCAGTTCAGTTCAGTCACTCAATTGTGTCCGACTGTTTGCGATCCCATGAACCACAGCACGCCAGGCCTCCCAGTTCATCACCAACTCCCAGAGTTCACCCAAACTCATATCCATTGAGTTCATGGTGCCATCCAACCATCTCATCCTCTGTCATCCCCTTCTCCTGTCCTCAGCCTTTCCCAGCATCAGAGTCCTTTCAAATGAAAAGACTGACTGCTCTTCACATCAGGTGGCTAAAGTATTAGAATTTCAGCTTCAGCATCAATCCTTCCAATGAATATTCAGGACTGATTTCCTTTAGGATTGACTGATTTGATCTCCTTGGAGTCCAAGGGACTCTCAAGAGTCTTCCCCAACAACACAGTTCAAAAGCATAAATTCTTCGGTGCTCAGCTATCTTATAGTCCAACTCTCACATCTATATATGACTACTGGAAAAACCATAGCCCTGACTAAACAGACGTTTTTTGACAAAGTAATGTCTCTACTTTTTAATATGCTGTCTAGATTGGTCATAACTTTCCTTCCAAGGAGTAAGCATCATTTAATTTCAGGGCTGCAGTCACCACCTGCAGTGATTTTGGAGCCCAGAAAAATAAAGTCTGACACTGTCTCCACTGTTTACTCATCTATTTGCCATGAAGTGATGGGACCAGATGCCATGATCTTCATTTTGTGAATGTTGAGTTTTAAGCCAACTTTTTCACTCTCCTCTTTCACTGTCATCAAGAGGCTCTTTAGTTCTTCACTTTCTGCCATAAATGTGGTATCATCTGCATAGCTGAGGTTATTGATATTTCTCCCGGCAATCTTGAGTCCAGGTTGTGCTTCATCCAGCCCAGCATTTTTCATGATGTACTCTGCATATGATTAAATAAGCAGGGTGACAATATACAGCCTTGATATACTCCTTTCCTATTTGGAACCAGTCTGTTGTTCCATGACCAGTTCAAACTGTTGCTTCCTGACCTGTACACAGGTTTCTCAAGAGACAGGTCAGGTGGTGTGTTATGCCCATCTCTTTCAGAATTTTCCACAGTTTACTGTGATCCACACAGTCAAAGGCTTTACCATAGTCAATAAAGGAGAAATAGATATGTTTTTGGAACTCCCTTGCTTTTTCAATGATCCATCAAATGTTGGCAATTTGATCTCTGGTTCCTCTGCCTTTTCTAAATCCAGCTTGAAGATCTGGAAGTTCACAGTTCACATATTGCTGAAGCCTGGCTTGGAGAATTTGAAGCGTTACTTTACTAGCGTGTGAGATGAGTGTAATTGTGTGGTAGTTTGAGCATTCTTTGGCATTGCCTTTCTTTGGGATTGGAATGAAAACTGACCTTTTCCAGTCCTGTGGCTACTGCTGAGTTTTCCAAATTTACTGCCATAATAAGTGCAGCACTTTGACAGCATCATCTTTCAGGATTTGAAATAGCTCAACTGGAATTCCATCATATCCACTAGCTTTGTTCAAAGTGATGCTTCCTAAGACCCACTTGACTTTGCATTCCAGGATATCTGGCTCTAGGTGAGTGATCACACCATCATGATTATCTGGGTCATGAAGATGTTTTTTGTACACTTCTTCTGGGTCTTCTTGCCACCTCTTCTTAATATCTTCTGCTTCTGTTAGGCCCATACCATTTCTGTCCTTTATTGATCCCATCTTTGCATGAAATGTTGCCTTGGTATCTCTAATTTTCTTGAAGAGATCTCTAGTCTTTCCCATTCTATTGTTTTCCTCTATTCTTTGCATTGATAGCTGAGGAAGACTTTCTTAGCTCTCTTGCTATTTTTTGGATATCTGCATTCAGATGCTTAGATGCTCAGTGACCCAGTTCCATCACTTCATGGCAAATAGATGGGGAAAAAGAGGAAATAGTCAAATATATTATTTTCCTGGACTCCAAAATCACTGCAGATGGTGACTACAATCATGAAATTAAAAGGTGCTTGCTCCTTGGAAAAAAAAAGCTATGACAAACCTAGACATTGTATTAAAAAGCAGAGACATCATTTTGCTGACAAAGGTCCATATAGTCAAAACTATTGTTTTTTTCCAGTAGTCAGCTATGGATTGAGAGTTGGACCATAAAGAAGGCTGACCACCAAAGAACTAATGCTTTTGAATTGCAGTCCTAGTAAAGATTCTTGAGACCCTTGGACTTCAAGGAGATAAAACTAGTGAATGCTTAGGAAATCAACTCTGAATATTCTTTGGAAGGACTGATCCTGAAGCTAAAGCTCCAATACTTTGGCCACCCAATGAGAAGAGCTGACTCACTGTAAAAGAGTCTGATGCTGGGAAAGATTGAGCTTAGGAGGAGAAGGGGGAAATAGAGGATGAGATGGTTGGATGGCATTGCCAACTCAGTGGACATATGTTTGAACAAACTCCAGGAGACAGTGAAGGACAGAGCAACCTGAAGTCCATGACGTGGCAAAGAGTCCATGACTTCATGACCAAACAACAACAACAACATTTAGGAAATGACGAATTTAATAGTGTGGCTTTCCTAGTAGCTCAGATGGTAAGTATCCGCCTGCGATGCAGGAGATTCAGGTTCAGTCCTTGGGTTGGGAGATCCCCTAGAGAAGGAAATAGCAACCCGCTCCAGTATTCTTACCTGGAGAATTCCATGGACAGAGGAGCCTGGCAGGCTACAGTCCATGGGATTGCAAAGAGTCGGAAATGACTGAGCGACTAACACATACATATAATAGTATTGCTTTTCACCTCTTTTCTAGAAAACTGAATTCAAAATAGCTGGCCATCATTATAGACTTCTTGAAAATGTAGATTCTACCCTTTCTAAACAACAAATCAAAACTGGAATGTGCAAAGTCACTTCAGTCGTGTCCAACTCTTTGTGACCCTATGGACTGTAGCCCTCCAGGCTCCTCTGTCCATGGGATTCTTCATGCAAGAAATCTGAAATGGGGTGCCAGTTCCTCCACCAGGGGATCTTCCCAACCCAGGGATCAAACTTGAGTCTGTTACACCTCCTACTTCAGCAGGTGGGTTCTTTGGTACTAGACCCACCTGAGAAGCCTTAGGCGTCCAAACAATAAATCAAAACTGGAATGTGAATGGTATATAATTCACTCTATAGAGCTTGTGCCTGGAAAATCCCATGGACGGAGGAGCCTGGTAGGCTGCAGTCCATGGGGTCGCTAAGAGTCGGACACGACTGAGCGACTTCACTTTCCCTTTTCACTTTCATGCATTGGAGAAGGAAATGGCAACCCACTCCAGTGTTCTTGCCTGGAGAATCCCAGGGATGGAGAACCCTGGTGGGCTGCCATCTATGGGGTCGCACAGAGTCAGACACGACTGAAGCGACTTATCAGCAGCAGCATAGAGCTTGTAACAAACAATTGTTCCACTAAAAAATCTATGAAATTATTAAGAGCATGCAGAGCATGGGAATAAAAATCCAGCTCTTCATAAATTCAGAAAGCATCCTATTAACAAAGTTCTGGATTTAAACTGATTTATTTTCCTCCTATTTTTTTTTTTTAAATCTTTGTGCTTTTTACTTACACACAAAGTAAACCTGTATCAGAAGTCTGCTGTTTTTATGAAGGTATTTTACTAACAAACTGAATTGGTATGAGGAATAACAATCTTCCCTCATTGTGAAGCTCCTTACAGAAATAATTATTACATAAAATATTTAGGATATGTTCATTGTTGAAATCTCTCTCTCTCTCTCTCTCTCACACACACACACACACACACACACACACACACAAAGGTTAAATTCACTAAAATCAGTTACTCAGAAAATAAGTCCCTTAAAGCTACAGAAATTAATCAAAGCAGAAAGAATACCCAGCTGTAGATGTGTCTGGTCATAGAAGCAAAGTCCGATGCTGTAAAGAACAATATTGCATAGGAACCTGGAATGTCAGGTCCATGAATCAAGGCAAATTGGAAGTGGTCAAACAAGAGATGGCAAGAGTGAATGTCGACATTCTAGGAATTAGCGAACTAAAATGGACTGGAATGGGTGAATTTAACTCAGAGGACCATTATATCTACTACTGTGGGCAGGAATCCCTCAGAAGAAATGGAGTGGCCATCATGGTCAACAAAAGAGTCCGAAATGCAGTACTTGGATGCAATCTCAAAAATGACAGAATGATCTCTGTTCGTTTCCAAGGCAAACCATTCAATGTCACAGTAATCCAAATCTATGCCCCAACCAGTAACGCTGAAGAAGCTGAAGTTGAACGGTTCTATGAAGACCTACAAGACCTTTTAGAACTAACACCCAAAAGAGATGTCCTTTTCATTATAGGGGACTGGAATGCAAAAGTAGGAAGTCAAGAAACACCTGGAGTAACAGGCAAATTTGGCCTTGGAGTACGGAATGAAGCAGGGCAAAGACTAATAGAGTTTTGCCAAGAAAATGCACTAGTCATAGCAAATACCCTCTTCCAACAACACAAGAGAAGACTCTATACATGGACATCACCAGATGGTCAACACCGAAATCAGATCGATTATATTCTTTGCAGCCAAAGATGGAGAAGCTCTATACATTCAGCAAAAACAAGACCAGGAGCTGACTGTGGCTCGGACCATGAACTCCTTATTGCCAAATTCAGACTTAAATTGAAGAAAGTAGGGAAAACCACTAGACCATTCAGGTATGACCTAAATCAAATCCCTTATGATTATACAGTGGAGGTGAGAAATAGATTTAAGGGCCTAGATCTGATAGATAGAGTGCCTGATGAACTATGGATTGAGGTTCGTGACATTGTACAGGAGACAGGGATCAAGACCATCCCCATGGAAAAGAAATGCAAAAAAGCAAAATGGCTGTCTGGGGAGGCCTTGCAAATAGCTGCGAAAAGAAGAGAAGCGAAAAGCAAAGGAGAAAAGGAAAGATATAAACATCTGAATGCAGAGTTCCAAAGAATAGCAAGAAGAGATAAGAAAGCCTTCTTCAGCGATCAATGCAAAGAAATAGAGGAAAACAACAGAATGGGAAAGACTAAGGATCTATTCAAGAAAATCAGAGATACCAAAGGAACATTTCATGCAAAAATGGGCTCGATAAAGGGCAGAAATGGTATGGACCTAACAGAAGCAGAAGATATTAAGAAGAGGTTGCAAGAATACACAGAAGAACTGTACAAAAAAGAGCTTCATGACCCAGATAATCTTGATGGTGTGATCACTGACCTAGAGCCAGACATCCTGGAATGTGAAGTCAAGTGGGCCTTAGAAAGCATCACTATGAACAAAGCTAGTGGAGGTGATGGAATTCCAGTGGAGCTATTCCAAATCCTGAAAGATGATGCTGTGAAAGTGCTGCACTCAATATGCCAGCAAATTTGGAAAACTCAGCAGTGGCCACAAGACTGGAAAAGGTCAGTTTTCATCCCAATCCCAAAGAAAGGCAATGCCAAAGAGTGCTCAAAGTACTGCACAATTGCACTCATCTCACATGCTAGTAAAGTAATGCTCAAAATTCTCCAAGCCAGGCTTCAGCAATATGTGAACCATGAACTTCCTGATGTTCAAGCTGGATTTAGAAAAGGCAGAGGAACCAGAGATCAAATTGCCAACATCCGCTGGATCATGGAAAAAGCAAGAGAGTTCCAGAAAAACATCTATTTCTGCTTTATTGACTATGCCAAATCCTTTGACTGTGTAGATCACAATAAACTGTGGAAAATTCTGAAAGAGATGGGAATACCAGACCACCTGATCTGCCTCTTGAGAAATCTGTATGCAGGTCAGGAAGCAACAGTTAGAACTGGTCATGGAACAACAGACTGGTTCCAAATAGGAAAAGGAGTATGTCAAGGCTGCATATTGTCACCATGTTTATTTAACTTATATGCAGAGTACATCATGAGAAATGCTGGACTGGAGGAAATACAAGCTGGAATCAAGATTGCTGGGAGAAATATCAATAACCTCAGATATGCAGATGATACCACCCTTATGGCAGAAAGTGAAGAGGAACTAAAATGCCTCTTGAAGAAAGTGAAAGTGGAGAGTGAAAAGGTTGGCTTAAAGCTCAACATTCAGAAAACGAAGATCATGGCATCTGGTCCCATTACTACATGGGAAATAGATGGAGAAACAGTGGAAACAGTGTCAGACTTTCTTTTTCTGGGCTCCAAAATCACTGCAGATGGTGACTGCAGCCATGAAATTAAAAGACGCTTACTCCTTGGAAGGAAAGTTATGACCAACCTAGATAGCATATTCAAAAGCAGAGACATTACTTTGCCAACAAAGGTTCGCCTAGTCAAGGCTATGGTTTTTCCTGTGGTCATGTATGGATGTGAGAGCTGGACTGTGAAGAAGGCTGAGCGCCAAAGAATTGATGCTTTTGAACTGTGGTGTTGGAGAAGACTCTTGAGAGTCCCTTGGACTGCAAGAAGATCCAACCAGTCCATTCTGAAGGAGATCAGCCCTGGGATTTCTTTGGAAGGAATGATGCTAAAGGTGAAACTCCAGTATTTTGGCCACCTCATGCGAAGAGTTGACTCATTGGAGAAGACTCTGATGCTGGAAGGGATTGAGGGCAGGAGGAGAAGGGGACGACAGAGGATGAGATGGCTGGATGGCATCACTGACTCGATGAATGTGAGTCTGGGTGACCTCAAAGAGCTGGTGATGGATAGGGAGGCCTGGCGTGCTGCGGTTCATGGGCTCGCAAAGAGTCGGACACGACTGAGTGACTGATCTGATCTTGCCTATAAAAATTAATGACATTCAAAGATGGAAAAAATGTAAATAAGTCATGCTGCTGCTGCTGCTTCTAAGTCTCTTCAGTCATGTCGGACTCTGTGCGACCCCATAGACGGCAGCTCACCAGGCTCAAGAGATAAATCAACATATCTAAAATATCCAAAAGATATGTGCTTTATAGTTAATAGCAAAAATAGAGTTGGCCATGTAGAAGAACTGCATTAATTTAAAAAATGGTGAGAATTTTTGAAGACATTCTAGTGTTGGATCAACATAATTATGCAAAGATAAAACTGATGCTAAAAAATACAGAAAAAAAATGCTAGGTGCTTTAATAAGATTATTACTGCTAAGGTAATAATGGTGGTGATTTAGTTGATAAGTTGTGTTCAACTTTTGCAACCTCGTGGACTGTAGCCTGCCAGGCTCCTCTGTCCATGGGATTCCCCAGGCCTGCCAGGCTCCTCTGTCCATGGGATTCTCAAGGTGAGAATACTGGAGTGAGTTGCCATTTCCTTCTCCAGGGGATCACCCCAACCCAAGAACTGAACCCAGGCCTCCTGCATTGCAGGCAGATTCTTTAATGAGTAAGCTATGATACTATTACCAAATTTAAGAAGGCTGAGTTCTAAAGAATTAATGCTTTCGAACTGTGGTGCTGGAGAAGACTCTTGAGAGTCCCTTAGACTAGAAGAAGATTAAATCAGTCAGTCCTAATGGAAATCAAACATTAATATTCATTGGAAGGAATGATGTTGAAGCTGAAGCTCCGATACATTGGGACCTGATGTGAAGAGCCAACTCATTGGAAAAGATCCTGATGCTGGGAAAAATTGAGGGCAGAAGAGGGTGACAGAGAATGAGATGGTTGGATGGCATCTCTGACTCATTGGACATGATTTTGAGCAAACTCTGGGAGACAGTGAAGGACAGGAAAGCCTGGTGTACTGCATTTTATGGGGTTGCAAAAAGTCAGAGACAACTGAGTGACTAGAAAGCAACGTATCTAAACTATCCATCATTTTTAAAATTTATGAGCATATGGAAACTATTTAAGATATGTATTTTGAATAAAGTAAAATATAGAGATATAATATATTTACCTACTATTTAGAAATTAACACAACACATATTTATTTGTTGATGTTATTCAGTCACTAAGTCACGTTCAACTCTTTTGGGCTCCGTGGACTGTGACTTGCCAAGCTCCTCTGTCTGTGGGATTTCCCAGGTAAGAATACTGGTTGTTGTTCAATTGCTTAGTAATGTCAGACTCTTTGTGAACCCATGGACTGCAGCATACTAGGCTTCCCTGACCTTCACTGTCTCCAGGAGTTTGCTCAAACTGATGTCCATTGAGTCAGTGATGCCATCCAACCATCTCATCCTCTGTTGCTCCCTTTTCCTTCTGCCCTCAGTCTTTCCCAGCATCAAGGTCTTTTCTAGTGAGTCAGCTCTTGTCATCCGGTGGCCAAAGTATTGGAGCTTAAGCCCTTCCAATGAATATTCAGGGTTGATCTTCTTTAGAATTGACTTGTTTGATCTTTTTGCTTTCGAAGAACACTGGAGTGGGTTGCCATTTCCTTGCCATTTCTTGGGATCTTCTTGGACCAGGGATGGAACCGGCATCTCCTGTATTGGCAGGTGATTCCTTATTACCCACTTGAGAAGCCCAATACATATTTACAAACCCAGTCTGATTTTCTCTCCATTCTTTCTTTCCTTCCCCTACATACTTGATTTCAACAACTGAAGAAAACACTTGTGTTAACATTTGGGTTTCATGATTTTTAGTCAACATTTATTGAATGAGAATACTAATGCCACTGGAATACAGAATCAACTTTCCTCTTGAAAGTGTTTTACAATTTCAACCACATCCCCAACTATCTTCTGTCTCTCTGTCCTATTATAGGACCTTCTGCATACATCTTAGCAAACCCCAATCTCCACTAAAATTCCTTAAGGACAGAAATTGTATCATTCCTGTGGATTGAGCACAATTTGCAGAGCATCAGATCAGATCAGATCAGATCAGTCGCTCAGTCGTGTCCGACTCTTTGCGACCCCATGAACTGCAGCACGCCAGGCCTCCCTATCCATCACCAGCTCTCGGAGGTCACTCAAACTCACATTCATCGAGTCAGTGATGCCATCCAGCCATCTCATCCTCTGTCGTCCCATAGTAGAAATTAAATATTCATTTTTAAATGACTGAATGAATGAGTGGTGTGAGGAATAAATGTATGCCCTGTACAGCTCTAATGTGATCTATGGTTATACAACCTCTTCATATGTATTATTTATTCCTCATAAAGATGCTATGGGCTTAATATTTTACAAATGATGAAACTGAGACTCGCTTGCCCAAGGTCAGCAGCAAAGCCAGACTAATGTCTGGATTTTCTGTTTCCTGCTGATCTTTGCCCCTGAGCACAGCTGCCTAAATGAAGGAACTGTTCTGCTCATTTCCAGGTGATTCCTGGAGCCTCATTAAGTCTCAGAGGAAGGACTACTACCATATATGCAGTTGTTGAGATGCAGAAAAAATGTGTGCAGATAGACTTAATTATTTTGCAAGAAAAGCATATATTCCAAGTGAAATATATTGCAAGTGAAATATGGAGAGTTGGCAAACATAAAATAATATTATCTTCCAAATGTGCATAAATATCTAAACATATACTATAATGTATAATATAAATGATATCACAGTTTTTATAATCAAGGGATGTAAACATCAAGTTCTTCCCTGGAGTTCTGCTTTCAGCCTGCTCTCCTGCATCCTATCCCTGAATAATCTCTTTGTTACAGCCCATGAGCCAATGACTCTGTCACCAGATTGAGACTGATGAATGTTAGGACAACGTTCCCCTAGTAAATTCTCTAGTACTGTTGCATATGGCTCTGAGACACAGAAGATACTCAGCATTTTCTTTAAATAAATAAACTGTTATGATTGAGTACTGTTTGATGGCTATTGCTCTCATTTATGAGAAAAAACCTACATAATTGAAATCATATGTATATTTTCTAGGATGCTTTAAAGCAATTCTTAGTATCTTAGGTGAGAAAAATGGAACACACTGTATCTTTTACTGAGGAAAGAAGGGACAAGATGATTCATTGACTTTGAAAAGATGGGTTTCTGGGAAAAATCCAATTAAGCTTCTATTTGAGACTGAGTACCTGAACAGCCTGAGCTACTCAGATGGACTTCATGTAATTATGTGCTAATTCTAGGAGCATTAAAAAAAATCTTTTGGCTTTACCTAAAACTTTATGGGGTCACAATGAAGAATCACATCCCATGGAACACGGCAATCTTATCTGGCATTTCATTCTCAGTTCCTTCCCTCTCCATGGCCAGAAGGCTTTGCTTTCCTTTGTTTCCTTTTCGCTTATCCTCTGCCAACTTCTTTTGTGAGTCCATTAAAGAAAAGTTAGAGCATATATTCACAGTCTGTCTTACAACCCTTGCTTCCCTGTGATCTAGTTTCAATTTAGCAGCCAGGGAGTCTTTCAAAATCATGAGTCAGATTTCAAAATCATGAGTCAGATTTCAAAATCATGAGTCAGATTATATCACTGCATTGAGCTCAGTATGCTGAGGATTTCCCTTCTACTCAGAGCAAAAGTCAAATTCCTTACAATGGCCTATGAGGTCCTTTGTGTTCTGCTGCCTGTAACTTCTCCTCACATCCTCTCCTGCCCCTCTTAATCAGTTCCAGTAGTTCATTCCTCCATGAACACTCTTGTTCTTCCTTGTCCTATTCTACTTTTTTCTTTAATCTTGGGTTTATCACATCTAAAATAAGTTTTTAATCTACTTATCTGCATAGTTTATTGACTGTGAAAGTCTATATGTGCTTTGAAAAGAATACATATAATTCAAATGTTGATTTTTGTTTCTGATATATTTACTAATTAGTGAGAGATGTGTGAATGCCTTCCCCAGTTTGATGGTGAATTTATCCTTGATTTTCTGTCATTTTTTGTTTTATACAATTTTTTAAAATTATATATACATCTTGTGAGTCCTTTTAATTTTTTTGGCATTACTACATCATGCAGGATCTTAGTGCACTGACTAGGGATTGAACCCATGCACCCTGCAGTGAAAGCACAGTCTTAACCACTGGACACCGCCATCAAGTCCTTGTTTTCCATCTTGATGCTATATTTTTGAGTATATAGAAACTGTAACATCCTGATAAATTGACCTTTCTATCATTATGCAGTGATCTTAAGATCTAATAAGACTGTCTGCCTTACATTCTGTTTGCCTATTAATAACAGTTTTCAGGAGCTCTCGTGGATAGTGATTCCATGGAATATCATTTTCCATACTTTGGATTAAGGCTATTTTGGTCTTCTATTTAAGATATGTCTCTTGGGAAGAATATTGTTGAGCATTTTAAATCCACCTCTTTAAAAATTCAGTTTGTAATCAGAATTTTTGTTATAAGAATGTTATATTTATGTTTATCTGATTTCACTGATAATAATTACATTTACTTTTGATTTATTTTGTGCTTTCTATTTATGCACATTTTCTATTTTCTTTTTCTTCCATTCTTTTAAATTAAGTTTTTTTCCCCTGCTTTCATTTTATTTTTGTTTTCTACTTTGGAAATTGTGATTTCTATGCTTAGGTATACAATGTAATTAATATCTGTTTACTATTCTTTATTGTATCTCAGACCTTCTACCTTTGATCACTCTCCTTTCCAAAGTTCATCCTTTAAAATTGTCTTTATTTATTTTTTTTGTTTTTTTTTGTTTTTTTTTGATCAAGAATCTCTTTTATTGATTATCAGAAACATTACAAACATCTAGTATGAACAAATTGTAACATGATAGTGTTTAGTTTGAACAATTAATACATTTCAGATATAATATTATACATATTTCAATGCTATTCTCCCCAATCATCTCACCCTCTCCCGGTCCCAGAGTCCAAAAGTCTGGTCTATACATCAGTGTCTCTTTTGTTGTCTCGTAAATAGGGTTATTTTTTACCATCTTTCTAAATTCCATATATATACGTTAGTATACTGTATTTGTGCTTTTGTTTCTGGCTTACTTCACTCTGTATAATAGGCTCCAGTTCCATCCACCTCCTTAGAACTGATTCAAATGTATTCTTTTTAATGGCTGAGTAATACTCCATTGTGTATATGTACCACAGCTTGTTTATCCATTCATCTGGAGGAATTAACCTGCCTGACTTCAGGCTCTACTACAAAGCCACAGTCATCAAGACAGTATGGTACTGGCACAAGGACAGAAATATAGATCAATGGAACAAAATAGAAAGCCCAGAGATAAATCCACGCACATATGGTCACCTTATCTTTGACAAAGGAGGCAAGAATATACAATGGATTAAAGACAATCTCTTTAACAAGTGGTGCTGGGAAAACTGGTCAAACACTTGTAAAAGAATGAAACTAGAACACTTTCTAACACCATACACAAAAATAAACTCAAAATGGATTAAAGAGCTAAATGTAAGACCAGAAACCATAAAACTCCTAGAGGAAAACATAGGCAAAACACTCTCTGACTTACATCACAGCAGGATCCTCTATGGCCCACCTCCCAGAATATCGGAAATAAAATCAAAAATGAACAAATGGGACCTAATCAAACTTAAAAGCTTCTGCACAACAAAGGAAACTATAAGCAAGGTGAAAAGACAGCCTTCAGAATGGGAGAAAATAATAGCAAATGAAGCAACTGACAAACAACTAATCTCAAAAATATACAAGCAACTTCTACAGCTCAATTCCAGAAAAATAAATGACCCAATCAAAAAATGGGCCAAAGAACTCAATAGACATTTCTCCAAAGAAGACATACAGATGGCTAACAAACACATGAAGAGATGCTCAACATCACTCATTATCAGAGAAATGCAAATCAAAACCACTAAAATTGTCTTTAAAGTGAGTCAGATTTTTAAACCTCTAAGTTGTTCATTTGAAGATGTCTATATCTTATACCTCTTCTTGAGAGACAGCTTTGAAGTATTAAATGCTAGCTCATTGAAGGTGTTATTTTCAATTTACAGCCCTGTTGTGGTTGAGAAATCAATGATGATGTCTTTTGGAACTAATCTTTCTTTTCTGTCTAGCTGATTTTAAGACCTTTTCATTGTCTTTGGTGTTCAGTTTCACTATGATAGTCTATTTATGAATTTCTTTTTAAACTAGGTTTGCTTTTTGATCTGAGATGTATTGTTTTTGAGGAATTCTGGAAAATTATCAACCATTTCATCTCTGAACATTTGCTTTCCCTCCTCGCGCCCCCCTTTTTTTTTTTTTTTAAGAACTCTGTTTAAGTGTAAGTTGATGGTGCTAGTGATAAAGAACCTGCCTGCCAATGCAGGAGAAGTAAGAGATGCAGGTTTGAGCCCTGGGTTGGGAAGATCCCCTGGAGGAGGGCATGGCAACCCACTCCAGTATTCTTACTTGGAGAATGCCATGGACAGAGGAGCCTGGTGGGCTACAGTCCATGGGGTCAAAAAGAGTCAGACACGACTGAGTGACTAACACTTTCACTTTTCATGCTATACTTAATGTCTCATACTCTTATGCTGGTAATTCTCTCTTTTGCCTCTGTAATCCTCCCTTCTCCACTCTGCTCTGTGTCCTGGTATACTAACTTCTACAACATGCATCACCAAAGTTCCCTTGCCTCTGGTATTTAGGTGTGGTTTGGTCAGTGAAAGGTACAACAGGTGTGGGAGGAGAGAGATGGGAATATTTATTTCCCCATCTGCATACTTAGTGGGTTGTGGGTCAGCATTAGCTGCATTCTACCAAATTTGGCTCAGTGGTAAAGAATGTGCCTGCTAATGCAGGAAACACAGGAGATGTGGGTTCAATCTCTGGGTCAGAAATATCCTCTCAAGGAGGAAATGGCAACATACTCCAGTATTCTTGCCTGGGAAATCCCAGGGACAGAGGAGCCTGGTGAGATACAATCCTTGGAGTCGCAAGAGTCAGGCATGAGTTAGCATGCAGGCCTCTACCAAAGCTTGTAATTCCTCTCAGATAACTCTTTGCTCTAGCTACAGTTACAGCTTTCTCCAGTTTCCTGTAACCTCTGTTTCTACGCACCTTTACACATGGGGCTGAAAATGACTCTTGTTAGTTCTGGATGCTTCATCATACCTTTCTGCTTTCTCTCATTCTGACTATCCTGTTTTTATAAATCCACCTGGTTATTTCTATAGACTCCTGTTCTTTTTTCACATTTATATTCTTTATTTCTTAATGCACATACATTTGAAAATTCCAATATCTGAAGACTTTGTAATCTGATTCTTCTGATTCTTGTTTCTGCTGACCCTGATTTATAGTGCTATGCTTCTTACAGTTTCTTTCTGTGTTTTGTGATTTTATACAATGAACTCATTTTTCTTGGATATTTTATCTTTAAAATTCTTTGAATTCCAGACTGAAATGTGTTTACTCCAGAGAATACTTAAGTTTTCTTTCCTGACAGCCTGGTCACTTCCAGAAACAAAAACAGAAGTTCAAGATTTCTAAAGTTTAGCAGATGCTCTTAGGACAAAATCCGGCTTTATTTCTTACCTACCTTCCAGGGTTTCTCCTTGGTTTAAGCATTTGCCTACTTCTTTATTTTCCAACCAGCTCAGCAATTCATTTAAAGAAATGCATAGAGAAGGAAATGGCAACCCACCCCAGTATTTTTGCCTGGGAAATCCCATGGATAGATGAGCATGGTGGGCTACAGCCCATGGGATTGTAAAGAGCTGGACATGACTTAGCATCTAAATAGCAACAATAGCAATTTACATTTTATCCAGATTTTTAAGTTGTTTTCATGGGAAGATATTTTCAAGGTATTCAGTGTTTCATGCTGACAGTAATAGAAGTTACATTTTTTCAAATAAATTCAATTGTCATGATAATATATTTTGGTAGGGATAAAAACAAACTAATAGGAGTTACTTAAAATATTGCCATTATATTCAACATATGAGGACACTGAGCCTTAGAAATGCTAAGTATGTAAGCTGCAGAACAAGAAGTAGGAAAGATAGAATTCAATTTTAAAGTTCTTTGATTTCAGATTCTCTATGCAGTAAGACCTCTGTTAACCCTGTTTTTTTTTTTTTTTATATATATATATATATCAGAATACTGCTAAGAATATATAAAATTACTTTAGGCTCAAGTAAGAGCCATTAAATGCCCATGCTATCAGTGTAAATGTGATGAGTTTAAAAACAGATGCTATAAGATACAATAGAGAAAATCAATAAAATGCTATACAGATTTTAATAGATTCATCATTTTTAATATTAAAAAACCAAATGAATTGATCTCACTAGGCAAAAATGTACTCTGAATAAGAATAAGGATAAAAAAATCCATGTATACTTAGTGAAGAACTTGAAATAAATGGATGATTACCTGAAAGATAACATGATACAAATAGGTGATTTCTGTCTATTCCCAGACAAAATTTTTTAATAGGAAAAAATTCATCTGCATGAGCCTTCAAATATATTTTTGTTCATTTTCCTCACTTCCCATGCTTTCTCTACTTTTATTTTACCTAGTTTCTCTGAAGATCTGGGTAAGTCAGTAATAACTTACAGTGGATTTATTCAATATTTCCCCTTATAATATTTTATATATAGAAGATACACAAGGCAAAAAATAATATGGATGCATTTTACTTATAGTGGTTTAGATGTATGATACCTGGATAAAGCAGAGTCTTGGGAGTACTTTTCAAATTGAACAATATAGGTAACTTTCTAATCTGGTTCTACATATGGTTCTATTCTTATTCTGAAATAATTCTCTCTACAAGAAATATCCTTAAGTATTGGTAATCCTTTATATAAAATCATCTATTTAAGGTAATGCATTAAGATTTCAATAAACAGTTGTTTCAAACAAATAATTATAATGTTCTTGACTAGTTACTATACTTTAAAAATATTACTATGCTTTTGGCATTTCTGATTAATCATAGAGTAACGATATTTCAGGAATATCTCTCACTATTAGAAACATACAAGCATGGGTTAGAAATCAGGTCAGTGTGAATATGGGTCAGTTACCAATACCTCCTCACATACGCACAGACTCACAGTGCAAGTGTCTAGTTAGGGGTCTACAACTGACTGTGGATTTTTACGTCTAAATAAATCACTATGATTTTGTTTTTAATTGAATATTTATGTCTCCTATTTTCCTTTTCTTTCTTTATCTTTTGTAACTATAAAGTAATTAAAGATTATAGTAGTTATTTCTTGATGCCTTCCATTATATTGTCACTAAAATGATTTATCAGGGGCTTCCCTGATCGTTCACTTGTTAAAGAATCCACTTGTAATTCGGGAAATGCTGGTTTGATTCTTGTGTTGGGAAGATCCCTTGGAGAAGGTAAACGCTACCCACTCCAGTATTCTGGCCTGGAGAATTTCATGGGCCGTATAGTTTATGGGGTCACAAAGAGTTGGACATGACTGAGCGACTTTCACTTAAGAAAGAAAAATGATTTATCTCCACTATCATTAATATCACAGACATTTATCAGCATTTAGTCAATCTTTAGGATCTAAAGGTTCTAATTAATGGAAAGACACATTTGAAAATCTATTTTTTATATTGAGAGAGATGTTTGTGCCACAAGATATGTAAAATAACTTCAGAATCTTGTTAGGAACTAAAGCCACAAGTGGATGACTTCATAAGTTTTTTAAAATAATACTCTTTCTCATTTATCTATTATTACATATGAAATAAGCTAAATGTCATTCTTTTAAATGTTACACAGCAACAATTCTTTTGATGTTTTAATTAGAAAATCAGTAACATGTTGAGAAGGGATATACTATTCCACACATAGATCTTTAATTAGTTCTTTGATATTTATGACCTTTATTTTTCTCTGTTCTGCTTTCTGGCTTAGTGGTTCTCAAATATTACATCTTGGATGACAAAATTTTCAATAGGGAAATGAAAAAAGTAAGCAATGTTTTGAGGCTTATTTAAGCAGTCTTTTTGGTATTAAAATGTTCTCATAAAATGACAGTGATAATCAGTGATAACTTTATTATTCCAACAAAATGTTCCAATTTAAAAACTAGCATTGCTCCATGAAATTCTAATGTCTGGGAACCACTGAATTACATAATCTTGGGGAAGATCTTTTGGGAAAGCATAACATTCTTGATCAATTTAGTAAGCTGGAGATTGGTGATACTCTTGCTTAGAAAAAAATAAAAAAGCATGGGGAAGTGTTTAGCACTGTTGCATAAAATATATACATAGCACTGTTGTATCAAATACGTACATATTGATGTTATATATAAAATAGATATATAGCATCAATAATGTAGGTCTTAGGAAGCATCACTATGAACAAACCAGAGGAGGTGATGGAATTCCAGGTGAGGTCTTTCAAATCCTAAAAGATGATGCTGTTAAAGTGCTCCACTCAATATGCCAGCAAATTTGGAAAACTCAGCAGTGGCCACAGGACTGAAAAAGGTCAGTTTTCATTCCAATCCCAAACTGCACTGATTTCTCATGCTGGGAAAGAAATGCTCAAAGTTCTCCATACCAGGCTTCAAGAGTACATGAGCAGAGAATTTCCAGATGTCCAAGGTGGGTTTAGAAAAGAGGAGGCAGAGATCAAAAGGCCAACAACCACTGGATCATAGAAAAACCAAGAGAAGTCCAGAAAAACATCTACTTATGCTTCATTGACTACAGTAAAGCCTTTGTGTGGATCACACAAAATGGAACATTCTTAAAGAAATGAGAATACCAGACTATCTTACCTACCTCCTGAAAAATCTGTATGCAGGTCAAGAAGCAACAGTTAGAACTGGACATAGAACAATAGACTGGTTCCAAATTGAGAAAAGAGTACATCAAGGCTATATATTGTCACCCTGATTCTTTAACTTATATGCAGAGTACATCATGAGAAATGTCAGGCTGGATAAAGCACAAGCTAGAATTGAGATTGCTAGGAGGAATATCAGTAACTTCAGATATGCAGAAGACACCACCCTTATAACTGAAAGTGAAGAGGAACTAAAGAGCTTTTTGATGAAGGTGAAAGAGGAGCATGAAAGAGGTGTCTTCAAACTCAATATTCAAAAACAAAAAAAGATCATGGCATCTGGTCCCATCACTTCATGGCAAATAGATGGGGAAACAATGGAAACAGTGACAGACTTTATTTTCCTGGGCTCCAAAATCACTGCAGATGGTGACTGCAGCCATCAGATAAAAGATGCTTGTTCCTTGGAAGAAAAGCTATGACAAACATAGACAGTGTGTTAAAAAGCAGAGACATTACTTTGCCAACAAAGGTCCATCTAGTCAAAGCTATGGTTTTCCAGTAGTCATATAAGGATGTGAGAACTGGACCATAAAGAAGGCTAAGCACTGAAGAACTGATGCTTTTGAACAATGGTGTTGGAGAAGACTCTTGAAAATCCTCTGGACTGCAAGAAAATCAAATCAGTCATTCCTATGTTGATTCATTCAGGAAATGAATCCTGAATATTCAATGGAAGGTCTATGCAAAAGCTGAAGCTCCAATACTTTGGCCACCTGATGGGAAGTGCTGACTCGTTAGAAAAGATACTGATGTTAGGAAAGATTGTAGGCAGGAGGAGAAGGGACAACAGAGGATGAGATGGTTGGATGGCATCATTGACTCAATGGACATGAGTCTGACCAAGCAGTCCATGGGGTTACAAAGAGTTGGACATGACTGAGTGACTGAACAACAAGAACATAATACAGATAACTAATAAGAACCTACGGTATAGCTCAGGGAACCCTACTCTACGGTGACCTAAATGGGAAGGACATCCTAAAAGTGAGGATGTATATATGTACGCATATATATATATATATATATATATATATATATATATATATATGATTCACTTTGATATACAATAGAAACCAAGACAACATTGTAAAGCTATCATACTTCAATAAAAATTAATTTAAAAATAAACAAAAATACTAGCTGAGTGAATGTTAAATGAACTAAAGTACAATTGTAAATATGAAAGTGAAAGTTGCTCAGTTGTGTCTGACTCGTTGCGACTCCATGGACTATACAGTCCATGGAATTCTGCAGGCCAGAATACTGGAGTGGGTAGCCTTTCCCTTCTCCAGGGGATCTTCCCAACCCAGGGATCATACCCAGGTCTCCCACATTGCAGGTGGATTCTCTACCAGCTGAACCACAAGGGAAGCCTAAGAATTTTGGAGTGGGGAGCCTATCCCTTCTCCAGTGGATCTTCCTGACCATGGAATCTAATGAGGGTCTCCTGCATTGCCAGTGGATTCTTTACCAACTGAGCTATCAGAGAAGCCAATTGTAAATATGGATGGATATATCTGAATATGTGTGATTCAGTCAGGAGTTTATTCTTGCCTGGCAGCACTGTAACAGTAAGCACTGTAGTATGTACCAGTGAGTGTGGAACCAAACAAATGCTAATAATTGATCCACATCATGGGTGACTCAATGGCAAAGAATCTGTTTGCCTTAAGGCAGGAGATGTGTGTCTGATCCCTTGGTCAGGAAGATTCCCTGGAGAACAAAATGGCAACCCACTCCAGCATTCTTGCCAGGAAAAGTCCATGAGCAGAAAACACTGGTGGGATATAGTCCATGGAATCTCAAGTGTTGGACAATACTTAGTGACTAAAACAACAGCAACAATAGATACTCTTAACCAAAATCCATCTTAAGACATAGGAGAGAAACAAAAACATTATTTTCCTTTGTAAATCCAGCTCGATTCCAGGAGAAAAGTCAGGAGATAAAAATAACAGATAAAACTATCTTTTCTTGAATGTACTGTCCTTTGTACAAAATTTATTTTCTCATTCTTTTAGCAATCCTATTTTACATAGGCATTTCTAAAAATGATTATTTAGCAGCTATTTTTCTAGTATTGAATAAAAGCTGTATTTGCTAGCATTGAATAATATAACTTCTAAACCTTTGACCTAGAGTGGCATTTCCTTCTACACTGGCTAGCATTATTTAAATAGGCATTGTTTATTTTTACCAAAGTTAGATAAACATATGCATTAATAAGATATTATATGTCAATTTCATTATCTCTTCTGATATAACTATCATCACTAAAACTAAGATTTTATTAGATGTTACCCTCTGTGTTTACTAAAATAATAAGTACATTCTTGATCAGAAAATCATGACATGTTACTACAACATGAAAAATATATCATTTCATATTACTATTTATTTTGTGCATTTAGTTGAAGTCTAATGGCTAGTAATCAGGAGGTATGGAAGAAAAGTGATCTCTAAATAGATTGTGTTCTGGGCTGAACTGTATGCCTACCAAAATCCATATGTTAAAGTCCTAACTCCCAGTACTTCAGAATGTAACTATTCTTGGAAATGGGCCTTTAAAGAGATGACTAAGTTAAAATCAGGCTATTACGGTGGGCATTAGTCCAAACTGACTGATGTCCCTATAAAAAGAGAAGATCTAGACACACAGAGACCAGGGGTATGCACACAGAGAAAAGACCAGGTGAGGACATGCTGCATGGCATCTGCAAGGGAAGAAGAGAAGGTTCAGAAGAAACCAACCCACCACTCCCTTGACCTTGGACTTCTAGCCTCCAGACTGTGTAAAATAAATTTCTGTTGTTTAAGTTGTCTAGTCTATGATACTTTATCATGGCATTCTTAGCAAAATAATACAGATTGCATGTCTATCAGTCTTTTGTGTAAAGGTTAGTTGGTTATTTAATTAACTAAGGTTTTAGATCTGAGTGCTTCCAAATGAGAAACTGTTTCCTGAGCTTGCCTTAGTCACTTTGGATTGAGATAGGAGAGAGAGTGACTCTACAGTATGAATGCAAATCAAGATTTAAAAACTGAGAATCTTGTTTTAATATAAAAGTTTAACTTAATATCTTTTATAATTTTGGAATTTTATATTGATAGCAAATGATTTTCTTTGAATGGGATTTTTTAAATCGAGTATTGTATGGTCAATCATAATTTTTCCTAATGCCAAGAACAACATTTCTTAATAGAGAGTAAGTCAAATAGCTACAGTTGGTGTGGGAGTGGAGATAATATTTTAGGGTAGATTCACAGTGACCCTTCTCACTGAGCAAAATTCAAAAGGGGGTCTTTTTTGTCTTGGGAAAAAATTGAGTAACATTGATCTAGAATGGTACTGTGAGCTTAACAGTGTTCATTGCAAAGTACTAAAAATATTCATATTTACTTATCTTGTAATTCAGTTATTGAGAAACCTCAACTATCTGAATTATAGCTGAGACTATGAAAGGAAATCAATAACAAAATGAAAATAAAACCTCTAAATCTTACAACAAACTTTGTTTTGAGACTCAAATAAGATTATATGTGTAGAACACTTACAGGAGTACTTGATGCTCAGTAAGGAATCAATAAATTCAAGCTAATTTTATTGTAGTATAATATCAATATTTGTAAAAGCAATATTTATATGAGGACAGGTTTAAATTATATTTATTCATTTTATTGACAAAGACAAAGAAAACTGATTATAGCAGTTAAGAAAATGCCATCAATTACTGTACAACAAAATGGATGCTGAGGCTTAATAATCCAGGGTCAATTAATAAGCTAATAACCAAACTGTGTTGAGAATGTGTGATTACAGGAATTACGTAACTCATTTTCTCTTCACAGGAACCCTATGAGATCAGCATTTCATGAAAAAGGTCATTCACAGCTGGAAAGTGGTGGAGTCAGAATTTGAATTCAAGTCATTTGGCTCTATAGATCAAACTTTTAACCAAGAGAATTGGACAATGTTTTTTTTTTTTTTTAACTAAAATTTATTAAGATTTTTAAACTAAAATTTATTGTACCTACATAATGCCTTTATGTTCCTATTTAACTTTCCAAACACTATTACTGGGTAACATTTTTCCCCTAGAGAAAAACATTTCCCGATTATTCTGGAAATGTGAAAATCTATTGCAATGCACAAGTGGTTTACCTGGAGCCTTCCCATTATAACAACCTGGGGGAGGGCATCTTTCACTTAGAATACAGTGTTAATGGTGGCCTGTGGAATTCTGGACTATCAACTAGACCATCAACTCTGGAAAGCAGAAACTGAGCCATGTTCACTACTACCCTCAATGTCAATCAAAGTGGTTAGGATAAATAAGCGCTCAAGTTGATGAGCTGGCCCAAGGTTTTGATAACACAAGACCTAACATTTAAACTACAATGTATTATTTCAGAAGTCTGACCTAGAAATATGAGTCAGTCAATAAGGAAAAATTGCCAATCCACATAATGCAAATTAAATCAACAACTCCATTGTTTCAAAGAATATTAGTCAGCCCTAGTCTTGAAAACTCATATAAAAAATGTTATATAACATTTTCTATTTTCAGGATAACTCATCAGGCCTTGTTAACATTATTGAAATACCTGCAGTTTTGTTCATGTTATTGCATAGTTTATTATTATTACAAAAGCCGTTAGGCCAACCTGATAGTTATTATTTGCTGTTGTTTAGTCACTCAGTCGTGTCCGACTATTTGTGACTCCACAGACTGTAGCTCACCAGGCTCCTCTGTCCATGGAATTCTCCAGGCAAGAATACTGGACTGGGTTGCCATATCTTCCTGCAGGGAATCTTCCTGACCCAGCGATCGAACTCGTGTTTCATTCATTGGCAGGGAAATTCTTTACCACTGAGCCATTGGGGAAGCCCTGATAATCAATATGGTGGTGGTTTAGTCTCTAAGTCATGTCTGACTCTTGCAGCCCCATGGACTGTAGCCTACCAGGCTCCTCTGTCCATGGGATTCTTCAGGCAAGAATACTGGAGTGGGTTGCCATTTCCTTCTTCAGATAGTTAATTTTCCATTTCATAAGTTAAAGAACTCAAATTTTCAGCAATCCTTAGAGCAATGTTTGAGAGTAAAATGTTTCTATTTGTTGGTTATCGTACTGTGAATTTTTCAAATTATTGGAAGCATTCTAATAAGTGAGTTTGTGCCCTTGCTGCCCCAATTCTTCTCGAGGTGGTAGGTTGCAAACTCCTTTGACTCTAGGGGTGGCCATGTGACCAATCCAACCTGAAGTTCTGTAAACCAAGTCACTAGAGACTTCTGGTAAAGCTCTTTGAAAGAGAAAGTCTTGGCTAGGCTTTGTCTCTGTGTTTCTTCACTTTGCCCTTCCTCCTCCTCCTGATTGTAACATGGGCACGATGGTAGAGATGGCCCATACAAACAGGCAGGCAATAAGCAGAGAAAAAACTACAAGGTTGGATAGACAGCTGGAAAAATCTGGGCTTTCTAGTGGCATCTCCTAGCTTCTTCACTGGACTGATCTTACTGCTTATACTAGAGATAAGTATAGAAAAATGAATCAAATGCTGGCTTAAGTCAGTGTGTGTGTGTGGGGGGGTCAATTTTACTAGCAATTGAATGTAATTCATAACTTGTACAAATGCCTTTTAGTAATAAATGCATTCAGACATATAGGTAAAATCTGTGAATTCTTTAACTCCATTAAATATTGATTGAGCAGAAATTTATCACAGAAATCTGAGCAAGTTATGGCTTTCTCAATGTGCCTAATGCCTAACTTACTCCAGGGATTCATTTGCTTATAGGCTTGATGAGACCAATTAGCTATGAGATATGGAATATTGCACCATCTTAGAAGAAAACCTCAACTATGATGAATAGCAATAGGGTACACAAACTGAACTGAAACCAATCTGTTTGAAATACTGGCCAGCATATTTGGTATGGGTAATTCTGATAATTTATTATCAAAATGTGTATTTTTTATTAATTTCATTTCTGAGAAGTACAGCCCATTTATGTTATTAAAACAATTTATCACTTAATAATAGTGAATAAATGGCAGGCCAGCTGCCATATTTGCTATTAACTTGTCCTAACTTTTTTTCACTTGTTTGCAAGAAAATTAAATGCAGCTTCTCTTGTAGCCTAATAGCAGCTATTATCTATATAAAAATGAACCTACAAGTCTGCATCTCTCTTCCTGCCCTGCAGATAGGTTTATATGTATGATTTTTTTCTAGATCCCATATATATGCATTAATATACCATATTTTCCATATATAAGATAGATAGCTAATGGGAACTTGTTGTATAAGACAGGGAGGTCAGTGTACTACTCTGACAACCTAGAGGAGTGGGATGGGGTAGAGGGTGGGGGAAGGTTCAAGAGGATGGGGACATATGTATACTTATGACTGATTCATGTTGTTGTATAGAAGGCAACACAATATTGTAGAGAAATTATCCTCCAATTAAAAACAAATTTAAAAAATAAAGTAAAAATGAACCTACATAGAAAAGTATTGGGCAAGGGTTCAGAAGTGACTTTTTAAAATTAAAAAGCTAGATTCTCCGTGTTAAGAATGGTAACTTTGCTTTTTAGCCTAGCATCACTGTAACAGTGCTCTGTTGGAAGGCTTCTTAAGGTCTATTTGGCACATACTTAATTTGGCAACTTAAATAAGGGTTGCTGTTTCTTCTTAACTCTTATTTTGGAAGCAAGTATCTATTAGGAATTTATACTAGAATAATCACAATTAAGATATACCTTTTTAAAAATCTGGATTTGTTTAAATAAAAGATAAAGAGTTCAGCAGTTTTCATTTTAGTATTTCACCTGAAACTGTTTTCTAAATTTATACATACAGTTTTTGTTGTTGTTGTTGTTAAGACAAAGAAAGAGATGCACTAAAAGAGATCTGAATTAACAACCTAACTAAACTGGTGACTTAAATTTAAAGCTTCCACATTTGGGAGATATTTTTCTAAAGTTTCTTACCCTGCTGTATTTATATATTTTTACCCTGCTTCTAAGATAAATATAGGGTTCTCAGGATCATGTCTTTGCTTTCCCCACTGTGCTTTGACTTTTAAATAAATTACCCAGTTTATTTTATCTGCTGCTGCTTTTTAAAATAGCTCTAGCAGATATGAGGTAAAATAGTCTTTGCATTGACAGATGCTCTTGGATTTCCAAAATTCCACTGTGACCAAAAAGGTGCATAATTTGGACTCAACTACAAAGAAAGTTAGAGGTAAGTTTCTTTCAAACTTTTTTTTTCTAAATAACTATTATTGCTAATTTGTAAAATAGGTTAAACTTGCCTGGAAAAAAATTTAAGTATTTTTATTTCTTTAAATAGATTTATACATTTGAAATTATATATGAACAATATGAATAAAATACTAAAAAATTATCATTATTTAGGTCTAATTTCATTGCAAAACTTAGTTATAGTCAGGTGGTACCTCTGGCTTGTCAACTAATTAGAAAGAGTCGACATCCATCACTTATTTTTATGAATTTAGATATGCCGAACTGTGTTGGCAGATGATCTAGCTGGAGGCCTCAGTCCATAATTCTTTTTTTTTTTAATTTTATTTTATTTAACTTTACAATATTGTATTGGTTTTGCCATGTATCATAATGAATCTGCCACAGGTATACATAATTCTTGAGCTGACATCTATACTTGTCATCACAGCTGTAACTCTTATATGAGGATAGCATTCCTGTCTGTGACAGCTATCATCTACTGAAAAATGTGCTAAAATATACCCATTACATTAGGTAAGCTATTGACAGGGCCAAAGAAATGATGCTTGCGATATGCTTCCAAATTTGACTAAAGTGTGTTTGCAAATTTGAAACACTCAAAGTGCATTTAAGAATAAAGAATTAAAAATTTCAGATTATAAAAAATTGTACACTATATTTCATTCAAAATGGGTGGTTTAGAACTACTAATGGAGTACAAAGCTTACAGGCATTGCAAGAATCAAACAAAGACTTCACAGACAGCCCACAATGGGTACTTAATGAATAGTTCCTATGTATATGAAATGATGTATTCATTTGTAACAAACGACAGAGGTACTTAGGCTTTTTATTAGAAAGTTTTTGAGAATACACCAAAGCATTTTTTTAAAACATAAATTTGCTCTCTTTCTATGAGGAAGAAACAGACCTAGTAGTAAGGTAGAATTTGCCTTGATGAAAAAAAAAAGCAAACCACAAAATAAAGATGCATTATTTTTACTGTTGCACTATATATCCTTGAATTTCCTTAGCAGACAGTCACAATGACTTTAATATTTTGTTGGAGAATACTGGTAGTTTTTTTTTAAACTGTATTTTGTAATCTGTTATTGCATGGTTGCCTATTATCATTTGCAAAGGATTCATATGGGTACTGAGGTTAAACCTCTTTGAAGAGTGAGCATCATCTACATATGAATATCACTGAAGCCTAACAATTAACCTATGAGGGAGTCTCTTGAAATCTATCTTATTCCTTAAATTATTCTTACCAGCCATTCTCAGGCCCTAGGTCAATCTATAGCTGTCTGCAGTGTAAATGGCAGTTTGTTAATTGTATAATGGCTTCTGGATTAGGAAGACTGTTCACCAAACCACATGTTCCTACCTGGAGTCGCTCCTGCATGGAGGAAGGGGTGCCACATGACACACAAAGGTGTCAGACACACAAACATCTGTCCCAGGTTTCTAGAGCTTTGAGGATTTCTCCTAGTCTCCACCCTTACCTTCCTCCAATCCCATTATCTAAAGGTATCAGAGGTTATGCTCATAAAAAGATAATTATAAAAAGATAAATATAACTATCTCTCTTAACAGTTTTATGGTTACTCATATTGTAAATACTTAAATTGTGTATGTTATACAAGGTTCTTAGAAATCTGAAGCCAATCAACTCTTTTCACATTTACTTCCAGTCTTCCATAGCCCTGCAAGTCTGCTTAGGGTCTAAGTTAGGCAAAGCAAATGGACCATTCCTCACTTCCTGGAGGAAAAAAATAATAATTTCTTCACTTTCAAAATTGGGAAATAGCAATAACAACTAATAATTTCAGAGTGTCCATTGTATCTGGGCATCATTCTAAGCACTTTACAAGGTAGTTACTATTATTATTTTCATTTTACAAGTGAGTAAATGTAGGCACAGAGAAGCAAAGTAACTTACACAACATCATGGAACTAATAAGTGGCAGAGCCAGGATTTAAAGACTGCAGAGAGTGATAGAATCTGTAAGTTCACATTCCAATAAAAATAACCTCTTAGAAAACTGAAAATCTTAAAAAACTTCAACTTAACACCATTCATAAATTTTTACTTCTATGTTAGCACACAATTATTTTCTTGAAATAATAATATTATATTCTCAACATTTCCTGGTGGTTTTCCATAATCCATATAAACAATATTTCCTTCAAATATATACTTTGTGCTGTCTAGAACATGTCTCATCATCTAGTTTTATCTAGTATCTCAAAACAAAAACAAAAACAAAACACTTCAAATGTTTACAACAGAGAGAACTGAACACCAGGACATTAGTGACATAGGAGGTGGAGGAACTAATGCCAGACAGGGGACAGAGATTAGCAACAGCAGGTAGGAGTCCACTACCGGCACTAGTTCATAGAAGCCGAGGAACGAGGCATGTTTCTGAAGCCTGGGTATCAATTGACCTAGAGGAAACGTAAGCATAGTATGTACATCTGGGAGGAGCCAAGAGCAAGGTGGAGATGTAACCCCTGTGAGTTTAGCCCTTTGTGGCAAAGAAGTGGAAGACAACAACTTTGTTTTCTGTCTTTCTCTCTTTGTCAACTACAGATTGGCACTTGCCATGGGCACTTTCCAGCTACTTCTACAGAGATTAAATCATGTACTGCTGCAGCTGCTGATCTTTAACACCCCTTGAAAGGAGTTCAGAATGGAGAGTAGAAATGAGACACTTGGTGCTCTGGGAAAAACTGGCAGAACAGGTCTTTGGATAGTTAGATATTTTCAGGAGCAAATTTATGAGCCCAATTCTTGTATCTCCTCATATCTAGAAAAGCACTAAAATCCTTCACAGTAAAAACTACTCCTTGTGACTAGCAATAACCTTCTGAAAAAACTATGTGCTTGATTGCATGTATTCCCCTCTTCACCAAAATCACACATATATAGACCTCCCCCCTTACCCGGAGCAGTTTCTCAGAACTATCTGAAATGCTGTCTCCCAGGCTGTAGTCCTCATTTTGCCCCAAATAAAACTGAGATCTCAATTCTCACATTGTGCATTTCTTTTTAAGTTGGCTTCTCCAGCCAGAATCTTCCAACACTAGTTCCAGCCAGAAACCAACTAACAGAGCATGGGCAAGAGAAGAAGGCAGGCAGAGAAAGGCAGTCCCTGGAGCAGGGTCTCAGGCCCTGCGCATCTGCTGAATGCCTCATTCTTAGTCCTTCTTCACAAAGATCTCCCTGTACCACTTAGATTCTCCCAAAGAATCATATAGTTAATTTCTTTAATATCTAAGTATGATAAAAATGCACTCATTTACAAAACAAAAATAGAGTCACAGACTTAGAACAAATTAATGGTTGCCAGGTGGAAAAGTGAGGCGGAGGGGTAGATTGGGAGTTTGGGATGAACATGTACACAATGCTTTATTTAAAATAGATAACCAACAAGGACCTACTGTACAGCACACGGAATTCTGCTCAATACTCTGCAATAACCCAAATGGGAAAATAATTTGAAAATGAATAGATACATGTATATGTGTAACTGAATCACTTTTCTGTGCAGCTGAAACTAACACAACATTGTTAATCAACACAAGGTCTGCAAACCAAAAAATGGCATAATTTCACTCCGAAAGAGTGATAAAGGAAATTGTAGAATAAAAAAAATTTAGTGTTCAAAAATATAATGGAAAAATATATTTCAGAAGCAAGAATTTGTGTGTGTATTTAAAATATATCTAGTTAACTAGCTAGCTATTGCAAGCAAATGTGAAAATTAAATATATAGTCTCTGAAATACAAAAAAGCATCAATAGAAATATTAAACAGCAGAATAAAACCAGTGGAAGAGAAAACTAGTTCATTATAAGATTGTCTTGAAAAATCACCCCATGAGCAACATGAAGACTAAAGTAGATGTGAAATATGAAATAAATACTAAAAGTACAAATGATTATATATAACTAATATACATATAATGGAATTTTTAAAAGGAGAAAATAAAATAGAAATAATATTCAAAGAATTGACAGAAACTTTTCCAGAAGTAAATAAACATGTAAGGTTCAAATGCAAGGAGACCATAAGATCTGAGCAAAATAAAAACAAATTTTCTATACCGAAATACATTGTGGTATCAATACAAAACATTAAACAGAAAGATAAGATCTTAAAAGAGACAGCTGGAATGGTAGCAGACTTCTCATGCAAAAGTGGTAGACAGAACTAAAATATCTTCAGTTTTGAAGAAACAGGTGAAAACTTAAATTTTTTTTGTGTACACTATCCTTACACGCAGACTGTGGCTCAGACCATGAACTCCTTATTGCCAAATTCAGACTGAAATTGAAGAAAGTAGGGAAAACCACTAGACCATTCAGGTATGACATAAATCAAATCCCTTATGATTATACAGTGGAAGTGAGAAATAGATTTAAGGGCCTAGATCTGATAGATAGAGTGCCTGATGAACTATGGAATGAGGTTCGTGACATTGTACAGGAGACAGGGATCAAGACCATCCCCATGGAAAAGAAATGCAAAAAAGCCAAAATGGCTGTCTGGGGAGGCCTTGCAAATAGCTGTGAAAAGAAGAGAAGGGAAAAGCAAAGGAGAAAAGGAAAGATATAAACATCTGAATGCAGAGTCCCAAAGAATAGCAAGAAGAGATAAGAAAGCCTTCTTCAGCGATCAATGCAAAGAAATAGAGGAAAACAACAGAATGGGAAAGACTAAGGATCTATTCAAGAAAATCAGAGATACCAAAGGAACATTTCATGCAAAGATGGGCTCGATAAAGGACAGAAATGGTATGGACCTAACAGAAGCGGAAGATATTAAGAAGAGGTGGCATGAATACACAGAAGAACTGTACAAAAAAGACCTTCATGACCCAGATAATCATGATGGTGTGAGCACTGACCTAGAGCCAGACATCCTGGAATGTGAAGTCAAGTGGGCCTTAGAAAGCATCACTACAAACAAAGCTAGTGGAGGTGATGGAATTCCAGTGGAGCTATTCCAAATCCTGAAAGATGATGCTGTGAAAGTGCTACACTCATTATGCCAGCATATTTGGAAAACTCAGCAGTGGCCACAAGATTGGAAAAGGTCAGTTTTCATCCCAATCCCAAAGAAAGGCAATGCCAAGGAGTGCTCAAACTACCGCACAATTGTACTCATCTCACACGCTAGTAAAGTAATGCTCAAAATTCTCCAAGCCAGGCTTTAGCAATATGTGAACCGTGAACTTCCTGATGTTCAAGCTGGATTTAGAAAAGGCAGAGGAACCAGAGATCAAATTGCCAACATCCGCTGGATCATGGAAAAAGCAAGAGAGTTCCAGAAAAACATCTATTTCTGCTTTATTGACTATGCCAAATCCTTTGTGTGGATCACAATAAACTGTGGAAAATTCTGAGAGAGATAGGAATACCAGACCACCTGATCTGCCTCTTGAGAAATCTGTATGCAGGTCAGGAAGCAACAGTTAGAACTGGTCATGGAACAACAGACTGGTTCCAAATAGGAAAAGGAGTACGTCAAGGCTGTATATTGTCACCATGTTTATTTAACTTATATGCAGAGTACATCATGAGAAATGCTAGACTGGAAGAAACACAAGCTGGAATCAAGATTGCTGGGAGAAATATCAATAACCTCAGATATGCAGATGATACCACCCTTATGGCAGAAAGTGAAGAGGAACTCAAAAGCCTCTTGATGAAAGTGAAAGTGGAGAGTGAAAAGGTTGGCTTAAAGCTCAACATTCAGAAAACGAAGATCATGGCATCTGGTCCCTTCACTACATGGGAAATAGATGGAGAAACAGTGGAAACGGTGTCAGACTTTATTTTTCTGGGCTCCAAAATCACTGCAGATGGTGACTGCAGCCATGAAATTAAAAGACGCTTACTCCTTGGAAGGAAAGTTATGACCAACCTAGATAGTGTATTCAAGAGCAGAGACATCACTTTGCCAACAAAGGTTTGTCTAGTCAAGGCTATGGTTTTTCCTATGGTCATGTATGGATGTGAGAGCTGGACTGTGAAGAAGGCTGAGCGCCAAAGAATTGATGCTTTTGAACTGTGGTGTTGGATAAGACTCTTGAGAGTCCCTTGGACTGCAAGGAGATCCAACCAGTCCATTCTGAAGGAGATCAGTCCTGGGATTTCTTTGGAAGGAATGATGCTAAAGCTGAAACTCCAATATTTTGGCCACCTCATGTGAAGAGTTGACTCATTGGAGAAGACTCTGATGCTTGGAGGGATTGGGGGCAGGAGGAGAAGGGGACAACAGAGGATGAGATGGCTGGATGGTATCACTGACTTGATGGATGTGAGTCTGAGTGACCTCCGAGAGCTGGTGATGGACAGGGAGGCCTGGCGTGCTGCAGTTCGTGGGGTCGCAAAGAGTCGGACACGGCTGAGCGACTGATCTGATCTGATCTGATCTGATCCTTACACTCAAGACTGAGAGCAGAAAAAAGACATTTCATTAAAAAATTGAGATTCTTCCACCATGGGAAATAGATGGGGAAACAGTGGAAACAGTGTCAGACTTTGTTTTTCTGGGCTCCAAAAGCACTGCAGATGGTGACTGCAGCCATGAAATTAAAAGACGCTTACTCCTTGGAAGGAAAATTATGACCAACCTAGATAGCATATTCAAAAGCAGAGACATCACTTTACCAACAAAGGTTCACCTAGTCAAGGCTATGGTCTTTCCTGTGGTCATGTATGGATGTGAGAGTTGGACTGTGAAGAAGGCTGAGTGCCGAAGAATTGATGCTTTTGAACTGTGGTGTCAGAGAAGACTCTTGAGAGTCCCTTGGACTGCAAGAAGATCCAACCAGTCCATTCTGAAGGAGATCAATCCTGGAATTTCTTTAGAAGGAATGATGCTAAAGCTGAAACTCCAGTATTTTGGCCACCTCATGCGAAGAGTTGACTCATTGGAGAAGACTCTGATGCTGGGAGGGATTGAGGGCAGGAGGAGAAGGGGACGACAGAGGATGAGATGGCTGGATGGCATCACTGACTTGATGGGTGTGAGTCTGAGTGACCTCTGGGAGCTGGTGATGGATAGGGAGGCCTGGCGTGCTGCGGTTCATGGGGTCGCAAAGAGTCGGACAGGACTGAGCGACTGATCTGATCTGATCTGATAAGAAAAAAGCTAAATTTGTTAGGAGTTGTAGGAAGGAAAAATATTGGTTAGCAAAGAAATTAGTAAAATATATTGGCAAATCTGAACTAGTTTTGATTTTAAAAATTAAGTAAGACCAAATTGACAGCCTTCAAAGTTAATAATGGAACTTAAACAGTAGAAAATACCAGAATGGGAAAGTAGACAGCAATTATTCTCTTGTTTTTTCCATCTCATTCGCGTTCTACCCTGTAGTGCTCTTCCTCCATTTTTACAGGCCATAACCCTTCATTCAGTATTTGCCAACAATTGATAACTCATGTTTCAATCTTTATTTGTCTTCATAGTTAATTTATCATATGCTTCAGGAAACTACATCACAGACTACTGGTTAGATTGGAAAATGCTGACATTCAAAGTGGAACTCAACACTTTCATTATGCCAGAAGACTACAAAGCCAAATGTGGGTAAATCTCTTGTCTCATGTTTTTCTATGAGCTCTATTCTAAATGTCATATGCGTACCACATGCTATTATAGCTGTGTGAATTATAATTAATTTGCTAATTTACACAATTTTATTGTTTTATTCCAAAATTATGAACAAAAATGTGAAATGATGGCTTAAGTGAAAATCTATGCAAAAATACTCAACAGACCCTCAAATCATTTTAAAAATATCTCCTAGCAAATAGTCTTAGAAAAATAGAATAAAGTAAAATAAATAAATAAGGATTTACTACTTTTATAGCAATTCTAAGTTATTGCTATAGTTAAAAAAATGAAATTAAAAACATGAAAAGTATCATTTGCACTTCTCTGTTTTATAAAAGGGAATACAACTGCCAGCCTAATTTTAAGTTTGCTGTACAATTAGCCATGGTGTATATTTTAAATCATTCATATAAATAATATACTGTCAATATGCTATGAATGTCAGTGATGCATAATTCATAATAAACTGTTATAAATTGTCCACTCTACACTCTGAAACTTAACAGAACATGGACTGTGATCTTGAGGATTTTGCAATCTAGGATAAAACTCTACTGGAAAAGTCAGGCACCAAGATTTATCACAGTTCTAAATTTAAAATAACTGGGACATTCTGATAGTGTGATTTTTATAAAACCTTATATTTAATTCAGTTTGGGCATTATAAGGGCTTCCCTTGTGGCTCAGTTGGTAAAGAATCCACCTGCAACATGGGAGACCTGGGTTTGATCCCTGGTTGGGAAGATCCCCTGGAGAAGGGAAAGGCTACCTACTCCAGTATTCTGGCCTGGAGAATTCCATGGACTGTATAGTCAATGAGGTTGCAAGAATCGGACATGACTGAGCTTAGTGGTTATGGCATTATAAATACATAGAAATAACTTTTTAAATTTATATTCTTTATGAGTCACCATTATTCATTAAACATCAAGTTATTATAAGCATATTTTCTAAAAGAGGTAGTAGTGTGAAGTGGCTAAGGTCATGTGCTCTGAAGTCAGATGACCAGGATGCTTTCAAATAGCAGTTTAAGTGCCAATTAGTTGAATGATGTGGATGATTACTCTTTCTGTTTTTTCTTTCTCTGGATGACTACTTGTTCTCTGTACTTTTCTTTCCTGATCTATTGAAAATGAACAATGATGTGAAACGAGAAAATTTCATGAAAGATGAAGAAGTAGAGAAAATAAAATTAGAGATATCAATTTTGAGGATTAAGTATCTTGACTTATTGAAATTCCAAAAAGAACACAAAAATGGTGAAAAATTATGCAAACACAAGGCGATTTTAAAGAACAAAAGACCCGAGCTTCTATGTCACAAGAACCATATGACTAAATATTTTACAATGTTTAATGGTTAAAAATTATATTTTTAAAATATGATTTTAAAAACTTTATTTTGGAAAGTTTTGTTGTATAAAAATGAAATTGATTTTTGCATGATGAATTTACGTATTTTGAAAGGGGCAGAGAAGATGAGATTAAATAACATCACTGATTCAATGGACATAAATTTGAGCAAACTGGGAGATAGTAGAGGACAGAGGAGCCTGGTGTGCTACAGTCCACTGGATCACAAAGAGTTGGACACGACTTAATAACTGAACAACAACAACATTGCTTACTCCTTGTAGTTATTTTATACATTCCTTTGGGTTTTCTGTAAAATCAGCCATGTCATCTGAGAATTAAAAAATGATTTTACTTCTTTTCTAAGCTTTTGCCTTACCTCCAGTTGCTAGAACCTCCAGTACTATGTCAAATGTAAGTCATTGGAGTAGATATTCTTGCTTTGTTCCTTGTCTCAGGGGACTACATTCAATTAATTATTAAGTAAAATGTTAGCTGTGAATTTTCATAGGTACTCTTATTAGGTGATGAAAATTCTTTTTTATTCCAGAAATTGCTAAAGATTTTTATGATTAAAGCATATTGCATTTTGTCAAACACATTTTCTGCACCTATTGTGATGGTCATATGAATTCTCATCTTTATTCTGTTAATATGGTGATTTACATTAATTTGTGAATATTAAACCTCAGATAAACCTCATTCACTCATGATGTATTCTCATTTTTTATATTGCCAGGTTCAATTTGCTAACACTTTGTTATCAGTAAGAACATGGAAGATATGAGTATCACTTTTAATCACCTTAATCTTACTGATATTCATGGACTACTTTACCCAGCAACTGCAGAATACACATTTTTTCAGGTACACATGAGACATTGTTGTTTAGTTGCTAAACCATGTCCAACTCTTTGTTGGACAGACCCCATGGTCTGTAGCCTGCCAGGCTCCTCTGTCCATGGGATTTCTCAGGTAAGAATATTGGAGTGGATTGCCATTTCCTTCTCCAGGGCATCTTCCTGACCCAGGGATTGAACCTGTGTCTTTTGCATTTGGCAGGTGGATCCTGTGTGGCTGAACCACCAGGGAAGCCCTCATTAGACATATACCAAGATAATCCAAATAAAGGCAATGAATGAATAAAAGCTTCTTAAAGTTAAAAATTTTGCTCTTAGCATTACTTTAACTGCTTCCTATAAATTTTGATATTTTTTTAAACTCAGTTTGAAATATTTTCCAAAATTTGTGATTTCTTTTTCACCCATGGGCTACTTTTAAATGTGTTTTATGAATTTAAAACATTTAGGGATTTTCTAGTTTTTGAAAAATTAATCTCTTACTTAATTCCATTGTAATAAGAGAATATACCCAAGGGTAGGGTGTATTCTCTAATATATATACATATATATATATATATATATATATATATATATATATATATATATATATATATAGAGAGAGAAAGAGAGAATACACCCAGGGGGTCAACAAAGGTGTTATATGGCCTTCTTCCCAAACCAAGTAAGGGGAGGCTTAAAAAAACAACTGGACAGTTTTGAGATTTCTATAAACTGTTTATATTAATCTGATATTAATCCTTCCACATTTTAAGTAAAGAGAGCAATAATTTGAGAGTAATGGGTGAATAGAGAGAGAGAGAGTTTGGGATAGTTTAGAGGCATCTCTCACTTGGCCTAGCAAGGAACAAGCTATGGTTAATCAATCATGAAGACGAATCACTCATCATTAGGAAAGAGAACTTGAATCGCAAAAGAATGTAGGTTGTACCTTTGAGAAAACAGCTAAAGGAATCTGGAAGAGAAAGAATTGAACAGGCATTTCTATTATACAAGAGTAGAGGCATGAAGGACCCACTTCTACAGGCTCCTTTGCAGATATTAGTACCTATGCTTCAAAAGAAATGTAGAAATCAGTATCCTTTACCCAGAAAGCACTGGGTAAGAGAGCATGTTCTAACAGTCAGCTCAGGTCTTTGATAGGGATCAGATCAGCACCTGTCCTTTATCTCTGTCTTCCAGGACTAACATGTAAGAGGAGAGGAGGAGGAGGAAAGGAACAGATCATTCCTCTTACCCATTGAACTGATGACTTGCTTGGCTTATTCTAAAAGGAAGAGAAGCATTGGCCTTGTGATTGAAGTTTCAATCTAGACTGAAGATTTAAATATTAGAAACCGATCAAAAAATTATGCAATCAGCCTAAAGTGTTTTTAAGTGACAGGAAAGGCAGGGTGTTGTTGAAGATAGTGATTAATAGGAGAAAAATAGCTCAAAATTGATGCTTGAATCTCACTGAATTAGGAAAGTTCATAAGTATGATTAATTATAAAATGAAATTTAATATAAAAGCCTTGAAACGTATAGGAAAATGGTATGGGAATGCAAGAGGTTTCCTAGGTGGCACTGGTGGTAAAGAACCCGCCTGCCTAAGCAAGCGACTGAACAATACTATGTTATGGCTGCAAGTAGTAAGATATGGGATTCCCAGGTGGTGCTAGCGGTAAAGTGCAAGCCTGCTCATGCAGGAGACATGAGGCACTGGTTCGATCCCTGGATCAGGAAGATCCCCGAGAGGAAGGCATGGCAACCCACTCCAATATCCTTGCCTGGAAAATCCCATGGACAGTGGTGCCTGATGGGCTACAGTTCACAGGGTCTCAACGAGTCAAACATGACTGAAGTGACTTAGCATGCTTGCATGCATGGGAATACAAACAGAGAAAAGATCAATTTCCATTTGACTGATAAAAAATAATGTATACTATTATAAGCACATAATTACATGACCCATTGAGAAAACAAATAGCTAAATCATTCCTGTTTTTATACAAGGCATTTCACTTTGGAATTTTATACTCTCCCATGTAATTTTCAGCAACCTTGTTTTTACTCATTGAACAGATGAAGAAATAAAAGCTCAGAAAGCTGAAGTAATGAAGTAATTATGACTTTAACAAACTGAGATTTGGATGATATGGGGACAGATTTTACACTTTGCCTCCTGTCATTGTATATTATTTCTACAAATAATTTATAAAGGCATGTTCCAAATTAAGTTTTATATGTCCTTAACCGCTCAGTTATTTAATTTGTGGTTATTTCTAGTATAGATAATGAACCAAGGTAGACATTGTGTCTTATACAGAAGATTTACTTTCTTATATTATAGAGATTATATATATGATATATTGCTCTCCATTTTGAGGGCTGATTAATATTTTGTCATTTTTAACTGAATTGGAAGCTCACCATTTAAGGGTTATCCTAGAACTAACAGTCAATAGTCAGTTTAAAATGAAACCTTTTGAGGGCTCATTCTGGAGTGGTGTTAATAGGCAAAGGACTAATCTAGCATAAGTGGTGGCACTGTTGATTCAGCATATCAATTAGTGGCAGACTGCTAAGCAAGTAAGCAGACTCTCCAGTGAGTTATTATCATTGCGATTAACAAAATAAATCTAATGTGATCTACTGCAAAAGGCACCACACTGTTTACCATCTCATATATCAAGTTCTTGATTCATAGGTTGAGGCTTGCCACTTAAAGCATGTATTTAAAATAATGAACATTTAAAGCATTAAATAAACATTAAACTCAGAGAAGATATTTTTATTTGAAAAAGTATGTGATTCATGCACTGTGAATAATTTTCCTTACTAATAGAAGAAAGAAACGATACAGACAATTCAAAGGTCATTGAGATTTAAATTAAGATTACATTAAATTTTCTTTTAACAGACTTGTCTTCTAATGTAAATATACTTAATGTTAAGAATAAAAATCAACATGATTTTCTGTCTCTGTGTTTAATAATCCTGGGTGCAAGCATTTCTTTCTGGCCAAGTTTCACTGTTAAACAACAGTGAACAACAATATCTTGTTACAGGAAATAGTTGTTATTGTAAGAGGAGACTATGAACTAACTAAAATTAAAGTAGTTTTAGTATTTTACTAAAATTAACTAGTAAAATAAAATAGTTTATAGAGCAAGCGTATCAACTTACTCACCAAGATCAATACAAGAAAGTGCTCAATAATTTGAAGCTATTGTTATAAACTATCGGAAACCCAGTCAGATCCCTACCTTGCAAGATTCATCTTATGGTTATCCAACTGAGGCCCTAAGATTCAGTCATGATATATCAGCAGATGTGGTTCAAAACCCTTACATGGATGAGGCTCTCCCTTGTATTTCTTTGGATCACCCACTGAGGAATGTCTCCAATTGTGACAGTGAGGAGGTTCTTCATTGGATTTGAGCTCTGAGTTCTTTTTTAAAGCTCCCAAATGCTAAATTTATTTTGGTCTAGGAATGTTCTGGTTATCTGTTTAGATTTAAAAATGGTTATATCTTTGGTGGAAAAGATAACACAACTAACAATTCAACCAATAATCTCTTTACCTACTCTTGTCACTTTCTATGGTGAGTCTCTAAAACACAGTCTATTGAAAGAAAATTACTTTAAGTTTGATAAGCCCAACCTAGGTCTATGCTAGAGTCTCAGAATAGACAAGTTTAGGGGGATTGTCAAACAGGCTCTTTTTGAAATTACTTTGCCTTGTGTTGCACTGTTTACAAATGTTCTTCTCCCACAGCAAACATGGGTTGCATCTTTAAAAATTCACCGTCTGCTATGCCTAAATAAAGGATTACAATCTCTACCATTATGATATTGTTTTTGGAGATTTCATCAACTGGAAAAGACATCAGAAAAAAATTTCCATTAAGACAACTGAAGGGAATTATCAGCTGTTAACAATGAATATAATAGTAAAAGACAAGATTGTTGTTCCTCACATCTATATTCTTCTGAAGACCTCAAGCTGAAGACTTTAAGGAATCCTTAAGAAGCAGACAAACTTTGAGAGTATGAAAAAGTGTTTGCAATGACTTCCAGAGCAAGTAGACAACTGTACAAAGTAGAAAACTTCCTCCATCACACCACCTTCCGATAAAGATGGCGAGTGCATGAAGCAGAAGGCAAACCACAAAGCAAAACACTAGAGTCACAGACTCAGTCTTACCTCAATCTCCATGTGTTTTGAGTTTTAATTTTTCATAGCTATTTTATTTTCTTTTTACTGTTTTAAAATTCTAAATTATTAACAGATATTTATTTTTCACTTGGTAATTATGATATCTCAAAGTCTCTATCTTAAATAGTTGTTTGCCTTCTTTGGCCTTGGTATAAGTCAAATATCAGACAATAATTAACCTGTTTGTGTTACACTAAAACATCTGACCAATCCAACTGCTGTATTTATATTCACTTATAGTTCAGTTCCATTGAGCTTCCTATGATACCATTTTAAAATAATAAAAAAGTTGTCTCCCAGGTACTTGGATTGAAATACTACTACTACTACTACTACTACTAGTACTACTACTACTACTACGACTAAGTTGCTTCAGTCGTGTCCGACTCTGTGCGACCCCAAAGACAGCAGCCCATCAGGCTCCTCCGTCCCTGGGATTCTCCAGGCAAGAACACTGGAGTGGGTTGCCATTTCCTTCCCCAATGCATGAAAGTGAAAAGTGAAAGGAAGTCGCTCAGTCGTGTCTGACTCTTAGCGACCCCATGGACTGCAGCCCACCAGGCTCCTCCATCCATGGGATTTTCCAGGCAAGAGTACTGGAGTGGGGTGCCATTGCCTTCTCCATTTGAAATACTAAGGCATTGCAAATAATGCAATAAGACAGAAACCAGGAATCTAAAACACTTTAAAGAATGCACCTTTATAGGAAGGTTCTTGTTTTCACAGAATCAACATGTGAGTCCTTTCACAGGGGTCTGTTTTGGTAGCAAAATTTTCACATAAATAAAACCTGGCAAAAAAAGCTAAATAAGTACTGGCATATAGTCTGAGGTTGACTTTTATAATAGAAGTGATAAGAAAACCACCTCACTTAGACTCAAATCTAAACTCCTGCTTTATGTATATCAGATGATCTCTGCATTAGAAGTGTAACTCTCTGGTTCATTGGTGATTATTGACGAATGCTGGCAGAACATTTACATTCTATTCAATAATACTGTTTGATTATTTCAGCTGAAACAGATCATTGAGAGACCTAAAAAATATTATTATTGGATTTGGGGCACAAAAAACCTATTGGTTACTATCTGTAATTTAAATATGATATTTTACCTCAATAAACTAATACTTGCAATCAATATAGTGTCTGATATTATCCAGAGTCAGTTTGGACCATTATCTTTTCCCCTTTGAAGGAAAATTGACATTTTGATACAAGAAAGATAAAAAAGATCTCAGTCTGAGTTCAAAACTTTAACCCTGAAGGAGAACTTTTGATTACTTTCGTCATCCTACAAACTTATTTACTTCACATTACATAAGAGACCTGAAAGGGCTTCCCAGCTGGCTTAAAGAATCCACCTGCCCATGTAGGAGACATGGGGCATTTGATCCCTGTGTCAGGAAGATCCCCTGGAGAATAAAATGACAACCCACTCCAGTATTATTGCCTGGAGGACCCCATGGACAGAGAAGCCCGGCAGGCTATAGTCTATCGCGTCACAAAAGAGTCAAACATGACTTACTGACTAAACTACAACAACAAAGAGACCTGAAAACTGGGTCAAAAACACCTCCCTGCTTCAGCACAGGGAAGAGTAGGATAACAAGACAATAAGACAGAACTTCTCACCCAAGAAATTCATAAAATTGGACAGGTGATGGTTCAAAGTAGAATTCGTTTATATATAATTCTGACAACTTTTGGTGGAACATGTGTTTTCTTAGGTGAAGAATGTTGTACTTATATTCTGACAGGTCCCCATGGTTCCAGGGGAAAAAATGATTTCAGAAAAGAAATAAATAACACAATTAGGTTTGACTCCTTGGAAAAGACCCTGATGCTAGGAAAGATTGAAGGCAGGAGGATAGGGGGACGACAGAGGATGAGACGGCTGGATGGCATCACCAAGTCAATGGACATGAGTTTGAGCAAACTCCAGTAGATGGTGAAGGACAGGGAGGCCTGGCGTGCTGCAGTAGATGGAGTTGCATATAGACACGCCTGGCGTGCTGCAGTAGATGGAGTTGCATATAGACACAACTGAGCGACTAAACAACACAAGTTTCCGTATTGGGTCTACAGAATCTTTAGTGTGGATGGGTTTTGGTCTCTTGGCTTAACTCATGCTCTTAATTCGGAAGCAGACTGAAAACTCTGTTTATAATACGTCTGTTTTTGTATGTGTTGCATGGATCAAATTTTTGATTTTCAGAGTTCCAAATGCTGCCATACAATGACTGTTCCATTTCAACAAAAAATGCAACAAATGATCTCCTAACAAAAAGAACAAGAATATATGCCTCTTACAAAAAATGAAATGACTGCCATCAGATGTACACATAATTGTGACATATCAAACTCAAGTTTGAGTCTGTATTAATCATCATCCTATCATAATGGTCTGTATCAGTTTCTGATTAGAAATTACCAAAAGAATGTCACTGAAAATTCCAGTAAATAGACATCCTTGACACTGTGTTAAAAGATGATGAGAGCAGGATTACTTTCCTGTACCTAAATATTAAGCAACGCTGAGACAGTGCATACTTTCCAGTTCAGTGTTACCACTGAGAACAAACAAAATAAACTTGGTTATAGTTCTAGCAATACTTGCTTCCGAAAGATAATTCTGTGAACTATCCAGAAATTTTATTTACCAAGATTAATATATTACTTACCAAAACTTACTTCATTATATCCTCCATACCAACCTATTCTTCTCCCTGCAGAGCTTACCTTAAAATCTCAGACAAGACTCTTAAATCCTAAAAAAGATCTTACCCTGACTGCCCTGTTCTGAGACACTAATAAGATCCTATCTAGGTCATGTTTTATCTTAATGCACTGGGCTTAAGAAACTTTGCTTTGTTTCATCAATACATCTCTTTTGTTGTTGTTGTTTAGTTGCTACGTCATGTCTAATTCTCTTGTTACCCCATGGACTGTAGCCTGCAAGTCTTCTCTGTCCGTGGGATTTCCCAGGCAAGAATACTGGAATGGGTTGTCATCTTCCTGACCTAAGTATCAAACCTGAGTCTCCTGCATTGGCAGGCAAATGCTTTATCACTGAGCCACCAAGGAAGCCCCCATAGATCTCTTTGCTTATCCTTTAAGAAACTTTCTGTTAATCTTTTAGAAAATCAATCATCAGCATATTAAAATTATTCTATATAATTAAGTATGAATCATATAAGAAGAAATTAATATACCAGGAAATATGTTAGCTTAGGGAAAGGGATTACATAAGGCTAAGAAATCACTGAAGGTAATTAACAAAATAGATATCTATGAACAGTCATAAAAAGGAAGAGAGAAATAGAACTAACATATATTTGGAAACTCCTTTTGAGAAGAGGTTTAACATTTTACATATACGGCCTCATTTAATTATCAAAATAATTCTATCAATTTTCCGAAATTCTAAGCAAGGCAATAGAATTGATGCGATAAAAAATTTGCCTAAGCCACCATGTGTATTTAGTAACAGAGATGTGATGATAAAATCAGGTCTTCTAACTACTTGTTAATATAGTAATTGTATTACTATTTTGCTGCTCCATTCTGTAATACTGAATTATTTACTTAGAAATAACCTCAAGACTATGAACAATATTAGTATTTTAAATCTGAAATGCAAAAGAAAGGACTATTTTAATAGAAAATATAATCAACTACAACCGACTCCAGGAAGAATTATAAAACCTGAATTTATTTAGGACTATTAAAGACATTAAACCAGTAGTCTGAAACCTACTCCCATGCCTTAAAATGAAACAAACAGGCACTGCTACAAAAACTCCCAAGTCTAGATGGGTTGGATAATCTAAATCTACCTAACACAAACTATTCTAGAAAAATGAAAGAAAGAAAAAGAAAGTGAGAGAAAAAAGTGAATTGGTAGGGAATGTGGAAGAGAACGGAGAAGGCGGTGGCACCCCACTCCAGTACTCTTGCCTGGAAAATCCCATGGATGGAGGAGCCTGGTAGGCTGCAGTCCATGGGGTCCCTAAGAGTTGGACACGGCTGAGCAACTTCACTTTCACTTTCCACTTTCATGCATTGAAGAAGGAAATGGCAACCCACTCCAGTGTTTTTGCCTGGAGAATCCCAGGGACCGGGGGAGCCTGGTGGGCTGCCGTCTATGGGGTCGCACAGAGTTGGACACGACTGAAGCGACTCAGCAGCAGCAGCAGCAGCAGCAGTGGACGAGAACAGGAGAGAAGAAGGAAGAGAAAAGAAAGAGAATGTTCCCCAAGTAATATGAAGTCACTGTAACCTTTATGTCAAAGAATAAGAAAGGGCAAAATGAGAGAAGAAAATTGGAATTGAATTTCATTCATAAACATAGTCGAAATATCATGAATAAAATATTAGTGAGCTAGATCCAGTCAAAATAAATATTTATGTATTCATGATCAATATGCATTCATTCCAAGAATGCATGGTTGGTTTAACTTTAATCAATCTATTATTATAACATCCCTAATAAACCTATTAAAGGAGAAAAACCATGTGACTACTTCAAAAGGTGCAAAAACTTTTAGATGAATTTCAAAGCTTAGATTTTCATGTCAACAAAATAAGTACCAAAATTTCTTTAACCTGAATAAAGTATCTACCCAATACCTTCAGCAAACATCATACTTTGTAGTAAAATTAAACATCAGAAATAGTTTCTCTATATTTAGAGACAAACAAAAAATACATCCATTGCCAACATTTGTATTTAACATTGTATTAGAGTACCTAAGAAGTCCATAATAAGGAAACAAATAACTGAAAGATCCTACAAGTTTTTGAGCTTCCCAGATGACCCCATGGACTACAGCCTACCAGGCTCCTCCATCCATGGGATTTTCCAGGCAAGAGTACTGGAGTGGGGTGCCACCGCCTTCTCCGTTCTCTTCCACATTCTCTACCAATTCACTTTTTTCTCTCACTTTCTTTTTCTTTCTTTCATTTTTCTAGAATAGTTTGTGTTAGGTAGATTTAGATTATCCAACCCATCTAGACTTGGGGGTTTTTGTAGCAGTGCCTGTTTGTTTCATTTTAAGGCATGGGAGTAGGTTTCAGACTACTGGTTTAATGTCTTTAATAGTCCTAAATAAATTCAGGTTTTATAATTCTTCCTGGAGTCGGTTGTAGTTGATTATATTTTCTATTAAAATGGCCCTTTCTTTTGCATTTCAGATTTAAAATACTAATATTGTTCATAGGATTACATAGAGAAGTTAGTTAACACTATAGGTGGCAATATTATTACAATATATAAATTATCAAATTAATATGTTATATGTAATCCTATCAAGTCACATAATTAACATTCAAGTCACCTAATTAACATTTCTTTTTGGTGGTAAGAAAATTTAAGATCTAGTTTCTTAGAAATCTTAAAGTATGCAACATAATATTGTTGACTATATTGTGTATTGGATCTCCAGAATTTATTCATCTTTTAACTGCAAACTTGTACCATACCACCAACTTCCCCCCAATTTCTTGACCTTCCAGTCCCCAGTAATTACCATTGTACTCTGCATTTGTAGTTCACCTATATTAGATTCCACATATAAACAATTTCATATAGCATTTGTCATTGTCTGATTTACCTCACTTTGCCACAAATGGATGGATTTCTTTCTTTCTTATTGCTGATATTATATATATGATATATAAATTGTATATATATATATTTTTTTATCCATTCATGCATTGACATATCTTGGCTTCATCCATTCATTCATTGGCTTCATTCATTCATTGACATATCTTGGGCTGTTTCCATATCTTGGCTATTGTAAATAATCTGTTAGAATGGTTACCATCAAGAAGACTAGAGATAGGTATTGGTGAGAACATTAAGAACAGGGAACCCTTATACCCTGGGTTAGTGGGAATGTAAGTTGATTTAACCACTATGGAAAACAGTATGGGGGTTCCTCAAAATATTAAAAGTAGAACTATCATATCATATATATACACCTCTAGGTATATATCTGGAGAAGGCAATGGCACCCCACTCCAGTACTGTTGCCCAGAAAATCCCATGGATGGAGGAGCCTGGTAGGCTGCAGTCCTTGGGGTCGCTACCAGTCGGACGCGACTGAGTGACTTCACTTTCACTTTTCACTTTCCTGCATTGGAGAAGGAAATGGCAACCCACTCCAGTGTTCTTGCCTGGAGAATCCCAGGGACAGGGGAGCCTGGTGGGCTGCTGTCTATGGGGTTGCACAGTCGGACATGACTGAAGTGACTTAGCAGCAGGAACAGGTATATATCCAAAATAAATAAAAACAGGGCACAGAAAAACTATCTGCACTCCCATGTTTATTACAACATTATTCATAATAGCCAAGATACGACACAGTGTTTTTAAAATAAATACGAATAATGTATGATGTATATTTTATCTTTTATTTCTTTAATTACCTTAGTTTGATAGGTAATAGATGGGTATTGTTAATTTTCACACAAACTCTGTTTGTTTTCCTTGAGAAACATTGTACTTTTGCTTTGGGTCATTTGAAAATTACAAAAGTTGAAAAACTATTACATTACAATGTTGCCTGTAAAATAAGTTCCAGTAGAAAAATTCCAATTATTTTCGTTACACAAGTATTTCAGTTTGGACAAAAAGTTAAAAAATTTACTCAACATTTTTGTCAAAAATACAAAGTAATTTTTTTCAAGTTGGGTAAAATTTAATGCATATAATAATTCACAACAGATTTGGTATCTCACTTAATTTGCATGAGTATTTCTTCATTTGAAACAGCTTAAATATTATCTAGAGTTGCTCTTCAGGAGGATTTGTTCATAACAACTAACCATACAGTTAATTTTGTAGACAAGGTAGTCATTTCTGCTAAATGCTTATCTTTCCCAGCATTGCTGACTTGGCCAGCGGCCTGTCTTGTTTTTTCCTGTATGCAACTGAGTATCTGCAGGAACACTGTGAACCTCAGGACTCCCTTCTAGTGGATCAACAAAGTTACTTAATTTAAAAATATACAAAGTTACATTACTTGTCTGGGTTTAGTCCTGTCCAACTCTTTGTGACCCCATGCATTGTAACCCACCAGGCTCCTCTATCCATGGGGATCCTTCAGGCAAAAATACTGGAGTAGGTTGCCGTGCCCTCCTCTTGGGGATCTTCCCAAACCAAGGATTGAACCCAGGTTTTCCATATTGAAGGTCGATTCTTTACCATCTGAGCTAGCTGGGGGGGCCCACACTACTTGGTTCCCCCTTCCATTTATGCTATTATCTCTGATATCTCGTTTTTTGATCTTATCTTTATTTTAGATTCCTATAATTACCACTTTGTCTCATCAATTCAATGCAACAATTATTATTTTCATAATAGATTTCATATTTAAAAGTAGTTTTAATATCATTCTCTTTCATTTAGTCTTTTAGTAAATATTAATCATATTCACTAAGCTTAAAGAAAACACTAATGTTATTTAAGATCTTGAATGTCAGACACTTTCCACTCTACATTCTTCAATTTTACTTCTCCAGTCAGCTTTTCTTTTACATTTACTTCAATCTTCAGTTAAATGTCTGCCTATATTGCTAGATCTATTGGACTCCTGTGCTCATCCTTAAACTTAAAAATCTGTCTTGTTTCTAGGGTTTCAGATGTAAGTGGCTGCACTGTAACAATTCCAAAGTATCCTGAGAGAGGTGGTCACAGAAATTGCAGCCATAAAGTTAAAAGAGGAAAAGTGTAATTTGAATTCTATGGACACAAAGGAATAAAAATGTACAACAGATAATAGAATTCTTAGGCTGGCAGAGAGTGAGCCTTTCCTTCACTCTGGACCCAGAAAATATAAAATGATACATAGTTTCAACAGAATCACAAATTAAGCATGTAGAGCAATGAATTTTATGATTCAGAGTATAAATGAAAAGTACCACAACAGCTGGACTACGTGTAAAAACACATACTTGCAACAACTTGAAATGACTATCTCAAAGTAGACCACACAATGAATAAGTAAGATACTACCCAGTTTTCAAAATTAACATAAAACTAGCTGACAATAAAGCTTGGTTGTTAGCACAGGCTTTATGGCCATACTGTTTAGGTACACTCCCTGGCTCTTCTGCATTTTACCCCTGTAACCATAGTAAGTCACTGAGAATCACTATGTGTGTCAGTTTCCAGATCTGTAAAATATGTATATTAGTACCACTGACCTGACAGGGCTGTTATAAGAATTAAATGTGTTACTAGATAAAAGTATTTAAAATAGTACTTGACACGTTGTGCTAAGTTGCTTCAGTCGTGTCCGACTCTGTGCGACCCCATAGACGGCAGCCCACCAGGCTCCCCCCGTCCCTGGGAGACTCCAGGCAAGAACACTGGAGTGGGTTGCCATTTCCTTCTCCAATGCATGAAAGTAAAAAGTGAAAGTGAAGTCACTCAGTCGTGTCCGACTCTCAGCGACCCACGTGGACTGCAGCCTACCAGGCTCCTCCATCCATGGGATTTGCCAGGCAAGAGTACTGGAGTGGGGTGCATCTCTAAAAGGTTAACTATTATAAACATTAGTATGTCACTAAGTATAAATGAGTTAAATTCTCTTATACTGTAAAGACTTTTAGACTTGACTGTTAAACAGTCAAAATATGCTAATTTATAAGAACTGCACTCAAAAAAATGACAGTAAAGGATTAAAAGTAAAGTATTAGACAGAAATAAACCAGAAAACATGAACCCAAAAAAAAAAAAAAGATTAAAGTTTTTATTTTGGGGGGCATGGAGCTTGCAAGATGCCAGTTCCCCAACCAGGGATCAAACCCTTGTTCCCTGCAGGGGAAGTGAACAGTAATAAACACTGGACTGCCAGAGAATTCCTTTAAAAATCATTTTAAAACTAGTAGCTTTAAATTGGAGAGATATGGTGATTTAACTTTGACAAAAGGTATAGTGCATAATCATAAAGCTTTATGTAATAAAAAAACAGGGTATTAAATATGCAGAAATTATAAAAACACAAACATAAAATAGTGGAATAATAATAAATGATGTAACCCAATTTTAGAAAATTATTCCAAAATAAACAACAAAAAAATAATAAAATTTGAATACTAAGATTTTGTTGATTTAAAAGTTGCAAGTCAAACTTAGTAAATTATAGAAACTTCATTCTCAAATAATTATAGAAATTTTAATATACTATCAGATATTATACCACAAAGACAACCCTAACAAGTTATTAGAAGAACAAATTGTAAACACTCTATTTCTGTGATTTCATTGCATGAAAACTGTAAAGCAATAATACAAATAAGAAAGAGAAGCTCTCTATTTGGAAATTACAAAAATATCCTACTTAACTCTTAGATTAAAAAGAACATTAAGATAGGAACTTGAAACTACTTAATAAAATGAAAGCCTGAAAAATATGTATTTATTCATTAATTTCATATATATTCACTATTCAAGTCATTGAGTTTCCAGTAATAAGCAAGAAAAACAGTTCTTGCTTAGCTGGCTTGGAGTTTTGTTGGGGAAGGGAAGGAAGCACTTACTCATTAGCTCACTCACTCAATAAATCAATAATTTATCAAATAACCAAAATGGGGAAAACCATGAGACAAGCAAGAACAAAATATAATAATAAATAAAAAGTAACTTGGAGTGCCACAAGTTATAAAAGAGAAAAATAAATGTAAAATAGTTTCTTGAAAAAAAATTAGTGAAGTGGGATTTTACATAGTAATCACATAAAACTGATTAATCAAAAGTACACAAAATTAAGAATGAATGATATATAAAATTTAAAATGTTATAAGGGAATACCAATGGAATATTTCATGCACAGATGGGCTCGATAAAGGACAGAAATGGTATGGACCTAACAGAAGCAGAAGATATTAAGAAGAGGTGGCAAAAATACACAGAAGAACTGTACAAAAAGATCTTCATGACTCAGATAATCACGATTGTGTGATCACTCACCTAGAGCCAGACATCCTGGAATGCGAAGTCAAGTGGGCCTTAGAAAGCATCACTACGAACAAAGCCAGTGGAGGTGATGGAATTCCAGTTGAGCTATTTCAAATCCTGAAAGATGATGCTGTGAAAGTGCTGCACTCAATATGCCAGCAAATTTGGAAAACTCAGCAGTGGCCACAGGACTAGAAAAGGTTAGTTTTCATTCCAATCCCGAAGAAAGGCAATGCCAAAGAATGTTCAAACTACAGCACAATTGGACTCATCTCACACGCTAGTAAAGTAATGCTCAAAATTCTCCAAGCCAGGCTTCAGCAATATGTGCACCGTGAACTTCTTGATGTTCAAGCTGGTTTTAGAAAAGGCAGAGGAACCAGAGATCAAATTGCCAACGTCCGCTGGATCATCGAAAAAGCAACAGAGTTCCAGAAAAACATCTATTTCTGCTTTATTGACTACGCCAAAGCCTTTGACTGCGTGGGTCACAATAAACCGTGGAAAATTCTGAAAGAGATGGGAATACCAAAACACCTGACCTACGTCTTGAGAAATTTGTATGCAGATCAGGAAGCAACAGTTAGAAGTGGACATGGAACAACAGACTGGTTCCAAATAGGAAAAGGAGTCCATCAAGGCTGTATATTGTTACCCTGTTTATTCAACTTATATGCAAAGTACATCATGAGAAACACTGGGCTGGAAGAAGCACAAGCTGGAATCAAGATTGCCAGGAGAAATATCAATAACCTCAGATATGCAGATGATATCTGCATATATGCACCACCCTTATGGCAGAAAGTAAAGAGGAACTAAAAGCCTCTTGATGAAAGTGAAAGTGGAGAGTGAAATAGTTGGCTTAAAGCTCAACATTCAGAAAACTAAGATCATAGCATCTGGTCCCATTGCTTCATGGGAAATAGATGGGGAAACAGTGGAAACAGTGTCAGACTTTATATTTTTAGGCTCCCAAATCACTGCAGATGGTGATTGCAGCCATGAAATTAAAAGACACTTACTCCTTGGAAGGAAAGTTATGATCAACCTAGATAGCATATTGAAAAGCAAAAACATTACTTTGCCAACAAAGGTTCATCTAGTCAAGGCTATGGTTTTTCCAGTAGTCATGTATGGATGTGAGGGTTGGACTGTGAAGAAAGCTGAGCGCTGAAGAATTGATGCTTTTGAACTGTGGTGTTGGAGAAGACTCTTGAGAGTCCCTTGGACTGCAAGGAGATCCAGCCAGTGCATTCTAAAGGAGATCAGTCCTGGGTATTTTTTGAAGGACTGATGCTAAAGCTGAAACTCCAATAGTTTGGCCACCTCATGAGAAGTGTTGACTCATTGGAAAAGACTCTGATGCTGGGAAGAATTGGGGGCAGGAGGAGAAGGGGACGACAGAGGATGAGATGGCTGGATGGCATCACGGACTCAAAGGACATGAGTTTGAGGGAACTCCGGGAGTCGGTGATGGACAGTGAGGCCTGGCATGCTGCAATTCATGGGGTCACAAAGAGTCAGACACGATTGAGTGACTGAACTGAACTGAACTGAAGGGAATACTTGGCCCTCAATTATTAATTCATAAATATTTATAGACCATATACCACATCTCAGGTACTGTGCTAGTTCAGTTCTGTTCAGAGTCACTCAGTCCGGTCTGACTCTCTGAGACCCCATGAACCACAGACGCCAGGCCTCCCTGTCCATCACCAATTCCTGGAGTCCACCCAGACCATTGATTTGTTGATGCCATCCAACCATCTCATCCTCTGTCATCCCCTTCTCCTCCTGCTCTCAAACCTTCCCAGCATCAGGGTTTTTCCAATGAGTCAGCTTTTCATTGAGGATAAAATGGTGAGCAAAACTGCCTCTTTCCTCACATAGATAGAAGTCTAGTGTGGGGTCTACAAAAAATATCCAGGGAAGTAAAATATAATGTAATAACTGCTTGCATGCTAAGTCACTTCAGCTGTGTTCCATTCTCTTGCAACCCCATGAACAGTAGCCTGCTAGGCTTCTCTGTCCATGGGATTCTCCAGTCAAGAATACAGGAGTGGATTGTCATGCCCTCCTCCAAGGGATCTTCTAGACCCAGTGATGGAACCCACACTTGTTATGTTTCCTGCATTGGCAGGTAAGTACTTTACTGCTAGCATAACCTGGGAAGCCCAATGTAATATGTACTGGAGGGAGAACCACCTAAGAAAGGCCACTCACCTCATCTTTGAAATTCAATGTAGCATTACAGGAAGAAATGCATGAGGTTCTGCCAGAGGTAAAAGCTTGCAAAAAGTATGTAAGGTTAGAGATAACATATTTTATTAGAGAACCTAAACAAGATTATGACTTCCTGGTGAAGAGAGAAGAAAAATATTAAGAAAGAAAAAAAGAGATTTTATTGAAAGCAGAGGTGAATCAAAAAGTCTTTGGAAGCCACAGCACAGGTTTTGAATTTTAACCTTAGGTCAACAGGGAGCATCTGGAGTGACTTGAGTAAGAGCCAGATACGATCTGATTTAAGATTAAGATGACCACACAGGCTAGCTACACAGTCAAAAACAGATTGTGAACACACTGAGCATGCTGATTATTGGGTTGAAATTCTTTATCAAGAAACCAGCCAGAGTGTAGTAAGATAACAAAAGTAAAGATGGGGATTTTAGGGGAAAGAGTGTTGCCTAACTCAATAGCGTTTTATTAGGTTAGGTGAAACGAGCTGAGTTTGGATAACAAAGTGGCATATTCTCTCCCAATTCTGGTCATTACTCTTGGTCAAAAGCTGTTTCAGGGTTACGGAGAGAGGAAAGAAGGGAGACTGGCAGCCAGGTTCCTAGTAGTCCTTGGTCCCTGGTCAAAATGATGCCAAACAGACTAGAACATCATTCTATTCCAAAATTATCAAAGTTATGTCAAACTCAGAGATAATTATTATCGCTACAAAACATATTGAATGTAAAATGAGGAGGGATGAGGTCCTATGGCAAAACTCTGAGGTACATCAACAATGAGGAAATTTGAAAAAAAAAATGAAATTTGAGTTAAAGAGGAGTAGACTGAAAGGAGTAGACTGAAAGGTTGGAGAAGGAAATGGCAACCCACTCCAGTATTCTTGCCTGGAGAATCCCAGGGACAGGGAAGCCTGGTGGGCTGCTGTCTATGGGGTCACACAGAGTCGGACACGACTGAAGTGACTTAGCATAGCATAGACTGAAAGGTAGTCAGAAAGCAAGGAGCAAACAAAATGAGTAAGGCATCAGACCTGATCAGTTGCTCAGTCGTGTCCGACTCTTTGCAACCCCGTGTATTGCAGCACGCCAGGCCTCCCTGTCCATCACCAGCTCCCGGAGTTCTTTGAGACTCACGTCCATCGAGTCAGTGATGCCATCCAGTCATCTCATCCTCTGTCGTCCCCTTCTCCTCCTGCCCCCAATCCCTCCCAGCATCAGAGTCTTTTCCAATGAGTCAACTCTTCGCATGAGGTGGACAAAGTACTGGAGTTTCAGTTTTAGCATCATTCCTTCCAAAGAAATCCCAGGGCTGACCTCCTTTAGAATGGACTGGTTGGATCTCCTTGCAGTCCAAGGGACTCTCAAGAGTCTTCTCCAACACCACAGTTCAAAAGCATCAATTCTTCGGCGCTCAGCTTTTTTCACAGTCCAGCTCTCACAGCCATACATGACCGCAGGAAAAACCATAGCTTTGACTACCTTTGTTGGCAAAGTAGTGTCTCTGCTTTTGAATATGCTATCTAGGTTGGTCATAACTTTCCTTCCAAGGAGTAAGCGTCTTTTAATTTCATGGCTGCAGTCACCATCTGCAGTGATTTTGGAGCCCAGAAAAATAAAGTCTGACACTGTTTCCACTGTTTCTCCATCTATTTTCCATGAAGTGATGGGACCAGATGCCATGATCTTTGTTTTCTGAATGTTGAGCTTTAAGCCAACTTTTTCACTCTCCACTTTCACTTTCATCAAGAGGCTTTTTAGTTCCTCTTCACTTTCTGCCATAAGGATGATGTCATCTGCATATTTGAGGTTATTGATATTTCTTTGGGCAACCTTGATTCCAGCTTGTGTTTCTTCCAGTCCAGCATTTCTCATGATGTACTCTGCATATAAGTTAAAGAAACAGGGTGACAATATACAGCCTTGACGAACTCCTTTTCCTATTTGGAACCAGTCTGTTGTTCCATGTCCAGTTCTAACTGTTGCTTCCTGACCTGCATACAAATTTCTCCAGAGGCAGATCAGGTGGTCTGGTATTCCCATTTCTTTCAGAATTTTCCACAGTTTATTGTGATCCACACAGTCAAAGGCTTTGGCATAGTCAATAAAGCAGAAATAGATGCTTTTTTGGAACTCTCTTGCTTTTTCCATGATCCAGTGGATGTTGGCAATTTGATCTCTGGTTCCTCTGCCTTTTCGAAAACCAGCTTGAACATCAGGAATTTCACGGTTCATGTATTGCTGAAGCCTGGCTTGGAGAATTTTGAGCATTACTTTACTAGTGTGTGAGATGAGTGCAATTGTGCGGTAGTTTGAACATTCTTTGGCATTGCCTTTCTTTGGGACTGGAATGAAAACTAACCTTTTCCAGTCCTGTGGCCACTGCTGAGTTTTCCAAATTTGCTGGCATATTGAGTGCAGCACTTTCACAGAATTATCTTTCAGGAGTAAGGCATAGTATCATGTAAAAGAGCAGAAAAGAGAATTTCATGGAAGTTATGGTCCCAGTAGCTATTAGTATCCTTGGCAAGAGCAAGTTCAGTGAAGTGATGAAGACAGAAATCACACTGCAACAGATTAACTTGTATAACATGGTTTTGAAAAGTGCAGGCAATCAATGTAGACGATTTCCTCAGAGGGAGTGATTTTTGAAGCATGTGACCCAGGAGGCAGAAGGAAAATTATTAAAAGAGTGACAGTTTTGGCTACAGAGCTATCAAGTCTAAGTTAGAAGACAAAGGGAAAAATATTCATAATACATATTTATAAGTTTATAAGAGGAAATAATTTATAAGGGCTTCCCAGTTGGTTCAGTGGTAGAGAATCCACCTGCCAGTGCAAGAGACACAAGAAATGTGGGTTCCAGCCCTGGGTCAAGAAGCTCAATCCCCTGGAGAAGGAAATGGCAACCCACTCCAGTATTCTTGCCTGGAAAATTCCATGGATAGAGGAACTTTGGGGGGCTACAGCCCATGGGGCCACAGAGAGTCAGACATGACTGAGCACACACACGGGGATAAATTTACAAATAGCTCATAGAAATATAAAGATAAAAGCTTAAAGGATACAAATAGGCAATTAGTAGAAAAAGAAATAGCCAATGAATATTTGAGAAGGTACTAGTATCATTACTGAAAAAAAGCAATGATGTACAATATTAAACTTTTAGATTATCCAAAATTAATCATATATCGTAAAGGTGACAAGTATGGGTAAATGAAACTATGGATGGGTTGGTAATTGTTACACACATTTTTTGTAAGGCAATTTAGCACTATAAAATCCCATGATATATCAACAGCAATCCTGTAAATCTACTCTACAGAAATAGGTGTCAATTTCACTATAATCTGGAATAGCACAATACTGAACAATCCTCTTAACAAAGGTACAACTCTTTTAAGAAGGTTTGCTGTGAACAGGAGGAAAGAAATGAATGGTAGAGAGAAGAGATAAGAGATAAAGTAGGAGAGGGCAAGTTGTTTGTTTTTAAAGGGAGATAGATATGGAAGATTAAATGAGAAAGAAAAGGAACAAGTAAAAATATATATGTTAAAATACAGAGATAGTGGATAATGGATAGATTGTGGTAGAAGACATTGTAATCCCAAGCAAGAGAAGTGAATAAGAACCATGAAACAGGAGGAAGAAAAGAGGACAGGGCTTTACACCAATATGATTACGATTTGGTGACAAGAGATTGAAAAATTCACATAGGACAGTGTCTATATTCTTTTCAATTTAAGAAGAAAAGTTTAGTTGTTGCAAGTTGTAGATGTTTTCAAATTAGATTTTGGGGATGTGAAAAAGATAGGAAGTAGGCATGTATACAATGAGAACCAGAAATTAGTAAAATACATAAACATTAACTCTGATGACATCGACTTCTGGGGTTATTTACTTTGTCAATAATTAATAAAGGCAGAAAGAGAACTTGTCAGTGAGTAAGAAGGAAAAAAAGAAAGTAATAGAGGATATACTGGAGACATAGGGGTTAAAGATACATTAAGAAGTCAAAACTACACCAAAATGGAAATAAAACAGAATCAACAGAAAGTGTAAAGCTGTTATGGAAAGGGGTCTCAGAGTGTTTGAAGAATAGGTGATAGGCTGAATGCCTGAGTGTGGAGAAGCACAGGTTGCAGAGAGTGAGATGCTTAAGGTTATAAAGAATTGGTATTTCCAGTTAAAAACCAAGGTATGAATAACATGTTTCTCAAGGAAAATACTATACTAAATAAATCAAACTGTCAACCAATCTTAATTTACAGTTTTATTTGCAGTTTAAACAAAATCCCTAGGCAACTGAAAATATTGTCAAAATGGTTTTTATAATGCTTTTTGAGAAGAGCCAATAGATTTTTAATAGGTTTTATATTTTTAAGAAGTCTTGGGTTTATAGCAAAACTAAATGGAAAGTAGAGTTTCCATATACTCTCTGGCCCCAGCTAATCCACGGACCCTCCACCCATCCACATCCACACCAGAATGTACATTGTCACAACTGATAAGTCATTATATGCTTCACTCTTGTTATTGCACAGCGTATAGGCTTTTGACACATATATAAATCACATTCAGTTCAGTTCAGTTTAGTTCAGTCGCTCAGTTGTGTCTAACTCTTTGCGACCCCATGAACTGCAGCATTCCAGGACTCCCTGTGCATCACCAACTCCTGGAGTTTACTCAAACTCATGTCCATTGAGTCAGTGATGCCATCCAACCACCTCATTCTCTGTCACCCCCTTCTCCTCCGGCCTTCAATCTTTCCCAGCATCAGGGTCTTTTCAAATGAGTCAGCTCTTCCCATCAGCTGGCCCAAGTATTGGAGCTTCAGTTTAAGCTGAAACTTCATTCATTTAAAATAAATATTCAGGACTGATTTCCTTTAGGATTGACTGGTTGGATCTCCTTGCAGTCCAAGGGACTCTCAAGAGTCTTCTGCAACACCACAGTTCAAAAGCATCAATTCTGTCTGCTCAGCTTTCTTTATAGTCCAACTCTCACGTCCATACATGACTACTGGAAAAACCACAGCTTTGACTAGACAAACCTTTGTTGGCAAAGTTAATGTTCCTGCTTTTTAATATGCTGTTTAGGTTGGTCATAGCTTTTCTTCCAAGGGGCAAGCATCTTTTAGTTTCATGGTTGCAGTCACTATCTGCAGTAATTTTAGAGCCCCCACAAATAAAGTCTGTCACTATTTCCATTGCTTCCCCATCTATTTGCCATGACATGATGGAACCAGATGTCATGATCTAAGTTTTCTGAATGTTGAGTTTTAAGTCAACTTTCCCACTCTCGTCTTTCACTTTCATCAAGAGGCTCTTTAGTTCTTCTTCACTTTCTGCCATAAGGGTGGTGTCATCTGCATATCTGAGGTTATTGATATTTCTCCCAGCAATCTTTATTCCAGTTTGTGCTTCATCCAGTCCAGCATTTTGCATGATGTACTCTGCATATAAGTTAAATAAGCAGGGTGACAATATACAGCCTTGATATACTCGTTTTTCTCTCCTTGGAACCAGTCTGTTGTTCCATGTCCAGTTCTAACTGTTGCTTCCTGATTTGCATACAGGTTTCTCAAGAGGCAGGTCAGGTGGTCTGGTATTCCCATCTCTTGAAGAATTTTCCAGAGTTTATTATGATCCACACAGTCAAAGGCTTTGGCATAGTCAATAAAGCAGAAGTGTATGTTTTTCTGGAACTCTCTTGCTTTATCAATGATCCAATGGATATTGGCAACTTGATCTCTGGTTCCTTTGCCTTTTCCTTTCTTTTTTTTCCTCTGCCTTTTCTAAATCCATCTTGAACATCTGGAAGTTCATGGTTCACATACTGTTGAAGCCTGGCTTGGAGAATTTTGAGCATTACTTTACCATCATTTGAGATGAATGCAGTTGTGCGGTAGTTCAAGCATTCTTTGGCGTATTATCATATAAATAACAAAAATATAAAATACATGTATGTATCTACTATTATATTATCATGCAGAATAGTTTCCCTGCTCTAAAAATCCTCTGTACTCTGATTCATATCCTTTCCTGAACCCCCTATAGCCTAGCAACCAATCATCTTTTTATTGTCTTAACAATTTTGCCTTTTCCAGAACATCGTATAGTTGGACTCATATGATATGTAGCATTTTCAGATTGAGTTCTTTAACTTAGTATTATGCTTTTCCGTTTCCTCCATGCCATTCATGGTTTGGATAATTCATTTATTTTTAGTACTGAATAATATTCCTTGTCTGAATAAACCAGTTTATTCATCCATTCACCTACTAGAGGACTTTCTGGCTGCTTCCAAGTTATGGTACTTGTAAATAAAGCCGCTGTACAGATCCATGTTCAAGTTTTTGTGTGAATGTAGGTTTTTAATCATCTCGGTTTATACAAAGGAGTATGATTCCTGGAAAGCAAGTTTAGTTTTATAAGAAACTGCTATCTGTGTGCATGCTCAGTTGTTCAGATCAGATCTGATCAGATCAGTCGCTCAGTCGTATCTGACTCCTTATGACCCCATGGACTGTAGCCCACCAGTCCATGGCATTTTCCAGGCAAGAATACTGGAGTGCAGGGCCATTTTCTACTCCAGGGGATCTTCCCAACCCAGGGATCAAGCCTATGTCTCCTGTGTCTCCTACACTGGCAGGAGATTCTTTACCACAGCGCCACCTGGGAAGTCCTGCTATACTGTCATCCAAAGTGATTATACCATTTTGCATTACCACCAGCAATGATAGATCCTGTTGTTCCAAAACTTTACCAGCGTTTGACGTTGGTAGTGTTTGGGATTTCTGCAATTCCAATAGATGTGCGGTGATAATTCTTGATGTTTTATTTTGCAGTTCCTTAATGACATATGATGTTGAGCATCTTCTCATATATTTATTTGTTGTCTCTATATCTTGTTTGGTGAAGCTTATTTTCAGAACTTTTGCCCACTTGTTTAACTTTTGCTCACTTATAATTCATTTTGTTATTATTGGGTTTTCAAGGTTCTTTCCAAGAAGGCAATGGCACCCCACTCCAGCACTCTTGCCTGGAAAATCCCATGGATGGAGGAGTCTGGTAGATAGTCCATGGGGTCGCTAAGAGTTGGACAAGACTGAGCAACTTCACTTTGACTTTTCACTGTCATGCATTGGAGAAGGAAACGGCAACCCACTCCAGTGTTCTTGCCTGGAGAATCCCAGGGACAGGGGAGCCTGGTGGGCTGCCATCTATGGGGTCGCACAGAGTCAGACATGACTGAAGCAACTTAGCAGCAGCAGAAGCAGCAGTGTTCTTTGCATGTATTGGATAACAGTCTTTTATCAGATACGTTTTTGGCAAATATTTTCTTCCATTGTATGGTTTGTTGTCTCATCCTCTTCACAGTGTCTTTTTTATAGCAGAATTTTTTAAACTTTAATGAAGTTCAGCTTATCAATTATTTCTTTCATGGATCACACCTTTGGTGATGTGCCAAAAAAAAAAAAATTAACCTTAAGGTCATCCAGATTCTATCCTGATATCTTCTAGGAATTTCTTAGCTTTGCAGTTTACATTGAGATAGATGATCCACTTTAATTGTTGTGAATGTGTAAGATCTCTGTCTCAATTATATTTTTGCATGTAGATGTCCAGTTATTCCAGAACAGAAGATTCTCTTTTTTCCATTGCTTCTTTATTTCTTTGTCAAATAATAAGTAATTGTATTTGAATGGGTTCATTTCTGGTTTCTCTGTTACATTGACCTATTTGTCTATTCTTTCACCAATTTCATATTTTCTTGATTACTGGAGCTTTATAGTAAGCTTTAAGTTGGGCAGTACAAACTTTAATCTTCTGTTACACTAAAATCTATAGCTCTTTCACTTTGAATGGATAGTTTACCAATACACGAATTTGCAATATCAAGTATGGATCATTTGGACAACACTAGAGCACTGAGTTATACATATCTTCCAAATGTTGACACATGCCATTATACAATGTTATAGTATACCACCAACCTTATCAGAAAGACCTTCAAGCTCATAGCGGCACAAGCAAGTTTTCCAAAATGCTAATTTTCACCTGAAACCTTTAATTTTACCATTTGTCCCTACAGTTATTGTCCTTGAAATAATTGGCTCACTTTATTAACTTTTCAGGAAACTTCTGCCAAATTACCAGTCTGAATAGTCTGTTCTTTCAAGAAGAAATAGTATTCAAAAAAAAAAAAAACAAGTTCAGCTTGAAACTCAAAAAATAGAACAAAGACTTTTCCATGTAACAACCATTTTAATTTTGTTTGCAGCAGAAATTCTTTATGCATAATTCCCATTTCTTCATGAAGAATCAAAAAAGATTTGCAGTCAAAAGTTAGGATTTGGGCTTCCCAGGTGCTCCAGTGGTTAAGAACCAGCCTACCAATGCAGGGGACACAGGGTCCATCCTGGTCCGGGAAGATCCCACATGCCATTGGACAACAAAGTCCATGTGCCACAACCACTGAACCTGTACCCAGAGCCCATGCCGCACAACAAGGGAAGCCACCACAATGAGGAGTGTGCACACCTCAGTGAATAGTAGCCCCTGCTCACAAAACTAGAGAAAAGCCTGCAGGCAGCAATGAAGACCCAGAACAGCCAAAACTAAAATAAATACATGAATATTTTTTAAAGTATTATTTATTAAAATAATTAATTTTATTTCATCAAGGACATTCTGATAGCAGGTGAGTGGCAGTGAAGACGAGAATACTATTTCAGTTTGATGACACTGCTTGGATTCATATGAAGGCATAAGTAGTTTTACTCAGCATTGTTTTTTTACCATCAGTGCCAAACACATTGAAAAAGACATATACTTTTCATTAGTTACTAAGAAAAAGTTTGACCTTACTGGCCAACCAACCCAAAGGTCCATGGACCACATTTTGAGAATTGCTGAACTAGAAGTGAAAATGAAAATCACTCAGTTGTGTCCAACTCTTTGCAACCCCATGGACTATACAGTCCATGGAATTTTCCAGGCCAGAATACTGGACTGGGTAGCCATTTCCTTCTCCATGGGATTTTCCCAAACCAGGGATTGAACCCAGGTCTCCCAAATCACAGGCAGACTCTTTACCAGATAAGTCAACAGGAAGCCCTGGTAGTAACAAATAAACTGGTAGCCACAGCTGCTCACAGATAAACTGTGAATTAGAAGTAGTCACAGATAAATGGGACAGGGGTCTCTGAAGCACTAGAGCAGAGCCTGCACACATGTCAAGACCTCCGCCAGAGAGCTACATTGGGCTGTGACGTGAGTCATGTATGAGTAATGCATTGCTCAAGCTACTCGATGTTGAGGTTGTTTGTTTCAGCAAAAAATATCTCAACTTAGAAAGTGATATTTTGAACTCCAGTGTTACCATGACAAAAACTCAAATATGGACATTATGTGAATGCAAGATGTATGAGCTATAGATGGCAAGGAGACAGAAGCTATAAGGCTGGAAAGTCCTATTCTGCCTTTTAAAACATTTGGTAGAACTATCTCTAGCAAAAGCTTGGAAGAGGCATCTGCTCACAGAACCCATAGCTCTAGAGGAAAGAATGAACATGATCATATGTATTGGATGCTACTGCTGTTTGCAGCAGAATATTAATGAGACAGAGATGAACTTAAACAAGAATTGACAGATTTGTTAGCAGAGATGATAGGGAAGAAAGAGACCATAAATTTGACGCCTTGAAGGAATGCTAGAGACAACAACTTCTAAGCTCCAAGCAATAGGAAATAAGATCCCTAAAATTTGCCTCTCAGAGTCAAAGATTGACTAAGTCTTAGCCATTATAGGAAAGGTCAGATTAAGGATTCAGCCTCCCCAGACACATTTGATGGTCTAGTGTGTAGATACCATTAAGTAGAGTCAGACTGGCATACACAGGAAAGAACTTAGGGTATAGTTACTGACATAGAGTTGACTTAAATAGATCAAAAGCTTAGTAAGTTTTCAAGAAAATTTTATGGCCAAAAGAAAAATCAGGAGTCTGAAATCACTTAATATTTAAAATGACTCTCTGGCCCCAATATCTGCATGTGCCAGAAGTAAGTTGTGAATATTGGACCTCCACTAAGATAGACATATCCCCTCAATTCTCACATCAGATCTGCTGATGGAGGCTATTAGAAAAGGAAAAACTTCATAGACAGAGCCTAGAACCAGGGAACTTAAAAAAAGGACAAATGTGGTCTTATTAGAACTGGAGTCTAATTAAGGAACATCCCTCCTACCTCCATCACAGCAGGAATCTTCACATCCTGCCTCGTCATCCTGTTTCATAAATGTTACAGACCAGTGTCTTCCTCCACCTAAAAACAAGTTTCAATTATGCTTTTTCTTTTTATTATGCTCCACATTGAATATTGGGTTTCCCTTGTGGTTCAGCTGGTTAAGAATCTACCTGCAATGCAGGAGACCTGGTATCGATCCCTGGGTTGGGAAGATCCCCTGGAGAAAGGAAAGGCTACCCACTCCAGTATTCTGGCCTGGAGAATGCCATGGACTGTATAGTCCATGGGGTCACAAAGAGTCGGACATGACTGAGCAACTTTCACTTCACATTGAATATTCCTGCTATGAGTGGGGTTGTGAATTTTTCTTTTAGTTTTTAGGATGCTGGCCCACAAAGAACCACATTCAGATCTCATGAAGAGGACTGCCTATCACCCAAGTACTGTCCCTCCACTTTGACCTGGATCCAGGGACTACATGGAATTTGGGGTTGCCTTTCTGGAGGTGAAATGAATCTGTCCTATGCATGGGAAGATGAGTGAAACAAGTACGTGATGTTCGGAAGAGTAGACTGTAAATGACAAGGCAGGTACTCACCAGTTTCCATGTTCTCTCCTTCTCCCCGAGCAAAGTAAGAATATATTTTCCACACCTCTTTGGCGTGGGCTTGTGACTTATTTTTGGACAATGGAATGTGAGTGGAAGTGCTTTGAGCCAATTTCTGAGTATATAAATACCTCATTTTCCATTTTCTTCCTTCAGCTTCTGGCTGATGATGAAAATTCCAAAGATTTAAAGAACTAAATGGTTCTCTGAAGCCTCGATCTCTGGACAACTGCTTATGTAGAGTGTACTGTGTTGACTTGCACTAGACTTTGAGCAAAGATGTGAAGTAAGCCTTTTATTACATTGTTTGCTGAGATTTAGGGGTGTTTGCTTGTTTTGTTTTATACCAGCCATCTACCTTGATCATAATGCTTGAGATGTTGAGTCCTACAGAAAAAAATCATTTCCTTCACTTGTAGACCCACAAGCAGTCTGAGTATTTCTGAGTTTTGACTCAGCTCACAAAGATTTTTACTCCACACTCTTCCTTGCTGCTAATGTGTTCTTATACGTAATATTCCCAAGATAATTGTGACCTTTTTATTTTAAAGTGGAGATTCCATAACTATCAACTGGGAATCTACCATGTGCCAGGCATTGTAGTAGGTGACGGTGAGACAATGATCAGCTAATCAGGCATGATCCCTCACCTTATATTAATAATAGGCTTGTTTCTGTTAACTTATTTGCATTTGACTTATATCCTCTTGATTTATGTTAGATGCCATCCTAGACGTGCCTAGAGCTGAATTCTAATCTCTAGCTGCTGCCACCCATATTCCAAGGTAATTGGGACATCCATTGAAGTATCACAGCTGTGAGTAAAATGTATGAAAAACAGAAGGGCAATGAAACTGGCCACCAGACAAACGCTGGTTTTGTTACTGATTAAAAATTTAATGTCTTTGTCATGTAACTTGGGACAAATAGATGTAGGATTAAAAATGCAAATACAATATGGAAATTAAATTCTTCTCAAAGAACAATGAATGACCTTCAAGTTCTTCTGACAGAATATCTCCAAGAACATGTTTCTCTCACTTGCCTGCGGTATAGTCTAAATCTGGAAGTTTCCTTGGGTTGGAAAAGTACTTTATTACAGACAATTAGTCAATTAAACTTATTGTTCCTACTCTGGCCTATGCCTTGCCATTATGAATGTGTCCTTTCCACTTTGAAATACAGGCTATTTAGTTTCTCTGGAAACTTTGTAAAGCTAACACTTTTGACATTATATCTTTAAGGCAGAATTCAAACTAACCTTAGTCATTCATTACCAAGTACTTCAAGTGAAATTTATTTTTCAATTAGGCTTTCTAGGATTCAGATTATTATTTTCCCTCATCATAAAGTTCATGAACATATCAAATCATTGAGGCTTTAGAAAAGACTTTTCCATTAGTTTTCTGTATTACAATATGATAAATTTAAATAAAATATTGCTGAATTAACTGAGAAAGAAAACAACTGGAACTTGAAGGCTTCAATTTTTTTTTTTTTTTTTTTTTACTAAACACTTGATTATGAGAGTTCTGCTTGGAAGTATATATAACACAGTACTACTAAATACCTTTATTATAACAGAATTATTGATCTATTAATATTTTAGAATGTAAGTACAGAAAGTACTTACATTTTGTTACAAAGACATGCTTTTTTTACAGTAATCAAAAGAATCTGGATTTTACTAATAAATATTCACTTTCTAGGTATTTAAAACTGACATTAAACTCTATTTGCATAAGAAATTATTTATTACAAAATGAAGCCTGAGGTTTTAAAAACTATATTCAATGTTTCTTATAATCTTCTTAAAGAGGTTGATATTAAGAATCATATTTTTTGTATACCTTGCATTGCTAGCACAGCACTGATACAAAAAATGTACTTGAGAAATAGTTATGATTGTCCTTTGACAATCATTTAAATTTTGCTTTATCTTTTAAATTATAGTAAATTAATAATTTCATTAATAGTAATCTTGGTAATATTAATAAATACTTGGTGATTAAGTCCCATCCTCTAACCACCCCACCCCATGAAGGGAGCTAAAAGATTCTTGTTTTATTGTTACCAAGTCCAAACTCCTTCTGCTGGTTGCATGACAGGCTAATAAACCCCAAGAGACTAGGTGTTGAGGCAATGCTATGCTATGCTAAGTCACTTCAGTCGTGTCCGACTCTGTGTGACCCCATAGACGGCAGCCCACCAGGCTTCCCTGTCCCTGGGATTCTCCAGGCAAAAACACTGGAGTGGGTTGCCATTTCCTTCTCCAATGCATGCAAGTGAAAAGAGAAAGTGAAGTCGCTCAGTCATGTCCGACTCTTAGGGACCCTATGGACTGCAACCTACCAGGCTCCTCCATCCGTGGGATTTTCCAGGCAAGAGTACTAAGAATATGACTTTATTCAGAAAGCTGGCTGATCAAGAAGATAGCAGACTAATGTCTCAAAATAGCCATTTTATGGAGTCTGGATGAGGGGCTCTAATATAGAGCAGAGAGGAGGAGGAGAGGAAGTAAAGTAAAAAGGCCATTAACCTTGCAAATATCTCTCCTGGAATTGGGGCAGGGGTAGGGGGAAGGATGTGTTAATTTCTTCCTTCCTTTAGGCATCCACAGTTGGGCAGGGTTCCCAAGAAAGACCATTATGTATGGACAATATCCTTTTAGGGGACAAAAACAATGGGAAGCCAAGGTTAAAGTAAAAGAAATAGATAAATAGATCCAACATGGAGTCAAAATTGGCTTTTCCCTATAACATTCTTTGTGTTGAGGGTGGTAGGGGCAGGGTAGGGATATTAATAAATGATTGCTTCCTGATCATTGGGGATTTTCTCAATTCAGAGAAATGATTTTGCTAGAATAATAATTTCCATTAAGCTGATAGTAACATGAAACTGCAACTGATCTTTTGCACACCCCTCAAATATCTTACTTCATTAACATACATATATGCATATATATGGAGAAGGCAATGGCACCCCACTCCAGTACTCTTGCCTGGAAAATCCCATGGACGGAGGAGCCTGGTAGGCTGCAGTCCATGGGGTCCCTAAGAGTTGGGTACGACTTCACTTTCACTTTCATACATTAGAGAAGGAAATGGCAACCCACTCCAGTATTCTTGCCTGGAGAATCCCAGGGACAGAGGAGCCTAGTGGGCTGCCGTCTTTGGGGTTGCACAGAGTTGGACACGACTGAAGCGACTTAGCAGCAGCAATGCATATATATACAATTACATGTATATTTATAGCCTCTTTTCTTGTCTCGAGAATGTGTTTGTTTAAAATCAATCCACTTATATAGAGGTTTAAATAAAGGTTTATTTTTCTTCACATTATTAGAATGCTGAAAGCAGGAAGCTGTTGGCACTGATTTAATAGCTCAACAAATCATCTCCTTGTTCTTTATATTATTTAGACATTTTTCTCAAGAAAGATACTGCAGATTTCTTTAACTTGATAAGCCTCTGCTTCTTTCACTAGAAAAGCAAAATCATTTCAAGAAGACCCCAGTAGCCTTTGTGAATACTTCACTGACCAGAACTATTGATATAAGACCAAGCCTAGCTGCAAGGGAGGCTAGAGAAATGAGGAATATGTTGTTGTCCCTATATATGCAAGTGGCAAGAGAGAAGGAAATTAAGAGTGTTTGGTACAAAAATATTTATAAGTTCTTTATAAAAGGGATTACATAGTTGATAAAATTCAACGCATAATTTTAAAGTAGAAAGAGTAATTATATGCATATTCCAGCATGCTTATATTTAATCTGAGTGTCTTATGCCAAATATTTGGCCAAAAGGAAAGAAGAAGAAAGCTATGCCAGGCTCTTATAAAGACATAAATACAGTATACTTATGCTAGCTTTTATCCTATGCAGTGGAATACACTGTGGAAGTATCTATGTTATACTGATAAACATTTTATAAAACCTATGCCCTGCTTCCAAATTTGTGGCAAATTGTTTCTAGTCATTCAAGTAATTAGAGTTGCCTGATGTTATTACAAATTCCACTCATTGCCACAGTAAGTAGATTAGTTGCATTTTACAAATGAGACAGATCACACAAGTTGTTAAATTTCTGTATCCCTCAAGTCACACAGAAGTTAATAGGGGAGCCAAGATAAGTAATCAGTGCCAAGAAAGGGAACATGAATGAGACAATGAAAGTTGCCTAAGGGTGATTTAAATTGCTCTTATTCCTTTCTGCACAAAAGAACACAGCCCAAATCAGTGTTTGTTCGGTGATATTAACATGCCACAGAGGCCAAGACAAACAGAGCTTTATCTGCCTACAATGCTGATAGGCAAAAAGGAACACCTTCCCTAGCTGATTTGCTTTCAGTTTTAGTGGTACACAGTTACACAGTGAGTGATAAAGAGTATTACACAGTCATCAAATACTCCAGGGTTATTTTCCAATTGTATTTAATATTACTTGAAATATGTGGCCAATGAGATTGGGTATGGAAATTGTTACAATGAACAGTTTTGCTCTTAAGTGTTTGTCTTAATGATAAAGTTATCTGAGAAGAAAAACTGCGTCTGTCACATTCATTTTTTGTTGGTGTTATTCCCATGTGCCACTTCAAGCACAAACATGATTAACAAATGCTCTTGATACTGTAAGTAAATTAGTAATTTTTCCAATGGAGAGTTTGTGTCTATAATATATATATATATTATATCCAGGAATATTTCCTAATATGAAAAAAGTGAACCGGTTTGTCAAGAACAAAGATATTAGCTGTATAGTTAGATGAATGGTTTCTAATTGCTGAAATTCTACGAATTATAATATTGAGTTTCACAATTATATGCTCAATAAATATTTTTATATTTTTCTCATTAGTCATTACTCTTTTCTAGGCTATTAATGAAAATCCATAATAGCTTTCCATTATCTCTTCTTCTTGGATATATATTTTCCCTGCCATTTATCTTGTGAGTATATTTAATAACACTAGGAAGACATATCAATAACTTGAGATATACAGATGACACCACCCTTATGGCAGAAAGCAAAGAAGAATTAAAGAGCCTCTTGATGAAGGTGAAAGAAGAAAGTGAAAAAGCTGGCTTGAAACAACAATCAAAAAACAAAGATCATGGCATCCGATCCCATCACTTCATGGCAAATAAGTGCAGAACCAATGGAAACAGTGACAGACTTTATTTTGTTGGGTTCCAAAATCACTGTGAATGGTGACTGCAGCCATGAAATTAAAAGAGGCTTGCTCCTTAGAAGAAAAGCAATGACAAATCTAGACAGAACACTAAAAAGCAGAGATATTATTTTGTTTATAAAAGTCCATATTATCAAGCTATGGTTTTTCCACTAGTCATGTCCAGATGTGAGAGCTAGACAATAAAAAAGGCTGAGCGCTGAAGAACTGATGGTGCTGTAGTGCTGGAGAAGACTCTTGAGAGTCCCTTGGGCAGCAAGGTGATCAAAGCAGTCAATCCTAAAGGAAATCAACCCTGAATATTCACTGGAAGGACTGATGCTGAAGTTCCAATACTTTGGCCACCCAATGCGAAGAACTGACTCATTGGAAAACACCCTGATGCTGGGAAAGATTTAAGGCAAAAGAAGGAGACGACAGAGATGAGATGGTGGGATGGCATCACCGATTCAACAGACATGAGTTTAAGCAAGCTCTAGGAGTTGATGATGGACAGGGAAGACTAGTATGCTGCAGTCCATGTAGTTGCAAAGAATCAGACGTGACTGAACAACAGCAACAATAGGAAGACATTCTTCTAGAGTAATTCCTCTAGATGAGGAATTCCTCAAATAAATGGGGTTTCAGGAATTTATCATCTCAGAAGTTATCAAAATACTTACATTTGCCAAATCTAGAAACATTACTTTGCTCAACATTTGTAAGTGTACATTCACTTAAGCAGCAAATATTTCAAATCAAATGGGCTACAGTGCACTAGTCAGTGTGCTAAGGGCTAAGAATACAACAGTGAACAATTCATACTCCCTGATCATACTCATTGTACACATAAGCAAAAAAGACAGCAAATATAATACATTGGTCCACATCAACAGGGATGCACTGATTCGTTCACACATGGAGCTCCCAGTCTGGAAGATGATGCTTGGGGTGAAAACTGCAGGCTGAGTGCAAGTTCACTGGGTGAAGGTGCTAAGGGAAGGTAGATGGTTTTAGAAGAAGTTGCATAAGAACAAGCCAAGAAGTGAGGAAAAATAGTCCAAATTAGAGAACCAGAAGTTATTTAATGTACCTACAGCTTAGAGTGTGAGGGATGAAAAAAAGCACTTGCTTTAGTGCTTAATTGTTATGTGATCTTGGGCAAGTTACCTGACTTGGGTGAGTTATTAAAACCCCTGAACCTCAGTGTCCTCATATTTACAGTAGAGATAATAATGCTTTCAATGAAAAGTTGTAAAAATGACCCATGGACGGAGGATCCTGGTAGGCTCCAGTCCATGGGGTCGCTAAGAGTCGGACACGACTGAGCGACTTCACTTTCACTTTTCACTTTCATGCACTAGAGAAGGAAATGGCATCCCACTCCAGTGTTCTTGCCTGGAGAGTCCCAGGGACAGGGGAGCCTGGTGAGCTTCCGTCTATGGGGTCGCACAGAGTCGGACACTACTGAAGCGACTTAGCAGCAGTAGCAGCAGTATATATATAATTTACAAAATAAAGTTCAAAACATCAAGAAGTTTTAGTAAATTACATCATCTAGTATTAAGTGCACACACTAATGTAAAGAACCAGTTCCTCACACCAACACTTTAAAATCCCCAATATGTTCCTTCACCATTATAGGTGTTCTCTCAAGTCAAAGAAAAGCTTCCATGTCAGAAACAAGAGTTTTAGAATAAACCTAATTCTTCTCACTAAGAGTATTTCCTAAAAACTTACTTTCAAACCAAGCTATGACTGCTTTCTATTGATTAAATCCTATATATCAGAATGCCCCAAAACTTAATTCTTAAATTTCTCACAGATTTAATTTACATGTACTGAGATGTTTTTCATGTATTAGAATACTAATACCAACAAAACAGTAAACTACATAAAATAAAATTATTATTGATTGGAAAAAAGCAGGACTGATGATTTTATTTTTGAAATCTTAGATCAAGTTTTAACTTAGTCACTTTAACTTTTAAATTCTTAAAAAATCTATAGTATACTATTTTATGTCAGAAAACTCTGGTTTGGCATATTATTTTCATTGTAGTATAGTGAAATATATACATTTATTTTTAATGCAATATAGGGCAATAACATTAGACGATAATAGGAAGTATTCAAAGACATAATTAAAACGTCAATGGCACAGAAAGCAAAGAAAGAAAATCAAAAGTCAATATTCATTATTTGAAGATCCTGAATTTATGAAGCTGCCTTTTCAAAAAAATTATCTTCAAACTGCAACCTAATATTTACAGCATGTTTGTGGTTGCGTGTGGCCATGTGCATACACAGAGCAGCAAAAAATTGAATTGCTCCATGTGCACACTTCCAGCCAAGGACTGAATGCATATTATTTTGCCTTCTTCTTTCATCATTCATACCTCAAACAAGTGTCCTCTTTGTGGTCTTCAGCACCATGCATTTGTATTTTTTTTGTTGGTGGTTTTGCTCTTAAAGTGTTCCCAGAACATGGTATTGAGGTGATATCTAGTGTTCCTAAGCACAAGAAGGCTATCATACACCTTATGGAAGAAATATCTTGATAAGCTTGGTTCAGGCATGAGTTATAGTGCTATTTGGCCATTAGCCCATTGTTAATGAATCAACAATACATATTACATAAGCTGTCTTCAAATAGAAGACACATAAGGCAAGGTTATGTATTCTTTGGTTAACAAAAGCCTTGTGACTAGAGGCTTGCGGGAATCTAACCCTATATCTCTCCTAGGAGCCATGATTTGCTGTTTCAGTGTTAGCAGAAAATTTATAAGAATACAGTTATTATAGATAACCAAAGCCAATTTCCTGACATACTTTACCTCATAAAAAATTTTAAATGCTACAAATCTAAAATAATGTCAACATGGTGAAAGTTAAATGACAACCTAGGAAAAAAACACGCAGCACTTGACAGCAAAGGGCTAGTGTCAATAATATATGAGAAAACAAACAGAAAAAGTTGTGAAAATAAAATTTATTAAGAGTTAATTGTCTTTAATTCCACATTTGTTGAAACTGCAGTTAAAATCATTGGTCACAAATTTGAAAAGTATTAATGAAGAATGTGAAGTAAAAAAGAAGCTGTTGACATGAGAGTTTTGACACTTAGTACTTAAAAGTACTTGTTTGGAAGAAAATTACCTTGTTTGGAAGAAAATTAAGCCATGTACATTTGTCAAAATACTTTAACCAAATTTATACCTCAGTTCAGTTCAGTTCATTTCAGTCACTCAGTCGTGTCCAGCTCTTTGTGACCCCATGAATCATAGCAAGCCAGGCCTCCCTGTCCATCACCAACTCCCGGAGTTCACTCAGACTCATGTCCTTCGAGTCAGTGATGCCATCCAGCCATCTCATCCTCTGTCGTCCCCTTCTCCTCCTGCCCCCAATCCCTCCCAGCATCAGAGTCTTTTCCAATGAGTCAACTCTTTGCATGAGGCGGCCAAAGTACTGGAGTTTCAGCTTTAGCATCATTCCTTCCAAAGAACACCCAGGACTGATCTCCTTTAGGATGGACTGGTTGGATCTCCTTGCAGTCCAAGGGACTCTCAAGAGTCTTCTCCAACACCACAGTTCAAAAGCATCAATTCTTCGGCACTCAGGTTTCTTCACAGTCCAACTCTTACATCCATACATGACCACAGGAAAAACCATAGCCTTGACTAGACAGACCTTTGTTGGCAATGTCTCTGCTTTTGAATATGCTATCTAGGTTGGTCATAACTTTTCTTCCAAGGAGTAAGCGTCTTTTAATTTCATGGCTGTAGTCACCATCTGCAGTCATTTTGGAGCCCAGAAAAATAAAGTCTGACACTGTTTCCACTGTTTCCCCATCTATTTCCCATGAAGTGATGGGACCAGATGCCATGATTTTAGTTTTCTGAATGTTGATCTTTAAGCCAACTTTTTCACTTTCATCAAGAGGCTTTTTAGTTCCTCTTCCCTTCCTGCCATAAGGGTGGTGTCATCTGCATATCTGAGATTATTGATATTTCTCCCAGCAATCTTGATAACAGCTTGTGCTTCTTCCAGCCCAGTGTTTCTCATGATGTACTCTGCATATAAGTTAAATAAGCAGGGTGACAATATACAGCCTTGATGTACTCCTTTTCCTATTTGGAACCAGCCTGTTGTTCCATGTCCAGTTCTAACTAGTATGTATCTTTTCAGCATTAAGTTAAATTTCTTGCCTAACTGTATTTAATTAAGAGCAATGATCTTTCTGATTATAAATAGATCTAATAAAAAACTCAAGAACTGTTTTTGTGGGACTGTGAGCCTGAAGATGTCTGCAATAAAAAATTGTATTTGGTCAAATAGTCTGTATAGAAAACTGTGTTTTTCCTTAAATTTTGAAATTTTTTTCCTTGGAGATTGAACATACTTACCAGTCTTGTAAAGGCTTAATCATTATGTGTCAGTTAAATGAGTATATATAAAATGTATTTCCTTCTTAGATTAGAAATATTTTATAAAGGACTATCTTTTAAGAATGTGCTATGTAAAAAATTAAATCAATCTTGAATCTAATTATATGGAAATACAACAACAAAAAACCAAAACCTTATTTTTCTTCCACAATAGCAAATAGTGCAAGGAACAAAAGGAAAAAAGTTCACACTTTTCATAGACTCATAAATTTATCTAATCTTTGGATTCCTTAGAATAAATATTTTTCTTCAGCTAAGAATACAAAAATGTAAATCCTAACATATTAAATCATTTCTACTATTTCTCTATCTAATCATCTTTATGAATATATAAAAGTGGGTAAGACTTGAATATTCAGAGGATAAAATATCATGTTACCTGGATGAATGTACTGTATAAAAGCTATGTTCTAAGAATTGTGAGAAAACAAGGCTGGCCCAAGTTTAAATTGTGAAGCCCATGGTCTTCCATTCTCCTTTCTCTGTTTTTATACACTAGTTTTTTCCCTTCCTAAATAAAAATCTTAATGTTTTCATGCCCTCTCTGCTAATTGTCAAATATCACATTATTTTGAAATGTTTCCCATGGAGAAATGCCAATTTTATAAATATCATGGTGTATTAGAGAATTTGTATATGTTCAATCAATAAGTCATGTCTGACTTTCTGTGAGCCAATGGACTGCACAATGAGGCTTCCATTTCATCACTATCTCCTAGAGTTTGCTCAAAGTCTGTTGTGTCAATGATGCCATCCAGCCATCTCATCCTCTGTCATCCCCTTCTTCTCCTGCCTTCTATCTTTCCCAGAATCAGGGTCTTTTCCAATGATTCAGTTCTTTGCATTGGGTGGCCAAGGTGTTGGAGCTTCACCTTCAGCATCGGTCCTTCCAGGGTTGAATATGCAGAGTTGATTTCCTTTAGGATTGACTGCTTTGATCTCATTGCTGGCAAATGGACTCTCAAGAGCCTTCCTCAACACCACAGTTCCAAAGCATCAGTTTTTCAAAACTCAGCTTTCTTTATGGTCCAACACTCGCATCCATACATGACTACTAGAAAAACCATAGCTTTGACTAGAAAGAACTTTGCTGGCAAAATGGTGTCTTTGCTTTTTAATACGCTGTCTAGGTTTGACATAGATTTCCTCCCAAGAAGCAATCATCTTTTAATTTAATGGTTTCAGTCACCATCTGCAGTCAGTGGGGATGCTTGGGCACTTTTATTGGAACCCAAGAAAATAAAATGTCACGGTCTCCATTTTTTCCTCATCTATTTGCCATGAAGTGATGGAACCAGATGCCATGATCTCAGTTTTTTTGAATGTTGAGTTTCAAGCCAGCTTTTACACTCTCCTCTTTCAGCCTCATCACTTCAGTTCAGTTCAGTTGCTCATTCACATCTGACTCTGCGACTTCATGGACTGCAGCATGCCAGGCCTCCCTGTCCATCACCAACTCCTAGAGTTTACTGAAACTCACGTCCACTGTTTCAGTGATGCCATCCAACCATCTCATCCTCTGTTGTCCCCTTCTCCTCCCACCTTCAATCTTTCCCAGTATCAAGGTCTTTTCCAATGAGTCAGTTCTTCACATCAGGTGGCAAAAATATTGGAGTTTCAGCTTCAGTATCAGTCCTTCCAATGAATATTCAGGACTGATTTCTTTTAGGATGGACTGGTTGGATCTCCTTGCAGTTCAAGGGACTCTCAAGAGTCTTCTGCAACACTACAGTTTAAAAGCATCAATTCTTCAGTGCTCAGCCTTCTTTATAGTACAACTCTCACATCCATACATGACTATTGGAAAAACTATAGCTTTGACTAGACAGACCTTGGTTGGCAAAGTAATCTCTACTTTTTAATATGCTGTGTAGACTGGTCATAACTTTTCTTCCAAGGAGCAAGCATCTTTTAATTTCACTGCTGCAGTCACCATCTACAGTGATTTTGGAGCCCCTCCCCCTTCAAAAAAGTCTGTCACTCTTTCCCCATCTATTTGCCATGAAGTGATGGGACCAGATGCCATGATCTCAGTTTTCTGAATCTTGAGTTTTAAGCCAACTTCTTCACTCTTCTCTTTCACTTTCATCAAGAGGGTCTTTAGTTCTTCTTCACTTTCTGCCATGAGTGTGGTGTCATCTGCATATCTGAAGTTATTGATATTTCTCCCAGCAATATTGATTCCAGCTTGTGCCTCATCCAGTCCATCCATCATTTCTCATGATGTACTCTGCATATATGTTAAATAAACAGAGTGACAATACATAGCCTTGACATACCCCTTTCCCAATTTGGAACCAGTCTGTTGTTCCATGTCCAGTTCTAACTGTTGCTTCTTGACCTGAATACAGATTTCTCAGGAGGCAGGTCAGAAGGTCTGGTATCCCCATCTCTTTAAGAATTTTCCACAGTTTGTTCACAACCCAGATAATCATGATGGTGTGATCACTCACCTAGATCCAGACATCCTGGAATGTGAAGTCAAGTGGCCTTAGGAAGCATCACTACAAACAAAGCTAATTTTAGGTGATGGAATTCCAGTTGAGCTATTTCAAATCCTGAAAGATGATGCTGTGAAAGTGCTGCACTCAACATGCCAGCAAATTTAGAAAACTCAGCTGTGGGACTAGAAAAGGTCAGTTTTCATTCCAATTCTAAAGAAAGGCAATGCCAAAGAGTGTTCAAACTACTGCACAACTGTGGTCAGCTCAAACGCTAGCAAAGTAATGTTCGAAATTCTCCAAGCCAGGCTTCAACAGTACGTGAACTGAGAACTTGCAGATGTTCAATCTGGATTTAGAAAAGGCAGAGGAACCAGAGATCAAGTTGCCAACATTTATTGGATCATCAAAAAGCACAAGAGTTCACCCTCATAAAGAGGTTCTTTAGTTTCTCTTCACTTTCTGCAATTAGAGTGGTAACATATCTGCATACCTGAGGTTATTGATATTTGTCCAAGCAATCTTGATTGCAGCTTGTGATTCATCCAGCCCAGCATTTTCCATAATATACTCTGCATATGTTAAATAAGTGAAGTGACAATATACAGCCTTAGGCATACTCCTTTCCGATTTCGAACGAGTCTGTTGTTCCATGTCTGGTCCTAACTGTTCCTTCTTGACTTGCATACAGGTTTCTCATGAGGCAGGTAATGTTATCCGGTATTCAATTACAGTAAAAAATACAACTGTACTTAAACTTTAAAATCAATTTAATCTTTTAATTATTTTTTGGGCATCTTCATTTTTTTAATGTCAGAGTTACAGTATTGAGTGATTTTTGAAGATAGATGGAGGAGCCTTTGAAACTCCCTACCACAGCATTTAGCATGGGCGGCTGGGACCGGAGCACTTAGCATGGCCGAGAGGAGCTACCCCATGTCCGAGGTCAGTGGCAGCGGCCAAGAGTGCCAGGCTGCAATGGCGCAGAATCGGTGGAGAGGAGCTACACCACATCTGAGGTCAGGGGCGGCAGCCAGGAGGAGCTACCCCATGTCCGAGGCCAGGGGCTGCAGCCCGGAGGAGCAATCCCACCTCCAAGGAGCAGTGGCTCCATGGGCACAGGAGGGCCTAGAGGAGCTATTCCACGTTCAAGGTCAGAAGGGGTGGCTGTGAGGAGATATCCCTCATCCAAGGTAAGGAGCAGCGGCTGCAGTTTGTTGGAGCAGCCGTGAAGAGATACCCCACGTCCAAGGTAAGAGAAACTCAAGTAAGATGGTAGGTGTTGCAAGAGGGCATCAGAGGGCAGACACACTGAAACCATACTCACAGAAGACTAGTCAATCTAAAAACACTAGGACCACAGCCTTGTTTAACTCAATGAAACTAAGCCATGCCAGTGGGGCCATCCAAGATGGGCGGGTCACGGTGGAGAGGTCTGACAGAATGTGGTCCACTGGAGAAGGGAATGGCAAACCACTTCAGTATTCTTGCCTTGAGAACCCCCATGAACAGTATGAAAAGGCAAAATGATAGGATACTCAAAGAGAAACTCCCCAGGTCAGTAGGGGCCCAATATGCTACTGGAGATCAGTGGAAAAATAACTACAGAAAGAATGAAGGGATGGAGCCAAAGCAAAAAACAATACCCAGTTGTTGAGGTGAATGGTGATAGAAGCAAGGTCCAATGCTGTAAAGAGCAATATTGCATAGGAACCTGGAATGTCAGGTCCATAAACCAAGGCAAATTGGAAGTGGTCAAACAAGAGATGGCAAGAGTGACCGTCGACATTCTAGGAATCAGTGAACTAAAATGAACTGGATTGGGTGAATTTAACTCAGATGACCATTATATCTAATACTGTGGGCAGGAATCCCTCAGAAGAAATGGAGTAGCCATCATGGTCAACAAAAGAGTTCGAAATGCAGTACTTGGATGCAATCTCAAAAATGACAGAATTATTTCTATTCGTTTCCAAGGCAAACCATTCAATATCACAGTAATCCAAGCCTATGCCCCAACCAGTAACACTGAAGAAGCTGAAGTTGAACAGTTCTATGAAGACCTACAAGACCTTTTAGAACTAACACCCATAAAAAGATGTCCTTTTTATTATAGGGGACTGGAATGCAAAAGTAGGAAGTCAAGAAACACCTGGAGTAACAGGCAAATTTGGCCCTGGAATACGGAATGAGGCAGCACAAAGACTAATAGAGTTTTGCCAAGAAAATGCACTGGTCATAGCAAGCACCCTCTTTCAACAACATAAGAGAAGGCCCTACACATGGACATCACCAGATGGCCAACACCAAAATCAGATTAATTATGTTCTTTGCAGCCAAAGATGGAGAAACTCTATACAGACAACAAAAACAAGACCAGGAGCTGACTGTGGCTCACATCATGAACTCCTTATTGCCAAAATCAGACTTAAATTGAAGAAAGTAGGGAAAACCACTAGACCATTCAGGTATGACCTAAATCAAATCCCTTATGATTATACAGTGGAAGTGAGAAATAGATTTAGGGGCCTAGATCTGATAGATAGAGTGCCTGATGAACTATGGACTGAGGTTTGTGACGTTGTACAGGAGACAGGAATCAAGACCATCCCCATGGAAAAGAAATGCAAAAAAGCAAAATGGCTGTACGGGGAGGCCTTACAAATAGCTGTGAAAAGAAGAGAAGTGAAATGCAAAGGAGAAAAGGATAGATATAAGCATCTGAAGGCAGAGTTCCAAAGAATAGCAAGAAGAGATAAAGCCTCCTTCAGCGATCAATGCAAAGAAATAGAGGAAAACAACAGAATGGGAAAGACTAGGGATCTCTTCAAGAAAATTAGAGATACCAAGGGAACATTTCATGCAAAGATGGGCTTGATAAAGGACAGAAATGGTATGGACCTAACAGAAGCAGAAGATATTAAGAAGAGGTGGCAAGAATACACAGAAGAACTGTACAAAAAATATCTTCACGATCCAGATAATCACGATGGTGTAATCACTCACCTAGAGCCAGACACCCTGGAATGTGAAGTCAAGTGGGCCTTAGAAATATCACTATGAACAAAGCTAGTGGAGGTGATGGAATTCCAGTTGAGCTATTCCAAATCCTGAAAGATGATGCTGTGAAAGTGCTGCACTCAATATGCCAGCAAATTTGGAAAACTCAACAGTGGCCACAGGACTGGAAAAGGTCAGTGTTCATTCCAATCCCAAAGAAAGGCAATGCCAAAGAATGCTCAAACTACAGCACAATTGCACTCATCTCACATGCTAGTAAAGTAATGCTCAAAATTCTCCAAGCCAGGCGTCAGCAATATGTGAACCATAAACTTCCTGATGTTCAAGCTGGTTTTAGAAAAGGCAGAGGAACCAGAGACCAAATTGCCAACATCCGCTGCATCATGGAAAAAGCAAGAGAGTTCCAGAAAAACATCTATTTCTGCTTTATTGACTATGCCAAAGCCTTTGACTATGTGGATCACAAGAAACTGTGGAAAATTCTGAAAGAGATGGGAATACCAGACCACCTGACCTGCCTCTTGAGAAATTTGTATGCAGGTCAGGAAGCAACAGTTAGAACTGGTCATGGAACAACAGACTCGTTCCAAATAGGAAAAGGAGTACGTCAAGGCTGTATATTGTCCCTGCTTATTTAACTTGTATGCAGAGTACATCATGAGAAACGCTGGGCTGGAAGAAGCACATGCTAGAATCAAGATTGCCAGGAGAAATATCAATAACCTCAGATATGCAGATGACACCTCCCTTTTGGCAGAAAGTGAAGAGGAACTAAAAAGCCTCTTGATGAAAGTGAAAGTGGAGAGTGAAAAGGTTGGCTTAAAGATCAACATTCAGAAAATGAAGATCATGGCATCCGGTCCCATCACTTCATGGGAAATAGACGGGGAAACAGTGGAAACAGTGTCAGACTTTATTTTTTGGGGCTCCAAAATCACTGCAGATGGTGACTGCAGCCATGAAATTAAAAGATGCTTACTCCTTGGAAGAAAAGTTATGCTATCAACCTAGATAGCATATTCAAAAGCAGAGACATTACTTTGCCAACAAAGGTCTGTCTAGTCAAGGCTATGGTTTTTCCAGTGGTCATGTATGGATGTGAGGGTTGGACAGTAAAGAAGGCTGAGAGCCAAAGAATTGATGCTTTTGAAATGTAGTGTTGAAGAAGACTCTTGAGAGTCCCTTGGACTGCAAGGAGATCCAACCAATGAGATTTCAGAATCTCATTCTGAAAGATCCAATCCAATGAGATTTCAGAATCTCATTCTGAAAGAGATCAGCCCTGGGATTTCTTTGGAAGGAATGATGCTAAAGCTGAAACTCCAGTACTTTGTCCACGTCATGGAAGAGTTGATTCATTGGAGAAGATTCTGATGCTGGGAGGGATTGGGGGCAAGAGGAGAAGGGGACGACAGAGGATGAGATGGCTGGATGGCATCACTGACTCGATGGACATGAGTCTGAGTGAACTCTGGGAGTTGGTGATGGACAGGGAGGCCTGGCGTGCTGCGATTCATGGGGTCGCAAAGAGTTGGACGTGACTGAGGGAGTGAACTGAACTAAACGGAACCACAGTATCTTAGTAAAATATCTCCTTGATATTCAGAGTAGGATCCACCCTAAGTTGCTTGTGACTGTTTTATACCACTGTCGTATTTAATTTCCCAAATACAGTTGTCCCTTGAACAAATTGGCAGTCAACAAGGCTATAATTTATAGTCTTCCCTCTTTATCCAGAGTTCTTCCACATCCACAGAGTTAATGAACCAGGAATAGTGTGGATCTATAGTATTTATCAGGAGAAGGCAATGGCAACCCACTCCAGTACTCTTGCTTGGAAAATCCCATGGACAAAAGAGCCTGGTAGGCTGCCGTCCATGGGGTCGCTAAGAGTTGGACAAGACTAAGCGACTTCACTTTCACGCTTTGGAGAAGGAAATGGCAACCCACTCCAGTGTTCTTGCCTGGAGAATCCCAGGGACGGCAGAGCCTGGTGGGGTGCCATCTGTGGGGTTGACAGAGTCAGACACAACTAAAGTAACTCAGTAGTATAGTATTTATCACAAAAAGATATCAGCATATAAGTAGCCCAGTCCACTTCAAACTCAACTTGTTCAAAGGTCAACTGCAAAATGTGTTTGAGATCATGATCAGAGAATTGATGGTTCCTTAAGATCAGGAATGAGATAAGTGACTAGATCTGAACTAGTTCTAAAGGTACCTTACTTAAAGTGATGCCTCAGTAAAATCAAAATGTTAAATGTGTAAATTCCAAGGGCATTTTGTACTTGCTTTATATAAAACTTTTCATCAACCACATTAGAGGGAATTTTTTTCAGTTCAGAAATCTGAGTTCTATATACACAAATGTATACATATATTTCAGTTTTTAAAGCAACTGTAGTTTGCCCCTTTAAAAATAAGATTCTTTATAAGGTAAAATATTAACTTTGAGTTTAATCTACAGTTTAATTTTTAGAGACTATTACTCTAGCTCTTTGGCTTAGCATTGAGGTCTTTCCCTACATCTGGCACACTGAGTTTTTTGTCATAACTCTCAATGAACCCCAAATCTTTGTCAAAGTCATTTCTTACTCTAAGTAAATAAATAAGAACTCATGCCCTCCTATCGTTATTGTGTTTTTCCATACCATATCTTTACCTTATCTTGGACTACTGAAATTCTTTTCATCTTTCAAGACTCACATCAAATCCAAGCTTTTCTATAGACTGTTCCTACAGTATCCAGAGTAAGAGACCAGTTGAGGTCCCTACCTAAACAGAACTATAGTCATGTGGTAATCAAACTACTTACCTCAATTGCAATTACCATTCCACCCCCTGTGCTGTGCTTAGTTGCTCAATCATGTCTGACTCTTTGAAACTCCATGGACTGTAGCCCTCCAGACCCTTCTGTCCATGGGGACTCTCCAGGCAATGTCGGGAGCCGCCGTGGACAGGCACTCCACTCGTGACAAAGGTCATGAGGAAGGAGGCTCACAAAACGCAATGGCGAGATCAAGCCTTCAGGAGGGCCCCCGGATATTCTTGAGCATCTACCCCAAAAAACCAGAGTCTGCCTACTTTACTGCTTTGTGCTCTCACCTCTGACTTTACTGGGGGCTGTCCCCTACCACCGTCTCGCTCTCTCTAATAAAAAATTAACTTACAGCTCCAATTAATAACGTTCCTGGGCATTAGGAGTGTTCAAATCCAAACCCCTCAGATAGCCCTCTAACTGGCCTGACAAGATTACCCGGACACCTATAGCTATGCATATGATTGTTTACAGTCTCTCAGCCTTGAGAGGCAGGGGAAGCTTAAGATATTCAAATAGCTTAGAGCCTCTCAAAGAGTTAAAAACTGTCAGAATAACAACTAGTTCATTAATGAGCCAATGCTTTTTGCCAAGTTTTCACATCCCCCGTTTTGTATCCTTGAATGTGTATAGTTGGTTTGTAGAAAAAATAAGTAGTGGCCTTGGTGCTAGTAACTTTAGACCCTTAAGGTAGTAAATTCTTTTCTTTGTTGTAAACCCATTGCGCCTCCCCCTATAGGAATGCAAGTTTATCTAACACCTGCAGGTAGAGATGGCGCCAAACTTTAAAATAATTACTCTTAGAGAAAATAAGTCTTGCGGTTGACAAAACTTTGTCAAGAGTCATAAAGTGTTAATAGGCCTTCTGGCCAGAAGATGATGTAAATCACCTGAACCATTTGAACGTGATAAATTTGCAGGAAAGAAACCCTGGTTTTTGATAAGGATTAAAGACTACTGGCTTTGCATGATTTCACATCCCCTATTATCCTCTATGTGTAACTTAGGGTATAAAAGCCCCTGTTGAAAATAAAGCTATGGGCCTTGCTCACCAGAGCTTGGTCTCCCCATGTCATTCTCTCTCTCAATTTCCATTTCCGGCTGAAGTCTCCATCTGGAGCGTGGAACTCACCAAGCTTGCTAATCATGCCTGGGCTTCTAAGACCCACTCGAGAAAGTGCCTACGGTGGGGCACTTTCCGCTATTCGAGCGGGCGCCTGTGGCCCAAGCAAGTGGTGCAAACTTCTTGTTTTGAAGTTTTATTGGTCTCCCGCGTACACCAAGCTACTCAGCCTCTTTCCTCTTCTAAATATTCTGAGCTATACTGAGCTATCCTTTAAATACTCTCAAAGTCTCTAATTGATATGCAAATGAGTCGCCGACACCGTCCACCCTCCGAAGACCCTAGATCAGCCGGGCCTGGTCCCCGGCAAGGCAAGAATACTGGAGTCGGTTGCCATGCCCACTTCCAGGGGATCTTTTCAACCCGGGGATCAAACCCACGTCTCCTGAATTACAGGTGGATTCTAAAGCATCTGAGCCACCAGGGAAGCCCAGGAATACTGGAGTGGGTAGCCTATACCTTCTCCAGGGGATCTTCCCTACCCAGGAATCAAACCAGGGTCTCCTGCATTGTAGGTGGATTCCTTACCAGCTGAGCTACAAGGGAAGCCCTTCCACCCCCTAATAGATCTAACTCCTTCTTAAAAGAGACATTTTGCCTTATTAATTTTGGCATATAGTCAAGTACCTTGCATAAGGCAAGTTGTCAATAACTTTGCTGAATGCATTTTATATATTCAATAGAACAGTCCATTTCTATCATCTTGACTAAGTAAGCGGATACCTACCCAGCCAGTGAATCACTATGGCGTCTAATGCAGCAACGTATGTCAAAACCAGATTGCTCTCCAACATTTGATGAATGATTAATTTTTAATATTTTTCCTATATATACATGATGCTGTCTTTTCTATCTCATTACTATAATACCATGAATAGTAAATAGTTTTTATTTTATAGAATATAAACTTTTAAATTTGTATTATTTTAATTTTCATATTCTAAAGTGGTAGGAAATTTCTGAGAGCTGCCCTAATACCTGCTACCTCACCTAAGGTCAGCAAACCCAGGGGACTGTGATAAAAATGTAGGTAGATTCACATCTACTCATAAAATAATTACAGCAAAACCGTAAAACAATAAAAAAAGTGATGCCAAAGACATCATAGTCCTTTACCAAAACCTAATCTATCAGGCACATTATTCTCTTGGGGTCTTACTTTCTGCTAAAGCTAATCCAATAAGCCAAATCACTAAATCAAGTTAAGATATTAATGACTTAATGTTTTTCTAGCTCCAAATGGCATCTCAATAGACTACTTCTATAATTTATCTTCTTTTCACCAATCAAGAGGATTATTTAGGGGCTTTACAAGTTGTGAATTATTCTAAATGGCCAATACAGAATATCCCATAATTTTTTATTGACATTTAAATTTTAAAAAATATATATTTTGTTTTGAAGACAAAAAATAAAACTGCAGTATTTACCTCTGTGGGCTAGGGTCAAATCTGGAAAGACTCCGACAAATAAAATAAAATTGTTCAGTCTTTCCGTCCTGTCTGTTTGGGACCCCATGGACTATAGCACGCCAGGCTTCCCTATTTCTCACTATTTCTCAGAGTTTGCTCAACCTCATGTCCAGTGAGTCAGTAACTCCATCCAACCATCTCATCCTCTGTCACCCCCTTTTCCTCCTGTCCTGTGTTTTTCCCCGCATGAGTCTTTCCCAATGAGTTGGCTCTTCACATTAGGTGGCCAAAATACTGGAGCTTCAGCTTCAGTATCAATCCTTCCAATGAATATTCAGGTTTGATTTCCTTTGGAGAAGGAAATGGCAACCCACTCAGTATTCTTTCCTGGAAAATCAAATGGACAGAGGAGCCTGGTGGGTTACAGACCATGGGGTCACAAAGAGTCAGACACGGCTGAGCAACTTCACTTTCACTTTTCCTTTAGGATTGATTGGTTTGATCTCCTTTCTGTCCAAGGGACACTCAAGAGTCTTCTCCAGCACCACAATTCAAAAGCATTAATTCTTTGGTGCTCAGCCTTCTTTATGGTCCAACTGTCATATTTATACATGATTACTGGAAAAACAGTATCTTTGACTATGTGCACCACTGTTGGCAAAGTGATGTCTCTGCTTTTTAATACAGTCTAGATTTGTCATAGCTTTTCTTTTCAAGGAGCAAGCATCTTTTAATTTTGTGGCTGCAATGACCATCCACAGTGATTTTGGAGCCCAAGAAAATAGTTTGCCACAGTCTCCACTTTTTCCCTTTCTATTTGCCATGAAGTGATGGAACTGGATGCCATGATCTTAGTTATTTGAAAGTTGAGTTTCACACCAGTTTTTTCACTCTCCTCTTTCACTTTCATCAAGAGGCTCTTTGATGCCATTAGGGGGGTGTCACCTATATATCTGAGATTATTTATAGTTCTCCCAGAAATTTGGATTTCAGCTTGGGATTCATCCAGCCCAGCATTTTGCATGGTGTACTCTGCATATAAGTTAAATAAGCAGGGTGTCAGCATACAGCCTTAATATACATCTTTCCCAGTTTTGAACCCGTTCATTGTTTAATTTCTGGTTCTAACTCTTGCTTCCTGACCTGCATACAGGTTACTCAGGAGGCAGTAAGGCAGTAAAGGATTCCCATCTCTTTCATAATTTTCCACCATTTGTTGTGATCCACACAGTCAAAGGCTTTAGTGTAGTCAATGAAGCAGAAGTGCACATCTTTCTGGATTTCTCTTCCTTTTTCTCTGATCCAGCGGATATTGGCAATTTGATCTCTGGTTCCTTTGCCTTTTCTAAATTCAACTCATACATCTGTGAGTTCTTGGTTTATGTGCTGTTGAAGCCTAGCTTGAAAGATTTTTAGCATTATTTTGCTAGCATGTGAAATACGTGCAATTGTGCAGTAGTTTGAACATCCTTTGGCATTGCCCTTCTTTGGGATTGAAATGAAAACTGACCTTTTCCAGTCCTGTGCCCACTGCTGAGTTTTCCAAATTTGCTGGCATACTAAGTGTAGCACTTTAACAGCATCATCTTTTAAATTTGAAACAGCTCAGCTGGAATTCTATTACTTCCACTAGCTTTGTTTGTAGTGATGCTTTCTAAGGCCCACTTTACTTAACACTCCGGGATGTCTGGCTCTACATGAATAATCACACCATCGTGGTTATCCAGGTCTTTAAGATCTTTTTTGTACAGTTCTCTGTGTATTCTTGCCACCTCTTCTTAATCTCTTCTATTTCTGCTAGATCCTTACTATTTCTGTCCTTTATTGTGTCCACCTTTGCCTTAAATGTTCCCTCATATCTCCAATTTTCTTAAAGAGATCACTAGTTTTTCCCATTCTATTGTTTTCCTCTGTTTATTTGAATTATTCACTTAAGAAGTCTTTCTTGTCTCTCCTTGCTATTCTTTGGAATTCTGCATTCAGATTGGTATATCTTTTCCATTCTCCTTTGCCTTTTGCTTCTCTTCTTTTCTTCTCTTGTATAAATTTTGAGGGGCTTAGTATTTTAGACTTTGAATTTGAAAATTAATATCCATCTATGTAAAGTCCCAGAAAGAGCAACGTGAAAGTCATAATTTGTCTTCTTAAAAAGTTTTAGATATATACTTTGCTTCCCCAGGTCCAAAGAAAAGGAAAAAAAAATCAAGAACTTGATAACATGTGTTCCCCATCCTGAACCCCCCTCGTGTATACCCAAGGTGGATGCATGTTGATGTATGGTAAAACCAATACAATATTGTAAAGTAAAAAAAAAAAAAAAAAAAAAAAAAAAGAACTTTTTCAGAATTAACTCAAGCTAATAAGGATACAGAAGGAAAAAGGCACAAGTATAGTGATTACAGGGAAACTGGTTACTATCTTCCTAATTGTCATCCACATTCTGGTACCCCACAAAATACAGAATAAATTTAAATATAAACATAACCAGAAATTTGGAGAACATCAAATACATACTATATAAGAGTAAAAGGACTTTACAGTGTTTTGAGTCAAAACATCTAGTTCTTGGGATCAAAAAAGCAATAAATGAAACCAAACTTTCAACTTATTTTTTCCTTAAAAATACTTCCATTTGTTTTTTGAATTAAGATATTAGTCAAACAGAGGTTTTAATGTGTAGAACACATCTGATAACAAGTTATTTCAGTAATGAAACATAACTAATACAGATTACAATAAATGTAGGAGCTACATTTTTATGTAATGAAAAGAATTACAAAATATAATTACTATAACATATCAAATTATGTTCAACATACTTTAAGCTGTTTTCCTAACAAATAAGGGTGTCCTTCCATTTATCACATCCATCATTGGCTTTACCAGAGTTCACCAGGATCATATAACACAATTTATTGTTGATTCTAAATCATGTGAATTTTACTATATAAGTTGCCTACTGGTAGCAGACTGAATAGTGGCCTCGAAAATGTATGTGCAAGTCCTAAACTCTGATACTTGTGAATGTGATCTTATTTGGAAACAGAGTCTTTGAATCTTGATACGAGATTATGCGAATTTAGGGTGGACCCTGCATCCAGTCATGAGTGCCCATACAAGAGAGACAGAAAAAGAGAACAGATTCTGACATGTGAAGCCAATGAAATATTGGAGCAATGCATGTATGAGCCAAAGACTGCCAAGAGCTACCTGAGCTGAAGCGACCAGATTCTAGAAAAGAGGCATGGGACAGACTGATTTTTCCCTCTAGGCCTCCAGAAGGATTAACCCTAACATCTTGGTTTCACACTTCTGGTTTCCAGAACTATGAGGGAATACATTTCTGTTGTTTTTAAGCCATCCAATTTATGATAATTTGTATAATAGTCCCGGAGAAGGCAATGGCAACCCACTCCAGTACTCTTGCCTGGCAGATCCCATGGACTGAGGAGCCTGGTAGGCTCCAGTCCATGGGGTTGTGAAGAGTCGGACACAACTGAGAGACTTCACTTTCGCTTTTCACTTTCATGCACTGGAAAAGGAAATGGCAACCCACTCCAGTGTTCTTGCCTGGAGAATCCCAGGGATGGGGGAGCCTGGTGGGCTGCCCGGCTCTGGGGTCGCACAGAGTCGGACACAACTGAATGACTTAGCAGCAGCAGCAGTATAATAGTCTTAAGAAACTAATATAATAAAATAGAACAAGAGTGGAAAAATAAAAATATCAATGATTTTAAAATTAATTTTAATTTTCTTTACCAAAATCCACTCATTTGAAAATTTCCATTTTAAGGCTTTGTAAAATTCAGATATATAATAAAATATGCATCATAACATCTAAATATATGCCACTCATAAGAATCACTGGTCTATTTCAAAGGACATTTATTCTCTTGGTAGTTTGCTTTGTGTACAATATTCTAATTATTAAGCATTATGGTCAATCTTGCACTGCTGATTAGAAATATTGCTTTTGTCATTTAGTACCATCAACTAATTATGAAACTATAAAAAAAAATTGAGTAAATCCAACTGGAAATGACAAAAAACTGTTAAAACTAAATCTATAATTGAACAGGGATACAGAAGATCTAAGTTCCATTCCTTGCTCTGCCATTCAAAAGTCATATGAACATGGAACTAACTAAATCTCAATTTCTTTATTTGTAAAGTGAACCTGACAAAATTTGCCCATCTATCTTCTTAATATTCTCTTTGAAACATCAAATGTTATATGAAAATGTTTTACACATTACTTGGACTAGATACTTCAAAATTTTCTTAAAAGTAATGTTTTTTAAACATTACACTGCAAAGAAAGTATATGTGTGAACCAGTATAAGTAACTTTACAAAATTTGAATATGGCTGTCAAAAGCAATGGCTTCTTCAAAAGAAAAAGAAAACAAAACCAGTAGCTTCTTCTAAAGGTGAAAAGGTAATACTTTGATTAACACATTTTAAACCTAGAAATCACTTGGACCTCAAATAAATGTATGTTCACCTTATTCTTGTTAATAAATAAAAAAAGAAATTATGAAAAGGCTGGAGCATTACATGATGTCTCTATTTTTTCATGTTGATCTGGTAAAAGTTTCATATATTGATATTTGTATAAAATATTTATCTTGAACAATTTGAAGATTATGCTGTTATACTAAAAATTACCATATGGGCAGGGTAAAATGGTGTTAATGTAAGTAAACAAAAGGATCCACTAAAGGCAAAAGTAGCTGCATGTAAGTACCATTCTCTAGCTCATAAGTTGTTTCCCACAAGGAAACAACTTAACTTTCTGAAACCACTATATATGAATAGTGGGACTGAACAACTAAAAAGATGGATAGCAAATTGTGGAAAGTAGGTTCTTACCATTGGGATGGGTGGTTATAGAGAAACAAGAGGAGGAGAATAGAATAATCCAGCTGTAAAGCATGGAAGTTGGAGAGAGTACAGACTCATGTTTAGTTTAACACAGATATGGAGAGTTACAGATAGAAATACTTTGGGGCATGTATAGATATACATTAGTGTGCACACATATATTTTCTTGTTCTGTCAGCTGAGAGGGCCTGGAGGCAATGACATCCCAGTAGCAGTAACACACTTAGTGGCTTGATTTTTGTCTCTAATGCCATTCTTTTTTAAAAGGTTCTTGCAGGGTGGCTGATTCTAAGACTGGGACAGGAAATATACAAGATGAGCCAGGAATATCTTGTAGCATGACAGAGTGAGGAAGTAATGCAAAACTACAGATGTATATCAAAGGAGCACAGAAAGCAAATAATAGAGCACTGCTGTTGCTGCTGCTGCTAAGTCACTTCACTTGTGTCTGACTCCATGTGGACCACAGGCTCCCCAGTCCCTGGGATTCTGCAGGCAAGAACACTGGAGAGGGTTGCCATTTCCCTCTCCAATGCATGAAAGTGAAAAATGAAAGTGAAGTCGCTCAATTGTGTCCAACTCTTAGCGATCCCATGGACTGCAGCCTACCAGGCTCCTCCATCCATGGGATTTTGCAGGTGAGAGTACTGGGGTGGGTTGCCATTGCCTTCTCCAATAGAGCACTAATAATGGTTAAAACTGGAAGAATCTGAACAACAAAATAAAGTTGTATTGGATTATAACCCAAAGTATAAAATAAACATTCACGAGTCACTATCGGCACTTTATCACTATGTTCTTCCTCCTAAAATCCTTTAGCCTTAGTCTAATCAAAAGAAAAACATAACACAAGTCTCAGTAAAGGGATATTCTAAAACATACCTGACCAGTATGCTTCAAAACAGTAAAGGTCATTAAAACAAGGAAAATCTAAAAAATTAATAGTCAAGGGTAGCCTAGGAGACAGGATGACTGAATGTAATGTCATATCCTGGATGACAGGAGCAGAAAAGGACATTAGATTAAAAACTAAGAAAAATATGAATCAAATATGGACTTTAATGAACAATATATCAATATTTGCTAACTAATGGTGACACATGTACCATGCTAACATAAGATACTGGAGAAGGAAATGGCAACCCACTCCAGTTTTATCGCCTGGGAAATCTCATGGACAGAGGAGACTTGCAGGCTACAGTCCAAGTGGTCACAAAGAGTCAGACACCACTTAGCAATTAAATAACAACAAAAGGTAACATAATAAAGGGGAAAGTTGGCATGAACGTATATGGGAAGGCCCCGTGCTGCTACTGCTGCTAAGTCGCTTCAGTCGTGTCCGACTCCGTGCGACCCCATAGACGGCAGCCCACCAGGCTCCACTGTCCCTGGGATTCTCCAGGCAAGAATACTGGAGTGGGTTGCCATTTCCTTCTCCAATGCATTAAAGTGAAAAGTGAAAGCGAAGTCGCTCAGTTGTGTCCGACTCTCAGCGACCCCATGGACTGGAGCCCACCAGGATCCTCCGTCCATGGGATTCTCCAGGCAAAAGCACTGGGGTGGGGGTGCCATTGCCCTCCCTGGAAAGGCCCTGTAATATCTTGCAATTTTTCTATAAATACTTGTCCTACTCTGCGACCGCATAGACGGCAGCCCACCAGGCTCCCCCGTCCCTGGGATTCTCCAGGCAAGAACACTGGAGTGGGTTGCCATTTCGTTCTCCAATGCATGAAAGTGAAAAGTGAAAGTGAAGTCACTCAGTCATGTCTGACTCTTAGTGACCCCATGGATTGCAGCCTACTAGGCTCCTCCATCCATGGGATTTTCCAGGCATGAGTACTGGAGTGGCTTGCAATTGCCTTCTCCATAAATACTTGTATTCTAAAAAACTTTTAAAAAATGATCATAGTTATGGTATTCTAGAGAAAGAAGAAGACTATTCTCCTGTTTCAATGACCTCACCTTATATATGAAACAAAGATATGTACTTGCTCAAGGTCACAAAGTTACTGAAATAATTAAACTGAATATTGTACATTGTACAATTGTCCTCTATATTGTACATTGTCCTCTATACTGTGATATCAATTTATTACTAAAGACAAATGTAAACTTCATGTTTTTATTTTTATATTACTTGTTGATAATGCCATTTCAGTAGACCCTATACATAATTCAATGATACTTTATCTGTATGGTATTATTTCAATGGAGTTCATAGAAATGGAAATACTAGTAGATTTAACTAAATAATACTATCTATCACTTATAGAATTCATATTGTGCAGTTTACCTTTTTAATTAGAATATACTGAATATGACCATTTCTAAACATAAATATGCTTTTCTATAATACAGTGATTCCCTAAGGTTAGTTTAGATGTGTATTTTTTGCTTGCCTTACAGTTCTAAACTTGATCCTTGCAATCACTTTGTTGAGCTCACTTATCTCCTTCTTCCTGTATGACCATATTTCTAGTTTCAGCTTTGTTATATATACTGTGTAAGTCTTTAGCAGCCAGTTCCCTTCTTCAATTTTGTTACTTCTGGGAAGCCTTTTTGTTGTGTGAAACAGAGCACCAGAAAAACAGAATTTGGGGGTTCTGCTACTTTTTACCAATGCAATTTGAAATATTATTTGTAACCTTTATGAGCTTTTATGGATTGCAGAGAAAGGCAATGAGATATATGCTAAAGTCTAGATATGTCTTAATTTAGTTTTCCATAGGAAATGAAAGTAAGTAACTAAGCTTATAGAAAGGTTTTTGAAACAATATTTACAGTAGAAATAAATAGCATGACAACCAATAAACATTTATTGATAATTAAACTTTAGAGCCCATAAGATATCCAGCACAATATTAAAGTGCTTTATATCCATTATTATATTAAATCTCTACATTTACTATCATTTCCTTTGACAGTTAAGGCAATCAAGCCCCAGAGAGGTTAAGTAACTTGAACACCTGAGTTTTAGTGCTGAAATTTTCAGGGTATTATTTTTTCAACTTAGAGTAGTTCATTTTTACTAAATTTTAATTTTTCTAGTATGTATAAAAAAGGACTCAGAGAAGACTCTTGAGAGTGCCTTGGACTGCAAGGAGATCCAACCAGTCCATCCTAAAGGAGATCAGTCCTGGGTGTTCACTGGAAGGACTGATGTTGAAGCTGAAACTCCAATACTTTGGCCACCCAATGCAAAGAGCTAACTCATTTGAAAAGACCCTGATGCTGGGAAAGATTGAGGGCAGGAGGAGAAGGGGACAACAGAGGATGCGATGGCTGGATGGCATCACCGACTAATGGACATGGGTTTGGGTGGACTCCGGGAGTTGGTGATGGACAGGGAAGCCTGAGAGCTGCAGTTCATGGGGTCGCAAAGAGTCGGAAAAGACTGAGCAACTGAATTGACTGATTGATTGATAAGAAGGGACATAAAGAAAAATAATCCCCTCCTGACCAAAACAAAACAAAACAAAACCAAACCCAACAAAACGAGGCTCATAGAATCACCACTAATAAGATGCTGTCTCTTCATTAAAAGTAAACTGTATAATTTAGGATGCACTGGCCTGAATGTAATAGAAAACCTATCTTACACTGACTTAAACAACAAAAAGTTTTAATAATAAAACTTTTTATTTTATTTATTTTAGCTGGACATAAAAGATAAAGCCTAGAGGTAGAGTAGCTCTACACTTAATCTGATCAGTGTCTCAAAGAGTCACATGGAATTGAGGAGTTTCCATCTCCCTCTCTATCCTGCAAACTCTTGAATCAGATTCATTCTAAATCTGGTTAATTTTGTGGTCAAATGTAAATGCATTGGTCTTAGGTATAATACGCATAATAATAAAAGGAGTTTAATTTCTTTGTATCTTCTGAGGGGTGAGGAAACTTTTAGGAACTCCTTTCATATCTCATTGGCCAGAAGTGGGTCTAAACCAATCATTGACAAAGGATTGGAATGGCCATGATCAGGCTAGACCAATCATGATTTACCCTGCAAATGGAAATAGATATATCCTTCCCTGAGACTTGTAGGGGAGAAAAAGATCCAAGTAAAATTAGGGTTCTGTCAACAAGCAAGAAAAATAGGCTGGATGTCAAATAGATATCTAGTCATGTCTGCTGCCATCCCATAATCAAAACATTGATGGGGCCAAGGCTGAAAACTGCAGGCTCTAATTCCTACTACTTTTCATTTGCATTATGTTATTTCTGGTTATCAGATGTGACTTTCCAATAAATGGCATATTATTTTCCAAAGCTTATTAAAGGTCTTATCAAAGTTCTAGTGTACTGAGTTTAAAAAAAAAAAAATGGCAACTTACAACATGGTTTAGAATGTGAAGACTGGAGCCTATATTATTTCTAGTCTACTGTTGTAAGTTACATAAATTATCTCATGAGAATAGAAGGTCCCAAGCAGGGTAGGGAAGTTCCCAGAGAATATATAGCCTGCATATATGCTCATCCTAAAGGAAATCATGTATATTCAGTCCTAAAGGAAATCAACCCTGAGTATTCATTGGAAGGACTGATACTGAAGCTGAAGCTCCAATACTTCGGCCACTTGATGCAAAGAGTTGACTCATTAGAAAAGACCCTGATGCTGGGAAAAAAAAATGAAGGCAAAAGGAAAAGGGGGAGCAAAGGAAGAGATGGTTAGATAGCATCACTGACTCAATGCATATTTGAATTTGAGCTAACTCTGGGAGATAGTGGAGGACAAGGGAGCGTGGAGTGCCAGAGTCCATGGGATTGCAAAGCAACATGACTTAGCAACCAAACAACAATATTCTCATAGAGTAAGAAGCACTGTAACAAGATAAATGATCAAGAAAGCTGTTAGTCTGCTTCCTCAGGTTTCTACAAAAATCCTTGGTAAATGTAGCAAATTAAAAAAAAATCAGGTATACCAAAAAGAAATTAACGTGAGCACCATCTTCACTGTGTTCTATTTGTGTGATCCTAGGAATTCCAGTGGAGCTATTCCAAATCCTGAAAGAGGATGCTATGAAAGTGCTGCACTCAATATGCCAGCAAATTTGGAAAACTCAGCAATGGCCACAGGACTGGAAAAGGTCAGTTTTCATTCCAATCCCAAAGAAAGGCAATGTCAAAGAATGCTCAAACTACCGCACAATTGCACTCATCTCACACGCTAGTAAAGTAATGCTCAAAATTCTCCAAGCCAGGCTTCAGCAATAGGTGAACCGTGAACTTCCTGATGTTCAAGCTGGATTTAGAAAAGGCAGAGGAACCAGAGATCAAATTGCCAACATCTGCTGGATCATGGAAAAAGCAAGAGAGTTCCAGAAAAACATCTATTTCTGCTTTATTGACTATGCCAAAGCCTTTGACTGTGTGGATCACAATAAACTGGAAAATTCTGAAAGAGATGGGAATACCACACCACCTGATCTGCCTCTTGAGAAATCTGTATGCAGGTCAGGAAGCAACAGTTAGAACTGGACATGGAACAACAGACTGGTTCCAAATAGGAAAAGGAGTACATCAAGGCTGTATATTGTCACCCTGTTTATTTAACTTATATGCAGAGTACATCATGAGGAATGCTGGACTGGAAGAAACATAAGCTGGAATCAAGATTGCTGGGAGACATATCAATAACCTCAGATATGCAGATGACACCACCCTTAGGGCAGAAAGTGAAGAGGAACTAAAAAGCCTCTTGATGAAAGTGAAAGTGGAGAGTGAAATGGTTGGCTTAAAGCTCAACATTCAGAAAACGAAGATCATGGCATCTGGTCCCATTACTACATGGGAAATAGATGGGGAAACAGTGGAAACAGTGTCAGACTTTACTTTTCTGGGCTCCAAAATCACTGCAGATGGTGACTGCAGCCATGAAATTAAAAGACGCTTACTCCTTGGAAGGAAAGTTATGACCAACCTAGATAGCATATTCAAAAGCAGAGACATTACTTTGCCAACAAAGGTTCGTCTAGTCAAGGCTATGGTCTTTCCTGTGGTCATGTATGGATGTGAGAGTTGGACTGTGAAGAAGGCTGAATGCCAGAGAATTGATGCTTTTGAACTGTGGTGTTGGAGAAGACTCTTGAGAGTCCCTTGGACTGCAAGGAGATCCAACCAGTCCATTCTGAAGATCAGCCCTGGGATTTCTTTGGAAGGAATGATGCTAAAGCTGAAACTCCAGTATTTTGGCCACCTCATGGGAAGAGTTGACTCATTGGAGAAGACTCTGATGCTGGGAGGGATTGGGGGCAGGAGGAGAAGGGGACGACAGAGGATGAGATGGCTGGATGGCATCACTGACTCGATGGATGTGAGTCTGAGTGACCTCCGGGAGTTGGTGATGGACAGGGAGGCCTGGCATGCTGTGGTTCATGGGGTCGCAAAGAGTCGGACACGACTGAGCGACTGATCTGATCTGATCTCACTTTTATGGTACCCATTAGTGAAATGTATGAGATGAGTAATGCACACTGTTTTTCTTCTTTATACTTCTCCTGTAGAGATTCTTCTTAGAGCTTCAGGCATATTTGAGGTACTTATTATGTATCATTTGCTATGCCAAGTCAGGTAAGAAAAGTGTTTGAACCCAATATATGAAAACCATGGTGACTCTGAAAAGTCTGAAAAAACATGTATATAAAGGAAAGAGAGAAAAAGGCTCAACTAGGATCAGAGTTGGTTTTTTTTTTTTTTTTTTTTTCAGTTTTCTCATTGTTTTATTGATAAGGATCAGAGTTAATAATGTTCAGTAGAAATACCTGGAATGTGAAATCTGTAGAAATGGATCGACTCTGCTGACAGCATCCTTGACTTAACTAATTGCATCCAATATCTCTCTGTGAATGTTGGCTGCAAATACCTTGGTATGTATTATGGTCACTTTTATGTGTGAACTTGGCTGGGCTATACTGCCAGATATTAGGTCAAACATTATACTGGATATTTCTGTGAAGGTGTTTTTTGGATGAGATTAACATTTAAACTGGTAGACTTTGAAGAAGCAGACTACTCTCTGTAATGTGGGCAAACCTCTTGCTAAAGCTGAAAACCTTATTAGAAAAAGACTGACCTCCCTTCCTCTCTCCTTTTATCTGCCCACCCCACCCCCCAACTCCCAACAAAACAAGAGTGAATTCTGCCAGGAGCTACCTTTGGACTCAAACTGAAACTTCTATGAGGTTCCCAGCCTGCTGGCCTGTCCCTTGTGATTTGAGGTTCATCAAACCAGAATCATGTAAGTCAATTCACCAATTCCTTAAAACACACACACACACTCACTAATACTTGTGTGTGTGTGTGTGTGTGTGTGTGTGTGTGTGTATACACACACACAAACTCATGCATGCATGCTCAGTTGCTCCAGTTATCTCTGACTGTGACCCTATGGACTATAGCCCATGAGGCTCCTCTGTCCGTGGAATTCTCCAGGCAAGAATATTGGGGTGGGTTGCATGCCCTCTTCTAGGGGATCCTCCCAACGCAGTGATCAAATCCACATCTCCTGCATTGCAAGCAGATTTTTTACCCATTGAGCCACCTGGGAAGCCCATATACATATATGGGGTATATCTCATTGGTTCTGTTTCTCTGGAGAATCCTAAGAAAGTATGTATCCTGAGCCTCACAATGTAATGGAAAGACATACAATGAAAACAGAAGACTTCCTTTCAGCTGGGGTCAGCCTTTTTCTAATTCTTTGCTAAGTTTCCTTGGTTGCCCCTTATTTGCTCTACTCCTCTGGGCTTCCATTTTCTGTATTTAATATATGGTGGTAATCACATCTTTTTGCACTGATCGCTGAGGAAGGCTTTCTTTTCTCTCCTTGCTATTCTTTGGAACTCTGCATTCAGATGCTTATATCTTTCCTTTTATCCTTTGCTTTTCCCTTCTCTTCTTTTCACAGCTATTTGTAAGGCTTCCCCAGACAGCCATTTTGCTTTTTTGCATTTCTTTTCCATGGTGATGGTCTTGATCCCTGTCTCCTGTACAATGTCACAAACCTCAGTCCATAGTTCATCAGGCACTCTATCTATCAGATCTAGTCCCTTAAATCTGTTTCTCACTTCCACTGTATAATCATAAGGGATTTGATTTAGGTCATACCTGAATGGTCTAGTGGTTTTCCCTACTTTCTTCAATTTAAGTCTGAATATGGTAATAAGGAGTTCATGACTTTATTTTTTGGGGCTCCAAAATCACAGCAGATGGTGATTGCAGCCATGAAATTAAAAGATGTTTACTCTTTGGAAGGAGGGTTATGACCAACCTAGATAGCATATTCAAAAGCAGAGACATTATTTTGCCAACTAAGGTCCGTCTAGTCAAGGCTATGGTTTTTCCAGTAGTCATGTATGGATGTGAGAGTTGGACTGTGATGAAGGCTGAGCACCGAAGAATTGATGCCTTTGAACTGTGGTGTTGGAGAAGACTCTTGAGAGTCCCTTGGACTGCAAGAAGATCCAACCAGTCCATTCTAAAGGAGATCAGCCCTGGGTGTTCTTTGGAAGTAGTGATGCTAAAGCTGAAACTCCAGTACTTTGGCCACCTCATGCGAAGAGTTGATTCATTGGAAAAGACTCTGATGCTGGGAGGGACTGGGGGCAGAAGGAGAAGGGGACAACAGAGGATGGGATGGCTGAATGGCATCACCAACTTGATGGATGTGAGTTTGAGTGAACTCTGGGAGTTGGTTATGGATAGTGAAGCCTGGCATGCTGCAATTCATGGGGTCACAAAGAGTTGGACATGACTGAGCGACTGAACTGAACTGAATCACATCTCCCTTACAAGATAGCTACGGATGTCAACATATGTGAAAGTTATTTTCTAATTGCAAAGTATAATATTTGTTATCATAGTTATTCTTACCATGTTAAGCATCTGTATTCATATGCTTGTTAGAAGAAAAATTAGTTGTTGCATGGAGACAAAGTGGTCTCTCCCTAGAGAAACATAGCCTATGCCTCAAAAATCTAAACCTGTCTTTTGGAAAATGCCTAGGAAAAAAATTCTAATACAAGGAAATAACTCATAAGTTCTGACAATAACAAGTCTGCCCTCATGTCAACCATACATCAATTTACTGTTCAAGAAAGCTTTTGTAAAAGATTTTAAAAAAGAATATGCTCAGTTGTGTCTGACTCTTTGTGACCCTGAGGAGGACAGCCTGCCAGGCTCCTCTGTCCATGGAATTCTCAAGGCAAGAATAATGATGTGGGTTGCTTTTCCCGGGGATCTTCCCGACCCAGGGACTGCAGGCAGATTCTTTACCCTGGGAAGCTTCCCTTACCAGGGAAGCCCTTTGTAAAAATTACCAGTCCTAAAATATACTACTACTGTGTTTGCTCAAGATATTTGGCATCACTATTGAATAGATATTCCAAATTATTTAAACTGGATCAAAACATGCTTCCTGGTATTTCCCCATAGATTACATCCTTGAAAGTTTAGTTTCTGGATCATGGGTAAATGAAGCTTAGTAACCTGACACTGAATAGCAACTGAATAGGAAAAACTCACACTTCATTAAAAAGCTGCAATTTAGTTAACTGTGGCTAAACACATCTTTCCGGGTATGCATAAGTAGAAGGGACAACCCATTCAGATTTAAATCTATTCAAGTAATACATTAACAGAATTTTGCTCCTTAAATCAATTTACCTCACACATAAAAATTTCATTTAGTAGTTGTGAACATTCCCTCACAGAATATTCTATTGTGATTTTTTTTTCTGTCAAGTCTTCCTTGCTTGTTCTCTCCCTATTTCTATGATTGTGATAAAAATAAGTTCACTGAGTCACAAAAGTATTAATATTTGCAAAGGTGCAAATTACAAAGAAAGTGATCAAACTGCTTTACAATAATATGTGATACTGTTTCATTTAATACCTTAGTAGTTTATGTTGAAGTTAGAGGTAAATAGGTAAGTCAGTCTAGCAGCGTGTCCCCCAGACATCTCTTCTTAGCATCATCCCACACTCCCTCTAAAATCCAGCCACTTGAAGATTTTAAGTCCATAACCTTTTTTCAGTCAATAGCAATTTACTGACTATTTATTACAGGTCAGGCATTTTCCTAGATGCTGGAGACATTGTGTTTGATGCTGGGATTCAAATTAAATCTTGAAGATATATTATTTAAATTATACCTAGTGGAACCAGTTTCACTTAATGAACATTTTTATTTATGGTGGAAGGAGACAAAGGATAGAAGAGGTGGGAAAGACAGTAAGTTGTTCTTCCTTGTAAAGACTCAGAGAACCAAACTATTTAGTTTAGAAAATCAATTGTAATCTGTAATCTCTACACCTTTGCATGTGAATTTTTTGAAATTTTAATCCTCAAAAACAATTTAAGTTTTTTAAACTTATGACTATGTCTTCAAAATATATTTATTGAGTAAATATATCAGTTAAGCCGCAATTAGTACAGAAATTACAGATCCTTCCCCTAAATCTAATGACCTTCATGTCTCAATTCCTTTCATTCCTTCATTTATTAATTCAACAATTATGTATTAAGCACCTATACCTGTATCTTGAAAGTAGAATTAAATTCTCAACTTTTTCTTCTTATGAAAATATGTCTGGATGTGAATTAATTAATGAACAAGGTCATCAATACCTGATATTGAAATATTTATTATTTTCAATATACTCTATAAATGACTTAGCTTTTAAATACTCATCATATATCACCTATTTACCTCCTCCACCACCTATTTAGAGTATAAGCCCCATGAAGACAGACACTTTTTACTATTTTGCTCAATGTTTATCCTAAGTTCTTAACATAGATCTGGTATATAATAACAACTGAATATATATTTGTTGCATAAATAAAATAATAAATTAATAAATATACAGAAAAAAACCTCTGGTTTGCAGGTTAAAGCCCTGGATTCAAGTCCAGGTTGGGAAACTCTGATAGTGCCACTCCACAGAGTTTTGCAAATATTAAATAAGGCAACGTTTGTATAAGCAAATTGGGAAACACTGACCAAGGGTAAGGAATTATCAGTTAATATTTAATCAGGAAAACATAGTGTTATAATAATGCTGATAAAAGAAAACAGTAGTATTTATTACACTTTATTTTTCAGTTTTATAAGATAGTCAATGAAAATTGAAGTCCATATCTGACATTAATCTGCCTACGTCGCCAACACACCAAGGGACTGACGGCAGACTGTTGTTCCCGATCCACTGTAACCAGTTCTGTGTAGTTCACGTGCAGCTCTTACACCGGTGAAAGGCGGGAAGAGGAGTGCTGCTCATGGTCTAACCACATATTCCATAGCCTAATTCAAACATGTTTTTGTGGGTGAATTCCATTTGCATTCTCCAAATCAGTATGAGGAAAAAAATTTTAAGTAAGTTGTATTTCCAGATGGGAATGTAAGTGGTTCAGCTTTTAGCTAAACCTGGTGACAATTTCCCCACAAATCAAAAGATTGACTTCCTGGTCATCAGAGTTAAAAGGTTTGTTCCAATTAAAGCTGTAAATGTAGATAGACTCACCACTTATTTATAAAACAGGTTATCTTTCTGAGACAATTTACTAGATCTTATTGTTTTCATCCAGTGATTAACAGTAAGGGCTCTAGAATCAAATGGCTGGTGTTTTTGTTCTGTTTTCACCATTTAATATGCTGTGTAGTCCTGAGCAAGTTACTTAACCTCTCTGGGTTTTTCTTTTGAAATTCCTAATTGGTACTAATACTGGCATTGCTGTGAAGAGTGAATACAATAATCCTAATAAAGTAGTTAGAATAATGCTTGACACAAATGTGCAGTGTGGTGTGGTGGTTGCCGTGCATGTGTGCTCAGTCGTGTCCAACTTTTTGGGTCTCCATGGACTGCAGCTCTCCAGGCACAAGTGAAGTGCTCTTATTATGAAAAAGAACTTGCCTCAGAACAGAAAACAAAAAGTCCTTGCCTTAAAGTACCTGGAGAGTCCTTCTCTTAGAGACAGACCCACAGGTATTATTGTTCCTTTATGTGTGATTTAGGATAATTACTTACAAGAGTCAAGTACAAGGTAATTAAATCACATAATCTCCTCTATATGAGACAGTTTAATAGCCTGAGTGGGCAATCACTTATTGAATATACTATTAAATATATATTTTAAGTAAAAGTGTGCTCAGCAGCAAGTTAAATAAAATTTACTGGAAACTTAAGTGGTATAATTGTAGCTAAAGATTTCCAAAATGGGAAAATGATGTGATATTTGTACAAATTTCATAATATACCAAAGATATGATAAAAGTGCCATGTGGTAGAGTTAATTGCTATTGGAATGAGTAATGTGGTACATCATTTCACCACACCTGGCATGGAGTGAAGCCAGCAGAGGTTAAACTTTCCTATGCAGGTAATGCCTGGTACACCATAAGAGGAAGAACACTAAGCTAAGGAAAATAATGTAAAGTTAGTAGCTAAAATAGAGTAATTGTTATTGTTGTTTAGTCACTAAATCATGTCTGACTCTTTTGTGATCCCATGGACTGTAGCCCACCAGACTCCTATCTCCATGGGATTTCCCAGGCAAGAATCTAGAGTGGGTTGCCATTTCCTTCTCCAGTGGATCTTTCCCACCCAGGGATAGAACGGCATCCTTTACCACTTGAGCCACTTGGGAAGCCCAGTAGTTATTACTACAGAAAAAAAAAAAAAAAAAATTACCAGGTAGCTATTGGTCTGATAGTGGTTATGATCCCTGGGTCAGGAAGATGCACTGGAGGAGGTCATGGCAACCCACTTTAGTATTCTTGCCTGGAGAATCCCCTGGACAGAGCAGCCTGGTGGGCTACTGCTCTGCTGCTACAGTCCTGTAGCTACAGTCCTGCTGCTGCTGCTGCTAAGTCGCTTCAGTCGTGTCCGACTCTGTGTGACCCCATAGACGGCAGCCCACCAGGCTCCCCCATCCCTGGGATTCCCCAGGCAAGAACACTGGAGTGGGTTGCCATTTCCTTCTCCAATGCATGAAAGTGAAAGGTGAAAGTGAAGTCGCTCAGTTGTGCTCGACTGTTAGCGATCCCTTGGACTGCAGACTACCAGGCTCCTCTGTCCATGGGATTTTCCAGGCAAGAATACTGGAGTGGGGTGCCATTGCCTTCTCCTGTGTTTAAAATAGTGCCTGATATATGGTAAATTTACTCAAAATCATAACAACAATTATTTTTACAAAATTTTCTTTATGTACAGTGACATCATTTTCTATGCATGTTGATATCAAAAGGGAATGATGTTAAGATTCTTTTTCACTATTAAGAATAGTTTAGGTAACACTTCCTCCAGGCTAAGTAGGAGTTAGCCAGGCAAATGGGTAACAAAAGCACTGAGGAGAGAAGAACATAAAGAATGCAAAGCAGGATTCGACCATAACTATGTAGTGGAGGCAACCCACTTCAGTATCTTGTCTGGAGAATCCCAGGGACACAGAAGCCTGGTGAGCTACAGTCCACAGAGTCACAGAGGTGGACACTACTAAAGCACACACACACGCACACACACACACACACACACACAGATTTTGAAAAGATAACCAGTTAGCACCAGACACTTAGACTCAGAGGGATAAAATAAGGGTGGAGTGAGACCAGTTAAAATGCAACTGGAATATTTTAGGCAAGAGATTTTGAGGATATGGACTAGGGCATTGATAACAAGAAGATAAAAATCACACGTGAGCATGAAAGTCTGTATATATAGAGTATGGACAGGACTTAGCCATTAATAAGATATAGGAAGTTAAGAAGAGGGAGAATTCAATACCAAGCTCTGAGAGGTGGGTTATAAAAGTAATTCCCAAGGCATTTCAGAACCGTTAGGAACCATAATAGAATTGTTAGCACCAGAACAAAGCCTTCTTGGGGGTTACTTTGAAGAAAAGAGTGCAATTGCACTTATGTTGCTGTTTATATTCTGGAATGCTTGCCAAATAAAATTGGTCACAGTCAGCACAAAAATTACTATAATCCTTTTGGAAAATAATTTGATGGAATACATAAAGAGGCAAAAAACTTCACAATTAATCATTTAAGAATTTTACTTCTAATAAATTATTCCAGTATATTTAGAAAATAAGGGGATAAAGAGCCATGTACATAAAAATGTAACTTAGACATTTTTGATAATAGGAAAAATGTCAGCAGAGCCTGAATGATCTTCAGGGGAAGGCTAGTTATACAGTATATCAACTTCATAGAATGTTACACAGACAATAGGTATTATACCTTTTTATAACTTGTACTACTTACTGAGTTCACTGTACTGGACACTCTCTATGTTATTTCATTTAACAATCATAATTCTCAACAGTAAGTACCCTTATCCCTATTTTACAAGGAAAAAATATGACTGCAGAGAAATTAGGACAATTTTCCAAGGTCACCCAGCTAATGAGTGCCAAAGGGGCTGGAGAAGGTGCCTGTGGATAGGATCTGCTAAGGGATCAGGGTCAGTTTCTGGGTTCATGGCTGTAGGAAGTTCCCCTCAGCCTCAGTTTCCCCAACAAGACAAATGCTTTAAGCTCAGATCAAGTTCATCTGGCTACAAAGCCTGTGTTCTGAACACCAGCTTTAAAGTTATGTTAAAATAAGAAGAGCTGAACATCTATGGTTTCTACTGTAAAATGTGTACACCAAAAAGATAAAAGAAGCCTATAGGAAAAATGGGAACCATTGTATTGTGAAAATTTAAATTTCATTAACTATTGCTGCCATTTGGTTTCACAAAGAAAGAACATTTAATAACAAGATGGTATTTAAGTTTAAAAAATCTTTCATATTTCACACATCCAAGTCTCTTGCTGATATCTTAAACTGTCAGTATGTTTTAAAAATCAAAGAATATTTATTGAATATCTACTACTTAAAATAAATGTGAAATATTTATATAACTACCTATGAATTGATTCTAAAAGCAAAACAATATAGAAAGCATAAAGCATGTGTTAAATGTTCAAATATAGTTTTATTATTATGAAAACCACTAAGATTTTGCTGTGGATTTTTCATGAACTTACATTATTTTTACTTAATTTGCTTAGAATTTGATTCCTTTCTCAATTATTCTAAGAATTATCAAATTTCTAAATCCAGAATTTTAATTTTATATTCTCTATCACTCACATCCCCTTCCATGCTACATATTGCAAAATCAAACAAATTTACTCTTCTGAAAATATTCTATGCAGAATAAAACAACATATTAATAGATATATTTATGTAAAAACAGAAAATGAAAACCTTTATGTGCCATTAAAAGGTAAGCATTTAAATATCAGGATTTCCAGGTTTAGATCCTAACTCTGTCTCTTAGGACCTTGACAAAAATCATTAATCCTTTCCAGTCATGCATTATGTTTTCCTTATTTGTAAAATTAGGAAGATAAGATTTCTTTTCTCCCAGAGATGTTTTGAAGCTTAAAAATAAAACAGACACTCATGAAAGTATGCCTGATACATGAAAATTAAAAATGTTTGCCATTTCTACTACCAAGATGGCATCTGGTCCCATCACTACATGGGAAATAGATGGGGACACAGTGGAAACAGTGTCAAACTTTATTTTTCTGGGCTCCAAAATCACTGCAGATCGTGACTGCAGCCATGAAATTAAAAGACACTTACTCCTTGGAAGGAAAGTTATGACCAACCTAGATAGCATATTCAAAAGCAGAGACATTACTTTGCCAACAAAGGTTCGTCTAGTCAAGGCTATGGTTTTTCCTGTGGTCATGTATGGATGTGAGAATTGGACTGTGAAGAAGGCTGAGCGCTGAAGAATTGATGCTTTTGAACTGTGGCGTTGGAGAAGACTCTTGAGAGTCCCTTGGACTGCAAGGAGATCCAACCAGTCCATTCTGAAGGAGATCAGCCCTGGGATTTCTTTGGAAGGAATGATGCTAAAGCTGAAACTCCAGTACTTTGGGCACCCCATGAAAAGAGTTGACTCATTGGAAAAGACTCAGATGCTGGGAGGGATTGGGGGCAGGAGGAGAAGGGGACGCCAGAGGATGAGATGGCTGGATGGCATCACTGACTCGATGGATGTGAGTCTGACTGACCTCCGGGAGTTAGTAATGGACAGGGAGGCCTGGCGTGCTGCAATTCATGGGGTCGCAAAGAGTCGGACACGACTGAGCGACTGAACTGAACTACCAATATAAGTCCTTAAATTTTCAGTTCTCCCTAAATGCTAAGTTATGCTTTAGCCAAAATCTTAGTAGAGGAAAAAAAAAACTACCATAAATTTAGCCCTGACCTCATAGTCCTGACCCCTTCACTCTTTATATAGAAAATTTACATTGGCGTTTGGCTAACATTAGATACTTTATAATGTAATGACCTAAAACTAAAGATATGTTTCCATAAAGGCAGCATTTTTTGTGCAAAAAAAAAAAAAAAAAAAAAAAATTTGCTCTCACTCTCCTTTTTATCCTTTGCTTGGGAATAAAATACAATCTTTCTAAATTTTTGATCCTTGATCGCTTTCAGGTGATGTCCTTATGTTCTTTTGAATCAGCAGATTTTATACAATGATTCAATTTCCTTTAAAACTTTCTGTTCGAAAATCTGCTCTTGTTACAGACTGAGGGGATAAGAAATGTGCCCGCGCGAGCATGTGTGTGTGTGTGTGTGTAAGGGGATAGGAGAGAGGAAAAAGAATTTGAGGTAGGGAAGATAACCTACAGGCTTCCCACCCGCCTATCAATGCAGGAGAGACGTAAGAGATCTGGGTTCGACCCCTGGGTCTGGAAGATCCCCTGGAGGAGGAAATGGCAACCCACTCCAGTATTCTTGACTGGAGAACCCCACAGACAGAGGAACCTGGTGGGCAACAGTCCAGGTCACAAAGAGTCGGACATGACTGAAGCACCTTAGTATGCAACTACACAGGATAACCTACATTGCCCTTTTGTAGCACGTGGCACAATATTCTCTTTGAGACTATAAAGTGTTTAAGAGTAGGAATTAAGTCCATCCCCAGCACTTGACATAGTGCCTTGCACATAGGGAATATAATTAGATTAATACTTAGATTACTATACTATAATTAGATTAATCTAATTAATAATTAGATTAATACTTTGAATAAGTGTTTACAGGGCAAGAAGGAGAAAAAATAAAAGAGGAAATACATGGAGGAGTGAGAATTGTGAGAGATGAGAAAAGTTTTGCATTACTGAAATAAGATGGTAGATCTACCTTTAGAGAGCTATTACATAGTTAGATGTGCTAAATTTAATAATGTTTCACTAATAAGAATTTTTTAATGTCCATTTCTTGATCTGATTCATGTTTATTCTAATTGGATGAAGAAATGGCTAGTTAATTATCCACTTGATCATCAATCCTGAATCACAGATTAGACTTCTGATGATTTTGCAGAGTACAGAAAAAGAAAAAAATATTTATCTTGGTGATATTTGGTGATAAAATATTGTGGAATCAGAGGGAGTTGTCAAAATACTAAAGATCAGATTTATAAATGTCCATAGAGTATAAATCCATCATGGAAGCTATTGTTTTCATTATGCTTTTCTATAGGGAGATTATCAGAGGATCATGTGGTTTTACTTCAAAGCATGTATAACCGTTTGCTGGGCAGAGATTTTTCCTCTCGACATCTGTGAGGAACTACTATTCTGCCAAATAGCTTCTTATTCCCCATCCTTTTTATGAAGTGGCAACATAAAATGTTCCCAACAATATTAGAAACTGGCATGATCAAATGGAACTAAATATATGTGAAGTGGAAGTTCTTTCACGGTAACTTCAAAAGCTGGACATTAAGCATCAAGGATCAAGCAAGAAAAAAAGGGCACAGATTGTGACTTTCAGTCGCAGAGTACAAAAAAGTGCTTGGTGACTTAATATCTGACTTCTTACCCCAAAATAAACAGACATTTCACCCTGTAGGAAGAGGAAACGATTCAAACTGAACAGAATTACAGTATGGATTAAAATCTCAGCGTGAAAGAAATATCCAAAAGGCTCTAATGGCATCTCACCTGGAAATAGTACAACCCTGAAAGTCCAAAACCAATACAATATTGTAAAGTTAAACAAAATAAAATTAAAAAAAAAAAAAGAGAAAAAAAAAAACCCTGAAAGTCTACAAGCCTCTCAGAATACCCTGGATTCACAACTGTTCTCTAGGGAACAGACTGGGGAGATCTCTACAGATGTGGGATGAAGGAACACCTCACAGAGGTTCTTCATATCCCAGTAAAAGATGAGTGTGGTAAACTAAATGTTTCTGAGGTGAGCATGAAACGCTAATAGGACAGAAGTATAAAAGGGATAGGGAGCTGAGATAAGAACATAAAATACAGATACCTGAGCGATCAATAGGATACACAGAAATGTATGGGGTTCACTGGTAGCTCAGCTGGTAAAGAATCTGCCTGCAATGCAGGAGACCGAGGTTCGATTCCTGGGTCGGGAAGATCCACCGGAGAAGGAATAGGCTACCCACTCCAGTATTCTTGGGCTTCCCTGGTGGCTCATTCAGTAAAGAATCCTCTTGAAATGTGAGAGACCTGGGTTCAGTCCCTAGGTTGGGAAGATCCCCTGGAGAAAGGAACTGCTACCCACTCCAGTATACTAGCCTGGAAAACTCCATGGACTGTATAGTCCATGAGGTCACAAAGAGTTGGACACAACTGAGCGGCTTCCACTTTTACTTTCAAGGACAGCAGTAGTGAGGACTGGGCTGATCCAGAGGTTGAAAACCTGAGCAGAGGAAGAGGGTAGCTTGGGAGATAGGTATCCCTCCCCCTACTCCTATCTCTCTCACACTCACACACACACACATACACACACATGCACATGTACTAGCAGTAGCAGCAGCATGAAAAAGAGAAAGAAGAATATACTGTTTTAGATAAAAAGTGAAATATTTGTCAAGAAAATATACATTTAATAAGTACAAACTGAGAGCTTGTGAGATGCTTTGATATCAGTTCTACATAGACTTTAAGAGGGGCATTTTAGAACTTCAGAGTTTGTGACTCTAAGTTTAAACCTACTAAAATGTTAAATTAATATTTTAATAGTTTTTAGTAACTTACAGAACCTTTCCACCCATTTGGCTTTAATACTTTACAAAACATTTCCATTTATTTATCTTATTTGATTCTCATGGCCAAACAGTGAGGTAAATATAAATATTATTTTCTTTACCTAGATATAAAAAACCAATGCTTAGAAAAATTATGCAGCCTGTTCCAAATTTCCTAGTTATTACTTGGTAAAGCTAGAACTCAAATCTAGGTTTGATAATGCCAAAGTTTATACTTTCTCCACTTTCATGCATTATCTTTATTTAATGTTGATATACTCAATTTAGAAAATTAAATGTTTAGGATTTTCTTTCATCTGCATCAAACAAGAAGAAACACACAATTTAGAGTATAGGCCTGATCACATTAGGCCTCAAGGAATTAGCTATATGTATGGATGTGAGAGTTGGACTGTGAAGAAGGCTGAGCGCCAAAGAATTGATGCTTTTGAAGTGTGGTGTTGGAGAAGACTCTTGAGAGTCCCTTGGACTGCAAGGAGATCCAACCAGTCCATTCTGAAGGAGATCAGCCCTGGGATTTCTTTGGAAGGAATGATGCTAAACTCCAGTACTTTGGCCACCTCATGCAAAGAGTTGACTCATTGGAGAAGACTCTGATGCTGGGAGGGATTGGGGGCAGGAGGAGAAGGGGACGCCAGAGGATGAGATGGCTGGATGGCATCACTGACTCGATGGATTGAGTCTTGAGTGAACTCTGGGAGTTGGTGATGGACAGGGAGGCCTGGCATGCTGCGATTCATGGGGTTGCAAAGAGTCAGATATGACTGAGCGACTGAGCTGATCTGATCTGATCTGATATACAGATTTTTTTGTCAATTTTTATTGTTTATTTATTCATTCTTCAATTATCCCTCAAATATTTATTGCATAGGTACTTGCTAAGAGATGGGTATAAGAATTTGATATGGGTATAAGCATTTGATGCCATGATGTTCATTCTAGCAGAAAAGACACATAAAGAATTAATATATAGTTAGCTTTCTGAAGCTGAAACTCCAATACTTTGGCAACCTGATGCAAAGAACTAACTCATTTGAAAAGACCCTGGTGCTGGGTAAGACTGAAGGCAGAAGGAGAAGGGGACAACAGAGAATGAGATTGTTGAATGGTATCACTGACTCAATGGACATGAGTTTGAGTAAACTCCCGGAGTTGGCAATGGACAGGGAGGCCTGGCATGCTGCCATCTATGGGGTTGCAAAGAGTCGGACATGACTGAGTGACTGAACTCAACTGAACTGAGAGGTAAATGCAAATTACTTTCAAAACACAGAAGAAAAGCCCTAACTTTCTCTGGACTAGAAGGAGAAGAAAGGTTATAGAAAGACTTCATGGAGAAAGTAATATTTGCAAGTAAAAGCTAAAGAATGGTAAAAGTTTGCCAGTATTTCTGGCACACAACATGGCTTGGAGCAAGGCAGGGTACATTTTGGGGTCTTCTAGCAGTGCAATATCGTCAGAATATTAATGGCATCCAGGAGGAGAATTTAGAGCAGAAGTCACTCACTGTCTGTATATATAATCCATGTCAAAGAGTTTGAACACAAGGAGTCAGGGATGGCTTTCAATCAGGAGAATTGTCCTAAGTAGAACTACTTGTCTTTCACAAACTCTTGAGGCAGAGAGTTCTGTTCCTCACAGGGTTTGGACTAGAGGAAGAAGAGTCCAGAGGAAATAAGAGCCAGTCAGAGGCTATAGCAGTAGGGTAGAAGAATTGTAAAGAAGTCCTGAATTGAAGGAGCAGTAGCAATATCAATAAGGGTAAAGGGATTTGAAAACTATTTAGAATCAGAGCTCAGAAAACATAAGAAAAAGCATAAGTTGATAATGAAGAAAGGAAGTATGAGATTTTAAATTTGGGTGACTGAGCAAGTACTATAAGCAATAATCAAAGCCAAGTGATTTACGAAGGAAGATTCTTTCAGTAAAGTACTCTATGGTATTATACCATGTTTTAATACATGTATACTTAAAAATATCCCAATAGTCATCTATTAATAAGTACAGTGAATCATCTGTATATGAACCTTCAACTTGTGAAATTTTCAAAAATGTGAATGTGCTTTGCATCAACCTCAGGCATGAGTGAAACTGCAACTTGCCCTCTGTCTCCTATTTCTGAATCCTTCGGCTCTACCATCTCCCACCTCCTCTCCCTCCTCCAATCAATAAATCTTCTTACCTGTTCACTTGATGTCACCCACTGTATACCAGCTATTGTACTGCACTACTGTGCTTCTCAAGACACTGTACTGTAAGATTAAAAATGCTTTCTTTACTTTTTCTGTTTATCTGCTTTTATGTTATTATTTGTTCATAAAGTATTATAAACATATTATAGTGCAGTACTACATAGCTGATTGTGTTAGTTGGGTACCTAGGCTAACTTTGTTGGGCTTACTGTATATAAACATGTACAATATATTTCTTCAGGTAAATACACTAAAGGCAAGAAAACAGTGCTTCCTACGAATGGCATTATTTGGATACAGTTGTGAAAAGGACTAGAGCATGTTAGGAGTTACTAGAATCACTTGGATTCTATTTTGTTCCTCAGAATTCAGAATACAGTAATTCCAAGGTTTAACACTAAACGGGATTCCTTAGAATCTTTGATTTTGTTGCTTAGTAATGGACAAAAGAAAGTATTTTGGATAAATAAAGAACAAGTATTTAGGTAATGCTCATTAAATTGTTAAATAAATGAAATGCCAAGAATAAAGTCAGCTAAAAATGCCTTTTAAAAATTAAGTTTGATTTAAAAAACTACATTGCCATTTACTTAACTGAAAAGACTTTTTCAATTAAAATTAAAATAAATAACACTTATCAAGAGTTACTGAAATTATTTTAGTTAATGGCATGCATTAAGTCATCTAATCCCCCACAAGGCCCGATCAGAACAGGATTACCTAGCATATTTTTTTCCTAAATATTTTTTTGATGTGGGCCATCTTTAAAGTCTTTATTGAATTTATTACAATATTCAGTTCAGTTCAGTCACTCAGTCGTGTCTGACTCTTTGTGATCCCATGGACTGTATCACGCCAGGGTTCCTTGTCCATCACCAACTCCCAGAGCTTGCTCAAACTCATGATCATTGAGTTAGTGATGCCATCCAACTATCTCATCCTTTGTCGACCGCTTCTCCTCCTGCCTTCAATCTTTCCCATGGTTAGGGTCTTTTCCAATGAGTCACTTATCTGCATCAAGTTGCCAAAGTATTGGAGTTTCAGCTTCAGCATCAATCCTTCCAATGAATATTCAGGACTGATTTCCTTTAGGACTGACTGGTTTTATCTCCTTGCTGTCCAAGGGACTCTCAAGCGTCTTCTCCAACACCACAGTTCAAAAGCATCAATTCTTCGGTGCTCAGGTTTCTTTATGATCCAACTCTCACATTCATATATGACTACTGGAAAACCCATAGCTTTTACTAGATGGACTTTTGTCAGTAAATATTACAATATTGCTTCTGTTTTATGTTTTGGTCTTTTGGCTGTGAGGCACAGAGGATCCAAGCTCCCCAAACAGAGATAAAATTCACACACCCCTGAATTGGAAGGTAAAATCCCGACTTCTGGACTGCAGCCAGGGAAGTGCCTCCTCAACAGATTTTACATATCAGAACCCAAGAATCCGGGAGACTAAACTATCTATGGTCCCACAGCTGGAAAAAAAGCAGCACTAGAGCCTTCATTCCAGGCCAGATGAAGCTGAACCCCTTGCTCTTGACTACAAATGCTATATGATCTCCCTGCAGGTTCTGTCTTTATAACCACCTGAACTTATATTTCACTGTGACCTTGAGCAATTCATTAGTGCTTTTAGGGAAAGCATTGACTCAATAAAGCAAGTGGTATAAGGACTAGCATTTTAAGCCTCAGTTAGTAGTGTTAGGCTTTTGTTGCTTGGTATCTATTATCCTACATAATATTCAAAACATCCCTTTGAGGGAGCTAACAATTATTATTTCAATTGTCCCCACTGTACAGAGGGATAAACTGAGGATCAGTGGGGTATAGAGGAAAGGTTAGGCATGCAAAGGTGTGCAGTTTACTGGAAAAGAGTAATGGAAATATAAAGGGCTCAAGGGTGGCTCAGTGGTAAAGAAACCGTCTGCCAAGCAGGAGATAGGGGTTTGATCCCTGGGTTGGTATGATCCCCTGGAGAAGGAAATGACAACACACTCTAGTATTCTTGCATGTAAAAGTCTATGGACAGAGGAGCCTGGAGGGCTACAATCCATGGGGTCACAAGGAGTGGGATATGACTGAGTGCAGTTCAGTTCAGTCGCTCAGTCATGTCTGACTCTTTGCGACCCCATGAATCATAGCATGTCAGGCCTCCCTGTCCATCACCAACTCCCAGAGTTCACTCAGACTCACATCCATTGAGTCGGTGATGCCATCCAGCCATTTCATCCTCTGTCGTCCCCTTCTCCTCCTGTCCCCAATCCCTCCCAGCATCAGAGTCTTTTCCAATGAGTCAACTCTTCGCATGAGGTGGACAAAGTACTGGAGTTTCAGCTTTAGCATCATTCCTTCCAAAGAACACCCAGGACTGATTTCCTCTAGAATGGACTGGTTGGATCTCCTTGCAGTCCAAGGGACTCTCAAGAGTCTTCTCCAACACCACAGTTCAAAAGCATCAGTTCTTCAGTGCTCAGATTTCTTCACAGTCCAACTCTCACATCCATACATGACCACAGGAAAAACCTGAGTAACTGAGCACAATAGAAATAATTGGGACCCCTTGATCATGCCACCATAATGCCTCCTCCTTGAAGGCATATATAAGGTCTCTTTGGAGACCTCAGCTTAGTTTAAAGAGAGAATGTAAATAAAGAGAAAGAACAGAAAATAAGTTTAAGAAAGCTGTAAATGAAATTTGAAAGTTTGTGAGCTTCAGCTTAAAAAATAGACTTTTATAAGCAGTGGGGAATTACTGGAGATCTCCTAGAAGGAAAATTAATTTTGCAGGAAAGATCTTCACAAAGATTAATTTGACAGATGGGTGAGGGAGACTAACGTCAGAAAAACCAATTAAAATAATATGTTAAATTCTTACATGTAGGGAAAGAGATGAGGAAATAAACATTTTTAAATGGGTCAATATTTTAAGTTGACAAAAATTTAATTTTATTTTTAAATTCTGACTTATCATATAATGTAACTGGAGACAGTAAGCCTGGCTGAGTGTCAGATCAGCTCTTAGTACCCCTGCTTTTTAACAACAGTAGATTTAATTCTACAAAAATCATCCATATTCCTTCCATTTTAAGAATCATTTTTTGTAAGCCAAGATTTTTATTTATTGACATTCATCATTTTTATGGTATAAAGGAACCAAAGGCATTATCTTTTAAAATATATAAGATAAACAATGGAACAGTCTGCTAATTAAAAATTTTGTAAGGATATATATTTTTGTTAATAGTTAATATGCTACTGCTTCTGCTGCTAAGTTGCTTCAGTTGTGTCCGACTCAGCCCACCAGACTCCCCCGTCCCTGGGATTCTCCAGGCAAGAACACTGGAATGGGTTGCCATTTCCTTCTCCAATGCATGAGAGTGAAAAGTGAGTGAAGTCGCTCAGTCGTGTCTGACTCTTAGCGACCTCATGGACTGTAGCCCATCAGGCTCCTCTGTCCATGGGATTTTCCAGGCAAGAGTACTGGAGTGGGGTGCCATTGCCTTCTCTGAATAGTTAATATAGTTCTTCTGAATTCACCAGAGGCTGGCAGTGTCACCCTGACAAGGTCAGTGGCCCTAACTTAACTAGGTGCAAGCATTTTATCCCATATTGCACTTCTAAGAATGTTTATTGTGATTGCCCACAATTTATTCTTGACATCTGTAGGCTCTTTCAAAACTTCTTTTTGTGTTTAAGTGCAAATGAGTATCAACATCATAGACCGTTCTATGTGTGATGGCAATTAATTTCATAATAGTGATTTAATTTACAAATATATAAATAATGTGTAAGATATAGACTACTATTTTTTCAAAGGCTTTACATTTTATCTAACCTGATATGTGCAAATGGTAAATATATCCCTGAGGAAAGAAAAGAATTATAGTATGCTACACCATGAACTTTTCCTTATGCAATAAAACTTTCCTGTAACTATCTTTTCAATAAAAGAGAAAAGTACTTTTTAGTCTATAAATTGTGCACACTTTCCTTTCTCCTCTTAATTTTGACCTTTAAGGAATATATATGTAATATAATATTATATATAACACTATTTATTTCTTAAAAATTTTATTTTCTCATAGAGTCAGTAATAAGGAAAAAGTATAGCATGTGTAGATGAGTTCATGAAATGAGAGTAGATCTCTAATAAGTATTAGCTTTTTAATTTTCCTTTTATTCCATTTACATATAAATTCATTTTCATTCATTTTAATGAATTCCAAGATAAAACAGTTTGAAGGACCAGAAAGATAAAATTGTACATGAGTGTTGTACGAAAGGAGAGAAGGTTAGCACTCCCCTTGACAAGGATGGAAGAGTCTCTCGGGCCTGACAACACACGTACAGTTAAGGTATTGCCACCTATTTCGTGGCATCTAACCACTGTTTTTTATTATACAGAGTGAAGTAAGCCAGAAAGAAAAACACAAATACAGTATACTAACGCATATATATGGAATTTAGAAAGATGGTAACAATAACCCTGTTTACGAGACAGCAAAAGAGACACTGATGTATAGAACAGTCTTTTGGACTCTGGGAGAGGGAGAGGGTGGGATGATTTGGGAGAATGGCATTGAAATATGTATAATATCATATCTGAAACGAGTCGCCAGTCCAGGTACTATGCCTGATAATGGATGCCTGGGGCTGGTGCACTGGGACAACCCAGAGGGATGGTATGGGGAGGGAGGAGGGAGGAGGATTCAGGATGGGGAACATATGTATACTTGTGGTGGATTCATTTTGATGAATGGCAAAAGCAATACAATATTGTAAAAATAAATAAAAAAAATTGTACATGAGTATAGCAGCTCACAGTCAATAAACACATATGGAACACTTTGTATGGCATTGCACTACATGTACAGTGCAAAAAGTGAATGTGATGGCAGAGGTCTTCCCCAGGAAGTGGTCACTCTTTTGAAATAGGAACATAGACTAGGAGTTAACCAGGTGAAGAGAGCAGTTAATGAGAACAGCATAGGAAATGGCCCTAAGATTAAAGGAAACAAGTCTCTTCAAGGCAAAGAAAGAGGACCTACATTTTTGGACATGTAGGAAGTCAAGCTGCAGTGTGAATAACAGACTTGAGGGACTTGTGGGAAAAATTTTGAATTTTGGTCTTTATCCCCAAACAAATGGCAAATCAATTATTTTCATTGGAGAGATGAGGTGACTCAATTTGCATGTCCAAAGCATCACTAAGACAACAGTGTGCTAGATACTTTTTCTTATATGAATTATTTAATCATCACAACATTTACGTGAAATGAGCAATATTATGTTTGTTTCAGGGCTTCCCTGGTGGCTCAGTTGGTAAAGAATCTGCCTGCAATGCAGGAGACTGGGGTTCAATCCCTGGGCTAGGAAGATGCCCTGGAGGATGGCATGGTAACCCACTCCAGAGTTCTTGCCTGGAGAATCTCCACAGAGAAACCTGGGGGGCGGGGGGCTACAGTTCATGGGGTTGCAAAGACTCAGACACAGTTGAGTGACTTTCACAGTACAGTATGGTATGTTTGTTTCAAGTGTGAGTAAACTATGAAGTAGAGCATTAAAATTAACTTTATTAAGGTCACCCACCAAAAAAGTAACAGAAACAAATTCAAACCCACATTTTTGTCTGACTACAATTCAACTATGTATATCACTAAACCACAGAAGCCAGCAAAATAAAATTTTGACAGTTATTTGGTAAAGTAAAAATTTCAAGGCCAGAATGACAGAAGGCAAGAGAGTAATACGGGTTAGCCAACAAAGGTAATAAGAATTCCATGTCTTCTCAAATAGAAACCTCCCCCAAGTACTCTCAAATATTTGTGTCACATAGAGAAATGAAATTCTGAGGAAATAATCATTCTATCCACCTTTGCTTCTGAAGCTCTTTTTTGCTGATCTGCTTGGAGTTGACTTTCACAAAATTTGCAACCAGTCTCAACAGGATATTTGGGATGAGGGAAGTAAGTGATCTTGCTGCTGCTGCTGCTGCTAAGTCGCTTCAGTCGTGTCCGACTCTGTGCGACCCCATAGACGGCAGCCCACCAGGCTCCCCAGTCCCTGGGATTCTCCAGGCAAGAACACTGGAGTGGGTTGCCATTGCCCTCTCCATTGTGTGAAAGTGAAAAGTGAAAGTTAAGTCGCTCAGTCACGTCCGACTTGTAGTGACCCCATGGACTGCAGCCCACCAGGCTCCTCTATCCATGGGATTTTCTAGGCAAGAGTACTGGAGTGGCTTGCCATTGCCTTCTCTTAAGCTCTGACAAAATAAAAAACCAAAGCTAAAGCCAAAACTAATGAACTATATTCAGCAAAATGAGTCTTTCTGACTGCCTCTGACTATCCTAGAGTTGTGTCTTCACTACCATTTTACTTATCTGGCTGAGTACATAGGATATTCATTAAGAGGCATCAGTGGCAGTTCCAAATACCTTTCTGTCCTGCAGAGAGAGGTTTTGAATATACACTGATAATTTGGTATGATAAAGTGAAACCCTCTAGGAGTCATTGTGCAGATATTGCCCTGTCAATCAGAAAAAAAAGGAAAAGGAAGAGCTAATGCAATGCAATCCTGTTTGGAGCATGCTGCTAAGTCACTTCAGTCGTGTCCGACTCTGCGTGACCCCATAGACGTCAGCCCACCAGGCTCTCCTGCCCCTGGGATTCTCCAGGCAAGAAAACTGGAGTGGTTTGGAGCATAAGACAATTCAAATAACTTTTCTCAATGCTAATTATGTTGGTAACCTGTAACTGAAAAGAAATAATATCTATATTTTCTTCAGACTTCCCCAATTGACAGTAAAATGTTTTTTCTGTGAAAACAAAAGGTAAGAAACTATAAAATAACTATATTTTGATTTGATAATTCTTGAACATAAAACAGTGATTTTCAAACACAGCAAACTTACCTGCCTCTGTTTTACACATTGGAGTTTTTTGTACTATTTTACTTGATAAAATCTTTCCACGATTACAAAAATATTTGAAAACCATTGATCTAGTGGTGACTGTGTTGTTATTCAGAGAAGTTCAAGTGTTTTCAAAAGAATACCAAAGAAGGTAAACGTAGTGCTCTTATATATTTACTTTTGAAGAGTTTAGTTATAAATACTTCCAATTCTATGTAATAGAAAAAAAATAAATTTTCTTTGTGAAAATATGATTCATGAAATAAATAATGGTTGTAAATCAAAGTTCTAGGTAAACTGCTTTGCAAGTTGTTCAGCTGCTATGTCGTGTCTGACTCTTTGTAGCCCTATGGACTGTGGCCCACCAGGCTCCTTTGTCCATGGGATTCTACAGGCAAGAGTACCGCAGTGGGTTGCCATTTCCTTTTCCAGGGGATCTTCCCATCCAGGTATCGAACCTACATCTTTTGTATTGGGAGACAGATTCTTTATCACTGAGCCACCTGGGAAGCCCTAGATAAAGTAGACTGAATAAAAATAAAATATGTAAGGTTTTGAAATTTTAAAGGGAATTTCAGATGATAGTTTTGTCAATTGATATTTAAGCATCAGGTATCTGAGAGTTCCAAAGTACATCTATACTTAAAATCTAAATCACTCCATAGATCCTTCAGATTTCCATAAAAGAATAAAATTTTACTTCATAGCTAAAGCTTCAGTGTTTGAAAAAAATAAGAAATTCTGTTTATCCAAACTAAAACTGAATTATTATTCATCTAAATTTCAAGATGAATGTTATTTTACTCAAGTGCCCCATGGTAGGGTAATAGCTATATTATGGAAATAGGCGGGCATAGCCAAAGTAATGTATTTTAGAAATGTATAAAATACATTTAAACTCAAAAAATCAAAAATCAAAATATATTCGCAAGTACTACTGAATCCAACATATCTGTAGGCTGGCTATGATAAAAGGAGAGAAAAAATAAAGAAGAGACCTGAGAGAACTCACAATTGATATCCACTGCTTCTATTAGATGCCAATCCCCTTGAAGGCAGCTGTCTTATGGAAGGAATAGCCTTTTCAAATATAAATGCTAAGACTGCTATGCAAGCCATAAGCAATGATGTAGAAAGAGTCAGAGTTCCTAAAAGCACCACTGAGCCTTGATTACAGTTACATGGCCTACTCAGCCAATGGAATGCGAATGAACATAAAACGTGCTACGTGTGAACAGAAGCTTTCACTGAATTTGAGTGGGTCAGTTTGCCCTCTTTCTCCTGACCTCCACCAGAACACACCCCTTCAGCCTGGATGCTGGAATGAGAAGACTGAGTGGTCAGAGCCAAGCAGAGTTGCTGCTGCTCCACACTTTGGTTAAGTGAGAAATAAATATATGTAGTTGTAAGCCACTGAAATGTCTGGGGATTTTTAGTTACCACTGCAAATGCTAACTAGAAGAAAGGGTAAAATAATATTTTATTCAGTTAAGCTACAAATTTTTGGTTACTTGCAGCTGAACACATTCCTAAATAATATACCCAAAATATGTACATAAATGAAAGATTATCATTTTACTTACATATGCACTCTCTGGACAGCAATTTACACTGTGTCTGAACTAACAGAGCTTAGCATCAGGATTTTACAAATGTGGAAGGCTCAAGGAAAGAGACAGCCCAGGTAATAATCTGCAGATGTGTGTGCCCTTGCCCAGAGAACTTCACAGTATGGATACTTGGGTAGCTACAGGGCTACAAGAGGGCAGGAAGTGCTTCAGATGGGTTGCTTAAAATAATGTATACCAGCAGTTAACAGCCTTTGGTTCATTTCAGACAACCCAATATAAAAGGACCAGGAGTAAATGGTTTTTCCCAAACATTAAAACATAACAGAAAGAGGTGGAGGAAATTGGTATTCAGAAGGAATGGATACACATGTGTGTTTTCTTTTCCTGACAGGGAATAATTAGAAGGAAGCCAAGAGAGCAATATCAAGTGAGTCATTCTAATGTACCCAATTATCATTTATTTGAAAAATATTTTTCTTAAAAAGAGGTTTTAATTATTTTCCCTACAAAAGTATTCACTACATTTCCAGTAACTTTATATAGGGATGTTTATGTTTATAAATTGACATGATGATTCATGCTTCCTCAATATGTCAGTTATTCAGGTTCCGTAATATTAGTGTCAATGTTCTAGTTATGCCTGAATAGATTAGCTCCTTATGTAGGATTCTTCAGGCAATAAAATACATCTCTATGTGTCCAGTTATTTCTATCAGAAATTTTGGAATAATCCTCAGTTCCATACTTTTCTTCTCTAGCTCTCTCCTACTATCAATTTAGCAAAGAATATGAGCTTCTACAAAGCATACTTCACTTTTCTATCCACCTCTCTCCATTTCCATGACTAAAATCCTAGAAATACCTTAATTTCTTGCCCAATCTACTGTAAATATCTCCTAATTTATAAATCCCTACTTCCTCTCTGACTCTCTTATAATGAGTTTAAATGCAGCACAAGAGATCACTTAAAAGAATAAGTTCAGATCACTCTTCTGTTTAAAAATGCTTAATGACGTCACACTGGATATAGAATAAAAATTTCAAATTCTTAACCAGGTCAATAAATTCTGAGATGATCTTGTTCATGCCTACCTCATATTATAGGGCTTCCCTGATAGCCCAGTTGGTAAAGAATCCACCTGCAATGCAGGAGACCCCAGTTCAATTCCTGGATCAGGAAGATCTACTGGGGATGGGATAGGCTACCCACTCCAGTATTCTTAGGCTTCCCTTGTGGCTCAGCTGGTAAAGAGTCCACCTGCGATGCAGGGGACCTGAGTTGATCTCTGGGTTGGGAAGATCCCCTGGAGAAGGGAAAGGCTACCCATTCCAGTATTCTGGCCTGAAGAATTCCATGGACTGTATAGACCATGGGGTCCCAAAGAGCTGGACAGGATTTTCACTTTCACTTTTGACCTCTTATTGTGCCAATCACCCCCTGTTCCCTAACATTCAGCCACACTCCATACTGCCCTCCAGTGTACCACCTTCTTTAGCTGTAGAGTCTTTGCGTACACCATTTACCTTAGAATTCTCTTTCTCCCTCTCGCCTGGCTAACTCCTATCATCTTAGACATCTTATTTCAATATCAGTTCATCAGAAATTCTCCTTCTCCTGCTCAGATCCCTATTATATTCACTCTCAGTACTTTGGTCTTTTTCTTCTTAGCTTTTATCATAACTTGAAGTTGTATATTTCCAGAATGGTTAGTTTTTTAATATTACCTAATCCATTTGGCTGTAAGTGCCATAAAAACAGGAGTCACACTTGTAATCAGTCTTGCCCAGCACTGGGCATGGTGTGGAGTAACAGCACAATAGATATTTAGAATAGATGAATGAACAGACGCATGAACTTGGGTAAAATGACATGACTGAAGCGACTTAGCAACAGTAGCAGTAGACATGGTAGAGTTTTTTCAATTACAAGTATTCTACCAACAAGCTATAGAATTATCACATATATATCTTTCTAGTTTCTTCAGTTTGTTATGAATCAGGGGAGCTGCTGCTGTGTTGTACAAGAATGATATCAGAGTTCTTAGACTTTAGGTGTATCAAAATATGTAAGTACATAAAATTACAAACAGAGAAAGTCAAAGTGCTTTAAGCATATACAAATGTCTCAAGTAGATTTATTTTGTATCTTTTAAATATAGTTTTTAATTACCATAATTTTAATCAATCATAAAATAGAGTACATTGTTCTATTAAAACATAAACTAGAGGCATGTCCATATAACAGGCCCTGTAATTGTGATACCATAAAATGGACATCAGGATTCTTTTGATAGAATTTCACTCAATGAATTTGAAAGGAAGGAAAGGCTAGGTTAAATTTAGTAACAAATAACTCCCCTAAATCTTAACAGAAGAAGACATTCACTCTTGCCCATGCTACATATTAAAAGGGATGACTTGACTTAGTGCAGTTGTTCAGAGACCAGGCTGATGGAGGCCTCATCATGACACATGTGTCTATAATTGCTATTTGAGGAGAAGAGCAAGTAGTGCTGCTGCTGCTAAGTCACTTCAGTTGTGTCCGACTCCGCGTGACCCCATAGACGTCAGCCCACCAGGCTCTCCTGCCCCTGGGATTCTCCAGGCAAGAAAACTGGAGTGGGTTGCCATTTCCTTCTCCAATGCATGAAAGCGAAAAAGTGAAAGTGAAGTCGCTCAGTTGTGTCCGACTCTTAGCGACCCCATGGACTGCAGCCCACCAGGCTCCTCCATCCATGGGATTTTCCAGGCAAGAGTACTGGAGTGGGGTGCCATTGTAGTGCACTAGGTGATAAATACTTCTGCTCCAAAAAGGTACTCCTCGATTTTAGCTCCTGTGGCATTGGCCTAAGTAAGTCACATGACAGCCTAACTGCAAAGAGGGACTGGAAAATTAAATCCTATGATAGTCTCAAAAAGGAAAGAGAAGAAACCCAGAGGAACCACACTACAGGCTGCTAGAGTCTGAGACATTCAGAGGCATAAATGAAACCATTCATTCACATAACATGCCTTTTTTCTGCACTATGCTATGAATTAGCTTGCTGGAATAAAAAATCAAGTGTGCTAGTTCTGGAGAAAGCCACTTGAACAATTACTTAAGGAAGTTAAGAAGGGTGCATATTCACATTTTGAAGAATCTTTGAAAGACCAGTTTAGAGTGATCTTGGGTGATCTCACAAATCACATAAGTTAAAGGTTAAAAGTTTGATTTTTTTTTTTTTAAGATTACCAAAGAACTCTAAAGTTTCATTATTGTTGTCTATATATTTTCATTTAACTAGGCCATCTAAAAAAGAAGGTACCAACTTAACAGTAATCTTTACTCAGCTTAAGGATAAATTTCTCACTTGTCTCAGACCTAGAAGAGAACCTAGAAGAGTATAAAACCTTTTAAGTGGCATCATAGAGGTTTTGTTGTCTTCCTTTTCAGTGTGAATATTGAAAACTATTATATTACTTTTATACTGTGAGTCCACTAGACTATAATTCTTGACTCATTAAAATGTTCTACTTTTTATACCAAAATATACCATTTTACCTATTATTAAACAATATTAAAAACATTAAGTGACATTTAAGACAAGAATATATTCATTCATATTCCTAGAATCCAAATTCAACTTTGTTTTTCGGCCTTCCTATTTATTTTCACACATTATCATACAAAGAAATTCTACCTGAAAAAAGAAGATTAAGAATATATTCCATTCTAAAAATAATGGATAAATTTACACATGCAAAGAAGACATGTACCCTTGAGGTTTGGAGCTGAGTACTTTGCATGTACTTGTCACATGCAGAGCCAAAAGGGGTGACAAGTACATCCTTAAGACTGACTGCAAAGGGACTGATACTATTCCATTCACAGTCGGCATTACACCATGTATTCACAGCTGAATTTATACTAATTAATAAATAGTAGAGAAGACATTTGGGATCCCCAGGTGGCTCCATAGTAAAGAATCCACTTCCCAATGCAGGAGATGCAGGAGACGTGGGTTTGATCCCTGGGTCAGGAAGATCTCCTGGAGAAGGAAATTGCAACCTATTCCAATTTTGTTGCCTGAATAATTCCATGGACAGAGGAGCCCGGTGGGCTACAGTCTTTGGGGTCACAAAGAGTCAGGCATGACTGAGTGACTGAGCACCCTGGGCTTGGCTCAGGGAGTGTATTTAGAATGGGATGCATATAGAGTGTACTGAGGACTAAGAGTTCTATATATGCTATGCTATGCTAAGTCACTTCAGTCGTGTCCGACTCTGTGTGACCCCATAGACGGTAGCCTACCACGCTCCCCGGTCCCTGGGATTCTCCAGGCAAGAACACTGGAGTGGGTTGCCATTTCCTTCTCCAATGCAGGAAAGTGAAAGGTGAAAGTGAAGTCGCTCAGTCGTGTCCGACTCTTAGCGACCCCATGGACTGCAGCCTACCAGGCTCCTCCATCCATGGGATTTTCCAGGCAAGAGTACTGGAGTGGGGTGCCACTGCCTTCTCCACTCTATATATATACAATTGTATTTATAAAAAACAAACATTAAACACTTTATACAAATAGTGCTCTTTTTATTCACTAGCACATTTTAGACTTTAAGACAAATGCATTCTCAATCACACATCTTCCTAGTTTTTCCAATATATTTTTGTAAATGAGCATGCGCCCATCTGTTAATATATTTATTAACTCTTAATAACTATTTAGTAACTATATTAATAAGCATTAATAAATCTTATTTTTCTTCATAATTTTTATATAGAAACTAAATATATGTTGCAGTTCTAGTAGTTTCTTTCTATACCAAAGTACAAAAATACATCACCTTTGCACCTCTTCCCCCACTTTGGCTTACTATGTTTGTTTGTTTCAGCAGCTTGTTTTTTGTCTGCAGAAAGCAAACCTTAGTTTTATCGAGATAGAAAAAGCAAGCAAGTAAGAAAACAAGCAAGCTAGCAAGCAAAGAAGCAAACACAAAAACCCCTCACTCCTTCTAGTACCTGTCTAAATAGCATCTCTTTAAATAGCATTGGATACTTTGTAAGTATCATGTATTAATATGGAGGTAGTTCAAACCCTGGATGGATAAAGGTTGACATCTTGTCTTATCTTTAACACCCAGTCTTAGGACATTCAGATTTTGTCATGTAAAATGTTGTGTGGGATTATATTCACAGATTCAGAAATATGTTCCGTTCTATCACACCCACGAGCCCCAGAACAGTACACTGAAAGCTGGCATGAATAAGACCCATTCCACAAATGAAAAGCATAGCTAATTTGCTGATAGGCAATGAACTACTTTAGTCACTAATTTTTTCTTCAGTTTTAAATATTATTGCTATACTAAGAAATTTCATTTGTCTTTTAAAAATAGTTATTAGATGTGGCTATTAGGTACATCTTGCTAAATTAATATGTTTGTTTGTAGATATTTCTATATGCCTTTATATAAGACAAATACATATTTTAAGTGAAAGTATTAGTTGCTCAGTCATGCCCAACTCTGCTATCCCATGGATGGCAGCCCACCAGGTTCCTCTGTCCATGGGATTTTCCAGGCAAGGATACTGGAGTGGTTTGCAATTTCCTTCTCCAAGGGATCTTCCCCACCCAGGGATTGAACCTGGGTCTCCTGCACTGCAGGCAGATTCTTTACTGACTGAGCTACCAGGAAAGGCTATACATCATAACTTCAAAAATATTTTATAGTTGTTGTTAATATGCTTTGTAGTAGGTTCAAAAACATCTTGCCTTAAGTTTCCCAATAACTGAAGATTCTAGATAAAATGCATTCAGGATTTTAGCTTTAGAGAAAGCATTAAACAAGAACATTTGTTTCAAATTTGTCTCATGAAAGAACAGAGAATTCCTTTCTTTAAAGTCATAACAGTCATAACATAACAGATAAACAGATATTTAGCAGCACAGGGAACTTATTATTTCAAAGGGCCCTTCAAAATATAACTTTGTAATGCAAAAAATTAGTAGAAATGAGTATGCTTTTAAATGTTCCAGCTGTATCATATTTTGCTTTCCTGATTAAAAATCTTTCCTAATCAATATTCAAGGCAATGTTTCACAGAAATGCCTAACCTCACTTTAAGGAATTCTTGATTTTTGGTAAGAAAAATCATTGATTAATGCTTCAATGTCATTAGCAAATTTAGAAGGAAATTAATTCATTTAAAAGGAATTGAACTTTTTCCATCATCTGATATTTAGTTGGCATTATTCTAAATAGAGCAGTAATTTTAAAGAATATTTTTAACTTTCATCAAAAAGAATATAGTATCAAAACTTAGAACTCTTTAATATTAGTGAAATTAATTCCGTATTTCTTAAATAATGGTACCTTTTTAAAAATAGAATGCTTCATAGATGTTAAATGTATAGAATTACACTGCCTAGACAGTCGAATCAAAATGGAAAGATAAGGCAATTGTCCAAAACACTTAGGCCAAATAAAACCTCAGGCCAAAATAAAATGAGAAAGAAGTGTATTTTGGGTGGGTCATCCTGTTGGCTGACTTCATTAACCTAATTTATCGGATTAAGGTTCTTTTCCTATTTTCCTTTGCTAAGGTGTAAAAACTTCAGTCGTCCAAGGGTATGGTTTTAGTGGCAGAAGTTGGGAGTGAAGAGCTCTGGTTCTATTTATGTTTCTCTCACCAACATATGTGTAACCTTGTACAAGAAAGCAAACTTATCTGTATTTAGTTTCCTCTTTTGTAAAATAAGACCCTCTAAAGTCTTTTCCATCTCTGAAAATTTATCAACTCATGAGATAGTAAGATGACAGCTATGTGAGAGTAAGTATTATAAAATAGAGCAATTACAGCTATATGTGTATGTGTGTGGTATGCTCGATGTTCAACAATATAATATCACCCTAAGGACATTGCTAATATTTAACAACCACGGAAGTTGAAATAGGTATTTGATTTAATTACAATAGCTTTTATAATTGTCTTAAGAAATTAATTACACTTGAAGTAGGGAAGAAAATTTTTTTCACGCCTTGAGTTACATTGACTCAGAATAACACCAGAGTAAATATGCAATGTGTTGTCAATGTTAACACTATGAGGTTTGAGATACATCTCCATCCTTAATAACTCTAGGTTGCCTACTCATGTTAAGAACTGCAATGGTGAATGTACTGGATGCAGAACACTTAATCAGTTAACACTTAAGAAGTCTATTATTTGCGCTGTTAAATTATTTTAGCTACATCATTTGCATTACATTAATTCTTCAAATTCAGCTGACACATTTTAGCTATGTGTCCATTACTCACCTTTTTAGTGCAACAAATACCCTCATAATATTTAGGCACTATTTCAATATGGTTCATTCCCTGCCTTTCCTTCTATTAGCAAATAATTTGATAATGCAGACAGTCATCTATAAAATATTTTTCCACTACACAAATATATCTTTATGTCTTTCAATATCATAATAGCATAAAAGCCTATTTTTTCTTCTTAGGGAATTAAGTCAAATAGCTTTCTTAGACTGTTTTTCACATCTTTTTCTCTGTTAGCTTTGCATTCCACAGTACTACTTTCTTTTCTTCCTCCCTGTGAAAATCTCATAATGATTGTACTTACACTATCAATATTTTTCTTTTCAGGTCACCTACCTCATCTGTATTGTATAATTGAAACCTATAGCTTCTCACTTCTTCTCATACTATCTTACTTCTTGAAGAGCACAAAATTTAATTTTCTCTCTCTGAACATACACACGCACGCGCGCGCGTGCACACACACACACACATATCCTGGAATTCCCTTGTTTTTAACAAATTTGTTATTCTATCACCCAGTATCACTATTACCTAAAGTTAAAGATGCTCTCAAAGTACTGAACTTCATGTACAGCAAAAATATACTGATGTAACAGAAGAAACTGCATTATTAAGAAGAAAGTGAAGTCTTTAAACAATGTTAAGCATCTATTCTAGTATTAAAATATTTAAACAGATCATGCCAATACTAATATAAATTTTAATACTTCATCTCTGATAAATATTATTGCTTCCATGTTTATTAAAGTAAAATAATATTTTTATATAGAGATTTTTAAGCAATTTATCAAGCAGTAAACCATATAATGAAAGGGAGTATATGTAGGAAATCCTTTGGGTTATTAAATTTATTTAATAATTTTTCATGTGTCACTGAGTGACAAATGATAATTTTTCTGTTATGGCTAATAATTTAAATAGTATATATGATACCTCTCTAGGGGTTTATATATCAAATGTATCATCACTATTTCAAAGTAGATACAACAGCTATTGACCCAAAATTGCTTTATTGAAAACTTCCTTAATGTGCTTTTATATGACAGGTTCTAACAGTTTATTAAATGTTTCTGTCATGAGTTAATCATGCCAGGAAGATAAGCAGCAGTGTTTTCTATACCAATATTAAAAGATGGCCACAAAAGTAATGTGGTGCATTACTGCCAAATATGTTGATAACTTTGAAGAGCTGTTTCAAAATATTGTTTTCTTTATTTATTAGAAAATAATTCAATGACCTACAGATTTCAGTTATTTAACAAGCACCAATTTTTGCCTGAGGGAGAAGACATGGTATGGAGGAAAAGGTATAGGAGACAAATCTGAATTTAAATCTTCATCACCTTTTATTTAATAGCTTTGTGACATGAACCTATCACTTCTGTCTTTGAATCTAAACATTCTAATTTTCAAATGGTGATAATATTGCTTCTTTAAAGATTATTTGGAAATAAGCACCTGACTTAGGAACTGGTAGCTGTTATTGTAATTATGCACTATGTTAAGAGAAGCCAGATGATCAGGGCTGGCTCTTGAACACAAAAGCTCATGAATTTTAAGCATATCAATTAATTCCAAAATAGGAAATAAATATATTTCCTATTTAAATAGCACACCTTAAAAGCATATTCCATCACTACATATAACCACATATACACACACACACTACTATGGAAAACCTGATTTGTACCAAAAAGTTTATGTTGCACTCCTCTAAAATGTACCATTTGTCTTATTATTTGCTATGTATTAGAAATTAAAGGAGATTTGTTTGTATTACCAAATCACATGTTAATTCTGGAAGTATAATACTTTTGATTTTCTTAATTTTCTTTCACTATCTCAGGATAATTCATTAGAGTATTTTCTATAAAAACATGAATATTTCTAATGATTAAAGCCTGATTCACAAAACATGGCTAAAAACTTTGTAAAGGAAAAATATTACTGATCTGTGGCCATCATTTTCCAAATATTGTTGACTTATGGTACCACTTTTAAATTTGAGTTTTCATTGACAATTCATGAATCAATATTTTAACATATGTACAAAACCTATCATCTAGGAATCTCTTTTCTGATTTTGTAGTCCTTCAGAGTATAATTTAATATCAACACTATATGGTCAAACTGCTGCTTGATATTAAAATTCCAATTTTTAATCCTGAGGCATTAAAAACCCTCTATTGAATATTGATGTAGTAAAGACCTTCAAAGAGAAAAATGTCAAGGTTCTCGGAAGATCCCAGAATCATCTCCAGTATGTTCTTCCTTGGAGATATGAGTCACTTACTGGTCAGTTGGCTTGGCACAAACTGAAGGTCCATTCTTTGTCATAGATATGAATTAATGTTTTCTCCAAAATCATCTTGCAAATTCACGTGCCTGACTAGACCCACTCAAAAAGAAATGTGGATGATACTCTACAAAGCAGCCATTGTTACTGGAGAGACCCAAACAAGTAATGTCTTTTTGTCTTTTATTAATCATTATACTCAACAAATAGAACATGTTCTCTAAATGAGAAACTTTCCAAAAACTATGAAATAATTTGTGAAGGAAAAAAGGGAACAAGGATCCAGAAGTAACTCAGATGGTAATTTATTAGTAGTTGATTACTTTTTGTGTACTCTGTTAATTTGGGTATAAAATGAAATGATAATATAATCGAATGAGGGATCCACTCATATTGAAGCAAAAGTCATCAAAAGATAAAATTATAGTAAAAATAGGTGTAATTTTGATACATCAACATATCTTCAAATTTCCAAGTGTTTTAAAAAGGTGAATATTTTGTCATTTAAAAAAAACTAGGTTTTTATATCAAGTATTACCATGGACTACAAACTGCAAATGAGAGAGATTTAAGAAATGCTCTGAGAATTAACACTATGTGGATAATACTATCATTTAATGATTTTATATTTGCTAAAAATTCAGTGATATTAATTTCCATCTTTGCAATTTTTAAAACATAAAAAACACATCAAAATACAGACACACAAAACACTTTAAGCTATGTTTTGAATTTTATAAAGGGAGCAGAAGAATTTAAAGCTTACAAACAAAAGTGAAATGGGATTTTAATTAAGAAAATTTTAATGCCAGCCTAAAGCAGCCCTAAAATTCAGAATAAAACATGGCTACTGTAACAGAAACAGGTTTATTTCTTTAGGAAGTGGTTTCTAATTCTGAAGCTGCAAATGTGCAGGCACACGTGATGGGGAATGTAAGGGTTGCCATGGTAAGTACACATCTTTTCTTGGACAGTCAAGTATTTTTAAAAATGCATAAAGAACTTTAACTTCATAATATGTCATGGAAATTGACTCTGCTTTCCTTACCAACATATTAGTATGATGCAATGCAACACAGTACAGAAATAACCCACATTTTAAAAAACTTCGACCCAGTAAGATCGCTTATAAAACATGGAGTGAAAAATGAAATAAGAAATCTCCAAGTCGGAGAACTAATTAAATTGTCGGTCTAGAACAAATTCTAATTCCATTAAATTAATAAATAATCACACCTCAGGACATTCCACAGGCCTGATACACTTCCTGGGCGTCCAAATGCAAACATCACTAAACATCACTCTTGACATACTTTGGTCATATGCCTTATTTTTAAGGAAAAATAAAATCATTCCTACATTCCTACTTTCTCAACTGTTTCCAAGAAGCAGGGAACAGACTCTGCTCTACTGTCTTTTGCACAAAATCTCCTGGAGGTTCTCTTAAGAGTCTGTGAAGTCAGCTCAAGACGCCTGGATGGAGGCGTGACACTTGGACTGGGGAGGTGGCAGAATCTGTTGAGAAACGCAGCAGGTTCTGAGGCGCTAGAGAACCCACGTGTACAGGGGCTGGGGAACTTTTATGCCACGTTTCCCGGAAGGAAGGTCTCTCTTTTAAATAGGGGGCTAGCGGCGGCAAGGAGCTGGGTGGGTGGAAGGTGGGCAGTAAAACGGGAGAGGTGGCCGCGAAGCAGAAGGTTCAAACCCTTCGCAGGTATCTACTTGTGCTTCCCCACATTCTATCTCTCCCTCATCAACTTTATTATTTTTCCGTTTTACAGGAGGGTTTAAGCAACAAGGATGCTGAGCATCTCATAGGCTCAGCCAGGAACAAAGAAAATCGAGTTCCTAATACAGTATCTCTCCCGTTGGAGATCACGTGTCCTGCTTTCGCTGGAATGCACTCTTCTCGCCCACGCTATAAAATCTCTATTGTGCTTAGAAATTTTACCCACGTTAAAATATGCTCACTTATGAATTGCTTTTTATCTACCAAGAGAACCACATTTCAACATACACAGGTACACATTTACGTGGTGACCTAGTTACCACTGCAGGTGAATTCGATGTGTTGAAAGTGTATTGGGAAAGTAATGGGAAAGAGCAGGTGGAAGATCTTCATGTCTCACTGAGCGCACCCTCCCCTCCCCCGTTTTCTAATTTCTTTTGAAGAAGTTCGAAAGGAACGTGGGAGTCGTGGGAGTCGCAGATGGTTCCTTTTTGAAGACGATTCCTGGGAGTTGTGAAAGTGACCCCTTCCCTTCTCTGCCTGGCGCTGCGCCCTCTCGCCCAGCCCTCTCGCTTTGTGACTTGATGAGGAGGAGACAGTAAGGGAGAGGGCGGAGGCGGGTCCTTTATGCAGCCCTGATGGCCAAGAAGTAGTATAATGAAGCAATTTTGCAGCCATCTCCGTTATCATGAAGTCATACTATTTTTAAAGACGTTCTGTAAAAGTCCCACCCCCTATTCCCATTCTTGACTCTGCAAACTGTAAAGACAGGAGAACCTTTGGCACCCAATTTAATTGTCCGTGAGCAAAGGTGCTATGATTACCCTGATGCTAATGTGCTTTCCTCCCTCTTTCCACGTAGCACCCCAAACTAGTCCTGCATCCAAGGAGTATGCAAGATGCTGAAGGGGGCCCAGCAATGGGATTGGGAATAGTGCTGCTTCACCAGCTTCCCCGAGCAACACAAAGGAGATGTGTGGGCTGGAGTTGTTTAGCTTAGGGGAAAGGAGACATCGCTTTCCCTGACTCCCGGGAAGAAGGGCTTCGCTCCATCGCTCCCCCACTTCTTTTGGTCCTCCAATCTTTAACACTCTTTCTTCCCCTTCATCCCCTCCCCAAAACCCCACCCTATCCCTTCGGTTCCCAATGACATAAAGGTCTTCTAATTATATTTTTCAAGCAAATAGGCATCACACAGTAATACTACAGCTTCTAAGATAAAGGGACAAACGTGACCTGCCACAAGTGTGTGTGTGTGTGTGAGAGAGAGAGAGAGAGACAGAGAACCAATATCAAACGAGCGCTTTATCCTTCAGACACCTCCGGATAAAACTGACTGGAGATATTCAAGATAATAAAGAACTATGATCAACCTCAGCTCAACCGTCGGTCTCAGCACCAGCACCCAAAATCGCTCTTTGCCTTCCTTTTCGCAATATGTAACCCTTTAAGCTCACCCGCTGGCCCAGGCCACTCGGCACTCCCCAGCACCCGCAACAGCAAGCACGCGATTCTAAATGCCCCGCAATCTACCACATCCTCGCCACCTCCGCGGCCACCGGGCGAGCAGCTCCCAGGGAGCGCTGAAGGCTCGGGTTCTCCTACCCCCACCCCCGTTCCGTCGGCCACCTGGGTCCCTCACCTAGGGCGCTCACTGTCGCTGCGGCCACAAGCGGCGAGGCCCCAGCGACCCCCTTGGCCCCGGAGCAATAGTATCCTACTCACATCGCCGGCGAGAGAAACTGCCCATGAGGTTCCGGAGAAAGTGAATCGTGCAGCTGCCGAGGGTTATTCCTTAAAGTGTCCGGGGGTCCGCAGTAGAGTGGGCACGAGGGACCTCGGAGGAGAGGAGGGATGAAGGAGGAGAAGAGAAGGAGAAAGAGGGGGATTCCAGGCAGCTGTCACGTTAGACCATGATGCTGGTGCCCTTCAGGTGGACAGCTGGAGAGGTTTCCGCGGGAAGCGGCCGAGGGGAAGCCCGAAGCGCTGGCGGGGGAGGCAGGAGCGCATCCACTCCCCAGCTTCCGCCTGCCTTGCGCGCCGCGCAAGCGACCGCAGCAGCAGAGGCGGCAGCGGCGGTGGCGGAGGCGCAGCTCCCTCCCCACCCCAGAAGGCTCCACAGACAATAAATCCTGGGAGGAGAAGAGACGAGCCGAAAAGGCGAATCTTGCACCCAACTCCGTAAAACCCCGTGCCCGCTGCCGCGCCTTTCCTGGGCAAGAATCCCCGGGGACCCAGGAAGCAGCGGGCGGTTTGGAGGGGCCGTGCGCTCCCGAGGCTGCAGGCGACGGTGGAGTGGGCGGTTGCAGGTCCCTCCGGTGAGAACTCGCTGCGCAGAGGCTGACTGTCCGTGGCTTCAAGCCCGGGGTTCTCCCGGAGTGGGGTCCTCCTCGGTGCAGTGGCTTGGTGCACAGGTGCCTGGTTTGGCAGGCGAGGAGGCGCTGCTCCTGGCTCTTGGCTGTGTCTCCCTGCTCTCCCCGCCCCCTCTCTTATTTTTCCCACCCCCTTTTCCGACGACACCAGCTGCAGCAGCCTCAAAGTGCTAAAACCTGTCAAGGAGATTTTCCAGCAATAGGGAAGGGGGTGACCACTTTCACAGCCCTCGGCTCCTTTTCGGGATCCTTGCCTGCCCCTCTGACCTCTACTCGGGCTCCCCCAAATTGTGAGAAGCAAATTCCCAGTCCCGCGGAGTACTGAAATGGTTGCCTTCTCCCGGCTCTGGCTGTTTTTTGTAAAGAACGGGACGACTGGCCGAGCTCTCCGGGTTCTTTCAATCGCCCGCTGGGCTCCAAGCAGGTGCTCGAGGCACGGCGCCGCCGGGCAGCACGCGGCCGCCGGCTCTTCCTGCAGCTCGACCGGCCCGTGGCGCTCCGGCGGCCCTGGCGCGGCGTCCTGCAGCGCGGGCGACTCCGCCGCACCAGCGCCTCCGGGCCTCTGCGCCTTCCCAAGCGCCCCGCACCCGCACCGGCTCGGTGACGCTGCGCCCGTGGCTCCGCAGGCTGCCGCTCCTGCTATCTCAGCAAAGAGGCGGCCGGGAGCGCCTCCTCGGGGTTTCCTCCCCCGCCCGCCTTCCCGGCTGCAGGTTGTTGGCTGCCAAGGAGAAAAGTCTCTGCTAGCGGTTCAGTCTCTTCACATTAGTCAAGGCAACGACCTTTGTGCCTGCTCTCGCGTTCCCTTCTCTTTCTGGGGCCAGGGTGGCTGCCCTGGGTGTGCACAAAATTAGAAGGGGTTTTCCAATCACCCTTCACGCTTCCACTCCCTCTCCTCCGGCCAGGAACACACATTCTCACACTCACTCACACTCATCTCCTCTCTCACGTAAAGGCACACACAGACATATAAAGTCTCACACGTCTTTAAACTCCCCAAAGCAGCAATGTGTTAAGAAACCTATTGACGAGGCTGGTGCTATATTTAGACTTTTCTTTTATTCTCTGTACCCAACGGGTCAATTCTCTCTTTAAAATAAGAGTTATCATCCTGAAATCATTTTTTTTTTTCTTTTCGTGGAATACAGGCTATAAGCTTTTCGTTTCCTCGTGATAAGTGAGAATGTCCCTTCATCTCTGTACATCGCTTATACAGTAGACGTCATGATGTTCAGATGCCACTCCAGTGGATGCAAATTCACAGTTTACTAAAAAGAAAATGCATTTGCTCATATTCTTGGATTTGCAATGCTAAAATCTTCAAGGTCAAAAATCATCTTTTCTGGCTGCTAAGGGTTGTCTAGGAAGAGACTTTGGAGATTGACATCTAATCAGCAGAGTACCAAGAATGATTATTTTCCACTTTACCTGGGCCATGAAAGAGGGGTGACTTTTAAGGATAACTTTCCAGTGTATCCTATTATTTGCATGTAAAAGGGAAAAGGAATAAGAGCATATTTTCAAAAGCCAGGTCATTTAAAAAGTGAGTTATAAAACACCACCAAGAAAGGGTTCTAAAAGGGCAAGGAAACAAACAGCAAAAAAATTAAGGGCAAATTTTTGAATTGAGCTCTCTAGGGCTCTGCTTTTTCACACAGTTTTATCCTTATAAACATTTGCCACATCTTAGTGTTTCAGCTGGACAGTGATATGAAAAATTTTAGGTTGCAATTAAAAATCTAAAAATAAATAAATAACCTCACACAACAATTATACAGTTGTAGCAATACTTTTATAGGCCTCCAGTTCTTTTGGATGCAGTTTGCACATAACTTTCACATATATTCATTATTTAATCATTTCCTAAAACTATTTAGTGGACAATATTTTCCCACACTTATTGGAAGGGCACAAGGCTCATCTCAGAAATGTACCCAATTAACCTGCACCTGAACTCAGAATTTCTTATTTTAACTCCAGGATTTAACTTCCTTTTACCAAAATACTTGACAAAAAATTCTGTATGTAAAATCACAGCCAATTATGAGGAAACTTATGATCATTGCAAACAGGTAACATACCTACCAATGAACTTACATCCCATGTGTTAAGTGGAACTGTTTTCCTAAATAAAAAAGAAATTGTTCCCTTCTAATGAGGAGAAGGCAATGGCAACCCACTCCAGTACTCTTGCCTGGAAAAATCCCATGGACAGAGGAGCCTGGTGTGCTGGGAGTCGGACACGACTGAGCGACTTCACTTTCACTTTTCACTTTCATGCATTGGAGAAGGAAATGGCAACCCACTCCAGTGTTCTTGCCTGGAGAATCCCAAGGATGGCGGAGCCTGGTGGGCTCCCATCTATGGGGTCGCACAGAGTCGAACACGACTGATGCGGTTTAGCAGCAGCAGCAATGGGGAGAAGGGCTTCCCAGGTGCCACTTCTGGTTAAGAACTCAGTTGCCAATGCAGGAGACATAAGAGACTCTTGTTCCATCTCTGGGTCAGGAAGATCTGCTGAAGAAGGAAATAGCAAACCATTCTAATATTCTTGCCTAGAGAATCCCCATGGACAGAGAAGCCAGGTGGGGTACAGTCCATGCGGTCTCAAGGAGTAGGACATGACTGAAGCGATTTAGCATGCATGTAATGAGGAGAAAGATATTTTTGGAACCCCAAACTAAAAATTGATGATACCTCTGTAATATATCTCAAGACATATGTACTCCTTTCCTCTTTGTTATGTCATAGAACCTTGATTTCAGACTCTAGAGATTCAAATGGATAAATCATTTTATATGTGAGCAGGTGTGATGCAACGCGTATGGGTTTTAATAAACACTATTTTAGCATTACAAAAAATAAAAAGGAAGTATTCTCTGTAGAATGAGCCTTGAATACCATGATTCAACTTTTTCCTAAGATTTATGAATCTTGAACAAATTTTGGCCACCTTCACTATTTAAACAATGAAGCATACTGAGGAGATTTCAATAGTTTCATAGAATTATGGAACTATTGAAATGCAAATGCAGATGCTTGTCCTAAAATTCCAAGTTGCCCTGTCACCAACCCTCTGGAAATGCAGATGACTGTCTGAACACTAGGGAAAGATGAATGCTGAATATCCTTAGGCTGTTGCTCAAGCAGAGGTCCAATTCCAAAACATTAACAACTCTAAAAAATTAGATCAAAGCAGTTTTAACAGATTAGCTATTCAGATTACATCTATCAATGGCTAAATATTAAATCCATAAAATTTCATAAACTGTTAATCAACTCCTTTGACTCACACTACTAAAATTTTGAGATGATAATCTGTGTCCAGGAAAAGCAGGACCAACTTTATTTGAAAATAAAAGACATATGGTGATATTAACTGTCAGGTGTCAACTATCTTTCTAATGACTTTCTTTAGAGGCCTGTTTTCAGAGAAGTTGCTTTGGCAATTCCTGATTTAAACAAAAACCACTTATGTATCTTAATATCTTAACACTTAATATCTTATCTGATATTTAACTTAATTAGATATTGGTTCTTATTGGAATTTAAAAAATGTTAAATTTTTATGTATGGGGATGTAGATCTGAAGAGCTCAGAGTTCGTGGAGCTTGGTATGATGGGATCAACATCAGTGGGGAAACGTATGGGTATGGAGGGCTGTTAGTTTTTGAAAAACAGGGAGAAGCACTGAGCGGAAAGTAGGAATCATTAGATTCTTCTTCAAATTCGTTTGTTAGATGGCCTTTACTGTGAAACTAATCTCTCAGATTAACAGTCTAATTCTAGTGAAAGAGAAGGGTTACTGTTACATTTAATTCATTTGGATAATTATTTTTTATTTTAAACATTAATTGGCATGATTATGATACACAAATTACAATGAACACTGATGTATGAATCGTGCATCTCTTTTAAGAAGGAAAATATGATTAACACTGAATCTTCCCCTGCCATTCCTTTACCTCTTCTTCCCTCACCCCACAGAGGCAACCTCATTCCTAAATTTTTGTATTTATTTGTACATTAATAAATTTCATGCACTTTCACTAAGAATATGTTGCTTTGGTAATTTAACTTTTACAAAAATGATATTATGCAGTTTGAATTCTTTTGCCACTTGCTTTGGATTTTGAAGAAAACAACATTATATTTATGAGAATGATTGTTATATGTCACTCTGGTTCACTAATTTTTATTGCACTGTGATAGTTGACATGAATTTATCATTTTCACCTTCTGATGACAATTTTTACTTTTATAAGTAATGCTGTTATGAATATGTTTGTTTACGTATATGGATGAGTGCTTTTCTATTTTGTATACTATCTAGAAGTGGATTTCCTGGGTTGTAGTACATATTTAATACTAAATAGTTTTCAAACAGTTTTGCATTCCTGCTATCATTTATAAGAGTTTTGTTTGATTCACATCCTGTCAGTACCTGTCAGACAATTTAAGATTGTCCAGTCAAATCCAAGAGGTATAAAAGAGCATTCTATCATACTTTAAATGTGAATTTTCCTGCTTAACTATGAGATTGAGCACCTTTTTAAAATTAATTTTTTTTTATTGAAGAATAATTGTTTTACAGAATTTTGTTTTTTCTGCTAAACCTCAACATGAATCAACCATAGGTATACATGTATTCCCCTCCCTTTGGAACCTCCCTCCCATCTCCCACCCCATCCCACTCCTCTAGGTTGATACAGAGCCCCTGTTTGAGTTTCCTGAGCCTTACAGCAAATTCCCCTTGGCTATCTATTTCACATAAGGTAATCTAAGTTACTCTTTCCATGTAACACTTTCCATATATCCCACACCCTCCTCCCCTATTCCCATGTCTGTAAGTATATTGTATATGTCTGTTTCTCCATTGCTGCCCTTAAATAAATTCTTCAGTACCATTTTTCTAGATCCCATATATATGCATTAGAACATGGTATTTATCTTTCTCTTTCTGATTCAGTTCACTCTGTACAATAGGTTCTAGGTTCATCCACCTTATCAGAACAGATTCAAATGTGTTCCTTTTTATGGTTGAGTAATCCTGAAAGAATATGCTATGAAAGTGCTGCACTCAATATTCCAGCAAATTTGGAAAACTCAGCAGTGGCCACAGGACTGGAAAAGGGCAGTTTTAATTCCAATCCCAAAGAAAGGCAGTGCCAAAGAATGCTGTAACTACTGCACAATTGTACTCATCTCACATGCTAGTAAGTAATGCTCAAAATTCTCCAATCCAGGCTTCAGCAATACATGAACCATAAACTTCCTGATGTTCAAGCTGGTTTTAGAAAAGGCAGAGGACCAGAGATCAAATTGCCAACATCTGCTGGATTATGGAAAAAGCGAGAGAGTTCCAGAAAAACATGTATTTCTGCTTTATTGACTATGCCAAAGCCTTTGACTGTGTGGATCACAATAAACTGTGGAAAACTCTGAAAGAGATGGGAATACCAGACCACCTGACTTGCATCTTGAGAAACCTATATGCAGGTCAGGAAGCAACAGTTAGAACCAGACATGGAACACAGACTGGTTCCAAATAGGAAAAGGAGTACGTCAGACTGTATATTGTCACCCTACTTATTTAACCTATATGCAGAGTACATCATGAGAAATACTGGGCTGGAAGAAGCACAAGCTGGAATCAGGCTTGCTGGGAGAAATATCAGTAACCTCAGATATGCAGCGGAGAAGGAAATGTCAACCCACTCCAGAGTTATTGCCTGGAGAATCCCAAGGACGGCAGAGCCTGGTGGGCTGCCATCTATGGGGTTGCACAGTCGGACATGACTGAAGCGACCTAGCAGCAGCAGCAGCAGCAGATATGCAGATAACACCATCCTTATGGCAGAAAGTGAAGAGGAACTAAAAAGCCTCTTGATGAAAGTGAAAGAGGAGAGTGAAAAAGTTGGCTTAAAGCTCAACATTCAGAAAACTAAGATCATGACATCTAGTCTCATCATTTCATGGGAAATAGATGGGGAAGCAGTGGAAACAGTGTCAGACTTTATTTTTTTGGGCTCCAAAATCACTGCAGATGGTCACTACAGCCATGAAATTAAAAGAAAGACACTTACTCCTTGGAAGGAAAGTTATGACCAACCTAGATAGCATATTCAAAAGCAGAGACATTACTTTGCCAACAAAGGTCCGTCTAGTCAAGGCTATGGTTTTTCCAGTAGTCATGTATGGATGTGAGAGTTGGACTGTGAAGAAAGCTGAGTGCTGAAGAATTGATGCTTTTGAAGTTTTGTGTTGGAGAAGACTCTTGAGAGTCCCTTGGACTGCAAGGAGATCCAACCAGTCCATCCTAAAGGAGATCAGTCCTGGGTGTTCATTTGAAGGACTGATACTAAAGCTGAAACTCCAATACTTTGGCCACCTCATGCTAAGTGTTGACTCATTGAAAAAGACTCTGATGCTGGGAGGGATTGGGGGCAGGAGGAGAAGGGGACGACAGAGGATGAGATGGCTGGATGGTATCACTGACTTGATGGGCATGAGTTTGAGTGAACTCTGGGAGTTGGTGATGGACAGGGAAGTCTGGCGTGCTGCGATTCATGGGGTCACAAAGAGTTGGACACGACTGAGATACTGAACTGAACTGATCTGAATATTCCATTCTGTATATGTACCACAACTTCTTTATCCATTCATCTGTTGAAGGACATCAAGGTTTCTTTCATGTTCTAGCTACTATAAATAGTGCTGCAGTGAACAATGGGATACATGTGTCTTTTTCAGTTTTGGTTTCCTCAGTATATGCCTAGGAGTGGGATTGCTGGGTCATGTAGTGGTTTTATTCCTAGTTTCAAAGGAATCTCCATACTGTCTTCCATAGTGGCTGCATCAATTTACATTCCCACCAACAGTGCATGAGTGTTCCCTTTTCTCCATACCCTCTCCAGCATTTATTATTTGTAGGCTTTTTGATGATGGCCATTCTGACTGGTGTGGGGTGATATTGTAGTTTTGATAGCAATGTTGAGCATCTTTTCATGTGTTTTTAGCCATCTGTGTGTCTTCTTTGGAAAAATGTCTATTTATGTAATTTTCCCATTTTTTGATTGGGTTGTTTTTCTGGCATTGAGTTGCATGAGCTGCTTCTATAGTTTGGAAATTAATCCTTTATCAATTGTTTCATTTGCTATTATTTTCTATCATTCTGAGGGTTGTCTTTTCACCTTGCTTATAGTTTCCTTTGCTGTGCTAAAGCTTTTAGATTTAATCAGGTCCCAATTGTTTACTTTTGTTTTTATTTCCATAACTCTCAGAGGTGGGTCATAGAGGATCTTGCTTTGATTTATATTATCAAGCATTCTGTCTGTTTTCCTCTGAGAATTTTGTAGTTTCTAGTCTTACATTTAGGTCTTTAATCCACTGCAAGTTAATCTTTGTGTATGGTGTTAGGAAGTGTTCTAATTTCATTCTTTTACATGTAGCTGTCCAGTTTTTCCAGCATCATTTATTGAAGAGGCTTTCTTTGCCCCATTGTATTTTCTTGCCTCCTTTGTCAAAAATAAGATACCTATTTGGTGCATGGGTTTATTTCTGGGCCCTCTATCTTGTTCCGTCGGTCTATATTTCTGTTTTTGTCACAGTACCATACTGTCTTGATGACTGTAGCTTTGTAGTATAATCTGAAGTCAGGAAGATTGATACCTCTAGCTCCATTCTTCTTTCTCAAGACTGCTTTGGCTACTCAGAATCTTTTGTATTTCCATGTGAATTGTGAATTTTTTGGTTCTAATTCGGTGAAAAATGGCATTGATAATTTGATAGGGATCACAGTGAATTTGTAGATTGCTTTTGATAGTATAGTCATTTTCACAATATTGATTCTTCTTACTCAGGAACATCTGTTTATCTCATCTTTGATTTCTTACATCAGTGTCTTATAATTTTCCATGCACAGTTCTTTTGTCTCCTTAGGTAAGTTTATTCCTAGATATTTAATTCTTTTTCTTGCAGTGATGAATGGGATTGATTCCTTAATTTCTCTTTCTGATTTTTCATTGTTAGTATATAGAAAAGCAAGTGATTCTTGTGTATTGATTTTGTATCCTGCAACTTTGCTAAATTCACTGATTAACTTAAGTAATTTTTTGATACTATCTTTAGGGTTTTCTGTGTACAGTATCATGTCATCTGCAAACAGTAAGAGCTTTACTTCTCCTTTTCCAGTCTGGATTCCTTTTATTTCTTTTTCTTCTCTGATTGCTGTAGCTAAGACTCCCAGAACTATGTTGAATAATAGTGGTGGAAGTGGACACCCTTGTCTTGTTCCTGATCTTAGGGGGAATGCTTTCAGTTTTTCACCATTGAAAATAATGTTTGCTGTAGGCTTATCATATATGGCCTTTACTATGTTGAGGTTGGTTCCCTCTATGCCCATTTTTTGAAGAGTTTTAATTATAAATGGGTGCTGAATTTTGTCAAAGGCTTTTTCTGCATCTATTGAGATGATCATATGATTTTACCTTTCAATTTGATAATACAGTGTAACACATTGATTAATTTTCATATATTGAAGAATCCTTGAATCCCTGAAATAAATCCAACTTGATCATGGTGTATGAGCTTTTTTGACATGTTGCTGAATCTATTTGCTAAAATTTTGTTGAAGACTTTTGCATCTGTGTTCATCAGTGATATTGGCCTGTAGTTTCTTTTTTTGTATGTTGTCTTTGTCTGATTTTGGTATCAGGATGATGGTGGCATTGTAGAATGAGTTTGGAAGTGTTCTTTCCTCTGCAATTTTTTGAAAGAGGTTTAGAAGGATAGGCATTAGCTCTTCTTTAAATGCTTCATTCTTGGTGGCAGCCAAGAGAAGCAACCCCACGTCCAAGGAGTGGCAGCTGCACGAGTGCAGGAGGGCCAAGAGGAGCTACTCCACATTCAAGGTCAGGAGGGGCAACCTTGTCCAAGGTAAGGAGCAGTGGCTGTGCTTTGCTGGAACAGCCGTGAAGAGATACCCCACATCTAAGGTAAGAGAAACCCAAGTGAGACAGTAGGTGTTATGAGAGGGCATCAGAGGGCAGACACACTGAAACCATAATCAGAGAAAACTAGCCAATCTGATCACACGAACCACAGCCTTGTCTAACTCAATGAAACTAAGCCAGGCTGTGTGGGGCCGCCCAAGACGGACGGGTAATGGGGAAACGTCTGTCAGAATGTGGTCCACTGGAGAAGGGAATGGAAACCACTTCAATATTCTTGCCTTGAGAACCACATGAACAGTGTGAAAAAGCAAAATGATAGGATACTGAAAGAGGAACTCCCCAGGTCAGTAGGGGCCCAATATGCTACTGGAGATCAGTGGAGAAATAACTCCAGAAAGAATGAAGGGATGCAGCCAAAGCAAAAACAATACCCAGTGTGGATGAGACTGGTGACAGAAGCAAGGTCCAATTCTATAAAGAGCAATATTGCATAGGAATCTGGAATGTTAGGTCCATGAATCAAGGCAAATGGAAGTGGTCAAACAAGAGATGGCAAGAGTGAACATTGGCATTCTAGCGAACTAAAATGGACTGGAATGGGTGAATTTAAATCAGATGACCATTATATCTACTACTGTGGACAGGAATCCCTTAAAGAAATGGAGTAGGCATCATGGTCAACAAAAGAGTCTGAAATGCAGTACTTGGATGCAATCTTAAAAATGACAGAATGATCTCTGTTTATTTCCAAGGCAAACTGTTCAATATCACGATAATCCAAGCCTATGCCCCAACCAGTAATGCTGAAAAAGCTGAAGTTGAACAGTTCAATGAAGACCTACAAGATCTTTTAGAACTAACACCCAAAAAAGATGTCCTTTTCATTATAGGGGACTGGAATGCAAAAGTAGGAAGTCAAGAAACACCTGGAGTAACAGACAAATTTAGCCTTGGACTACGGAATGAAGCAGGGCAAAGGATAATAGAGTTTTGCCAAAAGAACGCACTGGTCATAGCAAAGATCCTCTTCCAACAACACAAGAGAAGACTACACATGGACATCACCAGATGGTCAACATCGAAATCAGACTGATAATATTCTTTGCAGCTAAAGATGGAAAAGCTCTATACAGTCAGCAAAAACAAGACTGGTAGCTGACTGTGGCTCAGGTCATGAACTCCTTATTGCCAAATTCAGATTGAAGTTGAAGAAAGTAGGGAAAACCACTAGACCATTCAGGTATGACCTAAATCAAATCCTTTATGATTATACAGTGGAAGAGAGAAATAGATTTAAGGGACTAGATCTGATAGACATAGTACCTGATGAACATGGACTGAGGTTTGTGACATTGTACAAGAGACAGGGATCAAGACCATCCCCATGGAGAAGAAATGCAAAAAAGCAAAATGGCTGTCTGGGGAGTCCTTACAAATAGCTGTGAAAAGAAGAGAAGTGAAATGCAAAGGAGAAAAGGAAAGATATAAGCATCTGAATGCAGGGTTCCAAAGATAGCAAGGAGAGATAATAAAGTCTTCCTCAGTGATCAATGCAAATAAATAGAGGGGAACAACAAAATGGGAAATACTAGAGATCCCTTCAAGAAAATTAGAGATATCAAGGGAACATTTCATACAAAGAGGGACTCAATAAAGGACAGAAATGGTATGGACCTAACAGAAGCAGAAGATATTAAGAAGATGTGGAAAGAATACACAGAAGAACTGTACAAAAAAGATCTTCATGACCAAGATAATCACGATTGTGTGATCACTCACCTATGATCACTCACCTAGAGCCAGACGTCCTGGAATGTGAAGTCAAGTGGGCCTTAGAAAGCATCACTACGAACAAAGCTAGTGGTGGTGATGGAATTCCAGTTGAGCTATTTCAAATCCTGAAAGATGATGCTGTCAAAGTGCTGCATTCAATATGCCAGCAAATTTGGAAAACTCAGCAGTGGCCACAGGACTGGAAAAGGGCAATTTTCATTCCAATCCCAAAGAAAGGGAATGCCAAAGAATGCTGTAACTAGCGCACAATAGTACTCATCTCACACGCTAGTAAATAATGTTCAAAATTTTCCAGGCCAGGCTTCAGCAATATGTGAGCCGTGAACTTCCAAATGTTCAAGCTGGTTTTAAAATAAGCAGAAGAACCAGAGATCAAATTGCCAACATCTGCTGAATCATCAAAAAAGCAAGAGAGTTTGAGCAAAACATCTATTTCTGCTTTATTGACTATGCCAAAGCCCTTGACTGTGTGGATCACAATAAACTGTGGAAAACTCTGAAAGAGATGGGAATACCAAACCACCTGACCTGCCTCTGGAGAAACCAATATGCATGTCAGGAAGCAACAGTTAGAACCGGACATGTAACAACAGACTAGTTCCAAATAGGAAAAGTAGTACATCAAGGCTGTATATTGTCACCCTATTTATTTAACTTATATGCAGAGTACGTCATGAGAAACACTGGGCTGGAAGAAGCACAAGCTGGAATCAAGCTTGCCGGGAGAAATATCAGTAAACTCAGACATGCAGCAGAGAAGGCAATGGCACCCCACTCCAGTACTCTTGCCTGGAAAAATCCCATGGATGGAGGAGTCTGGTAGGCTGCAGTCCATGGGGTCACTAAGGGTCGGACACGACTGAGCAACTTCACTTTCACTTTTCACTTTCATGCATTGGAGAAGGAAATGGCAACCCACTCCAGTGTTCTTGCCTGGAGAATCCCAAGGATGGCGGAGCCTGGTGGGCTCCCATCTATGGGGTCACACAGAGTCGGACACGACTGAAGCGACTTAGCAGCAGCAGCAGCAGATATGCAGATGACACCACCCTTATGGCAGGAAGTGAAGAGAAACTAAAAAGCCTCTTGATGAAAGTGAAAGTGGAGAGTGAAAAAGTTGGCTTAAAAGTCAACATTCAGAAAACTAAGATCATGACATCTAGTCCCATCACTTCATGGGAAATAGATAGGGAAGCAGTGGAAACAGTGTCAGACTTTATTTTTTTGGGCTCCAAAATCACTGCAGACTGTGACTGCAGCCATGAAATTAAAAGACGCTTACTCCTTGGAAGGAAAGTTATGACCAACCTAGATAGCATATTCAAAAGCAGAGACATTACTTTGCCAACAAAGGTCTGTCTAGTCAAGGCTATGGTTTTTCCAGTAGTCATGTATGGATGTGAGAATTGGACTGTGAAGAAAGCTGAGTGCTGAAGAATTGATGCTTTTGAACTGTGGTGTTGGAGAAGACTCTTGAGAGTCCCTTGGACTGAAAGGAGATCCAACCAGTCTATTCTGAAGGAGATCAGCTCTGGCATTTCTTTGGAGGGAATGATGCTAAAGCTGAAACTCCAGTACTTTGGCCACCTCATGCTAAGTGTTGACTCATTGGAAAAGACCCTGATGCTGGGAGGGATTGGAGGCAGGAGGAGAAGGGGAGGACAGAGGATGAGATGGCTGGATGACATCACTGACTTGATGGGCATGAGTTTGAGTGAACTCTGGGAGTTGGTGATGGACAGGGAGGCCTGGAGTGCTGTGTTCTCGGGGTCTCAAAGAGTTGGACATGACTGAGCCACTGAACTGAACTGAATTGAACTGAAATGTTTCATTGAATGTTTTGTGAAGCCATCTCGTCCTAGGCTCTCGCTTTTGGGGTCATTTTCATCCCAGCTTCAATTTCAGTGCTTGTAATTGGGTTGTTCATAATTTATATTTCTTCCTGGTTCAGCCTTGGAAAATTGAACTTTTTAAAGAATCTTTCCATTTCTTCCAGGTTGTCTATTTTATTGCCATATAGTTGTTCATAATAGTCTCTTATAGTCTTTTGTATTTCTGCATTGTTTGTGTAACCTGTTCTTTATAACTTCTAATTTCATTGATTTGGTTCTTCTCTCTTCTTTTCTTGATGAGTCCTGGCTAAAGGCTTGTCAATTTTATTTATCTTCTCAAAGAACAAGCTTTTATTTTTATTAATCTTTACTATTGTTTATTTCATTTCTTTTTCATTTATTTCTGCTCAGGTCTTTATGATTTCTTTCCTTCTACTAATTTTGAGGGTTTTTTTGCTCTTCTTTCCCCAGCTATTTTAGGTGTAAATTTAGGTTGTCTATTCAATGTTTTCCTTGTTTCTTGAAGTAGGATTGTATTGGTATAATTTCTCTCTTAAAACTGCTTTTGCCACACCCCATAGGTTTTGAGTTGTGTTTTCATTGTCATTTGTTTCTAGAATTTTTTTTTATTTCCCTTTTGATTTTTTCAGTAACCTTTTTGTTATTTAGAAACCTATTATTTAATCTCCATGTGTTTTTGTTTCTTACAGGTTTTTTTTCCCTCTTGTGATTGATATCTAGTCACATAGCATTGTGATTGGAGAAGATGCTTGATACAATTTCAGTTTTCTTAAATTTACTGAGGTTTGATTTGTGATCCAAGATGTGGTCTGTCTTGGAGAATGTTCCATGTGCACTGGAGAAGAAGGTGTATCCTTCTGCATTTGGATGGAATGTTCTAAAGATATCAATGAGATCTATCTCATCTAATATACCATTTAAGGCTTGTGTTTCCTTATTAATTTTCTGTTTTGATGATCTGTCCATTGGTGTGAGTCGGGTGTTAAAGTCTTTTACTATTATTGTGTTACTGTCAGTTTCTCCATTTATGTCTGTAAGTGTTTGTCATATGTATTGAGGTACTCCTATGTTGGGTGCATAGATATTTAAAATTGTTATGTCTTCCTCTTGGATTGATTCATTGATCATTATGTAGTGTCCTTCCTTATCTCTTGTAATCTTTATTTTAAGGTCCATTTTGTCTGATATGAACATTGCTACTCCAGTTTTGTTTTGCTTCCCATTTGCATGGAATATATTTTTCCATGCTCTCACTTTCAGTCTATATGTGTCTTTAGGTCTGAAGTGGGTTTCTTGTAGACAGCATATATATGGGTTTTGTTTTTGTATCCCTTCAGCCAGTCTGTGTCTTTTGATTGAGGCATTTAATCCATTTATGTGTAAAGTAATCATTGATATATATGTTCCTGTTGCCATTTTTTTAATTGTTTGGGGTTGATTTTGTAGATCTTTTTTCTTCTCCTGTTTTACTTGGCTACATAAGTCGCTTTTGTTGTAAATCTGGCTTGGTGGTACTGAATCCTCTTAACTTTTTCTTTTCTGAAAAGCTTTTTATTTCTCCATCAATTTTGAATGAGATCCTTGCCAGATACAGTAATCTTGATTGTAGATTTTTTTCCTTTCAATACTTTAAATATATCCTGCCATTCCCTTCTGGCCCACAGAGTTTCTGTTAAAAGATCAGCCATTAAGCATATGGGGTTTCCCTTGTATGTTACTTGTTGCTTCTCCCTTGATGCTTTTAATATTCTTTCTTTGTGTTTAGTCTTTGTTAGTCTGATGAGTATGTGTCTTAGCATGTTTCTTCTTGGGTTTATCCTGTATGGGACTCTTTGCGCCTCTTGGACTTTATTGACTATTTACTTTTCCATATTGGGGAAATTTTCAACTATAATGTCTTCAAAGTTTTTCTCATACAATTTTTTTTCTCTTCTTCTTCTGGGACCCCTATTATTCAAATATTTGTGTGTTTGATATTGTCTCAGAGATCTCTGAGACTATCCTCAGTTCTTTTTAATTGTTTTTACTTTATTCTACTCTACAGAAGTTATTTCCACCATTTTATCTTCCAGCTTACTGATTTGTTCTTCTGCTTCAGATATTCTGCTGCTGATCCTTCTAGAGTATTTTTAATTCCAGTAATTGTGTTGTTTGTCTCTGTATGTTTGTTCTTTAATTCTTCTAGTTCTTTGTTAATTGATTTTTGCATTTTCTCCATTTTGTTTTCAAAGTTTTTGACCATCTTTACAATCATTATTCTGAATCCTTTTTCATGTAGTTTGCTTATTTCCTCTTCATATTTGGACTTCTGTGTTTTTCAGTTTGTTCATTCATTTTTGTAGTATTTCTTTGCCTTTTCATTATTATTTTTTTTTAACTTATTGTGCTTGAAGTCTCCTTCTCCGAGGCTTCAAGGTTGAATTCTTTCTTGCTTTTGGTTTCTGCCCTCCTAAGATTGGTCCAGTGATTTGTGTAAGCTTCATTTAGGGTGAGATTTGTGCTGTGTTTTGTTTGTTTCTTTGTTTTTCCTCTGATAGGCAAGGCTGTGAGGTGGTAATCCTGTCTGCTGATAACTGGGTTTGTATTTTTTTGTTGTTGTTGTTTAAATGAGGCATCTTGTACAGGGTGTTACTGGTGGTTGGGTGATGCCAGGTCTTGTATTTAAGTAGTTTCCTTTGTGTGAGTTCTCACTATTTGATACTCCCTAGGGTTCAGTTCCGTCTATGGGGTCGCACAGAGTCCGACACGACTGAGGCGACTTAGCAGCAGCAGCAGCAGGGTTCAGTTCAGTTCAGTCGCTCAGTCGTGTCCAACTCTTTGCGACCCCATGAATCGCAGCATGCCAGGCCTCCCTGTCCATCACCAACTCCCAGAGTTCACTCAGACTCACGTCCATCGAGTCAGTGATGCCATCCAGCCATCTCATCCTCTGTCCTTCCTTCTCCTCCTGCCCCTAATCCCTCCCAGCATCAGAGTCTTCTCCAGTGAGTCAACTCTTCACATAAGGTGGCCAAAATACTGTAGTTTCAGCTTTAGCATCATTCCTTCCAAAGAAATCCCAGGGCTGATCTCCTTCAGAATGGACTGGTTGGATCTTCTTGCAGTCCAAGGGATTCTCAAGAGTCTTCTCCAACACCACAGTTCAAAAGCATCAATTCTTCAGTGCTCAGCCTTCTTCACAGTCCAGCTCTCACATCCATACATGACCACAGGAAAAACCATAGCCTTGACTAAACGAACCTTTGTTGGCAAAGTAATGTCTCTGCTTTTGAATATGCTATCTAGGTTGGTCATAACTTTCCTTCCAAGGAGTAAGCATCTTTTAATTTCATGGCTGCAGTCACCATCTGTAGTGATTTTGGAGCTCAGAAAAATAAAGTCTGACACTGTTTCCACTGTTTCTCCATCTATTTCCCATGTAGTGATGGGACCAGATGCCATGATCTTCGTTTTCTGAATGTTGAGCTTTAAGCCAACCTTTTCACTCTCCACTTTCACTTTCATCAAGAGGCTCTTTAGTTCCTCTTCACTTTCTGCCATAAGGGTGGTGTCATCTGCATATCTGAGGTTATTGATATTTCTCCCGGCAATCTTGATTCCAGCTTGTGTTTCTTCCAGTCCAGCATTTCTCATGATGTACTCTGCATATAAGTTAAATAAGCAGGGTGACAATATACAGCCTTGACATACTCCTTTTCTTATTTGGAACCAGTCTGTTGTTCCATGTCCAGTTCTAACTGTTGCTTTCTGACCTGCATACAGATTTTTCATGAGGCAGATCAAGTGGTCTGGTATTCCCATCTCTTTCAGAATTTTCCACAGTTTCTTGTGATCCACACAGTCAAAGGCTTTGGCATAGTCAATAAAGCAGAAATAGATGTTTTTCTGGAACTCTCTTGCCTTTTCCATGATCCAGTGGATGTTGGCAATTTGATCTCTGGTTCCTCTGCCTTTTCTGAAACCAGCTTGAACATCAGGAAGTTCATGGTTCACATATTGCTGAAGCCTGGCTTGTAGAATTTGATAATCTAGAGTCTTGGAATCAGTGCTCCCACTCCAAAGGCTCAGGGCTTGATCTCTGCTCAGGAATGAAGATTCCACAAGTGATTAGGACGGGGAATATGCTTTCTCCTCCACAAATTCATCAATGGGACATCAGGGCGCCGAGTAAATACCACAAACAGCTTCAGAGTGCTGGCGGAGGACGTCGGACACCCAGAAAAGCAACTCACTGCCTTCTAAAGGAGGTAGGAAAGAATATAGAAGCCAGAGAGAGACAAAGAGGGAGGGGCGGACCTCTGTCCGGGGAAGGGAGTCTTAAAAAGAGAAGTTTCCAAACACCAGGAAACAGTCTCCCTGCGGAATCTGCGCCGAACCTGGGAAACACGGAGACTATCATAACAGGGAGGAGAACAGTTGAGCAATTAGAACCCACAGACTGCGGGCCCTGCGGTAACTTCCGCAGCGGAAAAGCACCGCTGCAAACGCCCGCATCTGCCATTGGGGAGCCGGGGCTGGGCAGGGAGACGCCTTGGCCGTTCCCACGCGGGACGCTCCGCTGCCGGCGCTCCCCAGAGGGACGCTCCCCCGCGGGACTCTCCCCCACTGGACGCTCCCCCCGCCGGCCACTCCCGCGCGGGCGTGCCCCCGCCCGCTGTGCCGGCGGCTCCCACGAGGGCCACCCCATCCCCTCCCCCACCCGCCCGCCCGCCATTCCTGTCGCCGACCCCTCCCCCTCTGCGGGCCTCAGCGCAGACTTCGTTCGCCTGATTGTCTGGAGTGCTGCCTAACTGGAGTAGTTTGGGCCGGCAATCCAGATTGTGCAGCGCCGACCACACGAGTGGCGGGCCTTGGCCCAGAACACCGCCGAACCGTGCACAGAACAAAGAACTATACAGACCAACCACAGAGAAAGGGGCCTCTAGATCTTGAGAAATTTAAGCCGGAACAAGGAACTAGCTGAAAATGAACTGAACCCACAACAATAATAGAGAAACTCTTATATATATTGTTACTATTTTTACCATCATTATTTCCTTTTTTTTTTTCTTTTCTTTTTTTAATATATATATATATTTTTTAAATTTTTATTATTTTTTAATTGGAAAAAGGAAAACAAAAATTTTTTTTTCCTTTTAATTTTTTTTTGTTGTTGTTTGTTTTGTGTCTTTTATTTTTTTATTATTATTATTTTTTTTATCCTCTAGTACTTCTTTAATCTCCACGTTTAGATATAACTTTTGCGACCCTGTTTTTTTTTTTTTTTCTTTTTTTCTTTTTTCCTTTTTGTCCTTTGCTTTTTTCCTTTCCTTTTTTCTTTTCTTTACTGATTACTGACTAGATCTGTCTCTCTCCTTCACACTCCCTCCTTTTATCCTCCTGACCACCTCTGTCTCCTTCCTCCCTTTTTCCTTCTATGTATAATTCCGTGAACATCTCTGAGCAGTCCAGTTGTGGAATGCATTATAGAAGAAGAAGTTTTTGAGACTACTGTAAAAATAAGACCAATAACTGGAACCAGGAGGCTTAAGTCCATACCCTGATCCCACGAAACACTAATTGACAGGAGCTCATTAAAAGCCTCCATACCTACTCTGAAACCAAGCATCACACAAAGACCAGCAAGTTCCACAACAAGACATACCAAGCAAATTCTCCAGAAAAACAAGAACACAGCCTGAGCTCCAATACACAGGCTACACAAAGTGACCCCAAAAGCATAGACATCTCATAACTCACTACTAGACACTCCACTGCACCCCAGAGAAAAGAAATCCAGCTCCACCCACCAGAACACCGATACAAGCTTCCATAAACAAGAAACCTCGACAAGCCACCGGTACAAACCCACATATAGTGCAGAAACGCCACAATAAAGAGAACTCCACAGACTACCAGAATACAGTAAAGACGCCCCAAACTTAGCAATTTAAACAAGATGAAAAGACAGAAGAATTCCCAGCAGGTAAAGGAACAGGATAAAAGCCCACCAAACCAAACAAAAGAGGAAGAAATAGCGAACCTACCTGATAAAGAATTCCGAATAATGATAGTGAAATTAATCCAAAATCTGGAAAGCAAAATGGAATCATGGATAAATAGCCTGGAGAAAAGCATTGAGAAGATGCAAGAAAGATTTAACAAGGGCCTAGAAGAAATAAAAAAGAATCAACATATAATGAATAATGCAATAAATGAGATCCAAAACACTCTGGAGGCAACAAATAGTAGAATAACAGAGGCAGAAGATAGAATTAGCGAATTAGAAGATAGAATGGCAGAATTAAAGGAATCAGAGGAGAAAAAAGAAAAACGAATTAAAAGAAATGAGGACAATCTCAGAGACCTCCAGGACAATATTAAACGTTACAATATTCGAATCATAGGAGTCCCAGAAGAAGAAGACAAAAAGAAAGACCATGAGAAGATACTAGAGGAGATAATAGTTGAAAACTTCCCTAAAATGGGGAAGGAAATAATCACTCAAGTCCAAGAAACCCAGAGAGTCCCAAATAGGATAAACCCAAGACGAAACACCCCAAGACACATATTAATCAAATTAACAAAGATCAAACACAAAGAACAAATATTAAAAGCAGCAAGGGAAAAACAACAAATAACACACAAGGGAATTCCCATAAGGATAACAGCTGATCTTTCAATAGAAACTCTCCAAGCCAGGAGGGAATGGCAAGACATACTCAAAGTGATGAAAGAAAAGAACCTACAGCCCAGATTATTGTACCCAGCAAGGATCTCATTCAAATATGAAGGAGAAATCAAAACCTTTACAGACAAGCAAAAGCTGAGAGAATTCAGCACCACCAAACCAGCTCTCCAACAAATACTAAAGGACATTCTCTAGACAGGAAACACAAAAAGGATATATAAATTCAAACCCAAAACAACAAAGTAAATGGCAACGGGATCATATTTATCATTAATTACCTTAAATGTAAATGGGTTGAATGCCCCAACCAAAAGACAGAGACTGGCTGAATGGATACAAAAACAAGACCCCTCCATATGAATGAAACTAGAACACTTTCTAACACCATACACAAAAATAAACTCAAAATGGATTAAAGAGCTAAATGTAAGACCAGAAACCATAAAACTCCTAGAGGAAAACATAGGCAAAACACTCTCTGACTTACATCACAGCAGGATCCTCTGTGACCCACCTCCCAGAATATTGGAAATAAAATCAAAAATGAACAAATGGGACCTAATCAAACTTAAAAAGCTTTTGCACAACAAAGGAAACTATAAGCAAGGTGAAAAGACAGCCTTCAGAATGGGAGAAAATAATAGCAAATGAAGCAACTGACAAACAACTAATCTCAAAAATATACAAGCAACTTCTACAGCTCAATTCCAGAAAAATAAATGACCCAATCAAAAAATGGGCCAAAGAACTCAATAGACATTTCTCCAAAGAAGACATACAGATGGCTAACAAACACATGAAAAGATGCTCAACATCACTCATTATCAGAGAAATGCAAATCAAAACCACTATGAGATACCATTTCACGCCAATCAGAATGGCTGCTATCCAAAAGTCTACAAGCAATAAATGCTGGAGAGGGTGCGGAGAGAAGGGAACCCTCTTGCACTGTTGGTGGGAATGCAAACTAGTACAGCCACTTTGGAGAACAGTATGGAGATTCCTCAAAAAACTGCGAATAGAACTGCCTTATGATCCAGCAATCCCACTGCTGGGCATATACACTGAGAAAACCAGAATTGAAAGAGACACCTGTACCCCAATGTTCATAGCAGCACTGTTTGCAATAGCCAGAACGTGGAAGCAACCTAGATGTCCATCCACAGATGAATGGATAAGCAAGCCGTGGTACATATACACAATGGAATATTACTCAGCCATTAAAAAGAATACATTTGAATCAGTTCTAAGGAGGTGGATGGAATTGGAGCCTATTATACAGAGTGAAGTAAGCCAGAAACAAAAACACAAATACAGTATACTAACGCATATATATGAAATTTAGAAAGATGGTAAAAAATAACCCTATTTACGAGACAACAAAAGAGACACTGATGTATAGACCAGACTTTTGGACTCTGGGACCAGGAGAGGGTGAGATGATTGGGGAGAATAGCATTGAAATATGTATAATATTATATCTGAAATGTATTAATTGTTCAAACTAAACACTATCATGTTACAATTTGTTCATACTAGATGTTTGTAATGTTTCTGATAATCAATAAAAGAGATTCTTGATTAAAAAAAAAAAAAAAAACAAATATGCAAAAATGAAAAACCAAAGTTGAACCCCAGGCAAATGGCAGTTACAAAATCAGGCAAATAATAATTAAAATAATGGAATACACACATATACATATACACCCATCAGCAAAATCAAAACAGTCCAACAAAAATATATTACAATATATTAACCTGGCAAACAAAGGAAATCAAAAATTATATCTACCAGAACAAAACTAACTGAAGCAAAAAACTTGAAAACAAAACTAAAGCAAGGTGCCAAGTGGGGAATAGAACAATGAAAACAAAACTAACAAATATGTTGAGAGGAAAGGACAGAAAGAATAGATCAGATCAGATCAGATCAGTCACTCGGTAGTGTCCAACTCTTTGTGACCCCATGAATCGCAGCACGCCACGCCTCCCTGTCCATCACCAACTCCTGGAGTTCACTCAGACTCACGTCCATCGAGTCAGTGATGCCATCCAGCCATCATCCTCTCCTCCCCTTCTCCTCTTGCCCCCAATCCCTCCCAGCATTAGAGTGTTTTCTAGTGAGTCAACTCTTCGTACGAGGAGGCCAAAGCCCTGGAGTTTCAGCTTTAGCATCATTCCTTCCAAAGAAATCCCAGGGCTGATCTCCTTCAGAATGGACTGGTTGGATCTCCTTGCAGTCCAAGGGACTCTCAAGAGTCTTCTCCAACACCACAGTTCAAAAGCATCAATTCTTCGGCACTCAGCCTTCTTCACAGTCCAGCTCTCACATCCATACATGACCACAGGAAAGATCATAGCCTTGACTAGGCGAACCTTTGTTGGCAAAGTAATGTCTCTGCTTTTGAATATGCTATCTAGGTTGGTCATAACTTTCCTTCCAAGGAGTAAGCGTCTTTTAATTTCATGGCTGCAGTCACGATCTGCAGTGATTTTGGAGCCCAGAAAAATAAAGAATAGATATGCAAATTTAAATAGAGGTAGATGAAGAAGATTTATATACATTAAAGATTAACTGCAAGGAGAAAAGAGAGGTAGGAAAAGCAAACAAAGGAATAAATGTAGAAAAATTAATGATAGGCTTAAAAAATTAAAGATAAAAAAGAGAAGAAAAAAAGAAGGGAAACTCCACAGAACTGCAAAAGCCCAATGTAAAGGCAGAGGTTTATAACAAAAATAACAAATGTGACTACGAACAAAAAAAGCTCAAAAGTGTAATTAGACTTCATAGTACCAATAAAATTGACAACTACAGTGGAGGGTGGGGGGAGAGGATAAAAAGAAAAACAATCCAAAAGAATATATAGAACAAGTCAAAACATAAGAATAATAAATATTTTTCTTGAGTAACTGCTCTCAGAGCCCTTTTGCTCACTGGGAGTCACAGTCCACATCAGCTTCCTAGGATGCTCTCCAACACTGTGCCGATCTCTGGACCTGCTGTGGGAGCAGCTCAGATTCTAATATGGTTCTACTCCTGTGTGTTCTTGTCCAATGTCCACAGCTATCAGAACTAGTGCATTTTCTTTTGTGGGAGCTCTCAATGACCTTTCATATATTCCATATACACAGTTGATTCTGTGGATTTAATGTGCAGCTTGTACAGCTAGTGGGAAGGTTTTGGGTCTTCTTCCTTAGCCACACTGCCCCTGGGTTTCAATTGTGGTTTTATTTCCACCTCTGCATGTGGGTCATCCACTGGGGTTTGCTCCTGGGGCTGCCCTGGAGGATTTGGGTTTGGCCCTGTGAGGGCCAGGTGTGGAGGTGGTGCAGCTGCTTGGGTCTCAGGGTGTCTGGCAGCAACAGGTACTCAGGGGAATTGATGGCCAGGGCAGCAGGAAATATAGTGTTCTACGAGGGTATGGAAACCAGTATTGGCCAATACGCTCTCGTATTCTTGCCTGGAGAACCCCCCCCTCCGTGACAGAGAAGGCTGGCAGGCCATAGTCTACACGGTCCCAAAGAGTTGGACACTACTGAAATGACCCTGTGCGCATAGAAGATTTTTTTGCCTGTGGCAGCTCTGCCACATTGACAGTTGAGCATGGAGGCACAGGTTCTTGGCTTGTGGGGACTCTGGTGGTGCCAAGTGTGTAGGGACACAGACTGCCTCTGCCACAAGAGTTAGAGCACTATCAGAGTCTTTTTTCAAGCCTCTTTTAGCTGGAGGTCAGAAGACCTCTTTGGCCAGTCTTTCTCCATAGCTCTGCCCCATTCAGGCACTTAGAGGGCTCCCTTGCCTGGGGTCCTTCTCTGTTGTTCTGCGCATCAGGCACATAAAAGGGGCCCCTTGGTTGGGGTCCTACTCTGAAATAGGCACATCAGTCACTTAAAGGGGCAAGCTGGATGGGGTCCTACTCTGTAGTTCAGTGTGTCAGGTGTGTGATGGGCCAGCCTCTCTATTTTTCAGCTACCATGCTGGTGTTAGAGGAGAGAGAGGGTATGGTGATGGCTTCACCCCCTATACATGACTCAGCGGTATCACCTTGCTTCCATGGCTGCCCAGCTTTCTTCCACAGGCATTTCCCACCACAATCTTCTTCCTTACATCCCCCCCCAGTCTGTATCTCCACAGTCAATAGCAGTCCTCGCCCTTGGATTGCTCCACAATCCCTAAGCTCCAGCCCCCGACTGTGTCTCCTAGAGGACCTACTTCCTTGTCTGGGGTATGTGTGTTTGTGGCAAGAACTGTCTGATTCTAATTCCATTTTGGCTGCCACAGATCAGCTGTTTCACTGTCTGCCTTAAATATTTCTCCTCCGACTCAGACAGTTGCCCCAATGTGGGGATCACACCCCAGCTTCAGTTCTCCCACCGGCCAAGGGCAGGTATAGTCCTACTAACAATCCTGTTTTTCCCTATGGTTCCCTTGTCCTACTGAATTTTGCATGGTTCTGTATGTTCTTGTCCACTGATCAGGTACTCCTGTCCCTCTCAGCTGGTGTTCTGCATGCACTTCTGTGTCTGAAGGTGTATTCCTGATGTATCCATAGAGAGAGATGTATTCCACATTCACCTACTCCTCTGCCATCTTGTTCTCCATCCAAGATTGAGCAACTTTTTATGTTTATTAACAGCCTAGATTTCCAATATGAATTGCTTAGTTTTTATATTTTGAGCATTTTTCAATTGGGTTTTCTTGATATGTGTGTGTTAGTGTGTGTGTGTTTGTGTCTGTGCATCCTGGATTCTAATCCTTTCTCAGTTATATATCATCTTTAGTTTTCACTCTTAATATGGTTTATTTTTACAAGAATAAGTTTTAATTTAATTTTCTAACTTTATCAGTACTGTTCTTTCTGCTATGTGCTTTGTTTCTAGTTTAAGAAAATCTTTACTACCCCAAGATTACAAATACAATTTCCTACATTGTATCCTAAAATCTTTATAATTTGACTGTTTTAACTATCTGATATTGACTAGATAGAATAAGGTCTTGTGATTTCAGTCTGTTTTCAAGAGATCAGCGGTGTGAGAAAAAATAAAGAAGCTATCATGGATCCACCCTGTCCTTAAAAATTAATAGCCCAAAAAGAAGGATAAAGAAAAGTTAAAGACAATTTGAAAAAGAATAAGATGAGGTGTGGATCACAATAAACTGTGGAAAACTCTGAAAGAGATGGGAATACCAGACCATCTGACCTGCTTCTTGAGAAACCTGTATGTAGGTCAGGAAGCAACAGTTAGAACTGGACATGGAACAACAGACTGATTCCAAATAGGAAAAGGAGTATGTCAAGGCTGTATATTGTCACTCTGCTTATTTAACTTCTATGCAGAGTACATCATGAGAAACACTGGGCTGGAAGAAGCACAAGCTGGAATCAAGATTGCCAGGAGAAATATCAATGACCTCAGATATGCAGATGACAACACCCTTATGGCAGAAAGTGAAGAAGAACTAAAGAGCCTCTTGATGAAAGTGAAAGAGGAGAGTGAAAAAATTGACTTAAATGTCAACATTCAGAAAACTAAGATCATGGCATCTGGTCCCATCACTTCATGGCAAATAGATGTGGAAACAGTGGCTGACTTTCTTTTCTGGGCTCCAAAATCACTGCAGATGGTGATTGCAGCCATGAAATTAAAAGACACTTACTCCTTGGAAGGAATGACCAACCTAGACAGTATATTAAAAAGCAGAGACATTACTTTGTCAACAAAGATCTATCTAGTCAAGGCTATGGTTTTTCCTGTGGTCATGTATGAATGTGAGAGTTGGACTATAAAGAAAGCTGAGCACCAAAGAATTGATGCTTTTGAACTGTGGTGTTGAAGAAGACTCTTGAGAGTCCCTTGGACTGCAAGGAGATCCAACCAGTCCATCTTAAAGGAGATCAGTCCTGGATGTTCATTGGAAGGACTGATTCTGAAGCTGAAACTCCAGTACTTTGGCCACCTGATGTGAAGAGCTGACTCATTTGAGAAGACCCTGATGCAGGGAAAGATTGAGGGCAGGAGGAGAAGGGGACAACAGAGGATGAGATGGTTGGATTGCATCACCAACTCAATGGACATGGGTTTGGGTGGACTTTGGGAGTTGGTGATGGATAAGGGAGGCGTGGCATGCTATGGTTCATGGGGTCGCAAAGAGTTAGACACGACTGCGACTGAACTGAACTGAACTGAAGATGAGGTATCTTGTTTTCCTTGTCAATATTGATTATGAAACTGTAGTAACTTTTGACAATTTTAAGTTGAAACAGTAATCAGATCAGATCGGTCACTAAGTTGTGTCTGATTCTTTGAGACCCCATGAATTGCAGCACGCCAGGCCTCCCTATCCATCACCAACTCCTGGAGTTCACTCAGACTCAAGTCCATCGAGTCCGTGATGCCATCCAAACATCTCATCCTCTGGCATCCCCTTCTCCTCTTGCCCCCAATCCCTCCCAGCATCAGAGTCTTCTCCATTGAGTCAACTATTCACATGAGGTGGCCAAAGTACTGGAGTTTCAGCTTTAGCATCATTCCTTCCAAAGAAATCCCAGGGCTTATCTCCTTCACAATGGACTGGTTGGATCTCTTTGCAGTCCAAGGGACTCAAGAGTCTTCTCCAACACCACGGTTCAAAAGCATCAATTCTTTGGCGCTCAGCCTTCTTCACAGTCCAGCTCTCACATCCATACATGACCACAAGAAAAACCATAGCCTTGACTAGATGGAACTTGTTGACAAAGTAATGTCTCTGCTTTTGAATATGCTCTCTAGGTTGGTCATAACTTTCCTTCCAAGGAGTAAGCGTCTTTTAATTTCATGGCTGCAGTCACCATCTGCAGTGATTTTGGAGCCCAGAAAAAGAAAGTCTGACACTGTTTCTCCATCTATTTTCCATGAAGTGATGGGACCAGATGCCATGATCTTCGTTTTCTGAATGTTCAGCTTTAAGCCAACTTTTTCAGTCTCCACTTTCACCTTCATCAAGTGGCTTTTGAGTTCCTCTTCACTTTCTGCCATAAGGATGGTGTCATCTGCATATCTGAGGTCATTGATATTTCTCCCGGCAATCTTGATTCCAGCTTGTGTTTCTTCCAGTCCAGCATTTCTCATGATGTACTCTGCATAGAAGTTAAATAAACATGGTGACAATATGCAGCCTTGACGTACTCCTTTTCCTATTTGGAACCAGTCTGTTGTCCCATGACCAGTTCTAACTGTTGCTTCCTGACCTGCATACAGATTTCTCAAGAGGCAGATCAGGTGGTCTGGTATTCCCATCTCTTTCAGAATTTTCACAGTCTATTGTGATCCATACAGTCAAAGGCTTTGGCATAGTCAATAAAGCAGAAATAGATGTTTTCCTGGAACTCTCTTGCTTTTTCCATGATCCAGAGGATGTTGGCAATTTGATCTCTGGTTCCTCTGCCTTTTCTAAAACCAGCTTGAACATCAGGAAGTTCACGGTTCACATATTGCTGAAGCCTGGCTTGGAGAATTATGAGCATTACTTTACTAGATGAAACCCAATACAAAGACAATAAAACTTAACAATGAACTTTTATATTATAGAAGAGGCAGAAGACCATCGTTTACTTCCTGAGGAATAAATTGAAGTTATGAACAAAAATTAATCCCTTATCTCACACTACACATAGAAGCAAATCACTTGGCAGTTTTCTCCCCCAAACAGTTCAGACTAAATTTAATATACCAGTACTCCAACCGAAAGGTTATCTTAGATAAAATATAAGTAAAAAGACTAGCTAAGAAGGAATAATTTTTTTTAAAAGTGGAGTTCACTAACACATTACAGTGTAAACATTTCTGAGAATGCCTCTGGGTAGTTTCATATCTATATATAAATTTTAAAATACATTTTTTATTCTAAAATTAGTAAGTGTAGTTAAAGAAATCAAAAGTTCTTTCTGATTATAAAATTACATTATTTCATGATCTTAAATTTTAATACAGTGCATTATTATTAATTTGAGGAATTAGGATTTATAAGAAAACAGGTGCAGAGTTCATAGTTTTAATAGTCTATTTTTTATGACAATTATAAACTGCTAAAGAATTTTCAATAGTCTGCAAATATAGGAATTTAAACTGCACCACCCAGCAGAGTTCAGAAGGCTACAGGTACACACAATCCAGAACATAGATGATGCTCACCTTCCCTTAGACAACATGACCCTTTAATCCAAGAATCTGTTAAATTTCTAATATGAAGTTGTTTCTCTGATAAATGAGTCAGTAAGGAAACACTAATAGGGGAAGATAATATTTGCTGCTTGTTTTCTACTTTGTCTTTTGTCATGCTGCTGCTCAGTGCTTCAGTCATCTCGACTCTGTGCCACCCCGTGTACTGTAGCCCACCAGGCTCCTCTGTCCATGGGATTTTCCAGGCAAGAACACTGGAGTGGGTTGCCATACTCTTCTCCAGGAAATCTTCCCAGCTCAGGGATGAAACCTACGTCCCTTCTATCTCCTGCATTGACAGGGGGGTTATACCTCCAAATAACTGAAATATTAACTACATATAAATTTTTCTATTGGTTCTATGCTATGCTATGCTATGCTAAGTCACTTCAGTCGTGTCCGACTCTGTGTGACCACACAGACGGCAGCCCACCAGGCTTCCCCGTCCCTGGGATTCTCCAGGCAAGAACACTGGAGTGGGTTGCCATTTCCTTCTCCAATGCATGAAAGTGAAAAGTGAAAATGAAGTCGCTCAGTCATGTCCGACTCTCAGCAACCCCATGGACTGCAGCCCACCAGGGTCTTGCGTCCATGGGATTTTCCAGGCAAGAGTACTTGAGTGGGGTGCCATTGCCTTCTCCTCTATTGGTTCTACCTTTTCAAATAACTGCTAGAGTAGTGCCCTGTTATTGTCACTATCATCGAGTCATGTTGGCCCATCGTGTAGGCGTACCTTGTTTTATTGTGTTTTGCTTTATGTCACTTCATAGGTACTATTTTTTATAAACTGAAAGTTTGTGGCAACTCCACATCAAGCAGATCTCGGGGTGCCATTTTCCTAACATCTGTTCACTTTGTGTCTCTGTGTCACAATTTGGAAATTCTCAAAATAGTTCAAACCTTTTCACTATTATCATATTTGTTATAGTGATCAGTGATCATTGATGTTACTATTATAATTCTTTTGGGTTGTCACAAACTGCACCCATATAAGTATCATGAGCAAACTTAGTAAGTGTGTGTGTGACTGCTCCATTGAACAGATGGTTCCTCATCTCTCCCCCTCTCCCAGGGTCTCCCTCTTTCCTGAGATATAACAGTATGGAATTTGGCCAGTTGATAACCTTACAATGCCCTCTAAGTTTTCAAGTGAAAGGAAGTGTGTGTTTGTGTGTGTGTGTGTATGCATGCATGCACTCAATTGTGTCCAACGCTTTGCAATCCCATGGACTGTAGCCCACCAGGCTCCTCTGTCCATGGAATTTTCCAGGCAAGGATACTGGAGTAGGTTGCTATTTCCTACTCCAGGGGATCTTCCTGGCCCAGGGATAGAAACTTTGTCTCTGTGTCTCCGCTCTTTGGCAGATGGATTCTTTACCTCGAGCATCACTTGGAAATGAAGAGTCTCTCACTTTAAATCAAAAGCTGGAAATGATTCATCTTAGTAAGGAATACACGTTGAAAGCCTAGACAGGCCAAAAGGTCGGAATCTTGTACCAAATAGTTAGCCAAGTTTTGAAATGCAAAGGAAAAGTTCTTGAATGAAATTAACCGTGCTACTCCAGCACACACATATATGGGAAGAAAGCAAAATGGTTTTATTGCTGATACGGAGAAAGATTTAGTGGTCTGGATAGGGGATCAAACCAAACACAGTATTCCTTAAGGCAAAGCCTAATTCAGAGCAAGGCCTCAATTCTCTTCAGTTCCATGAAACCTGGGAGAAGTGAGGAAGTTTCAGAGAAAGGTTTGAAAATAGCAAAAGTTGACTTTTTATGTTTAAGAAGCCATTGCTATAAAATGAGTTTCAAGTGAATCAGAAAATGCTGATGTAGAAGCTACAGCAAAATTTCCAGAAGATCTAGCTAAGATAATTAATGAAGTTGGCTACACTAAACAACCAATTTTCAATGCAGTGAATAGCTTTCTGTTGGAAGTAGATGCCACCTAGGGTTTTCATACCCGTAGAGGAGAAGTCAATGCCTGGCTTCAAAGTTTCAAGGCTGATTCTCATTCATGAGACTGAATGGTGACTAAGTTGAAGTCAATGCTTGGTTAATGTTCCAAATATCTTAGGACCCTTAAAAATTATGCTAAGTCTACTATGCCTGTGCTCCATAAACAGAACAATAAAATACATTTGTTTATAACACGATTTACTGATTATTTTAAGCCCTATTGAAACCTGCTGCTCAGAAAAGGACTCCTTTCAAAATAGTACTACTCTGACAGTGCACCTCATAACCCAAGAAGTCTGATGGAGGTGTAATATAATGAGATTCATGGTTTAACGGTGACTAACACAACATCCATTCAGCAGCCCAAGGATCATGGAGTCATTTTGACTTTTTTTTCTTTTCTTTTTTTGTTGGAAGAATATTGCTTTAAACAATGTGAATCAGCCATAAAATATATCCTCTCCTTGAGCCCTCCCATTCCCCTATCCCACCCTTCTAGGTTATCACAGAGTGCCCGGCTAGGCTCCCTATGTGATACAGAATCTTCCCATCAGCTATCTATTTTACACACGATAGTGTATATATGTTGATGCTACTTTCTCCATTCATCCCACTCTCTACCTCCCCCACTGTGTCCACATGTCTGTTTACATCTGAGTCTTCATTCCTTCCTTGCATTATATTGAAGTCATTTTGACTTTTAAGACTCATTATTTAAGAAATACATTTTTAAGACAGTATCTGACTTAGTGATTCCTCTGCTAGATCTGGCCAAAACAAGTTGAAATACTTCTGGAAAGGGTTCACCCTTCTAGATCTCTTTAAGAACATGTATGATTCATGGGAAGAAGTCAAAATATCAATATTAGAGGGAGTTTGGTAGAAGTTGATTACAACTCTCATGGATGATTTTGAGGGGGTTAAGACTTCATGGATGAAGTAACTGCAGTTGCAGTGGAAATAGTAAGAGAACTGGAGTTAGAATGAAGTCTCAAAGTGAACGTTGCTCAGCAGTGTCCAACTCTTAGTGACCGCATGGATTATAGCCTACCAGTTCCTCAGTCCATGGAATTTCCCAAGCAAGAATACTAAAGTGGGTTGCCATTTCCTTCTCCAGGGGATGTTCCACACCCAGGAATCAAACCCGGGTCTCCTGCATGGTAGGCAAACTCTTTAGTGTCTGAGCTACCCAGGGCTTTAAGATATCATAGATGAAATAACTACAGTTGTGGTGGAAATAGTAAGAGAGCTAGAATTAGAAGTGAAGCCTAAAGATGTGACTGACTTGCTGCAATCTCAGGATAAAACTTTAATGGGTGAGGAATTGCTTCATTCATAAAATAAAAATATTTCTTGAGATGAAAACTACTTATGATGAAGATGCTGTGAAGATTGCTGGAATGACAGCAAAGGATTTAGAACTAACTTTATTATTTAAAATTAGTTGATAAATCAGTGCCAGGCTTTGAGAGGACTGACTCAAATTTTGAAAGAAGTTCTGCTGTGGATAAAATGCTATCAAACAACATTGCATGCTTCTGAGAAATTGTTCATGAAATGAGTCAATTGGCATGGCAAATTTAATGTCTGATTTTTAAAAACTTTTCCAAAGTAACCCCAACTTTCAGCAAGCTTTAGCAACTACCATTCTGATTACTTCAGCAGCCATCTACTTCAAGGCAAGAACCTTCACCAGCAAAATCATTATGATTTGCTGAAGGTTCAGATAATAGTTAATATTTTTTAGTAATAAATTATTTTTAAATTCATACGTTGCTTTTTTAGACAAACTTAATAGACTGTAATATAGTATAAATATTACTTTTATATGCACTTAGAAACAAAAATATTTGTGTGACTTGCTTCATTGCAAAGTTCACTTTATTGCAGTGATGTGGAACTGAACCCAGAATATCTCCAAAGTATGCTTATAATTGTTTTTTTGTATAACATAAATCTTAGGACCTTAATTATAGTATGAGGAATTTGATTTGGTTTAGGAAGAGAATTTTTAGGAAAGAATGTCTTTCCATTCAAGAAAGAATAGACATAGCTAGAAAAATATTTATGCTATAATTTTGTTTATTATGTGAAACCACATCAAAACCTAAATCAAAATAATGGAGGAAAATATAAATTGAACACAATTCTAATTGGATTCTGTGGTAAGATATACTGTTATGATGTCTATTATATACCTGACAGAAAATAGTCAAATAACAGTGCCAAACACAGTAAGTTCAGCAATCTGATATTTTAGTAAAAGCATAATAAAGTAGTTTGGACATATGTAGTAAGGAAACCAGAACTTTTAGGTTAGTTCTCATTATTTTGCTTACTTTAAGAGGAAAGAAAAGCCTTTAAGTATGTAAATCATACTGTAATATTTCTATACATTCCATAATTGTAATATTTAACATAGAATTCCTTTCATTGTACTTTCTAAATTAAAAAATATTTATTTTATTTATGCTGTTAGGTATTAAAGATATATTAATTTATTTTGATAAAAACTTCAGCCTTTATCTAAGTATTATCTCTCTTCCATTCCCTATATTGCCTCTTTCTTAATTTATCTTTCATATCACTAGCTAATCTGTAATGTTTCTCTCTCTGTCTCTCTGGGCTACATTTTCTATAATTTCTGGCCTTTATCTTCCAGTTAATTGATTATTTCTCAATTATTTAATGTATTGAATCTCACTAACTATAATTTCAACAAGTTTTTTTTGTTATGTATACAATTCTCTGATATGTTCTGAAAGCATCGTGCTTTTTGGCCATATTTTTTATTCACTCTTTTATTTTGCTTGCTGGTCTAATAATTTCAATACCTGAAGTTCAAGGAATCTAATTTGGAGTGCTGGTTTATTTTCTCCTAATTCTTGCTCATGGCGGTATATTTCCTTGGATTCTGAGCTCATTTTCAGTTGTTACATTTGGGAATAATGTGAATTCTTGGTTAAAGGCATTTTCCTCTAATAACGATTTGTATTTATTTTTAATTTTTAGCTGTGCATTTCCCAGATCATCAATAAATCCTAAATGCTCAGAAATATGCCTGAGATTATAAATCCTAAGAAAAGACTTGTGTCCCTGCCCAGAGACAAGATTGAAGCAGACAATGTGCACTGAAATTCCTGTTTTCCAGAGGTGAATGTTCTCAAATTAAAATTTTAATGCAAATGTAAGCCTTAAAGGCTTCCCTTTTTAAGTTTTTCCCACCTTTTCTAGGCTAAAGGTCTAGTGTCCTATTCAGCTGTCTGTTTATAGGGAGACTCTACATTACTTACTGGCCAATGCCTTGAGAAGAATTATATCTTTAATGCCTCTTACCACCGTGGTTTCTTATTTTATCAATTGTTTGTATTTCAATAATTAATATTCTTTCTTAAAAGTTAATTGTCCCCCCCCCAAAAAAAAAAAAAAAGAAAGAGTAGTTTGTTATTTTTATTCAGTATTTCTAGATGTTTTGTCCTAGAAGAATTTCGATGACATTTAGACTGCCATATTTTGGAAGTGGAACTAATTTATCTATTATATCACAACTTTAAGGTGATATTTTTCAGTGTCAAACTGTTGAAGTTACTTAAGTTAAATAGCATTTGTATATTTCCTTTCTGTGAAGCATGCTGTCATTAGAGGTGACAGTGTAAATGAGCCTTGTCACCATAATGGTGTTACAAAGGACTTTACCGACTGATAGCTTCTAAGTGAAGCAAACAGAAACATACTTGGTTATTATTTTTGATGACCATATTATATTATCAGGATCAGTGTAGGCAGAAATCTCTTTTAATACCGGTTATCTCTATTAGTTAGATAATGAACACATTCCTCTGAGTTATTTTTTATTATAGGACACACTAGCAGACAGCATTAATGATTATTATTTGATGAAAATCTTCTCTCCTGATAGCAGTATGCACAAATAATTTGAGTCATGAATGGTGTTCCAAACTTCAATCTAACTATTAAGAATTTATGCATGAGACATAAAAGGTCAGATCAGATCAGTTGCTCAGTCGTGTCCAACTCTTTGCGACCCCATGAATCACAGCACGCCAGGCCTCCCTGTCCATCACCAACTCCCAGAGTTCGCTCAGATTCACGTCCATCGAGTCAGTGATACCATCCAGCCATCTCATCCTCTGTCGTCCCCTTCTCCTTTTGCCCCCAATACCTCCCAGCATCAGAGTCTTTCCTAATGAATCAACTCTTTGCATGAGGTGGCCAAAGTACTGGAGTTTCAGCTTTAGCATCATTCCTTCCAAAGAAATTCCAGGACTGATCTCCTTCAGAATGGACTGGTTGGATCTCCTTGCAGTCCAAGGGACTCTCAAGAGTCTTCTCCAACACCACAGTTCAAAAGCATCAGTTCTTCGGCAAACCAATCAAATTTAGCTCCTTTGGAAATATATGGATTCTTTGATAAAAATATAATAAATTAAATAATCTAGACAATTATGAAAAAAAAACTAGGAGCAATATAGCATTGTGAAAGAAAAAATATATTAAAAATTACCAAAATATTTCTCTGACAAACTTTTTGTATATCTATTTTTTGGATCACAGAATTAGTTTATGTTTTTTGTTTAAATCTCAAGCAATGCAAATTTTATAAAGTACCAAAGTATTCTTTATTTTTTCCTTGTAAATGACCATAGTTATTAGTATAATGTACTCTTTTGAATTATTGTTAGTATGCAGTAATATAAAGATACATATGTTCTGAAATTTATCCCTTCAAAATATATTCTTTATATGTATGCATATTGCCTTATTACTTGCTTTCACTAAAAAAATACATGGTGAAATAATATTCTATTTCACTTCTAATGTAGTGATATACTGTTCCTTTTTATAACTTTATAGACTGTTATTGCATGAATATATCATAATTTGTCTAACCACTTTCCTATTAATGGCTGTTAGGTTAATTTTAATTTTTTCACTATTTCAACAATTTTCCAGTGAATTTTCTTGTATATATGCTTTTGCATTCTTATGCATGACTTTTGTAGCATACATTTTCAGAAAGATTAGTAGAAAACTGTACATCTTATATAATAATAATATAAATACAATACATTAAGTACACTATTATTATGTTATTATGATGTAATATAATACTATGATTATATAATAATTTTTTTCAGTCCCTCAGTCATGTCCAACTCTTTAAGACCCCATGGACTGCAGCACACCAGGCTTCCCTGCCCTTCACCACCACCTGGAACTTACTCAATCTCATGTCCATTGAGTCAGCGATGCAATACAGCCATCTAGGCCTCTGTCATCCCCTTCTCCTCCTGCCTTCAGTCTTTCCCAGCATCAGGGTCTTTTCAAATGAGTCAGTTCTTCACATCAGGTGGCCATAGTATTGGAGCTTCAGCATCAGTTCTTCCAATGAATATTCAGGATTGACTTCCTTTAGGATTGACTGGTTGGAACTCCTTGCAGTCCATGGAACTCTCAAGAGTCTTCTCCAACACCATAGTTTGAAAGCATCAATTCTTCAGCACACAGCCTTCTTTATGGTCCAACTGTCACATCCATACATGACTACTGGAAAAACCATAGCTTTGACTAGACGGACCTTTGTTGGAAAAATGATGTCTCTGCTTTTTAATATGCTGTTTCAGTTCGTCAGAGCTTTTCTTCCAAGAATAAAGCGTCTTTTAATTTCATGGCTGCAGGCAAATGCACTGATTTTGGAGCCCCCTGAAATAAAGTCTGTCACTGTTTCCATTGTTTCCCCATCTATTTGCCATGATGTGATAGGACCTGATGCCATGATCTTAGTGTTTTGAATGTTGAGTATTAAGCCATTTTTTCACTCTCCTCTGGAATTACCTTAATCAAGAGGCTCTTTAGTTTCTCTTCAGCTTCTGCCATAAAGGTGGTGTCATCTGCATATCTGAGGTTCTTGATGTTTCTCCCACCAGTCTTGATTCCAGCTTGAGCTTCATCCAGCCTGGCATTTCACATAATGTACCCTGCATATAAGTTAAAGAAGCAGGGTAACAATATATAGCCTTGAGTACTCCTTTCCCAATGTGATACCAGTCTTTGTCCCATGTCCCGGGTAACTATTGATTCTTTACCTGCATACAGGTTTCTCAGGAGATGTAATGTAGTCTGGTATTCCCGTCTCTTTAACAATTTTCCAGTTTGTTGTCATCCACAGAGTCAAAGGCTTTAGTATGGTCAATGAAGCAGAAATAGATGTTTTTGTTTTTGTTTTTTTTTCTGGAATTATCTTGCTTTTTCTATGACCCAACAGATGCTGGCAATTTGATCTCTGGTTCCTCTGATTTTTTTAATACCAGTTGAACATCTATAATAACAATTATAGTATTCTTAAAAACTATACCTATACAAAATTTAATTGATAGTACCAAAATCTCTCCCAAACTATTAAACTAATTTGTGTTGTCATCACTGCTTATTGCAGGGAAGGCAATGGCACCCCACCCCAGTACTTTTGCCTGGAGAATCCCGTGGACGGAGGAGCCTGGTGGGCTCCAGTCCATGGGGTCGCTAAGAGTCGGACACGACTGAAGTGACTTAGCAGCAGCAGCACTGCTTATTGAAATTTTGTTTTTCATACTACTGTTGACCTTGCTTATTTAACTTATATGCAGAATACATCATAAGAAACACTGGGCTGGAAGAAGCACACACTGGAATCAAGATTGCCAGGAGAAATATCAATAATCTCAGATATGCAGATGACACCACCCTTATGGCAAGAAGTGAAGAGGAACTAAAAAGCCTCTTGATGAAAGTGAAAGAGGAGAGTGAAAAAGTTGGCTTAAAGCTCAACATTCAGAAAATTAAGACCATGACATCAGGTCCCATCACTTCATGGGAAATAGATGGGGAAACAGTATCAGACTTTATTTTTTTGGGCTCCAAAATCACTGCAGATGATGCTTGCAGCCATGAAATTAAAAGACGCTTACTCCTTGGAAGGAAAGTTATGACCAACCTAGATAGCACATTCAAAAGCGGAGACATTACTTTGCCAACTAAGGTCCGTCTAGTCAAGGCTATGGTTTTTCCAGGAGTCATGTATGGATGTGAGAGTTGGACTGTGAAGAAAGCTGAGCACTGAAGAATTGATGCTTTTGAACTGTGGTGTTGGGGAAGACTCGAGAGTCCCTTGGACTGCAAGGAGATCCAACCAGTCCATTCTAAAGGAGATCAGTCCTGGGTGTTCTTTGGAAGGAATGATGCTAAAGCTGAAACTCCAGTACTTTGGCCACCTCATGAGAAGAGTTGACTCATTGGAAAAGACTCTAATGCTGGGAGGGATTGGGGGCAGAAGGAGAAGGGGACGACAGAGGATGAGATGGCTGGATGGCATCACCGACTCGATGGACATGAGTTTGAGTGAACTCCAGGAGTCGGTGATGGACAAGTTGGTGATGCTGCAATTCATGGGATCGCAAAGATTCGGACACAACTGAGCTTCTGAACTGACTGAACTGTTGACCTTAGTTAACAATCATCTTTTAAATCTTCCCAATCTAACAGACAAGAACATTTCATGTTTTATTTTGCAATGGGGTCCCAAAGGGCTGAACACAACTTAGTGACTGAACAACAATGAAAACAACAAGATAATTATTGAATTGAGGGTAAGTGTTATGTCTTTTTATTGAGGTTTGAAATGTAGAGGGTTTATCTTATTACTTACAAAATGGAAAAGATGGTCTTGTTTTATCTTACTTTTTATCTGTGACAAGAAAATAATCAGAAATGAGGCAACAGTATAGAAATCAAAATCTTCCCTATAGTGTTCAGTCAAGCTTTATGAGAGTTTAGCAGTAACCATTGTTGTTTAGTAGCTAAGCCATTTCTGACTCTTTGGAGACCCTGTGGACTGTAGCTGCCAGATCCTCTGTCCATGGGTTCTCCATGCAAGAATATTGGAGTGGGTTGTGATTTCCTTCTCTAGTGGATCTCCCTGAACAGGGATTGAAGCCCCATGTCTCCTCCATTGGCAGACAGATTCTTTACCACTGAGCCACCAAAGAAGCCCAGGAGTAACAATTGCATATCCCTAAAATCTCAACCCCCTGCTCCTCTCATTTCTTTAACAAGATAAAGGTCACAGATACAAACATCTCTGATATCCTCCTGGATTTAATCCACATCAATAAGCTAACTTACAATCAGCTTATTTAAAGAAATGTTTGAGTGTGAGGACAGAAATTTTACATCACATGGGTATAGCCAAAGGGTTTTTAATAACCTTATTCTTCTCACCAGACACTAACAGTCCACACTGTGTAATCATCAGCCTCATTAACACATGCTTAGTTTCATTGCTTGAAAATGACATAAAGCAGTATCTTTGAGCTTGGGTTACTTAGTGTATTTATTCTTGCATAAGAAAATAAGATTAAACATAGTCCACTCAGTCATTTTATTTTAAGGTTGATATTTGATTTCAAATAAAAATGAATAGTATATATTTTTTTACAGTGGCTTCTCTAAGTACCATAAGCCATATTAAAATAATATGTAAAAATCTAAGGGTGTTGAGAATGAATAGACAATAAGAAAATCATTATGATTCAATTTATTTACAGTATAAAACAGTGAAGGTGGTTTTTACTTTCATCATATGAATAGATACTGGATCAGAATGGAAGCATTATCTTCTAAATCTAACAAGATATTTTATAATGTTAAATGTGTATCTAAAATAAATGAGAAGATTTTACCATTGCTATCCAATCTTAATGTATTGTATATTTCTAAAACATGTCAAGATATATTCCTGTTTCTCTAAAGTATGCACTTGGTTAATTGAAGAATTCCTTGCTTCTGCTAACTAACATTAAATTTAAACAGATTATTTTACTTCTCTGGAAATAAATCAAAATTTCTATAGATAGCAGTTATTATGTAAAAATTGAATTTAAAATTGAACTGCTTTCTTACATTACCCAAAATGTGTTTAAATATCTTTATGACTGCAATATATACCACAATAATTTAAGTAAAAATTCACTTTTATTTATACTTTACCACTGTTTTATCCATCCCCATTAATATGCCTGATTTTTGAAAATTATATGCCTTTAGTGATTTCCCTAAAAATGATGACAAAACTTAAGACTTTTGTTCTGTTTTAAAACTCTACTTATGCTGAATATATTCTTAATTGTATAAAATGATGTTTAACATATTTAATGAATATCTACAACTTGCAAATCACTTCCACTGAAAAGAAGAATATAAAATGATACTACCTGGTCTTTCCTGTGGTCATGTATGGATGTGAGAGCTGGACTGTGAAGAAGGCTGAGCGCCAAAGAATTGATGCTTTTGAACTGTGGTGTTGGAGAAGACTCTTGAGAGTCCCTTGGACTGCAAGGAGATCCAACCGGTCCATTCTGAAGGAGATCAGCCCTGGGATTTCTTTGGAAGGAATGATGCTAAAGCTGAAACTCCAGTATTTTGGCCACCTCATGGGAAGAGTTGACTCATTGGAGAAGACTCTGATGCTGGGAGGGATTGGGGCAGGAGGAGAAGGGGACGACAGAGGATGAGATGGCTGGATGGCATCACTGACTCGATGAATGTGAGTCTGAGTGACCTCCGAGAGCTGGTGATGGACAGGGAGGCCTGGTGTGCTGCAGTTCATGGGGTCGCAAAGAGTCGGACATGACTGAGCAACTGATCTGATCTGATCTGAACTTGCAATGACTGATAGGGACAACTAAGGCTCTTAGCGAATAGAAAGAAGGTCAAAAGCTCCATTCACTTGATGAGGTTTATTCAACAATTTATAGAGCGGAAACTAATGTCTGTTACCTTGCCCCACTGTGGTACTGAGAATTTCTCTGCATCTAGAGTGTAGACTCCTTCTTAATTTTTTTTTTCCCCAAGAAGGAGTCCAATATTTCAAGCCCTGAAAGGCTATTTCTGTTGTACCATTTTCATATAACTGTTCTCTGATGTTCCTGCCTCCAAGTTCCCATGAGCTTCCACAGGGAAGATGAAATAGACCAAGTCTCCATCCTATAGGCGCTTCAAGCCAAGTAAGCTCACATAGTAAGCTCACATAAATGTTGTTTTAAAAACTAACAAAATGAGCTACTGGATTCTCTCCTTCCAATAACATAAAACTCAATTACACAAAATATTTCAGAAGTGTTGGAGATAAGGAAACATTGCTTTCACTAATTCACTTTCCCAGATGTTCTATTCCATGCATAAACCAAATAACGTATAGTAGAGCATTTATGCAATGCAAAGGACTATTGGTGATGTAGAGAAGTAAAATGGAATCTCTTGAAGTAAGTTCAATCCAATAAGGAGGCTAAAAAATAAAACGATAACACTGTTTTCTAGGATGTGATATTTCATAGTAGATACGTGTGCTTATTATTTTATTTTATTTTTATGAATAATGGAAATGACATGGGTATGAATGCTTAGGGTAGAAGCTGATATTGGATACATTATTCTGCAAAATAGAGTGGACAGTGTTAGTGTTAACAGCGGACATGAACAAGAAATCAAAGAAGAAGGTGGAGGCTATGAACATTCATGATATTTGGTGCATAATTATTAAAGATATCCCAGGGAAAGAGAGAGTTTGATGAAGAAAAAGCCATGGTGAGATTATAGGAGTCAAATGCCAAAATGTGATTTAGCCCCATGACTCCATCAAATCTGTACAGAAGGGACTAAACTGAGGAAATTCTGATTGTGTTTAGATTTCTTATAGTAAGCAAGAAAGGAACAATGACCACAAATTAACTTCTGGAAGAAAGACAAAATCACCCCATGAGGACGATCAGCTTATGTGTAGGTTTTACATATATAAATATATATATACACATACGTAAAGTAATACTTTATGATATAGAATGACAAATTTAGAATAAATACATCAATAAGAAGTATTTAATGAGCTCAAAAGAGGATTGGTGAAGAAACTTTTTATAAAGCTGTTGTTTGGTATTGTCCGACTTCTTGCGAACCCTTGGATGGCAGCATGCCAGGCTTCCATGCTTTATAAAGTGATATTGCTAATAAATGTAGGAAAACACCCACTGTCACACAGTAACCCAGGCAGCAGTGTTCTATATACCTTACAAAGTTCCAAAGGAGAGCATGCATGCATGCAACTCAGGAGGATACTAGTGTCACACTTGTATATTACAAGGACATTTAAAGTCCTAAAATATTATGGAAACATTAACATATGAGTCCTGAAGAACTTGTAGTTCTCCCTGCCATACAGAACACTAATGGTCTGAAATAAATCTGGAAAACTACATATAAATACAGGATAAATCAGATAGTTGAACTATGTCTTAAAAAAAAGTCAGTTTCACCAAATCTTACTTTGGCTAATGTGAAGGTGAAGCTAAATCTAGGGCTATTTGTTTATTATAAAAGACACTGATAAAGATCAGCTCAATAACTTGGTTTTACTCAGATTTTTATGGGCAAAATTTTCTTGAGGTAATATTATAAGCTACAAAATGATGAATACAATGTAATCCCATAATTTATAGACAGGAAAAGATGTGGATAAAAGAAAAAAATGATAAGGACCATTAAGGAATATCATTAAAATGCACTGTAAGTGCCCAAGTAGGGAAATGTTTACTTATTGCCAATTATGATTCAAGAAAATTAGAGATAAGAAGGGAACTTTTCATGCAAAGATGGGCACAGTTCAATTTAGTTCAGTTCAGTCGTGTCCGACTCTTTGTGACCCTATGAATCACAGTATGCCAGGCCTCCCTGTCCATCACCAACTCCTGGAGTTCACTGAGACTCATCCATCGAGTCAGTGATGCCATCCAGCCATCTCATCCTCTGTTGTCCCCTTCTCCTCCTGCCCCCAATCCCTCCCAGCATTAGAGTCTTTTCCAATGAGTCAACTCTTTGCATGAGGTGGCCAAAGTACTAGAGTTTCAGGTTTAGCATCATTCCTTCCAAAGAAATCCCAGGGCTGATCTCCTTCAGAATGGACTGGTTGAATCTCCTTGCAGTCCAAGGGATTCTCAAGAGTCTTCTCCAACACCACAGTTCAAAAGCATCAATTCTTCGGCGCTCAGCCTTCTTCACAGTCCAACTCTTCCATCCATACATGACCACTGGAAAAACCATAGCCTTGACTAGATGAACTTTTGTTGGCAAAGTAATGTCTCTGCTTTTGAATATGCTATCTAGGTTGGTCATAACTTTTCTTCCAAGGAGTAAGCATCTTCTAATTTCATGGCTGCAATCACCATCTGAGATGGGCACAAGAAGAACAAAAATGGTATGGACCTAACAGAAGCAGAAGATATTAAGAAGAGGTGGCAAGAAGACACAGAAGAACTGTACAAAAAACATCTTCACAACCCAGATAATCACAATGGTGTGATCACTCACCTAGAGCCAGACATCCTGGAATGTAAAGTCAAGTGGGTCTTAGGGAGCATCACTAGGAACAAAGCTAGTGGAGGTGATGGAATTCCAGTTGAGCTATTTCAAATCCTGAAAGATGATGCTGTGAAAGTGCTGCACTCAATATGCCAGCAAATTTGGAAAACTCAGCAGTGGCCACAGGACTGGAAAAGTTCAGTTTTCATTCCAATCCCAAAGAAAGGCAATGCCAAAGAATGTTCAAACTACCACACAGTTTCACTCATCTCACATGCTGGTGAAGTAATGCTCAAAATTCTCTAAGCCAGGCTTCAACAGTATGTGAACAGTGAACTTTCAGATGTTCAAGCTGGAAGAACCAGACATCAAATTGCCAACATCCATTGGATCATTGAAAAAGCAAGAGCCTTCCAGAAAAACATCTGCTTTATTGACTATGCCAATGCCTTTGACTGTGTGGATCACAACAAACTGTGGAAAATTCTTCAAGAGATGGGAATACCAAACTACCTGATCTGCCTCCTGATAAATCTGTATGCAGGTCAAGAAGCAACAATTAGAACTGGACATGGAACATCAGACTGTTTCCAAATTGAGAAAGGAGTACATCAAGCCTGTATATTGTCACCCTGCTTCTTTAACTTATATGAAGAGTGCATCATGAGAAATATTAGACTGGATGAAGCCTAAGCTGGAATCAAGATTTCTGGGAGAAATATAAATAACCTCAGATATGTAGATGACACCACCCTTTAGGCAGAAAGAGAAAAGGAAATAAAGAGCCTCTTGGTGAAAGTGGAAGAGGAGAGTGAAGAAGTTGGCTTAAAACTCAACATTCAGAAAACTAAGATCATGGTATTCATTCCCATCACTTCATAGCAAATAGATGGGGAAACAGTGGAAACAGTGACAGACTTTATTTTTTTGGGCTCCAAAATCACTGCAGATGGTGACTGCAGCCATGAAATTAAAAGACGCTTACTCCTTGGAAGGAAAGTTATGACCAACCTAGACAGCATATTAAAAAGCAGAGACATTACTTTGCCAACAAAGGTCTGTCAAGTCAAAGCTATGATTTTTCTGGTAGTCATGTATGGATGTGAGGGTTGAACTATAAAGAAAGTTGAGCACCAAACAATTAATGCTTTTGAGCTATGATGTGGAGAAGATTCTTGAGAGTCCCTTGGACTGCAAGGAGATCCAACCAGTTCATCTTAAAGGTAATCAACCTGAATATTCATTGGAAGGACTGATGCTGAAGCTGAAACTCCAGTACCTTGGCCACCTGATGCGAACTGACTCATTGGAAAAGACACTGTTGCTGGGAAGGATTGAAGGCAGGAAGAGAAGGGGACGACAGAGGATGAGATGGTTGGATGGCATCACCAGCTCAATGGACATGAGTAAGCTCCAGGAGTTGGTGATGGAGGCCTGGTGTGCTGCAGTCCATGGGGTTGCAAAGAGTCCAACATGACTGAGTGATTGAACTGTAGCAATTATAAAAATTGAATTACTAATAACTGAATGGTATATTTGATAATGAAATCCTTATGTGATCTCCCATTATGTTTTAACCTCATTCTCTACTTTCTACTTCCACCTCCTCTAGTCAAATAGGCCCCCTCATTGTTCCTCCAGCCTTCTAAACACAATTCATTTTCGGAAAATTTTACGTTCTCTCTTCTCTCTGCCTAGATTGCATCTTTACCAGATTTTCCTACAGCTCAACTTACTTACAGATTATTAATCACAATTTCTTTCCCGATGAGACTCCCCATAGTCACCCTCTGTAAATTTTAGCCACATACACAAATGTCATATCATTCTTTTCTGTTTATTTTTTTCTCTTGAGCACTTAACTGTAAGTATGATATATCTTGCTTTTCTTGTTCATTTCTTGTTGGTTTTATCCCATTATAAAATAAACTCCAAGAGAGATTTTTGTCTCTTTCTTAACTTGTCCCTGTCCAGTGCCTGGAAAAATGCTGGTACATGATAGATGATTAATAAAGTTTTATTGGATTAAAGAATGAATAAACTAATAGTTATTTAAGTCTTTTACTTCAGAAGGGGCACTCACAAATATTTTTTGTTTTCCTCTTCCTAAGGATTCTATGTAATGGTATTAGTTTTAGCAGAGGAACCACTTGAAGACATCTTGGAAGATATGGCACTTGACTAAGCTCTTAAAGCTTGAGGAGGAGATTTGGAGAATAATAAAGAAAATAATACCTTTGCAAAAAATACTACATTTTCAAATTTAAATATATATACATATATATAAGAATTTTTATTAGCCCTACTAACTGATTAGAAAGAAATAGTGTTTTGTGAAATAGTTTTGTGAAATCATGTCTATATTCATTGTTCAGATGTGCTGTTCATGCATGTGTGCTTGCAATTCTCTAACTTTCTCCATGAGCAGCTGATATCACAAATGGCCCTGATCACCCTTTCAATGCGGAGAAAGCAATGGCACCCTACTCCAGTATTCTTGCCTGGAAAATCCCATGGACCTGGTGGGCTGCAGTTCATGGGGTCACTAGGAGTCGGACACGACTGAGCGACTTCACTTTGACTTTTCACTTTCATGCATTGGAGAAGGAAATGGCAACCCAGTGTTGCCATTCTCCAGTGTTCTTGCCTGGAGAATCCCAGGGACAGGGGAGCCTGGTGGGCTACCTGCCGTCTGTGGGGTCGCACAGAGTCAGACATGACTGAAGTGACTTAGCAGCAGCAGCAGAAGCAGCAGCAGCAGCAGCAGCCCTTTCCATGACTTTCTTCTTCCAAACATTCCCCTCCAGATTATTTATTCTCTTCCTGATTTTTTTAACAGGAAAGTATTATAGAGCCTTGATTTAAAAAGAAAGTAATTTCATTATGTTCAAATTGTGTTTTAAATACTCAAAAATATTGTCCAGAGAATATTATGAGTAAGGCATCTGCCACATTAGGCACAAGTTTCACCTGTTAAAAAAATTCAGAATCAAGTTTCAAATGTGATAAAACAATTTTACTGTACTGTGAGCTCCTTGGGATCACAAACTTTATCTCTCCATTTCCAGGCACGTAGCATGTGCACTCTCAATTTTGTTTAATGGATATTTTCTGCATTAATATAAATCATTCACTGATTAGTTGAGAATATAGAAATTAAAGTTAAATAGGGTTATGAATTCATTCACTTATCTCTTCAACAAAAACTAATTAAGTTTTAAAGATATTTAAGGAACTATTCTTAGTACTGGAGATGTAATGAACTAGCGGATTTGGACTGTGGCTTCCCTGGTGGCTCAGAGGTTAAAGCATCTGCCTGTAATTCAGGAGACCCAGGTTTGATCCCTGGGTTGGAAAGATCCCCTGGAGAAGGAAATGGCAACCCACTCCAGTATTCTTGCCTGGAGAATCCCATGGAGGGAGGAGCCTGGCAGGCTACAGTCCACAGGGTCGCAAAGAGTCGGACATGACTGAGCGTTCACTTTCACATTCAAGGAGATTCCAAGATAGTAGGAAAGACAGACATCAGCCATAACTGAATTTTTCTTGTGCTATTTTGAAGGAGAAAGCACACCGAGAGCAAATAACAAGGCAGGTTGTTCCTGATTGTAACATTACCACTATAACTTAAAAATTCTTAAGTTTTTCTCCTAAATATGGTAAAGAAGATGTTCATTATAGAACAGTGAGCAGACGTGAACTAAATAACACAAAGAACTTCAACAGGACAATTAATATGAAAAGGTCCTTCTTTTTTCTGATAAGTTTTAAACAAGCTGTTTTAATATTCTGGAAACATGAACAAACAGAATTGGGGAATGGGGCAGGTAACTGACAGAATGGATCTGATTCTATGCATCACCATATTCTTAAATCACTACACTTCACATGTACTATGTGCTCAATAAGTGTTAATTGACTAAATCAATCAATTAATTTATGAAACTAACAGATAATGGGCTAAAAGGTACTTTGAATTAAGAGGCTATAAAAGTTTAATCACTTTGGGGACTGGAAGTGAAATTTGGAAAGAAATAATATGGACTTGTACAAAGGAATATGTATTTTTTTAAATCTTCTTCAGTGCCTCCATTTGTTTAAACTTTGCTTCTAAGGTGTTCTTAGCTCACTTACATGGTTGTGATAAGAATCAGTGCTGGTCCAGAGGAGTATTTTTTTTTTTTTATCAAGAATCTCTTTTATTGATTATCAGAAACATTACAAACATCTAATATGAACAAATTGTAACATGACAGTGTTTAGTTTGAACGATTAATACATTTCAGATATAATATTATACATATTTCAATGTTATTCTCCCCAATCATCCCACCCTCTCCCGGTCCCAGAGTCCAAAAGTCTGGTCTATACATCAGTGTCTCTTTTGCTGTCTCGTAAATAGGGTTATTTTTACCATCTTTCTAAATTCCATATATATGCGTTAGTATACTGTATTTGTGTTTTTGTAAAACCTATCTCTCTACCTGATGTTGCTGCTGTTTAATCCCTAAGTCATATCCAACTCTTTGTGACTCCATGACTGTAGCCTACCAGTCTCCTCTGTCCATGGGATTTCCCAGGTAAGAATACTGGAGTGGCTGCTATTTTCTACTCCAGGGGATCTTCCCAACTCAGGGTTCAAACCCAAGTCTCACTGAGGTACCTGGAAAGCCCATTCTCTCCACCTACTCTCTATGTATCAATCTATCTATTATCTATCTATCTATCATCAATTCATTATCAATGTAGGTTACAACTGTACCACTTTTTATTAAAACTCATTTTGATATTATGTCATTTCTAATTTTCAAAGGTAAAATATCACTCTTTTAAGAATATACATTGTTTGTTAAATTGCAAAGTGTTAGGTGGCATCACCTACTTGATGGACATGAATTTGAGCAGGCTCCGGGAGTTGATGATGGACAGGGAAGCCTGGCATGCTTCAGTCCGTGGGGTCACAAAGGGTCAGACACAACTGAGTGACTGAACTGAAAGTGTTAGGTAAACCAGATTAGGTCATTTTCCTATCACGAGTGACTGGTTTGTAGACACTACTGTTCATACCAGTTCTTCCCCTCTCATCTTGGTTTTGTACTGACAGTCTGCTTGTCTTCTGAGGTAGGTGAAAACAACTCTGATTATCCAAAGTGGTAAGTGGTAGATATTGGTGAGAGTTGAGTTGTTTAGAAGAAACAGGATTAAATTACATCTCATATATAAGATGGTAAGGGACATGCCATCACTGCATGGCAAATAAAAGGGGAAAAGGTGAGAGCAGTGACTTCTTTTTAGGCTCCAACATCACTGAAGATGGTGATTGTAGCCATAAAATCATAAAACAATTACTTCTTGGCAGGAAAGGGATGGCAAATCTAGACAGTGTGTTGAAAAGCAGAGACAAAAGTCTGACAAAAGTCCATATAGTCAAGGCAATGGTCTTGAGTAGTATTTTCATCACAAGTGAAGATTATATACAAAATATTCATAGTATGCATTTTTAATAAAACAGTAACATTCTTGGATATTCATCAATGTAATACTTGGTTTGGTATAATATTACTCTCAAATAAAGTTATCAAAAGTACTGAAAAGATAAGAAAGCATTGGTTAAGCACTAGCAATTATACTTAAACAACACACCTGTTAGTGTAGCATCAAAAATTTTTATTGCTATGAAAAATATAAAGTCAAAGTTTTAAAAGACCTTACCTGAGGCCTGAATCAATCAGCCAAATGGTGGGATAGTGTTCTAGACAAATGGAAGATCAGGAACACCTGTTGCCCTGGAAATTACTCCCTATGGCAAGAAAGCCACTGCTGCTGCTGCTGCTAAGTCGCTTCAGTCATGTCCGACTCTGTGTGATCCCATAGACGACAGCCCACCAGGCTCCCCCGTCCCTGGGATTCTCCAGGCAAGAATACTGGAGTGGGTTGCCATTTCCTTCTCCAAAGAAAGCCACAGATGAGGGTCAAAAACTCATGAAGTCCTACTAAATGAGAAGCTTTAATAATAAAACATAGCTTTCTTATTGCACTTAGGATGTTTTTGGCTACTGAGATCAGAAAATATGACTCAAATTAATTTAACCAGAAAGGAAAGCCATTTATTTAAATAATTATATGAACTCCAGACAGAGAGAAGTCCATCAATTCCAGACAAGGAGGAATGGGATTCTTAAAACAATCAGAACTATTCCAGAGCCTAGAGATGAGGCATCTCTCCTGAGTCATGTGAGCTGCATGGGAAGGGAAATTATACCAGATTTAAAGTGAAGCTCTGGTAAGAAGACAGAAAGAACAGACGGGTGAGAATGAACAATCAGATCAGATCAGATCAGATCAGTCGCTCAGTCGTGTCCGACTCTTTGCGACCCCATGAACTGCAGCATGCCAGGCCTCCCTGTCCATCACCAACTCCCGGAGGTCACTCAGACTCACATTCATCGAGTCAGTGATGCCATCCAGCCATCTCATCCTCTGTCGTCCCCTTCTCCTCCTGCCCCCAATCCCTCCCAGCATCAGAGTCTTCTCCAATGAGTCAACTCTTCGCATGAGGTGGCCAAAGTACTGGAGTGTCAGCTTTAGCATCATTCCTTCCAAAGAAATCCCAGGGCTGATCTCCTTCAGAATGGACTGGGTGGATCTCCTTGCAGTCCAAGGGACTCTCAAGAGTCTTCTCCAACACCAATAGAAGAGGCCAATTGCTTCTCATTCACTAAGAGCCTACTATACTCAGACTTGGTAGTAATAACACATGTAATACATTATTATTATATTATCTACACAAGATTGTGAACCTCATGGTAGACACTATTAATGACCTAGTATATACATCAGATTTGCTAAATTATGCTGAGGTAACAGATTTCAGTATCTTGCAAAAACAATGCTGTATTTCTTGCTCATGTTACGTGGTCCAAGCAGCTTTATGCCATGTTTCCCTCTTTCTAGGACATGGGCTGAAGGCATATCGCTGTACATGACCTGTGACTTTGCAGGAAAGAGACAAGGGTAATATCAGAACGTCATAGCGTCAAAAAAGAACTTCTTATAAGAAGTGGCTTATATTGCTACTACTCAGACTTAATCAAGCAAAATAAATTTTGCTGATGCCATTGAGTCAAGGAAGTCAAATCCTCTCACAGGCAACTGATAACTGGGAACAATAATACACTGTGCTATCTCTAACTGAAATCCATTTCCTCCTCCTTCTTCACTCCTAACATGCCTAACTGGTGGGGCCAGGGTTTGAACAATGGTTTGTTTACCTCCTTTCACCTCTAACCAGTGCTCTAAGGGACTATACAAGAATACAGAATAAGTTACTTTTCAGATCAGATCAGATCAGATCAGATCAGTCGCTCAGTCGTGTCCGACTCTTTGCGACCCCATGAACCGCAGCACGCCAGGCCTCCCTGTCCATCACCAGCTCCCGGAGGTCACTCAGACTCGCATCCATCGAGTCAGTGATGCCATCCAGCCATCTCATCCTCTGTCGTCCCCTTCTCCTCCTGCCCTCAATCCCTCCCAGCATCAGAGTCTTCTCCAATGAGTCAACTCTTCGCATGAGGTGGCCAAAATACTGGAGTTTCAGCTTTAGCATCATTCCTTCTAAAGAAATTCCAGGATTGATCTCCTTCCGAATGGACTGGTTGGATCTTCTTGCAGTCCAAGGGACTCTCAAGAGTCTTCTCCAACACCACAGTTCAAAAGCATCAATTCTTCGGCGTTCAGCCTTCCTCACAGTCCAGCTCTCACATCCATACATGACCACAGGAAAGACCATAGCCTTGACTAGGCGAACCTTTGTTGGTAAAGTAATGTCTCTGCTTTTGAATATGCTATCTAGGTTGGTCATAACTTTCCTTCCAAGGAGTAAGCGTCTTTTAATTTTAAAATAAATATTTAAATTATTTTATCAATTTACAGAATAGGTGGTATTCTTAAAAATAATTCCATGGCAGTATTTGCAGCTTAAGATACATGTTACTACAGCTATAGTCCATGAATATTTTGGTCTCAGGGCCTCTTTACACTATTAGACATTTTTAAGGACCATAAAGAGTCCTTATAATGTGGGTTATTCCTATCTATATTCACCAAAGTAGAAATTAAAACTAAAATTTTGTAAAATTTATTCATTAATTCCTTTAAAATGAGCAATAGTAAGAAATGACAACCCACTCCAGTATTCTTGCCTACAGAATTACATGGACAGAGAAGCCTGGCAGGCTATAGTCCATGGGGTTGCAGAGTTGGACATGACTGAGCAACTATCACGCACTCACTCAAGCTCATTACCTCGGGCTTGCCTGGTGGCTCAGGCAGAGTCTGTCAGTGCAGGAGACGTGGGTCCAATCCCTGGATTGGGAAGATCTCTTGGAGAAAGAAGTGGCAACCCACTCCAGTATTCTTGCCTGGAGAATCCCATGGACGGAGGAGTCTGGAGAACTATAGTCCACAGAGTCACAAAAGGGCCTGACATGTTTTAGTGACTAAACAACAACAGACTCATGGCATATTAACATAAGTAAAATACCTTGTTAAAATAATTATATACTTCAAATTTTAAAATTCAGTGAGAAGAGAGGCATTGTTAATTTCTGTAATGTCTGATTTAATAGAAGACAGCTTTTTTATATGTTACATCTTTCATATATATATATATGTTGAAGTATATGAAGGAAGTTCTTAAATAAATAGGGAGAAAAAGGAGGAGAGCTTTTAGATGATTTTGGATATTCTTCTTTGAAACTGCACCAAAACTTAACAAGTGATTGCTTCATTAAAATTAGTTTCAAACAGAATCTGAAACTATATAGGTAAACTTTCTGTATTCTGTTACAACAAAATCCTTTGGCTTCTTCTACATTTTGAATGGATCTTTTATCCATGTATGATTTTGCGCCATCAGCCACTTTCATTTAAAAGTATTGGTTCACCCTTGTTTTGTATTTTCCAAATCTCCTATAAATTTGTTATCGTACTTTCATAATTAAAAAAAATAAAAATTAAAATGTAAAAAATAAAAATAATATGACAAAAATATTGATTAACTAATTAATACAGATCTTTCTGCATATTTATGTTGCAAAATATGTTGATGTATTTCATTGCACAATGAAAATCAAATTTATAAATATTGACACTGATCTCATCAGAAAAGTTTTCTAAGTATTGGGAAGCTGTCAAGCTTATGGTTTAAGACATGTTTTCCAAAATTCTAATTTTTTTCTGGAAAGCTCAAATTTTACCACTGGCAACAATAATACCAGTTGTTGTCTTTGAGATGGCAGGCTCACTAGTTGATTTTGAAAAACAATGTTTGCAAAATAGGTAGCTTGTCGATCATTCTTTCAAACAAAAACGGTATTTTGTGTGGGGAAAAAAGTGATTATTTTAGCTTCTACCTTAAACAATTACACAAGTGCTTTTCTTGATACAAATACATTTTTTGTATTATTCAGAAATGCTGTGGCATCCTTCCCAATTTTGTCACAAGGAATATACTTAAAAGAAGTATATGCAAAGGTACAGCTTTAATAGAATCAATAATTTTTATTTTCTGATCAAGAACATTAAGTGAAACTGCCATTTTTATTAGTTATTATTTTGTTATTATTTTTCACGAGAATGTGTGGTTAAATACAGTTGATGCCACTGCCTTGATTTTTGTTAAAAAGCCAGCAATCCAACCCATCATTTCTTTTGCACCATCAGTGTAAATTTCAACATAGTGATTAAAGCAAATAATGTCCTGGTATTATTATGAATATAGTTTTGGCTTTGTGGATTCCTTGGAGGTGCTTTGAGTTTATTCAGGCATCCACAGACCAGCCTGAGAACTACTGCTCTATAAAAGTTTTGTGAAGTTCAGCCAATTTAACTTCACTTCAGATCAGATCAGATCAGATCAGTCTCTCAGTCGTGTTCGACTCTTTGCGATCCCATGAATCGCAGCACACCAGGCCTCCCTGTCCATCACCAACTCCCGGGGGTCACTCAGACTCACATCCATCTAGTCAGTGATGCCATCCAGCCATCTCATCCTCTGTCGTCCCCTTCTTCTCTTGCCCTCAATCCCTCCCAGCATCAGAGTCTTCTCCAATGAGTCAACTCTTCACATGAGGTGGCCAAAGTACTGGAGTTTCAGCTTTAAAATCATTCCTTCCAAAGAAATCCCAGGGCTGATCTCTTTCAGAATGGACTGGTTGGATCTCCTTGCAGTCCAAGGGACTCTCAAGAGTCTTCTCCAACACCACAGTTCAAAAGCATCAATTCTTCGGTGCTCAGCCTTCTTCACAGTCTAGCTCTCACATCCATACATGACCATAGGAAAAACCATAGCTAGCCTTGACTAAACGAACCTTTGTTGGCAAAGTAATGTCTCTGCTTTTGAATATGCTATCTAGGTTGGTCATAACTTTCCTTCCAAGGAGTAAGCGTCTTTTAATTTCATGGCTGCAGTCACCATCTGCAGTGATTTTGGAGCCCAGAAAAAGAAAGTCTGACACTGTTTCCACTGTTTCCCCATCTATTTCCCATGAAGTGCTGGGACCAGATGCCATGATCTTCATTTTCTGAATGTTGAGCTTTAAGCCAACTTTTTCACTCTCCACTTTCACTTTCATCAAGAGGCTTTTGAGTTCCTCTTCACTTTCTGCCATAAGGGTGGTGTCATCTGCATACCTGAGGTTATTGATATTTCTCCCAGCAATCTTGATTCCAGCTTGTGTTTCTTCCAGTCCAGCATTTCTCATGATGTACTCTGCATATAAGTTAAATAAACAGGGTGACAATATACAGCCTTGACATACTCCTTTTCCTATTTGGAACCAGTCTGTTGTTCCATGTCCAGTTCTAACTGTTGCTTCCTGACCTGCATACAGATTTCTCAAGAGGCAGATCAGGTGGTCTGGTATTCCCATCTCTCTCAGAATTTTCCACAGTTTATTGTGATCCACACAGTCAAAGGCTTTGGCATAGTCAATAAAGCAGAAATAGATGTTTTTCTGAAACTCTCTTACTTTTTCCATGATCCAGCAGATTCTGGCAATTTGATCTCTGGTTCCTCTGCCTTTTCTAAAACCAGCTTGAACATCAGGAAGTTCACGGTTCACATATTGCTGAAGCCTGGCTTTGAGAATTTTGAGCATTACTTTACTAGCGTGTGAGATGAGTGCAATTGTGCAGTAGTTTGAGCATTCTTTGGCATTGCTTTTCTTTGGGATTGGAATGAAAACTGACCATTTCCAATCCTGTGGCCACTGCTGAGTTTTCCAAATTTGCTGGCATATTGAGTGCAGCACTTTCACAGCATCATCTTTCAGGATTTGAAATAGCTCAACTGGAATTCCATCACCTCCACTAGCTTTGTTCATAGTGATGCTTTCTAAAGCCCACTTGACTTCACATTCCAGGATGTCTGGCTCTAGGTCAGTGATCTGACAGGATCATCTGACAGGATGTGGTCCGCTGGAGAAGGGAATGGCAAACCACTTCGGTATTCTTGCCTTGAGAACCCCATGAACAGTATGCAAAGGCAAAATGATAGGATACTGAAAGAGAAACTCCCCAGGTCAGTAGGGGCCCAATATACTACTGGAGATTAGTGGAGAAATAACTCCAGAAATAATGAAGGGATGGAGCCAAAGCAAAAAGAATACCCAGCTGTGGATGTGACTAGTGATAGAAGCAAGGTCCGATGCTGTAAAGAGCAATATTGCATAGGAACCTGGAATGTCAGGTCCATGAATCAAGGCAAATTGGAAGTGGTCAAACAAGAGATGGCCAGAGTGAATGTTGACATTCTAGGAATCAGCGAACTCAAATGGACTCGAATGGGTGAATTTAACTCAGATGACCATTATATCTACTACTGCGGGCCGGAATCCCTCAGAAGAAATGGAGTGGCCATCATGGTCAACAAAAGAGTCCGAAATGCAGTACTTGGATGCAATCTCAAAAACGACAGAATGATCTCTGTTTGTTTCCAAGGCAAACCATTCAATGTCAGAGTAATCCAAGTCTATGCCCCAACCAGTAATGCTGAAGAAGCTGAAGTTGAACTTCACTTCAGTCATGTCCAACTCTTTGTGACCCTATGGATTATAGTCTGCCAGACTCTTCTCTCCGTGGGATTGTCCAGGCAAGAATACTGCGGTGGGTTGCCATGCACTCCTCCAGGGGATCGTCCCGATCCAGGGATGGAAACTGTGTCTCCTGCATTGGCAGGTGGGTTCTTTACCATTAGTGCCAACTGGGAATCCCATATTCAGCTTAGTTTAACAAAAAATTGCAAGCTTGTTCTCTTCTTAGCAGTCTGATAGGTGCTGGAGTTAAAAGGATGTAATGTTCGTACTTTCAAAAAGCAGTAACATTACATTCAAGAAACTACTCAGCCATAAAAAAGAATGAGATAACATCATTTGCAGCACCATGGCTGCACCTAGAGATTATCATACTATGTCAAGTGAGTCAGATAGAGAAAGAAAAATATCATATGATATCACTTTTATGTAGAATCTAAAAAATTATACAAATGAACTTATTTACAAAATGGAAACAGACTCAGAGACTTAAAAAACAAACTTGTGATTACCAAAGGGGAAAAGTTGGGGAATAAATTAGGAGGTTGGCATTAACATATGCACACGCTACTATATATAACAGAGATAAACAACAGGGACCTACTGTATAGCACTGGGAACTCAACGCTCTGTAATAACCTATATGGGAAACAGATCTGAAAAAGAATAGATACATGTATATTATAACTAAATCACCCTGCTGTACACTTGAAATTAACACAAAATTGTAAATCAATTATGCTCCAATACGAAATCTTAAAAAAGATTCAATTAGAAAAAAATGGATAGCCAACAGAACCTTCTGTATTACAGGAAACTATACTCAACAATATCTTGTAAAAACCTATAGTGGGAAAGAATCTAAAAAGAAAATGCACACGGACATATATAACTGAATCAGTTTGCTGAAACTAACACAATATTGTAAATCAACTTTACTTCAATAAAAATTTTTAAAAAAGAATCGTTCTAGGCCCAGGAATGGAATTGTGAGCAGATTAACTGCCTCTCAGTGTCAGAAGTGTTCTGTAGAGAAGCAGAAGCAATGACTGGAACAGGGAGTGCCCCTAGTTAAGTCTGCTGACAGGTAACAATACTGCTGCTGCTGCTAAGCTGCTGCTGCTGCTAAGTCGCTTCAGTCGTGTCCGACTCTGTGCGACCCCATAGAAGGAAGCTCACCAGGCTCCCCTATCCCTGGGATTCTCCAGGCAAGAACACTGGAGTGGGTTGCCATTTCCTTCTCCAATGCATGAAAGCGAAAAAGTGAAAGTGAAGTCGCTCAGTCGTGTCCGACTCTTAGCGACCCCATGGACTGGAGCCTACCAGGCTGCTCCGTCCATGGGATTTTCCAGGCAAAAGTACTGGGGTGGGGTGCCATTGCCTTCCCCGTAGGTAACAATATTCAGAGCTAATAAGTTCAGCCAGGTGAATAAATGGGTGAGAGGATAGTGTTCCAGCCAAAAAGGAACTCTGAAAAAAGTGCAAAAGACTTACATGTAGTTCAATATCTCAAACATGAAGTTAGGAGCAAGAATATTTGAGTAAGTTTAGATGGCTTACATCTTTGTATGTTTAGCTAAGTAGTTAAGCCTTTAAAATGCTGGGATTAAAATAGAAAGACGAGAGGATGGCTTAGGCATAAGTAATGTTAAAATAAGATTTTGGGGAAGTGGTGTGTGTGGAAAGGGGGTAGTTGTAAGAGTTTAAATTGGAAGTTCTCAGGTTTGTGTTTATGAACACAAAATGAATTGATGCTGCTAGATTATGAATACAACTACCTGAGGCTTGAAGAAGATATTGTTAACTAGGGGTATAGATGTGCTTCATTAGTGTATGGAAGGCACTAAAAATTGTGATTGGATAAGATTGCTAAAAAAATATAAAAAGAAAGTAATGAATCAAGAATCAAGTCCTTGGAAACGCGTGGCTCAGAGGTTAAAGCATCTGCCTGCAATGCGAGAGACCTGGGTTTGATCCCTGGGTCAGGAAGATACCCAGGAGAAGGAAATGACAACCCACTCCAGTATTCTTGCCTGGAGAATCCCATGGACAAAGCAGCTTGGTGGGCTACAGTCCACGGGGTCGCAAAGAGTTGGACACGACTGAGCGATTTCACTTTCACTTTCACTTATGAAGAGCATTACAAACAAAAATGTAAAGACAAAGGTAGGAAACTGTTTGGGGATGAGATCAGCACTTAAATCAATGAACTGATTGTTCTCCATAATGTGAGTGGTCTCATCTGATCAGCTGAATATCTAAACAGAATAAAATGTCAGATTCCTCCAGCAAAAGTGTTTCTCTAGCAGACAGCTTTTGAACTTCATTTGCACCCTCAGCCCCCTGGGGTCTCTGCTCACTAGTCACACAGCAGATTTGGACTTGGCAGCCTCAATAATTGCATGAGAGAAATTTTTATAATAAATGATATACATATATGATTATATATTATATTTATACTTATAAATGTATGTATATTTGCATATCTTTATCATCTAAAGCTATATTATTCACTTTTTGTATATCCCCTATTGGTTCTGTTTCTCTGGAGAATCTTAAATATAGAAATACTAAAAATGTATGATCACGAAAAAAATTTATAATGCAGACAGTAATCAAATATGTTCTTTAGGATATATTTTCCGTGCATGATAACAGGCACAAAAAAAGTTTTGTTGTAATATATCTGAGACTCCCTTTATTCCTTTTAAAATGCACTCACAATATGACCCACAGAAGTATAAAATGTATAATATTTAAATATGTCAAATCTAAAGAAGAACTAAAGAGCCACTTGATGAAAGTGAAAGAGGAGACAGAAAAAGCTGGCTTACGACTCAGCATTAAGAAAACGAAGACCATGGCATCTGGTGCTATCACTTCATGGCAAATAGATGGGGAAGCAATGAAAACAGTGAGAGACTTTATTTGGGGGGTTCCAAAATCACTGCAGATGGTGACTGCAGCCATGAAATTAAAAGACGCTTGCCCCTTGGAAGAAAAGCTATGACCAACCTAGGCAGCATATTAAAAAGCAGAGACATTACTTTACCAACAAAGGTCTGTCTAGTCAAAGCTATTGTTTTTCCAGTAGTCATGTAAGGATGTGAGAGTTGGACTAAAAAAGGTGAGTGCCGAAGAATTGATGCTTTTGAACTGTGGTGTTGGCGAAGACTCTTGAGAGTCCCTTGGACTGAAAAGACAGTCCATCCTAAAGGAAATCAATCCTGAATATTCATTGGAAGGACTGATGCTGAAGCTGAAACTCCAATACTTTGGCCACGTGATGCGAAGAACTGACTCATTGGAAAAGACCCTGATGTTGGGAAAGATGCAAGGCGGGAGAAGGGGACGACAGAAGATGAGATGGTTGGATGGCATCACCGACTCAATGGACATGAGTTTGAGCAAGTTCTGGGAGTTGCTGATGGCCAGGGAAGCTTGACATACTGCAGTCCATAGGGTTGCAAAGAGTTGGACACAACTGAGTGACTGAACTGAACTGAATCTTTCTCACTCATCCTCACTCTTTTGGGTAGTCACGAGGCTGTTTTTTTTTTTTTTTTTTCCTTGTTGTTGTTTAAATCAATACAACTACTTTAAAAATATTACTTGTTCATAATATTTTTGAACTAGTTAGCCCTTTATTGGTAAAGGCTCAGTTTCTCATAGTTTTACACCCTTCCTCTGTTATTCCTTCAAATATCATTTACACTTTTAGGGGGAAATTACTGTGCCCTTGTTGGGTTACCAGTGATAGCAAATTCAGTTCAGTTCAGTCACTCAGTCATGTCCAACTCTTTGCGACCCCATGAATTGCAGCACACCACGGCTCCCTGTCCAAAAGCAAACCCTGGAGTTTATTCAAACTCATGTGCATCGAGTCGGTGATGCCATCCAGCCATCTCATCCTCTGTCCTCCCCTTCTCCTCCTGCCCCCAATCCTTCCCAGAATCAGGGTCTTTTCCAATGAGTCTACTCTTCGCATGAAGTGGCCAAAGTATTGGAGTTCAGCTTTAGCATCAGGCCTTCCTATGAACACCCAGATCTGATCTCCTTTAGGATGGACAGGTTGGACCTCCTTGCAGTGCAAGGGACCCTTAAGAGTCTTCTTCAACAACGCAGTTCAAAAACATCAATTCTTCGATGCTCAGCTTTCTTCACAGTCTAACTCTCACATCCATGCATGACCACTGGAAAAAACCATAGCCTTGACTAGATGGACCTTTGTTGGCAAAGTAATGTCTCTGCTTTTGAATATGCTATCTAAGTTGGTCATAACTTTCCTTCCAAGGAGTAAGTGTCTTTTAATTTCATGGCTGCAGTCACCATCTGCAGTGATATTGGAGCCCAGAAAAATAAAGTCTGACACTGTTTCCACTGTTTCCCTATCTATTTCACATGAAGTGCTGGGACCGGATGCCATGATCTTCGTTTTCTGAATGTTGACCTTTAAGCCAACTTTTTCACTCTCCACTTTCACTTTCATCAAGAGGCTTTTTAGTTCCTCTTCACATTCTGCCATAAGGGTGGTGTCATCTGCAGATCTGAGGTTATTGATATTTCTCCCAGCAATCTTGATTCCAGCTTGTGCTTCTTCCAGCCCAGTGTTTCTCATGATGTAACCTATACTGCATATAGGTTAAATAAGCAGGGTGACAATATACAGACTTGATGTACTCCTTTTCCTACTAGGAACCAGTCTGTAGTTCCAGGTCGAGTTCTAACTGTTGCTTCCTGACCTGCATATAGGTTTCTCAAGAGCCAGGTCAGAAGGTCTGGTGTTCCCATCTCTTTCAGAATTTTCCACAGTTTATTGTGATCCACAGAGTCAAAGGCTTTGACATAGTCAATAAAACAGAAATGGATGTTTTTCTCAAACTCTCTTGCTTTTTCGATGATCCAGCAGATGTTGGCAATTTGATCTCTGGTTCCTCTGCCTTTTCTAAAATCAGCTTGGATATCTGGAAATTCATGCTTCACGTATTGCTGAAGGCTGGCTTGGAGAATTTTGAGCATTATGTTACTAGTGTGTGAGATGAGTGCAATTGTGCAGTAGTTTGAGCATTCTTTGACACTGCCTTTCTTTGGGATTGGAATGAAAACTGACCTTTTCCAGTCCTGTGGCCACTGCTGAGTTTTCCAAATTTGCTGGCATATTGAGTTAGCACTTTCACAGCATCATCTTTCAGGATTTGAAATAGCTCCACTGGAATTCCATCACCTCCACTAGCTTTGTTCATAGTGATACTTCCTAAGGCCCACTTGACTTCACATTCCATGATGTTCAGCTCTAGGTGAGTGATCACACCATCGTGATTATCTGGGTCGTGAAGCTCTTTTTTGTGTAGTTCTTCTGTGTATTCTTACCATCTCTTCTTAATATCTTCTGCTTCTGTTAGGTCCATACCATTTCTGTCATTTATCAAGCCCATCTTTTCATGAAATGTTCCCTTGGTGTCTCTAATTTTCTAGAAGAGATCTCTAGTCTTTACCATTCTGTTTTTCCCTCTATTTCTTTGCATTGATCACTGAGGAAGGCTTTTGTATCTCTCCTTGCAATTCTTTGGAACTCTGTATTCAAATGGGAATATCTTTCATTTTCTCCTTTTCTTTCTGCTTCTCTTCTTTTCAGTGCTATTAGTAAGGCCTCCTCAGACAACCATTTTGTTTTTTTGCATTTCTTTTCCGTGGGGATGGTCTTGATACCTGTCTCCTGTACAATGTCACAAACCTCCGTCCATAGTTCATCAGGCACTCTATCTATCAGATCTAGTCCCTTAAATCTATTTCTCACTTTCACTGTATAATCATAAGGGATTTGATTTAGGTCATACCTGAATAGTCTAGTGGTTTTCCCGACTTTCTTCAGTTTAAGTCTGAATATGGCAATAAGGAGTTCATGATCTGAGAAACAGTCAGCTACCGGTCTTGTTTTAGCTGACTGTATAGAGCTTCTCCATCTTTGACTGGAAAGAATAAAATCACTCTGATTTCAGTGTTAACCACCTGGTGAAGTCCATGCGTAGAGTCTTCTCTTGTGTTGTTGGAAGAGGGTCTTTGCTATGACCAGTGCGTTCTCTTGGCAAAACTCTTGTCAGTTGAAATGAAACCCTGCTTCATTCCATACTCCAAGAGCAAATTTGCCTGTTACTTCAGGTGTTTCTTGACTTCCTACTTTTGCATTCCAGTCCCCTATAATGAAAAGGACATCTTTTTTTGGGTGTTAGTTCTAAAAGGTCTTGTTGGTCTTCATGGAACTGTTCAACATCAGCTTCTTCAGCATTAAAGGTCACAAATGGTAGGGACCTAACAGAAGCAGAAGATATTAAGAAGAGATGGTAAGAATACACAGAAGAACTACACAAAAAAGAGCTTCACGACCCAGATAATCATGATGGTGTGATCACTCACCTAGAGCCAGACATCCTGGAATGTGAAGTCAAGTGGACCTTAGGAAGTATCACTATGAACAAAGCTAGTGGAGTTGATGGAATTCCAGTGGAGCTTTTTCAAATCCTGAAACATGAGGTTGTGAAAATGCTGCACTCAATATGCCAGCAAATTTGGAAAACTCAGCAGTGGCCACAGGACTGGAAAAGGTCAGTTTTCATTCCAATCCCAAAGAAAGGCAGTGTCAAAGAATGCTCAAACTACTGCACAATTGCACTCATCTCACACACTGGTAACATAATGCTCAAAATTCTCCAAGCCAGCCTTCAGCAATACGTGAAGCATGAACTTTCAGATGTTCAAGCTGGCTTTAGAAAAGGCAGTGGAACCAGAGGTCAAATCCCAGCATCCTCTGGATCATCGAAAAAGCAAGAGAGTTTGAGAAAAACATCTATTTCTGCTTTATTGACTATGCCAAAGCCTTTGACTGTGTGGATCAAAATAAACTGTAGAAAATTCTGAAAGTGATGGGAATACCAGACCACTGCCTGCCTCTTGAGAAACATGTATTCAGGTCAGGAAGCAACATTTAAAACGACATGGAACAACACACTGGTTCCAAATTGGTAAAGGAGTACATCAAGTCTGTATATTGTCACCCTGCTTATTCAACTTATATGCAGAGTACATCATGAGAAATGCTAGGCTGGAGGAAGCACAAACTGAAATCAAGATTGTTAGGAGAAATATCAATAACATCACATATGCAGGTGACATCAAGCTTATGGCAGAAAGTGAAGAAGAACTAAAGAGCTCTTGATGAAAGTGAAAGAGGAGGGTGAAAAAGTTAACTTAAAGCTCAACATTAGAAAACTAAGATCATGGCATCCGGTCCCATCACTTCATGGGAAATAGATGGGGAAACAGTGGAAACAGTGTCAGACTTTCTTTTTCTGGGCTCCAAGATCACTGCAGATAGTGATTGCAGCCATGAAATGAAAAGATGCTTACTCCTTGAAAGGAAAGTTATGCCCGACCTAGACAGCATATTAAAAAGCAGACATTACTTTGCCAACAAAGGTCCATCTAGTCAAGACAATGGATTTTCCAGTGGTCATGTATGGATATGAGAGTTGGCCAATAAAGAAAGCTGAAGGCTGAAAAATTGATGCTTTTGAAGTGTGGTGTTGGAACAGATTCTTGAGATTCCCTTGGACTACAAGGACATCCAACAATTTCATCTTAAATGAGATCAGTCCCGGGTGTTCATTGGAAGGAGTGATGTTGAAGCTGAAACTCCAGTACTTTGGCCACCTGATGCGAAGAGATGACTCTTTTGAGAAGACCCTGATGCTGGGAAAGATTGAGGGCAGGAGGAGAAGGGGACGACAGAGGATGAGATTGTTGGATGGCATCACCAACTCAATGGACATGAGTTTGTGTGGACTCCAGGTGTTGGTGATGGACAGGTAGGCCTGGCGTGCTGCACCTCATGCGGTCACAAAGTCGGACACGACTGAGCCTCTGACCTTAACTGAACTGAAGTCACTATCATCATAATTGTATTATACAATTGATACTTATTTAGGTTCACAGATATCAATGACTATGTTAATCATATTTCTTATTATCTTGCCTTCTGTAGTTAAAAACCTCCACAGCAATATGTTGGCCTTAGTGATTATTTCAAACCTTCTGTACTTTCCAGGTGGCACTAGCTGTAAAGAATCTGCTTGCCAGTGTAGGAGACACTGGAGCTTCAGGCTCAATCCTTGGGTTGGAAAGATCCCCTGGAGAAGGGAATGGCAACCCAATCAAGTATTCTTGCCTGGAAAATTCCATGGGCAGAGAAGCCTGGCAGACTATAGTGCATGGGGTTGTAAAGAGTTGAACATGACTGAGCACAGCACATACCTTCATGCCTAAACAGACTATGAATTACAAAATTTCTTAGGCATTGTTTAAAATATGTTTGATTTCACCCCTTTTCAGTTCAGTTTATTCACTCAGTTGTGTCCAAATTTGTGACCCAATGAACTGAAGCGTGCCAGGCCTTCCTGTCCATCACCAACTCCTGGAGTCCGCTCAAACCCATGTCCATCGAGTCAGTGATGCCATCCAAACATCTCATCCTCTGTTGTCCCCTTCTCCTGCCCTCAGTCTTTCCCAGAATCAGGGTCTTCTCAAATGAGTCAACTCTTTGCATGAGGTGGCCAAAGTACAGAAGTTTCAGCTTTAGCATCAGTCCTTCCAAAGAAATCCCAAGGCTGATCTCCTTTAGGATGGACTGGTTGGATCTCCTTGCAGTCCAAGGGACTCTCAAGAGTCTTCTCCAACACCACAGTTCAAAAGCATCAATCCTTCAGTGCTCAGCTTTCTTTATCATCCAACTCTCATATCCATACATGACCACTGGAAAATCCATGCTATGCTATGCTATGCTAAGTCACTTCAGTCGTGTCCACCTTTGTGTGATCCCAGAGATGGCAGCCCACCAGGCTCCCCCATCCCTGGGATTCTCCAGGCAAGAACACTAGAGTGGGTTGCCATTTCCTTCTCCAATGCATGAAAGTGAAAAGAGAAAGTGAAGTCACTCAGTCGTTTCCGACGCCTAGCGACCCCATGGACTGCAGCCCACCAGGCTCCTCCATCCATGCGGTTTTCCAGGCAAGTGTACTGGAGTGGGGTGCCAAGCCTTGACTATACGGACCACTGTTAACAAAGTAATGTCTCTGTTTTTTTTTTTTTTAACTTTATTTTCCTTAACTTTTCAATATTGTATTGCTTTTGCCATACATCAAAATGAATCCGCCATAAGTATACATGTGTTCCCCATCCTGAACCCTCCTCCCTCCTCCCTCCCCATACCATCCCTCTTGGTTGTCCCAGTGCACCAGCCCCAGGCATCCGTTATCAGGCATCGAACCTGGACTGGTGATTCATTTCAAATATGATATTATACATATTTTAATGCTATTCTCCCAAATCATCCCACCCTCTCCCTCTCCCAGAGTCCAAAAGACTGTTCTATACATCAGTGTTTCTTTTGCTGTCTCGTAAACAGGGTTATTGTTACCATCTTTCTAAATTCCTTATATATGCATTAGTATATTGTATTTGTGTTTTTCTTTCTGGCTTACTTCACTCTGTATAATAGGCTCCAGTTCCATCCACCTCCTTAGAACTGATTCAAATGTATTCTTTTTAATGGCTGAGTAATACTCCATTGTATATATGTACCACTGCTTGCTTATCCATTCATCTGTGGATGGATATCTAGGTTGCTTCCAAGTCCTGGCTATTATAAACAGTGCTGCTATGAACATTGGGGTACACGTGTCTCTTTCAATTCTGGTTTTCTCAGTGTGTATGCCCAGCAGTGGGATTGCTGGATCATAAGGCAGTTCTATTCCCAGTTTTTTGAGGAATCTCCATACTGTTCTCCATAGTGGCTGTACTAGTTTGCATTCCCACCAACAGTGTAAGAGGGTTCCCTTTTCTCCACACCCTCTCCAGCATTTATTGCTTGTAGACTTTTGGATCGCAGCCATTCCGACTGGCATGTAATGGTACCTCATAGTGGTTTTGATTTGCATTTCTCTGATAATGAGTGATGTTGACCATCTTTTCATGTGTTTGTTAGCCATCTGTATGTCTTCTTTGGAGAAATGTCTATTTAGTTCTTTGGCCCATTTTTTGATTGGGTCATTTATTTTTCTGGAATTGAGCTGTAGGAGTTGCTTGTGTATTTTTGAGATTAGTTGTTTGTCTGTTGCTTCATTTGCTATTATTTTCTCCCATTCTGAAGGCTGTCTTTTCACCTTGCTTATAGTTTCCTTTGTTGTGCAGAAGCTTTTAAGTTTAATTAGGTCCCATTTGTTTATTTTATTTCCAATATTCTGGGAAGTGGGTCATAGAGGATCCTGCTGTGATGTATGTCAGAGAGTGTTTTGCCTATGTTTTCCTCTATGAGTTTTATGGTTTCTGGTCTTACATTTAGATCTTTAATCCATTTTGAGTTTATTTTTGTGTATGGTGTTAGAAAGTGCTCTAGTTTCATTCTTTTACAAGTGTTTGACCAGTTTTCCCAGCATCACTTGTTAAAGAGATTGTCTTTAATCCATTGTATATTCTTGCCTCCTTTGTCAAAGATAAGGTGTCCATATGTGCTTTTTAATATGCTGTCTAGGTTGATCATAACTTTCCTTGCAAAGAGTAAGTGTCTTTTAATTTGATGGCTGCAGTCACCATCTGCAGTGATTTTGGAGCCCAGAAATATAAAGTCAGCCACTGTTTCTCCATCTATTTGCCATGAAGTGATGGGACCAGATGCCATGATCTTATTTTTCTGAATGTTGAGCTTTAAGCCAACTTTTTCACTCTCTTATTTCACTTTCATCAAGATGCTCTTTAGTTCTTCTTCACTTTCTGCCCTAAGGGTGGTGTCATTTGCATATCTGAAGTTATTGATATTTTCCCCAGTAATCTTGATTTCAGCTTATGCTTCCTCCAGCCATTGTTTCTCATGATGTACTCTGTATATAAGTTAAATAAGCAGGGTGACAATATACAGTCTGGACGTACTCCTTTTCCTATTTGGAACCAGTCTGTTGTTCCATGCCCAGTTCTAACTGTTGCTTCCTGATCTGCATACATGTTTCTCAAGAGGCAGGTGAGATGGTCTGGTATTCCCATCTCTTTCAAAATTTTCCACATTTTATTGAGTCACAATTTATTGAGAGTAGAATTTTAGATTGAGGTTATTTTTCTACGGCATTTTGAAGAACATATTTCAATATTTTTCTATCTCCATGACTGTTCTATTATTGCTATCTGCCTAAATATCATTCTTTCTAGACAAACTGTCTTTTATTTTAAGCTTTTTTTATGTTATATGTGGAATTAAAAAAAAAATTAAGTGTCTTTGTACGTAAAGCAAGAAGAACAGGGCACAGTAGTACTACTACTACTACTACTACTACTACTACTATTACTACATTGCTTCAGTTGTGCCCGACTCTGTGTGACCCCATGGACTGCAGCCCACCAGGCTCCCCAGTCCCTGGGATTCTCCAGGCAAGAACACTGGAGTGGGTTGCCATTTCCTTCTCCAATGCATGAAAGTGGAAAGTGAAAGTGAAGTCGCTCAGTTGTGTCTGACTTTTAGCAATCCCATGGACTGCAGCCTACCAGGTTCCTCCGTCCATGGGATTTTCCAGGCAACAGTACTGGAGTGGGGTGCCATTGCCTTCTCTGGTTGTTACTTTTAAAAACAAACATTTTCTTTTTCAAGTTTCCTTATTTCAAGTTTTTAAGTTGTTGTTTTTTTGTTTATATTTTCTGCTAACTCTATCTCATTATGAATTAATTCCTTACATGGTAGTGGTTTTCCAGGTTTTGTTCATGTATTTGTTCTGTTAGTACTTTTGTTTTGAGTAGGGAAGGTATGACTTTAACCATTTCCCCATGGGAGCTCCCAAAGACAGTTGATTTTTTGTATTAATTTTACTTTTTACTGAGTTATGTTTGACATAACACATTCCGTTAAGTTAAAGGTATACAACATATTGATTTTATACATTTTTATTTCAGTAGGACTGCCACAATAGCCTTAGCTCTCATATCAGACAGTTTTCTTTTCTTCTAGAGTTGGGAAAAATAAAATTTAGTCTTTTGGCAATCAATGTTTATAATAAAGTATTATTGTCTATAATCACTGTACTGTGTATTAGATCTCCAGGATTTATTTATCTACTAATCACAAATTTATATCTAAACATCTCTCCCATTTCCCCATCCTCAGCTCCTGGTAGCCATCATTTTACTCTCTGCTTTTATAATTTCAGTTTTTTTTTTTTTTAGATTCCATGTATAAGAGCTCTCATACAGCATTTATCTTTCTCTGTCTGACTTATCTCACTTTGCTTAATGTCCTCAAAGTTTTTTGGTGTTGTGGCAAATGGCAGGATTCTCTTCTTTCTTGTGGCTGAATAATATTACATTGTGTACATACACGGCTTCTTTATCCATTCATATGTGTGTGTGTGTGTGCACGTGTGTGTGTATGTGTGTGTATGTGCTCAGTCATGTCCAACTCTTTGTGACCTTATGTACTATAGCCTGCCAGGCTCTTCTGTCCATGGAATTTTCAGGCAAGAATACTGGAGTGGGTTGCCATTTCCTACCCCAGGGGATCTTCCTGACCCAGGGATTGTACCCATGTCCTTTGTGTCTCCTGCATTGGTAGGTGTGTTCTTTACCACTAGTGCCACCATGAAGCCCTCATCCATTCTTCTATCAGTGGATCTTTAGGATGCTTCTGTACCTTGGCTATTGTGAATAATGCTGCAGTGAGCATGGGGCTTCATATGTCTCTTTAGTAACCTGTTTTCATTGTCTTTGCATGTAAGTTAGAAGTAGAGTTGACAGATTCTATAGTAGTTCCATTTTTAAGTTTTTAAGGAACTTTCATACTGTTCTCCATCATGAATGACTGGACCAGCTGATACAGGATATGTGTGCTCATTACCACCAGTTTTTGGTTTTATTATTATGCATCTGGGTGAGATACAGATCCAGAGCTTAAGAAAGAGATCTGTAGTCACTTATTGAATTTATTTACTGAGAAGCTAATACAAGTTTAGCTTATTAGAGATTTTATAACAACATCATCCTTATCATTTTGTAAGCAGCATCCTCATTCTTCTTTTCACAAAAAAGAAAACCAAAGATGAGGTTAAACAAATTACCTACAGGCAACCGATACAATCAGGATGCTTATCTAAGACATTAACTCTAAATACAGAGCTCTTTTCTTAGCAAGGTTGCTTATACATGTAGGTGAAACTGTCCAGACCACGTGAGTGCCATTCTATGTAATGAAAGTTTAAATCCTTGCCCTCAATGAGTATCATAAAATATCAAAGGTCATACAGATATGTCAGAATTCCTGTCAGTATTTTGTGTGCTGTGTCTGTTTTGCCTTCCCTGAAATCTAAAATGTGACTTAAGCCCTTGGGTCAAGGTGAATATACGACAAACAACTATTTTCACAAGAATTACGCAGGTGAAAATGGAAAATTAATGTGTGATAATTTTATGTTCTATGTCAAAAGGTTAAAGGTACTTTTTCTTTTAAATTGACTTGACTCAAAGAAGGGCAAAATAATTGGGATTTAAAACACTATAGCTATCATATTTCTTTTTAGAACACTAGTAAAACTATGTTTTTAAAAGATTTACTCCAAATTTGCCTATGGAAATTTACCCTGCAGTTATTTGCCTCAGATAGGAAAGCTTATTCATTTAATTAAAACATTATCTAAAATAGTGTGCATATGTGTGGACCTGTGCATACATACATTATAATTATAAATGTTTTAGTATAAAAATTCAGATGCCTTGGACTATATAATATAAACACTTTAACTTCATATGGTAAGAAACTGCAGGAAATACATTTTAAAGATATTCTGTCACTTTTGTATCTATGAATGTAAGAGCTTGAAGCAAAGTTAGAGATAATCTAATTCTCCCTTTTTCTTTCAAGGACAAAATAACATCAAAACATAGAGTCAAGATTAAAACCCTAGTTTTAGCATCATTCAAATGTTATGATTCTTCTCAATATACTGAAATTTAGAGTGTAAAGTAATGTAATTTAGCAAAATAAAGTTCTTACTTTACTTATTTTAAATTGAGGTGAATAAAATTTCCATTACTGTTGACATTCATTTATTCTGTATTTTACCAGATCACGTTAAATCTATTTCAACATCAGAATTGATTTGTTTGAAAATTAATAGTTTTTAATGTGGCTGCTTTACGTGGTGAAGTCAATTGAGTCGATACAAAGCTCACAATAAAATATTTTTAAAATATTAGATCTAGCACTTTTGCTTTAATGTTTTTCACTAGATTTGAAATCAGAGACACCACCAATATTATCTTCTTCCAATAATAACTGTCTTGAAATTAAAAAAAAAAAAGCAATACAACAGTTAACAGCTTTCTACTGGCATAGTGGTTTTTCAGTTTATAAACTGTCTGGATTCAGTAATGGGCAAGTTACTGAACCTTTTTGCACCTTTGTTCCATCTGAACAATGGGGATCATGATACCACTGTGAGAATGAAATGTGTTGAATATGTACTTACAAGAATGGTTGTTGCATAGTTAATAATGAATGAGTCACCCATTACTGTTTTTGTAGGTGGTGGTATTATTTTAATTCATTTATTTTATTTTGTTAAGAGCACTTAACATGACATCTACTCTCTTAACAAATTTCTAAATGTACTGTGCATTATTGTTGACTATATGTACAATGTTGTACAGCAGCTCTGTAGAGCTTAATCATTTTGTTTAACTGAAACTTCAAGCCCATTGATGAGTAACTCTTCATTTCTCTTTCTTCCAGCTCCCAGCAACTACCATTCCACTCTTGGAAACTATTCTTTTGACTATTAGTTTTTATGACCACTATAATAACTCTGATAGTTGGGAGTCCTCAAAATAGCTTCAGTCAGTTCAGTTCATCCACTCAGTCTTGTCTGACTATTTGTGATCCCATGGACTGTAGAATACCAGGCTTCCCTGTCCATCACCAACTCCTGGAGCTTGCTTAAACTCATGTCCATTGAGTCCATGATGCCATCTAACCATCTCATCCAAAATAGCTTAGACTACCTGATGAACTGGAGTAGAAAGATGTGTATTGAATTGTTTAGGTGACTAAGATTTTTAGGGTAATTATAGAATTTAATTACCCTGACAAAATGTGCTGTTTACAGGTGGATATTTAGTTCCTGGTCAAGAACAGGAGTTTGATTCCAGATGATCTGAAGCTTTTTTCACTCTGGATTTGTGTTTAGCATGCTTCTCAACATCTAAAAGAGGGTTTACTAAATATATAATTAAAGATAATATTACTATTTCAGACTACTCTTAAACTTGGATATTTAGTAAGACCAAAGGTGAACAGTATAATCAAAGATTATTAGTTTAAAGATAGTATAACTAAGATAAACAGATTTAGTAAGGCAGCCTTCTCTGTTCATGCATGTTCTTCAGTCGTGTCTGATTCTTTAAGACCCATGGACAGTAGTTCACCAGGCTCCTCTGTCCATGTGATTCCCCAGGCAAGAATACTGGAATGGGTTACCACTTCCTCCTTCAGGGAATCTTCCCAAACCAGGAATTGGATCCACATCTCTTATGCCTCTTGCATTGGCAAATGGGTTCTTTACCACTAGTGCCACCTCGGAAAACTTCTCTGAGGTATTGCCTAATTCATCTGTTAAGTATGAATGATAACTCTTTATTTAAATTATTAGATCAGATTAAACTCTTCTTATTTTCTCATTTTTCTGCATATGTTCCTGTCTGCCCAGCAAAAGAGAAAGACATTCATAATTGGCAACTGAAAGACTAGCAATTCTCCTGATGCTTATCCACTTTTTCTTCTTTCAAAACAGTGTAATGGACTATACTGTGATGCTTTGACTTATATTTGATTATATTTACTATGAAGTCATAGGTTTAGGTTTGAAAACAACTTTCAGACCATAGAGTTGTATTTGTAATAAATATTGTGCTTGCTTTGCCAGGATCTATTTAACCTCTTTCCCATTTTGTAGTCATGGTGTGGAATTTTGACTACCCGATGAGCAACAGCTGAGTTGAAGCAATCAAGAAAATTCCTTGTTTCTTGTCTCAGTTAATGATTTAGGGATGAGCACATTACCTAGGTTTAAGTCATATGGTACAAGGTATTCTTTTGATCACTGTGAATGTAACCAGAGTTACTTCATTCAAAGGGGATCTTAGGGCATTATTGGGAGAAGGCAATGGCACCCCACTCCAGTACTCTTGCCTGGAAAATCCCATGGATGGAGGAGCCTGGTAGGCTGTAGTCCATAGGGTCGCTAGAAGTTGGACACAACTGAGCAACTTCACTTTCACTTTTCACTTTCATGCATTGGAGAAGGAAATGACAACCCACTCCAGTGTTCTTGCCTGGAGAATCCCAGGGATGGGGGACCCTGGTGGGCTGCCGTCTATGGGATCGCACAGAGTCGGACGCAGCAGCAGGACATTATTGGCAATGATTAGAGAAAGAGAAGGCCCTTTTCTCCTGAATGTTATCAAAGAAGCATTAAGCGTTTGTTTCTCTGTCATGAAAAAAATAAGTTGAAGTTGCAGCTAGTCCATGATGATGACAGAATTGAGAGAATTAAAAAGAAATGTAGCTGCAAAGAAATGTAAATGAATTTTTGAGGCCATTTCTCTTTAAATAAAAAATTTCTCAGCAAATCCTTTGACTCTATATGTAAAACACAATCAGGATCTGACCAGCTTGCACATTTATTGCCATGCCCTAGTCCAAGACACCTCAACTCCAGCTTGTCTTATTTTAATAGCCTTTGAACTGGCCTTCTTGCTTTTATGCTTGCCTAGTCTCAGAACAGCAGCCAAGTATGATCTTGACCCTTCTCTTCACAGTGTCCCCTGATAGTTGCCCATCTCATTCAGAGTCAAGTCTAAGCTTCATTTGATAGCCTAAAGTATTCTGTGAGCTATGAACAGTCCTTGTCTCTTGACCCATCTTTCTCCACCTTCGCTCCACTTCACTCTGCTCAGACCTAAGCCACTTCCTTTCTGCTTCTCAGCATTCCAGGCAAACTCCCACATGAGGTTCTTTCACTATTAATTTTCCTTTTTCTGGAAGGCTTTACCCCTTGATTTTCTCATGGACTCCTCCCTCCTTGTGTTAAGGTCTTTATTCAAGTGTTACTTTTTCAGTGAGACATTTCCAGACCAAACTACACATACAAACACCACCCTTTTACACACACACACACCAACTCCACTTGATTTCTTTTTAGCTTTATTTTTTCTCTATAGTCCTTATCATCACCTAATATTTTACTTGTTAATTTTACTCATTTTTGTCTTCTCATAATTAAATATAAATTCCAGGAATTTTTCTGTTTGGTTTGCTGTTACATCTCCAAAACATTTCCTGGCATAGAGTTGGCACTTAAGAAACTTGTTGAATGACTCATGAATCACCGAATGAAATTTTTCCTAAAGTCAATCTCTCCTAAAATTTTTAATTTACATAAAGAATACATTCCTTTAATTATTTAAATCAATCTAATTTGAACTATCTTTTCCTTGATGCTAAAAGCATTGTAACTGAGACAGTAATTAAATATTTGATGGACAGGATGAGCTTGCCAGAAGTAAACCTTGAGATGAGAATTCATGTGAAAGTAATTTATTAGAAAAAATTTTCTTATGGGTTGAATTGTGTCCTGGCAAAAGATGGTTTCATTGTTAAGTTGTGTATGACTCTCTGCAATCCCATGGACTGTAGCCTGCCAGGCTCCTCTGTCCATGGGATTTCCCAGGCAAGAATACTTGAGTGGGCTGCCATTTCCTTCTACCTGCCAAAAGGTGCTGAAGTCCTAACCTAACTCCCAATACTGGAGAATGTGACCTTATTTGGAAATAAGGTCTTTGTGTATATAATTGCATATGTAATTAGTTAAGATGAGGTCATACTGGAGTAGGGTGGGCTCTTAATCCAATATGACTGATGTCTTTATAAAAAGGGGAAACTTAGACATAGCCATGAATAAGAAGAAGGCCATGTGAACATGAAGGCAAAGATTAGGTTAGTCAAACAAATACAAAGATTGCCAACATACCACTAGAAGCTATGTCAGAAGATGAAACAGATTCTCTCTCACAGCTTTCAAATGGAAGTAATCCTGCCAACACATTAAGCTCAAGTTTCTAACCTCCAGATCTGGGGGACAAGTTCTACCCAGTTGTGGTATTTTTTATGGCAACCCCAGGAAACAAATAGAGACTTCTAGAGAATTTAGGAAGTGGGACCAGAAGAAGAATAAAGACAAGCAAAAGGGCTAAGTTCCATAAAAGGAAACTTTGGTTCAATCTCATAGAACTCTATCAACAGTACAAGTATCGCTTCTGTGTTATCCTTGTCATGGCCAGGAGAACAGGAATTTTAGAACTTCAGTACAGAGCAGCCATTGGTTAGGGGAGTCCACTGAGTCTGGATGGATAGAGGGATCTTCTGTGTTTTTTTGTGTTGTTTCCAGCAAACAGAGGCCAGTCTGTGAAACACCCTCATCCAAGGGTGTTAACTGTCAGCTCTTTGGAGGAAAAGAACAACAGTGCACTATATGGGGTGAATTAGCAAAGGGTTGGGGACTATGGCAAAGCCCTGACAGCATCTGCCAGAATTGGTTGGGAAGCAATTAAGAACATTGAATATCTGCAGAAAGGGGGTAAGTAAATCAGACATACAATCCATTGCTTCCCTGTCTAGTGAGGTTCTGTGGTTATATTTACCTTTATTTCCTGTTTTCTTTGAGTTAGTAAAATTGGAAAAGACTCCTATTGTAAATATGTGTGCTGAGTATCTGTAAATAATCTCCCAATGTTTAAAATCATATTTGATTTGAGAAAAGCAAAAATAGAAACAAATGAGAAAGTCAAATATTAAGATATAGAAATAAAAAAGGGCACAGTTGTCTTTTAAAAAATATATGTGTGAAGAGAGAACTGAGGGAATTCACATTTAATTTTTCTGCAGATCTGTAGAAATACAGGAAAAGCAGAAAAGGACCTAATAATCAGCACTCTTTTAATCAAGTATACATGTTTTCTGTTTCCAGGTACAGAGGCAGTTTCATTTTGAGATATTTTCATGCCTGTCTGCAACTGAAAGATGGAGGGATTGGTTTCTAGAAGTCAGACAAGAATATCTTGATTCCACTGCTTATTAAAAAAGAATGTGTCTGTATGTATACCTAGCTTCAGTAAGGTTAAAGAATTGTAGCAATAAAAGATATTGTCACCAACTATATGGTTGATCTTTTCTGTGCAGAAATCCACTGTCTTTCCTACTATACACAGGTCAAGATTGCATTTTAGTTTTCATTTGTGACTTTTCTTTAGAAGGCTTTTCATTTCTTGCAGGTCATTACTTTAGATACATCTGATTGAATCCATGGACTATCTGTGCTGTGCTTAGTTGCTCAGTCATTTCAGACTCTTTGAGACCCTGTGGGACTGTCTATGGGGATTCTCCAGGCAAGAATACTGGAGTGGGTTGCCATGCCCTCCTCCAGGGAATCTTCCCAACCCAGGGATTGAACGTAGGCCTCCTGCATTGCAGACAGATTCTTTATCATCTGAACCACTAGGGAAGCCTATGAGTACTAGAGTGGGTAGCCTAACCATTTTTGAGGGGATGTTCCCAACCCAGGAATTGAACTTGGATCTCCTGCACTGCAGATGGGTTCTTTACCAGCTGGGCTACCAGGGAAGCCCCATGAGCTATCCGACTCAGGATTATTTACAAAACATAAGGTTTTGTAGTCATATATCATTGCATTGTGCTTTTCTTTTTTACTGTAAAGTATCATATATATAATAGGCACAGTAAGTCTTTTATTTTGGAAGATTTTATTAGTGACTTATCCAACAGCTGTTTATTTCTTCCTGTTGCTAATAAAACCAAAATTTCATTCAAGAAGCAATGTATCTGGCCACATAGAAGAATCAACATTTGTTAAAGCCTACTATAAGTTGACCAATTCCTTTCGTCCTAGTCAGTTACTGTTTTGACCAATGGAATGCAATCATCTGTGAGGAGACTTCTGGAAAATATTTTTATTTCTAGTAAAGACACACAAAAGGGAGATAGAGAAAATCCACCCCTCTTCCTCATTTAGACAAGGGTGTGGTCCTGGTGTGATTAGATTGACTAGTTTTCTGTGAGAATGGTTTTAGTGTTCAAAAGCAGAGACATTACTTTACCAACAAAGGTTCGCCTAGTCAAGGCTATGGTCTTTCATGTGGTCATGTATGGATGTGAGAGCTGGACTGTGAAGAAGGCTGAGCACCGAAGAATTGATGCTTTTGAGCTATTATGTTGGAGAAAACTCTTGAGAGTCCCTTGGACTGCAAGAAGATCCAACCAGTCCATTCTGAAGGAGATCAATCCTGGAATTTCTTTGGAAGGAATGATGCTAAAGCTGAAACTCCAGTATTTTGGCCACCTCATGCGAAGAGTTGAGTCATTGGAGAAGACTCTGAAGCTGGGAGGGATTGAGGGCAGGAGGAGAAGGGGACGACAGAGGATGAGATGGCTGGATGGCATCACTGACTTGATGGGTGTGAGTCTGAGTGACCTCCTGGAGCTGGTGATGGACAGGGAGGCCTGGCGTGCTGTGGTTCATGGGGCCGCAAAGAGTGGGACATGACTGAGCAACTGATCTGATCTGATCTGATCCTCATTTAGACACTTGTGACATTGAGGTAACAAGCCAGAAATGAGAAGCCAGTAAGATGCATTTGCCTGAGAGGAAGTATTTGAAAACACCTGGTATTTTAATAAAGTTGAACTGCAAGAAACAAACATGGAAACATTGACTTATATTCATGTCTCATTTTATTTGGTATCTAATGCAAATATCTCACAATTGCACTCATCTCACACACTAGTAAAGTAATGCTCAAAATTCTCCAAGCAAGGCTTCAGTAATACATGAACCATGAACTTCCAGATGTTCAAGCAGGTTTTATAAAAGACACAGGAACCAGAGATTAAATTGCCAACATCCGCTGGATCATGGAAAAAGCAAGAGAGTCCCAGAAAAAACATCTATTTCTGCTTTATTGACTATGCCAAAGCCTTTGACTGTGTGGATCACAAGAAACTGTGGAAAATTCTGAAAGAGATGGGAATACCAGACCACCTGACCTGCCTCTTGAGAAACCTATATGCAGGTCAGGAAGCAACAGTTAGAACTGGACATGGAACAACAGACTGGTTCCAAATAGGAAAAGGAGTTCATCAAGGCTGTATATTGTCACCCTGCTTATTTAACTTCTATGCAGAGCACATCATGAGAAATGCTGGGCTTGGAGAAGCACAATATGGAATAAAGATAGCCGGGAGAAATATCAGTAACCTCGGAAATGCAGATGACACCACCCTTATGGCAGAAAGTGAAGAGGAACTCAAAAGCCTCTTGATGAAAGTGAAAGTGGAGAGTGAAAAAGTTGGCTTAAAGTTCAACATTCAAAAAACGAAGATCATGGCATCTGGTCCCATCCCTTCATGGGAAATAGATGGGGAAACAGTGGAAGCAGTGTCAGACTTTATTTTGGGAGGCTCCAAAATCACTGCAGTTGGTGACTGCAGCCATGAAATTAAAAGACGCTTACTCCTTGGAAGGAAAGTTATGACCAACCTAGATAGCATATTCAAAAGCAGAGACATTACTTTGCCAACAAAGGTTCGTTTCGTCAAGGCTATGGTTTTTCCTGTGGTCATGTATGGATGTGAGAGCTGGACTGTGAAGAAGGCTGAGCACTGAAGAATTGATGCTTTTGAACTGTGGTGTTGGAAAAGACTCTTGAGAGTCCCTTGGACTGCAAGGAGATCCAACCAGTCCATTCTGAAGGAGATCAGCCCTGGGATTTCTTTGGAAGGAATGATGCTAAAGCTGAAACTCCAGTACTTTGGCCACCTCATGCGAAGAGTTGACCCACTGGAAAAGACTCTGATGCTGGGAGGGATTGGGGGCAGGAGGAGAAGGGGACGACAGAGGATGAGATGGCTGGATGGCATCACTGAGTTGATGGACGTGAGTCTGAGTGAACTCTGGGAGTTGGTGATGGACAGGGAGGCCTGGTGTGCTGCGATTCATGGAGTCTCAAAGAGTTGGACACGACTGAGCAACTGAACTGAACTGAACTGAATGCAACTTCATGGCAAATAGATGGGGAAACAGTGACTGACTTTATTTTTCTGGGCTCCAAAATCACTGCAGATGTTGACTGCAGCCATGAACTTAAAAGATGTTTACTCCTTGGAAGGAAAGTTATGACCAACCTAAATAGCATATTCAAAAACAGAGACATTACTTTGCCAACAAATGTCTATCTAGTCAAGGCTATTGTTTTTCCAGTGGTAATGTATGGATGTGAGAGTTGGACTGTGAAGAAGGCTGAGAGCCGAAGAATTGATGCTTTTGAGCTATTATGTTGGAGAAAACTCTTGAGAGTCCCTTGGACTGCAAGGAGATCCAGCCAGTCTATTCTAAAGGAGATCAGTCCTGGGTGTTCATTGGAAGAACTGATGCTGAAGTTGAAACTCCAATAACTTTGGCGACCAGATGTGAAGAGCTGACTCATTTGAAAAGACCCTGATGCTAGGAATGATTGAGGGCAGGAGAAGGGATGACAGAGGATGAGATGGCTGGATGGCATCACTGACTCAATGGATTTGGGTTTGGGTGGAGTCCAGGAGTTGGTGTGGACAGGGAGGCCTGGTGTGCTGTGGTTCATGGGGTTGCAAAAAGTTGGAAATGACTGAGTGACTGAACTGAACTGAACTGAATGCAATCTACCTGAGTCATTCACCTTTTGCATACTTGTCATGTGTTTGTCTAAAGAACTTCTTTATTTCTGATATTTGAACATGAAGCTTGTATATCTGTATTTGCTATTTCCTAATATCCTGATTGTGATTCCTTGATGTCATGCTTTTGTGATGCATGTGCAATCATCATATCAAATTTTTTCACATATAGTCTTTCTATATTAATTCAAGTTCCAACCATGTCATTTTATTGATTTCATTCAGCATAAATGTAGAGTCGTTTAGTTAGACAAAGTTAAGTTCAAGTGCCTATTGTGCCATTTAATATTGGTATTAAGTTAATCAAGGTCCTTAATCTCTCTGAGACTTCTATTTTTTCATCTATAAAATTAGGAGATCAATGTAACTTCATTATTTTTTTATTATAAGGATTAAATAAACGCTTAGTAAAAACCAACAATGATGCTTATAAAGACAGTGTTTCTTCCCTAATGCTTATTTGCCAACAGACTCAGTTCCATGAAAACAGGGCCTTTTTATTTTTTTTCCTAGTGCCTTAAATAGTGCCTTGAACAATTATAGGTATTTGATAAATATTTGTTGAGTGGATTAAGTCACCTTGATTATGGTGTTCTTATAATCTAGGGCTTATAGTCTTAGAGAAAATTGCAAAGTATTATGGGAAATAATTCATCTATTTAATAGCACTGATATATGATATTATGCAAAGAAATCTGAAGATTTGACTACATGCAGAATCTGGCTGAGAGACAAGTTCTTTTTCATGTTTATTTTTCTTTAGAAAATGATTCATATTATTTTCAATTAGTTGTCAAACACATTTTTAAAAAAGAAAGTCTTTATAACATCAGAGTAAGCTGAGGATTTGAAATCACTGTGTAACAGTCAGCTGAACTGAGTGGTAGCTGCCTGCTTTACCTTGTGCAGGCTCTCAGAATCCCTGCACTCTCTCCTATTTCCTGACATGATTATCACTGCTCAGTACACTTGTACTGTATTTTTTGTTTTGTTTTTTAATTTTCAACTTTATTGAGGTAAAATTGATTTAAAAATTGAAAGATATTTCAAGTGCACATTATAGTATATTGGTGATTTGCAATATTAATACATTAACATTGTAAAAGGATTTCTCCATCAGTTACTTAGCATATCCTTGCCTCACATATGTATGTTATTTCTTTTTTTTTTGGTGGGGTGGGGTGGGGCAGATTGCACCATAGTTTTTGTCAGGGTAACCTACCTTATGTGCTACCCTACTTCATAGCTGTCTGGTTCTTGTGGGCATCTGAGTTTGACTTTTGCAGATCTGACCCTGAATCTTACCTGAAGTTTATTGCTTGTATCATTTCCAAGTCTTCCTTTATCAAGAAATTTGACAGAAAAAAAGATTCAGGATTATAATCTATTATTTGACTTATATGGTGGGTCTCATTACTTTTCCTCTTATTTAGAAAAAATAACCTTCATTTTTAGTCCAAATTAAAAATGTACATTGTTCAAAAAATAGTACCAAAGAGCTAATGCAGCAGAATAATATAATGAAACAGCTTTTACAGTTTTATCTGATGCTTAAAGGCCAAGAACAAAACAATTGCAACCAAATACCCCTGTATTCTGAAGCTGAGTACTCACAGATCTGTGTTGTACAGACTAGCCAATAGTGGAACTGGTTCTCCCAGCTTTGATGCCCCTCCACATCCTGCAGTGGGGCTTTCCAGTTGGCTCAGCTGTAAAAAATCTGTCTGCCAATGAAGGAGATGTAGGTTTGATCCCTGGGTTGGGAAGATCCTCTAGAGAAGAAAATGGCAACCCACTCCAATATTCTTGCCTGGAAAATTCCGTGGACAGAGGAGCCTATCAAGCTACAGTCCATGGGATCACAAAAGTAGACCACAACTTAACAACTAAACCACCACCACCACAGATCAGATCAGATCAGATCAGTCATTCAGTCATGTCCGACTCTTTGCGACCCCATGAATCACAGCACGCCAGGCCTCCCTGTCCATCACCAACTCCCGGAGTTCACCGAGATTCACGTCCATCGAGTCAGTGATGCCATCCAGTCATCTCATCCTCTGTCCTCCCCTTCTCCTCTTGCCCCCAGTCCCTCCCAGCATCAGAGTCTTTTCCAATGAATCAACTTTTCGCATGAGGCGGACAAAGTACTGGAGTTTCAGCTTTAGCATCAGGCACCCCACCCCATACTTTTCCTATCCCGACAGAGGATCCTGGTAGGCTCCAGTCCATGGGTCGCTAGAGTCTCACGACTGAGCACTTCACTTCCTTTTCACTTCACATTGGAGAAGGAAATCAACCCACTCCAGTATTCTTGCCTGGAGAATCCCAGGGACGGGGAGCCTGGTGGCTCCGCTATGGGGTCGCACAGAGTCGGACACGACTGAAGCGACTTAGCATAGCATAGCATAGATTTCCAAAGAAATCCCAGGGCTGATCTCCTTCAGAATGGACTGATTGGATCTCCTTGCAGTCCAAGGGACTCTCAAGCGTCTTCTCCAACACCACAGTTCAAAAGCATCAATTCTTCAGCGCTCAGCCTTCCTCACAGTCCAACCCTCACATCCATACATGACCACAGGAAAAACCATAGCCTTGACTAAACGAACCTTTGTTGGCAAAGTAATGTCTCTGCTTTTGAATATGCTATCTAGTTCGGTCATAACTTTCCTTCCAAGAAGTAAGCATCTTTTAATTTCATGGCTGCAGTCACCATCTGTAGTGATTTTGGAGCCCAGAAAAAGAAAGTCTGACACTGTTTCCACTGTTTCCCCATCTATTTCCCATGAAGGGATGGGACCAGATGCCATGATCTTTGTTTTCTGAATGTTGAGCTTTAAGCCAACTTTTTCACTGTCCACTTTCACTTTCATCAAGAGGCTTTTTAGTTCCTCTTCACTTTCTGCCATAAGGGTGGTGTCATCTGCATATCGGAGGTTATTGATATTTCTCCCAGCAATCTTGATTCTAGCTTGTGTTTGTTCCAGTCCAGCATTTCTCATGATGTACTCTGCATAGAAGTTAAATAAACAGGGTGACAATATACAGCCTTGATGTACTCCTTTTCCTATTTGGAACCAGTCTGTTGTTCCATGTCCAGTTCTAACTGTTCCTTCCTGACCTGCATACAAATTTCTCAAGAGGCAGGTCAGGTGGTCTGGTATTCCCATCTCTTTTAGAATTTTCCACAGTTTATTGTGATCCACACAGTCAAAGGCTTTGGCATAGTCAAAGCAGACATAGATGTTTTTCTGGAACTCTCTTGCTTTTCCCATGATCCAGTGGATGTTGGCTATTTGATCTCTGGTTCCTCTGCCTTTTCTAAAACCAGCTTGAACATCAGGAAGTTCACGGTTCACATATTGCTGAATCCTGGCTTGGAGAATTTTGAGCATTACTTTACTAGTGTGTGAGATGAGTGCAATTGTGCGGTAGTTTGTGTGGCAATTCTTTGGCATTGCCACCACCACATCCTGCAGTAAAAAGGAAGGCTGGGGAATGGAAAAGAGGATTCTTGGAGAGTACTTCCATGTGCTGTGTGATTTTTACCTCTATAAGGTGGAGGGGATGGGATACTTTCCACTCATCTCAAGATGCCTTAGAGGGTCCTTGAAAGGATCATTCTGATAATTTGCTTATCTCTTAGGTTTTAAAGGGACATAAGCTCTGGTAACTGACCATATCTGGGAAGGCTAAAGGTGAAATTTAGTAGGTGGAGTTGCTCTGGCAGCAGAGCAAACAGAGGAGGCTTTTCCAATATTTTCATTCCTTACAAAAGAGCTACATTTCCATTTTGTCTGGTAGGAATGTGAGACTTTCCCATGAGCCCTGTGACCCAGACGGTGTACATGGTCCAAAGCTAAGTTAAAATAGTACATTTTAAAGGCTGAAAGTGCTATTTGGTACAGAAACTGAATGTATGGTCTTAAGAGAACAAGTAATAATAGAGAACCATTACTGTTCACAGCAAAAAAGTTTAGGGAAGCCCCAGAATAAATACGCCTGGGAAACACAAAAATATTACTACCCACAAGACAAAAAATCAGAGAATGAGGGAAAAGGAAAAACATTAAACAGAGAAGCCTTCCATTCTCTCCCATCACCACTCCCAACCTTCACTGCAGACTCCCAGCCTAAAACAATCCTGAGGATTGAGAACAGGTTTAAAATGGGAAAAACTGTGGAGCTCTGCAAATATGACCTGAGTCTGGACTAGATAGTTACTATGCTTAGATCTAAAAATGACCAGAGGACATTTTACTGTCTGAGAATAACCTAAAATACTAATTGGAACTGTTAGAAATTTAGAAAGTTACTAAATTTACAGATAGAGGAAAAAAGACACTGCAGATTGCATTTGAAAGAGCAGTGGAGGCATCATTTTCTACTTGCACCTTATTTACTCCTGCCCATATAATAAAATGCCTATTTGCTCAGTTGCTTAGTCATGGCTCTTTGAGACCCCAGGGACTGTAACTCACCAGGTTCTTCTGTCCATGGAATTTCCTAGGCAAGAATACTGGAGTGGGTTTCTATTTCCTCCTCCAGAGGGTCTTCCCAACCCAGGGATGAAACCCAAGTCTTCAAGTATCTACTGCATTGGCAAATGAATTTTTACCACTGAGGCACCCGGGAAGCCCCCATATAATAAAATTGTAGGCATTATATTAAAAAATATCTTTATCCAGCACCTCTTCTCCATTGTCATGCTTTCCAGAGGTGGCTGTTTTTGAAATTTTTAGCTCCTTTCCTGGTATTTACATCCATTCTTCTAAAATCTGTGCATATTCAGATTTCTTTTGATTGATTAATTTTGACAGAATATATTAAACTTTTTCAGGGGCTTCCCTGATGGCTCAGTGATGAAGAATCCACTTGCACAGCAGGAGACGTGGAGACATGGGTTTGCCCTGAGTTGGAAAGATCCCCTGGAGGGGAAAATGGCAACCCACTCCAGTAATCTTGCCTGGCAAATCCCATGGACAGAGGAGCCTGGTGGACTAAGTCGATGGGGTTGAAAAAGAGTGGACATGACTGAGTGACTAAACAGCAACAGCAATTAAGCTTTTGATTATAGCAGGTAAGATTTTGAATAAGCTAACAATCCTTCCTCTTATCTTCCCAGTATAATTATATCATAAATCTTGGTAAAAGCATTAGTATTTACATTACTAGGATTATGCAAATTACTGAGTCCTGTAGTAGACTATGAAACTACTTCTTTAAAAAAAAACATACATACATTTAATTTTACCTACAGCTGATTGTGGTCTCATTTTTATTCTTTTGCTTATTGTACCAATTGCTATATTTTTCCGCTAAATACTCTAACAGGCCAGCCAAATTTACAGTAATGTTAACAAATACTGCCAAAGACCAGATGATTTATCATTTCTCTGCTTCTATTTTCATCTCCTTTCTCTTCCTTTCCCTGACTACTAGTTTTTCTTCATACATATTTTTTTTTTCCCCTGCTCCTACAGAACAGATTTCTTTCTCACTCTGATGAATAAACTGTCACTCAGGGAACTTCCTTCACTTTTACTTTAGAAATTCCCCTTACTTGTCTTCTATGCTGCTCAGATTTTTCTTTGTTTATCTTCTTGTTTTACTGAGACATTATTTCTTGTTCTCCTCAGAAGGTGCATGAGGTGTAATTTTTTTTACTCTTGTAAGAAAAATTTGCCCTCACAAATGATTGAGAATTTGATTAAATATAATATTTTAATTTGGAACTTGGACCTTCCCTGACAGTCCATTGTTTAAGACTCTGCTGTTACAATGCAAGGGAGTGAGGGTTAAATCACTGATTGGGGAACTAAGATTCCACAGGCTGTGTGATGCAGCCAATTTTTTTTTTTTTTTTTAATTTGAATTCATTTTCTGTAAATGTATTGAAGAATTTGCTGATTGTTTTCTAGTAATTGAAGCTGCTGTTGAGAAGCCCAAAGCCATATTTTCTAATTTTTCCTTCATATCTGATTTGTTTTTCCCATTGGGAAGGTTTTTAGAATATTCTTGGTATCCACATTGTTCTGATATACTGTAATGCTGCATTCGTATGGATAATTTTTATTCAACATGGGGACTTCTTGGTGGCTCTTATCAATATGAAATTAAGTTCTTTGTAGTGGGAAATCTTTTTAAAGGAATTCTTTGGAAATATTCCTCTTTCTCTATTTTTTCAAGAATTTCTGTTATTCAAATTGACTTTAATTTTCCCTGCATTGATTTTAATTTTGTCTTTCTTCCCTATTTTTGATATATTTGTCTTTCCATTTTCCTCCTAGATGATGCAATTTCTAATGATTTGAATTTTTCTTGAATATGTTAGCTATCATATTTCTTATTTTCAATAATTCATTCTTCTGTTTCATTTTTATAGAATTCTTTTTTATCAATACAATGTTTTATATTTCTGATAATATCAATTATAGTTTTTCACTACTTTTTTCAAAACAAACTGATCAGGAGATGTAAATTAGAAGTGATTTTTCATTGTGATTATTTCTTGACTACTATGCTTTGGGGCTTGCTTCCCTTGTGGTTCAGATGGTAAAGAATCTGCCTGAAATGCAGGAGACCTGTGTTAGATTCCTGGGTTGGGGGGATCCCTGGAGAAGGGAATGGCAACCCACTCCAGTGTTCTTGCCTGGAGAATTCCATGGACAGAGGAGCCTGGTGGACTACAGTCCACAGGGTTGCTAAGAGTCAGGCACGACACAGTGACTAACGCTTTCACTTTTCACATTTTCATACTTTAATTTAAGGTTATCATTTAAAAAAAATAATGAAAACTTTCCTGATAGTTGAAAAGTCTGCTTCTTTCATTCTATTAACTATGACTATTCATTACTATACAGACAATGCAAGTATTTTAGCCATTTTGCACACTAGAAATTATTTTTTTCATATGCATTTATAGTGTTTGTGGATGATATTCTAGTCACAAAACTACTATTTTATTTATTTTCTAATATAAATTTATTTATTTTAATTGGAGGCTAATTACTTTACAATATTGTATTGGTTTTGCCATATATCAACATGAATCTGCCACAGGTATACACGTGCTCCCCATCCTGAAGCCCCCTTCCTCCTCCCTCCCTGTACCATCCCTCTGGGTTGTCCCAGTGCACCAGCCCCAAGCAACCAGTATCATGCATCGAACTTGGACTGGCAATTTGTTTCATATATGATATTATACATGTTTCAATGTCATTCTCCCAAACCATCCTACCCTCTCCCTCTCCCACAGAGTCCAAAAGACTGTTCTATATATCTGTGTCTCTTTTGCTGTCTCGCATACAGGGTTATCATTACTCTTTCTAAATTCCATATATATGTGTATTATACAGAGTGAAGTAAGCCATAAAGAAAAACACTAATACAGTAAAACTACTATTTTATTAAGTCAAGAATGACATTTAAGTTTCATTCAAAATCAATATTTTGGTGTCATTGATAATATAGGGTAAAATATTTTGCAGAATAGCATTTATATAGAATATTGAAATTAATGCCCCATTAATTTGAAAAGTCACCACAGTTGTAATAAATAGTACTTGGTTTTTGTGTTTTTATTGCAGTACATTACATACTAATTTGAGGACCATACTTTCATGAAAAAATATGTAATAGTTTCCTCCTGGATTGAGGAGCAGCATATTAAAAAATATTTACAATTTTCTGCAGTCTGCTGAAAGTCTGCAGCAGTTTGTGCCAAATGCATTGCAGATGCTGCAGCAGCAATAATGTATTCATGATGTGTACAACTACCTTTTGACAGGAGCAGTTTCTAGATGTGTTTAGTCAGCTTCTGGCCTTTGCAAGGAACATAAATATAGATTGCTTCATATTCTATGCATATCCATCAAATCTGAAACAGCATAGACCCTTATAAATGGGAATATAAAAATCCATGAAGGTGATGGAGACTAAAGTAATAAAAATTTTATTTAATATAATTTGGAATCTGACAGGTAGCCTATAAAGTATTTGTGTTTGGATGTAGAGTGTCTACTTAATTCAGGCTACAATCTATTAGTCAAGTAATTGAACAAGTCAAAGAGTGTTCCACATAATACCTAAATTAAATATAATGAAAGGTGGAGTTAGTACCACTCAACAATGAATGTGTTTGTTTATATGGTTAGTAGAATTGAAATTTATATATCAGTAGAGCTTTAACTGTGCTATAGTTGATAGATTTTTGTTATTAAAATTATGAATATTTTCTTTTTAGAAAGGATGGTATACATTTCTCATTTTCCCTAACAGTGAATTTTCCCTACTCCAGAGAAATACATTTTAGCTAGGTAGAATGCAACTCACAATAAAGATTACACTTCTAAACTTTGATTTGCAGCTAAGTAACCCACATGATGACTTCCCTTTCACTTTTCACTTTCATGCATTGGAGAAGGAAATGGCAACCCACTCCAGTGTTCTTGCCTGGAGAATCCCAGGGACAGGGGAGCCTGGTGGGCTGCCGTCACACAACATCGGACACGACTGAAGTGACTTAGCAGTAGCGGCAACAGCAGCCCACATGACTAAAAGTCTGACTAGTGGAATGAAGTGTAAGTGATGTGTGTGATTTTCAAGTCTCATCCTTATTAAGAAGAGATAATGCCCTTTACCTTCCTTTTCCTCTGCTAGCTGCAATATCAACATAGCGGTGAGACATCTTATACTACTCAGACAAGAGCAGAGTTTCACCAGTGATGGCTTCTTTTGTTGAAGTCACATGGAAGGGTCAACAAACAAGCTCACACTGCTTCATAAACAAGAAATAAGCCCTTTCCTGTAAAGTCTTTCACCAAATCTTGCCTGATTTACCAGGTGAGATTTAATCCATTCTGATAGGACCCTTCTTGTGTGTTCATCTTATTCTATTTTGGATTGCTTTTTAATGTGTGTTTATTATTCTTACCATAGCACCATGATGATTTTTCTTCTCTCAGTTCCACCAGCATGCTACTCTCCAGTACCACTGAATTCCTTGAACAGGGTAAAAGTGATTTTCTCTCAGGGTCTTCAAACTTGCTATTCCCACTGCCTGGGATACTAGTCTCACAGATCAATTATGTTATTTAATATTATATAAAACAATATGACTCATTTTGCTCAACTCTCTATTGAAATGCTACCTCTCCCAGAACTACTTCTTCCCTTATCCTTTTTCACTTTAATCCTTTACTCTGCTGATAAGCAATCAGCAAGGATACTACAGCAGAAATCTTGATAAACAGCTGAGATAGAAATTAGGGAATATCAGGGAAAGGATCCTTAGGTGATGGGGGAGATTTTGGGAAATTAAGCTTGGAGAACAAAGGTAGATGTGGAGGGAAGGAGAATGTTAAGGTCATTTCCTGGTGAGCTGCATTTGGAGTAGCTGATTGTCCCTTGTGTTTCTTAAGGTTGACTGAATAGTGAGTAGTTGGAGTATTTGCCCACAGTTCTAAAGAAGTGGTGGCTCAGATGGTAAAGAATCTGCCTGCAATGCAGGAGACCTGGATTCTGACCACTAGGTTGGGAAGATCCCCTGGAGAAAGCATGGCAACCCACTCCAGTATTCTTGCCTGAAGAATTCCATGGACAGAGGAGACTGGCAGACTACAGTTCATGGGGTCACCAAGAGTCGGACATAACTGAGTGACTAGCACTTTCATTTCACTTTTAAAGGAGTAAAAGTGTACACTGAAATCTGGTAAACAGTGTACCTACATTAGCAAATAACTTAAACTGGAGTTTGACATGCAATTGGTTTGTCACACCCAACTGATTTGGCACCTAAACTCCAAAGATAAGGCCACCCCTGCCAGTGTTCCATGACAAGCACCACAGGCAAAGAGAGGATCTCAAGACAAATATGAGAAGATAAACAAGAATTGTTGACTGTTCAAGAAAACTGACACCATGAAAGAGACACCAAACTCAACAAAAGTATTAATAAACAAAAGAAGTAATATTTATGAGTATTTCCAAGGTGTAATTGGAAAAAGAGAAATACTGGAAATTAGAGCAAAGGCAGGTACTGGCTAGAACAAAAATATTCATTGCTCAGTTTTTAGTTTCAGAAGAAAGATTTAAGTTCCAAGACTCGGACAGTAGTTTGAAAGCCAAACAAATTTGACTTTAGTTAAAAGGAAAGGTTGTCCTTGTATTCATAAACTGATTTATTACTAAAGAGAAAAGCATGGAGACCTAAACCATATTTGTGTGCATGCAGTCCTGTCTGACTCTTTGTGGCCCCATGGATTGTAGCTTGCCAGGCTGCTCTGTCCGTGGGATTTTCCAGGCAAGAATACTGGAGTGTGTTGCTATTTCCTACTCCACAGAATCTTCCTGATCCAGAGATTGAATCTGCATTTCTGCGTCTCCTGCAAAGGCAGTTGGATTCTTTACCACTAATTCAGAACCATAGAAAGAGGAAGCTCAGAGGTGAGAAGCCTGGGGCTCTTTAGCTAGCAAATTCCTAAGAAGTCACTATTTCTACATTACCTTCTGTAGATCAAAACCTCTGATGTGCATGCATATGTGTATGTGGGCACATGTGTATTTAAGAAAGATAACTTTCTCTCAGAGACCTCCCAAAATGTACTTATACAGTATACCAGAGATTTGGCTTCATACTTCCAAATCCAGAGACCCTCCAACTTCTTATAGATACCCACTAATGGGGAGAAATGTGTCTAGACCAATAATCTGAAGACGATGGCTAATAGGTGAAGGCAAATATCTAAAAATTTAGAACTCCCACCCTTACCCCTTTTACCATCAGCAATACTGGAAGTGCAAAGATATTGAGATGGCAAAGGCAGAGGAAGTAGAATCTGTGGAACATGGAACAAGAGCTCAAGTGACACCAGATAACAGCATTTGATGCTAGTGCAGAGTGAGATCCAAGACTAGGTGTAACCATATACATGGTGATCAGTGGACATCAGTAGGTAAGATCGGTATTCCCTGACATCAGGATTATACATGCCTACATAAAAATTTTCACTTCTATAACAGAAACTCCTCTAGCTGGTTTAAGAAGAAGGACAAATTACATTTACATTCTATTTTACAGCCAGAACTGTGATAGATACTCATATTTAGGGCTTTCCATGCAGTGCAGTGGTGAAGCATGTCCCTGCCAATGCAGAAGACACAAGAGATGTGGGTTAAATCCCTGGGTAGGGAAGATCCCCTGGAGTAAGAAATGGCAACCCACTTTAGTATTCTTGCCTGGAAAATTTCATGGACAGAGGGCCCTGGTGGGCTACAGTCCATGGGGTCACAACGAATTGGACATGACTGAGTGACTGAGCACAGACACACACACACATACACACACACACACTTGTATTTACCTCTGAATGGAAATGTAATTATGCATAAGCAAATACTTTATGGTTAAAATATATGTAACATTTCTTAAATTAATATTTTATCAGTCATTTATTTTCATACTTTTGGTATGAAAATTCTTTGATTAATCTTTCATTTGACTTGATCACTTCAAACAAAAAATTTAAAATGGTACATGGGTGATGTACTTAAAATGTCTTTTTATTGTTAACACATATGAATGATGATCTGCAATTTTGATCTGTACTCATCCCTCAGCTTTGGACACTGCCCCACTGTCAACAGCTTAGTTGCCAAAGAGAATCGGGAGGTAAACATATTGATTTGTTTGTTTTCCTTTATAGGAGATCTAGTTCTTTTAGCTGAAAACTTCTTAAGTAAGCTAAGTCTAAAATTTGTGACAAATAGAATTTATGATTGTAAATCCTTGCCTTTTTTTTTTTTTTTTGCTTGCTTGTTTGTATTTTTCTAATAAACAGACCTCAGTGAATACTTTGGAGATGCAGATTTATTTCATTTCAAGAGAATTTTCTTTTAAATATATTTGAATTTTTTTCTTGTTTACTAGCTCAGACTTCCTTGCTAGGCATAACAATAACCCTTGTGTTGGATAGTTTTTTTTTCTCCCTTTTATTATCTTTTTGAATACTCATTGGAAGGACTAGTCCTGAAGCTGAGGCTCCAATACTCTGGCAACCTGATTTGAAGAGCCAGCTCATTGGAAAAGACCCTGATCCTGGGAAAGATTGAAGGCAAAAAGAGAAGAGGGCAGCAGAGGATGAGATAGCTATATAGCATCACCAACTCAATGAACATTAATCTGAGCAAACTCCAGGAGACAATGGAAGACAGAGAAGCCTGACATGCTGCAGTCCATGGGGTTGCAAAGATTTGAACACAACTAAGCAACTGAACAACAACAATTACATTTTTTACAACTGCTTTTCTGTGTATTATGTGTAATTTTCTGAAATCTCTGCCCCATGCTATTGATTTGATCTTCTGAAAAGTAGACTGAATTCTTTCCTTTCTGGGCTTGTTTGTAAGTTTTACGCCATGTTTACTTTTCTTTTTATTTCCCTATTCTGTTATTATCTCTTTCATTTAATTTATTATCATAACTTCTATTTCATAAGAGTTATGTTTCCCTCCATATGTTTAATTGTATACGTTTCCTTGTTTTATCTTTTGTCAAATTTTGCTGAAGTCCTATTTCCTCTATTTGCTCATGTTTTAAGTAGGGTAAGCTCTATTTAAGTCCATATGTCACAGAGTGCTATAAGTAGAATGTCCTCCTCGACTTTCTTTATGTTCATCTGCACAGTCAATGCGTATATATTTATGGAGTCTATGCTCTGTGTCATGCACTATTTTTGGCCCTGGATATGTAAAGGTTAATAAGACAACCAGCCAGATCTCTAGGAGAGCTACAAAGACATACATAGGGTACTGTTAAACATTTTCTCATTTCTATGGAGAAAATGACATGTGGGAATGCAGTAAGCATGACTTTAGGGCTGATGTATATTTAACAAGCATTAGGTAAGGTTTTCCTGATGATGCTAGGAACTAATGTTACAAATTCAATGTTTAGGACCATGGTTGCTGAATGGAGCCCAAAGAGCTGAAACTCTGAGCAATGCAGTCCAGGTTATCTTTTTTTTTCCCCATCAAATATTTTTCATTAGACTAAGAATATGTTTTGACCCGGGCTTCCCTGGTGGCTCAGTGGTAAAGAATCCCCATGCCAATGCAGCAGATGCAGGTTCAATCTCTGGGTGGGGAATATCCCCTGGAGAAGGGAATGGAAACCCATTCCAGTTTTCTTTCCTGGGAAATCACATGATGGTCTAAGGTCCACAGGGTCGCAAAAGAGTTGGACGTTACTTAGCAACTAAACAACAAAGTTTTGTTCCATTGATGGTAAGTTTTCTTAGAATTCAGCTTCTTCTTTCTATTTTGAGTAGATCATTTATCTTGCTGAAAATTTATGTTAGATGCCACATAATTGCTAAAGTAGTTTATAGAGTAGCCCAAATATTATTTATCTCCATATATTTTTTTCTAGCTCTTCTTCTTTCTTATGAAAAGGTCAGGTTAGATGATGACTGTTCTAGCCCTGCCTGTACTGATGACTTGAGAAAGTATGTATTTTTCATTTTACCACCAAGCCACCTCCTTTTATTTTTAGCTTTTATCTATCAGAACCTAGACATCCCAGTAGAAGTTTCTCACTTATACCTAATACAACTGTAATATACATGAGTTACCAGCATCCTTCCTTAAGTTGGCCCAGAACTGTTTTGCATTAGATAAGTTTTCACCAGAACCTTTGGCAGGAGGTTGACCTCTCTGGTTTTGGAGTAAATAGTATTTTTTAATCTTTATTTGGACCTTTTTGTTGCTGTTAAACTATTTTTAAAGGGGGTTATTTGTGAACATGTACTTGTTCTAAAAATTTCACCATATTTGTTGGAAGTCCTCCTTCACAGTGTTTTTCATTATGCATTTAGAATATTTGTTAGTGGCTACTGTGTCCTATGTACAAAACATTATTTCTAATATTTACTTACTAAAATATATCTGTTGGTCTCATAAGAAGAAATAAAATGCAACACTGTCCTGTCTTAATGAACCCTCCTAGATTTATTTGTTCTGAACTGTTTCATAAGCCATAGAAAAAATAAACAGAAGACATAAATATTTTATGATAAACATATTTAGTTCAGTAGGTCCTCGTCATCTTTCAGTAGTACTGAATATTTAAATATACATGTATATATTCTATAAAAAACTTACAGTTCTCAATCACTAAATATTTTGCAGAGAGATATAATGATGATAGTGTAAGGAGAGATTGGTTAAGAGAATTAAAAACTACATTTTAGTTTTCTGCACTCAGCTCTACTGTAATCACACACATTTTAAAAATAATGAACACACCCAAAATTCTTTACATTTCTATTGCCTCTAGAAACTGGTCAAGTTTCCACTATTAATAATACAGAAACAATTCTCTAGAGAATCATGATATGTTCTGACTAACACTGTGAGACTATCACCTATGTTATTTAGTCCTTTGTAATATTTCAGGTCAGTCATTTAAGGGCCAAAAATAGTGAGCCCCAAAGTGATACTAAAGCAAAAGGAAAACATCCTTTAAATAACCTTCTCTTCATTTACAAAGGTTATCATCAAATTGCAAATGCTTGGATCCTAAGTATGTATACAAGATGATCCATTGTGGTGAGGAAATAAACTTTTTAAATCCCTCATTACATTTATCTTTATTTTATACTTTAAAATTGTATGTGACTTGCATATGTTCTTCATAATAAGTATATGAGAACACATCTGATGTATAAACAGTGAAATGAGTACACAAACCTCGGAGCTGCATGGTCAGACATTTTAAAATTAATTTTTGTTGGAGTATAGTTGGTTTACAATGTTGTGTTAGTTTCTGCTGCATAGCAAAGTTAATCAACCATACATATACATATATCCACATTTTTTTTGGATTTCCTTCCTGTTTAGATCACAACAAAGTATTGCATAGACTTTCCTGTGCTATTCAGTACATTCTCATTAGTTATCTATTTTATGTATGTGTGTGCTCAGTCGCTCAGTCATGTCCAACTTTTTGAGACCCAGTAGCCTGCTAGGCTCTGCTGTCCCTGGAATTTTACAGGAAAGAATACTGGAGTGAGTTGCCACATCCTATTCGAGGGGATCTTTCAGCATAGTATCAATAGTATATACATGTCAATTCCAGTCTCCCAATTCATCCCACCCCACTCTATCCCCATGGTATCCATACTTTTGATCTCTACATCTGTGTCTCTATTTCTGCTATTCAAATAAGATCATCTATACCATTTTCCTAGATTCCATATATATATACAACAATCATATACAATATTTGTTATTCTCTTTATGACTTACTTCACTCTGTATCACACTTTCTAAGACAATCCATGTGTCTGAAAATGACACAACTTCATTCCTTTCTAAAGCTGAGTAATTCAGTTCAGTCGTTCAGTTGTGTGCGACTCTTTGCGATCCCATAAATAGCAGTACACCAAACCTCCCTGCCAATCACCAACTCCCAGACTTCACTCAAACTCAGGTCCATCGAGTCGGTGATGCCATCAAGCCATCTCATCCTCTGTCGTCCCATTCTCCTCTTGCCCCCAATCCCTCCCAGCATCAGAGTCTTTTCCAATGAGTCAACTCTTCGCATGAGGTGGCCAAAGTACTGGAGTTTCAGCTTTAGCATCACTCCTTCCAAAGAAAATCCCAGGGCTGATCTCCTTCAGAATGGACTGGTTGGATCTCCTTGCAGTCCAAGGGACTCTCAAGAGTCTTCTCCAATACCACAGTTCAAAGCATCAATTCTTCGGCGTTCAGCCTTCTTCACAGTCCACTCTCACATCCATATATGACCACAGGAAAGACCATAGCCTTGAGCTAGGCGAACCTTTGTTGGCAAAGTGATGTCTCTGCTTTTGAATATGCTATCTAGGTTGGTCATAACTTTCCTTCCAAGGAGTAAGCGTCTTTTAATTTCATGGCTGCAGTCACCATCTGCAGTGATTTTGGAGCCCAGAAAAAGAAAGTCTGACACTGTTTCCACTGTTTCTCCATCTATTTCCCATGTAGTGATGGGACCAGATGCCATGATCTTCGTTTTCTGAATGTTGAGCTTTAAGCCAACCTTTTCACTCTCCACTTTCACTTTCATCAAGAGGCTTTTTAGTTCCTCTTCACTTTCTGCCATAAGGGTAGTGTCATCTGCATATCTGAGGTGATTGATATTTCTCTCAGCAATATTGATTCCAACTTGTGTTTCTTCCATCCCAGCGTTTCTCATGATGTACTCTGCATAGAAGTTAAATAAACATGGTGACAATATACAGCCTTGACGTACTCCTTTTCCTATTTGGAACCAGTCTGGTGTTCCATGACCAGTTCTAACTGTTGCTTCTTGACCTGCATACAGATTTCTCAAGAGGCAGATCTGGTATTCTGGTACCAGGCAGATCTGGTACCAGGCAGGTCTGGTATTCCCAACCCTTTTAGAATTTTCCACAGTTTCTTGTGATCTACACAGTCAAAGGCTTTGGCATAGTCAATAAAGCAGAAATAGATGTTTTTCTGGAACTCTCTTGCTTTTTCCCAGATCCAGCGGATGTTGGCAATTTGATCTCTGGTTCCTCTGCCTTTTCTAAAACCAGCTTGAACATCAGGAAGTTCATGGTTCCCATATTACTGAAGCCTGGCTTGGAGAATTTTGAACATTACTTTACTAGTGTGTGAGAAAAAGCTAAATATTACATGATACCACTAATATGAGGGTCAGAAATAGACTCACAGAGGCACAGAGCATAGAGGTAGTTTTTGTAGGCTGGAGGTAAAGCAGAAGATGGATTAATATCTGAAATGTACAAAAAATTTAGTTACAAAAAAGAAATAAGTCCTAGGGATCTGTTATACAGCATAACCCCATAAAAGAAGACCAATTCTTTCCAAGTTTAGGTGAGATTTAAAGCAATTTTTACCAAAAAAAAGGTAAGATTTTTGTATACATACATGAGCTTATCTTAAAATTAATATGGCAGGGTACACACACCATTAATCCAATATTAACAAAGTATAATAAAGTAGGTCAAATCACTCTTTCTGATATAAAGGTCTATTATGTAATTACATTGATAAGGACAATGTTGTATTAGTGGAGGAATAGACACCTGAATCTATAGAACACAGAGAAAAAGCTAAAAATAGGCGCATACAAATACAGCAAATTGATATTTTATGAAAGTGCAAAAGCAATTCAATGGATGATGACGGAGAAGTTTATTTACATCTAGTTATTTACATATAATCATTTTTCTTAATTATGCACTTAATTAGTAAAGAAAATGTCCTACAGAAGAATGGATAAATAAAATGAGGTATATGTATATATAAATTATATGTATACCTCATTTTTATATATATACCTCATAAATTATATATAAATTATATATATATATATATACATACCTCATTTTATTTATCCATTCTTCTGTAGGACATTTTCTTTACTAATTCTTATTTTGGCTTTCATTCAGCTGATGGAAAGTGATGTTGAGCACTTTTTCACGTACTTTTTGGCCATTTGTATGCTTTTTTTAAGAGAAATGTCTATTTAGTTCCTTTGTACATTTAAAAATTGGGATTATTTGTTTCTTGCTATTGAGTTGTAGAAGGTCCTTATACTTTTGGGACACTAATCCTCTATATAAAATGTATGGTTTGCAAACTCCTTATTCCATTCTGTATATTGTCTTTCATTTTCTTGATTGTTTCCCTCACTGTGGTGAAGCTTTTCAGTTTCATGTAATCCCACTAGTCTATTTTTGCTTTTGCTATCTGTGATTTTTGCCTTCTTTCCAAGAAATCATTGCCATAGCCAATGTCAAAAAGACTTTTCCTTGCATTTTCTTAAAGGAATTTCATGGTCTTATGTCCTAATTTAAGATTTTAACCTATTTTGAGTTGATTTTTGTGTATGGTGTAAAGTAAATATCCAATTATATTCTTTTGCATGTAGATATCCTGTTTTCCTAACATCATTTATTGAAGAGAGTATGCTTTCCCCAGTGTGTATTCTTTGTAATCATTGAAAATCAGTTAACTGTGTAATTTTCAGTTTTTTCCTCCCTTATTGCAAAGGTTATTTTTAATTCCTTAAGTGTTTTATTATAAATGAGTGTAAGTTTCCGTGAAATGCTTTCTTCTGCATCAATTAATATCAGTATATGATATTTCTTATTTCATCTCTTGATATTATCCATTATACTTACTGATTTATTTTCAAATATTGAACCAGAGTTGCATACTTGGAATAAAAAAAACAACAACCCTGTATCTGTGGTATACAGTCTTTTTTTATACATTGTTGGAATCCTCTGCTAAAATTTTGAGTACTTTTGCATGTCTGCCCATGAGTAATATTCAGTTCAGTTCAGTTTAGTCACTCAGTCATGTTTGACTCTTTGCCACCCTGTTGCTCCAGCATGCCAAGCTTCCCTCTCTATCACCAACTCCTGGAGCTTGCTCAAACTCATATCCATCTAGTTGGAAATGCCACCCAACCATCTCATCCTCTGTTGTCCCCTTCTCCTCCTGCCTTCAATCTTTACCAGCATCAGGATCTTTTCCAATGAGTCAGCTGTTCGTATCAGATAGCCAAAGTATTAGAGTTTCAGCATCAGTCCTTCCAATGAATATTCAGGACTAATTTCCTTTAGAATGGACTTGTTGGATCTCCTTGCAGTCCAAGCAACTCTCAAGAGTCTTCTCTAACACCATAGTTCAAAAGCACCAATTCTTTGATGCTCAGCTTTCTTTATGGTCCAACTCACATCTATACATGACTAATGGAAAAACCATAGCTTTGACTAGATGGACCTTTGTTGGCAAAGTAATGTTTCTGCTTTTTAACATGTTGTCTAGGTTGATCATAGCTTTTCTTCCAGGGAGCAAGCATCTTTTAATCTCATGGCTGCAGTCACCATCTGCAGTGATTTTGGAGGCCAAGAAAATGAGGTCTGAGTCATATTAGTCTGTAGTCTTCTTTGTTGGGCTCTCTTTCTCTGGTTTTAATGTCAGGATGATGCCAAGTTCATAATACAAATTGGGAATTTTTCCCTCCTAATCAATTTTCTGCAAGAAATATAATAAATTTCATATTAGACTAGTATGCAGGTCAGGAGGCAACAGTTAGAACTGGTCATGGAACAACAGACTGGTTCCAAATAGGAAAAGGAGTACGTCAAGGCTGCATATTGTCACCATGTTTATTTAACTTATATGCACAGTACATCATGAGAAATGCTGGACTAGAAGAAACACAAGTTGGAATCAAGATTGCCGGGAGAAATATCAATAACCTCAGATATGCAGATGACACCACTCTTATGGCAGAAAGTGGAGAGGGGCTAAAAAGCCTCTTGATGAAAGTGAAAGTGGAGAGTGAAAAGGTTGGCTTAAAGCTCAACATTCAGAAAACGAAGATCATGGCATCTGGTCCCATCACTACATGGGAAATAGATGGGGAAACAGTGGAAACAGTGTCAGACTTTCTTTTTCTGGGCTCCAAAATCACTGCAGATGGTGACTGCAGCCATGAAATTAAAAGACGCTTACTCCTTGGAAGGAAAGTTATGATCAACCTAGATAGCATATTCAAAAGCAGAGACATAACTTTACCAACAAAGGTTCGCCTAGTCAAGGCTATGGTCTTTCCTGTGGTCATGTATGGATGTGAGAGCTGGACTGTGAAGAAGGCTGAGCGCCGAAGAATTGATGCTTTTGAACTGTGGTGTTGGAGAGGACTCTTGAGAGTCCCTTGGACTGCAAGGAGATCCAACCAGTCCATTCTGAAGGAGATCAATCCTGGAATCTCTTTGGAAGGAATGATGCTAAAGCTGAAACTCCAGTATTTTGGCCACCTCATGCGAAGAGTTGACTCATTGGAGAAGACTCTGATGCTGGGAGGGATTGAGGGCAGGAGGAGAAGGGGACGACAGAGGATGAGATGGCTGGATGGCATCACTGACTCGATGGATGCGAGTCTGAGTGACCTCCGGGAGCTGGTGATGGACAGGGAGGCCTGGCGTGCTGCAGTTCATGGGGTCGCAAAGAGTCGGACACGACTGAGTGACTGATCTGATCTGATCTGATCTGATGAGTTTGTAGAATTCTCCAGTAAAACCATCTTGACCTTAAGATATCTCTTTTGGAAACTTTAAAGTTACATTTAAATTTCTTTAACAGTTATAAGATTATTCAGTTTGTATCTTTCACCTAGGTTGAGTTTTAGTGGTTTGTGATATTGGTCTGTTTCTTTCATGTTGTCAGATTTACAAGGTGTAGTTGTTCATAGTATTGTCTAGTATATGTGGTGAGTAGTGATATTTCTAGTTTCATTTCTAAAGTTGGTACTTTGTATATTCTATTTATTTTTTGCCAGCTTTCCTATTAGTGATCAATTTACTTGATTTAAAAAAAAAAACAATCAGAATCACATCTTTGTTTTATTGATTTTTCTCTACTTTTTACCTGTTCTAATTTCATTGTTTTTTTTTTTTTTTTTCTGTTATCTTCATTGTTTCTTTTCTTCTGCTGGTTTTGGGCTTAGTTTGCTGTCCTATTTCTAATTATTTGACAAAAAGAAAAAAAAGTGAGGTGTTGATCCATGTTGCACTGCCTTGTCTAAGGCTGTGTCAATAGAATTATACCAAATAAAAGTAAAACACATATTTATATTCAAAGTTGAAATCTCACATTTAAATTTGGGTAAATAGCTGAATGGTCTAGAGGAACTGTACAGATAATGTCTTGAAATATGACAAGTCCTGGGAAAATTCACTTTGATAAAAAATATGCTAAAGTTGAATTGTTGACTTTGGCTGATATTGTGATGTCTCTCGCTCATCCAAATAGACAATGTTTGACCTTAATCTGGATGCATGAAACAGCCTTAGTGGAGTGAATGATACTTGATTATGATAAAATTGAAGCAATGAGTAAGGTTTTTAAATATCCTTTATTAGACAACATTTTAAGTAAAACAAATATAAGCCATTGTAAAATATGTGAAACTTTTGGTCTGTAGGTATTGGATCAGAGACCCTTACATATTGGGTCAGAGAAACTTACATTAAAACAAATCTTTGAATAAAAATAAAAATTTTAGAAGGATACAAGATACTATAACTAATATTTTCTATTAATTTATTTGAAGATACTACACTTTAAGTTAAATCTTAAAATAATAAAGTTTTAAATGATTCTTGAGAAGTGCAACCATGAAGCACAGAGTATTGAGTAGATGTTTGATGTAAGATTTTTAAAGATGGAATAGTTATTTTCATAAAAATTCTAAAAACTTTTGGTAAGTGTGTAAGCTTGTCATCTGAATGACCTTTATGATTTTATAACCCTTAAAACTCATTTGCCCCTGATTAAAGGCAATGGCACCTCACTCCAGTACTCTTGCCTGGAAAATCCCATGGCCGGAGGAGCCTGGTTGGCTGCAGTCCATGGAGTCCCGAGCCAGACACGAATGACCGACTTCACTTTCACTTTTCACTTTCGGGCATTGAATAAGGAAATGGCAACCTACTTCAATGTTCTTGCCTCAAGAACCCCAGGGAAGGCGGAGCCTGGTGGGCTGCTCTCCATGTGGTTGCACAGAGCCGGACACGACTGAAGCAACTTAGCAGCAGCAGAAAAGATAGTTTGCCATTTTGTATTTTTCTGCTATTTCTATTCACTTTCATTTTACTTTCTTCTATTTTTTTCTTTCACACCTTCCTAACTTTCAAGTATTAATTTAACCTAAGATAGATATTTTAAAATATCTTTTCTCTGTCACCACCTGGACAGTTGCTTCAGTAACATCAAGTCTTTGGACCCTATGATTGTAGCCAGCCAGGCTCCTCTGTCCATGGGATTCTCCAGGCATGAATACTGGGTGGGTTGCCATTTCTTCCTCCAGGGGATCTTCTCAACCCAGGGATTGAACCCAGGTCTCCTGCATTTCAGGCAGATTCTTTACCATCTGAGCCACAAGGGAAGCTCCTCAGTCACCACATTTCTACTGAATTCAGTTTATCACTTGTTACCCACAACATTGCAATTTTCTTCAATTTCCCTGCCACATGGCTTCCAAACACTAGACTGCCTTGAGGTAAAGAAATTTTGTGTAAATTATCAAAAAATGCCAAGCCTTAGAAATAGCTCAATTATATATATAAGACACTTACTCCTTGGAAGCAAAGTTATGACCAATCGTGATAGCATATTCAAAAGCAGAGACATTACTTTGCCAACAAAGGTTCGTCTAGTCAAGGCTATGTTCTTTCCTGTGGTCATGTATGGATGTGAGAGTTGGACTGTGAAGAAGACTGAGCGCCGAAGAATTGATGCTTTTGAAGTGTGGTGTTGGAGAAGACTCTTGAGAGTCCCTTGGACTGCAAGGAGATGCAACCAGTCCATTCTGAAGGAGATCAGCCCTGGGATTTCTTTGGAAAGAATGATGCTAAAGCTGAAACTCCAGTATTTTGGCCACCTTATGCGAAGAGTTGACTCATTGGAGAAGACTCTGATGCTGGGATGGATTGGGGGTAAGAGAAGGGGACGACAGAGGATGAGATGGCTGGATAGCATCACTGACTCGATGGATGTGTCTGAGTGAACTCTGGGAGCTGGTGATGGACAGGGAGGCCTGGCATGCTGTGATTCATGGGGTCGAAAAGAGTCGGACACGACTGAGAGAGTGATCTGATATATATATATATATATATATATATATATATATATATATATAGAGAGAGAGAGAGAGAGAGAGAGAGAGAGAGAGAGGCACTCTATATATATATAAAGAGAGATATTTTATATGGGTGATATATATGGTTTTACATATAGGATATGTTATGAATATTATAACTATGGCTGCATTGCAATTTGTCCTGAGGGACAGGATGAGCAATAGAGGACAGTTTGAATACTCTGAATGCTTTAAATTTGGTGTTTGTATGTTTTATCTTTGCCATTTTTCTTTAAACTCTTTGTTTGACTCTTAAGCTTACAGCTCTTAAGTTCCTACTGTGCCTCTAATAAAATAATTAATATTATTTCCCTTAAAGAGAAATAGCATATTGGAGCACAGTAAAAATTTTGGCTTGAGATTCAGCCAGAAAGTAACCCAGACTTCTCAGAACACAGCGCAGAGATCCTTCATTTGCACTGTCTACACACTTAGTTTCAGAGCTGACCATTTGCGTTCTTTTTTCCTCTACTCTTTTCCCTTTAAAGGGAAAGAACAGAGAGGTGGGTGGTGGCAAGATTTGCAGAACAAAAGCTACTCAATAAAAAGCACTGGTCTCTGGAACAATACCTTGTGAAGAACAACAGGAGCCAGAATGTACAAGAAAACAATTATCTTTCTTTCACAACCCAACCAGGATACAGAGTATCAACCAACTCACTGCCTAGAAGTGGGTTGCTGTTTTTAACAGCTATTCTGAAAACAATATTTGCTTAGATGTCGGTAGAGAGCAAGGTATGAAGAAAAGACAGGCCTTAAATACTAAGTCTGTCATTCTACTGAGACTTTCAAGCTACTTGAAATACTAAACCCTTGGTTTGTCATCCATATAGCTGGACTTATAATACATTTGGTTTCAGAAGTAATTAGTAATGACAACAATAAAAACAGATATTTGTTTATTGTATATTCTGTGTTAGGATAACAGTGCTTTGCACACATTACTTTATCCAGCTACACTCACCAGTAGCTTTTGTAATTATAAAAATGAGGAAATTTAGTTACACTTTGCCAGTGTAGACTTACACAAAAATTATTAAGCAAACAATTCAAATCTAGGACTGCCTGATTCTGGAACATGATTTTCACTCTCATACAATACTGCATTGGATTAAATGAAAATATATATGGGAATGGAACTGATATATAACTTGTGGTAACTACATACATGTAAGTTTCTTTATATATATTTATATATTAACATTTAAAGAATGAAATAATATTGGTTTTGCTTTACAGAGTCATATATTAACATGTCTTAAAGTTTTAAATTAATTTTAAAATATTTAAAATAAAGTACAAAGATACAGAGAATAAACAAGGAAAACCTCATGGAGAAGGTCCAATATAAAATGGCTTTAAAATAGATGATGGTACATATTGATCAAAAGGAGGGAAGTATGAAGGTACTTTGCCTTATCTACATACATTTTTGTTGTTGCTATTTAGTCGCTCAATTGTGTTGACTCTTTGCGACCCAGTAGACTGTAACCCACCAGGGTCCTCTGTCCACGGGATTTCCTATGCAGGAATACTGGAGTGGACTGCCATTTCCTCCTCCAGGGGGTCTTCCTGACCCCAGGATGGAACCTGCATCTCCTGCACTGAAGGCAGGTTCTTTACTACTGAGCTACCAGGGAAGCCTATACACACACACACACACACACACATATATATATATACATATATATGTACACACACTTATACATATACTATTATTTTAAATGGTCTTGTATTTTTAAATTGATTTTACAAAGTCCCTATTACAAACTTTTTCATTTGCCAATAGAAATGTAGTGCTTATTTCCCAATAAAATTGACTTTGAGTTGTAATGACCTATTTTATCTCTATAAGCCATAATCCTAGGAACTCTGTAGATATGAATGTATTCAGTTCTTCATTAACATCTTGATTTACATGTCCCTAGTGCTGCTACAGCTGCTTTATTCAGCACAGGATCATTATTGGAAATGCTTTGATGGAATCAGAGGCAAATGTTCTCTTGCTTTACTGCATATATGCTGAACAACTAGACTTTTTCATAAGCCAGAAAAAAATGCTTAATAAGTAAAACAAAGGTAATGAAACTAGACAGTCACAGATTTCTTTTTGGCAGAGATAATACATGCCTTTGAGGATATTTACCAAATTAAGTGAATAGAATTTGAGTTATGGTCATTTTCATTAACTTGCTACTTATGAGTAGTTTTGCTTGGTCTGGGCCCACATACATAAATATGTTGCACTTGGTAAAATAACAGATTCATCTCCATCCATATATAGACATAAATATTTGCGTGTAGACTCCAAATTAAAGTTCTTCATACGCTTATAGCAAGTGGTATGCCATCATCTTATCACAGGAATAGCTTAGTAAAACACCAGGTTAAACACTTGTACTTGCAGAGTGTTCCTGAAATGTTGGTGGAGATATGTTAATAATCATCAAGGAATCCAATTTTACTGTATGTTTATAAATAAAAATACAAGGTGCTTCCACTTAAAAGTTAATACACTCTAAGGAATGAATGAAGTTATTCCTGTAAAGGGTAATTAATGGGAATAAAAATTAGAAATAATACTAATATTGTGGTAGGTGCTGTGATGGAGACTACAATTCTCTTCTAGGATCCATTTTCCTCTTATTTCTTTTGGTGTTAGTCACTCAGTCATGTCCAACTCTGTGATCCCGTGGTCTGTAGCTCACCAGGCTCCTCTGTCTGTGGAGTTCTCCAGGTAAGAATACCGGAGTGGGTAGTCATTCTCTTCTCCAGGGCATCTTCCTGACCCAAGGATGGAACTCAGTTCTCCTGCATTGCAGGCAGATTCTTTACCATCCCCAAAACTCCAAAGTTAAGGCTGAGAAATAGGCTGGTCTGCCAGAGACTACCTTGTCCATGTGGAAGTTGAAATAACTTGTACAATATATTTCAAATCTTAAAGACAAGCTATCTGTCCTAGATTTCCTCTCTTTTTTGAACCATGATGAACCTCCATGCAGGCATGGAGATCAGCCAACTTCAAGCTTTGAGAAAACATTAAGATGGAAACAAATTAAGTCCCTGAATGGCTTTGCAAAGCAGGGATTGCCCACTCACCTTGACTGTTAAGAGGCAGAGAAATAAACTTCTTTTTGAAGTAATTATAACTTTAAGTCATTTTGTCATAGTATTAGCCTATACTCAGTATAATAATAAATAATATATGGTGGGCTTTACATATCTCTCTTCATTTAATCTTTAAAACAACTGGATGGCTGGGTATTATTGCATACTTGCTCAGTTATGGAGCCATGTCCAACTCTTGGTGATTCTTTGGGCTGTAGCCCACCAGGCACCTCTGTCCATGGGATTTCTCAGGCAAGAATTCTAGAATGGGTTGCCATTTCCTATTCCAAGAGATCTTCCTGACCCAGTGGTCAAATCTGCATGTCTTTCTTCTCCTGCATTATTATCTCTGTGTTAATGTCTGAGAAAGTGGGCTATTTAACAATCAGGTCTTCAGTTTGTAAGTAGTGGAGAAAGGATCATTTTAAACAATCACATGATTCACATATATTTGCTGGTAATGTCTTACTTTCCTCTGCAGACACCTAGAAAGGTGTCTAGCTCCTCTATGATTTCCCTGGTGTTGTCTTGCTACATCAGCAGCTCTTTCAATCATTTTTGGATTCAGCATTTCCCAGAACTGCAGTGATAAGGTGTTTTGGTTTGTAATGCAGACATTTTCAGGATATATAACTGAAAAACTACATTGAATAAGTTCCGTTTTTCACAAGATCATGTAAACCAAAGAGAAATAAATCTGATTGCATTAAAAGAACAGTTCAATGAAATAAATATACTGTATTCCTTGTAGGTGTAGTCACTGAAATCTGTTTTACTACACACATTGAAAACTGTTCCTGGCTGACATTCTTCTTCTCCTTCACACATCGTTAGTGACTTGCATATCAATGATCTCTACGGAAACTAGCATCTCGGTTCTCTTCCTTTCCACCTCCAATGACTATTTCTTCCACTTCATCTCAGCCATCTGCTCTTCTGGATACACATTGGATGTCGTCATCATCAGAAACTCAGCCTTCTTTTAGATCAGGATTTCCAACATTCCAATAATTAAACTTCACTTTCTATACTTCTTAGACATTTACTCTAGAACCACAACTTCTTTAATTCTTCAGCTTCCTTGAGACATGACTCCACCCTCTCTCACTGTTTCTTTGCCTAGTCCTTCTCATTTTTCCTAAAATCCTTGCTGAAGTTTAGTTTCCTAGTCTGTAATTACAATCACACCTTGGCAAACATCCTTCACTCATTCCTCTCTCCTTCTGTTATCATCTGATATACTATCTTCAACCCTAGAGAAACCAAATTATTTTCTCCCCTCTGCCTAAAACTGAGGAAATGAAGATTACCAGAGAAAAATCACATAGCACTTTTTTCACTTAAAATTCATAATTACAAACTTCAAACAAGTCCCTGATTCTGCACATCAGTTCTGCTGTGTTTTCCCATAAAATTAATTTCTCACTCTCTGAAATAATTATTTCACACCTTGTTCCAGCTGCTCCTGTTTCATTCTGTTTTAGTAAATAAAGTCTCATTTTCTATTTTATATATTCCCTACTTCTCATCTCAAGGAATTGGTTATTTCTTTTATCACCCCAACCTTCCATCACTCACTTTCCTTGTTTTATCTCTACCTCAGTCAGACAGAGGGATATTCTGATGATTATCTCCTTTTCTGTATCATCATTTTCTACTTTTCTATTGTGTATCATTCCATTAAGTATATAACTTGCCAGAGCATTTCCCATCTTACCAAAAATCTGCCCTTGATCCTGTATATGCTTATTATTTTCTCTATATATCTTTGTTCCCCTTTATGGTAAAATATTTTGAGACAATCTCTTATGTCTTCATTTTTTCAAATACTTTTTATTCTGCTAACCTTTCTAATTGGTCTTTTGTCCCTGTAAGGCCACTGAAATTGCAATTTTCTATGCCTCTCTTATTGGACATTGAAGCATCTTTCAGCACAGTTAACCACTCTCTTTTTGAAGAAATCCTTTTAATTTTTATAACACTACGCTCTACTGGTTTTCTTCCAAAGGTTTTAGCAATTATTTTTATTATGCACCTATTAAAATTCTTTGCAGAGCTTAGTTCTTGGTCCTCATCTTTATATTTCTTGCTAGATGAGCTCATCCATTCCTATGACTTTAAAATCATTTTTATATTGTTAACTCCCATACTTACACCCACCAGCAGATGATCAAACCAGTTAATCCTAAAGGAAATCAATGCTGAATATTCACTGGAAGGACTTATGTTGAAGCTCAAATTCCAATACTTTATCTACCTGATGCAAAGAGCCAACTCACTGGAAAAGACTCTGATGCTGGGAAAGATTGAGGGCAAGGAGAAGGGGGCAACAGAGGATGAGATGGTTGAATGGAACCACTGGCTCAATGGACATCAGTCTGAACAAACTCTGGAAGATAGTGAAGGACAGGGAAGACTGGCATGCTGCAGTTCATGAGATTGCAAAGAGTTGGATGTGAGTTATGACTGAATAATTGATATATTTTTACTTCTACAACTGAAGGAATATTTGACTTTCTCATTTACATATTTCATAAGCGTTGCTGAGTTCACATATCCCCAAATAGAACTATTGTGTTTTCCCCAAATCTTTTCTGCCTCTAATCTTCTGCCATCCACTAAATGCCACTAAAACAGAATCAGCTGCTCAATTTAGAAATTTGATAGTTTCTCCTGATATCTCCAACTCTTTTAGGTTGCATAGCTTATCCACCTCCAGTTCCATTGGTTCTGCTTTTTAAATAATTTTCTATGTATTTCAAACACATCTGGTCCATTCCATCATCATTACTTCTACCTTAGTGGAAGCAACCACAATTTCCAATTTGAATTAACTCCTAACTTGACCCAATTGTTTCACTAAGCACACTAACAATCTATATTTACTAACTTTGTATAAGATCAAAATATTTTCTAATGTAAAAGTCTTCTATACCTTCCCATTGTCCTTGGAAATAAGTCTTTTTTTTCTTCTTTTTTAATCACAGCATATACTCCCTGACTATAGGGATGCACTGTTGCTTGTCTATCCTTTAAACTCATACTGTATCCCTCTTCCTCCAGTTTCACTTTTGCACTTCAACCATGTTCATCTTCTGAAAGTCCTTTGTATATGTTAAACACTTTTCTGTCTCAGATCTGCACTTCTCTTTTCCTGCACTTCATTTCTCACTTCATCTTCCTGGAGCTTCTTGAAATCTTGCTTCTTCTTATATTTTAGGTTCAAGTTTAAATATCTTTAGAAGTAACCTTTTTCTATTTGTTAACTTCCGGTAAGACATTTAGCAGGAGGTTTTGCTGTTGTTGCTAATGCACATTAGCCTGCCCAAGTTACCTTCAAGGTACGTAGCATTTAATATAAGAAGTATTATAGAATTTGCTCTGTTTTCAAAATAATTTACTAGGAGAAGTGCTAATGAAGAAAAGACTTTATGGATGGACAATTTCTCTGAGAGTAAAACTTCATCTGAAAATTAATGCAAAGGTTTTTTTTTCTTCTGATTATTCAGGTCACAGTCAAGTTGCTGCAGTTTTTGCTTAGCTGTGAAATAGCAACAAAATCTAACCTGTCTGTGGTTTGCATAGTACTTTTAGATACTGTACTGAGCTGTTTATCTATTAATTACAATTTCTCACTTCAAATTTAATCCTGCAAAGAACCCTAGGGAACAGGATTAAAGCCAGTATGGATTAAAGTCTTTAGAAAACTATTCATGACACAGAGTATATAGTCAAGTGTGTATCCTACACAAAACAGTCTTAAAAATTCAATTGATTATATGTGTTACTGAATGTTATATTGGGATGGTGTTGCTCTTGTGATAGTAATTACATTTCTGCCTTGCCTTTATAAAACCTTTATAATTTGATTAAAAAGAACTGTCTAAAGATGAAACTGTACTCAGCAGGATTATAATTTTATTTCACTACCTTTCAAAAATAAAGTTAGTTTTTATTAAAAAGTGTAAACAATATAGATTTTAATGTCTCAAGTGTTATCTTCAACTAGAAAAGTCTTGCTTAAATTTGGGAGTATCTTTGTATAGTGATACTTATTATCGAATGTTTCAGTTCAGTTCAGTTCAGTCGCTCAGTTGTGTCTGACTCTTTGTGTCCTCATGAATCACAGCACACCAGGCCTCCCTGTCCATCACCAACTCCCGGAGTTTACCTAAACTCATGTCCATCAAGTCGGTGATGCCATCCAGCCATCTCATCCTCTGTTGTCCCCTTCTCCTCCTGCCCCCAATCCCTCCCAACATTAGGGTCTTTTCCAATGAGTCAACTCTTCGCATGAGGTGGCCAAAGTATTGGAGTTTCAGCTTCAGCATAAGTCCTTCCAATGAACACCCAGGACTGATCTCTTTTAGTATGGACTGGTTGGATCTCCTTGCAGTCCAAGGGATTCCTTAGAATTACACATTCTTACTGAAGCTGATTATGAGTAAGCTGTACATTATAAGTTACCTAGAAACTTCTTGTTCCTTCCCTCTTAACTTTCTTCTGACTTCTACCTTTTAAGACTCTCATGTTTTGGAAAGAAATTCTATGAATTCCATTCCTTAAGGGCTGGAATATGTACTATCAACTAATTCAACATTAAGGACTTCCCAGATGGTGCTAGTGGTAAAGAATCTATCTGCCTGTCAATGCAGGAGACATTAACATGCAGTTTCCATCCCTGGGTTGGGTTGGGAAGATCCCCTAGAGAAGGGCATGGCAACCCACTCTAGTACTCTTGCCTGGAGAACTTCATGGACTGAGGAGCATGGCGGACTACAGTCCACGGAGTGTTAACTACTCACTCATGTCTTATTCTTTGCGATCCCATGGACTGTAGCCTGCTAGACTCCTCTGTCCATGGAATTCTCCAGGCAAGAATACTGGAGTGGGTTGCCATTCCCTTCTCCAGCGGATCTTCCTGACGCAGAAGTTGAACCCAAGTCTCCTGCACTGCAGGCAGATTCATTACCATCTGAGCCACTAAGGTCACTTCAAGACTGAAGCAACTTAGTGTGGATGCAATTCAACATTAAATAATAAAAATATCATCGTCATATTTAATTGCCTTTAATCACCTCAGCTTCTACTCAAGGCTCATTTTGACAAAGTAGTTTTGAAAAAGCAGCTTCCATAATTTGATTTTCTCTTTTTGAAAGAGCAATGCTAAATGACTAAGCTTAAATAAAATAACATAAATTTTAACTGAAACATAAAAACAGTTTTTATTCCTTTTATTTGTGAAGGTACTAATATATATAAAAATCTAAATGTTAAAATGATTATGGTATATACTGTATTAATCAACAATGAATGACTGCTGAATTCTAAACATTATGCCATGTTCAGAAGCCACACATGATTATAAAGATAATCTTATCAACAATTACAGATGACCACAGATTTTTAAAAAATTTTTCCTATTGAGTATTCTGTGTGAGATAAATAACTGCTTTTACTAGTAGAATAAACTAGAAATGCTATTGTACCAATTTCTGAATACATACCCCCAAGCTGACCCAACCATTGTGCTATCTGCCATTTGCTGCACTTTGGTTGCGCTGCATCTTCTTTCTCTTGAGACTTTGTCAGTAGGCTGTGAGGAAGTCCAAATGGTCTCATGAGGAAGTCCAGGTAATAGCAAGTACCAACCTGTCAGCTGTGGGAGTCAGCCTCTAAAGTGGCTCACAAGGATCCCTAACTTTTGGTATTCATGACCTGTGTAATCCCCTCACACACTAAATAAAGCTAAACATGTGACCAATAGAATATTGCAGAAACAGCAATAATTGACTTATTAGACTAAGTATAAAAAGCCATTGCAACTTCTGTTTTCTCTTCCGTGGATTACTCAGAGGAAAGCCAGCTGCCATTTCATAATGTCACTGAAGCAGTTCTATGGAGATGCCCACAGATGAGAAACTGGTCTTCTGCCAATCAGTTCAGTTCAGTTCAGTCACTCGGTCGTGTCTGACTCTTTGCGACCTCATGAATCTCAGCACGCCAGGCCTCCCTGTTCATCACCAACTCCCGGAGTTCAATCAGACTCATGTCCATCGAGTCAGTGATGCCATCCAGCCATCTCATCCTCTGTCGTTCCCTTCTCCTCCTGCCCCCAATACCTCCCACCATCAGAGTCTTTTCCAATGAGTCAGCTCTTCCTGTAAGGTGGCCAAAGTATTGGTCTTTCAGCTTTAGCATCAGTCCTTTCAATGAACACCCAGGACTGATCTCCTTTAGAATGGACTTGTTGGATCTCCTTGCAGTCCAAGGGACTCTCAAGAGTCTTCTCCAACGCCACAGTCAAAAGGGAGCCCTCTTACACTGTTGGTGCGAATGCAAACTAGTACAGCCACTATGGAGAACAGTATGGAGATTCCTCAAAAAACTGGGAATAGAACTGCCTTATGATCCAGCAATCCCACTGCTGGGAATACACACTGAGAAAAGTAGAATTGAATGTTCATTGCAGCACTGTTTATAATAGCTAGGACTTGAAAGCAACCTAGATGTCCATCTGCAGATGAATGGATAAGAAAGCTGTAGTACATATACACACTGGAGTATTACTCAGCCATTAAAAAGAATACATTTGAATCAGTTCTAATGAGGTGGATGGAACTGGAGCCTATTATACAGAGAGAAGTAAGCCAGAAAGAAAAACACGAATACAGTATACATACATATAATGCATATATATGGAATTTAGAAAGATGGTAACAATAACCCTGTATATGAGACAGCAAAAGAGACACTGATGTATAGAACAGTCTTTCGGACTCTGGGAGAGGGAGAGGGTGGGATGATTTGGGAGAATGGCATTGAAATATGTATAATATCATATATGAAATGAGTCACCAGTCCAGGTTCGATGCCTTATACCAGATGCCTGGGGCTGGTGCACTGGGGCAACCAAGAGGGATGGTATGGGGAGGGAGGAGGGAGGAGGGTTCAGGATGGGGAACACATGTATACATGTGGTGGATTCATTTGGATGTATGGCAAAAGCAATACAATATTATAAAGTTAAGTAAAATAAAATTAAAAAAAAAAAAAGCATCAATTCTTCAGTGCTCAGCCTTCTTCACAGTCCAACTCTCACATCCATACATGACCACTGGGAAAAACATAGCCTTGACTAGATGGACCTTTGTTGGCAAAGTAATGTCTCTGCTTTTGAATATGCTATCTAGGTTGGTCATAACTTTCCGTCCAAGGAGTAAGCATCTTTTAATTTCATGGCTGCAGTCACCATCTGCAGTGATTTTGGAGCCCAGAAAAATAAAGTCTGACACTGTTTCCACTGTTTCCCCATCTATTTCCCATGAAGTGATGGGACCAGATGCCATGATCTTCGTTTTCTGAATGTTGAGCTTTAAACCAACCTTTTCACTCTCCACTTTCACTTTCATCAAGAGGCTTTTGAGTTCCTCTTCACTTTCTGCCATAAGGGTGGTGTCATCTGCATATCTGAGGTGATTGATATTTCTCCCGGCAATCTTGATTCCAACTTGTGTTTCTTCCAGTCCAGCATTTCTCATGATGTACTCTGCATAGAAATTAAATAAGCAGGGAGACAATATACAGCCTTGACATACTCCTTTTCCTATTTGGAACCAGTCTGTTGTTCCATGTCCAGTTCTAACTGTTGCTTTCTGGCCTGCATATAGGTTTCTCAAGAGGCAGGTCAGCTGGTCTGGTATTCCCATCTCTTTCAGAATTTTCCACAGTTTATTGTGATCCACACAGTCAAAGGCTTTGGCATAGTCAATAAAGCAGAACTGGAACTCTCTTGCTTTTTCCATGATGCATCTAATGTTGGCAATTTGATCTCTGGTTCCTCTGCCTTTTCTAAAACCAGCTTGTACAACAGGAAGTTCACGGTTCACATATTGCTGAAGCCTGGCTTGGAGAATTTTGAGAATTACTTTACTAGTATGTGAGATGAGTGCGATTGTGTGGTAGTTTGAGCATTCTTTGGCATTGCCTTTCTTTGGGATTGGAATGAAAACTGCCCTTTTCCAGTCCTGTGGCCACTGCTGAGTTTTCCAAATTTGCTGGCATATTGAGTGCAGTGCTTTCACAGGAAGCATCATCTTTCAGGATTTGGAATAGCTCAACTGGAATTCCATCACCTCCACTCACTTTGTTCATAGTGATGCTTTCTAATGCCTACTTGACTTCACATTCCAGGATGTCTGGCTCTAGGTAAGTGATCACATCATCATGATTATCTTGGTCGTGAAAATCTTTTTTGTACAGTTCTTCTGTGTATTCTTGCCATCTCTTCTTAATATATTCTGCTTTTGTTAGGTCCATACCATTTCTGTCCTTAATTGAGCCCATCTTTGCATGAAATATTCCCTTGGTATCTCTAATTTTCTTGAAGAGATCTCTAGTCTTTCCTATTCTGTTGTTTTCCTCTATTTCTTTGCATTGATCACCTAGGAAGGCTTTCTTATCTCTCCTTGCTATTCTTTGGAACTCTGCCAATAGCCAGTACTAAATCATCTGCTTGTATGAACCATCTTGGAAGCAGATTCCACAGCCTCAGTCAAGCCTTCATATGACTTCAACTGTAGTCAGTGTTTTGATAGCAGTGTCACGAACCTGTGGTTCTACAGTGAGCAGAACCATTCAGTTAATTCTCAAACTCCTGATCCACAGAAATTATGTGGGGAAAAAAACACACACACACACACACACACACACAATTGCTTGTTTCCATTCTAAGCTGATAAATTTGAGTTAAATTGTTACACAATACTAGATAACTAACATACCAGCCATTCAATGAAGCTATCTCGAAACAGTGCTAGTTCAGCTAGACTAGTTCCTAGGAACTAGTTCCTAGTTCCTAGACTAGTTTTCTAGTCCTAGTTCAGCTACCTCATTGCTACTGTGGGAACAAAGACAAAACATCCATGCTACGTCCTGTCTGAATGGCAGATTTGTGAACAAAATAAATGACTGTTGCTTCAAGCCACAAATTCTTGGAGTCATTTGTTGTGTAGCAATCAATAACTGGAACATACCATGATCAAGTAGTATGTTTCTACTACCAGAGAGTTTACCAAACAGAGGCAGATAAATAAATTCACAAAAGTATTATAATGGAGTGATAAATCAGGCCATCAGTGTACAGAGGAACAATGTCTAACCTAGACATAAGGCTAGGAATTCTGAGAAGGCTTTCTAGAGTAAATATTATCTAAGTCTTGCAAGATAAGATTTTGTTATGATACTTAGGCATATGAATCATATTGTGTGGTACGCCCATATGAATATTAATTACTTATTCTTCACTGCCCTTGGAAATCCAAATTTTTAGTCTTCTATAAATATTGATAATAATGATAACTATCTCAACTTCAGTACAGTTCTAAAATTGGTCATTATTATTGTTATACAAAAATTAAAGCCAATGTTTGATAGGAACAAGCACATTTAATATCTCTGATTAAATTAAGATTTGTATTCTAGCTCTAATTAACCATCATCATTTCTGTGGAGAGAACAGTCAGTCCCACCACCATCAAAACAAAGACATTTTATGTTGATTACAGACCTGGTTTCAGAATGTTTGGTTTTGAAATATTTATTAAACCATTAAGGTTTCCTTATTAAACTGTTAAGATTTTTGTCTCTCCATCTTACTGCCTTTGCTTCCTCTGGGCCATTCCAATAATCCTGGTTTCTAGTGATAAGTGTGTGGGAACAAATTAAGTATCAAGTTTCTATAATCATCCTGCAGCTTACATTGATCATCAAGAAAAAGAACTTACCCCATTTTCAGATGAAGAGTTCTTCAAGATGGTGATATCAATAGTTGAATTGGTGATATGTGAGTATGCAACTACATACACACTATCTACACTAACTCTTAGACAACTCATAGAGAAAAACAGGTGTGCCATTCACAAAAGATTTTTTCAAGCCAGGTTCAAGTTAAACATTGGTGATACAGTTAAAAATCTTTCATTCAGGACCTTAGTTTTTATTGATGGTACAAATACCTGGACCTACTTATTCTAACATGGTGCTACTTAGGCAATGTGTGACTTGTTCTATTCCTAATTTACTTCATTTGCATGCAAAGTTACTCATCATAATGGCATTACTGTAGAGAAGTCCTTCTTATGGGAAAATCAGGAGGAGGAAATAGTCACATGGCCTTAACCACTGTTTTAACTGTACTTGGAGAAACCTCCACTTTGTTGTTTATTTGCTTAATTTTTGTGATTTGAGAACACATAAACTTTGTGCAGTTTTCCCTTTCTTTTTTGTCTATTTCTTACAACAGTTTGGAGAAGTACACCTTTGCTAAAAAATTTTCAAAAATAAACCATTTCATCTGATTGCCTTTGATGGTTTCCTTCTACCTGTTAGCACAATCTCCTCCTCATTAATGCTATTTATGTTTGTAGAAATATCTTTTTGGCTGTTCTAATGAAGACAAACTAACATTGGTTTAAATAGCATAAAAATTTCATGAAAGAAGATGACCATAAACAGTTTAGATCTTAAATGTAGGGTCCATAATATCAGAGACCACTGTAATCATAGTGTGAGTACTATGTCATAATCTAAGATGATTGTTATTATTATGACTACATTCCAGACAATGGGAGAGATATAAGGGGAGTAGAGAGCATGCTTTTTTACTTCAAACCCCAAAGTTGAAGTTGCACATGTCACTGTCATTCACAACTAGAACCAGTCATATAGCCCCCTTGGCTTCAAGGGATACGGAGAGATACAGAACTTTATGGACACATGATATACTAAAACTTGGCATTCTATTACAAAATAGAAAGAAATAAATAGCAATGGATGGTATCTAATTCTATGAAGAAGAATTACAGAAATATTGTATAATCTTTCTTACTGTAAGTAGACCCTTCTTCTCTATTCTCACCTCGAAAATGGCAAACATAGCATTGCAACTAAATTTATGGGAGCTTTTTCTCACAAGAGTTTAATTTCAAAGTCTGTAGCCTTCCGATAGGCTTTCCAGGTGGTACAGTGGTAAAGAATCCACCTGCGAATGCAGGAGACACAATAGATGTGGGTTCAGTCCCTGGGTGGAGAAGATCCCCTGGAGAAGGAAATGGAATACTGCACTCCAGTATTCTTACCTGGGAAATCCTATGGACAGAGGAGCCTGGTGAGCTATAGTCCATGGGGTCTCAAAAAAGAGATCAGACAAGACTTAGCGACTAAAGAACACCTGAAAGTAAAAGTCATTCATTGGTGTCTGAGTTTCTGTAAGCCCATAGACTACATAGTCCATGAAATTCTCCAGGCCAGAATACTGGGATGGGTAGGCTTTCTCTTCTCCAGATGATCTTCCCAATCTGGGGATAGAACCTAGGTCTCCCACATTGCAGGCAGATCTTTACCAGCTGAACCACCAGAGAAGACCAAGAATACTGGAATGGGTAGTCTATCCCTTCTCCAGTGGATCTTCCCAACTCAGAAATCGACCGGGGTCTCTTGAACTGCAGGTAGATTCTTTACTAACTGCACTATCAGATCAGATCAGACCAGATTAGTCGCTCAGTTGTTTCTGACTCTTTGCGACCCCATGAATTGAAGCACGCCAGGCCTCCCTATCCATCACCAACTCCCGGAGTTCACTCAGACTCATGTCCATCGAGTCAGTGATGCCATACAGCCATCTCATCCTCTGTCGTCCCCTTCTCCTCTGGCCCCCAATCCCTCCCAGCATCAGATTCTTTTCCAATGAGTCAAATCTTCGCATGAGGTGGCCAAAATACTGGAGTTTTAGCTTTAGCATCATTTCTTCCAAAGAAATTCCAGGGCTGATCTCCTTCAGAATGGACTGGTTGGATCTCCTTGCAGTCCAAGGGACTCTCAAGAGTCTTCTCCAACAGCACAGTTCAAAAGCATCAATTCTTTGGTGTTCAGTCTTCTTCACAGTCCAACTCTCACATCCATACATGACCACAGGAAAAACCATAGCCTTGACTAGACGAACCTTTGTTGGCAAAGTAATGTCTCTGTTTTTGAATATGCTATCTAGGTTGGTCATAACTTTCCTTCCAAGGAGTAAGCATCTTTTAATTTCATGGCTGCAGTCACCATCTGCAGTGATTTTGGAGCCCAGAAAAAGGTCTAACACTGTTTCCACTGTTTCCCCATCTATTTCCCATGTAGTGATGGGACCAGATGCCATGATCTTCGTTTTCTGAATGTTGAGCTTTAAGCCAACTTTTTCACTCTTCACTTTCACTTTCATCAAGAGGCTTTTGAGTTCCTCTTCACTTTCTGCCATAAGGGTGGTGTCATCTGCATATCTGAGGTGATTGATATTTCTCCTGGCAATCTTATTCCAGCTTGTGTTTCTTCCAGTCCAGTGTTTCTCATGATGTACTCTGCATAGAAGTTAAATAAACAGGGTGACAATATACAGCCTTGACGTACTCCTTTTCCTATTTGGAATCAGTCTGTTGTTCCATGTCCAGTTCTAACTATTGCTTCCTGACCTGCATACAAATTTCTCAAGAGGCATATCAGGTGGTCTAGTATTCCCATCTCTTTCGGAATTCTCCACAGTTTCTTGTGATCCACACAGTCAAAGGCTTTGGCATGGTCAATAAAGCAGAAAGAGATGCTTTTCTGGAACTCAGTTGCTTTTTCCATGATCCAGCAGATGTTGGCAATTTGATCTCTGGTTCCTCTGCCTTTTCTAAAACCAGCTTGAACATCAGGAAGTTCACGGTTCACATATTGCTGAAGCCTGGCTTGGAGAATTTTGAGCATTACTGTATTAGCATGTGAGATAAGTGCAATTGTGCTGTAGTTTGAGCATTCTTTGGCATTGCCTTTCTTTGGGATTGGAATGAAAACTGCCCTTTTCCAGTCCTGTGGCCATTGCTGAGTTTTCCAAATTTGCTGGCATATTGAGTGCAGCACTTTCACAGCATCATCTTTCAGGATTTGGAATAGCTCCACTGGAATTCCATCACCTCCACTGGCTTTGTTCGTAGTGATGCTTTCTAATGCCCACTTGACTTCACATTCCAGGATGTCTGGCTCTAGGTCAGTGATCACACCATCGTGATTATCTGGGTCATGAAGATCTTCTTTGTACAGTTCTTCTGTGTATTCTTGCCACCTCTTCTTAATTTCTTCTGCTTTTGTTAGGTCCATACCATTTCTGTCCTTTATCGAGCCCATGTTTGTATGAAATGTTCCTTTGGTATCTCTGATTTTCTTGAAAAGATCTCTAGTCTTTCCCATTCTGTTGTTTTCCTCTATTTCTTTGCATTGATCACTGAAGAAGGCTTTCTTATCTCTTCTTGCTATTCTTTGGAACTTTGCATTCAGATGCTTATATCTTTCCTTTTCTCCTTTGCTTTTCACTTCTCTTCTTTTCACAGCTATTTGTAAGGCCTCCCCAGACAGCCATTTTGGTTTTTTGCTTTTCTTTCCCATGGGGATGGTCTTGATCCCTGTCTCCTGTACAATGTCACGAACCTCATTCCATAGTTCATCAGGCACTTTATCAGATCTAGGCTCTTAAATCTATTTCTCACTTTCACTGTATAATCATAAGGGATTTGATTTAGGTCCTACCTGAAGTGGAAAATTTAGAAAGAGATGGGAATACCAGACCACCTGATCTGCCTCTTGAGAAATTTGTATGCAGCTCAGGAAGCAACAGTTAGAACTGGACATGGAACAACAGACTGTTTCCAAATAAGAAAAGGAGTATGTCAAGGCTGTATATTGTCACCCTGTTTATTTAACTTCTATGCAGAGTACATCATGAGAAACGCTGGGATGGAAGAAACACAAGTTGGAATCAAGATTGCTTGGAGAAATATCAATCACCTCAGATATGCGGATGACACCATCCTTATGGCAGAAAGTGAAGAGGAACTCAAAAGCCTCTTGATGAAAGTGAAAGTGGAGAGTGAAAAAGTTGGCTTAAAGCTCAACATTCAGAAAACGAAGATCATGGCATCTGGTCCCATCACTACATGGGAAATAGATGGGGAAACAGTGGAAACAGTGTCAGACTTTATTTTTCTGGGCTCCAAATCACTGCAGATGGTGACCGCAGCCAAGAAATTAAAAGATGCTTACTCCTTGGAAGGAAAGTTATGACCAACCTAGATAGCATATTCAAAAGCAGAGACATTACTTTGCCAACAAAGGTTCGCCTAGTCAAGGCTATGGTCTTTCCTGTGGTCATGTATGGATGTGAGAGTTGGACTGTGAAGAAGGCTGAGAGCCGAAGAATTGATGCTTTTGAACTGTGGTGTTGGAGAAGACTCTTGAGAGTCCCTTGGACTGCAAGGAGATCCAACCAGTCCATTCTGAAGGAGATCAGCCCTGGAATTTCTTTGGAAGGAAGGAATGATGCTAAAGCTGAAACTCCAGTATTTTGGCCACCTCATGCGAAGAGTTGACTCATTGGAGAAGATGCTGATGCTTGGAGGGATTGGGGGCAAGAGGAGAAGGGGACGACAGAGGATGAAATGGCTGGATGGCATCACTGACTCGATGGATATGAGTCTGAGTGACCTCCGGGAGTTGGTGATGGACAGGGAGGCCTGGCATGCTGCAGTTCATGGGGTCGCAAGGAGTCGGACATGAGCGACTGATCTGTTCTGATACCTGAATGGTCTAGTGGTTTTCCCTACTTCAATTTAAGTCTGAATTTGGCAATATGGAGTTCATGGTCTGAGCCACAGTCAGCTCCTGGTCTTGTTTTTGCTGACTGTATAGAGCTTCTCCATCTTTGGCTGCAAAGAATATAATTAATCTGATTTCGATGTTGACCATCTGGTAATGTCCATGTATAGAGTCTTCTCTTGTGTTGTTGGAAGAGGGTATTTGCTATGACCAGTGTATTTTCTTAGCAAAACTCTATTAGTCTTTGCCCTGCTTCATTCCGTATTCCAAGGCCAAATTTGCCTGTTACTCCACGTGTGTCTTGACTTCCTACTTTTGCATTCCAGTCCCCTATAATGAAAAGGACATCTTTTTTGGGTGTTAGTTCTAAAAGGTCTTGTAAGTCTTCATAGAACCGTTCAACTTCAGCTTATTCAGCATTACTGGTTGGGGCGTAGACTTGGATTACTGTGACATTGAGTGGTTTGCCTTGGAAACAAACAGAGATCATTCTGTCGTTTTTGAGATTGCATCCAAGTACTGCATTTTGGACTCTTTTGTTGACCATGGTAGTTACTCCATTTCTTCTGAGGGTTTCCTGCCCAAGTAGTAGATATAATGGTCATCTGAGTTAAATTCACCCATTCGAGTCCATTTGAGTTCGCTGATTCCTAGAATGTCGACATTCACTCTTGCCATCTCTTGTTTGACCACTTCCAATTTGCCTTGATTCATGGACCTTGCATTCCAGGTTCCTATGCAATATTGCTCTTTACAGCATTGGACCTTGCTTCTATCACCAGTCACATCCACAGCTGGGTATTTTTTTTTTTTTTTGCTTTGGCTCCATCCCTTCATTCTTTCTGGAGTTATTTCTCCACTGATCTCCAGTAGCATATTGGGCACCTACTGATGGTACCCCACTCCAGTACTCTTGCCTGGAAAATCCCATAGATGGAGGAGCCTGTTAGGCTGCAGTCCATGGGGTTGCTAAGATTCGGACATGATTGAGCGACTTCACTTTCTCTTTTCACTTTCATGCATTGGAGAAGGAAATGGCAACCCACTCCTGTGTTCTTGCCTGGAGAATCCCAGGGACGGGGAAGCCTGGTGGGCTGCTGTTATGGGGTCACACAGAGTCGGACACGGTGAAGTGACTTAGCATAGCATAGCATAGCACTGACTTGAGGAGTTTCTCTTTCAGTATCCTATCATTTTGCCTTTTTGTACTGTTCATGGGGTTCTCAAGGCAAGAATACTGAAGTGGTTTACCATTCCCTTCTCCAGTGGACTACATTCTGTCAGATCTCTCCACCATGACCTGCCCATCTTGGGTTGCCCCACGGGCATGGCTTAGTTTTATTGAGTTAGACAAGGCTGTAGTCCTAGTGTGATTAGATTGACTAGTTTTCTGTGAGTATGGTTTCAGTGTGTTTGCCCTCTGATGCCCTCTTGCAACACCTACAGTCTTACTCTGGTTTCTCTTACCTTGGACGTGGGGTATCTCTTCATGGCTGCTCCAGCAAAGCGCAGCCATTGCTCTTTACCTTGGACGAGGGGTATCTCCTCACTGCTGCCCTTCCTGACCTTCAACATGGAATAGTTCCTCTAGGCCCTCCTGCGCCCTCGCAGCCATGGCTTCCTCAGGGAAGCCCAAACAGCATCTAGGACAAGTTCCAATCAAGCTAAACATAGTACATTTGGATCACATCACTCAGCATCCTGTTAGTAAATGTCCCTTGAATGTGAGTGTGCTCAGTCATTTCTGACTCTTTGGGACCCTATGGACTGTAGCCACCAGGCTTCTTTGTTAGTGGAATTTTCTGGGCAAGAATACTGAAGTGGGTTGCCATTTCCTCTCCAGGATTTCCCTTGCCACCAAGAAAATGAACTCTTAAAATGTGTTAGGTGTTCTTCAACTCTGAGCTTTAGTTAAGTGGCTGTTTATCCACACTGGGACTAGCCCTGTACTTTCCACTTTTTTTTTTTTTTTTTTTTTTAGTTTTTATCCTAGTGTCCTAGAAATCAACATCTTTAGTTCTGGAGTCTTTTTTCAAACAGTAATGCTCCTTTGGGCTGCTGGATTCCTGTAGAGATGGAAAATTTCTTTCAAGACGCTTTTATTCTCCAATGCCCTAACCAAGCTACTGGTGTTGGTTACATAGGTTAACTTCAAATCATCAAAGTCTCACAGGGCCTTGCAAACTCCCTAAATGCACCTACCATTCCATGAAGATCAAACATTATCAGTTTTATCAGTTCTCAATCCCATTGCTTCCTATCTCTCCACATTAACATTATGGTTCTATTGTATAGCACATGGAACTCTGCTCAATGTTATGTGGCAGCCTGGATGGAGGAGAGTTTTGGGGAGAATGAATACATGTGTATATATATATATATGACTAAGTCCCTTTGCTGTTCACCTGAAACTATTGCTACATTGTTAATCAGCTATATCCCTGCACAAAATAAGTTTTTAAAAAATATTATGGTTCAGTAAGACTTTGGTAACCTCTCATGTTAGTCCATACTTTCTTCTCCTTTGATATAGTTGATTGTTACAAGATATGTCAAACAAAGTGTAAACTGAGGCATGAAGAGGCTAAGTAACTAGCTAGGCAATAGATTAAGTGTTGGAATTGAGAGATAGTGTTCCCCATCTCCTCATGTTGGCTGTATGAAAGGTCCAAGAATGGTTCTTAGATATATGTGGAGGAGAAAAGTAAGAATTGAAGGTACAAAGGTACAAAGCATAGTGAATTCATGTATACAAATGACACAACTCAACATCTCATTAATAAATGTCCTTTGTCACCAAGCAAACATATACTCACACACAAGCAACAACAATATGCTCCTTCACTTTGATGGATAGTGTTAAGTCATTTTAAGACTTACTAGGAGATTGTTTCTAGTTAGACAGACAGTAATGCACTGAATGGTCTATAACCAAAGAAAAATAAACCAGAATGTAGAGACTACTCTTCACTCTTGTCATTTATGGAGACAAAAAAAAGATATTGTGGATAATAATAATGGTGGATCCTTTACTAAAAGAGTAGTTTGTCAACTTAATGAGAAAATTATAGATAACTGATTAGTGGTTGATAATAGAATATTCAAATTGCTTATCATTTTTGGAAGTAAAATTATAATTGTATCTTGGTCAACATTTAACATCAAGTGAAATGAACAAACAATGAAATAATGCTTGATTTAAATGAAATAATGTTGATTTAAAATTCAATAAAATAAGCTGGTTTAAAATCCATTATTTAATGATATCTTCCTTTCAGGTAAGACACGGATCTAAACAAATTAATTATCACTAGGTCAATGTGCTCAAATTTTAAAAAATCATTAGTATTACTATTGATAACTTTTACACTTATAATTTTGATACTTTGACACAATATTGCATAGTTTGTGCTACTTTTAAGTAATAAAATTTGTGTTTTAAGGTAGTATTAAGTTCATAAGAAAATTGAGTGTTTCCATATAATCATCTCCATGTATACACAACTTACCACACTATTGACATCCTCATCACTGTGGCTGCTTTTGCTTAGTTGCTCAGTCATGTCTGACTCTTTGTGACCCTGTGGACTGTAGCCCACCAGGCACCTCTGTCCATGGGGATTCTCCAGGCAAGAATACCGGAATGGGTTGCCATGTCCCCCTCCAGGGGATCTTCCCAACCCACGGATCGAACCCAGGTCTCTTGCATTGCAGGCAGATTCTTTACCATCTGAACCACCAAGGAAACCCAAGAATACTGGAGTAGGTAGTCTATCCCTTCTCCAGAGGATCTTCCCTACTCAGGAATCGAACTGGGGTCCCCGAAATGCAGGTACCACCTGAGTTACCAGGGAAGCCCATTGATAGGTTTAGGCAAATGTAAAATGACATGTATCCATTGTATACAGAATAGTTTTACTATCCTAAGATAGTCAAAGTGTATGGACACGAAGTTGTGCATCTTGCTCTCCAGTAGAAAAGAACAGAGATCAATCACAGATCGCTTTCTATGAGCTCAAAAAAAGTCACTAAGCTAGTTTTATCTATGTTTTATAGGTGTAAAAATAGGCTGGTGAGTTCTTTTTGTGTTTAAATACCCTGAAGACAATATCTGATCAATGAGGGTCACTTTCATGCTCTGGGAGAATATCAGGAAATCATCAGATGGATTTCCTGAGACTTATCAAGTCTTGTAGCAAAATTAGCCTTAGGCAAAGAACCTTATATGTTTTCAATAAATAATTATGAATTTGATTTAAGCGGATAGAAAAATCTAGAAATATTGTTTAGTCCATATTAGAATCATTTCTAAGTTTTAAAACTGTAGGTACCTGGGCTCTGCTTCATTAAAATTTCTTATTATGCAGATCTGTAATAGAACTTAGATATATATGGACTTCAACAAATCTGAGCATATATTATGGAAGCAGATGAACTAGGCCAACTTGACCAGATAGAATGCAGATGCTATTTATTAGGGCAGCTTCCGGTCCTGCTCAAGGACTATCACATGGACTATGTAAAGATAGAACCACAATTGACATGTCTCTGATAATGTGACACTACAGAATTAGTAACGGCTTTGAAGTCAATTTGACCTGGATTTTAATCCTAGCTAGGCTATTTACTTAATTTCCTTCCTTATAAAAATACATGTAAATACATATAGGTCTTTGTAATGATTAAATAGTCATGCAGTAATACTGACCCAATACCTGACAAGGACTTCCCTCATAGCTCAGTCAGTAAAGAATCTGCCTGAAATGTAGGAGATGTGGTTCTGATTCCTAGGTGGGGAATATCCCCTGGAGAAGGAAATAGCAACCCATTCCAGTATTCTTGCCTGAAGAATCCCATGGACAAAGGAGCCTGTTGGGCTACGGTCCATGGGGTCACAAGAGTCGGACACGACTGAGTGACTTTTACTAATACCCAACAAAGAGTTAGTGCTGAATAAATATTTCTCTCATGCACTACCTGATCTCTGTACATTCACAATAGGACACATGTAACTGACCACAGCTAAAAACAGTGGCACCTGCCCAATACAAAAAGATGCAAATTCAAATGGTTATATCTAGAGCAATGAACTTGCCCAGATTTATAAAGAGAAATTGGTTGTATTATTTTAGTAAAATGGGTGGTCACTCGATTGCTATGAATAGACTATCCCTAAACAAAAGAGCAGGCTTTCATTTTACAATTCTCTATTGTCAGTATCTGCTACTTTACTGTGTGAAAAAAAAAAAAAATGCATGTATTTGTGAATATAAAGGTGGATGATCTTATGCAGAGAAATACCATTACATTTTTCTCCTTAATCTAGACAGAACATGTCCTGATGCAGACATCATTTTCCTTTATCTATGTTCTTTTATTTTCTGAACTTCATTCTTTCCAGGAGCAGGTTGTGAAGTTTTACTAAATTTTCCCTCTGAAAAAATGATTTTAAACTTGTCAATCCATCAGGCATGATGATTGGGAAATCTTTGGAAGAAGATACCAAATGTACTTACCAGGAAGCTGAAACTATAAAGCAGTGTTTTCTACTTGTCAGTGTAAAAGAGCATGACAAATTCATTGTTGTTCTGACTTCACAGTTGTCAGCTATTCTACATACAGTGGTCACATAAGCGCTATGGTTGTCACAAGCAGTAGAATTGAAAGTATCTTTACAAAAATACCAAACATCACTGCACCACCAGGGAAAGGGAAATTTCCATTATTCCTAGTAAAACAAGGGATATCAAAAGGTCTTTGATTTGTTCTTTATGTGGTCGGACAACTTTGGCAGTGAGCCTAATTGTGTTGTTTTAATAGGTATTCGAGGCAGGTAAGTTTGTTTCTTTTTGTTTTCATCCCACTTTCTAGCTAGTTTTTCTATAAATGCATGCAGTTACTCAGTTTGAAAGATCCTATTGAAGAGCATTGATCAATTATTGAAGTAGAGGACAAAAAAAATACAATTTTCAGAGAGACTGCTACATGTAATGGGCATCCCTGGTGGCTCAGTGGTAAAGAATCTGCCTGCCAATACAGGAGATGTGGTTTGATCCCTGGGTCAGGAAGATCCCTTGGGAAAGGAAATGGCAACCCACTCCAGTATTCTTGCCTGGGAAATTCCATGCACAGAGGAGCCTGGTGGGCTACAGTCCATGAAGTCACAGAAATGTCATGCCCAACATAGCAATAAACAACAACAACCACATGCTATGCATTGTGTAAAATGGTGGGGATATATGTGAAAGTCGCTCAGTTGTGTCCGACTCTTTGCGATCCCATGGATTATCCAGTCCATGGAATTCTCCAGGCCAGAATACTGGAATGGGTAGCCTTTCCCTTCTCCAGGGGATCTTCCCACAACCCAGGGATCGAACTCAGGTCTGCTGCATTGTAGGCAGATTCTTTACCAGCTGAGCCACAAGGGAAGCCCGGGGATACATGGGTGACTACATAAAATCCTCATTTTTAAAATACAATTCCCCCTTTAACAACATAGATTTGAACAGCACAGATTCACTGTATGTTGATTTTTTTTTCCAATACATAGCTTGGAAATTTTCTTTGAGATTTGCAAAAATTTGAAAAAAAAACTTGTAGGTAAACTATATAGTCCAGAAATGTTGAAAAATATAATAAAAAGTTAAGTATGTTATTAATGCATATATATGCATTAACATATATAGACATTATATATATTTATATAATAGATTTATATATTATAAAATATATATAGATACTAGTCTAGTTTATTGTTTGCCACCATAAAATATACAAAAATCTATTGTAAAAAGTCTAAATTTATCAAAACTCACCCACACAAATACAGACACTCACAGATCATATGCAGGCCAGAGAAATGTAAACAAATGTAAAGATGCAGTATTAAATCATAATTGCATAAAATTTCCTGCAGTATGTACTTTACCATGGTAATAATCTCATTGCCACTTCCTGCTGCTATTTTGAGCTCAAGAGTTTTAAGTATCTGTTTAAAATGTCCTGGGACACGATCCATCTCTGAGTGAGCAGTTCCTCTCCCATAAATTGCATATCGAAGTAAAAGAGATTTCTTGTGTTTCTCCCCTGATTTGCATGGTACTTAGCCCAATACCATAAACCTTGAGTAACACCAGAGACCCATATGAAGTCCCACTAGTGATGATGGATGTGCCCCAAAGAAAAGAGAAGGAATGACACTACAAGAAAAAGTTGAAATGCTTGAGGTATACACTTCATTGTACTCATTTTAGGTAAAGGGAATTGCTGGCACAAAGTCACAGAGGTAAGAATGAATGTGGGGTTTGGGGGAGCTGGTGGTTCAATGTGGCTGGAATTTTGAGTGGGGGCAGTCATGACAACAGATGAAGCAGGTAAGTCAGAAAGGAACCAGATCAAGAACAATTTAAATACCACAAAGAAGACTATATTTTACCCTCAGATTTACAAGATATCCATATAAAGGCAATGAACATATTTGCAGAGAAGTTTTGTAGCTGCATGGAAAATAGAATGGGAATATTAAATCCCTTTGGTTAAGTGCTGTAATACTGTTACTCAGCTTTTACTTCCCCGGAGTGATTCCTACAAGTGTTGCAGGAAGAGGATGTTAAATTACACAGAACAGATCATCACTATTTCTGTAACCAAGGACAAAAAAATACAACTCTCAAAAGCAAGCTAGATTCATGTCTGTCTTCAGGGACATTTTTCCCTAGATAAGGACAGCACGGTCACAGCACTCATAGGACAAAAAACCAGGCTGCGTGGGAGGACTTGTGGTGGAAAGGCATTTCAGCAGTTAAAGAGCAGAGTATGCCTTCAGCTGTTTGACCCGGGAATACAGTCCCAGGTGCTGCCAAGAAAAGCCTTCTGGCAGTCTATGGGTAAGACCTCTGCTTACTGCCTCTTACTTCAAAGATGGCCACCATTATCTGCAGCTCACACATCTGCTCCAATTCAGACAAAATCCAGAAGTAAACTAGTCCACTAAATTACAGAAAATTGCTCTTAATATGTTCAAGGCTTTGGGTTTTAGAGGTCCCTGAAAATGATAAAATGTGGCTTGAAGGCACTTAGAAACTACCAGTATGATTCTTACATTTTTAATAAGTTAATACATTTTAACTTCAATAATTATCTTTATACTTAGATATTTGTGTTTTAGAAAAGGAAATGGGCTTATTCCATAGGGTTTTAAAAAACAGACCTAGAATTTGTGGGGGGAAATATAAGGAAACAGGCTTTTATTTCAAAATAATAAAAACATTAAAAAAAATTCAGAGCTTCCTCATTTTAAAAAGCTCTGAGTTTTCTGTGGCTGGAGGTGTTTAGGTGTTCCATCAGTCTAAGAACTGGCTTTAATCTGCAAAGTTTTTTTTTTAATTTTGAATAATTTTTATTTTATTGAGGCAAAGTGAACATATCCATGTAACTAATATTCAGTCAGGAATAAAATATTGTGTGATAAAGATAAAAATGAAAAAAAAATTCTAATGACTTTTCTACACAATTAAATGCATCCGGTGAAAAGCGTGTCTTATCCTGAGGTTATTTTCTTTTTTTTTTTTTTTTTGATGTTTCTACTGGGGAATGATAGTTATAGATCTTAGACTTTCTTAGTTGATGTTTCATTGTCTTTAACTAGACAAGATTAAGTTATTAAGGCAACATTGGCTTCCCTGGATACCTCTTGAAATGCATGTCTTTCATCAGCTATTAAACCTACAGTGTAGCTAACTTCCTATAAGAAATTATGAAAAGGATATTCATTCATTGGATAGATGAAGAATAGAACATTTTAAAAAGTACACTTTTTTTTTTCAACCTGGAAATCAAGCCAATTAAATAAAATTTTATTTCAGGAGCTAAAAGAAACTTTTTTTTTTTTCTGTACTTCTTTGGCTCATTTAAAAAAAATGTTTTTCTATCTGTTTGTTTCTCTGGAAGTGAGTAATTCTAAAGTATACATTTGTTTTTTAATTTTTATTTAACAAATATGTTTTCTTATCTTCACACATTTTAGCATACTCCTCAGTAGCTCAAGGGATGCTAGAATCTTTAATGGTAAGTAACTTATGATTTCATATTATTTAAAAAAGCAACAATTACAAGCAAATTCATTTTTGTCTTGAATAAACTGCACTTCTAACTTTAATTAAGCAAGCATAGTAATTTTATGATTAAAACATCAATTTTATGCTTTTAAATTACTTTAGAGTTGGAAAACATTTTAAATAGCATTGTATATTGTAGTGAAAAATTTTTTCCTGAAAATATTATTAATACAGTAAACTGATTTTCCATGATTCCATCTTGTCCAGAAATTTAGCAATACGAGAAAAGATCATTGCAAATTGATTGCTACTCCCAGAAAAACAACTCAAAATCACATTACTGATGACATGTTGGCTACATTATCTTTGCTTTCAGAAAGATAGGAGTTAAGAGACTGATGGTTGAGCAGAACTGTTTTTACAATCAGGCTGACATGCTTTATCTAGCGGCCTTGATAATGTCCTCATTTTTTAAAACTCTGTTATTATGTGTCTGCTAACGTCCAGGAATACAGTTATGTCCCCTTTGCCAGTTTGCTACACATAAAAAGAAAAATTTACCAATATAAGTCTAGATAACAGATTTATAACTTATGAATCCATTATTTTGCATGATGGCAAAATAGATCAGAATGAGACATCCAGGAAAGGAGGATATTGGACATATGGTAAGTGGTTTAAGCAGATAAGCCACAGTTTTGTACCATGTGCAACTACAGCCTTTGCAGTATTATTTGAAGAGTGACTAAAATACCTGAACAAATGAAAGAAATAGTGACATTTAACTTACTAAATTATGGTTTCAATGTGTCTGCCCTCTGATGCCCTCTCCCAACACCTACCATCTTAATTGGGTTTCTCTTACCTTGGATGTGGGGTATCTCTTCACGGCTGTTTCAGCAAAGTGCAGCCACTGCTCCTTACCTTGGACAAGGGGTAGCTCCTCTCAGCCGCCTCCCCTGACCTCTTGTCAACATTCAGTGGATCATGGAAAAAGCAAGAGAGTTCCAGAAAAATATCTATTTCTGCTTTATTGACTATGCCAAAGCCTTTGACTGTGTGGATCACATTAAACTGTGGAAAATTCTTCAAGAGATGGAAATACCAAACCACCTGACCTGCCTTGTGAGAAACCTGTACGCAGGTCAGGAAACAACAGTAAAAACTGGACATGGAACAAACAGACTGGTTCCAAATAGCAAAAGGAGTATGTATGTCAAGGCTGTATATTGTCACCCTGCTTATTTAACTTCTATGCAGAGTACATCATGAGAAACCCTGGGATGGAAGAAGCACAAACTGGAATCAAGATTGCTGGGAGAAACATCAATAACTTCAGATATGCAGATGACACCACCCTTACGGCAGAAAGTGAAGAGAAACTAAAAAGCCTCTTGATGAAACTGAAAGAGGAGAGTTAAAAAGTTGGCTTAAAGCTCAACATTCAGAAAACAAAGATCATGGCATCTGGTCCCATCACTTCATGGGAAATAGATGGGGAAGCAGTGGAAACAGTGGCTGACTTTATTTTTTGGGGCTCCAAAATCACTGCAGATGGTGACTGCAGCCATGAAATTAAAAGACACTTACTCCTTAGAAGAAAAGTTATGACCAACCTAGGTAGCATGTTCAAAAGCAGAGACATTACTTTGCCAACAAAGGTCTATTAGTCAAGGCTGTGGTCATGTATGGATGTGAGAGCTGGACTGTGAAGAAGGCTGAGCGCTGAAGAATTGATGCTTTTGAACTGTGGTGTTGGAGAAGACTCTTGAGAGTCCCTTGGACTGCAAGAAGATCCAACCAGTCCATTCTGAAGGAGATCAATCCTGGAATTTCTTTAGAAGGAATGATGCTAAAGCTGAAACTCCAGTATTTTGGCCACCTCATGCGAAGAGTTGACTCATTGGAGAAGACTCTGATGCTGGGAGGGATTGAGGGCAGGAGGAGAAGGGGACGACAGAGGATGAGATGGCTGGATGGCATCACTGACTCGATGGATGCGAGTCTGAGTGACCTCCGGGAGCTGGTGATGGACAGGGAGGCCTGGCGTGCTGCGGTTCATGGGGTCGCGGAGAGTCGGACACGACTGAGCGACTGATCTGATCTGATCTGATGGTTCTTCCAGTGGTCATGTATGGATGTGACAGTGGGACTGTGAAGAAAACTGAGCACCGAAGAATTGATGGTTTTGAACTGTGTTGTTGGAGAAAACTCTTGAGAGTCCCTTGGACTGCAAGGAGATCCAACCAGTCCATTCTAAAGGAGATGAGTCCTGGGTGTTCATTGGAAGATCAGATCAGATCAGTCGTTCAGTCATGTTTGACTCTTTGCGATCCCATGAATCGCAGCACGCCAGGCCTCCCTGTCCATCACCAACTCCCGGAGTTCACTGAGACTCACATCCATCGAGTCAGTGATGCCATCCAGCCATCTCATCCTCTATCGTCCCCTTCTCCTCCTGCCCCCAATCCCTCCCAGCATCAGAGTCTTTTCCAATGACTCAACTCTCCGCATGAGGTGGTCAAAGTATTGGAGTTTCAGCTTTAGCATCAGTCCTTCCAATGAACTATGATGCTAAAGCTGAAACTCCAGTACTTTGGCCACCTCATGCAAAGAGTTGACTCGTTGGAGAAGACTCTGATGCTGGGAGGGATTGGGGGCAGGAGGAGGAGAAAGGGATGACAGAGGATGAGATGGCTGGATGGCATCACCCACTAGATGGACATGAATTTGAATGAACTCTGGGAGGTGGTGATGGACAGGGAGGCCTGGTGTGCTGATTCATGGGGTCGCAAAGAGTCGGACACAACTGAGCAACTGAACTGAACTTACTAAATTCTTAGTGAGCCCAGGTTATGTCTTGGATATTATGTAAAATTCTGAAAAGAATACAAGAAAACGCATACCACAAACAATGGGAGAAATGGACTAATTTATTTTTATAATTATGAGCACTTGGGCTTTCCTTGTGGCTCAGCTGGTAAAGAATCTGCCTGCAATGCAGGAGACCTGGGTTCAATCCCTGGGTTGGGAAAATCCCCTGGAGAAGGGAAAAGCTACCCACTCCAGTATTCCGGCCTGGAGAATTCCCTGGATTACAGTCTATAGGGTCACAAAGAGTTGGACACCACTGAGTGACTTTCACTCATATGAGCATTTACCTAGTAGCTCAACTGACAGGCAGTATTTGAAATTGCTGCTTTCTAAATATAACACAATTTTAACTTTTCAAGTGATCAAAGAGAATACAACCTGAAATTAGATGTATCATTTAAAATTATTAAATCATCCAAAATTAAATATTTTAAAATTATTCAATCTTGGAAAGCTTGTAATAAAACTACAGCAATTATACATTATAAGTGGTATTGTAAATTGGCATAAATATGTTTTAAAGATTATCAAGAAATGTCTTTAATGAGTGGTACATTGCAGTACCATTTGAAACATTAATGGACTATTTGTTCCTGAGAATTCATTTTGAAAACATAACTTATTGGGAAAAAGAACTATATTGAAATTAGATGCCCACTGCAGGACAGTTTTAAATGAGATCATTGTTAATGTTGTGAGATGAAGTTACAGAACACTAGTTCAGTGAAATATAATGTGATCATAAACATTTGTTGTGAAAATAATTTAAAAAAGTTTATAGAATAATTTTTATAAGTCAGGGGAAAAAATCTCCATAACAATCGTGATGAAGATATTAGAGTTTCTAAGGTAGTCAGAACTTGAGAGACCACATGAAAGGGAGAAGGGAAATTCATCAAGGTTGGCCCAAATTTTCTGCATGCTGTTTTTCCTCTAAAGGCATTTACCCATTTTCAGTAAAATTCAGGAACCTTAAAGGCCTAGAAGCATGCCAGAGTAGATGCTGCCAAAAAACTGGTGAGTTTCAAGGCAATCTCTTTAGACTGGGAATATAAAATTTGAGTTTGAGACTGCTAAAGCACCTAGATGTGAAAGTACAAGATCTCAGTGAGTGAAAAAGTGCAATAAGTCACCTGATGCATGTGTAACCCTCAAACATTTTCTATTTCAGTTGAAAATGACAAAAACAGAAATAAAGCAGAAAGTTACTGTGAAGTAGAGTAGAACTTTTGGCAGTTTTCTGGTGCTGATAAAAATGGAGTTTAGAAGTCAAGAGGAATAAGGACTTTAAAATATACTGCATGCTGTCAACAGGGACTCCAGGATTATGGGCCAAAAAAGAGAAAGTTGGAGCCTAATACAAACTGAAAACCAGTCTGAACTCTGTTCTGTCCATAAGTAGATGGAGATGCCTTTTGCTGCCTATCAAAGTATAGTGAATACTGGCTATCTCTGCTGCTGCTCCTGCTAAGTCGCTGCAGTTGTGTCTGACTCTGTGCGACCCCATAGACGGCAGCCCACTAGGCTCCTCTGTCCCTGGGATTCTCCAGGCAAGAACACTGGAGTGGGTTGCCATTTCCTTCTCCAGTGCATGAAAGTGAAAAGTGAAAGGGAAGTCGCTCAGTAGTGCCCGACTCTTAGCGACCCCCATGGACTGTAGCCTACCAGGCTCCTCTGTCCATGGGATTTTCCAGGCAAGAGTACTGGAGTGGGGTGCCATTGGCTATCTCTAAAGGGAGGTAACATTATCTCAGCCCACAAATTCTCAGATATAACACCTAGCATTAAACAATGTATTTTTGACACACTAAGAAACAAGATCCAAAGAAAGAAGAAGCAATCCAAGCAAATGCAAATTTTTCAAGGGACTATAAGAAAATCCAGAGTTGTACACATAATGTTCACTATGACCACAATGTTACCAAAATGAAAAAGCCCAAGAAACATGATCAAACATGATCTATTCTCCAGAGAAAAGACAAAATGAAAGCTATCCCCAAGAAGATCTATATTTGAAATTCACTCTCTAATGATTTCATACTAAATGTAAAACTGTGCTCAATGATGAAAAAGAAAATCACCGACTTCTCATTAAAAACAATGGAGTCAAGAAGACAAGTAAATAACATTTTAAAGTGTTAAAAAATTTCAACCCAGAATTCTATATACAGTGAAAATATTATGTGATTTAGGAGGCAAAATGAAGATAATTTTGAAATAATGATAGCTTAGAGAATTTATTGCTGGCAGACCTGTGCTTCAAAGATTGTTTAAAAAAAATGTCCTTCAGATTGAAGAGAAATGATACCAGGTAGGAATTTACCTCATTAGAAGAAAATATGTGCCATCAAAACTTGTTAAATATCTGGATGATTGTAAATATCTTCTTCTAATTACTTTAAAAATACATATACTATTTAAAGCAAAATTATTTTTCTTGTGAAGGTTTTATGTTTGTTAGGCATTTTACATAACTATAATTTAAATGAATGGTGATAAATGGACCATCTTGGAGGTAGGGTTTCTAATTATTATTCTTAAGTAGTACAATATTAACCCTAGCTATACCATTAAATATTATGATGTATATTGAAATATCTTGAGCAATAACCAAAAAACAAAATGACCAGAAAAGTATAACTAAAATACCAATAGAGTTTTTAAAATGTAATCCTAAAACTTCACAGAATCAAAAAGAAGTCAAGAAAGAAGTAATAGATACCAAAAACACAGACTGAGGGATAGTGTCAAAAAGCAAATAAATAAAAGCCTCAGGTCTAATTTCAACCTAAAATTGTCAACCATATTAATAACTGTAGTGAAGTTTCATGTAGCAAGACTCTAATTAAAGGTCAGAGATTGTCAGATTTTAAAAAGAAAAACCAAAATATTTGTTGTCACAGGGATATACTTTAAATAAATAGATGGAAGTTGAAAGCAAATAGAAAAAAATACAAGATGCAAACAACAAGCATAAAAAACTGAGGATCATTTTATTAATATCAGATGAAATGGTCTCCACAATAAAGAATAAAGGATAACAGAGTCACAGAAGAACACTTCATGATAAAAGAGTCAAAACATAAGAACTAAAAGTCAGATATGTGTATGTACCTAATGTCAGAATCTCAAAATACTCAATACAAAGTTGATAAACTTAGAGAGGAAGATAATTAAACATAGTCAAAGACTTTTTCTTTTCTCTTTGGCAATTAATAAAACTAGAGATAAAACTCAGTAAAGGCACAGGTGATCTGAATGGCTCTATCAGCCTTCTTGACCTAATTAATATTTAAACAATCCTATATTCAGCAATCTTAGAATACACATTTTTTCAAGTACACATTGTATATACTTCAATACAGACTATATGTTAAACTATAAAACAAATCTAAATACATTTTTCAACATTCAAATAATACAAAGTAAATTCTCTGACCACAATGGAAACTAGGAGCTGTAAGATAATAGTATGATATCAAGGAAAACATAAAACACTTGGAAATTAAATTACAAACTACTAAATAATTCATAGGTCAGAAAAGAAACTACAAGTGAAATTATTAAATATTTCCAATAAGTGATAAGGAAAATTGAGCTCACTAAAATACATGTGATGAAAATAAACCAGTCCTTAGACAGAAATATGTAGCTTTAAATAGATACATTAGGAAAGAAAGAGATTTAAAATTAATGACTTAGGTTTCCATCTCAAGAAGTTAGAAAAATAGAACAGCTTAAAGCCAGAATACGTAACAAGAATGAAATAAGGAGGATAATAATGGAAATCAATGAAAGAGAAACAAACAATAAAGAAAATTAAAAACAAACTAGGCTTAGCAATATTGATGAAATATTAAACAGAGAAAATGGACTCCCAATATCAAGAATAAAGAGATCGTCATTTTGAATTCCATGGATATTAAAAGGACAATAAGTAATTTTATGACCAAATTAATGCAAGAAATTTCTCCTTAGATAAAAAAATCAATATTTAAAAATATACATAATCCAAATTGATCAAGATAAAACAGAAAAATATGTTTAGCCCTACACATTTTAAAGATGATGAACTTGTTTTCCAAAATCTGTAGGCACTCCAGACTCATATGATGTCTTTCAAAAAATTCTCTCAAATATTTAAAGAAAAAATATCACCAGTCTTAAGTTAGACAAAAAACAGCAGGGAAGATTTACCAAGTTATTGTTACAAAGCCTGATATTACAATGTTATAATTTTAATATTAAAATCTTACGAGTACAAAAAAATTTAATCCCCCTAAATCCTTTAAAGTATTGGAAAAGATATTACCAAAATAATAGCAAATCAAACACAGCATATCAGGAGAATACTACATCAAAATTAAGTAATGTTAATAAGGAAAAATTAATTTTATTTTTACATGCCAGTAGCAAAACATTAGAAAATGAAATTTAAAAAACAATTCACTTCATCATAGCAACAAAAGCTTCTAACTAAGTAGTAAATTAAACAAAAGATAAGTAAGAATTCTATCCTGAAAACTGAAAAACTGAGAAAATTTTAAGAAGTTCTAAATAGACAATTCATGTATTCCACTGATTGGAAAATTTTTAATTATATGCAGAAATGCAAAAGATTGACTCTAAAGCTATATTGAAAAAATACAAAATTTAAGTAGAAGACTTACACTATCTGACTTTAAGATTTACTGCCAATCAAAACAGTGTGGTACTGTATAAGGGTTGATAGAATAAGGAGCTCCCAAATAAATCCTCATTTTCAACAAAGATGCCAAATCAAGTGGAGTAAGGAAAATGTTTCAACTGAAGATTAGCTGTATCAGTTCAGTTGAGTGGCTCAGTCGTGTCCGACCTTTGTGACCCTATGAATCACAGCACGCCAGGCCTCCCTGTCCATCACCAACCCCTGGAGTTCACTCAGACTCTTATCCATCGAGTCAGTGATCCCATCCAGCCATCTCATTCTCTGTTGTCCCCTTCTCCTCCTGCCCCCAATCCCTCCCAGCATCAGAGTCTTCTCCAATGAGTCAACTCTTCGCATGAGGTGGCCAAAGTCCTGGAGTTTCAGCTTTAGCATCAGTCCTTCCAAAGAAATCCCAGGGCTGATCTCCTTCAGAATGGACTGGTTGGATCTCCTTGCAGTCCAAGGGACTCTCAAGAGTCTTCTCCAACACTACAGTTCAAAAGCATCAATTTTTTGGTGCTCAGCTTTCTTCACAGTCCAACTCTCACATCCACACATACATGACCACTGGAAAATATATAAATATGTATTGTGTTTCTGTATGATAGATTTTTACAAGATATCGATATAGTTCATTCTTGTTGTTTAGTCATTAAGTCATGTCCAAATCTTTTGCAATGACACTACCAGGCTCCTCTGTCCATGAGATTTTCAAGGCAAAACTACTGGCATGGATTGCCATTTCCTTCTTCAGGGGATCTTCCTAACCAGGGATCAAACCCACATCTTCCGCATTGACAGGCAGATTCTTTACCATTGAGCCATCAAAGAAATCCATAGGTCCCTGTGCTATACAAGAAACTATCATCTATTTTCTTATATATTCTATGTATGTGTGATACGCTGTGCTTAGTGGCTCAGTCGTGTCCGACTCTGCGTAGTTTATATACATTAATCCTCTACTCCTGATTTATCTCCCCCTTACTCTTTGGTAACCATAAGTTTGTTTTCTATGTCTGTGACTCCTGCCCTGTTTTTTTTTTTTTTATTTTATAGATTCATTTGTACTATTTTTAGATTCCACAAATAACTGATAGCTTGTCATATTTGTCTTTCTCTGTCTTACCTCACTTAGTATGATATTCTCCAGGTCCTTCCATGTTGCTGCAAATGGCAATATCTCATTTATTTTTAGGGTTGAATAATATCTCATCATGTGTGGGATATTATATATATCAGATCAGATCAGATCAGTTGCTCAGTCGTGTCAGACTCTGTGCAACCCCATGAATCATAGCATGTCAGGCCTCCCTGTCCATCACCAACTCCCAGAGGTCACTCAGACTCACATCCATCGAGTCAGTGATGCCATCCAGCCATCTCATCCTCTGTTGTCCCCTTCTCCTCCTGCCCCCAATCCCTCCCAACATCAGAGTCTTCTCCAAAGAGTCAACTCTTCGCATAAGGTGGCCAAAGTACTGGAGTTTCAGCTTTAGCATCATTCCTTCCAAAGAAATCCCAGGGCTAATCTCCTTCAGAATGGACTGGTTGTATCTCCTTGCAGTCCAAGGGACTCTCAAGAGTCCTCTCCAACACCACAGTTCAAAAGCATCAATTCTTCGGCGCTCAGCCTTCTTCACAGTCCAGCTCTCACATCCATACATGACCACAGGAAAGACCATAGACTTGACTAGGGGAACCTTTGTTGGCAAAGTGATGTCTCTGCTTTTGAATATGCTATCTAGGTTGGTCATAACTTTCCTTCCAAGGAGTAAGCGTCTTTTAATTTCATGGCTGCAGTCACCATCTGCAGTGATTTGGGAGCCCAGAAAAATGAAGTCTGACACTGTTTCCACTGTTTCTCCATCTATTTCCCATGTAGTGATGGGACCAGATGCCATGATCTTCGTTTTCTGAATGTTGAGCTTTAAGCCAACCTTTTCACTCTCCACTTTCACTTTCATCAAGAGGCTTTTTAGTTCCTCTTCACTTTCTGCCATAAGGGTAGTATCATCTGCATATCTGAGGTTATTGATATTTCTCCCAGCAATCTTGATTCCAGCTTGTGTTTCTTCCAGTCCAGCATTTCTCATGATGTACTCTGCATATAATTTAAATAAACATGGTGACAATATACAGCCTTGACGTACTCCTTTTCCAATTTGGAACCAGTCTGTTGTTCCATGACCAGTTCTAACTGTTGCTTCCTGACCTGCATACAGATTTCTCAAGAGGCAGGTCAGGTGGTCTGGTATTCCCATCTCTTTCAGAATTTTCCACAGTTTATTGTGATCTACACAGTCAAAGGCTTTGGCATCAGCAATATGTGAACCGTGAACTTCCTGATGTTCAAGCTGGATTTAGAAAAGGCAGAGGAACCAGAGATCAAATTGCTAACATCCGCTGGATCATCGAAAAAGCAAGAGAGTTCCAGAAAAACATCTATTTCTGCTTTATTATATATATATATATATCTCCAACATCTTATATATATATATATATAGCCATGTGTATATATTTGTAAGGCTTCCCCAGACAGCCATTTTGCTTTTTTGCATTTCTTTTCCATGGGGATGGTCCTGGTCCCTGTCTCCTGTACAGTGTCATGAACCTCAGTCCATAGTTCATCAGGCACTCTATCTATCAGATCTAGGTCCTTAAATCTATTTCTCACTTCCACTGTATAATCATAAGGGATTTGATTTAGGTCATACCTGAGTGGTCTAGTGGTTTTCCCTACTTGCTTCAATTTAAGTCTGAATTTGGCAATAAGGAGTTCATGGTCTGAGCCACAGTCAGTTCCTGGTCTTGTTTTGCTGACTGTAAAGAGCTTCTCCATCTTTGGCTGGAATATATATATATTCCAAAGAATATAATCGATCTGATTTTGGTGTTGACCATCTGGTGATGTCCATGTATAGAGTCTTCTCTTGTGCTGTTGGAAGAGGGTGTTTGTTATGACCAGTGCATTTTCTTGGCAAAACTCTAGTTTTTGCCCTGCTTCATGCCGTATTCCAAGGCCAAATTTGCCTGTTACTCCACGTGTGTCTTGACTTCCTACTTTTGCATTCCAGTAGCCTATAATGAAAAGGACATCTTTTTGGGGTGTTAGTTCTAAAAGGTCTTGTAGGTCTTCATAGGACCATTCAACTTCAGCTTCTTCAGAGTTACTGGTTGGGTCATATACTTGGATTACTGTGACATTGAATGGTTTGCCTTGGAAACTAAAAGAGATCATTGTGTCGTTTTTGAGATTGCATCCAAGTACTGCACTTCGGACTCTTATGTTGACCATGATGGCCACTCCATTTCTTCAGAGGGATTCCTGCCTGCAGTAGTAGATATAAAGGTCATCTGAGTTAAATTCACCCATTCCAGTCCATTTGAGTTCGCTGATTCCTAGAATGTTGACATTCACTCTTGCCATCACTTGTTTGACCTCTTCCAATTTTCCTTGATTAATGGACCCGACATTCCAGGTTCCTATGCAATATTGCTGTTTACAGCATTGGACCTTGCTTCTATCACCAGTCACATCCACAGCTGGGTATTCTTTTTGCTTTGGCTCCATCCCTTCATTCTTTCTGGAGTTATTTCTCCACTGATCTCCAGTAGCATATTGGGCCCCTACTGACCTGGGGAGTTTCTCTTTCAGTATCCTATCATTTTGCCTTTGCATACTGTTCATGGGGTTCTCAAGGCAAGAATACTGAAGTGGTTTGCCATTTCCTTCTCCAGTGAATCACATCCTGTCAGATCTCTCCACCATGACCCGCTCATCTTGGATTGCCCCACGGGCATGGCTTAGTTTCATTGAGTTAGACAAGGCTGTGGTACTAGTGTGATTAGATTGACTAGTTTTCTGTGAGTATGGTTTCAGTGTGTTTGCCATCTGATACTCTCTTGCAACACCTACCGTCTCTCAAACTACTGCACAATTGCACTCATCTCATACGCTAGTAAAGTAATGCTCAAAATTCTCCAAGCCAGGCTTCAGCAATATGTGAACCGTGAACTTCCTGATGTTCAACTGGTTTTAGAAAAGGCAGAGGAACCAGAGATCAAATTGCCAACATCTGCTGGATCATCAAAAAAGCAAGAGAGTTCCAGAAAAACATCTATTTCTGCTTTATTGACTATGCCAAAGCTTTGACTGTGTGGATCACATTAAACTGTGGAAAATTCTGAAAGAGATGGGAATACCAGAACACCTGATCTGCCTCTTGAGAAACCTATATGCAGGTCAGGAAGCAACAGTTAGAACTGGACATGGAACAGACTGGTTTCAAATAGGAAAAGGAGTACGCCAAGGCTGTATAGTGTTACCCTGTTTATTTAACTTATATGCAGAGTACATCATGAGAAACGCTGGACTGGAAGAAACACAAACTGAAATCAAGATTGCCGGGAGAAATTTCAATAATCTCAGATATGCAGATGACACCACACTCATGGCAGAAAGTGAAGAGGAACTAAAATGCCTGTTGATGAAGGTGAAAGTGGAGCGTGAAAAATTTGGCTTAAAGCTCAACATTCAGAAAACAAAGATCATGGCATCTGGTCCCATCACTTCATGGGAAATGGATACGGAAACAGTGGAAACAGTGTCAGACTTTATTTTTACGGGCTCCAATATCACTGCAGATGGTGACTACAGCCATGAAATTAAAAGACACTTACTCCTTGGAAGGAAAGTTATGACCAATCTAGATAGCATATTCAAAATCAGAGACATTACTTTGCCAACAAAGGTCCATCTAGTCAAGGCTATGGTTTTTCCTGTGGTCATGTATGGATGTGAGAGTTGGACTGTGAAGAAGGCTGAGCGCCGAAGAATTGATGCTTTTGAAGTGTGGTGTTGGAGAAGACTCTTGAGAGTCCCTTGGACTGTAAAGAAACCCAACAAGTTCATTCTGAAGGAGATCAGCCCTGGGATTTCTTTGGAAGGAATGATGCTAAAGCTGAAACTCCAGTACTTTGGCCACCTCATGCGAAGAGTTGACTCATTGGAGAAGACTCTGATGTTGGGAGGGATTGGGGGCAAGAGGAGAAGGGGACGACAGAGGATGAGATGGCTGGATGGCATCACTGACTCGATGGACATGAGTCTGAGTGAACTTCAGGAATTGGTGATGGACAGGGAGGCCTCGTGTGCCGCGATTCATGGGGTCGCAAAGAGTCGGACACGACTGAGCGACTGACCTGAACTGAACTAATATAATGTTGCAACATGGAAGAGAAAGAATCAAGAATGATACCAGTCTTCAGAAGGGTGATGATTTCATCAAGATAGAAAGTCCAGGTAAGAAGTTAAGTGATAATAGAGTCAATCAGTCAGTTCAGAGCACAGTCGTGTCTGACTCTTTGTGACTCCATGAATCACAGCACACCAGGCCTCCCTGTCCATCACCAACTCCCGGAGTTCACTCAGACTCACCTCCATCGAGTCAGTGATGGACTGACTCAATGGACGTCATCCCATCCAGCCATCTCATCCTCTGTCATCCCCTTCTCCTCCTGCCCCCAATCCCTCCCAGCATCAGAGCCTTCTCCAGTGAGTCAACTCTTCGCATGAGGTGGACAAAGTACTGGAGTTTCAGCTTTAGCATCATTCCTTCCAAAGCAATCCCAGGGCTGATCTCCTTCAGAATGGACTAGTTGGATCTCCTTGCAGTCCAAGGGACTCTCAAGAGTCTTCTCCAACACCACACTTCAAAAGCATCAATTCTTCAGTGCTCAGCCTTCCTCACAGTCCAACTGTTACATCCATACATGACCACTGGAAAAACCATAACCTTGATAGGTGGACCTTTGTTAGCAAAGTAATGGCTCTGCTTTTGAACATGCTATCTAGGTTGGTCATAACTTTCCTTTCAAGGAGTAAGCATCTTTTAATTTCATGGCTGCAGTCACCATCTACAGTGATTTTGGAGCCCAAAAACAAAGTCTGACACTGTTTCCACTATTTTCCCATCTATTCCCATGAAGTGATGGGACCAGTTGCCATGATCTTTGTTTTCTGAATGTTGAGCTTTAAGCCAACTTTTTCACCCTCTTGTTTCATTTTCATCAAGAGGCTTTTTAGTTCCTCTTCACTTTCTGCCATAAGGGTGGTTTCACCTGCATATCTGAGGTTACTGATATTTCTCCTGGCAATCTTGATTTCAGCTTGTGCTTCTTCCATCCCAGTGTTTCTCATGATGTACTTTTCATAGAAGTTAAATAAACAGAGTGACAATATACAGCCTTGACGTACTCCTTGTGCTATTTGGAACCAGTCTGTTGTTCCATGTCCAGTTTTAACTCTTGCTTCCTGACCTGCATATAGGTTTCTCAAGAGGTAGGTCAGGTGGTCTGGTATTACCATCTCTTGAAGAATTTTCCACAGTTGAGCGTGCTGCTAACTGCTAAGTCACTTCAGTCGTGTCTGACTCTGTGAGACCCCATAGATGGCAGTCCACCGGGCTCCCCTGTCCCTGGGATTCTCCAGGCCAGAACACTGGAATGGGTTGCCATTTCCTTCTCCAATGCATGAAAGTGAAAAGTGAAAGGGAAGTCACTATGTGGTGTCCGATTCTTATCGACTCCATGGACTGCAGCTTCTCTGTCCATGGGATTTTCCACGCAAGAGTGCTGGAGTGAGGTGCCATTGCCTTCTCTGACAGTTGAGGGTAGGACTAGATTAATAAGATTAGTTTTGAAGAAGCAGAGTTTGAATTAGCTATAGGACATAAATGTTTAGAGGTCTATCGCACAGTTGGTTATGTTGGCTTCGACTTGGATTTTAGGACACTTGCGGCTTTCCTGCATATAATAATTAGTTGAAATTATGAGATGATATGTGACTGCTTATAGATATTAGAGTAATAAGGTAAGAGCTATGGATTAAACTTTGGAAAATATAAAAATATAAAACATACATATAGAGACCAAAAAGACACATCCGTACAGTACAAGGGAAATCAGGAGATACTCATGCTAAGAAGTCAAGATGGAAGTGTATCAAGAAAAAGGAATTGGTCAATCTGACCAAATGTTGAAAGAAGTAAACTAAGATTAGGAGAGAATAAATACTATATGATATGACCACAATTGAGTTGTTTGTGATATTTACAGAGGAGTTTCATTGCTATGGTGACGACTGTAATCATTCTGTAAAAGGTTGAAGTATGAATGAAACACTCTATTAGATTGTTTTTTCCAAAAGTGAGCACAGCAATATTTCTGATATCAAGTTTTCTTCCAGAATTTTGCTACACCTTAGCACCCCATTCCAGTATTCTTGCCTGGAAAATCCCATGGACGGAGGAGCCTGGTAGGCTGCAGTCCATGGGGTCGTGAAGAGTCGGACACTACTGAGTGACTTCACTTTCACTTTTCACTTTCCTGCATTGGAGAAGGAAATGGCAACACACTCCAGTGTTCTTGCCTGGAGAATCCCAGGGATGGGGGAGCCCAGTGGGCTGCCGTCTATGGAGTCGCAGAGTTGGACACGACTGAAGCGACTTAGCAGCAGCAGCAGCAGCAGCGAGGGTGGAGTCAATTTCTTATTTCTTTGAACTGAGATAGGACTTAATGAGCAGAAATAGCAATGTGACTTCCAAGCTTAGATCATAAAAGAAATAAAGGTTATGCATCTCTTTTTCTTGCCTGTCTGGCTTTCTCTCTACCTTTCTCATTGCTAGTTCTTGAAACTCAACAACTATGTTGTGAGGAAGCTGAGGAGAGACTATATATAGGTATTCTGATCAAAGAACCCAGTTAACTCTTCATTGCTAACATGAGCACTAACTTCTAGAGGGAACAAAACTTTTAATTATTTTTGTCCCCAGCTTTTGAGCTTCCCAGCTGAGACATTTGAATCAGAGAGTGAGCTATATCCATTAAGACATTCTTCAAATGGTGGATTGAATATGCTAGATGTTTTAGGTGAATAAGTTTTAGAAAATATTTTGCATGACCACAATATATAGTAGAGATACAAAGGAAAAGAAATCATGAATTTAAATTATTCTCTGGGAGTCCTTAGATGGAAAGATGAAACGAATATCCATACAAAGATTGAAGATCTAGAATGTTTGGAAATTTTTAATTTTGTCATTAATTAGGGTCATCTAAAGAGAAATCAAGATAGTGGAATAGGAGGACATGGAACTCACCTCCCACCCATAAATGAATCAAAAATACAACTGCATGTGGAACAATCCTCATTGGAAACTAAATGGAAACAATCAGAATGACTCCTATACAGCCAAGACTAAAGGAAAGGGAAGAGAAGGAATCAGATTGAGACCCTGTGGGAGGAGACTCAGAGGAAAAGGGAAATTACATAGACAGAAATCCTACAATGGGGAGTGAGCAGTCCCAGCCACAAATTGGGCACTCCAGTCCTAGGGTCCAATGAATGGAATGCAAACCCCCTTCTCTGGTTAGAGGGCTGGTGGACCTATAATAAGAGGGCTATGGGAAGCCCAGATTTCACTTGTGAGGAGTATGTGAATGTTTACTTGCTCCCAAAGCAGTATGAAAAGAGTGGATTGAAGGTGAAAATGCACAGGTGTCTGACATTTCCCACAGTCACCCTATTCAGCATACACCCTAACCTGAGCTGACGGAAGTCTCCAGCACCACTTGTCTCATGTCACAGCTTCACAAAGGAGCAACAGAGAGCTGCCACGACCAGGGGAAAAAACCCAAAATGTTGTGAGACGGTGAGACAGCTCAAGCCCTAAGTGCCATCTGAATAGAGAGGGGATAACCATTATTGGTGATTGCATAGGCGGTGCATCAGAGGCAGCCCAGACCTGTGACAGTGAGCAGACCACCACAGCCTGCACCCTAGTCCTCTTTGAATACTTATACCTATCCCTCTTGCTCTGCACTGTTCCTCTCTGAGGCAAGGTTTGCTGGTGCTAGGGAGTGGAAGCGCACACACTTAAAGAGAAGTGAGCTAGCTCAGAACCAAGCCTTAGGGCTTCTCCTTGAGTGTCTTGGGATCTGACACTGCCCTCCATAGGGCAGTGGCAGCCATTGAGCAGAAGGGAAACCCTGCCTTACACCTGACCCAGCCCTTCCTTCTTCAACCTCACCTCCACCAGCACATCCTAAAGAAAGACATGGCTTCTGATCATCTCTAATCCAGTTCTCCTATCAAAGCCATTCAGATAGCAAATAGAAAAAAAAAAGAAAACAGTTGAAGAGATCTTGGGGATAATATCAAGCATATCAACATTCACATTATAGGGATCTCTAGAAGGATAAGAGAGAAAGCAGGGAGCTGAAAATGTGTTTAATGAAATCGTGGCTAATAATTTCCCAAGCTTTATAAAAAAGAAAGATATTCAGGTACAGGGAGAACAGAGGATCCCAAACAAGATGAACCCAAACAGACCCACACCAAGACATATAGTAATGAAAATAGCAAGAGTTAATGATTAAGAGAACTCTAATGGCACAAGAAAAAAACAAAACAAAACAAGAATCATACACAAAGGGACCCGCACAAGACTATCAGATGATATTTTTGTAGAAACTTCATAGGTTGGAAGGGTTGTTACACTTAAAGTTTTGAATAGGGAAACCTGTAACCTATTTACACTGCAACACACTTGAGTATTCTTGACTGAAGAATCCCATGGACAGAGGAGCCTGATGGGCTACAGTCCATAGGGTCACAAAGAGTCGGACAAGACTGAAGTGACTTAGCCTGCAGACAGGATACTCTACCCAAGATTGTCATTTGGAATTTCAGGAGAGATAGGGAGCTTTCAGATAAGCAAAAACTAAAAGTCCATCAATACTGAACCAACTCTAAAAGACATATTAAAAGGTTTTCTCTAAATGGAAAAGTCTATGAAAAGAAGTGAGTAACTATAGGAAAGGAAAATCCCACTGGAGAAGACATATATATACAAAAGAGTGAGGATTAACCATTTAAATAAGCTAGTACAAAGATTAAAAGATAAAAAACTTAAAAATCAGTTTTAATTGCAATAATCCATGAACAGATAAGCATGAAGATGTAAAGTGTGATATCAAAAATGTAAAGTGTGGGAGAAGAGAGTAAAAATGAAGATCTTTCAGAATGTGTTTGAACATAAAGGGCTCCCTGTTTACAACAAATAAATACAGTTATAGGTCTATGTCTATGAACACCACAAATTTAAAACCTACTACAGATACATAAAAGCAAGAAAGAAAGGAACTCAAGTGTGCCACTAAAGAAAATCGTGAAACCACGATGGAAGAAATTAAAAATCCAAAAAGAACAGGGAAAATCACAATAACTACAGGATGTTCTCTAAATGAGCTTTGATTTTTAATCCAGATATTATTTGTATTTTGCTTACTTTCCTCTTGAATTTATATAAAGACAAGAGAGAGTTGAATTCCACTTCTTTTTAGTTCCATGACTTCTATTCAAAGGAAATTTAATTGTTATTCAGTATTTTATCGTATTTTAGTCAGTAGATCTAAATCCTAGAAAAAGTGAGAAGAGAAAGAGAGGGTCTTTGCATTTTCATGATAGTTAATGTTGGAAATCTTGAATATAGACTTGGATTTTTCTTGACAATGTTTTGATGTTTTTCCATCCTTTTTAATGAAGTAATGAGTACCTGATGCATTGTAAAGATAACTTTCTTAAGTAGCTAAACTAAGGCGTGAATATTTTCAAGATAACAATTACAGGGTCATGAAATTTAATTATTTTGCTCCTGCAGAAGACAGACTCACAGCAAGCTTCTTGCACAGAGGCAGAAAAACACTTCATTTTCTATTCAAAATGAAGGTGCTGGAATGATTTCAAAATATACACATGGCTAGGGAAAGCATATTTATGCTGTCTGTAGGATGTTCCATTTCATTTTGACAGCAAAACCAGATGCAATCAGATACAATAAGAAATCACTGTAAATTTTCTTCTGACCATCCCTATAATTGCAGAAGTGCTTCAAAGGACGAGGTTCAATTTAGAGATGTGTGTGTACCTGCATGGGAAATACTAAATTATATAAATGTTTATTTTCTGTTTTTCCTATTTAATAGATATATAAAGAAACTTTTCCATGCTTTGTTCTTGATTAGGTAAATGAGTCTATAATCAGTCTTTTTACAGTTAAAGTGAGCAGAAAGAAAAAAATTCCATTAAAATTTGTCCTGCATTATGTTTTGTTTTTCTAGTTTAGCACTGGAAATTTTTCTGTGTTTGATAATCTCTTATGTAGTTATCATTATTGCTAACATTTTTTGTTTCTCTAACCTCAGGGATAAAAGCATACATACCTCATAATTTTTAGCCCATTTTAAAAGAAGTAGATTATTTTCATTATGAACATAGATGAATGAGTTAATCTCACTGAACTTCAGTTTGTTTCTTTGTAACATAAAACAATGATGGATTTTGGTTAAGTTTCAAAGATACTCTGGAGAATGAGATGACAAATAATCTGCCTGCAGTGCAGAAGACTAGCAGTCTATCCCTGGGTTGGGAAGATCCTCTGGAGAAGGGAATGGCTACCCACTCCAGTATTCTAGCCTGGAGAATTCCTGGCAGGCTACAGCCCATGAGGTTGCAAAGAGTCATACACGACTGAGGAACGAACACACACACACCAAAGACACATAATTATTGATGTATAAATCTGTAAGCTATGAATTAACCTCCCAAAAGTCTCTTTTTAGGAAGGCCCTTGTTTAAAGGCTATTTTTATGCTGAAAGAATGGAAAATATTTACAATATTTAAAAATATTTTGAAACTCTAAATTTCTTAGTAGTAAGAAGACATATTCCATTAGTTTCTCATCTTCATCTATAAAAATAAGGATAGTAATAGCCAACTCACAGGACTGTTGTAGGAGTTCAGTGGAAAAAAAAAAATGAATACTAATCCCTAAGAAGAGCACAGGGCATATGGCAAGCACATAGTAAATACTTTGTTATTATCAATATTGTATAACCAAGTCCACAAACAAACATTTGGAGGCAACAGGGACCAGTATGGAAAATAATCTGTTGTTCTCATTACATGAGTTTAGTTGATTTTCTCCAGTGAATATGTCCCAAGATACTGGATATGAACAGAGGCTGATGATTTTTGCCAGCATATATAAGGAAATATTCCTCTTCTTTTGCTTTCTATATACTCCATAAACACATTTTGTGAATTTCCAAAACATGTTATTTGTTATGTGTCAGCCCATTCAGCTTGCATTTGTAAGAAAAATGGATTTTTTGGTTGGAAGAAGACAATTCCTCAAGTAGGAGGCCCAAGAAAGATAAGAACTGTGAGGATAATTTATTTATACAGTGAGATGCTGTTTCCTATGTGCTATACATTGTTCTAAGCACTTTAACAAAATTAACTAATTTAGAAAATCATTATATATGATTGTGTTAGCCTCTATTACTATTTCCCTATTTTTTTGTAGGAAAATTGAGACACGAAGCATTAAGCAACATTTTAAAGATTATACTGCTAATAAATGGAGTTGATTTGAACACATGTTAAGGGCTTCCCTGGTGGCTCAGATGGTAAAGAAACTGCCTGCAATGAGGGAGACCTGGGTTCAATCTCTGGGTCAGGAAGATCCCCTGGAGAAGGGGATGGCAGCCCACTCCAGTATTCTTGCCTGAAGAATTCCATGGACAGAGGAGCCTGGCTGGCTACAGTCCGTGGGATAGCAAAGAGCAAGATACAACTGAGCGACAAACACTTACTTACCTAGTCTATGTCTAGAGCCTGGCTATTAAACACTGCATAGGCTCCTTCTAAGGAGAAGGCAATGGCACCCAACTCCAGTACTCTTGCCTGGAAAATCCCATGGATGGAGGAGCCTGGTAGGCTGCAGTTCATGAGGTCGCCAAGAGTCGGACACAACTGAGCGACTTCACTTTCACTTTTCACTTTCATGCATTGGAGAAGGAAATGGCAACTCACTCCAGTATTCTTGCCTGGAGAATCCCAGGGACAGGGGAGCCTGGTGGGCTGCCATCTATGGGGTCGCACAGAGTCAGACACGACTGACGTGACTTAGCAGCAGCAGCAGCAGGCTCTTTCTAGAAACTTTTGGTGCCCTCTATAATACAGATTTTTTTGTTGTTGCATTCTGGTCACTATTTCACCTTTTAGCTTTTTGCTGTACTGGGCTATTGACTCAGCCTCCATGTAAGAATGTTAACTTTATTCTTATTACTTGGCCAGGCAAGTTTGGTTATTAGAAAACACTCAGGTCTTAGAATGGAAATTTAGGTACTGTTTTCTTTGCTGTGTGAATTCTACTTCTTCCACCATCTTCCATAATACATTACTATTTGTCTGAACTTCATAATGGAGGAACAAAGGCTAAAGAAACTTAAATAGAAATCTTAATTCACAGATTCCCGGAAAACTGATATTCTGGAATTCTTCATAGAAGGATATAAGAAAAATTATTTTACAAACAAATTTTTATTGAAAGATTTTTGGACAGATGATCTCATAATCTCATACCACTAACACTTTGAAGAAAACATTTGGGAAGTGCTTTGTTACTTTAATTCTGAAACAAATTTTCTTATTTTTATGAAAAAGAGATTTTTTTCTATTATTTCAATGAGACAAAAATCTTTTAATTATGAAAAATAAAAAAGAAAATCAATTGTGTTTATATCCACTCTGATTCATTACTATGTTTTCATGCAAAATCTGATTAGATATCTGGAAAATATCTTTGGGAAGCTAACATAAAAGTTAAAACCAGGATGAAATTCATACTCAAGCTAATAGTAAATTAGTGCATCTTTTTTGCAGATTTGTGTCTCATTTCTTAATGGCAGGAAATCTATACATTACTCATTTCTGTATCCCCTTTGCCTAGCAGAGTCCTTTGTATAGAATAGCTCTGAATAGTATGAAACTAGTAAGTATAACAAGCTTTTTCCAGAAAATTCCAAGTAGGAACATCCATTAAGAGTGCCATTAAGACTTATTTTCAGTAACTTTACAATGTCTTTGTAATACAAAAAAATGTACTAAATTCCAAAGAAAATCTTTTTGTTAACCAAATACAGAAAAATACAAATATTCTCACTGATAAGTAGAAAACAACTTCAGAAGATCTGAATAGAAGTATTTAAATTAAGTGTTTTTAGTTTGTCATATCCTATGTTTTCCTAAAGTTACAAATAATTCCTATTCAAAAATGATTTTTATACTAGGTCAATTCTCTCACTGTAGTATGATAATCTTTACACCTGAAAAAATGTTTCTTGATATCCAAGAACTTCTTCAGTTTATGGTGCTCAGTTCTTTATATTGAATTTCTTTAAGCAACATCAAAGATTTCATTAATAAGACATTACATGTCTATTGTGTATTCATTCATTTTAACTCAGCAAAGTTCAATATTTTATAGGTCCTAGAGTTAGCAATCAAAATTCTGATGCCCAATCATGTTAATTTAGACCCTTACAGACAAAATTTCAGGTTTTGTAAAAAATCTGCTTTCTTTTTTTTGGTGGGGAGGGATGCATAGAAAGAGACATAACATTAATTTTATTGATACTATACCATTGTGTAATAACACTATTGCTACTAAAAGTATGGAGAGTCCTGGATATCTTAAAACCACATTAGTTATGTCTAGTGTCTAGGAACTGAGACATTTAGGGCAGTGGCAAGGGAGACAGTACGTGTCAAAAACACATAAGTGGTCCCAAAGTGAATCAACCCAGGCTAACAGTGCTGCTTATGAAAAGTGCTGCTCATCTATATTCACAGGAGGTGAAGATAAAGAACCAGAACATAGGAAGAAAATACCTTCTTCCAGACTCAAATTTGAAGTCTACCTCTGTTGCCTGCTAACAATAGAAGGCCCAAGTACTTCTATTTTAATACCCTGTGTTCAGCATGCTGAATTGTTCTGTTAAATTTAGATATGACTGATAAAAATATAACTCTTCCACAATGATGGAATATTAAATTCATTGAAAATAATGTATCTTGTTATATATTCTTTTCTTATTTCTCTCTCCTCACAGTCATAGTCACGTACCTACCTAGCAGTTTAAGAAATTTTTCTCCTCAAATATTTTTCAGTATATAATTTTCTGACTTAAAAAAATAGGTGATGATGATATACACTCAGAATTTAAATATCTAGCTCTGACCTATGTGTTACCATTTTAACAAAGTCTGTAAAAATTTCAAATGCATGGCAGGTTTTTCTTTATTTCAGTACCAATTATTAGATTCAAAAAATAATTATTGGTTCTATATTTATATCATGAATGCCTCAGGGAAAATGCAAATCTCTTCCAAATGCAACCTAATTCTATAATAAAGATATTTATTTGAGATTTATTCCTTAGAGCCTTTGATTCTTGTAGAGCCTTTTAAAAAATACATGTCATGAACTTTTACATAGAAACTTATAAAATGTCAAAACAATAAATCTAATATTGAATATATGGTTATTTGAATAGTGACTTTAATTATACATTTTAATTCTAGAATTATACTCTCTAATGAGATACACATACCAAAATATCCCTACACATCAGATAAAACTTTATTCTTTTTAGATATAGAATTTAGATTTTATTTTGAAAATAATTAAAAAGTAAAAAATAAAACAATAAAAAAACAAGATAGATACTGTAATTAATCTATACAGATTCTGATATTAAATCAAGAGTTGACAGACATTTAATGAGGCAGCACCAAATGGAAAAGAAAGTCTGCAATAGAAATGGACGTACCTATAATCCAGATATTGTGGTAACAGGACATGGACATAAAATAATCATCATGGATATATTCATAGAAACAGAAATGTCAAGAGAGAGAGGGAACTGGTCTGTGTAAAAAAAGACAAAAGGATCATATGCATGTACTAATGGAAATAAATAACTGAGTAGATTTGATATAGCAACAAATTAGACTTTCAAAGAGAAGAATAGTAAATTAGAGGACAGAGCGATACAAGTTTTCCAAATCAATACACAGAAAAAAGAAATGTTGAAAATACCAAAAGGAATGAAAGAGGCATAGTGAAAAGATTTAATACAAAGTATAACTGGAAAAGGTCAGTTTTCATCCCAATCCCAAAGAAAGGCAATGCCAAGGAGTGCTCAAACTACCGAACAATTGCACTCATCTCACACGCTAGTAAAGTAATGCTCAAAATTCTCCAAGCCAGGCTTCAGCAATATTTGAACCGTGAACTTCCTGATGTTCAAGCTGGTTTTAGAAAAGGCAGAGGAACCAGAGATCAAATTGCCAACATCCGCTGGATCATGGAAAAAGCAAGAGAGTTCCAGAAAAACATCTATTTCTGCTTTATTGACTATGCCAAAGCCTTTGACTGTGTGGATCACAATAAACTATGGAAAATTCTGAAAGAGATGGGAATACCAGACCACCTGATCTGCCTCTTAAGAAACCTGTATGCAGGTCAGGAAGCAACAGTTAGAACTGGTCATGGAACAACAGACTGGTTCCAAATAGGAAAAGGAGTACGTCAAGGCTGCATATTGTCACCATGTTTATTTAACTTATATGCAGAGTACATCATGAGAAATGCTGGACTGGAAGAAACACAAGTTGGAATCAAGATTGCCGGGAGAAATATCAATAACCTCAGATATGCAGATGACACCACTCTTATGGCAGAAAGTGAAGAGGGGCTAAAAAGCCTCTTGATGAAAGTGAAAGTGGAGAGTGAAAAGGTTGGCTTAAAGCTCAACATTCAGACAACGAAGATCATGGCATCTGGTCCCATCACTGCATGGGAAATAGATGGGGAAACAGTGGAAACAGTGTCAGACTTTGTTTTTCTGGGCTCCAAAATCACTGCAGATGGTGACTGCAGCCATGAAATTAAAAGACGCTTACTCCTTGGAAGGAAAGTTATGACCAACCTAGATAGCATATTCAAAAGCAGAGACATTACTTTACCAACAAAGGTTCGCCTAGTCAAGGCTATGGTCTTTCCTGTGGTCATGTATGGATGTGAGAGCTGGACTGTGAAGAAGGCTGAGCGCCGAAGAATAGATGCTTTTGAACTGTGGTGTTGGAGAAGACTCTTGAGAGTCCCTTGGACTGCAAGAAGATCCAACCAGTCCATTCTGAAGGAGATCAGCCCTGGAATTTCTTTGGAAGGAATGATGCTAAAGCTGAAACTCCAGTATTTTGGCCACCTCATGCGAAGAGTTGACTCATTGGAGAAGACTCTGATGCTGGGAGGGATTGAGGGCAGGAGGAGAAGGGGACGACAGAGGATGAGATGGCTGGATGGCATCACTGACTCGATGGATGCGAGTCTGAGTGATCTCCGGGAGCTGGTGATGGACAGGGAGGCCTGGCGTGCTGCGGTTCATGGGGTCGCAAAGAGTCGGACACGACTGAGTGACTGATCTGATCTGATCTGATCTGATAATTGGAATTATGGAGAAGGAGGAAAAAGGAGTTGAGTAAAAATATTATTTGAAAAGATAGTTGATAATTTTCTTAAACTGAAAGTATCAGTCAGTGTGATTCAGTGATTTCTCTGAACCTAAGAGGAAGTAGAATATCACTCCTAGGCACATAACAATAAAATCTACTTCAAAAAAGAAAAGAACATTGAAAACCATAAAAGTATCCAGAGAAAAAGCACATTGTTTTCAAGGGAACATCAATAAAACTGACAGCTAACTCATGAACAGAAACGGTAAAACCAAAGAAAATAAGTTGCATTGTTAAAGTGCTGAGAAGTAGCTGCCAAGCTCAGGTTCTACACAGAGTAAAGGTATTCATTAGTAACTAATGCAAAATAGATCATTTTTAGATAAAGACAGAGATAATTTATTGTCAACAGCCATGCACTTCAAAGAATACTAAAGGGTGCTCTTCAGACAAAAGGAAAACAATCTCAGATGGAATCACAGAAATGAAGAAAGAAATAAAGAGCAGCAGACAGGGTAAATAATCAAAAACACTACTATTAATAGAAATCTGAGTATACTGGTTAGCATCTCACTTTGTAAAGAATCCACTTGCAATGTAGGATACCCCAGTTTGATTCCTAGGTTGGGAAGATTCCCTGGAGAGGCGAAAGCCTACCCACTTTAGTATTCTGGCCTGGAGAATTCCATGGACTATATAGTCCACAGGATCACAAAGGGACAGGACTGAGCAACTTTCACTTTCTAACCAGGAGACAGAACCAAGTCAGTTGTTAGAATAGAGAACCCATGGACTGCAGCCTACCAGGCTCCTCCATCCATGGGATTTTCCAGGCAAGAGTACTGGAGTGGGGTGCCATCACCTTCTCCAAATGTAAAGATTTTTTCACTAGTCAAACAAATCGAACTATTATTAATAAAAAGGAGTAAAAGAAGACTCTAAGCAGATTATTTAACTTCTGGGCAGAGTACATCTGGAGAAGGTGATGGCACCCCACTCCAGTACTCTTGCCTGGAAAATCCCATGGATGGAGGAGCCTGGTAGGCTGCAGTCCATGGGGTCGCTAAGAGTTGGACACAATGGAGCAACTTCACTTTCACTTTTCACTTTCATGCATTGGAGAAGAAAATGGCAACCCACTCCAGTGTTCTTGCCTAGAGAATCCCAGGGACAGGGGAGCCTGGTGGGCTACTGTCAATGGGGTCGCGCAGAGTTGGACACAACTGAAGTGACTTAGCAGCAGCAGCAGAATACATCATGAGAAATGCTGTATTAGATAAAACTCAAGATGGACTCAAAATTGCTGGGAGAAATAGTAACACTTTCAGATATGCAGATGATACCATTCTAATGGCAGAAAGCAAAGAGGAACTAAAGAGCCTCTCGATAACAGTCAAAGAGGACAGTGAAAAATCTGGCTTAAAACAACATTCAAAAAATGAAGATCTTGGCATCTGGCCCCATTACTTCATGGCAAGTAGATGAAGGAAAGTGGAAACAGTGATAGATTCTATTTTCTTGGGCTCCAAAATCACTGTAGACGGCAACTGCAGCCACGAAATTAAGACGCTTGTTCCTTGAAAGAAAAACTATGACAAATCTAGAAAGCATATTAGAAAGCAGAGACCACTTTACTGACAAAGGTCTGTAGAGTCAAAACTATAGTTCAGTAGTCATGTAAGGATGTGAGAGTTGGACCATAAAGAAGGCTGAGCACAAAAGAATTGATGCTTTCACATTGTGGTGTTGGAAAAGACTCTGGAAAGTCCCTTGAAAAGCAAGGAGATCAAACTAGTCAATCTGGAATTAAATCAACCATGAATATTCTCTGAAAAGACTGATGCTAAAGTTGAACTTCCAATATTTTGACCACCTGATGTGAATTGCTGAGTTATTGGAAAAGACCCTGATGCTGGGAAAGACTGAGGGCAAGAGGAGAAGTGTTCGATAGAGGATGAGACGGTTGGATGGCGTCACTGACTCAATGGCCATGAGTATGAGCAAACTGTGGGAGATACTGAAGGACAGGGAAGCCTGGCATGCTGCAGTCCATGAGGTCACAAAGCATCAGACACAACTTAGTGACTAAGCAACAACAAGCAGCCCATAGGCAGCATGGGCAAAAAAACCCAAACAAACGACAATGGAAAATACTCAGCTGTTATTTATAGGCAGAGAGAAAATTAAAACTGAGAACTCAGGATAATCCTTCCCGACTCTCCCCCTGCCTCATCTCAGAGGTGAGACTCAGACTTCTTTAAAGAAGGCATGACTTCCATAGGAGCACACTATCTCAGATGGAGAGAACTTGAGAGTCTCTTGGACTGCAAGGAGATCCAACCAATTTTTCCTAAAGGAAATCAGTCCTGAATATTCATTGGAAGGGCTGATGCTGAAGCTGAAACTCCAATACTTTGGCCACCTGATGTGAAGAGCTAACTCATTTGAAAAGACCCTGATGCTGGGAAAGATTTAGGGCAGGAGGAGAAGGGGACAATAGAGGATGAGATGGTTGGATGGCATCGTGGACTCAATGGACATGAATTTGAGTAAGCTCTGGGAGTTGGTGATGGACAGGAAGGCCTGGCATGCTGCGAACCATGGGGTCAAAAAGAGTTGGACACAACAGAGTGACTGAACTGAACTGCACCTCATAGGGTAAAGAAAAATTCCAGAGGGCACAGGCCAGGAATGGTGTTTAGAAGTGACTGGCTCTGGCTAGAAACTGTGGGCAGGCTGGAGCTGATTTAAGGAAATAGCTCTCCATTTGGGAAACAGTTCCCTGAGGATGTGACCAAAGCTGCTGTGCAAATGCCCACTGGAGCTTCTTAGAAGCAGCCACTGGGGGACTTCACTGGTGGTCCAGTGGTTAAGACTCTGCCCTTTTCTTTCGGTTCAGGGGAGGCACGTTTGATTCCTGGTCCCAGATCTAAGATTCCACATGATTCTAGATATGGCAAAAAAAGCACACAGCCATTGGGTAGGTAGAAATAAAGTCCTGGGTTCAGCCAGGTCTACCATAAAAACACAACAAGAGCTTGTGGGGATGGCCACTGGGATGGGAGGGGAATGTCTGAGGGTTCAGAGAAAAGCAATCTGTGAAGTCTACAGGGCACCCATGCTATATGAAAAGGAGGCCCTTCACACGGAAGAAAAGTGTGTTCTGGCTTCTTTGCCTTCTTTTGTCACTACAGCACTCCAGTATTCTTGCTTCGGAAATCCCTTGGACAGAGGAAACTGACGTGCTACAGTCCATGGGGGTCACAAACAAGTTGGATGCTACTGAGCACTCATGCATAAACCTTGCTTTAGACAGCAGAAGAAATTTTCAGAGGGTTTGGCCTGAGTGTCACAAAGCAGGCGATGAAGGATGGATTTGTAGGTGAGAACAATGACTTGATCCTGGTTCACTGATGATGTGTCTCATGTGGTTTAATATGTATAATTGCAATGCCTGTTAATATTAGCATAAAACCAAGGATTAGGTAATAGCTATTTTCTAGGGTTCTATGTGTATCTAGCACAAGCTGAAATCAAGATCGCTGGGAGAAATATCAATAACCTCATATATGCAGATGACACCACCCTTATGGCAGAAAGCGAAGAATTAAAGAGCCTCTGAATGAAAGTAAAAGAGGAGAGTGAAAAAGTTGGCTTAAAACTCAACATTCAGAAAACTAAGATCATCGTATCTGGTCCCATCACTTCATGGCAAATAGATGGGGAAACAATGAAAACACACAGAGACTGTTTTTTTGGGCTCCAAAATCATTGCAGATGGTGACTGCATCCAGGAAATTAAAAGATGCTTACTTCTTGGAAGAAAAGCTACGGCCAACCTAGACAGCATATTAAAAAGCAAAGACATTACTTTGCTGACAAAGATCCATCTAGTCAAAGCTATGGTTTTTCAAGTAGTCATGTAAGGATGTGAGAGTTGGGCTATAAAGAAAGCTAAGTGCTGAAGAATTGATGCTTTTGAACTGTGGTGTTGGAGAAGACTCTTGAGAGTCCCTTGGACTGCAAGGAGATCAAACCACTCCATCCTAAAGGAAATCAGTCCTGAATATTCATTGGAAGGACTGATGCTGAAGCTGAAGCTCCCATACTTTGGCCATCTGATGTGAAAACTGACTCATTGGAAGACTCTGATGCTGGGAAAGATTGAAGGCAGGAGGAGAAGGGGACAATAGATGATGAGATGGTTGGATGGCATCACTGACTCAATGGACATGAGTTAGAGCAAGCTCCAGGAGTTGGTGAAGGACAGGGAAGCCTTGCGTGTTGCAGTCCATGGGGTTGCAAAGAGTCAGACAGGACTGAAGGACTGAACTGAACTGAAGCATATGTACAAATGGAAAATATACCAATTTAATGTAGACTATGTCAAGTCAAAGATATTTGATGATCTCTCTAAGGAATCTATTAAAAGAATAGTGAAAGACAATATGATTAATACTCTCAATAGGGAAACAAATAGAATCATGAAACATGCTTGATTCAACAAATAGAATATGAAAAAGGGAATAGAAAAAATGATGATGCAAAGAATAATAAGGTTGATAAAATGCAAATCAGTATGGATATAAGCTAAATTCACAGAGTAAAAAAAAAAGAGTTTAAAACTTGAATAAAAAAATACAAAGACAGATTAAGACTAAAAGTAAAATAGTAAAATAAGAAAACTGTAAGTAGAAAAAAAGCCAGAAAAACTACACAACAGACAGCTCAGACTTGGGGATCGTCATGAAATGGTACCAGGAAAAAAAGTTAATTTGACAGAAACCTAATAATACTCCATTGTTCAGGTACTTTAATGGACTGGAACCTGGTGGTCTGGAGTCGATGATAAGAAAGTAAAGGAGAGAGAAAGAGGCTGATGTTCCTTGGTTTACGCAGAAAACCAATAAAGTCCCTGACACGGGGCTTACTCTGTTCACGAAGGCCTCAGGCGCCCTCTCGATGGGGTGAAGGCACAGAGCACTTTCTCAAGAGGGTCTTAGAAGCCCAGGCAGGAAAGTGAATCCAAAGGGCCCCTGAGCTCCAGAGAATTAGCCTGAAAGAGAGAGAGAGAAAGAGAGAGAAGGAGAAAGAGATAGAGGAAGATATGGGGACCAAAGCTCTGATGGAGCAAAGGTGTTTTATTCAGCATAGTGTGAGTATTTATATGTCTTACAAGGCAGCTATTTTCAACAGAGATAAAATTAAAACTTACAAGTTATCAAGGAAACATGAGGTCATCCATATGAAAGAGAGAGGGTTGTAAATAATCACTTTTACCTTATGGTTCATAGAAAGGAAGAGGGTCGTAAATAGTTACTTATTACGGTATGGAAAAACTAACAAAGGAAATGCATGCGTTCCTAAGCCCCCAGGGGGTAGCTTGCTGCTCCACTTAATTCCTGAAATTCAGGAATTAATAAGGGACAGAGGTTCATGACAGATCCAAAACAGCACACAGGAAGCCTGTTAAATGCTTCCTGACAGTCCATAATATATGAAATTTTATAATGTAATTCACTATATATATAAAATATATTATATATATATATTATTCTGTGGATATTATATATAATAATCCACAGAATACTCTGGCAGGATTACAGGAGAAATAATTATAGCTAGAGAATTTATCATACCTTCATCACTGAGAAAAAAACACAGACTAAAATTTAGTAAAGAATAGAAGATTTAGACATCATGATTAACAAAATGTCCTAATTTACATGTTCAAGCACGGCATCAACAAATTTGGAAAACATTTTATATTCAAGTACACATGGAACATTTACCAAAATTGACCGATTATTATGCCATAAAGCAAACCTTATCATGATTCAGACAATTTGATGACCACGGAGAGCTTAAGCTAGTATTCAGTAATTAAAAAAAAAAAAAAACTAGAAAGTTCACAAATGTTTGAAATTATGTCACACACTTGTAAATAACCCATAGGTTATTTCAAAATGAATATTAAAATATATCTTGAATAAATTATATTAAAATATTAAAATACTACTTATCAAAATGTGGGGAGCAGATAAAGTGACATGTTTAGATATAAATTCATAAATTAAAATACAGAAATGCTGAAAATTAACAATTATAATCACATATTTTAAAAACCTATAAGAAAGAACAGCAAATTATTCCCAAAATACAGAAATAAGGAAATAATGATAGTATGAGCAGAATAAAGGCATATTGTAAAATAAAGGCAGACATGCAATTAAGAAGGGCAGAAAATAAAAAAGTTGATTGTTAAAGCAAATTAAATTGTTTGTTCCTCATCAAGACTGACCAAAAAAGAAAAATAGAGAGAATGAACAAAAAAACAATTTCAGGAATAAAATGAAGGACATAATCACATATCCTATAGATATTACACAAGTTATAAGAGAATATTATGACAACTAAGCCAACAAAATTAAAATATAAATAAAATGGAAATATATAGAAAAGATTTAACAAAAGAAGTAAAAATCTTAATGATCTTATGTTCATTAAAGACATGTAATCCATATCTAAAACTTTCCCACAAAGAAAACTCCAGATCCAGATTTCCTTAACAGTAAATGAAATCAATTTTTTCATTTGTAATGTAGCACACTTATACAACTCTTTCAGAGGGCAGAAAAAGTGGTCACATTTCCCAAAATGTTTTATAATGTCAGTATTATGTTGAGAAAAAGAGTTGAAAATTGCATTACTAAGAAAAACAGATTTTAAAACAATTGCAAAATGCTAAACATAGTATCACCAAATGTAATTTAACAATATATAAAAAGGACTCCTCATCATGACTAAGTGGAATTACCCCCAAGAATGCATGTTTGATTTTGCATTAGACAATCAATCCAAGTAATTCACCATATTAGAAAAATTAAGGAGAGAAATCACATGATCATGTTAATAAATATAGCAAAATAACTTGATAACATGCAAAACTCATGATGAAAAACCATTGGCAACTAAGAATAGGTTGGAATGTTCTTAACTTAATAATTGATAAAAATATCTTTGGCAAAAAATGATATTTAATGATGATTTATCAAGTTTCTTGTGTATAGAAATAAAATAGGATGACAAAGTACTACCACAAATTTTATTTAATGTTGACCTGAAAAACAGGCTATTCTAATAAGGTAAGAAACATATAAAAAGTATAAAGTTTAAAAAGAAAGTAGTAAACTTTCATAATTCATAAAAGATTTGATTATGGATATAGAAGATCCAAAATGAACTACAAATAAACTATTAGAATTAGTGAACGAACTTAGCCAGTTCACCAGATACAAAGTCAAAATAAATCATTTGCATTCTAATCACTATCAATAAATTAGAAAATGGAACAGAAAAAAAATCTTTGAAAATGGTTATTAAAATTTCATTTGACTGAGAATAAACCTAAAGCAGATGCTTTCCAGGTGGCTCAGTGGCTCAGATGGTAAGGCGTCTGTCTACAATGCGGGAGACCTGGGTTCGATCCCTGGGTTGGGAAGATCCTCTGCAGAAGGAAATGGCAACCCGCTCCAGTACTCTTGCCTAGAAAATCCCATGGACGAAGGAGCCTGGTGTCCATGGGGTTGCAAAGAGAGGACACGACTGAATGACTTCACTTTCACTTTCTTTCAGTGGTAAAGAATCCGCCTGCCAGTGTAGAAGCCGTAGGAGATACAAGTTTGATCCCTGGGTCAGGGATCTTCTGGAGGAGGAAATGGCAACCCATTTCAGGATTCTTGCCTGGGAAATTTCATGGACAGAGGAGCCTGGTGGGTGACAGTGCATGGGGTCACAGAGTCAGACAGAACATGCATTGGCACACTCAATGTTATAAAGATGCTATTTCTTACCAATGAATCTATCAATTCAGTACAGTCTATCAATTCAGTACAATCTCAAAATTCCAAGAGATTTTTCTGGTTTGTTTGGTTGGTTGCTTGGTTTGGGGAGAGGGCAAGAAAGAGGGGTAGAAAGTGACAAGCAAATTTAAAAATGTTTATGGAAATCTAAAAGGGCAAGAATAGTGAAAACAATAAATTAGAATAAACAAAATGCTGCTTTAGGCAGAAACAGTAAGAAATCTCAGATATAATATAAAAAAGAGGAAGACAAACACAGAAGGGTACGTATATGTTTTTCTAGTCATATAAAATACAAAAAAATAGACAAAATTAAAAACTAATTGATGTTGATAGAAGTAAAAATATCTTTTTCTTAAAGATAGTTAATGTTTGGTTGGAGGCTTTAGTAAGAAAAAGAAAAGAAAAGAACAAAGCTGACTGAAGACTTGTGCAACAAAACAAATAGATGATGACAGATAATCAGATAGTCCAAAAACAAACCCATGTCTAGGGGTCATTTAACAACAAAGGTAATAGAGCAATGCGCTGAGAAAAGATGGTGTTTTAAATAACTGATGTTGTGTTGATATGTGTAATTACCAGAAAAACATGCACTTTCACCTCTAATTCTCACATATAAATACAATTTTTACCTACTTTGTAGATATAAATGTGAAATTGATAACTATCAATCTTCTAGAAGATAACATAAGAGAATATCATTATGGCTTTGAGATGCAAAATTTTTTAAAAATTAGGAAATACAGAACATCTATTATAAAGGAAAAGATGGAAGTTAAACTTTCTCAAAATAAAAAAATCTGTTCATCAAAAATTTCTTTAATAGAGTGAAAACCTCAACCACACAGTAGATAACAATATTTAAAATACAGATAGTTTTACAAAGGACTCACATCCAGAGGATACACAAAATTTATATTAAGTCATAAAAAAGACAGGTGGCACAACAGAAATATTAGCAAAAATTTTGAACAAAAAGAATATATCAAATTGACTATATTAAAAGATGGGTTTCCCAGGTGACTCAGTGGTAAAGAATCCATCTGCCAATGCTGGAGATTTGGGTTCAATCTCTGGATCAGGAAGTTCCCCTGGAGGAGGAAGTGGCAACCCACTCTAGTATTCTTGCCTGGGAAATCCCATGGACAGAGGACCCTTGTGGGCTACCATCCATGGGGTTACAGAAGAGGTGGACATGACTTAGCGACTGAACAATAACAACAATATTAAAAGGTGTTGAATGTCATTCAGTTCATTCAGTTTAGTCACTCAGTCATGTCCAACTCTTTGCAACCCCATGGATGGTAGCCTGCCAGCTCCTCTCTCCATGGGATTCTCCAGGCAAGGATACTGTAGTGGGTTGTCATTTCCTTCTCCAGGGAATCTTCCCAACCCAGGAACAGAACCCTGGTCTCCTGCATTGTAGGCAAATCCTTTACCAACTGAGCTTCAAGGGAAACCCAAGGATATTTATTAATTATGCGAATAAGGAATTGATTCTAGAAAGATTCAACAACTTCCTTGTCAGTGGCAGAGTTGAGATTTAAACTGAGGTCTGCTGACTTTAGAAGACATGCTCTAAATCACTCTATGGTACCTTCTCAAATATGTTAAATTATAATGCACACATTGAAGGAAACAGCTACAGGCTTAAGTTCTGTCTTAGTAGCAAAGATACAAATGAAAAGTGTGATAAAATATTTAGACTAGAATGATCAAATACCACTTGGGACATAATTGCTGCAATCAAGTTATGAAAGAAACCCTGCAACATTGGCAGAATTACCCTTTTGACTCTGTAGAACTCTAGTCTGAAAGAGTGTGCCAATGGTTGTCTAAAATATCAGCTGGTCACAAGCACCAACCAAAAGGGTTCAGAATCATGACAAGCAGGTTAATTAGAGGATTAGTGAATCCTCTTAAAAAGAAAGATTCAGTGACTATTAATGAAACATTCTCAGATAACACAGGGACAGACTAAGGTAGATTGCTTTCATGTTCTTAGAGCACCTATTCATTTTCCACATGGTCAAGAGAGTAGCAGTGTTTTAATGGAAAGTCAGGAAATAAAGAACATGGCTTGAAAATCTTAAAGTCTTAAAAAAAAAAAAAAAAAAACTCTACAACCATAAAAATCACCCTGACCCATTTAGTAAAATTAATAAAACTTTTTATCTGATTCTTAGACTTTGAATAAAATGCAATATATCTGCATCTCGAACTTTCTCTAATACTTTCAGTGACCACATATAGTGAAGTCAAAACCCCCAGGGTTTTTGGCAAACAGCACAAATTTGCTGAAGCAAGCATAATATTTCCTCAAAACTTGCTATTTTATCTTAAAATTTCATTCTTATTTTGCAGTCTATTTTACAATATACCTATATTTGACTTGAATTGAAATCATGTTTCACATTATTTGGAATAAAATTGGTCTTCTAGGAAGCTTTGTCAAGCCATTTCATACTTACATACCTTCATGGTATGAAAAAAATAGTGTAAGTGTTTGTCACTCAATTGTGTCTGACTCTTTGCTACCCCATGGATTGAAGTCCTCTGTCCATGAAATTCTCCAGGCAAGAATACTGCAGCAGGTAGCCATTCCCTTCTTCAGGGGATCTTTCGGGCCCAGGGACTGAACCTTGGTCTTCTGCACTGCAGGTGGATTCTTTACCATCTGAGTTACCATCTGAAGACATTTCCATGGTATAAGCCCATGTAAATCTGAGAAAAAGACTTTAAAATAAGTAAAAGCATGAAAGTAAGAGACAAATTTTAAAGCTATTAACTGGAAAAGCCTGTGAACCTATTATTTGCCATCTTTATCATTATTTTTTATCAGATGATCACTACTTTGGTAAGAAAATGAGCTAGGAAGCAATATGTAGTTATCTTTTCCAAAGGAGATCTGCTTTAGTGGGTATATGCAGTTTGATGAGGGCTGACTGCATGCTTCAGGGTTAGGCCATCCTGGGGTTTCTGTCCTGCTTCCCTTCCCAGGGATTAGCACCAATCCAACCCTAACAACTAGGTTCCTGATAATATGCGTTTCTGCTGATTAAAAACTGTTTCAACAAATCACTGAACACAGAGTTTTTGTGAAAACCCAGGAAGTCAGACATTACTTGACAATTTAATTGCGTACATACCTGCCATGAATTATTTACCTACCTATTGATCAATAGGTCCTGGATATTCATTGGAAGGACTGATGCTGAAGCTGAAACTTTAATATTTTGGCCACTTGATGCGAAGAACTGACTCATTTGAAAAGACCCTGATGCTGGGAAAGATTGAAGGCAGGAGAATGGGATGACAGAGGATTAGATGGTTGGGTGACATCACGGACTCTATGGACATGAGTTGACTAAGCTCTGGGAATGGGACAAGGAAGTCTGGCTTTCTGCAGTCCTTGGGGTTGCAGAGTTGGACACAACTGAGCGATTGAACTGAACTGAACTATTATAAGAAAAAGAGAAACTAAAAATCTACTTACATGTGAGTCAATAGTCCTTCCAATACATGATTTGTGAAAAGAGAACTAGATGATTAGTAAATCAATTACATGTTGATTTAGGGTCTTTTTTCTAGCCTGGAGCTCAGTAAAAACAAGAGATTATTTTGCAATATGAAATGGGTAGTGCCTTATGACTTATGGGCATTTCAAGTCTTTAACTGCCCGGAAGAAAGCATTTTAAATATTTAGTGACTCTGTTACTACTTCCACTGAAAATTTAAAATAGTCCACTGGACAAAAGGAAAAAAAGTGTTAGATCAGAAAGTCCTATGCACAACAGTTCATAATTTAAGATCATACTGTCATCAGATGGTCCTGGTACAACTTTCAACCTCATCATTTACTGGCTGTGTGAATTTGGAGAAATAACTTTGTCTGAGAGTCTTGGTTTCCTCGTTTGCAAAACGGAGACCATATATCCCTCACATGGTTTTTCTAAAGATCAAATATGATAATGTTTGTAAAATGCTTGGGGCCCGTGTGTTTGTATATGATAAGTAGGGAATGCAATCTATTGTTATAAACATAGGTACAGGAGACATATAGACTAGGACTTCAGTCCAGGCTCTTCTATTTCCTAGATGTGTCATCTTAGGCACATTTCTTGAACTTTCTGAGTCTCAGTTTCCTTATTTCTAAAACAGAAATAATAAAACCTGCATCCTGAATCAATAGATAGTATAGTGCCTGACATGCAAGCAGTTCATAAAAGAAGCTGACGTGATACACGTGAAGGCTCAGTCGTGTCCAACTGCAGCCCATCAGGCTACTCTGCCCATGGAATTTTCCAGACAAGAATACTGTAGTGGGTTGCCATTTCCTACTCCAGGGAGTCTTCTCCACCCAGGGATTGAATCTGCATGTCATGCCTCTCCTGCATTGACAGGCAGATTCTTTTCCACTGGACTACCTGGGAAGCCCTAAATGAAGCTACTTGTATTATATTCTGAATTTTTCCCCAAATTTTATGAATTTGCATACATTTTAATAGAATGTGACTAGCAAATATATTCATTCTGCTATTGAGTATGCCTAATTATTATTGAATTTTAACACACATCTATTATAATAACTTAGCATTGAAAAGAGTGTGGACAAGAATGTCAAGCTACTGTCAATGCAGTAGCTAATCGTGAGTAATTGTTTTGGGCCAGGCTCCCATGCAAAGTGCTCTAGGGAGCTGGTAGAGAACATGGAGAGGTAACATAGGTGCTTGCCTCCATGGAGCTAATGATGCATTGTATGAAATAAGCCATGGCTGTATATAAATAAGAGAGAAAGTTTATTATAGTGAATGATCTCATAGAAAATAAAAAAATTTGATCTGACTTAGAGAATAAGGGATAGCTTAATGGGGCAGTAGCATTTAAGTGAGGCATTGAAAGTTAGCAGAATGTTATAAAACAGTGAAAGTTGGTTCAGTGGATCCTAAGTGGAAGAGACAATGAGAGCAAGAAGCAAATGAAAGAAACTATAGACACACACACACACGCACACACACATAAGCTCTTCAAACTTCAGAAATAAGGAATTGGTGATTCTCATATGTCAACCATTGATCATTATTTGTGCTTGAATAATGGTAATCTATCTTTTGGCCCAAAGATTAATTGTCTTCTGGAATCTTTAGGTGGTCCCGGTTTAGTCTTGTTTGGAGCCCAGTGTGATGTATTTTTGTGTGTAAGTGAGAACTGGAGCTGAAAAAGGAAGTAAATGTTATGGGAGGCTTACTGCAGACTAAGGGATTTTAGCCTTTAAAAATAGGTAGCATGGAGTTTTTGAGGTATTTTTTGCCAAAAATATGGAAAAAATGGATTTTTATTCAACATAAAAAAATACTACTCTACTTTTATGCATCCGGTATTGTACTAGACCATAGGAATACAAAGCAAACTAAGACCTAAACCTTATATTCATTGTGCTTACAGTAACAATAACAATAATAGGAATGTGTAGAAGTGTCAGAGACTTCATTGATCAAGAGAAACCATTAATTATACTGGAAATATGTGTGTGTATGTGTATGGGGGAGTTTAAAAGACAACAGTGATCAGGTGATGAGGTAAAATAGGACATACTAGGTAGTGAGCAAGTATATGCAAGAGAATTTAAGTGATGATCAATGGGTTGCATTATAAGAACCACTAGGGCCATATTTCTAAAGTTTGAAGAGCTTGTGTGTGTGTGTGTGTGTACATGTATGTGTGTGGTGTGCACACATGTGAATATCCATCTGCATGTGGGGACATATGAATATTCACATATATTGGGGAAGTTCAGCAAATGTGTGAGAGAGGAGACTGGGGAGTGTTTGAGAATCCATACTGTGCACTGACTTATATAAACTGAATTCAAGAATTATAAAATTTTAACTTCATAGGTAGCACAACATCTTGGTTAAGAGCATACCTTCAGGAGTCAGATTGCTTAATTCAGTAAATCCAGTTCTAGCACTTATTGCCTTTGTGATTTTAAGTTACTTAACCTTTATTTATTCCAGTTCTCATCTATAACATGGATGTAATAACAGTACCAGTTTCATAAAGTACATATGTAGATTAATGGTTTAATAATTTTATTTGTTAGATGAAAAAAAATTAGATAATTTGTACTTGAATATAGAAAATCTACCATCCTCTGCAGAAGTGAATGACTATCTGCTCCAGTATTCTTGCCTGGAGACTTCCATGGACAGAAGGGCCTGGAGGCCTACAGTGCACAGGGTTAAAAAGAGTCTGACATGACTTGGCAACTAACACAAACACACACACACACACACACACCAGGTTGGTAGAATAAGTAATTTGACTTAATCATTGATATTGACCTGCCTAGCAAAAACAGTTATGAACAGCAGAGAGATGGTCAGCAAAGACAGAGTCCAGAGAAGCAGTGAGGATTGACCTTTATTGGTTGTTGAAGTTGGCAGAATCCCAGTAAGAGGAGGATCCATGCAACCCACTCTGAAACAAATGGCTGTGCTTGGGTGTATTGAAAGTCTCTAGACTTTTATTTTCTAAACATATCTCTGAATTAGAAGAAACTTGTTGGGAAAACAAATCAACAAAAATAAATGCTGTGGAAGACACATTCTAGAGACTGCGGGAGGCACTCAATTGAGATGATGGGAGAATGTAGAAGCTATTCTTATGGCAATAGCAGCAGCAGTAGTTCCAGCAATGCCCATTTCAGGTAGTGCCTCTAGAAATGGCAGAGGTAAGTGAGAGCCACTGCACTCCTGTTAAATAACAGAGATGGCAGCTTGAGGAATATTAACTATGTGTGAACTCTTAGATTCCTGAAAAGTGATGATGATTTCCTACAGTTCTTAATCTGAGTGTAATAACACAAACCATTTTGTTCCTTCAAAATTTCACTATTTTTATATCTAATACCCTGAATTACATTTTTGATACTTCAAAAACCTTGAGCTGTTTCTGTTTTTCCTGATTTGATCCTTGATCTAGGACTAATTATTTTAGACTTTGGGTAGTCAGGATTTCTGTGTTTTATCCCACTTTCTCAAGTAGTCGCTATGAAGAAGGACTTCTTGAGAGGCTGAATAGCCACTACACTGGGAATGTTAAAGAGTTTTATATTGGTTATAGAGTTACAATATAATTTGAATTCAGCCTTGTCATGTCTATAATATTAATGCAATGACTAAAGAAGTGGAACCTTAACAATGAGGAAAATTCAGGAAATCACCCCTGAATATTCATTTGAAGGACTGATGCTGAGGCTGAAGTTCCAATACTTGGGCCACCTGATGTGAAGAGCCAACTCAGTACAAAAGACTCTGATGCTGGGAAAGATAGAAGACAGGAGGAGAAGGGGATGACAGAGGATGAGATGGTTGGATGGCATCACCAACTCAACGGTCATGAGATTGAACAAACTTCGGGAGATGGTGAAAGACAGGGAAGCCTGGCATGTTGCAGTCCATGGGGTCAGAAAGAGTCAGACATGACTTAGTGACTTGAAAACAACATTAATGAGAATAGTTGCACTGTGGTGGATTTGGATGAATCTGAGAACCTTGAGTGAAAAAGTTGGCTTAAAGCTCAACATTCAGAAAACGAAGATCATGGCATCCGGTCCCATTACTTCATGGGAAATAGATGGGGAACAGTGGAAACAGTGTCAGACTTTATTTTTCCGGGCTCCAAAATCCCTACAGATGGTGACTGCAGCCATGAAATTAAAAGACACTTACTCCTTGGAAGGAAAGTTATGACCAACCTATATAGCATATTCAAAAGCAGAGACATTACTTTGCCAACAAAGGTTCGTCTAGTCAAGGCTATGGTTTTTCCTGTGGTCATGTATGGATGTGAGAGTTGGACTGTGAAGAAGTCTGAGCGCTGAAGAATTGATGCTTTTGAACTGTGGTGTTGGAGAAGACTCTTGAGAGTCCCTTGGACTGCAAGGAGATCCAACCAGTCCATTCTGAAGATCAGCCCTGGGATTTCTTTGGAAGGAATGATGCTAAAGCTGAAACTCCAGTACTTTGTCCACCTCATGCGAGGAGTTGACTCATTGGAGAAGACTCTGATGCTGGGAGGGATTGGGGGCAAGAGAAGAAGGGGACAACAGAGGATGAGATGGCTGGATGGCATCACTGACTCGATGGATGTGAGTCTGAGTGAACTCTGGGAGTTGGTGAAGGACAGGGAGGCCTGGCTTGCTGCGATTCATGGGATCGCAAAGAGTTGGACATGACTGAGCGATTGATCTGATCTGATCTGAGAAACTTGAACTTCTATATTACCATGAGCTTCCCTTGAAGATAGGGGTATCCCTTTATTTCTATTTAAAGAAAGTAGGCATCTCTTGCTTGAAGAACATCAATGATCTTTTTTAACAATGTCTTTTTTTTTTTTTTTATTTTCCATCCCACTAACCTCCATTTCTATTTGACTAGAATCAAAAACCCCTGGTATATGCCAGTGGAATGAGAGCAAAATATTAGTATGGAGGAAATGCTCACCCATTATTAAGTATTGTGAGATTTTTATTTCCATCAGAGACTGGGAAATATGTTTGAGAATGTATGTTATACTAGATACAGAAGGATGGAATCACATTACACTGGGATGGTTTTACTGATGTGGCTGCATTTAACCAACTATTATGAACTGAACTTCCCTCTCCCCCAGTGTCTCAGAGTACAACTATATTTCAAGATAAACTCTTTAAAGATATAAAGTTATATGAGATCATTGGGTAGATTCTAGTCCATGTAACCACAGTTGAAGGTAGAACCTTCAAGGAAGTGACTGAGTTCAAATGAGGCCATTAGGGCCAGGGTCTAAGTCAGTATGACTGGTGTCTTTGTAAGAAGGAGAGACATGAGGGATGAACATGAAAAGGACATATGAGGGACACATTGAGAAGGCCATCTGCAGGCCAAGGAGAGAATTCTCAGAACCAAATCTGTCAACAGCTTGATCTTAAGACTTCTGGTCTCCAAAACTATAAGGAATAAATTCTGGTTATTTAAACCACCTTCAGTTCAGTTCAGTTACTCAGTTGTGTCTAACATTTTGTGACCCCATGGAATGCAGTATGCTGACCTTTCTTGTCCATCACCAACTATTGGAGCTTGCTCTAACTCATGTCTATTGAGTTGGTGTTGTCATCCAACCATCTCATCCTCTGTCATTCCTTTCTCCTCCTGTCTTCAATCTTTACCAGCATCAGGGGCTTTTCCAGTGAGTCAGTTCTTCGCATCAAGTGGGCAAAGTATTGGACATTCAGCTTTAGCATCAGTCCTTCCAATGAATATTCAGGACTGATTTCCTTTAATATGGACTTGTTGGATCTCCTTGCAGTCCAAGGGACTCTCAAGAGTCTTATCCAACACCACAGTTTAAAAATATCAATTCTTTGGCACTTAGCTTTCTTTATAGTCCAACTCTCACATCCATATATGACTACTGGAAAAACCATAGCTTTGACTAGACAGACCTTTGTTGTAAAGTAATGTCTCTGCTTTTTAATATGCTGTCTAGGTTGGTCATAGGTGGCTCAGATGGAAAAGCATCTGCCTGCAATGCGAGAGACCTGGGTTTGATCCCTGGGTTGGGAAGATCTCCTGGAGAAGGAAATGGAAACCCACTCCAGTATTCCTGCCTGGAGAATCCCACAGACAGAGGAGCATGGTAGGCTAACAAACAGTCCATGGGGTCACAAAGAGTTGGACGTGACTGAGTGACTTCACTTTTCTTCGGAGGAGCAAGCATCTTTTAATTTCGTGGCTGTAGTCACCATCTGCAGTGATTTTGGAGCCAAAGAAAATAAAGTCTGTCACTGTTTCCGTTGTTTCACTATCTATTTACCATGAAGTGATGGAATAAGCCACTGTTATCTGTGGTCTTTTTGTCATGGCACCCCTGGCCAACAGTGATATTCACTAGAAGCCAGAGGTGGATCAAGCAGTTCATTTGATTGATTTCAAACCTTTGAACTCATTTGATACCTCAACTCAGTGAAGGCTAACATTCAATATTAGAATTTACTTGGAATAATGGAAAATGGTGGTGTTCAAGGGGTGCAAATGAGAATCACCTGTAAGCCTTGTTAAAACAGATTACTGGACCCCACTCCTCACATTTCTGATTTAGTAAGTCTAGGTTGAGGGAAGAATATTTGCATTTTTAGCACTTTCCCAAGAGGTCCAGAGATCACAATTTGAGAATCACAAAGGCAAGAACACAGGTCCTCTCTGCACCAAGAAACTTCTCAATACCTTGGTAAAGGGAGCACTATCATCCATTAAAAGCTTCCAAGTGGGTTTCCTTGAAAATCAGGAATAAATGATTGTAAAACAGGGGTGCTAATAAGATGCTGGAGAGGCGAAGACCTGGTGATGATACTTAAAACACCAGATACAAGATAGAATGAGTTAACAGATGGCAAAGCCAGAGGACAAATAAAATATTTGACCCATACAGTTTTGGTGGTGGCTAAGTTTTCACTTGTTCCTTGGAATGGAAGAGATGAGTAGCCTACTAAAATATTACTTGATCTAAATAACATAAAAATAAAATTCTGGGTCTGGCAGCTAGAACTATAACTTGAATTGTCACAAAAGTTTTTTTCTAATTCCTAGATCAAGAGTCACTTTATTTAAGGGGGAGGGCAAGTTCTCTTGCACTGTCACAAGCAGTACTGTAAATCTTCAAAATTTTACTAAAGGAAATGGAGGGAAATAGACTTGGGGAAGATTTTTAAACAATGGCTCAGATTTGACACTAATCCTCAGAGACCTAAGACAACACTGTGCTCCAATAATTCAACTAGAGGCTTGTACAGGTCAGACACTAAATTAAATTTTGGTTTTAGACTTTCACAAAATAAGCACCAATGACTAGGCAGACATAATCAGTTACTGAAAGTGCAGTTGAAATGACATTTTTTGGCAACCCATACAGTAAGGTCTGTTTTTAGGAATGGCCAAGTAGAAGCCACTGAAATGTCAATAACAACAAAAATAGAAAATCAAATGTAATACTGCATTTGGGGACATTTCAGAAAACATTTTAGCAAACAGTTTCACTATCAAAGATTTGAAAGATGCAACGTAGTGTTTCTTAGAGCATCTTCACTTAATTTGCTTTTTTTATTTTGAATGAGACCAGTGGATCCTAGAGAAAGACTGTGCATTGTCACAAACCTAACCAGGTGGTTACTCCAAAAACTGCAGCTTCTATTACAGATTGATCTCTTAATTGAAATAAATAAGCATAGTCTCTGGCTTTTGGTATAGTTATCAAGCTGAAAAAAAAATCTTTTTTTATACTGTTTACTAAGAGCCATGATAAATATTTTTATTTCATTTGACAATGATAACTGTATACCTTTACTGTGTTAACCCAGGGCTATGTCAGCCCTCGGTTCTCTTGACATAATGTTGATCATTCTGCCTTTACACAAATATTGCACTAGTCCTCTGGGCTGATGACATTATGCTATTTGGACACTACAGCAAGAAGTGTTCTAACTGACTTTGTAAGATTCAAAAATCCCAGTGCAAGAGATACATTCACGAAAACTAAGGGGCAGTTAATAAAGATTCTTTGACTATAGCTGATCTGGGACATGAAAACGTGGAAATTTTTGAATTGAAAAATTGAAATCCAGTCTATATACAACCTACTACTAAGGAAGAGGCACAAAGCTTGTTGAACTTATTTTGATTTTAGAAACAATACATAACCACACTTATGGATGGTTCTCTGATTCATTTACTAAATAAACCATAAACATTGCTGTTTGGAGAGGTGTCTAGAGTAAAAGGAAAATTTACAACAAACCCAGTATGTAATTAAGCTTTTCTCCTCTTGGTCCATATGGCCCAATATATTAGATGATGCTGAAAGTATGTAGGATTGATAGAGGTCCTAGTGATACATATCTAGATGGGGTGAATCACGATGTTTAGGGAATAAAGTCCCAAGTCCTCCTTAGAAAATAACTATGCTCTTTTAGAAGAACAGCACCTTTTCCTTACTACTGGCAGCAAGTAATGTCCAAATCCCAGACTATGAGACAGAAAGTGACAAATGAACTTGGGTGAACTCTGGGAGATGATGAAGAACAGAGGACACTGGTGTGCCACAGTTCATGGGTTCACAAAGAGTCGGACATGACTTAGCAATTGAACAACAACGTCTGAATTCTAGACTATGAGACAGGAAGTGACAAAATTGGGCTCATCTGATCCATCAAGCCAGTGAATATGTACGTCAAGTAGAAGTGAAAAATAAAAGGTTGGGCTTGATCAGGTATTGAGGGCTCAAGAAAATTGCATGGTCTTGGATTATTAGAGTAACTATATTGTTACTTTCCTTCAACTCATTTTTGTGACCACATAGAGCAGAGGTTGAAAATCTTTCTTTTTGTAAAGGGCTAGATAGTAAATATTTTAGGCTTTGTAGGCCTTATGATTGTGATCACACCTACTAAGCTCTGCCATTATAGAGTATAAGTAAAGGAATGAGACTCTGTTCACATAAAACTTTATAAAAGCATGAATTATACCTTGATTTGACCCATGAGTCATAGTTTACAACCCCTGTTATACAGAATTCCTTACAGTTAGTTTATTGAAGGAGGGAAATACTATGCCTGCACCTAGTAACCACTTGGTACGATATGCTGGGATCAGTCACAAGAGAACTATTGCATTACAAGGTGTACCCAAGGAAAGTCCTGAATGATAGAAGAGTAAGGAATTCTCTCAAAGAACAGAAATTCAAAGTGTATCTAACTGACACTTTATTAGAGAGATGATGGGACTACAATGTATGTATCTACACTGGTTTGTGGAACATAGCTAACAGTTTGGCCAGGTAGTTATGACTTGGAGAGAAAGAAGTTTAGCAAAGTGTTAAGAGAATGATGTATAGATGAGGTATGGAAATAGATAGCTTACCATCAGATCAGATCAGATCAGTCGCTCAGTCGTGTCCGACTCTTTGCGACCCCATGAACCGCAGCACGCCAGGCCTCCCTGTCCATCACCAGCTCCCGGAGGTCACTCAGACTCGCATCCATCGAGTCAGTGATGCCATCCAGCCATCTCATCCTCTGTCGTCCCCTTCTCCTCCTGCCCTCAATCCCTCCCAGCATCAGAGTCTTCTCCAATGAGTCAACTCTTCGCATGGGGTGGCCAAAATACTGGAGTTTCAGCTTTAGCATCATTCCTTCTAAAGAAATTCCAGGGTTGATCTCCTTCAGAATGGACTGGTTGGATCTCCTTGCAGTCCAAGGGACTCTCAAGAGTCTTCTCCAACACCACAGTTCAAAAGCATCAATTCTTCAGCTCTCAGACTTCTTCACAGTCCAGCTCTCACATCCATACATGACCACAGGAAAGACCATAGCCTTGACTAGGTGAACCTTTGTTGGCAAAGTGATGTCTCTGCTTTTGAATATGCTATCTAGGTTGGTCATAACTTTTCTTCCAAGGAGTAAGCGTCTTTTAATTTCATGGCTGCAGTCACCATCTGCAGTGATTTTGGAGCCAAGAAAAAGAAAGTCTGACACTGTTTCCACTGTTTCCCCATCTATTTCCCATGAAGTAATGGGACCGGATGCCATGATCTTCATTTTCTGAATGTTGAGCTTTAAGCCAACTTTTTCACTCTCCACTTTCACTTTCATCAAGAGGCTTTTTAGTTCCTCTTCACTTTCTGCCATAAGGGTGGTGTCATCTGCATATCTGAGGCTATTGATATTTCTCCCAGCAATCTTGATTCCAACTTGTGTTTCTTCCAGTCCAGCATTTCTCATGATGTACTCTGCATATAAGTTAAATAATAGTGGGCTAAATTGTGTCCTGCAAAAAGATATGTCCAAATCTAAGTCCCTGATACTTCAGAATATGACCTTATTTGGAAATAGATAATAGTCTCTATAAATACAATTAAGATTCTTGAGATAATGTCACCCTGAATTTAGAGTGGTCTCTAAATCCAATGACCAGTATCCTTATAAGGCAAAGAAGAAGAAGATCTGAGACACAGAGATACATAAGGAAGAATATCAGGTAAATAGAGAGGCAGAGATTAGAATTTTTGCTAAATGTTGCTGGCAGCCATCAGAAGTAGGAGAAAGGCAAGAAATAGATTTTCCTTAAGGCCTCCAGCAGGAATCAACCCTGCTAACCTTGATTTCAGACTTTTGGCCTCCAGCACTATGAGAGGATAAATGTCTATTGTGTTATGCCATCCAGTTTGTGATGTTTCAGCAATGCTACCAGGATCCCCGTCAAAAGGGGCAGGCCCCCGCAGAAGTAGGAAACTTATTTATTATTTTGCTTAATGAAAAAGTGGACTTGGCATCAAGGGTCAAAGGCTATGTTCATTCTCAGTCACCAAGACTGATATGACTGTTTCGCATGCAGTGTTCCCAGCCTGTCAACAATGAGATCAGTGTTGAGTATATAGAACACAGTACCATTTTGGGATGAGATCAAGCCACCCAGCAGCAGACTCATTATACTGAACCCTTTTCCTCACAGACTGAGCAGTGATTTATCTACACTTCTTGATATGAATAATGCCTTTCATACTTGCAATGCTTTCACATGTGAACTCATAGAATGCCTAGTTTAGGGTCACAATATTCCACAAAATAGTACTCCTGACCAAATAATGAACTTTGTATCTAGATAAATATAGTATTTGGGCTTCCCTTGTGGCTCAGCTGGTAAAGAATCCACCTCCAATGCAAGAGACCTGGGTTCAATCCCTGGGTTGGGAAGATACCCTGGAGAAGGGAATAGCTACTCTCTCCAGTATTCTGGCCTGGAGAATTCCATGGACTGTATTGAATGGACATGACTGAGTGACTTCTACTTTCAAATACAGTAATAGCTTAAAACTGTAGAATTTATTGCTTTTCCATTAACTTGTTGCAGATGACCTTATAAGATGAAAGGATGGCCTCTAACTAATCAGTTACAATGCCCCATGGGAGGCAAAACTTTGTGAGGTTAAGGTGCTATTCTATAAGATTGGGAATGTCTGAGACATGCTGGTTCTTCTTCCATGGCCATAACTGGACTTCAAAAAAAACAGAGTTGACAAAGGAGGTAGAAGAATTAAAGTTGGCCAAAATTCTGTGAGGTGGGATAGCATGTATTGAGAAGGGTAAAATTTGATTTTAGCACATTTGTTCACAGGAAATTTCACAGGAATGCTTGTCTTTAAAACAAATAATCTTGTTTTTCCATAGGTGGATAGCTAAAGTAATCAAACACTTTAAAAAATTAGCATAATGGGGCAGAACAGGAGTACTATTCTTACCAGCAGATATAAATCCCCTTTAATGTAAATGTATAGGTATTCCAATATTAATAGTTATGTGAAAGTAACAGGCTGTTCTATTTTAGTTAAGCAATGAATTATTGGAAAATATTGTATTAGAAACCCTCTGTTCCAATGATAGATTTTCAGTGTTTCTACTCCAACCCCTGGTACCACTATTCTTTTCATAGTTAAATTTTAATTGTTGATGGTTTTCTATTTCCTTCCCTTGATACTATTTTTTTATGTTAGCCCACTGTCATAAAATTGGAGTTGGCATATTTTATTTTCTGGTTTTATGTTTAATTTTTGTTGTGCACTCTATCCTCATTATTACAAATGTAGCTTATCTCTGTTCTTTAGACAATGATAGCTCAGATAGAGAATGATGAAGCACACACATTACCCACTGTAAATATCACTTTCAAAAAGTCATTGTGTTACATTGAACATCAAAGTACTTCTAATCACAACTATAAATCTTAAGAATATGATTAGAATATACAAGACAGAGATAATGAGTTCCATAATATGCCTAGAATTGGAACATAATGAAACTTTCAATTTGTAAACTTATAAAACCTAAACATTCTGGTATCATATAGTAGAATTTCAAGCCAATGAGCAATGCCATGTTTAAGTGATGCTTTAAAAATAAATATGTTGCATACTGCCTTGTATAGGCATAACTCAGATACATTAGTTTCTATTCCAGACCACTATAATAAAGCAGCTGTTGCAGTAAAGGTAGTCACACAAATATTTTGGTTTTATAGTGCATTTAAAAGTTTGGTTTATACTATTCTGTGGTCTATTAAGTGTGCAATAGCATATGTCTAGAAAAAGTATATATAGCTCAATTAAAGACACTTTATTGCTAAAAAATATGTTAACCATCATCTGAATCTTCACCTAGTCATAATCTTTTTGTCAGGAGTGTCTTGCCTCAATGTTAATGGCTGTTGACCAATTAGGGATTTGGTTGCTGAGTGTTGGGGTGGTTGTGACAGTTTCTTAAAATAAGGCAATGAAGTTTGCCATATTGATTGACTTTTCCTTTCATGAACAATTTCTCTGAAGCATGTAATGTTGTTTGACAGTATTTTATGCACAGAACATCTTTCAAAATTGGAGTTAGTCCCCCCAAACTCTTCCACTGCCTTATCAACTAAGTTCACATACTGTTCTAAATCCTTTTGTGTCATTTCAACAATCTTCATCGCATCTTCATCAAGAGTAGTTTCCATCTCTTTGTTCACGACTAAAGTAACTTATGCAGGAACTACTTTCTTTGTCCATCCTTAAGAGGCAACTCCTCATCTATTCAAGTTTTATTACAGCAATTCAGTTACATCTTCAGGCTCCATTTTAAATTCTAATTTTCTTGCAATTAATATTTCTATTACATTTGAGTTCCTTCCTCCACTGGAATCTTGAACCTCTCAAAAGTCATCCATGAGGGTTGGAATCTTCTTCCAAAGTCCTGTTAATGTTTATATTTTGACCTCTTCCCATGAATTATAAATGTTCTTAACTACAGTCCAAGGGGTTCTGAAGAGTCAGACATGACTGAGTGACTAACACTTTGATGCATATAGAATAATGAATCCTTTTCAAAAGGTGTTTAGTTTACTTTGCTCAGATTCATCAGAGGAATCACTATGGCAGCTGTAGACTTACAAAATGTATTTCTTAAAATAATAAAGCTTGAAATTGCTTCTTGATACATGAGTTACAGAATAGATGTGTTAGCAGGCATAAAAACAACATAAATCTCATTGTACATCTCCATCAGAGCTCATGAGTGGCCAGGTGCACTGTCAATAAGCAGTGATATTTTGAAAAGAATCTCTTTCTGAGCAGTGGGCTCAAAATTTTTAGCAAACCAAGTTGTAAATAGATGTCTTGTCATTCAGATTTTGTTGATATGTATGATATGCCTCTTGAGAAATCTGTATGCAGGTCAGGAAGCAACAGTTAGAACTGGTCATGGAACAACAGACTGGTTCCAAATAGGAAAAGGAGTACATCAAGGCTGCATATTGTCACCATGTTTATTTAACTTATATGCAGAGTACATAATGAGAAATGCTGGACTGGAAGAAACAGAAGTTGGAATCAAGATTGCTGGGAGAAATATCAATAACCTCAGATATGCAGATGACACCACTCTTATGGCAGAAAGGGAAGAGGAACTCAAAAGCCTCTTGATGAAAGTGAAAGTGGAGAGTGAAAAGGTTGGCTTAAAGCTCAACATTCAGAAAACGAAGATCATGGCATCTGGTCCCATCACTACATGGGAAATACATGGACAAACAGTGGAAACAGTGACAGAATTTATTTTTCTGGGCTACAAAATCACTGCAGATGGTGACTGTAGCCATGAAATTAAAAGACGCTTACTCCTTGGAAGGAAAGTTATGACCAACCTAGATAGCATATTCAAAAGCAGAGACATTACTTTACCAACAAAGGTTCGCCTAGTCAAGGCTATGGTCTTTCCTGTGGTCATGTATGGATGTGAGAGCTGGACTGTGAAGAAGGCTGAGCGCCGAAGAATTGATGCTTTTGAACTGTGGTGTTGGAGAAGACTCTTGAGAGTCCCTTGGACTGCAAAGAGATCCAACCAGTCCATTCTGAAGGAGATCAGCCCTGGGATTTCTTTGGAAGGAATGATGCTAAAGCTGAAACTCCAGTATTTTGGCCACCTCATGGGAAGAGTTGACTCATTGGAGAAGACTCTGATGCTGGGGGGGATTGAGGGCAGGAGGAGAAGGGGACGACAGAGGATGAGATGGCTGGATGGCATCACTGACTTGATGGATGTGAGTCTGAGTGACCTCCGGGAGCTGGTGATGGACAGGGAGGCCTGGTGTGCTGCGGTTCATGGGGTCGCAAAGAGTCGGACATGACTGAGCGACTGATCTGATCTGATCTGATGGTACATAGAGTAAATTTAGCATAATTCTTAAGGGCCCAAGGATTTTCAGAATGGTAAATTAACATTTTCTTCATATTAAAGTTACCAGCTGCCTAACCCCTAACAAGACAAAGACAAGTCAGCTTGTCCTTTGATCTCTGAAGCCAAGCCTTAGCTACTCCTCTCTAACTACAAAATTTCTAAATGACATGTGTGCATGCTAAGTCATTTTAGTCATATCTGACTCTTTGAGACCCTATGGACTGTAGCCTGCCAGATGCCCCTGTCCATGGGATTCTCCAGGCAATAATACTGGAGTGGGATGCCATTTCCTCCTCCAGAGGATCTTCCAGACTGGGGAAGGAACTCATGTTTCCTGGATTGGCAGGTAGATTCTTTACCACTTAGCAATCAGGAAAGCCCAGTAAGGCTTTTTAATCTACATTAATATATATATATATATATATATATATATATATATATATATATACACACATTTTTTTTGAGGTTCGACCTTCATCAATTATCTTACTTTCTGCATCACTTGCTGTAGCTTCTACATCATCACCTGTTTCTTTACCTTGAATTTTTATGTTACAGAGATAGTTGCTTTCCTTAAACCTCATGAACCAACCTCTGATAGCTTCAAACTTTTCTTCTATGGTTTTCTTACATATCCCAGCCTTCAGAGAATTGAAGAGAGTTAGGGCTTTGCTCTAACTTAGGCTTTGATTCAAAGAAAGATTGTGACTGGTTTATTCTACTATCTAGGTCACCAAAACTTTCTCTTTATCAGCAGTAAAGCTGTTTCACTTTCTTATCACTTGTTTGTTCACTGGAGGAGCAATTTGAATTTTCTTCAAGAAAGTTGCATTCACAACCTGGTTAACTGTCTAGCATAAGAGATAAAGTTTTTGGCATATCTCAACTTCCACTTGCCTTCCTCACCAAACATAGCTATTTTTAGCTTTTGATTTAAAGTGAAAGACATGTCATTCTTCCTTTCACTTGAACACTTAGAGACCATCGTATGGTTCAACTGGCCTAATTTCAATATTGTTGTGTCTCAGGGATTAAGGAGGCCTGAAGAGAGGGAGAGAGAGATAGGGGAATGGCTGGTTGGTAGAGCAGTCAAAACACACACAAAATTTATTGATTAAGATTGTAGCTCCTCAAAACAATTCCAAAAGTAACATCGGAGGTCACTGATCACAGATATCATAACAAATTTAGAAATATTGCAAGAATTACCAAAATGAGACACAGAGACTAGAAGTGAGCAAATGCTGTTATAAAAATGGTGCTGATAGATCTGCTTCAGGCAGGGTTGCCACAAACTGTCAATTTGTGAAAAACACAGTATTTGTGAAGTACAATAAAGTGAAGCACAATAAAATGAAGTACGCTTATACAGTGATGCATCAACTGGATAGAAAACTCCTTTAATGAGAATCAAGTACCTGAAATAAAAATGCATCAGTCATGTAAATAGAGCTGCCTAAAATTTTACCATCCATCCAAAATCTCTCAGTGCCCAAATATAGATGTTCAGCCCCCAGCTGAACATAAAGAGTGTAATTTTTTGAAAGCCAGGATAACATTTGTATTAAAAATCTCCTTTATTTATTTATTTATTTTGCATTTTTCTCTTTGAAAATCCTGGAGGACAATCCTCAGCAACTGAAGTGCTTAATACCAGGTAATCCAGTGATAAAGAATCTGCCTGCCAATGCAGGAGATGCAGGTTCGATCCCTGGTTCAGGAAGATCCCTTGGAGGAGGAAACAGCAACCCACTCTAGTATTCTTGCCTGGAAAATTCCATGGACAGAGGATCCTGGTGAGTCCATGGGGTCACAAAGAGTTGGACACAACTGAGAACACACACAGGTACACAAACACACACAAGACACTTATTATAATTAACAGGTCTTATAGTTGGTGATCCAAGCTTATACATTGACTGGTTCCTATAACTAAACTTCAATCATGATGCATTACCTTATTTAAGTAATCACCTTTTAACTCTAGTTTCCTCCAAATTTGTTAATATAAAATGGTTAGCATATTCTTTGGAACACAGTAGAAACCTTACTCAGTGAACGACAGGTGCTTTGTCCATTACTCCTCATATCTCTCTGCAGTTAATAAATTATCCTGAAGAATAGTTCTCTGATGGTTCTAAGACAGAAATAATGTTAGTGAGCAGTGCATTTGGAAAAGAAGAAAGCCATGATTTACCCATCTCTTGATCTTTTATTATGTTTGGTGTATGGGATAAAAGTGAGATGAGTATATGGCCATGACTATACATTAGGTAGGGAATGTCTTTCTTGAACCCAGCTGAATCTTGGGAGGAACTGTTAAGTCGAGGTTGTCCCATGTTCCAATGCCTGCTTAAGCTCTGAAGGCTTGTTTAAACTCAGTGGCCTAGGGAAAAGAGAGAAACCTGGTTACAAATCAGTCAAGTCACATTAGTGAGCATTTTTCTCAGATTGGTCAGTGGGAACAAAGAGTGTTGCTAATCACTATGAGAAAATAATGGAAATTTGGAGAGTCTATGTTTGGCCTTGTCATAAAAATAAATAAATAAAGTGGTCTTCTGGGAGCCTTAACTAAGTCATACAGGGAAGAATGGTTCTTTGCAGTAAACCATTTCCTGGAATACAAAACAGTAATGGAATTTCTTAACCTTTGTTGTTTTCCAGGAGCACGGGCCTCAAGTAAAGTTCAGCACTCTCAGTCCTTTAAGTGAATATCTCAGCAGTATCTCCTCTAAGTGAAACAGTAAACTATTGGCAATAATACTAGTCCTTTTTTGCACGTCACTTTATTTTGCAAAACTATGGATTATCTGTTCGCATGGCCAAATGAATTGCACCAGTTCCAGCATCCAGGAAATGTTTGTGGTCCTTAGAGAATTCCACCCTTAGGCAAAGTTACTAACAGTTCAAATAATAGATACTTGGTTTATTCCAACATTGCATTTAATAGGGAATAAAGGGAAAGTGAAACTTCTTTTTACCTTCTATCCCTTGAGTGTGTCATAATTTCTGTTTCAGTGAAATTGAATAAATACATGGAATACAGTTTTAACTTTTGTCAGGTGTTTCTAACAGAAGTTTAATAATGTTTTATTTCTCAGTCTTGTTGAAGATTTAGAGATAATATTTAATGAGGTCAGGTAAGAGTAGAAACCTCATGGAGGAAATACTTTTTCATATTGAAGTTACCTAAATCTTTATTTTTTTTTTTTTGTCACGTTCTTTTGAATTTATTTTTTTATTGAAGGACAATTGCTTTACAGAATTGTGTTGTTTTCTGTCAAACCTCAACATGAATCAGACATAGGTATACATATATCCCTTCCCTTTTGAACCTCCCTCCCATCTCCCGCTCCATCCACCCCTCTAGATTGATACAGAGCTCCTGTTTGAGTTTCCTGCACCATACAGCAAATTCCCATTGGCTATCTATTTTACATATGGTAATTTAAGTTTCCATGTTACTCTTTCCATACACCTCACCCTGTCCACCCGTCTCCCCATGTCCAAAAGTCTGTTCTCTATGTCTGTTTCTCCATTGCTTCCCTGTAAATAAATTCTTCAGTACCTTTTTCCTAGATTTTGTATATATGCATTAGACTATATGCTTATGTTTCTCTTTTTGACTCACTTCACTCTGTATAATAGGTAATAGGTTCATCCACCTCATCAGAACTGACTCAAATGCATTCCTTTTTTATCACTGAGTAATATTCCATTGTGTATATGTACCACGATTTCTTTATCCATTCATCTGTTGATGGATATCTAGGTTGCTTCCATGTTCTAGCTATTGTAAACAGTGCTGCAGTGAACAATGGGATGCATGTATCTCTTTCCATTTTGGTTTCCTCAGGGTATTTGCCTAGGAGTGGGATTCCTGGGTCATATGGTGGTTTTATTCTTAGTTTTTTAAGAAATCTCCATACCGTCTTCCCTAGTGACTGTATCACTTTACATTCCCACGACAGTGCAAAAGTGTTCCCTTTTCTCCACATTCTTTCTAGCATTTATTATTTGTAGACTTTTCGATGATGGCGACTGAGCGACTGAACTAAACTGAACTGAACTGACTCTGACCAGTGGCAGGTGATATTTCATTGTAGTTTTGATTTTCATTTCTCTAATAATGAGTGATGTTGAGCATCTTTTGATGTGTTTGTTAGCCATCTGTATGCCTTCTTTGGAGAAATGTCTGTTTAGATCTTTTTCCCACTTTTTGATTGAGTTGTTTGTTTTTCTGACATTGAGTTGAATAAGCTGCTAGTATATTTTGGAAATTAATTCTTTGTCAGTTGTTTCATTTACTATTATTTTTTCCTATTCTGAGAGTTGTCTTTTCACCTTGCTGATAGTTTCCTTTGCTGTACAAAAGCTTTTAATTTTAATCAGGTCCCACTTGTTTACTTTTGTTTTTATTTCCGTTACTCTAGGAAGTGTGTCATAGAGAATCTTGCTTTGATTTATGTCATCAAGTGATCTGCCTATGTCATTCTCTAAGAGTTTTATAGTTTCTGGTCTTACATTTAGGTCTTTAATCCATTTTGAATCTATCTTTATGTATGGTGTTAGGAAGTGTTCTAATTTCATTCTTTTACATGTAGCTGTCCAGTTTTCCCAGTACCATTTATTGAAGAGGCTGTCTTTGCCACATTGTACATTTTTGCCTCCTTTGTCAAAAATAAGGTACCCATAGGTATCTTTGCTCAGAGAGTTGCTAAACTCAAGCTTTTATTTGAATGCCTTTTATTACCTAAATCTTTAAATAATCCCAAATAATTAATTTTCTAACACTTATTAGTTTCTTCTTCCAACCAATGAACTTTATTGAACATCTATATGTGCCAGGCCTTGGATAATGGTAACACGAGAATGAAGGGTATGCTTTCCTGTTGGCATGTCTTTATAGTCTAGTAGAAATGTCTAAAATTTGCTTATAACCCAATGCCATGAGTACAAGCAGAGGTTCATACAGGATCTTACTAAAAATCAGGAAAAGATGTAACTAAAGTCCCCATGAGAGAACTCAGGGATCTCCTCACACAGAAGTGACATCTGAATGAAATGATGAAAGATGAATGAAAATTAACTAGACAGAAGGCGAGGAACGACTTTTCAGGAAATAGAAATAGCAGTTGTAGAGGCAAAAAGGCATATAAGCCATATAATGCTTGAAGACCACTGGTTAGGTAAGGAGGACAGAGGTAGGGGTAGTGGGGAAATGGTTGCCTATGGGCCTACAGAGCAGAGTATTTCTCAAAAGATGATCTCAAGAACCCTGCATCTGAATGTCCTGGCCCAACTGTACAAAAATAAGACTTACGGTCTTTAATTGATACACCATTTGAGACTTGTCCATGAAGTAAGAAACTAAAATCTTCATTTTCAACAAACATCCCAGAAGACTCTGATCCACTCTGAAGTTTGATCTTCACTGCTGTAGAGAATGAAAATTTGGATGATGAGGTTAATATCTACTAAGTAACAGAGATTAAACTTTAAAGGTATTTGCATAAAAATGAGAGTTTTAAACTTGGAGTTAGACTGATCACATTTTCCATACAGCAAGATCACTGACTGCAGTGTAGGTGACACATAGGGAAGTGGGAACGAGGATGACACACAATAGTAACGAAATATGAGTTAACACCTAGTTGCTGAAAAGTGCCAGCAGGAGATGTTATTGTTAATGGTTTAAACTAAGGTGAAAAAATATTTGAAAGATATTTGAAAGGTATAATTGGGTAAATTTCGTGAGCTTCCCTGATAGTTCAGTCAGTAAAGACTCTTCCTACAATGCTGGAGATCTGTGTTCAATCCTCGGGTCAGGAAGATTCCCTTGAGAAGGAAATATTCTTGCCTGGAGAATCCCATGGACAGAGAAGCCTGTCCATGAAGAAGACAGAGAAGACAGTCCATGGGGTTGCAAAGAGTTGAATGTGACTGAGCAATTAAAGCTTTCTTTTATTCTGTGAGCAGTTAGGTATAGAGGATAAAGTGGAAGAAGAAGCTTGGAATGACTGTGAGCTTTCTTGTTTTGGTGACAAGTATTGCATAAAAGTGTGTGTGTTATTTGCAAACAAAACAACTGATGAGGGAATAGGCTCTTAAATTTACAGATAGCTCACGCAGTTCAATATTAAAAAAAAAAAAAAAAAAACCCAACCCAATCAAAAAGTGGGTGGAAGATCTAAATAGACATTTCTCCAAAGAAGATATACAAATGGCTAAAAAGCACATGAAAAGATAATCAACATCACTAGTTATTAGAAAAATACAAATCAGAACTACAGTGAGGTATCACCTCACACTAGTCAGAATGCCCATTATCAAAAAATGTACAAACAACAAATTCTGGAGAGGGTTTGGAGAAACGGGAACCCTCCTACACAGTTGGTAGGAATGTAAACTGGTATAGCCTCTATAGAAAACAATATAGAAATTCCTTAAAAAAACTAAAAACAGATCTACTATATGACCCAATAATCCCACTCCTGGGCATATATCTGGAGAAAATCATAATTACAAAAAATACATGTACTCCAATATTCCTTGCAGCATATTTAAAATAGCAAGGATATGAAAACAACCTAAATCTCCATCAACAGAGGAATGGATAAAGAAGATGTAGTATACATATACAATAGAATATTAACTATAAAAAAGAATGAAATTATGCCATTTGCAGTAAAATGGATGGGCCTGAATGAAGTAAGTCAGACAGAGAAAGACAAATACCACAGGATTTCACTTATATGTGAAATCTAAAAGAAAAGAAAAGGTACAAATAAACTATCTACAAAGCACAAATAAAGTTACCGAGGTAGAAAACAAACATCTTTATGGTTAATAGGGTTACAGTTACTAGAGAGTAATGTGGGGGAGGGATAAATTGGAAGATAAAGATATATACATACTACTTTACATAAAATAGTTAATAAGGACCGATTGTATAGTGGAACTCTACTCAATACTCTGTAATGGCCTATATGGGGCTCTCCAACCTCTGGGATCTAATGCCTAATGATCTGAAGTGAAGCTGATCTGGAGGGATGGTGGGAGGGGGGAGGGAGGAGGGTTCAGGATGGGGGCACGGGTTTCTGGTGGTGGTCCTTCTGTTGTCTTCAATTGTTATATGTGATTGCCAAAAAAAAAAAAAAAAAAAAAAAAAAAAAAAAAAAAAAAATAACAAAGATGAAGTACACAATAAATGCAATGCACTCGAATCATCACAAAACCATCGCCCAAAACCCCACCCCTCATCTGTGGAAAAAAATGTCTTCTACAAAACCAGTCCCTGGAGTAAAAAAGATTGGGGACCACTGGCCTATATGGGAAAAGAATCTAAAAAAGAGTGGATATATATATGTATATATATACACATAACTGATTCACTGCTATATACCTGAAACTAATACAACATTGTAAATCAACTCTACTCCAATAATTTTTTACTGCATATATATCATTTATTAAGCATTTACATATCATATCTAATTCCCATATCAATTTCATATGTAGGTGTTGTTATCTGTATTAATAATCAGGACAAGGGCTCAGAGAAGCTCGTAACATTTTTTTTAAGTGTGTTAAATGCTTTACAATACTGCTGTATTCATACTTTCAACAACTCTTGAAGGAGCCAAGATATTTGTCTTTATTTTATTTCTCTGTTACAGTTGGTGAGACAGGGTCTTAGAAATGTGAGTCAAGTTGTCCTCTGTCCCAGAGTGCATGGCAGTTAAATTACCAGTGACAAGATTCAAATGCAGGCAGGTTGGGTCACACTTTTACTCTCTTTATCTACTGCATTTCTCTGTATTAACCTAAACATTGCTTAGGAAGGGATGGTTGCTATGGTTTCACTCTTGCACATTGCACTGAAGATCTAGTTTATGGTGTCCTGGGTAGATTATTAAACTAGTACTAATGAGAGTTTGTTTCTCTGTGTACTGTAGTCTTCAGTTTGCTTCAGTATTAGTCACACAGTTCTCTATTATGAGGGTAAGATCTTAGAATTAAAAAGTTGGTCTTCCTTTAAATAGCAATGATGCTCAGTCACTCAGTCATGTCTGACTCTCTGCAACCCCATGGACTCTAGAACACCAGGTTCCTCTGTCCCTGGGATTTCCCAGGCAAGAATACTGGAGTGGGTTGTCATTTCCTTCTCTATTTAATAGCATAGTATCAAACAAATTGCTCTATTTAGAATCATGATATTGGCCACTACTTCTGCCCCCATAGGAATGCACCATTTTTTTCTTAGTAGATGCTCTTTCATTTAATAAAGTATCTTCATAGGCTTTTGAGGGTAGAGAGTATGAAATGCTTCTTATCTCCCTGTACTCATGGTAGGATAGAAGGAAATCGTGAAATATGTTTTGCATGAAAAATTGAGGAGAGATGGGGCGCTGGAAATAAAGAAGGAAGACAGGGAAAGAGGGGATGTGAAGGGACAAGTGAGTTTATCAGGAAACCCTTCCTAGAGGTAAAGGTGGCCAAGGGGAGAAGTGCTAAAGATCCCATTTTTATCATTGTCGAATGATGCTGTGATGTAATCCTTACTCTGTCAGACCAATGTTTCTTACCAGTGATGCTGTGAATAAATAAAGAGGGGTCATGTCCTATGTATGAGTCAGTGTACATCAGAGCGTGTATTACTCTGTAAGAGTGATCACATTCTCATAAACCTGTACAATTTTTAAATAAAACATCACCAAGCAGGTCTTAGAAATTTATATGAAATTGCTGAGAAATACCAATCTCACATCCAGTAGGAAATCGACAGCCTACTTAATGACTTTATTTTTTAAACTGAAAAACAAAAGAAAAGGATGAGGGGAAAGAGATAGAGAAGAGACAATAAAAGGGAGGGGAGTGAAGAATTTAGGAGCAGAGAGTTAGGACCTGAAAGGATAGGGGGAACGGCAGGTTGTAGGAGAGGTTTGAGCAGGTGATACAGGGAGAAATGTTGCTGGTTGTCATGAATTAAACCTCTTCAAAGTTTTATTGAGAATAAAAAGTAGCATGCTGATTTAATTTTGCAAGCAGCAACACCCTTTTAAGATTTCTTCTGTTTCACAGTGGCTGGATATTAGGAATCACAGCCTCCAGGTTCTCTTTACTCCAGGCTTGGAATACAATTGAGGTTCTACTAAAAGGAACATTTGAGCAGGATTTGGAAGATGAAGGGAAGGCAGAGCCAAATTGTTTTTTTGTTTTTTTTTTCCTCCTTTGGTAGTGATAGGTAAATGCATGGGCTGATGTGAAGTTTTCTAGAGGGTTTGTTGTGATCATCAAGACCAGCATCCTGCAGTTTTCTGTTCTGGTTGGAAGAACCTGGCTACCACCTGGTTCTCCACACTCCACCTGTAGTGGTGAACCTGAAAGCTAGTGGAAATTTCTCCTCATGTTTGCATCTTCAGCCCTTCCAGTGGTTTTGCAAGCAACTGATTCCTTGTATTAAGCCCCCTTTTGCTAAAACTTCTTAGAGTGATTTCTGTGTCCTGACAGAACCTTGGATTTGGAATTGATGTTGTTAAACTTTACCTGAGCCCCGTAAGCAGAAAATACTGATAATTCTGGAATAGCCCTTTCCTTTTGTTCTGAGTGTCTTGCCTGAGAATATTCCAAAACCTTGATCCACCATTTCTCATAACTCCTGCACCACTGCAATGACTTCCTATGTACCAGGCCCCATCCTTCTCTTTGAGACATTATTCTTTAATAAATGTTCTCCCTATTAACAATAGCCTAAATGCAATCATATTGATTTTTGGTGATTTTGTCTTTCATGGCATCAAGCTTTGTTAATATGACTCTGCACAGAAACTACTTGTATCAGGATTTCATAAGTGCTATGTGAGTGATTTTTTCCAAGATCCATGGATAGATGAAGCTTTTCATTGCTTTCTATCGTTCTCCTTAGGCATATTAGCTTAAAGAAATTTCCTAACACCCAGTTGTCATTGTGGATTCAAATGACATCTTGATTAAGAATGTATTGCAACTTAACTCTAGTATAGGAGTCTTACTCAGATGTTTAATTTTTAAAACCTCCCCATTGTTTTAAAATTGCATTTTGGCTATGAGGAAGGAGATTGTTAAAACACAATCTTTTCCAAGATCAAGCGGATATGTCGCATTGCATTTATGTCTGAGAGTAGGTTGCTTATCTCTAAAGTCTAGATCCATTGTAAAAGAAAATAATTTATTGAAATTTTATGATAATATATGGCAAAGATAGCACTCTTCTTTAGAAAGGTGTAATAATATATTTGTGTATTAATATAAATTTCTGCCATGAGCACACTTATCTAATAAACATCCAGATTTTAAATAGAAAAGTTTACCTTTCTAATCACAGCCTAAAGCCCAAACTTTTTTTTAGTTGCATTCATCTTGTCTTTCTTTTATAAAGAATTGTCAAAATAAACAAAAAATAATAATCCATAGGAATTTGAGACTGTAGTATAACACTCATGTCATTTTACACTTAAAATAAGGTTAAATACCTTCTTCTTTTCTCTAGAAGTTTATTCCGCAATGCCCCTATGTTTTCAATATAGAAGCCTTTCTCCGTATCCAATTCATAACAGCTAATTTTCCCCATCAATGATTCCATCTTCTTTTCACATGTGCATAAATTATAGCTGATGTTCTAAGCAGTGGGTGACAAGAATTGTGATGCAAAGAAAAGTGAGAAATGAAAAACTGTAGAGATTTTGTATTATTAAACACATCCAGGCTTGCTGAGTGAAAAGAAAAGTGCCATCAGCTAAAGTAGACTGTGCTAACAAATAACTCAAATTCTCTGTGACTTGAATGTCATGTTTGTTTGTTTTTTTTCCTTGTTCATTGTAGGTCAATAGGGAGTTTTCTTCATCTTAATGACCCAGGGACCCAGAAGATTAAGCAGCAGCATCTCAAATGCAATAAGTTGCCATACCAGAGTGAAAGGGTGACTGAAAGTACCACAAAAGCCATGAAATGCTGAACTTGTAGATACCATTTTCACTCAAAACCATTGGTTAAGGATAATCATATGGCTCCACTCAATCACAAGAGAGTGGAGTCTCTCCACTCTCTAGGAGTGGTGCCTAGAGACTTGATGGAAGAAAGCTAGAAATATTTGGTACATAGCACCATTAATGACTGCAACAGAAACTAAGGCAGATAATTACTTTTGTAAGATTTTTATGAATGGTATTATTTGGGTTGCACTATCTGGGTCATGCTTATATGGGATTCTGAGTTATACCTACATGAAGCAATTTAGACAACTTGGCATTTTTATGTGGGAGATGGTCAATGTCTACAGGTATAGCTATTGTATCCAATGTTCTTTATATTATAAGATCATTCATATATTTACAGAATATCCAGTATATATAAGGCACTCAGAAAATATGAAGATGAATCATCATGCACTGTATACTCAGGAAACTTAAATTGTACAAAAGAGATAAAATACATGCATATTATTATAGAATTTATAAAATAATAAATATGAGAATTTGAATCAAGGAAAGATTACTTTTGGCTGGGCAGTGAAATGAGAATGGAAGAGATCATATTTTTGTTGGACCTTTTATCAGTTGAATATTTGTAGAGAAAAGTGATCATGGTAGAGAAAACAATGAATAAAGCAATGGTGGTAGAACATTATGGTCTGTGTGAGAAACAGAAAACATCAGCAAAAAAAATATGAAGTGAAGAAGAGAGAATATTGCAAGTTTTTGTAAAAAGCATGGCAACAAAGCAGATAAATTTAATTGCAAACATCAGCAAAGAATTTTATCTGATATCAAATGTCATAAAGTTTAGAAAATGATCTTGGGAATCTCAGGTAGGCCAAAAGATGAAATAATACCTCTATTTCATAACATGACATTGAAGAAATTAGAAAATTTTCCTGTGAATGAATTTTGAAACAGCGTTCTCAGGGAAAAATTTCAACATGATTTAAGGTTAACTCTAGCACATTTAACACGTGGAGCTGACACAGTTGATTACCAGGTAGGACCAAGACTATAGAGAAAGCAGTAATATAAATTCATTCATCCGTTCACACATTTATTATTTTAGCAAGCACTTAAGAAACTCTATTGATGTACCAGGCACTGATTTACAGGCTAATGATATCTGTGAACAAAGAAGACTTTGAGTCTAGTGGGGAAGATGTTACTTCACAAATGATGATGAGAAAATGGGATACCTATTATGATCCATTATAGAAACATGTTGTTGGGTACTTAACCTAATCTAAGAGTCAGAGGAAGTCTTTCTAGAGAGAAATGAATATAAATATTTTACATCTACTCTAATGTCATTGTTTGCATCCAAGTTTAATGATTATCACCTTGTCTCTATCTTCAATGGTAAGGGAAGGCAGGAGAGGGGTAGGTTAGCTAGAATACTAGACAACTTTTTATTTTACTAAGTATATCAGGGTTGTGATTACACACAATAGAAACCAAGTCTGATGATTAAAGCATAAAATGAATATTGGAAAGTGTTCCGATAACTCACAAAATCACTAGGCATATATTAATAGACCAGAGAAATAAGTAAAGTGAACAAAAGCTAGAGAGCGAAAGTCACAGCCCAAATAACACTGTGCTGCTAAGTCACTTCAGTCTTGTCCAACTCTGTGTGACCCCATATATGGCAGCCCACCAGGCTCCCCAGTCTCTGGGATTCTCCAGGCAAGAACACTGGAGTGGGTTGCCATTTCCTTCTCCAATGCATGAAAGTGAAAAGTGAAAGTGAAGTCGCTCAGTCGTGTCTGACTCTTTGTGACCCCATGGACTGCAGCCTACCAGGCTCCTCCATCCATGGGATTTTCTAAACAAGAGTGCTGGAGTGGGGTGCCATTGCTTTCTCCAAAATAACACTGTAGAGCATTTTGATAGCAACACTGCTGGCCCTGCTGATAAGCACAAGTGTCAGTAATGATCCCCAGGCTTCCCCAGTGGCTCAGTGGTAAAGAATCCTCCTGCAATGCAGGAGACTTGGGAGACACAGGTTCGATCCCTGGGCTGGAAAGATCCCCTGGAGAATGAAATGGCAACCCAGTACAGTATTCTTGCCTGGAAAATTCCATGGACAGAGGAGCCTGGAGGGCTGAAGTTCATGGGGTCTCAAAGAATTGGACACACCTGAACTACTGAGAATGCACGGTAATGAACCTACCAAAAGCACCTGTATTGGATCCTGCAGACAGTCTCAGACACAGCTACTGCCACCACAACTTACTCCAAAACAAGGTCACCACAAACAAGGTCGCTGCTCTCCTCAATTCTTCATGGCACCATTCCCCAATTTAAAGAACAGACATATCTGACCGTGTAGACAGACTTGAATGTGGCTTCCACAGTCCCTCATGGTGTTCACACACTTGTGTGATGCCCTTTTCTTCAGCATGAGTGGGATCTGAGAATTTATAATAAGCAATAGTGTAGACAAAATGACACAGTGTATGTGATTATGTTTCATAAAAATGTAATACCCACTTTCCAAAAAGATGCCCTTTCTGGCTACCTTTGAGGAAACAGGCAGCCATGTTGGAAAGGGGAACGTAGAATGGATGACCTCCAGTTGACAACCAGCAAGAAACTAAAGGCCTTAGTCCAAGAAACCCCAAGAAACTGAATGCCGCCAATATTCACGTAAGCCTAGAAGTAGGTCCACCTTCATCTGTGCTTCAGATAACAGTACACACTGGCCGACAACTTGAGGTGTTGTGAGAAACACCAGAAACAGAGGGTCGAGCTAAGCATTGCCCAGTCTACTGAACCACAGAAATCATGAAATCATACATGTGCATTGTCTTAGGCCACTGAATTGCTGGTAATTGTTAAACACAATAGATAAGAAATTCCGCAGCTGAACCTAGACCTTAGGCCTGCATGCTGTCTATAAGGGAAGTTGGAAAAGTGAGCATTTGAAATTGTTAGTTTCTCAAACACAGGAGACAGTCTCAGAGGTTGGGAACATGTCTACATGTTTCCTAATATGGATGCAACAAATTACCACAACCATGGTTACGTAAAACAAAAGCAATTTATTCTCCAACAGTTTTAGGGGTCAGAAGTCCAAAATAAAGGGGTTTCCTAGACAAAATTTCCTCCAAAGGGACAAATCTGCTCTGCTGTTTTTCAGCTTCCGGTATCTTCTGGCATTCATTGGCTTGTGGCAGCACAACTTTAATCTCTGTCTCTGTTTTCAAATCATCTTCTTTTTTGTGTCTCCACATGCCTTTTTCTATGTTTCATAAGCGCACTCTCATTAAATTTAAGGCCCACCCTAATTCAGGAATGACATCATTTCAATCCTTACCTTAATTATGTCACACTAGATTTCCACAAACATAAATGTGCTTCCTGAGCAGGAAGAAGTTCTCCAAAGGAATTGCCACATGATTAATGTACTTTATCTTGATTTATCTGGTAAATATTGACCTAGCCAGGCCATTTTCTTCAGAATGGCTTGAACTACTTATTTATAACTCAATACTCAAAACACACCGTTTGGGAAGATTTCATCTTTGCAGGAGAAAATATCTTAGCATTTAGTACCAAACCCATGATTTCTCTATTTTAAGTTCCGGTCCTTACTCTGTCCTATGCTTATACATGAAGTAAGAGTTCACATGCAAGTCCACTGAAATAAAGAGAGAACAGTTATGCATTTGTAGCATTGAGATGAAGACCCAAAATAGTGCTCTGAGTTGAAGAAGGAAATAGAAGATTTTTCTTTGAATAGGAACTTGTTTAAGCTCTGAGGGTATTTGCACTTGTCCTTCATTCAACTTCAAAGGCAAAATGTTTTGCCAGAGCATTTTGAAGTCACGATTATTTGCTTGTGAGTTACAGCCAGTGAGGTCATGTTTATTGTTTTAAAGGTTCTGTATATATTCCGATAGTGAGGCCTAATAAAGAACCCTCCATAAATTTTCTTCTGAATTTCTACATGCTCAGTAGGATTGAGTTCTGGAGTCAGGATGAGAGTTTATAAATGAAAAACATTATTTTTAATATGATTTACTGTAAGACACAATAGACATTTTTGTGATTCAAAGTAAAACCTGTTTCAAAAATTCTATGTAAAGCTTTGTAAGGATTCATATATGAATCCAACCTGTAGGCTGATTTTACTGGATGCTGAAGATTGATATAAGGAGTCCTCAAACTGCCAGCTATAAACTCTGCAACATCTTTTTATCAACTATGTTTTCTACATCCCTTCATTATCTGAAGTCTGGTATTACCTTCTGCTTATGTAACAAACTCTTAAAGTAATATTGATTTGAGGTTTTTTAAATGTCAATCCTTCTACTTCATTTGTTGATTGATTCTCTGCTTTTCAAGCATTAAATTAACAAATATTTTATACTGTCAGTCATCATCATGCTATAGTTTATGGTATTAAATAGAATCATGTATAGCATTAGCCTTGACAAATGTAATTTTTATTTCCTCTACAATATTGAAAGTTATTAGTATGTTCTTCTATCTATTGAGTAAGCTCTTAAGCAATGCACAAATAAAGAAGGAATGTAATCTTGAAACACAGAATTTAAAAGTTTTATTGGTAATCTTCTAAACAATCTTCTAATTGTTAAATTATATCAGCTACAAATTTGAATATATTTGTCACCTACTAATCACCAAGGTTGATTTAGTATCAAATTCCAGTTCAAGGTAGAGAAACCAAATCCAAGATGCTATCTTCATCATTTGGTTCATGTACAGACATAATTATAACCTACAAATATATATTTGGATTGTTATCAAATACTTTTTAATTGACAATTTTTTTCTGATGGCAAGAGAAGATAACCAACAGGACTCCTTAAAGATATATGTCTAATCAGTCAACACAACAGAAACTTAATACCATTCAAAGGAGCTTCTTAGAAGTACAAATATCTTTCTTATTTATTCATTCATTTAAAAATGCTTATTAATCTGCCACTCTGGCTGGCCCTGTGATAGGTGTTTTTATCCTGCATCAGATGTTTAGTTGGCCTTCATCCTCAAAATTCTCCAGAATAGCTGGTATTTTCTTCATTTTGCAGATTAAAAAAAAATGAGAATCAGAAAGGTTATATGAATTTAGCAAATAAATTACTTGGCTTTAACAAAACACATTCTATAAATTTATGTACAGTCAAGATTTATTTAAAGTAAATAAACACAATATGCTAATCAGGAACTTTTTTTCTAACAGCAAATAAACTAAAAGTGTATTAAGCAATTTGAGGTTTTATCATATGTCAGATATCTGGAAATTTCTTCAGATATTGGTTCAATGGTTCAAGTATGTAGAAACCAATATTTCTGAAATGTTCTTGAAATTTCTGAAATCCCCTACCCTACACTCTTGCCTCAGCTGTAAGAATTATCATATCCACATTCCAGGAAGAAGAAAAGAGGAAGAAAGTGATCTCTATGATACTGGTTCAGTTCTTCTAACCTAGAAACCAAAAGCTTTCCCAGGAGCCATTCTAGCAGATTTCCAACTATACACTAAGATCTGTATAGCATGACCACTCACTTCTTACAAAAGAATATGAGAAAGTGAATATTTATTCTTTCAGCCTCTGTGATTGAAATAGCAAAGGGAAAGGGGTAGGGAATGAGTGTTAGATTTCCCATACAATGCAATGTTAAATCATCACAATACTTGTCTAAAAATACTACCCATATTTCATGATAGGAAAGAAAAAATCCACAAGCAATAACAAAACAAACAGTAAGTCAATTCAGAAAAGAGATGTGCTGAAGGGTGTGTACACATGTTTATTTACCTGCGTACCTGTTTGTGTGTGGGAAAAGGTGAGTGAAATGTAAAAATCAACATCTGGAACCTACATAAGAGATATAGACATGGGAAACAGGACCAAGGAAGAACAATAAGGGTTAATTTTTTAAAAAAATTTATTTATTTTTTATTGGAGGAGAATTGCTTTACATAATTTTGCTGTTTTCTGTAAAGTGAAGTGAGTGAAGTCACTCAGTTGTGTCCGACTCTTTGCGACCCCATGGACTGTAGCCCACCAGGTTCCTCAAACCACAGAATTTTCCAGGCAAGAATATTGGAGTGGGTTGCTATTTCCTTCTCCAGTTTTCTGTAAAACGTCAACATAAATCAGCCATAGGTATGCATATATCCCCTGCCTTTTGAAACTCCTTCCTATCTCCCTCCCCATCCCACCCCTCTAGGTTGGTACAGAGCCCCTGTTTGAGTTTCCTGAGCCATACAGCAAATTCCCATTGGCTATCTATTTTACATATGGTAATATAAGTTTCCATGTTACTCTTTCCATTCATCTCACTCTCTCCTCCTCTCCATGTCCATAAGTCTATTCTCTATGTCTGTTTCTCCACTGCTGCCCTGTAAATAAATTCTTCAGTACCATTTTTCTAGATTCCATATATATGCTTTAGAATACAGTATTTATCTTTCTCTTTCTGACTCACTTCACTCTGTATAATCGGTTCTAGGTTCATCCACCTCATTAGAACTGACTCAAATGTGTTCCTTTTTATGGCTGAACAATATTCCATTTTGTATATATACCACAGCTTCTTTTGCATTAGTTTTAATATATAACTGCTGATCTGTAATCCAGGAAAAGTTGCAGAAAACACACTCATACTATCATTTCTTCAATAGCTTCACTCAGTTTTGGTAGATCCTTCTAATTTGATCTTTAAGGTCCTTTAGTAAGTGGCTTCTGACCCATTTTTACTTCACTTCTACTCTTAAAAATTATACATTGCAGCCACTCAGGTCAAACTTATTCCTTGAATATTCTCTATATTTTTTCAACTTACTCCTGATATCCTTCACCATAATGAATTTTTTTAAATTTTGTTTAACTTTACAATATTGTGTTGCTTTTATTATACATCAAGATGGAATGACTTTTAATATTTATACATTTTTTTGTTTTTAATCAGAATATCTGTTATTCATTTCTCATGCATTCTTTCAGCATGTCTTAGGTGACAATGTCTCCATGAAAACATTTAATTTCTCCAGATGAATGTGAACATCCAGACAACCGAAACTTCATAACTCTTTAACATTTTTTCCTTATATATGATGCTTGCCATGCATTTGTTTCATTTAATTCTGTACTTGTTTTCCTTTCATAAGAATATATATATTTTTAAACTTTTTCTACCTTTACCAGTGCATCCAGCACCTTAAGGGATAGAAAAAAAGACTGAATGAAAAAAAAAAAAATGTGTCGAAATTTAGTGAACAACTCAGAATTTCTACTGATGATTTTTTATTGATGTTTACTTACATATCATCATACCAGATAAGATTATAAGGAATCTTTAGTCAAGACAAGTATTATTCACAGGTGCCTGATGGTCTATATAAATACATTTAAATGGAATAATAGGTTATGAGGATAAGATTTGGTGCAATGGGTCTATTAGAAATGTAAGTGCCCATTTATAAGCATCAATTTGTAGGAAAAGCATCCTATCTCCCTTCTCTTCCAAATACTCTATGTTATATATAAATTTAAAATGCTTTAAAATCTGAATTCTATGGCATGAGACCAACTGTTAGATATAAAGGAAACAGGGATACTATTTCAATAATGTTTTTCTTATAAAACAAAGGATTTTGTTAGGTTCTGGAAGGCATTTGTTTCAGAAGATAAAAATCTTTCAGCTTATTTAATCACTAAAGGTCAATTTTATATAAGATTTATGTCTCATGAGCATGGAATCCATGGTTTCTGTGTTACTTGATGGTCTTATAGAAAATCCAGCTGCTATCCTTTAGGCCAAGATTGAGGCAGTGTAAATTACTTATTAAACATATTACTCTTGGAATATAGCATTGACATCTGGAGTGTGCTCACTGGAAGAGTCAATTACTCTAATATTCTTGATATTGAACAATTACATGTGATCCTTCCTCAACAACAGCAGCTCAAATTGGATCTCATCTTAATTAAAGTAGCTCATTTTTTATCTGTACTGATTGCTTGGCATTAAGCGTATCAATTATACTTCAGAGTTTATTATATGCTTCTGAAGCTCATACAATATCGAGTGTAATATGAATACATGATTACTCTGTGAGGTAACCAATGACAATAAATAAGATGGAATTGTGGCAGACTGGAGAATATTGATTGACATAGCTCACTGGGTATCATAGCATCCATATTTCTTCTCAATGTGGGGGGCATTAATGACATAAACAGAAAATTAAAAATCAGCTCATCTGTAGGATAAGTAAAATTGCTTCCTATTATAGCAGTTGGTGTAAAAGACAGAGGCAACTGGAAGACAAATATACATACACAAAAACAGTGCTAAAAGGCATAGCAGGGTATATGCAAAGCATTTTAAAGGAAAGCAAATTTCAAGACTAATATCCGAAATATTTACCAAGGAATTTTTCTCAGATCTTCATTTACCCCTTTGCACTTCCCCCTTTGGAGGGACAATGTAGCATTAAACCATTAAAACAAACCAACAAACCAAATCACTTAGGATTACAAAAGTCCAGTCTTTAAAGAATTCAGATATAACATGCCATAAATGATAACTTTGAAAGAAAAGATGAAGAAATAGACTACCCACTTCATCTCTCTCTCCAGAATAGAAGCAAATGAGAGAAAGACCACAGAGAAAAACAAACAACTTAAATTATGATATTTACCCAAGAAGTGGATTTATGTCTTGCCCCTGCCCCACCACATGCAGAGCTCTTAGGGAAGGATGGGGGAGAATATTCTGGATATATTTGGAGATCTATGAGCAGAGGGGAATTGTAACCTTGTCCCCAGAGTAGAGCCTAGTGTAACCATACAATAAGCATGTTGCTAGAGCAAAAGCCAAAGCAAGAAGTAAGCCAATACCCTTCAAAAAGAAAATACAAAAAGTACCCATAGTCTGATGGGTTCAGAATTAGCAGAATGTAAAGCCTCTTGATGAAAGTGAAAGTGGAGAGTGAAAAGGTTGGCTTAAAGATCAACATTCAGAAAACGAAGATCATGGCATCTGGTCCCATCACTACATGGGAAATAGATGGAGAAACAGTGGAAACAGTGTCAGACTTTATTTTTCTGGGCTCCAAAATCACTGCAGATGGTGACTGCAGCCATGAAATTAAAAGACGCTTACTCCTTGGAAGGAAAGTTATGACCAACCTAGATAGCATATTCAAAAGCAGGGACATCACTTTGCCAACAAAGGTTCACCTAGTCAAGGCTATGGTCTTTCCTGTGGTCATGTATGGATGTGAGAGCTGGACTGTGAAGAAGGCTGAGCACCGAAGAATTGATGCTTTTGAACTGTGGTGTTGGAGAAGACTCTTGAGAGTCCCTTGGACTGCAAGGAGATCCAACCGGTCCATTCTGAAGGAGATCAGCCCTGGGATTTCTTTGGAAGGAATGATGCTAAAGCTGAAACTCCAGTATTTTGGCCACCTCATGCGAAGAGTTGACTCATTGGAAAAGACTCTGATGCTGGGAGGGATTGAGGGAAGGAGGAGAAGGGGACGACAGAGGATGAGATGGCTGGATGGCATCACTGACTCGATGGATGTGAGTCTGAGTGACCTCCGAGAGCTGGTGATGGATAGGGAGGCCTGGCGTGCTGCAGTTCATGGGGTCGCCAAGAGTCGGACACGACTGAGCGACTGATCTGATCTGATCTGATCTTGTGTACATGGAGAGCAGTGTGGCCATGCCAGAGGGATTAATCCCCTTAATTTAGAGCAAAGAGAGTGAGCAACTCCCTGGGTGAATCTTTGATTATAAGTGAGAAGGGAACAAGCAATGGCTGTTAGAGTGGATAAATGAAAATGGGGATTTTATGGTGCTATTCCACTATTAACATGGCAAGACCAGAGTGTTACATAATCTTCCCTTCATATAGAATTTGCATATAGCCCCTCAGAAAAGATAGTCAAACTCCAAGTTAACTGAACAGAAATTGCCAATTTCTGGAGGAATGTGAATTTTAAATAATGTCCATTAATAAAAAGCATAACACTCCACTTCTTACACATTGCAATTTATGGCTTGACCAATATATACAACATATCACTGATAAAGACTTGATGCTCTACCTGAATTTAAAATAAAAATGATTTTTATATATAACGTTAGAATAAAACACAAGATGTAAACATTAAATCCTGCTGCTAAGTCGCTTCAGTCGTGTCCGACTCTGTGCGACCCCATAGACGGAAGCTCACCAGGCTCCCCCGTCCCTGGGATTCTCCAGGCAAGAACACTGGAGTGGGTTGCCATTTCCTTCTCCAGTGCATGAAAGTGAAAAGTGAAAGTGAAGTCGCTCAGTCGTGTCCGACTCTTAGCGACCCCATGGACTGGAGCCTATCAGGCTCCTCCGTCCATGGGATTTTCCAGGCAAAAGTACTGGGGTGGGGTGCCATTGCCTTCCCCGTAACATTAAATCCTAGTGGGTTTAAATAAGAGCACTCCATGACTCAGAATATAGACCACATAGGCAGAAGAAGAGTTGGGGGGTAGAAGAGGATCAGAATAGAAATTTAGTCTTAAGGATATTGAACTTAATTTTTGCCATTTTCTTAATAGACAGCAATTGCAATTTTTTTTTTTTTTTTTTTTTATTGTAACCCAACTTAGTATTATTAAGCGTGAATAGGGGCTTCCCTGGCAGCCCAGTGGTAAAGAATTAACCCGCCAATGCAGGAGACATGGGTTTGATCCCTGATATATGAAGATCCCACATGCCGCAAAGTGCTAAGCCTGTGTGGCACAGCTACTGAGAAGGTGCTCCAGAGCCCAGGAGCTGTGACTACTGAGCCTGAATGCCCTCATGCCTATATTCCACAAAAAGAGAAGCCTCTGCAATGAGAAGCCCACACACCCCACCTAGAAAGTAGCCCCTGATCTCTGCAAGTAGAACAAAGCCCACACAGAAATGAAGACCCAGCAAAGTTAAATAATTTTTTTTTCATAAAAAGAGTAAATAGTATATAATTATATATAGTGAAATAAATTGACTTCTGTTTCTACATTATGGATTTAGTCATTCTTAACAAATCCTTTTGTCTTCACATGTCCTGAGATTAAGAACATTTTTCAGGCATTGTCACAGGTAGATATTTGACTGAAGTATCTCCCATCTGCCTTTTATAATTAGGAATGCCCTGGGTGAACAAAATAAGTTAATTATACACCTTATGTAATGTTGAGTCCTTTCTCTTGTAATATCAAGAGTCCTTTCTTTCTAGAATTGCTGAATGTTAAACATCCAGTTTGGAGTCCTTGGATTGATTTGTTTGACCTAGATATTATAATAGCTTGGTGTTTTAATTATAATAGATGCAATTTTCCCTAATATTTATTAAGTACATATTTGAAAATAAGCAGATTTCATGGGTCTTGCAAAATGGCATTAATGTGCCATCTCCCATCATCTTTATTAATATTTTGGAAAAAAAAGTATTTTGATACATAACCTAGATTCTTCATGTGGAAGGTAATTAGAGTTAGAAGTTATGAGGATGGTGTCGTCAAGATGGTATTAGTGACCTTGTAAGAAGAACCATCAGAAAACTCACTCTGGTGAGCTTTCTATCTTAGCACAAGAAAGAGGTCATGTGAGCACAGGATGAGATGGCCCTCGTCTGCAATCCAGGAAAAGAGCACTCACCAGAACCTGACCAAGCTGGCACCCTGAGGTCAGGCATCCAGGCTCTAGAACTATGAGAAAACACATTATGGTATTTTGTTATGGCAGCCCCCTATTATAGTATTTTAAGTAACAAGTAGGATCAGAGTCAGAGGAGTTCAAGAGAGGGAGGGGCAGCTTTCAGCAATGACTTCCTGTGTTGTCCATACCTACAAATCTTCCTACGCCTTTAGGCTTCCTCCTAAAGGCCTCCAGCCCTTCTCTTTTATTTTATAACTTTTGGCTTCTGATCTCCTTTGACAACAGTAAGCAATAGGGTTATATTTTCCTTCTACTTTTAGTATTGCTACCTGTGTCCCTGAGACCTAAAGTCTACTCTACTGTAGATGACACAGCCATCTGCCCACTGTTAGTTTAATGAAGAAGGAGATAGGGCTTTTGAGTGTTTAGGTTGAGGTTGGAAGTAAGATGAAGTGATAGAGGAAAGAAGTAGAAATTGTCAGTTTACTGTGTGAGATGACAAAAGGAAATTGAAAAAGGGTATGCTACTCTTTTGCTGTTGTTGTTCAGTCGCTGTCACGTCAACTCTTTGTGACCCAATGGACTGCAGCACGTCAGGCTTCTCTGTCCTCCACTATCTCCCAAAGTTAGCTCAAGTTCATGATAATTTAGTTGGTGATGCTATCTAATCATCTCATCCTTTGCTGCCCTCTTCTTTTGCCTTCAATCTTTCCCAGCCTCAGGGTCTATTCCAATGAGTTGGCTCTTCATACCAGAGGGATGATTTAATAGGGAATAAACAAAAAAACAGCTGCAATTGTTACACAGCCTAGAATACTGTTAAGAGCTAACTTGAGTTACCAGGAGTTTGATGGTTTGTCCTCTTTTCAGAGGTGTGAACTTGGTATAATCTTAGGTAGGTCACATCAACTCTCCGAGCCTCAGTTTCCTCACTGGTAAAATTAGAAGTTTGCATCAGATGAATTCTAGGCTTGCTTTCAGATCTTTTTGGACTAGGATGCTTTTATTTTTGCTTTGAATTCTGTCAGACAGAATTTCTATTACAAAAATAATATAGGTCAGCTTTATTCATTTTTTCTTTTGGTACCAGTTGATCTTTACATCAGAAACCCTGCAAGAGGGAATCTTAGACTCTAGGTTCAAAGGGGGTTTAGGTCATGTAGTCCATTTTACTCAATGCAGCCAACACAAACAATGCCATCTTGATGTTCAGCAGAGATTTGAGAGGCTCCCAATTAGCTCTCCTAGAAAATGTTCATAAATAGTTTAGAAAAAATAAATGGATTTTGTTGAACAAATCAAGATCTTACATGTGTCTTCTAAATAGTAATTTGTATTCAGTTCAGTTCAGTCACTTAGTCGTGTCCAACTCTTTACGACCCCATGAATCACAGCACGCCAGGCCTCCCTATCCATCACCAACTCCCGGAGTTCACTCAGACTCACGTCCATCGAGTCAGTGATGCCATCCAGCCATCTCATCCTCTGTGGTCCCCTTCTCCTCTTGCCCCCAATCCCTCCCAGCATCAGAGTCTTTTCCAATGAGTCAACTCTTAGAATGAGGTGGCCAAAATACTGGAGTTTCAGCTTTAGCATCATTCCCTCCAAAGAAATACCAGGGCTGATCTCCTTCAGAATGGACTGGTTGGATCTCCTTGCAGTCCAGGGGACTCTCAAGAGCAAAATCAATACAATATTGTAACGTTAAAAAAAAAAAAAAGAAAGAAAACTCAACATTCAAAAAACTAAAAAAAAAAAAAAAAGAGAGAGAGAGAGAGAAAGAGTCTTCTCTAACACCACAATTCAAAAGCATCAATTCTTCGGCGCTCAGCCTTCTTCACAGTCCAACTCTCACATCCATACATGACCACAGGACAAACCATAGCCTTGACTAGATGGACCCTTGTTAGCAGAGTAATGTCTCTGCTTTTCAATATGCTATCTAGGTTGGTCATAACTTTTCTTCCAAGGAGTAAGCATCTTTTAATTTCATGGCTGCAGTCACAATCTGTAGTGATTTTGGAGCCCCCAAAATAAAGATACTGATACTGTTTCCACTCTTTCCCCATCTATTTGCTATGAAGTGATGAGATCAGATGCCATGATCTTCGTTTTTTGAATGGTGAGGTTTAAGCCAACTTTTTCACTCTCCACTTTCACTTTCATCAAGAGGCTTTTGAGTTCCTCTTCACTTTCTGCCATAAGGGTGGTGTCATCTGCATATCTGAGGTGATTGATATTTCTCCCGGCAATCTTGATTCCAGCTTGTGTTTCTTCCAGTCCAGCATTTCTCATGATGTACTCTGCATAGATGTTAAATAAGCAGGGTGACAATATGCAACCTTAATGTACTCCTTTTCCTACTTGGAACCAGTCTGTTATTCCATGTCCAGTTCTAACTGTTGCTTCCTGACCTGCATATAGGTTTCTCAAGAGGCAGGTGAGGTGGTCTGGGATTCCCATCTCTTGAAGAATTTTCCACAATTTATTGTGATCCACATAGTCAAAGGCTTTGGCATAGTCAATAAAGCAGAAATAGATGTTTTTCTCAAACACTCTTGCTTTTTCCATGATCCAGTGGATGTTGACAATTTGATCTCTGGTTCCTCTGCCTTTTCTAAAACCAGCTTGAATATCTGGAAATTCACAGTTCATGTACTGCTGAAGCCTGGCTTGGAGAATTTTGAGCATTACTTTACTGGAGTGTGAGATGAGTGCAATTGTGCCGTAGTGTCTACCAATTGGTACCAGTTCATTAGTGAACAGTAAATATGTTTGATTTCTGCTTGATTAAATGTCCTTCAGTTCTTGAGTCATTCCTCATCACATGGGTTCTAGATCCCTCAGACCTAAGTCAAAATTGCTATAAAAATATTCTGTTCTTGAAACCTATTTCTAATTAATTGGATGGTTTATGGCTAGGTTGAGTGCTTGTGCCAAAATTCATGACACCCTATAGCCAACAGAAAGCCTAGAAGATTCATTCACTTTGTAAGTCTAGGACATTCCACCACTGGTTACAATGCAGGAGACCATCGTCAAAAAGAAACCATGACAAGGTTTGGGAGATTGTAAAGCAAAAACTCTGGAGTTTGTGAAATAAAGGGGAAAATGGCCTCATTACAGTTGAATATATGATACACTAAAACTCTAAGAGAAATGACATTCTTTGCAGTTAAAATGAGGGATAATTAGTGGGAAAAAGTTTTCTTAATTTGTATTTTTTAAAAAAAACTGTCACAGATGCAACACTGATGAGACACTTGCCTTAAATCTGCAAGGCATAAATAAATACAAACATCAGTCCATTTACACATTGTTCTTGACATAAAAGGGAGAGAGCTTGTAATTTCTAAAACATCAAACAGTTCCTAATGAATATTTCCAACCAAAGGCAAATTCCAAAATGATAGGATCTTCACAACTGTAGAACCATCACTGACAAGAAACTCGGTCTCTTTGCCCATTTTATAGTGATATTTTTTTTCATTTTCTGAATAGTGCCTCATTTCACACACAAATTTTTTAAAAGTTCTACATTACAGTGACAGAAGCTTTTCCTTTAGGCATTTCTTGAACTTTCCCATTTTTAAAACTATGTAAGTTTTTCTGTGATTTTTCATTGCCTGTGGAATACCCCATTTCTTATCCTAAGTGTCAGGTGCTACAATTTCAGTATACTTTCTTCCTTCCCCCTTCCACCTCCCAAGGTGACTATCTCGTTCCATTACAACATCAGTTCAAAGTCCAAAATTCCATCGAAGCTTCTAAATAAAGTTCCAAAGGGTAATCTGTTAGACAAAACTTTTGGACAAAATTCTTCTCCATCCCTGGACTTTTCAAACTAATGAAACAAGTCATCGGCCCCCCAACCATTCCAACATATAATTATGGTGCAAGAGTAGGATATACACATTACATTTTTTAAAAAAAGGTGGAAAACAGAAGGTAAAACAGAAGCATGGGTCTAATGTAATTTTGAAATCCAGCTGGGTGTAATCCAACCAGAGTCATTTGATTAGGTTTCAAGGTCTGGGAACAGACCTTGTGGTTCTTAGTTCTCTGTGGCTCTTAATTCTGCCATCTGGGGACTTCCTTATACCTGCTGGCCCTTGGTTCTGCCTTCTGAATCATCATTCCCTCTTCATGAAAAGTAGTAAGTGTTGGGGGCTGAGTATTTTTATCAGAATTTTAGGAGATACAACAAGGCTGCTGCTGCTGCTAAGTCGCTTCAGTTGTGTCCGACTCTGTGCTACCCCGTGGACTGCAGCCTACCAGGCTCCTCCATCCATGGGATTTTCCAGGCAACAGTACTGGAGTAGGGTGCCATTGCTTTCTCCCTTACAACAAGGAGCTTGTTTTATTTTCACACTCTCTGTTTCTTGTAGTCCAAGCTGAAAGTGTTTCTGCTGACATCATTTCCTCAAGAATCTTGTGGGTCCATTGTGAATTTCACAGAGTCTCATTTCATCAGACAAAAACTACATGCACAGATTTTTAAGATAATGCTTTTTCTAGCCCAACCTCCTGTTGAGGTGGCTTAGAGAAAATATTCTCAAGCTTCCTACAGGCCTTCTGGTTTGACTGAGAGGATTTGTAAGCACACCCTTAAGCTCTCATGAACGAATCATCCAATTTTTTTTTTTTTTTTAATCTTTTTAAGATTTCAGCAAAGGACTATAGAGCCATGCCTTCAGCTTTTTCTCCAGAGTATGCTTTTCAGACAGTGGGTCTCTTGGTTAAATACTTCTTTCTTCAATCTGTCTTTTTCCTATCCCATTTTACCATTAATATAAGCAATAAGAAGAGCCCAGGCTGAACTTTCAAATCTTTGCTTAGAAATCTCCTTTGCAATACACCCAGATTCATCACTTATGAGTTCTACTTTTCACATACCTAGAGGACACAGTTTCTGCCATTATGTAATAAAGATCCATCCCTTTTGCTCTGATTTCCAAAAATGAAGTCCTCACTTCCTCCTGAGCCCCCCTGAACAGCATTTTCAACATCTATGTTTTTCTTGCCATTCTACTTAAGGTCATTTATGACTTCTCTAACATGCTCCTCATTCTTCTCTTCAAATTTCCCCCAGCTTTTGTTCACTGCTCAGTTTCAAAGCTATTCCATTTATAAATGTTTGTTACAGTAGCACCCCACTTTCAGGTCCAAAAATCTCTATTAGTTTTCTATTCTTATGTACCAAATTATAATTTAGCAACTTAAAACAACACCTATTTTTCACTCATACAGTTATGTAGGTCAGCAATCTGGGTGTGGCATGTCTGGGTTCACTGTTCAGGGTAGCACAAGCCTGAAAGACAGATCTCTGCTGGAGTTGCAGTTCTCATTTGTGACTTGAGATCCTCCAAACTCACTGACTGTTAGAAGAATTCAGTGCCCAAGGACTATAGGCCAGGGGGTCCCCATTTCCTTGCTGGCTATCACAGGGCCACTGTCAACCCCCTGAGGTCACTCCTTTACATGGGCAGTTCAACAACATGGATGTCTGCTTTCCTCTAGCCAGAATGCATCTCTCTAACAACATGTTCTGTGACCAGCCAAAGAAAATTACTTCTAGAGGGTGCATATGATTATGTCAGGCCCATTTGGACAATCTCCCTTTTCTAAAGTCAACTGGGCCATAAGACATAACCCAATCACAGGAATAAAATCTATTATCTTCACTGCAAGCATGTGCGTTCAGTCACTTCAGTTATGTCCGACTCTTTGAGACCCCATGGGTTGTAACCCATCAGGCTTCTCTGTCCATGGGATTTCCCCAGCAAGAATACTGGAGTGGGCTGCCACTTCCTACTCCAGGAATTCTTCCTACCATTATAATAATATGTTAAATAATTTTGAACAATGTCATCTAGCCCAAAGTCTGTCTCCAAAGGCCAACATAAATCAGCTCAATTATTTTTTCTTTTTCAGCTATAATATTAAAAAGTTTACTTCCCCAGATTACTATACATTTTACTATTTTAAGTAGCACTTAAGGAATCCCAGTGGAATCTACCTGACTCTTTGCAATCCTTTGGTCAGTAGCCAGCCAAGCTCCTCTGTCCATGGGATTCTCCAGGCAGAACACTGAAGTAGGTTGCTATGCCCTCTTCCAGGGGATCTTCCTGACCCAGGAATTGAACCTGCGTATCCTGTGTCTCCTGCACTGCGTGTGGATTCTTTACCTGCTGAGCCATCAGAGGAGGCCCATATTAAGATTCCAAGACTCAAATTACTAGATAGATACAACAGAAACCTAAGTTTTATACATAATCATATATGAAGAAAAGAAGTTTTTTAAGGATAAGTAATTCAATTTGTACTTAAAAATCAGATTCCTTTTGATATATGGCAAAACCAATACAATATTGTAAAGTTAAATAAAATAAAATTAAATTTAAAAAAATCAATCATCTTATTTCCTTACAAAATTGAGCTTATAGAAATCTTTATGGAAAGAGTAAACAATTGTATATGTTCATACATTATATATATTTGTATATTAATAAATATAACTGTTGATTATCAAATGGGAAAAATAGCTTTGCATGTATAAATGCAACTGAGAAAGACTTGGAGGACTTTGTGTGGTAGTTCTCAATCTTGGCTGCCAAAAAGAACCCAAGAAGATTGGAAAAAACAAAATTCTAAGTCCCATCACTAAAGATTCTAATTAAGTTGCAGGGTGTAGCCTATTGATTCTTGCAAATGGTCCTAGCTGGGGTCCTCAGAGAGTTAACATTTTATAGTGAGAAAAACGACACTACAAATGTTAGCTGTTTTCACCAAGGATATACTTCTAAATTAAATTTTAATATAGAGAAAAATACAAGGTCACAAATCACAAATGTATAACTCAATGAATGATCACAAAGAAATGCACCTATGCAATGCCCACTGATGTCAAGAACAAAGGGCCAGAAACCCCCTCATAATGCTTCCAAAGTATTTAAAATCTCCTTACCAATAATAACCAGTTTCTTGAATTTTAACACCATATATTAATTTTACCTATTTTTCATAAACAATGAAAATGCTTAAATATGAATTGTCTCACTCAATATTATGTGTGTGAGATTCATAAATGCTGCTATATGTAACAAACATTTATTTTCTTCCATGCTCTATACTTCCTGAACTGTATAAATATATTGCAATTTGTTTATTTCTCAGCTGATGGACATTTGGGTTATTTCCCAGTTTTTGACAATTATAATGCTCTGATAAACATTCTTGATGAATAAAACATATATATACATGTCTTTCAGGGCATATATATATATATATATATACTTTTAGGACTGGGATTGCTGGGCCATAAAATCACTTTAATAGTTATTTCCATGTAGTTTCTTAGAGTAATTATACCAATTTATACTCCCACCACCAAGTGTGATAGCTCTCATTGCTCCACATTTTGCCAACAGGACTATTGTCAATCTCAATTTTTAGCTGTTTTACCACTGTGCAGTGATAGCTCATCACACTTTTATTTTTCATTTCTTTCTCTTTCTATGATGATGGCAATTTGGGAATTCTCTTATATGAAGTACTTTTTTAAGTCTTTTTGCCCATTTTTCTATTGCATTGTCTGATTTTTCTTATTGGTTTGTAGAAATTCATTTTATAATTTGGCCACAAGTCCCTATTTAAATATATTTTGCAAATGTCAAAACTACATGAATTGGTTTTGTCCTCTTTTAAGAGTTTCTTTTGTTTAAAAGCAATTTTAGATTTAGTATTGTCAAAGATGTCCTCCTGGAAAGTCATTGCTTCTGCTTTATATTCTATAAGCCTGATTGTTTGCCTTTCACTAGAAGCTTTATGAAACATAGTTTTATGTATAGATAATTAAGTAAAGATCTAGTCATTGTTTTTCTGTACAGATATCCAATTAACCCAGCACCATTGACTGAAAATATTAGACAAAATTTCTAGAGACAAATTGAGGTTCTAAATAATGTCATCTTACAAGAGTGGGGTTGTAGACTTTCTTCTGTAACAGTCTAGGTTAAAGGCATTTAACATTAATGGAAACAGGGATTTAGAAAATGTGAAGCCCTAGGAGGGCTGGTATATTTGTTTCACCCGTATTTTGGGGATGTAAGTTTCTATTGTCCTGTTTTGGGACCCTTCCATTCTTGGTAGACTCTGATTTGTTTTCCCATGTATTGAGTCTGCCTAAAATTCACTTTCCTATCTCTCAGCTGCTGCTGTTGCTGCTAAATCACATCAGTCGTGTCCGACTCTGTGTGACCCCATAGACAGTAGCCCACCAGGTACTACTTTCAAATCAGCAAATGCTTTGAGAGCAAAGTTGTCCTAAGTGTCAGGTTCACATTTCTATGTTTTATTCATCTTTGGGATCTTAGTCTGATGAACCTTACTGCTTTGGTAGCTTACAAACAAGGCTTATGCACAGATCTTGTTATTTTTTCTAAATATTTTTCTAGATGATCTAAGTAGGAAAGTTGCTTCAAATAACCTCCAATTAAAATAAATAAAGTAAAAAAAAAAAAAAAATAATAAACCAGTCTGCTGCTGCTGCTGTTGCTATGTCGCTTCAGTTGTCCCTAATGGCTGTGAAGAAAGCTAAGTGCCAAAGAATTATGCTTTTGAACTGTGGTGTTGGAAAAGACTCTTGAGAGTCCCTTGGACTGCAAGGAGATCCAACCAGTCCATTCTGAAGGAGATCAGTCCTGGGTGTTCTTTGGAAGGACTGATGCTAAAGCTGAAACTCCAATATTTTGGCCACCTCATGGGAAGAGTTGACGCATTGGAAAAAACTCTGATGATGGGAGGGATTGGGGGCAGGAGCAGAAGGGGACGACAGAGGATGAGATGGCTGGATGGCATCACTGACTCGATGGACGTGAGTCTCATTGAACTCCAGGAGTTGGTGATGGACAGGGAGGCCTGGCGTGCTGCAGTTCATGGGGTCACAAAGAGTCAGACACGACTGAGTGACTGAACTGAACTGAATGGCTATTTAATTTCTTAAAAGAGACAAGAACTGTGAATTTCTGTTCTTCTGACATCTCTTGATCTGGAATAACACATATGCTTAATTTATTGTAAGGGCTAGCTTTTTAAAAAGAGGTTAATGTGGAGTCAACCGGTGACAAATTAGAGAAAGAAATACATTTTTGGCCTGAGAAGGAGTTGTTTAGGCACTTTTACAATGACAACTCAGAGGTGCATGCTAATCCCATCTCTGTAAAGGCTCTCCTGGCAATGGGAGTGGAAGATATTTTCTACATTTGTAATAGTGGAATCTGGAAACTAATGACAGCACCTGTTTCTATTGCACAATGACAAATATGGCTCAGCATCTAGTTTTGGGAGAGCAGAAATACTGTGATATCATTTCACATTTTGATTTTCTTCCGTTTATTGCTTTGTCCTAAATATTTGTATTGATTAAGAGAAACAGGTTATGTCTGAAACTATAGCTAAATGGTTAGGGAGAATCCACAGTAAGGGGGGTTGCCTAGCTGATTCCATCCAAAACAAAAGTTAATTTGGTTCAGATCCCTCTCTGTTTTCTCTCTTGGTCTTTCTAGTCACATTTAAGCCTTAACTATATTTAAGTATATATTATGATGATTAGATCATTAGACTCTGTCTTTTTTTACTGGAATGTTAATGTTTCATCCCTTGCTTTACTTTTGATAAGCTTTTGCTAAAATAATGGGGAGGAAAAGAACACTCTGAATCCATATATTTCGCTCAGGGTTTTCATATTTGATAATTTTCCAACATTAGAGAAAACAAATTTAGTACAGTTCCTTCTTTCCTGAGCATTCAGTTTAGTTCAGTCACTCAATCATGTCCGACTCTTTGCAACCCCATGAATTGCAGCACACCATGCCTCCCTGTCCATCACCAACTCCCGGAGTTCACCCAAACCCATGTCCAACGAGTCGGCTGGATGATGCCATCCAGCCATCTCATCCTCTGTTGTCCTCTTCTCCTCCTGCCCCCAATCCTTCCCATCATCAGAGTCTTTTCCAGTGAGTCAACTCTTCTCATGAGGTGGCCAAAGTATTGGAGTTTCAGCTTTAGCATCAGTCCTTCCAATGAACACCCAGGACTGATCTCCTTTAGAACGGTATGGTTGGATCTCCTGAGCATTAGTAGTATACTAAATAACTCTAAAGTATACAGGATAGAGAATGTAGAGGTTTCTGAAAATATGGCCCACAGAGAACTTGCAACAGGGTCTGAGGGTCTATTGTATGCATGTTTGATATATATATTTGTAATTTCACCCCAGATCTAAGTCTGAATTTCTAGAAATGGGTCCAGGAGCTGGAATATTAACAAGTTTCCTATGCAAATATGATTCTTACACACATTATTTAACATCTACAGTGGGAAATTTTGTTATGTACATTACCTCACAGAGACTCCTAGATAGGTAGGATTATCTCCAATTTCCTAGTGAGGAAACTGAGACACAGAGAATTAAACCAAAGGGACAAACTCACATGCAAATTGAGCTGGATGCCACCCATTTCTCCTGTCATCAAGTTCAATGCTGTTTCACTACATCAGCTTTACTCTCCACAAAGGATTGATATCTTAGAAAGTAGATTTTCTTTTGAACTTCCCTGGTGGTCCAGTGGCTAAGACTGTGCTCCCAATATAGGGGGTCCAGGTTTGATCCCTGGCTGGGGAACTAGATCTTGCATGCCACAACTAAGAGTTCATATGCTGCAACAAAAGACTCCACATGCTGCAATGAAGACCCAGCACAGTCAAATAATGTTTTTTGAAAATGCTCTCTCTAAAAAAGAGAGGGACTTTTCCCCATATACAGTTTTTTTCCAGCTACATAAGTCCAGAACAGCCTCATTTTGCTCTTTGGTAGCAATTATTGTGATAGTGTATTATTAACAACTTTCAGTGCACACACTGGGGTTTTCAGTTGCTGAGTGCCCAATTTTGTCAAGGCATTTCAGTGCTTGCTTGAAGGTTCTGTGTATAAAAGCCGTGCCCTGGAGAGAGAGCTTTTAACACCCGTGAGCAGCAGTGCAACGCGAGGTCACCAGGAGCAGGAATGCTGCCACTGTTAGAGCAGATATAGATGACTTCTAACAGCCTTTGATGAATGACTCAGCCTCAGCTCCACAGAGGTGACGCTCATCAGATCCACTCAGAATTATCTTCTGAAACAAACAAGAAAAAGTGGCATATCCTATCTGAGAATAGGAAATTGGCCAGCAAAGAATGTATTGATAAAGACTACTGAAAAAATTACTGATAGAATGCTACTAATTTTACTGGCTCGACTGACTGCAATTGGGGGTGTTTTTTGTTGTTGTTGTTGTTTTTGTTTTTTAAAGCAAATACATGAAGAAAACAAGCATGGCCACTATTGACAGTTACTAATATTGAATACTCACCATGTGACACAAATTCAGCCTAGAGTTTTATAACAACTGCCTTCCCTTACTAATCACAGCAAACTTAATGTTTGTTTTCATCAGAGAAAACTAAAAGCTAGAGAAGTCAAGTAATTTGCTGATGGCCACTTTGCCCAGTAAATCTCTCTATCTGGTTCTAAAGCCCATTAACTTAACCACTTCACTACACTTTCTTTCTTGATGTATCAAAGATCTGTTTTCAAAGGATATAGATGTGTCATAATTTAAAACAAGTAAAGAGAAAAGACTGTGGAAGCATCTTTTTGTTTCTCCCACTGAGTGAGTTTTTCTAGTAGTATACTGCCATGAAAATGTTCTTCTAACACACAAGGGATTAGGAGATGTGGGACTTAGTATTTATTCTTCTTCCCATTTTTCATTCCTGAGCATTTTAACTTTTAAAGGAACTTCATATTGAGTCCAAAGTGACTGGACCAATTTACATTCCCACCAACAGTATGTCAGGGTGCACTTTTCATGACATCCTCACAAAAACCTATTGTTTTTGTCTTCTTAATGAAAGCCATTCTAATGGTAGCATGACTTTTTAAGTATGAATTTGATTAATTGGTCATACAGGCTAATGGTAAGCAGTGGCCAGTAATTGGTTTCTATATCTACCAGGTCAGCTGGTCAGTGGGACAGCTAGAATTTTAGCATGGTTGAAAAGGCAAGGGGTTTAAAGGTTAAAGGGGACAAACAGAGACCTTTACATGCCCAAAGAGAAAGCAGATTTTTGAGCATGTCTGTGTATTCTAAGTTATTTCAGTATTGTCTGATGCTTTGTGATGCTCTATACTGTAGCCTGCCAGGCACTTCTGTGCATGTGATTCTTGGGCAAGAATACTGGGAGTGGGTTGCATGCCCTCCTCCAGGGAATCTTCCTGACCCAGAGATCAAATTCATGTCTCCCATGTTTCCTGTATTGGCTGGTGGGTTCTTTACCACTAGCGCCACCTGGGAAGACCCAGTTTTTTAGAATATTTGCCACTAAATTTGGAGCTTCCCTAGTGGCACAATAGCGGTAAAGAACCTGTCTACCAAAGCAGGAGACATAGAGACATGGTTCTAATCCCTGGGTTGGGAAAATTCCCCTGGAGGGGAGCATGGCAACCCACTTCAGTATTTTTGCATGGAGAATCCCATGGACAGAGGAGCCTGGCAGGCTATGGTCCATAGGGTCACAAAGAGTTAGACATGACTGAAGTGACTTAGAAAACACACATGCCACTAAATTCAGGACCAAATGAAACAGAGGACAGTTGGGTCCTGCATAACTGAATTTAACTCTCAGGTGGACAGAGTACAAAGGAATAAGAAATACCCAAGTGTAGTCCAGGAAATAAAAGCAATAGCAACAGAAGGATTCTCTTGAGAGTTTTCCAAATCTGTATTAGTAGGCAGAGCCATGTCCTTAGAGGAAATTAGTTACAATTTAGGAGCTACAATCCCTTGTATGGCTCTGATTCAAACATGCAGAACAATTTTGCAGCCTTTCTGGGTAGAAGGAAGTTTTATTATTGCACAGCATGGTTCTCTGAAGTTATATACATTGTCTATTTAATAATGTTATTGGTATCCACCGGAGAAGGCAATGGCACCCCACTCCAGTACTCTTGCCTGGAAAATCCCACGGACGGAGGAGCCTGGTAGGCTGCAGTCCATGGGGTCGCTAAGAGTCCGACACGACTGAGCGACTTCACTTTCACTTTTCACTTTCATGCATTGGAGAAGGAAATGGCAACCCACTCCAGTGTTCTTGCCTGGAGAATCCCAGGGACGGGAAAGCCTGGTGGGCTGCCGTCTATGGTGTCACACAGAGTCGGACACGACTGAAGTGACTTCGCATAGCATAGCATAGCATAGCATTGGTATCCACACTTTCCTTTTCCTTAGTCCACAAGGACTGCTGTATCACTTATTCTCAGATAATGTATATAATTATGTTTTCTGTATTTCATACCCATGAATATTCAAGAATATTTATAGTTTTCCAGATAGGAAATTTAAATAGCTTAAATTCTAACCATTATAAATCCCACTGACTGAGGAAGCTGAAGGATAAAATTTCTCAAAAATAAATACAGCTAAAATACTTCGTATTGGTGCTCGACCATTACTACTGGGAATCATGCGCTCAGGCATTACCAAAGAATATCAATGTATCAGTTAGCCATGGTAACCACCCCAGAATTTAGTAGATTAAAAAATGACTTTTACTTCTCCATGGTTTTGTGGATGGGCTAGGTAATTTTTCAGGGATAGGTTCACTCACACAACTACATTCAGCTGGTGGGATTGTAGGGGAACTGGGCATCCAGTAGGGAGGGCAAGAAAGCTGGACCTCTTTTTCCTTATAGTGATTCATCTTTCAGGGAACTAGACTTTCTTTCCATGCAGTTCAGGCATTATTACAAGATTGCAATTCTCAATGCCTTTCAAACCAGTACGACATTTAATTTGTCCATTGGACAAAGAAAGATGTGGCCAAGCCCTATGTCAAGGTCCAAAGGAGCTACGTGAAGGTGTGAATACCATATATAACTCACTGGGGGCCTTCAGCACAACAACCTACCACCATCTAGTACCCCTTCTTGCTGATTGCACATGAAGGGTATTAACCAAGCATTTCTACCTCGCATTCCTGAATAAGTGAGGCCAAAGGACAGGTAAGTAGAAAAGATAAATGTCCTGTGGCTGAAGCAAAAGTTTCCTCACTTATGTGATTCCACCAGATTTTTTTTGTCTCCACCCCATTCCTCTGTCTCCTTGCTTACTCTCCCTCCCACTGACTTATCATTTGCCTGCCCACCTGATCTGCATGCGTGTTCAGTTATGTCTGACTCTTTGCAACCACATAGAATGTAGCCCATCAATCTTCTCTGTTTATGGAATTTTCCAGGCCAGAATACTAATGTGGGTTGCCATTTCCTACTCCAAGGGATCTTCCTTGGACAAGGGATTGAACCCATGTCTCTCGTCCTGTATCTCCTACATTGGCAGGTGAATTTTTTTTTTTTTTTTTTTTTTTTACCACTGTGTCCCCTGGAGGCCCCTTATCATTTGCTGTGGACATATTTTCCCCCATTCTCTTCTTTAATAAGTGTACCAATCAAGAATCAACCAAGAGGTGACAGGTATTAAAAATGTATTATCAGATTTATCTGATCATGAGAACTGGTTAGGAAAAGTACAAAATTCATAGCACAGGCCGTGAGGAAGGGCACACTGCTGTCCATGGATGGAATTTCTTCTTCGGGACAACTTATCTAAGATAATCTCCCTCCTTGATTAAGGACTGTAATCACATCTACCAAATACCTTCATAGCAATATGTTGATTGACATTTGATTGAATAACTGGGGACTGTAGTCTAGCCAAGCTGACACTTCCAAAGGCGAGCACAGCACTCTTCAATACTTGCCATATAGTATCAAATTTGAAGTCTCTTAGGCATTGTCAACTTGACTAGTCACCACTGCAATTTTTTTCCCCAGAATACTGAGCTCTTTTCTACAAATTTTAGTCTGACTGCCTAACGCTGACTCATAGTATCTATATAATCTTATATTCCTGCAATGTTTTATTCTCTCAGACTTTGGAGCAGACACTGGTCATGGAAGCTTCTAACTTTCAGTTTACTTCACTGTTTTCTTTCTAATCAGTTTCCCAACAACTCTGAGTGATCACATCCATATAGTTGATTCTCTACATGAATACCTGACATGTTGCTGTTTTAATGACAAGACTCTGAGTGACACAGTATTCAAAGTATAATATAACACCTAGTTCATTATAGTAACTCAATACATATTGGTTATTTAATAAAAGATAAAATATATATGTGAGCAGCTGGATTATGGTGCAGCCTTAGTTATATGTGTATGTTTCCATTTTTCTTCCATACATTGTTATCTATCTATTGATTTATCCTTTCATCTACTCATCATTTGATTATTCCTAAAGAACCTGCATGGAAAAACAGACTGGTTCCAAATAGGAAAAGGAGTATGTCAAGGCTGTATATTGTCACCCTGTTTATTTAACTTCTATGCAGAGTACATCATGAGAAATGCTGGACTGGAAGAAACACAAGTTGGAATCAAGATTGCTGGGAGAAATATCAATAACCTCAGATATGCAGATGACACCACCCTTATGGCAGAGAGTGAAGAGGAACTCAAAAGCCTCTTGATGAAAGTGAAAGTGGAGAGTGAAAAGGTTGGCTTAAAGCTCAACATTCAGAAAACGAAGATCATGGCATCTGGTCCCATCACTTCATGGGAAATAGATGGGGAAACAGTGGAAACAGTGTCAGATTTTATTTTTCTGGGCTCCAAAATCACTGCAGATGGTGACTGCAGCCATGAAATTAAAAGATGCTTACTCCTTGGGAGGAAAGTTATGACCAACCTAGATAGCATTTTCAAAAGCAGAGACATTACTTTACCAACAAAGGTTCGCCTAGTCAAGGCTATGGTCTTTCCTGTGGTCATGTATGGATGTGAGAGCTGGACTGTGAAGAAGGCTGAGCACCGAAGAATTGATGCTTTTGAACTATGGTGTTGGAGAAGACTCTTGAGAGTCCCTTGGACTGCAAGGAGATCCAACCAGTCCATTCTGAAGGAGATCAGCCCTGGGATTTCTTTGGAAGGAATGATGCTAAAGCTGAAACTCCAGTATTTTGGCCACCTCATGCGAAGAGTTGACTCATTGGAAAAGACTCTGATGCTGGGAGGGATTGGGGGCAGGAGGAGAAGGGGATGACAGAGGATGAGATGGCTGGATGGCATCACTGACTCGATGGATGTGAGTCTGAGTGACCTCCGGGAGTTGGTGATGGACAGGGAGGCCTGGCGTGCTGCGATTCATGGGGTCGCAAAGATTCGGACACGACTTTGCGACTGATCTGATCTGATCTGAAAGACCCTGCATCCTAAAGATCAGTCCTGGGTGTTCTTTGGAAGGACTGATGTTGAAACTCCAGTACTTTGACCACCTCATGCGAAGAGTTGACTCATTGGAAAAGACCCTGATGCTAGGAGGTTTTGGGGGCAGAAGCAGAAGGGGACGACAGAGGATGAGATGGCTGGACGGCATCACTGACTCGATGGATATGAGTTTGAGTGAACTCTGGGAGTTGCTGATGGACAGGGAGGCCTGGCGTGCTGTGATTCATGGGGTCGTAAAGAGTGGGACACGACCGAGTGACTGAACTGAACTGAAAGACCCTGATGTACCACAATCTTTACAATTTCTGTTCATAACTCATACATCTTTCCAGTAACTTAGGTCAAAACCTGGGGTGAATCTTGACTCTAATATTTCATATGCCATATGTCTGTGAATCCTGTTGGTCTCTTTTAAAATATTTGCACTTCTTAATGTGTGTTCTATCACTGCCTTGCTCTAAGCTTCTTTCATTTTAACTCTTGACCGGGCACTGCTTGCTAACAGTTTCCATAATACTCTTCCAGAAATGATTAAAAGGTGTTATAAAATTTATACTAAAATGTGACTTTTCTTTTTTGATACCTACTGGATTTGCTTTTCCTTCCCTTCAGAATGTTCTATCCTGAATCCTTCTGGCTTATTCATACAATTTCTGGAGGTTGTTACTCAAAACTCTACTTCTTATTTCAGCCTCTTTGGACCACCATGTCCCACATCCTACCAATGCTCATTTTCTGCTTTATTTTTCTCTTTAGCACTTTCTTCTTTATTATCTATATTCCCCTCATATAGCAAGCCAACTTCTTCAGGGGATTATTATTCTCTGTTTCATCCCCTGCTATATTCTCCAAGTCTAGAACAGGGCCTGGTATGGAGTAGATATATAATTTTTTTGTTGAATAAATTAAAGAATGAGTGAATTCATATTATTTAATTGATGTTATTTAATATTATTCAATTAGTCTGGGAGGATGACTACATAATTAAGAAAAACAACATCAACCAGAAAACACCTGCCAATATATACCAAAGTGTATGAAAAATCATTAGGGTGTTTTTCAGCTTTCTGAAAATCAGAGAATGTTTTTCCTTAATTATAAAGAGCCACTCTAAAATATTATAGTGCCTCAGAAGGAGAAAAATAAAGTAAAATGTAGAAACAGAAAACTAAGGAATATATTTAATAGCAAAGACTCAGATCAGATCAGATCAGTCGCTCAGTCGGGTCCGACTCTTTGCGATCCCATGAACTGCAGCACACCAGGCCTCCCTATCCATCACCAGCTCTCGGAGGTCACCCAGACTCACATTCATGGAGTCAGTGATGCCATCCAGCCATCTCATCCTCTGTCGTCCCCTTCTCCTCCCACCCTCAATCCCTCCCAGCATCAGAGTCTTCTCCAATGAGTCAACTCTTCGCATGAGGTGACCAAAATACTGGAGTTTCAGCTTGAGCATCATTCCTTCCAAAGAAATCCCAGGGCTGATCTCCTTCAGAATGGACCGGTTGGATCTCCTTGCAGTCCAAGGGACTCTCAAAAGTCTTCTCCAACACCACAGTTCAAAAGCATCAATTCTTTGGCGCTCAGCCTTCTTCACAGTCCAGCTCTCACATCCATACATGACCACAGGAAAGACCATAGCCTTGACTAGGCGAACCTTTGTTGGCAAAGTGATGTCTCTGCTTCTGAATATGCTATCTAGGTTGGCCATAACCTTCCTTCCAAGGAGTAAGCGTCTTTTAATTTCATGGCTGCAGTCACCATCTGCAGTGATTTTGGAGCCCAGAAAAATAAAGTCTGACACTGTTTCCACTGTTTCTCCATCTATTTCCCATGTAGTGATGGGACCAGATGCCATGATCTTCGTTTTCTGAATGTTGAGCTTTAAGCCAACCTTTTCACTCTCCACTTTCACTTTCATCAAGAGGCTTTTTAGTTCCTCTTCACTCTCTGCCATAAGGGTGGTGTCATCTGCATATCTGAGGTTATTGATATTTCTCCCGGCAATCTTGATTCCAGCTTGTGTTTCTTCCAGTCCAGCATTTCTCATGATGTACTCTGCATATAAGTTAAATAAACATGGTGACAATATACAGCCTTGACATACTCCTTTTCCTATTTGGAACCAGTCTGTTGTTCCATGACCAGTTCTAACTGTTGCTTCCTGACCTGCATACAGATTTCTCAAGAGGCAGATCAGGTGGTCTGGTGTTCCCATCTCTCTCAGAATTTTCCACAGTTTATTGTGATCTACACAGTCAAAGGCTTTGGCATAGTCAATAAAGCAGAAATAGATGTTTTTCTGGAACTCTCTTGCTTTTTCCATGATCCAGCGGATGTTGGCAATTTGATCTCTGGTTCCTCTGCCTTTTCTAAATCCAGCTTGAACATCAGGAAGTTCACGGTTCACATATTGCTGAAGCCTGGCTTGGAGAATTTTGAGCATTACTTTACTAGCGTATGAGATGAGTGCAATTGTGCGGTAGTTTGAGCACTCTTTGGCATTGCCTTTCTTTGGGATTGGGATGAAAACTGACCTTTTCCAATCTTGTGGCCACTGTTGAGTTTTCCAAATTTGCTGTCATATTGAGTGCAGCACTTTCACAGCATCATCTTTCAGGCTTTGGAACAGCTCCACTGGAATTCCGTCACCTCCACTAGCAAAGACTAGGTTTTGCATATTCAATGCATAAAATTGAATATAAACTTTTGTAGTAATTTTCAGTATTGATGTAATACTTAAGATCTTCTCTCTTCAGAGAATTCAGAGAGGCTTGAAGGAAATTAGGATGGCTTCCCATCCTAAATTGCATTAAGGGACATCTTGACTTTCTTGAAACAACCTCCATATTGACAAATGCCCAAGCAATCTTCCACCAGTTGGAGATATCTTCAAATTGTCATATAAATGCTTATCTTAAAAACTTTCAGGGAGTATGGGCCAGGAACTGGCAGCAACAAGGATTCATAGAAATGCAGTAAGAGTCTTCAGGGCTAATATTTTAAAACTCTAAGTCCGTATCTAAGATCTAGAAGGGAGTGGGATTTAGTGAAGTTACTGTAATTTGGGTTAATGCCATTTTCTAAGGGATATATATTGGATGTAGTGGGGGTGCTGTACATTCTCTAATTCTTCAAGATTAATGAGATTTAAGACATCAGTTGTGATGTCAAAGTCACAGTTAAGGAGAATCATCTAAGGCAATATAATAGATACCAGAACCAGGACCCAGCTCCAGAAATCAAAAATGGAGGTCATTCATCAGTGAGTCAAGTGCCTGCCAATCAGCTTTGGGTTTAGATAGAAGTAATTCAGGAAAAAAAAAAAAAAAAAAGTATGTATGTATGTATGAGAGAGTTATCAATAAATCAGGGAGATAAATTTGTAAGGAGCAAGGAAATTTTTGCCTAGTCTTTTTCTTGGAGACTTAAAAGTCACATTTCCACAGTCACTTAGCCAACTGGATGGAGGAAAAGCAGGTATAGAACTCCTGGGATCTCTTTCAGTCTCCCTATTAGTGCCTCAGTGTCTAGGTGAGACAGAACCCAGGTCACCAGCTATAGCTTTTGGGAAAGATCAGTAAAGAGGTCATGATCCTAATGTCAGATTCCTTTATAAGATATAAACTTTGGTTTTAGAGTGACAATAAAGTCAATACTTCAGAAGACAAAAATTAAAAGAGCAATACAGTAATGTTCAAAAGGTAAGAATATTTTTGCAAGCCTTATATAGAGAGGATGTGAGAGGGACTTGCAGAATATACTGTAAAACTTTAACAGGGTTTCCTCTGAGTGAAGAAATTTTGTATGAATTTATATTTTATTTATCTATTCCTCCTTTTCATACTGTCCATGAACAGTATGAAAAGACAAAATGATAGGATACTGAAAGAGAAACTCCCCAGGTCAGTAGGGGCCCAATATGCTACTAGAGATCAGTGGAGAAATAACTCCAGAAAGAATGAAAGGATGGAGCCAAAACAAAAAGAATACCCAGCTGTGGATGTGTCTGGTGATAGAAGCAAAGTCCGATGCTGTAAAGAGCAATATTGCATAGGAACCTGGAATGTCAGGTCCATGAATCAAGGCAAATTGGAAGTGGTCAAACAAGAGATGGCAAGAGTGAATGTTGACATTCTAGGACTTAGCGAACTAAAATGGACTGGAATGGGTGAGTTTAACTCAGAGGACCATTATATCTACTACTGTGGGCAGGAATCCCTCAGAAGAAATAGAGTGGCCATCATGGTCAACAAAAGAGTCCGAAATGCAGTACTTGGATGCAATCTCAAAAATGACAGAATAATTTCTGTTCGTTTCCAAGGCAAACCATTCAATGTCACAGTAATCCAAATCTATGCCTCAACCAGTAACGCCGAAGAAGCTGAAGTTGAAAGGTTCTATGAAGACCTACAAGACCTTTTAGAACTAATACCCAAAAAAGATGTCCTTTTCATTATAGGGGACTGGAATGCAAAAGTAGGAAGTCAAGAAACACCTGGAGTAACAGGCAAATTTGGCCTTGGAATACGGAATGAAGCAGGGCAAAGACTAATAGAGTTTTGCCAAGAAAATGCACTGGTCATAGCAAATACCCTCTTCCAACAACACAAGAGAAGACTCTATACATGGACATCACCAGATGGTCAACACCGAAATCAGATCGATTATATTCTTTGCAGCCAAAGATGGAGAAGCTCTATACAATCAGCAAAAACAAGACCAGGAGCTGACTGTGGCTCGGACCATGAACTCCTTATTGCCAAATTCAGACTGAAATTGAAGAAAGTAGAGAAAATTACTAGACCATTCAGGTATGACCTAAATCAAATCCCTTATGATTATACAGTGGAAGTGAGAAATAGATTTAAGGGCCTAGATCTGATAGATAGAGTGCCTGATGAACTATGGAATGAGGTTTGTGACATTGTACAGGAGCCAGGGATCAAGACCATCCCCATGGAAAAGAAATGCAAAAAAGCAAAATGGCTGTCTGGGGAGGCCTTACAAATAGCTGTGAAAAGAAGAGAAGTGAAAAGCAAAGGAGAAAAGGAAAGATATAAACATCTAAATACAGAGTTCCAAAGAATAGCAAGAAGAGATAAGAAAGCCTTCTTCAGTGATCAATGCAAAGAAATAGAGGAAAACAACAGAATGGGAAAGACTAGGGAGCTCTTTAAGAAAATCAGAGATACCAAAGGAACATTTCATGCAAAGATGGGCACGATAAAGGACAGAGATGGTGTGGACCTAACAGAAGCAGAAGATATTAAGAAGAGGTGGCAAGAATACACAGAAGAACTGTATAAAAAAGAGCTTCAAGACCTAGATAATCATGATGATGTGATCACTGACCTAGAGCCAGACATTTTGGAATGTGAAGTCAAATGGGCCTTAGAAAGCATCACTATGAACAAAGCTAGTGGAAGTGATGGAATTCCAATGGAGCTATTCCAAGTCCTGAATGATGATGCTGTGAAAGTGCTACACTCAATATGCCAGCAAATTTGGAAAACTCAGCAGTGGCCACAAGATTGGAAAAGGTCAGTTTTCATCCCAATCCCAAAGAAAGGCAATGCCAAGGAGTGCTCAAACCACCGAACAATTGCACTCATCTCACACGCTAGTAAAGTAATGCTCAAAATTCTCCAAGCCAGGCTTCAGCAATATGTGAACCGTGAACTTCCTGATGTTCAAGCTAGTTTTAGAAAAGGCAGAGGAACCAGAGATCAAATTGCCAACATCCGCTGGATCATGGAAAAAGCAAGAGAGTTCCAGAAAAACATCTATTTCTGCTTTATTGACTATGCCAAAGCCTTTGACTGTGTGGATCACAATAAACTGTGGAAAATTCTGAAAGAAATGGGAATACCAGACCACCTGATCTGCCTCTTGAGAAATCTGTATGCAGGTCAGGAAGCAACAGTTAGAACTGGTCATGGAACAACAGACTGGTTCCAAATAGGAAAAGGAGTACGTCAAGGCTGCATATTGTCACCATGTTTATTTAACTTATATGCAGAGTACATCATGAGAAATGCTGGACTGGAAGAAACACAAGTTGGAATCAAGATTGCCGGGAGAAATATCAATAACCTCAGATATGCAGATGACACGACTCTTATGGCAGAAAGTGAAGAGGGGCTAAAAAGCCTCTTGATGAAAGTGAAAGTGGAGAGTGAAAAGGTTGGCTTAAAGCTCAACATTCAGAAAACGAAGATCATGGCATCTGGTCCCATCACTGCATGGGAAATAGATGGGGAAACAGTGAAAACAGTGTCAGACTTTATTTTTCTGGGCTCCAAAATCACTGCAGATGGTGACTGCAGCCATGAAATTAAAAGACGCTTGCTCCTTGGAAGGAAAGTTATGACCAACCTAGATAGCATATTCAAAAGCAGAGACATTACTTTACCAACAAAGGTTCGCCTAGTCAAGGCTATGGTCTTTCCTGTGGTCATGTATGGATGTGAGAGCTGGACTGTGAAGAAGGCTGAGCGCCGAAGAATTGATGCTTTTGAACTGAGGTGTTGGAGAAGACTCTTGAGAGTCCCTTGGACTGCAAGAAGATCCAACCAGTCCATTCTGAAGGAGATCAATCCTGGAATTTCTTTCGAAGGAATGATGCTAAAGCTGAAACTCCAGTATTTTGGCCACCTCATGCGAAGAGTTGACTCATTGGAGAAGACTCTGATGCTGGGGGGATTGAGGGCAGGAGGAGAAGGGGACGACAGAGGATGAGATGGCTGGATGGCATCACTGACTCGATGGATGTGAGTCTGAGTGACCTCCGGGAGCTGGTGATGGACAGGGAGGCCTGGCGTGCTGCGGTTCATGGGGTCGCAAAGAGTCGGACACGACTGAGCGACTGATCTGATCTGATTCCTCCTTTGGACTTTGCTAGTATTTTATAGCTGTATATTACTTTCCTTTTTAAAAATTTGAATATGAACTTGGTCTAGTAGAGACCCAATGTCACACATTTGCTGTTAGTTTCATAAATGTTAAGCAGAGATCTTAAACCAAAAAGTAAATATAATCACCAATATTTATCTTGAATTTACTATTGACCTCCAACTCTGCTAAGTGCTTGAGTGGTGAGTCTTCACTGTTTTTAAAAAAATTTGATTTGAGAATATGTGAAAGTTTTGAACATTTTTCTCTTCAAAACTGCACATCTGAAAATTAATATAACATTTTTCCATTAAATATGAGTGCTTTAAAATTCTCTAAAATTCAATCTAGGACCATTCTGTGCACCACCCATTAAAATCTGAGGGATGGAGAAAAATGTGAAACCCTAGGTCTTTTCCTTAGTTTTTACTAATTATGGAAACCAGTCCTAAAGCCATGAAAAGTTGAGCAGTAAGGGAGAAACAAATGAATGGATGGATGAATAAATGAATAAATTAGTAAATATATGTATGCATTACTTTACTAGCGTGTGAGATAAGTGCAGTGGTGTGGTAGTTTGAGCACTCTTTGGCACTGCCTTTCTTTGGGATTGGGATGAAAACTGACCTTTTCCAATCTTGTGGCCACTGCTGAGTTTTCCAAATTTGCTGGCATATTGAGTGCAGCACTTTCACAGCATCATCTTTCAGGATTTGGAATAGCTCCACTGGAATTCCATCACTTCCACTAGCTTTGTTCCTAGTGATGCTTTCTAAGGCCCACTTGACTTCACATTCCAGGGTGTCTGGCTCTAGGTCAGTGATCACACCATCATGATTATCTGGGTCGTGAAGCTCTTTTTTGTGTATTTCTTCTGTGTATTCTTGCCACCTCTTCTTAATATCTTCTGCTTCTGTTAGGTCCATACCATTTCTGTCCTGTATCGAGCTCATTTTTGCATGAAATGTTCCTTTGGTATCTTTGATTTTCTTGAAGAGCTCCCTAGTCTTTCCCATTCTGTTGTTTTCCTCTATTTCTTTGCATTGTCCAAAATCACTGCAGATGGTGACTGCAGCCATGAAATTAAGACGCTTACTCCTTGGAAGGAAAGTTATGACCAACCTAGATAGCATATTCAAAAGCAGAGACATTACTTTGCCAACAAAGGTTCACCTAGTCAAGGCTATGGTCTTTCCTGTGGTCATGTATGGATGTGAGAGTTGGACTGTGAAGAAGGCTGAGCGCCGAAGAATTGATGCTTTTGAACTGTGGTGTTGGAGAAGACTCTTGAGAGTCCCTTGGAGTGCAAGGAGATCCCACCAGTCCATTCTGAAGGAGATCAACCCTGGGATTTCTTTGGAACGAATGATGCTAAAGCTGAAACTCCAGTATTTTGGCCACCTCATGCGAAGAGTTGACTCATTGGAGAAGACTCTGATGCTGGGAGGGATTGGGGACAGGAGGAGAAGGGGACGACAGAGGATGAGATGGCTGGATGGCATCACTGATTCGATGAATGTGAGTCTGAGTGACCTCTGGGAGTTGGTGATGGACAGGGAGGCCTGGCGTGCTGCGGTTCATGAGGTTGCAAAGAGTCGGACACGACTGAGCGGCTGATCTGATCTGATCTGATGTATGCATACAAGCATATGTACAAAATTTCTATAAGGGAATACACAATTAATAGATAAATGAAAAGGACATATGTTATATCAGCAAATTAGGTGACAATGACACAGACTAGCAGGATTATTTGTAATGTAAATTGACCTATAAAATACATTAACCTGTGTATCAACTTCAAGCCATCTCGATGTATGGCAAAAGCAATACAATATTGTAAAGTTAAGCAAAATAAAATTTAATAAATAAAAAAAAAGTGAAAAGACAAAAAAAAAAAAAAAAAAGAAAATATAACCTGAATAGTACTTGAAGTCCATCCTAATTTCCTAGATATAATAATTCTACTCTGCTGGTACTGTTGTTGTTTCTATATGTAGAATAAACAAGGAATGACATAAAATAAATATTTTCTAGTCAATCCAGCATTTGACTTTGTGATAGTATGGCATAGTGAAGAGAATTCAATCTAAAACAATCTACATTTTGAAAGGTTTTTTTTTTTTTTTATACCATTTTTTAAGTAGGCTTTGACTCATTGGAAAAGACTCTGATGCTGGGAGGGATTGGGGGCAGGAGGAAAAGGGGACGACAGAGGATGAGATGGCTGGATGGCATCACTGACTCGATGGACGTGAGTTTGAGTGAACTCCGGGAGATGGTGATGGACAGGGAGGCCTGGCGTGCTGTGATTCATGGGGTGGTAAAGAGTTGGATATGACTGAGCGACTGAACTGAACTGAACTGAAGTAGGCTTTTTAGGAAAAATCTTGAACTTTCTGAGTCTTACTCTCTTCATCTACAAAATAGGGATATTCTACCTAATCAGTGCTGAATACAAATGCAGAGTTGGACAGGACTGAGAGACTTCACTTTCATTTTCACTTTTCACAAATTACTCTATAGCTCAGTGGCTTTAAAGGATAATATTTCATTATATCTCATGCTGTTGGGAATCACTAATTTGGACACGGCTTAGCTGGACAATTTCTCTGCTACATGTTGACTGAGGTAACCCATATGCTATTCATTTGGGAGACTGTCTGGCCTGGAGGGTCCTAGATGATTCCACCTCCCCCACCTGCCTGTATGGCACCTTGTGTGTGGGATGTTTAAACTCAGCTAGGGTTAGATGATTGGCACACCTATGTGTGGGATCTCTAAAATGATACCCTCAGGATAGCTAGATTTCTTCATGTGGCTTAGGACTTCAAAAAGAGATTTTATTTATTTTTTATTTATTTATTTGACCCACCAAGTCTTAATTGCAGTATGCAGGACTCTAGTTCCTGGACTAGGGATCAATCCAGGTCCCCTGCATTGCAAGTGCTGAGTCTTAACCACTAGACCACTAGGGAAAATGCCTGAGAGAAGTCTTAAGGGAAAGAAAATCAAAGCCCTTATCAGTCTCTTAAGGCCTGAGTCCTAGAAACTGATAGCGCATCACTTCTGCTGTGGTTTTTTCATCATAGAAATAACAGAGACAGCCTATATTCAAGATGAGGGCACACAGACTCCATCTCTTGATGAAAGGAATGTCAGAGAGTTTATGGCCATCTTTTGCTTGCTTCAAGGAATAATATTTCCTACCACAATAGAATTATTATGAGAGTTAAATAAAATTTAAACTATATATGAATTAGGCTTATAAAAATACTTGAAAAAGTTAGACAGCAAGTCTGCTGCATGTTTCTTTCCCAACAATTGCTCCAACAAAGTACTTTTTTTGCTAGGCTTTGGAGAGTGAAAAGGTTGGCTTAAAGCTCAACATTCAGAAAACGAAGATCATGGCATCTGGTCCCATCACTGCATGGGAAATAGATGGGGAAACAGTGGAAACAGTGTCAGACTTTGTTTTTCTGGGCTCCAAAATCACTGCAGATGGTGACTGCAGCCATGAAATTGAAAGACGCTTGCTCCTTGGAAGGAAAGTTATGACCAACCTAGATAGCATTTTCAAAAGCAGAGACATTACTTTACCAACAAAGGTTCGCCTAGTCAAGGCTATGGTCTTTCCTGTGGTCATGTATGGATGTGAGAGCTGGACTGTGAAGAAGGCTGAATGCCGAAGAATTGATGCTTTTGAACTGTGGTGTTGGAGAAGACTCTTGAGAGTCCCTTGGACTGCAAGAAGATCCAGCCAGTCCATTCTGAAGGAGATCAATCCTGAAATTTCTTTAGAAGGAATGATGCTCAAAGCTGAAACTCCAGTATTTTGGCCACCTCATGGGAAGAGTTGACTCATTGGAGAAGACTCTGATGCTGGGAGGGATTGAGGGCAGGAGGAGAAGGGGACGACAGAGGATGGGATGGCTGGATGGCATCACTGACTCGATGGATGCGAGTCTGAGTGACCTCCGGGAGCTGGTGATGGACAGGGAGGCCTGGCGTGCTGCGGTTCATGGGGTCGCAAAGAGTCAGACACGACTGAGCGACTGATCTGATCTGATCTCATCTCCAATCCTGCATAAAATCTCAGCAGATATAAAACAATGAGTCATCATTAGGTATTCAGAGGATATATTCTTTTCCTAGATTTTAATAATAAAACAGTTCATAAGCATTTGAATCATTGAATTCCGACTCAATTAAAAACTTTTCTTTCCCTTTTTCCTCTACTGGGGAGAGGCTGGGAATGCTTCCATTCTGATTTTCACATCACATCTTCCAGTGCCAGAAAGTTGTTCTGTGACACAGTATAAGAAAGGCGTGGGGCAAAGGAGGTCTTACTTGTACTTTTAATTGTTCAGTGACATCCAGTAGACGTGGTGGGTGTCCTAAGCCATTTACTTACTTCCTTTGTCACTTCTATGGATCTCTGACTTCAGCTCTTTGGTACATGTGACAATCTCCAGTTGACCACATCCATTCCCTTCTGGTTTTTGCCTCTAACACCTCTAAATTCTTTATGTCAAGGTTGCCCTGGTCTTTGGAGGAAAGTAACTGACTTAGAGTCATTTTCAAAACAATTCATGGCTATCCTCTTTCTGACACATGGAAATTGCACAGGAGAACTCTGAAGTCTGGCTTGTTTATAGTGAAGACTTTTTTGTTCTGCTGTTATAACTTCAGCTAGTCAAAGCTGCTATCCTTTAGACGTCTTAGGCATGAATCAGATAGTAGTAACCACATTCTTCAAATTGCAGGAGATGTTTATCAAATTCTCCAAATTCTTAAAGCATCTCTTCCTCTCAGGCAGGACTCTCTTCTTATTCCTTGTTTTTCACAGTGGTTGACATCAGGTAGTGTAATGCAGGACCTACTGACAATTTTTCCAAAGCATTCCTAATGCTTGGTAATTCCTTGCATATGCTATTTATCCCTGAAAAGGATGATAAGCTAAAATCTCAATACTATTTGTACAATTTTAAGCACGCCATGCCTAGGCAATCTGATGCTTTGGCTTTTTTAAAACCTGGCATCAAAAATGTTGATGACCACTGAAAGAGGATCTGAGTCTCCACCTATTGAATGCAGGGAGGCTTTGATCAATAAAATATGGTGATAGTTACACTGTGTGACTTTCAATACAGCATTATAAAAGATAATGTAGCTTTTGCCTTGCTTCCTGAAACACCTGCACTGGAATACCTGAGCCTCCATATTAGTAGTGAAAATATCCCAAGGTAGCGACCCTGTGAGGAAACGAAGTCGCCTAGAGAGGTGTTATTAGCAAAAACGCTTAGCAATTTCAGTTTGCAATTCTAACATTTGAGTCTTCCCAGCCCAGTGGCAACCCACTCCAGTATTCTTGCCTGGAGAATCCCCGGGATGGGGAGCCTAGTGGGCTGCCGTCTATGGGGTCACACAGAGTCGGACACGACTGAAGTGACTTAGCAGTAGCAGCAGCCCAAGTGCCAGATATGTGTAAATGCATTTTAAGAAGATTTTGACTCACAGTTTTTGTGTCACCCCCAGCCCAAGAGTCAGCTGAGTAACGATATGTTGTATAGGGAAATTTCTGATCCGTAGAATCTGTGAGCATGATAAGATGGTTGTCTTGTGTTTCTAACTTTTGGCTTAATTAGTCACCCTACTCGGAGAAGGCAGTGGCAACCCACTCCAGTAGTTTTGCCTGGAAAATCCCATGGACAGAGGAGCCTGGTAGACTGCAGTCCATGGAGTCGCTAAGAGTCGGACACGACTGAGCGACTTCACTTTCACTTTTGACTTTCATGCATTGGAGAAGGAAATGGCAACCCACTCCAGTGTTCTTGCCTGGAGAATCCCAGGGACAGGAAAGGCTGGTGGGCTGCCATCTATGGGGTCACACAGAGTCGGACACGACTGAAGCGACTTAGCAGCAGTAGCAACAGTAGCAGTCACCCTACTAATTCAGTTGGAAAGAATCCACCTGCAATGCAGGAGACTTCTGTTCGATTCCTGGGTCAGGAAGATCCCATGGAGAAGGGAAAGGCTACCCACTTTAGTATTCTTGGGTTTCTCTGATGGCCCAGATGGTAAAGAATCAGCCTGCAATGCAGGAGACTTGGATTCAGTTCCTGGGTTGGGAAGATGCCCTGGAGGAGGGCATAGCAACCCACTCCGGTATTCTTGCATGAGAATCCCCATGGATAGAAGAGCCTGGCTGGCTACAGTCCATGGGGTCGAAAAGAGTCAGATATAACTGAGTGACTAAGCATAGGACATACAAAGCACAGCAGTGTCACCCAGAAGTAACTGGAACAAGTACTGGATGTGGGGTGTGTGTGTGTGTGTGTGCACGCGAAACCATGAATCTCAACCAAATCTGAGTAAAAAAGAATCCCACATTAATTTACATGAAGCACTTGGAATACAACATGTACTAGATAAATAAAAGATAGTTGTTACTCTTCTTGACTAATACAAGAAACAAAATCTCTGCAAGACTGCTTTTCTCTCAATATAGCAAGATCCACGAGTTTTTACAAACATTTTTCTAAACATGCCAGTGGGAATAGTAAAGGGCTACCCAAACAATCTGTACCATTCCATGCTTTGTCAAAGCATTTATTTATTTGCCTGTCACCATATTGCACTGTTCATATGACATGTGATCTGTCATATGACAAAAATCACTACTTCTACTATACATAGCCTGTTAAATGTAGATGATGGGGTTTGGGAGAAACTACAGGGCTATATCCAAAGTAAATATAGGAAAATCTCATTTGATCAGAAAGCAAAATGCCAAAAGTGAACAAAATGCTTGAACATCTGCTTCCACCCACTACTTCTATCTTACACTGAGTCTAAGAATAATGAAATCTTGGGATCTCTGGGGAGATAAGTGTGGCCCTTCATGAGAATTGTTCAGGTCTTCAGACTTGGTGCATGAACTCACATGCATCAAAGGGACTCATCTGTATGAGAAATGCATCTCGCTTAAGTAGCTAATTTACTCTTGATATAATGATTTACTTATATTAAGCAAATGGAAACTTTATAAATGTTGAATATACTCAAAGAGCACACTAGTTCAAAAAACATTTGTGCTAAAATCAGCTGAAGAATTTCAGCGCTTTGATGAGCCTATTCTTATATACTAAAGTCCAAATTTCTCAATACCCAATTATCTTGTAATGGATACCTACACAAGTATTTGCTTAGCCCTTTGCCTTGTCCTGAAAGAGATCTTTCTACAGTCCTCATAGTGATATGTTGGCCCCATATCAACCAAATCTGAGTAATCTGAATTTAAGAGACTAGCCGGGAAAAAATTCTTATTGTCTTATCTTGTGCCAGCTGTTCATTTTTTTATCAATCCATTAGGTACTAAGTGATGATTTGGGACCACCATGACAACTGTAGAAGGAATTCTGTCAGCACAATACCAGGGACTAAGCAAAAACTTCAAGTATCCACTCTGAGAAGCAGAGAAAGACAAAAATATAGCCTATAAATTAAAGACAGTGTTATCAGTGAGCATGGTTAATGAAGTCAACCCAGAGGGTAGAGAAAAGACAATTGATAAGAAGGGAATCCTAATACCATTTGAGTTCCAAATTCACTTCTTTCTTGATACCAAAGAGTTTCTTGACATTCATGAGCTACACATTAGGCTTATAAATATAATCCTTTCTTTATTGGATCAAGCTAGAAACAGTGAGTCTCTGCATCTGGTTCCATAGAATCCTAATACTCTTATATCCTCATATTTTAACATTTTAATATCTATCTTCAAACTCTGAACTTGAGCCACTAAAGTGTCTCTTAGATCCCTGAAAATTTTGTTTCCTCTTGCATAGTATTTACACATATTGTTCTTTCTGACTTCTCCCTTCCTTTTCCTTCTCCTGGGCTTGCACGGCTTATTCTTATCTTTGCTCTGTGGCTCAACTTAGAAATCACTGTTTTGGAAGCTCTTTTTAATGCCTCACATTGAACTTCCTGATGTTCAAGCTGGTTTTAGAAAAGGCAGAGGAACCAGAGATAAAATTGCCAACATCCGCTGGATCGTGGAAAAAGCAAGAGAGTTTCAGAAAAACATCTATTTCTGCTTTATTGACTATGCCAAAGCCTTTGACTGTGTAGATCACAATAAACTGTGGAAAATTCTGAAAGAGATGGGAATACCAGACCACCTGATCTGCCTCTTGAGAAATCTGTATGCAGGTCAGGAAACAACAGTTAGAACTGAACATGGACCAACAGACTGGTTCCAAATAGGAAAAGGAGTATGTCAAGGCTGTATATTGTCACCCTGTTTATTTAACTTATATGCAGAGTACATCATGAGAAACGATGGACTGGAAGAAACACAAGTTGGAATCAAGATTGCCGGGAGAAATATCAATGACCTCATATGCAGATGACACCACCCTTATGGCAGAAAGTGAAGAGGAACTCAAAAGCCTCTTGATGAAAGTGAAAGTGGAGAGTGAAAAGGTTGGCTTGAAGCTCAACATTCAGAAAACGAAGATCATGGCATCCAGTCCCATCACATGGGAAATAGATGGGGAAACAGTGGAAACAGTGTCAGACTTTATTTTTCTGGGCTCCAAAATCACTGCAGATGGTGACTGCAGCCATGAAATTAAAAGACGCTTACTCCTTGGAAGGAAAGTTATGACCAACCTAGATAGCATATTCAAAAGCAGAGACATTACTTTGCCAACAAAGGTTCACCTAGTCAAGGCTTTCCTGTGGTCATGTATGGATGTGAGAGTTGGACTGTGAAGAAGGCTGAGAGCTGAAGAATTGATGCTTTTGAACTGTGGTATTGGAGAAGACTCTTGGGAGTCCCTTGGACTGCAAGGAGATCCAACCGGTCCATTCTGAAGGAGATCAGCCCTGGGATTTCTTTGGAAGGAATGATGCTAAAGCTGAAACTCCAGTACTTTGGCCACCTCATGCAAAGAGTTGACTCATTGGAAAAGACTCTGATGCTGGGAGGGATTGGGGGCAGGAGGAAAGGGGACGACAGAGGATGAGATGGCTGGATGGCATCACTGACTTGATGGATGTGAGTCTGAGTGACCTCCGGGAGTTGGTGATGGACAGGGAGGCCTGGCGTGCTGTGATTCATAGGGTTGCAAAGAGTCAGATACGACTGAGCGAGTGATCTGATCTGATCTGATCTGAGACTTAAGTTATCCTCAATGCTCACACAGTACAAAGTGTACCTCCTATAGAAGATACTTTACTATATTTGCCTATGTCTTCCAGTAGACTGTAGGATATTTAAGATACAGGACCTGGCTCATTCTTACCATTGTCATATCTCCAGGTCCTGCAAAACTGTCTGGCACATGTAAATATTCAATAGCCATGCCTCAAATAAATGTATAGATTTACTTAAAACAAGCACTCTCTGACTCTTTTTTGCTCTTTCTCTCTCTTTTTTTTTTCCTCTCCATATATATGTGTGTATATGAGATTAAAGATATATAAATCACATTGGTTATAAGTGTAATGCATACAAAAACTGTGAAGCAAACAATTGCGAAGTAAACAAATATTTGGGAGGGGGGTTCAGGATGGGGAACACATGTATACCTGTGGCAGATTAATTTTGATGTATGGCAAAACCAATACAATATTGTAAAGTTAAAAAATAAAAAAAAAATTTAAAAAAGAAAGCAAAGCAAAAAAAAGGTATTTAGCAAAAAACTGAAGTCAACAGTATTTTAATCTGAATAAAATGTGCTTCTCTGTTCTTATTAGCTTAATTTCCTTCTTTTCCAGCTGAAATGCTTTTGTTTGTTTTTTTTTACTGAACATTCACTTCTTGAATGGCTTCTCATATTCAGGGCCCTTTTATTTTCCTCTTTTCCAGCAAAATGCAACAATTTCTATGACCTGTTTTTATGTCCTTCTTGGGCCAGAACACTCAGTGACACATCAGCACAGTAACAATTGCTAGCACGCCTTTCTGGTCAGTTCGTGTGCATGGTGAATGACTTTCTGAAGGAAATGCCTCAATCAAAAAATATAACTTGTCTTACAAGAAATCCAAGTATAGGGTCTTTGTTATGTTGATTTTGAATACTCAGTACCTGGTACTCTTGTACTCAGTAAAGATTCATGGTAAAATAAAGAAAAATAATTCTACATATTATTATTTATATGGATTCTTTAATAACATATAAAGTCTAGAATTAAAATGATCTTTATTACTTATCTTAAATTGTTTCCTTCTGAAGATGCCATAGCACGTTAACTAGGATTCTATCAATTAGTATTCAGAAAGGGGTGAGCATGCGTACCTCACCTGTTTATGGTAAGAAACAAAGGCCAGTGGTATGATTTTCCCACTTTCTTCCAACTGTGTATAAGCTTATTTTTATGATTTCTGCTTACATTCCTGGGGCTTCCTGGAGACTGCTATCTGCAATTGTAGTATATTAGCATTGTTTAATTAAGGAAGATTTCTCTGCAAGATGAAAGAATTCTCTTATACAGTATGGCTGATAGGGTGGAGATCCAAAATTACTTAGGAGATGATTTTATTATTAACAACCCAGTTGAACGAAAAATTAAGACTATCTAAACCTAGGATGAAGAGAAAGAAGCATTATAAGACAGTCTGTTGGGAATAGTAATTACCTAGCATTCAAAGATCTCATTTCATAATGATACACACAACAATATGAATGAATCTCAGATAAACGCTTAGCTAAAGCAGCTAGACACAAAAATATACATATGGCATGATTTCATTTATATGAAATTTTAGAAAAAGCTGAAGCAATCTTTAGGGCCTGAAAACATATCAGGGATTGTCTAGGACCACATCTGGTTGTGATGGGGAACTGATTGCAAAGAAGCACAAAGAACTTACTAAGTTGATGTCAATGTCATGTATCTTGATTTTGATGGTGTTTTCAGAGAGGGGTATGAAATTCTGAAAAAATCACCATAAGGTATACGTCAAATGAGGTGAATGTTATTGTTTAAAAATTCAGTTCAGTTCAGACACTCAGGCGTGTCCGACTCTTGCGACTGCCGCACACCAGGCCTCCCTGTCCATCACCAAATCCTGGAATTTACTCAAACTCATGCCCATTGAGTCAGTGATGCCATCCAACTATCTCAGCCTCTGTCGTCCCTTCTCCTCCCACCTTAAATCTTTCTCAGCATCAGGGTCTTTTCAAATAAGTTAGTTCTTCACATCAGGTGGCCAAAGTATTGGAGTTTCAGCTTCAGCATCAGTCCTTCCAATGAATATTCAGGACTGATTTCCTTTAGGACTGACTGGTTGGAACTCTTTGCAGTCCAAGGGATTCTCGAGAGTCTTCTCCAACACCACAGTTCAAAAACATCAATTCTTCGGCGCTCAGCTTTATTTATAGTCTAACTCTCACATCCATACATGACTACTGGAAAAACCATAGTCTTAACTAGACGGACTTTTGTTGGCAAAGTAATGTCTCTACTTTTTAATATGCTATCTAGGTTGGTCATAACTTTTCTTCGAAGAAATAAGCATCTTTTAATTTCACAGATGTGGTCACCATCTGTAGTGATTTTGGAGCCCCCAAAATAAAGTCTCCCACTGTTTCCCCCCCATCTATTTCCCATGAAGTGATGGGACCTGATGCCATTTGTTTCCTGAATGTTGAGCTATAAGCCAACTTTTTCACTTTCCTCTTTTATTTTCATCAAGAGGCTCTTTTGTTCTTCTCACTTTCTGCCATGAGGGTGGTGTCATCTGTATATCTGAGGTCATTGATATTCCTCCCAGCAATTTTGATTCCAGTTTGTGCTTCATTCAGCCCAGTGTTTCTCATAATGTACTCAGTATATAAGTTAAATAAGCAAGGTGATATTATACAGCCTTGACATATTCCTTTTTCTATTTGGAACCAGTCTGTTGTTCCATGTCCAGTTCTAACTGTTGCTTCCTGACCTGCATACAAATTTCTCAAGAGGCAGATCAGGTGGTCTGGTATTCCCATCTCTTTCAGAATTTTCCACAATTTATTGTGATCCACACAGTCAAAGACTTTGGACATAATCAGTAAAACAGAAATTGATGTTTTTCTGAAACTCTTGTTTTTTTTGATGATATAGCGGATGTTGGCCGGAGAAGGCAATGGCACCCCACTCTAGTACTCTTGCCTGGAAAATCCCATGGACAGAGGAGCCTGGTAGGCTGCAGTCCATGGGGTTGCCAAGAGTGGGACACGACTGAGCGACTTCACTTTCACTTTTCACTTTTATGTATTGGAGAAGGAAATGGCAACCCACTCCAGTGTTCTTGCCTGGACAATCCTAGGGACAGGGGAACCTGGTGAGCTGCCATCTATGGGGTCACACAGAGTCGGACACGACTGAAGTGACTTAGCAGCAGCAGTAGCAGTGGATGTTGGCAATTTGATCTCTGATTCCTCTGCCTTTTCTAAAACCAGCTTGAACATTTGGAATTTCACAGTTCATGTATTATTGAAGACTGGCTTGGAGAATTTTGAGCATTACTTTACTAGCGTGTAAGATGAACGCAACTGTGTAGTAGTTTGCACGTTCTTTGGCATTGCCTTTCTTTGGGATTGGAATGAAAACTGACCTTTTCTAGTCCTGTGGCCACTGTTGAGTTTTCCAAATTTGCTGGTATATTGAGTGCTACACTTTCACAGCATTATCTTTTAGGATTTGAAATAGCTCAACTGCAATTCCATCACCTCCACTAGCTTTGTTCCTAGTGATGCTTCCTAAGGCTCACTTGACTTTGCATTCCAGGATGTCTGGCTCTAGGTGAGTGATCACATCATCATGATTATCTGGGTCATGAGGACTTTTTTGTACAGTTATTCTGTGTATTCTTGCCACCTGTTCTTAATATCTTATGCTTCTGTTAGGTCCATACCATTTCTGTCCTTAATTGTGTCCATCTTTGCATGAAATGTTACCTTGGTATCTCTAATTTTCTTGAAAATATCTCTAGTCTTTCCCATTCTAGTGTTTTCCTCTATTTCTTTGCACTGAATACTGAGGAAGGCTTTCTTATCTCTCCTTGCTATTCTTTGGAACCTTGCGTTCAAATAGGTATATCTTTCCTTTTCTACTTTTCTTTTCACTTCTCTTCTTTTCACAGCTATTTGTAAGCCCTTCTCAAACAGCCATTTTGCTTTTTTACATTTCTTTTTCTTGGGGATGGTCTTTTGTATCCTCTACAATGTCACAAACCTCCATCCATAGTTCCTTAGGCACTCTATCAAATCTTATCCCTTGAATCTATTTCTCACTTCCACTTTATAATCATTAGGGATTTGATTTAGGTTATACTTGAGTGGTCTAGTGGTTTTCCCTACTTTCTTCATTTCTTTACTTCATAAATTATACCTCAATAAAGATAATTTAAGAGAGAAAAAACTCAATTCATAATTGGGTCTAATATTAAAAAACAGGGCTTCCCAGGTGGCACTAGTGGTAAAGAACCTGCCTGCCAATGTAGGAGACTTTTAAAAGCCATGGGTTTGATCCCTGTGTCAGGAAGATTCCCTAGAGGAGAAAATACCACTCCAGTATTCTTGCCTGGAGAATTGCATAGACAGAGGGGCCTGGCAGGTTACAGTCCATAGGATCACAAATTCGGACAGGATGGGAGTGACTTAGCATGCACTAAGTAACAAGAGATTTTAATAAACCCAGCATATCCTTTGAGCCTCATTTTCAACAACATGATAGAAATAATAAATAACACTACTCCAATCTACCTAACAAGCTTGCTTGCCAAGCTAAAACAAAATGGACACCAAAGCACTTTTTAACCACTATAGCATAAGCTTAGAGTTGTTATTGTTGGGGGAAATTTGAAGAAGAGAATGCTATTTTGTTTTTATAAATGACCCAGCAATCCCACTGCTGGGCATACACACTGAGAAAACCAGAATTGAAAGAGGCACGTGTGCCCCAATGTTCATAGCAGCACTGTTTACAATAGCCAGGACGTGGAAGCAACCTAGATGCCCATCCACAGATGAATGGATAAGCAAGCTGTGGTACATATACACGATGGAGTATTACTCAGCCATTAAAAAGAATACATTTGAATCAGTTCTAATGAGGTGGATGGAACTGGAGCCTATTATACAGAGTGAAGTAAGCCAGAAAGAAAAACACAAATACAGTATACTAACGCATATATATGGAATTTAGAAAGATGGTAACAATCACCCTGCTTATGAGACAGCAAAAGAGACACTGATGTTTAGAACAGACTTTTGGACTCTGGGACTGGGAGAGGGTGGGACTATTGGGGAGAATAGCATTGAAATAAGTATAATATCATATCAGAAACGAGTCAGTCCAGGTATGATGCTCTATAACAGATGCCTGGGACTGGAGCACTGGGATGACCTGGAGGGATGGTGTGGGAAGGGGGAGGGAGGAGGGTTCAGGAGGAGGGTTCAGGATGGGGAACACGTGTATTCTGGTGGCGGATCCATCTCGATGTATAGTAAAAGCAATACAATATTGTAAAGTTAAGAAAAATTAAAAAAAAATAATAATAATAAAAAATGTATTTAAAAAAATAAAAATAAAAAAAAATAAAATTGAAAAAAAAAATAAATAAATGGTCTGGGATTAGGTGTATTACACAGGGCTGGTGAAATATTTATCTACAAACTCTAAGTCATAAACCACTGCTCTTGATTCAAAATTGAATCAAAATTAGCCTGGTCAATAAGAGATAAAATTATGCAGAATGTTATCTTCTGGCCACAGAAGAAAATGAAAAGATATATTTTCAAAATATAGGTTTTTTCAAAACAAAGGTTCGCCTAGTCAAGGCTTTCCTGTGGTCATGTATGGATGTGAGAGTTGGACTGTGAAGAAGGCTGAGAGCTGAAGAATTGATGCTTTTGAACTGTGGTGTTGGAGAAGACTCTTGAGAGTCCCTTGGACTGCAAGGAGATCCAACCAGTCCATCCTAAAGGAGATCAGTCCTGGGTGTTCATTGGAAGGACTGATATTGAAGCTGCAACTCCAATACTTTGGCCACCTGATGTGAAGAGCTGACTCATTTGAAAAGACTCTAATGCTGGGGAAGATTGAGGGCAGGAGGAAAAGGGGATGATAGAGGATGAGATGGTTGGATGGCCTCACTGACTCAATGGACATGAGTTTGAGCAGGCTCAGGGAGTTGGTGATGGACAGGGAGGCCTGGCATGCTGTGGTTCATGAGGTTACAAAGAGTCATACAAAATTGAGTGACTGAACTATTGAACTATGTGGGTTTGATCCCTGGGTTGGAAAGATCCTCTAGAGAAGGAAGTGGCAACCCATTCCATATTCTTGCCTGGAGAATCCCATGGACAGAAGAGCCTGGTGGGCTATAGTGCATGAGGCCACAAAGAATTAGACATGACTGAAGTGATTTAGTATGCATAGCACCCGTATTGACTCATCAAAAGCTAGATCACATGTGGAACTGAGCTGTCAGGGATTTTAGGAAGCAGGATTGAGACTAGGGTGAAGCAAGAGAGACATCCAAGGCACAGAGTTCAAGCGGGGAACTCATTCTTTTGTGCCAATCCTGTATCTGCTCAAGTCGTAGAGTGAATGCATCCTTAAATGTGGGGGACTGGAAACCTCACTTTTCTCACTCTAGTCCTGGCCAGGATAAGAAATTTTTAGCAAATGGAGTGAGTTGGAAGTGAGTTCACAAGCCAGTTTGCAGTACTGGCCAGGGTCTGCCCCTTGTCTGCTTAAGATTCAGCTAGTCCTTTCTCCTATAGTAAAACTACCAACAACACAATAGTCACACAAAGCCAGCATGTGTGTTTTTGGCTGCTACAATTTCAAATGATTTGACCTCACAAATAAATGAAAATCCAACACCCTTTCTTCATTTTAAATGAGAGACCACTTTTATCACCTGTAAGATAATCAAAAGAAAACTAAATGCATTGAGACCATAACATTCAGTAATCTTGATTTATCACACTATCAAGAATCATAGTAGCCATAAAAATGTGGTTCTGATCAATTGGATTCATGGTAAAAAATTACTTTTTGTTATTCTATATATCATATCATTTTAGAAAGGAAATAAAATATTTCATAATTTAGAGTCACTATCCCCTAGATGAAATGTCAAAAAAAATTTAAAAGCATGATTCAGTCTTTGTGCTTAGTAAGAGAATACATGACCAGAAGATATTGCTGCAAAGTTCCATAGGTAAGTAATCCCAGGTATGTACATGTTACTGAAAGATTCTTGAAGTGCTTTTCCTTTTTAACAAAGAACACTCAGAGAATTTACCTAGGATGATAATAAACTCTTAATAGAAGAGACAGAATCAAGTCTATTTGCCTCTAAAGTAATTTCTCAGCTGATTTACTTGTGAAACCAAAGATGCATACTTAAGAGGAAAATTTTTCTTAATAAGACACTAACAAGACAAAAAAATGCATGTAACACAGTACTGGTACATTCTAATGGCAAAGGTAAAGTGAGGAAGTAATAAGTACCTGTTATCCAGGTAAGGGTGAGAATTGAAGTTTTAATGGGATACCTGGGGAAAGCATTACTGAGAATGGGGTTTTCTAGTAAGAATCCAAAAATGAAGAAGAAAAGTGTAATTCATGTAGACATATTGGGAAAATAGTAGAGGATTCAACAAGAAAAAGCACTGAAGTAGAAGCATTCTGGAGTGCTGTAGGAGGAAAAGGGGGTTCTGTGTGCCTGGAGTTGTGGGTAGGAGCAAGGTAGGAAATGAGAAGAGATAAGAGAGAGCTGGGTCATGTAAAGTTTTGGTTCTGCCCATTTGCAAGGACTCAGTTCAGTTCAGTCCAGTCACACAGTCATGTCCAACTCTTTGCAACCTCATGGACTGCAGCACGCCAGGCTTCCCTGTGCATCACCCACTCCCAGAGCTTGCTCACTCATGTCCATCGGTGATGCCATTCAACCATCTCATCCTCTGTCATCCCCTTCTCCTCCTGCCTTCAATCTTGCAAGGACTAGTCATTTCTAAAAACATCCATTTGATCCCAAAATGAATAAATCAAAAAACATAAACAACAATAAAATAAAATAAAACCAGAAACTTTTTCAAGATGATATAGGAGATCTTCAAAAACATCTAGAGCACATATTATATGTAACAATAAAGACTTGAAATCATTCTCCTTAACATCAGAACAAATCAAGAATGCCCACTTTCGCATTCTCACTATTTTTCCTGAAGGCAGCACTGGAGGTACAGTCAGAATAGTTAAAGGAAAAAAAAAAGAAGCAAGAGTATAATAATTAGAAGGAAAAAACAAAGATCAATATTTCTAGCATTGCAAATGATGATTGTTATTAAAAATAATTAATGAATCTACAGATAAAATGTTAGAATTTTAATAATGGATAAATAAAGGATAGTAGATATTATAATATGCAAAATAAAGGCAATGATTGATCAGAAACTGCAATTTTAAATAAACCATTTGCTACATATAGGAAGCAAAAATATTGTCTCTAGGAATAAAAAAAATTGTTTCAAGACTTTTATAAATAAGATTATAACATGTATTTGAAGATGTTATAGAAAACCTAAGTATAGAAAAGTATTCAAGTCTTTACACTCACTATAATAAAAATGCCACTTATCCTTAGGCCAATTCTAATAAATATTCCTGCAGGATCCTTATTGAAGTTTACACTTAAGTTTTTAAATTATTTGGAGGCATGCTGCTGCTGCTAAGTCGCTTCAGCTCGTGTCCGATCCTGTGCGACCCCAGAGATGGCAGCCCTCCAGGCTCCACCGTCCCTGGGATTCTCCAGGCAAGAACACTGGAATGAGTTGCCATTTCCTTCTCCAATGCAGGAAAGTGAAAAGTGAAAGTGAAGTCGCTCAGCTGTGTCTGACTCTTAGCGACCCCATGGACTGTAGCTGACCAGGCTCTTCCATCCATGGGATTTTCCAGGCAAGAGTACTGGAGTGGGGTGCCATTGCCTTCTCCAATTTGGAGGTATAAAAGGTCAAAAATAGCCCTGAAGATTTTCTTTACTATAAAAAAATTACTATGAAGCTAAAATTGTTTTAATAGTATTGCATTGGTTGAAGGGTAGAATTTTAGAAAAATGGAACAGAATAGAAAGACCACAAAAGATCATATCTGTATATAAAAATTTAATTTAATTTATTACATAGTCGCCAGTGCAGGTCAATGGAAATAAATGGTTCTGAATCATTGTTTACCCATTTGGGGGAAAAATGTCAAATTAACACTCTACATCATTTAAGAATCAATTTCAAGCAGAATTAAGATTTAAATGGGAATGAAAACTTCTATAATTACTATAGGACTTTTTTCCAACCTCAAGGCAAGGAAAAGTTTACTAAACGAAAACCAGAACATGCAAATCATTACAAAAGATTGAGAAAATACGTTACTAAATTAAACAACTGATTATCACAAAAACCATAAAGACCACAAAATACAAGCTAAGAACTGAGAAAATTCTCACATTTATGACTAATAAAGGACTATTATCCAACCAATCAATCAACAAGAAAAAAAGAAACAACCAATTAAAATGGAACAAAAAGCTCAAACAGACATTTCATAGAAGAGGTAAATGAATGACTTTTGAATACACAGAAGGATACTCAAGCTCATTAGCAACCCCAGAAGTACATGTTGATGTCTCAATAACACATCACATTACAGGACTCTGTTGGCAGACGTGTCGGGCAGTGAGAACATTCATCCATTGCTCATGAGCTGGAAATTGTTGCAAATACTTTGGAAGACAGTTTGCCAGTGCCTAGTAAAGTTGGAAAAATCCTGCACAAGTACAGAAGAAGGTAATTTACAAGGTAGTAATGTTTGTAATAGAAAATAAATTTTGACATTTTGAATGCTGACCAGTTGTAGAATAGACTAGCTGTGCTAATTCAGACAGTATAATAATATTAAGCAATGAAAATAAATTAACTACAGCCATGAATTAGGTCAATCTAATTCCCCAAAACATAATATTGAGAGGAATTTATCACAGAACCACAAAGGGTATAATTCCATCACTTAAAATTTTTTTAAAAATAGGCAACACTACTTATATATTCCTTAGAGTTACTGATATACATAGCAAAAACTATAGAAGAATTCAAGGACCTGATTAGCACAAAAATCATGTTGGTAATTTCCTCTTGAAGTGTGGAGCTAGTGTGATTGAGGAGGCACACACAAAGGACATAGATGAAGCTTCTGAAATACTAGACACATTACCTCTTAACTTGAGATTTGGGTCTTCAATTGTTTCTTTAGTTTATTGTCTTTAAATTTGAATATGTATTTTAAAGGTATTAAAATTAAGGTATGTTTAACAGTAAAGTATTTTATACAAATAAATGTATCATTTTATTTATCCTTGCAAAATAAAGACTTTGAGGGTTCCAAATTATTTCAGCACACACCATTGCATATATTTTGGCTCACACCTTTACTTTATGAGTATACTCACCCAAGTCTCCTGCTTTATTTGATCAATTTGCGTGCCAAAATTTTTCAGATTTCCTCAAAATTCTAAATCCACTTACAAAGTTGTACTCTGATTGCCTAAGGAACTCAATATCTGGTAGAGGAAAAGTCAATTGAAAGAAATTTTATCAGCATATAATTGTCCTCAGTTTCACCTGTTTCAGCATAGCGAGTTGAAGAACTGCTGGATTCTGAATCAGATGATCTGCCAGGTATGTAAAAGTAGTTATTTCAATGATTTCTCATGAACTCAAAATGCATCTATAAGGTTCTATTTTACAACTAATAAACACCTTCAGGAATGATTAAGTAATGAATGCCTGAGTACACAGATAACAAAAGATAAACGAGAATTAATTTCTGGTTTTCAGGTCCTGAAGTCATGGCTCTTCCTACTGCATATGGTCATCCCATAAGAAGACTGGTATCATCAGGTGCCAGAGACATCAAACACAGTGCTTCTGATGGAGTAAGAGCTTAATATATGGCTAATAAATAAAAGAATAAATAAATGAATATCCTGAAAAATATGGTCCTTACCTGAACACTGGTTTTGGTTTCTTAGTCTGTGGATCTTTTTCCACCTTTAATTTGTTGCTGTTGTTGTTTAGTTGCTAAGTCGTGTCTGACTCTTTGTGACCCCATGGACTGTAGCCTGGCAGGCTCCTCTGTCCATGAGATTTCCCAGGTAAGAATACTGGAGTGGGTTGCCATTTCCTTCTTGACGGGATCTTCCTGACCCAGGGGTTGAAGCTGTCTGTGTCTTATGCATTGGCAGGCAGATTCTTACCACTGAACCATCTGGGAAGTTTCACCTTTGATTATGTATCTGTATGACACTGGACCATAGAATTTCATTTAATAATTGGAAATCATTATTTCCAGTATGATTTCTCATACATAGAACATTTTAAAAAACACACTAAATAAAAATAATTACCATAATTCTACTCTTTTAACTATTTTCTCCCTTTGATGATACTATACTGTGTCTAGGATTTCCCTGGTGGCTCAGACAGTAAAGCATCTGTCTAGGATGCGGGAGACCCGGGTTCGATCCCTGGGTTGGGAAGATCCCTTGGAGAAAGAAATGGTAATCTACTCCAGTACTATTGCCTGGAAAATCCCATGGACAGAGAAGCCTGGTAGGCTACAGTCCATAGGGTCGCAAAGAGTCGGACACGACTGAGTGACTTCACATTCCACATACTGTGTCTTAAAAAAGCTGTAGCAACACACTAACAGTAACTACTAATTATAAGCTCTGTTATGAAATTTTCATAGGATAAAAGTTTCAAGTTATAAAAAAAATCAATTAGGTCTCTGTTACAAATTCTATAATTTCAGAATGCTGCAAAGTGATTGTATTAAAGCCATATTATGCTAGATGGAGGGAAGTTTTACTTTTTAATATAATGTTTCCTCCAACTCAGACTATAGGTGATTGAAGATTCTAGAGACTATCTCTCCCTTCCCATTAAAGTAGCTATGCATGTTAAAAATTACTGTACTTCAACAGCTTCTTAATTTATAAGCTAGAACAACTTGATAAGCAAGCATCTATACTATTCCCTAAGACCTATCTCCACCAGGTTGGGAAAGTTTTGCTAATAGAATCACAAGGCTTTTATGTAGAATTAGTGAACTTAAGAAGAACATTTATTTGCAAGTTATGTACTTTTTAAACCTATACATAATGAAATAAAGATTTAGGATTCTTTTCTGAAAATAATTTCTAGGCACTTTGAAGGAACTGATGCTGAGAAAGAGCCTGCTCAAAGATTTGCTGATCATTTCCATGTTTCTTAAAAGAGTCACTGACTAGATGTCTTCTCTTTTAAATAGAGAATGACAGACTTTTATTTTGGGGGTAATCTGTATTTAATATTGATGAAATGGCCAAATCTGAACAATTTCACAATTCCTTCCTCCCTGCCTCTCTTGCTTTTTTTCTTTCTTCTTCCTTCCTCTTTCATTGCCTGCCTTTCCTTCCTACCATCCCTCCTTCCTTTCTTTCTCCCTTCTTGCCATCCATTATTCACTCTATTTTTTTCTTTCCTTCTATTCTTTTCTAACAGGCATAGACAACAAAATCTAAAGTTTTGAATTCTATTATTGCAATAAGAAAAATAAACTCTCAGTTTTTGAATAATGAAGAAACTTTAAGTTAAATTTAGTCCTGACTGTAAGTTGTTGTATTAACTTGTCAAAAAATATTTATAATTTAGAGTGTCACACTCTGAAAATATTACAGAAAATTCAATGTAGTTGAAGACCCCTAAACTAACAAGTTTTTGCTTTATTGACTATGCCAAAGCCTTTGACTGTGTGGATCACAAGAAACTGTGGAAAATTCTGAAAGAGATGGGAATACCAGACCACCTGACCTGCCTATTGAGAAACCTGTATGCAGGTCAGGAAACAATGGTTAGAACTGGACATGGAACAACAGACTGGTTCCAAATAGGAAAAGGAGTATGTCAAGGCTGTATATTGTCACCCTGCTTATTTAACTTATATGCAGAGTACATCATGAGAAACGCTGGACTGGAAGAAACACAAGTTGGAATCAAGATTGCTGGGAGAAGTATCAATCACCTCAGATATGCAGATGACACCACCCTTATGGCAGAAAGTGAAGAGGAACTCAAAAGCCTCTTGATGAAAGTAAAAGAGGAGAGTGAAAAAGTTGGCTTAAAGCTCAACATTCAGAAAACAAAGATCACAGCATCTGGCCTCATCATATGTCCCATCTATTTCCACTTCCTAGGAAATAGATATAGTTAGAGTGGAAACAGTGTCAGACTTTATTTTGGGGGTCTCCAAAATCACTGCAGATGGTGATTGCAGCCATGAAATTAAAAGAAAGACACTTACTCCTTGGAAGGAAAGTTGTGACCAACCTAGATAGCATATTCAAAAGCAGAGATATTACTTTGTCAACAAAGGTTTGTCTAGTCAAGGCTATGGTTTTTCCAGTGGTCATGTATGGATGTGAGAGTTGGACTGTGAAGAAAGCTGAGTGCCAAAGAATTGATGCTTTTGAACTGTGATGTTGGAGAAGACTCTTGAGAGTCCCTTGGACTGCAAGGAGATCCAACCAGTCCATCCTAAAGGAGATCAGTCCTGGGTGTTCATTGGAAAGACTGATGCTAAAGTTGAAACTCCAATACTTTGGCCACCTCATGTGAAGTGTTGACTCATTGGAAAAGACTCTGATGCTGGGAGGGATTGAGGGCAGGAGGAGAAGCGGACGAGAGAGGATGAAATGTTTGGATGGCATCACCGACTCAATGGACATGAGTTTGAGTGAACTCCAGGAGTTGGTGATGGACAGGGAGGCCTGGTGTGCTGTGATTCATGGGGTCGCAAAGAGTCGGACACGAGTGAGCGAATGAACTGAACTGAAACTAACAAGTAGAACAGACATCAAATGCAGGTCCTAATCTCACCTCACCCTAGTTGCAACATTTTAGGCAGCTGATTCACACACTTTCCTCATCTGAAACATTGGCTGTTTATTAAAGGAAACTTAAATGAGATTGTTCATGTCAAAACAAGCTTAAAATGCAAAGCTTCATATAAAATATAAGACATTATTATTTTAGAGAAAGATAATGTTTCTTTTCTACCTGTTAATGTTTGGAATTATAATGGCTGTAATATTTCCTAGTTTTACTGTAATTCTATTTGGAGAAGAGGAGTAATTTGAAAATGGAATTCTTCCAAATTGGTCTTTTGATAAAAAGTTGATTTATTTGATGTTGTGGGGACCCATACGAGAATATTATTTTACCTAAAGCAAACTAGCAGAAGTCTTTGCCTTACAGCAGTAATCCTATTCAGTATTCAATTTGTCAGCTGTGTTGCAATCTGGAATATTTTAAAGTGATTTTATGTTAAATTCAAATGCAGAATGTAGATTGCATAAATATTTATCCAAGCTATCAAATAAACTAAATTCTTAGAGTAACAGTAAAGATATATATTTTACAAGATTAAACCTCTTATGGTTTCATTTTTACAGTGTTTCCATAATTATTGTTGTTGTTTAATTGCTAAGTCATGCCCAACTTTTTTTCGAATACATGGATTCTAGCACACCAGGCTCCTCTGTCCATGGAATTTTCCAGGCAAGAATACTGGAGTTGGTTACCATTTCCTTGTCCAGGGGATCTTCCCAACCCAGGGATCAAACCTACGTCTCCTGCATAGCAGGCAGATTCTTTACCACTGAGCCATGAAGGAATAATACCCTCTCTTGGTTGGCCGCACTGCCCTTACAGGTGAATATAAGCTTTTAGTTCTTGGCCTGCCTGCTCTAGCCTCATGTGATCAAGATCCTCCCTCCTCCACCCCCCCCCCTCCAAATGCCTTGATTTTATTTGTTTTCACTCAGCAGAAAGCAAGAGAAGATTCTGGGCCAAGAGTGGATTGGATCAAAGACACTAAAATCTTTACTTTGCAAAAATTACTTGCTAATTGAAACAGATTGGAAGGAAAAAAGGTCAGAGAGGATGTCCTAAAAGGATTATGGGCATAGTGAAGACTATATTGAGTATGTCAAAATTCATTAATAATTTGAAAAATATTACCCAGGAAGTCTTCCATGATTGTGTTTGTATTGATTAGCATGTTGAAATCTCATTTTCCCTTTAGTGACCTATGAACCCTTGGGGAAACTCTTGTTTTGAAGTTTAGTTTTGTTACTTATTCTCAGAACATTTAGTGAATACCATTCACTCTCTGAATTTTAACTTCATCTGTAGCTCAGAAGGTAAAGCTTCTGCCTACAATGCAGGAGACCAGGGTTCTATCCCTGGGTCAGGAAGATCCCCTGGAGAAGGAAATGGCAACCCACTACAGTACTCTTGGCTGGAAAATCCCATGGATGGAGAAGTCTGGTAGGCTACAGTCCATGGAGTCCAAAAGAGTTGGACACGACTGAGCGACTTCACTTCATACAATTATAGGGGTCTCCTGGATGGCTCAACTGTAAAGTATCTGCCTGCCAATGTAGGAGACTCAGGGGATGCAGGTCCAATCCCTGGGTTAAGAAGATCCCTTGGAGGAGGAAACAGCAATCCACAGTATTTTTGACTGAGAAATTCAAATCCCATGGACAGAGGAGCCTGGCAGGCTACAGTCGAGGGGGTTGCAAAGCATGTGCATGCATACTAAGTCGCTTCAGTCATATCTCACTCTTTATGACCCTATGGACTGTAGTCCACCAGGCTCCTCTGTCCATGGGATTCTCCAGAGAAGAATACTGGAGTGGGGTTGCCATGCCCTCCTCCAGGGCATCTTCCCCATTCAGGGATGGAACCCAGGTCTCTTACATTGGCAGGTGGGTTCTTTACCTCTAGTGCCACCTGGGAAACCCACATGCAAATGCATACACAAAATTATAATAACATTAAGTACAGGAATCTTGAGATTTCCATTATTATCTGTAAACATATACTTTGAGGAGGTTTAAATGGATGGGTAATTTGACCCTATGGATATTTGCTTTATTCATATTAACAAGCTTTTCCCCTGGGAATGGTCAGACATAGCATGCTTCATGTGCATGGACAGTCATGCAACTTTTTAAATTCTTTATAACTCTAACAGGGTAGATGAAATTGTTTTATTTATCCATGAAAAGGAGTAGCAAAGCAAAGATGTTGCCAGCACACAGAAGAGGCATAAATCAAGATATACTCCATTTCTGTATCTTTTTAAAGAAAACATCTATTGTTATGTATAACTGCCCTTTCAGCCTTTGTGTGATAAAAACTCACTTTGTCTCCATTCTTTCCCCAGAAGAATTTTCAGTCATGGTATGAACTGTGCATCCTTCCTGGATTGGTCAATCAGAAATACTCCATTTGCTTTTGTCAAATCAATAAGTTGAGGGTAATGAGTGGGATTAAAGCTGGATAAAACAGACTTTCTTAAGACAATTAATATATGATTAATCAGAATATATTCTTATACACTATATTCATTTTTCATAAATTGTCAACTATCATATTCTAGAGAAAATAGGAAAAGATCGAGAGATATCTGATAACATTGGCATCAAAAATGAAAAATTGTGGTCATAGTAGAATACTTAGTAATGTTTAAAATGTTAAAAAACTTACCTAATGTTAAAAGGTTATGTTAAAACACTTACTAATGTCATGTTAAAACAGCAAAAACACATTTCGTTTGTATCACTATGAAGCTTTATTTCCATATTAGGTATAGCTTCTTGTATTAATATCTCTGTATCATGGATTGCCTGGAGGTCCAGTGCTTAAGACTCTGCTTCCAACGCAGGGGGTGAGGGTTTGTCAATCCTTGTCTAGGAGCTATGATCCCATATGCCTCAGACATAGCCAAAAAAAATCCTCTGATTCAGCAAAATTAAATTCATTAAACAGACAATGTCTAAACTGCTTGCCTCAGGTTTCCCAGGTTAAGGAAGAAGTCCTTGGCCTCACATAGGAAGAAGAGAGAGACCCGTCTTAAAGGAGAGAGACAGGTCTTAATCTTGAAGGGGCTAAATCCTTCATTTACTACTCAAGATGCCAGAGTGGGAGAAGAGGAACAATAGTCCACACACATCAAAGTTAGCTAGTATTTTATTTGCTTCACTGTCTCCAACCCAGAAAATCGTGTCCCAAAATTTAAGAAATGCTTTCATTCTTGCAAACAAGGAGTTTGCAAGACTTTGAATAAGACATCATTTTGTTCTAGCTCTAGATTCATTCTTGGATTACAATAAATAAGAGAAAGTAAGGAAACATGTCCAATCATCTGTAACAATAATTATTCTCCCCCAGATCAGATCAGATCAGATGAATTGCTCAGTCGTGTCCAACTCTTTGCGACCCCATGAATCGCAGCACGCCAGGCATCCCTGTCCATCACCAACTCCCGGAGGTCACTCAGACTCACGTCCATCGAGTCAGTGATGCCACCCAGCCATCTCATCCTCTGTCGTCCCCTTCTCCTCTTGCCCCCAATCCCTCCCAGAATCAGAGTCTTTTCCAATGAGTCAACTCTTCACATGAGGTGGACAAAGTCCTGGAGTTTCAGCTGCAGCATCATTCCTTCTGAAGAAATCCCAGGGCTAATCTCCTTCAGAATGGACTGGTTGGATCTCCTTGCAGTCCAAGGGACTCTCAAGAGTCTTCTCCAACACCACAGTTCAAAAGCGTCAAGTCTTCGGCACTGAGCCTTCTTCACAGTCCAACTCTCACATCCATACATGACCACAGGAAAAACCATAGCCTTGACTAGACGAACTTTTTTGGCAAAGTAATGTCTCTACTTTTGAATATGTGATCTAGGTTGGTCATAACTTTCCTTCCAATGAGTAAGCGTCTTTTAATTTCATGGCTGCAGTCACCATCTGTAGTGATTTTGGAGCCCAGAAAAAGAAAGTCTGACACTGTTTCCACTGTTTCCCCATCTATTTCCCACGTAGTGATGGGACCGGATGCCATGATCTTCGTTTTCTGAATGTTGAGCTTTAAGCCAACTTTTTCACTCTCCACTTTCACTTTCATCAAGAGGCTTTTTAGTTCCTCTTCACTTTCTGCCATAAACGTGGTGTCATCTGCATATCTGAGGTGATTGATATTTCTCCCAGCAATCTTGATTCCAACTTGTGTTTCTTCCAGTCCAGCATTTCTCATGATGTACTCTGTATAGAAGTTAAATAAACAGGGTGACAATATACAGCCTTGACGAACTCCTTTTCCTATTTGGAACCAGTCTGTTGTTCCATGTCCAGTTTTAACATTGCTTCCTGACCTGCTCAACATTCAGAAAACGAAGATCATGGCATCTGGTCCCATCACTACATGGGAAATAGATGGAGAAACAGTGGAAACAGTGTCAGAATTTATTTTTCTGGGCTCCAAAATCACTGCAGATGGTGACTGCAGCCATGAAATTAAAAGACGCTTACTCCTTGGAAGGAAAGTTATGACCAACCTAGATAGCATATTCAAAAGCAGAGACATTACTTTACCAACAAAGGTTCGCCTAGTCAAGGCTATGGTCTTTCCTGTGGTCATGTATGGATGTGAGAGCTGGACTGTGAAGAAGGCTGAGCGCCAAAGAATTGATGCTTTTGAACTGTGGTGTTGGAGAAGACTCTTGAGAGTCCCTTGGACTGCAAGAAGATCCAACCAGTCCATTCTGAAGGAGATCAATCCTGGAATTTCTTTGCAAGGAATGATGCTAAAGCTGAAACTCCAGTATTTTGTCCACCTCATGCGAAGAGTTGACTCATTGGAGAAGACTCTGATGCTGGGAGGGATTGAGGGCAGGAGGAGAAGGGGACGACAGAGGATGAGATGGCTGGATGGCATCGCTGACTTGATGGGTGTGAGTCTGAGTGACCTCCGGGAGCTGGTGATGGATAGGGAGGCCTGGTGTGCTGCGGTTCATGGGGTCGTAAAGAGTCGGACACGACTGAGCGACTGATCTGATCTGATCCTGACCTGCAAACAAATTTCTTAAGAGGCAGATCAGGTGGTCTGGTATGCCCATCTCTTTCAGAATTTTCCACAGTTTATTGTGATCCACACAGTCAAAGGCTTTGGCATGGTCAATAAAGCAGAAATAGATGTTTTTCTGGAACTCTCTTGCTTTTTCGATGATCCAGTGGATGTTGGCAATTTGATCTCTGGTTCCTCTGCCTTTTCTAAAACCAGCTTGAACATCAGGAAGTTCACAGTTCATATATTACTGAAGCCTGGCTTGGAGAATTTTGACTATTACTTTACTAGCATGTGAGATGAGTGCAATTGTGCGGTAGTTTGAGCATTCTTTAGCATTGCCTTTCTTTGGGATTGGAATGAAAACTGACCTTTTCCAGTCCTGTGTGCACTGCTGAGTTTTCCAAATTTGCTGGCATATTGAGTGTAGTACTTTCACAGCATCATCTTTCAGGATTTGAAAGAGCTCAACTGGAATTCCATCACCTCCACTAGCTTTGTTCGTAGTGAACCATTTATTTCTCACACATATATATTTGCAGGTAAAGTATGAAAAGGTATTTTTATTTACATTTTCCTGTAGGTGATTTAACTAGTCACTGATTTTAATTCTTACCTGTATGCTGATAAAATTGAAGTTATATGTTCCTTAAATTTCAGATTGTGTATCCACTTTCTATACTTTCACTTGGGTGTTTAATATCATGTCTCAAAGAGAACTTCTGTTCTCCCAAATTTTCCTTTTCAAAATAACTACCTTTCTGTTCATGTTCATAATTTGGAAAAATCCTTTACTTTTTAAAATCCATTCAAGTCAACATTCTTCACACAAACCCTGAAGAGATTTCTGATAAAATAGAAATTTCTTTTGATATGCAGTGTCCTTTATGATTTGCTTTATCTTTAACATGGTTTATTTTCCCACATGACCATAGAAAGAATATTCATTTCCCATAAAGCGATATGCCCTTTCCATATGCTAAAATTTATGGCTGGAATTATTTTCCCACCCAGGTCCTGATGACTTCGTAGCCGTTCTTTACAGTTTAACTCATGCCTCACTTCCCTCTGAATTTACCCTGATATTCAGGAGCTTCCTTATTTGTTGTCATACCATCTTCTGCCTACATAGAGTTATTTTCACTTGGAATCTAAAAATATGAAGTAATATGGAACTTTGTCTCTTTTCTAGACAATGAAAACTTCAAGGCTAATTATTTTTTTCTCTTTTTCTTCTTTTTGCCTTGTTTATCTTTAAATCAACAAGAATGTAGCACAAATTCTGGCAAAAGATGGTACTCTACTAATATTTTGTTAAATAATAAATGCTACCAAATAAAAAGCATGATTTTGTTCACTTAAATTATTTAAGAATTATTTCCATTATTGTATTAATTAGTATATTAGGTGTTCAGTAGTTATATTCCTCTATCAACACCATCTTCACCCTTAAGTACCTGGCAAACAAATCTGAAACCTACAATACTTTCTTTACTCTGCTGTGAAATACTTTCTTTACTATCCTGTGAAGGGATAAAAATAATTTGTATGGAAACTGCTTTTAGAGTGAATTATTAAATCTCTAGTATAGTTTCAAAGTACAATAAATACCTTTATTTGTGAGTTGAGGTTTGAGGCATATTCATAAGAAGAGATTCGAAGTTTGCATTTACAGTGGTGTTACAAGGACCATCTCTACAAGCAGAGATGTTTTAATCATCTATAGTTAAAGAAGAAAGCCTCAGGGCTGAATGGAAATAAGAAGTTCTGGCTCTAGTTATACAGAGATCATGATCCCTGAGCAAAATTAAAGGTGAGAAACCTAAATCTGGAAGACAAATATTTTAAAATTTTATTGAGAGAAAGAAAAAAGCAATCTTGAAAAAGGAACATAAGGCTGGAAGTCAGCAGACCTTGACTCTGAACTTTGCTTATTGGGGGACCTTATGTAAATTCTCCATTTGTTCTAATAGTGTAGATAAAACCAGATATATCTGCCTTCAGTTTTTGCATCATCATAAGCAAAGGATAAGATGGCAAAATAAATGAAGAAATGATTTTGAGAAAGTAAAACTCTCTTCTAACTTAAGCAATAATTAGTATTACTTAGAATTAATAAACAGATTTTTCTAAAAAGCAATATTAATAAAACAAGAGGGACTCCTCTGGCAGACCAGTGGTTACGACTTTGAGCTTCCACTTCAGGGGTCACAGGTTCAATCCTTCATTGGGGGACTAAGGTCTGGCTTGCAAAGTAATGTGGTTAAAGAAATTAATAAAACAAGATAACTGGTGATGGTGCTCAGTTTTAGGGAGAGTCTGCCAACAGATACTAACTTTAAAGTGTCAAGCTTTTCCCCAGATACCTGAAACTATCTTGTTCACCTTCTTCACCCATTTATATTTTGTCACTCCTTCACACTCAGATCAAGTTAGAGAATTTTAGAATTGTTGGGTATTCAAAAATCATTGGGAAGACCCAGAGGGATGATATGGGGAAGGAGGAAGGAGGAGGGTTCAGGATTGGGAACACTGTACACCTGTGGCAGACTCATGTTGATGTATGGCAAAACCAATACAATGTTGTAAAGTAATTAGCGTCTAATTAAAATAAATAAATTAAAAAATAATTAATCTAATTGCTCCTCTATTTCATAGCAAACGAAGTAAATAAAACCCAGAAAGATTGACTGAATGAATGAGAAATGTGCCCAGTCTTGTATGACTCTTTGTGAGCCCGTGGACTGTAGCCCTCCAGCACCGCTCTGTGTGGGATTTCCTAGGCAAGAAAACTGGAGCAGGTTGCCATTTCCTTCTCCAGGTGCAATTGAACCCATGTCTCTTGCATCTCCTACAATGCTGGGTGGATTCTTTACCACTGCATCACCTCAGAAGCCCTGAAAGATTACAGAGCTTGCTCTAAATCCCTTTGCCAGGGAGTAGTAACACCACAAGGTCATATTTTTGACAACCACCAATTTGATGCCATTTTTGCCCCCACGAATCCTTCTGTCTGCCTCTAGCATAGAATCCAACTGCTTGAGTTTACACAGAAGAAGATTGCAAGTGAGAATTAAATTCTATCTCTGCCACCGACTGTTTGATTTAGGCAAATCACTTATCTTCTCTGAGCATCTATTTTTTATTTCTAAAGCAAGAATATAATAAATAGAAAAACTAATTAAAGAAACATTCATAGAATGCCAGATTTTGCACTTGGTCCTGAAAATAAAGATTTAATTGAAACGGACCATACTCCTAAAGATGTCACAAATTTTCAGTGCAACATTTTATAAACTACACTCCTTGGTACTCAGATCCTTTAGGAAGTAAATACTGTTTGGAAGGAAAGGTATGGGAAATGAGTAATTATATGTCTGCTTTTGCAGATTTGTAATGCACTTTAGCATACTGAAGGCTTTCAAAACTCCTACTTTTTTTTGTTGTTGTTGTAAGGTGTTTTTTTTATATTTTATTTTATTTTTTAACTTTACAATATTGTATTGGTTTTGCCATATAGCAACATGAATCCGCCACAGGTATCCACGTGTTCCCCATCCTGAATCCTCCTCCCTCCTCCCTCCCCGGTTGGACTCTGTGGGAGAGGGAGAGGGTGGGATGATTTGGGAGAATGGCATTGAAACATGTATAATATCATATATGAAACGAGTCGCCAGTCCAGGTTCAATACACAGAACTCCTACTTTAAGTCAGCTTAGTATTAACAAACAAGGATCTGAGATAATATTTCTGAAAGTGCCTTGTTAAGTATAAAATAGAAGACAGATATAACATTCATCCTGATCATTTGCAAATTCTTATTAATTAGAGTTTTTCTTATTTGTCTTTTTTTTTTTTTTTAAATAACTTCACTAATCTTTCTTTCTTTAGTTTTATCTCCTAACTAGGTAGTCATTAATGGACTCTAGAGGTAAATTGAGATTCAGCTAAAACAATTTGCCAGGCTCTGAGCTAAGCATATTCCTGTGCTATCTGGCCCACCACATAATAATCAGTGTAAAAATATCGGCTTCTACTGGGAGGATGAAGCTGAACATGTTTGAAAGTTGGTCCTTGAAAAATATATGAGATTTTGTTCTGAAAGTCACATTAAAACAATAAGAAACTGCTTCAGCACATTTAATATTGATAACTATAACTACTGACATTAACGAAACACTTCCAGATGACAGGCTCTGTGTTACATGAGAGATTATGAATTGGGGTGGCCAAAAATGTTCATTTCAGTTTTTCTGTAAGCTGATACAAACTTTTGGGCCAACCCAATACACAGGCCCAATACAATCTCTTAAATTGTATCAAATGTCTTTTTATCATTGATGGTTTCGCCCTGCTTTTGGGCCAACCCAATACACAAGCCCAATACAATCTCTTAAATTGTATCAAATGTCTTTTTATCATTGATGGTTTCCCCCTGCTCTTTTCAGGCAACTATTGAGAAAATCCTGTTTGGGAAGACTGGTTCCAAATAGGAAAAGGAATATGTCAAGGCTGTATATTGTCACCCTGCTTATTTAACTTATATGCAGAGTACATCATGAGAAATGCTGGACTGGAAGAAACACAAGTTGAAATCAAGATTGCCGGGAGAAATATCAATAACCTCAGATATGCAGATGACACCACCCTTATGGCAGAAAGTGAAGAGGAACTAAAAAGCCTCTTGATGAAAGTGAAAGTGGAGAGTGAAAAAGTTGGTTTAAAGCTCAACATTCAGAAAACGAAGATCATGGCATCTGGTCCCATCACTACATGGGAAATAGATGGAGAAACAGTGGAACCAGTGTCAGACTTTATTTTTCTGGGCTCCAAAATCACTACAGATGGTGACTGCAGCCATGAAATTAAAAGACGCTTACTCCTTGGAAGGAAAGTTATGACCAACCTAGATAGCATATTCAAAAGCAGAGACATTACATTGCCAACAATGGTTCGTCTAGTCAAGGCTATGGTTTTTCCTGTGGTCATGTATGGATGTGAGAGCTGGACTGTTAAGAAGGCTGTGAGCCAAAGAATTGATGCTTTTGATCTGTGGTGTTGGAGAAGACTCTTGAGAGTCCCTTGGACTTCAAGGAGATCCAACCAGTCCATTCTGAAGGAGATCAGCCCTGGGATTTCTTTGGAGGGAATGATGGTGAGGCTGAAACTCCAGTACTTTGGCCACCTCATGCGAAGAGTTGACTCATTGGAAAAGACTCTGATGCTGGGAGGGATTGGGGGCAAGAGGACAAGGGGACGACAGAGGATGAGATGGCTGGATGGCATCACTGACTCGATGGACGTGAGTGTCAGTGAACTTCATGTGTTAGTGATGGACAGGGAGGCCTGGTGTGCTGCGATTCATGAGATCGCAAAGAGTTGGACACGACTGAGCGACTGATCTGATCTGATCTGATCTGATCCTGTTAATGAGGTGAATTTGATTTGTTGATATTTAAATGTTAAACCAAAATTGTATGACTGTGATAAAGCCAGATTGTTCATGGTATATTTTTGGAATAGAATAGCTAGTGTATATGAAGGAGGTTCATAGTAATGTTTATTAAGTTTGTAAGTGAAAGTGTTAGTTGCTCAGTCATGTCCAAGTCTTTGCAACCTCATAGACTATAGCCTATTAGTCTCCTCTGTCCATGCAATTCTCCATGTAAGAATACTGGAGTGGAGTGCCATTCCCTTCTCCAGGGGATCTTCCCAATCCAGAGATCAAACCTGGGTCTCCTGCATTGCAGGCAGATTCTTCACTGTCTGAACCACCAGCAAAACATACCAGTCTGTACTTTTCTTAAAATGTTTTTGGTAGGTTTTCATGTTGGAGATAGGGGCTTATAAATAAATTGGGAGATGTTCCTTCATCATCTGACTTCTAAAATGCATTGTGAAGATTCTTATGCTTCCTTCCTTAAATATTGTCACAAGAATATCTTCTGGGCAAGAAGTGGTATTTTGAAAAAGTTTTGATAATGATATCTTTTAACATATAATTCTTATTCATATTTCTGTTTGATATCTTGTAGCATTTTTTGAGTTATGCGGTTCAAATAACTCATTCATTTTATCTAAGTCATCAAATTCATTGGCTTTAGGTCGTTCGTAGTATTTGGTTATTATCCTTATAATCTGTAGGATCTGTAGACATATTCCAGTTTTATTCTTGGTATTTATATTTTATTCTTTTTTGATCTTTATCAATATAACTAGAATTTGTATGTGCCTGAAAATTTGTATATGTTTATGTTTAGATGTAAATATGTGTGTGTGTACATATATATACATCTCTGACAATAATTTCTGTTTTGAGCTATACTTTATCTAACTTTGAGCATTACTTTACTAGCGTGTGAGATGAGTGCAATTGTTCGGTAGTTTGAGCACTCCTTGGCATTGCCTTTCTTTGGGATTGGGATGAAAACTGACCTTTTCCAATCTTGTGGCCACTGCTGAGTTTTCCAAATTTGCTGGCATATTGAGTGTAGCACTTTCACAGCATCATCTTTCAGGACTTGGAATAGCTCCACTGGAATTCCATCACCTCCACTAGCTTTGTTCGTAGTGATGCTTTCTAAGGCCCATTTGACTTCACATTCCAAGATGTCTGGCTCTAGGTCAGTGATCACATCATCATGATTATCTGGGTCTTGAAGCTCTTTTTTGTACAGTTCTTCTGTGTATTCTTGCCACCTCTTCTTAATATCTTCTGCTTCTGTTAGGTCCACACCATCTCTGTCCTTTATCATGCCCATCTTAGCATGAATGTTCCTTTGGTATCTCTGATTTTCTTGAAGAGATCCCTAGTCTTTCCCATTCTGTTGTTTTCCTCTATTTCTTTGCATTGATCACTGAAGAAGGCTTTCTTATCTCTTCTTGCTCTTCTTTGGAACTCTGCATTTAAATGTTTATATCTTTCCTTTTCTCCTTTGCTTTTCGCTTCTCTTCTTTTCACAGCTATTTGTAAGGCCTCCCCAGACAGCCATTTTGCTTTTTTGCATTTCTTTTCCATGGGGATGGTCTTGATCCCTGTCTCCTGTACAATGTCACGAACCTCATTCCATAGTTCATCAGAACTCTATCTATCAATCTAGGCCCTTAAATCTATTTCTCACTTCCACTGTATAATCATAGGGATTTGATTTAGGTCATACCTGAATGGTCTAGAGTTTTCTCTGCTTTCTTCAATTTCAGTCTGATTTGGCTAAGAGCTCTGTCCGAGCCACAGTCAGCTCCTGGTCTTTTTTCTGTCTTCTCCATCTTGCTCTCGTCTTTTGTCTCTTTCTTGTCTTCTCTTTTTTTGGGTATTTTCTCTTTATTCCCTCTTCCGATCTGTACTCCAGTTTTCTACTCCCCCTTTTTTGTGTCTTTATCTTCCTTCCTTCCTGACTTTTCCTTCTTATTTTTTGATACTTCTCTTTTCCACTCCTTTCTTCTCCCTCCTTCCTTCTCCTCTCTTTTTACCACCCCTTTCTACCCCTTTATCACTCTTCTCACACTCCACACTGGATCTTTTCTCTTCCTTTCTTCTCCTTCTCATCTTCCCCACTCCTATTTCTTTTTTTCTTTCCTTTCTCCTGGTGGTTTGCCTTCCCTTCTCACGACACCCTTCTTCTCTTCCCTCCCGCCCTCCCAGGTTGCCCCTCGGGCATGGCTTAATCTCTTGAGTTAGCAGGGTGTGGTCCTTGTGTGTTAGTTGACTAGTTATCTGTGGAATGGTTTTAGTGTATTTGCCCTCTGATGCAAATTCTCCAACCAGGCTTCAGCATATGTGAACCGTGAACTTCCTGATGTTCAAGCTGGTTATAGAAAGGCAGAGGAACCAGAGATCAAATTGCAACATCCGCTGGATCATGGAAAAAGCAGAGAGTTCCAGAAAAAATCTATTTCTGCTTTATTGACTATGCCAAAGCCTTTGACTGTGTGGATCACAATAAACTGTGGAAAATTCTGAAAGAGATGGGAATACCAGACCACCTGATCTGCCTCTTAAAAAATCTGTATGCAGGTCAGGAAGCAACATTTAGAACTGGTCATGGAACAACAGACTGGTTCCAAATAGGAAAAGGAGTACGTCAAGGCTGCATATTGTCACCATGTTTATTTAACTTATATGCAGAGTACATCATGAGAAATGCTGGACTGGAAGAAACACAAGTTGGAATCAAGATTGCCGGGAGAAATATCAATAACCTCCGATATGCAGATGACACCACTCTTATGGCAGAAAGTGAAGAGGGGCTAAAAAGCCTCTTGATGAAAGTGAAAGTGGAGAGTGAAAAGGTTGGCTTAAAGCTCAACATTCAGAAAACGAAGATCATGGCATCTGGTCCCATCACTGCTGGGAAATAGATGGGGAAACAGTGGAAACAGTGTCAGACTTTGTTTTTCTGGGCTCCAAAATCACTGCAGATGGTGACTGCAGCCATGACAAAAGACGTCTTGGGGAAAGTTATGACACCTAGATAGCAATTAAAAAGAAATTTAAAGTCGCCTAGTCAGGCTATGGTCTTTCCTGTGGTCATGTATGGTGTGAGAGCTGGACTGTGAAGAGGCTGGCGCCGAAGAATTGATGCTTTTGAACTGTGGTGTTGGAGAAGACTCTTGAGAGTCCCTTGGACTGCAAGGAGATCAATCAGTCCATTCTGAGGAGATCAATCCTGGAATTTCTCTAGAGGAATGATGCTAAAGCTGAAACTCAGTATTTTGGCCACCTCATGCGAAGAGTTGACTCATTGGAGAAGAGTCTGATGCTGGGAGGAATTGAGGGCAGGAGGAGAAGGGGACGACAGAGGATGAGATGGCTGGATGGCATCACTGACTCGATGGATGCGAGTCTGAGGGCCCCGGGGCTGGTGATGGACAGGGAGGCCTGGCGTGCTGCGGTTCATGGGTGCAAGAGTCGGACACGACTGAGCGACTGATCTGATCTGATCTTATCTAACTTTAATATAGCCACATTTGCTTTCTTGGCATGGTATATAGTTTCTATTTATATATCTATCTATAATTTTATGTTTAAAATGCATCTCTTATAGACAACATATAGTTGGGTAGTACATTTTTATATGTTGTGACACGTTGTAGCTTTTGATTAAAATGGTTAATTCAGTATATTTAAAGTAATTTTATATTGTTTAATTATAACATTTCGCTAGGTGTATTTTTTGTCCCATGTTTTTCCTCTTTGTTCCTTCTTTTTTGCCTTCTATTCAATTAAATAAATATTTTTGAGTATACTCTTTTAATTTTCCTAATGAGTTCTTCCATTTTATTACAATTCTATGTATTACAATATGAACTTGACTTCTCCGTTCTTCTTAGAGTTAATATTGTATTTGTTGTTGCTGTTTTTCAGTGGCTAAGCTGTGTCCCACTCTTTGTGACCCCATGGACTGCTTCCCTGTCCTTCACTGTCTCCTGGAGTTTGTTCAAACTTATGTCCATTGAGTTGGTGAAGCTATCCAACCATCTCATCCTCTGTTGCCCCTTTGTTCTCCTGCCCTCAATCTTCCCCAGCAATAAGGTCTTTTTCCAATAAGTCGGCTGTTTACATCAGGTGGCCGAAGTATTGGAGCTTCAGCTTTAGCATCAGTCTCTCTAATGAATATTCAGGGTTGATTTCCTTTAGGACTGACTGGTTTGATCTTGCTGCTGTCCAAACGACTCTCAAGAACCTTCCTACCACAATTTGAAAGCATCAGTTCTTCAGTGCTCAGCCTTTTTATGGCCCAACTCTCACATCCTTACATGACTACTGGAAAAATCATAGCTTTGACTAGATGGATCTTTGTCAGCAAAGAAATGTCTCTGCTTTTTAATATGCTGTTTAGGTTGGTCCTAGCTTTTCTTCCAAGGAGCAAGTGTCTTTTAATTTCATGGCTGCAATCACCATCTGCAGTGATTTTGGAGCCCAAGAAAATAAAATTTGTCACTATTTCCATTTTATCCCTTTCTATTTGCCATGAAGTGATGGGATTGGATGCCATGATCTTAGCTTTTTGAATGTTGAGTTTTTTAAATGTTAAGCCAGCTTTTTCACTCTCCTCTTTCACCCTCATCAAGAGGCTCTTTGCTTTCTGCCATTATAATAGTATCATCTGCTTATCTGAGGTTGTTGATATTTCTCTAGGAAATCTTGATTCCAACTTGTGATTCACCCAGTAATGTTGTATGCTGCTAAGTCACTTCAGTTGTGTCCGACTCTGTGCCACCCCATAGATGGCAGCCCACCAGGCTCCCCCGTCCCTGGGATTCTCAAGGCAAGAACACTGGAGTGGGTTGCCATTGCCTTCTCCATTGTGTGAAAGTGAAAAGTGAAAGTGAAGTCGCTCAGTCGCGTCCGACTGGTAGCGACCCCATGGACTGCAGCCTACCAGGCTCCTCCATCCATGGGATTTTCTAGGCAAGAGTACTGGAGTGGCTTGCCATTGCCTTCTCTGAGTAATATTGTATTACTTCACACTAAATATATTTTAGATAATGCTCCTTACAACACTAAAACTCCATCTTCGTTCTCATTGAATGTTCTATTATTGTCATATATTTCACATCTATAAATATTATAAGCCTCATAAGGAAATACTTTTTTCACTTAAGCAATCAATCAACTCTAGGAAATGAAAAAGAAAAAAATATGCTGGTCTATTTTGTTTACCTAGAAATTTGCATTCGTCTGCCTCATATGTAGTGAAGGAAATGGCAACCCACTCCAGTACTCTTGTTCCCTAGGATGGAACTGGAGCCTATTATACAGAGTGAAGTAAGCCAGAAAGAAAAACGCAAATACAGTATCCTAATGCATATATATGGAATTTAGAAAGATGGTAACAATAACCCTATTTTCGAGACAGCTAAAGAGACACTGATGTATAGAACAGACTTTTGGACTCTGGGAATGGGAGAGGGTGGGATGATTTGGGAGTATAGCATTGAAATGTGCATAATATAATATCTGAAACAAGTCACCAGACCAGGTACGATGCCTAATAATGGATGCCTGGGGCTGGTGCACTGGGACAACCAAGAGGGATGGTATGGGGAGGGAGGTGGGAGGAGGGTTCAGGATGGGGAGCACGTGTATACTTGTGGCAGAGCCATCTCGATGTATGGCAAAAGCAATACAATATTGTAAAGTTAAGCAAAATAAAATTTAATAAAAAAAAAAAAAAAAAAAGAATCTGGTTCTACACTGCTTATTTTTCACTGACTTTCAAATGTATCACATATTTAGCCATGTGATATTTGTTTACAGCTGGATGGCAATTTCAGTCTGCTTACCCTATAGCTTCTTGTCATGACTGGATGCAGAAGTTCTGTGATCATTCACTTAACCATGATATTTTAAATTGATTCTCGGAGAATCAAGGGTAATAATACACCTGAAGTCTATTACCCTAGCTTCTGAAACAGTGGCTAATTAGAAAATTCAAGTGATTTCAAATTTGATTATTTTCTGCTATTAACACTAGAAGAAAATTATTGGTTTAACTGATAGACATGTGACAATGAAGTCATATTTCATAAAGTAGTTGCCTCAAACATAAAGTTTCTTATAAAACTACAAGTTCTATTTGATAATTATACCTGTTTTTTTTTTAATTTGGCATATTTATACTGGATTTTGATTATGTCTTATCTCATAGTTTCTATATCAAAATATCTATAATTTGATACATGAATTTCTCATCAAACCCAAATTCCTTCCTTGTTTTATCTTTAGTTTTCAAAATCTCTCTCTTTCATTCTGTTATTATCCTTTTTTATACCAACATCCCATACTGTCTGGCTTTCAAATCCATCTAATATTTTTCTTTCTATGTTTGAGAATTGCATGTTGAGTCTGTTTCTTTGGAAAGATTTTTCTCTCTCTACCTACGAACTCTAGATTTACCTTGCTACCTCAAAACTCTCTGGACTTGCTCTGTATATTTTCTGTTGGTATATCCACTTTCTAAAAATTAGCTAAAGGCAAGTTTTTCCCACTGTCTTTAATGCTCCAAACTTGATTCATTCCTTTTCTTTTGGGACTATTCCTGAATAAATGAGCTTATCTATTAACATTTAAGAAAGTCATCTCAGAAACCTGGCCAGAGCTGCAGTTTTAAATCAACCTTCTGACAACTTATTTTACAGATGAATACTTAAAATAAGGAAGTCCAAACTGGAGGAAATAAGCAATCTTCTGAAATGGGCTTTACAAATAATGATAATAATAAAAACAACTTGTGTACCCTATCTCTTTATGTAGCAGCCATGCTGACTTTCAAATGACTGCTGTTAACTTAGGGTACAACATTAATTTTCAGAAATCTTTCATTTATAAAAGAGGCAAGAAAAGTCCTGCTTCCTGATAAGTGCCTCATATTTTCATTTCAGGTGAACAGAAATTGAATGGAAATACGGTTCATAAAAAAATGTAAGCTGGAAATAAGTAAGTTCTTGACATTCAGTAGAAATGGCAGCTTAGATGGGAAAGAAAATTTTGTTCATATCCAGCATCAAATGTATCTGCAATATTATTAACGAAGTAATGAGAATTTATCTCCTGAGGTCATTTAATACCCGTTACTAAGGGAGTTCTCAATTGTTGCTTGTTCTGTAGGTACATATACACCTGTGCCTTTAGTGCACATACCGAAAGATATATTGCAATTATGTTGACTGTACTTTATAGGCCTAACATCATGTCACATGGTTTGACAATGATATTTAATATTGCAATCAATATACAATATAGAATGTTAAAAACATCATAATATGTATAATAGAACTTGAGAGAGAAAACTACATTAAATATTTATTATTATGCATCAGAAATATTGTATATTGCTCTATTGACTTGTAACAACATTATTATTTTTAGGCTGGGATTACTTTAATATAAAAATTAATATATAGCTAATAAGTGAAAAGATAAACTGTGAATTGTTAGTCTAACTTATGCATGTCTGTGTGTGTGTGTGTGTGTGTGTGTGTGTTATGTGTGTGTGTTCAGTCACTGTGCCACCTGGGAAGTCTGACTTATACAACATTTTAAAGCATTTTATACATCTCTCAAGAAAATAAGATTAATTACAAAGCCACTGAGCACTGAGATTGACTGTGTAAATCGAGATATGTGCTTTGTGGCTTCAGTCATGTCTGACTCTTTTTGACCCTATGGACTGTAGCTCACCAGGCTCCTCTGTCCAAGGGAGTCTCTAGGCAAGATTGCTAGAGTGGGCTGCCATTTCCTGCTCCAGGGGATCTTCCTGACTCAGAGACTGAACCCATGTCTTCTGCGTTTCCTGCATTGCAGGTGGACTCTTTACTGCTGAGCCACCAGGGAAGCCCAAATTGAGATACAGTCAGTGGTAATATAAAACAAATATTTATGAAGTAAAATTTATAGAAGTTTGCAAACACTTTTGTGTTAGTAGTTGAGGGAAAGGAAAAATTTAGAGAATACTCTAAGTTAGTAGTTCTCAATTCCACTTATATAAAAATATTTCTAGTAATTCCCTTTGTTTATCCTGAAATGAAATTTACAGATGCCTAAAAATTATCTGCATACATTTGTTAAGCAAAATCAGTATAATATTTTAAATGTGACACAAAAAGAGAAAGGAAAGGAAAGCAGTTTTAGCAAAATGTACTTCCTTATGCAAACTATAGCACAATCACCATGGAAAGGCATAAGGAAGTTGTTATGTATGAATGGATGAATGAATGAATGAAAAAAGTGATTCTACAGATTTTTGCACCCATATTAATAATAACTGAATACAACAGCTACAAATGCAGACTTATGGTGACTTAAACACCATGAGTTGTGTTGCCAACAGTGATATAATTTTATGTAATGATGAACATCTCTGGGCAATATTTAAGGAAAAGGACAATTTACATGGTGTATACATTTCTAAAAATTCATTATGTATTGAAACTGCCAAAAACTCTATGCTTAATGTTAAATGGAGTTTGATTCAAGGCTGAAGGAATTTCAAAAAAATAAAATGTTTTTTACTTTTCTGAATGTCTGAGAAACGAACATACCTATGAAACAAAAATAGACTTACACATATAGAGAAAAGATTTGTAGTTGCCTGAGGAGAAAGGATAGAGGATGGAAGGACTGGGAGTTTGGAATTAGCAGATGCAATATAGAATGACTAAGCAACAAGGTCTAACTGTATAGCACAGGGAACTACAGTCAACGTTCTGAGATAAACCATCATGTCAATGAATATGAAAAGAACATATATGCATAACTAAGTTACTTTGCTCTAGAGCAGAAATTAAGCAGAACATTGTAAACCAACTGTACATCAATAAAATTAAAATAAAATGAAATTTATGCAACTTGTGAAACAATTTTAGGGGGATGTGAGCAGCCTGATGTGTAGCATCTTTAGCCCCTATACAAGAAATACTACTGGTAACTCTCAGTTCTCATGACAATCACAACCTGAAGGCCACACAAAAGTCCAAAATGCTACCTTAGGAGAGTGTCTTTTCCTCTGAGAACTGCTGTGCCAAGAACTTGAACCTTGGTGTTAGGGATGATGTAGATGTCATTCATGAAGACTGGTAACATGTAAGAAAGAGCAAGTTTTGGAAGGACAGATAATGAGATAAGTTTTAGATGTATTGAGATGAAATTAATGTAATGTATTCATGGAGAGTTATGCATGACAAGAGAGCTATGTATGACAAGTTAGAAATAAAGAACAGTAATTAAAAGAGAGACTATTCAGTAGCTTAGAACCATCAAAATGAGTAAATAGTCAAAGAAGAAAATATAGAAATTAGAAGGAAAGAAATATAAAGACAGATCCATACATTTAGGGGACTTCCCTTGTGGTACAGTGGATGAGAATCAGCCTGCCAATGTAAGGGACACAGGTTTGATCCCTGGTCTGGGAAGATTCCACATGCCATGCAGCAACTAAGCCTGTACACCACAACTACTGCGCCTGGGCTTTAGACCTCACAAGCTGCACACCTCGAACCTGCACTCTGCAACAAGAGAAGCCACAGAAATGAGCAGCCTGAGAACCATAACCAAGTGTAGCTCCTGCTTGATGCAACTAGAGAAAGCCTGCACCAAAAAAATGAAGGCCCAGAGCATCCAAAAATAAACAAATTTTTTTTTTAAAGAAATTTAAGGAAAAGAAAGTGAAATGGCAACCAGCAAATTAGAGCAAAAAGTAAGATGCAGAGTGATAATAGAAGTAGGACATATATATTTCAATGAAGAAAAGGGAAATAGAGATTTAGAAAGAAAGAGTGGTTAGCACTCTCAAATATTTGAAAGCAATGAAGGAGAATAAGCAGAAGAACCAAGATAGTTCGGCAGAATTTGGTAGCATGACACAGTTAAACACCACGTGTGGGAGGGACTGAGAGGAGTACAAACTGAAGATACGGGAACAGGCATATGCATTGCTTCCTCTACCAGCTCTACTTGGCATCAGTCTCCGGAAACATTCAAGCTTTGAGCTTAGTCCAGAGCAGACAATTACTGAGAACATCTATATAATCTAGAAAAAAACAAAAAACAAACAGCAATCTGGTAGCATTACCGGGGCCACATTTTTATGGGTATGTGGATCTGGAATGAATCCTATTACCTTCATAGTATTCAGTGGATCTTAGATGAGGTCTGGGCATAAGACTAGACATTCATAGATCTCTACATCCTGTAGAAATAAAAACTCTGCTGTGATAGGGCCTGTCTGATGCAGTCTACACACTCAGTCAGGCTCATGTTGCACTCTCTGTCTGAAACCAGACCAGTTTCAAAATCTCAGTGTGTGACTAGAACCCTGGTCTCACTGAATAGACCTTCTGATCTGTGGTCCTCTATGGCTGGGTACAAATATCCCTATTATAAAGGCATCCTTAAATCTTTAACAGGCCATACCAGGTGACACCAGGATCACATTAGTTCCAGTTCTTCACGCCCTCGTAGACACCATATTTAAAGTGTTGAAGTACAGTGAGGGTCTGGCTTCCTGCTTTTCCCCATTAACTTTCATATTCCTGTATCTATAAGAGCCAAGCCTAGATGAATAAACTCAGCTGAGGAAAGGTGTGCTGAATACCCATTCAATAAATTTAGAGGTAAAAATGGAACAATGGACTTTCATCAAACAGTATTATCAATGAGATAATTGAATAGTCATCCTTGGACAAAAACTCAGACAGTGAATAAATGACAATATACTTTTAAGCTAGGGAAAGAGAGAATGTTTTTGTTGTTGTTTAGTCGCTAAGTCATGTCTGACTCTGTAAACCATGGACTATAGCCAGCCAGGCTCCTCTGTCCATGGGATTTCCCAGGCAAAAATATTGGAGTGGGTTGTCATTTCCTTTTCCAGGGGATCTTCCTGATCCAGGGATAGAACCCAAGTCTCCTGGATTGGCAGGCTGATTCTTACTGCTGCACCACAAGGGAAACTCTGAGGGAGAGAATAATAAGACAAAAATTCAGAGTAAGATAAATCTACTGGGGTATTAAGGAGAGGGACATGATTGTATGGTGTCTTCAAAGGCAGTGGTCGCACATATTTTATCTCTTAAAATGGGTAGAAGTATGTATTTTCTTTATTATTTATAATGTATATATCAATATTATTGGGGCATATATAATATTTCACATGAGTAAAATTTAAATTTTTTAGGCGTGGTAGCAACCAGAGCATGGTCAATAACAATGCAATCATATGTTATTTGTATGTCATGTTTCAGATACTATCATAGTTTCTATGAATCTTCACAGAAATTTTGTAAGGTAGTGGTTATTACTTTTATTACCTGCATGTTATAAAGCTGGGATCCTTAAGTGCCAGTACTGGTCCATGAGCTGTTAAGAACCAGGCTGTATAGCAAGAGGTGAGTGGTTGTCTTCCACACAACTGGTTCCTAGTACCAAAAAGTGTGGGGACCACTGCTACAGAGGATCAGATAATAGTGATCATGAACAAAGGCTTTGGGTTATAAGGGCTTGGGTTCAAGTCTATGAACTGCCACTTAGCTGTGTGTCCTGAAGTAGTTCAAACACTGTCCCTATACATTCTCATCTGTAAAGTGGGGATAACAGAGCTATCTACTTTCCAAGACTGATCACTTTAAAATCAATGTACAACTGTGTTATTATTACCATTCCTTTAAGGATTCCTAACTGAAGGTGTCATCCTCATAGTTCCAAAGTCCATGGCGTTTCATTGTTTGACTTAAAAGCAAGACTGGCAGACTATTTAAGAGAGTGAGGAAAATTAATGTCAAGGTCTTATGTAGTAGGAGAGTATGGAACAATCTATTTCCTTTATGGTTTAACCTAATAGGCATAACTGGATAGAGAAGCTAGTTTCTTTTTCAGATTTTAAGATTTTCCTGCCCTTTTTGAAGCCAGAGATTGCATAAGAGCTAGATCTCAAGTGCTCTACTCAGCATCAAGAATACATACATTTGATCAGGTTTAACAGGAAAAATAACACACCTTTGCTGAGGAAAATGTCAGACCATATTTTTCCTTTTTTTCAACTGTCATACTCGATACCTCATTCTACCAGGAAAATGACATGCAATTTTCCATATTTTAGACGCAGTATACACAAAAACAATCTATGTATCAAGCAGGAGCCATAGATGGCTATTACTTCTACCTGAAAATATTTAATCTAAAAAAAGTCAGGAAGCACTTTGTAAAAATTGGACAGAATCTCATGGAGTCATTTGAATATTTGTTGTGCTGTGCTTAGTTGCTCAGTCATGTCTGACTCTTTGTGACCCCATGGACTGTAGCCCTCCAGGCTCCTCTGTCCATGGGGATTCTCCAGGTAAGAATACTAGAGTGAGTTGCCATGCCCTCTTACAGGGGATCTTCCCAACCCAAGGATTGAACTCAGGTCTCTTGAACTGCAGGCAGATTCTTTACAGCCTGAGCCACCAAGGAAGCCCAAGAATACTGGAATGGGTGGACTATCCCTTCTCCGGGGGAATTTCCCGACCCAGGAATCGAACCAGGGTCTCCTGCATTGCGGGCTGATTCTTTACCAGCTGAGCTACCAGGGAATATTTGCTATGGAATGCCAAGTGTCCATCAACAGCAAACAAAATGAAGAGGTTATTCACATCAGGATGGGTTTTTCAGAGGTAGTGTAATGTGGAAGTTAATACTGTGGGCTCAGGAGCCAGAGTGCTTAGCTTCATATCCATTTCTGTCACTCACTAGCTGTGGGACCATGGGCATATTACTTAGCCTCTTTGTGCTCAGTTTTCTTAGTTTTGAAATGAACTCATTAAGAGTACTGATTTCATCAGAGTTTCAAGGTTTAGGTGAGTTAATACTTACTATATGGCAAGCTGATCTTCCCAGGTGGCTCTAGGGATAAAGAATCTGCTTGCCAGTTCAGGAGATATAAGAGACACATGTTTGATTCCTGAGTCAGGAAGATGCCCTGGAAGAGGGCATGGCAACCCACTCAAATAGTCTTACCTGGAGAATCCCATGGACAGACAAGCCTGGCAGGCTATGGGCCAAAGTGTCACAAAGACTTGGACACGCTAAAGTGACTTAGCACACACACATACAGCAAGCTGTTCTAAGAAAAATTCTAGGCACTTAGTAAGACTTTAATGAGTTCTAAATATTATGGATGACAATTATAATTCTTTCTTTATACCATTGACATTGTTTTATTTCAGAAGTTTATTATAACTCATAAGAGACTGTAAAAATTCGTGAGATAATAAAATTTGCTTTTCAACTTACAATGATTTTTTAAAAGTCAATGGAAGACATGGTTTTATCATCAGGTTGGGAGAAGACAATAGAAGCTAAATATAATATTTTAACTTGAGTATAATCTAAACACCCTTTGAAACAATAGTTCACATAAGGTTACTCCTACCAGAAAGAACATTTCCAGATATTCGTGAAAAAATAGAAATAAGGATGCTCAGGAGAGTATATTTAAGAATGCTGAAAACTTGACAGCAACTTGAATGTTCAACAATAGAAAATTAATTTACCAAATTATGGTATAATAATGTATGCATTAAAATATGTAATAAAGTATATATCTGTATAAAATGGTAAGTAGAAAATTAAATGGCTACGAAACAGCAATTACATTATCATAATGTATAAAGGCAAACATAATGTATTAAGATTTACATACAAACTGTATATACAAAAAATACTTATAATGGGACATTTAATTAATGGAATTGTTGATTTTTTTTCCCTTTGTGCTTTTCTATATTTTCCAAGTTTTTGGAATTGAACATACATTAATTTTATATTTACAAAAGGTTATTGAAATAGATGGTGACTAAAAATATTGAATATGTTGAGTGTTTATAAATATGCAAAATTCAAGTTATAAAAATAGAATATTCATTTCAAGAAAATAACATCTAAAATTTTTAAGATAAATATAAAAACATTTTCCCTATAACAGATTCAACAAACACAAGCCAGATGCTCTTAACAGCTCCAAAAAAGGACAGAAGTTTTAAAATGTTAGAAAATTATCACAGGCCAAAACTTTAGGTGGCTCATTATTGGTAGACATTAGGCCCTCTATAAATCTGTGACTTGATTATTTATAATAAAGGATAACAAAGCTATAAACAAAACATTATGTGGATTAATGATGTACTGAAAACACTGATGTATATTTCATTGCCATAAATTTCACCTATTAAAAATGTGAGTGTTACAGAATTCCTTTACATCTATTAACTGATTTTTTTTTCAAAATCACTTACCAAATTTTTTCTAAATTATTAAGGCCTCAGATGTGTCAATTTAAATAGAGAAATGAATTGTATGGTCTCTGCTCTCAACAGTTTATGCAAGTTATGATACAGTGTTTTGCGGTACACAGTATTGTCATGTGTTATGAATAATGTGTTGCATATAGTTGTGTCACCAGACACTTTCTAGATTCATGGACAGCCAAGGCCATAAAAATGAATATTGTATCCTCAAGACTCTTTGGCAAGCAAAGCTTTTTATAAAAATAAGTAGCTTCTGCACAAGGAAAAATGCAGGAAAGAAGTGCCAGCTCCCTAAGTAGAAAAGGGCTTTTGTAACAAAGGGAGAGTTTATCTCATGATCACTATAATTTTCAAAAACATTCAAACTTCTCTGATCAGCAGCAAGTGACTCCATGGTGGCTATCAGAAACAGAAGAGCTTTTTTGAGGAGGAAGAAATACATGAGAGTTTTCTACATGAAGGCAGAAGAACAGATAAGGTTAAAATTTACAATTTTAACTTGTAATAACTACATACACTCTTTCCTGTAACAGAGAGAGTTAATCTTTTACTTCTGTGAACCTGGTTTTTGTCTCTGGGACAAAAGGCCTTATGTTCTTTAACTTGCAAGGCCTGTTTTACCCAAAGCCATTCCCTAGTCCTTTTCCAACGGGGAAGGCAATGGCACCCCACCCCAGTACTTTTGCCTGGAAAATCCCATGGATGGAGGAGCCTGGTGGGCTGCAGTCCATGGGGTCGCTAAGAGTCAGACATGACTGAGCAATTTCACTTTCACTTTTCACTTTCATGCACTGGAGAAGGAAATGGCAAGCCACTCCAGTGTTCTTGCCTGGAGAATCCCAAGGACGGGGGAGCCTGGTGGGCTGCCGTCTATGGGGTCGCACAGAGTCGGACACGACTGAAGCGACTTAGCAGCAGCAGCAGCAGCAGTCCTTTTCCAAAATGGCTGTAGTCTTGTCTTTGTGTGTCAGTTGTGTATAGTTTACAACACAATGTGTTTTGATTAGCACTTAACATGAAATTAATTTTGTTTCATTGTATTAACTCTTTCTAGAGCCTTGATCATTTAGCATTGAGAAATTTGACTAATCAATTGACTTAATATCCCCTATCCAAATAGACACTGTATTCCAAACCGTGTGACACAGTAATTTTTAAAAACTTATACTCAAATACTCTCTCCTTTATCAATTCAACTTCACCAAAATCAGCTTTAAACTACTTTTGTAGTTATTAGCCACTTACGGATATGGAAAAGTACCTCTAGATTGATTAAGATAGCGACATCTGAAATTCATGAATTGCAGTGAAGGAGTAGTACTTGTCCAATCTGCTGGATTTAAATTTCTTCCAGCTCTTCACTTGGCAAGCTGTTGTCTAAGAGCTTGACATAATCAGGATTAAATGTTGTTAGGTATAAAAGAATGAGAGCATATTTGGATTTTCATGTCATTGACATTCCAAGGATAAGAGTGCACAATCAGTCACTCATCATTTTGAGTTGCAAAGAGATTTTGTGATTCAAATCAGATTTTTTTTTTCACTGAATCATCACAGTTGTAGAAGTGGTTTTGACTTTGATGGCACTTAAAATTAGTGAGGAAAATAACACCTCAAAAGGCTGCAGTAACATCAAGATATTGACATTGCCTCAGCCGGCCTAGCAGTCTACCTATTCCAGGACTGTTTTAGCTTTGTATTTCAGGAGGATTAGTAAACCTTTATGTTCTCAGAACACTATATACATTTCTCTGGATCTCTGCCAATCTTTTGGATGGACCTGAGCTTATTAGTGTCTCTAAAAGTTGAAGCCAGAACAACTCAGAAGCAGTTCTCCTACCTCAGATATAGCTTTGACAAACTCAAAGTGCTGTGGAAGAAAAAAGAATGGAATCAAGAATTATTGGTCATTAATGGACAGAAATACTTTCTGTGAAGATTACACATGGTTATGATAACAGCCAAATCTGTTTAACTATTTCCTGCTTTTCACATCATGATCAAGTTCCCGTGTCTCCTATCTAAATGGACTATGGCCAAGGTTAATTGGCAGGTGTACCAGGGCACCCAGAGTTGGTGCTCTGGGATGTCTAGAGGGACAGGGTGGGTAGACAGGTCAGAAGGGGGTTCAGGACAGGGGGAGACATGTATACCTGTAGATGATTCATGTTGATGTGTGGCAAAAACCATCACAATATTGTAAAGTAATTATTTTTCTTTTAAAATAAATAAATAATAATAATAATAAAAAATTCCAGCACAAAATCTCCTTGGATGGGAATATATGACTGCACAAAATAAAGTGGTTAGCCTCAAATAGCAAAAGTCTGTCTTCCTAGTATCAAAGAAGGCCCTAGATTAGAGAAAAAAAAAAAAATGTGATGAGATGATGTTGATGAAGATGATGATAAGAAGCATTTTTAGAATTCTTATTAGTTGATAAGCACTATTATTTGTATACTTTAATTCATTTATTCCTCAAAGAAACTCCTATCATGTTAGTATTTTATCCCCACTTTAAAGATATAAAAACTGAAACTCAGGCAAATTAACCTGCTTAAATTCACACACCTAACATATAATGCAGCAGGATTCCACCGGGACAGTCTGCTTCATGACTGTGTTCTTAAGTCCTCTGTTTGCCATCAGCAAATATTGAATGAGTGAATAGATGCATAACAGCAAAATATTTTCAAGAATCAAATTACACACACGCACTCAAATCATATATACCCTGAAAGTTCTTGGCCCTGTCTTTCAGAGACCTAAACAGTGATAAGCAACTTATGACTCACAGATCCCACAAAATCTAACTTCAAAAGTGAGCGAAAACAAAGGTAAAGCTGATGTGATATGAAAAATGCAACATGATAGCAGATGATATTTGGCACCTATAATTACTGATGACAATTTTAATATCCACCTCATATTTTTTCATTCTCCAGGAAACAAAACTCTCATCAATGTTTGTTCCCTCAGCATGTTAAACGGCTGAAATCTCTGCTTCATGTCTCATCTTCACCGTCCTGCTTTCTCTGCCTCTCAGCAGCTGTCTATGAATCAGCCAATGCCTGGCAGAGCAAAGCACTATGGACTTTGGATCACCTCTCTAGATTTGTTTTTCTCTGAAATCTTAGTCTCACAAGACTTGTGTCTTGGTAGCTCTCTGATAACTGAAAATAGATTTGATTTTAAAATATTGTTTCCAGTGACTCCAACTCTTTTGAATGGGAGGCTTGGGTCAAAGCAAGGCAAATGAATCCATCATTATTAATGAAAGACTTATCCTCCTACCTAAACTGTAAAAGGAGATTTTTCTTTTTTCCACAGCAGAAAATAGAGATCTCTGATCATTTAACCATTAAGACAACTCTCAAATGCTCAGCAACTAGTCGTGTGCAGCTAAAGGGATGTATTCTTGCATACCAGTCTACATAATTTTCTTTTTTCTTTTTTTCAAATAGGCATTTTATAGCAGTTATCTCGGGAAAGGCAATGGCACCCCACCCCAGTACTTTTGCCTGGAAAATCCCATGGACGGAGGATCCTGGTAGGCTCCCGTCCATGGGGTCGCTAAGAGTCAGACATGACTGAGCGACCTCACTTTCACTTTTCACTTTCATGCATTGGAGAAGGAAATGGCAACCCACTCCAGTATTCTTGCCTGGAGAATCCCAAGGACGGGGGAGCCTGGTGAGCTTCCGTCTATGGGGTCGCACAGAGTCGGACACGACTGAAGCGACTTAGCAGCAGCAGCAGCAGCAGCAGTTATCTCCTTCAGGGTTTATAGAATATGGGATTCCAGATCTCATTGGGAATCAGATGCAATAACTCTCTGAATCTATGAATAAATTCAAATGGAGAGAGAAAGAGAGCATTTTTGTTATAAGAGGAATAGTTACAGTGTACTTACTATTGACAAAAAAATGGAAAATTTTATTCGAGCCAAATTTGAGGATTATAACCCAGGAAGAGGATCTCAGAAAGCTCTGAGATCTGCTCCTCCCTTTAGAAGTCAAGGTACAGTTACATAAGTTTTTTGAGACAGATGGCTGTACCTCAAATGACATATTGTTGATAGTTTACATAATCCAGATCAAAATGCCACACAGCCCCTTACAAGAAGGAATATCATCTTTAAAGAGCTGTATTATTGATGCTAGAAGAATTTACTCTTTATGATTGAGTGGGCTTTTCTTCCAATCGAGAAGTTTTGTTGCTTACGTTGTACACAGTGTACAATGGAGGGAGACAGGAAGGCAAAGAGCAAAGATTTCTTCCTTTAAATTTTTCTTGTCTTGGCAGAAAATTTCATTTCATTTCACACTACTTACAAGCATTGTTTAAATTGTGGTTATGGGATGAGATTTGTGTGTGTCTGTGTATGTACATGCGTATGTGCATGTGCCATCCATGAGACTGATTATGTTTTATATTTGTGGTTTTTTATAGCCAACCTTCTGTGCTTCCTTCTAATATACTTTTCTCCCCTTTGGACTGCAAGGAAATCAAACCAGTCCGTCCTAAAGGAAACTTCAAGACTTTGGCCACCTGAGGTGAAGAACTGACTCATTGGAAAAGACCCTGATGCTGGGAAAGATTGAAGGCAGGAGAAGAAACGGATGACAGAGGATGAGATGGTTTAGATGGCATCACCGACTCAATGAACACGAGTCTGAGTAAACTCTGGAAGTTGCTGATGGACAGGGAGGCCTGGTGCGCTGCAGTCCATGGGGTCTCAAAGAGTCGGACACTACTGAGTAATTGAACTGAACTGACACCTTTTCTCTATTCCTTCAGTTCAAGATGGTTATTCTCTCGCTCGTAGTACATTCCCTGCCTGACCAGTGCTTGCATCACCTAGTCCCTACTCATAGAACTAACCTTCTTTCATACATGCCCCAGGCCCCAGCTAGTGATTGATACAAAAAGCAGATTCAAACATGTGTTAATCAGGGAAGTGGGGGAATGCAGAAACTAAGGAGGAGCAGTCAAGAAACTATAGTTCAGCTCAGGACAACACCCTGGCTCCTCCTGGAGGATTATACATAACAATGTATCTCTGAGCTCTTCTGTGGGAACTAAGGCCTCCACTGAGGCAGAGGAGAGTAACTACAGGCTCAGACTCCAGACTGCTTGAAAGCCAGATGAGTGAGAGTCCTGGAACACTGACTACCCTGTCACCTCACCATCAACTAATCAGAAAAGTCACACACCCTTTAGACCTCACTCCAAATTTTGACTAGAAGAACTTCTCCCCAAAAGCCATCAGGGAGTTTGGGGGTTTTGAGCACAAGCCAAAAGCCCATCTTCCTTGTGTGGCCCTGCAATAAACTTTTCTCTGCTGCAAACTCTGATGTTTCATTGTTTGGCCTCACTGCCCACAAACTCACATAGTGAAACAAACACACACTCTTCCTGTGATTGTCAGACCCAGGATTTTTGCAGGAATGATTGGGAAAGAAGCATGTGATGTCTCTGTAATGGCTAAGCTGGAATGATGAAAGTTTGAAACCATCATGGGTTACTGCAAGAATGTGGGAGCCTACCTGTGGGAGAAGTAGAGCTGAGGAATGGAAAGAGATTTCTGATGATCTGAGTACTTCCTGATGACCACCTTTATGTGTGAAAGTGTTAGTCATTCAGTCATGTCTGACTCTTTGCTACCCCACGGACTATAACTTGTCATGCTCTCTGTCCATGGAATTCTCCAGGTGAGAATACTGGAGTGGGTTGCCATTCCCTTCTCCAGGGAATCTTCCCAACCTAGGGATTGAACTTGGGTTTCCTGCATTACAGGCAGATTCTTTACCATCTGAGTCATCAAGAAAGCCCAACCTAAAGGAAAAAGGAACTATTATAGAAGGATCCCAGAGGTCAAAAAAAGGAGACAGTATACTATCAGAATTTATGCATGTCCTTTATGTTTTTCTTTTTACTCAAGCTAGTTTGGGCTTTTCAATTCATATCTGAAAGAATTCTAATTCAATTGATATATATTCTGTGATTGCTTGATGGAGAAGTATTTTCTAAGAAAAAAAGAAGAGGGAATAATTTTAAAGGAAGAGATATGAGGATTTCACTAATGTCAGTAGATGAAAGTCACTGTGATGCTTCCCATAAGACCCTTGAAATTAGGAAAATAAGATTGCTCTGTGTGAATTAAACCAAGAAATCAATGCTTAATGAAAAGAAATTAAGATATGCAAAGTCACACTAAAGCTAGAATGTGAATTTTGTTCTGGTTATGTAGTCTTTGGAATTACAAAAGGGTCTATGGCTTCCTCTTTGTCATTCTTAAAGGTTGCTTGGAAAGTCTTACCAAATGCCTTCATGGACATTTTCTTTTATCTTTATTATTTTTTTGATCCAAAAATCAGACCCAGGCCATTTTGTAACAAAGCAGGACCCTTCTCTGAACAGACCTCCCTCCCCATGTCCTACACCTGCCTCTTGTCTGTAGAAAAACTGTCACCTCCTAGGCCTCCCCTGAGTTCTAAAGAGTAAATTTAATCAGAGAAGTGAAAAAATGCATAAAGAAACCACAGTCAAGCAAGACAGAATAATATTTTAGCCACTAAAGAAAGTCAAGGACTTTTAGTTTCTCTTCAAAAGCTATAGATAATACTCTGAGTCAAGTCTTTTGAGTTGTTTTAAAGATACTGAAACCCCTGTAATGTGGGAGAAGTTAACTGTATGTCACCTACAAGCATATATATAGACACCCAATCAATTGGAACCAGAAGGTTGATGATGCTGATTCCCAATTAACCTCCATCAGACAACCAGAAGAATGGCCAAGATCTGATCACAAACCCTATAATCCTTCTCCCTCACCTTTTCTTTAAAAACCTTTCCCTGCAAGCCTTCGGGGAGTTCAAGTCTTTTAAGCACTGGTTGCCCTGGACTCCTCACTTGGCACCAGCAATAAATGCTGCACTTTCCTTCCCCACAGTCCAGTGGCACTAGATTGGCTTTACTGCACATGGGCAAGTAGACCCAAGTTTGCTTCAGTAACAGTGTGACTGAAATGTCATTCCAGTAGTCACGTCTCTTCCCTTTTGTACTGTAAGATGAGACATTTAACTTATAAAACTCTGTGTAGAATGTAGAAACTGAGAGAGAGAGAGGAAGAGAGAGAGAGAGAGTTTCCTCTAACTTGTTGCAAGTCCACCAGGGCTCCAAGACTCACGTGAGAAGAGAGGTTGAATAAAGGTATTTTCAGTGAGCTGAAAACATTGTACTTTAATTATAAATTTGCAGGTTAAATAAGCTAACAAAAAGGAGGACAGGAAATTAAGACAGAGGCAGTTTGGGAACCAAGGGATTTCTCCAGTTGCTGTAACAGATGCTGAATTTCCTGCTGAGTTTCCTCAGAGATGTCTGCATTCTGGAAAATCAGATTTCTTGAATAAGCTCAGGAATGCTATGGATTTTTATAATATACGCCAACACATAAAATTGTTTCATTACATTCAGGAAAACAAAGCTCTTGGCCAGTCAAATCTGTGGTCTATAAAATATTGGTTTGATTGATTAAAAATAAAATATACCTATTTTGGACTTCCCTGGTGGTACACAGGATAAGAATTCCCCTGCCAAGACATGGGTGACAGGTTCAGTCCCTGATCCAGGAAGATTCCACATGCAAAGGAGCAACTAAGCCCATGGGCGACGACTGCTGAGCCTGCATGCTGCGACTACTCAAGCCCATGTGCCTAGAGCCTGTGCTGTGCAACGAGAGAAGTCACCACAATGAGAAGCCCACAAACCGCAGTGAAGAGTAGCCCCTATCACTGCAGCTAGAGAAACCCCAGGCAAAGCGGCAAAGACCCAGCACAGTCAAAAGTAAATAATTATGCTTTTTTTTAATCAATAAAAGATATAACTATTTCAATTCATTATTTTGGTGTCACATACAGTTCATATCTTTGGTTCCTGAACCACAGTAATTCAATACATTTTGTAAACAAACAAACAAGAAAATAAAATTGTCTCAATGTTTCTACTAAACCTCAGTGAATTTGCTTCATCAAATTCCAGCTGGTTTTATAGATTTAAATACTCTAGTAAATCAAAATGCTTTATTCAATTATTTTGTGTTATGCCAGCTATTAAGATAAGTAACTGTAGCACAACATTGAAATGAAAACTAGAGCAATAGGAATTTTCTCCTGGAAAAGAAACATGCCAAGGAACGTCTACTATTAGCTGCTTTTAGTTTGTGATGCAAACATAAAAACACACAAGTAATATACCATAAAAGGATGTATTTCTATCTCATATAAATTATTACACTGGATTTTGCAAAGTATATAACAGCTTTAATAATGTTGGTTGAGGAAAATATTTTAGAACTTGCAAATTGAGCAGGTTTACCATCCTTCAGACTCTCTTTACTCTTTGAAGTCTGCACAGTGGCCATATCAAGTGCCCACAGCACCAAGCTAGTAGCGTGTTTTCTCTGATCCCTGGGGACTTTTGCAATAATGATGTTAGTCCTTCAATGTCTACATGCAAAATTTTTAATTTTGAAAGTAGAAAATAAATACATCTGCTTATTTCTAAAACCATTTTGACACAAGAAGTCTGTGTTCATGTTCTGTTTATTTCCTTGAATGGTGTTGTTTTCCCTTATTTTTTTCTATTTACAAAATAAAACAGAACTGCGTTATGATCTTTGAGCTTCCTTTAGCACCCCAGTTAACTGACCAGCAGCAATAGTAAGGTGTTTATGCAGTGACACCAAAGGGTCCAACAGTAAAATCAAAGGATCTGCTTAGGCAAGAAATGTTAGCAAAACAGTATTTGAAACAGCAAGTAGGTGGAAGCCCAGCAAGTGGCTGGCTAGTGGTCAGAGGCAACCTAGAGACTATAAACTGAATATTCGCTTGGAGCCTTAGAGGACGGTGCCAGCTACTTAGCTCCATCCTGCTCTGAGAAGACTGTTCCTATACAGGGAAATCCAAGAAATCAGAGCAGACTAGTGCCTAATTAAAAGAAAACAATGTACACCCTCAAAAGGAGTATTCTTCTATCACTTTCAGTGCAGTTCAGTTCAATCGCTCAGTTGTGTCCGAGAGTCTATTTCATCAACTGCACAGAATTAATGAGTTAAGTTTGCAAAAGCACTTGCCATAAATGCTTAAGGCTAACTGCAAAATATATCTAGGATTCAAACAGAATTGATATATACTAACAAAAATTTACTTCCAGATGGTAAAAAGCATAACTTTCATGTAAATGTAGGATTAGCATGTGTACAAAATTTATTTGATTTATTAATTAATGAAAAATAAGTATGACAATCAATGTGGTTCAAAGGGTATTTTAAAAATCCAGCAATCCCACTGCTGGGCATACACACTGAGAAAACCACAATTGAAAGAGACACGTGTACCCCAGTGTTCATTGCAGGACTATTTACAATAGCCAGGACATGGAAGCAACCTAGATGTTCATCGGCAGATGAATGGATAAGAAAGCTGTGGTACATATACACAATGGAGTATTACTCAGCCATTAAAAAGAATACATTTGAAATCAGTTCTAATGAGGTGGATGAAACTGGAGCCTATTATACAGAGTGAAGTAAGCCAGAAAGAAAAACACCAATACAGTATACTAACGCATGTGTATGGAATTTAGAAAGATGGTAACAATAACCCTGTATACAAGACAGCAAAAGAGACACAGATGTATAGAACAGTCTTTTGGACTCTGGGAGAGGGAGCGGGTGGGATGATTTGGGAGAATGGCATTGAAATATGTATAATATCATATATGAAATGAGTCGCCAGTCCAGGTTTGATGCACAATACTGGATGCTTGGGGCTGGTGCACTGGGACGACCCAGAGGGACGGTACGGGGAGGGAGGAGGGAGGGAGGGTACAGGATGGGGAACACATGTATACCTATGGCAGATTCATGTTGATACATGGCAAAACCAATACAATATTGTAAAGTTAAATAAAATTAAATTAAATTAAAACAAAAACTGGGTATTTTAGGACATTTGGTAAAGAATTTTAAGAAGGATTATCAGGTTAGATTTTTAAAAACACTGGTAAATGTTATACAATACACTGTGAAAGCTAAATTTCATACAAATTATTAGCATTTCTACCACATGAAATCTCCAAGTTCACATGTAACTTCACAGTCTTAAATTCAGTCAGTTCAGTTCAGTAGATCAGTCGTGTCCAACTCTGTAACCCCATGGACTGTAGCATGCCAGGCTTCCCTGTCCAACACCAACTCCCAGAGCTTACTCAAACTCATATCCATTGAATCGGTGATGCCATCCAGCCATCTCATCCTCTGTTGTCCTATTCTCCTCTAGCCTTCAATCTTTCCCAGCATCAGGGTCTTTTCCAAGGAGTCAGTTATTTGCATCAGGTGGCCAAAATATTGGAGTTTCAGCTTCAACATCTGTCCTTCCAATGAATATTCAGGACTGATTTCCTTTAGGATGGACTGGTTGGATCTTCCAGTCAGAGGGACTCTCAAGAGTCTTCTCCAACACCACAGTTCAAAAGCATCAATTCTTTGGTGCTCAGCTTTCTTTATAATCCAACTCTCAACATCCGTACATGACTACTGGAAAAACCACAGCTTTGACTAAATGGACCTTTGTTGGAAAATAATGTCTCTGCTTTTTAATATGCCATCTAGATTGGTCACAGCTTTTCTTCCAAGGAGCAAGGGTGTCTTTTAATTTCATGGCTGCAGTCACCATCTGCAGTGAATCTGGAGCCCAAAAACGTAAAGTCTGTCACTGTTTCCATTGTTTCCCCATCTATTTACCATGAAGTGATGGGACCAGATGCCATGATCTTTGTTATTTGAATGTTGAGTTTTAAGCCAACTTTTTCACTCTCCTCTTTCACTTTCATGAAGAGGCTCCTTAATTCTTATCTTAATAAATAATGAATAGCAATGAGAAATAACTGTACATTCTCTTAAAGAATTAACTGTTAGGTGATTCTGTCAAATGATACTTCAGTTTGACATTAAAAAAATAACAAGCATTCTTTTGCCTTATTTATGCATCTTTAGATATTTTTTCCTAAAAATACTAAGCAGATAGGCAGAAAATAATTCTTTGTATTTATAACCAAGATGTGCCATTATCTCCTCAATGTGTAATAGCCATAAATTTTCCTGTTATGCCAACCAATTATTTTTTGATTGATCCTATTTGTAGTTATTTCTTGCCTAAAATGCTTTATAGTTATCTGAGGGAACTTGGCTTTCTCAATATAATCTTCAAGGGCACATAGCTGAACATGGTGTTAGAATATCAAAAACAGACCATGTGATTTCAAATAAAAGGTAAGGACTAGAGAGATGTTAGAATCTTCTCTTCTGGTGTGGTGGATGTAATAGGAAGAATAAGGACTGGGGAAACCCTGGAGAAAAACTGTGATTCTCAAACTCAAAGAAGCTGGTAAAATCTCTCTGATTTCAATTTGGATTGGATATTATAACTTCTAATAGTTAATAAAATTGTCCAAGTTTCTATGAGCTAGATAGCCTCTTATTTCTCTAATTTTACTTTACGTCTTGTGAGGCCATGGCTAGTATAGAGAGAAATCCAGATACTGATTGACAACGATGTCTTGTGTAGCTGATTAAAGATTTTCTTAAGAAAATATCAATCTCACCTTTGAATTTCACTGGGATTAAACATGATAATAGGCCTGGCAATTCAATCTTTATTATAAAAAAAAAAAAATAAGCCTTGTTATCATGTTATTAAAAACAATATAAAGAAACATGATTTTTGTCTTTATAAAGCTCACCTCTGGTAGCTATATATGGTACAGGCAGAATATTTCAGGGCATGCATTTAAGAAAACTATAAGTCAATATAACACTTGGTTGTGTCTATACAGGTAATTAATGAATTAGAATTTTACATTTTGTTATGTGAAAATGACTTTACAAATTAAAAAAAAAAATACATTCATTGATATGAGGCAATACTTAATATCCTAGAAGGAGTTTATCAATCCTTGGTCTCTTCTAACAATTATTGGTGGGTGTAGTTGTGAATTTAAGCATATATGTGAGAGAGAAAATTTCTTTTTTTTTTCTTTTGGAAAATAGAATTTCTGGGTGAGGCCAGACTGGATATACAGTCAGGAAAGTCAATGTGATTTGAAAGAATATTCAAATACCAGGGTCCCTGAACTGTGACCTATGATCTATAGGACAGTCCCTCAAAGGATTGTATGACCAAAATTCTGCAGTGGGAATATGAAGTCTTGAGAGGCAGATGTAAAGAACATGAAGCAACCTAGATGTCCATCAGCAGATGAATGGATAAGAAAGCTATGGTACATATACACAATGGAGTATTACCCAGCTATTAAAAAGAATACATTTGAATCAGTTCTAATGAGGTGGATGAAACTGGAGCCTATTATACAGAGTGAAGTAAGCCAGAAATAAAAACACCAATACAGTATACTAATGCATATATATGGAATTTAGAAAGATGGTAACGACAACCCTGTATGCGAGACAGCAAAAGAGACACAGATGTATAGAACAGTCTTTTGGACTCTGTCGAGGGGGTGGGATGATTTGGGAGAATGGCATTAAAACATGTATAATATTATATAAGAAACAAATCGCCAGTCCAGGTCAATGCAGGATACAGGAAGCTTGGGGCTGGTGCACTGGGATGATCCAGAGGGATGGTATGGCGAAGAAGGTGGTAGTGGGGTTCAGGATGGGGAACACGTGTACACTCGTGGCAGATGCATGTTGATGTATGGCAAAACCAATACAATATTGTAAAGTAAAAAATAAAATAAAATAATTATACAAAAAAAATTAATCATCAACCTAAAAAAAAAAAAAAAAGAACATGAAGAAGGAAGCAAGGGTTAATGCAGGTACACTGATACTATGCAGTTACATAGGATGTGTTGGATACCAAAAATGGAAGAAAGACTTTAAAAAGTAGCATCACAGAATAGCTTTGGTGAAACTACTATTTTTGTACATTAAACAACAGTTTTAAAAATTCTGAGAGAATCTCTTTAACTACTATAATCAGAATCATTCTAGACTCTATAGTCAACCCTGATTCTGTCAAATGATGCTTCAGTGTGACATTAAAAAGATATGCAAGCATTCTTTTGCCTTATTTATACATCTTTAGATACTTTTTCCTAACAATATTAAGCAGATAAGCAGAAAATAATTATTTGTATTTATAACAAAGATGTGCCATTATCTCTGAAATGTGTAGTAGCCATAAATTTGATGTCTATAAGGATAATGATAATTGGGATTTAAGGAGAAAAAATAACCTAAATACTTGCTCATAAAGGCTGGCACAGACTTAAAAGGAGAGCGAACTAAGCAGGCACAGGGATGGTTCACTTATAGACAGAGACAGGTGGGTGATATGGTATTGAAAGAGGAGGAGAAGGACTTGAAACAGTTGAAACCAACAGGTAAGATCTAATTAGACTTTCAAGTGAGCAACACTGAAGTCAGACCAAATGATCATGGAAAGGGAAGTTGCTCAGTCATGTTCAATTCTTTGCGACGCTATGGGCTGTAGCCTACCAGGCTCCTCGGTGCATGGAAATCTCCAGGCAAGAGTACTGGAGTGGGTTGCCATTTCCTTCTCCAGGGGATCTTCCCGACCTAGGGGTTGAACCTGGGTCTCCCGCATTGCAGGCAGACGCTTTACTATCTGAGCCACCAGGGAAGCTGGCCTTAAATCCAGATACAAAAGGCATTCTGAAAGAAGAAAGATCAATCCCTCTAACATATTTGGGAAATGGTTCACTGGGATTGGGTTTTGCAAATTGTTAGGTCTTTACTAGATTGAATAGGGAAACTACTACAAAATAACTAATACTGAAAGCTTGCTAAAAATAACTACTAGCTATGAAAAGCAACAAATTTGCCAAATTAAAAATAAAACACATATGAGAAAATAAAAAAGTGTAAAATAGGAATTTTTCTCAGTTCTGCTGCATCTTTCTTTGCTTCTATTTAGTAAGTCTGTCATACTCACAGTGGGGTGCCCCCGAGACAACATTTTCCAAATGCCAAAAAAATCTCCTAATCTGATTGCTAAACATGCCGTGATTAATGTACAGAAAGGTCAAATACAATAAAACACATAAAATAGAAGATTCTGAGATTTGACCTAAATGATGGCTATAAGTCAAACAAGCCCAATTTTAACTACTGGTTTAGACTGGAATACTTGCCCTTCAGGGTATTTTCTCTTTGCAGTGGTTATTTCAGACCTTTAAGAACTATTAAGAACATTGATGGTGAATGGTATTACATTTTTTAAATTCCTAAGGAGTTTGAGGAATATAGTCAGAAAAGCTATGAAAAGTCTGTTATTCGGATCTTAAGTGTAGTGGGAAACAAAATCTTTTTATTCCAATAAAAACCCTATTAAAATGCTTGACTCTGTTATGTTAACTAAATGAGAGAAGTTTCTAATGAAGTTTTAGTGAGAGCTTTAAAATAATTAAATATTTAGAGTTAAAGTACAATTATGTAATTCTAATTCCTAAAATTTTCCCCATATAAATGACAAAAATATGTAAAGAAATGCAAACAGCTTATGAATTCTGCATAATATGAACATATTCCTAACTAAGAACTTCAGATTTAACAGACTTGCTAGGAAAGATCAGGGAAAAAGCACACTATTTCAGTGGTGAGGGGTTCTTGAAATAAATTTTAATTATTTCCCCAGATTTTATTTTTATCTGTTAATATACTTTACGAATGATGAAAGCTATGGTTTATTTTCTTATTAGCTTCATTATTGTCACTGGGAGACGTTGATTCTCTCTTTCCCTTGGCCTTCACTGCAGAAATATGTAGAAGCACAATGAATGTAATGGTCTTATTCCAGTAGAAGGAATGTCTTTTTGTTTATTAACCATGTTTTAAATTTCATGATTTTTAATCAAAGCAATTGTCCATTAAAACTTTAAATAATTAGATTGAGAAAAAATTAAATTCAAGGCAAATTGAATGATATAGAAAGTACCACTTTATAACTAATGTGCAAATCTGCAGTGTGAACATATTATAGTTTGTCATGAATATTTAAATATTATAGCATCAAAATGTGTGTGTGCTAAGTTGTTTGAGCCTTGTCCAACTCTTTGCGACCCTATGGACGGTAGCCAGCCAGGCTCTTCTGTCCGTGAAATTCTCCAGGCAAGAATACCAGATATGCCGTCCTCCAGGGGATCTTCCTGACCCAGGGAGTGAACCTGTGTCTCTTAGTCTCCTGCACTGGCAGGTACTTCTTTACTACTAATGCTACCTGGGTATCCCGATAGCATCAAAACACCAAATAGATAATAAATGCAGAAATGTATCTCTTTTAACCTTCTGTTAGATTGCATAGAAAATACTGTAAGTAAGAACAGAACAGTTTATAGCAAAGGAATTAATAAAGTTGGATGAATACTGATCTATAGATATATTTGGTTAAAAAAAGGAACTCATCCATGTAAGAGTTATAAAAATGGACTACATATTAAACTCAAAGAAAAAGTCATTTAATTTCAAATTTGAAATAGCACAGACTGCATTATCAGATGATATTACAATTCAACTGAAAATCAGGAGCAAAAATAGAAACCAAAGAAAATTTCCAGCTATCTTAGGTAGGCTCTGAAGGGGCTGCCTTTCTGGGAATCACAGAGCATTCACACCTTGCTCCTATTGGTAAGTTTCAGGAGCCCAAGGATTTCTTTAGATGGAACAGTCACAAGCTGCTCCTAGAGAGATTTGGCAACACAATTTCCTTAAAATCCTAATATGCATCAGGATTATTTGATTGTGGTCAGTTTCATAAGAGAGTAAACTAAACCCAAAGACAAAGATCTTAAACTTGAGGAATCATCTGTTGGTCACTGGTCCTTTTCTCTACCCATTTGTCAATTTAGAAAATAGCCACAATTTGAAAAAACAAAAACAAAAAAACATCGCATTTAATCTAGCCCTTGCCTAATTGTGCACTCCTTTTGTTTGGCAGAGAAAGCTTACCAGAAAAATTTTGGAGGAAATATCTGGAACTTCAGTGTTGTCAATCTCAGGCTTGCTGATTTAAAGTGCTTCAATATTGTATAGGATAGATTAGAGTTCACATTACAGAAATCATTCTAGCGGAGCTAAGTAGAAAAGGATTTAACCAAGGAAATTTGGTGCTTACAAAACAATCGGAGAGCTGGGGTTGGGTCTGGCAGGCTCTAGGCCTAACTTCTAGGAACGACTCACAGAACAGTACTGCGTAACCGGCCCACAAAGAGCTGCTGCCTTTGCTGCTGTCAGGAAACAGGGCCATTGGAAATCACATAGGATCCAACTGTTCTGCCTCAAATTGAGCCAGCCATAGGAAGTCACCTGCTTCTGAACACTTACATGCTAAGTCGCTTCCATCATGGGTCAGTTTAATCATGTTAAGTTTTAATTTCCTCATCTGTAAATAGGAATAGTAATAATATGACTACTGATAGATTTGTGATGCAACTTAAGTGAAATAGTGTTCTGAAGTGCTTAAAACATCACCTGGTAGATAGTAAGCCCTCTGATGGTGAGCCTTGTTTCTTTGTTTTCCTCACCACCTTACTATTTTTTGTTTCCTTGATTTTCAAGTACACCATCTCTTTAAGTCAAAATCTTACATCTGCCACTCTTGTTCTAGAGGCAATTAACTTCCAGCATCACAAAATCCACTGATCTTTATTCAGTCTGCATTCAGTTTGGGTACTCTCTTTGATTTGACATCGCTCATTATTCTCATCCATTCTCACACCATTGACACTGATGGCACACACCAGCTTTCATGCTCTCCCTGCCCAGTTCCATCCCTCATGCTCAATCTGTCACAGTAACTACAGCAATATTTGTAATCATCTTTTTCTTTTTCATCTATCCTCCTAGAGCTAGTTCTCATTATCTTATGCCTGTGCAGATTTTTTATGCACATACTGCTGGCTGACATTTTTCATTATCTTGGCTTCAATTCATTTTGTGTACCAACTAACAAAAGAATATCTTTAAAATGCTGATTATGTCATTCTTGTGCTCAAAAATTTTCAGTGACTTTCAACTGTCTATCAAATTAAGTTCAAACACATTGGTCTGGTTATCAAAACACTTCTCATTCATCTCCTACTGTGCCTTTTAGCTTCCCATCCAGTAATTTCTGAAACATGGTGCTCATCATGTACTATGGTTCTATTGAGGCTGTTCTTCTTACAGAAATTTTCCTGGAATGCCCTCTCCCCAGCCATTTCCATCTCTTGAATTTTTATTTATCTCTCTAACTCTAGTTAAAATGTTTTTTTCCCCTTGAGTAACCCCAATTAGGAGCAATCAGTCTCTCCTTTTTTACAACATTAAAGATTGATATTCATCACTGGGTGCATCGTATACATGTTAGAGCCATTTTTTGGGTAAATATCACCTAACTGGTATATTATACCAGGGTCAAAAGTCTTCCTTAAAGGTCAGATAGTAAATGTGTAAGTAAATATGGCTTAAGGACCATATGGTCTTTGTCACAATTACTCAACTCTTTAGTGAGATAGCAGCTGTAGACTGCTTATGTAAACAAATAGGCATGGCCATTTTCCAAAAACACATTATTTACAAAACAAAAACAGTTGGCCAGCCCAAGGGTTGTAGTTTGTTGATCACTGCACTAGACCATCAACTTCTGAAATGCTGGAACCGTGCTATATTTATTTGAACACGGTTAATACTACCACTAAGGAGTCATTCACTGTTCTACTATAGTCTATTTTTTTTAATTTTTTTTTATTTTGCTTAACTTTACAATATTGTATTGCTTTTACAATACATCAAGATGGATCCGCCGCCAGTATACACGTGTTCCCGTGTTCCCCATCCTGTACCCTCTTCCCTCTCCCTCCCCCACACCATCCCTCCAGGTCGTCCCAGTGCTCCAGCCCCAGGCATTTGTTATCGGGCATCGTACCTGGACTGACGACTCGTTTCAGATATAATATTATACATATTTCAATGCTATTCTCCCCAATCATCCCACCCTCTCCCGGTCCCAGAGTCCAAAAGTCTGTTCCATACATCAGTGTCTCTTTTGCTGTCTCGTAAATAGGGTTATTTTTACCATCTGTCTATTTAAGGAACTAAGGTAAATGCTTTTTTACATGTTGTGTATAATAACTGCAGTGACTTTAAAAAATAAGTATTGCTATATTTCTTTTGCAGGTGAGGGAATTGAGGTGCTTACCACAAATCAAAATTCTTATTTTTAAGTGTTTGTTAATGGAGTTTTAGGTGACTCCCTCTAGAGGGAAACTATAAAAACAAAGAACAAGTCTGTCTCCTTTGCTATTGTTTCTGGCACAGAATAGATATTAAACAAGTGTTTATTTAATAAATTAATGAAGGAATTAAGCACAGAGCAGCTAACTCTTTTCTCCAGGGTCACACAGTAAACAATATGGCAAGAATTCAAATTCACATTTTCTTTTTCTCGAGATTTCTTAATTTTTTCCAAGCAAAGATTTCTTGAAAACTCACCATATGCCATGGGCTATGAAGAGACCCAGATTCAATTCCTGGGTCGGGAAGATCCCCTGGAGAAGGAAATGGCAACCCACTCCAGTATTCTTGGCTGGAGAATCCCATGGACAGAGGAATCTGGCAGGCTACAGTCCATGGGGTCACAAGAGTTGGACATGACGACTAAACTACCACGTGAGTTTTCAACCACACAGGACCACCTATCATATTGTATATAATAATAGCCAACACTTACAGAGAACTTACTATGTACTAGGCTCTGTTCATATCAACTTATTAACAATTTTCTAAGTAAGGTAGGTATTATTATTATCACCTCTACAGATAAAATTTAGGCTCAGAAAGCTTAAGCAACTCAAAATATCTAGTAAGTGGTATAATCCAGTGCTTTTAAAAAAGTATACTTTATTGCCTTTAGATAAATAGTTTCTAAATGCTGATAAACATTGATTTTTCTCCTTACGTCTTCTTTTGTACTAGCCAGTTGATTATGTTTTACAGTAAGCTGCCTTACATAATACTGGGATCCATTGCCACCTAAAATTAAATTTTAATTCTGGTGACTCAAACCATCTCATTTTCACCTTTTCATTTTCTCTTACTACTTCCCTAATCTATAATACCATCCATTTTCTCTGTTTTTCTAAACTCTATCAAAGTAGGGAGCTATATAAGTTTAATAACACTATTTCCTAGAAAATAGAAAATGTTCATTTAACTTTTGAATCATGCTTGAATTCATTGAGGAACTAGTATTCTTAGAATGACTTAGCCTGTATTGTTGCTGTTCAGTTGCTCAGTCATGTCCAACTCTTTGCAACCCCTTGGACAGCAGCATGCCAGGCTTCCCTGTTCTTCACTATCTCCCTGAATTTACTCAAACTCATGTCCATTGAATTGGTGATGCTGTCCAACCATCTCATCCTCTGTTGTTCCTGTCCCTTCTCCTCCTGCCTTCGATCTTCCCCGGCATCAAGGTCTTTCCCAATGAGTCAGCTCTTTGATCAGGTGGCCTAAGTATAAGATCTTCAGCTTCAGCATCAATCCTTCCAGTGAAATTCAGGGTTGATTTCCCTTAGGATTGACTGGTTTGACCTCCTTGTTGTCCAAGGGACTCAAATTAGCCTGTAGGTCATACCTAATGTTTACATCTTACAATAGCACTCCATTTCACATAATAATCTTGATTCCAACCTGTGTTTCTTCCAGTCCAGCATTTCTCATGATGTACTCTGCATATAAGCTAAATAAAAAGGGTGACAATATACAGCCTTGACGTACTCCTTTTCCTGTTTGGAACCAGTCTGTTGTTCCATGTCCAGTTCTAACTGTTGCTTCCTGACCTGCATACAGATTTCTCAAGAGGCAGATCAGGTGGTCTGGTATTCCCATCTCTTTCAGAATTTTCCACAGTTTACTGTGATTCACCCAGTCAAAGGCTTTGGCATAATTAATGAAGCAGAAATAGATGCTTTGCTGGAACTCTCTTGCTTTTTCCATGATCCAGCGGATGTTGGCAATTTGATCTCTGGTTCCTCTGCCTTTTCTAAAAACAGCTTGAACATCAGGAACTTCACGGTTCCCATATTGCTGAAGCCTGGCTTGGAGAATTTTGAGCATTACTTTACTAGCGTGTGAGATGAATGCAATTGTGCAGTAGTTTGAGCATTCTTTGGCATTGCCTTTCGTTGGGATTGGAATGAACACTGACATTTTCAAGTCCTGTGGCCACTGCTGAGTTTTCCAAATTTGCTGGCATATTGAGTGCAGCACTTTCATAGAATCATCTTTCAGGATTTGGAATAGCGGAGAAATATCAATAACCTCAGAGATGACACCACCCTTATGGTAGAAAGTGAAGAGGAACTAAAAAGCCTCTTGATGAAGGTGAAAGTGGAGAGTGAAAAAGTTGGCTTAAAGCTCAACATTCAGAAAATGAAGATCATGGCATCCGGTCCCATCACTTCATGGGAAATAGATGGAGAAACAGTGGAAACAGTGTCAGACTTTATTTTTCTGGGCTCCAAAATCACTGCAGATGGTGACTGCAGCCATGAAATTAAAAGACGCTTACTCCTTGGAAGGAAAGTTATGACCAACCTAGATAGCATTTTCAAAAGTAGAGACATTACTTTGCCAACAAAGGTCCGTCTAGTCAAGGCTATGGTTTTTCCTGTGGTCATGTATGGATGTGAGAGCTGGACTGTGAAGAAGGCTGAGTGCCTAAGAATTAATGCTTTTGAACTGTGATGTTAGAGAGGACTCTTGAGAGTCCCTTGGACTACATGGAGATCCAACCAGTCCATTCTGAAGGAGATCAGCCCTGGGATTTCTTTGGAAGGAATGATGCTGAAGCTGAAACTCCAGTACTTTGGCCACCTCATGCGAAGAGTTGACTCATTGGAAAAGACTCTGATGTTGGGAGGGGTTGGGGGCAAGAGGAGAAGGGGACGACAGAGGATGAGATGGCTGGATGGCATCACTGACTTGATGGACGTGAGTCTGAGTGACCTCCGGGAGTTGGTGATGGACAGGGAGGACCGGTGTGCTGCGATTCATGGGGTTGCAAAGAGTCGGACACGACTGAGTGACTGATCTGATCTGATCACATAATAATATGAAAAAAATTCTGCATTCAATTTTTGTTTTTTTGCACATTATATATAAAATTTATCATTATAGATCAAATGAGACATTAGCCATCTTTTAACTATTCTTTCAAGTATTTAAATATGTCATTCTTCCACTTCTGGATTGTGATTTGGCTAGAAGCAGGTACCATGACTGATCCATCACAGTATTTTGTATAGGGTGCTCTTAGTCACTTATGAAATGAACTAGATGGCTTGGTATACGTATGCATATGCAACATCTAGTTTATCTTCTTCTAATTAGAACTTAAGTTAACCTCCTAAATACTTCTCAGACTTCTGTTCTTGTTCTTATTTTGTCACAATTCAGGCCCCCAGAGCCTTTTACCAGCATTCTTAGAGTAGCTATGAGCCAAGCTTGCTTACGCTTTACTTCGCCCAACTTCTCAGTTCATCCTGTTCTTTGCTTCCGAACTTGGAATTATGATTTCATTATGGATTATATAGTTGGCTGTCCATGTCCACAGGTTCCATGATTCAACATTAAAATTTCAAAAAAATTTTTCCAGAAAGTTCCAAAAGACGACAGAGGATGAGATGGCTGGATGGCATCACTGACTCGATGAATATGAGTCTGAGTGACCTCTGGGAATTGGTGATGGACAGGGAGGCCTGGCGTGCTGCAGTTCATGGGGTCGCAGAGAGTCGGACACGACTGAGCGACTGATCTGATATGTTCTACATTGTATTAGACATTATAGCTAAGAGTCGGACACGACTGAATCGACTTAGCAGCAGCAGCAGCAGGCATTATAACTAACATAGAGCTGATTTAAATTATACAGGAGGATATGCATATGTTGTAAGTAAATACTGTGCAATTTTATATAAGGGACCTGAGCATCTGTGGATTTAGGTATCTGAAGGAGGTAGGCAGGTGTGGTCTTGGAACCAGTTCCCTGTGGATACTGAGGGAAGATTGTATACTCTTCAGTGTCCCTCCTCCCATACTGTAGGTGTGGATCAAAGCTCCTTAACAACTGCATATAAGTCCTTCCCCCACCCTGCTGCCCAGCCCCACTATCCTGATTCATTGCTCCTGCTCATCTGCATTCTGTATCCAGTTACACTGAGTATAGTACTTCAAATTTTTGGAACACAAAAAGCTCTTCTCTTCAACCTTCATATGTGGATATGTATTTCCTTCTGAATGGAATATCCTTTTTCCCTCTTTGTGGGAAATGCACTTTTCTCCCAGTGTAGGACTTAAATATCATTTATCCCATGAAGCCTTGCCAAGCCCAAAACTAAAATGTATTCACTCTCCTCTGCTCCTGCAGCCATCTTTCTTTCTGAATATAATATATTTAAATAGCTGTTTTTCCCATTGAATTGGAAAATCTTTGAGAGTAGCAACCTTCAAACAGTTGTAGCCTTGTCACAATGCTGCCATATAGATAAGCCAAAATAAGAACTTTTCAATGAATGATTTAAGTCATTAATCAATAAATCTATGCTGACATTAAAAAGGTTAAATACATGATATAGAGGTAAGAGTCATTCAAAACAAAATTTTGGAACTATAATGTTGACAAAAAGATTTTGAGTATAGTATTCTTTAAAATCATGATATGTGGTTATATATGACATCCCCATAACTTTATTTGGAAAGAAAACATCACCTGTAAGTGATTAGATCAGATCAGTCGCTCAGTCGTGTCCGACTCTTTGTGACCCCATGAACCGCAGCACGCCAGGCCTCCCTGTCCATCACCAGCTCCCGGAGGTCACTCAGACTCGCATCCATCGAGTCAGTGATGCCATCCAGCCATCTCATCCTCTGTCGTCCCCTTCTCCTCCTGCCCTCAATCCCTCCCAGCATCAGAGTCTTCTCCAATGAGTCAACTCTTCGCATGAGGTGGCCAAAATACTGGAGTTTCAGCTTTAGCATCATTCCTTCCAAAGAAATCCCAGGATTGATCTCCTTCAGAATGGACTGGTTGGATCTTCTTGCAGTCCAAGGGACTCTCAAGAGTCTTCTCCAACACCACAGTTCAAAAGCATCAATTCTTCGGCGCTCAGCCTTCTTCAGAGTCCAGCTCTCACATCCATACATGACCACAGGAAAGACCATAGCCTTGACTAGGTGAACCTTTGTTGGCAAAGTGATGTCTCTGCTTTTGAATATGCTATCTAGGTTGGTCATAACTTTCCTTCCAAGGAGTAAGCGTCTTTTAATTTCATGGCTGCAGTCACCATCTGCAGTGATTTTGGAGCCCAGAAAAATAAAGTCTGACACTGTTTCCACTGTTTCTCCATCTATTTCCCATGTAGTGATGGGACCAGATGCCATGATCTTCGTTTTCTGAATGTTGAGCTTTAAGCCAACCTTTAAGTGATTAAATAGCTTAATCAAATAATATCTGGCATTTGAAAATAGATAACCTGACAATTAAATTGTAAGAAGTTTCTATTTATAAATGGACATATAAAGGAAACCACATTGTTTTTTGATGGCAACACTATAAAAATTAATTATAGACACATTAAATGTACCATGGATATATTAATTTTCCTAAGTGATATTTAATTGTTGGTTTCCAATTTTCCTATTTAATTACTGCTAGTTGCAAATTTAATGAATATTTACTTTGTGGAGAACAATACCAAAAAACATTATTTCAAAAGAAAAATCTATACTAAAAATTGGAAGAATTGTTAGGTTAATGATAGGGCAAGTCGGAGAAGGCAATGGCACCCCACTTCAGTACTCTTGCCTGGAAAATCCCACAGACAGAGAAGCCTGGTAGGCTGCAGTCCATGGTGTCGCGAAGAGTCGGACATGACTGAGCGACTTCACTTTCTCTTTTCATTTTCATGCATTGGAGAAGGAAATGGCAACCCACTCCAGTGTTCTTGCCTGGAAAATCCCAGGGATGGCAGAGCCTGGTGGGCTGCCGTCTATGGGGTCGCACAGAGTCGGACATGACTGAAGTGACTTAGCATAGCATAGCACAGCATAAGGCAAGCAGAGTAACATTCTAGTACTCTACCCTAACTGCCCCATCCCAGTTACATAGTTTATGAAGCTTGTGTGAGGGAAACTGCAAGCGATAAAGTGTCTACTTTTACCAGCCAAATCAAAGGAATTGTCTGGTTTATTTTATCATCAATATCACAGGAATTTGAGGCATCTTTAAGTTACTTAGTGGGACATTTGATCAGAAACAATCTTAGGAGACTGTCATGATATCAGTCTTTTCAGAAAGAGAACTTTGACACAGGGTGTGAATAAATGGTATCAAGATACCAGTCGTGGCAAGAGCACTTTTCCTCAAGTGGCTCCAGGGTCTGTTAGGAATCCAAAATGCCTCTGCCTTAGATAGTGGAGTAGAGGTTTATATTGATTCATAACCAGAGTTTTCCATGGAAAATTATAATGCTTGAGCAAAAGAAATAAAATTGTTGTTGTTCAATCACTAAGTCATGTCTGACTTTTTGTGATCCTATGGACTACAGCACGCCAGGGTCCTCCACGATCTCCCAGAGTTTGCAAAAATTCATGTCCATTGCATCTGTGATGCTATCTAACCATTTTATCCTCTGCTACTCCCTTCTCCTTTTGCTTTCAATCTTTCCCAGCATCAGGGGCTTTTCCAATGAGCCAGCTCTTTGCATCAGGTGGCCAAATTATTGGAGTATCAGCTTCAGTATCAATCAGTCATACTAATAAAGTAGAAAGGAATATTCAAGTAAAGTACACTTTTTTTTAACAACTGGTAAGTGTTGTCTGGCAAAACATAGAATTCAGAGCTTAAAACTAAGTTATTCATTCAGTAGGTTTTCAATAGATAGTGGTTGAATGAATGAAAGATATAATTCAAGTTGTAAATATCCCTTGAAATAATGCACTCACTTCTCTTAAAATAAGAGAAGACTTCTAGTTGGAGAATATCAAATTTTAAGATGTTGGAGTTATATCCAATGAATACAAATTGCCTTCCCAGTAGTTGCCAGTAATTTACATGCTCATAAAGAACAGGGAAAAAAATGTTTGATTTTCATATTTATTGACAGAACCTGGCAAGTATTATAAAATATCATAATGATTCTGGTTTCAGCAAATAATTGATGGATATAACTTTGAGCAAACTTTAGGAGATAGTGAAGAACATAGGAGGAGAAGGCAATGGCAACCCACTCCAGTACTCTTGCCTGGAAAATCCCATGGACGGAGGAGCCTGGAAGGCTGCTGTCCATGGGGTCATGAAGAGTCAGACACAACTGAGCGACTTCACTTTCACTTTTCACTTTCATACATTGGAGAAGGAAATGGCAACCCACTCCAGTGTTCTTGCCTGGAGAATCCCAGGGATGGGGGAGCCTGGTGGACTGCTGTCTATGGGGTCGCACAGAGTTGGACACGACTGAAGCGACTTAGCAGCAGCAGAAGAACAGGAGACTGTTAGGCTACAGTCCATGAGATTGCAAAGAGTCAAACACAACTGAGCACCTGAACCAACAACAGACATTTTATCTCCTGAAGAAATCCCCTCTGCTTAAAATAAAACTGGGAGACAATATATCCCTATCCTCAGTCTACATCTTCACCAAGAGAACCAAGACATGTACAATCTATAAAATTTTATAGCTGCCTCTCCACCTTGGAAAGGTCACTAGCTTCATGAGGACAAAGTGTGTTTATTTTGGATCACCACTGAATTGACAGGGTCTGGTACCTAGTTCTGTGTTTAGTAATTATATTTCAAAACAGTGAGTTGTCATAAAGCGTTTTTTTTAGTATTATGTCTCTAATTTTAATTCTTCTTTCTCTCTGTGGACCCCAAAGATGTTCTGAAGAAACTTACTACTGTAAATTAGATAATGTAGCTTTCTTATATATCACCAATTAACCAAGCAAAATGACTAGGAGAATATCCAATTTTAGGATGGCAAAATTATGTCCAATGAACGCCAAGTAGACTAAATGGATATTCACTGGTCCCCTAGGCAATGGGGTGTTATATTAAAATATGTTTACTGTGCTGTATGTCAACTGATTCTGAAGGTAGAATGTAAGTTCTCATTTGTCGTGTTTGTTGATTTCTATGGTGTATTTTAAGACCATATGACTTAAGGCAGTAATAGAACTGGGTCCAAGATACTACTACTTCCAGGTACTTATACCTAAGTAACAAACTCTTATACAACTAACAAACAAAATATATAAATGATGTCAGTTAAGTTGTTCAGTCCTGTCTGACTCTTTGAGACCCCATGGACTGCAGCACACTAGGCTCCCCTGTCCATCACCAACTCCTGGAGCTTACACAAACTCACGTCCATTGAGTCAGTGACTCCATCCAACCTTCTCATCCTCTGCCATCCTCTTCTCCTCCTGCCTTCAATCATTCCCAGCATCAGGGTCTTTTCCAGTGAGTCAATTATTCCCATCAGGTGGCTAAAATATTGGAGTTTCAGCTTCAGCATCAGTCCTTCCAATGAATAATCAGGACTGATTTCCTTCAGGATGGTCTGGTTGGAGCTCCTCCCAGTTCAAGGGACTCTCAAGAGTCTTCTCCAACACCTCAGTTCAAAAGCATCAATTCTTTGGCACTCAGCTTTCTCTACAGTCCAACTCTTATATCCATACATGACTACTGGAAAAACCACAGCCTTGACTAGATGGCCATTTATTGGCAAAGTAATGTCTCTGCTTTTTAATATCCTGTCCAGCCTCATCATAACTTTTCTTCCAAAGAGCAAGCATCTTTTAATTTCATGGCTGCAGTCACCATCTGCAGTGATTTTGGAGCCCAAAATAATAAAGTCTGACACTGTTTCCACTGTTTCCCCATCTATTTCCCATGAAGTGATGGGACCAGAGAAGGCAATGGCAACCCACTCCAGTGTTCTTGCCTGGAGAATCCCAGGGACAGGGGAGCCTGTTGGGCTGCCATCTATGGGGTCACACAGAGTCGGACATGACTGAAGCGACTTAGGAGCAGCAGATGGGACCAGATGCAATGATCTTAGTTTTTTCTAAATGTTGAGTTTTAAGCCAACTTTTTCACTCTCCTCTTTCACTTTCATCAAGAGGCTCTTTAGTTCTTCTTTGCTTTCTGCTGTAAGGGTGGTATTATCTACATATCTGAGGTTATTGCTATTTCTCCTAGCAATCTTGATTCCAGCTTCTGCTTCATCCAGACCAGAATTTCTCATGATGTACTCTGAATATAAGTTAAATAAGCAGGGTGACAATATACAGCCTTGACGTACTCCTTTTCCTATTTGAAACCAGTCTGTTTTTCCATGTCCAGTTCTAACTGTTACTTCTTGACTTGCATACAGATTTCTCAAGAGGCAGGTCAGGTGGTCTGGTATCTCCATCTCTTTCAGAATTTTCCACAGTTTGTGATGATCCTGACTGTCAAAGGATTTGGCATAGTCAATAAAGCAGAAATAGATGTTTTTCTGGAACTCTCTTGCTTTTTTGATGATCCAACAGATGTTGGTAATTTGATCTCTGGTTCCTTTGCCTTTTCAAGATCCAGCTTGAACATCTGGAGATTCATGGTTCATGTACTGCTGAAGCCTGGCTTGGAAAATTTTGAGCATTACTTTACTAACGTGTGAGATGAGGGCAACTGTGCAGTAGTTTGAGCATTATTTGGCATTGCCTTTCTTTGGGATTGGAATCAAAACTGACCTTTTCTAGTTCTGTGGCCACTGCTGAGTTTTCCAAATTTGCAGGCATACTGAGTGTAGCACTTTCACAGCATTATCTTTTAGGACTTGAAATAGCTCAACTGGAATTCCATCACTTCCACTAGCTTTGTTCAAAGTGATGCTTCCTTAGGCCCACTTGACTTTGCATTCCAGGATGTCTGGCTCTAGGTTGGTTATCACACTAGTGTGGTTATCTGGGTCATGAAGATCTCTTTGTACAGTTCTTCTGTGTATTCTTGCCACCTCTTCTTAATATCTTCTGCTTCTGTTAGGTCCATACCATTTCGGTCCTTTATTGTGCCCATCTTTGCATGAAATGTTCCCTTGGTATCTCTAATTTTCTTGAAGAGATCTCTAGACTTTCCGACTCACTTTTATCAAGAGGTTCTTAGGTTCTTTTTCACTTTCTGCCATAAGGGTGGTGTCATCTTCATATCTGAGGTTATTGATATTTCTCCCAGCAATCTTGATTCCAGCTTCTGCTTCATCCAGCCCAGAATTTAGTATGATGTACTCTGCATATAAGTTAAATAAGCATAGTGACAATATACAGCCTTGATGTACTCCTTTCTTGATTTGGAACCACTCTGTTTTTCCATGTCTGGTTCTAACTGTTGCTTCTTGACCTGCATACAGATTTCTGAAGAGACATGTCAGGTGGTCTGGTATTCCCATCTCTTGAAGAATTTTCCACACAGTGGATCCACACAGTCAAACGCTTTAGCATAGTCAATAAAGCAGATGTAGATGTTTTTCTGCAATTCTCTTGCTTTTTTGATGATCCAACAGGTGTTGGCAATTTGAGGTCTGGTTCTTCTGCCTTTTCTAAATCAAGCTTGAATATCCGGAAGTTCATAGTTCATGTACTGTTGAATTCTGGCTTGGAGATTTTGAGTATTATTTTGCTAGCTTGTGAGATGAGTGTTCAATTGTGTGGCAGCTTGAACATTCTTTGGCATTGCCTTTCTTTGGAACTGGAATGAAAACTGACCTTTTCCAGTCCTGTGGCCACTGCTGAGTTTTCCAAATTTACTGGCATATTGAGTGTAGCACTTTCACAGCATTATCTTTTAGGATTTGAAATAGCTCAACTGGAATTCCATCACTTTCACTATCTTTCTTCATAGTGATGCTTCCTAAGGCCCATTTGACTTCACATTCTATGATGTCTGGCTCTAAAAAAGACGTCCTTTTCATTATAGGGGACTGGAAGGCAAAAGTAGGAAGTCAAGAGATACCTGGAGTAACAGGCAAATTTGGCCTTGGATTACAAAATGGATCAGGGCAAAAACTATCAGAGTTTTTCCAAGAGAAAGCACTCATCATAGCAAGCACCGTCTTCCAACAACACAAGAGAAGACTCTATCCATGGACATCACCAATGGTCAATGCTGAAATTAGATTGATTATATTCTTTGCAGCCAAAGCTGGAGAAGCTCTATACAGTCAGCAAGAACGAGACTTGGAGCTGACTGTGGGTCAGATCATGAACTCATTGTTGCCAAATTCAGGCTTAAATTAAACAAAGTAGGGAAAACTGCTAGACCATTCAGGTATGACTTAAATGAAATCCTTTATGATTATACAGTGGAAGTGACAAACAGATTCAAGGGATTAGATCTGATAGGCAGAGTGACTGAAGAACTATGGACAGAGGTTCGTGATATTGCACAGGAGGCAGTGATCAACACCACCAGGAAAAAGAAATGCAAAAGGGCAAAATGGTTGTCTGAGGGGAACTTACAAAAAAATAAATGATATAATAAAATAGAATAATAAAAAAGCATTCATCATTATTTGCCTAGTAAGATAAAATTACTTTATTTGCTGCCTATCTATTCATGTAGTATAGTATTTATTATTTTTATTATGAAAATGCTGTGTCCATAGCAGATTGTAATTTCAGATCAGATCAGTCTCTCAGTCGTGTCTGACTCTTTGCGACCCCATGAACCGCAGCACACCAGGCCTCCCTGTCCATCACCAGCTCCCGGAGGTCACTCAGACTCGCATCCATCGAGTCAGTGATGCCATCCAGCCACCTCATCCTCTGTCGTCCCCTTCTCCTCCTGCCCTCAATCCCTCCCAGCATCAGAGTCTTCTCCAATGAGTCAACTCTTGGCATGAGGTGGCCAAAATACTGGAGTTTCAGCTTTAGCATCATTCCTTCTAAAGAAATTCCAGGATTGATCTCCTTCAGAATGGACTGGTTGGATCTTCTTGCAGTCCAAGGGACTCGCAAGAGTCTTCTCCAACACCACAGTTCAAAAGCATCAATTCTTCGGCGCTCAGCCTTCTTCACAGTCCAGCTCTCACATCCATACATGACCACAGGAAAGACCATAGCCTTGACTAGGCGAACCTTTGTTGGTAAAGTAATGTCTCTGCTTTTGAATATGCTATCTAGGTTGGTCATAACTTTCCTTCCAAGGAGCAAGCGTCTTTTAATTTCATGGCTGCAGTCACCATCTGCAGTGATTTTGGAGCCCAGAAAAACAAAGTCTGACACTGTTTCCACTGTTTCCCCATCTATTTCCCATGCAGTGATGGGACCAGAGGCCATGATCTTCGTTTTCTGAATGTTGAGCTTTAAGCCAACCTTTTCACTCTCCTCTTTCACTTTCATCAAGAGGCTTTTTAGCCCCTCTTCACTTTCTGCCATAAGAGTGGTGTCATCTGCATATCTGAGGTTATTGATATTTCTCCCGGCAATCTTGATTCCAACTTGTGTTTCTTCCAGTCCAGCATTTCTCATGATGTACTCTGCATATAAGTTAAATAAACATGGTGACAATATGCAGCCTTGACGTACTCCTTTTCCTATTTGGAACCAGTCTGTTGTTCCATGACCAGTTCTAACTGTTGCTTCCTGACCTGCATACAGATTTCTTAAGAGGTAGATCAGGTGGTCTGGTATTCCCATCTATTTCAGAATTTTCCATAGTAATTTACTAATAGGCAAAATGTTAATCCAGTTATTTATTAAAAATATTTATTTATCAACTGTATGAATTCTCTATATTATAAAACATAGTAAACTTACTACAGAGTGGGTTTGAAAATAGGTTTTTTAAGAAGCTAAATTCTTTATAGATTCTCTGTAGTCCTGCCAGTTGCCCAATTTCTTCTCTGACTGATAGGCTCTTGGATATCATACATTTTCAGGTAATATTTGTTGTTTCGCAACTCACAAGAAATTTAATTTTTATATACCTTTACATATATTTACAGATAAAGAACTCATATCCAAAATACAATAAGTTTCTTCTAGATAGTGATTAGATTTTATTGTTCTGTGTCATTAGAACCCAGACAAAAGATTTTTATGACTCAAGAGTTCTTTTATAGCTCTTTGGCTTCTAGCAAATTAGGTTCTCAATAAATATTGGTTGCATTTAACAGAATCATTTTCTCAAGCTCTTAAATAATTCTCAGTTTCTTGATGTAGCTACAAAATTTATATGAAAACTAAATATGTCACTGTTATAAAATGTTGGTTTAAATGCTATATTTACTCTTCCATTTTAAAAATTATATGTCCAAAGTATATTAATGTTTGGGATACAATGATAAAATGAAATTTTTCTAACTGGTGAACCATTGGATATAAACCATACCATATTGTGAAATATGAGAGAAATATATATATATATTATAATAATAAATTATTGAAATAAAATTGTTAGCCTTTCTGTTGAACATTTTTCCATATTAACAGAATACATTCCTTGAATATCCCCAAGTGTTCTTTAAATTAGGGGAAAAAAATGATTCTAATAAAATCTTTAAGGTTATAACCATACTAACTCTGTCTGTATTTTGCTGAAATAACAAAAGGTTGTTAACCTAAAAATATAAAGAGTTAGAGCTAAAGCATTTTTACTTTCCATCCAGATACGAGATACCTTGCAAACACAGCTACTCATAAAGAGTATGCCTCTGCAGTATTTCTTTTAAATTATGAAAAAAACTAATAAACAGAAAGACAAGTGTAAACTGACCCTGTGTTAGGTAATCTATTTTCTTTTCAAAGTAATGAATAAAGAAATATAAATGACCTAAATTGACAATGCCATACTCCAATAAATATACTCACAAGGGTATCCTATATATTATCAAACAGGAGCTATAATACTGCCTTCTCTGAATGTTTTAAATGATTTATTAAATTTCACATTTACTAATATAAGGTATGGTTTTAGAATTGGCATTGGTATGGTATCCAGTGAGAAAATTCACTTAACCTTTTTCACAATTTTTATGTTGTAGAATATGTATATTTTCCTCCCTACTCAATTGATGTTTCATTTTAATGCCAGTCCTATTTGGTTTTTGAAGAAGTAATAAATTAACCTATTCAAAACAAAGTATACTGTAGAAATTCTTCCTACTACCATCATCAGTTTTTCATTACCAATTTTCTTGTCTATTGTTGTTCAGTCACTAAAGTCTTGTCCAACTTGAGATGCCATGGACTGTATGTAACATACCAGCCTTCCCTGTCCTCCACTGTCTCCTGGAGATGGCTCAAATTTATGTCCATTGAGTTGGTGATGCTATCTAACCATCTTCTGCTGCCCTCTTCACCTTTTGCTTTCAGTCTTTCCCAGCATCAGAGTCTTTTCCAATGAGTCAGCTCTTTGCATCAGGTGGCCAAAGTATTGGAGCTTCAGCATCAGTCCTTCCAATGAATATTTAGAGCTGATTTCCTTTAGGATTATCTGGTTTGATCTCCCTGCAGTCCAAGAGTCTTCTCCAGCACCTCAATTCAAAAGCATCTATTCTTAGGTGCTCAGCCTTCTTAATGGTTCAACTCTCACATCTGTATATGACTACTGAAAAAAACCATAGTTTTACTATATGAACTTTTGTCACCGAAGAAACATCTCTGCTTTTTAATGTGCTGGCAAGGTTTGCCATAGCTTTCCCTCCAATGAGCAAATGTCTTTTAATTTCATGTCTGCAATCACCATCCACAGTGATTTTGTAAAGTAAGAAAATAAAATCTGTCACTGATTCCACTTTTTCTCCTTCTGTTTGCCATGAAGTGAGGAGCTAGATGGCCATAATCTTAGTTTTCTGAATGTTGATTTTTAAACCAACTTTTCACTCTCCTCTTTCACTTTCATCAAGAGGCTCTTTAGTTCCTCTTCACTTTCTCCCATTAGAATGGTATCATCTGCATATCTGAGGTTGCTGATATTTCTCCTGGCAATCTTGATCTCAGCCTGTAATTCATCCAGCCCAGCATTTCACATGGTGTCCTCTGCATAGAAGTTAAATAGACAGAGTGACTGAATATGGCACTGTAGTTCTCCTTTCCCAATTTTGAACCAGTCGATTGTTTCATGTAAGGTTCTAACTGTTGCTTCTTTGCCCGCATACAGGTTTCTCAGGAGAAAAGTAAGGGGGTCTGGTATTCTCACCTCTAAAAATTTTCAACAGTTTGTTGCTATTCACACAGTCAAAGCTTTAGTATAGTCAATGAAACAGAAGTAGATGTTTTTCTAGAATTCCCTTGCTTTCTTTATGATCCAGTAAATGTTGACAATTTGGTCCCTGGTTCCTCTGCCTTTTCTAAATCCAGCTTGTACACGTGGAAGTTCTCAGTTCATGTACTACTAAAGCCTAGTTTAAGTATTAACTCAAGATAAGATGCTTAATCTTATTAGCATACTCAGTTCAGTTCAGTTCAGTTCATTTCAGTGACTCAGTCATGTCTGACTCTTTGTGACCCCATGAATTGCAGCACGCCAGGCCTCCCTGTCCATCACCAACTCCCAGAGTTCACTCAGACTCATGTCCATTGATTCGGTGAGGCCACCCAGCCATATCATCCTCTGTTGTCCCCTTCTCCTCCTGCCCCCAATCCCTCCCAGCATCAGAGTCTTTTCCAATGAGTCAACTCTTCGCATGAGGTGGCCAAAGTATTGGAGTTTAAGCTTCAGAATCCTTCCTTCCAAAGAAATCCCAGGGCTGATCTCCTTCAGAATGGCCTGATTGGATCTCCTTGCAGTCCAAGGGACTCTCAAGAGTCTTCCCCAACACCACAGTTCAAAAGCATCAATTCTTTGGCCCTCAGCTTTCTTCACAGTCCAACTCTCACATCCGTACATGACCACTGGAAAAACCATAGACTTGACTAGATGGACCTTTTTTGGCAAAGTAATGTCTCTGCTTTTGAATATGCTATCTAGGTTGATCATAACTTTCCTTCCAAGGAGTAAGTGTCTTTTAATTTAATGGCTGCAATCACCATCTGCAGTGATTTTGGAGCTCAAAAAAATAAAGTCTGACACTGTTTCCACTGTTTCCCCATCTATTTCCCATGAAGTGATGGGACCAGATGCCATGATCTTAGTTTTCTTTATGTTGAGCTTTAAGCCAACTATAATGAAAAGGACATCTTTTTTGGGAGTTAATTCTCAAAGGTCTTCTGGTCTTCATAGAACTGTTCAACTTCAGCTTCTTCAGCGTTACTGGTTGGGGCATAGACTTGAATTACTGTGATATTGAATGATTTGCCTTGGAAACGAACAGAGATCATTCTGTCATTTTTGAGATTGCATCCAAGTACTGTATTTCAGACTCTTATGTAGTATTAATGTACTACATGAGCACAATTGTATGGTAGTTGAACATTCTTTGGTATTGCTCTTCTTTGGGAATGTAATGAAAGCTGACCTTTTCCAGACCGGTGGCCACTACTGAGTTTTCCAAATTTGCTGACATATTGAATACAGCACTTTGACTTTAGGTGAGTGACCACACCATCACGGTTATCTGCGTCATTAAGAATTTTTTTGTATAGGTCTTCTGTGTATTCTTGCCACGTCTCCTTTATCTCTTCTGCTTCTATTAGGTCCTTGTCCTTTATTTTTTTTTATTGTGCCCAATATTGCATGAAATGTTCCCTTGATATCTCCAATTTTGTTGAAGAGATTCCCTTGTCTAGAAGCATTAAATGTTGCATATTTTTATTCTACCCTTCCCTATGTATAATATACACCAACTTTTTTTTAATAAAAGAAAAGATACCATTCAGGCCTCCTACATCTTACTATTTTTTACAATTTAGCAATATATATTTTAGGAACCACTTAACAGTACATAAAGCTCTTCCTCGTGTTTTTTTTTAATCGTTCCATAAATTTCTTTTGCATAGCTGTTGCCATAATGTGTTTAAACAGGTGTCCATTGATGACCTTTGAGGTTGTGTCAGTTTCTTACTAATACAGATCTTCCTTGATTTAGGATAAGATTACATCCTGACAAATTCATCATAAGTTGAAAATATTATGTCAAGAATTTATTTAATATATACTTAAACTACCTAACACCATATTTGGCCTGTCTACCTTTAATCGTGCTCAAAAACTTATATTAGCCTACATTTGGGCAAAATCATCTAACACAATGCTTATTTTATAATAAAGTATTGTATATCTCATGTACTTATTGAATAGTGTATTGAAAATGAAAAACAGAGCAGTTATATGGGTACAGAATGATTGTAAGTGCATTGGTTGTTTACCCTTGTGATCATGTGTCTGTGTGACTGGGAGCTTTGTCACACTGCAACTGTCCAGCATCATGAGATGTCTAGCCTGGTAAAAGATCAAAATTTAAAGTACTGTTTCTACTGAAAGTGTATCATTTCCCACTGTTGTAAAGTCAAAAAATTATGAATCAAACCATTATAAGTTAGACACATTTGGTATAAACAATGCTGATATGAATATCATTGAACATACATCATTTTGTTCATTTGTGAGAGTATCTAAAGAATGTATTCTTTGCAGTAGTTTAGTGGGGAAGAGGAATGTGTGCACTTGTAGTTTTGATTTTTGACGCAATAAAAGTTGACTTCCATAGAGGTTGCATTAGTTTGTATTTGTACTATCACTGCAATAGAACATTTTTTTCTTATTCTCCAGTTAAAATATTTTTTGTTTCTGCCATTTTCATAGTTGAAAAACATAACTTCATTTTTAAAAGTGAAAAATAATACAAATCAGAAAAATGTACAAAATCTTAACTGGATTAATAAATTTTTACCATGTAAACAAGTCCATGTAAGAAAAAGGAACTAATGATTAAAAAATAAAAATAAAAAGATGAAACATAATTGGACTTAACAAAGTAGAAATATGTGTTCATTACACCCTTAGTTTCTCTTTTTGAGAAATATAGTTTCTGTATTGTCTCATTTTAAACTACTCACATTCCCCTTTATAAGCATATTACTTAATTTATTTAATATTAGACCCACTGTCAAATATTTAATGCTCATTACTGGTTCTTCTCTATAACGTCCCTGTCAGGACAAGACAAACTAAAAATAAGAAAATTTCTACAAGCAAGAAAATTCAATGTCTGTGTACCAAAATAGTAAAAAGAAATCAATAGCTTTTCCGTATACAGAAAAAAGAAGCATTTTAAAGATATAGTGAGGAAATATGTCTATTCACAATACCAATACAATTATTAAAAAACAAATATAGGAAAATATAAAATCTCTATTAAAAAGTAAATGTTACTGAGGGAGGCCAAAAAATTTAGAGACACAGAAAAGCATATAATTTTGAATAATAAAATTTAAAGATGAGTATTTTTAGTTTAATCAAAAGGTAGTGCAAAAACAATAATAATACTTTTAGCATTTTATTTTTTAATCATTATTTCTCTTGTCTTAAGTGACTATATATAGTAAATACAATGTAATTTGCTATTAATAGGTACACTGTTTAAGTATTTTACAGCATAATCTACTTGATTAGTCCCAGAATGAGAAAGATTAGAACTACTGGATTTTGGTTTTATTTCTTCTTGTGACTTTCACAATTAATTGTTTTATTAATAAGATATTTTATAATTTAGCACTTAGATAGTAATACTTATATGTTATGTGTGAATTGAGGCCTTATCACTTTGTAGTGATTCTTTTCTCATTTAATGTTTATTTTCTCCTGAATTCAATCTTTTATAAAACTATGATAGTGATCCTTGCTTCTTTTTGTCTGCATTTACCCCATATAACTTTCTCTCCTTCCCTCCCACCATTCCCCCTGTCTATATGCATTTTTATGTGTTTGTATGTGTGTTTATAATTTTACATTGTTTCTTGAATATAACAGATCTAGATTTTGTGTTAGGATAAAGTCATTACAATCTGTTTGCTTTGTTTGGGGTACCTGTTTGGGGTACTTGTTTGGGGGTATCTTCAGTTATTTTTCAATGTTTCTTTTGCTTCTAATGGTTAACAAATGTATATTTCTATATAATACCTTGATTCTCTACTTCTTTAGATAATATCTATTGATTTCTCCCCTTAACAAATGATGTCATTATTTTATCTTCCTCTCCTATCCACTCTTCCTTTTCCTTTCTCCCCTTTTCTCTTTGCAGATTATCTTATTTTTCTCAGTGTTTTTCTTTGCTTTATTAAGTATGTTTATACTGGATTTTATCCACTTGTTTCTCAAGAACAACTCACTATCTGTAATTCTCCATTCTATTCAGTGATCTGAGATGTTGACACATATAATTTGGGTTGTATCAAGAGTTTCTGTTACCTTCTGGCTTCCATGTGGATCAGTCAATGGAAACCCCCATTAAATGACTCTATACCATATAATGGGCTTCCTGGGTGGCACAGTGGTAAAGAATCCCGTAAAGAATCCATCTGCTAATGCAGGAGACACAAGAGACACAGGTTAGATCCCTGGGTTGGGAAGATCACCTGGAGCAGGAAATGGTTACCCACTCCAGTATTCTTGCCTGAAGAATTTCATGGACAGAGAAGCCTGGCGGGTTACAGTCCATAGGGTTGCAGAGTCAGACGTGACTGAAGACACACGCACATACAATGTAATAGAAACTCCCTTGCCTTCATGAGTAGTAAGAGCTCCTCACTGTTGCTAGCTCCTGGGGAATTTAGCATCTCTAGCTGGTTTCTTTAACTTTGGCAACATTAAAAAAAAAATCCACTTGTTAAATCTTCTCAGTTATCTCATTCAAGCATGTCATCTGCCTCCTGCTAAGATCCTGACCAATACATTATTTTAAACCCTGCTCACAGATTTCTGATTTATCAACTTCACATAGTAGCTCTTGAAATTTTGTTAATAAATATGAGAAATTAAGCAGTTTATATTCCCTCTCATCATCTCTCCTCCTCCTACTCTTGCTTTTCCTTTTTGAAAAATATAATTTCTGTATTGTCTCATTTTACAATACTCACATTCATTTTATAAGTGTATTACTTATTTTTTATTAGACCCACTGTCAAATATTTAGTGTTCACTACCAGTTCTCCTGCTATAACATCCCTGCCATCCTTGGTTATGGAAATTTGTTCTATTGTGTTTTTATCTTTAAGAAAGAGTAATGAGATTCTAACATCTCTCATTTCTTCTTACATGTTGAAAATACTGGTGCTTCACATTTGAATTATATTTAGCCCTGGAGAAGGCAATGGCGCCCCACTCCAGTACTCTTGCCTGGAAAATCCCATGGACAGAGGAGCCTGGAGGGCTGCAGTCCATGGGGTCGCTGAGGGTCGGACATGACTGAGCAACTTCACTTTCACTTTTCACTTTCATGCTTAGGAGAAGGAAATGGCAACCCACTCCAGTGTTCTTGCCTGGAGAATTCCAGGGACGGGGGAGCCTGGTGGGCTGCCGTCTATGGGGTCGCACAGAGTCGGACACGACTGAAACGACTTAGCAGCAGTAGCAGCAGCAAGTACAAAACTTTTAGGTCACGATTTTATTCCTTGAAACTTCGTAGGATCCTCACTGCACACTCTTCTTCTTCATGCCCACAACACTCATATATGTACACTTGCCTGGTGGTTCAGACAGTAAAGCTTCTGCCTACAATGCCGGAGACCCGGGTTCAATCTCCCAGTGGGGAAAACTTCCTGGAGAAGGAAATAGCAACCCACTCCAGTACTCTTGCCTGGAAAACCCATGGACAGAGAGTCAGACACGACTGAGTGACTTCACTTTCACTTTTAATCTGGTAAAGAAGATTAAGATCTTCCTCTTTTAAAAATGTTGAACTTTTTAATACAGTTGCTATCTTTTCTAAGGTTTGATTTTTAAAAGGATTAAGAGATTTGACTCTTTGGCTTGATCCACACAAATTTTGTGAGGCAGGCGATTTCTTTTTTTTAATTTATTTTTAATTGGGAGGAAGTTCAACACTTTCAAATCTTCTTTTAATTTTGAAAGTTTTCTCTGTTCCTTAATTGTTTACTTCTTCTTTGTGGAATCCTATAATTTATACTTCAGATCTTCTTTTTAAAAATTTACCCCTATTTATCATTCTCTCTTGGCAACTCACTCCAGTATTCTTGCCTGGAGAATCCCACAGAGATTGTAGAATGTAGCCTGGCAAGCTACATTCCATGGGGTCGCAAAGAGTTGGAAATGACTGAACAACACACAAATGACCAACAGCTCAGCACATCATTCTCTCTATAATCTTTGTCAAATACCTATTATCCCCATTTATTTTGTTCATTTTTTATTATTCTCACCTTCTATGCCCCTTACTGTATTTTCAGCCATCTATTTATTCTTTACTTGCTTTCAGTTTTATCTTTATTTCTTCTATTGTTCTCATCATCTCTTCCCTGAACGCTTGTATTTCTGCCTCACACTCTTTTTCTTTCATAACATTATTTTATTACTAATTCTGAAAAGTATATAGCCATATTTGAGCACAATTTTCTCTTCCATAATATCTTTAATTTAGGTGATTTTCATCTGGAATGTATTTTTCCTGTTCCTTATTTTTGTGTTTTCTCATAACATTGATATTGTGTTTATTCCTTATAGATTCTTCATATTGGAATAAAGGTAGGAAGTTTTATTTTTTTAATTAATTATTTGCATAAATTTTCTGTTGACAGATGCCATGGCAATATTTTGGGCCAGCAGAAATTTTTCTTGGCATGTAGTAAATTATTTTAGCCTTTAACCTCTTTCATACTAGTAGATCTAAATATCTGTAAGGTTGCTGTTTACAATGAAGACTCTCTTTCCTACTCTAGTACTTAAAACCAAACAAGATAAAGAGAAGAGACCATTGCTAATATCGTGTATCTTATGTCTTTCCTTATAGATATGGGATTTTGGTTTCATTCTTAACACTGTTTCCTTTACTTTTGGAGGGTTTACTCTGAAGTTCTTCTGAGATCTGAAGCCTCTGGCATTCTCTCTTTTTCCCTTGCTTTTACTGTGGCAAAATATACATAACATAATATTTATCATTTTAATCATTTTAAGTATACAATTCAGTGGTATTAAGTATATTCACAGTGTTGTATACCATCACTGCAATTTGTTTGCAAAGCTTTTCACTATTCCGAAAGTGAATTCTATACTAATTAAATAGTAACTCACCAACCCTTACCACAGCTGCTGGCAACATCGATTCTCTTTTTTATCTTTATAAATTTGCCTTTCTAGGTACCTCTTATGAGCGGAATCATACAACATTTTTTGTCCTTTGTTTGGTTTACTTCACTTAGCACAGTGTTTTCAAGGTTTATCCATATCTGCAGCATGTATCCGAATTTCATTCCTTTTTATGGCTGAATAATATTATATTGCATATATATACTACATTTTCTTTATTTATTGAAGTACTGTTGGAAACTTGGGTTATTTCCACCTTTTAAAAGTTATGAATAATGCTGCTATGAACATCAGTGCATAAGTATCTGTTTGAGTCCCTGCTTTCAATTGTTTGGAATATATACCTAGGAGTGAAATTGCTTGATTGACATTTTTTAAATGTTAATTAAAAAAAAAATACTTTTCACTTCTGTTGATGTTCATAGTTTATAGTAATGTTTCCACATATATTATTGATTATATCCATAAGACAGCTTATGGATTTGTTACAGAATGTGTTTATATTTCTGGTTTTTATTTTTCTTGCTGATTTTGGGTGTCATCTACTCTACTTTGAACCACAGCATTTAACCAATTCTTACTGTCAACTGATTTGTCCAGAAATACTTACAATATCAATGCTAAATTGAAATTTATTTCTATTTTTCATGTATACAAAAACTATACAGTATAGAGTTTAGTACCTAAAGAAAAAAGTGAGTAACAATTCAGCACCTACTATACTCTGGGTTGGATGCTTGGGGATTTAAAATGATATATTATTACTTAATTTATTTAATTTGATCATTTAAGTAGCCTTAATATTTATTACTCCTATTTGTTAGGTTAAAATTTGTAATATAGAACTTGAGTAATTTTTCAAAGCTACATGTCTAGCAAGCTGTCTAAGAGCATACCCAGTTCTTCCTAACTCTATAATTCATATTATTTTCTCTGTACCAAACTCCTACCCACTGTAACAGGTGGTTTAGTTTTCAGTAAAATCAAATACCTCAGCTTAGATCACGAGAAATTAGAAAAGATAGGCATTAACCAATAGGGCGAGTTTTAAACATAAGTATATAATCTATTCGGTCCAATTCACTTACACATATATAACAACAAAAAAAAAATTCAAAAAATATTGTTTAAGAAGAAGTAAGAGTTTTGACTTGATTTAATCTCAAGAGACCAATGTCATACTTAAAATAAGAAAAACATAATGTCAACAGTTACCTGGTAGTTACGAATTAAAAGATTGACTCAATCATTCATATTTCTCAGTTTTTCTTACATATATCATAGATAAACACTGAATACTGACATATCTATAATAAGGACCAGCAATGAACACATATGTGAATATTAACTTTGCTATGAAGATTTTGCTCATATGGGCTTAAATATTCTTTCTCTTGATGAAAGTCATTAGTTAATATGCCTCAGTGAAAATATGCTCTCAATTTCAAAGTACATTTGCATGCTGTATATCTTGCATGCAACAATAGGTACATTTAACTTAGTGAAACTTGCGTGACTTTTACAAAAAATTCCATTTATAAGCCACTAAAGTAATATTTGTATAGAACTATAAAAAGATTGTAATTTTAAATATTCTCATTTGTCTTTTTATTATACATTAATTAATTTTCAGATTTCAGTGCTTTTATGGATCTTAAGAAACATAGTCATATTTCTCTTTGGAAAAGACCCTGATGCTGGGAAAGATTGAAGGCAGAAGGAGAAGGGGATGACAGAGGATGAGATAGTTGGATGGCATCACTGACTTGATGCACATGACTTTGAGCAAGCTCTGGGAATGAAGGACAGGAAAGCATGGAGTGCTGCAGTCCATGGGGTCACAAAGAGTCAGACACTACTGAGTGACTGAACTGAAGAAATATAGTATGTATCTATGTACTGTTTTGTTTCATAAATAATTTAAAGCAATGTATAAGTGGATGCGACCAACCTAGATAGCATATTCAAAAGCAGAGACATCACTTTGCCAACAAGGTTCACCTAGTCAAGGCTATGGTCTTTCCTGCAGTCATGCATGGATGTGAGAGCTGGACTGTGAAGAAGGCTGAGCGCTGAAGAATTGATGCTTTTGAAGTGTGGTGTTGGAGAAGACTCTTGAGAGTCCCTTGGACTGCAAGAAGATCCAACCGGTCCATTCTGAAGGAGATCAGCCCTGGGATTTCTTTGGAAGATCAGATCAGATCAGATCAGATCAGTCGCTCAGTCGTGTCCGACTCTTTGCGACCCCATGAACCGCAGCACGCCAGGCCTCCCTGTCCATCACCAGCTCCCGGAGGTCACTCAGACTCGCATCCATCGAGTCAGTGATGCCATCCAGCCATCTCATCCTCTGTCGTCCCCTTCTCCTCCTGCCCTCAATCCCTCCCAGCATCAGAGTCTTCTCCAATGAGTCAACTCTTCGCATGAGGTGGCCAAAATACTGGAGTTTCAGCTTTAGCATCATTCCTTCTAAAGAAATTCCAGGATTGATCTCCTTCAGAATGGACTGGTTGGATCTTTGGAAGGAATGATGCTAAAGCTGAAACTCCAGTATTTTGGCCACCTCATGCGAAGAGTTGACTCATTGGAGAAGACTCTGATGCTGGGAGGGACTGGGGGCAGGAGGAGAAGGGGACGCCAGAGGATGAGATGGCTGGATGGCATCACTGACTCGATGGACATGAGTCTGAGTGACCTCCGGGAGTTGGTGATGGATAGGGAGGCCTGGCGTGCTGCGGTTCATGGGGTTGCACAGAGTCGGACACGACTGAGCGACTGATCTGATCTGATCTGATAAGTGGATGCTATGCTAAGTCACTTCAGTCGTGTCTGACTCTGTGCGACCCCATAGACGGCAGCCCACCAGGCTTCCCCTTGGGATTCTCCAGGCAAGAACACTGGAGTGGGTTGCCATTTCCTTCTCCAATGCATGAAAGTGAAAAGAGAAAGTGAAGTCGCTCATCATGTCCGACTCTGAGCGACCCCATGGACTGCAGCCTACCAGGCTCCTCCGTCCGTGAGATTTTCCAGGCAAGAGTACTGGAGTGGGGTGCCATTGCCTTCTCTGGTATAAGTGGATATGTAAAATAATAAAAAAAAAAAGAGTAGGGAGAATCAAAGAAAAAATAACTGACATATACATATATATAAATTATAGATCTTGATATGTTGAAGCACTTTCCCAAGAATATAACCAAAGATAAGAACACAAAGGAAAATTTTTGTGAGTTTAAATATATTACAGAAACTTTTTTGACACCTTAAAATTCTATATATGAAATAAAATTTAAATAAAGTAGGTTAAAATATACATATATTGCAGACAAAGTTGTCAAACATCTATAAACAAAGACTAAATAAATAAGGCAGTTTCAGAAATTCCTAGGTGCCTGGCCCAATTGCCATCAGATCAGATCAGATCAGATCAGTCGCTCAGTCGTGTCCGACTCTTTGCGACCCCATGAACTGCAGCACGCCAGGCCTCCCTATCCATCACCAGCCCTCGGAGGTCACTCAGACTCATATTCATTGAGTCAGTGATGCCATCCAGCCATCTCATCCTCTGTCGTCCCCTTATCTCAATTTATAGTAATGCCATGTTTCATATTGCAGATTGACAAAGACTGATACTTTTGAAAAAATAAATCATGTGAAGCATTGAAAACAAAAACTAAAGAAAATAAAACAAAAGTGGATGTATGTATTGATAAGATATTCTCAAGTAAATTTGAATTGTAAATGAGGGTAAAATTTGGAAGAAATTTAGATGTCTGAAAAAAAATACTATCAGATGGATAAATTATACATCCAGAGGATACTTTGTATGCTTGTTACAGTGCCTGCTCAGTCCTGTCTGTTTCTGTGTCACTCCATGGACTGCGACGTCCAGGCTCTTCTGTTCTTGGAATTCTCAAGGCAAGAATATAGGAGTGAGCTGCCATTTCCTTCTCCAGGCGATCTTCTCTATCCAGTGATGGAACCCATGTCTCCTGCATCTCCTACATTTGCAAGAGGATTCTTTACCATTGAGTCATCAGAGAAGCCCCTTGTCCAGTGGATAAACTAATATACAATCACTAAAATGTTGTTGCCAATAAAATATTAAGATACAGGAAGATATTTATTGTATTCTGATAAGTAGATTCATGGGGTCGCAAAGAGTCAGACACGACTGAGCGACTGAACTGAACTGAACTAAAGTAAATGTCTGGTTTAAATGTGGTGTAGTTTAATTTACAAATGTATACTGTTGTCTTTTTCCTATCTAAACATTTAGATATGGATTCTTATTTGGAGACTGTCTTGAGATGGTGTGTGTGCTATGTTGCTGTAGTCTGACTCTTTGTGATCCTATGGACTGTAGCCTGCCAAGCTACACTGTCCATGTGATTCTCTACACAAGAATACTGGACTGGGTTACCATTTCCTCCTCCAGGGAATCTTCCCTACCCAGGCATCAACTCACGCCTTTTACATCTCCTGTATCAGCAGGCAGGTTCTATACTGCTAGTGCTACCTGGGAAACTCCTCTTGAGATTATTTATGGGAGATTTATTTTCATTTTCAATTTTTTATTGATATTACCCTCTTCAAATTTTCTACAGTGATCATGTACTGCATTAGTAACCAGAAAAATTATTTCTATGAAATAAACTGGTTGAAAAATGAAAGAAAAACAAAGGTAGGGACATATGTAGGTACTGAGCATTTAGCAAAACATGCAACCTCAAATGACCTAACCATTTAATCTGAACTCTTAGAAGCCAATAAGGAGTTTAACTTCATTCATAAAAGGAAGACAGAATTGTTAAAAGGAAACCAAAGAGTCATGGTATTAAGGTCAGACATGAATTATTCTAAGATTGCTTTTTAAAAATAGCATTCTGAGACGAAAAGCAATATCTTTGGTAATATCTTTAAGACAAAGGATTTAATAATATTGTACCAAATGGTCCTTTTCCTTGACCAGTTTTTGCTCATCCTTCAGCTCTTTAATTGGGATACTGCTTTCTCTAGCAAGGCTTTCTGAAGCCTCCAGATTAAGTCCAAACTTCTCTTCTTGGCTCCTAGGGCATCTTGCATTGCTCCCACAGCAGCACTTTCCTTTCTAAGTTGTATGTATCAGTATATACCTGCATACATCACCAGGCTCCCTAGGAGCCAAAACATCTCTGTTTGGTTTGCTGTTATATCCCTGGTCCTTAGCCCAATAGTTAGTACATAGTAGATGCTCAATAATTGTTGAACTAGACTGAATTTCATATGACTACCTGTTACAAGTTTCAGTGTAAGCTGTTGGCATCATCAAATCAGGAGACAATTTACACTAAGTAATTTGGGATATGTAGCCTTTGTAGTATACTTTGTATGTTTACCTCTTGCCTGGTCTGGCTTGGTATTTTAGAATATCTGAGAAGGTTAATGGACTATTTGTTCCATATAAAATTGTTCATGTACATTGTAGCTCTCAAATAAATATTGTAAAATATTTGGTTTTAGTGAGTTTAAATTTGTTCAGTAACTGGCAAGGTTCTGATGCACAAATACATTTTTTTTTTTTTTTTTTTTTGGTATCAGTTATATAAAGACTTATAAGCCTTAACAGATCATGGAAGATAATGGTAAACATCCATCTTGAAAGTTGTCTGGAAACTAATCAGTAGGATCGACTCTTTTCTTTGAAATATTTTGATTTCATTTTTGCACATAAGCAAATTTAGATCTGAATTATGTACCTTATTTCACTGATACAATGGTTATATGCTTCAAATAGAAGTTAAGCAATGCAAACTCAGTTGTCTTTGCAATCATTAGAAATGTGATAGGTCAAAAAATACCCAGTCATTTGATTTATGGCATTTTGCTTTTTATAAAGCAGTCAAAATTTTGAAATCATCTAGTAAAATACTGTAGTGGTTTAGTCGCTAAGTCATGCCCAACTCTTGTGATTCCATGGACTATTATAGGCCTCCAGGCTCCTCTGTCCATAGGATTTCTGGGGCAAGAATACTTGAGTGGATTGCCATTTCCTTCCCCAGGGGATCTACCCAATCCAGGGATCAAACCTGGGTCTCCTGTATAGATGGCAGATTCCTTACTGACTGAGTTACCAGAGAAGCCCCTAACTTTACTCATAAAATTACTAATTTTAACTCTGTTTTTTGGCCACAATTATGCACCAGAACAGGCTTCCCTGGTAGCTCAGCTGGTAAAGCATCTGCCTACAATGCGGAAGACCTGGGTTCGATCCCTGGGTCAGGAAGATCCCCTGGAAAAGGAAATGGCAGCCCACTCCAGTATTCATGCCTGGAGAATCCCATGGACCAAGGAGCCTGGTGGGCTATAGTCCATGGGGTTGCAAAGAGTCAGACACGACTGAGCAACTTCACTTTACTTCATGCACCAGAACCAATCAAATGCTGTGGCTACAATTGGTGAACCTAAATAAAGATCAATATTATCCTTCTAATTTTAATATTAACAAGGTGACAAATGTCCCCAAATATAAAAATCTCTTGCTAACTAGCTATACAAAAATGTTAATACACATTTTAACTGCTAAGAAGATTGACACTATTAACTCAAGTGACAAATGTAGATATTTCAGACTTCTATAAAAAAGTTAGATAGTAAGGAGATTAATTAGAAATAGAATTAAAACCTATCATCAGTGCTTATTCAAATGTGTTTGACAGTTTATCAATTTCCATGAGCTTAATCTTTGTATAAACCTACAATGTATCTTTCACAAAACTGAAGTAGAACCATTGTTGCTCACATGTTGACTGTAGTGTAAGAATGATCTCTATAACCCACTGGGTATATTTAATTACTTTGCAAAGGATTATTGGTTTTAGACATCAGCATTCAATCCATAATGATTGATGATATTATTCTTCATTTTATCAATTCAATTTATAACAGTTGTTTTCAGTAGTTAATGATATCATAGAATTTCATTTATTTAATAAGCTTGAAGAATATTTACTACCTTCTCCTTATTTTATGTCTTGAGATACAAACAGCTAAATGATTCTTTCAAAATCCAGAGGTAGGTAGTGATAAAACTGGGAAAACTTCTTCATTCTCTTAACTCTCAATTTAGCACGTTTATTTCCAACAAAAGAAATTTTAAAATTTAAATTGCAAATTATTTACTTATGCATAAATGTATGTTTATAGAGATTTTTGACATATTTACTGAATCCTTGGGATACAATATTCCATAGACTTATTTTTGAATCATTAAATTCAGTTTTTATTTGTAGACAGATAAAAGAGAGATATATATCTACGTTGCTGCTGCTGCTGCTAAGTCGCTTCAGTCGTGTCCGACTCTGTGCGACCCCATAGACGGAAGCTCACCAGGCTCCCCTGTCCCTGGGATTCTCCAGGCAAGAACACTGGAGTGGGTTGCCATTTCCTTCTTCAATGTATGAAAGTGAAAAGTGAATGTGAAGTCGCTCAGTCGTGTCCAACTCTCAGTGACCCCATGGACTAGAGCCCACCAGGCTCCTCCGTCCATGGGATTCTCCAGGCAAAAGTACTGGGATGGGGTGCCATTGCCTTTCCCGATATATCTACGTTACTCAGAACAAATTTTAATAATATTGTTTCAAGTGGAAATGACTTGAGAGATAGAAGTCCTAAGAAACATCAGTATTAGTTGGTCTCTTCTCAAAAAACCATAGCCTTTGCATATATTAGATTCTTAAAATGAATTTATTTTCCATATTGAATAAATCAGTATTTACATTTTTATTATTTACCCTAAAATATAATGCTAAAATAAAATCATATTTATTTTTCCATTTTTGTACTTCCAAATTGCTCTGATATTTAACTTTTCAAAATATCCAGTTAAAGTGTTTATTTTATTTTATTTTTTCATCATTCTTATACATTTAGATATATAGTTTTACTGGTACCATTGGTTGAAAAGACTGTCCTTTTACCATTGAATAATCTTGGAACCCTTGTCAAAAGTGTATATGTATATGAGGATTTATTTCTGGGATCCGTATTTCTATTTCATTGGTCTATATGTCTGTTTTTAGTGCCAGTACCACCCTCTTTTGATCACAGTGGCTTTGTAGTAAGTTATTAAACCAGGAAATGTGAGTCATCCCTTTTTTTCCCCAAGATTATTTTGGCTATTTGAGGTCCTTTGAGTTCTATATAAATTTTAGGTTGTGTTTTTCTAATTCTCCAAAAGCATCATTGGGATTTTTTTTTTTTTTTCATACATATTCTTTTTTTTTTTTTTTTTTTTGCAGGGGAAAATGGACAAAGGAAAGGATCAATGAGGGTGGGAGGGAAATGGGAAGAAAGAAGGAGAGTGATGGTGGGGAGGAGTATATATAATTTCTTAACCAATGGCTTTCTGTTTTTAATCACAAAGAACACTTAAAAAAATCATGTTGAATTCATCCTATATTAGGAGGTTTGTTCTCGAAATGAAAAGTTCAGGAAACAAAAAGTCCAGTTTGGGTGTCCTCATCTTAGGCACATCTTGGTATTTTGTATTGGTAGGTCTATCTTTACCACAATATATTATTTAGGACAGGATCACATTTGTCACCTATTCCTCCCTACTACCCAAAGTGGTACCAAACCCATAAAATAGTCAATAAACCTTTACAGAGTGAACAAATAAGTCTTTTTTTTTTTTTTTTAAACACTCCTGAGTAAACTGAATTTTTTGAGGCTCATAAGTGAATATGTTTTGCTCTTTACTTTGTCTATTACAGCCAGATTATATGAGTGGGGTATTAAAGTCTCCCACTATTATTGTATTGCTGCATATTTCTTCTATCATATTAATTAATGTTTGTCTTAGATATATCAATGCTCCAATGTTGGGTGCATATATATTTATAATTGTTATAACTTCTTTTTGAATTGTTCCTTTAAGTCGTTATGTGTAACCTTCATTGTCTCCTTTTCAGGATCTTTAAAGTCAATTTTATCTGATATAAGTATTGCTACTCCTGTTTTATTACGGTCCATATTTGCATAGAAAATCTTTTTCCAGCCCTTCATTTTCAGTCAATATATATCCCGTATTTTAAGGTGGTTCTCTTGTAGACAACATATATAGGGGTCTAGTTTTTGTATCCATTTGACCCATTTTAGTCTTTTGGTTGTCACTTGTAGACAATGTATGTAGGGGTCTTGTTTTTGTATCGATTTGGCCAGTCTTTGTCTGTTGATTAGGGCATTCAGCCCATAAACGTTTAAAGCAAATATTGATAAATAAGATTTACTATATTGTTTTGGGTTCGAATTTATACACCCTTTTAGTGATTCCTATCTAGAGAATGTCCTTTAGTTTTTGTTGGAGAAATGGTTTAGTGGTGCAAAATTCTTTCACGCTTTGCTTATCTGTGAAGCTTTTGATTTCTCCTTCATATTTGAATGAGATCCTTGCTGGATACAATAATCTAGGCTGTAAGTTATTTTCTTTCATCACTTTAATTACATCTTGCCATTCCCTCCTGGCTTGGAGAGTTTCTATTGAAAGATCAGCTGTTATCCTTATGGGAATTCCTTTGTGAGTTATCTGATGTTTTTCCCTAGCTGCTTTTAATATTTGTTCTTTATATTTAATCTTTGTTAATTTGATTAATATGTGTCTTGGGGTGTTTCGCCTTGGGTTTATCCTGTTAGGGACTCTCTGGATTTCTTGAACTTGAGTGGTAATTTCCTTCTCCATTTTAGGGAAGTTTTCAACTATTATCTCCTCAAGTATTTCCTCATGATCTTTCTTTTTATCTTCTTCTTCTGGAACTCCTATGATTCAAATGTTGTAGCATTTGATGTTATCCTGGAGGTTTCTGAAATTGTCCTCATTTCTTTTGATGTGTTTTTCTTTTTTCTCTTCTGATTCATTTATTTCTAGGATTCTATCTTCTAATTCACTAATCCTATCTTCTGCCTCTGTTATTCTACTATTTGTTGCCTCCAGGGTGTTTTGGATCTCATTTATTGCATTATTCATTATGTGTTGACTCTTTTTTATTTCTTCTAGGTCCTTGTTAAACCTTTCTTGCATCTTCTCAATCCTTGTCTCCAGACTCTTTAACTGTGATTCCATTTTGATTTCGAGATTTTGAATTAATTTCGCTATCATTATTCGGAATTCTCTATCAGGTAGATTCTCTATCTCTTCCTCTTTGGTTTGGTTTGGTGGGCATCTATCCTGTTCCTTTAGCTCCTGGGTATTCTTTTGTCTCTTCATTTTGTTAAAATTGCCAAGTTTAGAGTGTCCTTACTATATTCTGGTAGTTTGTTGAATTCTCTTTATTGAGGTGGTTTACAGGTCTTTTCAATATCTGATCTCTGCTCTGTTACAGAGGGGGCGGAGATGAACACCCAAATCTAAACCGGCCAGGTTCAGGCACTCGGATAATCCTCAGAAGCACAGACTTGCTTGAGTCTGCGTTTTATGCCCTTCCCAGATCCGAGTAGCACAGGTGATGAAATGTTCAGCGAGCGCAGCTGCTACGACTTATCGCCTCTCCGCTGCTCAGTTTTCTGGGTATACAAACAGCGCACTTTCTCAGGCAGATGTTGACCATCCAGAGCCCCAAGAAGCGTGAGTCAGCACAGAAACCTACTCACAGTTCCATTAGACAGTGTCTCTCTAGGGCTGTAATTGCCCGCCTCCGGCCCTGGCTGCCTGTCACCAGAGTGGGACGGCCTGCAGCCGGCCAACTCTGTGCAGCCCTTTGTTCCGTAGGTAGTCCTGGTGGTGTCTAAAGTTAGGGCTGGCTTTTGATGTAGTAGATAACCGACAGTCTGGTCATCTCGTTCAGATAGCGCCCGAGGCCAAATCCTTTCTCAAAGCAATGCAGGCCTCGCCGCTCCTCCTAGCCCAGCCCCCGCTTGCCAATAGCAAATGCTGGTGTCCACGCCACTTCTCCGCAAAAGGAGTTACCGCAGGGCTCGTTTTCTCGTTTTGAAGACAATGAATTGTCTTTCTAAGTGCCTGATGTCCTCTGCCGGCATTCAGAAGTTGTTTTATAGAATTTATTCAGCATTCAAATGTTCTTTTAATGGATTTTTGGAGGAGAAAGTATTCTCCCCGTCTTGCTCGTCCGCCATCTTAGCTCCTCCCCCAATATAAAGTGTTTAAACAAGTGCCATCTCATGACCACCATTCATGATACTGCTGCTCTCTGTCAGATGATACAATGTTTATATAATACCTTAACAGATTCTTTTTAAAATTCAGGATGAATGAAAATTTAAGTCAAGGCATCAATCATTGTGGGGCACACAATATACTGTTCAACTATTTTTTCGCCTTTAAAATTTTTATTTTCATAAACTGAAGGAGGCATATTTTGGTAACAGATAAACTGTCAAAATCCATCTTTATATGAAAGAAAGAGATATACAAGGGAAAGTGCTTGTAAAAGTCAACTACTTCCTGATTTTTCCCTCAGAATTTCAAGTTGTTCAATACAATTTGTGGAAAATATGATGGCAAATTTTATGTAATGTCTCTGAAAAAGCATTGGTTAATTCACTTTTGACTAAAGGCCAAATATAATGTGTTAGTTTCCAAGACATAAACACTACTCCTTGCACAGCAGCTGTTGGATTATTGCCAACAATCTGAATTTACTTATTTAGCTTAAAAAAACAGGTCCATATATTCCTAACCACAGCTTTTCATAATAAAAACTGCCATATTCTTCACATAATTACATCCAAACACATCACTCAGATCAGATCAGATCAGAGCAGTCGCTCAGTCATGTCCGACTCTTTGCGACTCCATGAACTGCAGCATGCCAGGCCTCCCTATCCATCACCAGCTCTCGGAGGTCACTCAGACTCACATCCAACGAGTCAGTGATGCCATCCAGCCACCTCATCCTCTGTCGTCCCCTTCTCCTCCTGCCCCCAATCCCTCCCAGCATCAGAGTCTTCTCCAATGAGTCAACTCTTTGCATGAGGTGGCCAAAATACTGGAGTTTCAGCTTTAGCATCATTCCTTCCAAAGAAATCCCAGGGCTGATCTCCTTCAGAATGGACCGGTTGGATCTTCTTGCAGTCCAAGGGACTCTCAAGAGTCTTCTCCAACACCACAGTTCAAAAGCATCAATTCTTCGGCGCTCAGCCTTCTTCACAGTCCAGCTCTCACATCCATACATGACCACAGGAAAGACCATAGCCTTGACTAGGCGAATCTTTGTTGGCAAAGTGATGTCTCTGCTTTTGAATATGCTATCTAGGTTGGTCATAACTTTCCTTCCAAGGAGTAAGCGTCTTTTAATTTCATGGCTCCAGTCACCATCTGCAGTGATCTTGGAGCCCAGAAAAATAAAGTCTGACACTGTTTCCACTGTTTCTCCATCTATTTCCCATGTAGTGATGGGACCAGATGCCATGATCTTCGTTTTCTGAATGTTGAGCTTTAAGCCAACCTTTTCACTCTCCACTTTCACTTTCATCAAGAGGCTTTTTAGTTCCTCTTCACTTTCTGCCATAAGGGTGGTATCATCTGCATATCTGAGGTTATTGATATTTCTCCCGGCAATCTTGATTCCAGCTTATGTTTCTTCCAGTCCAGCATTTCTCATGATGTACTCTGCATATAAGTTAAATAAACATGGTGACAATATACAGCCTTGATGTACTCCTTTTCCTATTTGGAACCAGTCTGTTGTTCCATGTCCAGTTCTAACTGTTGCTTCCTGACCTGCATACACTAGCCTCTAATAATTGTCTCCATGCTATTTTTTTTTAATTCTTACAATTGAAATCCATAACTTAACTCTAAATTTTTCATGTTCTAACATTTAAAAAGCAACATGCTGTATTTATCATTCTCTGTTAACTTCTTTGACTCCATGAATTTCCTCCTCTACTTCTTGCTCTTTCCTTGTTCCAGAGTTACCTTTGGTCTTCTGTGGCAATTAGTCTATGTCCAGAATATACCATTCATTTTCTTGTTTTTCCTGTAACTTTTCTATCCAGAACAGTTTCTGCCTTCTTTCATTGATCAGTTCCTCTTGCAGGTTTAATCCTGGAAGACAACTGTTTCCGTTATAGATCTTGTATTTTTTACATGTGCTTAAGATCCAGAGCAAAAAACAGTATCCAGCAGCAACTTCTTACATTTATACCATCATTCTTATGTCTACTTATTCACTGAATAGACACCTTTCTAGATAGGGGGTGAAAAAGATCGATACAGTATTATCCTGTCCCACATGGAGAACTAGTTTAGTAAGGAAAACAGTTGCAAATAAATAACTGCAACAATACAGGTTTCAGTCAAGAAACTCATGAATCAAACATTTTACATATGTCTGACTGAGTGCCTGCATAAGGCAGACAACGTACCAAGCCCTGAGAGATGGTAAGAAATAAATAAATAAATAAACATGGTTTATTCTCCCTTGTGGAATTTATATCTCAAGGAGGAGATAGAAATTGAATGTAGTCATTTAAATAGTACTTTGGAGACTGCTAATTTATCATCTCTATTTCTTTAATGCTGGAACTACATTCTCATGCTTCATATTCTGAAGATAAATATGGCATTAAACAGAATGCTTTGACCTACATTTTATGTATATCAGGGTTCCTGTAATAATGGACTGAAATCACAATGATCATTACTCCCTGGCTATTATTTGCTGCAGCTGCATCTGTGAGCTGGGAGGCTTCCAACCATAAGGCCATGTGGAACTGTTATTTATCTTCATTCTGCAGGGTAATAATTCATCTCACCAATATCCCCATAGTGACAAAGTTTACAGGGACCATTTTTTTTCCTTATAAATCTCTGGGCATTTGACATATTGAAACAAATTTTTCTAATCTATATATATCATTATTTGCCAAAGAAAATCAAGGATAATGACAAACTTTGCTTTCCTAGAGGAAAGAAGTCTCAGTGGATTAAAGCAATGATGCTTCATAAAAATGCTGTGGAATTCTGAAGGAAAATTAGCTAATGAATCAAAAACACAGCAATTTTATATCCATTATCTGCTTTGATTTTTACAACAACTTTTTAGGAAAGGTAGGACAGGTGTTACAATCTTCATGTTAATAGGGAGAAATCTGAATGTTTCAAGATCATTGTCCACAAGGGTCCTTTGGATTCCAAAGTGAGGGCTCTTCTACTACAAATGGAGAGAGGCATAGGAATGCATCTGGATAAGGGAGAATGTCTACTTTGTGTCAGGAACTGCACTGGCGAATTAGTATATTATTTCACTTAATTGAACAAAAGATATAAGAGAGATTGAAGGATGGCTGACAAGCTGATGCTTTTGAACTGTGGTGTTGGAGAAGACTCTTGAGAGTCCCTTGGGCTGCAAGCAGATCCAACCTCCATCCTAAAGGTGATCAGTGCTAGGTGTTCACTGGTAGGACTGATGTTGAAGCTGAAATTCCAATACTTTGCCCACCTGATGCCAAGAGCTGACTCATTGGAAAAGACCCTGATGCTGGGAAAGATTGAAGGCAGGAGGAGAAGGGGATGACAGAAGATGAGATGGTTGGATGGCATCACTGGATAAATGGACATGGGTTTGGATGGACTCTGGGAGTTGGTGATGGACAGGGAGGCCTGGCATGCTGCAGTTTGTGGGGTCGCAAGGAGTCAAACATGACTGAGCAACTGAACTATACTGATACTGACAAGCTGATATCTAAAGAAGCCTTTCTAATAAGAATATAACAATGTGCAAGTAGGCCTAAGGTAGGCTCATCTGGTTCTGTGTTCATATCTGTTCGTACCACCTAAGTGCAGGGCATCTGTGACTGGACCTCAAAATTTTGGTGTATCAACTACTATGACAATGAACAAGAGATATATGTAGATTAGCCTGGCAAGATGACCTAGGTTCTAGTTCTAAATCCCCAGCAAATTCATACACACACACACACACACACACACACACACACACTTATTACTAACTTTATAAGTTTGAAACACTCAAAATTATCTGAACTTCAGTTCTCATGATTTTCTATTCTCATTAACATAGTCATTTTTACCAGTAACCTAGAGCCAGACATCCTGGAATGTGAAGTCAAGAGGGCCTTAGAAAGCATCACTATGAACAAAGCTAGTGGAGGTGATATAATTCCAGATGAGCTATTCCAAATCCTGAAAGATAATGCAGTGAAAGTGCTGCACTCAAAATGCCAGCAAATTTGGAAAACTCAGCAGTGGCCACAGGACTGGAAAAGGTCAGTTTTCATTCCAATCCCAAAGAAAGGCAATGCCAAAGAATGCTCAAATTACTGCACAATTGCACTCATCTCACAGGCTAGTAAAGTAATGCTCAAAATTCTCCAAGCCAGGCTTCAGCAATATGTGAACCATGAACTTCTTGATGTTTAAGCTGGTTCTAGAGGAGGCAGACGAACCAGAGATCAAATTGCCAACATCCGCTGGATCATGGAAAAAGCAAGAGAGTTCCAGCAAAGCATATATTTCTGCTTTATTGATTATGCTAAAGCCTTTGACTGTGTGGATCACAATCAACTGTGGAAAATTCTGAAAGAGATGGGAATACCAGACCACCTGATCTGCCTCTTGAGAAATTTGTATGCAGGTCAGGAAGCAACAGTTAGAACTGGTCATGGAACAACAGACTGGTTCCAAATAGGAAAAGGAGTTCGTCAAGGCTGTATATTGTCACCCTGTTTATTTAACTTATATGCAGAGCACATCATGAGAAACGCTGGACTGGAAGAAGCACATGCTGGAATCAAGATTTCTGGGAGAAATATCAATAACCTCGGGGAAGGCAATGGCACCCCACCCCAGTGCTTTTGCCTGGAAAATCCCATGGACGGAGGAGCCTGGTAGGCTCCAGTCCATGGGGTCGCTAAGAGTCGGACACGACTGAGTGGCTTCACTTTCACTTTTCGCTTTCATGCATTGGAGAAGGAAATGGCAACCCACTCCAGTGTTCTTGCCTGGAGAATCCCAGGGACAGGGGAGCCTGGTGAGCTTCCGTCTATGGGGTCGCACAGAGTTGGACACGACTGAAGCGACTTAGCAGCAGCAGCAGCATCAATAACCTCAGATATGCAGATGACACCACCCTTATGGCAGAAAGTGAAGAGGAACTCAAAAGCCTCTTGATGAAAGTGAAAGTGGAGAGTGAAAATGTTGGCTTAAAACTCAACATTCCGAAAACGAAGATCATGGCATCTAGTCCCATCACTTCATGGCAAATAGTTGGGGAAACAGTGGAAACAGTGTCAGACTTTATTTTTCTGGGCTCCAAAATCACTACAGAAGATGACTGCAGCCATGAAATTAAAAGACGCTTACTCCTTGGAAGGAAAGTTATGACTAACCTAGATAGCATATTCAAAAGCAGAGACATTACTTTTCCAACAAAGGTTCATCAAGTCAAGGCTATGATTTTTCCTGTGGTCATGTATAGATGTGAGAGTTGGACTGTGAAGAAGGCTGAGCGCCAAAGAATTGCTGCTTTTGAACTGTGGTGTTGGAGAAGACTCTTGAGAGTCCCTTGGACTGCAAGGAGATCCAACCAGCCCATTTTGAAGGAGATCAGCCCTGGGATTTCTTTGGAAGGAATGGTGCTAAAGCTGAAACTCCAGTATTTTGGCCACCTCATGCGAAGAGTTGACTCATTGGAGAAGACTCTGATGCTGGGAGGGATTGAGGGCAGGAGGAGAAGGGGACGACAGAGGATGAGATGGCTGGATGGCATCACTGACTCAATGGACGTGAGTCTGGGTGTACTCCAGGAGTTGGTGATGGACAGAGCGGCCTGGCGTGCTGCGATTCATGGGGTCGTAGAGTCGGACACGACTGAGCTACTGATCTGATCTGATTATGTTTATTATTTATTTATTTTAAAAAATTTTTGACTGCACTGAGTCTTCATTGCTGTGTGTGGGCTTTCTCTAGTTGCAGTGAGTGGGGGCTACTCATCACTGCTGTGCACAGTCTTCTCATTGCACAGGCCCTAGGTGCATGGGCTTCAGTAGTTGGGGTGTGTAGGCTCAGTAGTTGTGATACATGGGCTTAGTTGCCCAGTGGTATGTGGGATTTTCCTGGACCAGGGATCAAACTCATGTCCCTTGCATTGGCAGGTGGATTCTCAACCATTGGGCCACCAAGGAAGTCCTTTACCAGTGATAGTGTATTGGCATTATAGTTACCATAAGAAGCGTAAAGTCACTGACTCATTGGGTTCACTGACTTCTGAACATAGTTTAACTGACTATGTTAAGAGAAAAGTTAGAGAAAGGTTTGCTTAGGGGCAAAACACCATCTGCAACAAAAAGAAAACACGTTTATTTTGTTCCCAACCTCATGTTCCTTTGAAGGAATATAGGCAACTTCTGATCCTGATGAAGAAATGGTGGTAAGGAGATAATTCCCTGGTGCAAACTCTCATTGCTGGCTCTACAATCCATATAATTATACACAGGATTTTCTTCTTTGTTAGCAATAAAGCTAATAACTATGCTGGCTTATCCAGGGTATTTCAGCAGCATTCTAGGATTGCTGTTCCACTTTACTTCTGCAGAATTCTGCTAAAACATCAGACTGGTTACATTACCAAGATGCATCAATCAAATGCTTGGTAGAACTGATGAAAAGTTTTCCAAATAAATACCATAGCAAAATAATTCTACTAATTTGGCATAAAACTGTAAGATGTTTTGACTTCATGATAGTTGCTAGTCGGAAGTTCACTATTGTTTTCCATGCAGAATTTCAAAATTGACATTGATCTTGTCAGTGACATCCTACAATTTATTTTTCTTCCTTTAACATGAAAAGAGGACTTTAAGTGGTGAGCAGACACAACTGTGGGACATTTATGTGGCAGAGTCCTATTGATATTTGAGCCTCAGCATATATACAACATCCTTCATTACTCTTTATCTTTGTACTTTTTCTCCTTTTCTTTCTCTATGTGTTGATTTCATGGGTATCCTTGATGGGAGAGCAAGAGGATGTTTTTCAAAAGATGGAGTATACTGGAATCTTAACATCCTTTACACAGCAGGGAAACCAAATAAATAAAAGTTTTCTCTTCCAATGTTGTGCCTAACTGTGCTCTCAAGAATGTTAATTAATTGAGAAAAACTACCAGAAATAGAGATATAAGCATTAGACTTTGAAAATGAACCTGGAGTCACATATGTATTTGTTAATAGATAAAAGAAAAAAAAATGCTTTCAGGAGGGATTGCCGAGTCTTTATAAGGTGTTTTTAAGACAGATTGAATGTAAAAGGTTCATATCTACTGGGTACATTTTTCTCAGTTCTTGTTCAAAAACAGCAATTTTTGAAATGAATGACACCAGCCTAAGATATTATATAATGTGATATCCTAAAAATAAAATGTCTGAACATCAAATTTCCTCAGTGTCCTGAGGTTCCCAAGATGAGTGGAAAAAAGGCTCTAAAATAGGACATAGGACAGTGAGCTGTGAAAAGAAAGTAAAAACATACAAAACAAGGGCGAAGAAGCTTAGAAAGCACTTTTATCTACTTATTTCATCTACATTTCTGCTGGAAGTAGTGCTTCAATTAACTAATCAATCTACTTTCTCTTTGATCTCATAATGCACTTGTCTTTTACTATTTTATTTAAAATATTAGTTTTATTACATTTGTATCTCATCTCAGGATAGTGTTTGCAAACTCACAAGGGGTTTGAGGTTTCATATCCTATTATGCAAAGATTCTAAAGCTATACATTTATATCTGCCAGTTTCTCATTTATCCCATGAACTGAAGTTAAATGGACTTAAGCAAGAATGTGCACGCATCCTGACTCATATTATTTAACTCTTCTCATGCCATCTCCAGCCTATTGTCACCCATAACCCTGCCTTGATTACTTTCCACATTTATATTCTTGAAATATGTTAGACTGAGATTCTGTGATGTTGCATATTATATTTCTTGTCTTTAATAAGTATAACCGGGTTTAATAAATACAAAACAGAGGAAGGAAAGGGATATAATCTCTCAAATTATATCTCTCAGGTAGCAAAAGCAATTTGTGACCTTTTTCTTTTCTTTTGAAGAAGTTAGCTATTTCTTCAAGAATTCCTTCAAGATGCTCTGTGTATCAATAGTAACCATCATTACAGTAGAAGAATTCTCTTCCTGTCCCAGATTCCCAGATAGAGTTTTGCAGGTTTTTACTTTGCCTTTTCTTTTTTGATGCTGTTTCTGAGCACCACCAGTCCTGAGTATCTATAAGTAATTCCTGCTATGGATGGTAGGAGAGGAAAGGAAGAATAATTGTATATTTTTCCCTTGTAATTTTCACTTTGCTTGTTCCATGCCTTAAGGGACATCAGTCTAGGAGACCTGAAGGTTGATATCTTGCTTAAAGAGCTTTCAAAATTAATCTCTCCTGTTATCTCTCTCACAACACTGCATTATTTTCCTATAGGACACTTACCATAATTTGTAAAACTGTGTATTGGGAATGACATGAAGAGAGAAAACTTGTTTGAAGGAGAACTCCAAATAATAAACATGGACATTCTTCCCTCCAGGAGGTGAAGCTTAATCTCCTCTGTTTGAGTGTAGGTTGGACTCAGTGACTCCTTGCCAATGAAGAATAAAGGAAGGGAAAAATAGTAACCTTCCAGTGGAGAAAATGGGCTCTGCTTCTTGGACAAGTTTAACATTACCAACGATGTCCTGCTGAGAATGTGTATTCCCTGGTATAATATGATGAAAGTGTACTTTACTCCTGTTGCATTCCAGTCCCCTATAATAAAAAGGACAACTTTTGTGGGTGTTAGTTCTAGAAGCGCTTATAGGTCTTCATAGAACTGTTCAACTTCAGCTTCTTCAGCATTAATGGTTGGTGCATAGACTTGGGTAACTGTGATATTGAATGATTTGCCTGGGAAATGAACAGAGATCATTCTGTCATTTTTGAGACTGCATCCAAGTACTGCATATCAGACTCTTTTGTTGACTGTGATGGCTACTCCATTTCTTCGAAGGGATTCTTGCCCACAGTAGTAGGTATAATGGTCATCTGAGTTAAATTCACCCATTCCAGTCCATTTTAGTTTGCTGATTCCTAAAATGTCAGTGTTCACTCTTTCCATCTCCTATTTGACCACTTCCAATTTGCCTTGATTCATGGACCTAACATTCCAGGTTCCTATGCAATATTGCTCTTTACAGCATCGGACTTTACTTCCATCACCAGTCACATCCATAACTGGGTGTTGCTTTTGCTTTGGCTCCATCTCTTCAGTCTTTCTGGAGCTATTTCTCCACTGATCTCCAGTAGCATATTGGGCAAATACTGACCTGGGGAGTTCATCTTTCCGTGTTCTATCTTTTTGCCTTTTCACACTGTTCATGGGGTTCTCAAGGCAAGAATACTGAAGTGGTTTGCCATTCCCTTATCCAGTGGACCACATTTTGTCAGAAAAAGCAAGAGAGTTCCAAAAAAAAAAACCAGCTACTTCTGTTTACTGACTATGACAAAGGCTTTGACTCTGTGGATCACAGCAAACTGTGGAAAATTCTTAAAGAGATGGGACTACCAGACCATCTGACCTGCCTCTTGAGAAATCTGTATGCAGGTAAGGAAGCAATAGTTAGAACTGCACATGGAACAATAGACTAGTTCCCAATTGGGAAAGGATTACGTCAAGGCTAGGTAATGTCACCCTGCTTATTTAACTTATATGCAGAGTACATCACGAGAAATGCTGGGCTGGATGAAGCAGAAGCTGGAATCAAGGTTGCCGGGAGAAATATCAATAACCTCAGATATGCAGATGATACCACTCTTATGGCAGAAAGCAAAGAAGAACTAAATAGCCTCTTTGTGAAAGTAAAATTTGGCTTAAACTCAACATTCAGAAAACTAAGATCATGGCATCTGGTCCCATCACTTCATGGCAAATAGATGGGGAAACAGTGGCAGACTTTATTTTTGTGGGCTCCAAAATCACTGAAGATGGTGACTGCAGCCATAAAATTAAAAGACACTTGCTTCTTGAAAGAAAAGTTATGACCAACCTAGACAGCATAATAGAAAGCAAAGACATTACTTTGCCAACAGAGGTCCATCTAGTCAAGGCTATGGTTTTTCCAGTAGTCATGTATGGATGTGAGAGTTGGACTATAAAGAAAATTGAGAGTGGAAGAATTGATGCTTTTGAACTGTGGTGTTGGAGAAGACTCTTGAGAGTCCCTTGGACTGCAAGGAGATCCAACCAGTTCATCCTAAAGGAAATCAGTCCTGAATATTCATTGGAAGGACAGATGTTGAATGGAACTCCAATACTTTGGCCATCTGATGTGAAGAAATGACTCATTTGAAAAGACCCTGATGGGTTTACTCAAACCCATGAGTTTGAGTAAACTCTGTGAGTTGGTGATGGACAGGGAGGCGTGAAGTTCTGCAGTTCATGGGGTCACAGAGAGTCGGACAAGACTGAACAACTAAACTGAACTGAACTGTACTTTCAGTTCAGTTCAGTTCAGTCGCTCAGTCGTGTCCGACTCTCTGCGACCCCATGAATCGCAGCATGCCAGGCCTCTCTGTCCATCACCAACTCCCGGAGTTCACCCAGACTCACATCCATCGAGTCAGTGATGACATCCAGCCATCTCATTCTCTGTCGTCCCCTTCTCCTCCTGCCTCCAATCCCTCCCAGCATCTGAGTCTTTTCCAATGAGTCAACTCTTCGCATGAGGTGGACAAAGTACTGGCGTTTCAGCTTTAGCATCATTCCTTCCAAAGAAATCCCAGGGCTGATCTCCTTCAGAATGGACTGGTTGGATCTCCTTGCAGTCCAAGGGACTCTCAAGAGTCTTCTCCAACACCACAGTTCAAAGGCATCAATTCTTTGGCACTCAGCCTTCTTCACAGTCCAACTCTCACATCCATACATGGCCACAGGAAAAACCATAGCCTTGACTTGATGAACCTTTGTTGGCAAAGTAATGTCTCTCTTTTGAATATGCTATCTAGGTTAGTCATAACTTTCCTTCCAAGGAGTAAGTGTCTTTTAATTTCATGGCGGTAGTCACCTTCTGTAGTGATTTTGGAGCCCAGAAAAATAAAGTCTGACACTGTTTCCACTGTTTACCCATCTATTTGCCATGAAGTGATGGGGCCGGATGCCGTGATCTTCATTTTCTGAATGTTGAACTTTAAGCCAACTTTTTCACTCTCCACTTTCACTTTCATCAAGAGGCTTTTTAGTTCCTCTTCACTTTCTGCCATAAAGGTGGTATCATCTGCATATCTGAGGTTACTGATATTTCTCCTGGCAATCTTGATTTCAGCTTGGGTTTCTTCCAGTCCAGCATTTCTCATGATGTACTCTGCATATAAGTTAAATAAGCAGGGTGACAATATACAGTCTTGACATACTCCTTCCTGTAATATTCTTCCCCCAAACCCACAACCTCCGTCTGGTCATGAGAAAAACATCATGCAAACTCAATTTGAGGGACTATCTACAAAATTTCTTACCAGTATTCTCCAAAAGTATCAAGATCATGAAAAGTAAGGTAAAACTGTCACAGATGGAAGGTAACAAAGGAGACATGATTCAATGCAGTGTAGTATCCTAGATTGGGCACGAGAATAGAGAAAGGACACTTGTGGAAAAATGAAAAAAACAAAATCTCTAGTTAATAGTATTTTTCTATGCTAATTTCTCACTTTTAACAAACATGCCATAGTTATGGACTATGTTAATAGTAAGATATTAAAATATCCTATTAAAAGGATATTAATCCTTTTACTAGCCATGAAATTAAAAGAAGCTTACTCTTTGGAAGAAAAGTTATGACCAATCTAGATCACATATTCAAAAGCAGAGACATTACTTTGCCAACAAAGGTTCATCAAGTCAAGGCTATGGTTTTTCCTGTGGTCATGTATGGATGTGAGAGTTGGACTGTGAAGAAGGCTGAGCGCCAAAGAATTGATGCCTTTGAACTGTGGTGTTGGAGAAGACTCTTGAGAGTCCCTTGGACTGCAAGGAGGTCCAACCAGTCCATTCTGAAGGAGATCAGCCCTGGGATTTCTTTGGAAGGAATGATGCTAAAGCTGAAACTCCAGTACTTTGGCCACCTCATGTGAAGAGTTGACTCATTGGAGAAGACTCTGATGCTGGGAGGGATTGGGGACAGGAGGAGAAGGGGACGACAGAGGATGAGATGGCTGGATGGCATCACTGACTCGATGGACATGAGTCTGAGTGAACTCCGGGAGTTGGTGATGGACAGGGAGGCCTGGCGTGCTGTGATTCATGGGGTCGCAAAGAGTCAGACACGACTGAGTGACTGATCTGATCTGATCTGATTGAATAGAATTACTATTTAATGTACTATTAAGTTGAAATGTACTATTGTAATGAGCAGGACCCTGTGGGGCTCCTGAACAACTGTGTTCCCCATTTTTATTTGTAGGGAATAGACACACATCTTTCATGACCTTCCCTATGTCGCAAAGGGCAGATTCAAGCAATTTCTCATCAAGGAAAGAAAGGGATGCAGAGACAAAGGAGAAGCAGTTAAGAAACAGTAGTGTAGCCTTGGGGCAGAGTCCTGGTTTTCCTCAAGGGATACATGTAACAATGTCTTTAAACTCTTCTGAGTGCTTCACAGGTGGCGTTCCCAGTGGTGAAGAACCCACTTGCCAATGCAGGAAACACAGAGACTCAGCTTGGATCCCTGGGTCAAGAATATCCCCTGAAGGAGGACATGGCAACTCACTCCAGTATTCTTGCCTGGAGAATCCCAGGGACAGAGGAGTCTGGTGGGTTACAGTCCGTAAGGTTATAAAGAGTCGGATACAACTGAAGCGCCTTAACATAGCACACAGCAGAACTAAAACCGCCATCAAATGAAAGATGTTTCAGAGAGAAGGTCACAGTTTGATAACGTAGAGAAGTTCATCATGGGACCACCTGGGGCCAGATTAAAGGAGCTACAGAAACTCATGAAAGTACCATCTGAGGCCAGATTAAAGGAGTGCAAGCCCTTCACATACCCTGATCTGTATCAGCACTCCAGCCTTGAACTGTTGCTATAAAAGTCCTCACCAAACCCTCCTGGGTTGGGATACACAATTTTGAGGCATGAGCCTGCTGTGATCCCTTTGCCTGGAACAATAATAAAGCTGTTCTTTTTACTTCACCCAAACTGTCTCCAAGATTTGATTCAGCACAGGTGCATAGAGGACGAATTTTTGACATCAAATTCTCTCCTTCTTTTGTGTAAATCTGAAATTATTTTACAATAAGATTTTTAAAGGAGAGTGAAAATATTTATTGGGTACAGATTTGTTTAGTGTCTACCTTGCTCATGATACTGTAAGCTTTAAGAAGCCAAAGAACATGACTACTATATAATTTTTTTTTTTTTTCCCTAGGGCCTGAAATTGTACAGTTTCCTGGTAAGACCTCAGGAAACTGTGGTGTTAGTCACTCAGTCGTGTCTGACTCTTCACTATCCTATAGCCCATCAGGTTCCTCTGTCCTTGGAATTCTTCAGGCAAGAACACTGGAGTGAGTAGCCATTCCTTTCTTCAGGGGATCTTCCTGATCTATGGATCAAATCTGGGTGTCCCGCATTGCAGGCAGATTCTTTATCATCTGAGCCACCAGGGAAGCCTGCTTGTTGTCTAAATAAGTGTGTAACTGATTCAATGAACATGAACTTGAGCCAACTACAGGAGATGGTGAAGGACAGTGAAGCCAAGTGTGCTTCAGTCCACAGGGTTGCAAAAAGTAAGACATGGCAGTGACTGAACAACAACAAAATAAGTATAAGTACATGCCAGGATTTCTCCAGTATCTGCCATTTGCTGACTTTACCAGGATTTATACCCACACCAGGGTGAATTCAAGACAACATCAGCATAATACAAGACCAAATACATTCTCTGCTTGGAAAAAATGTGTATTTGGTCCTATAGTTTCTGTCACAGAACTAGGTTCATATGCCTGACATATAGCAAGCCAAACACTAAAGAATTATAGCAGAGAAATGGTTAAATCACAAGGCAGCCAAGCAAGGGGGTAAGGAAGTAAATTTCAGATTTGCGTCTCCAGAAGAGAAGGGTTAGGGCTATTTTGGTGGCTCAGATGGTAAAGAATCCACCTGCAAAGCAGGAGACCTGGATTTGATCCCTGGGTTGGCAAGATCCCCTGGAGGAGGGCATGACAACCCACTCTAGTGTTCTTGCTTTGAGAATCCCCACAAACAGAGGAGCCTGGCAGGCTGAAATCCATGGGGTTGCAAAGAGTTAGACATGACTGAGTAACTAAGCACACACAGAGCATGGGATAAGAGGCAGAGTGGTCTAAGGTGTGGGCAAAGTTGATTGCAGGCAAGAAAAGTGAAATAATCAGTGGTCTGTGCAAGCGTGGTCTAGCTTCATGGCTCTGTAGGACACAAGTTCAGATCATGTTCTGAAGATGGAGTATTGGGTCCGCTGAGGTCAAGAGGTCACCCATGGCACACTCACATAGGCCCATTTGAATGGTTGGTGATCTCAACAGGTCTGAACTGGGCAAGAACTAGATAAATGTTCCTGAAAATCAGCTTAAACATTATTATGCGGAAGTGGGAGTTTAGTTCAAAATCAATTGAAAGCCAGTGACTAAAAGCAAGTTAGGGCAATTCCCTGGTGGTTCAGTGGCTAAAACTCTGCTCCCAGTGCAGGTGGCCTGGGTTCAATCCCTGTTCAGAGAACTAGATCCCTGACCTCAACTAAGATCTGGTGCAGACAAATAAATAAATAAAAGCAAGTGAGGTGGATTATACTTGGTGGTATTAAGCAGGGTCACCCCTGCTTTCATTTTGGTTGATCACATTTAAAAATTTCTATTTCTGATGCAAATTTCTTTGGCATGTTGATGGAGTTCAGGATAAGCTATTCTAAAATATGACAACTTGGGATTGAACCCAGGGGTCGAACATGACAACTTTGTTGGTTGGTCTAATTGCTAAGTCATGTCTGACTCTTGTGACCTTGCACTGTAGCCAGCCAGGCTCCTCTGTCCATGAGACTTTCCAGGCAAGAACACTGGAGTGATTTGCCATTTCCTTCTTCAGGGGATCTTCCCAACCCGGGATCGAACCCAGGTCGCCTACACTGCAGGCAACTATTTACCATGCTATGACAACTTGATGCTGAAGCTGAAACTCCAGTATTTTGGCCACCTCATGCAAAGAGTTGACTCATTGGAGAAGACTCTGATGCTGGGAGGGATTGAGGGCAGGAGGAGAAGGGGACGACAGAGGATGAGATGGCTGGATGGCATCACTGACTCGATGGGTATGAGTCTGGGTGACCTCCGGGAGCTGGTGATGGACAGGGAGGCCTGGCGTGCTGCGGTTCATGGGGTCGCAAATAGTTGGACACGACTGAGCGACTGATCTGATCTGATCTGATCTGATGACAACTTAGTATGATAAATATTTGAAGCTGAAGGAATTTGAGAAATGGCATATGCAGAGAAGACTTTCTGACCTTCCCTTAAAGTAGGCCTTGAAACTCTCTTGTGGGAAGTGATTTCCCAATACTCAGAAGAAAGGAACATTCTTATCTTTGAAGATGAAGGGAAAGAGAGAGAACTCGGAACAAAAGGCCTTGCTAAGCTTCCCTCAGTTTACTATACTTAGCTCACCTTTATCCTTTCACATCTTTCTAGGACTTTCCATTATTCATCAAGCTTAGCACGAAAACACTCACGTTTAACTATTTTTCTGGTCCTTTATTTTCTTCTGAAGCCTCCTTCCTCATAATACTTGTTATGAAGTATTATGTCACAAAATATTTATATTAAATATGTATGCTTGTCTCTTGTTAGTCTGTCTTCTGTTAGGAGGAATCCAACTAAGAACTTAAATAGGTAGGGAAAAAGAATGGTTTTTTTCCCACTATATTGTTTTGATCCAATTACTAAAAGCCAGATCTGACAATTAAGTCTGCCATTTGGAATCTCAGCATTTTAGAGCTAGAAATGCATTCAAATAATAAGGGTTTATTTTAAACAAAACAGTTAGTGAAATTCAAAAGAGGGGCAAGTGCTCAGCTGCTCTATTTTACTTGAAGTCCTACTAGTCTGACTTCCTCCTTATACTTGCAGAACTTCAGGAGACCTGGGGCTCTGGGAAACTCAGTTTGAAAACCAGGGCCATCGTTTTACTGCTGCTGCTGCTGCTAAGTTGCTTCAGTCATGTCCAGCTCTGTACAATCCCATAAACGGCAGCCCACCAGGCTCCCCCGTTCTTGGGATTCTCCAGGCAAGAACACTGGAGTGGGTTGCCATTTCCTTCTTCAATGCATGAAAGTGAAAAGTGATAGTGAGGTCGCTCAGTCATGTCTGACTCTTAGCAACCCCATGGACTGCAGCCTACCAGGCTCCTCCATTCATGGGATTTTCCAGGGAAGAGTATTGGAGTGGGGTGCCATTGCCTTCTCTGTATTTTACTGCTAAGGAGCACTAAAGCCCAAGGAAGCAAAATGATTTGGCCAAATATCACTTATAGAAATTTTTATAAGATCAGGAGAAAACCAAAACTTTCTTGAGAATCATTTCTAATGAATTTAGTTAAATTGCTTAGATGCAAATTATCCATTTTCTCCATCATATTGAAAGTCAAACTTATTTTCTCTAAAAAAAGGGACATTTCTGACCAAATAAGGTAAGAAAAATAGTACTCTCCATCTTCCCATCTTCCTCATGGTTTTCTTTTTTGTTTTATGAGAATTTTTTTCTTCTTTTCAGAACCCACCAATATATATCTATGGGCAGAGAGAAGTTGAGGTCTTTCATATAAACTTTGTAAATTATGTTTCTCAAACCTTAATCTCCATGATGACGGTCACATTCATATGAAGACTTACAAATTTCTCTAAAAGTTGATCTACCTTGCGTACAATGACATTAAATGTTGAGAATGACATTTATATGAAGATTTGTGAATCATCCTGAAAATAGACCCTTCCCCAGTATATAATTAAATACAAGCTTAAGGGAAGGGAAAAAAAAAAAAAAATAGAGTGTGTACCCATCCTTACGAGGTAACTAAACTATGTTAACTGAAAGTAACAGTATTCAGTTCAGTTCAGTTCAGTTGCTCAGTTGTGTCCGACTCTTTGCAACCCCATGAACTGCAGCACGCCAGGCCTCCCTGTACTTGAGTAGAGCATCAGGGAAATCTGGACTCTACCTCTGATTGTTTCATACATTCTACATATTCATTTGGAAATCTCTGAGGTTTGAAGGGGGCGAATAGGAAAAGATGAGGTCCTTTTCAAATGTATGTCTAAATCTGAATTTACAATAACATTTTGCAGGAAGTTAAACGAGAGCTGTTTTTAGAGAGGCATTTCCTTTACTTTTCCAGACCACCTGGAATACTTCATACATGTCTAAAGAATTCTGATACCTGATTTTTAGCTTCATGCATTTCTCATGCCATTGCACCTTTCCTATACTAATGAGGTTTTTAAGTCTTTTCCTGTTAATGATGTCTAAAAACCAAAGGCCAAGTAATGAGCAGATCAATAGCTTCCATTAAAGTCTCCGTAAAAACTCTTCTAATTTTATCTCCTATGGTGTCACCTCCAATTTGCGTAAGAGAGATACTACTTAAACTTAGAGGCAGGATTGATTGAACCTGACAAAGGTGGGAGAGCAAATGCCTAATTTAAATCACATCCAAAAGATGAGGAAATGATTAAGATCTGTGCTACAATTACTTTCATAATTCTTATTTCTACTGTTTTTTTTTTTTTTAAATAAATTTTTTGTACTCATGTATTTATTTGGCTGTGCTGGGTCTTTTTTGCTGCGTGGGCCTTTCTCTAGTTGCACTGAGTAGGGGCCACTCTCTAGTTGTGGTACACGGGCTTGTCATCTCATTGGCTTCTCCTGTTGCAGAGCACGGGCTCAAGGGAACTCAGGCTTCAGTAGTTGTGGTTCCTGGGCCTTTAGAGGAAAGGCTCAAAAGTTGGGGCACACAGGCTTAGTTGGTTAGCAGCATGTGAAATCTTCCCGGTCCAGAGGTTGAACTTGTGTCTCCTGCATTCACAGGCAGATTCTTTACCACTGGACCACCAGGAAGCCCTCTCCAATTTTTAAACTTAACTCTCTCATATAATTTTCAAATTAATACCCCCTAAGTTTTTGTTTCCTTAGGTCAAGGAATAAATACCATTAAAATAATTCTAAATCAAAGGGCAGTGAACAAAGCAGCAGGCATTTCAGGTACTAGAAGCAGAATAAGAAATGCTTTATTGCAATATATTTTGTTGCCTAGAGTCCAGAATTTTACATTCTGGTTTGTAACATCCTCCTAAGGCATTCTTCCTATATTTCAACAGTCAATTATTTTAATGCATTTGAGTTGGCCTCAGAAATCCCTCTACCTCATTCATTTTCAGCACTCCCTTTTTCTTATATCATACTTTCAATATTTTCTTTGCTGACCAGGGACACATCTCTTCTTTCTTGGTGCCTCTCTTTCCAGATAATTGTCTCACTCATATCTCTTTTTGTGGAAAATGTCTATTTTTACGGTCTATTTTTTAACACAATAAAATCCTAGAAATGTTTTCTTGTATTTCAAGTGTTCCTATTCAATTTATCTTTCTCTATTGTTCCTGTTACCATCATTGAGTGAATGTCCAAGGTTTAGAGAAAGTATCTCATTGGGCATAGTAGCATTAAATTGATATTTAAAATTATAGCATCTAATATACACCAGGTGCTTACTATGTGTCTGGTCTTGGGGTAAATACTTACTTAAATCATCTGACTATTTTCATAACATCTTTATTAAGTAAACACCCAATCTGTCCCCATTTATGATGAGGAAGCTAAGCCTTATTAAAAAAAAATCAACAGAGTAAATTTGAAGATCTAATTGGTTTTATTTAATGACTCATAAACTGGGCAGCATCCCATCTAGACAATGCAGGAGTCGGAGATGACTGAGCGAATAACAAATACACACACACAAGGGGTTGCTCCAAGGGTGTAGCAAGAAGTTATGAGCACAGGAAAAGAAAGAATTGTTTCTGGCCAAGCCATCTTTTTTTGGGGAAATAGAAAGGCAGGGGTCTTTACCATGCAGATTATTTCCTGTTAACGAGGAAATTTTAGATTGACTCTTTTCAAGCTCACATTTCTGGGATGGGTTGAAACTGCAATTAAGCATTGTTTTGCTGTCATATGGGGCAAATGACTCCATTTTGGCCTTGTTATTTCTTTCTAACAATTCTTACCTTTGATCAAACTCTCTGCCTGAGAGATGTGGTCAAAATTGACAGCATTAAAGCCACTCTCAGTACTGCTCTATAGTTCTTACAGGTTTTTCTGATCCTTTGTGTGGTATCATTAGGTCATGATGTTTTTGCTTAATCCCTGTGATATTCTCAGGTCAGGGCTTCAGGTTTGCAATCTTTAAGTTAGTTATTCTCTTGGCTTTTTCTTGACATTCCAGTATTATGGAGATCATGTCTAGTGGTCAGCAGCTACAAAAATGCATTTAAAGCTTTTGATAAAATACAATGTGCCAGGAAGAATATATGCAGGATAATTCCAAAAGTTTGGAGTGGGCTTCAGAGCTATGATCTCCAAGAAGTGAAGTGAAAGTTGCTCAGTCATGTCTGACTCTTTGCAACCCTATGAATTATACAGTCAATGGAATTCTCCAGGCCAGAATACTGGAGTGGGTAGCCTTTCCCTTTTCCAGGGGATCTTCCCTACCCAAGGATCGAACTGGGGTCTCCTGCATTGCTGCTGCTGCTACTGCTAAGTCCCTTCAGTCGTGTCCAACTCTGTGTGACCCCATAGACGGCAGCACACCAGGCTCCCCCAGTCCTTGGGATTCTCCAGGTAAGGACACTGGAGTGGGTTGCCATTTCCTTCTCCAGTGCATGAAAGTGAAAGTGAAGATACTCAGTTGTGTCTGACTCTTAGTGACCCCGTGGACTGCAGCCTACCAGGCTCCTCCATCCATGGGATTTTCCAGGCAAGAGTATTGGCGTGGGTTGCCATTGCACTACAGGCAATTTTTTTACTAAGCTATCAGGGACTCCCTGAGCTCCAAGACCTTAACCAATTAAAGAAGACCCTATTGAAGTTTTCCTAGTGGCCTCCCTAGTGGCTCAGATGGTAAAGCGTCTGCCCGCAATGCGGGAGACCTGGGTTCAAAAGAAATGGCAACCCACTCCAGTACTCTTGCCTAGAAAATTCCATAGATGGAGAAGCCTGGTAAGCTACAGTCCATGGAGTCACAAAGAGTCAGACACGACTGAGCAACTTTACTTATTGAAGGTCACCCTTTTAAGCCAATTGCTTGCTCGATGATCTTACGTAATTGAGTTTCAACTTCCCCAGAATTTTCAATCTGGGTCCAACACAAGATGTTGGCCACAGCACAGACATCTCCTTACTTTTCTAAAAGATAACCAAGGGCTCTCCTGTTGTTGGGATTTCCCAGGTGGCTCAGTGATAAAGAATCCACCTGTCAATGTTTGATCCCTGGTAGGGGGATATCCCTTGGAGAAGGAAATAGCAACCCACTCCACTATTTTTGCCTGGGAAATCCCATGGACAGAGCTGCATGGCAGGCTTATAGTCTATGGGGTCACAAAGAGTTGGACATGATTTAGCGACTAAACAACAACAGAAAATCCTATCATGAGGAACAACTTTCATCAGAGAGTCTATGGATGCTTTGGGGGCAACAATTTTCTTAGCAACGGAATATGCAATGTCTATTAGAGTCAATGAGTGATTTCTTATCACATTTTCATTTGTACTTACTCCTAATCAGGGATTAGATTTACTCTCCGGAATTTCTGCATTTACCCATTTAATCCAGGGATTAGTCAGGTTTTTAGTGTATGTGGGAAGAGAATTTCCCAAGACTTTCCAGGTGGCACTAGTGGAAAAGAATCCACCTGCCAGTGCAGAAGAGATAAGAGACATGGGTTCAGTCCCTGGGTCTGGAGAATCCCTGGAGAAGGAAATGGCAACTCACTCCAGTATTCTTCCCTGGAGAATATTATGGAAAGAGGAATTTCCTAGCTTCAGATAAATTCATTCTATGATTTGGAAAGAAAGTTTCTTCTGGTGAAATCTCTTAGTGAGTAGGGGCAAATCTAACCTATATCAGCATGGGAATGTGGGGGTTAAGAAAGGGCCTTGTCTTTCTAGGACAATGTGAGGAAAGAAAAGAAAGAAAGAAAAAAGAAAAGTGTTTATGTTCAGTAGAAATATGAAGTCTTACTCTGTCATGTGGGACAAAAGGAGTCTACCTCAATGTCTATTTCTCCTCTCATCAATTTGATTCAGAGGTCTCCAGAATTCCTACAGGTGTTATGTGGAATCTTTAGCCATGAGATGTGAACCCAAGGCTCACAAACTTCTAATTTTGTAGTAGTGTGATCAGGGGGCACTAGCAAGGTCCTTGCCCATGGAGTTACATGAGTGCCTTAGTTCTGAGTGAGTGGGTGAAAATTGTAAACATTACTTTGGTGAATTGCAGCCAGATACTTGAGGAAACTAGAATTCAAACTTCAGTCCAATTTAAGGTATACAACAAGACCTCAAAGACAAATAAGACTAGAATCTAGAATCTAACATCTAAAAAAGTTCAAACATAATTTTTCTCTGTACAATTATCTTTTATTTTCAACCAGAGATAATCACAGTAAAATGAATTTGTTTGACAATAAATACGAAAAATAAGAATACTGACTGAGAGTTTCTGAATTCTGAGGAACAAGGTAGAAGAAAATGTAGATGCTTTACTTCTTTATGTAAAGGTGTATCTTACCAAAGTGTTGATAGTTATAAAGATTTCTTTAAATCTGGAAAAAAGTTAAGAACCTGTACCATTTTAAACACAAAGTCATAAAAACTATAATTTTCCTCATCAGTTCAATTAATTCCATGTATTAATTCTTATTGTGCTTTATCCAGTTTTTTAATTCTTTTGACCTTGACTAATGATTGAGGGTGAGAGGGACAGTAATAATTCATGGATGTCTGCAAACTTTTCCTTAAGACTCGTATAAGTTCCCAGTAAAGTGGGTGCTTTGATCACTGGAAATTTACCACAAACAGGAAAAAAACACTTTCTAACTTTCTTTGCTACTATGATGGCATTAACTTTGTAACAGGGAAAGACATTAACTCATCTGGAAGCTATATGAACAATAACAACAATATATTGATGTAGTTATCAACCCATAGTAAGTGGGAGTTTAATGAAGTCCAGTTGCATGTGTTCAAAGGATCTATAGAGAAGAGGTCTGAGAACTCTAGAGATGAAAATAATTTTTCTTAAATGCACTACGGTGGGTGAAGGAATACAAAACCCAGAAAATAGGCTTTCCAAGGCACGAGAAGAAACCAAATAGCTGTCTTGTAGTTCCCATGGCCAAGCCCTAAATGTTCATTAATTCACAGTTATGTTTACTTATCCTAATTTCTCTAATTTAGGAGCAAACTATTGCCATGTTACTAGGACATCAGGTTGGCTAAAGTCTGGCAATTGAGTGAGTGGTCATTTTTGCAAATGCAGAACAAATTTTACCCACTTTTCCCATAATCCTAATAGATTCTCTTGTTGCTGTCTTTGCATGAAAGTCAGCTAGGGTATTCCCTGATATTGAGATTCAGTCCATTTAATGTGAACCTCAATTTTGTCATCAAATTACTTTCAGAAAGAGAAGAGCACTGAGAAGATCACCTATTTGTGGTCCATTTCTCCATGGTCCCAGAGAACATCATACATTATAAGACAATGCTAGAATTACAAGTAATAACATTATACCAGGCCATATCACCTGTCTAGGAATTTCACACAATTTCTAAACACTTCCATATCTATGGCAATACAAAATAAAGAAGGTTTACCTTACTTTAAAATTATATTAAATATTTACTAAACACAATAGCACATTATACTAAACAAATATATAGCATTAGAATATATTTAAGTATTATAGATCACAACTATCCTAGAACAATGTTTGATATATAACAGCCATCTGATACATATTTGTTGAATATATAGCTAAAAAACTTCAAATGCATGAATCAATTTGAATCAGTGAAAAAGTAAGCCTTTACTATCAAATAGTGATCTGAAGATATCTAGAAGGTAAAACTATCACTGCTGGTGAGCCATTGTTAAACAACATGGGAGGATGACCCATATGTTACAGCAAACATGGGAAAGTCCTTTTAATTTTACTTATTTTATTTTTGAAATTTAAATCATTTTAATTGTCAAAAAATATACAAGGCTCTTTTACTTGAAATGCAAGGAAAGTAATATCAATTGTTGATCTTATTGTACTCATAAGAACAATCAAATCAGATCAGATCAGTCGCTCATTCGTGTCCGACTCTCTGCGACACCATGAACTGCAGCACGCCAGGCCTCCCTGTCCATCACAACTCCCGGAGGTCACTCAGACTCACACCCATGGAGTCAGTGATGCCATCCAGCCATCTCATCCTCTGTCGTCACCTTCTCCTACTGCCCCCAATCCCTCCCAGCATCAGAGTCTTCCCCAATGAGTCAACTCTTCGCATGAGGTGGCCAAAATACTGGAGTTTCAGCTTTAGCATCATTCCTTCCAAAGAAATCCCAGGGTTGATCTCCTTCAGAATGGACTGGTTGGATCTCCTTGCAGTCCAAGGGACTCTCAAGAGTCTTCTCCAACACCACAGTTCAAAAGCATTAATTCTTCGGCGCTCAGCCTTCTTCACAGTCCAGCTCTCACATCCATACATGACCACAGGAAAGACCATAGCCTTGACTAGGCGAACCTTTGTTGGCAAAGTGATGTCTCTGCTTTTGAATATGCTATCTAGGTTGGTCATAACTTCCCTTCCAAGGAGTAAGCGTCTTTTAATTTCATGGCTGCAGTCACCATCTGCAGTGATTTTGGAGCCCAGAAAAAGAAAGTCTGACACTGTTTCCACTGTTTCCCCATCTATTTCCCATGTAGTGATGGGACCAGATGCCATGATCTTCGTTTTCTGAATGTTGAGCTTTAAGCCAACCTTTTCACTCTCCACTTTCACTTTCATCAAGAGGCTTTTGAGTTCCTCTTCACTTTCTGCCATAAGGGTGGTGTCATCTGCATATCTGAGGTTATTGATATTTCTCCCAGCAATCTTGATTCCAACTTGTGTTTCTTCCAGTCCAGCATTTCTCATGATGTACTCTGCATATAAGTTAAATAAACATGGTGACAATATACAGCCTTGACGAACTCCTTTTCCTATTTGGAACCAGTCTGTTGTTCCATGTCCAGTTCTAACTGTTGCTTCCTGACCTGCATGCAGATTTCTCAAGAGGCAGGTCAGGTGGTCTGGTATTCCCATCTCTTTCAGAATTTTCCATAGTTTATTGTGATCTACACAGTCAAAGGCTTTGGCATAGTCAATAAAGCAGAAATAGATGTTTTTCTGGAACTCTCTTGCTTTTTCCATCATCCAGCAGATGTTGGCAGTTTGATCTCTGGTTCCTCTGCCTTTTCTAAAACCAGCTTGAACATCAGGAAGTTCATGGTTCACATATTGCTGAAGCCTGGCTTGGAGAATTTTGAGCATTACTTTACTAGCGTGTGAGATGAGTGCAATTGTGCGGTAGTTTGAGCATTCTTTGACATTGCCTTTCTTTGGGATTGGGATGAAAACTGACCTTTTCCAATCTTGTGGCCACTGCTGAGTTTTCCAGATTTGCTGGCATATTTAGTGCAGTACTTTTACAGCATCATCTTTCAGGATTTGGAATAGCTCCACTGGAATTCCATCACCTCCAGTAGCTTTGTTCGTAAGAACAATAAAAACAACTATACATAAACTTTGAAATGTCTTGCCCACTCTCTACCATATAATGTGCTAAGTCGCTTCAGTCGTGGCCAACTCTTTGTGACCCTATGGACCACAGCCCACCAGGATCCTCAGTCCATGGGATTCTCCAGGCAGGAATACTGGGGTGGGTTGCCTTGCCTTTCTCCAGGGGACCTTCCTGACTCATGGATCAAACCACATCTTCTGCGGCTCTTGCATTCCAGGTTGATTTTTTACCACTGAGCCACCACCATGTAATAACCCCATTTAATTAAATGTGTTGTTATTTATATTTTAATACTTTTTTCTATTATTTTTCAAATTCTTTTCCCATTTAGGTTTTTATAAAATATCGTGCAGAGTTCTTGGTGCTATATAGTAGGTCCCTACCAGCTATATACTTTAAATATAGCAGAGTATACATATCAATTCCAAACTCCCAGTCTATCCCTCTCCCCAACTCTCACCCAGTTGTAATTATAAATTCATTTTCTAAGTCTGCAAGTTTGTTTCTGTTTTATAGATACGTTCATTTGCATCTCTTTTTTTTTAAGATTCTGCATTTAAGTGATATCATACATTTGTTATTCTCTGTCTGACTTACTTCATTTAGTATGATTATCTCCAGGTCCATTCATGTTGCTACAAATGGCATTATTTCAATCTTTTTTTATGGCTAATTTGTACATATGTACACTGTACATCTGTACCACATCTTCTTTATCCATTCATCTGCCAGTGGACATTTAGGTTACTTCCATGTTTTGGCTATTGTAAACTATGCTGAAATGAACATTGAGGCAGATGCATACTTTCAGACCAAGTTTTTCTCCAGATATATGTCCATGGGTAGGATTGCTAGATTATATGGCAGCTCTATTTTTAGATTTTTAACAAACTTTCATATTATTTTGCATATTTTATTTGGCAATGCTTTCTAGGTAATTTAACATATCAAATAAACTTAGACAGTTGAATAAATCATTTGGAGTGTTCCAGAGAAAAATTCCCAAGTTAGTTTACAGTCAGAAGACTTCATGTAAAATTTGATTTGGGGAAGTTTGTCAAAAATGTCAAACTATTCTAAAACACTTGATGAAATAGGATCACAGATTATGATGACATAATACTTAATATCTATTAACAAAACTTAGCTTTTTAATATCAAGTAGTTAATATAAAGCTTTCTTAAGTAATAAAAGAGCTGATAAAAACAGGAAACATGGATGTTTTTATCTTGATGTGACACAAAAACTTTGTTTCCTAGGCCAATCATTTAAAAGATAAGGAAAATCTTTGTTTACAATTTCTTATTAAGAGGTGATCAACAATCCAATAAAAATTATCCTTTCAAGAGATAAAAGAAAACTGGAGTTTAGTTTTATATAATACAAAAACCTATTTCCAAAAACCCTTTAATAGCAACACTTTTTAAAGTCAGCTTGACCATGCAAGGCAAGATTCTCTCTCTCTCTGAAACAACCAAAAGTTTTAGATTAGATAAAACTACTCTAGTGTCTCTTAACAAGAATGTATCTCCAAAGTGTTGGTCACTCAGTAATGTCCAACTCTCTGGGACTCCATGGACAGTAGTCCAACAGGCCCCTCTATTCTTGGAGTTCTGCAGGCAAGAATACTGGAATGGGTTGCCATTCCTTTCTCCAAGGGATCTTTCTGACCCAGGCATTGAACCCATGTGTCCAGCATTGCAAGCAGATTCTTTACCATCTGAGCCACCGTGAAAGCACATACTTTTTCTTTATCAAAAACATATCCTGCTTCCCTTGCAAGGAAACAACAGAGTTGTTTCCTTTATTATTTCTAGTAGTTTCAATTATATACATTAAACTTTTTAACCTTTAGAAACCTTTGATTTCTAGTGAAAACTAAGAAATAAGCAAGATTGGCAAATTTATACTTCCTATAATTCCTGGAAAATGTGCTTTTTCATAGAAAATATCCAATGTGACAATAACATATTTACAACAGATCCAATTTTATCTTTTGTTTCTCCACAATAGGAAGCCAAAAGTAGATAAACCTTGTAGGGTAAGGGAGTTAGAGAAGGCAAGGTTTGGAAAAAGAACGAGACCTGTACTTTACAGGAACAAATAACCTTTAATGAGGCAAGAAGGGGCAGCAGTCAGATTAGTGAGCTGCTGCACTAACCCAAGAGTGGAACTCTACTGTCTTACGGGGGCCTGTTCTTCTCCAAGGTTGTTTGGAGTAGTTATCTCATAAACAGCTGGGGCAAGGAATTCTGGAGATCAGCCAGAGATAGGACTGGCTGGGAGCTGGGTGTAATCAACCTTAGTGTCCATTTTTTTCTTTAGGTGAGAGAGTTCTTTGTTTTGCATAGAATGGTGGGGAGGATTTGGAGGAGAGTTTTAACTCCAGGCTGTTTTGAGCCATGTAACTTTCCCTCAAACCTAGTTTAGTAATTAATGTTTCATTATTTTATCTTACAATACCATTCAGAGGTAGAAAAACATCAGACATCTACAACACACACAGACACACATACATACACACACATACATAGACAATCATGAACATATTGACAAACACAGAAGCTTCATAGCTTCCATTCTAAAAATTTAATCTTAGGATGAATGTGGTAATACAAAACTTGTAACAGGGAGGAACAAAGTCTGACTCCATGTTGGATCTATTTCTTTTTAACCTTTGCTTTCTGTTGTTTCCTTGCTATAATTACTAAAAAATTTTGTCTATGGCTATACCCACACATAATGGCCTGCCCAGGGGAACACTACCCTTCTTTCTGAATGCTAAGCTAAAGTGCCTTTGTTCAGCTCACAGGGAAACATCCTGATCCTGCCCACTCATGAATGGCTGTGGGGGAAAAAAGAAATTAGCACACACCCCACCCCCAGACTGGCCAAACTTGGAGATACTTTGATACTTGCATGGCAAGCAGACTGAGCTTGGACTCAGTCACAAACTCACTCATTTATAAAGAAACAGTTGGATCCAAACTATTTTTCTGACCTGTAGAATAAGTTGTTCCCTGCTCCAATGACTAAAGTTGGTGTGTGCTGCTACTGCTACTGCTGCTAAGTTGCTTCAGTCGTGTCCAACTCTGTGCGACCCCATAGATGGCAGCCCACTAGACTCCTCTGTCCCTGGGATTCTCCAGGCAAGAATACTGGAGTGGGTTGCCATTTCCTTCTCCAATGCATGTAAGTGAAAAGTGAAAGTGAGGTCACTCAGTTGTGCCTGACTCTTCGTGACCCCATGGACTGCAGCCTACCAGGCTCCTCTATCCATGGGATTCTCCAGGCAAGAGTAGTGGAGTGGGTTGCCATTGCCTTCTCTGAAAGTTGGTGTATGTGTTAAATATTTTTGGAGAAGACACATAATGTTTTTTAAGTTTCAAATGACCTGTTTCTAATGACCTTTCCCCTTTCCCATGAGAATTACTTTCCTAAAGTTTGCATTTCAATGAATGGCTCTTAGGTCATAGAGAAATGAGAGTAGAAAATCCACATCATTAAGGTAAAGATTAGGTGCAGGGCAATTCTGTTTACAATGCCCTGATCTCTTCAAGTGGTTTGAGATGAAAATTTAAGGCAGTGTGTATTGGCAAGGGAAAAAAAAGAAAGTGAGCTTTGGACCTACAGAGCCATATCTTTGGCCTGTAAATATTTGACTGTGAAACAAAAACAGCTGTATTATTTTGAATGTTTTTCTTTCCTCTGGGCACATTTAAACTTATGGGGGAAGCTAAAAAAAATCCTATCAGACTCTGAATATTAGCTTCCAATTTGGTCAAATTTCTGACTATAAATTTATTAAAGTAATTCAAATATCTTGTCAGGTTTCAGCTGGAAAATCAGTAAATATTTCTGGCAGTACTGAACAACTCCATTAATTTTAATTTATAGTTTCCCCTTTACTGTTTAAGGTAATAGACTTAGCAGATTAGTAGAAAATCCCTCAGAGTCCAGTTAACTTTGGGAGGAATCCTTGTGGGAGTATTTGAGTTGATTTTGATGAATTTTCATTGAACCTTTGAGGACAACATCTTATCCAATCTCCCAATTGATTACAATTGACATATCAATTTCTGGGGCAGTGTTTTGATGATGAATCCCTAGGAGAGTGTAAAAGAGGAGACCCAGGTGTTATTCTGGGTCTGTGGCTTTGGAGCTGTGGCAGCTGCAAAGCTATTAGCTTGGCAGATTTCTGTTTGAAATTTTGTTCCAGAATCCTTTCAAAATGCTCAGCAATAGTTACAAGTTCAAGCAGGTTAATGGCCTCCTATCTCAGTTTCTGTCTTTTTAATCCACTAATTTCAGGAGATAATCCATTCACAAGTGGGCAGCTAGAACAGGTTGGGTGACCTTAGTATCTGTATGGAACTCCAAATGCCTTAAAAAGAGAGCTTCCCAGTGGGCTTTAAAGTCTGCCACAGATTCATCTTTCTTTTGTTTACATGATTGAATAACAGACCAGTCTGGGTGGGCAAGGAAGATTTTAGGAAAGGATGATGAGTACACAGGTGAAAAAGAAAAGAGGAGCCCTTGGGAGTCATATCAGTAGTCACATCAGTCCTTTCACCTTTTCTCTTAGATACCCCTAATGTCTTTAATTTTTCATTAGCTTTTGGTAATGACTCTTTTAATGAAGCTATTCTGGAATCTTAAAGCCTTTTATGAGCTTCTGCATACTGATTAAAGTAGGAATTCCATTCTATCTGTCCAATTTTGGATCTCTTTCTCTCAAGTGCATTTTCTTAAATGAGTGACAGGTCTAATGGAATGTTCCCCATAATGACCATTATAATTATAGATTGTTTTTAGTAACATCAGATATGCAGATTACATCACTCTTATGGCAAAAAGTGAAGAGGAACTAAAAAACCTCTTGATGAGAGTGAAAGAGGAGAGTGGAAAATGTTGGCTTAAAGCTCAACATTCAGAAAACGAAGATCATGGCATCTGGTCCCATCACTTCATGGGAAATAGATGGGGAAGCAGTGTAAACAGTGTCAGACTTTCTTTTTCTGGGCTCCAAAATCACTGCAGATGGTGACTTCAGCCATGAAATTAAAAGACGCTTACTCTTTGGAAGAAAAGTTATGACCAACCTAGATAGCATATTCAAAAGCAGAGACATTACTTTACCAACAAAGGTCCATCTAGTCAAGGCTATGGTTTTTCCAGTGGTCAGGTATAGATGAGAGAGCTGGACTGTGGAGAAAGCTGAGCGCCGAAGAATTGATGCTTTTGAACTGTGGTGTTGGAGAAGACTCTTGAGAGTCCCTTGGACTGCAAGGAGATCCAACCAGTCCATTCTAAAGGAGATCATCCCTGAGATTTCTTTGGAAGGAATGATGCTAAAGCTAAACTCCAGTACTTTGGCCACCTCATGCGAAGAGTGACTCATTGGAAAAGACTCTGATGCTGAGAGAGATTGGGGGCAGGAAGAGAAGGGGACGACAGAGGATGAGATGGCTGGATGGCATCACTGACTCAATGGACATGAGTCTGAGTGAACTCTGGGAGTTGGTGATGGACAGGGAGGCCTGGTGTGCTGCGATTCATGGGGGTGGCAAAGAGTCAGACATGACTGAGCAACTGGTCTGATCTGATCTGATGATCATCTTATTAAATATCTTAAACTTCCAAGACTATAGTTGTTAAACATAAAATGAGCAGATGTGCTGGAAGGTAGTACACTTAAGTTTTGGATATCAAGGATCTCATTTCTTTTAGCTAGACTTTTGTTTCTCTTAGAGTTAAATGAATACCTAGAAGGGATACCCATGGGATTGGGAATTATGGAGTGTTTTACAGTGTATCTTGTTGCACAGAAATTTTCTTGAAGTTAGTGGGTGACTAGTGTCCATCTAAACTGTTCCATGATTAACTTATCCTATCACAGGAGTCTTCTTGAGATGACAAGCACTCTAACAGCTTTTAAATGCCTACACTCATGCTCATCAATTTTTGTGACTTTTTGGCTTCCAGGATTTCCATAAGCAGTGTCCTTTACCTCATGCACATATTAACAGAAATCAGCAGTTAACCAGAAAAACTAGTGGCTGGGAAAAGGATTGAACTAAAAGCTTTTTAAGAATGAGACCTGTAGATTGACTTCTCACAAATGGAGAACTGAAGCTGCCACCAGAAGTTCCAAGAGTGGGATCTGGGGAAGGATTCCAAACAAATGAGGAACTACAGCAGTTTCCAATGCAGTGCCTAGGAATAGAATTAAGGGCTGAGGTTTCTCATCCAAGGAATTTTGGTCTTAAAAGCCCAAGAATTTGGCTTCAGGTAGAACTGACTGTCAGATCTGTTGGGCTCCAAGCAGAATTGTTACTTTCCCCTGTGGCTCAGCTGGTAAAGAAGTGGACTTCCCTTGTAGCTCAGCTGGTAAAGAATCTGCCTGCAATGTGGGAGACCTGGGTTCGATCCCCAGATGGGGAAGGTCCCCTGGAGAAGGAAAAGGCCCCCCACTCCAGTAGTCTGACTTGGAGAATTCTATGGACTGTATGGTCCATGGGGTCACAAAGAGTTGGACAGGACTGAGCAACTTTCACTAGCTGCTCTGCCCTGTAAGAAAGCCAATCAGACTGGGAGCCTGAACACAGAGAGGGGAGTGCAAATCAACAGGAATGAGAAAGTGACCAATGGCCCTTGGAACTGTAAGAAATGCTGTGAATTCAAAAGGATTTGTGGAGTGCCATCTCTGTGAATCTCATTTTCCCCAAATGCCACTAGAAGTTTGCCTCAGATCCCACTATAGCTACCAATTTGTTAAAAAATAAAGTTCAACAGAGTACATTTGAAGATCTAATTGGTTTTGCTCAATAATTCATGAATTAGGGAGCATTCCATCAGGTAAATAGAAGGACATGCACTCAGAGAGCTATTCAAATGAAAGGTTTTTATAAGCTGAAGGAAGGTGGAGTAAGTAGGTATTAGCAAAAGAAAATATTGTTTCAGGCTAGACCATCTTTGCAGGGAAGGAAATGGCAATGGTTCTTATCATGCAGATTACCACACTAGGGTTGATCAGAAAATTTTAGATTGATTATTTTAAAGGTCACATTTCTGGGAGGGGTTAGAACTGCAATGAAGTCTTGGTTTTCTGTCATGGGGGGCAAATGACTCCATTTGGGGCTTGCTGACAGACTTAAGATAGTATAAACAGAAATACATTTAACCCACAGATTTAGATGCTTATCAAAATCACTGAAAAGTGGGAGGAGAGGGCTGCATTTGGGGTCTCTGGGAACAATATCCACAAAGATCACAAGACAGGACTGATGCCTGGTGAAAGGTGGGGGATCAGGAGGTTCTTTGCTAAACGATTAAATCTAAGAACACATAGCTGGAAGTGTAAACCTTGAAACTAGACGAAAGGACCAGGAAGCCCTTGAAGCCATCCCCTCTTGACACTAGACACTAGTGCACTGCTGCAGAAAATGCTCATATTTCTATGATAATTTCAAGCAGTAGAGTAAACTAAGTGTAGTGTGGTCTACCTGGCCTACATGTTCACTCCCCTGCCTTTCAAAACTTTGGTGAATGCAATAAAAGAAGTGAGCCTAATTTGTCACCAGATTCTGGCTGCAAGGGAATCTGGGAAATGAAGTTTTTAGGCTTTCAGCCTCTACTGTAAAGGGAGTCATCCTAGCAGGAGTTAGAATAGATATGATGTGCCAATCAAATAAGCTAAATCCAACAAAAAGAATAAGTGACTGTGACATAACACAGAGTGAGTAAACAGTGAAGATCAGAGTACAACTCAGGCTGACTTGTTTGCAAAGTCTGACAATTAACCCCTGTACTACACTGCCTCTACAGAAAGATGCCCCGAATTCCCAAATATATGTTTTGAGAAACATTAATTGTAACAGGAAAAAGCATCCTAAAAAGGAATTGAAAATAGAAAAACTATTACCTGTTATCTTTCCTTGATTCAAGGTTATTAGCCTTATCACAGTAATTAATATATACATTTTTTGATGAAGATAAAGACATGCTTACTTACTTCATGTAAATTATGCCAAACCAGAGAATGTGGCTCCTTTGAAATCTTCTGTATTCAAATCTTACCTTGCTGTGAAGTGGAGGGAGACAGAGTCTTTTGATATTATTGTTATAATTTTGTAGCCTTCACAATCTATAATTTAGAAGTTTAAATATTTATTTCAGGAGATTTTATCAGATTCTCTTGATATCGTCAAGGTTCTGGGATAAGCATCTACAATTGTCAAAATGTATCTGACTTTGGTATACATGGTGTCCAGAGATGAGCTGGGCTTACAGCATTCCTCCACCAAAGGAAGTGTAGGGAAACAAAGATGCTAACAGCAGAGGCTACCCTCCTTCTCCCGACCAGTGGGAAGTGAGGTGACAGATTCTGCTACTGCTATCCCACCTGCCTCATGTTCTTTAAGATACGTATGTACCTTGCTGCTGCTGCTGCTAAGTCGCTTCAGTCGTGTCCGACTCTGTGCGACCCCATAGACGGAAGCCCACCAGGCTCCACTGTCCCTGGGATTCTCCAGGCAGGAGTACTGGAGTGGGTTGCCATTTCCTTCTCCAATGCATGAAAGTGAAAAGTGAAAGTGAAGTCGCTCAGTCGTGTCCGACTCTCAGCGACCCCATGGACTGGAGCCTACCAGGATCCTCCGTCCATAGGATTCTCCGGTTTTTATATACCTGTAAGGTTCACTAGGCAATTTTCTGAAACTGAGAACTTTTCCTTAGCCTTTAAAAAGATGTTGCTGTTACTGTTATTACCAACTTCGGTGACTTTTCTCTTACATTGGTAGGTCTGTGGAAAATTCAATAACTGTATTCAGTGTGTTCATGAGACCAGGGCATGTGGCTGATAGTCAGAATATCTGACTTCTCTACCCTTGACTTAATGTGTAAACTGGACTAAGTCACTCCACTTCTCTCAATCTCTTTCATCCTCAAAAAATAGAAGACACATCACTGGATAATATCTGAGTGAAATCAATATTAAAAAGAATCTCAAGACTCCAGTTTCACATATCTTCCTGGACTCCCTATTTTAGTAAAATAATAAAGAAGCTTGAAAAAGTCTTGTTACATAGCTTTCAATCACAGGGATAAGAATAGAAATTAATGTAGCATTTGCCATATTCATTAATGTTTTTCTTTCTGTGGTTTCTCCTTGCCAAAATGTTTTGTATTATGCTGCGAGGAAACTACTGTCTCCAGTAAGACAGGTAGCTTGAGTTTCTGAACAAAAGTGAAAGTGAAGTCATCCAGTCTTGTCCGACTCTTTGCGATCCCATGGACCATAGTCTACCAGGCTTTTCTGTCCATGGGATTTTCCAGGCAAGAGTACTGGAGTGGGTTGCCATTTCTTTCTCCAGGGCCTGACCCAGGGTTTGAACCCAGGTCTCCTGCATTGCAGGCAGACACTTTACCCTCTGAGCCACCAGGGAAGCCCTTCTAAAGAAAGAAGAGCAGTTATTTGAGAGGCAGAAGCTCAGAAATGTGCTTGAAGAAAATGCTATTTACATGTATGTGTGGAAACTATTGTGTTAAAAGAAAAAAAAAGAACAGAAAAATTCCCATTCCTAGTTGCTACTTTTTTTTTCACAATTGCAGTGGCAAGATAATAAACAGCCTGCCAAAAAGTGTGTAAACATACTCTTGTCTAGTCTCCTGAAACAGTCTCAATCAGTTCTGTTCAGTTCAGTTCAGTCGCTCAGTTGTGTCTGACTCTTTGCAACCCCGTGAATCACAGCACACCACAAATAGGGTCAATTATTCAATAACGATCTTTGCAGCCATGAAATTAAAAGATGTTTTCTCCTGTGAAGGGAAAGTATGACAAACCTAGACAGTGTATTCCCATGCAGGAGGAAATGGCAACCCACTCCAGTATTCCTGCCTAGAAAATCCCATGGACATAGGAGCCTGGTGGACTGCAGTCTATGGGGTCGCAAAGAGTCAGACATGACTGAGTGAGTGTCTAGCACACTTTGATACTTTGACAGACAGTGTATTAAAAAGCAGAGATATCACTTTGCCAACACAAGTCCATGTAGTCAAAGTTATGGTATTTCCAGTAATCATGTAAGATGTATAAGTGGACCATAAAGAAAACTGAACACTGAAAAGTGGAAGGTGTTGAATTGTGGTCTTGGAGAGGACTCTTGAGAGTCCCTTAGATTGCAAGGAGATGATCAATCTGCTGCTGCTGCTGCTGCTAAGTCGCTTCAGTCGTGTCCGACTCTGTGCGACCCCATAGACGGCAGCCCACCAGGCTCCTCCGTCCCCGGGATTCTCCAGGCAAGAACACTGGAGTGGGTTGCCATTTCCTTCTCCAAGGCAGGAAAGTGAAAAGTGAAAGTGAAGTCACTCAGTCGTGTCCGACTCTTAGTGACCCCATGGACTGCAGCCCACCAGGGTCCTCCGTCCACAGGATTTTCCAGGCAAGAGTACTGGGGTGGGGTGCCATTGCCTTCCCCGGATGATCAATCTAGTCAATCCTAAAAGAAACCAATCCTAAATACTCATTTGAAGGACTGATGCTGAAGCTGAAGCCCCAATTGTCTAGTCACCTGTTGTGAAGAGCCAACTCATTGGAAAAGACCTTGATGCTGGGAAAGACTGAAGGCAAAAGGAGAAGGGGGCCACAGAGAATGAGATGGTAGATAGCATCATACACTAAATTGACATTAATTTGAACAAAGTCTGGAACACAGTGGAGGACAGAGAAGCCTGGTGCTCTGCAGTCCATGGGGTCACAGAGAGTCAGACACAACTGAAGTGATTGAACACACATGCATTTGTTGAACAATGTAATCAAAATCTTTCTTACTTTTGGCTTGATTGCCAAGGACCTTTATTCTTTAAGAAGGTGACTATCCGAGGGAAAAATAGCAAAACGAGGTAACAGTAGAAAATTTCTCTCCTAAGATTTACATGGCAATTATATAAATTCATTCAGTTCTGTCTAAATTTGTCAATTGAACCAGAGTGCTTTATAGATTACTTGCAATGGATATGAACTTCTGAAATTCAGACTCCCCAAATTCAGGGGGTCAGTACGAATCTCTATTTTATCATGTTTCAGAGAAAAGCTAATTTCGGACTCTTTCAAATCAGTTGTAGCATTTTGCCTTCTTCTTGTGGCCCTGGGGTAGGATGTGGTCCTGAAAAAATAGTAACCTCTTTGACAAACTGATCTTCTAGTACAGGAGGTTTTCTTTCTCTTGCTTGCATCTGTTTTTTGATTTTGTTTATTCTTCTACACGTTGTTTAAAAGATCTTTCCACAAGGAGTACTTTTCTTTGGCCAAGGGTATTTCTCCCTTTTTCTTTACCCACTGTATTTTAGATTCACTGAAGCATAGAGTGGACGTTCTGTCTTGGTTATGTTTTTATTTTCCTATAGTTATATTTTCTTTGCCTACTTGTAGTATAAAACAGCCATCAATCATCTTTATCAAATCCACTTTTTTGTGTGGAGCCCTCTACCAAATAAGGAAGGGTGATTACTGACCTCTTTGAATTTATTTCAAAAGAGGCACTGCTACAAAAATAGTTCTTGGCATTATTCATATTTTCATCACTATTTCATCACTTTTTATCACTTTCTTTTCCCTGGTATTTTGCTCAGTCATGACCATATTTGTCAGTTTTTCCACTTGATTAATTCAGTGAGAGAGAGACCATCTTTGTTCTGTTTACCACTCTATCAGCCACCTTGTGCTAATTGATTTTGTATCCATTGTATCCCTTAAACATCAAAAGCAGCCTGTGTTTAGGAATCACTATCTTCCTTTTACAAACAGGAAAACTAAGCCTTCAAGATGTTAAGTATCATTTTTAAAACTCACACAGCTGGTAAGTAGGGAAGAATGATAATTGCTAAGAGATCTATGGTTCTCAGACATACTTTCCACAACATCTCTACAATATCTCACTGATGCTGGAGGTCTAAAAGTGGAAGAAAAATATGCTCTACATGTGATACAAGATTCTAGTTTATCTGTAATTCTGAATCTACCTTGTAGCATGAGAACTGACAAAACTTGTTTTGATAAAATAACAACAGAGATTAACAGCTTCCCACGCCCCTAGATGTGGTCCAAGCATCCAGGGTGTTCAGTTAAAGGTGTTATATAAATAGATAATCCCAGGTGGTGCAGTGGTAAAGAACCCACCTGTCAGTTCAAGACACACAAGAGATGTGGGTTCAATCCCTGGGTTGGGTAGATTCCCTGGAGAAGGAAATGGCAACCCATTCCGGTATTCTTGCCTGGAGAATCTGATGGGCTACAGTCCATGGGGTCACAAAGAGTTGGATTATATAGGTGACAATGTAATTTTTTAATTTTAATAGTTTTTATCTTGGTTTGTTTAATCCTTCTACCTAATTAGTTTCTTTTTTTTTTTTAATATCATAGTAATTTTTTTAAAATTATTATTATTTTTTTTAATTTTTCTTAACTTTACAATATTGTATTACTTTTACTATACATCGAGATGGATCCGCCACCAGAATACACGTGTTCCCCATCCTGAACCCTCCTCCCTCCCCCCTTCCCACACCATCCCTCCAGTTCATCCCAGTGCTCCAGTCCCAGGCATCTGTTATAGGGCATCGTACCTGGACTGACTCGTTTCAGATATGATATTATACATATTTCAATGCTATTCTCCCCAATCGTCCCACCCTCCCCCAGTCCCAGAGTCCAAAAGTCTGTTCTATACATCAGTGTCTCTTTTGCTGTCTCATAAGCGGGGTGATTGTTACCATCTTTCTAAACTCCATATATATGCGTTAGTATACTGTATTTGTGTTTTTCTTTCTGGCTTACTTCACTCTGTATAATAGGCTCCAGTTTCATCCACCTCATTAGAACTGATTCAAATGTATTCTTTTTAATGGCTGAGTAATACTCCATCGTGTATATGTACCACAGCTTGCTTATCCATTCCAAATATGCCACCGGACTTCATACTTCCCAGAGAACATTTGCTATTTATATTATTTAAATATATCCAAACTCATTATCACTGTAATGCCAACATAATGACATTAAAAGCTTTCATTCATGAAGTATTTACTCTGTGCCATCAATCAGTTGCTAAATATCTTCAAAAGTGAAAGTGAAGTCGCTCAGTCATGTCCGACTCTTTGCGACCCTATGGACTGTAGCCTATCAGGCTTCTCCATCCATGGGATTCTCAGCAAGACATTAAAACTTTAAATAACCCTATGGAACATTCTATACTATCATTATTCTCGTTTTTCAGATAAGGACACTGAGGCTTATAGAATTTTCTTCATATTCAAGACTCAACTCATGCGTCACCTACTTAGAGAGTTTTCTAATCACCCTGTATCAAATTGTATTTGGGTTTTCCTTGCCCCCACCATCTCATATTATATACCTTTACAAACAAAAACAAACATGTAGAACAGAGTAGTGGTACCTGAGTGCTGAAGAATTGATGCTTTTGAACTTTGGTGTTGGAGAAGACTCTTGAGAGTCCCTTGGACTGCAAGGAGATCAAACTAGTTAATCCTAAAGGATATCAGTCCTGAATATTCATTGGAAGGAGTGATGCTGAAGCTGAAACTCCAGTACTTTGGCTGCCTGATGCGAAGAGCTGACTCATTGGAAAAGACCCTGATGCTAGGAAAGGTTGAAGGCGGGAGGAGGAGAAGGGTACAACAGAGGATGATATGGTTGGATGGCATCACTGACTCAATGAACATAAGTTTGAGTAAGCTCCTGGAGTTGGTGATGGACAGGGAAGCCTGGTGTGTTGCAGTCCATGAGGTCGAAAAGAGCTGGACATTACTGAGCAACTGAACTGAACACTACTATTTTTAAAATAAGTAACAAATACATGAAATTACACATATATGCTTCTTTATATGTTATATATATATATATATATATATCACACACACACACACACATGTATATATATATGACAGCTTTTTGTTGCTATTCTGTTTTATCCAACTGCAACTAAAATCTATAATGCTGTGAACTTATTTTGTTACCACTGTATCTCTAATATCTGAAACAGCCTATAGCACAGACTTAACATTAGATAAATACTTGTTGCTGCTGCTGCTGTTGCTGCTGCTAAGTCACTTCAGTTGTGGCTGACTCTGTGCGACCCCATAGACGGCAGCCCACCAGGCTCCCCCGTCCCTGGGATTTTCCAGGCAAGAACACTGGAGTGGGTTGTCATTTCCTTCTCCAATGCATGAAAAGTGAAAGTGAAGTTGCTCAGTCGTGTCCGACTCCCAGCGACCCCATGGACTGCAGCCCACCAGACTCCTCCTTTCATGGGATTTTCCAGGCAACAGTGCTGGAGTGGGTTGCCATTGCCTTCTCCAAAATACTTGTTCAGATCAGATCAGATCAGATCAGTCGCTCAGTCGTGTCCGACTCTGCGACCCCATGAACCGCAGCACGCCAGGCCTCCCTGTCCATCACCAGCTCCCGGAGGTCACTCAGACTCGCATCCATCGAGTCAGTGATGCCATCCAGCCATCTCGTCCTCTGTCGTCCCCTTCTCCTCCTGCCCTCAATCCCTCCCAGCATCAGAGTCTTCTCCAATGAGTCAGCTCTTCGCATGAGGTGGCCAAAATACTGGAGTTTCAGCTTCAGCATCATTCCTTCTAAAGAAATTCCAGGATTGATCTCCTTCAGAATGGACTGGTTGGATCTTCTTGCAGTCCAAGGGACTCTCAAGAGTCTTCTCCAACACCACAGTTCAAAAGCGTCAATTCTTCGGCGCTCAGCCTTCTTCACAGTCCAGCTCTCACATCCATACATGACCACAGGAAAGACCATAGCCTTGACTAGGCGAACCTTTGTTGGTAAAGTAATGTCTCTGCTTTTGAATATGCTAGTTAATGAATAAATAAATTAATGAGACAATTGATTTAGAAACAATGTTTAGAGCTGAGAAGAAGACCAAGGTCTTTTTACTTCTAGTTCAATTTTCTTTGAACTATTAATATATTATACAAGGTTATACAAGAAAATTGAGTTTACAAAGTTTGGTAATAGAAATGCTGAGTTTTGTTTTTATTTTATTTATAGCTATATAGTTTCCCTAAATTGTACTAGGTTAATGTGATTGAAAGCAGAAATTTTTAATCTGCTTGAAGAGCAATCTCTTCAAAGAACTGTGTGTGGTTTGGTGCTTTTATGCATAATTCAATTATATTTGTTTATGAGAGCAGGAATCCTAATTGAACAATAAGATAGTGGCACAAAGTTTGAATTACTGTACTATTCAGAATATTTTTAATTTCTTTTAAAATTGCCTAGACTTCACATTTTTACTCTCTTTGATTAGTTGGTAACAGTAAAGCCTTACTCTGTCTACATAGATTCCTTTGATATGGCTTGCCATCTTTGAGTCAGAAAATTGACTTTTTATGAAAACTCTTGGCTCACTTTGCTACAAATTAGAAGAACTCAAGGAATGAGAGCTCAAGAACTGAATTTGTATTAGGATGACTTTTAAAAGTACAAGTCAATTATCAAAGAAATTTGCAAAGGTGGAATCATTTCATTTGGGAATCTGCCAGGTGGGGTCCTAATGACTACATCTGATTAACTTGGCCACTTTACTCTTCCAGAAACCTGTATTGTAGATGGCTGAGTCTGGGGACCAAGTTGTAGCAAGGATTTGTGCAGCAAAGCTGCATATATTTTACATGAAATTTATTAGAAATTGATGCCAAATGTTGGTATCATGTTGTAAATTCCAGTTTGAAACACTGGATTTGCAAAGCATCTGCCATATGCACTGTTTTTGCTTCAACTGGACTTCATTTTATTTTAAAATTCTTGTTGCAGGACTTGCTTGGTGGTCCAGTGGTTAAGAATCTGCCTGCCAATTCAGGGGACACGGGTCCAATCCCTGGTGCAGAAAGATCCCACATACCTCAGGGCAACTGAGCCTGTGAGCCACAATTACTGAGCCTAAGCATTCTAGAGTCCATGTGGTCCCCAAGAGAAGCCATGGCAATGAGAAGCCTGAGTCCCGTAATGAAGAGTAGCCCCAGCTTGCTGCAACTAGAAAAACCCACTTGCAGCAGCAAGACCCAGCCTAGCCATAAATAAATAAATAAACAAAAAATTAAAAATAAATTCTTTTTGGGTAGATGCGAGAGTCTTGGCAGGATTTCTCAGATCAGATCAGTCGCTCAGTCGTGTCCAACTATTTGCAACCCCATGAATCGCAGCACGCCAGGCCTCCCTGTCCATCATCAACTCCTGGAGGTCACTGAGACTCACATTCATCGAGTCAGTGATGCCATCCAGCCATCTCATCCTCTGTCGTCCCCTTCTCCTCCTGCCTCCAATCTCTCCCAGCATCAGAATCTTCTCCAATGAGTCAACTCTTCCCATGAGGTGGCCAAAATACTGGAGTTTCAGCTTTAGCATCATTCCGTCCAAAGAAATCCCAGGGCTGATCTCCTTCAGAATGGACTGGTTGGATCTCTTTGCAGTCCAAGGGACTCTCAAGAGTCTTCTCCAACACCACAGTTCAAAAGCATCAATTCTTCGGTGCTAAGCCTTCTTCACAGTCCAGCTCTCACATCCATACTTGACCATAGGAAAAACCATAGCCTTGACTAGGCGAACCTTTGTTGGCAAAGTAATGTCTCTGCTTTTGAATATGCTCTCTAGGTTGGTCATAACTTTCTTTCCAAGGAGTAAGCGTCTTTTAATTTCATGGCTGCAGTCACCATCTGCAGTGATTTTGGAGCCCAGAAATCTCAAGTCTGACACTGTTTCCACTGTTTCCCCATCTATTTCCCATGTAGTGATGGGACTGCATGCCATGATCTTTGTTTTCTGAATGTTGAGCTTTAAGCCAACCCTTTCACTCTCCACTTTCACTTTCATCAAGAGGCTTTTTAGTTACTCTTCACTTTCTGCCATAAGGGTGGTATCATCTGCATATCTGAGGTTATTGATATTTCTCCCAGCCATCTTGATTCCAACTTGTGTTTCTTCCAGTCCGGTGTTTCTCATTATGTACTCTGCATATAAGTTAAATAAGTAGGTTGACAATATACAGCCTTGATGTACTCCTTTTCCTATTTGGAACCAGTCTGTTGTTCCATGTCCAGTTCTAACTGTTGCTTCCTGACCTGTATAAAGATTTCTCAAGAGGCAGATCAGGTGGTCTGGTATTCCCATCTCTTTCAGAATTTTCCACGGTTTATTGTGATCCATACAGTCAAAGGCTTTGGCATAGTCAATAAAGCAGAGATAGATGTTTTTCTGGAACTCTTTGCTTTTTCCAATGATCCAGCAGATGTTGGCAATTTGATCTCTGGTTCCTCTGCCTTTTCTAAAACCAGCTTGAACATCAGGAAGTTCACGGTTCACATATTGCTGAAGCCTGGCTTGGAGAATTTTGAGCATTACTTTACTAGCGTGTGAGATGAGTGCAATTGTGTGGTAGTTTGAGCATTCTTTGGCATTGCCTTTCTTTGGGAGTGGAATGAAAACTGACCTTTCCCAATCCTGTGGCCACTGCTGAGTTTTCCAAATTTGCTGGCATATTGAGTGTAGCACTTTCACAGCATCATCTTTCAGGATTTGGAATAGCTCAACTGGAATTCCATCACCTCCACTAGCTTTGTTCGTAGTGATGCTTTCTAAGGCCCACTTGACTTCACATTCCAGGATGTCTGGCTCTCGGTCAGTGATCACACCATAGTGATTATCTGGGTCATGGAGATCTTTTTTGTACAGTTCTTCTGTGTATTCTTGCCACCTCTTCTTAATATCTTCTGCTTCTGTTACCCCCGGTGCATACCATTTCTGTCCTTTATTGAGCCCATCTTTGCATGAAATGTTCCTTTGGTATCTCTGATTTTCTTGAAGAGATCCCTAGTCTTTCCCATTCTGTTGTTTTCCTCTATTTCTTTGCACTGATCACTGAAGAAGGGTTTCTTATCTCTTCTTGCTCTTCTTTGGAACTGTGCATTAAGATGCTTATATCTTTCCTTTTCTCCTTTGCTTTTCACTTCTCTTCTTTTCACAGTTATTTGTAAGGCCTCCCCAGACAGCCATTTTGCTTTTTTGCATTTCTTTCCCATGGGGATGGTCTTGATTCCTGTCTCCTAATGTCACGAACCTCAGTCCATAGTTCATCAGGCACTCTATCTATCAGATCTAGGCCCTTAAATCTATTTTTTCACTTCCATTGTATAATCATAAGGGATTTGATAAATCATAAAGGATTTCTCAGCAGGTGGATTTTATCACATGATCTTAAGGTTCTCATCTGACTACATGATTTTTCCTAAATGAGAATACATACACAGAGAATACCACACATACTACCAAGTTTGGCATTTAACTGTCTCACACCAGAAATGAAGAAGCATATGTTTTCAGAATTAAATTTTTAGGAAAAGTGTAATGCGTTGGGTGCTCAATCTGGGAGTTGGCATATGTCTGTGTGATCTCAGAACTGAGTTGAACCTGGGGGGCAGCAGGTGGGGCAGAGGTATTTTCTAAGGATGGAATGTGGCAGCAAAAACATGACTGTGGACCATAGTTACTATTAAAAGAGCTGATTCAGGGACTCAAATTCAGAGTGTTAACTAAAAATTATCCTGGCATTTGTTAAAGATGGTAAGAAAGCCTATATTCAAGGACTACTTCAATGGTGTTTTGCAGTAGAGCAGAGGAATTGGACTCAACTGTGAATACAAGGAAAAATGGAAACTTATAGCCAAGGAGCATGTAGGACATATGTGCATGGAAAAATACTAAAGGGAAAGATCAGAAGTTAAGGAGGGGGGATTCTGGGTATTTAAACTGACTGGACAGGATTCTTGCTGAAGGCAGGTCAGGGTGATCAGATATCACTGGGGGAATGACAAGAATGAGTGATTTGATCAAACATTGGGGATGATCATGTATACAGGGTGGAGGAGCCTCTCTAAATTGATTTAGCATGATTCTTGCTCTCTCTTGCAGACAAGGCCCAGGCATAGGGCCAGATCAAAAAATTGTCCAGAGGAACCTGCCCAAAGTTTGGTTAAGGAAAGAGTCTTCATCAAGGATAAGGCTATAAGTATGCAAAGACAAGAAGAAAACGGTTTACACAGCGGAGGTCTGCATCCAGGGACATCAAAGAATTAGCAGTGAAGGGTGGCTCAGGACAAGACTCCATGCAGAGTGGTCAATGGAGTTTCCTTTATATGCTGATGTCCAAGATCATGAGGAGGGTAGTTAGGACAACTTGGAAGAGGAGGAGAGGCCTGAGCATAGTGATCAGTTCTTTGTTCCCTAAAATGAGGGCTCCCTAAAGCTAGCATCATAATAAAAATGAAAGCAATTAGTGAAAAAACCTGTTATTCTCAAATACGAAGCTTTTGATATCTTATCAGCTATCATCAGCCTTCTCTAGATTTTTTCATCAGCTTTTCAAAGCTATGATAGATGTGTTTTGTGGTAACACTCCCAAATCTTTCTTGAAGTCTATTCCCTTTCTAAGGGTTAAAAAGATGATCATTAATGTCCTAATATTAACTAAATTCAAGCAGTTTTTAAATGAAACTTTTCTAGGTCTTTTTATATACTTTATCTTACTTTATCTTGCAACAGTCATAAATGGTATGTGTGTGTGAGTGTTTGCATGTGTGTCCACTAATGTTCTTTCAGGTTGAGAAACAAAAGCAGAGAGATGAACTGACTTGGTCAAGGGAAGTAGCAGGGCGCTTAGAAGAAGCAGACATGGACTTAAACATGAGGTTTCCAAATCCAAATCCTGGACCTTAAAACAATATTTATATTGGAACATTAAACATATTAAGAAAACATGTATGACTTTCTTGTACAACCCTAAAGGAATCACTATAGAACCATACACCCAGTCAGAATGCTGTGTCCAAAATTCCACAGGCAAGAATCTGGGCCTCACACTGGTGGGCAAACTAGTAGTGCTGGGTAGCCATGCCCATCCACAGGGGAGAGCGGGGGATCTTCCCAACCCAGACACTGATTACTTTGACTCTGGGACTGGGAGAGGGTGGGACGATTGGGGAGTAGGATTGAAATGGGGGGGGGGGGGGGGGGGGGGGGGGGGGGGGGGGGGGGGCGGAACCCCCCTCCCACCCAGGGATTGAACTGGGTCTTCTGCATTGCAGCTGGATTTGGAAGATGTTATATGTTTTTTTTTTCTTGTGTTAAAATTGTGTCATCAAAAAATAGAGAGGGCTTCCATAAATTTCAGACCTCCTTTCTCAAAAGATAATATACAGAATTGCTTGTTTGATGCTTGCTAAGAACCAAAATACACTCCTGTTAGTGCCGGTCTAGTCATCAAATGATGGAAATATCAGATCAGATCAGATCAGTCGCTCAGTCGTGTCCGACTCTCTGCGACACCATGAACTGCAGCACGCCAGGCCTCCCTATCCATCACCAGCTCTCGGAGGTCACCCAGACTCACATTCATCGAGTCAGTGATGTCATCCAGCCATCTCATCCTCTGTCGTCCCCTTCTCCTCCTGCCCTCCAATCCCTCCCAGCATCAGAGTCTTCTCCAATGAGTCAACTCTTCGCATGAGGTGGCCAAAATACTGGAGTTTCAGCTTGAGCATCATTCCTTCCAAAGAAATCCCAGGGCTGATCTCCTTCAGAATGGACCAGTTGGATCTCCTTGCAGTCCAAGGGACTCTCAAGAGTCTTCTCCAACACCACAGTTCAAAAGCATCAATTCTTTGGTGCTCAGCCTTCTTCACAGTCCAGCTCTCACATCCATACATGACCACAGGAAAGACCATAGCCTTGACTAGGCGAACCTTTGTTGGCAAAGTGATGTCTCTGCTTTTGAATATGCTATCTAGGTTGGCCATAACCTTCCTTCCAAGGAGTAAGCGTCTTTTAATTTCATGGCTCCAGTCACCATCTGCAGTGATTTTGGAGCCCAGAAAAAGAAAGTCTGACACTGTTTCCACTGTTTCTCCATCTATTTCCCATGTAGTGATGGGACCAGATGCCATGATCTTCGTTTTCTGAATGTTGAGCTTTAAGCCAACCTTTTCACTCTCCACTTTCACTCACATCAAGAGGCTTTTTAGTTCCTCTTCACTTTCTTCCATAAGGGTGGTGTTGTCTGCATATCTGAGGTTATTGATATTTCTCCCAGCAGTCTTGATTCCAGCTTGTGTTTCTTCCAGTCCAGCATTTCTCATGATGTACTCTGCATATAAGTTAAATAAACATGGTGACAATATACAGCCTTGATGTACTCCTTTTCCTATTTGGAACCAGTCTGTTGTTCCATGACCAGTTCTAACTGTTGCTTCCTGACCTGCATATAGATTTCTCAAGAGGCAGATCAGGTGGTCTGGTATTCCCATCTCTCTCAGAATTTTCCTCAGTTTATTGTGATCTACACAGTCAAAGGCTTCAGCATAGTCAATAAAGCAGAAATATATGTTTTTCTGGAACTCTCTTGCTTTTTCCATGATCCAGCAGATGTTGGCAATTTGATCTCTGGTTCCTCTGCCTTTTCTAAAACCAGCTTGAACATCAGGAAGTTCACGGTTCACATATTGCTGAAGCCTGGCTAATGCATCCAATTTTGCACAAGTATTTTCATCAAGCCACATGGAGCCTCTGAGAGGCCCGGTACCCACAAATTCACTAAGGGTCAGTTTTTGTCATTTTAGGTGGTCAGGGCCCAGGCTTAAGAAGCCATGTTGAAAGGCACAGCTCTTGGGAGGACCAGTGGACTTTCTTCTGCTCTAGAGTCAATGCACCTTCCTGCCTGCTATACTAGTGACTGAAAGGCAAACTACAGCAGAGAACTCTGTCTGATGGATTGATGGGCTGGTTCATTTACTCATGGACAGTCTACTTCACACTTCACAAACTATTGACAATTCTAAGAGGAGAGACAATGTGGTCCTCTTTTCAAACAATTTATTACTTCTTGTTTGGTGGTATGGAAATGCTTGCAATATCATGAACTAAACAGAAGCCAGAAGTGCCTGGTACACAGAACAACAGAATGTAGGAGAGCAGCATGGACACCATAATTAGAGCATAGACTCTAGGATTGAACTGGCCAATGTCCGAATGCTACATGTACGACTTACAAGCTGTGTGACATGAGCCAAGATATTCCACCTCAGGATCTCAGCCTGGTGCTCTTTGATGAGCTAGAGGGTGGGATGGGTGATTAGATGGGAGGTTCAAGCAGGAGGGGATATATGTAAACTTGTGCTTGATTCATGTTTGTGTACGGCAGAAACCAACACAATGCTGTAAAGAAATTATCCTTCTATTAAAAATAAATTTAAAAAAGATATTCCATCCTCTTTTGACTCAGTTTCCTCATCTGGAAAATGAGCATGAACTTACAGTGGTATGGCTAGTTTGAAAATTAAATAGGTTAACATTTTTAAACAGCTTGGCATTTAAGCACTGAAAAAGGTTTTGTTAAAGAAATAAAATTAGGTATCTTGAAAGGCAGGAAATAAAAATGGAAAAGTGATCAAAATGAACACTGTGGAGTATTTGTGGATGCCAGGGACTCTATAACCTTTGACTTTTAATTGTCACAGTGACATGAGTCACTAGGTTTATCATCTCCATAATGCAGAGTCCTTCAACCTCAACATAACTGACATTTAAGAATGGATAATTCTTTATAGTGGGGAGCTGTCCTGTGTATTGCATTATATTTAGTAATATCCTTGGTTTCTGAGAGTCCCTTGGACTGCAAGAAGATCCAACCAGTCCATTCTGAAGGAGATCAGTCCTGGAATTTCTTTAGAAGGAATGATGCTAAAGCTGAAACTTCAGTATTTTGGCCACCTCATGCGAAGAGTTGACTCATTGGAGAAGACTCTGATGCTGGGAGGGATTGAGGGCAGGAGGAGAAGGGGACGCCAGAGGATGAGATGGCTGGATGGCATCACTGACTCGATGGATGTGAGTCTGAGTGACCTCCGGGAGCTGGTGATGGACAGGGAGGCCTGGCGTGCTGCGGTTCATGGGGTCGCAAAGAGTCGGACACGACTGAGCGACCGATCTGATCTGATCTGATTGGTTTCTGTTCACTTGATCCCAGTGGCATCCTTCTCTTGTTTGTAAAAATAAAACATGTCTGTACAATTGACAAATGTCCTTTGGGATACAAAATCACCCTCGATTGAGAATCAATTACTGCTAAAAATCAGGAAAATGAGGCTGAGAGAGGTTAAGCAGTTTTTCCAAGTCACACAGTGAATTACTGTAAATCAACAATGGGAAATTAGTCTGTATGACCCATGAAAAGACAAGGATATAATGAATAATGTTCTGTAAAGATGAGAGAATAATGAATAAATTTTAAGGAAGTTTCCAGTATTGGGTTATGAAATCCATTCTGTAGTGACTAACCTGATTTTTCTTTGGGCAATAGAATTAACTTGATCAGGTGTATGTTTTATGTAGAACATGACACATAGATTGAGGGAATGAAGAACTAAAAAGTGAGAAGTTATGCAATTATCCAGATGTGGCATTTGAACTCAGGCTATGTAGAACAAAAGAAACAATGAATAAAACCATTGCAGAGTACAATTTGTTGAAATTCTTCATCACTGTATTCAGGCTATGTGAAGGATTCCATACACCCTTCTGATTTTACTTTTGGTACCCTTGCCACAAGATAAAGATGCATGCTTAGTCGCTCAGTCGAGTCTGATTCTTTGCGATCCTTTGGACTCTAGCCTGCCAGACTCCTCTGTCCATGGGATTCTCCAGGCAAGAATACTGGAGTGGGTTGCCATTTCCTTCTCCAGGGGATCTTCCCGACCCAAGGATGGAACAGAAACTGTTATTTAACTTCATACTTTAGAGATGTGGCTCAAGTCCTGACAGATTAATTAAAAGCACACAGAGTCATACAGATAGTCATTGGTTCTTCATCTTTCATTTTAATCCCTGGAACACCGTGTCTCCTTACACTTCCTTCTAATCTAAATGATCTCCTGTTACTGACTGCAAGAAAATGGATATTTACAAAGCTAATCAATACCAGTTTAATGTATCTGCTTCAATCCACTTTACTTAATAGCATGGCACAATCCTAAATAGCCTTTTCAAACAGGAGAAATGCAGATCTTCACAACTGTAACTCTGATATAAATCCCTTCTTCCTCTTTCCATTTATCTTCTTTCCTTCCCTCCCTCTCTCATCATTTCTTTTCCTCTCTCTCTTCTTTCAGTATGATACAAATTTTACAAAGTACATTGAAGTTAATAATCATTATAATAGGATCAACAAAACAACTAACATTTATTAATATTTTGCCATGTGGCTGGCACAATTTTAAGCTTCATGCATTTTTAGCTCATTTAATCTTCACCACAGTTTTATAAGGAGGATATAATTCTTATCCCCATTATACAGATGAAAAGCCGGGCATACTTACTTCCCAGCATTATCAGAGTCAGATAAGCTAGTAGATGCACTAGCAAACTGCAAGACACGACAGATTTGAGCTGTTGTTATTAATTCACTTTTCTGACTTCATTATCTAACAAAGTGAAATCTGACAACTCTACTTAACCTAGACCCTTAAAACCTACAAACGATAATTGGAATGGAGAGCAGATGCTTACTATTTAACAAGGCTTGTTCTAACAAACAACAGAAGCTCTATGGTTCCTATTTACTTAGTTGAAAATGAATTTTGGTTCACTTTAAATCAGGTCAGGCATAATTAGGATTAAGGACTAACTGGACTTGAAAAATGATTGAACATAAGTGTCATCTATCTGGCCAATATACTTGTATTAAAAGAATTAACATGAATGACTCAAAGGCACTGACCTGGTGCATTTGATTTCTGTTCTCTGTTCAAAATATTGAGGGATGGACTTAGTGAGAAATAGACTTTCCACTAGAAGCTAATTTTGTTTTTCTACCAGACTTTATCACAGCTATTAAGACTAAGTACCGAAATCGAGCTAAGAGGAATATACTATGATGTTGTGGAAATCTGATTTTCTCTTAAAACTTTAATATACGTCACCAGCCCACACACACTGTTATGGTGTGACTTCTTTTCTGTTATGATCCCTACTCAGTTTTCATGAAAGGGCTTCCCTGGTAGTTCAGCTGGTAAAGAATCTGCCTGCAATGCAGGAGACCTGGGCTTTTGATCCCTGGATTGGGAAGATCCCCCAGGGGAGGGCATGGCAACTTGTTGGGGGCCAGCGTGAGGACCTCGGCCCATGGCAAAGGTCATGAGGAAGGAGGCTCGACATACGCAAATGTGAGATCTAGCCTCAGGAGTCCCCCTGGAAATCCTCGAGCATCTATCCCCATAACCAGAGCCTGCCTACTTTACTACTTTGTGCTCTCACCTACACCTCTGACTTTACGGGAGACTGTCCCCCACTACCTCTCTCTGAAAAAAGAGTTAACTTACAGCTCCAGTTAATAAAATTCCTGGGCGTGACAAGAGTGTTTTAACCTACAAACTCCTCTGAAGTTTCTCTAGCCCGCCTGACAGGCTTGTCAGGCCACATGTGATTGCTCACAGCCTCCCAACCGTGAGAGGCACTAGATGCTTTAAATCTTCTAAAAACAGGTTCTTTAGAGAAGTTAGAAAACTATTAGTATAAGTATAGTCGGCTGATTAGAAATTGTATTGGTGAAGGGTTTTTCATTTGTTGAGTCAATGTTTGCTGCTAAGTCTCCACATTCCCTGCCCTTACACACATTAATGAATATATAGAAGAAATAAGTATTAACCTTTGATATTAATCACATTAGACCTTAGGCTAAGTAAATTCTTTCCTTGATTAAAACCCACTACACCCTCACCCTATAGGAATGTAACTTTATCTGGTACCTTCGGAAGGTGGAGTCTGTTTTAAGAATAATCATCCCTCGAGAAATAAATGTTCTGGTTGACTGACTGCTGTCACAAGGAGAGGGTCATAAATTGTCAGCAGGTCCCCTGGCCAGAAGATGATGTAACACCCCTAAGACCTCTGTATACATTTGTATGAAGCACCTGACTTTAATAAAAGTCAGGACCGCTGACCCCGTGTGACTTTTGTATAATATCTCAGTGTATAAAAGTAGACCATGGAAAATAAAGAATTGGGATCGGTTCCTCGAAAGACTGGTCTCCTCATGTCGCACTCTCTCTCAAACTCTGGCTGAGTCTCCATCTGGAGCGTGGAACCCACCAAGCTTGCTAATCATGCCTGGGCTTCTAAGATCTGACCGGGGAGGTCTCAGTGTCTCCTCTCCTTCGGGAGAACGGAAGGACACCTGCGGCCTACGCAAGTGGTGCAAACTTCTTGTCTTGAAGTTTTATTGGTCTCCCACGTAAACCAAGCTACTCAGCCTCTTTTCTCCACTGAATTTTCCTACTGAGCTATCCTCATTCCATTATTCTTTATATCTCTAATTACTATCTAATCAAAACTATTGTATCCTGATCCTCGCCGACACCGTTCCCACTTCAAACTCCCTGGATCAGCCGGGGCTGGACCTCGGCAGCAACTCACTCCAGTATTCTTACCTGAAGAAACCCCATGAACAGAGGAGCCTGGTGAGCCATAGTCCATGGGGTTTCAAAGAGTCGAACATGACTGAGGGACTAAGCATAGAACACCACAAGCTATGTTAAGTTATTCAAGATGGATTCACAGTGGCCAAGGTGAACCCCACGATAGTTGCTTTCATGGGTGTGATATAGGACTGCAAGTGTCTCTGTGTGATAAATAAGACTTTATTAGAACAAAATGAGCAATTATGTGCTTCCCAGATGGCCCAGTGTTAAAGAATCTGCCTGCCAATGCAGGAGATGTAAAAGAAGCAGGTTTGATCCCTGGATCAGGAAATCCAGATCCCCTGGAGAAGGAAATGGCTACCCAGTCCAGTATTCTTGCCTGGAAAATTCCATGGGCAGAGGAGACTACTGGGGCTAGAGTCCATGGGGTTGTAAGAGTCTGGCAAGACTGAATGAATACTCATACACACACAGAAGGAGCAAATGACAGAGATAAGACTTCCTAACTATTATGATAGAGACGATCTTTCTAACCAAGGGTGTAACCATTAGGGAATACTAGCAGATTCCTTAAGATGAGACCACTGAGCCAAGCCACTTGAAGGCTCCTTGTGGGAGGCCCTGACTTCATGCTACTGGGAGCTGCTCTAGTCAGCACTTTCAGAAGCCTTTTATTGGAGCAGAAGGTGACTTTCTGCTCAGATTCATTTCAAGATCTGCTGCCAACTGAAATCACTGCTCATCCTGAGATACCCCTTGCCTGAACTTCTCCCTGGAGTAGTTTCTTACCTCCTTTTCTAATTTCCCCACTCGGATTAACATATGTTGTGTGCTGATCGTGTGCAACATACTGAGTGATTTGTGAATTGATTAGCTACTTTTCATGTATTTCCCATCTGCGATCTTTACCTGAGTTTACCTCTGGGCCCTGTGATGAAACACACAAGCTATATCTCATCTCTTTCACCACATTGTCATAAGTATCTTCTCTAAACGGATTTCTTTTCCACTGTATCCAAGTTGAAATGTTCATATAAGTGGTTCCATCAACTACCAAAGAATGTCTGGTGGTCAGATACAGTGGCATCATGTTGGGCTTCATCCTTTTAACTCTTCCTCACCACTTTTCCTTGAACTTGCTTCACTTTTCTCTTCTTCACTCCTGAATTTCTGCTTTCTCAGAATATTCAGCTTAGAGTGTTCATCTCAGCCTTTTCTCTTTTCTGTCTCCTCCTCTTCTCTTCGTCCTACTTGCCTCTTCGTTTCTCTCTCTTACTCTTACTCTCTTACTCTCCCCAACACTCCTGTCTCTTTCTCTTTTATTATTTCCTGTGGCCTCAAATGATACATTTGTCTAGATGATGCTTGAACTCAAATGCTTTATGGCTTTATAAATGTTCTCATAATCCTCAAAATAGTGGCAGTCTCCCTTTCTGAGATAAATTATACTTTGATGTCTCTGGTTGTGATTAAAAAGATATTTCAGGCCATCCATAGACCAAATCCAGTGAGATATGGTCTCACTTTCCTTTAATGCTCATGAAACAATGCCAAGAAATACTTATTCAGTTCTTTGTCCAAGGTTGGATTTATCAATATTCTGAGAAGTCCAGCCAGAGCTAGCTGAGTGAAAAAACTGCATAGAGAAGGGTTCTTGCTGGTTGCCAAGCACCTATGAGCAACTCTTTCATCAAGAAAGAAGGATTTGTTCTGACTCTTTTCATTATCCTTCTTGTGAAGAAATTAGGCAACATCCAAGCATAATTTTGTTTGGCTTTATTCAATATTCAAAGGGACATATTTTCCTACAAGTTATTTATTTAGGCATAAATATTCAAAGATAAATACACATGATTTCTAAGTAAAATGACTTTTTAGTAGGAAATTTGCAGATGTTGTGTGATCTCTTAATGTGAGAAAAGTGGCCTACATCCTTGGAAAGGGCAATCACTTTACTGACAATCTCTTACTTAAGAGCAACAGAAAATAGTCACTATTGTTAGTTCAGTTTGCTTTCAAAGCAAAGGAAAAATTGCTACTTGGTGGCATAATGCAGAGGATTCTCCCAGAATTGTCCTCTAACACTATCAGGTTTGAGCTCCATGTGTATTTCCAGTCTTTTAGGCAACAACAAAGAGATGGCAGGCAGACTTTTCAACCAAGTTACAGACAAAATTAAATTTACTAATTAAATTGCAAAATCTGCTCAATGGCCATATTTCCAGGTTCAAATTATATAGTCAACATCAAGCTAACCCTTCAAGCTACAACACTCAAAGTTGATTTTTTTCTTCTCTTTCTTCTTTACCCTACATAAGCAATCGGTTCCAAAATCCTGCTGTCAGGCATTATTTATTGAACATTAAGTACATGAACATTACCAAGACCTCCACCCCTTTTTCTATTATCTTCACCACTGCCTTAGTTAGCTCTCTTGTGAACTTATTGCTGCAGTCACCTCACTAGCATTCTGGCATTCAGTTTCTCAGCTTCCAATTTTATCTTTCCTCTCTTCTCTCCTTCCTTTCTACATCTCTAGGCTTAGCTCTTCCTATTGCTTCCTTGAATATTTTATTGAACTTTTATATTTTCTAGCCCTTTAAACACTTTGTTCTTCCTTCTCCCCAACTCTTGCTTATATTTCATACTGTAATGTAGATGCTGCTTTATTTCTTACTAATTATTCTTCACTAACCACTCTCCTGAAAAATCAAAAATAAAATAAATATGAAAATACATAACAGCTGAGTTAGGAAATTTCCCTAATGTGCTCAAAGACCTTTCTCCTTCCCCACCATAGTACTCATCCCATATAGCAATGTCATTGCTCAGTGACACATGCATCATTTCCTTTTTCTTCCATAAGCACCTGTCCATTCACCCTGTTATGCCACTCACCATAAATATGCATCAGTCTGCTCACTACCCAGATGTTCCATGGCTATTCATAACTCTGTGACTTTAATCTTTCTCCTGGTTCAATATTAAATATACACCAATAAATTATTTTTATTCATTCACTTAATAAATACTTATGATTTGTTAATTGGATGTATGTTAGCTATTGTGTTAATGCTGTGGGTTCACACATCATAGTGCACCTTCTTCTGGATCTTATTCTCATTATTTTGAACTTTTATTCCTAGACTGTGGTGTTCAGCTCACATCCGCGAAATCTTTCCTGGTAACACCATCACATTTAACACTCCCTCTCCTCCCCCACCTCCATAAGTTGCTTCAGTTGTATCTGACCCTGTGTGACCCTATATACTGGAGGCCACCAGGCTCCTCTGTCCATGGGATTCTCCAGGCAAGGATACTGGAGTGTGTTGCCATGCCCTCCTCCAGTGGAATCTTCCCAACTCAGGGATAGAACCCACGTCTTTTATGTCTCCTGCATTAGCAGGTGGATTCTTTATCATTAGCACCACCTGGGAAGCCTCCTACTCCTCAACCTCTCCCATATTCACAATTCTACTTACTACTTATTCATTCTGCTTTCTATTTGTGGTCAGTTGCTTACATAAATCTGTCTCTGTTAGACCTCTCAGAAGACAGAATATGCTCTATTCACTTGCTGATATCACAGTTTCAAGTTCATATAGACTTGAAATAAAGGCTTAATAAACATAGAAACCCCAATTGCCCAAAACAGCAATTGCTCATCAAAGAGAAATGTTGCCTGAGAGTTTCCTATAGAATGTAATAAAGGAAAAAGTTTATTATATCCTGGCAAGTCTGTCACAGCATAAATTCCATTTGTTTGGCTCACATTTGCATTCTCAGCACATGATGCAGTGCCTGAACATCCTAGGCACTCAATAAGTAGCTCCTCAGTGAATAAATAGATTACTTACTGTTCTGTTGACTAGCTATGTGGCTAAAACTTCAACTCTTTGAGCTTCAATTTCAGTTTATAAAATGTTATAACAAATTTTAACCCACAAGCTCTTTGTGAGGCTTAAACAAGTTAGACCTCACTTGTGAGTGATGAGTTATTATTATCATTATTTGCTAATTTAAAAATCATGTCTTTGGAGTCTTAATCACAATTAAGGTCAGCATGATTTGTGTGCTCACTAATGAGATAATTTAAATGAACACACTTAGTGGTCTTCTACAATTTTTCTTCATTTTCTCTGCTCAAAAAAGGATGTGTGCATGCTCAGTAGCATCCAACTCTTTGCAACCCCATGGACTATAAACTGCCAAGCTCCTGTGTCCATGGGATTTTTCAGGTACAAAGACTGGAGCAGGTTGCCATTTCCTCCTCCAGAGGATCTTCCCAACCCAGGGATCAAAGTCTCATCTTTGACATCTTCTGCATTGGCAGGCGGATTCTTTATCACCAAGCCACCTGGAAAGTTCTCTAGAAAAAGTGTACAGGTAATCAAAAGTAGGCGATGTTTCATGTTCCCTGCTTCACATCCTGAAATTCTAATATATGGCTCATTTTGACAAGGAAGTTTCAATGTATTTCATAGATATAAAATTTTGAGGTTGGTTTGGACCGTTGTAGTCATCTTATTCTTTCTCCTCTTAATGAATGCACATTTTAATTTTCAATAATTATTACTTCTTGTCACCAAACCTCAACCTTAATACCTCTGACACTAGAAGCTTAAATGTATGATGTCTTGCCTTCTCTTGTAGTGAAAGTCGGCCTTCTCAGTTTTCCTTTAACTTTTAAGAATTATTCCTCTTCACCTTCTAGAACTGTACTGGAAAATCCTACTTCTTCTGATCCTCTGAACTGTTACTGTCTTCAGGCAGTTATTAACTCATCCCTAGATAGTTTTTATCCAGCTAAGTATTTCCAAATCCTACAACCAACCTCATACTATATGGTTCTTGTATCTTCTGGTATTTTGAATGTCTTCCAGCTAAATCAGATTAACTTTTATTTTCCATATAGTGTTGTCTACATAATTGGGGTGGGGGGGGTGCAGTACAAAATGAGAATATGAAACCTCTTGTTAAAAATCTTCATAATTTAGTATAACAATAGCAGAACCTTAAACCAACTGCAAAGTCCTTCTAGGTATGGGAATCTATGTAATAGCACAAATTGCATGCTGATGAAATTCTGGAGGAATTTCATTTGCATAGTCTTCCCTGACACCTCTAAAAGAGCTCTGAGCTCTATTGTATGGACACTTTGCACACTATTTTCCTTTGTATGTGGTTTAGTCACTAAGTCATGTTTGGTTCTTGTGATCCTTTGGACTGTAGCCTGTTAGTATCCTCTGTCCATGGGACTCTCCAGGCAAGAATACTGGAGTGGGTTGCCATTTCCTTCACCAGGGAATCTTCCAGACCCAGGAATCAAACCCAGGTCTTCTGCATGGTAGGCAGGTTATTTACCAACTAAGCCACAAGGGAAGCCCTTCCTTTGTATATGATGACATAAATTCTATTCCTGATTCATATCTGTTTCCACATTACAATTATTATACTGAAACCTTACACTATACTCATTTGGATATTAAACCAAATGAGTATACCTCTGAACCAGGAATCAAATCTATTTTGTCCATCCCTGTATTTACTAACCCTTCACAGTGGCTATAAAATAATTGATCATATAATAAACTAAGTAATACTGATCACAATGAGAGAAATTGGGAATAAAAATTTGTCACATTAACAACTAACACAAAATCTCCATTTTCTTTAACTTTTGTGTCCTAATGTTCCATATCAGTATGTATGCCGCTGTGCTGTGCTTAGTTGCTCAGTTGTGTCTGACTCTGTGACCGCATGGACTGTAGACTGCTAGGCTCCTCTCTTCATGGTGATTCTCCAGCAAGAATACTGGAATGGGTTACCATGCCCTCCTCCAAGGGATCCTCCCAACTCAGGGACTGAATCCAGGTCTCCCGCAGTGCAGGTGGATTCTTTATATCTGAGCCATCAGGGCTACATGGCGCTGCGTGGCGCTGGAGTGGCAAGCTGCCTAGAGGAGACACCCCACATCCAACGTCAGTAACAGCGATAGTGAGAAGATACCCAACTTCCAAGGTAAAGAGAAGTGGCTGTGCTTCGCTGGAGCAGCTGTGAAGAAATACTCCACATCAAAGGTAAGAGAAACCCCAGTAAGACGGTAGGTGCTGAAAGAGGGCATCAGAGGGCAGACAGACTGAAACCACAATAACAGAAAACTAACCAATCTAACCACATTGACCACAGCCTTGTCTAACTCAATGAAACTAAGCCATGCCATGTAGGGCCAACCAAGATGGACAGGTCATGGTGGAGGGTTCTGACAAAATGTGGTCCACTGGAGAAGGGAATGGCAAACCACTTCAGTATTCTTGTCTTGAGAACCCCACGAACAGTATGAAAAGGTAAAAATATAGAACACTGAAAGATGAACTCCCCAGGTCAGTAGGTACCTAATATGCTACTGGAGATCAGTTGAGAAATAACTCCAGAAAGAATGAAGGGATGGAGCCAAAGCAAAAACAACACCCAGTTGTGGATGTGACTGGTGATAGAAGCAAAGTCTGATGCTGTGAGCAATATTGCATAGGAACCTGGAATGTCAGCTGCATGCTGCTGCTGCTGCTGCTTCCGCCGGGCTCACCAGGCTCCCCTCCTGGCTCCGCGACACTGGAGTGGGTGCCTCTGAGTGAGTGGTGCGCTCGCGCGTCCCCCTGACTGTCCTCCGTCCTGGGATCTTCCAGCAATACTGGGGTGGGGTGCCATTGCCTTCCCCGGTCAGCTGCATGAATCAAGGCAAATTGGAAGTGGTCAAACAGGAGATGGCAAGAGTGAATGTTGACATTCTAGGAATCAGCAAATAAAATGGACTAGAATGGGTGCCTTTAACTCAGATAACCATTATATCTACTACTGTGGGCAAAAATCCCTTAGAAGAAATGGAGTAGCTATCATGGTCAACAAAAGATTCCAAAATGCAGTACTTGGATGCAATCTCAAAAATGACAGAATGATCTCTGTTCATTTCCAAGGCAAACCATTCAATATAATAGTAATCCAAGTCTATGCCCCAACCAGTAATGCTGAAGAAGCTGAAGTTGAATAGTTCTATGAAGACCTACAAGACCTTTTAGAACTAACACTCAAAAAAGTATCCTTTTCATTATAGGGTAAAGGAATGCAAAACTAGGAAACCAAGAAACACCTGGAGTAACAGGCAGATTAGGCCTTGGAGTACATAATGAAGCAAGGCAAAGGCTAATAGAGTTTTGCCAAGAGAATGCACTGGTTCTAGCAAACACCCTCTTCCAGCAACACAAGAGAAGACTCTACACATGGACATCACCAGATGGCCAACACTGAAATCAGATTGATTATATTCTTTGCAGCCAAAGATGGAGAAGCTCCACACAGTCAGCAAAAACAAGACCGGGAGCTGACTGTGGCTCAGATCATGAACTCCTTATTGCCAAATTCAGACTTAAATTGAAGAAAATAGGGAAAACCACTAGACCATTCAGGTATGAGATAAATCAAATCCCTTACAATTATACAGTGGAAGTGAGAAATAGATTTAAGGGACTAGATCTGATAGACAGAGTACCTGATGAACTATGGACAGAGGTTCACGACATTGTACAGGAGAGAGGGATCAAGACCATCCCCAAGAAAAAGAAATGCAAAAAAGCAAAATGGCTGTCTGACAAGGCCTTACAAATAGCTGTGAAAAGAAGAGAAGTGAAAAGCAAAGGAGAAAAGGAAAGATATACCCATTTGAATGCAGAGTTCCAAAGAATAGCAAGGAGAGATAAGAAAGCCTTGCTCAGTAATCAATGCAAAGAAATAGAGGAAAACAATAGAATGGGAAAGACTAGAGATCTCTTCAAGAAAATTAGAGATACCAAGGAACATTTCATGCAAAGATGGGCTTAATAAGGGAAAGAAATGGTATGGACCTAACAGAAGCAGATGACATTAAGAAGAGGTAGCAAGAATACACAGAAGAACTGTACAAAAAAGGTCTTCATGACCCAGATAATCACGTTGGTATGATCACTCACCTAGAGACAGACATCCTGGAATGAGAAGTCAAGTGAGCTTTAGGAAGCATCACTACAAACAAAGCTAATGGAGGTAATGGAACTCCAGTTGAGCTATTTCAAATCCTAAGAGATGATGCTGTGAAAGTGCTGCACTCAATATGCCAGCAAATTTGGAAAACTCAACAGTGGCCACAAGACTGGAAAAGGTCTTTTTCATTCCAATCCCAAAGAAAGGCAATGCCAAAGAATGCTTAAACTACCGCACAATTGCACTCATCTCACACGCTAGTAAAGTAATGTTCAAAATTCTCCAAGCCAGGCTTCAGCAATATGTGAACCATGAACTTTCTGATGTTCAAGCCTTTTTTGAAAAGGCAGTGGAATCAGAGATCAAATTGCCAATATCTGCCGGATCATTGAAAAAGCAAGAGAGTTCCAGAAAAAACATCTATTTCTGCTTTATTGACTATGCCAAAGCCTTTGACTGTGTGGATCACAATAAACTGTGGAAAATTCTTCAAGAGATGGGAATACCAGATCACCTGACCTGACTCTTGAGAAATCTGTATGCAGGTCAGGAAGCAACAGTTAGAACTGAACATGGAACAGCAGGCTGGTTCCAAATCGGGAAAGGAGTACGTCAAGGCTGCATATTGTCACCTTTCATATTTAACTTATATGCAGAGTACATCATGAGAAACCCTGGGCTGAATGAAGCACAAGCTGGAGTCAAGATTGCTACGAGAAATATCAATAACCTCAGATATGCAGATGACCTCACCCTTATGGCAGAAAGCAAAGAAGAACTAAAGAGCCTCTTGATGAAAGTGAAAGAGGAGAGTTTAAAAGGTGGCTTTCAACATTCAGAAAATGAAGATCATGGCATCCGGTCCCATCACTTCATGGCAAATAGATGGGGAAAAGTGACAGACTTTATTTTTGTGGGCTCCAAAATCACTGCAGATGGTGATTGCAGCCATGAAATTAAAAGATAGTTGCTCCTTGGAAGAAAAATTATGATGAACCTAGACAGCATATTAAAAAGCAGAGACATGACTTGGTCAACAAAAGTCCTTGTAGTCAAGGCTGTGGTTTTTCCAACTCATATATGGATGTGAGAGTTGGACTATACAGAAAGCTGAGTGCCAAAGAATTGATACTTTTGTACTGTGGTGTTGGAGAAACTCTTGAGAGTCCCTTGGACTACAAGGAGATCCAGCCAGTCCATCCTAAAGAAAATCAGTTCTGGATATTTATTGGAAGGACTGATGTTGAAGCTGAAACTTCAATACTTTTGCCACCTAATGAAAACAGCGGACTCATTTGAAAAGACCCTGATGCTGGGAAAGATAGAAGGTGGGAGGAGAAGGGGACGACCAAGGATGAGATGGTTGATTGGCATCACTGACTCAATGGACATAAATTTGAGTAAACTCTGGGAGTTGGTGATGAACAGGGAGGCCTGGTGTGCTGCAGTCCATGGGGTTGCAAAGAATCAGACATGACTGAGTGACTGAACTGAAATCTAGTATGTGCTGAACATTGATTCTATGGAGAGGGGACTACAATGGATGTAGAATAAACATAATTATAGAAGTAGCTCTGCTATTGATTGGCTGTATTACCCTAGGCTACTCATTTAACTTTTCTTAGCTTGAGTTTTCTTATCTATAAAATTATATAACTAGATTTAAAAAACAAACAAACAAACTATATTTTGCCCTCAAGGTCTAATATTCTCCAATTCTGTGGGTTAAGTGCTTCTGTTGTACTATAGAGTACACTGCTTGGTTATTTAGTTGCTAAGTTGTCTGACTCTTTATGACTCCAAGAAATATAGCCCATTAGGCTCTACTGTACATGGATTTCCCAGGCAAGAATACTGGAGAGGGTTGCCACTTCCTTCTGCAGGGGATCTTCCTGACCCTGGGAGCAAAACTGCATCTCCTTCATTGGCAGGCAGATTCTTTACCACTGAGACACCAGGAAAGCCCATCGGGCTCACATCTGAGGTCTATATGATTTGATTATATAGAGCTTTAAAAAAAAAAAAAGAGCTAATTATATTACAGAAGGCAAAATAAATTCATGAAAATATGAGACTTTGTAAATGTCATAGGTAGTATTAGAAATCAATGAAAATCTGAGATATTAAATAAATTATACTGGGACAATTGACTTATATACAGAAAAAAATAATATTTATATCCTATCCCATATTTTATATAGAAGTAAATTCCATGTTGATTACAGATTAAAATGTGCTAAGCAATACTTTAAAGCTTTTAAAAAAAGAATGCACGAGACTATATTTAAGTCCTGTTTGCAAAGGCTTTATAAATAAATTAGGGGAAACAAGTAACAAACCGTAAATGGAAGCATCAATAAATCAACCCTGTAAACAAAATTAAAAGAGAAACCATGCACTGGGAGAAGATATGTGCAATGCATGTAAGAAAATAAAATTCACATTCAGTAAATGTAAAGAAAATCTACAAATAAGTAAAAGGCAACTCATTAGTTAAATGAATAAAAGATGTGAACAGAAGGCATAAGGATATACATAAATAAAGGACATTAAACTGCACGTTTTCACACCCATCAGATTTAAAAACTTAAAAATCTGCTAACATAAAGTATACAAGATTTAGAAAATAGGAAATGTAAATTGAGAATGGTATTGTACTCACTGGAGAAGGAAATGGCACCCCACTCCAGTACTCTTGCCTGGAAAATCCCATGGACGGAGGAGCCTGGTGGGCTGCAGTCCATGGGGTGGCAAAGAGTAACTTCAATATTGTACTCAGAGGCAGGGCATTCAGGTGGCCTACCCAGAGACTTTGGAGGAAGTGATTTAGGGGGTCTGTCATTTTAGACAAAGCTTGCTGAGATGTGACTAGGAATTTAACAGGTTTCTCAAGTTGTGCTAGTAGTAAAGAACCTGCATACCAGTGCAGGAGACTTATGAGGTTCAGTCTCTGGGGAGGAAGATCCCCTGGGGGAGGGCACAGCAATCCACTCCAATATTCTTGCCTGGAGAATTCCTTGGACAAAGGAGCCTGGTGGACTACAGTTCATAGGGTCACTAAGAGTTAGATGTGACTTAGCATACACACACACACACACACATTTTAACCCTAGAGCATCTAAGGCATCAAGTCATGGAGGTAGTAAGTGGTTCCTTTAAGAAATCACTTTAAGAAAAAAAAAAAAAGTATAGTTGCAAAAGAGGTGGAATTTCAATGGTTAAAAAAAACCCAGATAACCTTATGCATGTTTCGCCATTACCAAACATGAAACTCTTTACTTCAGGCTTGTCCTGAATTTGCCTTCTAGGACCTTATGCCACTGATCATTTTGTTTTATTCCCTTGGCATAATGTTTCCAGTAATAGCTCTTCCCCAGTGGCTCTGGTTTTATAACTTGGTTTTTCCTTGTCCTAGCTAACTGCTATAATTCATAGCATTATATATACATTCATATTCAGAACATACACATATGTATCTCTGCTCAGCTGTTCTACCTTTTTTCATTTCCCATCTGAGGCCAGTTTTAGTCAGTTTCTGACCTCTCCTACCACAGCTTCAGACCTGGGTTACCTGTTCTTCAGCCTAGGACCCGAAATATCCAGTGCATTTTGGGAAAACACAAGAATCCCAGACTGGTTGAAATAGATTAGATTCATAAAAGGACATCTTGAAAAGTGTGTTGGGCTACATGATGAGTGACTTGATAGTAGACTAATGATTTGGGCAAACATTTGTTCCACCACATGAAATAACAACTTTTGTTGGATCATTTGTTTTTGTCAACTGATTGCTTCTTGTGTTTCAAGTTCAACAGTTGCTTCTGGCTGATATTTTTTTCCATTTCCCCACTTCACTAAGAAAACAAGATTTCTTCCCCTTCTTCAGAATTTATCTTATTCTTTGTGACCTCTGTGCTTTCTCTGATAAATCAGATAGCTATATTACTTGCTGTTGTCTCGACTATGGACACACTTTCTGTGTCACTACTGACACCAAGATTTTTTTAGGCTGATGAGTTGTTGTTGTGTGAAAATATTTTGCCTTCATGATATGAACACATACTCCTGGGTATGCAAGTGGAATTAGGCTTGCTAGGCTGAATCAGTGCTGGTTCTGAAATAGAGGGAGAAATAACAATAATTTACATGAGGAAATAGAACTTTGGAGATTTAGAAACATAGATTTTCAATCGTCAGGTTAGTCATCTATGGGAAATTAGAAACGTTAATTAACCTTTCTGAATTTTAGTCTTATTACATGTAGTGAGTAAATTGCCACATTTTCTTAATTTTAAGACATCAAACATAAGGCATGTTAGCAATTTAATAACAGCGTTTCACAAAAATTATAGGCTATATCAAATGCAATGTATGCATCCATATAAAATGTATAAACAAGGTCTTGTAATAAAATAAAAAGTTTTCTTTATAGTAGACACATCTGTAGGTATGTATGGCACATAGTAGGCATCTTATCCTTATTTAACTGAAATATCAAATTATATCTTGCTATTTAAAAAAGAATACAAAATTGACCTGAACCTACAAAGTCATGTCTGAGATCCTCCTAATATTTCTGCACATCCTCCCTGATAGCTCTTGTTCCTGGTGGTTGCTTCTCTTAAGCTCTGACTCATCTCATTTTCTGTGTCTGTTTTCTTTTCTCACCTCTGATTTTCCTTTGATTTTTTTTCTCTCACTTAGGCTTTTGTGTGTATGACAGGCTTTATGAAAGTTTAGAGTAACTGGATTTGATCACCATAAAATATTAAAGATGAATTATAAGCTAGTTATTTTGGTTCATAAAATCCCCTTGTCTGCTTGGTCAGAAATTTTTTCCTAGTTATGTTTTCCTCTGAGTCTGGAGTTCTGCCATGTTGCTTTTTTTCACCAGCACATTTTTCGTTCCCTAATTTTTCTGCTACAAAAACTTGGTCATTTCTCATGCAAAGTACTTTTTTCCCTTTATGTATATTTAATTATATCCTTTTAACCTATGTGCTTAGAGTTCTACATCCTGCATCAACAAGACTAACCAATATACACTCTGACATATATAGAATTCTCTTCTTAATACGTCTGATGCTGGTTTTCAATGTATTTTCCCAAACAGTTACAGCTCATGCAGGACATGTTCAATGTTGTCTAAAATGTTAAACCCAACTTTCCTTCTGTACTCTACCTATACCCACACAACTGAATATGGCCGGAGAGAAACAACAACTATGCTGACTGGTCTTACTTTAAATTTATGACCATGAACTTCAGGTATGCTCTTAGTGCTGCCTAGAAATCATACTGTGCTTCCTTACTCAATACATTGCCCCCATTCTCATAAATGGCCGCTTTACAATGCCTCATTATTTAACACACATGCATGCATGTACATACACACACCTCCCTTACCACACTTCCTCTCAAGCCTACTCCCTTGTATCCAATTGCTTACATCATATCTCCACGTGAAAGCCAGATAAGTATTTTAAGTTTATGTGTGGAACTGCTTCTTCCTCATCCCTCTTTCAATTCTTTCCATTGATCACATCCCAAATCTTAATTGATGGTAACTCCATTCATTCATTCAGACCTAAAATCTTAAAATCACCCCTGATGCTTCTCTCTATCTCATGCCACCCCAAAGAGCAACTTCTGTTAATTTTGTCTTCCACATATCACAGATTTAACCACTTCTTAGGACCTTCTTTTCTATCTCTCACCATCATTTAGCTACTGAACTATTACAATATCCTCTTAATTGGTCTCTGTTCTGGCTTTCATGCTTTCCCATAGACTCTTCTCAATAGCATATTCAGAGATATCCTGTTAAAATACAAGTCTAATCCCATCATGATTCCACTAAAAATGCTCCCATGGCTCTTCAATTTCCCAGAGTAAGAGCTAGTTCTTTTAATGAGAACAAAGCTCTGGTAATTTCTGTGCCCCACCACCTCTCTGTCCTCAACTCCAATGAGTAGCTCATCTCTCACTCTACTCCAGCCACATCAAGAGCCTAAGGCCTCCTGAAACGCACTAAGCGCCCTCCTCCCTGAGGATGTTTAAAGTGGCAGCTCCCTCCGACAGAATGCTGTCTCCTTATTATACATACAGCTCACACCCTTGACCCCTTCAAGTCCTTCCTTTAATGTCACCTTCCACTAAATCTGGCCTCCAATACATCATTAAAATTAGAGTTGCTTTCTGTACCCTGGCATTCCTGAAAACTTTTACTCATCCAGTTTCCACATAAAATTTATTATTTTCCTACTTAGCATTTAATTTACTTGCTTAATTTTTTGTTTAATATCTCATTTTCAATATCAGGGTATAAGCTTTGCATCCTTTTTATTATGGATCTCCAGTAGCTGGAATCAGCTAGACACTTAGTAAGTATTTATTAAATGAATAAATAAATGAATTGAATTGAATTACCTATTTAATGAATAAATATATACAATATTTCACTAATTTATTCAATTATAACACAGAGAAAGATACTGAGGCTACAACATGAGTAAATTGTAACAACTGAGGCTTTATTGGGAGAGTTAAGTATATAAATAAAGGTAGCATGAAACAATAAAATATATCATTACAGAGTTATGAAAAAGAACTCTGGGAGCATATAGAAGGCTAACGTGGAAAATATGGGCAACTTTAAACAATGTTTTGATGGTTCATAGGCTATAATTGGGAAATGAAGTCAATTATAACCTAAATACGGGGAAGGCAATGGCACCCTACCCCAGTACTCTTGCCTGGAGAACCCCGTGGGCAGAGGAGCCTGGTAGGCTGCAGTCCATGAGGTCGCCAAGAGTCAGACACGACTGAGCGACTTCACTTTCATTTTTCACTTTCCTGCATTGGAGAAGGAAATGGCAACCCACTCCAGTGTTCTTGCCTGGAGAATCCCAGGGACGGGGGAGCCTGGTGAGCTTCCGTCTATGGGGTCGCACAGAGTCGGACACGACTGAAGCGACTTAGCAGCGGCAGCATAACCTAAATAAAGAGGCTGACATGTGTAGTAAAGGACAATGAAAGTCTTTTTGTTCCACTTCTGTCTAATATTGTATGACTGACCAAGTCAATTCAAAAGAGTGTGCTCCATAAGTAAGACATTTCTGTCTGCTGTATTCACTGCTATACCCACAGGACCTGGAACAATATTTGGCCATGGTGGATTCACAGTATTTCTCTGTAGAGTGAATGAATGGACTTCCTGTTATAAAAAGAGGGTTTTGTCAAATGAATTTAAAGTGTTTTTCAGTTACACTGTCCTAAGTTACAATGAGTATACTTTGAATTGTCAAGAAGACCCTCGGTGATCAGACGAGCCTCAAATCAAAGTGGTTGTCAGAGAAACTAGTGATCTCCCCATTCAATAAGCCTTTGGCTGTTTAAAGATCTACATGACCCCTTTCCAAGACATTGAACAAAATGTCTGTGAATTTGATCAGGAGTTGTGCTAATGCCTGTCTTGAGTCTGATGCTCTGAAGATGACTTTAAAAAACGTCCATGCAGTTCTCTCAGAAGCATATAGTGAATAAAAAAAAAAAAAAAAAAAAATCTAAGCTTTTGCCAGCTCTGTGCTTCATTTAGATAGCTCTGTGGTTAGCTCATAGTTTTAGGTGCTGTTGTTGACAAAAGTATTTACCTGAATGTGGGCTACCTTTTATAGCCACATAAGTAATTAAACTGCAGCTCAAACTTAGAAGGGAAACTCAGAGAAAGCATTTAAAAACTATAGGCACGATTCTGTGTCCACCAAATATTCTTAAGACCTAAGGAACATCAAAAAAGAAAATAAATGTTATAAAGGAGGAAAAGTTTTATTTTGTGGAAATTATAATAGAAATGTTACTGTTAGGCAGTGTATATGTATTAATAACTTCATTAGTAGATAGTACTTATTATAGGACCTCAGAGATACTGTTTATATTTTTAACTCAACAACCTCTAAAAACCAGTTGAGTCTGCTCAACCCACACCTCTGTTGGAGTGCCATTTAATCACTAAAGAGGACTCAGAGGGTCAGGTCATAACTCTGATGCAAGGAGCCCCCTGTACTGACCATCTGATACAAAATGGATAGTTTTATTTGGACTAATTTTACTTAAAGCTTTTGGTTCTTATTGAAATGAGAACTTGTTTACAAGTCCCTTGAGTATCAGACTCTAATCCAAATATTTCTACAGTTTTCTATTGTCTCCATGTTTCTTCCTTGAGGGTCTTATGGCAGAGAAAATTTTAAAGTGCTGCAAACTCTATTTCTGCTGAAATTCACCCCTACCAGGTAAACTAAACAGGATGATGTATGAACTTTTGGGGAACTTTTCTTTTGGCTTTCCCCTTTAAACTCTATAAACTAGAGCCAATCCAATCATTCTATACTTCCTTTCCTCTTTGGAAAGGATGCATTATAGTTTATTGATACTAAGCATGGACTCCAGTAACAGACACACCTATGTTCCAATCCTGACGTGTAATACTGACTTTGTGATTTTGGATGTATTAGGTGACCTTTTTACATATCAGTTTTCTATCTGTACAATGAGAATAATAATACTTGCTTCATAGTTATGAAGAATAATTGAGATCATGTGCAGTAAGCATAAAGTACCATGTCTGACTTATATACTAAATATAAGTGACAGTAATTTTTATGCAGGGTAGTCCATTCCTCACTTACCCTCAGTTATATCATACCAGCTACAGGATAGAATAGAGCAAATGACTTTCATCCAACTTTACATTTGATCTATTTGATTTTTCTAAGAAAGATTTCACTTCCAGTGCTTTGAAAAGATATAGGGAGTTCCCATGTAGAGCAGTCTCGTTTATTCAATTTTTCTTCACATACATGTTTGATGTCAGCACATCCACATGACATTAGACCAAAAGGCAGGGGGGTCGGGGGTGGGCTCTGTGATCAACACCATTTCCCCTTAAAGTGTTCATGCTTCTTGAAAAACTTGTTTCTATACCATGTGGTCATCAAGGTGAAAACTTTTGGGTTACAACTTTACATTAAAAACAGAGCTTAGGAAAAATAAAATAAACATTTCAATGTTCTATAATTGAAGATATCCAGTTAGTCTGTCACTCTATGGGAGGTTACATTTCTGAGAACTACTCAGTAGTCTCAGGGGACAGATATCTAGAATATTATCCTGCTGCCACCGCATAGGATGAGCAGAGAAGAATGACTGATGGGTCCCTGGGGCTATTCAGTGATACTGTGCATTGCCAGAAATAGGACACACAGGGGACAGTGACACAGTGAATATCTTTATATCAGAGACATGCTAGCTACTCTTGTGCTGTGGGAAGAGAGTAGAAGGAATTTGGATCTTCCATCTGGACATCCAGGTGACACTATGCCAGATGCTGCAACCAGATTGGTTGCAGAATTCCAACCTGGTTGGAATGCTGGTTGGTTCCCAGAATTCCATACTAGTGAGCCCATGCAGTCATTTATTCATCCAGCAAATATTTACTGAGTGCCAGCACATTCCCAGAGGCCAAGAACACATTGGCAATCAAGACAAAAGGAACCCCTGCCTTCAAATATGTTCTACATCAGAAGACATATAAAATGAGAGTTGCTATAAAACTCATAGAAGTTGGAACCACAGGTTGCCCACCCCTCTCATTTCCATCTTTTCTCACCCCCTCACTCCTCACTAATGTATTTCCCCCAACAACAGAATGCCTGCCTGAATGGTGAATTGCAGGGGAGAACTGAGTATGGTCAATCCCTCTGGTTTCTCTCTTTTGAATAAAACTCTCAAGGGATTGTGCACTTCTGGATCCTCACTTCTCCAAGAAGAGCTCAGCAGAGAGACTTTGGACCTCCACAGGAAAAGCTAGAAATGGTGAAGATTGGTTTAATTCAAGCTTCAGTATCAGAGCTAAACTACATTCTCCAATCAACTTTACATATCTAAAAATGAGCTGATATTTTAATAATCTCCTGAGCTTAATTTCTCAATAGATTCTAAACTTAGAAAATAAACATGTTATTTATTGATGTCCCTTATACGCCATCATCTTATAGTATTTCCCAAATATCTGAGAAGTGTATGTAAGAAACTGGCATTTAAGAACCAAATTAATCCGTTGCAAATAGAGATTGAGGGTTTTGACTTAAACTGAGGAGATACTAAAATTGCCAGTGCTTTAGGAAGTGTATCTGTGTGGGGCTTTGACTTTTGTTACTAGAGATGGTGACACTGGGGTTTCAGCAGGGACTGCAGCCTTCATGACTGACCTTGAGATGTGATCTAAGAAGACACATGGGGATCAGGTCATAAAGGGAAGAAGTCTGTGTGTCCTACTTAAACCTCATCCTAACAAAGGCAGTACTTCAATACATTGGCTTTTTCAGGTCTTACAGGGCAGAATAATTTTTTCCTGCATTTACTGAATTTCTCAATGAAAACTACAGACTGAATCTTCAAATTCTAAAGACAGCTAATCTCAATGAGATTCTAATCTCAATCACTGATACATGTTTTGTGCCAGGCATAGGGAAGAAGTGTAAGCTTCAGTCAGTTCAGTTCAGTTGTTCAGTCGTGTTTGACTCTTTGTGACCCCATGAACCACAGCACACCAGGCCTCCCTGTCCATCACCAGCTCCCGGAGACCACCCAAACCCATGTCCATCGAGTTGGTGATGCCATCCAACCATCTCATCCTTTGTGGTCCCCTTCTCCTCCTGCCCTCAATCTTTCCCAGCATCAGGGTCTTTTCAAATGAGTCAGCTCTTCGCATCAGGTGGCCAAAGTACTGGAGTTTCAACTTCAACATCAGTCCTTCCAATGAACACCCAGGACTGATCTCCTTTAGGATAGACTGGTTGGATCTCCTTGCAGTCCAAGGGACTCCCAAGAGTCTTCTCCAACACCACAGTTCAAAAACATCAATTCTTCAGTGCTCAGCTTTCTTTATAGTCCAACTCTCACATCCATACATGACCACTGGAAAATATACCCTGCTTTTCTCTATGTAGACCGTGGTTTAGGACTAATTGGAGGAACAAATCATGGCTGAATTCCAGGATTCATTTAGGTTATCTATAAGCTTCTGTCTTAGGTTAGTACTGATTTATTGGTTACCTAATCCTTGACTGGGCTTCCCTGGTGGCTCAGCTGGTAAAGAATCTGGCTGCAATGTAGGAGACCTGGGTTCAATCCCTGGGTTGGGAAAATCCCCTAGAGAAGAGAATGGCTACCTCCTCCAATATTCTTGCCTGGAGAATTCCATGGACAGAGGAGCCTGGCAGGCTACCATCTATGGGGTTGCAAAGAGTCAGATATGACTAAGCACAGCACAGCAAGCCTTGACCATGGTTTTTAGATTACAGAGATTCATACATTGGTATTGATCACAGAAGTGTGTTAGTTTTTATTAACTAACAATTAATTAACATTTTGAAAGCAATGTAGAATCTGGCTTCTTTTTGAATTGACATACAGAAACAACTTCATGAACTTTTTGCAAACTCATGAGTTAACTCATATATTACTCAGCCTTTAGAAGTCAAACTTGCTGAACAAATAAAAGAGGGAAAGATAATTTTAAAATCTGTGTATTTCTTGTCATTGGAATAGTAACAGTGGAAAAAATTAAATTCAAAAAGATCAAAATGAATTAAAGAACACGAGAGTTGTATTATTTCTAGATAAATAATGATGATGAAGTATAATGAACAGAAAAAGAGAGTTGAGTTTTTAGAAGATCAAGAGTTACTTCTCTGAAGGAGCCTGGAAAGGCAAGGTGTTGAGGAACAGATGGCAGGTGTTTCAGTTCTCACTAGGCCTATGTTGCTCAGGTTCAGAAGCATCAATAGTATTTACAATGAGGGAAACTGATGGTTCTCTAGCATAAACCAATATGGAAAAGAGATACCAAGTGTCAAAGAATTTTCATCACAAGGAACAATGGCAATGGCCACAATGGCAGAAGACAAAGATTTCTCATAAGAAGAGGGTGGAGCCTATGTCACTAGACAAAACACACAACACAGCCTTAATGCTAGGGAGTTAGAGGGGGTGCAAGAAGAAGAGATTTTGCATATGACAGATGGGGAAGAGGCAGTGTCTAATAAGATCTCATGATGGAAGTTGTTACCTGTTCTCAGTTCTATTGTCTTTGAAAGATGGAGGGGATGTCTCCAATGCTGTTCTCTGAGGCTTGAGATAAAATATATAGATGTATATATATATATATATATATAGAGATCCTTTGTCTCTATTCTCCATTAAGTTTACAATTAAACTTAAGGGAGCTTTTGCTAATAAGAGTTTAACTTCATAGGCGGACGCCTTCAGATAGGTTTCCCAGGTGGTGCAGTGATAAGGCATCTGGCTGCCAATGCAGGAAATGCAGGAGAGGTGAGTTTGATCCCTGGGTCAGGAAGATCCCTGGAGAAGGAAATGGCAACCCACAGCAGTATTCTTGCCTAGGAAATCCCATAAACACAGGGGCCTGGAGGGCTACAGTCCATGGCATCACAAAGAGTGGGACACAACTGAGCAATTAAGCAACAAAAGCCTTCAGATAACTGACACAAAGTAACAGGCATCCTGCTGCTGTTGCTGCTGCTGCTGCTAAGTCGCTTCAGTCGTGTCCGACTCTGTGCGACTCCATAGATGGCAGCCCATCAGGATGTGCCATCCCTGGAATTCTCCAGGCAAGAACACTGGAGTCCCCATTTCCTTCTCCAGGCAAGAACACTGGGTTGCCATTTCCTTTTCCATTGTGTGAAAGTGAAAAGTGAAGGTGAAATCGCTCAGCCGTGTCGGACTCCTAGCGACCCCATGGACTGCAGCCTACCAGGCTCCTCCATCCATGGGATTTTCTAGGCAAGAGTACTGGATTGGCTTGCCATTGCCTTCTCCGAACAGGCATCCTAGTATATCTCTAAAATGAAGATTTCCCTGTATCACTCCTCTTTTCCTCAGCTACTAAATTTCTGCTCTCATTTTTCTGGCAACAGCAACCTGGGTCTGGAATGTACAGAGTTTTGGGTTCTGGGAACTATATCCCTGTAGAGGCTAGAGATTCAGTTTTTAAATTTTGTAGGGTAGGGTTGATGAGATATTCTTTTACATCCAAATATTAGAAAAAAATATTGCACATAAGAGATTTTAGGTTGGATTAATTCCACAATGAACATGACGTAGAAACTATACATTTTAGTAGAAGCTGTCTACTCAGTCACAACTCTACCCAAGCATAGCACTGGAGAGCTATCTTGAGTCAGAATGAACAGAATAAGAAACCAGGTGATTGTGATGAAAGAATGTTACATTCTATTTGGTCTTAACTTGTAAAGAAAAAAGAATATAACCTTTAGATCTCCTTTTGTATCCATGTTTTTCATAATAGGAGATGGTTTTTTTTAATTCAAATTTGGGACTACTTTAGGACTGCCTTTAGAGAACATGTCTAGCTGTAAATCAGGATGAAAAACTAAATAAAGAATGGAGTTTTATCCAGGGTTCAGAAGTTGGTTCCATTCTGGCTCATTTCAGAGCCTTTTAGAGGCAAAAGCTAAATTGCCCACCAGTTGCCTGGAAAGACTTTGAAGGATAAATGTCTGATATGATGAAGTGATCTCAGAAAGGTGATAGCATTATCATCCTAATATCTTGCCAACAGTAAACCACTGACATCAATAATTGACCATTTGCTGCTGCTGCTAAGTCGCTTCAGTCGTGTCCGACTCTGTGCGATCCCATAGGCGGCAGCCCACTAGGCTCTGTTCCTGGGATTCTCCAGGCAAGAATACTGGAGTGGGTTGCCATTTCCTTCTCCAATGCATGACAGTGAAAAGTGAAAGTGAAGTTGCTCAGTTGTGTCTGACTCTTAGCGACCTCATGGACTGGAGCCTACCAGGCTCCTCTGTCCATGGGATTTTCCAGGCAAAAGTACTGGGGTGGGGGTGCCATTGCCTTCCCCCAATTGACCATTTACTTAATGAATAAACTTAATGGGTTAAAGAAATAAAAAGCTGGGGACATTGGAAACAGATGTTATTCTATATTCTGATTTTTCAAAGGGAAGGGGACTGGAGAGAGGAGAGAATTTCTACTCAGCTTCTGGAAAAGAACGTTTAGATAGAAGGTTCTCAGTTTCCCTCTAGTCCCCCAAGGGAGGAAGAGTGACTTGTTTGACACATCAGTTTGGGAGAAGAGATTCAGCTCAGTCCTTCTGTTTTTCCCCTGCCTTGGGAGCAACACTCTGGCTTGCTCTTTACAACGCCTGCAATTGGAAAATTAAGTCAAGTTCAGACAGAGTTGTAGAAGTCCATCTGGCTGCCAATTTACAATTATATTACTCAGTCAATTTTGCTTTCTCTATGTTTGTCTTTATCTTATTTCTCAGTTGGCCCTAATTTGAAATCAAGGCAGGGCTTTTACTTATTGCCTCTACTGAAACCATAACAATGGTAAGAGTATACACTATTGGCTTTCCTGGTGAACCTTTTAAATATTTAAACAAACATAAGTTGTTAGGCTGGGCAAAAAAAAAAAAAAAAATAGTAATGATGGCTGGGGCAGAGAGCTTCCTAGACTAAAGGGAATAGCTATGTAGAGCCATGGTACTGATAGAACAAAACTCATTAACAAACTGAAATAAGTACAATAAGATCAGAGCAAAAAAAGTAGCAAGTAAGTGTATCTGTACTAGAGAAACATCATATAGAGCTTGGCTGTGAAGTTGAGACTTTTGCCCTAAGATGGATTTGCCAGACTAAGTAAATAAAAATATAAGACTGTTTAATTTGAATTTCATATAAAAAATCATTTTTTGGTGCAAGTATGTCCCATGCAACACTTGCAATATGTGGAATATACTTACACTAAAAAAGTATTCCATGTATATCTGAAATTCAAGTTTAACTAAGAGTCCTTTATCTTAAACTCTATATTTATGGAAATGGCAAACCACTGAACTCTTGAAAACATTCAAGTGACATGATCAAAAATTAGGGAGAAAGAAAATTAGTCACAGAAACAGGCCAACATCTCTTTCCAGATGTTCTGTTTTCTTTAGCGTTCCTTACAATGGCCTCACCATAAAACCTATAACGATGAGACCCTTTTATATTACATGAGTCATGATAATATTGTAAATACAGCTTGATAAAGATAAATTGCAGTCTCAGAAATATGGCAAATGAGGTTGACTTAAAAAAAAAATGGAGGTTGGATTCTATCTCTTACTATTCGTGATCTGTAGCGAAAAAGCAATATACACAAAAGTGCCTGACGAACATAGCAATTTCACCTGCCAAACTGGGCACATTCACTTTGCATCCATTGAAATCTAGATTCTACACCTCCCTAATCTTCTACAAAGCCTATGTTTATCGTGCCTGACTTTTTCAGAATGCAGTGACTTCTGCTGAGTTCCTGGCCACCTCAATCTTATTCACAGCAAAGTGTTTTAAATGGACGGACACTGTGATTACTCAAACACAAGCCATCAGAAAACAGAAACTGAGGCTGCCTGCAGGAGAAGTGGGCACAAAGTCAGTAAACAGAAACTGTTCTTCTGACTTACTATCCATTTTCTAAACACAAATCCTCATTTTCATTATGACTTCATGTGTTTCCTAAAACCCTCTATGCCCCTTCTTTGTAACCTTTTCCCTAGGAGTTCTCTCATATGGCAGTTGTTAGGATTCTAATTGCAACTCTCTGGAACAGAGCAATGGTCCAGTTGGAACAAGTTGTTATCACTGACCAATCGGTCAATTTGTGGGCTTGCAGCTGTGTGAGTACACGCATCACCAGGAAACCAGTCTCTCTATAGGAGGTCAATAACCATGAGCAGTAGGAAGTGTTAAAATGGAAAAGAAAAGGCCAAAGACAAAGTTTGAGAAAGCACTGACATCTTTTTTTAACAAGGCCAGGAACGTAGCTGCAATACGTGGTAGGTAGTTGGAAACTCCTCCCTATTCCAAAATGTAACACATCATTGCTGATGTTTAGTATGTCCATCCAGTCCTAGTATCAATATTATAAAAATGAAACCGAGGTACAGGAAACTCAAGCCAGAGTATGTGGCCAGAATTTCTATCTTTTCAGGCAAACCAAGATCATACTCAGAGAAGGCAATGGCAAGCCACTCCAGTACTCTTGCCTAGAAAATCTCATGGAATGAGGAGCTTGGTAGGCTGCAGTCCATGGGGTCGCTACTAGTCGGACACGACAGATCGACTTCACTTTCGACTTTCACGCATTGGAGAAGGAAATGGCAACCCACTCCAGTGTTCTTGCCTGGAGAATCCCAGGGACGGGGGAACCTAGTGGGCTGCCGTCTATGGGGTCGCGCAGAGGCAGACATGACTGAAGTGACTTAGCAGCAGTAGCAAGATCATACTATGTGAAACAGAGTTCAGAAAAGTAATATCAGCTCTGGCTAACATTTGATAAATGTTGACCATGTGCGAGGAACTGTCATCAAAACTTTAATCATAACTATTTAGTACTAACTAGGGCTTCCCAAGTCAGTAGTAAAGACTCTGCCTGTCAACACAGAAAATGTGAGTTTGATCCCTAGGTCTGGAAGATCCCCTGGAAAAGGAAATGGCAACCCACTCCAGTATTCTTAGAGGAACCTGGCAGGCTACAGTCCACGGGGGTCACAAAAGAATCAGACACAACTTAGTAACTAAACAACAACAATTTAATACTTACTACAGGTCTACAAGATAGGTCTTATTATTTTTGCTATTATATAAGTGAGAATTGAAACAGATGAATACAAGCTATTAGCCAAAATTACACAGCTCAAGAGTGACAGATTAAAGATATAATCCAGGCAATTTGACTCTTCAATCAAATCACTATACTTCTCATTTTCTGGGAAAGGAGCTCCTTTTAACATTGGAGAGCCCTTGCATGGTCTACAGAATATGAATGGAGACTAGCTTACATTGCTTTGCTTTGGTAAAAAAATTTAGGTCTAACAATTTTCTCAGTTTCCCTTTCCTGTTCCATGATTCTAAGTAACTTTGTAAGAATTTATCTTACACACAAAAAAGTAGGTATGGCTGTGAAAAATACCTGCTCAAAGCAACAATCAGATCTGTGCTTTGCTTGAATCTATATAATTCATTGAATCTATATCCAAATATTGTTCTTTATTAAAAACTCATGCATGGAGTGCCTGCCAACTGAAGTGCACTAAATTTGGTTATCAAGACATTGTTCATTATCACAAGACTTGCACAGCCTGTAGGACTATATAGGCATGTGAGAAGACAATTAGAATGGTAATTACATTGGCAGTTTCAGCTTTCTAATTGTAGGCTAGGCCTTTAATGCTCTGTGAAAGTGAAAGTGTTAATCTCTTAGTTGTGTCCAACTCTTTGTGACCACATGGACTGTAGCCCACTAGGATCCCCTGTTCATGGGATTCTCCAGGCAAGAATACTGCAATGGGTAGCCAGTCCCTTCTCCAGGGGATCTTCCCAACCCAGGGACCACAGATTCTTTACCATCTGAGTTGCTCTAGAAAATTGTAACTCAGTGCTTTAAAGATTCTCTTGTTCTTTTCCCTAACTACTCACTTGGGACCATCTCACCTCTTGCAAATTATCCCCAACGATCTCTAGAAATAACCATGGATGCTTCTTTTGGTAAAGGAACTGAACCATTAGCTACAGGGACTTTACAGTAGACACACTGATTAGGAGAGCCAAAGGAGGAGAGAAGGAAAGCTGTCTTATTTTCATTAAACTGCTAATGGGAACTTCACTAGGGCCACTACTGATGGTGGCCCTAAGCCACATCTCTCCTTTGGACCACAGTGGTGTGAAAAAATTGCCCATTATCTGATTATGAGTTACTTAGTAGGGTTTGGTTAGTAGGGCATTCTTTAGTGTAGCCCAGTGGTACTCAAGGTCTCAGAGACTTTCAGAAAAGCAGTATCCCCAGTTGTGAATCTTCTTTTTCTAAAAAAAACCCAACATATACAAAGGATTAGGCAGGAACATATGTTTCATTGTTTTTCATTTTTGTTTCTCTCTTAAGAGCTTAAAACAAGCAGATAAGCACAAACAAAACAAACCTTTCCCTTGTTCTTTAGCCAAAATACATAAAAAGTTTCATGCAAAATGTTCATGTGAATTGTGGCCAACAGCCTGCTAATAACGTGCACTTCCTGATTTAGTTTGGATTCAAATAGGACACCCTGCTATACACAGGACGTGGTAAGTGACATGAGGCATGCAGAGGATCACCGCCATGTCTGGGAGTTCTGGAAATCTTTGTCAACCAGTGATTATTAGGCTTGATCATGAAAAGTGAACAGTGGTTTATTGTTTGATGAAGAGACATTGTGGCATTTGGGATAGGAAACTGTATCAAGGGTCTGGGTATATGGAAAAATCTGGAATTCTGGGATGAGTGGGTGGTGTAATGCTTGTGTTAGGCTGTCCCTGTGGGGATGGAGTTTGGAGAAGTGAGACTAGGAAAAAAAAAAAAAAGAAAGAAAAGGATGGGACCAAACTCAGAGAGGCCATTATTCTGGGATATTTTCAGTCAAAACTTTTCTAAGTGGATCTCAGTTTAGGAGAGGAAAAAACTATTTTTCTTTTCTATCCATCTGAGTTTCCTTGGCTGGGGTCCTATAAATCAGACTAATAAAAGACAGAAGACAAAGAGGAAAACAAACAAGAGTATTAGCATGCACAGCACAGACAGACACAGGGGGGTACTCAGAGATGAGTAACTCGCAGGGGTGGGTAGAACTTGAGTTTGTATAGCATCTTGTTTTCTTCTTCTTCTAAGCTTAATTCACTTTTATTTTAAAATAAAACCAAAAAAATTAAAATCAATTTTGTTTTAAACTAAGAAATTTAGGAGAAAATATGTTACGATTACCTGGAGAAAGAAGATGTTAATTTCATGCTAAGTTGCTTCAGTCATGTCAAACTCTTTGAGACACTATGTACTGTAGCCAACCAGGCTCTTCTGTCCATGGAATTCTCCAGGCAAGAATATTGGAGTGGGTTGTCATTCCCTTCTCCAGGGGATCTTCCTGGCCTAGGGATCAGACTTGGGTCTCCTATATTACAGGTAGATTCTTCACCATTGGAACCACCAGGGAAGCCCAATTTTATGGTACATGGGGGTAAAGGAGGTGCTTTTTAAAAGGGCAGTATTTAATGCTGGGTTTAAGAGATGTACAGGAATTCAACAGACAGGTAATACAATTGAAAGAAAGTGAACATCACATGTAAGGGCGTGAGGAATTGAATCTTTAGGGAAGAATAAGTCCTCTGGGCTCTTGCTGCTGCCTGCTGTCACTTCGTCGTGTCCCTCTGTGCGCCCCACAGCGGAGCCCCTGTCGGGCTGGGGGGGCCTTTCCCTCTCCCGGTGAGTGAAGTGAGTGCTCGTGGTCCCTGCGCCCCGGACGCCTCAGGTCCTCCGTCCTGGGGCACCCCTGTGGAGTTCATCTATAGCATCTTAAGAAAATAGTAATACATTTTAGAAAAGTGATGACAAAAGCAAAGGGCTTGTAGCTTCCAGGAGCAGCACATGCAGAAAGGCAAACATATGGAAAAACAAATGGTCGATAAGAACAGGTTTGAGCAAGGTTTATTACGTTGGTTCCTTTAGTGTCTTCTCTGTGTTGATAAGGGTTTAAACATCTCCAATAACTAACTTTTCTTTTTCTTTTTTGCTGTGCTGGGTTCTTCACTGTGGCATGGGCTCTGTGGTTGTGGCACACCAGCTTAGTTTCCCTGTGGCATGATGGGTCTTAGTTCTCTGACCAGGGATCCAACCCGGGTCCCCTGCACTGGAAGGCATATTCTTAATCACTGGACTACCAGAGAAGGCCCTCCACTGATTAACTTTTGTCCTTCCTTATGCAGAGGGCGGGGATAACTTAATATGTCCTACTGCTGCTAAGTCGCTTCAGTGTGTCCGCTCTTGCGACCCCATGAGGAAGCCCACCAGGCTCCCCCTCCCTGGGATTCTCCACAAGAACAGTGGAGTGGGTTGCCATTCCTCCCCAGTGCATGAAGTGAAAGTAAGTGAAGTCGCTCAGTCGTGTCCGACTTGCGACCCCTGGACTGGAGCCTACCAGGATCCTCCGTCCATGGATTTTCCAGGCAAAAGTACTGGGGTGGGGTGCCATCACCCCAATTTATGTCCTACTTTTAAGCAAATATTGGGAGGCAGAAAGCTTTTCTCATATCTTCATATTCTCAATGGACTTAGCTATTAATCTCTACTGCTCACATTGCTCTCATATAAATTTCCCCTTTAATCTTCATAATAAGTTCATAGAGTTGGAAATGCAATGGAATTATTCCTGTTTTATAGATGAGGAGACAGTACCCCCCCAAAATGAAATGGCTTACTCAACCTGTTCCACTTTCTGGAATCCTGCATTTTGTCATTCAGAGAAATCCACCCATGTCCTGGATGCCCAGTTCTACCTTTGCAGTGTAACAGTAGGATTATAACTTTGGAATGGTGAGGGCATTGGCATGAAAAAGGGAGACTTCATGAAGTCTTTGCTCTGGTCCCTACTAGCTAAGACTTTAAGTGAGTTCAGTTCAGTTCAATTCAGTCACTCAGTCGTGTCCAACTCTTTGTGACCCTATGAATTGCAGCATGCCAGGCCTCCCTGTCCATCACCAACTCCTGGAGTTCACTCAGACTCACATCCATCGAGTCAAGTGATGCCATCCAGCCATCTCATCCTCTGTCATCCCCTTCTCCTCCTTCCTCCAGTCCTTCCCAGCATCAGAGTCTTTTCCAATGAGTAAACTCTTCGCATGAGGTGGCCAAAGTACTGGAGTTTCAGCTTTAGCATCATTCCTTCCAAAGAAATCCCAGGGCTGATCTCCTTCAAAGTGGACTGGTTGGATCTCCTCGTAGTCCAAGAGACTCTCAAGAGTCTTCTCCAACACCACAGTTCAAAAGCATCAGTTCTTCGGCGCTCAGCTTTCTTCACAGTCCAACTCTCACATCCATACGTGACCACTGGAAAAACCATAGCCTACTTACGCTCTTTGGAGCATGTCTCCTACTTCGTGACATTAAGATGGCAATCCCTGTCTCTCAGGGTTGTTGTATGCATTAACTGAGAAAATATATATATTAGTATAAACAGCACCATATCTGGTACTTAATAAGAACTAAACATATCAGTGTCATTATCATCATCATTATGAAGTAGCAGTAAATAATAGGAAATATAGTAAGCAAATGAAAGGACATGTAGATTCAGGTATTTTTTTCTGATTCCCTGCCATGACTTTCAAATTCTCTGAAAACCAATTTTTACTTCCATCCATATGTGCTTGCATTTGAAAAATTCAATTAGGTCTTACGGCTGCTATTAATGCCAGAATGCTGGCTGAGCTTGGTTGCTTTACAGTCTCTCACAGCTTTGTAAAGTTAAAAAAAAAAAATACCTGAATTACTGTGGGGGTCATATTTATGTATTATTACTTGTGTTGCTGGACCACTGTGAGCACTCAAATTTATTTTTATGATCATGCTTACTTTTGTGTAACTTAAGTAGTTTATTTGGTCAACTAATGACTGCAGTATTAATAAAATTATGAGGAAATGATCTACCATCACTATTCCAACAAAATGACTTATTGTTATGTAATGTAACATTAACATTGCCTTAGAAAATCTCTAATACATGTTTTGAACATGTATATCCATTTTCTCCCCTGAGAGAAAATTTTATTGTTTATTTAATGAGTCAGTTAAGCTGAAACCAAAGACTATATTCTATTTTTCTCTGTATATAGAAATAGTAATGTAATTTGACCTTCTGTCATCAAAAGTAAATGTATGAAGAAAATCAATAGTAAACATTTTACAGTGTAAGCTTCAGCTTATTCTTGTTTGCTGTCTGAAAGGGGCTGTTGCTGTGAGAGGTGCATGTCTTAAAGATTTCCCTATCCTTGACACCTGGGATAACTTCAGTAGCAGGAGGTTTGAAAATCTAAATTACTCATCTCTGCTGCCTGTTTATTGCTGTCATTCAGTTGAATGAAATTAAACTTGCCACTTGTACCATCACACAGAAGAAAATTATAGAACAACTTTTTGTGAAAAATGTTTCATTTAATTAAGGAGTAAATAGAATTCTGTTCTACTTCAATTGTTTGGTATAAAAAATACAACATTCAAAAAAGGGGGAAGTAGTAAGTTTCTATGAGAAGTTCAGCAAGTAGAATAAAACTCACAGCTGGGCAGTACTTTTATTCTTTGTACTTTATTTATCAGAAGAACTCACCAATAACAAAATTTACCATTCTTGCTTCCATGTTAAATTCTGTCCTTAGTATTTGGGGGTGGGGATGGGGAAGAACTTCTTCTTGAAATTACTTTCATTTTTGGAGACGTTTGATTAATTTGTTTTTTTATATTTTTCACAGTTGAAGGATGATTACAATACTGTGTTAGTTTCTGCTGTACAACAATTGTAAATCAGCTACAAGTATATATATCTGGATCCTCCCTCCCCTTCCCCTACCCCACTCTTCTATCTCTAGGTCATCACAGAGCACAGAGCTGAGCTCCCTATGTATACAGCAGTTTCCCACTAGCTGTCTATTTCATACATGGCAGTGAATATATTCAACAGGGAGAAAACAATAAAGAAGTCTGGGGCAGATCTTTTTCTTGGTTCTCATACTTCTTTTTGTGTTCACATTTAAGAATGCATAGATTTCACATGAAAATTGGGATTGGTGGGTTGTTTTGAAAAGTCAGAAAATCTGGCCATGCTAAGCCTATGTTTTGGCATGACAAACATCAGTGGGAGCTGAGCAGCTGCCTTCTTTGAATGGACACTTGAAATCCAATCAGCCGCAGACCTCACCAGTCTGTATTGTCTCTCTGCTCAACCAGACTGCTTCACTCAGTTGAACTGCTGGCATGAACCTGAAGACATTTGTATTTTTATATATACTGACCTATCCATCTATATTTAGATTGATATATATTATTATTACTATTATTTCATCAATATTATCATTTTTAACAACAGAAGATTACCTACAGGGACAAAGTCTATCTCTGATTACTTTAAAATTTTTTCTAGGTTATTGATGACTTTAGGCATTTCACATAGATAATTTTTTCATTTGTAAAGCTGGAGATAGTTTTAACAATTCCTATCTTTTTCAATTGTATGACAATTAATAATATGATGCATATAAAGCATATTGCAGAGTAGGTATGTAATAAGTGTTAGCCACAGTGTTCTGTGATACAACAAAACAAACATGGCTTTAAAAATTGATTCTGCATTCCATCACTCCATTTCATATAAAAGATGCCATGGATCAAGATCTTTGATTTTCAGTTGCAGTTTCCCCCTTGAGTGGTCGGGGATAATTGCCAATGGATATGGGGCTTCTGTCATTCTGGGTGAATCTTTTGGTCTTGAGTTTTGAGCAGGATAATGAATGAATTAGGAAAGCTGAAGCAAACATGTGGGTGGATATCCCTTGTCAGAGCTTTGATTTTTATGTCTTATAGAACAACAGAAATATTCATTATATTTTCATCCCTTTCAAAATGCAAAGAATAGCAGAGCTTCAAAAACAGAACAGTAAGGCACTATCCTAGAGGATGTTGTTTTAGCCTATTTAAAAGCAGCCTCCAGGAATCAGGGCATAGATGCTTCCCTCATTATTCCTCCTGCTCATTATTTGGCACCATTATCTGTTTTGATCCCTTTCTATAGATTTTCCAACGTTAACGTGCTGCAAACATGATTCTTGGATCCAATAGAGGGTCTTCACTTCATGCTAATGAACACAGTAGATCATTAAAAGATTTCTGATTTACTACCTTTAATTTCTTCTTCAGGAGCTTGTGGGTGGAGGCTGAAGATCTCTGATTACAATCATGGATAGAGAAATGGTTTCTTCTGATATTTTTCTTTCAGAGACTAAGCAAAATTGCAGTACAGTTTAACAGTACTCTTAACTCACTGCAGGTTGCCATAGAAACAGGAATCTGGCACCAACATGAAAGGCATTTAGGGAATCTGTTAGGCTTTAACATTAGCATGATCTAAGCATTCTTGCTCACCACTAACAAGTCTAGCATCTCTTTTAGAATAACATTAATATTCATTAAAATTCTCTGCATGTGGTTTGGGGATCTACATATCGAATTTGAGGTAATTTTTTGTGAGTGACCAACTCATCAGAAAACATGCATTTTGTGGAACTATACTTAGCTCATCTAGCATATGAAACAATATTCGCTCTACTTAAACTGTTATTTTCCCATGATCCAGATTTAGATTTTAATAGAGGAGAATATGATTGCAATGGCAGTTAAAGAAATCTGCTAATATTTAGGAAGTTTATTTATAATAAAGAAGAATCAAATGGGAAGTATTGTTCTATAAAAAAAGTTTAATAGAAACAAGCCCTTTGATCACTTACTTGTGCTAGGTAACTTTTAGGTTAGCTTTCATGTGTAAGTTTAGTTTGGATAAGTAGGTATGTGTGTATATATATATATATATTAGTATTTGTTTTTGAGGACAGTTTACTTTGGAATCTTATAACACTAAAAGCTTATGTTGCTGGCAAAATCAGTTGGACTTTTTGTTTTTCTCTCAAGGGCTATATGACCCTGATTTAAAAGCCACCAATTTGTTTAAAGCAATTATGACAATGAGTAAATTACAATTTTCTTTTATTTCACAAAAGAAGAAAATTTTGGTGGACTTATTGGAAAAAATAAGTCCACTTATTGGCCTTACAAATAGCTGTGAAAAGAAGAGAAGTGAAAAGCAAAGGAGAAAAGGAAAGATATAAGAATCTGAATGCACAGTTCCAAAGAATAGCAAGAAGAGATAAGAAAGCTTTCTTCAGCAATCAATGCAAAGTAATAGAGGAAAACAACAGAATGGGAAAGACCAGGGATCTCTTCAAGAAAATCAGAGATAACAAAGGAATATTTCATGCAAAGATGGGCTCGATAAAGGACAGAAATGGTATGGACCTAACAGAAGCAGAAGATATTAAGAAGAGGTGGCAAGAGTACACACAAGAACTGTACAAAAAAGATCTTCACAACTCAGATAATCACAATGGTGTGATCACTGACCTAGAGCCAGACATCCTGGAATGTGAAGTCAAGTGGGCCTTAGAAAGCATCACTACGATATTCTGGGAGGTGGGTCATGGAGGATCCTGCTGTGATGTAAGTCAGAGAGTGACAACTTCAGAAAAAATGTCAAAAATAAAAATTACTAGATATATGTCATTGCCAGCATAAACCAATTTAGTTAAACCCCAACATTGAGCCTTCCTTGAGCAGTTGAAATCTCACCATCTTAAGAGATGATTCCTCTACATGTTGTACTTGATTATTCTGGGTCATTGTTTATCTCCATCACTGAAGGAATTTATTGCACTACTGAACCTTGCCCTAGATTTATGGTTAAAGAAGTTTAGCATCATCTAGGTATGAACTATCACTTAACCTCTCTTTTCTTCAATTAATTGATTAATGTAAGTCAGAGGGTTGTATTCTCTTTATAATTAATTCAGATTTGTGGGATGGCCAGGGGAGTTAATTTTAATCACAGACTATATTTTTATATAGTTGGTTATAAAATAAAATTAAATTTATACAGTTCAGGGTAAAAAAAAAAAAAAAAAAAGAAAGAAAGCATCACTACGAACAAAGCTAGTGGAGGTGATGGAATTCCAGTTGAGCTATTTCAAATCCTGAAAGATGATGCTGTGAGAGTGCTGCACTCAATATGCCAGCAAATTTGGAGAACTCAGCAGTGGCCACAAGATTGGAAAAGGTCAGTTTTCATTCCAATCCCAAAGAAAGGCAATGCCAAAGAATGCTCAAACTACTGCACAATTGCCTTCATCTCACATGCTAGTAAAGTAATGCTCAAAATTCTCCAAGCCAGGCTTCAGCAATATGTGAACTGTGAACTTCCTGATGGTCAAGCTGGTTTTAGAAAAGGTAGAGGAACCAGAGATCAAATTGCCAACATCCACTGGATCATGGAAAAAGCAAGAGAGTTCCAGAAAAGCATCTATTTCTGCTTTATTGACTATGTCAAAGCCTTTGACTGTGTGGATCACAATAAACTGTGGAAAATTCTGAAAGAGATGGGAATACCAGACCACCTGATCTGCCTCTTGAGAAATCTGTATGCAGGTCAGGAAGCAATAGTTAGAACTGGACATGGGAACAACAGACTGGCTCCAAATAGGAAAAGGAGTACATCAAGGCTGTATATTGTCACCATGTTTATTTAACTTATATGCAGAGTACATCATGAGAAATGCTGGACTAGAAGAAACACAAGCTGGAATCAAGATTGCTGGGAGAAATATCAATCACCTCAGATATGCAAATGACACCACCCTTAGGGCAGAAAGTGAAGAGGAACTCAAAAGCTTCTTGATGAAAGAAAGTTGAGAGTGAAAAAGTTGGCTTAAAGCTCAACATTCAGAAAATGAAGATCATGGCATCTGGTCCCATCACTTCATGGGAAATAGACGGGGAAACAGTGGAAACAGTGTCAGACTTTATTTTTCTGGGCTCCAAAATCACTATAGGTGGTGACTGCAGCCATGAAATTAAAAGACGCTTACTCCTTGGAAGGAAAGTTATGACCAATCTAGATAGCATATTCAAAAGCAGAGACATTACTTTGCCAACAAAGGTTCATCTAATCAAGGCTATCGTTTTTCCTGTGATCATGTATGGATGTGAGAGCTGGACTGTGAAGAAGGCTGAGCACCAAAGAATTGATGCTTTTGAATTGTGGTGTTGGAGAAGACTCTTGAGAGTCCCTTGGACTGCAAGGAGATCCAACCAGCCCATTCTGAAGGAGATAAGCCCTGGGATTTCTTTGGAAGAAATGATGCTAAAGCTGAAACTCCAGTATTTTGGCCACCTCATGCGAAGAGTTGACTCATTGGAGAAGGCTCTGATGCTGGGAGGGATTGAGGGCAAGAGGAAAAGGGGACGACCGAAGATGAGATGGCTGGATGGCATCACTGATTCGATTGATGTGAGTCTCAGTGAACCCCGGGAGTTGGTGATGGACAGGGAGGCCTGGTGTGCTGTAATTCATGGGGTCGCAAAAAGTCGGACACGACTGAGCGACTGATCTGATCTGATCTGATTGGAAAAAAATAGAGACATTATTTTTGAATCATGTTTCAAACTCTTCCAATTATTTTTAATGTGAATTAAGTCACTGGTTCATCAATTAGTCTCCTTCTCCAGTTGACTCCCAAATTGATTTTGTGTCTTTCCCGTTGAAAGGTTCTGAGTGGTATTTAATGCCTATTCCTAGGGCAAGCAGCAAGTTTTTTTGTGATGAATACATTAGATTTGTAGTCAGAAAGCCCAAGTTCAATTCTCAGCTCCACTGTTTTCCAACTGGATACCATTTTGGGCAAGGTATCTAAACACTGCACCTCTCTTTCATCACGTTGTTGTTATAAAGATCGAGATAATACATGTGCAGTACTTAGCAGATTTCTGCTATCATATATACATACTAACATATAACACTCAGTGAATTTTAGTTATGTCATTATTATATTAATTTTATAGTTTGAATAATCTGACAAGACTGCTAAGTCAATATTTCCCTTTTTATTATAACCAAACATCCTAGCAGAAATTAGGTCTCTTTCTTTTTCATGAGTTTGCTGTTCATTTTCATGAAAAGTGGATTACAATTAATAAAATCTCCAAAACTCAGAAAACAGGTAAGAAATATAAATAAGGAGACCATGCACAAACTGGAAATTTGATTGGTAGGTGGCAGGTTAAACAAAACCAATCAACTCTTCAGCTGTACTTGAAAAGAGTCAAAATGTGTCTAGCAGCATTCACGTTGTTGGCTCATCTAGCTTTTAGACCAGAATCAATTTGTCTGTAATAAATTATTTATAATGAACAGATGCAGAATCTATGATTATTTTAACTTGATGATTAATTTCTTGAATGTTGAGTTTTAAACATGTAAATTAATTATTTCCCTTTCCAAGCCACCTGACATGGAAGCAGAGTGTAAAAACAAAATGGTATCAAATGGAGACAAAAAGTGAGCTTGATTAATGATGTAAATAATTAGCTCTTGAGAATATGGCTTGGGTTTAGGGTAACAGTGGAAATTTTTAAAGTTTCATCCCAGAATTAGACAAATGTAGACACCCAGGCATTGGAAGCACTGGGAAAGAGTTTTAGGGGCCAAAATTACTACTATAAAAGTTGTAGCATGAATGAGAATAGAATGATGGTCATAGTAGGCAGAAAGCTTCCAAAGACAAAGGCAAGAACAGCTGAGATGCTGAGGTCCAGTAGATCCTCTGGCCAACATCAGACTGGAGTACATGCTCTGTGGAGGCAGGCAGATCCAAAAAGAAAGAAGTGGGGAGAGTAGAGTCAAGCCAAGCTTTCCCAGTTTCTTATTGCCCCAATCACCAATCAGTTCACAGGAGTGACTGAAGAAGTATTATTCTGATCGATGGTCCTCCACGTTGGTAGAGAATAAATGCAGTAGATGATGATGCTGTAACAAAATATCACAGAGTGGGTGATTTAAGCAACAGAAATGTTATCTCACAGTTCTGGAGCTAGAAGTCCAGATCAAAATGTAGCTTTGGCTTTTTTTCTAAGCGCTCTTGTTTTTGTTCTTTTGGTCTTGTAGATGAACCCCTTCTCATTGGATTTTCCTTTGTGTACTTATAGCATTGGTGTCTCTTTGTGTGTCCAAATTCCCTCTGCTTATAAGAATATCAGTCAGATTGGATTAAGACCCACTTAATGATCTTATTTTAATTAATCATCTCTTTAAAGGCCCTATCTCCAAACACAGTCATACACTGAGATACAGGGCCTCAACATAATTATGTAGGGGGAACACAGTTCAGTCCATAACAATCGAAGTGCCCCATAACAGCCTAGTAATAACTAGAGATTGCAGGTCATGATTAATACTTCTGTAACTTCCCTTTTCCTTTTCTTCTTAGACTTTTTTTTTTTTTTTTTCAGGAGTTAAGCTGCCTTCACAATGAGGCACAATGAAGGGCAAACCTGTAGCCAGTAACTTATAGTATTAATGATGTACAGAAACAAAATAAGGAATTGCTAAGTGTATCTTTAAAAGACCATTTACCACCTGGTTTATTGATGAACATTTTAAATTCCAGCAAGTTCAAAATGTTCCAAAATGGCTAATCATTTCAGAAGTGCCAATAAAAATGAAGGGATAGATAATTTATTTTTTGAAAAATGAAGGATTATATTTTACCAGATATATTTTGTTATATTTCTGTGTGACACAGAGTTCTAAAATTGCATTAAAACAATTTCCTCCTGGAGAACAGTTTGTTTTAATAAAGCTAAACACAGAGAGTAAGAATAATGATAAAGCCTGTTAGCTCTGGAACAAATAACTATAAATGAAATGAAATTAAGTGAAACCATAAAGAAAAATCATTTGTTTTTTTCCACAGCATCTTTCCACAGAGACATCAAGAGTTTTATAAATGCTCATTAGTTAGGTTATCTGGTGCACTGCACCGTGGAAATTGCCTTTGTAGTCAAATCTAAAATTTTCAGATATTGCAACCTGACCATGGAATCCAGAAAAAGATAGAAGCTTCTTTAAAATTTTCCATATTCATGCCTTGGTTCCTATGTTCTGCTCATTCTTTGTGTATGCCATGTAAATGGGAAAGACTTATGACCAGGCCTTACCCCATATTTCTGGATTTCATTTTAATCCATAGGCAGATAATAGAAAAAAATGGAATCTGGGAAAAAAAAAAATCCTCAGTCCCTATTTTTTTCATTGTGTTTAAATTACTAATTTTAATGTCAAGAATTAAGACTAATTGAGTACTGTATTAGACATAATTCAAGTTACTTTTGAACACAGTGACCATGGCAGTCTGCTAAGGGTTATGGAAATACCAACATACGGAATGAAACATGGTGTCTAGTCCCAGGGTGTTCACAGCCTAACTGGGAAATTAGACATTAGCAACTGTAGTATAATCATAGGTTATATACAGTCTTATATGTAATAACTGTAGTACTTGTTAATGAAGTCTAGGTTATTTAATAGAAACATAGGAAGCAAAGACTCACTTTGTTTAGATAATCAAGGGAAGGTTCTCAGAGGAGAAGACAATTAACCTGGGTCTTGAAGGATGTGAAGAATTTTGTAGAAATGTGTTTCCCAAAGGTTAAGGCAGAACATAAGAAAACAACAGAGAAAAATTCATATAAGACACAGTGATGGAACACTTGGTGTGAAAAATCAGATAATAGAGGATTTTGACTAAGACTTTGAGAAATGGGAGAAATAAAATACTTGTTCTCCTGAAGACTATTCTAGAAGCATGAGGGTGGCAAGCACATAGGAAAGCAAACAGGTAGATGACTTTTCCTATCAGAGTTTACAAGCCAGGTTTTCAAGGGCAACATGAACATGATGTTCCTTCTTAGTTAACTTCTTGTTCCAAACATCCAAGAGCTTTGAAGATGTGGTTGCTTTAACACAATGTTCTCACACAGTCTATCATCTCCTTCTTGAGGAGCATAACATAATCATAAACAGATAAATTCTAATTTGTCTCATCAACACAAAATCTAAATTCTTTCCAGACCACTCCTTTATTGAACACTTTACATGTTTTTACATTGTTTATGGTTCTCACTTTTTCCCAGACTGTAAACAAAATCCTATTCAAAAATCAGGTAGTCAGTGATAAGTATGGCTTGTTGTCTCCACTTTACAAAATCTCTCTCTCTCTCTCTTACCTCTGCTACTATTGACATCTCTTACTTGATTGTGCCATTCATTACATCTTCAGCCCATATGTCATTAGGAAGCAATTCTCAGATGTTTTAGAAAACTCAGCTTTAAGAGCTTTAGGGAATGAGATTGGTCAGCATCACAAAGTGTTTACCCCCACTTCTTGGCTGGTGAAACTGGGCAGAGATTTCAACTTCACCCTAAGGCTTTATTCTTTTAAACAGATTCATGATGTCTGTTGATTAATGTGAGTGAAACAAATTACACTGAAGTCTGGGAGTTTTTACATGTGTTGGCAAACTGTTCTTAGTTTTTGGTTGGTCTTCACTCAACAATAACTCTAAAATGTGTGAATCTCTTCGTGTATAGTCTCTACCACAACCAAATGTCTGGTTGACACCTCCACTTGGATTTATCACTGACATCTGAAATCTAACATGTCCAAACACAGGCTACCTCCCATAGCTCTCTTCCCCATTTCATTAAATGGAACCACTGTTCATCCAGCTGACCAAGGTTTATACTTCAGAGATGTCCTATGCTCCTTTCTTTTTCTCTTCCTTTAAATGCGATTTATCACCAAGTCTTATTAGTTACAGTCTCAAAATATATTCCAGCTGTAAGTTCTTCCCACCAACTTCATCACTGTTTACCAAGTAAAATGGCCTGTTCAGTTCAGTTCAATTCAGTCACTCAGTTGTGTCCAGCTCTTTGCGACCCCATGAACTGCAGCATGCCAGGCCTCTCTGTCCATCACCAACTCCTGGAATTCACTCACACTCACGTCCATTGAGTCAGTGATGCCATCCAGCCATCTCATCCTCTATCGTCCCCTTCTCCTCCTGCCCCTAATCCCTCCCAGCATCAGAGTCTTTTCCAATGAGTCAACTCTTCTCATGAGGTGGCCAAAATACTGGAGTTTCAGCTTTATCATCATTCCTTCCAAAGAAATCCCAGGGCTTATCTCCTTCAGAATGGACTGGTTGGATCTCCTTGCAGTCCAAGGGACTCTCGAGTCTTCTCCAACATGACAGTTCAAAAGCATCAATTCTTCAGCACTCAGCTTTCTTCACAGTCCAACTCTCACATCCATACATGACCACAGGAAAAACCACAGCCTTGACTAGATGGACCTTTGTTGGCAAAGTAATGTCTCTGCTTTTGAATATGCTATCTAGGTTGGTCATAACTTTCCTTCCAAGGAGTAAGCGTCTTTTAATGGCTGAGTTGCTGCTTAATCCTTTCAACTAATGTCCCTGCTTTTGTCCTTGGAATATACTTCCATTCTTACTGTACCAGTAAAGGAATACATCTTCTAAACATGTAAGTCCTATCCTATAACTCCTTAGCACAAAATTCTCCAATACTTTCCTACTGTGGTAAAAAAATATCCTTTTCACAGCCCACAACTAAAGTCCATCACTGTTTACCCTCCATTTGGGCAAACTGATTAGAAGGCTAGCTGCACCTTCCTTTGGTGCAGGTGGAAGATTCAAAACACACAATATCCTGACAACATGGGAACTATTGGCCCAACCCTCTTCCAACCACAATGAAAACCCTGAGTCAATCTCCTTTCTTGCACTGTCAAGTCATTTTTGAATTAGCTCAGGAGGGCTACCCTGTTCTTCCAAAAAGCTATAAGAGGAACAAATCTTCTCACACTCTCTTGGTGGGTATATGTGGTCATTGGTCTTGACAATCCAAACACATTTTGAGTGGGCGGGGGTGGGGGTGGGTGGGGGTGGGGGTGGGGGGTATCCTTGTAGTGCTACTGTCTATCAATCTATCTATCTATCATCTATCAATCATCTATTTATCTTCTCTCCTCATCATCTGGAGTTTTTATACATGCCTCATTTACTTTTGGTGGTGTGTATACCTTTTGCTCCAACTTCTCCATATTTAAAATTTCTATAAAAAGACCCCCATCATTTCTACATATAGACTTAGAGTTTAGGCCTTTATTCCTTCTGCTAAAAAGTTTATTTATATCATTTATTACCAATTATTATCACTGACAATGACTCTCTCCTGAACCAAACTCTGATAGGCTCCTCTGAGCTTGACTTAGCCCCATCTTTAACATGTGTTCAAGAGCATAGTTTAGTAAAAATCCTGTGTAATCAGTTTAGCAAGGATTCCCCTTCCCCTCATGTTTATACTTAGTAGTTTTCTATCCACAGACCCCTACCCTGATCTTTGGCTATAAATTTCTCTTTTTCCTTTCTGTCTTTAGAATTGAGCCCAATCTCCTCAATATTGCAAAACTCCATTCCTAGTTCCTACACCAACCAAGATAGTTTTGAATAAACTCTGTCTTTCCATTCTAACAAGTGTCAGAATACATATTTCTTTAGCACCACCCTTGGATATTTTGAGAAGAGAGAGAGACTTCTCTTCCATTTATCAACTTGCTTGTCATTAAAAACAGTTCATTTGCCTTAATTGGAATTTGACCTTCTTCTATTTATCTCTGTCAAATTTTCTAGCTTTTGAGAAATTAATTTTAAGTACTGTCATATTATGGTCAGAAAACATAATGTCTGTCACTTTATTACAATCTCTATTTATACAAACTCTATCAATTTTCTTGGTGATCACTTCACACTTTTAATAATACTGATCACCTGTATGAGCACAGATACTCAAATCCAGAGTCTCTAATAGTATTCACCTACAAATAATACTTTAATATGTAGTTTCTCTGATTGTTTTTGTTTATTTCCAAACCTGGACATTAAGAGCAAATGAATTTACTCCACATTCCATACTTTAAGTTGTACACAGAGCAAATGCTATATTTTCTGGAAAACTTTCCTCATTTGCATTTATAAGGAGCATATAATTCCAAGTCTTATCCTCATCCCTTCATAATAATAGCTGTAGTTTTTGTTTAGACATTTTTTTATCTTTCTACAGTAAATGCAAAAATATCACTCCCCTCTTGGTGTGGTGATCGGTGCTTTCCCATCAGTCATGGCACACTTGCTGTCACACGCCTTCCCTTCCTCCATGGTAAATGTCTCCTATGCTCTGAATAATGTTTCAGAATTCGCTCAGAACAGTTTGCCAGGTGGCCATTTCAATATATTTAAGTGATCTCAAGAGATAACATCTATTTACCATTCAGTATCATTGTCAAGAACACAACATCATCTCTTATCAAAACATTCCTCTTTTTTCTTCTATCTTTTGTAGTTAATGAGTGAGATCAGGGACAGGTATGCTGGGCTACTCAGTCCAGGCTTTATGATTGAGCCTGGATCAGAATCCAGGAACCAGTCTTCTGCTTGATTAGTTGAAGTACCGCTTTATTGATGCTCTCAGAACTGAGAAAGCTAAAAATTCCACTGACTGAGCTCACAAGAAATTGAAACATAAAACAAAATGTTCCTCTATTAATAAATAAAGCATGATAAAACTAACCAAAGACCAGAATGTTTATACTGTTTGATTAGCACATTCTATTTCTAGAATGAAACAGCTGTGTGGGAAACTATAGTGTTTTCCTGTGAACCTGATATGACAACAAGGCCATCATAAAGGCTGATATAAGAGACCTACCATATTGTGATGAACCACCTCCATGTTTAGGGACAATTCTGACAAGCAGAGATTCAGACCTTCCCTTGAATGATTTTTTTCTGTCCTAGTCTCCAAGCAGACCCACTTTCTCTCCATTCACATATTCCTTCATGGGACAATAGCTTCAAATAATAACAATCTTATATTAAGTGCCTATAATGCTCCTAATGTTTTAAGAAAATAATAATCATGATAATACACATATTAATTCCAAATTCCAGATGCTGTTCTAAACAACTCGTTTATCCTCATAGCAACCTTATGAAGCAGGGGCTTCTTAAAATCTTTATTTTAAAAACTATATTGGGGAACACGTGTTCTTTACAAAAAGTGTATAAAATGTAAATACTGGTAAAAATAAGCACCTAAATCTCCACTACCCAGCTTAAGAACAGAACATGCATCTCCCTCCTTTCCTACATTATCTCAATGGACCAGTATCTTGATTGTGTTGTTAGTAACTCCCTTTCTTCTCTCTGGGCTTATTCGATTGACTTTTTATCTTATTGATTTGGAAGGCTTTTTTCTGCATTATATTCTGTGTATCAATATTTTATGTTTCCTATAAGATGCTAATATCTTCTCCCAGTTTTTTGTTTTTCTTTTCACCATCTTTACTGTATATTTTGCAATTAATTTTAATGTAATCCAATGTATTATTCTTTATAATTTAAAATTATTTTTTTTCTTGTTGAAAGAAAACTCTTCCTAATCCTGAGGTTGTAATAGTATTATTCAATATTACCTTCAAACAATTTGGTGGTTTGGCTTTCACCCTTTAGAAATGATTTTTATGAATATTGTAGCAGGAAGGTAATTATTTACACATTCTAGATAAACAAACTGAGGCAAGGACATTGTCTTACTCAAGGTTTACAGATGTTAATTTGTAGAGCTAAGATTTAAACCCAAGCAATCTGCTTTTGAAGTCCATACTCTATATCTGCCTCTGAGGGTATTATTAGAGAAATTATATAGACATGGGAACTGAGGCCCAGTGAGGTTAGGTGACTTGCTCAAGGTCACAGAGTCAGTAAGAGCTACAGACAGTATGTAAACTTCAACACGCCTTAGACCAGAGTTTGTATATTTCCCTTTATGAGTCCTGTCTTCTAAGGACCACATGCTGGTCTGTGGATTCTATTTCCACAAATGAATGCTTTGCTCTCTGTTTTATTTTGGAAGTCATTTTCTTCTCTTCTGCAAAGAGTTGGCTTTACTTGTACTCTTTGCACTTCACTTTGCACTTCATCACATCACTATTTCTTAATCTGAATTGATACATAATTTTCACCTCTTAGAGCCCCATCTGCTGACCTTCTAATATTCTGCATTCAGATTCTATTTATGGAGGATAATCTTACTTTGAGCTTCAGGTTATCTTTGTTTTTCTGTGATTGCAATTAACACTTCAAGGGTTTCTTTGATCTTGCTCCTTTCCTTATCCTTGGGCTCATCTTTTACTATTTCTTCTACTTAATTTTGTTTCATTCTTTCCTTCATTCATTCAACCAGCACACACTCTTCTGCATTCCAAGTCTAAGGCACTGTTCTGGATGCTGAAAAAAACATGTTCTCACCCTCATGAAGCTTGCATTCTAGTGGAAAGGCAAATAATAAGCAAATAAGTACATGCATAACATGTCAGATGATGTAAAGTGCTATGGGAAAGGAAAGGAAACAGGTCAGCTTGAGTAGATTTTTTAAATTAATTGATTTATTGGATTGCTATGCAAAGGAACTGACAATTCACAAATATCCTAAGTCCTAGAGTTGGCTCACTGTTTTATTTATTTAGAATTTTATTATTTTTCAAATATTTTTATTCAATTTCACTTGCTGCTGCTGCTAAGTTGCTTCAGTTGTGTCTGACCCTGTGCGACCCCATAGATGGCAGCCCATCAGGATCCCTCATCCTTGGGATTCTCCAGGCAAGAATACTGGAGTGGGTTGCCACTTCCTTCTCCAATGCATGAAAGTGAAAAGTCAAAGTGAAGTCGCTCAGTCATGTCCATCTCTTAGTAACCCCATGGACTGCAGCCTACCAGGCTGCACCATCCATGGGATTTTCCAGGCAAGAGTACTGGAGTGGGTTGCCATTGCCTTCTCCATCTCACTTAGACTCAGCTATTTCTCTAGAGTCAATGACAATAGCTGACTTTTCCTTGTCATGCCTTGCACGGGCAGAATTAAATGTAAACTTTTTGGTAAAAGTCTACTGTTTCTGACTCTTGAAGATAATATAAATGCTCCCTTTTGTGGTTACTGGGAGTTCAAAGGACGCAAACTTGTCACTTCTGGGTTTTTAGGGGGTCCTTGATTCAGCCTAAATTATCTCAAAGTACAGCCTTTATGCACACAAGTGACTCTTTCTATTTTACTGATATATATTCCTCTGCTCAAAATGCCATTTGTTCTGTTGTCACATATCGAAGTTCTGCTCATCTTTCAAAATCCAAATCAAATATTATCACCCCATTTTTTGCAATGAATACTTCTCTATCTGAAGCAGAATCCAAGTGCCTACCCAAGCATGCTTCATCTCCTTAGTATCAAACACATAGAGTCCCTTAGTATATGCAACTGCAATTTCCTTAGGGTATAAGAAGACTGACAATAATATTTTTTATTTAAGACTGTAAGTTCTCCAACAACCACAATCTAATAGGCTTCTTTTATAAACTTTTAGATGTATTTATTGGACCGAGTTGAATGGCATGATTAGTTGGATTGAATAGTTTTTCCTTCTTCCATGAAATCATTTAAGATCTACTCTATGCCTTGAACTGTGTCATAAAGTAATGATAACATGAATATAACAGAGACCCTATCTCATAGTCTGGTGAGGGAGACAGATGAGATGACAACATGCAGTGTAGTGGAAATGCAGAAGCAGAGAGACAGCACGATTTCTTAGTTACCAGCTTTGACACTTGTTTTTTGTGCAGCTTTGGATATGTCTCTTAATCCATTGGTACATAAAATTTTTCATTTACAAAATGAGAAAAGTAAATTCCCATCTTTCAATGAGATTTTTAGGTGTAGAGATAAAGTCCAACATAATTATCAATAAGTGGAGTCATTATTATCATTGTAGTATGATCTTGCAAAAATATAAAAGTGTTAGCTGCTCAGTCATGTCCAACTCTTTGTGACCCCATGGACTGTAGCCCGCCAGGCTCTTCTGTCCATGGAATTCTCCAGGCAAGAATACTGGAGCAGGTAGCCATTCCCTTCTCTTCCTGACCTAGGGATCAAACCCAGTCCCCTACATGGCAGGTAGATTCTTTGCCATCTGAGCCACCAGAGTGTATCAGCTAATTTGAAAGCAGACAAGACTGTTAAACCAGTTCAGGTTAGAGGATAAATCCAGATGAAAGAATCAATACTGTGGTATGTCCACTCAAACCAGACTTGTTTGTGGGGGCACAACACTGCTTGTAGAGATGACCACTGTCAAGATGACCTCAAAATTCATGTTTAAGAGGATGGGAAAGTAGATAACAGTTATTGAATCATCATTGTTTATTAGATTCTTATTAGTGTTTCATGTACATTATGTCATTTGATCTTCACCATAGCAATTCAAGGAAGTGGGTATTGTTATTCCCTTAGTATAGGCATAGAAAGTGAGATTCAAAGAAGTTAAATGTTTGCATTTCTAACATTGTAGTCTAAAGACAGCCAGTTATATTTCAATAAATGTGTATGTATGTGTATAATGTATAAAGAAACTACAGCCATTTTACTACAGAGCATGTTATTAAACAGTGATTTTCAACATTGGCCCTCTAACTACAATTCAGGTGTGTTTATAGAACAATGAAATCCCTTTGCCAAGTCAAATGATGCATAATGTACTGTCTAGCATAACAACTAAAACCTAATGCGTCCTTTGAAAATTTCCCATCTGACTTTTCACGATGTAGTAGACATAAGACTGCTGTCCAGTAGAAGAGTCGTCTTTACCTTCTCACAGAAGTAGACAGTTACTGTACCTCCTAGGTAGTAGAATAGTAGAGTATGATTTCTAGATGGAATCATCTATATGTTGAGATCATCACAGTTGTTACATGATCTAGTCTATGTTAATACAAAAAGCATAATTAAACATTGTTATGAATTTTGTATGTGCCTCCAGTGGCACACCAGAGGCTGTTCTCTTTGCTTCTTTTTCTTTGAATTACTAAAACATTGTTCACTGTACCTTGTATTTCATATATCCTGAGAGATAGTCAAGCCCTTGATATTGTAGTCCTTTAACTAAGAAAATATTTAAAACTGCTTTTATGAAAGAATATTGCTGTATATTCAAAACTGAACATTAATATTCTTCTGCTCTGCCTCAATGACTTTTTAAAAATGTAGATTCATATCTATGTATGATATATATATATTTAATGTTGTTTTCTGATGTTTTTGAACTTTGGTGCTGGAGAAGACTCTTGAGAGTCCCTTGGACAGCAAGGAGATCAAGCCAGTCCATCCTAAAGGAAATCAACCCTGGATATTCTTGGCAAGACTGATGATAAAGCTAAAACTCCAATCCTTTGGCCCCCTGATGAGAAGAGCTGACTCATTGGAAAAGACTCTGATCTTGGGAAAGATTGAATACAAAAGGAGAAGAGGGCAACAGAGGGTGAGATGGTTGGATGCCATCCCGATTCAATGGACATGAGTTTGAGCAAACTCTGGGAGATAGTGAAGGACAGGGAAACCTGGTGTGCTGCAGTTCATGGTATTGTAAAGAGTCAGACATGATTTAACAACTGAACAACAATGTTCTTTATGTAAATAAATACTTTAAGTGTGTATGTGTGACTGCATCCATCAATGATATTCTTCCCAATAAAACAAACAAGATAATAAATAATGAGGATACTTTTTTTAAAAAAATGAGCACAGTGATAAATGCTTCCTTGATGATTCAGTGGTAAAGAATCTGCCTGCAGTGCAGGAGACACAGGAGACATGGGTTCAATCCCTGGGTCAGGAAGGTACTCTGGAGGAGGAAATGACAGCCTACTCCAGGATTCTTGCCTGGAGGATCCCGTGGACAGAGGAACCTGGAGGACTACAGTCCATAGTTGTGAGGAGTTGGACATGATTGAGCAACTGAGCACACAGGCATGTGCACACATACACACACACACACAGAGTGACAAATGTGCCCAGGTATTCAAATCTAAGGATCATTCAGCTAGCATTTTTAATATCAAAGATAAAAATGACAAGTAAAGTAAATATCTTTTTCTATGATAAAAGGTAGATGACTGTTTCATGTCGAGATCTGCCGTAACTGAAGTGGCCTTGTGGTATTGCATCCTTAGGCCCTGGCAACAAGGACAGTGAGAAGAATTTAAGAAGACAGTGCCAGGCTCTGGGAGACTGGCTCTCTCAACATGCAAGGCCTAGCATGGTTGGGGCAGACCTCACCAGACTGCTCAGGGGAGGAGGAAGAAGAGGAATGTCCAACCTGGCCTGTGAGGCACAGCATGGCCTCTGAACAGTGTGGGTGGTGGACACCTCATATCAATCCTGCTGACAGGATGCTGCAATGACTCTCACCATCTTGGACAGGAAATCAAAGGACCACTAAAGAAAGGAGAACAACCAGCTCGTAAGGGCGGATGGTTTCAGAGCTGTTCAGGTTATTAAGCAAATGGAGAAAGCTAAGGAACCTACCTTGTCTTCTGGAGATAAAAGTATTAACACAGAATAGAGATTGTGGAGCAGAGAATACTGTGACTCAGAAGCTTTTTGGACTCAACCAGGAGATTTCCATGTACACTGACACTGGGCCCACTGACTTCGTAATTCAGTTCAGAGCCCCTCACATGACAGCAAGAAAGCTTCTTCTATAGCCTCTGACTTTGCCACCTTTGACTCAGAGAGACAGAGAGGTAGGCAGAGAGCTTGAAAAAGTAAAGTTGAAATTAGATTGACCTGTAATTGTAGTCTTTTACTGACCTATCAGATAGGTCTGCCTTGAGAGGCAGAAAGAATAACTGCTATTCTGCATTAAGACTAAAGGTATGCCCTTGGCAGCTAATATTTCAAAATTCTTCATTAGGAATTTCCCAATTTGAAAAATAAAATCTTCCTATCCATATGTCCAACTCAGCCTTTTGAGGGACCATAATTACCTGAAGAAAGAATAACAGAGTAAATGTCAAAAACATAATGCCTTAGATTAAAAGACAAAGGCAAAGACAACCTTCATTTCTGTGATGTTTTTCACATAACCGAATGTCCCCAAATACTTCACAAAGCATTTAATTACATGCTAGCAGCAGAGGAAATGCTGGCATTGCTGTGTGCCAGCTTCAGCCCACGTAAAGTAAGGAATGTCAAGTTAACTCACTAAGTGTAAGGAATTTGCAGAAAGCTCACTCCCAGCCTTTTTCTCTTGAAAGCAAAGCACAGCTTCTTATTTCTTAGTGCTTACACATTTCATGGGGGATGAAGCAGCCTATATATACTGCTTCCTAGCAGGCAGTCAAGGGATGGTAGTCAAGACAAAGTGGTATAAGTGGGTGCTATCTGCAACCTAAGATTCCACAAAAAAAGACCTAAACATCTAGGAGTATGTAAGAATGGTGGGGAGGAAAGCATTTGAGAACAACTGGAAAGAGACAGAGTTGGCAAGGCCAGGTATATATATAAAATAGGCTGGGGACATTTTAGATTTTGTTTTAAAGGTTGGCCTACATTTCAACACACTCACTCTCTTTAGATCCATAGGTAACAAAAAGTTCCCATGAACTCTTTGCAGGAGCCCTTAGTGCAAGGATGGCATGATTGACTAGGCCCTGAAATAGTTTAGCTATGGACCTGGGTGACCCATGGCCTTGAAGCCTGAAACTCTAACACCCTTATATAGAAGAACTTCTTATATTTTATTAGAATGCGTGCTTAGTCTCTCAGTCATGTCTGACTCTTTGCAACTCCATGAACTGTAGATCACTAGGCTCCTCTGTTCATGGGATTCTCCAGGCAAGAATACCAGGGTGGGTTGCCATTCCCTTCTTCAGAGAATCTTCCCAATCCAGGGATCAAACCTGCTCCTCCTGTACTACAGGTGAATTCTTTACTGTTTGAGCCACCAGGGAAGCCCTTAGTGGAATGCGATCATGAATAAATATATAGATAGCAAAGAGTCTAGACTAAGCAAGAACCTTATGAGGAAGAAACTGATATCCCACTGAAATGAGTTCAGGGTTTATTTTGTAGACAAAGGGCATCTATTAAAATATTTGAAGCAAATGACAAGATAATTATGTATTCAATTTCTTAGAAAATATGTACTAAATATCTGCTTGTGTGTCAGGCACTGGGGATAAGTGAAACAGCCTTCATGGTAGTGGGCTTCCCTGGTGGCTCAGACCTTAAAGAGTCTGCCTGCAGCGCTGGAGACTATGGTTCGATCCCTGGGCCAGTACGATTTAGTAGAGAAAAAATTTTTGAATAAATAAATAGGTATAGTTAGATATATGTATAATACTACTATAGCACTATACATAAATAAATATGTATAGTACTATCAGATCAGATCAGATCAGATCAGTCGCTCAGTCGTGTCCGACTCTTTGAGACCCCATGAACTGCAGCACGCCAGGCCTCCCTGTCCATCACTAACTCCCGGAGTTCACTCAGACTCATATTCATCAAGTCAGTGATGCCATCCAGCCATCTCATCCTCTGTCATCCCCTTCTCCTCCTGCCCCCAATCCCTCCCAGCATCAGAGTCTTCTCCAATGAGTCAACTCTTCACATGAGGTGGCCAAAATACTGGAGTTTCAGCTTTAGCATCATTCCTTTCAAAGAAATCCCAGGGTTGATCTCCTTCAGAATGGACTGGTTGGATCTCCTTGCAGTCCAAGGGACTCTCAAGAGTCTTCTCCAACACCACAGTTCAAAAGCATCAATTCTTCGGCGCTCAGCCTTCTTCACAGTTCAGCTCTCACATCCATACATGACCACAGGAAAGACCATAGCCTTGACTAGACGAACCTTTGTTGGCAAAGTGATGTCTCTGCTTTTGAATATGCTATCTAGGTTGGTCATAACTTTCCTTCCAAGGAGTAAGCATCTTTTAATTTCATGGCTGCAGTCACCATCTGCAGTGATTTTGGAGCCCAGAAAAATAAAGTCTGACACTGTTTCCACTGTTTCTCCATCTATTTCCCATGTAGTGATGGGACCAGATGCCATGATCTTCGTTTTCTGAATGTTGAGCTTTAAGCCAACCTTTTCACTCTCCACTTTCACTTTCATCAAGAGGCTTTTTAGTTCCTCTTCACTTTCTGCCATAAGGGTGGTGTCATCCGCATATCTGAGGTTATTGATATTTCTCCCAGCAATCTTGATTCCAACTTGTGTTTCTTCCAGTCCAGTGTTTCTCATGATGTACTCTGCATATAAGTTAAACAAACATGGTGACAATATACAGCCTTGACGTACTCCTTTTCCTATTTGGAACCAGTCTGTTGTTCCATGACCAGTTCTAACTGTTGTTTCCTGACCTGCATTTCTCAAGAGGCAGATCAGGTGGTCTGGTATTCCCATCTCTAGTAGCATTATATTTTATGTTTATTTATGGATTATAAAGAGGTATAAGGAGATGGTTAATTTAACCTGAATGTTTAATGTTAGAGGTTTAAAAAATATGAACTAAAAGATAGGGTTCATGAAAAACTTCTGAAAGATCAGTAAGACTTCATGTGGTAAAAGAGCAGAAAAAGGGCATTCTGAGTACAGACCAAAATGTGGTCAGGGGCATGGAGACTTCAATCAGCCTGTCCTGTTTTGGAAACTGGAAGTAGTTGAGTATATCTGGAATGCAGAGGTGAAGCAGTGTGTTGGGAAACAGCTAGGGAAGCAGCTAGAGAAGCAGATAATCATTTTGAAGTCTGCATTTGAGGTTCTGAGTTTTAACAAAAATGTGGAGAACAAGTTAAATTTGAGGTCATTGAGCTAGTTAAAAAATCGTCATAATTGTCCATTCAGGATAGGTAAGAAGAAAACATTTGCAAAAGACACATATGATAAAAGACCATTATCAAAAATGCACAAATAACTCTTAAAACTCAACAGTAAGAAAATAAATGATTAAAAATTAAGCAAAAGATCTAAAAAGGCACCTCACCAAACAAGATATATAGGTGAAAAATAAGCATATGAGAAGATGCTCAAGTTCATATGTCATTACAAATTGCAAATTAAAAATAAAAATGAGATATCACTACATATCTATTGGAATGGCAAAAATCCAAAACACTGATAACACTAAATGCTGGTGAAATTTTGGAGCAACAGAACTATTATTCATTACTGGTGGAAATACAAAATGGTTTAGCCACTTTGGAAAAAAGTATGATACTTCACAAAAAACTAAACATACACTTATCATCACACTCCTTGACATAAACTCAAAGGAGTTAAAAACTTATGTCTAAACAAAAACCTGCATGTGGATGTTTGTTGTTAATTAGTTGCTAGTTGTGTTGGACTCTTTTGTGACCTCTTGGATGCCCACCAGGCTCCTCTGTCCATGGGATTTCCTAGGCAAGAATGCTGGAGCGGGTTGCCATCTTTTTCTACAGGGTATCTTCTCGACCCAAGAATTGAAACCATGTCTCCATTGGCAGGCAAGTTCTTTACCACTGAGCCACCAGGGAAGTTTACATCAGTTTTATTTATAACTACCCAAAACTAGAAGCCACCAAGATACCATACAATAAGTAAGTAGATAAATAAACTGTGATACATCCAGACAGTGGATTCAGTCCTAAAAGGAAATGAGCTATCAAGCCAGGAAAAGACATAGAGGGAACTTAAATGCATACTTCTAAGTAAAATCATTGCAGATGGTAATTGCAGCCATGAAATTAAAAGATGCTTACTCCTTGGAATAAAAATTATGACCAACATAGATAGCATATTGAAAAGCAGAGACATTACTTTGCCAGCAAAGGTCTTTCTAGTCAAGGCTATGGTTTTTCCAGTGGTCATGTATGGATGTGAGATTTTGACTGTGAGGAAAGGTGAGTGCCAAAGAATTGATGCTTTTGAACTGTGGTTTTGGAAAAGACTCTTGAGAGTCCCTTGGACTGCAAGGAGATCCAACCAGTTCATCCTAAAGGAGATCAGTCCTGGGTGTTCATTGGAAGGACTGATGCTGAAGCTGAAACTGCAATACTTTGGCCACCTCATGCGAAGAGTTGACTCATTGGAAAAGACTATGATGCTGGGAGGGATTGGGGGCAGGAGGAGAAGGGGACAACAGAGGATGAGATGGCTGGATGGCATCACCGACTCGATGGACATGAGTTTGGGTAAACTCCGGGAGTTGGTGATGGACAGGGAGGCCTGGCGTGCTGTGATTCATGGGGTTGCAAAGAGTCGGACACGACTGAGTGACTGAATGGAACTGAACTGAAGTGAAAGAAGTCAATCTGAAAAGACGGCATACTGTGTTACCCAAATACATGACATTATTGAGAAAGGGGGCTGGAAAGGGAGACAGATGACAGGATTTTCAGGGCGATGAAACTACTCTGTACCATACTATAATGGTAGATGAATGTCATTTTGATGTTGGGTTCAATTCAGTTCAGTCACTCAGTCATGTCCAACTCTGTGAACCAATAGACTGCAGCACACCAAGCTTCCCTGTCCTTTACTATCTCATGGAGCTTGTTCAAACGCATGTCCATTGTCGGTGATGCCATCCAACCATCTCATCCTCTGTCATCCCCTTCTCCTCCTGCCGTTAGTCTTTCCCAGCATCAGGGTCTTTTCTAATGAGTCAGTTCTTCACATCAGTTGGTCAAAGAATTGGAGATTCAGCTTTAGTATCAATCCTTCCAATGAATATTCAGGATTGATTTCCTTTAAAATGGACTGGTTGGATCTCTTGGCTGTACAAGGGACTCTCAAGAGTCTTCTCCAACACCACACTTCAAAAGCATCAATACTTTGGTGCTCAGCTTTCTTTGTGGTCAAATGGCTTCCCTTTATAGCTTAGTCTGTAAACAATCTGCCTTCAATGCAGGAGATCAGGGTTTGATCCCTGTGTCAGGAAGATTCCCTGGAGAAGGATACGGCAACCCATGCCAGTATTCTTTCTGGGAGAATCCCATGGACAGAGGAGCCCAGTGGGCTTCAGTCCATGGGGTCACAAGAGATGGACATGACTTAGTGACTAAAACCATCTCACCTCCATACTTGACTACTGGAAAAACCATAGCTTTGACTCTATGGACCTTTGTCGGCAAAGTAATGCCTCTGCTTTTTAATATGCTGTCTAGGTTTGTCATAGCTTTCCTTCCAAGGAGCAAGCGTCTTATAATTTCATGGCTGCAGTCATCATCTGCAGTGATTTTGGAGCCCGTGAAAATAAAGTCTGTCACTGTTTCTATTGTTTCTCCATCTATTTGCTATGAAGTGATGGGACTGAATGTTGGGAAGGGATTGAATATTGTGTCTGTGATTTAAATCTTGAGTATTATGAATACTTTTGAATCCTGAGTACTATGTAATTTAAGTATTATGCCTATAATTTTTATTCGATTCTGATTCACAGTTTAGTGCTTACTGTACTGAACCAAAATTGCCACTTTTTAGACAGAAGGGAAAATAAAGATAACAAGCCACAGTCATATACCTAGGATTTAATTCATCTAACCAGGTGTACTTTGGGTCTGTACTTACGAAATGGTAATATCTTTCTTATGAGGCCATTTTATGCTTAAAATGAAATGAGATGATGAAATGTCCCAAAACATAGAAGACATTCAACATGTTAAAGGAATCTTCTTTGATCATATGTTGCCTGCAGTTCAGTGCAGTTCAGTTGCTCAGTCATGTCCGATTTTTTGCAATCCCATGAATCGCAGCATGCCAGGCCTCCCTGTCCATCACCAACTCCTGGAGCTCATTCAAACTCAGGTCCATCAAGTCGGTGATGCCATCCAGCCATCTCATCCTCTGTTGTCCCCTTCTTCTCCTGACCCCAATCCCTTCCAGCATCAGGGTCTTTTCCAATGAGTCTACTCTTCGCATGAGGTGGCCAGAATACTGGAGTTTTCAGCTTTAGCATCAGTCCTTCCAAAGATCACCCAGGGCTGACCTCCTTTAGAATGGACTGGTTGGATCTCCTTGCAGTCCAAGGGACTCTCATGAGTCTTCTCCAACACCACAGATCAATAGCATCAATAATTCGACACTCAGCTTTCTTCACAGTCAAAATCTCACGTCCATACATGACCAAAGGAAAAACCATAGCCTTGACTAGATGGACCTTTGTTGGCAAAGTAATGTCTCTGCTTTTCAATATGCTATCTAGGTTGGTCACAACTTTCCTTCCAAGGAGTAAGTGTCTTTTAATTTCATGGCTGCAGTCACCATCTGTCAGTGATTTTGGAGCCCAGAAAAGAAAGTCTGACACTGTTTCCACTGTTTCCCCATCTATTTCCCATGAAGTGATGGAACCAGATGCCATGATCTTCGTTTTCTGAATGTTGAGCTTTAAGCCAACCTTTTCACTCTCCACTTTCACTTTCATCAAGAGACTCTTGAGTTCCTCTTCACTTTCTGCGATAAGGGTGGTGTCATCTGTATATCTGAGGTGATTGATATTTCTCCCGGCAATCTTGATTCCAGCTTGTATTTCTTCCAGTCCAGTGTTTCTCATGATGTACTCTGCATAGAAGTTAAATAAGCAGGGTGACAATATACAGACTTGATGTACTCCTTTTCCTATTTTGAACCAGTCTGTTGTTCCATGTCCAGTTCTAACTGTTGCTTCCTGACCTGCATACAAATTTCTCAAGAGGCAGGTCAGGTGGTCTGGTATTCCCATCTCTTTCAGAATTTTCCACAGTTTATTGTGATCCACACAGTCAAAGGCTTTGGCATAGTCAATAAAGCAGAAATAGATGCTTTTCTGGAACTCTCTTCCCTTTTCCATGATCCAGCGGATGTTGGCAATTTGATCTCCGGTTCCTCTGCCTTTTCTAAAACCAGCTTGAACATCTGGAAGTTCACAGTTCACATATTCTTGAAGCCTGGCTTAGAAAATTTTGAGCATTACTTCACTAGCGTGTGAGATTAGTGCAATTGTGCGATAGTTTGAGCATTCTTTGGCATTGCCTTTCTTTGGGATTGGAATGAAAACTGACCTTTCCCAGTCCTGTGGCCACTGCTGAGTTTTCCAAATTTGCTGGCATATTGAGCGCAGCACTTTCACAGCATCATCTTTCAGGATTTGAAATAGCTCAACTGGAATTCCATCACCTCCACTAGCTTTGTTCATAGTGACTAATGGCAATTCTTCACATTTTTCATTCTTACCAGTTGCTACTACTCATGTAGTAGATGACTACTACAGAATCTAGTCATTGCAGTGTTGCTAGATATGATGCGGAATGGCTCTTTAAAAAACTCTTCTCTCTTGTACTCCTTAAGAAATTTTGAACATTAACAAGTTACATAAACATGCCTTAGACTAAATTTTGTAACAGATGATCACCTACTAGCAGGCAGACATGCTGATGTTCAAACACGTAATATATATGAAAGGTAAAAGGAAGTCTCAGGTCTCTATCATTCTAGATTTTCTACCAATACGTGAGTGAAAGATTAACTTCAGAGAGTTACGAAAGATTCAGTGGCAGAATTCTGACCTTATTGTTGTAGTCTTGTGGGAAAAAATTCATCAGAAAAAGTGGTATCACAAAGAGCCAGCTATGAATTTTTACCCTTGGCTACTCTTCTGCCTGACATAACTATTGAGTTTAATAGGCATCATACATGTAATTAGGTTTAATACACTTAACATTTAAATAAAAAATCACAGACTACAAAACAAAATGGAAATTCCATGAAGCAGATGAAAAAAGCTCTTTGGAATTAGAACATGTGGGTTTTGATCTCAGTCCTGCCAAAAAACAGGCAGAATAACTTTGGGTTAAATCACATTGCTTCTCTGAGCTTCCATGAATTTTATAGCACATTGCAGTGAGTTATAGAATTTAATATAATATCACATGGAACAACAGACTGGTTCCAAATAGGAAAAGGAGTTCATCAAGGCTGTATATTGTCACCCTGTTTATTTAACTTATATGCAGAGTACATCATGAGAAACACTGGACTGGAAGAAACACAAGCTGGAATCAAGATTGCCAGGAGAAATATCAATAACCTCAGATATGCAGATGACACCACCCTTATGGCAGAAAGTGAAGAGGAACTAAAAGGCCTCTTGATGAAAGTGAAAGTGGAGAGTCAAAAAGTTGGCTTAAAGCTCAACATTCAGAAAACAAAGATCATGGCATCCGGTCCCATCACTTCATGGGAAATAGATGGGGAAACAGTGAAAACAGTGTCAGACTTTCTTTTTCTAGGCTCCAAAATCACTGAAGATGGTGACTGCAGCCATGAAATTAAAAGACGCTTACTCCTTGGAAGGAAAGTTATGACCAACCTGGATAGCATATTGAAAAACAGAGACATTACTTTGCCAACAAAGGTCCGTCTAGTCAAGGCTATGGTTTTGCCCGTGGTCATGTATGGACGTGAGAGTTGGACTGTGAAGAAGGTTGAGTGCCGAAGAATTGATGCTTTTGAATTGTGGTGTTGGAGAAGACTCTTGAGAGTCCCTTGGACTGCAAGGAGATCCAACCAGTCCATTCTGAAGGAGATCAGCCCTGGGATTTCTTTGGAAGGAATGATGCTAAAGCTGAAACTCCAGTATTTTGGCCACCTCATGGGAAGAGTTGACTCATTGGAAAAGACTCTGATGCTGGAAGGGATTGGGGGCAAGAGGAGGAGGGGATGACAGAGGATGAGATGGCTGGATGGCATCACTGACTCGATGGACGTGAGTGTGAGTGAACTCCGTGAGTTGGTGATGGACAGGGAGGCCTGGCGTGCTGCGATTCATGGGGTTGCAAAGAGTTGGACATGACTGAACGACTGATCTGATCTGATCTGATAAGTGAGTTTTATAGTCTTTAAATTTCTAAGTAGTTAAAGATGCTGTCTTTGTTGTTGTAATAGTCAACATTATCACCTCAAACTGAAATTTAGTTTCAAGTTTAGATTATTAGTCAAAATTAGAATGTAACTCAACATCAGTTGGGATGGTCTTGAACAACATCGTCCACTAGAAATATTATTCAAGACACATATACAATTCTAAATTTTTTGGTGACTATAATTACAAATGTAAAAAAATTATGTTAAATCTTTAAATCTAGTATGTATTTTACACTTTATCCCATCTCAATTAAATACTAAATATTTCATCAAAAATACTTGATCTGTATTTAGACTTCCTAAAATGTAGAGAAAAGATAAAATCACATATCCATCTGGCCCCAAACATAAAGTTTACCCATAACTGAATTTAGTGTCAGCCTCATAACTACTAAAAACTTATTTTTCAGGGTAGGAGAGAAGTTTTAACCTACTTCAAAATGAGAAATTGATTTCAACACTCAGAATGTGCCTGGGCAGGGTCAAAGTCCTTATGGCTCTGGCCGAGAATTCCCTTAGGAAGAGCCACATCCTATAAGAAGCTTCCCATATAATGAGCTTTCTCAGTTCCATTGATAGTAGCAGCTTATTTTCTTTAAGAACTTGAAGCTCTTTGGCTCCGTGTTCCTGCTATCAAGCACATCTATTTGCTATCTCTGGGCACATCTGCTCCAGATGTCTCAAGTGTCTGAGAAGGTTTATTCCCTGCCATGTACCTCTCCATCTGACAGCCTGGCTTTGTTGGTTTTGATTCTGAGACCCTTCACATAAACCTAAATCATCATTTCCTTGTTCTCCTGAAATAGCAAAGAGCAAATAAAATAAAATAAAATAAAAAATGTAGAACATTTTTCTCATTTTTTTCTCTATTATATTCATTGCTCTTATTGCTGTGCTGAAGGTTATACTTAAAATATCGTATAATACAAATTTTCCTGCTCATTGAGAATGTGTCAAGAATGCTACTTAGGGAAAATAAATTTCTTCTGGGAAAAATTAGATATAGAGCTTAAGAAATGAAGTTAAATTAAATGGGATGGTTTAATTTATATGAAAGTTCAGTTGTGTGATATAAAAAATAAATATTTTGTTCTGAATTTCATCATGAAGGTTTGTATCAATTTTTTCTTTGTGTTATATAAGAGGGGGGACAAAGGACAGACCCAAAAAGGAAAAAAGGATAGGAAAATAGGAAATAAAAGAATAAAAAAACGTAGCCCTTTGGGATCTTAGTTACTTCCATCACGTTTTATTCTGGCGCTGCATATTACTTTTTACAATCAACCTACCCCTGTTCCATAAGCTTTCATAATATAAAATCAAACATCTAGTACCCCTCATAAGGATCTCATCCTAAGCCCCTTTTCCTGACTCAGGCTGTACATCATACTGAACTTTCTCCAAATGATCATTTTTGGATGAGATGCTTTAGCAAAACATTTATAGCTTCAACTCATGGTTTATTCTCAAATTATGAATAAAATAGTCTTCAGACTATAATGCCTCTGCTTCTCTTTATTTCCCCTTCCTTTTACAGCTCTGGACCTGCTCATCTGCAGGGACTGCTCAGTGTAATTATACTGAGAGACCCTCCTCTGGGTCAGGAGATATTCCATTTGTGTGTCCCCAGATAGAGGGGAGAGAACACTCTGTGGGAGGTCTTGGAATTGCCAGTGCTTGATGAATAAGTGAAGGGTGAATGGATGGAAGGATAGACTGATGCTGGAGTGATAGGATATGCAGAACAGATTGGAAGAATGAAGCAAAACACAAAGTGACTATGCGTGCAGGAAGCTCTTTGTTACCCAGTGTTCTATTACTTGGCACTTCACCACTTCTGCAACACAGTGATAACTGAAACAGCCAAAAGTGGCCCTGAGGCTCTGAAAAAGCTAAAGTGCTTTCTGAATTCTCAAAAGAAAAGTGCATTTAAAATAATTCCATGCTCAGGATATTGGGTTCAACTCAAAGCTGAACTAGAAACCGAAGTAAATTTGAGGAATATAACATAGATATGATTTTAAAAACCATAGAAATTAGAGATGAAAAGGTAATTTGAAAATTATTTAGCCCACCAGTCTTATTTAATGAATTATGTATATTCCCTGTGTCTGGGCTTCCCTGGTGGCTCAGAGGTTAAAGCGTCTGCCTGCAATGCAGGAGACCTGGGTTTGATCCCTGGGTTGGGAAGATCCCCTGGAGAAGGAAATGGCAACCCACTCCAGTATTCCTGCCTGGAGAATCCCATGGATGGAGGAGCCTGGTGGGCCACAATCCACTGGGTCGCAAAGAGTTGGGCACGACTGAGCAACTTCACTTTCACTTTCTTTCCTGTGTCTACTTGCTCTTTAATTATTCGCAAGAAAGAAAGAGAAGTGGCTCAGTCATGTCCGACTCTTTTCAACACTATGGACTGTAGTCTCCCAGGCTCCTCTGTCCATGGGATTTTCCAGGCAAGAGTACTGGAGTCGGTTGCCATTTCTATCAGCTTTGTCCCCATTACTCCCTCAAATCACATTTGTCATGGATATCAATACCCTGAACAGTACCTAAACAGTACTAAATTCTAGGGTAAAGTCACAGTCCTCGTTGTATCAACCTATTAGCAGCTTTTAAAATAACTGATCACTCTTTCCTTGAAACTTTTTCTTCATTTGGTTGTTATACCTATTCCATGGGTCCCTGCTTCTCAGTCTCTTCTGATGTTTTTTCTCTGGCTTGTAAACCTTGCTTAGGACCCTTATCTTCTCTGCCTTCATTTCACACAACTTTAAATTATATGGCTGTAAATTTATCCATGTTTAGATCATTTGCAGATTTTAATTTCAAACTTTGAGCTCCTCTACTTGTAGACTCAATTATGTTACTGCTGACTTGAGATTTCTACTTGTATCTATCTATCTGTATCCACATCTCTATCTATACCATATATGTGTATCTGTGTCTCAGTCTATGTCTATTTACATCTAAGATGGATCTTTTGTTCTTATGTTTTTCTCAGTGTTTTTCACCTCAGTAAATGGTACAAAATTAAATCATCACAGATTATTCTATTATACATCTCACATCCAATTCATCAGCAAAAAAAAAGCTGTGCTATCAAATCTATCTTCAAAATGTATCTGAAATTTATCTCTGCTCTCTGCTTTATGGGCTCCTACCCCAGCCTGAGTCATCAGCAGTGGTTCCTACCTAATCTTGCCTCTAGACTTGTCCCCCTAACAGTATTTACTCCATAGAAGAGTCAGAGTGCTTTAAAAGAGCAATCAGATTGTACCTCAAATCTGCTCAAAATCCTTCAATGGGTTTCTCTGTAACTCAGAATAAAAGGGAAACATCTCACCACTTTCTACTGAATGACTTGGTCCTGCCAACTCTGACCTTGTCTCTTTTCACAAGCCCCTTCTTCACTCTGCTCTGACCACAATGGGAGTCTTACTGTTTCTGGAACATGATAAGCATGATCTTGCCTCAGGCTCCTTGACCTTGCTGTTCCCTTTGCCTGGAATGCTCTTTCTCCAAAAATGCACAGGCTCACTGTTCTCTGCTCAAGTATCACCTTATCTGAAATGCCTTCTCTGACCATCCTATTTCAAACTGTATCCTCTTGTTTCTTTAACCTCTTTATCCTATTTCACTTTTTATAACTCTTACAGCAACTTGACACATACTATATGCCTACCCATTTGTTTTTATCATCTCAGATACAATGTGAATTCCATGAGAAAGGGACTCTGCCTATTTGGGCCAACAAAGGACTTCCCTGGTGACTCAGTGGTAAGGAATCCACTTGCCAATGCAGGAGACGTGGGTTCGATCCCTGGGTTGGGAAGATCCCCTGGAGAAGGAAACGGCAACCCACTCCACTATTCTTGCCTGTGAAATCCCATGGACAAAGGAGCCTGGATGGCCATAGTCCACGGGGTTGCAAAACAGTCAGACATGATTTAATAACTAAACAACAACAACATCCTCAAAACCTCGAACTGTGTCAGCCCTTAATCAGATCAGATCAGTCGCTCAGTCGTGTCTGACTCTTTGCGACCCCATGAACCACAGCACGCCAGGCCTCCCTGTCCATCACCAGCTCCCGGAGGTCACACAGACTCACACCCATCAAGTCAGTGATGCCATCCAGCCATCTCATCCTCTGTCGTCCCCTTCTCCTCCTGCCCTCAATCCCTCCCAGCATCAGAGTCTTCTCCAATGAGTCAACTCTTCGCATGAGGTGGCCAAAATACTGGAGTTTCAGCTTTAGCATCATTCCTTCCAAAGAAATTCCAGGATTGATCTCCTTCAGAATGGACTGGTTGGGTCTTCTTGCAGTCCAAGGGACTCTCAAGAGTCTTCTCCAACACCACAGTTCAAAAGCATCAATTCTTCGGCGCTCAGCCTTCTTCCCAGTCCAGCTCTCACATCCATACATGACCACAGGAAAGACCATAGCCTTGACTAGGCGAACCTTTGTTGGTAAAGTAATGTCTCTGCTTTTGAATATGCTATCTAGGTTGGCCATAACTTTCCTTCCAAGGAGTAAGTGTCTTTCAATTTCATGGCTGCAGTCACCATCTGCAGAGATTTTGGAGTCCAGAAAAATAAATTCTGACACTGTTTCCACTGTTTCTCCATCTATTTCCCATGTAGTGATGGAACCAGATGCCATGATCTTCGTTTTCTGAATGTTGAGCTTTAAGCCAACCTTTTCACTCTCCACTTTCACTTTCATCAAGAGGCTTTTTAGCCCCTCTTCACTTTCTGCCATAAGAGTGGTGTCATCCGCATATCTGAGGTTATTGATATTTCTCCCAGCAATCTTGATTCCAACTTGTGTTTCTTCCAGTCCAGCATTTCTCATGATGTACCCTGCATATAAGTTAAATAAACATGGTGACAATATGCAGCCTTGACGTACTCCTTTTCCTATTTGGAACCAGTCTGTTGTTCCATGACCAGTTCTAACTGTTGCTTCCTGACCTGCATACAGATTTCTCAAGAGGCAGATCAGGTGGTCTGGTATTCCCATCTCTTTCAGAATTTTCCATAGTTTATTGTGATCTACACAGTCAAAGGCTTTGGCATAGTCAATAAAGCAGAAATAGATGTTTTTCTGGAACTCTCTTGCTTTTTCCATGATCCAGCAGATGTTGGCAATTTGATCTCTGGTTCCTCTGCCTTTTCTAAAACCAGCTTGAACATCTGACTCAATAAATAAACATTTTAGGGTATGTGAATGAAACAGAGGCTCAGACACTAGCTTGGAAAGTTAATAATATGAACCTGACCTTCTGACTCTTAGTTTGGTGGTATCCTGCCTGAACACTAATATAACAAAAACCCAATCTCTGACCTGGTGGGATTACAGAAAGGGTATTGTGCACACTCATATATTGAGTGTAGAATATCAACAATTCATTCAGTAATCATTGTAGGAGATCAGTCCTGAGTGTTCATTGAAAGGACTGATGCTGAAGCTGAAACTCCAATACTTTGGCCACATGATGCAAAGAGTTGACTCATTGGAAAAGACCATGATGCTGGAAGAGATTGAGGACAGGAGGAGAAGGGGACAACGGAGGATGAGATGGCTGGATGGCATCACCGGCTCGATGGACGTGAGTTTGAGTGAACTCTGGGAGTTGGCGATGGACAGGGAGGCCTGGTATGCTGTGATTCATGGGGTTGCAAAGAGTCGGACATGACTGAGTGACTGAACTGACCTGAATCGAACTGAATCATTGTTGTGTGCTTCCTTTGTGTCAGGCACAGAAGAACTGACATGAATAATACTGAGGCCCTCCCCTCAAACTACAAATTCTCAGCTACTTGTGGTGTAGTTGGAATGCAGGCAAAAAATTCTTCCAGACTCATAGGTGTTTGAGTCATCAAAAATGATGTCTGGTAAGCTGTGCAGAATAAAGAAATAGTGGCCAGGTAGTCAAGAAGAAAAGGTATCCCATTTTGTATGATGACACACAAGAACCCTGGAGTCATGAGAGAGCCCAGCACAGTTAGGAAATTATAAGTATGGGTGAAAGGAAAGCTGCAAGGAGAGGAGTGAGACTGAAGCGATAAGTAGGGAACACAGGGTAGAATGCTTGAGGGTGGACTTCTACAGCATGTGGCCTCTAATGCTAAAGGCTAGTGGAAGACTCTGAGAGGTTATAAGTAGAAAAACAGCACGCAAAGATTTGCATTTCAAAAAGAAAATTCTATTTGCCAATATTGAGGAGCACTCTTGGAAAGGAGGCAGGAAGGCCAGTTAGGAGGCCACTGTCATAGTATTGGCACAAAGTAATGGGGATCTACAGCGATGACAGTGAAATTTATTCTATTATACAAATCCTATTGGGATTACAGCATTTCCAGTAAACATCAACATGATTCCTCTACATTCCTGGAAGGAAGCAAAGATGGCAAATAAGGATCATGATAAAGCATCCTTAATGGCCAGCATCCAAACTTTCTCTCATTCAGAGAGCAGATATATATATAAGAAAAGATTAACATCTCGATGATCAGCTCTGACAGCAGAGGTTAGTAGCAGTGACAAAAGTAGAAAAGATGAGGAGGTTGTAATGGTATATCTGAGATAAGCACCTAGGTTTTTTGAAAAGACAGAGACAAGCAGAGGCAATTCAGACACTGACTTGTAAGATTAGGGTGGACTGAGGTATGGTAAAAGAGATGAGACCTTTCCAGGGAGATCTGAAACAAGACATTGAAAATGATATACTTTTGGGGGCTGGAAGCACCCCAAGACCCAGTGAGAATGTTGTCACCATTTGTACCTCCTTGATTTATGAAAGCTTTGTATCTTTGTTTCTTTCTTTTTTCTTTTTTTTTTTTTTTTTTGCTGTGCTACACGGCACGCAGGATTTTGACTGGGAGTGAACCCATACCCTCTGCAGTGGAAGTCCAGAGTCTTAACCATTGAGGGAAGTCCTCACCTCTACCTTTTTTAGCCTTACATCTTTTTTAAAGAAAAATAATTGCAACTGTGAACAAAATCTTACAAGGGAGAAGCAGAAAGATGGACAAAATAATCTTCTGACTGAGAGAATGATTTTCCATGATGTAATGAGACTCATTGGCAAGTGGCTTGTTTCTTCCTAATAAAGACCAGATTTTTGAAGCATGAGTTCTGATGTCTAATGATATATGGGTGAGTACAGGGAGAGAGATTTGAAGAATGTCAGAGAAATTAGAAGATGAAGTTTGAAAGGTTTGTCTTCTAAATCATAAACATCTTTGTTCCTTTTTCCTCTCACATATAAATAAGGGTCATAGACTCTACCTTGTCTGCCACAGGGTGTGGGAGAATTAAAAGAAAGATGAAGCCACTTTGCAAATTGTATATTATAAAATAGCTCCTTTGAGAGATCTTTCTAAATGATAAATAAATCATACTGTATGTTAAAAATTTAAAGCTCACATTAAGCGATACTTTTTCATTTTGCTTTTGTTGCTCATTTTCCCTCATGAATTGCTAAAAGTCATACTGAATTGTAAATTTTCAAACACACACACACATACAGTGAGGATCTGGCTTCCTGGATAAGTTGCCGCTCTATTTTCTCTTGTCCTTTTCTTAGCTACATTAAAACTATTTGTTCAAAGTGATCATCGGCCAGCAGGTGCATCTGAATAGGACTTGGATGACAGGCACACAAGATGAACAATGAATAAGTGTAAAGAAAATGTGAATAAACCTCAAATGTTATCTTTTTTCACAGTCACTGGCTATAGGATTTTCAATATTGACTGTGACAGATGCACACCAGCGATTGTACATCTAGGACTTAGATGCTTAGGAAAAAACAGACTGATGCTAAACCCTATGACCCATGGAAGTATCCTGATTCAGTTTAAAGTTTTAAGTTCAAGAATTCTTAGAAGTTTGCAGGCACTAGTCCCTTCCTGTTCCTGCTTCCTTTACAAGGTGCTATTTCCAAAAGATATAAAATATTAGGAAATGTAATTGAGAAGAAACATGTCTCTCATGTCAGGGACAAATATCAAGACTTGGTTAGCAGAGAAAATCACTGATCCTATAGTAAAATCCCTGGCTGTATAGGCGCAAGGCACCAGGTAAGCTAGTTGGGACATCAGGGCACTGATGAGAAGAAAAGGGTGGACAGTGTATCTTGGGCAGAGATACAACTGTGCCCTGACAGCACGCCTGACAGCTGTGTAAGCAGGTTAATTTGCAGAAATTAAAGCTACTTAGTATGTGTGGAGCATAGACTGAAAAATTAAGTGTAAGAAATAAAGATAGGACTAGACGTGCAAGGGAGGCGAGACAGATGGGCTTTCAGTCAGTCTTAATGGGGGCTATGGGCATATGCGTGTGTATATGTGTGTGCTCAGTCATATCAGACTCTTTGCAACCCCATGAACTGTAACCTGTAAGGCCAATCTGTCCATGGGATCCTCCAGGCAAAAATACTGGGGTGAATTGCCATTCTCCTCCAAGGGATCTTCCTGACCCAGAAATAGAACCCACATCTTCTGTATCTCTTACATTGCACACAGATTATTTACCACTGAGCCACCAGGGAAGTCCTAAAGGTGGAGGATTGTCCTAACTATTTTGGCTGGAGCAACGCCTGGACTGTAGTGTGCAGAGCAGCTCTGGCTTTCAAACACACTGGATCAGGGCCTGAATGGCAGCTGTTTTCAGGATTTGTTGGTGATTGTGCCCTGTCACTTAATGGTTAGGAAGGCTTGTGAAAAAGAGATACTTTAGCTTGAAGGTTATAAATCTAGTTTCTGGCGTCAGATGGCCTGAATCAAAATTTCAGTAAGCTGTGCAGCCTTGAGCAGTTAATTAGCTTCTTAAGTCTCAATTTCTCAAAATGACGGAAATAATAGTGCCTATTTCATTCAGTGGTTGGGGAGGTTACAAGAGTGTTTAGCCCAGTGATTGGAACACATAGGCAAAAAGCAAACATGTTTGCATGTATTATTACAGTTATTATTTTTGTGACTTCCATAATTTTCCCAACATAGAACATACTTGTGTGTGTGTGGTTAGTTGCTCAGTCGTGTCTGAATCTTTGCAACCCCATGGACTGTAGCCCGCCAGGCTCCTCTGTCCATGGGGATTCTCTAAGCAAGAATACTGGAGTTGGTTGCCATGCCCTCTTCCAGGGAATCTTCCCAACCCCGGGATCAAATCCAGGTGTCCCACATTGAAGGAGAATTCTTTACCATCTGAACCACCAGGGAAGCCCATAACATACTTATTGAATACCTAAAATGGGTAAGGCCTGCAAAACACTGAAAACTACCCACTCTAGCAGTGTAGAACAGCTATGCAATCCAGTCTGCCCTCTGTATTTATGGATTCACATGCAAGGAGTCAATGAAGTATGAATGAAATCTTCATATAGCAAACCTGCTGATACGGAGGATGGACTATTCATGGTACTTTGTCATTTTATGTTAGGGACTTGAGCATCTGTGGATTTTGGTCTCAGAGGGGGCTCCCTGTACTTAGGAACAACTGTTCAGGCCTTTGGTTTGAATGGAGCTCAGTGCACTATTGACACTGCTTTTTATCCACAGAGTCCCAGCAAGGTTCTAGGAGTCTTATTTCTGTTTCAGCCAGTTGACAGAAGCTGACTTAAAAGAGAAATAGATTTTGTGCTCCCAGGAACATGGGACTCTAAAGGTGGGAGGACGTATTTAAGCAGGATCAGGTGCTTTTCAGCTCAGTCTCCATTCGGATCTTAGACCTTATATTGTGTCTCTCCTGCAGAGTGATCTGAGATTAATTGCAAACTCTCTTCATTATGCCTGATGGAAGTATAGGTCCACATTCAAACATTTTCCTGATGACCAAAATATTTAGAAATTTTTTGGAGACAAATTTGTCTTTTGCAATAATTACGCGCACATGTGTGTGTGTTTGTACACACATATATACACACCTGAGAGATTTTGTTTTTCTGTCTGTCCAGTGGATAAAATTAACATTTTCTGTGTGCCAGGTACTGTGAAAAGTGCTTTCTATACATTACCTTATTTTACTCTTCACACTGCTTTTATAAGTGAGATCTCAAGGCTTTTTAAGGGTGAAGCCAGATTGCAACCTAGACCTGTCTTGTTCAAAGGTAAAGCTCATAACCATTATACTAGAATAGCTACTGTGCAATTTCCTGTTAGGATTATAATCCAGATCCCTATAAAGACTTCTATTTGCATTCCTCTCTTTGGGATTACCATCCACATGAAATACAGGGTACTATATATGCTCATATAAATCTAAATACATTGTCTTTCAGGAAGAAAGACACCTATACTGAAGACAATCACAACATACAGTTAAATATCAATGGTGGTCAATAAACTGTGTACATGCAAACTATTAATAATGTATACTAATCATTAGTAAAGTCTTCTATCTACAACTAATTCACAGGGAAATTCCTTTCATATGGCCATGAGAGGACTTTTTCATTTTATGAGTCTCAATGATTTCTCATAATTTCACATATTATATTGTCTGTAGAATGATATTAATATCCTCAAAAACAATATCAATCAATGTCAACAACTACAACAATAATAATACAGATTACCTATTAACATCAATACTGTATGATTTATAAAGATATGTAAGATTTATAAAGTAAGGTATGCACTACCTGAGCATATTATATATGTCATTATATATACATAAATATATATATATATGTATAAACGTAAAAACTATTTCTATTTACCTTAAGAGGAAACCAAGATTCAAAGAGCAATGTGCATAGGGTGGTACAGGCAGCAAATGGTGAAGTCAGATATCAAATATAAAGAGAAGTGAATCTAAACTTTAAGTGTTCTTTCTACTTCCTGGACTCTATCAGAAAGATTTTATTATTTTTTCATTCAGCACCATTTGCTCTTACTACTAATCACACATATTTTACTTTTTAATGTTCTGGAAGTATTTAGAAACATTGTTTTCTTCAATCTCCCCTCTTCTATTATAGGACTGAGGGAAGGCATAGCCCACAGGGTATTATGAAGCTCAGTTCAGTTCAGTACAGTTCAGTTGCTCAGTCATGTCCGACTCTTTGAGACCCCATGAATCGCAGTGTGCCAGGCCTTCCTGTCCATAACCAACTCCTGGAGTTCACGCAGACTCACGTCAATCGAGTCAGTGATGCCATCCAGCAATCTCATCCTCTGTCGTCCCCTTCTCCTCCTGTCCCCAATCTCTCCCAGCATCAGAGTCTTTTCCAATGAGTCAACTCTGCGCATGATATGGACAAAGTACTGGAGTTTCAGCTTTAGCATCATTCCTTCCAAAGAAATCCCAGGGCTGATCTCCTTCAGAATGGACTGGTTGGATCTCTTTGCAGTTCAAGGGACTTTCAGGAGTCTTCTCCAACACCACACTTCAAAAACATCAATTCTTCGTCACTCACCTTTCCTCACAGTCAAAATCTCACATCCATACATGACCACAGGAAAAACCATAGCCTTGACTAGACGGACGTTTGTTGGCAAATTAATGTCTCTGCTTTTGAATATGCTGTCTAGGTTGGTCATAACTTTCCTTCCAAGGAGTAAGTGTCTTTTAATTTCATGGCTGTAGTTACAATCTGCAGTGATTTTGGAGCCCAAAAAATAAAGTCTGACACTGTTTCCACTGTTTTCCCATCTATTTCCCATGAAGTGATGGGACCAGATGCCATGATCTTCGTTTTCTGAATGTTGAGTTTTAAGCCAACTTTTTCACTTTCTTCTTTCACCTTCATCAAGAGGTTTTTTAGTTCCTCTTCACTTTCTGCCATAAGAGTGGTGTCATCTGCATATCTGAGGTCATTGATATTTCTCCTGGCAATCTTGATTCCAGCTTGTGCTTCTTCCAGCCCAGCATTTCTCATGATGTACTCTGCATAGAAGTTAAATAAGCAGGGTGACAATATATAGCCTTGACATACTTCTTTTCCTATTTGGAACCAGTCTGTTGTTCCATGACCAGTTCTAACTGTTGCTTCCTGACCTGCATACAGATTTCTCAAGAGGCAGGTCAGGTGGTCTGGTATTCCCATCTCTTTCAGAATTTTCCACAGTTTATTGTGATCCACACAAAGGCTTTGGCATAGTCAATAAAGCAGAAATAGATGTTTTTTTTGGAACTCTCTTGCTTTTTCGATGATCCAGCAGATGTTGGCAATTTGATCTCTGGTTCCTCTGCCTTTTCTAAAACCAACTTGAACAACTGGAAGTTCACCGTTCACGTATTGCTGAAGCCTGGCTTGGAGAATTTTGAGTATTACTTTACTAGCATGTAAGATGAATGCAAGTCTGCAGTAGTTTGAGCATTCTTTGGCATTGCCTTTCTTATAAAAACCTACCTTTTCCAGTCCGGTGGCCACTGCTGAGTTTTCCAAATTTGCTGGCATATTGAGTGCATGCAGCACTTTCACAGCATCATCTTTCAGTATTTGGAATAGCTCAACTGGAATTCCATCACCTCCACTTGCTTTGTTCATAGTGATGTTTTCTAAGGCCCACTGGACTTCACATTCCAGGATGTCTGGCTCTAGGTCAGTGATCACACCATCGTGATTATCTGGGTCATGAAGATCTTTATTGCACAGTTCTTTTGTGTATTCTTGCCACCTCTTCTTGATATCTTCTGCTTCTGTTAGGTCCATTCCATTTCTGTCCTTTATCAAGCCCATCTTTATGAAATGTTCCCTTGGTATCTCTGACTTTCTTGAAGAGATCTCTAGTCTTTCCCATTCTGTTGTTTTCCTCTATTTCTTTGCATTGATTGCTGAGGAATCTTTTCTTATCTCTTCTTGCTATTCTTTGGAACTTCTGCATTCAGATGCTTATATCTTTCCTTTTCTCCTTTGCTTTTCGCTTCTCTTCTTTTCACAGCTATTTGTAAGGCCTCCCCAGACAGCTATTTTGTTTTTGGCATTTCTTTTCCATGGGGATGGTCTTAATCCCTGTCTCCCATACATGTCAAGAATCTCAGTCCATAGTTCATCAGGCACTCTATCTATCAGATCTAGGCCCTTAAATCGATTTCTCCCTTATACTGTATAATCAAAAGGGATTTAATTTAGGTCATACCTGAGTGGTCTAGTGGTTTTCCCTACTTTCTTCAATTTCAGTCTGAATTTGGCAATAAGGAGTTCATGATCTGAGCCACAGTCAGCTCCTGGTCTTGTTTTTGTTGACTGTATAGAGCTTCTCCATCTTTGGCTACAAAGAATATAATCAATCTGATTTTGGTGTTGACCATCTGGTGATGTCCATGTGTAGAGTCTTCTCTTGTGTTGTTGGAAGAGGGTGTTTGTTATGACCAGTGCATTTTCTTGGCAAAACTCTGTTAGTCTTTGCCCTGCTTCATTCCGTATTCCAAGGCCAAATTTGCCTGTTACTCCAGGTGTTTCTTGACTTCCTACTTTTGCATTCCAGTCCCCTATAATGAAAAGGACATCTTTGTTGGGTGTTAGTTCTAAAAGGTCTTGTAGGTCTTCATACAACTGTTCAACTTCAGCTTCTTCAGCCTTACTGGTTGGTGTATAGACTTGGATTACTCTGATATTGAATGGTTTGTCTTGGAAATGAACAGAGATCATTCTGTCATTTTTGAGATTGCATCCAAGTACTGCATTTCAGATTCTTTTGTTGACCATGATGGCTACTCCATTTCTTCTGAGGGGATTCCTGCGCCCCACAGTAGTGAGATACAATGGTCATCTGAGTTAAATTCACCCATTCAAAAAAAAAACAGTCCATTTTATTTTGCTGATTCCTAAAATGTCGACATTCACTTTTGCCATCTCTTGTTTGACCACTTCCAATTTGCCTGGATTCTTGATTCATGGACCTGACATTCCAGGTTCCTATGCAACATTGCTCTTTACAGCATCAGACCTTGCTTCTATCACCAGTCACATCCACACCTAGTTATTGTTTCTGCTTTGGCTCCATCCTTTCATTCTTTCAGGAGTTATTTCTCCACTGATCTCCAGTAGCATATTGGGCACCTACTGACCTGGGGAGTTTCTCTTTCAGTATCCTATCATTTTGCCTTTTCATACTGTTCATGTCGTTCTCAAGGCAAGAATACTGAAGTAGTTTGCCAGTCCCTTCTCCAGTGGACCACATTCTGTCAGACCTCTCCACTGACCTGCCAGTCTTGGGTGGCCCTACATGGCATGGCTTAGTTTCATTGAGTTAGACAAGGCTGTGGTCCTAGTGTGATTAGATTGACTAGTTTTCTGTGAGTATTGTTTCAGTGTCTGCCTTCTGATGCCCTCTTGCAACATCTACCGTCTTACTAGGGTTTGTCTTACCTTGGACGTGGGGTATCTCTTCATGGCTGCTCCAGCAAAGCGCAGCTGTTGCTCCTTACCTTGGATGAGGGGTATCTCCTCACAGATGCCCCTTCTGACCTTGAACGTGGAATAGCTCCTCTAGGCCCTCCTGTGTCCGCACAGCCACCGTTCCTTGGAAGGTGGGGTTGTTCCTCCTGGCTGTGGCCCCTGCCCTCGGGTGTAGGGTAGGTCTTCCCAGCCACCGTCCCTGGCCTCGGACATGGGGTAGCTGCTCTCAGCTGCTGCCCCTAACCTCGGACGTAGGGTAGCTCCTCTTGGCTGCTGCCCTTGACCTCAGACGTTGGGTAACTCCCCTTGGCCGCTTCCCCTCCAGCATGGGGTCCTCCTGGCTTCTGCCCCTGATCTTGGACATTGGGTAGCTCCTTTCGGCCGTGCTAAGTGAGGCTAGAGTTATAGAAAACCTTGGGGAAGGGGAAGGCAGGGTTGTAGGGGTACTGTAAATAAATTGTAAAACAGAGTAGGTCCCAAGTAGAATACCAAAAAAATCAAAACAGTAAGTCTCAAAACTGTGAAGATTCGAAGAAATGGAGTCTTTCTTGCCATATCAGTAAACAAGGCTGTCACAGTCATCAGTGATTCTGGCCCTCTAAATGTGAATTCCTGAGCCCTAAGGGCACTCAGGAAGGAGAAGAACACCAGCATGATCTGCTGGCCGTCAGGCTGCAGTCACTCCCTATGGTGAGCACTGAGGAACTCAGGATATGAAAAGCAAAGGGTACAGGCACTTGATAGCTGAGATGCATATGAAAGGAATGATTTCAGTAAGCCCAGACTCTTACATCTTCCCATACAGAGTGCACGTGTGCATGCTAAATTGCTTTAGTCACTTCTGATTCTGTGTGACCTTATGGACTATAGTCTGCTAGGCTCCTCTGTCCATGAGATTCTCCAGGAAAGAATACTGGAGGGGGTTGCCATGCCTTCTTCCAGGGGATCTTCCTGACTCAGGGATCTAACCTGCATCCCTTCTGTCTCTCGCATTGGAGGGTGAATTCTTTGCTACTAGCACCACCTGGGAAGCCCTCCCATACATATAAAAGCCCTGAATTCCTTAACTTGGGATATCTGGTTTTCCTTTAATTCACAATAATCTTTTGAAATTCAGACTACCTGCCCTTTGTTGCAAACCTTCTATGTAACCTGGCTCCTCCCTTTGACTCCTCTGAGAAGTTCTTTAAGGGTTAGTTGAGATGCTGTCTCCTGGGCTACAAATTTCAGCTGAATAAAGTATAACTCTCAACTTTTAGGTTGTGACTATTTTTTAAGTTAACAATTCAAAAAAGCTGAGAGAGCCAAAAGATTTTGACATCTGTTGTATGTATGCAATTTATAAATTTGAAGACAATACATGTGTGTGTGTGCATGTGTGTCTGAGATGTATTTGATTTTGTAATCTAGAGGTAGTCATTTCAGGAATTCACAATTCATAGGAATTCGAGAGCAGAAAGGCCTTGCTCCAGAGGTGATTGTTACATGAGTTAGCTATATTTTCTTTCTGATCAATACCAGAGGATTTGCTAATTAACTTAATACATATTAAAGAATGGGCTTTTAATGGTGACAAATTAGTAGTATTCAAGATCTATGCTTTGTCAAAGAATTTGGAGACATTCTTCACCCTAGCATAAATAGGAAGTCCAGTGAAACCTCCATTCTTCACTCTTCAGGATAGTGCTGGAAGCTAGATTCTGAAGTTATAACGTCAGAAAAATCTGTTTACCTGATGGTGATTGTAAAACTAATTGAATCCTGCTTCTATATTTCACATCATCTCAGTAAACCCAGAGACAACGTATTATGCTCACAGAACCTGAAGAACAGGGAACTAGTACATCTTTGAATTTACAGAGGAGGGCTGTGGAGCTGTTGTATAGCTTTTTAAACAAATAGCATTTCTAAAAAATATCTCCAAGTGTGGCTGAATCTTCTGTGACACTTGCTTTTATAAGCGTCAGGTTTTGATGTTGTCACACAGTAGCTAACACTCATCTCTAACCATAACAGCTACCAAAATCTACCACAGATAATCTAACAAATGTACACAGACAATTGGCTTAGGCTAGTTCCCAACAACAAAATTCTAAGCCATAGAAATGAGAGCAGGGATAGAGGTTTGAATATAAATAGAAAATGATCTCTTGCAATTTGTCAGAATAGGTATCAATGTCTTCTTTTTGCAATTTTGGCACCAGCTGCCTGTAAACACCTGAGCTGTAAAAAGTGGGGTAAAATTGATACCTTCTTATAGCCAAGATTTCCTTATTGATGATCTCAATTTGCTGAATAATTATAAGAAAAATGAATTATCAGCAGCTGTTATCTCTGTCACATGTCAAATGCCTGCTTATTTCCAAGAATCCAACATTTTGTCTCCATGCTGACCTAACAGACAAGCTACCGATTCTTCACCTTAGTACCTGCCTAGACCAGCTTCACTTCCTTTCATTAAACATTTATCAAGTACTTAGTTATGCTGTATGTGTATCACTGATTTCCTTAGTGAAAAGCCTCAATAAACTTAGTGTGGTTCTACAAATTGTTCAGATCAAATGATCATCCAAAACAGAGTTTAGTTCACTGTAGAAGTTCATGCTGTACTCAATCTTCGTGCTGACTTTCCATTTCCCTAAATACGAGTCATATTTTAGATTCACTTTTCCATGTCCTTTTCCATTAATGTCACCAAAGATTACAAACTTTCTAGAGAAAACCAAAGTCTATGTGAAGACTTTCTATAATGAGTGTAGGTGAAATATGCTCTCAACTCTTAAGATTGCTATAAACACATCAACACATAAAGGAATCATTTTTCTTTTCCTTTTTTTTTTCTTTCCCTCATCAAGCAAAAATAAAGCAAATGAACAAACAAAACACACACACACACACAAAATACACACAAGCAAAAACAAAGAATCTCTTCTTAATGACTTTCTCTGGAATGCTAGAGATCTTTTGCTATAATATTGAGAGAGGGCTAGAAACTGATCAACTTTGTGGCCCTTTATTGCATTGTTCAACAGGTATAAGTCATACTGCATAAATCTGTTCCTTTTTCTTTAGTATGTCTAAAAAAAGAAGCAGTAAAACTCATCAAAGTGTATTCTAAAGAGACCGGGTTTTCTGTTATGGTTCTACCTGTTTGTGCCTGTGCTTACCTTTGCATTCAGCACAGAAAAGTCAATATTTGGAAGAGAACAAGAAGGATATTTATGAAAATATAGGAACACACATTTCATTTGGAAGTGCTATCTGTGCCTTCCATACTTTTCTGAGTCATCTCCATAGGAAGCCAGCATAAATGCTACCTATTATTTTTGGGAATTGTGCTCTTAATTTGCATTTGTTTTCTATTGGATAACTCCAGGAAATTGAGATCACAAAGTTTAAAAAGGAGAATACCTGTTTAATGTTCCATGGCAGTCAGATTTTGTGCCTGATGCTTGCTCACAGAAAAAGCCTTGCAGGCAAGAGGCAAAATGAGCAATTTAACCAATCATTGACTGCTCAGAGTCCATTATGTAAATAGAAAATAAGGCCATTGTATTAATGGGGAAAAATGGAAAAATAAAGTCCTATCTTAGCAGTTCATTGTTTAAAGAGGGACTTATTTTAATATCTGTCATATAAAATGGGTCTTTAAAAAGCAATATATAAAAATGCAAAAAGGAAGTCTAATCTGGAATTATAAACATACATGAATCTAAAGTTAAGTTTCTAATACAGCATTTCTATTTTTCTTTGTTGTATCTAATAAATACTGTAGCAATCACGAATATTAAAAAATGTTGCATTTTCTGAAGTAAGCCAGAAACAAAAACACAAATACAGTATACTAACACATATATATGGAATTTAGAAAGATGATAAAAATAACCCTATTTACGAGACAGCAAAAGAGACACTGATGTATAGAACAGACTTTTGGACTCTGGGACCGGGAGAGGGTGGGATGATTGGGGAGAATAGCATTGAAATATGTGTAATACTATATCTGAAATGTATTAATTGTTCAAACTAATCACTGTCATGTTACAATTTGTTCATATTAGATGTTTGTAATGTTTCTGATAATCAATAAAAGAGATTCTTGATACCTAAAAAAAAAAAAGAAAGAAACCTCCTCAAAAAAAAAAAAAATGTTTGAAAGTTGACTTCTTCAGTCTCAAAAACCAGCCCTTAGTAAGTGCTGCTGTAATGCCAGGTGCTTTGTATGTTTGTTTTAATCCTTACAATAACCTTGTGAGGCAGTACTTTCTTTCTTTTCTGGTGAGGGCATATTGTAAGTATCTGATGATCTTCCAGTTACCTGTTGTTGAGTAACAAATAACCACAGCTCTCCATGATATACAACAGACAGTTGATAACATACGCATCTGGATCAGGTCTCCTGATCTAGGCTGGCTTTCTACACAGGTGTAAAGGTTGCCTGGCTGTCAGCTAAGGTGACTGGAGCAATTTGGCTTTGCTCCACGTGTCTCTCAAACTGCCACAGGCTGCCCCAGACATGTCCTTCTCATGGCAATAGCAGAGATATAAGAAGCCCAGACTAGTGGAAATGTGCAGTTCCTTGTATGAGCTTCTGTTGGCTCATTCCTATTAACCTCTCATTGGCCACAGTGATACAGAGAGAAAATATATTCTGCCTCTTGATAAGAGGTGCTCCAAAGTCCTAGGACAAGGGGTGAAAAATTGAGTCCATTAAAACAATCAATCTTAATTAAAGCAATCAGTCTCAAACAGATGACAATGACATAGTATTGTCTGTTTATTTAATCAAATTGCTGTTCATGTTCTATTGATTTAACTTTTAACACTTTTTAATACTTGGAACTTTTCTATACAAACTAAAAATCTAGAAACCAAAACAGACTCTAAACAGTTATTTCAAGGACCATTTCATTTTTCCAAGGCTTTCCCAACCCACTTATTATTTTTCTTAGTAATGAAGATGATGGTAGTGGCCATCACCATTTATTGACATTTACTATATGCCAGACAGTAAGTAAACACTTATAAATCTTACAGTGATCCTACTGAATGGGCACTAGATCCCAGTTTTATAGATGAGGAGGAAAATGAGCTGTAAGGAGATTGAGGAATTTGTACAAGTTTGTCCAATTAGTAAGTACTGAAACTTAGATTGAAGTCTGGGTCTGTTGGATGTCAATACACAGGCTTTCAACAGCCAGTCTACCACATTTTAATCTATCCAAATGCTAATAGTTAGAATTGCCTACATATTGTCATCCCTCTGTTAGGAAAGATTACACATATTTTTGTTTGCTTTTGGACTACTGAAAAAAGGCTATGTTGTTCTAGTGACACACAAACTCAAACATATTCTGGGCATAATAGTATCAAAAATTTTTTCTCAACAGACAGCATTTGTTCTAATTATGCAAAACACTCAACTGTGACCTGCAGAGGCTTCCTCCTTCCTTCTCTCCTGTCTTTGTTCAGACTGGCTTGGGCCCTTCCTAAGAGTATGGCCATTTAACCATCTGCCTTCAAACGTCTCTAATTCAAGGAATCAAAATGTCTACTCCAGTTAAATGACACTTTCAGTTTGTAAAGTCATTAAGGAGTTCACAGAATGATTTTACATATATATATATATATATATATATATATTACTCACTTCACTTTTTTCCACACATTTTTCAATTCTTAGAACAAGTATGCTACTGCTGCTGCTAAGTCACGTCAGTCATGTCTGATTCTGTGCGACCCCAGAGACAGCAGCCCACCAGGCTCCTCCATCCCTGGGATTCTCCAGGTAAGAACACTGGAGTGGGTTGCCATTTCCTTCTCCAATGCATGAAAGTGAAAAGGGAAAATGAAGTTGCTCAGTCGTGTCCAACTCTTAGCGACCCCATGAATTGCAGCCTACCAGGCTCCTCCATCCATGGGATTTTCCAGGCAAGAGTACTGGAGTGGGGTGCCATTGCCTTCTCCTAGAACAAGTATAAGAGCAGATAAAAATAAAACAATAATAGGCTTAATTCTCTCTATTGAAAATAAGAGAGGATATCCTTCCCTTCTTTTATTCAGACTGTTTACTTTAGAAAACTTAAACTTATGAGTACTTTCTCTTCTTTTTAAAATGCATATAAATTCTTTGAAAAACTATATAGGTCCTTTGTCAGCTTTATGACCAGGAATGTCTTTCTCAAATACCTGGGAGCCATTTACTTGGAATCAAAACATCAATGGAGGTGGCACCTCTATCTCTTGGTTTCAGTGGTAAGATAGGAACCCAACTTCATGGGTTGCTCCAAGTTGCATAACTGCTTCCTTTATTAAAGATAGGAAACATTTGTTTTTCTTCTGCATAAAGTCAATTAACTAACACAGATGATTACTCCAACTGTGAAGTGAAATTGGGATGAACTATGTGTGGCAAATGGTATTGTGAAGTCCTCTTACTTGAGGACTATTTATTCTTTATCTCAAGCACAGGTATGTAAGATGAAAGGGTGAGATTTCTTTCTGTCTTTACAGTCTCTTAGCATATTGTCTGTGATGTGCAAAACTCCATTTAATGTTGTCATTTTTAATAACAAAACTGTTTTCTTTCCTTACTAACTTTGTAGAGAGGATTTTTAGGTTGGGAGAAAATTTTGTCTTCAATTATATTTCTGCAGCACAATCTGCAAGCTAAGTATTACTACAGTCATTTTACAGGTTAGGAAACCACAGTTCCAAGAGATGAAGTAAGTTGCCTATACAGACAGTTCTACAACTTATTATATTGCAGAACTAATGGGTTTATAAATTCATGAAGATTGGAATTATGTCTATCTTGCTGATAATTTTATTCCCAGTGCTCCACGAAAATTTGGCAAATATGAATGCACACTTTGTCTTTTTGGAAGAATAAATATCCCCAAATCCCAAGGTCTTGCCAATATTATATTTGATGCTAATTTGTAGCAATTTAGAGTTACAGTGTGGTATCATCAACAGTTAGGAAATTAAAGAGAAAGATTATTATCTGACTGGGAACTAGTGAGAATGAAATATAATTAATCAAAGTAGAGATATTCAAAAGCTCTCAAAGAGAATATTTTAACATCTAGAACTAAACTATACCTTAAATATAAAAAAGATAGTGGATGCTTGGGGCTGGTGCGCTGGGATGACCCAGAGGGATGGTATGGGGAGGGAGGAGGGAGGAGGGTTTAGGATGGGGAACACATGTATGCCTGGCAAAACCAATACAATATTGTAAAGTTAAAAATGAAATAATAAAAAAAAGATATAAAGAAATAATGCAGTAACATTTGGGGACTGGGTGTGCTCAGCCATGGGATCACTAAAAGAAAATAGATGCCAATTTTAACAGGACCCACCCTATTACTGATCACATTGGTAAAAGCAACTTCAGCCAACAGTGCCACTGGCAAGTTCACCCCTAAAGTGAAATAAGAGGATCAGATGATCTTGTCTTGATCCTGTTAAATTATGTTACTAATCCCTGCAGTGCCATTAAATGGATTAATCAATAGATTTCAAATTCTTTTAGTCTCTATTATTTTATTTTCTTATAGTAAGTCAGTTGGTAGTTTCCAGTTCATATCTCCTTTCTCATCAGGTGTGACCAGCATAAGATAATATTTGACATGTCCTTTTTATGTTGTCTCAGAACCATTCTAGTCTCACTAGCCCAGCTTAGCCAATCATGCTGGACTTGACCCCTTCTGGGCACTGCCATGAATGAATTTCTGGGACTTCAAAGAGGAGAACCAGATTAGATGGGCCCTCTCTTACACCACCAGATCTCAGTCCATTTTATGAAAGCCATGCATGACAAGATGAGCTCAGGTACCTGAAACACCATCTCCAGGAACCATTCCCCAGCTCTAACCTCTCCCTTTGTTGCCCACTTGAGAAAGTGAATGGGACTATAAATAAGAGAACATTATAATTTAGAGCAGACTTTCACAAGGACATGCCCCATAAAAAATTTCCACACTTAACCGATAAGCATGCTATTAGACAAAAGATGGGGAAAGCTGAATAAGTTTAGAAAATTGTGGTATGACAAAGCAGTAGTTTGTTGGAGCTGGTTCATACTAATTCACAAGAGCTAAAACTGATTTGTCTGTTTCTGTCTCTATGTTCAGTAAAGTCACATGGATTCTTTGAAATAGGCCAAGGCATGAAGGTATTTGACATCATAAAAATCTACAAATACAACAAATTGGAGACTTTTTTCCAGAGAGCAGTTTATCAGCATACATTAGGATGATAAATTTTTATCCAATTCCTTGGATGAGAGATTTTTTAATCATAATACCCCTGATGTCTTTGAGATACTTGGCCATGAAATACTTTTGGCAGCAATGCCATGTTGAGACAAAATTAGACCCTTCATAAACTATAAGAAAAATGAATTAACTTAGAATTATATTATCAAATATTTACTGGTTAATTTTATGTGACATATCCCCTTTCTGATCATATCTTCACTTATTTATGTATTTATTCAATATTTATTCAAGAGCTTCCTAAGCAACAGATACCATAGCACCAAGATACAATCGCTGTATACTGTCCCCTGATGCCACTTCTAGCTGTTAGAATACTCTGAGTTTTACTGTTCACTGTTGAGATACTCATCCACATGTCCCTGAAAGCACATCCCCTTTTAGGCATGGGCAAACAGTGGGATACTCCATGACCCCCCACAGGACTTATTATCCTAAGCATCATGTTAAGTTCTTTATATGCATTATCATGTCCCTTCCTTTGGTTTCCCTGGTGGCTCAGATAGTAAAGAATCTGCCTGCCATGTGGAAGACTGGGGTTCAATCCCTGGATTGGGAAGGTCTCCTGGAAAAAAGAATGGCTACCCACTCCAGTATTCTTGCCTGGAGTATTTCATCCAATCCTTATCCTTTGATGGCTCTGTATTTTATTATCCCAATTATTACAGCTGAGGAAACTCTGTCACATAGAGATTAAATAACCTGTTCAAGGTCACATGACAACAAATGCTAAATGTCAAAATTCAAACCTAAAAGAAGAAAAATAGCTCATAGGTATACCTAACACTATGCTTTGTCACCTCTTGACAAGACATTTAAGTTTACGTTTCAACACCTCCCCACACTTAGAGGGGAGGGATAGGCTGAATATGTTCACTCATCCATTCATTAAGCATTTACCCAATACTTACCTTGAGTTACGTTAATTGTGTTTCTCAAAATACATTGTAAATGCCAGGTGTGCTCAGAAGTGCTCTGTGGGGGCTCCATGCAGAGTCTCAGAAGAAATATAGCTCCTCTTCCCAGAATTCCAAGTTTCTAAGGAATGGAGAATATATTCTCATGTTAAAACAAACAAAAGATGTATTGGGAAAAGAATGCAAAGTTTATATAAGTTTTAGGAACACTAGAAAATTCTCAGAGATTTTACACTTTGGAGTAGCAGCTACTTGGTCTAAGTGTCAGAATTTTGTGGTCCACTACTGAGCTGAGAACACTTTGTGACTGAAAATCTAACTGTTATGAATGTAACAAAATCATATATATATATATATATATATATATATATATATATATATATATATATATATATATATATATTATAGCATATATCAGTACTGGAAATTATCTCATTCATTTTATAATTGTTTTTGCTTTTCATCTCTATCTCTTAAAGAAGTTTAAGCATTCTAACAGTGAGAACTTGTCTATTTGTCCACAGTTTTATTCCTAATCCCCAAAACAATGCCTAGTATAAAAAGGTATTTAATAATGATTGTTAAATGAGTGAATAAATGATGAAGTGTATAAACATTTGCTACTTAATTAATCCTTCTCCCTCAGTTTCTGTATCTATTAAAAGGGTGAAAGTATGGCATTTTTCCAGAGAAGGCAATGGCATCCCACTCCAGTACTCTTGCCTGGAAAATCCCATGGACGGAGGAGCCTGGTGGGCTGCAGTCCATCGGGTCGCGAAGAGTCAGACATGACTGAGTGACTTCACTTTCACTTTTCACTTTCACGCATTGGAGAAGGAAATGGCAACCCACTCCAGTGTTCTTGCCTGGAGAATCCCAGGGACAGGGGAGCCTGGTGGGCTGCCGTTTATGGGATCGCACAGAGTCGGACACGACTGAAGTGACTTACTTTACCTTACCTATGGCATTTTTCATAGCATCATCATGAAGATTTACAAAATATATAAAGCATGCCTATAATCATGACCAGCATATAGCAAGCACTTAAGAAATTTAAGTTATTGTAACTGAAAAACACATAAAGATCAATGTGTACAACAAAGAAAATCACTTTTCTATAGTTTCTATATTTCATTGGGACTGTATTGAAGAGACATTCTAAATAAAAATAAGCAGATTCTTTAAACCCACTTCTTCAAAACACAACTAAGCATCAGGTAGATTTATGTCCGTCTTGTCACCATGGACATAAGCTGCATTATTCCCAAAGAGTACTGCAAATCATAAGACTCTTCCCTCAAAAAAGGCTATAAAGTGTTAGCAATAACATAAAAGATGATGGCCATAATGACTCATTGCAAGGGCAAGGCCAGAAAGCTGTGTTATCTGGTTACTATGTTTTAAATGTTTATGAGTTGTGGATGTATTTGTTTATGCTTTTATGTATTTGGTGCTGACCACTCACACAGAAAAAAATGACAATGATGATTGCCCTTTTTTAAATTTGAAATTGCAAAATCTTTCATTTAGGCTGCTTTACTGCAATAAAATCTAGCCTGTGTTTTCACTCTAAAAGACTTGCATTTTTAGATTATCTTCCATGTTAATAGAAACATTTTGGTGTAAGGTAGGCATTTTACCCTATAATCCTATTTTACAAAATCTGTCCAAAAATTGGGGTTCATTTAACTGTTATAATTTAAGAATTACAGGTTAAAGTGGGATTCTTTTTCACAAGTTGATAAACAGTCATATCTAGTTCATTTTTGAGCATTAAAAATGCTTTTGATTAACCTATTATGAATTCTGTTATAGGTAAGGGGGGGCGGGGGAAAGCTGCTTATATGGTAAACCAAGTCCTGTCAATGATGCTTACATTCTAGTGTTGGAGAGAGGGACAAAATAAAGTAAGTGTCCAGAGCATTCTGAATTTCAACTCTGGGTCAAGTGGTCTGGTGGACCTGAGGGACATTTTTGAAGTTTTTGCATCTGAACTGATATGCAGCCAGAATAATTTCCATGTTATCCAGCACTGCTTTCTAAAGGTAAGTTAAAAAAGCTTCTTTATTAACACGGTCCACCAGTTACTTAGTAGCTGGCACTAATTAACTCTGTACATTTGTCTTTCATTCAGTAGAAACAAGAGTCCTGACTGCCATTTTTCAACGATCTCCCTGGCTCTTGCACCTGCTATTCTTGTTGTCATATTATTTCTTTTCTATGTATGTAATTCAGTCTTTTCCTACTTCACTGTCTCTGTACTCTGTATACACCTACTCTACTGTGAACAAATTGACTTTAATTTTTACAATATTTTTTCAGATCATGAAAGAAATATATATTCAATATAAGACATTTATAAAATTAAATATATATTAAAAGGAACATTAGTACTGACCCAAAAGCACAACCCATATGTAACATTTTTGGTATGCTGTGTTTGTCTACAATCTTTTCCCCCTCATGTTTATCATTACTAGGTAAATGATCTTCTTGAAATTGCTTATGTTTTCTAAATTGCTGAGGAAGTCAATTACTGTATCACTCTGTTTCTTTATTTATCTATACACTGGTTTTCACTCTTCTTAAAGGAGGAAAAACCAGATTAGAGAGTTTAGAAGAGGAAACTGATGCACGAGCTGTCTAGCCCATTCCTCTTTTCCTCCTCTTGGGACCCAGTGGCCTAGAAAGGAGCACACCACTTTATTCCTCCATGTGGTAAGTCTTTGGGATTCCCTGGTGGCTCAAATGGTAAAGAATCTGCCTGCAATGCAGGAGACCTGGGCTTGATCCCTGCATTGGGAAGATTCCCTGGAGAAGGGAATGGCAATCCACTCACAGTACTCTTGCCTGAAGAAACCCGAGTCTTGGTGAGGTGGTTACTCAGTGGGAGGCCTGTCCCACCCCAACTCTGCTGAAAACTGAATGGGAGACTCCGTCTAATTCTAGAGTGTTACAAAGACCACATGCCATTTTCTTCAATAGCATTTTTTTTTTTTTTTGTAATAAAGATGTTATTTTAGCCTTGATCATGGGGAGCCTTTAATCTTCCTTTTTTAATTTGCTCAGTACCTGCACAGGAAAGAAGGATGTTGCTTTATTCTTCACACAGAGACCAAACACATGTGCTCTATGATGGATGCTGTGATGTGCCATCTATATGTCTCTTTCATGAGGTCTTATTCTCTCAACTTTTGGAATTAGCACCAGCATAGGATGGAGAGCCCCTTCAGGGACCATCTCAGGTGCAAAGAGCATCCCATCCAAGGTTGTGAACTTACTTTGGAAGCCTACATTCAATAACTGATTGGTGTGTGTGTGTGTGTGTGTGTGTGATTAGTTGCTCAGTTGTGTACAACTCTTTGCGACCCTATGGACAATAGCCCACTAGGCTCCTCTGTCCACAGCTTTCTCCAGGCAAGAATACTTTTCTCCAGGGGATGTTCCCAGCCCTGGGATCAAACAGGGCTATAAAGTCCTGGCCCATCCTTTGAGGCATTCAATGGTCATTCTAGCTCCAGAGCTCCCTGAGCATCAAAAAGATTATCACTGGGCATAAGCCAGTGGTATTTGGCTTGGCTTTTCCTTTTCCTCACAATGCTTCCTTTTTCTCTATTATGAAGACGTTCCCAAGGGCGCTCCATAAGAAATATGTCAATTCTGTCTCTGAGACTGTTGAGTATGCTTATTGAGAAACTTAACCTCTCACATTTATATGTACAAATATACATATATCATTCTATTAAAAGTATTTGTTGTAATAGCCACATATTGTTAAAGAGACAGTCTAATAATAGAGGAATAATATTGTATTCAATAATGATAACATAATTATTCTAACTCTTGTTCTTGGACATTCATTGTATTTCTAATTCCTGCTGTTTTAAATATCACATCACAAAAAACACAATTTTGTTTACAAATATTTTTGCATATATCTAATTAATTATGAAGGATAAACACATTCAAGAAAGAGCGAAATTACTGGGTAAAAGAAGATGCACGTTAAAAAAAATTTTGACATTATTGTCAATTTACTCTCTGAAAAATGTCACACCAGTATACACTCTCACCATCAAGGAATGTGAAAATCTATTTCAAAGCACATTTACTAACATTTTAAAAATGTTTTAAATTAAAAATTTTTCTAGTTATTTAATTTTTAGTTTCTTCATTAATGAATTAGAAAATTCATTTATATATTTATTAGCCAATAACTATTATCTCTTTCTTTGTGGATTATGTGTCTACAAACTTATTTATTCTTCTAGATTGTTTTTTCCTTAAAAAAATGTTCTAAAACTTTTCAAAACTGAAGAGTATTGACATTTGTATAGTACTGAGCTTATCCTGAAAGAAATTGATCGTGCTCTCCATTTAAGAGGGTTCTTTCATGATATAGTGTATAACAGTGATTCTCAACTCTTGCCAGTTTTGCCTCCCAGGGCATCTGGCAATGTCTGGAGACAATTTTGACTGTAATCACTTTGGGGAGAGGGAAGGAAAAGGAGGTACAACAGAAATATAGTTAAAATATAGTGAGTATAGGCTAGGGATGTTGCTAAACATCTTACAAGAGGGAAGTCCACTAAAACAAGTACTTATCCAGCCCAAAATGTGAATCATGCCAAGACTGAGAAACCTTGGTCTGGTATATACAGAGAGTTCTGCACACTTCCTACATGAGTTTATTCATAGGTTTGTCTTTGTGTGTGTGTGTGTGTGTGTGTGTGTGTGTGTGTGTCCTGCACACATGCACAAGTGCAGACATACATTTTTTTCAATTATGTTTTCTGACTTGCTAATGTTGGTTGAAATAAATCACTTTTTATGTGTATGCTTTGAAACTCTAAATCTTTTTTTGGTATTTGCATACTTGTTTTTTTTTTTTAGTCTGCTGGGTTTTCTATCTAATGATTTTGTTCTTGATAGTAATATAGGTATTGCAATTTTGAAATTATTTTGCCTATAATGTAGGTAAGAAAAATAACTATGTGTATTGACATTATTTGAAATCAGAGTTTTCAGTTCCTCTAGGACCCTATATTCTATAAAGCACAACTGCTACTTTATGTATAGTATAGTACTATTTTTTTCTAATATAAGGGCTTTCCTAGTGGCTCAGATTGTAAAGAATCTGCCTGAAATGCAGGAGACCCAGGTTCAATTCCTGGGTCAGGAAGATCCCCTAGAGAAGGGAATGGCTACGCACTCCAGTATTCTTGCCTGGAGAATTCCATGGACAGAGGAGTCTGGTGGGCTATAGTCCATGGAGTCACAAACAGTTGGACACGACTGAGCGACTAACATTTTCACTTTCTAATATAATAGTATGGAGAAAGAAATGGCAACCCACTCCAGTATTCTTGCCTGGAGAATCCCAGGGACAGAAGAGCCTGGTGGGCTACCATTCATGGGGTCGCACAGAGTCAGACACGACTGAAGTGACTTAGCAGCAGTAGCAGCAATATAATAGTATCCCTAACAACAGCTGCTATTTATTGAGTCTCTCTGATATCTGTCTGGTGTTGTCACTGTACTCACTGATACACATGCAGTATTCCATTTGTTTCTCATAATAATTATATGAAGTGGTTATTATTTCCCCTACTTTACCAAAGAAGTTCAGAGATTATAAAAACTGTATCAAATCCTTGTGCTCAACTCCTAGGCTATGATCTTTCTATTTAAATATCAAAAATGAAGTTAAAATAGCTTAGTATTCAGATCTTTATTCTATAGCTGATACTATTTGTTCTTGCACAGGAAATTTGAGGATCCTTTTGCCAAATAGTATATACCTCTGAGACTGATCAGAATTGGATAAAGAAGTACATTTATTTTCAATTATCCATTGATCTAAACAATAAATGTTTCCTGTCATGTCAGTAATAAGAGAACTGATAATTATCTTTCAACAGCTTCATGTTGAAAGGACAACAACTGATATTGATCATTAATATGAATATTACTTCAAAGTCACAAATTTCTCAATAGTTTTTTGGGTTTTATTGGCATGGATTGTTTGTTTACCTATATCATTCTTATACAAGATGTCAATTTCACGTATATTTATTTTTCTCTTAATCTTCCTCAACATACATAAAATGTCAGTCTTGAATAATTATAACTAGAGCGAATTACGAGTCACTGTAAGTGACAGGCACCTAAAGGCTTCTAGGACCTGGTCATGTCATAATCCTTCTCTGTTGATGTGCTTTTTTGCTTCCAGGGAAAGTTCTCTGAAGCTGAAGCTGTTCTCTCTTCCCAGTTTGAGAGACAGCAATAAGAAGGTTAACTACTACAATTATTTGCAAGTATAATTGTTCATAATTTGAAGAAAGCAAATATCCTGCTTTCTGGAGCTTATAGGAAAGACAGGAAAGATTAACTAAGAGAGGTGAATGGGCTTCCAGGTGGCACTAGTGGTAAAGAACCTGCCTGCCAATGTAGGAGACATAAGAGGTGTGAGCTCAATCCCTGGTTTGGGAGGACACCCTGGAGGAAGAAATGGCAACCCAACTCCAGTATTCTTGCCTGGAGACTCCCATGGACAGAAGAGCCTGCTAGGCTACAGTCCATGGGGTTGCAAAGAGTTGGACACAACTGACGTGACTTAGCACAGCACACAGCACAAGAGAGATGAAAGGAGAAGAGGATGAGATGATTACACAGCCTCACCACCTCAGTGGACATGAATTGGAGCAAACTTCAGGAATAGTGAAGGACAGGGAAGCCTGGTGTGCTGCAGTCTATGGGGTCATGATACAACTTAGAGACTCAACAACAGCAACAAAGAGAGGTGAGCTTCCTTTGTCATTTCTCTTTCAAGGAAGCTTCACACTTAGCACTGAGGGAAAACAAAGGTGTTAGACTGTTAGAAAAATAACTGCAGAATTGAAGCTAAGGACTGTCATGAATAGTGGCAAGTGGACAGAACTGATAGAGGCTCAGGAAGTTCAGCAAGGGATTCCTGTCTTGACCAGTTTATAATGCGCTGTGTTAAAACCTTGGCAACTCTCGAATTCAACTGTACTGCATGGTCTCAGTTTCTGTGAACTACTTCTAGAATTTCATCATAAATTCCGTTTCACTTCAGCTAGTTCAAAACAGTTTATTTCATTGAAACCAATGAGTTTTAACTAATTAAAGACTACAGTAACCAACTCAGATACTGAATCCTCTGGGAAAAGGTAAATTCCCTTGTTAGAGCATTGAACCTTAGGCTCTGGGAGACAGGCAAAACATACATGTTCCCTCAAATGAAAAACTCAGCTTCTCCAAGAAATCTATCTGGTTAGCTATAGAGTTCCTTTGCCAACCAGTATACTGAACAGCTAGAATCTATGAGCCTTTTTCATGGGGCAGGTTGCATTTCTCAATAGGTCAATTAGACAATGAAAAATCACTTCTCAAATCTAATTCAACACACCCCACTGCCCTTATGTTGGTTTCGGCAAAATGTCTAAGATATATATTTATGTGCCTTGAACAAAGGGGTTCAGTAATTTGTCTTCAGCTGCTGGTCACTATTCATTCAGTTCAATTCATTTTAAGTGTGAATGTATATGTGATCTGATTAAGGAACCAAAAAAAGACATGTAACTTCCCTTGGGAAATTTGTATGTTTGGGGTTTACATTTCTGCTCTGAACTAAATCAATAAGTACTTGGTTACTTCACACCTTTATTTTCATTGAATAAATCATATTTTGGAGTCATAGCCTTCAAATTCCAGGTGATACTGCCTAGGTAAGTAAAAGCCATGTGGCTAGTTCAGTGATCCAGAGAAAATCAATTTACCTTCCAAACTAAGAGATCTCAAAAGAAAACAAACCAAAAAATGGATGTCTATAAATGAATCAGACTCTTAAAATTGTTTTCATCTCTAATAGCTATGACTCAATGACCTCAAAAAATAAATGGATGAAAACAAGAAAGAATGACTTCACCTGAATGAAAAAGAAAGTCATCCACTGAAGATGAATGATTCATGAAATTTTTTCCCTATTTCTATCTTTAAAAACTGGTCTTCAGTAAAAATCTTTTTGAATGAAAAACTACAGTTGGCAGATCTTCTTTATGGACTCTAATGTCTTTTTTTCCCTCCTATTTTGGTTCTTTGCAAATGGGTCTAATCCAGGTAACTTCTCCAAAAGGTAGCTTGAATAATATTAAAATGATGGGTGCATCAATAATGCAGCTAGTGGGTAGTCATTAAGAGTTGGGTTTTGGAGTTGGTTTGGTATGGTTTCATTTCAAAAAACTGTGTAATATTAGACAAGTAACTGGAAATTTCAGATTTCTTATCTGTAGAATGGGAATGAAGTTAAGTGAAAGTCACTCAGTCATGTCTGACTATTTGTGATCCGATGGACTATAAAATCCATGAATTCTTCAGGCCAGAATACTGGGGTGGGTAGTGGTTGCCTTCTCCAGGGGATCTTCCCAACCCAGGGATTGAACCCAGGTTTCCAGCATTGCAGGTGGATTCTTTACTAACTGAGCCACTAGGAAAGCCCAGAATGGGAATAACATTACTTATATCTTAGGGCTCATGTGAGAACCAATGGAAATAATTCATGTAAAAGTGTTTGAAGTTATAACCATTTTTATTAATATAAGTTCATTTATTCATTCAGCAAGTATCAATATTTACTGAGAGAGCCTTATGTGTCAGGCACTGTTCTTGGTTTCTAGGTTTTTGTCAGGTACTGTTATAGGTTTTGGAAATGTAACAGTGAGCAAGATAAGATCCATTACTTCAGAGATCTTACCTACTAGTGAGAGAGACAGATATTAAAAATAAATAAATATATGTTATAATATTTAGAAATGATTTTTCCTATGAAGAAAAATTTTCAATTTAGTAGACCTCTTTAACCAAAAGCCTTGACATATCAATAGGATTTCATTAACAGTAATGATTAACAGATATAGATGGCAGGGTAGAATGATCCTAATGGAATCATGATGTTGTCCCACTAACTAACCAGACACATGGCAAAGAAACTTGAAGTTGAAGAAGACAATGGACATCAAACTACTAAGGGTTAACTATATTGTGAGTTTTGAGATCTTTATCAAAGTAAAAACTGAAAAACAGGTAAATTGTATCTATTTTTTTTTTTAAAGAAAGGTTAATTCTTGACTTGGTAATCTTTTTGAAGTAGGTTAATGAAAAGAAAATGTAATTGGCCAAAATTTCTGAAACTCAATATTCTGTCTCTAAAGAACATATTAAAATAGCAATAATAATAGTGATAATGGTTAATAATACTTACAAGAGCAATAACAATTTTTAACATTTATCAAAAGCTTACAATGTATCACATTTTTGCAAAGCCCTTCAAGAGCATAATCTCATTGACTCTTTAAAACACTATGAGGAAACAGAATCACAGATACAGAAAACAAAATTATGATTACTATAGGAGAAAGGGGTAGGTAATAAATTAGGAGTTTGGGATTAACAGATAAGACTACTATATATAAAATAAACAACAAGGTTCTAGTGTGTAGCACAGGGAACTATATTCAGTATCTTATAATGAACTAAAATATAAAAGAATATATGTATATACACACACACACACATATATATGTATAACTGAATCACTTTACTGTACACTAGAAACTAACACATTTTAAGTTAACTACATTTCAATAGAAGAAAACACTATGCATTAAATGCCATTATCTCCCTCAATTTACAGGTAAAGAAACCAAGACTTACAGAAGTTAAGCCTTCTTAAGGACACATAGTTGGTAGAGAATCATGTCAAAGGCTGCTCTATTGATTTCAGAGCTCTAAAAGAACTTTGCCAATACCTTTTGTTCTTACTGGATTATGAACTTTTCCTTCATTACCTATTCTGTATAATTCAGCATCCTTCTGTTTTGGGTACCTTATATGTCATGTTTTTCTTAATAATCTAAAAAATATGATGAGGTATATTTTAGCCATTTGTATATAGCAAATCATCCCAAAAATGAGTGGTGAAAACAATAAGCATTTTTTTTTTCTCACTCATGGATTTTTGAGACAGACTGGGAGCCAGCTAATTTAGCTTGGGCTCAGCTAGAATTGGCTCCAAGTCATGGATCACCCAGATATGCTCTACATGCCTTTCATTCTCTTTGGACCATTCAGCTAACTTGAGTATACGTTTCGCATGACTATGACAGAAACATAAGAGAGAAAATCCCACCAACCTTGGCAAGCAAATGTCAAGCCCCTATTCTCATCACATCCAATAAAACTTCTTTGGTCAAAGTAAGTTACATGGGTAAGGCCTACATCAACAGAGTGAGAGAATACACTTGGACTTAGCGGAAGTAATTGCAAAGGCATAGGAAAAAGACATGGATACAAAGATGATCAAAATTCGGGGACTTGGTGATAATGATGTAATCTACCATAAGTGTCTACAATATTACCTACTACATATTAACATATAAATAGAGTAATATTAGATATAAATAATAGTGCAATATAATATTTACAGATATTATTAGAGATGAAGAATTAGAGATTTAGGTTGCTTAACAAATCTGACTTTGGTTCACTAGCTCTTAACTGAAATAGTAAGCTTTTTATTCCCATTCTCAAAGAAAAACTGCTTTCCAGTAATAGGAGATGTTAAAAAAAAAAAAAGAAGGAACTTAGATGAATTTATGGCCTATGCCTCATTTCATTGTTTGTCCCTTGCAATACCTAATCTTGTTCCCGACCCACAATGCATGGTCAATAAATGTGTGATAATCAAAAAGTAGCCATCAAAGACTGAAATTAAACCAGAGGCAAATGCACAAAAGTGATAGTGTTGAGTGGGACATTTTTATAGGTTCCTTTTCTATATTAATGGTGTTCATAAGAAGGAATTTTAAAGTAATGAAAAAGTAGAGTTGGGATTTGAGCAAATAAATACATTTTGAGAAGACAGATAATTAAAATGAAACACTGGCATTACTTAAGTGGAATTATTAAAACAAGCTATTTAGCAAAACTATTATCCTCCCATTTTTACTAGAAAAAAAAAAGGCAAAACAAAAACAGATAAAACATAATTACAGAACTTGTGCTCCTAAATGGAGGTGAATGTGGCTCTGTTTCCTCATTCTTCTAGTGATGCAAATTTGGGCCTTTTAATAGATAGTATTAACTTGATATGCTTCCAACTCAGTAGTTTTAAGTATAATTGATGTCAAGAAAACAAATGTTGCAGGGCAGGTACAATTCTTTTACAATTAAGAGATCACTTGGGTCCACTGCACTGCAAACACATTGAAATTAGTGATGATATATAAAGCATGATAACTCTTCTAAAGTAAATGGGGAGCCAGAGATGCCCTATGAAGAATGTGCCAATGACTATAATAATAAGAGGTAAAATTTATAAAATGCTTGCTATGAAGCAGTCAATACTGCACTATCATAATCTGTGTTATCATTTTCAGTCCTAATAAGAAGTCTTCCTTTTTTCAGGTATTCAATAAATACATGGTGACCATCTATTCTTTACTATTCCTTGTGTTGGCTGGTGGCAATAGAGTGAGGGAAAAAAAGTAATCATGGCTCTGTCCTTATATGACTTATAGTGATTATAAATAATCACAAAAATAATTATAACACTGCAACTGTGTCAAGTGCTATATAGATGAATTTAATCAGTAATTTAACCTGACTGAAGAGGTCAAAGAAAGCTTCTCTGAGGAAATAATTTGAGTTGAGATCTGAAGGACAAGGATGACTTAGTTACAGGAAAGAATAGCACTTGGTCAGAGGGAAAAACAAAGATGAGACAGGGAGCAGAGATGAGATGACCTCTAGAATGCAGAGTGAAGAAAAGCAGAGAAGGATAAGAAGAAAAGCAGATGAGGCTGGAGAAGAGATGGGGGCCTGACCGCACAAGATGTGGTTGATAGATCTTTGTCTTTATTCTAAATACAACGGGAAGCCATTGAAGGGAACCAGAGGAAGAAAACCTAGTACTAGTGACATTATCAGATTTTCAAACTGGCTACTAGGTGGAGATAGGATTGGATAGAAGAAGGCAAGCAGGATGAATATAGATAGACTGCTTCTATAACTATTGCAATTGTATAAAAAATGATGACAGTTAAGGCTATTGTGATGGCAATGGAGGTAATGAGAAATACTATCTTTTGAAATTCTAAGGCACACTTGAAAACACCTTAACATCTCTGAAATTAGGATGCTTCTTATAGTCTCTGTGCCATATTAATTATCCAATTGCCATTGTCTGCGTAAGTGCATGGAAATCTGCAAAATCAAAAAGACAATAGAGATATTCTTTTAGAAATGATATATAGTGAAATTTTGTGATGGCAATAATGTGTAAAAAAACCTGGTGCTCCAGATCTAAGTCAAACAATGTGTTGATGCATTCATTGGCAGCACTTTTTCTTTGATATGGGTACTTAAAGTAATGGTGCATGTTTTAAAAACTGATGGGGTTTTAGACTCACTGAAATATGACAAAGGGACATTAGGAGGATTAAACCAAAAAAGGCTAGTTATGGATTGACTATGGACACGACTAGGTGACTGAACAACAGCAACAACAGAAAATAAAGGAGACAGAAGACTCAAGTTCCTGTTTCGTTAAAAATACATATAACATTATGAATAAAGAGGTTTGTGTGTGTTAGTTGCTTAGTCATATCCGATTCTTTGCGACCCCATGGACTGTAGCCCACCAGGCTCCTTTGTCCATGGGATTCTCCAGTCAAGAGTACTGGGGTGGGTTGCCATTTCCTTCTCCAGTGAATAAAGAGGTACATAATACCACACCAATATTATTCCTATTTAACTGGAAAACTAATTGAAATAAAAGGAGTTAAGAAAACTGTCAAATGCTATACCATTCACAGTTGGCAGGAATTGGATAGGTCTGACAAGTGCCTGATATCCTAAGACATGTAGAAAAAAAACCTGGACCAACAAATATCATTGAAGAGTAAATGGTTGATTAGCTAACATATGGAAGTATATTAAACATTACTTGATCTCACAAGTAATTGAAGAAATATAAATTAAAATAAGGATGGACTATTATGTTGGAGAAGGCAATGGCACCCCACTCCTGGAAAAAGGAGGGAGGAGAGGGAGGGGAGCAGGGGGGAAAGGGGAAAAAGAAAAGAATAGCAGCAGAGAATTATGTTGTAGCTATTCAAAACAAAACAATAAATTATTAATTTAATAAATTAATTCATCATCAGAAATTGTCAACATTGAGTATAAATTCCTTTTTATAATGTAAGAGAAAACAAATTAAGGTTTAAGAACAGTAAAACTAAGGTAAGTGTTACAGAAAGGAATGCATAGGGTAAAAATATGCAAATAATTAGTAATTGTACATAGGCAAATGCTATTTTGACATTTTCTAGCCTTGGGTAGCATCCTATATTTTTTTTTCTTTCCCTTTTTCTTCATTTCTTTTCACATTTCTTTTTTGAAAGGGGGTAGACAGTGGTAATGGCACCCCACCCCAGTACTTTTGCCTGGTCCCATGGATGGGGAGCCTGGTAGGCGTCCTGGGGTCGCGGTCGGCACGACTGAGCGCTTCACTTTCCCTTTTCCTTTCATGCATTGGAGAGGATGGCAACCCACTCCAGTATTCTTGCCTGGGAATCCCAGGGACAGGGGAGCCTGATGGCTTCCGTCTATGGGGTCGCACGGTCGGACACGACTGAAGCGACTTAGCAGCAGTAGCAGAGACAGTGGTAAGAGAACACTAGTTGTATTTTACTACAGTATTTTCCTAAACACTGCTTTTGGCTCATGTTCAGGATCTTGGGATCAATTTCTAATGCAGACATCCTCAACTATCTCTCATGTCAAGAACCAATTGAGATGACATCTATCAATGCCCAGCATAAACACTGTTATCCCAGTGAGCTTCAGCCTGTCTGAACAGATGGGGCTTGGATCTCTGGACTCATTATTTACCTTCCCAGCTCTTCCTCTCCTCTGGCAAAGTGCTTGGACTCAGTTACACATAAAGCCAAATGGCTTGTATTTTTGTTCACAGATTGTACATTGTCCTTTTCTTCCTCTTGGCACCTTTAGCCATTTGTCATCTTTATAGAACTGATTCAAGAAGATTTGTGTGACTAATCCACATCCTAAATAATCTGCTATGGTGTTAATCCCTGGCAATGCTGAATTTCATCTGGAATTGATGAGAAAGAAGAGTGGCATTGGCTTTAAATCCATGTCAGGTAACCCTAATTCCATCCTACCTGACTGAAATAAACCGAAATTTTGATTTTTGGGTTTCTGTGATGACTTTGGTCAAAGAGGGAAAAAGTAGCTGATTCAAAGTATTGAACATCTTATGACATGGACAGAGTAGACATAAAATTGCCAATCCCACAAAGTGATTAAAAAGTATAATTTGAGGGGTTAGAACTAATACTCACTAAATAAACTTGTCCTTGTTTATCCCTTTCATTATTATTAAACTATCAGCTTTTTTAAGAAGAAATTTTACTTTATTTCTCTCACTCTTGAAGTCAATGCAATGCCACTCTCCTTGAAGTTAAAAATGGAATACTGAGAGCTCCAGCTCCAAGTAATTAATAGAAGTATTCTTAGAATAAAGATGTTAGGCTACAAGAGAGGCTGATTATTTATATGACAATGTTATGATATTTTACCTAACATGCATGACATTTATGCTAAAAATTGGGACTGCAGTAGTAAGGAATTTTATACTCTATAAGTTGCAAACTGGTGACATACAGGTTGGATTCGGCTTTCAAATGTTTTTTGTCTACTATTAATTTTTTAAAAATTAGTTACCATGATAAAAACCTGTGAAATTTTAAATAGAATTCAAAACATTCTGCCATGGAAATAAATCAACCACAGTTTGATCCATGTTAACATAGGATTTCTTCTAAGTTTCTAAGCTCATAGTATATTTTTAAATTAATCAAAGAAGTTATTTTTCTCATAATACCAACTTTTAGATTTCTTGAAAAATCTTCTTCTCTATTTTTTCTATTATATTAATATGAAAAATTTCCCTCTAAGTTTCATCTTCACACTTATCTTTGTTTACTGTGAATGTCTAATTCCTTAGGATAAATACCAGATTCCTTTATTTTTCATCATTTCCTAAAAATGTAGGCGCTTAAGGCTATACATTTTTCAACAAGAATTGCTCTTTCTGTATCATATGTTTTGATGTAAGACGTTTTGTTTTTTGCTTTGTAGATAATTTTAATTTCACTTCTGTGTTTTCCTTGTTAATCTAAGTTATCTATTGTTGTTGTTATTTAATCACTATGTCATATCCCAGTCTTTTGCAACCCCGTGGACTGTAGCCCACCAGGCTTCTCTGTCCATGGGATTTTTCCAGGAAAGAATACTGGAGTAGGTTGCCATTTCCTCCTCCAGAGGATCTCCCTGACCCAGGAATCCCTCAAACCTGAGTCTCCTGTATTGGTAGGTGGATTCTTTAACACTGAGCCACCATGGAAGCCTATGTTATCTATTGGTATCTTTCAAAGTTGGTAAAAATTTTAGTTATAATTCTATTAGTTCACAATCATAAAATCCACCCTTAAAATTCAAGATTTTAAAAAACTTTTAGGACATTTTTATACAGATACACATTAAATAAGATTCTAGATTAGATGAGATTAGAATTAAATAAAATTCTTTATTAGATGGCTATATTTTATGTGTTTATTAAGTCAAGCTTATTGATCACATCATTAAAGTCTTCACAGTCTTTACTTTTAAAGATTTTTTCTGCTGAATCATTTCAGTTCTGGAGAGGTACTTTGACTTCTTCAGTTATAAATCATGATTCTACATCTCTTCCACTTTATTCTTATATTTATTTCATATTTGTTTAATTTGTGTTCTAAAATAGCTCTTTAATCTTCTATCATGTCCACATTGCAGCTAATGGGATTGTGCCCTTGAACCCAAGTATGGCTAATTTTGGGTACTCTACTGCACTGCTCTATTCTAAAGGAGATCAGTCCTGGGTGTTCTTTGGAAGGAATGATGCTGAAGCTGAAACTCCAGTACTTTGGCTACCTCATGCGAAGAGTTGACTCATGAAAAGACTCTGATGCTGGGAGGGATTGAGGCCAGGAGAAAAAGGAGACAACAGAGGATGAGATGGCTGGATAGCATCACTGACTCAATGGGCCTGAGTTTGAGTGAACTCCGAGAGTTGGTGATGGACAGGGAGGCCTGGCGTGCTGCGATTTATGGGGTCGCAAAGAGTCGGACATAACTGAGCAACTGAACTGAATTGCTTCTCCTCTGCTGTTGTTGTTTAGTTGCTAAGTCATGTCTGACTCTTTTGTGAGCTCGTGAAGTGCAGCCCACCAGGCTCCTCTGTCCATGGGCTTTCCCAGGTGAAAATACTGGAGTGGGTTGCCATTTCCTTCTCCAGGGAATCTTTCCAACTCAGAGATCAAACCAGTGTCTCCTACCTTGGCAAGTGGGTTCTTTAACACAGAGCCACCAGGGAAAACACTTAATCTACTCAAAGCTGAGAATATAAGAATACAGCTACTATACTCTCATAACCTCTTCCCTTACAGATGAAGTAACAAGAATACCTTACTTCTCCTCTTTTAGCTACTCTTATTGCAACACTTGTTGACATGCTATTACTCTTGTTTCTGTACTATTATTAGAATTTATCTTGAATATGCTTCCTATATTTCAGGAACTTTATTTAACCTTGCATTTATTTTCTCAAATGATCCATCACTATTTATTTTAAAAAGGTGAAAGGTTTATATGATCTGTCTGAAAAGAAATCAGAGTATGTCACTGTTTATTTAACTGTTAGTTTTACTGCTTATCACTTGTTTCCTCTTAATTCATTTTTCCCATGCTGAGTTCCAAGCTTTTTCTCTCTCTCTTTTTTAAATGGATCAAGTTCTTCATAGTTTTTCTCAAGTGTGGTATAAATGTAGTGACCCTATTCATCTCTGTTTTCCTGGGAAGTCCTACTTGTTTGGTAGAAGTAGTGATAGTGCCATCTTTCACTTTCCGTTAGAATGATCAATTACATGCTAGTCCAGCTTTCCTAACAAGTCTTATTTTATGCCTGTTATTATGGAATAACTAATAATGACACCTTTCACTCTCAATTGGAATGATAAATTACTATTACCGTATGTACGGGAGCACACATTCTGAATTCTAGAGTATCTCTATCTATCTTACTCATATATTAACATCTTGGTCAGATATATGTTTCTAAGGTTTTAATTCTTATTTCTTGCTCATTTAGATGTATTATTCTACCCTCTTCTAGCTTATTTTTACTTTTGTAACCAGTTTAATCTTTCTGTTTGAAATGTTGCATTTTTTATCTTTAAATTTAGAAATTTTAACGCCTAGGTATATGTCCTTTTTATCACTTATACCAGGAATTCAGTGCATCTTTTAAAATGATAAAATCTGGTACTTCTTTATCCTGGGGATATTTGTGTTGAATAATTGTTAAACTAGTATAACCCCTACATCTGTTCCTTTTTCTTTTTCTTTTTTTGTAAGTTCTATTATTGGCATGTATATCCTGGATCTATCCTCAGGACCTCTTTTCCATCCATATCTCCACTTTAAAATATTTGCTTCGAGCTTTTCTTTCCTTCTTCTATCTAATCTTCTAGGATACTAATTCAGGTCTCAACAAAGGTCATATTTATTACTTATGAAATTTTTAGTTGGAAATCATGCTTTAAAGGTGAAAATTTTATTTCTAAAAACTAACTTCTGTTTTTAATCTGAGTATTCTTATGTTTCTATTATTGTTCTATTTATGATGACATTTTTCTATATTTTGTTAGCAACTATATTTTGTTGGCCAGCTGATCTTTTGGTGTCCTCTCTCTGCAGGTACGGGAATGCCCCTTTAATATGTTATGATTTTTCTGTCAGCTTCTGTCAAGTTCTGAAATTCCCTAATATGTTATGATTTTTCTGTGAGCTTCGTCAAGTTCTGAAATTCCCTAACTAGCAACTGGCTCACAAATTATGGGAGAAGAAACATTTTCTAACCCTGTGAGCTAGCAGTATTCAGAAGAGAACCTAAACTGATGGTGCTCTGAATGGTCAATGGACAGAACTCTTTCAAATCCTCCTAATTTTTAAACTTAATAAATTTTTTTATCTTCACCCTCCCCCCACCCCCCAAAAAAAACACCTCACTTCCCTAAACTACTGACACTGTAGGAAGGGTGACCAGAAGAGAGACAAGTAAACAGATTTATCTTGAAAGGGAGAGCTCTGTCTCACTTCTTATTCCAGGTGCATGAAAGGAAGAAGCAGAAAAGAAAATATATGTGGCCATGCCGACTATAATTTAGTCGGTCATCCAACTACATCTAACCAATGAGATTAACGATACTCATCCTTCAATATTAGTGAGAAAGAGTCAAGACAGTGAAGAAACTATCCTTGGAACTGAGAGAAACACCAAATCCTTCTTTTCCTCTAAAGACCTATATTAGGTTCCACAAGTAATGAGGGAGATGAAAAAATAAATAAAACATATATTTTTTTCCATCAAACAGCTCAGTGACTAGCAGAGGGAAAAAAAAATGAGGTGGGTAGTCCAGATAAATAGAAATATAATGTAAATTTCCTCAAGATGATATAAAACCCAGAGGAGAATATTGTGAACTCTGTGAGATTTCTTAATAATATCCCAATGGAGGTAATATTATAGTAGACTCTCAAAGGCACCTTGGAAAATTAGCAATTTGCTAGATGCAAGAAAATTTACCTAATGTAGAGGATAAAGCTGTCCAAATTCCTCAAGATATGAAATCAAAAAAATTCCTTGAATTAAATAGAGTTTCAGATCCAAGTATACAGCATTGAGAGATTAGGCTAAAAGAACAATAAAAATCAGAAAATGAAAGTCATAAGAAGTCATATAATGCTAAGTTTGAGCTTTGTCCTAACTGTAATGAGGTGTCAGCGGTAAATCTGACTCTTCTAATTTAGATGGGAAAGTCTACTCCAACAGATCTTAAAAGAAGGTAAAAATTTCAGGAAGTCATAAAGTATTGAAAGAGTAAAATACAATGAAAATTTTATTGTAAGGTACCATAAATTGCCACAAATATGCTAGTACCACCAACTGCCATCTATATAGTACTAGGGACTTACTGATATAAAAATTAGCAATTAAGATTACAAGTTAAAATCAAAGTTTTTAAGTCACAGCTTATAGACTTGATTTCAGACAAAGTTATATACAAATTTTAAACCTTGATTGGCACTGCAAAATTGAGTATTTCTGCTATCAAAAAAGATTTGCCATCACAATAATGTTACCAATTTGGAAAGCACAAGAAAAACATAAATTGGTGGTAATCAGAACATCAAAGCATCTAAGGTGGAAAATCAAAGGAAAAGTACTTTTTATGTATGATTTAAATAACAATGCAACTTTATTTTTTATTCAAAACTGTATTTGACTGTAACAGTTACAGTAGTCTTTTCTCTTAAGATGATGGTTTTGATAATTGGAGGCAATATCTAAGGATTAGTAAAAATGTAAAATTCAGGATAAATTTATCCAATTTTCATGACTCAATAGTAAAAATATTGATGATGGTGGGCACATGTATGCTATAAGGAGGAAAAATAATTTCAATTAATTAGCATTTGATTTGGGTGTAATTTTCTCTAACTATCCTTTGTTTTTCTTATTTCCACCATATGTTTATTATCTTATAAATAAATTGTCTTTAGTAAACTTTAATTAGCTGATATTTGTAAAGCTGTCTAAGGATGAGCTTTGTATAATTGCTAAGAGTTTTTTTTTTTAATTACTAAGCATCAATATTTTCTGTGTGCTTGCTGCATATAAAGAACATTAATTTTTAAACCTTCAGTAGACTCTTTCATTTGACACAGCTTTATAGAAAGAATCAGGGGGCTCTGGAATGTCTAAAGAAACAGTCTTAAGGAATTAGTTTCTAGCTTACAAAACTATCTACAGAGCTCAGATACATGTCCCCAAAATTTCAAGACCTTGAAAAAATCATGCTCTAGTCACCAAGTCACTGTCTTCAATATTAGGACAAACACCAGCATTCAAGAAAGGATGCTCCATGGTTTTCATGAGAAAATAAATATGATTGAGAACTGACAAATTTCATTATGGATAAAAGTAGCTGCTGGTAAAGTCAGAGGTGGCTAGGGTTTGTTACTCTCATAAGCTAACTGCTGGGTTATACATAAAATAAGTTGTGAATTATTCCTCAACTTTGTCCCCCTGCTGGCACAGATAGTAAAGAATCTGTCTACAAAGCAGAAGAACTGGGTTTGATTCCTGGGTCCAAAAGATCCCCTGCAGAAGGGAATGACAACCCACTCTGGTATTCCTGCCTGGAAAATTCCATGCACAGAGGAGCCTGGCAGGCTACAGTCCATGAAGTTGCAAATAACAAGAAAACTAAGTAACTAACATACTTCTGTCCCCTATATGGCTATTTATTAGATTACTATTTACCCACAAATAAATAGTAAAGTGATGGAAGTAAAATCTGATTCTGTAAAGAGGAATAGTGCATAGGAACCTGGAATGTTAGATCCATGAATCAAGGCAAATTGGAAGTGGTCAAACAGGAGATGGCAAGAGTGAACGTCAACATTTTAGGAATCATCCAACTAGAATGGACTGGAATGGGTGAATTGAACACAGATGACCATTATATATACTACTGTGGGCAAGATTCCCTTAGAAGAAATGAAGAAGCCATCATAGTCAACAGCAGAGTCCAAAATGCAGTACTTGGATGCAATCTAAAAAACGACAGAATGATCTCTGTTTGTTTCCAAGGCAAACCATACAATATCATAGTAATCCAAGTCTATGCTCTGACCAGTAATGCTGAAGAAGCTGAAGATGAATGGTCCTATGAAGACCTATAAGACCTTCTAGACTCACACCCAAAAAATATGTCCTTTTCATTATAGGGGACTGGAATGCAAAGTAGGAAGTCAAGAAATACCTGGAGTAACAGGCAAATTTGCTCTTGGAGTACAGAATGAAGCAGGGCAAAGGCTAACAGACTTTTGCCAAGAGAATTCACTGGTCATAGCAAACACCCTCTTCCAACAACACAAGAGAAGACACTACACATGGACATCACCAGATGGTCAATATGGAAATCAGGTTGATTATATTCTTTGCAGCCAAAAATGGAGAATTTCTATACAATCAGCAAAAATAAGACCAGGAGCTGACTGTGGCACAGACCATGAACTCCTTATGGGTAAATTCAGACTTCAGTTGAAGAAAGTAGCAAAAACCACTGGACCACTGAGGTGTGACCTAAATCAAATCCCTTACAATTATACAGTGGAAATGACAAATAGATTCAAGGGATTAGATCTATTAGACAGAGTGACTGAAGAACTATGGATGGAGGTTCATGATATTGTACACGAGGCAGGGATCAAGATCATCCCCAAGAAAAAGAAATGCAAAAAGGCAAAATGGTTGTCCGAGGAGGCCTTACAAAAAGCTGTGAATAGAAGAGAAACAAAAGGCAAAGGAGAAAAGGAAAGATATACCATTTGAATGCAGAGTTCCAAAGAATAGCAAGAAGAGATAAGAAAGCCTTCCTCAGCAATCAATGAAAAGAAATAGAGGAAAACAATTGAATGGGAAAGACTAGAGATCTCTTCAAGAAAATTCAAGATGCCAAGGGAATATTTCATGCAAAGGTGGGCACAATAAAGGACAGAAATGGTATGAATCTAACAGAAGCAGAAGATATTAAAAAGAGGTGGCAATGATACACAGAGGAACTATACAAAAAAGAGCTTCACAACCCAGATGATCATGATGATGTGATCACTCACCTAGAGCCAGACATCCTGGAATGTGAAGTCAAGTGGGCCTTAGGAAGCATGACTATGAACAAAGCTAGTGGAGGTGGAATTCCAAGTGAGCTATTCCAAATCCTGAAAGATGATGCTGTGAAAGTGCTGCACTCAATATGCCAGCAAATTTGGAAAACTCAGCAGTGGCCACAGGACTGGAAAAGGTCAGTTTTCATTCCAATCCCAAAGAAAGGCAATGCCAAGGAATGCTCAAACTACTCACAATTGCACTCATCTCACACACTAGCAAAGTAATGCTCAAAATTCTCCAAGCCAGGCTTCAACAGCACATGAACCATGAACTTCCAGATGTTCAACCTGGTTTTAGAAAAGGAAGAGGAACCAGAGATCAAATTGTCAACATCCATGGGATCATCAAAAAAGCAAGAGAGTTCCAAGAAAACATCTAAAGCAAGTGTAGCCTGCTTTATTGGCTACACCAAAGCCTTTGACTGTGTGGACCACAACAAACTCTGGAAAATTCAAGAGATGGGAATACCAGACCACCTGACCTGCCTCTTGAGAAAGAGGATGCAAGTCAGGAAGCACCTGTATGTAAGTCAGGAAGCAACAGTTAGAACTGAACATAGAACAACAGACTGGTTTCAAATAGGGAAAGGAGGATGTCAAGGCTGTATATTGTCACCCTGCTTATTTAACTTCTATGCAGAGTACATCAGGAGAAACACTGGGCCAGATGAAGCACAAGCTGGAATAAAGATTGCTGAGAGAAGTATCAATAACCTTGGATAGGCAAATGAAACCACCCTTATGGCAGAAAGCAAAGAAAAACTGAAGAGCCTCTTGATGAAAGTGAAAAAGGAGAGTGGAAAAGTTGGCTTAAAACTCAACATTCAGAAAACTAAGATCATGGCATCTGGTCTTATCACTTCATGGCAAATACATGGGGAAACAGTGATCGACTTTATTTTGGGGAGCTCCAAAATCACTGCAGAAGATGACTGCAGCGATGAAATTAAAAGATGCTTGCTCCTTGGAAGAAAAGTTATGACAAACCTAGACAGCATATTAAAAAGTAGAGACATTGCTTTGCCAACAAAAGTCTATCAATGCTATGTTTTTTCCAGTAGTCATGTATGGATGTGAGAGTTGGACTATAAAGAAAGCTGAGTGCCAAATAATTTATGTTTTTGAACTGTGGTGTTGGAGAGGACTCTTGAGAGTCCCTTGGACTGCAAGGAGATCCAACCAGTCCATCCTAAAAGAGATCAGTCCTGAATATTCATTGGAAAGACTGACGCTGAAGCTGAAACTGCAAATCTTTGGCTACCTGATGCAAAGAACTGACTCACTAGAAAAATCCCTGATGCTGGGAAAGATTAAAGGCAAGAAGAGAAGGGGACAACAGAGGATAAGATGGTTGAATGGCATCACTGACTCAATGGACATGAGTTTGAGTAAACTCCAGGAGTTGGTGATGGACAGGTAGGCCTGGCATGGTGCAGTCTATGGGGTCACAAAGAGTCAGACATGACTGAGTGACTGAACTGAACTGAATCGGGCTCCTCCTGTGGTTCAGTTGGTAAAGAACATGCCTACAATGCTGGAGACGTGGGTTCAACCCCTGGTTTGGGTAGATGCCCTAGAGAATGGAAAGGTTATCCACTCCAGCATTCTCGCCTGGAGAATTCCACGGACTGTATAGTCCATGGGGTTGCAAAGAGTCGGACATGACTGAGCGACTTTACATAAAGTTGGTTTAGAATGGGTTAATACAATCTGTTTTCTAGACCTGAAGAATCCCCAGTTCTATGTTGTCTAGGCATTTCAATCAATTTAAGTGATTTGATAAGGACATGGTTAAATTCCTGGGAGAAAGAATCCATCTAATTGGCATAATACAATCAAGATATTCTTCAGAAACCAATAAAGGGGCACAGGCCAATTATGGAATCAAAAGCACGGATATTATCTCTGAGAGGAGCAAAGAACAAGCAAAGATGGTTTAGCCAAATCACATATCTTGAATATTTTTAGTTTTTCAAAAAGTCTCCCATAAATGATCATAGGGGACTCCACTCACCATCCTGTGGTTTGTAATTCGGGAAAGGTTGGTTCAATCCTCAGTTGGGGAACTATGATCCTGAATGCCTTAGGGCAACTAAGCCCACAAGCAGCAAGGAGAGAACCTACACTCTAGAGTTCAGGAGCCACAGCTAGAGAGTCCATAAACCTCAATGAAAGATCTCGAGTACTGCAACTAAGACTCAATGCAGCCAAATAAATAAACACATATTACATAAAAAATTAAAATTTTAAGAATAAATAAATTATGATAACACCATTTTCATCAGTAAAACCCCTTTTTATACTGTCACAAACAACGTATCAGTTGTGAATTAGGTATTGAAATCAGAAGGATGTGTTTCTTTTGCTATCTCAGGAGTACAACCCTTTATCATATTGCTAGTTGACCAGCTTTATACTCCAAAATCCTGACAGCATGATACCGTCTAATCATCCCTAGAACTAAAACTGACTGATACATGTTAACTATACTGAGGTGTTTTAAAGTAAATTATAGGTATTATAAAAAATGTGCTGGAAGAAATATAGGATTTTGAACAAAGGTCCCTTTAGTAAATACTTGCTGAAGTATGTGACATTTCAAAAGTTACTCAACTACCTGCAGTCCCAGTATATTTGTCCATAAGGAAAGGAGTGTAGTAATACATACTTCATACAATTGTAATGAGAATTAATTGAATTTCTGAAAAGTGCTTTATAAATGGTAAAGCATTACTTCTAGGTTTAATAAAGGTTAAATGATCCTTAAGGGCAGCTGGAAGTATATTCCTAGGCAGAGAAGGAGGATTTTCTTAGTACTGCTTTATTCCAGGGATTTTGCTAGTTGCTTTATTGAGAAGATAGAAATATATAATCTCTATAATCTTTAATGACAAAATAGAAAACCTATAAGCTCCCTTTAATTCAGTCATATCTAATAAAAATCATGCTGATACCAGAGACTATAATGGATCTTATTGGCAAATGTTAATGAAAATTAAGGGAAAATAAAAGATTGTGGACTCAGATACACTGCAGGAAGCAGACTTCTGAACTCTAAAATCATTTACTGCTCATTGATAAAGATAAAATTTTGGAATGTTTGCAAGACATTTGACTTAGTGTTATCACAAATACACACCCTATTTCTTATTAGAGTAAGATCTGTGTCAGATTTATACCTGTTTTCTGTATTCTCATCATAAAATGCCTTCCTTATTTTTGAAGAATTTCCTTTAATATTAGGAATTCCAAAAGTTTAAAGGCCTTCTTATGAAATGTAACCAATAATTCTGAAGCAATTCTAGTTGTTTGCATGAAAAAAATATATTATGATTCACAATTGTTTGCTGCCCCTCCCTGGAGGACCATTATAATTTCAAGACCAGTTGATGACAGAATCAGCCAATTAAGTAAGAATAGAAATGACTGAATTCCACTTCAAGCAGAAATTTTAAGTACCAGCATACATTTTTCCCTTTGCAATGAATTCAACAATGGATACTTTGGATACTGTACAGGGGCTAGAGAGGATGCCCCATGAAGAAGAGCCATAGACCACCCCATGATGGACACATAGCATTAGTGATAGATGAATCTTTGCTGTTGTAGGCCACTACGATTTTATAGTCATTTGTCACTGCAGTCTATCCTGCAGTGTTCCATTCACAATCTGTAACTTCATTTGTATATAAGACATTTAAAATCCATTGTTACTTTATTAATCAGAGAACATCATATTTTGTGTTTGACTTTTTTTGCTTTAAGACATATGGTGACTGACACTGATTATTTTGAAAAGTAATGTAAAGTGTTTTTTTCCTTCAACAGCAGCTCTATGTGCTAAGTCATTTCAGTCATTTCGGTCTCTTCACAACCCTTTGGACAGTAACCCACCAAGTTTCTCTGTCCATGGGATTCTCCAGGCAAGAACACTGGAGTGGGTTGCCATTTCCTTCTCCAGGAGAGCTTCCCTACCCAGGGATCAAATCTGTGTATCTTATGTCTCCTGCATTGGCAGGTGGGTTCTTTACCACTAGCACCTTTTTCTTCAACAGCAGCTCTACCTGAATCTAAATTAAATAGGAAGGCAGCAAGGCATTTGTCTTGTGCCCTATATAAGAAAAGTAAAGAAATATCACTGGCAATAGAAAAGTACTAATACTGCCCAGAGTGATTCCAGGCATGTAGGAGTCATTCAAACAATATTTGTCATATGAATGGATAAAATATAATACCAATTAATTCAACTAACAGTGACATATAAATTGGCCTTTTCCCCTGCAGTATTAGTCTGCTCTTGTTGTAAAATAATTGTATAAGAAACAATCTCAGAATTTTAGGGGCTTAGGAAATTAGTAAATTTCCTTTTTTATACATCTGTGGGACAGTTGGTATGGCTCTATTTATAACTAGAAGTCCAGTTTAGGTGTGTTCTACATGTTTCACATTCGGGAACAATGGTTATTCAGTGAATTCTGTCCTCACACAGAACAATAGAAGCTCAACAGAGAAAGTCAAACCATGCAACTATACTTTCTGCTTGCATGTCTGTGCACATTTAATTACTCAAAACAAGGCATAATCAATCTCAAAATAATCAAGCTCAGAATCAATGAAGAGGAGATATTGTTTCTATCTACTCTCCTGGAAGGCACATAGCAAAGTGTAAGGGCATAAATTTTTAGGATAAGGAGGGTGTAAAGACTTGGAACAAAAATACTAACTTATCCACCAAAGATGACTTATTTTTTAATACAAATTTAAAAGCAGCAATAAGAAACACCAATAACCTCCTCTACAGTACTAAGTACCTCTGCTGAGAATTTTACAGCAACCTTAGATGGGTGCACCGAGGATTGCTTAAACTCAACTGCTATAATCAGTTGAAATTCTGAAATTGACTAATGCATAATATGAGAATATCTGCTAGGAATAAATCATCTTTTTTAAAAAATTTAAATTTAAAAAGTATTTATGAACTTTTAAAATGTATTTTGAGTAAGGTTTTGTAATGATACACAATGCATACATGTGTGCTCAGTTATATCCAACTCTTAGCGACCCCATGGATTGTAGCCCACCAAGCTCCTCTGTCCATGGAATTTGCTCGGCAAGAACACTGGAGTTGACTGCTATTTCCTACTCCAGGGGCTCTTCCCAACACAGGGGTTGAACCCACATCTTTTGAATTGGCAAGCAAATTCTTTACCAGTGTGCCACCTGGAAAGCCATGTAACTATAATTCACGTGTTACTGAATACTTGTGATGGTGATGGTTAATTATATGGGCAAACTTGGCTGGACCACACTACTAAGAAATTTGGTCAAACACTGTGTCTGGAGGTTTCTGTGAAGGTATTTTAAAAGATGAGATTGACATTTAAGTTGGTAGACTTTGAGTAAAACAGACTATCCTCTAGAATGTGGGTCGGCCTCTTGAAATTAACTAAAGGTCATAAGAGAAAAAGACTAAAATTTCCCCAGGAGGACAGAATACTACCTCCAGACTATGTTTAGATTCAAGCTGAAGCATTAAACCTTTCCTGGGTCTCCAACTTACTGGCCTAACTTGCAGATTTTCAACTTGCCAGCCCCTACAACTGTTGAGCTAATTTCTTAAAATAAATCTCTGTCTGTCTGTCTCTCTCTTTATATATATATATATATATATATATACATACACACACACACACACACACACACATATCTTATTGGTTCTGTTTCTCTGGAGAACCCTGACAAACACAATGACTAACATTACCTCTGAATAACAGAAAAGGTATGAATTTAGATATAATTATGAATTTTATAAAGTTATGAATGATTAATACATATAAAAGATCTCTCATTTTCAACATGAAGCAAAATTATCCACTCTTGATTAATTGATTATCGTAGGGACAAGATGAGGAATGCAGATATAGCACCATCATCAAATCTATTTTCTGCACCAAATCCTTTAAAAATTACAGAAAAATATGTTTTAAGTATAATAAGTACAGAATATAATGGAAAATAAGGTAGTATCATCAGCAGAACAGAAATTTTGAGAACCACCTGAAAGCCGAATTGCAGACATAATTGAATAGCCAAAAACAAAATTAAAAAACCATAGCCCCACAGAGTCCAAAAGACTGTTCTTTACATCTATGTCTCTTTTGATGTCTCTCATATTGGGTCATTGTTACCATCTTTCTAAATTCCATATATATGCGTTAGTATACTGTATTGGTGTTTTTCTTTCTGACTTATTTCACTCTGTATAATAGGACTCTGTGGGAGAAGGTGAGGGTGGGATGATTTGAGAGAATAGCCTTGAAACATATATATTATCATATGTGAAACAGATTGCCAGCCCAGGTTCGATGCATGAGACAGGATGCTCAGGGCTGGAGCACTGGATTGACCCTGAGGGATGGGATGGGCAGGGTGGTGGGAAGGCGGTTCGAGATGGGGAGCACATGTACACCCATGGCTGATTGGCAAAAACCACTACAATATTGTAAAGTAATTAGCCTATGCAGAGTACATCATGAGAAATGCTGGACTGGAGGAAACACAAGCTGGAATCAAGATTGCTGGGAGAAATATCAATAACCTCAGATATGCAGATGATACCACCCTTATGGCAGAAAGTGAAGAGGAACTCAAAAGCCTCTTGATGAAAGTGAAAGTGGAGAGTGAAAAGGTTGGCTTAAAGCTCAACATTCAGAAAACGAAGATCATGGCATCTGGTCCCATCACTACATGGGAAATAGATGGGGAAACAGTAGAAACAGTGGAAACAGTGTCAGAGTTTATTTTTCTGGGCTCCAAAATCACTGTAGATGGTGACTGCAGCCATGAAATTAAAAGACACTTACTCCTTGGAAGGAAGGTTATGACCAACCTAGATAGCATATTCAAAAGCAGAGACATCACTTTGCCAACAAAGGTTCGCCTAGTCAAGGCTATGGTCTTTCCTGTGGTCATGTATGAATGTGAGAGCTGGACTGTGAAGAAGGCTGAGCGCCGAAGAATTGATGCTTTTGAACTGTGGTGTTGGAGAAGACTCTTGAGAGTCCCTTGGACTGCAAGGAGATCCAACCGGTCCATTCTGAAGGAGATCAGACCTGGGATATCTTTGGAGGGAATGATGCTCAAGCTGAAACTCCAGTATTTTGGCCACCTCATGCGAAGAGTTGACTCATTGGAGAAGACTCTGATGCTGGGAGGGATTGGGGGCAGGAGGAGAAGGGGACGACAGAGGATGAGATGGCTGGATGGCATCACTGACTCGATGAATGTGGGTCTGAGTGACCTCCGAGAGCTGGTGATGGATAGGGAGGCCTGGCGTGCTGCAGTTCATGGGGTCGCAAAGAGTCGGACACGACTGAGCGACTGATCTGATCTGATCTGAAAATAAATGAATAAAAAAAAAAAAACATAGCCCCCAAAATATGAAGAAAAGCTGGACTGTAAATTCAAACAATTTTAATGATTCTGAAAACACAGAGTTAGACTGTACAGAGTCAGAGGGGCTCCTGGAGATTTTACCTAACTAGGACTAAATTTTTGGAATGCTGAGCTCTTTCTCTTCCCTTTTTCTGACTGAACAAGCAGCAGCAGGGACATTTCTGAGGCTCTTAGGGTGTCCCTAGTGATCTGAGAGAAAAGCAGAGCACAGCTTGAGCTAATTCCAGTTTGCAACCTAAGTTAGGCTAAAGGGATAAGGGAAGAGTAGAAAGGAAAGAGAGGTGGTTGCTGACAGAAAGGAAATGATTTGTGGTATTCCCAAATCAAGGCAAAACCTTTTATTCTGGTAATTGGGGAGAGCATGGGTTTTTCAGGTGGTGTGAGTGGTAAAGAATCGCCCTGTGAGTGCAAGAGATGTAAGAGACGAGGGTTTGATCCCTGGGTTGGAATGATCCCCTGGAGGAGGAAATGGCAATCCACTCCAGTATTTTCACCTGGGAAATCCCATGGACAGAGGAGCCTGGAGAAATAAAGTCCATGGACTTGCAGAGTCAGACATGACTGAGCCACCAAGCACACGTCATGCACAAAGTGGACAAGATGACTAGTCTGTCAGTCTTTTTCTTAACACACCCCAAAGTAAAGCTTGCCTATTGCATCATGCACATAAACACAAACCTCGCAGCAACACAGACAGTTAGAGAGGGCTATTGGTGACATAGATTTTCATATGTGGAAATTCACTGTTTCTCAATACCCTCATTAGCCTGCTTAGTCTTCTGCTCCTAACTCAGATTGGTAAACTACAGATCACCAGACACCTGGAGAAAGACAATGAACTGAAAGAGAATGAACAAGATAAACAAGATGTCCTGTATTTATTATGTTTGAAACAAATTTTTATGTAAATGTTAGATGATCTGACGCAGAAGGTAGAATTGATGATGATTCTATATTTGCATTTTTCATCTAGTCCCTATGATTGTCAATTAAAAGTGGATAATTTCACTTCATGTTTAAAATGAAAGATCTTATACATACATTGATTATTCTATAACTTTGTCAGCAAAGAACAGTTCACTTTAGAAAAAAATCAGAAAAATCCAAAAATAGAATTTTTTTAAAAAAAGTTAACATTCTCCAGAAAACAAAACAGCTCTTGCAATAACAAATATTAAGAATCTGCACTATAAAAATTGCTAAAATAAAAAAGAGTAGTAAAAATTAGAGAAAAAGCAGAACTGTGAAATAGAAAAAAGAAATGACTAAAGAACCTCTTTCTAGTCTATGCACACACAGAGAGAGGAAGCTACATACATGTATGCGTGTATGCATGCTAAGTTGCTTCAGTTCTGCCTGACTCTTTGCAACTCTGTGGACTGCAGCCTACCAGGCTCCTCTGTCCAAGGGATTCTCCAGGCAAGAATACTGTAATGGGCTTCCATGACCTTCTCCAGGGGATCTTCCCAACCCAGAGGTTGAACCTGTGTCTGTTTAGGCCTTCTTCATTGGCAGGTGTGTTCTTTACCACTAGCGTCACTTGGGAAGCAGTATATATATATAATATATAAATATATATTTATATTATATCTAATATTATATATTATATTTAATATATAATTATATATTATATATATTAGACAGGTATATGTGATAAAAAATACATATTTCAATACTTCATAGCTATTATATTCAAAAGACAGGCAGGGTACCAATATGTGCCAACATCATTAAGTTTTCAGAATATGTAAAATGATGAAATGATTCCAAGATAATTCCACAAGTTAGCATAAGTCCTAACAACAAAATTAGATGAGGAATACATTCTAATCAAAAAGGATTTTGTTCCAAGAAATATAAAGAGGGTTTAGTATTAGGAAAATCATATATTATTTTATATGATTAAAATTAAGTAGATTTTAATTAGTAGATTAAGAAAAAAAATAATTTTGACCATCCCGTAGATGTGAAAAGCATTGGATACAATTTTTGTTTAAAAATATCTTAGCAAGTTAGAACTAGAAGAAATCTTCTTTTATTTAATAACATCTGTAGACCACTTTACCAACAAAGGTTCACCTAGTCAAGGCTATGGTCTTTCCTGTGGTCATGTATGGATGTGAGAGCTGGACTGTGAAGAAGGCTGAGCGCCGAAGAATTGATGCTTTTGAACTGTGGTGTTGGAGAAGACTCTTGAGAGTCCCTTGGACTGCAAGAAGATCCAACCAGTCCATTCTGAAGGAGATCAATCCTGGAATTTCTTTGGAAGGAATGATGCTAAAGCTGAAACTCCAGTATTTTGGCCACCTCATGAGAAGAGTTGACTCATTGGAGAAGACTCTGATGCTGGGAGGGATTGGGGGCAGGAGGAGAAGGGGACGACAGAGGATGAGATGGCTGGATGGCATCACTGACTTGATGGGTGTGAGTCTGAGTGACCTCCGGGAGCTGGTGATGGACAGGGAGGCCTGGCGTGCTGCGGTTCATGGGGTCGCAAAGAGTCGGACACGACTGAGCGACTGATCTGATCTGATCTGATCTGTAGGCCAGAACTTTCCAGTTAAACTTATATTTAAGAGTAAGTACTTTTAAAAGTTACACTGAACTAAGGAAAAAATTATATATACCAACTACTACTGTCATTAGTCAATATCTTGCTGGAGATTCCAGACAAAGTAGTAAATTTAGAAAAATAAATATATCTTCACATATTTAAAAAAGAGAAAACTGTCAGATTTTTACAGATGATATAATTCTCCTCCAATATAATCCAGGAAAAATTACTTGAAACTCTCATAAAGTTAATAATTATTTTCAGTAATATTACTGGATAAAATATCTATATATAAAAAATCACTATTTTATACAATAGAAATAAATAATAAGAAAAAGGGGAAAATATTACTTTGACTAGCACCCAAACTACAAACATTTAGGAATATACCTAATATAACTGTGTGTGTCACTCAGTCACTCAGTCGTATCTGACTCTTTGTGACCCTATGGACTGTAGCCTGCCATGCTCTTCTGTCCATGAAATTTTCCAGGCAAGAATACTGGAGTAGGTTGGCATTCCTTACTCCAGAGAATCTTCTTGAGCTAGGAATCGAACCCTCATCTCTTGTGTCACCTACATTGGCAGATTCTTTATCACTGTGCCACCTGGGAAGCCCATCCTAATTTAACTATTACCTATTTAAACAAAGGTAAATGCTAATAAACCAAAAAGAATAAATAGACATATAAAATTCACAAAATGTAAAATCTAAATATTCCAAGAAAATAATCTCATGTTAATCAAATTCAAAGCTATCCTACACATACATTCTCAGATGATTCTGACAAGTTAATTCTTTAATTCAAAATGGAAAGAAAAAACATAGATAGTGAATAGACTTTTGGAAAAAGAGAAGAAACTAGAACCTTGTATATATCTAAACTTAACCTTTAGGTCCTTGTTTACATGTACCTAAAGTTATTTCAACAGTGAGGTTTGAGGGCACAGTACCCCACAAAACCATCCTCACTTTGGATACCAGGTACAAGTTCTATGGGTTCTCCAAACCACTCAACAATTAGCTAAAAGGAGTATGAAATTCAATGAAAGCTGTTACACTCACATTGCAAGTTGTTGAAGGATAAAAGATTCAGATTAAAATAAGCTAAGAGACCAGACACATAGAGTAGAATCCACAAAGGTCTAAACATGTAGCTTCCAGTTGTCCTCTCTCCACCAAGTCACGGATGGTTTGGTCATGCTGGAGACAGTCTGCCCAGAGGGCTGCTCACCAGGGAAGCTCACCTTTGGTGTCCAAAGTTTTTGCTGGGGCTTTAACACATACTGTCCTGCGTAGTCTCAAGCTCCTCCTAAAAGTTAGGCTAATACCTTTAGTCAGGTCTTATGGAAATTGGAACTGGTATGTTGCAGCTCAGACTCCCCATCATAAATCACACAGTTAGAATGTCCAGTGGCCAAAGCCCCCATACACAGAAAGATACTCCTGTCAGGCAGGATATTCCAAGGCCCTAGAGCTCACTTTCTAGTAATCAAGGAAAAAGCCCAGACTTCTCTTCGGGTAAGGTTAATTCTTCACTACACAATATGAAAATTTAGTGTATAGCATAGAATTCAAATTGGAAATGATCTGCACACTTTCATACAAAAGTATGGAAAATATCTGGGGAAATATACACTAAACTGTGAACTACAACATATGCCAACTTAGGAAGAAAGCAGAAGTGTATTGGGGGTCAGGGGTGTAAGGAGATTTTCATTTTTTGCTCTTTGTACTTTTAAAGTATTTGGATATTTTTAACAGTAAGAATCAATTAATAGATATTGTGTATGATTTAAGTAACTAGTTTTTAAAAATTCAATTGTGCCCATTTCCACTAAATAAATATGAACAGAAACCTATACAATATCAAGTTTAAAAAGAGTCCCATGTTTTAGCCCACTGGAGGTACTCATATTCCTTATCTGGGTTTACTGGCTCTCCTGTTCACCTCTGAGAAAGTGGTGGTTGAAATGAGCTGATAGAAACTCTACAACTCTATGAACATTGCTGGTATATGTGGAGTCATTTCCTTTTCTCTTATTATTTTTTATTTCTAAATCATTATTCCCAGTCAAATTGCACAGGTGTGAAGACAGAGACAGAGACTGCACACCTGCTCACCCTCAAAGTCTCCTTTATGAACTAACTACTCTTCCTAAATCCACCCTTTAAAGTCAGTGTTTCTCTTGCTTCCATCCTTGCTCTGCTTTTCTAGCCAGACTGCAAAGCCTCAGAGGATGAACTCATCCACCTTGAACTTGTCTCTTATCATTTGTGGGGATTCATGAATTTTATTCCCTGTCTCAATTCTTTGGACTTAAATTTCTGTATTTGATATCTTTAACCTATCTATAGTCTTTTTGCTGCTTTAATCCTAACTTTAGATCTTTAACATTTCATTTCTCACTACCATAAAGGTTGTTAATTAAGGGACAAGCTTGGAAATATAAATAAGTGAAACAGACAGCTCTAACAAACTCTGGAGTAGTGAGGACTATGAGGAGCTGGAGAATTTTTGTCCCATTTGAAAGCATTCACGTTCAAAGTTTTGCTTGCTGCGTATGTGTCTTGTTTTATTTTCCATTATTGTGGGTAAACATTTCTGTGACCAAATTTGAGCTAGTATGCAAACTCTGTGAACAGGGTCCTACACCATATACCTTACAAATTTATTTGGTTGCTGGAATGATCTGTCTAGATATATAAATCTAATAATGTCATTCCTTCATTCAAAATTTTTCTAATATTTAATTCTACAGTAAAATCAAAACATCTTACTCTGGCAGTCAATCTTTTAATTTTCTGATTTCTGATTATCTTCAGCTATATTCCTTACCATTCCCATATCACAGTGTGATTTTGCTGTTCTAAAATTCTGCCAGATCATACAAGGTACTGTGCTCTATATCGTTTCTGTGACATTCACGACTTTTTAGAAGAATTTCCTGGCCTTACTTACTTCACTTATTTCACCTTCCCTTATTTCACTTTGATAAAAGCCTCTTGTTTGTTGTTTCTTCACAGCCACTGACCAAGTCCCCGTAAAGCAATTTTCACAGACTTCATGAAATAGTATATGCTTGCTTTCTGCCTCTTTCACTAAAGTGTATGCTCTTTAAGGTGGGCTTGATGTTATGTTTTTCTCCATAGAAGTGGCATTTGGAACTTAACAGAGACGACATCAATATCTTTTTTCTTCCTGAATGGATTTTTCTTCTTATAACTACAAAGTTAGCCTTTATGAACACAGAATTTGACAACAGACAGGATTCAAGTCCTTCCTCTATTATGTACTACCTGTGTGACATTAGGTAAGTTATATAATCTCTCTAAGCCTTGGTTTTCTCATAGTGCCTACCCCATAGGATGACCATAAATATTTAAGTCATATAATTCATTAGTACACAGCCTAGCACTTTGTAGATGTTCAAAACTGCAGGCTATGGTCATGATAACCATACAGATCTTCCTCTACTTATGATGGGGTTGCATCATGATAAAACCATCATAAATTGAAAATGGATTTAATATGCTTAGTTTACCAAACATCATAGCTTAGCTTTCCCTACCTCAAACATGCTTACATATTTACATTAGGCTACAGCTAACACAAAGCCTATTTTAAATTAAAATGTTGGGTATCTTATGTAATTTATTGAATATCATACAGAAAGTGAAAAACAGAACTGCTGTAAGCCTAAATCAGTTGTTCACACTGTAATCATGAGGCTGAAAGGAGCTGCAGCTGACCGGCACCAGGAGAGAGTATTGTACTGCATATTGCTAGCCTAGGAAAAGAGAAAATGCAAAATTCAAGGTATGATTTCTACTAAATGTATATTACCTCTGTACCATTGTAAAGTCAAAAAATTATTCTGTTGAATCATCATAAATTGAGGATGGTCTATAACAGCAGAAATAGAAGTAATGCAGATAACATTAAATATTTTAAAACATTTAATTTCTCAAAAGCCATAGTGCCATTCAAAATAAACAATAAAGCATATTGAACTCCTATTACAGTGGTTCTCAGTATACCCTCACATATCTTTTCTTGCCCTAACTGAACGCATTACCTCACCCTATCCTTAATCCCCAAGCCTGCTCCTCCTCCTTGATTTCCTATGCACTGAATAGTCCTGCCATCCACACCTTTGGTTAATCCAGTGATTTAGTAAAAGGCCTTCTTGATTCCTCCTCCACATCAATTCTATAGTTCATCATCAAGTCCTATTCATTCTATGATACAACAGCTACAATACTAGTCTCACTGCATGTTGGCAACCCTAATTGATTTTCTAAACAGTAGTCAAAAATAATCTGAGCATTTCTCTTCCCCTCAGTGCTTTCCATTATGCAAGCTCTTTCCCATTGCCTTGAGAAGTCTCACAAGACACACCCGCTCTGGCCCAGTACTCCAGCATCACCTCTGGTTACTCACTCCTTTATACCTGGGCTCCACCAGCTTATGATTCATTATACTTCTCCAATCTATCTCACTTTTCCTCACCACTAAGTCTTCACAGAAGCTATTCCTTTTCTAAAACTGGCTTTCCAGGTCTTCTCAACCTAGCCATCTACTACTCAGTTTCACCATCTGTGTGATTTCTTGCAGGAATCCTACACTGACATATATCCTCTCTCCCTCTGTGGTTCATTCAACACAGCACTTGACCTGTTTCACTGTATTGCAAATGGCTGTTCACTTGTCCTCTTTTTCAGCTCCCTTATACCATGAGCTCTATGAAGCACAAACCAGGTGTGTCTTGCTTACCACTGTATCCCTAGTGCTTATCTCAGTACAGGTGGCACATAGTAGGAATTATAATACCCATGCATGATAAAAACAAACGAATGAGTGGATTGTTAAGCCTATTTTGAAGCTACATCGAGGTCAAACTGGAGGGTGTAAACTCCTTTCTTCTATATTCTGGCTCCTGTGGTGATCCTTGAAGAATCACTGTATTCCTGAGTTTTCACAGCTCTCTATAGCTAGTCTGATCGAAGTCCAGCAGTTCTATGAAGTTCTGCAGTGTGAAGCATAGCAACTGTCCTCTCTTCAGCAGTAAGAGACTTTTCACACTTTATTTATGAGAATAGAAGTGATGATTCCTTCACTGCACATTTCTTCTCCAACTGATTGATTTTATTTTTCATAAACTTAGAATTACTTTTCTAAAACTCAATTTATTTGATTCTTCTTTTCAATCCTCTGTGTTTAGAATGCCACTGATTTTTATTACCACTACAATTGGTAAAACCAGCCAGCTATGCTGACGGGGTCAAGGTCTTCTTATTTAGTTTAGATAATCAAACTTTACTTTTTGACTTAAAAACAAAAAGTACATTTCCAGATATCAGTGATGTGATGCATATGGAATGAAAATATCACTGCCATCTATAATCTCTGTTCTTTGAAGGGAACCATGGAAAATCTATTCCTTATCTCTATTATCAGTTTCCAATAAAAGGGAAGCTTAGATTGCAGTGATAAAATAAAATCTTTCCCCAAAGTTTTGTCATCAGCTACATGTGGGGATAAGTAAAGAAATAGTTCATCATAATGGAAAAAAACCATATGGACTTTGGAGCCTGATGAAAATGAATGAAGTTCAAGTCACAGCTCTGTGACTTCCAGCTGCATAAATTTGGCATTTTCTTGAACTCTCTTCCCACACTCACTTTTCCCCATTATTTCTTTAAATGTTTTACCATAGTACCTGCAATAGCATTGTTTTGAGTGTTAATTGAGTAATGCACATAAAGAGTCTTTTATCTGATGTTATTGTACAGAGTTTAAACATATAAGTTATAGTTACTGTGTTTGCCATGAAGCAACCTCTGCATCAGAGTTCTTGCAACAGCATGCTGTTTTATAATCTGAACCTGAAAGATGTATGTTGATCCTGCCATCTTTGCAAACAGTCCTTAGATGAAAGCATTCCCTGAGACTTATCTTTACATGTGAGAGAATCAGTCTGGTCCAAATTTTTTCTATCTTCGCTTAAGGTGGTTCCACATTAGTATAAAAGTTGTAGCATTCAAATAGCCCTGCAATATAACATCACAACAATTGGCTTTCAGCTTTCAAGGTTAGCTAATGTCAGATGATGAGGATTACTATAATTTTTTCTGAACTTCCTTCTTGAGATTTGAAATGGTGTATTCTCCCAATATGGTCCTGGCTTTAAAAGAATGTGACCAAATCTTGAATCTGAAAGCAGAATATAGATAGAATACTGCTCAGCCTGAGCTCAGCGCCTGACAGACCTAAGGATTTTCTACAGTTGGTGCTTCTCAACTGCTGACGCTGATGGGGAGCACTCTCTACGTATATATCGTAGCCAAGATTTCTATTGAAAAGATGCTTCTTTAATTTGGTAAAACAACTAATAGAGTGGTTTCTCTGACTAGGGTCTTTACTTGAATGACTAAAAATTACAAATTTTACTCAAAGGGTTGCTGCTGAAGAGAAGGATTTTTACTACCTATAGCTGCTTTTCAAGTTATCTAAAACAATGGCTGTGGAAGACACATCTAAGGTGACCAGCAACTACTCTTGTGTAATCCCCTCCCATTAAGTGCAGGTGGAATCTGTGACTTCTAGCAGTATATGGCAAAGGCAATGAGCTATCACTCTTTTGATTAGGTTACATTATATAGCAAAAGTGACGTGATATCACCTTTGGTTCACATACATTATATAAGACTCTGTCTTACCAGATTAGAGCAAGAAATAATAGCCAACTTCTGAACTGCCAATGGAGAAGGCCATGTTTCAGGGAACACTGGGGGGGGCCTCTAGGATTTGTGAGAGACGTCTCTGGCTAATAATCAGTAAGAAGCCTCAGATATACAGCTACAAGGAAATGAGTTCTGTCAACAACCCAAAGGGGTCTGAAAGTGGATTCTTACTGGTCAAGGCTTGGATGGTCTGACACCTTGATTGTAGCCTTGTGAGATCCTCTGCAGAGGACTCAGCAAGGCCATGACCTGATTCCTGATCCAAGGAACCAAAATACTAAATGTTTGTTGAAATCTCTCAATTTGTAGCAATTTGCTACATATCAATACAAATGAATACAGTAGCTTTCAAATCAAAAAATAGTTTTGTTTTTTTTTTTAGATTTTTCATACTTCTTGCATTGATCTCAGTTCATGTAGGGGTCTAATCACATGGTTGCTTTCAGCCAGGAACTCAGACAGAGTGTATGGAACTCACCACCACTTCCACCCTCCTCCACATGTCTCTTCAATAGAAGAGTTGGACTTCTTGCATAGTGGTTCAGAGCTCTAAGAGAGAGTGTCAGTTTCCAATTTGCTTAAAACCTGAACTTAAAAGTCCAAGAACTTCTGCTATACTTCATTGGTCAAGGCAAGTCACAAGGCTATTTCAGATTCAGGGCGGGGGAAATAGGTTCCACCTCTTATTGTGGGAGCATCATAAACATCTGGAATGGGAGAAATTGTTGATGGCAATATTTGCAGACAATTTGCCACAACCCACCCTCTGGCTACAGTTCACAATCATTTCACTTGCTGAATAAACAAGAGAAAACACTGGGTAAGCAGCAAGCTGTAGTTTTTAAAAATACATATTTTTTTAAATTTAAATTTTTTTATTTTAATTGGAGGCTAATTACTTTACGATATTATATTGGCTTTGCCATACATCAACATGAATCTGCCACGGATGTACACGTGTTCTCCATCCTGAACCCCCCTCCCACCTCCCTCCTCCTATCATCCCTCTGGGTCATCCCAGTGCACCAGCCCCAAGCTTCCTGTATCCTGCATCAAACCTGGACTGACGATTCGTTTCTTATATGATATTGTACATGTTTCAATGCCATTCTCCTGAATCATCCCACCCTCTCCCTCTCCCACAGAGTCCAAAAGACTGTTCTATACATCTGTGTCTCTTTTGCTGTCTCGCATACAGGGTTATCATTACCATCTTTATAAATTTCATATATATGCATTAGTATAGTATAGTATAGTGAAGTCGCTCAGTCGTGTCCGACTCTTTGCGACCCCGTGGACTGTAGCCTACCAGGCTTATCTGTCCATGGGATTCTCCAGGCAAGAATACTGGAGTGGGTTACCATTTCCTTCTTCAGGGGATCTTCCCAACCCAGGGATCGAACCTGGGTCTCCCACATTGGAGGCAGATGCTTTAACCTCTGAGCCACCAGGGAAACCCCCAAAAATAGCAACGAGTGGCACACGGCCCCACTGGGCCGGCGCACCCACCCCCTCACCTCCCGCACAGGGGAGATGGGGGTGGGGTGGGGTGGGGATTCTGCCCACGTGCTCTGGCAGTCGCCATGGCGGCCACTGCACACTCGGGAGGGGCAGCGGCTCTCCCTCTCCCACAGAGTCCAAAAGACTGTTCTATACATCTGTGTCTCTTTTGCTGTCTTGTATACAGGGTTATTGTTACCATCTTTCTAAATTCCATATATATGCATTAGTATACTGAATTGGTGTTTTTCTTTCTGGCTTACTTCACTCTGTATAATAGGCTCCAGTTTCATCTACCTCATTAGAACTGATTCAAATGTATTCTTTTGAATACATTGAATACCCAATGACTGGGTAATACTCAATTGGGTATATGTACCACAGCTTTCTTATCCATTCATCTGCTGATGGACATCTAGGTTGCTTCCATGTTCTGGCTATTATAAACAGTGCTGGAATGAACACTGGGGTACACGTGTCTCTTTCAGTTCTGGTTTCCTCGGTGTGTATGCCCAGCAGTGGGATTGCTGGATCACAAGGCAGTTCTATTTCCAGTTTTTTAAGGAATCTCCACACTGTTCTCCATAGTGGCTGTGCTAGTTTGCATTCCCACCAACTTTAAATGTTGAGGAGAAAAAGAAAAGCTTTTCCCTCAAAGTATCATGTGCAAACCTACAACACCCTGACCTCTTTCTCTCCTTCTTGATTGTATAAATAACCCTGAGATCACCTCTTAGAATTGTTTTTAACCATTACCTGCAGCTGCTGCATTGCCACATGTGTATATGAGTGACATTGTACATTGCACACACCCTTGGATGCCCCAGTTTGGTCCCCTTTCCAACAACCCTTTTGTAATATGATGAGTTAACAAGTTTGTCCTACACAAAGAGAAACACAGCTATTTAATCTCTTTCCAGTCATTGCTCCTCGGTATGATTTTGTATAGGTCTCTGTAAAAGTCTTTGATGTCTCAGAAGCCCATTAATAGAGTTTTTTTTTTTTTTTTTCTGGGTTTTGTTTTTGTGAAAAAGTTCTAGATTCACTTGAAGATTCTGATGAAGAAATGCAGTTGAGATTTTTTTTCAGTAATAAAATCTGCATATTTGTATTTCAAACAATGTAGCTAAAACTTGATGTAAATTCTTCCTTTTTTCCTTTTTTTGGCTTAACAAATATTATTTATTCAGTCTGAAATATCTATATTATATGTTCCACTTTTTAAGAAATAACCATACATTAAATCTTGGTAAAGATATAAAAATAAATAAAAGACTGATTCACCCCACAATGGCAAAGCCTCTATTCTCAGAGATCTTACTTTTGAATAAAAAAAAATTATTTGATTAGGATCCAGTCTCTACCCTGGGAGTGAATTTCTATGTCTCTAAGCTCCATTCTTAAACCTATAAAGAAAGATAAGTGCCAAAGAATTGATGCTTTTGAACTGTGGGGTCGAAGAAGACTCTTTGAGAGTCCCTTAGACTGCAAAGAGATCAAACCAGTCAATCCTAAAGGAAATCAGTCTGGAAGATTGATTGGAATGACTGATGCTGAAGCTAAAACTCCAATACTTTGGCCACCTGATGCAAACTGACTCATTGGAAAAGACCCTGATGCTGGGAAAGATGGAAGGCACAAAGAGAAGGGACGACAGAGGATGGGATGGTTGGATGGGATCACCAACTTGATGGACATGAGTTTTAGCAAGCTCCTGGAGTTGGTGATGGACAGGGAAGACTGATGTGCTGCAGTCCATGGCGTCACAAAGAGTCAGATATGACTGAGTGACTGAACTGACTGACTAAAGCTCCATCCTTAAGCTTTTGTCTCTGTCTTTCAGATCATCTTTTTGCATAAGAAATTGCCTATATTTATAGCTGAATAGCATTTTCAGCCTTCATCCTGCCAATACAAAATTGAAGGCCTAAAAGTGTCTTCATTTTAAACTTTCTTTCTCCATTTTCTTTTTTTTAAATTATTTTTATTTTTTTATTTTGCTCAACTTTACAATATTGTATTGCTTTTACTATACATCAAATCTAATTCAACTACCTTAAAAAACACTGTGTGTTTCCAAAGTATCAAATTATAATCCATTACACTAAAAAAAAATGCCACAACCACAGGTCTCTTTAGGTCACTCTCTACTATGGGTTGAGATTCAGGATGCTCTGGGATAACATTTTTTACATCCTTTGAAGGCTTTTGTCTGGCCAAAAGGGTCTACAAGGCACTGATTTAAATCTCTCAGTGTTCTTAACAGCAGTATAAAAGTTATATCATTGATTTGATCTTAACTCTGAGTCCACATTTTGCTGTCAAAGCTTCAATTTGATCTTTGTTCTGAAGCTATTTCTTATATTGAGAATCTTTTGTAGGTTTGAGTAACTGGAAATGAGAAATAGTGTTATTTTTCAACCTAGCAAAATCTGGTTGAAAATATTTCTTATTGGTTCTGTTGAACACAGAAAAGTTCCTCTGTTAATTCTTTTATCTCTTATAATCATGTCTCATAACTGAAAAAAAAATGTTTTCAAAATGTTGCCAGGAAATTTGCAAACCATATACAGAGTTCATTAGGTACTTCTATCCTCTAAGTAACCTCAATCAACTTAATTTTTCTGCCAATACTAAAAATACTTCTCCAGTCTTTCATAGCAATCTTCATTAACAATCTCTTCATCACCATACAGGCCTCTGCCAAATACTCAGTCACAATACCAATTCCACATATTTTATATTGGATATGACACCTAAGTTCTTACATCTGAGCAAATGACCCTGAGGAGCTTTATCCACATATGGGGTTGATTTAGATGACAGGATCCTTGACTTGGAACTGATTTCATAATGGGCTGTGGCTATCTGGGGAGAGGTGAATGTATTTTGCAATTTGGGGAAATGTGAACTGCTGTGGCAGAACACAGAGCTAGGTGGCCTCTGAAACTGGGTATCAGCATTCCTTCTGTCCTTGTACATGCAGGCCACTCTTCTCAACAAGAGGTTGAGTCTGTTTCCACTCTTCTTGAAACTGGTCGGATATTATTGGCTTGAATGCAATTACATTCTTATCCCAGGTGTTAAGAAGACTGATGTATGCTTTCTGCCTCTTGGAGACAGTCATTAGACTAGTACGTATAACGAGGTTACATGTAGAAATACTGTGGTAGATAAGATGCAAGTTTGGTCTTTTCAGCCCCACCTCATTCCCCAGGTGAATGTGACTTAATTTGGCCTGTACAGAGTAGGAAAAATGTCAAATTTAGCCTAAACAATGCTCAGAACCATGACAAATAAGAAATTATTTTTACACCACTAAGGTCTTTTCTGTTTTTTATTTTATTTTATTTTAAATGGCAGCAACAGGTAACTGAAATAAATCTTGATCATGGAATCATATACAACACAGTTATATTATGTATCAGCTAAAACTGTGGTCTCTCCAAGCATAACTCTGACTTAAATAACCATGTCACTAAGACAGTTGCTTGTATATGTCAACATAAAGTAACTGAATAATGTGATATTGAGGATAGTTTATTTAGTGATTTCATTAAATATATCTGGTTGCTGCTGCTGCTGCTGCTAAATCGCTTCAGTCGTGTCCGACTCTGTGCAACCCCATAGATGGCAGCCCACCAGGCTCCCCCGTCCCTGGGATTCTCCAGGCAAGAACACTGGAGTGGGTTGCCATTTCCTTCTACAATGCATAAAAGTGAAAAGTGAAAGTGAAGCCGCTCAGTCGTGTCCAACTCTAGTGACCTCATGAACTGCAGCCTACCAGGCTCCTCTGTCCATGGAATTTTCCGGGCAAAAGTACTAGAGTGGGGTGCCATTGCCTTCTCCGAATATATTTGGTTAGGATAAGTCAAAAAGACAAAAGACAGAATAAGACATATAATTGGGTTCCACAAATGTGTAGGAATTGGTTCACTGATATCTTGTTTGTTATGAAAGTAAAAGTGTTAGTCTCTCAGTCCTGTTGGACTCCTTGTGACCCCATGGGCTGTAGCCGGCCAGGTTCCTCTGTCCATGGAATTTTCCAGGCCAGAATACTGGAGTGGGTAGCCTTTCCCTTCAGGAGATATTCCCAATCCAGGGATCAAACCTGGGTCTCCCGCATTGCAGACAGATTGTTTACCATCTGAGCTACCTGGGAAGCCTCTGTTTGTTATGAGGTGGCTGTAAATTTCCCAACAAATGTATACCAAAAAGTAGAGTGACTGATGTTGAACATTAATAATGTGCCTGCTAGATTTGCTTTTAATCATATTGTTTACTCACATATTAGGATGGAGTCTGGATTAATATGCTTAGGAGAAGATCAAATTAAATTGCTCCTCTTTGTTTAGTTTTCTTATTCTCATTAGGATTCTATCCTCATTAGCTGAAACGGCAGTATCTTGTAGTTAGCAATAACCAAGCAAAGGTTATGTTTTTGTTCTAAAAAATATATAACTAACCAAGCTCTATAAACTATAGGTTAGGAAAATATAACCCCATAAAGCACAATGAAATATAAAAACACTCAGATAATCATTGCTTTTTCTGTAGAGAAATTGAGATTTCAGAGACATCAAGTATCTCCCCGTAGGTTGCATCCACTTCTGTTTGTAACAGAAATCTATGCCTTCCTTTTTCTTTTTCTCTGTGTCCAGGGTGCCTCTTAGAAACTGAGGTGCTCTTTAAAGTGTGAAGCTTGGAATATAACATTGAGTAGGCAGTAGTGAAAGGTGTGTGGTCTTTTTAGTAGCCATGATTGAGTGAAGGCAACTCTAGATGGTACTAGTCTTTTATAGAACATAACATTTTTGCTTATTAATAACTTGCTATGGCTGTCTTCATTTTCTTCAGCATTAGGAGTTCCAATACAATGTTTCAAGTCTTAATTATCCTATGCCAATTTCCTTATCTCTCAATAATAATGTATCAAGAAGGAAAAATAAATGCCATCTAATAAAAAAAGTGCTGTGTTTTAATGAATGCTTACTATGTGCCCCCAACAATTCTATGTACAAGAAATATATACGTAATAATTTCTGTATATTTAAGGGCTGTCACTTATCATTGTTACCCTAAAATTCAAGACAGACCAAGTTAAGACAGGTCATGTTCCTGCAAAGGGTTTGTGTAATGAAATCATTGTGCCCTACTGGTTAATTTATCTGACATCACCTCCAGAAAACAAAGCAGGAGAAAGAATCATGGATTAGTATTTGTAAAATCTAACTCAGGAATTCTCAAAATATTTAGTTTCCTGTTCCACACCCCCAGAGATTCTAATTAATTAGTCATATCAGTTAGCAATGGTTCCATCAAGTGTCAAAAGTGCTTCAAGTATTTATAAAGGCACTGTTAAAAAAATGCAAAAAACCCCATAATGATTAGCTATCACAATTTTAAATAAAATGTTATACAGAACCACAGAGGAACATTAGGCAAATTGAAAAATCAGAAATAGTGATCTTGTATTTATTTAAATACAAGATTTATTTATTTATTGACTATGCCAAAGCCTTTGACTGTGCAGATCACAATAAACTATGGAAAATTCTGAAAGAGATGGGAATACCAGACCACCTGATCTGCCTCTTAAGAAATCTGTATGCAGGTCAGGAAGCAACAGTTAGAACTGGTCATGGATCAACAGCCTGGTTCCAAATAGGAAAAGGAGTACGTCAAGGCTGCATATTGTCACCATGTTTATTTAACTTATATGCAGAGTACATCATGAGAAATGCTGGACTGGAAGAAACACAAGTTGGAATCAAGATTGCTGGGAGAAATATCAATAACCTCAGATATGCAGATGACATGACTCTTATGGCAGAAAGTGAAGAGGGGCTAAAAAGCCTCTTGATGAAAGTGAAAGTGGAGAGTGAAAAGGTTGGCTTAAAGCTCAACATTCAGAAAATGAATATCATGGCATCTGGTCCCATCACTACATGGGAAATAGATGGAGAAACAGTGGAAACAGTGTCAGACTTTATTTTTCTGGGCTCCAAAATCACTGCAGATGGTGACTGCAGCCATGAAATTAAAAGACGCTTGCTCCTTGGAAGGAAAGTTATGACCAACCTAGATAGCATATTCAAAAGCAGAGACATTACTTTACCAACAAAGGTTCGCCTAGTCAAGGCTATGGTCTTTCCTGTGGTCATGTATGGATGTGAGAGCTGGACTGTGAAGAAGGCTGAGCGCCGAAGAATTGATGCTTTTGAACTGTGGTGTTGGAGAAGACTCTTGAGAGTCCCTTGGACTGCAAGGAGATCCAACCAGTCCATTCTGAAGGAGATCAATCCTGGAATTTCTTTGGAAGGAATGATGCTAAAGCTGAAACTCCAGTATTTTGGCCACCTCATGCGAAGAGTTGACTCATTGGAGAAGACTCTGATGCTGGGAGGGATTGAGGGCAGGAGGAGAAGGGGACGACAGAGGATGAGATGGCTGGATGGCATCACTGACTCGATGGGTGTGAGTCTGGGTGACCTCTGGGAGTTGGTGATGGACAGGGAGGCCTGGCGTGCTGCGGTTCATGGGGTCGCAAAGAGTCGGACATGACTGAGCGACTGATCTGATCTGGTCTGATTTATTTAAAATTTTAAAATTGTGTTCACCATGAATTTTTGCATTAATTTCAATTTTTAGAAAAAAGTGCATTAGAATATTATTTATCTTGACAATTGAGTTTTCTGATATACCCCCTTCCCCTAAATATTGTACTCAGGGTGTGCACCTGTGTCTTCTCACACCACTGTATCCTTGTCACACAAAATATGTGATGTCATCAGAATCATGGCACCACTCTGAGTGCTTAGACTCATACCACAGCTTTACTCCTTATCAATCCTATAACCTTAGATTATTTACTTCACCCTATGAAAGCTTATATTATAGATTTCTTTTGAAAATTAAATGAATTAAACCTTATGAAACAGTACAATTCTTGACATGGTTATTTCTTTTTTTTTTAATTTTATTTTGCTTAACTATACAATATTGCATTGCTTTTGACATGGTTATTTCTTTTTTTTTAATTTTATTTAATTTTATTTGAATCTTTGCTTAACTTTTTTTTTTTTCCCCCCCCCCCCCCCCCCCCCCCCCCCCCCCCCCTTCCCACCCCCCCCCCCACCCTCCCTCCAGGTCATCCCAGTGCTCTAATCCCAGGCATCTGTTATAGGGCATCATACCTGGACTAACTCATTTTAGATATAATATTATACATATTTCAATGCTGTGCTGGGAAAACTGGTTGAACACTTGTAAAAGAATGAAACTAGAACACTTTCTAACACCATACACAAAAATAAACTCAAAATGGATTAAAGAGCTAAATGTAAGACCAGAAACCATAAAACTCCTAGAGGAAAACATAGGCAAAACACTCTCTGACTTACATCACAGCAGGATCCTCTATGACCCACCTCCCAGAATATCGGAAATAAAATCAAAAATGAACAAATGGGACCTAATCAAACTTAAAAAGCTTCTGCACAACAAAGGAAACTATAGGTAAGCTGACGGAATGGGAGAAAATAATAGCAAATGAAGCAACAGACAAACAACTAATCTCAAAAATATACAAGCAACTTCTACAGCTCAATTCCAGAAAAATAAATGACCCAATCAAAAAATGGGCCAAAGAACTAAATAGACATTTCTCCAAAGAAGACATACAGATGGCTAACAAACACATGAAAAGATGCTCAGCATCACTCATTATCAGAGAAATGCAAATCAAAACCACTATGACATGGTTATTTCTTAACAAATATTATTATTATGTTTGGAGATCTATTTTTATTAGACTAATTGAAGAAGGACAATTATTCCTTTCATGATATTCTAGATTAAAATAAAGGTTGTTTTTCTTCAGAATTTTAGAATGTTGTACCAAGGGCAACAAAGAAAATCTTTGTTGTCCTTGGCCTTTTCACTCCAAAACAGGTTTCTGAAACAGTGAAAATACTTTATACTCTATGGGAGCTACAAAAGGCTGTTTCCTCCTGACCCCATCAATGGACTAGCCTTTTATTACCAGTCCAGCTTTTGCTGATTTCCCTACGTTTATTACATCCAAAGTTTGATGTAATCTTTGCAGCAGTTTCCAAAGTGGGAGCCACAAACCCAGGAATATAGAAGACGATCCATTGGGGCCAGGGAGAAAATAGAGTTAAAGTATATAATATTTATTTTAAATATAAATATGAGGAAGAAATTAAGCTTTGTAATATTCAATAAATGAATAACTAGCCACCTCTTCATCCTGCCTTACTCAATCTCTGCCTTATACAGTGCTCACTCTGCCTCAGTTTAAATAAGAAAATTACCCCAGGAAAGATGAACACTTCATACGACAGAAATGTTGACAGTAGTGTTCTCATTGGATGGTTTCCATTCCATTTAACATAAAACATTTTGCATTTGTGGGATGATATCATATGGCTGTGTTAAAAAAATAAAAATTTAAAAATAAAATCGTATAATACTATGCAATAAAGTGAGAATTGGCTATAATGTCTTTTGGTAATGTATTGCAAAGACTTGTTGACCATACAGGTAAATTATATGTTTTTGTCTTACAAAAGAAAACAGTTCCAAATTTGCTGATTTTTTTTTTTCTAGTAGAAGTGGTTGTCTGGGAGCTGCTGCTTATCAGATCTTTAAATAAGTAAACACTTTGATTCATCCTTTCAAGGTAAAAGTGATATTTCAACAATAGGCAAGACAATAAATGCTTTTTGAAAGAAATTCTTACTGTTGAGAGAGTATCTGGAAAATAGATGCTTAGAAATGTTTCTATCCTTTTCTAGTGTTGCTGCCAAAGATGCCATATACCACCTATAAAAAACACTCATATCTGCAGGCTCTAATGCCTCAGAAACATAATTTTTAACCTTCTTAATATTTATACAAATGATATTCTGGGGGTTTTTGAAGTCCTTGTTTTAACATACCTAAAAGTGCTAAGTTTCAGTTAGGTTGTTTTTCAGTTTTTCAACCAACTGAATCATCAGAGAAGAAGGAAATTTATAAGATGTAACTTGACATAAACTATTCATAAGTGGTGAAAAACTTAAAAATCTTGTCTAATACTTTGTTATATTGCACTTTATGATACCTTTCTACAATTTGGATTTATAAATATTTTTCAGCTATGAAAGCCATAAAAATTAGGAATAAAAAAAATGAAACCAGAATTAGGCCTTTATATTGCTATGTCACAAAATGCTAAAGACTAAAAGGCAGGAGGCATATTCAGTCACATTGCTTTCCCCCCATTTATAATGTATTTATATATTAGTAACAATATTTTTGTTGACAATAAAAATGATTGTGTAGCTTTAATAACATTGTATCTCATTCCTTTAAAGTATATATTTGTTTATATTAATAATATTCATAATATTAGGACCATGTCATGTGTAGATTTTTAAAAGAAATAAATAACCATATATTATAGGGAAGGACCAATTTCATTACTGACACACATGAGTTATCAAAAATTTCTGAATATTGGGATAGTTTATTGCTAAGTCTACTCTGTATGTCTTGACTTTCTAATCAGGTTGAAAAAGCCTTAGCATACATACTTTTGAACTTCTTCTCATAGCCTTTATAATATTAACATGTAAAAATAATAGGCAACAATAAAAATAGCTAGCACTTATCAAATGCTATGCCAGTAATTATATTATTGGTGCCTTACAGTATAGTACGGAGAAGGCAATGGCACCCCACTCCAGTACTCTTGCCTGGAAAGTCCCATGGATGGATGAGCCTGGTAGGCTTCAATCCATGGGGTCGTTGAGAGTCAGACATGACTGAGCGACTTCACTTTCACTTTTCACTTTAATGCATTGGAGAAGGAAATGGCAGCCCACTCCAGTGTTCTTGCCTGGAGAATCCCAGGGACGGGGGACCTGGTAGGCTGCTGTCCATGGGGTCACACAGAGTCCGACACGACTGAAGTGACTTGGCAGTAGCAGCAACAGTATAGTACAAGCTCCCAAGGAACACTCTGTTTAAGCTTCATAGCATATCTACAAGGCAATAGATTGCCTCATGAAGAACCAAGAAACTGAGAGTAAGAGCAGCTAAACCACTTTCTCAAGTTTACAAAGCTAGTAAGTGACTAATATGATTTAAATACACTTCTTTCTGGATCTGAACACTAATATTACTAGTAGAATAATTATAATAATGTCTGAGAGTCACTGTTTTTATCACATCCGAGGGTTCTAAGAACTTTATATTGTATCAAATAACCCTTGCAAGAGTTCTTGGAAGCTGTTGTTCAGTAGCTAAGTCATGACCCACTCTTTGCAACCCCTGGACTGCAGAATGCCAGGCTTCCTGTCCTTCACCATTTCCTGGAGTTTCCTCAAACTCATGTCCAATAAGTCATGTCATCAAACTATCTCATCCTATGCCACCCTCTTCTCCTGCCATCAATATTTCCCAGCATCAGGGTCTTTTCCAATGAGTCAGCTCTTTGCATCAGGTGGCCAAAGTATTGGAGCTTCAGCTTCAGCATCAGTCTTTCCAATATTCAGTTTTGTCCAAGGGACTCTCAAGAGCCTTCTTTAACACTAAATACAGTTCAAATCTTATATAGGGTTTATTAACTGGAGTGTAACATAGAATTTAAATAACTAACCCAAGCTAGTAATTGGCAGAGGTAATATTTAATTCCTAGAGACTATCCCTTAAGTATACCCTACTGATCGTAAAGACTATGTGCTTTACAATATAACATCATTCTTCCATATTGATTGGACATCAAGAATAATGGTATCATTGTCAATTATCATTATCCTAGGATTATTTCTAGGTTTTTATTCTTTTAATGAATTATTCAAAGAATTAAGATGAATGAAGATTATAATGTTGGAGACCAAATCCAGAGAGATAAATTTGAAAAGTTTGTCTACCTAATTTAAGTTCTTGACTCTTTTAAATAATTTCAGTGCAAGTGGTTTGTTTACTTGTTCAATTTAGCTTTAGAACTGTCTCACTTCTCCACATCACTGAGCATGTCTGCTGGTAGGAACTATGTGAAGCAGAGTTATTTTCATAATTAGACAATAACTGCCTAAGATATTCCCTGTAAAATATGTGGCAAGTTGGCAAGCCTTTATTTAATATTTAAATCAGGTTGTTATGGCACTTGCAAACTTTAATGGCACTTGTGAATTTTGTATTCTAGGCTTTATATTGATACCCTGTGAAATCCAAGTCACTTAGATTTATAGGTTTTAGGTTGCCTATTTACAAATGCCCTAATTAAAAGATGCTTGCTCCTTGGGAGAAAAACTATTATCAACCTAGACAGCATATTAAAAAGCAGAGACATTACTTTGCCAACAAAGGTCCATCTAGTCAAGGCTATATGGTTTTTCCAGTAGTCATGTATGGAAGTGAGAGTTGGACCATAAAGAAAGCTGAATGCCAAAGAATTGATGCTTTTGATCTGTGGTGTTGGAGAAGACTCTTGAGAGTCCCTTGGACTGCAAGGAGATCCAACCACAGTCCTGAATATTCACTGGAAGGACAGATGTTGAAGCGCAAACTCCAACACTTTGGCCACCTGATGCGAAGTGACTCATTTGGAAAGACCCTGATGCTGGTAAAGACTGAAGGCAGGAGGAGAAGGGGATGACAGAATATAAGATGGTTAGATGGCATCACTGACTTGATAGACATGAGTTTGAGCAAGCTCTGGGAATGTTGGTGATGGACAGGAAAGCCTGGTATGCTGCAGACCATGGGGTCACAAAGAGTCAGGCATGACTGAGCAACTGAACTGAACTGATTAGGTATTATTAATTGTTGATTGAAAAGTTTTCAAGAAAAATAAAATGTTAAATGTGCTACAAGGCAAATGCACATTCTGCTTCCATTGATGGATATGCTTCTGTTAGATATTGAGAAATCCTAAGTTTAAACTAGTTACGTTTTCCCCCATAGATTCTGTAGAACACTCAATGTGACTGTGTAGTTTAATTTCTATGGAAAGAAAATTTAGTCTCAATTCACTGATTATGATGCTATGTTGTATTAATAAACCTCCTATTATGCTAAACCAGCTGGACACATTTGACTAACTCTGGAAGACAGTGGATGAATACGTTAGCTGTCTGGCCCAAGTTCCAACTTGCCATCTGTGAGTTGGCCCCATTTGCTGATACTGCTACTTGGGAGATTGATAAACAAAGTTAAAAGAGTGTTTATAAGACAGTGGAAAGGTAGGAATACAAAGGGAAGATAAAGAAGGCATTAGAAAATACAGTTGTTGCTAAGCTTTTTAAACTTAGACCTCTTAGACCCAAGAAATGACTCAGGGTCTCTCTATAAAGGAGTTACAGAAGAAGGACTGTCAACTCAGTTCAGTTTTGTTCTACAAATATTGATTCACCACCCTCAACTAAGAGTAAATCCAAATGGACTGTTTTTCTTCAGTAATAGTGTATTGTTGACATGGATTAAGTAGCTCTAGATGTGACTTTTCAAGCAAATCTGTAGAAAACAAAATCTATAGAAAAAAAGATGGGGCTTTAAAAAAAAGATTCTTATTATCTCTGTCCCTCTCTTTCTCTCAGTCCCTCTTCCCCTCTCACCTATCAAGCTATCAATCTTATTTACAAAAGCAGTCAAACATAGATTATGGTGACAGCTATTCCAACTGTTTGATGTTTTTCTCCAAAAACAAAAGTGTCTCTTGAGAAAAATTATGAGTGAAAACAATTTTAATTATATACTACAATACTTCAGGCACTTACAATGAATATCATTTTCTACTAATATTTAGACATATTGACAACGTTTTGTCATATATTAGATTACAGAAATACATGGATTAATTAATATATGATTAATTATATGAGTTTCTGGTACAGTCGAAGAGAGTAAAATGTTCTGATTTCCAGAGGTTTGGAATGTGATCAAGAGCTTCACCACCCTTCCTTAAGGTAATACTTCATGAACATTTCAGTGAACTCCTATTGAACACCTACTCTATGTCAAGCAGAGCTCTTAGTATTTTGCAAGAGAAAAAAGTGCAAAAGTGTATGTTCACATGATTATGTGTGAGGTGATAACAGTGGTAAGACCAAGTGAAGATGTTATCATGGAGTGCTGTGGACGATTATAAGAAAAGTTATAAAATAAGACTTCAAAGACTTACTTATTCTTTTATATAAAGAAGTTCACTGACAGGAGAAAACAGAAATAACATTCTAGAAACAGCAAAGCTGAGACATAATTATAAATAATATTTATGGAGCAACCAACTGCTGGACATTTTGCTAAAATTCTAAGCATGCTTTAGCTTATTAAATTCCAATTTAGAAAAAAAAAAATCTTATGTAATAGGTAATCTTACTTCAATTGTAAAAACAAGAAAGTTAAATCTCAGATAGCTTAAGTAATTTACCAAAGACCATAGAACTAAAAAATGGTAGTACCATGATTTAAATCAAGATAGTATGACTGCACAATGCCATGTTTTTAAATAGTACCTTCCACTATATCCCAAAGGTGGTGAAATGTAAAATAACATGATTGTTTCAGGGAGTATCAACAAGATCAAGGAAATACTTGCTGGAATTAGAATATGTATATGTGTGTGTGTGTGTGTCTGTCTGTCTGCCATCTGTATTTATAATATTGCTTTGTCTTGGTTTCTGAAAAAGTAATTACTTGAGACACAATAGATTTATGCCTTTATTGTTTCGCATCCAACATAAGTCTCTGAATTCCTCAAACACAGAAATTGATTGTTTTTTTTCTTCACTACTTCTTACTAGGATTGAATGAAATATAAATTTTTTTTTCTCTTTCACTTGTTTGGATTCATTCATCTTTTCTCCAAAACGGTTTCCAATTTTTGTTAAGAAATCACTCTTCTCCTCTTAATCCATGAGTTTTATAGAGCTATCATCATGCCCAATGGAGATATAGAAACCAACCTGGAAAATCAGACCACCACGCACTTCTAAACACAGATTTATTTCATTGATGGCATATGATGCAATCATGCTCAATGAGAATTACTCTTGGGGTTTATGAGGGCATATTGGGAAGAAAAGATTACTTCTTCTGCTCTGATTTATGAGAGAATAGGATGCAAGGTGAGAGTTATTGTCAATCATCTTGCCACTGCTTTTTGGCAATAATTCTTACACTTCCTAAGTATAAAAGTAACAGCGAAGGAAGATACATGACATTATTTTAGTCAAGGGTGGATAGTAATTGAAACTAATTTGACTTGGGAGTTTTCAGTTATGTGAGGTAATAAAAATCTTTCTTGTTTATACTAGTTTAAGTTTGACTTTCTATTGGCTGATTATGAATGACTGAAAGTCTCCTGAGCACTGATAAATATGGCTCTATGGTAAGCATCTTTTGACATGGCCCTATATTAGTTTCCTGTGGCTGCTGTAACAAATGACCACAAACTTGGTGGGTTAAAACAACAGAAAATTATTATTTCACAGTTTCTGAAGCCTGGAGAACAGAGTCAGCATTACTGGAACAAAATCAAGTCAGAGGTGCTATATACCCCAAGGCTCTACTAAGAATGCATGCCTATGCCTTGCCTCTTCCAGCTTTGGTTGGCTATTGATATTCCTTTGTTGGTTGGCTGTGTTACCCCAATATTCAGGGTCAGCATCTTTCAATCCATCTTTATATCTTCTTTTCCTTTCTATATATAAATTCCCATCTGGCTACCTTTGTAAGCATACATGTGTTTAGAGTTCACGTGGATAATTCAGGAAAATTGCCCCATTTCAGGATCCTTAACCACACCTGCAAAGAGTCTTATTTTGCCATACAAGGTAATGCTCACAAGTTCTTGTAGACATTAAGACGTGGATATCGGGGTGTGGGGGGAGGAGACATTTTTCAGCTTACTACAGACCCCAGTGGTGCCCGCCTCCCAGTAGTCATACTCCTTTGTGACACCCTCCCCTGAGTGAGGTTTAGACCTAGCAACTTGCTTCTAATGACTAGAATATGGCAAAAGTGCTATGATGTCACTTATGTGATTAGGTTATAGAACAGTTTGACTTCCATCTTGCTGGTCTTTTTCCATGTCTCTCTTGGGTTACACACTTTGATGAAATAAGCTGCCGTTTTGCATAGGCCCATCTGTCAAGGAACTGAGAGAAGTCTCTGACTGATAGCCTCTGAGAATCAAAAGCTCTCAGTCCAAAAGCCCACACAAAACTGAATCTTACCAACAGCCAAGTCAATAACCTTAGAAATAGAATCTTTCCCTAGTTGAGTCTTTTGATGAATATACTCTAACCAATATGTCCATCACAAAAACTCTGAAGCAAAGGACTCTGTTATCCCATTCCCAGATTCCCAACTCACAAAACCTGCTAGATGATAAATGTTGTATTAAGCCATTAAATTTTGAAATAATTTGTCAAGCAGTAATAAATATCCACTGAATTAAATGATAAATGAAAGAGACTTGTAAGTGTTAACAGTTGGTCTCTGTGTGGTAGAAAACAGGTAAGAACAAGAGAGGTGTGATCTGGAAAAGATTCAGATCCAGTAACAAGTCAACAATGATTTGTAATTCTTATAGAGATGATACACTGTTCTGTGTTACTGAGTAAACACAATTTATCTAGGTATAAATTAAAAGTAAATATCTACTATAGAGTAAATCACCATGAAATCTTTGATCAAGTTAGAAGAAAGTCACAAAAGTTACTGATTCTGTGTTGTTTGAAAATGATGCCAAGGTGCTCTTTACTCCTTTCACTCTCTGAAAACCTGTATATATGTCAGCTATCATTATGAACAAACTAACCAAAAAATTCTCAGTGACAAACAAGTATTCATTTTGCTGATGCACCTGTGGTTTGAATGGGTGAGTGAAGAATCAGTTAATTTAGAATCTAGATAAATTTCAGTTGAGCAGCTCTAATCCATGGGCTAACAATAGATTTGATCTGTGAACCTCTTTACCACCTCCTGGAACAAAGCGGGCTTGCCAGGATACATATATTCTTTTCATGGCAGTGGCAGAGGACAAGAAAAAGCATTTGATGGCTCTTAAGTAGAGCTGCCAAGTAAAATACAGTGTGCTTAGTTATATTTGAATTTCAGATAAGCAACAAGTGTTTTTTAGCATAAGTACATCCTATGCAATATTTAGGACATCCTTATACTAAGATCAATTATTACTTTCTTGAATTTCAAATTTAACTGAGCAGTCTGTAAAGTGGTAAAGAATCCACCTGTAATGCAAGAGACATGGGCTTGATTCCTCTGTTGGGAATGTTCTTGGAGGAGGGTATGGAAACCCACTGCAGTATTCTTGCCTGGAGAATCCCATGGACAGGGAGCCTGGTGGGCTACAGTCCACAGGGTCACAAGAGTTGAAGACAACTGAAGCGACTGAGCACGCACATGGCGGCCCTAGTCATAAGACACAGGTGTGGAACTGGCATGTAACTGGTTCATCCAAATTTCACTGCCAAAGAAAGCCACATGGCAGACAGCCAAGAGTAAAGGGCCTGGGATATATAAGTCATGGAGAGGAGAGAGTGAATATTTTGAACAACCTACCACAATTTGTTAAGCCCTGCAATAAAAGCAACAGAGCATAAATTAGATATTTTATGAAAGTGGAAGTCTTTCAGTCATGTCTGACTCTTTGTGACCTCATGGACTCTAGTCTGCCAGGCTTCTCTGTCCATGGGATTCTCCAGGCCAGAATACAGGAGTGAGTAGCCTATTCTTTCTCCAGAGGATCTTCCCAACCCAGGGATTGAACCCAGGTCTCCCATATTGCAGGAAGATTCTTTACAGTCTGAGCCACCAGGGAATCCTTGATATTTTATACTTTTTTCTCTTATTTAGTTTTCAAAAACCCATGTCAGCAGTATAAAATAATATTGTCAGTTCCATACACCTTAAAGTAAAATCAGTCTTTTTCTTTTTATTTTGTTTTTATGTTTTAAAGAAAAGGTAACATACAAATATTTCTCAATAATATATCAATTAAATTTAAATATTCATTACCTAGAACAATGGTATTTTTCAGTTTCAATTTGTTCATGCATAATTTTGTATCTGTTTGTATTAAAACAATTATATACTTATCTGAATACTTTTTTTATCATATCTCAGCTACAGTACAAATTTGTATTTCATCTCTGTGTTAGAGAATCCAGTCCAAGAATAGCTCCAAACATCCTTAAGCATTGGAAGTTTTTCATACATTTTTTTTTAATTTATACTTTTTTGGAGTAGTTTTAAATTCATCTGTACATGATTGTCTATGGAAAAACTGTAACTTAATCTATGTTGACCTTTGTCAGCAAAGTGATGTTTCTGCTTTGTAATCTGTCTAGATTTGTCAGCTGTCCTTCCAAGGAGCAAGTGTCTTTTAATTTCATGGCTACAATCACCATCTACAGTTATTTTAGAGACCCACAAAATAAAATCTGTCACTGTTCCACTTTTTCCCCTTCTATTTGTATGAAGTGATGGGAATGGATGTTATGATCTTAGTTTTCTGAATGTTGAGTTTCAAGTCAGCTCTTTCACTCTCTTCTTTCACCCTCCTCAAAAGGCTCTTTAGTTCCTCTTCACTTCCTGCCATTAGAGTGGTATCTTCTGGATATCCGAGGTTATTGATATTTCTCCCAGCAATCTTGATTCTGGCTTGTGATTCATCCAGCCTGGCATTTTGCATGATGTCCTCTGCACAAGTTAAAAAAGCAGGATGTAAATATACAGCTTTGTTCTATTTCTTTCCCAATTTTGAACCAGTCTTTTATTACGTTTGGTTTGTTGTTTCCAGACCTGAACACAGGTTTCTCAGCAGACAGGTAAGGTGGTCTGGTATTCCCATCTCTTCAAGAATTTTTCACAGCTTATTGTGATCTACACAAGTCAAAGGCTTTAGTGTAGTCAATGAAACAGATGTTTTTCAGGAATTCCCTTGCTTTCTCCATGATCCAGTGATTGCTGGCAATTTGATCTCTGGTGCCTCTGCCGTTTTCTAAACCCAGCTTATACATCTAAAAGTTCTCAGTCCATATACTGCTGAAGCCTATCTTGGAGGATTTTGAGCATAACCTTGCTAGCATGTGAAATGAACATAACTGTACAATAGTTTGAACATTCTGTGGCATTGCCCATCTTTGGGATTGGGATTCCCTAGTAGCTCAGATAGTAAAGAGTCTGCCTGCAATGCAGGAAACCTAGGTTTGATCCTTGGGTCAGGAAGATCCCCTGGGGAAGGAAATGGCAACCCACTCTAGTATTCTCTAGAAAATCCCATGGATGGAGGAGCCTGGCATGCCACAGTCCATGGGGTTGCAAAGAGTCAGACATGACTCAGCAACTTCACTTCACTAATCTTCTTTGGGATTGGAATGAAAATTGACCTTTTCCAGCTCTTCAGCCACTACTGAGTTTTTCAAATTTGCTGACATATCAAGGGCAGCACTTTAACAGCATTGTCTCTTAGGATTTTAAATAGTTCAGTTGGAAATCCATTATCTCCACTAGCTTTGTTCCTAGTAATGCTTCCTAAGACTTACTTGCCTTCACATTCCAAGATGTCCAACTCTTAGTGTATGATCACACCATCGTGGTTATTTGCATCATTTAGATGTTTTTGTATAGTTCTTCTGTGTATTCTTGCCACTTCGTAATCTCCTGTGCTTCTATTAGGTCTTTATAGTACCCATGCTTGCATGAAATGTTCCCTTGATATCTCCAATTTTCTTGAAGAGATCTCTAGTCTTTCCCATTATATTTTTTCCCTTTATTTCTTTGCATTGTTTATTTAAGAAGGCCTTATCTCTCCTTGCTTTCATGGATCACAGCCTTATTGTGGCAAAAGGGCTTGCATAACTCAATGAAGACATGAGACATGTCATGCTGGGCTGCCCAAGATGGATGAGTCACAATGAAGAGTTCTGAAAAAATGTGGTCCACTGGTGAAGGAAATGGCAACTCATTCCTGTATTCTTGCCATGAGAAACCCATCGACAGTAAGAAAAGGCAAAAATATGACACTGGAAAATGAGCACTCCCCCAAGTCAGAAGGTATCCAATATATTACTCAAGGAGAGTGGAGGGCAATTACTAATAGCTCCAGAAAGAATGAAGTGACTGGGCCAAAGTATAAATGACCTCAGTTGTGGATATGTCTGGTGGTGAAAATAAAAGTCTGATGCTGTAAAGAACAACATTGCATAGGATCCTGGAATGTTAAGTCCGTGAATCAAGGTAAATTGGTCATGGTCAAGCAGGAGATGGCAAGAGTGAACATCAATATCTTAGGAATCAGGGAATTAAAATGGATGAAAATAGGTGAGTTTAATTCTGAGGACCGTTATATCTACTACTGTGGGAAAGAATCCCTTAGAAGAAATGGAATAGCTCTCACAGTCAATAGAAGAGTCTGAAATGCAGTACTTGGCTGCAATTTCAAAAATGACAGAATGATCTCAGTTTGTTTCCAAGGCAAACCATTCAACATCACAGTAATCCAAGTCTATGCCCCAACCACTGATCCCAAAGGAGCTGATGTTGACTGGTTCTATGAAGACCTACACCACCTTCTAGAACTAACACAGGAAAAGGATGTCCTTTTCATCACAGGGGGTTGGACTGCGAAAGCTCTGTGTCAAGATTCATCTTTTTTTTTTTTTTTTGCAATTGGATGTCCATGTGTTCTAGCACCATTTGTTAAAAAGACTGCTCCATTGTATTACCTTTGGTCTTTTGTCAAAGATCAGTTAAGATTGTTTAAGTGGGTCTATTTCTGATCTCTCTATTCTGTGCTATTTATCTATTTGTCTGTTCTCTGACCAATAGCACACTGTCTTGATTACTGTAGCTTTATAGTAAGCCTTGTCGTCATTCAAATTTGTTCTTCTTTAATATTTTGTTGACTATTCAGGGTCTTTGTGTCTCTGTATAAACTTATTGATATCCATAAGATAAGTTGATGAGACTTTGTTTGGGAATGTATGAAGAAGGACTGGGAAGTTTTTTTAGAGTATATTTTTCTTTGGATTATTTTATAAAATCAGAACCTCTTCCATTATCTCTGGTAATTTTGATCCAGTAACAGAATTGTTTTACACTAATGGATCATTTTCTCTTGTCCTAGTTTGGGTGTAATTTGTGCCTACTCAGTTCCTGCTGTATGCTATGGCATTACATATTTTTAAAAATACATGGTGAAGTATTATTAATATTACTTCAAAGCAGAAACCATTCAGAAGCAGATAAGCCAGAACATTGACAGTGTGGGAGTATATTTTGATTATTTGAACGAGAAAGCTACTGTGAGAGGTACATAGATTTTTGGATGCTTTATATATACATTTATTCACTAATTTATTCATAATATAGTCTACAAGCATCTCTTTGTATTTATAACATAACAGACATTGTGCTAATCAGAATAAAAATTGAAGATGCCACCAGTTTTCTAAAATAATATAGTAATATATACATATATTTTTTGAATACAAGATCATATACCACACACTTTGCATACATCATTTCCTATAATCATCTTTGAAAATCAGATAAATTGGGAATTTTATTACTCATTAAACTAGTTAAGAAACTGAAGGCTGTGAGGCTGGACTTGCCAATGATTATAAGTTAATGATACATAGGACTAGAATTTAAACCTCAATTTTTTCCCCTGCTGGAAGCCATGTGTTTTAACCTCATTTCACTGTCTGATAAGGAAAACTTCAATGAATATAAAAGACAGCATTGTACAGAGTTTGAAAACATGTACTTTGGAGTTAAATAAACCGAGTTTTAATTTTTGACTGACATAGACTGTACAATCCTGGGCAAGTTATTTAGAGTTCCAATATTCAGTTTATTTGCAAGGAGTAAGAATGGACAAAATAGTACTGATATCACAGGCTTCTGAACCAGCACCATGCCTGGAACAGCCCAGTAGGAACTCAGTAAATCCCATGTGATAAATGTAATAAAGCACATAAAGCATTTTGCAAACTCTTGTCCAGCCCATCATCAGTAATTAATAAATGTCAATTCCTGAAATTTCCCTGACTACTGGAGCTCTGATTTCTAGTAAGTTCCTGATTCTTTTTCAGTTTTTTTTTTTAATATAATCCTCCACTTAAATGACTAATTTTCATTTTCCAGTAGCTTGGATTCTCATAAAAAGTAACTTATCTTGCTGCTGCTAAGTCGCTTCAGTCGTGTCCGACTCTGTGCAACCCCATAGACGGCAGCCTACTAGGCTCCCCCATCCCTGGGATTCTCCAGACAAGAACACTGGAGTGGGTTGCCATTTCCTTCTCCAATGTATGAAAGTGAAAAGTGAAAGTGAAGTCGCTCAGTTGTGCCCGACTCTTAGCGACCCCATGGACTGCAGCCTACCAGGCTCCTCCATTCATGGGATTTTCCAGGCAAGAGTACTGGAGTGGGTTGCCATTGCCTTCTCCGTGTAACTTATCTTCAGATCAGATCAGATCAGATCAGTCGCTCAGTCGTGTCTGACTCTTTGCGACCCCATGAACTGCAGCACGCCAGGCCTCTCTGTCCATCACCAGATCTTGGAGGTCACTCAGACTCACATCCATCGAGTCAGTGATGACATCCAGCCATCTCATCCTCTGTCGTCCCCTTCTCCTCCTGCCCCCAGAGTCTTCTCCAATGAGTCATCTCTTCACATGAGGTGGCCAAAATACTGGAGTTTCAGCTTTAGCATCATTCCTTCCAAAGAAATCCCAGGGCTGATCTCCTTCAGAATGGACTGGTTGGATCTCCTTGCAGTCCAAGGGACTCTCAAGAGTCTTCTCCAACACCACAGTTCAAAAGCATCAATTTAACTTATCTTAATTTAACTTGTCTTAATTTAACTTATCTTAATCAACAACAAAAAATTAGTGAAACTCTGCTTTACTAAAATATGTGATTAATTTGTTATACAAGAAACACTGTTTTCACTGATTTTGTCATATCACATTTAATCCACACAGCAATTTCAGGAGGAAATTGGGTTTCATAATATTTAATAAGAAACAAGAAATATAAGCCTGGCTTTATCCTCTGACTCCTCACCATAATAATCAAACTCAGTATTATTTGATGGATCTGAGAATTTTATAAAATATAGTAATCTAGTTTTATTTACACAAAGCAGAGAAAAATACCAAAGACTAGATGGTATGGATCAATTCTTTAAACCTGGGTAATCATCCTGAATTTGACTTAGCTATAATGTAAGGGTCTGTATAACTGCTAAATATACTCAGGTCTGAGAGTGTGATCATTTTTAGATTAATATTGTCTGGTAATTTGATTTATCTATTCATTGCTATATTCCCCCAAGTAACTAGGCTATATTCTACTTAAATAGAATGCCCAAACCCAGCCTTTGAAATCTGGTTGCAATGTTTAACCACTATTGGTCTGGAGAAAGCAGAGGCAGACTTTTCGATAGAGGGAATTCTGTGCAATTCATTAATATTGAGTACTTATTTGGAGGTAGGATCTCAAACTTAATACTATTTGGTCTAGGTGCTCAGTTTTCAGTCAGATTAATTCTAAAATGCAACATAAACTTGAAAGCAGTATAAAATAGCTTTTGACTCAGTTATTTGATTTGAATTCCATGCCCTTTCCCTGTTAGCTGCATGACCTTGGGAATTTACTTGTGATCCTGAATTTTGTAAAGAAAAATGGTATTACCTCTTTCCCCAGACTGATAAGGATGAGATAATATACGATATATGTTTAGCACAGAACCCAGTTTATATTGATACAAGAAACTCAGGTGATATGTCTAGTGGGCAACTTAATACACAGCCATGTAGCTCAGGAGCAAAGTTGGAGTTACAGAAATAAAGAATTTAAGACTCACTGCTATATAGATAGTACATATAAAAATTCCTCAAATTTGAAAAACAGGTAGTTCATTTTGAAGACCAGAATTTTTAGTACATCTAAAGATGCTATTCAAATGAAAGCTTCATCACTAGTTATAACATCAGTATAGTCAATCATGTTTTGATTTCCCAACCTTATAACTAGAAAGCTAGGACTTAGAAACCTTTCAGAATGACAAACCAGTGTTTCTGCCTGTCTGTTCAGTCGTGTGTCCATGCTGATTTCAAACTAAATAATCATCACTCTATTGGTGAATCCAATGATGCTTTTATCACAGCAGGATAAATTCCCCTTGTCAAAATTGGCACCAATTATGCAAATGAAGTTTGAAGGATTCATTAGCTAAATGGTAATTGGAGTAACTTGCATTAAAGAAATGATACACAAAATTTCTATCAAGAAAAATCACTTGATTTTCACAATAACCTGTAAAAAGCTTCTCAGATAATGATAAATACATCAAAATTATAGAATTATTTTGTAGATATTTTGTTCTTGATGCGTTTTAATATCTGTTCCTTGGCTTGTCATTTTCTTTGGTTACAATATACTTCTAGTACTAACAGGAAAGATAATAGGTATTATTTGAAGATATAGCATTGTATTATCAATGAAAAGAAATGTAAAATCAATAAGCTTTTACTGGAAGAAAATGTAAGGTTTCCTAATCATCTCAGGTAGATTTGATCAATTATATATATAAATAGCAATAACATCTATCACTGACCTTTTTCATTTAATGAGTTTGAAAGCATTTCTTCCTCTTCAACTTTCCAGAAAGCTTTGTATTGAATTGATATTATTTTTCCTCAAATATTTGTTATAATTTATCAGTGAAATCATATGCATCTGGAACTGTGTGCTAAATTTTAAGTTCAGTTCAGTTCAGTCACTCAGTCGTGTCTGACTCTTTGCGACCCCATGAATCGCAGCACACCAGGCCTCCCTGTCCATCACAAACTTCCAGAGTTCACTCAAATTTATATCCATAGAGTCGGTGATGCCATCCAACCATCTCATCTATTGTCCCCTTCTCCTCCTGCCTCCAATCCCTCCCAGCATCAGGGTCTTTTCCAGTGAGTCAACTCTTCACATGAGGTGGCCAAAGTACTGGAGTTTCAGCTTTAGCATCATTCCTTCCAAAGAAATCCCAGGGCTGATCTCCTTCAGAATGGACTGGTTGGATTCTGAAGGCAGTCCAAGGGACTCTCAAGAGTCTTCTCCAACACCACAGTTCAAAAGTATCAATTCTTCGGCACTCAGCTCTCTTCACAGTCCAACTCTCACATCCATACATGACTACTGGAAAAACCATAGCCTTGACTAGACAGACCTTTGATGGCAAAGTAATATCTGTGCTTTTGAATATGCTATCTAGGTTGGTCATAACTTTCCTCCCAAGGAGTAAGGGTCTTTTAATTTCATGGCTGCAATCGCCATCTGCAGTGATTTTGGAGCCCAGAAAAGTTTCCACTGTTTCCCCATCTATCTACCATGAAGTGATGGGACCAAATGCCATGATCTTCGTTATCTGAATGTTGAGCTTTAAGCCAACTTTTTCACTCTCCACTTTCACTTTCATCAAGAGACTTTAGTTCCTCTTCACTTTCTGCCATAAGGGTAGTGTCATCTGAATATCTGAGGTGATTGATATTTCTCCCAGCAATCTTGATTCCAGCTTGTGCTTCTTCCAGCCCAGCGTTTCTCATGATATACTCTGCATAGAAGTTAAACAAGCAGGGTGACAATATACAGCCTTGACATACTCCTTTTCCTATTTGGAACCAGTCTGTTGTTCCATGTCCAGTTCTAACTGTTGCTTCCTGACCTGCATATAGGCTTCTCAAGAGGCAGGTCAGGTGGTCTGGTATTCCCATCTTTTTAGTTTCTTATAAATAGCAGATAGTTGAGTTTGGCTTTTTTCTTAAACCATTGTAATCATCTCTGTCTCTAAACTGAGACACGTGTACCCCAATGTTCATAGCAGCACTGTTAACAATAGCCAGGACTTGGAAGCAACCTAGATGTCCATCCACAGATGAATGCATAAGAAAGCTGTGGTACATATACACAATGGAGTATTACTCAGCCATTAAAAAGAATACATTTGAATCAGTTCTAATGAGGTAGATGGAACTGGAGCCTATTATACAGAGTGAAGTAAGGCAGAAAGAAAAACACAAATACAGTATACTAACGCATATATATGGAATTTAGAAAGATGGTAACAATAACCCTGTTTATGAGACAGCAAAAGAGACACTGATGTATAGAACAGACTTTTGGACTCTGGGACCGGGAGAGGGTGGGATGATTGGGAGAATAGCATTGAAATATGTACAATATCATATCTGAAACGAGTCGCCAGTCCAGGTACAATGCCTGATAACGGATGCCTGGGGCTGGTGCACTGGGACAACCCAGAGAGATGGTACGGGGAGGGAGGATGGAGGAGGGTTCAGGATGGGGAACACATATATACTTGTGGTGGATCCATTTTGATGTATGGCAAAAGCAATACAATATTGTAAAGTTAAGTAAAATAAAATTTAATTAAAAAAATAAAGCTAAAATTATTTAAAAAAAATGAAATAAACTGGTATCTTTAGATCATTTACATTCAGTGTGATTACTGAAATAGCTAAGTTCATCATCTTGCTATTTGTTTTCTACTTGTTCCATTTTTCCATGTTCCTTTCGTCTGTATTCTTCTAGAGTCACTGGACCTTTTTAAGATTTCCTTTTATTCCTCTTATTAGTTTTAACTTTAAACATATTTTAGTGATTGCACTACAGTTTATAGAATACATTCTTAATTTTCTATAGTGTACTTCCAAGTGGTATTATACTGCCTCATGCATATTATAAAAATTTAAGGATAGCATACTCTTATTTCTCTCCTTCTGACCTGAATGCTATTTTTGCCACATATTTTACTTTATATATGTAATAAAACCCACAATACATTATTATTACTTTTGTTTCAACAGTTAATACCCATTAGAGGGACTTAATAAGAAAACATAAATTCACCCACTTTACCTTCATTCTTTTGTGTAGATCTAGATTTTAATTTTGTATCATTTTTGTTTTGCCCAAAGGACTTCTGTTAGTATATCTTGTGGTGTGAGTCAGCTGGTAATGAATACTTGCAGTTTTTGTATGTCTGAAAGTGAATTTATTTCACCTTCATGATTAAAATATACTTTTGCTGGATATAGAATTCTAGATTGCCATTTAAAATTTTTTTCCATCCTTTCAAAATGTTGCTATATTTTCCTCTCACTTGCACTATTTTCAAGAATAAATATGCTGTCATTCTTAAATTTCTTCCTTGGTATGAAGTGTGTCTTTTCTTCCTCTGGATGATCTTACAATTTCCTCATTATTGTTTTGAAGTCTATTGAACTTGGCTCTGTAGACTTACCTCCCTTCTCTTCCCTTTAGAATTTCTGCACTTGCATATTGTCCTGCTTGAAATTGTCCTATCAGCCTACTGATGGTCTTTGTATTTATTTTGGCATCCTTTCAACTTTGGTCTTTTTTATATCTTTCATGTTTCTACTTAACTTTTTGAACATGTGGAATATAGTTCTAGTAATTGCATATATATATGTACATATATATATATGGTTGAATCCTTTTGCTGTTCATCTGAAACCACCACAACATTGCTAAACAGCTATACCCTGATGCAAAATAAAAGGTTAAAAGTTTGAAAAAATAATTATTTTAGTGTTTTTGCCTACTATTTCTAATATATGTGTCTATTTTGTGTTCATTTCAATTTTTGATTATTCTCATTGTGGGCCATGCTTTTTTGCTTTCTTTTATACCTGATAATATTTGATTAGGTGCATACATTGTGAATTTTACCTTTTTACATGGTAGATATTTTCTGCCTTCATAAATATCATTGAATTTTATTGTTAGATATAGCTTAGTTCGGGGAAGGCAATGGCACCCCACCCCAGTACTCTTGCCTGGAAAATCCCGTGGACGGAGGACCCTGGTGGGCCGCAGTCCATGGGGTCGCTAAGAATCGGATACAACTGAGTGACTTCACTTTCACTTTTCACTTTTATGCATTGGAGAAGGAAATGGCAACCCACTCCAGTGTTCTTGCCTAGAGAATCCCAGGGACGGGGGAGCCTGGTGGGTTGCCGTCTATGGGGTCGCACAGAGTCGGACACGACTGAAGCGACTTAGCAGCAGCAGCAGCAGCATAGCTTAGTTACTGTTTGGTTATTTTGTATCTTCCTATTATATTTTGTTAATTATTCCCCAATATTAGAAAAGATCTTGACTTCTCTACCCAATGCCTTATAAGTGAGTTTTCCATTTAGGCTGGTGGGAAGAGGTACTATTCCCAGCCCTGCATGAGAACAGAGGCAGTGTTCCTTTTTTTCTCCAGCCACATGTTGTTTTTTCACATGCATACATGATCGAATACTAGAGAAGGATCTTTTGTAAATCTCAAGGGTCTTTTCTTCCTGCTGTTCTCTGGTACTCTGCTGAGCCTGTTGGTTTTCTTGAACTAACTACTCATCTCAAGTTGGAGAGTCAGCTGGTTTTTACCTGAATTCCCCCTCCTTCAGCTGGCACCTCTCTCAATGCACTAAAGCTTAGGAAATCATAAAGCTGATCTCATTTGCTTCTTGTCTTTTGTGGGTAACCTTTTGTAACTTAATTCCAATGTATTAAAAATAATTTCCATGTATTTGTCTTTCTTATTTAGTTCGTCTTTTCAGGATTTTTACTATTCAAGTATAAATCCAGGTCCTGTTACTTTATCATGCTATGCTATGCTAAGTCACTTCAGTCGTTTCCGACTCTGTGTGACCCCATAGACGGCAGCCCACCAGGCTCCACCGTCCCTGAGATTCTCCAGGCAAGAACACTGGAGTGGGTTGCCATTTCCTTCTCCAATGCATGAAAGTGAAAAGAGAAAGTGAAGTCGCTCAGTCATGTCCGACTCTTAGCGACCCCATGGACTGCAGCCTACCAGGCTCCTCCGTCCGTGGGACTTTCCAGGCAAGAGTACTGGAGTGGGGTGCCATTGATCATAGTAGATTTTAATTTAAATGTGAATATAATGTCATATTTTCTTTTCTAAAATGTCCCTGTTCTTTACCATTATGGCTATACTACATTATTGCAATTTTTCTCTTTTAGGGGAATTATAAAGTATATACAAGAGATACTAAGGATGTAGATGGTGAGCTCACACCTCACTGAAGAAATAGAGAAAGTTGTCATCTGTAAGGAGAAGTGAGGGAAAGATAAGTGATAGAAGGCTAAAGGTTGGATCTGCCACTGAAGAGCAGGAGCCAGAAATCCAATGAGGGATGAACAGACAGTTGCCAAGTAAATATCCATGGCCAAGTTGTGGTTGGACAGAACAAACCTCTAGTAAGCCAAGTTTTCTGGCTCCAGCAAACACTGTAGCATAGAAGCAGGAAAAGAGCAGAGAAAGCAAAATGTGAGGATATGTAAGGCTTGGTACAGACATGCCAAGAAAGGTGTGAGTTGGTGCAAGAGAAGATGTCGACAATAGATGTAACAGAATTCATGTAGCTGGACTGGCAAAAAAATACCATTTGGCCATCAGGGGACTCATTTAATAATTTAGGAAAACAATATTCTAAAATATAAATATGCATGAAAAACAATTTTTGTGCTTGAGAGGAAGCAATACAAGAGATGACAGGTGAAGAGAGTTTAATTTTGGAGAGTACCAAGGGAAGTCAGGGACAGCACTTTATTCTATTATTCGTGGCACATGGCTGATTAGAAGTGGAAATGAAGGTTAACAGAGGCAGAGGTAATTGACCATGAGATCAAGTGTCTGAAAGACAGCAAGTGCGTTGAAAGGAATGATATTTGTGAGCCAGATGCTGTAGAATTCCAGGCAGAGTGACACTAACAGGAGAGAACTGGTATGGATGCCCCCCGGCTGAAGAGCTGAGCGAAGACGGAGGGGCAGTGAGGACTTGGTGCCAGGCCCGAATCCTAGGTGTGAGCTCTCTGGCCAAAACAGAGGCAATTACAAAGTTCCTCCTTGCAGGCCTCATAGGAGGCCTGCACCATAACAGATTTGGTGGATAGCCCATGCCTTGCAGTTCTGGAAGGAGCCGTAGGCAAGGATTCATCCCTGGGCCAGCCAGACGTGCTCATATACACATTTGTATTCCTAACCCAGCCACCACAGCTCAGTTCAGAGGCCACCTTATTGAGGGCCTTGGCTGAGGTACTTTTTCCCACTTAACTTAGTATGTTTCCATTCCCATCCCTTACCCCCAGCCCCTGAGCACCACACATACAAATCTATTAAAAAAAGCAGTGATCTTTTGTCCAGGCCCCTTCACAGTAAGAAGATTCCCCTATTTGTGCTAATCTACCTGACTTGCCTGGTGCTATTCCATGGAAAGAAATGGAATATTGAGGAGCTAGTGACATTTTTTGTCTCTTGCTTGCTCTGTCACAGTAAGTGAATGAAAGCTTGGATGTTACCTTCAATTTTACTTATTATCCTAATTAACCACCTTGATATATGGTTCTTCAACAGTCAAGGCCTAAAAGCTTCACAGCTTTCAAAATAAAATGAAATTAGTTCTAGCTCCATAGGATCAATCGCAAAAAGATAAGCCTAAACAGATGAAACTCTGCTAGTATGAATGGAAGAACGTCCCCAACCTTGGGGCCTTGTATCAGTACCTCAGATCAGTGGCAGCATTAGATTAGAAATAAAGTGCACATGCAAATTAATGCATTTGAATCATCCTGAAACCATATCCCCCATCCTCAGTCCATGGGACATTTGTCTTCTAAGAAATTGGTCCCTGGTGCCCAAAATGTTGGAGGCCACAGTATTAAATTGTTCTCATACAGTCTTATACATAACAGAAAGCTCTACGAGTTTCTGCAAACTGAGTAAAAGGCAAGAAAACTAGTTATTTAGGGTAATCGTGGCATTCTTAGTAACTGACGCACGATGTCACAATCATATATCAACTAAGGAAGAAGTGATACTGATTACTTAGAGACATCATGATAAAATGTGATTGAAATTATTAATAAAAATGTTCTTTGAAGACCAGAAGCTTATTGATTTTATATAATTTACAGTGCTGAATTCAGTGTGTAAACCATGGAAGGCATACAGTAAATATTTGTGATTTCCAATTATATTAAATACTTAGGCTGTTGCTTTACTTTGTTTTAAATTTGATCTTTGTCATTCATGTACAGTTGAGTCATTTATGTATTTTCTTCAAATATTTTTTATGTCTTCTACACATAAGTTGCTTTACTAAGCCCTAAGATAAAGAGGTGAAATACACATGGTTCCCAATCTCAATGATATAGCAAGTGTTTACAATGCTAGCCCCCTTCTAAAGACCATCATTCAGTATTGATAAATATCAGTTTTAATGAGACTGTACTAAAACCTCAAGAAGAAAATAAGCAAGTTTAAATATCAAATGCAATGAAGATAGCTGATAATGAGTGATGTACAATAGAGAAAAGATTCATAAGTAGGGTAATTTCTTAAAGAGTCTTAGAGCACAATAGAAAAAACAAATGCTCCTAGGTTTTGTTTGTTTGTTTGTTTACATCTGTGCAAGACTTTCTCTATTCTGATGGCTTTTCTACCAGTACTGTGGCCTTGTCTCCAAAACATTTACTGTAGGTGTCATAAAAATGTAAGTAAAAAGTTTCCTCCCCATCTTATTCCCTCCTCTCTCTGCCTCCTCCTTTTTCTTCTTTTCTTCTTTCATAATCACATAAGGTTATCTCACAGAAATTATAGCAAGAAATTCGTTAGGTAAACATTTGACCTAGATATGCCTTTTTATGTGTGGTTCAGTAGCTTAAAACTGGGAAAAGTGAACTAAAAATATAAGCTGTTTAAATTCACATAGGATGTCCTCTTAGACATGCTTAATGATTTGCTTGATTCTAATTGAAGTACAAGAATAAGATAAGTACCCAGATCTAAAATCAAAAGGCAAAGTTGTCTAGATTTTTAAAAAATGCATTACTTTTTTTCTAATGGCATTTTGGAACAAGAGCAAGAATAATCTCATAGGCAAAACAAAAATGGATTCAAACATTTTGAGAATATCATTGGAAAAGGCACTAGCAACCCACTCCAGTACTCTTGCCTGGAAAACTCCATGGATGGAGAAGTCTGGTAGGCTACAGTCCATAGGTTTGTGAAAAGTCGGACACGACTGAGAGACTTCACTTTCACTTTTCCTGTTTATGCATTGGAAAAGGAAATAGCAACCTGCTCCAGTGTTTTGCCTGGAGAATCTCAGGAATGAGGGAGTCTGATGGGCTGCCATCTTTTGGGTCGCACAGAGTCAGACATGACTGATGCGACTTAGCAGCAGCAGCAGCATATATATATGTTTAGCATGTCATATACACAACACTTACTTTAAAAAATCTAGGGGAGGTTTAAAACAAACAAACCAAAAAAACCTGTAGTCAAAATGGATTGTAGGGAAGAAATAAATCTTGCGACCAATGGTTATCACAGTTATCTCACCACCTAGGAAAAGAATACATCCTTGCTAAATATTATTGGGCTAAGTTCAGTTCAGTTCAGTTTAGTTGCTCAGTCGTGTCCAACTCTTTGCGACCCCATGAATCACAGCATGCCAGGCCTTCCTGTCCATCACCAACTTCCGGAGTTCACTCAAACTCATGCCCATCGAGTTGGTGATGCCATCCAGCCAGCTCATCCCTTGTTGTCCCCTTCTCCTCCTGCCCCCAATCCCTCCCAGCATCAGAGTCTTTTCCAGTGAGTCACCTCTTCACATGAGGTGACCAAAGCATTGGAATTTCAGCTTCAGCATCATTCCTTCCAATGAACACCCAGGACTGATCTCCTTTAGGATGGACTGGTTGGATCTCCTTGCAGTCCAAGGGACTCTCAAGAGTCTTCTCCAACACCACAGTTCAAAAGCACCAATTCTTCGGCACTCAGCCTTCTTTATGGTCCAATTCTCACTTCCATACATGACTACTGGAAAAACCATAGCCTTGACTAGACGGACATTTGTTGGCAAAGCAATGTTTCTGCTTTTCAATATGCTATCTAGGTTGGTCATAACTTTCCTTCCAAGGAGTAAGAGTCTTTTAATTTCATGGCCGCAATCACCATCTGCAGTGATTTTGGAGCCCCCCAAAATAAAGTCTGACACTGTTTCCACTGTTTCCCCATCTATTTGCCATGAAGTGATGGGACCAGATGCCATGATCTTCGTTTTCTGAATGTTGAGTTTTAAGCCAACTTTTTAGCTCTCCTCTTTCACTTTCATCAAGAGGCTTTTTAGTTCCTCTTCACTTTCTGCCATAAAGGTAGTGTCATTTGCGTGTCTGAGGTGATTGATATTTCTCCTCGCAATCTTGATTCCAGCTTGTGTTTCTTCTAGCCCAGCATTTCTCATGATGTACTCCGCATAGAAGTTAAATAAGCAGGGTGACAATATACAGCCTTGACGTACTCCTTTTCCTATTTGGAACCAGTCTGTTGTTTCATATCCAGTTCTAACTGTTGCTTCCTGACTTGCATATAGGTTTCTCAAATCTAGGCTTAAATTACATCTCTAGATTTAGGCATGATAAAAACAAAATCATCCATTTTAGAGAATAAAGAAAATTCACTTATTCTTATTTCTACCTCATTCCCTCTCTTTCATATTTCTTTCTTTCCCACTCTTTTATTCTCCCTAAAATGTGAGTACTTACATTAAACAGTAGACACTGAGTAGGTACTGAGGTGATAAAAATAAATAAGACAGATTTCTTCTCCCTAGAAGATCAATTGCAAAAGATAAACTTAAAAATATGAAGTTGGTACATGATAGTATGTGTCATTTGTTGTTGTAATTTAGTCATTAAGTCGTGTCCAGCTCTTTGTGACCCCATGGACTGGTAGGCTTCTCTGTCCATGAGATTTCCAAACAAGAATACTGGAGTGGGTTGTTATTTGCTTCTCCAGGGGCTCTTTTCAACCCAGGGATCAAACCTTATCTCCTGCTTGGCAGGCATATTCTTTACCACTGAGACACCTGGGAAGCCTGGTATATGTCATAATAGAGGCTTTATCAAAGTGCAAAAGAACCCAAGATCCAGAATCTATTTGTGTGTCTAAGAGATGTGTGTGTGTGTGTGTGTGTGTGTGTGTGTTGCGGGGAGAGACATCAGAAAAGGCTTCAGATGGAATATGGTCTTTAAATACGACAAGGAAATTTGAATCAATTTTTCTCCAAAGTACTCTTACCCCTGGTTTTATGTCACCAGAGTCCAGGGCAAGGAAGAAGTGCTCACAAAACACCTCTAGGATTTTGATTCTTCCCTGTCTCAAACTTTAGCCTCCCTTATTTCATGAGAAGAACAAGAGAACAAATGATGTTAACAGAGCCCTGCTCAAGGCAGTAAATCTAACAGAGGTCCCTAGGAGATAGTCCCAGCACAGAGATGTACAGGAGCGGGCTCTCTGCCAAATGCCAATGTCTTTATGGCAGTTTGTCGAGCTTCTGCATCCATGGGGAAATAGAAATTACAGATACATAGAAACACATGTGAGAGACTATGGGCTAAGGAGCAGGGTAGAGAATAATGATCAGCATCATAAAGGGAAGAGTGGTAATACATGATTATAATAATGCCCTACATTTGCATGGCAGTTCAGATTTCACATCTCTTTTATATACAGCATTTTCTTTAATCCTCACAGCAAATCTGTTAGACAAACAAGGAAAATATTAACCTTTCTACTTGAAAATTGAGGAAAATGAGACTTTGGCAAATTAGACAAGTTGCCAAATGTCACACATCTTGGTTTCCTAACTAGTAGTCTGGGGATTTCTCTTCTGTTCCTTGTAGTCTAATTGAAGCATTTGCCTATTTGTCTGGGGGTATTCAGGCTGCTGCTATGAGTTAAAAAAAAAAAAAAAAAAACTCCAGGAATCATGGTTTCTGAAAGTTTGATTCTCATTTCTGCCATTCATTTTCTTCATAATAAAGACATTAGAAGAGTAAACAAAAGGTGACTCTTTTTTTTTTTTCTTCTGATTATGGGGAACAGAAAACCACAATCATTACCTGAATTCTTAATTACTTATTATTTTTTTTTTTTTGCCAGTTTCTGATTCAGAAGCACATTCATACCCTGAAACAGTACATACCTGTCCATATAATCTATACCATTCAAAATTCCCATATCTACAGAGGATGAGATGGTTGAATGGCATCACCAACTCAATAGACATGAGTTTGAGCAGGCTCCAGGAGTTGGTGATACACAAGGAAGCCTGGCGTGCTGCAGTCCCTGGGGTCACAAAGAGTCAGACACAACTGAATGACTGAACTGAACTGAACTGAACTGAACCATCTGAAAGTGTCCAAAGTATGGACTTAGTAATTTTATAACCAAACAAGACACAAAACTCACAGTTTTAAAATGCACAGCCATAGTGCAATGCATCCTAGAAAAAGTTCATGAGGCACATTAAGTTCCCATGTTTCAGGAAAATTGTATTAGAGGCAATGACTGGCTCTCAATGTTTTTCTTAATTTTTTCTTTTCATATAAAGAAAATAGAAAATAGACTTACAGGATGGCAATAATCTTTATTCTTATATAACCAATAGTGTAAAATAGAGCACTTGGATTAGAGGCATAATACATGGAACATTCAGGAATAGAAGTTTGCCCCAGAAAAAATAACCCAAATGGTGAGCCTCAAGAACATAGGATATAACTTTGCAGTGATTACTATCTCCAGGCCTTCCTGTAACCATCTACCAGTTTTGCTGCACTGGTACATCACATGTATTGCTGTTGCTGGTGGTGGTGGTACGTGTGTGTGTGTGCTCAGTTGCTCAGTCATGTCCAGATCTTTGTGACCCCATGGACTGTAGTCCCCAGGCTTGTCTGTCCATGGAATTTTCCAGGCAAGAATACTGCAGAGGGTTGCCGTGTCCTACTCCACAGGATCTTCCCAATCCAGGGATCGAATGCACGTCTCCTTCATTGACAGGCAGATTCTTTACCACTGCACCACCTGGGAAGCTCACATTATGTTCCTTTAACTTGAACTTTTTGCTTTTTCACTTAAAAATGAGATGTTTCTAAAAAAATCATTTACCCTAATAAGAGAGGAAGCCCCCAAATGAAAATCATGTTATTAAATTGTATTGATATTGTTCTTCATCTGAATTCTTAGACTGATGCCCCTCCCTTTCACAAAAGAGAAAGATTTATCTAGAGTAGAGCTAAAGATATGGGGGCATCAAACTGAACATTTTCTTTGATGATAATCAGAAGGTTTGGAAGAGAAGTGAAAAGAGCTTGCCCACTGTCTGAGTCATTGTCATTTAATATATCTCAACATGCTCCCTAAAACCATCTCTAAGCCACAGCTTATGCACTAATGTAATAATTTTCATTCTTCACATAGGTAATATATAGGAAATGATTAATATATATGTATTAGATATAAACTAAATCAAATCTGGACTTAATATCTCTTTTAGTATCTTTGTCTGGCCCAGTTGCCTTATAATTCTAATTGATGGCTTCAGACTTTCAACACAAATCTACAAATTCCTAGAAAAAAATAAATACTTGGTAATAACTAACTGATCAATATCTGAATTGATTTGGACAGAACAAAAATATATGTATTCCCACCATCAAAGTGAATGATAGGAATGGAAGAATCTTTATTTGTGCTATGCATATTCAAATGAGATATATGCTATTTCTATTTTTCCATTAGTATGTTAGGATATTGAACTAGAAAGTATCAAATGGAACTCAAAGAAAATATAACTTACATATGTTAAATATGGTATAATACTATGGGAGAATCTATTGCTTCTTTACATTGACTCATCTGTTTAGGAAAGTTGATCTTTATCTGACTAGAGTTTCCCGTTTAGACTTGCACCTAAAATGACTATAGCACATGTTGATTGTCAGACATTCAACTGTTATTCATGTTGACATCTTTCACATATTCTGTTCTAATTGCATCCAGGAAGCACAATAATGTTCCTGTTTCAAAGACAAAGAAGGTTCTGTAAAGCAAAAATAATAGTAATAATATGTTTGACATATTAATACTGGCATTCAGAGAATGCAAAGGTGGAATACAAGGAAATGCGAAATATCATTAAAATTCAGAAGCATTTTAGCTGTGTTGAAAATTTAATAAAGAAAAAGGTATAAAATCTAAAATATAAGTGCATTTTCATAGAATAAAATAAGAAAATATACATTGAATCACCAGTAAGGAAAAAGGAAGATAAAGGAAACAAATTTTGAAATGACACAGGTTAATATTAGGAGATACTGTGTGCATATGTTTTAAGCTTTATATAGAATTAATCTAATACCTTTAAAAAAATTAAAGGTATTTTCTCCATAGAGGTTGGAGAAAATACATTCTGCTATTAGAAGTAATCTAATATCTTTAAAAAAAATTAAGGGCATTTTCTCCATAGAGGTTGGAGAAAATACATTCTGCTATGAACTTCACAGTTTTAAATGTGTATACAATGTATAGATTATAAAACTAAGAAGTCACAAAATTGCTATAAAGTTAATCCCATTAGTCCAAAATCATCTAATCAGTATTTTGTCCAAATCCAGGGAGATGTACTAATCAATGAGCTTTCTAACCATGACTAGCACTGTGTTTCTACATGGCTACAGTAATAGTAAAGGAGAAACTTAAATGAAAGCAGAGCAAAATTTTAACATATTGAAAAAACCTACATTTCTGCTGGGAACACAGAATGGTATAACCACTTTGGAAGATACTATGACAACTTCTTACAAAACTTGATATTCCTACCACAGTACCCATTATCCACATTCCTTGATACTTACTCAGAGGAGTGGAAAGCTTATATCTACACAAAAACTTACACACAGATACTTATAGCAATTATTCATGACTTCTAGAATATGAAAGCAGCCAAGATTATTCTCCAATGGCTAAGTAAATAAATAATATATGCTATATCCTAATAATAAAACATTATTCAGCCTTAAAAAGAAGTGAGCTATTAAGCCATGAAAAGACATGGAGAAACTTTAAATGCCTCTTTCTAAGTGACGGAATACCAGACCACCTGATCTGCCTCTTGAGAAATCTGTATGCAGGACAGGAAGCAACAGTTAGAACTGGTCATGGAACAACAGACTGGATCCAAATAGGAAAAGGAGTAGGTCAAGGCTGTATATTGTCACCATGTTTATTTAACTTATATGCAGAGTACATCATGAGAAATGCTGGGCTGGAAGAAACACAAGTTGGAATCAAGATTGCTGGGAGAAATATCAGTAACCTCAGATATGCAGATGATACCACCCTTATGGCAGAAAGTGAAGAGGAACTCAAAAGCCTCTTGATGAAAGTGAAAAGTGGAGAGTGAAAAGGTTGGCTTAAAGCTCAACATTCAGAAAACGAAGATCATGGCATCTGGTCCCATCACTATATGGGAAATAGATGGAGAAACAGTGGAAACAGTGTCAGACTTTCTTTTTCTGGGCTCCAAAATCACTGCAGATGGTGACTGCAGCCATGAAATTAAAAGATGCTTACTCTTTGGAAGGAAAGTTATGACCAACCTAGATAGCATATTCAAAAGCAGAGACATCACTTTGCCAACAAAGGTTCGCCTAGTCAAGGCTACGGTCTTTCCTGTGGTCATGTATGGATGTGAGAGCTGGACTGTGAAGAAGGCTGAACGCCGAAGAATTGATGCTTTTGAACTGTGGTGTTGGAGAAGACTCTTGAGAGTCCCTTGGACTGCAAGGAGATCCAACCAGTCCATTCTGAAGGAGATCAGCCCTGGGATTTCTTTGGAAGGAATGATGCTAAAGCTGAAACTCCAGTATTTTGGCCACCTCATGCGAAGAGTTGACTCATTGGAGAAGACTCTGATGCTGGGAGGGATTGGGGGCAGGAGGAGAAGGGGACGACAGAGGATGAGATGGCTGGATGGCATCACTGACTTGATGGATGTGAGTCTGAGTGACCTCCGGGATTTGGTGATGGACAGGGAGGCCTGGCGTGCTGCGATTCATGGGGTCGCAAAGAGTCAGACACGACTGAGCGACTGATCTGATCTGATCTGAAGTAACAGAAGCCAATCTGAGAAGGCTACAAACTATATGACTCCAACTCTATGACATTCTGAAAAAAGCAGAACTATGGAGGCAGGAAAATGATCAGTGGTTGCCAGGGGTGAGGGAGGGGTGAAAGATGAATAATCAGGGCCCAGAGAATTTTTAAGGCAGTATGATATAATGATGACTGTATATAATTATACATTTGCCCAAACCTACAGAATATACAATAAATACCTTAGTGAACCTTAAGGTAAGTATGGGCTCCATAATTTGTCAATGTAGGTTCATCCTTGGTGAAAAATGCACCATTCTGGTGAGTAGTGTTGATAATGAAGGAGGCTATGCATGTGTGGGGCAGGGATAAATGGGAAATCTCCTTATTTTCTCTCAATTTTACTGTAAACCTAAAATTGCTCTAAAAATAAAGTCTTCAATAATATTTAAGAAATCATTTGTGTTCAGTGTAACGGAATTGGCAAAGTGATAGTTTTGAACAGATATCTTATAAGATTTCATTGTTTGACAAAGTAGACACCAAAGCACTTATATATACACACTTTTCTCAGGAAAGAGTGATAAGCTAATTTTATGGACCTATATCTACAAGAAAGTCTTATCTTCATATAAATCCTTAAATTTAAAGTCCACAAAAAATGAGCCAAAGGATGCAATGTAAAATATTAGATGCATAAGACTGGACAGAAATCAGTTTCAGGGAACTCCTCATTCAATATTTCACCATTATTTACAACTCTCAACAAAATGATCAGTCTTATTTATTTAACAAATGTTAACTGCATGTTGCCTGCATGTCAGACACAACCTTAGTATCTAGACAGCTCTTTCTGCCTAACCAAACTGTATTATTTGGCACAGTTCAATTTATTAGACAATCCTAAGTCATTTCAGTCATATTTGACTCTTAGTGACATCATGGACTGTAGCCCAACAGGCTCCTCTGTCCATGGGATTCTCCAGGCAAGAATACTGGAGTGGGCTGCCATGCCCTTCTCCAGGGGATTTTTTGACACAAGTCTCTTACATCCCTTGCATTGGCAGATGTGTTCTTTACCACTGAGCCACAAGGGAAGCCCTAATTTACTAGACAGTTCTTCCTTATTTCATTTTTTGGAATTAAGCCTTTGAAGCTATATAATTTGTCTTCTCTTTTAAAAGAAATTCTCCAAGATTAAGAAAAACATCCCAAATTTATGAGGACAAAGTACAGAAAAAAATACAGTTGAACAACATGGGTTTGACTTTGTAGGTCCACTTATACATGGATTTTTTTCAAAGTGCAGTACTATAGAATCTGAAGGTGGCTGAATCCAGGGATCATAAACAGTAGATGTAAAGGACCAACTATAAATTACATGTGGATTTTTGACTAAGCAGAGGTCAATACCCTAACCCCTGCATTGTTTAAGGGTCAATTCAATTTCCTTTTCTGCTTCAAAGTTCTTGGAATATACTTATTTTTAGTGCTAAATTTAATTCTTTAAAGCACTAATCACAAAGATGTGACTAGTTGATTACATGTGGAATTTCCAAGGTCCAGTCAATGGGTCTCTTCACACTTGGAGCAGTCTGTCTAGGTTATTTTATATAACAAAAACCTCAGGACTATGAGTATCTCTCCCTAGACCTACCACTTGAGATTCAGGCATGATATTCCTACTGAATGCTGGTCATCTTAAAATGAATGTCCCATAAAAATATCAAAGAAAAATTTCTAAATCTCAATGTCGTCTCTAGGTCTTTCTTTTTCAGTTCTTACATTCTCTATCCTGGTAAATGCAGTCACCATCCATCCATTATTCTCGGGTAGACACCTTGAAGTCTCACATTCTATCATCCTCCTTGAAAGTGAAAGTGAAGTCACTCAGTTCTGTCCGACTCTTTGCGACCACATGGTCTGTCGCATGGTCTGTCCGACTCAGTCTGAAGTCACTCAGTTCTGTCCGACTCTTTGCGACCACATGGTCTGTCTGTAGTACCAGGCTACTTGTTCCGTGGGATTTTCCAGGCAAGAGTACTGGGGTGGGTTGCCATTTCCTTCTCCATCTTCTTCCTTCTCCTTATTACCTCTCAAATATGGCCTCTTCCTTAGTAGTTTAAACTGGCGAACCTCCAAATTGGTTTCTGACTCCTGTTTTCCACCCTCTGATCACAGCCAGGCAGTTCTAAGTATGTGCAAATTATGTCATTTCCCTGCCTAAATTTCTGAAATTACTCTATTTTGTATAGGATATGTACTCATGTAAAAGATTCTTCCCATCTTTCCTTCTATGTTTTACATCTTCATTTTCTACTATGAGAGTTTCATTTACATAGTTTTATTGACATTTTTGTATTAAAATCTGAATTTTATTATATCTTCACTCATACTCTGAATTAGAACAGAAATTTCTGAATGTATTAGTGGCATTTTCAATCTCCCAGTCACATGCTAATATTCTGAATTACTAAGAAAGTTTATCATGATCATGTTTTTCTTTTAACCCTATCCAGTATCTTTCACCATAAATAGTGATCTCATATGTATTCAGAAATTAAGAGTATATTGATATCAATAATTAACACATATAAATACAGCAAGATTGTGTAAGCTCAAATCTTTACTGTTTTTCCTGGAGTTTTTCAATACATTAGAGTCACTACATGGATGTTAGCCTGTTACTAGGAGTCACACAGGGTTTGGAAAACATAGGAATTAGAATAATTAACTATTCGACATATTAAGGAGAAAGCTTAGTGGTCAAGTGGATACTCAGTTTTCCCCTATATTTTTCATATTTTGATTTTACGGTTGTTTTAAACATTTCATTAAGAAAATTTTCATACTCAAAAGTAGAGGGAAGGAATTTCTATGAATTTCTGTCTGTTCTGGCAATAGCAGTCTGTCTGTGTCCTGCAATTTGTCATTTAACCTTTGCACTACCTTTTCTCCTGTGCTCTCAAAATAGAATGCCAATAACCTTTCTTCAGAGCTCTTGCAAATTTAAAAATTAAAGCTTTCTACTGGAAATGTTAAATACAATTTAGATTAAATACAAATACAATTTAGATTTAAATACAAATACAATTTAGATTTAATTGGAGAATTGGGGCATGTAAATATTGTAATAAGAGCAAGAGAGCAGGGTGTTGACTGTGTTTTATAGATGAGAACAGGGAACTGGAAATCAGTTGTATTCCCAACTCTGTTAGTTTTTGCTATTATCGGGAGAAAAACGTATAACCTGCCTCAGTTTACCCATCTGAAAATAAAAATTGCTTTTTTTTTTTTTCTGATGTGAGCCTTAACTAGATTATTAAAGCTGTCTGAACTCACTTTTTATGTAAAGAAAAAAATATACACAATTTAAAAATAAATATTACATCATGCATAAGGATATTTGTATTAGAGTACTCAGTTTCCAAGGCTGAAATAAATGAGGCAAAGCCATCTGTACTGGGTGCCAGACAGAGCATCCTGTCCTAATGGTTCAAGAATTTAGCAGCCTAAGTGTTTATGGTCCATGGATCAAAGCTAAGAAAAAGGTCACTTCAGGAGAAAGATGATGTTCAACTAAGTAACTCCCTATCAGTTCATACACACAAAGTAATGAGTCCCGGTGTCCTAGGAAAAACAAATATTCAGAAAACCTGGATGCTGGAAAACCTTTAGTAAGAGCAATAAACAGTAAACTGTGGACAAAGGCCAGTTAAATACACAGAGAGTAACAGAGTAACAGATAGTTCTTTCAGATCTCTGGCGCTTGTCAAAGGTCAAGTCACAGAGACTGGAGTCTTCACCCTTGCCTAAGGGAACACCTTGATCTTTGAAACTTCATTGTGTTTTGTACAGGATATTCTCTTATACTAATTTGTTTTGGCTATAAAGCAATTAGCAAAACAGCTTACATTTGTATTTATTCTCTATTCCATACTTCTCTGTTCCATGGTTTTTTTCTCTTCAAAATCCATTCCTTGTCATATAACTTTTCTGCCTACAGTGTAGGAGACCCAGGTTCCATCTTTGGGTCAGGAAGATCCCCTGGAAAAAGAAATGGCAACCCACTCCAGTATTCTTACCTGGAGAATGCTATGGACAGAGGAGTCTGTTGGGCTACAGTCCATGAGGTCACTAAGAGTTGGACACGACTGAGCAAATAACACTTCACTGTCAAGGCAGAGGGTGGATTTCTGTATGTCTCACAAATGTCATTAGTTTTTCTTTCCTGTGAGACTGGTTTCCCCTGGTTGGTTCCTATGGAGCAGAGAGGTCTGTTGTACCATTGCCAGCATTCTCAGATGCTGCTCCCAGATGTGGTCATGGAGCTGAAACCAAATGGAATAGAGTTCTGGAATGCTTTTATGGAGCTGAGCTGTGTCTAAACTCGACTGTTTCCACCCAACTCCTGCCCACTGGCAATATCCATGCTCCCTCATCAAACTTACCACTATAGAAGATCTCATGTCAGGTCACCACCTCTCTACCTTTGAACTTGTGTGGATTTAGTAATCCACAAACAACTTCCAGACATCACTGTTCTTGCCTAAATTAAAAACCTCTTCCCTCTGCCTCTCTTTTTACTTTTTTCTCTCAAATTTAATCAACCATTTTGGTTTGTGCTCTCTCCACCCCTTTTTTAATAAAAGCTCAGACCTTCTCCCTCTCCTTGAGCACAGTTATTTGATTTCAGGTTTCACTGTGGGATTATTGACCACAAAAGGATTTGGAGAGGGATTTTAGAGAACCTCAAGTTAATTTTCTCCATCTGGTGTCTGATGACTCCAATGCACCTTCCAGTCTCTGCTTCCAAACCTCTGGGCATGCTAAGTTACTTCTGCAATGTCCTATTCTTTGCAATGCTGTGGATGATAGCCCACCAGGCTCCACTGTCCATGGGATTCTCCAGGCAAGAACACTGGGGTGGGTTGCCTTGCCTTCCTCCAGGGGATCTTCCCAACCCAGGGATGGAACACACATCTCTCTGGTGGCTCAGACAGTAAAGAATCAGCCTGGGTTCCATCCCTGGGTTGGGATGATCTCCTGGAGGAGGGCACGACAACCCACTCCAGTATTCTTGCCTGGAGAATCCCCAGGAACAGAGGAGACTGGCTGGCTGTAATCCATGGAGTCTCAAATAGTCAGAAATGACTGAGCTACTAAACACACACAACACCACCTGGGAAGCACTCACCTAAAATTCATTCCTTCCTGGGCAACTTTTCTCCTTTAGAGAAAATTAGAAAGTATTTGTATTATTCCTCAATAAAGCTGGCGGGAAGGTGTGGGTGGGTGGGGGGGTGCATGGAGAAAGTCTTCACATGAGAACCTTAAAAAAAGAGACTGTGATCTTGGACAAAAAACAAAAAAGATCTAAGATAAGATAAGCAGAAAGGTATCTGATTCCTATTTTATCTTTATAATTATTTTTAAAAAATTTTAGGTGAATAACATTCCTTGTATTTTGGTTTCTAATATATAAAATGGAACCAATAATATACCTCACCTAAATGCCTTCCTCTAAATACCTCATAGAGTTGTCATGGAAACCTTATGAAATAATGTATAGCAGACTCTCACTTAGGCCTGAATCAGATCCAATTCTAGGGTTAATCTAAGCATAATTTGTGAGTGATGGGGGACTTGCTCAAAGAATCTATGTATTTGGCATAAATGTCCCATAGGTGAAAGAATTAGGGAGAAAATATAGCATAAAACAGGCTAAAGCAAAGCATTCTCTCCACTTCCATGGAGATCACAGCACTCCTCTGGCACCTTAAGGGTCAGCAAGGATATTAACACTCTCACAGATGCACTAGTGGGCATTTTTAAAGTCATTTGGAGAACAGAGAGCATTAACAAAAGAATTCGGGACAGATGAGAAAGAAAATAAAGGGCATCTTGTGATAGCAATGGCTGATACACACACACAGCATGTGAGACAAGGTCAAATACCTCCCAGAAACACCGGGTGGGAGGGGTTGCTAGTTTAAGTGCCAATGGGATCAAGATGCTACCACTACTGTTTTTTAATATTAACATTGCCTACTTGTATCCAAGGGAGAAAAATCAGATTATTTACATTAAAGAGCTTTGCAAACTACAAAGTTCTATACAAAAGAAATGCAATACTATGCTTTTACATGACTAAAACCTCTAAGCATGTCTTTTCTTATTACAGATGCACACTCTTAAAAGAAAAAAAAAATACACAAACTTTTTATCACTCTTAAGAAATTAAAGCACAAATCTGAACCACTACTGAAATGCAAAGAAAACAGGTTGCCTTACTTTTCTCCTGACCAAGCTTCTGTCTATTTTTAGACATGTATAGGAGTGCTGCTCTTGAATAGCTAATTAAAGAGCTAAGGGGGAAAGTCAATGTGGGGGAAATTATTTTGATTAACTCATATACTGCATGTATTTCCTCTGGAATAATCTACATCATCCATAGAGTACCCACTTAATCAATGCTTTTTATCAAGCACCATTTCTGGGAAAAGAAGAGAAGGGCAGGTGTAAAAAAATCCTAAAGAATCCTTCCTCCACCTCTTAAGCAAACACTTTTAGTCACCTGTGCTCAATTTTAAAACCTTGGAAACCACCCATCTGAAAGATGAATAGCCCTCAAGTTCCAGCATACTGAATTTTTCCCATAGTTAAAGCAAACATGTTTTATGCATGATCTTAAAGTCTAGATAAATGCAGTGGGCAAAACTACATGGACAGTCCTTTCCCACTTCTGCAGACTAGCTATAGCCTGTTTAGGCTGCTTGACCGAATTCCAGTTCTACTCTTAATCTAAATCTGGAGTGGAATGTCCCTAATACATAAGCATTTACTTTCAGGGTGAACATAGACACTGGACCCTGTTCTCTAGATACTTTACACATTTTATCTACACTCTGAAATAACAAACACATATATTCCTCAAGAAAGGAATATCCTCCCCTGATATGTGGGAAGCACTAAACAAACATTGGTCATTAGTTATTGAATTTATTCTACGCTGAATGATTATTCATTGCCAACCCTGTGCTAAGTAATTGGAATAAAGTTGTGAAGAAGACAAAGCCCCTCCCCTTGTGGAAATTGCATGCATAATAAGTGCATAAACAAATAAATGTTGTAGTTTCAGATGGTGTCAAATTCTATTTAAAACTCATGAAGATTAATTAAGATGGTGAATATGAGCAGTTATGAACCATGTAAAAAAACCTTAGAGCAGAACAGCCCAGGCAGAGAGAACAGCAGATATAAAGGCCCTGAAGGAGGAAGGAGCATAGCAGATGGGTGTAACAGCAAGACAGAACTGTGGGAGCAAAGAGACTGGGGGGACTTCGTAAGGCTTTGTGGGCCTGGATCAAAATTTGGGCTGTCTCAGATGAGAGTAGAACTGATTGGAAAGAAAGATTTTGGAAGGAAATGATGCAAAATGAATAGTGTTTGGAGATGGCTCTAACTGCAATGTGGAGAATGGACAGTGCAGGGTAAAAGTAGGTCAACAGGCCAGAGAATTACTCAGAAGAAAGTCAGTGTAAGTTGTCCCGAGAATTCTTGTTTTATTTTTTCCAAATTTTAGTATAATTGCAAGAAATATGGACCTGTGCAACTTTTTTGAGATTCCTTTTTAAAGAAGTCTGTTGCTAAGCAGGTTGCTATGGAGACTGAGCAAAGCTAGGAAGACAGTGACTTCAGTATTTTATGCAGACTTTATTTAAATACCAGCAAATGGGAGAGTAGTTTAATGCCCCAAAGGAAAAAAAAAAAAAAAAGTGTGAGTTAGAAAAGGTCAGAGAAGGAGCTTGTGTGTGTTTATATGAGTGTGAGTGTGTGTGTGTGTGTGAGTGTGTGTATGTGGAAGCAAGTGTGTGGGTATGTTGTGGATGTGTCTGTTTTAACCACTCCCAGGAGAAAGATGATTGGTGGCATGCCTCTGGGTGACTATCAGAAGAATTTGTCTAGATGGGAGATATAACTCTTGATTTAACAAGTTAGAACTTGTTAAGGTCCATTGAATATCAAAAAGCCAGTAAAAACAGGAAGACTGAACTCATTTGAAGAAGAAAGCAAAATGTAGCAACAGGAAGGACTGTCTCTCACTAGAGATGGCTTGCTATTGTTGTTCAGTCGCTCAGCGATGTCTGACTCTTTGGGACCCCATGGACTGCAGCACACCAGGTTTCCCAGTCCTTCACTATCTTCACTTCCTTAAATTTGCTCAAACTCATGTCCATTGAGTCGATGATGCCATCAACCACCTCATCCTCTGTTATACCCGTCTCCTTCTGCCTCTATCTCTCCCAGCATCAGGGTCTTTTCCACTGTTTAGAATAGTGTAAAGACAAATCTAGACTTTAAAATTAGACAAAAAATTCAGTAGTTACTTAAAAGACCTTGGGAAAGATTCTTAAATATGTTTAAACTTTGGCGTCCTCAATTGTAAAATAAGGAGAAATGCTTATTTTGCTGATGGTAGCTGAAAATATTAGTGACCCTCCCCAACAAATTCATTCTCTTTTTCCATAGATGGGAATATCTGAAAGACAACTGACTAATTCAGGCCTCTGTTTCTCAGTTTCTCTGAGTCCTTGCTCTCTTCCATCTTCCTTGCTTCCAAATTCAGTCATGTGAGTTCTTCTGGCTAATGGAATATGTGTATGTCACTTCCCAGGCAGTTTTTACAAAGCAGCTGTGCTACTATACATGCTCTCTTTTTCCTATTGGCTGGTTAAGTGAGGAGGATGCTGAGAACTTTTATAAAGGAAAGAGCAACCACAAGATGGAGAAAGCCTGAGTTCTAGAATCACCACATATAAGAAAGAAAATCACTTAAGAGGATCAAAATTGGACAATTTAGATGTATGCAAATAAACTTTAAAGTAGTCTTTGAATTGATAAGCTACTAAAAATTGGGGTTGTTTTATATTGCCAGTCCATGTGCTTCTTATGAATGCTGTGAATGATCCAAAGTCCATCACTTAGCAATGCAAGTTTGATTAATTAAATCAAATAGTACTAATTACCTTGTACAAATTACTTAACCTGAGTCTTAATTCACTCATGTGTAAACTATAAATCCCCTAAATATTTTCTTCTAAGCTCTGAATATCTCCAATTCTGTCCATCATTCTTCAAATTAAGGAGTGTTCAAATCCTGCATTACTATTTTTTTAAGTTTTTAGGTTGGTCAATACTCCTCTTAAAGGGTATCATTCAGAATTAAATACATTAACCATAAACAAGTGCAGTATAGCAGGATTAATAACCCTGTCTGTGTTAAATATTAGGTAACTATTGTAGTGAAAGATGACGTGGAAAAAGATGAAACCAGTGTCTCTGTACCTAAGATAGTAACGAGCGGATTATATAAGAGTGCCTATGATGGTGTGATCACTGACCGAGAGCCAGACATCCTGGAATGTGAAGTCAAGTGGGCCTTAGAAAGCATCACTATGAACAGAGCTAGTGGAGGTGATGGAATTCCAGTGGAGCTATTCCAAATCCTGAAAGATGATGCTGTGAAAGTGCTGCACTCAATATGCCAGCAAATTTGGAAAACTCAGCAGTGGCCACAAGATTGGAAAAGGTCAGTTTTCATCCCGATCCCAAAGAAAGGCAATGCCAAAGAATGCTCAAACTACCACACAATTGTACTCATCTCACAAGATAGTAAAGTAATGCTCAAAATTCTCCAAACCAGGCTTCAGCAATATGTGAACCGTGAACTTTCTGATGTTCAAGCTGGATTTAGAAAAGGCAGAGGAACCAGAGATCAAATTGCCAACATCCGCTGGATCATGGAAAAAGCAAGAGAGTTCCAGAAAAGCATCTATTTCTGCTTTATTGACTATGCCAAAGCCTTTGACTGTGTAGATCACAATCAACTGTGGAAAATTCTGAAAGAGATGGGAATACCAGACCACCTGATCTGCCTCTTGAGAAATCTGTATGCAGGTCAGGAAGCAACAGTTAGAACTGGTCATGGAACAACAGACTGGTTCCAAATAGGAAAAGGAGTACGTCAAGGCCGTATTTTGTCACCCTGCTTATTTAACTTCTATGCAGAGTACATCATGAGAAACAGTGGACTGGAAGAAACACAAGTTGGAATCAAGATTGCTGGGAGAAATATCAATCACCTCAGATATGCAGATGACACCACCCTTATGGCAGAAAGTGAAGAGGAACTAAAAAGTCTCTTGATGAAAGTGAAAGTGGAGAGTGAAAAGGTTGGCTTAAAACTCAACATTCAGAAAATGAAGATCATGGCATCTGGTCCCATCACTTCATGGGAAATAGATGGGGAAACAGTGGAAACAGTGTCAGACTTTGTTTTTCTGGGCTCCAAAATCACTGCAGATGGTGACTGCAGCCATGAAATTAAAAGACACTTACTCCTTGGAAGGAAAGTTATGACCAACCTAGAGAGCATATTGAAAAGCAGAGACATTACTTTGCCAACAAAGGTTCGCCTAGTCAAGGCTACGGTCTTTCCTGTGGTCATGTATGGATGTGAGAGCTGGACTGTGAAGAAGGCTGAGTGCCGAAGAATTGATGCTTTTGTAGTGTGGTGTTGGAGAAGACTCTTGAGAGTCCCTTGGACTGCAAGGAGATCCAACCAGTCCATTCTGAAGGAGATCAGCCCTGGGATTTCTTGGAAGGAATGATGCTAAAGCTGAAACTCCAGTATTTTGGCCACCTCATGCGAAGTGTTGACTCATTGGAGAAGACTCTGATGCTGGGAGGGATTGGGGGCAGGAGGAGAAGGGGACGACAGAGGATGAGATGGCTGGATGGCATCACTGACTCGATGGATGTGAGTCTGAGTGACCTCCGGGAGTTGGTGATGGACAGGGAGGCCTGGCATGCTGCAGTTCATGGGGTCGCAAAGAGTCGGACACGACTGAGCGACTGATCTGATCTGATCTGATGCCTTCATTTCATTGGAGAAGGAAATGGCAACCCACTCCAGTGTTCTTGCCTGGAGAATCCCAGGGATTGGGGGGGGGGCGGGGGGAGGGGAGCCTGGTCGGCTGCTGTCTATGGGGTCGCACAGAGTCAGACACGACTGAAGCAACTTAGCAGCAGTAGCAGCAGCATTCATTTCATATTGATGAAATCATATTCTGGGAACACAGTATGAACATCACTGTACCTGTTTTAAGTCATCATTTTATCATGGGTATCTCCCATTACATTAACTATTTCTTCCAACTTTGTGTTATCTCCAAATCTGATAAACATGGCTCCTATATCTTTCTCTAAGCCATTATCAAAATGCCTAACTGAAAGGCCAAATTCATTATATTTCCTGAAGGACAGTTTTAAATACATCAATAAACATCCACATTTATAAACATATGTTTCCAAATAGCCATCAAACATTGTTATACTGAGAAAGTGGTTTTTATATGTTTGTGAACTTCTACTTCTTATCTGCTTCCTAGATAATTTCACCTTCCCATTCATCCACCTATAACCAGTCTACTACTGGGAGCCTATGTACCGAAGAAGCAGATGCATTCAACAAACATTTAACAGAGCAATTCTCAAAGGGGAAGTCCCACTTTTGGTGGGCTGTTTTAGAAATTTGAGAGCATTTTTTTGGTTGTCACAATAATTAGGGAACCCATTAAAATTTAGGGCACAGGGATGACCAGGGGTACTGTTTATACTGCAGTGCTCGGTGCTATCCTGCACATCGGATGACTGACTCAGCTCCGCCAACTATCAAATATCATATAGGAGAGTCACAGATGAGTGACTCTATACAGTGTCTGAGCCCAGGTCCTACTCCTACTTGGCATGAGAAAACAAACATACACAAACACACTCACACACACACACACACACACATATACAAACACACGCACATTTTCTCTGTTTATTACACAGACTTTTTCAGAAATGTCATTATGCTAATCAGCAAAAAGTACTTTCGTAGTAAGTCCACCAAGATTTGTTCACTTTTTTGGAAAAGCACATCATAAACTGCAGTAATCTTATGAAGTTTAAGTTTGCATGCAACACTTCTGTGTGATTCTGCACTTTTAGTTGCCACATCAACACTGTCTAGAACTCTATGCACTGAACCTATATATCAGCTTATGTTTCAATTGACAAAGATAAAAGTGTAAGTAATATTTGAAAGTTTCCTGCTTTTTAAGTATTTTTCATAAGTAAATGCAAGTGACTAACCACTTAGTACAACTTCTAGTATATTCAGACCTTATCCTTTACTAAAGATATGTATATTATATGATTATAATTAGTTTCTTCTGATTTTTTTTCTTTTTATGAGAGTTGGGATATAATATTTATGTTTTTGAAAATACGTGTAAATAGATTTTATTATTTAAATTTCAGGATAGTAAATGGAATATTAAAAGTATTTGCTATAAAAAGGGAAGAATTAGGTCTGATAGGATTAAAAATATCAATTTAGGGCTTTCCTGGCAGGTTATTGGTAAAGAATTCACGTGCCAATGTAGGATCCATGGCCCAGGAAGATCGCACATGCCAGCATGTGCACCACGACTACAAAGGCTGTGCTTTAGAGCCATGAGCAGCAACTACTAGAGCCCAGGCTCCACAACAATAGAAGCCACCTCAATGAGAAGACCACACACAGCGACTAGCCCCACTTGCCACAACTAGAGAAAAGTCTGTGCAGCAACAAAGACCCAGCACAGCTAAATGTAAATAAGTAAATCATTTAAAATATCAATTTAATACTTTCTATAAATAAAGACTTCTGTGGTTGGGTTTGGTAAAGACTAAACAATAATCACGCTAGGACCACGGCCTTGTCTAACTCAATGAAACTAAGCGATGCCTGTGGGGCGACCCAAGATGGGTGGGTCATGGGGAGAGGTCTGACAGAATGTGGTCCACTGGAGAAAGGAACGGCAAACCACTTCAATATTCTTGCCTTGAGAACCCCATGAACAGTATGAAAAGGCAAAATGATAGGATACTGAAATAGAAACTCCCCAGGTCAGTAAGTCTCCAACATGCTACTGGAGATCAGTGGAGAAATAACTCCAGAAAAGAATGAAGGGATGGAGCCAAAGTAAAAACAATATCCAGCTGTGCATATGACTGGTGATAGAAGCAAGGTCCGATGCTATAAAGAGCAATATTGCATAGGAACCTGGAATGTCAGGTCCATGAATTAAGGCAAATTGGAAGTGGTCAAACAAGAGATGGCAAGAGTGACCGTCGACATTCTAGGCATCAGCGAACTAAAATGGACTGGAATGGGAGAATTTTACTCAGATGATCATTATATCTACTACTGTGGGCAGGAATCCCTCAGAAGAAATGGAGTGGTCATCATGGTCAACAAAAGAGTCTGAAATGCAGTACTTGGATGCAATCTCAAAAACAACAGAATGATCTCTGTTCGTTTCCAAGGCAAACCATTCCATATCACAGTAATCCAAGTCTATGCCCCAATCACTAACACTGAAGAAGCTGAAGCTGAATGGTTCTATGAAGATCTACAAGACCTTTTAGAACTAACATCCAACAAAGATGTCCTTTTCATTATAGGGAACTGGAATGCAAAAGTAGGAAGTCAAGAAACACCTGGAGTAACAGGCAAATTTGGCCTTGGAATACAGAATGAGGCAGGGCAAAGACTAATAGAGTTTTGTCAAGAAAATGCACTGGTCATAGCAAACACCCTCGTCCAACAACACAAGAGAAGACTCTACACATGGACATCACCAGATGGTCAACACCAAAATCAGATTGATTATATTCTTTGCAGCCAAAGATGGAGAAGCTCTATACAGTCAACAAAAACAAGACCAGGAGCTGACTGTGGCTCAGACCATGAACTTCTTATTGCCAAATTCAGACTGAAATTGAAGAAAGTAGGGAAACCCACTAGACCATTCAGGTATGACCTAAATCAAATCCCTTATGATTATACAGTGGAAGTGAGAAATAGATTTAAGGGCCTAGATCTGATAGATAGAGTGCCTGATGAACTATGGACGGAGGTTCGTGACACTGTACAGGAGGCAGGGATCAAGACCATCCCCATGGAAAAGAAATGCAAAAAAGCAAAATGGCTGTCTGGGGAGGCCTTACAAATAGCTGTGAAAAGAAGAGAAGTGAAAAGCAAAGGAGAAAAGGAAAGGTATAGGCATCTGAATGCGGAGTTCCAAAGAACAGCAAGAAGAGATAAGAAAGCCTTCCTCAGTGATCAATGCAAAGAAATAGAGGAAAACAACAGAATGGGAAAGACTACAGATCCCTTCAAGAAAATTAGAGATATCAAGGGAATATTTCATGCAAAGATGGGCTCAATAAAAGGACAGAAATGGTATGGACCTAACAGTTGCAAAATACATTAAGAAGAGGTGGCAAGAATACACAGAAGAACTGTACAAAAAAGATCTTCATGACCCAGATAATCACAATGGTGTGATCACTCACACTCACCTAGAGCCAGACATCCTGGAATGTGAAGTCAAGTGGGCCTTGGAAAGCATCTCTATGAACAAAGCTAGTGGAGGTGATGGAATTCCAGTTGAGATATTTCAAATCCTGAAAGATGATGCTGTGAAAGGGCTGAACTCTATATGCCAGCAAATTTGGAAAACTCAGCAGTGGCCACAGGACTAGAAATGGTCAGTTTTCATTCCAATTCCAAAGAAAGGCAATGCCAAAGAATGCTCAAACTACTGCACAATTGCAATCATCTCACATGCTAGTAAAGTAATGCTCAAAATTCTCCAAGCCAGGCTTCAGCAATACATGAACTGTGAACTTCCAGATGTTGAAGCTGGTTTTAGAAAAGGCAGAGGAACCAGAGACCAAAAGGCTAACATCCGCTGGATCACTGAAAAAGCAAGAGAGTTCCAGAAAAGCATCTATTTCTGCTTTATTGACTATGTCAAAGCTTTTGACTGTGTGGATCACAATCAACTGTGGCAAATTCTGAAAGAGATGGGAATACCAGACCACCTGACCTGCCTCTTGAGAAATTTGTATGCAGGTCAGGAAGCAATAGTTAGAACTGGTCATGGAACAACAGACTGGTTCCAAATAGGAGAAGGAGTCAATCAAGGCGGTATATTGTCACCCTGCTTATTTAACTTCTATGCAGAGTACATAATGAGAAACACTGGGATGGAAGAAGCACATGCTGGAATCAAGATTGAGAGAGAAGTATCAATAACCTCAGATATGCAGGTGAAACCACCCTTATGGCAGAAAGTGAGAGGAACTAAAAAGCCTCTTGATGAAGGTGAAAGAAGAAAGTGAAAAAGTTGGCTTAAAAACTCAACATTCAGAAAACGAAGATTATGGCATCTGGTCCTGTCGCTTCATGGGAAATAGATGGGGAAACAGTGGAAACAGTGTCAGACTATTTTTTGGGGCTCCAAAATCACTGCAGATGGTTACTGCAGCCATGAAATTAAAAGACACTTACTCCTTGGAAGGAAAGTTATGACCAACCTAGATAGCATATTCAAAAGCAGAGACATTACTTTGCCAACAAAGGTCCGTCTAGTCAAGGAGTCAAGGCTATGGTCATGTATGGATGACCTGTATGATTTTTCCTGTGGTCATGTATGGATGTGAGAGCTGGACTGTGAAGAAAGCTGAGCATCAAAAAATTGATGCTTTTGAACTGTGGTGTTGGAGAAGTCTCTTGAGAGTCCCTTGGACTGCAAGGAGATCCAACCAGTCCATTCTGAAGGAGATCAGCCCTGGGATTTCTTTGTAAGGAATGATGCTAAAGCTGAAACTCTAGTACTTTGGCCACCTCATGTGAAGAGTTGACTTATTGAAAAAAACTCTGATGCTGGGAGGGATTTGGTGCCGGGGTCCAGCCCCGACTGATCCAGGGAGTTCAAGGTATGAACGGCATTGGCGAGGGTCAGGAAACAATTGCTTAAATAAATATTAATTAAACATATAAAGAGTAATAGAATGAGGATAGCTCAGTAGGAAAATTCAGTGGAGAAAAGAGGCTGAGTATCTTGGTTTACACAGGAGACCATAAAACTTCAAAACAAGAAGTTTGCCCCACTACGTAGGCCACAGGCGTCCTTCCGTTCTCCCAAAGGAGAGGAGACACTGAGCCCTCCCCGGTCGGATCTTAGAAGCCCAGGCGTAATTAGTAAGCATCGTGGGTTCTGCACTCCAGATGGAGACTCAACCAGAATTTGAGAGAGAGAGCAACAGGGGAGACCAGTCTTTCAAGGAACTGATCCCAATTCTTTATTTTCCACGGTCTACTTTTATAACTGAGATGTATACAAAAGTCACGTGGGGTCAGCAGTCCTGACTTTTATCAAAGTCAGGTGCTTCATACAAATGTATACAGAGGTCTTAGGGGTGTTACATCATCTTCTGGCCAGAGGGCCTGCTGACAATTTATGACCCTCTCCTTGTGACAGCGGTCAGTCAACCAGGACACTTATTTCTTCAGGGGTGATTATTCTTAAAACTGACTCCACCTTCCAAAGGTACCAGATAGAGTTACATTCCTATAGGGTGAGGGTGTTGCGGGTTTTAATTAAAGAAAGAATTTACTTAGCCTAAGGTCTAACGTGATTAATATCAAAGGTTAATACCTATTTCTTCTATATATTCATTAACGTGTGTAAGGGCAGGCGATGTGGAGACTTAGTAGCAAATATTGGCTCAACAAATGAAAAACCCTTCACCAATACAATTTCTAATCATCCCACTATTAGTTTTCTAACTTCTCTAAAGAACCTGTTTTTAGAAGGTTAAAAGCATCTTGTGCCTCCCACGGTTGGGAGGCTGTGAGTAATCACATGTGGCCGGACAAGCCTGTCAGGTGGGCTAGAGAACCTTCAGAGGAGTTTGTAGGTTAAAACACTCTTGTCATGCCCAGGGATTTTTATTAACTGGCGCTCTAAGCTAACTCTTTTTTCAGAGAGAGGTAGTGGGGGACAGCCCCCCGTAAAGTCAGAGGTGTAGGTGAGAGCACAAAGTAGTAAAGTAGGCAGGCTCTGGTTATGGGGGTAGATGCTTGAGGGTTTCCAGGGGGACTCTTGAGGCTCAGCCTCACATTTGCATATGTCGAGCCTCCTTCCTCATGACCTTTGCCGTGGGCAGAGGTCCTCTCGCTGGCTCCCGGCAATTGGGGGCAGGAGGAGAAGGGGATGACAGAGGATGAGATGGCTGGATGGCATCACTGACTCGGTGGACGTGAGTCTGAGTAAACTCCGGGAGTTGGTGATGGACAGGGAGGCCTAGTGTGCTGTGATTCATGGGGTCGCAAAGAGTTGGACACGACTGAGCGACTGAACTGAACTGAATTGAACTGAAACAATACGAAATAGTTCTGATTTAAGAAGCTAAAGAATAGATTAGAAACAGATATGGAATAAACACAAGGGTCGACATATGAAGAAAGTACAAAAGAAACACAGAAGGGAAGCACCTGATTTTGTCCTGAGCATGTAGCTGGTGCTGTCATGGCCCCCTGGCACGCATCATTCCTTCATCTGCTAACAGGTTCTTACTGCAAGTACTTGTGATTTTCTGCCTCTGGTCTTTGTCTGATCGTCTTTCTTTGAGCATGTTCACCCCATGCTCAGGGCAGGCTGGAAGAACCACTGAAACAATTATCTATCCTCTTGCAAGACCAGTTATCAAGCAATGAGAGGAAAGAATTGATGCATACATATCCCAGCTTCATCATCTCTCAGGGAAAGGAACTCCGTGAATGCAAGTCCTCATTTTAGGGTACTTCTGGGTAAGCTCAACTTAAGATAGGTTGTAAATTTCATTTGCTGTTTGCTCGAAGATCGATTCCCTACCTCCTATCTGATCTGCTCTGCATCTCAAGGAACCAAATTTCCCAGGCTCTCCTTGGCAAGTGACATCTAGTTGGTTTGGAAATGGAAGTCTTTGGTGGAAGAATGAGGGGCAAGAATAGAGAAGAAGGCAGGAGATTTATGTATCTCTCACACTACATGGGCTTCCCTAGTAGCTCAGGTGGTAAAGAATCTGCCTGCAGTGCAAGAGACCCAGGATTGATCCCTGGGTTGGGAAGATCCCCTGGAGAAGGGAATGGCAGTCTACTCCAATATTACTGCCTGGAAAATTCCATGGACAGACCCTGGGGTCGCAAAGAGTCAGACACAATTGAGTGACTGACACTCTCACTTTCATTCTACATGATGGTATCTACAGTAGCAGCTGTACTGTCTCTTGTCCAACTCCCAAGGAACAACCTGTCATCAGGTCCCAACCTGCAGCCCACAACATGACTCAAGTTTCAGTTCAGTTCAGTGCAGTTCAGTCGCTCAGTCATGTCCAAGTCTTTGCGACCCCATGAATCACAGCACGCCAGGCCTCCCTGTCCATCACCAAATCCTGGAGTTCACTCAGACTCATGTCCATCGAGTCAGTGATGCCATCCAGCCATCTCATCCTCTGTCGTCCCCATCTCCTCCTGCCCCAATCTCTCCCAGCATCACAGTCTTTTCCAATGAGTCAACTCTTTGCATGAGATGGCCAAAGTACTGGAGTTTCAGCTTTAGCATCATTTCTTCCAAAGAAATCGCAGGGCTGATCTCCTTCAGAATGAACTGGTTGGATCTCCTTGCAGTCCAAGGGACTCTCAAGAGTCTTCTCCAACACCACAGTTCAAAAGCATCAATTCTTCAGCCCTCAGCTCTCTTCACAGTCCAGCTCTCACATCCATACATGACCACAGGAAAAACCATAGCCCTGACTCCTTGACTAGACGGACCTTTGTTGGCAAAGTAATGTCTCTGCTTTTGAATATGCTATCTAGGTTAGTCATAACTTTCCTTCCAAGGAGTAAACGTCTTTTAATTTCATGGCTGCAGTCACCATCTGCCGTGATTTTGGAGCCCCAAAAATAAAGTCTGACACTGTTTCCACTGTTTCCCCATCTATTTCCCATGAAGTGACAAGACCAGATGCCATGATCTTCATTTTCTGAATGTTGAGTTTTAAGCCAACTTTTTCATTCTCTTCTTTCACCTTCATCAAGAGGCTTTTTAGTTCCTCTTCACTTTCTGCCATAAGAGTGATGTCATTCACATATCTGAAGTTATTGATCTTTCTCCTGCAATCTTGATTCCAGCATGTGCTTCTTCCAGCCCAGCGTTTCTCATGATGTACTCTGCATAGAAGTTAAATAAGCAGGGTGACAATATACAGCCTTGATGGACTCCTTTTCCTATTTGGAACCAGTCTGTTGTTCAATGTCCAGTTCTAACTGTTGCTTCCTGACCTGCATACAAATTTCTCAAGAGGCAGGTCAGGTGTATTCCCATCTCTTTCAGAATTTTCCACAGTTGATTATGATCCACACAGTCAAAGGCTTTGACATAGTCAATAAAGCAGAAATAGATGCTTTTCTGGAACTCTCTTGCTTTTTCAATGATCCAGCGGATGTTGGCCATTTGGTCTCTGGTTCCTCTGCCTTTTCTAAAACCAGCTTCAACATCTGGAAGTTCACGGTTCATGTATTGCTGAAGCCTGGCTTGGAGAAGTTTGAGCATTACTTTACTAGTGTGTGAGATGAGTGCAATTGTGCAGTAGTTTGAGCATTCTTTGGCATTGCCTTTCTTTGGGATTGGAATGAAAACTGACCTTTTCCAGTCCTGTAGCCACTGCTGAGTTTTCCAAATTTGCTGGCATATAGAGTTCAGCCCTTTCACAGCATCATCTTTCAGGATTTGAAATATCTCAACTGGAATTCCATCACCTCCACTAGCTTTGTTCATAGAGATGCTTTCCAAGGCCCACTTGACTTCACATTCCAGGATGTCTGGCTCTAGGTGAGTGTGAGTGATCACACCATTGTGATTATCTGGGTCATGAAGATCTTTTTTGTACAGTTCTTCTGTGTATTCTTGCCACCTCTTCTTAATGTATTTTGCAACTATTAGGTCCATCCCATTTCTGTCCTTTATCGAGCCCATCTTTGCATGAAATATTCCCTTGATATCTCTAATTTTCTTGAAGAGATCTCTAGTCTTTCCCATTCTGTTGTTTTCCTCTATTTCTTTGCATTGATCACTGAGGAAGGCTTTCTTATCTCTTCTTGCTGTTCTTTGGAACTCCGCATTCAGATGCCTATACCTTTCCTTTTCTCCTTTGCTTTTCACTTCTCTTCTTTTCACAGCTATTTGTAAGGCCTCCCCAGACAGCCATTTTGCTTTTTTGCATTTCTTTTCCATGGGGATGGTCTTGATCCCTGCCTCCTGTACAGTGTCACGAACCTCCGTCCATAGTTCATCAGGCACTCTATCTATCAGATCTAGGCCCTTAAATCTATTTCTCACTTCCACTGTATAATCATAAGGGATTTGATTTAGGTCATACCTGAATGGTCTAGTGGGTTTCCCTACTTTCTTCAATTTCAGTCTGAATTTGGCAATAAGAAGTTCATGGTCTGAGCCACAGTCAGCTCCTGGTCTTGTTTTTGTTGACTGTATAGAGCTTCTCCATCTTTGGCTGCAAAGAATATAATCAATCTGATTTTGGTGTTGACCATCTGGTGATGCCCATGTGTAGAGTCTTCTCTTGTGTTGTTGGACGAGGGTGTTTGCTATGACCAGTGCATTTTCTTGACAAAACTCTATTAGTCTTTGCCCTGCTTCATTCTGTATTCCAAGGCCAAATTTGCCTGTTACTCCAGGTGTTTCTTGACTTCCTACTTTTGCATTCCAGTTCCCTATAATGAAAAGGACATCTTTGTTGGATGTTAGTTCTAAAAGGTCTTGTAGATCTTCATAGAACCATTCAGCTTCAGCTTCTTCAGTGTTAGTGATTGGGGCATAGACTTGGATTACTGTGATATGGAATGGTTTGCCTTGGAAACGAACAGAGATCATTCTGTTGTTTTTGAGATTGCATCCAAGTACTGCATTTCAGACTCTTTTGTTGACCATGATGGCTACTCCATTTCTTCTGAGGGATTCCTGCCCACAGTAGTAGATATAATGATCATCTGAGTAAAATTCTCCCATTCCAGTCCATTTTAGTTCGCTGATGCCTAGAATGTCGACGGTCACTCTTGCCATCTCTTGTTTGACCACTTCCAATTTGCCTTGATTCATGGACCTGACATTCCAGGTTCCTATGCAATATTGCTCTTTACAGCATCGGCCTTTGCTTCTATCACCAGACACATCCACAGCTGGGTATTCTTTTTGCTTTGGCTCCATCCCTTCATTCTTTCTTGAGTTATTTCTCCAATGATCTCCAGTAGCATGTTGGGCCCCTACTGACCTGGGAGTTCTTCTTTCAGTATCCTATCATTTTGCCTTTTCATCCTATTCATGGGGTTCTTAAGGCCAGAATACTGAAATGGTTTGCCATTCCCTTCTCCAGTGGACCACATTCTGTCAGTTTGGTCAATCCCAAATCCTAGCCTCGGATAAGCCAGCTGTTCCTTTTATTCTTCCAGTATGACTTTTCTAGGAAATTCAAACAGTTTAGTGCTTTCCAAATATTCAGCATAAGATGGTGAATGACAGGAAATGAGCTAGAAATGTCAGAAGCAGTTAGATGAAAAAGGATGTCAGATGCATCTTATGGGATTTATCTTGTTAAATAAAATTTCCTGAATTTAAATACTGTTTTTTTTTTTTTTTTTTTTTAAGAAAACCCTTCATAGTGTTGAGTTATTCAACTGTGTGTGAATCTTTATTTTTAAATGACAAGACAGCTTTTTTCATACGTTTTTAGTCTGTGTATTTCTTTGGGCAACAAAATTATATCCGCCCCAGTGACAATCCAGTGCCAATGAGACACATCAGACTGGGGCTTAGGACATGTGAATCCTAAAACCTGTTCACCCACATTGGGATGAAGATGACATAAGAAAACAAATAAAAGAAGAAAAACCATTAGAGGTTACTTCACCATCTGGATAAATATCTGCCCTCAAAATGCTTCCTAACTCTTCCAACTTTAAAGAAAATTGGAGGCCAAAATTTGATGTATATGAGTCAAGACACTTTACCCTAAATGAGTTACTACTTATTCTTTCAGTGAAAACAAAATCTAAATACTGTACAAGAGCTAACTGTATTAAAACAATCTGGGAAACTGTAAGTTAATTGTTTTTCTTCTGGGTTCCTTCTTTCTAACTCCAAAAAAGAAAGGTAATAGTTGCCTAAAACCTAAACTGATAAATCATGGAATACTAAATGCCAAAGTTTAATACAAACAGGAAGCAACAATTTTGTGCTTTTCTATGTTTTCAGAGGTCTGGTGAATGTTATCACAAGGGTTTTTAAATTAGCTAAAGCTTAATTCATTTTACTCAGGATATATTAAAAATAAAAAGGAAGCAAACTTCAAAAACCACTGTTATTTTATTTTCAAGTTGTCCCCATGACCAAATTTCAGCAGAAGTCATGATAAGTTAGGGAGTAAATTAAAACAACTTTGACAAAAACTGCATTGATTGATGTGGACATAGAGGGGGATAAGCACAGCTCAGGCATTTCTAGAGATGATTCAAGTGCTTTCAAGTCTTCATATCCTAGTGTTCACTAAACCTCCTTAGTTAAATAAAAAATGCTTTCCTTTGTAGGAGACTCACAATTTTCCTGGCATTGCAGTATGACATTTCCCCCCATAGGCTGTCAAAAACTAGGGCATTGAATTGCAATTTTTTGCCAACCAGTTTCCCTTCTGACTTATAAACACAAGTGATATTTCATTCTTTTTTATTGGAGTCACTTAAATGTAACATAAACTAAACCCCATGGGCTCTATCAAAGTGATACAAATTTGAAGAATTCAAAGAATATCTATTATTTCCTTAATTCCAGTAACTATTTTCTCCCTATTACACTGTATGACTTCTTTCATAAGAAATTATCATTATTTAGCCACAAAGAACTTGAGGGACTTCTCTGGTAGTCCACTAGTTAAGAATCTTGCTTATCAGTGCAGGAAATATATGGGCTCAATCCCTAGTGTCAGAAGATTCCACATCCTGTGGGGCAACTCAGTCTGTGTGCCACAACTACTGAAGCCTATGACCCCTAGAGCCTGTGTTCTGCAAGAGAAACCACTGTAATGAGAAGCCTGCACATTGAAACTAGAGAGTAGTCCCCACTCACCACAACTGGAGGAAGTCTACACACAGCAATGAAGACCCAACACAGCCAAAAACAAATAAAAGTAAAAAAAAAAAAAAAACTACTTGTAGAACATGTCACTATATGATCCCCACATATTCTGTAATCTAAAGACTGCCTTGATTCTAAAACTGAAGTATGATGATGCAAAAAATAACAAAAAACAGAAGCAAAAAAAAAAAAAAAAAGCAATCCTCGGTCAAGGGGATAGATCAAGACTCCTAAATATCACATTTTTAAGCAGGCCCATTGATACCTGAGGGGTAGTAATTTGCCACCATATTATAACTTTCACTAAATTGAAGTCCAAAAAGATTTATAAGCAATCAAAAAAGAATTTATTGATCTCCTGCATTATGTAGCTGTGTCTCACATGCTTAGCTGTAAATGCTGGTGTTAGTTACCATCTTTACAACGCAGAAAGAAAACTGTAAATTTTCTTAAGTCTCAATGCCCTCATATGCAGAATATTGAAATGCTGATTTCTTCCTTAAAGTAACACTGTGAAGATAAAATTAGATAATTCCGTGAAGTCATTGTCTGGATATATTTCTTTTTCTTATCTGATCTCAAGTACAAGTACTTGGTAGAGTTATGGTAGGGAAGGTTGTTAAATAGTCTGGGTGACTACTCTGAATTGAATGTTTGTGTCCTTTTGGAATCCTTATGATGAAGTCTTAATGCCTAATGTGATTGTCTTTAGTGGTGGAGGAATCTGGGAGGTAATCAGGTTTGGATGAGGTCATGTGGCTCAAGGCCCCATAGTGAAACTGAAGCCCTTAAAAGGGGATAAAGAGCCCTGAGCCCTCTCTCTTCACCATGTGAGGAAACCAGGAAGAAAGCTTGAAATATATACATATAGATAGATAGATTTTTTTTTTATCTAGAAAGATACAACCTACCCAAACTAGGTTGTATCGTTCTAGAAAAAACATTCAGTTTTGGAAGGCTGTATCTTTCTAGAAAAAAAAAAAAAATTATATATATATATATGTATATATAACTGAATCATTTGCTGTACAGCAGAAATTAACACAACATTGTAAATCAACACTACTTCAAAAAATAAATTTTAAAAAAGTCAACTTGATTCTGGAGAAAGACTAATAAATAATCACCATGTGTGCTGACTTTATAATCTAATCATCACATTAAATGTGATTCCATCAGTTGGGTTCAGTCACTCAGACGAGTCCCACTCTTTGCAACCCCATGAATCACAGCACGCCAGGCCTCCCTGTCCATCACCAACTCCCGGGGAGTTCACCCAGACTCTTACCCATCACTCTGGTGATGTTCACCCATCACTCTGGTGATGCCATCCAGCCATCTCATCATCTGTCATCCCTTTCTCCTCATGCCCCCAATCCTTCCCAGCATCAGAGTCTTTTCCAATGAGTCAACTCTTCACATGAAGTGGCCAAAGTACTGGAGTTTCAGCTTTGGCACCATTCCTTCCAAAGAACACCCAGGACTAATATCCTTTAGAATGGACTTGTTGGATCTCCTTGCAGTCCAAGGGACTCTCAAGAGTCTTCTCCAACACCACAGTTCAAAAGCAACAATTCATCTGGACTCAGCCTTCTTCACAGTCCAACTCTCACATCCATACATGACCACTGGAAAAACCATAGCCTTGACTAGACGAACCTTTGTTGGCAAAGTAATGTCTCTGCTTTTGAATATGCTATCTAGGTTGGTCATAACTTTCCTTCCAAGGAGTAAGCATCTTTTAACTTCATGGCTGCAGTCACCATCTGCAGTCATTTTGGAGCCCCTCAAAATAAAGTCTGACACTGTTTCCACTGTTTTCCCATTTATTTCCCATGAAGTGATGGGACTGGATGCCATGATCTTTGTTTTCTGAATGTTGAGCTTTAAGCCAACTTTTTCACTCTCCTCTTTCACTTTCATCAAGAGGCTTTTTTAGTTCCTCTTCACTTTCTGCCATAAGGGTAGTGTAATTTGCATATCTGAGGTGATTGATATTTCTCCCAGCAATCTTGATTCCAGCATGTGCTTCTTCCAGCCCAGCATTTCTCATGATGTACTCTGCATAGAAGTTAAATAAGCAGGGTGACAATATACAGCCTTGATGGACTCCTTTTCCTATTTGGAACCAGTCTGTTGTTCAATGCCCAGTTCTAACTGTTGCTTCCTGACCTGCATATAGGTTTCTCAAGAGGCAGGTCAGGTGATCTAGTATTCCCATCTCTTTCAGAATTTTCCATAGTTTATTGTGATCTGCACAGTCAAAGGCTTTGGCATTGTCAATAAAGCAGAAATAGATGCTTTTCTGGAACTCTCTTGCTTTTTACATGATTCAGAGGATGTTGGCCACTTGGTCTCTGGTTCCTCTGCCTTTTCTAAAACCAGCTTGAACATCAGGAAGTTCATCAGCAAGTTCACATATTGCTAAAGCCTGGCTTGGAGAATTTTGAGCATTACTTTATTAGCGTGTGAGATGAGTGCAATTGTGTGGTAGTTTGAGCATTCTTTGGCATTGCCTTTCTTTGGGATTGGAATGAAAACTGACCTTTTCCAGTCCTGTGGCCACTGCTGAGTTTTCCAAATTTGCTGGCATATAGAGTTCAGCCCTTTCACAGCATCATCTTTCAAGATTTGAAATAGTTCAACTGGAATTCCATCACCTCCACTAGCTTTGTTCATAGTGATTCTTTCCAAGGCCCACTTGACTTCACATTCCAGGATGTCTGGCTCTAGGTGAGTGATCACACCATCATGATCATCTTGGTTGTGAAGATCTTTTTTGTACAGTTCTTCTGTGTATTCTTGCCACCTCTTCTTAATATCTTCTGCAACTATTAGGTCCATACCATTTCTGTCCTTTATTGAGTCCATCTTTGCATGAAATGTTCCCTTGATATCTCTAATTTTCTTGGAGAGATCTCTAGTCTTTCCCATTCTGTTGTTTTCTTCTATTTCTTTGCATTCATCACTGAGGAAGGCTTTCTTATCTCTCCTTGCTATTCCTTGGAACCCAGCATCCAGATACTTATATCTTTCCTTTTCTCTGCTTTTTGCTTCTCTTCTTTTCACAGCTATTTGTAAGGCCTCCCCAGACAGCAATTTTGCTTTTTTGCATTTCTTTTCCATGTGATTCCATAGGAACTATGTAAAAATCTCTCTCCTTGTGCTGGGCATACACATGTTAATATCTCTTCTGCTCTCTTGCCTTTACTATAATTGGATTTCTTATCTTATATTAGGTCCAGAGGAGGATACAAAGAAAGTTTAGAGGTTTCCTCTAAAATTAAAAATACAACTACCAGGGAAGTCCCTGCTGGTCCAGTAGTTAAGACTCCACACTTCCACTGCAAGGAGCACAGTTTCAATCACTGGTCAGGGAATTCAGATCCCCCATGCCATGTGGACAAAAAACAAAAACAAAACAAACCAGCATTACCATATGATCCAGCAATTCACTTTGGGATATTTATCAAAAATATTAAAAAAATAAAAGCACAAACTAAAAAGTTATATGCACCCCCATACACACATTCATGGCAACATTATTTACAACACCCAAGATAAGGAAACAATCTGAGTCCATCTATGGATGAATAGATTTTAAAATGGATATATATGTATAGAAAGAGAGAGAGATGTACATAGCTACATAATGGATTATTATTCAGCCATAAAAAGAATGAAATCTGGCCATTTGCAACAACCTAGATAGTCCTCTAGGGCATTATGCTAAGTGAAATAAATCAGACAGAGAAAGGCAAATATTATATGATCTCAAATGCAGAATCTAAAATAAAACAAAACACCAAGATCTTAGATACAGAGAACAGATCAGTGATTGCCAGAGGTAAGGGGTGGAAAGGGGGAGAAATGTGTGAAGGAAGCCAAAAGGTAAAAAGGAAAAAAAATGCAGTTGAAGTAAAGCTATCACAGAAATTCTGAATTATGTTCAAAATGCCAAGTCTTTTCTATATATGTTTATATTTTTAAAGTATAAAAAAATTGCCTTCAAGAATTGGTCTTCATAAAACAGAACAATTTGTGAGAATACAAAATTATGTGCTAAACTGAGTAGTACAGATATGGAAGCATTTTCAATTTCTGGCTTTGCAATGCATTATGAATAAAATATTCTGTCTCACTGCTTTACATTTTATAGAAATATTTTTAAAAGATGGTGGGTTTCACAGTGCAATTTCAAAATCAGATCAAGGATGCTATTTTATAATAGAACAGATTTTAGAGATAAGCAGACCTGAGATTGAGTTTATTCATTTAACCTTCCTGAGATTGTTATAGTAGAGGTTATAAATATCTACTCATGGAATATCAGGAGGACTAACTGAGATGCACCCAGCATTGTGCCAAACACAAAACAAATAATAAATAACCATTATTGTTGTTACCATAATTTGTGCCTATCAGTCTGATTTGACATTCAAATAGTCTCTTCCACAGAGGCAATAAGGACCATATAAATATAATAACTTGAGATTTTGTGATGAAATAGATCTGCTTTGGTACACACACACACACACACACACATATCTCTTCTCAGCACAGTTGGCTACAGACCCGACAGCTTGTGGATGGAGATGTTGGAAGTTGCCATCTGCAGTCGACACTCAGTCACAGGAAGGAATGTTCCCTACCCAATGGCATTCTGCTTCATTCTCTCCTCCACCCCCACCCCCACCCCCTCCTCCACGCACATAATTTGCATGAGTAGGTGGTATCAACCCCTTAATCAAGTGTGACTCATTTCCTCCCCAATATATGAATCAAAAAAGAATAGAACATGACCAGACCCCCAGGGATTAGCCAGGTAGCAGCATTCTTCCAAGAAGTCAACATTCACTTGGCTTGTGGAGAAGAAATTTTCTGTTTAATGGGACCATTCTGTCACTCTTTCAGAAACTGTCATGGAAGCTGCTAATGACAGAATGTCAGAAGAATTTTAACCATTGAAGCAAAACAAGTCAATGAAAAGGGAAGAACCAAACGTCACAAAAGGTCTCTTTTTTTTCTGAAGGGTCTTCAACTCAGCTATTTAAAAATGTGACCCTCTCTCTCAGTGGTCTCTTCTCCCAGTTTTTTCTTGTCTGGGTGTGATTTCTGTCTTTGCTAGCAAGCCAGAAATAGCCTCTTTCCTCTGATGTGTGCATGTGTTTGTGGGAGTGGATAGAGAAAAGAGAGAAGAAAAAAGCAAATGGAGCCAGATGGGGGAGGCATCTCCTATGAATCCCCAGGTTTGCAAGGGTGCACAGGCCCACTCAAGCCTGAGCTGTCCACACTGGTCTCCCTGCATCCTCTGGCCATCTCTCTCATGAGTTGTGAACAGAATTTCCACTCTTCTCTACAGGCGAGTAGGAGGCTGTTTGGGCTAGAATCAAATAGATGGAGTCACTGTTGCAATGTACGACACCTACTATAAATTCTTGGGTGATTGTTAGCTTCAGAATAGCTCTTGATATTTTATCAATTTATTCACTGAGGAAGGAGAAGTATCATCAAGAAAACACATGGGATCTTGACAAATTTCTTCCTTCATTGCCTGCCCATGCTGAAAGTGCCATCTTTTGAAAATGTTTGCAGGTTTTAGTACATGAAAATGCTCATCTGTACCTTCCGCTGGGGCCTTTTCCTCTTCACCCCCCTTCCATTTTAAGTTTGATTTCTTCTTCTAGAGTTAGGTATAATTCACAGAACAGTGTTTACAAAGGTGAGTTTCTTTCAAGTCAGCCACAGCTCACTTAGTCCAGGGGCCAACTTGAACATGGGTAAGGAAGTCTGTAGGTGTCCCTAGGAGAGGAGGCAAGAGCTTAGCTACAACTTAAAAAGATGTGTCCCTGAGATAACTTACCCCCCATCACTGATGTCTGTGTCAGCTGCTGATTTAGAATTAGATTCCACTCCAAGTGTTCACACTTGTGGGGGTGGAGAAAGGGATTGGGCAGCCAAGAGTTATTTGAATGATTCAGCTACAGCCATGAAACTGTGCTAGGTGGTTACCAAGCAACAGTCTCAAAAGCCTTCTGGCAGCTCTCTTTAGGATCTCTCTCCTCTTTGCAGTCAACCCTTCTTTGCTTAGCATGTACTTTCTGCCTATAATTTCTATCCCCCTTTGCTCTTGCTGAATTTTTATTCACTTTTCATGACTTTCCAAGTGCCATCCTTTCTCTGAAGCTCTTCACTGCTCTGACACTTGCCCTGCAGAAAGAATAATGGGGTGGAAATTAATCTAATTGGCCCAGATCATCTTTTTGAGCCACAAAAGCACCCAAGTCAGAGGTCACCAGCCCTTACTCACTTTGGTTTATATGTCCACTATTTTTCTATGTAAGGTTAAGACTATGGTACCAACATGCAATGAAACATGGACATTTAGGGAATGGGTCTGTTTTATAAAGGATGAAAAATATCCCATAGAAAAGGCAATATAAAATCTCTTCTCCCTAACATTTCTCAAACCTGTGCTGTATTCCCAGGGCCAAGCTGCCTCCTGACTGGCAGATAAGGAAAATATACTTCAAATCAAGAAATTCTGGGCTTTCCTGGTGGCTCAGCCAATAAAGAATCTGCCTGCAATGCAGGAGACCCAGGTTCGATCCCTGGGTTGGGAAGATCCCCTGGAAAAGGGAAAGGCTACCCACTCCAGTATTCTTCCCTGGAGAATTCCATGAGAGAGGAGCATGACAGGCTACAGTCTGGGGTCACAAGGAGTCAGACATGACTGAGCAACTAACACTTTCACTTTCAATAAATTTTATAGAGAAGTATATGACAAAATATGACAACACGTATGACCAAAAATAAACCAATAAATGCAACTAATGGAAAGTTAGGGCTTGTCTATAGTCTATCACTTCTAATGAAAAATGTTTCCATTCGAGTTTCATTATGTATCTTTGTATGAAGATTAACATACATCTGCTCATTTTGAGTGGGTGTCAGACACGACTGAAGCGACTTAGCAGCAGCAGCATGATCTCTGGAGTTCAAAGGACTAGGTTTTAGTACCACTTCTGCTATTGTTTACTATAAAGCTTTGGCAGAACTATTTTATCATTTTAAACTTCCTTTATCAGTACAATGAAAATATGAATACCAGTTAACATTTATTAAGCATTACTATGTACTGAGCATTGTGTTATATAAACTTTACTTATGCTAGTTCATTTAATACTCACAAATACCACGTGTTTAGCCCCAGTTTATAGATAGAGAATATCATTATAACAATTGCATTTATTACAAACATTGATTGAAGGGCCTTAGGAAATGGCAACACACTCCAGTATTCTTGCCTGGAGAATCCCATGGAAAGAGGAGCCTGGTAGGCTACAGCACACCGGGTCGCAAAGAGTCAGACACGACTGAGCTACTTCACTTTCACTTTATACTTGAGGTAGCTACTATTATAATCCTTTATTAACAGATTAGGCACCGAGATACTAAGAGGGTAATCAGATCAGATCAGTCGCTCAGTCATGTCCGACTCTTTGCGACCCCATGAACTGCAGCACGCCAGGCCTCCCTATCCATCACCAGCTCTCGGAGGTCACTCAGACTCACATTCATCTCATCCTCCGTCGTCCCCTTCTCCTCCTGCCCTCAATCCCTCCCAGCATCAGAGTCTTCTCCAATGAGTCAACTCTTTGCATGAGGTGGCCAAAATACTGGAGTTTCAGCTTTAGCATCATTCCTTCCAAAGAAATCCCAGGGCTGATCGCCTTCAGAATGGACCAGTTGGATCTCCTTGCAATCCAAGGGACTCTCAAGAGTCTTCTCCAACACCAACCCAGGATGGGCAGGTCATGGTGGAGAGATCTGACAGGGTGTGGTCCACTGGAGAAGGGAATGGCAAACCACTTCAGTATTCTTGCCTTGAGAACCCCATGAACAGTATGAAAAGGGTAATAGTCTGTTCAAATTCATATAGCTTTTAAGTACAGAGCTAGATTCCAACACCAGTCTCTCTCTAAAGCTTGTGCTGTGAACCAGAATGCACCACTGATCTAAATATTTCTGCTGTGGAGCTACCACATGTGTTTCTTGGGAGGAACCAATGAGATTTTAAAAATGAAAAGGTTTGGATGCTGTAAATCTCTATAACAGCAATGGAAAATGAGTGGCATCTATGTCACCACTCCTCCTCTGTCTACCAAAGAAATTGCTAATTGCAGGTGGCAGCAAAATATAGCCCTGCAGTGGGCCAAATTTTGCTACCTATTATATAAATAAAGTTTTATTGGAATACAACCATGCTCATTGCTTTCTGTATTACCTTGGCTGCTTTTGGTCTGTGATGGAAGAGTCGAGGGGTTGCAACGCAGATCATATGGCCTTCAAACCTAAAATACTTACTATTTGGCCCTGTACCCATCCCCACCCCCCAAAATGGCCAACCCCTGTATTGCAGCACAATTTTCTACCAACCAATAAACAGTTTGAAGTGTTATCAACCAATTGCTCCTATCACCCACTAGGATTGATTGATTGTTAGGTATCTGATGATTTAAAAAATCATTTATCATTACTACTAAATCAAATAGAGAAACCAAATCATTAATAAATCAGTGGACTCAAGTTAGGTCACATTTGGGAAGTCAGCTTCCTTGTTTCTTGGGCTTTTCTTAAACTTTGTGTGGAAAGCTCTTTTCTTTAACCATTGGAATCACCCAGTTAAAGAGTATTTCTAACCTAGGGTTGGGGTGGGCAGATTAGGGATTACTTGTAAGCCACATCCTCATTCCATTTTTTTCAGGAGATCCTTCTGTATGTGGCCTCTGTAGACTTCAATATCACACTATGACTAAATCTGCCCCCTAATGAACCAAGTCTGATTGACCAAATATCTAAAACAAAAAGAAAAATGCAGATAAGAAAGGACTATCTGAAAACCTTCAGGGAAAGCACTGTAGAGAGAATGAAGGGGATGGGGTTGGCTAAGTTGCCCATTCTGGTACATTCAGAAATCCTATTTCAAGCAAACTTCAAATCTCATTATCTTTTCCCCAAAAGCCAAGCACAAAAATGACCACAGCACAACTATCTTAACCTTGGGAAGGACAATTTTTAAAGTGCCTGACTTCAGTCATGTACAGAGTGACCTGAAGAGCAGCAATGTAGCCTATATACAGCAATCCCCAGTAGCTTATCTTAAGGGAATATTGTGCATGCAGATTTCCAAGACACCCACACCTCAGAGATAATGCCAGTGACTTAATCAAATACTTTTCTGCCTGCACAACTGTGATACCTAAAGCTGCTAGGAACATCATTTTTAGACATCCGTGGGAGGGATTCTTTTGTAATTCTGCATTTCTTTAACTCCCACCACATGTCTAGGCTTGCCTTCCAAAGACACACACTGCCACCTTTTCAGAGCATTCTTTGTCTTTTTTTTTTTTTTTTAAGCCATGGACTTAGTAGCCTTCCTAGGGTTGCTTGCAGCAAATGCTAAAATAGCAAGTATGATTTCACTGGCAGTACATGAACTGACCTGAAAGCAAATCCCATTGGATCCTCTAGAACTGTGTCTGTCATCCCTCCTTCCCTTCAATCTGCTTTTGTTCTTACCTCCTCAGGCACCATTCCACTTTCCTAAAACATCCAACGAGAACAAAGTATCAGTTAACTCTGACACCTTTAACAGGACAGCTATACAAGTAACGGAGAAGGCAATGGCACCCCACTCCAGTACTCTTGCCTGGAAAATCCCACGGACGGAGGAGCCTGGTAGGCTGTAGTCCATGGGGTCGCTGAGAGTCGGACATGACTGAGCGATTTCACTTTCTCTTTTCTCTTTCATGCATTGGAGAAGGAAATGGCAACCCACTCCAGTGTTCTTGCCTGGAGAATCCCAGGGACGGGGAAGCCTGGTGGGCTGCCGTCTATGGGGTTGCACAGAGTCGGACACGACTGAAGTGACTTAGCATACAAGTAAAATCCTAAGACAATGCTGGTGAACAAGGCATAGAGCCAATGTTCTGAAAGCCCATCTCTGATGGGTGAGCAAGATTAATAAATAGAACATGCAAAAGAGTGGACTAAATTCTGTGACAAGAGTAAACACAAGAGAATATGAAATCACACGGAGTAGAGCAGGTATCACAGTAGGCTTCCAAGAATATATATTTCAGCTGAGGTAGAGCCCATGATGAGCAAGCCTGGTGGCTCAGTGGTAAAGCATCCACCTGCCAATGCAGGAGATGAGGGTTCAATCCCTAGATCAGGAGAAGGAAATGGCAAACCATTCCAGTATTTTTTCTTGCCTGGAAAATGCCACGGACAAAGAAGCCTGGTGGCATATAGTCCATGAGGTTGCAAGAATCAGACCTGACTTAGCTATTAAACAACAACAGGAAACATCAATGAGATTTAGCCAAGAAAAGACAGTGGAGAGAAAACTGTTCCAGCCACAAGAAGCAGCATGTACAGAGACCTGGAAGAGACAGAAAACATTTGGAAACTGCAGGAAGGCTCGTAGAACTAGTTAAATAATTAAGCTTATAAGCTCATTCATCAGAAAGATCTGAATTTCAATTCTACAACTTGGGGCAGATTATTTAAACTTTCTATGCCTCAGTTTCCTCATCTATAAAATGGAGATGATAAACAGCACATAATAAGCTCTCAAATCCCATCAGTGATTATTACACTAGCATTTTATTACTTTATTATAATTCATTATTTTTAGCATTATTTTTTATTATTTTTAATATTAAAGTATTACCTTTTATTATTAAGCCTCAATTTAAGTCTCAACTGAAGAAAACTGAGAATAACGACACTTTACCTTCCTGGGTTTTAACAGATTAAAATTATGCATGGTTTCATATAAAAAATAAATTCCTGTTTAAACTCTGTTAGGAATGTTTTACCTGCAAATAAGGGAAGAACTTCTGATAAAGTCAATATAAAACAATAAAATTAAACTTTAAGGGGGTTTTCTCACACAAAAAGAAACCTAGAACTTCCCTGGAGGTCCAACAGTTAAGAATCTGCCTGTCACTGTAAGGGAAACAGGTTCAATCCATATTCCACATACCCAAGGGCAAATAAGCCCTCAAGAGCCACATTCGGGGAAGGCAATGGCACCCCACCCCAGTACTTTTGCCTGGAAAATCCCATGGACGGAGGAGCCTGGTAGGCTCCAGTCCATGGGGTCGCTGAGAGTCGGACACGACTGAGCGACTTCCCTTTCACTTTTCACTTTCATGCATTGGAGAAGGAAATGGCAACCCACTCCAGTGTTCTTGCCTGGAGAATCCCAGAGACAGGGGAGCCTGGTGAGCTTCCGTCTGTGGGGTCGCACAGAGTCGGACACGACTGAAGCGACTTAGCAGCAGTAGCAGCAGAGCCACATTACTGAGCCCGTTGGCCCTAGAGCCTGTGCTCTGCAACAAGAAAAGCTACTGCAATGAGAAGCTGTTGCACCACAGTGAAGAGAAGCCCTGCTGCTGCTGCTGCTGCTAAGTCTCTTCAGTCGTGTCCAACTCTGTGCGACCCCATAGATGGCAGCCCACCAGGCTCCACTGTCCCTGGGGTTCTCCAGGCAAGAACACTGGAGTGGGTTGCCATTTCCTTCTCCAATGCATGAAAGTGAAAAGTCAAAGTGAAGTCGCTCAGCCGTGTCCAACTCTAGCGACCCCATGGACTGCAGCCTACCAGTCTCCTCTGTCCATGGGATTTTCCAGGCAAGAGTACTGGAGTGCGGTGCCATTGCCTTCTCCCAAAGAGAAGCCCTAGCTCTCTGCAACCAGAGAAAGTCCACCTGCAACAACAAAGACCCAACACAGCAAAAAAAAAAAAAAAAGAAACAAGGATATAGGTTCCTGCTGGTGCTGATTGTGTAAATTGATGACATTTGGGCTGGCATTTCTGCAGTTCTCTTGAAATTTCTCTGTGTTTGCTGCTTCCATCACAAATGGTAGCTTTGATTCCTAACAGTAAATTCATATTCAAGTAAGAAAAGCTGGCGAAAGGGTTATGTCCGACACACCCCAGGTTATGTTCCCTTTGAACAGGGAAGTGAAACCTTACCCAGAAACTTTCAGGAGACATTGACCTACACCAGTTAACCAGAACAGCAACATGTGGCTAACTCTGGTTCAAGGGAGGCTGGAAGGTGACCATTCATCTAGGAATATTGCCGCTCAACTCAGAGTTTGTCAGCAAGAAAGGAGAAAATGGATATTAAGTGGACAATCAATACTTTCTGCTATTACTTAATGACTCTTCCATGTGCCAAGCTCTGTGTAGAGTGCTTTTATGAGTTATTTTATTTACTCTTCACATTTCACACAATGATGCACTTATTACTACTGGTGTTATTTAATGGATAAGGAGATGGAGACACAGACAAAGAGTAATTTGGGCCTCATCACACATTGCGTTCTCCAGGGGATCTTCCCAACCCAGGGCTTAAACCCAGGTCTCCCACACTGTAGGCAGATTCTTCACTGTCTGAGCCACCAGGGAAGCCCTGACTATTACACACAACTATTAGGTGGTAAAGGTGGGTGCCAAAGCCAGACAAATTGACTCCAGGCCATGGAGCCAAAAAGAAAGAAATTATTCACAGGGCCTCTCCAAAATGAACTCACAACTTTGAGCTACTATTGTGGTTGAAATATAGTGTGAGAAACCACAAGCTTTCGCGTTCCTCTAAACGTCCATCCCACAACTCTGGCACCCAGCTTTTTACCAGTACCTGCGTTGAGCACCGTGTCATCTCACATACTCCCTCCTCTCTCACCATGCTTGCCCTTGTGCTTCTTGAGTTAAGGGGCATATTCTAAATTTCTTTAAGTCCACCTCTCCATCAACAACTTGCCCTCAACAAACCCAAAAGAATGCTGCTAATCAAATAAAATCAACCAGAGTTTGTTTTTAAACTCAAAAGCTCTTTCTGCTTCCCTAGGCATAGAGTCTGTCCCTTAGCAGCCTCAAAGTGGTGGTACTGGGGGTAGAGGAATCATGGACTGGGGATGCATGGTAGAGACAGACTTCAAATATCCCAGCTTTTCTCAAATAAAGTAGCATCTTTAACTTTTCTCTGTTTCTTCTCTTCTTAGCTCCTCTCAATTCTGATTTGAGGAAATCAGAACAGTTCTGTATTTCTTGTTAGGAATAGCATAAAAGAGTAATGTGGCATCAGTGTCTTGACCTAAGACCTATAGGTCTAGGGATGTGTATCTTCATCAAATATCAGTAATTTAAGGTCTATTTAATGAGCAAGCATGTACCTAGACCTAATATAGATCCAGCTGTTAGTCCACTCAAGTAGCTAAAAAAAGGAGACAAAAGCAATTTCTATGCCTCTTTCATTAGACTTTATGCATGAGAATAATTAGAGCTTGATCAGTGTCATGTAGTTGATGTTATTTGTTTGTTGAAAGTTCCCTGTGTTTCTGCAGAGATCCAGCCAGCATTACCCCTTTGCATTGGAACCTGGTGGTTATGTCTTACTCTTAGGTCTTGCCCTTCTCTCTCCACAGCTAGAGCTGCTATTCTGAAATAGCTACCTGCTGGCTCCTTACTGTCCTACCCACTGTTCTCTGTCAGAGCCTGCATGCTCCCCAGTTCTGAGTAACCTTTGGTTACAATGTAGAAGTTATGACAATTCCAGTCATGTGGTTTTTGCACTGTCGGTGAGCTTGATCAGAGGGATCAGTTGGACGCTTCTCCTGCTCTGAGTAATCAGATCAGTACATCAGCCTGTGATGTCTGAAGGAGTCAGAGCCTTCTGGGTCTGCTAGGTAAGAAAGCAAAGTCATTCCTATTGTCCTCGGTGATCTCTTCATGAAAAGCCTTACCTGCCAACAACCAAAGAAGAATGGGTGAGCGACAAACTGGCTGGAGCCCTTAAGCCTGGTGCATAGGGCTGAACAGGATGAGAAGAGTCTGAGGAGGGGAAGGATAACTCCAATTTTACTGCTAAGCAGAATGCTTTTCAGCCTAAAGATTTTTGTTTTCAACAATCTGCCTTGGCCATTTGAATTTCAGACTGTATGTTTTATCTACAGTGATCTCAGCCTCTGCCTAATTCGCCATGGTTTGTCTGAGGTTTTCTTCTTAGAGGTCATGACTGCACTCCAATTTCCTTCACCAAGTAGCTGGTGCATGAGACAAATATGACCACATTCTCCATTAGGATTAAAAGCCCACAGCTGGGATTCATAAGGATATTTTAAACACTAAGTGTTTAACGCAGTCACACTCACATAGCCATTGTACCATGGAGAATAGGAGAGGGTAAGGAGGAGACAGAATTTCCATTTGTGTTAGAAAAACAGTATACGCACTTAGGAAGTTGCAATTCCAGTTTGTACTGAAGCACAGTGTATATTAGAAAGCATACTTGAAAGAAAAGCCACAGTTATTTGTTTTACATAATAATGGATTCAGAGAAGTTTTCAAAACAGGAAAATTGGTTGATTCATCAAAGTTTATTTCAGGATCTTTTGATAGGCCAGAAGACTCCAAACCAACTCTAAATGTCCTACATGATTTCCAAAGAATGTCTCAATATGTCAATTTTCTTCCACTTTGGAAGAAAGAAAAACAAAATAGCTGAAATTTGCTCAGAGCCAGAGGAAAATATTATCTCTTTTTTGCAAAGTAATAGGCCAGCATTAAGTACGTTCCTTTAAAAAAAAAATTTTTTTTTTGTTTCTTTCTCTGCACTGTAAGGAAAACTGTGTTTTTCCTCACAATTGGGCAGCATTTCAACAACAAAAAAGCTTTCCACTGAGATTAAAGATCGTTCCAGACATCTAATTTCTCAGGGCACAGATATCCTGCAGCCAAAAATGAGATGAACTCTGGGATCAGGAAGAAAGCTTTCCAAAGCCCCAGTCTGTAGTTGAGTTGACTTGCCCAGCGTGAAATATTTGGATGATCCAATCATTTTAAAATAACAAATGCTCTCTTAAAGAGAAGGTAACCTTTAATATCATTAGAGGCCCCAGTGTTGCTCTGATTGTTACACTCTTTTCTTTTCTTCTTATCTATAATCTGATAACCAGTGGGAAGCCAGGAGAACAAAGCCATCTCAGACACTGTACATCAATCAAGAAATCAGTTGTACTACAATGACAGCTCAGCTGGTGGTTCTGAAGGTTTATGCCATGAGCCAGCATAAAATGTAATCATCTCAGGAGTCAGGGCATATTATAGAATAGCAAGAAGCCTTGCTTTAGTGCTTGAGAAGATCAGCAGGGAAATGATGGGAGCACAGATAAAAGTCTTCACCATATTAAAATGGTTTTAATAAACAATTCAGGATAAAGGAGAGCCTTATGTCACATTTTCATGAGTAGCATGGCCCTGAAGGGCAGCATGCAGAAATTTAGAACAAAGAGTAGCAGGCATGTTCCTTGAACACCATTTGTACACCCTCTCTAGTATAAAATCTGGCTGCTGCTGCTGCTAAGTCGTTTCAGTCGTGTCCAACTCTGTGTGACCCCACAGACGGCAGCCCACTAGGCTCCTCTGTCCCTGGGATTCTCCAGGCAAGAATACTGGAGTGGGTTGCCATTTCCTTCTCCAATGCATGAAAGTGAAAAGTCAAAGTGAAGTTGCTTAGTCGTGCCCAACTCTTAACAACCCCATGGACTGCAGCCTACCGTGCTCCTCCGTCCATGGGATTTTCCAGGCAAGAGTACTGGAGTGGGTTGCCATTGCCTTCTCCAATAAAATCTGGCTAGCTCCACTGAACTGTGGAATGCCACTACAAGAAAAATGCCTTCTCTTAAAACCCAAAAGGATTTTTTTTTAATATGCATATAATTTTTTCTGTCATTGACAATCCAAAAAGATCATTTCTCTGTTATTGGGCTCACCCCACCAAAAGAATGATGCAGCACTTGAAAGTTCAGAATCCAGCTTATCTGAGTTTACTGTTTGTCATTGATCTTCTGACATTAGCTGGCTGGCTGATGAGAGCAAAACACACTCTGTACTGTGGAGCTAGGTCCACAGTACAGAGGGAGAAAGTTGATTACTTCTCCTTAATCCTCTGAGTTCCACTTACGTAAGAAACTCTAATATCCAGTACTTTCCACTCTGTGAAGTTGTGATATTCTCTTCAATATAATCTAGGAATTGTGGTGTGTTTATCTATCTACAAGTGGGTTTGTTATGTCCATTTTTTGTATACTGAAAACTTTCTGAGATCTCCCTCCCAAGCACTTTTAAATCATTGCCATTGTCAAAATCAATGTCATTATTATTATTATTATTTTTACCAAACACTAACTGTAAGGAAGGGACTGTGCAAAATGGTTTCTATACATTATCTCATTTAATCTTCATAATCACCTTGTGAGAAAGACAGTACAAACCCACAAGATGCAAATTAGAATTTTGGCTTAAAAACATTTATTAACTTGCCCAAGATCAAGCAGTTAGCAAGCACAGGATTGAAGTTCGAACCAGGTCACCTGAACTCAAACATCTTTTATCTATTTTTCTACACTGCTTTCTGAGGCTGAACTTAAACCTCTCTTTTCAACTTCAGTCCATTTCCTTGTTAAGAGTTTCACATTTCAGTGACCACAGTCCCTCATGCAATACGCAGCAAAGAAAAAAAAAACAGTTCACTTTTAGTTTAGGGGGGTTGGGGAAATCCAGTAACTCTGCAACAATCTAAAAATTACCTTATAAATAAAAAGGCTTTGAAAATCTCACCCCCGCACTATGTTCCAATCACACTAAACCACTTGTTATTCTAACTGGGCTCAGCTTTACACTGGCTTTTCTGTTTGCCTCTAATTCCCTTCTTAAAATTTACAAAATGTTCAGCCTTTCCTTATTCGAACATTTAATGTTCATTCTCAACAGCGTATTTATTATCAGTGTTGCTAAGAAGATTTGCTTCCTCCAAAGCCCTCTGTCAAATGCAGGCTTCCTGCATATGTTGATGCCCTACGTTTAGGTTCTTTTGTCTGTGTGTTTAAATGCTGAAGCCAGTTCCCTCAGGACACTCCAAGCTCTTTGGCTCACAGCCTTGTGAACTTACCCCTTTGCTGCAAACAGAAGAGAATTCAACAAATGAAGAATCCTTTGAAGTCCTTTTTATAGTGTGAGCTTAAAACAGTCTTCTTCCTCAATTGAAAAGAGATATAGACACTCTCACAATTTCTATGTTAGATGGTCTGGCTATCTAACTATTTTATGTTGCATTTCCATATCAAAAAAGCATTTTATTGACTCATAACTCTTACATTTGAAGAGGATCTCAGATTTTTTTTTCCATCTTTTTGCACAGAATTATGAGATACTTTAGACACTGTGCGAAGCCTTGACAGAAAAATAAAATAGAATAAAATAACCAAATGTTACTTCTCTTCTACTCAGAAAGTCCTATTAACCCTTGCAAGGCTGGTGTCACCTAATACCTATATAGCTAGCTAGCACTGTGCTTCTACATTAGTGGGGAGCATTTCTGGATAGCTTTGTTTTGTAGAAAACAGCACTAGCAACTGGTACAGATGAAAGAATAGAAACCAGGATTTCTGCAGTCAAGGAAGTATTGCATGTAGCTCTGCTGTAGAAATTCTGACCTTAATGATAGACGATAACACTGTTGACAAGGTTCCAAGCATTGTATTAAGTACCTTACATGCATCTCTCCCTTAATCTTCTCAATAACCCTATAGGGTGAAACAGACATTAGTTTTTGTTCAAATTTGAGGCATTAGGCTAAATGTGCCTGTGTTATTACAACCAGTAAAGGCACAGAGTCCAGGTCTGGAGTCTATGCTCCTGATCACTAAATCATGCTAAAATTTACTAAAGTGCTGCTGAAATGAATCTTTACTGCTTCCAGACAGGGTGGAACACAAGAGTTCATCAGAAAACGACATAATGAGAAAAGAAATAGATTATTTTCTGAAGTGTATTTATTGGTTGCATCCAGTTTATTAATTCAAAAAGCATTCTTTGAAACTACTTAGTATGTACCAAGCAGTATCCTAGATGTAGATGATGTATCAGTGGTAAAAGAAAAAAATCTCTCACATTCTTTGGAAAGGAATCAGACAAAAATGATAAATAGATATTGTACAATGATAGTTTATAGGTACTTTATAATGATAAAATACATAGGTGTTTTATAACGATAATTCTTGGTAAAAAGCCAGCCAACCAACCAACCAGCCAACCAAACAAACAAAAAACCAACAGAAGTAAGAGGAATAGAAAATTTCAGAGTATAAGAGATCAGGGAGGAAAAACTGGAATAAAGAGACAGAAGATATGGTCAGGGACAATGAGGTAAGAGGAAAGCCAGGAGAGTGTGATGTCCAAGAAGCCAAGTGGAAAACAATTTCCAAAAAGGAGGTGCCCTCAGATGTGCTGTTTGATAACAACGGTGAGGTCAAACACCTAATTGGAGTAGTTCAGGAGCAAAGGGAAAGTGAAACTCGCTCAGTCATGTCTGACTCTTTGTGACCCCGTGGACTTTATAGTCCATGGAATTCTCCTGGCTACAATACTGGAGTGGGTAGCCTTTCCATTCTCCAGGGGATCTTCCCAATCCAGGGACTGAACCCAGGTCTCCTGCATTGCCGGGGAATTTTTTTACCAGCTGAGCCTCCTGGGAAGCCCAAGTGAGGCAGACAAATTGGAGGCAGGCTGTTTGCTAAGGCTGCTGTAATAAAACACCAGAGACTGAGCTTCCTTGGTGGCTCAGTGGTAAAAATCTGCCTGCCAGTGTAGGAGACCCGGGTTTGATCCCTGGTCCAGGAAAATCCCACAGGGAGGCCTGGCATGGGGCAATTCATGGGGTGGCAGAGTCGATACAACTGAGCCACTGAACTGAACTGAATTGAACCCTCAGTAAATCTTTAATCCAATTTTCTGCTGATGGGTGGGGCTGTGTTCCCTTCCTGCAGTTTGGCCTGAGGCCATACTATGGTAGGTATAATGGTGACCTCCTTCAAAATGACTGATGCCAGCATGCCATGGCTCCCAGGACTGTTGTATTCATGACTCTGACCCCGTGGCAGGCCTCTGTCAACCCACACATCCACCTGAGACTCCTGGACATTCACAGGCAAGTCTGGATCAGTCTCTTGTGGGATCACTGCTTCTTTATCTGGGTCCTGGTGCTCACAAGGTTTTGTTTGTGCCCTCCAAGAAGTCTGTTTCCTGGTACTGTGGAAGTTCTGTAGTTGAATTCCATTGGCCTTCAAAGTCAAATTCCCTGGGGGTTCTCAGTCCCTTTGCCGGATCCAGATTCTGGCAAATCCGTTGTGGGCCCCAGAAGTTTTGCAAAGGTGTGAGAACTCCTTTGGTATAATTGTTCTCCAATTTGTGGGTCATCTGCTTGGGGGCTCTGTGGTGGGGCTAATGCCAAGCTCCTCCAGGAGGATTTATGCCACATGGCACGCCTCCCAGGTCTGCTGCAGATCTACCCTCTGTCCCTGCAGCAGGTCACTGCTGACCTGTGCCTCTACAGGAAACAGACACTCAGAGGCAAGTCTGGCTCCGTCTCTTATGGGGTCCTTGTGTCCTGATGTGCACAAGGTTTTGTTTGTGTCCTCAGAGAATCTCTGGTGGATATAGAGTTGATTTTAGATGTGATTTCACCTCTCCTAATATCTTGTAAGGGCTTCTCCTTTGCCCTTGGATGCAGTGTATCTTTTTTTGGTGGGATGCAACATTCTGCTGTCAATGGTTGTTCATCAGCTAATTGCAAATTTTGGAATTCTCACAGGAAAAGATGAGCACATGTCCTTCTATTCTACCATCTTGATAAGAACCATAAAGAAGGCTGAGAACTGAAGAATTGATGCTTTTGAACTGTGGTGTTAGAGAAGACTCTTGAGAGTCTCTTGGACTGCTAGGAGATCAAACCACAAACCAGTCAATCCTAAAGGAAATCAGTCCTGAATATTCACTGGAAAGGCTGATACCAAAGCTGAAGTTCCAATACTTTGGCCACCTGATGTGAAGAGCCAACTCACTAGACAAGACCCTGATGCTGGGAGAGATTGAAGGCAGGAGGAGAAGGAGACAACAGAGGATGAGATGGTTGGATAGCATCACTGACTTGATGGATATGAGTTTGAGCAAGCTCTGGGAGATGGTGAAGACCCAGGAAACGTGGTGTGCTACGGTCCATGGAGTCGCAAGATGTTGGACATGACTGAGTAACAAAAGGACTTCTGAACATTTTCAGTAAGTAAAACACCTTTCAGTTTTAAAGGAGGGGACAGATTATGCAGCATTTCTGTGTGTATATAATTATAATTTTCATATATCATATAATGTTCTGGTGTCCATAGCACACCATTTGGTAAATGCTTGTCTGTCTTAATAATAATAATAGCTATTATATATTGATGATCTACTGTGGGTAAAGCCAGTGAGTCTCAATCCCATTGGAAAGTCATTTCCATCTAGTCAATTGCTATTGGCCTTACTGTTGCTGTTGTCACTGTGTTGTTTTATCACTTCAGACATACTAAATCAATATCTCAGTGTGGAACCATGATTGTGATGAATAGCTAAAATTGAGGAGCATCATACTAAGTACTTTCTAAGCATTATTTCATTTAATCGTTTCAACTGCTTAAAGTATAGGTTCTATTAGTATAGTTCAATACATTAACAGTAGTATATGTTTGGCCTTCAGATCAGATCAGATCAGTCGCTCAGTCGTGTCCGACTCTTTGCGACCCCATGAACTGCAGCACGCCAGGCCTCCCTATCCATCACCAGCTCTCGGAGGTCACTCAGACTCACATTCATCGAGTCAGTGATGCCATCCAGCCATCTCATCCTCTGCCGTCCCCTTCTCCTCCTGCCCTCAATCCCTCCCAGCATCAGAGTCTTCTCCAATGAGTCAACTCTTCGCATGAGGTGGCCAAAATACTGGAGTTTCAGCTTGAGCATCATTCCCTCCAAAGAAATTCCAGGATTGATCTCCTTCAGAATGGACTGGTTGGATCTCCTTGCAGTCCAAGGGATTCTTAAGAGTCTTCTCCAACACCACAGTTCAAAAGCATCAATTCTTTGGTGCTCAGCCTTCTTCACAGTCCAGCTCTCACATCCATACATGACCACAGGAAAGACCATAGCCTTGACTAGGCGAACCTTTGTTGGCAAAGTGATGTCTCTGCTTTTGAATATGCTATCTAGGTTGGTCATAACCTTCCTTCCAAGGAGCAAGTGTCTTTTAATTTCATGGCTGCAGTCACCATCTGCAGTGATTTTGGAGCCCAGAAAAATAAAGTCTGACACTGTTTCCACTGTTTCTCCATCTATTTCCCATGAAGTGATGGGACCAGATGCCATGATCTTCATTTTCTGAATGTTGAGCTTTAAGCCAACCCTTTCACTCTCCACTTTCACTTTCATCAAGAGGCTTTTTAGTTCCTCTTCACTTTCTGCCATAAGGGTGGTATCATCTGCATATCTGAGGTTATTGATATTTCTCCTGGCAATCTTGATTCCAGCTTGTGTTTCCTCCAGTCCAGCATTTTCATGATGTATTCTCATCACCAGATGGTCAACACCGAAATCAGATCGATTATATTCTCTGCAGCCAAAGATGGAGAAGCTCTATCCAATCAGCAAAAACAAGACCAGGAGCTGACTGTGGCTCAGACCATGAACTCCTATTGTCAAATTCAGACTGAAATTGAAGAAAGTAGGGAAAACCACTAGACCATTCAGGTATGACCTAAATCAAATCCCTTATGATTATACAGTGGAAGTGAGAAATAGATTTAAGGGCCTAGATCTGATAGATAGAGTGCCTGATGAACTATGGAATGAGGTTCGTGACATTGTACAGGAGACAGGGATCAAGACCATCCCCATGGAAAAGAAATGCAAAAAAGGCAAAATGGCTGTCTGGGGAGGCCTTGCAAATAGCTGCGAAAAGAAGAGAAGTGAAAAGCAAAGGAGAAAAGGAAAGATATAAACATCTGAATGCAGAGTTCCAAAGAATAGCAAGAAGAGATAAGAAAGCCTTCTTCAGCGATCAATGCAAAGAAATAGAAGAAAACAACAGAATGGGAAAGACTAGGGATCTATTCAAGAAAATCAGAGATACCAAAGGAACATTTCATGCAAAGATGGGCTTGATAAAGGACAGAAATGGTATGGACCTAACGAAAGCAGAAGATATTAAGAAGAGGTGGCAAGAATACACAGAAGAACTGTACAAAAAATTGCTTCACGACCCAGATAATCATGACGGTGTGATCACTGACCTAGAGCCAGACATCCTGGAATGTGAAGTCAAGTGGGCCTTAGAAAGCATCACTACGAACAAAGCTAGTGGAGGTGATGGAATTCCAGTGGAGCTATTCCAAATCCTGAAAGATGATGCTGTGAAAGTGCTGCACTCAATATGTCAGCAAATTTGGAAAACTCAGCAGTGGCCACAAGATTGGAAAAGGTCAGTTTTCATCCCAATCCCAAAGAAAGGCAATGCCAAAGAGTGCTCAAACTACCGCACAATTGTACTCATCTCACACGCTAGTAAAGTAATGCTCAAAATTCTCCTAGCCAGGCTTTAGCAATATGTGAACCGTGAACTTCCTGATGTTCAAGCTGGATTTAGAAAAGGCAGAGGAACCAGAGATCAAATTGCCAACATCCGCTGGATCATGGAAAAAGCAAGAGAGTTCCAGAAAAACATCTATTTCTGCTTTATTGACTATGCCAAAGCCTTTGACTGTGTAGATCACAAGAAACTGTGGAAAATTCTGAAAGAGATGGGAATACCAGACCACCTGATCTGCCTCTTAAGAAATCTGTATGCAGGTCAGGAAGCAACAGTTAGAACTGGTCATGGAACAACAGACTGGTTCCAAATAGGAAAAGGAGTACGTCAAGGCTGTATATTGTCACCATGTTTGGCCTTAGAACTACTGATTCTCATGTCCCTCATTTAGGGAAGAAATTTCTCATTATTTGTCCTGTTTTTTCTTACTGTACCTTGACTTTGCTTTACAAACCTTCTTTTCATGGTTCTTCAGGCAGCACAGTCAACCAGAATTAACCTAATAAGATGGGTTTATTTGCTATTTCTGTTAAATATATAATGTTTTATTGGGGCGACCCTATCTATTAAAGTCAAAATTCTGTTGCTCAGAGTAGGTAAAACCAGTAAATAGTCTGTTTGAATATAGTTGCTTTAAATTGTTTCCTCCTGTAAACATTTCACAAATAGCCTGGTAAAGGGAAATTCATTCAAATTATTTTTCTCCTAACATATAGTTGAAATTACCTTAAAAAGAAAGAAATTTTGAATGGTATGGGGAAAGTGGGAGCATAATGGGATATTAAGTTGCCAGATCAGGACTGAACAGTTAAAGTACAGGTGAAGAAAAGGTAGCACCAGAATGAGAAAAACAAGAATGGAAAGAGAGAAGGAGACCAAAACAAATTTGCAAATTTTGAAAATTTGCTGAGAATTCAAATAACTCTAATCCTGTTACTGGAGTTAGACTGCTTTAAAATATGCTTTAAAAATATTATCTCATATGTTAAGATTTACCATTAGCAGACTGCAGGGTCAACTTCTATTTTCCATACCAACTGCCTTATTTGCATAGCAAAATACAAAAAAAAAGTTCAGGACTAATTCTCTCATTGGGTATATTCTATTTTGCACCCAAGTTACTAATGCTCTCCTTCTTTTTAAAAAGCAAATTGCATGAGACTTCAGAAATGAAGTCATGAATTTCTAACATGGTAAATCTTCCCACCTTGAACTGAAGTGTTAACCCCCTGGGAGAAAACTTAAATGTCTTAAGACTCCAAAACACTTGAAGTCTTTTCTTTTTTTCTGAAGTTTTCGCTTCAATTGGCATTTTGAGCTTGAAGAACTCAAATAGCCAGTAGAGGTAAATTATCTATTAATAAATGAAAAACTCAATCTTAAATCAAGAAATAGATGAAAGACCTATAAAGCTAGAATGGGTTGCAAAGAGAAGGCAAGCATTTAAGATTAGATCACATTGTGACAATGAATGAAATCAATAAGAAATCCCCAAAGAAGGTAAAAATAACAGTCCCAAGCAAATTAAGAAAGCCAAGCAGACTAAGCTAACAATAAAGATATCCTACTCATAATTGATGCTCTATTTAAGTACTGTGCCAAGGAGAGGTTTTGCCACATGTTCATCAGTATCAGAGTTATTAAAGGAGTATATTAGTTATTAGGATAAACAAAGACTGTGCTGCAGATCATGCTGTAAAAATCAAAACCCCATAAAATGTATCCTCTAAAAAAAAAAGCATCAACCTGCTAAATGAATAAGAGCTATGATCTTTAATGGGCAAATTGTTAGGGGAAACACTGAAATCACCCATCCTGGCCAGGCACCATAGTAACCATCTGCACAAGTTACTTTATGACTGGAGGAACATGGAACTAACAAGACACCATCAAACAGAAGGATTTGGAAAAGGTCAAAAGGAGACAGGAGATGCCCATCCATAGGTCCTACCAACCTCTCAGAATCCTCACTGAAATCCACCTTGGCTGAGCAATGTGTGACACCAGGAAGGACCCTAAGTCAGAATGACTAGTTAGAGGCCAACCTAAGAACAAATCTCATCACCATAAAACCCAAGGCTGTGAGCCACATGGCAGAACAGTTCTGGTTTCCCTTACCCTCCTGCTCTCCACCTGGGCACTCCCTTCCCAATAAAGTCTCTGGCTTTGTCACCATGTGTGTCTCTTTGGAGAAGGCAATGGCAAGCCACTCCAGTATTCTTGCCTAGAAAATCCCATGGATTGAGGAGCCTGGTAGGCTGCAGTCCATGGGGTCGCTACGAGTCGGAGGCGACTGAGCGACTTCACTTTCACTTTTCACTTTCACACAATGGAGAAGGAAATGGCAACCCACTCCAGTGTTCTTGCCTGAAGAATCCCAGGGACAGCGGAGCCTGGTGGGCTGCCGTCTATGGGGTCGCACAGAGTTGGACACGACTGAAGCGACTTAGCAGCAGTAGCAGCAGCAGTGTCTCTTTGGACAACTCATTTCTGAGTCCTAGACAAGAGCCCAGTCTCAGGTCCTGGAAGGGGTCCTCCTTCCTGCAACAATATGAGCTACTTTTCTAGCAATGAAACTGTCCTCTTTCTTCCAGACTGAAATCAAGAGACTTGATGGTTTTGCTATATTTAATCAGATTGTTGTTTCATGGAGACAATCAATGGTGTCGATAAGAAACAACTGATAACAGGTCAAGACCATCAAAACAATGCACATGGGGTTGAGCTACATTTGTAACCTGAGATGTTTAGATCCTGTTTCAGCACTTTTCTCATCTTGTAAAACTATTTGTGTACAATGCTGGCAGGGTACAAATCATGATAAATCTTTTTCTATTAAATACACTTAGGGTTTCGGGAGTTCATGTTTTCTCACGTGGAAATAGCGTCACTGCTTTCCCCTCCCCTCTTACCCCCCATATTGAATGCAGCATCCTGCCACCCTAGCATTTAACTCTTAATGAAAGATAAATTTTATCAGTATCTCCCTCAGTCAGCAAAAATTCTTAGGCTATGGAACCAAAGAAAGGTACAGCTTTTACAAATGCCTGTCACCATGTTTAGCACAAAGGGACAATTTTCTTAAATAATACTTGTACATTTCTCAGTCTCTGCTATATGGATATTAGGTGAGAGAGGTTTGTAACTAAAGACCGTTAACTATCATTCTTGGTGATCATTTGCATTTATATAGCATATTTCATAAGAGAAAATCAAATAATTGAAATTGTTGTACTAGTAAATACAAGGCAGCAAGTGTCATTACTTCCATGTCTGTGGTGAGAGAGTGAGGGTCTCTGAGAAGCCAAAAAAGGGGCCTCCCAGGGCCTCCCTGAGACTCAAATGGTTCTCATGGAGCATACAGACCTTGAGAGAAGTCCTCCAACACTTTGATGAGGCCATTTCTGATCCTCATGAAATGAAAATTATTTTCCAGAATTGTTTGGAGGCTCTGATTTTCAATTCATTTCAGACAAATCCTGTATTGTAGCCAGTGTCTGAAGGGATACAGCAGTCCTTGTAAATATTTCTCTTCAAATTCTATCAGAGAGGTGGTGCTCCTGGGACTAAGGAATTGGGCATTTTTGATCCATCATGCCTATCAAATTGCAAATCTTTGAAAGATCTTAAAATCATAGTCAAGCCAGATGAAGCATGACATTAAGGTCATATGCCTTAACCCTCCCTAAAATTCCTTTATGGCAGCCTACAAAGAGGATCACTGAATGCCAGCTGTGTGGCCAAACCACCGCTGATTAATGAGAAAAATTTCTGATCAATGAGACAAAGTCTCTCATTTATTCAGCCTCATTTACATAATGCTCTGCAAACTCCACACCTTATAAGGATACTGTGACAAACAGGAACACAGACCCTGGCTTCAGGCAGATTTACCCCCACCTTCTCCCCCAATCTCTGCCATGCTGTTAGGACTCCAATGCAAGCTGAAGCAGAACAAATCTTCCTTCCCTGAGAAACATTTCTGAGATCCCACAAAAGTGTACTAGACCATCTTTTACTTCTGGTGAATACAGTTCAAGCATTTCAACAAAATATTCCCTTGAAAGAAAGAACCATTTTTGTCTGCAACTTAAACTTCTAAATCCAGAGGATTCTCAGCTAAGTCTTTATTTACTTACATAAACTGTCTTTGAATTTGGTGATCACTGTCTGGGTTTATACATACTGTGCAGCACGATGCTCCTTTTCTAGTTTCTTAGTAGGAAAAACACTTGTTTTTTTTTTTTTTCCACTGTCCCAGTCTAGTTCCACAAGCTGACAGACACATAAACACATTTGCTGAAAACCTTGTAAGTGCTTCCTACTCAAGTGTTTCAGGAGATAGTTTCATGGGCTCTCTCTATGCTTCTATTAAAAGATAAACTAAGGTATATTAAAATTTTAAGAGATTATTTGAGCACTGAGTGGTTAGGAGCACTCCACCAACCAGGAGCTGGTGACAAAAGAAGACACAGAAGCTAAGTGAGGAAAGTAATTGGGTAATATTTCTTTATTTGGTAAAATCTAGTTGGCTGTTTGGGATTGGTTGTCCTTAGGTTTTAGTTTCTTAACCTTGAGGCATTTGCAGGTAGAGGCTTTGGTTTACTTACTAGGCTGTTAAGCTAATAGGACCACCTGGGTCTGAAAGCCTTCTTGCTTAATTAATTTAACACTTCTGTTACAAAGACAAGACACCAAATTTTATAAGTGGACAATTAATAAGTACCAAAGCATGTTTCCAAACTTAGGTTATTAGTTCATTTGACCAATAAGAAAGTTGTGCGTTTCTCAAGGTCAAATCTGTTTTAAACAGAGAGATTTCTAATCAAAGCCTCAAATTCACTAAAAACAAAGAAAACAAAAACCTTTGCATTTTCAGGCTATTGACTTTTTTGATTTTTGTCAGAATATTATATCTCAAAAACTAGATGTGAGAATTGGAGTCAGATAAAATGCACACCAAGAGTATGTTTATCCTGTACTTTCCCAGGCATTATTTGGAGGCTCAATGGTCTTTCCAAAACAATCAAGAACAATTCAGTGATTTTTGTTCTGGCTGACTGGCTGGCTGAATTCACTCAGTTGTGTCTAACTCTTTGTGACCCCGTGGACTGTAGCCCACCAGGCTCCTCCATCCATGGGATTCTCCAGGCAAGAATACTAGAGTGGGTTGCCATTTCCTTCTCCAGAGGATCTTCCCGACCCAGGGATCGAACCCAGGTCTCCTGCTACTTCTCTACCAATTACATTAAAATGATGGACACATTCTTATTTCCCCAGGGCAGTGTTTTGTTTGTTTTTCCTAAAGAACTATCAGAACTAAAGATGAGATGAAGAGGCCATAAAGAGGGAGAAAGTCTGACTATTTGGGTTGGAGCGGATAGAATCTCCAGGATTCAGGATTTGGTCTTCAACTTTAGACAATTTAATTTAATTTTTTTTTTTTTTTTTGGCCTATTCAGAGTTGATCAGGGCCTCAGGACTGATCTATTAGACTTTTCACAACATGCCAGTAGGTAAATTAATTTCCTAAATACTAATTTTCAAAAGGGAATATAATTTTGATGACTGGTCTATTAATGTCTAAAAATTTAGGGCACCAACTTGCTGTGTCAGTGTGCATAAGAAATTAAATCACTGGTCAAACTCTGGGTATCAGCATGTGTGGTACAATGAGAACAAGATAAAACAGAGGTAACGGATATGACATTGGGGTTAGAAGTCAGAGCTTTAAATTCTAGCTCTAGCAGTTGCTAGCTGTGAAACTAATTACTTTGTGCCTCAGTTTTTTATTTGCAAAATGGGTGTAACAATTGTACTTAATTCACATGCTGTGAGGAACAAATGAATACAGAACACAGTTCTAAGTAAACACTAAGTACATGAAATCAGAGTAAAAAGGTTTGAATAGTGCAAAAAGCATACTTCATCTAGATCCCCAAAGTCTGATGAATTCTCTGTGATGTTGCAGAATTGACCACTCTGGTGCCAGATAATTGTAGTTTACGAGACCGCATATTCATCTCCTTTGGGTAGCTTTAGCCATTTTCCCAAATTCTTTCCCTTTCTCACCACACCCAATAGCAAACTTCATCTCTCTAGGTCTCATCTCTTCTATCAGACTTCCTCCTACCCTTGTCTTCATGACTGGTTTGAGACGTTGCCAAACTGGGCCCTCTGTCTTCATGGCTCAGATGGTAAAGAATCTGCCTGCGATGCAGGAGACAGGATTCAATCCCTGGGTTGGGAAGATCCCCTGAATAAGGGAATGGCAGCCCACTTTGGTATTCTTGCTTGGAGAATTCCATGGACAGAGGAGCCTGGTGGGCTATAGTTCACAGGGTCACAAAGAGTCAGACATGACTGAATGACTAACACATACACAAGTTCTCTCCACTGTGTATTTTCAAAGCATCACTTAGAGTGAAATTTTTCTAGAGATGGATAGTCTTATTAATGGATGATCTGTATTAGGTTCAATTAGACCTATCTTTAAATAATCACCAGGAAATTAGTCTCAGAGCACATACGTGCGTAAAACCTTCTATGTGCTTACTAGAACTAGAACACTAATTTCACGTGGCCATTGAGTATTAGTTTTCATTGAAATGTTTTGTAAGTGTAAAATGGACACCAGATTTCAAAGACTTTAATATGAGAAAAAAATTAAAATCTTTTATGAAGAAATTTTTATAAAGATTACATGTTAAAATGATCAAATCAGATCAGATCAGATCAGTCATTCAGTCGTGTATGACTCTTTGCGAACCCATGAATCACAGCATGCCATGCCTCCCTGTCCATCATCAAATCCCGGAGTTCACTGAGACTCACATCCATCGAGTCAGTGATGCCATCCAGCCATCTCATCCTCTGTCGTCCCCTTCTCCTCTTGCCCCCAATCCGTACCAACATCAGAGTCTTTTCCAATGAGTCAACTCTTCGCATGAGGTGGCCAAAGTACTGGAGTTTCAGCTTTAGCATCATTCCCTCCAAAGAAATCTCAGGGCTGATCTCCTTCAGAATGGACTGGTTGGATCTCCTTGCAGTCCAAGGGACTCTCAAGAGTCTTCTCCAACACCACAGTTCAAAAGCATCATTCTTCAGCGCTCAGCCTTCTTCACAGTCCAACTTTCACATCCATACATCACCACAGGAAAAACCATAGCCTTGACTAGAGGCACCTTTGTTGGCAATGTCTCTGCTTTTGAATATGCTATCTAGGTTGGTCATAACTTTCCTTCCAAGGAGTAAGCATCTTTTAATTTCATTGCTGCAGTCACCATCTGCAGTGATTTTGGAGCCCAGAAAAATCAAGTCTGACACTCTTTCCACTCTTTCCCCATCTCTTTCCCATGAAGTGAAGGGACCAGATGCCATGATCTTCGTTTTCTGAATGTTGAGTTTTAAGCCAACTTTTTCCACTCTCTTCTTTCACCTTTATCAAGAGGCTTTTTAGTTCCTCTTCACTTTCTGCCATAAGGGTGGTGTCATCTGCATATCTGAGGTGATTGATATTTCTCCCAGCAATCTTGATTCCAGCATGTGCTTCTTCCAGCCCAGCGTTTCTCATGATGTACTCTGCATAGAAGTTAAATAAGTAGGGCGACAATATACAGCCTTGACATACTTCTTTTCCTATTTGGAACCAGTCTGTTGTTCAATGTCCAGTTCTAACTGTTGCTTCCTGACCTGCATACAGGTTTCTCAAGAGGCAGGTCAGGTAGTCTGGTATTCCCATCTCTTTCAGAATTTTCCACAGTTTATTGGGATCCACACGGTCAAAGGCTTTGGCATAGTCAATAAAACAGAAATAGATATTTTTCTGGAACTCTCTAGCTTTTTCCATGATCCAGCGGATGTTGGCAATTTGATCTCTGGTTCCTCTGCCTTTTCTTTTTTTTTTTTTTTAATCTCTTTTATTGATTATCAGAAACATTACAAACATCTAGTATGAACAAATTGTAACATGATAGTGTTTAGTTTGAACAATTAATACATTTCAGATATAATATTATACATATTTCAATGCTATTCTCCCCAATCATCCCACCCTCTCCCTGTCCCAGAGTCCAAAAGTCTGGTCTATACATCAGTGTCTCTTTTGTTGTCTCGTAAATAGGGTTATTTTTACCCTCTTTCTAAATTCCATATATATGTGTTAGTATACTGTATTTGTGCTTTTGTTTCTGGCTTACTTCACTCTGTATAATAGGCTCCAGTTCCATCCACCTCCTTAGAACTGATTCAAATGTATTCTTTTTAATGGCTGAGTAATACTCCATTGTGTATATGTACCACAGCTTGTTTATCCATTCATCTGTGGATGGACATCTAGGTTGCTTCCACGTTCTGGCTATTGCAAACAGTGCTGCTATGAACATTGGGGTACACGTGTCTCTTTCAATTCTGGTTTTCTCAGTGTATATGCCCAGCAGTGGGATTGCTGGGTCATAAGGCAGTTCTATTCCCAGTTTTTTGAGGAATCTCCATACTGTTCTCCATAGTGGCTGTACTAGTTTGCATTCCCACCAACAGTGCAAGAGGGTTCCCTTCTCTCCGCACCCTCTCCAGCATTTATTGCTTGTAGACTTTTGGATAGCAGCCATTCTGATTGGCGTGAAATGGTATCTCATAGTGGTTTTGATTTGCATTTCTCTGATAATGAGTGATGTTGAGCATCTTTTCATGTGTTTGTTAGCCATCTGTATGTCTTCTTTGGAGAAATGTCTATTGAGTTCTTTGGCCCATTTTTTGATTGGGTCATTTATTTTTCTGGAATTGAGCTGTAGAAGTTGCTTGTATATTTTTGAGATCAGTTGTTTGTCAGTTGCTTCATTTGCTATTATTTTCTCCCATTCTGAAGGCTGTCTTTTCACCTTGCTTATAGTTTCCTTTGTTGTGCAGAAGCTTTTTAAGTTTGATTAGGTTCCATTTGTTCATTTTTGATTTTATTTCCGATATTCTGGGAGGTGGGTCATAGAGGATCCTGCTGTGATGTAAGTCAGAGAGTGTTTTGCCTATGTTTTCCTCTAGGAGTTTTATGGTTTCTGGTCTTACATTTAGCTCTTTAATCCATTTTGAGTTTATTTTTGTGTATGGTGTTAGAAAGTGTTCTAGTTTCATTCTTTTACAAGTGTTTGACCAGTTTTCCCAGCACCACTTGTTAAAGAGATTGTCCTTCTGCCTTTTCTAAAACCAGCTTGAACATCAGGAAGTTCATCAGCAAGTTCACATATTGCTGAAGCCTGGCTTGGAGAATTTTGAGCATTACTTTACTAGCGTGTGAGATGAGTGCAACTGTGCGGTAGTTTGAGCATTCTTTGGCATTGCCTTTCTTTGGGATTGGGATGAAAACTGACCTTTTCCAGTCCTGTGGCCACTGCTGAGTTTTCCAAATTTGCTGACATATTGAGTGCAGCACTTTCACAGCATCATCTTTCAGGATTTCAAATAGCTCCACTAGAATTCCATCACCTCCACTAGCTTTGTTCATAGTGATGCTTTCTAAGACCCACTTGACTTAACATTCCAGGATGTCTGGCTCTAGGTCAGTGATCACACCATCCTGATTATCTGGGTCGTGAAGATCTTTTTTGTACAGTTCTTCTGTGTATTCTTGCCACCTCTTCTTAATATCTTCTGCTTCTGTCAGGTCCATACCATTTCTGTCCTTTATCGAGCCCATCTTTGCATGAAATGTTCCTTTGGTATCTCTGATTTTCTTGAAGAGATTCCTAGTCTTTCCCATTCTATTGTTTTCCTCTATTTCTTTGCATTGATCACTGAAGAAGGCTTTCTTATCTCTTCTTGCTATTCTTTGGAACTCTGCATTCCGATGTTTGTATCTTTCCTTTTCTCCTTTGCTTTTTGCTTCTCTTCTTTTCACAGCTATTTGTAAGGCCTCCCCATAGTATTATTGAAATACTGGGTTAAAAAATACGTTTAAAAAATTAAGTTCACATACTTCTTTTCTAATATGGCTATTAGAAAAATTATACTACATATGTGGTTGGAATTATATTTATATTGGACAGCACTGTCCAATACAAAAGGAATACAAAAGGAATGAGCTTCCACAATGAAACTTATTTTGATTTAATAGAACTTTTCTATATGAAATATTTAACGTGTACACTAAAGCCCAGCAATTTCACCTTTAGGGATTATCCTGATGTAATCAGAGTTATGTACAATGATGTTCATCACAATAACATTTTGCAAACTAAAATATCTATCCACAGGGAATTAGTCGAGTAAATTAGGATTCATCTTCTCTGAAGCATGTCTTCCACAATGAAACTTATTTTGATTTAATAGAACTTTTCTATATGAAATATTTAACGTGTACACTAAAGCCCAGCAATTTAACCTTTAGGGATTATCCTGATGTAATCAGAGTTATGTACAATGATGTTCATCACAATAACATTTTGCAAACTAAAATATCTATCCACAGGGAATTAGTCGAGTAAATTAGGATTCATCTTCTCTGAAGCATGTCTTCTAACACTTTAAAGTAATCATATCAACTTCTATTTTTGGGAGTGGGCAATTGTTGATTTCAACTTCTAAGTCTTTATTTCTCTCTCTTTAAAAAACAAAACAAAACCTAATTTTCTCTGGAAAATCACCCTTGTACACATTCTTGGTCTTTAGTACTGGGGTTAGGTCTATTCTTTATATGCATAAACCATATAGTCCAAGCTGGATTAATTTGTGTTTTACTCTCTTAGACTCAATATTTGATTCAGGACTGGTCATTGTACTTTCAAAGAGTTGTACTTGAAGGTGAGCACCGTATATAAGCCTGTTGACATTTGCCACCAAGTTGTCCCCTTTTCCAGAAACAAAACAATGAAGCCCATGCCCTCATGAAACTGTAGGAACAAAATATTTTTCCTTTCTTCCCATCTAGTTTCTTTGGTCAGCCTAATAAAACAGATTAACATAAGAAAACAATTTTAATTTCACAGACACAGGAATCCCATAAAAACATTTGACTCCAAGAAGTGACCAAAGCAGGAAGCTTTAAGATCTTTTAGACAAAGAAACAATTAATGTGTGAAAAACTGAAATTAAATAAAGAGGTTTGGGTTTGGGATAGTAAAATAATGAAGTAACAAGATATGTTTATTTGACCATCCTGCTCCTAAATTTCATATCTCTGGTAATAAGTGCACCTTTTTACCTTCTGGTACAGGAAAGGTACCTATTACATAGAAGATTTATTTCCTTTGATTTACTTATCTCCTGTCAAAAGAGAATCAGAATGTTCTTCTTACACCAACTGTTTCTCAAGTAAATTTAATTCAAAATAATCAATATGCTAAAATGACATCTTTTGGGGTAACATATTGTCCCCTTCAGTATCAACAGACTGAGGTGACTTCAGAGTGTTTTAGAGCAAATAAAATAGAATAATCCAATAGTGGGGGTGGGATATGCATTATCTATGGTGGTCAAAGTAAGTCTTTCTAGGAAGATGACATTTATTTATTTTTTTTTTTTACTTTTATTTTTTTTATTATTATTATTTTTTTTAATCAAGAATCTCTTTTATTGATTATCAGAAACATTACAAACATCTAGTATGAACAAATTGTAACATGATAGTGTTTAGTTTGAACAATTAATACATTTCAGATATAATATTATACATATTTCAATGCTATTCTCCCCAATCATCTCACCCTCTCCTGGTCCCAGAGTCCAAAAGTCTGGTCTATACATCAGTGTCTCTTTTGTTGTCTCGTAAATAGGGTTATTTTTTACCATCTTTCTAAATTCCATATATATGTGTTAGTATACTGTATTTGTGTTTTTGTTTCTGGCTTACTTCACTCTGTATAATAGGCTCCAGTTCCATCCACCTCCTTAGAACTGATTCAAATGTATTCTTTTTAATGGCTGAGTAATATTCCATTGTGTATATGTACCACAGCTTGCTTATCCATTCTTCTGTGGATGGACATCTAGGTTGCTTCCACGTTCTGACTATTGCAAACAGTGCTGCTATGAACATTGGGGTACAGGTGTCTCTTTCAATTCTGGTTTTCTCAGTGTATATGCCCAGCAGTGGGATTGCTGGATCATAAGGCAGTTCAATTCGCAGTTTTTTGAGGAATCTCCATACTGTTCTCCAAAGTGGCTGTACTAGTTTGCATTCCCACCAACAGTGCAAGAGGGTTCCCTTCTCTCCGCACCCTCTCCAGCATTTATTGCTTGTGGACTTTTGGATAGCAGCCATTCTGATTGGCGTGAAATGGTATCTCATAGTGGTTTTGATTTGCGTTTCTCTGATAATGAGTGATGTTGAGCATCTTTTCATGTGTTTGTTAGCCATCTGTATGTCTTCTTTGGAGAAATGTCTATTGAGTTCTTTGGCCCATTTTTTGATTGGGTCATTTATTTTTCTGGAATTGAGCTGTAGAAGTTGCTTGTATATTTTTGAGATTAGTTGTTTGTCAGTTGCTTCATTTGCTATTATTTTCTCCCATTCTGAAGGCTGTCTTTTCACCTTGCTTATAGTTTCCTTTGTTGTGCAAAAGCTTTTAAGTTTGATTAGGTCCCATTTGTTCATTTTTGATTTTATTTCCAATATTCTGGGAGGTGGGTCACAGAGGATCCTGCTGTGATGTAAGTCAGAGAGTGTTTTGCCTATGTTTTCCTCTAGGAGTTTTATGGTTTCTGGTCTTACATTTAGCTCTTTAATCCATTTTGAGTTTATTTTTGTGTATGGTGTTAGAAAGTGTTCTAGTTTCATTCATATGGAGGGGTCTTGTTTTTGTATCCATTCAGCCAGTCTCTGTCTTTTGGTTGGGGCATTCAACCCATTTACATTTAAGGTAATTAATGATAAATATGATCCCGTTGCCATTTACTTTGTTGTTTTGGGTTTGAATTTATATATCCTTTTTGTGTTTCCTGTCTAGAGAATGTCCTTTAGTATTTGTTGGAGAGCTGGTTTGGTGGTGCTGAATTCTCTCAGCTTTTGCTTGTCTGTAAAGGTTTTGATTTCTCCTTCATATTTGAATGAGATCCTTGCTGGGTACAATAATCTGGGCTGTAGGTTCTTTTCTTTCATCACTTTAAGTATGTCTTGCCATTCCCTCCTGGCTTGGAGAGTTTCTATTGAAAGATCAGCTGTTATCCTTATGGGAATTCCCTTGTGTGTTATTTGTTGTTTTTCCCTTGCTGCTTTTAATATTTGTTCTTTGTGTTTGATCTTTGTTAATTTGATTAATATGTGTCTTGGGGTGTTTCGTCTTGGGTTTATCCTATTTGGGACTCTCTGGGTTTCTTGGACTTGAGTGATTATTTCCTTCCCCATTTTAGGGAAGTTTTCAACTATTATCTCCTCTAGTATCTTCTCATGGTCTTTCTTTTTGTCTTCTTCTTCTGGGACTCCTATGATTCGAATATTGTAACGTTTAATATTGTCCTGGAGGTCTCTGAGATTGTCCTCATTTCTTTTAATTCGTTTTTCTTTTTTCTCCTCTGATTCCTTTAATTCTGCCATTCTATCTTCTAATTCGCTAATTCTATCTTCTGCCTCTGTTATTCTACTATTTGTTGCCTCCAGAGTGTTTTGGATCTCATTTATTGCATTATTCATTATATGTTGATTCTTTTTTATTTCTTCTAGGTCCTTGTTAAATCTTTCTTGCATCTTCTCAATGCTTTTCTCCAGACTATTTATCCATGATTCCATTTTGCTTTCCAGATTTTGGATTAATTTTACTATCATTATTCGGAATTCTTTATCAGGTAGGTTCGCTATTTCTTCCTCTTTTGTTTGGTTTGGTGGGCTTTTATCCTGTTCCTTTACCTGCTGGGAATTCTTCTGTCTTTTCATCTTGTTTAAATTGCTAAGTTTGGGGCGTCTTTACTGTATTCTGGTAGTCTGTGGAGTTCTCTTTATTGTGGCGTTTCTGCACTATATGTGGGTTTGTACCGGTGGCTTGTCGAGGTTTCTTGTTTATGGAAGCTTGTATCGGTGTTCTGGTGGGTGGAGCTGGATTTCTTTTCTCTGGGGTGCAGTGGAGTGTCTAGTAGTGAGTTATGAGATGTCTATGATTTTGGGGTCGCTTTGTGTAGCCTGTGTATTGGAGCTCAGGCTGTGTTCTTGTTTTTCTGGAGAATTTGCTTGGTATGTCTTGTTGTGGAACTTGCTGGTCTTTGTGTGATGCTTGGTTTCAGAGTAGGTATGAAGGCTTTTAATGAGCTCCTGTCAATTAGTGTTTCGTGGGATCAGGGTATGGACTTAAGCCTCCTGGTTCCAGTTATTGGTCTTATTTTTACAGTAGTCTCAAAAACTTCTTCTTCTATAATGCATTCCACAACTGGACTGCTCAGAGATGTTCACGGAATTATACATAGAAGGAAAAAGGGAGGAAGGAGACAGAGGTGGTCAGGAGGATAAAAGGAGGGAGTGTGAAGGAGAGAAACAGATCTAGTCAGTAATCAGTAAAGAAAAGAAAAAAGGAAAGGAAAAAAGCAAAGGACAAAAAGGAAAAAAGAAAAAAAAAAAACAAAACAGGGTCGCAAAAGTTATATCTAAACGTGGAGATTAAAGAAGTACTAGAGGATAAAAAAAAATAATAATAAAAAAATAAAAGAAACAAAGCAAACAACAACAAAAAAAAATTAAAAGGGAAAAAAAAATTTTTGTTTTCCTTTTTCCAATTAAAAAATAATAAAAATTTAAAAAATATATATATATTAAAAAAAGAAAAGAAAAAAAAAAGGAAATAATGATGGTAAAAATAGTAACAATATATATAAGAGTTTCTCTATTATTGTTGTGGGTTCAGTTCATTTTCAGCTAGTTCCTTGTTCCGGCTTAAATTTCTCAAGATCTATAGGCCCCTTTCTCTGTGGTTGGTCTGTATAGTTCTTTGTTCTGTGCACGGTTCGGCGGTGTTCTGGGCCAAGGCCTGTCACTCGTGTGGTCGGCGCTGCACCATCTGGATTGCTGGCCCAAACTACTCCAGTTAGGCAGCACTCCAGACAATCAGGCGAACGAAGTCTGCGCTGAGGCCCGCAGAGGGGGAGGGGGTCGGCGACGGGAATGGCGGGCGGGCGGGTGGGGGAGGGGATGGGGTGGCCCTCGTGGGAGCCGCCGGCACAGCGGGCGGGGGCGCGTCCAGTGGGGGAGAGTCCCGCGGGGGAGCGTCCCTCTGGGGAGGGTCGGCAGCGGAGCGTCCCGCGTGGGAACGGCCAAGGCGTCTCCCTGCCCAGCCCCGGCTCCCCAATGGCAGATGCGGGCGTTTGCAGCGGTGCTTTTCCGCTGCGGAAGTTACCGCAGGGCCCGCAGTCTGTGGGTTCTAATTGCTCAACTGTTCTCCTCCCTGTTATGATAGTCTCCGTGTTTCCCAGGTTTGGCGCAGATTCCGCAGGGAGAGTGTTTCCTGGTGTTTGGAAACTTCTCTTTTTAAGACTCCCTTCCCCGGACAGAGGTCCGCCCCTCCCTCTTTGTCTCTCTCTGGCTTCTATATTCTTTCCTACCTCCTTTAGAAGGCAGTGAGTTGCTTTTCTGGGTGTCCGACGTCCTCCGCCAGCACTCCGAAGCTGTTTGTGGTATTTACTCGGCGCCCAGATGTCCCATTGATGAATTTGTGGAGGAGAAAGCGTATTCCCCGTCCTAATCCTTCGCCATCCGGAAGATGACATTTAACTGAGTTTGAATGGAAAGGAAGCAGGTGCATGAAGACTAGGAAGGATAGGGACCATCATCATCTATAAAGTTTCTAAGGCAGGAAATGCCCAGATATGTCTGGGTATCAAAGAAGTCTACTGGGGACAGGAAACAGGAAGAATATGAAAAGCAGAATTCATAAACATAGATTACATCCAGATCATGATCATTACATCCAGACCAGGACAACGTTCTATTTGTAGTGCAAAGGTTTTAAGCAGAGGGGTAATGCCCACAGAGTATAAATAAAGGTAGTCTGTTTTTCCCTCTTATGTTAACTTTTTCTCAGTTAAGTATCTTAAAACCTCATTATAAGAGAAAAAAAGGTATATTCACAAACATCACTCAGAATAAATGTATTTATAATATCTCTAGCGTGTTATAATTTCCATCATTAACTTTTAAAACATAATGATTATGCTCAATGGCTGCTAAGTGCAGTATTCCATAAGGCAGATATACATCATTCTTCATGCTTAGCTCTCATTCAACCTGAACAGAGTTCTGAAGACAGAGACCATAGAAACAAGAGGAGTTAGAAATATTCTCAAAAGGTGAGTAAATGTTCCAGAGAAGAAACCACCTAGACAACCATGCAAATCAGTAGAGTCCCAGAGGGTCTGCTGTTGAAAGAAATCAAGCCAGGTCTAAAAGAAAACTGGCAGTGAGATAAATCTTTAAATGCCACTTCACATTTGGTATTGATTTATTTGCTCCTGGATTTTAACTAATATGCCATTCCTAAGGACACATCTGTAGGAGATCAAGAAAATATTTCTCTTTTTCTTTCAAGCAGATGTGTGAATGTCATTTACCTTTTCTAACAGCTAAAAATCTTAGTTTACTAAACCAATCCACTTGGGTTTAAGTAACATATTGAAATTAAAATGAACTTATCCTTGGGCCAGCTTTGTGAAAAATTGTAAGTTGCTTTTGAGTAAGTAATTTAGTATCAGGTTTCTAACTGAACACTTTCTATTATGTTAGAGGATGATCTTTAAAAAACTTTCTTCAGTAGCATTGTCCCTATCACTCAGCCCCAGACTATTCCCCACCCCAGGCAAAGCTTGTTTCTCAATCATCTTCGAGTGAAAATGTTTAAGTGGAAGTGCTAAACATACCTATGGATATATATATATATATATATATATATATATATATATATATATATATATATATATATATTTTTAGTGGAATTTAAAATTTTCACTTAAACATATACTGAGTACCTATTTTATTCCATGCAAAGTGATAATTAGAAGAAATAATGATAAACACAAGCTTCTATCCAAGGATCTTAGATGATCATGAGTACTATGGGATAAGAGATACAATGGATATACAGATGATGAATTACAGATGCAGACAAAGGATACACGGGGAAAGTGTATGTGGTAGTTCTTCCTAGAAAAGATGATGCCTGACTAATTCTTGAAAGACAGGTGATAAGGGCAGAGAAGGAAGGATCAGAGGGTATTCCAGGGAGAGGTAAGATAAAACATGAAGTGTGCAAGACTATATCACTAATCTGATTGTGTGACTTCAGGCATAAAGCAATAAAAGGAATGAGAGAGAAACAAATGTGGGTGTTTCTCAGTCTCTGAAACCATGTGAATAAAGTAAATAAGCTGACTCCTAAAATATTAGACATAAATAAAAACGAATACAATCAAAAGTTAGGGAGGTTAATAAACTATCCAATAAAATGAAACAGTATCCACTCTATTTCTAATATATTCCAACATTTATTTTTAGAGTCTTACTTTTTAGTTTAGTCTTCTAGTTAAAAGTATATTATTATCTGTTTTATTACAGTAATATTTTGAAACAGCTTTACGTTAATACAAGTACATATCCACAAAATAACAAGAAAAGTGAAATAATGTGGGGGAATAATTCTTGAGAAATATTTATGTGATAAATGCAGTAAATTCATGCTGTATAGGTTTGTGGTGGCCCTGGGTAGAGTTGCTAGGAGAAATATCAATAACCTCAGATATGCAGATGACACCACCTTTATGGTAGAAAGTGAAGAAGAACTAAAGGGCCTCTTGATGAAAGTGAAAGTGGAGAGTGAAAAAGTTTGCTTAAAGCTCAACATTCAGAAAACGAAGATCATGGCATCCGGTCCCAGCACTTCATGGGAAATAGATGGGGAAACAGTGGCTGACTTTATTTTTCTGGACTCCAAAATCACTGCAGATGGTGACTGCAGCCATGAAATTAAAAGACGCTTACTCCTTGGAAGGAAACTTAATGACCAACCTAGACAGCATATTAAAAACTGAAGACATCACTTTGTCAAGAAAGGTCCATCTAGTCAAGGCTATGGTCTTTCCAGTGGTCATGTATGGGTGTGAGAGTCGGACTATAAAGAAATCTGAGTGCCAAAGAATTGATGCCTTTGAACTGTGGTGTTGGAGAAGACTCTTGAGAGTCCCTTGGACTGCAAGGAGATCCAACCAGTCCATCCTAAAGCAGATCAGTCCTGCTTGTTTATTGGAAGGACTGATGTTGAAACTGAAATTCCAATACTTTGGCCACCTCATGCGAAGAGCTGACTCATTTGAAAAGATCCTGATGCTGGGAAAGATTGAGGGCAGGAGGAGAAGGGGACGACAGAGGATGAGATGGTTGGATGGCATCACCAACTCAATGGACATGGGTTTGGGTGGACTCCGGAAGTTAGTGATGGACAGGGAGGCCTGGTGTGCTACGGTTCATGTGGTCACAAACAGTCAGACACAGCTGAGCGACTGAACTGAACTGAACTGGATAGGGTTGCTCTGATATGCCTTTAAGAGAATCTTCTGTGAAAAGCATAGTTGACAGGTGTTGTTGTTTAGTTGCTCAGTCATGTCCGACTCTTTGCGGCCCCATGGACTGTAGCCACCAAGCTCCTCTGTCCATGGGATTTTCCAGTCCAGAATACTGGAATGGGTTGCCACTCTGTTCTCCAGCAGATCTTCCCAGCCCACATCTCCTGCATTGGCAGGCAGAATTGCACCCTCATCTCCTGCATTGGCAGGTGGATTCTTCACTGCTGAGCCACCTATATTATTCCATGCAGGGAAGTTCCAGTTGACAGACGGCTTCCAGCTACCACATCTTTGGATGTACTACACTTTTCCCTCCAAGCCCACACTCACCCTGAGTTGCTCAAAGTTAATGACTGAATTTGGAGGGGCACCATTTCTATAAATATGGCTTTCTTCTGATAAGTAATCTTTATTCTGTGCTTCCTCTTGCCTAAGCTGAGACTTACTCAGAACTTCATTGCAGCCTGAGACTCTTATTAGTCCAGCCTCCTTTCTTCCCTCCCTCCTTTCTTATGGCTCAGATCAGCATCAAGGTCCAAAGAACTTCCCTGCCTGTTCCTGTCCCTTCTCTTTATCTTTACAGTATTGCTCCTAATAAATCTCTTGCATGGTTAATTCTATTTTACCCTCTGCTTTTTGAAGGACCCTAACTGTAGTATTTTTGATTTACGATATATTCAACTTATGATAGATTTATTGGGATTTAACCCTACTGTTAATTTGAGGAAGATCTGTACTTCATTAAGTACATTCTTAAGTGAAATTGACATTTTTAAAGAAGATTATAAGTGTAATGGTGAAAAGCTACTAGGTGAAAAACTCTATAACTGGTTGCCATAGCTATAAGTGCAAGTTTACCTCTCAGAATCTCTCTTAAGTTAGTAATTGCCTAATAGATCATTATTTTGAAATTCTATAACTTGCTTTTTTCATTTTTATAAAATGTTATACTTCATCCTATAATTTCAAAGTGAAGAAGAAAACGTGATTAATGATTTCTAAGTGATAATAAGGTTAATAAGATTACTAAAGGTGATAACTGGTGATAGCAAGGTAATATCACTGAGAACAGAGTTAATTCCTGAAAAAGTATATATTTATACCCTAAGTTTACTACCTTAGAAAATCCAAAATACGTAAGTATACATCTTATTAGCTATCACAAAGAGGATGTTATTAAACTTCAAGTAGCTTCTGAAAGATCCCACTGCACATTCATAAAGAGAATAAGAGTGAAAAAGGTGAATAACATTTTAGCTTTATTATGAAAACAGTTTTAATTGCACTTAAATACTTACTTAAAGGGTCTCAGGCACTTCCAGAAACTCTCGATCAAACTTTTAGAATCTATGGCTAATATCCTTTCTGGAAAGAATATGTAAGTTATAAAATACAGTATTATGATATACTAAAATAGATTTCCCGGCCCTAGTTTTTCCCTTTTTCCATGTTAAAAATCCAGGGCTCTTCAAATCCACACTGAAACTGAAAGATCCTTTTTGGTCCCCCAAAAGAACTCTGCATCCAACCTTCATTCAATGCAAAAGCCAGCTGAGGTGAAATCCCCAGAGGCCAACAGAGACCAGGAGAAAAGCACCGCACAGCCTTCAACCACAGCAGTCTTCAAATAGCTTGGTCAGGCCGCCTCCTAGAGTCCCTTCATCTATCATTTTATGCCTCCCGCTGTTCCTTTTTTGAGATTCTGTTTTTGTGTAATATGACTGGGCGTTCTGGCCTCAATTTTCTTGTCACATAGTGAAGGAAGTGTTCTATCTGATAGGAAGCCACATGTCAGCACCTGTTCTCTGGGTTGATTTGTTCATTATTTCCATTTCTCTTTTCTGATACTGCAGGGTCTTTTCCTGTCAACAGCAACAACACATCTATACTCCCTGGGCCTCCATCTTTTCTATGGATGTCAAAATCCAGGGTCTGACGAGTGCCCTTGAGGCTCAGCCTATCACTTAAGGAGTGTTTCTGTTTGGATGTTCAATTTTTTGTTTAACTGAATTTACAGTTAAGCCTTGTTGAAATATAAAGTTTGACTTTGTCTATGTGGGTGGATATATCTAACTGAAAAAGGGAGGTAACTTTTTACCACACTTGGGGACAATTATGTTTTTACTATGCAAAAGAATATCTTGCTTTAGTAGGTTCAATCATTCAAAAATCAGTGTAATCTAGTGCAATCCAATTCATTGTAGCAACCATATATTGAGATCCCATTGGGAACAGGCACTGTGTGTAAATGGACTGGGATTCTTGGGAAATAAGGAAATGATTAAAGTTGAAGACACAAGTAACACAGAAAAATCAATGCTCTTAACTTAGCTAGATAGGTAATTTTTTTTTTTTTTTTTTTTTGTGGCACATGAGTAAGCATAATCCATCTGGGTATTTTTTAACAATCATGACAACCTATTCTGTGTTAGGCAGATGACTGTTTATAGTTAGGCAGTTGGGTTTATACTCAAACAGCCTGATTAAGCAGCTTTAAGCTTCAGGCTTCAGTAGACATATAGGATTCTTACTTGGTCATTGTAACATGAGTGAGTTGTTCAGATAAGTGTTGTTCTCACATAGAGAAGGACACAGGTGCAGATCTTAGCCCATGACAGCTGTAGGGACTTTAGTGTACTGACCAATAAGAGTGGTACTTAAACTACATGGTACTGCTTAGCTTGGTATAGGCAAAGTCAGAGTCAGAGTGAAATCACAAAATGAGGATAAAGAAACATAGATGAGGAAGTATCAGATAAGCCAAATTTGAGGAGCATTCTATTCTTCAAAAATATCATAAGTGCTGAGCATATTGCCAGATTAAAGGACATCAGAGATATGGTAACAGTATAGTGCTTGATCTTGGAATGCATCATGCACTGATAAAAATATTTATTTAAAGGGTAATACTGGTATAATTACAAAAATTTGATTCTGAACTATATATCAGATATCAGTATCAGATGCTAAATTTCCTGAACTTGGTGATTTCATTGTAGTTCTATAAGAAGGAGATACATTAGCCATCCTAAAGATTTTATGACTTTTTTTGAAAGGTCATGATTTTTATAATTTTTTCAAATGATTCCTCAAATAATGATATATGTTATAGGTGTATATAGAGGTGTGTGTGGGTTACAGGTACACATAGGTGTGTGTGGGGGGGATTGGGGAGCAGAGAGAGAAATAAATGAAAAAATAAATGTGGAAAATATTAACAGTGAGTGAAACTAGATAAAGAATATCTGTGTGTACATGTTCTTTATAATCTTGTAAATTTTTTTTTTTTTTTAGGTTTGAGATTTTAAAAATTAAAAAAAAAAAAAAGAAAGAAACACAGTCCTCCTTCTTATCTCCACACCACCCTACCCCATAAAGTCTTACTTTTCAGGGAGAATTATGAAAAAAATAATGGCTTCATTTACTTTGAATTTCAAAACAGATCATCTGGCCATAAGACCTGGGCCTAAAACTCTAAAAGCAGCTGGGACCTCCCAGGTGTAAACCCTTTTGAGTTTCTAACTTTAAAACTTTAAGGCCAGGCCTTGGTAGATAGAGCTTCAGTTTTAACAAATTCAATAATCTCTCAGCAGCCCAGGATGACAACGTGGCTGTAATGAGTTTTGCTCATTACACAAATTGTGAACTTAATTTCAAATAACCAAAGCAGCACCTTTCCAAAAGAGTGAAAGATTTTTTGTTCATAAATGAAAAGTGAATGAGGTTCCTAATGTGAAAGCAAATACTTTATTCAGTTACTATGGAAAAACAAATTGAAGAAATTATGGCAAATCCAAAGGGCCAAATAGTGTTTAAGAGAACTTCGCTTCTAAGAATCACATTTGCCTAGAAAATAAGGGCACAACTGGCATATTTAAAAATATTCTTCAGACTTTTAATTAGAATGAAAGTAAAGTAAATGAGTAAATAAAGGAGAAAAAAAAATGAAGACTAATAAACTGGAAGAAGAACTACATGTCTTGAAGAGAAAGTATAAGGATCTTGGATAACAGATTATTCATCGATGAAAATGGAAATGAGATCTTAAAGATTAAGGGAAACTAATAAGTGAAACACAAGTTGGAATCAAGATTGCCGGGAGAAATATCAATAACCTCAGATATGCAGATGACACCACTCTTATGGCAGAAAGTGAAGAGGGGCTAAAAAGCCTCTTGATGAAAGTGAAAGTGGAGAGTGAAAAGGTTGGCTTAAAGCTCAACATTCAGAAAACGAAGATCATGGCATCTGGTCCCATCACTGCATGGGAAATAGATGGGGAAACAGTGGAAACAGTGTCAGACTTTGTTTTTCTGGGCTCCAAAATCACTGCAGATGGTGACTGCAGCCATGAAATTAAAAGACGCTTACTCCTTGGAAGGAAAGTTAGGACCAACCTAGATAGCATATTCAAAAGCAGAGACATTACTTTACCAACAAAGGTTCGCCTAGTCAAGGCTATGGTCTTTCCTGTGGTCATGTATGGATGTGAGAGCTGGACTGTGAAGAAGGCTGAGCGCCGAAGAATTGATGCTTTTTTTTTTTTTTTTTTTGCAGGGGAAAATGGACAAAGGAAAGGATCAATGAGGGTGGGAGGGAAATGGGAAGAAAGAAGGGGAGTGATGGTGGGGAGGAGTATATGTAATTTCTTAACCAATGGCTTTCTGTTTTTAATCACAAAGAACACTTAAAAAATCATGGTGAGTTCATCTTATATTAGGAGGTTTGTTCTCGAAATGAAAAGTTCAGAAAACAAAAAGTCCAGTTTGGGTGTCCTCATCTTTAGGCACATCTTGGTATTTTGTATTGGTAAATCTATCTTTACCACAATATATTATTTAGGACAGGATCACATTTGTCACCTCTTCCTCCCTACTACCCAAAGTGGTACCAAACCCACAAAATAGTCAATAAACCTCTACAGAGTGAGCAAATAAGTCTTTTTTTTTTTTTTTTTTTTTAACTCTCCTGAGTGAACTGAATTTTTTGAGGATCATAAGTAAATATGTTTTCCTCTTTACTTTGTCTATTACAGCCAGATTATATGAGTGGGGTGTTAAAGTCTCCCACTATTATTGTATTGCTCTAGAGAATGTCCTTTAGTTTTTGTTGGAGAAATGGTTTAGTGATGCAAAATTCTCTCAACTTTTGCTTATCTGTGAAGCTTTTGATTTCTCCTTCATATTTGAATGAGATCCTTGCTGGATACAATAATCTAGGCTGTAAGTTATTTTCCTTCATCACTTTAATTACGTCTTGCCATTCCCTCCTGGCTTGGAGAGTTTCTATTGAAAGATCAGCTGTTATCCTTATGGGAATTCCCTTGTGAGTTATTTGATGTTTTTCCCCTGCTGCTTTTAATATTTGTTCTTTATATTTAATCTTTGTTAATTTGACTAATATGTGTCTTGGGGTGTTTTGCCTTGGGTTTATCCTGTTAGGGACTCTCTGGATTTCTTGAACTTGAGTGGTTATTTCCTTCTCCATTTTAGGGAAGTTTTCAACTATTATCTCCTCAAGTATTTCCTCATGATCTTTCTTTTTATCTTCTTCTTCTGGAACTCCTATGACTCGAATGTTGTAGCGTTTGATGTTATCCTGGAGGTTTCTGAAATTGTCCTCATTTCTTTTGATACGTTTTTCTTTTTTTCTCGTCTGATTCATTTATTTCTAGGATTCTATCTTCTAGTTCACTAATCCTATCTTCTGCCTCTGTTATTCTACTATTTGTTGCCTCCAGGGTGTTTTGGATCTCATTTATTGCATTATTCATTATGTGTTGACTCTTTTTTATTTCTTCTAGGTCCTTGTTAAACCTTTCTTGCATCTTCTCAATCCTTGTCTCCAGACTCTTTAACTGTGATTCTATTTTGATTTCGAGGTTTTGAATTAATTTCGCTATCATTATTCGGAATTCTTTATCAGGTAGTTTCCCTATCTCTTCCTCTTTGGTTTGGTTTGGTGGAGATCTATCCTGTTCCTTTAGCTGCTGGGTATTCTTTTGTCTCTTTATTTTGTTAAAATTGCCAAATTTAGAGTGTCCTTATTATATTCTGGTAGTTTGTTGAATTCTCTTTATTGAGGCGGTTTACAGGTCTTTTCAATATCTGATCTCTGCCTTGTTACAGAGGGGGCGGAGATGAACACCCAGATCTAAACCGGCCAGGTTCAGGCACTCAGATAATCCTCAGAAGCACAGACTTGGTTGAGTCTGCGTTTTATGCCCTTCCCAGATCCGAGTAGCGCAGGTGATGAAATGTTCAGCGAGCGCAGGTGCTGCGACTTATCGCCTCTCCGCCGCTCAGTTTTCTGGGTATACAAACAGCGCACTTTCTCAGGCAGATGTTGACCATCCAGAGCCCCAAGAAGCGTGAGTCAGCACAGAAACCTACTCACAGTTCCGTTAGACAGTGTCTCTCTAGGACTATAATTGCCCGCCTCTGGCCCTGGCTGCCTGTCACTGGAGTGGGACGGCCTGCAGCCGGCCAACTCTGTGCAGCCCTTTGTTCCGTAGGTAGTCCTGGTGGTGTCTTAAGTTAGGGCTGGCTTTTGATGTAGTAGATAACCGACAGTCTGGTTATTTCGCTCAGATAGCGCCCGAGATAGCCAGGCCAAATCCTTTCTCAAAGCAATGCAGGCCTCGCCGCTCCTCCTAGCCCAGCCCCCACTTGCCAATAGCAAATGCTGGTGTCCGCGCCAGTTCTCCGCAAAAGGAGTTACCGCAGGGCTCGTTTTCTCGTTTTGAAGACAATGAGCTGTCTTTCTAAGTGCCTGATGTCCTCTGCCGGCATTCAGAAGTTGTTTTATCGAGTTTATTCAGCATTCAAATGTTCTTTTAATGGATTTGTGGAGGAGAAAGTATTCTCCCCATCTTACTCGTCCGCCATCTTAGCTCCTCCCCCAGAATTGATGCTTTTGAACTGTGGTGTTGGAGAAGACTCTTGAGAGTCCCTTGGACTGCAAGAAGATCCAACCAGTCCATTCTGAAGGAGATCAATCCTGGAATTTCTTTAGAAGGAATGATGCTAAAGCTGAAACTCCAGTATTTTGGCCACCTCATGCGAAGAGTTGACTCATTGAAGAAGACTCTGATGCTGGGAGGGATTGAGGGCAGGAGGAGAAGGGGATGACAGAGGATGAGATGGCTGGATGGCATCACTGACTCGATGGATGCGAGTCTGGGTGACCTCCGGGAGCTGGTGATGGACAGGGAGGCCTGGCGTGCTGCGGTTCATGGGGTCGCAAAGAGTCAGACACGACTGAGCAACTGATCTGATCTGATCTGAATAAGTGAAGAGGAAAACGTCAGTCACACAGATCTGGCATCATCAATTCAATGGACATGAGTTTGATCAAACTCCGGGAGATAGTGAAGACAGAGAAGCCTGGCGGGCTGTAGTCCATGGAGTCGCAGACTCAGACAGGATTGAGCTACTGAACAACAACAAAGAAAAAAGGGAGGTGTTTTCATTAACAGGAGAGGGAAATAGGGCCCAGTGAAGTGAAAGTCACTCATTTGTGTCCAACTCTTTGCGACCCCATGGACTATACAGTCCATGGAATTCTCCAGGCCAGAATACTGAAGTGGGTAGCCTTTCTCTTCCATGGGATCTTCCCAACCCAGGGGTTGAACCCAGGTCTCCCACACTGCAGGTGGATTTTTTCCAGCTGAGCCATAGGGGGAGCTCGCAAATGCTGGAATGGGTAGCCTATCTCTTCTCTAGTGGATCATCCTAACCCAGGAGTTGAACTAGGGTCTCCTGCATTGCAGGCAGAGTCTTTACCAACTGAGCTATCAGGGAAGTCCTAATAGGGCTCAGAGAAAAAGAAAGAGAAGTTTCTCAGTTGTGTCCAACTCCTTGCAACCCAGTGGACTGTAGCCTACCAGGCTCCTCTGTCCATGGAATTCTCCAGGCAAGAGTACTGAAGTGGATTGCCATTCCTTTCTCCAGGAGATCTTCCCTACCCAGGGATCGAACTCAGGTCTCCTGCATTGCAGGCAGACGCTTTACCATCTGAGCCACCAGGGAACACCAGGAGCAATAGGGCCCAGAGTAACCAACAAAAGAAAAATGGCAAGTTCATAGCTAGTAGACAGGCTTCCCAGAAAGAATCAGGTTCCAAGAAGCTAATAAGAAATACCCACTTAAAGCAGCAGTTGGAGATTTCACAGTAAGTGGATAAAAATACTACCCCTCCCCTCAACAACTAAGCTACAATATTACAAATTATATAGGTTTGAGATGAAAAGACCAAAAAGTATTCTAAGAACACAGACTTTAAGAATTGCTAGTGAACTTTAAGGTGACACCCATTGTGAGAGGTATGTAGACACTAAGTATGTCCTGAGAAACTATGCCTTTAAACACTGGAATTATGATTCTGAAGGCAAACACTGCTAAAATAAAGCAGATTAAAGGAGAGATAAGAAAGACAGTAGGTTGAGTTCAGGCCTGGACAAAATATTGCCCAATGGGTAAAATTAAAGCAAACACTGACAAGATTTATTTTTCACTGGTTGCTTTGGTTATGCCAAGAATTCAATGATTTCATATATCTTGCTATAGGATGAAACAAAAGATAAAATCAAGAGAAATGTATAGACAATCAAACATATGGACAGAAGGAAAAGAGAAGGTGAAATGAAAGAAATTCTTTGGTTCCAGGTAAAAGTGCTCATGTAACATGTGCTAGAAAAACGAGAAGACAAGACTAAGAAGTCAGTTAAGCTATTACAAACACAACCATGTGTTCATAAAAGATATGTAGGGGGATGATAAGGAAAAATTATAGCAACAGAAGGAAATTTCATTCCTGCAGAAATAAAGTTAGCAGAAAGATTTAAAATATTCCAAAAATAAGGAAGAAGTGAGTTAAGTAGAAGGAAGAGGTCATGGGCATCACTAGGTTCCTAGGGAAACAGGCTTCAAAAAAATCAACAGTTTTTCTTCTAGAATCAACTGAGAATGATTATTCAGATGAAAGAAATGTGAAGACAATGCATATCTCTCCAAGGACACAGATTTCTCAGGTATAAGCAATCCCATAGCAGAACTGTCAATTGTCAGTTACCATAGCACAAAATTCAAAATGTCTGCTCAAACTTAGGAAGGAAGACATAATAAACCTGGTGCCAGAAGCATAGAGGCCAAAGGGAAAATGGAAATTAAGAAGTTCTGAATACACTAAGTGGAGAATAAAGACACCTCCAAATACAATCTGGTGATTGGGACTGTGACCTTTGCAATTGCCAAACTGTGCTAAGTGAAATAAGTCAGGTGGAGAAAGACAAATACAGTTTGTTTTCACTTACATATGGAATATAAAAAAATAAACAAGCAAACAAATATAATAAAACAAGAATAAGACTCAGATACAGAAAACAAACCTACTAGTGAACAGAAAGGAGGGGGGTAGAGAGAGGGGTAAAATAGATAGTGTAGTAGAGTTAGTCATTCAGTTGTGTCCAACTCCTTGCAATACCACAGAGTGTAGCCCATCAGGCTATATGTCCATGGAATTCTCCAGGCAAGAAACTGGAGTGGGTAGCTATTCCCTATTCCAGGGCATCTTCCCCATCCAGGGATAAAACCCAGGTCTACCGCCTTGCAGGCAGATTCCTTACCCTCTGAGCCACCAGGAAAGCCCCTGGGTAAAAGGGATTTAGCAAAATAGGTGATCAGATCAGATCAGATCAGTCGCTCAGTCGTGTCCGACTCTTTGCGACCCCATGAACTGCAGCACGCCAGGCCTCCCTGTCCATCACCAGCTCCCGGAGGTCACCCAGACTCACGCCCATCAAGTCAGTGATGCCATCCAGCCATCTCATCCTCTGTCATTCCTTTCTCCTCCTGCCCTCAATCCCTCCCAGCATCAGAGTCTTCTCCAATGAGTCAACTCTTCGCATGAGGTGGCCAAAATACTGGAGTTTCAGCTTTAGCATCATTCCTTCTAAAGAAATTCCAGGACTGATCTCCTTCAGAATGGACTGGTTGGATCTTCTTGCAGTCCAAGGGACTCTCAAGAGTCTTCTCCAACACCACAGTTCAAAAGCATCAATTCTTCGGCGCTCAGCCTTCTTCACAGTCCAGCTCTCACATCCATACATGACCACAGGAAAGACCATAGCCTTGACTAGGCGAACCTTTGTTGGTAAAGTAACGTCTCTGCTTTTGAATGTGCTATCTAGGTTGGTCCTAACTTTCCTTCCAAGGAGTAAGCGTCTTTTAATTTCATGGCTGCAGTCACCATCTGCAGTGATTTTGGAGCCCAGAAAAACAAAGTCTGACACTGTTTCCACTGTTTCCCCATCTATTTCCCATGTAGTGATGGGACCAGATGCCATGATCTTCGTTTTCTGAATGCTGAGCTTTAAGCCAACCTTTTCACTTTCCACTTTCACTTTCATCAAGAGGCTTTTTGGCCCCTCTTCACTTTCTGCCATAAGAGTGGTGTCATCTGCATATCTGAGGTTATTGATATTTCTCCCAGCAATCTTGATTCCAACTCGTGTTTCTTCCAGTCCAGCATTTCTCATGATGTACTCTGCATATAAGTTAAATAAACATGGTGACAATATGCAGCCTTGACGTACTCCTTTCCCTATTTGGAACCAGTCTGTTGTTCCATGACCAGTTCTAACTGTTGCTTCCTGACCTGCATACAGATTTCTTAAGAGGCAGATCAGGTGGTCTGGTATTCCCATCTCTTTCAGAATTTTCCATAGTTTATTGTGATCTACACAGTCAAAGGCTTTGGCATAGTCAATAAAGCAGAAATAGATGTTTTTCTGGAACTCTCTTGCTTTTTCGATGATCCAGCGGATGTTGGCAATTTGATCTCTGGTTCCTCTGCCTTTTCTAAAACCAGCTTGAACATCAGGAAGTTCACGATTCACATATTACTGAAGCCTGGCTTGGAGAATTTTGAGCATTACTTTACTAGCGTGTGAGATGAGTGCAATTCTGCGGTAGTTTGAGCATTTGTTGGCATTGCCTTTCTTTGGGATTGGAATGAAAACTGACCTTTTCCAATCTTGTGGCCACTGCTGAGTTTTCCAAATTTGCTGGCATATTGAGTGCAGCACTTTCACAGCATCATCTTTCAGGATTTGGAATAGCTCCACTGGAATTCCATCACCTCCACTAGCTTTGTTCCTAGTGATGCTTTCTAAGGCCCACTTGACTTCACATTCCAAGATGTCTGGCTCTAGGTCAGTGATCACACCATCATGATTATCTGGGTCGTGAAGCTCTTTTTTGTACAGTTCTTCTGTGTATTCTTGCCACATCTTCTTAATATCTTCTGCTTCTGTTAGGTCCATACCATTTCTGTCCTTTATCGTGCCCATCTTTGCATGAAATGTTCCTTTGGTATCTCTGATCTTCTTGAAGAGATCCCTAGTCTTTCCCATTCTGTTGTTTTCCTCTATTTCTTTGCATTGATCACTGAAGAAGGCTTTCTTATCTCTTCTTGCTATTCTTTGAAACTCTGCATTTAGATGTTTATATCTTTCCTTTTCTCCTTTGCTTTTCACTTCTCTTCTTTTCACAGCTATTTGTAAGGCTTCCCCAGACAGCCATTTTGCTTTTTTGCATTTCTTTTCCATGGGGATGGTCTTGATCCCTGTCTCCTGTACAATGTCACGAACCTCATTCCATAGTTCATCAGGCACTCTATCTATCAGATCTAGGCCCTTAAATCTATTTCTCACTTCCACTGTATAATCATAAGGGATTTGATTTAAGTCATACCTGAATGGCCTGGTAGTTTTCCCTACTTTCTTCACTTTCAGTCTGAATTTGGCAATAAGGAGTTCATGGTCTGAGCCACAGTCAGCTCCTGGTCTTGTTTTTGCTGATTGTATAGAGCTTCTCCATCTTTGGCTGCAAAGAATATAATCAATCTGATTTCAGTGTTGACCATCTGGTGATGTCCATGTATAGAGTCTTCTCTTGTGTTGTTGGAAGTGGGTATTTGCTATGACCAGTGCATTTTCTTGGCAAAACTCTGTTAGTCTTTGCCCTGCTTCATTCCGTGTTCCAAGGCCAAATTTGCCTGTTACTCCAGGTGTTTCTTGACTTCCTCCTTTTGCATTCCAGTCCGCTATAATGAAAAGGACATCTTTTTTGGGTATTAGTTCTAAAAGATCTTGTAGGTCTTCATAGAACCATTCAACTTCAGCTTCTTCGGCGTTACTTGTTGGGGCATAGATTTGGATTACTGTGACATTGAATGGTTTGCCTTGGAAATTAACAGAGATCATTCTGTCATTTTTGAGATTGCATCCAAGTACTGCATTTCAGACTCTTTTGTTGACCATGATGGCCACTCCGTTTCTTCTGAGGGATTCCTGCCCACAGTAGCAGATATAATGGTCATCTGAGTTAAATTCACCCATTCCAGTCCATTTTAGTTCGAATGAATGGCAAGAGTGAATGTCGACATTCTAGGAATTAGCGAACTAAAAATAGGTGAAGGGGATTAAAAGATACAAACTACACAGTATAAAATAAATAAGATACAAGGATGTAATGTACAGCACAGAGAATATAGTCAATGTTTCATAATAACTTTGTATTGAGTATCATCTAAACAATATTGATTTACTATGTTGTACACAAGGCTGCATATTGTCACCATGTTTATTTAACTTATATGCAGAGTACATCATGAGAAATGCTGAACTGGAAGAAACACAAGTTGGAATCAAGATTGCCGGGAGAAATATCAATAACCTCAGATATGCAGATGACACCACTCTTATGGCAGAAAGTGAAGAGGGGCTAAAAAGCCTCTTGATGAAAGTGAAAATGGAGAGTGAAAAGGTTGGCTTAAAGCTCAGCATTCAGAAAACGAAGATCATGGCATCTGGTCCCATCACTGCATGGGAAATAGATGGGGAAACAGTGGAAACAGTGTCAGACTTTGTTTTTCTGGGCTCCAAAATCACTGCAGATGGTGACTGCAGCCATGAAATTAAAAGACGCTTGCTCCTTGGAAGGAAAGTTAGGACCAACCTAGATAGCATATTCAAAAGCAGAGACATTACTTTACCAACAAAGGTTCGCCTAGTCAAGGCTATGGTCTTTCCTGTGGTCATGTATGGATGTGACAGCTGGACTGTGAAGAAGGCTGAGCACCGAAGAATTGATGCTTTTGAACTGTGGTGTTGGAGAAGACTCTTGAGAGTCCCTTGGACTGCAAGAAGATCCAACCAGTCCATTCTGAAGGAGATCAATCCTGGAATTTCTTTGGAAGGAATGATGCTAAAGCTGAAACTCCAGTATTTTGGCCACCTCATGCGAAGAGTTGACTCATTGGAGAAGATTCTGATGCTGGGAGGGATTGAGGGCAGGAGGAGAAGGGGACGACAGAGAATGAGATGGCTGGATGGCATCACTGACTCGATGGATGCGAGTCTGAGTGACCTCCGAGAGTTGGTGATGGACAGGGAGGCCTGGCGTGCTGCGGTTCATGGGGTCGCAAAGAGTCGGACACGACTGAGCGACTGATCTGATCTGATCTGACACTTGAAATTAATAAATTTATAAATCAACTATTACTTTGATTTAAAAAACAAACAAACTAAAGAATGTAACAATGTCTCATATACCATTCTCTGCCAGCAAATGACAGAATACATGGGTAGGCTTTTTTTCTACATGTAGTAATTCACATTATCTTGTAATCAGTTTCCTGATGGGAGATTGTTCTCAATTAAAAGTTTGTATATAGTTTTTGCTATGAGGACAACCAGCCTAATCTGCCAATCATCCTAAAATAGTCAAACATCTGTTAATTCTCTTTTAACCTCAGATAAGTGATTCTTTGCTTTGGATTGATTCTAAGAATATTATTTTGACTCTAGAAATAAGAATAAACTTCTTTTACTTGTCTGAAAGATAGTAAAATTCTATTTCAGAAGTTTCTGCTTCTGGGCATAATTGAATAACTAATGGACACTGGGAACAATTATGAAACTGAGCAAGAGAAATGGCAATTATCAGATATTAATAAGAAATAGCATAGGATTGTGGTCCTTGAATAAGGGAAATCCATGAAGTAAGTACTACAGTCATCTTGACTTTCTGTATGCAGGCACTGGCTATACTCCAACATTCACAGACAGACCCCAAGCAAAGCATCATATTCTCAATAAGCAGCTGAGGCAGAGACGGGAGTTGAATGTTGAAACAGATAAAATATATGGAACATATACTGCAGAGAAAAGTGGTATGCAGACTACCACAAATCTACAAGAGGTATTCTAATGTCTTTGGCAAATACAATGTTGAACACAAACAGGGAAATCCCCTTGAGGCCTGACAGAGTATAACTACTGAGGAATTCGGAGAAGGCAATGGCACCCCACTCCAGTACTCTTGCCTGGAAAATCCCATGGACGGAGGATCCTGGTAGGCTGCAGTCCATGGGGTCGCTAGGAGTCGGACACGACTGAGCGACTTCCCTTTCACTTTTCATTTTCATGCATTGGAGAAGGAAATGGCAACCCACTCCAGTGTTCCTGCCTGGAGAATCCCAGGGATGGGAGAGCCTGCTGGGCTTCTGTCTATGGGGTCGCACAGAGTCGGACACGACTGAAGCGACTTAGCAGCAGCAGCAGCACTGAGGAATTGCCAGCTGAATGGATATTCTTGAGATTGTACAGTGCAGAGAAAAGTAGGAGTTACAGACAAAACTAATTTCAAATGTTTAAGTGGCTACTGTAGGAATGTTTATCATTCTATAAAATATTATTGCTTACCATAAAAAAATAAAATAAATGATAATGGACTGGTAAAAAGTAATACTAATATAGTGAGAATATAACATGTAGAATAAATTATTTGACACAACACCAAAAAGGTGAGAGGAAAGTAAGTAAAAGTATACCGTTGCACTGTCTTATGTAATATATGTTGTTTTTGTTTAGTTGCTAACTCATCATCACAAAAAGCTCACAGTTTACCATATGATTCACACAAGATGCATATTCCATGGATTTAGACAGATGTATAATGACATAAATCCATCATTATAATATTATAGAATATTTTCACTGCCCTGAAAATCCTATGTTTTGCCTATTGTTCTTGCCATTACCACTGCTTCTGGAAATCACTGATTTTATTTGATCTTTTATTGTCTTCATAGTTTTTCTTTTTCCAGAGTTTCATATCGTTATGATGATATAATATTTGGCCTTTGCAGGTTGGCTTCTTTCCCTTAGTAATATGCATATAAATTTACTCCATGGTTTTTCATGGTTTGATAGCTCATTTTTAAGTGCTAAAAAATACTTAATTGTATTGATGTAACATAGTTTACTTATTCAGTTACCTATTGAAAGATATCATGGTTGCATCCAAGTTGTGGAAATTATGAGTAAAACTATTTTAATCATCCTTGTGCAAGTTTTTGTGTGGTCATAGGTTTTCATCTCCCTTGGGTAAATAACAGGAGTGTGATTTTCTGTGATATTGTAAGGCTATGTTTAGCTTCTTTTAAGAAACTGTCAAACTGTAACTGTCTTCCAACAGCTGTACATTTGGCATATTTCCACCAGCAGTGTATGAGAGTTCCTGTTCTTCCACATTCTAATCAACACTTGATATTGTAAATGTTCTGGATTTGAGCCACTCTAATAAGTATGTAGCAGCATCTCATTGTTATTTTGATTCACATCTCCTTGATGACATAGGCTGTGCAGCATCCTTTCATATACTTACTTGCCATCTGGATCTCTTCTTTGATATCAGTGAAGGTCTTTTGCCATTTTTAAAATTGTTTTCTAGTTTTCTTGTTGATTTTTAAGTTATTAGTACCTTCTAGATGACAGTCCTTTAGCAGATATGTATTTTGAAAATGTGTTCCACTAATCTATGGCTTGTCTTTTCATGCTCTTGACATTGTCTTTTAAAAGGCATAAATTCTAAATTTTAATGAAGTCCAGCTTATCAATTATTTATTTCTCAGATTATGTCTTTTGTGTCATATCTAAAAAAATCACCAAGATCATGTAGGTTTCTCTTATATTATTTTCTAAGAGATTTATATTTTTGTGTTTCACACACAGGCTTATGATCCATTTTGTTATAGGTTTATGTAATTGGCATAAGATCTGTGTCTAGATTCATTTTTTTGCATGTGATTGCTCAGTTGTTCCAACACCATTTGTTGAAGAAACTGTCTTTGCTCCATTGTAATGACTTTGCTTCCTTGTTAAAAATAAGTTGACTATATTTAAGTGAGCCTGTTTATGGGTTATCTATTCTGTTTCACTGACACATTTATTCTTTTGCCAATGCCAGGGTGTTTTGATTACCTAGTTTTATACTGTCATAGAGTCAAGTGGTATCAGTCCTCCAATTTTATTCTTCTTCAATATTGTATTGGCCATTTGGGCACATTTACATCTTCACATAAACTTTCAAATCAGTTGATATTCATAAAAGAAACCTCCTAAGATTTTGATTGGGATTGCACTGAATCTATAGACTAAGTTAGGAAGAATTGATATATTGACAATAGTGAAACTTCCTTTTCGTGAACATGAAATATCTCTCCATTGATTAGTTCTTTGATTGCATTCATCAGGCTTAAGTAGCTTTCCTCATACTAGATCTTGTAGGTATTTTGTAAGATTTATACCAAATTATTTCACTTTGGGGGATGCTAATGTAAATGGTATTATTTTTAAATCCAAATACCACCCATTTGTTTTTATTATATAGGAAAGGAATTGACTTTATATATTAACTTTATATTCTGCTACATTACTATAATCATTTATTACTTCCCAGAATTTTATCAATTATTTTGGATTTTCTACATAGGTGATCATGTCATCTGTGAACAAAGGCACTTTCATGTCTTCCTTCCCAATCTGTATACATTTTCTTTTGTTGTCCTATTATTTTATTAAGGATCAGAATAATGTCAAAACAAAAGCTGTGAGAGGGTACAGACTTACCTTGTATCTAATCTTGGTTGGAAAGCTTTCAGTTTTTCACTATAAAGTATTATGTTGGTTGCAAGTATTTTATAGATTTTCTTAACCAAGTTGAAGAAATTTCCCTCTACTCCTCATTTATCGAGAGTATTTTATCATGGATGGGCATTGAATTTTGTTAAAATGCTTTTTCTACATCTATTGATATGATCGTGAGACTTATTTTTTAGTCTCTTGATGTAATAAGTTATATCAATTTATTTTAGAATGTTGAATCAGACTTATATACCTGTGGTAAATTTCACTTGGTCATGGTGTTTAACTTTTTATTCTTTTTTAAAAATTTGATTAGCTAATACTTTGAGTTTTTGCATGTAACTTCATTAACGATACTAGTCTATAATTTTCTTTTTTTGTAATGTCTTTATCTGGTTTTGGTATTAGTGTAATACTGGCCTCAGAGAATTAATTAGGAAATATTTTCTCTTCTTCTGTCCTCTAAGATACATTGTAGACAACTGGTAAAATTTAGTTCTTAAATGTTTGCTACAATTTAACAACAAAATCCAACAGAGCCTGGTGCTTCTTATTTGGAAGATTATTAATTACTGATTCAATATAGATTTAGTCTATTTGGATCATATATTTCTTATTGTATGAATTTTTGAAAGTTCTGTCTATGGAGAAATTGATCCATTTCATCGAGATTATCAAATATTGGGGCATGGAGTTGTCCACAGTATTGCATTATTATCCTTTCATGTGATCTTTAGTGACATCTTTTTAATTTCTGATATTAGTACTTCATATTTTCTCTATTTTATTTGGTAGCTGGGCTAGAAGCTTACTGATTTTATTGTCTGAGTAATTCTTTAGTGAAAAGTGAAAAAGACTGACAAATTCCTAGCTATATCAGTGAGACTGAAAGAGAGAAAGATAACAATATTAGGATTTAAAGAGGGGAACAACTTCTAATGTTTAGAATTGTTTTAAGATTATAATAAGAAAATGTTAATAAACAGATATGCTAATATATTCAAAAATTAGTTGAAATATTGAAAAGTTATTTGAAAGGTTAAAATTAACAGGTGATTCAGATCAGATCAGATCAGATCAGATCAGTCGCTCAGTTGTGTCCGACTCTTTGCAACCCCATGAACTGCAGCATGACAGGCCTCCATATCCATCACCAGCTCTCGGAGGTCACTCAGACTCACATCCATCGAGTAAGTGATGCCATCCAGCCATCTCATCCTCTGTCGTCCCCTTCTCCTCCTGCCCTCAATCCCACCCAGCATCAGAGTCTTTTCCAATGAGTTAACTCTTCGCATGAGGTGGCCAAAGCACTGGAGTTTCAGCTTTAGCATCATTTCTTCCAAAGAAATCCCGGGGCTGATCTCCTTCAGAATGGACCGGTTGGATCTCCTTGCAGTCCAAGGGACTCTCAAGAGTCTTCTCCAACACCACAGTTCAAAAGCATCAATTCTTTGGTGCTCAGCCTTCTTCACAGTCCAGCTCTCACATCCATACATGACCATATGGTCTTTCCTGTGGTCATGTATGGATGTGAAGGTCAGTAGAGGCCCAATATGCTACTGGAGATCAGTGGAGAAATAACTCCAGAAAGAATGAAGGGATGCAACCAAAGCAGAAAGAATACCCAGCTGTAGATGTGTCTGGTGATAGAAGCAAAGTCCGATGCTGTAAAGAACAATATTGCATAGGAACCTGGAATGTCAGGTCCATGAATCAAGGCAAATTGGAAGTGGTCAAACAAGAGATGGCAAGAGTGAATGTTGACCTTCTAGGAATTAGCGAACTAAAATGGACTGGAATGGGTGAATTTAACTTAGAGGACCATTATATCTACTACTGTGGGCAGAAATCCCTCAGAAGAAACGGTGTGGCCATCATGGTCAACAAAAGAGTCCGAAATGCAGTACTTGGATGCAATCTCAAAAATGACAGAATGATCTCTGTTCGTTTCCAAGGCAAACCATTCAATGTCACAGTAATCCAAGTCTATGCCCCAACCAGTAACGCTGAAGAAGCTAAAGTTGAACGGTTCTATGAAGACCTACAAGACCTTTTAGAACTAACACCCAAAAAAGATGTCCTTTTCATTATAGGGGACTGGAATGCAAAAGTAGGAAGTCAAGAAACACCTGGAGTAACAGGCAAATTTGGCCTTGGAATACGGAATGAAGCAGGGCAAAGACTAACAGAGTTTTGCCAAGAAAATGCACTGGTCATAGCAAATACCCTCTTCCAACAACACAAGAGAAGACTCTATACATGGACATCACCAGATGGTAAACACCGAAATCAGATCGATTATATTCTTTGCAGCCAAAGATGGAGAAGCTCTATATAGTCAGCAAAAACAAGACCAGGAGCTGACTGTGGCTCAGACCATGAACTCCTTATTGCCAAATTCAGACTTAAATTGAAGAAACAGGTGATTCAAGGAAACCTAAATATGAATAGCTCACTATGTAATAAATAAATTATATTTTATTTTCAAAAACTTTTCCCTGAAGAAACTCTGTTGTCCAGATGACTTTATTAGTGAATTCTATCACAAATTTTAGGATGAAATAAGACCAACCAGGAAATAGAGAAAAAAAAGTAATGAGTTTCAATGTCTGAATAAGGCAAATGACCCTCATACAACAAACTGGAAAGAAATTTACAAAGAAAGCATATTAGAGATAATATTCATCATGGACATACATGCAAAAATTCTTAACAAAATACTAGCATATTCAATTAAATAACATGAAAATCAAATATATGTATTTAAGGAAGTAAGAGCCTCTTGATAAAAGTGAAAGAAGAGAGTGAAAAAGTTGGCTTAAAATTCAACATTCAAAAAACGAGGATCATGTCATCTGGTCCCATCACTTCATGGCAAATAGATGGGGAAACAATGGAAACAATGGCAGACTATTTTCTTGGGCCCCAAAATCACTGAAGCTGGTGGCTGCAGCCATGAAATTAAAAAATGCTCACTCCTTGGAAGAAAAGCTATGACTAACCTAGACACCATATTAAAAAACAGAGACATTATTTTACCAACAAAGGTCCATCTAGTCAAAGCTAAGGTTTTTCCAGTAGTCATGTATAGATGTGAGAGATGGACTATAAAGAAAGCTGAGTGCTGAAGAATTGATACTTATGAACTGTGGTATTGGAGAAGACTCTTGAGAGTCCCTTGGACTGCAAGGAGATCCAACCAGTCCATTCTGAAGGAGATTAGTCCTGGGTGTTCATTAGAAGGACTGATGCTGAAGCTGAAACTCAAATACTTTGGCTACCTGATGTGAAGAACTGTCTCATTTGAAAAGACCCTGATATGGGAATGATTGAAGGCAGGAGGAGAAGGGGACGACAGAAGATGAAAGGGTTGGATGGCATCACACACTCAATGGACATGAATTTGAATAAGCTCCAGGAGTTGGTGATGAACAGGGAAGACAGGTGTGCTGCAGTTCATGGAGTCACAAAGAATCAGACATGACTGAGCAACTGAACTGAAGGAAGTAAAGTTGGTTTAACACTGAAAAATAACTGTAACTTAACATATTAAATGAATAAAGGGAAGTCAATACAATTATCACAATACCAGACCACCTTACTACCTCCTGAGAAACCTGTATGCAGGTCAGGAAGTAACAGTTTGTACAAGACATGGAACAACATACTGGTTCAAACTTGGGAAAGGAGTATGTCAAGGCTATATATTGTCACCTTGCTTATTTAAGTTCTATGTAGAGTACATCATGCTAAACACTGGCCTGGATGAATCACAAGCTGTAATCAAGATTGTCAGGAGAAATATCAAGAACCTCAAGTATGCAGATGATACCATTCTAATGGCAGAAAGCAAAGAGGAACTAAAGAGCCTTTTGAGGATGAAAGATGAGAGTGCAAAGCTGGCTTAAAACTCAACATTCAAGAGATGATGATCATGGCATCCAATTCCATCACTTTATGGTAAACAGAAAGAGAAATGTGGAAACAAAGACACATTTTATTTTATTCGGCTACAAAATCACTGTGGACAGTGAATGAAGCCATAAAATTAAAAGATGCTTGCTCCTTGGAAGGAAAGTTATGACAAACCTGCTGCTGCTGCTAAGTTGCTTCAGTCCTGTCTGACTCTGTACGACCCCATAGACGGCAACCCACCAAGCTCCCTCATCCCTGGGATTCTCCAGGCAAGAACACTGGAGTGGGTTGCCATTTCCTTCTCCAATGCATGAAAGTGAAAAGTGAAAGTGAAGTCACTTAGTCATGTCCAACTCTTCGCGACCCCATGGACTGCAGCCTACCAGGCTCCTCCGTCCATGGGATTTTCCAGGCAAGAGTACTGGAGTGGGGTGCCACCACCTTCTCCTATGACAAACCTGCTGCTGCTGCTGCTAAGTCACTTCAGTCGTGTCCGACTCTGTGCGACCCCATAGACGGCAGCCCACCAGGCTCTGCTGTCCCTAGGATTCTCCAGGCAAGAACACTGGAGTGGGTTGCCATTTCCTTCTCCAATGCAGGAAAGTGAAAAGTAAAAGTGAAGTCGCTCAGTCGTGTCCGACTCTTAGCGACCCCATGGACTGCAGCCCACAAGGGTCCTCCCTCCATGGGATTTTCCAGGCAAGAGTACTGGAGTGGGGTGCCACCACCTTCTCCTATGACAAACCTAGGCAGCACTTTAAAAAGGAAAGACATCATTTATTGACAAAAGTCCATATAGTCAAAGCTATAGTTTTCCCAGTAGTCATGTACGGATGTGAGAGTTGGATCACAAAGAAGGCTCAGAGCAAAAGAATTAATATTTTCAAACTATGGTCCTTGAGAAGACTCTTGAGAGTCCCTTGAACTGCAAGGAGATCCAACCAGTCCATTCTGAAGGAGATCAGCCCTGGGATTTCTTTGGAGGGAATGATGCTGAAGTTGAAACTCCAGTACTTTGGCCTCCTCATACGAAGAGTTGACTCATTGGAAAAGACTCTGATGCTGGGAGAAATTGGGGGCAGGAGGAGAAGGGGACGACAGAGGATGAGATGGCTGGATGGCATCACTGACTCGATGGACGTGAGTCTGAATGAATTCCTGGCATTAGTGATGGACAGGGAGGCCTGGCGTTCTGCGATTCATGGGATCACAAAGAATTGGACATGACTGAGCAACTGTACTGAACTGAAGATTAGGAATAATTGAAAAATATTCTTTCTCATCACTATCATTTAACACTGTACTGCACATTCTTGACAGTGCAATAAAACCAGAAAAATAATTAGAAATATTATAGAATGGAAAGAGACATATGATGTTTTTTTAAATAGAAAAACCTCATGATGTCCAAAACATCCTAATGAATCTACAAAGAAAAAACTAATAAAACTAGTAAGTGAATTAATTTAGCAAGTTTCTATAATCTAGTGTCAACACAGAAAACAAACTATTTTAATTATACTAGTAATAAATATAAAATAAAATATTTAAAGATAAAGTTATAATAGAAAAATTATAGTTTGGTTTATTTTTCTAATAAATTCAAAACTTCTATACTGATATATACTAAATATTGTGAGACACATGATATATACTGAAAACGTAGAATGATACTATGTTCATGGTTGAATAGATTTGATGATTTTCATTACAGTAAAATATAAATTTTGCCCATATTGATCCACTGATTCTATACAATCTCCAACAATACCCAACAGGATTTCTTTTTAGAAATTAATAAGGTAGGTATAAATTTAAATGGAAATTCTAATGGCCTAGAATAGTAAACACAATTTTTAAAATAGAAGAAAAAAAGAAAAGTAGTAGATCTAAGTAATTTTGTGGAGACTTTTTGTAAAGTCACTGAAAATGAGACAGTTTAATACTATCACTAGTTCAGTTTAGTTTAGTCTTTCAGTTGTGTCCGACTCTTTGCGACCCCATAGACTGCAGCACACCAGGGCTCCCTGTCTGTCACCAACTCCCAGAGTTTATGCAAACTCATGTCCATTGACTCGGTGATGCAATCCAACCCTCTCATCCTCTGTCATCCCCTTTTCCTCTCACCTTCAATCTTTCCCAGGATCAGATTCTTTTCATATGAGTCAGTTTTTCGCATCAAGTGGCAAAAGTATTTGAGTTTCTGCTTTAGCATCAGTCCTTCCAATGAAAATTCAGGACTGATTTCCTTTAGGATGGACTTGTTGGATCTCCTTGCAGTCCAAGGAACTCTCAAGAGTCTTCTGCAACACTAGAGTTCAAAAGCATCAATTCTTTGGCATTCAGCTTTCTTTATAGTCCAACTCTCACATCCATACATGACTACTGGAGAAACTACAGCTTTGACTAGATGAACTTTTGTTGTCAAAGTAATGTCTCTGTTTTTTAATATGCTATCTAGGTTGGTCATAGCTTTTCTTCCAAGGAGCGAGCGTCTTTTAATTTCACGGTTGCAGTCACCATCTGCAGTGATTTTGGAGCCCAAGGAAATCTGCCATTGTTTCCATTGTTTCCCAATCTATTTGACATGAAGTGATGAGACCAGATGCCATGATCTAAGTTTTCTGAATGTTGAGTTTTAAGCCAACTTTTTCACTCTCCTCTTTCACTTTCATCAAGAGACTGTTTAGTTCTTCTTTGCTTTCTGCCATAAGCATGGTGTCAGCTATGTATGTGAAGTATTGTTATTTCTCCTAGAAAACTTGATTACAGCTTGTGTTTCATACAGTCTGGCATTTCACATGATGTATTCTGCATAGAGGTTAAATAAGCAGGGTGACAATATGCAGCATTGATGTACTCCTTTCCCGATTTGGAACCAGTCTGTTGTTACATGTCCAGTTCTAACTGTTGCTTCTTGACCTGTATATAGATTTCTGAGGAGGCAGGTGAGGTGGTCTGGTCGTCTCATCTCTTGAAGAATTTTCCACGGTTTTTGGAAAACAGTGATCCACACAGTCAAAGGCTTTGGCATAGTCAATAAAGCAGAAGTAGATTTTTTTCTGGAACTCTCATGTTTTTTCAATGATTCAACGGATGTTGGGAACTTGATCTGTGGCTCCTCTGCCTTTTTAAAATCCAGCTTGAACATCTGGGAGTTCACATTTTACATACTTTTGAAGCCTGGATTGGAGAATTTTGAGCATTACTTTGCTAGCATGTGAGATGAGTGCAATTGTGTCGTAGTTTGAACATTCTTTGGTATTGCCTTTATTTGGGATTGGAATGAAAACTGACCAGGTTTTAGTTGTATGGCCAATGCTGAGTTTTCCAAATTTGCTGTTATAGTGAGTGCAGCACTTTCACATCATCATCTTTTAGAATTTGAAATAGCTCTACTGGAATTCCATCACCTCTACTAGCACTGTTCATAGTGATACCTTCTGAGGCCCACTTGACTTCGCATTCCAGGATGTCTGGCTCTAGGTGAGTGATCACAACATCATAGTTATCTGGGTCATGATGATCTTTTTTGTATAGTTCTTCTGGGTATTCTTGTCACCTCTTCCCAATGTCTTTTGCTCCTATTAGGTCCATACCATTTCTGTCCTTTATGCTGCTGCTGCTGCTGCTAAGTCGCTTCAGTCGTGTCCAACTCTGTGCGACCCCATAGACGGAAGCTCACCAGGCTCCCTCGTCCCTGGGATTCTCCAGGCAAGAACACTGGAGTGGGTTGCCATTTCCTTCTCCAATGCACGAAAGTGAAAAGTGAAAGTGAAGTCGATCAGTCGTGTCCGACTCTTAGCAGCCCCATGGACTGGAGCCTACCAGGCTCCTCCGTCCATGGGATTTTCCAGGCAAAAGTACTGGGGTGGGGTGCCATTGCCTTCCCCGTCTGTCCTTTATAGTGCCCATCTTTTCATGAAATATTTCCTTGGTATCTCTAATTTTATTGAAGAGATCTCTAGTCTTTTCCATTTTATTGTTTCCCTCTATTTCTTTGCATTGATCATCAAGGAAGGCTTTCTTATCTCTCCTTGGTTTTCTTTGGAACTCTGAATTAAAATGAGTATATCTTTCCTTTTATCCTTTGCCTTTAGCTTCTCTTCTTTTTTTCAGTTATTTGTAAGGCCTCCTCAGACAACCATTTTGCCTTTTTGCATTTCTTTTTCTTGGGGATGGTCTTGATAACTGCCTCCTGTACAATGTTAATCCCTTGAACTATTTATCACCTCACTGTATAATCTTAAGGAATTTGATTTAGGTCATACCTGAATGGTCTAGTGGTTTTTCTTACTTTCTTTAATTTCAGTCTGAATTTTGCAATGAGGAGTTCATGACCTGAGCCACAGTCAGCTCCCAGTCTTGTTTTTACTGACTATATAGAGAGTCTCCATCTTTGGCTGCAAAGATATAATCAATCTGATTTGGGTATTGACCATGTGGTGATGTTCATGATAGATTCTTCTCTTTTGTTGTTGCAAGAGGGTGTTTGCTATGACCAGTGCATTCTTTTGGCAAAACTCATTAGCCTTTGACCTGCTTTGTTTTGTATGCCAAGGGCAAATTTGCCTGTTACTCCAGGTATCTCTTGACTTCCTAATTTTTCATTCCTGTCCACTATAATGAAAATAACATCATTTTGGGTGTTAGTTCTAGAACATCTTGTAGGTCTTCAGAGAATTGTTCAACTTCTGTTTCTTCAGTGTTACTGGTCTGGATTACTTGGATTACTCCATAGACTTGGATTACTGTGATATTCAGAGGTTGTCCCTGGAAAGGAACAGAGATCATTCTATCGTTTTTGAGATTGCATCCAAGTACTGCATTTTGGACTCTGATTGATTATGAGTACTACTCTATTTCTTAAAAGGGATTCTTGTCCATAGTAGTAGATATAATGGTAATTTGAGTTAAATTCACCCATTCCATTACATTTTAGTTCCCTGATTCCTAAAATGTCAATGTTTACTCTTGCCATCTCCTGTTTGACGACTACCAATTTTGTTTCCAAGGCAAACCATTCAATATCATGGTAATCCAAGTCTATGCCCTGACGGGTAATGCTGGAGAAGCTGAAGTTGAATGGTTCTATGAAGACCTACAAGACCTTCTAGAACTAACACCCAAAAAAAGATGTCCTTTTCCTCATAGGGGACTGGAATGCAAAAGTAGGAAGTCAAGAAATATCTGGAATAATAGGCAAATTTGGCCTTGGAGTACAAAATGAAGCAGATCAAAGGCTAACAGAGTTTTGCCAAGAGAATACACTGGACATAGCAAACACCCTCTTCCAATAACACAAGAGAAGACTCTACATATGGACATCACCAGATGGTCAACACCAAAATCAGACTGATTATATTCCTTGCACCAAAGATGGAGAAGCTCTATACAGTCAGTAAAAACAAGACTGGGACCTGACTGTGGCACAGACCATGAACTCCTTATTGCCAAATTCAGACTTAATTGAAGAAAGTAGGGAAAACCAATAGACCATTCAGGTATGACCTAAGTCAAAACCCTTACGATTATACAGTGGAAGTGAGAAATAGATTTAAGGGACTAGATCTGATAGAGTGCCTGATGAACTATGGATGGAGGTTTGTGACATTGTACGGGAGAGAGGGATCAAGACCGTCCCCAAGAAAAAGAAATGCAAAAAAGCAAAATGGCTGTCTGGGGAGGCCTTACAAATAGCTGTGAAAAGAAGAGAAGTGAAAGGCAAAAGAGAAAAGGAAAGATATACCCTTTTGAATACAGAGTTCCAAAGAATAGCAAGGAGAGATAAGAAAGGCTTCCTCAGTGATGAGTGTAAATAAATAGAGGAAAACAATAGAATGGGAAAGACTAGAGATCTCTTCAATAAATTTAGAACTACCAAGGTAACATTTCATTAAAAGATGGGCACAATAAATGACAGAAATATTATGGACCTAACAGAAGCAGATGATATTAAGAAGTGGCAAGAATACCCAGAAGAACTGTACAAAAAAGGTCTTCATGACCCAGATAATCACAATGGTGTGATCACTGACCTAGAGCCAGACATCCTGGAACGTGAAGTCAAGTGGGCCCTAGGAAGTATCACTACAAACAAAGCTAGTGGAGGTGACGGAATTCCAGTTGAGCTATTTTAAATCTTAAAAGATTATGTGAAAGCCGCACTCAGATTTCTAGCAATTTTGGAAAACTCCACAGTGGCCACAGAACTGGAAAATATCAGTTTTCATTCCAATCCCAAATAAAGACAATGCCAAAGAATGCTCAAAGTACCACACTGGTGCACTCATCTCACACAGTAAAAAAGTAATGCTCAAAATTCTCCTAGCCAGGGTTTAGCAGTACATGAACTGTGAATTTCCAGATGTTCATGGTGGTTACATAGGGCAGAGGAACCAGAGATCAAATTGCCAACATGCATTGCTGGATCATGGAAAAAGCAAGAGAATTCCAGAAAAACATCTATTTCTGCCTTATTGACTATATCAAAGCCTTTGACTGTGTGGATCACCACAAACTGTGCAAAATTCTTCAAGAGATGGGAATACTAGACCACCTGGCCTTTCTCTTGAGAAATATGTATGCAGGTCAGGAAGCAACAGTTAGAACTGTAAATGGAACATTCAGAACATGTTAGAACATGACATGGAACAACAGACTGGTTCCAAATATGAAAAGGAGTACATCAAGGCTGTATGTTGTCACCCTGCTTATTTAACTTATATAGAGAGTACATCATGAGAAATGCTGGGCTGAATGAAGCACAAGCTAGAATAAGGATTGCCAAGACAAATATCAATAACCTCAGATATGCAGATGACACCACCCTTATAGCACAAAATGAAAAAGAACTAGAAAGCCTCTCCATGAAAGTGAAAAAGGAGAGTGAAAAAGTTAGCTTAAAGCTCAATATTCAGAAAACTAAGATCATGGCATCTGGTCCCATCACTTCATGGCAAATATATTGGGAAACAATGGCAGACTATTTTTCTGGGCTCCAAAATCACTGCATAAGGTGACTGCAGCCGTGAAATTAAAAGATGCTTGCTCCTTGGAAGGAAAGTTATAACCAACCTAGACAGCATATTAAAAAGCAGAGAAACTTCTTTGCCAACAAAGCTCTATCTAGTCAAGCCTTGGGTTTTTCCAGCAGTCATGTATGGATGTGAGAGTTGGATTATAAATAAATCTTAGTGCTGAACAATTGATGCTTTTGAACTGTGGTGTTGGAGATGACTCTTGAGAGTCCCTTGGACTGCAAGGAGGTCCAACCAATCCATCTTAAAGGAAATTAGTCCTGAATATTCAATTTGGAAAGACCCTGATGCATAGAAAGATTGAAGGCAGAAGAAGAAGGGGGCAACAGAGGATAAAATGGTTGGATGCATCACAGACTCAATGGACATGAGTTTGAGTAAACTCCGGGATTTGGTAATGGACAGAGAGGCCCTCGTGCTGAAGTCCACAGGGTTGCAAAGAATCAGACCCTACTGAGAGACTGAACTGAACTGAACTGAATTTATCTTGATTCATGGACATAACATTCTAGGTTCTTATGCAATATAGCTCTTTGTAGCATTAGATTTTAGCTCCATCACCAGTCACATCCATGGTTGGGTGTTGTTTTTGCTTTGGCTTGGTCTCTTCATTCTTTCTGGAGTTATTTCTCCACTGATCTCCAGTAGCATATTGGGCACCTACCAACTTGGGGAGTTCATCTTTCAGTGTCCTATCTTTTTACCTTTTCACCCTATTCATGGAGTTCTCAAGGCAAAAATATTGAAGTAGTTTGCCATTCCCTTCTCTAGTGGACCATGTTTTGTCAGAACTCTCCACCATGACTGGTCCATCTTGTGTGGTCCTACATGACAGGGCTCATAGTTTCATTTGGTTAGACAAGGCTGTGGTCCATGAGATCAGTTTGGTTACTCTTCTGTGATTGTGTTTTTCATTCTATCTGCCCTGTGATGGATAAGGGTAAGAGGCTTATGGAAGCTTCCTAATGGGAAAGACTGACTGAAGGGAAACTGGGTCTTGTTCTGATGGGCAGTAAATCTTTAATGCAATTTTCTGTTAATAGATGGGGCTATGTTCCCTCCCTGTTGTTCGACCTGAGGCCAAACTATGGTGGAGGTAATAAAGATAATGGTGACCTCCTTCAAAAGGTCAAACTTATTAAAGGAATCCTATAAAACTGCACCCACATTTATATGGTTATTTGATTTTTTTAAACAAATTTTTAAGCAATCCGATGTGGAAAGCAAAGTTGTTTCAACAAACAGCAATAAGACTACTGAGAAAATATAAAGTAATAGTATTACTGCATGAACCTAAATATAGAAGCTAAAACTATAAACTTTTTAGGTGAAAACATAAGAAAATATTTTCATGAATATTTCATGAGATAAATTTAGATAGGGCACAGAAAGAAGAAACCATAAAAAACTTATAAATTACACTTACTTAAAAAATTAAAATATCTGCTCATAAAAAGGCAATATTAGGGAAATGAGTAAGCAAATTATAGAATGGGATACAATAGTCAGTCACTGTGTGTGTGTTCGTGCACACGTGTGTGTATGTGTATTATAAATCAAAGTACTTGCATCCAGACTATATAAACATTCCTACATTAGTAAAGAGAAAATCAAGCCAATTTTAAATATAGTTTCATTCTTGAAATATCCATCAAACAGAAACAAATGTGAATATTCAATAAACACATAAAAGAAGTTCAATATCACTATTCAAACATTAGAATGATTAAAATATAAAAGAAACTAGCTGTGAAGATCTGCAGTATTCAAGTATCTCACATATTTATGATGTAAATATAAAATAATACAATAATTTTGGGAGAAAATCCCATATAATTATTCTATTCTGGAAATTCTATTCCTAAATATTTATCCAAGAGGAATGAATACATGTGCAACAAAACCTTTGTATATGTATTTCCATAGCAGGTTTATTCACAATAATCAAACTTGTAAACAGCCCAAATTTATATATAAATGAACAAAATTACAATAAAATTGTCATACCCATTCTATTTAAGAATACACTCTGTGACAATAACACTGATTTGAAATCACACTAGAAGATATAAAGTATAGCTGAATTGAATCAATCTTTCAGTATATTGTATAAAATATTAATATTGAACAAAAGTACATGAAAACATGTGTACTTGTGAAACATAGAGTGAACAAAAGAAAAATGGCCCATAAATTTTGCATGTTGGAGGGAAGGAAGACAGAAACAGTAGTGCCTTCCATCTTTAAAAGAACTTGAAGAAAATTATATATCTGCCAGGTGTCACTTCATGATGATGTTACACCACTTTCCAAAGGTCTTCCTTTTACTTCAGTGAGTAAAAGCCTAGAAATACATTTCTTGGATAACTTTGGGAAATGTATTTGATATTTCAAAGACTGAAGAAAAGAAGAAGCCATTAGACACACAAAAATTAGAGAGATGGCCAGTGTGCAATTTTACTAGCAGATTCCAGCTGTCCTTAAAATACCATACTTAGACTTTGCAGGGTGTTGAGATTATTAACATCTTCTTTTCAGTTCTTTCTCTTCTGAATCGCCTCCTCCCCAAACAGCAATGGTTCTAATGCCTTCATTCCTCCAGAACTTCCAAAAATTGTATGACTCTCTCGGTATTAAATCCCTTCTTACTTGAAACAGTGTGATTTCTGTTTTCTTAGGCAAACCTTGACTGATTCAAACTCAGACAAATATTATGGGCTTCAGAGTCCTTTTTGATTCATTTTTTATTTGTTTTTTACATACTTATTATATGCCAAGTAATATGCTGTTGTTGTTTTTCAGTCACCCAATGATGTCTGATTGTTTGTGACCCCATGAACTGTAGCACACCAGGCCTCCCTGTCCCTCACCATCTCCCAGAATTTGCCCAAGTTCGTGTTCATTGTATCAGTGATGTTGTCCAGCCATCTCATCCTCTGATGCCCTCTTCTTCTTCTGCCCTCAATCTTTCCCAACATCAGGGACTTTTCTAATGAGTAGTCTGTTCACATCAGATGACCAAAATACTGGAGTTTCAGCTTCAGCATCAGTTCTTCCAGTGAATATTCAAGGTTGATCTCCCTTAAGCTTGACTGGTTTGATCTCCTTGCTGTCCAAGGGACTTTCAGGAGTTTTATCCAGCACCACAGTTCAAAGGCATCAATTCTTTGGTGTTCTGCCGTCTTCATGGTCCAATTCTTACAACCATACATGACCATTGGGAAGACCACAGCCTTGACCATACGGACTTTTGTTGGCAGAGTAATGTCTCTGTTTTTCAACACACTGTCTTGGTTTGTCTTCCCCCTTCATGTATCACTGCCTTGTTGTGGCAAAGGGGCTTATGTAACTCAATGAAGCTATGAGCCATGCCATGCAGGGCCATCCAAGAAGGACAGATCATGGCAGAGTTCTGACAAAACATGATCCCCTGGAGGAGGGAATAGCACACCACACCAGGATACCTGTCATGAGAACCTCATGAACTGTATAAAAGGCCAAAGAAATATGCTATTAGATGTCATTGTACATTCAGATCAGTAGATCTGTGCCCTCATGATATTTACATTTGGTGTGAAAATCAGGCAGTTAAACTGATTTTAAGAGCATCTCAGGTGATTCTAATCTAAAACAATTTTGAGAACCAGAAATAAAATCTTTCCACCAAATCTGCTTTTCATTCCCAATTTCTCTTTTCTCTTCATCCAGGCACTCAAGCCATAGAACTAGGAAGCATTCTGGACTTCTTCCCTTCTTCTCTCACTATTCTAATCCAGTCAAACATAAGGATTTGTTTGCTAAATAGCACTTAATTATGTTTCTTCCTCACCATGCCATTGAAGCTGAATTATGCTGATGAAAAACTAAGAGATTTGAAACCAGATAAATCCTAATTTTAAATACTGGTTATGCCATTTGCTGGCTGTGAAAAGTGGAATATATTATACCATTTCTCTAGGGCATTAAAAATAGTAGTGTATAACAGGAATTTTTTGGAGGGTTAAAGATAGTATTTCCAAAGCATCTAGTGTAGTGCCTGGCTCATTAGTAGGTATCTTCATCCTTTACCCACATTCCATGCATTTGTTTTACTTAATAATTGTGAATCACATGGACTACATCTTTAGGAGTAACATCCTAACAGTTCTTTGTCTACTGTTTTGCATCACTTAAGTATCTTTTCACTAATGATTCCAGAATTTCAAAATATAAATTTCAAAATATAAATTTAATTATATTCCTCTCCTGTTTAATGGCTTTCAAAGTTTTTCTGAAGTTTACAGAATGGAATTCAGCCTCTTTACAAGATTTTTATTATCTGATCCAGAGATATTCTTCCAGCCTTCTCTGCTCTCCCTTGTATATACCTGCCATCTTAGCGAAAACAAAATCTTAGTTTCATGAATGAGTGAATTTGGTGGTTCAGACAGTAAAGCATCTGTCTACAATGTGGGAGACCTGGGTTTAATCCCTGGTTTGGGAAGATTCCCTGGAGAAGGAAATGGCAACCCACTCCAGTACTCTTGCCTAGAAAATCCCATGGATGGAGGAGCCTGGTGCAGGCTACTGTCCATGGGGTTGCAAAGAGTTGGATACAACTGAGCAACTGAACTTTCTAACAGTAGTCTTGGGACTTCTCTGGTGTCTCAGTGGTAAAGAATCTGCCTGCCAATGCAGAAGACCTGGGGTTCAATTTCTGGGTTAGGAAGATCCCCTCGAGAGGGAGATGGCAACCCACTCCAGTATTCTTACCTGGGAAATCCAATGAACAGAAGAGATTGGTGGGGTAGAGACTATGGGATCGCAGAGAGTTGAACACAACTTAGTGACTAAATAACAACAATAGGAGTCTCAGCAAATGGGATATTAAATTCTAGCTTTTTTACTTGTATTATTTTGGGGAAGTATTCTCGGTGTTTTACTTTTCTCATCTATACAAAGAAGATAACAGTATCCATTTCAATTGTCTTGAGGTCTGTGAGTGAAGTGAAGTCACTCAGTCATGTCTGACTCTTTGCGGCCCATGAACTGTAGCTTACCAGGCTCCTTCGCCCATGGGATTTTCCAGGCAAGAATACTGGATTGGGTTGCCATGAGGTTTCAGAGATCAGATCAGTCGCTCAGTCGTGTCCAACTCTTTGCGACCCCATGAACTGCAGCAGGCCAGGCCTCCCTATCCATCACCAGCCCTCGGAGGTCACTCAGACTCATATTCATCGAGTCAGTGATGCCATCCAACCATCTCATCCTCTGTCGTCCCCTTCTCCTTCTGCCCCCAATCCCTCCCAGCATCAGAGTCTTCTCCAATGAGTCAACTCTTCGCATGAGGTGGCCAAAATACTGGAGTTTCAGCTTGAGCATCATTCCTTCCAAAGAAATCCCAGGGCTGATCTCCTTCAGAATGGACCGGTTGGATCTCCTTGCAGTCCAAGGGACTCTCAAGAGTCTTCTCCAACACCACAGTTCAAAAGCATCAATTCTTCGGCGCTCAGCCTTCTTCACAATCCAGCTCTCACATCCATACATGACCACAGGAAAGACCATAGCCTTGACTAGGCGAACCTTTGTTGGCAAAGTGATGTCTCTGCTTTTGAATATGCTATCTACGTTGGTCATAACTTTCCTTCCAAGGAGTAAGTGTCTTATAATTTCATGGCTGCAGTCACCATCTGCAGTGATTTTGGAGCCCAGAAAAAGAAAGTCTGACACTGTTTTCACTGTTTCTCCATCTATTTCCCATGTAGTGATGGGACCAGATGCCATGATCTTCATTTTCTGAATGTTGAGCTTTAAGCCAACCTTTTCACTCTCCACTTTCACTTTCATCAAGAGGCTTTTTAGTTCCTCTTCACTTTCTGCCATAAGGGTGGTGTCATCTGCATATCTGAGGTTAGTGATATTTCTCCCAGCAATCTTGATTCCAGCTTGTGTTTCTTCCAGTCCAGCATTTCTCATGATGTACTCTGAATATAAGTTAAATAAACATGGTGACAATATGCAGCCTTGACGTACTCCTTTTCCTATTTGGAACCAGTCTGTTGTTCCATGACCAGTTCTAACTATTGCTTCCTGACCTGCATACAGATTTCTCAAGAGGCAGATCAGGTGGTCTGGTATTCCCATCTCTCTCAGAATTTTCCACAGTTTATTGTGATCTACACAGTCAAAGGCTTTGGCATAGTCAATAAAGCAGAAATAGATGCTTTTCTGGAACTCTCTTGCTTTTTCGATGATCCAGCGGATGTTGGCAATTTGATCTCTGGTTCCTCTGCCTTTTCTAAAACCAGCTTGAACATCAGGAAGTTCATGGTTCACATATTGCTGAAGCCTGGCTTGGAGAATTTTGAGCATTACTTTACTAGCGTGTGAGATGAGTGCAATTGTTCGGTAGTTTGAGCACTCCTTGGCATTGCCTTTCTTTGGGATTGGGATGAAAACTGACCTTTTCCAATCTTGTGGCCACTGCTGAGTTTTCCAGATTTGCTGGCATATTGAGTGTAGCACTTTCACAGCATCATCTTTCAGGATTTGGAATAGCTCCACTGGAATTCCATCACCTCCACTAGCTTTGTTCGCAGTGATGCTTTCCAAGGCCCACTTGACTTCACATTCCAGGATGTCTGGCTCTAGGTCAGTGATCACACCATCATGATTATCTGGGTCGTCAAGCTCTTTTTTATACAGTTCTTCTGTGTATTCTTGCCACCTCTTCTTAATATCTTCTGCTTCCGTTAGGTCCATACCATTTCTGTCCTTTTTCGAGCCCTTTTTTGCATGAAATGTTCCTTTGGTATCTCTGATTTTCTTGAATAGATCCTTAGTCTTTCCCATTCTGTTGTTTTCCTCTATTTCTTTGCATTGATCACTGAAGAAGGCTTTCTTATCTCTTCTTGCTATTCTTTGGAACTCGGCATTCAGATGTTTATATCTTTCCTTTTCTCCTTTGCTTTTCGCTTCTCTTCTTTTTGCAGCTATTTGCAAGGCCTCCCCAGACAGCCATTTTGCTTTTTTGCATTTCTTTTCCATGGGGATGGTCTTGATCCCTGTCTCCTGTACAGTGTCACGAACCTCATTCCATAGTTCATCAGGCACTCTGCCATGAGGTTTAAGATGAGTGAAATAAAAGTTCTGTTTAGGCTGTAAGAGTCCATGGAAATATATGATTATCACTATTTGATATTGTAACTATATTGTGGTCATTGTTGTTTTTGTTTATCAATGTGTGAAAATGTCTTGTAGAAGTGAACACTACATACTTTTAGTCCTAAGTAAAAAGCTGACCCATATACTCAATGGCTAGACAATATGAAGAATAGGAAAACTTTAGAAGAGACATATAGATATTAGTAAACATGTTAAATTCAGAAGAAAATTAATTCCCTTATTATGCTTGCTTGCTTATTACACAATAGACAAATTTGTGTTAAAGAATTCAGTAAATATTTAGGATAAACACTAAAGCTAGATGAACCTTCCTTTAGCTGAAATTTCCTTGGGAGTTTTTCTACTTTCATGAATCTCACATAAATATCTAAATCCTGATTTGGAAGCTGTGATTTGCCATTGTAAAAGAAGCTCAAACTTTAGTTTGATGAATGTTCAAAAGATCAGGCTTAATAAAAGTTCATCAGTGATACAGAGAAGTCATTTTGGATCCCAATCAAAGGATTTTTTAAAGTCTTTTAGAAGAGCAAGAGTTTGAGAGATAGACTTGATAAGCTAACAACATTAAATCTTTGAGAGGATTTAGAAAGGGATTTAGTGAATCAATCACATCACTGTAGTGCTCCACCTGTAGTTGCCAGGGTAACAAGAAACTTGGAATTCCCATAATGAACTTATTTTTCCAAACTAGCATCAGGAATAGTACAATTATTAGCCAACTTACTGCTTCCCAGTGTGTCCAAATAAGTTTCCAGATGCTACTCTTAGAAAAAGGTAAAGTTCTATTCTGTTTTCCCTCTAGATGAGCATATGTGCATTTCAAATAAATGACCTGCTCCTTTCCCATTTAACGACTCTCTCTCTAAATTATACAAGGCACTTTATTTGTGCTTTATGTTATTACTGGTAATTGTTTGTGACTTGACTGACTCCCACAAATATTCTAGCCTCTTCAGAAAAGAAAAACTATTGCTACGAAGAGTGGGGGAAACAAACAAACAAAAAACGGGTCAACACAACATAACACTCTAGCGTAGACCTTTTACTTATTCGCTTATTCAGTCAATATTTAATAAGAAACAACCTTGTGCCAAGCTTGTAGTAAATCCTATGAAAATAAACAAAAATAATAAACTATAAACATAAAGCATGATTTTGGTTTCATGAGCTTCAATACAGCAAAGGACCAACATCTAGTAGTAAAGTGGTTGTAAAAATCTGTGATTAAAAAAAAGAAAATCCTCTCTTAAAATTTTTGTTTTCAGTGTTGAAACTAGCAATGCACTTTCCACTTGAGAAGCACCTCTGAAAAGAACGTATTGTATCTAGGAGAAAAAACAGCTGAAATTTTTTGCTAAAGAATGACTCCAGGCTTTAAAGAAAATATGTGGTAGTAACCAGTACTTCTTTATAAAGTGTTTGTTCCAAACTCAGCCTTACAAACTCACACCAAGTAACTGGTAGAGGATATCTGATCAGAAACAATAAATACATATTAGGATTTATTATGTCTATGTTGCATCTCTTCAGAACCTAAACAGGCATAAATCAATATGGCAAGAAAAAAGCAACAAAATCTCAACAACTGATGCTAAATTAACAAAATAGCTATCATTTTTGAACCACATATTATGATCCTAGTAGCTATATCTAGTTGTAGAACATTGGAGGTATATATTAAAAAATAAAATAGCTATATTTACTAAAAAACTATATGATGATCATCTAAATAGATGGTGAAGAAACCCAAGAAAAAAATCCAACACTCATTCATAATAAAAATACTCAATAAACTAGAAATTAAAGGAAAATTCCTCTATGTGATAACAGTATTAGATTGACAGTTTAGGATATAAATTCCTTTTTGACAGTCTGCTGCTGTCTGTATAGAGTTTTCTCTTGTGTTGTTGGAAGAGGCTGTTTGCTATAACCAGCACGTTCTCTTGGTAAAACTGTATTACCTTTGCTCTGCTTCATTCTGTACTCCAAACCCAAATTTGCCTGTTACTCTAGGGGTTTCTTTTTTACTTTTTACAAAATTACTTTTGCATTCCAGTCCCCTATAATGAAAAGAACATCTTTTTCGAGTGTTAGCTCTAGAAGGTCATGTAGGTCTTCATAGAACATTTAATTTCTGCTTCTTCAGCATTATTGGTCGGGGCATATATTTGGATTACTATGATATTGAATGGTTTTCCTCAGAAGCGAGCAGAGAGCATTCTGTCATTTTTGAGATTGCATCCAAGTACTGCATTTCAGACTCTTTTGTAGACTATCAGGGCTACTCCATTTCTTCAAAGGGATCCTTGCCCATAGTAGTAGATATAATGGTCATCTGAGTTAAAGTCATGCATTCCAGTCCGTTTTAGTTCGCTGATTCCTAAAATGTTGATGTTCACTCTTGCCATCTGCTGTTTGACCACTTCCAATTTGCCTTGATTCATGGACATAACATTCCAGGTTCCTATGCAATATTGCTCTTTATAGCATCAGACTTTACTTCCATTACCAGTTACATCCACAACTGTGTGTTGTTTTTGCTTTGGCTCAGTCTCTTCTTTCTTTTTCTGGAGATATTTCTCTACCGATCTCCAGTAGTATAAGCATATTGGGCACCTACTGACCTGGGGAGTTCATCTTTCAATGTCCTATCTTTTTGCCTTTTCATACTGTTCATCGGGTTCCCACAGCAAGAATACTGAAGTGGTTTACCATTCCCTTCTCCAGTGGACCACGTTTTGTCAGAACTGTCCACCATGATCCAACCTTCTTGGGTGGCCCTATACAGCATGGATCATAGTTTTCATGAGTGAAACAAGGCTTTGGTCCATGTGATCAGATTGGTTAGTTTTCTGTGATTGTTGTTTCATTCTGTCTTCTTTACAATGGATAAGGATAAAAGGCTTATGGAAGTTTCCTGATGGGAAAGACTGACTGAGGGGAAACTGGGTCTTGTTATGATGGGTGGAGCCAGGTTCAGTAAATCTTTAATCCAATTTTCTGTTGATGGCTGGAGCTGTGTTCCCTCCCTGTTATTTGATCTCAGGCCAAGCTATGGTGGACGTAATGAAGATAGTGGTGTCTTCCTTCAAAATGTCCCATGCAGGCACTGCTACACTCAGTGACCCCAACCCTACATCAGGCCACTGCTGACCTATGCCTCTGCCAGAGACTCCTGGACAAGTCTGGGTCAGTCTCTTGTGGGGCCACTGCTCCTTTCTCCTGGGTCCTAAACACACAATATTTTGTTTAGCTGACTCTGGGTCAGATCATGAACTCCTTGTTGCCAAATTCAGACTGAAATTGACAAAAGTAAGGAAAACCACTAGACTATCCAGTTGAGTTCAGTTCAGTCACTCAGTATGTGACCCCATGAATTGAAGCACGCCAGGCCTCCATGTCCATCACCAACTCCCAGAGTTCACCCAAACTCATGTTCATTGAGTCAGTGATGCCATCCAGCCATCTCATCCTCTGTCGTCCCCTTCTCCTCCTGCTCCCAACCCCTCCTAGCATCAGAGTCTTTTCCAATGAGTCAACTCTTCACATGAAGTGGCCAAAGTATTGGAGTTTCAGCTTTAGCATCATTCCTTCCAAAGTAATCCCAGGGCTGATCTCCTTCAGAATGAACTGGTTGGATCTCCTTGCAGTCCAAGGGACTCTCAAGAGTCTTCTCCAACACCACAGTTCAAAAGCATCAATTCTTCGGCACTCAGCTTTCTTCACAGTCCAACTCTCACATCCATACCTGACTACTGAAAAAACCATAGCCTTGACTAGAAGGACCTTTGTTGGCAAAGTAATGTCTCTGCTTTTGAATATGCTATCTAGGTTGGTCATAACTTTCTTTCCAAGGAGTAAGAATCCTTTAATTTCATGGCTGCAGTCACCATCTGCAGTGATTTTGGAGCCCAGAAAAATAAAGTCCGACACTGTTTCCACTGTTTCCCCATCTATTTCCCATGTAGTGATGGGACCAGATGCCATGATCTTTGTTTTCTGAATGTTAAGCTTTAAGCCAACTTTTTCACTCTCCACTTCACTTTCATCAGGAGGCTTTTTAGTTCCTCTTCACTTTTTGCCATAAGGGTGGTGTCATCTGCATATCTGAGGTTATTGATATTTCTCCCAGCAATCTTGATTCCAGCTTGTGCTTCTTCCAGCCCAGCATTTCTCATGATGTACTCTGCATATAAGTTAAATAAGTAGGGTGACAATATACAGCCTTGACGTACTCCTTTTCCTATTTCAAAATTTCCAGTGTGTTGTTCATGTCCAGTTCTAACTGTTGCTTCCTGACCTGCATATAGGTTTCTCAAGAGGCAGGTCAGGTGGTCTGGTATTCCCATCACTTTCAGAATTTTCCACAGTTTATTGTGATCCACACAGTCAAAGGCTTTGGCATAGTCAATAAAGCAGAAATAGATGTTTTTTTCTGGAACTCTGTTCCTCTTCCCATGATCCAGCAGATGTTGGCAATTTGATCTCTGGTTCCTCTGCCTTTTCGAAAACCAGTTAGACCATTCAGATATGACCTAAATCAAATCCCTTAGGATTATACAGTGAAAGTGAGAAAAAAATTCTAGGGATTGGATCTGATAGAGGACCTGAGGAACTATGTATGGAGGTTCATGACATTGTACAGGAAACAGAGATCAAGACCATCCCCAACAAAAAGAAATTCAAAAAGGTAAAATGGTTGTCCGAAGAGGACTTACAAATAGCTGTGAATAGAAGAGAAGTGAAAGGTATAGGAGAAAAAGAAAGATATACCCATCAGAATGTAGAGTTCCAAAGAATAGCAAGGAGAGATAAGAAAGCCTTCCTCAGTGATCAGTGCAAAGAAATAGAGGAAAACAATAGAATGGGAAAGACTAGAGATCTCTTCAAGAAAATTAGAGATACCAAGGGAATATTTCATGCAAAGATAGGCGCAATAAAGGACAGAAATGGTATGGACCTAATAGAAGAAGAAGATATTAAGAAGAAGATGCAAGATTACACAGAACTGTACAAAAAAGATAGGAAGGGCGGTGGGAGGGGGTTTGGGATTGGGAACACATGTACACCCGTGGCAGATGTATGTTGATGTATGGCAAAACCAATACAATATTGTAAAGTAAATAATAATAATAAAAGAAAAAAAAAAAGATAATCATGACCCAGATAATCACAGTGGTGTGATCATTCACCTAGAGCCAGACATTCTGGAATGTGAAGTCAAGTGGGCCTTAGGAAGCATCACTATGAACAAAGCTAGTGGAGGTGATGGAATTCCAGTTGTGCTTTTTCAAATACTAAAGGATGATGCTGTGAAAGTAATGCACTCAATATGCCAGCAAATTTGGAAAACTCAGCAGTGGCTACAAGACTGGAAAATGTCAGTTTTCATTCCAATCCCAAGAAAGGCAATGCCAAAGAATATTTAACTACCACATAATTGCACTCATCTCCCACTCTAGCAAAGTAATGCTCAAAATTCTCCAAGCCAGGCTTTAACAGTACATGAACTGTGAACTTCCAGATGTTCAAGCTGGTTACAAAAGTCAGAGGAACCAGAGATCAAATTGCCAACATCCATTGGATCATAGAAAAAGAAAGATCATTCCAGAAAAATGTCTATTTCTGCTTTTTTGACTATGCCAAAGCCTTTGACTATGTGGATCACCACAAACTGTGGAAAATTCTTCAAGAGATGGGAATACCAGACCATAGGATCTGCCTCCTGGGGAATCTGTGTGGAGGTCAAGATGCAACAGGAAGAACTGGACATAGAACAACAGACTGGTTCCAAATCGGGCTTGGAGTGCATGGAAGCTGTATATTCTCACCCTGCTTATTTAACTTATATGCAGAGTACATTATGAGAAATGCTGAACTAGATGAAGCTCAAGCAGGAATAAAGATTACCAAGAGAAATATCAATAACCTCAGATAGGTAGATAATAGCACCCTTATGGCAGAAACGAAAATCATGGCATCTGGTCCCATCACTACATGGGAAATAGATGGAGAAGCAGTGGAAACAGTGTCGGACTTTCTTCTTCTGGGCTCCAAAATCACTGCAGATGGTGACTGCAGCCATGAAATTAAAAGACGCTTACTCCTTGGAAGGAAAGTTATGACCAACCTAGATAGCATATTCAAAAGCAGAGACATCACTTTGCCAACAAAGGTTCACCTAGTCAAGGCTATGGTCTTTCCTGTGGTCATGTGTGGATGTGAGAGCTGGACTGTGAAGAAGGCTGAGCGCCGAAGAATTGATGCTTTTGAACTGTGGTGTTGGAGAAGACTCTTGAGAGTCCCTTGGACTGCAAGGAGATCCAACCAGTCCATTCTGAAGGAGATCAGCCCTGGGATTTCTTTGGAAGGAATGATGCTAAAGCTGAAACTCCAGTATTTTGGCCACCTCATGCGAAGAGTTGACTCATTGGAGAAGACTCTGATGCTGGGAGGGATTGAGGGCAGGAGGAGAAGGGGACGACAGAGGATGAGACGGCTGGTTGGCATCACTAACTCGACGAATGTGAGTCTAAGTGACCTCCGAGAGCTGGTGATGGATAGGGAGGCCTGGCGTGCTACAGTTCATGGGGTCGCAAAGAGTCGGACATGACTGAGCGACTGATCTGATCTGATCTGATGGCAGAAAGCAAGAAGAGCTAAAAAGCCTCTTGATGAAAGTGAAAGAGGAGAGTGAAAACGTTGGCTTAAAACTCAACATTCAGAAAACTAATATCATGGCGTTCAGTCCCATCATTTCATGGGAAATAGATGGGAAGCAATGGAAACAGTGACAAAATTTATTTTGGGAAGCTCCAAAATCACTGCTGATGGTGCCTGCAGCCATGAAATTAAAAAGCTTGCTCCTTGGAAGAAAAGCTGTGACCAACCTATACAGCATATTAAAAAGCAGAGATTACTTTGCCAACAAAGGTCCATCTAGACAAATCTATGGTTTTTCCAATAGTCATGTATGGATGTGAGAGTTGGACCATAAAGAAATCTGAGTGCTGAAGAATTGATGCTTTTCAACTATGGTGTTGGAGAATACTCTTGAGAGTCCCTTGGACTTCAAGGAGATCAACCAGTCCATCCTAAAGGAAATCATTCCTGAATATTCATTGTAAGGACTGATGCTGAAGCAGAAACTCAAATACTTTGGCCATCTGATGTGAAGAACTGACTCACTGGAAAAGACCCTGATGCTGGCAAAGTTTGAAGGCAGGAGGAGAAGGGGAGGACAGAGGATGAGATGGATTGATGGCATCACCAACTCGATGGACATGAGTTTGAGCAAGCTCCAGGAGTTGGTGATGGACAGGGAGGCCTGGCCTTCTGCAGTCCATGTGGTTGCAAAGATCTGGAGATGACCAAGTGACTGAACTGAACTGATTCCTTTTTGAGTGATTTTTGGCAGTTTATGATATCAAAGAAGTTGTTCAGTTAATCTACATTGTAAAAATGTATTGACATAAAGTTGTTCAACGTATTTTCTTATTATCACCATAATGCTTAGAGGATCTGTGGTAATGTCCCCTCTTTCATTTTTGATTTATAGTTTGATCTCTTCCCTCTCAAACAAATACAGTCTTTATTTCTCATTTTATTTCTTGGTCATTCTGACCAAATGTTCATTAAAGGAATTTGACATTAAACCACAAGCTATGTCTACCAGCAGTGCTCTTTGCACTTCTAGATTACAAAGACTAGCATGCAAATGGACTCAAAATACTGGCAGAGAAATGGACTAATTAGCAGGAGAAAATGGGGTCATCATTGTTTTCTTTTCTCTTTTTCTTTTGAAGTAATTTTGCAAAAATAAGGCAGAAAATCCTTTGTAACATTTGCTCATCTACCTTAACATTTTTATGGTACTTTAACATATTTATGGTACTGCTAGTATTATCATCTGTTTCTCACTCACAACTAAATAGATGGAATTTCCACACTAAGTAATTCTCTAATTTTGTGCAGACACCAACTTGGTGTCCTAAAATTAATTCAATTCTTACATTAACTGCCTGTAGTAGCATAGACCCCAGTCAGTCCTATAAAAATGTCCGAACTTCATATGTCCATCACAGTAGTGGGTCTGCAGAGTGCCCACACTTCTGCCTGACTTGGTTACAAATTAGTGGTTCCAATAATCCCCTCCTCAGGTTCAATAATTTGCTATAATGGCTCATAGAACCCAGGGATATATTTCACAAGTCAAGGCTATGGTCTTTCCTGTGGTCATGTATGGATGTGAGAGCTGGACTGTGAAGAAGGCTGAGCGCCGAAGAATTGATGCTTTTGAACTGTGGTGTTGGAGAAGACTCTTGAGAGTCCCTTGGACTGCAAGGAGATCCAACCAGTCCATTCTGAAGGAGATCAGCCCTGGGATTTCTTTGGAAGGAATGATGCTAAAGCTGAAACTCCAGTATTTTGGCCACCTCATGCGAAGAGTTGACTCATTGGAGAAGACTCTGATGCTGGGAGGGTTTGGGGGCAGGAGGAGAAGGGGACGAGAGAGGATGAGATGGCTGGATGGCATCACTGAGTCGATGAATATGAGTCTGAGTGACCTCCGGGAGTTGGTAATGGACAGGGAGGCCTGGCGTGCTGCAGTTCATGGGGTCACAAAGAGTCGGACACGACTGAGCAACTGATCTGATCTGATTACTGGTTTATTATAAAAATATTATGAGGGATACAAATCAACAGCTAGATGAAGAGGTATGCAGATGAAGTCTAAAAGAGTCCCAAGTGTAGGCTCTTCTTACCTCATGGAGTTTGGGATGCATCACCCTCTTCACATGTGGATATGCTAACCAACTCAGAAGCTCTCAAAATCTCATTGTTTATAGAGTTTTTAAAGCAGGCTCCATTGTATAGGAGTGATTGATTACATCTTTGCCCATTACCATCTTTGGTGATTAACTGAATCTCCAGCCCCTCAACCCTCCCTGGAGGTCAGGGAGTGGAGCTGAAAGTTTCAACCCTATAATCACATGGTTGGCTTCTCTGGCTACCAGTTCCCATCCTGATGCCATTTAAGGATCCACTAAGAGTTACTTCATTGACATATATCAGGTTTGGGTAAATGGGGAGATATATCAGTTCAGTTCAATCCTTCAGACGTGTTGACATTTTGTGACCCCATGGTGCAGCACGCCAGGCCTCCCTGTCCATCACCAACTCCCGGAGTTCACCCAAACTCATGTCCACTGAGTTAGTGATGCCATACAGCCATCGCATCCTCTATCGTCCCCTTCTCCTCCTGCCCCCAATCCCTCCCAGCATCAGAGTCTTTTCCAATGAGTCAACTCTTCTCATGAGGTGACCAAAGTATTGGAGTTTCAGCATTAGCATCAGTCCTTCCAATGAACACCCAGGATTGATCTCCTTTAGAATGGACTGGGGACATATATATATACACACACACACACATACATACATACATACAATAATTGATGCTCTTAAAACACCTATTACAGGGGAAGTTAGAAAGAATTTTTAGAATTCTGTGCTAGGTACCATAGATAAAAACCAAATACATATTTCTTATTATATCACAACATCACAGGTACATTCATCAAAATTAATAAATCAACATCAGTATGGAGGGGGAGAATGGCATGTTAGGGGGAGGGATTATAAGACATAAACTACTGTGTATCAAATAGATAAGCAACAAGGATATATCCTACAGCATGGGGAACTATAGTCATTATCTTGTAATAACCTTAATAGAGTATATCCTGTAAAAATATTGAATCATTATGCTGTATATTTTAAATGTAATACTGTAAATCAACTGTACTTCACTTTCTTTAAAAGAAAAAAATTCATAATTTAAAAAATCAACATTGTTATAATACTAATGACTAAACTATGAACTTTATTTGAATTTCTCTACCTTTAATGCTTGTAGTTTATCCCACTAACTTCCTTTTCTAAGTTTCTCCTTAGAAAGAGAGTGTCATAGAAACCATGGAGGAGCTGTTCTCCAAAGCTATGTCAAGTATATGCTGTGCAGCATAAGACATGTACTTGGGATCCATGAAAATGTGGCACTTGGATCTCCTGCTTGGAGAAGCGGGGTTGTTGGATGGCCCCAGCTGCTGCCCATTGAATTCATCACTGCACTCATGCTAAGTCATACTACTCATGAGCTGCCTAAAGAATCCCTAAAGTCAGTCCCACCAAGACATCTTTTTTTTTTTTTTTTCCCAACGTACAAATATACAATACTGTGTGTGTGCGTGCTCAGTTGTTCAATTGTATCCAATTCTTTGTGACCCCATGGACTGTAGCCCACCAGGCTCCTCTATCCATGGAGTTTTCCAGGCAAGAATACTGGAGTTGCCATTTCCTACTGCATGGGATATTCCAGACCCAGGAATCGAACTTGGGTCTCTTGAGTCTCTTGCAATGACAGATGGATTTTTTTTTACCACTGCTCATCTGGGAACCCAGGTAAGATACTGTCAATTATAGACACCTTGAAGTATATAACATCCCCAGGACTTATTTATCTTATAACAGAAAGTTTGGTTCCATTTTTTTTTTCCTTAGGGTTGATTTCATCAATAAATATCTTTAATATCTAACCCCATCTTGGGTCTGTTTATAGGAGGCATAGAAATAGGGCAAATGTATACTCATCTATTCTGGGTGAAGTATATTTTTTTTAATGTCAATTCTACAGATTACTGAGAGAGGAACATTGAAGTCTCTCAACTAAAATTATGAATTTGCCTATTATGCCTTCAGCTCTATCTGTTTTAATTTCCATATTTTGAAGCTAATTGTTCAGATCAGATCAGTCGCTCAGTCGTGTCCGACTCTTTGCGACCCCATGAACCGCAGCACGCCAGGCCTCCCTGTCCATCACCAGCTCCCGGAGGTCACTCAGACTCGCATCCATCGAGTCAGTGATGCCATCCAGCCATCTCATCCTCTGTCGTCCCCTTCTCCTCCTGCCCTCAATCCCTCCCAGCATCAGAGTCTTCTCCAATGAGTCAACTCTTCGCATGAGGTGGCCAAAATACTGGAGTTTCAGCTTTAGTCAAGAAACACCTGGAATAACAGGCAAATTTGGCCTTGGAATACGGAATAAAGCAGGGCAAAGACTAATAGAGTTTTGCCAAGAAAATGCACTGGTCATAGCAAATACCCTCTTCCAACAACACAAGAGAAGACTCTATACATGGACATCACCAGATGGTCAACACCAAAATCAGATCGATTATATTCTTTGCAGCCAAAGATGGAGGAGCTCTATACAATCAGCAAAAACAAGACCAGGAGCTGACTGTGGCTCGGACCATGAACTCCTTATTGCCAAATTCAGACTGAAATTGAAGAAAGTAGAGAAAACTACTAGACCATTCAGGTATGACCTAAATCAAATCCCTTATGATTATACAGTGGAAGTGAGAAATAGATTTAAGGGCCTAGATCTGATAGATAGAGTGCCTGATGAACTATGGAATGAGGTTCGTGACATTGTACAGCTAATTGTTAGGTGCATATATATTTAGGATTGTTATGTCTTTTTTTTGGTTAATTAATTCCTTTATCATTGTGTCCCTCTTTTACAACCCTGATAGTAGTACCCTTTGTGTTGAAATCTACTTTGTCTGATATTAATATAACCACTGTTTTAGTGAGTGTCTACATACCTCTTTTTATATCCTATTGCTTTTACTTATGTCAACATCTTTAACTTGTGATGAGAATTTTTTTAGATAGCATATATGTGGTCATGCATTTTATTCCATCTGATAACATCTATCTTTTAATTCAAATGACTGATCCTTTTATATTTACTGTAAACATTTATAGTGTTAGAGTTAAATCTAGTATCTTATTGGATGTTTTCTCTTTACTCTATTTGTTCTTTATTTTTATTATTATTTTTTACTTCTACAGCCTGCTTTTGGATTTATTTTCTAAGACCATATTCAGTTCAGTTCAGTCGCTCAGTTGTGTTTGACTCTTTATGACCCCATGAACTGCAGCATGCAAGGTTTTCTTGTCCATCATCAACTCCTGGAGCTTGCTTAAACAAACTCATATCCATTGAGTCGGTGATGCCATCGACGATCTCATCCTCCGTCGTCCTCTTCTCCTCTTGCCTTCTATCTTTCCCAGCATCAGGACCTTTTCAAATGAGTCAGTTCTTCGCATCAGGTGGCCAAAGTAATGGAACTTCAGCTTCAGCATCAATGCTTCCAGTGGATATTCAGGACTGATTTCCTTTAGGATGGACTGGTTTGAACTCCTTGCAGTGCAAGGGACTCTCAAGAGTCTTCTCCAAACCATAGTTCAAAAGCAGCAATTCTTCAGTGCTCAGCTTTCTTTATGGTCCAACTCTCACATGCATACATGACTACTGGATTAGCAATGTTTTTTTCTTTTTCATTTTTAAAGATTGTCCTAAAGTTTACAACACACATCTTTGATTTATCTCAGTCTACCTTCAAACAGTATTCCACTGCTTCATGTATAATGTAAGAACCTGAAAAGAAAACCATTCATTTTTTCTCTCTTCCGATTTCTGTTACCACTGACATACAGTTTAATTTTAAATATGTTATAATCCAATAATATAATATTAAAATTTTTGCTTGTAATGGTCAATTACATTTTAAATTAAAAATACAGCAAAAGAGACAAAGATGTATAGAACAGTCTTTTGGACTCTGTGGGAGAGGGAGGGGGGATGATTTGGGAGAATGGCATTAAAACATGTATAATATCATATAAGAAATGAATCGCCAGTCCAAGTTCGATGCAGGATACAGGAAGCTTGGGGCTAGTGCACTGGGATGACCCAGAGGGATGGTATGGGGAGGGAGAAGGGAGGAGGGGTTCAAGATGGGGAATACGTGTACACCCGTGGTGGATGCATGTTGATGTATGGCAAAACCAATACAATATTGTAAAGTAAAAACAAATAATAATAAAATAACAACAAGTTAAAAAAATAAACAAACAGCCAGACAATCCACTCTTAAAAAAAAAAAAGAAAAATTATATATTTTACATTTATCTTAACATTAACCTTTTTTTAAAGCTTTTCATTTGTATGTGTGGAAACAAATTTATATCTGTTATCTTCTCTTGCCTGAGAAATTTCCTTTAACATTTTATATCATAGGTCTTAGTGATGAAGTCTTGGTTTCTTTTTTTTTTTTTTTTGAAAGAAAACTCCTCATGCATTTTTGAAAGATGATTTCACTTGGCATTAAATTAAGAGCTAAAATTTTTACCTTAAAATGGTCACTCTTCTGTCCTCTCTTGCATAATTTCTGGTGAAATCATTATTAACAGTCTCCTATTATCCATATTTTTCTTTCAAAGTCTATATCTTTTTGTCTGTCTCTTTGTTTTCTTTTCTGCTTCAGTTACTAGAAGTTAAATATGCTCTATCAGATGTGCTTTATTTATCTTTTTGTGTTTCTCTAAGCATCTTGATAGAGAAGGCAATGGCACTCCACTCCAGTACTCTTGCCTGGAAAATCCCATGGATGGAGGAGCCTGGTAGGCTGCAGTCCTGGGGTCGCTAAGAGTCGGACACGACTGAGCGACTTCACTTTCACTTTTCACTTTCCTGCATTGGAGAAGGAAATGGCAACCCACTCTAGTATTCTTGCCTGGAGAATCCCAGGGATGGGGGAGCCTGGTGGGCTGCTGTCTATGGGGTTGCACAGAGTAGGACACAACTGAAGCGACTTAGCAGCAGCAAGCATCTTGAATCTGAAGTTTCATCACTTTTATTATTTTGGGGAAATTCTTGGCCACCTTCTCTTCAAATATTTCTTCTGCTATGTTCTCTCTAGTTCTTTAAAACCTCAATTACATGTATATTAAGCTATTTGATGTTGTCCTGCCGCTGTTAGAAATCTTTCTTCCCTTACTGCTTTTTTCTTTGTGATTCAGTTTCAGCATATTCTTTTCATATATATTCAGATTCATTGGTTTTTACTTCAACTTTTTTGAGTCTATTGATGAGCTGGCAAATAAACTTTTTATCTTTTATACTAGGTTTTTTATTTTTAGCATTTCCATTTGATTCTTTTATAGATTTATATCTCTGCTGAAATTTCCCTTTTCCTGATGCATGTCATGAAATCTTTAAGTTGATGTTTTAAGATATCAAACATAGTTGTTTCTATTTTGTTTTTTGTTTTAATTTTATCCTGACAATGGAACCTAGACAACATTTATCAGACACAATAAGGAAAACTCTCACTCTGCATTATAAAAAACAGCATATATCAACTATTACAGAAAAGAAATAAGAAGGCAACATTTAAAAATCTGTTTAAGTTATTTTCTTAAAGAGACTTCCTCTACTGCCAGAGATCTTGAATAGCCTCCTGGTCAGTCATCTGAAAACAGTTCTTCACAGCATTGATAAATTTGGCTTCCACTTTGGGAAGGGAACCATCTTTTTCAATCTTACTTGCATTTTTGCTTTAACATATTCTACAGAACTAGGTCCTTTCAGTGTTTTAAGTTTTTTCCTGTTTTTATGAAGGATTCCTAACATTTTGATCTTGGTGTTAATGGTTTTGAGTCTTTTCCATTCTGGTTTGATTTTTGTGCCTTTTTAGCTGGAGTCTCTGGTAGAGATTTCTTTACTGGAGCTTTTTCTTCAGTTTCCTCATCATCAAAATTATTTTCTTCATTATCATCTTTATCTTCATCAGCAGCAAATTATCTTGAAATTGGTTATGCAGTGGTCTGACTAGAGTCATCTTGACTGTTTTTAGTTTGTTTTCAGATTGTTTCCATTTGTTCCCATTTCTTTGAGTTCAATTCTCAGAACTGTGACAGTTTATGCCATGGCTACTGTCTGGTCATCATACAGTTAACTTCTTCTACCTGGTGGGGCTTTCAGTATCTATTCTATAAGATAGCTCATAGGATCTGGCTCAGATCATAATCTGTGGGCCATGAGAAGGAATTAAAGGTCCTTAACTATGCTTAATGACTAAACTACTATTATTTAGTCTTGTTGGATTGTTTTCCTTTGTTTCTATATTTTCTCACTTCTCTGATTAAACTTATTCTTTGACTAAAGTTTTGTCACAGACAAAAGGCAGGCAGAGAACATGCGTGGGGAAGGATCGTAGAATCCTGCTCAGTTTCAGTGGCAGATTCTCTCCTACACACCGCGCTGGGAGAAGTGCTCTCTGGAATCCTGATTTATCCCTAATCTATGAGTGAATGTCAACTCACTTTGCACCTAGACCTCCCAGTGATTCTGTACTATAACACAAGCCCACACTTGGTTTTTAGAAATGCATTAAAATGTTAGCAGATTATTGTCTCATCTACTTGTACGGCTACCACATCTTTCTCCTATTGTTTGTCACTAGTGGCCCAGGCCCAGAGTCACACATAATTAGCAGCGGTAGTAGTGAAACAAACACTATTACTTTACTTTAGTTTTCTTGTCCATTAGCTGTAGCATTAAAATTGTGAGCTTTAAAAAAAAAAAAAAAAAAAAAGAATTCTTACAGAAACTATGAAAGCATTTCTTGTTTCATTTGTTGCAATGAAGTGAAATGTGTATTTCTTGGAAAGGTACACATACTACTTGGTGTGAGATCCTTGGAACCATACCAATTACATTTCTTTATTCTCATTGCTTACCTAAGAAACAAGGAAAAATAATTTTCTGAACAGTGAATGTCTTCAGTTAAAACCCATTTGGTGGAAATTGACCAAGGTCTCTGAGAGTAACACTCAGTAGCCAAGTAGTGAAGCAATGATTTGAACTAAGATGAGAAACAAAGGGTTAAAAGTAAGCTTATGATATTTGCGGATTTTTTTTTTTTTTTTTTTCTTTACCACGGATACTTGGGAAAGAAAAAGTTGTACTGGTGAAAACTTGCAAACTTACCAGGAGAATGATAGTAATAGATTAAGTCCTTATATTTGGAATGCTTTTACCAGGAGAATGATAGTAATAGATTAAGTCCTTATATTTGGAATGCTTTTAACAAAATGCACCTGTGCATCTGGTCTGCCTAGGTGGCTTATTGTATGTACCTTAGGAATTCATAAACATATGGGACCTGGCCCATTGGAAAGTGCCATATAAGCTATATATACTGAAATACTCTATAACCAAAATGGCTCCTTCTATAACAAGCAATGCCCTGCATGTATTGCTTGGAATATCCCATGTTTAATCAAAGTCAGAATAGGTCCTAATGGGCCTAGGGAGCAGCATTGGTTGTCTCTAATCTTTCCAAAGGAAAATGCGTTGCTTGTGTTGCATTATCACCCATGCCCTTTGAATTACGAGTAAAGCTCAGTACTGAGTATGACACCTGATTCTTGTGACTCAAGTTCAACAATCCAAACCACTGATTTTTAATCTCAATAACTATCTCTGATTTCAAAGTACATACACATTCCCCTGTGAAATAATGCCTGGTTCTATCTGATACATGATCAGAGTCAAAAGAAGAATCATTGAGCCAAACTCAGAATTCATGCAATTTAACAAGCAAATTTTTAAATTACATTTAAGGAGTTTTCATTTGTTGTAAGTTTTGAAACACAACTGTATGTGTTTCACACATATGTGTATGAGTGATGGCATGAAATGTGATAAAAATTCCTGGAAACCAAAAATCTTTATGCAGCATAGGAGAATACAACACAGAAGAAATATTTAATATTAACTTGTTAATATTTAACAATGGAGGAAAAATAATAAACAGTTAACCATAATGAATTTATTTTCCTTTGGGCATAAGTGTTTGGCTATTTTCATTTGGGTATACTACTGCTAAGTCACTTCAGTCGTGTCCGACTCTGTGCGACCCCATAGACGACAGCCCACCAGGCTCTGCCGTCCCTGGGATTCTCCAGGCAAGAACACTGGAGTGGGTTGCCATTTCCTTCTCCAATGCATGAAAGTGAAGTCGCTCAGTCGTTTCTGACTCTTAGCGACCCCTTGGACTGCAGCCTACCAGGCTCCTCTGTCCATGGGATTTTCCAGGCAAGAGTACTGGAGTAGGGTGCCATTGCCTTCTCCGATTTGGGTATAAGTGTTTGGCTATTTTGTAATAGACTATTGATCTGCAATAGCAGATAATAACAGCCACACAAAATGAATCTATCCAATAGGCATTGTGCTAGGTACTCTTTCTTTATAGCTTAACTACAACAAAGATATATAGACATAAGAAACAATAATTTATTTGGATTGTTACTCAAGGCTCAACCTAAACTATAACCAATACTGTTTTTCACATTCAATGGTCTAGATTTCTTTGATTGCTGAAGGTAGCTAATATAATGATTGTGTCTTTAATTGTACAGTTGGTTTGAAAAATGGATATATATATATATATATATATAATTCTGTACTAGTAAAGAACTTTAATTTTTGTTATTCTTGAATGGTTTTAAAATGTTTTTCCAACCTAATTTTTTAATTTAATACATAAATTTGGAAGCCCCTCTAGGCTTCTACTGCCAGTTGAAAGGAAAATGGAAGGAATTTTTGGCCTTATGGTATTGGAAAGAGTGAAAATGGGGGAAAAAAGCTATACAGATTAAAACACAGCATATTCTTCTCTTGAGTTTTCTATAAGATGGTGAGGTAGAAGGACATGTGCTCATCTTCTCCTGTGAGAAATCCAAAATTACAACTTGCTGCTGAACACCCATAAACAGGAGAATGTTAGATACCCCACATCCAAGGGCAAAGGAGAAGCCCCAGTAAGACAGTACGAGGGGTGAAATCTCATTTAGAATCAAACCCCATAACTGCCAGAGAAACTCGGAGGCTCAAACAAACTTTGTGCAAACTGGGACCCAGAGACCCCACAGAGACTGAGCCAGAACTGTGTTTTAATGTCTCTTGTGGAGGAACAGGTCAGCAGTGGCCTGCTTCAGGGGCAAGGACTCTGGGTACAGTAAACCTGGGAATGGCATAAGCCCTCTTGGAGGAGGTCACCGTTAACACCACCATATAGCCTCCAGAACGTACACAGGACTGAGGAAACAGACTCTTGGATGGCACAAACAAAACCCTGTGCATACCAGAACCCAGCAGAAAAGAGCAGTGATCACACAAGAGACTAAACCAGACTTGCCAGTGAGTATCCAGGGGTCTCTGGTGGAGGCATGGGTCAATGGTGGCCTGTACAGGGTCAGAGGCACTGAGTGCAGCAGTATGTGCATGGGGCCTTTTGAAGGAGGACACCATTATCTTTATTACCTCCACCATAGTTTGGCATCAGGTCAAGCAACAGGAAGGGAACATAGCCCCAACCATAAGCAGAAAATTGTATTAAAAATTTGCTGAGCAAGGGTTCGCCCATCAGAACAAGACCCCAATTCCCACACAGTCAGTCTCCCATCAAAAAACTTCCACAAGCCTCTTATTCTTACCCATCAGAGGGCAGACAGAATGAAAACCACAATCACAGAAAACTAACCAATCTGATCACATGAGTCACAGCCTTGTCTAACTCAATGAAACTATGAATCATGCCATGCAAGTCCATCAAAGATGGATGTGTCAGGGTGGAGAGTTCTGACAAAATATGGTCTATGGGAGAAGGAATGGTAACCCACTTCAGTATTCTTTCTGTGAGAACCCCATGAATAGTATGAAAAGACAAAAAGATAGAACCCTGAAAGGTGAACTCCCCAGCTCAGTAGATGCCCAATATGATTATACTACTAGAGATCAGTGGATAAATAACTGCAGAAAGAATAAAGAGACAGAGTCAAAGCAAAAACAACACCCAGTTGTGGATGTGACTGGTGATGGAAGCAAAGTCTGGTGCTATAAAGAGCAATATTGCATAGAAACCTGGAATGTTAGCTCCATGAATCAAGGTAAATTGGAAGTGATCAAACAGGTGGTGGCAAGAGTGAACATCGATATTTTAGGAATCAGTGAGCTAAAATGGACTGGAATGGGTGAGTTTAAATCAGATGACAATTATATCTAATACTGTGGGCAAGAATCCCTTAAAAGAAATGGAGTAGCCCTCATACTCAACAAAAGAGTCTGAAATTCTGTACTTGGATGCAATCTCAAAAATGACAGAATGGTCTCTGTTTGTTCCAAGGCAAACCATTCAATATCAAAATAACCCAAGTCTATGCCCTGACCAATAATGCTGAAGAAGCTGAAGCTGAATTATTCTATAAAAACCTACAAGACCTTCTAGAATTAACAACAAAAACTATGTCATTTTCATTATAGTGGACTGGAATGAAAAAGTAGGAAGTCAAGAGATACCTGGAATAAATGGCAAATTTGGCCCTGGAGTACAAAAATGAAGCAGGGCAAAGGCTAATAGAGTTTGGCCAAAAGAATGCACTGGTCATAGCAAACAATTTCTTCCAGCAGCACAAGAGAAGTCCAATACACATGGACATCACCAGACGGCCAATACTCAAATCAGATTGATTATATTCTTTGCAACAAAAATGGAGAAGCTCTATACAGTCAGAAAAAATAAGACTGGGAGCTGACTGTGGCTCAGATCATGAACTCCTTGTTGCCAAATTCAGACTGAAATTGAAAAAAGTAGGGAAAACCACTAGACCATTCAGGTATGACCTAAATCAAATCCTTTAGGATTATACATTGTAAGTGACAAATAGATTCAATGGGTTAGATCTGAAGATCGTCCCCAAGAAAAAGAAATACAATAAGGGAAAATGGCTGTCTGAGGAGGCCTTACAAATAGCTGTGAAAAGAAGAGAAGTGAAAAGCAAAGAAGAAAAGCAAAGATATACCCATTTGAATGCCAAGTTCCGAAGAATAGCAAGGAGAGACAAGAAAGACTTCCTTAGTGATCAATGCAAAGAAATAGAGGAAAACAATAGAATGGGAAAGACTAGAGATCTCTTCAAGAAAATTAGAGATACCAAGGGAACATTTCATGCAAAGATGGGCACAATAAAAGACAGAAATGGTATGAACAAACAGAAGCAGAAGATATTAAGAAGAGGTGACAAGAATACACAGAAGAACTACACAAAAAAGATCTTCACGACCCAGATCACTCACCTAGAGCCAGACATCCTGGAATGAGAAGTCAAGTGGGCCTTAAGAAGCATCACTACGAACAAAGTTAGGGGAGGTGATGGAATTCCAGTTGAGCTTTTTCAAATCCTAAAAGATGATGTTAAAGTGCTGCACTCAAAATGCCAGCAAATTTGGAGAACTCAGCAGTGGCCACAGGACTGGAAAAGGTCAGTTTCATTCCAATCCTAAGAAAGGCAATGTCAAAGAATGTTTAAACTATCACACAATTGCACTCATCTCACACGCTAGTAAAGTAATGCTCAAAATTCTCCAAGCCAGGCTTCAGCAATATGTGAGCCATGAACTTCCTGATGTTCAAGCTGGATTTAGAAAAGGCAGAGGAACCAGAAATCAAATTCTCAACATCTGTTGGATCCTAGAAAAAGCAAGAGAGTTCCAGAAAAACATCTATTTCTACTTTATTGACTATGCCAAAGCTCTTGACCGCGTGGATCTCCACAAACTGAAGAAAATTTTTCAAGAGATGGGAATACCAGACCACCTGGCCTGCCTCTTGATAAATCTGTATGCAGGTCAAGATCCAACAGTTATAACTGGACATGCAACAACAGACTGGTTCCAAATCTGGAAAGGAGTGCGTCAATGCTGCATATTGTCACCCTGCTTATTTAACCTCTATGTAGAGTACTCTATGGGAAATGCTGTGCTGGAATAAAGATTGGCAAGAGAAACATCAAGAACCTCAGATATGCAGATGACACCACCCTAATGGCAAAAAGTGAAGAAGAACAAAAGAACCTCTTGATGAAAGTGAAAGAGGAGAGTGAAAAAGTTGGCTTAAAACTCAACATTCAGCAAATGAAGATCATGGCATCTGGTCCCATCACTTCATGAAAAATAAGTGGGGAAACAATGGAAACAGTGAGAGATTTGATTTGATTTGATTTGATTTTTTTGTCTCCAAAAATCATTGCAGATGGTGACTGCAGCCATGAAATTAAAAGACACTTGCTCCTTGGAAGAAAAGCCATGGTCAACCTAGACAACATATTAAAAAGCAAAGACATTATTTTGCCAACAAAGATCTGTCTAGTCAAACCTATGGTTTTTCCTGTAGTCATATATGGATGTGAGGGCTGGACTTGAAGAAAGCTGAGCACCGAAGAATTGATGCTTCTGAACTTTCATGTTGGAGAAGACTCTTGAGAGTCCCTTGGACTGCAAGGAGATCCAACTAGTCTATCCTAAAGGAACTCATTCCTGAATATTCATTGGAAGGACTGATGCTGAAGTTGAAACTCCAATACTTTGGCCATCTGATGTGAAGAAGTGACTCATTGGAAAGACCCTAATCCCAGGAAAGATTGAAAGTGGGAGGAGAAGGGAATGACACAGGATGAGATGGTTGGATGCATCATTGACTCAATGGATGTAAGTTGAGTAAGCTCTGGGAGTTGATGATGGACATGGAAGCCAGGCGTGCTGCAGTCCATGGGGTCACAAAGAGTCCGACACAACTGAGCAACTGAACTGAATTGTATTAGATTTACTAAACATGTCTTATTTTTCATTTCTCAGCTAGGTCGCTCATTTTTCAACTCAACACATACAATCAAACACACACACATAAATTTATTGTAGAAACCTTCATATCCCAATTCCTATTTCTCAGCCCCTGACTCCTATACAATTATTTTTTTTTTACACTGTTATAATTCAGGCTCTCCAAATAGCCTCAGAAACAAATCAAAGAATCAGATCCACTGGTATTGAAATCATCTAGAAGACTTTGAGAGTGGTGACATGGGAAGTGTTATCTGTGGAAAATACAAAAAGGACAGCCAGAATTGGATTCTAAGTGTTGTCTTCCTTTCCAGAGTAACTGGGCTAAGTATGCACAGTAATGGTCTCTGCTTTCCTGTTTAGTGACTGGGCTTAACATGAGCGCGCACAATGGCTTTTAAATAGCTTGTTTGCAGAAAGATGGTAATCAGCCAATATTTTGACAACAGCCCTGGAAAACAACCAGGTTTTCTCTGAGTCAGAAGACCTTTTCAGATGTCTTGAGTAAAGTTCATTCTAGAATCAAGTTTATGCCTGATTTGTTTAATTGGTCTCTTATCAGAGAAAAGGAAGCTTGCCACAATATATTTTTTAGCCTTATGAATTTTCTGATTATACTTTTTACTCATCAATCAATTAGGTCATTAGAAAGAAATTATAGAAAATGAAAATAATTCTAATTTTAAAGAATAACAGCTATATAATTATAATAACAGAAAAAATATGATTATAAAATAATTCTATAGAAGTAATTTCTAGATAAAAAATATTTGAAGTCAGAGGGCTAATTTTTTTTTTATTATTTTCTGATTCCAAGTAACTTTCTAAACTTCTCTGTCTTGCCTTCTTAATTTCTAAAATACAAAGAAAATGTCTTATTTGCCTACTCCATAGGAATTTCATGAGTATCAAGTGAAAGAATGTGTATGAAAGTCCTGGTAACTGGAATATATATGAACATTTTGATCCATGCAACTGTGTACTTACACTATCCCTTGAGTCCATCATTCATTTTTCTGGTGTGTTCCTAAGTTTGAGTTTCACCCAATTTAATCATCCCCTGTCTTTGAGTGAGAGTAGAAAAGTTTTCACCTCACAAATCAATATAGTAAGTGATAGTGGCTATCTGAAATAGAATACTTTTTAAGAAAAGTATTAGCTTAAAAAATATTCTTAAAAAGTATTAGCTTAATAGAAATAAGTATTGTTAATAACTAGTGACATCTCCCATGGGGACAAGTAAAGAAATGTAAGTGGCCATGCCACACATTTGCAATAGCTTCCTTAAAACTCAAAACAGTCATTCCAATAAATTGGATATTTCTTGCCAATTTAAGGGCTAACATTAACACAGAAACATAAAAGATTTATATTACCTAGCATTAGTCTCTTCTACCTGGCCAAGATGAATATCACCTAATTTTTTCAAGGGTAATTAATATTGTAGCCTTTTTGCACTACCTTAAATTTGTTATTGAGACCACTAAATTTTTTTGAAATAGAAAATAAATGTTGAGTGCTAGATAGATCTAGCTGTGAACTCACTGAAAAGCAAAGTGAACTCTGGTACTCTGACCAGCAAGGTAAGTATTCTCCATATTGCTCCATTTAGAGAGGAAGACTTTTCATGATAAAGGATTGTTTCTCAGTAAAGAGATATAAATAGATGTGTGCATTTCCCTCTGAGAACATTTTAGCACGTCAGGAATCATGAAGGATAAATCTTAATTGCTGTGTTTTCCGTACTTACAGATTGCTTTTGATGTATGCTTTTTGATACATCTTTCCCCAAAGCAATGGTCTGAGGAAAAAGTATGACAATGTATAATTTGAGCAGTTAGTTTTTAAAATGACTAATTAAATAGTGATCCATTTAAGAATGTAGAAAACACTGTTGATTTCAGATCATTGATACTAAATGGTCCGGTTGATACATTTGCCTCATCCATTTATTTATTCAATCAATGATGTGCCAAGAGGTGTGCTAGATGGTGATAATACAACAGTGAACAGGACAAGCATGATTTCCCTGCTTCACAGGACTAACACTCTTAACAGAGATATAATCATTAACCAGGTAGTTACACCTGTGGAGTTTGCTGCACAAAACACCTTACAGCATGCCAAGAAGATCATAATGAGAAGCCTTAATTCTGTGAAATTAGGGAATTCTCAAGTCCTAAAGACTTATAATGGTAAATATATGAGGGTAGAGAAAAGGTAAATATCTTCTAGATAGAAGAACTAAAATGGTCAACTTAGCCAACTGAGCCAGCCAGTCTAGATTTTAAATAAATAACAAAAACAGATGAGTAGGCTTGCTAGAGTCACCCATTGTGAAGTACATTTTTGACTCTGGTATTTTCTTAATTTTTACCTGAGACTAGACAATTTTGAGTGTCTTATCACTAAACTGACTTCAGAAGCAAATTTCTTTTGTCTGGATTTTCCCTGTTATTATTATATTTTCCTTCCTAAGGCATGAGTCATTAAAACCATCATTTTACAGCAAGAATCTGACAAAAGCTTCCTAGGGAATAATGCCAGTAGCTTAGAAATATATATATGAATCAACAAGGAGAGAATAAGAAAACTCTCAGTATGGTCTGTCCACACCCAATAACTCTTTAACATGGTAATAAAAGACATCAATTTGGCACAATTCTAAAATAACTTCCCCAGCTTTTGAGCTCCCTCTAGGGTCAACTGACATCTTTGGTGAGACTTGTTTGAAGCCCATCTTCTCCCTCTATTCAACGCTGCTTCCTTTTCTTCCTTTCTAGAAGTAGAAGCCCAAGCTTTCCCTAATAAACCTCCTGAAGAGTATTCTCTGCACTATGAACTAAACTGTGCCCCCTGTCCCCCGCCAAATCTATATACTGAAGTCCTAACCCCTAATGTGGTTATACTTGAAGACACAACTTTTAGGAGGTAATTAAGGTTAAATGAGGGCTTTCCTGGTAGCTCAGCTGATAAAGAATCCATCTGTAAGGCAATAGACCCTGGTTCAATTCCTGGGTCAGGCAGATCCCCTGGAGAAGGGCTAGGCTACCCACTCCAGTATTCTTGCCTGGAGAATCCCAGTGGACAGAGAAGCCTGGTGGGCTGCAGTCCATGGGATGGCAAGGAGTCAGACATGACAGGGCAACTAAGCATAGCAAGCTTAAATGAGGTTATAAGGGTAGAGTTCTAATTCTGAAAGATTATGGCCTAATAAGAAGAGAAAGATCTCTCTAAGTGTGTGTTTGTCTGTGTGTATGTGTGTGTGTACAGATAGATAGATATCTTTATGTGTACACACTGAAGAACAGTTACATGAGCATACAGTGAGAAGGTGGACATTTGCAAGCCAAAAGAGAACCCTTACAAGCATCTGACCATGCTTGAGGCAGGACATAGACAGACCCCAGGCCGAGCAATCTCTCCCCTGTGGACAGAAACTCCATAAAGGCAGGATGATAGAGGCTGGGCCCTGCCCAGATAAGAGATAAAGACCATATAGTCCTCATTCTTGAAGTCAGAGACCTCCCTGACTACTCATGCATAGAAAGGCTCCTTGGAGGTCGAAAAGGGAGGAGGTGTCACCTCATAGTAAGTGATGTCAACTACCCATAAGCCTCTTCACTAGGGACCATCTTGGTTAAAAGATGTGCATGCACACTTGGGAGGATCCTGAGATATACCGAATAAGGCCTCAGAACCAGGCACAGCAAGATGACTGGTCAAAGGAAACCCAGAAGAAATGCCTCATAAAACTGATTCAAACTACCATGAGGCCATAACTCTCTCTCTCTGATCTTGCCCATGTGTATATCCACATGCACTCTTTTTCTTCCAAATAAATTCTTTACTTATTTCACTATTTTCCATCTTGTGGGAATTCTTAGAGTCCGAGCTCTGTCACTTACCACTGGTGTAGTAGCTAGGATTTGATGCTCTTATCCCTGTGACCAGACCTCAATCTCTGGCCAGGAACTGAAGCCCTGCTTCAAGTTGCTGTAGGCTGAGGCTATCCAAGATCATGCAGAGACCCTGATCTCAGACTTCCAGGCTCCAAAACTGTGAAAAAAATAAATTTATATTGTTTAAACCAGCCAGTCTACAATATTTGGTTATGGCAGCTCCAAATGACTAATACACTCTTTTTCAGCACCTGCTTCCCAAAAACCCAAGCTGTAATGGTGGCCCTTTGCAATCACCACTGACTATGTAATTAGGACATTTCCTCAGGCTCAAATGGAAATAAAACAAATAAATCACACACATAGAGATTCCTATATGCTTAAGTGCTTTCTGAGTGGAAACTTAAGCTTTCCATTTAGAAAGTATTTTCTTTGCCCAAATTACTCTAAGATAACTACTTGGTGAGCACAGAGCTATTCATAATATTCGTGACTTGGGGAGAGGCTGCCACTGATTCCCAAGTTTCTGGCAGGTGGAAATGGAGACACTGTCATTTCTAGTAGGTCATATTCCCAGTGGTGCTGAATCACTTGAAATTCCAAACAGCTACACTGTTCCCCCTAAGACTGCTTACCATCAAAATGCAAGATGCTGCTGAGCTCTGAGATAGGTGATAAGGAGGGCCCACTGGGCCAAGAAAACAACAACTAACTTTGTAGAAGCCTCTGGAAATTTAGCATTTTCAATCAAAGCTTTGTGTGCTCTGAGCAAAATTAAGTCCTGCACTCCAAATTATTAGAGCTGGGAATGCAGGAAAACTTGAATCCTGCCTTGTAATAACTGCTTCCTGATAAAAGTTTTCTGAGGCAGATTCATGCAAGACTCAATGCCTAGAAGAAAAATAAAGTACTACATCATCATAAAAGATGGGTCAGCACCTGGTACCACAGCAAGGGCTCTCTGGTGCTGGTAGATTAAATTGACCCAATTGAAACTGGTGTGTGTTAGTTGCTCAGTTGTGACCAACTCTTGGTGACCCCATGGACTATAGCCAGCCGGGCTCCTTTGTTTATGGAATTCTCCAGGCAAGACTACTAGAGTGGGTTGCCATTTCTTTCTCCGGGGGATCTTCCTAACCCAGGGAATGAACCTGGGTCTCCTGCATCACAGGCAGATTCTTTATCATCTGAGCCACCAAGGAAGCCAATTGAGACTGGACTGGAAGCCAAAGCATTGTGTTCATTTCCACCTTAAGCCCCAGACTCAGATTTCCTCTAGCTATAAGCAAGGAAGAAACAAGAGTGGTAAGTGGTGCCTGAGCCCACTTACTCCCACATTTCTGCTCATGTTACTGCCTCTGTTTGGAAACCCTTCTTTAAAGGATACACCTCACGCCTTCTTACAACGATGATCTACCTCACACCTTCTAGAAATATCCATTAGTGAGTTACTCTTTATTTGTGCCTTACACTTTAGGTAAGTCCTTGTTGCACATTTCAACCTCTTTACAATGATTTATTGGGTCCTTTTATTCACTAGAGAATGAGTTTCTTTGAGGCAAGGACCACATCTGGCCCAACTTTCAGATGATTCTAACACAAGACTTGAAAAACAATAGATATTATGTACCCCAAAACACAAAATGACACATCATCGGGCCCCAACCTGTCTTTTTAGCCTCCAGGCTCACTAAACCCACTGGTTCCTCACTTATCCACATAGCCCTGCTTTATCCACACACACAACTCACTGATGCAAATGTGTCCTGTACAGACACATTCTCTTGCTTTCACTCATATTTTTCCCTCTGTCTGAAATATTTTCTCATCATTCTAAACCATAAAAATGTTCATCTTCCTCTCAGGTTCTACTTAAATACCATTCTCCAGAGAATTTCCTCTGCTTTCCCATCATCTAATGTTGATGTCTTACTTTCCACACACATACTTTCTCTCTACTGTGTTATACATTATTAGAAGTCAGAGTCTACCAGGAACATTTACAGCTCAATAAGACAAACAATTTCATTAAAATTAAACAAAATATTTGAACAAAGATTTCACAAAAGAAAATATATTCTCCCTTTGGTATGGACAAGGCATTAGTACAAGAACCCTTGAAGATACCAAAATTCACCAATGCTCAAGTATCCCTAAGTAAAATGGATTAATGTTTGCATATAACTTATGTTGGCCATTTGATCTCTGGTTCCTCTGCCTTTTCTAAAACCAGCTTGAACATCAGGAAGTTCACGGTTCACATATTGCTGAAGCCTGGCTTGGAGAATTTTGAGCATTACTTTACTAGCGTGTGAGATGAGTGCAATTGTGCGATAGTTTGAGTATTCTTTGGCATTGCCTTTCTTTGGGATTGGGATGACAAAGCCTTTGACTGTGTAGATCACAATAAACTGTGGAAAATTCTGAAAGAGATGGGAATACCAGACCACCTGATCTGCCTCTTGAGAAATTTGTATGCAGGTCAGGGAGCAACAGTTAGAACTGGACATGGAACAACAGACTGGTTCCAAATAGGAAAAGGAGTACGTCAAGGCTGTATATTGTCACCCTGTTTATTTAACTTATATGCAGAGTACATCATGAGAAACGCTGGACTGGAAGAAACACAAGTTGGAATCAAGATTGCTGGGAGAAATATCAATCACCTCAGATATGCAGATGACACCACCCTTATGGCAGAAAGTGAAGAGGAACTCAAAAGCCTCTTGATGAAAGTGAAAGTGGAGAGTGAAAGGGTTGGCTTAAAGCTCAACATTCAGAAAATGAAGATCATGGCATCTGGTCCCATCACTTCACGGGAAATAGATCGGGAAACAGTGGAAACAGTGTCAGACTTTATTTTTCTGGGCTCCAAAATCACTGCAGATGGTGACTGCAGCCATGAAATTAAAAGACGCTTACTCCTTGGAAGGAAAGTTATGACCAACCTAGATAGTATATTCAAAAGCAGAGACATCACTTTGCCAACAAAGGTCCGCCTAGTCAAGGCTATGGTCTTTCCTGTGGTCATGTATGGATGTGAGAGCTGGACTGTGAAGAAGGCTGAGCACCAAAGAATTGATGCTTTTGAACTGTGGTGTTGGAGAAGACTCTTGAGAGTCCCTTGGACTGCAAAGAGATCCAACCAGTCCATTCTGAAGGAGATCAGCCCTGGGATTTCTTTGGAAGGAATGATGCTCAAGCTGAAACTCCAGTATTTTGGCCACCTCATGCGAAGAGTTGACTCATTGGAAAAGAGTCTGATGCTGGGAGGGATTGGGGGCAGGAGGAGAAGGGGACGACAGAGGTTGAGATGGCTGGATGGCATCACTGACTCGATGGATGTGAGTCTGAGTGACCTCCAGGAGTTGGTGATGGACAGGGAGGCCTGGAGTGCTGCGATTCATGGGGTCGCAAAGACTTGGACACGACTGAGCGACTGATCTATGCATATCCTCCCTTATACTTAATATACTTAAATCATCTCTAGATTACTTATAATACCTAATACAATGTAAATTCTATGTAAATAGTTGCTGGCACAGGGAAATTTCAAATTTTGCTTTTTGGGAATTTCTGGAATTAAAAAATATATACTTTCCGTCCATGGTTGGTTTAAAATTCATGTATGCAGAACTGTGGATATGGATGGCCAACTATACACACAAGCATATGAAAAGGAAATCAATATTACCAGGTATCACAGAAATGCAAGTTAAAATACAGGGAGATATCATACTCACCCATTTGTTTTGATGAAACTTAAAGATTGAAAATACCAAGTGTTAATGAGGTTGTAGAACATCTAAAAGTTTCATATACTTCTACAAAACAGTACAAGCACTCTGAAAATTTTGCTTTAAAAGTTAAAAGTGAAACAAAAGGAAAAGCTATGCACAGATATTCTGTTCCCAAATATTTACTTAAGAGAAATGAAAACATATCTACATAGACTAATGCATGAATGTTCATAGCTATTTATTAAAACTATCTTAATAATTTATTAAGCAGCAATAATAACAATGGAATAGTTCAGTTCAGTCATTTAGTCATGTCTGATTCTTTGCAATTCCATGGACTGCAGCACACCTGGCTTTCCTGTCCATCACCAACTCCACTCCTGGAGCTTGTTGAAACTCATGTCCATCGAGTTGGTGATGCCATCCAACCATCTCATCCTCTGTTATCCCCTTCTCCTCCTGCCTTCAATCTTTCCTAATATCAGGGTCTTTTCCAATTAGTCAGTTCTTCACATTTGATGGCCAAAGTATTGAAGTTTCAGCTTCAGCATCAGTCCTTCCAGTGAATATGAAGGAATGATTTCCTTTTAGGATGGATTGGTTGGATCTCCTTGAAGTTCAAGGGACATTCAAGAATCTTCTCCAACACCACAGTTCAAAAGCATCAATTCTTTGGTGCTCAGCTTTCTTTATAGTCCAACTCTCATGTCCATACACGACTACTGGAAAAATCATAGCTTTGACTAGATAGACTTATGTTGGCAAAGTAATTTCTCTGCTTTCTAATATGCTGTCTGTGTTGGTCATAGCTTTTCTTCTAAGGAGCAAGCATGGAATAGTACTCAGCAACAAAAAGAAATGACCTACTGGTAATTGCAACAACATGGATGAACCTCACCTTAAAATCATTATGTTGAGTGAAAGAAGCCAAGCACAAGTCAGTACATACAGTGTGAACTCATTTATATAAAATTCTAGAAAATTGAAACCAAATCAGAGGTTGCCTGGGGCACAGTTGGGGTTAGGGGAGAGAGTGATTTTAAAGGACATGAGAAAACTACGGAAGTGATGAAAATGTCTGTTTCCTTGATTGTGGTAATGATTTCATGGGTGTTTAAACATGTCAAAATTCATTAAGTTACATTCTTTAAATATGTGCAACATGTTGTACTTATGCCTCAACAAAGCTAAGGGGAAGCCATCAATGGTTCCATATTACCAGTGAGTAAAATAAAATCTGTATCACAGTGTTTTCATAAGTCAGATCCCTGCCTCTGGCCTCATCTCCAATCATTCCTCCTGCACATTTTATGTTCCATAAGGACTAATCAACACATCCTCCACTGAATACCTCTCCTTAGATCACTTGTTGGACATGTGCTTTTTTAACAGGGTGCTTCCTTTCTGAAAAGTTCACTCATACTCCACTCCTATTCATCTGAAAAATAGTTACCTGTTTCTCAAAACTTTGTTCAGTTTGTGTATAGAATAGTAGATACTTGATAAGTTATTGTACAATGTATGAATGGGCTGCAGTATACCTCCTTTAGTAAGCCTACTCTGATATATTCCCCAGAATTAGTCACTCTTTCAATTTTTGCTATTCTTTTTATTATCATCCAATATTGCTTTACATAGGGTTTTAAATCTACTTCCTTACATGTTAACTCCTTGAGGACTTTGGTGGGCAGAATTCTAAGATGCCCCCTCAAATTCTTGTCCAGTATGCACACCAACTTTTTCCCAATTGTTTAATCAAATACTAATCTAGAAGTTACTATGAAGGGTATTTTGCAGCAGCAGTTAAGGTCCCAAATCAATTTTAAGTTAGGGAAATCATCCAAGTGGACCCGACCTAATCATGAGAATCCTTTAAAAGCCAAGCATTTTCTCCAGTTGATCACAGAAAAGCATAGATTTGAAGCATGAGAAAAATTCAAAGCACCTTTGCCAGCCAGAAGATGGAGGACACTAAATGATGAGGAATGTGAATGGTCTCTAAGAGATGAGAGACTCCTGACAGTCAGCAAGGAAAATGGAACTTAGTGCCACATCCTCACAACTTGAATTCAGCCAAAGACATAAATGAGCTCAGAAGTGGATTTTTTTTTTTTTTTTTTTTTTTGCAGAGTCTTCAGATAAGAATTAAATCTGGCAAACAGTTCCATTTTAGCCTTGTGATACTCTAGGCAGTGAACCCCCATTCATGCGTGCTCTGCCAGACTTCTGAACTACAGACCTGGTAGCTAATAAACGGTACAGTTTTAAACCTCTACGTTTTCATTCATTTGTTACACTGCTGCATAAAAACAACACAGGGATAGAAATCACACCTTATATACCTTTATAGCACATGATTACTCATGTAATAAGAATTTAATTGTGTTTTTAAGAAAAAATGAAAAGAAGAATGAGAAAAAGGAAAGGAGGGAGAAACAAAGATAAATATTAGAAGGAATGGAAGAGAAAAAAACAGAAACATTTTAGTTTCCAAAAGAGTGGTCCTTGACCTTAGCTACATATTATCATCTTATGGAGAGCTTTAAAAATTATTAGTACCTGGGTTCCACCCCCCCAGTGTTTCTGATTTAATTGATTTGAGTGTGGCTTAAGCCTCCCTAGATGCAGCCAAAGTTGAGAACCACTGCTGTGATTGCTCCATGTGAACAGACTCCTAAGGCCCAGCAGCTCTGCCAGAACTCCAGCGGCCCCAGGCATCCATGGAGACTGGCTGGGTCCTTAAGGTTAACCTCCTGAAAGCCCTTATTTACTAGCTGTGTCCTTTTCCACAGTGAGCTCTTCCCAGGATGTTAATCAGCCTCACTCCAGGACATATTCATTCTTCTCTCCATTCACAGGTTCCTTAGTTTAGGTTTAAATAATAATCGCTTGGTATTTTAATACATTCTGGGCTTCTTCCATATTACAGCCTTCTTGGACCCTGCTGATCACATAAATTTTTCTCTGCAGGATTCTCAACTGCAATCTAAAGAGAGAACATTGGTAATGTTCTGATTAGAAATGGTGAATGCCATTACCTGGATAATGTCCTTATCTATCACTAACACCTAAACATCTTTCTCAGTTAAAAATTACTTTAATTGCTAATCAGAGTTCTCCAAAGGGCTTTATAATCTTAAGAAAGCTATACAGTATTGGGATCCTGAGCTACAATTCTGGTTCTGCCCTTATTAACTGTGTGAGATATCTGGCAAGATAGTTAAGCTCTGTTAATAATAATAATAATAGTTTATCATCTTTAAAGGAGTCTATTATTTCAAAGGGTTAATATTAGACTAATTGTATGATAAAGGTTTATAACAACAGTTTAGGTGCATATGTGTGCATTTCTCTGTGTGTGTTTGATATGACTGTATATGTACACATACAAATAGTGTTCAAGTTCAACCAGTTCACTGGAGTACCTAATATAGTTCTGTCATTCTGAAGAAATTTTTTGGGGGAAAAAAAAAAAAAAGTAAACTATTTCAATAAATACCTTTCTTGGGGAAAGAAAGCAGGATGGATGAGTAGGATGTTCTACCTGGCATGAAGATATCAATATGTGCTATTGATTCTTAAGTCTAATTGGTCTTTCAAAGGTATCTGAGAGGGGGAGGGAAAAGGGAATACACATAAATTTTAGATAACATTGCTTAACACATAGGAAACCAAGGACTATCATTTTGTATTAAGATGGCAGGGGCATGGTTTGGTGGACATGGGATGGTCTACCCACATTCCTCCTCAGGGTCCTTGTTGCTAAGCTGTAGACAGTGTTGCAGGCAGATACTTGCCAGCTGTCAGTTCCTTCAAGGATGGCCTCAGATGCAGAGAGTCATTTCGCCCAAGATCATGCTCTTCCCAAAGCAGGCACATGCAATGACTATTGAGGCAGAGATATAAAGGCTTGGTTACTTTGGCCCAATACAGGACAACTCTGCCCACCAGTATAGTCTAGAGCTTCCTGTGGGGTCAGCTGAAGCTGCTTGGGCTGCATCACAGCCTGACTCCTCCCTTCCCTCAATTCTGCCTCCTTCCTTCTCTTTCACAGAGGCTGTTCCCAGGGACCACCCTACCCCCCACCCCCCTGCATCTGAACATATTGTGCACTAAACTGCATCTCAGAGTCCGAATCCTATCAACTTGCAACATGTTAAGCCCTTTGAGGTCAAAGATGTAGGAGTTGGAGGAGGAGGCACAACATAACATCAAAACTTTCAGACCCTGTTCTTGGGTTTAGTATCTAATCTCATGAAATTTTCTAATGAATAATAGCTCCATTCATTGCTACTTAGTATGTGCCAAGGATTGTTGTACTTCTTCATTAGAAAATGCCTATGGGTTATTATTATCCTCAGTCTGCAGATAAGTAAATCAGATTTACCAGTGTCAGGTAACTTTTATCCATAGCCCTGTTAAATAACTTTGTCATGAATAAAACCTGAGTATGTCTGATTCTGAAGGTTGTGATCTTATATATCATACTTTTCTGCTCTGGTTTCTCATTAAAGGAAAATGCAAGCAGCATTTTTCACAGTATGCGAGACTTGGGGCTTGGGAAAGCTTTCCTTACTTAATAAGGTGAAGTCCTGCTTGGAAAGTTGTTGTCTCCGCTACAAAAGAAATTGTTGTTGAGCCATGGGGGCTTTGTTGATCACTGTTGCTGGGCATTCCTGAAATTAGATAGCACTGTCTTCACTGCAGGCTCTCAGAAGAGAGGGAGTTAGCTCTGAGTCATGAGGAGATGGTGTTTGACAAGGACCCAAGATCATCCATTTTTTGACTACCTGTATTTTGCTACTTCAGATTCTAAAATAAAAAATATAGAAGGGGCACTCTAGGAAAACAGGCATATTTTTTACCCTGCAAGACACTGGTACCTGACCCCATGGGGGAACTCCAGCATGGTCAAGTTGTACCAGTAGACAAACAGGGACAATTTTGGCTTACCGAAGGCATTTCTGAGTGTCTCAGATCAAAAGCAAACCCATGATCTCCTTGACACCTTATCCCAGGCCCATGCCCTAGCTGGCCCTCTGAATATTATCACTCTAGTGATGAGAAAAGACAATAAAAGATAAAACCAAAGATATTATATTTTCTCTGTAGAAGCTGGGGCAGTTGGCTGACTCTTCCTCCCTTTCTCCTAAACCTTACCAAATAACCTACACTGAGTTCATTTTTTTTCTATTAGGTATAATGAAGGGAAAGTGATATTTCATTATGCTGCTGCTGCTGCTGCTGCTAAGTCGCTTCAGTCGTGTCCGACTCTGTGCGACCCCATAGACGGCAGCCCACCAGGCTCCCCCGTCCCTGGGATTCTCCAAGCAAGAACACCGGAGTGGGTTGCCATTTCCTTCTCCAATGCATAAAAGTGAAAAGTGAAAGTGAAGTCGTTCAGTCGTGTCCGACTCTTAGCGACCCCATGGACTTGGCCCACCAGGGTCCTCCGTCCATGGGATTTTCCAGGCAAGAGTACTGGGGTGGGGTGCCATTGCCTTCCCCGATATTTCATTATATTTCCTTGCAAATCTCAGAGATGGCAAGAGAAAGAAATAATTCATGGATAGAAGCCACCCCAAATAGAGACTCACCATGGAAAACTGAATTTTTTAATATCTTTGTTTAGCATGCCAAAATTTCTAGTCCCCAAGCACCATGACCTAATGATACACTTGAACGTAACCCTTCCATGTTGGCACTTCTCCTTGGGGAGACAGGGAGAAGTGCTGTTTCAGCAAGTTCTGGAAGCCAACAACCCCACAAGCAACAGAGTTCTGAGATATTACTGGCAGGTGACAAGAAGCAGCCTCATTTTTTTAAGAAAAGGCAGGTCTGAGATGACTTCAGAGCTGACTTGCAAAGCACTGGGATCCCCCCTGCTCTCCCTTTTCTGTCCCTTTGCTCCCCTCCTTCTGTCCCCCTCTTTTTTTCCTTGTATCCTTCCGTCCTTTCTTCTATCTTTCCTTATGGCCAGGTTTTTTCCTTCCCAAAGCATTAACTGATAGTCTCTGAGAAGTAATATTATCTGGAAATTAGAATTAAAATAAGAAGAAAAACAACTTGACACATTTAATATGGAACCCAGAGCTCAAAAACAAACAAAAACACCCAGCCTGGCTGACCTCAGTTTTCTCATCCAAAAAAGGCAGAAGATAATTTTGCTGCATATCTCTGTAGATTGTTTGGGTTCAACAAGACAATAGGTATAATTTAATACAGTGCCTAGTTCAGAGAAATCAATTTATGTTAGTATTTATTATTATTTGGAGTATTAAGGGTAGTAGTGTTGCTACTGTTAACCTACTAGACTAGGCATTGACAGTTCAAAGGTGAAAAGGACACAGAGGTGACCTCAGAAAGCTGCTTTCTCAGGCCCTCCCTAACAGTTGCCTCACAACAGGATAAACTATTTCGTAATTTAACAGTGATTCTCAGCCCTTGTTGTGCATCAGAATAACCTAGAGTGTTTTGAAAACCTGAACTTTGTATTTCCCTACCTCTAACCCCTGGGAATCTAAGTAGCTCTGAAATAGATCCAGGCATTGCTATTTTTAATAATCTACACAAGTGATTATGATGTAGACTTAGAAATGGGCCACAAAGAGTTGATCAAACTGGTATGAGTGACAAATTTAACTGTGTCTGGGTTTAATATTCAATTTTATTATTGTTTAAATCTGTAAACTTTTTGGTTATGAGGTGATACAGTATTGTTAGCTTTAGAGTCCAAAAGACTAGGCTTGTTTTCTAGCTTGCATATCTAAGGAGCTCCATACTCATCTGTGAAATGCGAATAAGGATGGCAATTGTGTCATAGGTTTGTTAAAAGAATCCAGTAAAATATGCTCATTCAGTATTCACTATTGCCTAGTCTATATGAGATACTGTTTTACGTCCAGAGGATACAGCAATGAACAAAACAAATCTCCATTTTCACAAGGCTCACTGTCTAGTGGGTAAGGAAGGAAATCTGTAATACACATAAAGCACCTAGCAGTATCTGGCATACTTAATTTGATACTAATTATTACACAAATATTTGGTGTACCCTAATTATGTACCAGGCGGCTACACATGTTGAAAATACAGAGAACAAGAAAGGGTGTCTGCTCTCAGAGAGCCTCTATTCTGGTGGACAAAAAACTGGCAAGGAAATAATTATACACGACAATTTCAATATTTGTACAGGAAATTTCTATAGAAAACAGGGAAGCTAAAATACAATAGGATAGTAATTGCATCTCTCAGTATCCTTTCCATGAACAGAAAACAAAAGTAAAGCTGTCTTAAACAGAAAAAGGCTTTATTAATGATAAAGTCTGATAACAGAGTAGGATTCAAGTTTGGTTATTTAAGACCTGGCTTTCTATCTCTAGGTATATCTCTGCCTGACTTTGTATGTGTGTATCATCTTCAGAGAACTTACAGTCACAAAAAGGCTGCCAGGATACCAAGGCAGGCTTCCCTGGTAGTCACATCCTAAGTTCTATGGTGTGCAATGATTGGATTCAGTTCAATTCAGTTCAGTTCATTCACTCAACCGTGTCTGACATGTTGTGACCCCATGGATAGCACGCCAGGCTTCCCTGTCTATCACCAACTCCTAGAGCTTACTCAAACTTATGTCCATTGAGTTGGTGATGTCATCCAAACATCTCATCCTTTGTGGTCCCTTTTCCTCCCACCTTCAATCTTTCCCAGCATCAGGATCTTTTCAAATGAGTCAGTTATTCGCATCAGGCAGCCAAAGTTTTGGAGCTTCAGCTTCAGCATCAGTCTTTCCAATGAATATTCAGGACTGATTTCCTTTAGGATGGACTGATTGGAACTCCTTGCTGTCCAAAGGACTCTCAAGAGTCTTCTCCAAAATCACAGTTCAAAAGCATCAATTATTTGGCGCTCAGCTTTCTTCACAGTCCAACTCTCACATCCATACATGACTACTGGAAAAACCATAGCTTTGACTAGAAGGATGTTTGTTGGCAAAGTAATGTCTCTGCTTTTTAATATGCTATCTAGGTTGGGCATAACTTTTCTTCCCAGGAGCAAGCATCTCTTAATTTCATGGCCGCAGTCACCATCTGCAGTGATTTTGCAGCCCAAAAAGAAGTCTCTCTCTGTTTCCATTGTTTCCCCATCTATTTGCCATGAAGTGATGGGACCACATGCTATGATTGTAGTTCTCTGAATGTAGAGGGTTTTTATTACTATTATTTATTTTATTATTATTATTTTTTTTTACTTTACAATATTGTATTGGTTTTGCCATATATCACCCTGAATCCACCACAGGTGTACACGTGTTCCCAATCCTGAATCACCCTCCCATCTCCCTCCTTATACATCCCTCTGGGTCATCCCAGTGCACTAGCCCCAAGCTTCCTGGATCCTGCATCGAACCTGGACTGGGGATTCGTTTCTTATATGATATTATACATGTTTCAATGCCATTCTCCCAAATCATCCCCCACCTCCCTCTCCCACAGAGTTCAAAAGACTGTTCTATATATCTGTGTCTCTTTTGCTGTCTCGCATACAGGGTTATCATTACCATCTTTCAAAATTCCATATATATGTGTTAGTATACTGTATTGGTGTTTTCCTTTCTGGTTTACTTCACTCTGTATAATTGACTACAGTTTCATCCACCTCATTAGAACTGATTCAAATGTATTTCTTTTTAATCGCTGAGTAATAATCCATTGTGTATATGTACCACAGCTGTCTTATCCATTCATCTGCTGATGGACATCTAGGTTGCTTCTATGTCCTGGCTATTATAAACAGTGCTGCTATGAACATTGGGGTACTTGTGTCTCTTTCAATTCTGGTTTCCTCAGTGTGTATGCTCAGCAGTGGGATTGCTGGGTCATATGGCAGTTCTATTTCCAGTTTTTTTAAGGAATCTCCACACTGTTCTCCATAGTGGCTGTACTAGTTTGCATTCCCACCAACAGTGTAAGAGCGTTCCCTTCTCTCCATGTCCTCTCCAGCATTTATTGCTTGTAGAGTTTTGGATCGCAGCCATTCTGACTGGCGTGAAAGGGTACCTCATTGTGGTTTTGATTTGCATTTCTCTGATAATGAGTGATGTTGAGCATCTTTTCATGTGTTTGTTAGCAATCTGTATGTCTTCTTTGGAGAAATGTCTATTTAGTTCTTTGGCCCATTTTTTTATTGAGTCATTTATTTTTCAGGAATTGAGCTGTAGGAGTTGCTTGTATATTTTTGAGATTAGTTGTATGTCAGTTGCTTCATTTGCTATTATTTTCTCCCATTCTGAAGGCTGTCTTTTCACCTTGTTTATAGTTTCTTTTGTTGTGCAGAAGCTTTTAAGTTTAATTAGGTCCCATTTGTTTATTTTTGCTTTTACTTCCAATATTCTGGGAGGTGGGGCATAGAGGATCCTGCTGTGATGTATGTTGGAGAGTGTTTTGCCTATATTCTCCTCTAAGAGTTTTATAGTTTCTTGTCTTATGTTTGCTGCTGCTGCTAAGTCGCTTCAGTCGTGTCCGACTCTGTGCGACCCCATAAACGGAAGCTCACCAGGCTCCCCTGTCCCTGGGATTCTCCAGGCAAGAACACTGGAGTGGGTTGCCATTTCCTTCTCCAATGCATGAAAGTGAAAAATGAAAGTGAAGTCGCTCAGTCGTGTCCGACTGTTAGCGACCCCATGCTGGAGCCTACCAGGATCCTCCGTCCATGGGATTTTCCAGGCAAAAGTACTGGGGTGGGGTGCCATTAGATCTATTCTTTTACAAGTGGTTGACCAGTTTTCCCAGCATCACTTATTAAAGAGATTGTCTCTTCTTCATTGTATATTCTTGCCTCCTTTGTCAAAGATAAGATGTCCATAGGTGCATGAATTTATCTCTGGGCCTTCTATTTTGTTCCATTGATCTATATTTCTGTCTTTGTGCCAGTACCATACTGTCTTGATTACTGTGGCTTTGCAGCAGAGCCTGAAGTTGGGAAGGTTGATTCCTCCAGCTCCATTCTTCTTTCTCAAGATTGCTTTGGCTAGTTGAGGTTTTTTGTATTTCCATACAAATTGTGAAGTTATTTGTTCTAGCTCTGTGAAAAATACCATTGGTAGCTTGGTAAGGATTGCATTGAATCTATAGATTGCTTTGGGCAGCATACTCATTTTCACTATATTGATTCTTCCGATCCATGAACATTGTATATTTCTCCATCTATTAGTGTCCTCTTTGATTTCTTTCACCAGTGTTTTATAGTTTTCTATATATAGGTCTTTAGTTTCTTTAGATAGTATTTTATTCTTGTCGTTGCAATGGTGAATGGAATTGTTTCCTTAATTTCTCTTTCTATTTTCTCATTATTAGTGTATAGGAATGCAAGGGATTTCTATGTGTTGATTTTATATCCTGAAACTTGACTATATTCATTGATTAATTCTAGTAATTTTCTGGTGGAGTCTTTAGGGTTTTCTATGTAGAGAATCATATCATCTGCAAACAGTAAGAGTTTTACTTCTTCTTTTCCAATTTGGATTCCTTTTATTTCTTTTTCTTCTCTGATTGCTGTGGCCAAAACTTCCAAAACTATGTTGAATAGTAGTGGTGAGAGTGGGCATCCTTGTCTTGTTCCTGACTTTAGGGGAAGTGCTTTCAATTTTTCACCATTGAGGATAATGTTTGCTGTGGGTTTGTCATATATAGCTTTTATTATGTTGAGGTATGTTCCTTCTATTCCTGCTTTCTAGAGAGTTTTTATCATAAATGGATATTGAGTTTTGTCAAAGGCTTTCTCTGCATCTATTGAAATAATCATATGGCTTTTACTTTTCAATTTGTTAATGTGGTGTATTACATTGATTGATTTGCGGATATTGAAGAATCCTTGCATCCCTGGGATAAAGCCCACTTGGTCATGGTGTATGATCTTTTTAATGTGTTGTTGGATTCTGATTGCTAGTATTTTGTTGAGGATTTTTGCATCTATGTTCATCAGTGATATTGGCCTATAATTTTCTTTTTTCGTGGCATCTTTGTCAGGTTTTGGTATTAGGGTGATGATGGCCTCATCAGATGAGTTTGGAAGTTTACCTTCCTCTGCAATTTTCTGGAAGAGTTTGAGTAGGATAGATGTTAGCTCTTCTCTAAATTTTTGGTAGAATTCAGCTGTGAAGCAGTCTGGACCTGGGCTTTTGTTTGCTGGAAGATTTCTGACTACAGTTTTAATTTCCTTGTTGTGATCAGTCTGTTACAATTTTCTATTTCTTTCTGGTTAAGTTTTGGAAAGTTGTACTTTTCTAAGAATTTGTTCATTTCTTCCACATTGTTCATTTTATTGGCATATAATTGCTGATAGTAGTCTCTTATGATCCTTTGTATTTCTGTGTTGTCTGTTGTGATCTCTCCATTTTCATTTCTAATTTTATTCATTTGATTTTTCTCCCTTTGTTTCTTGATAAATCTGGCTAATGGTTTGTCAATTTTATTTATCCTTTCAAAGAACCAGCTTTTGGCTTTGTTGATTTTTGCTATGGTCTCCTTTGTTTCTTTTGCATTTATTTCTGCCCTAATTTTTAAGATTTCTTTCCTTCTACTAACCCTGGGGTTCTTCAATATTTCTTTTTCTAGTTGCTTTAGGTGTAGAGTTAGGTTATTTATTTGACTTTTTTCTTGTTTCTTGAGATATGCCTGTATTACTATGAACTTTCCCCTTAGCACTGCTTTTACAATTTCCCATAGGTTTTGGGTTGTTGTGTTTTCATTTTCATTCATTTCTATGCATATTTTTATTTATTTTTTGATTTCTTCTGTGATTTGTTGGTTATTCAGCAGCATGTTGTTCAACCTCCATATGTTGGAATTTTTAATAGTTTTTCTCCTGTAATTGAGATCTAATCTTACTGCATTGTGGTCAGAAAAGATGCTTGGAATGATTTCAATTTTTTTGAATTTACCAAGGCTAGACTTATGGCCCAGGATGTGACCTATCCTGGAGAAGGTTCCGTGTGCATTTGAGAAAAAGGTGAAATTCGTTGTTTTGGGGGTGAAATGTCCCATAGATATCAATTAGGTCTAACTGGTCTATTATATCATTTAAAGTTTGTGTTTCTTTGTTAATTTTCTGTTTAGTTGATCTATCCATAGGTGTGAGTGGGATATTAAAGTCTCCCACTATTATTGTATTTTTCTTAATTTCCCCTTTCATACTTGTTAGCATTTGTCTTACATATTGTGGTGCTCCTATGTTGGGTGCATATATATTTATAATTGTTATATCTTCTTCTTGGATTGATCCTTTGATCATTATGTAGTGGCCTTCTTTGTCTCTTTTCACAGCCTTTGTTTTAAAGTCTATTTTATCTGATATGAGTATTGCTACTCCTGTTTTCTTTTGATCTCTATTTGCATGGAATATCTTTTTCCAGCCTTTCACTTTCAGTCTGTATGTGTCCCGTTTTGAGGTGGGTCTCTTGTAGACAACATATATAGAGGTCTTGTTTTTTTATCCATTCAGCCAGTCTTTGTCTTTTGGTTGGGGCATTCAATCCATTTATGTTTAAGGTAATTATTGATAAGTATGATCCCATTGCCATTTACTTTATTATTTTGAGTTAGAGTTTATACACCATTTTTGTGTCTCCTGTCCAGAGAATATTGTTTAGCATTTGTTGGAGAGCTGGTTTGGTGGTGCTGAATTCTCTCAGCTTTTGTTGTCTGTAAAGCTTTTGATTTCTCCTTCATATTTGAATGAGATCCTTGCTGGGTACAGTAATCTGGGCTGTAGGTTATTTTCTTTCATCACTTTAAGTATGTCTTGCCATTCCCTCCTGGCTTGGAGAGTTTCTATTGAAAGATCAGCTGTTATCCTTATGGGAATTCCCTTGTGTGTTATTTGTTGTTTTTCCCTTGCTGCTTTTAATATTTGTTCTTTGTGTTTGATCTTTGTTAATTTGATTAATATGTGTCTTGGGGTGTTTCACCTTAGGTTTATCCTGTTTGGGACTCTCTGGGTTTCTTGGACTTGGGTGATTTTTTCCTTCCCCATTTTACGGAATTTTTCAACTATTATCTCCTCAAGTATTTTCTCATGGTCTTTCTTTTTTGTCTTCTTCTTCTGGGAATCCTATGATTCAAATGTTGTGGCGTTTAATATTGTCCTGGAGGTCTCTGAGATTGTCCTCATTTCTTTTAATTCGTTTTTCTTTTTTCCTCTCTGATTCATTTATTTCTACCATTCTATCTTCTTTTCACTAATCCTATCTTCTGCCTCTGTTATTCTACTATTTGTTGCTCCAGAGTGTTTTTGATCTCATTTATTGCATTATTCATTATATATTGACTCTTTTTTATTTCTTCTAGGTCCTTGTTAAACCTTTCCTGAATTTTCTCAATCCTTGCCTCCAGGCTATTTATCTGTGATTCCATTTTTATTTTAAGATTTTGGATCATTTTTCACTATCATTATTTGGAATTCTTTATCAGGTAGATTCCCTATCTCTTCCTCTTTTGTTTGGTTTGATGGGCATTTATCCTGTTCCTTTACCTGCTGAGTATTCCTTTGTCTTTCACCTTGTTTATATTGCTGAGTTTGGGATGGCCTTTCTGTATCCTGGCAGTTTGTGGAGTTCTCTTTATTATGGAGTTTCCTTGCTGTGGGTGGGGTTGTACTGGTGGCTTGTCAAGGTTTCTTGGTTAGGGAAGCTTGTGTTGGTGTTCTGGTGGGTGGAGCTGGATTTCTTCTCTCTGCAGTGCAATGAAGTTTCTAGTAATGAGTTATGAGATGTCAATGGTTTTGGAGTAACTTTGGGCAGCCTGTATATCTAAGCTCAGGGCTGTGTTCCTGTGTTGCTGGAGAATTTGCATGGTATGTCTTGCTCTGGAACTTGTTGGCCCTTGGGTGGTGCTTGGTTTCAGTGTAGGTATGGAGGCATTTGATGAGCTCCTATCAATTAATGTTCCCTGGAGTCAGGTGTTCTATGATGTTCTCAGGATTTGGATTTAAGCCTCCTGCTTCTGGTTTTCAGTCTTATTTTTACAGTAGTCTCAAGACTTCTCCTTCTATACAGCACCGTTGATAAAACATCTAAGTTAAAGATGAAAAGTTTCTCCACAGAGACAAATACCCAGAGAGGTTCACAGAGTTACATGGAGAAGAGAAGAGGGAGGAGGGAGTTCGAGGTGACCCAAATGAAATGAGGTGGAATCAAAAGAGGAGAGAGCAAGCTAGCCAGTAACCACTTCCTTATGTGCACTCCACAGTCTGGACCGCTCAGAGATGTTCATGGAGTTATACAGAGAAGAGAAGAGGAAGGAAGAAGACAGAGGTGGCCAGGAGGATAAAAGGGGGCAATGAAAAGGAGAGAGACAGATCCAGCCAGTAATCAGTTCCCTAAGTGTCCTCCACCATCTGGAACACACAGAGATTCAGAGTTGGGTAGAGAAGAGAAAGGAGAGGGAAGAGACAGAGGCGACCTAGTGGAGAAAAAGGAGAGTCCAAAGGGGGAGAGAGCAGTCAAGCCAGTAGTCTCACTCCAAAGTAAGAATGGGTACTGAAGATTGGGTTCTTAAGGTACAAAATTGATAACAAATATCAAAAAGCAAAGATTAAAATTCTAGAGTAGAGGTTGGGTTTTCAAAAGTACAATATTAAAGAGAAGAAGAAGAAGAAAAACAAAAGTCACAAAAGTTATTTAAGATATATATATATATATATATATATATATATATATATATGAAGTTTGCTTTAAAAATAGTCTTTTTTTTTGAAAAGTAATAGTAAGTTATAAAAATGAAAATTAAAGGAGTAATAGAGGACTTAAAAATTAAAACAAAGTTAAAAAAAAGAAAGAAAAAAAAGAGAAAAGAATGATAGTAAAAATAGTAAAAATATATCTAAGACTTTCTCTGGTGTTGTGGGCACTGTGGGGTCAGTTCATTTTCGGATAGTTCCTTGGTCTGGCTTATATTTCTCAAGAGCTATAGGCCCCTTATGGAGAAGGCAATGGCACCCCACTCCAGTACTCTTGCCTGGAGAATCCCATGGGCGGAGGAGCCTGGTAGGCTGCTGTCCATGGGGTCGTGAAGAGTCAGACATGATTGAGCGACTTCACTTTCACATTTCACTTTCATGCATTGGAGAAGGAAATGGCAACCCACTTAGGGCTTCCTGGTGGCTCAGAGGTTAAAGCGTCTGCCTGCAATGCGGGAGACCTGGGTTCGATCCCTGGGTCGGGAAGATCCCCTGGAGAAGGAAATGGCAACCCACTCCAGTATATCTTGCCTGGAGAATCCCGTGGGCGGAGGAGCCTGGTGGGCTACGGTCCACGGGGTCGCAAAGAGTCGGACACGACTGAGCGACTTCACTTTCACTTTCCAGTGTTCTTGCCTGGAGAATCCCAGGGACAGTGGAGCCTGGTGGGCTGCCATCTATGGGGTCGCACAGAGTCGGACATGACTGAAACGACTTAGCAGCAGCAGCAGCAGCAGCAGCATAGGTCCCTTCCTATATATTTGGTACTAACTACAGGGTTTTAATCTATTGCACCTGTCACTTCCAAGGTGGTTCCCTCGGTTTTAGCTTCTTCTGTTTGCTGGTCTCTTGAGTGTCTGATTTCCGCCCTGACACAAGGTGGGCAGTGCTGGACACTTTCTTTTAGGCTTACTTGTTCAGTCGCACTGTGGGGAAGGAGGGATGCTGCAGACAAATAACACTGGCGTGTGCTTGCAGTGTCTCAGCCACACTGGGCCTGCTCCTGCTCATGGCATGTACACCCTCCCTGCCCACACAGCTCATGCTCTAGGTTGTTGCGCCAGAACAGTCCGAGGCCAGCCCTGGGCTTCATGCACCTCCCAGGTCTAAGGCGCTCAGGTTCAGGCACTCAGTCCTCAGAAGCGCAGACTCCGTTGGGCCTGCGTTTTATGCCCTTCCAAGCGCTGAGCAGCTCAGGTGATGAGATGTTTGGTGAGAACGGTCACTGTGACTTATTGCGTCTCCTGTCCCTGCCGCTCGGTCTTCTGGGTGTACAACTGGTGCACCTTCTCAGGCGGATGACTGTTCAGAACCCCAAGAAGTCTTAGTTAGCAAAGAAGCCTGCTTGCCGTTAGGTAGATAATGTCTCTCTGAGGCTACGATTGTCCCCTTCTGGCTCTGGCTGCCTGTCACCAGAGGGGGATGGTCTGCAGCCGGCTAGTTCTGTTCAGCCCTTTGTTCTGTGCATGGGCCTGGTGGTGTCTTAGGGCTTTTTGCATGGTAGCTATCCCGCAGACTGGTTTGCTAGCCCAAATTAGTTCACTCTGATTACCCTTGGGGACATTCAGGCCTGATCCTTACTCTAAGCAATGCAGCCCACGCCTCCCTGCCCAGCCCCCACTTGCTAGTGGCCGGTGCAGGCATCTATGCTGCTTCTCTGCTGGGGGAGTTGCTGTTGGGCTCGTAATCTGTGGGTTTTAATTATTTACTTATTTTCCCTCCCTATTATATTGCCCTCTATGCTTCCAAGGCTTGCCACAGACTCGACAATGAGAATGTTTCCTGGTATTTGGAAACTTGTCTCTTTTTAAGACTCCCTTCCCAGGATGGAGCTCCGTCCCTACCTCTTTTGTCTCTTTTTGTCTTTTATATTTATCCTACCTCCTTCCGAAGACAATAGGCTGCTTTTCTGGGTGCCTGATGTCCTCTGACAGCATTCGGAAGTTGTTTTGTGGATTTTACTCAGCATTTAAATGTTCTTTTGATGAATTTGTGGGGGAGAAAGTGGTATCCCCATCCTATTCCTCCGCCATCTTAGGACCGCCCCCTGAATGTAGAGTTTTAAGCCAACTTTTTCACTGTCCTCTTTCACTTTCATCAGGAGGCTCTTAAGTTCTTCACTTTTCACCAAAAGTGTGGTGTCATCTGTGTATCTGAGATTCTTGATATTTCTCCTGGCAGACTTGATTCCAGCTTGTGCTTCATCCAATACAACATCTCTCAAGTTGTACACTGCATATAACATAAACAAGCAGGTTGACAATATGCAGTCTTGAAGTACTCCTTTCCCGATTTGGAATCAGTCTACTGTTCCGTGTCCATTTCTAATTGTCGCTTCTTGACCTGCATACAGATTTATTAGGAGACAGGTCAGTTGGTCTGGTATTCACATCTCTAAGAATTTTCTGGAGTTTGTGGTGATTCACACAAAGTCTTTGGCATAGTCAGTAAAGCAGAAATAGATGTTTTTCTGAAATGCTCTTGCTTTTTTGATGATCCAACAGATGTTTGCAATTTGATCTCTGGTTCTTCTGCCTTTTCTAAATCCACCTTGAACATCTGGAAGTTCACAGTACACATACAGTTGAAGCCTGGCTTGGAGAATTTTGAGCATTATTTTGCTAGAGTGTGAGATGAGTAGAATTGTGTGGTAGTTTGAGCATTCTTTGGCATTGCCTTTCTTTGGGATTGGAATGAAAACTGACCTTTTCCAGTCCTGTGGCCACTGCTGAGTTTTCCAAATTTGCTGGCATATTGAGTACAGCACGTTAACAGCATCATTTTTAGGACTTGAAATAGCTCAGCTGGAATTTCATCACCTCCACTAGCATTATTCATAGTGATGTTTCCTAAGGCCCACTCGGCTTCACATTCCAGGATGTCTGGCTCTAGGTGAGTGATCACACCATTGTGGTTATATGGGTCATGAAGGTCTTTTTCGTATAGTTCTTCTGTGTATTCTTGCCACCTCTTCTTAGTAATCTTCTGCTTCTGTATGGTCATACCATTTCTATCCTTTATTGTGCCCATCTTTTCATGAAATATTCCCTTCATATCTATAATTTTCTTGAAGAGATCTCTAGTCTTTACCCATCAATTATTTTCTTCTATTTCTCTGCATTGATCACTGAGGAAGGCTTTCCTATCTCTCCTTGCTATTCTTTGGAACTCTGCATTCAAACAGGTATATCTTTCCTTTTCTCTTATGCCCTTCGCTTCTCTTCTTTTCACAGATATTTGTAAGGACTGCTCGGACAACTATTTTGCCTTTTTGCATTTCTTTTGCTTGGGGATGGTCTTAATCACTGCATCCTGTACAATGTCATGGACCTCTGTCCATAGTTCTTCAGGCACTCTATCAGAACCAGTCCCTTGAAACTATTTGTCACTTCCACTGTATAATTGTAAGGGACTTGATTTAGGTCATACATGAATGGCCTAGTGATTACCCCTACTTTCTTCAAGTTAAGTCTGAATTTGGCAATAAGGAGTTCATGATCTGAGCCAGTCAGCTTCCAGTCTTGTTTTTGCTGACTATATAGAGCTTCTCCATCTTTGGCTGCAAAGAATATAATCAATCTGACTTGGGTATTGACCATCTGGTGATGTTCATGTGTAGAGTCTTCTCTTGTGTGGCTGAAAGAGGGTATTTGCTATGACCAGTGCATTTTCTTGGCAAAACTCTATTAGCCTTTGCCCTGCCTTATTCTATACTCCAAGGCCAAATTTGCCTATTACTCCAGGTGTTTCTTGACTTCCAACATTTGCATTCCAGCTTGCTATAATGAAAAGGACATTTTTTTTGGTTTGTCAGTTCCAGAAGGTCTTGTAAGTCTTCATAGAACCATACAATTTCTGCTTATTCAGTATTACCATTTGGGGCAGACTTGGAATGCTGTGATATTGAAAGCTTTGTCTTGGAAATGAACAGAGGTTATTCTGTCGTTTTTGAGATTGCATCCAAGCACTGCATTTCAGACTCTTTTGTTGAGTATGAGGGCTACTCCATTTCTTCTAAGGGATTATTACCTACAGTAGTAGATATAATGGTCATCTCAGTTTAATTCACTCATTCCAGTCCATTTAGTTCACAGATTCCTAAGATGTCGATGTTCACTCTTGCTATCTCCTGTTTGACCACTTCTAATTTGCCTTGATCCATGGACCTAACATTCCAGGTTCCTATGCAGTATTACTGTTTACAGCATCAGACTTTACTTCCATCACCAGTCACATCCACAATTGGATGTTGTTTTTGCTTTGGCTCTGTCTCTTCATTCTTTCTCGAGTTATTTCTCCCTGATCTCCAGTAGCATATTGGGCACCTATTGACTTGGGGAATTCATCTTTCAGTTTCCTATCTTTTTGACTTTTCATTCTGTTCATGGCATTCTCAAGGCAAGAATACTGAAGTGGTTTGTCATTCCCTTCTCCAGTGGACCATGTTCAGAAATCTCCACCATGACCCATCCATCCTGGGTGGCCCTACAGGGCATGGCTCATAGTTTCATTGTTAGACAAGGCTGTGGTTCATGTGATCAATTTGGTTAGTTTTCTGTGATTGTGGTTTTCATTCTATCTTCCATGTGATGGATAAGGATAAGAGGCTTATGGAAGCCTCCTGATGGGAGAGACTGTCTGAGGGGAAACTGGATCTTGTTCTAATGGGCGGGGCTGTGCTCAAGAAATCTTTAATCCAATTTTCTCTATAAGGAGGGAGCTGTTTTCCCTTCTTGTTATTTGACCTGAGGCCAAACTCGGTGGAGTAATGAAGATAATGGTGACCTCCTTCAAATGGTTCCATACAGGCACTGCTGCACTCAGTGCCCCCAACCCTGCAGCAGGCTACCACCAACCCATGCCTCCACCAGATACTCCTGGACACTAACGGGCAAGTCTGGGTCAGTCTCTTGTGGGGTCACTGCTCCTTTTCCTGGGTTCTGGTGCATACAAGGTTTTGTTTGTTCCCTCCAAAAGTCTGTTGGATTGCCAGTGAACAAATTTTGAGTCCTGACAGGAGCATTGTTCAACAGGCTAAGGACTGTATTATTTGAACAAAACAGTGTTGCAAGAGATCACATTGTCCTGATTGACAATTTCATTTCATTCTCTTTTCCAATCTCCACTTTGGTAGGTGATTAGGGAAAGAGCAAAATTTAGGATAATCACTGTATTTCTGGTATTCGAGATGAGACTTCCATATCAAAGAAACATCTAACCCTTTGAAGCTCTAGGATAAGAACATTTCATGCACAAAAAGAAATAATACAAACACTCATGTATTATTAATAGTCGATTAGGGTTGATATAATGTTGCCAGAAACTGGGTAGCTTAAAACAACGGCAATGTATTTTTCACAATTCTGGAGGTCAGAAGTCCAAGATCAAGGCATTGTCAGGGTTGGCTTCTTCTGACACTTCTTTCCTTGGCTTGTAGCTAGCATGATCTTCCCTTCCTGTGTTCTGTGTCTATCTCTTTTTTTTATAAAAACATGAGTCTTTAAAAAGCCCAACCCCAATGAGCTCATTTTAACTTTACCTCTTCAAAAATCCTGTCTCCAAATACAGTCACATTCTTAGGCATAGGGGGAATAGGATTTCAACATATGAACTTGGGGGTATAGTAGGATTCAGCTTAGAACAACCCCCAACATGGAGAAATGACTTGGAATATTTGAGGAACAGACAGGCCAGTGTGGTTAGAACAGGGTAAACAGGGAAGTGTTGGTACAAAATGACATCAGAGAGTTAGACAGGGCTCCATCCATCTAAGGTCTTGCAGGATAAGAAATGTACTTAGATTTTACATTTTTCATGGCTGCTGTTACTATTAGTATTAGTGTTATTACATTCAGAAAACTATGTATGAAAAATCAATAATTATCTAGCTGAAGGGAGAAATAACTGTATTTCTCCCTTAAAAGTAGCAAGCTTTTATTTATACCAAGTGGGGCTTCCCTGGTGGTTCGGACAGTAAAGAATCCACCTGCATGAAAAATTGAAAGCATTTCCACTAAAGTCAGGAACAAAACAAGGGTGCCCACTTTCACCACAACTATTCAACATAGTTTTGGAAGCTTTGGCCACAGCAATCAAAGCAGAAAAAGAAATGAAAGGAATCCATATTGGAAAAGAAGAAGTAAAACTCTCACTGTTTTCAGATGACATGATCCTCTACACAGAAAACCCTAAAGACTCCACCAGAAAATTACTAGAGCTAATCAATGAATATAGTAAAATTGCAGGATATAAAATCAACACACAGAAATCCCTTGCATTCCTATACACTAATAATGAGAAAATAGAAAGAGAAATTAAGGAAACAATTCCATTCACCATTGCAATAACAAGAATAAAATACTTAGGAATATATCTACCTAAAGAAACTAAAGATCTATATATAGAAAACTATAAAACCCTGGTGAAAGAAATCAAAGAGGACACTAATAGATGAAGAAATATACAATGTTCATGGATCAGAAGAATCAATATAGTGAAAATGAGTATGCTGCCCAAAGCAATCTATAGATTCAATGCATTCCTTACCAATCTACCCATGGTATTTTTCACAGAGCTAGAACAAATAACTTCACAATTTGTATGGAAATACAAAAAACCTTGACTAGCCAAAGCAATCTTGAGAAAGAAGAATGGAACTTGAGGAATCAACCTGCCTGACTTGAGGCTCTGCTGCAAAGCCACAGTCATCAAGACAGTATGGTATGGCACAAAGACAGAAATATAGATCAATGGAACAAAATAGAAGGCCCAGAGATAAATCCATGCACCTATGGACATCTTATCTTTGACAAAGGAGGCAAGAATATACAATGAAGAAAAGACAATTTCTTTAACAAATGGTTCTGGGAAAACTGGTCAACCACTTGTGAAAGAATGAAGCTAGAACACTTTCTAACACCATACACAAAAATAAACTCAAAATGGATTAAAGATCTAAGCGTAAGACCAGAAACTACAAAACTCTTAGAGGAGAACATAGGCAAAACACTCTCTGAAATACATCACAGCAGAATCCTCTATGACCCACCTCCCAGAATATTGGAAATAAAAGCAAAAAATAAGCAAATGGAACCTAATTAAAATTAAAAAGCTTCTGAACAACAAAGGAAACTATAAACAAGGTAAAAAGACAGTCTTCAGAATGGGAGAAAATAATAGCAATGAAGCAACTGACAAAGAATTAATCTCAAAAATATACAAGCAACTCCTACAGCTCAATTCCAGAAAAAATAAACGACCCAATCAAAAAATGGGCCAAAGGACTAAATAGACATTTCTCCAAAGAAGACATACAGATGGCTAACAAGCACATGAAAAATGTTCAACATCACTCATTATCAGAGAAATGCAAATCAAAACCACTATGAGGTACCCTTTCACGCCAGTGGGAATGGCTGCGATCCAAAAGTCTACAAGCAATAAATGCTAGAGAAGGTGTGAAGAAAAGGGAACCCTCTTACACTGTTGGTGGGAATGCAAACTAGTACAGCCACTATGGAGAACAGTGTGGAGATTCCTTAAAAAACTGGAAATAAAACTGCCATATGACCCAGCAATCCCACTGCTGGGCAGACACACTGAGGAAACCAGAATTGAAAGAGACACAAGTACCCCAATGTTCATCGCAGCACTGTTTGTAATAGCCAGGACATAGAAGCAACCTAGATGTCCATCAGCAGATGAATGGATAAGAAAGCTGTGGTACATATATACAATGGAGTATTGGGTTCAGAGGTTCCCTGGTGGCTCAGAGGTTAAAGCGTCTGCCTCTAATGTGGGAGACCTGGGTTCAATCCCTGGGTTGGGAAGATCCCCTGGAGAAAGAAATGGCAACCCATTCCAGTGTTCTTGCCTGGAGAATCCCGTGAATGGAGGAGCCTGGTAGGCTACAGTCCACGGGGTCGCAAAGAGTCGGACACGATTCAGCCATTAAAACGAATACATTTGAATCAGTTCTAATGAGGTTGATGAAACTGGAGCCTATTATACTGAATGAAGTAAGCCAGTATTAGTGTATATATATATACACTAATGCATACATATGGAATTTAGAAAGATGGTAATGATTACCCAGTATGCGAGATAGCAAAAGAGACACAGATGTATAGAATAGTCTTTTGGACTCTGTGGGAGAGGGTGAGGGTGAGATGATTTGGGAGAATGGCATTGAAACATGTATAATATCATATAAGAAACAAATTGCCTGACCAGGTTCAATGCGTGATATAGGATGCTTGGGGCTGATGCACTGGGATGACCCAGAGGGGTGGTATGGGGAGGGAGGTGGGAGGGGTGTTCAGGATGTGGTCACGTGTACACCCGTGGCAGATTCATGTTGATGAATGGCAAAACCAATACAATTTTGTAAAGTAATTAGCCTCCAATTAAAATAAATTTGTATTAAAAAAAAAAAAAAGAATCCACCTGCAATTCAGGAGACCTGGATTTGATCCCTGGTGTAGGAAGATCCCTTTGGGAAGGGAATGGCAACCCACAGCAGTATCCTTGCCTGGAGAATTCCATGGACAGAGCAACCTGGCAGGTTACAGTCCATGGGGTTGCAAAGAGTTGGACATGCCTGAGAAACTTGCACATATCAGGTAGAGAGACAGGAGATCTTACTTTTAAAAGTTCAGCTGCATCTCTCTAAATTGGTTGAGTGTATGAATAATTTAAGTACAAAAATGGGGCACTGCAGTTCTCAAGTAACCTACAATACATTCCTCCCTCCAATAACCCCTACACACACTGCCAACCCACCTGTGTTTGGCACATTTCCATGGTAACTGTCATGCTATTTAACTGCAGGATTGTGCTGTTAATATGGTGATTTAACATTTTCCATGTGGGTTAATCTGGATACAAAAAGCTGCAACAGCTTAGGTATATAGGATAAATTTTATGGAATTTCCAATGGTTTTAAGCCATAGTTCATAATTTTAAAAGAGGTTTATTGCTGAAATCAATAGTAGCTCAGAATGGTACTTGAAATATGCTTGTCTTCTAGGGGAGATTTTTTTCAAAATGGCAATCTGGTTTTAGGCATTTTCACCCCTTAGAGAGAGGAGTGATGAGATATAGCCAGAGGCCTGGCAGAACGTGTCAAAACTTTAGATATTGAACCAAGAATCTCTTGCTAATGAAACGAGATGGAAGAGTAGTTAAAAGAACTTCCCAAAAGGTGGTAATATGACTGGATATTTCAAAGCATAACTGGAGGGTCCTGTGGATCTGCCTCTTGCTTCATCAGTATTTGGTGTTTGGAAGGAACACACCTTCTTCTGGTCTCTGAGTACCCTCCAGACACCTTCAGTCCCAAACTCTGGGACCAGTCAACACCATATTTTTTGGTTAGGTCCTTATTGTAGGCCAACGATGAGCTACCAGATTCGTCAGACTTAGTCCACCAAGGTGAAAGTTCCCATTAACTACCTAGTGCACTTGCATTTGCAAGCCTCTTGTGCCTACCTCTCTCTGGGCTTCTGGTTTGACCTCAAGCAGGTGGCTCTGGAGGCTGTCCAGCATCTCCTGAAAATGTGCTCTCTTTCAGGAAGTGTCCCAAAGTAATTGGGCTGAAATCTGGGATGGCATAGAAGCCACTGCCACCCTGGAAGAGAATCAGGCCTTTCTGGAACTGCATGCCCTGAGTTCTGCCCACACAGACTCTCATCTCTATGACTTCCTGGAGATCTACTTCCTCAATGAGTGAGTGAAACTCATCAAGAAGATAGGCAACCACTTGACTAATCTCTGTAAACTGCCCAGCCCCAAGGCAGGATGTCTCTTAGAAAGACTCACCCTAAGCAAAATTAGGAGCCCCCAGGGCCCAGTGGCCTTTGAAGAGCCCCTCTGCATCACCTAGATGTCAGGGCTTCTTCCTGAACCTCCAACAGCAGCCATTAAGCAACTTTTTAACCAGTTATCTACCGAGCCATGGACCAAATGGAAACAGTAAAACTTTCTGCAGTAGAAATAATAATAATAATAATAGAAAGTTGGTTATTCAAAATCACCTGCAGGAATTTTTAAAAGTACAGGTTCTCAAGTTCCCCCTTGCCCATTTTCTAAATTCTGATTCCACTGGTTTGGGGTGATGTTTGGAAATCTGTGTTATTTCATGTGTCCCAGGTTATCCCAGTCTTGCCCACTTCAATAACCACTGCCTTCCAGTAGTGAATACTAAAGTATGGTCCCCAAACCAAATGCATAAGATCATTTTGGGAAAATGCTAAAACTTCAGTTTCCTCGGCCCTCTTTCTACTTTCAATCAGTTCAGTTCAGTTGCTCAGTTGTGTCTGACTCTGCGACCCCATGAATCGCAGCATGCCAAGCCTCCCTATCCATCACCAACTCCCGGAGTTCACTCAGACTCATGTCCATCAACTCGGTGATGCCATCCAGCCATCTCATTCTCTGTTGTCCCATTCTCCTCCTGCCCCCAATCCCTCCCAGCATCAGTCTTTTCCAATGAGTCAACTCTTCGCATGAGGTGGGCAAAGTCCTGGAGTTTCAGCTTTAGCATCATTCCCTCCAAAGAAATCCCAGGGCTGATCTCCTTCACAATGGACTGGGTTGGATCTCCTTGCAGTCCAAGGGACTCTCAAGAGTCTTCTCCAACACCACAGTTCAAAAGCATCAATTCTTCTGTGCTCAGCTTTGTACACAGTCCAACTTTCACATCCATACATGACCACAGGAAAAACCATAGCCTTGACTAGACAGACCTTTATTGGTAAAGTAATGTCTCTACTTTTGAATATGCTATCTAGGTTGGTCATAACTTTTCTTCCAAGAAGTAAGCGTCTTTTAATTTCATGGCTGCAGTCACCATCTGCAATGATTTTGGAGCCCAGAAAAATAAAGTCTGACCCTGTTTCCACTGTTTCCCCATCTGTTTCCCATGAAGTGATGGGACCAGATGCCATAATCTTCATTTTCTGAATCTTGAGCTTTAAGCCAACTTTTTCACTCTCCACTTTCACTTTCATCAAGAGGCTTTTTAGTTCCTCTTCACTTTCTGCCATAAGGGTGGTGTCATCTGCATATCTGAGGTGATTGATATTTCTCCCGGCAATCTTGATTCCAGCTTGTGCTTCTTCCAGCCCAGCATTTCTCATGATGTACTCTGCATAGAAGTTCAATAAACAAGATGACAATATACAGCCTTGACATACTCCTTTTCCTGTTTGGAACCAGTCTGTTGTTCCATGTCCAGTTCTAATTGTTGCTTCCTGACCTGCATACAGATTTCTCAAGAGGCAGGTCAGGTGGTCTGCTATTCCCATCTCTTTCAGAATTTTCCACAGTTTATTGTGATCCACACAGTCAAAGGCTTTGGCATAGTCAATAAAGCAGAAATAGATGTTTTTCTGGAACTCTCTTGCTTTTTCCATGATCCAGCAGATGTTGGCAATTTAATCTCTGGTTCCTCTGCCTTTTCTAAAACCAGCTTGAACATCAGGAAGTTCACTGTTCACGTATTCCTGAAGCCTGGCTTGGAGAATTTTGAGCATTACTTTACTAGCGTGTGAGATGAGTGCAATTGTGCAGTAGTTTGAGTATTCCTTGGCATTGCCTTTCTTTGGGTTTGGAATGAAAACTGAGCTTTTCCAGTCCTGTGGCCACTGCTGAGTTTTCCAAATTGCTGGCATATTGAGTGGAGCCCTTTCACAGCATCATCTTTCAGGATTTGAAATAGCTCAACTGGAATTCTTTCTACCTTAGGAAGTTACAAAGACAGGCTATAGCAATAAGTATCTTAATTTTTGCCAATGTCCAGTCCTTCTTGGGTATTCTGACAGCATGACTAATCTGTGTTCAAAAGCATTTGACAAATATGCATGTAATCAGCTGTCATTGATTGCATTAGGGAACAAGAGAAGGGGATATATGTTTGCTTCTCAAGGAACTCAGAAAAGTCAAGTTACATAGCAAAGTGAGGTAAAGCATATTCTAAGGAAACAGAGACAAACTTAAAGCAATATGGGATGAACTAGTTTTATAATTCTGAAAAGTAGTCCTATAGAAATTTTAAAGAGGGAGAAAGATAGCTCAGTATGATCTAGTTTTGGAAGGCTTCATGGAGGAAGTGATACTTGAGATCAATTTTTGGATGAGAAGAAAAGTGGAAAGGGTAGTATACTGTGTGTGCATGTGAGAAGTACAATAGAATAGTGATGTAGACCTAGATCAGGATGAAAATTTGAAGAATTTTCAAAAATCAGTCAATTATTTACCTTAGAGTATCTGTTTTTTTCCTTTGTTTCCTCATTTGTAGAATGTAAGCACTGAACAAGATCAGGTAAAAACATGCACAACAAAAGCCTAGGCTCCTAATGAGACACCAACCAATGCTGAGTCCACCCGCTTCTCCAAGATGAAGATAGCAATTATATGTAATGTGAAATCCTGCTTTTATTTTCTTGTTCCATATGCCAAAGAGAATATGGCCTGCCAGTCATCACTGCTCTTGCAAAACATCTTTGAAAAGGTTAGGGAAAATGATTCCATTGCTTTAAAAATATTTTTTTTATGTTAAGCATTTTTTAAAATTTTATTTTTATTTTATTTAACTTTACAGTATTGTATTGGTTTTGCCATGTATCAAAGTGAATCTGCCACAGGTATACATGTGTTCCCCGTCCTGAACCCTCCTCCCTCCCCATACCATTAAAAAGAATACATTTGAATCAGTTCTAATGAGGTGGATGAAACTGGAGCCTATTATACAGAGTGGAGTAAGCCAGAAAGAAAAACACCAATACAGTATACTAACACATATATATATATATGGAATTTAGAAAGATGGTAACAATAACCCTGTATATGAGACATCAAAATATTTTATAATATAACTATGACTGAGCTTTCTAAATTACCGTCTTCAAAACTTAAATGGACTTAGTTTATGGGATAATTCCTTCAAGAATCAAGATTATGTGATACAGTTTGACTAATATGCTTCAATACTAAAAACCTTTCTTAAATGAATGGGAGGCTTCCCTGGTGGCTCAGGAGTAAAGAAGTCACCTGCAATACAGGAGACATGGGCTCAATCCCTGGGTCAAAAAGATCCCCTGGACTAGGAAATGGCAACCCACTCCAGTATTCTTGGAGACACAACTGAACATGCGCACATGCATACACACATATACACATACACGTGTTTATATATATATGACTACAGTCCATGGGGTTGTAGAGAGTCAGATATGACTGAACAACTGAAACTTCCATATATAGGTATACATTACACTGACTAATTTTTACATAGATATAGAAAATCTTTGGGCTTCCCAGGTGGTGCTAGTGGTAAAGAACCCACCTGCCAATGAAAAAGACCTAAGAGGCACAGGTTTGGTAACTGAGCAGGAAAAGTCTTCTGGAGGAGGAAATGGCCACCCACTCTAGTATTCTTGCCTGGAGAATCCCATGGACAGAGGAGCCTGGCAGGCTACAGTCCATAGGGTTGCAAAGAGCTGTACAGAACAGAAGTGACTTAGAACACAGCACATAGAAAATCTTTAAGTCTTTAGAATTTTCTAATTCTTATAAGATCACCTCAGATATTTGTTTTCTTTAGGATTTACTATCAGTATTCTCATAAATAAGAAGATCCTAGGATCTACAAATTAGTGACAAGTCAGCTACTAGTAAAGTTTAAGGGGTATCTGTAGCTACAGATCACCTTAGGCCTGCAAGGTAGCCAGATAGAATGAAAAGTGCAGGGGCTGTGGAGTCAAACAGAACTTGGCTTGGAACCTGGCTCTGCTAAACCTCCTGGCAGTGTGACTTTGATTATGGTTCTTAACCCCCTGACATTTGGGTACAATATGTGTAAGAAAAGGAAAATATTCATGTATTCCAGGGTTGTGTTACCATTCTCCTATACTGCTACTGCTGCTAAGTTGCTTCAGTCGTGTCCAACTCTGTGTGACCCCAGAACGGCAGTCCACCAGGCTCCCCTGTCCCTGGGATTCTCCAGGCAAGAACACTGGAGTGGGTTGCCATTTCCTTCTTCAATGCATGAAAGTGAAAAGTGAAGTCGCTCTGTCCTATTTGACTCTTTGCGACCCCATGGACTTCAGCCCACCAGGCTCCTCCATCCATGGGATTTTCCAGGCAAGAGTACTGGAGTGGGGTGCCATTGCCTTCTCCCCATTCTCCTATAGTGTAGCACTACATGTAGCACTCAATAAATGTATATAAAAAAGGGAAAGGTAAGAGGCAGAAAGGAAGAGATGAAAAGAGAAGAGAGAGAATGACAATAATCAAAGCACTTCAGGGATGTTCAGAAATAAAAAAGAAAGCAAAGATCATTTAGGAGGCTTTAGAAATTGTATTGATACCAGTGACATTGCATACATCAGATAATGTAAATGAGACAATGACCCTGACTAATTGAACCCTCACTGAGAGACAAGATATTTCTTAAAGCTTTTCTAAAAGCCCAGTACTGCAATGCCTTATCTAGGCTACCACCTTCTAACACTATGGCAACATATATAACAAAACGGGAAGACATTGCTGATGCTTATCCAGAGAAGAGGGAGTGCTGTGTCTCCCTAGCTAGTCCATGATCTACTTATAGCACCAACAAGAATATCCAGGCTTGAGACTTAAAGATACCAAGTTATCAGAATTTTTCTTTTATTAGTAGGAAAATATATGTTTTCCAGACTACAATCTTATTCACAAAGGCTATAACTGGTCTCAAGCAAAGATGCCTTAGCTAAGATATTCTATGTGATTAGATTCATAGGAAAAAAAAAAAAGAAAAAAGAAACTCATGTAGGGCCATTCACAGTGATTCTGTTTCAGATGATGCTAGACAACATGGATGGGGATCAGAGCTCAAATTCAAATATTTTGTGCTTCTTCATATTTCAATTGAGTTAGAATATTATGATTAATATTAAGTTGCACCATTTGGCCTCTGCAAATTAAATTCATTAATAATTCCCCAAGGTCAGTATTAAGAACAAATAGTGTAATCCCAGAAACATCAGAGGCAAAATCCTGTTTTGGTTCTTTTTCTCAGAAGTCTAAGAACCCATGATGGACACTTGAGGTCCAGCTGGCTAAAATCATCCCCCAGCTATTTGAACCGTAGTTAGTAAAATAGCCTTCTGCCATTTCACTCAACAGACATATATAAAACATTGAGGAGCTTTTACTTTATTATAAAACTATTTTCTTTCTTGACCATCCCCCTGAAAACAGCCTGGCCCAATAATCTAAAAGAGATTAAACAAACATTTCTCCATCAAAGATCATGCTAGGACATGCTCAGGAACTAAACAGCTGATCTCTATTGCATTTCTGAGCTGCTGTCTCAAAATAAGAAGGATTCTTCATGTCTCCACCTCGCTCCAGGTTTTCAAAAGAGACTCACCTAGGAAGTTACTGACATACTTTTTGAAAGGATCTATTTATAAAATGCAGATACTCAGAACAGGGAACACAGCATCCTTTTCCAGTAAAAAGCCTCATAGGGCCACAGAATGCAGTGCTAACTGCTCCTCCCTCTGCTGCTTCCCAACTTCCTCAGATTCTGTGATGCATCTGAAGGAGGAGAGAGAGCGGAGGATAGAAGAGGGCAAATTTCCATTCAGAATGGCCTCCTCAGATGATGAATTTGTACCCTGATCAATAAGCACTGCCCTGATCTGTTGCTCAGACCCATGAGTAATACACAGGAACTGAGAGGCTAGGGGAAAGCTCTGGATGGTGTGGGCCGCATCGCAGACAAGCCTGCTCAAGTCCTGACTGTTGAGCATGGAAATTTATGTATTACCTTTCAGTCTGCCAACTTCTTATCTGCCCAAGAGAATTTCCTTTTGAAAGCATACAAATAGACTTAATATAGGCAGGGATAGAGTCTGTTCTTTAAGCATTGTGCTTCCTTTTATCTTGATGATACAAAAGTTTGCGCTTCTTAAAAAAGCCACATTTAAGTGATGGGTCTTCAGATAACTCCCTGGATTGAAGTTACTGTAAAAGTCACTCAGGTGATATGACTATAACAATCACAAAAATTTTTCTTGTTATATGAGAGAAAAATAAAAGAATAAACCTGTCAAAAAGTATCTTATCTCTGATTGTAGACCAGTGTGTAATTCTTATTTCTACCATCTTACCTAGGTTAACCTCTTTGGACCACTGATTCCCAGTTCACCAAAAAAAAAAAAAAAAAGCAACAACAAAAACAAAACCTTGGAAAACAGGATTTATAAGGTCCTTTTCTGCCTTAAGATTCCACAAGTCTATGTTCTGATAACTCACAGTGCTTCCCCCTCATTATTGTACTAGCATCTCACACTGGCAATAACAGTGCCTCACCCTGTGCCATTGTGCTCTATATTATTTATTTCTTACAGTAAACTTATGAATTAGATGCTATTAGAGTGACCATATAACAGATGAGGAAACTTAACATTTAGAGATGATAGGCAGTTAGTTTAGGGTCTTGTGGACAGTAAGTGATCGAACTTGGATCTGAACTTGTCTGTCTTTAAGACCTTACTCCATGCTACATCACCTCTCTTCTGAACAGTTGGTATATGATATCATGTATCTTCTGATATATTAGACTAATTGTACAAACATATTTCTGTGGGCTTAGCCAAAAAGCATAGGCATATCATCAAGTCTTTTGCTTAAGGCTTCAAAGGGTCCACAACGAAGACAATGATTCCTTAGGCTGAAAATACAACAAGAGTATCTACATGTTACATATAGACATAGATATATGTAGATGTAAACATATATATGCCTATCTATATATCTGTCCATGTCCATCTATCTATCTCTGTCTATCCATCAATCCATTCATCTATATCCATCTATCTACTTCCCTTATTACTCTGTTGCAGAAGTGTCTGCAATATGCTGGAGAGTTTCTTATGAGAATTGATTTAATAAATATTCTTACATGAGTCTATGTAAATATTTACAAAAGATTTCAAGACCTGAACTCCCAGAATTGAGAATCAAACCAAACCATTTTATATTGTAAAAGGAGCTACATTTTTTAAAAATTCAAAGCTTTTTCCAAGTAAAACAACTCAGAAAAGATTTGATCCTTCATTTTTAAGAATACTTTAAACAGCTAAATAGATTTATTTTTATATGGTTATGTTCAAGACAAGCAATCAAAATGACTGAAACCTGTATGAACATTGATAACTGCCAGAGGAGAAACAAATACTGCCCAGAACTAATGAGAATAAAATAAGTTTCTTTACTTTCACACATTAGATGAGTTACAACGCTCTAAATTCAGCTAATAGTGTATATTTCCCCCAGCCTTACCAGTTCTATCCTAATACAGAATAAAGCTCAGCACTTTACCACAGAGTCAATCTTGCAAAAGAATAAGTCAATGAATTATTTCACAGAAACAGTTACATCAGCACTACTGGGTTCTCTTTAATATTTTTGTTGCCCTTGTTTTTCACTTCCTATTTCACTTACACACTGAGCAATATTTATAGATATATTATTGGCCTTTGGATTTCTCAACAAGAATACCTACTCCAGAAAATACCTATTTTAGAATATACCTAATTCTAAACAGACCAAAAGGATCTCTACATGTTTCTTACTTTTCATAACTTGGGGACAGTGTGCTAGCCTGCAAGCTCTCTAAGGGTGAAAACCTTTGTTAACTTGGTTGGTTATTGTTTATTAAGTTCCTAAAAAGATACCTAGCACACAATAGGCACTCAAAAAATAATCAGTAGAAAGTTGAATAAATAATTAGCATCAGAGAGATAGACTTATTTCCTCCTGTATCAATTCTTGCCCTGTAAGCAAGTCAAAGAGTTACTATATTTGGAAATGTCTTGCTGTATAAAAATAAAGAAAAATCTATTTGACATCTTGAGGTCTTTCTGTCACCAAATCCAAATGGCCATGTCACCCAGGTACTAATTCTTAAAATTCCCAGAATAGTAGACAGTTTCTTCCAATGTTATAGTTTCTCTGCCAACACAGAAAGTAACTGGCAGCTTCTCTCAACAGAATACTATATTGAGACTCATTTAGATGCAAGTAACAGAACTCATTTCTACCAGCTTAAAGAAAGTAATGGTTTTTATTACCCTCCCAGAAGCTACTTAGAGCAGATATGGGCAGGCTGTATAGCCAGGGATTTCCAGGTTCCAGAGCCAGAGCCTCTGTCTCTTATAAACACATGAATTTTGTTCCCTTATCCCTGTGGATATGCTTTTATTGTTTTCAGTTGAGTGAGTCCAGTGCCTATCATAGTACCAAGCATACAATGAGTGTGCTGTTAATATAACTGAATGAATGAATGGTATGTCTCTGTTTCTCCATGAATATCGAGAAGAAATGGCTGCACAGAATTGCTTTTTATTCCAGTATCTCTAACTTATATCTATGCATTGCAATTTAAAATTATTAGGAAAAGAATCTATTGCTTTGACTTGGCAATGAATTAACTCCTTGGGTAAGGGTGTATCTTTTACCTAAGTAGCTCTTACTAGGGTGCTCTATTTCATGAAAAGGGAAAAGATGCTCAGAAAAGGGTGCATTGCCTGAGCACATTTTCAAAGAAATATCCACTAAAACAGTGGTTGAGTCTTTGTAAAGATGGCTACAATAATCCCTGCCCACAGGCCCCTCTACAGCTTGACTTCACTGCTTCTCCCATGAAGAAAAAATGTCCATTTCCTGCCTTTGATTCTGGGCTGGCTTTATGACCTACTTTGAATAGCAGAAAATGGGGAAATCGACAGTATGAGAATCCCTAAGCCTGATTCTCAAGAAGCCTGAACACACTGCCACAATCATGAGAAGAATCCCATGTTTGCCTTCTGGATACAAAAGTGCCTCTTGTGAACCAGCTGTAACCACCAGACATGAAAACAAGGCTGTGTCAGACTGTCCAGCCCCAGTTCAGCTGCCGGATGACTCCTGCCATGTGAGAGAGCTCAGATGAGACCAAGGGAAGTCCTGGGGTCAAATAAAACGGTCTGTGTTTTAAATTTCTATGCTTTAAGGGCTGTTTATTATGCAGAAATTGTTGACTGATGTAAATTTTCATAAATTTTAGTAACTTTCTTTGTTCCTCAGCTATTAATGAAAGTACTAATGTTGAATCCTAAATTGGCACCAAGGCATTCATTCATACATTGATTATTTATCTAGGTCAGCCTGATTAAAAACAAAACAAAAAAACTGCGAAAGAATTGAAATTATCCTTTTCACTTCAATAGAAAGATATTTAGGTTTGTATCCTGGTTGCAATACTTATTAACTATTCTAATATTATACTTAGGCTCCCTAGACCTCAGGTATTCTGTTAAATAAGAATCATGGCGTATTATTTCAGGAAGGGCTGTGAATGTCATCTCCTTGAGAAACCTGTATGCAGGTCAGGAAGCAACAATTAGAACTGGACATGGAACAACAGACTGGTTCCAAATAGGAAAATGAGTATGTCAAGGCTGTATATTGTCACCCTGCTTATTTAACATATGCAGAGTACATCATGAGAAATGCTGGGCTGGAAGAAGCACAAGTTGGACTCAAGATTGCCAAGAGAAATATCAATAACCTCAAATATGCAGATGACACCACCCTTATGGCAGAAAGTGAAGAGGAACTCAAAAGCCTCTTGATGAAAGTGAAAGAGGAGAATGAAAATGTTGGCTTAAAGCTCAACATTCAGAAAACGAAGATCATGGCATCCGGTCCCATCACTTCATGGGAAATAGATGGGGAAACAGTGGAAACAGTGTCAGACTTTATTTTTTGGGGCGCTCCAAAATGACTGCAGATGGTGATTGCAGCCATGAAATTAAAAGACGTTTACTCCTTGGAAGGAAAGTTATGACCAACCTAGATAGCATATTCAAAAGTAGAGACATCACTTTACCAACAAAGGTCCATCTAGTCAAGGCTACGGTTTTTCCTGTGGTCATGTATGGATGTGAGAGCTGGACTGTGAAGAAGACTGAGTGCCAAAGAACTGATGCTTTGAACTGTGGTGTTGGAGAAGACTCTTGAGAGTCCCTTGGACTGCAAGGAGATCCAACCAGTCCATCCTAAAGATCAGCCCTGGGTGTTCATTGGAAGGACTGATGCTGAAGCTGAAACTCCAGTACTTTGGCCACCTCATGTGAAGAGTTGACTCATTGGAAAAGACTCTGATGCTGGGAGGGATTGGGGGCAGGAGGCGAAGGGGACGACAGAGAATGAGATGGCTGGATGGCATCACCGACTTGATGGACGTGAGTCTGAGTGAACTCCGGGAGTTGGTGATGGACAGGGAGGCCTGGTGTGCTGTGATTCATGGGGTCACAAAGAGTCGGACATGACTGAGCAACTGAACTGAATACAATATGCACAACCATTGTGCCAGGGTATTTTGTAAAAATTAAATGAGATCATTTATATAGAATTTCTTTTTAAAGTGTGGTTCAATATAGGCATAAACACTGTCATTTGAAGGATAGTATAAAGCTCAATTTGTCTCTCATGGAAATTTAGGCATTAAATCCATGCAGAAGTTTTGGGCACACAGCTGGGCACAGAGATTTTAAACCAAGAATTCACATTTGTGTGTGTCCCCTCTCCCTCTAGAAGATAATCCAGCTCTGTCCCCTGTCCCAGGTGTCCCCTAGACAACATAAGCGGTAGCCCAGCTCTCCTTCAGATAAATGATGCCCAGGTACCATTGGGTATAGCATTCCCCTGAACCTAGTTCCAGAAAACTCTCACATGATAAACATTTTGAAAATGTGGCCTTGTGGTCAATCAAGTTTGGGAAATGCCACTGAGAGTTTGACCACTGGGAGATTAGTAATTTACATTAGTGTATAAAGGTCCTGAGAAATCCTGTAGTGAATAACAAACAAAAAAGTAAAAGTGAGAGTCACTCAGTCATGTCTGTGGAATTCTTCAGGCCAGAATACTGGAGCAGGTAGCCATTCCCTTCTCCAGGGGATCTGCCCTACCCAAGAATCAAGCCTAGCTCTGCCACACTGCAGGTCGGTTCCTTACCAACTGAGCCACCAGGGAAGCCCAAGAATACTGGAGTGGGTAGCTGTTCCCTTCTCCAGGGGATCTTTCTACCCAGGCATCTAACCCGGGTCTCCTGCATTGCAAGTGGATTCTTTACCAGCTGAGCTACCAGGCAAGTTAAAAACCTTATCTGAACAGTATTTCACTTTTTGTTTTAAATATAAAGTGACTTTCACTATATAATGCCATTTAACACATATGGAACTTGTATAAATCAGGGCATACTGTGGACAACCCTAATCTAATGTGACTGCCCCCCACCCCACTTTAGAGAGGTCACTGAGGTCCCTGGGGCAAGGGGTTTGTACACAGCCAAGTACAAATTCAACTCTACTATTCAGGTACAGCACCAGCCATTCCCTTCATTTGCTTTCTCCTGCAATGATTTTCCCAATAAATCCCTTTGAAGTCATCTCCTACCTCCTATTTCTCCTCCCATATGCAATCATCGCCTTAAAGCACATAAAGGCTGGGGAATTCCACCACAACTCTGCTCCACAAATGGAGAAGCAGCATTTCCATTTTGCCAAGTGTAGAGCAATAGCTTGGCTGGCTCCGTCTGTCTCTGCTAATGGCCTAAGCATGCTACCGTGGCTTATTTATTACAAACAGGGCATAAAGGAAAACTACAGGCCTTCCTTACAATCTGGATATTTGCATAAGTCCTGGTTCTCCCAACAGAGATGTTTACTTTGGCCCAGCTGGGTTTTCCTGAGTAGTCAGATGTGGCAAGTACATTTAACCCACTAGGTAAAGAGTAAAGGGCTAACTTAAGGATGGTCTTAAGAGACATTTGAGAGGCAGGACTGCCTAATGAATAAGACCATGATCTCTGTAGCCAGTCATTCCTGGGTTTGATGACCACCACTGTCTTAGATATAATATGATATAAGCATGTATGAAAATATAATTGCATATAGTATGCATATAATTGGATATACATGTATCTGTCCACATGTATGATTTTCAGTTATTAATTAATGAAAATAGGATTGAGTTGCCATATTTTTATATTATTTATATGAACATATTGAAAAACACTAGGTATTAAAGTTCATAAAATGCAAAAATCCATAAATTTATATGAGATCAAGAGCTTCCCTGGTGGTTCAGATGGTAAAGACCTGCTTGCAATGTGTGAGACCAGGGTTCAGTCCCTGGGTTAGGAAGTTCCCCTGGAGGAGGGCATGGCAACCCACTCCAGTACTCTTGCCTGGAGAGTCCCATGGACGGAGGAGCCTGGCGGGCTACAGCCAGGGGGTCACCAAGAGACAGACACGACTGAGTGACTAAGCACACTAGCTTGGACAAATTACCTAACATTCTTAACCTATGCTTCCTCATCTGTGAAATGGAGATCATAAAGTTTCTACCTCATATAATCACTGAAAAGTATAAATAAAATCATGTTTATAAAATACTTACATTCAAGCTCAGTAAATAACAGCTATTATTAGTAGTAACACTACTGCAAGGAGTTCTAATGCCTTTATACATGTATTAATTCATATGGAAAATGTCTGAATCCTTTTTAATCTGCCCAGCATGGTATTAGACCCTGAAGATATAGACAAAAGGAGTATGCTATCTTTCTGTTCAAAAAGCTCTAGTTGTAGTAAAGATAGCAAACATAGTAACCATACCTGGTTGCATAAAATAGAAGAAGACCACCTGATAAAATAGGAGGAGACCACAAGACTGCAGGCAGGAAGAGGTGTGCTTCAAAAAGGTGTGACTCTGCAACAGACGCTTGGAGGACTAAATAATTTAAGTATCTAATAAAAGGCTGGCCAGATAGAAGGTGATTCACACCTAGTAGCCACGTATAAGAAAACAGGAGTTAGGCAGGTGAGATGATGCTGAAGCCATATCAGGGAGATGACAAGCTTGAGGGGAAGGCATCAGGAAGAGGACAGCATGTCTGATCTTACAGGACATTTCTTCAAAGCGAAGACAAAGTGAAGGGGAGGCTGTCAGACAGGGATCTTCATCTCAACAGAAGGGCTTGGTCATTTAATTTAAAAGGTTAAGGGGACCACTGAAATATTATAAGCAAGGGTAGGGAGGTAACAGAAGTAGAAGACATTAAGAAAAGGTGGCAACAATACAGAGAAGAGCTATACAAAAAATATCTTCATGATGCATATAATCACAATGGTGTGATCACTCACCTAGAGCCAGACATCCTGGAATGAGAAATCAAGTGAGACTTAAACATCACTACGAACAAAGCTGGTGGAGGTGATAGAATTCCAGTTGAGCTATTTCAAATCCTAAAAGAAGATGCTGTTAAAGTATTGCACTTAATATGCCAGCAAATTTGGAAAACTCAGCAGTTGCCACAGGACTGGAAAAGGTCAGTTTTCATTCCAATCCAAAAGAAAGGCAATGTGAAAGAATGTTCAAACTACTGCACAACTGCACTCATCTCACACACAAGCAAATGCCCCAAATTCTCCAAGCCAGGCTTCAACAGTATGTGAACTGTGAACTTTCAGATGTTCAAGCTGGATTTAAAAAAGGCAGAGGAACCAAAGATCAAATTGTCAACATCCGATGGATCATTGAAAAAGCAAGAGAGTTCCAGAAAAACATCTACTTCTGCTTTATTGACTATGCCAAAGCCTTTGACTGTGTGGATCATAACAAACTGTGGAAAATTCTAGAGATTGGAACATCAGACCTCCTGACCTCCCTCCTGAGAAATCTGCATGCATGCAGGTCAAGAAGCAACAGTTAGAACTGGACATGGAACAACAGACTGGTTCCAAATAGGGAAAGGAGTTCGTCAAGGCTATATATTGTCACCCCACTTATTTAACTTATATGCAGAGTCCATCATGAGAAATGCTGGGCTGGATGAAGCACAAGCTGGAATCAAGATTGCCGGGAGAAATATCAATCATCTCAGACATGCAGATGACACCACCCTTATGGCAGAAAACAAAGAGGAACTAAAGAGTCTCTTGATGAAAGTGAAACAGGAGAGTGAAAAAGCTGGCTTAAAATGCAACATTCAGAAAACTAAGATAATGGCATTTGGTCCGATCACTTCATGGCAAATAGATGGGGAAACAATGGAAAGAGTCAGAGACTTTATTTTCTTGGGCTCCAAAATAATTTGAGATGGTGACTGCAGCCATAAAATTAAAAGACGTTTGCACCTTGGAAGAAAAGCTATGACCAACCTAGACAGCATATTAAAAAGCAGAGACATTACTTGGCCAACAAAGGTCCATCTAGTCAAAGCTATGGTTTTACCAGTAGTCATGCATGGATATATTTGGAGTATAAAGGAAGCTGAGTGCTGAAGAATTGAGGCTTTTAAACTGAGGTGTTGGAGAAGACTCTTGAGAGTCCCTTGGACTGCAAGAGGATCCAACTAGTACATCCTAAAGGAAAACAGTCCTGAATATTCATCAGAAGGACTGATACTGAAGCTGAAACTCCACTACTTTGGCCACCTGGTGTGAAGAACTATCTCACTGGAAAAGACCCTGATGCTGGGAAAGATTGAAGGCAGGAGAAGAAGGGGATGATAGAGGATGAGATGGTTGGATGGCATCATGGACTCAATGGACATGAGTTTGAGTAAGCTCCGGGAGTCGGTGATGGGTAGGGAAACCTGGCATGCTGCAGTCCATGGGATCACAAAGAGAGAGATAGGACTGAGTGACTGAACTGACTGGGGAGGTATATAGACTTGCATCTGGGGAGATGATTTCAGCTGGATCATGGAGCTTAGATTATGGAGTGGGAGCAACTTAATGAAACTAGATCACTAGGAATAAATTCTTCCCCAAGGACCTTCCCTGGGACTTCCCTAGGAGAATAGCGGATAAGAACCTGCCTGCCAACACATGGCACACAGGTTTGATCCCTGGTCTAGGAACATTCCACATACCTTGGAGCAAATAAGCCCGTACACCACAATTACCTAGCTATACTCTGGAGCCCACAAGCTGCAACTACTGAAGCCTGGATGCCTAGAGCCTGTGCTTTGCAACAAGAGAAGCCACTAAACTGCCTCCCATCTTGGAGAATGACTCTACTCTAGTCCAGACTTTTTCCTGAGCACCAGTAACCTCCTGTCCTACTCAGGTCCTCTAACACAAGAGCCAAGAACAGTACCATTGCAACTTATGTCCCAGGCTCCTGAGACAGAATTCCAGGTGGCTGTACCAGCTCCTGGCAGAGATGAGGTAGGTGGCACCCCTTCCCATTATTTCTCAGGCAGCTTCACTCATCATCTACCTGAGCAGCTGGCTTGCTCTGCACTGCCCTTGTCTGCTCATTCACAGAAGCCAAGGGCCTCCTGCCCAATTCCTGGACCAAACCTGATGGAGGCAGGGAGGACATTAGAAGCCTCTGACCTACCAGCTGGTGAGGGCTAAAATTTGTCTAGCTAAGTCAAGTGTACCAGGGAGCCCTGACACTGTCTTCTGGCTCTGACTCACTATGCCCATCTGCATTCCTGGTCTGCTGACCTCGCTTTCCAATTCATACTTCATTTTCATTGCTGAGACCCAGGATGCAAATTGCTATCTACTATCTGTCTGCCCTCTCTTACTTTTCTTGAAGTCTCAATCCTCCCATCTAATATGAATAAATGTCATTTCATTGTCAGCTCCTATGTAGGGTATTTGATATGCTGTGAAGAAGGCTGAGCGCCGAAGAATTGATGCTTTTGAACTGTGGTGTTGGAGAAGACTCTTGAGAGTCCCTTGGACTGCAAGAAGATCCAACCAGTCCATTCTGAAGGAGATCAATCCTGGAATTTCTTTGGAAGGAATGATGCTAAAGCTGAAACTCCAGTATTTTGGCCACCTCATGCGAAGAGTTGACTCATTGGAGAAGACTCTGATGCTGGGAGGGATTGAGGGCAGGAGGAGAAGGGGACGACAGAGGATGAGATGGCTGGATGGCATCACTGACTCGATGGATGCGAGTCTGAGTGACCTCCGGGAGCTGGTGATGGACAGGGAGGCCTGGCGTGCTGCGGTTCATGGGGTCGCAAAGAGTCGGACACGACTGAGCGACTGATCTGATCTGACCATACTTAAATCTCATCACAACCTTATGAGATAATTATTATGTCCTCTATTTTATGTGAGAAAACCAAAGCTGACAGAGATTAATAAGTTGCTCAAAATCTCAGAGCAAGTTAAGGATCAGCAGGAATTAGAACCCAACTCCTTTTCATGCCAAAACCTTTGCATTATGCCTAACTTACCTTTGACTGGAATACAATTCCCCAAATAATGTAAACCACTCACATCACCAAAGCTGCCACCAGTCACACTTGGCATATGGTCACCAACTGGAGTCTAATCGCCATACCCTGTGCACCAAATAGAACCACTTGGGCCTCAATGCTGGGCATCTCGCTCAGGGTTTATTAAAGTGAAATCCAGCTAATGGCCTTGGTCTTCAGTGGTCTTCTCTGTAGCAGAAACTATAAAGGAAGCTGAGTGCCAAACAATTGATATTTTTGGAGCAGACTCTGGAGAAGACTCTTGAGAGTCCCTTGGACAGCAAAGAGATCAAACCAGTCAGTCATAAAGGAAATCAGTCCTGAATAATCATTGGAAGGACTGATGCTGAAGGTGAAGCTCCACTACTTTGGCCACCTGATGCAAAGAACTGACTCATTTAAAAAGACCCTGATGCTAGGAAAGACTGAAGACAGGAGGAGAAGGGGACAACAGAGGATGAGATGGTTGGATGACATCAAAGATGGACATGAGTTTGAGCAAGCTCTGGGAGTTAGTGATGGACAGGGAAGCCTGGCATGCTGTAGTCCATGGGGTTACAAAGAGTTGGACACGACTGAGCGACTGACTTGAACTGAGAAACTGCATGGGAAATGAAGGCTTAGACCTCAAGTACAGCTGTTCAGACCAGATACAGACATTCTTTGTGGCACAATGTTGTAAAAGTCCTATGGTCTTGCCTGTTTGTGAGGAAGAAGCCAGCCGGTGATATATGGTCCAGCTGCCTTTTGAAATACCAGGAAATACAAGTGGCAAAGTACACAGATGGAGATTTTCTGTGAGTCCAAAGACTTTTAACTCCAGTCAGGGCAGAGTTGAAGGGAGGTTCGCAGCTTTCCCTTCTCCAAAGTTCAGACCTTCTGTGGCTCTTGATGTAGGAATTGAATACCATCACCATCACTAACACTAGCATTTCACCAGGCAGCCCTGGGCCTGCTGCTGTCTCCCCAAAAAACAGGTGGGTTCTTTGAAGGGACAGACACAATGTACTATTAGCACTGTTTCAGTGAAACATAAAAATTATGCCATGAAAACTTAATTGCCACTTTATTCAGTAATCAGCATTAACATGGTGAATATTTAAAGCAGCAGACTGCATGACAGCCAGGAGTTAGGCAGTGGTGGCTTCTAGAAAGCTAGAAAATAAAGACCTTTGTGGACTGAGGCTGACTGAATTACTCAGGCCCTTTTCTACCTGTGTGTGAAAAGGCTCACACTAGTGGGGTTGGCCAATCTCTAGGCATGTTAAGACCACTTACTTCATTGAAATCCCTTCCCAAGTTTCTCATCTGTACTTTGATTGAATGAAACTCAACCAATTTAGTTCTTAATAAATATGGTGTGGCTAGCACTGAGGTCAAGAAGACAGAGCTCACATCTTCAAGTTTGTGGTATATTATTGATAATGAAAAGGTACAGTGATGATTATAATCCAGCCATCATATAATCAGGAAAGAGAACAGGTTTGGCTGATTCCTGACTCTAAAACTCATTAGTGATTTGACACTGGGTATTTTCCTACTCTTTAAAATGGGGATATCATTATGGACCTAGCAAGGGCATAAGGAGTTTTAAATACAATCTCTTATGACCTATCCAAGTGCTTGGTATGGACTATATGTTTGTTAAGTGGTTTTTGCCAAGATGTAAGATGAAACAAAACAGATAAAAAATAGTGCCATAAGAAAAGTACAAATAAAATACTGAGAAATTTTAGAGGACATAGAAATGACATTGCCTTGTGAAGCAAAAAGGCTTAATGGAGGAGGTTGTATTTGATGTGGGCCTGAAAGGAGAGGTAGACATTTTATAGGTGAAAGCCTATGAAAATCTTTGTAGGAGCATAAAAAGTCATAGTTCAGTGAACGGATTAAAATATGAAGGTGGGGGATTATTTTTTCAGGCAGAGGAAACTCATATCAAAGGCACAAAGGAGTGAAATGTGGAATTTGTTAATAAAATAGCAGAAAGATTCATTTAAAGAATTTCAGAAGACTTTAGAGAGTCAGAAAGGACAGACTGGATACCATACAGTTGTGAATGTGAATGCCACCCTGAGTGGGTTAATTAACAATACAGAGAGGAGGAGCTATTGGAAATTTCTAAGCAAAGAAGAAACACATTTAGAGGTGGCAGTCTTGTGGAGAAGAGATTTGAGTGAGGGGAGACAGGTGGCAGGGGTGTTGGTGGGAAGTTATTTCCAGTTCAGGAAAGAGATAATGAGGGCTGAATTAGGGGCTGACAGTGAAGACAGAACAGTGGGCAAATGTGAGAGACACTGTAGGACAGAAACCACAGGAATATGCAAGGAGTTGAATGTGAGGAGCAAGATATGCTCTTTGGAAGTACTATGGCTGAATGATATGAGAAGGAAACAGCAGACAGCATGAGTGCCAGAAAGTAGTAAGAGAAGTGTGTGTGTGTGTGTGTGTGTGTGTGTGAGAGAGAGAGAGAGAGAGAGAGAGAGAGGGAGAGAGGTGGGGGGAGAGAGAGAGAGGTTGATTGATGGTTAGTCAGAAAGAGAGCAACATTGACCTTTAGAATGTAGTTCCTATGAGGTCAGATCAGGCCAGCCATACATTCCTGGGCAATACACAGGGTCATCTGCAAATGTGGATTTGAAGGTGTATAACCCTCAACTCCTAGAAACCAGGTTTCTGACTAGTGAGCATTTGCTCCCATAACACACTGAGGTCTCTGAGGTCTCACAACTAACACAGACCATATAGGAAGCAGGAGGGTAGATGACTTCTTCTAGAGAAGACAGAGGAGCTCTTCATTCAGGCCCACTTGCAGCCTCTGAAGTGGAATGTTCAGGATAAACAACTAAGGAAATAGGGAAATAAATTTAGAACTTTTATTTTTAATATAAAGACAAAATGAAAGTGAAGTCGTTCAGTCCTTTCTGACTCTTTGTGACCCCACGGACTGTAGCCTACCAGGCTCCTCCGTCCATGGGATTTTCCAGGCGACAAGTACTGGAGTGGGTTGCCATTAAGTGAAGATCAAATGTCACATGTACATATGCCAGTGAATGAAATTCCAGTCAGGAGAGTGGAACTTCACAGGTAGAGGCTGGCAGTGGCACTTGAACTCTGGCATTGCTTTTGAGATATTGCCATGTGGTATCAAGGGCAACCCACTCCAGTACTCTTGCCTGGAAACTCTAGTGGATGGAGGCGCCTGGTAGGCTGCAGTCCATGGGGTCATGAAGAGTCAGACACGACTGAGCGACTTCACTTTCACTTTTCATTTTCATACATTGGAGAAGGAAATGGCAACCCATTCTGGTGTTCTTGCCTGGAAAATCCCAGGGACGGAGGCGCCTAGTAGGCTGCTGTCTATGGGGTCGCACAGAGTCGGACAAGACTAAAGCTACTTAGCAGTAGCAATCACTTACATAAAGTAGGTTTACAGAGAAGACTGCCTGATATTAAACAAGCTAACCCTCACAAATGCACTTGTGGTAGGTCATAATCCCCTCAGGAAATGCAGAGTTAATACAAATAATTTGTGTAGTATCTCACTACAGGAAAATTGTGCAACCAGGACTTCTGTCTTTGGTATGAGATCTCCAATAACCACACCAAAAATAAAAATGGACATTCAAATCAGATTTGATGAAAGTTGGCCAAAATTATTGAAATTAAGACTATTTGTATCCACCATAGTTAGTTATTAATATTTACTAATACTTGTATATATATGTGTGTGTGTGTGTGTGTGTGTGTGTGTGTGTGTATGCTCAGTCACTCAGACACATCAGATTCTTTGTGACCCCATGAACTGTCACCCACCAACTCCTGTCCATGGAATTTTCTAGGCAAGAATACTGCTGCTGCTGCTGCTAAGTCACTTCAGTCGTGTCCGACTCTGTGTGACCCCATAGACGGCAGCCCACCAGGCTCCCCGTCCCTGGGATTCTCCAGGCAAGAACACTGGAGTGGGTTGCCATTGCCTTCTCCAGTGCATGAAAGTGAAAAGTGAAAGTGAAGTCGCTCAGTCGTGTCCGACTCTTAGCGACCCCATGGACTGCCGCCCACCAGGCTCCTCCATCCATGGGACTTTCCAGGCAAGAGTACTGGAGTGGGGTGCCATTGCCTTCTCCAAAGAATACTGCAGTGGGATGACATTTCCTATTCCAGGGGATCTTCCTGACCCAGGGATTGAACCCACATCTCCTGCACTGGCAGGTGGATTCTTTACCAGTAGTGTCCCCTGAGGGGTTACTTATATATACATTGTGCATTTATTTTATTAATACACTTATACTGTGAGTGTTAGCTGAGACAGGAAAGAATCTGTCTGCAATGATGGAGACCCTGGTTCTATCCTTGGGTCAGAAAGATCCCCTGGAGAAGGGAAGGGCAACACGCTGCAGTATACTTGCCTGGAGAATCCCAGGGACAGACCATGGGGTCATAAAGAATTGGACATGACTGTGCAACTAACACTTTACTTTCAAATATAAGTATATATGTATTTATTTTACTAAAACAGGTGTAGTCCAAAAGATTTGGAAATCACAACTGTCCGTGATTTTCTAACTCTGAGGCCCTGCAGTTATTTCAAATACTGAGACTGAATTTATCTGAGACTTTGTTGGGGCATGGTGTGTGGGGCACAGATGGAAGAAGTACATAATTATTGATAAGGAAGAAAAAAATGCAGAAAGCGGGGCTGGGACCATTGAAACCAACTGAATCTCAGAATACCTGAGTGGAAGGAAGGACTAAATCATTTACTGGAGCAGAAGGTCTCGTTAGGGCTCTCTTCACAGAGCTGCCCTTTGGCTGCAGTGTTGCCAGTCTTCCCTCTGCCATCATGGTACAAAGGCTAGAAAGGAATTCTTTAGTGGATGCCATTTCATACAGCACTGCATGCTGTTTTTCTCCTCCCACCACCCAGAAGCTGTTGCGATGGGCACATTTTTAGAATATTTAAAAATAAATTACAGTTAGTGATGAAACTCATAAGCCAGAGAAATGCTGGGCAAGTGTGTGCTTCAAGCTACACAGCCCAAGGCTGCCGGGTATAAAAATACTCCATGTCTCCCATTTGGCTTAAGTGAGGCTTTAGCAACTGGTAATTTTTGCATGTCATAGTCACTGCTAATTGTTGAATTAGAACATCTGTCAAAAGTGGGGATATTTTCCTCAGAACACAGAGCCGGGAAAATTAGCTTTTCTCAAAGGCAGTACAAGGCACATCGTGACTGTGCTCACTGCCAAAAGCAAATATTCCCTCATTCTGGCCATTGTTTTCAAACAGGAAGCCTACTAAGCAGTCTCTGATCACCCTCATTAGAAATCAGGTGGGGCTTTTGCAAATTCTTTGGGTTTTCCCAGGCAACGCCAACTTAAAACATGTTCCAAAAGGGTCAAAACACTGGCTAGCATCTGATTTAACAAGATGCCTGTCTCTAACCAAGAAACTTGGTGGAAGTTTAGAGCTTAGCTTTGCCCCAGGAACTGAGTTTCATTTACAGCTTTACTCCACTGAGTCAGGAGATATTAGTGTAGGTGGTTTTGAGCAAGTCTCATACTCTCTCTAGTCCCAGGTTTTGCACCTATAAAATGAAGGGACTGGACCAAACCAATGGTTTTCAAAGTGTGACATCTTTAGAACGCTAGACCTTTGTTACACTGTCTTAGGAGTCATCTTGGAAGTGGTTGTTGAACAGCAGCCAGTTTCTCACTTCCATTTCAATAAGCTGAGTACTCCTTTTATACTTTTTACATATTGGAGTTCAGTGTCAATAAAGAGGGGGTGATTTGACAGTTAAAACATTTAGAAGCTCCCAAAGGTCCCTGAAGAGATCTGCTGTAATAAAGAGAATCGTGAAAAAGCTGGACTACCCAGCACATTCCATATGGAACTAGACAAGAGGAAAGATTTCTCCAAACACACTAGCCTACGTACATTCTTCAGACACAGCTCTGCCAGTCACCTTACCCTTCAACTCCTTCCATTCTCTCTGCTATTAATTCCTTCCCTGCTCCTTTGACTTGTGTTGACCTTCTCCTTCAAGGCCCAAATAAGGTTTGCACCTGAAACATGAAGCCATTGATGCCAATTGATGCCACCCTATCCTGTCTCTTTCACATAGAGAAATTGAACCACTGATTCTAGGCACACATTATTTGCCTCCAGAATGCCTTATATTATTATCTGTAAATCTTGTTTCCCTACCAAAAATGTAAAACATTTAAATGAAGTGGCCAAGATTATTCATTTTTGCATCCCAAAAGAGACCAGTGCAGTGTCTGGTATATGATAGAATGCATGGCATTTTGGCGTTTGATTGATTGAGTAATTTGAGTAATTAGACTTATAGGATCAAAATCAAAATCAAATCTCTGGCACCTCAAGTAATCCAGAATGAAATCAAACTCTTTCAGCATTTACATATGGAAATTACCCTTATTTCCATCCATTTATCCAGAAAAAGATTTACAGATCTTGGATTCACCATGGACTTTTTACTTTTTCTTCTTTATTGCCATATCTAATCAATAATCAGATATGCCCATGTGAAATTTCTCCCATATACACATATAGTTAGGGAATCCATTCCTTCCTCTCCTATCAACTACTATTTCTTCAGTTGAGGCCTTGTCATCAGGCTAGAATTACTGTTTTAGCCTTCTAATGTAACTTTCCCTTTTCAGTTTGATTCCTCTTAAATCTATCCTTCATCATACCTCTAGATTGATCCTTCTAAAATACAAATACAACCATGTCATCTTTCTGCTTAAAGAAGCTCATCTGTTCTCCAAAAATATAGATCAAACACATTAGTAGGGCATGGGATGTCCTAGATAACCTGGCTCTTGTATAATTCTCCAGCCTCATTGCTTGGCATTCCTACACGTCCTACATCTAGTAATACCAAACTGATTTTCTACCAAACTGATTTTCTTCCCAGTGCCAACTGTTGGATGTCTTTCTAGTTTTGCTCATTTTGTTACCTTTGTCTGGCATGCCATGGACGCCTCTGCCCTACTTCACTTGGGCAACTCTTCTACATCCTTTGAAAGGCAAATTTGGACTTTCTCCAAGAAAACTTCTTTCCATCTTAAGGCTTGATGAACTAGATGGCCTCTTAGCTACCATTACCTCCAAAACATGAATCTAATTAAATGTTTGCTGAAACAAAATAAACACAAATATATAACAAAATATAAAACATATGTGTATATATATATAAACTATGAAAATATTTCATTAAGTACAAATATAAGGCAAAGTTAAATGTCATAGTTCTATAAGACTTCACAGCAGACAGGGTATATTCATATCCATGATCTTTGAGCCTTATTTTGTGAGAATAAAAAGTAGGCTGCTGCTCCTGCTACTAAGTCACTTCAGTCGTGTCCAACTCTGTGCGACCCCATAGACGGCAGCCCACCAGGCTCCGCCATCCCTGGGATTCTCCAGGCAAGAACACTGGAGAAATGAAAAGGGAAAGTGAAGTCGCTCAGTCGTGTCTGACTCTTCATGACTCCATGGACTGAAGCCTACTAGGCTCCTCCGCCCATGGGATTTTCCAGGCAGGCATCACTTGTTTTACTACCTGAATTATAAGAGTTCAAATGACTTTCTGAAAATTATAGAATAAGTAGCAAATATTAATAGGAATTCAAAATTTAAAAGAGATGTTCCAAGTTCAGTGCATGGTACAATGTATGGTACAGGATGCTGGTAGCTGCCTTCATCATTATTACCCAGGTCTCAGTATTTCATTCACCAGTCCATCAACCACTCCACACAGACACTAATGTTCTTGGCCAGTAGCCCACCTAACTTGTTTGGTGTGCTCAGCTAAGTTGCTTCAGCCTTGTCTGACTCTTTGTGACCCTATGGACTGTAGCCCTCCTGGCTCCTCTGTCCATGGGATTCTCCAGCTGAAAATACTGGAGTGTGTTGCCATTTCCTTCTCCAGGGGATCTTCCTGACCCAGGGATTGAACCCATGTCTCCTACATGGGTCGGTGGGTGTGTCCTTTACCACTGGCACCAGAGAAGAGCAACTATTCTAGTCCTCCATAGAGCAGATTCATGCCTAAGAACTGACTCAAAATCAAACCTGCTATAAAAACAAGAGAGTTCCAGAAAACCATCTATTTCTGCTTTATTGACTATGCCAAAGCCTTTGACTGTGTAGATCACAATAAACTATGGAAAATTCTGAAAGAGATGGGAATACCAGACCACCTGATCTGCCTCTTGAGAAATCTGTATGCAGGTCAGGAAGGAACAGTTAGAACTGGTCATGGAACAACAGACTGGTTCCAAGTAGGAAAAGGAGTACGTCAAGGCTGCATATTGTCACCATGTTTATTTAACTTATATGCAGAATACATCATGAGAAATGCTGGACTGGAAGAAACACAAGTTGGAATCAAGATTGCCGGGAGAAATATCAATAACCTCAGATATGCAGATGACACCACTCTTATGGCAGAAAGTGAAGAGGGGCTAAAAAGCCTCTTGATGAAAGTGAAAGTGGAGAGTGAAAAGGTTGGCTTAAAGCTCAACATTCAGAAAACAAAGATCATGGCATCTGGTCCCATCACTACATGGGAAATAGATGGGGAAACAGTGGAAACAGTGTCAGACTTTCTTTTTCTGGGCTCCAAGATCACTGCAGATGGTGACTGCAGCCATGAAATTAAAAGACGCTTACTCCTTGGAAGCAAAGTTATGACCAACCTAGATAGCATATTCAAAAGCAGAGACATCACTTTGCCAACAAAGTTTCGCCTAGTCAAGGCTATGGTCTTTCCTGTGGTCATGTATGGATGTGAGAGCTGGACTGTGAAGAAGGCTGAGCGCCGAAGAATTGATGCTTTTGAACTGTGGTGTTGGAGAAGACTCTTGAGAGTCCCTTGGACTGCAAGAAGATCCAACCAGTCCATTCTGAAGGAGATCAGCCCTGGGATTTCTTTGGAAGGAATGATGCTAAAGCTGAAACTCCAGTATTTTGGCCACCTCATGCGAAGAATTGACTCATTGGAGAAGACTCTGATGCTGGGAGGGATTGAGGGCAGGAGGAGAAGGGGACAACAGAGGATGAGATGGCTGGATGGCATCACTGACTTGATGGGTGTGAGTCTGAGTGACCTCCAGGAGCTGGTGATGGACAGGGAGGCCTGGCGTGCTGCGGTTCATGGGGTCGCAAAGAGTCGGACACAACTGAGCGACTGATCTGATCTGATCTGATTCAAAGAAAGGGTGGGAGAGAATTTATTTAGGGGCACATAACTCTGTCCTAATTTCCCTTGTAGCTATCTGATTGTTCTCATCATTATTCTATCCTATTAATCATGCTGCTGGTATTCTAAAACTAGTTTGTTTTTTTCCCCTTCTTTTGTAATTTTTTTTTTCATAATTGGCTTTAGATCATGCCTGAAAATGAGAAATTTAGAAGGTATTTTAAAGCATATGGCTTTGTACTTAGGTGTGTGTGTGTGTGTGTGTGTGTGTGTGTGTGTGTGTGTGTTCCTGAAAAGTAATGTGAATCAAATTTTGGTAAATCCAATCCTATTTTAAATGTCTAAAAAAGCTCAATGTTTAATGGACTCCTCTGGGAAATTATTTTATGAACTGAAAATTCACTCGAATTTTCAGATAACTTTCTTTATTGGTACATTCTAAATATACATGTTCAAAAATAAATATTTATGGATTGATTATTGTGTATTAAACAATTTTGTATACTAAGGATGTTGCAAGCAACTTAAGGAGCTTATATTCTACTGGGTGATAGACAGTAAACCATGATTCCACAAAGACCCAGTCACTTATTTCCAAGTGTTGCATATATTCCAAAGGAAAGTACCAGTTCCTCAGGCAATTTATAGCAGCAAGACCTGGACTATTTCATAGTGTCAGGAGAGTCAAGGAGCTGTGATGCAGAAGTAGAGGAGGTAGAGATTTGAGGTGAGAAATGAAACTAGGAGTCAGATTTTTGAGTCAGGATATACGTGTAAAGAAATGGTGTCCAGATTTTTAAAATAAAATCTTCTCACATGAGAAGAGATAGTTCTTGTCAGTTAGTTATGTCTCCAGGTCTTCCCTCTTCCATTGACAGTGCCTGACTAATGCAATTCTGGGAAAAGTTCCAATGCAAATCTACTTTCCCAGATAGTTTTGTTACTAAAGTCTTTAACCAAAACCAGCTTTATTTCAAAGGAGCCAAGCAGTCACTATTAATCTCCTCCAATATTTAGATTAAAATCCATTCTTTGAATTCCATGCCAAAAACTCCGATCCAAATGATTATTTCTTGAAAGTCTGACTCTCTTTAAGGGCAAATTTTGGATCCTACAGTATATTTTCATTCAGAGGTCATATTTTCATGAACTCAAAATCAGGACTCAACTATCCAGGGACTTTCTATTTGTACATTTATCCATTTTTATGAGGTAAGAGGAGAGTAAAATTAGGCTTTGTTGACTAACTCTTGGGGCAGATACTTTCCACGGCTTACCCAACATCTCCTTTTCCCACCTCATCTCTTTCTAATTGACTGATAGAACCTTACTGTTTCAGGGATCTGGTTGACATCCCTTCATCTCATATATACTAGATACCAGACTCTTCCTTGCTCCACTCCAGGTGGTGAATAATGATAAGTTTATTACCCTTGGTCATTCATTGAACCCAGTGACAGCCAATGATTTATAAAAGGGCACTCTGGGAGGGGAAGATTCTATTTCTGAATGCAAAGCCCAAGTTTCCCAAAGAGTAGACTTTTTAATTCTTTTTTTTTCCTCTTGAAAATGAAATTAGAGTTGTGAAAGTCATCTTGTCATATAAGGTAACAACTTTAGAAAGAAAGGCAACATTCTAAGAACAGAGAAAAGAATAAACGATTTATGTCATCATTGCTGAACATCTCTTCCAATGTCAATGAGTATTTCTTTCTGGGATTTTGCTATCAGGAAAAGATAAAACCCTATCCATTTAAACCACTTAAGTGTGTGTGTTGGGTTTATGCTACTTGCTGCTGAAAACATTCTTAAATATACTTTCATTAACTGCCAGATATTTTATGTCATGTCATTAGGTCCTTACAACATTTAATCTTTACAATAATCATTTGACATACATATTATCTTCATTTTACAGATATGAACTAAGTCAGAGAAACTGCCCAAATTCACACCACTAGAGAATGATGGTAGACACATCTGGACCAATTGTGTATTTAATTCAAAATCCAAGCCCTTCTCATTACAAAATTGTGCTTTAAGACAGTACAAAGTCAATCTATTTTAATTGTATAGTTAAAAATCCCATTTATCATTATTATCATTCCATTAATTGTATGGAAGTATAATTACACTGCAAAAATGATTTCACCAATACAATTATTGCAAACTCTTGTTTTATTAAAAATATTTTAATAAAAAAATACAATATGATCTCTCAGTGTACTAGACTTCGGCTGTGTGACTACCTGGAGATAATAATGACTCCAATATTGTTCAGTGTATTCAATACTTATTAACATTAGTCGCTAGTCCTTTTGTTGAGTATTTTGTACACCATATAGCATACAATTTTTTTTTGACAATCCTCTAAATAGATAGAATAATTATGTCCACTTTACTGATGAGAAAATTGAGGCTTATTGATCCTAAAATAACTTGCCTAAGGTTACACAGATGATTATGGGGTGTATTTAAGCTTAAACTTGATTCTAGAGCGTATGCTCTTATCCTTAGTGTACCATAGTCTCCATGCACACAATAGCCCTCCTTCCCAGGATGTTAGTCAAGCAATTCCACATAAACAGGATGCATCTTGGTATTTATCAGTGTTAACAGTAGCACATAAACTGCATAGACATTGCATTATAGAGTGCAAAAACATAAGCATCCCCTGGGAAAGGAAATGGCAACCCACTCCAGTACTCTTGCCTAGAAAATGCCATGGATGGTGGAGCTTGGTAGGCTACAGTCCATGGGGTCTCAAAGAGTCGGGCACTACTGAGCAACTTCACTTCTCTTTGGAACCACAAAGATCTGGGTTTGAGTCCTAACATAGTCCTTTATCAGCTGCACGATAATGAGGTAGTTATTTTTGCAGTGCCTCAGTTCCCCCATTTATATATGAAGGATTATAATGCTATCATGCAAAACAGTCTTGAAGATCTAAAAAGATAATGCAATTACATTAATCTTTCTGCCCATATTATTTTCAAATGCTATAGCAACTGCATTATTTCACTGGTGCCAAAATGCTGAAATCCTATTTTTAAATACTTAAGAAACAGATAACACTTACATGCCTGGAATTGGTTTACATTTTTCCCTGAGGGTAGTTCTGAAAGTTATATTCTTTTCAGTTTTTGCTGCCTGTTCCCTAGAGGATCATTAGAGAATATTTATTTGGAACATAGTATGTGTTGGGAAGCAAGACTCATAGAGGCAAATAAACATGGTAGCTGTGAAGAGTGGTGGGTAATAAGGTTAGGCCACCCCACAGGTTGTGCGTAGCTTCTTGCATTGTAGACTGATCCCGGATGCATATATCATACAGGCCCACATATAGCAGATGCCTTGATGGTCTCAAGCTATGATTTTTAAAATATTCCACAATGAGTTGACTGCATGTGAATACCTGAAAACACAGTAAAAATACAGATTCAAGATGTTCCACTAGAAATTTTGATTTAGTAGTTTCAAATCTAGATATTTTATGTTTAACAAGAATCTTATTTATTTGTTATCTGGACCTATTTTGGAAATATTGGCTTAAATTATGACATGGCTTATATATTACCTCCACTTCATTCTTGTTTTGATGGCTGCATTATTATATTAGTATTTTTGTATATAATTGTCTCTTCATTCCCCAAATACTTTCTACAGAAACACGCTACAAAAGATTATATAAGTAGAGCAAATAGCATTACATGAATGAAAGCATTTATAAAATATCAGGAGATCAATAAAACAAATGCCAAATGGGCCTGGGAATTTACTAATTACCCAGTGTTCTCAGTAGCAAATGACTGCTGGACACAGTATCCATCTAAAAGGGTTACACATTTCTTGTCTTCTCAAAGCCCTTGGGAGTAATTGTATATAACCTTTTCACTAGCAGACAGCTGTGTTTATCTCTCACTTGGGTTTTCTCTGGGAAAACATTATTCCAGAATCACTGCTACACAAAGGAAATTTCACCTTGGCAACCAGAAGGAGCACAAACTGTGATTGGAACGACAAAAAAAAAAAAAAAAAAAAAAAATCCCCACTTTGGCAAAACCCATCAACACCCCTAAATTCCTGACCTCTTTCTTTTATTGTAGTTTGTGACCAAATTCCATTTGGTTATAGAATCTTCTATGAAAACAAATTATCACAAAAATTTCTAGTAGATTTAACAGAAATAAAAACACAGCTGCTCTGTTTAGAAATGGTAGTGAACATAAAGCCTGCCTCTTCCTCTCAAGAAATCTCCATAATATGCAACTTGAAGAATTAGTCCCATTGCTTCACAATATGATAACAACTGTGGTTGGACTATTACTCTTAACCTATCTTCATTTCCCTCCCACACAAATGAGACCTCATGTCCAAAAACCATGTTACTAGCATCTATAATCTCGCCACTCCTTGGTCAGTCTCAAACAAGGATCCATCATTTTTTATTACTTTCCACGTCCCTTCTCATCTTTCCAAGCCTTGGTAGCAACACTGAAGAGGTATTAATCTATCCCATTAAAATTTTATAATTTCCCACCCCCTTGGGTTCTTAAAACAATTTGACAGCCTTCTTGCTGAGCCTTAATTGAGAGTCTTTTCCTATTCCTTTAATGATGAAGTCAATTTTTGCCACACTCCCAAGAACCTGTATCAATCAGTCCCTACAGTGTGGCCCTCAGACCTTCAGTGTGGTCAATCAACACCATGTATTGAATAGCAAATTCTCTACCCCAGACCTACTGAGTCAGAAGTTCTCAAGGAGGGTCCCAATACTCTGCAGTGGATTGAATACACAGTGAGCTTGAGAACCACTGCTCTGAATCACTCTCAGTACTTGTCTATCATGTCTCACTGAGAAAGCAGATGCTGTTTCAGCACAGTGAACAGAACTTATCATCACAGATGCCAATCTGTCTTTTCCACGTTGGTCTTTCTTCGGATTGCTCAAACTTTGAAGGTAGGTAAAGTATCTTATTCATCTTCATCCTCATATTCCCATATCCTAGTACGCTGCTTAGCACATAATAGTGATAAAGTAAGCTAAATAGGGTTGTGGCCATTAATTAAAAAGCAGAGACATTATTTTGCTGACAAAGTCCATATGATCAAAGCTAAGCTGTAGTTTTTCCAGTAGTCATGTATGGATGTGAGAGTTGGACCATAAGGAAGGCTGAACACCAAAGAACTGATGCTTTTGAACTGTGATGTTGGAGAAGACTCTTGAGAGTCCCTTGGACTGCAAGGAGATCAAATTAGTCAATCCTAAAGGAAATCATTACTGACTTCATAAGAAGGACTGATGCTGAAGCTGAAGCTCGAATACTTTGACCACCTGAAGAGAAGAGATACTCATTAGAAAAGATCCTGATGTTGGAAAAGATTGAAGGTAGGAGGAGAAGGGGATGACAGAGGATGAGATGGTTGGATGGTATCACTGACTCAATAGACATGAGTTTGAGCAAGCACCGGGAGATGGTAAAGGACAGAGAAGCCTGGCATACTGCAGTCCATGGGGCACAAAGAGTCAGACAAGACTGAGCGACTGAACAACAACATTAAGAGTCACTACCCTCTCAAGTCTCAGTTTTCTCCTCTATGACATGGAAGTCAGTCATTAATTGACCTTTTTACCTGACAGGATTGTAATAACAATCAAGTCTAGTGAGATCATGGATATGAAAAAAAAAATTTTTTTTAATAAGCTAAAAGTGCCAAGTAAATGGAGATATTATTATTGTTCTCTACCACATAGAGAAGAAGAAGAAGATTACCTGTGAAATAAAAAGCCACTGTTCCTTTAAAACTGAAAAGGCAATTGGATAAAATCTAAAGTCATTAAAATCATGTAGGTCAGATACCTTTTCTTTTTCTTAAAATCCTATTTTCTCTCCATTTGATAATTCAAGAAAGTATACAGACTCAAATTTTTGGTCTGTACTTTATTTTCTATTAAAATACTATCAGTTTTGCAGCTCAAATAAAGACTATGATGCGTAATTATCTCTGGGTGAATTTGAAGTGAATGTTTTGTCTTCAAAGTGAACCATTGTATAAATATTTGATTAAAAGACAGGTGCCTACAAAGGTGTCTCCATCTGAAATACCAAGAAAACATACCATAAAGTTGTAAGTCACAATGTGGGGTTGGGTGTAAGGAGAGGAGATGATTCTGAGTAGGAAGAGAAATTCTGCAATTTACTATCAGATTTTACAGAGAGAAAAGACACCCCCCTCCACCCCCACATGACTGTCTGCTGCCTCCAGAGAAGTCACATCAAAGCTGTTGCCAGGGCAGCTCTTCACATAGCTACTGTCTCCAAATAGTTTTATTATTGGTAGCATCTCTACTTGAACTGGGAGAAAGTGTTGCATTCTCTAATTCAGTTCAATTCTCTAAATATTGATTGAGCGTCTAACATGTGCTCAGGCAAAGTTGACCTGACTTGAAACTGGAGAAAAGGACTGCTTATGTGCTTGTTTCAAGTAGAACAAGGAAGGTTACTGGATCCTAAATAGCCACCTACCCATTTCTCTCTTCCTCCATATCACCTAAAATTCTGCTCAGCCTTCCAGGCTACAATGCAGCGTATCCAGGATATATTTGATGAACACTCATTCCAGATATCCTTCATAAATATCCAGTTTTGCTGTACAGTTGGAGAAATAATGCAGTCTATACCCTCTTTTTGGAGATTCTTAATGTTTATTAACAGTAAGACTCTGAGAACACATATAGTAATGGTGTCTGCCTAACTTTAGTATTGTTTTCCAGTCTTATTTGTGCATAGAACTCTTCCTCTCCAATAGTTTTTTACTTCCCCCTCATTTTTAAGTAATGCTTCATAGCTTACCCTTCAAAATGGTTAGGTAGAGAAAAGCCCAGTTCTACACCCAGCAGGACTGAATCTGCCTCTCAGCTTACCTATCTATTAGCTTGGAACATAGGGTGAGCTATTTAATTTATGAGCTTTAATATCTTTATCAGTAAATACAGATAATAATAGCACATACATAAATTTTATTACCTTTTCTTACTGGCAGCAGTTTCACCCATTAGAGATCCATTTAATTTAAAAGACATTCATTTAAAAAAAATTAAATAATCCTGGGAAGAGTAAAAGAATCCTCTATTGGTATGATTTTACCCCCAAGAAAAGACATAAACATTTTCTACTTCAACTTTTCAAGGACCATATCAAACGTTACTGTCATGAAGCCTTGGTATCCCAAGTCGAAAGAGACTCTTTCCCTTTTCTGAATTCTGCTGCCATACCTCAAATTGGATACTTAATCCATTCTGCCTAGTCTTACAGTTCTCTCTACAAATGCTGCATCTCTTAGACTAGTTTATGAAGTTATTAAGGTAGAAACTGTGCCTTATCTATTATCCATGATAGTGCTTGAAACAAACTTTTAATAAATGATTGTTGAATGATTTCAGGACTACTTGATTTCTCTTAATTGAATAACTTTCCTCCATTCACTTGACCCACATCTGTTGTAGTAAAGAAATAGAACCTCTTTAGAGGAAAAGAAGAACACATTAGAATACAAGACAATTTGAATCAAGTTGGGTAGATAATTACCAAAGACAAGTAGTTAGAAGAAGAAGAAGCTAGGCAGTCTAATCACCAGATGACTAAGGTGCATGAGTCAAGAGTATCTAGAGGTTGAAGAGAGAGCATAGCAGGTTTCACATTATGGTTCCACAATACAAGTGTCCTACTGAAAGTCTTGCCCAGAGGGAAACCCCATGCCCAGTGCCTTTGGGGTTGGTATAAAATGAGTACAAGGCATTTAGGCCCTAAAGACTGATATCTAATCCGGAGACAAGTCTTTATAGACACTATAGTCGAAGAAGTGATGAATGTGTAAGACAGGCATAAGCATACACTCTGTGATCAGATCATTCAGGATCCCATCCTCATTCTGCCACAACCCACCTGTGTAACCCTGGCCATGTTATTAAACACTCCTGAGTCTCAACTTCCTCATCTGTAAATTAGACATAACAGTCCTATTTCACATGTTTAAAGAATTAAATGAAATAATTAATGGACCAAGCTCACAAAATGTCTCCCATGTCATAAGAATTCATCAAATATTATGTGTGGTTGCACTTATACTTTATTGCTATTGTGTATTTACCAGTGTAAGCCATATGTCCCTTTGTCTCACTTGCCAGTAAGTATAATTGTGTAAAAATTATAGCAGTACTATAATGGTCCCACAATGGTCTGGGACCTCACTCTCTGGACAAATAGAATGTTTTGTCTTTTCCAGAATCTCTCTTCCTAATAAGTCTCATCAGGAATCTCTGGGCATGGGGAAAGATGTGATTGTCTACAAACAATCAAGGTTGTTGTTAGTGGTTTTGTGGCCCTCTGTTCTAATGACTATTGCTGCCATGGTCCCTCTCTCTTGGCTCACTCCTAATAAGTGGCTATAACTGGTCCCACTGCAAGCTTTCTCTGAATTGTTGGCCTTTGGTGCTCTTCCTCTGTGCCAGCAAGCAGAAAATCTCCTCTGCTTTTGGAGACTGAGTGATATGGTGCTTGTTTTATACCACTGTCCTGGTCTTTCTCAGAACACTGGATACTGGCGGGGAGAGCTTCAGAAGACAATAAGCCTCACACAGTTCCTCTGGGCCTTGCTCTCCAGTATCTTTAGCAGCGAGAGGTTGTCAAGGAGACAGGGAACACCTTGTTCAAAAAGTTGTTTTCCTTTTGTGATTTTCCCTGATCATTATCTCTCCTTCTACATGCCTGGGCCCCAAGACTGGCCAAATTCATGCTCTGCCTCTTGGGTATTTAGAATCGTATGTAAACCTTAGGATGGGCATCTTTCTCAGTGTCCACAAATATCTTTTGTCAGTTTGGAGCCTAGTCTTCCCAGAATACCTGGGTAACTCTAGTGAGTATAATGGTCTAACGAGATGATTGTCAATCAGAATTCAGTCTGACCCTCATGCAAATTCTGATCTGATGCTCCAATAGAAGATGAGTTCCACAGGGCAGAAATCATGTCTATCTTGAGTTTATGACTTAATATCTAGCACTTGTATAAATGCCTAGCATCCTGTAAGTGTATAATAAATCTGTGTGAAAGATGAATGTAAACAAGGGAGGGACACAGGGATACAAGGAAAGGAAATCTGTTTGGGTCAGCTTAGACAAAGTCCCTTCAGGAGAGGCGAGCTTTAGTTAGGTCTAAAAGAATGACATCAATAACCTCAGATATGTGGATGACACCACCCTTATGACAGAAAGTGAAGGAGAGTGAAAATATTGGCTTAAAGCTCAACATTCAGAAAACTAAGATCATGGCATCCGGTCCCATCACTTCATGCCAAATAGATGGGGAAACAGTGGAAACAGTGGCTGACTTTCTTTTTCTGGGCTCCAACGTAACTGCAGATGGTGATTGCAGCCATGAAATTAAAGGATGCTTATTCCTTGGAAGGAAAGTTATGACCAACCTAGACAGCATATTCAAAAGCAGAGACATTACTTTGTCAACAAAGGTCCATCTAGTCAAGACTATGGTTTTTCCAGTGGTCATGTATGGATGTGAGAGTTGGACTATAAAGAAAGCTGAGCGCTAAAGAATTGATGCTTTTGAACTGTGGTGTTGGAGAAGACTTTTGAGAGTCCCTTGGACTGCAGGGACATCCAACTAGTCCATCCTAAAGGAGATCAGTACTGGGTGTTCATTGGTAGGACTGATGTTGAAGCTGAAACTCCAATACTTTGGCCACCTGATGTGAAGAGCTGACTCCTTTGGAAAGACCCTGATGCTGGGAAATATTGAGGGCAGGAGGAGAAGGGGACAATAGAGGATGAGATGGTTTGATGGCATCACCGACTCAATGGACATGGGTTTGGGTGGACTCTGGGAGTTGGTGATGGACAAGGAGGCCTGGTGTGCTGTGATTCATGGAGTTGCAAAGAGTTGGACATGACTGAGCAATTGAACTGAACTGAAAAGAATGATCATTTTTTTAATATAAAGGGCTATTCTGGTACTGCATCTACATCTTTATATAGCCAAAGAATAGAAAGAAATTATGTCCTTGAGTTGAACACAAATTTTAGCGGAATTCATGTTTGTGTGTGATTCAGCTTCAGAGTTATCTCCCTTGTGGCTTATAATACATTAAGTTGCAAAACGCTACTTTTAACAAAAATGTCTCTACTGCCTCAGACACAAGTGTGGCTGCAACACAGAGTAAAAATTGAACAAGGACAAATTTTTGTTCACAGAATGTAAACTTCTTTTGCTGATTCATTCATTCAAAAACTATTGAGCATTAATGTAATACAAATGCTGTATTAGGCACTGAAATACATGAATGAAAAGACTTAAAGCCTTCCCTCATGGGGCTTCAGGTATGAAATTGGAATACAAAAACATAATTGTTTGCTGAGATATGGACTAGTGAAGTAGAAACATAGGAAAACAAATACCTAAGTGTACGGTGAAAGTAGTCAAAGTGGGTCTTGCAAAAGTATTCTTCCGGATCTAAAGAGGGTGTAATACCATCACACACACACACAAAACAATAGGTATATTTGTGGATTAATTACCAAGCATTATATTAAGAGCTTGATATTAAATATAGTTTAAATTATTGCTAACCAATTAAATAAGTTATTATTGGTCCTATTTTATTCAATTCAGTTTAGTTCAGTCGTTTAGTCATGTCTGACTCTTTGCGATCCCATGAATTGCAGCACACCAGGACTCCCTGCATAAATGAAAAAGTTGGAGCACTAAGGAAGTAAAAGAACTTGCCCAAGGCATCACAGTTATTAAGTTATAAAACCAGGACTTAAGTCAAGATTTAATGACTCTAAACTTCATTCTTGTAACCAAGGGGATTTTATCCTCAGTGACTTCAAAGGACATTTACTGTGATCAAATGAAGTCAGACATGGAAAAGCATGTGAGACTATCACAGATGTATTGTGCAGAGGACTAGTGCTGTCATATGCTGTCCCTTAATTTCCACTCCAAAATGCCCTTCTGACACTTTCAACCAGAAGACACCAAATCCAGACGCCAATGGACCACTCATTATTGCATTGCGGGGTGAGTCAGGCACAACATCTGGAGCTGAAAAGAACCATAGTATCAGATAGTCTGGAAGTTTATAAATTTTAATTTTTAGCCATGAAATACTTATTTTTAGCAAATTTTTGGAAAGATTTCCAAACAAAACAGAAAGCTGATGAGATCATATCCGTTCTTTGATGACTTCTACTGCCTAACTGAAAAGCAATATCTCACCAGAAATTTAAGTGACTTTTCCCCTTGGCAGTCAGTTCAGTTCAGTAGCTCAATCATGCCAGACTCTGTGCAACCCCATAGATTTCATCACACCAGGCCTCCCTGTTCATTACCAAAATTTGGAGCTAACTCAAACTCATGTCCATCAAGTCAAGGATGGCATCCAACCATCTCCTCTCACCTTCAATCTTTCATAGCATCAGGGTCTTTTCCAAAGAGTCAGTTTTTCATGTCAGGTGGCCAAAGTATTAGAGTTTCAGCTTCAACATCAGTCCTTCCAATGAATATGCAAGACTGTATTCTTTAGGATGGACTGGTTGGACCTCCTTGCAGTCCAAGGGACTCTCAAGAGTCATCCCAACATCACAGTTCAAAAGCATCAGTTTTTTGGCACTCAGATTTCTTTATAGTTCAACTCTCGCATCCACCAGGACTTCCCTGGTGGCTCAGATGGTAAAGCATCTGCCTACAGTGCAAGAGACCCAGGTTCAATCCCTGGGTTGGGAAGATTTCCTGGAGCAGGAAATGGCAACCCATTCCAGTATTCTTGCCTGGAAAATCCCATGGATGGAGAAGCCTGGTAGGCTACAATCCATGGGGTCACAGAGTCAGACACGACTGAGTGACTTCACTTTCACTATCAAATCCATACATGACTACTGGAAAAACCATAGCTTTGAAGATGGACCTTTGTTGGCAAAGCAATGTCTCTGCTTTTGAATATGCTATCTAGGTTGGTCATAACTTTTCTTACAAGGAGCAAGCGTCTTTTAATTTCATGGCTGCAGTCACCATTTGCAGTGATTTTGGAGACCAAGAAAATAAAGTCTGTCACTGTTTTCACTGTCCCCATCTATTTGCCATGAAGTGATGGGACCAGATGCCTTGATCTTAGCTTTTTGAATGTTGAGTTTTGAGTCAACTTTTTCACTCTCCTCTTTCACTTTCCTCAAGAGGCTCTTTAATTCTTCTTCACTTTCTGCCATAAGGGTAGTGTCATCTGCATATCTGAGGTTATTGATATTTCTCCTGGCAATCTTGATTCCAGCTTGTGCTTCTTCTAGCCCCGCATTTCTCATGATGTACTCTGCATATAATTTACATAAGCAGGGTGACAATATACAGCCTTGGTGTACTCCTTTCCTGATTTGGAACCAGTGTATTGTTCTATATCAAATTCTAATTGTTACTTCCTGACCTGCATACAGATATCGCAAGAGGCAAGTAAGGTGGTCTGGTATTCCCATCTCTTTAAGAATTTCCCACAATTTGTTGTGATCCACACAGTAAAATGCTTTGGCATAGCCAATAAAGAAGAAATAGATGTTTTTTTGTGTGGAATTCTTTGCTTTTTTGATGATCCAATGGATTTTCTAAATCCAGCTTGAACATCTGGAAGTTCATGATTCACATACTGTTACTTTGCTAGTGTGTGAGATGAATGCAATTGTGCAATAGTGTAAATATTCTTTAGCATTGTCTTTGGGATTGGAATGAAAACTGACCTTTTTCAGTCCTGTGGCCTCTGCTGAGTTTTCCAAATTTGCTGGCATATTAAATTTAGCACTTTCACAAAATCATCTTTTAGGATTTGAAATAGCTCAACTGGAACTCCGTCACCTGCACTAGCTTTGTTTGTAGTGATGCTTCCTAAGGTCCACTTGAGTTCACATTCCAGAATGTCTGGCTCTAGGTAAATGATCACACCATTATGGTTGTCTGAGTTAAGATGTTTTGGATAGTTCTTCTGTGTATTCTTGTCACCTCTTCTTAATATCTTGTACTTCTGTTAGATCTATACCAGTTCTGTCCTTCACTGTGTTCATCTTTGCATGAAATATTCTCTTGGTATCACTAATTTTCATGAAGAGATCTCCAGTCTTCCCCATTCCTATTTTCCTCTATTTCTTTGCATTGATCACTGAGGAAGACTTTCTTATCTTTCCTTGCTATTCTTTTGAACTCTGTATTTAAATGGGTATACCTTTCCTTTTCTCCTTTGCCTTTAGCTTCTCTTCTTTTCTTAGTTATTTTTAAGGCCTCCTCAGACAACCATTTTGCCTTTTCACATTTCTTTTTCTTAGGGATGGTCTTGATCACTGCCTCCTGTACAATGTCATGAACCTCTATCCATAATTCTTCAGGCACTTTGTCTATCAGATCTAATTTTTCAAACTATTTGTAACTCCACTGTGTAATTGTAATGGATTTGATTTAGGTTATACATGAATGGTCTAGCAGTTTTCCCTACTTTCTTCAATTTCATTCTGAACTTGACAATAAGGAGTTCACAATCTTAGCCACAGTCAGCTCCCAGTCTTGTTTTTGCTGACTGAATAGAGCTTCTCCATCTTTGGCTGCAAAGAATATAATCAATCTGATTTCTGTATTGACAACTGGTGATGTCCATGTGTAGAGTCCTCTCTTGTGTTGCTGGAAGAGGTTGTTTGCTATGACCAGTGGGTTGGCTTGGCAAAACTCTGTTAGCCTTTGACTTGCTTCATTTTGTACTCCAAGGCCAAATTTGCCTGTCACTCCAGGTGTCTCTTGACTTCCTACTTTTGCATTCCAGTCTACTATAATGAAAGGACATCTTTTTTGGGTGTTAGTTCCAAATCTTGTAGATCTTCATAGAACCATTCACCTTCAGCTTCTCCAGCATTACTGGTCAGGGCATAGCCTTGGATTACTGTGATATTGAATGTTTTACCTTGGAAATGAAGAGAGATCATTCTGTCATTTTTGAGGTTGTATCCAAGTACTGCATGTTGGACTCTTTGTTGACTATGATGGCTACTATATTTCTTCTAAGGGATTCCTGCCCACAGTAGTAGATATAATAATGGTCACCAGATTCACCTATTCCAGTCCATTTTAGTTCGCTGATCCCTAAAATGTCAATGTTCACTCTTGCCATCTCCTGTTTGACCACTTCCAATTTGCCTTGATGCATGGACCTAACATTCCAGGTTCCTATGCAATATTGCTCTTTATAGCACCAGACTTCACTTCCATCACCAGTTACATCCACAACTGAGTGTTGTTTTTGCTTTGGCTCTTTCTCTTCATTCTTTCAGGAGTTATTTCTCCACTGATCTCCAGTAGCATATTTGGGCACTTACCGACTTGGGGAGTTCATCTTTCAGTGTCCTAACTTTTTGCCTTTTCATACTGTTCATGGCATTCTCAAGGCAAGAATAATGAAGTGATTTGTCATTCCCTTCTCCAGTGGACCATGTTCAGAAATCTCCACCATATCCTGCCCATCTTGTATGGCTCATAGTTTCATTGAGTTAGACAAGCCTGTGGTCCATGTGATCAGTTTGGTTAGTTATCTGTGATTGCTTTTTTATTCAGTCTTCCCTCTGATAAATAAGGATAAGAGGCTTATGGATGTTTCCTAATGGGAGAGACTATGGGGAAACTGGGTCTTGTTCTGGTGGGTGGGACCATGCTCAGTAAATCTTTAATTGAAATTTTTGTTGATGGACAGGGCTGTATTCCCTTCCTGTTCTTTGACCTGAGGCCAAACTATGGTGGAGGTAATGAAGATAATGGTGTCCTCATTCAAAACATCCCATTCAGGCACTGCTACACTCAGTGCCCCTGATCCTACAGCAGGCCACCATCGACCCATGCCTTCACTGGATACTCCTGGACTCTCACTGGCAAATATGGGTTACTCTCTTGAGGGGTCACTGCTCCTTTCTCCTGGGTCCTGGTGCACACAAGGTTCTGTTTGTGCTCTCTAAGAGTCTGTTTCCCCAGTCCTGTGTAAGTTCTGGCAGTTCTATTGTGGGGTTAATGGTGACCTCCTCCAAGAGGGCTTATGCCAAACCCATGTCTGCTGCATGCAGAGCCCCTTCCCCTACAGCAGGCCACCACTGACCTGTATCTTTGCCAGAGGCACTCAAACACAGTTCTGGCTCAGTGTTTCTGGGGTCTCTGGGTACTGGTGTTCACAAGGTTTGTTTGAGCCCTCTGAGTGTTCTGGTGCATAATGGGTTTAATTCTAAATGCAATTTCTCCCCTCCTACCATCTTTCTGGGGCTTCTCCTTTGAATTTGGATGTGGGACATTTTTTTTTGATGGGATCCAACATTCTCCAGTCGATGGCTGTTCAGCAGTGAGTTGTAATTTTGGAGTTCTTGCAGGAGAAGATGAGTACATGTCTTTTACTCTGCCATCTTATGCCATCTTCCTCTTGGCAGTGGCTGCTTACTCTTCTGTACATTATGGATGTGGATATGGGATATAATGATGCAGAGTACATTATGAGAAACCCTGGGCTGGAAGAAGCACAAGCTGGAATCAAGATTGCCTGGAGAAATATCAATAACCTCAAATATGCAGATGACACCACCTTTATGCAGAAAGTGAAGAAGAACTAAAGAGCCTTTTGATGAAAGTGAAAGAGGTGAGTGAAAAAGTTGGCTTAAAGCTCAACATTCAGAAAACTAAGATCATGGCATCCAGTCCTGTCCCTTCATGGCAAATAGATGGGGAAACAGTGGAAACGGTGGCTGACTTTATTTTTCTGGGCTCCAAAATCACTGCAGATGGTGACTGCAGCCATGAAATTAAAAGATGCTTATTCCTTGGAAGGAAAGTTATGACCAACCTAGACAGCATATTCAAAAGCAGAGACATTACTTTGCCAACAAATGTCTGTCTAGTCAAGGCTATGGTTTTTCCCATGGTCATGTATGGATGTGAGAGTTGGACTATAAAAAAAGCTGAGCACAGAAGAATTGATGCCTTTGAAATGTGGTGTTGGAGAAGACTCTTGAGTCCCTTGGACTGTAAAGAGATCCACCCAGTCCATCCTAAAGGAAATCAGTCCTGGGTGTTCATTGGAAGGGCTGATGTTGAAGCTGAAACTCCGATACTTTGGCCCTCTGATGCCAAGAGCTGACTTATTTGAAAAGACCCTGATACTGGGAAAGATTGAGGACAGGAGGAGAAGGGGACAACAGAGGATGAGATGGTTGGATGGCATCATTGACTCAATGGAAATGAGTTTGGGTAAACTCCAGGAGTTGGTGATGGACAGGGAGGCCTGGCATGCTGCTGTTCATGGAGTAGGTCGCAAAGAGTCAGACACTACTGAGCGACTGAACTGAACTGAACTGATGTGATTCCATCCTGTTGTCATCCTGATTTCATCACCATAGCTTTAGCTAGAACAACTATTTTGTGGATATGTGTGTAGCTTGCTCTTTTATATTCCCCTGGCCGGCGATGTGTCTCCTTGCTTTCTTTGGTCATTAAGGATTTTGATTTGAAAGACGTTGGTTTGGTCCAACCTATTTATTTTCTAGATGAAAGAAAATGCCCAGAGAAAAGACATAATGTGCCAGAAATACTAACTGGTAGAATTAAAATTCAAACTGAAGACCTTTAACCATAGCTCTTATTTTCCCAAGAACCTCATGTTAGCTTAAAAAATGACTTGTAGCAAAAGGATGAGGACTTAACCCTCTTCCTTATCAGCACACATGTTAAAAAGTTATAGCCTCATGAAGACAGATATTAAAAAATGGAGATAAAAAAGAAAAGCTGTGCAAAGAACTCTGGAATGAAAGCTGTGGAAATGTAACACTCCAAAAACTAAGAAGCAAAGCAAATAAACATGTTCAAATGGACAAGTTTGGAGAAAGTGCTAATAATGGTGATTTCTTGTGGAAAAGAACAGCATCAACTCCTTAGGTTAGCTTCAGAGGAAAATATAAGTGGGTTGGTATTTTCAAAATGCATTATACATGCAAATCTAACTGATGAAGGAGAAAACAAAAGGTGAAATTCTGCATGGCAGATTTATGTTCTGTTTAATTCTATGGTTTTTCTTTTTTTCATATCATTTAAAAAGAAATAAAAAGTGTTTATAAAGAAATTATAAACACAGTTGACAGAATCATACTGATTTTTACATTCTGAGGACAGTGAAAGAAAAAATAAAAAACACTGTGCTGCTCATATAAGTTTAACTAAAGGGCAAGTTCACATCCCAGATCTAGACAGTACATTACATCAAAATAAAAATAAATCATAACCAAGCATATTTCCATAGAAAGTTTACTTTGGTTTGTGAAGAGATTTGACTTTAAAGATTAGCAATATAAGTTGTCAGATACAACTTATTGTGTTGATAGTGTATTAGCTACATTATTGATTGATTCATTCACTCATTCATACAATTAAGATTGTTGAGGGAATGAGATAGTATAGTAAATGGGTCAAAACAATGAATAAGATAGGGTTTAATCCTCTGGTAAGCTCACAATCTAGTTGGACAAATATATATATATATATATATATATATATATATATATGAATATAAGTACATCATAGAATAGGTCAAGAGAAAGGAAAATAAGTATGATGAAAAATTAATGCTATGAGAATTCAGAGGAAAAAAATCACATATAGCTGAAATAATCTGGGAAATCTTTATATAGTGGCTGAAATTGAGATTAGACTTAAGGTTAAGTAAGTGGAAAATATAGGTGAGCAGGACAGGTGAGGGGGCTTCCCAGGTGGCACTAATGGTAAAGAACCTGCTTGCCAATGCAGGAGACATAAGAGATATGAGTTTGATCCTTGGGTCACAAAGATCCCCTGGAGGAGGGCATGGAAACCCACTCTATATTCTTGCCTGGAAAACCCCATGGACAGAGGAGCCTGGCAGGCAACAGTCCACAGGGTCACAAAGAGTTGGACACAACTAAAGCAACTTAGCCTGCACACATAGAGCAGGTGAGTAAGCAAAAAGTAAGGGGAAAGGAACGAGGAAAGCAATGAGATTTTCCAGGTACTGACTAGAAAAGAAAAGTTTATTGTGAGAAGTTGTGAGAAGCAAGACTAGATATGTAGTTTGGATGAGATTGTAGAATGGTGCTTTTCAATGTTTTTCATGCCATGACACATACAGGAAATTACCATGTGTATATGTTTCATAGGGGTAAATGGACTATGTGCTCATACCTGGAAGTCTGGTGGCCCTTCAAGGTGGTTGTGTAGCTCACATACCTGTATCTCATTCATAGCACCTTTATTTGCCACTTTACAGTTGTTGGGAAGTGGGGAACCTGAATGTCATTCAAATAACAGCAAGTTATCCTATAGCAATCACTTTTGCTTATCCAAACTTATTTTCCATACATGTTACAGAAATTTTCTCAAAGTATACTAGGTAGCCAAATACCACTTCTCTGTTCTAGCAGAACTTGGGAACAGCAAGCACAGCTAAAGCCAAGAGTAACAAACCATATGGATAGAAATGGTAGAATCTAACTCTCCTCCACTCACTCTGTCCTCTGAATGGCGGCAGATGGACTTATGACCCGTAAAGAAGACATTAGAGGACTTCTAACTTGAAAAACAAAACAACCCAAGAGAAAAGATCCACAGATATTAACTTTGGAGAAACATATCATCCTACAGTGAATCCCAAAAGAATACAAGCATCTACTCACTACTCTCCACAGTTTTTATTTTTTCTTTTAGTTCTTCATTGTCAAATATGAGTGGATAGCCAAACAGTTTAAGGAATAGCTATAGCATGAAATACAGAGACCTAAACAAATAAGCAAGTACCTTAGAGGTAATAGAGACAATTCAGAAAACAATAGACAACTTAAACAACAACAGAAATTATTGCTCTTAAGATATAAAACAACCAAACAAAAATGTTATAAAAGAAGAAAAAAGAAACAATACTTGGAAATTAAAAGTATGATAGAAACACAGTATTTCATAGATGAGAAAAAATGTCCAAGAAAATAAAAAGATTAAAAACCTTGAGAAATAATACAGAATAAAAAAAAATTTAGAAGATCAATTCAACAGTCCAGTTAATAAGAGGTCCAAAATAGAAAACTAGAAAAAAATAGAAATTAACATTAAAAATCTCAAGCAGTTTCCCAGAATTGACAGACACCATTTTCAAATTGGCAGAAAATGCCAATGCCCATTCAATGCCCACCAGCAATGCCTTTTAAAACAAGTGACAAATACAAAGGTTCAAAAATTGTAACACAACAGATTTCTAAATATAAGCATTGTGGGTTAGAAGACAATGTAGTTTTCAAATTTTGAGTGAAAAAAAAATTGTATTTCCAATCTGCAATTTTATGCAGAACAAGCATCAATTAAGGGTGAGGGTAGAAGAAAAGCACTTGTATATAGACAAAATGGGCTCCCTTTCTCCGGGTGGTGCAGAATGATAAAACATTAGTTAATCTTTGCTACATAAAAAGTATTACCACAAACTTAGTGGCTTTAACATTCATTAACTAATGAATCTTGCCTTGAGAATCCCAGGGACAGGGGAGCCTGGTGGGCTGCCATCTATGGGGTTGCACAGAGTCGGACATGACTGAAGTGACTTAGCAGTAGCAGCAGCAATCAACATTCATTAATAATTAACATTAATTAATCATGCTACAATTTGTGAGTTAGGAGTCCAGGCACAGCTTAGTTGGGTCCTCTGTGTGGCTGCCATCAAGGTCTTGGCCAATTAAATGATTCCTCCTCTGGAGGATTACTGGAGATGAATCTACTGCCAAGTTCATGTTTTGTTGGCAGCACTAAGTTTATTACAAGATGCCAAACTAAGGGCGGTAGTTTCTTATCGACTTTTTGCCAGAGGCTGCCCTCAGTTCATTATCATAGAGCTTTCCTCATGGGTCAGCTCACAACAGACAGCTATTTTCTTTAAAATTAGCAAAGGAGAGAGTAGGCAACTTTTTTGGAGATAAATTTTATTTAGTTTGAGCTCCTGCTGAAATAGCTGAGGGACAACACCCTTAATCTTCTTAGAAGCCCCAAGGTTTGATTGAGAGATTCCACAAAACAAACTTTTATTTTCTTTCAATGTTTCCCTATGTGACTGAATACTAATACTCTGATATTTCTGAAGTTGTAACAAAGGATGTACAGTCATACTCCTTGCTTTTTCTCTACACTATATACTTTTATGACAGTGATCAGAAGACATCTCCTTAATTTTATGAGAAAATATTTAGGGGGGAACTTCCAGATTATTTGTGGAAGGATTCTAACTACTCACAGAGCAGTCAAGAGCAGAATATAGATCCTGAAGGGAAGGAGTAAACAGGAAACACAGAGAGGTCAGAGTTCCCATGTAAAGACGTGTAAATTAGTGCAGCCACTGTGAAAGCAGAATGGAGATTTCTCAAAAATCTAAACATAAAACTACATTGCTGTGCTGTGCTGTGTTTAGTCACTCAGTCGTGTCTAACTCTTTCCCATCCCATGGACTGTAGCCTGCCAGGCTCCTCTGTCCATGGGGATTCTCCAGGCAAAAACACTGGAGTGGGGTGCCATGCCCTCCTCCAGAAGACCTTTGTAACCCAGGGATTGAACCGAGGTCTCCCACATTGCAAGCAGATTCTTTATCATCTGAGCCACCAGGGAAGCCCAAGAATATTGGAGTGGGTAGCCTAGCCTTTCTCCAGGATATCTGCCTGAACCAGGAATCGAAGTGGGATCTCCTGCATTGCAGATGAATTCGTTAACTGAGCTGCCAGGGAAGCCCAGAACTACCATGTAACCCAGCAGTTCCACTCCAGGGTATATATCTGAAAAAAAAAACAAAGACACTAATGTGAAAAAATACATGGTGAGAAGGAAGAGAGGAGGGACAACATAGTGGTGGGGGGAAAAAAAGGATAATTATGGGATTATATAAAATCACATTGCAAAATTACCGAAAATTGTAAAGCACTACAGAATTTTAAAAATCTTTCATTCAATGAAAAAAAAGGCATGAGATTTCAGAAAGTGTTCCAGTGCATGTAGTACATGCATGTGTGCTAAGTCACTTCAGTAGTGTCTGACTCTGTGTGACCCTATGAACTGTAGCCTGTCAGGCTCCTCTGTCCATGGGATTCTTCAGGCAAGAATACTAGAGTCCATTGTCCAGTATCCAGGGGATCTTGCTCACCCAGGGATCGAACCCTCATGTTTTATGTCTCCTGCATTGGCAGTCAGGTTCTTTAACATTAGTGCCACCTGGGATGTCCATGTGCATGTAGCACGCTGGGCAAATAATTCAATTTAAAATTATACTCCTATGACCTGAGCCAGAAGAGAGAGTACAAGTAGGATTCTTTGACTCAAGAGGTTATTCACAGGCCTTATCTATAATTCATCAGATAATGGGTCAATTACAAGCAAACCTTCAATCCAAACACAGTCATATTGGGAAGCAAAGCATTAATTTTCTCTGTCCCTGCCTCAATGAGTTCAGAAATCTGTGGGCTCTGGTAGTGTGTGGGCCTTGGCTTATTGATAGAGCTCATTGTTTAATCCAGTTCTAGAGTACTGGAGAAGTTATAGGTGTAAAAAAAAAATAACAATCACATTTTCATTGTGTTCAATTATAATAAAGTATTTGGTAAAAGGAACTGTCAGCAAATATAACATGCACATAATGAGAGTGAAATATTTAAACAGCACAACCTTGGGCTTCTAGATTTGAATTAAAAGGAAGACTCTGACAACATGACAAAGAGAGAAATAACCACTTATTTCTGTTCACCTGGGGAGTCTTTATGGAGGTGGCACTCAACTTGGAAAGAGGTATTTTTCAAAAGAAATGTCAAGAACATTTATAAAGCAATCCCTTCAGAAATAGTAATATATATATATATACTTACAGGCATATATACACACACTGGAAGGGATAAATACCAATGGCAATTGCAGTTAAAATTCCAAAGCCCAGAGTGGACAGGCCATGTAAGCAGAACTCACAAAAAATGCAATTTATTATTATTATTTTTTCTTTATAATATTGTATTGGTTTTGCCATACATCAACATGCATCCGCCATGGGTGTACACATGTTCCACATCCTGAACCCTCCTCCCACCTCCCTCCCCACACCATCTCTCTGGGTCATCCCAGTGCACCAGCTCCAAGCTTCCTGTATCCTGCATCGAACCTGGACTGGCGATTTGTTTCTTATATGATATTATACAAAAGTTGAATTTCTACCTTAATGTGTTACTCTGATTAAAAACTCAGAACATATGCACTGGAGTTGAGGAGAACATAGATTCACCCTGTGATGATATCATGTGAGATCCAATTTCGAGTGTGAATAGCTTCCCAGCCCATAACGACCACTACTTGTCAATATGAGAAATCGTACGAGGTCTTAATCTCTGACATATCAATTGAGCATGAACCAGGAGAGATTATAATGGCCTTGAACAAAGTCAGATCAAACCTACCCAACCAAGCAACAGTGACAGCAGTTCTAATTAAAGGCCTTTTGGAGATAAGAGTTATGGCTGTCTGAAAAGCATGGGGGTACAGGGACAGATTGGAGAAAGCAATGGCACTCCACTCTGGTACTCTTGCCTAGAAAATCCCATGGACGGAGGAGCCTGGTAGGCTGCAGTCCATGGGGTCGCAAAGAGTCAGACATGACTGAGCAACCTCACTTTCACTTTTCACTTTCATGCACTGGAAAAGGAAATGGCAACCCACTCTAATGTTCTTGCCTGGAGAATCCCAGGGATGGGGAAGCCTGGTGGCTGGTGTGCTGTCTATGGGGTCACACAGAGTTGGACACAACTGAGGTGACTTAGCAGCAGTAGCAGCACAGGGACAGGTACATAGGCTACAAGGATCAGCAGAGATTAGAGTGTCAGAAGACTGCACAGGTTCCTGCTTCTGCCCCATTGGTGGGATGTGAACCTCAATAACCTGCTGCCTTTAATAATGCTATTTTTTTTCTGCTTTCAACTCACCAGGTACAGTGTCATCACAGAGAGGAAGAGAGAACAAGAAGCTGAAAATATCCCTTTAGAAAATCAGCACCGATCAGAACAGATATTCTTAGTAAGCATTTGTCTGTCAAATCTGAGTCACGTGGCATGATGCTTTAATGATCTGAGAGTTTGCAAGTCCCTGAAAAGTGACAGCTGCAAATGAGAATTTAGGAGGTTCCACTAGGCAAGTAGAACATTGATCAAATCTATTGGCAGGAACCCTAATCAAAGCAAAGTGTCAGTGGAGATGCTGAGCTTAAAATCCTCCAGGTGATGAAGTACTTTCTCGCAGGCGTTTTCAGTGTTAATGCATAAAAGTTATTGCCATATGAGACTGGTTTACATCTTCAAGAGCCTTTCACCCTTTCACTGTTTACTACATTTTAAATATTTTTCCTCCTTATAAATATGGGATGGAATAGCATTTCAAAAATAAATAAAATGGGAATTGCTGTACATTATGTTCTCTGTGAAATTTTAAATGAAAATTCTCTGTTCATCTGTGCTCATCCACCATGGATGGGCTGCAGTAAGGTGTCCATTCCCCCTAGTTCCTCTCCATGCCATAGGCCATCGTGTCAATTTTGAATTGTCATTCATAGCCTTATAACTGAGAGATTTCTTGCCTTGCCTCCAATTTACCCATGAATGTACATGGAGAAGTATACAAGGAGAACCTGCCTGAGGTTGATACTCTTTGTTGAATGGATCCTCTGTGAAGTCTGCATAAAGGACTTAAATAATTCAGGGTACAAAACCCTGTACTACATTTCAGTTGCTGTCAGAAGCATTAAATTCAAGCTACAAACATAGCATTTTTGCAGGAAAGCAGTGATCCTCCTCCTTCCTCTTATCTTGCTCTTCACTGCAATGACTTGGCTTCTGGCTTCAATTTTATTATCATTGAGTCTTAAATATGGTCAACAATCATGCCAACTGCTCTCTAATTTCTGACCAGGATTCCTTGCCTTCAGTTCAGTTAAGTTCAGTCACTCAGTAGTGTCCAACTTTTTGCGACCCCATGGACTATAGCATGATAGGCTTCCCTGTCCATCACCAACTCCTGGAGCTTGCTCAAACTCATGTCCATAAAGTCTGTGATGCCATCCAACCATCTCATCCTCTGTCATTCCCTTCTCCCACCTTCAATCTTTCTCAGGATCAGGGTCTTTTCCAAGGAGTCAGTTCTACATCTCAGGTGGCCAAAGTATTGCAGTTTCATCTTCAGCATCAGTCCTTCAAATGAATATTCAAGAATGATTTCACTTAGGATGGATGGGCTAGATCTCCTTGCAGTCCAACGGACTCTCAAGAGTCCTTTCCAACACCACAGTTCAAAAGCATCAATTCTTTGGCACTTAGCTTTCTTTATAGTCCAACTCTGACATCCATACATGACTACTGGAAAAAACAAAGCTTTGACTAGATGGACCTTTGTTGGTCAAGTAATGTCTCTGCTTTTTAATATGCTGTCTAGGTTGGTCATAGCTTTTCTTCCAAAGAGCAAGTGTCTTTTAATTTCATGGCTGCAGTCACCATCTGCAGTGATTTTGGAGCCCACAAAAATAAAATCTCTCACTGTTTCCAGTGTTTCCCCATCTATTTGCCATGAAGTGATGGGACCGGATGCCATGATCTTTGTTTTTTGAATGTTGAGTTTTAAGCCAGATTTTCCATTCTCTTCTTTCACTTTCATCAAGAGGCTCTTTAGTTCTTCCTCACTTTCTGCCATAAGGGTGGGGTCATCTGCATATCTGAGCTTATTGATAATTCTCCTGGCAATCTTGATTCCAGCTTGTGCTTCATCCAGCCTGGCATTTCCAATGATGTACTCTGCATATAGGTTAAATAAACAGAGTGACAGTATACAGCCTTGATGTATTCCTTTCCTGATTTGGAACCGGTCTGTTGTTCCATGTCCAGTTCTAACTATTGGTTCTTGACCTGCATGTAGATTTCTCAGGAAGCAAGTAAGGTGGTCTGGTATTCCCATCTCTTGAAGAATTTTCCACAGTTTGTTGTGATCCACACAGTCATAGGCTTTGGCATAGTCAATAAAGCAGAAATAGGTGTTTTCCTGGAACTCTTTTGCTTTTTATAGGATCCAACGGATGTTTACAATTTGATCTCTGGTCCCTCTGCCTTTCTAAAACCAGCTTGAACATCTGGAAGTTCACGGTTCACCTACTGTTGAAGCCTGGCTTGTAGAATTTTGAGCATTACTTTGCTAGCATGTGAGATGAGTGCAATTGTTCAGTAGTATGAACATTCTTTGCTGTTGCCTTTCTTTGGGATTGGAATGAAAACTGACCTTTTCCAGTCCTGTGGTCACAGCTAAGTTTTCCAGATTTGCCGGCATATTGAGTGCAGTACTTTCACAGCATCATCTTTTAGAATTTGAAATAGCTCAACTGGAATTCCATCCCCTCCAGTAGCTTTGTTTGTAGTGATGCTTCCTAAGGCCCACTTCACTTCACATTCCAGGATGTCTGGCTCTAGGTGAGTGATCACACCATCGTGATTATCTAGGTCATGAAGATCTTTTTTGTACAGTTCTTCTGTGTATTCTTGCCACCTCTTCTTGATAACTTCTGCTTCTGTTAGGTCCATACCATTTCTGTCCTTTATTGAGCCCATCACTGGCTGCGATGGACCTCGCAGAAGCGTGGCCAAGAGGAGCTACCCCATGTCCGATGTCAGGGGCAGCGGCCAAGAGGAGCTACCACACGTCCGAAGTCAGGGGTGGTGGCCGAGAGTGCCAGACTGTGCCGGCGCAGGAGTGGTGGAGAGGAGCTACACCTCATCCAAGGTAAGGAGCAGCAGCTGTGCTTTGCTGGAGCAGCTGTGAAGAGATACCCAACGTCCAAGGTAAAAGAAACCCAGGTAAGATGGTAGGTGTTGCAAGAGGGCATCGGAGGGCAGACACACTAAAACCATAATCACAGAAAACTAGTCAATCTGATTCTAGTCAATTGACTAGAAAACTAGTCAATCAATTAGATAGACCACAGCCTTGTCTAACTCAATGAAACTAAGCCATGCCTTGTAGGGCCACCCGAGACGGGCGGGTCATGGTGGAGAGGTCTGACAGAATGTGGTCCACTGGAGAAGGGAATGGCAAACCACTTCAGTATTCTTGCTTTGAGAACCCCATGAATAGTATGAAAAGGCAAAATGATAGGATACTGAAAGAGGAAGTCCCCAGGTCGATAAGTGTCCAATATGCTCTTAGAGATCAGTGGAAAAATAACTCCAGAAAGATTGAAAGGATGGAGCCAAGCAAAAATGACACCCAGCTGTGAATGTGACTGGTGATAGAAGCAAGGTCCGATGCTGTAAAGAGCAATATTGCCTAGGAACCTGGAATGTCAGGTCCATGAATCAAGGCAAATTGGAAGTGGTCAAACAAGAGATGGCAAGAATGAATGTCGACATTCTAGCAATCAGTGAACTAAAATTGACTGGAATGCGTGAATTTAATGCAGATGACCATTATATATATCTACTACTGTGGACAGGAATCCCTTATAAGAAATGGAGTAGCCATCTGGTCAACAAAAGAGTCCAAAATGTAGTACTTGGATGCAATCTCAAAAACGACAGAATGATCTCTGTTCGTTTCCAAGGCAAATGATTGAATATCATGGTAATCCAAGCCTATGCCCCAACCAGTAACTTTGAAGGAGCTGAAGTGGAATGGTTCTGTGAAGACCTACAAGACCTTTTGGAACTAACACCTAGAAAAGATGTCCTTTACCTCAAAGGGGACTGGAATGCAAAACTAGGAAGTCAAGAGACACCTGGAGTAACAGGCAAATTTGGCTTTGGAATATGGAATGAAGCAGGGCAAAGGCTATTAGAGTTTTGCCAAGAGAACACACTGGTCATAGCAAACACCCTCTTCCAACAACACAAGAGAAGACTCTACACATGGACATCACCAGATGGTCAACACGGAAATCAGATTGATTATATTCTTTGCAGCCAAAGATGGAGAAGCTCTATACAGTCAGCAAAAACAAGAACGGGAGCTGACTGTGGCTCAGATCATGAACTCCTTATTGCCAAATTCAGACTGAAATAGAAGAAAGTCGGGAAAACCACTAGACCATTCAGGTATGACCTAAATCAAATCCCTTATGATTATACAGTGGAAGTGAGAAATAGATTTAAGGGCCTAGATCTGATAGATAGAGTGCCTGATGAACTATGGACTGAGGTTTGTGACATTGTACAGGAGACAGGGATCAAGACCATCCCCATGGAAAAGAAATGCAAAAAAATCCCAAATTGGCTGTCTGAGGGAGGCCTTACAAATAGCTGTGAAATGAAGAGAAGCGAAAAGCAAAGGAGAAGAGGGAATATGTAAGCATCTGAATGCAGAGTTCCAAAGAATAGCAAGAAGAGATAAGAAAGCCTTCTTTAGCGATCAATTCAAAGAAATAGAGGAAAACAACAGAATGGGAAAGCCTAGAGATCTCTTCAAGAAAATTAGAGACACCAAGGGAACATTTCATGCAAAGATGGGCTTCACATCATGTGGCCCAAATATTGGAACTTCAGTTTCAGCATCAGTCCTTCTAATGAATCTTCAGAATTGATTGGATTGATCTCCTTGCAGTCCAAGGGACTCTCAAGAGTCTTCTCCAACATCACAGTTCAAAAGCATCAATTCTTCAGCTCTCAACCTTCTTTATGGTCCAACTCTCACATTCATACATGACTACTGGAAAAACCATAGCCAAAGACCACATTTATCAACACAGTACATAAATTGTATTCAGATGTTGAGAATTCCTGATGATCCACAGACTGTAAAACTAATCACCTAATCTGAAAATGCTTTCTTGGGATGGAAAACTGGGATCTACCTCTTTTAGTTTCATAGGGCTTTAGTATGTGTGTGCTAAGTCACTTCAGTCGTGTCTGACTCTTTGTGACTCTATGAACATGCCAGGCTCCTCTGTCCATGGCATTCTCCAGGAAAGAATACTGGAGTGGGTTGCTGGGCCCTCCTCCAAGTACCTTCCTGACCCAAGTATCGAACCTGTCTATTATGTCTCTTGCATTGGAAGGCAGGTCTTTACTACTAGCACCACCTGAACTTTAGTACAAATGCTAAATTGTTTCTTTTGCCATATTTCTTGGGTAACTGATGTATCTTTTTCCCACAGAAAACTTATACTGAATCTTGATTCTAGGCAGAAAATGCTCTCTGATCCCAACACAGTCCTCTACCTCAGCACTGGTATTTCTTGAGTAAAATAAAATTCCAATGCAATGCTTGGAGGGAGCAATTTTGATATGAATTCATCACAATACCACATTAATACTATAGTCCACACACATTGCTGATTATTATTCAAATAGTTCACTACATCTCTCAACACTCAACTAATTTTGAACTTGAGCAAGCTCAGAGAGTTAGTGTTGGACAGGGAAGCCTGGCATGCTGCAGTCTAGGGTTTGCAAAAGTTGGACACGAGTGAGTGACTGAACAACAACAACAACACATTCTCCATGAAGAATCTCCTGGCACCTTTTAAGCCACTCTTTCTCAATACCCACCCCACCTTACCCCCACTTACTTTAGGCCTTTCTCCTCACAGCCTGTCACAATGGTTTGTTGTGTTTCCCTAAAAAGCACTCATCATCACTGTACTCACCTTAACAAATCAAGGCTTTGAAGAATGACTTGAACATGAAAGTTAAACATGAGAAGTTCTAAGAACTTAATGATTGTATCAATTATTTGACAAGGAGAGTAACTGGAAGATGAAAGGGAAAGTCTTCAATCAGAAAAAAAAAAAAGTAGAGTTACTGAAGCAATGAAGGAAAATTTCACTGTGAAATTTCTGTTAATATTTTGAACTCATCCTATAATTGCCACGCACCTCTTAAACTGGATATTGACTGCACTAATATGATAATAGATTTTAAGGATCAGTTCAGTTGCTCAATCATGTCCAACTCTGTCACTTTATGGTCTGCAGCACCCCAGGCTTCCCTGTACATCACCAACACCAAGAGCTTACTCAAACTCATATCCATCGAGTTGGTGATGCCATCCAATTATCTCATCCTCTGTCATCCCCTTCTCCTCCTGCCTTCAATCTTTCCCAGCATCAGGGTCTTTTCCAATGAGTCAGCTCTTCACATCAGGTGGCCAAAGCATTGGAGTTTAAGCTTCAGCATCAGTCCTTCAAATGAATATTCAGGAATGATTTCCTTTAGGATGGATGGGCTAGATCTCCTTGCTGTCTAAGGTACTCTCAAGAGTCTTCTCCAACACCACAGTTCAAAAGCATCAATTCTTTGGCACTTAGCTTTCTTTATAGTCCAACTCTTACATCCACCTGACTACTGGAAAAAACCATAGCTTTGACTAGAGGGAACTTTGTCAGCAAAGTGATATCTCTGATTTTTAATATGCTGTCTAGGGTAGTCATAGCTTTTCTTCCAAGGAGCAAGTGTCTTTTAATTTCATGGCTGCAGTCACCATCTGCAGTGATTTTGGAGCCCACAAAAATAAAATCTCTCACTGTTTCCAGCGTTTCCCCATCTATTTGCCATGAAGTGATGGGACCAGATGTCATGATCTTTGTTTTTTGAATGTTGAGTTTTAAGCCAGATTTTCCACTCTCTTCTTTCACTTTCATCAAGAGGCTCTTTAGTTCTTCGCTTTCTGCCATAAGGGTGGGGTCATCTGCATATCTGAGGTTATTGATAATTCTCCTGGCAATCTTGATTCCAGCTTGTGCTTCATCCAGCCTGGCATTTCGCATGATGTACTCTGCATATAAGTTAAATAAGCAGGGTGACAATATACAGCCTTGACGTACTCCTTTTCCTATTTGGAACCAGTCTTTTGTTCCATGTCCAGTTCTTACTTTTCCTTCCTGACCTGCATACACGTTTCTTAAGAAGCAGGTCAGGTAGTCTGGAATTCCCATCTCTTGAAGAATTTTCCACAGTTTATTGTGATCCACACAGTCAAAGGCTTTGGTGTAGTCAATAGAGGTAGATGATTTTCTGGAACTCTCTTGCTTTTTCAGTGACCCAACGGATGTTGGCAATTTGATCTCTGGTCCCTCTGCCTTTTCTAAATCCACCTTTAACATGTGGAAGTTCATGGTTCACATACTGTTGAAGCCTGGCTTGTAGAATTTTTGCATTACTTTGCTAGCATGTGAGATGAATGCAATTGTGCAGTAGTCTGAACATTCTTTTGTGTTTTTTTTTAAATTTTATTTTTATTTTATTTAACTTTACAATATTGTATTGGTTTTGCCATGTATCAAAATGAATCTGCCACAGGTATACATGTGTTCCCCATCCTGAACCCTCCTCCCTCTCCATACCATCCCTCTAGGTATTTTTGGTATTATCTTGGTAATTTTTGGTATTTTGTATTTGGTATTTTGGTAATATCTTTGGTATTCTTTTAGTTTGCTCAAATTCATGTCCATTGAGTTGGTGATGCTATCTAACCATCTCATCCTTGGTAACCCACTTCTCCCACTGCCCTCAATCTTTCCCAGCATCAGGGTCTTTTCCAATAAGTCGACTCTTTGCAATCCCAAAGAAAGGCAATGCCAAAGAATGTTTTTAATGATGTGTTCCTTCGTAATTTTCCTTATGTTATCTCCCCAAGCATATTTCTCTACTTCTAATCTCATCACATCTTCCCTTTGTTATGCATTTGACCTCTTGATTAACCACCACTATTCCTTCAAATATTCAGCACAAATGTCACCTTTTATTTATTTGTTAGCCAACCATTCCTTATTCCCTAATACTTGGTGCTGGAGGTAGTGTTCAGTTGCTAAGTTGTGTCCAGCTCTTTGCGACCTCATGGACTACAATACACCAGCCTCCTCTGTCCTCCACTATCTCCCAGAGTTTGCTCAAATTCATGTCTACCGAGTTGGTGATGCTATCTAACCATCTCCTCCTTGGTCTCCTCCTCCTACTTCTCCTGCCCTCAATCTTTCCCAGCATTAGGGTCTTTTCCAATAAGTCGATTCTTTGCATTAGGTGGAGAAAGTATTGGAGCTTCAGTTTCAGCAACAGTCTTCCCAGTGAATATCTAGGGTTGATTTCCTTTATGAGTTACTGGTATCTCCCTCAAATTTGGTACTGATTCTACTGAAATAGCCTGTTCACTTTCCCATTACAGGGTGAGCTTCTTCCGATCAGACTTTATCTTTGTATCCTCGCTTCTGTTATAGCATATAACATGAAGCATGGGCTCAATAAATGAACAATCTATAAGGAATATTTTCAGTAAACACCAATCTATATGGTCCTTCTTTGCTCTCTTAATGAGCTACTTTTGAACCGTTTTTAAAGTTAGGATTAGCAATGCTGTACATCCTTGGACATCTGAAAAGGAGAATGGTAGAGGTACTGAACAAAATACAGACTGAGTTAAGGGGAGATAGGAGGACAAACATGAAGAGAACGCATACAGCCTTTCAGATCTTGCATAGGAAACTCTCTTTGTCCTATAACCTCTCTGTTTACCTCTCCCTCTTATAATTTTTACTATTCCTTTAATTGTAGCACTCTGTCTTCAACCCTTCTAAGTCTGTCCTAAAGTTCTCTTGTGCTTCCTTACTTCATAGCATTCAGTAATGCTATATCAAGGAGAAAAGTGGGTTAGCTAGTTGGTTTCTTCTGTTATATAAGAAGTTAGACATGAACAACAATGAGGGGTGGCCTAGCCAACAAGCATGCAAGCTGATCTCTACACCCCATCCCACAAAAGCACAGGAGAGCTCACAGATATGCTACAAAAGTAACCACAGAGACTTTTCCAACTCCTGCACAGGCACCCCAGGCACATAGTGTATACACACTAACCTCAGGGAATTCCTCAAGTAACCTTAGACAGCTAGGAGCTCATTAGGGTTCATAATTATTCTATACATACATGCATCTGATTATAATAGACTAAATTATTGGAAGACATGTGAAATAGTCTATTGTTATATAACTAGCAACTGTCAATCAGCCTTGAGTGTATGCCCATTTGCATTTTCTTTCCTGACTGGTGGTAGGTACAAGTCCTATTTTGCACAGGGCAGAACCAGGAGGAGTAGATAGGAAGTATAAAAAGGGAAGCCAAGAGGAATCCTGATGACTCCTTCAGGGTCATCTGCTCCCACACCTCGGGACTGTACTATCCCCTGTCTGTTTCATAAAAGATCTGTCTTCTTGAGCTGTAACTGAGCTGTAATTGTCTGTTGTTTTAAACCCTTTGTTGGGAGGAAACAAGAACCAAGGGAGAGAAATAAAACAACCTGACATTTTGAAAGGTGTTAAGAATATCAGTAGATATTCTGGGCCCATCTCCTCCTTTTATAGGGTAAGCTTGATATAATCAGGGGTCTTAATATTTTTGTTTGATGGATTTACAGGGCAGCTTCTCTTCTGACTGTTAATTCTGGAGACTGATATCTTTCTAGAAAGATGACATTCAATAAATTACTCCAATGGCCAAATAAAGATAGAAGAATCAGCATAAGTAAAATAACTTTGAATTAGGAAAAAGAAAAAAAAAAAAAAAACTCTGCAGCTCGAATGGGAGAACGCCCAATACAAATTCAAATCTCCCACTTTCTTTTATGAAACAAGACAGCATTATACAAGTCCTCATAGTACAGCCACAGCTGGCACCTCCAGCAAAGCCTGGGAGTCTTTTGTTCTTCATATTTCTAAATGCAGCCCATGAAAACCAAGCATCAGTCTCAAGCAATTGCAACTGGTAAGGATGGGAAAATGTGAAATTTTATTGCTCATGAAATTGGCGTTTCAAATAAGGTGGCTCACATCTCTTAGACTGCTTGTTTCGCAGCAGCGCTAGAGGCTTCTGAGAGAGTTGAATGGATGCAGGTGGATAGAGGCCTCTCCAGGTCAAAATGGTTACATTGTCTCAAATGAGGACGTGACCCTCAGCTGCTCCCATGGTATTTGCTGGGTATAATTTTATGTCAGTGACCGATTTTAAACAGACTGTGCTATGGATGCTGAATTGTTGGACATTCTGCTCATTGTGGAAGGCAAAACAGTGATTTAAAGGGATGTTTCCATGACTGCAAACTTTCTGCTTGAAAAATAGGTTCAGTGTGCTGATTTTTTTTTTTTTTCACCTCAGGAAAAAACAGGAAACTGTACAGAGAGATGTGGAGAGAAAAGAAGCCCCATAGAGGCTTGTTTTCTTTAAAGACACAAGAGAAAAATAGATCAAAGTTTCTAAGCAATCTCTAGACTTCAAAATGAACACAAGAACATTTAAGTCATTTGAAAGATCATCTCTTTGAAGGTCAGTGTGGTTTTGCCTGTATACATCTTTATACTGATAACACTATAAAATAATAAAGTCAAATTATAAAGCTGAAGGAGCTTGAGGAATTTTTTAATCTCAGCCTCCTAATTTTACATATGAGAAAATGGAGATACCAAGAGATTGTATGTAACCTTTTCAAGAAATGACAACAACTAGAACACATTTTAAAATGTTAATTACCATGCTTTCTCCACTGACAGGTCCAGTTACAGGAAATTTACACTATTTTTTTTTTTTTTTAAACTAAGTAAGGCAGTTAGATATATGACTTTCAGGATGATAATGAATCACAGGTCTGGTCATAATTAAAAGAACTGTCACACATAACATACCTGTAAAAAAAAAATCCTACACATAGAAGTTTGCCTTTCAATGACCTGTGAGTAAAACATTTGACTACAATTTTTACTCTTTGTAATTTTTTTCAACTTCACCACAAACAGATTAGGAAAACAAAGGACTGCCTATTATGCATACTCATCCAAGAAGAATATATACAATGGCCAACAGAGTATCAGACATTTTGAATTTTTATCTCGTTTGGAACACAGTCATCGATTATTGCTGAAGATCACTACAAGTTCGCCATAGCTCATTCTTCATTTCTCATCCCTGGCTTATTCATCACTGTTTTTGAAGAAATTTCAGTTTGGTTAAGGTACTGGTCGGAGAAGGCAATGGCACCCCACTCCAGTACTCTTGCCTGGAAAATCCCATGGATGGAGGAGCCTGGTGGGCTGCAGTCCATGGGGTCGCTAGGAGTCAGACATGACTGAGCAACTTCACTTTCACTTTTCACTTTCATGCACTGGAGAAGGAAATGGCAACCCACTCCGGTGTTCTTGCCTGGAGAATCCCAGGGATGGGGGAGCCTGGTGGGCTACAGTCTATGGGGTCATACAGAGTCGGACACAACTGAAGTGACTTAGCATAGCATGGCATAGCATGGCATAGCATAAGGTACTGATATTATCTATTGGCCCAGCATCATTCCCACTGCCTTTTAACATATTTCAGCAACTACAAGCTTGAAAATACCTTAACCCTAGCTCTCGTGCAGAGATTATATATGCATTTTGGTTTCTTTCTTTTTTTTTTTTACTAAACATTGTTGTTTTTTTTTTTTAATTTTATTTTTATTTTATTTAACTTTACAATACTGTATTGATTTTGCCATGTATCAAAATGAATCTGCCACAGGTATACATGTGTTCAACAAGATGCACTCATTTAAGCTTTGGGAGACGGAAAGGAGGTACAGCTCATTCTTGTCAAGTTCTAACACATGTCAGTGCTCAAGATGGCTAGACTCTGATTCAGTGTCCAGGTATCAGCTAGCTACGTGAATGTGAGGTAGTAGCAACTGTGTGTACAGCAGCAAATGTTTGGTTTGCAACTTGCTGAATCTTGAAATCAGTAGTTATGAGAACTCCTGACTTCCCTAAACCCTCATTTTGTAAGCAACTAAATTCTTCCTGAAAAGCATAGAATTGTTTATCTTTCCTGCAATAACTCCTAATATAGTTACCATTTTAAGGGAAAATGTTTTAGGTCTAAGATCTTTTCTTTCAATGTCCTACATTTTTCAGACTTTTCCAGGATCCGTGATCCTGTGACAATGTTTCTCTCTCCTTCTTTCCAGAGTTCTGATTAATTTGTAGAAAATCTGGAGGCTGGAAGTAGGCATAGCAATGAATTAAGAGCCTGGAGTTGGGAGGCATTTTCTAGTTATTTATTACCAAGTGATGACAGGATTAAAAAAAAATCAAATCCTTAACATAGCTTGTAAGATTGCTTTTTTATATCTGTGACTCTATTTCTGTTTTGTAAATAACTTCATTTCTACCAGTTTTTTAGATTCCACACATAAGCGATATTACATGATACTTGTCTTTCTCTGTCTGACTCACTTCACTCTGTATGACAATCTCTAGGTCCATCCATGTTGCAGCAAATGGTAATATTTCATTTTTCTTTTTGGCTGAGTAATATTTCATTTATATATATATATATATAACATGCATGCATATATACCTGCCACATCTTCTTTATTCATTTCTTTATCAATGGACATTTAGGTGGCTTCAAAGTCCTGGTTATGGTAAATAGTGTTATAGTGAACATTAAGGTGCATATATCTTTTCAAATTATGGTTTTATCTGGATATAGACCCAGGAGTGGGATTGCTGGATCATATGGTAGCTCTATTTTCAGCTTTATTTTAAAAACAAACCTATTAAAAAACAAATTTATAGTAACCAGGGAAGAAGGGGAGAGGGGAAGGATAGCTTGTGAGATTGAGATGGGTACATACACACTACTCCATAAAAAATAGATAACTAATAAGGACCTACTGTATAGCACAGGGAACTTTACTCAATACTCTGTAATGACATGTGTGGGAAAAGAACCAAAAAACAGTGAACAAGTGTATATGTATAACTGATTCATTTTAATGTACAGCAGAAACTAACACAACATTGTGAATCAACTATATATTCTGATTAGGAAAAAAAAAAAAAAAAAAAAACCTCAAGGCTGGAGTGAGAAAAAACATATGGGCCATGAGAAGGGCTATGATTCCGCCTCATTTTGAGCCTTCTTCTTAGCTCTGTGTTCCATTGTCATATGGCTTTGCTTCAGGGCTGTGAGCCATCATGTGCTCTCTCAGTTCAGGAAATTTGTAAATGCTCTGGCTTCTTCTTAATATATAAAATATCTGTAATCCCCAAAAAGGCAATACCAAACAATGTTCAAACTACTGCACAATTGCATTCATCTCACACGTTAGCAAAGTAATGCTCAAAATTCTCCAAGGCAGGCTTCAACAGTATGTGAACCATGAACTTCCAGATGTACAAGCTGGATTTTAAAAAGGCAGAAGAACCAGAGGTCAAATTGCCAACATCCGTTGGATCATCGAAAAACCCAGAGAGTTGCGGAAAATAATTTACTTCTGCTTTATTGACTACTCCAAAGCCTTTGACTGTGTGAATCACAACAAACTGTGGAAAATTCTTCAAGAGATGGGAATATCAGACCACCCTACCTGCCTCCTGAGAAATCTGTGTGCAGATCAAGAAGCAACAGTTAGAACTGGACATGGAACAACAGACTGGTTCCAAATCTGGACAGGAGAAAAGTTAAGGCTGTTTATCGTCATCCTGCTTATTTAATTTATATGTAGAGTTCCTTTCAGTTCAGTCACTCAGTCGTGTCTGACTCCTTGCGACCCCATGAATCACAGCATGCCAGGCCTCCCTGTCCATGACCAACTCCCAGAGTTCACTCAGACTCATGTCCATCAAGTCAGTGATGCCATCCAGCCATTTCATCCTCTGTCGTCCCCTTCTCCTCCTGCCCCCAATCCCTCCCAGCATGAGTCTTCTCCAATGAGTCAACTCTTCGCATGAGGTGGCCAAAGTACTGGAGTTTTAGCTTTAGCATCATTCTTTCCAAAGAAATCCCAAGGCTGATCTCCTTCAGAATGGACTGGTTGGATCTCCTTGCAGTCCAAGGGACTCTCAAGAGTCTTCTCCAACACCACAGTTCAAAAGCATCAATTCTTTGGTGCCCATATTTCTTCACAGTCCAACTCTCACATCCATACATGACCACTGGAAAAACCATAGCCTTGACTAGATGGACCGTTGTTGGCAAAGTAATGTCTCTGCTTTTCAATATGCTGTCTAGGTTGGTCATAACTTTCCTTCCAAGGAGTGTTTTTTTTTTTTTTTTATTTCATGGCTGCAGTCACCACCTGCAGTGATTTTGGAGCCCCCAAAAATGAAGTCTGACACTGTTTCCATTGTTTCCCCATCTACTTGCCATGAAGTGATGGGACCAGATACCATGATCATGACAAATGCTGGGCTGGATGAAGCACAAGCTGGAACCAAGATTGCCAGGAGAAATATCAATAATCTCAGATATGCAGATGACCCCACTCTTATGGCAGAAAGTGAAGAAGAACTAAAGAGCTTCTTGATGAAAGTGAAAGAGAAGAGTGTAAAAGTTGACTTAAAACTCAACATTCAAAATCATAGATCATGGGCTCTGGTCCCATCACCTCATGACAAATAGACGGGGAAACAATGGAAACAGTGACAGCGTTTATTTTGGGGGCTCCAACATCACTGCAGATGATGACTGCAGCCATGAAATTAAAAGATGCTTGCTCCTTGGAAGAAAATCTATGACCAACCTAGACAGCATATTAAAAAGCAGAGACATTACTTTGCTGACAAAGATTCATTTAGTCAAAGATGACCTTTGGTATTTCCAGTATTCATGTATGGATGTGAGAATTGGACTAGAAAGCTGAAACACCAAACAATTGAAAGAAAGCTGAACACCAAACAATTAATGCTTTTGAACTGTGGTGTTGGAGAAGACTCTTGAGCATCCCTAGGACTGCAAGATCAAACCAGTCAATTCTAAATAAGTCAAATCCTGAATATTCATTGAAATGACTGATGCTGAAGCTGAAACTCCATTACTTTGGCCACCTTATGTGAAGAACTAACTCACTGGAAGAGACCCTGATGTTGTGAAAGATTGAAGGCAGGAGGAGAAGGAGATGCCAGAGAATGAGAGGGTTGGATGGCATCACTGACTTGATGGACATGAGTTTGAGCAAGGTCTGGGAACTGGTTTTGTACAGGGAAGCCTGGCGTTCTGCAGTCCATGGGGACCCAAGAGTCAGACATGACTGAGAGACTGAATTGACTAAGTCAATGCTGTGTTTTTTCCAGTAGTTATGAGTGGATGTGAGACGTGTACCATAAAGAAGGCTGAGCATCAAGAACTGTTGCTTTCAAATTGTGATGCTTGAGAAGATTCCTGAGAGCCCCTTGGACAGCAAGGAATTCAAACCAGTCAATCCTAAAGGAAATAAACCTTGAATATTCATTGGAAGGAATGATGCTGAGGCTGAAATTCCAATACCCTGGCCACCTGATGCAAAGAGCTGACCTACTAGAAAAGACCCTGATGCTGGGAAAGATTGAGGATAGGAGCAGAGGGTGACAGAGGATGAGATGGTTCATTGGTATCCCCAACTCAATGGAAATGAGTTTGAGAAAATTCCAGGAGAGAGTGCAAAACAGGGAAGCTTGGAGTGCTGCAGTCCATGAGGTCACAAAGATTTGTAAGTAACTTAGAGATTGAACAACAACAATAGAAACCCTAGCTGACCAAACAAAGATCTTTGTGTACACAGAAGGAAGAAGAGTTAGAGAGAAGAAGAGAAAGAAGCAGACAGATAAGCAGAAGGAAAGGGAAGAGAGAATAAAGATGAGAGAGAAAGAGAACAATTTCTGGCTAACTCATCATTCCAGTCTCTAGCCATTAGATTCAACCAACATGAGAACTCAGATATCATGAAACACAGACAAGTTGTTCTCATAATGTTTTGTTAGAATTCCCAACTCACAGAATTAGGAGATAAAATAGGAAGAAAAAGATTTAAGCTAAGTTTTTGAATAGTTTGTTCATGGCAATAAATACCTGAAACAATTTCTCTCATAATTGTTTATTGAAAAATATGTTTGTTGAAAAGTATTTGTTGAATGAATGGCTAATTACACAAATACATATTAAAACAATGTGTCTCTTCTCTAGCCCTCTCATTAGTGATAATCAGCAAGATTGCCAATAACATGCTAGAGACACAATGGTGAAACAAGATTCTCAGATACCATTGAGAAGGATACAAACTGGTATATTCTCCTTGAAGAACAAGATGCATGTGTGTGTGTTCAGTCACATCCAACTCTCTAAAACCCCATAGACTATAACCTGCCAGGCTCCTCTGTCCGTGGGATTCCCTAGGCAAGGATACTGGAGTGGGTTTTAATTTCCTCCTCCAGGAAACCTTCCTCACCTAGGGATCGAACGTGCATCCCCTATGGCTCCTGCATTAGCAGGCAGAATCTTTACCACTAAACCACCTGGGAAGCCCAAAGAACAAAGTAGAAATCTCTATTAAAAGTTAAAACACATGTTCCCCTTAGTCATGCTCTTATACTTTTGGGGATGTATTCCATAGATATACTCACATGTGCATAAACACATGTACAAATATGTTCACTCACTGCAAAATAGTTTGTCAATATTAAAATCTGGAAATAATATAAATTTCTATCAATAGGAGGTCAGTTAAATAAATTACATTTTTTCAACAGAATAACTTTCCCCTGCTGACAAATATCAGGCAAAATCAATAGATACAAACATCAAACTATCTCTGAAGTGCTTTATCAAATGAGAAAATCAAGGTGTAGAATACTGTATACTGCCCACTGTGCAATAATGTATAAAAGGAAGAGATGTGTGATTCCTGTAGAAGTACCCTACTATTTGGAAGTTGATTAAGAAATTGGTAAAATAGTGGTTATCATTAGAAGGTGGACTAGTGATCTAGAATGGTGAAAATTTACTTTTCACTGAATTTATTTCTGTACTGTTACTTTCCACCATGCTTGTTTTACTTTGGATTCAAAACCAAATAAATCTAGCACTCAGTCACAGTTTTCAACTGATTTGAAGATTTAAAATATGTTATCAGTAGCTAAGATATGGAAGCAATATAAATGTCCATCTACAGAGGAATGGGAAAAAAAAGATGTGGTACATATATGCAATGGAATATTACTCAACCATTAAAAAGAATGAATTTATGTCATTTACAACAACATGGATGGGCCTAGAGAGTATCATACTGAGTGAAGTAAGTCAGACAGAGGAGAAATATCCTGTGGCATCTAAATATTCCACAGGAGAAATATTCCTGTGGAATCTAAAATAAAATGATACAAATGAATTTACTTACAAAAGAGAAAGATACAGATTTAGAAAATAAACTTATAGTTGCTGAGGGGAAGGGACAGTCAGGGAGTTTGGGATGATCATGTACACACTCTGTTTTTAGAATGGATGACCAACAAAGACCTATTGCATAGCACATGGAACTCTGCTCAATGTTATGTGGCAGCCTGGATGGGAGTGGGGGTTGGGGAAGAACGGATACATGTATATGAATATGTGTGTATATATATATATATATATATATATATATATATATAGACTCAGTCCCTTGGCTATTCACCTGAAACTATCACAACATTGTTAAATGGCTTATACCCCAAATACAAAATAAAAAAGTTCAAAAAAAAGTTATCACAAAAATATAATCTTAGTTTAAACTCAGAAGAGTTCTGTCTAACATAGAATAGGCAAACTAAGGAATGTTTCAACTGAGAAATTATATCTGGGATTCTGGAAAACTAGGTAAGCCTAAAAAGTTTAGTGACCTTATGTCAAGACTTCTAGCTCTTAGCCTTTGGGACTTTAGCTTCTTTTATGGAGTATAATTCAGAATAATGTTTATATCATTACACATGTTTATATCAACTTGCAGACAAAAGTTTGAAAGGAATCAACTATGGGCAAGAAAATGCATCCCCTGAACACAAAAATTTTGTCCCTCCTTCAACCCCTCAACTGGCATTATTAAGGCAGTGAATGGTCATACACATATACATTTTGAGAACAATCACGAAGTAAGTATTTTGAATCTTGCTTGTTTTAGTAAAAAAAAGGAAAGAGACAAAGGAATTCATTATAATTCCTTATAAACATAAGAAATTAATTATAAAGTCCTTTGACCTACCATGCATGTTAGTGTTAACAGGGCTTCTGTGGCTAAACCCAGCCCACAGGGAACATTTTCTCTACCTCTGCCTGTTGTGAGCCAATATCAAGAAACCAAAGAAATTCACTTTTTTTCGACCTTATCCACTCTTATCATCTGGTAACACTTCATCTTTTCCACAGAAAAGCATATGAGCTTCTGCCTGAACGTTATAGGCAATGAATGATTTTTACATACCAAATTCCCATTGGAAACTACAAAATATTTAGGGTCTCATATAGGTAATATGGATTTTCCTATTGCTTTCCCAGTCTGATCAAAGTCACAATAAGATGGGCCTCTTTTTAAGAGTTTCTGTTAATCCACTACAGATTTACTGTTACATTTTAAAAGCTAGTACAGACTTGTTCACAATTTCTTAAAATTAAATTACCAGCAAAGCACTCCTTAACCATTACTTGTCATTCACTGTCTTTGTAAAAATAAGTAGCTTTATAAATAATTCAATTCTATTATTTTCATGAATGAATGTAAATTCCCCATAAAGCCTCTTTGTATTATTTATTTTAGAAGCTGAGACAATTTTTTTTAAAGCTGAGATGATTGCTTAGATAAGGCATAGAGAAAAGAAAAACTTCCCTGGTGGATTAATTTGATGCAAAGATTGAGAACTGAAAGGAATGATAAAAGATGTTTCCTGTTTGATTATTTTTGTTTTCAGGCTGCTTCATTCTCAGTAATTGAAAAACTAAAACATTTTAATCTGCTTTTTCTTTTTTTTAATAGAACATAACCTAAAGGTTTTTCCTTTCTTTTCCTTTTCTTTCTTTCCTCCTTCCCATTCTTTCCTCCTTTCAGTCATAATTCCAAGCCATCATATGCAATCACATTCTATTTTAATAAGCCCTGTTTTGAATTCACCCCTACAATTCTTAACTTCTACTTGAAGTCTAACTCATATGCCAAAATTGACACTGAATGTATCTTGCTCTAAAGTTCTTTCTGGTAGGATGGTAAAATACAGCCCTTTATCATTTCCTTACATACATTTGAAAATCATTTTCACCTAGAGAGGAGCATGTTAGTTCTCTATTGCTGTCATAAAAGCAATATTGTTTAGTGGCTTAAACAATACAAATTTATTAACTTATATTTTCTGTAGACCAGAAGTCTGACATGGACTTCACTGACTAAAACCAAGGTGTCATTAGCCCTGTGTTCTTTTCAGAAGGCTATAGAGAAGAATCTGTTTTCTTGTCTTTTCTAGTTTCTAGAAACTACTTGAACTCTTTGGCTTGTGGCCTCTCTCCACCAGCAAACGTGCACTGGGTCTTTCTCATATTGCATTACTATGACCTATTCTTCTGTCTCCGCCATCCACTTTTAAGGACTTTGTGATTACACCAGTCTGCCCAGATAATCCACGATAGTTCCATTTGAAAAATTCATTCTCCTTTGCTATGGACTGTAGCATATTTATAAGTTCTGGGAATTAGGACGTGGTGATTTGGCAGTTAGGGGATATATCATTGGCAGTTAGGGCAAAGGCATTACCTCATGTATGGATGTGAGAGCTGGACTGTGAAGAAGGCTGAGCACCGAAGAATTGATGCTTTTGAATTGTGGTGTTGGAGAAGACTCTTGAGAGTCCCTTGGACTGCAAGGAGATCCAACCAGTCCATCCTAAAGGAGATCAGCCCTGGGATTTCTTTGGAGGGAATGATGCTGAAGCTGAAACTCTAGTACTTTGGCCACCTCATGTGAAGAGTTGACTCATTGGAAAAGACTCTGATGCTGGGAGGGATTGGGGGCAGGAGGAGAAGGGGACGACAGAGGATGAGATGGCTGGATGGCATCACTGACTCGATGGACGTGAGTCTGAGTGAACTCCGGGAGTTGGTGATGGACAGGTAGGCCTGGCGTGCTGCAATTCATGGGGTTGTAAAGAGTCAGACTGAGCAACTGAGAGACTGAACTGAACTGAACATGGAAAATGTGTTATCCTTAATGTTTTAAAACTTAAATGTCTTTAATGTTGACTGGATCTATACTTACATCTCAGAGTAGCCTCTTACCAAGTGAATCAACCTGACCAGATAAGTTAATCTCTATGCTTAGTTCCATTTGAAAAATAAATTTAAAAATTCCTAACTTTCAAGATCTGTCCTGAGGACTGCAAATAATATAAAATGTCTGGATCAGGGCAGAAAGTCAAGAGTGGACATTACTAATCTTATTTAACTTATAATATGCTATTTTTTACATCATTACCTCCTACCTCCTTTTCTCAGAGAAGGCAATGGCACCCCACTCCAGTACTCTTGCCTGGAAAATCCCATGGATGGAGGAAACTGGTAGGCTGCAGTCCATGGAGTCGGTAAGAGTCGGATACGACTGAGCGACTTCACTTTCACTTTTCACTTTCATGCATTGGAGAAGGAAATGGCAACCCACTCCAGTGTTCTTGCCTGGAGAATCCCAGAGACGGGGGAGCCTGGTGGGCTGCCGTCTATGGGGTCACACAGAGTCGGACACGACTGAAGTGATACATCATCATCATCACCTCCTTTTCTAGAACATACATTGGAGAAGGAAATGGCAGCCCACACCAGTATTCTTGTCTGGAGAATCCCAGGGATGGAGGAGCCTAGTGGGCTGCCATCTTTGGGGTCACACAGAGTCGGACACGACTGAAGCGATTTAGCAGCAGCAGCAGCAGAACATACATTCAGATCAGATCAGATCAGATCAGTCGCTCAGTCGTGTCCGACTCTTTGCGACCCCATGAATCACAGCACACCAGGCCTCCCTTTCCAACACCAATTCCCGGAGGTCACTGAGACTCACATCCATCGAGTCAGTGATGCCATCCAGCCATCTCATCCTCTGTCGTTCCCTTCTCTTCTTGCCCTCAATCCCTCCCAGCATCAGAGTCTTCTCCAATGAGTCAACTCTTCGCATGAGGTGGCCAAAATACTGGAGTTTCAGCTTTAGCATCATTCCTTCCAAAGAAATCCCAGGGCTGATCTCCTTCAGAATGGACTGGTTGGATCTCCTTGCAGTCCAAGGGACTCTCAAGAGTCTTCTCCAACACCACAGTTCAAAAGCATCAATTCTTCGGTGCTCAGCCTTCTTCACAGTCCAGCTCTCACATCCATACATGACCACAGGAAAAACCATAGCCTTGACTAGACGAAACTTTGTTGGCAAAGTAACATCTCTGCTTTTGAATATGCTATCTAGGTTGGTCACACATTAACCAAATGATAAATATTCATTAAATAGTTGATTATTAGGTTATCAGATGTAAAGAAAATTGAGTAGGAGTTGGTAAAGCAAAATAGAAACCCATGTATGGGAATGGAAAGTGCCTTCAACAAGGTTATTTGGGGGAAAAATCCAGTGTTCTTGCCTGGAGAATCCCAGGGATAGGGAAGCCTGGTGGGCTGCCATCTATGGAGTCACACAGAGTCGGACACAACTGAAGTGACTTAGCACTAGCAATAGTCCAGAATAAAATGCATCATATGTCTGAAAATCACATTGTGTTAGATTGTATGCTCTAAGAGGGTGAGGGCTGTGCATGTCTTATTCTTCCTGGCATCTCACCAAGTACCCATCATGTAGTAGAGACGCAGTAAATATTTGTTGGATGAAACAAAAAGAAGTAGACATGAAACCTGGATAGATTTCTGGGCTTGCACAGACTAAATATTTGGAAGTTAACTGGTGTCGCTCAGCTGTTCAGTTAATTTACCTCTAAAAGCTGAAACTCCAGTATTTTGGCCACCTCATGCGAAGAGTTGACGCATTGGAGAAGACTCTGATGCTGGGAGAGATTGAGGGCAGGAGGAGAAGGGGAAGACAGAGGATGAGATGGCTGGATGACATCACTGACTCGATGGATGTGAGTCTGAGTGACCTCCGGGAGTTGGTGATGGACAGGGAGGCCTGGCGTGCTGCAGTTCATGGGGTTGCAAAGAGTTGGACATGACTGAGCAACTGATCTGATCTGATCTAATACCACACTAAAACCCTGGGTCAGAATTAATAAAAAAAACTTCATTATTGATAACAACTGTCATTCCTCAAACATCTACTGCATAGAGATATGAGCTTTATTGATGGTCTTTAATTAAACACTACAAGACAATGTGGCAAGTATTTATCTTCACACTTGAGAGCTGGATTTAGAAAAGGCAGAGGAACAAGAGCAAAAATTGTCAATATCCGTTGGATCATCGGAAAAGCAAGAGAGTTCCAGAAAAACATCTGCTTTATTGACTATGCTAAAGACTTTGTGGAGAAGGCAATAGCATCCCACTCCAGTACTCTTGCCTGGAAAATCCCGTGGATGGAGGAGCCAGGTAGGCTGCAGTCCATGGGGTCGCTAAGAGTCGGACACGATTGAGCAACTTCGCTTTCACTTTTCACTTTCATACATTGGAGAAAGAAATGGCAACCCACTCCAGTGTTCTTGCCTGGAGAATCCCAGGGACAGGGGAGCCTGATGGCTGCCATCTATGGGGTCACACAGAGTCGGACACGACTGAAGTGACTTAGCATAGCATAGCATAAAGACTTTGACTGTGTGGATCACAACAAACTGTGGAAAATTCTTAAAGAGATGGGAATATCAAACGACCTTACCTGCCTCCTGAGAAATCTCTATGCAGGTCAAGAAGCAGCAGTTAGAACTGGACATGGAACAAGAGACTGGTTCCAAATCAGGAAAGGAGTACATCAGGGCTGTATATTGTCACCCTGCTTATTTAACTTATATGCAGAGTACATCATGACAAATGCTGAGCTGGATGAAGCACAAGCTGGAATCAAGTTGCTGGGAAAAATATCAATAACCTCAGATATGCAGATGACACCACCCTTATGGCAGAAAGTGAGGAAGACCTTAAAAGCCTCTTGATGAAAGTGAAAGAGGAGAGTGAAAAAGTTGGCTTAAAACTCAACATTTAGAAAACAAAGATCATGGCATCTGGTCCCATCACTTCATGGCAAATAGATGGCAAAACAATGGAAACAGTGTCAGACTTTATTTTTGTGGGATCCAAGTCACTGCAAATGATGACTGCAGCCATGAAATTAAAAGACATTTACTCCTTGGAAGAAAAGTTATGACCAACCTAGATAGCTTATTTAAAAGCAGAGACATTATTTTGCCAACAAACGTCTGTCTAGTCAAAACGATGATTTTTTTCCAGTAGTCATGTATGGATGTGAGAGTTGGACTATAAAGAAAGCTAAGTGCCAAAAAATTGATGCTTTTGAACTGTGGTGTTGGAGAAGACTCTTGACTTGGACTGTAAGGAGATCAAACCAGTCAATTCTAAAGGAGACCGATCCTGAATATTCATTAGAAGGACTGATAATGCTAAAGCTGAAACTCCAATACTTCGGCCACCTGATGCAAAGAGCGAACTCATTGGAAAAGACCCTGATGCTGGGAAAGATTCAAGGCAAGAGAAGGAGACAATGGAGGATGAGATGCTTGGATGGCATCACTAACTCAATGGACATGAATTTGAGCAAGCTCCAGGAGTTGGTGATACAGGGAAGCCTGGCAAGCTGCAGTCCATGGGGTTGCAAAGAGTCAGACACAATTGAGTGACTGAACTGAACTTGAGAGCTAAACTGGGGTTCAGAAAAGAGATTTAATTTGTCCAAAGCGATTCACCACTTTAATGGTAGAAGTAGAACTAAGCATAGACTTCTTTTTTTTCCCCAAAGAGCATGCTCTTTGTCAATTATGCTTGTTCCCATGAGACAATCTTTTTGAGCATTTGTGTAGTGTTTCAGGTCACTTCCAAGTGCTAGAAATATGAAGATAAAATGTTAACTATAGCTTCTACTCTCAAAAATACAGCTCTAATATGTTATGAAATGTTAGTCACTCAGTTATGTCTGACTCTGCCACACAGTGGACTGCAGTTTTCCAGGCTTCTGTGTCCAAGGGATTCTTCAGGCAAGAATACTGGAATGGGTTGCCATTTCCTTATACTGATAGCTATATTAGCAGCATAACAATGTACTTTGCAGAACATAGACAAGACAACTATTTTTCAGTGTTTGGAGAATTAGAAAATTTTCCCTCTCCAACAGTTGAGCTATAATTGACATACAGTATTATATTAGTTTCAGGTGTACAACATAGTGACTCAATATTTTAATATATTATAAAATGATCACAATATATTTAGTTACAGTATATCACCATAAAATGTTATTACAATAGTTTGACTATATTCCACATGCTATGAATTATATTCCCATGACTTATTTATGACTGGAAGATTTTACCTCTTAATCACTTTCTCTTATTTTGCCCATCCTCCCACCCCACCTGTCTGGCAACCACCAGTTTGTTCCTTGTATCTATGAATCTGTTTCCATTTTGCTTCTCTTGTTCGTTTTGTTTTAAGATTCCATGTATGTTAAATCATATGGTGTTTTTCTTTCTCTTTTTGTTTAATTAAATTTTATTTTGCTTAACTTTACAATATTGTATTGCTTTTGCCATACATCAAGATGGATCCACCACAAGTATACATGTGTTCCCCATCCTGAACCCTCCTCCCTCCTCCCTCCCCATACCATCCCTCTGGGTCATCCCAGTGCACCAGCCGCAGGCATCCGTTATCAGCCATCATACCTGGACTGGCGACTCATTTCAGATATGATATTATACATATTTCAATGCTATTCTCCCAAATCATCCCACCCTCTTTTGTTTCCAGAGTCTACAAGTCTGTTCTATACATCAGTGTCTCTTTTGCTATCTTGTAAACAGGGTTATTGTTACCATCTTTCTAAATTCCATATATATGTGTTAGTAAACTGTATTTGTGTTTTTCTTTCTGGCTTACTTCACTCTGTATAATAGGCTCCAGTTCCATCCACCTCATTAGAACTGATTCAAATGTATTCTTTTTAATGGCTGAGTAATACTCCATTGTGTATATGTACCACAGCTTTCTTATCCATTCATCTGTGGATGGACATCTAGGTTGCTTCCAAGTCCTGGCTATTGTAAACAGTGCTCCTTTATATCCATCTACATTGTTGTGAACATCATGATTTCATTATTTTTATAGCTGAGTAATATTCCTGTGTGTGTGTGTGTGTGTGTCCATTTGTCTGTATATATATATATGAAAAGTGAAATTGAAAATGTTAACTGCTCAGTCATGTCTGACTCTTTAGGACTTCATGGACTGTAGCCCACCAGGCTCCTTTATCCATGGAATCATCCAGGCAAGAAAACCAGAGTGGGTTGCCATTTCCTTCTCCAGGGGATCTTCCTAACCCATGGATCCAACCTGGGTCTCCTGAATTGGCAGCCAGGTTCACCATCTGAACCACCAGGAAAGCTGTATGTACATATGCATCCATACACATATACATACACACACACACACACATATATATATACACGTACCAAATCTTCTTTATCTATTCATATACTGATGGACACTTAGATTGCTTCCATCTTGGCCATTATAAATGATTCTACAATGAACATCAGTTCAGTTCAGTTCAGTTGCTCAGTCGTGTCCGACTCTTTGCAGCCCTATGAATTGCAGCTCGCCAGGCCTCCCTGTCCATCACCAACTCCCGGAGTTCACTCAGACTCATGTCCATCGAGTCAGTGATGTAATCCAGCCATCTCATCCTCTGTCGTCCCCTTCTCCTCCTGCCCCCAATCCCTCCCAGCATCAGAGTCTTCAATGAGTCAACTCTTCGCATGAGGTGGCCAAAGTACTGGAGTTTCAGCTTCAGCATCATTCCTTCCAAAGAAATCCCAGGGCTGATCTCCTTCAGAATGGACTGGTTGGATCTCCTTGAAGTCAAAGGGACTCTCAAGAGTCTTCTCCAACATAGGGGTACATATATCCTCTCAAATTTATGTTTTCATTTTCTTCAGATATATACTCCAAAGTAGAATTGCTGGATCACTTGGTAGTTATATTTTTAATTTTTTGAGGAACCTCTATTCTGTTTTCCATAGTAGTTGCACCAATTTACATTCCCACTAACAGTGTATAAGAGTTCCCTTTTCTCTACATCTTCTCCAACATTTGTTATTTCTTACTTTTTTGATAAGAGTCATAATAACGGGCACAAGGTGATATCTCACTGTAGTTTTGACTTGCATTTCCCTGATGATTAGTGATGCTGAGCATCTTTTCATGTCTGTTGTCCATCTGTATGTCTTCTTTAGAATAAAGTCTACTCAAGACCTCTGTCCATTTTAATTGATTGCCCTTTTTCTATTATGTTTTATGGGTTATTTATATATTTTGATGTCAATTCCATCTCAGATAATCATTTACAAATATTTTATCCTATTCCATAGGTTGCCTTTTTGTTTTGTCAATGGTTTCCTTCACCATGTGAAAGTTTTTAGTTTGATGGAGTCCTATTTGTTACTTGTGCTTTTGTTATCCTTGCCTAAGGCTACATGTCCAAAACAAAAACAAAAGCAAAACAACATATTAAGACCAATGTCAAAAAGATTACCCTATTTGTTTTTCTTTTAGAAGAAAAGATTGCCTTTTCTTCTAGAACTTTGATAGTTTCAGATCTTGTATTTAAGTCTTTAATCAATTTAGAGTTTATATTTTTATGTGGCATAAGTTCAGTTAAGTTGTGCAGTCATATCCGACTCTTTGTGAACCCATGGACTGCAGTGCACTAGGCCTGTCTGTCCACCACCAACTCTCGGAGTTTGCTCAAACTCATGTCCATTGAGTTGGTGATGCCATTCAACCATCTCATCCTCTGTCATCTCCTTCTCCTCCCACCTTCGAATCATTCCCAGCATCAAGGTCTTTTCAAATGAGACAATTCTTCACATCAGGTGGCCAAATTATTGGAGTTTCAGCTTCAGCATCAGTCCTTCCAGTGAATATTCAGGACTGATTTCCTTCAGGATGGACTGGTTGGATCTCCTTGCTGTCCAAGGGACTCTCAAGAGTTTTCTCCAACACCACAGTTCAAAAGCATCAATTCTTCGGTCCTCAGCTTTCTTTACAGTCCAGCTGTCACATACATACATGCTGTTGCTGCTGCTGCTAAGTCGCTTCAGTCGTGTCCGACTCTGTGCGACCCCATAGACAGCAGCCCACCAGGCTTCCCCGTCCCTGGGATTCTCCAGGCAAGAACACTGGAGTGGGTTGCCATTTCCTTCTCCAATGCATGAAAGTGAAAAGTGAAAGTGAAGTCAGTCAGTCGTGTCCGACTCTAGCGACCCCATGACTACTGGAAAAACCATAGCTTTGACTAGACAGACCTTTGTTGGCAAAGTAATGTCTCTGCTTTTAATATGCTGTCTAGGTTGGTCATAACTTTACTTCCAAGGAGCAAGCATCTTTTAATTTCATGGCTGCAGTCACCATCAGCAGTGATTTTGGAGCCCAAGAAATAAAGTCTCTCACTGTTTCCATTGAACCCCCATCTATTTGCCATGAAGTGATGGGACCAGATGCCATGATTTTAGTTTTCTGAATGTTGAGTTTTAAGCCAAGTTTTTCACTCTCTTTCACTTTCATCAAGAAGATCTTTAGTTCTTCTATGCTTTCTGCCATAATGGTGGTGTCATCTGCCTATCTGAGGTTACTGATATTTATCCCAGAAATCTTGATTCCAGCTTGTGCTTCATCCAGCCCAGCATTTTTCATGATGTACTCTGCATATAGGTTAAATAAGCAGGATGACAATATACAGCCTTGATGTACTCCTTCCCCAATTTGGAACCAGTCTGTTGTTCCATGTCAAGTTCTAGCTATTACCTCCTGACCTGCATACAGATTTCTCAAGAGGCAGGTCAGGTGGTCTGGTATTCCCATCTCTTTCAGAATTTTCCACAATTTGTTGTGATCCACACAGTCAAAGGCTTTGGCATAGTCAATAAAGCAGAAGTAGGTGTTTTTCTGGAACTCTCATGCTTTTTCGATGATCCAACAGATGTTGGCAATTTGATATCAGTTCGTCTGCCTTTTTGAACCAGTTTGTACCAGTTTGAACCAGTTTGTACCAGTTTGAACATCTGGAAGTTCACAGTTCACATACTGTTGAAGCCTGGCTTGGAGAATTTTGAGCATTATTTTGCTAGTGTGTGAGATAAGTGCAATTGTGTGGTAGTTTGAGCATTCTTTGGCATTGCCTTTCTTTGGGATTAGAATAAAAACTGACCTTTTCCAGTCCTGTGGCCACAGGTTAGTTTTCCAAATTTCCTGGCATATTGATTGCATATGAGTGCATATGTTTTACAGCATCATATTTTAGGACTTAAAATAGTTCAGTGTGGTATAAGAAAGTGGTCCAATTTTGCATGTAGCTTTCCAGATTTCTTTATTGATTTCCTGTCTTGATGATCCATCCACTGATGTAAGTGAGGCATTAAAGCTCCCTATCATTATTGTATTGCCATCTATTTCTCTCTTTCTGTTAACATTCACCTTTTACTCAGTACCTGTTTATGTAGGTTGGAGAAGGGAATGGCAACCCACTCTAGTATTCTTGCCTGGAAAATCCCAAGGACAGAGGAGCCTGGTAGGCTGCATTCATGGGTTGCAAAGACTCAGGCAGGACTGAGTGATTTCACAGTGTATTTTTCAGTTCACTTGAAACTTTGGTTTGGTGTTTTCTGTCTCTTTGTTCTCACTGTGTTCATTTCCTGTGATTGGTAAGCATTTTTATGACTATTTCTTTGAACTTTTATCAAGTAGATTGTTTATCTCCATTTTGTTAAGGTAATTTTCAGGGGGTTTGCTTTGTGCTTTGGTTTGGGACACATTCCTCTGTCTCCTCATTTTGCCTATCTTACGTGTTTATCTATATGTCTTAGGTAAAAAGGATATCTACCTTAGTCTTAAAGAAGTGATCTTCTATAGGAGCTGTTCTGTGTGGCCTAGAAGCACTATCTCTTGTGGTCGCAAGGTGAGACACTTTATAGGTGTTCCTCATGTGAGCTGCATGCACCCACTAGCTGTGATACGGTTGTGGCTGCTCCATAGGAATAATGAGGTTCAGGGCACTCATTTGGCTCAATTGTGGTTTGACCACAGTGTGGGGAGAATCAGGAAAGTTGCTTGCCTGTTCCAGTTGTAGCTTGATCTCTGTATAGTGAGTCAGGGTTCGGAGCCCTTGTCCAGCCTGGGTAGAAGAGGAGCTAGAGGCTCTCAATAGGCCTTGTTGCAGCTGGATCTCTGTGTGGGCTGACCAAGGCTCAAGCCACTCACCAAGTGGCAGCTCAGTGTTATGCAGAGTGGATGGGATACAGGGTACTTGTTCAACCTTATCACAGTGTGTGATGGGCAGAGCATGTCCTCCAGTGCTGGCAGACTAAAGGGAGGGCACCACAAATTGTGCCCATCAGCTCTGTCACCATTAAGTTAGGATTAGATTACAAAAATGGCATCTGTCAATGCTTCTATCCCTGGATAAAGTCCCCACGGGTTCCTGCCTCTCCAGAAGCTGCTTTAAAATTAGTAATTGGGTCTCTATCATTTATTGTCTAGGTGTTTTTCAATCTGTTCTTTTTTGTCCTGAATCTAAGTAAGATTGAATTTTCATATGAGCCCTTTTAGAGTGGGATCTCCATTACTTACAGTTCTATCATTCACCTAGTCTTAATCTCCACTGATTTTCAAATCAGGCATTTTGGGAACTTGTCTTCTTATTGCCAGCTCCCAGGGTCAAGCCACCCTACATGAGGAACAATCCCTCCCATTATTCCTCAAGGGAGAGTTCTGTACTTGGCGATTCCTCCTAATTGTGGAGTCATCACACCTGGTGTGGTGTCCTAGATGAGGTCATGTCTCTGCCTCTCCTACCCTTTCCAGTATGCATCCTTTGATTTTTGCTATGGGAGTGCTGTTCTCAGGTTCTTTTAGAAAAAAAACTATTTCATATGGAGATGTAAATTTCTTGTGTTTGTGGGAGGAGGTAAGTTCAGGATGTTCCCATACTACCATGTTGAACTCTTCCCCTCTCCAGTTCTTTACAAGTGCCATTCCGTGTACCCAGAAACTGTTCTTATTGCTAACTGACCCCTGAGAGCTCAGTTATATCGTCATACCAAGCCAACACAATATTGTAAAGCAATTATCCGCTGATTAAAAATTAATAAAAGTCATACCAGCCAATCCCTGACATCCAAGATTAGCTTAAACCTTCCTGCTTAAAATTCCCCAAAAGCTGTACTTTCCCAAAAATTGTTATCTAAAAGTATTGAATATGTGGCCATGCACACAATGTGGATTATCTCATTTGATAACCAAAACAATGGTAGAGATATGAAAAGTGAAGCTAAATGTTAGTAAATTTCTCATACTAACAGTTGATATGGAATGGATCAAGTATTTAAATCTAGACAATTTGTTTAGATTAATATATCAGTTATAGTAAATTTCACACCTTAATTGACTATCTGTTCATTTAAAATAAAGAACAAAGCTGTGATGGCAAGAATCTGGTTTATCTTACTCATCATTGTACCACCAGTGCCTAAACTTGTAAAAGAATGGTTATAAACTGAGCCTTGAAGGATTGGAAGGAATTTACTAGGATTTGAGATAGAAAGGGATTTGGGAATCAATATGGTGGAATGACTGGCATTAGAGTGACTACAAGCAACAAAACCAATTGGAAGGCCGTACATAATTACCCAGGTGAAAGATGATAGAACATGAACTAGAACAGAAATCAGCAAACGTTTTCTGAAAAAGGGCCAGACAGTAAATATATAGGTTTGGGAACTACTCAATTCTGCCATTGTAGCACCAAAGCAACCTCAGATAAATACATTAACAAATGAACATGACTATGTTCCAGTAAAACTTAAATAAGCCAAATAGTTGGCAGGCTGGATACAGCCTGCAGCCAGCTGTTTGTTGACCCCTGAACTAGAATACTGGAAATACAATTGGAAGAGTCTTTTGTGTCTTGCAGTGGTAGTAGTGAGTGTGAACTAGAGAAACATTTCAAATGCAAAACTGACAGGATGTATTGACTGACTATAGAGCTTGGAAAAGGAAGTGTTGAAGAAAATCTTGATTTCCCTGCCACAGGAAATGAAGGGTTTCAAGGAAGATAAACTAGTGTAATGGTAAAGAGTGACAATAATAACAATTCAAGATCCAAATAAGAAGTTTCAGATGGAGAAGAACATCCAGTAATAGCCAAAGCTCAGAATAAGAATGAAAGACCAATAGACAGATGGGGAATTCCTAGATATAGTCTTATAAATCCATTGCAGGGTCACATTATTACAAACCCCTATCCTTATACTTGGCTACTTAGTTCTATGGGCATTTGTTTTGTTTTTGATGATTCATAGTTTCTCTCTGTTCTTATCAAGAGGGACACAGGCTGAACTGTTTATGCAGTAAGCCCCATAGTCCAGTGAGTAGCTTAATTCACTATGAAAATTTTCAAGGAGGTACTTTTTAAGATGTTTTGGAAATTTAGTGCTTAATGTAAAATCTTTGAATCCTCAACTGACTTACAAATGAAGAAGGAAAGTAATTTCTACAGATGAGATTTGGTTTCCCTGCCTTGAGGTTTGCTACTTGTACAATGGAAAGATTATGCACTGAATTGTATGCCAAAAGATGAATTCCTCTGCTTCATTCAAAGAAAGTTTTAGAAAGAACACGAAAGGTGAATATTGGGTGAATGCTCGGTGATTTTAATTTAAAGTTACACCCCTTTCCATTACAGAAATATTCTTTTAGAGATTTTTCTATGCTACAAAACCTCATTTAACACTAGGAATTTAAGTACTAGGTGGACTTAAAGATAGTATTAATGACTAAGACTTGTTATGAGTTATATTCAAATTAATAGTCTATATCAATATTCACATTTTCCTCTCTGAATTTTTAAAAAGGCATTTGAAGGAACCAAGCAATCTAAGGAGTTTGCACAAATGACTTCCCTTCTTGCAAGACGTAGCAAGATGTAGTGATTTCTCTGAGCACAGAGGAATTAAACTTATTAAAGTGAAGGAGGAATCTTTGCCAATAAATGCTTCACCAGGATTCATAAACTGGCTTGGGAACGAAGGAATAGAACATAAGAATCTAGCTACATGTCATTAGCCTTTCTGCCCTTGAAAAAACATGAGTCATACACGCACATAACTCATGTGAACTCTTGAGTTGCAACAAATTCTGAAATCTTGAAAGTGTCAATAAGTGAGTAGTAGGAGAAAGAGAGGATTGGGGAACCAAAAGAGGCTGAAGGGCTGTGTCCCCCATAGGCTGCATTCCAGCTGATAGTGTGGGGGAGATCTTAACCAAGATGCACAGTGGATCAGATCTGGCCCTCAGAGAAAAAAGTTAGCAATTTCAAGATCACATACCAAAAAGTCAGGTGCAGGGAAGAACATACACAGGGTTGGTAGACAGTCTGGAGACCCAACCAGCAGAGAGAATAAGCATCATCACAAATATGAGCTGGCTAAGGCTAAATACTGATGAATTAATATGTGCTCATGATCCACTCTATATACATCAGGACTCAGTTGTGTCCAACTCTTGTACACCACATGGACTGCAGAACACCAGCTTTCCTGTGCATCACCAATTCCCGGAACTTGCTCAAACTCATGTCCATTGAGTCAGGGATGCCATCCAAGCATCTCATCCTCTGTCATCAACTTCTCCTCCTGCCTTCTATCTTTCCCAGCATCAGGGTCTTTTCAAATGAGTTGGTTCTTCACATCAGGCGGCCAAAGTATTGAAGTTTTAGCTTTAGCATCAGTCCTTCCAATGAATATTCATGACTGATTTCCTTTAGGATTGACTGGATGGATCTCCTTGCAGTCCAAGGGACTCTCAAAAGTTTTATCTAACACCAAGGTTCAAAAGCATCAATTCTTCAGTGCTCAACCTTCTTTATAGTGCAACTCTCACATCCGTACATGAATACTGGAACAAACATAGCTTTGACTAGAAGGACAAAAGTAATGTTCTTGGCAAAGTAATGTCTCTGCTTTTTAATATACTGTCTAGGTTGGTAATAGCTTTTCTTCTGAGGCGCAAGTGTCTTTTATTTTCATGGCTGCAGCCACCATCTGCAGTAATTTTGCAGCCTCCCAAAAGAAAGTTAGCCACTGTTTCCACTGTTTCCCATCTATTTGTCATGAAGTGATGGGACCAAACTAAGATCTACCATGATCTTAGTTTTCTGAATATTGAGCTTTAAGCCAACTTTTTCACTTGCCTCTTTCATTTTCATCAAGAGGCTCTTTAGTTCTTCAGATCAGATCAGTCACTCAGTCGTGTCCGACTCTTTGCGACCCCATGAACTGCAGCACGCCAGGCCTCCCTGTCCATCACCAACACCCAGAGATCACTCAGACTCACATCCATCGAGTCAGTGATGCCATCCAGCCATCTCATCCTCTGTTGTCCCCTTCTCCTCCTGCCCCCAATCCCTCCCAGCATCAGCGTCTTCTCCAATGAGTCAACTCTTCTCATGAGGTGGCCAAAATACTGGAGTTTCAGCTTTAGCATCATTCCTTCTAAAGAAATCCCAGGGCTGATCTCCTTCAGAATGGACTGGTTGGATCTCCTTGCAGTCCAAGGGACTCTCAAGAGTCTTCTCCAACACCACAGTTCAAAAGCATCAATTCTTCGGTGCTCAGCCTTCTTCACAGTCCAGGTCTCATATCCATACATGACCACAGGAAAGACCACAGCCTTGACTAGGCGAACCTTTGTTGGCAAAGTAATGTCTCTGCTTTTGAATATGCTATCTAGGTTGGTCATAACTTTCCTTCAAAGGAGTAAGCGTCTTCTAATTTCATGGCTGCAGTCACCATCTGCAGTGATTTTGGAGCCCAGAAAAACAAAGTCTGACACTGTTTCCACTGTTTCTCCATCTATTTCCCATGTAGTGATGGGACCAGATGCCATGATCCTCGTTTTCTGAATGTTGAGCTTTAAGCCAACCTTTTCACTCTCCACTTTCACTCTCATCAAGAGGCTTTTTAGTTCCTCTTCACTTTCTGCCATAAGGGTGGTGTCATCTGCATATCTGAGGTGATTGATATTTCTCCCAGCAATCTAGATTCCAACTTGTGTTTCTTCCAGTCCAGCGTTTCTCATGATGTACACTGCATATAAGTTAAATAAACAGGGTGACAATATACAGCCTTGATGTACTCATTTTCCTATTTGGAACCAGTCTGTTCTTCAATGTTCAGTTCTAACTGTTGCTTCCTGACTTGCATACAGATTTCTCAAGAGGCAGATCAGGTGGTCCATATTCCCATCTCTCTCAGAATTTTCCACAGTTTATTGTGATCCACACAGTAAAAGGCTTTGGATAGTCAATAAAGCAGAAATAGATGTTTTTCTGAAACTCTCTTGCTTTTTCAATGATCCAGCAGATGTTGGCAATTTGATCTCTGGTTCCTCTGCCTTTTCTAAAACCAGCTTGAACATCAGGAAGTTCATGGTTCACATATTGCTGAAGCCTGGCTTGGAGAATTTTGAGCATTACTTTACTAGCGTGTGAGATGAGTGCAATTGTGCGGTAGTTTGAGCACTCTTTGGCATTGCCTTTCTTTAGGATTGGGATGAAAACTGACCTTTTCCAATCTTGTGGCCACTGCTGAGTTTTCCAAATTTGCTGGCATATTGAGTGCAGCACTTTCACAGCATCATCTTTCAGGATTTGGAATAGCTCCACTGGAATTCCGTCACCTCCACTAGCTTTGTTCCTAGTGATACTTTCTAAGGCCCACTTGACTTCACATTCCAGGATGTCTGGCTCTAGGTCAGTGATCACACCATCATGATTATCTGGGTCGTGAAGCTCTTTTTTGTACAGTTCTTCTGTGTATTCTTGCCACCTCTTCTTAATATCTTCTGCTTCCGTTAGGTCCATACCATTTCTGTCCTTTATCGAGCCCATTTTTGCATGAAATGTTCCTTTGGTATCTCTGATTTTCTTGAATAGATCCCTAGTCTTTCCCATTCTGTTGTTTTCCTCTATTTCTTTGCATTGATCGCTGAAGAAGGCTTTCTTATAGCTCCTTGCTATTCTTTGGAACTCTGCATTCAGATATTTATATCTTTCCTTTTCTCCTTTGCTTTTCCCTTCTCTTCTTTTCACAGCTATTTGTAAGGCCTCCCCAGACAGCCATTTTTCTTTTTTGCATTTCTTTTCCATGGGGATGGTCTTGATCCCTGTCTCCTGTACAATGTCACAAACCTCATTCCATAGTTCATCAGGCACTCTATCAGATCTAGGCCCTTAAATCTATTTCTCACTTCCACTGTATAATCATAAGGGATTTGATTTAGGTCATACCTGAATGGTCTAGTGGTTTTCCCTACTTTCTTCAATTTAAGTCTGAATTTGGCAATAAGGAGTTCATGGTCTGAGCCACAGTCAGCTCCTGGTCTTGTTTTTGCTGATTGTATAGAGCTTCTCCATCTTTGGCTGCAAAGAATATAATCAATCTGATTTCGGTGTTGACCATCTGGTGATGTCCATGTATAGAGTCTTCTCTTGTGTTGTTGGAAGAAGGTATTTGCTATGACTAGTGCATTTTCTTGGCAAAACTCTGTTAGTCTTTGCCCTGCTTCATTCCGTATTCCAAGGCCAAATTTGCCTGTTACTCCAGGTGTTTCTTGACTTCCTACTTTTGCATTCCAGTCCCCTATAATGAAAAGGACATCTTTTTTGGGTGTTAGTTCTAAAAGGTCTTGTAGGTCTTCATAGAACCATTCAACTTCAGCTTCTTCAGCGTTACTGGTTGGGGCATAGACTTGGATTACTGTGACATTGAATGGTTTGCCTTGGAAACGAACAGAGATCATTCTGTCATTTTTGAGATTGCATCCAAGTACTGCATTTCAGACCCTTTTGTTGACCATGATGGCCACTCCATTTCTTCTGAGGGATTCCTGCCCACAGTAGTAGATATAATGGTCCTCTGAGTTAAATTCACCCATTCCAGTCCATTTTAGTTCTCTGATTCCTAGAATGTCAACATTCACTCTTGCCATCTCTTGTTTGACCACTTCCAATTTGCCTTGATTCATGGACCTGACATTCCAGGTTCCTATGCAATATTGCTCTTTACAGCATCGGACTTTGCTTCTATCACCAGACACATCTACAGCTGGGTATTCTTTTTGCTTTGGTTCCATCCCTTCATTCTTTCAGGAGTTATTTTTCCACTGATCTCCAGTAGCATATTGGGTCCCTACTGACCTGGGGAGTTTCTCTTTCAGTATCCTATCATTTTGCATTTTCATACTGTTCATGGGGTTCTCAAGGCAAGAATACTGAAGTGGTTTGCCATTCCCTTCTCCAGCAGACCACACCCTGTCAGATCTCTCCACCATGACCCGCCCATCCTTGGTTGCCCCACGGGCATGGCTTAATTTCATTGAGTTAGACAAGGCTGTGGTCCTGGTGTGATTAGATTGACTAGTTTTCTATGAGTATGGTTTCGGTGTGTATTTGCCCTCTGATGCCCTCTTGCAAGACCTACTGTCTTACTTGGGTTTCTCTTACCTTGGGCGTGGAGTATCTCTTCCTGGCTGCTCCAGCAAAGCACAGCCATCGCACCTTTAGTTCTTCACTTTCTGCCAAAAATTTGGTGTCATCTGCATATCTGAAGTTATTGCTATTTCTCCCAGCAATCTTGATTCCACCTTATTTTTCATCCAACCTGGCATTTGTCATGATGTATCTGCATATACGTTAAATAAGCAGGGTGACAATATACAGCCTTGCCATACTCCTTTCCCAATTTGGAACCAGTCTGTTGTTCCATGTCCGTTTCTAACTGTTGCTTCTTGACCTACATACAGATGTCTCAGGTTGCAGATATGGTGGTCTTCTATTTGCATCTTTTTAAGAATTTTCCACAATTTGTTGTGATCTACACAGTCAAAGGCTTTAGTATAGTCAGTGAAGCAGAAGTAGATATTTTTCCATAATTCCCTTACTTTTTCTATCATCCAGTGGATGTTGGCAATTTGATCTCTGGTTCCTCTGCATTTTCTAAATCCAGCTTGAAGATCTGGAAGTTCATGGTTCATGTACTGTTGAAGCCTGGCTTGTAGAATTTTTAGCATTATTTGTAGAAATTTTATTTATTTATTTTTATTTTATTTTATTTAACCTTACAATATTTGTAGAAATTTTAGCATTACTTTGCTAGCATGTGAAAGTGAAAGTCACTCAGTCATGTCCAACTCTTTGAGATCCCATGGACTATACAGTCCACGGAATTCTCCAGGCCAGAATACTGGAGTGAGTAGCCTTTCCCTTCTACAGAGGATCTTTCCAACCCAGGGATTGAACCCAGGTCTCCCACATCGCAGGCAAATTCTTTACCAACTGAGCCACAAGGGAAGTGTATGAGATGAGTGCACTTGTGTGGTAGTTTAAGCATTCTTTGGCATTGCCTTTCTTTGTGATTAGGATGAAAACTGACCTTTTCCAGTCCTCTGGCCACTGGTGAGTTTTCCAAATTTGCTGGCATATTGAGTGCAGCACTTTCACAGCATCATCTTTTAGGATTTGAAAAAGCTCAACTGGAATTCCATCACTTCTACTAGCTTTGTTCGTAGTGATGCTTCCTAAGGCCCACTTGACTTCACATTCCAGGGCATCTGGTTCTAGGTGAGTGATCACACCATCATGGTTATCTGGGTCATGAAGATCTTTTTTTGTGTAGTTCTTCTGTGTACTCTTGCTACCTCTTCTTAATATCTTCTGCTTCTTTTAGGTCATACCATTTCTGCCCTTTACTGTGTCCATCTTTGCCTGAAATATTCCCTTGGTATCTCTAATTTTTCTTGAAGAGATCTCAAGAAAAGGGAAATCTGAGATCTCAAGAAAAGGGGAGGTCCTGAGGCCAGGGAGAAGGATTACATGATGGTTGTTGATGAATAAGGGGAACAATGATGGACTTGTGAAGGAAGATGAATCCTGGAGTCAGGAGCTCCTGTACCAAGTAGAAGAATAAAGATGATAATTGAAAACTCAGTTGGGAAAGAATCTGCCTGCAATACAGGAGACCCCAGTTCAATTCCTGGGTTGGGAAGATCTGCTGGAGAAGGGAAAGGCTACCCACTCCAGTATTCTTGGGCTTCTCTTGTGGCTCAGCTGGCAAAGAATCCACCTGCAATCTGGGAGACCTGAGTTGGATCCCTGGGTTGGGAAGATCCCCTGGAGAAAGGAAAAGTTAACCACTCCAGTATTCTGGCCTGGAGAATTATAGTGCACAAGGTCACAAAGAGTCAGGCATGACTGAGTGACTTTCACTTCACTGTAGGAAATGGCTAAGGGGGGTGTTGCATGAATAAAGCAAGAGACAAGTGGTGGAGTGAGGATATTTGGATGATCTTGGAAATGAAATAAGAACACTATATAAAAGTTGAGCTGTTTCTTTTTAGCAAAGATTTACTTACAGACCAGGCATTTTACACCATATACATAATGCTCATTAAAAATGTTACATCAGGGATTTCCCTGATAGTCCAGTGGTTAAGACTCTGCACTTCCAAGTAGGGGTCTTGGGTTCAATCCCAGGTCAGGGAACTAATATCCCACATGCCACATGGAGTAGCCACAAAAAGAAAAAGATGTTGCATTAGTCCAGGCACTAAGTTTGGAAGGTGTGTGTTAGTTCATCTGGCAGGAAAAGGGAGTCCAGGCAGCCTGAATATCACATGTACCATATGCGTCCCCAGCTAAAGATGAGTGTGTCATAACTAGAAAATAGCAAGTATTCTGACAGAGCCTTGATTTGTGGACATGGGGCTCTAGACAGGTTGGAAAGATAAGCATTAACCATGTTATGCTAAAAGACTTGTGTAATATATTACGTAGGGTTCTACTGTATTGTATGTTTGCTCCCAGTCAGGAAATGTCATCCCCCAGCATTGTGAGGTCAGGAAACACTCTGGAAGAATAGTTAGGAGGCTGTTACAAAACCCCATTGAGCTAGGAGTACATGAAAAAGGGAGAAACAAGAACATTTCAATTATAGAACTTATCAAAATGCTTTTTTTTTTAAAAAAAAAATTAAGACTTCCTATTTAATCCTGACAACAACACAGCACAATAGATACACAATTGGATTTTGAAGAACTCGGGGGCTAGGGACATCAACCCTCAGTGCTAGAAATCCCTGCTATAACTTATGGTCAGCCCTGTATGTACATGCTTCCCCCACATCTGTAGTTTCCATCTACAGATTTAACCAATCTCAGATTGTGTAGGACTCTAGTATTTACTATTGAAAAAATTCCACAAATAAGTGGACCCATGCAGTTCAAACCTAAGTTGTTCAAAGATCAACTGTATATTAACAACAGCTCATATTTATTGAGCCACTATCATACCGGGCACCAAATCTTAGGGATATGTTTGAACACATTGATTAAGAGCTTTCACTGCTTACTAGCTATACGACCTTGGGAAATGAATCTGCCTGTGCCTCAGTTTTCTCATCTGTAAAAACAGGGAGTTTTGCAGTGTTTTTGTGAAGACTAGTAAAATATAATGTACTTAGAATTATTCCTTGCAGGGCTTCCCAGGTGGTAAAGAATCCACCTGCTAATGCAGGAGACCCAAGAGATACAGATTCGATCCCTAGGTCAGGGAAGATCCCCTGGAGTAGGAAATGGCAACCCACTCCAGTATTCTTGTCTGGAAAATTCCATGGGCACAAGAGCCTGGTGGGCTACAGTCCAGGGGGTCACAAAGAGTGAGGCACGACTGAGTACAACATCTACGAGAAAACAGTAAGCAACCAAAAAATATTAGCTATCATTATATTTAAATTTCACAGTGCTTTTATTACTCAGTATGTGCCATGGCACTGAAGAGGAAACAGAATCTCAGTGAGAAATTAAATAACTTGTCAATCAGAATTAGGCTCTTTTGATTCCTGATCTTACACAGGAGAGAAGAATCACATGGCTTCCAATCCTCACAACTGTAAATTTCATCATGATACACAAGAAACTGTGACTGAGGTAGATGCCATCATCCAAAGTGTATCCATTAGTGGCTTCTATGAAAGGTCTTTCTGAGCCAAATAAGGATCTCTTTTCTTATCTAATTTATTGTGCCGCTTCTCGGAATTCTTTTACAGCATTTCTATCTTCCCTGACATTTAATTTGCAATCCCAGGAAACCAGAAACTTTCACATATGCAGTTGCCTAGGCTTCCAAAGCAGGGGGATACTCCCTTAACTAGGCAACAGATATTTCCAGCAGAAATCTCAAGTCAGTTAACGTGGTAACGTACAGTGGGTGTTCAGTTATGTTTGCAATGAGTCAGCCACATTTCTCTGCCCAGAGCTTCTCAGGGTTGATAGTGCCATGTAAACAGAAAAATCAAGGTTGACCTTAATTATGATAAAGACACGGTCTTGCTGCACATCCTATTAAAACTATTGTTAGTCTAATGGTATTGTCTATATGATTTTAATCATACTAGTAAAGCTACCTTTATAGGTTGGTTACTTACCATGCCATACAGGTAAGGCTCAAAGAGGTCTGCTAATTTGTCCAAGGTCACATAGCTGGTATATTGGTGTGTTTTGTTTTTTTTTTTTTTTTTTTTTAATGGCTGCTATCACAATGGACCATGAATTTAGTACCTTAAAACAACACTAGTTTATTTTCTTATAGTTCTGGGGACGAGAAATCCAAGTCTCACAGGGCTAAAATGAAGAAGTCAACAGAATTGTTGCATTTCTTTCTAGAAGCTGTAGAAACCCATTTCTTTGCCTTTTCTACCTTTTTGAGACTGCCTACATACCCAGGTTCACGGCCCCACACCTTATCCTTCAAAACCAACAATCTTGTCATTCTGACCTCTGCTTTCATGGTCACATCAATTTCTCTGCTTTCTACTTACATCTTATAATTGGAAGGACCCTTACGATTACACTGGTCTGGCCTGGCTAATCTGGGATAACGTCCTTTTTTAAAGATCAGCCAATTAGCAACCATAAGCCCACCTGCAACTTAAATCTCCTTTGCCATGTAATTTAACACAGTCCAGGTTCTGGGCATTAGCATATGCATATCTTTGAAGAGTCATTATTCTGCCAATCAGAGCTAATACAACTGGGAAAGCCAGGATTGGAATCTAAATATATCTGATTCTGAAGGCTATGTTCTTAACCATCACACTGTATCAAACTACTGCAAAAACATCAAGTCCTCATCTTCAAAAGGAAGTAACTGAGAATGGGTCTCATGGTTTTCTGAGATTTGCTCCCCAAGCAACTTAATGATTAATATTTATGTTGTTAATCTGAAACTCTGTGATCTTATTTGAGCACAACAACGGGCAGAATAAAGTAGGCAGCAAAAGGGCTATTATTAGCCCCATTTCAGGTAATAGGACCAGAGAAAATAAGTGTCATGAGCAGAGTTTCACTTTAAATAAATGACTGAGCCACCTCAAACTCTGAGGTTTTGATCTGGACACTTTAAATGCCTTCTCCTAATTGCTGCTGCTGCTGCTGCTGCTGCTAAGTCCCTTCAGTCGTGTCTGACTCTGTGCAACCCCATAGATGGAAGCCCACCAGGTTCCCCCGTACCTAGGATTCTCCAAGCAAGAACACTAGAGTGGGTTGCCATTTCCTTCTCCAATGCAGGAAAGTGAAAAGTGAAAGTGAAGTCGCTCAGTTGTGTCTGGCTCTTAGCGACCCCATGGACTACAGCCTACCAGCCTCCTCCATCCATGGGATTTTCCAGGCAAGAGTACTGGAGTGGGGTGCCATTGCCTTCTCCACTCCTCCTAATTAGGTGATATCAAAAGAACTCCAGTTTTAAAAAATCATTTACAGCTGGACTCAATTTGAACTCCTCCACATTCTGGCTGCATGGCACTTAGGTCCCTCAACCCCTTTGAGTCTTTGTTTCTTCATCTGTAAACGGAAAATAAGAACACCTGGTCTGAACGCTTGTTAGGTAAAAGAGTGATAACGACAGAAGTAGCCTAGCACACAATAGGTGTATAATAGTAGTACCCATTTATTACTGCATGAAAAATCAGTTGACTTCACAATTATTCTATGGAATAATATCATACTGTTCAGAGAGTTTTTGGTAAATATGCAACTAGAGCCAGCTTCCTCAGAATAAATAGGCAAAATTCCCTATTCCATGACAAGAATTTGTTCTTCCAGAGAGGAGCATCCTCATTTTATGACTTTCTAGGATTCATCTGGATGGAGGTAGAATTTGGGCTACAGGTAATCAGCAAGACACTTCAAAACTCTATTAGAATCTCTAGGACTTTCATTTTGTTGGTAGTGTTTTATTCATTTTTTATTAGTATTCTAATAAAGAATGCTCCATGGTCTCTGTATTCTCCATGGTCCAGAACCACAGATTGGAAATAAAATGGTTCTATCTGGAGGATGCTTTCCTTGAGTGTCTTGCTCTAAACTCTAAAGAGGGACTTTTCATCAAGGCTAACCAGTACAGAGATGCTCATGGAGGAAAAAATGAAAGCAGCAAGAAATTATAAGTACATAAGCCTCACTGGAAACCGCACGTCAATTCCCCAGGCCAACAGCCAATTCTTTACCTATCAAAATCCAACATATCCTTGGTCACTCAGTTTAGGAATCTCTCCACATTTGCCTGCACAACTAATGCTCCTTCCTCTTTACTTACAACACATTGTTCAGCTATTTGATTTCTATGTCTTATGGTAGGAATTATAATCTATGTAACTCTCCCAGTATTTTAGTGACTACTATCTATCCAACTCCCCATTTCCAAGGTCTGAGTACAGAAAGCTTTACTAAGTGTCCCATGAGGTAAATCTACATATCTACATGTTTAAAGGTGCTGGTAATATCAAAGAGTCAAAGGCTATCTGCAAGCTGCATGATTTCCAGTCAATGCTCATTCAAGGAGCATCTACTGAGCACTTATTTAGCACCTGGTCCCTTGAGGAATGAAAGACAAGTGTATGTTCTGTTCTCAGAGAACTTGCACTGTGATAGAAGAGGGAGATAAAAAGACTGCTTTAAGTCACTGAGTAAGAGCACAGGGGGTCATGAGAATACATAGGAGAGGATGTACCCTGGACTAAGCGATCTCTTACGGAAAACTGTTTTGGTCCTGGTTTTAGTTTCTCACTTAAAATAAGAGAGTTGGAATAAGCCCAAGGGGGCTGACTGTCAGGCCATAGGTATGTCTAGCCTACATATGTGAGATCCACCTACTGCATTGGCCTGCATAGAGGTTTCTTTTTCCTAAACAAATATCAGAAGTGTTGGCAACGTGGTCTCTGTTTTTCCACTGACAATGATCTGCTGAACTGAGATGTGGATGTCATCTGCATCTTCATGCTCTTCAGTCCCTCTAGGCCCTGCCACCTGCTATGAACTCTCTTATATGGGTACCAAGTATCTTTTGCCAATTTTCATCAGGCAATAGGTCACCCCCTTCACAAACTTTAGGATTAGCTGGTATATAATGTACCTCCCAATTTGAATAATCTGGCTTTCTGTTTACTTAAACCTTTGAATAAATTATTAACCCAACCTTAATACTTGAATCAGGAGTATAGAGATCAATTAAGACATAGCTCATCTCGCACGCTAGTAAAGTAATGCTCAAAATCCTCCAAGCCAGGCTTCAGCAATATGTGAACCGTGAACTTCCTGATGTTCAAGCTGGATTTAGAAAAGGCAGAAGAACCAGAGATCAAATTGCCAACATCCGCTGGATTATCAAAAAAGCAAGAGAGTTCCAGAAAAACATCTATTTCTGCTTTATTGACTATGCCAAAGCCTTTGACTGTGTGCTGCTGCTGCTAAGTCGCTTCAGTCGTGTCCAACTCTGTGCGACCCCATAGAAGGAAGCCCACCAGGCTCCCCCGTCCCTGGGATTCTCCAGGCAAGAACACTGGAGTGGGTTGCCATTTCTTTCCCCAGTACATGAAAGGGAAAAGTAAAAGTGAAGTCGCTCAGTCGTGTCCGACTCTTAGCGACCCCATGGACTGGAGCCTACCAGGATCCTCCGTCCATGGGATTTTCCAGGCAAAAGTACTGGGGTGGGGTGCCATTGACTGTGTAGATCACAATAAACTCTGGAAAATTCTGAGAGAGATGGGAATACCAGACCACCTGATCTGCCTCTTGAGAAATCTGTATGCAGGTCAGGAAGCAACAGTTAGAACTGGTCATGGAACAACAGACTGGTTCCAAATAGGAAAAGGAGTACATCAAGGCTGTATATTGTCACCATGTTTATTTAACTTATATGCAGAGTACATCATGAGAAATGCTGGACTGGAAGAAACACAAGCTGGAATCAAGGTTGCCGGGAGAAATATCAATAATCTCAGATATGCAGATGACACCACCCTTATGGCAGAAAGTGAAGAGGAACTAAAAAGCCTCTTGATGAAAGTGAAAGTGGAGAGTGAAAAGGTTGGCTTAAAGCTCAACATTCAGAAAACGAAGATCATGGCATCTGGTCCCATCACTACATGGGAAATAGATGGAGAAACAGTCGAAACAGTGTCAGACTTTATTTTTCTGGGATCCAAAATCACTGCAGATGGTGACTGCAGCCATGAAATTAAAAGACGCTTACTCCTTGGAAGGAAGGTTATGGCCAACCTAGATAGCATATTCAAAAGCAGAGACATCACTTTGCCAACAAAGGTTTGCCTAGTCAAGGCTATGGTCTTTCCTGTGGTCATGTATGGATGTGAGAGCTGGACTGTGAAGAAGGCTGAGCGCCGAAGAATAGATGCTTTTGAACTGTGGTGTTGGAGAAGACTCTTGAGAGTCCCTTGGACTGCAAGGAGATCCAACCAGTCCATTCTGAAGGAGATCAGCCCTGGGATTTCTTTGGAAGGAATGATGCTAAAGCTGAAACTCCAGTATTTTGGCCACCTCATGCGAAGAGTTGACTCATTGGAGAAGACTCTGATGCTGGGAGGGATTGAGGGCAGGAGGAGAAGGGGACGACAGAGGATGAGATGGCTGGATGGCATCACTGACTCGATGAATGTGAGTCTGAGTGACCTCCGAGAGCTGGTGATGGATAGGGAGGCCTGGCGTGCTTCGGTTCATGGGGTCGCAAAGAGTCGGACACGACTGAGCGACTGATCTGATCTGATCTTGCCTTCAACAGAGGAATTAAGGAGAAACCAACTGTAGCAAATGATTGAAACAGAGTGTGACATGTGCCAATAGAAAGGGAGGCATGAAACAAGAGAGAAAGCACAAATTCTTCTGAGAGACAGACAAATTTTACAGCAGAACTTCATCAGGAAAACAGCAAGGGGGAGGAGATTTATCAGTGGACTGCATGTATTTGGGCATACTGTAGGTTTAAAGTAGCTGGTTACAGAACAGATTAGAATTAGCTAAATTCTGAGATGAGCATGTAAAAAGACAAAGAGGTGAGTGATAAAGACTTTCTATTCTAGGAGCCCAAATTACTTAAGCAGAGTTGTGTATAGAATTCACACTGTGAAGAAATAAGATATGAGGCTGAGAAGGCAGAAAACAATTCAGTAATGTGGGATCTTGTGTGTCATGCTGATGAGTTTTAATTTATTCTGAAGATAATAAGTTACCACAATAAGGGATTAAGTAGAGAGTCCATGAATAGATCTGTGGGGTTTGGTGAAAGATTATCCTGTCAGGAGAGTGGGTGGTCAACTGGAGGGAAACATGCTATTAATGCAGAAATGAGTTATCAGGCCATTGTGATAACACTGGCAAAACAAGATATATCAGTTAGGATCCCTAGTCAAATTTAGCTAATCAACATGTAAACTTATTGGCTCGTGTAATGAAAATAGTAGCATGGGCTTCAGGTATGGCTTAATGCAGGGTCCCCAGATCCATTTTTCTGCTCTTCCCTTGGCTATGCTTCATTCTCTGGCTGGCTTCCCTCACAGTGGTAAATTAATCCAGGTTAATATCATCAGTACAATATCCCAGAAGTAATCTCCTTGCATCTCTTTGGCAAAATGAATTACATGCTCTTGATTCAATCTTTTGTCTCAGAATGTGAAAAGCTAGGTTCTTGATCCAATTACTAGGGTAAGATGTGTATATATATGTGTGTGTGTGTGTGTGTGTGTGTGTGTGTGTGTGAAAAAGTGAAGTCGCTCAGTCATGTCCAACTCTTCGTGACCCCATGGACTATAGCCCACCAGGCTCTTCCATCCATGGAATTCTCCAGGCAAGAGTACTGGAGTGGGTTGCCATTTCCTTCTCCAGGGGATCTTCCCAACCCAGGGATCGAATCCGGGTCTCCCACATTGTAGGCAGACATTTAACCATCTGAGCCACCAGGGAAATCCATATATATATATATATTTACCACTGGATTGGCCAAATGTATCCCTGAATCTGGGGATTGGAATAGTTTCCCCTGAATTTCCCATATAGAGATGAACTGTACATAAATGCACAAGATTTAGATCACTACTAGGAAGAGAAAAGTAGTGCTTAGGATGCAGTCATCAAATCCTAGGATGATGATGACCTGAGATGTGTCAGGAGCGAAGTAAAGGAGAGGATAGAGAAATGTCAAAGAGATGGAAGGATCAAGATTCAGCCATTGATTGAATGTGGAAGGCAAAGAAAGGGAATTGAGAAAGAATGTTCACCTTTCAGACACAGATAACTAGAGTACCTGGAGGATAAGCATATTTTGAAGTAAAGATAGTGAGTTGACTTTTGATCATGTTAGTTGGCCCTGACTCAACTATTCAAGTGATGTCTACAGATTAGTTGGATGGTTAATACTGACTCACAGGGAATGGGACAAGAAATAAAGATTAAGAGCATGACAGGATCATAAACGGAATTCACCAGTGACAGGGTTACGTGAGAAAAGCAACTTCTGGACATGTTACGATAAAATTGTTTTTAAGAGACATGATACCTGCTGCTGCTGCTGCTGCTAAGTCGCTTCAGTCGTGTCCGACTCTGTGCAACTCCAAAGACGGCAGCCCACCAGGCTCCCCCATCCCTGGGATTCTCCAGGCAAGAACCCTGGAGTGGGTTGCCATTTCCTTCTCCAATGCAGGAAAGTGAAAAGTAAAAGTGAAGTCATTCAGTTGTGTCCAACTCCCTAGCGACCCCATGGACTACAGCCTACCGGGCTCCTCCATCCATGGGATTTTCCAGGCAAGAGTAGTGGAGTGGGTTGCCATTGTCTTCTCCAGACATGATAGCTACAAGAGGGCAAATCTCACCTCAGAGATAATAGAGATCCTATTAACCTCTGAGAATAATCTCTCCATCTTCAGACCAAGGAGTTCCAGCTGAGTGACTGAGGGAGTTGATAAGCAACTTTGTCACCTCCTTTTAGTGTTTCTTCAAATGAGCCAAAATGTACTGTAGCTGCCATTGATGTCTGCCCTCTGGGAGTTTACAATGTTAGACAAGTGTTCAGTGTATTTAGGATATGAACTGTGTCTGAAAATATGTCCTCAACATAGAAGCAATGGATTTCTAGTGTCCAGAAATATTATAGGGCTGACTGGAATTTGACTCATATTTGATAATATGTAGCTTGTCAGGATATTAAATATTAGAGGTAGCTCATCACTGAAGATTAATGAAGTCACCAGAATCATTTAGAAAGCAATTGAGTGACTAATTTTAATTAGAAATTTGATTGCTACTATTGAAATGAAACAAAAGGAACTTATACCCCTCACCCATAAATGTTTTTCCCATCGGAACAACAATTACTATGTCAATCTTTAGTTCATTAGTGAGTCTTTGCCAAGATTAGATGATTTCCAAAGAATAGATTATTATTTTAAGCACAGAATACAAGGTAGCAGGACTTCAATCAAGAAAATTTCTGGAGTCAGAAAGACAGGATAAAAAAAAATGACATTTTATGAACCTGAGGTAATCTAGTGAAAGAAAAAGTATATAAAGATATAGCATTAATTGTCCTCCCAGGAAATAAGATTTTTTCAATAAATATAATTACAGGTATGATACTAAGAGGTTGGGATGTTTTCCTCAGGTTGGCAAGGAGTCAAGGAAGAAATCCACTTAAAAACAAAGACGTATGAAAACATGAAAATGTTTACCATGAAATTTCCTAATTAGGTAAGATGTTGATTAGCATGTGTTTTTAGAAATGAGAGACCAGAGAATAGAAAATGTCATTTGTCAGATCTTATTCTCACATGGAGATGGAGAGACAGAAAAGGAGAGTAAGAGGGAAGAAGGGATAAGAGACACACACACACACATGGAAAATAGGCATTTTCCTTATCAAACTGTCAAACTCTAGAATAATAACCATTCTGTGGGCTCTCCCTGGACTGTAACATTTATAGTTACAAGTCCAACTATAATCTGTTTATCTCTAATTTGGCTTCCCATGCATCTTAGGACTTGATGAGGGTAGAAAACGGAAGAGTCATGACTGAAAGCCTAACAAAATCAAAATATAATTTTATATATTAATACTTTGCACATAATTCAAACAATTCTTTGCACAATACCTTCCTCCCAAGAAACCTGTGTGCAGGTCAAGAAACAACAGTTAGAACCCCACATGGAGCAACGGACTATTTCAAAATTGGGAAAGGAGTACATTAAGGCTGCATATTGTCCCCCTGCTTATTTAACTTCTATGCAGAGTACATCATGCACAATGCTGGGCTGCAAGAAGCACTAGCTGGAATCAAGAGAAATATCAATAACCTCAGATATGCAGATGATACCATCCTAATGACAGAAAACTAAGAGGAACTAAAGAGTCCCTTGATGAAGGAGAAAGAGGAAGGTGAAAAAGTTGACCTAAAACTCAGCATTCAGAAAATTAAAATCATGGCATCCAGTCCCATCACTTGATGGCAAATAGATGAGTAAAAAACAGAAACAGTGACAGACTTCATTTTCTTGGGCTTCAAAATCATTGCAGATGGTGACTGCAGCCATGAAATTAAAAGAAACTTGCTCCTTGGAAGAAAAGCTATGAGAAAACTGAGAGTGTAGGGACACATATACACCCATGGCTGATTGAAGTCAGTTCAGTTCAGTCACTCAGTCGTGTCCGACTCTTTGCGACCCCATGAACTGCAGCACGCCAGGCCTCCCTGTTCATCACCAACTCCCGGAGTTCACTCAAACTCACGTCCATCGAGTCGGTGATGCCATCCAGCCATCTCTTCCTCTGTCATCCCCTTCTCCTCCTGCCCCCAATCCCTCCCAGCATCAGCGTCTTTTCCAATGAGTCAACTCTTCACATGAAATAGCCAAAGTATCAGAGTTTCAGCTTTAGCATTAGTCCTTCCAAAGAAATCCCAGGGCTGATCTCCTTCAGAATGGACTGGTTGGATCTCCTTGCAGTCCAAGGGACTCTCAAGAGTCTTCTCCAACACCACAGTTCAAAAGCATCAATTCTTCGGCACTCAGCCTTCTTCACAGTCCAAGTCTCACATCCATACATGACCACTGGAAAAACCACAGCCTTGACTAGACAGACCTTTGTTGGCAAAGTAATATCTCTGCTTATGCATAGATAGCATATGACCAATAGATAGTTATGGTTGGTCATAACTTTCCTTCCAAGGAGTAAGCGTCTTTTAATTTCATGGCTGGATCACCATCTACAGTGATTTTGGAGCCCCCCAAAATTCAGACTTAAATTGAAGAAAGCAGGGAAAATCACTAGACCATTCAGGTACGACCTAAATCAATTCCCTTATGATTATACAGTGGAAGTGAGAAATAGATTTAAGGGACTAGATCTGATAGACAGAGTGCCTGATGAACTATGGAATGAGGTTTGTGACATTGTACAGGAGACAGGGATCAAGACCATCCCCATGGAAAAGAAATGCAAAAAAGCAAAATGGCTGTCTGGGGAGGCCTTACAAATAGCTGTGAAAAGAAGAGTTGTGAAAAGCAAAGGAGAAAAGGAAAGATATAAGCATCTGAATGCAGAGTTCCAAAGAATAGCAAGGAGAGATAAGAAAGCCTTCCTCAGAGATCATTGCAAAGAAATAGAGGAAAACAACAGAATGGGAAAGCCTAGAGATCTCTTCAAGAAAATTAGAGATACCAAAGGCACATTTTATGCAAAGATGGGTTCGATAAAGGACAGAAATTGTATGGACCTAACAGAAAAAGAAGATATTAAGACGAGGTGGCAAGAATACACAGAAGAACTGTATAAAAAAGATCTTCACAACCCAGATAATCACGATGGTATGATCACTCACCTAGAACCAGACATCCTGGAATGTGAAGTCAAGTGGGCCTTAGAAAGCATCACTACAAACATAGTTAGTGGAGGTGATGGAATTCCAGTTGAGCTATTTCAAATCGTGTAAGATGATTCAAGTCAATATAGGGCAAAAACCACCACAATATTGTAATTAGCCTCCAATTAAAATAAATAAATTAATTAAAAAATAAAAATGAAAGGCACACATTACTTTCCTGACAAAGATCTGTATAGTAAAGCTATGGTTTTTCAAGTAGTCATATACAGATGTGAGATCTGGACCATAAAGGCTGAGCGCCAAAGAACTAATGCTTTTGAATTGTGATGTTGTATAAGGCTCTTGAGAGTCCCTTGGACAGCATGGAGATCAAACCATTCAAGCTTGATGATTCAAGAGCATAACTTTTATTACTTTTTTTTTGATTTATGAAAAATAAATTTATTACATAACACCTTGTTTTTAACAATGTTCAATTTTTTTTAAATTCAGAATACTTGTGTCATTCATGTAAAATAGTTTAATACAGTACATTGTATGTTATAGGTTTTCTTTTTTCCTCAAAAATTCTAAGGCTCTCCTACTCCTTCTTCTTTGCTGAAGTAAGGGCACCCTAAACAACGTGCGAACAAGTTTTAAAAAAAGAAAATGAACTGAACGAAATTTTAGTAGCACTACACCAACCAGCTTTAAAATCAGGACAAAATATCTGAATCGGATGCCGCACCTTTTTAAGGAAGTTATCACTCATGCTTTTTTCATCTTAAAGCATGCTCACAAATCAGCAACACCAACAGGAAAAATAAAACACTGTCTATGACAATCATTTTAGTTTGTTTGCTGAACCAAACAGATTTATATCAATGACAACATATTTAATTACTATCAATAGCAGCTTTAATACTAGTCAAGTCATAGGTTGAAAATAAAAACAAACTCAGAAGTTGGAAATTAATCTTTGGGAGTTTTGAAACCTTCTTGGAAAAACTATGTGGCTTCTTGTACTTTCCAAAACAATCCAAGCAATATTCTTGGTCAAAGAACACTGATTAATGTAGAAAATGAATCAACCCACTGATAAGACATTGAAATGAAAGGTGTACCGAAATAATCTCATGTTGAGTCTTGGTTGCTTCGCTAACGTATACTGCGTGTTTCAAGTACCAGTTAAACCTCTGTGTGTGTGTGTGTACTATTGGTCAGATAATGTTGTTACATTGGAAGAATTCACCACATACGACGACAAATGCTCGCCCCTAGCACGTTTCACAGCTTCAACTGCTACAGACTGTCACTGAAAAAAATGCATTGGTCAGTCTGAACCATGTCAAGTAAACTATGGAAGTAGCAAACCCACAACACAAACTGTGCTAGCACTTTATTCTCAAGCCTAACTCCAGACAGCGACAACGTGGAAGCCACTACCCCAATCTGTGAAAAGCGGTGGAACTCGGCTACCGGACATCTGACTGCGTGGCTGCACAGTACATTCTCATGGCCCATCCCAGCTCCCGCCGAGAGCTGCAGGTGGCCTGCGGCACTGCGACAGTGCATGGACGGTGTCCGACGCAGCTCAGTACCGATGTGTCTGGTGGGAGTACTGTGGAGGCTGCTGGGAGGTAGTTGAGTACCCCATGCTGCTCTGTGGCTGCGATGTGCTTGGTCCGGGGTTGAGGTAGGCAGCATGTGGATTGGAACGCTGATAGTCTGAGGTCATGATCAGTCCACCTGAGGTAGTGGTAGGAGGGACGACTCTCACTTTCTTCAACGGGGGTCCCTGGGTGTGACTGCTGTCTTGGTTCCCTGGGTGGCCGGTCCCATTCGTGTGGTTATTGCCCGGCTGCTGCTGCTGGTTCTTTTTGTCTCCTTTGTCATCAGGTTCTTCTTCTGTTAAAAATTCTCATTTGGGGTAAGGGATCTGACAGCCAGCAAAAACATCTGATGTAGGAAGTGGGTCTTCTAGGAAATAGGGATCCTGCATAACCTGCTCTGAGGTAATTCGCTTTATTGGGTCCATGGTAAGCAACTTCTGAAGCAAGTGTGCTCTTTACTTTTAATTGAATTCCACTGCTAATCTGACAGGAGGCAGATTAGCAGACAGTTGGCAACCCAAAGTTTGAGGATCCCTGTTCTAGAATCTTTTGGAAATGATTTTTTAAAAAGCTTTTTACCCATCCACTCTTTCATTTAAAAGATTTTAAGTAAGGTATCCACAGTGGACACTTTATTACAGTTACCACATACACAGCTTCCCAGTTCAATTTATCCACAGATTTTTCTAAATCAAAGCGGAATGATCAGATCAGGAATACTGCATTGCACAAATTCCATGGACATTGTAATGTATTTAAATAGTGTTCTCTGAGGACTTTCAACACTTTACTTCTGAACAGGCTCTAGCCAAATTTCAAGGAAACAAATTGTTTCTTTTTGGATGCAAAAATGCAAACTTTATGGCTGTTTTGGAGAATTAATAAAACGGAGGTTTACTTTGAGAGGAGACTGGATTTTCATAGTAGCAGCTTTGTCATTATTCTTAAACTCATCGCCAAAGACTTGTACTTGAATGCTTTTCTTGTGATGGAAAAGTGTTTTTTCAGTTGTTTCTATATCTCTTTTATAAAGTGTACCAGGGAAGTTCTGGTATCTTTAAAACCCAAGTTAGAGAGAACATAAAGAAGTTCACAACAGAGAACACAAATCTGATTGTGCTCTAACTATTCCAGCCATGGATGGACATGGAAAAATGTATAATTCATCTCACAAGACCAGCCTGGTGTTAATACATATGGTCTCTTTATTTTTTTAATTTAAATTTATTTATTTTAATTGGAGGCTAATTACTTTACAATATTGTATATGGTCTCTTTATAGTCTTTTTCACTGCAGTTGAATGGCCGTTAACAGTAATTCCATTCTATTTGCTTAGGTCAAAAATCTCAGAGTAATTCCTAATTATTTTCTCTGTCACATCCAATACCTAGTTCAACCATAAATTATATAATCTCCAACTACTATTTAAACCTCCACATGAGTTTTCTGGACATAGATTTGCTTTCTGACCTCAGACACAACTGAAGCCACTGTGTACAGGACCACCAGAGTTAGATGACTCGTGTCTCTTCCCTCTGCTTTTACTCACTGTGCCAAATATTCTCTTGTAACAATTTAATAATGGAACCAGGAGCACATGGTCTGAAAGACGGGTTGAAGTAAGCATTTAAAGAACAAGTAAATCAGATACTATAGAAATTGTTCCAGGCTATGAACGAACATGGAAATGTCTCTTATTCATTCCATAAAACCAGCTTAGTGTTAATATGGGTTGAATACTAGAAGCCCAGAACCAATGCTTACAGATCTAGTGTGGGTCATGATGCTTGGGAATGCTACCTGTATCTCCTGATGCCTCCCCCACCCACATTCCCACCTCATCCTCATAGATTGTTTCTTGTAAGAATTGATGCCAAAACCTCTGGGAAGGCTTTTGGTTTCTTTTTTTTAAATTTATTTAACTTTACTATATTGTATTGGTTTTGCCATATATCAAAATGAATATGCCACAGGTATACATGTGTTCCCCATCCTGAACCTTCCTTCCAGGAACTCCCCTCCCTCTTTCTTTCTTCTCCTTTTCTCTGGATCACAGATATGAGGTAATTCCTTACAAGACTTCTATTTTTGATGATATCACTTATATTTTTCCATCTCAATAAAATCTAAGGTCAGTGTTACCAGGTAGATTATAATACATACATATAAAGATTTGTCTTGTCACGTGAGGAACTCACTAAGGTGAGACAACTACCAATCCCTAGATTACTAAAATAGATTTTCTATATTATTCAGTAGATTCAATCATCTGTAGCAATTTCGTATACTCAACAAATCAGTGTTCGGAGTGAAGAAATAAATTTAGTCATCATGATTCTAAAGCCAAATAGATTTAAATAGCAATTAGTTTGCATATTGACTTTCACTTTTTTCTTCTCTCTTACTTTGATTTCTGTTCCCACTAACCCCAAAGGAATATAAAATACTCTGGAGTCATCTATGTTTAAATTTGAATTGACAGGTCTTCTAGATTTGGAACTCAGTTCATGTGGCACTTAAAAACTCAGCAGATCTCTTTCATCTCCTTTGTGTGAGGCTTACTATGATGATGAGAAGATACAGTAAATGTTTTCATTATTAAAGTTGATAATATTTCTTAGCAGCTTTCTCTGAGCAAGTTTGGACTGAGACATTACCTAACTTCCATGGTAGTGGATGACATGAGAGTAGTAAAAATGTTGATGATCAAAATATATGTGCCTTGTTTCATTTTATCCTAGACTCCAAGTTGCCTGGTTTCAAAATAAATATACCCCTATCCTTATCACCATTACTTTATAACATTCTCTCTGCCTTTTGGGGTTTTTGGTAGTAATTCTCACTATCTGAATATGTATGTGTGACACAGAAATATACATATACACATATATATTCGTTTACTTGTTTTTCAGTTGTTTTACCATAAAAATGTATCTTCCATGAAGGCTAAAGTATCTAGAATATTGTGTAATATATTTCTTCTTTCCGTACAGATTATGTCTAGCTTTATATACAAAAACTATTTTGATTGATCTTGCATTTCTCTCACCTTTCTTTTATCCTTGTAATTTATTGAAGGAGATAAGACTTAATTTTGAGTATATATCGTGTCCTAAATATTGTAGTAGGCAACTTCATATCTAAATTCATTTAATATTCCTAGCTATTCTATAATTTAGGGTAGCTAAATCATTATCTTTATCATCACCAATAAAAAACACTGACATTTCTGTTTCACAAATGGAAAACTGTGAATTAAAAAAAAAATTGTTACCCAAGATAATGGTAAAGCCAAATTTTATACTGAGATCTCAGTTCTCAGATGATGGTTCTAATGATATCAGTGATGATGGTTCTAATGATGATGTTAGTGATACATTATATTTCTCCAGTATTTTATGTGTCAGACTCTTTGCTAGACTCTTTATTAACATTACCTCTTTAATACTAAAAATAATAGTCACATCTTATATAATGCTAGCTGCACTGTTCTAAACAGTCTAGGTTATTACCTAGTTTAATCCTCAAAAAGTCCCTATGAAGCTGCAGCAGAAATTGTTAGCTGATCACCAAAATAATTTCTTTTCCTCCTTGACAGTTATCAAGACTGCATTCCCTAGTTTTCCAAGCTATTAGATAAGGGAGTATAACTGAGATGTAATCAATGGATTGAGGGTGGAGGTGATGTAAACCTCATTCAGGCTCAGGCCATAAGAATTACTCACATGATCTTTCATTTTCTAGTTAGTGGCATGGACATGACCCCCAGGGCAAATTTGGAAATGGTGTTCTGAAGATGCTTCAGTTGCCACAGCTTGAGCTTCTGAATGATGATGTGAACTAGAGACCCACCCCAGCCCCACATCTTCATCCTATGTTGCCTAGATACGCAGTGAACTGCTCATCTATTAGATAAGCTGCTGAATTTGGATGGTGTGTTTCTTATAGGAATTAGCTTATTTCTGTGTTAAGTACTGTTTTTATCCACATTTCATAACCAAGTAAAATGAGGCACTGAGAATTTAAGTAACTTAGAAGTATAGTTGATTAACACAGGTTTGAACTGCACAGGTACACATATATGTAGATATATTTTCATTTCACAGATCCTTTTTTTCTCTTTTTTTATTATTATTTTTTAAATTTTATTTTATTTAACTTTACAATATTGTATTGGTTTTGCCATATATCAAAATGAATCTGCAACAGGTATACAGATCCTTAAGTTAACTAAGTGTGGGGGAAATTTTGTCCTTGATTATAGATCATAATGTATGGAATTAAAAAGACCTAGGGTTTGAGACCTGACTCTATCCAACCTGTTTCAGCTTCTTGACCTTGGGTGAGTCACTCATCATACCCTTGGTTTTTGAGACAGAGACAGCTGTATGTGTTTTTTCTTTTTATTCTTTTTTTTGACTGTGTGGGGGTCAGCACCCCTAACCTCCAAGTTGTTCAAGGGTCAACTATAGTTATTATCACTTTAAGAAAATGAAACTGAGTCTCAGTGAAGTTGACTATTTGGTCATACTATATAAGTCAGGTTCAGTTAACAAAATACAACCCACATTAAGGTGTTCAATAAGGGATATTTAACAAGCAGAACTACTCACTAAAAGGCTGGAGATGCTGACAGGGCAAATAGGAGGCAGTGAGACACACAGAGCAGGAACAGAGGGAAGCCACCACCAGTTTCTAAGACTGGTGAGAAAAAGTATAGATAATGTTATTACTGCCAGAGCCCAGGGGCCAGGGTGGTCCAGTGTAAGCTAGAACCAGTACCCTTCGATAATCGGGAAATATGAAGAGAAATAGAACAACAGCCAAGGCTCTGTGTAAAGCAGAGACATCAGGAGAGAAAGAGCCCAGCTTCTTTCTCATTTGCAGGCTTCTCCCCAGGCCTTCCATTAGTTGATCCTAGCTAGAATCCAATTAGCAAAAGAGCATGTGAAATAGAATTTGCCTAAACCAGTGCTCTGCAATACAGAATGGAACAGCGGAAGCAAAGGGGATGGATCTAAGAGAAAGTAGGCAAGGGACTAGAATATAAACTAAGGGCTAACAGTGCAAACCTGTGATTGAAACTCAGGCCTATACACCTCCCAAGACACAGCTAGACCTAGTCTTTCTAACATGCTATGCTCCTTTTGAAGTAAACATAACTCTTTCTTTGTACATAGCATATCTTAAATAAATGTTTCCTTTCATTGCTTGTACCATTTAAAAATCATTTAATTCATAGCATAGAGAAAATCTGTCTTTTTAAAACATAAGGCAACTAAGTGATTTGCTACCTTTCTACCACCTCTCCAGATAGTTCTAGATAAACATTAAACAATCGTATGGATGTTAGAAGATGTCACCACAATAATAACAAGCAGCCCAACATGATGGTGTTTGTAATGGGCTTTGTTGTTGGACAAATTTGGTTTTAACTATCTGTCAATCACACCTACCAACTAATTGGGAATAAAATTATTTAACTTCATTGAGCCTTAGTTCCTTTACCTGTGACATGGGACTACTCATACCAACAGTTCATAGCTGCATTCATAGTAGAATTTATGAGGAATAAATTAAGTTTTATATATATAACCTCATTAAGTTCCTGTCGAGCAGTCAATCTGGTAATAACCATTGTTGTAGCTGTGCCTGTTGGTATCCAGTCATTTAGTAAGTAAAGACTGCTAGAATCGGGATGGAATGGAATGCAGTTTCGAGCAAACCACAATTTCTTCAAAATAATCAGCACATTCAACTAAAATTCAAAGTATGTAAAAAGTCAGAGGTTTTGGCTAGATAGACTCCCTCAAGTGACATGCTACAAACCTTTGGCATTTTGACAGATTTGAAAAAATATATATTTATTTTATACATTGAAGCTTCAAAAACTCATTTTAGTTCACTCTAGTCATAGTACTTCAGAATAATTTCATCATTTGCAATGAACCCTCAACAAAAAATGAATTTCAAGTGATGACATTCTAAGTAAAGAAGTTCATATAAGCACACTGAAGAGGTTATCAAGAACTTAGGTCAATTTAAATTATTTTGTTATTTTTTTCACTTGGGACTAGTAAGCAATATTAGCTTAAAATTCTTACCTAAATATGCTTCCACTGCCATGTCAAGGCCGGGATTCTCTGTGTCAATGAGTTTTAGGTGATAAATTCCCTAAGATAGAAAGCAGATATGTGATCATTCATAGGAATAAATTGGCAGATACACTTTTTCTTATTTTGATCCTAATATGAATTCAATCTGAATATTGATAAGAAGTGGCTGTTGGAATCCCCAGGAACCAGTGAATTCAAGTCTGATTCCAAGAGTACAGAAGCATCATTAACTGCTTATTCTTAGAGACATTTATAGTCTCATCACTACAATAAATTATTTTGCCTTAGGGTATGCTGTTGGACATAAAAATAATTTTCTTTATCCCATTCTGCATTGTATCTGCTGGTGAGATGAGTTAAACTCACATGCCATTTTTGACATGATCATATGCTAACTAAACTATAAATTCACATTTATCCACCCTGAACATTGACCCACAGTGTATGTCACTCTGAAGCCAAGGCCATTCTGGTTTAAGGAAGAGGAAGACATAAGGGAAAGAAGCAGCAAGACTAAGAGACAATTTCAGAGTGCTCAGAACTGAACAAGTCTGGGCAGCCTCTTAACCAGATGGACAGCCTCTGCACCTGTGGTCCTTCACCAAATGGAAAACTTTAAAATATCCCTGGTGGTGGTGGTGGTTCAGTTGCTAAGCTGTATCTGACTCTTACGACCCAGTGAACTGTAGCTGTCAGGCTCCTCTGTCCATGGGATTCTCCAGCAATAATACTGGAGTGGGTTGCCATTTCCTTCTCCATAAATTACTCCTGAAGGCCAGCATTTTTCTATTTTTGATTCTTCCTTTTATTAAGATTAATGACTTAGAATTGGGTGTATGGTTAATTAGGACCACTAATATCCCCTCAAAGGATGATATGAAGAAATAGTCAACACCTTCATAAATGGCTTCCCCACATCTCCTCACTGTCTCTATAACTAGTGTCTATTGTATTTCAGTCCAAGTTTAGTGTACTAACACACCCCCACTAACCAAAGAGAACAGAATAAAATACTGCACTAGACCCGTATGGATGGTTCATTTATTCCCCAAAAATATTTATTGAGCAACGGTTATATGTCAGGCACAGTCCTAGTTTTGGTGGTGGTGGTGGTTTAGTCACCAAGTCATGTCAGACTCTCTGTGACCCCGTTGGACTGCAGCCTGCCAGGTGGTGCCTCTGTCCATGGGATTCTCCAGGCAAGAATATTGGAGTGGGTTGCCGTTTCCTTCTCCAGGGGATCTTCCTGACCCAGGGACAGAACAGGCATCTCCTACATCTCCTGCACTAGCACACAGATTCTTTACCTGAGCCACCTGGGAAGCCCACATGTCAGACACAGTCCTAGATCTAGGGATGGCTATGACAATGTTCAGACAGACAAAATTACTACTCTTGTTGAGTTTGTATTCTAGTGGGGGAATGACATAACAAACAAGTTAAATACCAGCATCACCCTAGCATTTGTGAAAGCTCTGGGACCTGAGAGTCAGTCTTGTGATGGATACAGTTATTTAAAACATCAGTCTCAAGGCACTTGCAGAAAAAATGACCTTGTTAATTTGAATATTAGAAAATTGGCAGCAACTCATGAACATTTGCTGGACAATGTACTGCCTAATTTCAAGATAGAATTCTTAGAGAACAGGTCTTGGAGCATGACTAGAAAATATTCCCAATCAGCGAGCTGGACAACTCTGGCCAGTCATTCTTAGTTTTCTATTTCAGTGTGACTCCTGGGTTCTTGCACGACACTCCTCAAAGTGACCTTATCCCTACCTGGACCTGTCTAACTATGAGACTTGGTGGATCTAACAGAACCTAGCCTGTGATTAGCAGTTGAGTTCACACGCTTGCTTAATGGCTCATGGTCAGAGCTCTACATTATCAGGACAACATGAGTAGTTTATTGACTGGTATGCAGTTCACTGCTGCAGATGGCTTGATCTTGCTTCAAAACATTGGAGGGTTATGCTGTGATTTTTGAACTGCATCTTGCCATGAACTCTACAAAGTGTCTCTTTTCCAATCACAGATATTTATAACACTATATTTCCTATCCAGATTATATCCTCAATATATTCTGTATCAGCTAGAGCTCTACTTCTCTAGAATCATTAATAGCTAATAGCTTCTCTGATTATGTGGCAAATGGGTCAGAGGCATACATATAAAATATGTGATTCCAGAATGCAGAGGCATTTATCAAGTGTTATGCTTCCTTCTTGGACATGGGGTATCTCTTCACAGCTGCTCCAGCAAAGCACAGCTGCTGCTCCTTACCTTGGATGAGGGGTTTTTCCTCACAGTCGCACCTCCTGACCTTGAAGGTGGAATAGCTCCTCTAGACCCTCCTGCTCCTGCACAGCTGCCGCTCCTTGGATGTGAGGTAGATCCTTTGGGCTGCCCCCCTGACCTTGGGAGAGGAGTAGCTCCTCTCAGCCACACTTCTGCGTGATACCCCATGCAGGGGTATCTGTCGAGATACCACTGTGTGAAGAGACATCCCACGTCCAAGGTAAGAGAAACACAAGTAAGATGGTAGGTGTTGCAAGAGGGCATCAGAGGGCATTTCCAGATACACTGGAAATATAATCACAGAAAACTAGTCAATCTGATCACATGGACCACAGCCTTGTCTAACTCAATGAAACTAAGCCATGCCACGTGGGGCCACCCAGATGGGCAGGTCATGGTGGTGAGGTCTGACAGAATGTGGTCCACTGGAGAAGGGAATGGCAAATCACTTCAGTATTCTTGCCTTGAAAACCTCATGAACAGTAAGAAAAGGCAAAATGATAGGATACTGAAAGAGGAACTCCCCAGGTTGGTAGGTGCCCAACATGCTACTGGAGATCAGTGGAGAAATAACTCCAGAAAGAATGAAGGGATGGAGCCAAAGCAAAAATGATACCCAGTTGTGGATGTGACTGGTGATAGAAGCAAGGTCCGATGTAAAGAGCAATATTGCATAAGAACCTGGAATGTTAGGTCCATGAATCACAAGGCAAACTGGAAGTGGTCAAACAGGAGATGATAAGAGTGAACATCGACATTCTAGGAATCAGTGAACTCAAATGGACTGGAATGGGTGAATTTAACTCAGATGACCATGATATCTATTACTGCGGGCAGGAATCCCTCAGAAGAAATGGAGAAGCCATCATGGTCAACAAGGGTTCGAAATGCAGTACTTGGATGCAATCTCAAAAATGACAGAATGATCTCTGTTCATTTCCAAGGCAAACCACTGAATATCACACTAATCCAAGTCTATGCCCCAACCAGTAACACTGAAGAAGCTGAAGTTGAACGGTTCTATGAAGACCTACAAGACCTTTTAGAACTAACACCCAAAAAAGATGTCCTTTTCATTATAGGGGACTGGAATGCAAAAGTAGGAAGTCAAGAAACACCTGGAGTAACAGGCAAATTTGGCCTTGGAATACAAAATGAAGCAGGGCAAAGGCTAATAGAGTTTTGTCAAGAGAACACACTGGTCATAGCAAATACCCTCTTCCAACAACACAAGAGAAAACTCTACACATGGACATCACTAGATGGTCAACAACTAAATCAGATTGGCTATATTCAGAGCAGCCAAAGATGGAAAAGCTCTATATACAGTCAGCAAAAACAACTGGGAGCTAACTGTGGCTCAGATGATGAACTCCTTATTGCCAAATTGAAATTGAAGAAAGTAGGGAAAACCACTAGACCATTCAGGTATGACCTAAATCAAATCCCTTATGATTATACAGTGCAAATGAGAAATAGATTTAAGGGACTAGATCTGATAGACAGAGTGCCTGATGAACTATGTACTGAGGTTTGTGACATTGTACAGGAGACAAGGATCAAGACAATCTCCATGGAAAGAAATGAAAAAAAGCAAAATGGCTGTTTGGGGAGGCCTTACAAATAGCTGTGAAGTGAAGAGAAGCGAAAAGCAAAGGAGAAGAGGAAAGATATAAGCATCTGAATGCAGTGTTCCAAAGAAGAGCAAGGAAAGATAAGACAGCCTTCCTCAGCGATCAATGCAAGAAATAGAAGAAAACAACAGAATGGGAAAGACTAGAGATCTCTTCAAGAAAATTAGAGATACCAAGAGAATATTTCATGCAAAGATGGGCTTGATAAAGGACAGAAATGGTATAGACCTAACAGAGCAGAAGATGTTAAGGAGAGGTGGCAAGAATACACAGAAGAACTGTACAAAGAAGATCTTCACAACCCAGATAATCACGATGGTGTGATCACTGACCTAGAGCCAGACATCCTGGAATGTGAAGTCAAGTGGGTCTTAGTAAGCACCATTACAAACAAAGCTAGTGGAGGTGATGGAATTCCAGTTGAGCTTTTTCAAAACCTGAGAGATGATGCTGTGAAAGTGCTGCACTCAATATGCCAGCAAATGTGGGAAACTCAGCAATGGCCACAGAACGGGAAAAGGTCAGTTTTCATTTGAATCCCAAAGAAAGACAATGCTAAAGAATGCTCAAACTACCTCACAATTACACTCATCTCTCATGCTAGGAAAGTAATGCTCAAAATTCTCCAAGCCATGCTTGAGCATTTTTCAAACCGTGAACTTCCAGATGTTCAATCTGGTTTTAGAAAAGGCAGAGGAACCAGAGATCAAATTAACAACGTCCACTGGATCATTGAAAAAGCAAGAGAGTTCCAGAAAAATGTCTATTTCTTCTTTATTGACCATGCCAAAGCCTTTGACTGTGTGGATCACAAGAAACTGTGGAAAATTCTGAAAGAGATGAGAATAGCAGACCACCTGACCTGCCTCTTGAGAAACCTATATGAAGGTCAGGAAGCAACAGTTAGAACTGGACATGGAACAACTGACTGGTTCCAAATGGTAAAAGGAGTATGTCAAGGCTATATATTGTCACCCTGCTTATTTAACTTCTATGCAGAGTACATCATGAGAAACGCTGGGCTGGAAGAAGCACAAGCTGGAATCAAGATTGCCAGGAGAAATATCAATCACCTCAGATATGCAGATGATACCACCCTTATGGCAGAAAGTGAAGAGAACTAAAAAGCCTCTTGATGAAAGTGAAAGAGGAGAGTGAAAAAGTTGGCTTAAAGTTCAACATTCAGAAAATGAAGACCATGGCATCTGGTCCCATCATTTCATGGAAAATAGATGGGGAAACGGTGGAAACAGTGTCAGACTTTATTTCTGGGGGCTCCAAAATCACTGCAGATGGTGATTGCTGCCATGAAATTAAAAGACACTTACTTCTTGGAAGGAAGTTATGACCCACCTAGATAGCATATTTGGAGAAAGCAATGGCACTTCACTCCAATACTCTTGCCTGGAAAATCCCATGGATGGAGGAGCCTGGTAAGCTGCAGTCCATGGGGTTGCACAGAGTCGGACACGACTGAGCGACTTCACTTTCACTTTTCACTTTCACGCATTGGAGAAGTTAATGGCAATCCACTCCAGTGTTCTTGCCTGGAGAATCCCAGGAATGGGGAAGCCTGGTGGGCTGCTGTTTATGGGGTCCCACAGAGTCAGACATGACTTTAATTGACTTAGCAGCAGCAGCAGATAGCATATTAAAAAGTAGGAACATTACTTTACCAACAAAGATCTATCTAGTCAAGGCTATTGTTTTTCCAGTGGTCACGTATGGATGTTAGAGTTGGACTATGAAGAAAGCTGAACACTAAAGAATTGATGCTTTTGAACTGTGGTGTTGGAGAAGACTCTTGAGAGTTCCTTGGACTCCAAGGGGATCCAACCAGTCCATCCTAAAGGAGATCAGTCCTGGGTGTTCATTGGAAAGACTGATGCTAAAGCTGAAACTCCAATACTTTGGGTATCTCATGCAAAGAGCTGACTCATTGGAAAAGACTCTGATGCTGGGAGGGATTGGGGGCAGGAGGAGAAGGGGACAACAGAGGATGAGATGGCTGGATGGCATCACCAACTCGATGGACATGAGTTTGAGTGAACTCTAGGAGTTCGTGATGGACAGTGAGGCCTGGCATACTGCGATTTATGGGCTTGCAAGGAGTTGGACACGATTGAGTGACTGAACTGAACTGATGCTTCGTTCTTAGTAGTGAAAAGTCCAAGATAAAATGATTCAACCCTTGATGTAAAGGGGTTATTCTGGCATGCCCCAGAATACTAACCTCTATAAACTCTAATGATTTTTCAAGACACTAAGACGTTGTAAGATTTGCCTTTGAGCCTTTTTACATAGAGGAGAGTTTCTAATGCACTTGCCATGTCTTTTTTATCTGGTTATATATATATATATATATATATATATATATATATATACTGTCTCTGAGCAGATCAGATCAGTCACTCAGTCGTGTCCGACTCTTTGCAACCCCATGAATCACAGCACGCCAGGCCTCCCTGTCCATCACCAACTCCCAGAGGTCACTGAGACTCACATCCATCGAGTCAGTGATGCCATCCAGCCATCTCATCCTCTGTCGTCCACTTATCCTCCTGCCCCCAATCCCTCCCAGCATCAGAGTCTTCTCCAATGAGTCAACTCTTCTCATGAGGTGGCCAAAATACTGGAGTTTCCGCTTTAGCATCATTCCTTCCAAAGAAATCCCAGGGCTGATCTCCTTCAGAATGGACTGGTTGGATCTCCTTGTAGTCCAAGGGACTCTCAAGAGTCTTCTCCAACACCACAGTTCAAAAGCATCAGTTCTTCGGTGCTCAGCCTTCTTCACAGTCCAGCTCTCACATCCATACATGACCACAGGAAAGACCATAGCCTTGACTAGGCGAACCTTTGTTGGCAAAGTAATGTCTCTGCTTTTGAATGTGCTATCTAGGTTGGTCATAACTTTCCTTCCAAGGAGTAAGCGTCTTTTAATTTCATGGCTGCAGTCACCATCTGCAGTGATTTTGGAGCCCAGAAAAATAAAGTCTGACACTGTTTCTACTGTTTCCCCATCTATTTCCCATGTAGTGATGGGACCAGATGCCATGATCTTCGTTTTCTGAATGTTGAGCTTTAAGCCAACCTTTTCATTCTCCACTTTCACTTTCATCAAGAGGCTTTTGAGTTCCTCTTCACTTTCTGCCATAAGGGTGGTGTCATCTGCATATCTGAGGTGATTGATGTTTCTCCCAGCAATCTTGATTCCAACTTGTGTTTCTTCCAGCCCAGCGTTTCTCATGATGTACTCTGCATATAAGTTAAATAAACATGGTGACAATATACAGCCTTGATATTCTCCTTTTCCTATTTGGAACCAGTCTGTTGGTCCATGTCCAGTTCTAACTGTTGCTTCCTGACTTGCATACAAATTTCTCAAGAGGCAGATCAGGTGGTCTGGTATTCCCATCTCTTTCAGAATTTTCCACAGTTTATTGTGATCCACACAGTCAAAGGCTTTGGCATAGTCAATAAAGCAGAAATAGATGTTTTTCTGAAACTCTCTTGCTTTTTCCATGATCCAGCAGATGTTGGCAATTTGATCTCTGGTTCCTCTGCCTTTTCTAAAACCAGCTTGAACATCAGGAAGTTCACGGTTCACATATTGCTGAAGCCTGGCTTGGAGAATTTTGAGCATTGCTTTACTAGCGTGTGAGATGAGTGCAATTGTGCGGTAGTTTGAGCATTCTTTGGCATTGCCTTTCTTTGGAATTGGGATGAAAACTGACCTTTTCCAATCTTGTGGCCACTGCTGAGTTTTCACAATTTGCTGGCATATTGAGTGTAGCACTTTCACAGCATCATCTTTCAGGATTTGCCTCTGATTCAGTGAACTAAAATGACATTCTGGATAACCTTATGACAGGCCCAGAGAGTTGTCAGAATCCTGGGTCAAAAATCATGAATGTAAAATGCTGTCCATCCCATGTAAAGGCAAACTGCTTGCATTCCTTCTTCCTGATAAAATCGGAGGGGAAATGCTTTTGAAACATCAGTGGACACACAGCATGGTATGTATATGAGTCAGCAATAATTTGCTATTACAAAGATACCATATCTGGCCCAGCAGCTGCAGTTCGGACTAGTCCTTCTTTAAATTTGTGATAACTCACTATCATGCTCTATGCCTTGTTTGTTTGTTTGTTTTTTGAATGATGAGAATGGTGAATTAATTGCTAAATATAATGGGATCACCAAACCTGCAAACATTAAATGCATTAAGGTGGGCACTATTTCTACCATTTTCCACTCAGGGTGAGGCTATTACTGTTTTCTGTTGTTATTTTCTTTCCTGGTGTGAAGGATTTCCAGAGCTTTCCAATTGGATTTCCCCTATTGACTAGTTCATGAACTAAAATGGGGAGCTCTGCTGTTTACAATAGCCAGAACGTGGAAGCAACCTAGATGTCCATCTTCAGATGAATGGATAAGAAAGCTGTGGTACATATACACAATGGAGTATTACTCAGCCATTAAAAAGAATATATTTGAATCAGTTCTAAGGAGGTGGATGGAACTGGAGCCTATTATACAGAGTGAAGTAAGCCAGAAAGATAAACACAAATACAGTATACTAACGCATATATATGGAATTTAGAAACATGGTAAAAATAACCCTGTTTACGAGACAGCAGAAGAAACACTGATGTATAGAACAGACTTTTGGACTCTGGGACCGGGAGAGGGCGGGATGATTGGGGGGAATAGCATTGAAATATGTATAATATCATGTCTGAGGCGAGTTGCCAGTCCAGGTACGATGCCCGATACCAGATGCCTGGGGCTGGCGCACTGGGACGATCCGGAGGGATGGTATGGGGAGGAGGGAGGGAGGAGGGTTCAGGATGGGGAGCACGTGTATACTGGTGGCGGATCCATCTCGATGTATGGTAAAAGCAATACAATATTGTAAAGTTAAGCAAAATTTTAAAAATAAATAAATAATAAAAAATTAAAAAAATAAATAAATAAAATGGGGAGCTCTGCCAACTACCAAGTAGGTCCATTCTAGTATACATTTGGAGGTAATAAATTAACTACTATGTGAATCTGTGAAATCAGTCAATTCTCTATGAATAGGTTCTCGACTAGAATTCCATTTTTACCTGGATACCATATATCCCCGCTCTATGTAAGGGGGCTCTGATGGCACGGGGTCACTAGACATCAATGTCAGCTTAGACTCTATGTTCAGTTGTTTTTGAAATGACTGGATATTGCCCTTTGTCTCATGGATAGCTAAGTAAATGTAGATGCCATTGAGAGAGAACAGAGAAAATCATTACTATGCATATTATTGTTGCATTGCAGGGTCCTTCTTCCTGGTGATGCAATATCTGCTTCAGTCATTGAGTTACAGGTTTGAAAAAGGGCTCATGTTCAGAAACCATGAAAAAGGTTGTGACTTCTAATGAGAAGATTGTCATCACCTTCCTCATCATCCACCCTTGATTTCTTCTATTTGAATAAATTGAACAACTCCCTTATTGGCTGCCCATTTATTTTCCCTTAGGGATGCCAAGTGTATTAATCATCACTCCAGCTCCTTGCAAGTCAAGCCCCTTTCGATGTTACTCTGATGATCCACTCATGATAATTGCACTCATTTTGTTTCTTATGATCAAATGCCTCCACTTGGTCTTTATTAGTCTGAGGTCCTATTATCCCCATTGTTATTAGGGAAGCTAGCTCTTTAATCGGGGAAGGAAATGGCACCCCACCCCAGTACTTTTGCCTGGAAAATCCCATGGACGGAGGAGCCTGGTAGGCTCCAGTCCGTGGGGTCACTAAGAGTCGGACACGACTGAGCGACTTCACTTTGACTTTTCACTTTCATGCATTGGAGAAGGAAATGGCAACCCACTCCAGTGTTCTTGCCTGGAGAATCCCAGGGACGGGGGAGCCTGGTGAGCTTCCGTCTATGGGGTTGCACAGAGTCGGACACGACTGAAGCGACTTAGCAGCAGCTCTTTAATGGCTTCTTCTGGTGTCAGTCTTGGGCTACAGAGGACAGCTACAGCTGAGGTTCTCAGTGATGCTGGTGATGCTTTCACATGTATAATGATTTTTGCTTTGACTTTTCCATACACCATGGTGGCTGGTGACTTTCCAACCTTATAGTCACTCTAATGTACCCACTTTTTTTGAAACTGTGGATATCCTTTTCCACCACTGAACCTTTCTCCCCAACCTAGTGCAAGCCATTGCCTTCTCCAGACTTTCAAGAGCCATCCTAGCAGGAAGTAAGCAACTTCACCAAGATCTCTGCCTTGATAAGAAATCTTATATCAGGTGAGAGTATCCTTGCATTGATAAACACTCTTTATTCAACCGAGAGCCTATCCACTGTTAACCCATGAATCTAGAGCTCTCCATGTGTGATAAGTCCATGCGAGTTAGAGGTAGAAAATTCATGAAGCACATGTAGTTTGGAAGTTTTAATGACATGGCCTGGGAGTCACACTAGTCACTTCTACTCACATTGCTTTGGCTCAAATTCAGTCATGACCACAGTTCACTGTAAAGGGAACTGGGAAATACAGTTCAACTTTGTGCCCAAGAAGAAGAGAGTACTTCTCTTTGTGAGCAGTTAGCATTCCTATTCCTTACTACAGTTGCATAGCCCAGTATTCTAAAGATTCCTATGAACTAGCCCAGAACACAAGGCTAGGTATATGCAGGTTCTATAGGATTTTGAGCCTTTTGCTTGTAATCCATATGTAGTCCCCTGATGAGCCAATGTGGACCTCAGAAAGGAATCTATTTTTATCAATATTACATAAACTCAATAAAGTCTAATAGCTTCCCTAGCTCCTTTCTACATAAGCCTGACTTCAAACCTGATTTTCTGTATATGCCAAGGGCAAGTGTGAGGAAAGGCTAGAACAAAGAAGAGCAAGTTAGTCAGGGAGGGACAAAATACACGGGAGAGACAGAGATGGAGAGAGGGGAATAAAGCAAGGGAAAGGAAGAAAAGAGGAAGGGAGGGACAGAAAGAAAGAACTTTTGTCCAGTACTTTGGTAATTGCAGCCATGAAATTAAAAGACGCTTGCTCCTTGGAAGGAAAGTTATGACCAACCTAGACAGCACATTAAAAAGCAAAGACATTATTTTGCCAACTAAGGTCTGTCTAGTCAAGGCTATTGTTTTTTTCCAGTAGTCATGTATGGATGTGAGAGTTGGACTATAAAGAAAGCTGAGTGATGAAGAATTGATGCTTTTGAAGTGTGGTGTTGGAGAAGACTCTTGAGAGTCCCTTGGACTGCAAGGAGATCCAGTCAGTCCATCTTAAAGGAGATCAGTCCTGGGTGTTCATTGGAGGGACTGATGTTGAAGCTGAAACTCCAATACTTTGACCACCTGATGTGAAAATCTGACTCATTTGAAAAGACCCTGATCCTGGGAAAGATTGAAAGCAGGAGGAGAAGGGGATGACAGAGGATGAGATGGTTGGATGGCATCACTGACACAATGGACATGGGTTTGGGTGGACTCCGGGAGTTGGTGATGGACAGAGAGGCCTGGAGTGCTGCGGTTCGTGGGGTGGCAGAGTCAGACACGAGTGAGCGACTGAACTGAACTGAACTAGAGCTAGGAGGCAGCTCATATATAAGCCATTCTCAAGATTGAGTCCGTATTTGCCATTAACTGTATGAGGATGAGTCAGAGAGGAAAGAAAGGAAAGGCGGGGGTTGGGGAAGCCAGACAGTTGCTGCCAGGGTCCAGAACGTTCAATTTCTTTGCTTAGCACAGTGAAAAAATCAACTCTTAGAAACAGGGTTTGATAAAATATCCTTTACCTTAAAACTGACTTCTCCTTTGGAATGGAGAGGTAAAATGTATAAGGTCCTCCAAAGGGCGTGGCTGAACTGCAAAAGGCAGACAATAAACAAATGATCAATATCAATGAATTTGCCTACCACTGTCTTCTCTTAGGTAAAAAAGCCAGAAACATTATCATTATTCTCTAGTATTTGTGTGGCCTGTAATAAACCAGATTTGTTTTTATGATTATCTGAAAATGCATTACTTGCAATATAAGCTCTTGTTAATGGTTTATCAAATATGCCCTCGAAGAAGAAAACTTCAACAGTGAAAAGTTAACTGATTAAAAAATATTTAAAATTTTAAAATGTACTCTTACTAGAAATAACTTTGTCAATGGTGATAAGAATATTGTGAAAATGGCATAGCTATGTTAATACCCATGAGGGTGTTATGATACAGGGCAATTTGCAAGCTGTATCAAGAGTTTCAAAATTATTCACATCCTTTGAACTGACCTTCCCATTTCTAGGTCATTCATCTTAAAAGAAAAAATAATAAATATACTTAAGGACATATAGATTTAAGTATATGTCAAAACCTCATTTATACATTTTTATTATTCAAAAAAGTACATTCTAGTGGGACAAAAGTAGGAAATATTGATTGTGAGAGGTATATAAATTTATACCAGCTAAAATCTCACTCACCAGAAGTAACCACATTTTCTTGCCTATTCTTCCAAAAGATTATTCTAGGCAAAATAGAGCATACTACACATTTTCTTCAATAATGCTTTTTGCACTTAACACTATATATAAATTTACATTATTTTATTTAGGAACCACACTGCTTTCTCCTGTATGGTCATAACAAAATGTTTTCACAACCCAGTGTTGTTGGACATTTAGGTTGCTTTTGATTGTTTATGAAAAAATAGAAAATAGTCCTTCAGATGAATTCCAAGAATTAAAAGTACTCAGTATTCAGGGTCTTTGATATATATTGGCAAAATACCTTCTAGGGAAATTGTACCAACTTACAATTCCACTCTGTGTTTAGAAGTACCTGTTTTCCCACAGTCATGATAACACAAGGTGTTATAACTGTTATAAACTTTATAAGTATGATGGGGGAAATGATCTGTTGCTGTTTTAATTTATACATTGTTTATTACTAGCATATGTGAATATTTTAAGTGTTGGTCATCTTTTCTATAGTGAATGATCTACACATAAAATTTAAACCATCTTTATAACTTTGTTTTATTATTGATTTCTAAAATATTTTAGGTAGCTTTTTGTGCTATTTCTCCTTAAAATTTACCAATTATTTCCCTCTGGTTTCTGCTTTGTTTTCTTGTTTACATGAAGATTATATAAATATTTACCCACATACATTTCTTGCATTTTATGATACCATTTAAAATATTAAATCATTAATCCATCAAGACTTTTTATTTAGAATTAAGGTGGCTCAGATAGTAAAGCGTCTGCCTACAATGCGGGAGACCCGGGTTTGATCCCTGGGTCTGTAAGATCTCCTGGAAAAGGAAATGGCAACACACTCCAGCACTCTTGCCTGGAAAGTTCCATGGATGAAGGAGCCTGGTAGGCTACAGTCCATGGGGTCGCAAAGAGTCGGACACAACTGAGTGACTTCAATGTCAATGTCAAGGTAAGAAGTGGGCTTTAACTTATGGTTGTCCATTTTGAGGGGATGGTTTTGGGAAGTCTTTTTATTCCCCACTAGTCACCCCACTCCAGTACTCTTGCCTGGAAAATCCCATGGTCGGAGGAGCCTGTTAGGCTGCAATCCACGGGGTCGCTGAGAGTCGGACATGACTGAGCGACTTCACTTTCACTTTTCACTTTCATGCATTGGAGAAGGAAATGGCAACCCACTCCAGTGTTCTTGCCTGGAGAATCCCAGGGACGGGGGAGCCTGGTGGGCTGCTGTCTATGGGGTTACACAGAGTCGGACACGACTGAAGCGACTTAGCATAGCATAGTGAAATTCCAGTACTTTGGCCACCTCATGTGAAGAGTTGACTCATTGGAAAAGACACTGATGCTGGGAGGAACTGGGAGGAGGAGGAGAAGGGGACGACAGAGGATGAAATGGCTGGATGGCATCACTGACTCGATGGACATGAGTTTGAGTAAACTCCGGGAGTTGGTGATAGACAGGGAGGTCTGGCTTGCTGCCATTCATGGGGTCGCAAAGAGTCAGACATGACTGAGTGACTGAACTGAACTGAAATGAAATGTGAAATGATATCATTATTTTATTCTTAATTGGAAATAACTTAAATGTCCCACAATAAAAGATAATTAAATCATCTACCCAATAGCATATTGAGACATAATTAAATATTAAATTTATAATTTATTTGCAATATCATTAAAAATGCTTTTATCTTACAATAAGTGTACAGGAGCAGAAGAAGCAAGAAACCGAATTCTATAATTGGGAGGATTACAACTGTATTTTTTCAAATATTCAAAATTTTATATTTGGAAAAAATTTAAAAATACATGTTAAAAAGTGATTATTTTCATGGATTAAAAATGTGGCAGGATCATAATTTCCCTGCTTTTGGGCTTTACAGTTTCTTTTTATGAGTATGCACAGGTGATGCTACTGATAAAGAACCCACCTGTTAATGCAGGAGATTCAAGAGATACAGGTTCAGTCCCTGAGTTGGGAAGATATCCTGGAGGAGGGCATGGCAACCCACTCCAATATTCCTGCCTGGAGAATCTGATGGACAGAAGAGCCTGGTGGGCTATGGTCCATAGGTTCACAAATAGGTGGACACGACTGAAGCAACTTATCACATACTGTTCTTGTAATGAAAAAAATACTTACATTTTCTTTACAAATATAATCAGAATACATTCTCCATGTTTAGGGGAAAATATCACAAAAATGTGAATTCAAGGATCTGGAATTTTTACCAAAAGATGGAATTCAGACATTTTGGTATCTCTTTCACCACTATGAGTTTCCATGCTAACATACTATTGGAGAGGATAAATTAGTCAGAATTTTCCAATTCACGTCAGCACCTCTGAACCTTTGCCCCCAACCACAACCATTTATTCTAAGGGGCTCCCATTTCACTGTATTATGGGAAGCTTGGATGCCTGCTCAAGGTCTGAGGGGGTCAATTTGCTGTAGAAAATCAATTAGATACCATCCCTACAGAGTACTTAAGTTCTGAAGGAGCTTTAAATGAGCTTGTATGGAATTGTTCACAAGATGGCTTTAAAGGGGTACACGCTTTGAGAAATCATCAGTACTGGAAATGGTATTGATCTATGCTGAGCAACAATTCACTGAAATTGCATAAGATACACGTACAACTGCGAGTGTGGTGAAGAAAAACAGAAACAACAAAACCAGAAAGTACCTCTTAAACCAGATATAATATTGTGCACTACCCAGAAAAAGACTGTGAGGAAAAACACAAATCTGTAGTGCAGAAGTCTGCATTGACTGAGATGTTTTTCCTTCTTTCCCATTAACACATTTTCAATGCTTGCCACTATTTATGGAAGAGCAATAAAATGGCCACATTACCTCATAGTCAAATTCACCCCCTTCTGAAAAGTGAACTCTATCTGCCCTCAATCAACAAAGATTCTCACTCTCAAGTCTCTGGTTGGAGAAGAAATGTTTCCTTTGCTTTCTACCTGAGTCATTCCACTCTAATTAAGTAGCAGGGTAGGAATCTGGCATTAAAAAAAAATACAAAAGACAAAAAACTGAAACCCATGGCATGATGTATGACATTGAAAAGATGAAATAAACATGTATTTGGATGCTGAGACCCAAGCACTTTTCCCTGACAGGATTCCAGCACTGACAGACATGCCTGTGCCTTTACCCTGCTGACAGGAAATAGCACCCTCCTAGGAATATGCCCTTATGATTGTACAGTGGAAGTGAGAAATAGATTTAAGGGCCTAGATCTGATAGAGTGCCTGATGAACTATGGACAGAGGTTTGTGACATTGTGCAGGAGACAGGGATCAAGACCATCCCCATGGAAAAGAAATGCAAAAAAGAAAAATGACTGTCTGAGGAGGCCTTACAAATAGCTGTGAAAAGAAGAGAAGCAAAAAGCAAAGGAGAAAAGGAAAGATATACGCATCTGAATGCATAGTTCCAGAGAATAGCAAGGAGAGATAAGAAAGCCTTCCTCAGCAATTAATGCAAACAAATAGAGGAAAACAACAGAATGGGAAAGACTAGAGATCTTTTCAAGAAAATTAGAGATACCAAGGGAACATTTCATGCAAAGATGGGCTTGATAAAGGACAGAAATGATATGGACCTAACAGAAGCAGAAGATATTAAGAAGAGGTGGAAAGAATAAATAGAAGAACTGTACAAAAAAGAACTTCACAACCCAAATAATCATGATGGTGTGATAACTCACCTAGAGCCAGACATCCTGGAATGTGAAGTCAAGTGGGCCTTAGAAAGCATCACTGCAAACAAAGCTAATGGAGCTGATAGAATTCCAGTTGAGCTTTTTCAAATCCTGAAAGATGATGCTGTGAAACTACTGCACTCAATAGGCCAGCAAATCTGGAAAACTCAGCAGTGGCCACAGGACTGGAAAAGGTCAGTTTTCATCCCAATCACAAAGAAAGGCAATGCCAAAGAATGCTCAAACTACCACACAATTGCACTCATCTACATGCTAGTAAAGTAATGCTCAAAGTTCTCCAAGCCAGGCTTCAGCAGTACATGAACCGTGAACTTCCAGATGTTCAATCTGGTGTTAGAAAAGGCAGAGGAACCAGAGATCAAATTAACAACATCCACTGGATCATCGAAAAAGCAAGAGAGTTCCAGAAAAACATCTATTTCTGCTTTACTGATGATGCCAAAGCCTTTGACTGTGTAGATCACAAGAAACTGTGGAAAATTTTGAAATAGATGGGAATAGCAGACCACCTGACCTGGCTCTTGAGAAACCTATATGCAGGTCAGGAAGCAACAGTTAAAACTGGACATGGAACAACAGACTGGTTCCAAATAGGAAAAGGAGTACGTCAAGGCTGTATATTGTCTCCCTGCTTATTTAACTTATATGCAGAGTACATCATGAGAAACGCTGGGCTGGAAGAAGCACTAGCTGAAATCAAGATTGCCAAGAGAAAATCAATAACCTCAGATATGCAGATGATACCACCCTTATGGCAGAAAATGGTGAAGAACTAAAGAGCCTCTTGATGAAAGTGAAAGAGGAGAGTGAAAAAGTTGGCTTAAAGCTCAACATTCAGAAAACGAAGATCATGGCATCTGGTCCCATCACTTCATGGGAAATAGATGGGGAAAGAGTGGAAACAGTGTCAGACTTTATTTTGGGGGGGCTCCAAAATCACTACAGATGGTGACTGCACCCATGAAATTAAAAGATGCTTACTCCTTGGAAGGAAAGTTATGACCAACCTAGATAGCATATTCAAAAGCAGAGACATTACTTTGCCAACAAAAGTCCATCTAGTCAAGGCTATCGTTTTTCCAGTGGTCATGTATGGATGTGAGAGTCGGACTGTGAAGAAAGCCGAGCACCGAAGAATTGATGCTTTTGAACTGTGGTGTTGGAGAAGACTCTTGAGAGTCCCTTGGACTGCAAGGAGATCCAATCAGTCCATCCTAAAGGATCAGTCTTGGGTGTTCATTGGAAGAACTGATGCTAAAGCTGAAACTCCAGTACTTTGGCCACCTCATGTGAAGAGTTGACTCATTGGAAAAGACCCTGATGCTGGGAGGGATTGGGGGCAGGAGGAGAAGGGGACGACAGAGGATGAGATGGCTGGATGGCATCACCGACTCGATGGACATGAGTTTGAGTGAACCCCGGGAGTTGGTGATGGACAGGGAGGCCTGACGTGCTGTGATTCATGGGCTGCAAAGAGTTGGACACGACTGAGCAACTAAACTGAACCTACTGACTGTGGAATATGCCCAGATTAAAAGGAAAAACAATGATATTAACATTGAAGCATCATCTACAGAAGACTTCCCTGGTGGCTCAGCTGTAAAGAATCTTCCTGCCAATGTAGAGACGCAGGAGACACAGGATCAATCCTTGGGTCTGGTGGATCCCTTGGAAGAGGAAATGGCTATCCATTTCCTCCTTATCCACTCCCGTATTCTTGCTGGGAAAATCCCATGGACAGAGGAACCTGGGGGGCAACAGTCGATAGGGTCCAAAAGAGTTGAGCATGACTGAGCACACACACAGCACATCATCTACTGAATGGCCCAGTCAGGACACTGGGTTTAGTGGAACTGAGTCATAATGCCTACCTGTGCACTTAGAGCCCCCACTTCAGTCAAGTTTTTAAATAATAAGTTATCATTTGAGAGTTCACATAATAAAGTACTATTACATGAATTTCTAAATCCAGGTGGTATATAAATACGTATATCTGTGTTTATGTATGTTTGTGCATGTGCATGTGTGTGCTGTATAGTGGATTTTTATATAAAAAGCCATCTTTATTGAGAGCCAAAATCAAACAATTTTGAAAGTCAATACTTAGAGTGATAATAATTAGAACCAAAAAAAAACTGATAATAAAAAACAAACTAGAAGAAGCAGAATCTATGCAGGTAGAAGAAAACTAAAATTAATTATGAATAAAGACCCTTATTATAATCAAATACATTATAATTGCATTAGTAAAGTTACAAAAAGTAAAAGTGAAGTGAAAGTCACTCAGTCATGTCTGATTCAGTCCATGGAATTCTCCAGGCCAGAATACTGGAGTGGGTAGTCTTTCCCTTCTCCAGGAGGATCTTCCTAACCCAGGGATCAAACTAGGGATCATACCCAGGTCTCCCACATTGCAGGTGGATTCTTTACCAGCTAAGCCACAAGGGAAGCCCAATAATACCGGAGTGGGTGGCCTATCCCTTCTCCTGTGGATCTTCCCAGCCCAGGAATTGAACCAGGGTCTTCTGCATTGCAGGCGGATTCTTTACCAACTGAAAGGAGCATATAAAAGGAAAAAGAGCACTTCAAAGTTAAAAAATACCATCAGGATGCAATAGCAATGTAAAACTCCATAAAATAATGGGGAAAAATATAGAAGAATCTTGCCAGAAGCAAAGCAAAATAATGTCTAAACTTTATTGACCAATTATTAACTTAACATGTATTACATCATTTACTCCTCACAAGGATCCATGAAGTATGTACTATTATTATGTCATTTTACAGATGAATAAACTTAAATAACTTATAAATGTTCCCACAGATAATAAGTAGTGGGATCATAACTTGAACTAACTTACTGAAATCTCCTCTGTAGGGTAAAATTATCTTACTCTTTCTGCTCTGGTCCTGATTTCCATTCTATCCTGATTTTCCATTCTATTCATATACTTATTAAACATTTTTGTAACTGTCTCAAATCCCTTTAAAATACAGGTGGACTATCAGTACCTTTAGTGAATAAATACACTATAAATGAAGCATCTTACTAGTCTATAAAGACAAGATGTATAAGCTATATTTCAGTTAAATTATATACATGTCTGTTTCTCTCACTATATTTAATTCTATTATTGAGGTATAGTTGACATATAACATTATGTAAGTTTAAGGTATACAATGTGATGATTTGATACATGTAAAATATTTACCACAATAACATTAATTTAATAAATGTTTCATCTCACATAGCTATCATTTTATTGTTATTGTTATGGTGAGAATATAAACAAAATGGTATTATCCATAGTCATCACACTATAACTTAGACCATCAGAACTTATCCTCCTTATAATTGATACTGTGTGCCCTTTGACCCACATCTTCCTATTTCCCTTACCCCTTACCTCTCAGCTCCTGGAAGCCACCATTCTATTCTCTGTTTCTATGACTTCAATGTTTTTAGAGTCCTTATATATAAGGGAGATCATACAGTATTTGTCTTTCTCCATCTAACTTACCACACAGCATAATGCCTCAAAGCTCATCCATGTTGTCACAAATGGCAAGATTTCCTTCATTTTTATGGATGAAGAATATTCCAGTGTGTGTGTGTTTGTCAGTGTGTGTATGTAAATATAAATAGTTTTCTTTATCCATTAATTTGTTGATGGACACAAGACATGTTTCCACATATTGGCTTCTGTGAATAATGCTGCATTGAACATGGGAGGGCAAATATCTCTTCAAGAGAATGATTTTACTTCCTTTGCAAAGGTAATTACTGAGGGAAATAACGTATTTTGATCACCCAAAGTTTACCACACAAATATTTGGACACAGTAAGGGTTCAGGCAACGTTCATGAACATAATTCTAAATCATTTGAATATTCCACTGGGGTAAAGTTAAAACTGAGTTAAAGTGTAAGAGACCATTGATTTCATTTTCCTCTTCCTAAAATTAGCACACAATCTCCCCAGTCCTTCCTAATTGTTTTTGACATCTCCTGGCCATGACAGAGCTCAACCTTCTCTGTTTTCCTCTCGTATATATCCTTACATGGTCTTCAGAAAGCACCGCAACGACCTCATCATCTGAGCACCAGAGATGAATGTGTGTGTGTTATGTCCTCGCTCCCAGACATGAATTTTAGCTCCAGTGGAACATTGTGCTGAATCCCCACATGGGAGATTCCGTTTTGTGTGTGTGTGTGTGCCCTCAAGGAATCCTCTCTGGCCAACTACCACTCCTATGTAATCAAATTTGACAGGTGGCTCATCAGTCTCCCAAATGAAAAGCTTTGTATATTTTCTTATGAGAAAGTCAACCTCCTGGGACTTTGCTTGGAGATGAAAGGGTTGAGGTAACATTCCAAACTTTATTTTGATGAAACACTGGATGTAAAAACAAAGTGGGAAGATGGTGATTTGCTTAAAATGCAGGCTTTACAATGCCCCTCCCACAAAAGCCTTGGAGGAGAAATCAAAAAAACAGTTCCACTCTACATTTGGACCTACAGCAAGCTACTTACCCTCATTATGTGACTTAGTCTGCCCTTCAATAAATGAGGCAGTTGGACTAGAGCTATGATTAAAAACTGTCTTCTACAGAGCCTTAGAGTTTCATAGTGTCACCTCAGGGACCAATTGAAGTATGGGGCTAGGAGAGATTGAGAAAGCAGGGCTCAGGGTCTCCTACTCCTGCATCAATCTGAGAAACAGTTAACCTTGCTAACAACTCTGTTATTTGTATAAGATTTCATTTGTGGGAGGAAAACTCTGATCCAAAAATAAATAAATAAAATGGAAAATGTCATATTCCGTTACATTTAAAATCCTTACCACCAGCCCTTTCAGTGATTCTCTAGTGTATTGATAGTCATAGTGTGTCTTTACCAGCTGAGCCATCAGGGAAACCCTGTATTTCTTAGTTGTCTTTATTTTGAAAAATGTTAGAAATTATTTAGCCTGTCTTGTTACACACACATCCCCCTTAATCCCACTATCTTTCTGTTTTTTTCTCTCTCTCCCCCTTTTCCTTCTCATTTCTGTCTCTTTTGAGTTATTCCTTGTGTGTAGGTGACTCATTTTAGGAAGAGAATCTACTCAATTGATGTTCTTAAATGAGTGCTCCCTACACAGGTATCAGTATAGCTATTTTAACTTATGGTTACATCCCCTAAAATCTGCCTGGATGTCCTATCTCTAAAGGTCACAACTTTTAAAAGTTTTCCTAACACCTTCACACAGAATTAATATATTATGTCCAGCATCTTGCACATAATGACTTCAAATAAAAGGTACAGTAAGAGTTTGTGTATGTATTAATCATATCCACTAGATTATGAGACTATCAAGAAATATAGCTCTTGGTGTTCTTTTCTCTCAGCATCAAACACTGCACTTTGGTATGGAAGTGGAATCTAAATACTGTCCAATAAAAGCATGAGATATTTTAAGAAAGAAAAAGCCAGCATTTATTGAGTACTTACTGAATATTAAGCATTATTCTAGGTGCATTACGTGGAATATTTCACTTAATTCTCATAGCAAACCTATGAGCTAGGATTTTATCTGTTTAAGACTTTCTCTGGTGGCTCAACAGTAAAGAGTCTGCCTGCAATACAGGAGATATGAATTCAAGCCCTGGCTTGGGAAGATCCCCTGGAGGAGGAAATGGAAACCCATTCCAGTATTCTTGCCTGGAAAATCCCATGGATAGAGGAGCCTGGCAGACTACAGTCCATGGGGTCAGAAAGAGTTGGACATGACTGAGCAACCTCAAAAACGACAGAATGATCTCTGTTCATTTCCAAGGCAAACCATTCAATATCACGGTAATCCAAGACTATGCCCCAATCAGTAATGCTGAAGAAGATGAAATTCAATGGTTCTATGAAGACCTACAAGACCTTCTAGAACTAACACCACAAAAAGATGTCCTTTTCATTATAGGGGACTGGAATGCAAAAGTAGGAAGTCAAGAAACACCTGGAGTAACAGGCAAATTTGGCCTTGGTGTACAGTATGAAGCAGGGCAAAGGCTAACAGAGTTTTGCCAAGAGAATGGACTGGTCATAGCAAACACCCTCTTCCAACACCACAAGAGAAGGCTCTACACATGGACATCACCAGATGGCCAACACTGAAATCAGATTGATTTTATTCTTTGCAGCCAAAGATGGAGAAGCTCTATACGGTCAGCAAAAACAAGACTGAGAGCTGACTGTGGCTCAGATCATGAACTCCTTACTGCCAAATTCAGACTTAAATTGAAGAAAGTGGGGAAAACCACTATACCATTCAGGTATGACCTAAATCAAATCCCTTATGATTATACAGTGGAAGTGAGAAATAGATTTAAGGGCCTAGATCTGATAGAATACCTGATGAACTATGGATGGAGGTCCATGACATTGTACAGGAGACAGGGATCAAGACCATCCCCATGGAAAAGAAATACAAAAAAGCAGAAGGGCTGTCCAAGGAGGTCTTACAAATAGCTGTGAAAAGAAGAGAAGTGAAAAGCAAAGGAGAAAAGGTGAATTATACCCATTTGAATGCAGAGTTCCAAAGAATAGCAAGAAGAGATAAGAAAGTCTTCATCAGCAATCAATGCAAAGAAATAGAGGAAAACAACAGAATGGGAAAGCCTAGAGATATCTTCAAGAAAATTCAAGATACCAAGGGAAAATTTCATGCAAAGATGGGCTCAGTTAAGGACAGAAATGGTAGGGACCTAACAGAAGCAGAAGATATTAAGAAGAGCTAGCAAGAATACACAGAAGAACTATACAAGAAAGATCTTCATGATCCAGATAATCACGATGATGTGATAACTCACACTCACCTAGAGCCAGATATCCTGGAATGTGAAGTCAAGTGGGCCTTAGGAAACGCTACTACAAACAAAGCTAGTGGAGGTGATGGAATTCCAGTTGAGCTTTTTCAGTCCTAAAAGATGATGCTGTGAAAGTGCCGTACTCAATATGTCAGTAAATTTGGAAAACTCAGCAGTGGCCATGGGGCTGGAAAAGGTCAGTTTTCATTCTAATCCTAAAGAAAGGCAATATCAAAGAATGCTCAAACTACCACACAATTGCACTCATCTCACAAGTTACTAAAGTAATGCTCAAAATTCTCCAAGCCAGGCTTCAGCAATACATGAACAGTGAACTTCCAGATGTTAAAGCTGGTTTTAGAAAAAGTAGAGGAACCAGAGATCAAATTGCCAACATCCGCTGGATCATCAAAAAACAAGCGAGTTTCATAAAAATTTCTACGTCTGTTTTATTGATTATGCCAAATCCTTTGACTGTGTGGATCACAATAAATTGTGGAAACTTCTGAAAGAGATGGGAATACCAGACCACCTGACCTGCCTCTTGAGAAACCTATATGCAGGTCAGGAAGCAACAGTTAGAACTGGACATGGAACAACAGACTGGTTCCAGATAGGAAAAGGAGTACGTCAAGGCTGTATATTGTCACCCTGCTTATCTAACTTATATGCAGAGTACATCATGAGAAATTCTGGGTTCGAAGATGCACAGCTGAAATCAAGATTGCCAGGAGAAATATCAATCACCTCAGATATGCAGATGACACCACCCTTATGACAAAAAGTGAAGAGGAACTCAAAAGCCTCTTGATGAAAGTGAAAGAGGAGAGTGAAAAAGTTGACTTAAAGCTCAACATTCAGAAAATTAAGATTATGGCATCTGGTCCCATCACTTCATGGCAAATAGATGAGGAAACAGTGGAAACAGTATCAGACTTTATTTTTGGGGCTCCAAAAATCACTGCAGATGGTGACTGCAGCGCTGAAATTAAAAGATGCTTACTCCTTGGAAGGAAAGTTATGACCAACCTAGACAGCATATTAAAAACCAGAGACATTACTTTGTCCACAAAGTTTCATCTAGTCAAGGCTATGTTTTTTCCAGTAGTCATGTATGGGTGTGAGAGTTGGACTATAAAGAAAGTTGAGTGCTGAAGAATTGATGGTTTTGAACTGTGGTGTTGGAGAAGACTCTTGAGAGTCCCTTGGACTGCAAGGAGATTCAACCAGTCCACGATAAAGGAGATCAGTCTAGGTGTTCATTGGAAGGACTGATCTTGAGGCTGAAACTCCAATACTTTGGCCACCTGATGTGAAGAGCTGACTTGTTTGAAAAGATCCTGATGCTGTGTCAGATTGAGGGCAGGAGGAGAAGGGGGCGACTTAGGATGAGATGGTTGGATGGCATCACAGACTCTACTCAGGATTTGGGTAGACTCCAGCATTTGGTGATGGACAGGGAGGCCTGGTGTGCTGCAGTTCATGGGGTTTCAAAGAATCAGACACGACTGAGTGACTGAACTGAACTGAGCAACCTCAATTTCTTTCTATTCCTTTTTAACAATAAAGGTAATGAGATCTTGTGAGGTTATATAAACATAACAGTCACATGGTTAGCAAGCAGATGAAATAGAATTCAAACTCTAGCAAGCTGAATCCAGAAACCCTGCTTTTAACCACTTCACTACTCTGTCTTCTAAGAAATCAATATTCAGTAGTCCAGGTCACTACATGACTCATTTTTACTGCTGCTCGTGATTGTTGAGTATGCTCTCTAACTTTAAGTCACATACCATAAAATACCAGTCAACTGGAAAGTTCACAGCATCTAGCTAATTGAATTTTTTTATTAACATTTTAGTAACCATTCCCCTGCTTCAGTAAGTACAAAATAAAGAGTACAATTAACTCCTTATCTTCAAATTTAGACTCTCCTAAGATCTCAATGACATGAATTTGAATCTTAGAAATTATTGTTTCATACATGGCTGTAGGAATTCTGGAAAAATGTGTCTGCTTATTAGATAAACAGGAGTCAGAGTAAAATGACTCAGCAGGAATGATCCAGGAGGCTATGGATTCTGTAAACTGAGACACATGATGAGCTGCTCAAAGAGCCCTACTTATCCTGGAAATGAAAAGACTTTGGGTGTCAATTAAGTTAATCATGACATATTAACATTATCAGCCCACTCACTACTACTCTTTTAGGTCTCACTTGCTCACTTGTTGATTCACTTCATTGCCTTTTCCCCTCATCCTCCAATCTCATTCCCTTCCCCCTGTGGGAGCATTCTGTTTTCAATATATCTTTTTTCTTTTTGTGGGCACTCGCAAAAATTGTATTGGTATTTGTGTATGTATGTTTTCAATTCACATAAAAAGTATTAAACAACTTGCTCTTTTGACTCAGCACTATATCACTGAGATCCATTCATAGTGCTCTGTGTACTTACCTACTCTTTCTAACTGTGGTGTAATTCTTCATCACATTCATGCATCATGTTTTACCTATCCACTCTCCATATTGCAGTCTTCTGAATTTTCTCCAACTCACTGTTATCATAAATAATCTGGAGTGAATACTCTTTTCTCTGTCCCTTATGGAACTGTATAAGAATTTCTTTGGGTCACAAATGCAGATAGATGATTATCTTCACTGAGTGTATCTAAAGGAACAACATGAACTCAGTCTGACTCATTACTGAATCTACAATATCTACAAACGTGCACAGTAACACTCAATAGTGCATTCCATTCTATCTCCAGATTGTTTAGTATCCATTATTTGCTGAATGGATGAATGAATGAGTGAATAAGAATGAATGACAATCAACTCTTAAAACTGACATTCTAGAGCAGGGAGGTAAGCAGTGAACAAATAAATACGAATGCACTTAAAAGTAATAAGGAATATTAAAAACATGGCAGCATATGAATAAAGAGACTGATAGAGATCCTAAATATGAGGTCAAAGGAAAAGGTTTGTCATTGATTTTTGAGCAGAGATCCAAAAAAAGTGAGAAGGGAGCCGTATGGATACCAGTGTAAAAGATTTTCAGCCAGAGGGAAAACAAATGAAAGGCCCTGACATAGCAATATTTTTGGCATACTCATAAGAAAGCTTAGGGGTTAAGAAACAGATTAAATATCTAGATTTGAATAAATAAGGGGTAGAGCAATTGGATGGTTTGTGACATTGTACAGGAGTCAGAAATCAAGACCATCCTCAAGAAAAATAAATGCAAAAAAAGCAAAATGACTGCCTGAAGAGGCCTTACAAATAGCTGTGAAAAGAAGAGAAGTGAAAAGCAAAACAGAAAAGGAAAGATATATCCATTTGAATGCAGAGATCCAAGAATAGCAAGGAGAGATAAGAAAGCTTTTTTCAGTGATCAGTGCAAAGAAATAGAGGAAAACAATAGAGTGGGAAAGACTAGAGATCTCTCCAACAAAATTCGAGTTACCAAGGGAACATTTCATGCAAAGATAGCTCAATTAAGGACAGAAATGGTATGGACCTAACAGAAGCAGAAGATATTAAGAAGATGTGGCAAGAATACACAGAAGAACTGTACAAAGAAGATCCTCACGACCCAGATAATCACAATGGTGTGATCACTCACCTAGACCAGGCATCCTGGAATGTGAAGTCAAGTGGGTCTTAGGAAGCATCACTATGAAAAAGCTAGTGGACGTGATGGAATTCCAGTGGAGCTATTTCAAATCCTGAAAGATGATGCTGTGAAAGTGCTGCATTCAATATGCCAGCAAATTTGGAAAACTCAGCAGTGGCCACAGGACTGGAAAAGGGCAGTTTTCATTCCAATCCCAAAGAAAGGCAATGTCAAAGAATGCTCAGACTACACACAATTGCACTCATCTCACATGCTAGTAAAGTAATGCTCAAAGTTCTCCAAGCCAGGCTTCAGCAATATGTGAACTGTGAACTTCCAGATGTTAAAGCTGGTTTTAGAAAAGGCGGAAAAACCAGAGGTCAAAAGGCCAACATTTGCTGGATCATTGAAAAAGCAAAAGAGTTCCAGAAAATCATCTATTTCTGCCTTATTGACTATGTCAAAGTCTTTGACTGTGTAGATCACAATAAACTGTGGGAAATTCTGAAAGAGATGGGAATACCAGACCACCTGACCTCCCTTTTGAGAAATCTGTATGCAGATCAGGAAGCAACAGTTAGAACTGGACATGGAACAACAGACTGGTTCCAAAGAGGAAAAGGAGTACATCAAGGCTGTATATGGTCACCCTGTTTATTTAACTTATATGCAGAGTACATCATGAGAAACGCTAGGCTGGAAGAAGCACAAGCTGGAATCAAGATTGCTGGGAGAAATATCAATCACCTCAGATATGCAGATGACACCACCCTTATGACAGAAAGTAAAGAGGAACTCAAAAGCCTCTTAATGAAAGTGAAAGAGGAGAGTGAAAAAGTTGGCTTAAAACTCAACATTCAGAAAACAAAGATTATGGCATCTGTCCCATCACTTCCTGGGAAATAGATGAGGAAACAGTGGAAACAGTGTCAGACTTTATTTTGAGGGGCTCTAAAATCACTGCAGATGGTGATTTCAGCCATGAAATTAATACATGCTTACTTCTTGGAAGGAAAGTTATGACCAACCTAGATAGCATATGCAAAAGCAGACATTCCTTTGACAACAAAGTCTGTCTAGTCAACGCCATGGTTTTTCCTATGGTCATATATGGATGTGAGAATTGGACTGTGAAGAAAACTGAGTGCCAAAGAATTATGCTTTTGAACTGTGGTGTTGGAGAAGACTCTTGAGAGTCCCTTGGCCTGCAAGGAGATCCAATCAGTCCATTCTGAAGGAGATCAGTCCTGGGTGTTCTTTGGAAGGACTGATGCTAAAGCTGAAACTCCAGTACTTTGGCCACCTCATGTGACGAATTGACTCATTGGAAAAGACTCTGATGCTGGGAGGGATTAGGGGCAGGAGGAGAAGGGGATGACAGAGGATGAGATGGTTGGATGGTATCACCAACTCAATGGACATGAGGTCAAGTAGGCTCCAGGAGTTGTTAATGGATGGGGAGGCCTGGCATGCTGCAGTCCATGGGGTCACAAAAAGTCGGACATGACTGAGTGACTGAACTGAACTGAGAGCAATTGGCAAATTGTATACCATGTTTAAAACTTACTCTGTGTGACATGAAGATGCTGCAAGCTTTGAAAAGAGAAGTCATATCATTCAATAGGTTTAAGAAGAATCACTAAGATTTTTGTGTAAAAACAGACTATAAGGGAGGATGATAGTAGGAAAAGGTGATGAGGTAGGAGGGATGGTAGAGAAATTTTCCAGCTGAGAGATATTTGCTAAAGGAATAATGGTGCAGGTGTTGAGAAGCAAATGAATTCTAGATGTACTTCAGAAGTGAAACCAATATGATTGTTGTTGGAACTGAAGAAGGATATGAGAAAAAGAATTGAGTCAAATATTACTCCAAAATGTTGAACCTAAGCAACTGAGTGAATTGGCATATTATTTACTAGGATGGAGAAGGTGCATAAGGAGCAGGTTTGAGGTAAGATTTAGACCAGGAATTTAATTCTGAGTGAGGTAACTAGGTAGTGTGGTTTGTGAATTAGAAGAATGAGTGTCAGGGAAAAATCTCAGCTTGTAGATATGTTTGAGAGCCATTAGCGTATAGAGACGGAGAAGGCGATGGCACCCCGCTCCAGTACTCTTGCTTGGAAAATCCCATGGACGGTGGAGCCTGGTAGGCTGCGGACACGACTGAGCGACTTCACTTTCACTTTTCACTTTCATGTATTGGATAAGGAAATGGCAACCCACTCCAGTGTTCTTGCCTGGAGAATCCTAGGGATGGGGGAGCCTGGTGGGCTGCTGTCTATGAGGTCACACAGTTTCGAACATGGCTGAAGTGACTTAGCAGCAGTAGCAGCAGCAGCAGCATATAGAGATAGCTTTAATCTCTGGGACAGGATGAGTTCACCAAAAATGTAGATGGGGGCTTTCCCAGATGATGGAGTAGTAAAGAATCCACCTGCCAATGCAGGAGACACAAGAGATGTGGGTTTGGTCATTGGGTTGGGAAGATCCCCTGAAGAAGGTAATGGCTACACATTCCAGTATTCTTGCCTAGAGAATCCCAAGAACAAAGGAGCCTAGTGGGCTCATGTCCATGGGCTTGCAGAGTCAGACATGACTGAGCAACTGAGTGCACACAGGCACGTGATTGTAGACAGAATTGATTAAAGTCTCCTAGGACATCTAAGACTTAGAAATTACAAAGATGGAGGATTCAGGTAAGGTGATCCAAAAGAACCAACCAAAAAAAAACACCATAAAGGGTAGGAAGGCATGATACCCAGAAAGTGAAGTTTAAAAAGTCAAATTAAAAAAAAAAAAAAAAAGTCAAATAAGATGAGTTTCTAAAAAACTGTTGTTGTGGGCTGAATTGTGAGGCTGCAATTTGTATGTCAGAGTCTTAATCCTCAGTACCTCAGAGGATTGGAGATAGGGTGTTTAAGAGGTAATTAAGTTAAAATGAGTTCAGTAGATAAATACTTAACTGACTAGAACTGGTGTCTTTAGTAGAGGGGGAAATTAGGACACAGGCATTTGCCAAGGGAAAAACCACCTGAAGACACAGGAAAAATATGACCATCTGCAAGCCAAGGAGAGACGCCTCAGGAGAAATCAACCTGGCAAATACTATAACCACAAGCTTCTAGTTTTCAGAACTATGAGAAAATAATTTGTTATTTAAACCTCTAGTGTGTGGAACTTTGTTGTGAAAGCCCAAGCCAACTAACAAAATTGGCCACTGTATTTGGGATATGGAGGTCACTGGTGATGTTGAAAGACACGGTGTCAGTAGATAATTGGGCACCAAAGCCTGACCACAGTTTATGACACCAGAGGGCAGAAGGCAGAGTTAGGTGGACTAGAAAGAAGTCTTTAAGGGGATAGATTGAATTGTAGCATTTGATACTACTTCCAACAACCCAATTGTTGAATAAGCTACTTAGAGAGGAGGTAAATTTCTGATTAAGGAAAAAGTTTTCACAATTAATTACGTCTTTAGTTCATTATTTTAGTTTAAAATTCTTATTTCATTGTTAGCATAGTTATGGAAAAAAGCTTTAAAATATCCAGAAGATGTTCTTATTATATTTGTCTTTTTTTTTTTTTCCAAAAAAAAGAAAACTGTGAAGAAGTATATAAGATATTCTATTTACTCAAATGTTCTGGTTGGTTGGTTTCTCATTAATTCATTAGCTTTATTGTGGTATAACTGGCAAATAAAATTATAAAAGATTTAAGCATGGAGTGTGATGATTTGACATAGGTATACATTCTGAAAAGATTCCCCTCACCAAATTAATGAACACATTCATCATCTTACATATTTACCCTACCTTCCTTCCCTTTTTGTAAGAACATTTAAGTTTTACTTTCTTAATAAATTTAAGTATACAATACAGTGTTATGAACTATACACCAAGTTATACATTAGATACTCAGAATATATTCATGTTGCAACTGAAAAATTTTACCCTTTTAATCCTATTTAACCAGCCCTCAGGCCCTGGCAACCAGAGAAGACAAACACTGCGTGGTATCACATGCAAAAATCTTTTAAAAAAAAATCAAACTCACTGATTAATTATTTTATCTTACATGAAAAACAGGAGAAGTTACAAATTCATCTTATGAACCAGTGATGTAACTTCATGCTGGCTTTTTTTCAGGTTTGATAATGCTGGTTGGTTCCTAATTCACCTTATGCTTTCCAGAATTCAAAGGTTCAAAAGAGAATCTCATTGATGTGATCCTTTTTTAAACATGAGCTCAAAAACACAGTCTATATTGATGTGTCGAGTAACAAATTAGAATCAGAACAATTTTCAGTTGATTTGTTCATTCTAATAAGCCACATTTATTGTTGCCAAATTCCTTAGTAGCAGAAGAGGAAATCTGAGTTCCCCTTTTGGTTTGGTTTCCTGGGGTTCATCTCTGTGAAATGCAAGGAAAGTCTCTGGAGGTGTGGAATAATGACACTGTTCACTACCATGATTAATCCTTTTCAGAGGACTCCTGGAATCAATCTCTTTCTCAATGCTGTCCAAATCTATTACCATATCACTCTGCTGCTGCTGCTGCTAAGTCGCTTCAGTTGTGTCTGATTCTGTGAGACCCCAGAGATGGTAGCCCACCAGGCTCCCCCGTCCCTGGGATTCTCCAGGCAAGAACACTGGAGTGGGTTACCATTTCCTTCTCCAATGCATGAATGTGAAAAGTGAAAGTGAAGTTTCTCAGTTGTGTCTGACTCCTTGCAACCCCATGGATGGCAGCCTACCAGGCTCCTCTGTTCATGGGATTTTCCAGGCAAGAGTACTGGAGTGGGGTGCCATTGCCTTCACCATATCACTCTACTCCTAGCCAAAGTTATGATTATGAAAATAACAACTCCAAAATTTTAAACAGTACTTTACATTGTAAATAGTACTTTACACTTTCACAAATATTATACAGAGAACATTTTAAAAAGATAAAATAAGTATGGACTCTACTGGGTATTTGGAATAAGGAACTGAAATCTGAAATCAGGAGGTATTTCAAATGTGCTTACCCCTGAATTTTATTCCTTTGAAACCTGTAAGAGTGCTTTTCTAGCTCTCTAGTATGCTGTGTTTCTATACCTAGAAATAGTGCTCTTTGGTGTCATCTCAAATTCCCTTTTATGTTAGGACATTTTATACTCCTTTCTGGATTGGAATATTATTATGGTCTTATTGGTTGTGTCCCACCCCCTAATTCACATGTTGAGACCTATCCTCTAAGATGAAAGGTATTTGGAGATGAGGTCATTGGGAGGTAATTAGTTCATGAGGGTGGAGCCCTCACAAATCAAATTAGTGTCCCTATAGAAGTGCCCCTAGGAAGCTCCCTTGCCCTTTTACCATATAAAGTTACAATGAAAAGAGCCATCTAGAAATGGGGTCTCACCAGACACAGAATCTTCCAGACCCATGGTCTTGGACTTTCCAGGAAAGAGAACTGCCAAGAAATAAATTTCTGTTGTTTATAAGCCTCCTATTTTATTATATTTTTGTACAGCAGCCCAAAATGGGTATAAGATGAGTATAGTTTAAAAATTTGAGCTGGGACTCACAGGATTGTTATAGGCTTGACAGTGGCAATTTTTTGGGAGGGGATCAACCTCTGGGCCGGCTATGCTAGAGGGGGAGGGAAGAGGAGAGGAGGGGGGAGGGCGGGCCAACAAGGGAGTGCTAAGTCACTTCAGTCGTGTCCGACTCTGTGTGACCCCATAGACGGCAGCCCACCAGGCCTTCCCGTCCTCTGGGATTCTCCAGGCAAGAACACTGGAGTGGGTTGCCATTTCCTTCTCCAATGCATGAAAGTGAAAAGAGAAAGTGAAGTCGCTCAGTCGTGTCCGACTCTTAGCGATCCCATGGACTGTAGCCTACCAGGCTCCTCTGTCCGTGGGATTTTCCAGGCAGAGTACTGGAGTGGGGTGCCATTGCCTTCTCCAGGGTATCTATAGATATAAGCAATATCTTCGTATGTGGGTGCTATGAATTGAATGTTTATAACTCCCAAATTCATATGTTAAAGCCCAAATTCCTAATGTATTGGCATTTGGAAATGGAGATTTGGGGAGTTCATTAGGTAATAAAGGTTGAACTCTAATGAGTAGGATTAGTGACCTTATAAGAAGACACAAGACAGATGGTCTCTCTGTCATGTGAGGACATAGCACAAAAAAAGCCATCTACAAATCTACAAACCACAAAGAGGGTCTTTACCAGAATCCTACCATAGTGGCACCCAGATCTCAGAGTTTCAAGTTTACACAATTGAGAGAAGTAAATGTTTGCTATTTATATCACCCAGGCTATGGCACATTTTTATAGCAGCTGGGACTGACTGAGAGAGTAGATGTCTGTGGTACCCAGTACCATTTGAGGATGTCTGACTTGCTGACTGGCCCATGATTTAAAGACCTATTATGTCACCCAAAAAGACTGTGGCCCTCTGAACTAGGAATGCAAGTTGAACACACAGGCAAGTTCTTCTATTTTTGCTACTAAACCTAGCCCCTGATATTTTGTTCTAGAATGTGAATTATTATGGCATAGATAAAGGTTGAACCCAGAGGGTTCAACCACAAACACTGTTGTAATTCAGAGGGTCCAGGAGGACCCATAACTTATGTCAATGTTATCATATTTGACTCCTTGGAGTTGGACTTGAGATATTATACCACCTATTCGAATGATTCATGGCCTCCATAAAATACTCTTTAAAATGTCTAAACCTGATTCACCTCTGGAATCCCATGGAGATCACTGCTATAAGATGTGTGAGAGTAGGAATGTTCACATGTCATTAAAATCTTTCATTTTTAGAAGAGATTATTGCTCAAAACAAGAACCATTATCACTACTTTGGCAATCCTTCTGTGAGTAATTATATTCTTTCCCTTCTTTCCCAGGCAGAGGTGACATTAACACAGAGGGTAACGAATTAAAAGCATACTTTGTTCAGTGTCATCTTTATGGTAGAAACAGAAGGACTTACAAACAGAGTTTTGGCATTATAACTTTAAAACTGGCTAATTAGCAATTGAATATCTACTTAGTATTTTAAACTAAGCCTTAGATTTCTCAGCTACAAAGTGAAGACAATAGTGAGTCCACAGACTTTCTGAGTGTGAAATTTTGTTATAACATTTTGGTTTTTTGCTCCCTCACTCTATAGCTATTCTTCCTCTTATTAGATTTCCATAAAAAGTTAGCTCAGTCTAACCACAAGCATTACAAAGATGCCGATTTGAATTTATGCTTGCAACCAGAGCCAGTCTCAAAATCAGTCACAGAAGGAGGATACTGAAATAAATTACCCAGTGAAAATTAGGTTTATTCTAGAACCACCTTGCTCTAAGCTCACTCTTCACATTGCCTATCTACTTTGTGCTTGACATGAGATGATGAAATTGGCCTCTAATGCTATATAGTAGTTTACAAAGTTGTTTTTTTTTTTTACTTGTGTTTCTCACATTCACAAAATATGCTTGAGAAGTCTGTGAATTAAAGCAAATATTATTGCTCTCTCCACTTTAGATAACTAAACTCTCAGGCTCAGAGGGTCAAAGTATCTGACCAAGTGCTGGAAACAGACTCCAAATTCAGGTCTAGCTGATAGTCAGGCTTAATTTTCTTTCTTTTTGCTGAGTTGCCTTAGAGGCAGTTAAATCCCCTAAGGCTTCATTTTTTCAACATAAATTGCCCTTTCTCTCATGCAGATTTTGGGCAGGAAAATGTTGAGCCTAAGTGGAAAATTTCACGTGTATCCTTCCTTTCACTGACTCAATGGACATGAGTTTGCATAAACTCTGGGAGTTGGTGATGGACAGGAAGGCCTGGTGTGCTGCAGTTCATGGGGTCGCAAAGAGTCAGACACGACTGAGCGAGTGAACTGAACTGAACTGATCCTTCCCAAATATTATCTTGATTATTTTGAACACTATTGTAGTCTTGGATGCCTTTGATTCTTGTATCCAAAATATTTTCTATCCATCCCAGCATTTTGTCATCTACAGATTTGACAAGCTTGTCTACCATGTCTTCAACCAGTCACGCAAAGTGTTATCCAAAAGTACTAATACATGAGCAAGATCCTATAGCATGTCACTTAACCATGCTATCTTACAACATGTATTTCATCTCCAGCTCTACCAAACCTTCTGTGCTATGGGGTGAATGAACTTAGAAGTGGACTGTCCCTGGGTCAAGCCTTGAGATGACTGCAACCAGGGTCAACAACTTGATTTCAGCCTCATTAGAAACCTTGACCTAAAGGTACCCAGGGAAGCCATCCTGGGATTCCTGATCCATAGAAACTTTGAGATAATATATGTTTAGTGCTTTAAGTTAGGGATAATATGCTATACTGCAATAAATAACCAATGGGTCATCTCTCTTTGCTTACCCTCGCTACTGTAATTGCTTCCTAACAAGTCTCCCCATGCACAGGCTCCCCCTATACATCCTTCATACTCTGTCAGAATTATTTTGGTGCAGGTTAAACTATATTATTTTCTAACTTAAAAACATTTCAATAATTCCCAATTGTATCTTGGTTAAAGTCCAGATTTTTTATTAATAAGTGGTTCTTCAGAACCCATATCAATTCACTTTTCTGGTATTATCTTCTATTATGCCACCCTACTATGATCCAGCCAAACTAAAACAGCTTCTCATATTTTCTATTGCACAGTATATTCTCAGTTGGAGATGTTAATATCCATCTTTACCTCCCATCAAATTCTTGATCTTTCAAGGAAAATTTTAAATGCTAGTCTTTTTTTTTTGACAAAGGGGCCACAATTAACTCTGATGAAAATGATTTTTCTTTGTCCTCTGTGTTTCCTTACCCATTAGTTGTGTCTCAACTACAGCATCCATTTTAGTTCATTTGTCTTACAGACTAGCATATCCATATGTGTTTGCCTATTTGAATAAACTCCCTGAGGAGACAAACTCTGTATTACTCATCTTTTTATCTCTGTATTCTCAATAGGGTATTTTGCTCATGGTAGGGGCTCACCAGTAGGTTGACTCAATTAATTCTAAACTTATCCGGGGAATAGATTTGTCTACCCATGGTCTATTCTTTGCTCTCAGAAATAAAACAACACTCCATTGCTCATTCATTTTATACCTAAATTTGAGCTCCTTAACATACTACTAATCATAAGATTTACGTTTCCATGTCACTCAGCCTAGACATTAAGAAAGGTCAAATGAAAAGAGGAGACGAATGTAGATCAAAAAAGTGGAAGAAAAATCACAAGAAAGAATGAATATTTTTTTCATTCAGTTCCTTCTCAACATGTAGTATGGGAAGTCAAGGGAAAAAAACAATATAAAATATACCTGGATACAAATATTAGGGTCAAGCCTTTTCACTTGAAGTCCCTTGGCCTCAATTTCTTTTAGTGATAAAAGGAAAGCAATAAGAATACCTGGCATGTAAGTCTGTAAAGGGAGATGAGATAACCTGGTTAAGACATTCCACAGTCATGGGTATTCTTTCACTTTACTTCACCTGCATGGTCCTAGAACTTCATTTCCAATTGCTTCAGATTTTGTTCAACAAAAACCAGAAGAGTTTAAGAAATAGGCAAAAAGTAAATGAAGAAGAAAGACAATCTGTCAGGGAAGATGAAGAAGGGAAGAGGCAAGGGCCAGAGAAAAATAAAGAAAGAAAGACAATAATATATTCACAAATTTGTAGGGTTATTTATTTATCTTAAGTTCCCCAGCTGAGATGGAGACTCTCATAATACGGAGAGTCATTCCAAATACAATTACATGCAGAGAAGTTGTGCTTAGAGAGAACATAAACCAGCAGGAAACCTTTGCATTACCTGTTGTAGTTTCACAAAACCGACTACTGCTATTTTCTAGAAACCTGGAGTAGTGGGTTTATTATGCCAGGTAATTTCCTTGATCTCATGGAGACTTTAAATCAATGCAGGCCATATCATACATCTGCTTTACTGTAATTTTCAAGAAAATATCCCAAACTTTATATTTGTAGGGGGTCCCAGAGGAATATTGCAAATTACTTTCCCCTTACAAAGACTGAGCTCAGTGCCCTGAGGCTGCACAGTTCTAAAGAAAGTGAACTGGCAGTGTTTGGTGCCAAGTTTGAGTCATATAAAGTAAGAACTGACTACAGCTATTGCTGGAGGTTCTCCAAAATGTCCTGTTCCATCTTCTCTGGTGCACATCACGGTGTGGTACTGAATTATTGCTCTTTTTCACTATAACATCAGATCTTTTTTTCAATGTAAAATGAACTGTTCTGTCTAAATGACATACTCTATCTAAAAATGGAAATTCAGAGAAATATGTTATTTGAAGAATCATAAAATTGACATTTTTTAAAAAACTGATTTCTCCTGCTATAAGCATAAAATCTTCAAAATGATCATGGGAAAAAAATATTATATCCCATAAATGAAATAGCATGCTTACCTCTTTTGGGGATGACAAGATTAAACAACTTATAAACCAGAAGTGGATATTTCATAAAGACTTTCATAAAGGAGCTGTAACTTTCAATGCAAAACTCATTATATTTCATTAAAAGACACTATAAAAATCAGTGCTATCTTCTTCCTAAAAACTCAAGAGCAGTCCAGCAGTTTCCCAAGCAGCTGCATCTCACTGACACCACCCAAACTCTTACCAGCAAGAGGAGATAGTCTGAGATGAACCCGTCAGAGGAAAACCAAGGAGTTCTCAGATCCAAAGAGAAGCTCATTTAATGAATGACTGAAGGACTATTCTAAGACAGACAGCAGAAGAACACTGGCATAACAGGAGAAGCAAATAGCTTTTTCAGAATAAGCAACTATTCCTTTTGATTTTCTATATACTAGCCTTACTCACAAGGAAACTAGTTAAGTTTCCTGATCTTAGGTTCTCAATAATTCCTATTCCTAATTCATATCCTTTCCTTCTAGGATTGAAATAAAGATCTTATAATAGGAAAGATACTCAGAGTTACATTTATATACCACAGAGGCATGAGTGTCATTAAAATGTTAAGATGCTTTTTTAGTGTTTGATAAAGACTCTTACACTGAGCCCCTAGACTTCCCTCATCACCACAGACACTGCAGCCCCATGCCCAAGAACCCCTTGAATCTTCCCACATAACAACGTATAGGTTATTATCTGGCATTACAATGAGACGTGCCTCAGAAAACTGCTTCTGCACCCAATAACTAGTATTCTTTCTGGTTGACTGGCTCTAGTAGCTAAACATATTCAACATTGTGCTGTTCTTGTTTAGTCATCAAGTCATGTCTGACTCTTTTGCAACCCTATGGACTGTAGCCCTTGAGGCTCCTCTGTCCATGGGATTTCCCGGGCAAGAATACTGGTGTGTGTTGCCATTTCCTACTTCAGAGGATCTTTCCAACAGGGAACAAACTTGCATCTCTTGCATTGGCAGGCAGATTCTTTACCACTGAGCCACCAGGGACATCCAAGTTCAATATTAGCCTTGTTTAAAAAATCAAAAAGACAATGGAGATACGTGGGTGGGTATAATACAATAGGAGGTGATTGGAAATGTGGAAAACTGGAAAGTATATATACCCCTAAAAAAAAGTAGCTGCTCTGTCATATCAGGAAGTAGGCTAAGAAGGCTTAATATTCTGAAATTTCAAAAGAAGCCAGGAATCTTGATTCTAATGAGGAACTTCATGACTTCTTAATACTTGGAATGAAGAGTGCCTTTTGCAAAATAATGTGTGTGACAAATCAAATCCATGGACCACAAGTTTGTGACCTCTGCTTTAAGGATCATGGAGTTTTTGTGACCTTGTCAGAGCTCCTTCATCTGTCATACTTAAAGCAAGTCTGGGGGGAAATCTGGCACTCTCAATTACATAACTAAAAGTAATTTTATATTGGAACTCTGAAATAACTAAGTAAAACTGATAAGTATGTCAAAACTTCTCTTTTTTTATTGTATTTTAAGTCTTGCCAAATGCATTCAAGTACATTGTCTTAGATTTGCCTCATAAATCAGGTAAGTATTATTCTGTACTTTTTACAGCTGAGAAAAATGGATCCAGAAACACTAAGGAAACTGCTTTGACATCACCAAAATATACGGTAGCGCTGGGTTTTGAGCACCAGTGGATCTGTGTCTCCAACACCTTCTTTAAATTGTCTATGCCACTCTCAACTTCACTGATATCCCAGGCATGATCTCAGGCCATCACCCCAGAATAATCACTTTTTGGTTTGTATGTTTCACATTCATTTGAAATTATCTTTGATACATCTAAATAACTTCTTAAAGGCAAACCATGTTTTGGGGATGGACTGAATTACTGCTCCAATTCTTTAATAAAATTACACATCAAACTCTTGATCATGTGACTTTGCAAGGCCTCTTTGTCATCTTTCCCTAACAGATTGATATCAAACTTAGTCAAGAGAATTTCCTTGGCAAATGGATGAGGGCAGAAGGCACATGTACCAATTTGAGGCTTAAGAGGCATCATGTGTTTCTACTTTTTCTCCGGACCCCTGTGATCACCTCATTTCCCAGTTCTCTTCTGCTCCTGATTTAGCCACAGAAGGAAATATGTGAAGCAGACTTGACCTGCTGCCTAGGGCTAAGCCCAGTCTAACTCAGCCAAGATCAGCAGAACTGCACATGACTCATAGGTCCATGTGTGAGAAAAATACAAATTTGTTGATATAAGCTACTGATATTTTGGGAGTAGCAATATCTGACTGCTTTACTATTGTAACCATCCTTAGGAAAATAATCATTTTCATGCTTATGCCTTTTAAAATCTATCTGAACAATAAAGAGAATTCTACAAATAGCTCAATACTAATAAAAGGAGAATATAAGCTTTCAGAGAATGGTGTTCTTATGTCTTCTAAACTAGTATTCTTACAGAAAATTAAGGAAGGTTCTAAGCAAAGAAAATACAAAAGAAAACTCCATGTACTAATAGGGATATAATAAATTTGAGATATCAGGTGATTAATGTCTTATAAGACATTTTTATTGATCTTTGTTCAGATCAACCGTTATTAAAGAAACACTTTTGTTAACTGTTCTGTTTGGAAAAAGCAAACAAACAGAAAAACAAAACAAGGGAATAACAACAACAACAACAACAAAATCCTTTGTTTTCTTTATTGGTTGAATTATTTCCACCTGCAATTGATTGAAACCATTTTTTTCCCCTCTTTTACTTCTTTCAGATTCTTTGAACTGGGATGAAAATCATGACTCTGAAGATCTGAAAAAAAAAATCATCATAGTTGTTTTTAACCCAGGTTATGCTTTTGAATCACCTGGGAAGCTTTTTATAAAACAAAAATACCCAGAACTTTCTCCTAGAAATTCTGATTTAATTGGTCTAATTGCCAGGAGAAATATCAATAACTTCAGATATGCAGATGACACCACCCTTATGGCAGAAAGTGAAGAGGAACTAGAAAGCCTCTTGATGAAAGTGAAAGTGGAGAGTGACAAAGTTGGCTTAAAGCTCAACATTCAGAAAACGAAGATCATGGCATTTGGTCCCATCACTTCATGGGAAATAGATGAGGAAACAGTGGAAACAGTGTCAGATTTTATTTTGGGGGGCTCCAAAATCACTGCAGATGGTGACTGCAGCCATGAAATTAAAAGACACTTACTCCTTGGAAGGAAAGTTATGACCAACCTAGATAGCCTACTGAAAAGCAGAGACATTACTTTACCAACAAAGGTCTGTCTAGTCAAGCCTATGGTTTTTCCTGTGGTCATGTATGGATGTGAGAGCTGGACTGTGTGTGAAGAAGGCTGAGCGCCGAAGAATTGATGCTTTTGAACTGTGGTGTTGGAGAACACTCTTGAGAGTCCCTTGGACTGCAAGGAGATCCAACCAGTCCATTCTGAAGGAGATCAGCTCTGGGATTTCTTTGGAAGGAATGATGCTAAAGCTTAAACTCCAGTATTTTGGCCACCTCATGTTTAGAGTTGACTCATTGGAAAAGACTCTGATGCTGGGAGGGATTGGGGGCAGGAGTAGAAGGGGATGACAGAGGATGAGATGGCTGGATGGCATCACTGATTCGATGGACATGAGTCTGAGTGAACTCCAGGAGTTGATGATGGACAGGGAGGCCTGGTGTGCTGCAATTCATGGGGTTGCAAAGAGTCGGACATGACTGAGCGACTGAACTGACTGACTGACTGAGGGCTGGGTCAAAGGTACATTATGACACCTCTCTCCAGGTGATTCTAACAGGCAATCAGGGTGGAAAACTATTGTCTTTACAGGAGATAGATTGCCAATTTTTTTTTAAAGTTAATAAAACTATCTTTACAATAAGAGACAACATATTAAAGAATGCTTTGAACTGAACAAAAAAAAAGCAACAAAAAATGTCCCAGGAAAGCATCTTGGCTAATAAAATGAAAAGCTGAGTATGTCACCTTTTTCAATTAACACCTTCTTTGAAGTAAACTACCAACTGAGTAATGAATACATCTCACCCATTCCAGCTAGGAGAGAGCTGATCCTGGCAGCTGGAAGGGCAACATCACTTATATTTCTCATTCTTAATCATTGACTCAAGATAGGAAATGGATTTTCTTTAACTGAAATGTCTTGATAATAATTGAGTCCCTAATTATCTGTTGGAGAAGTCAATGGCACCCCACTCCAGTACTCTTGCCTGGAAAATCCTATGGGCAGAGGAGCCTAGTGGGCTGCAGTCCATGGGGTCGTGAAGAGCTGGACATGACTGAGCGACTTCACTTTCAATTTTCACTTTCCACTTTCATGCATTGGAGAAGGAAATGGCAACCCACTCCAGTGTTCTTGCCTGGAGAATCCCAGGGACGGGGGAGCCTAGTGGGCTGCTGTCTAAGGGGTCGCACAGAGTTGGACACGACTGAAGTGACTTACTTTACCTAATTATCTGTAAACTACAGAAAACAATGGGATTTTAAGTCTTGCTTTGCATACATAGTATATATTCTGGCTTTTGGAATATGGCCAGGTCATTACTCTTTGTGTTCAAAATATATGTTCTATCTATTAAAAGCTCAGAGTCACAACAGCATTCTTGATCCACCCATTTTAAAAGGTTCCACTGAGCTCAATTAAAACATGAGTAGGGGATAGGGGGTTGTCAATAAATGAGATTTGCTATAAAACCTAAGCACTTGTCACCAATTTTTGCAGATTTTCAAAGGAGAGAAATACATATAATGCTGCACATTTACTGATCATAATTTAGGAGAGTTGGAGCTGATAGATGTGATTTGCAGGCTGAAAGTTAAGAGCTAAGCTTACTCCAGAAATCAGTTTTGTTCACATGCTTCTCCCCTTCTCTTATTTCCTAAATTCAGTAACTAAATTTTATGGATTCTCTCTCTCTCAGAACTGTCATTCATGTCCTTCATTTCACAGTCTTCCTACAACTGGCAGTATTAAACCCCCAACATCTCTGCCACAATCCCAGTCCATTTTGTACACTGCCTCTAGGGTTAGCTTTGTAAACACAAATCTGACATACTACTGCTATCATACAAATGTTTTGGTTCCTTATATCAAACAATATCAATTCTAAAATCATAGCTTTTGCATATATGGTAATGTACCATATAATCTGGGCCCAAATGAATTTCCAATATAACTCTTTCTATTCCATGCAACCTATAGCTATCAGATCATAGCCAGCTTCATGATTGTTCAACCTCTGTATTCACACAGGGTCCTGTCCTCAGAGGACTTCTTTGGTTAATGATCTGTTGTTGCTTTCTTGAAATTCCTAATAACCCTCCTTTTGAACATCTGTTTTATAAGTGAAGTCTAATGGAACAACGGAACATGTGCATGAACAGAGGAGGTATACACGCTGCATATCTGCAGTTCTTTAATGCTGTCTCCACAAATAGCATCTGTGATGTCCCAAAGAACACAGAATTCCAGCGAACCCACAATGTGTGGCATTTCTACAGGATTAAAGCAAACATGAAGTAGAAGTATGTGTGTTACAACTTAAACTAAGTAAGTAGGTTTATGATAGCCTTGAGAGTCCACACTTTGCTTGAACAAGAACTCACTTTAAATGCAAAAAAGAAGGCAATGACATTTTTAAAAGCACAAAGAGCCAAGAAATCCTATCATATCCTTTCTTATTCTTGTTACTTCCCTATACTAACCAGCTAACTACTAAATATAAACATGTAGAAAGAACATAGCAAAATCTATAGTTTTTAGTCTTTTTAACTGCTCAGTAAGTAGAAGGTTGAGAGTAGTGATAAAATGTGCATAAATCAATATGTAAAACAGCTGAGTTAGTTTTCTGTGGCATTTCTATTGTCAGGATAAAAACAAAATATATATGCATGTATTTTCTTTAAAAGAATTGTGTCATTTTGGTGATTCCACATATGAGCTAAATATTTGCATTTAAAACTGATATAAAACTGGTATTGTGCAATAAGGGCATCCCTGGTGGCTCAATGGTAAAGAATCTGCCTGCCAATAAAGGAAATGTGGGTTGAGAAAATCCCCTGGAGAAAGAAATGGCAACCCATTCCAGTATTCTTGCCTGGGAAATTCCATGAACAGAGAAGCCTGGCAGGCTACAGTCTATGAGGTCACAAAAAAGTCAGACACGACTTAACAACTAAATAACAGCAACAACTGTGCAATATAAAGGTGAATGGAAAAATTCATGATAATAGTTAAAATTGAATTTTTTTTTTTTTTTTGCTTAGGAAAACTAAATAAAACCACCATGACAAGTCAAGAGAAAGACTGGAAGAAATTTTTAATAGCATTTTTTACTGCTTTTCTTTAAATCAAACAATCCCACATTTTTCATTTTGCAACTGAGCTTTGAAAAGTATATAGCCAGCTTTGCATCACTTAACTTCTGCTTTCTTCAAATACTTTTATAGCACATGCATTTTTCTGCCTACAGTGTTCTCCTTCTAAACCTGAGAATTCCTACTCATCCTTCATAACCCAACATGAATGTCACCTTCTCTGTGACAATTTTCCTAAAGTCTCTAGGACAAAGTTGGGTACTGCTTTCATACTATGAACTGTGATGCCTTTAAAGGCAGGGCCTGGGCACTATTGCAATAACTAGCACATATGTAGGCATTCAGTAAAAAATTCACTGAATGAAATGACAGTCAAGGAATTAAGTAGTAAAGGGTTTTTTATTCTATGATTTGTCCTAGACTTCTACCCTCTTCTAGAGATGACGCTGCTTTTGTCACAGGCTCATACTGGTTGTCTAATGAAAGTACTTGTAATTTAAAGCAGTTTTCTGCTTACTGAGTCAAGACCCCTTTATCTTTTCCTTTCAAGATGAGAGTATAACTGGTACAGCCAAAGGTGATCTTATTTCCAGCCATTAAACAATGTTAATTTCATGGGCTAAAGAGAGAAGCAGCTTATGCAAATGAATATGATTTTTGCCGGCACACGGTTTATTAATATGAATAGGTTAGCAATTCATGATCCATAGCCTTCCCCAATAGATATGATTCAGAAGGTCAAGGTTATTTTATTTTTTTCTGAAAAGAGACCCATATTTAATATGCAGATGACTTCTCAGAGGTAGGCTCAGAACCACTCACATTCCAAATAGCTTCTTCCACTGTACAAAAATCAATGAACTGCAGAGCAAATGTGAAAAGGAAAACTGAATTTCTCTGTGAACTCCCACAGAATTCAGAACAGGCACAAAAATATGACTTACTGAACTTGATCCAACACTTTAACCCATTCAAGTACATGTCAAATATATCTATTATAAAATATAACACTTCTGGAATGGAAATGTAATTTTTCATGGTGAAGAGTGCTGATAGTATTTCTTGTGCTCATGAAAAACTTTAATAGTTTCCATGCATCATTAGTACACATAGGTTATGGATCTTTCATGTTAATATCTGGGCAGAACATAATATGAAATATTATGAAGAACAAAATGAAAGATCACTTAGCTAAAGTAGGTATTTATCATGTCTAGATATACTCATCCTTCTTTGTTTTAAAGCCATTTTTCTTAGAGAGAATACTCTTAATCAAGTGCCCCTGAAATGCCAGTTTTGTATTGTTTCTGTTAACAGTTGGGTGGAGATTGTCTTTGTTCTAATCTGATGCTCCTTGAAATTAAACTGTAAATGTATAAAATACTGGTTAAGATACATTTTGAAAACTGTAAAGAATTTTTTTTAATGATAAATGCCTGTAAGTGTGTATGGTATATATGGAAATCTACCTTCCTTTAGAACTCAGCCTATCAGAGTGATATTTTCATAAATCAAGATTACCAGTCTAGAACCCAAATATGAGAGTAGGAAGAAAAAAAAAGCATAAATGATTTAGTCTATTTTCTTAGCTCTGCTGGAAATCTCTGTTTACTAGTAATAAAAAGATAACAGGTCAAGGAAAGAAATGTAAACTTGGAAAACTCAGCAGTAGCCACAGGACTGGAAAATATCAGTTTTCTTTCCAATCCCAAAGAAGGGCAATGCCAAAGGATGTTCAAATTACTGTACAATTGAACTCATTTCACATACTAGCACGGTTATGCTCAAAATCTTTAAAGCTAGGTTTTAGCAGTAGGTGAATAGAGAACTTCCAGATGTACAACTCGGGTTTTGAAGAGGCAGAGAAACCAGAGATCAAATTGCCAACAATTGTTGGATCACAGAGAAAGCAAGGGAATTCCAGGAAAATATCTACATCTGTGTCGTTGACTACACTAAAGCCTTTGACTGTGTAGATCACAACAAACTGTGGAAAATTCTTAAAGAGATGGGAATATCGGACCACCTTACTTGTCTCCTGAGAAACCTGTATGTGGATCAAGAAGCAACAGTTAGAATAGGACATGGAACAATGGACTGTTTCAAAATTGGGTAAGGAGTATGTCAAGGTTGTATAGTGTCACACTACTTATTGTCCTTATATGCAGAGTACATCATGTGAAATGCCAGGCTGGATGACTCACAAATTGGAATCAAGACTTCTGGGAGAATAATCAACAACCTCAGATATGCAGATGATACCACCCTAATGGTAGAAAGTGAAGAGGAGCTAAAGACTTTGCCTCTTGATGAGAGTGAAAGAAGAGAGTGAAAAAGCTGGTTGGACACTCAACACTATAAAAACTAAGATCATTGCATCCTGTACCATCACATAATAGCAAATAGAAGGGGGGAAAAGTGGAAGCCATGACAGATTTATTTTCTTGGCCTTCAAAATCACTGTGGATGGTGATCATGAAATTAAAAGATGCTTGCTCCCTGGAAGGAAAGCTATGGCAAAGCTAGACAGCATATTAGAAAGCAGAGACATTAGTTTGCCAACAAAGGTCCATATAGCCAAGTCAGTCACTCAGTCATGTCCAACTCTTTGCAACCCCATGGACTTTAGCCCCTCAGGCTCCTCTATCCATAGGATTCTCCAGGCAAGAATACTGGAGTGAGTCGCCATGCCCTTCTCCAGGGGAACTTCCTGACTGAGGGATCAAACCTGGGCCTCCCACATTATAGGCAGTTTCTTTACTGTCTAAGCCATAGGGAGTCCCCCATATAGCCAAAGCTATGGCTTTCCAGTAGTCATGAATGGATGTGAGACTTGAACAATAAGTTTGAGTACTGAAGAATTGCTTTTGAATAGTAGTACTGGAAAAGACTTTTGAGCATCCCTAGGACTGCAAGAGATCAAATCAGTCAATCCTAAAGGAAATAAATCCTGAATATTCATTGGAAGGACTGATGCTGAAGGTGAAGCTCCAATACCTCAGTCACCTGATGTGAAGAGCCAACTCATTGGAAAAGACCTTGATGCTGGGAAAGATTGAAGGGAAAAGGAGAAAGGGGAGGCAGAGGATGAAACTGACTATGAAATAGGATCACTGACTTAATAGATATGAACTTGAACAAACTCCAGGAGATAGCGGAGGGCAGAGGATGCTAATGGGCTGTGGTCCATTGGGTCACAAAGAGTCAGACACAACTTAGCGACTGAACAAGAAAATGTAAATGACCAAAATACAAACAAAGAACACACCTGATCAATTATAGAATCCTACCAATTCTCCTTTCAAGATAGATTTTTAAATCTGTTGAACATCTTACCATCTCTATTTCCAAAAACATAATGAAGGACAACAAAGAACTGGATTCCTTAAAAATCTCCTTAAAAGAGAAGTTACAAGTGAGTCCACAGAAATACCAAGGATTATGAGACTACTATGAACAACTGTATGCCAATAAAATAGACAACCTGAAGGAAGTGGACAAATTCTTATAAAAGTAGTCTCCCAAGACTGAGCCAGGAAGAAATAGAACATATGAACAGATCAATCACAATCACTGAAATTGAAAGTGTTATAAAAAAAAAAAAAAAAAAAACCCAACAAACAAAAGTCCAGGATGTGATGGATTCATAGGCAAACTCTATCAAACATTAAGAGAAGAGTTAAAACTTATTATTCTGAAACTGTCCCAGAAAATCACAGGGGAAGGAAAACATACAAATTCATTCTATGAGGCCACCATCACCCTGATACCCAAATAAGCAAAGATACTATAAAAAAAGGAAAGAATAGTACAGGCCAATATCACTGATAAACATAGATTAAAAAAAAAATCCTCAACAAAATACTAGTAATCCAAATCCAACAATACACTTAAAAGATCATACACAATTATCAAGTGGAATTCATCCCAGGGATGCAAAGATTTTTCAGTATCTGCAAGTCAATCAATGTGATACACCTCATCAACAAATTGAAGAATAAAAACCATGTGATCAACTCAATAGATACAGAAAAAGCTTTTGACACAATTCATACCCATTTATGATAAAAAAAACTCTGCAGAAAGTGGGCATAGAGGGAACACAATTCAACATAATAAAGGCTATTTATGACAAACCTACAGCTAGCATCACACTCAACAGTGAAAACCCAAAAACATTTCCTCTAAGATCAGGCACAAAACAAGAATGTCCAAACTCACCACTTTTATTCAACATTGTTTTAGAAGTCCTATATACAGCAATCAGAGAAGAAAAACAAGTAAAGGGAAATCAAATTGTAAAAGAAGAAATTAAACTGTCACTATTTGCAGATGACATGATACTCTAAATAGAAGATCCTAAAGATGTTACCAGAAAACTATTAGATCTCATCAATAAATTTGGTAAAATTGCAGGTTATAAAATTAATACACAGAAATCTGTTGCATTTCTATACACTAACAATGAAAGATCAGAAAGAGAAATTCATGAAACAATTCCATTTAACATTGCATCAAAAAGTATAAAACACCAGGAATAAGCCTACCTAACAAAAGACCTATACTCCAAATACTATAAGATGCTAATGAAAGAAATCAAAGAGGAAACAAGCAACAGGAAAGATACACCATGTTTGTGGACTGGAATAATCAATATTTCAAAATGACTACACTACTCAAAGCAATCTAAAGATTCAATGCTGCTGCTGCTACTGCTGCTAAGTCGCTTCAGTCGTGTCTGACTCTGTGCGACCCCATAGACGGCATCACACCAGGCTCCCCCATTCCTGGGATTCTCCAGGCAAGAACACTGGAGTGGGTTGCCATTTCCTTCTCCAATGCATGAAAGTGAAAAATGAAAGTGAGGTCTCTCAGTCATGTCCGACTCTGCGACCCCATGGACTGCAGCCTACCAGGCTCCTCCATCCATAGGATTTTCCAGGCAAGAGTACTGGAGTGGGTTGCCATTGCCTTCTCTGATAGCTCTCTATAGCTACTATCAATAGTTTAATAGTATTAGATAAATAATAGGTGCTTGATTTCTGCTAAATCAATTGGAACACAGTTTACAAATGCTGGTTGGGCTCTTCTAAAGAGGCTATGAAAGCCAAGTCAGAGATTTTGGACTTGATTCTGTAGGGAATGGAAAGCACATGAATGTGTTTGAGCAAGGAAATAGCAGAATAAAAACAATTGTTTAGAAACAGTGATCTAATAGCTTTCTAGAGAATGGTCCCAGATAAAAGGCTACTACAGAACTCTAGTTAAGACTAAGTAACTTATAACCTAAACATATTGTAGAGAAGATGGACAGTGAGAATAAAAAGAAATGGAAAGATGTCATTCCATTTTTTTCCCATAAATTACTTGGGTGTAGTCATTTTATTTCATTAGGCAACCTCTTTTTATTCTGTGACTATAACAGGAGGATTGTAATAGGGTACACAGATTGCAATAGGGAAGAACAAATCTGACTCCATACTAGATCTGCTCTGTTCACACGTTTAGTCATGCTGGTTCTTTAAATTTTGTAAAAGAATGTTGCCTATAGCCTGAAATTCACAAGATAGCCTATTCTCAGGACTCTGTGAACTTTAAAGAGTCCACTCATATAGAGATAACAAAGTTGTAGCACAGAGAATAGTATTTGTTTTGTCGGAGATTTACAGGAACATCGTGATCCAACCTATGTGGACAAGAATACGGGATTTCAACACCAAGAAGTTTGTAACAACTAACCAGGTACCTCCCTCACAAAGTGCTTTGCTGAAACCCTCAAGGAGTTTGGGGTTTTTAGGGCACGAGCTACCAGTCTCCTTGCATGACCCTGCAATAAACCTTCTTCTGCTTCAATCTCCATTGTTTAGGCCTGTTTGGTCTTACTGTGTGTTCGGCACATGAACTTAACGCCAATAATAGGATCGTGTCACTGCCACCAGTGCTTAGGTATCTAAGTGGTGGCCAAAGCTAAGGTTTTTAATGAGATCGGTCCAGAAATGTACATGGCAGAGGCCTGAAAGCAACACACTTCATTATCCTCTTTGAGTGACCCTCTTTTCTTATTTTTTTCCTCTATTTTTTATGTCTAACATATAGATATACATCCATATCACTATATCTAGACTTATATCTATATCTATCTGTTACATCATAGTCACATTCTTCCATATGCTCTACATTCTCCGTCCGTAGTCAGACCAGCCACACAGATAGCTTCTGCTTCTCATAAACCAATGATCCTCAAATATTTTCCTATGTTCTCCTGATTGTCAGACCTATATGTTCAACATCATACTAAACATCCCTGTTCAGATGTCCCACCAATCACCCTTAACTCAATATGTCCTGAGCTGTATTCATTAGCTTTATTGGCTATGAGAAGAGTGGAGACAGTGAAATATTATTTTTGTGGTTAATAGTTGTATCCATGAAAAGTCTTGCTATATAATATTTAGCGGTGAGTATTCATTTAGCTATGTATTGATGAGAAAACAAGAAGTCATAAAGACAGGATAACACACTCCATATCAAACTCTACCCATGAGCAAAGACAAGCACTTTGCCCTAAAGGAGAGAAGTCAGTAAAAAGTTAAAAAAAAAAAAAAAAGAAAAAGCCTTTGCTTTAAAATACTAATTGAAAGAAATACCAACATTCCTTCTGAACTAAATTTATAAAAGGCTATAGTTAAAAAATCTAAAAGCATTCCCTAAAATGAATCCATTTTTAATGTAATTTTAAAAGCCTGTGTTATTCTTAAATAGTGTGCAAATGGAAACCTCAATTTTCTTTATTTATTAATGAATTCGAAATATTCCAAGTGGCTGCTTTTGCTGTTGAAAGGTGCTAGATGGCCAGGTGCTGATCCATGGTTAATTAAACAAAAAGAAACTGTTTTTCGAAAAGCGGTATGGAACTCTGTGAGAATAGCTCTGCCTTTCAAGCATTCCATCTGTCAACCTCAAAAATAAAATATCCAGCTATTTTACCAGCAAAACTTGGGAATAGCAATAGAGTTGCAAATCTGGACAGCCAAGTTATGGCAAATCATAGCAGGGTAAATTGGGAAGGGTTGTTTTGGATAAAAGTTTATCGGAGAAGAACCAGAGTTTGAGGCTGGGGCAGCTTCCTGTTGGCTGCAAGTGGTGGTTAGTGCACTGTTGTTGAGAAAGAATGGAGGGGTGTGGATTAAGCTCAGGATATGAAATTCCCATAAGAAAACCACTCTCCCCACTAGAAATAGCATTCTAATCATCAAGGATAGGAAATTAAGAAGATAATTTTGTGCAAACAATTTTACACAAACAGATCTTGTTAAAATAATTCTTGTCTTCCTTCTTCCTGCTGGCTATGCAGACTACAAAAAGTGGCATGTGCATAAAAACCTCCCATCAGGGATTCCTAACTCCATTTTAAATAGAGTTTTCCTTTATTTTCAGATATCTTCTCAAATATTTGTAATTCTCTGAGTGATTCAATCAAATGGTGCACCTGTGTGCATGGCAATTTGTTTGTCCATTTTGTTCCCTATTTTTAAAAGTCCAACCTTATATACAACATCTGTATCTTTTTCACGCTATGTTACTTCTACAGAGCTCATACAATGTGATTAACACGCACAAGCAGTGCAATCTGGCTTCTGCATGGCATAAATTAGACACTCGATACACGCTTGTCAAATGAGTAAAGCACTCCACTTTAACTGCTATCTCTAAGTGATCAGTTGACTCTATACAGAACAATCCATTGACCTCTTTTTATTCCTTAATATTTATCTTTATTTCTATTTGCCATCTTCCTAGCCACCTGGTCCAAATTTATCTGAACAGAGATCTCACGTTTGCCTACACCTCTGGGTCTATTTATGGTATTTCTGCTGCCTGGAATGCCACTGAGCCACATCCCTGTCACTCTGCCTGGTGGAAAATTCATCCATCATCAAAGTGTCACTCTGAATACTTTCAACACTTAAATGAAGCCCTCCCTGTTCACTCTAGCTAATGATACTTTCCTGCCTTCTCCAAACATATATTTCATTTGCATCACTCACATGGTACTGTTCTCTTTCTACCTGGCATTTTAACTTTCTAGAGCTTATCATTCCATCTAAAATACTAAAAATTTTAAAGACAGCACCCATATTGAAGAAAATCTTTTCAATTGTCCTTTAGGCCTCTTAAGTTGTAGTTCATATACAATTTTAAGCTTGACATGAAGGAACAAGAAGTTAGAAAATACAAAAGGCAAATGCACATCTCCCTAAACTATAGTTCCCTGGGACCATTTATATGAGAGCAAATAATTCTTGTGTCCTTGAGGACATTAACATGATGCAGGTCAGAGGAATAATTGATGTGTATAAAATACACCCTGAATCCTAAATAAATAATGTGTTAATTACTTATTAATAATATCTTATTTATTATGCAGCTATAATGATTTACTAAATTTACCAGAAGAGTTAACTTTCAATAAGTTATTAATAACCATATTAACAATATATTATTCATTATTCAGTGATAATAGTTAAACAAATTTCCTGAGAGATTTAACATTTACAAACATTTTTACATCTTCTATAAAACTTAATCTATACTATAAGACCAAAGAACAGATCAGATCAGTCGCTCAGTCGTGTCCGACTCTTTGTGACCCCATGAACTGCAGCACGCCAGGCCTCCCTGTCCATCACCAACTCCTGGAGGTCACTCAGACTCACATTCATCGAGTCAGTGATGCCATCCAGCCATCTCATCCTCTGTCGTCCCCTTCTCCTCCTGCCCCCAATCCCTCCCAGCATCAGAGTCTTCTCCAATGAGTCAACTCTTCTCATGAGGTGGCCAAAATACTGGAGTTTCAGCTTTAGCATCATTCCTTCCAAAGAAATCCCAGGGTTGATCTCCTTCAGAATGGACTGTTTGGATCTCCTTGCAGTCCAAGGGACTCTCAAGAGTCTTCTCCAACACAATGATAGAAAATGTTAAATCTATCAGACTGTAGAGAAGGAAATGTTGAAAGTCAATGGGTTCAGTAAGATGTCCCAAGATCACATAGTTAAAAAGTAGAAAAATCAGGGTGTAAATTTTAGTGTTCTAATTTCAGTGAGTAAAACAGACGTAGTCTGCACTTTCTGCTTGATGAGGCACTGAAAAGCTAGAAACAAAAATAAGTGAACAAGAAGTATTTTTTTGATGGAGAATAATGGTAGGCAGAGAGCAGAACATTTTGAGATAAAGTGATCAGGGAAGACATCATGGAAAGCATTACTTTTAAGCTAAGGATTGAAGGACCAGCCAGACATTAAAGGAAACAAACAGAAACAGTGAAAGAGCACTGAAGTATAGAAACAGGTTTATGCAAAGGCCTTAAAATAAGAAATGCGTGACTTCTTATCATAACATAAGACATCCTTCATGAAGTGGCTCCCAAGTATGAATTATGCACCAACTACTCTTCATGGCTTTCACCCTTCACACCGGAAGAAAATCCCAAACATTTCATAAACTACATACTCTTTCATACTTTTGCATATGTTTTCTCTTCTACCTGAAATATCTTTTCCTGGAGTCTCTACACAGAATAAAAATATGTTTAATCTGAAAAATTTTTCTCAGGTGGTAGTAATTCTCTCACAGTTTCTCTATCCCTACTCCAGTTTAGCTAAATGAGTCTCTCCCATATATTTTAATATAACTCTCATTTTTATTCACAATTTCAATAAAGAATGATTTATATAACATAACATCACCTGTTGAGTTATGCAAGCAACATCAAAATCTAATTTTAGAATATTTGCATCACTCAAGACATAAAATGCACAGTGCTTCCCTATTCCTTTCTTCAGCTCTGGGTAACTGCTAATCTACTTTCTAACTCTACAAGATTTGTCTTTTCTAGACATTCTATATAAATGGAATCATACAATATGTGTTCTTCCATGTTTGATTTCTTTCACTTGGCATAACATCATTTTTGAGATTCATCTGAGATACAGCATGCTCATTATTTTTATTGATAACTTTGCATTGAATGGAAACACCAAAACTTAACCAGCTGATAGACATTTAGCCTAACCTACTTTTATCTGTTGGGAATGATGCTGTTATAAACAAACATTCACATAAGATTATTTGCAAGGACATATGTTTTCTTCATTTTCCCTAAGTAGATATCCAGGAGTAGTACTGCTGAATCACATAATATTCCACCTTCTCTTCACTTCCATGCCTTCCATGCATCCTTCTCTCAGCATGCACACCATTCTTTCATTGTTGATTTATTTGTCTTTGTTTTTACATAACTATCTCCCCCTATTGGGCTATGAGCATCATTACAGCAGGCAGCATGGCAACAATTTCTTTAGCAGTTATAGGTACATAGTAGGATTCATAAACTTCCTAAAATCTGATCCCAGATCCTCTTCTTAAAGATGGGAGCATTCATGTTCACAGCTTCAGGGGGTGCTTGCCTGCTGAGGCTCACAAATGAGCTCCTCCCCAAAAACTGCCCTTTGCCAAGAAGCTGGTTTGCACAAGGGTATTTTCCTTTCCTATAGGCCTCCCAGATCAAAGTACTGATCTGTGTAAGGATACAAGGACTTGGCTTCTTTCTTCTTTTCAGGACATCTCTTAAAGGCATTCTAGCTCCACAGCATCTTATGGGACTGGCTGGGACCACTGCTGCTGTTCTACCCAGGTCTCATTCTCTTTTTGCCCAATCCCACTTTTCCTGTCTTCTCCCCACGTAAGTAAAGAAACACAAAATTTTTCTGGGAGCACTCCTCAATAAACCTTCTATAAACAAGTGTCAGTCCTAGAATCTGGTTCCTGGGGAACCTGACTGGCCATTTATATAGGGAATTCAAACAAGGAAGTTGGCTGTCAAGGAGATAATAATCTTCAATAACCCCTTTTTTCTTCACAGGCACTTAGTCCAACAATTGTTTATAATATAGCTGTAACTGACATATAATTCAGGTTTCACCTGACGCTTGACAATGAGTTAAGATCAATGTAAGCCCATCCCCACTCCATGTCACTGGAAAATCAAAAGCCCTGATTTTTTTTTTTTTAAGTATTATTGAGGAAAAGGAATGGTAAAGTTCTTAGGATTGCACTAACTGTTTGATTTGTTTTACACTTTTTATTGTGCTGCTGCTGCTAAGTCGCTTCAGTCGTGTTCGATTCTGTGCGACCCCGTAGACGGCAGCCCAATCAGGCTCCCCCGTCCCTGGGATTCTCCAGGCAAGAACACTGGAGTGGGTTGCCATTTCCTTCTCCAGTGCATGAAAGTGAAAAATGAAAGTGAAGTCGCTCAGTCGTGTCCGACTCTTAGCGACCGCATGGACTGGAGCCTACCGGGCTCCTCTGTCCATGGAATTTTCCAGGCAAAAGTATTGTGCTACCTATCTTTATTTTGAACTATATTACTCCAGATAAAAGGTTTCTATCAATTTTTTTTAAAAAGTCCATTCACTGATGAGTTGACTGTTGAATATCCAAGGACATCGAGAAAGTGTTGACACTTTAATGAAGGACATATTGTCAATTGCATATTAGATTTCTCTGGGCTTAAATTTGCCTTTGGCCTTCCCATCAGGGTATTTTTTTTTTTTTTTTTTTTACCATGGCCACTTCACCCCCAGGACTATGTCACTGTCATGCCATTTTCCTGAATTTGTTTGCCCACTCTTTATCCCCCTCTATCACTCACTTTTCTTTCTGTCTTCTATTCCTCTCTCAGGAGCACATTCCCCCCATTTTCTTATGCAGTCAGTAAGGCTGTCTGCTGTATTTATACTCATATACTCAGTGCCTCTTTTGTATATGAAATGGCTTTCAAGACTCTCCTAAACAAAAAGTTATCTCCTAAAAAGAATTCAGGCTCCAGCCATTAAGATATTTTCCATCTTCACTACATAGAGATGCATTAATTCATTCTGAGAGAACACTAATACATTTAATACTTGATATTTTGATTAAGTAACTATGAAATCTTTCTGACTGCTATAATTCTGTCACCATACAGAACCAGGACACATGGTCTAAAAAGTTTTATTATGTTTTGGATAAAAGCACCGTATCAGGGTCTGCAGGACTATTTTCAGGTTCAAAAATTCACCATGAGGAGTCAAAGGACTCATGGTTATGGTACACTCATGGATGCGGTACACTCACAGTTTCAGTATACACTCATGGCTATGCTATACACTCATGGTTATGGTACACTCACAGTTATGGTATACACTTATGGTTATGTTATACACTCACGGTTACGGTACACTCACAGTTATGGTACACTCATGGTTATGGTTTATGACAGTGAAAGGATACAGATAAAACGGAAAAGAGAAAAGGCACGTGGAGTGGAGTCAGGGAGAAGCCATGGACAAGCTTCCGAGTGTTGCCTTCTAGTAGTCACACCAAGTTACACTTAATTCTCCCAGCAAGAATGCATGGCAGTACAACAGTTTTGCCAACCAAAGAAGCTCATCCTAGCCTTGAGTCCAGGGTTTTCATGGGGGGTTGGTTTAGTCAGGAACATAGGTAGGTAGCACATGCACAACTAGCTTGGCTATTCAGACTCCAGTACCCCAAAGCAAAAACAGATGTTCATAGTAAGCCATATTGTTAAATTCTAATCACACTGTTAACAGCATGCCCCAAGATCTGCTCACACATAAAAAACACTCACCAGGCAGACATTTCTAGGGTTCAGAGCTCTGAGCTCCCACAGGCCAGCCAAGGCTCAGTCCTAAAAACAAGCTTTTCTGGGATTGTGAAGGATTTTAACCTTCTAAGTTAATCCTTTCCTACACTCAGTTCAGTTCACTTCAGTTGCTCAGTCATGTCCGACTCTTTGCGACCCCATGAATTATAGTACATCAGGCCTCTCTGTCCATCACCAAATCCTGGAGTTCACTCAGACTCACATCCATCGAGTCAGTGATGCCATCCAGCCATCTCATCCTCTGTTGTCCCCTTCTCCTCCTGCCCCAATCCCTACCAGCATCAGAGTCTTTTCCAATGAGTCAACTCTTCACATGAGGTGGTCAAAGTACTGGAGTTTCAGCTTTAGCATCATTCCTTCCAAAGAAATCCCAGGGCTGATCTCCTTCAGAATAGACTGGTTGGATCTCCTTGCAGTCCAAGGGACTCTCAAGAGTCTTCTCCAACACCACAGTTCAAAAGCATCAATTCTTCGATGCTCAGCCTTATTCACAGTCCAAATCTCACATGCATACATGACCACAGGAAAAACCATAGCCTTGACTAGGCGAACATTTGTTGGCAAAGTAACGTCTCTGCTTTTGAATATGCTATCTAGGTTGGTCATAACTTTCTTTCCAAGGAGTAATCGTCTTTTAATTTCATGGCTGCAGTCACCATTTGCAGTGATTTTGGAGCCCAGAAAAAAAAAAGTCTGACACTGTTTCTACTGTTTCCCCATCTATTTCTCATGAAGTGATGGAACCGGATGCCATGATCTTTGCTTTCTGAATGTTGAGCTTTAAGCCAACATTTTCACTCTCCTCTTTCATTTTCATCAAGAGGCTTTTGAGTTCCTCTTCACTTTTTGTCATAAGGGTGGTGTCATCTGCATATCTGAGGTTATTGATATTTCTCCCGGCAATCTTGATTCCAGCTTGTGTTTCTTCCAGTCCAGCATTTCTCATGATGTACTCTGCATATAAGTTAAATAAGCAGGGTGACAATATACAGCCTTGACATACTTCTTTTCCTATTTGGAACCAATCTGTTGTTCCATGTCCAGTTCTAATCGTTGCTTCCTGACCTGCATACAGATTTCTCAAGAGACAGGTCAGGTGGTCTGGTATTCCCATCTCTTTCAGAATTTTCCACAGTTTATTGTGATCCACACAGTCAAATGCTTTGGTACAGTCAAATGCTTTGGTATAGTCAATAAAGCAGAAATAGATGTTTTTCTGGAACTCTCTTGCTTTTTCCATGATCCAGCGGATATTGGCAATTTGATCTCTGGTTCCTCTGCCTTTTCTAAAACCAGTTTGAACATCAGAAAGTTCACAGTTCACATATTGATGAAGCCTGGCTTGGAGAATTTTGAGCTTTACTTTACTAGCATGTGAGATGAGTGCAATTGTGTGGTAGTTTGAGCATTCTTTGGCATTGCCTTTCTTTTGATTGGACTGAAAACTGACCTTTTCCAGTCCTGTGGCCACTGCTGAGTTTTCTAAATTTGCTGGCATATTGAATGCAGCACTTTCACAGCATCATCTTTCAGGATTTGGAAGAGCTCAACTGGAATTCCATCACCTCCACTTGCTTTGCTCGTAGTGATGCTTTCTAAGGCCCTCTTGACTTCACATTCCAGGATGTCTGGCTCTAGGTGAGTGATCACACCATTCATTGTGATTATCTGGGTCATGAAGGTCTTTTCTGTACAGTTCTGTGTATTCTTGCCACTTCTTCTTGATATCTTCTGTTTCTGTTAGGTCCATACCATTTCTGTCCTTTATTGAGTCCATCTTTGCATGAAATGTTCCCTTGGTATCTCGAATATTCTTGAAGAAATCTCTAGTCTTTCCCATTCTGTTGTTTTCCTCCATTTCTTTGCACTGATCACTGAGGAAGGCTTTCCTATCTCTTCTTGCTATTCTTTGGAACTCTGCATTCAGATGCTTATATCTTTCCTTTTCTCCTTTGCTTTTTGCTTCTCTTCTTTTCACAGCAATTTGTAAGGCCTCCCCAGGCAGCCATTTTGGTTTTTTTTTTGTTGTTTTTTTTTTTTTGCATTTCTTTTCCACGGGGATGGTCTTGATCCCTGTTTCCTGTAGAATGTCATGAACCTCCGACCATAGTTCATCAGGCACTCTGTCTATCAGATCTAGTCCCTTAAATCTATTTCTCACTTCCACTGTATAATCGTTAGGGATTTGATTTAGGTCACTTCCCTGGTGGCTCAGAGGTTAAAGCGTCTGCCTCCAATGCGGGAGACCCGGGTTCAATCCCTGGGTTAGGAAGATCCCCTGGAGAAGGAAATGGCAACCCACTCCAGTGTTCTTGCTTGGAGAATCCCATGGACTGAGAAGCCTGATAGGCTACAGCCCAAGGGGTCGCAAAGAGTCGGACATGACTGAGCGACTTCACTCACTCACTCACTCACTGAATGGTCTAGTGGTTTTCCCTACTTTCTTCAATTTAAGTCTGAATTTGGTAATAAGGAGTTCACAATCTGAGCCACAGTCAGCTCCTGATCTTGTTTTTGTTGACTGTATAGAGCTTCTCCGTCTTTGGCTGCAAAGAATATAATCAATCTGATTTTGTTGTTGACCATCTGGTGATGTCCATGTGTAGAGTCTTCTCTTGTGTTGTTGGAAAAGGGTGTTTGCTATGACCAGTGCGTTCTTTTGGCAAAACTCTATTAGTCTTTGCCCCGCTTCATTCCATATTCCAAGGCCAAATTTGCCTGTTAGTCCAGGTGTTTCTTGACTTCCTACTTTTGCATTCCAGTCCCCTATAATGAAAAGGACATCTTTTTTTGGGTGTTAGTTCTAAAAGGTCTTGTAGGTCTTCATAGAACCATTCAACTTCAGCTTCTTCAGCATTACTGGTTGGGGCATAGACTTGGATTACTGTGATATGGAATGGTTTGCCTTGGAAACGAACAGAGATCATTCTGTCGTTTTTGAGATTGCATCCAAGTACTGCATTTCGGACTCTTTTGTTGACCATGATGGCCACTCCATTTCTTCTGAGGGATTCCTGCCCGCAGTAGTAGATATCATGGTCATCTGAGTTAAATTCACCCATTCCAGTCGATTTTAGTTCGCTAATTCCTAGATTGTCAACATTCACTCTTGCCATCTCTTGTTTGACCACTTCCAATTTGCCTGGATTCATGGACCTGACATTCCAGATGTCTATGCAATATTGCTCTTACAGCATCAGACCTTGCTTCTGTCACCAGTCACATCCACAGCTGGGTATTGTTTTTGCTTTGGCTCTATCCCTTCATTCTTTCTGGAGTTATTTCTCCACTGATCTCCAGTAGCATATTGGGCACCTACTGACCTGGGGAGTTTCTCTTTCAGTATCCTATCATTTTGCCTTTTCATAGTGTTCATGGGGTTCTCAAGGCAAGAATCCTGAAGTGGTTTGCCATTCCCTTCTCCAGTGGACCACATTCTGTCAGATCTCTCCACCATGACCCTCCCGTCTTGGGTTGCCCCTCGGACATGGCTTAGTTTCATTGAGTTAGACAAGGCTGTGGTCCTAGTGTGCTTAGATTAACTAGTTTTCTGTGAGTATAGTTTCTGTGTGTCTGCCCTTAATATGATCTAGTTGTTTCCAACACAGAGGAGACTTTAAACCTAAATTACCATAGCCTGGTGTTATCTATATAAATTCATCCCATAATTGTGGGAGATTTTTTTCCTCCTTTGCTGAAACTTTTCATGTTGCTCTGATTGAGCTTGAGTAATAGAAAAAAGCTAAAATTTATGGCTAGGGTCAGAGCAGGCATAATTAATTGGCCCAGTGAGGGGATCCCATCTAGTAATATCACAGTAACCTGAATATGACTATAATTTTTTTTTAAGTAAATTTTCTCAGGGCCAACCAGTTAGAATCTTGTAGTAGAGAAATTTAACAAGGTAACCCAGAACTAGATATGGGTAATTGGCCACAAACCCAACAATTGAATTGATTTCTAAAACTAGCATAGAATCAGGCCTATGATAGAAAAGCATTTGATTTATATGCAGAGGTCTAAGAAGTCAAGAAAACATAAATGATCATACAACTCAGTTCCAGCATCTTGGGCAAGCTGTCTACCTTTGATGTCATCATCTTCTCATCCTGTCATAATCTTCTCATCCCTTCTCATCCTCATTCCCACACTATGGTGACTTAAGAATCTAATTTCAAGTTCTAGAATCTTATTCATTTCATTCAGTCATCCAGGCATTAAAATAGGCAAGTAACTCAGAAAGTCATCTAAAGCCACCCATATAGCCTGCATCAGTATTAACTAGAGTCCACCAAGACTCCAAACTCAGAAATTCACTGGTTAGATTTGCTCCTTATCTGCAGACAGTCAAACATCCTACAGCCTTCCTGATGGGGGTACAGAACTAGGCCCTGTCCCCTCCTTGGAAGAGACATTAGATGGAATCCCAGCTGATCCTACTGCGTATCTACTATAGTCTTTTCTACCTGGCCCTGTCCATTGTTTTTGCCCTTTGTGTCCATTGCAGATAATGCCAATAGCATCAGTGAAAACATTGAACCTTTAAAGGTTGGGGAAGAGTAAGGAGGTAAATCAACACACTCTTCAGAGACACTGCTGTTTGTCTAGAACACTGAGAAATAAGGTCAGTATCTCCTTCACAGTCCAGAGAATTTGCTGGGACTGTAAACTGGGAGTCTGTCTATACTCACTGCTCCCTGTGCAAAGCAGATTAATAGAACTGAGCCATTGAAACATATGGCAGAGACAAAAGCAACACAAAGTGCTTCTACTGATATAACTAATATACCTACCACTCTCCCAGGGTCCTCTCTGGTGATATCTATCCTCACTCTGGTCTTTTTTGCTTACCTCTCTTCCTCCATCACTTTCCTCCTTTCCTTTGCCTCACTCCTCTTTCTCCTTGCATCCTTTGCTTCAGTTCACTTCAGTTCAGTCACTCAGTAGTGTCCAACTCCTTGCAACCCCATGAATCGCAGCATGCCAGGCCTCCCTGTCCATCACCAACACCCAGAGTTCACTCAAACTCATGTCCATCGAGTCAGTGATGCCATCCAGCCATCTCATCCTCTGTTGTCCCCTTCTCCTCTTGCCCCCAATCCTTCCCAGCATCAGAGTCTTCTCCAATGAGTTAACTCTTGGCATGAGGTAGCCAAAGTACTGGAGTTTCAGCTTTAGCAGCATTCCCTTCAAAGACATCCCAGGGCTGATCTCCTTCAGAATGGGCTGGTTGGATCTTCTTGCAGTCCAAGGGACTCTCAAGAGTCTTCTCCAACACCACAGTTCAATAGCATCAATTCTTCAGCACTCAGCCTTATTCACAGTCCAGCTCTCACATCCATACATGACCACTGGAAAAACCATAGCCTTGACTAGATGGACCTTTGTTGGCAAAGTAACGTCACTGCTTTTCAATATGCTATCTAGGTTGGACATAACTTTCCTTCGAAGGAGTAAGCATCTTTTAATTTCATGGCTGCAGTCACCATCTGCAGTGATTTTGGAGCTGAAAGAAATAAAGTCTGACACTGCTTCCACTGTTTTCCCATCTATTTCCCATAAAGTGATGGGACCGGATGCCATGATCTTCGTTTTCTGAATGTTAAGCTTTAAGCCAACTTTTTCACTCTCTTCTTTCACTTTCATCAAAAAGCTTTTTATTTCCTCTTCACTTTCTGCAATAAGGGTGGTGTCATCTGCAATCATTGCAGATGATTTTTGCAGGTCATTGATATTTCTCCCGGCAATCTTGATTCCAGCTTGTGCTTCTTCATTCTTTAAATATTTACTAAACTCTACTCTGTTTCAAGAACTATGCTATACACTAAGAATCCAATTATAAATGAGATTAACACAGTCACTCCCTTCATGAAACACACTGCCTAGTAGAAATGAGCTTTCAAAAATAGAAGTTTCAGTGGCCAGCTACTCTCCACATCCAGAAACCTACTTCGCCTTCAGTCCTATCTCTGATCACTCACCATCTCCTCCTTATTTGTATTCAGCACCACAAGCCATGCTAAGCAAGAAAATTGTCTTGAGACCTCACACATGTGCTTTCTTGCTCTGGGCTTTGCATTCTGAATCTTCTGTTGTAATATCCTTTTTACCTAGACCCTTGCACTAGATCTAGTTTCTTCTATTAACCCTTCAGGTTTCCTCTTAGCACTGACTCAGGGAAGCCTTCTCTGACTGTCTCCTGAGATCAATATTATTCAGTACTTTTGAAATGCATTCATGTTGACATGTGGAAGCCACAGGCTTTGCAGCTATCATTTCAGGCTCCATGCCTGAGCCACACAGGGAAACCTTTCTTCTGACACATCAGATACACCCACAGGAAGTCATTCCTTTGAATTCTTCTAATTGTAGGATACAGTTGAGTAATTCCTGCAGCAAACAATTGCTCTCTCAGGAATTAGGAAAATGTAAAACAAACAAAGAACCAACACTTTACTTCAGTACTCTAGGGATTTCTCTTTTTGTTAATTGTTTGCCGCATTTTTCCTTCACTCAACACACAATCATTGTTTAACTCTGTAGTGCCCCCACATGCAAGTGTTCTCTTCTCAGGGAGTCTCAAAAAGTAAGTCTTTTTGTTGGCCATTGGATGGGTGTCCTATGTTCTTGCAGTAACAAATTACCATAAGCTTAGTAGCTTAAAACAATACAATCTGTCTTTTTTTTATTTTTATGTTTATGGAGATCACAAGTCTGAAATAGGTCTCACTGGGTTAAAACCAAGGTTCTGGCACTACTGTCTTCCTCTGAAGGGGACAATTCGCTGCTGCGCTTTTGCCAACTTCCAGAGAATACCTGAATTTCCTGATTCACAGCCCCTTCCTCCATCTTCAAACCCAGCTCTTCAAGTATCTCCTCACTCTCCCTCTCTCCCCTCTGTCTCTTTCTCTCAATTCTGCTTTAATTGATATATCACCCTTATTAAGGATCCTGTGATTATATTGGGTCCACCTGGATAGTTTAGAAAAATCTCCCTATCTTTACATTCTTAATCAGATCTGCCAATTCTCTTTTACTATATAAATAGCATATTCATACATTCTGGGGGTTAGGACATGGATATATTTGAGGGACTGTTGTTCTGTCCAGCATAGCCATAAATGGTTTCCTCTGCAGCCACTAGAGACATTCTTTCTATTTGGCACTATAAAGTGTTTTAAAATACTGTATTCTGTTCCCTTACTGTATTGAGCAGTGATGTGAACTGGTCTTGTCGTGACCATAATGTGTTAGTCTTGGATTTTTTTGTTTCCTGTTGTTCTTTTTTCTCTACCTCTTTGGCCTTCCTAGTAACATTACTGTATATAAACCACTGCTGGGAGGTTGGCTCTGGGTTTCCACATATGTTGCTCATGCTGATGTGGGAGGTGAGGGGAACTTCTCTACCAGTCTTGAAACAACTGTATTATGCTAGAAAGTAGGGCTGCCTTATTCTTTCAGTTTCCTTGAGCACTAGTAATATTATAACATGTCTATTCTACATTTGTAATCCAAGTATTGAAGCTTAATTTTTATTTTATTTATTTATTTATTTTAGGTATCAAGAATCTCTTTTATTGATTATCAGAAACATTACAAACATCTAATATGAACAAATTGTAACATGACAGTGATTAGTTTGAACAATTAATACATTTCAGATATAATATTATACATATTTCAATGCTATTCTCCCCAATCATCCCACCCTCTCCCAGTCCCAGAGTTCAAAAGTCTGTTGTATACATCAGTGTCTCTTTTGCTGTCTCGTAAATAGGGTTATTTTTACCATCTTTCTAAATTCCATATATATGCGTTAGTATACTGTATTTGTGTTTTTGTTTCTGGCTTACTTCACTCTGTATAATAGGCTCCAGTTCCATCCACCTCCTTAGAACTGATTCAAATGTATTCTTTTTAATGGCTGAGTAATACTTCATTGTGTAAATGTACCACGGCTTGCTTATCCATTCATCTGTGGATGGACATCTAGGTTGCTTCCACGTTCTGGCTATTGCAAACAGTGCTGCTATGAACATTGGGGTACACGTGTCTCTTTCAATTCTGGATTTCTCAGTGTATATGCCCAGCAGTGGGATTGCTGGATCATAAGGCAGTTCTATTCCCAGTTTTTTGAGGAATCTCCATACTGTTCTCCATAGTGGCTGTACCAGTTTGCATTCCCACCAACAGTGCAAGAGGATTCCCTTCTCTCTGCACCCTCTCCAGCATTTATTGCTTGTGGACTTTTGGATCGCAGCCATTCTGATTGGCATGAAATGGTATCTCATAGTGGTTTTCATTTGCATTCCTCTGATAATGAGTGATGTTGAGCATCTTTTCATGTGTTTGTTAGCCATCTGTATGTCTTCTTTGGAGAAATGTCTATTTAGTTCTTTGGCCCATTTTTTGATTGGGTCATTTATTTTTCTGGAATTGAGCTGTAGAAGTTGCTTGTATATTTTTGAGATTAGTTGTTTGTCAGTTGCTTCATTTGCTATTATTTTCTCCCATTCTGAAGGCTGTCTTTTCACCTTGCCTATAGTTTCCTTTGTTGTGCAGAAGCTTTTAAGTTTGATCAGGTCCCATTTGTTCATTTTTGATTTTATTTCTGATATTCTGGGAGGTGGGTCATGGAGGATCCTGCTGTGATGTAAGTCAGAGAGTGTTTTGCCTATGTTTTCCTCTAGGAGTTTTATGGTTTCTGGTCTTACATTTAGCTCTTTAATCCATTTTGAGTTTATTTTTGTGTGTGGTGTTAGAAGGTGTTCTAGTTTCATTCTTTTACAAGTGTTTGACCAGTTTTCCCAGCACCACTTGTTAAAGAGATTGTCTTTAATCCATTGTATATTCTTGCCTCCTTTGTCAAAGATAAGGTGACCATATGTGCGTGGATTTATCTCTGGGCTTTCTATTTTGTTCCATTGATCTATATTTCTGTCTTTGTGCCAGTACCATACTGTCTTGATGACTGTGGCTTTGTAGTAGAGCCTGAAGTCAGGCAGGTTGATTCCTCCAGTTCCATTCTTCTTCTCAAGATAGCTTTGGCTATTTGAGGTTTTTTGTATTTCCATACAAATTGAGAAATTATTTGTTCTAGCTCTGTGAAGAATACCGTTGGTAGCTTGATGGGGATTGCATTGAATCTATAAATTGCTTTGGGTAGTATACTCATTTTCACTATATTGATTCTACCAATCCATGAACATGGTATATTTCTCCATCTATTAGTGTCCTCTTCGATTTCTTTCACCAGTGTTTTATAGTTTTCTATATATAGGTCTTTAGATTCTTTAGGAAGATATATTCCTAAGTATTTTATTGTTTTCATTGTAATGGTGAATGGAATTGTTTCCTTAATTTCTCTTTCTATTTTCTCGTTATTAGTGTACAGGAATGCAAGGGATTTCTGTGTGTTAATTTTATATCCTGCAACTTTACTATATTCATTGATCAGTTCTAGTAATTTTCTGGTGGAATCTTTTGGGTTTTCTACGTAGAGGATCATGTCATCTGCAAACAGTGAGAGTTTTACTTTTTCTTTTCCAATTTGGATTCCTTTTATTTCCTTTTCTGCTCTGATTGCTGTGGCCAAAACTTCCAAAACTATGTTGAATAGTAATGGTGAAAGTGGGCATCCTTGTCTTGTTCCTGACTTTAGAGGAAATGCTTTCAATTTTTCACCATTGAGGATAATGTTTGCTGTGGGTTTGTCATATATGGCTTTTATTATGTTGAGGTATGTTCCTTCTATTCCTGCTTTCTGGAGAGTTTTTATCATAAATGGATGTTGAATTTTGTCAAAGGCTTTCTCTGCATCTATTGAGATAATCATATGGTTTTTATTCTTCAGTTTGTTAATGTGGTGTATTACGTTGATTGATTTGTGGATATTGAAGAATCCTTGCATTCCTGGGATAAAGCCCACTTGGTCATGGTGTATGATCTTTTTAATGTGTTGTTGGATTCTGATTGCTAGAATTTTGTTAAGGATTTTTGCATCTATGTTCATCAGTGATATTGGCCTGTAGTTTTCTTTTTTTGTGGGATCTTTGTCAGGTTTTGGTATTAGGGTGATGGTGGCCTCATAGAATGCGTTTGGAAGTTTGCCTTTCTCTGCAATTTTCTGGAACAGTTTGAGTAGGATAAGTGTTAGCTCTTCTCTAAATTTTTGGTAGACTTCAGCTGTGAAGCAGTCTGGACCTGGGCTTTTGTTTGCTGGAAGATTTCTGATTACAGTTTCAATTTCCGTGCTTGTGATGGGTCTGTTAATATTTTCTATTTCTTCCTGATCCAGTTTTGGGAAGTTGTACTTTTCTAAGAATTTGTCCATTTCTTCCACATTGTCCATTTTATTGCCATATAATTGCTGATAGTAGTCTTTTATGATCCTTTGTATTTCTGTGCTGTCTGTTGTGATCTCTCCATTTTCATTTCTAATTTTATTGATTTGATTTTTCTCCCTTTGTTTCTTGATGAGTCTAGCTAGTGGTTTGTCAATTTTATTTACCTTTTCAAAGAACCAGCTTTTGGCTTTGTTGATTTTTGCTATGGTTTCTTTTGTTTCTTTTGCATTTATTTCTGCCCTAATTTTTAGGATTTCTTTCCTTCTACTAACCTTGGGGTGCTTCATTTCTTCCTTTTCCAGTTGCTTTAGGTGTAGAGTTAGGTTATTTATTTGGCTTTTTTCTTGTTTCTTGAGGTATGCCTGTATTGCTATGAACTTTCCCCTTAGGACTGCTTTTACAGTGTCCCACAAGTTTTGGATTGTTGTGTTTTCATTTTCATTCATTTCTATGCAGAATTTGATTTCTTTTTTGATTTCTTATGTGATTTGTTGGTTATTCAGGAGTGTGTTGTTCAGCCTCCATATGTTGGAGTTTTTAATAGTGTTTCTCCTGCTATTGAGATTTACTCTTACTGCATTGTGGTCAGACAAAATGCTTGGAATGATTTCATTTTTTCTGAACTTACCAAGGCTAGATTTATGGCCCAGGATGTGGTCTATCCTGGAGAAGGTTCCGTGTGCGCTTGAGAAAAGGTGAAATTCATTGTTTTGGGATGAAATGTCCTATAGATATCAATTAGTTCTAACTGGTCTATTGTATCGTTTAAAGTTTGTGTTTCCTTGTTAATTTTCTGTTTAGTTGATCTATCCATTGCTGTGAGTGGGGTATTAAAGTCTTCAACTATTATTGTGTTATTGTTGATTTCTCTTTCATACTTGTTAGTATTTGTCTTATATATTGCGGTGCTCCTAAGTTGGGTGCATATATATTTATAATTGTTATATCTTCTTCTTGGATTAATCCTTTGATCATTAGGTAGTGACCTTCTTTGTCTCTTTTCACATCCTTTGTTTTAAAGTCTATTTTATCTGATATGAGTATTGCTACTCCTGCTTTCTTTTGGTCTCTATTTGCATGGAAAATCTTTTTCCAGCCCTTGACTTTCAGTCTGTATGTGTCCCCTGTTTTGAGGTGGGTTTCTTGTAGACAACATATGTAGGGGTCTTGTTTTTGTATCCATTCAGCCAGTCTCTGTCTTTTGGTTGGGGCATTCAACCCATTTACATTTAAGGTAATTAATGATAAATATGATCCCGTTGCCATTTACTTTGTTGTTTTGGGTTTGAATTTATATATCCTTTTTGTGTTTCCTGTCTAGAGAATGTCCTTTAGTATTTGTTGGAGAGCTGGTTTGTTGTTGCTGAATTCTCTCAGCTTTTGTTGTCTGTAAAGGTTTTGATTTCTCCTTCATATTTGAATGAGATCCTTGCTGGGTACAATAATCTGGGCTGTAGGTTATTTTCTTTCATCACTTTAAGTATGTCTTGCCATTCCCTCCTGGCTTGGAGAGTTTCTATTGAAAGATCAGCTGTTATCCTTATGGGAATTCCCTTGTGTGTTATTTGTTGTTTTTCCCTTGCTGCTTTTAATATTTGTTCTTTGTGTTTGATCTTTGTTAATTTGATTAATATGTGTCTTGGGGTGTTTCGCCTTGGGTTTATCCTATTTGGGACTCTCTGGGTTTCTTGGACTTGAGTCATTATTTCCTTCCCCATTTTAGGGAAGTTTTCAACTATTATCTCCTCTAGTATCTTCTCATGGTCTTTCTTTTTGTGTTCTTCTGGGACTCCTATGATTCGAATATTGTAACTTTTAAAATTGTCCTGGAGGTCTCTGAGATTGTCCTCATTTCTTTTAATTCGTTTTTCTTTTTTCTCCTCTGATTCATTTAATTCTGCCATTCTATCTTCTAATTCGCTAATTCTATCTTCTGCCTCTGTTATTCTACTATTTGTTGCCTCCAGAGTGTTTTGGATCTCATTTATTGCATTATTCATTGTATATTGACTCTTTTTTATTTCTTCTAGGTCCTTGTTAAATCTTTCTTGCATCTTCTCAATGCTTTTCTCCAGGCTATTTATCCATGATTCCATTTTGCTTTCCAGATTTTGGATTAATTTCACTATCATTATTCGGAATTCTTTATCAGGTAGGTTCGCTATTTCTTCCTCTTTTGTTTGGTTTGGTGGGCATTTATCCTGTTCCTTTACCTGCTGGGAATTCTTCTGTCTCTTCATCTTGTTTAAATTGCTGAGTTTGGGGTGTCTTTACTGTATTCTGGTAGTCTGTGGAGTTCTCTTTATTGTGGCGTTTCTGCACTATATGTGGGTTTGTACCGGTGGCTTGTCGAGGTTTCTTGTTTATGGAAGCTTGTGTCGGTGTTCTGGTGGGTGGAGCTGGATTTCTTTTCTCTGGGTGCAGTGGAGTGTCTAGTAGTGAGTTATGAGATGTCTATGATTTGGGGGTCGCTTTGTGTAGCCTGTGTATTGGAGCTCAGGGCTGTGTTCTTGTTTTTCTGGAGAATTTGCTTGGTATGTCTTGTCGTGGAACTTGCTGGTCTTTGTGTGATGCTTGGTTTCAGTGTAGGTATGGAGGCTTTTGATGAGCTCCTGTCAATTAATGTTTCGTGGAATCAGGGTATGGACTTAAGCCTCCTGGATCCAGTTATCGGTCTTATTTTTACAGTAGACTCAAAAGCTTCTTCTTCTATAATGCATTCCACAACTGGACCGCTCAGAGATGTTCACGGAGTTATACAGAGAAGGAAAAAGGGAGGAAGGAGACAGAGGTGGTCAGGAGGATAAAAGGAGGGAGTGTGAAGGAGAGAGACAGATCTAGTCAGTAGTCAGTAAAGAAAAGAAAAAAGGAAAGGAAAAAAGCAAAGGACAAAAAGGAAAAAAGAAAAAAAACAGGGTCGCAAAAGTTATATCTAAACGTGGAGATTAAAGAAGTACTAGAGGATAAAAAAAAAAAAAAAGAAAGAAAACAAACAACAAAAAAAAAATTAAAAAAAAAAAATTAAAAGAAAAAAATTTTTTTGTTTTCCTTTTTCCAATTAAAAAATAATAAAAATTTAAAAAAATATATTTAAAAAAGAAGAAAAAAAAGGAAATAATGATGGTAAAAATCAGATCAGATCAGATCAGATCAGTCGCTCAGTCGTGTCCGACTCTTTGCGACCCCATGAACTGCAGCACGCCAGGCCTCCCTGTCCATCACCAGCTCCCGGAGGTCACTCAGACTCGCATCCATCCAGTCAGTGATGCCATCCAGCCATCTCATCCTCTGTCGTCCCCTTCTCCTCCTGCCCTCAATCCCTCCCAGCATCAGAGTCTTCTCCAATGAGTCAACGCTTCGCATGAGGTGGCCAAAATACTGGAGTTTCAGCTTTAGCATCATTCCTTCCAAAGAAATTCCAGGATTGATCTCCTTCAGAATGGACTGGTTGGATCTTCTTGCAGTCCAAGGGACTCTCAAGAGTCTTCTCCAACACCACAGTTCAAAAGCATCAATTCTTCAGCGCTCAGCCTTCTTCACAGTCCAGCTCTCACATCCATACATGACCACAGGAAAGACCATAGCCTTGACTAGGCGAACCTTTGTTGGTAAAGTAATGTCTCTGCTTTTGAATATGCTATCTAGGTTGGTCATAACTTTCCTTCCAAGGAGCAAACGTCTTTTAATTTCATGGCTGCAGTCACCATCTGCAGTGATTTTGGAGCCCAGAAAAACAAAGTCTGACACTGTTTCCACTGTTTCCCCATCTATTTCCCATGCAGTGATGGGACCAGATGCCATGATCTTCGTTTTCTGAATGTTGAGCTTTAAGCCAACCTTTTCACTCTCCACTTTCACTTTCATCAAGAGGCTTTTTAGCCCCTCTTCACTTTCTGCCATAAGAGTGGTGTCATCTGCATATCTGAGGTTATTGATACTTCTCCCGGCAATCTTGATTCCAACTTGTGTTTCTTCCAGTCCAGCATTTCTCATGATGTACTCTGCATATAAGTTAAATAAACATGGTGACAATATGCAGCCTTGACGTACTCCTTTTCCCATTTGGAACCAGTCTGTTGTTCCATGACCAGTTCTAACTGTTGCTTCCTGACCTGCATACAGATTTCTTAAGAGGCAGATCAGGTGGTCTGGTATTCCCATCTCTTTCAGAACTTTCCATAGTTTATTGTGATCCACACAGTCAAAGGCTTTGGCATAGTCAATAAAGCAGAAATAGATGTTTTTCTGGAACTCTCTTGCTTTTTCCATGATCCAGCGGATGTTTGCAATTTGATCTCTGGTTCCTCTGCCTTTTCTAAATCCAGCTTGAACATCAGGAAGTTCACGGTTCACATATTGCTGAAGCCTGGCTTGCAGAATTTTGAGCATTACTTTACTAGCGTGTGAGATGAGTGCAATTGTTCGGTAGTTTGAGCACTCCTTGGCATTGCCTTTCTTTGGGATTGGGATGAAAACTGACCTTTTCCAATCTTGTGGCCACTGCTGAGTTTTCCAAATTTGCTGGCATATTGAGTGTAGCACTTTCACAGCATCATCATTCAGGACTTGGATGGTAAAAATAGTAACAATATATATAAGAGTTTCTCTATTATTGTTGTGGATTCAGTTCATTTTCAGCTAGTTCCTTGTTCCAGCTTAAATTTCTCAAGATCTATAGGCCCCTTTCTCTGTAGTTGGTCTGTATAGTCCTTTGTTCTGTGCACGGTTCGGCGGTGTTCTGGGCCAAGGCCGGCCACTCGTGTGGTTGGCGCTGCACAATCTGGACTGTCGGCCCAAACTACTCCGATTAGGCAGCACTCCAGACAATCAGGCTAATGCAGTCTGCGCCGCGGCCTGCAGAGGGGGAGGGGCCGGCGAGGGGGTGGCTCGCAGGGGAATGGCGGGCGGGTGGGGGGAGGGGGTGGGGTGGCTCTCGTGGGAGCCGCCGGCACAGCCGGTGGGGGGCACGCCTGCGCGGGAGCAGCTGCGGCCCGCGCGGGAGCGGCTGGCAGGGGGAGCCTCCAGCGGGGGAGAGTCCCGCGGGGGAACGTCCCTCGGAGGAGCAGCCGGCAGGGGAGGGCGTCCTGCATGGGAGCGGCCCGCGGCGTCTCCCTGCCCAGCCCCGGCTCGCCAATGGCACATGCGGGCGTTTGCCACGATGCTTTTCCACTGCGGAAGTTACCGCATGGCCCGCAGTCTGTGGGTTCTAATTGCTCAACTGTTCTCCTCCCTGTTATGATAGTCTCCGTGTTTCCCAGGTTTGGCACAGATTCCTCAGGGAGAGTGTTTCCTGGTGTTTGGAAACTTCTCTTTTAAGACTCCCTTCCCCCGGACAGAGGTCCGCCCTCCCTCTTTGTCTCTCTCTGGCTTCTATATTCTTTCCTACCTCCTTTAGAAGGCAGTGAGTTGCTTTTCTGGGTGTCCGACGTCCTCCGCCAGCACTCCGAAGCAGTTTGTGGAATTTACTCGGCGCCCAGATGTCCCTTTGATGAATTTGTCCAAGCTTAATTTTTAATCCTGGCTGTGCCACAGACATACTGTGTGACTTTCATTCAATGAATTATTCTCCTATGACTTAGTTTTCCTCATTTGGATAATAACAGACTTAGATAATAATAGAAGGCAATGGCATCCCACTCCAGTACTCTTGCCTGGAAAATCCCATGGATGGAGGAGCCTGGTAGGCTGTAGTCCATGGGGTCGCTGAGGGTCGGACACAACTGAGTGACTTCCCTTTCACGTTTCACTTTCCTGCATTGGAGAAGGAAATGGCAACCCACTCCAGTGTTCTTGCCTGGAGAATCCCAAGGTCAGGGGAGCCTGGTGAACTTCCATCTCTGGGGTCGCACAGAGTCGGACATGACTGAAGTGACTTAGTAGCAGCAGCAGCAGCATGCACATTGTTTAAGGCAAAAGGAGAAAAGGGCAGCAGAGGATGAGATGGTTATATAGCATCACTGATTCAATGAACATGAATTTGAGAAAATTCCAGGAGATAGTGATGGAAAGGGGAGCCTGGCATGCTGCAGTTCATGGGGTCACAAAGATTTGGGTACAACTTAGCAACTGGACAATAGCAATCCACATTGTTGATTTCTTATAGAATTTGATTGAGGTAATACTTGGAATGCCCCTTGCAGGCTACATATAGTAGAGACTGTAGGATTTCTATATATTGTTGTCATATGATATCCACATGAAAGAAAACATGGGAAGTGAGATGAGGTAAGGTTATAGAAAGACTTGAATGACCAAATAAGGAGGCAATGTGGTCCCTGGAATCAAACCTTGAGCCTTTCCTCAGGTAGCGCTTATCCCCAGATCCTTGGAGAACTACTCTTGAAGAGTCTTTCTCCTCCTTTCCCTAAACTTATTCCCAAATCTCATTTCAAACTAGAAGTTCTTATGAACAGTTGGAAGATTGATTGGTTATCTCAAACAACCCCTTCTGAAACCACTATTCATGGACATATGCTTTCTACAATCTACAGGAAGTCCTGATAATTTCCTCCTCTTGAATAATGTCAATCACTTTGACCTAAATAGATTCTTAGTTTTCCAGCTAACTAATAGCTTCTAGCCCTATAGTGCCCCTTATCCTGATCAATGAAGCAATTCAATGTACACTCAGGTGCTAACACTATTTATTTATTTTTTAGTCATTCATTCAAATATTAGGGCTTCTCTTGTGACTCAGCTGGTAAAGAATCTGCCTGCAATGTGGGAGACCTGGGTTCAATCCCTGTGTTTGGAAGATCCCCTGGAGAAGGGAAAGGCTACCTACTCCAGCATTCTGGCCTGGAGAATTCCATAGGCTGTATAGACATGGGGTCACAAAAAGTCTGACATGACTGAGTGACTTTCACTTTCAAATAGTAAACTAATATAAAAATAATTTTGCAAGGATTCCTCCCAATCCTAACACAAACACCACTTCCAAAGGTTTAAAAGCTATAGCAATAAATCAAGGAATTTCCACAGGACACTGGTGTCTCCTTTTTGTGGATTCTTCATAGCTTTAAGCTCTACTACAATCGATTTGTAAGTGAAAACAAGATTTTAGCAACTGCCAACTCATCTTGGCATTTGAAAAATCAAGTTATGTTCTGATGTTTGCTTCATAAATTAGAACCAACAATAAAGATTCTGGAATCAGGCCTTAAGTGGCAATTTTGTTGATGATGCATGATGCAGAACAGAATGCATTTTGCTCAGCCACACGGTGCTGCCTTTGCAGGGATGGCAGCAGTAGGACATCTTCTGCGTAGGATATTAGCTAAGGTTTGTGAAAGACCACCAATTATATACCTTCTAAGCCAAAGAGATGTTTTTCATAGCTATTTATATACTTCAATCCTAAATGGCCAGAATTCCAGGGGTTATCAAGGACAATGTGATCTTAAACAAAAATAATAACCCCTTCTTTCCTTCCAATTTACACAGAAAACTTGTATGAGACCAGATTAGATGCAATTATTTTGGTGAACTTTGGGAAAAGGAGTTAATTTATCATTGTCAAAAGAGCAATCTAAAGCAGAGAGACACCTAACAAATTGCCCAGGTTCATGCAGGTAACCATGCAATTGAGATCAGGACTCATGATTCCTGATCCATTCCTTCTTTTCTAGCTATGTGACCTCTGACTTCAGATGTAATTGTTCATTTTTCATTTGTAAGGACCTTAACCTGAGCTTCCGTCTCTGCATGTTAAGACTCCATTTTGCTACTTTACACTAACACACTTCCCTAAAGGTAATCATACTCATATCTTTATTTCTTCATTCCATTGTTGAATACTGTAATCTGACTGCCATAGCTTCCCATCCCAGTGAAAATTAGCTTCTAAGGGCCTCCAAATAGTTCCTGTAGTAGTAGGTAGTAGTTTTAATCACTCAGTTTCATCTGACTCTTCGCAGCCCCATGGACTGTAGCCCACCAGGCTCTTCTGTCCACAGGTTCTCCAGGCAAGAATACTGGAGTGTGTTACCTTTCCCTTCTCCAGGGGGATCTTCTTGACTCAGGGATCAAACCCAGGTATCCAGCATTACAGGCAGATTCTTTACCATCTGAGCCACCATGGAAGAGAATCATCATTGTAACTGAAAACTAAAAACTAGAAAACTGGGATTTACTGGAACTTTTCTCCTCCTCAAAAAACAGGTATCATTCATTAGAGATGAGAAACTTCTGTTTTGTTTTACATTGGTGACCCCTATCCCTTCCTAAAAAAAAAATGCCAGTAGAAATCCATAAACAAAATAAGAACTATATTTAGGATTAAAATTTGATACTGGAAATAATAGGAGATTTACAGGGGCACCTCACCTTGGCTAACCTGAGTATCATAACTAAATATACAACTGGTGCTGATTCTTACATAGCCAAATTATATAGATCTGAGAATCAATTGCTTTAAATTTTGTTTCCTATCCCAATAGCTCTGAACTCTGGTGGTCTGTAGCTATTTTGTTCCCAAGAGAATGACATATTCAATTAGGTACAATGTAATTCTTACTGCAGTTCAGATTGCCACATGGACTTTTCTAGCTTCTTGGGCCACTGATGGAACTATAGGGAAATAGGGCCAGTATTGGCCAAATTGTTAATGCTAAGTCTAAAAAGGTCATTGGCTTCTACTATATTCAGTGCTTGCAGAGAGTATGGATAGACCCCTAGAACTTGGAGGCTACCTGAGTAATTCTTTGTATCATCACATCCAAGAGAGAGGTTAATGGAAAATGACCTCAATTTCACATTGGCAAGACTACCAAAGACTCAAACCCTACAAGAGTGAAGATCACATTTCCTAAAGTAGAATCCCTGTCTAGCTGAGGTGTTGTTTTGACGATTAAAGGAATAAATCATGTGTGGAAATGAAATACCCTGGTCTTCTATATCTTCTTTGTTTTAAGCACAAGAATAATTAAGGTAATCAATACTAGTTTAATCTTATCTTTTTCCACCATTATATATTTGGTCTATTACTGGTATTGATAGCTACCATTTAGTTTATAGGTTGTAAAATGGTGAGGAGTTTAGTTGGAAGTATGATAGGGCTATAGGAGAATTAGCATAACCTAGAACTTGTGGGTGATGAAGATGAAGGTCTTCCAAAGGACTTAAGAATATCATAACTACTGAATGCAATGGCTTTATGTGATTGTGAGTTTCTTACTAGGGACAAAATACACACTAAAACTTAATGCATGAATGTTAGATCATGTGAAATGACAGTGTCTGCAAAACTATTAGGAAGAAAGACAGTACAAAATATTTTTTAACTGCCTTAATTCGCAAAGTTAGTATTATATTGATATTCCTATTTAACTAGATAAGAAAACCAGGTAGTACTACAGAGACTATAATATAGATGGTAAAGTGATGTGTTGGTACAGTTCTGGCCATAACTAAAGACTGCATCTGTTTGAAGGGAATTGGGAAATTGGAAGTGGGCAGGGAGGAATGGAGCACCATGACTATCTAGTTTCTCCTCTTGAAATGTCTTATCTGTATTTATTTGCACCTAATTTACTCATAAATCCCTTTAAGTCAGGTCTTGTATCCTGAACTTCTTAAGTATTCATAGTCTAAGCAAGGTGTCACTAAACTGAATTACAATTCAGAATAGACAGAAGGCTTATCCTAGTAAGGATCTTCTACTGTCTTTATTTGAGGCAAAAGTCTAGTATCCTATGTTGGTAAATTTACTTAATTGTAAATTTAATTGTTTTAGGAGAAAGATGGCAACCGAGACATTTTGATATGTATTTTTGGCATCTACTTCTTGATTCATGAATCTCAAATAGAGGAAGGAGTAAATTAAACTTGGATTTGAAAGCTAATGAACAACAAAGGAATTAAGAAACTCTCCAAGCAATATAACCTACAACCTAGATATCTGTTTATTTATTAATCCCACATGTTGAATTAATATCTATCTTCCAGGCATATTGATGAATGTCCTGTTTCCCAAAAAACATGAGTACTTTAGGACTTCATGTATTTAATTGTCTTCCTCTATTCATCTTATAGTTGAAAAAAACTTTGTGTACAAAATTTCATTTATTAAGTAACATGTTTATGTTTTCATTACAAATCAATTCTGTATAGCACTCTCAAATGATACTTCTGATTGACATAAAATACACAGAGAGATTAACTCAGCTGATAAAGTTTAAACCAATTTTAAACCAAAGGCTAAGCAATTTGACATTTTAGCCTCAGCAGTCCTTAAGTTTGAGATATTGTGATTTTATTTAAGTTTCTTGAAATATGTAAAACAGCTCATAGATTTCCAATTTGCTTCTCCTTAGTAGTTTCAGAGGCAATGGCACCCCACCCCAGTACTTTTGCCTGGAGAATCCCATGGAAGGAGGAGCCTGGTGGGCTCCAGTCCATGGGGTCGCTGAGAGTTGGACACGACTGAGCGACTTCACTTTCACTTTCATGCATTGGAGAAGGAAATGGCAACCCACTCCAGTGTTCTTGCCTGGAGAATCCCAGGGACAGGGGAGCCTGAAGAGCTTCCGTCTATGGGGTCGCACAGAGTCGGACACGACTGAAGCGACTTAGCAGCAGCAGCAGCAGCAGTTTCAGGTTCAAAGGAGGTTCAAAAGGAGAGCCAGAGAGCACAGTGTTTCATCCTTCTCTGCCTTTGAACACAGCACTCCTTCTGTCTGGAAAGTCTTCCTTTTCCTCCTTCATTTGCCAGGGACAAATTCTGCTTCACAATTCACTTTCTGAATGGGATCCTCTGGGAAGAATATCCTAAAACCCACCTCCCTTCCCAGATCTAAGGTAGATTTCATTCCTATAGGCTTCCATTGTTAACAGTTACATAAAATAGAAAATCAACAAGGATCTACTCTATAGCACAGGGAACTCTACTCAGTAGCTATAATAACCTATAATAGGAAAAGAATCTGAAAAAGAATGAATATATACATAACTGAATCACTGTGCTATACACTTGAAAGTAACACAACATCGAAAGTCAATTATACTCCAATTAAACTTAAAAAAAAATAAAACTTGCAAGAAGACATAATCTAAGGGTACACATGAAGTATTTTTTTAAAAAACTGTGATGGGCTAGGATGAAGTGAGAGATGGGAGGGGGGTTAAGGAGGGAAGGGACATATGTATGTGTGTTCAGTTGCTCAACTGTGTACAACTCTTTCAGCCCTATAGACTGTAGCCTGCCAGGCTCCTCTGTCCATGGGATTCTCCAGGCAAGAATACTGGAGTGGGTTGCCGTTTCCTCCTCTAGGGGACATTCCTGACCCAGGGATCTAATGCACATCTCTTGCATCTCCTGCATTGGCAGGACCACTAGGGCCACCTGGGAAGCCCATATGTATACTTGTGACTGATTCATGTTGATGTATGGCAGAGGCCAGCACAATATTGTAAACCAATTGTCCTCCAATGAAAAAAAAGGAGGAAGAAACCTATAAAAATATCAAAAATTTTAAAAAGGAAATTTTAAAAAATTGTCAGAACAAAAAGGAAAAAAAGGTTAAAGAACAAGAATAAATTTATGAAATAAGAGGACCTTGCACAAACCAATGATAACCAAAAGCGAAATATCATTTTTCAAACCTCCGTGCCTGAAGTTCATCATACAATTTAAAACATACTTTTATGATAATTTGAACCACACTGCTGCTTAGACCTCCTGAACGCTTTAGCTCTGGGATACTCTTCCCCATAACTTGGCCCTCTAGCAGTCTCTTTAGAACACTGTCTCTAAGTGTCCCCCACAAGAGAGGTCAGCCTAGAACTTAGAGGATGCAGAATCTCTAGGACAGTGAGGAAATTCAGTGGAGTAAAGATGCACCTTGAAGTGAGGAAGACTGCATTGATGATCTGGAAAACCAGTCTTCTGACCATCTAAGTACCCAGCCAGAAACCAAGGCACTGTTATCAACTTCCTTCTGGGCTTCCACTCTCCCTTCACTCAGCATTCTCCTTCCCAGCTAAGTACTAATAGATCTCGGTTTGTCCTGCTCCTCTCCATCTACATGGCACCATCTCCTCTCTCCTAGATCACAGCCCAGACTCCTCTTATGTCCCCTTCTCTGCCCCAGTCCACTGTGGCTTCCAGAGAGAATTTTCTAAGAGAAACATGGAGTATTCAGTCATCAGACCCAGAGTTCAAATCTTAGCTCTCACTGTGTGTTTTTGAGAAAGAACTTTTCAGCTCTGAGCCTTCTCTCTCAAAAATAGGAATATCCAGAGAACTACCTTCAGTGAGTCCATGAGGATTCACGTAAAAGCCTCTGAGTTTACCTCTGAGTAAGTAAATAAATGTAATTTTTTACAAAAATGATGCCAGAACTTACTGTGATATATGGCAAATGTTTTCTCATCTCTCTCTCTCTTTCTCTCTCATTAGAATGTGAGATAGGTTCTTAAAGTTAGAAAGGTTTCTTTTATCTGTTTCTTCACACCAGGAAAATTCCTGGTGCCTGGTGAGCACTAATAATTGCCTATTAAATAAATGAGAGAGGATAAGTGACTTGTCAAAGGTCACATAGTTATTTACAGAATTAGAGTTGAATTTGAAGCATTTTCCATGAATGTAATACTGTGATGTATTTTCAAGATATAGTAAAATACTCTCATTGGATTCTCATACAGGAAGGATGTGTCTGATAGGTATATCTCAAAATCTTGTGTTACAAAGGTATTGTTTATATTCTCTTTTTTAACAAAACAACAATTGAACAACAATATAAATTAGCAGTTTGACAGGCAAAGTGATTTCAGCAGTACTTCCTAATCTTATCTTAAATGAGGAATCATTTTTTCATGCAAAAACTATAAAGTTTAGTACATGATAATAATTGTACTTTTAGCATGTATCGGGAAACACAGTTACGTAAAACTCCTTGTACTTGTGACAACTGCATGGTTCTTAGAGAAATGCACTCCATAGTCTGGGAGTCATAGGCTTCATTGAAAGATCACTAAACTGACGTTACAGAAAATTGAAAATATTCAATTCTGCAACTGTCTACATGACCTTGGCCCAGGACTTGCCCTTTCTGAGTCTCAAAGCTCTTTTACTTACAAACAAGGTGCTGGATTTAATATGTCTATATCAGGCTTTGCACTGCACACCTGCACGACCCCAGGGATAACTTTCACATAGATTACAATGCAAATGATGCTCCTTTAGATGTCCAAGGCAACAGCTCTGCTTAGGAAACTTCCAGCTGACGCTAAATAGGCTCCATTCTAAGTGGACAATGAGAGAAGATTTAGGTCACTTGTTCCCAAAAGTGCCAGCCATTCTCATTATCTTCTCATGGTTCTTCATAACCAACTTGACAACTTGAGAATGTCAGGAAGCACTCTGACACTATACTTTTATAAGAAGCACTCTGACACTATACTTACACTTTCCCTTTCCTACTCCCTCCAATTTCATCTCTCCTCTTCCAAAACATTCTTTATGGGCAAAATGACACAGAGCAGGTCTTTTGGAGTTCCCTGGGTTTCTTTCTAAGGTTAAATCAAACATTCTTGTTGTTAAAAACTCTAAGGCTTTCCAAAGCCAAGTGCACACTTTCTCTCTGAACCACATTTGGCCCTTGTGTCAGTTCCAGAAGCAATGATCATGGAGATTAGAGGTGACACATTACATTAGCTCATCTCTTCCATCCTCTGGCACTGCCCTGGAGAAACAATGACAGTGGACAGGAATTCCTGCACTCCTACATCTCCTTGTGGTTCTCACCACTAAACTTTTTGGAACATAGTTCTCATTTCCCTTTAAAAAAGCATTCTTGAAATATAAGCCCTGAACTTTCATATAAAGCACACTTGGAAGGAAGAAGTAAAGTATGAGAAGGAGGAAAGGACAAAAGTGTGTAGTGAGAGGAGAGGGTCAAGGGAAGAAGGAAAGAAATGCAACATTTCAGGCATTTCAATCAACAGCTTACTTACATTATTTTATTTAATCCTTTCAACTATCTTGTAACTTATGCACTGTTACTTTTCCTTTGAAAAAATGATAATCAATGCTGAGAAAGGTTAAAGTATTAAAAGTGTTAGTTGTTCAATCGTGTCTGACTCTTTGCAACCCCATGGACTTAGGCCACCAGGCTCCTCTGTCCATGGGATTCTCCAGGCAAGAATACTGGAGTTGGTTGCCATTCTCTCCCCGAGGCAATCTTCCCAACCCAGGGATTGAACCCACATCTCTTACACCTCCTGCATTGGCAAGCAGGCTCTTTAACACTAACGCCACCAAACATGTGCATAAAATCACAGCTTTAACATCATATTTCATGTGGTACCCACATTCTACTTCTTAAAATAGCAAGATCTAGTACAGAGAGAGAGAGAAAGGAAGTACTAAGTATTACAAAAATGTCTACAGAATTTTAAAATACATAAATATATTTTATTTCTGATCAAACCCCATAATTTTACACATGATAAAAATGAGGCCCAAAGAATTTTATGCAAATTCCCCAAATCACACAGTGACTTGCTGGCAGGGACATAACAGGAACTCTAGTAATGTAAATACCAACAATGTAATTTGTGATTTTGTGTAGAGTATGAAATAGCCCTTGGAATAAGTGTCTTGCCACAAATTCTAGCTCCAGAATATACTGACTGTTAATTTTTTTTTGTAAAAATTTCTTGACTTCTGTTTACAGGTTCTTCTTAGCTAGAAACAAACAAACAAACAAAACTCACCATAATATTGAGCTAGAAGGGCTTTAGGAAGACTAGAGATATTGTATGCGAAATGCTTGGCACACAGGATGTGTTTCAGCTGGAATTTTTTGGCTGTAGAAACAGAGATTGACTTATATTTATGAATTGTGAAGATATCATAAACATTTTCATGGGTACCAGAGGGCAGAAAGCAAAATGGCCCCATAGATTCGGTGACTGAAGATGCAGCTACCAAGTCTCTTCTCTCCATCTCTCAGAAGATTCCTCTTTGCTCCTCTCCTTGTGAATAACCCCATTATTCATTCTCTGTTAAACAAAAATCCTCCATTTGTTCATTTTACACATTTTCCATTCTGGCCACTCCTGGTAGCTTTCAATTCCAGTGCTAACCATTAATCCACCAAGTTATCTATGTCTCTATGTCTATGTCTATATCTATATAGCTAGATATATATGTCATATATCTATATCTATGTTGGTAGCATAGATATATATGGTTATGATATATGGTTATAGATATATATATGGTTCATGGCATCTGGTCCCATCGCTGCATGGGAAATAGATGGGGAAACAGTGGAAACAGTGTCAGACTTTGTTTTTCTGGGCTCCAAAATCACTGCAGATGGTGACTGCAGCCATGAAATTAAAAGACACTTACTCCTTGGAAGGAAAGTTATGACCAACCTAGATAGCATATTCAAAAGCAGAGACATTACTTTACCAACAAAGGTTCACCTAGTCAAGGCTATGGTCTTTCCTGTGGTCATGTATGGATGTGAGAGCTGGACTGTGAAGAAGGCTGAGCGCCGAAGAATTGATGCTTTTGAACTGTGGTGTTGGAGAAGACTCTTGAGAGTCCCTTGGACTGCAAGAAGATCCAACCGGTCCATTCTGAAGGAGATCAGCCCTGGGATTTCTTTAGAAGGAATGATGCTAAAGCTGAAACTCCAGTATTTTGGCCACCTCATGCGAAGCGTTGACTCATTGGAGAAGACTCTGATGCTGGGAGGGATTGAGGGCAGGAGGAGAAGGGGACGACAGAGGATGAGATGGCTGGATGGCATCACTGACTTGATGGGTGTGAGTCTGGGTGACCTCCGGGAGCTGGTGATGGACAGGGAGGCCTGGCGTGCTGCAGTTCATGGGGTCGCAAAGAGTCGGACACGACTGAGCGACTGATCTGATCTGATCTGATCTGATGTTGGTAGCATTCACAAGATAGATAATCTGACTGCATCCCACTGTCAGTAAATCAGTGGTCTTGTATCACAATTCTATCCCATCTCCAACCAAAGATGGGTAGTTTGGGAGACATGAGACCCAATATACAACATGGGGGGAAAAAAAAAAAGGTTCTGTGAGTAGATCAACCTGTGTTTGAATCTAGATTCCTTTACTCATTTATATGCTGTATGGCTTGAGTAAACAATTTAACCTCTTTGAGATTTTATTTCACACTTCAAATGGGAATAAAAATACTACCTTCTTAAGAAAGTAATTATAGGAAATAAAAAAGATACATGTATATCAGGGATCACTTGTTAAATGTTCAAAACTGCTGACTAGTAAAAGTTGAATAGGCAATGTGAGAGAAGGTTCCCTCCAATTTTTTTTTCCTTCACCTAACTAACTCTTATTAATCTTTTTAGTTCTCACCTTGGCTCTCCTCTGGAATGTACCACCCAGTATGCTTTAAACTAGTTTATCTATTTCTTCCTTCCACTAAAGTTCCCTAACTTTATCAAATGCATATCTCACTGTACTAAAATCACCTGTTTTTTTCCTCATTTTTTCATTTTTCTAAGGTAGAATTGACACATAAAACTGTATACATACATACACACACACACACACACACACACATATATATATATATATACACACACACATACATGTGTGTGTGTGTGTGTGTGTGTGTCGTGTCCGACTCTGTGAGACCCCATAGACTGCAGCCCACCAGGCTCCCCCATCCCTGGGATTCTCAGTACTCTTGCCTGGAAAATCCCATGGATGGAGGAGCCTGGTAGGCTGCAGTCCATGGGGTCGTGAAGAGTCAGACACGACTGAGCGACTTTACTTTCACTTTTCACTTTCATGCATTGGAGAAGGAAATGGCAACCCCCTCCGGTGTTCTTGCCTGGAGAATCCCAGGGATGGGGGAGCCTGGTGGGCTGCCGTCTATGGGGTCTCACAAAGTCGGACATGAATGAAGAGACTTAGCAGCAGCAGCCACAACAGCATATATATATATATATATATATATATATATATATATATATATATATATAGTGTTGTTTGGTAGTAGTCATGTCCAGCTGTTTGTGACCCCATGGACTGCAGCCCACCAAGCTCTTCTGTCCATGGGAATTTTCAGACAAGAATACTGGAGTGGGTTGCCATTTAGTTCTCCATGGGATCTTCCCAACCTAGGGATCAAATTTGTATCATCTTCTGTTTGGCAGGCAAATTCTTTACCACTGAGTCACCAGAGAAACCATATATATAGTATGTGTGTATATATATATATACACACACACATTAAAAAGTGTAAAAGGATTGCCATGAACTAATACTCATCACCTCACGTATTTACCCTTTTTGGTGAAAACATTTAAATTTTATCCTTATCAAATTTCAACTATGCAATACAGTTAAAAACATCTGTTTACTGTCTAAATTTACAACTAGTATATGAGATGCCCTAGGGCAGGCAATGTGCCCTGTCAGCACTGTGTCACCAGAAGATAGAAAAACACTGCATGGAGTAGTGTCAAAAAGTACTTATTGAATAAATGAACTAATGAATAAACACCATGAAGTAACACCTCACTTCAAAATAGAGTACATTTGGAAATGTAGTATTGTAAGAAGACATAGCAAGTTCCATTTAAATCTCACTAATTAATATAACCTGGTTAAAATTAAAAGCATTTTTTCCTATTGAGAAGTGTTTCTGATTAACTGATTCCAGCCAAGAGTCCCCAAGCAGAGAAACAATGGATAATAGATTTTGGAACTTTATCCAAGGGATGATTCAATGATTTGCTTCTGCTGTGCCCTTCTGTCCAAGGATGGCTAAGATTCCCACTGAGGAAGAGAACTCAGAAGTTTATCTTCACCTTTGTCAGCAATCTCCAATCACTCCCCTCCTTCAAGGCTCAGGGGGGTTTGACAATGTCCCTTTTCTCTTGCAGACAAGTCACTCGCCTATTACTGTTTCAGTCTTTGTTAGGTTCAGTTCATCAAGTCACAACTTGTGTGCCCCAAAACAACACACTCACTGCCCTGTGAGCATTCCTCCATTTGTAAAAACCTCTGTAGAGACCAAGGAAAGAGGTTCACAGCTTTGGGGTGGTGTTTGTTTTTTAAATATTCAATTCCATATTTGTTCAATTGAGAGGGCTGAATGTGGAAGATTTTCTGGAGATAAATGAATAGAATGAATCACTAACATACACTAAAAATTACCATATTTTCCCACGATCTTGCCTCAGGTTGTTATAACTCTGGCAAAATGAAGGGATGTGTGCCTGCTCAGTTGCTTGGTCATGTCTGACTCTTTTGGGACCCCATGGACTGCAGGCCACCAGACTCCTCTGTCTGCGGGATTTTCCCAGGCAAGAATATTGGAGTGGATTGCCACTTTCTCTTCCAAGGGGTCTTCCTGACTCAGGGATCACAACTGTATTTCCTGTTTGGCAGGTGAATTCTTTAAAACACTGAATCGCCTGGGAAGCCCCAAAGGACAGAGTATTGATCAAAAACAATGGATAATTTATGTATGTATTTTCCAGTCAGCCATGTAATAGAGATATAACATGCCATGTACATGACCCATAATGCCACCTTATTAAATGCATCCCACACTGACTGTAGAGTAACCAGTGTCTCCATCCCCAGGATTAGTGGAAAGTAACAGCCCTGTGACAAGATCTGACTTTCTTAAACAGGTATAAAACTCGCTGTGAACTGCTCTGACTTGTATTTTTATCTTTTCTTAGAAGGATTTAACAGACTTGTTATGCAATTACCTAAACATTGGATTAAAATACATGAAAGACACTGTGAAGCCTTTTTTATAACAAACATTTATTGTTGGGTATTTTAGAAATCTTGTCTCTGCAGAATTCAGACCACATTGTAGGCATCACTTAATTCAATCAAACTGCCAGTGCTCAGAGGAATATGAGCTTAGTACCATTCCTTTTTGTTTTACTTCAGGGAAACTGAGGCATAAAATCCTTTTGGAATATAGTTTAGACAATGAAACAATAAAAAAAAGTAATAGAAATTTTGTCTCCCTTCCCATAGAATTAAACTAGAATGCTTCAAGTAAAAATTGTTAGCAATGTTTTAACTACTACAGTATTACAACACAGGGGCCATACTTGTTGCGGCTGTTCAGTCATTAAGATGTGTCTGACTCTGTGACTCCATGGTTTGCAACAAGCCAGGCTCCTCTGTCCTCCACTGTCTCCTGTAGTTTGCTCAAATTCACATCCATTGATTCGGTTTCATCCCCTGCCACTCCTTTCTCCATTTGTTTTCAATCTTTCTCAGCATCAGGGTCTTTTCCAATGAGTTGGGTCTTCACATCAGGTGGCTAAAGTATTGTAGCTTCAACAACAGTCTTTCCGATGAAGGTTCATATTATCATACCATAAATACAGTGCCTTTATTTAATAAATAAGAAAGGCTTTTGAAGCTCTGCTAAGTAGGCTGAAAATTAGCCTTAAGGGACAGCAAAGCAGCAATGGTGTAATACAGTGTTTTTCAGAGTGTATTCTACCAAAACAGAAAGAAAGAAATCCCAAATAATGCTCCTTGAGAAAGGTCAAATAAATATAAAAATTATTAAATGTTTGTTGTACCTCCTTTTGAAATGGACACTAGCATGCAAAGGACTTTGAGAAATCTTAAACAGTATGAAAACACATAAAAAGATGCTTAATGAGTCTTTTTGAGCTCTTTGATAGTAAGCAACAGAAATGACCTCTGGTTCACTTAATCAAAGGAATTTATTAGAAAAATGCTGGGTAGAGAGCTCACAGATTCTAGCAGGGAATACAAGAATTCTCTAGAAGGGTGGGGTCAGTCAAGGCAGATTTGACATGAACCTTCCTTAGGCCACATCAATAGATACCTTGGCTCCAGGTTTCCTTCTCACTCCATTCCTGGGTTTATATTCACTTTACCTGAACAGAGATCTGATTGGCTTAACTGGGAGTCAAACACAAAATCTCTGCCTAGGACATTGCACTGAATTGGTTTGACCTTAAGGAAACCACTTAATGAAGTGATTACCATTCATGATGAACAAAATTACTCCAGTGATTGTTTGTAGCTCTGAAATCATAATCTAAATAGAATTTTAGGCCATTTACACATTTCATGGTTGTCTTAAGAAGCCTCCTGAATGTTTCTTTGGCTATTTTCCCAAACCTTTTTCTAAACTGTGCTGTATCGAGAGGCTCAAGACAGTTTACTTTTATTTTCCTCTGAAATGGTTTTCTTTGTGAAATCTGAAATGTGGTCAGAATAAAGTAAAGAGGGATCTGACCTCTAAAATGGAAAGTTTCTCTTATTGTAAAAGCCAATAACAAAAAGTAGGTGGGAAAAAGAAGATGAAATCTCATTTTATGTTTGGATTTCAGCTCTCAAACTATATGCTTCTACCAGGTGGCCATCTCCCAATACTTGTTTGCTGTCCCACATAGTAAAGGGATTAGTTGCTCTTTGGGTCAGTTTAGACTTTCCTACAACAGTTTAATGAAAAGAGAACAGCAGGCAAAAGGCAGGGTAAGCTCTTCTCATTCTCTCTTTCCTCTTCTACTCAAAGAAAAAGGATATTAGTCAGATTCCAAGTCACCAGTTGGTCGACATTTACAATGACAGGTCACTGTACATCAAAATATGAATCAATGAGTGTGATTCTTTTCCTCCTTCACTGATACAACCACTGAGGCAAAGTGATCTGTGACATTTTGTCATCAGCAAAGCTCAGCCCTGTCTCTGGTATTCTCTCTTCTGCACCCTTTCTCTGGACTGTAAGCTTATTTTCTGGCTGTCACACATGTTCTTATCTCTTTCCTCTCTCAATGTATCTAGAGACAAAAGATGACTGTGGATTTGCCTGTTCAGGGCAGGTCCAGGATGAGATAAGATACTAGGGGAGATGGTAGAGATAGGCAGACCCCAGGTCAGACTACCGACTTTAGCAGAGCTTGTGAGATTTCTGCCTTGAAGACAGTCTAACTTATTAATACTTAAGTATGGGTTTATTTCTCTTTGTTAAGATTCTTATTTGTATATTTATTTCTTCAATAATATCTATTAATATTAATAAAGATGTCTGATGTGGACTGAGAGATACAACGGTATATGAAAACCTGACGCTTGACCTTGGAGACTTTACAATTCTGTGGAAGGTGCACTGAGACAACCCAGAGGGATGGTATGGGGAGGGTGGAGAGAGGGGGGTTCAGGATGGGGAACATGTGTATGCCTGTGGCGGATTCATGTTAATGTATGGCAAAACCAATACAATATTGTAAAGTAAAAATAAATAAATAAATTTTAAAAAATCAATCGCATGTAGAAAGATAATATTTTGAAAAATAACCAAATGTTTCTTCCCCAAATCATCCTGGTTGCCCTGGGAAAGTGTGAATCAGCTTGGTGAAAAGGTAAATTAAGTTTCTGAATGGGTTTTTTAAACTTACTGCAGGGACAATGTCTTAAAAGCTAATGAAACGAAGTTTAAAAAAAAAAAACAACTGGACCTCAAATATCAAGAAAAGGCAAAATCTTAAAGAGGTGGATGCCAAGTTTATCCATAGCTTTATACTGGAAAGGCAATCAGGGACGATCTAGCTTTCATCTGGATCATCTGGATCTTTCATCCAGTTTTCATTGAAACTGAGAGAGAAAGCAAGAGAGTGAGCCTGTGGTTGGTGTGCATTGCTGAGAAAGGACCCCTGGCTCAGACTCCTTCTCAGACAAAATCATAAATAAGCCAGACTACAGCAGGGCCTCACCTCCCCCTACTGCATTCTGAGAAGAAGGCAAGGCTTATAGGAAAACAAAATTCTATCATGACATCACGGCCCTGCTGAGCTGTTGTTGAGTGAGGTGTCCTAGGTATTGAACCTGGAGGCAGCCTCACAGAGCACAGAAGATCCCAGCAGGATATAGAAAACCAACTAAGTTTGACAGCAACCTCAACTGGCTGCAACCAAGGGAAAATCAAGTCCTAAAAATAGATCAGCAGGCCCCTGGGGTGAAAATAAGGATTAGACAAAGGTTATGAATGTGGCAATCAGAAGTCACAGCCGGATCAGGTGTAGTCAGCAGGCCTTCAGGGTAAAAATGAGGAAGACACAGAGGACATGAATGTAGCAATCAGAGGTCATGGCAGGATCAGGTGCAGCAGCAGGAAATGTCAGCACAGGAAGGAATAAAGAAGGGCAGGCAGATATCATCACAGGTCAAAGACAGTAGAGAACCATTATGAAGAAGGTACCCCATTCCTTCTCAGGTCCAGGAACTCACATCCTCCTAAGAGAAGGTAAGGAGCTGAGGGAGGGAAAGCTCGTGAGCCAAAAGAATATTATTTATCCCAAAGAGACTGAGAAAAACATCTGAAAGGGACTTGTGACACTATTAATAGAAATAGAATCTCAGGAACTAAACCCTGTTGAAAAAAATAAAGGAAATCATATCTTTGTACACATTTGTACTTTGTAACTATTAAAGTTCATAAAAGCACAATTTATATTCACAAGTTGTAAAAAACACTGTAAAGAAAAAGGACATGGTGTCACACAGGTATATAATAGGTCTGTGAAAAGGCTTCCCCATGGAGTTGACCTTTCAGATGAGACTTCAAGGATGTATAGGCATGAAAAACTTGACAGTTAAGCAGAAGAAGAGAATAGCACTTTAGGCACATGGAACAGCAAGTGCAAAGGTGCCAAAGACAGGAGTGAGCATGAGATGTTCATGGAAAAGAAAGTCGGCCAAGAAGTCTGCATAATGGAGAGTGTGGAGATGTATGAGACTAGGGTGTGGACTTGGGAGTTCAGGGAAGGTGAACAGAAACCAGACCCCATAGGAATTGTAAGCCATGTGGAGAATGATGAGACCCCTTTGAAGAATTCCAAGTGGGAGAGTAACACCATCAGATCTGTCTTACAAACACTATTCTACCAAAATGTGGGATATGGATTACAGGTGAGCAAGAATAAAGATATGGAGATCATTTAAGGGGCAAGTGCGGTGGGTAGGGATGAGGTTATATAAAAGGGAAAGAATAGGGGATGGAAAGATCTAGATAAATATAACAAATAAACCTAATGTTAACAATCAAAAGAACTTATAAAAATGGATTGCAAATGAAAGTGGGGAAAAGGCACAAAGGACTCAATAAGGAGAATGGTTGTAGTCATATTTGGGTACAACTATACACTTTAGTAGTATAAGCTCATTTCACATGCTAACAAAGTAATGCTCAAAATTCTCTAAGCCAGACTTCAATGGTATGTGAACCGTGAATTTTCAGATGTTCAAGCTGGTTTTAGAAAAGGCAGAAGAATCAGAGATCAAATTGCCAATATCAGCTGGATCATAGAAAAGTAAGAGAGTTCCAGAAAAACATCTACTTCTGCTTTATTGACTATGCCAAAATCTTTGACTGTGTGGATCACAACAAACTGGAAAATTCTTCAAGAGATCGGAATACCAGACCACCTGACCTGCCTCCTGAGAAATGTATATGCAGGTCAGGAAGCAACAGAACTGGGAATGGAACAACAGACTGGATCCATATCAGGAAAGGAGTACGCCAAGGCTGTATATTGTCACCCTGCCTATTTAACTTGTATGCAGAGTACATCAAATGAAATGCTGGGCTAGATGAAGCACAAAGCAGAATCATGATTGCTGGGAGAAATATCAATAACCTCAGATATGCAGATGACACCACCCTTATGGCAGAAAGTGAAGAACAACTAAAGAGCCTCTCGATGAAAGTGAAAGAGGAGAGTGAAAAAGTTGGCTTAAAACTCAACATTCAGAAAACTAAGATCATGACATCCAGTCCCATCACTTCATGGCAAATAGATGAGGAAACAATGGAAACAGTGGCTGACTTTATTTTTCTGGGCTCCAAAATCACTGCAAATGGTGACTGCAGCAATGAATATAAAAGATGCTTACTCCTTAGAAGAAAAGCTAGACAGCATATTTTAAAAGTAGAGACATTACTTTTGTCAATAAAGACCCATCTAGTCAAAGCTACAGAGAAGGCAGTGGCACCCCACTCCAGTACCCTTGCCTGGAAAATCCCATGGGTGGAGGAGCCTGGTAGGCTGCAGCCCATGGGGTCGCTAAGAGTCAGACAGGACTGAGCGACTTTACTTTCACTTTTCACTTTCATGCATTGGAGAAGGAAATGACAACCCACTCCAGTGTTCTTGCCTTGAGAATCCCAGGGATAGGGGAGCCTAGTGGGCTGCCGTCTATGGGATGGCACAGAATCGGGCACGACTGAAGTGACTTACAGTACAGTCAAAGCTATGGTTTTTCCAGTAATCATGTATGGATGTGAGAGTTGGACTATAAAGAAAGCTGAGCACCCAAGAATTGATGCTGTTGAACTGTGGTGTTGGAGAAGACTCTTGAGAGTCCCTTGGACTGCAAGGAGATCCAACCTGCTGCTGCTGCTAAGTCACTTAGGATTCTCCAGGCAAGAATACTGGAGTGGGTTGCCATTTCCTTCTCCAGGAGATCCAACTAGTCCATCCTAAAGGAAATCAGTCCTGAACATTCATTGGAAGGACTGATGCTGAAGCTGAAACTGTAATACTTTGGTCACCTGATATGAAAAAGTAACTCACTAGAACAGACCCTGATGCTGGGCAAGATTGAAGGCAGTAGAAGAAGGGGACTACAGAGGATGAGATGGTTGGATGGCATCACTGACTCAAAGGACGTGAGTTTGAGTAAACTCCCGGAGTTGGTGATGGACAAGGAAGCCTGGCATGCTACAGTCCATGAGGTCACAAAGACTTGTCAGACACAACTGAGTGACTGAACTGAATTAAACTGATACAGTTTAGTAATATTACTATCAAAATCACTTAAATCTCTTTCAATACATAAGTCCTTAAACCTGAGAAGAATGGGAAACAATATCATGAATTATACTTCACATAACTTCCTAAATAAAAACAGTTCATAGTTCAAAGTTTTAAAAGCACTTTACCAGTAAAGCTAAAACTAATCACTTGTCTTAACTAATCAAGCATTTAAAAGCTAGTTTTAAATTTACAGGTCATTTTTTAATAATTTCCATTTTATTTCTGTTCTATTACCTAAACCAAGAGTAGCCCACACATACATACACACAGAAACCCTAAAATACGTAGATTCATCATATACAGAGATAATCTCATTGCTCTTTTTTTTCCCCTTGGCCTTCCCCCTGGTTTGACTTGACCCATTTATTTGTTTACTCAAACTTTAAGAACATAAATATACCCAAATGAAGCATAATACTCCATTTCTTGTCAATGTTCAGGAAATGGACTACATGCTTTCAGAGCTTTTCTAATACACACATCTGTGGGGTAACAAAGAAGCACACATTAAAAATTCTGTGCTTGTCTAGACATAATCAAACTCATTTCACAGTAGGTGTTAAGTACTTCTAATTAAAGTAATTTAAGAAAATTTTTAAAAATTCAAGAATGGTAGCAAAATGTTAATTCAAAAATCAAAATTCTTATTTTTCCCAAGCTCCACTTTGGTCTCCATAGTAACCAGAACAGTTACTGGTCTGACTCTCTGCTAAATAATTATATATATTCAATAAGCATATATATCAGATCAGATCAGTCACTCAGTCATGTCCAACTCTTCGTGACACCATGAACCGCAGCACGCCAGGCCTCCCTGTCCATCACCAACTCCCAGAGGTCACTCAGATTGACATTCATCGAGTCAGTGATGCCATCCAGCCATCTCATCCTCTGTCGTCCCCTTCTCCTCCTGCCCTCAATCCCTCCCAGCATCAGAGTCTTCTCCAATGAGTCAACTCTTCACATGAGGTGGCCAAAATACTGGAGTTTCAGATTTAGCATCATTCCTTCTAAAGAAATCCCAGGACTGATCTCCTTCAGAGTGGACTGGTTGGATCTCCCTGCACTCCAAGGGACTCTCAAGAGTCTTCTCCAACACCACAGTTCAAAAGCATCAATTCTTCGGTGCTCAGCCTTCTTCACAGTCCAGCTCTCACATCCATACATGACCACAGGAAAGACCATAGCCTTGACTAGGCGAACCTTTGTTGGCAAAGTGATGTCTCTGCTTTTGAATATGCTATCTAGGTTGGTCATAACTTTCCTTCCAAGGAGTAAGCGTCTTTTAATTTCATGGCTGCAGTCACCATCTGCAGTGATTATGGAGCCCAGAAAAACAAAGTCTGACACTGTTTCCACTGTTTCCCCATCTATTTCCCATGCAGTGATGGGACCAGATGCCATGATCTTCGTTTTCTGAATGTTGAGCTTTAAGCCAACCTTTTCACTCTCCACTTTCACTTTCATCAAGAGGCTTTTTAGCCCCTCTTCACTTTCTGCCATAAGGGTGGTGTCATCCGCATATCTGAGGTTATTGATATTTCTCCCAGCAATCTTGATTCCAACTTGTATTTCTCCCAGTCCAGCATTTCTCATGATGTACTCTGCATATAAGTTAAATAAACATGGTGACAATATACAGCCTTGACGTACTCCTTTTCCTATTTGGAACCAGTCTGCTGTTCCATGACCAGTTCTAACTGTTGCTTCCTGACCGGAAGCAACAGTTAGAACTGGTCATGGAACAGCAGACTGGTTCCAAATAGGAAAAGGAGTATATATATCGGGGAAGGCAATGGCACCCCACCCCAGTACTTTTGCCTGGAAAATCCCATGGACGGAGGAGCCTGGTAGGCTCCAGTCCGTGGGGTCGCTAAGAGTCGGACACGACTGAGCGACTTCACTTTGACTTTTCACTTTCATGCATTGGAGAAGGAAATGGCAACCCACTCCAGTGTTCTTGCCTGGAGAATCCCAGGGACAGGGGAGCCTGGTGAGCTTCCGTCTATGGGGTCGCACAGAGTCGGACACGACTGAAGCGACTTAGCAGCAGCAGCATATATATATATATATATATATATATATATATATATATATATATATATATATATCACAATATAAATAAACTAAACTTTTATATCGGAGAAGGCAATGGCACCCCACTCCAGTACTCTTGCCTGGAAAATCCCATGGACGGAGGAGCCAGGTAGGCTGCAGTCCATGGGGTCGCTGAGGGTTGGACATGACCGAGCAACTTCACTTTCACTTTTCACTTTCATGCATTGGAGAAGGAAATGGCAACCCACTCCAGTGTTCTTGCCTGGAGAATCCCAGGGACCGCAGAGCCTGGTGGGCTGCCATCTATGGGGTCGCACAGAGTCGGACACAACTAAAGCAACTTAGCAGCAAACTTTTATATATTTTATATAGATACATGTAGGTATATATGAGAAATATTGACAGAGGTCACAGATCTTTTTTTAAGTAGCATGCTATCTAACCTATTCTTTCTTCTTCAAGTTCCTCACAGCTCTTCTTTGTCAAAGTCTCCTAATCAACAAAGATTGATCTTTTCCAGGTGGCTTTGACACTTCCAAGGAACCTTTCAGTAAGCATGATGGACTAGAAAGAGAAAGAGAACTGCTTCTCACAAAGAGGGTAGGCTACAGAATTTGACATACTGTGATGTCACTTGCCAAAAGTGGATAAATTGCATGACTTCCCTCCCATTAGACAGGATTGCCACCCTTCCTTTTATCTGAGCTAAAGAATTGTTACCTGAAAGCATTTATCTGATGATAACACTGCACAGTAAAGCAAAGATGACTCCAAAGAATAGATCTGTCTGCCCCCATTCCAGCTCATCCCTTTGTTTCAACTATGTATCACTCCAACTCCTCTTCATAGTTAAACAAAAACACACCCTTTCAGGTCCTCCTTAACTTTATCTTCTTGATCTCAAACCAGGAAAACAAAAAAGATTGACACAATCATGTTTCCAGTGTTCCATTTAGACCAAAATCACGTAAAAAAATGAAAAAAAAAAATACTTAAGAAGACTGAGAATAAAGAGAGAGTGAAAGAGAGGGACAGAGATAGGGGAAAAAAGGTGAAATGAAAAGTAAGCTTGAGGCAATATGGTACAGAATTTTAATTCACCTTGAGGATTACTCATTTCAAAGTTTTGGAGAATTTTCTCAGACAATCTTATACAGTTTACTTCTATTACAATATTAGAAAGTTAGATGCAGTTCTATCATAGAACCCGATGACTCAGAGGATTAGTTTGCTTTTGTAGACTATTGATCAGAGGAATCTTTTGGGGAAGCAGGACTAAGGTTTTATCTGAACTCCAGTTAATTTTTTCATCAGTATTAATGGTATATACCTTCTGATAGTAATTCAAGTTTGTGTAAATACTTCGTTTTTCACTGTTTAGTCATTTTAACTCCCACAATTCAGTAACATTGTAAACCTTTACTTCATCTCAATTGTCTACTAGGTTAGGCTAGATTACAGTGTTATAACAAACAATCCCAAAATGTCAGTAGCTTTATGGTAACAGTTTTATTTCTTACTCATGGAACATGTTTAGTGTGGGTTGGTAGGTGAAGCTTTGTTCATGATAAATATTCAAGAATCCAAATTGCTGGAGATTTACCATATTAAAATGCTACCACTGCAACAAGAAGTCTTGAGGTTTGTACCAGCAGGGGAAATGAGAGAAACAAATCATTAAATCCTGGAAGTGAAACTGGAGAATTTTGCTCATATTTATTGGCTTTAAAAAGGTAGAGAAGTGAAATCTTCCATGTTCCAGAAAGCAAAGGAGATTCCAAAATTGATGTATAAAGTCTACTGTATCCCTTCTTCCCCAGAATAGGCTATTTGGAGTTACAGCTTGTAGAGGGTAGATCCCAGGATGGCTCCCATGATTTCTGCCCTCTGGTGTTCATGCCCTGTACGTACTTTTACCCCCACCCCACCTCCACCAGTGCTCTTTCACTTTGGGTGGGATCTTTGTATTCATTTGATAGAGATGCCACCTGGGGCGGCAGGGGGTGGGGGTGGGGGGACACATAAACTGGGTGGCTTAAACAAAATACTTTTTTTTCAAAATTCCTGGAGATTATAAATCTGAGACCAAAGTATTGATCAAAAATTGATTTCTTCTGAGCCTCCTCCTTGCATTGTAGATGGCCATCTTCTCTGTAAGTCTTTCCTCTACATGTTTGTGTTCTAATCTCCTCTTCTTCTAAGAACATTAATCACTGGATTAGCCCCCTGCCCCCTCCACCCAATGAGATTCTGGTGGCTCAGATGGTAAAGAGACTCCTTTCAATGTGGGAGACCTGGATTCAATCCTGGGTTGGGAAGATCCCCTGAAGAACGAAATGGCAACCCACTCCAGTATTCTTGCCTGGAGAATCCCCATGGACAGAGGAACATGGCAGGCCACAGTCCATAGGGTCTCAGAGTCAGACATAATTGAGAACTTTCACTTTCATTTTCTTTCCTTCCAATGACCTTAATACTGTATAATATCCAACCCCTCTAGATATGGAGAAGGCAATGACACCCTGCTCCAGTTCTCTTACCTGGAAAATCCCTTGGACAGAGGAGCCTGGTAGGCTGCAGTCCATGGGGTCTCTGAGGGTCGGACACGACTGAGTGACTTCACTTTCACTTTTCACTTTCATGCACTGGAGGAGGAAATGGCAGCCCACTCCAGTGTTCTTGCCTGGAGAATCCCAGGGATGGGGGAGCCTGGTGGGCTGTGAGTTGCACAGAGTTGGACACGATTGAAGTGACTTAGCAGCAGTAGCAGCAGCATTCCTTAGTGTATAAATCAGAAGGTTGATCAAAGGTGTTCCAACTGTATAAAACACAGCTATCATTTTATCCATGGAGAATGTAGTTGCAGGGTGTGTGTATATAAATATGCAATAACCAAAGAACAAGATGACCATGATGATGTGGGAGATGCAGGTGGAGAGGGAAACCCACTCCAGTACTATTGCCTGGAAAATCCCATGGATGGAGGAGCCTGTCAGGCTGCAGTCCATGGGGTCACTGAGGGTCGGACATGACTGAGCGACTTCACTTTCCCTTTTCATTTTCATATTTTGGAGAAGGAAATGGCAACCCATTCCAGTGTTCTTGCCTGGAGAATCCCAGGGATGGGGGAGCCTGGCGGGCTGCCATCTATGGGGCTGAACAGAGGTTAGACACAACTTAAGCGACTTAGCAGCAGCAGCAGCAACCCTCTTTAAAGGTCCTTTCTCTAAATATAGTCACAATCTGAGGTACTGAAAGCTAAAGAATTCAACATATAAATTTTGGAGAAGAGAGTGAAGGGAGAGGCTTAATTATCCTCTTTAAAGGTCCTATCTCTAAATATAGTCACAATCTGAGGTATTGAAAGCTAAAGAATTCAATATATAAATTTTGGAGAAGAAAGTGAAGGGAGAGGGCATACAATTCAGCCCATGAGCACCCTTGACTTGCTTCTAGTCAGTAGAATATGGAAAAAGAGAAGAGATTTTATGAATAAAATTCATTTCTCAATTCAGTTGATTTTCAGCCAATCAAAGGGGAAATTACCCTGCATGGGGCAGAGCTAACCAGGCCTAAGACCTTGGAAAGGGCACTGGGTCTTTGTAGGGAGAGAAACTCTCCCTAGGGACTACATGACACTGGAGAGGTCTAAGTAGCAGGAACTGTTGGTGGCCTCCAGGATCTGAGCACAGCCTTCAGCCAACAGTCAGCAAAATGCTTGGGCCCTCAGTCATAGAGATGAGAGGAAATGAATTCTGCCAACAACCTCAACAAGCTTGGAGGTGGTTTCCACTGCTACCAAGCCTCCAGATGATAATGCAGCCCAGCCAGCAACTTTCTTACAGCATTGTAAAATCTGAGCAGAAAACCCAGATAAACCACATGCAGATTCCTGACCCTGGAAACTGTGAGATAATAAATATGTGTTGTTAAAGAAATATGTGTTATCACTAGATCTGTGATAAGTTGCTATTAAACACTAGAAACGCATATATAGCTAGACTGACTTCATTAACATTTGAGGTATGTGCTCAGTTGCTCAGTCGTGTCCAACTCTTTGTGACTCCATAGATTGTAGCCTGCCAGGTTCCTACGTCTATGTTATTTTTCAGGCAAGAAGAGTGGAGTAGGTTACCATTTCCTCTTCCAAGGGATCTTCCCAACCCAGGAATCGAACACACATCTCTTGAATCTCCTGCATTGGCAGGTGGATTCTTTACCTCTAGCACCATCTGTGATATCAGACACTGATAAGAGAACTGTGAGTTTATGTGTTTTAAATAACCCCATTCCCAGTTACTGTGATGTCTTTATCATTGTTTGCTCTTTGCCTTATTTTTCTCTCATGGTAACTTGTTTGTGTGTGCATGCATGTGTGTGTGTGTGTGTGTGTGTGTGTGTGTGTGTGTGTATTAAAGCAGAAAATATTTTCTTAAACTCTACCACTAGCCTGTCATGTAGCATTCAGTAAGCAACTTTACTGCAATTCACTCTCTCTGTTTTTGTTTGGCAGCTAGAAAAGAAGCTGCCAAACAAGGCTAGTAGAATTTTTGGAAAAGATTAGCTTTCAGAAAGTGCATCTTGCTACCTAACTGTCATTTTCTAGATGTAACAAAATCCAGTATTCTTTGGATTTATGAGAGAAGCATCAAGGAACTAGATCCTTCCAAAAAGTTTCAGTTCAGTTCAGTTCACTTGCTCAGCTGTGTCTAACTCTTTATGACCCCATAGACTGCAGCATGCCAGGCCTCCCTGTCCATCACCAGCTCATGTCCATTGAGTTAGTGATGCCAACTAACCATCTTATCCTCTGTTGTCCCCTTCTCCCACCTTCAATCTTTCCCAGGATCAGGGTCTTTTAGGCAAATAGTAAAATTATATCACACTGGTGCTTTGGTAAAGTACAAATCTGGAAACTTTATATTATTTCTGGTTTTAACAAAAGCATTTTAGACTCTTTTGAAACTCTTTCTGACATAACACATGGCTGTACATGTTTGTCAAAAAATAAATGGGTTTTATCTTTTTCATTTCTAATTGTATTGATTAGAGCCCTCAACCTTTTTTTCTTGATGAATCTGGGTAAAGTTTTGTCAATTTTGTTTATCATTTCAAAAAACCAACTTTTAGTTTCATTAATATTTTCTATTGCTTTGTTTTTACTTATTTTATTTCTGCTCGATTTTTATGACTTACTACCTACTAACTTTGGGTTTTGTTTCTCCTACTCTCTCTAATTCCTTTATATGTAAGGTTATGTTGTACACTTGTGATTTTTCTTATTTCCTGAGGTAAGATTGTATGGCTATAAACTTCCCCCTTAGAACAGCTTTTGCTACATCCCATAGGTTTTGTTATAGTGTGTTTTGCTTTCATTTGTCTCTAGGTATTTTTTACTTCCTCTTTGATTTCTTCAGTGACCCACCAGATGTTTAGTCATACTGTTTAACCTCCACATGTCTCTGTTTTTTACAGTTTTTTTCTTGTAGTTGATTTCTAATCTTAGAATGTTGTGGTCAGAAAGATGATTGATATGATTCCAATTTTCTTTTATTTGCTAAGGCTCACCTTGTGGCCCAGCAATCAATCCTTGTAATCAATCCTGGAGAATGTTCCATGCCCACTTGAGAAGAATATGTATTCTACTGCTTTTGTATGAAATGCTCTATAAAAAGCAATTAAAAGGATCATAAGATACTACTATAAGCAACTATATGTCAAAAAATGGGCAAACTAGAAGAAATGGACAAATTCTTAGAAAGGTATAATCTTCCAAGCCTGAACCAGAAGTAAATAGAAAATATGAATATATCAATCACAGGTACTGAAATTAAAACTGTGATTAAAAAAACTCATATTTCTGAAACTCTTCCAAAAAATTATAGAGGAAAGAATAGTCCTAAACTCATTCTATGAGGCCATCATCACCCTGACACCAAAACCAGATAAAGGTACCACAAGAAAAGAAAATCACAGGCCAGTATCACTGATAAACATAGATACCAAATTCCTCAACAAAATATTAGCAAGCCAAATTCAGCAATACATTAAAAAGGTCATACACACACACACACACACACACACACACACACACACACACACACACACACACACACACACCATGATCAAGTGGGGTTTAACCCAAGGAAATGAGGATTTTTCAATATCCATAGATCAATGTCATACACCACATGGACAAATTGAAGAACAAAAATCATATGATTATCTCAATACAGAAAATACTTCTGACAAAATTCAACATCCATTTATGATAAAAATTCTCCAGAATGTGAACAAAGAGAAAATAACTCAAAATAATAAAGACCATACATGAAAAACCTACAGTAAAGATCATATAGAATGGTGAAAGCTGAAAGTATTTCCTCTAAGATTAAGAACAAGACAAGGATGTCCACTCTCACCACTTTTATTCATCATAGTTTTGGAAATCCTAGCTATGGAAATCAGAAAAGAAAAAGAAATAAAAGATCCAAACTGAAAAATAAGAAATAAAACTGTCACTGTTTGCTGATGACATGATAATATACACAGAAAATCCTAAATATTTTAGCAGAAAACTATTAGAGCTCATTGACTAATTCAGTAATGTTTCAGGATACAGACTTAATAGATAAAAATCTGTTGCATGTCTACACACTAATAGCAAAAGATCAGAAAGATAAACTAAGAAACAATCTCTTTTATCACCACATCAAAAGGAATAAAAGACATAGAAATAAAGTCAAGTGGGCCTTATAAAGCATCACTATGAACAAAGCTAGTGGAGGTTGAGCTATTTCAAATCCTGAAAGATGATGCTGTGAAAGTGTTGCACTCAATATGCCAGCAAATTTGGAAAACTCAGCAGTGGCCACAGGACTGGAAAAGGTCAGTTTTCATTCCAAACCTAAAGAAAGTCAAAGTCAAAGAATACTCAAACGACTGCACAATTGCACTCATATCACATGCTAGTAAAATAATACTCAAAATTCTCCAAGCCAGGCTTCAGCAATATGTGAACCGTGAACTTCCTGATGTTCAAGCTGGTTTTAGAAAAGGCAGAGGAACCAGAGGTCAAATTGCCAACATCTGCTGGATCATGGAAAAAGCAAGAGAGTTTCAGAAAAGCATCTATTTGTGCTTTATTGACTATGCCAAAGCCTTTGACTGTGTGGATCACAATAAACTGTGGAAAATTATTCAAGAGATGGGAATACCAGACCTGCCTCTTGAGAAATTTGTATGCAGGTCAGGAAGCAACAGTTAGAACTGGACATGGAACAACAGACTGGTTCCAAATAGGGAAAGAAGTACGTCAGGCTGTATATTGTCAGCTTATTTAACCTGCTTATTTAACTTCTATGCAGAGTACATCATGAGAAACGCTGAACTGGAAGAAACACAAGTTGGAATTAAGATTGCTGGGAGAACTATCAATAACCTCAGATATGCAGATGACACCACCCTTATGGCAGAAAGTGAAGAGGAACTTAAAAGCCTCTTGATGAAAGTGAAAGTGGAGAGTGAAAAAGTTGGCTTAAAGCGCAACATTCAGAAAACGAAGATCACGGCATCCGGTCCCATCACTTCATCGGAAATATATGAGGAAACAGTGGAAACAGTGTCAGACTTTATTTTTCTGGGCTCCAAAATCACTGCAAATGGTGACTGCAGCCATGAAATTAAAAGATGCTTACTCCTTTGAAGGAAAGTTATGACCAACCTAGATAGCATATTCAAAAGCAGAGACATTACTTTGCCAACAAAGGTCTGTCTAGTCAAGGGTATGGTTTTTCCAGTGGTCATGTATGGATGTGAGAGTTGGACTGTGAAGAAGGCTGAGTGCTGAAGAATTGATGCTTTTGAATTGTGGTGTTGGAGAAGACTCTTGAGAGTCCCTTGGACTGCAAGGAGATCCAACCAGTCCATTCTGAAGGAGATCAGCCCTGGGATTTCTTTGGAAGGAATGATGCTAAAGCTGAAACTCCAGTACTTTGGCCACCTCATGTGAAGAGTTGACTCATTGGAAAAGACTCTGATGCTGGGAGGGATTGGGGGCAGGAGGAGAAGGGGACGACAGAGGATGAGATGGCTGGATGGCATCACTGACTCGATGGACATGAGTCTGAGTGACCTCTGGGAGTTGGTGATGGACAGGGAGGCCTGGCGTGCTGCAATTCATAGAGTCACAAAGAGTTGGACACGACGGAGCAACTGAACTGAACTGAACTGAACTGAAGGAAAGAAAATACATGGACTCCAAAAACTAAGATGCTGATAAAAGAAATAAAGTTGACACAAAGATGGAAAAATATACCAAGTTCTTGGTTGAGAAGAACAAACTTTTCTAAAATAATGATACTAATCAAGGCAATCTATAGATTCAGTGCAATCTCTGTCAAATTATCAATGATATTTTTCACAGAATTAGAATAAAACCTCCTAAAATTTGTATGGAAACACAAAAGACCCTGAATAGCCAAAGCAATCATGAGAAAGGGTAACACAGCTGGAGGAATTGAGTCTCTGACTTCAGACTATATTACAATGTTATAGTCAGTATTGTTATAAAAACAGAAATATAGATCAAAGAAACAGGATATAAATTCCAGAGATAAACCCACACATCTATAGTCACCTAATCTATGACAAAGGAGGAAAGACTATACTGCTGCTGCTAAGTAACTTCAGTCGTGTCCAACTCTTTGTGATCCCACAGACAGCAGCCCACCAGGCTCCCCGTCCCTGGGATTCTCCAGGCAAGAACACTGGAGTGGGTTGCCATTTCCTCCTCCCATGCATGAAAGAGAAAAGTGAAAGTGAAGTCGCTCAGTCATGCCTGACCCTCAGCGACCCCATGGACTGCAGCCTACCAGGTTCCTCTGTCCATGGGATTTTCCAGGCAGGAGTACTGGAGTGGGGTGCCATTGCCTTCTCTGAAGACTATACAATGGAGAAACAATAATAAGAACATTCTTTAACACCATACACAAAAATAAATTCAAAATGAATTAAAGACCTAAGTGTAGGACTAGATATAAAACCCTTAGAGGAAAATATATGCAGAATATCTGACATACATCACAGCAATAGCTTTTTCAAGCCATCTCCTAAAGTAATGGAAATAAAAAATAAAATTAAACAAACATAACTTAATTAAACTTAAATGCTTATGAACAGCAAAGAAAACCATAAAGAAAACAAAAAGACAATGCACACAATGGGAGAAAATATTTGCAAATGATGCAACCAACAAAAGATTATTGTCCATAATTTACAAACAGCTCATGTAGCTCAATTAAAAAAAAAAATCAAAAAATGGGTGGACATTTCTCTAAAGAAGACATACAGATGGCCAAGAGGCACATGAAAAGCTGCTCAATCATCACTAATTATTATAGAAATGAAAATCAAACTACAATGCGGTATCACCTCATGCCAGTCAGAATGGCCATCTTCAAAATATTTACAAATAATAAATGCTACAGAGGGTGTGGAAAAAAGGGAAACCTCCTTGTTACTGGGAATGTAAATTGATACAGCCAGTATGGAAAATAGTATGGAAATTCCTTTAAAAACTAAAAATAGAGCTACCATATGACCGTATGACCCAGCAATCCTAATCCTGCACATACATCTGGAGAAAAACATGGTTCAAAAGGACACATGCACCCCAATATTCACTGCAGTGCAGTTTACAATAGACAAGACATGGAAGCAACTTAAATGTCCATCAACAGACAAATAGATAAAGAAGATATGGGGTTTGTACAAAACAGAAACAGATTCACAAACCTAGAGAATGAACTATACTTACCATGGAGTAAGTCTGAAGAGTGAGGCATAGATTGGGAGTTTGATATTAACAAGTACACAATGTTATATTTAAAATCATAATCAACAAGAACCTACTGTAGAGCACAGGGAACTCTCTTCAATATTTTGTAATAACCTAAAGGAGAAAAGAATTTAAAAATGAATAAATAGGTGTATATGCATAACTGAATCACTTTCCTGTCCACCTGAAACTAACACAACATTGTTAATCAACTATAAATCAATATAAAATTTAAATAATTCTTAAATTTTATATTGACTTATAATTGATTAACAATGTTGTGAGTGAAGTAAGCCAGAAAGAAAAACACCAATACAGTATACTAATGCATATATATGGAATTTAGAAAGATGGTAACAATAACCCTGTATCAGATCAGATCAGATCAGTCGCTCAGTCATGTCCGACTCTTTGCGACCCCATGAACTGTAGCACGCCAGGCCTCCCTATCCATCACCAGCTCTCGGAGGTCACTCAGACTCACATTCATCGAGTCAGTGATGCCATCCAGCCATCTCATCCTCTGTCGTCCCCTTCTCCTCCTGCCCCCAATCCCTCCCAGCATCAGAGTCTTTTCCAATGAGTCAACTCTTCACATGAGGTGGCCAAAGTACTGGAGTTTCAGCTTTAGCATCATTCCTTCCAAAGAAATCCCAGGGCTGATCTCCTTCAGAATGGACTGGTTGGATCTCCTTGCAGTCCAAGGGACTCTCAAGAGTCTTCTCCAACACCACAATTCAAAAGCATCAATTCTTCAGTGCTCAGCCCTCTTCACAGTCCAGCTCTCACATCCATACATGACCACAGGAAAGACCATAGCCTTGACTAGGCAAACCTTTGTTGGCAAAGTGATGTCTCTGCTTTTGAATATGCTATCTAGGTTGGTCATAACTTTCCTTCCAAGGAGCAAGCGTCTTTTAATTTCATGGCTGCAGTCACCATCTGCAGTGATTTTGGAGCCCAGAAAAATAAAGTCTGACACTGTTTCTACTGTTTCCCCATCTATTTCCCATAAAGTGATGGGACCAGATGCCATGATCTTCATTTTCTGAACCCTGTATATGAGACAGCAAAAGAGACACTGATGTATAGAACAGTCTTTTGGACTCTGGGAGAGGGAGAGAGTTGGATCATTTGGGAGAATGGCATTGAAATAGTATAATATCATATATGAAACGAGTCGCCAGTCCAGGTGCCTGGGGCTGGTGCACTGGGACGACCCAGAGGGATGGTATGGGGAGGGAGGAGGGAGGAGGGTTCAGGATGGGGAACACATGTATACTTGTGGCAGATTCATTTTGATACATGGCAAAACCAATACAATATTGTAAAGTTAAATAAAATAAAATTAATTAAAAACATAAAGCAAAAAAAGAATTATTTAAATAAATAAACAGACTTTAGATAAAATTCTCTAGAATAGTCATTCACATATTTAGTAAACAGTTTTGAATGCCTATTGTTATGTGAGCTGTGTGCTGAGGAAAAAAATGGGGAAAAGTAGAATGGAAGAAAGGAAGAAACAAGACTAGAAAGGAAATCAAAAAAGTGTGACAAAAGACGACCCATGAATTTATCCAATGAATAGAAAACTGCTGGTCTCAGCTAAAGTGAGGAGATAAGGTAAAAGGAATTCAATGTAGAGGACATCACAGGAGCAAAAATTCTGAGGTGTATATGTGACTGATTTGCTCTGAGATTGGGTATAGTTTAATATACTGGCAGAATTGTCTGGAAGAAGCCAGGAACTGGAATTTTCCAGGTGAGATTTTGTTCATAGATGGGTTATGCTTTAACTGCACAATGGTTATTAAAATTTTTAATTAGCTGACTACATTTAAAAGAACTTAAATAATATATAGCCCATAATACATGCTACATTCATGTTTGCTATTAATATTGAAAAATCAAAATATTTCTGTCAAAACTCTAAATTTTCAGATTTTTCTGGAAGACAAGAAATAGGGAACCATTGAAGCAATCTGCTGGAGATGCTCCTACAGAGAACATATGTTGCCTCCCAATCAGCACACCCCCATGTGAACCATTCCTATGACTCACTCTAAGTCATGTCAAACAATTACACTATTCATTGATCCCTATAAGCATTTGAGTTTTCAAATCCTGGTCAGGTCATCAAGTTCAAGGTTTGTTGTTAACAAAGCATGCTCCTCAATATTTCTCTGAGGAGTTTGAACATTTTCATAAATACAGTAGAAAACCATAAAAAAACTATAAATTAAGGAATGACACAATGTTATATTGCACCTATGTTATATTAGGTTGAACTGTATGAAACTGTTCTTTTTTTTTTTTTGTTTTTTTTTTTTTTGCTAGTCAAAAATACTGAAATAGCAATTTCCTTTGGTTCAGCCTAAGAGAAAGATTATTCTACTTACCTATGGTAAATGTAGAGGAGAGGGAACAAACTGAAAGCAGAGAAACCAGGTAGGAGGAAATTATAATCATCTTGAGAAGTCAATGGCACCCCACTCCAGTACTCTTGCCTGGAAAATCCCATGGATGGAGGAGCCTCGTGGGCTGCAGTCCATGGGGTCGCTAAGAGTCGGACACGACTGAGCGACTTCACTTTTACTTTTTCGCTTTCATGCATTGGAGAAGGAAATGGCAACCCACTCCAGTTTTCTTGCCTGGAGAATCCCAGGGGCAGGAGAGCCTGGTGGACTGACGTCTATGGGGTCACGCGGAGTCGGACATGACCGAAGTGACTTAGCAGCAGCAGCAGCAGCAGCAGTAAGAAATGATGAAAGCCCAAACTGGAATAATGGCAGTGAAAATGAAGTAAAAGAACTGAGATTATACACAGATACATGAATAAGTGAGACCTATGCTTCTATCTGGTTTGAACCCTCAGAAAGACAAATCAGAATAAACTTGGATTTTTTAAAATATATTATACATGCTTAGCCTCTTCTCCATGAGGTACATGCTTTAAGATTTGCTCCACTACACTTGAGGATTACTTTTGTGAGAAGCCATTGTTACTTATGAAAATGAGTATCCCCCTCAAATATGTGGACATGGACAAATGTTCCAAACTAAAGTAACTTCCAAAGTGAGAGTTCCAAAGAATACCAAGGAAGAGATAAGAAAGCCTTCCTAAGTGATCAATGTGAAGAAATAGAGGAAAATAATAGAATGGGAAAAACTAGAGATCTCTTCAAGAAAATTAGAGATACTAAATGAACATTTAATGCAAAGATAGGCACAATAAAGGACAGAAATAGTATGGACCTAACAGAAGCAGAAGATATTAAGAAGAGGTGGCAAGAATACACAGAACTGTACAAAAAAATCTTCATCACTTATATAACCAAAATGGTGTGATCACTCACCTAGAGCCAGACATCCTGGAATGTGAAGTCAAGTAGGCTTTAGGAAGCATCACTATGAACAAAGCTAGTGGAGGTGATGGAATTCCAGTTGAGCTATTTCAAATCCTTAAAGATGATGCTATAAAAATGCTGCACTCAATATGCCAGCAGTGAAAGTGCTGCACTCAATATGCCAGCAAATTTGGAAAACTCAGCAGTGGCCACAGGACTGGAAAAGGTCAGTTTTCATTCCAATCCCAAAGAAAGGCAATAGCAAAGAATGTTCAAACTACCACACAATTGCACTCATCTCACATGCTAGTAAAGTAATGCTCAAAATTATCCAAGCCAGGCTTCAGTAGTACATGAACTGTGAACTTCCAGATGTTCAAGCTGGATTTTAAAAAGGCAGAGAAACCAGAGATCAAATTCCTAACATCCATTGCATCATCAAAAAAGCAAGAGATTTCCAGAAAAACATCTATTTCTGCTTTATTGACTATACCAAAGCCTTTGACTGTGTGGATCACAAGCTGTGGAAAATTATTCAAGAGATGAGAATACCAGACCACCTGACCTGCCTTTTGAGAAATCTGTATGCAGGTCAGGAAGCAATGGTTAGAATTGGACATGGAACAACAGACTGGTTCCAACATACTCCAAAAGAGTATGTAAAGGCTGTATATGATCACCCTGCTTATTTAATTTATATGTAGAGTACATCAAGTGAAATACTGGGATGGATAAAGCACAAGCTGGAATCAATATTGCAGGGAGAAATATCAATAACCTCAGATAGGCATGTGACAGAACACTTATGGCAGAAAGCAAAGAAGAATTAAAGAGCCTCTTGAAAATGAAAGAGGAGAGTGAAAATGTTGCATAAAGCTCAACATTCAGAAAGCTAAGATCATGGCATCTGGTCCCAACACTTCATGGTAAATAGATGGAGAAAAAATGGAAAAAGTGAGAGACTTTATTTTGGGGGTCTCAAAATCACTGTAGATGGTGACTGCAGCCATGAAATTAAAAGATGCTTGCTCCTTGGAAGAAAATCTATGACCAACCTAGAAAACATATTAAAAAGCAGAGACATTAATTTGCAAAAAAAAAAAAAAAAGATCCCTCTAGTCAAAGCTTTGGTTTTTGCAGTGGTCATGTATGGATGTGAGAATTGGACTATAAAGAAAGCTGAGTGCCAAAGAATTGATGCTTTTGAACTGTGGTGTTGGAGAAGACTCTTGAGAGTCCCTTGGACTGCAAGGAGATGCAACCAGTCAATCCTAAAGGAAATCAGTCCAGAATATTCCCTGAAAGACTGATACTGAACCTGAAACTCCAATACTTTGGCCATGTGATGTGAAGAACTGACACATTGAAAAGACCCTGATGCTGGGAAAGATTGAGGGCAGGAGGAGAAGGGGACTATAGAGGATGAGATGGTTGGATGGTATCACCGACTCAATGGACATGAGTTTGAGTAAGGTCCCGGAGTTAGTGATGGACAGGGAAGCCTGGTGTACTGCAGTCCATGGGATGACAAAGACTCGGACATGACTGAGCAACTGAACTGAACAGTATTTTGTTTTGCTTATAAGCAGAGAGAAAACCATGCTTACCCAAACCATACCACTGGCCTTTGCAGGCCTTCTTGTTGAACATGAATTGATATTATATATTTATTTCCATTTTTTAAGACTGAAAAAAAATCTTTCCAGTCTTCACCTCTCCCATTTACTTCACTATCAACACCATGTTCTTGCCTGGAGAATCCCAGCGACAGAGGAGCCTGATGGGCTGCCATCTATGGGGTCGTACAGAGTCAGACACGACTGAAGTGACTTAGCAGCAGCAATACCTACATCGGACAGCTCCTTCTTTACCTAGACTATAAAGCATATCCATTACATCTTATAATACCTGAGAGTAGTCAAGGTCAGGAAAGGAGGACAGGTTTTATATACTTATTTGTAGTTACTAGAAGGTAAAATAATAACAAAAGAATTACTTTAAAAACTGCTTTCAAATGAGATTTTCCCTAAAAAGCCCACATATTATATAAGTCAGAAAATAGCTTACTGATATTATGCAAGCTATTTACCCACTCTCTGCCTCCATTTTCTCACATGGAGAATAAAACTAATAACAGCACCTACCTTAAATGGTTGTTGTAAGGATTAGATGAGTTAATAAATAAGAAGTATTTAGAGCTGGGCCGTGGGCGGGGGTGTGATAGGTAGGTGCAGGAGGTCCTGCTCCGTTGCTTACCCTTACCTGGCTCCCCAGGTGGATACCAACCAGGACCGCCTCGTGACCCTGGAGGAGTTCCTCGCATCCACGCAGAGGAAGGAGTTCGGGGACACCGGGGAGGGCTGGGAGACCGTAGAGATGCACCCTGCCTACACAGAGGAGGAACTGAGGCGTTTTGAGGAGGAGCTGGCTGCCCGGGAGGCAGAGCTCAATGCCAAGGCCCAGCACCTCAGCCAGGAAACCGAGGCTCTGGGGCGCTCCCAGGGCCGCCTGGAGGCCCAGAAGAGAGAGCTGCAGCAGGCCGTTCTGCAAATGGAACAGAGGAAACAGCAGCAGCAAAGCCACAACAACCCAGCCCCCGGCCCCGAGGGACAGCTCAAGTTCCACCCGGACACAGATGATGCACCCGTCCCAGCTCCAGCTGGTGACCAGAAGGATGGGGATGCCTCAGAAAAGAAGGCCCCAGAACAGACCCCTGAGCCTCCCCAGCTGGATTCACAGCACCTGTGATCGTTCCAGGACCCCAACACTCTGGATTCCTCCCAAGGCTGATGGGAGGGGGTGGAGTGTCACAATCAACCTCCTCTGGGGACCCAGCCACACCTGTGGCCTCCTGGGGGAGGGGGAACAGGCTGGCTGTTTCCTTCTCATACTGCTGCCCGGGCCCCGTATCTGCCGCCTCAGTCTCCACAGCCTTCCAGTCTGTGGTCCCCTCTTTCTGTTCCCCTCCAAGGGACTTGCCTTCTCATATCCAGTTGAGTGCTCACTGGCCTCAGCTTCACTTAGGGAAGCCCCCTCCCTCCAGGGAGGGTCTGCTCACACCTGCCTTTCTAGTTGGTTTGGCCTTGATGCCCAGGTTTTGGTCTCTCCAGCATCCTGCATCCCCACAGCTGCTGGAATCCTGCTTGCTGCTCTGGGCCCAGCTTCCTCTAGTCTGTGGGGCTTTGGTGGCCCCTCAACACCTTTCTCTGCCTTTTGTGGAACTGGCGATGCCTCAAAGACAGTGTCTCCCCCACAGCTGGGTGAGAGGGCCAGAAGAGTCCTCTGCATCGCTGATCAACTACGATCCCAGGAGCCCTGACTCCTGACCCTGGTTTCCAGCCATCTCAGCCCCCTCCCTGGTGTCATGGCTCCTAGCCCCTTCCTTCCACATCCCCAGAAGGGTCACAGAACTGACCCCACCCCAGGATTAGGTTCCAGCCCCTCAGCCTTTCTGGCCTTATCTCACATGGCTCCCTGTCCTGCTCTATATGCTGGTTCCATCCAAATACACTTTCTGGAACAAAAAAACAAAGAAGTATTTAGAACATTGTTTAACATATGGTAAGCATGCAATAGAATTTGACCATATAAGAAATCTTTCTTAAGTGAACAGTGCAAAGAAATAGAGGAAAACAATACAATAGGAAAAAACTGAGATCTTTTCAAGAAAATTAAAGATATTAAGGGAACATTTCATGCAAAGATGGGCACAATAAAGGACAGAAACAGCAAGGACCTAACAGAAGCAGAAGATACTAAGAAGAGGTGGAAAGTATACACAGAACTGTACAAAAAAAGCTCTTAATGACCTGGATAACCATGATGGTGTGATCACTCACCTAGAGCCAGACATACTGAACTGTGAAATTAAGTGGGCCTTAAGAAGCATTACTACAGACAAAGCTAATGGAGGTGATGGAACTCGAGCTGACCATATAATAAATTATCTCAAATTCTAAAAGATGGTACTGTGTAAGTGTTGCACTTAATATGCCAGCAAATTTGGAAAACTCAGCAGTGGCCACAGAACTGGAAAAGTTCAGTTTTCATTTCAATCTCAAAGAAACGCAATGCCAAAGAATGTTCAAACTACCGTACAGTTGTGCTCATTTCACATACTAGCAAGATAATTCTCAAAATCCTTCAAGCTAGGCTTCACTACTACATGAAACAAGAACTTTCAGATGTACAAGCTGGATTTATAAAAGGCAGAGGAACCAGAGATCAAATTGCCAACATCTGCTGGATCATAGAAAAAGCAAGGGAATTATGGAAAAATATCTACTTCTGCTTCACTGACTATGAAAGAGAGTGAAAAAGCTGGCTTATTTTCTTTCACTCCAAAATCATTGCAGATGGTGCCTGCAGCCATGAAATTACAAGATGCTTGCTCCTTGGGAGAAAACCTATGACAAAGCTAGATAGCATATTAAAAAGCAGAGACATCACTTTGCTGACAAAGGTCCATATAGTCAAAGCTATGAAGCTTCCTATAGCTTGAATGGTAAAGAATCTGCCTGTGAGGTAAGAGACCAGGGTTCGATCCCTGGGTTAGGAAGTTTTCCAGAGAAGGGAATAGCAATCCACTCCAGTGTTCTTGCCTGGAGAATTCCATGGACAGAGAAGCCTGGAGGGTTACAGTCCATTGGGTTGCAAAGATCAGACATAATTGAGCGGCTAACACACACATGCTTTTTCCAGTAGTCATGTACAGATATGAGAGTTGGATCTTAAAGAAAGCTGAGTGCTGAAGAATTGATACTTTTGAATTGTGGTACTGGAGAAGACTCTTGAGAGTCCCTTGGTGATCCCCTGGAGCAAGGAGATCAAACCAGTCAATCCTAAAAGAAATCAACCTTGAATAGTCATCCGAAGGACTGATGCTAAAATTGAAGCTCCAAAAGTTTGGCTACCTGATGTGAAAAGCAGATTCATTGGAAAAGAACCTGATGCTGGGGAAGGTTGAGGGCTAGAGGAGAAGTGGGTGACAGAGGATGAGATGCTTGGATGGCATCACCGACACAATGGACACAAGTTTGAGCAATCTCCTGGAGATAATGGAGGACAGGAAAGCCTGGTGTGCTACAGTCGAAGGGGTCATAAAGAGTTGGACATGAGTTAGAGACTGAACACAACAACATTATTACCACTATTACTTCCAGCAATTTTTTAAATTTATAGATTAATAAATCTGATGCATAGAGAAATAAATTGATTAATATAAGGTGTTCCAGAAAGTCAGTATCAGAGTCAAAACTAGGACCTAGTGGAGAAGCCCTGAGAGTGATGGGGAGCAAAAATATAAGATTGAAATACTGAAAGTTCCAATGAGTATTATAATTCAGATTTACAAAAGACAGCCAGTCATCAAGATGGGAGGTGACAGTGCTTAGATGATATATAAATTTACAGTTATATAGGGGTGCAGTTATTGACAATGATAAGGTATAGAGTATAAGCATGGTAGTGTGCAAGGTAAGATAAGATAAAATCATTGCAGGAAAAAATTTAATGGACTGAAATACTATAGTATTGCAACAATCACCACTATGTATATTGAATTCATTAACAATTAAGACAGGATTAGCACTAGAGAGTGACAATGAGCCAGCTGCTAAAATCCTTGAGAAATAAGAATTGACCCAGGGGGTGGTAGATGACTATAGCAAAGTAAAATGATGGGTGGTGCAGCCACATGACATGAGAATCAAAGCTGGGTGCTTTTATGGAGGATAAAGGAAAAAGGATGTGAAGGTAGCACAGAGAAATAAGGCTACCATCTACCCTACCTTATGAGTCTGTGGTAGGAACTAGGGTTTAAGCAGTAAAAGAGCCTGTGATTAAAAAAAGGTTGGGGAAACACCTGTGAAGGGACAAGCTTATGTTAGAGCAAGAGAGTAAATAGGTAGCTCACAAACTAGTTGAGTTTAAAGATTTGCTGAGGATCAATGTTGAGGTCCAGGGAGCATGGGGAGAGCTTTGGGAGGCAGAGAGGCTTAGGAAATGGGGAGGGTTCAATAATGAGTCAGAAAAGTCATTGAGGATTAGAGTTCTGAGTATGAGAAATTGCTGTGGTTTGGGGATGGATAATTAATCTGGAATAAGGAGCATGAGGAACTAGCCTTGACAATCCCTGGCAGGTAATGATGGAGAAGTAATGAGGACATAGAGAAGAGAAGGACGAATAGGGAGGATACTTCCCAGAGCAAGAAGGGTTTGGGCCTCTCCTTTATTACCGCTGGTAAGGTAAGATCTCCTGCAGAAAGGTGGTCTTATTTCAAATGCAGAAATTATCTTCTCTCCATCATTCTGCAGAGCAGTAGTCCTATGCCAAGTAGGCTAGCATGGTCTTGACCTTTGGTACAGCTGCTTTGAAAATAAGAATCTATACCACAATCTCATGAACATTCTCAATAGTGGCCAGTCCTCATCCTCTGATAATTTTAAAGAAATGTCCAAAAGTGCATCCGAGTAGCTGAATACTTCATAATGATATAAAAATAGCATCATTTGTTTACATGTCTACCTCCATAACTGTAATGTATCGGCATTCAGATATATCACAGTCACTGCTGTACCCCTCAAATGTTTAACAGAACTTTTTATTGAGGTGTTGATGCTGAACATTTTAATACTTAAAAAGCTTGGATCATGTCTACTTAATTTCATGCTCTATCTTAAGAAGTATTTATATTTTAGTGCTTTCTAATAAGGATGAATTTTTCACAATTCAGGGAAATGAATATTTAATTAAATTCAACATATATTGAATATGTGATTTATACATGGAACAGCTCTATGCACTAAGGGGGACACAAATGTGAGTAAAACATTGTTTCTGTCCTTGAGAAGCTAACTGTCCAACAAAAGAGATGAAATTTGGAATCAAATCAATTAATCCAATCAATGGTTACTTTGGAAATATGTAATATATTCACTGATCATGAAAAGCACAGCATCTCTTACTTACATCTTTTGAAGAAGGACTTGATTTCTAGTGCCCAGTCATTTCAGCTGAAAGTATCTAGCAAGGCATCAAAAATTATCTTAGACTCAACGTCACTAATTATTAGGAAAATGCATATCAAAATCACAGTGAAGCAGGGCCCCAAAGCCAGTGCTCTGGGACAACCCAGAGGAATAGGGTGGGGAGGGACGTGGGAGGGGGGTTCAGAATGGGGGAACACATGCATACCTGTGACCGAGTCGTGTTGATATATGGCAAAAACCATCACAATATTGTAAAGTAATTATTCTCCAATTAAAATGAATTGATTACTTTAAAATGTCACAATGAGATATCACCTCAGGCCTGTTAGAAAAGCTATTACCCAAAAGACAAGAAGTGTTGATAAGGATATGGATAAAAGGAACCCTCACGCACTGTTGGTGGGAATGTAAATTAGTGCAGCCACTGTGGAAAACAGAATGGAGATTTCTCAAAAAATTAAGAAGAGTACTATCATATAATCCAGTTATTCCACTTCTGGGTGTTTGTCCAAAGAATATGAAAGCACTAATTTGAAAAGATATATACACCACTATGTTCATTGTAGCATTATTTACAATAGCCAAGATATAGAAAGAACCTAAGTGACTACCTATGAAAGGAGAAGACTGGCATATATATAACAGAACATGCCCCATGAGAAAGACGAAATCTTGCCGTTTATGACAATATGGATGGTCCTTGAGGGTATTAAGCCAAGTGGAATAAGTCAGAGAAAGAAAAACGCCATTTTATTTCACTCATATGTGTGATATAAGAAACAAACAAATGAAAAAATAAGTGAAAAAACCAAGCAAGAACGAGTGTGTAGATAAAGAGAATAGAGTAGTGGCTACCAGAAGTGAAGGGGCAAGGATGGAGGGCAAAATGGGTAAAAGAGATCAACTCTGTGGTGATGGATGGAGATTAGAACTGTGGTGGTGACATGCTGTAGTTTGCATAGAAGTGTAAACATAAAATATACATGAAACTTATATAATGGTATAAACCGATGTTACCTCATTGGCTTATATCATTACATAAGTTTATAAAAATTAAATTACAAACTAAAAAATCAAACATACAAAAAGCAACCATCTGCAGCAGTATTCCAGTAGTGCAGTTAGTGGATGGTAGCTAAATTATACACCAACAATGCCAAAATACCCTCTAATAGTTTAATTTTTCATATATAATTTCAGACAGAAAAGGAAAAAGGAGGCTAGGTTTATCCTGGTAATATATGTGCTACTTATGAATTGTATTACACATAAAAATACATATGCTTTAACAACATCCTCAGTAATTTTCTGAGTCCTACTGAGATGAAAGCGCTTTGAGAACTTGACAAAGCAAGAAGGGAGTTTGGCAAGAAAAGTTAACAGAAGTCACATCTCGTCAGTGGGAGTCAAAATAATACAATTTACATGATTCTGGGAAACAGGGTTTCTAAGCAGCCACCAATAACACTACATATATTAGTCAGCTTGCCAGCCCCTGGTGAACTATCAATTTGTAGATGAAAGAAAACACTGCCTTAAAGTAACTTAAAATTGCTGTGTGGGCAGGGAGATGAATGATCACCACAGATTTCTGCCCCCATGCCTTTTAATGGGGCTTTATAAAATGCAGGCCCATGTACAAACATGCCTTTTTTAAAATTTTCCCAGCCACAGAGAGGTTTTAATGGAATGAAGATCTTATTTGCCTTCCCTGTCTCACCTATCTGTTGATCAAATTGATCAGTTCACCAAAAGGTTTAAGTGTATCAGGGAAGAGCACAGGGATGAGCAAGGATCTTGAGATCTCATTTTATGATGTTCGAGTGGAAGGAGCTGGGTATGATCTGAGAAGTGGGTCTGAGGGTTCACCGAAGCAGTTCTTTCTATCTAAGGGTGCTAGTCTGATTGCCCTTCATTCAGACTGATTTCTTCAAGTATCTAATATGTGGCAGGCAACCAACAGTGTGCCTAGGATAGAGCAGTGAGTGAGGTGAACATGGTCTCTTGTCTTGTAGCTCTTCTGTGTAGACACAGAATGGGAATGTGGTACACTGAGTGTTCCCACAGCAGAAACACAGGTTTTATAGCTGCTAACTTAGACATAAGGGGCACAGAAGACTCCTGAAAAGGAAAAAGCTGAACTTGGAACCAGTAGGATAAGTAAGCAATAGGGTGGTGAGGGTATAGTGGAGGGGAGCACAGAGGAGAGAATATTTCAAGGAGATGAAACTGCTTGAGCAAAATCCAAGAAGTGGAAAAGCATGGTGCATTCAAAGAAATGAAAGAATTTCAGTGTAATTGGAGGATGTATTATCTGTGTTTCTAAGGAAGGGCAGGAGAGGAAGGAGATAGTATCTGGAGAAGTTGTCAAGATAAGAAAGATCCACATATAAAGAGCCTTATTTAGCTTATTAATAAAATTTGACATTTTCAATGAGATATACAGGATTTTAGCAGAGAAATGACATAATTCCTCAGAAGGTAGTATAGTTCAGTGATTGTGCCCACAAACCCTAGAACCTGACTTTTAGGTTTCAACTCCCACCTCTGACACTTAACTGTATGTTCTGGTTATTCAACCTGTGTTACACAGCAATCACTATATAACTCTTAGAAAAAAAAAAAGGAACACTTTTTATTATCATCTGGATCAAAACAGAGCTTAATTCCTTTCATACTTTTTAAGTTTTAATCACTGAATTTATTCTAAAATCTTGCTTCTGTTCTTCTTTTGACGCCAAGAGTTCCATGCTATGACTCACAGTACTTTCCTGAGAAGCCAATAGACATGACCTTACAAGCATTTCCCCGTAGAGTTCTCTGAGTCAGAAATCTCTGGCAAGGTACAGTCTTCATCCACATTAGGAGAAACAGGGTTTCCAAAGTTTGTGCAGTCAAAAGCTTCCAGTTTTAGACAATAAATCCTCCCCCTCCTTCAACTCATGGATATTCAGCACCCTTTCAAATTTAAAAATGTCTTCTAATAGCAGCTATGAGGAATTCTTGCCAAAAAACAGAACCTGAAACATATCAAACCTTGAGGTCTAACTACCTAATTATAGCAAATTCAGAGGACAAAGTAATATTTTGTAAGACATCATGACAATCTAATCATCAAGTCTTGAATGCAGGAAAGTCTACAGAACTAATGACTTCACCAAATAAATTTTTAAGAACAAAAAACAGGGAGGGAAACTATGGCATTAAATAACCTTAAGGGACATACAAACCAATTCAATGTGCAGCCCTTACTTGAACTCTTATTTAAACAAACCAGCCTGCTGGGAAAAAAAAAAAAAAAAAAAGGACAATTTGGAAAATTTGAACACTGAATACATATTTGATGATATTAAGAAATTATCAATTCAAGGGGTGTGAGAATGAGATTGTTGCTGTATTTTTAAGACTTTTTATATTTTAGAGATAATAGATCACTTATAAATCAAAAGATACCACTCAAAAGGAATGTCTTGCCTAGAGAACTTTGCAAACTGAAGAGGATTATTAAGCCTTTCAAAACAATAGTGATAGTGATAGAACTGCAGTAGTCTGAGATATAGGAATGAATTGGGCATAGACAACAGCTGAACCACCGTCACATGGGAGTTTGTCCAAAATGTAGAATGTCAAGTCCCATCCCAGATACGCTGCATCAGAATCTGTATTTTAATAACCTTCGAATGTGACAGATACGCACATTAAACTTTGAGGCTCAGTGATGTAAAGGTCAGGCGGTTTTCCATAGCATGGTTGTAAACTAAAGCCACACTGGGGAAACAAAAGAGGAGGAAAAAAGAAGATTTTAATGGGCTTCCCTGGTGGCTCAGATGATTAAGAATCGGCATGAAATGCAGGAGACTCTGGTTCCATTCCTGGGTAGGAAAGATCCCCTGGAGACAGGAATGGCAACTTGCTCCAGTATTCTTACCTGGAGAATCCCATGGACAGAGGATCCCGGTGGGCTACAGTAGTCCATGGGGTTGCAAGAGTCAGACACAACTGAGCAACTTCACACACATGTATAAAGCTGTGCAACTTACATAACAGATGCTATCTCATTTATTCATTCCACATATATTTATCAGGCACATGCCATGTGAAGAGAATGGTTTTACATGCTGAGGCTGCTGCTGCTGCTAAGTCACTTTAGTCGTGTCCGACTCTGTAAGACCCCATAGACGGCAGCCCACCAGGCTCCCCTGTCCCTGGGATTCTCCAGACAAGAACGCTGGAGTGGGTTGCCTTTTCCTTCTTCAATGCATGAAAGTGAAAAGTGAAAGTGAAGTCGCTCAGTCATGTCCGACCCTTAGCGAACCCATGGACTGCCGCCTAGGAGACTAAAGGAAATAAAATAAAAATCTCCTATTTCATGGAATTTAGTCTAATGGTGAGTAACACATACTGAGAGCTTAATTGGTATTAAGAACTGTTCTAAGTCCTTTATATGTATCAGTTCAGCTCAGTTCAGTCGCTCAGTCATGTCTGACTCTTAGCGACCCAGTGAATCGCAGCACACCAGGCCTCCTTGTCCATCACCAACTCCTGGAGTTCACTCAGACTCACGTCCATCAAGTCGGTGATGCCATCCAGCCATCTCATCCTCTGTCATCCCCTTCTCCTCCTGCCCTCAATCCCTCCCAGCATCAGAGTCTTTTCCAATGAGTCAACTCTTCTCATGAAGTGGCCAAAGTACTGGAGTTTCAGCTTCAGCATCATTCCTTCCAAAGAAATCCCAGGGCTGATCTCCTTTAGAATGGACTGGTTGGATCTCCTTGCAATACAAGGGACTCGCAAGAGTCTTCTCCAACATCATAGTTCAAAAGCATCAATTCTTTGGCACTCAGACTTCTTCACAGTCCAACTCTCACATCCATACACGACCACTGGAAAAACCATAGCCTTGACTAGACAGACCTTTGTTGGCAAAGTAATGTCTCTGCTTTTGAATATGCTATCTAGGTTGGTCATAACTTTCCTTCCAAGGAGTAAGCGTCTTTTAATTTCATGGCTGCAGTCAACATCTGCAGTCATTTTGGAGCCCCCCAAAATAAAATCTGACACCGTTTCCACTGTTTCCCCATCTATTTCCCATGAACTGATGGGACCAGATGTCATGATCTTAGTTTTCTTAATGTTGAGCTTTAAGCCATAGGTAACAAGAAAAAAAAAGAGGTTAGCAGCTGAAAATAATGTTCATAGATTATCAGGTTAAAGCATGATATTAAATATAGGTCAACCTAACCCTACAGAGATAACTAGCACTTGTATCTATCATACACTGTTCCTCTTCCCTTAAGCTCAGCATAGCAGCCCAGGACATCTTAACTTCCACACACAGCATTTGTGATGTTCTATTCATTCCTATTACTGTTTCCCAGATTGCTACCATGGCACAAAAATGGAAGGAAGAGAGCAGACATGGTTTGAGAATCTAATCTGTGGTAGGTACTTTATTTAAAACGTTCTCAAAACAATGCCACACAGTATATATCTCTAACATTTCATTGAAAAAAAAGTTACAATTCAGACTAATTAATTTGTCCAAAGACAAAAGGCTTCCAAGGATTAAGCCCCCCTACATTCAGAATCCACTGCTTCTCCAAATTAATATGTATCTGAACCACCTGAAGGGCTTGTGAAAACAGGCCCTTCTCCAGGATTTCCGATTCTGTAGGCTTGGGCTGGGGCCTGAGAATCTGCCTTTTTAACAAGATCCTCAGGGATGGTGATGCTGCCACTCAGCATCTGAAGGGCAACTGACTTAGTACACATTCAACGTACTTTATGGAGTAAGTCTGCTTCCTCTGTCACAAAATGGTCCTTCCAGCATTTCATAGTAGCTTTTTCACTGGTTAGCATGGGACTAATAGTTACAAATAGTTACATTTAGATATACTCCAAAATGCAGAATGACTGGAAGACAAGATGAAAGAAATATCAGAAGGGGATTTATATCATGCACATGTGACAGTCCAGGGCAGGTGTTCCTGATAAGCAAGATAGGTACAGCTCTTCTCCAAGTAGACACTAGCTACTGTTGCTGCTGCTAAGTAGCTTCAGTCGTGTCCAACTCTGTGCGACCCCATAGACAGCAGCCCACCAGGCTCCGTCGTCCCTGGGATTCTCTAGGCAAGAACACTGGAGTGGGTTGCCTTTTCCTTCTCCAGTGCGTGAAAGTGAAAAGGGAAAGTGAAGTCACTCAGTTGTGTCCAACTCTTTGCGACCCCATGGACTGCAGCCTACCAGGCTCCTCCATCCATGGGATTTTCCAGGCAAGAGTACTGGAGTGGGTTGCCATAGACACTAGGGATCCAGGCAAAAGAAGCCTCTAAAAATTTCAATGTGTAGCTACCAAAATTATGACAGCCATCTCAATTCGGGTCATCCAGGAGGGAGAAAAAGCATGGAAAAACATGAGCAGGATTCCATACTGGGTCAGATCTGGAAGAGCAGGGGGCACGTGTTGCTTTTGCTAAAACACATGGTTGAATCCAGTTACATTGGAGATTTAACATGTACTGTAGCCTTGTCCTCAGGAAGAGAGAATGGACTTTGCTGAGCAGCTTTCAGTCATAGCCCATAGCTGAGATAGGTGTGAAGGTATGCACAGAAGGCTTTGCTGGGGAAGAGGTGTTTATGGTCAGACCTGAAAAAGAAAGTAGGCATTTGATAGGCTAAGACTGAAGTGGGAGGAGCACAGGAGAAAAAGCCGAAGAGAGAGAAAGCAGAATCATTTAAGGAACTAAGAAAAAGCCAACACCCTCCAAGTGGCTGACACGTGGAGGGTGATGAGGAGGATGACTCCAAATGGAAGAGCTGTGGCAGGCAGAAGCATGCAGGCGGTGCTAAAACTGGTTCATTTACCCAAGAAAGTTTATTGTCTTTCATGGTCCATGTTTTCAGCTGGGTGGTGCTAAATAAATATAGTACTTAAAACAAATGTGGTGGCTGACCTCAGAGATTATAGTTTCATGGGTAAGACTTTTAACAAACAATTATCTATAAAATTAAGTACTATAATTTATTTTAAGAAAAACATAGTATTATGAGAACATTTTCATAGGGAGCTAACATAGTCTTAGCTTCAAGAAAGGCTACTGTGAGAAAGTGATCATAAGCCAAGACACGAATGATTATATTTGGGGGTTCAAAGATGTCTGTGTCCCCATTTTATACATAAGGGGTGAAACAAAGGCTTATGATTACATGGCTAGTTCATGACTGATCAGAGATTTGACCCAATATGTAACTCTAGGTCCTATGGTATTACCATTATACCAAACCTATAGAAGTTCTATGGAAGAGAATAATGAGATACTGATTCTGTTCTAGAGAGCTCTGGCAATCATAAACACATATAAAAGAAACAAAAGGTCTTAAAATTATTTTTAAACTATTTTGTGATTACAGATCAAAGTTATCAAGGTTGGCTCTTGGAAGAGATAGAACTTGGACTATGCTTCAGTAGATCAAGAGAGTGAGACTAGGAATGAATGCATTCTGGGAGCAGCAATCCCACTGTATAGATATTTAGGTACAACTCCTCAACCAGCTACTAATTCACTGAATGCTAATTTTATCCAGCTTGTATCTCTCCAGCTGGTTCATCAGCCTATCATAAGAATCTGTCAAATCCCTTGTTAAAATGCAGATTAATGTCAGCACAGGTTTCACATTTTCCTCTATATGAACCTGCTTCGCTATATTTCCGGTACTAAGGGAGCCTCATGGAGAACAAGAAAAATCAACCATTAAGGTTAAGCTACTGAACAAAGATGTGTTCGTCCAGGGTTGATTGCTTGTCAAAAGTGTTTTAAAATTCTGCCTTGTCACAACTAAACAAGTGCGTGGCCCAGAAGATACATATGGCTGGATATAATGGCACCCTGGCCTCCCATATGACTTCTGTCACTACCAGACCACTCATCATTGGACTCAGCACTACTCATCAACACAGAGATGGGCTGAAGAGAAGACACCAATCAATATATTTTATTTTTTCAATCAGCTAACATTTACTGGTTGCCTGCTTACTGCCAACAACTATAGGTACTGAGGTTACAGAATAGAGTAAGTCAAGAGCTTACCTCTTGAGAGATACATATGCTAGTTAGAAGAGTACACACAAGACAAACGTTTATGATAAAATGTGAAAAACACTAATTGAAGGCTTAGAAAAGAATATAGTTAGTACTGCATTGGAGTTCAAACAAGCTTTCACATAGAAGATAACATTTGACCAGGCAGAAAGTGAAGAGGAACTAAAAAGCTTCTTGATGAAAGTGAAAGAGGAGAGTGAAAGAGTTGGCTTAAAGCTCAACATTCAGAAAACGGAGATCACGGTATCTGGTCTCATCACTTCATGGGAAATAGATGAGGAGACAGTGGAAACAGTGTCAGACTTTATTTTTGGACTCCAAAATCACTGCAGATGGTCACTGCAGCCATGAATTAAAAGACGCTTACTTCTTGGAAGGAAAGTTATGACCAACGTAGACAGCATATTCAAAAGCAGAGACATCACTTTGCCAACAAAGGTCTGTCTAGTCAAGGCTATGGTTTTTCCAGTAGTCATGTATGGATGTGAGAGTTGGACTGTAAAGAAGGCTGAGTGCCAAAGAATTGATGGTTTTGAACTGTGGTGTTGGAGAAGACTCTTGAGAGTCCCTTGGATTGCAAGCAGACCCAACCAATCCATTCTGAAGGAGATCAGCCCTGGGATTACTTTGGAAGGAATGATGCTAAAGCTGAAACTCCAGTTCTTTGGCCACCTCATGTTTAGAGTTGACTCATTGGAAAAGACTGTGATGCTGGGACAGATTGGGGGCAGGAGGAGAAGGAGACAATAGAGGATGAGATGGCTGGGTGGCATGACCAACTCGATGGACATGAGTTTGAATAAACTCTGGGAGTTGGTGATAGACAGGGAGGCCTGGCATGCTGCGATTCATGAGGTCACAAGGAGTCGGACACGACGTAGCAACTGAACTGAACGGAACTGAGAGTATAAATTCAGGAATGAATGGAGGGTTCATAGAAGGCTTTAAGGACGTTCCAGACAGAGTAAGCAATGAGCTAGGTGTGTAATGCTTCACAGGGTTGGTCACATTCAGGAAATGATGAGAAGACTGAAGTGGCAGTAGAGGGTGGAGATGAGGTGGGGGGAACTGTTAGGAGATATGGTTAAGGAAGGCTGTGCTGATACTGTATTAAATACCATGCCAAACTGTCTACATTCTCTCCTGTCTCCTGAGAGCCATAGAGAAACATTAGAGATTTTAAAGGTAGAAATAATGAAGTCATTAACTTTTAATGTCTTATTAAGGTCATATCAACTTTGAAAATAAGATTCTCATGTTTGTGACAATGCAAGTATAAGCAATAACTCATGAAACTGGTATACAATAACACAAGGACTTGACTCCCTACCATTTATTAGCTTGGTGACCTTAAGTAATTAACATCTTCTGTAAGACTCCTATGTATAAAATGAGCGTAACAATAGTTCACACCTGAACTGCCTGGAATTGTGTATGATTTCAGTAAATATTAGCTGTGCTGGTGAATTTTTATATCTAAAACTATTATTCTAAGGATTCATGGGCACATACTATGTATCATTATTCTTAACAATCAGATCAGATCAGTTGCTCAGTCATGTCTGACTCTTTCAGACCCCATGAATTGCAGCACGCCAGGCCTCCCTGTCCATCACCAACTCCCAGAGTTCACTCAGACTCATGTCCGTTAAGTCAGTGATGCCATCCAGCCATCTCATCCTCTGTCGTCCCCTTCTCCTCTTGCCCCCAATCCCTCCCAGCATCAGAGTCTTTTCCAATGAGTCAGCTCTTCGCGTGAGGTGGCCAAAGTACTGGAGTTTCAGCTTCAGCATAATTCCTTCCAAAGAAATCCCAGGGCTGATCTCCTTCAGAATGGACTGGTTGTAAACAGTGCTGCTATGAACATTGGGGTACACGTGTCTCTTTCAATTCTCGTTTTCTCAGTGTATATGCCCAGCAATGGGATTGCTGGATCATAAGGCAGTTCTATTCCCAGGTTTTTGAGGAATCTCCATACTGTTCTCCATAGTGGCTGTACTAGTTTGCATTCCCACCAACAGTGTAAGAGGGTTCCCTTCTCTCCACACCCTCTCCAGCATTTATTGCTTGTGGACTTTTGGATAGCAGCCATTCTGATTGGCGTGAAATGGTACCTCATAGTGGTTTTGATTTGCATTTCTCTGATAGTGAGTGATGTTGAGCATCTTTTTATGTGTTTGTTAGCCATCTGTATGTCTTCTTTGGAGAAATGTCTACTTAGTTCTTTGGCCCATTTTTTGATTGGGTCATTTATTTTTCTGGAATTGAGCTGTAGAAGTTGCTTGTATATTTTTGAGATTAGTTGTTTGTCAGTTGCTTCATTTGCTATTATTTTCTCCCATTCTGAACGTGGAAGCAACCTAGATGTCCATCCACAGATGAATGGATAAGCAAGCTGTGGTACATATACACAATGGAGTATTACTCAGCCATTAAAAAGAATACATTTGAATCAGTTCTAAGGAGGTGGATGGAACTGGAGCCTATTATACAGAGTGAAGTAAGCCAGAAACAAAAACACAAATACAGTATAGTAACGCATATATATGGAATTTAGAAAGATGGTAAAAATAACTCTATTTACGAGACAGCAAAAGAGACACTGATGTATAGAACAGATTTTTGGACTCTGGGACCGGGAGAGGGTGGGATGATTGGGGAGAATAGCATTGAAATATGTATAATATTATATCTGAAACGAGTCGTCAGTCCAGGTACGATGCCCGATAACAAATGCCTGGGGCTGGAGCACTGGGACGACCTGGAGGGATGGTGTGGGGAGGGGAGAGGGAGGAGGGTTCAGGATGGGGAACACGTGTATACTGGCGGCGGATCCATCTTAATGTATTGTAAAAGCAATACAATATTGTAAAGTTAAGCAAAATTAAAAAAAAAAAAAAAAAAGAATGGACTGGTTGAATCTCCTTGCAGTCCAAGGGACTCTCAAGAGACTTCTCCAACACCACAGTTCAAAAGCATCAATTCTTCAGCACTCAGCCTTCTTCACAGTCCAACTCTCACATCCATACATGACTACAGGAAAAACCATGGCCTTGACTAGACGAACCTTTGTTGGCAAAGTAATGTCTCTGCTTCTGAATATGCGATCTAGGTTGGTCATAACTTTCCTTCCAAGGAGTAAGCGTCTTTTAATTTCATGGCTGCAATCACCATCTAATAAGCTTTATATTTATATTTACTTATGCCTGGTAACATTTATTTCATAAATATTTCAATCTCATAATATCTCTAAGGGATAAATATTGCAATTGTTATTTTATAAAGTGAGGAAAATGAGGCTCAGAGATTCTAAATGACATGCCCCAAGCAATAAAACAAGTCTATAGTGAGGCATGCAAAGAAAACAAACACTTGTTCCATTCCACCATACGGTTTCTTGGCTTAAATAATAATGACGTACTATCTGTCTTCTGCAATGATCTAAGCCAGATATATTTTTGAGCCACAGTTTAGTAAGGTAACAAGAATACTGTGCCATGGGGGCTAAAGCAATTGAGATCCTTCTTCTTACAGTTGTCACATGGACCTGTAAAGAGGCAAATATTCTCTACTCTATGCATCTCCTCACATTTTATCCTGTTCCCTATTCCTTCCCACCAGGCATTCAGTGGGTCATTTTTCTATCTCCTCTTTCATGCAGCAGGCATACAGCAAAGATCTGGGTTTTGGATCATGTTGTAATTTGAGTGAATTACCTCATGACTTCTCTTAGAATCTGACATGAGACAAAGACTGTCTAGTTCCGAGTAGGGGGTCAGAAAAAAGATTATGCCAGAACCCCATGACTGAGTCTTATGATTTAAGTCCCTAAATCTTGAGGATTCTGAGGCTTTAGCTGCCTTTGAAAACTATTTCTTTGTTTACAGTCTAGCAGTTATCACTACTGTCAAGACCTCTCAATCAGAATTTCCAGAGGAAAAAAAGAGTGAGTGGTGGGGGTAAGGCATGAATATTCCACTCCAAATGCATAAAAATTAGTGTCAGAGAAATGGGCCAAAATTCCAACCTTCTGTCTTCCAGGAGGTGCTCATTTATCAAGTGGCAGGGTGGTAGAGTTGTGATGGATCCATACAGTATGCTGATTAAAAGCACTGGTCTGGAATCAGGCAGAGATGACTTTGAGCTTTTTTTTTTTTTTTTTTAACTGTGCAATGGTTACTCAATTTTTTATTCAGTTTCAGATTTCTAATTTGCAAAGTGGAAGAAATAATGCTTATTTTACACAGTTGTAAAAATTCAATAAAATAAGGTATGTAAAGTGACAAGAATAGTGCCTGACATACTGAAGATAATCAATAAATAGAAGCACTCTGTGCTACTTATTATATAATAATTATTTATCTTCTCTGAATACATTGATCATATTTAAACAAAGAATGGGCAAGTCTTCATTTCACAAGTCACTGTGAAGACACTACATAACGGCTTGAAAGCATTATTTATGAAAGAAAAATATAACATGACTTATCCATTGTTTTCCTTTTGAATTATTTATGAACTGTTTGGTAATAGGAATTCAGATCAGTCAGAATGAAAGCTATGAGTTGATGTTTAGTGTACCATGCTTTAAAAAATTAAGTAGCTTGAGAAAATATTATTTCATAAATTCTATTCTCGCTTAATTATTTAATCACTAATACATGTTAACAATCACTCTAAATAAGCACCTGAAAGAAAAATACACTGCTTCTCACCACCCACCCAACAATCTGTAACTTGGTTTTTTGGAATTAAATGATCATTAAAAAAAAAAAAAAAAAATCATCTGTAGTAATGGCTTAGGGAAATCGGAATAAAAGCCCCATTTAATGAACTGAAACCAGGAATCCCAATAAGGACATAATACTCCTTCCAAGATGCCTAGGATATTCCTCAGGAGAATATACCACCAGGAAATAGTGAGCAGATTTATTTCAAATCTGACTTTTATCTATCTACCACTACCCCTATTATACAGAAGGTAATAAAAGCCAGGAAATATCAAGTAGCTTGCTTCAGTTCAGTTCAGTCACTCAGTCGTGTCCGACTCTTTCAGACCCCATGAATCACAGCATGCCAGGCCTTCCTGTCCATTCCAGCTCCTGGAGTTTACTCAAACTCACGTCCATAGAGTCAGTGATGCCATCCAGCCATCTCATCCTCTGTCGTCCCCTTCTCCTCCTGCCCCCAATCCCTCCCAGCATCAGAGTTCTTTCCAAGAGTCAACTCTTTGCATGAGGTAGCCAAAGTACTGGAGTTTCAGGTTTAGCATCATTCCTTCCAAAGAAATCCCAGGGCTGATCTCTTTCAGAATGGACTGGTTGGATCTCCTTGCAGACCAAAGGACTCTCAAGAGTCTTCTCCAACACCACAGTTCAAAAGTATCAATTCTTTGGCGCTCAGCTTTCTTCACAGACCAACTCTCACATCCATACATGACAACTGGAAAAACCATACCCTTGACTAGATGGACCTTTGTTGGCAAAGTAATGTCTCTGCTTTTGAATATTCTATCTAGGTTGGTCATAGCTTTCCTTCCAAGGAGTAAGCATCTTTTAATTTCATGGCTGTGAAATTAAAAGTCACCATCTGTAGTGATTTTGGAGCCCAAAAAAATAAAATCTGACACTGTTTCCACTGTTCCCATCTATTTCCCATGCAGTGATGGGACCAGATGCCATGATCTTTGCTTTCTGAATTTGAGATTTAAGCCAACTTTTTCACTCTCCTCTTCCACTTTCATCAAGAGGTTTTTTAGTTCCTCTTCACTTTCTGCCATAAAGGTGGTGTCATCTGCATATCTGAGGTGATTGATATTTCTCCCAGCAATCTTGATTCCAGCTTGTGCTTCATGCAGCCCAGCATTTCTCATGATGTACTCTGCATATAAGTTAAATAAGCAGGGTGACAAAATATAGCCTTGACGTACTCCTTTTCCTATTTGGAACCAGCCTGCTGTTCCATGTCCAGTTCTAACTGTTGCTTCCTGACTTGCATACAGGTTTCTCAAGAGGCAGGTCAGGTTGTCTGGTATTCCCATCTCTTTCAGAATTTCCCACAGTTGATTGTGATCCACACAATCAAAAGCTGTGGCATAGTCAATAAAGCAGAAATAGATGTTTTTCTGGAACTCTCTTGCTTTTTATATGATCCAGCAGATGTTGGCAATTTGATCTCTGGTTCCTCTGCCTTTTGTAAAATCAGCTTGAACATCAGGAAGTTCACAGTTCATGTATTGCTGAAGCCTGTCTTGGAGAATTTTGAGCTTTACTTTACTAGCGTGTGAGATGAGTGCAATTGTGAGGTAGTTTGAGCATTCTTTGGCATTGCCTTTCTTTGGGATTGGAATGAAAACTGACCTTTTCCAGTCCTGTGGCCACTGCTGAGTTTTCCAAATGTGCTGGCATATTGAGTGCAGCACTGTCACAGCATCATTTTTTAGGATTTGAAATAGCTCAACTGGAATTCCATCATCTCCACTAGCTTTGTTCATAGTGATGCGTTCTAAGGCCCACATGACTTCACATTCCAGGATGTCTGGCTCTAGGTCAGTGATTACATCATTGTGATTATCTGGGTCAGGAAGATCTTTTTTGTACAGTTCTTCTGTGTATTCTTGCCACCTCTTCTTAATATCTTCTGCTTCTGTTATGTCCATACCATTTCTGTCCTTTATCGAGCCCATCTTTGCATGAAATGTTCCCTTGGTATCTCTAATTTTCTTGAAGAGATCTCTAGTCTTTCCCATTCTGTTGTTTTCCTCTATTTCTTTGCATTGATTGCTGAGGAACGTTTTCTTATCTCTTCTTGCTATTATTTGGAACTCTGCATTCAGATGCTTATATCTTTCCTTTTCTCCTTTGCTTTTCATTTCCCTTCTTTTCACAGCTATTAGTAAGGCCTCCCCAGACAGCCATTTTGCTTTTTTGCCTTTTCATTATAGGAGACTGGAATGCAAAAGTAGGAAGTCAAGAAACACCTGGAGTAACAGACAAATTTGGCCTTGGAATGCAGAATGAAGCAGGGCAAAGACTAATAGAGTTTTGCCAAGAAAATGCACTAGTCATAGCAAAAACCCCCTGCAACAACACGAGAGAAGACTCTACACATGGACATCACCAGATGGTAAACACCAAAATCAGATTGATTATATTCTTTGCAGCCAAAGATGGAGAAGCTCTATACAGTCAACAAAAACAAGACCAGGAGCTGACTGTGGCTCAGATCATGAACGCCTTATTGCCAAATTCAGATGGAAATTGAAGAAAGCAGGGAAAACCACTAGACCATTCAGGTATGACCTAAACCAAATCCCTTGTGACTATACAGTGGAAGTGAGAAATAGATTTAAGGGACTAGATCTGATAGACAAAGTGCCTGATGAACTATGGACGGAGATTCATGCCATTGTACAGGAGAAAGGGATTAAGACCATCCCCATGGAAAGGAAATGCAAAAAAGCAAAATGGCTGTCTGAGGAGGCCTTACAAATAGCTGTGAAAAAAAGAGAAGTGAAAAGCAAAGGAGAAAAAGAAAGATATAAGCATCTGAATGCACAGTTCCAAAGAATAACAAGAAGAGATAAGAAAGCCTTCCTCAGCAATCAATGCAAAGAAATAGAGAAAAACAACAGAATGGGAAAGACTAGAGAACTCTTCAAGAAAATTAGAGATACTGAGGGAACATTTCATGAAAAGATGGGCTCGATAAAGGACAGAAATGGTTTTAATTAGCATTTATCTAATAACTATAGGAGGTGTGGGTTGACAGCAGCCTGCTTTGGAGTCAGGGGCACTGACTACAACAGTCCTAGAATCTGTGGCATGGTGGCATAAGTTATTTTGAAGGAGGTCACCATACTGTAGATTGGCCTCACAGGGAGGGAACACAGCCTCACCCATCAGCACAAAAATTGGATTAAAGACTTACTGAGCATGGCCTTGCCCACCAGAACAAGACCCAACTCTACCAAAGCCAGTCCCTCCCATCAGGAAGCTTCCATAAACCTCTTATCCTCATCCATCAGAGGGCAGACAGAATGAAAACCACAATCACAGAAAACTAACCAAACTGTTCACACAGATCATGGCCTTGTCTAACTCAATGAAACTATGAGCCATGCCATGTAGGGCTACCCAAGACGAATGGGCCATGGTAGAGAATTATGATAAAACGTGGTCCACTGGAGAAGAGAATGGCAAACCACTTTAGTATTCTTGCCTTGAGAACCTCATGAACAATATAAAATGGCAAAAAGATATAACAGAGAAAGATGAACTCCCCTGATAGGTAGGTGCCTAACATGCTACAGGAGAAGAGCAGAGAAATAGCTCCAGAAGGAATGAAGAGGCTGAGCCAAAGCAGAAACAACATCCTGTTGTGGATGTGTCTGGTGGTGAAAGTAAAGTCCAATGCTATAAAGAACAATAGGAACCTGGAATATTAAGTCCATGAATCTAGGTAAATTGGAAACAGTCAAAAGGAAATGGTAGAGTGAACATCGACATTTTAGAAATCAGTGAACTAAAATGGTCCAGAATGAGTGAATTTAATTCAGATGACTATTATATATATACTACTGTGGGCAAGAATCCCTTCAAAGAAATGGAGTAGGCCTATCATCAACAAAAGAGTCCAAAATGCAGTACTTGGATGCAGTCTTAAAAATGACAGAATGATCTCTGTTCATTTCCAAAGCAAACCAGTCAATATCACAGAAAGCCAACTCTATGCTTCAACTAGTAATGCTGAAGAAGCGGAAGTTGAATGGTTCTATGAAGACCTATAAGACCTTCTAGAACTAACACCAAAAAAGATGCCCTTTTCATCATCAGTTCAGTTCAGTTCAGTCGCTCAGTCGTGTCCAATTCTTTGCGACCCCATGAATCGCAGAATGCCAGGCCTCCCAGTTCATCACCAACTCCCAGAATTCACTCAGACTCACATCCATTGAGTCAGTGATGCCATCGAGCCATCTCATCCTCTGTCGTCCCCTTCTCCTCCTGCCCCCAATCCTTCCCAGCATCAGAGTTTTTTCCAAGAATCAACTCTTCTCATGAAGTGGCCAAAGTACTAGAGTTTCAACTTTAGCATCATTCCTTCCAAAGAAATCCCAGGGCTGATCTCCTTCAGAATGGACTGGTTGGATCTCCTTGCAGTCCAAGGGACTCTGAAGAATCTTCTCCAACACCACAGTTCAAAAGCATCAATTCTTCGGCACTCAGCTTTCTTCACAGACCAATTCTCACATCCATACATGACCACTGGAAAAACCATAGCCTTGACTAGATAGACTTTTGTTGGCAAAGCAATGTCTCTGCTTTTCAATAGGCTATCTAGGTTGGTCATAACTTTCCTTCCAAGGTGTAAGCATCTTTTAATTTCATGGCTGCAGTCACCATCTGCGGTGGTTTTGGAGCCCCAAAAAATAAAGTCTGACACTGTTTCCACTGTCTCTCCATCTATCCCATGAAGTGATGGGACTAGATGCCATGATCTTAGTTTTCTGAATGTTGAGCTTTAAGCCAACTTTTTCACTCTCTTCTTTCACTTTCATCAAGAGGCTTTTTAGTTCCTCTTCACTTTCTGCCATAAGGGTGGTGTCATCTGCATATCTGAGGTTATTGATATTTCTCCCAACAATCTTGATTCCAGTTTATGCTTTTTGCAGCCCAGCGTTTCTCATGATGTATTCTGCATAGAAGTTAAATAAGCAGAGTGACAATATACAGCCTCAACATATTCCTTTTGCTATTGGAACCAGCCTGTTGTTCCATGTCCAGTTCTAACTGTTGCTTCCTTACCTGCATATAGGCTTCTCAAAAGGCAGGTCAAGTGGTCTGGTATTCCCATCTCTTTCAGAATTTTCCACAGTTTATTGTGATCCACACAGTCAAAAGCTTTGGCATGGTCAATAAAGCAGAAATAGATGTTTTTCTGGAACTCTCTTGCTTTTTCCACGATCCAGTGGATGTTGGCAATTTAATCTCTGGTTCCTCTGCCTTTTCTAAAACCAGCTTGAACATCTGGAGGTTCACAATTCATGTATTGCTGAAGCCTGGCTTGGAGAATTTTGAGCATGACTTTACTAGCCTGTGAGATGAGTACAATTGTGCAGTAGTTTGGGCATTCTTTGGCATTGCCTTTCTTTGGGATTGGAATGAAAACTGATCTTTTCCAGTCCTTTTCATCATCAGATCAGATCAGATCAGTCGCTCAGTCGTGTCCGACTCTTTGCGACCCCATGAACCGCAGCACGCCAGGCCTCCCTGTCCATCACAAGCTCCCGGAGGTCACTCCAGACTCGCATCCATCGAGTCAGTGATGCCATCCAGCCATCTCATCCTCTGTCGTCCCCTTCTCCTCCTGCCCTCAATCCCTCCCAGCATCAGAGTCTTCTCCAATGAGTCAACTCTTCGCATGAGGTGGCCAAAATACTGGAGTTTCAGCTTTAGCATCATTCCTTCCAAAGAAATTCCAGGATTGATCTCCTTCAGAATGGACTGGTTGGATCTTCTTGCAGTCCAAGGGACTCTCAAGAGTCTTCTCCAACACCACAGTTCAAAAGCATCAATTCTTCGGCGCTCAGCCTTCTTCACAGTCCAGCTCTCACATCCATACATGACCACAGGAAAGACCATAGCCTTGACTAGGCGAACCTTTGTTGGTAAAGTAATGTCTCTGCTTTTGAATATGCTATCTAGGTTGGTCATAACTTTCCTTCCAAGGAGCAAGCGTCTTTTAATTTCATGGCTGCAGTCACCATCTGCAGTGATTTTGGAGCCCAGAAAAACAAAGTCTGACACTGTTTCCACTGTTTCCCCATCTATTTCCCATGCAGTGATGGGACCAGATGCCATGATCTTCGTTTTCTGAATGTTGAGCTTTAAGCCAACCTTTTCACTCTCCACTTTCACTTTCATCAAGAGGCTTTTTAGCCCCTCTTCACTTTCTGCCATAAGAGTGGTGTCATCTGCATATCTGAGGTTATTGATATTTCTCCCGGCAATCTTGATTCCAGCTTGTGCTTCATGCAGCCCAGCATTTCTCATGATGTACTCTGCATATAAGTTAAATAAGCAGGGTGACAAAATATAGCCTTGACGTACTCCTTTTCCTATTTGGAACCAGCCTGCTGTTCCATGTCCAGTTCTAACTGTTGCTTCCTGACTTGCATACAGGTTTCTCAAGAGGCAGGTCAGGTTGTCTGGTATTCCCATCTCTTTCAGAATTTCCCACAGTTGATTGTGATCCACACAATCAAAAGCTGTGGCATAGTCAATAAAGCAGAAATAGATGTTTTTCTGGAACTCTCTTGCTTTTTATATGATCCAGCAGATGTTGGCAATTTGATCTCTGGTTCCTCTGCCTTTTGTAAAATCAGCTTGAACATCAGGAAGTTCACAGTTCATGTATTGCTGAAGCCTGTCTTGGAGAATTTTGAGCTTTACTTTACTAGCGTGTGAGATGAGTGCAATTGTGAGGTAGTTTGAGCATTCTTTGGCATTGCCTTTCTTTGGGATTGGAATGAAAACTGACCTTTTCCAGTCCTGTGGCCACTGCTGAGTTTTCCAAATGTGCTGGCATATTGAGTGCAGCACTGTCACAGCATCATTTTTTAGGATTTGAAATAGCTCAACTGGAATTCCATCATCTCCACTAGCTTTGTTCATAGTGATGCGTTCTAAGGCCCACATGACTTCACATTCCAGGATGTCTGGCTCTAGGTCAGTGATTACATCATTGTGATTATCTGGGTCAGGAAGATCTTTTTTGTACAGTTCTTCTGTGTATTCTTGCCACCTCTTCTTAATATCTTCTGCTTCTGTTATGTCCATACCATTTCTGTCCTTTATCGAGCCCATCTTTGCATGAAATGTTCCCTTGGTATCTCTAATTTTCTTGAAGAGATCTCTAGTCTTTCCCATTCTGTTGTTTTCCTCTATTTCTTTGCATTGATTGCTGAGGAACGTTTTCTTATCTCTTCTTGCTATTATTTGGAACTCTGCATTCAGATGCTTATATCTTTCCTTTTCTCCTTTGCTTTTCATTTCCCTTCTTTTCACAGCTATTAGTAAGGCCTCCCCAGACAGCCATTTTGCTTTTTTGCCTTTTCATTATAGGAGACTGGAATGCAAAAGTAGGAAGTCAAGAAACACCTGGAGTAACAGACAAATTTGGCCTTGGAATGCAGAATGAAGCAGGGCAAAGACTAATAGAGTTTTGCCAAGAAAATGCACTAGTCATAGCAAAAACCCCCTGCAACAACACGAGAGAAGACTCTACACATGGACATCACCAGATGGTAAACACCAAAATCAGATTGATTATATTCTTTGCAGCCAAAGATGGAGAAGCTCTATACAGTCAACAAAAACAAGACCAGGAGCTGACTGTGGCTCAGATCATGAACGCCTTATTGCCAAATTCAGATGGAAATTGAAGAAAGCAGGGAAAACCACTAGACCATTCAGGTATGACCTAAACCAAATCCCTTGTGACTATACAGTGGAAGTGAGAAATAGATTTAAGGGACTAGATCTGATAGACAAAGTGCCTGATGAACTATGGACGGAGATTCATGCCATTGTACAGGAGAAAGGGATTAAGACCATCCCCATGGAAAGGAAATGCAAAAAAGCAAAATGGCTGTCTGAGGAGGCCTTACAAATAGCTGTGAAAAAAAGAGAAGTGAAAAGCAAAGGAGAAAAAGAAAGATATAAGCATCTGAATGCACAGTTCCAAAGAATAACAAGAAGAGATAAGAAAGCCTTCCTCAGCAATCAATGCAAAGAAATAGAGAAAAACAACAGAATGGGAAAGACTAGAGAACTCTTCAAGAAAATTAGAGATACTGAGGGAACATTTCATGAAAAGATGGGCTCGATAAAGGACAGAAATGGTTTTAATTAGCATTTATCTAATAACTATAGGAGGTGTGGGTTGACAGCAGCCTGCTTTGGAGTCAGGGGCACTGACTACAACAGTCCTAGAATCTGTGGCATGGTGGCATAAGTTATTTTGAAGGAGGTCACCATACTGTAGATTGGCCTCACAGGGAGGGAACACAGCCTCACCCATCAGCACAAAAATTGGATTAAAGACTTACTGAGCATGGCCTTGCCCACCAGAACAAGACCCAACTCTACCAAAGCCAGTCCCTCCCATCAGGAAGCTTCCATAAACCTCTTATCCTCATCCATCAGAGGGCAGACAGAATGAAAACCACAATCACAGAAAACTAACCAAACTGTTCACACAGATCATGGCCTTGTCTAACTCAATGAAACTATGAGCCATGCCATGTAGGGCTACCCAAGACGAATGGGCCATGGTAGAGAATTATGATAAAACGTGGTCCACTGGAGAAGAGAATGGCAAACCACTTTAGTATTCTTGCCTTGAGAACCTCATGAACAATATAAAATGGCAAAAAGATATAACAGAGAAAGATGAACTCCCCTGATAGGTAGGTGCCTAACATGCTACAGGAGAAGAGCAGAGAAATAGCTCCAGAAGGAATGAAGAGGCTGAGCCAAAGCAGAAACAACATCCTGTTGTGGATGTGTCTGGTGGTGAAAGTAAAGTCCAATGCTATAAAGAACAATAGGAACCTGGAATATTAAGTCCATGAATCTAGGTAAATTGGAAACAGTCAAAAGGAAATGGTAGAGTGAACATCGACATTTTAGAAATCAGTGAACTAAAATGGTCCAGAATGAGTGAATTTAATTCAGATGACTATTATATATATACTACTGTGGGCAAGAATCCCTTCAAAGAAATGGAGTAGGCCTATCATCAACAAAAGAGTCCAAAATGCAGTACTTGGATGCAGTCTTAAAAATGACAGAATGATCTCTGTTCATTTCCAAAGCAAACCAGTCAATATCACAGAAAGCCAACTCTATGCTTCAACTAGTAATGCTGAAGAAGCGGAAGTTGAATGGTTCTATGAAGACCTATAAGACCTTCTAGAACTAACACCAAAAAAGATGCCCTTTTCATCATCAGTTCAGTTCAGTTCAGTCGCTCAGTCGTGTCCAATTCTTTGCGACCCCATGAATCGCAGAATGCCAGGCCTCCCAGTTCATCACCAACTCCCAGAATTCACTCAGACTCACATCCATTGAGTCAGTGATGCCATCGAGCCATCTCATCCTCTGTCGTCCCCTTCTCCTCCTGCCCCCAATCCTTCCCAGCATCAGAGTTTTTTCCAAGAATCAACTCTTCTCATGAAGTGGCCAAAGTACTAGAGTTTCAACTTTAGCATCATTCCTTCCAAAGAAATCCCAGGGCTGATCTCCTTCAGAATGGACTGGTTGGATCTCCTTGCAGTCCAAGGGACTCTGAAGAATCTTCTCCAACACCACAGTTCAAAAGCATCAATTCTTCGGCACTCAGCTTTCTTCACAGACCAATTCTCACATCCATACATGACCACTGGAAAAACCATAGCCTTGACTAGATAGACTTTTGTTGGCAAAGCAATGTCTCTGCTTTTCAATAGGCTATCTAGGTTGGTCATAACTTTCCTTCCAAGGTGTAAGCATCTTTTAATTTCATGGCTGCAGTCACCATCTGCGGTGGTTTTGGAGCCCCAAAAAATAAAGTCTGACACTGTTTCCACTGTCTCTCCATCTATCCCATGAAGTGATGGGACTAGATGCCATGATCTTAGTTTTCTGAATGTTGAGCTTTAAGCCAACTTTTTCACTCTCTTCTTTCACTTTCATCAAGAGGCTTTTTAGTTCCTCTTCACTTTCTGCCATAAGGGTGGTGTCATCTGCATATCTGAGGTTATTGATATTTCTCCCAACAATCTTGATTCCAGTTTATGCTTTTTGCAGCCCAGCGTTTCTCATGATGTATTCTGCATAGAAGTTAAATAAGCAGAGTGACAATATACAGCCTCAACATATTCCTTTTGCTATTGGAACCAGCCTGTTGTTCCATGTCCAGTTCTAACTGTTGCTTCCTTACCTGCATATAGGCTTCTCAAAAGGCAGGTCAAGTGGTCTGGTATTCCCATCTCTTTCAGAATTTTCCACAGTTTATTGTGATCCACACAGTCAAAAGCTTTGGCATGGTCAATAAAGCAGAAATAGATGTTTTTCTGGAACTCTCTTGCTTTTTCCACGATCCAGTGGATGTTGGCAATTTAATCTCTGGTTCCTCTGCCTTTTCTAAAACCAGCTTGAACATCTGGAGGTTCACAATTCATGTATTGCTGAAGCCTGGCTTGGAGAATTTTGAGCATGACTTTACTAGCCTGTGAGATGAGTACAATTGTGCAGTAGTTTGGGCATTCTTTGGCATTGCCTTTCTTTGGGATTGGAATGAAAACTGATCTTTTCCAGTCCTTTTCATCATCAGATCAGATCAGATCAGTCGCTCAGTCGTGTCCGACTCTTTGCGACCCCATGAACCGCAGCACGCCAGGCCTCCCTGTCCATCACAAGCTCCCGGAGGTCACTCAGACTCGCATCCATCGAGTCAGTGATGCCATCCAGCCATCTCATCCTCTGTCGTCCCCTTCTCCTCCTGCCCTCAATCCCTCCCAGCATCAGAGTCTTCTCCAATGAGTCAACTCTTCGCATGAGGTGGCCAAAATACTGGAGTTTCAGCTTTAGCATCATTCCTTCCAAAGAAATTCCAGGATTGATCTCCTTCAGAATGGACTGGTTGGATCTTCTTGCAGTCCAAGGGACTCTCAAGAGTCTTCTCCAACACCACAGTTCAAAAGCATCAATTCTTCAGCGCTCAGCCTTCTTCACAGTCCAGCTCTCACATCCATACATGACCACAGGAAAGACCATAGCCTTGACTAGGCGAACCTTTGTTGGTAAAGTAATGTCTCTGCTTTTGAATATGCTATCTAGGTTGGTCATAACTTTCCTTCCAAGGAGCAAGCGTCTTTTAATTTCATGGCTGCAGTCACCATCTGCAGTGATTTTGGAGCCCAGAAAAACAAAGTCTGACACTGTTTCCACTGTTTCCCCATCTATTTCCCATGCAGTGATGGGACCAGATGCCATGATCTTCGTTTTCTGAATGTTGAGCTTTAAGCCAACCTTTTCACTCTCCACTTTCACTTTCATCAAGAGGCTTTTTAGCCCCTCTTCACTTTCTGCCATAAGAGTGGTGTCATCTGCATATCTGAGGTTATTGATATTTCTCCCGGCAATCTTGATTCCAACTTGTGTTTCTTCCAGTCCAGCATTTCTCATGATGTACTCTGCATATAAGTTAAATAAACATGGTGACAATATGCAGCCTTGATGTACTCCTTTTTCTATTTGGAACCAGTCTGTTGTTCCATGACCAGTTCTAACTGTTGCTTCCTGACCTGCATACAGATTTCTTAAGAGGCAGATCAGGTGGTCTGGTATGCCCATCTCTTTCAGAATTTTCCATAGTTTATTGTGATCCACACAGTCAAAGGCTTTGGCATAGTCAATAAAGCAGAAATAGATGTTTTTCTGGAACTCTCTTGCTTTTTCCATGATCCAGCGGATGTTGGCAATTTGATCTCTGGTTCCTCTGCCTTTTCTAAAACCAGCTTGAACGTCAGGAAGTTCACGGTTCACATATTGCTGAAGCTTGGCTTGGAAAATTTTGAGCATTACTTTACTAGCGTGTGAGATGAGTGCAATTGTGCAGTAGTTTGAGCACTCCTTGGCATTGCCTTTCTTTGGGATTGGGATGAAAACTGACCTTTTCCAATCTTGTGGCCACTAGTATAAATTGTATGGTAAGGAGTTCATGATCTGAGCCATAGTCAGCTCCTGGTTTTGCTGACTATATCAAGATTCTCCCTCTTTGTCTGCAAAGAATATGATCAATCTGATATTGGTACTGACCATCTGGTGATGTCCATGTTTAGAGTCATCTCTTGTGTTGTAAGAAAAGGGTGTTTGCTATGACCAGTGTGTTCTCTTTGCAATATTCTGCTAGCCTTTGCCCTGCTTCATTTTCTACTCCAAGGCCAAACTTGCCTGTTACTCCAGGTATTTCTTGACTTCCTACTTTTGCATTCTAGTCCCCCTCCTTTTCATCATAGGGGACTAGAATGCAAAAGTAGGAAGTCAAGAAATACCTGGAGTAACAGGCAAGTTTGGCCTTGGAGTAGAAAATGAAGCAGGGCAAAGGCTAGCAGAATATTGCAAAGAGAACACACTGGTCATAGCAAACACCCTTTTCTTACAACACAATAGATGACTCTAAACATGGACATCACCAGATGGTCAGTACCAATATCAGATTGATCATATTCTTTGCAGACAAAGAGGGAGAATCTTGATATAGTCAGCAAAACCAGGAGCTGACTATGGCTCAGATCATGAACTCCTTACCATATAATTTAGACTTAAATAGAAGAAATTAGGAAAAATGACTAGACCATTCAGGTATGACCTAAATCAAATCCCTTACAATTATACAGTGGAAGTGACGAATAGACTCAAGAGATTAGATCTGATAGAGTGCATGAAGAACTATGGATGGAGATTCATAACATTGTATAGGAGCAGTGATCAAAACCATCCCCAAGGTGGGGGAAAAAAATGGAAAAGGCAAAAGGGTTGTCTGGGGAGGACTTAAAAATACCTGAGAAGAGAAAGGCAAGGAGAAAAGGAAAGACATGCCCATTTGAAAGCAGAGTTCCAAAGAATAGCAAGGAGACATAAGAAAGCCTTCCTCAGTGATCAATGCAAACAAACATAAAAAAAAAAAAGAAAAGAAAAAACAATAGAATGGAAAAGACTAGAGATCTCTTTAAGAAAATGAGAAATACCAAGGGAACATTTCATGCGAAGATGGGCACAATAGAGGAGAGAAATGCTATGGACCTAACAGAAGCAGAAGATATTAAGAAGAGGAGACAAGAATACACAGAAGAACTATACAAAAAAGTTCTTCATGACCCAGATAACCAGGATGGTCTGATCACTCACCTAGAGCCAGACACCTTGGAGTGTGAGGTCAAGTGGGACTTAGGAAGCATCACTATGAACAAAGCTAGTAGAATTGATGGGATTCCAGTTGAGCTACTTCAAATCCTAAAAGATGATGCTGTGAAAGTGCTGCACTCAATATGCCAGCAAATTTGGAAATCTCAGCAGTGGTCACAGGGCTGGAAAAAATCAGTTTTCATTCCAATCCCAAAGAAAGGCAATGCCAAAGAATGTTAAAACTGCCACACAATTGCACTCATGTCACACACTAGCAAAGTAATGCTCAAAATTCTACAAGGAAGGCTTCAACAGTACATGAATTGAGAACTTCCAGCTGTTCAAGCTGGATTTAGAAAAGGCAGAGGAACCAGAGATCAAATTGCCAACATCCACTGGATCATCGAAAAAGTAGGAGAGTTCCAGAAAAAACATCTATTTCTGTTTCATTGACTACTATAAAGCCTTTGACTGTGTGGATCACAACAAACTGTAGAAAATTCTTAAAGAGATGAGAATACCAGGCCACCTTACCTGTCTCCTGAGAAACATATATGCAGGTCAAGAAGCACCAGTTAGAATCGGACATGGAACAACAGACTCATTCAAAATTGGGAAAGGAGTCTGTTAAGGCTGTATATTGTCACCCTGCATATTTAAGTTATATGCAGAGTACATCATGTGAAATGCCAGGCTAGATGAAGCACAAGCTGGAATTAAGACTTCAGGGAGAAATATCAGTAACCTCAGATATGCAGATGAAACCACACTTATGGCAGAAAGTGAAGAGGAACTGAAGAGCCTCTTGATGAAGGTGAAAGAGGAGAGTACGAAAACTGACTTAAAACTCAACATTCAAAAAACTAAGATCATGGAATACAGTCCCATCACTTCATGGCAAATACATGGGGAAAAAAAGGAAACAATGACAGATTTTACTTTCTCGGGCTCCAAAATCACTGCAGAGGGCAACTGCAGCCATGAAATTAAAAGACACTTGCTTCTTGGAAGAAAAGCTGTGAGAAACCTAGACAGCATATTAAAAGGCAGAGATATTACTTTGCCATCTAGTCAAGACTATGGGTTTTTCAGTAGTCAAGTGTGGATGTGAGAATTGGACCATAAAGAAACTGAGCATCAAAGAATTGATGCTTTTGAACTATGGTTGTTGGAGAAGATTCTTGAGAGTCCCTTGGACTGCAAGGAGATCAAACCAGTCAATCCTAAAGGAAATCAACCCAGAATATTCATTGGAAGGACTGATTTTGAAACTGAAGATCCAATATTTTCACTACCAGATGCAAAGATCTGACTCATTAGAAAAGACCCTGGCACTGGAAAAGTTTGAAGGCAAGTGGAGAAGAGGATGACAGAGGACAAGATGGTTGGATGGCAATATCAATGGATGTGAGTTTGAGCAAGCTCCAGAAGATGGTGAAGTACAGGGAAGCCTGGTGTGCTACAGTCCATGTGATGACAAACTGCTGAACAGGACTGATCAGACTGAACAACAAAGGTATTGAGGATTATTTTCTGTGCTTCCTTGCCATTCTTTTATCTCCCTTTCTGAAATGTTTAAATTCTCTGGTTTTATTTTTTTATTGAGTTGTAAGAATTGTTTATATATTCTGATTACAAGTATTTTATCAGATATATGTTACATTTTTTTTTCAGAAAGTGGTTTATTTTTTTCTGATTCTTAACAGTATCTTTTGAAAACCAAAAATTTTAATTTTCAAGATGTTCAACTTAACATTATTTTTTTATGCATTATGCTCTTGGTATTCTAAGAAATCCTTGCTTGAGTCAAGGATATAGCATTTTTTCCCTAGGGTATTTCTCGAAATTGTGTAATATTATCTTTTATTCTTACATCTATAATGCACTTCAACTTAATTTTTATACACTATAAATAGTGTGTAGAAAGAGCTGAGGTTTATTTCCTTGCACATGGATATCCAATTGTTCTGGTATCATTTATTGAAACTTTTCACCAAATCCATGAATTACCTTGACAACTTTATCAAAAATTGACGTTTTATGTTTTGTCTGTCTCTAGACTCTATTCTGTTCTGTGTATCACCATATGTTACACCACACTTCCTTATTTGCTAATAGCTTTATAATAACCATTGAAAGCAGTTAGTATATGACCTCCACCTCTGTTTTTCAAAGTTCTTTTGACAGTTCTAGGCCTTCTTTTTACATTTTCATATGACTTACAGACTGAGCTTGTCAGTTTTTACAAAAAAAAAGCTTGCTGAGATTTTGATTGGGACTGCATTAAATCCAAAAATGAATGAATATAGAACAGACATCTTGGAAACATTGTCTATTTCATTAACATAATATATCCCCCATTTATTTAGTTCATCTTGAAATTCTTTCAGCAATGTTTCATGGTTTTCATTGTGAATATCTTATACATATGTCATTAAGCTTATCCCACAAGATTTTATATTATTTAGTGCTATAATAAGTTGTATTTTTATTTTGAATTTCCATTGTTTGCTGTTACCATGTAAACTGCAAGGAGATCCATTCTAAAGAAGATCAGTCCTGGGTGTTCATTGGAAGGACTGATGGTGAAGCTGAAACTCCAATACTTTGGCCACCTCATGCGAAGAGTTGACTCATTGGAGAAGACTCTGATGCTGGGAGGGATTGGGGGCAGGAGGAGAAGGGGACGACAGAGGATGAGATGGCGAGATGGCATCACTGACTTGATGGACATGAGTTTGAGTGAACTCCTGGAGTTGGTGATGTACAGGGAGGCCTGGCATGCAGCAATTCATGGGGTCGCAAAGAGTCAGACATGACTGAGCAACTGAACTGAACTGAACTGAACCATATAAACATTAAATTGATCTTTATACATCAATCCTATATCCTGTGTATATGCTAAATACGGTTAAGTCTGGTTGCATTTTTGTAGATTTCTTCATTTTTTTGCAAAAGTCATCATATCACCTGCAAACAAAGGTAGTTTTACCTCTTTTTCATTCTAGATACCTTTAATTTTTGTACTGCCTTCATGCACTGGCTGACATCACCCATAAGGTTAAATACAAGTGGTGAAAGGGGATAGCCTTGCCTTATAGGAGAAAAACTCCAATCTTTCATAGTGATGATGATTATAGGTTTTTCCTAGATGTCTGTTTTACAGATTAAACAACTACCTTTCTACACCCCATCTTTGAGTTTTTGTTTTGTTTTATTCGTTAAAAATGAATAAATTTATTGAATCTTTTGAATCTCATCAAATGCTTTTCTTGCATCAACTAGGATAATTCTATGAATTTTATTTTTCCATACTTTAGTATACTAACTTGAAGTGATTGAGTTCTTAATGCCAAACCAATCATATATTTTTGGGAGAAATCCTACTCAGTCAGGAAATATTATCCTTTGTATATATTGGCGAATTATATTTGCTAAATTTTTAAAAGAGTTTTGCATTTATGTTCTAATGAAGGGTTACATGTTGTTGTTGCAACAATCAATATCTTTGGTTTTAGTATTAGCATTTTTAGTTTTAGTTATAATGTTGGCCTCAAACAATGAGCCTCTCCTTTTCTGTTTTTTCAGAGGGTTTATGAATAATTTATATTATTTTTCTTTAAATGTTTGACAGAATTCACCAACAAAGCAATCTGGGTCTGCAGTTTTCTTTGCAAGTGAATTTTTAACTAAAAATCCAATTTAAAAATAAATATTAGATGATTATTTATTTCTTCTTCAGTTAGTTTTAATAGATTGTACCTTTTAAGGAATTTGTCCATATCATATAAATTGGTGAACTTACTGGCATTGTTTTTCATAATATTCATTCTCTTATTAACCTTTTAATATCTCTAGATTATGTAGTATCATTAACTCTCATTCATGGTACTGGGGATTTTTGTCTTGGCCCTTCTTTTCCTTACAAATCTGGCTAGGGAGTTATTAATTTCATTCATCTTCTTGAAGAACTAGCTTTTGGGTTCATTGATTTCTTCTTTTGACTTTTTCTAGTTCACTGATTTCTGCTCTGATATTTATTAGTTTTGTCATCTACTTGATTTAAGTTTCATTTGCTCTTCCACTTTTAGTTTTTTTAAAATAAAAGCTGAGATCACTGATTTTAGTTCTTTGTTCTTTTTCTAATATAGACATTTAGTGCTATAAATTTCCCTTTAAACCTTGCTTTAGTGGCATTTATAAATTTTGATATATTGTGTTTTGCTTCCTTTCCATTCAAGACATTTTCAAATTTTCCTTTTGACTACTCCTTTAATCCATGAAATATTTAGGAGGAGAAGGGGATGACAGAGGATGAAATGATTGGATGGCATCACCAACTCAATGAACATGAGTTTGAGTAAGCTCCACGAGTTGGTGATGGACAGGGAAGTCTGGTGTGCGGCAGTCCATGGGATTGCAGAGAGTTGGACATGACTGATCGACTGAAATGACTGAGTTTAATTTCCAAATATTTGGAGAGTTTCAAGATACCTTTACATTACCAATTTCTAGCTTAATTCCACTATAGTCAGAGAACATAATTTGTATGACTTGATCATTTCTAAATTTATAGACACTTGCTTAATGCTGAGAATATGGTCTATATTGGTAAGTGTTCTATGTATACTTTGAAAAGAATATGTATTTTGCTCTTCTATTAGGTTAAGTGTTCTATAAATGGTAATTGTGTCTAATTGTTTGACAATGTTGTACAGATCTTGTGTATAATTACTGATATTTTTGTATACTTGCTCCATTATTGAGAGAGTGGTATTAAAATACTTAAGTATAGCTATAGATTTGTCTATGTCACCTCACAGTTCTGTCAGTTTTTGCTCCATTATTTGAATGTTTAGGATTGGTGCATAAACCTTTAGAATTGTTGGGTCCTCTTGATGAAATAATCCCTTTATTATTATGAAATAACATTCTTTGCCTCTGGTAATTTCTTTGCTTGAAAATATATTTTGTCTTATATTAATATAGCAAAATAAAGATTCTTTTAAATAGTGTTATCATGGTATATTTTAATTATCATTTTACTTTTAACCTATTTGTGTTTTCCTACTTAAAGTGAGCATTAGGTTGGCAGCAGAGATGTTTATCCAATCTGACAATCTCTACCTTCAAAATGTGATATGAGACCATTTACATTTAGCATAAATACTGATATGGTAGTTTTAAATCTACCTTAAATTAACCTTTATAATTCCTCACTATATAACCTTCTACTTCACTATATCTCGGCAAAATGCCTAGTTTGGTAAAATAAGGAAATACTGAATCAGAGAATGGGAGCAAAAATAATCAGGAGCCAATCATACTTCAGTGAACTATTAGGCATTAACTATTATCTAGCCAAAAATTATCTGTTCTAATAATGTTCTTTTACCATACATCCCATGATTTTTTAAAAGTAATAATGACAATTCACAGAAGTTGTCAGATATATTTTATAAAATATCCTTATAGAAAAACCAAGAATTGGTATGAGGGAATGAATGTTTTACATATAGGGGACCTCTGATAGCATACTGTTCTTGAAAAAAGGATAAAAGAGAACTGGAGAAAATCATCTCTGACTGTCTCCACAGAGGAGCCATCATCTTTAGGCAGAGTTCCAAAGATGTCTTTTCACTGCAACACACAGTGAAAAAGTTAGGAGTTCTGTGAATCATCCTGGCCACAGTGATATAATACAATACAATGAAGCAGCAGCTCTTGGAAGATACATTCTACTAACAATGAAGGCTATTTTCTATTAGGTGGATAACATATGCACAGAATGGCATGGACAATTAACTCCTCTTGATATACAGTAACTTCCTTGACAGGTTGTGGTAAAAGAGTGTATATAATCAGAACAGCATCAATTAAAAACTACTTCTCCAAAAAAAACATCGATTATAATGTCATTTCTTCCCAGAAAACTTCATACAATCCCAGGTTACTTATGACTCTCATTGTTCTATAATATGTAAATCCTCATTTAATGTATCTTTAATCCCTATGTTGGTCCATGACGACTATGCGAGCAAGCTCAGTTGCTCAGTCATGTCTGACTCTTTGCAACCCCATGGACTGTAGCCCACCAGGCTCCTCTATCTATGGGATTTCCCAGGCAAGAATACTGGAATGGGTTGCCATTTCCTTCTCAATGAGATCTTACCAACTCAGGAATCAAACCCTTGTCTCCTGCATTGGCAGGCAGATTCTTTACCACTGAGCCACAAGGGAAACCCATGATGATTATAAATCACTATTATTACAAGGAATACATAGAATTTGCCAGACACAGAAATATCATCAGAGGTTAGGGGAGAGTAGTTTTAAACCCAGGAGCCACAATAACTCTGAGAACATTCTACTAATCACCATGGTGATGAGAAGGAACAAGGCCTTACTCAACATCCCTGCTTCATTATTCCCAACAACTCTGTGTTTCACCTCGACTGCACTACCAGCCAATCCCTAAATACCCTGTAGACATACTGTCTTGCTATTTTGCCTTTATAAGTATTATTCTCTTAATAAGGAGAACTTTTCCTATCTTTTCTGTGGTGACCAAGGATTAAAGGGCAGATAAAACCAAGGAGGGTCTTGGAATGCAAGAATGGAAAAACCAGACCCTTATTGTCCTTTCCTCCCCCATGTTGTAACTATTAATGAAACAGTATAACCTGTCTCCTCTCCTACCTCATAGGGAGAAGGTATTTGCCCTACGCTTCCCCCATCCAGTATACATGACTCATCCAATCAGCAACTGATCCACAAGACCCCTATCCCACCCCTTGTACCTTGGGTATAAAAGTGGACTAAAGAGCTCTGTTCAACATTGGTTCTTCTCCCTTGAGCTGACAACTGTTCTAACAGCATCTCCCACTCTAATATTCCCTCTCATTCCATCTCATGTCTGGAAATTCTTTTACAACCTGTGCCAGGACCATGGCATTTTCCTTAATGATGCATCTCACAAGTTAGATCCTCTCTGATATTCCTGTCCTTCCCTCATTCCCACAGCTGAATTCTCCTGAGCTGCTTGGCAACCTGCACCTAAATCTCACAGAAACTTATATTGCAATTGCTTCCTTTGATAGCAAGTGCTTCCCTTTTAAAGCTTTCTTATTTAACATTTATTATATATCTACATCTCTCCACAAAGAACTTGAAGTGGCTTGTAATAAAAAACAGTGCAAACAAATATGGAAATGGAAAACTAGGACCATAGAAAAGAAGAATATAAAATTGTCAAACATAAAATCGTCCTTTATAGGCTTCAAACATTTCCTTGAACTTCTTGGAATTTTTCATGAAAAGATTCTCATCAGAAAGGAGAATAATATTGTTTCCCTTGGTTCTTCAAGGAAAACAAATTTATTCCCAGCAGAGAACCCTAAAGTAAAAATTCATCATAGGTGACTGTATATAGAAGAGCCTAATCCATATGAAAGATGATATTCCCAACATGGTAGACCACAATAGCCCAAATTAATTGCAAATGATTGCTTTTTATCTCTATTTTCAGTATAACTAGTGCTCAAAATATTAAAATGCAACACAGTTTGGTGAATCTGAATAGCTTGGATCAAGATAAGCTAAGCAAGTATTCTTCTGGTAATTTAATTAGCTACAAAGACAAAATTACTATACAGTTCATCAACACTGTATATTGTCACTCTGCTTATTTAACTTATATGCAGAGTACATCATGAGAAACGCTGGGCTGGAAGAAACACAAGCTGGAATCAAGATTGCCAGGAGAAATATCAATAACCTCAGATATGCAGATGACACCACCCTTATGGCAGAAAGTGAAGAGGAACTAAAAAGCCTCTTGATGAAAGTGAAAGAGGAGAGTGAAAAAGTTGGCTTAAAACTCAACATTCAGAAAATGAAGATCATGGCATCTGGTCCCATCACTTCACGGGAAATAGATTGGGAAACAGTGGAAACAGTGTCAGACTTTTTTTTTTTTTTTGGGGGGGGGTGCTCCAAAATCACTGCAGATGGTGACTACAGCCATGAAATTAAAAGATGCTTACTCCTTGGAAGGAAAGTTATGACCAACCTAGATAACATATTGAAAAGTAGAGACATTGCTTTGCCAACAAAGGTTCATGTAGTCAAGGCTATGGTTTTTCCAGTGGTCCTGTATGGATGCGAGAGTTAGTCTGTGAAAAAAGCTGAGTGCCGAAGAATTGATGCTTTTGACCTGTGGTGTTGGAGAAGACTCTTGAGAGTCCCTTGGACTGCAAGGAGATCCAACCAGTCCATTCTGAAGGAGATCAGCCCTGGGATTTCTTTGGAAGGAATGATGCTAAAGCTGAAACTCCAGTACTTTGGCCACCTCATGCAAAGAGTTGACTCATTGGAGAAGACTCTGATGCTGGGAGGGATTGGGGGCAGGAGGAGAAGGGGAGGACAGAGAATGAGATGGCTGTGTGGCATCACTGACTCTATGGATGTGAGTGTAAGTGAACTCCAGGAGTTGGTGATGGACAGGGAGGACTGGCGTGCTGCAATTCATGGGGTCGCAAAGAGTTGGACATGACTGACTGACTGAACTGAACTGATGTATTTAAGATAAAGTTTCCTAAGTACTTTCTTCACATGGTCTCTTAATGAAAGAAGCCAGATCTCACTAGATTACCATTGCTTACACTTGTGGGTATTCTAAAACATGGGAGGGGGAAGTGGAAAAATAATGAGAAACACTGCCTTAAACAAAATTCAACAGGTACCTTTTCATCAGAAATTCTCAGAGAATTAAATTTACAAGTATGGTTCATAAATCCCCAAGGGAAGAATCCAGTTTATAGAAGTTCCCAAAATGAAGATTAGAAAACTGAAGGTTAGGAGAAGAAACTATAGTTATGTTTTATACTGCAAGTGGACTTTAAAAAATCAAGGCTTTCTGGGATGATTTTATAGCCAACACTGATAATAGTGCTTAACACATTTCAGACAGTATTCCAAGTGCTTTGCATGGAACAACTTAATCTTCCCAACAACCTTCACATAGGTATTTCTATCTTAATTTACATATAAGAAAACCAAGACATACAGAAATTAAGTAACTTGATCGAGGTCACACAGCTAGAAAGCTGAGATTTGACTCAGGCCTAGAGTCAAATCTAGTTTCTAAGTCTATGGTCCTGATTACCACCTGTGCTACTTGTTAGTCACTTCAGTCATATCTATTTTTGACCCTATGAATCACCAGACCCCTCTGTCCATGGGATTCTCCAGGCAAGAATACTGGAGTGGATTGCCATGCCCTCCTCCAGGGGATCTTCCTGATCCAGGGATTGAACCCATGTCTCTTATGTCTCCTGCATTAGGCAGATTCTTTACCACTAGCCCCACCTGGGAAGCCCAAGCAAGAAAATACCTGGAAAAAGTAATATTGTAACTTGGCTCTAAAGACTAAACAGTAAACAGATAATCCAAAGGGCAATATCCAACCATTGAAGCAAGTTCATATGTGGTTCAGGTTGTCATGAACCAGAGAGACAGATCGCAGACATTACCTGAAACTAAGCAAAACACTAACAAATACAGAAGCACATACCTGGGTCAGAATTCTATCCATGCACTCAGTAGCTAGAGGAAATTCTGTGGACCTCAGTTTCCTCATACATAAAATGATGATTAAATAGTATGCCTTGGAGATCTGCTTCATGAGGGGGAAATGTGTGTGAAGCATCTTGCACAGTGTCTGTCAAAAACAAGTTCTGGCTGCTCTCACCTTCTGAGATGGCCCACACTCTGTCGTGGAATGTGTTCCTCTCTAAATAAATCCACTTCTTACCTATCATGTTGTCTCTTACTTGAATTCTTTCTGTGAAAAGACATCAAGAACCTGAGCTTCATTAAGTTGAGACCAGGTATGATCTCAGTTAAAAGACTGTGGGGGTACTTCCCTGATGGTCCAGTGGCTAAGACTCTATGTTCCCAATGCAAGTGGCCCAGGTTCAAGCCCTGGGCAGGAAATTAGATCCCACATGCTGCAACTAAAGATCTCGCATGCCTCAACTAAAAGAGATCTTGCATGCTGCAATGAAGATTAAGGATCCTAAGTGCCACAACTAAGACCTGACTTGACCAAATAAATAAATTAAATTAAAAAAATAAAAAATACCAAGGGTTTGGACTTCCCTTGGTGACCCAGAGGTTAATACTCTGAGCTTCCAGTTCAGGGATCATGGGTTCAATCTCTTGTTGATGAACTAAGATCCCACATGCCACAAGGCATGGCCAAAGAATAAAAATTAAATTTTAAAAAAAGGCACTCATTAAAACACAGCATTACTGGTCAGTCCTCATGATCGTGAGACAAAAATGCTTAACTCCATTTTGTAGATAAGTAAGGTGGAACTCAGCAATGTCAAGTCAAATAACTTATCCAAGCTTTTTATGCTGGTGAGCAGAAGAGAACAGATACATTCAACTTACATTACCTCAAATTCAGTGTTCTTAGCTCTGAATGACAGAAAAAGAATGATGCTAAGGAGTTTCTAATCCACTTGCTGCAATAATGAAGACAGAGAGCATCAATGAAGAGTAAACTGAGCTTAAATATATATATATATATAACACATATATATACACACATACATACATATATATACATACATACATACACACACAAAGTTGCTCAGTTGTGTCTGATTCTTTGTGATCCTAAGGACTATAACCCACCAGACTCCTCTGTCTATGGAATTCTCCAGGCAAGAAAAATGGAATGGGTTCCCATGCCCTCCTCCAGGGGATGTTCCTGATCCAGGGATCAAACCTGCATCTCTTATGTCTCCTTCATTGGCAGGTGGATTCTTTACCCAGTGCCACCTAGGAAGCCCGTGTGTGTGTGTGTGTGTGTGTGTGTGTGTGTGTGTGTGTGTGTGTTAAACATACACATATACTACAGAGACATGAGCAATCTCTTAGAGACTGGGAAATGCAAAGAGAGTGGTGCATGAGCAAGAGTGAAAAATCTAGAGCTGACAGAAATTTCATGGCAATGATGAAAGACTTACAGAACCCCATCTGGGAGACCTTATAAGAATTCAGAGTGAATTCTGAAGGGATGAAAAGTTTTACAGATCCTGATTTAACCCTGGGTCTGTTTCTACACATGTGCATACACACTGATGTTCAAGTTCAGAAATCTTTCTTTCTATAAAATGATTGTAGTTTATTCCAGGAGTTTGAAAAACCTTTACCACATAGCAATAAGTTGGAAGTAGCCAAATGACTCTTGCAAGAATTCATCACTTGGTTTATACAACAGTATTGCTGTGCTTTAGGGAAGAATCAAGGCCTTTTATAGTGGATCCAGGATTTCAAAAGTAGCTGATTTTCCCTGAACATCTATTCATGCAAGTGCCACAAAAGACTTTAATTCAGAAAGAAATGCTTTTGTATTAGCATTCAGTCAGAAAAGCAGCCATTTTCTACTTAGCCAAACATTTCTAAACTGTCTTCCTGTTACCTTAGCTTCAGTCAGCTAAACACACACTACAATGTGGAAATGTTACTGATGCTTTCATTTCTTTAGGCTTGAAGTATTTAGATGGAAATGGATAATACTTTGAAAAATCTCTAGAGTGCTTGGAGTTTTCCTGAAGAGTTCAACTATGGTGGTTATTCTGTGCATTTTCAGAGTCACATTCACAGAAGGACTGGTGGATATACAATTAACATGCATTAACTAGATAACCGATATTGAAAAGAAATCAAACAAATCAAATATATTAGAAGGTGATAAATGTCTATGATTCTCCTTTTCAGAGTTGTGAAGAAAGAGAAAAGCCTAGCTTCAAAAGGACATAAAACAGCTTTTCCAGAATATTAGAAATAAAATCAAAAATAAATAAATGGGACCTAATTAAACTTAAAAGCTTCTGCACAACAAAGGAAACTATAAGCAAGGTGAAAAGACAGCCTTCAGAATGGGAGAAAATAATAACAAATGAAGCAACAGACAAACAACTAATCTCAAAAATATACAAGCAACTCCTACAGCTCAATTCCAGAAAAATAAACGACCCAATCAAAAAATGGGCCAAAGAACTAAATAGACATTTCTCCAAAGAAGACATACAGATGGCTAACAAAACACATGAAAAGATGCTCAACATCACTCATTATCAGAGAAATGCAAATCAAAACTACTATGAGGTACCATATCACGCCAGTCAGAATGGCTGCAATCCAAAAGTCCACAAGCAACAAATGCTGGAGAGGGTGTGGAGAAAAGGGAACCCTCTTACACTGTTGGTGGGAATGCAAACTAGTACAGCCACTTTGGAGTATGGAGATTTCTCAAAAAACTGGGAATAGAATTGCCTTATGATCCAGGAATCCCACTGCTTGGCATACATACTGAGAAAACCAGAATTGAAAGAGACACGTGTACCCCAATGTTCATAGCAGCACTGTTTACAATAGCCAGGACTTGGAAGCAACCTAGATGTCCATCCACAGATGAATGGATAAGAAAGCTGTGGTACATATACACAATGGAGTATTATTCAGCCATTAAAAAGAATACATTTGAATCAGTTCTAATCAGGTGGATGGAACTGGATCCTATTATACAGAGTGAAGTAAGCCAGAAAGAAAAACACAAATACAGTATAATGACGCATATATATGGAATTTAGAAATATGGTAACAATGACCCTGTTTACGGGACAGCAAAAGAGACACTGATGTATAGAACAGACTTTGGGTCTCTGGGAACGGGAGAGGGTGGAATGATTTGGGAGAATAGCATTGAAATATGTATAGTCTCATATCTGAAATGAGTTGCCAGTCCAAGTACGATGCCTGATAGCGGATGCTTGGGGCTGGTGCACTGGAACGACCCAGGGGGGTGGTATGGGGAGGGAGGAGGGAGGAGGGTTCAGGATGGGAACACATGTATACTTGTGGAAGATCCATCTCGATGTATGGCAAAAGCAATACAATATTGTAAAGTTAAGCAAAATAAAATTTAATTGAAAAAAAAAACAAAACAGCTTTTGTTGATAGAGATTACATGACAAGGACAGAAGATTTAAAGAGCCTGAGTAATTAAATCATATTTATTCCTTCAATAATGTTACTCATAAAATAACCTAAGCTCTACTTACCTGCTTATAAAATAGGTGCTGGAGGAGAACAGTAGACTGGTTCTTCAATTCTAAAAGTAGATCATTCAATACTCAGTTCAGTTCAGTTGCTCAGTCATGTCTGACTCTTTGCCACCCCATGAATCGCAGCACGCCAGTCCTCCCTGCCCATCGCCAACTTCCGGGGTTTACTCAAACTCACATCCATCGAGTTGGTGATGCCATCCAGCCATCTCATCCTCTGTCGTCCCCTTCTCCTCCTGCCCCCAATCCCTCCCAGCATCAGAGTCTTTTCCAATGACTCAACTCTTTGCATGAGGTGGCCAAAGTACTGGAGTTTCAGCTTTAGCATCAGTCCAGTTATGACCAACATAGACAGCATATTTGGAGAAGGCAATGGCACCCCACTCCAGTACTTTTGCCTAGAAAATCCCATGGATGGAGGAGCCTGGTAGGGTGCAGTCCATGGGGTCGCTAAGAGTTGGACACGACTGAGCGACTTCACTTTCACTTTTCACTTTCATGCATTGGAGAAGGAAATGGCAACCCACTCCAGTGTTCTTGCCTGGAGAGTCCCAGGGACAGGGAAGCCTGGTGGGCTGCCATCTATGGGGTTGCACAGAGTCTGACACGACTGAAGCGACTTAGCAGCAGCAGCAGCAGATAGCATATTAAAAAGCAGAAACATTACTTTGCCAACAAAAGTCCGTCTAGTTAAGGCTATGGTTTTTCCAGTGGTCATGTATGGATGTGAGAGCTGGACTGTGAAGAAAGCTGAGCACCAAAGAATCGATGGTTTTGAACTGTGGTGTTGGAGAAGACTCTTGAGAGTCCCTTGGACTGCAAGGAGATTCAACCAGTCCAGTCTAAAGATCAGTCCTGGGTGTTCATCATTCAATACTAACGACAGACAAAAAAGAAATTCTATCAAATTTAGTGTCTGGAGGAGCACACAAAATAAACCCTGAAAAGAAACATTCTATTTTACTTTGTCTTTAGCCAAATCTAATCACTATTATTTTTCTTAAAAAAAAAAAAAAAAAAAGTTTCCAGATGCAAAATCATTTATAGGTAGTCAGTTCACCAAAAAGATAAACATGTCAATGACAATGGAATTCATTGAATTTTGCTAAATAAACCCATACATATTTTTTGTTTTGTATGGTCTTTTTGTCAGAAATAAATGCTACTAGCTATAATAAACTTTCCTCAGCATTTTTATATGATTCCATCTGAGTCCAAAATAAAAATTTTTAAGAAACCCATACATATCAAAGAATATGAAAGCTGATTGTTAATATCAGAACAAATCAATCAATGTCTTTGATATAAATACCAATGACATCATCAATGCCACAAAGTAGCTCTGCTAAAGTGACATAGTCTTTTATGAGTTTCTCAAGAAGGGGAATAGAAACAGTCTCCATCTCTCAGGAAATTCCACAATATTAAGTGCGGAAAAGTAGAAATATTCACTCCAAATTTTTAATCTATGGTATGTCTTAACAAAATATGCCAGCTTCTTCCCTTTTCTGCTTGGAGTCCCTTGTCTAAAATGGGAAGATAAAAAGGTACTGAGTTGTTCACAACATAATGTGAGGATCTTTCTAGGTATGCCTTCAGATCAGATCAGATTAGATCAGTCGCTCAGTCATGTCCGACTCTTTGCGACCCCATGAACCGCAGCACGCCAGGCCTCCCTGTCCATCACCAGCTCCCGGAGGTCACTCAGACTCGCATCCATCGAAGTCAGTGATGCCATCCAGCCATCTCATCCTCTGTCGTCCCCTTCTCCTCCTGCCCATGGAAAAGAAATGCAAAAAAGCAAAATGGCTGTCTGGGGAGGCCTTACAAATAGCTGTGAAAAGAAGAGAAGCGAAAAGCAAAGGAGAAAAGGAAAGATATAAACATCTGAATGCAGAGTTCCAAAGAATAGCAAGAAGAGATAAGAAAGCCTTCTTCAGTGATCAATGCAAAGAAATAGAGGAAAACAACAGAATGGGAAAGACTAGGGATCTCTTCAAGAAAATCAGAGATACCAAAGGAACATTTCATGCAAAGATGGGCACAATAAAGGACAGAGATGGTGTGGATCTAACAGAAGCAGAAGATATCAAGAAGAGGTGGCAAGAATACACAGAAGAACTGTACAAAAAAGAGCTTCAAGACCCAGATAATCATGATGATGTGATCACTGACCTAGAGCCAGACATCTTGGAATGTGAAGTCAAATGGGCCTTAGAAAGCATCACTACAAACAAAGCTAGTGGAGGTGATGGAATTCCAGTGGAGCTATTCCAAATCCTGAATGATGATGCTGTGAAAGTGCTACACTCAATATGCCAGCAAATTTGGAAAACTCAGCAGTGGCCACAAGATTGGAAAAGGTCAGTTTTCATCCCAATCCCAAAGAAAGGCAATGCCAAGGAGTGCTCAAACTACCGAACAATTGCACTCATCTCACACGCTAGTAAAGTAATGCTCAAAATTCTCCAAGCCAGGCTTCAGCAATATGTGAACCGTGAACTTCCTGACGTTCAAGCTGGTTTTAGAAAAGGCAGAGGAACCAGAGATCAAATTGCCAACATCCGCTGGATCATGGAAAAAGCAAGAGAGTTCCAGAAAAACATCTATTTCTGCTTTATTGACTATGCCAAAGCCTTTGACTGTGTGGATCACAATAAACTATGGAAAATTCTGAAAGAGATGGGAATACCAGACCACCTGATCTGCCTCTTAAGAAATCTGTATGCAGGTCAGGAAGCAACAGTTAGAACTGGTCATGGAACAACAGACTGGTTCCAAATAGGAAAAGGAGTACGTCAAGGCTGCATATTGTCACCATGTTTATTTAACTTATATGCAGAGTACATCATGAGAAATGCTGGACTGGAAGAAACACAAGTTGGAATCAAGATTGCCGGGAGAAATATCAATAACCTCAGATATGCAGATGACACCACCCTTATGGCAGAAAGTGAAGAGGGGCTAAAAAGCCTCTTGATGAAAGTGAAAGTGGAGAGTGAAAAGGTTGGCTTAAAGCTCAACATTCAGAAAACGAAGATCATGGCATCTGGTCCCATCACTGCATGGGAAATAGATGGGGAACCAGTGGAAACAGTGTCAGACTTTGTTTTTCTGGGCTCCAAGATCACTGCAGATGGTGACTGCAGCCATGAAATTAAAAGGTATGCCTTAATATATATCTAAAGTGAAATTTCCAAAGGTCTGCTTTCTCCGCCCACTCTTTCAGCAAAGATCCTCCCTCTCAACCAGACCCCAAGATGGGCAGTTATCTCAAATTCCTCAAGACATATTTGCAAAGAATTTAAAAAAGAGTGGATATATGTATATGACCACTGACTCAGTCTGCTGTATACCTGAAACTAACACATTGTAAATCTACTATACTCCAATAAAAATTATTTTTAAAAAATAAGGTAAGCACAAAATAAATAAACAAATATTTTTTTAAAAAAGAAATGGAGAGACAGTGAGCAGCCTCAAAGTCCTTTCCAATATACATACAGCCTTCCCATGGGTAGTAAAGTTAAGACCATAGACTTTGGCTCAGGCTTCCAGTCTTGAATTCCTGCTCAGCCGCTGTGATATTGGGTGGTAATTTACATTTTTGAGCTTAATTTTTGTCATCTGCAATATAATAATAATAATAATTGCACAGATTTAAAGTGAAAATTAAATAAGGCAACCCATGGACTAGTGTTTGACAAAATGTCTGGTGCATAACAAGAATTTAAAGTAAAGTTAATTACTGTTACTGATAACATTTGTATGGAAAAGCATATACTACACTCTATTTCACAGGAAGCTAGAGCATAAACAATGATTGTGACACCATTGTGAGGTAAATATTATAGTCAATCTCATTTTATAGATGAAGATTCAGAGGCCAAGAGAAAAATTTTATTTAATTTAATAAATTTAATTTTCAAAAATAAAAAATCTAGTAGGTGACAGAACAAGAAGCCAAACCTAGCTTTTTACTCTACAGCTCAGGCTCCAACCAGTACTTCATAATTCTTACTCTCAAAGCAGGTATAAATATTCTTGAAATGAACAAAAATTATTACTGGTATCTTCAATGGAAAACTTTTCTCATTACCTAATTTTGTATGTTCTCTGTACTTTCCATTGCCTTTGAGCTATTTCATAATTCTATAAATTGTAGATAACTGATAACAGAAATAATAATTGTCTATATATATGCAAATGGATTTTGACTGGTACAGATGCATTGATTTTTCCTCCCCTCCTTCAGGAGTCAGTTTTGGGTTTATTAAGCAAATTCATTAAGCATTCCAATTGTCTAAAAATATTCCTGCTCTTTGGGTTCTCCATTGAATCAAGTATAACACTGCACTGATTTATTCATCAATTAATGAATTTCAAAAAGTCATTCACATTCATTTTATATTTGTGGTAGACTCATGATTTGACTTTATTTCTCAGAAATTATCCTTTAACACTGGGGAGCTCTCTACCGGCTCTCATACCCTCCTAGGAATAGAACGGGAACTTCTCTGGGGAGTCTCTAGCCTGTAAATTTTGGTGGCAGAAAGATGATATGCTATATCATATATTGAGCCTGAGTCTCAAATTGTGTAAATTGCTCTCTGTTAGTCATTTAGGAAATATATATTAACTCTTTTACGTCCTAGGATGTTATGAAACAAATTTAGGCTTTTGTTCCATGAGTTCAGATTGAGAACAGCAAGGGGACAGAACAACTGCATGAGGTCCCATTGATCTTATTTCTTAATCTCTCTCCTTTTCTCAACAGAAAACAGAATGGAAACTGCATCAACATTCTTCTTTGCCTTGGTGCTTAACTGAGCAACTGCATTGTGCTCCCACAGAGCCTACACACAGCCAATCCTTTGAAGTAACTATGCCTTTTCTGAAGTCTAACAGCTTGGATACACAGGATAAATCACACATGATGGACTCGCTGCACCCTTGCAAATCCAGGATAGAAAACGTTGGGCTCTGAGAAGGCAGCACTTCTCCTTCAGTAGGAAGAGAAACCCCTCAACTTCCTCCCACAGCTCTCCGTGCGTCATGTTGTCCATATTCCAGGAGGGGTTTGAAGCCCTTGTACTCATTTATAAGGTAGAGAAACAGATGGGACTGGCTTAATTTGTGAAGACAACTAGTTATCTTATAAGTACAGATGGAGTAAGTAGCACAATTATTACCAGAGAACTGAAGCTAGCAGATGGTTTGGTTAAAAAAAAAAAATTTTTTTTAAAGGTTGACTGCCAGAATCACAGCAGGGACCAGCCTGCTCCCAGGGGCATAGAAGAGCATGCAGATTTAAATCACCGTGCTTTTTGTCTAATAGTCTGCTCCTTTTCTAGGGCGGCAGAGGGAATAGATGAAGACAAGAGTCATCGTGTTGTCAGAAGAGCATATCGATAGGCTTTCCAAAAGTGAAAGTGAAGAAAGGGAAAGGTTTGTCCACAGTACAGGTGGTGTGAGAAATTGTATTTTTTTTTTTTTTTTTTTAGAATAAGAACTAAACTTTAAAGGGGCACAATAGTGCAAGATAAAGAAACTGTTCTATATTTCGTTCTGTTTGTTTGTTAGTCAAGTTCGCTGTTTGCATTCAGAACTCTTTCTTTCTTGGCAGTCTCCCTAAGAAGATGGAATCTTACTGGCTGAATCTGTTCTCGGGCTCGGCACCAAGGGCTGAATCATTGATATCTTCAAGTTCAGTTCACGCAAAGTACGAAGTTAATTGGTCTAGCGAAGTAAAAAATTCATTTTAAAGAGGAGAGAAAGTCAGTCTGCGCAAACTCCAGATGGTTGATTAAGCAATCTGGGCCCTGTAGTTAATTTTATCTTTTCCAGGGAGAGCATGCTTCATCCTACAGCAGCTTCTCTGTGAATCACATCCATTAAGGTGAGGGTAGAAGAGGGTGTCCAAACACCAGCAAAACCCCATGAGTTTATAATTCAGTGTACTTCTTTCTTTATATTGTAGGTGCTATTGCTTTCTTCAGTCTCTTGTCACAAATGGTTAGCTATGCTCATTTTAGAGCCTGAAAGAATATTGCTGCCCAGTGGGCAGAAAGCCGTGAAAACAAGAATCTATGATCTTGTTGCTGTGAGACTGCAATATAGAGGGTCTAACAGCAATGCCAGGGCTGAGACTTGATAGAGATATTATAGAGTGATTGACAAAGATGTTTTATATGTCTCAAAGCCTTTCACTCTTATCTTTGTTTGCTTCATCTTATACTCATTTAGAGTAAGCATTTTAAAAATTACTGATTGAAAAATGATGTCCTTTCTTCAAACCTCTATAAATTGATTTAGCTATTCATTTAACAAGTGTTTATCAAATCATCTCCCGGTGTCAAGGCCCTATGCTATGATAGAAATACAAGCATATTCAATCCTCTCTAACTCTGCCATTGCTTTATCAAATAAATTTGTATAATATTCAAACTCTAGGAGATGGTGAAGGACAGGGAAGCCTAGTGGGTCCACGGGGTTGCAAAGAGTCGGACACGACTTAGCGACTGAACAACAACTAAATCTTTTGTTATCATTTCAACAATCTTCACCAAGAGTAGATTCCATCTCAAGAAACCACTTTCTTTGCTCATTGATTAATACAAGCAACTCCTCATCCATTAAAGTTTTATCATAAGGCTGCAACAACTCAGTCACATCTTTACGCTCCACTTCTAATTCACTTGCTATTTCTCCCATATCTTCAGTTACTTCATCCACTGAAGTCTTGAACTCCTACCCAAGCCCACCAGCAGCTGCCCAGGGAAAGACCTCTCACCAGTGGGCAAGCACCCCAGGATCTTGCATCCAGCTTCTTTAGAATATGGCTCTGCCCACCAGTGGGCTGACACCTGGCCAGGATCCCTCAGACCCCACAGATAGCTACTCTGGAATTCAGCCCTGCCCAACAGTGAACTAGCAGCAACCACTTGAGTCAGCATCTGGCAGCCAACGAGATCAGAGCCAACCCTACCTACCAGCACACCTGCCTACCAGCCCCACCACAACAGAAGGGCCCATGCACCCTATATATGGAGCACCCCTAGAGTATATGGCTCTGGTAACTGAAGGAGAAGGTGCTGCTGGGTCCTTCATGGTATCTCCTACAGAAAGACACATTGTCAAGATGAAGAAATGTAAAGAACCTTCCTAATACATAGAAATAACCACAAAGAATTAGGCCAAATAAGTAGACAAAGGATTACATTCCAAATGAAGGACCAAGACAAAACCTCACAAAAATAGACTAAAGAAAGTGGCAATAAGCAATCCTATCTGATAATGAATTCAAGCTAATGATTATAAAGAAGCTCAATGAACTCAGGGGAAAAAAATACATGAACACTGTGAGAATTCTAACAGAGTTAAGTATTCATGTTGGATTGCTAAATTTTGTCAAAAATTTTTCTCTGCATCTGAGATGATATGATTTTTATTTTTTCAATATGTTAATGTGGTATACCAAATGGATTGATTTGTGAATACTGAAGCATCCTTGGATCACTGGGATAAATTCCATTTGATCATGGTGTAGGGGATCCTTTCAATACATTACTTAATTCAGTTTGCAATTGTTAATATTTTGTTGAAAATTTTCACATATATGTTTATCAATTATATTGGCCTGTAATTTTCTTTTTTTCTGGTGTTTTTGTCTAGTTCTAGTATCAGGGTGATACTTGCCTTGCAGAATGAATTCATAAACATTTTTTCCTCTTAAATTTTTTTGAATAGTTTGAGAAGGGTTAAATGGTAACTTTTCTTTAAGTATTTTACAGGGAAATTCCCTAACAGTCCAATGGTGAGGACTCTGCACTTTTATTGCTCAGAGCTAAGGTTAAACCCCTGTTTAGGGAACTAGGATCCTGAATGCTCTGCCATGTAGCAAAAAAAAAAAAAAAAAAGATACAAAATGGTTTATAAAATTCATGTGTGAAGCCATCTGATTCTTGACTTTTTTTTGTTGAGAGTTTTGGTAATTGATTCAGTTTAATAACTGGCAATATACAATCTCCTAAGACTGATCAGCAAGAAATACAAAATATGAATAAACCAACTAACAGTAATTGGTCTAACAGATTAATTAATAATTATTCTATTCATATTTTGTATTTTTCTCTGATCAGTCTTGGTAGATTGTATATTTCAAGGAATTTTATCCACTTCTTCTAGTTCCTCCATTTTATTGGGGCATAATTGTTTGTGAAGTGAAGTGAAAGTGTGAAAGTGTTAGTGGCTCAATCATGTCTGATTCTTTGTAACTCCATGGATTGAAGCCTGCCAGGCTCTTTTGTCCATGGGATTCTCTAGACAAGAATACTGGACTGGGTAGCCATTCTTTTCTCCAGGGGATCTTCCCTGGAGGCATCCAGGCATCAAAACTAGGTCTCCTGCATTGCAGGCAGATTCTTTACCATCTGAGCCACCAGGGAAGCCCATACTTCTTTGTAGCAATGTCTTATGGACCTTTGTATTTCTGTGGAGTTTTAACTTCTTTCATTGATTTTATTTATTTGGGCCCTCTCTTTATTTTTTTTTTAATTTAAAAAAATTTTTATACATTGAGCCAACTTGTGCCATTTAATTAGAGCACTTAGTCCATTTACATTTAAAGTAATTATTGATATATATGTATTTATTGCCATTTTGCTAATTGTTTTCTGATTGCTTTTGTATTTCATTTTGTTCCATTCTTTTTCTTTTTCTCTTGCTCTTTTCCCTTGTGATTTGATGACTTTCTTTAGTGTTACATTTATATTCCATTCTACCTTTGTGCATGAATCTATAATAGGTTTCTGAGTTGCATTACCATGAGGTTCATATATAACAACCTATATGAATATATGTGATTAAGTTGATGATCTCTTAAACAAGTTTGAATTCATCCTAATAAGTGTGCATTTTTACTTCCCCATCCTCTCATATTTAATGTTTTGCCATTATATTTTACATCTTTTGTATTGTGTAGCCTTTATCTACTCTTGGTGGATATAAATGATTTTAGTACTTTTGTCTTTTAGCCTCACTATCAATGTTACATGTCATTTGTCTGCTACTTGTACCCATGAGACTTTTTCCTCTTATAATTCTCTTTTTAGTTGTGGTCTTTTCAATTTAAGAGAAGTCCTTTTAACAGTTATTTTAAAAATGGTTTAGTGGCACTGAAATCTTGCACCTTTGCATGTCTGTAAGATTCTTTATCTATCCTATAGGCTTGCTAGGTACAGTATTCTTGGTTATAGTTTTTGGGTTTTTTTTTAAATTCATCACTTTGAATACATCATGCCACTCCCCTTCTGGTCTGCAAAGTTTCTGCTTAAAAATCAGATTATAGTCTTATGGCAGTTCCCTTGTATGTAATTGTTGCTTTTCTCTTACTGCTATCAACATTCTTTATCATTATTTTTTTTAATTATAATGTCTTATAGTGTAGACTTCCTGAGTTCATCTTATTTGGGACTCTCCTGCTTCTTGGACCTGAATGTTTCCTTTTCCCAGTTAGGAAAGTTTTCAACTATTGTATGATCAAATATACTCTGCCCTTTCTCTCTCCTTTCCTTTTAGGACCGCTATAATAATAGGTATCCACGGAAATTACCTCAGTATAATAATGTCTATATATGACAAGCTAGGCTTCAGTACTACATCAAGTAAGAACCTCCAGATGTACAAGCAGGGTTTTCAGGAGGCAGAGGAAATAGAGATCAAAAGGCCAGCTTCAGTGGATTATGGAGAAAGCAAGGGAGTTTCAGAAAAATATCCACTTCTGCTTCACTGCCTATACAAAAGCCTTTAACTCTGTGGATCACAGTGAACTGTGGAAAATTATTAAAGAGATGGGAATACCGGACCACCTTACATGTCTTCTGACCAACATCTATGCAGATCAAGAAACAACAGTTAAAACCTGACATAGAATAACTGATAGGTTCAAAAGTGGGAAAGGATCACAAGGCTGTACATTGTCACCCTGCTTATTTAACCTATATGCAGAGTACATCATGAGAAATGCTGGGCTGGATGAATCTCAAGCTGGAGTCAAGATTGCTGGGAGAAATAACAACCTCAGATATGCAGACTATACCCATTCTAATGTCAGAAAGTGAAGAGGAACAAAAGAGCCTCATGATGAGGGTGAAAGAGGAGAGTTAAAAAGCTGGCTTGAACTCAACATTCAAAAAACTAAGAGCATGGAATCCAGTCCCATCACTTCATGGCAAATAGAAAGGGAAAAGGTAGAAGCAGTGACAGATTTTATTTTCTTGTCCCCCAAATTCACTTCAGACAGTGACTGCAGCCACAAAAGTAAAAGATGCTTGCTCCTTTGAAAGGAAAGCTATGACCAATCTAGACAGTGTAGTAAAAAGCAAATACATCACTTTACCAACAAAGGTCCATCTAGTCAAAGCTATGGTTTTTCCAGTAGTCATGTAAGGATATGAGAGTTGGACTATAAAGAAGGCCGAGTGCCAAAAGTTGATACTTTCAAACTGTAGTGCTAGAGAAGACTCTTGGGAGTCCCTTGGACTGCAAGGAGATCAAACCAGTCATTTCAAAAGGAATTTGAACCTGCATATTCATTGGAAGGACTGATGCTGAAGCTGAAGCTCCAATACTTTGGTCACCTGATGCAAAGAGCCAACTCAGTAGAAAAGACCCTAATGCTGGGAAAGATAGAAGGCAGAAGGAGAAGGGGTCAGCAGAGGATGAGATGGTTAGTTAGCATCATCAACTTAATGGACATGAATCTGAGCAAACTCCAGGAGATAGTGGAGGCCAGAGGAGTCTGGGGTGCTGCAGTTCATGGGGTCACAAAGAGTCAGACATGACTTAGTAACTGAAAACCAACAACAACATGACAAACCTACAGCCAATTTCATGTTCCACAAGGAATAGTTGAAAGCATTTCCTCTAAGTCAAGAAACAATACAAGGATTCTCACTCTTTCCAGTTTTGTTCAACATAGTATTGGAAGTCCTAGCCATAGCAATCGGACAAGAAAAAGAATAAAAAGGAATCCAAACTGGAAAGGAAGAAATAAAATGTTACTATTGGCACAAGACATGATACTGTATATAGAAACTTCTAAAGATACCAGGAAAAAAAAAATAGAAACAATAAATTCTGTAAAGCTGCTGGATACAAAATTAACATAAAGAAATCTGTGGCATTTCTGTACAGAAATAAAAAGCTATCAAAAAGAGAAATTAAGAAAATAGTCCTTTTTGCAATTATACCAAAAGAGTAAAATTTCTAGGACTAAAAATGACCAAGAAAGTAAGACTTGTACTCGGAAAACTATAGTTCAATAATGAAAGAAGCTGCAGATGACACAAATGAACACCCATGCTGTACTCATGGATTAGAAAATTAATGTTAAAATAACCATAATACCCAAGTCAATTTACAGATTCCTCGGGATTCCTATCAAAACATCAATGGCACTTTGTGACAGAAATGGAATACACAATTCTCAAATCTGTATTGAAGCACAAAACACCCAAATACCCAAAATGATCTTGAGAAAAAAAGAACAAAACTGAAACCATCACACTGCCTGATTTTAAACTATATGACAAAGTTACACTATTCAAAACTGTATGATGTTAACACAAAACATGTACTAGCACAAAGACAGACATGTAGATCAAAGAAACAGAATCGAAAAATAAAAAGTAAACCAATCTGGATCATCGAAAAAGCAAGAGAGTTCCAGAAAAACATCTATTTCTGCTTTATTGACTATGCCAAAGCCTTTGACTGTGTAGATCACAATAAACTGTGGAAAATTCTGAGAGAGATGGGAATACCAGACCACCTGATCTGACTCTTGAGAAATCTGTATGCAGGTCAGGAAGCAACAGTTAGAACTAGTCATGGAACAACAGACTGGTTCCAAATAGGAAAAGGAGTACGTCAAGGCTGTATGTTGTCACCATGTTTATTTAACTTATATGCAGAGTACATCATGAGAAATGCTGGACTGGAAGAAACAGAAGTTGGAATCAAGATTGCTGGGAGAAATATCAATAACCTCAAATATGCAGATGATACCACCTTTATGGCAGAAAGTGAAGAGGAACTCAAAAGCCTCTTGATGAAAGTGAAAGTGGAGAGTGAAAAGGTTGGCTTAAAGCTCAACATTCGGAAAACGAAGATCATGGCATCTGGTCCCATCACTACATGGGAAATAGATGGAGAAACAGTGGAAACAGTGTCAGACTTTATTTTTCTGGGCTCCAAAATCACTGTAGATGGTGACTGCAGCCATGAAATTAAAAGATGCTTACTCCTTGGAAGGAAAGTTATGACCAACCTAGATAGCATATTCAAAAGCAGAGACATTACTTTGCCAACAAAGGTTCGTCTAGTCAAGGCTATGCTTTTTCCAGTGGTCATGTATGGATGTGAGAGCTGGACTGTGAAGAAGGCTGAGCGCCGAAGAATTGATACTTTTGAACTGTGGTGTTGGAGAAGACTCTTGAGAGTCCCTTGGACTGCAAGAAGATCCAGCCAGTCCATTCTGAAGGAGATTAGCCCTGGGATTTCTTTGGAAGGAATGATGCTAAAGCTGAAACTCCAGTATTTCGGCCACCTCATGCAAAGAGTTGACTCACTGGAGAAGACTCTGATGCTGGGAGGGATTGGGGGCAAGAGGAGAAGGGGACGACAGAGGATGAGATGGCTGGATGGCATCACTGACTCGATGGATGTGAGTCTGAGTGACCTCTGGGAGCTGGTGATGGACAGGGAGGCCTGGCGTGCTGCAGTTCATGGGGTCGCAAAGAGTCGGACATGACTGAGCGACTGATCTGATCTGATCTGAATCTACAATAAAGGAAAAATACATAATGAGAAAAAGACAGTTTTCAATGAATGGTGATGGGAAAATTGGACAGCTATATGCAAAATTAGGTAAGCAGGTCACTTTCTTACACCATCAGATCAGATCAGATCAGTCGCTCAGTCATGTCCTACTCTTTGCGACCCCATGAACCGCAGCACGCCAGGCCTCCCTGTCCATCACCAGCTCCCGGAGGTCACCCAGACTTACACCCATCAAGTCAGTGATGCCATCCAGCCATCTCATCCTCTGTCGTCCCCTTCTCCTCCTGCTCTCAATCCCTCCCAGCATCAGAGTCTTCTCCAATGATCCAACTCCATATACAAAATAAATTCAAATGCGACTAACGACTTAACTGTAAGACCTGAAATCATAAAACATCTAAAGGAAAATAGAGGAAGTAAGCTTTTTGATGTTGATCTTAGCAACCTTTTCTTGACATGCTTCCTCAGGCATGGGAAACAAAAGAAAAAATAAATAAAACTACATCACACTTAACAGTTTTGTACAACAAAGGAAATTCCATGAAATGAAAAAGGTACCTACTGAATGGGAGAATATATTGGTAAAAAAATATATTTGCAAGGGATTAAGAATTCATAAAACTCAACATCAAAAAGTAAGCAATCCAATTAAAAAATGAATATTAGAACTGAACACATATTTTCCCAAAGAAAACATGCAGATAGCCAACAGACACATGAAAAGATGCTCAATATCATTAATCATCAGGGCAACACAGATCAAAGTGATGACATATAACTACACATCTGTCAGATAGGCAATCGTCAAAAAGACAACACATATTGACAAGGATATAGAGAAAAGAGAATCCTCATGCACTGTTAGTGAGAATACAAATTGGTGCAGTTACTGTGGAAAAAAGAATGCTGTTTCCTCAAAAATTAAAACTAGACCTGCCATATAATTACCATGGTAATTTCACTTGTTGGTAATTATCTGGGGAAAAATAAAAAACAAAGCACCAACTCAAAAAGATACATATACTCCAATATTCATTGCAACATTATTACAATTTACATTTTAGGAATCAGTGAACTAAAATGTACTGGAAAGTAGGTGAATTTAATTCAGATGACTGTTATCTACTACTGTGGGGAAGAATCCCTTAGAAGAAATGAAGTAGCCATCATTGTCAAAAAAAGAGTACAAAATGCAGTACTTGGATGAAATCTCAAAAATGAAAAAATAATCTCTGTTCGCTTCCATGGCAAACCATTCAGTATCATGGTAATCCAAGTCTATGACCCGACCAGTAATGCTGAAAGAAGTTGAACAGTTCTATGAAGACTACAAGACCTTCTAGAACTAACACCCAAAAAAGATGTCCTTTTCATTATAGGGGACTGGAATGCAAAAGTAGGAAGTCAAGAAACACCTGGAGTAACAAGCAAATTTGGCTTTGAGTACAGAATGAAGCAGGGCAAAGGTTAATAGAGTTCTGCCAAGAAAATGCACTGGTCATAGCAAACATCCTCTTCAAATAAAACAAGAGAAAACTCTATACATGGACATCACCAGATTGTCAATACCGAAATCAGATGGATTATATTCTTTGCAGCCAAAGATGGAGAAGCTCTATACAGTTACCAAAAACAAGACAGGGAGCTGATTGTGGCTCAGATGATGAACTCCTTATTGACAAATTCAGACTGAAATTGAAGAAAGTAGGGAAAAACACTAGACGATTCAGGTATGACCTAAATCAAATCTATAATGATTATACAGTGGAAATGAGAAGTAGATTCAAGGGATTAGATCTGATAGAGGTTTGTGACATTGTACAAGAGACAAGGATCAAGACCATCCCCAAGAAAAAGAAATGAGAAAAAGTAAAATGGCTGTCTGAAGAGGCCTTACAAATAGCTATGAAAAGAAGAGAAGCAAAAGGCAAAGGAGAAAAGGAAAGATATACCCATTTGAATGCAGAGTTCCAAAGAATAGCAAGAAGAGATATAAAAAAAAAAAAAAAACCTTACTCAGTGATCAGTGCACAAAAATAGAGGAAAACAATAGAATGGGAAGGACTAGAGATCTCTTCAAGAAAATTCAAGATATCAAGGGAACATTTCATGCAAAGTGAGCTCGATACAGGACAGAAATGTTATGACCATAAAGAAGCAGAAGATATTAAGAAGAGGTGGCAAGAATACACAGAAGAACTATACAGAAAAGATGTTCATGACCCAGATAATCATGATGGTATGATCACTCAACTAGAGCCAGACATCCTGGAATGTGAAGTCAAGTGGGCCTTAGGAAGCATCACTATGAACAAAGCTAGTGGAGGTGATGGTATTCCAGTTGAGCTATTTCAAATCCTAAAAGATGATGCTGTGAAAGTGCTGCACTCAATATGCAGGTAAATTTGGAAAACTCAGCAGTGGCCACAGGAGTGGAAAAGGTCTGTTTCCATTCCAATCCCAAAGAAAGGCAATGCCAAAGAATGCTCAAACTATTTTCATCAAGAAGCTATTTTCATCAAATATTTTCGCATATTTGGACTCATTTCAAATGCTAGGAAAGTAATGCTCAAAATTCTCCAAGCCAGGCTTCAACAGTAAGTGAACCATGAACTTCCAGATGTTCAAGATGCTTTTAGAAAAGGGAGAGGAAACAAATAAAATTGCCAATATGTGCTGTATTATCAAAAAATAAAGAGAGTTACAGAAAAACATCTATTTCTGCTTTATTGACTATGCCAAAGCCTTTGACTATGTGGAAACCACAAACTGTGGAAAATTCTGAAAGAGATGGGAATACCAGACCAACTGACCTGCCTTTTGAGAAATCTGTATGCAGGTCAGGAAGTAACAGTTAGAACTGGACATGGAACAACAGATTAGTTCAAAATAGAGAAAGGAGTACATCAAGGCTGTATATTGCCACCCTGCTTTTTAAACTTATAGGCAGAGTACATCATGAGAAACGCTGGGCTGGATGAAGCACAGCTGGAATCAAGACTGCCAAGAGAAATATCAGTAACCTCAATATGCAGATGAGCCCACCCTTACGACAGAAAGCAAAGAAGAACTAAAGAGCTTCTTGATGAAAAGGAAAGAGGAGAGTGAAAAAGCTGGCTTAAAGCTCAGCATTCAGAAAACTAAAATCATGGCATCTGGTCCCATCACTTCTTGGTGACTAGATGGGGAAAGTGGAAACAGTGGCAGACTTTATTTTGGGGGTTCCAAAATCACTGCAGATGTTAACTGCAGCCACGAAATTAAAAAACGCTTACTCCTTGGAAGGAAAGTTATGACCAACCTAGCATATTAAAAAGCAGAGACATTACTTTGCCAAAAAAGTCTGTCTAGTCAAAGCTATAGTTTTTCCAGTAGTCATGTATGGATGTGAGAATCGTGTGTGGATGTGAGATAAAGAAAGCTGGGCATCGAAGAACTGATGCTTTTGAAACTGGTTTTGGAGAAGACTCTTGAGAGTCCCTTAGACTGCAAGGAGATCCAACCAGTTCATCCTAAAATAAATCAGTCCTGACTATTCATTGAAAGGACTGATGCTGAAGCTCAAACAAACTGCAATATTTTGGCCACCTGATGTTAAGAACTGACTCATTGGTAAAGACCCTGTTGCTGGGAAATATTGAAGGCCAGAGAAGGGGACAAAAGAAGATGAGTTGGTTGGATGGCATCACCGACTCAATGGACATAAGTTTGAGTAAGCTCCAGGAGTTGGTAATGGACAGGGAGGACTGGCATGCCATGTTCATGGGATCACAAAGAGTCAGACATGATCAAGCAACTGAAGTGAGCTGAATACACACACACACACACACACACACACACACACACACACACACACACACAGTTGATAGTCTTGTCTTTTCTTACAGCATGTTTGCCTCTGAAGAGTATTATGCTAAATGAAGTAAGTCAGACAGAGAAAGATATATACTGCATAATCTCACTTATATGTGGAATCTAAAAAAACAAAAGAATAAAACAAAATGAAGATACTGTGCTTGCTAGAGGGAGGGACATAGAGGGTTTGGGCAAAATAGGTAAAAATAAGATGAATATGTATAAACCTTCAGTTATACAATAAATAAGTCAAAGGGAGTTAATATACAGCATAAATAATATGATTAACAATATTCTAATAACTTTATATATGGACAAATATTTGCTAGATTTATTGTAGTGCTTTCATAATGCATTCAAATGTCAAATCATTAGGTAGCACACCTAAAACTAACATAATATTTTATGTCACTATATTTCAACAACAAAAAAGTCAATAAATAGAATATATTTTAAAAATTCTCAGAGTTACTTCTGAGAACTTCAGGGCTTTTGTATCTAGACTAGAACTAAAATACAAAATAACATATCCAATCAACATATCTAATAGATGGTAAAACTCAGGAAAAATACATCCTTGTATGGAAATCCATACAAAATAATAATAATGAAGTGTGAGACTTGCAACTCTTCAGTTAAACCCTTAGAAACCATTGTAAGGTGATTAATTGGCCTAATTTAAATATGGTTTTACCATGATGAGTGTGATATGAGGAAGGCTGATGGAGTAGTCAGATCATGCACGGCATTATCAATTAAGTTTGCCATCTTGAATGGGTGAGGTATGTGGTGCCTCAAAGCAATTACAATAGTAACATCAAAGATAATTTATCATAGATCACCATAGTAAATATAATAAATAATGAAAAAGTTTGAAAGACTGTAAGGATTACCATAATGTGATACAGAGACAAGAAGAGAGCAAATGCTATTAAAAAATTGGTGCTGATAGATTTGCTCTACACAGGATTGTTACAATCTTCAATTTGTTTTAAAAAACACACACACAGTATCTGCAAAGCCCAATAAAGTGAAGTGCATTAAAACCAGGTATGCCTGAATACTGGGAAGTCATTGCAACGTTGGTTCTAAAGGCAAAGAGATATGGGTTTGAATGCCATCTCCCCCTTACCTGACAATCAGGTTATTTTACATCTCTAGTTCCCTAAGTTATGAAATGAGCATAATATAGTACCTACTCCCTGATGTTATTACTATAATTTTCAAGGCCAAGATACAGCATAAATGTGATTAATGAAGTGCCTCACACATAGAATTCAACTGTATATTAAAATATAAATTACTTCTTTATAAATTACTTTCTCTGTGCTTCTGCTTTACACATATTACATTTGTCATGGTAACATTGATTTTTATAAGAATACAAATGATTGTACATTATCTAAATTTCATTTAATGATACTAAAGAGAGCATTAAATATACTTGTTACAAAGGCAATGAATTGAGCCTGGCAGAAATGAAAACAATTGAACTGTATCTCTTATAGCAAACCCTTTTTGTTATTACTGCTTTGACATCTGTATCCACATTTTCTAAAGTCCTCACTACATTTCAATCTTGTTATCCAGAAACCAGTATGCCTGGAAAAATTGTCTTGACCCTTCCCAACATTTAACATTTATCCTGGCATTTCTCCTGGAGCCTTAAGGCAGTCTCACCCTGACTCATAACCATGCCTACTGGGTCACAACACCAAATAAGAGGCTACATCCGCCCCAGGGCTTGACCCACATCTATTTGTATTCTTCTTGCTTGGTCCATCTTTCTTCTGCTAATCACATGCCCCAGTTTTTCCATACTACACTCTCCAAAACTAACCAATCCCTTCTATTTTTTATGCTTATCAGGTACTTCCCTTATCCCCTTTCTTGCTACTTCTCTTCCATGAGGAGTGGGTCCTCTTCCTTGCACCATACAAACCATCAGTACCATGAGTATTTTTCCTGCTCCTCAGTGCTAGTCTCATCCTATCAAAACTCCATTATTCTTTGAAGCTGATACTGTCCTAGTAGATCACCTTCATCCTTGCTGTCACTGTTACCACCTGCTGGCACACTTTCCCACATTCTTTGTGCAGCAGAAAATTTATCTTCTGTATTCCCATACAGAAATTCCCACCATCCATGGCTTTCTACATAGTTTCCACAAGGAGAAAACAGATACAGGCCAAATGAAGAAATTAATCAAAATATTTGAAAGATTTTTGTAAATTTATAGAAGTGAAGAAATTCTTAAAAGTGATAGATTTTTAGCCAGTCTCTTGAGAAAGAAAAATATTATCAAATTATAAAAGCTTTCTCTTTTTTGAGCAAAATCAAGTTATTTTATTTCATTATTAAAAATTATTTATTTCTGAAATTAACTTGATTATGTTCAAATTTGTTTTAATAGAAAATTAAAAGTTTTCTTTAAATATGAAAAGACAGCCTGGTCAAATTATAATATTCAAGTATAGAGTTTACACCACAAATCAGAGCTTAAGCTTCAGTAAAATAAATAAATAGAGATGTCTTATGCCTAACTTATATCTAATTTCTACAAAGGAAAATAACAGGTTTTAACAGAATAACAAACTTCTGTAATCTAGACTGAAGAAATAGAAAAACTCTCTTAGAGGAAGTGACCTGAGTTTGGAAAAGTTCCAGGAAGACCTGGAGAAATTATTCTAAGTAAAAACATTTGCAAAAGTCCTAAGATATAAGTTAGATGGACACTGAAGAGTAACCATTTGAGAGGGATGTGAGATTTAAGGAAGCAAGAAAGGTAATGCAGATTGCAGTTTTAAATCAGGTTGTTAGGAAATGTTTCAATAAGAAAGATCACTTTTAATAAATACTTAAAGGAGGCCAGGGAGTTAGTAACAGGGAAAATCAGGGGAAGACTATTCCAGGCAAGAGAAACAACAGAAATTGTGAGTTGAGAGAGGAGTCCATGTGCTTTAGTAAGAAAGAGGTTGGTCAGTATGTCTAGAAACAATGTACAGGGGAAAGAAGGAGATGAAGTTAGGGAGGTAATGGGAACTAGATCATACAAAGCCTATAGGCCATTTTAGGGACTTTATTTTTCTTTTTTTCTGAGTCAAATGAAAAGCTATTGGAGCATGGTGTATGATCTTTTTAATGTGTTGTTGGATTCTGATTGCTAGAATTTTGTTAAGGATTTTTGCGTCTATGTTCATCAGTGATATTGGTCTGTAGTTTTCTTTTTTTTGTGGGATCTTTGTCAGGTTTTGGAATTAGGGTGATGGTGGCCTCATAAAATGAGTTTGGAAGTTTGCCTTCCTCTGCAATTTTCTGGAACAGTTTGAGTAGGATAGGTGTTAGCTCTTCTCTAAATTTTTGGTAGAATTCAGCTGTGAAGCTGTCTGGGCCTGGGCTTTTGTTTGCTGGAAGATTTCTGATTACAGTTTCAATTTCCGTGCTTGTGATGGGTCTGTTAAGATTTTCTATTTCTTCCTGATCCAGTTTTGGAAAGTTGTACTTTTCTAAGAATTTGTCCATTTCTTCCATATTGTCCATTTTATTGCCATATAATTGCTGATAGTAGTCTCTTATGATCCTTTGTATTTCTGTGCTGTCTGTTGTGATCTCTCCATTTTCTTTTCTAATTTTATTGATTTGATTTTTTCTCCCTTTGTTTCTTGATGAGTCTGGCTAGTGGTTTGTCAATTTTATTTACCCTTTCAAAGAACCAGCTTTTGGCTTTGTTAATTGCAGAGGAGTGACATGACAGGATTTATGTTTAAAAAAAAAAAAAAAAAAAAAAACAGTTTGTTGCTGGGTTGAGAATGAACTGTAAGCAGAACCAGGAAGACCAATTAAAAAGCTATTATAATAATTCAGGTAAAAAACTGATGGTAGCATGTATTTGATATCAGTTCAGTTCAGTTCAGCCACTCAGTCATGTCCGACTCTGCAACCCCATGAATTGCAGCACGCCAGGCCTCCCTGTCCATCACCAAGTCCCGGAGTTCACCCAAACTCATGTCCATCGAGTCGGTGATGCCATCCAGCCATCTCATCCTCTGTCATCCCCTTCTCCTGCCCCCAATCCCTCCCAGCATCAGAGTCTTTTTCAATGAGTCAACTCTTCGCATGAGGTGACCAAAGTATTGGAGTTTCAAAAGAGATGATAAAAAAGTAAACAGATTTTAACACATGATTTTCTGACAGGCTAGATGTGTGTTATGAAGGAAAGGAAGAAGTTAATAATGACTTAAAGTTCAGTTTTTTATTTTATTTTTTTTCATTTCTCTAAGCCACTAAAAGAACAAGGTTGCCAGATGAAGGACAGTCTTGCAATTTACTGAGTTAGAGAAGACTTGGAAGAAGTTTATGGAAGAAGATCACTATTGGGCATGTCAAGTTTTATATGACTTGTAAATATCCCTTGGAGGTGCTGTGGTGGCTTTTAGACAAAGTGTCTAGAATAAGAAGATCAGGCTTGAGCTTTAAATTTGGGAGTTAACAGCAGACAGATGACATTCAAAAGGTGCTAGTCTGTGACATCCCCAAGTTAATGTACAAAGAGAGGAGGGACTGAACCTTGGGACACTTCAAAGAATGACTAGCAGAGGAAACTGAGCAAAAACAAGTTACTGAGAAAAAAAGAAATACAAAATGTGTTGCACTAGGAAAAAAGTGAAAAAAAATGTTTCAAGAGAGAAGGAATAACAACTATCCAGTTGCTTCAGACTGGTCAAGTAAGACTGAAAACCCATCATTGTATTCAACAACATGGAGAACCTGTTTGACCTTAAGGCAGTAATTTTGTTAACAGTGGGTGCAAAAACCTGAAATAAGTGAACTTTGGACAATGTAAGACAACACTTGTAGATAGAGTTGACAGAACTCTTTAATAAATATTCCTGTGAATAGAGACCTGAAAAGTGAGATGACAATAGATAAAGAGAAAAAAATGGATAAAAACAACAACTTTAATATCATCAAATAGAATGAACCAGGTAAAGGAGAGAAACTGATGGGGCAGGAGAGTTAAAAGAACATTGTCCTTAAACAGAAGGTTTGGATAGGCAATATGTGGAGGTGTCAATGTAAAGGAAAACAAGAAAGTCAGCACAAGAGTGAGGACACTGCACATGTGAAGGTAGGAGCTTAGGGAAGAGCACAAGCTCAATGTTCCCTAGAAAATGTTATAATTCCCCAAGAGCAGACACACTAGGAGTTCACCTCTTATACTGCCAAACCCTCCATATAATAGAACCTCAACAAATTATTCTTTAAGATGATCAAAGTGGTATATTCTATATATACTACATAAGAACACATACACTATATCTGTGTGTACATAGTTATTCATATCATTCTTCCCACAGCTTCAGCAAAGATAAATGTCAAAGATCAGATCAGATCAGTCTCTCAGTCGTGTCCGACTCTGCGACCCCATGAATCGCAGCAGGCCGGGCCTCCCTGTCCACCACCAACTCCCGGAGGTCACTAAGACTCACATCCATCGAGTCAGTGATGCCATCCAGCCATCTCATCCTCTGTTGTCCCCTTCTCCTCTTGCCCCCAATCCCTCCCAGCATTTGAGTCTTCTCCAATGAGTCAACTCTTCTCCTCATGTGGCCAAAGTACTGGAGTTTCAGCTTTAGCATCATTCTTTCCAAAGAAATCTCAGGGCTGATCTCCTTCAGAATGGACTGGTTGGATCTCCTTGCAGTCCAAGGGACTCTCAAGAGTCTTCTCCAACACCACAGTTCAAAAGCATCAGTTCTTCGGTGCTCAGCCTTCTTCACAGTCCAGCTCTCACATCCATACATGACCACTGGAAAAACCATAGCCTTGACTAGATGAACCTTTGTTGGCAAAGTAATGTCTCTGCTTTTGAATATGCTATCTAGGTTGGTCATAACTTTCCTTCCAAGGAGTAAGCGTCTTTTAATTTTATGGCTGCAGTCACCATCTGCAGTAATTTTGGAGCCCAGAAAAATAAAGTCTGACACTGTTTCCACTGTTTCCCCATCTATTTCCCATGAAGTGATGGGACCAGATGCCATGATCTTCGTTTTCTGAATGTTCAGCTTTAAGCCAACCTTTTCACTCTCCACTTTCACTTTCATCAAGAGGCTTTTGAGTTCCTCTTCACTTTCTGCCATAAGGGTGGTATCATCTGCATATCTGAGGTTATTGATATTTCTCCTAGCAATCTTGATTCCAGCTTGTGTTTTTTCCAGTCCAGCATTTCTCATGATGTACTCTGCATAGACGTTAAATAAGCAGGGTGACAATATACAGCCTTGACATACTCCTTTTCCTATTTGGAGCCAGTCTGTTGCTCCATGTCCAGTTCTAACTGTTGCTTCCTGACCTGCATATAGGCTTCTCAAGAGGCAGATCAGGTGGTCTGGTATTCCCATCTCTTTCAGAATTTTCCACAGTTTATTGGGATCCACACAGTCAAAGGCTTTGGCATAGTCAATAAAGCAGAAATAGATGTTTTTCTGGAACTCTCTTGCTTTTTCCATGATCCAGCGGATGTTGGCAATTTGATCTCTGGTTCCTCTGCCTTTTCTAAAACCAGCTTGAATGTCAGGAAGTTCACAGTTCACATATTGCTGAATCCTGGCTTGGAGAATTTTGAGCATTACTTTACTAGCGTGTGAGATGAGTGCAATTGTTCGGTAGTTTGAGCATTCTTTGGCATTGCCTTTCTTTGGGATTGGAATGAAAACTGGTAAGGTACGGAGCAAAAATGTCAAAACTGTTCTATATATGTTAAATCTTAAGCTCAAGTATAACAAAAACTGCAAAGAAAGAAGTGGCATAGATTTCTCTGTATGTACTCGTATTTAATAACCTACTTAATGCTTAAGTTTTCTCATCATACTAAGTCACTTTTACTTTGTGAAATAAACTTTGCAGAATAGACTCAGTACCCTGTCATACATAGTAATACTTCATACATTCTACATTCTCTTAAGATGGTCAAGACTGAACCAAAAGATTCATTTAATTTTTTTATTTTTTTAGCATTTGCCTGATCTCTCACCATTTGAAAACTGATTGGATAGCTTTCTAAATTCCTTGACCAATCAAGCAAGTAAATTAAATTAAAAATACTGACTCACTCTATTTGGGTAAAAAAAAAAAAAAAACACAAAAATCTACTAATTTCCCAAAAGAACAGGTTGCCTTCTCTTTCTGGCACTTTGGCAGATATATACCCTGATTGATTCTCCCACTGTTAATGACTGAAAATGAAAAATAAGTGATATTTTGAAACTTTTGATATATCAGTGAACTAGCAAGTAAGAAATACTCAAAATAACCAAAAAAAAAAAAAAAAGAAGTGAAAATACCTAATCTGAACTAGTGTACTTCAGTTTTGTTTTTATGAACACAGAGAATGGAACACAAAAGTTGCAGCCAAACCATAACACAGAGACTAACAGAAGACCACCCCATGTTATCAGAGGACCCCATGTAAACCCAGGATTCCAGGGAATGGAACTCTCGAAAAGACCATTCTTCCCGCTGCCAGGAACTTGCAAAATGATTGCTTTTCTTGAAGTTTATCACTGAATGGATAGGGATAAATGTCTCCCTTTATAATCTGAAACTTCAAACTAGTCTTTACTTGGTTTTACAGTCTGAGAACATGCCATGATGCTTGCATAACTCCAATCTGAGAATTTAATTATAAATGGCCCCACATTTGTAGTATTTCCAACTGCCAGAAATAAGTAAACACAAATCTGTAGAGAATTGCACTTTCCTCAATGATCTGAAAGAATTACCAGAGATAAAGTTGTAAGGACTATGATTATAGTCTAAAATGATCTAACTGACAAGAAATAAAACACTATGAGGAAGAGCCAGCAGAAATGCAAAACAATAAAATTAGATCTGAAAAAAGTTATAAATTTGAACTATCAAATAAGATTATAAAGTGTGTACATATTACATAATTGAAAATAACAAAAAAAAATTCCAAATGCAAAAAGATTAAGATTACGAGACTAAGTCAGAACAGTAGACTAAATACTCATTACCCTTCCAGTAGGAAACAATAAGATACTGCATAAAATATAACTTTCATGCACTCCAGATTTAGAAGAAGTAAGGAAAATTCCCAAGCAAAAGCACTTCAAAACATATATAATGTAAAACAATAGCAATGAGTATTATGTACACTAAAAAAAATGCAGAGTGCTCATGAAAACACCTGCCATGTATTGGAAGACTGATCTTTGAAACAGATTGAGTTGATGTAGTTTACATAATGGTGAATATGGACAATGGAAAGAAGCAAATAAGTTTAAGGACAGAAGGTTACTATTGTTGAATACAACAAACACTGAATTAAATAATTATCAATTTTAGTTTTTATATCTATCACAGATTAAGATCAGCTAAGAAAGGGCTCAAAATCAGAAAGAACAAAATATATATGAAAATAAAATTGAGATTGCTAATCAAACAATAATCATCAAATTTATATTTCAGACATAATATTTAACAACTATGTATAAGATATTTAGAAATAAAAAGTGAAATAAAAACAATGAGTAAGTAATAAGAGATTATTCCAAATATAATTATATTATACCAAATAATTAGGTATATTTTTAAAATAGAATTTTTAGAAAATAAAAATATATAGCTGTTAAATTTTCTTAATGTAATGAATGAGGTTGAAGAGAAACTAAAATAGCCACAGAACTGAGGGAATATCTCAAGGTGAAGAGAAAATAAAATAGCCACAGAACTGAGAGAATTACCCTGGATGCAATCTAGAGAGTCAGGAGATATAAAATATAAAAGAGAGATTAAGAGATATAGAAGACAGAGCAAAAGGTCTAACATGAAGCTACCTGAAGTCCCAGGAGGAAAGGATAGAGAAAAAAAAGAGAGAGAGAGAGAATAGACAATATGTAGAGAGAAAATGCGGGGAAGGCAATGGCACCCCACCCCAGTACTTTTGCCTGGAAAATCCCATGGACAGAGGATCCTGGTAGGCTCCAGTCCATGGGGTTGCTAAGAGTCGGACACGACTGAGCGACTTCACTTTCACTTTTCACTTTCATGCATTGGAGAAGGAAATGGCAACCCACTCCAGTATTCTTGCCTGGAGAATCCCAAGGACAGGGGAGCCTGGTGAGCTTCCATCTATGAGGTCGTACAGAGTCGGACACGACTGAAGCGACTTAGCAGCAGCAGCAGCAGAGAGAAAATGTCCTACAATATTCTAATACTGGAAGAAGAAATGAATTCATGATATAGGAAATACAGTTTAAAATGCGGAATAAGCAAAGAGAAGACAACACCTAGAAACATGATGCTGAGACTGTGGAAAACCAAAACAAAGAGAAAATTCTAAAAGAATTGAAAAATATAAGACAGTACAGCTAAAATGAAAAGACAATTAGCCCAATACCATATTTCTTAATACCAACAATGGAAAATTTTAAAAAGAAAAATTATATATTCAAATTTTTGACAAAAAATAGCTATCTAGTGCCACTTTTGCACCCAGAAAACCATTATTATTTTTCAAGGAAGAGAGAAAATAAATTCAGCAGTTAATTACAAAAAACACAAGGTGTTTTTAACCAACACTCATTGCTAAAATAATTCATTGTAAAATGAAATTACTCCACAAAATATATATGAGAAGAAATGGCAAGCAAAGAAGTTTATAAACTTGAAGGAGTAATAAGTAAGAAGGAATGGTTACCAAAAAAAAAAAATATATATATATATATATATATATATATATATATATATATATATATATATACTTGGGGGGAAGGCAATGGCACCCCACCCCAGTAATTTTGCCTGGAAAATCCCATGGATGGAGGATCCTGGTAGGCTCCAGTCCATGGGGTCGCTCAGAGTCGGACACGACTGAGCGACTTCACTTTCACTTTTCACTTTCATGCACTGGAGAAGGAAATGGCAAGCCACTCCAGTGTTCTTGCCTGGAGAATCTCAGGGACAGGGGAGTCTGGTGGGCGTCCATCTCTGGGGTCGCACAGAGTTGGACACGACTGAAGCGACCTAGCAGCAGCATGCAAACCTCAAACACACACAAAAATGTACTATAACTATTATTAATAAGATGGGGTCATTAAAATGTTTTAGGCCCTTATATTATTCAGAGAAGGAGCTAAAATACTAATCTTTGAATTCGTTTGGTAAGTATGCACCAAAGCATTTTTATGTTAACCACTAAAAAATGGTAACAGGGACGTATAATCCTCATACCTTTAAAGTGAGGAGAGATGGAATAGGAAAACAAACAAACAAGAATGACCACAAACAAGAATGACCATGATTTTAATCAAGGACAAAACTTAAAAAAAAAAAAAAAAAAAACACAGAAAGAAAAGAGAAAAAAGAATGTATGGACACCAGCATTTGCTATTGGCAAGCGGGGGCTGGGCTAGGAGGAGCGGCGAGGCCTGCATTGCTTTGAGAAAGGATTTGGCCTGGCTATCTCGGGCGCTATCTGAGCGAAATAACCAGACTGTCGGTTATCTACTGCATCAAAAGCCAGCCCTAACTTAAGACACCACCAGGACTACCTACGGAACAAAGGGCTGCACAGAGTTGGCTGGCTGCAGGCCGTCCCACTCCGGTGACAGGCAGCCAGGGCCAGAGGCGGGCAATTACAGCCCTAGAGAGACACTTTCTACGGAACTGTGAGTAGGTTTCTGTGCTGACTCACGCTTCTTGGGGCTCTGGATGGTCAACATCTGCCTGAGAAAGTGCGCTGTGTGTATACCCAGAAAACTGAGCGGCGGAGAGGCGATAAGTCGCAGCACCTGCGCTCACTGAACATTTCATCACCTGCGCTACTCGGATCTGGGAAGGGCATAAAACGCAGACTCAACCAAGTCTGTGCTTCTGAGGATTATCTGAGTGCCTGAACCTGGCCGGTTTAGATTTGGGTGTTCATCTCTGCCCCCTCTGTAACAAGGCAGAGATCAGATATTGAAAAGACCTGTAAACCGCCTCAATAAACAGAATTCAACAAACTACCAGAATATAGTAAGGACACTCTAAATTTGGCAATTTTAACAAAATGAAGAGACAAAAGAATACCCAGCAGCTAAAGGAACAGGATAGATCTCCACCAAACCAAACCAAAGAGGAAGAGATAGGGAATCTACCTGATAAAGAATTCCGAATAATGATAGCGAAATTAATTCAAAATCTCGAAATCAAAATAGAATCACAGTTAAAGAGTCTGGAGACAAGGATTGAGAAGATGCAAGAAAGGTTTAACAAGGACCTAGAAGAAATAAAAAAGAGTCAACACATAATGAATAATGCAATAAATGAGATCCAAAACACCCTGGAGGCAACAAATAGTAGAATAACAGAGGCAGAAGATAGGATTAGTGAACTAGAAGATAGAATCCTAGAAATAAATGAATCAGACGAGAAAAAAGAAAAACGTATCAAAAGAAATGAAGAAATGAGGACAATTTCAGAAACCTCCAGGATAACATCAAACGCTACAACATTTGAATCATAGGAGTTCCAGAAGAAGAAGATAAAAAGAAAGATCATGAGGAAATACTTGAGGAGATAATAGTTGAAAAGTTCCCTAAAATGGAGAAGGAAATAACCACTCAAGTTCAAGAAATCCAGAGAGTCCCTAACAGGATAAACCCAAGGCGAAACACCCCAAGACACATATTAGTCAAATTAACAAAGATTAAATATAAAGAACAAATATTAAAAGCAGCAAGGGAAAAACATCAAATAACTCACAAGGGAATTCCCATAAGGATAACAGCTGATCTTTCAATAGAAACTCTCCAAGCCAGGAGGGAATGGCAAGACGTAATTAAAGTGATGAAGGAAAATAACTTACAGCCTAGATTATTGTATCCAGCAAGGATCTCATTCAAATATGAAGGAGAAATCAAAAGCTTCACAGATAAGCAAAAGTTGAGAGAATTTTGCATCACTAAACCATTTCTCCAACAAAAACTAAAGGACATTCTCTAGAGCAATACAATAATAGTGGGAGACTTTAACGCCCCACTCATATAATCTGGCTGTAATAGACAAAGTAAAGAGGAAAACATATTTACTTATGAGCCTCAAAAAATTCAGTTCACTCAGGAGAGTTTAAAAAAAAAAAAAAAAAGACTTATTTGCTCACTCTGTAGAGGTTTATTGACTATTTTGTGGGTTTGGTACCACTTTGGGTAGTAGGGAGGAAGAGGTGACAAATGTGATCCTGTCCTAAATAATATATTGTGGTAAAGATAGATTTACCAATACAAAATACCAAGATGTGCCTAAAGATGAGAGGACACCCAAACTGGACTTTTTGTTTTCTGAACTTTTCATTTTGAGAACAAACCTCCTAATATAAGATGAACTCACCATGATTTTTTTAAGTGTTCTTTGTGATTAAAAACAGAAAGCCATTGGTTAAGAAATTACATATACTCCTCCCCACCATCACTCCCCTTCTTTCTTCCCATTTCCCTCCCACCCTCATTGATCCTTTCCTTTGTCCATTTTCCCCTGCAAAAATAATAAAAAAAAAAAAAAGAAAACAGAAAAAAAAAAAATTCAAATAAATGACTACTCACAGGAAGTACAAATGAGTTAAAGTTTTCATTTAAGAGAAACATGAAAAAAATTAATTTTAATTTTTAAAAATCCTTATGTTGTTTAAGGGTCTTCCCTGGTAGCTCAGATGGTAAAGAATCTGCCTACAATGTGGGAGACCCAGGTTCAATTGTCGGGTTGGGACAATACCCTGGAGAAGGGAACAGCTACCCACTAGAGTATTCTTTCCTGGGGAATTCCATGGACAGAGGAGCCTGGCAGACTACAGTCCATAGTATTGCAAAGTGTCATTTGTATACTATTTAAGAGAACTACCAAGAATATAAAGACAAAAACCAGAAGTTTAAAGGTGGAAAAAGATACTAGACAACACTAAACAAAGAACACATTGATGTAATCTTGTCAGACAAGATAGATTTAAAGAAAAGTGCTATGGATCAAACAAATTATTACATGAAAGTAAATTATTCAATTCACAAGATATAACATTATATATAACAAAAAACTTCTTTCATTAAAAACATTTCAACTTTTGTAAATAAATTAATAAACTGCGGTGACTTGTAGAATAAATCTATTATCAAAGTGAGATACTTCAACATAACTCTCTCAATTGAAAAAAACAATAAAAATAAGTGAACATATAGAATATCTGAGCACCACAATTAGCAATTTTGATTTATTGCCACGAGTTCTTGTTCCTATACCCATCAGCTAGAATGTACACATATTTATAAATGGACCTGAATATCTACAAAAAATGACCTCTTCTTAAGCGACTTAAAGCAAGTATCAAAGAATCAGTACCTGATTGTCTACTCAGAAACATATTAGAAGTTAACTTAAACAATTAAAATCTGTCTCTGTTGGAATTCAATGCAGAGTTTTAAATAATCTAGGCATCAAGAGAAAACAAAATTTGAATGTTTAAGAATTGAACAAAAAATGAAGATATGACATTTGAAACTTAAATCCAAATAAATTTGCATTTTCTCATAACTGAGACATTTGCAGCCTTAAATGTGTACATTTAAAATATGAAACAGAGGTTCATGACATTGTACAGGAGACAGGATCAAGACAATCCCCAAGAAAAAGAAATGCAAAAAAGCAAAATGACTGTCTGAGGAGACCTTACAAAATGCTGTGAAAAGAGGAGAAGTGAAAAGCAAAGGAGAAAAGGAAAGATACACCCCCTTTGAATGCAGAGTTCCAAAGAGCATCAAGAACAGATAAGAAAGCCTTCCTCAGTGATCAGTGTAAAGAAATAGAGGAAAACAATAGAATGGGAAAGACTAGAGATCTCTTCAAGAAAATTAGAGATACTAAGGGAACATTTCATGCAAAGATGGGCACAATAAAGGACAGAAATGGTATGGACCTAACAGAAGCAGAAGATATTAAGAAGAGATGGTAAGAATACACAGAAGAACTGTACAAAAGAGATGTTCATGACCCAGATAATCATGATGGTGTGATCACTCATCTAGAGCCAGATATCTTAGAATGTGAAGTCAAGTGGGCCTTAGGAAGCATCACTATGAACAAACCTAGTGGAGGTGATGGAATTCCAGTTGAGCTATTTCAAATCCTGAAAGATGATGCTGTGAAAGTGCTGCACTCAATATGCCAGCAAATTTGGGAAACTCAGCAGTGGCCACAGGTCTGGAAAAGGTCAGTTTTCATTCCAATCCCTAAGAAAGACAATGCCAAAGAATGCTCAAACTACCGCACAATTGCATTCATCTCACACGCTAGTAAAATAATGCTCAAAATTCTCCAAGCTTCAGCAATATGTTAACCGTGAGCTTCCTGATTTTCAAGCTGATTTTAGAAAAGGCAGAGGAACCAGAGATCAAGTTGCCAACATCCGCTCGATCATGGAAAAAGCAAGAGAGTTCCAGAAAAAACATCTATTTCTGCTTTATTGACTATGCCAAAGCCTATGATGTGTGGATCCCAATAAACTGTGGAAAATTCTGAAAGAGATGGGAATACCAGACCACCTGATCTGCCTCTTGAGAAGCCTATATGCAGGTCAGGAAGCAACAGTTAGAACTGGACATGGAGCAACAGACTGGCTCCAAATAGGAAAAGGAGTACATCAAGGCTGTATATTGTCACCCTGTTTATTTAACTTATATGCAGAGTACATCATGAGAAATGCTGGACTGGAAAAAACACAAGCTGGAATTAAGATTGCTGGGAGAAATATAAATAACCTCAGATATGCAGATGACACCACCCTTATGACAGAGAGTGAAGAGGAACTCAAAAGCCTCTTGATGAAAGTGAAAGTGGAGAGTGAAAAAGTTGGCTTAAAGCTCAACATTCAGAAAATGAAGATCATGGCATCTGGTCCCATCACTTCATGGGAAATATATGACGAAACAGTGGAAACAGTGTCAGACTTTATTTTTTTGGGCTCCAAAATCACTGCAGATGGTGATTGCAGCCATGAAATTAAAAGATGCTTACTCCTCTGAAGGAAAGTTATGACCAACGTAGATAGCATATTCAAAAGCAGAGACATTACTTTGCCAACAAAGGTCTGTCTGGTCAAGGCTATAGTTTTTCCAGTAGTCACGTATGCATGTGAGAGTTGGACCATAAAGAAAGCTGAGTGCCGAAGAATTGATGCTTTTGAGCTGTGGTGTTGGAGAAGACTCTTGAGAGTCTCAGATTGCAAAGAGATGCAACTAGTCTATCCTAAAGGAGATCAGTCCTGGGTGTTCATTGGAAGGACTGATTTTGAAGCTGAACTGTAATACTTTTGCCACCTGATATGAAGAGCCAACTCATTTGAAAAGACCCTGATGCTGGGAAAGATTGAAGGCAGGAGGAGAAGGGGACAACAGAGGATGAGATGGTTGGATGTCATCACCGACTCAATGGACATGGGTTTGGGTGGACTCTGGGAATTGGTGATGGTCAGGGAGGCCTGGAGTGCTGCGGTTCATGGGGTTGCAAAGAGTTGGACACGACTGAGCAACTGAACTGAAGTGAAAACATGAAATGTATACTAGAATAGGAGATAAAATAAGTTTAGGTGCTCAGACTATTGGTAAAGGATAATTTATGCCAAAATTTAATGAAGAAATAACAAAGGATGTTACAGATTCTATTAATTTTGTGCTTTACACAAACAACATGTAGGACATATTACATCAAAAAAGAAGTAAGTCAAGAATCAGGCAAATCTCAATTGAAACTAACAATAAATTCATCCATAATGGTAAAGGAATGTGGCTATTAAAAAAAGAAAAGAAAAAACAAGATTAATTTTACAAAGTATCGGAACTTACCTGAGTAAATTTTTGCTGGAAAGGAGTATTTATCATACTTAATAGTGTAAAGAATATTAAAGGATTACTTTTAAAATAATCCTGTAGTTTTCAGCTTCTGGAAATAACTAAATCTAAAAACCAAACTTCCTGCCAATAACAACCATAAATTCTGTGCAAAATATATTTTAAAAAACACTGCCTGGAGGTACCATAGAGTGAAGGAAGCAGGCAGATAAATGGGGAGGGGAGGTGGTCAATATGTAAGTGGAAAAATCAGCATAAAGAAGTTTCCATTTGCCTTAGAGCAGACTTTCATCAGTTCCATCAGTTTAAACGGAAACAAAACAAACAAGAAAAAACACTGTTTTTATGACATGATAAACCAAGAATGGATGCCTACAGCATACTGTATAGGGTGCTCAAGGATGGAGGAATTCACTATCTATTTAAGATATGTAGATAAAATAATCATATAAAAACAGCAATTATTCAAGACTTAATTTTGAAGACCTTAAGCATTACAAAAGTATATGAAATTAAATCTGGCACTGTTTCTGCCCTCAAGCATTTTATGGCTATATAATTAACAGATTAATCAATCCTATCAATTAATCAGTCCTATCAACTAGGTACAAATAAAATTCTGTTAACTTTCATGAGAAGGGATCAAGCAAAACTTTAAAGAGAAGGGTCTTAAAGAAAAAGAACCTTTGGATTTTGCAGAGAAGAAAGGAAGGACATTGTAAAAGGAAGGATCAGTACCCACAAAATTGAAGTGACAAAAGTCAACTAAGATGGAAATCATAAATAGTGGAAGAGGATAGCTAGAGTTGAGGATAAGTAGAAACAACTAGCAGGGAAATGTTTTGACTAGGTGGTCAGAGACCACAACATTAAGAGCTCTTAATGCCAACAACAACAAAATGACCATGATGCCTTTATCTTTCGAAAACTTATCATGCTAAAAATATTAAGCTAGAAGCAAATCTTTAATTAATACTTTTAAAAGAAACTCTAAATCTCTAAGTATAAAAAAGCAAAAAAAGTAGCTATGATTTAAGTAAGAATGTAAACAAAAAACCAGCCATAATGCTGTAAGACTAGACTGCATGAAATATATAATTAGCAATAAGTAAGGCTAGGAAGAAAGAGCTATATAAATAAACTATAAAATGAAAGAAAGATAATAAATAGGAGGTATGAACTAGAGGGCACACACCTCTTCCAGAATATTTACCAGAAATATCAGATAAAAGAGAAATACTGTTCACTTAACTCTGAGTGCAAAAGAGCTGGGAAATGTATGATAGGGTTGTTTAACACATGCTATATATGTGTGTGTGTGTGTGTGTGTGTGTGTGTGTGTGTGTGTGTGTGTATAACAAATGAGTTTTGGAGAGAAAAACAAAGCAAGACAATATTTCTTTCCAGTGTATATTCCAGTGTACCAGGAAATAAATTATTCCTCAGTAAATTATCAAATAATTTTGGGAAAAAATTCTCTCTTGGGAGGCTCACAAGAGTGTGTTCTACTTAAGTCAACTAAATGCCCTAAATAACTGACCCTGGTTTTCTTTCTGGGTTTGGCACAGGTCTGGTTCATAAACTGAAAACACTATTGTAATGTTATTTGTGTGTGTGTGCGTGTTAGGGGCTTGCTGCTCAGTCTCTTTTCTGTTTTCTCTACTTTGGGAAGGATATCTCTTTTATAAAACAATTCTGGCAGTATTATTTGTACACATACACACTACTCATATACACACACTCCATATTCCCCTAGGAGTGCTGCTCCTGAACAGGACAGGAATGACAAGAGCATACAATGACTGATAAACACTGCCTAACAGGATTACCTCTCAAGAAATTGAGGACAATCTAATGAAGCTTCTTGTTAAACACAGTCCAGGCACCGACATGGTGGCACAATGCCCAGTTACTCCATGACCAGAAAACATCAATTCTGAAGGCTCCAGGGAAGAGGAGAATCTGATTAGCAAGCTCAACTGATTTTCTCTCCTTATATCAAATACCTCTTTTCAGCATGGGCATTTTGAAACTTCAGGGAAGCCATTAGAAGATAACAAGTATAAATAAGAAAAGAAACTGATATTATCTTTTTCTCAAGACTAACCCAAACAGGAATAAACAAATACACATAATCCCATAAACACAAGACATGTAGTCTGTGAATCTATAAATTACTCAAAGATCTCCATCTAGAGAAAACCATGTTATGGATCTTTATGTTACTCTGCCATTTAGTTCTAAAATAAAAGATTGTCTTTTTTTTTTTTCCTTAATTTTTGAAATACCATCTTAGTTTGCAAAACTTAAGTGCTACCACTTTTATTAAGCCACTCTAAAATTCTATGCTGAGACAGAATGGACCATGCTTCCCTGCTGTGCCCTGTGTAGATTGTATTCCTATTGGCAAACTTTCTTAATGCCAATTGCCTATCTGCCTCCTTGGATATTTGAATGTTATCCACACTTTGACAACATGAAACAAATAAATGCTATAGAAAGCTATAGATATTGTGATACAAAATATAACACTACATCAATCTTTTTTACTTGCTTTGTCCATCTATCAGGAATTTGCCAGTGCTGAGAAATTCAAAGTGCATTCAACAAACACTTATAGAGTGCCCACAGGTCAGACAGATTTCCAGACACAACGCTAATGATAGCAACTTGCCCATGAATAAAATACAATTTCTAGCCTAAATGAGTTTAAAAGCCAATGGCAGGTATTAAGACAGAGAGGCAGCACCATAAACTTAGGAATTAAAAAAAAATGTATTAGAGTATTGTTGATTTACAATATTGGTTTAGTTTCAGGTGTACATATACACCTAGAACTTAATTAGCTATATAAACACATATATCCATTCTTTTTTAGAATCTTTTCCGATATAGGCCATTACAGGATATTGAGTAGAATTCCCTGTGCTATATAGAAGGTTCTTATTAGTTACCTATTTTATATAAAATAGTGTGTAATGTCAATCCCAGTCTCCCAATTTATCCCTTCCTCCACATCACCGCCGGTAATATAAGTTTGTTTTCTATATCTGTGACTCTATGTGACTCTAGTTCTGTTTTGTCAGTTCAGTTCAGTTCAGTTGCTCAGTCATGTCTGACTCTTTGAGACCCCATGGATGTAGCACACCAGGCTTCCCTGTCCATTACCAACTCCCGGAGCTTACTCAAACTCATGTTTATTGAGTCAGTGATGCCATTCAACCGTCTCATCCTCTGTTGTCCCTCCTCCTCCGGCCTTCAATCTTTCCCAACATCAGGGTCTTTTCAAATGAGTCAGTTCTTTGAATCAGGTGGCCAAAGTATTGGAGCTTCAGCTTCAGCATCAGTCCTTTCAATGAATATTCAGGACTGATTTCCTTTAGGATGGACTGGTTGGATCTCCTTACAGTCCAAGAGACTCTCAAGAGTCTCTCCAACACCACAGTTCAAAAGCATCAATTCTTCGGCACTCAGCTTACTTTATAGTCCATCTCTCACATCCATACATGACTACTTGAAAAACCATAGCTTTGACTAGAGGGACCTTTGTTGGCCAAGGAATGTCTCTTCTTTTTAATATGCTGTCTATGTTGATCATAGGTGTTTTGTATATCTGTTTTGTAGATAAGTTCATTTGTACCCTTTTTAAAATATAGTTATATACCCTTATATTTATAAGAGATGTAATGTGATATTTTTCTTTCTATATCTGACTTCACTCAGTATGACATTTTCTATGTCCATTCATGTTGCTGCAAATGGCATTATTGCACTCTTTTAACAGCTGAGCAATATTCCATTATATATATGTACTATACCTTTATCCATTCTTCTGTTGATAGGCATCTAAATTGCTTCCATGTCCTGACTATTGTAAATAGTGCTACAGTGAACAATGGGGTGCATGTATCTTTTCAAATGATGGTTTTCTCCAAATGCATTCCTAGGAGTTGGATTGCTAGATCATATGATGGCTTGTAGCTCAGTTGGTAAAGAATCTGCCTGCAGTGCAAGAGACCCAGGTTCAATCCCTGGGTTGGGAAGATCCCTGGAGAAGCAAATGGCAACCTACTCCAGTATCCGTGCCTAGAAAATCTCATGAACAGAGGAGTCTGGTGGGCTGCAGTTAATGGGGTCGCAGAGAGTCGAGCATGACTGACCGACTAACACTCTAAGGAATCACCACACTGTTCTCCATAGTGACTGTACCAATTTACATTCCTACCAACAGTGTAGGAGAGTTCCCTTTTTTCCACATGCTCTCCAGTGTTTATGTTTGTAGATTTTTTGATAATAACCATTCTGACCAGTGTGAGGTGATAGTTTGATTTGTATTTCTCTAATAATCAGTGATGTTGAGCAACTTTTCAAGAGCTCTTTAGCCAGCTGTATGTCTTCTTTGGGAAAATGTCTACATAGATCTTCTGCTCATCACTTCTCAGACTTTGGCTAGGATCAAGTATAGATCTTCTGCCCATTTTTTGACTTGTTTTTTATATTAAGCTGCATAAACTGTGTGAATATTTAAGGGATTAATCTCTTTTTGGTTGATTCACTTGCAAATATTTTCTTCCATTATGTAAGCTGTTGTTTCATTTTTTTATGGTTTGCTTTGCTATGCAAAAGCTTTTAAGTTTAATTAGATCTCATTTGTTCATTTCTGTTTTTATTTTCATTATTTGAAGAGTTGGATCGAAAAAGATCTTGCTGTGATTTATGTCAAAGAGTGTTCTGCCTGTTTTTCTCTAAGAGTTTTATAGTAACAGGCCTTACATTTAGATCTTTAATCCATTTGGGGTTTATTTTTGTGTGTGGTGTTAGGGAGTATTCTAATTTCATTCTTTCACATGTAGCTGTCCAGTTTTGCCAGCACAACTTATTGAAGAGATTGTATTTTCTCCATTGTATATTCTTGCCTCTTTTCTCATATAGGTAATCATAGGTGTGTGGGTTTATCTCTAGACTTTCTATCCTGTTCCATTGATCTATATGTTTGTTTTTTGTGTGAGTACCATACTTGTGTGATGACTACAATTTTGTAATATAGTCTGAAGTCCAGGAGCCTGATTTCTCCAGTTTCATTTTTCTTTCTCAAGATTGTTTTCACTATTCATTATTTGCTGTGTTTCCATACAAATTGGAAAAAAAAAATTTGTTCTAATTAAGGAATTTTTAACTCTTTAGTTTATTGATATTTTCCCAGAACCTAGAATACTATCTGGCACATACTAGGTCTATGAATGAGTGATCTGATTGAATGAATGAGTGATCTGATTGAATGAATGAAGAGACTATGGAAGTGCCTTGGAGTGGGAGTACTGAACCGTTCACTACCGCAGTACCTTTAGAATGGCATTCTGCCTGCTAGACTGGCTTACCTATGTCTACCTAAAACTATGGTCTCCTCACTTTGCCAAATATCCTAACAGTCAAGATTTTCACACACCTACCCTATAAGAACTGTACTGAGTTTGAATCTGTGGGCAAGAGGTTCTATGTCAAATGATGACTTCCTTAAGAATAATTGATCATAAAGTTATTGATTGAATTTGATAAAATTCAGTGACCTCCGAGAGCTGGTGATGGATAGGAAGGCCTGGCGTGCTGCAGTTCATGGGGTCACAAAGAGCCCGACACAACTGAGCGACTGATCTGATCTGATCTGAAAGTGTACTTATTTATAGTATAATAATAGTAATATGGAATAAAATACATATAAAGAATCATCCATAGTAAAAATAACAATTACATTTATTTTGAAAGCTTTGGAAAAATCTCATGTCTTTGGGGATATGGTGCCTTTACTCTGCTCTAGGTTGGCAGTCACAAAATTAAATCATGAGAACTTGCTTGGTAAGAGGGTAAAAGTAAGATTATATGGAAAAGTTCAACTATTTTGCACATATTCATTTATAAAAATGCAATAAGTCTTGAAAATACCTGGCAGAAGTCTTCACAAGCATTATCACTACAAAATCACGCATAAATAAATAATCAGATGAGGAACAACCTACCAGCTAAATCTAGTTTAACTTAAGAAAAGTTTGAAAGGAATTTAAAAAGAGAATAAGATCACAAGATCCATGTAGTTTGAAATAAAAACAATTCTAGCAGCTAACATGGAGAAGGCAATGGCACCCCACTCCAATACTCTTGCCTGGAAAATCCCATGGATGGAGGAGCCTGGTAGGCTGCAGTCCATGGGGTCGCTATGAGTCAGACACGACTGAGCGATTTCACTTTCACTTTTCACTTTCATGTACTGGAAAAGGAAATGGCAACCCACTCCAGTATTCTTGCCTGGAGAATCCCAGGGACGGGGAAGCCTGGCGGGCTGCCATCTATGGGGTTGCACAGAGTAGGACACGACTGAAGCGACTTAGCAGGAGCAGCAGGAGCAGCAGCTAACAATTCTAAAAGCTTATGAAAACTTCCTAGGTGCTACATATGCTGGTCACTCTACTCGTTTGGTTGAAGCCACTACACATTTGTTGTTTTGCAGAATTGTGCTTCAATTGTCTAACAGGTTTGCATGACTATGTGAAAGGTATTTTCCATTGCAGGATTGCAGAACTCAAGATTTGAGAAAGTTATTTGGAAATTGTGGCCATTTTCAAAAATCTTAGGCCTATGTTTTGTTCTCTATCACTATCTAAGAATTGCAAAGCTCATTCCAAGTAGTTTAAAGCTAAAATATATCTCTGAAATTTATCTACACACACTTCTCATTAAAAATTATATTTTATAAAGTAACTTATATTTTATGTACATTTATATGTTTATATTTTTAGTGGAAAATTTCATCATGCAGTATGAATATGTTTGCCATTTAAATTTTAAAAATAAGAAACATACTGGTATTTATATTACCTCTTTATCCTATTCATCTTCTGTAAGAACAAGTATTAAATGAATACAGTATTAATAATAATCATTATACATTAAACCATTTTAAGGAATAGCAGAATTTGTTTTTCATAAAACTATCAGAATTAGTGGAATCAAATGACATATCAATATATTCAGGCTGTAGTTTAGTCTCACAGTATCACAGAATATAAATATATTTATATACATTTATAAATGCATTGGACTTTCCTGGTAGCTCAGCTGATAAGGAATCTGCCTGCAATGTAGGAGACCATGGTTCAATTCCTGGGTCGGGAAGATACTTTGGAGAAGGGAGAGGCTACCCACTCTAGTATTCTTGGACTGTCCTGGTAGCGCAGATGGTAAAGAATCTGCCTGCAGTGCAGGAGACCTGGGCTTGATCCCTGGGTTGGAAAGATGCCCTGGAGGAGGGCATGGCAACCCACTCCAGTATTCTTGCCTGGAGAATCCACATGGACAGAGGAGCCTGGCAGGCTACACTCCATGGGGTTGTGGAGTCGGACACAACTGAGCAACTAAGCACAGCACAGCACATAAATGCATTATCAACAGCAAATTAGACATATTGATTCACTATTTATGTAAAAATCAGTTCAGTTCAGTTCAGTCACTCAGGTGTGTCTGATTCTTACAACTCTATGAAGTGTAGCATGTCAGGCCTCCCTGTCCATCACCAACTCCCAGAGTTCACTCAAACTCATGTCCATCAAGTTGGTGATGCCATCCAGCCACCTCATCCTCTGTCGTCCCCTTCTCCTCCTGTCCCCTATCCCTCCCAGCATCAAAGTCTTTTCCAATGCCACAGTTCAAAACATCGATTCCTTGGCACTCAGCTTTCTTCACGGTCCAACTCTCTCATCCATACATGACTACTGGAAAAACCATAGCCTTGTACTTCATAACAAAATAGCAAAAGCCAACAGTCTGTGGCTTAAAACAAGTATTTGTTACTGCTTAAATGTCTGAGGATTGTTTGAAGGTCAGTTGATGGAGCTGACCTTTGTGGGGTTCCTCTGATTTTGGCTGGCTCACTCCCATGTCTGCAAGATATCTGATTGTCTCATAGAAGCAAGCCCCACAGGGTAGCTCTGCTCTACACTGCAAGTATGTAGTTATCTGCTCCTTGTGTCTGTGCTTCAATTATCTTCTCTGGAGAACCCAGCTAGCCCAGGTGCTACTGCTCCTAGGAAAGCACAAAAGGGAAGAAGGAAAGATACAAGTCCTCTTGAGATCTAAGCTCAAACATGACTCCATGATGTTTCTCAATCTATTGACCAGAGTAAGTCATGTAACTGGACCAAAAGTGAAAGCATGAGGAAATAATTTCCTCATCTTTAGTAAGATGAACTACAAGGTCACATGGCAAGAGATGTGGATACAGGAATGTGCAAGGCCAATGATGCATTCACCCATCCATACTGGATATATTATTCAATACAATTCAAAATTCTTCACTGTTCAACACTACAGCTCAAAACAAAAGAGTTATTCATTCACTCAATAAATTTACTAATATATTTGCCACCTACTCTGGGCCACACCCAACTCTAGGTCCTGGAGATACAATAAGAAATTAAACAGACAAAACTTCACATTCTTGGTGGGTACAGAATGGGAGAAATGGATGAACTGCTCTTTTTTTTTGTTTTAGCTTAATGAATAATTTTTTAAAAATCAGGTAGATAGCCCGTGCTTCATCTTGCAGGTTACAGTTGAAATCTCCTTTGTGTTCTATGCAACACTGAATACTCCACATTTAATGCACATCTCTTGATTTTTAGCAGCTACAACCCTAATCCAAAATGAAACAAAAATGAAACTTCACACTGTCATAAAACTTACATTCTAATTAAGGAAAGGGAAGAAGAGAACCTAGAGCTAGGGAAAAAAAAATGGCTTGGGGTATGAGTAGTAGGAAAGAACAAATGATATCAATCAATCAAACAACTCAGGGCATGAAACTTAAAATCCCTTAGCTATGTTAGAGTGTTATTACACTACTCCCTTTGGATCAATGATTCTGGGACCAATTCTTAGCTCTACAGATCAATACCTGTATGATCTTGGTCAAGTTATTATTCACTCCAGGACTGAGCTTTTGTAAATAAATAATAAATGTATTTTTGTAAACAAATAGGTGTAAACAAATGCATTGTAAACAAATGCCACCTTGCAACTATGTGGTCACAATCACATTATGTGGGATGTGAGAAATAGTGGCAAAGTAATTTACCATGGCTGGGAGCTTTGGGGTTTTGGAGTAACTTTGCTTCTGCAACCAACTCAGCGGGTGATACAGAGAAATCAATCCTTCTGTAGTTCAATTATCAGTCTGTAAATTGGGAGTGTTCCCAGAGTGAAACACAGACACTAAACACAGATAATAGAACTCAACCATTACACATAGTCCAGTAACCCCTTATCACCACTGTGATAAGTCGCTTCAGTCTTGTCTGACTTTTTGCAACTCCATGGACCATAGACTGCAGGCTCCTCAGTCTATGGGATTTCCCAGGCAAGAATACTGGATTGGGCTTGCCAGGGGATTTTCTTCAGGGGATCTTCCTGACCCAGGGATTGAATTTGCATTGCTAACGTCTCTAGTTTTGACAGGCGGGTTCTTTATCACTAGTGCCACCTGGGAAACCCCCAGTATTACCACTAGCACTTTTATAATTATTGTGGTTAAATTTCAGGTATCTAGTGACGATAAAGCTGAGTATTTCCTGTCATGTACAAGTAAGCTTGCAAGTTGGAACAAAAAAGAGATGAACTTGTTTTGGTGATTCAGTTTGATAACTAGTTTAATTATTTCTGTTAAGCATACAAACAGAACAAAGTTTAATATAGATGAAAGCATCTCCACACATTGGCAACCGAAGGTCACTTCTGTAGTTTTAAATCAGTAGTTGGTTCAGTGATTCTGGGTCTAGTTGCTCTACCCTTTACCAGCTGCATGACCTTGGATAAGTTTTTACCTAGTCTATGACTCAATTTCTCTAAACAGAAATAATAAGAGCAACATAAAGTTATTATAAGGATTGAATGTAGATAAAATAAGGTTGCCTCGAAAATCCCATGGACAGAGGAGCCTGGTAGGCTGCAGTCCATGGGGCCGCTAGGAGTCGGACACAACTGAGTGACTTTACTTTGACTTTTCACTTTCATGCATTGGAGAAGGTAATGGCAACCCACTCCAGTGTTCTTGCCTGGAGAATCCCAGGGACGGGGGAGCCTGATGGACTGCTGTCTATGGGGTGGCACAGAATCGGACACAACTGAAGTGACTTAGCAGCAGCACAATGTTTGGCACATAATTGTTCAATAAACATTGTTCATGTTATTTACTATCCTCCCTAACTCTTGGGAAAGAATTGACAAAAGTTCAGTTAGAGAACAATAATAACTGCTAACATCAATTGAAGTCTTTTAGATGCCAGATGCTACACTCAGCACTTTAGAAGGATTATCTCAGTAAATCTTCAAAATAACCTTGTGGGAACACTAAGGATTAAATTTTATAGATGTGTCTTAGAGAGCTTTAGTAACTTGCCCACAGGCTTTCAGCTGTAAGTAGCAGAGTCAAACATCAAATCCACATCTCCTTTCCTTCTGAATCTTTGCTCCTAGCCACTGTGACACACTACCCCTTTTTACTTCCAAAATTGGAGTGATATGGGTCAATAAAGGGGAGTGAATAAGTTAATAAGTATTTTCAGATAAAGCCTTTATTTAATTACTTACTCAAAAAACTGTGTTTTATTTTTAACATCAGGTATTATAAGATGTCAAAATACAAAAGTCTGTTCTATATATCAGTGTCTCTTTTGCTGTCTCGTAAACAGGGTTATTGTTACCATCTTTCTAAATTCCATATATATGCGTTAGTATACTGTATTTGTGTTTTTCTTTCTGGCTTACTTCACTCTGTATAATAGGCTCCAGTTCCATCCACGTCCTTAGAATTGATTCAAATGTATTCTTTTTAATGGCTGAGTAATACTCCATTGTGTATATGTACCACAGCTTTCTTATCCATTCATCTGAGGACTTTTGGACTCTGGGACCGGGAGAGGGTGGGATGATTTGGGAGAACAGCATTGAAATATGTATAATATCATATCTGAAAAGAGTCGCCAGTCCAGGTACGATGCCCGATAACAGATGCCTGGGGCTGGTGCACTGGGACGACCGGGAGGGATGGTATGGGGAGGGGCGAGGTAGGAGGGTTCAGGATGGGGAGCACGTGTATACTGGTGGCGGATCCATCTCGATGTATGGTAAAAGCAATACAATATTGTAAAGTTAAGCAAAATAAAATTTAATTAAAAAAAAAACAAAGATGATTAGGTCTTAGTTTCTACCCTTGAGATGCTCGTATTTCATGGAATTTCAACAATGATTATAGGTCAGTTGGCTTAAAATTTAAGAGGGAGCTTCATAGGCAAAATACTTCATGTGAAAAAACGTGTCTACCTACAAACAAGTCAGTTCTTTTGACCAAATCATATTTGAAATGATCATCCCCAAGGTTAAGAGAAGACACTGTAGCAAGTTGGTTATCTAATCTGGCCAACTGCAGAGTTGTAAACAGAAATCTTGCTTTGGCTTACAACAACCCCAGTTGTTATTCACTGATTAATGTATGAAGTAAATACTAAATGTTCAATATCCAACTCTCCTGTCTCTCTGGGCATAAAGACTGCACTTCTGAGACACTAACTGTGTAGAACCATCTGACTTATTACAGCCAATGAAAAGGAACAGAAGAGACACACATCTTCCTGTTTCAAGCTGAGCAGTAAAAAGGATTCTCTAGGCTTTCTCTTCCTATATGATGATGCCCAGAGAGGTCACTTATTCCTGACATGACAGTCACAAATTTGTGGAACTTGGTCACTGAAGGAACAAGGAATAAAACCTTGATATGGTAAACCTCTAGAATTGGGAGATTATTTGTTTTTTCAGCATAATCTGACCAATTCTGACTAATACAATACAAATCCCTCAGGACATACATTATTGAACACAAGAGATACTCAGGAAAGAAATTGGTGTGGAAAAGTATACTTTCTGTGGGAGAACAGATGGGAAAGAAGCCATATTGAGAAATTCCCAGATTTTACTGAAGCCTTGAGAAATCAAATCCTTCCAGACAAGCTTTCCTTATGTTGGGTTTTTCAATAACTTTTTCAATAGAATGCAATTTACCTACTTAATAGTTTTTGTTCTTATTTATCATTTAGTAACATAACATAAAATTTATACATATTTACTATTTACAGTAATAACTTATTTATTGAATTCTTACAATATGCCAGTCAGAGACCTAATACTGGTGACACAACTGTTAACCAAACCTAGTCTCCATTCTCAAGTTGCTTAAAGTCTAGACTGGAATGCAGGCTAAATAGGAAAATGCAATTCTTTACGATAAATGCAGTATTAGAGAAAGCACAAGGATTACTTAAGAAAAGCACCATACCAGTCTAAGGGACCGAAGGCAGCTAGGACCTAAGGGATGAGGAGTTACACAAGCGGCCATCATAGTGAGGGTTATGTTTCATATTTGTATTTTAGTAATAATAAGAACTGATGTTTCTATTACACATGCTATGGTCAACCACTCTACCATGTGCTTTAAACATATAAAATAGGCCCCACAACCATCTTTGAGGTAAGATACAATTATCTCCATCCTTATTTTACAAATGTATAAGTAGTTTCCAGGAAAAAAAAAAAAAAAAAGAAGGTGGAAGTTACAAGCTGGAGGAGCACAGTAAGCAAAAATAAAGAGGTATGAAGCATTAATATTAATAGTTCAGAACAGTGGAAGAATAATTTAATGAAGGGTGGGGAGATTGGGCAGCATGAGAATAGGAAGAGAAGCAACGGATTTACCTGGAATCCTGGAAGCTTTTCGTCAGGGTATTCATATGACCAACGCCTAACCTGCTTCAGGCCTTTGCTCATTGTCTGCCTCATAGCGATGCCTCCTCTGACCACCTGGATTTAAATTAAACACCACCTTTACTCTCCATTCCCTCTGTTGCTTAGTTTTTCTCCACAGCCTTATTACTGGTTGACAAACTGCATGATTTCCTTATTTAATTGCTTATTGTCTGTTTCTCCTCATTAGAATGTAAGCTCCATGAGGCAAGAATTTCTGCCTGCAGTTTTTTTTCTGTTGCTATACCCTCAATATCTAGAACAGAGCCTGAGACCTAGGAAGCATCCACTGAATAATGTTGAATGGTGCTCTTAATCTTATCCTCATTTTATAAACATGGAAATTTTGAGGCACAAAGTTTAGTAACTTGTCAGGTTCACAGTAAGTGGCAAAACTGGAATTCAAACTGAGGCAATTAGATCTGGATTCTATGTTTTTAGTTGCTATATTGGACCCTTACTTCCAAAGCAGTCATTTAGTAGGGGAATTAAAAAAAAAAAAAAAAAAAAAAACAAAGAAATAAATGAATCTAGCATATAAAATCAGGCGATAATGTATTTTTTTTAAATGAAGAAGGAAACTCCAGTGTTAGGCAGTGGGAATGGGTGTCATTTTAGATTGGGTAGTTAGAGCAGTTTTCTCTGAGGATCTGATATTTGGGGTGGTTAGGGGAACCACCTAGGAAACTAAGGGAAGTAGCTTGGATCACATATATAGATCCTGGAGCCATAAACAACATGGTGATGTGAGAGTAAATGAGATCTTCCAGGTTGAGGTTGCAGAAAGAGAGTACCTTCTAAGAACTGAATCTTGGGAAACTAATATTTAAGCATGATGAACAAAGATGGAGAAGAAACAAAGAAGCAGGAATATCTGAAAAGAAGGCTGTCATGCTAGTAAGGCAAGAGGGAAAATTGTCCCCTAAAAAACTCAATTGTCAAACATGCAGTACTTGGGTGCAATCTCAAAAACAACAGAATGATCTCTGTTCATTTCCAAGGCAAACTATTCAATATCACAGTAACCCAAGTCTATGCCCAACCACTAATGCCACATAAGCTGAAGTTAAATAGTTCTATGAAGATCTTTTTGAAGATCTAAAAGATCTTCATAGAACTAACACCAAAAAAAGCTGTCCTTTTCATCATAGGAGACTTGAATGCAAAAGTAGGAAGTCAAGAGATACCTGGAGTAAGTTTGATACCAAACTTTGGAGTAAGAGATACCAAGGCAAGTTTGGCCTTGGAGTACAAGTTGAAGCAGGGCAAAGGTTAACAGAGTTTTGCCAGGAGAACACACTGGTCATTTCAAACACCCACTTCCAACAAAGCAAGAGACAACTCTATGTATGGACATCACCAGATGGTCAATACCAAAATCAGACTGATCCTAGTCTTTACAGTTGAAGATGAAGAAGCTTTATACAGTCAGCTAAACCAGGAGCTGAATGTGGCTGAAATCATAAACTCCTTACTGCAAAATTTAGACTTAAGTTGAAAACAGTAAGGAAAACCACTAGGCCATTCAGTTATGAAGTCAAGTGGGCCTTAAGAAGCATCACTATGAACAAATCTAGTGGAAGTGATGGAATTCCAACTGAACTAGTTTAAATTCTAAAAGATGATGCTGCACTCAATATGCCAGCAAATTTGGAAAACTCAGCAGTGGCCACAGGACTGGTAAAGGTCAGTTTTCCTTTCACTCCCTAAGAAAGCCAATTCCAAAGAATGTTCAAACTACCACACTATTGTACTCATCTCACATGCTAGTAAAGTAATGCTCAAAATTCTCCAAGCTAGGCTTCAACAGTACATGAACCAAGAACTTCTAGGAAGATTTAGAAAAGGCAGAACCACAGATCAAAATGCCAAAATCCACTGGATCATAGAAAATGCAAGAGAGTTCCAGAAAAACATCTACTTCTGCTTTGGTGACCACACTAAAGCCTTTAACTGTGTGGATCACAACAAACTGTGGAAAATCCTTAAGGTGAAGAGAATACCAGACCACCTTATCTGCCTCCTGAGAAATCTGTATGCAGGTCAAGAAGCAACAAACTGAAAAAGGAACAACAGACCGGTTCAAAATTGGGAAAGGAGTAGAACAACACTGTATATTTTCACCCTTCTTATTTAACTTGTGCAGAGGACATCAAGCAACAGTTTGATCCAGACATGGAACAATTGACTGGATCTAAATTGGGAAAGGAGTATGTCAAGGATGTATATTATCACCTTGCTTATTTAACACATACAGAGTATATCATGCGACATGCCAGACTGGATGAAGCACAAGCTGGAATCAAGGTTGTCAGGAGAAATATCAATAACCTCAGATATGCAGATGACACCACCCTTATGGCAGAAAGTGAAGAAGAACTAAAGAGCCTCTTGATGAAAGTGAAAGAGGAGAGTGGAAAAGTTGGCTTAAAACTCAACATTCAAAATCAAAGATCATGTCATCCAGTCCCATCACTTCATGGCAAATATATGGGGAAACAACGGAAACAGTGAGAGACTTTACTTTTGTGGGCTTCAAAATCACTGCAGATGATGAGTGCAGCCATGAAATTAAAATACATTTGCTCCTTGGAAGAAAATCTATGACCAACCTAGACAGCATATTACAAAACAGAGACATTGCTTTGCCGACAAAGATCTGTCTAGTCAAAGATGACCTTTGGTATTTCCAGTAGTCATGTACGGAAATGAGAGTTGGACTATAAAGAAAGCTGAATGCCAAACAATTGATGCTTTTGAACTGTGGTGCTGGAGAAGCCTCTTGAGCGTCCCTTGGAGTGCAAAAAGATCAAACCAGTCAACTCTAAATGAAATCAGTCCTGAATGTTCATCGGAAGGACTGATGTTGAAGCTGAAACTCCAATACTTTGGGCACATGATGCAAAGAACTTGCTCAGTGGAAAAGACCCTGACAGTGAGAAAGACTGAAGGTAGGAGGATAAGCCAACAACAGAGGATGAAATGGTTGGATGGCATCAACAACTCAATGGACATGAGTTTGAGCAAGCTCCAGGAGTTGTTGATAGACAGGGAAGCCTGGAGTGCTGCAGTCCATGGGGTCACAAAGGGTGGGACATGACTGAGCAACTGAACTGAAAATGAGATCACTAAGCATAGCAATTGAACAGGATGCATTGATTTTGGCAACTACAAGAGCCTACTAGGAGACAGAAGACTGCAATACAATTTAAAATTAGACCATGCATACCAAAGAAAGGAGGGAGACAACTGAGAATAAACTTGAAAATGCAAAAAAAGAAAGAAATAATACAAGTTTTAGAAGGTGCTAAAAGCCAGTCTGGAGAAGCAAGAGCCAAGATAGAGCCCTGATCGTAAAGAGGGCAGCTTTTTTGCAGCCATGCAGCAGAGTGGTTAAGGGCAGACCTACATTTGGGTCCTGGCTTATCCACATCATACCTGGCTTAACTTCAGACAGATTGCTTCTATATTAGTCAGTTCAAGCTGCCATAATAAAATATCATTGACTGGCTGGCTTAAATAACAGGAATTTATTCCTCACAGTTCAGGAACCTGGTAAGTACACAAGCAAGGCCAACTCAGCTTTCTTTTGGGTTGCAGATGGCCACCTTCTCACTGTGTCTTCACACAGGTGGGAAGAAAATGGTGTAGAAACTGGGCCAAGAGACCAATGCCACTGCATACAGCAGCAAGACGGAATCATGACTGGTGATGAACATGACGGTGAGAAGAAACATTTAAGCAAGATATACTCTGAGCCAGACACTGATCTAAGTATTTTACATGTTATTTCCTTGTAATCCCACAATAACACTCTGAGGAAAATACTGTTTTTATTTTTCAGTTGAGGACATTGAGGCAATTAACAAAAGAAATCTGGCTGCTAGGCCTCATTTCTAACCAGGAGGAATCTGGAGATCAGAATAGTTAAGTTCTGACGGATCCATCAATTTCCATCCTGATAATATAAATTCAATGGATTTAATGTTGGGTTTAGAAGTATGCAGACTATAATACTGAATAAATTCACAATTATCAAGATTATTTTGTGAGCACCAATCCATCCTCTATCACCATAAGCTCTAGGCAGGATTAAACTGCCAATACACAAGTGTAGGGACAGCAGCAAGGGCCAGAAACATTCCTCAAAGCCCCAGCCCACCTTTCCCATTCCCATACATAACCTATTAAAAATGCGACCTGCTCTCAGATCTACCTGAAAGTACAAAGCACATGAATTTATCTGCTAGTAAAGCATGTGGATGTTGAAGCTTTCTGACATTCGGGCAGTTAACCCTCCTGTTAAAAGCCTTCACCACTACAACAGCCTGAGGCACAGTTGAAGAAAATGTCAACGATATCCAGAATGCTCAAGTGAATAAATGGGCTTCTCTCCAAAGCCCCAGGAAAGAGCAAGCTGAGCTTAGTAAAAACACAGTGGGAATCTTGCAGTATTAGCCGTAGCCACTGCAAGGACATTCATATCACCATGTTTAAGGGAGGGGTCTCTTTGGGTAGTTGTCCCTTTGCTCTCCTAACTATTAACAAAGAGAACTGCAAAATGAGCCAACAGTGAGAAAAGGTATAGATGGACTTTTCCTCTCAATTTCAACAGTTTTTGTTAAAATTTCTGGCTTGCATTCTCTCTCTCTCTCCCTCTCACACACACACACACCCGTACATTATACACATGCACAAAGATAAACAATGAAATCTTTAAATAATCATCCAATGATGCAGTTTTATCTAAAACTGGCTGCTGACTAGAAACTGCTAATTAAAAAGCCTAACTAGAGATCAAACTTAATTTTAATAGAATCTATACATGAAGATGCTTTAGAATTCATGACTTCACTGAAGAGTCAGCTGGCTGGAGCTGCCTTGGTGCAGGGCTGTCTGAAATCTCCTAATGAGGTGCAAAGCCAGTCTGCTTCACCAGGCACATGCTCAAAAATCAGATTCTGTGAATCTTATTTTAAAATGCCCATAGTCTTTGGGGATTTGGAGGGTTTTTGCTTTTCCCTTAAATCAGTTATTGAGAAGCACAGGCTCTTACTTGAAGCTGCAATTCAGCAAAACTGTTTCTTTAAAAATTTGACAAGTAGATATACTATAAAAAATACATTTTTCAACTATACATTAAAAAGTGTTTGGTTCAGTGTATTTATTGCTTTCCTGGGAACAGGAAACATCTAGGATGTTATCAAGAAGTACATCAAAATAAAGCATGAAAATACAGAGATAAAAATAAAAGCACATGTCAACTGTGACTTACATATGATAATGAGGGCTCTTAAGCAGTTCCATGATCTGGTCTGGTGGGAGGCAAACCCCTTAGTCGACACAAGTGCCAACTTATTTAAAATAAAATATAGTACTATTTTTTAAAATATTTTTAAAATATTGAATGAATTAAACTACTTTCTTTTTAAGAAAATCAAATAAGCTAAAAGTATAATTGGACCTTTAAGATGATTTTACACTTTCTGAAAAGTCTTAGCTATTTTAGACTCTGACAGACAGCTGGCATAGCAATGCAAAGCATGTTTCAGTTCATTTTTCTGATGCTCCTTCCTTTCAAAGGATAAGCTGCCAACTACATTTCAAGGTACTTTTATTTATTTATTTTATTTTTTAACTTTACAATATTGTATTGGTTTTGCCATATATCGAAATGAACCTGCCATAGGTATACATGTGTTCCCCATCTTGAACCCTCTTCCCTCCTCCCTCCCCATACCATCCCTCTGGGTTGTCTCAGTGCACCAGCCCCAAGCATCCAGTATCGTGCATCGAACCTGGACTGGCGACTCGTTTCATATATGATATTATACATATTTCAATGCCATTGTCCCAAATCATCCCACCCTCTCCCTCTCCCACAGAGTCCAAAAGACTGTTCTATACATCAGTGTCTCTTTTGCTATCTTGTATACAGGGTTATTGTTACCATCTTTCTAAATTCCATATATATGTGTTAGTATACTGTATTGATGTTTTTCTTTCTGGCTTACGTCACTCTGTAAAATAGGCTCCAGTTCCATCCACCTCATTAGAACTGATTCAAATGTATTCTTTTTAATGGCTGAGTAATACTCCATTGTGTATATGTACCCTTTTGCTATCATGCGATCTATCGGCCATTTTAGTACATGAAGCATCTGAGACAAAACTCTGCCAGTTCATAGACTTGTACATTAGAATAAATGCACAATACTTAGGACAAACTATCAAAAGCTAAAATTTACCTTCACATTTTATTAAAAATGACTTTCTCCAACACCAACTAAAATATGACTGAAGAAATAGGATAAACCACTACCTTCCCTCTTCTTTCTTCAGGCATCATGGCTCATGGACCAGCTGGCTACGTCTAAATGTCACTTCTGGCACTCAAAAGCTTTGTGAGCTTAGACAAGTCCCTTATCCTCAGTTTTGGCTCAGTTTCCTCATGAGTTCAGAAAAGGCAATGGCATCCCACTCCAGTACTCTTGCCTGGAAAAAACCATGGACGGAGGAGCCTGGTGGGCTGCAGTCCATGGGGTTGCTAAGAGTTGGACACAACTGAGCAACTTCACTTTCACTTTTCACTTTCATGCACTGGAAAAGGAAATGGTAACCCACTCCAGTATACTTGCCTGGAGAATCCCAGGGACAGGGGAGCCTGGTGGGCTGCTGTCTCTGAGGTCGCACAGAGTCAGATAAGACTTAAGCGACTTAGCAGCAGCAGTAGCAGCAGCCTCATGAGTTAAAAGAGACTCGCACTAATTACAATATGGAGATTTTGTAAGAATGAAGTAGGTTAATACTTTTTAAGCACTTAAAAAAGTACATAGCATATGGTAAATGCTCAATACATGTTAATACTATAATTATTATATACATAGGCTAAATATATTCTCCCTGCGTACTTCCCTATTTCCCCAAAGCTTTAAATATCAGCAATATTCCATGACGATAAACTTATGTATCTCTGATGCCAGTGTATTTCTTAGGCTCTAGATTTGCACTGTGATTTGACTGCCCCCAGTCTTTAATGTCGGGGAAGGCAATGGCACCCCACCCCAGTACTCTTGCCTGGAAAATCCCATGGACGGAGGAGCCTGGTAGGCTCCAGTCCATGGGGTCGCTAAGAGTCGGACACGACTGAGTGACTTCCCTTTCACTTTTCACTTTAATGCATTGGAGAGGGAAATGGCAACCTACTCCAGTATTCTTGCCTGGAGAATCCCAGGGACAGAGGAGCCTATCTGGGCTGCCATCTATGGGATCGCACAGAGTCGGACACGACTGAAGCGACGCAGCAGCAGCAGCAGCAATCTTTAATGTCCCTTGTCAGATGTGGATTCCTTTGTTTCTGGTCTTAGTTATTGGTGTTAAAATCCCCTAATTTTCTAAAGCCAAAATCTTCAAAATCAGTATTTATTGAGTATGCTGTTAAAAAGTGGTTAATCAGTGGTGAACTACATAGATTTGATCTCTGACTTTATGGCATTTACAGTTATATAAGAAAAACAGTACATTGAACTAAAGTCAAGGAATAAGTATGAGTTGGTCACTATTCTCTGAGGCCCAGTTACCACACCATTCTAAAAGGAGAGTCCAAGAAAGAGCAAGGATTCCTACTAGCCTGCTCTTTCCCCTGAGTTGCTACAGAGGACTGAGAAAACAAGCTGATAAAATGTTCTCTGTGCCACCTCATCAGGAGGGAGGGCCAGGCTAGATTCACCATGATTATGGGAAGCAGGGGACTCAAGAGATTCACAGAAGATTGAGATGTTTGGGGTGGAATAGTGCTACCGTGGCACAGTGCCCATCACGGTTTCAGAGTCTATCCTGTTGTCCCCATAAGTACACTTAAGCTTCTAAAACTACATGCTTTGGGGATAAAATTTTTAACTTCTTCAGAGAAGATCAGGTACTTCCTTCCCATTGGAAATTACTTCCTTGAGAATGTCACATTATGGTAATGATTTGTACTGGCATTCAGGTGCTCCATTTCCCAAATTTGGGGATTCATATAAACAACAACTTGTCACTAGGTACATTCAACAAGTATGCATAAGCCCTTGTTATTTGTCACACACTGGAGAGGTTTCAGAAATGATGCTGCTGCTGCTGCTGCTGCTAAGTCGCTTCAGTCGTGTCTGAGTAAATCATAATCCCTAATCTTGATAAGTTTTCAGTCCATTGAAGGAAACCAACTGGTGAGTAGGCATCCCCTACATTGTGTGATGAGCAACATATTAGGAGCACTGATGAAAGTCACCTATGCAGAACAATTGAGGTAAATAAGGCTTTCAAAAGGAAATGACATAGGGCAGAGATTTGAAAAACAATAAAGATTGGGCAGCAGGGAATAAAAAAGAAAGAAAGGATGAATGAGTTCCAAGTAGAGGGAATTATAGCTTTTTCAGAGGCTGTTATGATACACAATGTGGCACATTAAAGAAGCTAGGAAAAAAATCAATATGGCCAGGGATGTTGTAAAGAATTGGAGTTGGGGGCAAAGGGAGAGATGGAATTGCATTTGTTGTTAATAGATTGTAAGTAGCTTGTAGGCCATCCTAGGGAGACTGCATTTACTTCTTAGGGCAGTGGAACCCATGAATGATTTAAAGCAGGAGAATGACACATGGTGAGGGCTATACCTAGTGTGATAATAGATGAGGAGGCAGGGACCAAAGAAGCGGAAGTTTAAAAGGGGAAAAAAATGTTGCACTGGAAAAACAGCAGAGATAAATACAGTAGGATGACTAATTAAACATGATGACAAGAGAGGGGGGCACTAGGTTCCATGATGTCTGACTGGGGTAAATTAAGGCAAAGACACTACCATTTACCAAAACAGAGAACACAAGATAAAGAATGAATATGGAATTCAGGCAGGTCACCATTAGAGCTGAGTTTCTGAACTTATTCTCAGGGTTCTTCTCAATGACAGTATTGCATATAAGCAAGGATATTAATAGTCTCCATACCTTCTATTATGAGCTAAATTATGTTCTTCCAAAATTATAATGTTGATGTTTTTATCCTAGCACCTCAGAAGAAAACTGGATTTGGTGATGGAGTCTTTAAATTCAGTTCAGTTCAGTGGCTCAATGATGTCTGACTCTTTGCGACCCCATGGACTGCAGCATGCCAGGCCTCACTGTCCATCACCAACACCCAGAGTCTACTCAAACTCATGTCCTTTGAGTGGGTGATGCCATCCAACCAACTCATCCTCTGTCGTCCCTTTCTCCTCTCACCTTCAATCTTTCCCAGCATCAAGGTCTTTTCAAATGAGTCAGCTCTTAGCATCAGGTGGCCAAAATATTGGAGTTTCAGCTTCAACATCAGTTCTTCCAGTGAACACCCAGGACTGATCTCCTTTAAGATGGACTGGTTGGATCTCCTTGCAGTCCAAGGGACTCTCAAGAGTCTTCTCCAACATCACAGTTCAAAAGCATCAATTCTTCGGCACTCAGCTTTCTTCACAGTCCAACTCTCATATCTATACATGATTACTGGAAAAACCATAGCCTTGACTAGAAGGACCTTTGTTGGCAAAGTAATGTCTCTGATTTGTAATATTCTGTCTAGGTTGGTCATAACTTTCCTTCCAAGGAGTAAATCTTTAATTTCATTGTTGCAGTCATCATCTGCAGTGATTTTGGAGTCCAAAAAAATAAAGTCTGCCAAGTTTCCACTGTTTCCCCATATATTTGCCATGAAGTGATGGGACCGGATGCCACAATCTTTGTTTTCTGAATGTTGAGTTTTAAGCCAATTTTCCACTCTCCTCTTTCAATTTCATCAAGATGCTCTTTAGTTCTTCACTTTCTGCCATAAGGGTGGTGTCATCTACATATCTGAGGTGATTGATATTTCTCCCAGCAATCTTGATTCCAGCTTGTGCTTCATCCAGCACAGCATTTCTCATGATGTACTCTGCACAGAAGTTAAACAAGCAGGGTGACAATATACAGCCTTGACCCATTCCTTTTCCTATTTGGAACCAATCTGTTGTTCCATGTCCAGTTCCAATGATTGCTTCCTGAACTGCCTACAGTTTTCTCAGGAGGCAGGTCAAGTGGTCTGGTATTCCCATCTCTTTCAGAATTTTCCACAGTTTGTTGTGATTCACACAGTCAAAAGTTTGACAAGTCAATAAAGTAGAAAAAGATACTTTTCTGGAATTCTCTTCCTTTTTTGATGATCCAATAAATGTTGGCAATTTGATCTCTGTTTCCTTTGCCTTTTCTAAAACCAGCTTGAACATCAGGAAGTTCACAGTTCACGTACTGTTGTAGCCTGGCTTGGTGAATTGTGAGCATTACTTTAGTAGCGTGTGAGATGAATACAATTGTGCAGTAGTTTGAGCATTCTTTGCATTGCCTTTCTTTGAGATTGGAATGAAAACTGACCTTTTCCAGTCCTGTGGCCACTGCTGAGTTTTCCAAATTTACTGGCATAATGAGTGCAGCACTTTCACAGCATCATCTTTTAGGATTTGAAATAGCTCAACTGGAATTCCATCACATCCACTAGCTTTGTTCGTAGTTATGCTTCCTAAGGCCCACTTGACTTCACATTCCAGGATGTCTGGCTCTAGGTGAGTGATCACAGCATCATGATTATCTGGGTCATGAACATCTCTTTTGTACAGTTCATCTGTGTATTCTTGCCATCTCTTCTTAATATCTTCTGCTTCTGTTAGGTCCATACCATTTCTGTCCTTTATTGTGCCCATCTTTGCATGAAATGTTCCCTTGGTATCTCTAATTTTCTTGAAGAGATCTCTAGTCTTTCCCATTCTGTTGTTTTCTTCTATTTCTTTGCATTGATCTCTGAGGAAGGCTTTCTTATCTCTTCTTGCTATTCTTTGGAACTCTGCATTCAGATGCTTATATCTTTCCTTTTCTCCTTTGCTTTTTGCTTCTCTTCTTTTCACAGCTATTTGCAAGGCCTCCCCAGACAGCCATTTTGCTTTTTTGCATTTCTTTTTCTTGGGGATGGTCTTGATCCCTGTCTCCTGTACAATATCATGAACCTCATTCCATAGTTCATCAGGTACTCTATCTATCAGATCTAGGCCCTTAAATCTATTTCTCACTTCCACTGTATAATCATAAGGGATTTGATTTAGGCCATACCTGAATGGTCTAGTGGTTTTCCCTACTTTCTTCAATTTCCATCTGAATTTGGCAATAAGGAGTTCATGATCTGAACCACAGTCAGCTCCTGGTCTTGTTTCTGTTGACTGTATAGAGCTTCTCCATCTTTGGCTGCAAAGAATATAATCAATCTGATTTTGGTGTTGACCATCTGGTGATGTCCATGTATAGAGTCTTCTCTTGTGTTGTTGGAAGAGGGTGTTTGCTATGACCAGTGCATTTTCTTGGCAAAACTCTATTTGTCTTTGCCCTGCTTCATTCCATATTCTAAGGTCAAATTTGCCTGTTACTCCAGGTGTTTCTTGGCTTCCTACTTTTGCATTCCAGTCACCTATAATGAAAAGGACCTATTTTGGGAGTATGAATTCTAAAAGGTCTCATAGGTCTTCATAGAATTGTTCAACTTCAGCTTCTTCAGTGTTACTGGTTGGGACATACACTTGGATTACTGTGATACTGAATTGTTTGCAGTGGAAATGAACAGAGATCATTCTGTGGTTTTTGAGATTGCATCCAAGTACTGCATTTCAGACTCTTTTGTTGACCATGATGGCTACTTCATTTCTTCTGAGGGATTCCTGCCCGCAGTAGTATATATAGTGGTCATCTGAGTTAAATTCACCCATTCCAGTCCATTTTAGTTCTCTGATTCCTGAACTCCTTAGTAAAGCACTATCTCCCTGATCTTCAACTTCCTCTACTCACATGTGAAGCCATGTTAAAAAGATTAAAGAAGACAGCTTAGGTTGGACAAACAATTTGTTCAAAATCTCTCTTCAGTTGGGACAGCAGTTACTATCTCCTTGGTTCTTGAAGAATAATCAGATCAGATCAGTCGCTCAGTTGTGTCCGACTCTTGCAACCCCATGAATCACAGCATGCCAGGCCTCCCTGTCCATCACCAACTCCCGGAGGTCACTGAGACTCACATCCATCAAGTCAGTGATGCCATCTAGCCATCTCATCCTCTGTCGTCCCCTTCACCTCTTGCCCCCAATCCCTCCCAGCATCAGAGTCTTCTCCAATGAGTCAACTCTTTACATGAGGTGGCCAAAGTACTGGAGTTTCAGCTTTAGCATCATTCCTTCCAAAGAAATCCCAAGGCTGATCTCCTTCAGAATGGACTGGTTGGATCTCCTTGCAGTCCAAGGGACTCTCAAGAGTCTTCTCCAGCACCACAGTTCAAAAGCATCAATTCTTCAGTGCTCAGCCTTCTTCACAGTCCAGCTCTCACATCCATACATGACCACAGGAAAGACCATAGCCTTGACTAGATGAACCTTTGTTGGCAAAGTAATGTCTCTGCTCTTGAATATGTTATCTATGTTGGTCATAACTTTCCTTCCACGGAGTAAGCATCTTTTAATTTCATCGCTGCAGTCACCATCTGCAGTGATTTTGGAGCCCAGAAAAAGAAAGTCTGACACTGTTTCCACTGTTTCCCCATCTATTTCCCATGAAGTGATGGGACCCGATGCCATGATCTTCGTTTTCTGAATGTTGAGCTTTAAGCCAACTTTTTCACTCTCCATTTTCACTTTCATCAAGAGGCTTTTTAGTTCTTCACTTTCTGCCATAAGGGTGGTGTCATCTGCATATCTGAGGTTATTGATATTTCTCCCAGCAATCTTGATTCCAGCTTGTGCTTCTTCCAGTCCAGCATTTCTCATGATGTACTCTGCATATAAGTTAAATAAACAAGGTGACAATATACAGCCTTGACATACTCCTTTTCCTATTTGGAACCAGTCTGTTGTTCCATGTCCAGTTCTAACTGTTAATCAAAGGTTCCACATCACTGAGTCTACACTGTGCATTCTAATTTAGAGAGGAAGTCTGGGATTTAGAGTTAGAACTTGGTTCAAATCCAGCCTTTTACCTTCAGTTCAGTTCAATTGCCCAGTCGTGTCCACTCTTTGTGACCCCATGAAACACAGCACACCAGGCCTCCCTGTCCATCACCCACTCCCAGAGTTTACCCAAACTCACATCTATTAAGTCAGTGATGCCATCCAACCATCTCATCCTCTGTTGTCCCCTCTCCCCCTGCCCTCAATCTTTCCCAGCATCAGGGTCTTTTCAAATGAGTCAGCTCTTCGCATCAGGTGGCCAAACTATAGGAGTTTCAGCTTCAACATCAATCCTTCCAATGTATACCCAGGACTGATCTCCTTTAGGATGGACTGGTTGGATCTCCTTGCAGTCCAAAGGACTCTCAAGAATCTTCTCCAACACCACAGTTCAAAAGCATCAATTCTTCAATGCCCAGCTTTCTTCACAGTCCAACTCTCACATCCATACATGACCACTGGAAAAACCTGGCAAAGTAATGTCTCTGCTTTGTAATATTCTGTCTAGGTTGGTCATAACTTTCCTGCCAAGGAGTAAGAATGTTTCAATTTTATGGTTGCAGTCACCATATGCAGTGATTTCGGAGCCCCAAATAATAAAGTCAGCCACTGTTTCTACTTTTTCCCCATATATTTGCCATGAAGTGATGGGACTGGATGCCATGATATTAGTTTTCTGAATGTTGAGCTTTAAGCCAACTTTTTCACTCTCCTCTTTCACTTTCATCCAGAGATCTTTACCTACTTGCCTAGTTTATCCAACTTCTCTGGATCTGTTTCCTCCTTGGTAAAATGGAGTAATCCTCCTTTAGAATCATCAGGAGAATATATACATGAAATTATATACATAAACCACTAGGAGTATAAAGAGAAAATATTGAGTATTAAATTAATAAATGGTAAATAAATCATTTCAATCATCCTATCCAAAAAGAAGATCAAGGTAGTTTTATTATTCTAAAATATCAGATCCCTGGGACTGAGTGGACCTACCTAACATGGTAACTATTTCCAGCAGGGAGGCATCTTCAATTTCAAAGGACAAGCCCCATCTGAAAGTGCAAGCTCTGCCAAATAAAATGTACACCTAAAACCCTGATGTGGACATTCTGCAGTTGGCTCATATGTCTTTAGCAGAGAGAGCAGTACTTTTCCTTTAATGAGCTCTTCCACAGTCTGGGGACACTGGGGGACCATTAGAATTTTCCTCTGCAAAGTGAACAAGGCTCGCGGTTCCATAGTAACCACAGCTGAATAATTTAAACTATGAGTTTACAAAATGGCAATTTACCTAAGAATGTGTTTATAGCCCCTTATGCTATAATCCTAATAAAAGGGTTTCTCATCAAAACTGTTATTATTCTAGGGGAAAAAAATACACACTCATATATGCACATAAATACACACATATCTGTACCTTATTTTCAGTGTTTTCTCAGTAGAATACCTCCAAAAAGAGAGAGAGAATATTTATAAGTGAGTAAGGATTCCATTCTGTGAGAAACATTACCTTCCCTTCCTATAGTTGAGATGGAGATTCATTTTGAATTATAGCACATTTGGGGCATAACTAGAGAGAGGAACAACTGCAATCAGCAGAATCACTGATTATACCTATAATGACTGTCAGAAAAGTGCCTGTGGGCAAAAAGGGATTCGCATTAGCACAAAATACACACACCACTCTCCACTTGCTCTCTACTAGTACTCAAATGCATATCCACAGACCTCATGCACCAAAATCACCTGGAGAGTTTTCTTCTTTAATTATAGATCTGAGGACTCCATTTCTAGAATTTCTCAACCCGTGTATCTGAGATAGAGTCCCGGAAGCGGTCGTTTTAAAAGCTTCTCTTAGATGATGTATTATAAGATTTGTCAGTCACTGCCTCCCTAATTGGTTTATGTATTATACTGCCTGAAAAGGATGTCTTCAGGTAGAGAAACATTCACTGAGTCTTCAGTGTATGCCATTAAAATATGTGGCATTGAAGCAGGGATGGAGAAAATGTACCTGCACATCGACAACTTGTTTTCTGAATGCTAAGATCCTCCCGAATTCCATTCTTAAATCTGAAATAATCAGAACTACATTTTTCAGATCACTTGATGAAATAAAACTCATTCCCTTAAAAGAAAGAGGCAAAATATTTTAAATAAGGACATAGAAGAATTTCATTTTAAAGAAATCAACTTCTGAGGTGTGGTCCAGAGCTTCTGTCCCATTCATTTTCAACTCCCTGTATGCTGAGTTATTAATCATTAGTGTGCTGAAACAAGCACATTTCAGGACTCTTGAATCTTCAAAGCAGTGTTCAGTTATGTTCAGAAGGCCACCATACTAATTGTTAGCCTGAAATGTTAACATTCTTCATTATGCCAGATGACCTTGAATTTCAGGCCTTCTCAAATGCCTATACTCAATCCCCTGAAGAGTGTTTAAAAGACGAAATGTAGAAGCTAACAAAAGATTAATCAGAACACTAGTCCAAAAATAAAGAACTCATTAGGTCCTTTCTACCACCTCAGAAAATAAGATAATATTTCATTGATAATAAAGTAATTAGGAGAGAGATTTTAGATACATTTTTATATAGAAGTCCTATCTGTGCCTAATTGGCCATAAGAGAACAGGATTCTTGCCTGAAAGCACAAGGAATATAATGGATTTGACCTTGATGGTCAATTTTCAGTAAATCTATATTGCCCCAAGTCTTTGGTCAGGTTCTTTGACACTTAGAAGAAAATGTAGGGTGGATTGTTGGCAATGTAACTAAAATAAAAGGGTTTTCTAGTTAATTCTTATTTATATAAAAGATCCAAAGTGGGTCTCTGTTAAACACTTTAGCCAGCTCACTTATTCACACCATATTTTACAACTGAGAAAACTGAGACTCAGAGAGATTAAGTAACTTTTCCATAGTAAAAACACAACTTTCAAAAGTTCTTCAAACACCTTAACCTCTTTATCTCTCAGTATTTTTTTTTTTTATGTCTGTTGGCAAAATGCAATCATAGATTCACTGTGCCACTGTTAGTGATTTTCTCCCTTATAAATCTATGGGTGCCATGGGGACAGGGACGTTCTCTCTTATTCTCTACTATTTACCCAGAAGTCAGAACAATGCCTGACTTTTAGAAAACCTAAATAAATATTTACTGAATGAAATAGTTCAGTATAAAAAGGCCTAATTCCATTACTCATGCTTTTCCCCACACTAACTTCACTCTCTTCCATAACCTATTCCTGCTGTCACAAATTCCAAGTAACTCATCCAATACCTCCTTAGTGCATCTTTATTATTAGCACACTGTGGAAAATTATTCATTTACTTTTAAAGTGTGATTCGAGTTTTACTTTTTAGTGTGATTTTTTTTTTTTTTTTCTGTCATGTAGACAAAACTCTAAGGAAAAGAGGAAGAAGGTAGATGGCATCTAACCTTTTCTGTAAGATATAAAACCACGGAAGACACCTAGAGAAAACCACTTCAAGCAATATGTACTAAGCTGACAATATAACCTTAGTCTAGACAAAAAGAAGACCCTAACATCTAGATCTTTTAGTCATCCTCCAAAAGCACTTCATCCAGAATTCATTTTTTTCCATCTCTCTCCTTTCCCTGGTTGGATTAAGCTTAGTAACATGCATGCCTATCAACAAAAAGCTTCTAAATTTTTATATTTTTTTCATCATATTCATACAGAAGATGCTTTTTCTTCCTTTTTAGGGCTTTTGAAGATCTCTTCCAGGCAGCAGCTGAGGAGTTTCCATGGCACAGCTCCTCTGCTAGCTCATTTCAATTTGAATTCCTCCCCCTCACACTGCAGCATTTCTGTTGTCTTCATGAAAATGGTATTTGGGGGTTCTTATTCGGGTTTCTTACTTCTGTTTCAGGGACAGTACCTTTGTATTTGTCCTTGATAGTAGTTCAGACATTTTTCATATTCTGCTATGCCCCAGATGAATCAAGGGGCAGAAATACATTTGGGCATTTTGTTGCCTTTTATGGTTGATTACAATCAGAACAGCAAATCCATCCATCTCTTAGAAGCTTTTAGTTTCTGTTAAATAATAGAAATCTATGAGGACAGTAAAGAATCTAAACATTTGACTTAATAATTAAACACTTGGTTGAAAGATTGACTTCCTTCTTAACATTTCCTATGATGCTATACAGACATCCTCTTAAATCCTTTAAGTTTCCCTAGAACTTTTATTTTAAGATGCTAAATTTTACCTTTCTGTTTTTAAATCACATATGTTCATATTTTCAGAAGCATTCCCTCAAGTTGGCTGCATAATTTAATGTTCTAATATGTTTGTGCAAAACATGTTCACAATTTAAAAGGGTATTTAGATGTGTAGAACAGTTGCTTAAATTGTGACACAACAGTGCAAATCAACAAAGTATCATTTGAATCTGAGTTGCATGAATTTTATATAATATTCCCTGGGAAAATTAAAACTCTACTACTCCTAGCAGATAAAAGATACATGCAAGAATCTACCCGGAACCCACTATATGCAAGGCATTATGTAGGTGCTAGTGACACAAAGAGGAATAAACAGAAGAAACTTCAGTACACACTATTTCAGAAGAAAGGTAAAAATGTACACTAATCAGTGACATATAATCTAATATAGTCTGTGACTGAGATATGAAAAATATAGAAATTTTCACATTTGCCTGAAATTAGATGTCTTCAAAATTAACAGCATCCCAGATCTGATACTTCTCTAGTGGTATTTTTTTCTCCTTTTTTAAACAAGTATTTTTCTTGCAAGAATGTGTTGGGTAACAGAGGCTTCCTAACAGGAAGAATGATTTAACCAACTTTCTCCTTCTATTTTACAGCTGCACCATCGGTAAACATTCTTTAAGATTGATTCAAGGCAGGGGAGCAAGAAAAATAAAATCATAGTGAAGAAGATATATGTTGTCAATTTTCAAATCTTGAACAGGGAAAGGATTGTCTTGGAGAGAGAATTCCATGCAATTCAGAACCTCACAATAGATAAGAGCCATCCACACAGATGCTGCCGTTCATGTGTCTTTACATGGGACTATGACAAGGTAAGAAAACTGCTAAAATTGAAGGTGTATATATAGAAAAGGAAGAGGGGGCAGGCAAGAAGAGGGACTGCAGTGTCCTAGGAGGATAAGGTTTGCATTAGACAGTATGCAAGTCAACAAGAATAGAACTAAAAGAAAACAATACTTAGTCTGTCATGAGAGTACTAAAAAAAGCCCAGGCATGGAATAAGTTAGAACAAGAAAATCTGTGGCAGTGCTAGACTAAGAGGAGAATGAACCAGAAGAAGATGGAAAATAAAGCTCCCATTTTCCGACAAGAATTATCATCCTTCCCTTATATATAACATTTATTAGCGCATACATTTCTTGAGCTTGCTTTGTAAGTTAAACTCTGTTCTAATGAGTTGTGTGTGTGTGTGTGTGTGTGTGTGTGTGTGTGTAGGAGGAGGAAAGAGTACATATAACATCTCAAAGGAAAGGGTCCCCTTGCTAACTGTGCTAAGATTGAAATGATTGACAATTGCCAGTTTTGAAGACTGCATAAGGTTTAGAACCCTCTACTTGTGCTTCAGCCCTTCAAGACTTCCAACAACTTTGGTAGCTCTCCCCAACTACTCTAGTTTTACCAATAGTCTCTTGCCTGGAAAATCCCATGGACTGAGGAGCCTACCAGGCTCCTCAGTCCATGGGGTCGCTAAGAGTCGGAGACGACTGAGCGACTTCATTTTCATGCACTGGAGAAGGAAATGGCAACCCACTCCAGTATTCTTGCCTGGAGAATCCCAGGGACAGAGGAGCCTGGTGGGCTGCCGTCTATGGGATCGCACAGAGTCGGACACGACTGAAGCGACTTAGCAGCAGCAGCAGCAGGGAATTAATGAATTATGGTTGATGTTTAACAAGCTGCTCACGTCTCCCTACCATCTCTGATCCAGAAGAGTCTTTGTATTCAAATTCCAATCTGGCTATTAAGGAAATCAGCATTATCCTTTGCAGCATCAGTCTAGGAAAGGAAAGGAAAGGAAAGCAGGCTAAGGGAAGCAAGTGACAGTGCAGAATCTCAGAAAAGTTCAGCAGTCTTTCAACTGTCAGCTTCCTTTATAGAAAATCAAAAATGACAATCAATTCCTGAGAAAGGGTATAATTTCCCAAACCAGATAAAAAGACAATGCCAAACTGCAAACTGCGGTGAAATCTCAGGAGGCTCTCTCAATTGGAGGCTCTCTCAATTGTTCTCTCTCTCTCTCTCTCTGTTTTTCCTGTCTCTAGTCCTCTCTTTCACTCTCTCCTCCCCCTCTCCCTCTCTCTCCATATATATTGATATATATGCATGCACACACACACATATATTTCCACTGCCAACAGTTTTCTCAAGCTGGTGTCATGACTTGCAAGTGAATGAGTTGAAAATAGCTTTTGACTGAATTGAGAGGGTTTTTTTAAAGGTTTTTGTTTTTGTCTCCTACCTTCTCTCTTCTCTTGGTTCTCTAAGACTCAGCTGGTCTGGAAAGTCTTTAGTAGCCTACCTGCATCCCACACTGAAAGTTTCTACAGTAGCTACATATTAAGATTATTTGTTTTAATTGTCTGCATCCCCTAAAGACACTAAGACAAGAGGGATCAGTTCCTCTGTGTCATCAGTTTCTACTGAAACGCTTGGCATGAAGAAAACTGCAGTGAGCATTCACTGAATGATGCATGAGCATTATATTTTTCATTTGGTCTCTCTCTGAGGTGAGAATTTTTATATTCTTTAGCAATGGTCTTACATTCAGAAAAATTCTTATATATACATTCATTCCTAGATCAAAATGTATTAAAAACTATTTGGGGAGTAACGGAAAAAAGATGGGCTTTTTAATTAATCAAACTTGGATTTTTACCCTGAATTCACCAATTATGAACTGGCTAACTCATGGCAAGTTACTTAATCTCTCAGAATCTGAGTTTCCTCATCTGGGAAATTAAGATGATATCTAGTCATACGGTTATTTGAAGAATAAACTGCATAATGCATATAAAGCATTTGGGACACAATACTTATCCTACAGTGAGTATTGCATAAATGATAACTATTATTGAACTGACGAGAACAGTGTCAGGCACATAGAACGAGCTAGATAAATAGGAAACGTGTTGGGGGAGGGGGCGGTATAGTTCCTTTCCTCATAGTTTCACTTACATTCAAGGTACTAGAGGCCAAAGATATTGTCTTTAAAGAATGTACATGATAGTGGAAGAAATAAATCAAATATAAATTGGTAATGGATGCTGTGATAAGTACAAAGTGGTCCAGGGATCCTGCTTCATCACTGGCTTCCCAGTAAGGTTATATTTAATTTCATACATGGAAAGGAATTTTTCATAATTTGCTCTGAGGTATTTTCAGCAAAGATTTAGTACAAACCTTAACTCTACTTGTGCCTGTAGAGATTTATGTTCTGCTTCTACGTCAAATCATTTGGAATCAACTCCATTGCATATATTAGGAAATAAATGCCCCATAAATACACTCCTGCATCTATCCTGCTCCCTGGAACCTGGAAATAGCCATGAATTTTTGTTGCTCTTTTCATTTTTCAGAAATGGCACATATAATAAATAAATAAATACTTGAAAGGCAAATCAATACTATGTAACCTTGTTATAAGAGACTCTTTCATGCCCATTTTAAATAGGCTGTCATGAATACAGAATTGCGATTTCCTTCTGCATACCAATGTAAACTGCAATATGATCTATTCCATGGGTTTAAATTCTGAACACAAAGATCAACAAGAGGCCTGAAGATACATTACATTCACTTTTTAAACAATCTCTATTCTAAATGAAAAATATTACAGTTCCAATTAAGTGGTTCTATAAAGGTGTAAATAATTTATATGTACAAGTTTTCCATACTGATGACTTAGAAAAAGAAATAAAACTTACCCAATGTACGCCCAAAACAACAGATTTTATTACAATTATTGGTGACACCATTTGATAATGATAATAATCACAATAGGTACTCTTTAATGAGTACCTCTAAGAGGTCAGCCTCTGGCTATAGAATCCTTTCAACAACCTGAAGAGGTAGGTAATGTCACCCTATTTCACAGGTAAGATAACTAAGGCTCATATGAACTTTCTGTTTACCCTCTGTTCCTGCTTGGTCAGCAGGTGAAATAATATAAATTTAGATTCTGGTCCTTCTCCCCTTTGTATTGATCAAATCTGACCTGTGCACTACCTTTATGCTTTTCTTCCTAGGGACAACCTTTCTGGAACACTGAAATAAACTGAGGCTCAAAGCAGTCAAACCAACACAGGAATTCAAAAGCATCTCAGGGAAAGAGTGATGGAATCAGCTGAACTTATTTTACCACACCAACTCCCTCCTACTATAAAGATCCAGAAAGAACAAAATGGCTGTGCTCAAATATCTAACTGGCAATGGAAATTATATTACACATTCTACTGAGTGACAAATGGTTGCGCTATGACCTTTGGGTATATGTTACAGAAAGACAGTTTGACATATGAAATTGTTTTAGGCCTTCCCTTCTAATGATCAGTTAGTTCTCTATTACTGATGCATAGTTTAAAACAGAGACTAAAGTATATAAACAGCAAGCAACCAACCAACCACTCCAGTGGTATAAGATTTGAGTATCTGCTAGTTTGTTCTATTGAACCACTTTTCAATTACCTGCTGACACTGAAACTGGATAATCCTTTCTGCTGTACATTAGGGGGAGGAGGCATCTAATGTGATATTACATTACAAGCCAGCAGGTACCTGGTTTCCTCTGTTAATTTATTCAAATCCCTTCAAAAATTATCCAGGATTTAAGAACTCTGAGTAGCTTGCCATGAGCAAGTCCAGGACCACCTGTAATTCACAGGTTCACAAAATTTATCTCAGTGATGCTCAGTGATTCCATCTAGCCCCTTACTCACTCAGAGCAAGGATCCCCAACCCCCAAGCCACACTGGTACTAGTCTGTGGCTATTTGGAACCAGGCCACATAGCAGGAGGTGAGTAGCCAGCAAGGAATCAAAGCTTCTCTCTATTTACATTCACTCCCCATTGCTCTCCCATCACCTTCAGATGTGACAGTCTAGTCGTAGGAAAACAAGCTGAAGATTCCCACTAATTCCACATTATGGTGAGTTATATAATTGTTTCATTATATATATCCCTATGTAATAATAATAGAAATAAAGGGGATGATAAATGTAATGTACTTTAATCATCCCCAAACCATCCCTCCAATCTCTCAGTTCATGGAAAAATTGTCTTCCACAAAATCAGTCACTGGTGCCAAAATGGTTGGGGACCACTGAACTGGAGCACATGGTCAACTGTGTCAAAGGTCTTCATTCCCTGATTTACCTCAGTGCCTTCACTGGCCATGATGTTTTTACCAGAAGCTCTACAGAGAATACCACCCATGCTGTCCCCACTGATAATAAGTAACAATTATGAACAACTACTGCTCTGTTTTAACTCATTTAATCCTTATTCCAACTCCATAAGTACTGTCAGTATCTCTATTTGAAGGGAGACTTAGAAAGGAGACAAGGTTTAGCGTGGTCAAGTGACATATACAATATAAGGTCTCAAAGAGGAAAAGCTAGAGTCTGCTCCCATGGACAGCTCTCTTAAGAACTATGCTACATGTGTCACACTGAGCACCTTCAACCTCCCTTCGTCCACCTAAAATCTCTGTCTTAATTGTCCCTCTCATTTCTTTCTGCTCTCTGTTCTCTCTCTTCCAAGGCTATCTCCCATTGTGTTCTTAACATGTCTCATTTCTGTGTTTTCTCTCTTTACCCATCATTATTCTTTCCATCTTCAGTCTTAGCCCTCTCCCTGCCTTAACTTATTGTAATCTAGAATCTGTTTACCACTTTCACTTTAAAAGCAGTGCTAAATCTACTCTTAATTCACCTGCTTTACCTAAGTTGTCTTCTTTCTTACTGTCTCAATGCCATCAATGATGTTCACACAACTCCACTGGCAGCTCTCTACTTTCTTCTATACCATTATGTTCTTTGTCCCTGGTTCTGCTCCTGTTTTTCTGATCTGTCCTTTCTCCTTCTCAGACTCTTTGTCTTTCTCTCAACATCAAAAAATAAACATTCCCCAAGGCTATGTCCTTGATTTTCTTTTCTCCTCTGTTTGCATTCTCTCCTTGGCAGTCACCCACTGAAATAGTTTCACATCTCTCCTCTATGCCATGAAATCTCTCTTATGATTGTTAGAATCATCCAGGGCTATTTCTTTATTGTGTTTTCTACTCAAATATGAGGTCTTTGAATAGGGTCAGTTCAGTTTAGTTGCTCAGTTGTGTCCAACTCTTTGCAACCACATGGACTGCAGCACTCCAGGCTTCCCTGTCCATCACCAACTCCTGAAGCTTACTCAAACTTATGTCCATTGAGTCAGTGATGTCTTCCAACCATCTCATCTTCTGTCATCCCTTTCTCCTCCTATCTTCAATCTTTCCCAGCATCAGGGTATTTTCCAATAAGTCAATTCTTCCCATCCAGTGGCCAAAGTGGAGCTTCAGCTGTAGCATCAGTCCTTCCAATGAATATTCAGGACTGATTTCCTTTAGGATTGACTGGTTGGATCTCCTTGCAGTCCAAGGGACTTGCAAGAGTCTTCTCCAACACCACAGTTCAAAAGTGTCAATTCTTCGGTGCTCAGCTTTCTGTATGGTCCAAGTCTCTCATCTATTGAATAGGGTAGGCACAGAGAAATGGGGAAGGACAGATTCTCTGACAGTAGATCTTACTGGAATTAAAAAAGAAAAAAAAAATGATACTGAGTAGAGGATCAAAAGAGAGAACAAATAGCCCCTGGGCAGAAGTACATGATGAGGGAGATGGATCCATTCCCAATTTCTAGAATGTTCTTATTGTTACACCTCTAGTTAAGGATTGTTCTTGATCCCTTTTCACTATTAAGATCAATTTAATACTTCCTAGAACCTAGGATTCTTGCCTCACCTTCTACATTCTCCTGAATGCCTGCTTTACTTCAACTGTGTCAAAGTCATTGTGATTCTCAGTGTACATTATGCTATTGCATCCTCTAAGTTTTTGAACATGCGGCTAAAGAATTATTCCTGAAGAATAGTTTGGAAGATGACACTATCCTGCTAAAAATCACTAAAGCTTTTCCTACTGACATTTATTATAGCTTAAATTTTCTCAATCTACCAGATGAAGCTAATGTTTCAGTTTCTTAATATTCTCCATGTATTAAACCTATGATACTCACTGTTCTCTAAATATGCGAAGAATTCCTTGCCTCTTGTCATCTTAAACTGTTAGCCTAGACTATAGTCCCTGAAACATGTCATATTCTCAGCTGCCAAATTCTATTTGCCCTTAAAGCTTACCTATAAAGCCCACAGCTTTGTGGTCTCTTTCTTTATTCTTTTACCTCTAGAGAGACACAATCTTTCCTTCATCCAAATGCCCTTAGAGCTAATTTTGTACCTTATGTGATGGATCATTACATTGTCCAATTACCCAACAGACTGAAAGCTAACTTAAGTCAAGAAAAATGTTCTTATTTTTATATCTCCTGCAGATGCAACCGTATGTTTAACATAAAACAGGCGCTCAATAAGTATCTGTTATCTTAAATATGGTAACTTTCTACCTCAACTTCTGGAGAGTAGGTGCTTTATTAAAAAAAAAAAAAAAAACTATTACACAGATGCCTAAAGTTCTCAAGAACACAAATTATATTTTAATTGAAATTATAGCTGTATTGATTCAGCTTTTATTAGAAAAAAACCTACTTCTGGAGAGGATAAAGTTCTATCTCCAATAAGAAAATCTTCTTTGCATTTCAACTATTTTGATTTTCAAATTCTTTCCAATTATTGATAATGAAGGGAGCATATAATGGTGTTACATCCACAATAAGGAAGGGCTATACGGAGACACCTATTCTAAATATCAGAACAGCATAAATTAACTTATAACATGGAAATCAGCACTCTTAAGATAATGTTGGTATGTTCAGTTCAGTCTCTCAGTCGTGTCTGACTCTCTGCAATCCCATGAAGTGCAGAACACCAGACCTCCCTGCCCATCACCAACTTACAGAGTTCACTCAAACTCATGCCATCAAGTCAGTGATGCCATCCAGCCATCTCATCCTCTGTCATCCCCTTCTCCTCATGTCCCCAATCCCTCCTGGCATCACAGTCTTTTCTGATGAGTGAACTCTGTGCATGAGGTGGCCAAAGTACTGGAGTTTCAGCTTTAGCATCACTCCTTCCAAAAAACACCCAGGATTGATCTTTAAAATGGACTGGTTGGATCTCCTTGCAGTCCAAGAGACTCTCAAGAGTCTTCTCCAACACCACAGTTCAAAACCATCAATTCTTTGGTGCTCAGCTTTCTTCACAGTCCAACTCTCACATGACTACTGGAAAAACCATAGCCTTGACTAGACAGACTTGTGTTGGCAAAGTAATATCTCTGCTTTTGAATATGCTATCTAGGTTGGTCATAACTTTCCTTCCAAGGAGTAAATGTCTTTTAATTTCATGGCTGCAATCACCATCTGCAGTGATTTTGGAGCCAAAAAAAATAAAGTCTGACATTGTTTCTACTATTTCCCCATCTATTTCCCATGAACTGATGGGATCAGATGCCATGATCTTTGTTTTCTGAATGTTGAGCTTTAAGCCAACTTTTTCACTCTCCTCTTTCACTTTCAACAAGAGGCTTTGTAGTTCCTCTTCACTTTCTGCCATAACGGTGATGTCATCTGCATATCTGAGGTGCTTAATATTTCTCCCAGCAATCTTGATTCCAACTTGTGCTTCTTTCAGCCCAGTGTTTCTCATGATGTACTCTGCATATAAGTTAAATAAGCAGAGTGACAATATACAGTCTAAAATTCCCTTTAATTTTTTTCTTTTTTTTCCCCTTTATGTGTATATAAATTTTTACCTTGCCAATCTTAAGAGAAAAATACCAAGACAGTATTAGACAATATAAGGAAGATTAACAAACTTTATATAAACCCAGTCAAAAATCAATTGACTAATTTCACCCACTATTGCCTTGCTAATTTGTTAACCTTTCAATATACCTTTGCTAATTTCAAAACTTGAGAATATGCTCCAAACTGAAAAAGATACTTTAAAAAAAGAAGAAAATTAACTGTTAGAATACCAACCACAAAAGCACCTCAAAGTTGTACCAAGTGTTTATATTTCCATAGTTGTCTAGTTTTCTGATACTCAAAATTTTGGTACTCTAGAAAAAGTAGGCTAGAAGTTCATTTAAAATAAAATTGATATTATTAATATGCATCAATTCTAGTACACATTTCTTGATGCTTTGAGTTTCTTATATTAACAAACATTCATTCATGAAGCTCTGAATCAAAATTCTATGTTTCTTTTTTTAATATACCAATAAAGAAAAGAGATGCTCTCTGCATGTTCTTTATTTTTATTATCCTACTTTACCTTTGGAAATATTAATAAATGCCCATGAACTAGGATAGGACAGAGAATATAATCTATTCTAAGTTAAATTCTGTGTTTATATTAAAAATTAAATGGAAATATAAAATATTTTACAAAAAATAATTTGGAATTTATGATACAGATTTAAACATAATCAAACTTCATGCTAAAATTTGTCCTACCATTTACAACTTTCACCATTCCCTGTGACTAATGAAGTAAACTTGTTGCTGTTTATCCAGATTAGGGCTGAAGTGATAGAGTACCAAGATTTGAGTCAACATTATAACTTCAAATTACATGATCCACACACCAAAAACTCCCACAGACAACCTTCAAAACCATATCATCCCATAATTTTTTTTAAATTTATTATTAAATATTTAATTTATTTACATATTTTATATATCATACAGTTATTTCTAAAAGTTGCAATACTGTAGAACTTCCCTCATGGTACAGTGGATAAGATCTGCTTGCCAATGCAGGGTAGATGGGTTTTATCCCTGGTCCAGGAAGATACCACATACCACAGAGCAACTAAAGCCTGTATGCTACAGCTACTGAGCCCACATTTTAGAGCCTGTGAGCTGCAACTGCTGAGACGACTTGCTGCAACTATTTAAGCCTGTGTGCCTAGAGCCTATGCTCTGCAATAAGAGAAGGCACTGCAGTGAGAAGCCTGTGCACCACAATGAAGAGTAACCCTTGCTGGCAACAACTAGAGAAAACCTGCAGGTAGCAATGGAGACCTAGCAAACCAAAAATATAATTAATTATATAAATGTATATAATTAAATATAATTAAGAATAATTAATTAAGTTTACCAAGAGAACATTTCATGCAAAGATGGGTGTGATAAAGGACAGAAATGATATGGACCTAACAGAAGCAGAAGATATCAAGAAGAGGTGGCAGGAATACACAGAAGAACTGTACAAAAAAGATCTTCATGACTCAGATAATCATGATGGTGTGATTATTCATCTAGAGCCAGACATCCTGGAATGTGAAGTCAAGTGGGCCTTAGAAAGCATCACTACGAACAAAGCTAGTGGAGGTGATGGAATTCCAGTTGAGCTATTTCAAATCCTGAAAGATAATGCTGTGAAAGTGCTGCACTCAATATGCCAGCAAATTTGGAAAACTCAGCAGTGGCCACAAGACTGGAAAAGGTCAGTTTGCATTCCAATCCCAAAGAAAGACAATGCCAAAGAATGCTCAAACTACCACACATTGCACTCATCTCACATGTTAGGAAAGTAATGCTCAAAATTCTTCAAGCCAGGCCTCAGCAATATGTGAACTTCCAGATGTTCAAGCTGGTTTTAGAAAAGGCAGAGGAACCAGAGATCAAATTGCCAATGTCTGCTGGATCATCAAAAAAGCAAGAGAGTTCCAGAAAAACATCTATTTCTGCTTTATTGACTATGCCAAAGCCTTTGATTGTGTGGATCACCACAAACTGTGGAAAATTCTGAAAGAGATGGGAATACCAGATCATCTGACCTGCCTCTTGAGAAACCTGTATGCAGGTCAGGAAGCAACAGTTAGAACTGGACATGGAACAACAGACTGGTTCCAAATAGGAAAAGGAGCACATCAAGGCTGTATATTGTCACCCTGCTTATTTAACTTATATGCAGAGTACATCATGAGAAATGCTGGACTGGAAGAAGCACAAACTGGAATCTTGCTGGGAGAAATATCAATCACCTCAGATATGCAGATGACACCATCCTTATGGCAGAAAGTGAAGAGGAACTAAAAAGCCTCTTGATGAAGGTGAAAGAGGAGAGTGAAAAAGTTGGCTTAAAACTCAACATTCAGAAAACAAAGATCATGGCATGGTCCCATCACTTCATGGGAAATAGATGAGAAACAGTGGAAGCAGTGTTAGACTTTATTTTTGGGGGATCCAAAATCACTGCAGATGGTGATTGCAGCCATGAAGTTAAAAGACATTTACTCCTTGGAAGGAAAGTTATGACCAACCTAGATAGCATATTAAAAAGCAGAGACATTACTTTGCCAACAAAGGTCCATCTACTCAAGGCTATGGTTTTTCCAGTAGTCATGTGTGGATGTGAGAGTTGGACTGTGAAGAAAGCTGAGCGCCGAAGAATTGATGGTTTTGAACTGTGGTGTTGGAGAAGACTCTTGAGAGTCCCTTGGACTGCAAGGAGATCCAACCAGTCCATCCTAAAGGATACCAGTCCCGGATGTTCATTAGAAGGACTGATGCCGAGGCTGAAACTCCAATACTTTGGCCACGCCATGCGAAGAGTTGACTCACTGGAAAAGACCCTGATGCTGGGAGAGACTGAGGGCAGGAGAAGGGGAAGACAGAGGATGAGATGGCTGGATGGCATCACCGATTCAATGGACATGAGTTTGGGTGAACTCCGGGAGTTGGTGATGCACAGGGAGGCCTGGCATGCTGCGATTCATGGGGTCACAAAGAGTCGGACATGACTCAGCGACTGAACTGAACTGAAGTTTGAATGTTGCAATACTGAAAATACCAAGTCTATTTTAAAGTTTTGCTTTGTTTTGAAGTCACAGTACATAGCATGTCAGGCTATGACCTGACCAGTCATATGACCTGACCTGAACCCTGGTCAGTTCGCTGACCAGGGACTGAATCCAGGCCCTCAGGACTGAAAATGTAGAATCCTAACCACTAGACTACCAGAGAATTCCCCTTAAGTTTATTTCATAAATAAGAAAAACAAGGCTTAAAGTTTATATAACTAACAAGATGTAGAGATAAGATTCAAATGAAGATCAGTTTCCAAGTCTCTTTCCATTATGACATAACCATTTAAATGCAAATTCTAGAGCCAGTGAGAACTCATCCCTTGTATTTTAAAGGAAGACTGGTCAGGATAAATAGAAATATTAAATAAGGAAAAATATAGACTAATAACTGTTATGTGTTAGGCCTTAAACCATCTGAATTCCAGAACCACTTTCCCTCTTCTTCTATTCCTGTATACTTAAGAATGACATGTTGAAGGGTCATATGATTCTTAACTTGAGAAATGATAAATTAGAGAAAATAAGGAAAAATAAAGAGATGATTAATCACACGTGTGTGATTCATCAATAGTCATAATTTCTTCAGGCAAGTACAATAAAAGGTAGCCAGATTTTAATTACATCCTTTTCAAACATTTGTTAATTCAACAAATATTTAGTAAGAACCACTTTCTAAACATAAAGAATACAATACTGACTAAATCAGATTAGGGACCTACCCTCATGAAGCTCACAATCTCAGATATTCCTCAGATATTAACTCCTTCAAAGTTCATTCTCTCATACCACCTGCTTTAGCCTGAAACAGGAATGATGCATCTGCTCCCTTATATCATAATATTCTATATAAAGTTCTTTCACCATTTTCATGTTATAATATTGTGTTCATATGAATATCCTTTCCCAACCCCGCCTGTTGACCTCAATTACTTCAAGTTAACTCCTACAACTTACTGAACTCTGTATCTCAAGCTCTTTCCATAGTGACCAGCACATAATAGGTAGTCAACAAATGTTTATAAAATGGCTGAAAAGAAATGGAATTGGATTTCCATTTTAGGAATATGGTGTACTAGGGTCCAGGACAGATCATCTTTTTTAAATCAACTTATAGTGCCAGATGAGAAGTTTTTCTAACTCAAATTTATCCATAAGCTAACAAAACATATGACTATTTGGGTGAAAAACAAGGTGAAGGCAGGAATCTAGAAAGGTAAGAATTATTTAAAATAGCTTTTGCTTGAGAGTATTTATAAAACCAGGGAGAGTAAGCCTTTGTTGTTAAGCCTTATGAAGTTTAAAGCATAGGAATAAAAATTCCAGGTCTCACTCAAGGTGAAGATTCTAATAGATCACTCCCAGTTTAAAAAATAAGCACCATAAGGCACTATATTACCCTGCTCTAATGGACCACATGTACATAGAAACTGATGATTTCAAAACTTTGTTGGTGAACAAAAAACTGTATTCCCTGACAAAATATAGCCAAAAGCCAGACCTTCTGTTGTCTGTAAATTGAGTTCATACTACATTGGTGACCAGAAAAGTCTCAAGCTGAGACACTAGCTTCCAGATATCTGCCAGAAGCAAACACCAATTCTATCTAGACCAACCTTCTTTAATCCAGGACCTTAGAAATTCTCCACAGACAAAGTATGGACTTCCCTATTGGCTCAGAGGTAAATAATCCACCTGCAATGCAAGAGCCAAAGGAGACAAGGGCTTGACCCCTGGGTCTGGAAAATCCCCTGAAGGAGGGCATGGCAACCCACTACAGTATTCTTGCCTGGCGAATCTCATGGACAGAAGAGCCTGGCAGACAAAAGTCCATAGGATTGCAAAGAGTTGGACATGACTGAGTGACTGCACTGAACTGATGGAACACAAAAGATCTCAAATAGTCAAAGCAATCTTGAGAAACAAAAAAAGAGCTGAGGGAATCAACCTTTCTAACTTTATACTACGAAGCTCCAGTCATCAAGATAGTATGGTTCTGGTAGGAAAAAAAGAATTACAGACCAATGAAACAAGATAGAAGGCCCAGAGATAAACCCATGTACCTATGGGCACCTAATCTTTGACAAAAGAGGCGGGAATATAAAATGGAGAAAAGACAGAAGACAGCCTCTTCAATAAGTGGTGCTGGGAAAACTCGGCAGCTACAAGTAAAATAAAGAAACTAGAACACTTCTTAAGGCTAGAAACTCAAAGCTCTTAGAAGAAAACATAGACAGCACTCTCTTTTATATAAATCACAGCAAGATCCTATTTGACCCTCCTCCTAGAGTAGTGCAAAAGAAAAAAAAAATGAGACCTATTTAAACTAAGAAGGTTTTTTTCAAAGAAAAGGAAACAATAAACAAGATCAAAAGACAACCCCAAGAATGGGAAAAAGTAATTGCAAATGAAAGAGCCAGCAAAGGTAATCTCCAAAATGTGTAAGCAGCTCACGTAGCTCAGTATCAGAAAAACAAACAGCCCAATCAAGAAATGGGCAGAAGACCTAGACAGACATTTCTCCAAAGAAGACACATCGACGGCCAATAAATACATAAAAAGGTGTCCAACATTACTAAATATTAGAGAAATGCAGATCAAAACTACAATGAGTTATCACCTCATACTACTCAAAATGACCATCATCAAAAAATCTACTAACAATGATGGAGAGGATGTGGAGAAAAGGGAACCCTCCTACACTGTTGGTGGGAATGTAGACTGCTACAGCCAGTATAGAAAAAGTATGGGTATTCCTTAAAAAACTAGGAATAAATCTACATATGACCCAGAAATCCCACTACTAAGCATATTCCCTGAAAGAAAGAAAGTGAAGTCGCTCAGTTGTGTCCAACTCTTTGCAATCCCATGGACTGTAGTCTAAGATGCTTCTCCATCCATGGGATTTTCCAGGTAAGAGTATTGGAGTTGGTTGCCATTTCCTTCCCTGAGAAAGCCACAATTCTAAAAGATGCATGTACCCCAATGTTCACTGCAACATTATTTATAATAGCCAGAACATGGAAGAAATCATAGATGCCCAGCTACAGATGAATGGATAAAGAATATATGATACATTTATATAATATATTATTATTCAGCCATTAAAAAAGAATGAATTTGAGATAGCACTAATGAGGTGGATGAACCTAGAGCCTGTTATAGAGTGAAGTAAGTCAGAAACACAAAGTGTATACTAATTCCTAAGAGTCCGAAATGCAGTACTTGGATGCTATCTCAAAAATGACAGAATGATCCCTGTTAGTTTCCAAGGCAAACCATGCAATATCACAGTAATCCAAGTCTATGCCCCCACCAGTAACACTGAAGAAGCTGAAGTTGAATGGTTCTGTGAAGACCTACAAGACCTTTTAGAACTAAAACCCCCAAAAGATGTCCTTTTCATTGTAGGTGACTGGAATGCAAAGGTAGGAAGTCAAGAAACAGCTGGAGTAACAGGCAAATTTGGCCTTGGAATATGGAATGCAGCAGGGCAAAGACTAATAGAGATTTGTCAAGAAAATGTACTGGTCATAGCAAACACCCTCTTCTAACAACACAAGAGAAGACTCTACACATGGACATCACCAGATGGTCAACACCAAAATCCAATTGATTATATTCTTTGTAGCCAAAGATGGAGAAGCTCTATACAGTCAACAGAAATAAGACCAGGAGTTGACTGTAGCTCAGATCATGAACTCCTTATTGCCAAATTCAGATGTAAATTGAAGAAAGTAGGGGAAACCACTAGACCATTCAGGTATGACCTAAATCAAATCCCTTATGATTATACAGTGGAAGTGAGAAATAGATTTAAGGGCCTAGATCTGATAGATAGAGTGCCTGATGAACTATGGATGGAGGTTCGTGACATTGTACAGGAGCCAGGGATCAAGACCATCCCCATGGAAAAGAAATGCAAAAAAGCAAAATGGCTATCTGGGGAGGCCTTACAAATAGCTGTGAAAAGAAGGGAAGTGAAAAGCAAAGGAGAGAAGGAAAGATATAAGCATCTGAATGCAGAGTTCCAAAGAATAGCAAGAAGAGATAAGAAAGCCTTCCTCAGAGATCAATGCAAAGAAATAGAGGAAAACAACAAAATGGGAAAGACTAGGGATCTCTTTAAGAAAATCAGAGATACCAAGGGAACATTCCATGCAAAGATGGGCTCCATAAAGGACAGGAATGGTATGGACCTAAGAGAAGCAGAAGATATCAAGAAGAGGTGGCAGGAATACACAGAAGAACTGTACAAAAAAGATCTTCATGACCAAGATAATCACGATGGTGTGATTATTCATCTAGAGCCAGACATCCTGGAATGTGAAGTCAAGTGGGCCTTAGGAAGCATCACTACAAACAAAGCTAGTGGAGGTGATGGAATTGCAGTTGAGCTATTCCAAGTCCTGAAAGATGATTCTGTGAAAGTGCTGCACTCAATATGCCAGCAAATTTGGAAAACTCAGCAGTGGCCACAGGACTGGAAAAGGTCAGTTTTCATTCCAATTCCAAAGAAAGGCAATGCCAAAGAATGCTCAAACTACCACACATTGCACTCATCTCACATGCTAGTAAAGTCATGCTCAAAATTCTCCAAGCCAGGCTTCAGCAATATGTGAACCGTGAACTTCCAGATGTTCAAACTGGTTTTAGAAAAGGCAGAGGAACCAGAGATCAAATTGCCAACGTCCACTGGATCATGGAAAAAGCAAGAGAGTTCCAGAAAAACATCTATTTCTGCTTTATTGAGTATGTCAAAGCCTTTGACTGTGTGGATCACAATAAACTGTGGAAAATTCTGAAAGAGGTGGGTATACCAGACCATCTGACCTGCCTCTTGAGAAACCTGTATGCAGGTCAGGAAGCAACAGTTAGAACTGGTCATGTAATAACAGGCTGGTTCCAAATAGGAAAAGGAGTATGTTAAGGCTGTATATTGTTACCCTGCTTATTTAACTTCTATGCAGAGCACATCATCAGAAATGCTGTGCTAGAAGAAGCACAAGCTGGAATTAAGATTGCCAGGAGAAATATCAATAACCTCAGATATGCAGATGACATCACCCTTATGGCAGAAAGTGAAGAGGAACTAAAAAGCCTCTTGATGAAAGTGAAAGTGGAGAGTGAAAAAGTTGGCTTAAAGCTCAACATTCAGAAGATGAAGATCATGGCATCTGGTCCCATCACTTCATGGGAAATAGATGGGGAAACAGTGGAAACAGTGTCAGACTTTATTTTTTGGGGTTCCAAAATCACTGCAGTTGGTGACTGCAGCCATGGAATTAAAAGACACTTACTCCTTGGAAGGAAAGTTATGACTAACCTAGAAAGCATATTCAAAAGCAGAGACATTACTTTGCCAACAAAGGTTCGCCTAGTCAAGGCTATGGTCTTTCCTGTGGTCATGTATGGATGTGAGAGCTGGACTGTGAAGAAGGCTGAGCGCCGAAGAATTGATGCTTTTGAACTGTGGTTTTGGAGAAGACTCTTGAGAGTCCCTTGGACTGCAAGGAGATCCAGCCAGTCCATTCTGAAGGAGATCAGCCCTGGGATTTCTTTGGAAGGAATAATGCTAAAGCTGAAACTCCAGTACTTTGTCCACCTCATGCCAAGAGTTGACTCATTGGAAAAGACTGTGATGCTGGGAGGGATTGAGGGCAGGAGGAGAAGGGGACGACAGAGGATGAGATGGCTGGGTGGCATCACTGACCCAATGGACGTGAGTCTGAGTGAACTCCAGGAGATGGTGATGGACAGGGAGGCCTGGCGTACTGCGATTCTTGGGGTCGCACTGAGTTGGACACGACTGAGCGACTGAACTGAACTGATGGAATCTAGAAAAATCATACTGATGAACCTATTTGCAAGGAAGGAATGGAAATGCAGATATAGAGAACAGACTCATGGACACAGTGAGTGAAAGAGAGACTGGGAAGAATGAAGAAAGTAGCGTAACATATATACACTACCATGTATAAAATAGAGAGCTGGTGAGAAGTTGCTATACAGCACAGGGAGCCCAGCCTGGTGCTCTGTGATGATCTAGAGAGGTAAGATCGGAAGAGAGTAGGGAGGCTCAAGAGCGAGGGTATATATGTGTAATTATGGCTGACTAGTGTTGTTGTACAGAAGAAACTAACACAATATTGTAAAGCAACTCCCTCCAATTAAAAAAATATACATATGTTGGATCTTTGTGTGCTGTGCTTAGGTCGCTCAGTCATCAGTCATGTCCAACTGTCTGCGACCCCATGGACTGTAGCCCACCAGGCTGCTCTGTCCATGGGGATTCTCCAGGCAAGAACACTGGAGTGGATTGCCATTCTCTCCTCCAGGGGATCTTTCCAACTCAGGGACTGAACCCAGGTCTCCAGCATTGCAGGTGGGTTCTTCACCATCTGAGCCACAAGGAAAGCCCAAGAACACTGAAGTGGGTAGCCTATTCCTTCTCCAGGGGAACTTGCTGACCCAGGAATCAAACTCGGGTCTCTTGCACTGCAGGTGAATTCTTTACCAGCTGAGCTACCAGGGAAGCCCATGTTGGATCTTTAAAAATTGTCAAAATAGACAGCTCTCTGTTATAATTGATTAAGTGAGCAAAAGTAAGCACTATTGTAAATAAAAAGGGGGCTTCCCAGGTGTTGCTAATGGTAAAGACCTGTCTCCCAATGCAGGAGATATAAGAGACCTGGGTTCAGTCCTTGAGTCGTGAAGATTCCCTGGAGGAGGGCACGAAAACCCCTCCAAATTCTTGCCTGGAGAACCCTATGGATAAAGGAGCCTGGAGGGCTATGGTCCATGGGATCACAAAGAATCAGACATGACTGAAGGGACTTAGAACACATGAAGGTAAATGAAAAAAGAGATAATTACCCATTCAGCAGATATTTAAAAGATGAGTAAATCCTCTGAACAACTTTACAAAAACAATTGAAAGCTTAGATGAAATACATCCCTTTAAAAATGCAACAAAACTCATTCCAAAAGAAAAAGAAAGCCCAACTAAGATTAATGACAACCACTAAGAGGTTGAGCCAATATTTCAAAGCTTTTCACAAAATTACAGACCCAAATGACCTCACTTGCAAATTTGAATATATTTTACAAAATATTCAACAAACAAATCTATTATCACACAAAAGATTCTAGATTGTAGAGTAAAAGAGGAAAGAGTTGTATTTCATATTATAAGCCTAGGTTAATTTGATTCCAAAACCTTCAAAGGACAGAACAAGAGGAAAATTAAGGCCAATCTTGCTCATGAACATAGACACAAGTACCTCATACTAAATTTAATTTTACCAAAAATTAAAAGAATAGTACAAGGAAGGAAAAGTAAAGAACAATCTTACTAAAATATATATATATACACACACACACACACACACACACACAGAGACACGAATATCCTAAATTGGCTATTAGCCAACTGACTCTAGCAATGCATAAGAAATATATCTAAGAACTAGGTTGGGCTTATATTAGGAATGTAAGGCTAGTTGATTATTTTTTAGAAATAAATTAACATAATCCATCACATAAGGAGAAAAAGCAAATGATTATCTCAGATGAAACATTTGATACTGAATAAAATTCAGTAACAGATTTGTACTTACAAGACCTGCAAAAAACATGAAGCTGAAAGCAAAACAAGGATGTTTCCTTTCACCCCTTCTATTCAATATTATAATGGAAATAAAAATCAGCCCATTAAAGACATGGGAAAAAATAGGTATTTTTCTTAATAAGGCACTTTTTTACATTTTTCTATAAATAAAAGTATATTTTATGCATTTTACAATCAATGACATCTCAGAATCAGTGAAGGATGCTAAAATATGTGTCTTAGATAAGAAAAATAAATAATCAGACAAGTTAGAAAAGTTGTCTATGTAGAAAACTCAAAATATTAATAGTATATTTTTAGAATAAGAATTTAACAATGAGCTAGGTGCAATATCAATATTAAAATTATATCTACATGAATAATTAATCAATATAAAGGTTTGATACAATATAGCATAAAAATATAGGATGTTTCGGAAAAACTTAACTAAATTTATGAGACCCCTGTAGCAAAAATTATGAAACTATACGGAAAGACTAGACTTCTAAGAATCTCAAAAAATAAAAATATGCACACCATGTTAATGGGTTGAAAGTTCCTCTCAGGAATAGTTATATACTAGATCTCTCCAAATTAAACTGTAGATTCAACACAATTATTATTAAAGTTAAAACTTCAAGGGTGGCTCTGTGTGTGATGTTGACTGTTGAAATGTTCTATTACTCTGGCTACATGACAAACCAATTGAAAACTCAGTGGCTTAAAATGACAGCAATATTTATTTAACTCATGAATCTGCAATTTGGGCTGAACTCAGTAGAAAAGGCTACTTGCTGCTCAACTAAATATTAGAGCAGTTAGGACCATTTGAAAGAGGAGGTTAGAATTATCTGAAGATTTGCCTTCTTGTATGTCTGGCACTTAAGCTGGGGAATAGAATAGCTGGATTCCTTTTGTATCTCTATATATTTGCTCCATGTGATCTCTTCAGCCCAGTTGCTATAGGGAAAACAGATATTATATGTACATGTCTGCTCAGGGCCTCCACGAAGCATGTCATGGAACGCAGAGCCAGGTGGAAGCTCTGACAGCTTTTATGCCTCAGCCTTAGAAGATCGATATCATGTCTGGCATAATCACAAAGCCACCCAGATTTAAAGGGAGAGAACACAGACCACACTCTTGATAGAGGACTATCAGTGGCAGATTGCAAAAGAAGCCTGTGGGATGAGACAAACTGGTGGAGCCATCTCTGAAAAATAGTCTTCAAGTAGAAAATAACAAAATGATCCTATAATTTCTGTAGAAGACTAACACTCAAGATTAGCCAAAATATTCTTGAAGAAAATCCTAGACTTAAAATACAATAATGAACTCTGTGAAGAATACTGTTTGTAGCTTGATAGGGATTGCATTGAATCTATAAATTGCTTTTGGTAGTGTACTCATTTTCACTATATTGATTCTTCCAATCCATGAACATGGTATATTTCTCCATCTATTAGTGCACCCCACTCCAGTACTCTTGCCTGGAAAATCCCATGGATGGAGGAACCTGGTAGGCTGTAGTCCATGGGGTCGCTAAGAGTCGGACACGACTGAGCGACTTCACTTTCACTGATTTCTTTCACCAGTGTTTTATAGTTTTCTATATATAGGTCTTTAGTTTCTTTAGGTAGATATATTTCTAAGTATTTTAGACTTTCCGTTGCAATGGTGAATGGAATTGTTTCCTTAATTTCTCTTTCTATTTTCTCATTATTAGTTTATAGGAATGCAAGGGATTTCTGTGTGTTGATTTTATATCCTGCAACTTTACTATATTCATTGATTAGTTCTAGTAATTTTCTGGTGGAGTCTTTAGGATTTTCTATGTAGAGGATCATGTCATCTGCAAACAGTGAGAGTTTTACTTCTTTTCCAATTTGAATTCCTTTTATTTCTTTTTCTGCTCTGATTGCTGTGGCCAAAACTTCCAAAACTATGTTGAATAGTAATGGTGAAAGTGGGAACCCTTGTCTTGTTCCTGACTTTAGAGGAAATGCTTTCAATTTTTCACCATGGAGGATAATGTTTGCTGTGGGTTTGTCATATATAGCTTTTATTATGCTGACGTATGTTCCTTCTATTCCTGCTTTCTGGAGAGTTTTTATCATAAATGGATGTTGAATTTTGTCAAAGGCTTTCTTTGCATCTATTGAGATAATCATATGGTTTTTATTTTTCAATTTGTTAATGTGGTGTATTACATTGATTGATTTGTGGATATTGAAGAATCCTTGCATCCCTGGGATAAAGCCCATTTGGTCATGGTGTATGATCTTTTTAATGTGTTGTTGGATTCTGATTGCTAGGATTTTGTTGAGGATTTTTGCATCCATGTTCATCAGTGATATTGGCCTGTAGTTTTCTTTTGTTGTGGCATCTTTGATGATGGCCTCATAGAATGAGTTTGGAAGTTTACGTTCCTCTGCAATTTTCTGGAAGAGTTTGAGTAGGATAGGTGTTAGCTCTTCTCGAAATTTTTGGTAGAATTCAGCTGTGACGATGTCTGGACATGGGCTTTTGTTTGCTGGAAGATTTCTGATTACAGTTTCAATGGGTCTTGTTATGGGTCTGTTAAGATTTTCTATTTCTTCCTGGTCCAGTTTTGGAAAGTTGTACTTTTCTAAGAATTTGTCCATTTCTTCCACGTTGTCCATTTCATTGGCATATAACTGCTGATAGTAGTCTCTTATGATTCTTTGTATTTCTGTGTTGTCTGTTGTGATCTCTCCATTTTCATTTCTAATTTTATTGATTTGATTTTTCTCCCTTTGTTTCTTGATGAGTCTGGCTAATGGTTTGTCAATTTTATCTGTCCTTTCAAAGAAGCAGTTTTTGACTATGGAGAATAGTGTGGAGATTCCTTTAAAAACTGGAAATAGAACTGTCTTATGACCCAGCAATCCCACTGCTGGGCATACACACTGAGGAAACCAGAATTGAAAGAGATATGTGTACCCCAATGTTCATCACAGCAGTGTTTATAATAGCCAGGACATGGAAGCAACCTAGATGTCCATCAGCAGATGAATGGATAAGAAAGCTGTGGTACATGTACACAATGGAGTATTACTCAGCCATTAAAAAGAATACATTTGAATCAGTTCTAATGAGGTGGGTGAAACTAGAGCCTATTATACCGAGTGAAGTAAGCCAGAAAGAAAAACACCAATACAGTATAGTAACGCATATATATGGAATTTAGAAAGATGGTAACAATAACCTTGTATACGAGACAGCAAAAGAGATGCTGATGTATAGAACAGTCTTTTGGACTCTGTGGGAGAGGGAGAGGGTGGGATGATTTGGGAGAACGGCATTGAAACATGTATAATATCATATATGAAACATGTCGCCAGTCCAGGTTTGATGTACAATACTGGATGCTTGGGGCTGGTGCACTGGGATGACCCAGAGGATGGTATGGGGAGGGAGGATGGAGGAGGGTTCAGGATGGGGAACACGTGTATACCAGTGGCAGATTCATGTTGATATATGGCAAAACCAATACAATATTGTAAAGTTAAAAAATAAAATAAAAATACAATAATGCAGAGTGCTAAGGCATTGAGATAGACAAATTGACTATCCATAGGGATTGATAAATTTAACATATACAGATAAACTGACATTTGTACATGTTAAAAACATGGAAGGCAAGTATGTGTGTGCATATGTATATTAAATACATAGAAAATACATACATGTTAGTAACATGGGGAAGAAATGAGATTGGATCCTAGCTCAGACCAAACACTAAAATCAATTCCAGATAGATTAAACTTCTAGAAAATATATTGTGATTTTTTTCCTATTCATAATTATTCTTTTTGTTTTTTTTTCCTAAATAAATACAAAATAAAGGTTCCCAATGGGAGTACAACCAATTTAGTCTTCTATTATTATTAAATTCTTCTCTTTCTCTGTCAATTATTCCTAGCCACTTTGAGTCCTCATCTGACTCCTATTTAATTCTAACAACTCATTTCTAATAACTGTCCTAAATCATCTCATCAGAAAGAAACACTGAGCTGTGCTATGGCCCTTTCTTCCTTATTTTCTTTCATTTCTTGGAAAGAAACTGAGAAAAGGGTCAAGCCCACATATAAAAATACAGCCAATATCACAATCCAACACTATTTTGAGAGTTTTGTTTTGGCTTTTTCTTTTCTCAACCGGTAGTTATGGGTAGGAATGAAGTAAAAGTTTTATATTTTGTTTGTTCACAAAGATTGTAAATTTGTAATAACTTACATTTGGCAAGCTTTATTGTCAAATAGCTCTGAATATCCAACTTTCTCAAATGTTTCATTAACTGGTTTTCTATGAAACCTGCAGATACATCCTATTAACTTTATTTTACTTTTGGCATTGTATATCTTTTTATTCATTCATTTCCTTATTCATTCTCAATTCACTTTATATATATATATATATATGTATATATATATAAAGAGACATATATATATAAGCAAATCAATTCATTATTTATATTATTATTTTCTGACTTGAATTCACTTTAATTTAAATTCTACAAGACAAAAAAATATGTCTGTTTTGTTTACTAGTGAAAACAGCATCTGTCTCTCATTTATTTCTAAACCATCACCTAATATACATCCAAGACCCTCTTATAGATGCTGTTTTCACTAGTAAACAAAATAGACACTTTTTTTTGTCTTGTGGAATTTAAATTCAAGTGGATTCAAGTCAGAAAATAATAATATAAATAATAGATTGATTTGTTATGAAGTTAAAAGATAATAATATCTTTGGAAAAAAGATAGCATGGTGAAAATGTTGGCGAGCTGGGTAAGAGTTAAGTTTATAAAAGGGATCGAACAAGGTTGCCTAAAAAGAAGATACCTGAGGAAAGATATGAAGCAAGTGAGGAAATGAATAATGATTTTTTTCTTGGCATTTACCAATGATGTTGAAAATCAGCCTTATGATACAATTTTAGTCTCATTATACTATCCTTTGAAAATGCTTGACATTTTAGAAGATAAGCATGATGATGTATGCTTGTCCCCTTGATCCTAAAGAACAAGTTGTGTTGTAGTGAAAAAGTAAATATTTCTCAGTTAGAAAAACTTAAGTTCTTGTCTCACTTCCAAAATTTTCTAGTATCATAGCCCTAGGCAATGGTCTTAACTTTCTTCACTTTAATTTACCCATCTGTAAAAAATTAATGTAATAAATCTCTATCATATAATTGGGGTTATAATTAGCTTTATACTATATTGAATAGATGGGTAAAAACTTATAGTTTTATGTTGCCTTAATGTTTCACAAAATATTTTCAGGATTAAAAAAATGAGAAACATAGTAATGATCCATAAGTTATAAGCCAGAAAAAAAGTAAGTTAAATTATACCACATCTTACTTAACTAGACTTAGGCTAAAAAAGAACCAGCTTTTGTTTCATTGACTTTATTGATTTCTGCTTTTTATTACTTCTCTCCTTATATTTGCTTTTGGTTTATTTTGCTGTTCCTTTTCTAAGTTTTTAAGGTGGGAGTTTAAACTATTGATTTGAGATTTTCCCTCTCTTTTAATATAAACATTTAGTGTTAAAATTTTTCCACTCTTTTGAAGCATTTATCACAGTGCATTACAATTGACTTTAATGCTTTCAGTTCAGTTCAGTCTCTCAGTCATGTCTGACTCTTTGCAACCCCAGGAACCACAGCACACTAGGCCTCCCTGTCCATCACCAACTCCCAGAGTCCACCCAAACCCAAGTGTATTGAGTTGGTGATGCCATCCAACCATCTCATCCTCTGTCGTCCCCTTCTCCTTCTGCCCTCAATCTTTCCTAGCATCAGGGTCTTTTCAAATGAGTCAGCTCTTCGCCTCAGGTGGCCAAAGTATTGGAGTTTCAGCTTCAACAGCAGTTCTTCCAATGAACAGCCCCAGGACTGATCTCTCCTAGGATGGACTGGCTGGATTTCCTTGTTCAAAGTATTATCAAGAGTCTTCTCCAGCACCACAGTTCAAAAGCATCAATTCTTTGACGCTCAGCTTTCTTTATAGTCCAACACTCACATCCATACACGACCAATGGAAAAACGATAGTGTTGACTAGACAGACCTTTGCTGACAAAGTGATGTCTCTACTTTTTAATATGCTGTCTAGGTTGGTCATAACTTTTCTTCCAAGGAGTAACTATCTTTTAATTTCATGGCTGCAGTCACCATCTGCAGTGATTTTGGTGTCCAAAAAAATTAAATAAATAAAGTCAGCTTAGTGCTTTAGTAAAAACATCTATTTCTGCTTTATGGACTACGCCAAAGCCTTTGACTGTGTGGATCACAATAAACTGTGGAAAATTCTGAAAGAAATGGGAATTCCAGACCACCTGACCTGCCTCTTGAGAAACCTGTATGCAGGTCAGGAAGCAACAGTTAGAACTGGACATGGAACAACAGACTGGTTCCAAATAGGAAAAGGAGTATGTTAAGGCTGCATATTGTCACCCTGCTTATTTAACTTATATGCAGAGTACATCATGAGAAATGCTGGACTGGAGGAAGCACAAGCTGGAATCAAGATTGCCGGGAGAAATATCAATAACCTCAGATATGCAGATGAAACCACCTGTATGGCAAAAAGTGAAGAAGAACTAAAGAGCCTCTTGATGAAAATGAAAGAGGAGAGGGAAAAAGTTGGCTTAAAGCTCAACATTCAGAAGATGAAGATCATGGCATCTGGTCCCATCACTTCATGGGAAATAGATGGGGAAACAGTAGAAACAATGGCTGACTTTATTTTTCTGGGCTCCAAAATCACTGCAGATGGTGACTGCAGCCATGGAATTAAAAGACACTTACTCCTTGGAAAGAAAGTTATGACCAACCTAGACAGCATATTAAAAAGTAGAGGCATTACTTTTCCAACAAAGGACCATCTAATCAAGGCTATGGTTTTTCCAGTGATCATGTATGGATGTGAGAGTTGGACTGTGAAGAAAGCGGAGTGCTGAAGAACTGATGCTTTTCAATTGTGGTGTTGGAGAAGACTCTTGAGAGTCCTTTGGACTTCAAGGAGATCCAACCAGTCCATCCTAAAGGAGATCGTTCCTGGATGTTCATTGGAAGGACTGATGTTGAAGTTGAAACTCCAGTACTTTGGCCACCTGATGTGAAGAGGTGACTCATTTGAAAAGGCTCTGATGCTGGGAAAAATTGAGGGCAGGAGGAGAAGGGGACGACAGAGGATGAGATGGTTGGATTGCATCACCAACTCGATGGACATGGGTTTGGGTAGACTCTGGGAGTTGGTGATGGAGAGGGAGGCCTGGCATGTTGCAGTTCATGGGGTCACAGTCAGACATGACTGAGTGACTGAACTAAAGTGCTTTAGTTGTGTCTTAAAAGATTGTTAGGAAGCATTTTCATTTTAACTAATTTCAATATACAATATACTTTCGATTTTTTTCTTTGAATGTTCCTCTTTTAGTCATGTTATTTAGAGTGTCTCTGTGTATGAAGATTTTCTGCATCTTTGTGTTACTGATTTCTCATTTGATTCCATTGTGGTCAGAGAACATCCATAGTTTGTGACTTAGATGAAATGAACTAAATAAGAACTACCACAGCTCAGCCAAAATGAAATAGATAATTTGAATAGCAAGAGGAACTAAAAAGCCTCTTGATGAAAGTGAAAGCAGAGAGTGAAAAAGTTGGCTTAAAGCTGAACATTCAGAAAACGAAGATCATGGCATCTGGTCCCACCACTTCATGGGAAATAGGTGGGGAAACAGTGTCAGACTTTATTTTTCTGGGCTCCAAAATCACTGCAGATGGTGACTGCAGCAGTGAAATTAAAAGATGCTTACTCCTTGGAAGGAAAGTTATGACCAACCTAGATAGCATATTCAAAAGCAGAGACATCACTTTGCCAACAAAGGTCCGTCTAGTCAAGGCTATGGTTTTTCCTGTGGTCATGTATAGATGTGAGGGCTGGACTGTGAAGAAGGCTGAGCACCAAAAAATTAATGGTTTTGACCTGTGGTGTTGGAGAAGACTCTTGAGAGTCCCTTGGACTGCAAGGAGATCCAACCAGTCCATTCTGAAGCAGATCAGCCCTGGGATTTCTTTGGAAGGAAGGATGCTAAAGCTGAAACTCCAGTACTTTGGCCACCTCAAGTGAAGAGTTGACTCACTGGAAAAGACTGTGATGCTGGGAGGGATTGGGGGCATGAGGAGAAGGGGATGACAGAGGATGAGATGACTGGATGGCATCACTGACTCAATGGACATGAGTCTGAGTGAACTCTGGGAGTTGGTGATGGACAGGGAGGCCTGGCGTGCTGCGATTCATGGAGTCGCAAGGAGTCGGACATGACTGAGCGACTGATCTGATCTGATGTCTATTCAGATCAGATCAGATCAGATCAGATCAGTCGCTCAGTCGTGTCCGACTCTTTGCGACCCCATGACCCCATGAACTGCAGCACGTCAGGCCTCCCTGTCCATCACCAACTCCCGGAGGTCACTCAGACTCACATCCATCGAGTCAGTGATGCCATCCAGCCATCTCATCCTCCGTCCTCCCCTTCTCCTCCTGCCCCCAATCCCTCCCAGCATCAGAGTCTTCTCCAATGAGTCAACTCTTCGTATGAGGTGGCCAAAATACTGGAGTTTCAGCTTTAGCATCATTCCTTCCAAAGAAATCCCAGGGCTGATCTCCTTCAGAATGGACTGGTTGGATCTCCTTGCAGTCCAAGGGACTCTCAAGAGTCTTCTCCTACACCACAGTTTGGAAGCATCAATTCTTCAGTGCTCAGCCTTCTTCACAGTCCAGCTCTGACTAAGAAACACAAATACAAAATTTAACAATTCCATAAAAAGAGAGTTGCTGGGCCCAAGTTCTTTCACTGGAGAATTCTACTAAACATTTAAAGAAGAATTAACACAATCCTACACAATAAACTATTAAAATATATCAAAGATACATTTCATTAGAGAGAAATATCATGTTCATGAATTGGAAGATTTAACATGGTAAATATATGAATTCTCCCCAAATTGATACACATTTTTAACATAATTCTTGACAAACTCCCAGCATGATTTGTGTAGATACAATAAGACTATTCTAACAATTAATGAGAAAAGTAAAGGAATTAGATTAGTTGTGATCGACTAAATGTTTATCTACCTCAAAATTCACACACTGAAGCCCTAATCCCCAACATTATTGTGTCTGTAGATGGAGCCTTTGGGAAGTTACTAGTTCATGAGAATAGAGCCTTCATGATGGGCCCAACGACTTTATAAGAAGAGTCAGAAGAATGCTTGCTTCCTCTCTTGCTCTCTCTGCCATGTGAAGACTCACAAGAAGACAGCCATCTGTGGTTTTGCAGAATATTATAATTGGGAGAAACCAGGTAAAGCATTCATGCTATGCTATGCTATGCTAAGTCACTTCAGTCGTGTCCGACTCTGTGTGACCCCATAGACGGCAGCCCACCAGGCTTCCCCGTCCCTAGGATTCTCCAGGCAAGAATACTGGAGTGGGTTGCCATTTCCTTCTCCAATGCAGGAAAGTGAAAAGAGAAAGTGAAGTCGCTCAGTCATATCCGACTCTTAGCGACCCCATGGACTGCAGCCTACCAGGCTCCTCCGTCTGTGGGATTTTCCAGGCAAGAGTACTGGAGTGGGGTGCCATTGCCTTCTCCAAAGCATTCATGGGACCTCTCTAATATTTCTTATAACTACACTAAATCTATAATTATCTCAAGATTAAACATTTAATTTAAAATAATTTATTGTTCAAGTAATATGTATAGTGCATTCACTAAGAATAAGGGAAAAATGATTTTCCAAAGAAACTGTGGTTGTGTTACTAGAAGAATAGAGCATGACTATAATGTACAAGGCAATGGCACCCCACTCCAGCACTTTTGCCTAGAAAATCCCATGGATGGAGGAGCCTGGTAGGCTGCAGTCCATGGGGTTGTGAAGAGTCGGAGACGGCTGAGCAAATTCACTTTCACTTTTCACTTTCATGTATTGGAGAAGGAAATGGCAACCCATTCCGGTGTTCTTGCCTGGAGAATCCCAGGGACAGGGGAGCCTGGTGGGCTGCCATCTATGGAGTCGCACAGAGTTGGACACGACTGAAGCGACTTAGTAGCAGTAGCAGCAGCATCATGTACAAACAGACAATTGTCCAGCCTAGAAAGATATCAAAACTTATTTACTCCTATTACTAGATACTATTGTTTCACATTTACATTGTTTATCATCAAGGATTTGGAAAAGCAGATATGATTTGTCCTTCTTCTGCCAATGGCAATTTTATAACTGCTTAAATTTCTAAAATAGTTTTTAATTATACTTTGGAAGAATACAAAATTACCTACTCCTACATCAAAGATGGCATGTATTAAAGATGGGGGATACAATAAATAAATTAGATTTACAAATAAAAACTTCCTGTTGACCAGATATTTTTATAAATTAGAGCATTGTACAGAATATCTAAAGCCAAATCATGGCTACAGAGTAATGAGCTTAACAAACTTTTAGTATGTATCATAAGAGTACTGAGGTTTCTTTTTTAAAGATGTCCTGCTTCCATATTACCTGTATTCAAACTTAAAAGTTTGTCTCAACTAAGCAGGATAACAGAAGGATAAGGAATGGCAAGTTGGCCAAGTTACCAGTAGCACCAATCAGCATTCTCTGTACGCTCACAGAGGGCTTGGAAGTGGACTGTCATGGGAGCAGACTCCAAAGAAGTAGTTCTTTCTTGGAATACCCAAAGACTATTTAACTCCCTCCATAGGTTAAAAAGACAGAAGTCATTTATGCAGACCACTGAGGAGAATGTGGCTAGTTTTTAAATGGTTCATATTTTTTTGGATACATATTAATACTTCACACTACAATGGCACCATGTTCAATCACTCTACAAAGCAGAATATATACAATCCTTGCTAGAGAGGCAAATACAATGGTGTTAATTGACAAAGTGGCCTACAAAGTGCCATTCTAATTAAAGATCTCACATTTTCCTAGATAGTGCTAAATGATAATGACAAGGAAAGTTCACTTGTATATGATGCTTTATGATTGAAAAATCAGTTGCACTTTGATTACTGAGTTTTATTCTTACAATCTTTACTACGAGGTAGATTCCTTCTTTTTACAAATGAGAAGCGAAGGATTGAAGAGGTGAAATTTCTCTAGGAGAATGTAAAGCCAGTGAGTGGTGCAGTGGACTTGAAGTCTCACTATATGCAAATCTTTGGCTCTAATGAGACCATATGCTATTAACAGTATATATGGTACGAGAGAAGCAACGGAAATAAAATAATAAATTCAAAGAAATAAAATCAGCTCTAAATTCTCTTACCTACAATCCAATTATATTAAGAAAATGTTTTGGTTACAAATCTGAGAACTGGATAGTCTGGGAACAGTAGTCAGAAGAACCCCATGCAACTGCCAGTAATGGAGTATTTCTCTTTACTTTTTATTAATATGCAGCATACTCTTTTATAGACCTCAGACACATTTTACACAGCACAGAAATAAGATAGTGCCTGAACCGAGGATTACAGACTCTGCATGTAAAATGAAAACAAACAGAATGGATATATGCTCATAGAGATCTACACACACACACACACACACACACACACACACCTGCACTGCTGGCATTTGAATGAAACACCTGCCACTCAAAGCAAAAATTTAATAGCCAGTAGATAAAAAGCCATTTTCCTATGAGGCATATTTTGAATTGAGTAATTTGGGTAAGATGGCTGCTTTTCTAAGTTATGCAGAAGACCATTTTTTCAAGTTTAGGCTACTATTAATACCTTTCATTTTTTTCCTAAAACTATTTTATGTATGGCACTGAACTAGGAGAAATTTACATATATTATGCCTACTCATTACAAAAATACTTTCTATCCACATTTAACAGAAATCTAGACTAAGGTTCAAGATGTTAAAGTTGAACGCTTAAGATGTTATAGCTGGTAACTAGGACTCCAGTCTAAGTATGTTGAACTATAAAGCCTACTTTCTATTTTCACCATCATACCTTAATTTGATTTTCTGAATGTGATCACTCATTTTGTACATCTCTAATCACAAATATTTGATAGGCATTAGAGTTAGAGAATATGGGATACTCTGTCATGCCCCCATTCTGTCATTTGATAGTAGGAAGAAGGGAAAGGCTCTCTTGCTCTAGTGAAGTATTCATGTACCAAAAGTAAACAAAACATCATCTGTACAGTGTAGTACTAGCATGCTGCTACTGCTAAGTTGCTTCAGTCGTGTTCAACTCTGTGTGACCCCAGAGACAGCAGCCCACCAGGCTCCCCATCCCTGGGATTCTCCAGGCAAGAACACTGGAATGGGTTGCCATTTCCTTCTTCAATGCATGAAAGTGAAAAGTGAAAGTGAGGTCGCTCAGTCATGTCTGACTCCTAGCGACCCCATGGACTGCAGCCTACCTGGCTCCTCTGTCCATGGGATTTTCCAGGCAAGAGTACTGGAGTGGGGTGCCATTGCCTTCTCCTTAAGTACTAGCATAGGGATATATTTATAGACCAATGGAACAGAATTGAGAGTCTAGAAATAAACCCATACACAAATAGACAATTAAATTTTGACAAGGGCACCAAGATCACTCAAGAGAGAAAGAACAGTTTCTCCCATAAATTATGCTGGTAAAAGCTGGAAACTTTAATGCAAAAAGAGTGACTCTGAACTCCCTTATACAAAAATTAACTCAAAGTGGATCAAAGACTTAAATATAATGCTGAAACTATAAAATTATTACAAGAAAACAGAGATGACGCTGGATTTGGCAATGGATTCTGAGATTTGACACCAAAAGCACAAGTAACAAAAGATAAATACACTAAAAGACAGATAAATTAAACTTCTTAAAAATAAAAAAATGGTCCATCAAAGTGAATTCATATCCATTCATACACATAAAAAAGTAAAAAGATGACCTACAGAATGGGAAAAAATATTTATAAATCATTTGATTTATAAATCTTACTTACTTACTTATTTGATAAATTTGGTATCCAGAATATATAAAGAATACTTAAACTGAACAACAAAAAGGGAAACAACCGTTTTATTTCCATTGAAGTAACTTATTTATTGCCAATTAAACAATAGGCAAAATACTTGAATAGATATTTTTCTAAAGAAGATATAGAAATGATTAACAAGCATATAAAAAGATGTTCAATATAATTGGCCATTAAGGAAATTCAAACGAAAACCACTATATACAACCTCACACCCACTAGGAAGATTATTAACTTCATATATACATACACATATACAGAAGCTAAGAGTTGGTAAGAATGTGAGGAAATAAGAACCTTCACATATTCCTAGTGAGAATGTAAAATGCTGCAGCAACTTTGGAAAACAGTTCTGTGTTTCCTCAAAAGGTTAAACATAGAATTACAGTATGAGTCAGCGATTCCACTGCTAGGTATATAAACACCCCCAAAGAACTGAAAATAGGTACTGAAGAAAACACGTGTTGCTGAATGTTCAGAACAACACTATTTACAAAAGTCAAAAGATAGAAACACTCCAAATGTTTGTCAACAGATAAATGGATAAGCAAAGTTGAGTAGTTATACAGTGTAGTATTATTCAGCCATACAAGGAATCAAATACTGACACATGCTAAAACTTGAATGAACCTCAAAAATGTTATGCTGAGAAGAAAAGGATGTAAAAGTTGACAGGTATCAGTCCTTTGACATGAACTACCAAGAATGGCAAATCATAGAGACACTGGACCTTAAGAAGCATCACTATGAATAAAGCTAATGGAGGTGATGGAATTCCAGCTGAGCATTTCAAGTCCTCAAAGATGATGCTGTGAAAGTGCTGCACTCAATACATCAGCAAATTTGGAAAACTCAGCAGTGGCCACAGGACTGGAAAAAGTCAGTTTAAATTCCAATCCCAAAGAAAAGCAATGCTAAAGAGTGTTACAGGAAAGGCAATGGCACCCCACCCCAGTACTCTTGCCTGGAAAATCCATGGACAGAGAAGCCTGGTAGGCTCCAGTCCATGCAGTTGCTAAGAGTCGGACATGACTGAGCGGCTTCCCTTTCACTTTTCACTTTCATGCATTGGAGAAGGAAATGGCAACCCACTCTAGTATTCTTGCCTGGAGAATCCCAGGGATGGAGGAGCCTAGTGGGCTGCTGTCTATGGGATTGCACAGAGTCGGACATGACTGAAGTGACTTAGCAGCAGCAGCAGCAGCAGCAAAGAGTGCTAAACTTATTGCATAATTGCACTCATTTCACATGTTAGCAAAGTAACGCTCAAAATTCTCCAAGTGAGGCTTCAAAAATACGAGAACCGAGAACTTGCAGATAATTCAAAATGGATTTAGAAAAAGCAGAGGAACCAAAGATGAAATTGCGAACAACCATTGGATCATAGAAAAAGCAACAGAGTTCCAGAAATACATCTACTTCTGTTTTATTGACTATGCCAAAGACTTTGACTGGGTGGATCACAACAAACCGTGGGAAAGTCTTCAAGAGTTGGGAATATCAGAACACTTGACCTGCCTCCTGAGAAATCTGTATGCAGATCAAGAAGCAACAGTTAGAACTGAACATGGAATGACAAACTGGTTTCAAATTGGGAATGGAGTAAGCCAAGGCTGTATATTGTCACCCTATTATTTAACTTATATGGAGAGTTCTGCTGCTGCTGCTGCTAAGTTGCTTCAGTTGTGTCTGACTCTGTGTGACCTCATAGATGGCAGCCCATTAGGCTCTGCCATCCCTGGAATTTTCCAGGCAAGAATACTGGAGTGAGTTGCCATTTCCTTCTCCAATGCATGAAAGTGAAAAGTGAAAGTGAAGTCGCACAGTTGTGTCCGACTCTTAGCGACCCCATGGACTGGAGCCTACCAGGCTTCTCCATCCATGGGATTTTCCAGGCAAGAGTACTGGAGTGGGGTGCCATTGCCTTATCCGTATATGGAGAGTACATCATGCAGAATGCTGGGCTGGAGGCAGAACAAGCTGGAATTGCCAGGAGAAATATCAGTAACCTCAGACATGCAGATGACATCACCCTTGTGGCAGAAAAAGAAGAGGAAGTGAAGAGCCTCTTCATAAAAGTGAAAGAGGAGAGTGAAAAAGATGGCTTAAAACTCAACATTCAAAAAACAAAGATCATGGCATCTAATCCTCATTCAGTTCCGTTCAGTTCAGGCGTTAAGTCATGTCTCTTTGCGACCCCATGAATTGCAGCAAGGCAGGCCTCCCTGTCCATCACCAACTCCCAGAGTTCACTCAGACTCACATCCAGTGAGTCAGTGATGCCATCGAGTCAGTGATGCCATCCAGCCATCTCATCCTCTGTCATCCCCTTCTCCTCCTGCCCCCAATCCCTCCCAGCATCACAGTCCTTTCCAATGAGTCAGCTCTTCACATGAGGTGGCCAAAGTACTGGAGTTTCAGCTTCAGCATCATTCCCTCCAAAAAAATCCCAGGGCTGATCTCCTTTAGAATGGACTGGTTGGATCTCCGTGCAGTCCAAGGAACTCTCAAGAGTCTTCTCCAACCAGCTTGACATCCGGAAGTTGCTGGCTTGGAGAATTTTGAGCATTCTTTACTAGTGTGTGAGATGAGTGCAATTGTGCATTAGTTTGAGCATTCTTTGGCATTGCCTTTCTTTGTGACTGGAATGAAAACTGAACTTTTCCAGTCCTGTGGCCACTGCTAAGTTTTTCAAATTTGCTGGCATATTGAGTGCAGCATTTTTACAGCATCAACTTTCAGGATTTGGAATAGCTCAACTGGAATTCCATCACCTCCACTAGCTTTGTTTGTAGTGATGCTTTCTAAGGCCCACTTGACTTCACATTCCTTACTTCATGGCAAATAGATGTGGCAACAATGGAAACAGTGTCATACTTTATTTGGGGGGGGCTCAAAAATCACTAAAGATGGTGACTGCAGCCATAAAATTAAAAAAACACTTGCTCCTTGGAAGAAAAGCTATGACAACCTAGATAGCATATTAAAAAGCAGAGACATTACTTTGCTGACAAAGATCCATCTAGTCAAAGCTATGGTTTTTCCAGTAGTCACATATGGATGTGAGAGTTGGACCATAAAGTAAGCTGAGCATCAAAGAATTGATGCTTTTGAATTGTGGTGTTGGAGAAGACTCGTGAGAGTCCCTCGGACTGCAAGGAGATCCAACGAGTCAATCCTAAAGAAAATTAGTCCTGAATATTCATTGGAAGGACTGATGCTGAAGCTGAAGTTCCAATACTTTGGCCACCTGATGGAAAAAAAAAAAAATTGTCTCATTGGAAAAGCCCCTGATGCTGGGAAATATTGAAGGCAAAAGGAAAAGGGGACGACAGAGGATGAGATGATTGGATGGCATCACATCCATCCATGAGGCTCGCATGAGGCTCAATGGACATGCACTTGAGTAAGCCCCAGGAGTTGGAGAAGGACAGGGAAGCCTGTTGTGCTGTGGTCCATGGGGTCGCAAAGCATCAGACATGACTGAGCGACTGAACTGACTGGGGAGGTATATACACTTGCATTTGGGGAGATGATTTCAGCTAGATCATGGAGTTTAGATTATAGAGTGGGAGCAACTTAATGAAACTAGGTTCTAGGAGTAAATTCTTCCCCAAGGAGCCTTCCTTGGGACGTCCCTGGTGTCACAGTGGATAAGAATCTGCCTGCCAATGCAGGGGACATGGGTTTAATCCCTGGTCCAGGAAGATTCCACATACCTTAGAGAAATTAAGCCCATGCATCACAATTACTGAGCCTAAACTCTAGAGACCACAAACTGCAACTGCTGGAGCCTGGATGCCTAGAGTCTGTGCTCCGCAACAATGAGAAGCCTGCACACTGCAATGATGAGTCAATTCAGTTCAGTTCAGTCACTCAGTCATGTCTGACTCTTTGCGACCCCATGGACTTCAGCATGCCAGGCCTCCTTGTCTATCACCAACTTCTGGAATTCACTCAGACTCACGACCATTGGGTCAGTGATGCCATCCAGCCATCTCATCCTCTGTCGTCCCCTTCTCCTCTTGCCCTCAATCCCTCCCAGCATCAGAGTCTTTTCCAATGAGTCAACTCTTCGCATGAGGTGGCCAAAGCACTGGAGTTTCAGCTTTAGCATCATTTCTTCCAAAGAAATCCCGGGGCTGATCTCCTTCAGAATGGACTGGTTGGATCTCCTTGCAGTCCAAGGGACTCTCAAGAGTCTTCTCCAACACTACAGTTCAAAAGCATCAATTCTTTGGTGCTCAGCCTTCTTCACAGTCCAGCTCTCACATCCATACATGACCACAGGAAAAACCATAGCCTTGACTAGACGGACCTTTGTTGGCAAAGTAATGTCTCTGCTCTTGAATATGCTATCTAGGTTTGTCATAACTTTCCTTCCAAGGAGTAAGCGTCTTTTAATTTCATGGCTGCAGTCACCATCTGCAGTGACTTTGAAGCCAAAAAAATAAAGTCTGACACTGTTTCCACTGTTTCCCCATCTATTTCCCATGAAGTGATGGGACCAGATACCATGATCTTCATTTTCTCAATGTTGAGCTTTAAGCCAACTTTTTCACTCTCCTCTTTCACTTTCATCAAAAGGCTTTTTAGTTCCTCTTCATTTTCTGCCATAAGGGTGGGGTCATCTGCATATCTGAGGTTATTGATATCTCTCCCGGCAATCTTGATTTCAGCTTGTGCTTCTTCCAGCCCAATGTTTCTCATGATGTACTCTGCAAAGAAGTTAAATAAGCAGGGTGACAATATACAGCCTTGACGTACTCCTTTTCCTATTTGGAACCAGTCTGTTGTTCCATGTCCAGTTCTAACTGTTGCTTCCTGACCTGCATACAAATTTCTCAAGAGGCAGGTCAGGTGGTCTGGTATTCCCATCTCTTTCAGAATTTTCCACAGTTTATTGTGATCCACACATCTACGGCTTTGGCATAGTCAATAAAGCAGAAGCCCCACTTACTGCAGCAAGCAACAGGTCAGACAAAGCAACGAAGATCCAGCATAACCAAAAATTTTGATAAATAAATAAATAATATTATAAAAAAAGAAGCCTTCCCTGTATCTAGACCATGCCAGATCTCTTCCAGCATGTGTAATATGACTCTCTGATACTATCACAGTAACTGATGTATATTCCTCTGATCTTCTATGGGGCTCCAAGAACTGAAGGAGGATTAACTGGTACCCAGACACTTCTCCCTTCTTCACAATACCTTGCATGGGACAATGCCCACCTCCCCTCCCCTCAAAATGTTTGTTGAATGACTGAAAGAAAATGCAATCATGTAAACTTGTTCCACCTGTAGATAACCTCAACCAGAATTCCATTCCTGTCTATCTCAACCAATGTCTCTTGGAACTGTCCTATAGATCAAACCAGAACAGACTTGCCAAATCCAGTGTAGGATACATAGTTCAATTTAAATTTCAAAGCTGGTGATGGACAGGGAAGCCTGGCGTGCTGAGGTTCATGGGGTTGCAAAGAGTCAGACAGGACTGAGTGACTGAACTAAACTGATAAGAGACAGAAATCAATTGGTGGTGCCAGAAGATGAGAGTAAAGGAAAATAGAGAGTGATTACTTATGGAGTCAAAGGTAGGGATGTTCTTCTTATATGATGAAAATGTTTAGAAAGTAGAGGTAGTGGTTTCATAACACTGTGAGTGCACTAAATGACAGTGAATTTTACACTTTTAAAAGGTTAATTGTATTATTTGTATTTCACTTCAATAAAAACAAGTGAGCAGTTCTGAGCTCAGTTATGAGCTCAAACATCTCTAGTACTTCATTTCTGAGATAAACTTGGGTAATCTAGGATCTCTGTGTTTATTATATTCTCTAAGTTCCTTGCTTTCATATATCTCATTTTTCACCACTATAACTAGATAGCAAGATCAAACCACCCCACTTCATTTAGTTACTGTATCTTTAAGTAAGTTCCAATATATATATTTTACCTAATAAAAAGACCTTATATCCTCAGTCTTTCAATATTACATATTAGAAAAATGTTAACTTCTCTCTATAAATACCATGAGTAAAGTTTTAATAATCAAATCTATTTTGATGTAGTCAATGCACTGAGAAAATGACTGTCATTCAGGAAAAAAATATCAATATCAATTTTGCTCACAAATTAATTTTTTGAGCATTCAAACTGCATTACAGAAAAACTAAGAAAGCCTATTTTTCACTTGATCAAAATTTTTTGCAACTGTAAAATAAGATAAAAGGTACAATGAAGAGAATTGGAACAATTCAGAAATAAGTCACTGACCAACAGAGTCACATATTATTACCATCTTGACATCTTTACCAGTGACTTCAGATTTTATGGTGGGCAGGGCTAAACCTGGCTTCAGAACTTTTTTAAAAACCCTCTTTGTACTCTAGACAATGTTACTTTTTTTAAAAACTTTGGAGGAGTTACTTAACTTTCCGAGGATTTCTTCAAGCACGAAGTGTGATTATATGTGGAAAAATATTTTGTGAAAATACAAAAAGGAATACCAAAAAAACCCACAAAACCCTAAAGTATAAAATAACATTCTTTACACACTCTATAAAAATTAGTGGGGAAAAAAAACAATTAAAGCTGCTGGATCATACAATGAAATTTTTAATAAGTGTATTCATTCATTTGACATTTACTAGACTTAACATGCAGAAGGTAACGTAAGAGGTAACATAACATATTAGGAATGTGAAAACAAAAAGAAAGCCTTTAACGTCAATTTGTTTTCAGATGAAGACAGGATCCAGTCAGCGGATGGACATAATATGATGAATATGTAGGAAATGAGTAGCAGGTCAAAGGATGTTTTCTATGAGACATTATATCAAGTGCAAGTATGAAAGTGAAGTCACTCAGTCGTGTCCGACTCTTTGCGACCTCATGGACTGTAGCCCACCAGGCTCCTCCATCCATGGAATTTTCCAGGCAAGAGTACTCGAGTAGGTTGCCATTTCCTTCTCCAGGGGATCTTCCTGACCCAGGGATTGAACCCAGGGCTTTCCCGCATTGCAGGCAGATGCCTTACCATCTGAGTCACCAAGGGCAAGATATATCAAGACATTACTTCAAACCTGAAAGATGAGTTCAGCAAATCAATGAAAACTAAATATCTGAGAGTCTAACAGACAGAAGGCACCTAGTCATGATAAATAATGTTGTATGGGGAGAAATAGAATTATTTTAATAGAAAAAATAATAGGGGGGTTGTATAAGTTCAAGTTAAAATGCTAAACAAGGATCAAATCATGAAGGAAGTCAAATCAGGTGCCTTGAAAAGGAGTGTGTCCTTGATCTTGAAGACATTCAGCGAGAATCAAATGCTTTGAACATATGAGAGATCTGATAATATTGGTATTTCAGTATAAATCTGGATTGCAGTATGATGCATAGGTTGGAAAGACTTCATTTCTAGCAATATTGGAGACTAGATGGTAGACAAGATATCTGTAAAACCCTTCCAGTACAAAAAAGAAAAAGAAAAAAAAAGTAATTGTTTATATTTAAATAACCTTTCTAACAATTAACTAAATTGAAATAAAGGGAAAACATCTGAGGCCCAAAATGTCAAAAGAGCATGATTCCTAAATTCAGGTGAGATTTATTGTCTTCATTTGCTCCGGGGTTGGGATATCTTCCAATCCTGAGTACTCAGGAGTGTGGGTACTAATAGGGCAGTCACTTATATCTATCAAAAACAAGAGAAATGGTTTGGTGTCAATCGCTGTGGGAAGTCAGATAAGAAAACCTCAAGAAGCAAAAACCGTAGAAGAGAGATGTCACCAGGTGGTAAACTAAAAAAACACAGAGACAAAAAGCAAGAAGAATTTGGGTACGGGGGAGAAAATCTCCCCTAAAGTTCCTAACCAGCACTCATAGAGTATCATGCTTGAACTCATACTGCCTGAAAGCCTTCTCTTTTCACAAGAGGTCAATAGTATAGTTTTAAAGAAATCCAGGTTAGTCATGCAACCAATATCAGGCAAAAGGAAATGCAACTGCCTGGTGGCATAATACATAGTAAAACCAGGAATTCCCACATATGAAGTTTCATGGAAATTATCTAACAATAGATGAAATCTCACAACACCAAGGAAATAAATCATCAGGGATGAGAATTCTATAGAAAAAGCAAAAATCTTAAAATATTAGGATTATCAGACACAAATGACAAAATATGTTTCAAGAAGTAAAAGAGACTAAAGAATAGCAAAAGAAATAAAAGACTATCAAACATGACCCAGGCAGCTTTTAAAATGGATAAAACAAACACCTAGAAATAAATATTTTAATTGAAAAATTATAAATAATAGTAAAAAAAAGAAAATTAAAATATTGAGAAACCTATATGCAGGTCAGGAAGCAACAATTAGAACTGGACATGGAACAACAGACTGGTTCCAAATAGGAAAAGGAGTACATCAAGGCTATATATTGTCACCCTGCTTATTTAACTTATATGCAGAGTATATCATGAGAAACGTTGGGCTGGAAGAAGCACAAGCTGGAATCAAGATTGCTGGGAGAAATATCAATGACCTCAGACATGCAGATGACACCACCTTTATGGCAGAAAGTGAAAAGGAATTAAAAAGCCTCTTGATGAAAGTGAAAGAGGAGAGTGAAAAAGTTGGCTTAAAGCTCAACCTTGAGAAAACTAAGATCATGGCATCTGGTCCCATCACTTCATGGCAAATAGATGGAGAAACAGTGTCAGACTTTGCTTTTCTGGGCTTCAAAATCACTGCAGATGGTGATTGCAGCCTTGAAAATAAAAGATTCTTACTCCTTGGAAGGAAAGTTATGACCAACCTAGATAGCATATTCAAAAGCAGAGACATTACTTTGCCAACAAAGGTTTGTCTAGTCAAGGCTATGGTTTTTCCAGTAGTCATGTATGGATGTGAGAGTTGGACTGTGAAGAAAGCTGAGTGCCAAAGAATTGATGCTTTTGAAATGTCGTGCTGGAGAAGACTCTTGAGAGTCCCTTGGACTGCAAGGAGATCCAACTAGTCCATCCTAAAGGAGACCAGTCCTGGGTGTTCATTGGAAGGACTGATGCTGAGGCTGAAACTCCAATACTTTGGCCACCTCATGTGAAGAGTTGACTCATTGGAAACCCTGATGCTGGGAGGGATTGGAGGCAGGAGGAGAAGGAGACAACAGAGGCTGAGATGGCTGGATGGCATCACTGACTCAATGCACATGAGTTTGAGTGAACTCCGGGAGTTGGTGATGGACAGGGAGGTTCATGGGGTTGCAAAGAGTCAGACACGACTGAGTGACTTAACTGAACTGAACTGAAACAGGTTAACCAACTAATAGGTTAACCAACTAAAGGGGAATTCATAAAAGAATGAGCAGTAAAAAATAAAGAATTCAATACAAAGTATATACAAGATAGTATATATGAAAAAGACATAGGAAAACAGAGTTCTAAATTAAGAGACTAGAAAGCAAGGAGAAGCCATATTAGAAAGAGGTGGGATGTGGGATGGGGTGGGAGGGAGGCCCAAGAGGGAGGAGGTATAGTATATAGTTAGCTGATTTGCTTCATTGTACAGCAGAAACTAACATAACATTGTAAAGCACTATATTCTAATATCTTTTTGTAAAGAGTTATTCACTGAATCTTTTGACTCTGGCTATAAAGAAAAAGCTTTTATCAGACCAACCTCTTGCTAAGAACTGTACTACTAGATAAATAAACAAACTAGTGTTTGTGAACCAAATTTAAAATCTCTTTTTACTTGGTTAAGCCCATTTACATTTATTGATATAACTGATAAATTTTAAATATTACATGTACTATGTTATTTCCCGTGTTTGTTTACCTTATGTGTTTTTTCTTGTCTTTAATTTCATTTGGTATTTAGAAAAATTTATGTTTTGATTGTATTGATTACTTTTTCAATTATACAATTGTTAAAATTTCCTTAACTCTATTTTCTTATTTAATTTTTACCCTTTGACTCTCAAATAATGCTTAAAAATCATAGTAATTTAGCTTATTCTATTTTGATTATTTGTCCCAACTCCTTATTTTAGTGGCATTGTTTCTATTTTCTAAGAGCATATATTTAGACATTATTCTTCTACCATTCTCACCTTTATTAATCTTACATTTTAAATTTAAAAACTTCTGTTGCTAAAATTTCTCTAGTCATTTCTTGGTTGAATGAAGTTCATTCTCTAATAGTTTGGCCCACGAAGGTCTCAAGGATACAATATTTCTTAAGTTATTGTAAGTTTGCTATTGTTTAGTCACTGAGTTGTGTTCGACTCTTTTGCAACTCCATGGACTGTAGCCACCAGGCTCCTCTGTCCATGGAATTTCCCAGGTAAGAATACTGAAGTGGGTTGCCATTTTCTTCTCCAGGGGATCTTCTTGAACTTGAATTGAACCCACAGCTCCTGCACTGACAGGTGGATTCTTTACCACTGAGTCATGTGGGGAGCCCATAGAAAGTTTACAACTATTTATATATGGCCATGATATTTAAAACACAACTTAGATGGATATAAAATCCTTGATTCACATTTTACTACTTTGAGTTTCTTGAAAATGCTGCTCCTCTGATAGTTTGATTTACATGTTGCTTTTCTAGAGGCCCTGAGAATTTATAACTCACAGTTTTACTTAATACATATCAGAGTTGGTAATTCTGGGACAATTTTCCCAGCTATTTGGTGCATCCTTTAAATAAATTTAAATATCATATGTGTGTGTTTCTAAATTTTTTCTGTTGGTCTTCTTTCAATGTTTAATTATTCATCTTCAGGAATTCTAGTCATTATGACATCGTATCTTTTTTGAAAATGTTAATTTAAATACTTTATCTCTGACTCTTTTTACTTTTCTATTGTTGTTTTCTGTATTTAGAGGATCTTAGTTTTTATTCAAATCTATTCCTTCTGGACCTCATAATTTAGTCTTCATTTTCTATATGATTTTGTCATTTCTTATTTTTTTCTGAATTCAATCCACTCAGTTTATTTCTCCTTATTGTTTTATGTTCATTGTTTTACTAAATTCTAGAATGTCTGATACAATCTGTTTCTTCATGTGCTTGTTTGATGATACATGCTTCAGTATGAAGTAATTATGCATTACAGTTATCTTCTGCCTCCTGGTTAATTAGGCTTGGGGAGTGAGATTTTCTTTATCTTAAAAATTTGGCCTTTATATGTTATGTATTTTTTTCTCTCACTACCTTTTCATATATATTACTACCTGTACTTTTACATTTCTGTGAGCAGGCTGACAGTTTCCAGTGGTTCAAAAGATTGCTAGTTCAAGAGCACTTTTCTGTCAGCGTTAGAACATAGTTTCTTTAACGTTGCTGTTGTTTAGTCGTCAAGTTGTGTCCAACTCTTCATGATCCCATGAATTGCAGCACGGTAGGCTTTCTTGTTCCTCACCATCTCCTGGAGTTTGCCCAAGTTCATGTCCACTGCATTCATGATGCCATCCAACCATCCCATCCTCTGATGCCCTCTTATCCTTCTATCTTCAATCTTTACCAGCATCAGGGTTTTTTCCAGTGAGTCAGTTCTTCCCATCAAGTGGCCAAAGTATTGGAGCTTCAGTTTCAGCTTTCCTGAAACTGTGCTTTCCTCTTCACAAATGCTCCCCTTCCAACTGCCTCCTTATATAGCCCTCCCTCACCTTTAAGTAAATATCTTTCTTACACTCAGTGTTGAAAATCACCAGTCCTTCCAATGAATATTCAGGACTGATTTCCTTTAGGATTGACTGGTTTGATCTCCTTGCTGTCCAACGGACTCTCAGTAGTCTTCTACAGGACCACAATTTGAAAGCATTAATTCTTAGGCACTCTTACTTCTTTATGATCCAACTCTCATATCCACACATGACTACTGGAAAGACCATAGCCTTGATTATATGGACCTTTGTCGGCAAAGTGATGTCTTTGCTTTTTAATACACTGTCTAGGTTTGTCATGGCTTTCCTGCCAAGAAGCAATTGTCTTCTAATTTCAAGGCTACAGTCCCCATCCACAGTGATTTTAGAGCCCAAGAAAAGGAAATCTGTCACTGCTTCCACCTTTTCTTCTTCCAGAAGTGATGGGACCAAATACATGATCTTACCTATTTTTAATATTTAGTTTTAAGCTGGCATTTTCACTCTCCTCCTTCATCCTCATCAAGAGGCTTTTTAGTTCCTCTTCACTTTCTGCCATTAGAGTGATATCGTCTGTATATCTGAGGTTGTTGATATTTCTCCCAGCAGCCTTGATTCTAGCTTGTAACTCATCCAGCCCAGAATTTTTCATAATATGCACTATGTATAAGTTAAATAAGCAGAGTGACAAAAAACAAAAACAAAAAAACAGCCTTATCACACTCCTTTCTCAATCCTAAATGAGTCAGTTTTTCCATACTGGGTTCTAACTGTTGCTTCTTGACCAGCATACAGATTTCTCAGGTGACAGGTAAGATGGTCTGGTATTCCCATCTGTTTAAGAGTTTTCCACAGTTTTTAATGATCCACACAGGCAAAGGCTTTAGCATAGTCAATGAAAGAGAGGTGGATTTTTTTCTGGATAAATGTTTTATTAAAAGGTACATATACACAATGGAGTATTACTCAGCCATTAAAAAGAATACATTTGAATCAGTTCTAAGGAGGTGGATGGAACTGGAGCCTATTATACAGAGTGAAGTAAGCCAGAAACAAAAACACAAATACAGTATACTAACGCATATATATGGAATTTAGAAAGATGGTAAAAATAACCCTATTTACGAGACAGCAAAAGAGACACTGATGTATAGACCAGACTTTTGGACTCTGGGACCGGGAGAGGGTGGGATGATTGGGGAGAATAACATTGAAATATGTATAATATTATATCTGAAATGTATTAATCATTCAAACTAAACACTGTCATGTTACAATTTGTTCATATTAGATGTTTGTAATGTTTCTGATAATCAATAAAAGAGATTCTTGATTAAAAAAATAAATAAATAAAAGGCTCTTTTTTGAGGTGTGGTAATCAAGCGTGATATCTTTGATTACTTTACATTTTGCTTTATCTTCTAAGATCATACATTTCCCCCTCTTGCTCTTTTTCTCTTCACCGTGCAGTTTCCAAAATGTGCTTATTCCATTCTTTTTGCTTTCCTCTTCACAAATGCTCCCCTTCCAACTGCCTCCTTATATAGCCCTGCCTCACCTTTAAGTAAATATCTTTCTTACACTTAGTGTTGAAAATCACCAGGACTCTTTTTTCAGTATTTCTTTATATAGATTGACTTTCAATTTCTACTGTTGATTTTAATTCAGTTCTAGACACTTCATTTCCCTCTCCTTTCTTACACAATTTTTCTGGACCCATCTTCCTTTCTGCAAAGGTGGAGATCCAAGAAATAGCTGCACTGAAAATGATGCTTATTTTTTTTTTACTTGTGGGCATTTTGAAGTATGCAATTTCTTTGACTTATAATTATACTAAAGGTATGGGATTTGTGAGGTTGTTCTCCTTCAGGAGTCAGTAAATGATGACTCCCAGGCCAAATATGGTACAACATGTGTTTTTTAAATAAAGTCATGCTTTTTATATTTATGCATTTTTATGACTGCTTTCACACTACAACACCAGAATAAGTTAGTTACAACAGAGATTAGGTGGCTTACAAAGCCTAAAATATTTTCTATCTGTCCCTTTACAAAATGAATTTGCTGACCCCTGTTCTACTTGATTTTCATAGTTTTTGGAGGATGTGTTCAAAGATTCAAATTAAGGTGCATGCCATTAACTTGATTATTCAGAGATCCTCTTAGAGAACTGAATATTAAAAACAGAATTTCCTTAAAACGTTAACCTTAAGAGCCTTAAAATGGAAATGAAAAAAATATCACATACTGTCCTATTTCTTCTGGCAGTAGGAGAATAATAAGTAATATTTCTAAATGCCTCCTGTGAGACAGGCATTTGGAACTTTGCATATATTTCAATATCCCATACCAAAACTTAGGGAATTATTCATTATCACTTCCCCTGCCACAAATGAGGGTGCTGGTGCTCAGAAAGATTGTTTACTTTGTTCAAGGTCTTTTTACTGATAAATAGGAGAATTTGTATTCCAATTCAGGCTTCTCTGGTATTAAATCCTGTATTTTACTAGACCTCTTTTGCTAATTTATGAATGTGAATTAGGCAAACTATGCAGCTAGTTCAGGTTAAGTCTCAAGAATTAGATGCCATTCACGAATATTCACTTTTCTGTTTAGCTACTATCCCTGATTAATTTGAACCTTTTAATTCTATATCACACACTCCCAGCTCCTTTCCTTATTCCTGTGCCTAACTTTCATGAAACATAACTTCCTATATGAAAGACCACCATGCCAAACATTCTCATGATACATAGTCAACCATGTCAGGAAAATTGCCCCTTGGTGACCTACCCATCTTTCTTAGCAAAGAACTATCAAATTTACCTTCCATTTTGGTCTAGGTATAAGACCCTGAAAGCCAGAATGATTATATATTTGAAGTCTTCTTTATCTATCACATGTTGTCAAGCCTCACAAATTACTAAAACTAAGAACAGAATGCAACAAACATATAAACACACACATACACAAACACACAGAAACACACAGACACTATACACAGACTTGCCAGAGCAAAATATGCATGGCTCAGAAGCTCCTGAAATTGAGACAATAGATTGATACATTATTACACTAAAGTACCCTGAAGCAAAATGGGCACTGAGGGTGTCCTGGGGAGCCATCTGGTGTTTATATGTGCTCCCCATTTCAAAACAATCAGTTCTTCTATTCCTTACCACATGTTAAGGGTGTGTTTCACCAGGCTTTGCCCCTTATTACAAAACCAAAAAACCACTGAGTCCATCCTTACTGCACAAAACAATTTCATATGGGAAGGAACTGGTACAGTTCAGTTCATTCACTCAGTCATGTCTGACTCTTTGCATCCTCATGGACTGCAGCATCACTAACTCCTGGAGCTTACTCAAACTCATGTCAATATAGCTGGTGATGCCATCAAACAATTTGATCCTTTGTCATACCCCTTTCCTACCTCCTTCAATCTTTCCCACATCATGGTATTTTCCAATGAGACAATTCTTCACATCAGGTGGCCAAAGTACTGGCATTTCAGCAACAGATCAGTTCTTCCAATGAATATTTAGGACTGATTTCCTTAGGGATTAACTAATTGGATATCCTGGCAGGGCAAGGGACTCTCAAGAGTCTCCTCCAACACCACAGTTCAAAAGCATCAACTCTTCAGCCCTCAGCGTTCTTTATACTACAACTCTCACATCCATACATGACTACTGGAAAAACCATAGATTTGACTAGACAGAACTTTGTTGGCAAAGTAATGCCTCTGATTTTTAACATGCTGTCTAGATTGGTCATAGCTTTTCTTCCAAGGAGCAAGCTTCTTTTAATTTCATGGCTGCAGTCACCATTTGCAGTGATTTTGGAGCCCAAGAAAATAAAGTCTCTCACTGTTTCCACTGTTTCCCCATCTATTTCCCATGAAGTGATGGGACCGGATGCCATGATCTTTGTCTTCTGAACGTTCAGTTTTAAGCCAACTTTTTCACACTTCTCTTTCACTTTCATAAAGAGGATATTTAGTTCTTCTTCACTTTCTGCCATAAGAGTGGTGCCATCTGCATATCTGAGGTTATTGATATTTCTCCTGGCAATCTTGATTCCAGCTTGTGCTTCATCCAGCCCAGCATTTCTCACGATGTAGATGGAAAAACAGTGGAAACAGTGTCAGACTTTATTTTTCTGGGCTCCAAAATCACTGCAGATGGTGACTGCAGCCATGAAATTAAAAGACGCTTGCTCCTTGGAAGGAAAGTTATGACAAACCTAGATAGCATATTCAAAAGCAGAGACATCACTTTGCCAACAAAGGTTAGCCTAGTCAAGGCTATGGTCTTTCCTGTGGTCATGTATGGATGTGAGAGCTGGACTGTGAAGAAGGCTGAGCACCAAAGAATTGATGCTTTTGAACTGTGGTGTTGGAGAAGACTCTTGAGAGTCCCTTGGACTGCAAGGAGATCCAACCAGTCCATTCTGAAGGAGATCAGCCCTGGGATTTCTTTGGAAGGAATGATGCTAAAGCTGAAACTCCAGTATTTTGGCCACCTCATGCGAAGAGTTGACTCATTGGAGAAGACTCTGATGCTGGGAGGGATTGAGGGCAAGAGGAGAAGGGGACGACAGAGGATGAGATGGCTGGATGGCATCACTGACTCGATGGATGTGAGTCTGAGTGACCTCCGGGAGTTGGTGATGGACAGGGAGGCCTGGCGTGCTGCGGTTCATGGGGTCCCAAAGAGTCGGACACGACTGAGTGACTGATCTGATCTGACTCTGCATATAAGTTAAATAAGCAGGGTGACACATACAGCCTTGACATACTCTTCCTGATTTGGAACCAGTCCATAGTTCCATGTCCAGTTCTAACTGTTGCTTCTTGACCTGCATACAGATTTCTCAGGAGCCATTAAGGTGGTTGGACATTCCCACCTCTTGAAGAATTTTCCACAGTTTGTTGTGATCCAGACAGTCAAAAGTTTTTGCATAGTCAATAAAGCAGAAATAGATGTATTTCTAGAACTCTCACTTTTTTGATGATCCAACAGATGTTGGCAATTTGATCTCTGGTTCCTCTGCCTTTTCTAAATCCAGCTGGAACATCAGGAAGTTCACAGTTCATGTAATATTGAAGCCTGGATTGGAAAATTTTGAGCATTACTTTGCTAGCATGTGAGATCAGTGCAATTGTGGGGTATTTGAACATTCTTTGGCATTCCCTTTCTTTGGGATTGGAAGGAAAACTGACCTTTTCCAGTCCTGTGGCCACTGCTGAGTTTTCCAAATTTGCTGGCATATTGAGTGCAGTACTTTCACAGAATCATCTTTTAGGATTTGGAATAGCTAACTGGAATTTCATCACATCCACTAGCTTTGTTCATAGTGATGCTTTCTAAGGCCCACTTGACTTTACATTCCAGGATGTCTGGCTCTAGGTGAGTGATCACACCATCGTGATTATCTTGGTCATGAAGATCTTTTCTGTACAGTTCTATGTATTCTTGCCACCTCTTCTTAATATCTTCTGCTTCTGTTAGGTCCATACCATTTCTGTCCTTTATTGAGCCCATCTTAGCATGAAATGGTCCCTTGGTATCTCTAATTTTCTTCAAGAGATCTCTAGTCTTTCCCATTCTGTTGTTTTCCTCTATTTCTTTGCATTGATCTCTGAGGAAGGCTTTCTTATCTCTCCTTGCTATTCTTTGGAACTCTGCATTCAGATGGGTATAACTTTCCTTTTCTCCTTTGCCTTTAACTTCTCTTCTTTTCTCAGCTATTTGCAAGGCCTACTCAGACAACCATTTTGCCTTTTTGCATTTCTTTTTTCCTGGGGATGGTCTTGATCACTGCCTCTTGTACAATGTCATGAACCTTCATCCATAGTTTTTCAGGCACTTTGTCTATCAGATCTAATCCCTGGAATCTATTTGTACTTCCACTGTATAATCTATGGATATATGGATGTGAGAGTTGGAGTATAAAAAATGTTGAGCACCAAAGAATTGATGCTTTTGAAATGTGGTGTTAGAGAAGATTCTTGAGAGTCCCTTGAACTGCGAGGAGATCTAACCAGTCCACCCTAAAGGACATCAGCCCTGAATATTCATTGGAAGGACTGATGATGAAGTTGAAACTCCAATACTTTGGCCACCTGATGCAAAGAACTGACTTATTTGAAAATAACCTGATGCTGGGAAAGACTGAAGGTGGGAGGAGAAGGGGATGACAGAGGATGAGATGGTTTGATGGCACCACTGACTTGATGGACTTGAGTTTGAGTAAACTCCAGGAGTTGGTGATGGACAGCAAGGCCTGGCATGCTGCAGTCCATGGGGTCACAAAGAGTTGGACACGCCTGAGAGACTGAACTGAACTGTATAATCATAAGGGATTTGATTTAGGTCATACATGAATGGTCTAGTGGTTTCCCCTACTGTCTTCAATTTAAGTCTGAATTTGGCATAAGGAGTACATGATCAGAGCCACAGTCAGCTCCCAGTCTTGTTTTTGCTGACTGCATAAAGCTTCTCCAGCTTTGGCTGCAAAGAATAAAATCAATCTGATTTTGGTATTGACCATCTGGTGATGTCTGTGTATAGGGTCTTCTCTTGTGTTGTTGGAAAAATGTCTTTGCTATGACTAGTGCATTCTCTTGGCAAAACTCTGTTAGCCTTTGCCCTGCTTTGTTTTGTACCCCAAGCCCAAATTTGCCTGTTACTGCAGATATCTCTTGACTACCTACTTTTGCATTCCAGTCCCCTATAATGAAAAGGACATCTTTTTTGAGTGTTAGTTTTAGAAAGTCTTATAGGTCTTCATAGAACCATTCAACTTCAGCTTCTTCAGCATAACTGGTTGGGGCATAGACTTGGATTACTGTGATATTGAATGGTTTGCCTTGGAAATGAACAGAGATCATTCTGTTGTTTTTGAGATTGCCTCCAAGTACTGCATTTTGGACTCTTTTGTTGACTATGATGGCTACTTTATTTCTTCAAAGGAATTCTGGCTCAAGGTAGTAGATATACTGGTCATCTGTGTTAAATGCATCCATTCCATTCCATTCCATTTTAGTTCACTGACTCCTAAAACGTCAATGTTCACTCTGCCATCTGTTTGACCACTTCTAATTTGCCTTGATTCATGGACCTAACATTCCAGGCTCCTATGTAATATTGCTCTTTACAGCATCAGACATTACTCCATCACCAGTCACATCCACAACTGGGTATTGTTTTGCTTTGGGTCTGTCTCTTCATTCTTTCTGGAGTTATTTCTCCACTGATCTCCTGTAGCATACTGGCCACCTACCAAACTGGGGAGTTCATCTTTCAGTATCATATCTTTTTGCCTTTTCATGCTGTTCATGGGGTTCTCAAGGCAAGAATACAGAAGTGGTTTGCTATCCCCTTCTCAGTGGACCACATTTTATCAGAACTCTGCACCATGACCTGTCCATCTTGGGTGGCCCTACATGACATGACTCATAGTTTCACTGAATTAGACAAGGCTGTGGTCCATGTGATCAGTGTGGTTAGTTTTCTGTGATTGTGGTTTTCACTCTGTCTACCCTCTGATGGATAAGGTTAAGAGGCTTGTGGAAGTTTCCTGATGGGAGAGACTGACTGAGGGGGAAAGTGGGTCTTATTCTGCTGGGCAGGGTCATGCTCAGTAAATCTTTAATCCAATTTTCTTTTGATGGGCAGGGCTGTGTACCCTCCCTGTTATTTGATCTGAGGCCCAACTATGGTGGAGGTAATGAAGATAATGGCGACCTCTTTCAAAAGGTCCCATGCATGCACTGCCACACTCAGTGCCCCTGATAATTCAATTTTGACACCAGTTGACTAGCATATGTTAAAGGACTTTCTCTGAGAAGATAGGGTTCCTCTGGTTAAAAACTGCTATTTTAAATTTTTTTTCTGGGAATTCATGGAGTTTGCATAAGTCTGAGCTGCCTTGATTCCTCCAAAATTAGTTTTCCTACAGCAGTTATTCCATAGGTACTGTCTTAGGCAGGTTCTACTGAAAATATATTCAGCTAAAAGTGAAAAATGAAGAAATATATAGGCTTGAAGTTTTAGAATAGCAATTTATTTTAATAATAGTAATGACAACAAACTGGATAATTTCCGTATTTAAAAATTCTGTCTGATGATGGAAGTTTCACAGGTGACTCTCACTCTTAAAAAAGCATGAAGGAAAACTCTTCACACACATGCAGAGAAAGAATTATTAAGTAGTTAAGTGATATCTTTCTAGATCCTTTGGACAATGAAAACTACAGGCCCAATGAGCATGTCATAATTTTTAATTATGTGTGCAATAATTCAAGGACTCATACTACCTTTCTCAAAAGAAAACTCTGATAAGCTCAGAGAAATACATTTGAGATTTAATGTATGGCATCTCTATTCATTTTATGCCCAGTCGGCACACCCTTAAAACCATAATTGGCAGGTAACTCTAAATCAGCTGTAAATAAAACAAAGACCATTGTTCAAAATTGCAAAGAAATGGCTGATGGGAATTCTGGTATTTGAACAGCACATTGATGCTGACGATCCTTTGTCCCTCTAGTGAAGGGCAAGGTAAGTACTTTGAAAGCTGCAGAACTCTTAGGCCTATACTACTGAGTATTAAAAAAAAAAAAAAAAAATCTTGAAAGAAAATATTAAGCTGTCATGGCTAAATGAAATTTTGTAGCTTCATTTAAGGGTAAAACTTTCAATTAAAGGACAGTTTACTCACATTAATATATAAGAGTCATTACATAGTAAATTTAAGAAGAAATAGGCAGCTTATTCCATTTAAAAATAGAATGGTAAAGACTAGAGATCTCTTCAAGAAACTTAAACACACCAAGGGAACATTTCAAGCAAAGATGGATGGGCACAGTAAGGAAGGAAATAGTATAGAACTAACAGAAACAGAAGATATTTAAAAGAGGTGGCAAGAATACACAGAAGAACTATACAAAAAAGATGTTCAAGACCCAGATAATCATGATGGTGTGATCATTCACCTAGAGACAGACATCCTGGAATGATAAGTCAAGTAGGCTTGAAGAAGCATCTCTAAGAACAAAGCTAGTGGAGGTGTTGGAATTTCAGTTGAGCTATTTCAAATCCTAAAAGGTGATGCTGTGATAGTGCTGCGCTCAATATGCCAGCAAATTTGGAAAACTCAGCAGTAGCCACAGGACTGTCAGTTTTCCTTCCAATCCCAAAGAAAGGGAATGCCAAAGAATATTCAAATACCCCACAATTACACTCATCTCACACGCTAGCAAAGTAATACTCAAAATTCTCCAATACAGGCTTCAACATTACATGAACTGTGAACTTCCAGAATTTCAAGCTGGATTTAGAAAAGGCAGAGGAACCAGAGATCAAATTGCCTACATCCACTGGATCATGTAAAAAGCAAGAGAGTTCCAGAAACACATCTACTTCTGCTTTATTGACTATGCAAAAGCCTTTGACTGTCTGGATCACAACAAATTTTGGGAAATTCTTCAAGAGAGGGGAATGCCAGACCACCTTAGTGCCTCCTGAGAAATCTGCATGCAGGTTAAGAAGCAACAGTTAGACTGGACATGAAACAACAGACTGGTTCCAACTCGCAAAAGGAGTAGGTCAAAGCTGTATATTGTCACCCTGCATATATAACGTCTATGCAGAGTACATTATGTGAAATGCCAGGATGAAGGAAGCACAAGCTGGAATGAAGATTGCAGGGAGAAATATCAATAACCTAGATATGCAAATGACACAACTCTTATGGCAAAATGCAAAGAAGAACTAAAGAGTTTTGTGATGAAAGTGAAAGAGGAGCATGAAAAAGTTGACTTAAAACCCAACATTCGAAAGTTAAGATCATTGCATCCAGTTCCCATTACTTGATGGCAAATAGATGGGGAAACAATGGAAACAATGAGAGACTTTATTTTTCTGGGCTCCAAAATCACTGCAGATGGTTATTGCAGACATGAAATTAAAAAAACGTTTGTTCCTTGGAAGAAAAGCTATGACCTACCTAGACAGCATAGTAAAGAGCAGAGACATTGTCGGGAGCCGCCGCGGAGAGGCACTCTACTTGTGACAAAGGTCATGAGGAAGGAGGCTTGGCAAACGCAAATCGAGATCTAGCCTCAGGAGTCCCCCCGGATATTCTTGAGCATCTACCCCAAAAAAACCAGAGTCTGCCTACTTTATTGCTTTGTGCTCTCACCTCTGACTTTACTGGGGGCTGTCCCCCACCACCATCTCGCTCTCTCTAATAAAGAATTAACTTACAGCTCCAATTAATAAAGTTCCTGGGCATTAGGAGTGTTTAAATCCAAACCCCTCAGATAGCTCTCTAACTGGCCTGACAAGTTTACCTGGACTCCTATAGCTATGCATATGATTGTTTACAGTCTCAGCCCTGAGAGGCAAGGGAAGCTTAAGATATTCAAATAGCTTAAAGCCTCTCAGAGAGTTAAAAACTGTCAGAATAAAAACTGGTAAAAGATTTCATTAATGAGCCAATGCTTGTTGCCAAGTTTTCATATCTCCCGTTTTGTATCCTTGAATGTGTATTAATTAATATAGTTGGTTTGTAGAAAAAATAAGTAGTGGCCTTGGTGCTAAGGTAATAAATTATTTTCTTTGTTGTAAACCCACTGCGCCTCCCCGCTATAGGAATGCAAGTTTATTTAACACTTCGGATGAAGATGGCACCAAACTTTAAAATAATTACTCTTAGAAAAAAATAAATCTTGCAGTTGACAAACCTTTGTCAAGAGTCATAAAATGTTAATAGGCCTTCTGGCCAGAAGATGATGTAAATCACCTGAACCATTTGTACGTGATAAATTTACAGGAAAGAAACCCTGGTTTTTGATAAGGATCAAAGACTGCCGACTTTGCATCCCCTATTATCCTCTATGTGTAATTTAGGGTATAAAAGCCCCTGTTGAAAATAAAACTATGGGCCTTGCTCATCAAAGCTTGGTCTCCCCGTGTCATTCTTTCCTTTACATTCCGGCTGAAGCTTTCATCTGTCATTTTCTCTCTCAATTTCCAGCTGAGTCTCCATCTGGAGCGTGGATATCCTCTGCGACCACTTATTTGCCTGGGCTTCTAAGACCCACTCTAGAAAGTGCCTAAGGTGGGGGCTCTTTCCGCTATTCGAGCGGGCGCCTGAGGCCTCCGTGGTCAGAGCTAACCTGGTGTCACAGGTTATATTGATTTTCCGCGTAAACCAAGCTACTCAGCCTCTTCTATTCTCTGACTTTCCTACTGAGCTATCGGCTATTATTTACTCTTAATGTCTCTAATTGATATGTAAATAAAGCTATTATCCAGTGACCCCTGCCGATGCCGCCTCCCTTCCGAAGACCCTGGATCAGCCGGGGCTGGACCCCGCCAAGACATTACTTTGCTGACAAAGGTTCATCTAGTCAAAGCTATGGTTTTTCCAGTAGTCATGTATGGATGTGACAGTTGGACTATAAAGAAAGCTGAGTGTCGAAGAATTGATGCTTTTGAATTGTGATGTTGAAGAAGACTCTTGATTAGAGTTCCTTGGACTGCAAGGAGATCCAACCAATCCATCCTAAAGGGAATCAGTCCTGAATATTCATTGGAAGGACTGATGCTGAAGCTGAAGCTCTAATACTTTGGCCACCTGATGGGAAGAACTGACTCACTGGAAAAGCCCCTGATGCTGGCCAATATTGAAGGCAGGAGAAGAAGGGGACGACAGAAGATGAAATGGTTGGGTGGAATCAGTAGACTCAATGGACACGAATTTAAGCAAGTTCCAGGAGCTGGTGATGGACAGGGAAGCCTGACTTGCTGCAGTCCATGGGGTCTCAAAGAGTCAGACATGACTGAGCAACTGAAAGTTTAGACAAACCTTGAGGAAGACAGAGTCAAAACAACATGAGAAAACAGGCTGCAGTGTCCAGTGGCTTTCTTGGTTTTTTTTTGGGGGGGGGGGGTGGGGGGGTGGGGGGGGGAGGGTTGTTTGTTTTTTTAAAATATGGAGTCATAGTAGCTATGAATATAATGGGATTCTAATTATATGCTTATAAAGATACCAGTCAAAACTACCGATACCTGTAAAAGGGGAGCCTCATTTTTTGATAATAATAGTAATAAAATGAGAAAAAAGTGTATGTACTTGAAATAAAAAGTGGGAGGACCTCACACAGGTAAGTAAAGCTCCAGCCATGAGAAGGTATGGGAAAGAGTTTGTACTCCACACAAAAAGAATGCCAACAAATAAAAGAATATGTTTTATATAAGAAGAAAAAATATGATTTTAGCTTTTCTCTTGAGGAAGTTTTCAGCTGCTACTGAAATTTTTTCTCCAGCTATCGGTCATAGTCAGGGTTAGTAATAAACCACATTATTATATAGATATTTGTCACTCAATCATTTTCACTTTGCTGCTTAGAAAGAAACACTAGAAATCAGGACTCTAAGGCTGGAGAGAAACACACATGTGCTTTACTGAGGCTATGAATAAGGTTCAAGGCAACATCTGTAGCCCACTGAGCCTGACTGATTTTGTATTCCTGCAAAGGTTTGGGATGACACAGAGAAGGGGCATAAAACAGAGTCAACAAAGTATCAGCAAAATACTCCTCTTAGGCTTATCAGATCAGATCAGATCAGTCGCTCAGTCGTGTCCGACTCTTTGCGACCCCATAAACTGCAGCACGCCAGGCCTCCCTGTCCATCACCAACTCCTGGAGGTCACTCAGACTCACATCCATCGAGTCAGTGATGCCATCCAGCCATCTCATCCTCCGTCCTCCCCTTCTCCTCCTGCCCCCAATCCCTCCCAGCATCAGAGTCTTCTCCAATGAGTCAACTCTTCGCATGAGGTGGCCAAAATACTGGAGTTTCAGCTTTAGCATCATTCCTTCCAAAGAAATCCCAGGGCTGATCTCCTTCAGAATGGACTGGTTGGATCTCCTTGCAGTCCAAGGGACTCTCAAGAGTCTTCTCCAACACCACAGTTCAAAAGCATCAATTCTTTGGCGCTCAGCCTTCTTCACAGTCCAGCTCTCACATCCATACATGACCACAGGAAAAACCATAGCCTTGACTAGGCGAACCATTATTGGCAAAGTGATGTCTCTGCTTTTGAATACGCTATCTAGGTTTGTCATAACTTTCCTTCCAAGGAGTAAGCATCTTTTAATTTCATGGCTGCAGTCACCATCTGCAGTGATTTTGGAGCCCAGAAAAATAAAGTCTGACACTGTTTCCACTGTTTCTCCATCTATTTCCCATGTAGTGATGGGACCAGATGCCATGATCTTTGTTTTCTGAATGTTGAGCTTTAAGCCAACCTTTTCACTCTCCACTTTCACTATCATCAAGAGGCTTTTAGCCCCTCTTCACTTTCTGCCATAAGGGTGATGTCATCTGCATATCTGAGGTTATTGATATTTCTCCCAGCAATCTTGATTCCAGCTTGTGTTTCTTCCAGTCCAGCATTTCCCATGATGTACTCTGCATATAAGTTAAATAAACATGGTGACAATATACAGCCTTGACATACTCCTTTTCCTATTTGGAACCAGTCTGTTGTTCCATGACCAGTTCTAACTGTTGCTTCCTAACCTGCATACAGATTTCTCAAGAGGCAGATCAGGTGTTCTGATATTCCTATCTCTTTCAGAATTGTCCACAGTTTATTGTGATCTACACAGTCTAAGGCTTTGGCATAGTCAATAAAGCAGAAATAGATGTTTTTCTGGAACTCTCCTGCTTTATCCATGATCCAGCGGATGTTGGCAATTTGATCTCTGGTTCCTCTGCCTTTTCTAAAACCAGCTTGAACATCAGGAAGTTCATGGTTCACATATTGCTGAAGCCTGGCTTGGAGAATTTTGAGCATTACTAGCGTGTGAGATGAGTGCAATTGTGTGGTAGTTTGAGCATTCTTTGGCATTGCCTTTCTTCAGGATTGGGATGAAAACTGACATTTCCAATCTTGTGGCCACTGCTGAGTTTTCCAGATTTGCTGGCATATTGAGTGCAGCACTGTCACAGCATCATCTTTCAGAATTTGGAATAGCTCCACTGGAATTCCATCACCTCCACTAGCTTTGTTCGTAGTGATGCTTTCTAAGGCCCACTTGACTTCACATTCCAGGATGTCTGGCTCTAGGTCAGTGTTCACACCATCATGATTATCTGGGTCGTGGAGAGTCTATTATAAGTCAAACTGATTATAGCCCTGATTCTAACATTTATTCATTCAGCATCTCCACCAAACTACATTACATCTCTTAACTCTCAGTACATGATTTACATACTGAGGGTAATGATTATATTCACCTTATAAGTGGTTTTATGAGTAAAAGAAAACACTACATTTAAAGTTTTAAAGTTTTTTTATCAGTATAAACTTTAGTACTTGCTGCATATAACAATCATTTTGTACATGAGAGTTTTTCAGCTCTTCAAATTCATATTTAATTTTTCCTCCTCAATTACACAACTCCTATGCCATTTCTGAGTCAACAATAAAGAAAAAGAGAAGTTGAATAAGATTTTAAATGAGTCTCAAATTTAGTTAAAAGGAGTTAAATGCTATGTATTAAGATTGAGAGTAAGATGGGTTAAGGAGAGAAATACAAGCATAATATTCAGTGATGCAGTGGGAGAAGGAGTGAACAAAAATAAGCAAATGGTTTGAAATAGATTCTAAAGACTCAATTCAGATTATGGAGGATAAATCTTCAGTGCTATAAATAACCCTGAATTCAAGTTAAGAAAGAAGAAGGCAAGAACGTAGTGTATAGCACAGAGAGCTATATTCAATACCATGTAATAGCATCTGCTAGATCATGGGAAAACAAGAGAGTTACAGAAAAACATCTATTTCTGCTTTATTGACTATGCCAAAGCCTTTGACTATGTGGGTCACAATAAACTGTGGAAAATTCTGAAAGAGATGGAAATACAAGACCACCTGATCTGCCTATTGACAAACCTATATGCTGGTCAGGAAGCAACAGTTAGAACTGTACATGGAACAACAGACTGGTTCCAAATAGAGACAGGCGTATGTCAAGGCTGTATATTGTCACCATGTTTATTTAACTTATATACAGAGTACATCATGGGAAATGCTGGACTGGAAGAAACACAAGCTGGAATCAAGATTGCTGGGAGAAATATCAATAACCTCAGATATGCAGATGACATCACCCTTATGGCAGAAAGTGAAAAGGAATTAAAAGCCTCTTGATGAAAGTGAAAGTGGAGAGTGAAAAGTTTGGCTTAAAGCTCAACATTCAGAAAACAAAGATCATGGCATCTGGTCCCATCACTACATGGGAAATAGATGGAGAAACAGTGGAAACAGTGTCAGACTTTATTTTTCTGGGCTCCAAAATCACTGCAGATGGTGACTGCAGCCATGAAATTAAAAGATGCTTACTCCTTGGAAGAAAAGTTATGACCAATCTGGATAGCATATTGAGAAACAGAGACATTACTTTGCCAACAAAGGTCCATCTAGTCAAGGCTATGGTTTTTCCTGTGGTCATGTATGGATGTGAGAGTTGGACTGTGAAGAAGGCTGAGCACTGAAGAATTGATGCTTTTGAACTGTGGTGTTGGAGAAGACTCTTGAGAGTCCCTTAGACAGCAAGGAGATCCAACCAGTCCTTTCTGAAGGAGATCAGCCCTCAGATTTCTTTGGAAGGAATGATGCTAAAGCTGAAACTCCAGTACTTTGGCCATTTCATGTGAAGAGTTGACTTATTGGAAAAGACTCTGATGCTGGGAGGGATTGGGGGCAGGAGGAGAAGGGGACAACAGAGGATGAGATGGCTGGATGGCATCACTGACTCAATGGATGTGAGTTTGAGTGACCTCCAGGAGTTGGTGATGGACAGGGAGGCCTGGCGTGCTGTGATTCATGGGGTCACAAAGAGTTGGACATGACTGAGTGACTGAACTTACTAAACTGACAATGAAAAATAATCTGGGAAAGAAAATATAAATGCATATATTGTTGTTGTTGCTAAATCATGTCTGACTCTTTGAGACCCATGGACTGCAGCACACCAGGATTCCCTGTCCTTTGCTATCGCCCAGAGTTTGCTCAGATTTATGCCCATTGAATTGGTGATACTATCTAACCATCTCATCCTCTGCTGCCCACTTCTCCTTTTGCTTTCAATCTTTCCAGTATCAGGGTTTTTTCCAATGAGTCAGCTCTTCCCATCAGGTTACCAAAGTATTGGAGGTTCAACTCCAGTATCAATCCTTCCAGTGAAATTTCAAGGTTGATTTCTTTTAGGATTGACTGGCTTGATCTCCTTGCTGACCAAGGGACTCTAAAGAATCACACCACAGTTCAAAAGCATCATTTATTCACTGCTCAGTCTTCTTTATGGTTCAACTTTCACATCTTTATATGAACACTGGAAAAACCATAGCTTTGAATATACAGACCTTTGTTGGCAAAGTAATGTCTCTGCTTTTTAATATGCTGTCTACTTTGGTCATAGCTTTTTCTTCAAGGAGCAAGTGTTTTTTAATTTCATGACTGCAGTCACTGTTCACAGTGATTTGGGAACCCAAGAAAATAAAATTTTTCACTGCTTTCACTCTTTTCCCTTTTATCTACATGAAGTGCTGAGACTGGATGCCATAAACCTGTTTTTCTAAACGTGGAGTTTTAAACCAGCTTTTTTACTGTCTCTTTCATCCTCATCAAGAGGCTCTTTCATTCCACTTCACTTTCTGACATTAGAATGTATCGTCTACATATCCGAGGGGCTGATATTTCTCCTGTAATCTTGATTCCAGTTTGATGCATTTTGAATGATGTACTCTGCATTGGGATCTTCCCAACCCAGGGATCAAATCCAGGTCTCCTGCAATGCAGGTCTCCCTCATTCTTTACCTGCTGAGCCAAAAGGGAAGTCAACTTTCACTCTACATAGAAGTTAAATAAGCAGAGTCACAATATACAGCCTTGATATACTACTTTCCCAATTTTGAACCAATCAGTTCTAACTGTTGCTTCTTGACCCACATACAGGTTTCTCCAGAGATAGATATTCCCACCCCTTTATGAATTTTCCACAGTTTGATGTGATCCTCACAGTCAAAGGCTTTTGTATGAAGCCTTTGACTTCATTTCATCAATGAAGCAGAAGTAGATGTTTTCCTGGAACCCCCTTCCTTTTTTTTTTTGTCCTGCTTTCAACAAAAATTTAAAAGGCTCAATAAAGGGGAAAAAAATCACAGACTGAAGAGACAAAGCAACCATTAGATTTAGATATATTGGAATTATCAGGCAAATAATTTTAAATAGCTGTATTTACTATGTTAAGGTCTCAAAGGACAAGTAAAAAAAAAATTCAAATCAGATGGGTAATTCAAATCAGAGAGATGAAAATTCTAAGAATCAAAAGACAATGCTAGAAATCCAAAAGTCCATTAACAGAAATGAAGAATATCTTAGGTGTGATTACAAGTAGGTTTAACAAAGCTGACAAAACAAACTGGATTTAAAAGAAGGTCAATAGAAACTTTCCAAATTGAAATGCAAAAAGAAATAAGAATGAAAAAGAATAGTTCATAATATAAACACAAGATGGGGTGGTCCTAAGATGGCAGAGGAATAGGATGGGAAGACCACTTTCTCACCCACAAATTCATCAAAACATCATTTGAACGCTCATTACATACTACAAAATAACTTATGAACGGTAGCGGAGGACACCAGGCACCCAGAAAGCCAGTCCATTGTCTTCAAAAGGAGGTAGGACAAAATATAAAAGATAAAAAGAGAGACAAAAGAGTTAGGGATGGAGACCCATCCTGGGGAGGGAGTCGTAAAAGAGAAGTTTCCAAACACTAGGAAACCCTCTCACTGGTGGGTCTGTGGGGAGTTTTGGAATCTCAGAGGGCAACATGACCAGGAGGAAAAAATAAATAAATAAAACTCACAAATTACGCACCTAACTGCAACTCCCAGGAGAGAAGTAGCCCAGAGGCTTTCCATTACCAGCTAGCAGGGGCTGAACAGGGAGGCACTGGCTGCACTGCTTAGGGTAAAGACCAGGCCTGAATGCCCTGAGGACAATCTGAGAGAGTTAATGTGAGATAGCAACCCTAACTGTGGGATAGCCAGAGGAGGGGGGGGGGGGGGGGGGGAGGAAAAAGAGAGAGAAAAAAATCTTTCCTGTGAAAAGCTCTAACCTAAGGCACTGCCAGGCAGCTCACAGAACAAAGGACTGAGCAAAACCACAGGAGAGGCCCATCCACCGCAGGAGGCAGGGAGGTAGGCGGGCTACAGCCAGAGCCTAAAGGCAAGGGGCAAACTTGGCCCCAGAAACAGCATTCTCTACCAAACTGCGAGCAGGCTCCCAGTTGCTAACCAAGTCTTCCTGGGATCCTAGATCATTGACATCCACCAGGAGGGTCGCAGACAGAGATCAGCTCCCCAGAGGAGACACACAGCATACCTGAGATGCTGCTCCCGCTGCGCACCCAGGAAACCGAGTGGCTGGGACCGGGGAGGTGACAAAACATACCACCCCACCTGGGGAGAGTGCGCTTGCCAAGCACCTGGTCACCTGAGCTGCTCAGACCTGGGAAGGACACAAAACACAGGCCCAACTGAGTCTATGCCTTTGTGGAGTACCCAATAGGCCTGGGAAGTGCACGTAACCTAGGGCCTGCTTTAGACAGTTCCCCTGCAGAGCAATCTGGAGCCTGAGCAGTGTAGACCGGGAAAACACACACTCCATGAGCGGGGTCAAACCCAGTGTGGTCCAGACACTGCGAGCACTCCCCACAAATGCCAATGATATTTGTTTGCAGCATTCCTTCCTCCCCACAGCATAACTGAACAAGTGAGCCAAAATAAATGCCCACCTTCGCCCCTTTGTGTCAGGGTGGAAGTTAGATACTGAAGAGACTTGCAAACAGAGGAAGCCAAAATAAACAAAGAAGAGGGAACCGCTTTGGAAGTGACAGGTGCAACAGATTAAAACCCTATAGTTAGCATTGACTATATTGGAAGGGACCTGCAGACCTTGAGAAGAAGTATAAGCCAGAGCAAGGAACCATCTGAAACCCCACACTTCCCTCAATAGCTCCAGAGAAATTCCTAGATATATTTTACTATTATTTTTTAATTTAAATGTTTTATTTTTAAGTTCTTTATTACTCCTTTAATTTTCATTTTTAAAACCTACTATTACCTTGCCAAAAAAAAAGACCCTATTTTTAAAGCAAATTTCATATACATATATATATATATATTTTTTTTTTTTTTTTTTTTTCCCTGACCCATGAGAAACTCTTGAATTTGGCGCTAAGAAAAACAATTGTTCCCTTTTTCTTTTTTTTGTGCAGGGAAAAATGGACAGAGGAAAGGATCAATGAGGGTGGGAGGGAAATGGGAAGGAAGAAGGGGGGTGATGGTGGGGAGGAGTATATGTAATTTCTTAACTAATGGCTTTCTGGTTTTAATCACAAAGAACATTTTTTAAAAAATTATGTTGAATTCATCCTATATTAGGAGGTTTGATCTGGAAATGAAAAGTTCAGGAAACTGAAAGTCCAGTTTGGGTGTCCTCATCTTAGGCACATCTTGGTGTTTTGTATTGGTAGGTCTATCTTTACCACAATATATTATTTAGGACAAGATCGCATTTGTCACTTCTTCCTCCCTACTACCCAAAGTGGTACCAGACCCATAAAATAGTTAATAAACATTTACAAAGTGAACAAATAAGTCTATTTCTTTTTAACTCTCCTGAGTGAACTGAATTTTTTGAGGCTCATAAGTGAATGTTTTCTTTACTTTGTCTATTACAGCCAGATTGTATGAGTGGGGTATTAAAATCTCCCACTATTATTGTATTGTTGTATATTTCTTCTATCATACTAATTAGTGTTTGTCTTAGATATATCAATGCTCCAATGTTGGGTGTATATATAATTATTATAACTTCTTTTTGGATTGTTCCTTTAAGTCGTTATGTATAACCTTGATTGTCTCCTTTTCAGGATCTTTAAAGTCAATTTTATCTGATATGAGTATTGCTACTCCTGTTTTCTTTTAGTCCATATTTGCATAAAAAATCTTTTTCCAGCCCTTCATTTTCAGTCAATATATATCCCCTATTTTAAGGTGGTTCTCTTGTAGACAACATATATAGGGGTCTAGTTTTTATATCCATTTGACCTGTTTTAGTCTTTTGGTTGTCTCTTGTAGACAAGGAATGTAGGGGGTCTTGATTTTGTATGCCAGTCTTTGTCAGTTGATTATTGATAAATAGGATTTACTTTATTGTTTTGGGTTCGAATTTATACACCCTTTTAGTGATTCCTATCTAGAGAATGTCCTTTAGTTTTTGTTGGAGAAATGGTTTAGTGGTGCTAAATTCTCTCAACTTTTGCTTATCTGTGAAGCTTTTGATTTCTCCTTCATATTTGAATGAGATCCTTGCTGGATACAATAATCTAGGCTGTAAGTTATTTTCTTTCATCACTTTAATTATGTCTTGCCATTCCCTCCTGGCTTGGAGAGTTTCTATTGAATGATCAGCTGTTATCCTTATGGGAATTCCCTTGTGAGTTATTTGATGTTTTTCCCTTGCTGCTTTTAATATTTTTTTCTTTATATTTAATGTTTGTTAATTTGATTAATATGTGTCTTGGGGTGTTTTGCCTTGGGTTTATCCTGTTAGGGACTCTCTGGATTTCTTGAACTTGAGTGGTTATTTCCTTCTCCATTTTAGGGAAGTTTTCAACTATTATCTCCTCAAGTATTTCCTCATGGTCTTTCTTTTTATCTTCTTCTTCTGGAACTCCTATGATTCGAATGTTGTAGCGTTTAATGTTATCCTGGAGGTCTCAGAGATTGTCCTCATTTCTTTGGATTCATTGTTCTTTTTTCTCGTCTGATTCATTTATTTCTAGGATTCTATCTTCTACTTCACTAATCCTGTCTTCTGCCATCCTGGGGCAACCGAGGATGGGCGGGTCATGGTGAAGAGATCTGACAGGGTGTGGTCCGCTGGAGAAGGGAATGGCAAACCACTTCAGTATTCTTGCCTTGAGAACCCCATGAACAGTATGAAAAGACAAAATGATAGGATACTGAAAGAGAAACTCCTCAGGTCAGTAAGGGCCCAATATGCTACTGGAGATCAGTGGAGAAATAACTCCAGAAAGAATGAAGGGATGGAACCAAAGCAGAAAGAATACCCAGCTGTAGATGTGTCTGGTGATAGAAGTAAAGTCCGATGCTGTAAAGAACAATATTGCATAGGAACCTGGAATGTCAGGTCCATGAATCAAGGCAAATTGGAAGTGGTCAAACAAGAGATGGCAAGAGTAAATGTTGACATTCTAGGAATTAGCGAACTAAAATGGACTGGAATGGGTGAATTTAACTCAGAGGACCATTATATCTACTACTGTGGGCAGGAATCCCTCAGAAGAAACGGTGTGGCCATCATGGTCAACAAAAGAGTCCAAAATGCAGTACTTGGATGCAATCTCAAAAACGACAGAATGATCTCTGTTCGTTTCCAAGGCAAACCATTCAATGTCACAGTAATCCAAGTCTATGTCCCAAACAGTAACGCAGAAGAAACTGAAGTTGAACGGTTCTATGAAGACCTACAAGACCTTTTAGAACTAACACCCAAAAAAGATGTCCTTTTCATTATAGGGGACTGGAATGCAAAAGTAGGAAGTCAAGAAACACCTGGAGTAACAGGCAAATTTGGCCTTGGAACACGGAATGGAGCAGGGCAAAGACTAATAGAGCTTTGCCAAGAAAATGCACTGGTCATAGCAAATACCCTCTTCAACAACACAAGAGAAGACTCTATACATGGACATCACCAGATGGTCAACACCGAAATCAGATCGATTATATTCTTTGCAGCCAAAGATGGAGAAGCTCTATCCAATCAGCAAAAACAAGACCAGGAGCTGACTGTGGCTCGGACCATGAACTCCTTATTGCCAAATTCAGACTGAAATTGAAGAAAGTAGGGAACACCACTAGACCATTCAGGTATGACCTAAATCAAATCCCTTATGATTATACAGTGGAAGTGAGAAATAGATTTAAGGGCCTAGATCTGATAGATAGAGTGCCTGATGAACTATGGAATGAGGTTCGTGACATTGTACAGGAGACAGGGATCAAGACCATCCCCATGGAAAAGAAATGCAAAAAAGCAAAATGGCTGTCTAGGGAGGCCTTGCAAATAGCTGTGAAAAGAAGAGAAGCGAAAAGCAAAGGAGAAAAAGAAAGATATAAACATCTGAAGGCAGAGTTCCAAGGAATGGCGAGAAGAGATAAGAAAGCCTTCTTCAGTGATCAATGCAAAGAAATAGAGGAAAACAACAGAATGGGAAAGACTAAGGATCTATTCAAGAAAATCAGAGATACCAAAGGAACATTTCATGCAAAGATGGGCTCGATAAAGGACAGAGATGGTGTGGACCTAACAGAAGCAGAAGATATTAAGAAGAGGTGGCAAGAATACACAGAAGAACTGTACAAAAAAGAGCTTCACGACCCAGATAATCATGATGGTGTGATCACTGACCTAGAGCCAGACATCCTGGAATGTGAAGTCAAGTGGGCCTTAGGAAGCATCACTACAAACAAAGCTAGTGGAGGTGACGGAATTCCAGTGGAGCTATTCCAAATCCTGAAAGATGATGCTGTGAAAGTGCTACACTCAATATGCCAGTAAATTTGGAAAACTCAGCAGTGGCCACAAGATTGGAAAAGGTCAGTTTTCATCCCAATCCCAAAGAAAGGCAATGCCAAAGAGTGCTCAAACTACCGCACAATTGCACTTATCTTACACGCTAGTAAAGTAATGCTCAAAATTCTCCAAGCCAGGCTTCAGCAATATGTGAACCGTGAACTTCCTGATGTTCAAGCTGGTTTTAGAAAAGGCAGAGGAACCAGAGATCAAATTTCCAACATCCGCTGGATCATGGAAAAAGCAGGAGAGTTCCAGAAAAACATCTATTTCTGCTTTATTGACTATGCCAAAGCCTTTGACTGTGTAGATCACAATAAACTGTGGAAAATTCTGAGAGAGATGGGAATACCAGACCACCTGATCTGCCTCTTGAGAAATCTGTATGCAGGTCAGGAAGCAACAGTTAGAACTGGTCATGGAACAACAGACTGGTTCCAAATAGGAAAAGGAGTACATCAAGGCTGTATATTGTCACCATGTTTATTTAACTTATATGCAGAGTACATCATGAGAAATGCTGGACTGGAAGAAACACAAGCTGGAATCAAGATTGCTGGGAGAAATATAAATAACCTCAGATATGCAGATGATACCACCCTTATGGCAGAAAGTGAAGAGGGGCTAAAAAGCCTCTTGATGAAAGTGAAAGTGGAGAGTGAAAAGGTTGGCTTAAAGCTCAACATTCAGAAAACGAAGATCATGGCATCTGGTCCCATCACTACATGGGAAATCGATGGAGAAACAGTGGAAACAGTGTCAGACTTTATTTTTCTGAGCTCCAAAATCACTGCAGATGGTGACTGCAGCCATGAAATTAAAAGACGCTTACTCCTTGGAAGGAAGGTTATGACCAACCTAGATAGCATATTCAAAAGCAGAGACATCACTTTGCCAACAAAGGTTCACCTAGTCAAGGCTATGGTCTTTCCTGTGGTCATGTATGGATGTGAGAGCTGGACTGTGAAGAAAGCTGAGCGCCGAAGAATTGATGCTTTTGAACTGTGGTGTTGGAGAAGACTCTTGAGAGTCCCTTGGACTGCAAGGAGATCCAACCAGTCCATTCTGAAGGAGATCAGACCTGGGATTTCTTTGGAGGGAATGATGCTCAAGCTGAAACTCCAGTATTTTGGCCACCTCATGCGAAGAGTTGACTCATTGAAGAAGACTCTGATGCTGGGAGGGATTGAGGGCAGGAGGAGAAGGGGACGACAGAGGATGAGATGGCTGGATGGGATCATTGACTCGATGAATGTGAGTCTGGGTGACCTCCGAGAGCTGGTGATGGATAGGGAGGCCTGGCGTGCTGCAGTTCATGGGGTCGCAAAAGTCGGACACGACTGAGCGACTGATCTCATCTGATCTGATCTTCTGCCTCTGTTATTCTACTATTTGTTGCCTCCAGGGTGTTTTGGATCTCATTTATTGCATTATTCATTATGTGTTGACTCTTTTTTATTTCTTCTAGGTCCTTGTTAAACCTTTCTTGCATCTTCTCAATCCTTGTCTCCAGACTCTTTAACTGTGATTCCATTTTGATTTTGAGATTTTGGATTAATTTCACTATCATTATTCAGAATTCTTTATCAGGTAGATTCCCTATCTCTTCCTCTTTGGTTTGGTTTGGTGAGCATCTATCCTGTTCCTTTAGCTGCTGGATATTCTTTTGTCTCTTCATTTTGTTAAAATTGCCAAGTTTAGAGTGTCCTTACTATATTCTGGTAGTTTGTTGAATTCTCTTTATTGAGACGGTTTACAGGTATTTTCAATATCTGATGTCTGTCCTGTTACAGAGGGGTGGAGATGAACACCGAAATCTAAACCGGCCAGGTTCAGGCACTCGGATAATCCTCAGAAGCACAGACTTGGTTGAGTCTGCGTTTTATGCCCTTCCCAGATCCGAGTAGCGCAGGTGATGAAATGCTCAGCAAGAGCAGCTGCTGCGACTTATCGCCTCCCCGCCGCTCAGTTTTCTGGGTATACAAACAGCACACTTTCTCAGGCAGATGTTGACCATCCAGAGCCCCAAGAAGCGTGAGTCAGCACAGAAACCTACTCACAGTTCCGTAGACAGTGTCTCTCTAGGGCTGTAATTGCCCGCCTCCGGCCCTGGCTGCCTGTCACCGGAGTGGGACGGCCTGCAGCCAGCCAACTCTGTGCAGCCCTTTGTTCCTTAGGTAGTCCTGGTGGTGTCTTAAGTTAGGGCTGGCTTTTGATGTAGTAGATAACTGACAGTCTGGTTATGTAGCTCAGATAGCGCTCAGGATAGCTAGGTCGAATCCTTTCTCAAAGTGATGCAGGCCGCACCGCTCCTCCTAGCCCAGCCCCCGCTTGGTAATAGCAAATGCTGGTGTCCATGCCACTTCTCCGCAAAAGGAGTTACCTAAGGTCTTGTAATCTCCTTTTAAAGACAATGAATTGTCTTTCTAAGTACCTGATGTCCTCTGCTGGCATTTAGAAGTTGTTTTGTAGAATTTACTCAGCATTCAAATATTCTTTTAATGGATTTGTGGAGGAGAAAGTATTCTCCCCGTCCTACTGGTCCACCATCTTAGCTCCTCGCCTGAAATAAATTTCATATATTTTTTAAATAACTTTGCAAATTTTTTTATATTGTATTTTTGAGAGTCTAACCTCTACTTCAGATTTTTAATATTTGCTTTTTGGTATTTGTTATCAATTTTTTACCAATAAGAATCCACTCTTAAGTACCCATTTTTACTTAGGAGTGTGATTATTGGCTTGACTACTCTCTCCACTTTTGACTCTCCATTTTCTCCCCCAGGTAACCTCTATCTCCTCCCTCCGTCTCCTCTTCTCTACTTAACCCTGTGAGTCTCTTTGGATGTTCCAGGCTGTGGAGAACACTTAGGGAATTGATCACTGGCTAGATAGGTCTATCTCCTTTTGACTCCCCCTCCTATCCTCCTGGGCACCTCTATCTCCTTCCTCCCTCCTCTTCTCTATGGAACTCCATGAACTTCTCTGAGTGTTCCAGACTATGGAGAGCAAATAGGGAATTGATTACTGGCTAGATTGCTCTTTCCCCTTTCAATTCCCTCTATTCTCTTACTGGTCACTTCTATCTCCCTCCTCCCTCTTCTCTTCTCCATGTAACTCTGTGAACCTCTCTGGGTGTCCCTCACTGTGGAGAATCTTTTTACCATTAACCTAGATGTTTTATCATCAGTGCTGTATGGATGGAGAAGTCTTGTGGCTACTGAAAAAATAAGACTGAAAGCCAGACTTGGGGGGTTTAAATCCAAAACTTGAGAACACCAGAAAACTCCTGACTGCAGGGAACATTAATCAACAAGAGCTTATCTAAAAGCCTCCATACCTACACTGAAAACAAGCTCCACCCAAGAGCCAACAAGTTTTCGAGCAAGACATACCAAGCATTCTCCAACAATGCAGGAACATAACCCTGAGCACAAGAACACAGGCAGCCAAAAGTCACACTAAACCCATCAACATCTCAAAACTCACTACTGGACAATTCATTGCAATCCAGGGAAAAGAGATCCAGCTCCACCCACCAGAACACCAAGCTTCCCTAACCAGGAAACCTTGACAAACCACTCGTCCAACCCCACCGACAGGAAGGAACCTCCACAAGAAAGAAGAACCACAAACTTGCAGCATACAGAAAGGCCACCCCAAACATAGCAACAGAAACAAGATAAAAAGGCATAAAAATATTCAGCAGGTAAAGGAACATGATAAAAGCTCACCAAACCAAACAAAAGAGGAGATAGAAAGTCTACATGAAAAAGAATTCAGAATAATTATAGTAAAAATGATCCAAAATCTTGGAAGCAAAATGAAGTTACAGGTAAATAGCCTGGAGACAAGGATGAAGGCACAAGAAAAGTTTAACAAGGACCTAGAAGAAATTAAAGAGTCAATCAAGAATGAATAATGCAATATCTGAGATTAAAAGCACTCTGGAGGGAACCAAATGTAGAATAACTGAGGCAGAAGATACGATAAGTGAGGTGTAAGACAGAATGATGGAAATAAATGAAGCAGAGAGGAAAAAAGAAAAAATAATTAAAAGAAATGAAGACAACCTCAGAGACCTCTGGGTCAATGTTAAATGCCCCAACATTAGATTCATAGGAGTCCCAGAAGAAGAAGACAAAAAGAAAGGCCATGAGAAAATACTTGAGGAGATAATAGTTGAAATTTTCCTTAAAATGGGTAAGGAAATAGCCACCTAAGTCCAAGAAACCCAGAGAATCCCAAACAGGATAAGCCCAAGGAAAAACACCCCAAGAAACGTATTAATCAAGTTAACAAAGATCAAACAGAAAGAACAAATATTAAAAGCAGCAAAGGAAAAACAACAAACACCTCACAAGGGGATTCCCATAAGGATAACAGCTGATCTTTCAATAGAAAATCTTCAAGCCAGAAGGGAATGGTTCAGTTCAGTTCAGTCGCTCAGTCGTGTCTGACTCTTTGTGACCCCATGAATCACAGCACGCTAGGCCTCCCTGTCCATCACCAACTCCCAGAGCTCACTCAGACTCACGTCCATCGAGTCAGTGATGCCATCCAGCCATCTCATCCTCTGTCGTCCCCTTCTCCTCTTGCCCCCAATCCCTCCCAGCATCAGAGTCTTTTCCAATGAGTCAACTCTTCACATGAGGTGGCCAAAGTACTGGAGTTTTATCTTTAGCATCATTCCTTCCAAAGAAATCCCAGGGCTGATCTCCTTCAGAATGGACTGGTTGGATCTCCTTGCAGTCCAAGGGACTCACAAGAGTCTTCTCCAACACCACAGTTCAAAAGCATCAATTCTTCAGCGCTCAGCCTTCTTCATAGTCCAACTCTCACATCCATACATGACAACAGGAAAAACCATAGACATACTTAAAGTGATCAAAGAGAAAAACCTACAACCCAGATTACTGTACCCAGCAAGGATCTCATTCAAATGTAAAGGAGAAATCAAAAGCTTTACAGACAAGCAAAAGCTCAGAGAAATCATCACCACCAAACCAGCTCTCCAACAAATGCTAAAGGATCTTCTCTATGCAAGAAACATAGAAAAGGTTTATAAACTTGAACCCAAAACAACAAAGTAAATGGCAACAGGATCATACTTATCAATAATTACCTTAAGTGTAAGTGGGTTGAATACCCCCAACCAAAAGACAAAGACTGGCTGAATGGATACAAAAACAAGACCCATATATATGCTGTCTACAAGAGACCTGCCTCAAAACTAGGGACACATACAGACTGAAAGTGAAGGGCTAGAAAAAGATATTTCACACAAATGGAGACCAAAATAAAGGAGGAGTAGCAATACTCATATCAGATGAAATAGACTTTGAAATAAAGGCCATGAAAAGAGACAAAGAAGGACACTACATAATTATCAAAGGATTAATCCAAGAAGAAGATATAATAATTATAAATATATATGCATCCAACATACGAGCACTGCAATATGTAAAGGAAATGCTAACAAGTATGAAAGGGGAAATTAACAGTAACACAATAATAGTGGGAGACTTTTATACTCCTTTCACACCTATGGATAGATCAACTAAACAGAAAATTAACAAGGAAACACAAACTTTAAATGATAAAATAAATCATTAATAAACCAGTTAGACCCAATTGATATCTGTAGGACATTTCACTCCAAAACAATGAATTTCACCTTTTCTCAAGAGCACGTGGAACCTTCTCCAGGATAGATCACATCCTGGGCCATAAATCTAGCCTTGGTAAATTCAAAAAAATTTGAAATCATCTGAAGTATCTTTTCTGATCACAATGCAGTAAGATTAGATGTCAAATACAGGGGAAAAAAAAAACTATTAAAAATACAAACATGTGGGGGCTAAACAACACACTTCTGAATAACCAACAAATCACAAAAGGAATCAAAATATGCATAGAAACAAATGAAAATGAAAATACAGCAACCCAAAACCTATGGGATTCAGTAAAAGCAGTACAAAGGGAAGGTTCATAGCTATACAAGCCTACCTCAGGAAACAGGAGAATAATCAAAAATAATCTAACTCTACACCTAAAGCAACTAGAAAAAGAAGAAATGAAGCACCCCAGGGTTAGTAGAAAGCAACAAATCATAAAAATTAGGGCAGAAATAAATGCAGAAGAAACAAAAGAGACCATAGCCAAAATCAACAAAGCCAAAAGCTGGTTCTTTGAGAAGATAAGTAAAATAGACAAACCATTAGCCAGACTCATCAAGGAAAAAAGGGAGAAGAATCAAATCAATAAAATTAGAAATGAAAATGGAGAAATCGTAACAGACAACACAGAAATACAAAGGATCTTAAGAGACTACTATAAGAAACTATATGCCAATAAAATGGACAACTTGGAGGAAATGGACAAATTCATATAAAAGTACAGCCTTCCAAAACTAAACCAGGAAGAAACAGAAAATCTTAACAGACCCATCACAAGCACAGAAATCAAAACTGTAATCAGAAATCTTCCAACAAATAAAAGCACAGGACCAGATGGCTTCACAGCTGAATTCTACCAAAAATTTAGAGAAGAGCTAACACCTATCCTACTTAAATTCTTCCAGAAAATTGCAGAGGAAGGTAAATTCCAAAACTCATTCTATGAGGCCACCATCACCCTAATACCAAAACCTGACAAAGATGCCACAAAAAAAGAAAACTACAGTCCAATATCACTGATGAACATAGAGCAAAAATCTTCAACAAAATTCTAGCAAACAGAATCCAACAACATATTACAAAGATCATACATCATGAACAAGTGGGCTTTATTCCAGGGATGCAAGGATTCTTCAATATTCTCAAATCAATGTGATACGCCATATTAACACATTGAAAAATAAAAACCATATTATTATCACAATAGATGCAGAGAAAGCCTTTGACAAAATTCAACATCCATTTACAATAAAAACCCTCCAGAAAGCAGGCACAGAAGGAACATACCTCAACATAATAAAAGCTATATATGATAAACGCACAGCAAACATTATCCCAATAGTGAAAAATTGAAAGCATTTCCCCTAAAGTCAGGAACAAAACAAGGATGCCCACTCTCACTACTACTATTCAACATAGCTTTGGAAGTTTTAGCTACAGGAATCAGAGCAGAAAAAGAAATAAAAGGAATCCAGATTGGAAATGAACAAGTAAAACTCTCCCTGTTTGCAGATGACATGATCCTCTACATAGAAAAACATAAAGACTCCACCATAAAATTACTACAGCTAATCAATGAATACAGTAAAGTTGCAGGATAGAAAATTAACACAGAGAAATCCCTTGCTTTCTTATACACTAACAATGAGAAAACAGAAAGAGAAATTAAGGAAAAAATTCCATTCACTATCGTAACAAAAAGAATAAAATACTTAGGAATATATCTACATAAAGAAACAAAAGACCTATATATAGAAAACTATAAAACATTAATGAAAGAACCAAAGGATACAAATAGATGCAGAAATATACCATGCTCATGGATCAGATGAATCAATATAGTGAAAATGAGTATACTACGCAAAGCAATCTATAGATTCAATGCAATCCCTATCAAGCTACCAACGGTATTGTTCACATAACTAGAGCAAATAATTTCACAATTTATATGGAAATACAAAAAAAAAAAAAAAACAAACAAAAAAAAAACCCTGAATAGCCAAAGCAATCTTGAGAAAGAAGAATGGAACTGGAGGAATCAACCTGCTTGACTTCAGAATATACTACAAAGCTACAGTCATCAAGACAGTATGGTACTGGCACAAAGACAGAAACATAGTTCAATGGAACAAAATAGAAACCCCAGAGATAAATCCATGCATCTATGGACGCCTTATCTTTGACAAAGGAGGGAATAATATACAATGGAGAAAAGACAATCCCTTTAACAAATGGTGCTGGGGAAACTGGTCAACCACTTGTAAAAGAATGAAACTAGAACACTTTCTAACACCATACACAAAAATAAAACTCAAAATGGAGTAAAGATATAAATTTAAGACCAGAAACTATAAAACCCCAGAGAAAAACATAGGCAAAACATGTTCTGATGTAAATCACACCAGGATCTTCTATGACCCACATCCCAGAGTGATGGAAATAAAAGGAAAAATAAATAAATGGGACCTAATTAAACTTAAAAGCTTTTGCACAAAAAGGAAAATATAACCAAGGTGAAAATATAGTTTTCACAATGAGAGAAAATAATAGCAAATGAAGATACTGACAAGGGATTAATCTCAAAAACATACAAGTAGCTCCTGCAACTCAATTCCAGAAAAATAAGTGACCTAATCAAGAAACGGGTTAAAGAACTAAATAGACATTTTCCAAAGAAGACATGTAGATGGCTAAAAAACACATGAAAAGATGCTCAACATCACTCATTATTAGAGAAATGCAAATCAAAACCACAATGAGGTTCCATCTCACGCCCGTCAGAATGGCTGCTATCAAAAAGTCTACAAACAATAAATCCTGGAGAGGGTGCATAGAAAACTGGAAGCCTCTTACACTGTTGGTGGGGATGGAAACCAGTACAATCATGGAAAACAGTGTGGAGATTCCTTAAAAAACTAGAAATAGAACTGCCGTCACTTCAGTTCAGTTTAGTCGCTCAGTCGTGTCCAACTCTTTGTGACCCCATGAGATGCAGCACGCCAGGCCTCCCTGTCCATCACCATCTCCTGGAGTTCACTGAAACTCATGTCCATTAAGTCGGTGATGCCATCCAGCCATCTCATCCTCTGTCATCCCCTTCTCCTCCTGACCCCAATCCCTCACAGCATCAGGGTCTTTTCCAATGAGTCAACTCTTCACATGAGGTGGCCAAAGTACTGGAGTTTCAGCTTTAGCATCAGTCCTTCCAATGAACACCCAAGACTGATCTCCTTTAGAATGGACTGGTTGGATCTCCATGAAGTCCAAGGGACTCTCAAGAGTCTTCTCCAACACCACAGTTCAAAAGCATCAATTCTTTGGCACTCACCATCTTCACAGTCCAATTCTCACATCCATACATGACCACTGGAAAAACCATAGCTTGACTAGACAGACCTTTGTTGGCAAAGTAATGTCTTTGCTTTTGAATATGCTATCTAAGTTGGTCATAACTTTCCTTCCAAATAGTAAGTGTCTTTTAATTTCATGGCTGCAATCACCATCTGCAGTGATTTTGGAGCCCCAAAAAATAAAGGCTGACACTATTTTCCCATCTATTTCCCATGAAGTGATGGGACCCGGATGCCATGATCTTCGTTTTCTGAATGTTGAGCTTCAAGCCAACTTTTGCACTCTCCTCTTTTACTTTCATCAAGAGGTTTTTTAGTTCCTCTTCACTTTCTGCCATAAGGGTGGTGTCATCTGCATATCTAATGACAATACCTGACAATCTTGATTCCAGCTTGTGCTTCTTCCAGCCCAACGTTTCTCATGATGTACTCTGCATAGAAGTTAAATAAGCAGGGTGACAATATACAGCCTTGACATACACCTTTCCCTATTTGGAACCAGTCTGTTGTTCCATGTCCAGTTCTAACTGTTGCTTCCTGACCTGCATATAGGTTTCTCAAGAAGCAGGTCAGGTGGTCTGGTATTCCCATCTCTTTCAGAATTTTGCACAGTTTTTTGTGATCCACACATTCAAAGGCCTTGGCATAGTCAATAAAGTAAAATTAGACGTTTTTCTGGAAAGCCCTTGCTTTTTACATGATCCAGAAGATGTTGGCAATTTGATCTCTGATTCCTCTGCCTTTTCTAACATGGTTCACATATTACTGAAGCCTGGCGTGGACAATTTTTAGCATTACTTTACTAGCGTGTGAGATGAGTGCAATTGTGCATGAGTTTGAGCATTCTTTGGCATTGCCTTTCTTTGGAATTGGAATGAAAACTGACCTTTTCCAGTCCTGTGGCCACTGCTGAGTTTTCCAAATTTGTTGGCATATTGAGTGCAGCACTTTCACAACATCATGTTTCAGCATTTGAAATAGTTCAACTAGAATTCCATCATCTCCACTAGCTTTGTTCATAGTGATGCTTTCTAAGGCCCACTTGACTTTACATTCCAAGATGTCTGGCTCTAGGTGAATGATCACATCATCGTGATTATCTGGGTCATGAAGATCTTTTCTGTACAGTTCTGTGTATTCTTGCCACCTCTTCTTAATATCTTCTGCTTCTGTTAGGTCTATACCATTTCTGGAGATCAGTGGAGAAATAACTCCAGGAAGAATGAAGGGATGGGGCCAAAGCAAAAACAATACCCAGCTGTGAATATGACTGGTGATAGAAACAAGGTCTGATGCTGTAAAGAGCAATATGGCATAGGAACTTGGAATGTTAGGTCCATGAATCAAGGCAAATTGGAAGAGGTCAAACAGGAGATGGCAGAGTGAATGTCGACATTCTAGGAATCAGTGAACTAAAATGGACTGGAATGGATTAATTTAACTCAGATGACCATTATATCTACTACTGTGGGCAGGAATCCCTTAGAAGAAATGGAGTAGCCATCATGGTCAACAAAAGAGTCTGAATGCAGTACTTGTATGCAATCTCAAAAACGCCAGGATGATCTTTGTTCGTTTCCAAGGCAAACCATTCAATATCACGGTAATCCAAGCCTATGTTCCAACCAGTAATGCTGAAGAGGCTGAAGTTGAACAGTTATTTGAAGACCTACAAGATCTTTTAGAACTTACATTCAAAAAAGATGTCCTTTTCATTATAGGGGACTGGAATGCAAAAGTAGGAAGTCAAGAAACACCTGGAGTAACAGGCAAATTTGGCCTTGGAATACGGAATGAAGCAGGGCAAAGGCTAATAGAGTTCTGCCAAGAGAGGGCACTGGTCATAGCAAACACCTTCTTCCAACAACACAAGAGAAGACTCTACACATGGACATCACTAGATGGTCAACACTGAAATCAGATGGATTATATTCCTTGCAGCCGAAGATGGAGAAGCTATCTACAGTCAGCAAAAACAAGACTGGGAGCTGACTGTGGCTCAGATCATGAACTCCTTATTGCCAATCTGAGACTTAAATTGAAGAAAGTAGGGAAAACCACTAGACCATTCAGGTATGACCTAAATCAAATCCCTTATGATTATACAGTGGAAGTGAGAAATAGATGTAAAGGGCTAGATCTGATAGACAGAGTGCCTGATGAACTATGGATGGAGGTTCATGACATTGTACAAGAGATGGGATCAAGACCATCCCCAAGAAAAGAAATGCAAAAAGCAAAATGGCTGTCTGGGGAGGCCTTACAAATAGCTGTGAAAAGAAGAGAATCAGAAAGAAAATGAGAAAAGGAAAGGTATAAGCATCTGAATGCAGAGTTCCAAAGAGTAGCAAGGAGAGATAAGAAAGCCTTCCTCAGTGATCAATGCAAAGAAATAGAGGAAAACAACAGAATGGGAAAGACTAGAGATTTCTTCAAGAAAATTAGAGATACCAAAGCAATATTTCATGCAAAGATGGGCTCGATAAAGGACAGAAATGGTATAGACCTAACAGAAGCAGAAGATACTAAGAAATGCCATATGACCTAGCAATCCTACTGCTGGGCATACACACCAAGGAAACCAGAATTGAAAGAGACATGTGTAGCCCAAAGTTCATCGCAGCACTGTTTATAGTAACCAGGAAATGTAAGCAACCTAGATGTCCATCAGCTAACGAATGGATAAGAAAGCTGTGCTACATATACACAATGGAGTATTACTCAGCCATTAAAAAGAATTCATTTGAGTCAATTCTAATGAGGTGGATGAAAATGGAGCCTATTATACAGAGTGAAATAAGTCAGAAATAAAAACACCAATACAGTATATTAACACATATATATGGAATTTAGAAAGATGGTAACGATGACCCTATATGCAAGACAGCAAAACAGACACAGATGTAAAGAACAGAGTTTTGGACTCTGTGGGAGAAGGTAAGGGTGGGATGATTTGAGAGAATAGCATTGAAACATGTATATTATCATATTTGAAATAAATCACCAGTCCAGGTTTGATGCATAAGACAGGGTGCTCAGGGCTGGTGCACTGGGATGACCCTGAGGGATGAGATGGGGAGGGAGGTGGGAGAGGGGTTCAGGATGGGGAACACATGTACACCCATGGCTGATTCATGTGAAGTATGCCAAAAAACAGCACAATATTGTAAGGTAATTAGCTTCCAATTAAAATAAAATTTAAAAAAAGAAAAAAATAAACATGAGACAATTTCAGAAGGTGACTTAGCAGCAGCAGCAGCAACATAAAAGTAATTGTAATAACAAAAGAGAAACAGAATAGAAGAAATATTTCAGGTAGTAATGGCCAAGAACTTAGAAAAATTAATGATAAACACCAAGACACAGATACAGGAAGTTCAGAAAACATTAAACAAAACAAACAGAAGGGAAAAAAATAAAAATTCTATCATATTAAAACTTCAGAACACCAAAGATAAAGGGAAAATATGATGAAATTCGGAGAAGAAAAAGCACCTTATTTGCAGAGGAAAAAGGATAAAAATTTTTTTGGACTTCTCATCAGAAATGATAGAAGCAAGAAGAGAGAGAAATGAAATATTTAAATACCTGTAAGAAAAAATAAACACCAATCTATAATTCTATATACAGCAAATTATCCTGAACATTAACTAAAAATACTGTATCAGATAAATAAAAACTGAAGTAATTCAATGCCAGCAGTGAAAAAAATATTAAAAGAAGTCCTTCAGGGAAAATAAAATGACATGTTAGAAACTCAGATCAATATAAAGAAAGGAAGAGAATCAGAGAGGGATAGATGTATACAATCTTTTATTTTTCTTATTCTTAATTGATATAAACAATAACTGTTTATTTAATAATGATAATAATGTTTTGAGAGACTATAGGACATACACGCTAAATGAATGACAACAATGTCCCCAGGGACAGAAGAGAGGAAACAGGAGTACTCTGTTTAATATTCCTTACTATTCACATAGCAGAATAGAATTATTTGAAGGATAGTTTAGATTATTTATAAAATACATATTGTAAACTCTAAGGCAACCATTATGATTTTTCAAGAAGTATAAAACACTAACAGAGGAGATAAAAAAGGAATAATATAAAATGCTCAGTTAAAATGAGAGGTAGAAAAAGAAACCTCTGGCAAATTCATATAATATAGTTATAAATATGGTTGACATATATCCAAATATTTCAAACAGTACTTGAAGTGTGAATGTTCTATATATATCAATTAAAGGTCAGAGATTGCCAGAGTGGATTAAAAAAACAACACCCAACTATATGTTATCTGCAAGCAACTCACTTTATATATAAAGACACAGATAGGTTAAAAATTAAAAAAAAGAGAAAGATATACCATGGTAATACTACTCAAAAGAAAGCTGGAGTGGCTACATTAATCTCAGACAAAGCTGATTTCAGAACAAGAAAAGTTATCATGGATAAAAAGAACATTAAATAAAATTAAAGGGATCAATTCTATAAGACATACTAATTCTAAATATGCATGTAACTAAAAATAGTGTTGGAATATAGAAATAAAAGCTGACAGCATTGCAAGGAGAAATACATAAATCACCCTTGCATTTGGAGATCTGACAGATATAATTGACAGATCAAGCTGACATAAAATCAGTAAGGATGCACTTGACCTGAACAGTACTTTAATCAAATTGATCTAAATCACATTTTATAAATACTCCATCCAACAACAGCAGAATACACGTTATTTTTCAGCTCATATATAACATTTGCCAAGATAGACCATATTCTGGGCCCTAAAACACACCTTCAAAGAATAGAAACCACAGAAAGTATGCTTGCAGACTACAACAGAATTAAATTCAAAGTCAATAAGAGGAAGACACTGGGACAATCTTCAAATATTGTAAAAATTAAGGAATATACTTCTAAATGACACATCAGTTGAGAAAGAAATCTTAGGCAATATTTTTAAATACTTTGAACTAAATAAAAATTAAAATGCAGTATATCAAGTTTTGTGGGAGGCAGTGAAAGCAATATTTAGAGGGAAATTCACAGCATTAAATACATGCTTTAGAAAAGAATAAAGGTCTAAAATCAATAACCTAAGATTGTTGTTGTTTAGTTGCTAAGTCCTATCTGACTCTTTGGACCCTGCCAGACTCCTTTGTCCATGAGATTTTGCAGGCAAGAATACTGTATTGGGTTGCTATTTCCTTCTTCAGGGGATCTTCCTAACCCAGGGATAGAACCACATCTCCTGCCTGGTAAGCAGATTCTTTAACCACTGGGCCACCTGGGAAGTCATTTTGTACTTAGCCCATCTTTATCCTTTAGCTTGCTGCTAAGTCGCTTCAGTCGTGTCCGACTCTGTGCCACCCCACAGACAGAAGCCCACCAGGCTCCCCTGTTCCTGGGATTCTCCAGGCAAGAATACTGGAGTGGGTTGCCATTTCCTTCTCCACCGTATGAAAGTGGAAAGCGAAAGTGAAGTCGCTCAGTCGTGTCCGACTCTTAGCGACCCCATGGACTGGAGCCTACCAGGCTCCTCCGTCCATGGGATTTTCCAGGCAGAAGTACTGCGGTGGGGTGCCATAGCCAGACTATAATAAGCACTGTTCTAAGGAAACAGAACTTTAAAAAGTTTTTCCAGTAGTCTATGGATGTTTTTCAATATATTTTCAATGTGTTGAATTCTTACATTCCAAAAAAAAATTTTTAAAAACCCCAAAACTCCTAAAAATTTCCAGGTTCTTAAAATATCTCTATCAAAGTTCTTAAGAGATTTTGCCAAGAAAAGCCTGTTACATTTTAAACAGTATCATTCCTAACTCCTGCTGAGAATCCATAAACAAGTTGTGGATTTCAACCAATTCAACACACCACAGCCAGGATTCTGATAATTATTTTTGAGGTGCCTACTGAATTTCTGTTCTTTATCCTCCTGATAACTTGGCATGTAAGCCATCAATACAAAATCTTGATCCTCCTGCATATGACTAAACTTATGAAGACAATACAGACAACATCACAAGAGCCTGAATGGGAGATAGTCCTAGACTATATGTTTTGGATGGAGAAGGAAATGGCAACCCACTCCAGTGTTCTTGCCTGGAGAATCCCAGGGATGGGGGAGCCTGGTGGGCTGCCGTCTATGGGGTCGCACAGAGTCGGACATGACTGAAGCGAGTTAGCAGCAGCAGCAGCATATGTTTTGGAAATAAGAGGATGCTGGGCTCATCTTGGCAGCATGTCAAGAAGTGCCCACAACTTAGTATCAGCTGCTTTGCCAGGGCTGCAGATGCTGCTTGGAGGTATGCTGTCTAAAGTACTGTTTCTCAAACTTAGTCCAAGGCAGCGGCTGCAGCAGTTAGAAAGGCAAATTCATGTCCCTCACCAATCAGAATCTCTGATGCCCAGGAATTGGCTTTGAACAAGCTCTCCAGGTGATTCCCATCCTCACTGGAGAGCAATAAGAAAAATTTTTAGACCCCTAGGTACTGGGAGTAAAACTTGCTAGGGACCAACAGAAAGCGATTAAATTCTTCCACTCCAGCATCAGGGGCCTCACCTTTGGAGCTTGCAAGGAAGACTCCTACTCAGTGACTCAGCATTTTAGTTAATTTATTTCCTCTGTTCCCCTAGAGGATACTTCCTTGGGCAATCAGCCCCAGGTCCCTCCTGCCTGCCCATTTTCTCAAGTAGTGGCTAGAACGTTCTGGGCTTCTTTTCACTCTTTCTCATCTAAAAATCCCTATTTATTCAACTTGCTTCAGCCAGGTTTCAGGTGTGAGGAGTGATTTTCCTGAGCTAATAAGATTTAGTTTGGTTCAGTCCAGTTACATTGCTCAGTCGCTCAGTTGTGTCTGACTCTTTGCGACCCCATGGACTGCAGCATGCCACGCTTCCTTGTCCATCACCAACTCCAGGAGCTTTCTCAAACTCATGTCCATCGAGTCAATGATGCCATCTAACCATCTCATCCTCTGTCATCCCCTTCTCCTTCCGCCTTTAATCTTTCCCAGTATCAGAGTTTTTTCCAATGAGTCAGTTTTTCCCATCAGGTGGTCAAAGTATTAGAGCTTTAGCTTCAATATCAGTCCTTCCAATGAATATTCAGGACTGTTTTCGTTTAGGATTGACTGGTTGGATCTCCTTACAGTCCAAGGGACTCTCAAGAGCCTTCTCCAACACCACAGTTCAAAAGCATCAATTCTTCGGTGCTCAGCTTTCTTTATAGTCCAATTCTCACATCCATACATGACTACTAGAAAAACCATAACCTTGACTAGACAGACCTTAGTTGGCAAAGTAATGTCTCTGCTTTTTCATATGCTGTCTAGGTTGGTCATAGCTTTTCTTCCAAGGAGCAAGTGTCTTAATTTCAAGGCTGCAGTCACCATCTGCAGTGATTTTGGAGCCCAAGAAAATAAAGTTTCTCACTGTTTCCATTGTCTCCCCATCTATTTGCCATGAAAGGATGGGACCGAATGCCATGATCTTAGTTTTCTGAATGTTGAGTTTTAAGCCAACTTTTTCACTAACCACTTTCACTTTCATCAAGAGGCTCTTTAGTTCTTTGCTTTCTGCCATAAGAGTGGTGTCATCTGCATATCTGAGGTTATTGATATTTCTCCCAGCAATCTTGATTCCAGCTTATGCTTCATCCAGCTGGACATTTCACATGATGTACCAGTTTCTCATTATGTTTTGTTTTATTTAGTGTCGAGTTCTTGATAAAACTTGAAACAAAACTGATAAAACTCAATTTGTTTCTGATTCCTGTAATAGCATTAAAAAGGAAAGACTGCTGGAGACACCTATATATTAAGCCCATGAATGAATCCAGTGGTAGGATTGTAGGCACATTGAGAAACTGGTAGAGAGAATAAAGACTCTGTGGAATGCCACAGATCAGACATGAAGAAGGCTGGGCTAGTCCTGGTCTTTCCCTGGACTCCTTACCTTTCTATTTAACAAGAATTGATTGAAAAAAGAGTTCTCTTCAAAATGTGAGTCTTATTATCTCCATTAACCTATCACCTAGATTTGTTACAATTATAACTCTAGGCAACTGTGAGTAAAGTATTCAAGGAGTTTTAGGCTAATAACATTGCAGCAGCTCCATAAGCCCCAACTGGCACCAGTTTTCTGCAGGACCCTGAAAAGTCTTAAAACTGCACACTCTTGCCTCCTCTACCACCTACCCCCACCACCAAGTCTGGAAATCTGTGATTATAGGATGGGGACTGTGGCAGGAAAACATGGTTTTTACAAAGTTTTCTAGGCAATTCTTCCCTGGTGGCTTCCCTGGTGGCTCAGATGGTAAAGCATCCGCCTACAGTGTGGGAGACCTGGGTTCAATCCCTGGGTCAGGAAGACCTCCTGGAGAAGGGAATGGCAACTCACTCCAGTATTCTTGCCTGGAAAATTCCATGGATGGAGGAGCCTGGTAGGCTACAGTCCATGGGGTCGCAAAGAGTTGGACATGACTGAGCGGCTTCACTTTCTAGGCAATTCTGATACATATGCCTGACTTCACCAACAGATAATCACTGATGAGTTGTGTAAGGTTTATTATTGCACATGAAGTTTTTATACATAATTCAATGGTGGCTATCTTGTTATTGGGCTTCCAAGGTGGTGCTCACTAGTGGTAAAGAACCCACCTGCCAACATAGGAGATGTAAGAGACATGGGTTTGACCCCTGAATCAGGTGGATCCCCTATAGGAGGAAATGGTAACCCATGCCAGGATTCTTGCCTGGAGAATCCCATGGACAGAGGAACCTGGAAGGCTAGAGTACATGGGGTCACAAAGAGTTGAACTCAGCCAAGCAACTTAGTTCACACCCTGTTATTACTGAAATGAGTGAGACAAATCATAAATCATAAATCACAAATTTTCTTTCACTTATGTGAAATTTATACCTCAATTTGATCCGAGCATGATTTGATAAATACAGGTTCTCAAACAAAACATAGGTCTGAGCATGCAGAATCAATAGCTATTATAATTTTTAATTTTGAAAATCACTTGAACTTTACTGGTAACTCTTTTAACCTTGCACCATTCAAGTGAATTCACAAACTGAAGAGAGCTAAGTTTATTACAGTACACTGGAAAAGTCCCTGATGCTAGGAAAGATTGAGGGCAGAAGAAGAGGGAGATGAGACAACTGGATGGCATCACTGATGCAATGAACATGAACCTGGGCAAACTTCAGGAGATGGTGAGGGACAGGGGGTGGGGTGGGGGGTGGGGGTTCCTAGTGTGCTGCAGTCCATGGGGTCTTAAGGAGTCAGACATGACTCAGTGACTGAGCAACAACAACAAAAGTTATTAAACATTTCTTCATCAATATGAACATTGATAATGCACTGAACACTGTAGCAAACAGCCTGCTTAGATTGGGGCAATCATTTATTTTCACTTAAAATTCACAGTAAAGTTTGAAAATAGGTACTTGTGCCAGTTTAACCTTGGTTTCTATGATTAAACTAGAACACCAAACCAAATATTTAGAATTTCAAATGTTTATAATCAGGAAATTAAAGGTTTACATTCAGATCAGATCAGATCAGATCAGTCGCTCAGTTGTGTCCGACTCTTTGCAACCCCATGAACCGCAGCACGCCAGGACTCCCTGTTCATCACCAGCTCCCGGAGGTCACTCAGACTCACATCCATCAAGTCAGTGATGCCATCCAGCCATCTCATCCTCTGTCGTCCCCTTCTCTTCCTGCCCTCAATCCCTCCCAGCATCAGAGTCTTCTCCAATGAGTCAACTCTTCGCATGAGGTGGCCAAAATACTGGAGCTTCAGCTTTAGCATCATTCCTTCCAAAGAAATTCCAGGATTGATCTCCTTCAGAATGGACTGGTTGGATCTCCTTGCAGTCCAAGGGACTCTCAAGAGTCTTCTCCAACACCACAGTTCAAAAGGATCAATTCTTCGGCGCTCAGCCTTCTTCACAGTCCAGCTCTCACATCCATACATGACCACAGGAAAGACCATAGCCTTGACTAGGCGAACCTTTGTTGGCAAAGTAATGTCTCTGCTTTTGAATATGCTATTTAGGTTAGTCATAACTTTCCTTCCAAGGAGTAAGCGTCTTTTAATTTCATGGCTTCAGTCACCATCTGCAGTGATCTTGGAGCCCAGAAAAATAAATTCTGACACTGTTTCCACTGTTTCTCCATCGATTTCCCATGTAGGGATGGGACCAGATGCCATGATCTTCGTTTTCTGAATGTTGAGCTTTAAGCCAACCTCTTCACTCTCCACTTTCACTTTCATCAAGAGGCTTTTTAGCCCCTCTTCACTTTTTGCCATGAGAGTGGTGTCATCTGCATATCTGAGGTTATTTATATTTCTCCCAGCAATCTTGATTCCAACTTGTGTTTCTTCCAGTCCAGCATTTCTCATGATGTACTTTGCATATAAGTTAAATAAACATGGTGACAATATACAGCCTTGACGTACTCCTTTTCCTATTTGGAACCAGTCTGTTGTTCCATGACCAGTTCTAACTGTTGCTTCCTGACCTGCATACAGATTTCTCAAGAGGCAGATCAGGTGGTCTGGTATTCCCATCTCTTTCAGAATTTTCCATAGTTTACTGTGATCCACACAGTCAAAGGCTTTGGCATAGTCAATAAAGCAGAAATAGATGTTTTTCTGGAACTCTCTTGCTTTTTCCATGATCCAGCGGATGTTGGCAATTTGATCTCTGGTTCCTCTGACTTTTATAAAATCAGCTTGAACATCAGGAAGTTCACGGTTCACATATTGCTGAAGCCTGGCTTGGAGAATTTTGAGCATTACTTTACTAGCGTGTGAGATGAGTGCAATTGTGCAATAGTTTGAGCATTCTTTGGCATTGCCTTTCTTTGGGATTGGGATGAAAACTGACCTTTTCCAATCTTGTGGCCACTGCTGAGTTTTCCAGATTTGCTGGCATATTGAGTGCAGCACTTTCACAGCATCATCTTTCAGGATTTGGAATAGCTCCACTGGAATTCCATCACGTCCACTAGCTTTGTTCGTAGTGATGCTTTCTAAGGCCCATTTGACTTCACATTCCAAGATGTCTGGCTCTAGGTCAGTGATCACACCATCATGATTATCTGGGTCGTGAAGCTCTTTTTTGTACAGTTCTTCTGTGTATTCTTGCCACCTCTTCTTAATATCTTCTGCTTCTGTTAGGTCCACACCATCTCTGTCCTTTACCGTGCCCATCCTTGCATGAATTGTTCCTTTAGTATCTCTGATTTTCTTGAAGAGATCCTTAGTCTTTCCCATTCTGTTGTTTTCCTCTATTTCTTTGCATTGATCACTGAAGAAGGCTTTCTTATCTCTTCTTGCTATTTTTTGGAACTCTGCATTTAGATGTTTATATCTTTCCTTTTCTCCTTTGCTTTTCGCTTCTCTTCTTTTCACAGCTATTTGTAAGGCCTCCCCAGACAGCCATTTTGCTTTTTTGCATTTCTTTTCCATGGGGATGGTCTTGATCCCTGTCTCCTGTACAATGTCACGAACCTCATTCCATAGTTCATCAGGCACTCTATCTATCAGATCTAGGCCCTTAAATCTATTTCTCACTTCCACTGTATAATCATAAGGGATTTGATTTAGGTCATACCTGAATGGTCTAGTAGTTTTCTCTACTTTCTTCAATTTCAGTCTGAATTTGGCAATAAGGAGTTCATGGTCTGTGCCACAGTCAGCTCCTGGTCTTGTTTCTGCTGACTGTATAGAGCTTCTTCCTATTTGGCTGCAAAGAATATAATCGATCTGATTTTGGTGTTGACCATCTGGTGATGTCCATGTATAGAGTCTTCTCTTGTGTTGTTGGAAGAGGGTATTTGCTACGACCAGTGCATTTTCTTGGCAAAACCCTGTTAGTCTTTTCCCTGCTTCATTCCGTGTTCCAAGGCCAAATTTGCCTGTTACTCCAGGTGTTTCTTGACTTCCTACTTTTGCATTCCAGTCCCCTATAATGAAAAGGACATCTTTTTTGGGTGTTAGTTCTAAAAGGTCTTGTATGTCTTCATAGAATCGTTCAACTTCAGCTTCTTCAGCGTTACTGGTTGGGGCATAGATTTGGATTACTATGATATTGAATGGTTTGCCTTGGAAACGAACAGAGATCATTCTGTCATTTTTGAGATTGCATCCAAGTACTGCATTTCGGACTCTTTTGTTGACCATGATGGCCACTCCAGTTCTTCTGAGGGATTCCTGCCCGCAGTAGTAGATATAATGGTCATCTGAGTTAAATTCACCCATTCCAGTCCATTTTAGTTTGCTAATTCCTAGAATGTTGACATTCACTCTTGCCATCTCTTGTTTGACCACTTTCAATTTGCCTTGATTCATGGACCTGACATTCCAGGTTCCTATGCAATATTGCTCTTTACAGCATCGGAATTTGCTTCTATCACCAGACACATCCACAGCTGGGTATTCTTTTTGCTTTGGTTCCATCCCTTCATTCTTTCTGGAGTTATTTCTCCACTGATCTCCAGTAGCATATTGGGCCCCTACTTACCTGGGGAGTTTCTCTTTCAGTATTCTATCATTTTGTCTTTTCACACTGTTCATGGGGTTCTCAAGGCAAGAATACTGAAGTGGTTTGCCATTCCCTTCTCCAGAGGACCACACCCTGTCATATCTCTCCACCATGACCCGCACATCCCGGGTTGCCCCTCGGGCATGGCTTAATTTCATTGAGTTAGACAAGGGTGTGGTCCTGGTGTGATTAGATTGACTAGTTTTCTGTGAGAATGGTTTTAGTGTATTTGCCCTCTGATGCCCTCTTTCAAGACCTAATGTCTTACTTGGGTTTCTCTTACCTTGGGCGTGGGGTATCTCATCCCGGCTGCTTCCGGCTCTCCCAGCCAGCGAAGCACAGCCATCGCACCTTACCCTGGACGAGGGGTCTCTCCTCACCGCTGCCCTTCCTGACCTCGGTCGTGGGGTAGCTCTTCTCTGCCGTGCTTAGTGCGCTGGCCCTCACTGCCGTCCTTTCTCGGTCGTGGGGTAGCTCCTCTCAACCTCGGAGCGCGGTGCAGCCGGCGGGGTGCTCTTAGTGCGCCGGTCGCCAGAAGGCGAGGCGCTCTTAATGAGCTCCTTACTTCAAATCAAAGGACAGGACTTACATTAGGAAAGGTTTACATTAGGAAATTAAAAAAAAAAAGTAAATAGCAATTTGAGCCTAAAACAGACAGAAGAAAAATACAATAAAAATTAGAATAGAAATCAATGAAATTTAAAAAAGGAAAATAATAAATAAAATCAAGAAACTCCAAAGGTAATTTTTTTAATATAAAAAAATTGGTAATTCCTAGCCAGACTAACAAGAGAAAGACCAAGACAAAGAGAATACAACTTATCAGTATCAGAAGTTAAAGAGTCATTACTGCTGATCTAATGGAAAGTAAAAGGACAAACAAGGAATTCTATGAACACTATAATACATCTCATTCTTGCCTTCATTCAGGCAACATTTGAATCTTCTCCTTAGAAGTTAAGCTGATTGCTTTGCAAAACTGCAGAGCAAAATAAAGAACTATTGTTTAACTTTCAACTTATAAAATATGTTTGAAACTCTGAACAAAATCAATAGTCCTGAATGCCAAGGCTTTAGATTGTAATTAGACTTCTTTACCAGTATTTGAATTAAAAAATGCTAAAAGCATGAAGAATATAGGATATAAATTTTATACCATAAATGACAGTGTTGGGAAAACTGCAGGGTTTTATAAGAGCCACTGAAAAAGTTCAATCAAATGTAATAAGCAGGAAGATGTTTTTTCATTAGTGAATACAGAGAAATTTGTCCAGTGTTGCGAGTAGGAGAAAGTGCTGGAACCAGATCTTTCTTCAGGATAATTTGCCAAGTGAGGGATCTTAGAATCCTCAGAAAGGTTCAGGAGAATCTTGGAACACTTTTGAGAGTTGGCATGCTTCACAGAAAAGTCTTGGCCCAGTTATTGCAAGTGTATTAGTTTTTTTTCACTATGTAAGTAAATTACCACAGATTTAGTGGTTTAAAACAACATACATTTATTGTTTTGCAGTTCTGTAGATTCGAAGTCTAACACAGCTCTCACTAGGATAAAAATCAAGGTCTTAGCAAGGCTAAATTCCTTTCTGGAGGTTCTGAGGAAGAATGCATCTTCTCAGCTTTTCCAGAGGCTATAGACCAGCTTCATTCTGTGGCTTATGACTCCTTCCTTCCATCTTCAAATTTAGCACTGATTCATCTCTACATTGTCCTTTCATTGGCACATCTTGCTCTGACTTAGTTGAGAAAGGTTTTCCACATTTAAGGACCTCTGTGATTACATTTGTCCCAACTGGCTAATTGAATATGAACTTCCATCTTAAGAGTCTTAATTTCATCACACACGCAAAGTACTTTTTGTGTCATGTAAGGTAAATTACAGGTTTTGGAAACTAAACATGAGGACATGTTTGGGAAGCTATGACTGCCAGGCAATGCCTGAGAAAGATGTTTAAGTAGATAAACCTGAATGGAGTCTTGAAATAACCCATATACTAGTTTTGGAAGAAGCCCTTTCTTCTCAGAGGGCATGAAAGTAACTGAAAGAAAGCAGGCTGTCTGGGACAGGTTCAAGAATATGGTTAAAACAAGGTCAGAGTGTACAGTGTGGCACACTCTGTCAATAACCCATATAGTATGTATACTCTGCCAGTGATCATGGAAAGATAGAGGACAAAAACAACAGATATGTCAGAGGAAGGGGCCATTGCCTCATGACCAGACTAAATGACTTATAAGTCAATGGAGGCCAGCAATGTACAGAGGACAGTCACAGATAAGACATGCCTCCTTGTGATGTTCCCCAATGCATAAACCCCTGCAATCTGATACATCTGTGTGTGAATTCTTATTTCACTTAGTTCATATCATGGTATGACTAACCTTACATGAAAGAGACTAGATAAATTGGCAGATGATAGGCAGTAAATACGTTTATAAAAAATAAATAAATAAGTTTGGTGTTTGCTCACCTCAATGTGACCATGAAATTTGTTCTCATTTTACAAGCATCAGTTCAAAATTCAGACAGGCAGGAACAAAATTTCAGCCTCACCATGTTTTACCTGTATGACCTTGAGCATATAAGGCAATGACTCTAAACCTCAGTGCTTTCAAATGTAGTAAAATAACTTTATATGCTATTCAGTAGAAAACTGAGACTCTTGGGACATGGGTCACTATAACCAAGCAAATGAGAGTACTATCTAAATTGCTCTTCTGAATAGAATTTTTAAAAATGCAGAAATTAGAACAAAAAAATATAGAAAAAATATAAACAGAAAAAATTACAGGAGACTAGACTATAGCTTTGTTACTTTTCGGATCAGAAATAGTTAATAGTGAATTTTAAGCATTCACTATTATGTGTTACCATTATGAAAATACTTACATATCCTCAACACCTTGAATAAGGTCTTATACACATACACAACTTTGTGTGAATGGTTTGTGTGACACTAATGTAATTAACTCATTTAACACAAGATACAACAGACACAAACAAAATGAAAAAAACATAATTTAAAAAACTCAACTAAGTCAGTGAAAACAAGTAGAAGGTAAAGAGAAGAATAAGAAATAAGTCCTTACAGGGTTAGTAGAAGGAAAGAAATCTTAAAAATTAGGGCAGAAATAAATGCAAAAGAAACAAAAGAGACCATAGCAAAAATCAACAAAGCCAAAAGCTGGTTCTTTGAAAGGATAAATAAAATTGACAAACCATTAGCCAGACTCATAAAGAAACAAAGGAAGAAAAATCAAATCAATAAAATTAGAAGTGAAAATGGATAGATCACAACAGACAACACAGAAATACAAAGGATCATAAGAGACTACTAACAGCAGTTATATGCCAATAAAATGGACAACGTGGAAGAAATGGACAAATTCTTAGAAAAGTACAACTTTCCAAAACAGGACCAGGAAGAAATAGAAAATCTTAACAGACCCATCACAAGCATGGAAATTGAAACTGTAATCAGAAATCTTCCAGCAAACAAAAGCCCAGGTAACGACTGCTTCACAGCTGAATTCTACCAAAAATTTAGAGAAGAGCTAACACCTATCCTATTCAAATTATTCCAGAAAATTGCAGAGGAACATAAACTTCCAAACTCATTCTATGAGGCCACCATCACCCTAATACCAAAACCTGACAAAGATGCCACAGAAAAAGAAAACTACTGGCCAATATCACTGATGAACATAGATGCAAAAATCCTTAACAAAATTTTAGCAATCAGAATCCAACAACACATTAAAAAGATCATACACCATGACCAAGTGGGCTTTATCCCACGGATGCTGCTGCTGCTACTGCTAAGTCACTTCAGTCGTGTCCGACTCTGTGCGACCCCAGAGACAGCAGCCCACCAGGCTCCCCCATCCCTGGGATTCTCCAGGCAAGAACACTGGAGTGGGTTGCCATTTCCTTCTCCAATTCATGAAAGTGAAAAGTGAAAGTGAAGCCGCTCAGTCATGTCCGACTCTCAGTGACCCCATGGACTGCAGCCCACCAGGCTCCCCTGCCCATGGGATTTTCCAGGCAAGAGTACTGGAGTGGGGTGCCATTGCCTTCTCCGCCCAGGGATGCTAGGATTCTTCAATATCCGCAAATCAATCAACGTAGTACACCACATTAACAAATTGAAAAATAAAAACCATATGATTATCTCAATAGATGCAGAGAAAGCCTTTGACAAAATTCAACATCCATTTATGATAAAAACTCTCCAGAAAGCAGGAATAGAAGGAACATACCTCAACATAATAAAAGCTATATATGACAAACCCATGGAGAAGGCGATGGCACCCCACTCCAGTACTCTTGCCTGGAAAATCCCATGGACGGAGGAGCCTGGTAGGCTGCAGACCATGGGGTCGCTAAAAGTTCCACACGACAGAGCAACTTCACTTTCACTTTTCACTTTCCTACTTTGGAGAAGGAAATGGCAACTCACTCCAGTGTTCTTGCCTGGAGAATCCCAGGGACGGGGGAGCCTGGTGGGCTGCCGTCTCTGGGGTCACACAGAGTCGGACAAGACTGAAGCGACTTAGCAGAAGCAGCAGCAGCAGCATGACAAACCCATAGCAAACATTATCCTCAATGGTGAACAATTGAAAGGATTTCCTCCAAAGTCAGGAACAAGACAAGGGTGCCCACTTTCACCATTACTATTCAACATAGTGTTGGAAGTTTTGGCCACAGCAATCAGAGCAGAAAAAGAAATAAAAGGAATCCAAATTGGAAAATAAGTAAAACTCTCACTGTTTGCAGATGACATGATCCTCTATGTAGAAAACCCTAAAGATTCCAACAGAAAATTACTAGAACTAATCAATGAATATAGTAACGTTGCAGGATATAAAATTAACACACAGAAATCCCTTGCATTCCTGTACACTAATAACGAGAAAATAGAAAGAGAAATTAAGGAAACAATTCCATTCACCATTGTAATGTAAACAATAAAATACTTAGGGATATATCTTCCTAAAGAATCTAAAGACCTATATAAAGAAAACTATAAAACACTGGTGAAAGAAATCAAAGAGGACACTAATAGATGGAGAAATATATCATGTTCATGGATTGGAAGAATCAATATAGTGAAAATGAGTATACTACCAAAATCAATTTATAGATTCAATGCAATCCCCATCAAGCTACCAACAGTATTCTTCACAGAGCTAGAACAAATCATTTCACAATTTGTATGGAAATACAAAAAAACCTCGAAAAACCAAAGCTATCTTGAGAAAGAAGAATGGAACTGGAGGAATCAACCTGCCTGACTTCAGGCTCTACTACAAAGCCACAGTCATCAAGACAGTATGGTAGTGGCACAAAGACAGAAATATAGATCAATGGAACAAAATAGAAAGCCCAGAGATAAATCCACGCACATATGGACACCTTATCTTTGACAAAGGAGGCAAGAATATACAATGGATTAAAGACAATCTCTTTAACAAGTGGTGCTGGGAAAACTGGTCAAACACTTGTAAAAGAATGAAACTAGAGCACTTTCTAACACCATACACAAAAATAAACTCAAAACGTAAGACCAGAAACTATAAAACTCCTAGAGGAGAACATAGGCAAAACACTCTCTGACATACATCACAGCAGGATCCTCTATGACCCGCCTCCCAGAATATTGGAAATAAAAGCAAAAATAAACAAATGGGACCTGATTAAAATTAAAAAGCTTCTGAACAACAAAGGAAACTATAAGCAAGGTGAAAAGACAGCCTTCAGAATGGGAGAAAATAATAGCAAATGAAGCAACAGACAAACAACTAATCTCAAAAATATACAAGCAACTCCTACAGCTTAATTCCAGAAAAATAAATGACCCAATTAAAAAATGGGCCAAAGAACTAAATAGACATTTCTCCAAAGAAGACATACAGATGGCTAACAAACACGTGAAAAGATGCTCAACATCACTCATTATCAGAGAAATGCAAATCAAAACCACTATGAGGTACAATTTCACGCCAGTCAGAATGGCTGTGATCCAAAAGTCTACAAGCAATAAATGCTGGAGAGTGTGTGGAGAAAAGGGAACCCTCTTATACTGTTGGTGGGAATGCAAACTAGTATAGCCACTATGGAGAACAGTGTGGAGATTCCTTTAAAAACTGGAAATAGAACTGCGTTCAGATCAGATCAGTCGCTCAGTCATGTCCAACTCTTTGTGACACTATGAATCACAGCACGCCAGGCCTCCCTGTCCATCACCAACTCCAAGAATTCACTGAGACTCACATCCATCGAGTCAGTGATGCCATCCAGCCATCTCATCCTCTGTCGTCCCCTTCTCCTCTTGCCCCCAATCCCTCCAAGCATCAGCGTCTTCTCCAATGAGTTAACTCTTCGCATGAGGTGGCCAATGTACTGGAGTTTCAGCTTTAGCATCATTCCTTCCAAAGAAATCCCAGGGCTGATCTCCTTCAGAATGGACTGATTGGATCTCCTTGCAGCCCAAGGGACTCTCAAGAGTCTTCTCCAACACCACAGTTCAAAAGCATCAATTCTTCGGTGCTCAGCCTTCTTCACAGTCCAGCTCTCACATCCATACATGACCACAGGAAAAACCATAGCCTTGATTAGATGAACCTTTGTTGGCAAAGTAATGTCTCGGCTTTTGAATATGCTATCTAGGTTGGTCATAACTTTCCTTCCCCAGCAATCCCACTGCTGGGCATACACACTGAGGAAACCAGAATTGAAAGAGACACGTGTACCCCAATGTGCATAGCAGCTCTATTTATAATAGCCAGGACATGGAAGCAACCTAGATGTCCATCAGCAGATGAATGGATAAGAAAGCTGTGGTACATATACATAATGGAGTATTACTCAGCCATTAAAAAGAATACATTTGAATCAGTTCTAATGAGGTGGATGAAACTGGAGCCTATTATAGAGTGAAGTAAGCCAGAAAGAAAAACACCAATGCAGTATACTAACGTATATATATATGGAATTTGGAAAGATGGTAACAATAACCCTGTATACGAGACAGCAAAAGAGACACAGATGTATAGAACAGTCTTTTGGACTCTATGGGAGAGGGAGAGGGTGGGATGATTTGGGAGAATGGCATTGAAACATGTATAATATCATATATGAAATGAGTCGCCAGTCCAGTTTTGATGCACGATACTGGATGCTTGGGGCTGGTGCACTGGGACGACCCAGACGGATGGTATGGGGAGGGAGGAGGGAGGAGGGTTCAGAATGGGGAACACATATATACCTGTGGCAGATTCATGTTGATACATGGCAAAACCAATACAATATTGTAAAGTTAAATAAAATTAAATTTTAAAAAAATGAAACAATCCTCAGTAACAGGTAAAGAGCTTAACGTTTGCATTTTTTCAGACTATAGAATAAGGGATTTATAAAATTATTTCTATAGAAATAACCACCCATATCCAACTTCTAATTCCTCATTTTTCTTTATATGAATATTATTTTTGTTGTTTAGTCACTAAATCATATCCAGATCTTTTGTGACCATGGACTGTAGCCATCAGGCCACTCTGTCCATGGAATTCTCCAGGCAAGAATACTGGAGTGGGTGCCATTTCCTTCTCTATGGGATCTTGCTGATCCAGGGATAGAACGCGAGTCTCCCACATTGCAGACAGATTCTTTACCATCTGAGACATCAGGGAAGACACAACAGTAGGCTAGATGATACATAAATAAATAATAAACAAATAAGTTTGGTGTTTGCTCACCTCAATGTGACCATGAAATATGTTCTCATTTTACAAGCATGAGTTCTAAATTCAACCTGGAAATCTTAAAGACTTAACAAAGGTTTCTTTATTTTTCACTGGAACATATTAATTGTTGCTTTACAATGTTGTGTTAGTTTCTGCTATCTGTATACACATAAGCCTTCCCTTTTGAACCTCCCTCCCACTACCACCATCCCACCCTCTAGGTCCTCACAGAGCATCAAACTGAGCTCCCTGTGCTATCCAGCACTTTCCCATGAGCGATCTAAACACACGCTAGTGCATGTATGTCAATCTCATCTCCCTACCCCACTTCCTGCAACCTGTGTCCACACGTCCATTCTCTACGCCTGTGTCTGTATTTCTGTCCTACAAATACGTTAATCTGTAATATTTTTCTGGATTCCACATCAGATCAGATCAGATCAGATCAGATCAGTCGCTCAGTCGTGTCCGACCCTTTGTGACCCCATGAACTGCAGCACGCCAGGCCTCCCTATCCATCACCAGCTCCCGCTCTGACTCACATTCATCGAGTCAGTGATGCCATCCAGCCATCTCATCCTCTGTCATCCCCTTCTCCTCCTGCCCTCAATCTCTCCCAGCATCAGAGTCTTCTCCAATGAGTCAACTCTTCACATGAGGTGGCCAAAATACTGGAGTTTCAGCTTTAGCATCATTCCTTCCAAAGAAATCCCAGGGCTGATCTCTTTCAGAATGGACTGGTTGGACCTCCTTGCAGTCCAAGGGACTCTCAAGAGTCTTCTCCAACACCACAGTTCAAAAGCATCAATTCTTCGGTGCTCAGCCTTCTTCACAGTCCAGCTCTCACATCCATACATGACCACAGGAAAGACCATAGCCTTGACTAGGCGAACCTTTGTTGGCAAAGTAATGTCTCTGCTTTTGAATATGCTATCTAGGTTGGTCATAACTTTCCTTCCAAGGAGTAAGCGTCTTTTAATTTCATAGCTGCAGTCACCATCTGCAGTGATTTTGGAGCCCAGAAAAATAAATTCTGACACTGTTTCCACTGTTTCTCCATCTATTTCCCATGTAGTGATGGGACCAGATGCCATGATCTTCGTTTTCTGAATGTTGAGCTTTAAGCCAACCTTTTCACTCTCCACTTTCACTTTCATCAAGAGGCTTTTGAGTTCCTCTTCACTTTCTGCCATAAGGGTGGTATCATCTGCATATCTGAGGTTACTGATATTTCTCCCGGCAATCTTGATTCCAGCTTGTGTTTCTTCCAGTCCAGCATTTCTCATGATGTACTCTGCATATAAGTTAAATAAGCAGGGTGACAATATACAGCCTTGATGTACTCCTTTTCCTATTTGGAACCAGTCTGTTGTTCCATGACCAGTTCTAACTGTTGCTTCTTGACCTGCAGACAGATTTCTCAAGAGGCAGATCAGGTGGTCTGGTATTCCACATATATGTATTAATATACTTTGTTACTCACAGTTCAGTGTACATCAGTGGTATATAACACTTCTCCACAGTTGTTTAGTAACCCAGGGTTTTTCCCCATGTTTTTCTCTCCCTATCATCCCCCAGAAATCTCCTATCTAAAAGAATAGTCATTATCCATTTGTGATTACTGAGCACTTGAAATGGTGATTTGGTCTGGACTGAGATGAGCTATAGGTATAAAATAAACACTTTGAAGATACAGTATAGAATTCCCTCGCAGTCCATCGGTTTGGACTCTGCACTTTCATTGCCAAGGACCCAGGTACAATCCCTGGTGAGAGAACTAAGATCTCACAAGCTGCCCAGTGTGGCCAAATAAATAAATAAAAATAATTTTTAAAAATGTACAATATAAAAAATAAATTCTTTTTAATAATTTTATATTGATTATATTTTGAAATAATATAGCATATATTTGTATTAAGTGAATATACCAGTGAATCAATTTTACCTGTTTCTTTTTACCATTTTTATGTGGTTCTTAGAAATTTTAAAATTATATATGTACTTACTTTGTATTGGACAATACTTATATACAAACTCCAGATTCAATTTTGTATTATATAAATGCATAAAACATACCTATATTTGTTTCCTATCTGTTAAATTTTCATGCAAAATATTGTACTAAGAAGGCTGCTGAGAGGATTGTGCTATGACCTATGTAAGCTCTCTACAGCAGCTATGTCAGGAAGTAAGTGAGCAAATGCAATAATCTTGAGTTTGTGATGTGGTAGACTCATAGGAGGGAAATGCTTGACATTACTGTTTATATAACTACTCAGAAACATGGTATCAACAGATTCAAGGACCTTTGCTTAGTCAGAATCCCTTTTTTTTTTTCTTAATACAATTTCTATGAAATTTTCTAGTCTTCAAAGAAACACAATTCTGCAATATTTATTTTAATAAGGGGTATACTGCAAAGAAACCCTGTACTTGGTGAGTGTGCAAGTTTGTTTCTCCCTGGTCTATGCTGCTGTCTGGCTGAGTTTTGATGAAGTTATTCCCAAGCCATATTTTGCTATCTGAAGATGGACATTAGCAAACTAATGCTTAATACTCATTGTCTTCTCACGTACTCTTCTGAAGCTTTACTCTGCTTTTAGAGCTATCTTGATATACAAGTGAAATTGAATGTGAAATATAATATCAAATTTTTCTGGATCTTATGCGACTGTTTCATTGGGGAACAAGCTTTCTTTAGCATGGAACAGCAGATCACTCCAAAACAACTCTATTCTCTAGGCCTTTCCTATTTTCTGGAGCATACTTTAGGAAGGTCTCCCTAGCCTCATCTACCTACTCTCCATTTCTTTGATTATAGAACAATTCCAAACGGAGAGCATTTAGCGTCCATCCCCTTTAAAGATCCATCCCTTTAAAAACTGATAAGAGATATGCATACACAAACAGGTATGTTTTTGTGTACACAATACTTTGGCCACATGATGCGAAGAACTGACTCATTTGAAAAGACCCTGATGCTGGGAAAGACTGAAAGCAGGAGGAGAAGGGGACGACAGAGGATGAGACTCAATGGCATCACTGACTCAATGGACATGAGTTTGAGTAAGCTCTGGGAGTTGGTGATGGACAGGGAGGCCTGGTGTGCTGCAGTCCATGGGGTCGCAAAGAGTTGGACACGACTGAGAGACTGAACTGAACTGATAGAAATACATATATACACACACATACATGTGTGTATAGGATAAATCTTAACACTTTCATAGCCTCAAAAATCTAAAGCTCATATCATATCAGATAATTTTTCCAAAAGACTCCCTACTAAGTCAAATACACTAATTCCTTAAATAAATATTTAAGTAACCATAATGTGCCAAACACTTCGACGAGCATTGAGGAAATAGCAGTGAACAAGAAAAATGGACGCTTGTCTTTATGGAGCTTATAGTCTATCACAAAGTTGGATAAGCAACTGAAATTAGGTGTATAATAGGGTTACACCAGGTTGTCCAAGAGACTAAGGAATAAGGAGACAATAAGTTAAAAGGCAGAGAATAATGTTCTAGTCTGAAAAGTAGCATATAAAAAGGTCCAGCTATAAGAGAGAACATCTCAGATTGAAGGAATCACATAAAAAGTATTTTCACAAGAATGTAGAGTAAAAGGGTGGGGCTGTGAGACAGGAGTGTACAGTGGTGCCCCACTGTAGGAAGGAATAATAAATCCTGCCTGAGGACAGAGGACAAGTCATGGCAAGTTAAGGTTGATGTACAACTTGTCCTACATATAAGCAGTTTTTTACGTAAAGAAAATAATAGCCCGAGGAAAGGCACATGGATATGAAGTGACAGATAACTTATCCAACTGTCTCTAATTAAAATGCGACAACTCCAGGGCAATTCTACTCCAAAGTTCATGCTTTAACTCCATAAACAGACTTGGAGCCATTGCAGGACAACAATGAAACATACAGCACCAGAGTTCTCAAGAAGCTGTTCTGTGTTATACCCTAATAAAAATCAGGCTGTGCTTTGATCTTTAACATTCACAGTGTGCTTTTCCATTTAATCTCACACCAGCACTGAGTCTCAGTATATTGAGGAGCTCATACAACTCCATAGTTTTAAAAAAAATTCAGTTAAAAATAGGCAAAAAAGAAATTTTTCCAAAAAAGACATAAAAACAGTCAATAGGTATATGAAAAGACACAGAACATCACTAATCAACCTTACACATGTCAGGATAGCTTCTACTGACAAGATAGGAGATAACAAGTGTTATTGAGGAAGTGGAGGAGAGAAGAGAACCCTTATGCACTGTTGGTGGAAGGTAAATTTGTATAGTTATTATAGAAAAAAGTCGAGAAGTTCTTTGAAAACTTTAAAAAATAGATCTACCATATGATCCAGCAATCCCAATTCTGGGTATATATCCAAAGAAAACAAATCAGTATCTTAGGAAGATAATATCTGCAACCCCATGTTCAGTGAAGCATTTTTCACAGTAGCCAAGATATTGAACCAAAATAAGTGTCCATCATCTATCAAATGGATAAATATGTGATATATATACATAAATATCCATACATACAACATACACATATATACATATACATATACATGTATTGAATATATATATAATTCATCCATTTGGAAAGGAGGTTCTGCTATTTGCAAAAACATGAGCAAAATGAGAGAACATTATGCTGAGTGATATCAGTCAGACAAAGAAAGACAAATATTAAACTCAAACTCATAGTGGTTACCAGGGGCTAGGGCATGAGGGATATTGAAAATGCTAGTCAAAGTGTTGTAAGTCTTCAGTTACAAGATGTATAAGTTCTGAGGATCTAAGGTACAGCATGGTAATGATAGTTAATAATAATGTACTGTATACTCAAAATCTGTTAAAACATTTGTCTTAAGCATTCTCACCACATACACAAAAAACATGTAAGGTGATGGATGTGTTAATTAACCTGATTGTGGTCATCATTTCACAGAACATACATATATCAAATCATCACACTGTACACTATCAGTTCAGTTCAGTCGCTCAGTTTTGTCTGAGTCTTTGCGACCCCATGAATCGCAGCACGCCAGGCCTCCCTGTCTATCACCAACTCCCAGACTTCACCCAAACTCATGCCCATCGAGTCAGTGATGCCATTCAGCCATCTCATCCTCTGTCGTCCCCTTCTCCTCCTGCCACCAATCCCTCCCAGCACTATAAATGTATACAATTGTGTAAATTACACTTGGAAAAGAAAATTTTAAGTTGTATTAGGTTTTACTGAAGAAGTTAAAGAATGATTAGTTATCCCTATAACCTTTTAAATCAGGAGCACTGAGGCCTATTACCTGCTGTTTATCTGATGCTTATTTTTTGTATATTCTAGCCTGTGTGGTCTATAATCTTTAGCAAATATCCATGGTGAATCCAGCATATAAGGCACGGTGAAAATGAAAAGTGAGTCACTCAGTCGTGTCTCTTGGTGACCCCATGAACTATACAGTCCGTGGAATTCTCCAGGCCAGAATACTGGAGTGGGTAGCCTTTACCTTCTCCAGGGGATCTTCCCAATGTAGGGATAGAACCCAGGTATCCCACATTGCAGGCAAGTTCTTTATCAGCTTGCTACAAGGGAAGCCCAAGAATACTGGAGTGGGTAGCCGATCCCTTCTCCAGCGGATCTTCCCAACCCAGGAATCGAACCTGGGTTTGCTGCATTGCAGGTCTCCTGCATTAAAGACACAGCAAGGGGATAAAATAACTAAAGTCATTGTTCCCACACCAGAATCATTTATAATTTAGTAGAAGAGAGATGAAGGCAAATAGAATCAATCATTGGAACAGATACATTCAATTTATAGATTCAACAGAGACAAGTAGGGTAAACTTGAAATAATATTACCAAGAAATGAAAACGTATCCTGGTATCGCTCGTTCATGTCTCATTTATAAGTTAATGAGAGGCATTTTTAAACCTTGTCTCTCAGAATAAAAAAGACCCAGTGTCTATGTCGCTCACTAGCTCTTAGAAGTTCAGAATGTTACTCAAGCTACTGTACCTCAGTTTCCTCCATTGTAAAAGAAGTATAATAACAGTATCTGCCCCATCAGGTGATGATTAAAAAAGATGATACAAATAAAACACTTAGCATAATGTCTGACACAATATAAGCCATTATTATTTATCAAATATTTATTGGGGGTTTAATAGGTACCAGACATTCACATTATGCCAAGAATAGAAAGATGAATCAAAGAAACTCTGGAATGCCAAATTATCTGCAAATAATTCTACCCAGGTAATGCTTAAGGCAGACATAACTTCTACACTCGAGGTTTTATGACCTGAAAGCTAATCATAGATTCTGGAAAATTCTTTAAGTATTAAGAATAAGAATGATTTGATGTCATGAGGGCAAGTAAAAGAACAGCCTTAAATTAGACCTTTTCAAAAAGAAGAATTAGCTTCATTGTTCTTATTAAATATATGAAGTAATCTTCCATGACACTCATAAAGAAATCTCTCATAACTGGTAGCTCCTAACACCTAGGAAATTATTGTGTAGAGTTTAAACTATTCAAGCAAGACTAGTCTCTGTAAAGATATATTGAGCATAAAATAAGAAACCATCTTGAACTAAAAAACAATTGCTTTAAGTATTGATATGTTACACAGTTCTTCCCTGTAGAAGCAAATTATATTGTGCAAAACTAAAAGATACTCTCTTAGTGGAAAAACAAATCAAAATCCAAGTATATATGCTAAACTTATATTTACAGGTATTCATCTATATAGTGAACATCCTTTGTTATTTGTTTTCATTTATATAGAATCACTATAGAAGCACATATAAGACTAAACTCACATAAACCATAATAGGTTTCAATGCAGATAAAAGGAATATAAAGCATTATGTATGTCAAAATAGGAAAACTGAGCTGAGAATTTTCTGATATGTTCCTTACTTATTCATCTTCTCAGACCTATTCAGTCAATCAAAACCTTTAGCAGAAGGGGTCAGTGTTTTTTTCCCCTACTAAAAGTATATTTTTATTAAGGTATAATTGACATACAACATTAATTTCAGGTGTGCAACATAGGGATTCAATATTTGTATACATTAAGAAATGATCACCATAAGAAGTCCTGTTACTGTCACCATACAAAGTTGATACAATATTATGACTTTATCCCCCATGTTGTACTTTCAATTCAGTTCAGTGCAGTTCAGTTCAGTTGCTCAGTCGTGTCTGACTCTTTGTGACCCCATGAATCACAGCATGCCAGGCCTCCCTGTCCATCACCAACTCCCGGACTTCACACAAACTCATGTCCATCGAGTCAGTGATGCCATCCAGCCATCTCATCCTCTGTCGTCCCCTTCTCTTCCTGCCCCCAATCCCTCCCAGCATCAGAGTCTTTTCCAGTGAAACTACTTCGCATGAGATGGCCAAAGTTCTAGAGTTTCAGCCTCAGCATCAGTCCTTCCAATGAGCACCCAGGACTGGTCTCCTTTAGGATGGACTGGTTGGATCTCCTTGCAGTCCAAGGGACTCTCAAGAGTCTTATCCAACACCACAGTTCAAAAGCATCAATTCTTCAGTGCTCAGCTTTCTTCACAGTCCAACTCTCACATCCATACATGACCATTGGAAAAACCATAGCTTTGACTAGACAGACCTTTGTTGGCAAAGTAATGTCTCTGCTTTTGAATATGCTATCTAGGTTGGTCATAACTTTCCTTCCAAGGAGTAAGTGTCTTAATTTCATGGCTGCAATCACCATCTACAGTGATTTTGGAGCCCCCCAAAATAAAGTCTGACACTGTTTTCACTGTTTCCCCATCTATTTCCCATGAAGTGATGGGACCAGATGCCATGATCTTAGTTTTTCATCCCCATAACTTATTGATTTTATAACTGGAATTTTGTACTTTTCACCCATTTCACACACACACACACACACACACACACACACACACCCCGACTAATCCCTCCTCTTTTCTAGCAACTGCTTCTCTGAATGTATAAGTCTGGGTTTTGTTTAGTTTTGCTTGTTTGTTTCTAAATTCCACATACAGGGTTTTTCTGGTGGCTCAGTGGTAAAGAACCCACCTGCCAATGCAGAGACACAGGTTTGATCCTTGGGTTGGGAAGATCCCCTGGAGAAACCCCTCCAGTATTCCTACCTAGGAAATCCCATGGAAAGAGGACCTGGTGGGCTATAGAGTCGGACACGACTTAATGACTGAGCACACACAAAGAATATAAACAAATATAAGCTGTATCTCTGGTCTCAAAAGGAGTTTAATATAGTTGTTGAGAACAGGCCTACATGTATAGAGTAAACCTTCAAAAAATTGGGACAATCAATATTTGTTGATCCAGATACAGTATAAATATCATATGTGTAACACAGACAATAAATGTATGTGCTAAAACGTCTAAAAATGGACCAAAACCAAAACAAAATAAACCATCATTAGAGAAGTCCTACAGCAGCTTAAACCAAAATGAAAATAACAGTGAGTTCTTATGAAAAAAGCATCGTCTTAATGAAGAAATATAAAAAGTATGATTTAGCAATAGATTGACCCTAAACCTCACTGACTCTTTTTTTAAAATTTATTATTCTATATTTTAGATCATATTTGGAGTAACAGAGAAAGAATGAGAGTTGAAAAATGTCTAACATTTTTTTTACAAAGATTTAAATTCTTTCAAACACCTGACTACTGAAGAACTGTCTACAGAATTTAATGAAAGAAATGCCTAGTTGTTAGATACTAGTTAATACAATATGGTTTTCTTTCTTCTTTCCTTTATTTTTCTTTCTCCTTTTGAGCAGCTTAAACAATTTAATTCTCACAGTTCTGAGGCTGAAGAAATCCACAATCAAGGCACTGATAGACTCAATGTCTGGAGAGAACCACTTTCTGGTTCAAAGGCCATTGCCTTCTTGCTGTGTCCTCAGATGGTGGAAGGTGCAGGGAACTTTTTGAATTTTCTTTTCTAAGGGTACTAATCTCATGTCAGGTCCATGAATCAAGGCAAATTGGAAGTGGTCAAACAAGAGATGGCAAGAGTGAATGTTGACATTCTAGGAATTAGCAAACTAAAATGGACTGGAATGGGTGAATTTAACTCAGAGGACCGTTATATCTACTACTGTGGGCAGAAATCCCTCAGAAAAAATGGAGTGGCCATCATGGTCAACAAAAGAGTCCGAAATGCAGTACTTGGATGCAATCTCAAAAACGACAGAATGATCTCTGTTCGTTTCCAAGGCAAACCATTCAATGTCACAGTAATCCAAGTCTATGCCCCAACCAGTAACGCTGAAGAAGCTGACGTTGAATGGTTCTATGAAGACCTACAAGACCTTTTAGAACTAACACCCAAAAAAGATGTCCTTTTCATTATAGGGGACTGGAATGCAAAAGTAGGAAGTTAAGAAACACCTGGAGTAACAGGCAAATTTGGCCTTGGAATACGGAATGAAGCAGGGCAAAGACTAACAGGGTTTTGCCAAGAAAATGCACTGGTCATAGCAAATACCCTCTTCCAACAACACAAGAGAAGACTCTATACATGCACATCACCAGATGGTCAACACCGAAATCAGATCGATTATATTCTTTGCAGCCAAAGATGGAGAAGCTCTATACAATCAGCAAAAACAAGACCAGGAGCTGACTGTGGCTCGGACCATGAACTCCTTATTGCCAAATTCAGACTGAAATTGAAGAAAGTAGGGAACACCACTAGACCATTCAGGTATGACCTAAATCAAATCCCTTATGATTATACAGTGGAAGTGAGAAATAGATTTAAGGGCCTAGATCTGATAGACAGAGTGCCTGATGAACTATGGAATGAGGTTCGTGACATTGTACAGGAGACAGGGATCAAGACCATCCCCATGGAAAAGAAATGCAAAAAAGAAAAATGGCTGTCTGGGGAGGCCTTGCAAATAGCTGCGAAAAGAAGAGAAGCAAAAAGCAAAGGAGAAAAGGAAAGATATAAACATCTGAATGCAGAGTTCCAAAGAATAGCAAGAAGAGATAAGAAAACCTTCTTCAGTGATCAATGCAAAGAAATAGAGGAAAACAACAGAATGGGAAAGACTAAGGATCTATTCAAGAAAATCAGAGATACCAAAGGAACATTTCGTGCAAAAATGGGCTCAATACAGAACAGAAATGGTATGGACCTAACAGAAGCAGAAGATATTAAGAAGAGGTGGCAAGAATACACAGAAGAACTGTACAAAAAAGAGCTTCACGACCCAGATAATCATGATGGTGTGATCACTGACCTAGAGCCAGACATCCTGGAATGTGAAGTCAAGTGGGCCTTAGAAAGCATCACTACTAACAAAGCTAGTGGAGGTGATGGAATTCCAGTGGAGCTATTCCAAGTCCTGAAAGATGATGCTGTGAAAGTGCTGCACTCAATATGCCAGCAAATCTGGAAAACTCAGCAGTGGCCACAAGATTGGAAAAGGTCAGTTTTCATCCCAATCCCAAAGAAAGGCAATGCCAAAGAGTGCTCAAACTACCGCACAATTGCACTCATCACACACGGTAGTAAAGTAATGCTCAAAATTCTCCAAGCCAGGCTTCAGCAATATGTGAACCGTCAACTTCCTGATGTTCAAGCTGGTTTTAGAAAAGGCAGAGGAACCAGAGATCAAATTGCCAACATCCGCTGGATCATGGAAAAAGCAAGAGAGTTCCAGAAAAACATCTATTTCTGCTTTATTGACTATGCCAAAGCCTTTGACTGTGTAGATCACAATAAACTGTGGAAAATTCTGAGAGAGATGGGAATACCAGACCACCTGATCTGCCTCTTGAGAAATCTGTATGCAGGTCAGGAAGCAACAGTTAGAACTGGACATGGAACAACAGACTGGTTCCAAATAGGAAAAGGAGTACGTCAAGGCTGTATATTGTCACCATGTTTATTTAACTTCTATGCAGAGTACATCATGAGAAATGCTGGACTGGAAGAAACACAAGTTGGAATCAAGATTGCTGGGAGAAATATCAATAACCTCAGATATGCAGATGATACCACCCTTATGGCAGAAAGTGAAGAGGAACTCAAAAGCCTCTTGATGAATGTGAAAGTGGAGAGTGAAAAGGTTGGCTTAAAGCTCAACATTCAGAAAACGAAGATCATGGCATCTGGTCCCATCACTACATGGGAAATAGATGGAGAAACAGTGGAAACAGTGTCAGACTTTCTTTTTCTGGGCTCCAAAATCACTGCAGATGATGACTGCAGCCATAAAATTAAAAGACACTTACTCCTTGGAAGGAAAGTTATGACCAACCTAGATAGCATATTCAAAAGCAGAGACATCACTTTGCCAACAAAGGTTCGCCTAGTCAAGGCTATGGTCTTTCCTGTGGTCATGTATGGATGTGAGAGCTGGACTGTGAAGAAGGCTGAGCGCTGAAGAATTGATGCTTTTGAACTGTGGTGTTGGATAAGACTCTTTAGAGTCCCTTGGACTGCAAGGAGGTCCAACCGGTCCATTCTGAAGGAGATCAACCCTGGGATTTCTTTGGAAGGAATGATGCTAAAGCTGAAACTCCAGTATTTTGGCCACCTCATGCGAAGAGTTGACTCATTGGAGAAGACTCTAATGCTGGGAGGGATTGGGGGCAGGAAGAGAAGGGGACGACAGAGGATGAGATGGCTGGATGGCATCACTGACTCGATGGATGTGAGTCTGAGTGACCTCCGAGAGCTAGTGATGGATAGAGAGGCCTGGCGTGCTGCAGTTCATGGGGTCACAAAGAGTCGCACACAACCGAGTGACTGATCTGATCTGATCTGAATCTCATTCTTGAGAATTTTATCTTCATGACCTCTAGAAGACCCACCTCTTAACACTATCATTTTAGGGATCAGGATTTCAACATTCAAGTTTTGGAGAAAAACAAACATTCAGTCTACAATGTCAAATGAATCCCATACAAAGCAAATGTGGGAACTATTGAATTCAACTCTAAATCCTTGCTAATCAAAGTATGGTCCACTAACAGCATTCATATCACCTGGGAATTTATTTGAAATTTTAAATCTCAGACCTCATCCCACATATACTTAATTTACACACAACATCCTAGATGATTCATACAAACTTTTAAATGTGAAAAGCAGGCAATTGTGCTCCTAAACCCACAATATCAGCATCACCCAGGACCTTGCTTGAAATGCAAATTATCTGGCTCCACCCCAGATCTATTGAATCAGAAACCCTCTGGGGATGGGCCTAGTGGCTGCATTATTTGTTAACAAGATCAGCACTTTACATCGGTGATATTGAAGATAATATAATGTACTATTCAATGTCCAAAGAAAATGTGCAACCCTTAGCTTATTCCTTCCTTTCTATGTCAAGAATTTAAGGATACCTGCCTCCTTTTCCACTGTCCTCCCCTTGATGGAGTTTACATTATCTACAGTATTTATATTATAAATACAAGGTCCATTAGGAACAAAGTCCACTAGGGTTTCCTTGGTGGCTCAGACAGTAAAGAATCTGTCTCCAATTTAGGAGACCCAGGTTCAATCCCTGGGTCCAGAAGATCCCCTGGAGAAGGAAATGGCAACCCACTCCAGTATTCTTGCCTGGAGAATTCCATGAACAGAGGAGCCCAAAGCTCCTGTCCATGGGGTCACAAAGAGTCAGACACGACTAAGTGATTGACACTCCCTTTCACTAGGAACAAAAATAAAGGCAGAGTGGCAATTGGATCACTGAACATTAGTAATTGATGTTCATTTTGTTATTTTAATGAACACCCCAATTATTCATTTTAATGTTAATGTTAATTGTGCATATGTGCATGAGTGTTAACTGTACTGATGGCAAATTATATTTAATAAGAAAACAGTGTACACAGAAAAAAAAATTATAACCACACTGGGGAAAAAATGAAATGAATAACTCTTAGGCATGGAAATTCAGTGTAGAGAGGTAGAAGCTTATAGGATAAAGCTCTGTGTCAAGAGGTAAATGACCTGCCAGAGTCTTCTACACTGAAGGACTTTTTTCCTATAAGAAACATTTCAGAACCACATACCATTATCTAAGTCCTAGCTACAGAAATGTGAGAGAAAAAAAAAAAAGACACAGTATAGTCCTTGACATTTAGGTTCAAATGTATTGAGAAAAACAAATACAATAGAGAGATAATTATAATACACTGTTAAGCATCATAATGGAGATTGATCCTGCCTATTAGAACCAAGCAAGATTTCTGAATGAAGCAACTAACCCTCTGGAGAAATTAGGAAAAGCAGAAATAAAGTGAAGACTATACCTGGAATACTGAAGCTTGAGTAAACAATGACCACATAAGGAGAAAGGCAGGGAAAAATAAAACCCTAGAATTACACCAAACTTTTCTCCTACAAAAGAGAATGTTTATTGCCAAGTGACCAAAATGGGTGAGATTTTATTCTAAATAAAAAATTTCCTATGAAGGGCTGATTGATTTGGTTTAATTTGCTATAACAGCTTCTGCATTTGAAAAAATCTTAAACCTGTCTCTCAAGAATCTTTAGATTCATGAAAAATCTGGTGTGTTAGGAAATGGAAAGGTTGCTACCCTCCTGACCAACACTCCCACCATGGCCCTCCACTTATAAAAACACTCTGGAGATAAAATCCACAAACAAATGAACAAGAGAAAATTTACTGATTCTTTGCTAGAAATTATCTGCAACAGGGTACTCAATGCTATTCTTTATTGTAATGCAAGTTCACAACCCCACCCTCGTTGCAAGGACTACTACTGTATTTAAACCAGTCAGAATCTCATTCTTTTTACAAATGATGGGACGAACAAGAATTGTAGTTTTCCTAACAAGGAAGTGCAGAGGTCTCTCTGAAACAGAAAGCTGCATCCTTAATCAAATGGTTCATGCTCTGTAAAAGCAAAAGAGGCTGGCAAGCTTGAAAAGGTCCTCTTTTGCAGTAACCCTAAAAGAAGCCAGTACTGAAGAACAGGACCAGACTGTAATTCCCTGAAGACAGCCCCTCAACTCTATAACATGCAAATTTCCTGTGGGAATACTGAAGTCACCAGGCATCCCTCCATCAAATGTATATTAATGAGTCCTGTAAAGGTTCTCAAACTCTGAGCATTAGTCCCCTGAGCAAATCTGATGAGGCAGCTAGTGTCACACAGGATATTTACTAAATTATTTTCAATTGACCACGTGGTATTACTGTTGCCAGAAACAGATGGCCCAGTGATTTAACAGAATGTAAGATACAAAGGGTTTTTTCCTTCTCTTTCTTTGCAATTGCCCCTGGAGTCCTGTTTTGAGAGGACAAACAATTTAAACAATACTGCCTGTGGTTTCAGAAACTACTCAAGTAAAGTGTCCTAAGAGACAGATAACAAAGTGACAATCCACTTCTGAAAACATTAAGAAAAATTCTTGGAAAACTACATTTTAAGTTTAACTCTTTGCTGATGAAAAATAATTTCAAAAGTAATTTAGTTGAAGAATATGGATCGTGTGTTGAATTTCATAGTTCTCATTTATTATAAGACAAATCACAAAACATCCTCTTAATGAGGTAGTTCCGTATTCAGAAGTACCAGGAATTTATTTTCTCAGTGTATAATAAGGTAAATCTCTTCTGAACATATCTCATCTCTCCCAATTACCTAATCATCAGATATGTATATATATATTTTTAAAGGCTACTTGTCTTAAAGTGAGATGATTCCTTGATCTCTTCCAAATCCATCCTCTGGAATACAATAGAAATGATCAGGTCTGTAGTGTGAGTTTTGAACTTTATGTTCATGAGTCATGAGAAAAAATGCCATTCTTAAAGAAGTAGATAGTTTTTCTCATTCTCTAGATACCAAGGATTTGATTCACCTCCAAGAGAAGACTGAATCTTTGTTTTAGGATATTACAGTTCAGTTCAGTCACTCAGTCGTGTCCAACTCTTTGTGATCCCATGAATTACAGCACCCCATGCCTCCCTGTCCATCACCAACTCCTGGAGTTCACTCAAACTCACATCCATCAAGTCGGTGATGCCATCCATCCATCTCATTCCCTGTTGCCCCCTTCTCCTCCTGCCTCCAATCCCTCCCAGCATCACAGTCTTTTCCAATGAGCCAACTCTTCGCATGAGGTGGCCAAAGAACTGGAGTTTCAGCTTTAGCATCATTCCTTCCAAAGAAATCCCAGGGATCATCTCCTTCAGAATGGACTGGTTGGATCTCCTTGCAGTCCAAGGGACTCTCAAGAGTCTTCTCCAACACCACAGTTCAAAAGCATCAATTCTTCAGTGCTCAGCTTTCTTCACAGTCCAATTCTCACATCCATACATGACCACTGGAAAAACCATAGCCTTGACTAGATGGACCTTTGTTGGCAAAGTAATGTCTCTGCTTTTGAATATGCTATCCAGATTGGTCATAATTTTGCTTCCAAGGAGTAAACATCTTTTAATTCCATGGCTGCAATCACCATCTGCAGTGATTTTGGACAGTATATTATATAATTTGTTTAGGCAAAATAAGCAAAGAACCCATGATGGCAATGGAAAGGTGTGAGGTGCTTAAGTACTCCTCATGAAATGTCAATGGCTTTGTGTTCATTGCTGGTGATAATTACAAATATACAGAATTTGCTTCCTCTTCAGGATGCTGTTTTTCTTTTGAGAGTTTGAAAAGTTAGGCCTGAACTTCCAGTAGGAAGTGGAAGAATCTCTTCAGGGCATTCTAACTGAAAGAAGATAAATGGCCAGTAGGAACCTTCTTGTGGAGAATCTTGGTTATAATCCTGAGAGCCATTATATACAGTAGAGTATCTAGTTTTAAACTATCTTTCTTAACTGTTGTTCCAGTTACTATGACTATATAACAAATTACCCCCAAACTTAGTGGCAAGAAACAAAACACCTATTTTGTTCATGGTTTCATAGGTGAGGAATTCAAATAGGGCACAATTCAAATTATGCTTTATGGTGGCTTTGGTCTCAGAAGGAAGATCCAAAGACAGAGAACTAAAATCATCTACAGTCTGGCATGCTAACATGTTAGGCATTTGATGCCTGCTGTTGACTAGCAGTCTCTCCTCTCCAATGGGCCTCTCAATGAAGTCTCTGCAAATGATACCTTCAAGGTCACAGGACTTCTTTCACAGCAGTTCTTGACTCCAAAGGCATATGTTCTCAGAGACAGAGATAAGGTCAGAGAAGGCTTTATCATCCTCTATGACTTAACTTCACAATGTAATTTCTACTACATTCTAAGGCGATTAGAAGCAAGTCACAAAGAAGGATTCATATTGTAGGGGAACAAATATATGGACCCCATCTCTTGATGGAAGAGTATGTCCACACCACTATAATGGACACAGTTTAAGGGGGCCCAATGAGACCTACACTTGCATAATTCCCTCCCCTTGAGTATGAGCCATGCAACTTGCTTTAACCAATAGAATATCACTGCTTTTATTAGATTATATAATATGATAAAGGCAGATATTATGCTGCACAGAAAGTATTGCTCAAATATGTCATGGTCAAAATGTTTGTGCTTCCCCAAATTCATATATTGAAGCTTGAACTCATATTGTTACAGCATTTGGGAGGTAATTAGATATTAGCATGGGGCCCTCATGATGGGATTAGTATTCTTATGAGAAAAGACACCAGAGAATTTGCTCTTTCTCTATCTGTTATGTGAGGACACAGCAAGAAGGTGGTCATTTGCAAGCCAGTAAGACAGTTCTCACCAGACATGACCATGCTGGACCCTGATCTTGGACTTGTAGCCTTTATATTTGTGAGGAAATTAATTTATCTTGTCTTAGTCATCCAGTCTATGCTAATTTCATTACAGCATTTGAAGCTGACCAATACATTATGTTATATGGCAAAGGTACTGGGATATCACTGCCAAACTTCTATTGGCAGACTGGAAAGAGATTATTTGTGAGCCTTGAGGAAGCAAGTTGTTATGATATACTGCCAATGGATAGGTCCACATGACAAGTAACTGCAGGAAGAGCTAAGGGCCTCGGTGCTACAATTCTTTAAAACACTTGATTCTTTAAAAACACTTTAGCAAACTTAGAAGTAGATCCTTTCAAGTGAAACCAGAGGAGAATGCAGCCCAGTCAATCCAGACCCTCAAACAGAAAAGTCAATTAAAACATATCCTCTTTGACCCACTTCCCAGAGTAATGGAAATAAAAACAAAAATAAACAAAAGGTTTTGCATAGCAAAGGAAACTATATAGGAAAAGATAACCCATAGAATGGGAGAAAATATTTGCATATGATGCAAATGACAAAAGAAACAACTCAATCAAAAATTGGGCAAAAGATCTAAAGAGACATTTCTTCAAGGAAGACATACAAATGATTAAAAAGCACATGAAAAGATGTTCAGTATCACTAATTATTAGAGAAATGTAAATCAAAACTATGATGAGATATCACCTCACAACAAGTCAGAATGGTTATCAGCAAAAATCCACAAATAATAACTGATGGAGAAGGCGTAGAGAGAAGAGAACCCTCCTTCATTGTTGGTGAGGTTGTAAATTGGTACAGCCACTAAGAAAAACAGTATGGAGGTTCCTTTAAAAACTAGAAATAGAGCTACCATATGATCCTGTAGTCCCACTTCTGGGCATATATTCATAAAAAAACATGATTCAAAAGAATACATGCACCCCAATGTGCATGGCAGTATTATTTAGCAAGGACATAGAAGCAATCTAAATGTCCATCTACAGGTAACAGACAAAGAAGTGTGATACATAGATTCAATGAAATATTAACTCAGCTACTAAAGAGAATAAAATAATGCCATTTGCAGCAACATGGATGGACCTGAAGATTATCATACTGAGTGAAGTAAATCAGACAGAGAAAAATAAATATGATATGATATCACTTATATGCAGAATATTTTAAAATGATACAAATGAACTTATTTATGAAATCAAACAGACTCACAGACTTAAGGAACAAACTAATGGTTACCACAGGGGAAGGGTGGTATAGAACGATATTTAAGAGAGTTTGGGACTGACATGTACACTCAACTATATTTAAAATGGATAATCAACAAGGACATACTGTATAACACAGGAAACTCTGCTTAATAGTGTGTAACAACCTAAATAGTAAAATTATTTGAAAAAGAATAAATACACATATACGTATAACTGAATCATTTGCTGTACACCTGAAACTAACACAACATTGTTAATTAACTATACTCCAATATAAAATAAAAAGTTAAAAAATAAAAAGAAATGTAAAAAAAAAAAGAAGAAGAAGAAGTCTAATCTCTGCCTGATCCACCGGGAAGCTCTGATGTAAGAATTGTACTAGAGAGCTTGTCCCATCCAGAGGCAAGGTTCCTAGACTATTTACACCCCACATCAGAAAGTCACTGGCTGCAAGATGGGTATACTGGGAAAGGAAGGAAGAACGGAAGGCATCTTCAGACCAGAGATGGCTCCTATCAAGTTGAGGAAATCCTCAGAATAAAGATGCAGGTATGTGCCACTAACAATCAACACCTGGAGTAGCAGAAAATTCATACAAGGCCCCTTAATCTAGACAGGGCTTCAACAGTTTCTGATATATCTGCCACGTGTTCAGCCAGTCCTTGCCTAGATTGTTCTAGTGAGAAAGAACTCACCATCACACTCTTTTCTAATAAGGCAGCCCATTGTAACACTTGGACAACTTAAATAGAGAAGAGCCCACCCTTTCTCTTATTGGATGTGAGGGAATGGAGTAAGGTCATTCCAGAACAGCAGATGCAAAAGTATAGCATATAAAAGAGCATCATCATCAACTCATTTTTATGTAAACATTGGAATAAAGCTTATCTATGAATACAAAAAAAAAAATAATAATAAAAGAGCAGAATCGTATGTGTTATTTCCACAGCTGGTACTATGATTTACTGCAGTTAAACCTTAAGATGTGGAAATAGAAAAAAAGATGAGCCTAGGAAGATGGTTATAGGTCAGATAGCCAGATAATGAAAGACCTACATGCTTCATTGAAGACTTGTGATGATGCCATGCTGCTGCTGCTGCTGCTAAGTCGCTTCAGTCGTGTCCGACTCTGTGCGACCCCATAGACAGCAGCCCACCAGGCTCCCCCGTCCAAGATACCACTAAATGTGTTTTAGCATTCAAGGGAAATGATCATCTTTTACAGAAAGCCCATTCTGGCAACAATGCAGAAAGCAGTCCTACCTCATTACATTACATGCGGGTTTCACATCTGTATTTCCTCTGGGCTGTTGGTTCTTTAAGGACAAGAAGCTTGCCTTCTTTATTCTTCTATTGTGAATGTCTAAAACAATACATATTTATGGAAGTGGAAGGAAGGGAACTGATCAGAAGAAAAAGAAATCATTACAGCAACTCTGATGATAGATGTTCTGTATCAGGAGTCAGAAAATCACAGCCCACAAGCCTAATCTGGCTCACCACTTCCTTTTTGTAAATAAAATTCTATTGGAAAACAGTTATAAAAATGTGTTTACATATTGCCCATATGTATTCATGCTGTAACAGCAACAGTTTAGTAATTACACACACAAACCATATGTGGCCTACAAAGCCTAAAATATTAATATCTGGCCCTTTACAGAAAAAGTTTACTGACTCCTGCACTGAACTGAAGTAAGAGTCATATAACTGAGTAGGTAGGATGGATGCAAATGATATTTATAAGGCAAAATCATTTGGTATAGACACTACTTTTTGTTCCTAGTTCTATTTCACAATATCACATACACATTAGAGGCCCACAGTATAAATATGTATAAAAACCTTTCAAGTGTCCCAGCGTAATTTTTGACAAGTCTTATTTACTTTCTCAGGCTTCCCCGGTAGCTCAGTTGGTAAATAATTCACCTCCAATGCAGGAGACCTAGTCTGATTCCTGGGTAGGGAAGATCCACCGGAGAAGAGATAGGCTACCCATTCCAGTATTCTTGGGTTTCCCTGTGGGTCAGCTGTTAAAGAATATGCCTGCAATGTGGGAGACCTGGGTTTGATCCTTGGGTTGGGAAGATCCCCTGGAAGGGAAAAGCAACCCACTCCAGTATTCTGGCCTGGAGAATTCCATGGACTATAAAGTACATGGGGTTGCAAAGAGTCGGACATGACTGAGTGACTTTCACTTTCACTATTTACTTTTTCAAATTTAAATTGACTATCATTTCCACCAAGATCCTTAAACTCTGAAGAACACATGGTGGAGTCCACTTATCACACAGAGTTACAGATCCAAAGCAGAAGCAGTATCTGATTGGTCCACTTAGACAAAGATAGTTCTGCAGTAATGGAACAGTATCAGCCCTGTGGTCCCTTATATAAATCTTCTAAAAGGCTCCTAACCTCTAAATTATTGCCACATTCTTGTTTTCCCTGCGGGTCTTCAGAGATGGCCTAAATCTTTTTTACCTCATTAAGCTGCTCTGCACCAGAGTCCTCTAAAAACTTTTCACCCGAAAAGTCTCCACAAGGCTTGAATTTCTTTTCCCTTTTCTGTAGTCAGAACATAAAAGATTGCAATTCAAAGAAAAAGTAAAGAACTGTCATGGTCCTTTTTGTTGGTGTTAATCTCTGAACTGTAGATTTAGGGTGACTATTTTTTTCAGTTCCTGGTTCTCTACTTCCTGTTTGAATATACACTACAAAGTGCTGGTGAAATGTATTTATAGGACACAGTTGGCCAGTTGCTAGGCCTTTGTATCAGGACTTGAAAGATAAAGGCAAGTGCCTTTCTTAAAGAAAAAAAAAAAAAAAAGGTAATCTGCAGGCACAGACATAGCTAATCATAGTCATAGTCATAGCACCAATACTCCTAGACAAGCAGGAAAAAAAAAAAAAAAAAGGCAATTTAGATTAAAAGTCGCTTATTACAAAAATGGATTTTTAAATATCACACCTTGAATAACAAACACATAAGCAAAAATTTTCCTACCCCCCATGGAATAAATTTAAGGAAAATGAACAATGTATTAGCATTTTTATTACTAATGCATTAGTATTTTTATATTTGAAGATTATTTGCCTCAACTATTTAGTTTGTGTCATTATTTGGAAGAAAGTAATGAACCATACATCATACACCAAAATATTTTTCAATTTAATGAAAGATTTAAGTGTGCTTTAAGCACAAAAACACAGAACTAGAAAATGTAAATATCTCTCTAATTTTAGAGTGCAGAAGGATACTTTAGGAATATGAGTAAGTAAAAGCAGAATCTAAAAGACAAAGTGAAAACTTAAGACTTCTGGGTATCTTAAACAAAATTTTCAAAATTTAACAACCAATAACCAATGTGGAAAATATTTAAATGTGTATGACTAGAAGTTTTGTTCTTTTTTTCCAGGAAGAATAAACACACTAAAACATAATTTTAAAAACTGAGCATAGAATATGAAGGTACTATATAAGGAATAAAAATGACTAATAAATATATGAAAAAAATATCAGCCTTGCATATAATCAAATAAACTAAAAAAGGCAATAAGTAATCTCTTTTTTGTCTGTATCTGAGTAAAGACATTTTACTTTAAAAACAGTACACAGATATATTAGTTCAAATTATTTTGGTAGCAAATAACAGAAAATTGATTCAAAACAACAGTGGAAAATTAGTGAACTCTCAAAAATTTTAAATTCCAGAGAGAAGTTTGCCTTCAGGCATAGTTTAATCAGTAATGAAGCTGTAATTCTCTTTAATTCTTTGGATCTGGTCTATTTATCAGCATTGTGCTAAAGATGGCTACCCTCATGAGACAAAATGGCTACAAGAGTTGGCTTTGCATAACATCATTTAGGAAAAAAAGAGAGTATTTCTTTTATCAACAAGCTCAGTCCTGGCATTCATTCTGATTAAATAAATGTAGGTCATTGTCCAATCCTTAGGTAACTGTGGCCAGGGAAATAGAATTATCCAATTGGATTAGTCCTGTGTTAACTGTCCACGTACTTCTCTGGTGGCTCAGATGATAAAGAATCTGCCTATAATGCAGGAGACCAGGGTTCAATCCCTGGGTCAGGAAGATCCACTGGAGAAAGGAAAGGCAATCCATTCCAGTATTCTTGCCTAGAGAATTCTATGGACAGAGGAGACTGGTGGGCTACGGTCCACTGGGTCGAAAAGAGTCAGACAAGACTGATCAACTAACACTCCTACTAACTGACCATGGCTAAATCAATCACTGAAGCCAGGGCAATAACAGTTTGATAATTGGTTTAAAGCATTAGGGACCATTTGTGGTGACCAAGATGGGATAAATTCTCTTTAAGTCATGCAGCTTTATATAATGGATGAAGAGGGATAGAGCAGTTGCACTGAGGTTGTAAAAAAAAAAAAAAAAAACAAGTTTAGGCAGGCACACTGTTTGTTGTTCATTCGCTAAATCATTTCTGACTCTTTGTGACCCCATGGACTGTAGCACACCAGGCTCCTCTGTCTTCCACTATCTCCCAGAGATTGTTCAAATTCATGTTCACTGAGTCAGTGATACTATCATCCTCTGCCATGCATTTCTCCTTTTGCCTTCAGTATTTCCTAGCATTACAGTCTTTCCCAATAAGTCAGCTCTCCACATCAGGTGGCCAAAGTATTGGAGCTTCAGCTATAGCATCATTCCTTCCAATGAATGTTCAGGGTTGATTTCCTTTAGGGTTGACTGGTTTGATCTCCTTGCAGTCCAGAAGACTCTGAGAGTCTTCTCCAGAACCACAGTTCAAAAGCATTAGTTTTCTGGCACTTAGCATTCTGTATGCTTCCCACATGGCTCAGTGGTAAAGAATCCTCCTGCCAATCAGGAACTGCAGGTTTGATCCCAGGATTGGGAAGAGCCTCTGAAGGAGGAAATAGCAACCCACTCCAGTATTCTTGCCTGGAAAATTCCATGGACAGAGGAGCCTGGTGGGCTACAGTCCATAGGGTCACAAAGAGTCAGACACAACTGAGCACAGCACACACACAGCCTTCTTTATGGTTCAATTCTTACATCCATACATGACTACTGGAAAAACTATAGCTTTGACTGTATGAACCTTTGTTGGCAAAGTGATGTCCCTGTTTTTTAATATGATGTCTAGGTTTGTCATGGCTTTCTTTCCAAGGAGCAAGAGTCTTTTTATGGCTGCAGTCACCTTCTGCAGTGATTTTGGAGCCCCCAAAAGAATCTGCTACTGCTTCCACTTTTTCCCCTTCTATTTGCCATGAAGTGATGAGACTGGATGCCATGATCTTTGCTTTTTGAATGTTGAGTTTCAAGCCAGCTTTTTCACTCTTCTCTTTTACCCTCTCCAGGAGGCTCTTTAGTGCCTCTCCACTTTTTGCCATTAGAGTGGTATCATCTGCATATCTGAGATTGTTGATATTTCTCCTGGAAATCTTGATTCCAGCTTGTGATTCATCTAGCTCAGCATTTCTCATAATGTACTCTGCATATAAGTTAAATAACTAAGGTGACAATATATGGCACAGTGTATGAAGCAATAAATTATTGAAGTATTTATGGAAAACTTGGACTAAATATAAAGCCTTAAATGTTTATATACATTTGTTTCAGAATATCAGATCTTAAAATTTATCCCAAGGAAAAAATCATGGTTAAATACAAAGATGTATCTACTTAGGTTGGTTTAGGATATCCAAAAATTAATGTACAACAATGGAAAATTAAACAAATTCTGATACATAAATATAATGGTATACTATACAGCCTTTACATGTGGGAGAATATTTCAGTTCAGTTCAGTTGCTCAGTCGTGTCCGACTCTTTGTGACCCCATGAATCAATATTTACTGACATATAAAACTGCTAAATATATATATATAGTTACATTATTAAAACCAACAGAATAATCCATGTTGGTTACGTGTTTCTAAATTTTGAATATTCTGTTTTAAGATATTGTCAACTGAAAAAAAAAAAAAAACACATAACAGAGCTATGAGGTAAGTTTTATTCAGGATATTACTGAGGACTACAGCCCAGGAAACAGCCTCTGCATGTCTCTGAAAGCAATGCTCCAAAGAAAAAGGGTGAAAAGCCAGTGTATATGTGACTTTGGCTAGGGAATATGTGGAGGCAGTCAAGCATAAGTCTCAGCAAAAGATTACTGCTAGTCACAAAGAATAGATAGACATTTTAGTTAATGATTTTAGTGCTTTTCTATACATGGGAAGATGCAAAAATCTGGGTTCATTAAAATTCTTTCTGAAATTTACATGTAATTATCTAAGAGGCTTATTTTTCCAAAGCACAGAGTATCTCATCCTGTTTTTCATCCTGAATTGCTCTTGGATATACTGTTGGTCAGAGACTCCAAAGGCTAATGACTTAATCCTTGTATAACTAAATGATGAGCAACATTGTTTGTTTTACAGTATTCAGAAGTCTTAATGAATTATCCCATTTCTGTAAAATTATATATATATTCATTGAAAAAGATTTAAATACATAAAAAATTAAATAGTGGTTGTCTCTGGATAGATAGCATTATTTTAATGACTTTCTGTATTTTGTAAGTCTTCTTAATGCTTGTGAATTATTCTAGTAAAAAAAATTAGTTTGAAAATTAGTTTAAAAGAAATAATAAAACAAATCCATATTTTAAAAAGATGTAATGGGAACTATGACTTTAAGAGATGTTGGTGAAGAATTTCTAGAGTTCCCAATTGCAGGTTAAGAGGAAGTTCACAAAAAGGCACAACTCTACAAATGAAATCTTTATGTAATCTGTATCTTATCTGTCAAACAGCACCAGCCTGCAGCCACTCTTTAGTTGTACAGCATAAGCCCACCTGAAACCCTATGTGCTGATTTTATCCATAATGATTCTCCTACCCCATGAGGAAGACCATAGCATGAACAAAGAAATATTAAACTTTCAAGAGGGTTTTCAAACTCCCTGAGGAATCCCTTTTTGAGAATAAGGACAAATAGATTTATATATCTAGGTAAGTGATGACTAATAGTCCAGAATTGTACTGTGTAGCCTCAGCTGCACTATATGTAGCTTCAGCTTTCACATAACTGATTCAAAGAGCAAAAGTTGGACTGGCCTACCTAAAATTATGTGTACACTGGGCTATAGGACTAACCATCTCAACTGAATTTAAAAATTGTTTCTAAAGTCAGTTAAAATGTAACTAAAAGTAATTGGTTTCATCTATTAATGTATCACTATATAGACACAGACCACAGAAGCTAAATATGCATTATCTAAATGAGAGCTGCAGGACTGAACAATGTATAGTCTTGCATGATGTGAGAGGATTCCACACATACATGCCGTCTGCACAAAGCTGATCCTAACTTCACTGCTTTACAATGTACCCTGTTCTTCAGTCACCATAGACCAAATATACTGCAACAAGTGAAGAAAGGCAAGAGAAAGGGAAATTTGCTTTTCTGATTTAAGAGAGTAAAATTCAAAGCATTCATTTATTCCACATCCAATTAATACTTATACAGGATAGAAAGGTGAGTTAATCACCTTTAATAGAAAGGTGAATTAATCACAAAAATCTCTGCTCCTTGGAGCAGACATTCTAGTGGATACATGGGCATACATACAAAGTCTAAATAAGATTCTTTTCCCTCTTGCACTAAGATTCAGGTAAAATAAAAAATGAAATTGGGTATCTAAGACAGAGGCTGGTAAACAATGAATGATAGATACCCCTCACTAATAAGAGAGCTTGGAGAGCCCATCTTATCTGAATTCTGGGAAAGGAAGAGGAAAAGGCAAGTCTGCAGCCAAAATCTGGTCAGAAATTTATCACTGGTGCTTCTTTCCACCTTCATATTAGGTGACCTTTACCTAATTACTGTGCCTTCTCTTTCCTACTCCTTAATACCAACCATTCTTTCAGATACCCCCAGTCAACAGTGAATGAGAAAAGGATGAGAAATGTCATATATATTTTTTCTCTATGGATGCTGCTGTACCCACCAGCATCTGACCTATATAAAAACCACGAAGGGAAGAAAACCCTGGGGGATGGATGCATGGAAGAACAGATGAATGGAAGGATTACTGCAAAGGCACAAAGATTAATATGTGGAAAAATAAGTGAATAAAAATGTGAAATAATAAGTGAAGGCATGAACAAAAGAATAATTATATAAAGTAGGGGAAGCTTCATAGGAAGCTGTGAAGTCAAAAATAGTAAAGATTGGAGAGAAATAAAAAGAAATCATACCCCCAAAGAATTGGATAAGGTTACGGAGTCTAGGAGAAAAAAAATAATAATAAAATTGTAGAACTTGAAAGCCCCAGGGAAAAGCAGGAAAAAAAAAATCAGAGCATCTCTTAAAGATGAGCAGAGGAGACAGGGGGAGGTTAGAGGATTTGCTCTGATTCAACCTTGAATCTTGATGCAGTAAGAATGACTCTGCTTCTGAATACAGCAGGCTCTATGAGTTTCACTGAAAGTGGCATTAGGCTTTCAAGCATAGAAGTATGTGCAGAAAAATTACAAACTTTTGTTAAAGGCTTAAACATTATGTATACCAAGTTGATATCAATTTTAACTATTTATAAATAGCTTTTATATTTTTAATAAAAATGCATACCTTCAAAATTGAAAAATACAAATAAGAAAAATAGAAATTAAAATATCCACAACATTCCAACAATCAGAAATATTTCTAAGTTTTATACCAGCTTAATATGTATGTGTACACACACACATTTGTATGTGTCTAGTATAATATATTGGAGAAGGCAATGGCACCCCACTCCAGTACTCTTGCCTGGAAAATCCCATGGATGGAGGAGCCTGGTGGGCCACAGTCCATGGGGTCGCTAAGAATCTGACATGACTGAGCAACTTCACTTTCACTTTTCACTTTTATGCATTGGAGAAGGAAATGGCAACCCACTCCAGTATTCTTGCCTGGAGAATCCCAGGGATGGGGGAGCCTGGTGGGCTGCCGTCCACGGGGTCGCACAGGGTCAGACACGACTGAAGTGACTTAGCAGCAGTAGCAGTATAATATATATTTAATTAGATTAGCTTAATATAAAATGTATTTTTAATTTTTAACAAATTAATATTAAATGCTATTAATTATTTTTCACATAAATATATTGTAAATATTTCTATGGTAGGAAACTGCCCTCAGTATTATAATAGTTTATCCTCATGCTATTTTATTTTATAGGTATACCAAATTTAATCAAGAAATCTCACATTGTTAGAAATTTAGTTTTGTTTCCCCTCATGTTGTTATTAAAACAATTTAGTTTTGCTATTTTAGTACTGTTTTATTATTTGAACAAAGTGCTACATTCTCAAATTATATCATTATTAATAAACACTTGCATTGAAATTGCTTGGTCAAATTTAAAATGTTAAGGCTTTTGTTATGTGTATTAATTATGATGGCTTCAGTTGTTATTAACAACAATGAAAAAAACAAATGTCTTAAATAATAAAGTTTTTTATAATGGATCCCATAGAGTCCAGAGATAATTCAGGTCATATAATTGGATTCTTCTAGTAGCTCAATGATGTTATATCCTGACACATTTTGTCTTCTGTTCTACCCACTTTGATAAAAGCCTCCTCCTCTCATAGATTCCATAGGTTACCAACAACTCTTGGGAATACACTTTTTTCCCTTTTAAGTTTAGAGAAAGAACATTTTCCCCAACACTCAAACAAAACTCCTAAATCTTACTTTAGATCAGTCTGCATCGTGTGCCCATTCTTGAGCTCTGACAAAGGACTTAGATATTGTCAATATACAATCCCACAAACAGTGTAGTTCAGGTTTCCTCCAGCCTTCACTAAAATTGAGAATTAATCTTTTTAAAAATCACAATAAAATCAAAAGCTGCCAACTTGACAACTAAAAATAGTAGGCCTTTCTTTTCTATCTTATTGGTGTGGACTTTTTAATTTTGAAAACTCTGGGCTCTAAAATCAGATGGTCCCTGACTAGGCAGAGTTGCTTTATCTTAAGCAAGTTAGAGAAATTCTCTGGAAAACAGGAATAATAGAATCTGCCTCTTTAATTTTTATGAAGATAAATGAAATAAAATTTTAAAGCCTAGTAATGTTAGGTTTTGTTTTTCATTATCTTGCTTTTATTACTAAATTGCTATGATTACCTATTCATTCTTTGTGCTCATCTTTCTATTGGGAGTAGCCATTTTTAATCCTAAATAGGAAGATTTTTCATTTTTTGAAATGTATATTTCCTCATTTAAGATATATATGTAAATATTCGTATTTTCTTCACTAGTCAATCGGCAACACCTACAGACACTAGCCATTAGTATCAAAACACTGAAAAGTTAGTCAGTTTAGAAACACTAGAAAATCAATCACTGATGAGAGGGTGAGTAAATCTGGCCTATCATCCTCCATTTCCAAGATACTTTTCACATAAGGATTCCCAGGTCACTCAGTGGTAAAGAATCAACCTGCCAATGCTAGAGATGCAAGAGACTCGGGTTTGATCCCTGGTCAGGAAGATCCACTGGAGAAGGAAATGGCAACCCATTCCAGCATTCTTGCTTGGAAAATCCCATGGACAGAGGAGCCTGGTGGGCTACAGTCCATGGGATTGCAATTTGATACAATTGAGCATGCACATGGTTCCTTTGCAAATAAGGTGTTTGTGTTACTATAGCTCCATGAAGTCTATGAAACACTGGACTTTCTTCTCTGTGATATTTCAGACAAAAATGCCAGCAATGATAGATAATGGCATGACTAATGCCAAAATGAGTCACCTCAAAGACTGAAATCATATACTATAAATGTTATGTGTTAGAACTTTTACAAATTCCACAAATAACTCTAAGTCTCAACCCCTTATTATGGTAAATACCTTTAAGAATTAAGAGAATTTTGAAAGGGGGAAATAAACAGTGAAAGAAATCTCTCATTCACAAGTTATGAATATTCCTAACCAAATACAGGAATAGCTTGATTTACCAAAACTTTATATGAAGCCATTCCTCTAACTGGAAATAGAAATGACATTTTTAGTTTGTTCAGCGTGCAGTGTGATTCTTGTCTGAATGGTGTTATTTCTGGCTCCCCAGAGAGGCACTGTTAGGATTGGTCAAAAAGGATCTGGGCTCCCTTCTTCCCTTTGGATGTGTTCTTCCTCTGAAATTTGTTAGAACAGACAGATTTTTAATTCCACCTCAAAATTCAGCAGTTCTCTAATTCCTTAACAGAAAAGTTCTAAGAAAACAAAACTTACTTCACTGTGCCCCCAGAAGCTCCCTCCTTGCCCCATATGTACAGCATACCATAGTTAGATTAATAATGGATGTTGTTCAACCGTCACTGTTCTTTACCTCCCCTTATATATCTCTCATGCATATGGGCCTTATTATTGCAATCTAAAAAAAATGTCTTTTGGAAACTGGAAAGGTTTACCCTATTCTACAATATTTGGCAGTGTTCATTTTAATTGATTTACTTGTTAGGGCAAAATTACTGTAACCTGTAATAAATGTTAAGATTGTCGGATGCATACTTGTACTGAATTAATATTTTATAGCTTCTTGGCCCTGTGTGGGCTGACTGTTCTATCAGAATGCTCTAGCACCATGGAAACGCTAGGAGATATTTTCTCTTAATTGTAAAAATGTTTGACAGATAACAGTACAGTACCGTAGAATTAAACTCCATTACTGATGAATTCTGATCAGCTTATAATCTTTTTTATTGTATTATTATATTACTTGAATTGTTGTTTTTCGTTTTATTTTTGAGCTTTGGGACATCTGTCCTTGTCCATATCACTTTTCATTTTTTTAAATTTATTTTTAACTGTACAATATTGTATTGTTTTTTGCCATATATCAACATGAATCTGCCACAGGTATACATGTGTTCCCCATCCTGAACCCTCCTCCCTCCTCCCTCCCCGTACCATCCCTCTGGGTCGTCTCAGTGCACCAGCCCCAAGCATCCAGTATCGTGCATCTAACCTGGACTGGTGACTCGTTTCATATATGATATTTTACGTATTTGAATGCCATTCTCCCAAATCATCCCTTTTTAAAAGTCTTAGTGTAAGTATTGCCTTGCCTATATAATTGCCATCAGATAAAAAAATCCAGTTTTTTAATTAAATATTTTCCCCATTTAGAAAAAAATCCAACTTGTTAACTATGATTAAAATATTTTTGAAGAAATATTTCTAAAGAATAAAAAATTCTGCTAACATCTCTCTATTGCTAAATTGTAATTTAAGTCACAATTACATTAACCTTAAATTCTAATGCCATAAATAACTGTATTTAGCTTAAAAAAATTATTTATAATTTTAAAAACAAAAAATAAATAATGTATTTTATATGCTTTTACGTCTAAGAGAAACATGCTATGCTTCTATCTGTCTAGTCCAATGAGATGGAATAGAAAATAAATATTTATTATTTTTTTAAGCTTAAGATTTTTTTAACCAGTTGACTCAAGTTTTACCCTAAAATTCCCTTAGCCCTAAAGAGTCAAGTTCATAATGGAAGCCAAGTATCCAAATCCCTAGGCTGAGTTTCCAGAAAAATAGATAACTGCCAATCACATTTTTTTTTTCTTCTCGTTTCTTTCTCAGAAACACTTAATGAGGGTTCAAATAGCTGTCTATAGCCAACTCATTAACGTGTTGTGTTTTCTCCTAGTACAGCACTGTGATGGCTCTCCTACTCCAGATGAATGAGAGGTATTTTACTTTAGCACATGGATTCCACCAGATTCCTCTAACTCAGCACTACTGGCCTAACTAGAAGCAGAGCCCTGGGAAGTGCAGATCATCACCTGACTCAATTGTCTTCTCTTACCAACCTGCTCCATGTAGCTTTCCTCTTTCCTTTGTCACAGAGTTGAGAAGTGAAGAGAAGCTAAGAAGTCAGTACTCAAAATAGTCAGTTGAAAAGTGGTGGAGAAAAGCTATGGACACATTAAAAATGTCTCTCCTGATACAGGGGGGTTACTGAGGGAAGAGATGATTTCCTGTTGGGAGTAACTGGGTAAGGTTTTATGGCTTCCCTGGTAGTTCAGCTGGTAAAGAATCTGCTTGCAATACAGGAAACCCTGGTTCGATTCCTGGGTCTGGAAGATCCATTGGAAAAGGGAGAAGCTACTGCACTGGAGAAGTGGACTGGCTATCCACTCCAGTATTCTGGCCTGGAGAATTGCATGGACTGTATAGTGGACACGACTGAGCGACTTTCACTTCACTTTATGGCAGAAAGGATATAGACACATATAATGTGTGCATGTGGAGAAGACAATGGCACCGTACTCCAGTACTCTTGCCTGGAAAATCCCATGGATGGAGGAGCTTGGTAGGCTGCAGTCCATGGGGTCGCTAAGAGTCGGACACGACTGAGCGACGTCACTTTCACTTTTCACTTTCATGCATTGAGGAAGGAAATGGCAACCCACTCCAGTGTTCTTGCCTAGAGAATCCCAGGGACGGGGGATCCTGGTGGGCTGTCGTCTATGGGGTCGCACAGAATCGGACACGACTGAAGTGACTTAGCAGTAGCAGCAATGTGTGCATGTGTTAGGAACTGTAGCAACCCAAAGTAGGAAGAGATTACAAATCAAGTGTGCTGCTGCTAAGTCGCTTCAGTCGTGTCTGACTGTGTGCGACCCCACAGACAGAAGCCCACCAGGCTCCCCTGTCCCTGGGATTGTCCAGGCAAGAATACTGGAGTGGGTTGCCATTTCCTTCTCCACCATATGAAAGTGGAAAGCGAAAGTGAAGTCGCTCAGTCGTGTCTGACTCTTAGCGACCCCATGGACTGGAGCCTACCAGGCTCCTCCGTCCATGGGGTTTTCCAGGCAAAAGTACTGGGGTGGGGTGCCACAAGTGTGATAGACCAAAAATGGTCCCTGAAAAGGAGTCTAGTCTTAATCCCAAGATCATGTTATCTTTACAAGACAAAAGGGGATTAGATTAGGAAGTTTTGAGATGAGATTATCCTGATTATCCAAGTAGACCTTAAGTGTCACATGTATAAGAAGGAGGTAGGAATGTGAGTCAGGGAAGGAGATGTGAAGACAGAAAGAAAGGTTATGATGCAGCCTCTATAAGTTGTAAAAACCAAGGAAATAGATTCCCCCTCTTATCTCCAGAAAGAACACAGCTCTGCAACATCTCGATGTTAGCCTCCTGAGACCTGTTTTATCTCTCTGACCTCTAGAATCATAAAATAGTAAATTTGTGTTGTGTTAAAGCAGTGGTCTGTGGCTATTTGTTATAGCATCAATAGGAAACTAATACACAAAGGCAAATGGAAAAATGTGCACTATTTGTAAAAAATGTTAAACTTCAGAGTGAAAGGTGCATAAGGATATTCAATGGAGGACAAGGCAGAAAGGAAAATAATAAAAAAAAAATGATAGCATTTTGCTTTCTATTTAAAGTGCTTTCATATTAATTATTTTTAAAATATGATTCTCAAGAAACCTCTTAATCCAGGCATTATGATTATCTTTACAAGGTAAAGACAATTAAAGACAAAGTAGCAATGGCTCAAGGAAGTTAACTGCTTTGCTCAAGTTCACAGTTCTGTAAAATGAGGAGCTAGGTGGGAGCCAAGTTGTCCCTTCCTCCTCATGTCTTTCCAATGCACCTCATCTCTTTTTCAAACCAGGCCACCTGATTTCAGAGATGTTTAAATGGCAGGTCAAAGGCATAAAATATATTCATCAGTAATAAACTAAAGATTTTATGCAAGGAGTGGTATAATCAATTAATTTAATAGCATAACATAAAGTAGATTATAGAAGAAGGGAAAAAACTGGGAGACTGATTGGGCTAATGGAATAGTCCAGGAGACAGGAAATGAAGGCCTGAAGGAGGCCAGCAGTGGGAATAGAGAGGCATGTTGCTTTATACAAGAGCAGGAAAGGGTAGAGGCAAGTGAAAATAGGAACATGGAATTCATCTTTCTGGCTTACTATCAAAGGAAAACTTATGGTTTTCTAATATGTATCTCTTGAGCAATAAATTAGTATACATTTAAAGTCAGCTTTATTCATATAAATCACAGGTTTCAAATAAAAATTAAGATATTAACCCACACCATATTATTTAACTTTCTGAATTCTCATTTTGGAATTTTTTTAAATTTGTTTAAAAAATAGATGAACCTCAAAACTGTATTTTTTACACTAATACGTGAGTACTTTATGAGAGGTCAACTAGCTGGCCATCAATGAAAACAGCTAGAAAAGTGCCATTCCACTCGTCTCGCAGTAATGGCAATACATTCTCTCAATTGTCACCTTTCCAACAGGTCTTTCTTGACCCCATTCATCTCATACTCTATTACCTGTTTTCTATTCCCTTTGTATGCTGTTGGTAAGCTACAAAAATATCTTTGGGTGGTCATCCTTGTTATATATCTGAAACATTTGCTGCTGCATTATGGCATGTTAATTTTTGCTGTTACTCATCTGTCAGTTCTTATGTCCATTTTTCAATCTTTGATTGCCTTTTTTCACCTTGATTCTTAGAAACTTTCACAAACTTTTTATGCTGTTGGTAAGCTACAAAAATATCTTTGGGTGGTCATCCTTGTTATATATCTGAAACATTTGCTGCTGCATTATGGCATGTTAATTTTTGCTGTTACTCATCTGTCAGTTCTTATGTCCATTTTTCAATCTTTGATTGCCTTTTTTCACCTTGATTCTTAGAAACTTTCACAAACTTTTTTTTTCTTTTACCAAAAATACTTCAGAATTATGATATTGGTTTTTATAGGGTGAATAATGGTCCACCAAATACATCCCTGGTAGCTTAGTTGGTAAAAATCTGCCTGCAATGCAGGAAACCCTTGTTTGTTTCCTGGGTTGGGAAGATCCACTGAAGAAGAGATAGGCTACCCACTTCAGTATTCTTGGGCTTTCCTGGTAGCACAGACAGTAAAGAATCCACCTGCAAGGCAGGAGACCTGGGTTCAATCCCTGGGTTGGGAAGATCCCCTGGAGAAGGGAATGGCTACCCACTCCAGTATTCTGGCCTGGAGAATTCTGTGGACAGAGAAGCCTGGCAGGCTACATTCCATGGAGCCCCAAAGAGTCGGACACGACTGAAAGACTTTCACTACTTTCAATGGCATCTATCTCCTAATTCCCAGAACTTGTTAATATGTTACCTTGTCTGGTAAAATGTACTTGACAAATTTTATCAAGGATCTTGAGATAGTGAGAGTATCCTAGATTATCCAGGTGAACTTAATGTAATCATAGACATCCTTACAAGGGAAAGAGAAAGGCAGAAGAGAAAGGGAGATGGACACAACAGAAGCAGAGATCAGAGAGGAGAGAAGATGTTATGTTGCTTGGTTTGAAGATGAGAAAGGTTACCTATTTTAGACTTCTGACCTCTATAATACTAAAAGAGAATAATAAATTTGCATTGTGTTAAGCCACTAAGTCTGTGATCATTTGTTATAGTTGCAATAGGGTAAGTACAATTTCCTAACAGAAAAAGAAATCCCAAATGTCTTATCTTTTTTATATATTTAAATTGATGTAAGAAATTAGAGTATTCCAATTAACATGGTCTCTAACATCTTAATTATTACATCTTACCTCATTTCCTCACTCGAAAAAAATCCCAGCTAATCATTTCATTTTTACAATGTCAGTAGATTATAGATGGATTATAAAGACTATAATCCATCCCATAATTATTCTAAAAATAAGCAATGTAAAACCTATTCAGAACTTTACATATGGAATCACCCACTTTAAGTAACATGAAATCCATACATGAAAGCCATGGTAGAAAACTTCTGTGAGTGAAAAACTGCAGTAACTCTAAAGTGTTGTCTTTTTCAGCCAAGTAATACTATAATTCTTTTTAAATAGCAAAAGATTTAATGTTGTAAATTAAAGCTGTAACCCATGGTTCCTTCAACAGTACTCGAATGAAATCTCGATCCCAATGTAATAGGACAAGGACTAAGGATTACTTGGGAGTTCTCCAACCAAACTGCCAAGAGAAGTCAAGGGGAGACAAACTGGAAAGCATGAGGGAGAGTTACAGATGAGCAGGGGAAGAGGAATGAGGAGACATATTCAGATTCTCAGAATTAACCTCATCTAAACGTAACATCAGCTTTGACTTACTCCTGTACCCAATCAATGGGAGGGATGAAGTCCTCACAGAGACCAAAGTTATTATAGGGAGGATAGATGACACACAGCTACCTGACTCCAAGCCCTATATACATCATGTCTAGCTTGGTTACATAAAGGGTGACAGGTGGAAGCTGTGTTACCTAACAGCTTTTGAAAGATAAAGGAAAATTTCAGTGAAATATCCAATCACTTTTATAGCCACATTCTGTAAACTCCATCCCCACCTCTCCTACCTCTTTCCACTCCAAAAATTAAGGGCAGAAAGAAGAAAGGAAGAGAAAAGGAATTGATGTTATTGAGAATCTATTAATGTCAGATTAAAACACAAGATGTTTTTAATTTATTACATTTCATCTTCATCAGTTCAGTTCAGTTGCTCAGTCATGTCTGACTCTTTGCGACCACGTGAACTGCAGCACGCCAGGCCTCCCTGTCCATTACCAACTTCCAGAGTCTACCCAAACCCATGTCCATTGAGTGGGTGATGCCATCCAACCATCCATCCTCTGTCATCCCCTTCTCCTCCTGCCCTCAATCTTTCCCAGCATCAGTCTTTTCAAATGAGTCAGCTCTTCACATCAGGCGGTCAAAGTATTGGAGTTTCAGCTTCAACATCAGTCCTTCCAATGAACACCCAGGACTGATCTCCTTTAGGACAGACTGGTTGGATCTCCTTGCAGTTCAAGGGACTCTCAAGAGTCTTCTCCAACACCACAGTCCAAACATAAAAGAGCCAAAATGCCTGAGCCTTTAATGTGAGCCAAGCACTGTACTAATGATTATAGTTTAATAGCCTTAACTGTACATTATATAGTTTATCTTATCTTGTGCTAACAACTACTCTCTGAAGTGTGTACTAGTATCCCACTTTGTAAATGTACTGGTATCCCCATTTTGTAATGAGAAAATGAACCCTATAGAGTTCAAGTAAATGATTCTGAGTCAAGCAGTTGGCAAATTCAAGACAGGGATTCAAACATAGCTTTATCTACCTCATGTGAGTACCTAGTTCTTTACCATTTCTCTAAGAGGTAAATAACTATTTTTCTTTCTTTACAGATGAAAATATTTGAGTCAAAGAGATATCAAAAAACTTACACTACTGTGTCTAAATCAAAATTACCTAATTCTGACTTCAGAATATTAGTTATACACATGATAATGAACTTATATTTGTAAAGCAGATAGTTCAGTTTTTGATGGCTTTATAAATTGTGTTTTATAAAAACCACCCCTAAACTTACACTGGACAACCATCCTATTACTTATACTCTCTCAGCATCCACAAATTGATTTAAAATAAATCCTAGTTTTCAGAGCTATAAAGTAGAACCCACTGTTTCACCTAAGGGCAGAATTAAGATTTGATATAATGGTGTCAAAGTCTGAATTTGGAATAAATAAGTCTCTCAAGCACAGCTGCACTTTTAATTTTCAAACGTGCTCTTAAAAGAAACAGTGCTACTTAATTTCAAGGGTTTATTTCTTTTAGATCCAAATAATAGATGAGATTTGCAGTGGGAAGAAGCCACTAGAAGAACTTTACACAAACCTTAAACCAGAATTTCATCATGGTTCATCTATGTTTCATGAAGTGCCCCATTGGCCACCAGGGCTACATGCCACTCATAAGACTCACAAACAAATTGATCACACTTCCTCCTGGGTCAGTCTGCTTCCAGACAACCAATTTGTACTTCTTTCTTTTGGTTCAGACATATGTTGCTGTGCAAAATACACAAAATGCCATTATGTTTTGATTAAAGCTCCTAATTTGAGAAAGGACAGAGATAAATTTGGATAATGCAGATCTCATCCATTTTGTTCCTACCACACTTTTAAAATGTGTGTTAATTTACGCAGAGCTTGTGCCACAGTAAAAATAACCTCTCATGTACCTGTAATATCTCACAGCCCAAGGAATATGAAAACAAAAAAGTTCATGAGAGTCACATGTGTTCTGGTGAGAATACAAAAGAAGCTACTAATTAGGAAAAACAAAGCCACCATCGGTGGAGCAGCTGCACTAATTTTCTGTGCCTTTCTGGCATTATGGGAAACTGCATGCATTATCATAGTCACTTATCACACCATAGAGAGACTGCATTAGCTTATTCTTTTCTCCACAAATTCATCCCCTTTAGGATGCAGTAAAACAGTTCACCAAGTTAAGGATGAAATGCTAAATTTCAGAAAATAAAGCTTGAAAGTGGCCATTAACAGATTTTTAAAACAACTTTTTGAATAATTTTTAATTGAAGTCACAAAGTGTTTAGTTGCAACATTCCTTTTCCCTCAATGAGAATTCAAGAAAATCACTATTTTACATGCTGAAATGTGGTAGGAATATAGTTTCAGTTGGCAGTAAGTACAAGAATAAGATGGGGAGCTGGGTGGGAAAACAGGAGAGATATAAAGCTGCCAGCCAAACAGAATGAAAGTGTTTACAATACAATTCTGAAATAAGTAAAGAAACCTTAGTCAAAATCCAGCAGGACACAGAAGCACACTCGCTTCACATGGGGGTGTGCCAGAGTGGAAAGCTGAGAGCTTCAGATCTTGCAGTGCTGCTGAGTTCTGCCATGCTCTGGAATGATGGCTGAAATGGACACCCCCAAATCTGGACATACAGAACTTCCCTCCTCAAACACACCTACCTGAGAGTGCTTATAAGCATGATATTTATTCTGGTTTGAAAAGTCATTACTATACCCAAAGAGGAAAAAGGGTACACCCATTCCACCACACGGAGAATGGTGCTCCCTGTGAGCCTGCTATTTTCCCATGTTAAATGAGACTTTTGTTAAAGTATAAGGTGTTGCATAAATAATTTTAAATAGTAATATATTTAACTAAATGTGAGCTCAGGATTGTGGTTAGCCATGTCCCTTCCTCCCACGATTGGGAAACCATGTGGGAAGCAGGCCTGGCCAATCTGTCTTCTAGAGTTGGCATGGAGAAAGAGAACTATGCCTTTTTCAAATGCTTTCAACAAATAGTAACTGAGCATCTGCTGTGGCCCCACCCAAAGATAATGAGGCTGTAGGATGTCTACGGAATATGGTGTGTGAAAGTGAACCAAATAAGCTTATTCAAAATAGAGAGTCAAACAAGGGCAGCCTGGAGAGAATATTGGGAACTGAGATGCAAGAGAAGCAGCATACAGGAGCCATACATGAACAAAAGCTGATCTAAACAAATTTAACAGACAGCTGTTAATGCCTATTGAAGGGTTTTTACCTGCTCTTGGCACATTTATGTGAGTGTATAGTACCAAAGGAGCTGGAATGTGAAGATAAGTCATACTATTTTTTAAAAACAGTGGGGTCAAACAAGCAGCTTATGATATGGGTTATCATTTGAGCCTGTGTATTTAATGTCTGCCTTTCTGCATTCTCTTTGAAAGAGAAGAAGAAATATAAAAATATGAAAAATAACATATGTACTAATATGCAAATCAAGCTGTGCCAAGAAATATACCTTTTTCCTGTAAGTCACTGAAATTTTGGAAGTTTATTCCAGCAACATATTGATATGCTTTTTCCAATTATAAAATGAAATGCAAATCAAAACCACAATGAGGTACCATTTCACGCCAGTCAGAATGGCTGCTATCCAAAAGTCTACAAGCAATAAATGCTGAAGAGGGTGTGGAGAAAAGGGAACCCTCTTACACTGTTGGTGGGAATGCAAACTAGTACAACCACTTTGGAGAACAGTGTGGACATTCCTTAAAAAACTGAAAATACAACTGCCTTATGATCCAGCAATCCCACTACTGGGCATACACACCAAGGAAACCAGAACTGAAAGAGACACGTGTACCCCAATGTTCATCGCAGCACTGTTTATAATAGCCAGGACATGGAAGCAACCTAGATGTGCATCAGCAGATGAATGGATAAGAAAGCTGTGGTACATATACACAATAGAGTATTACTCAGCCATTAAAAAAATACATTTGAATCAGTTCTAATGAGGTGGATAAAACTGGAGCCTATTATACAGAGTGAAGTAAGCCAGAAAGAAAAACACCAATACAGTATACTAACACATGCTGCTGCTAAGTCACTTCAGTCATGTCTGACTCTATGTGACCCCATAGACAGCAGCCCACCAGGCTCCTCTGTCCCTGGGGATTCTCCAGGCAAGAACACTGGAGTGGGTTGCCATTGCATAGATATGGAATTTAGAAAGATGGTAACAATAAGCCTGTATGCTAGACAGTAAAAGAGACAGAGATGTATAGAACAGTCTTTTGGACTCTGAGAGAGGGAGAGGGTGCAATGATTTGGGGAAATGGCACTGAAACATGTATAATATCATATAAGAAATGAATTGTCAGTCCAGGTTTGATGCAGGATACAGAATGCTTGAGGCTGGTGCACTGGGATGACCCAGAGGGCTGGTACAGGGAGGGAGGTGGGATGGGGGTTCAGGATGGGGAACACATGTACACCCATGGCGGATTCATGTTGATGTATGGCAAAACCAACACAATATTGTAATTAGCCTCCAATTAAATAAATTTATATTTTAAATATATATATAATGAGTACAATTTTTTTCAAAGGTATAGAAGTGGACTGGAAGTTTAAACATCAAATAAATCCCAGTTGTTAGCTCTGGAAAAGTAGAAGGAATGGTGCAGATGATGATGGATAAAGGGGATTATTTCTTCTATTAAAAAAAAGAATTGAAGCAAGTATAATAATATGATAATAACTACTAATTTGCATTATGGGTACATGAGTACTTTTATACTATTCTTTGTAGTATACTATACTTTTAATATCTCAAAATTAAAGTTAAAAATAAATAAAATTATACACATTCACTGAAGATAACTGAGGTATATATAAAAGCATGACAAAAATTAAAACCACTCATAGAGGAGGAGCTAAGATGGCGGAGGAATAGGATGGGGAGAACACTTTCTCCCCCACAAATTCATCAAAAGAACATTTAAACGCTGAGTAAATTCCACAAAACAACTTCTGAATGCTGGCAGAGGACATCAGGCACCCAGAAAAGCATCCCATTGTCTTCAAAAGGAGGTAGGAAAAAATATAAAAGACAAAAAAAGAGACAAAAGAGGGAGGGACAGAGCTCTGTCCCAGGAAGGGAGTCTTAAAAGAGGGAAGTTTCCAAATACCAGGAAACATTCTCACTGTCGAATCTGTGCCGAGCCTTGGAAGCACAGAGGGCAACATAACAGGGAGGAAAAATAAATAAACAATTAAAACCCGCGGATTACGAGCCCTATGTTAACTCCCCCGGTGGAGAAGCAGTGCAGACGCCTGCACACGCCACTAGCAAGCGGGGGCTGAGCAGGGAGGCGCAGCACGGGCTGCATGGCTTAGAGTAAGGATCTGGCCTGAATTCCCCGAGTGCTATCTGAGCAAAATAATTTGGGCTAGCAAACCAGACTGTGGGATATCTACCACACGAAAAGCCAGCCCTAACCTAAGACACCGCCAGGCCTGTGCATGGAACAAAGGACTGAACAGAGATCGCAGGCTGCAGACCATCCTCCTCCAGTGACAGGCAGCCAAAGCTGGAAGAAGGCAATCACATCCCCAAAGAGACATTATCTACAAAACTGTAAGCAGGCTTCTTTGCTAACTAAAACTTTTTGGGGTTCTGGACGGTCAACATCCACCTGAGAAGGTGCACTGGTTGTACACCTAGATAACCCAGCAGCAGGGAGGCGATAAGTTGCAGCAACCACACTCGCCAAACACCTCATCACCTGAACTGTTCCGACCTGGGAAGGGCACAAAACGCAGGCCCAACTGACTCTGCGCTTCTGGACTACCTGAGTGCCTGAACCTGAGCGGCTTAGACCTGGGAGGTGCAGGGCCGGCCACGGAAGGTTCCTGGCAGAGAACTTAGAGCCTAAGCAGTGGGCAGGGAGGCTACACGTGCCGTGAGCGGGGGCAGGCCCAGTGTGGCTGAGGCACTGCGAGCACATGCTAGTGTTATTTGTTTGCAGCATCCCTCCCTCCCCACAGCGCAACTGAACAAGTCCCCTTTGTGTCGGGGCAGAAATCAGACTCTGAAGAGACCAGCAAACAGAAGAAGCTATAACAGAGGGAACCGCCTTGGAAGCTACAGGCAATAGATTAAAACCCTGTGGTTAGTACTGACTACATAGGAAGGGGCCTATAGATCTTGAGAAATATAAGCCAGACCAAGGAACTAGCTGAAAATGAACTGACCCCACAATGCCCACAACAAAACCAAAGAAAGTCCTAGATATATTTTTACTATTTTTATGATCATTCATTCTTTCTTTTTTTTTAATTAAAAAAAATTTTAAGTCCTCTATTACTCCTTTAATTTTCACTTTTATAACCTACTATTACTTTGCAAAAATAAAAAAGACCCTATTTTTTTTTTTTAAAGCAAACTTCATATATATATATTTTTTTATAATTTTTGTGACTTTTTTCTTGGTCTTCTTTAACACTGTATTTTTGAAATTCCAAATTCTGCTCTAGATTTTTAATTTTAGCTTTTTGATATTTGTTATTAATTTTGTAACTATTTTTTTAATAATTTTTGTGACTTTTTTTCACTCTCTTTCTTTCTCTTCTTCTTTTATTTAACATTATATATCTGAAATTCCAAACTCTACTCTAGATTTTTAATTTATGTTTTTTGGTATTTGTTATCAATTTTATACCTATATTTTCTTTATAATTTTTTTGACTTTGTTTGTTTTCTCTCTTTCTTTTTCTTCTTCTTTTCTTTAACCTTGTATCTTTGAAATTCTGAACTCTAGTCTAGATTTTCAACTTTTGCTTTTTGGTATTTGTTATCAATTTTGTACCTATATTTTCTTTATAATTTTTGTGACTTTGCTGTTTTTTTCCTTTTTCTCTTGTTATTTTCCTTCTTCTTTTCTTTAAAATTGTATTTTTGAAATTCCAAACTCTACTCTAGATTTTTAATTTTTGCTTTTATGTATTTGTTACCAATTTAGTACCTTTAAGAACCCAATCTTCAGTACCCATTTTTTACTAAGGAGCAAGAATACTGGCTTGACTGCTCTCTCCCTCTGTGGACTCTCCTTTTTCTCCACCAGGTTGCCTGTATCTCCTCCCTAACCCCTCTATACTCTACCCAACTCTGTGAATTTCTGTGTGTTCCAGACGGTGGACAACACTTAGGGAATTGATTACTGACTGGATCTGTCTCCCTCCTTTTCATTTCCCTCTTTTATCCTCCTGGCCACCTCTGTCTCCTTCATCCTTCTTCTCTTCTCTGTATAACTCCGTGAACATCTCTGAGCGGTCCAGTTATGGAGTGCACATAAGGAAGTGATTACTGGTTAGCCCGCTCAGGTCACCTCTAACTCCCTCCTCCCTCTTCTCTTCTCCATGTAACACTGTGAACCTCTGTGGGTGACCCTCACAGTGGAGAAACTTTTCATCTTTAACCTAGATGCTTTATCAATAGTGCTGTATAGAAGGAGAAGTTTTGAAATTACTGTAAATAAGACCGATAACTGGAAGCAGGAGGCTTAAGTCCAAACCTTGACTCCAGGGAACTCCTGACTCCAGGGAACATTAATTGACAGGAGTTCATCAAACGCTTCCATACCTATACTGAAACCAAGCACCACACAAGGGCGAACAAGTTCCAGGGCAAGACATACCAAGCAAATTCTCCAGCAACACAGGAACACAGCCCTAAGGTCCAAGATACAAGCTGCCCAAAGTCACCCTAAAACCATCAGATCAGATCAGATCAGTCGCTCAGTCGTGTCCGACTCTTTGCGACCCCATGAACTGCAGCACGCCAGGCCTCCCTGTCCATCACCAGCTCCCGGAGGTCACTCAGACTCACATCCATCGAGTCAGTGATGCCATCCAGCCATCTCATCCTCTGTCGTCCCCTTCTCCTCCTGCCCTCAATCCCTCCCAGCATCAGAGTCTTCTCCAATGACTCAACTCTTCACGTGAGGTGGCCAAAATATTGGAGTTTCAGCTTTAGCATCATTCCTTCTAAAGAAATCCCAGGGCTGATCTCCTTCAGAATGGACTGGTTGGATCTTCTTGCAGTCCAAGGGACTCTCAAGAGTCTTCTCCAACACCACAGTTCAAAAGCATCAATTCTTCGGCACTCAGCCTTCTTCACAGTCCAGCTCTCACATCCATACATGACCACAGGAAAGACCATAGCCTTGACTAGGCGAACCTTTGTTGGTAAAGTAATGTCTCTGCTTTTGAATATGCTATCTAGGTTGGTCATAACTCTCCTTCCAAGGAGTAAGCGTCTTTTAATTTCATGGCTGCAGTCACCATCTGCACTGATTATGGAGCCCAGAAAAACAAAGTCTGACACTGTTTCCACTGTTTCCCCATCTATTTCCCATGCAGTGATGGGACCAGATGCCATGATCTTCGTTTTCTGAATGTTGAGCTTTAAGCCAACCTTTTCACTCTCCACTTTCACTTTCATCAAGAGGCTTTTTAGCCCCTCTTCACTTTCTGCCATAAGAGTCGTGTCATCTGCATATCTGAGGTTATTGATATTTCTCCCGGCAATCTTGATTCCAACTTCTGTTTCTTCCAGTCCAGCATTTCTCATGATGTACTCTGCATATAAGTTAAATAAACATGGTGACAATATGCAGCCTTGACGTACTCCTTTTCCTATTTGGAACCAGTCTGTTGTTCCATGACCAGTTCTAACTGTTGCTTCCTGACCTGCATACAGATTTCTCAAGAGGCAGATCAGGTGATCTGGTATTCCCATCTCTTTCAGAACTCTCCATAGTTTATTGTGATCCACACAGTCAAAGGCTTTGGCATAGTCAATAAAGCAGAAATAGATGTTTTTCTGGAACTCTCTTGCTTTTTCCATGATCCAGTGGATGTTGGCAATTTGATCTCTGGTTCCTCTGCCTTTTCTAAATCCAGCTTGAACATCAGGAAGTTCACGGTTCACATATTGCTGAAGCCTGGCTTGGAGAATTTTGAGCATTACTTTACTACCGTGTGAGATGAGTGCAATTGTTCGGTAGTTTGAGCACTCCTTGGCATTGCCTTTCTTTGGGATTGGGATGAAAACTGACCTTTTCCAATCTTGTGGCCACTGCTGAGTTTTCCAAATTTGCTGGCATATTGAGTGTAGCACTTTCACAGCATCATCATTCAGGACTTGGAATAGCTCCACTGGAATTCCATCACCTCCACTAGCTTTGTTCGTAGTGATGCTTTCTAAGGCCCATTTGACTTCACATTCCAAGATGTCTGGCTCTAGGTCAGTGATCACATCATCATGATTATCTAGGTCTTGAAGCTCTTTTTTGTACAGTTCTTCTGTGTATTCTTGCCACCTCTTCTTAATATCTTCTGCTTCTGTTAGGTCCACACCATCTCTGTCCTTTATCGTGCCCATCTTTGCATGAAATGTTCCTTTGGTATCTCTGATTTTCTTGAAGACATCCCTAGTCTTTCCCATTCTGTTGTTTTCCTCTATTTCTTTGCATTGATCACTGAAGAAGGCTTTCTTATCTCTTCTTGCTATTCTTTGGAACTCTGCATTCAGATGTTTATATCTTTCCTTTTCTCCTTTGCTTTTCGCTTCTCTTCTTTTCACAGCTATTTGTAAGGCCTCCCCAGACAGCCATTTTGCTTTTTTGCATTTCTTTTCCATGGGGATGGTCTTGATCCCTGTCTCATGTACAATGTCACGAACCTCATTCCATAGTTCATCAGGCACTCTATCTATCAGATCTAGGCCCTTAAATCTATTTCTCACTTCCACTGTATAATCATAAGGGATTTGATTTAGGTCATACCTGAATGGTCTAGTAGTTTTCTCTACTTTCTTCAATTTCAGTCTGAATTTGGCAATAAGGAGTTCATGGTCCGAGCCACAGTCAGCGCCTGGTCTTGTTTTTGCTGATTGTATAGAGCTTCTCCATCTTTGGCTGCAAAGAATATAATCGATCTGATTTCGGTGTTGACCATCTGGTGATGTCCATGTATAGAGTCTTCTCTTGTGTTGTTGGAAGAGGGTATTTGCTATGACCAGTGCATTTTCTTGGCAAAACTCTATTAGTCTTTGCCCTGCTTCATTCCGTATTCCAAGGCCAAATTTGCCTGTTACTCCAGGTGTTTCTTGACTTCCTACTTTTGCATTCCAGTCCCCTATAATGAAAAGGACATCTTTTTTGGGTGTTAATTCTAAACGGTCTTGTAGGTCTTCATAGAACCTTTCAACTTCAGCTTCTTCGGCGTTACTGGTTGGGGCATAGATTTGAATTACTGTGACATTGAATGGTTTGCCTTGGAAACGAACAGAAATCATTCTGTCATTTTTGAGATTGCATCCAAGTACTGCATTTCGGACTCTTTTGTTGACCATGATGGCCACTCCATTTCTTCTGAGGGATTCCTGCCCACAGTAGTAGATATAATGGTCATCTGAGTTAAATTCACCCATTCCAGTCCATTTTAGTTCGCTAATTCCTAGAATGTCAACATTCACTCTTGCCATCTCTTGTTTGACCACTTCCAATTTGCCTTGATTCATGGATCTGACATTCCAGGTTCCTATGCAATATTGCTCTTTACAGCATCGGAATTTGCTTCTATCACCAGACACATCCACAGCTGTGTATTCTTTTTGTTTTGGCTCCATCCTTTCATTCTTTCTGGAGTTATTTCTCCACTGATCTCCAGTAGCATATTGGGCCCCTACTGACCTGGGGAGTTTCTCTTTCAGTATCCTATCATTTTGTCTTTTCATACTGTTCATGGGGTTCTCAAGGCAAGAATACTGAAGTGGTTTGCCATTCCCTTCTCCAGCAGACCACACCCTGTCATATCTCTCCACCATGACCCGCCCATCCCAGGTTGCCCCTCGGGCATGGCTTAATCTCATTGAGTTAGACAAGAGTGTGGTCCTTGTGTGATTAGATTGACTAGTTATCTGTGAAAATGGTTTTCATAACTCATTCCTGGACACTTCATTGCACTCCAGAGAGAAGAAATCCAGCTCCACCCACCAGAACACTGACACAAGCCTCCCTAACCAAAAAACTTGAACAAGCCATCTGTACAAACCCACACACAGCGAGGAAATGCCACAATAAAGAGAACTCCACAAACTGCAAGAATACAGAAAGGACACCCGTAACTCAACAATTTGAAGAAGATGAAGAGACAAAGGTAAAGGAACAGGATAAATGCCCACCAAACCAAACAAAAGAGGAAGAGATAGGGAATCTACCTGATAAAGGATTCCGAATAATGATAGTGAACTTGATCGAAAATCTTGAAATCTAAATGGAATCACAGATAAATAGCCTGGAGACAAGGATTGAGAAGATGCAAGAAAGGTTTAACAAGGACCTAGAAAAAATAAAAAAGAGTCAATATATAATGAATAATGCAATAAATGAGATTAAAAACACTCTGGAGCCAACAAATAGTAGAATAACAGAGGCAGAAGATAGAATTAGTGAATTAGAAGATAGAATGGTAGAAATAAATGAATCAGAGGACAAAAAAGAAAAACAAATTAAAAGAAATGATGACAGTCTCAGAGACCTCCAGGACAATATTAAACGCTACAACATTCAAATCAGAGGAGTCCCAGAAGAAGAAGACAAAAAGAAAGACCATGAGAAAATACTAGAGGAGAAAATAGTTGAAAACTTCCCTAAAATGGAAGGACAGAAGGAGAAGTTTTTGAGACTACTGTAAAAATAAGACTGATAAGTGGAAGCAGGAGGCTTAAGTCCAAACCCTGATCCCACGAAACATTAATTGACAGGAGATCATCAAATTCCTCCATACCTACACTGAAACCAAGCCAATATACAGGCTACCCAAATTGACCCCAAAGTCATAGACATCTCATAACTCATTACTAGACACTCCATTGCACTCCAGAGAGAAGAAATCCAGCTCCACCCACCAGAACACCGACACAAGCTTCCCTAACCAAGAAACATTGACAAGCCACCTGTACAAACCCACATATAGTGAGGGAACACCACAATAAACAGAACTTCACAAACTGCCAGAATACAGTAAGGACACCCCAAACTCAGCAATTTAAACAAGATGAAGAGACAGAAGAATTCCCAGCACGTCAAGGAACAGGATAAATGCCCACCAAACCAAACAAAAGAGGAAGAAATAGCTAATCTACCTGATAAAGAATTCCAAATAATGATAGTGAAATTAATCCAAAATCTGGAAATCAAAATGGAATCACAGATAAATAGCCTGGAGAAAAGCATTGAGAAGATGCAAGAAAGGTTTAACAAGGACCTAGAAGAAATAAAAAACAGTCAATATATAATGAATAATGCAATAAATGAGATCCAAAATACTCTGGAGGCAACAAATAGTAGAATAACAGAGGCAGAAGATAGAATTAGCGAATTAGAAGATAGAATGGTACAAATAAATGACGCAGAAGAGAAAAAAGACAAACGAATTAAAAGAAATGAGGACAATCTCAGAGACATCCAGGACAATATTAAACATTACAACATTCGAATCATAGGCGTCCCAGAAGAAGAAGACAAAAAGAAAGACCATGAGAAAATACTAGAGCAGATAATAGTTGAAAGCTTCCCTAAAATGGGGAAGGAAATAATCACTCAAGTCCAGGAAACCCAGAGAGTCCCAAACAGGATAAACTCAAGGCGAAACACCCCAAGACACATATTAATCAAATTAACAAAGATCAAACACAAAGAACAAATATTAAAAGCAGCAAGGGAAAAACAACAAATAACACACAAGGGAATCCCCATAAGGATAACAGCTGATCTTTCAATAGAGACTCTACAAGCCAGGAGGGAATAGCAAGACATACTTAAAGTGATGAAAGAAAAGAACCTACAGCCCAGATTATTGTACCCAGCAAGGATCTCATTTAAATATGAAGGAGAAATTAAAACCTTCACAGACAAGCAAAAGCTGAGAGAATTCAGCATCACCAAACCAGCTCTCCAACAAATACTAAAGGACATTCTCTAGACAGGAAACACAAAAGCGGTATATAAATTCGAACCCAAAACAATAAAGTAAATGGCAACGGGATCATACTTATCAATAATTACCTTAAATGTAAATGGGTTCAATGCACCAACCAAAACACAGAGACTGGCCGAATGGATACAAAAACAAGACCCCTACATATGTTGTCTACAAGAGACCCACCTCAAAACAGGGGACACATACAGACTGAAAGTCAAGGGCTGGAAAAAGATTTTCCATGCAAATAGAGACCAAAAGAAAGCAGGAGTAGCAATACTCATATCAGATAAAATAGACTTTAAAACAAAGGCTGTGAAAAGAGACAGATCAGATCAGATCAGATCAGTCGCTCAGTCGTGTCCGACTCTTTGCGACCCCATGAACCGCAGCACGCCAGGCCTCCCTGTCCATCACCAGCTCCCGGAGGTCACTCAGACTCGCATCCATCGAGTCAGTGATGCCATCCAGCCATCTCATCCTCTGTCGTCCCCTTCTCCTCCTGCCCTCAATTCCTCCCAGCATCAGACTCTTCTCCAATGAGTCAACTCTTCGCATGAGGTGGCCAAAATGATCAAAGGATCAATCCAAGAAGAAGATATAACAATTATAAATATATATGTACCCAACATAGGAGCACCGCAATATATAAGACAAATACTAACAAGTATGAAAGGAGAAATCAACAATAACACAATAATAATGGGAGACTTTAATACCCCACTCACAGCAATGGATAGATCAAGTAAACAGAAAATTAACAATGAAACAAAAACGTTAAATGATACAATAGACCAGTTAGACCTAATTGATATCTATACAATATTTCATCCCAAAACAATGAATTTCACCCTTTTCTCAAGTGCACACGGAACTTTCTCCAGGATAGACCACATCCTGGGCCATAAATCTAGCCTTGGTAAGTTCAGAAAAATTGCAATCATCCCAAGCATCTTTTCTGACCACAATGCAGTAAGATTAGATCCCAATAACAGGAGAAAAACTATTAAAAATTCCAACATATGGAGGTTGAAAAACACGCTCCTGAATAACCAACAAATCACAGAAGAAATCAAAAAAGAAATCAAAATCTGCATAGAAACGAATGAAAATGAAAACACAACAACCCAAAACCTGTGGGACACTGTAAAAGCAGTCCTAAGGGGAAAGTTCATAGCAATACAGGCATACCTCAAGAAACAAGAAAAAAGCCAAATAAATAACCTAACTCTACACCTAAAGCAACTAGAAAAGGAAGAAATGAAGCACCCCATGGTTAGTAGAAGGAAAGAAATCTTAAAAATTAGGGCAGAAATAAATGCAAAAGAAACAAAAGAGACCATAGCAAAAATCAACAAAGCCAAAAGCTGGTTCTTTGAAAGGGTAAATAAAATTGACAAACCACTAGCCAGACTCATGAAGAAACAAAGGGAGAAAAATGAAATCAATAAAATTAGAAATGAAAATGGAGAGATCACAACAGACAACACAGAAATACAAAGGATCATAAGAGACTACTATCAGCAAGTATATGACAATAAAATGGACAACGTGGAAGAAATGGACAAATTCTTAGAAAAGTACAACTTTCCAAAACTGGATCAGGAAGAAATAGAAAATCTTAACAGACCCATCACAAGCACGGAAATTGAAACTGTAATCAGAAATCTTCCAGCAAACCAAAGCCCAGGTCCAGACGGCTTCACAGCTGAATTCTACCAAAAAATTAGAGAAGAGCTAACACCTATCCTAATCAAATTCTTCCAGAAAATTGCAGAGGAAGGCAAACTTCCAAACTCATTCTATAAGGCCACCATCACTCTAATACCAAAACCAGACAAAGATGCCACAAAAAAAGAAAACTACAGGCCAATATCACTGATGAACATAGATGCAAAAATCCTTAACAAAATTCTAGCCATCAGAATCCAACAACACATTTAAAAGATCATATACCATGAACAAGTGGGCTTTATCCCAGGAATGCAAGGATTATTCAATATCCGCAAATCAATCAACGTAATACACCACATTAACAAAAGGAAAAATAAAAACCATATGATTATCTCAATAAATACAGAGAAAGCCTTTGACAAAGTTCAACATCCATTTATGATAAAAACTCTGCAGAAAGCAGAAATAGAAGGAACATCAGATCAGATCAATCGCTCAGTCATGTCCGACTCTTTGCGACCCCATGAACCGCAGCACGCCAGGCCTCCCTGTTCATCACCAACTCCCGGAGGTCACTCCGACTCACATCCATCAAGTCAGTGATGCCATCCAGCCATCTCATCCTCTGTAGTCCCCTTCTCCTCCTGCCCCAAATCCCTCCCAGCATGAGAAGATATTAAGAAGAGGGGGCAAGAATACACAGAAGAACTGTACAAAAAAGAGCTTCACGACCCAGATAATCATGATGGTGTGATCACTCACCTAGAGCCAGACATTCTGGAATGTGAAGTCAAGTGGGCCTTAGAAAGCATCACTAGGAACAAAGCTAGTGGAGGTGATGGAATTCCAGTGGAGCTATTCCAGGTCCTGAAGGATGATGCTGTGAAAGTGCTGCACTCAATATGCCAGCACATTTGGAAAACATAGCACTGGCCACAAGATTGGAAAAGGTCAGTTTTCATCCCAGACCCAAAGAAAGGCAATGCCAAAGAGTGCTCAAACTACTGCACAATTGCACTCATCTGACATGCTAGTAAAGTAATGCTCAAAATTCTCCAAGCCAGGCTTCAGCAATATGTGAACCATGAACTTCCTGATGTTCAAGGTGGTTTTAGAAAAGGCAGAGGAACCAGAGATCAAATTGCCAACATCTGCTAGATCATCGAAGAAGAAAGAGAGTTTCAGAAAAACATCTATTTCTGCTTTATTGACTATGCCAAAGCCTGTGACTGTGTAGATCACAATAAACTACGGAAAATTCTGAAAGAGATGGGAATACCAGACCACCTGATTTGCCTCTTGAGAAATCTGTATGCAGGTCAGGAAGCAACAGTTAGAACTGGTCATGGAACAACAGACTGGTTCGAAATAGGAAAAGGAATATGTCAAGGCTGCATATTGTCACCATGTTTATTTAACTTATATGCAGAGTACATCATGAGAAATGCTGGACTGGAAGAAACACAAGTTGGAATCAAGACTGCCAGGAGAAATATCAATAACTTCAGATATGCAAATGACACCATCCTTATGGCAGAAAGTGAAGAGGAACCCAAAAGCCTCTTGATGAAAGTGAAAGTGGAGAGTGAAAAGGTTGGCTTAAAGCTCAACATTCAGAAAATGAATATCATGGCATCTGGTCCCATCACTACATGGGAAATAGATGGGGAAACAGTGGAAACAGTGTCAGACTTTCTTTTTCTGGGCTCCAAAATCACTGAAGATGATAACTGCAGCCATGAAATTAAAAGATGCTTACTCCTTGGAAGGAAAGTTATGACCAACCTAGGTAGCATATTCAAAAGCAGAGACATCACTTTGCTAACAAAGGTTTGCCTAGTCAAGGCTATGGTCTTTCCTGTGGTCATGTATGGATGTGAGAGCTGGACTGTGAAGAAGGCTGAGCGCTGAAAACTTGATGCTTTTGAACTGTGGTGTTGGAGAAGACTCTTGAGATTCCTTTGGACTGCAAGGAGATCCAACTAGTCCATTCCGAAGAAGATTAGCCCTGGGATTTCTTTGGAAGGAATGATGCTAAAGCTGAAAATCCAATATTTTGGCCACCTCATGCGAAGAGTTGACTCATTGGAGAAGACTCTGATGCTGGGAGGGATTGAGGGCAGGAGGAGAAGGGGACGACAGAGGATGAGATGGCTGGATGGCATCACTGACTCGATGAATCTGAGTCTGAGTGACCTCCGAGAGCTGGTGATGGATAGGGAGGCCTGACGTGCTGCAGTTCATGGGGTCGCAAAGAGTCAGACACGACTGAGCGACTGATCTGATCTAATCTGATATATGACAAACCCATGGCAAACATTATCCTCAATGGTGAAAAAATTGAAAGCATTTCCTCTAAAGTCAGGAACAAGACAAGGGTGCCCACTTTCACCATTACTATTCAACATAGTTTTGGAAGTTTTGGCCACAGCAATCAGAGCAGAAAAATAAATAAATGGAATCCAAATTGGAAAAGAAAATGTAAAACTCTCACTGTTTGCAGATGACATGATCCTCTACATAGAAAACCCTAAAGATTCCAACAGAAAATTACGAGAACTAATCAATGAATATAGTAACGTGGCAAGATGTAAAATCAACACACAGAAATCCCTTGCATTCCTGTACACTAATAATGAGAAAATAGAAAGAGAAATTAAGGAAATAATTTCATTCACCATTGCAATGAAAAGAATAAAATATTTAGGAATGTATCTTCCTAAAGAAACTAAAGACCTATATATAGAAAACTATAAAACACTGGTGGAAGAAATCAAAGAGGACACTAATAGATGGAGAAATATACCATGTTCATGGATCGGTAGAATCAATATAGTTAAAATGAGTATACTACCCAAAGCAATTTATAGATTCAATGCAATCCCCATCAAGCTACCAACGGTATTCTTCACAGAGCTAGAACAAATAATTTCTAAATTTGTATAGAAATACAAAAAAACCTCGAATAGCCAAAGCTATCTTGAGGAAGAAGAATGGAACGGGAGGAATGAACCTGCCTGACTTCAGGCTCTACTACAAAGCCACAGTCATCAAGACAGTATGGTACTGGCACAAAGACAGAAATATAGATCAATGGAACAAAATAGAAAGCCCAGAGATAAATCCACGCACATATGGACACCTTATCTTTGACAAAGGAGGCAAGAATATACAATGGATTAAAGACAATCTCTTTAACAAGTGGTGCTGAGAAAACTGGTCAAACACTTATAAAACAATGAAAATAGAACACTTTCTAACACCATACAAAAAAATAAACTCAAAATGGGTTAAAGAGCTAAATGTAAGACCAGAAACCATAAAACTCCTAGAGGAGAACATAGGCAAAACACTCTCTGACATACATCACAGCAGGATCCTCTATGACCCACCTCCCAGAATATTGGAAATAAAGTCAAAAATAAATAAATGGGACCTAATTAAACTTAAAAGCTTCTGAACAACAAGGGAAATTATAAGCAAGGTGAAAAGACAGTCTTCAGAATGGGAGAAAATAATAACAAATGAAGCAACAGACAAACAACTAATCTCAAAAATATACAAGCAACTCCTACAGCTCAATTCCAGAAAAATAAATGACCAATCAAAAAATGGGCCAAAGAACTAAATAGACATTTCTCCAAAGAAGACATACAGATGGCTAACAAACAAATGAAAAGATGCTCAACATCACTCATTATCAGATCAGATCAGATCAGTCGCTCAGTCGTGTCCGACTCTTTGTGACCCCATGAACCGCAGCACGCCAGGCCTCCCTGTCCATCACCAGCTCCCGGAGGTCACCCAGACTCTCACCCATCAAGTCAGTGATGCCATCCAGCCATATCATCCTCTGTCGTCCCCTTCTCCTCCTGCCCTCAATCCCTCCCAGCATCAGAGTCTTCTCCAATGACTCAACTCTTCGCATGAGGTGGCCAAAATACTGGAGCTTCAGCTTTAGCATCATTCCTTCTAAAGAAATTCCAGGATTGATCTCCTTCAGAATGGACTGGTTGGATCTTCTCGCAGTCCAAGGGACTCTCAAGAGTCTTCTCCAACACCACAGTTCAAAAGCATCAATTCTTTGGCGCTCAGCCTTCTTCACAGTCCAGCTCTCACATCCATACATGACCACAGGAAAGACCATAGCCTTGACTAGGCGAACCTTTGTTGGTAAACTAATGTCTCTGCTTTTGAATATGCTATCTAGGTTGGTCATAACTTTCCTTCCAAGGAGTAAGCGTCTTTTAATTTCATGGCTGCAGTCACCATCTGCAGTGATTTTGGAGCCCAGAAAAACAAAGTCTGACACTGTTTCCACTGTTTCCCCATCTATTTCCCATGCAGTGATGGGACCAGATGCCATGATCTTCGTTTTCTGAACGTTGAGCTTTAAGCCAACCTTTTCACTCTCCACTTTCACTTTCATCAAGAGGCTTTTCAGCCCCTCCTCACTTTCTGCCATAAGAGTCGTGTCATCTGCATATCTGAGGTTATTGATATTCTCCCGGCAATCTTGATTCCAACTTGTGTTTCTTCCAGTCCAGCATTTCTCATGATGTACTCTGCATATAAGTTAAATAAACATGGTGACAATATGCAGCCTTGACGTATTCCTTTTCCTATTTGGAACCCGTCTGTTGTTCCATGACCAGTTCTAACTGTTGCTTCCTGACCTGCATACAGATTTCTTAAGAGGCAGATCAGGTGTTCTGGTATTCCCATCTCTTTCAGAATTTTCCATAGTTTATTGTGATCTACACAGTCAAAGGCTTTGGCATAGTCAATAAAGCAGAAATAGATGTTTTTCTGGAACTCTCTTGCTTTTTCCATGATCCAGTGGATGTTGGCAATTTGATCTCTGGTTCCTCTGCCTTTTCTAAAACCAGCTTGAACATCAGGAAGTTCACAGTTCACATATTGCTGAAGTCTGGCTTGGAGAATTTTGAGCATTACTTTACTAGCGTGTGAGATGGAGAAATGCAAATAAAAACCACTATGAGGTACCATTTCATGCCAGTCAGAATGGCTGTGATCCAATAGTCCACAAGCAATAAATGTTGGAGAGGGTGTGGAGAAAAGGGAACCCTCTTACACTGTTTGTGGGAATGCAAACTAATACAGCCACTTTGGAGAACAGTATGGAGATTCCTTAAAAAACTGGGAATAGAACTGCCTTATGATCCAGCAATCCCACTGCTGGGCATACATACTGAGAAAACCAGAATTGAAAGAGACACGTGTACCCCAATGTTCATAGCAGCACTGTTTACAATAGCCAAGACTTCGAAGCAACCTAGATGTCCATCCGCAGATGATTGGATAAGAAAGCAGTGGTACATATACACGATGGAGTATTACTCAGGCATTAAAAAGAATGCATTTGAATCAGTTCTAATCAGGTGGATGGAACTGGAGCCTATTATACAGAGTGAAGTAAGCCAGAAAGAAAAACATAAATACAGTATACTAATGCATATATATGGAATTTAGAAAGATGGTAACAATAACCCTGTTTACGAGACAGCAAAAGAGACACTAATGTATAGAACAAACTTTATAACTCTGGGACCGGGAGAGGGTGGGATGATTTGGGAGAATAGCATTGAAATATGTATAATATCATATCTGAAATGAGTCGCCAGTCGAGGTACGATGCCTAATAACGGATGCCTGGGGCTGGTGCACTGGGACGACCCAGGGGGATGGTATGGGGAGGGAGGAGGGAGGAGGGTTCAGGATGGGGAACACATGTATACTTGTGGCAGATCCATCTTGATGTATGGCAAAAGCAATACAATACTGTAAAGTTAAGCAAAAAAAAAAAAAAAAAAAAAGGAGGATAGAAAATAATGCATGTATAGCATATAATATTGTGCTGTGCAAACACCAGGTGCTCAATAAAGGTTTCCTTTTATTATTATTATTATTATTATTACTATTTCAATTTCTATATATTCGACTTTTTTGCTGTAAAAATCAGAAGCTGATCCTGGATGATTAAGTTAAAGAGAAGTTTATTTCAAAAGATACTGGGAATAGCAGAAGACAAATTCAGTGATAGTTTCAGAAATCCAAAGACCTGAGCTGGGGAGAAATCTGCTGCCAGCAACAAGCCTGCTGAACACAAGTGGAAAAGGCTTGACTACATTCACCCTCACAGTACAAGTCTGCCCCAGAGCTGGATGCACACACTGACACTGGCCCATGAATGTGTCTGAGGAGGCCCTTCTTCCTCAAACTGTTCCTTTGGATGCATATGACAAGCAAGTCCTTGAGAAGTCAGACCCATAAGAATGAAAGCTCTTCAAACAGGAGTTCAAAAATGTTGACAAGGAGGCAGAAAACTGAACTATGTCCTGTACAGCCCTCTTACTAGTTACCCAAATTTCACATCGACCTTCCTTCTATGTTGGAACTTGAAAAGGACAATAATAAAAATTCTATAAGTGGGGTCATTAGGTACGGCTGCCCTGGTAGGGCTTTTCTAAGGAGACTGATACCCTAACAACTCAAACACTGGGGAGCCCAATTCCAGGCTGCTGAGCATAAAATTTAGAGTTCTGGGGTGGCTCAAGCCTTTCCCTTAAAATCCAGATTATTTTATGCTACTGAGTCCCCAAGAGAAAATGTTGCTATAGAAAATGCTCTGGGCAGTCCTACTTGGTTTGGAGAAATGTGAGATTAAACAAGTATGTTTGACCACTGAATCCTTATCTATTTACCTTAAAGATAAGGAAATATATTCCAGGTAGAAAGGACTGTTTCAACACACAATTAGAGGAATATTGCTGTATAGACTCCAGAGTTGATTTTGTAACTCTCAGTTACATGGAATTATTCCAAGGATTTGACTAAATAACAGATGTAACAAAAAAGATGCATAAATTCTCAACAAAATACTAGTAAACTGAATTCAACAGCACATTAAAAAGATTATACATCACAGTCAAGTGGGATTTATCCCTAGGATGCAAGGATGTTTCAATAAATGCCAAGCAGTTCATATGATAAACTACATTAGTAGAATGAAAGATAAAAATTATATGATCAAAAAATTATATGATCCTCTCAGTAAGTGCAGAAAAGCATTTGACAAAAATTTAACACCCAGGTGTGATATAAACTCTCAAAAATTTGGCATAGAAGGAATCTACCAAAACATCATGAAAGTCATAGATGACAAACCCACAGCTAACATCATATTCAATGATAAAGAGCTGAAAGATTTTCCTCTAAAACCAGAAACAAGAAAACTGTGCCCACTCTCACCAGCTAGATTCAACATAGTACTGGAAATGACACTAGAGCAATAAGGAAAAATAAGTAAATAATAAATAAAACGAATTAAAACTGGAAAAGAAGTAAAATCTTCTTTCTTTGCATATGATGTGATCTTATACACAGAAACGTCTGAAGACTCCACCAAAAATTGTCAGAACTAATAAACAAATTTAATAAAGTTGAAACCAACATACAGATATTGTTGCATTTCTATACACTAATAATGAATTATCTGAGAGTGCAATTAAGAAAACAATCCCACAATCCCATTTAAAATAGCATCAAAAGAATAAAATACTTACAAATAAATTTAACTAAGAACAAGGATGATCTATCTGTAGAGTGAAAACTTTAAGACTGATTAAAGGAACTGGAGAAGGTGTAAAAAATGTAAAGTCATCCATGTTCATAGTCAGAAAGAATTAATATTGTTAAAACATCATACTAGACAAAGTCTTCTAGAGATTCATCAATGCAGTCTCTGTCGAAGTTCCAATGACTATTTTTACAGAAATAGAAAAAACAATCCTAAAAATTCGAAATTAGTATGAAACCACAAAAGACCTTGAGACTAAGCAATCCTGTTTAAGAACAAAGCTGGAAAAATCATGGTTCCTGATTTCAAAGTAAATTATAAAGCTACACTTTTCAAAACAGCCCAGTATTGGCATAAAAACAGACACATACAACAATGAACATAATCAAGAGTTTAGAAACAAACCTACAAAAATATACAATCAACTAGGTGTCAAGAACACACAGTAGGGAAAAGATGTATGTAATCAATGGCTAAGTCATGACTGACTCTTGGCAACCCCATGGACTGCATCATGCCAGGGTTCCTCATCCTTCACCATCTCCTGGAGCTTGCTCAAACTCATGTCCATTGAGATGATGATGCCATCCAACCATCTCAAACTCTGTCATCCCCTTCTCCTCCTGCCCTCAATCTTTCCCAGCATCAGGGTCTTTTACAGTAAGTCAACTCTTCACATCAGGTGGGCCAAGTACCAGGGCTTCAGCTTCAATATCAATCCTTTCAATGAATATTCAGGATTGATTTCCTTTAGGGTTAAGAGTTTTGATCTCCTTGCAATCCAAGGGAATCTAAGACTCTTCTTCAATACTACAGTTTGAAAGCATTAATTCTTTTTTTTTCTTTATCAAGAATCTCTTTTATTGATTATCAGAAACATTACAAACATCTAATATGAACAAATTGTAACATGACAGTATTTAGTTTGAACAATTAATACATTTCAGATATAATATTATACATATTTCAATGTTATTCTCCCCAATCATCCCACCCTCTCCCGGTCCCAGAGTCCAAAAGTCTGGTCTATACATCAGTGTCTCTTTTGCTGTCTCGTAAATAGGGTTATTTTTACCATCTTTCTAAATTCCATATATATGCGTTAGTATACTGTATTTGTGTTTTTGTTTCTGGCTTACTTCACTCTGTATAATAGGCTCCAGTTCCATCCACCTCCTTAGAACTGATTCAAATGTATTCTTTTTAATGGCTGAGTAATACTCCATCGTGTATATGTACCACTGCTTGCTTATCCATTCATCTGTGGATGGACATCCAGGTTGCTTCCACGTTCTGGCTATTGCAAACAGTGCTGCTATGAACATTGGGGTATTTGTGTCTCTTTCAATTCTGGTTTTCTCAGTGTATATGCCCAGCAGTGGGATTGCTGGATCATAAGGCAGTTCTATTCCCAGTTTTTTGAGGAATCTCCAGACTGTTCTCCATAGTGGCTGTACCAGTTTGCATTCCCACCAACAGTGCAAGAGGGTTCCCTTCTCTCCGCACCCTCTCCAGCATTTATTGCTTGTGGACTTTTGGATAGCAGCCATTCTGATTGGCGTGAAATGGTATCTCATAGTGGTTTTGATTTGCATTTCTCTGATAATGAGTGATGTTGAGCATCTCTTCATGTGTTTGTTAGCCATCTGTATGTCTTCTTTGGAGAAATGTCTATTTAGTTCTTTGGCCCATTTTTTGATTGGGTCATTTATTTTTCTGGAATTGAACTGTAGAAGTTGCTTGTATATTTTTGAGATTAGTTGTTTGTCAGTTGCTTCATTTGCTATTATTTTCTCCCATTCTGAAGGCTGTCTTTTCACCTTGCTTATAGTTTCCTTTGTTGTGCAGAAGCTTTTTAAGTTTGATTAGGTCCCATTTGTTTATTTTTGATTTTATTTCCGATATTCTGGGAGGTGGGTTATGGAGGATCCTGCTGTGATGTAAGTCAGAGAGTGTTTTGCCTATGTTTTCCTCTAGGAGTTTTATGGTTTCTGGTCTTACATTTAGCTCTTTAATCCATTTTGAGTTTATTTTTTTGTATGGTGTTAGAAAGTGTTCTAGTTTCATTCTTTTACAAGTGGTTGACCAGTTTTCCCAGCACCACTTGTTAAAGAGATTGTCTTTAATCCATTGTATATTCTTGCCTCCTTTGTCAAAGATAAGGTGACCATATGTGCGTGGATTTATCTCTGGGCTTTCTATTTTGTTCCATTGATCTATATTTCTGTCCTTGTGCCAGTACCATACTGTCTTGATGACTGTGGCTTTGTAGTAGAGCCTGAAGTCAGGCAGGTTGATTCCTCCAGTTCCGTTCTTCTTTCTCAAGATAGCTTTGGCTATTCGAGGTTTTTTGTATTTCCATACAAATTGAGAAATTATTTGTTCTAGCTCTGTGAAGAATACCGTTGGTAGCTTGATGGGGATTGCATTGAATCTATAAATTGCTTTGGGTAGTATACTCATTTTCACTATATTGATTCTACCGATCCATGAACATGGTATATTTCTCCATCTATTAGTGTCCTCTTTGATTTCTTTCACCAGTGTTTTATAGTTTTCTATATATAGGTCTTTAGTTTCTTTAGGAAGATATATTTCTAAGTATTTTATTGTTTTCATTGCAATGGTGAATGGAATTGTTTCCTTAATTTCTCTTTCTATTTTCTCATTATTAGTGTACAGGAATGCAAGGGATTTCTGTGTGTTGATTTTATATCCTGCAACTTTACTATATTCATTGATCAGTTCTATTAATTTTCTGGTGGAATCTTTAGGGTTTTCTACGTAGAGGATCATGTCATCTGCAAACAGTGAGAGTTTTACTTCTTCTTTTCCAATTTGGATTCCTTTTATTACTTTTTCTGCTCTGATTGCTGTGGCCAAAACTTCCAAAACTATGTTGAATAGTAATGGTGAAAGTGGGCACCCTTGTCTTGTTCCTGACTTTAGAGGAAATGCTTTCAGTTTTTCACCATTGAGATAATGTTTGCTGTGGGTTTGTCATATATAGCTTTTATTATGTTGAGGTATGTTCCTTCTATTCCTGCTTTCTGGAGAGTTTTTATCATAAATGGATGTTGAACTTTGTCAAAGGCTTTTCTGCATCTATTGAGATAATCATATGGTTTTTATTCTTCAGTTTGTTAATGTGGTGTATTACATTGATTGATTTGTGGATATTGAAGAATCCTTGCATTCCTGGGATAAAGCCCACTTGGTCATGGTGTATGATCTTTTTAATGTGTTGTTGTTTTCTGATGGCTAGAATTTTGTTAAGGATTTTTGCATCTATGTTCATCAGTGATATTGGCCTGTAGTTTTCTTTTTTTGTGGCATCTTTGTCAGGTTTTGGTATTAGGGTGATGGTGGTCTCATAGAATGAGTTTGGAAGTTTGCCTTCCTCTGCAGTTTTCTGGAACAGTTTGAGTAGGATAGGTGTTAGCTCTTCTCTAAATTTTTGGTAGAATTCAGCTGTGAAGCCGTCTGGACCTGGGCTTTTGTTTGCTGGAAGATTTCTGATTACAGTTTCAATTTCCATGCTTGTGATGGGTCTGTTAAGAGTTTCTATTTCTTCCTGATCCAGTTTTGGAAAGTTGCACTTTTCTAAGAATTTGTCCATTTCTTCCACATTGTCCATTTTATTGCCATATAATTGCTGATAGTAGTCTCTTATGATCCTTTGTATTTCTGTGTTGTCTGTTGTGATCTCTCCATTTTCATTTCTAATTTTATTGATTTGCTTTTTCTCCCTTTGTTTCTTGATGAGTCTGGCTAGTGGTTTGTCAATTTTATTTACCCTTTCAAAGAACCAGCTTCTGGCTTTGTTGATTTTTGCTATGGTTTCTTTTGTTTCTTTTGCATTTATTTCTGCCCTAATTTTAGGATTTCTTTCCTTCTACTAACCTTGGGGTGCTTCATTTCTTCCTTTTCCAGTTGCTTTAGGTGTAGAGTTAGGTTATTTATTTGGCTTTTTTCTTGTTTCTTGAGGTATGCCTGTATTGCTATGAACTTTCCCCTTAGGACTGTTTTACAGTGTCCCACAGGTTTTGGGTTGTTGTGTTTTCATTTTCATTCGTTTCTATGCAGAATTTGATTTCTTTTTTGATTTCTTCTGTGATTTGTTGGTTATTCAGGAGTGTGTTGTTCAGCCTCCATATGTTGGACTTTTTAATAGTTTTTCTCCTGTTATTGAGATTTACTCTTACTGCATTGTGGTCAGAAAAAATGCTTGGGATGATTTCAATTTTTCTGAACTTACCAAGGCTAGATTTATGGCCCAGGATGTGGTCTATCCTGGAGAAGGTTCCATGTGCACTTGAGAAAAAGGTGAAATTCATTGTTTTGGGATGAAATGTCCTATAGATATCAATTCGTTCTAACTGGTCTATTGTATCGTTTAAAGTTTGTGTTTCCTTGTTAATTTTCTGTTTAGTTGATCTATCCATTGCTGTGAGTGGGGAATTAAAGTCTCCCACTATTATTGTGTTATTGTTGATTTCTCCTTTCATACTTGTTAGTATTTGTCTTATATATTGTGGTGCTCCTAAGTTGGGTGCATATATATTTGTAATTGTTATATCTTCTTCTTGGACTGATCCTTTGATCATTAGGTAGTGACCTTCTTTGTCTCTTTTCACAGCCTTTGTTTTAAAGTCTATTTTATCTGATATGAGTATTGCTACTCCTGCTTTCTTTTGGTCTCTATTTGCATGGAAAATCTTTTTCCAGCCCTTGACTTTCAGTCTGTATGTGTCCCCTGTTTTGAGGTGGGTTTCTTGTAGACAACATATGTAGGGGTCTTGTTTTTGTATCCATTTGGCCAGTCTCTGTCTTTTGGTTGGGGCATTGAACCCATTTACATTTAAGGTAATTATTGATAAGTATGATCCCATTGCCATTTACTTTATTGTTTTGGTTTCGAATTTATATACCCTTTTTGTGTTTCCTGTCTAGAGAATGTCCTTTAGTAATTGTTGGAGAGTTGGTTTGGTAGTGCTGAATTCTCTCAGCTTTTGCTAGTCTCTGAAGGTTTTGACTTCTCCTTCATTTTGAATGAGATCCTTGCTGGGTACAATAATCTGGGCTGTAGGTTCTTTTCTTTCATCACTTTAAGTATGTCTTGCCATTCCCTCCTGGCTTGGAGAGTCTCTATTGAAAGATCAGCTGTTATCCTTACGGGAATTCCCTTGTGTGTTATTTGTTGTTTTTCCCTTGCTGCTTTTAATATTTGTTCTTTGTGTTTGATCTTTGTTAATTTGATTAATATGTGTCTTGGGGTGTTTCGCCTTGGGTTTATCCTATTTGGGACTCTCTGGGTTTCTTGGACTTGAGTGATTATTTTCTTCCCCATTTTAGGGAAGTTTTCAACTATTATCTCCTCTAGTATCTTCTCATGGTCTTTCTTTTTGTCTTCTTCTTCTGGGATTCCTATGATTCGAATATTGTAACGTTTAAAATTGTCCTGGAGGTCTCTGAGATTGTCCTCATTTCTTTTAATTCGTTTTTCTTTTTTCACCTCTGATTCATTTAATTCTGCCATTCTATCTTCTAATTCGCTAATTCTATCTTCTGCCTCTGTTATTCTACTATTTGTTGCCTCCAGAGTGTTTTGGATCTCATTTATTGCATTATTCATTATATATTGATTCTTTTTTATTTCTTCTAGGTCCTTGTTAAATCTTTCTTGCATCTTCTCAATGCTTTTCTCCAGGCTATTTATCATGATTCCATTTTGCTTTCCAGATTTTGGATTAATTTCACTATCATTATTCGGAATTCTTTATCAGGTAGGTTCGCTATTTCTTCCTCTTTTGTTTGGTTTGGTGGGCATTTATCCTGTTCCTTTACCTGCTGGGAATTCTTCTGTCTCTTCATCTTGTTTAAATTGCTGAGTTTAGGGTGTCTTTACTGTATTCTGGTAGTCTGTGGAGTTCTCTTTATTGTGGCGTTTCTGCACTATATGTGGGTTTGTACCGGTGGCTTGTCGAGGTTTCTTGTTTATGGAAGCTTGTATCAGTGTTCTGGTGGGTGGGGCTGGATTTCTTTTCTCTGGAGTGCAGTGGAGTGTCTAGTAGTGAGTTATGAGATGTGTATGATTTTGGGATCGCTTTGTGTAGCCTGTGTATTGGAGCTCAGGGCTGTGTTCTTGTTTTTCTGGAGAATTTGCTTGGTGTGTCTTGTCGTGGAACTTGCTGGTCTTTGTGTGATGCTTGGTTTCAGTGTAGGTATGGAGGCTTTTGATGAGCTCCTGTCAATTAATGTTTCGTGGGATCAGAGTATGGACTTAAGCCTCCTGGTTCCAGTTATCGGTCTTATTTTTACAGTAGTCTCAAAAACTTCTTCTTCTATAATGCATTCCACAACTGGACTGCTCAGAGATGTTCACGGAGTTATACAGAGAAGGAAAAAGGGAGGAAGGAGACAGAGGTGGTCAGAAGGATAAAATGAGGGAGTGTGAAGGAGAGAGCCAGATCTAGTCAGTAATCAGTAAAGAAAAGAAAAAAAGGAAAGGAAAATAGCAAAGGACAAAAAGGAAAAAAAAAAAAAAAGGGTCGCAAAAGTTATATCTAAAAGTGGAGATTAATGAAGTACTAGAGGATAAAAAAATAATAAAAATAAAAGAAACAAAACAAAACAAACAACAACAACAAAAAAAATTAAAAGGAAAAAAAAATTTTTGTTTTCCTTTTTCCAATTAAAAAATAATAAAAATTAAAATATATATATTAAAAAAAAAAGAAAGAAAAAAAAAGGAAATAATGCTGGTAAAAATAGTAACAATATATATAAGAGTTTCTCTATTATTGTTGTGGGTTCAGTTCATTTTCGGCTAGTTCCTTGTTCCGGCTTAAATTTCTCAAGATCTATAGGCCCCTTTCTCTGTAGTTGGTCTGTATAGTCCTTTGTTCTGTGCACGGTTCGGCGGTGTTCTGGGCCAAGGCCGGCCACTCGTGTGGTCGGCGCTGCACAATCTGGACTGCCGGCCCAAACTACTTCAATTAGGCAGCACTCCAGACAATCAGGCGGACACAGTCTGCGCCGCGGCCCGCAGAGGGGGAGGGGGGACGGGAATGGCAGGCGGGTGGGGGAGGGGGGTGGGGTGGCCTGCGCGGGAGTGGCCAGCGGGGGAGCGTCCAGTGGGGGAGAGTCCCACGGGGGAGCGTCCCTCGGGGGAGCGGCTGGCAGGGGAGCGTCCCGCGTGGGAATGGCCAAGGCGTCTCCCTGCCCAGCCCTGGCTCCCCAATGGCAGATGCGGGCGTTTGCAGCGATGCTTCTCCGCTGCAGAAGTTACCGCAGGGCCCGCAGTCTGTGGGTTCTAATTGCTCAACTGTTCTCCTCCCTGTTATGATAGTCTCTGTGTTTCCCAGGTTCGGCGCAGATTCCGCAGGGAGAGTGTTTCCTGGTGTTTGGAAACTTCTCTTTTTAAGACTCCCTTCCCCGGACAGAGGTCTGCCCCTCCCTCTTTGTCTCTCTCTGGCTTCTATATTCTTTCCTACCTCCTTTAGAAGGCAGTGAGTTGCTTTTCTGGGTGTCCGACGTCCTCCGCCAGCACTCCAAAGCTGTTTGTGGAATTTACTCGGCGCCCAGATGTCCCTTTGATGAATTTGTGGAGGAGAAAGCGTATTCCCCGTCCTAATCCTCCGCCATCTTAACCGGAAGTCTTTGAAAGCATTAATTCTTTAGTTCTCAAGTTCCTTTGAAAATCGGGCTGGGAAAACTGCATAAGCACATACAAAAGAATAAAATCTGACCCTTGTTTTATACTCTAACCATAATTAGCTCAAAATGAACTAAGGACTTAAGTGTAGTACCTAAAATTGTAAAATTCCTAGAAGAAAACAAGGGAAAAGCTCCTTACATTGATCTTGACAATTATTTTTTGACATGATGACAGGCAAATGAAAAAAATGAAAAGCACAGGCAATGAAAACAAAAATAAATAAGTAGAATAATATAAAATTAAAAAGCTTCTCAGTAAATGGAATAATCAATGAAATTAAAATGCAACCTATGGAAAAATATTTGCCAACCAAATATCTCATATGAGGTTAATGTCTAAAATATTAATATAAAAGTAATTCATACAACTCAACAGCAAAATACAAACAGCCCAATTACAAATGGGAAAAAGTTAGGCAGGCTCCCATACCCTGGCCACTATGCCAACCACCTCATCAGTTGGCCCCTGGAAGCAGATGTCAGCAGGTTGCCCACATGCAGATACACAACTGAAACCACATATGAGCCACAGTGGCCACATGACTTAAGAAGCAGGGCTGATATCTCTCTTGCAACTGTGTGAACCACAAATTTATACCTCCATTGCCAGTTCTGTAAATTCAGCAGCTGCAGGACATCCAAATAGACAATGGGTCCTCCCATAGCTTGGATGAGTCTGGCCTTAGCAGGTGTGGGCTTTGAGAGTGTATGCACACAGGGGCTGGGCTGGGCCAGTGTCTGAGCTGCCACCATAGCTCCTGGAGTGGACTCAGATACCTGAATACTGTGATAGATCTCTGCTGGTGGCCTTATGACAACAACACCTGAGGAACACAAGTGCCAATTGCTGGCATTTCTACAGATGATGCAGGGCCAAGACCAGTGCCAATAATAATGTATTTTGTAAATCTTCACAATGAGTGAAACAACAGAACACACTCACCAGTGAACAAACTCCAGCAGAGAAATATTTAGTGACTCCTCTCCTAGTGGGAGTGCCCAATCCTGCTTACCTCACAGCAAAGTTCAGAAATGTACCTGAGGGCTTCTACTCTAACAACTAGTGAGCGGACTCTGCTCCTGACAGGGTAGTGACAACCACAGAGCAAAAGAGGAGGCCCTACCCAATACCCAGCACAGGCTCTGATCACTACAACACTAGTCACATCTCCATCAAGGGGATAACAGCCTTTAAAATAAAGGCTATAAAGAAGACACTATATAAAGAAGGACACTATATAATAATGACACTATATAATAATAAAGAGATCAATACAGGAGAAGATATTACACTTGTCTATATATATGCACCCAATTATAGGAACACCCCAATACATAAAACAAATAATAACAGACATAAAAGAAGAAATTGATAGGAATACAATACTAGTAGATTTTAACACCCTCCTCATATCAAAAGTGGATAAGTAAATGGCAATCCACTCCAGTACTATTGCCTGGAAAATCCCATGGACAGAGGAGCCTGGTAGGCTACAGTCTATGGGGTCGCAAGGAGTCAAGCACGACTGAGAGACTTCACTCACTCACTCACTCACTCATATCAAAGGACAGATCTTCAAGACAGAAAATCAATAAAAGAGATCCTAAATGGGTTTGGGTGGACTATGGGAGTTGGTGATGGACAGGGAGGCCTGGAGTGCTGTGGTTCATGAGGTCGCAAAGAATCGGACACAACCGAGTGACTGAACTGAACTGAACTGAACTGATATAAAGAGATCACAGGGAAAGAGATTCTAAGTAACACAATATAACAATTAGACTTAATTGATGTTTTCATCCCCCCAAAAGCGGAATACACATTCAAGTGCACATAGAACATTCTATAGGATTGACCAAAATCAAGACTCACCAAAATTGAGTGTAGAAATTATTTCAAGCATTTTAATTTCAAGCGTCTTTTCTGACCATACCAGCATGAAACCAGAAATCAAACATAGGAAAAGCAACAAGAAAAAAACAACTACATGAAAACTAAACAACATGCTGTTGAAAAAACAATGAGAAAACCAAAGAAATTTAGAAATACCTTGCACAAATTACAATGAAAACACAACCATACAAAATATATGGGATGCAGCAAAAAACATTCTTAAAGGGAAGTTCACTGTGACACAGGCCTTCTTCAAGGACCAAGAAAAATCTCAAACAACCTAACCCAGCACCTAATAGAATTAGAAAAGAACAAACAAACCATAAAGTCAGCAGAATAAAAGAGATAACAAAGATCAAAGAGGAAAAATTAGATTTTTTTAAATAGGAAAAAAAATCAATAAAATCAGGAGCTAGTTCTTTAAAGGATAAAGAAAATTGACAAGCCTCTAGCCAGGTTCATCAAGAAGAAAAGAGAAAAGATCCAAATAGACAAAATAAAGTCAATACAACAAATCACAACTGATATCACAGAAATACAAAAGGAAAAAACATAAGAACAATAACTATGAACAATCATATGCCAAAAATTCAACCTAGAAGAAATGGACAACATTGTAAAAACATATAGCCCACAAAAACTAAATCAAGAAGAAATATATAACTTGAACAAACCAATCATAGGCAGTGAAACAGAATCTATAATTTAAGAAAAAAGAAAAAAAGCTCCCTAGAAACAAAAGTCCAGTATCAGATGGCTTCAGAGGCAAATTCTACCAAACATACACAGAAGAACTTATACTGATCCTTCTCAAGCTCTTCCAAAAGATTGAAGAGGAAGAAATACTTCCAAAGACATTCTAAGAAGCCTCCATCACCCTGATAACAAAACCAGACAAAGACACTGTCAGAAACTTTGATGAATATAAATATGCAAAAATTCTCAAGAAAATATTAGCAAACCAAATCCAAAACCACATAAAAAAGATCATATACCACGACCAAGTTGATTTATCCCTGAGTCACAAGGATGGTTCACCATATGCAAATCAAACAATGTGATAACCACATCAACAAAGGAACAGAAATAAACCACATGATCATCTTAATAGATGCAGAAAAAGCATTCAGTAAAATTCAACATCCACTGATGACCAAAAACAAAAAAAAAAACTCTTGTGAAAGTGGGTATAGAGGGAACACATCTCAACACATAAAAAGTTATTTATGACAAACCCACAGCCCACAGCCAGTATAATACTCAACAATGAAATGCTGAAAGCCTTCCCACTAAAGTCTAAAACAAGACAAGAATGCCCACTCTTACCACTTCTCTTGAAGATAGTATTGAAGTCCTAGTCACAGCAACCAGATAAGAAAAAGAAATAAAAGATAGTCAAATTAGTAGGGAAGAAAAAAACTGTCATTATATGCAGATGACATGATACTATATGAATGAAACCCTAAAGATTCCACACAAAAACTATTAAAACTAATAAATTTAGCAAGGCAGCAAGACACAACATCCAAGAATAGGTTGCATTTTTTTTACACTAACAATGAAATATCAGAAAGGGAATGTAAATAATCTCTTAAAATTGCATCCAAAAAATGCTTAAGAACAAGCCTCACCAAAGAAGTGAAAGACTTCTATGTTGAAAACTGCAAAACAGTAATAAAGGAAATTGAAGATAATTCAAAGAAATGAAAAGTATCCCATGCTTTTGGACTGGAAAAATTAATATTGTTAAAATGACCATACTTCTGAAAACAATCTACTGATGTAAGGAATCTGTCACATTACTCATGACATTTTTTCACAGAATGAGAAAAAATAATCCTAAAATTTATATGGAATCATAAAATATCCAGAATTGCCAAAGCAATCCCAACAAAAAAGAACAAAGGTGGAAGCATAGCAAGCACTCCCAGACTGCAGATAATACCACAAAGTCACAGTAATAAAAACAACATGGTACTGGCACAAAAACAGATATATGATCAATGGAACATACTAGAAAGCCCAGAAATAAACCTGAACACTAATGGACAATTAATCAAAAGGGGCAAGAGTATAATCAAAAGGGGCAAGTATATAATCAAAACAGGCAAGAATATACAATGGGAAAAAGACAGTCTCTTCAGCAAGTGGTGCTGGAAAAGTTGGACCGTAAATGTAAATCAGTGAAGTTAGAATACACTCTTACACCATTCACAAAAAATAAATTCAAAATGATTTAAAGACTTAAATATGAGAAGGTATCATAAAACTCTGAAGGAGAACATAGGCAAAATATTCTCTGACATAAATTGTAGCAATGTTTTCTTAGGTCAGTCTTCCAAGGCAATATAAATAAAAGCAAAAATAAACACATAGGACCTGATCAAACTTATAAGATTTTGCACAGCAAAGGAAACCATACAAAACTAAAAGAAAATCTATGGGCTAGGAGAAAATATTTGCAAATGATATAACCAAAAAGAGCTTAATCTTCAAAATACACAAACTAGTCACATACTGCTCCATACCCAAAAAACAATCCATCAAAAAAGGGGCAGACCTAAATAGACATTTCTCCAAAGAAGACATACAAATGATTTAAAAGCACATGAAAAGATATTCAACATAACTGATTATTCAGCTCAGTTCAGTTGTTCAGTCGTGTCTGACTCTTTGCAACCCCATGAACTGCAGTACGCCAGGCCTTCCTGTCCATTACCAACTCCCGGAGTCCACCCTAACCCATGTCCATTGAGTCGGTGATGCCATCCAACCAGCCATCCTCTGTCACCCCCTTCTCCTCCTGCCCTCAATCTTTCCCAGCATCAGGGTCTTTTCAAAGAGTCAGCTCTTAGCATCAGGTGGCCAAAGTATTAGAGTTTCAGCTTCAACATCAGTCCTATCAATGAACACCCAGGAGTGATCTCCTTTAGGATGGACTGGTTGGATCTCCTTACAGTCCAAGGGACTCTCAAGAGTCTTATTCAACACCACAGTTCAAATTGATTATTAGAGAAATGCAAATCTAAACTACAATTTGGTATCACCTCACACCAGTCAGAATAGCTATCATAAAAAAAAAAAAAAAAAAAAACTACAAACAATAAATGTTGGAGAGGCCATGAAGAAAAGGGAACCCTCTTAAACTGTTGATGGAAATGTAAACTGGTACAGTCACTATGGAAAACAATATGAAAGTTCCTTAAAAAGCTAAAAATAGAGCTACTATATGATCCAGAAATCCTACTCCTTGGTATTTATCTAGAAAAAAATATATATTTTAAAAAGATAGATGCACCCCAGTGTTCACTGCAGCACTATCTACAACAGCCAGCACATGGACACAAACTAAATGTCCATCAACAAAGGAATGAATAAAGGTAAAGATGTGATATAGCATTGCTCAGCCATTAAAAAGAACAAAATAATGCCATTTGCAGCAAATGGCATGGACCTAGAGAGTGTTATACTGACACTGAGGGAAGTAGGTCAGAAAGGTAAAGACAAATATCATATAATATCACTTTCATGTGGAATCTAAAATGTGACACAAATGAACATATCTATGAAACAGAAACAGATTCAAAGACATAGATAACAGACTTGTGGTTGCCAAGGGGAAGAAAGAATGGCAGAGTAAAGGATTGGGAGTTTGGGATTAACAAATGTAAACTATTATATACAGGAAGGATAAACAACTAGGCCCTACTGTATAGCACAGGGAACTATATGTGATATCCTATGATAAACCATAATGCAAAATAGTATGAAAAAGAATATATATATATATACACATACAATTTAGTCTCTTTGCTATACAGCAGAAATTAATACAACATTGTAATAAAGTATACTTCAATAAGCTTTTAAAAACTAAAATGAAATGGGCAAAGGATCTAAACAGATATTTATAAAGATGACATACAAATTGCCACCAGACACATGAAAAGATACTTAATACCACTAATCATCAGGAAAATGCAAATTAAAACCACATTAAAATATCACTTCCCACCAGTGAAAATGCCTATTATTAAAAAGATAACAGTGTTCTTAAGGATGTGGAGGAAAGGGAATCCCTGTGCACTGTTTATGGTAATATAAACAGGTACAGACAGTATGGAAAACAATATGGAGGGTCCTCAAAAAACTAAAAGTAGAGTTACCGTATAATCTAGAAATCCTACTTCTTGGTATATATACAAAGAAATGGATGATATTCTTATATAGGAGGGATATCTGCATCCCCCAAGTTTATTACAGAATTATTCACAATAGCCAAAATATAGATATATGTATAAATGGAAATATATATATATATTTTTCTATTTTTGTTAACTTTATATATAGTTTATTTTTTAACATTCATCCAGACATTTTCTCTATTCTCAACTAGCTACAGCCTAAGTTCCTCAAAGCTAGCAAAGCAACTTCATCGTTGATGTTATTTAGGCATTATTTTCCACAGATTGAGACTATGCTATCATGGTACTTAAAGAGTGCTACTTTTAACTGCAAAATGCTTCATTATTTTCAGTGTACCTTGGTTATGAAGTTGCTTAATTTTATTCTCAGATGTAGTAGATATACTGATCAGACATATAAGCACAGGTGCAGTGCCAGTGGTGGTGGTGGTAATGGTGATTATGTGTGTGTTTGTATACATACATATACTTGACAGTCTTTATATAAACACAAATCTTAAATATCATAATACTAAGATGCTTGCTCCTAGTATCTCATATACTTTACTTTTACAAATATGGTTCTGGGGAACCCTACTGTGTCAATCAATCAGTAAATCCTCCTACCCTGGGTTGGACATTGGGGGGAGGCACATTAAGGAAAACTGGCAACTTCTGTCCTAGGGGAATTCACAGTCTAAGAGAACAATCAGGAAACAAACAAACAGAAAAAGACAACTTATAAGTATCAGAAACTTTAAAAAGTAAATATACAGATATCATCTATAAACTTACAAGACACAGATGCCAAAACGGTTTTAACACTCATTTCAAACCTAAATGTCTAAGAAGTGGGAATTCCCATCTTGAGACTTTTGTGTCTATGCATAGGTGTTATGATCTCAGTTGGTCCTAATTCTGGTCTAGAGGAATAGATTATCCAATCTCCTTAAGACTCAGGGTTAATATCAAATTAGGTACATATTCTCAGTACTTAATGAATTATAAAATGTCTTTGCCCCCTCCTCCTCCTACTTTATCTCTTTTTCCAATGATATTTATTCATTTATGAAAAATATTTTATAATTTTATAAAATATAAAATTTATTTATAATATCTACAACTGAATGCATTCTGTGTTAAGTAGAAGTATAGAGATAAAATGCCCAATCCTTTCCCTCACAGAGTTCACAATTTAATGACAGGAGACAAACAATGGCAGTACAGTGTGAAAAATGCTACCAGTCTAGGGAAAAGCGGACCAGAAAAAGACATGGGAGACTTCCTGGAAGAGATATTTCTCACAATGAAACTTGGAAGATGAATAGAAATCTGGACTATGTGTATGTAGAGGGTGGAATTCTTTGCTTACTCCAGTTATCTAGGGTAGGAAAATACTCATTGATTTACGGTCATCACCCTTGCTTTCAATAAATACCATATATTTTCTAGGTCTTTACTGCTTTACAAAGCACTTTCTTCTTAGCTATAGACATCAACAGAAATAGAAAAGAGGTGACAGGATCTCAGTCTCCAAATCCACAAGCATACACCTGCTGATTTCAGCCACTTTGGCAGGGTTTTAGAAAATACAGATCATGCAAAGATATAGATCTTAAAAATATAAATCATACAGACCTAGAAAATATATGGTATATATTGAAAGCCAGGGCGATGGTCCTAAATCAATGAGTACTTTCCTACCCTAGATAACTGGACTAAGAAAAAATTCCTTTCTGAAAGACCACTGATTTTCATACTACGTGTATAGGGCCCAGTGTTCTCAACAAGGGCCACAGAGTGAACACTGAGTCGGCAGATGCCCAAGTCCCCACTCTCTGATTGAACTACTCAATATTTCATTGGTTTATGCATCAGAACTTTGCCTAAGACTTCTTTTTAAAAGTGTTCTGCTGCTTAAAAAAAAAAGTGTAAAACCATTGTCCCACTGCCCTATATATTGATTGACTCTATTTTTCAAGAATGTTATCTAGAATATCCTTAATCTCTAAAAAAAGAAAATCAAAATGATAGGTTCTCTGGCCTTACGGTCTTTCCTGAAAACCTCTTCTTCCTTTGAGTATCCTCTCCCTATATCCAACCCCTCTAGATCCCCATTTCCATATCTTTTTGATTCATAATAGTCATTACTAAATTCAGTGTGATCTCTTTGCAGGGACAGAGATGCTATTCTTTTCTGTGAGAAAAGAAATCTATATTTATCCCAAGAAATCCTCCAAAAAAGAAAAAAAAAATCTGTGGCTTTGCACCATCTCCACCCTCCAGTCTCCTACTTTTAACTTTGTTCTACTTTGTATTCAACAACTCTGGTAAATTCCCAGGGTCTTCTAGGCTCATCTAGCTCTTTTTTGCCAGTACAGTTGCTGCTTCTACCACCTCTTCTATAATTCTGTCAGCCAGTAACTTTTGAGGCCAGGAAATGTTCCCCATTTGCTCCTATATTTGTCCTGGATGTAGATTTAAAATATATTTTAATTGTAATCGCTACAGTTACATAAGCCAGTGCATTCAAGTGTGTGCTTACTGACTCAGTTATGTCCAACTCTTTGTGACACCATGAAAAGTAGCCCTCCAGGCTCCTCTTTCCGTGAGGATTCTCCAAGCAAAAATATTGGAGTGGGTTTCCATGTCTTCCTCCAGGGGATCTTCCCAACTCAGGGATCCAACCCAGATCTTCCACATTGTAGGTGGATTCTATGCTGTCTGAGCAACCCGTGAAGCTCAAGGATACTGGAGTGGGTAGCCTACCACTTCTCCATGGGAACTTCCCAAACCAGGAATCAAACCAGGGTCTCCTGCATCACAGATTCTTTACCAGCTGAGCTACCATGGAAGACCTAGTACATTCATGGGCTCAGCTAAAACTGACGTGTACTCAATTACATGCTCTCCTCCCAAACCCTTTCTCTACTGTAAAATTACTCAGGGTTATATAGTTTAAACAGTAGCATGCACATACTTTTCTGCCACTCCTCTTTCTGCTGCTAGAAACAATTTCTCTGTGCTCACCCCATTCCTTTCATGCATGCTCAACTGGGCTTTGAAAATTTCAATCTGTTTCTTGATTTGCTTCTGCATGTTCTCTGAGCTCTTTTTATTTTTTTCAAGTAACAAAAATTGAACTCAAACTGTCATAAGTAAAACAATCCATGCAACTGGGAAGTCCTAGGGATGCTAACTTCAGGCATAGATGAGTTTAAGAGTTTTCAATTCATGCTTCTTCTCTCTTTGCTCTTCCTTTCTTTCTCTCACTCTCTCTTTCTCTTTCATTTTTCAGCTCATCTTTCTCCTGTATTTGCCAATTCTCAGGCACACTCTCACCATATGTGCCTCTTAGCACCTGTGATTTTAGAAGCAAAAGGGACTATTTTTTCATGCCAATTGCCCTTGTCTAAGGCTTATATACAGCCAAAGAGCAATCATGTGAGAAGAAGACTATTTATTGACCAGCCTAGACCCTCTACAACCGCCTCCAAATCCCTTTTCACCTCTGATCACATCTCAGAGACAGAAATGCCCCTGCAATAACAGCCAACTAGAATTTTATGGCATGGTATTGAGACAGTTCCAAATACCAGGAATCAGAACAGATATAAGAATTTGCATTATTTGTTGAATTGAGTGTCTTCCTTCCTTTCTTAATCCTCTCACAGTTCCTTTTTTATTGCAAAATTTAAAACATATTTAAGCTAAAACACTTCCGCTCTGGGTTTCTGATATTTTTCCTCCAAAGCTTAAGCAGTAGCTTTAAGTCTCATACCAAATACAGAGCCTTTTATCAGTTGATTATGCTTTCCCTTTGCCTGGAAGCAAACAGCTCTAAGACCCAAAATTTCTTGGGTGAAATTCTTTTCAGAGTTTCCTGCTTCATCTTTGGGTTTGTAATAAATTTACTAATTTTTTTTTTTCTCCACTCAGCACACAGGAATACATCTTTGATATATCAACCTGTGTACTTCTCTATTTCTTATTTCTTCTAAAAATATATATTAGGCATAGATGGATGGTTGATAAATGGAATATGATAGATGGACAGACATATGTGCAAACAGATAAAGAGAACCAAGTAGAACTGAAGCCATCTCATGAACCAGCAGTTGGCAATCCCAATCCATACCAGGAGTGAACCTAACCAGGCTCTAAAGCAGTACATTCCCACTCCCTAGAAATACTCACCAAGATCCCTCCCAACGTGTTAGACACCCATCCTCTAGCCAATGCTCTATGAAGCTCTTTGAACAGATTTTCCCTGAAAAGGAAAATGGAGAAATGACTTCTCATACCTTTGAAAGTCAGGTTGCTCCAAGTGGATTCTGATTCCCCAGGTGATCTTTTGCATACGTCTCCTGAATGAGCCCCAGAAAATAATTCCTTTTTCTATCTAGTGGCTCAGTGGTAAAGAATCTGCCTGCAGTGAAGGAGACCTGGGTTTGATTCCTGAGTGGGGAAGATCCCCTGGAGAAGGGAATGGCAATCCACTCCAGTATTCTTGCCTGAAAAATCCTATGGACAGAGGAGCCTGGTTGGTGGGCTACAGTCCATGGGATCGCAAAAGACTGGGACACGATTTAACAACTAAGCAAATCAACATCACATCCCATTAATTAGAGGACCTAATCAAGATCATTCTAGGAATTAGTGAACTAAAATGGACTGGAATGGGTGAATTTAACTCAGATGACCATTATATCTACTACTGCGGGCAGGAATCCCCCAGAAGAAATGGAGTGGCCATCATGGTCAACAAAAAGAGTCCGAAATGCAGTACTTGGATGCAATCTCAAAAATGACAGAATGATCTCTGTTCGTTTCCAAGGCAAACCATTCAATGTCACAGTAATCCAAATCTATTCCCCAACCAGTAACACCGAAGAAGCTGAAGTTGAAAGGTTCTATGAAGACCTACAAGACCTTTTAGAACTAACACCCAAAAAAGATGTCCTTTTCATTATAGGGGACTGGAATGCAAAAGTAGGAAGTCAAGAAACACCTGGAGTAACAGGCAAATTTGGCCTTGGAACACGGAATGAAGCAGGGCAAAGACTAACAGAGTTTTGCCAAGAAAATGCACTGGTCATAGCAAATACCCTCTTCCAACAACACAAGAGAAGACTCTATACATGGACATCACCAGATGGTCAACACCGAAATCAGATTGATTCTATTCTTTGCAGCCAAAGATGGAGAAGCTCTATACAATCCGCAAAAACAAGACCAGGAGCTGGCTGTGGCTCAGACCATGAACTCCTTATTGCCAAATTCAGACTGAAATTGAAGAAAGTAGGGAAAACGACTAGACCATTCAGGTATGACCTAAATCAAATCCCTTATGATTATACAGTGGAAGTGAGAAATAGATTTAAGGGCCTAGATCTGATAGATAGAGTGCCTGATGAACTATGGAATGAGGTTCGTGACATTGTACATGAGACAGGGATCAAGACCATCCCCATGGAAAAGAAATGCAAAAAAGCAAAATGGCTGTCTGGGGAGGCCTTACAAATAGCTGTGAAAAGAAGAGAAGCGAAAAGCAAAGGAGAAAAGGAAAGATATAAACATCTAAATGCAGAGTTCCAAAGAATAGCAAGAAGAGATAAGAAAGCCTTCTTCAGTGATCAATGCAAAGAAATAGAGGAAAACAACAGAATGGGAAAGACTAGGGATGTCTTCAAGAAAATCAGAGATACCAAAGGAACATTTCATGCAAAGATGGGCACGATAAAGGACAGAGATGGTATGGACCTAACAGAACCAGAAGATATTAAGAAGAGGTGGCAAGAATACACAGAAGAACTGTACAAAAAAGAGCTTCAAGACCCAGATAATCATGATGATGTGATCACTGACCTAGAGCCAGACATCTTGGAATGTGAAGTCAAATGGGCCTTGGAAAGCATCACTACGAACAAAGCTAGTGGAGGTGATGGAATTCCAGTGTAGCTATTTCAAGTCCTGAAAGATGATGCTGTGAAAGTGCTACACACAATATGCCAGCAAATTTGGAAAACTCAGCAGTGGCCACAGGATTGGAAAAGGTCAGTTTTCATCCCAATCCCAAAGAAAGGCAATGCCAAAGAATGCTCAAACTACCGAACAATTGCACTCATCTCACACGCTAGTAAAGTAATGCTCAAAATTCTCCAAGCCAGGCTTCAGCAATATGTGAACCGTGAACTTCCTGATGTTCAAGCTGGTTTTAGAAAAGCAGAGGAACCAGAGATCAAATTGCCAACATCCGCTGGATCATGGAAAAAGCAAGAGAGTTCCAGAAAAATATCTATTTCTGTTTTATTGACTATGCCAAAGCCTTTGACTGTGTAGATCACAATAAACTATGGAGGATTCTGAAAGAGATGGGAATACCAGACCACCTGATCTGCCTCTTAAGAAATCTGTATGCAAGTCAGGAAGCAACAGTTAGAACTGGTCATGGAACAACAGACTGGTTCCAAATAGGAAAAGGAGTACGTCAAGGCTGCATATTGTCACCATGTTTATTTAACTTATATGCAGAGTACATCATGAGAAATGCTGGACTGGAAGAAACACAAGTTGGAATCAAGATTGCCGGGAGAAATATCAATAACCTCAGATATGCAGATGACACCACTCTTATGGCAGAAAGTGAAGAGGGGCTAAAAAGCCTCTTGATGAAAGTGAAAGTGGAGAGTGAAAAGGTTGGCTTAAAGCTCAACATTCAGAAAATTAAGATCATGGCATCTGGTCCCATCACTGCATGGGAAATAGATGGGGAAACAGTGGAAACAGTGTCAGATTTTGTTTTTCTGGGCTCCAAAATCACTGCAGATGGTGACTGCAGCCATGAAATTAAAAGACGCTTACTCCTTGGAAGGAAAGTTATGACCAACCTAGATAGCATATTCAAAAGCAGAGACATTACTTTGCCAACAAAGGTTCGCCTAGTCAAGGCTATGGTCTTTCCTGTGGTCATGTATGGATGTGAGAGCTGGACTGTAAAGAAGGCTGAGCGCCGAAGAATTGATGCTTTTGAACTGTGGTGTTGGAGAAGACTCTTGAGAGTCCCTTGGACTGCAAGGAGATCCAACCAGTCCATTCTGAAGGAGATCAGCCCTGGGATTTCTTTGGAAGGAATGATGGTAAAGCTGAAACTCCCGTATTTTGGCCACCTCATGCGAAGAGTTGACTCATTGGAGAAGACTCTGATGCTGGGAGGGATTGAGGGCAGGAGGAGAAGGGGACGACAAAGGATAAGATGGCTCGATGGCATCACTGACTTGATGGGTGTGAGTCTGAGTGACCTCCGGGAGCTGGTGATGGACAGGGAGGCCTGGCATGCTGCAGTTCTTGGGGTCGCAAAGAGTCGGACACGACTGAGTGACTGATCTGATCTGAATCAAGATCATCTCCCAAATTAGGAATATTTTTCTCTCCATGTAGGATATCACCCACCAGAAACTATTTTAAGTCTTAAAATCCGTAAACGAACTTGCCTCCCAAAATTCAGTTACTGATACATATCCTAATCCCATTTGATCAACTATGCCAATGATAGTCATAATTTTGAGAGATGAGACCAGCTTCATTATATTATATTCTCCTACGAATGTAGAAAGACAAGAGAGGCACTCTTCTTTTCACCCTAACCATCTCTTTCTTAAATCATCCCTATATCTCTATTTTAATCTACTTCATTTTTAAAGTGCCAAGAGATTTAAAACAGTAGGTGATACCACATGGGAATCACAGAAGAAAAATATAATAGAAATCGAAAAAGGAAGTGGTCAATGTGAACACATCACCAAGAAAAAGGAACCCTTCAGGAAGTTTACCAAGGGACATTTTAGGATAAATATCTTTCCCAGTTATGAAGTACTTTTCAGCAAGATCCACTGAGAAATCAAGAGGCACTTCCTTCGCCACCTTTGCTTTACACATACAAACAAAAACTACCTTACTTAAGTCCCAACATATAATAGTTATAAATATTGCATAGAGACCCTAAAGTAATGAGGTAGAAAGTTTAAACAGTTAATTGAAAAAAATGTACTTTATGCTCTTCTCTAAAGAAAAAGTTATTTTTGTCCATAATGTAGTCATTAGCATGCCTAAATAAGCTAATTGTGGAGAGGTAAAGCTCCATGTTCAAAAAATGATTAATGCTCAAGAAACAGTACAGAATGGAGATCAAATGCGTATATTCAGTAACATCTTATTCAAGTCCCAGCTTCTAATAGGGAATATTGGGTAAGTTACTTAAATTTCTCTGAGCCTCTGTCATCTCTCCAGTGAAATGCAAATTTCTCTCCTAAGTTTCTAGGAGAATAAATTGAAATGTAACACAGAGAACCCATTCAGATCAGATCAGATCAGATCAGATCAGTCGCTCAGTCGTGTCTGACCCTTTGCGACCCCATGAACTGCAGCACGCCAGGCCTCCCTGTCCATCACCAACTCCCGGAGGTCACTCAGACTCACATCCATCGAGTCGGTGATGCCATCCAGCCATCTCATCCTCTGTCGTCCCCTTCTCCTCCTGCCCTCAATCCCTCCCAGCATCAGAGTCTTCTCCAGTGAGTCAACTCTTCACATGAGGTGGCCAAAATACTGGAGTTTCAGCTTTACCATCATTCCTTCCAAAGAAATCCCAGGGCTGATCTCCTTCAGAATGGACTGGTTGGATCTCCTTGCAGTCTAAGGGACTCTCAAGAGTCTTCTCCAACACCGCAGTTCAAAAGCATCAATTCTTCGGCTCTCAGCCTTCTTCACAGTCCAGCTCTCACATCCATACATGACCACAGGAAAGACCATAGCCTTGACTAGGTGAACCTTTGTTGGCAAAGTGATGTCTCTGCTTTTGAATATGCTATTTAGGTTGGTCATAACTTTCCTTCCAAGGAGTAAGCGTCTTTTAATTTCATGGCTGCAGTCACCATCTGCAGTGATTTTGGAGCCCAGAAAAATAAAGTCTGACACTGTTTCCACTGTTTCTCCATCTATTTCCCATGTAGTGATGGGACCAGATACCATGATCTTCGTTTTCTGAATGTTGAGCTTTAAGCCACCCTTTTCACTCTCCACTTTCACTTTCATCAAGAGGCTTTTTAGCCCCTCTTCACTTTCTGCCATAAGGGTGGTGTCATCTGATACATGGTAGACTTTTATTATAAGTCTATTGTAGTTGAAGAATTGGAGAGAGGTAACCCTTCCTTTTCTGGCAGGAAAGCTATGACAAACCTAGACAGTGTGCTGAAAAGCAGAGACATTTCTCTGTCTGAAAGGTCTATATAGTCAAGGCCATATTTAGTCTATATAGTCTATATAGTCAAAGTCTATATAGTCAAGGTCATGTACGGTTGTGAGCGGAACTGTAAAGAAGGCAGAGTGCCAAAGAATCAATGCCTTCAAACTTTGGTGCTGGAAAAGATTCCTGAGAGCCCCTTGGACAGCAAGGAGATCAAACCAGTCAATTTTAAGGGAAATCAACCCAAATACTTGTTGGAAGGACTGATGCTGAAACTGAAGCTCCAATACTTTGGCCAACCTGATGCAAAGAACTGATCATTAGAAAAGCCCCTGATGCAGGGAAAGATTGAAGGCAAAAGGAGAAGGGGATGACAGAGGACAAGATGGCTGGAAGGCATCACTAACTGATGGACATGAGTCTGAGCAAGCGTCAGGAGATGGTGATGGACAGGGAAGCCTGGCATGCTGCAGTCCATGGGGTCACAAAGAGCTGGACATGACTGAGCAACTTAACTGAACTGAACTGACCAATCAACAACTCTTTATTTTCCCTACCCTCAAACTGAAGTATTTCAATGAAAAGCATCTTTACCTTTGAGTGTCAGCACTGTCTTTTCTTTAAATTACAAAATGACAGCAATAAACTGATAATTGTTTCTAAGTCACACTAGCATTGTACCTTCTTACTGAATCAGTGACACCAAAAACATGCTTGGTCTTATTTATTTTTTTTTTCCAACTGCTTTTATTTATTTATTTTTTTTGCTTTCTAATTTTTATTTTTTTAATTAAATTTTATTTTGCTTAACTTTACAATATTATATTGTTTTTGCCATACATCAAGATGGATCTGCCACAAGTATACATGTGTTCCCCATCCTGAACCCTCCTCCCTCCTCCCTCCCCATACCATCCCCCTGGGTCATCCCAGTGCAACAGCCCCAGGCATCCGTTATCAGGCATCGTACCTGGACTGGTGACTCTCTTCAGATATGATATTATACATACTTCAATGCTATTCTCCCAAATCACCCCACCTTCTCCCTTTCCCAGACTCCAAAAGCCTGTTCTATACATCAGTGTTTCTTTTCCTGTCTCGTAAACAGGGTTATTGTTACCATCTTTCTAGATTCCATATATATGCGTTAGTATACTGTATTTGTGTTTTTCTTTCTGGCTTACTTCACTCTGTATAATAGGCTCCAGTTCCATCCACCTCATTAGAACTGATTCAAATGCATTCTTTTTAATGGCTGAGTAATACTCCATTGTGTATATGTACCACTGCTTTCTTATCCATTCATCTGTGGATGGACATCTAGGTTGCTTCCAAGTCCTAGCTATTGTAAACAGTGCTGCTATGAACATTGGGGTACACGTGTCTCTTTCAATTCTGGTTTTCTCAGTGTGTATGCCCAGCAGTGGGATTGCTGGATCATAAGGCAGTTCTATTCCCAGTTTTTTGAGGAATCTCCATACTGTTCTCCAAAGTGGCTGTACTAGTTTGCATTCCCACCAACAGTGTAAGAGGATTCCCTTTTCTCCACACCCTCTCCAGCATTTGTTGCTTGTGGACTTTTGGATCGCAGCCATTCTGACTGGCGTGAAATGGTACCTCATAGTGGTTTTGATTTGCATTTCTCTGATAATGAGTGATGTTGAGCATCTTTTCATGTGTTTGTTAGCCATCTGTATGTCTTCTTTGGAGAAATGTCTACCTAGTTCTTTAGCCCATTTTTTGATTGGATCATTTATTTTTCTGGAATTGAGCTGTAGGTGTTGCTTGTATATATTTGAGATTAGTTGTTTGTCTGTTGCTTTATTTGTTATTATTTTCTCCCGTTCTGAAGGCTGTCTTTTCACCTTGCTTATAGTTTCCTTTGTTGTGCAGAAGCTTTTAAGTATAATTAGGTCCCATTTATTTATTTTTGATTTTATTTGCAATATTCTGGGAAGTGGGTCATAGAGGATCCTGCTGTGATGTATGTCAGAGAGTGTTTTGCCTGTTTTCCTCTAGGAGTTTTATGGTTTCTGGTCTTACATTTAGCTCTTTAATCCATTTTGAGTTTATTTTTGTGTATGGTGTTAGAAAGTGTTCTAGTTTCATTCTTTTACAATTGGTTGACCAGTTTTCCCAGCACCACTTGTTAAAGAGATTGTCTTTAATCCATTGTATATTCTTGCCTCCTTTGTCAAAGATCAGGTGTCCATATGTGCGTGGTATTTTGGCCACCTCATGCAAAGAGTTGACTCATTGGAGAACACTCTGATGCTGGGAGGGATTGGGGGCAGGAGGAGAAGGGGACGACAGAGGATGAGATGGCTGGATGGCATCACTGACTCGATGGATGTGAGTCTGAGTGACCTCTGAGAGCTGGTGATGGACAGGGAGGCCTGGCGTGCTGCAGTTCATGGGGTTGCAAAGAGTCGGACATGACTGAGCAACTGATCTGATCTGATGTGCGTGGATTTATCTCTGGGCTTTCTATTTTGTTCCATTGATCTATATTTCTGTCTTTGTGCCACTACCATACTGTCTTGATGACTGTGGCTTTGTAGTAGAGCCTGAAGTCAGGCAGGTTGATTCCTCCAGTTCCATTCTTCTTCCTCAAGATAGATTTGGCTATTCGAGGTTTTTTGTATTTCCATACAAATTGAGAAATTATTTGTTCTAGCTCTGTGAAGAATACCGTTGGTAGCTTGATGGGGATTGCATTGAATCTATAAATTGCTTGGGTAGTATACTCATTTTCACTATATTGATTCTACCGATCCATGAACATGGTATATTTCTCCATCTATTAGTGTCCTCTTTGATTTCTTTCACCAGTGTTTTATAGTTTTCTATATATAGGTCTTCAGTTTCTTTAGGTAGATATATTCCTAAGTATTTAATTCTTTTCATTGCATTGGTGAATGGAATTGTTTCCTTAATTTCTCTTTCTATTTTCTCATTATTAGTGTACAGGAATGCAAGGGATTTCTGTGTGTTGATTTTATATCCTGCAACTTTACTAAATTCATTGATTAGTTCTAGTAATTTTCTGGTGGAATCTTTAGCGTTTTCTATGTAGAGGATCATGTCATCTGCAAACAGTGAGAGTTTTACTTCTTCTTTTCCAATTTGGATTCCTTTTATTTCTTTTTCTGCTCTGATTGCTGTGGCCAAAACTTCCAAGACTATGTTGAATAGTAATGGTGAAAGTGGGCACCCTTGTCTTGTTCCTGACTTTACAGGAAATGCTTTCAATTTTTCACCATTGAGGATAATGTTTGCTGTGGGTTTGTCATATATAGCTTTTATTATGTTGAGGTATGTTCCTTCTATTCCTGCTTTCTGGAGAGTTTTTATCATAAATGGATGTTGAACTTTGTCAAAGGCTTTCTCTGCATCTATTGAGATAATCATATGGTTTTTATTTTTCAATTTGTTAATGTGGTGTATTACGTGGATTGATTTGTGGATGTTGAAGAATCCTTGCATTCCTGGGATAAAGCCCACTTGGTCATGGTGTATGATCTTTTTAATGTGTTGTTGGATTCTGATTGCTAGAATTTTGTTAAGGATTTTTGCATCTATGTTCATCAGTGATATTGGCCTGTAGTTTTCTTTTTTTGTGGCATCTTTGTCAGGTTTTGGTATTAGGGTGATGGTGGCCTCATAGAATGAGTTTGGAAGTTTGCCTTCTTCTGAAATTTTCTGGAAGAGTTTGATTAGGATAGGTGTTAGATCTTCTCTAAATTTTTGGTAGAATTCAGCTGTGAAGCCGTCTGGACCTGGGCTTTTGTTTGCTGGAAGATTTCTGATTACAGTTTCAATTTCCGTGCTTGTGATGGGTCTGTTAAGATTTTCTATTTCTTCCTGATCCAGTTTTGGAAAGTTGTACTTTTCTAAGAATTTGTCCATTTCTTCCATGTTGTCCATTTTATTGGCATATAATTGCTGATAGTAGTCTCTTATGATCCTTTGTATTTCTGTGCTGTCTGTTGTGATCTCTCCATTTTCATTTCTAATTTTATGGATTTGATTTTTCTCCCTTTGTTTCTTGATGAGTCTGGCTAATGGTTTGTCAATTTTATTTACCTTTTCAAAGAACCAGCTTTTGGCTTTGTTGATTTTTGCTATGGTCTCTTTTTTTTCTTTTGCATTTATTTCTGCCCTAATTTTTAAGTTTTCTTTCCTTCTACTAACCATGGGGTGCTTCATTTCTTCCTTTTCTAGTTGCTTTAGGTGTAGAGTTAGGTTATTTATTTGGCTTCTTTCTTGTTTCTTGAGGTATGCCTGTATTGCTATGAACTTTCCCCTTAGGACTGCTTTTACAGTGTCCCATAGGTTTTGGATTGTTGTGTTTTCATTTTCATTCGTTTCTATGCAGATTTTGATTTCTTTTTTGATTTCTTCTGTGATTTGTTGGTTATTCAGGAGCGTGTTGTTCAGTCTCCATATATTGGAATTTTTAATAGTTTTTCTCCTGTTATTGAGATCTAATCTTACTGCATTGTGGTCAGAAAAGATGCTTGGAATGATTTCAATTTTTCTGAACTTACCAAGGCTAGATTTATGGCCCAGGATGTGGTCTATCCTGGAGAAGGTTCTGTGTGCACTTGAGAAAAAGGTGAAATTCATTGTTTTAGGGTGAAATGTCCTATAGATATCAATTAGGTCTAACTGGTCTATTGTATCATTTAATGTTTGTGTTTCCTTGATAATTTTCTGTTTAGTTGATCTATCCATTGGTGTGAGTGGGGTATTAAAGTCTCCCACTATTATTGTGTTATTGTTGATTTCTCCTTTCATACTTGTTAGTATTTGTCTTACATATTGCAATGCTCCTATGTTGGGTACATATATATTTATAATTGTTATATCTTCTTCTTGGATTGATCCTTTGATCATTATGTAGTGACCTTCTTTGTCTCTTTTCACATCCTTTGTTTTAAAGTCTATTTTATCTGATATGAGTATTGCTACTCCTGCTTTCTTTTGGTCCCTATTTGCATGGGAAATCTTTTTCCAGCCCTTCACTTTCAGTCTGTATGTGTCCCCTGTTTTGAGGTGGGTCTCTTGTAGACAACATATGTAGGGGTCTTGTTTTTGTATCCATTCGGCCAGTCTCTGTCTTTTGGTTGGGGCATTGAACCCATTTACATTTAAGGTAATTATTGATAAGTATGATCCCGTTGCCATTTACTTTATTGTTTTGGGTTCGAATTTATATACCCTTTTTGTGTTTCCTGTCTAGAGAATGTCCTTTAGTATTTGTTGGAGAGTTGGTTTGGTGGTGCTGAATTCTCTCAGCTCTTGCTTGTCTGTGAAGATTTTGATTTCTCCTTCATATTTGAATGAGATCCTTGCTGGGTACAATAATCTGGGCTGTAGGTTATTTTCTTTCATCACTTTAAGTGTGTCTTGCCATTCCCTCCTGGCTTGTAGAGTCTCTATTGAAAGATCAGCTGTTGTCCTTATGGGAATTCCCTTGTGTGTTATTTGTTGTTTTTCCCTTGCTGCTTTAAATATTTGTTCTTTGTGTTTGATCTTTGTTAATTTAATTAATATGTGTCTTGGGGTGTTTCGCCTTGGGTTTATCCTGTTTGGGACTCTCTGGGTTTCTTGGACTTGAGTGATTATTTCCTTCCCCATTTTAGGGAAGTTTTCAACTATTATCTCCTCTAGTATTTTCTCATGGTCTTTCTTTTTGTCTTCTTCTTCTGGGACGCCTGTGATTCGAATGTTGTAACGTTTAATATTGTCCTGGTCTCTGAGATTGTCCTCATTTCTTTTGATTCGTTTTTCTTTTTTCTCCTCTGGTTCATTTATTTCTACCTTTCTATCTTCTAATTCACTAATTCTATCTTCTGCCTCTGTTATTCTACTACTTGTTGCCTCCAGAGTGTTTTGGATCTCATTTATTGCATTATTCATTATATATTGACTCTTTTTTATTCCTTCTAGGTCCTTGTTAAACCTTTCTTGCATCTTCTCAATGCTTTTTTTCAGGCTATTTATCTGTGATTCCATTTTGATTTCCAGATTTTGGATTAATTTCACTATCATTATTCGGAATTCTTTATCAGGTAGATTTGCTATTTCTTCCTCTTTTGTTTGGTTTGGTGGGCATTTATCCTGTTCTTTTACCTGCTGGGAATTCTTCTGTCTCTTCATCTTGTTTAAATTGCTGAGTTTGGGGTGTCCTTACTGTATTGTGGCAGTTTGTGGAGTTCACTTTATTGTGGCGTTCCCTCACTATATGTGGGTTTGTACAGGTGGCTTGTCTAGGTTTCTTGGTTAGAGACGCTTGTGTCGGTGTTCTGGTGAATGGAGCTGGATTTCTTCTCTCTGGAGTGCAATGGAGTGTCTAGTAATGAGTTATGTGATGTCTGTGATTTTGGGGTCACTTTGGGTAGCCTGTATATTGGCTTGGTTTCAGTGTAGGTTTGGAGGCATTTGATGAGCTCCTGTCAATTAATGTTTCGTGGGATCAGGGTTTGGACTTAAGCCTCCTGCTTCCAGTTATTGGTCTTATTTTTACAGTAGTCTCAAAAACTTCTCCTTCTATACTGCACTCCACAACTGGACCGCTAGAGATGTTCACGGAGTTATACAGAGAAGAAAAGAGGGAGGAAGGAGACAGAGGTGGTCAGGAGGATAAAAGAAGGGGATGAAAAGGAGAGAGACAGATCCAGTCAGTAATAGGCAGAAATTGATTACATATACCAGAAAGCATAGATTAAAGATTTAGATTAGAGTTTGGAGTTTCAGGAATACAATGTCAAGGAAAAGATGAAGAGATAGAAAGAGGGAGGAAGAAAAAAAAAAAAAGAAAAAGTCACAAAAGTTATATAAAAAAAAAAATGAATAGGTAAAAAATTGATAGCAATTACCAATAAGGTAAACTTTTGAATCTAGGGCAGAGTTTGGAGTTTCAAAAATACAATGTTAAAGGAAAGAAAAAAAGAAAAGACCAAAAGAAAAAAGGAAAAGAAAAAAAAAGGGTCGCAAGATTTATAAAAAATATTCTAAAAGTGGAAATTACAGGAGTACTAGAGGATAAAAAAAAATTTTTTTTAACAAATTTTTTAAATAATATATATATATATAAAAGAAAGAAAGAAAGAATGATGGTAAAAATAGTTACAATATATGTAAGACTTTCTCTGTTACTGTTGTGGGTATTGTGGGTTCAGTTCATTTTCGGCTAGTTCCTTGTTTCGGCTTAAATTTCTCAAGATCTATAGGCCCCTTTCTCTGTAGTTGGTACTAACCACGGAGTTTTAGTTTATTGCCTGTCACTTCCACAGAGGTTCCCTCTGTTATAGCTTCTTCTGTTTGCTGGTCTCTTCAGTGTCTGATTTCCACCCTGATACAAAGGGGGCGGTGGTGGACACCCTTTTTTTTTTTTTTTTTTTTTTAGGCTCACTTGTTCAGTCACACTGCGGGGAGGGAGGGACACTGCAGATAAATACCACTGGCGTGTGCTCGCAGTGACTCAGCCACACTGGGTCTGCCCCTGCTCACAGCACGTGTAGCCTCCCTGCCCACTCTGCTTAGGCTCTCTCTTTCCCCGCCAGAACCATCCGCGACCGGCCCTGGGCTGCTTGCCCCTCCCAGGTCTAAGCCGCTCAAGTTCAGGCACTCAGGTAGTCCTCAGAGGCCCAGGCTCGGTTGGGCCTGCTTTTTGTGCCCTTTGCAGAATCCAGCAGCACAAGTAATGAGGTGTTTAGCAAGCTCAGCTTCTGCGACTTATCGCCTCCCTGCCACTCGTTTTTCTAAGTGTACCACTGGCGCACTTGCTTAGGCGGATGTTAGCCGACCAGAGCCCTAAGAAGTCTTAGTTAGCAAAGAAGCCTGCTTACAGTTTTGTGGATAATGTCTCTCTGGGGCTGCGATTGCCTCCCTCTGGCTCTGGCTGCCTATCACTGGAGGGGGACGACTGTAGCCAACTATCTCTGTAAAGTCCTTTGTTCTGTGCATGGGCCTGGTGGTGTCTTGGGTTAGGGCTGGCTTTTCGTGTGGTAGGTATCCCACAGTCTGGTTTGCCAGCCCATTATTCCGCTCAGGTAGCGCTCGGGATATTCAGGCTAATCGGCCCGCGAAGAAGTGGCCCACGAAGCAGCGGCCTGCAAAGAAGCAGCCCATGAAGTGGTTCGCAAAGAAGCGGCCCACAGCGCCTTCCTGCCCAACCCCGCTTGCTAATGGCGGATGCGGGCATTTGCGCTGTTTCTCCGCTGGGGAAGTTATTGTGGGGCTCGTAGTTTGTGGGTTTTAATTGATTATTTATTTTCCTCCCTGTTATGATGGCCTCCGTGCTTCCCAGGTTCCGCACAGACTCGGCAGTGAGAGTGTTTCCTGGTGTTTGGAAGCTTCTCTTTTTTTAAGACTCCCTTTCCCGGACAGAGGTCTGTCCCTCCCTCTTTGTCTCTTTTTTGTCTTTTATATTTTTTCTGATATTTTTTCCTACCTCCTTTAGAAGGCAATGAGTTGCTTTTCTGGGTGTCTGATGTCCTCTGCCAGCATTCCGAAGTTGTTTTGTAGAATTTACTCGGCGTTTAGATGTTCTTTTGATCAATTTGTGGAGGAGAAAGTATTTTCCCCATCCTATTCTTCCGCCATCTTAGCTCCTCCCCAACATGCTTGGTCTTAAAACTTATTCTCCAGGAAAATAATTAGAGCATCCAACTACTAAGAAATAATCACTGTACCTGCAAAGTAAATTCTGAAATATTTTAGCTTTTCATTTTCTATTTTTAAAGTTATGAAAACATAAAAATAAAAGGAAATAACTCCATGTGGCACACTACTCACCAAAGATATTTAGAACATGCTCTTGAGCATAAGAAAAGAAAAATTGAATCAGAGCAAAAAAAAAAAAAAAAGGGTTGAATCCCACCCTCACATCTCATCAGCTTTTCAATCACATAAGCTCTCTAAACTTCAGTTTTCTCATCTGTAAAATGAGAATAATAAAATGCAACTTAGAGAGTAGTATAAAAATTAAATTGAAAATGCCATCTCCAGTGTTTCCTGTAGTAGGTTTAAAAAAAAAAAAAAAAAAAGTATAAAAAGCCTAAATACTCCTGCAATTATCTCTCTTTCCATAGTCATAGGAAAGAAAATTAAACCAGTTAATCAGGGCATTCCCTAGTTGAACTCTAGTTTTCTAGTAGTTTTAGTGCCAAAACTGTTTTATCAAGCAAAATTTTATGTAGAAGCATAAAATATTATGTTAAAATATGCTCAAAAGTATAACTGCTTATTTTCAACCACCCACCCATCCATGCATTCACTTACTAAATATCATCAGTGTCAGGCACTGTGATAAACACTGGGAATACAAAGAATAAGTCATGGCTCCAGCTTTCAATGAAACTGACATCCAGCCAAAAATAAATAAATAGATAAATAAGAACTAGGGGCACATGAAATGGAATATTTGCTGCAGACCCAGCATAATATAACTCCAAATCAACATCCCAAGTGAGGCTGCTTAGAAAAAAGGAACCATCTGAAACTGGAGTGCATAAGAACAGACAGAGAACAAAAACAAACAAACAAAAAAGAAGTAATTACAAAAGGAAGGCTCAACACGTAAGATAAACAAGGATTCCAGAGGTAGACACTGGAGAGATCTCATGTAAGCATCTGGAGAGGGGTTATAATTCAAGGGGCATAGCTGCCTAAGGGTTGAGTAGGAGGAAGCAGTAAATGGTATAGAGCCAGTTTGAAGGAGGAGATTATGGAAATGCAGAAAAACACATTCAACAATATAATACTATGTGACATTTTAGAAGTATAAGGTTCAGTAAGGCCCTGTATCCTACGTGAATCATTCATGATTTACAGTGCATTTAGAGGAAAGAACTATGTGAGTAAAATGGTCCCCATATTATTTCATGCAAAGATTGTGAAGAGGCAACTGGGCCTGAAGAAGAAAGGGTTAGAGGTGCCATGACAGCAGACTTCAAATATCTAAATGGCTATGGAGGGGAAAGGAAATCCATTCTGGGCAACTCTATAAACTTCATTTCCAGAGCTTTCACTATGATCTCTAGTCCCATCTAAGATACAAATAAATACATCTATCTATAAACTGAAGAACGTGAAAGAGGAGAGTGAAAATGTTGTCTTAAAGCTCAACATTCAGAAAACAAAGATCATGGCATTTGGTCCCATCACTTCATGAGAAATAGATGGAGAAACAGTGGAAACAGTGTCAGACTTTATTTTGGGGGGCTCCAAAATCACTTCAGATGGTGACTGCAGCCATGAAATTAGAAGACGCTTACTCCTTGGAACCAGTCTGTTGTTCCATGACCAGTTCTAACTGTTGCTTCCTGACCTGCATACAGATTTCTCAAGAGGCAGATCAGGTGGTCTGGTATTCCCATCTCTTTCAGAATTTTCCATAGTTTGTTGTGATCCACACAGTCAAAGGCTTTGGCATAGTCAATAAAGCAGAAATAGATGTTTTTCTGGAACTCTCTTGCTTTTTCCATGATCCAGCGGATGTTGGCAATTTGATCTCTGGTTCCTCTGCCTTTTCTAAAACCAGCTTAGAAGGAATGATGCTGAAGCTGAAACTCCAGTATTTTGGCCACCTCATGCGAAGAGTTGACTCATTGGAGAAGACTCTGATGCTGGGAGGGATTGAGGGCAGGAGGAGAAGGGGACGACAGAGGATGAGATGGCTGGATGGCATCACTGACTCGATGGATGCGAGTCTGAGTGACCTCCGGGAGCTGGTGATGGACAGGGAGGCCTGGCGTGCTGCGGTTCATGGGGTCGCAAAGAGTTGGACACGACTGAGCTACTGATCTGATCTGATCTGATCTGATCTGACTCCTAAGAAGGAAAGTTATGACCAACCTAGATTGCATATTAAAAAGCAGAGCCATAACTTTGCCAACAAAGGTCCATCTAGTCAAGGCTATGGTTTTTCCAGTGGTTATGTATAAATATGAGAGTTGGACTGTGAAGAAAGCTGAGCACCAAAGAATTGATGCTTTTGAACTGTGGTGTTGGAAAAGACTCTTGCGAGTCCCTTGGACAGCAAGGAGATCTAACAAGTCCATTCTGAAGGAGATCAGCCCTGGGATTTCTTTGGAAGGAATGATGCTAAAGCTGAAACTCCAGTATTTTGGCCACCTCATGCAAAGAGTTGACTCATTGGAAAAGACTCTGATGCTGGGAGGGATTAGGGGAAGGAAGAGAAGGGGACAAAAAAGGATGAGACGGCTGGATGGCATCACCGACTCTATGGACGTGAGTTTGAGTGAACTCCAGGAGTCAGTGATGGACAGGGAGGCCTGACGTGCTGCAAAGCATGGGGTCACAAAGAGTCGGACACGACTGAGCAACTGAACTGAACTGAACAGAACTATAAACTGAATAATCTTGGCTAGCCACTTGAACTTTAAACATAGTAACCTAAACCCGACTGTGTTACATGTCCCTCCAAAACTCCTAGACACTATGTTAATATAATCCATATTTTTTTATTGGCATCTGCATCTGCATCTTCAGATCAGATCAGTCGCTCAGTCGTGTCCGACTCTTTGCGACCCCATGAACTGCAGCACGCCAGGCCTCCCTGTCCATCACCAACTCCCGGAGGTCACTCAGACTCACATCCATCGAGTCAGTGATGCCATCCAGCCATCTCATCCTCTGTCGTCCCCTTCTCCTCCTGCCCCCAATCCCTCCCAGCATCAGAGTCTTCTCCAATGAGTCAACTCTTCACATGATGTGGCCAAAATACGGGAGTTTCAGCTTTACCATCATTCCTTCCAAAGAAATCCCAGGGCTGATCTCCTTCAGAATGGACTGGTTGGATCTCCTTGCAGTCCAAGGGACTCTCAAGAGTCTTCTCCAACACCACAGTTCAAAAGCATCAATTCTTCAGCGCTAAGCCTTCTTCACAGTCCAGCTCTCACATCCATACATGACCACAGGAAAGACCATAGCCTTGACTAGACGGACCTTTGTTGGCAAAGTAATGTCTCTGCTTTTGAATATGCTATCTAGGTTGGTCATAACTTTCTTTCCAAGGAGTAAGCGTCTTTTAATTTCATGGCTGCAGTCACGTTCTGCAGTGATTTTGGAGCCCAGAAAAAGAAAGTCTGACACTGTTTCCACTGTTTCTCCATCTATTTCCCATGTAGTGATGGGACCAGATGCCATGATCTTCGTTTTCTGAATGTTGAGCTTTAAGCCAACCTTTTCACTCTCCACTTTCACTTTCATCAAGAGGCTTTTGAGTTCCTCTTCATTTTCTGCCATAAGGGTGGTGTCATCTGCATATCTGAGGTGATTGATATTTCTCCCAGCAATCTTGATTCCAACTTGTGTTTCTTCCAGTCCAGCATTTCTCATGATGTACTCTGCATATAAGTTAAATAAACATGGTGACAATATACAGCCTTGATGTACTCCTTTTCCTATTTGGAACCAGTCTGTTATTCCATGACCAGTTCTAACTGTTGCTTCCTGATCTGCATACAGATTTCTCAAGAGGCAGATCAGGTGGTCTGGTATTCCCATCTCTCTCAGAATTTTCCACAGTTTATTGTGATCCACACAGTCAAAGGCTTTGGCATAGTCAATAAAGCAGAAATAGATGTTTTTCTGGAACTCTCTTGCTTTTTCCATGATCCAGCAGATGTTGGCAATTTGATCTCTGGTTCCTCTGCCTTTTCTAAAACCAGCTTGAATATCAGGAAGTTCACGGTTCACATATTGCTGAAGCCTGGCTTGGAGAATTTTGAGCATTACTTTACTAGCGTGTGAGACGAGTGCAATTGTGCAGTAGTTTGAGCACTCCTTGGCATTGCCTGTCTTTGGGATTGGGATGAATACTGACCTTTTCCAGTCTTGTGGCCACTGCTGAGTTTTCCCAATTTGCTGGCATATTGAGTGCAGAACTTTCACAGTATCATCTTTCAGGATTTGGAATAGCTCCACTGGAATTCCATCACTTCCACTAGCTTTGTTCATAGTGATGCTTTCTAAGGCCCACTTGACTTCACATTCCAGGATGTCTGGCTCTAGGTCAGTGATCATACCATCATGATTATCTGGGTCGTGAAGCTCTTTTTTGTACAGTTCTTCTGTGTATTCTTGCCACCTCTTCTTAATATCTTCTGCTTCTGTTAGGTCCATACCATTTCTGTCCTTTATCGAGCTCGTTTTTGCATGAAATGTTCCTTTGGTATTTCTGATTTTCTTGAATAGATCCCTAGTCTTTCCCATTCTGTTGTTTTCCTCTATTTCTTTGCATTGATCGCTGAAGAAGGCTTTCTTATCTCTTCTTGCTATTCTTTGGAACTCTGCATTCAGATGTTTATATCTTTCCTTTTCTCCTTTGCTTTTCGCTTCTCTTCTTTTCACAGCTATTTGTAAGGCCTCCCCAGACAGCCATTTTGCTTTTTTGCATTTCTTTTCCATGGGGATGGTCTTGATCCCTGTCTCCTGTACAATGTCACGAACCTCATTCCATAGTTCATCAGGTTCATCTATCTATCAGATCTAGGCCCTTAAATCTATTTCTCACTTCCACTGTATAATCATAAGGGACTTGATTTAGGTCATACCTGAATGGTCTAGTGGTTTTCCCTACTTTCTTCAATTTTAGTCTCAATTTGGCAATAAGGAGTTCATGGTCCGAGCCACAGCCAGCTCCTGGTCTTGTTTTTGCTGATTGGATACAGCTTCTCCATCTTTGGCTGCAAAGAATAGAATCGATCTGATTTCGGTGTTGACCATCTGATGATGTCCATGTATAGAGTCTTCTCTTGTGTTGTTGGAAGAGGGTATTTGCTATGACCAGTGCATTTTCTTGGCAAAACTCTGTTAGTCTTTGCCCTGCTTCATTCCGTATTCCAAGGCCAAATTTGCCTGTTACTCCAGGTGTTTCTTGACTTCCTACTTTTGCATTCCAGTCCCCTATAATGAAAAGGACATCTTTTTTGGGTGTTAGTTCTAAAAGGTCTTGTAGGTCTTCATAGAACCATTCAACTTCAGCTTCTTCAGCGTTACTGGTTGGGGCATAGACTTAGATTACTGTGACATTGAATGGTTTGCCTTGGAAACGAACAGAGATCATTCTGTCGTTTTTGAGATTGCATCCAAGTACTGCATTTCGGACTCTTTTGTTGACCATGATGGCCACTCCATTTCTTCTGAGGGATTCCTGCCCACAGTAGTAGATATAATGGTCATCTGAGTTAAATTCACCCATTCCAGTCCATTTTAGTTCGCTCATTCCTAGATTGTCAACATTCACTCTTGCCATCTCTTGTTTGACCACTTTCAATTTGCCTTGATTCATAGACCTGACATTCCAGGTTCCTATGCAATATTGCTCTTTACAGCATCGGACTTTGCTTCTATCACCAGACACATCCACAGCTAGGTATTGTTTTGGCTTTGGCTCCATCCCTTCATTCTTTCTGGAGTTATTTCTCCACTGATCTCCAGTAGCATATTGGGCCCCTCCTGACCTGGGGAGTTTCTCTTTCAGTATCCTATCATTTTGCCTTTTCATACTGTTCATGGGGTTCTCAAGGCAAGAATACTGACGTGGTTTGCCATTCCCTTCTCCAGCGGACCACACCCTGTCAGATCTCTCCACCATGACCCGCCCATCCTGGGTTGCCCCACGGGCATGGCTTAACTTCATTGAGTTAGACAAGGATGTGGTCCTGGTGTGATTAGATTGACTAGTTTTCTGTGAGTATGGTTCAGTGTATTTGCCCTCTGATGCCCTCTTGCAAGACCTACCGTCTTACTTGGGTTTCTGTGCATCTTAGCCACCAAGAAAGAAATTAGGAAATTTCTATAGTATGACCACATCAATTTCTTCACATCAAAGGGGTTTCTAAAAACTGTGACCACAGAGTAGTTCCCTACTGAAAACTCTGGAATGAATCTCAGTAGAAAGTAGAGTAGACTTCCCCAAGGCACTTGGTATCAAGTATACTCCTATGGACAAGTTTTGTGTGAATGAGTAGGAGGGTCTCAGGTAGAAAAAATTGGGGAACAGTTGAATTAAAATCTGTCCTAATGATCACAATTAACATTAGCATACTAGACACTGTGAAATATTTTAGTAAAGAAAACTGTCTTGAATCTGTACAATTAGTGTTCCTTAGTTTTTTTTTCTTTAACCACAATATCTCATAATTTTCCATTACCATTAATGTCCTATAAAATATATCTCATTGAATGTTGAACTATAAAATGAAATGGATTACAAAGTTTTTCATAAGAGGTTTTCAACTTATCTACTACTGTATTTATTAATTAATCAGTTCAGAAAATATTTATTGAATAGCCACAGTATTATGTGCTAAGGATACAGTGGTGATCAACCAGGCATGGTTGATGTCTGTCATGCTCTCTTCAACTATTTACTTACAGTTTCCAAAAATTGCAACATTTTTTATTTCTCCAGGTCTTTGCACACACCATGCCTACTACCTGGAATGCTCATTTCATAAACTCTTCCTCATTCTTCAGCTACTTACACCCTAAATTATTGCTCCTTGACCATAGAAAGTATCTTATTTATTCTATGCTTAGCAGTATACCTGATACATATTTCTATTCAATAAATTATATTTTAACAAATAAAGATATTAAAATTTTTTTTTTATTTTGAGAAATTATATTTTAAATTAAGACATGTACTTTTTAATAGTTGCTTCAAGTATAAGAAGTCTAATAATTTATTACTTTAGGGAATTGCTTTTAAGTGTTTGTTTTTAATTTTATCTTCTGACTTCTTATTATACTTGTTTAGCATAAATTATCGGGGAAGGCAATGGCACCCCACCCCAGTACTTTTGCCTGGAAAATCCCATGGATGGAGGAGCCTGGTAGGCTCCAGTCCATGGGGTCGCTAAGAGTCGGACACGACTGAGCGACTTCACTTTCACTTTTCACTTTCATGCACTGGAGGAGGAAATGGCAACCCACTCCAGTGTTCTTGCCTGGAGAATCCCAGGGACGGGGGAGCCTGGTGTGCTTCCGTCTATGAGGTCACACAGAGTCGGACACGACTGAAGTGACTTAGCAGTAGCAGCAGCATAAATTATAGGTATACTTGTCATGTTTATAATTGTATATGAAGTATAATTTGCAAGAATTTTACATTTGTATTACAGGGAAACTGAAGTAAAATAGCAATTTAAAAAGTGAAGTTAAATTTTAGATGATCTAATCTCAGAAAACCACAAATATACTTGTAAAATTGCTTTGCCCTATCATTAACACACACTATATCACAAATGTTCATCTTTTAGTCTTTAATATAGTGTGCCTCCCTGGTGGCTCAAATGGTAAAGAATCAGCCTGCAATGCAGGAGATCTGGGTTCTATCCCTGGGTTGGGAAGATCCCTGGAGAAGGGAATGGCTACCCACTCAAGTATTCTTACCTGGAAAATTCCACAACAGATGAGCTACATCCATGGGGTCGCAAAAAGTCAGACACAACTGAGTGACTAATGCTTTCACACTTTCACTTTGATGCTTGATGAAGCTAATTGGAACCAGCATGATTAGTCAATGGGTTGAAAAGTTGGAGTGACAAACTGTTTTTTCAACACTAACAACCGTGAATATGCTAGTTTTTTATAGACGTTTATGCTAGGCCATTCAGGAATGACATACATCAAATCACTTATGATTATACAGTGGAGATAACAAATAGATTGAAGGGATTAGATCTGGCAAACTTAGTGCCTGAAGAACTATGGATGGAGGTTTGTAACACTGTACAGGAGGCAGAAACTAAAACCACCCCAAAGTAAAAGAAATGCAAGAAGGCAAAGTGGTTGTCTGAGGAGGATTTACAAATAGCTGAGAAAAGAAGAGAAGCAAAAGGCAAGTGAGAAAGGGAAAGATATACACTGATGCAGAGTTCCAGAGAGTAGCCAAAGAGAGATAAGAAAGTCTTCTTAAGTGAACAACGCGAAGAAACAGAATGGGAAAGACTAGAGATCTCTTCAAGAAAACTGGAGATACCAATGGAAAATTTCATGCAAGGATAGAGACAACAGAAGAGATTAAGAAAAAGAGGCAAGAATTCAAAGAACTATTCAAGAAAGGTCTAAAGACCCAGATAACCATGCTGGTGTGGTCACTCACCTCAAGTCAGACATCCTGGAGTGTGAAGTCAAGTGGGCCTTAGGCAGCATTACTATGAACAAAGATAATGGAGGTGATAGAATTCCAACTGAGCTATTTAAAATCCTAAAAATGATACTGTTAAAGTGCTGTATTTAATATGTCAGCTAATATGGGAAACAGCAGTGGCCACAGAACTGGGAAAGGTCAGCTTTCATTCTAATCCCAAAGAAGGGCAATGCCAAAGAATGTTCAAATCATTGTACAATTGCATTCATTTCACATGCTAGCAAGGTAATGCTCAAAATTCTTCAAGCTAGGCTTCAGCAGTACATGAACTGAGAACTTCCAGATGCACAAGTTGAATTTAGACAAGGCAGAGGAACCAGAGATCAAATTGACAACATTCATGGGATCATAGAGAAAATAAGGTGATTCCAGAAAAGCATCTACTTCTGCTTCATTGACTACACTTAAGCCTTTGACTGTGTGGATCACAACAAACTGTGGAAAATTCTTAAAAATATGGGAACACCAGACCACATTCCTGCCCCTGAGAAACCTGTATGTGAGTCAAGAAGCAACAGTTTGAAGCAGATATGGGACAAAGGACTGGTTCAAAACTGGCAAAGGAGTACAACAATGATGTATATTGTCATCCCACTTTTTAAATTCTATGCAGAAAAAATCATGTGAAATTCCAGGCTGGATGAATCACAAGCTGGAATCAAGACTGCCAGAGAAATATCAACAACCTCAGGTATGCACATGATACCACTTTTACGTAGAAAGTGAAGAGAAAGTAAAGAGCATCTTGATGAGGGTGAAAAGGAAGACTGAAAAATCTGGCTTAAAACTCAACATTCAAAAAACTAAGACCATGGTATACAGGCCCACCACTTCATGACAAATAGATGGGGAAAAAGTGGAAGCAGTGACACATTTTATTCTCTTGGGCTCAAAAATCACTGCAGACAGTGATGGCAGCCTTGAAAATAAAAGATGCTTGCTCCTTGGAAAGAAAGGAAAGAATTGATGCTTTTGAATTTTGGTGTTGAATAAGACTCTTGAGAGTCCCTTAGACTGTAAGGAGATCCAACCAGTCCATCCTAAAGGAAATCAGTCCTGAATATTCGTTGGAAGGACTGATGTTGAAGCTGAAACTCCAATACTTTGGCCACCTAACGTGAAGAACCGACTCATTTGAAGAGACTCTGATGCTGGGAAAGATTGAAGGCAGGAGGAGAAGGGGACGACAGAGGATGAGATGGTTGGATGGCATCACTGACTCAATGGACATGAGTTTGAGTAAATTCCAAGAGTCAGTGATGGACAGGGAGGCCTGGCAATGGGGTCACAAAGAGTTGGACACGGCTGAGCAATTGAACTGAGCTGACTGATATCTGTTGTGTTAGTTGTTCAGTCTTGTCTGACTCTCTGTAACCCCATGGACAGTAGCCTGCCAGACTCCTCTGTCTATGGGATTTTCCAGGCAAGAATACTGGAAAGGGTTACAATCTCCTTCTCCATGATACCTATTGTAGATATTCTATTATAGGAAACAAGATTTTTTATACCCACAACCACTACAAATATCAGTTCAAAATTGAAATGGAACAGCAATACAGCATTACTTCTATATGATTAGTTTTAAATTACACTTTGGACCCCCATTTCACCATGTGTGAGCAACAGTGCTTTCAGATAACTTGAGGTCTCCCCACTCTTTCTCTAATGTTACATTTACATTCAGAGCATTTCTGCAGCATGAGCATGGCAACATAGGAAAACTAGTGAAGAGGTGTATCTGATTCTTGAATGTCATAAAAAATGCACACAGCATCCCATGAGACACTCCTGTCTAGTCTTCATTCATCAACATACAAGCATCTCTGCAACTCTCTTCCACATCAAGCTCACAGAACTTCTTCAGATTCTGTTTACTTTCTCTCAGTGCATTCCTGCCCTCTTCAACTTTCTTCACTACTCTGGAGCAATAAGAAACACAAATGGCCTACCTAAGCACTTCTGTTAAACCACTAGGAAACTATTTCAACTATATACTGTACCCCCGTCTTCTAGATAAGGAGTATTATGAGATTTTGTTAGCTCCTTGCACTGCACCCAGAAATAAAGACTTTCTTGTCTGCCTGTGTCCAGCCCAATCTCAGATCTCAGTTCAGGGTTGAGGTAAACAGGGCACAGGGCTACTTCAGTGATCCACCAGCATTTAAGCTCTATCATGCCACTCAACATAAGAAAACTTTTCTAGTCTCCAGGCAGGGGAAATACTGGCTTTCATTGATAACATGTTTTTTCATGTATGCTGATTTTATCAAGAGCCTGAATTTCAGACAAGTCTTTGATTCTTTGATTTTTTTTTTTTTTTTTTTTGACTCACTGGAAAAGACTCTGATGCTGGGAGGGATTAGGGGCAGGAGGAGAAGGGGACGAAAGAGATGAGATGGCTGGATGGCATCACCGACTCGATGAACATGAGTTTGGGTGAACTCCAGGAGTTGGTGATGGACAGGGAAGCCTGGTGTGCTGCAATTCATGGGGTCACAAAGAGTCAGACATGACTGAGTGACTGCACTGAACTGAATAGAGAAAAATATTCAGAACAAACAAATGAGCCCAAACCTTGAGATTTGGGCACATATTAGAAGATAGGAAATGTGAGTAGTCACTTAACTGGGGTAAATGCCATCAAACACCAATAAAAATAGTTAACTAGAATAATTGGCAGGTAATTAAATGTTATATGTGAAACTAGGGAACAGTGTGATGTCCACAGAGACTGCAGAAACTGAGGGAGTCTGTACTCTTTTCCAAGTTTTATCTGTATGAGCACCATGGAGCAGTCACAAAGTAGATCAGAAGGATCCCAAAGAAGTCTCCATAATGGTTCAGAACAAGGTGGGGTAAACAGGAGCTATGCTGAAAGGATAAGAAATTCTATACAGATGGAACAAAAACCTTAGTTGGTGAGAAACAGGGCAGCAAGCATTGTCATCCTCATGACTATAGTGAAAAATCATTGCAGCTATAGGAAGGGACAGAGTGGTGAAAAAAAAAATCCAGTCTTAAATAACGTGCAATAGAACTAAGAAGTCCTTACCTCCAAGAACCAACAACAGAGTACCTGTCTAAGAAAGAAACTTAGTTTAAATATAAAGTACTCCCTATAACTAGCTAATAAGCTATGAAGTGAAGTGAAAGTCTCTCAGTCGTGTCCAACTCTTTGCCACCCCACGGACTACACAGTTAATGGAATTCTCTAGGCCTACATACTGGAGTGGGTAGCTTTTCCCTTCTCCAGGGGATCTTCCCAACCCAGGAATCAAACTGGGGTCTCCTGCATTGCAAGTGGATTCTTTACCAACTGAGCTATCAGGGAAGCCCATACCCAACAAGCTTTCAGTAACCACAAAAGAATCCTGGGAGAGGGAAAGGAGAAAAAGAAGACTAGGAAAAGAAGCCCTTTCTGAGGTACAAATAAAGAAACAACCTACAGCTTAAGGCCTAACATACTCTGCTTTTATAAATCTACCCTAAACACAAAGATGTCATTAAAGGATCTGAAGCCTGTGGTGCCACATGGGTAACCACAGATACAACATACCTCAAACACAGCCCCTTCTCTGATTAACTCAATTTTGCAAATCAAAGGCCTGAGAGAAAAATGATGCATCCCTTTCCAGGCATAAAACCTATTTACGTCAATCTCTATTATCCTACATTCAGCTTTTAACCAAAAAGAGAGATGCACAAGGCAAGAAAGAACATTCCCCAAAGACAAAGCAATCATCAGATTCAGGTACTAATATAACAGATTTTGAAATAACCTAAGATAATATGTTAAAGATTCTAATGAAAAAGGCTGACAAAATGTAAGATCAGATAGGAAATTTCACCAAAGAGTTTATGACTACAAGAAAGAATCAAAGAAAAAATATTTAAAATGAAAAGACAGATAACAAATATCTTTGATCAATTTAACAGTACACTCAACATGGCTCAGCTACAAGGCATCAAGAATCTGCCTGCAATGTGAGAGATCTGGGTTCAATCATTGGCTTGGGATGACCCCCTGGAGAAGGGAATGGCTACCCACTCCAGTATTCTGGCCTGGAGAATTCCAAGGACTGTATAGTCCATGGGGTCGCAAAGGGTCATACATGACTGAGCGTCTTTCATTTCACTTCACTTCAACATAGACGAAATAAAGAATCAGTGAATTTAAAATGTGATCAACAGAATTTATCCATACTGAAACACAAAAAGAAAAACAGGAGTGGAGGGAAAAGTCCAGAGCTAAGCATCCCAGAGGTGTGCAACAATGTTTAACTTACAAATAATAAGACTCTTAGAAGGAGAAGAAAGACTGGAGTGATAGTATAGGGAAAAAATATATATATATATTTGAAGAAATAATGTACTGGCATACTGCACTTAAACAAGGGTAATCTTCACTGCTAACACATTTCAATACTGTGAAACCTCTATTATAATGCACTAAAAAGGGCATATTACCTCTGTAGTATCCTTCTGAATAATGTATAACCCCAATCTAGTCATGAAAAAATATCAAACAAACCCAAATTGACAGATATTCTGCAATCTAAATTATAGTATAGTATTTGGATTATTTTTTTTAAAGAATACTCTTGCTTCCATATTGCCAATAGCCTAAATCGAGAAAGCAGCAAGAATAGAACCATAAAAAATCAAATAGGAGGCAGTTTCAGTAACTTACAAAAGAGATTATGATAACCTACACTAGAATGGGCAAAGTAGTCAGATTATGGATATATTTTAAAGGCAGAGCCATTGGAATTTCCAGACAAATTGGACATGGAACATGAGAGAACGGCAAATAAATCTCAAGGTTTTGACCTAGGCAACTAGAAAGACACAGCTGACTGAGACAAAGATAATTATAGATGCAAGAGATCTGGAGATGAAGATAAATTCTATTTTGAACACGTCAAAATAAAACACATTTACTATTTCTATTAGATGTCCAAGTACATGCCTCATCAGCAACTGGATTTACAATCCTGGGGGTTTTAGGGAGTCTGATCTAGAAATACAGTTTGGAGAGATATCAGTATACAGTATCTGAAAAATGCATCTGAATGTATTCATGGAGGGGGAAAGAGTGGATCAGGTATTGGCATGCTTTTCCTGAAAAAGGCCATAGAGTGAAAATTTTTTGGTGTTAAGCACCATCTGCTTTCTGTCACAACTAGTCAGTTATCTATACTGCTCAAAAGTAGCCACGAATAATATATAAACAAATGAGCATAGTTATGTTTCAAAACAACTTTATCAAAACAGGTACATGCTGGATTTAAGCCATGGGCCTTAGTTTGCCAATTGCTGGTATAGATAAACAAAAAAGAAGGATCAAGGACTGAGCCCTAGGACACACAAATTTAAGAGGTCAAGGAGGAAAAGAATAAGTACGTGGCACAGGAAATTGAAAAGAAGTAGCCAAGGAGATAAAAGAAAAAACAAGAAATAGTGGTGTTGTGAGCAAGAACAAAATAAATTATTTGAAGGAAGAATGATTGAAGTCTACCAAATGCAGCTAATGGTTCAAGTAAAATGAAGATTGAGAACTGTCAGCAATTTGAAGATTACAGGGATCTCAGCAAAAACAGTTTTGGTAAAGTTAGTAGGAGCAAAATCTGACTGACGTGGCTTAAGTACAGCCAAAGAGTAACGAAAATAAGAATATTAAAATTTTACTTGGAGTTTTGCTGCCAAAGCAAGAAAAGGTGAGGTCAAGAGTTTCTTGTAAAAATGGGACAAAACTAGAATATGTTTATGTTGCTAGAAATGACCCAATAAACAGAAAGAAGCTACAGAAGAAGGAGGAGAGAATTGCTGAAAACACATCCTTATCATTTGGGAAAATAATGAAATATAGCCTACAAATAGAGATGCTATCCTTAGATAAAAGTGGGACAGTTCATCCATAATAACAGGCAGTAGTAAAGAAATGGTGGCAGGTTAGTCCTGATTGTGGAGACTGTGAAAGTCACGCTCTGAAAGTTAATAGCTGAGAGTGCAGACTGTTGAAGAAGGTCTCGAGAGTTGAGGAAATAGAAAAGAATAGTTTAAAGAAGTGGGAAAGTGGATGGAAAAGTATGTTTGCAGGCAGTGTTAAAAGGTCATAAATTTCCAATGAAAGCAGTCACAGGCTCTTTTTTTCCCTATCTTGTTTATCTACAAAGGAGCAAACAAACCTAGTTAAAATTAACAAGTACTCAAATTTCACAAAAGTATATGGCATAAAGAAGAGTTAATACTTATCCTCAAACTATTTCAAAAAATTGAAGAGAATGGATCACTCCAAAATTCATTCTGTGAGGCCACCATTATCCTGATATTAATATCAAAACCAGACAAAGACACTATATAAAAAAAGAAAATGACAGGCCAATATCTATAAGGAATACGGAAATTCTCAACAAAATATCAGCAAATTGAATTCAACAACATATAAAAAGTATCATACACCATGATCAAGTAGGATTTATCCCAGGCCAGCAGGCAAGGATGGCTCAATACTCACAAATCAATGTAATACACAACATTAATAAAAGAAAGGAAAGATAAAAATTATATGATCCTCTCAATAGATACAGAAAAGCATTTGACAAAGTTTAACATTCAGTTCAGTTCAGTTCAGTAGCTCAGTCAGGTCCGACTCTTTGAGACCCCATGAATTGCAGCACACCAGGCCTCCCTGTCCATCACCAACTTCCAGAGTTTACTCAAACTCATATCTGACTTGGTGACATTCAGTTCAGTTCAGTTCAGTTCAGTTCAGTCGCTCAGTCGTGTCTGACTCTGTGACCCCATGAATCACAGCACGCCAGGCCTCCCTGTCCATCACCAACTCCCAGAGTTCACTCAGACTCATGTTCATCGAGTCAGTGATGGCATCCAGCCCTCTCATCCTCTGTTGTCTCCTTCTCCTCCTGCCCCAAATTAACCCATAAAAAAAACTCTCCTCAAAGTTGGAATTGAGGGACATATCTCAAAATACTGAAGGACATTTGTGACAAAACCCACAACTACTGATGATCCAGCAATTCTACTGCTGATTATATATCAAAAATTGATTAATTCAAAAGATACATGTACCCCAACATTCATAGCAGCATTATTTATAATAGCCAGGATATGGAAGCAGCCTAGGTACACATCCATCAACAGACAAATAGATGAAGATGTGGTGTGTGTGTGTGAGTATGCATATATATACACACACACACAATGAATATTTGTTACAAAAATGAAATTCTTCCATTTACAACAATGTGGATGAACCAAGAAGGTATTATGCTAAGTGAAATGTCAGACAGAGACAGACAAAATATTTTATCACATTTTTGTGAAATCTAAAAAATAAGATAAATATATATAACAAAACAGAAAGAGACTCACAGATACAGAGAACAAACTACTGGTTTCCAGTGGGAAGAGGGAAGGACGAAGGGTGAGGTAGAGGTATGGGATTGAGAGACACAAACTACTATGCCATAAAAGAAACAAGCAACAAGAATGTACTGTACAAAACAAGGAAATAGCCATTATTTTTAATAACATTAAATGGAGTATGATCTATAAAAATATCATTATGCTATACACCTGAAACTAGTATAATATTGTAAATCAACTAAACTTCAAGAAAAAAAAAGAGGTATATGGCAGACTAATAAAAAGACAAGATAAGTAACTATGTGCAGGAGAATGACTGTCATGAATGATGTCACTTTTCTTTTTATCAAAGAAAGTAACATTATGAAAGGATGAGAAACAGTGGAAGAGGTGACGGGATCAAAGGATTGTAGGTCCCAGCAAGGCTGAAATATTGTCAGATTTGGAGAATTAGATGAAGTAACCCAGAAAGAGATGAGGTACTGACCAGAGAGTAGGATGCATGAAATTGAGATTGTGTAGATATATAATTACAAGTAATGATAAGGTCACTGACTTTTTCCCAAGCTCAAGACCTTACTCCAGTACATCATATGTATTCATTCATTTCAGTTCAGTTACTCAGTAATGTCCAACTCTTTGACACCCATGAACTGCAGCACACCAGGCTTCCCTGTCCATCACCAACTCCTGGAGCTTACTCAAACTCATGTCCATCAAGTCAGTGATGCCATCCAACGATCTCATCCTTTGTTGCCCCCTTCTCCTTCTGCCTTCAATCTTTCCCAGCATCAGGATCTTTTCAAATGAGTCAGTTCTTCACATCAGGTGGCCAAAATATTGGAGTTTCAGCTTCAACATCAGTCCTTCAGATGAATATTCAGGACTGTTTTCCTTTAGAATGGACTGGTTGGATCTCCTTGTAGTCCAAAGGACTCTCAAGAGTCTTCTCCAACACCACAGTTCAAAAGCATCAATTCTTCCATGCTCAGGTTTCTTTATAGTCCAACTTTCACATCCATACATGACTACTGGAAAAATCATACCTTTGACTAGACAGACCTTTGTTGGCAAAGTAATGTCTCTACTTTTTTAATATACTGTCTAGGTTGGTCATAGCTTTTCTTCCAAGGAGCAAGCACTTTTAATTTCACTACAGTCAACATCTGCACTGATTCTGGAGTCCAGGAAAATAAAGTCTGTCACCAGTTCCATTGTTTCCCCATCTATTTGCCATGAAGTGATGGGGACCAGATGCCATGATCTTCATTTTTTGAATGTTGAGTTTTAAGTGAGCTTTTTCACTCTCCTCTTTCATTTTCATCAAGAAGCTCTTCAGTTCCTCTTAGCTTTCTGCCATAAAGGTGGTGTCATCTGCATATCTTAGGTTATTGATATTTCTCCCAGCAATCTTGATTTCAGCTTCACTTCATCCAGTCTGTCATTTTGCATGATGCAATCTGCCTTTAAGTTAGATATGCGAGGTGACAATATACAGCCTTGATGTACTCCTTTCCCAATTTTGAACCAGTCTGTTGTTCCATGCCCGATTCTAACTTTTGTATCTTGACCTGCATACAGATTTCTCAGAAGGCAGGTAAGGTGGTCTGGTATTTTCATCTCTTTAAGAATTTTTCAGTTTGTTGTGATCCACACAGTTAAAGGCTTTAATATAGTCAATGAAGCAGAAGTAGATATTTTTTCTGGAATTCTCTTGCTTTTTCAATAGTCCAACGGATGTTAGCAATTTGATCTCTGGTTCCTCTGCCTTTTCTAAATCCAGCTGGAACATCTGGAAGTTCTAGGTTCAGGACCAGAAATTCATGATTACATAACTTTTTAGTGTTTTCTAGATTTTCAATTATATTTTGCAGAAGTGAAATTCACCCATTTAAATGACACAAAATACTGATGACCTACTTTATATAAACAAGCATGATAAACTGCAATAATGAGTAAGGCAGTAATTATTGTCTTCTCTTCTCTGGGGCAATCCAGAGTCTTCTTCAGAGGCAGATCTTTACAGTTCCTCCTCTTTTAACCTTGCATAAGCAAGGACATTATTCTGGGGAATTTCTGGGTACCTCTAATCACTTTACAGCTTGTATAGGTGTCGGGAGCTCATTAGGCATTACTGACATACAGGAGTATCTTTGATCATTAAGGCTTCCTGATGTTATCAGAGATAAAGTGTTTATCATTTATAAACAATGATAGTAAATTCTTCAGCAACAGTACACTGGCTACTTAGTGATTTAATGAATCAGCTTACCTAAAAAGAAGAAATATATTTTAAAACTTAGAGGTAAACACAATATTCAATACAATAACTAAAGAAGTTAACTATGTATATTTATAAAATAATATTATATAATATATATATTATATATACATATATATAAATGTATCAATAAAACATATAGGGCTTCCCAGGTGGTGCTAATGGTAAAGATACCACTTGCTAATGCAGGAGACATAAGACACAAGTACAATCCCTAGGTCAGGAAGATCCCTTAGAGGAGGGCATGGCAAACCACTCTAGTATCCTTGCCTGGAAAATCCCATGGACAGAGAAGCCTGGCTGTCTACAGATAATAGGGTCAGAAAGATTTGGACACAACTGAAGCAACTGAACAACCACAACAACCTTCTTAGAATACACTGAAGTTTTTCTCTAAACCGACCAAACTTCAGAATAGTGTTTACATTTGAGTAAAGTGCCTGGGATTTAGTTGGAGCTTAGTGAGTAATAAATGAATAAGTGAACACAAAGTGATACTATCATCTCCTAGAAACCACTGACCATATCCAACCTTTTTTTTTTTCATTTTCCTTATGATATAAAATCGGTGTCAAGTCTTATTTTTTCCTTTCCCTGGGACTATACTTACACAAGTTATTCTCTCTCATAGTAGGTAACAGCCTTGCTTCATAAATACAATACTGACAGAACTGTACTATTTATAGCCTCTTGGCTTCAGAAGACATTTCCCCTCTCATTAATTTGTTTCCTTTTAGTCCCAAACCTCACCCTTTATATGATGATGTGTAACAGGGACAAATCTTCCCTGGCTTTGCTCATGCTCAGGAGGAAGCTGAGAGCCTGGAAAGCTACACTTCATATACCAAGATGATGCCAGCCAAGTCCTGGCAAGAGAATGATTGAACACTCTCAGATTAATTTCATGGTTATTTGTTCCATCCCAGAATCACATCAGGCACAGGCCTCCAAGTTGAAATTGTATCACTTTGTCCTTGCTGCCCAGGTTAGGGCAATGAAAAATGAGCATATTCCCCACCCTCTAATGATAAATAATGACTTTTCCCTTCACAGCTGAGATATATTTTACAGCATCATCAGAGAAGTCTAATTACCAAACAAAATGATAAGATATATCAGGATACAGGGAGCTTAGATTAAACTCACAAGAATAGGCATTTGCATCTTCGCCATCCTTCAGTGTCACTGCAGTAATAGAAAAGTGGCAACCGGAATGTGCATAAGAGCATTCCATTAAATATTATTTGAATTGTAAATAACTTAAAATTTTAAGCTACCCCAGTAAAAGTCTGTAAGAGAAAGATGCAAACATGTTTGGAGGACTGGCAAGCAGAGCTGGAGGGATAAATAATAGAGGGACTAATTTAACACTAATTTGGTAAAAAATAATGCAGCTGTGGGCCCACAAAGACAGGAAGCAAAACATTCATTTTTAGAAATTTGACAGGGAAAATGTGGCTTTCACAAATTTTGATCTGTTGTCATCCAGGTGGACTAACATGCTTTCTGCAATGGGGTCATTCTTGTAATCACTTCTTTTTTTTACACTAATAGTCTCTTAACCATAAGTGTGGCTTTCACCATCTAAAGGTTTTCCTGGTTGTGAGTTTTTTCTTTACTTTAGGTTTATATGGTTCATTGAACTAGGTACTGACTCAAGGCACTGGTTCTAAATTCTTGTTTATTGAGTTTGGCCTAGTCATTCCAGCATCAATAAATAAGACACAGCAATAAGTTTTTAGAGAGAATGGGGGAAAAAAATATTTAAAAAGAAGGTTGAAGACGTGCCATATAGAGTGGAATTTAACATTCACTGAATCAGAGTCCCTACCAAGAACCAGATACTATCTAAGTACTGAGGAGTTATATATAATCTTACTGTACCCAACAACTATTCTGCATGGTTGATAAGAAAAATTAAATAACTTACCAAAAGTCAGACAGTAGGAAAGAGGTAGTACTCAAATACAAACCTACACAAACTCTTGGCCTTATTATTCTCATTATATCACATAGTCTTATTTGTCACTGTGAAAGCCATTATAAATGATAATAAAAATTGCAGAAATTACAGGCAGACTCAAGTTGGATATTATATACCCAGTACCCCTTAAAATGCCTGGCAAATCAATGTCTGAAGGATGAAAGGAAGGAAAGAAGGGCAAGGGAAGAAGGGACAGTGGAAAAGAATCATCCTTCCACATTTTAGTAAGATCATTAAGCATAAATGGAGTAAAAGTGGTTCAGTCATGTCTGACTCTTTGCCACCCCATGGACAATACAGTCCATGGCATTCTCTAGGCCAGATACTGGAGTGGGTAGCCTTTCCCTTCTCCAGGGGATCTTCCGAACCCAGGGATCAAACCCAGGTCTCCCACATTGCAGGCAGATTCTGTACCAACTAAGCCACAAGGAAAGCCCCTTATATATTACATATGCGGCTGCTGCTGCTAAGTCGCTTCAGTCGTGTCCGACCCTGTGCGACCCCATAGACGGCAGCCAACCGGGCTCCCCCATCCCTGGGATTCTGCAGGGGCAAGAACCCTGGAGTGGGTTGCCATTTCCTTCTACAATATATGAAAGTGAGGAGGAGCTAAGATGGCGGACGAGTAAGACGGGGAGAATACTTTCTCCTCCACAAATCCATTAAAAGAACATTTGAATGCTGAATAAACTCGATAAAACAACTTCTGAATGCCAGCAGAGGACATCAGGCACTTAGAAAGACAGCTCATTGTCTTCAAAACGAGAAAACGAGCCCTGCGGTAACTCCTTTTGCGGAGAACTGGCGCGGACACCAGCATTTGCTATTGGCAAGTGGGGGCTGGGCTAGGAGGAGCGGCGAGGCCTGCATTGCTTTGAGAAAGGATTTGGCCTGGCTATCTCGGGCGCTATCTGAGCGAAATAACCAGACTGTCGGTTATCTACTACATCAAAAGCCAGCCCTAACTTAAGACACCACCAGGACTACCTACGGAACAAAGGGCTGCACAGAGTTGGCCGGCTGCAGGCCGTCCCACTCCCGTGACAGGCAGCCAGGGCCAGAGGCGGGCAATTATAGCCCTAGAGAGACACTGTCTAACGGAACTGTGAGTAGGTTTCTGTGCTGACTCACGCTTCTTGGGGCTCTGGATGGTCAACATCTGCCTGAGAAAGTGCGCTGTTTGTATACCCAGAAAACTGAGCGGCGGAGAGGCGATAAGTCGCAGCACCTGCGCTCACTGAACATTTCATCACCTGTGCTACTCGGATCTGGGAAGGGCATAAAACGCAGACTCAACCAAGTCTGTGCTTCTGAGGATCATCTGAGTGCCTGAACCTGGCCGGTTTAGATTTGAGTGTTCATCTCCGCCCCCCTGTAACAAGGCAGAGATCAGATATTGAAAAGACCTGTAAACCGCCTCAATAAAGAGAATTCAACCAACTACCAGAATATAATAAGGACACTCTAAACTTGGCAATTTTAACAAAATGAAGAGACAAAAGAATACCCAGCAGCTAAAGGAACAGAATAGATGCCCACCAAACCAAACCAAAGAGGAAGAGATAGGGAATCTACCTGATAAAGAATTCCGAATAATGATAGCGAAATTAATTCAAAATCTCGAAATCAAAATAGAATCACAGTTAAAGAGTCTGGAGACAAGGATTGAGAAGATGCAAGAAAGGTTTAACAAGGACCTAGAAGAAATAAAAAAGAGTCAACACATAATGAATAATGCAATAAATGAGATCCAAAACACCCTGGAGGCAACAAATAGTAGAATAACAGAGGCAGAAGATAGGATTAGTGAACTAGAAGATAGAATCCTAGAAATAAATGAATCAGACGAGAAAAAAGAAAAACGTATCAAAAGAAATGAGGACAATTTCAGAAACCTCCAGGATAACATCAAACGCTACAACATTCGAATCATAGGAGTTCCAGAAGAAGAAGATAAAAAGAAAGATCATGAGGCAATACTTGAGGAGATAATAGTTGAAAACTTCCCTAAAATGGAGAAGGAAATAACCACTCAAGTTCAAGAAATCCAGAGAGTCCCTAACAAGATAAACCCAAGGCGAAACACCCCAAGACACATATTAATCAAATTAACAAACATTAAATATAAAGAACAAATATTAAAAGCAGCAAGGGAAAAACATCAAATAACTCACAAGGGAATTCCCATAAGGATAACAGCTGATCTTTCAATAGAAACTCTCCAAGCCAGGAGGGAATGGCAAGACGTAATTAAAGTGATGAAGGAAAATAACTTACAGCCTAGATTATTGTATCCAGCAAGGATCTCATTCAAATATGAAGGAGAAATCAAAAGCTTCACAGATAAGCAAAAGTTGAGAGAATTTTGCACCACTAAACCATTTCTCCAACAAAAACTAAAGGACATTCTTTAGAGCAATACAATAATAGTGGGAGACTTTAATACCCCACTCATATAATCTGGCTGTAATAGACAAAGTAAAGAGGAAAACATATTTACTTATGAGCCTCAAAAAATTCAGTTCACTCAGGAGAGTTTAAAAAAAAAAAAAAAGACTTATTTGTTCACTCTGTGGAGGTTTATTGACTATTTTGTGGGTTTGGTATCACTTTGGGTAGTAGAGAGGAAGAGGTGACAAATGTGATCCTGTCCTAAATAATATATTGTGGTAAAGATTGACTTACCAATACAAAATACCAAGATGTGCCTAAAGATGAGGACACCCAAACTGGAATTTTTGTTTCCTGAACTTTTCATTTCGAGAGCAAACCTCCTAATATAAGATGAATTCACCATGATTTTTTTTAAGTGTTCTTTGTGATTAAAAACAGAAAGCCATTGGTTAAGAAATTACATATACTCCTCCCCACCATCACTCCCCTTCTTTCTTCCCATTTCCCTCCCACCCTCATTGATCCTTTCCTTTGTCCATTTTCCCCTGCAAAAAAAATAAATAAATAAATAAATAAATAAAATAAAATAAAAATATATGAAAGTGAAAAGTGAAAGTGAAGTCACTCAGTCGTGTCCGACTCTTAGCATCCCCATGGACTGCAGCCTACCAGGCTCCTCCATCCATGAAATTTTCCAGACAAGAGTACTGGAGTGGGGTGCCATTGCCTTCTCTGGTATATTACGTATAAATAAAGAAAATTTTTAAGAAGTAAAATACCTGTAAATATAAAATGAGCATGTGTGCCAAAAATTTTATTTAACACATCAAATGAGAGGACAAATAAGATGTTACAAGTGGCACAAAAGGGAACTGAAGGGACCACACATATGCAGACCATAAAGAAGACTGAAATGAATTTGCTTAACAGATGTAAAACATGCTAACGCCTACAGAGCAATAATGAACTGAATTTCCAGTGGGACACAATTTCCATTTCTGTGGACAAGAATCATTTACTATTTGCATTCAGTTCAGTTGCTCAGTTGTATAAGACTCTTTACAAAACCATGAACCGCAGCAAGCCAGGCTTCCCTGTCTATCACCAACTCCCGGAGCTTACTCAAACTCATGTCCATCAAGTCAGTGATGCCATCCAACCATCTCCTCTGTCATCCCCTCCTCCTCCCGCCTTCAAACACTCCCAGCATCGGCGTCTTTTCCAGTGAGTCTGTTTTTCACATTAGGTGGCCAAAGTATTGGAATTTCTGCTTCAGCATCAGCCCTTCAGATGAATATTCAGGACTGATTTCCTTTAGGATGGACTGGTTGGATCTCCTTGTTCAAGGGATTCTCAAGAGTCTTCTCCAACACAACTCAAAAGTGTCAATTCTTTGGTGCTCAGCTTCCTTTATGGTCCAACTCTCACATCCATACATGACTATTGGAAAAACCATAGGTTTGACTAGATGAACCTTTGTTGGCAAAGTAATGTCTCTGCTTTTTAATATGTTGTCTAGTTTGGTCATAACTTTTCTTCCAAGGAGCAAGTGTCTTTTAATTTCATGGCTACAGTCACAATCTGCAGTGATTTTGGAGCCCAAAAAAAATAAAGTCTGTCACTGTTTCCACTGATTGCCCATCTATTTGCCATGAAGTGATGGGCCTGGATGCCATGATTTTTGTTTTTTGAATGTTGAGTTTTAAGCCAGCTTTTTCACTTTTCTCTTTCACTTTCAAGAGGCTTTTTAGTTCTTCACTTTCTACCATAAGTGTGGTGTCATCTGCATATCTGAGGTTATTGATATTTCTCCCGGCAATCTTGATTCCAGCTTGTGCTTCATCCAGCCCAGCACTTCTCAAGATGTATTCTGCATATAAGTTAAATAAGCAGGATGACAATATACAGCCTTGATGTACTTCTTTCCCGATTTGGAACCAGTCTGTTGTCCCATGTCCAGTTCTAACTGTTGCTTCTTGACCTGCATACAGATTTCTCAGGAGGCAGGTCAGGTAGTCTGGTATTTCCATCTCTTAAAGAATTTTCCAGTTTGCTGTGATCCACACAGTCAAAGGCTTTGGCATAATCAATAAAGCAGACATTTTTCTGGAACTCTTGCTTTTTCTATGATCCAGTTTTAGAGTGGTACATTGTATCATTTGAAACTACTTAGCAGATGTTGGCAATTTGATCTCTGGTTCCTCTGCCTTTTCTAAATCCAGCTTGAACATCTGAAAGTTCAGGGTTCACGTACTGTTGAAGCCTGGCTTGGAGAATTTTGAGCATTACTTTGCTAGCATGTGAGATGAGTGCAATTGTGCGGCAGTTTGAACATTCTTTGGCCTTGACTTTCTTAGGGATTGGAGTGAAAACTGACCTTTTCCAGTCCTGTGGTCACTGCTGAGTTTTCCAAATTTGTTGGCATATTGAGTACAGCACTTTTACAGCATCATCTTTTAGGGTGAAGTAATTCAACTGGAAGTCCGTCACCTTTACTAGCTTTGTTCATAGTGGTGTTTCCTAAGGCCCACTTACTTTGCATTCCAGGATGTCTGGCTCTAGGTGAGTGATCACACCATCGTGATTATCTGGGTCATAAAGATCTTTTTTGTATAGTTCTTCTGTGTATTTTTGTCACCTCTTCTTAATATCTTCTGCTTCTGTAGGTCCATACCATTTCTGTCCTTTATTGTGCCCATCTTTGCATGAAATGTTCCCTTAGTATCTCTAATTTTCTTAGAGAGCGCTCTAGTGGTTTTTTGTGTGTTATGCAACACTAAAAGTTATAAAATAGCTTAAAGACAATGAAAGCATAGATAATTCAGAAGAATACACAAGATAGGAGACCCCAAAATCTTTTCTTCCCATTTTAGTCTTTCACAATTTTTGCTGACAAAGTATATATAATATATACATACATATACAAACACAGACATAAATCATTGGCTATATAACAAAAGTGTTTAATGCTAGTGTATAAATCCCTTCATAAGGGTAGAAGAGCTTCAATATACCACAAAATAGAATATTTTTCTAAAAATCTGAACTTGCAGAATTAAGCAGCAAAGAATTCTAATGCCAGAGCTTGAACCAGAAGTCTGCCAGCTGTCATTCCTGGACAGCCATTCTCTCATCTTGTGCATTTTACCACTGCCAAAGTGAGCTAATACAAATTTATGTATGCCTCCGGGTTTGCTAGTTGGAGTCTATCATCCTTAACTTGTTTGTTTTGTTAGATTTTTTTTTTTTTTTTTTTTTACCATATCTCTTTTCCTGCAGAGTTTATATGCTATACAGGTCTATATTTCTGAAACCAGAACTCAGAACAACGTTAGTCACAGAAATGTGTTTACAACTGACTTTTCAGGAATGTATGTCATCCATATGTTTAATTATAAGTGCATCATTACCTTAGAACCTGATGTTAATGTCTAAGATTTAGAACAAATGGATTCTTATAAGCCAGTTCATTGCCACTGGCTTATAAGTGGTTACCATATAATTTCCTTTGTGAGTGGTGTGTTAAACGTTAATCTCCTTATTCAGATATTTCCCATTCATCAGTGAATACTATATGTATTGTATATATAGACACTGTATGCGTTGGTTGTTGTTCAGTTGCTAAGCTGTGTCCAACTCTGCAACCCCATGGACTGTAGCACACCAGGCTTCCCTGTCCTTAACCATCTCCCAGAATTTGATCAAAGTCATGTCCATTGAGTTGATGATGCCATCCAACCATCTCATCCTCTGTCACCCCTTTCTCCTCCTGCCCTTAATCTTTCCAAGCATCACAGTTTTTTCCAATAAGCCGGCTCTTTGCATCAGGTGGCCAAAGTCTTGGGGTAGTACATTGTATCATTCAAAACTACTTAGCAATTTATTGTTTAACTATGATTAACAAACATCAGAAAAATATCTCCCCTGGGTTAGGGACATATTTGATAGAAAAGCTGGTTAGATCTGAATTGGCATTCACCTACTTAGCTTAATGTTTGTGCTATGATGGTCTAGACCTGCCTCCTACTTCAGATGTAGGAATAGTGTAGGTGGTAGAGTATCTCAGAATGGTGAAAAGAATGTCTGTTCATCTGCAGCTTACAACATAGTCTAGAAAGACACAAACCATGGCCAGTACTTGTCAGCACAATAATTAAAGTTATGTATGTAATTTAGGGGCTTTTATAGCAGCTGTTAGAGTGCTGCCCATCTAGGATTCTGCTTTGATGACTTTGAAAAGGCACTACCAAACTTTATGCCCGAAATCACATTAGACTATTGGCAGCATAAAGATTATTCTGTCCTAGAAAATAATAGGAGCACAATACAAAGATGCTCTTCTATTTCACCACAGTACTCTCCTCAATACAACAGAAGACTCTAGCTTTTGTTGTTGTTGTTGTTGTTGAAGTGTATCCAGATATTTGGGAGAAAGATACAAGACTATTTTAATTATTAATGGTAAATTAAAACAATGGTCCTTTGATAACTGAACACCTGAATGATAGGGAATAACAGCTACTGCAATATTATTTTTATTACCATATAATTTACATCAAGATATGTCCAAAAGGGATTTAAGATGACTCAAAGTCATTTGGCTAGCATTATATTGAATTAAAATATGACAGAGTCTTCTTTTAAAGAATCTGTTTGGAAGAGAGTCATAAACTAGGTAGGTAAAGTACCAAGGGAAGGCAGAGAAGGAAGAGATTACCTTCACACAGAGACAATCCTGGAATACTTCACACAATTAATCTGAACCTTGAAGGATGAATCCAAAGACAAAGAGGAAGAAAGGCTTTCCTGGATGTTTTCAAGTGAAGGATATATTGAGAAAATTAACAACTAGTTAGTTGTATCAAGAACCAAGGATATCTGATGGCACAATGCAGAGTTAGAATGCAAAGAGGATTGTAAAGCCCCATATCCAAAGAGCATGATTATAAAGGGCATTGAATTTCATGTTAGTTATTTTATAGCTAACCTACTGGTAAGAGAGAGACATCAAGAAAAGAAAAGCAGTAGAGTATCTATAAGTAACAGAAGTAACAGTATCTAGAAGTATGATAAATGATTTCAAGAAGGGAGAAGATAATAGTACCAAAGGCCACAGAGTGATCAAGATGGGGACTGTTGTATTATACTGCTCAACATCTAAAGCCCTCTCTTAATTTGAGGGAAAATTGTTCTTTATGTGAAAGGTAAAGGGCCATGTGTCCACCATAGAAGGTAAAGAGCAGTCAAGATTTCTTAAGATAAATGATTCAGGTTCAGATAACTGGATATTCCACTCAGGACTTCTGGTCTCAAGCGAGGATGCAAATGAATAGAGGGCTCAGAATGTACACTCACTGACTGTAGAAGAATCCAGCATTTCAGTGGCTGTGGAAGAGTCCAGTGTTCCCAAGCATTTAGCTGAAGTATGACTTGGCCTTGGAATCTGTTAGTTGTTTTTGCTTCTTCGTACATTGTAAAGAAGTTAGATTAAATAGAAAATGCATACAGCTCAATTAAGGAAGATGATAAAAGGTTAGAAGAGTTTAAGACCAAGAAGAGATAATTACTTGTGGAGAGTGTGAAGAAAACATTCATTCAACAATACTCAGATTGAAAAATCAACATGAACATATAATACACATCAAAAACATTTTAAAAATAATGCATCCATATTCTTCTTAAAGCCATTTCTTAGGAAAATCCATGAACAGAATATTGAGTCAATCCAGTGAAATCTTTTTTGTAGAAAGTTAAGATGGTATACTGTAAGCATAGATATTTCTTGTCATCAAACTTTCTAAAAGCTAGAACTAAAAAATGAATAGATTAATGAATGATACATAATATATCTGATAATGTTTTCTTCCACTCAAAATGTCTTCACTCTCATCATCTAGAAAACGACTATTCATTCTTCAAGAATCGGTACAAGTGTGATCTCTCTCTAGAGCCTTTCTCCATCCATAAAAGACAATATTCATCCTTCCTGTCTAGTGTTTTTGTGGCACTATGTTCAAGAAATAATTTCATACTTCTCATATGATAGATCATTACTAAGTCTACCTTCCATGACAGTGTGAACTCCCTGGAGAGAGAGATGCCACGCTATTTTTTTAATGGAACCCCCAAATCTACAACAGTACCCAACATATAATAGGAGCTCAACAAATGCCATTTGAGTGGGTTGGTGAGTATGTGAAACTTTACTGAATACCATTTATGCTAGTCAAGTAACTGATAGGATCTAACTAATTTAAGGCTATACCCTATGATAAGGATGTCAAACACAAATTCTCTGCAGTTTGTTAAAGAAGGACTCATTCTAGCCCAGTGGTTCTGTTCTCTGGAGATTTTGGAACTGCAATAGAGCATGTTCTGTTAGTTTATATTAAGGACACTAAAATGTTGTAGTTTAAGTAAGGAACATTACAAGTGACTCTAACATCTTGGGTAATAACTTTATATATCACATAAAAATAGCATATAGTCCCAAGTAGTGACTCCTGTTTTATATCATAAATAGGCTTCCATACACTAGCAGATTCTGGATTTCTGAAGAGGAGGACCTTTGAGCAGCACTGGTTGGACAAGTTTATTTGTCCAATGGGGTGAGCAGAGAATAGGTTCTAAGGGAGTCACTTGAAGTGACACCGACATTATGCTGCTGCTAAGTCACTTCATTCATGTTCGACTCTGTGTGACCCTGGAGATGGCAGCTCACCAGGCTCCCCCATCCCTGGTATTCTCCAGGCAAGAATACTGGAGTGGGTTGCCATTTCCTTCTCCAATGCATAAAAGTGAAAAGCGAAAGTGAAGTCGCTCAGTTGTGTCTGACCCTCAGCAACCCCATGGACTGCAGCCTTCCAGGCTCCTCCATCCATGGGATTTTCCAGGCAAGAGTACTGGAGTGGGGTGCCATTGTCTTTTCTGACACTGACATTATAGGAATACTGTTTTTATGACTACTGTATGTTTAATGAGGGATGGATTTGAGGAGACATTAAAAATTAGAGATATTATTCTTACAGCATTACCATCCCAATGGTAAAAAATTGTATTTCTTTGGGGGGGTCATAACTTCCAAAATTAAAATCTTGATTACACTGATATGCTAACGTGCATAAGGGCATTTCATCTCTGCAGATAAATATTAATTTTATCTTTAATCTTTTAGAACAAAATACTATGGAAAATTATAAAAAAATATTGACTAAATATGCTTTCCCTTCATTATTGAGAAATATAATAGAGGCCTGGGTTAGGAACATTTTTATGTGTATCAGTACCACCTTGTACTTCTTTATATCCTACTTGGAATTGCCTGTTTAGCTGTTAGCCTCTCCTACTAGATTGTAAACATCTATAGATAGAAATTATATCTTATTTATTTTTGCATGTTTCATGTCTAACACAATCAGTAGCATTTCATAATTTTTTGAGTGAGCAAACATATATAAAGTAGATGCCCTTCATCAAGTAAAAGAAGGTCAATATTGATTTTTGAAAGAATATGTGCATTATGTGAATCTTAATTTTGTTTTTCACTTGAAGGCTAAAATTAATTGTTATTTAACTCTATATTCTCATATTACTACTTCATTTTTTCACCCTATACAATTAATCACAGTTTCTGCCATTTCTGATCAAAATATGAAGAAATTAAAACATTTTTCCTTCTCTCTAGATCAAAATGATATATACTAACAGAAAAATAATTACAAATGGCATGGATTTGAAAAATATATGATTCATATTTGATTTCTAGTTTAGACAACACAAAATTTACAATCATAAAAGTCTATGTAGTTATCAAGAATAGGTGTTTTCAGGACTCAAATAACGATTTAAAGTCAAGATCAGAAACATCATCCTTTGAAATTATCATCAACAAGCATGAATACAAAGTAGAAGTGACTAGCCATCTGCCAAAGCAGCATATCTCATGAGGTTTTGATTCATCTATCCCTGACACAGTGACCCTCAGGAACTGATACTACAAAACTTTCTAAAATAGTATAGCATGGGCTACGACCACTGTAGACTATTCTGCCAGGTGCCCTTCTCATAGGAATTATAATAATGGAGCACCTCAGGCTTATATCTCACTCTCTTTTGAGATCAGTTACTCTAGTGGATTTCAAAGAGTGCAATCAGTCCACTGCTGAAATGGTAAGACATTTCTAAATCTATAAAGCTGAGGAATGCATTTAGGATGGCTGGTGACCCCATTGCCATTCAGATCTCTGCAAACTCAGTCTAAATCTTCCCACAAACCTCTCTTACTATCTTACCTTCAAAAGGCTACAAAGTCACTGGATTTCTGGGTGTGGAGGAAATTGTCCCCTGAGAAAATAGCTAAGGCCCTGCTGAGACAGATATGCTTTCTTGCACACCATCACCTCATTTGACAAGGTGACAAAGGAATTTATTTCCTCAACTAAATCTGCTGATTGCAAAATTTAATGTTAATGGAAACTGTACTTCTGAGAACAGAGCAACCAAAAATCATAATTGAATATTTCAGTAAACCCATGATGGTCATGAAGAAAATAAATAATTTCTTACATGTTAAACCCAGATCTCTCAGAGTACAAAATGTAGCTTGCTGTATTTCTTCAATATTTTTTGGATCTGTGGACAGATTGTGACTGACTCCAGTATGCAGCAAACTACATTTCATAATTTTATCCTGTGACTCATTCTCTCAACAAGATGGTTGCCTCCAGACAAATGAAATGGTTTTGAATTCAAGCAAACAGAAGCTTCACAGCTTCCAAGCAACACCACATTCTGCTGAGCATAAAGCAAACAAATTCCTTTTCTAGGAGTCCGCCAACGAACAGAGGCTGCCTTGAAGGGCATCCTTGGAGGCACTTGAGAAACTGCACAGCCATCTGTTCTGGATGATGCAGAAAAAATTACTGCATGCAAATAGAGGGTCACACTAGACAACTTTGAAGTTGGCTTCTAATCCTAAATCTGCTATAGAAGATTATGTAGATTACAATCAATGTAAGTGCCATTTAAAATTTCTCTTCTCCAAGATAAATATCTACATCAACTTAGAAGGAAATAAATTATACTTGTCAACCCAATTAAAAGGGGAAGTAATTTGAAAGACAATGCCTAAAACAAGATTCACTTAAGAAAGGAGATAACGAGAATGTTCCTGACATCCAAAGATCTATTTCCTAGGGAAGAAATGGCAATTCTCCTCAGGAAACACTGACATTGATGTTTCCTGCTCTTTAAAAATAACATAAATGTGTAGGAGTCTTTTTTCTTTATAAAACTAATGTTTTATTGTTAGATCTCCTTGGAGAAATATATATTTTTATGATTTTAACTGGCATCTGAATCTATTTTTGTGGCTTAGCAAGAGAAGCAACACTACCATCGTGTGGCAAAAGAGATTAAACTTATTTTTTAAAAAGGAAAAGTGCCAAAGATGAAATTGAAATGCCCAAATAGAAGTTCTAACCCAATGCATATTCATTCTTCTATCATTTGCATAGCATTTGTCTTTCATTTAAAAATCTGCAACTTATCCAATTTTTTGAAATTAAGGCAAAATTAATATGAAAAAGGAAACTGAATTAGAATGTCAACAGCAGCTTCCTGTTTCTTTACGCATTATCAGTAAAACAAAATATTTGAAGGCCCATATAAGTATCACTGACTTTACTGCAATAATACAGTCATATCAAACAAAGAGCTCTAGAAAGATAAGCAAAGAACAAAGCTTGAACTACCTTGGCAAAACATTGGAGAAGAGTTCCAAGGTCTCAGAGGAGTTAGCATATTATAACATATTTATTTTGTAATGTCAGAGAAACTACTAGCTGATTATGTTCCCCAGGAGAGCCCAGATGACACTCCCTTCACCAAAGCAATAAGGAGTGTCCCCAAAAGTAGGATGCCAGCGTCAGTGAGAAGCTCAGTGGTAGCTATTCTCTATAGACTAGGTTTGAGATTGTAAATATGCTGTTGAGTTTGGGAATGACACTCTACATGGTTAAGATTCAAGATGTCACTGTATTAGTAAATCATGTTAGTATATATAGTGTTGAGTCCTGCATCAGTCAGTCAGTTCAGTTCAGTCATTCAGTCGTGTCCAACTCTTTGCAATCCGATGAATCACAGCACACCAGGCCTCCCTGTCCATCACGAACTCCCAGAGTTCACTCAAACTCACGACCATCGAGTCGGTGATGTCATCTAGCCATCTCATCCTCTGTCATCCCCTTCTCCTCCTGCCCCCAATCCCTCCCAGCATCAGAGTCTTCTCCAATGAGTCAACTCTTCGCATGAGGTGGCCAAAGTACTGGAGTTTCAGCTTTAGCATCATTCCTTCCAAAGAACACTTGGGGCTGATCTCCTTCAGAATGGACTGGTTGGATCTCCTTGTAGTCCTGCATAGCTAGCATCAAAAGGTAGAGTGAAGTCTTCCACTAACACTATATAATTTCCTTAAGAAAATGGGCTTTCCAACCTACTGCACAGCCCAGGGAACTATATTCAAAATCCTGTGACAAATCATAATGGAAAAGAATATTAAAAAAAAAATGTGTGTATATATATCTATGCTGTAATGTGAATAAACTAAACTTAAATAAAACAATTTTTTTAAAACAAAAAATAACAAAATCTAACTAAAGCTAGATATATTAATATTGTCTTATATTTGAAGTACTTTGTATCAATTATACCCGTTGATCCTGGGGTTTCTGCGGTAGTTCAGTGGTAAAGAATCCACCTGCAATGCACAAGATGCAGGTTCAATCCCTGGGTTGGGAAGATCCCCTGGAGGAGGGTATGGCAACCTACTCCAGCATTCTTACCTGAAGATGTCCATGGACAGAAGAGCCTGGAGGGCTACAGTCCAAAGGGTTGCAGAGTCAGACATGACTGAAGTGACTGAGCAAGCACACATATATGCACACATTAGTTGATCCTAACAACAACACCAATATTATTAATTTCCTCATTTTATTATTGAGGAAACTAAGACCCAAAGATAAAAGTTCTCCTCTGATTAGTTCCCTGAGCCAGAAGGTGAGATCAGCTCACTTGTTTGTCAAGATTCTCATGACAAACTAAGGAAAAATTGACCCTTTTCTTCTGCAACTCTGCTAATAGTTGGCAACTAACTTCTTATGGTTCTTATTGCACTGTATTATAATCATGTACTTTCACCCTCACTTGGAAGTAGAATCTGTAAACTTGGTGCTATTCATTCAGAAAATATTATCAAACTTTATCTACTCAGAATGAATGCTCTGGAGTGGCATTTCAAGTACAGCCTTCCCTGCAGAACGGTTTTCAAAGTATGAATCCTGAGGCAGCAGCAGCATCACCTGGGAACACGTTATATATGTAAATATTGGGACCCTTTCAAGATTCTTTAAGTCAGATAAGCTGGGGATGGGGCCCAGAAATCTGGTTTAAAAAGCCCTCCAGGTGATTCCAATGCACCCTCAAGCTTGAGAGCCACTGCTGTCCAGATCACCAAAGTGGTTACAGCTATGTGCAGCCCCGAGCTGCCTGCAGAATGGAGGCTCTCATTTTGCCAGCTTCTAGGAGCATAAACAGCTGAGAGTTCTCAGTTGAGTCCTTTTCAGAGCACCACTCACAGAGAAAGAGTATCCCCTTACTCAAGGTCACATTTAAACAGCACCTCTTCCAGGAAGACTTCCTGAAAAAGGATGTTCTCCACATGTCTTGAGGGTCTCTGCTGTGAGCTCCCATAGCACTTATGGCACTTGGCAACAAAGAATTTTTAATGAATATTATGTCACAATATAGTTGTCTATTGAAGTGTGTTAATGATCTTCCTCTCTGGGCTGCAAGTTCCTTGAAGGCAGGGACACCACTTCCTTTATACACTACCGTTCAGTTCTCAGCACACTATCACACTGATGGTGTGTGATCAGTTGCTATGTCGTGTCTGACTCTTTTTGAAACCCTTTTTTCAATGGACTGAAGCCCACCAGGCTCCTCTGTTCATGGGACTTCCCAGGCAAGAATACTGGACCAGGTTGCCATTTCCATCTCCAGGAAATCTTTCCAACCCAGGGATTAAACCCATGCCCCTTACATTGGCAGGCTGATTCTTTACCACTCTGCCACCTGGGACATCTGAGTTTCCAAATGCTTTTAAACAACATGTGCAGATTCAAAGATTAGAAACTCAGCTTTGCACGATGTACCTAATTTGATCTAAAATATCATCAGCCAAGATATACATTATTTCTTTATTATTCTCATACTTTTCAGAGTTGTTGTTTTATTTTTATTGGAAGTTTCCTAAGATTTCTGAATTATCCTCATTCCTTCATAAAAATCCATGTTGCAGAATTTGGTTCGGACATAAGACCTGGTAGGTTATGCATGCTATGCTATGCTATGCTATGCTAAGTCACTTCAGTCATGTCCGACTCTGTGTGACCCCGTAGATGGCAGCCCACCAGGCTTCCCCGTCCCTGGGATTCTCCAGGCAAGAACACTGGAGTGGGTTGCCATTTCCTTCTCCAATGCATGAAAGTGAAAAGAGAAAGTCAAGTTGCTCAGTCATGTCTGACTCTTAGCGACCCCATGGACTGCAGCCTACCAGGCTCCTCCATCCATGGGATTTTCCAGGCAAGAGTACTGGAGTGGGGTGCCATTGCCTTCTCCAGGTTATGCATAAATAATTCAAAATTGCCATGCTCATTAGATTGAGGCTATTTCTAATGTGAAGACTTACTTATCACAAAATGAATTTTTAAATTTTCTGTCATTTCATTTTAACTTTTGAAATTTGGTATCTTTCCCAAAATGATGCATTCTTCTAATTTTGCATAGCTTTCAGTTCCTTGTTGTCCTATTGCTACAATTATCAATGAAAATACATATTGTATTTTTAATAACTGAATTTACTATTAGTGTTTTATCATTACCAGAAACATTTAGAGGACTTAGCTTTATAACACATAAGGATAACACTTTGGAATACCGTATTGAAGTTTCTTTACAAAATTGAGCCTTCAACCCATGAATACGGTATATCTTTTTATATATTTGAGTGAGTGAGTGTGAGTGAAGTCGCTCAGTCGTGTCCGACTCTTTGCAACCCCATGGACTGTAGCCCACCAGGCTCCTCCCTCCCTGGGATTCTCCAGGCAAGAGTACTGGAGTGGGTTGCCATTTCCTTCTCCATATTTAGTTCCTATTTAATAGTGTATTTCAATAAAGTATTCTGTTTTTCACCATAGTAATCTTAAACTTTCTGTTATATTCAAAAAGTATTGTGTTGGCTATTACAAATGATATCTTCTTAAACTACATTTTCTACCTTAGTTTTGATGGTGTATAAAATTAAAATTGACTTTGATATAAATATTATATATTACAGCCTCATTAATTTTAACACTTTATCTGTAGGTTCCTTTTGGTTTTTCAAGTAGATGATTACACTGGCTGAAAATAATTGTTTTCTATGTGTTCCAAGTGTTATTCTTTTAATTGACTTATTGAAAAGGATAGTAACTAGAAAACTATTGAATTAAAGAGATGGTAACAGGAATCTGAACCTTGTTTCTGATTTTTGAGGATATACTCTTAGAAATGATGTTTGATATCAATTTTTTTAATTTATCTTTAATTGGAGGGTAATTGTTTTACAAAGTTGTGTGAGTTTCTGCCATACACCAACATGAATCGGCCATAAATAAACATATGCCCCCTCCTCTTGAGTCTTCTGCCCGCTCTCCCCATCTCAGCCCTCTCGGTTGTCACAGAGCACCAGGCTGACCTCGCTGCATCATACAGCAGATTCCACTGGCTATTTATTTTACATATAGTAATGTATATGTTCATATTACTCTCTCAGTTCATTCCACCCTCTCTTTTCCTGACTATGTCCACAAGTCCATTCTCCATGTCTGCTGCCCTGCAAATAGGTTCATCAGTACCATTCTTCTAGATTCCATCAGATCAGATCAGATCAGTCGCTCAGTCGTGTACGACTCTTTGCGACCCCATGAACTGCAGCACGCCAGGCCTCCCTGTCCATCACCAACTCCCGGAGGTCACCCAGACTCACATCCAACGAGTCAGTGATGCCATCCAGCCATCTCATCCTCTGTCATCCCCTTCTCCTCCTGCTCCCAATCCCTTCCAGCATCAGAGTCTTCTCCAATGAGTCAACTCTTCGCATGAGGTGGCCAAAATACTGGAGTTTCAGCTTTAGCATCATTCCTTACAAAGAAATCCCAGGGCTGATCTCCTTCAGAATGGACTGGTTGGATCTCCTTGCAGTCCAAGGGACTCTCAAGAGTCTTCTCCAACACCACAGTTCAAAAGCATCAATTCTTCGGCGCTCAGCCTTCTTCACGGTCCAGCTCTCACATCCATACATGACCACAGGAAAGACCATAGCCTTGACTAGGCGAACCTTTGTTGGCAAAGTGATGTCTCTGCTTTTGAATATGCTATCTAGGTTGGTCATAACTTTCCTTCCAAGGAGTAAGCGTCTTTTAATTTCATGGCTGCAGTCACCATCCGCAGTGATTCTGGAGCCCAGAAAAACAAAGTCTGACACTGTTTCCACTGTTTCCCCATCTATTTCCCATGTAGTGATGGGACCAGATGCCATGATCTTCGTTTTCTGAATGTTGAGCTTTAAGCCAACCTTTTCACTCTCCACTTTCACTTTCATCAAGAGGCTTTTTAGTTCCTCTTCACTTTCTGCCATAACGGTGGTATCATCTGCATATCTGAGGTGATTGATATTTCTCCCGGCAATCTTGATTCCAGCTTGTGTTTCTTCCAGTCCAGCATTTCTCATGATGTACTCTGCATATAAGTTAAATAAACATGGTGACAATATACAGCCTTGACATACTCCTTTTCCTATTTGGAACCAGTCTGTTGTTCCATCACCAGTTCTGACTGTTGCTTCCTGACCTGCATACAGATTTCTCAAGAGGCAGATCAGGTGGTCTGGTATTCCCATCTCTCTCAGAATTTTCCATAGTTTATTGTGATCTACACAGTCAAAGGCTTTGGCATAGTCAATAAAGCAGAAATAGATGTTTTTCTGGAACTCTCTTGCTTTTTCCATGATCCAGCAGATGTTGGCAATTTGATCTCTGGTTCCTCTGCCTTTTCTAAATCCAGCTTGAACATCAGGAAGTTCATGGTTCACATATTGCTGAAGCCTGGCTTGGAGAATTTTGAACATTACTTTACTAGCATGTGAGATGAGTGCAATTGTGCGGTAGTTTGAGTACTCTTTGGCATTGCCTTTCTTTGGGATTGGGATGAAAATTGACCTTTTCCAATCTTGTGGCCACTGCTGAGTTTTCCAAATTTGCTGGCATATTGGGTGCAGCACTTTCACAGCATCATCTTTCAGGATTTGGAGTAGCTCCACTGGAATTCCATCACCTCCACTAGCTTTGTTCCTAGTGATGCTTTCTAAGGCCCACTTGACTTCACATTCCAGGATGTCTGGCTCTAGGTCAGTGATCACACCATCATGATTATCTGGGTCGTGAAACTCTTTTTTGTACAGTTATTCTGTGTATTTTTGTCACCTCTTCTTAATATCTTCTGCTTCCGTTAGGTCCATACCATTTCTGTTCTTTATCGAGCCCATCTTTGCATGAAATGTTCCTTTGGTATCTCTGATTTTCTTGAATAGATCCTTAGTCTTTCCCATTCTGTTGTTTTCCTCTATTTCTTTGCATTGATCGCTGAAGAAGGCTTTCTTATCTCTTCTTGCTGTTCTTTGGAACTCTGCATTCAGAATATGTGTTAATACATGATAATCGTTTTTCTCTAATTTCACTCTGTATAACAGGCTCTAGGCTCACTGGTCTCACTAGAACTGACTCAAATTCATTCCTTTTTATGGCTAACAGTCCGTGTGTACCACAACTTCTTTATCCATTCATTTGTCAATGGGCATCTAGGTTGCTTCCATGTTCAGGCTATTGTAAATAGTACTGTAATGAATACTGGTGGTACATGTCATTCTTAGTTATGTTTTTCTCAAGGTATATGCCCAGTTGTGTGATTTCTGGGTCATATGGTAGTTTTATTCCTAATTTTCAAAGAAATCTCCATACTGTTCTCCATAGTGGCTGATCAATTTACATTCCCGCCAACAGGGCAAGAGTGTTCCCTTTTCTCCACATCCTTTCAAACATTTATTGTTTGCAGATTATTTTGATGATGGTCATTCTGACCAATGTGAAGTGATACTTCATTGTAGTTTTGATTTTCATTTCTCTAATAATAAGCAATGTTGAGATTTGAATTTTTGTAGATGTTTTTATCAGCCTAGGAAGTTATCTTCTATAATCTGCTTTTTAAGAGTTTTCTAAATATCAAATTACTGTTACAGTATTAAATTATATACCTTGAAATGATTGCATCATTCTTGTCCCTTAAAGTATTAGAGTTGTTCAGTTCAGTTCAGTTGCTCAGTTATATCCAACTCTTTGCAACTCCATGGCCAGGCTTCCCTGTCCATCACCAACTCCTGGAACTTGCTCAAACTCATGCCCATCAAGTTGGTGATGCCATCCAACCATCTCATCTTCTGTCGTTTCCTTCTTCTCCTGCGTTCAATCTTGCCCAGCATCAGAGTCTTTTCAAATGAGTCAGTTCTTTGCATAAGGTGGCCAAAGTATTGGAGTTTCAGCTTCATCATCAGTCCTTCCAATAAATATTCAGGACTGATTTCCTTTAGGATGGACTGGTTTGATCTACTTGCAGTCCAAGGGACTCTTAAGAGTCTTCTCCAACACCACAGAATGAAAGCATAATTCGTCAGCACTCAACTTTCTTTATGGTCTAACTCTCACATCCATACATGACTACTTGAAAAATCACAGCTTTGATTGACTACATGGATGTTTGTCAGCAAAATAATGTCTTTTTAATATGTTGTCTATAATTAGAGTGTAACACATTGATTTTTTCTAAAATCTGAACCAATGCTTTATTCCCAGAATAAATCTAATTTCATAATAATGCATTAGCATTTAATGTATTATATTCACTAATATTTATGTGTTTCTGTGTGAAATAGGTCTATAATTATTTTTCTCATTTTGTTTTGTTATCAAGGCCTTATAAAAGGAGTTAGAAAGTATTAATATTTTCCAGTAGAATGGTATATTTGTCAGTTCTCTTGTAACTGTTTTCATGTATATTTAAAGAGATATTAGATGCATGCAAGTTTAGAATTTAATATTTTCATAATGATAAATTTTTATCAAGGCATATTGTTTATTTTTCCCTACTAAGACTGTCATAAACTCCATCTTGTCTGATATTTAAGGAGTAGCCAGTTTATATGAAAGCTTTTTGGTGTGGCATCAACATAGAATACATATGAAATTCCAAAGTAAAGAGTACTCAAGTCTAGATTTTCAAATGATGGAAATGACAACTGGTTCATGTATTTTAAAAATCATTTGCTCACAATAAAGGCCAAATATGTGAAAAGTAACCAATAGGTAGGATTTAACGAGGACAATTTTGAAGTTACTCATTTTACTGCTAAGAGTCAACCCTCCCACTATCACCATGGCAGAAGCAGAAAAACAATTTTCCACATATTTTTCACATTCCTAGTCCATTTTTTTCCATGATTATTTTTTCATGAATGTTTCCAAGGATTTCTGGCAGGATAGAAATAGCGACTCACTCTGGAACATTATTCATTATTTACATTAATGTATAATAAAAATAAAGGTATCCCCTCTCTGGGAGATACTGCAAGGTAATAAAGAGCTGCCTCCCTGTTCTCCCCAGAGAGATGTGTTTATAGTCCAGAGTAATAAAGGCAACTTCCAGCAAGGAGAATGGATAGATTTATCATCAGTCCCTTATAAGATTGAAGGTATTCTAAGACCAGTACTCCTCAGCTTTGACATAGATGCACAATGGGTACAGAATGCACCTAGATCTACTTTCAGATCACTTTCTGAGACTTAGTGGGGAAAGAGAAACTGATGTGAACGTGGAGCTCATGCTGCCTAATATGCTGTAAATAATAAACTCTAAATTTATGAGGATTTACTGTCTCCTGATCAGCCAAAACTACTGAAGACAAGCTGGCAAAAGCATCAATTCTTCGGTATTCAGCCTTCTTCACAGTCCAGCTCTCACATCCATATATGACCACAGGAAAAACCATAGCCTTAATCCTAAAATTGAAGTGGTCAAATTAGCATGGATGATTTTAATATATATTTAGGGAATGTATTTGAGGAAAACAAGAGCTAGACTATAGCTAAGGAGACTGGTTAGGAGACTATTACAGTAGTATAGAATTGTAATGAGTACAGCCTGCTGCTGCTGCTGCTAAGTCGCTTCAGTTGTGTCTGACTCTGTGCGACCCTATAGATGGCAGCCCATTAGACTCCTCTGTCCCTGGGATTCTCCAGGCAAGAACACTGGAGTGGGTTGCCATTGCCTTCTCTGACTTATGCTCCTACTTACCTCCAAAAAAGCTTTAATGATCAATCTATATTAGGATTCAAGGCCAAGGAGGGCAAAATGGTTTCATGATGAAACAGTATATAATTCAGATCAGATCAGATCAGATCAGTCGCTCAGTCGTGTCCGACTCTTTGCGACCCCATGAACCGCAGCACGCCAGGCCTCCCTGTCCATCACCAGCTCCCGGAGGTCACTCAGACTCGCATCCATCGAGTCAGTGATGCCATCCAGCCATCTCATCCTCTGTCGTCCCCTTCTCCTCCTGCCCTCAATCCCTCCCAGCATCAGAGTCTTCTCCAATGAGTCAACTCTTCGCATGAGGTGGCCAAAATACTGGAGTTTCAGCTTTAGCATCATTCCTTCTAAAGAAATTCCAGGATTGATCTCCTTCAGAATGGACTGGTTGGATCTTCTTGCAGTCCAAGGGACTCTCAAGAGTCTTCTCCAACACCACAGTTCAAAAGCATCAATTCTTCAGCTCTCAGCCTTCTTCACAGTCCAGCTCTCACATCCATACATGACCACAGGAAAGACCATAGCCTTGACTAGGCGAACCTTTGTTGGTAAAGTAATGTCTCTGCTTTTGAATATGCTATCTAGGTTGGTCATAACTTTCCTTCCAAGGAGCAAGCGTCTTTTAATTTCATGGCTGCAGTCACCATCTGCAGTGATTTTGGAGCCCAGAAAAACAAAGTCTGACACTGTTTCCACTGTTTCCCCATCTATTTCCCACGCAGTGATGGGACCAGATGCCATGATCTTCGTTTTCTGAATGTTGAGCTTTAAGCCAACCTTTTCACTCTCCACTTTCACTTTCATCAAGAGGCTTTTTAGCCCCTCTTCACTTTCTGCCATAAGGGTGGTGTCATCTGCATATCTGAGGTTATTGATATTTCTCCCGGCAATCTTGCTTACTGGTAAATGAGAATTTTTTGGTTTAGAGTTTATAACAATGGGATCTATGTGCATATATTTGGTGTTAGTATTACTTTAATACCAAGCAGAAAGGATGGTTTAATAGTAGATATAATAGGAAAAAAAGATGAGAAAATTGAGTCTTCACAGGAGAGAAATTAAATAAAACATTCCTTCTATAAACTAAACTTGTTTTCCAAAATGGTGTTACTCACAATGATGCATACCCTTTTATCAGGTGACACTTTTTTTAGTAAGAACAATATGAAACTTTAGTTCTAAATCTATGTATCATACTTCTTGATCCTCTTTACACCTTTTGAGATTCTCTAATATAAATGCATAACAGCAGTCCTGACATTTAGGTATCATCTACACAACACTGTAGGTAAGTCTTTCCATTTAATGTCTTTTCAACTTGTGCCCTATTTTGGAGGAGAAAGGACAGGAGAAGAAAAAAAGATACTACAAACCTACAACACTGAGAAGAACCAGTGTCTTGGTGGTAACATTTCCAAGTTGAAACAGCTACTTTATGTTAGCAAAAGTGAAAGTCACTCAGTCTTGACCCATTCATTGCAACCCTGTGGAATTCTCCAGGCCAGAATACTGGAGTGGGTAGCCGTTCCCATCTCCAGGGGATCTTCCTAACCCAGGGATCAAACCCAGGTGTCCCACATTGCAGGTGGATTCTCTACCAGCTGAGCCACCAGGGAAGCCCAACAATATTGGAGTGGGTAATCTATCCATTCTCCAGTGGATCTTCCTGGCCCAGGTATTGAATCAGGGTCTCCTGAATTGCAGGCAGACTCTTTACCAGCTGAGCTACCAGGGAAACCCTAGTAATGGTCTAAAAATATTTTTTTATTGTTGAATTTTCTTTAATTTATACATTTATTTTTCTACTTTTATATATTTTATATGTTCTATAAAGAGTACACTTCCATTTAAATATCAAGTTGGTACAAAAGTAACTGCAGACTTGTAATTGCTGAAGTTTGCCATTTGATATTAGAATACATTCTTTAAATGTGGTTACATTATATATCATTTTCATGTGCATTTTTCACTTTATGTTTTTTGTTAATGACTTACTATTTGCTGTTTCTTTTATATTTATTTTACACTGGGGAAATAATGTTAGACAAAAATAAAATTCAAGGGATTTTCTTATTCAAGTTCAAAATGGATCATAAAGCAGTGGAGACAGCTAGCAACATCAACAATGCATTCAGCTCAGGAATTGCTAACGAATGTACAGTGCAGTGGTGGTTCAAGAAATTTTGCAAAGGAGAAGACAGCCTTGATGGTGAGGAGAACAGTGGCTGGCCATCAGAAGTTAACAATGACAACTGAGGGGATCATCAAAGCTGATTCTCCCACAACTACAGGAGAAATTGCCAAAGAACTCAATGTCAACCATTCTACAGTCATTCAGCTTTTGAAGCAAACTAGAAAGACGAAAAAGCCTAAAAGTGGGTGCCTCATGAGCTGACCACAAATTGAAAAAATTGTTGCTTTGAAGCGTCTTCTCTTATTCTATACAACAATGAACAATTTCCCTATCAGATTGTGACATGTGATGAAAAGTCAACCAGTGACAACCAGCTCAGTGGCTGAATTGAGAAGAAGCTCTAAAAATTCCCAAAGCCAAACTTGCATCAAAAAAAGTCATGGTCATTGTTTGGTGGTCTGGTCTGCTGCCCATAGGATCCACTACAGTTTTCTGAATCCATGCTCAGCAAATCGATGCACTGAAAACTGCAACAGCTGCAGCTGACACTGATCAACAGAATGAGCCCAATTCTTCTCCATGACACTGCCCAACCATACATTGCACAACCAATGCTTCAAAAGTAAAATAAATTAGGCTATACAGTTTTGCTTCATCCACTATATTCACCTGACCTCTTATCAACCAACTACAACTTCTTCAAGCATCTCAACAATTTTTTGCAGGGAAAATTCTTCTACAATCAGCAAGGGGCAGAAAATGCTTTCCAAAAGTTCATGAAGCACAAATTTTTATGCTACAGAAATAAACAAACTTTTGTCTCATTGACAAAAATGTGTTGAATGTAATAGTTCCTATTTTGATTATTAAAGATGTGCTTGAGCGTAGGTAAAACGATTTGAAATTCATGGTCCAAAACCACAATTACTTTCGTACCAACTTAAATAACATTACAAGGCAGGTAATTTAAATCTACCTTATGGATCTGTGGAGAAGAAAAAGGTTGCCCGCTTCACTATCTGGCCTGGAGAATTCCATGGATTCTATAGTTCATGGGATCACAAAAAGTCAGACACGACTGAGCAACTTTCACTTTAACTATAAATCTATGAGTATATTTTTCCTTTCCTCTAAAATATGGATATTGATCACCGCTTTTTTCTTTTTGCCGTGGATGCTAAGAAATTCAGAACTAAACTTTGTTATCAATTTCTATTCCATCACGAATAGTTTTCTATACAGTGTTCTTCATTCCTTATTTATGTCTCCATTTCTTGGTCTTTTGTAAAATTTTTTGATCTCATTATATTTGCTTTTTATAAGATTCCTAAAATAAATTTAACACATATACAGAATAAAAGTAATCAGTAATATAAATGCTAAGATCAGATCAGATCAGTCACTCAGTCATGTCCGATTCTTTGTGACCCCATGAATCGCAGCACGCCAGGCCTCCCTGTCCATCACCAACTCCCGGAGTTCACTCAAACTCACATCCATCAAGTCAGTGATGCCATCCAGCCATCTCATCCTCTGTTGTCCCCTTATCCTCTTGCCCCCAATCCCACCCAGCATCAGAGTCTTCTCCAATGAGTCAACTCTTCGCATGAGGTGGCCAAAGTACTGGAGTTTCAGCTTTAGCATCAGTCCTTCCAAAGAAATCCCAGGGCTGATCTCCTTCAGAATGGACTGGTTGGATCTCCTTGCAGTCCAAGGGACTCTCAAGAGTCTTCTCCAACACCACAGTTCAAAAGCATCAATTCTTCGGCACTCAGCTTTCTTGACAGCCCAACTCTCACATCCATACATGAACACTGGAAAAACCATAACCTTGACTAGACGAACTTTTGTTGGCTAAGTAATGTCTCTGCTTTTGAATATGCTATCTAGGTTGGTCATAACTTTCCTTTCAAGGAGTAAGTGTCTTTTAATTTCATGGCTGCAGTCACCATCTGCAGTGATTTTGGAGCCCAGCAAAATAAAGTCTGACACTGCTTCCACTGTTTCCCCATCTATTTCCCATGAAGTGATAGGACCGGATGCCATGATCTTTGTTTTCTGAATGTTGAGCTTTAAGCCAACTTTTCACTCTCCACTTTCACCTTAATCAAGAGGCTTTTTAGTTCCTCTTCACTTTCTGTCACAAGTGTGGTGTCATCTGCATATCTGAGGTTATTGATATTTCTCCCGGCAATCTTGATTCCAGCTTGTGTTTTTTCCAGTTCAGCATTTCTCATGATGTACTCTGCATAGAAGTTAAATAAGCAGGGTGACAATATATAGCCTTGACGTACTCCTTTTCCTATTTGGAACCAGTCTGTTGTTCCATGTCCAGTTCTAACTGTTGCTTCCTGACCTGCATACAAATTTCTCAAGAAGCAGGCCAGGTGGTCTGGTATTCCCATCTCTTTCAGAATTTTCCACAGTTTACTGTGATCTACACAGTCAAAGGCTTTGGCATAGTCAATAAAGCAGAAATACATGTTTTTCTGGAACTCTCTTGCTTTTTCCATGATCCAGCAGATGTTGGCAATTTGATCTCTGATTCCTCTGCCTTTTCTAAAACCAGCTTGAACATCTGGAAGTTCACGGTTCACATATTGCTGAAGCCTGGCTTGGAGAATTTTGAGCATTCCTTTACTAGCGTGTGAGATGAGTACAATTGTGCGGTAGTTTGAGCATTCTTTGGCATTGCCTTTCTTTGGGATTGGAAAGAAAACTGACCTTTTCCAGTCCTGTGGCCACTGCTGAGTTTTCCAAATTTGCTGGCACATTGAGTGCAGCACTTTCACAGCATCATCTTCCAGGATTTGAAATAGCTCAACTGGAATTCCATCACCTTCACTAGCTTTGTTCATAGCAATGCTTGCTAAGGCCCACTTGACTTCACATTCCAGGATGTCTGGCTCTAGGTGAGTGATCACACCATCGTGATTATCTGGGTTGTGAAGATCATTTTTGTACAGTTTTTCTGTGTATTCCTGCCACCTCTTCTTAATATCTTCTCCTTCTGTTAAGTCCATACCATTTCTGTCCTTTATCGAGCCCATCTTTGCATGAAATGTTCCTTTGGTATCTCTGATTTTCTTGAAGAGATCTCTAGTCTTTCCCATTCTGTTGTTTTCCTTTATTTCTTTGCATTGATCGCTGAAGAAGGCTTTCTTATCTCTTCTTTCTATTCTCTGCATTCAGATGTTTATATCTTTCCTTTTCTCCTTTGCTTTTCGCTTCTCTTCTTTTCACAGCTATTTGTAAGGCCTCCCCAGACAGCCATTTTGCTTTTTTGCATTTCTTTTCCATGGGGATGGTCTTGATCCCTGGCTCCTGTACAATGTCACGAATCTCATTCCATAGTTCATCAGGCACTCTGTTTATCAGATCTAGGTCCTGAAATCCATTTCTCACTTCCACTGTATAATCATAAGGGATTTGATTTAGGTCATACCTGAATGGTCTAGTGGTTTTCCCTACTTTCTTAAATTTAAGTCTGAACTTGACAATAAGGAGTTCATGGTCTGAGCCACAGTCAGCTCCATGCTAGTCTCTATTTATATAACAGTACAGTCAAATTTAAATTTTGACAATGATTAAATTGTTCTATATTGTGGACATTGTCTAATATAGTAGCCACTAATCACAAGTACCTACTGAGCACTTCAAATGTGGCTGTGTAACTCAGGAATTGAATTTTTAATTGTACATTATTTTAATTAATTTAAATTTAAACAGCCATATATATCCACTGGCTACAACACTGGACCACATAGCTATAACTTACATTTATGTATTTCTTCCCATAAGATATAAATTTCAAGTGAAATATTATACATTTTAAATGCCTCAAGCACACCAAGACAAGTTCACAAAAGTTTAAATAAAAAGTAAGATAATATATCCTCTGCATTGAACAGAATAGTTATGTCTCCCCACCAAATTCACACGTTGAAATCCTAGCCTCCAACATGATGGCATTAGGAGAGAGGTGATTAGGTCAATAAGGCTGAGTACTCATAAATGGGATTAGTGACCTTATAAAAGAGACCTTAAAGAGCTCCCTTACCTCCATGGCTATATGAAAACAGCAAAAGGACAGCTGCCTATAAACATGGAAGCAGGCTCTTATGGAATAAGCAGATATACTGGAATGTGAAGTCATTGGGGCCTTAGGAAGCATCACTATGAACAAAGCTAGTGAAGGTGATGGAATTCCAGTTGAGCTATTTCAAATCCTGGAAGATGATGCTGTGAAAGTGCTGCACTCAATATGCCAGCAAATTTGGAAAACTCAGCAGTGGCCACAGGACTGGAAAAGGTCAGTTTTCTTTCCAATCCTAAAAAAGGGCAATGCCAAAGAATGCTCAAACTACCGCACAATTGCACTCATCTCACACGCTAGTAAAATAATGCTTAAAATTCTCCAAGCCAGGCTTCAGCAATATGTGAACTGTGAACTTCCAGATGTTCAAGCTGGTTTTAGAAAAGGCAGAGAAGCCAGAGATCAAATTGCCAACATCTGCTGGATCATGGAAAAAGCAAGAGAATTCCAGAAAAACATGTATTTCTGCTTTATTGACTATGCCAAAGCCTTTGACTGTATGCATCACAGTAAACTGTGGAAAATTCTGAAAAAGATGGAAATACCAGACCACCTGACCTGCCTCTTGAGAAATCTGTATGCAGGTCAGGAAGTCTGCATACAATTAGAACTGGACATGGAACAACAGACTGGTTCCAAATAGGAAAAGGAGTACATCAAGGCTGTATATTGTCACCCTGCTTATTTAACTTACATGCAGAGTACGTCATGAGAAACACTGGGCTGGAAGAAGCACAAGCTGGAATCAAGATTCCCAGGAGAAATATCAATAACCTCAGATATGTGGATGACAACACCCTTATGGCAGAAAGTGGTGAAGAACTAGAGCCTCTTGGTGAAAGTTAAAGAGGAGAGTGAAAAAGTTGGCTTAAAGCTCAATATTCAGAAAACTAAGACCATGGCATCTGGTCCCATCACTTCATGGCAAATAGATGGGGAAACAGTGAAAACAGTGGCTGACTCTGTTTTTCTGGGCTCCAAAATCACTACAGATGGTGACTGCAGCCATGAAATTAAAAGACACTTACTCCTTGGAAGGAAAGTTATGACCAACCTAGACAGCATACTAAAAAGCAGAGACATTACTTTTCCAACAAAGGTCCATCTAGTCAAGGCTATGGTTTTTTCAGTGGTCATGTATGGATGTGAGAGTTGGACTATAAAGAAAGCTGAGCACCAAAGAATTGATGCTTTTGAACTGTGGTGTTGGAGAAGACTCTTGAGAGTCCCTTGGACTGCAAGGAGATCCAACCAGTCCATCCTAAAGGAGATCAGTCCTGGGTGTTCATTGGAAGGACTGATGTTGAAGCTGAAACTCCAGTACTTTGGCCACCTGATGCAAAGAGCTGACTCATTTGAAAAAACCCTGATGCTGGGAAAGATTGAGGGCAGGAGGAGAAGGGGATGACAGAGGATGAGATGGTTGGATGGCATTACCAACCCGATGGACATGGTTTTGGGTGGACTCTGGGAGTTGGTGAGAGACAGGGAGGCCTGGCATGCTTAGTCCATAGGGTCACAAAGAGTCGGATACAAGTTAGCAACTGAACTGAACTGAGGCTCTTATGAGACATTGAATCTGCCAGTGCCATGTTCTTGGATTCCCCAGTCTCTAGAACTGTGAGAGATTCTTATTTCAGCCACCCAGCTTGTGGCAGTCTTTTACAGAAACCTGAACAAACTAAGACATTCTTGTTCTATAAAAGAATAAGAAACCATGAAACACTTTTTTGAATTTTTTTTACACCTAATGCAAATCAACAACAAAGGTCTGTCTAGTCAAAGCTATGGTTTTTCCAGTACTCATGTATGGATATGACAGTTAGACTATAAAGAAAGTTGAGCACCGACGAACTGACTCTTTTGAACTGTGGTGTCGGAAAAGACTCTTGAGAGTCCCTTGGACTGCAAGGAGATCCAACCAATCCATCCTAAAGGAAATCAGTCCTGAATATTCAATAGAAGGACTGATGTTAAAGCTGAAACTCCAATACTTTGGCTACCCGATGCAAAGAACCAACTCATTGGAAAAGACCCTGATGCTGGGAAAGATTGAAGGCAGGAGGAGAAGGGGACGATAGAGGATAAGATGGTTGTATGGCATCACCAACATGATGGACATGAGTTTGAGTAGGCTGCGGGAGTTGGTGATGGACAGGGAAGCCTGGCGTGCTGCAGTCCATGGGGTCGCAAAGAGTCGGACACGACTGAGCGACCGAACTGAACTGAACTGAACTGAATGCAAGTCAATACACCACCATGAGTTCTTCATCTGTAAAGTTCAGATATATTGTGATTGCCACTATATCTCACAAAGGTATGTTAAGAGTTGATAACAATATTTTATTACTATGTTGGAGACTTAGGAGAAGTTATATTCATAACACTTTTATTGTATTATGACCTCCCTTTTATGGTTTGAATAATGACTTAATTCTCATAATATTAAACAATTTAAATAAAACTTTGGAGATGGCTAAATTAAATGGTTTGATAGCATAATGTTTAGAGTTAAGCAATTGAATAGAACTGTAGGGAGCATCTGTAATCAAGCTAGATTTAAGGAACATCTGATGCAAATTTATGGATAATAGCCTTGATGATAAGCTAATTTGTGAAAAGTCGGTCCAGCTGTAAATTCATTAGAAAGAAAGAAAATGCTTTCCCTAAAAACATAAAGCAACACACAAGAGGCAATCTAGTAAAATATCCATTAGCTTAAGGGTATGTATAATTTCAATAGCAGTCTTAGCTCTGTCATTGACTAAGCAAGTTCATTTCAGTTCCTTCCTTTATACTCTAGTGCCTCAGAAAAATAGAGGGGAACAATAAAGGCACACTTGTCTTGCATATTTCATGAATATATTGTGATTATAAGTATATGGATATGGATGAGGAAACAAGGTATACATAATGTCTTAGGCAATATATTACTTCTGTTTATTAGGACAAGAACTTCACAACTTTTCAAACAACATATAGTGCAAAAGAACAATATGTTATCATTAAAGATAGTTATAAGCAGTCCAAACTTATTTGCACTTACTGACTCTTATAAGAAGCTGGAACATTCTTTTAACACCTGAGCAATTTCATTAAATGTTTTCAGAATGAATTTTTTAAAATGTTTACAAATCCATGTTGAGGTGTACAATATTCCTCACTCTGTTCTATGGAAGATCACAATGTAATATATCACAAAGAAGATAGGTTTTAGGCACTCAATAAACCTGAGTTTTAAACTAAACAAATAGTTTAAGTTACTCAGTAATATTACCTCGTTATGTCTGTTTCCTCATTTATAGAATGGGTATTATAAAACCTATCAGTATGTTTTATAAAATTAAGTGACAAAAAAAAAGAAAATTAAGTGAAAACATTTATTTAGCATCTGGGATAAGATAGATGCTTCTAGTCTTTATTTTCTGAAGTTATTTGTTCTTCCTTCCATCGCTGTGCATGTTTCACCCTCTTTCTACAATCCAATCTTAAGATTCAATCAGAAAAGGATGACTGAAAATTCACAGAGTTTGAAGAGAGAACATTAAATCACTTTCAAGCTCCTTTCTGGATTATAATCATAGGTTGGAAAACTACAGCTCAGACCAAACTCAGTCTTCAGCCTGTTTTACATAGCCCATGAGCTAAGAACAGGTTACAAAGAAGAAGGAAGAAGACAAGGAGCCAAAGAAGAAGAAGGGAGGAAAATGGAAAGGAGGAAGAGGAGAATATGTGACAGACTATATGTGGCCCCAAATACGTAAAATATTTTCTCTCTGGCCCTTAATGAAAAGCCATTTCCTTCTCCAGGGCATCTTCCTGACCCAGGGATTGAACCCAGATCTCCTGCCTTGTAGGTAGATTATTTACCACCTGGGTCACCAGGGAAGTCCTAAATGAAGACATTTGGCAGCTTATGGACTATATGTTGAAGTCTTTATGATTGAAGTCACCCTTTGATTTTGTAATACTGAGAATTCAGCAGAATTAGTTGTAAGGAAATAATAAAAAACGTAGACAGGCCAAGAGGAAAAGGAGGCAACAGAGGATTAGATGGTTGGATGGCATCACTGACTCAATGGACATGAGTTTGAGCAAACTCAGGGAGATAGTGAATGACACGGAAATCTGGCATGCTGCAATTCATGGAGTTGCAGAGGCAGACATGATTTAACAACTGACAAACAACAAAGATTTTGCTTGTTAACAATAAAGAAACAAAAGGAAGATTAAAGGTATAACAAATTTGTGATTGTTTTTAGATATTAGTAAAAATAATTGTTAGTTACATAGAATCTGAGTTAAAATTAAATTCATTTGAAATGTTGCTTAAACTTCCAGTTTTGCAACCAAAAAGGCTCATTGCATCATACATTATTTGAATATGACACTAGTGAAAGTTAAAAATTCTTAATTAAAATGCTTGAACATTAGTATTTACTGAGCTATTATTTCAGAGCTTTGTAGGAAACATAATTTATATCTTAAGAAAGCAACAAAACTCCAACATGGAAGTCAAACTCTCAACCACCTTTCACTTCAGCAGAAACTTAAATTTCTTGCCAAAGCCAATTTATTTTCTTATATCCAGGCATATTGAAATGAGCACAGGACTCAGTCAAAGTACAAAAGAATCAAACTATGGACAAAAAGTTTAATAAAAATTAGAAATGAAAGTCACTGATATTAGTGGCCTTCAATCTTGAATTCTGCTGTTCACAGTGATAATATGAACCCCTGTCCCAACTATCACAAGTTGGGACTCACAAGTGTGAGTCCACTCCAGCTCTGTTTGTTCCATATTATTCTATCAATTTGGCCAAAACTTACTGAAATTGACTCAATCAAATCTTTCTCCTCAAATTGGGTTTCTGATTCATTAATCAATTTCTGTTAACTCCTTGAGTTGTTGTGGAGTTAAGAAAGTGTCATTTCTTTATAGACTAGTGTTTCTACCCTCTCTATGATAACTTAGGACTCAAAGAACATTAATAAGTATCTCAAGCCATACGTATAGAGAAGCAGAAAAAAAAAATCATTAAACAAGGAAAAACTCAGAACATTCACAGAGCAAATCCAAGACAGACCATGCCATCATATATCCAGAAAGACTTTGTGTTATTGCCTTGTGTCCTGATGACTCTTGTGTTTCTGTTTCCCATTGCTCATAAGGCCCAGCTGACCCACCTGTTTGCCTGTTGTGTAATATTATGGACCCATAAGTAGCACAGAAAAATTAGCTCTATAGACCACTTCCTAGAGTTTCTAACTAGTAGGCCTAAGAGTTTGTATTTTTAAAACATTCATAAGTGATTCTGATATATGGAAAGGGAATCATACTTCAAGAATTACTACCCTAAACTCATACATACAATAGTCATGAGTTGCAGTGATGGGATGGGGTGGCTGAGTTACAGGATGGAGTGATTAATATATAGTTAAAGAAACTGGGGGAAAGGGACTATAGTCTTCAATTTGAGATGATTTCCCTATGATATGAATTGTCTAACCATCTCCTTATAGGCTAGGGTTTCTACCCTCTCTGTGATAATTTAGGACTCAAAGAATTATTAATAATTGTTTCAAGCAATGAATTCTACTGCCACAATACAGTCAGCCTTATGGAAGAAGCACCACTTCCAAGAACTATGGGTATGAGGGGAACAAGATGATGGTCCCTGTTATTCTCAACAACCTTCCATCATCTGTGCCACCTAAACTCAAAGATTCTAACAATGTCTCTCCCAGGGTGGAATACTTCCAAGGGAGTCCTTTCAGTCCAAAAGAATCAATTTGCATCACATCACCCTAGATTTTCAAAAACAAAGGTTCTGTTTGATATCCTGCAATGGCAAGAGGTTTCTAGAGGAGGAGGGGAAATCTCTCAATATAGAATGCAAGTAGTTATTACAGCTTTAGGTAACTGGGCTAGCCAGACAGCTCAGTGGTAAAGAATCTGCCTGCCAATGCAAGAGATGCAGGCTTGATCCACTGGAGGAGGAAATGGAAACCCATTCCAGTATCCTTGCCTGGAGAATCCCATGGAGAGAGGAGACTCTCAGACTATAGTTCATAGAGTTGCAGAGAGTCAGACACAACTGAGCATGCACACATGCCAGCATGCTTGTGTGCAGGTACTAGACTGGAAATACAAGAAATCTGTACAGAGCAGCTTCATTAAGTACAGGGTCTTGAAAGCATGTCCTCTAAGGTCATAAACAAGATAATCTTGTTTCTTTTTCATCAGAGAAGAAAAAGAAATAAGAGGAATACAAATGGAAAAGAAAGAAGTAAAACTGTCACTGTCTGCAGATGACAAGACACTACTCACAGAAAATCCTAAAGACTCCACCAGAAAATTACTATATCTCATCAATGAATTCAGTAAATTTGCAGGATACAAAATTAATATGTGGAAATCGCTGTATTTCTATATACTAACAACAAAGTATCAGAAAGGGAAATTAATCAACTTAAGGTTATTAAAACTGCTTTTGTCCTTCTGAATTCTTAGCATCTAGACCCTATAATGTTTGCTCTTCAGTAGCTAACCTGGATGAAATGGAAGCATAGCAAGATTACACACTTGCTATGCATGGACTCCTAGTACACAATTATCCTTTACCAGTGATGAAATGATTTCCCCGGTAATTTGTCTTATAAAGTCCATTCCGCATAGACACCTGAAATAGCCAATGAAAAGGTTGAATATGCAAGCTTTTTTTTTTTTTAACAATCTCTATAAATTCCTAGCAATATTTTGAACAGGGCTTCTTAAATGATTATATCATTTTTGCTCTTCTAAACATTGTTGAAATGCATTGGAATAGCACCAAATGATATTTTTTGTGTTTTTAAAAAAGATATATAGTGATTTGCTTATATCAAATGATAAAGCAAATGTAACTCAAGATGGTTCATGGTTGGTCTCCCAGGTAAATCTACTTTAGAAATCTAGTAGCACTGCCCAAATTTGTAAGGAATTATGAAACATGTAATTTAGTACTTTGCATCATATTTTATTCATATTTCTCTGATGGACTGAATTTAGATTTAAATTTTCTCTTGAGTTCTTTGCTTGGAAATAATTTTCAAAAAAGAAATTTTAAAAACTAGAAAAACAATCTGGCATTTTAAAGTGAGTATAAAACTCTTACAAAATCACTTAAGTGCCAAAAGGACCATTTTAATGTGATTTGGGAAAGAATGAACAAAAATAAATATATTTTTTGAACTGTGCCTTTTAATAACCCTAAGTAGATCTAAGATCATTTCACAGTCATTATATTGCAACAGAACTCTCTGTAGAAGTAAAGTTTTAAATTTATTCCCAAAGTTCTCATAAAGTAATAATTTGATAAATAGAAAGTGAAACCAAAGCATAAAGTATAGAAATCTATTCAATAAATACAATGGTAACAGAGGGACCAATTTAAGAACTTCGGGTGTTTTACAGTATAAAGATGACATTAGCAATTTCTTTGGGTGCTAATTTCCAGGACTGTGTTTTTTATCTGTTGTGTGGTAGAGTTTAGGATTATATTTTCTTTGTATTATGTTTGGCTTTTCATTCGTTCAACAAATATTTATTTTGCAGATACTATGTTAGACCCTGAAGATACAAAATCAAAACAGGAGAATAATGATCCCAGATCTCTGATACTGAAAAATTTTAGTTGAGTGTAACAGAGGTCCATAAAAGATTTTGTCCTGTTTTCTAGAAATTGTTACAAAGACTCAAAATTATATGCAAAACATGCAAAGTTCTTGCATTCTAAACTCAGCGGTTACTAGCAGTTGGGGCCAGACACATCTTCAAGGCTAAATGAGAGGCAAGAATCCAAGCATCTTTCCTTCTATATCTATTATCCATCATCTCTGATAGTCAAAATACATGAAGACGGGTGGTGATAAGCAGTGTCGAAGACAAAAGACTATTTTTTCCTTTCTCAACACAAGCCTATAGGAATGAATATCCTTCCAAAATCCACTGAAAATTGGGAGCTTTGAGAGAATTACTTATTCAATAGCAGGATTTCTACAAGAAAAGGAGAAAAATATTTTGTTCCCCAATTGTACACTGTGTAACCAGCAGATTCACTAATCTATCCCTGGATCACCATGGGGGGGGGGGGGGGGGGGGGGGGGGGCGAAGAACAGGGCTAAAAAACGAGGGAAAAGTGAAACTTCACCTACTGTTAAGGTGGAGTGAAGAGAATATTTTAGAAAGTTGCTGGGTTTGAGTTATCTTGGGAGAACTTCTCCCAAGAGAACTCTCAGCAGGGAAGTGCTGTGGGATAAGCTTAAAGTGAAAGAGGAGAGTGAAAAATTAGGCTTAAAACTCAACATTCATAAAACTAAGATCATGGCATCCAGTCCCATCACTTCATAGCAAATAGATGGGGAAACAGTGGAAACAGTGACGGACATTATTTTTTTCGGCTCCAAAATCACTGCAGATGGTGACTGCAGCCATGAAATTAAAAGACAGTTGTTCCTTGGAAGAAAAGCTATGACCAACCTAGACAGCATATTAAAAAGCAGAGACATTACTTTGCCAACAAAGGTCCATCTAGTCAAGGCTGTAGTCTTTCCAGTAGTCCAGTGGATGTGAGAGCTGGACTATAAAGAAAGCTGAGCACTGAAGAATTGATGCTTTTGAACTGTGGTGTTGGAGAAGACTCTTGAGAGTCCCTTGGACTGCAAGGAGATCAAACCAGTCAATCTTAAAGAAAATCAGTCCCAAATATTCATTGGAAGGACTGATGCTGAAGCTGATGCTCCAATACTTTGGCCACCTGATGTGAAGAGCTGACTCATTGGAAAAGACCCTGATTCTGGACAAGATTGAAGGCAGGAGGAGATAGAGGATAAGACGGTTGGATGGCATCACTGACTCAATGGACACGAGTTTGAGCAAGCTCCAGGAGTTGGTGATGGACAGGGAAGCCTCGCGTGTGGCAGTCCATGGGGTCGCAGAGAATTGGACACAACTGAGTGGCTTAACTGAACTAAAGGGTAAAGGATGTGGAAAATACCAAGTCAGAGCTATATCTCCCATATCAGGGAATCAGCAGGGAACCTGAACAGGACCCTCCTGAGCCCCATAACAGAAATTATCAACGTGAGCCAAACACCTCACCAATTAACAAGTAATTGAATGGCTTTCACCCCTAGTTCAATAAGGAGAAGTTTGCCTTTTCCCTCTCCTTCTCTCCACAAGAACCTAAAAGAGAAACTAGCACCTAGGAGGAGGCAGCAGATGGAGAAACTCTGTTCCAAGCTGCTGAAGATACAGATAAACCTAGCTCTCTTCTAAAGAAAAAAGGCTGAATTGAGTTTGAGATCAGTCTTAAAATATACAAGACTGTATGGTAAATGCAGAAATAAGACTGTTCTGGTAACTGAAAAGTACCTGGGATGTGAAACAGTCTAGTCACCATTATATTAAGCAAAGTGAATGACCTTACTCTCCCCAGAGTTTGGCCCAAGCCTTAAGTAAAGGTATCAGCAATAAAAATCGAATTAGCAGATGTTTTGTTAAAAGTTAGATATGGGACATAGGTAGGCCTGAATCCCAGAAAAGATATCTGAACTGAAGGCACAGAGCTGGAAGCTCTTAGCACTGAAAAATACTATGACCAACAAGTAATATTAACAAAAATACATTAAAAATAATAGCATTAACAATAATAATTAACATTTATTGACCTCTTACTACCTGCCAGGCACTATACTAAGAGTTATATAATTATAACTCTTAGAGTTATATAACTCTAGGAGTTATATAGTTATATAACTATAGGAGTTATATAATTAATCCTTAGAACATCCTAATGTACCTAGGGTATCACTTTCATACCTGTTTTACATAGAAGTAAAATGAAATTTTAAAGAATTTGAGCAGCTTTCCTTAGTTTCCCAGCTAGTAAACAACAGAACAAGTATCTAAACAAAATTAGCTCTGATTCCAGTGTTCACTTGTTTAACTGAATTCATTAAATACTTTCTGAACATTTTTAATTGTATGAAAGTAGATGTTATTACTTAGAGATACATGAAGTAAGAAGAAAGGGAAATTCTGAAAACACTTAAAGTAGAAAAACAAGACAATGAATAAAAATGAGAGGTTAATTTAAATATTTTGTAAGATGAGGACAGTGAGATGACTACAGAAATATAAAAGTTTTTTTCTTCCCAATCAGTGTTGAGAGCCAATTTAGGATGGAGAGTATGAATTTATAACAGCATAAGACTTTGTGGGGGTTGCTATGTCTTCACAGATAAAATGCTTGTTTTCTTTAAGAACTAACACTTCACCTACTAGCTCCATTCTCCATTCCTTGAGAGCAGCACAGAATAAAGTACATGAATACACTATTATATATGCATACCTATATGGAAAGGCTACAACCAGTGGATGATTATGCATGTCATTTTGAAAACAGAAGTTTATTTTGTGGATCACTTTCTTTTACCATCACCCACTTCATGGGTTACAGAATACTCTATAGTTTCAGTAAGATGAAGGAAACTGAACTAAGAAATGTTGAGGTTCCAGTTTTTTAAGCAATCTCCACACTGTTATACATAGTGGCTGTACTACTTTGCATTCCCACCAACAATGTAAGAGGATTCCCTTTTCTCCACACCCTCTCCGAGATTTATTGCTTGTAGACTTTTGGATCTCAGCCATTCTGACTGACGTGAAATGGTACCTCATAGTGGTTTTGATTTGCATTTCTCTGATAATGAGTGATGTTGAGCATCTTTTCATGTGTTTGTTAGCCATCTGTATGTCTTCTTTGGAGAAATGTCTGTTTAGTTCTTTGGCCCATTTTTTGATTGGGTCATTTATTTTTCTGGAATTGAGCTGTAGGAGTTGCTTGTATATTTTTGAGATTAGTTGTTTGTTTGTTTCTTCATTTGCTATTATTTTCTCCCATTCTGAAGGCTGTATTTTCACCTCGCTTATAATTTCCTTTGTTGTGCAGAAGCTTTTAAGTTTAATTAGGTCCCATTTGTTTATTTTTGCTTTTATTTCCAATATTCTGGGAGGTGAGTCATAGAGGATCCTGCTGTAATGTATGTTGGAGAGTGTTTTGCCTATGTTCTCCTCTAGGAGTTTTATAGTCTTTGGGAGAATGGCATTGAAACATGTATAATATCATATATGAAACGAGTCACCAGACCAGATTCGATGCACGATACTGGATGCTTGGGGCTGGTGCGCTGGGATGACCCAGAGGGATGGTATGGGGAGGGAGGAGGGAGGAGGGTTCAGGATGGGGAACACATGTATACCTGTGGTGGATTCATTTTGATATATGGCAAAACCAATACAATATTGTAAAGTTAAAAAATAAAATAAAACTTTAAAAAAATGTTGAGGTTCACTTCATACCTAATATCCAAAGCTACTGCATTCAGTAAACCTCATTTTATATAGTCATATCTCATTTAACTGGCACTGCTCAGGAATATGGTGTGCAATATAAACCAATTTTCCAGATACCTAAAACTTACCTACGATAGCATCAAATTGATACTATTTTAGAGAATCTGATAGAAGCCTTCTAAAATATATACTTCCAGTCCTTCTTATAGAAGGTATATAATATAAAATGTATCATTTTCTTGATGGTCTATAATCATTCTTATACAAATCAGTATTTGTGCTGCAAATATAGCAATATAGCAATGCCCTAAGGAGCTTATCCAGGTTGCTTTCCTCTAGACTAAGACCATTTCAAAGTTACCATCAGTTCAGTTCAGTCCTTTTGTTGTGTTTGACTTTTTGGGATACCATGGACTACGGCACACCAGGCATCCCTGTCCATCACCACCTCCCGGAGCTTGCTCAAACTCATGCGCATCAAGTTGGTGATCCCATCCAACCATCTCATACTCTGTTGTCCCCTTCTCCTCCTGCCCTCAATCTTTCCCAGCATCAGAGTCTTTTCCAATGTGTAAGGTGGCCAGAGTATTGGAACTTCAGCTTTAGCATCAGTCTTTCAGATGAATATTCACAACTGATTTCCTTTAGGATGGACTGGTTGGATCTCCTTAAGTCCAAGGGACTCTCAAGAGTCTTCTCCAATACTACAATTCAAAAGCATCAATTCTAGTGGGAGACTTTAATACCCCACTCACACCAATGCATAGATCAACTAAACAGAAAATTAACAAGGAAACACAAACTTTAAATGATACAATAGACCAGTTAGACCTAATTGATATCTATAGGACATTTCATCCCAAAACAATGAATTTCACCTTTTTCTCAAGCACACACGGAACTTTATCCAGGATAGATCACATCCTGGGACATAAATCTAGCCTTGGTAAGTTCAGAAAAATTGAAATCATTCCAAGCATCTTTTCTGACTATAATGCAGTAAGATTAGATCTCAATAACAGGAGAAAAACTATTAAAAATTCCAACATATGGAGGCTGGACAACACGCTCATGAATAACCAACAAATCACAGACGAAATCAAAATCTGCATAGAAACGAATGAAAATGAAAACACAACAGCCCAAAACCTGTGGGACACTGTAAAAGCAGTCCTAAGGGGAAACTTCATAGCAACACAGGCATACCTCAAGCAACAAGAAAAAACTCAAATAAATAACCAAACTCTACACATAAAGCAACTAGAAAAGGAAGAAATTAAGAATCCCAAGTATAGTAGAAGGAAAGAAATCTTAAAAATAAGGGCAGAAATAAATGCAAAAGAAACAAAAGAGACCATAGCAAAAATCAACAAAGCCAAAAGCTGGTTCTTTGAAAGGGTAAATAAAATTGACAAACCATTAGCCAGACTCATCAAGAAACAAAGGGAGAAAAATCAAATCAATAAAATTAGAAATGAAAATGGAGAGATCACAACAGACAACACAGAAATACAAAGGATCATAAGAGACTACTATCAGCAATTATATGCCAATAAAATGGACAACGTGGAAGAAATGGACAAATTCTTAGAAAAGTACAACTTTCCAAAACTGGATCAGGAAGAAATAGAAAATTTTAACAGACCTATCACATGCACGGAAATTGAAACTGTAATCAGAAATCTTCCAGCAAACAAAAGCCCAGGTCCAGACGGCTTCACAGCTGAATTCTACCAAAAATTTAGAGAAGAGCTAACACCTATCCTACTCAAACTGTTCCAGAAAATTGCAGAGGAAGGCAAACTTCCAAACTCATTCTATGAGGCCACCATCACCCTAATACCAAAACCTGACAAAGATGCCACAAAAAGAGAAAACTACAGGCCAATCTCACTGATGAACATAGATGCAAAAATCCTTAACAAAATTCTAGCAATCAGAATCCAACAACACATTAAAAAGATCATACACCATGACCAAGTGGACTTTATCCCAGGAAGGCAAGGAGTCTTCAATACCCTCAAATCAATCAATGTAATACACCACATTAACAAACTGAAGAATAAAAACCATATGATTATCTCAATAGATGCAGAGAAAGCCTTTGACAAAGTTCAACATCCATTTATGATAAAAACTCTCCAGAAAGCAGGAATAGAAGGAAAATACCTCAACATAATAAAAGCTATATATGACAAACACACAGCAAACATTATCCTCAATGGTGAAAAATTGAAAGCATTTCCTCTAAAGTCAGGAACAAGACAAGGGTGCCCACTTTCACCATTACTATTCTACATAGTTTTGGAAGTTTTGGCCACAGCAATCAGAGCAGAAAAAGAAATAAAAGGAATCCAAATTGGAAAAGAAAAAGTAAAACTCTCACTGTTTGCAGATGACATGATCCTCTACTTAGAAAACCCTAAAGATTGCACCAGAAAATTAATAGAACTAATCGATGAATATAGGAAAGTTGCAGGATATAAAATCAACACACAGAAATCCCTTGCATTCCTGTACACTAATAATGAGAAAATAGAAACAGAAATTAAGGAAACAATTCCATTCACCATTGCAATGAAAAGAATAAAATACTTAGGAATATATAAATCTAAAGAAACTAAAGACCTATATATAGAAAACTATAAAACACTGGTGAAAGAAATCAAAGAGGACACTAATAGATGGAGAAATATATCATGTTCATGGATTGGCAGAATCAATATAGTGAAAATGAGTATACTACCCAAAGCAATTTATAGATTCAATGCAATCCCTATCAAGCTACCAACAGTATTCTTCTCAGAGCTAGAACAAGTAATTTCTCAATTTGTATGGAAATACAAAAAAATCTCGAATAGTCAAAGCTATCTTGAGAAAGAAGAATGGAACTGGAGGTATCAACCTGCATGACTTCAGGCTCTACTACAAAGCCACAGTCATCAAGACAGTATGGTACTGGCACAAAGACAGAAATACATCAATGGAACAAAATAGAAAGCCCAGAGATAAATCCAGGCACCTATGGACACTTTATTTTGACAAAGGAGGCAAGAATATACAATGGATTAAAGACAATCTCATCGGAGGAGTCTGGTAGGCTGCAGTCCATGGGGTCGCTAAGAGTCGGACAGGACTGAGCGACTTCACTTTCACTTTTCGCTTTCATGCATTGGAGAAGGAAATGGCAACCCACTCCAGTGTTCTTGCCTGGAGAATCCCAGGGACAGGGGAGCCTGGTCAGCTTCCGTCTATGGGGTCGCACAGAGTCGGACACGACTGAAGCGACTTAGCAGCAAAGACAATCTCTTTAACAAGTGGTGCTGGGAAAACTGGTCAAACATTTGTAAAAGAATGAAACTAGAACACTTTCTAACACCATACACAAAAATAAACTCAAAATGGATTAAAGATCTAAATGTAAGACCAGAAACCATAAAAGTCCTAGAGGAAAACAGGCAAAACACTCTCTGACATACATCACAGGAGGATCCTCTATGACCCACCTCCAAGAATATTGGAAATAAAATAAAAAATAAACAAATGGGACCTAATTAAACTTAAAAGCTTCTGCACAACAAAGGAAACTATAAACAAGGTGAAAAGACAGCATTCAGAATGGGAGAAAATAATAGCAAATGAAGCAACTGACAAACAACTAATCTCGAAAGTATACAAGCAACTCCTACAGCTCAATTCCAGAAAAGTAAATGACCCAATCAAAAAATGGGCCAAAGACCTAGACATTTCTCCAAAGAAGACATACAGATGGCTAACAAACACATTAAAAGATGCTCAACATCACTCATTATCAGAGAAATGCAAATCAAAACCACCATGAAGTATCATTTCACGCCAGTCAGAATGGCTGCGATCCAAAAGTCCACAAGCAATAAATGCTAGAGAGGGTGTGGAGAAAAGGAAACCTTCTTACACTGTTGGTGGGAATGCAAACTAGTACAGCCACTATGGAGAACAGTATGGAGATTCCTCAAAAAACTGGGAATTGAACTGCCTTATGATCCAGCAATCCCATTTCTGGGCATACACACTGAGAAAACCAGAATTGAAAGAGACACGTGTACCCCAATGTTCGTAGCAGCACTGTTTACAGTAGCCAGGACTTGGAAGCAACCTAGATGTCCAATCGCAGATGAATGGATAAAGAAAGCAGTGGTACATATACACAATGGAGTATTACTCAGCCATTAAAAAGAATACATTTGAATCAGTTCTAAGGAGGTGGATGGAAATGGAGCCTATTATACAGAGTGAAGTAAGCCAGGAAGAAAAACACAAATACAGTATACTAACACATATATATGGAAGTTAAAAGATGGTAACAATAACCCTGTATGTGAGACAGCAAAAGAGACACTGATGTATAGAACAGTCTTTTGGACTCTGGGAGAGGGAGAGGGTGGGATGATTTGGGAGAACAGCATTCAGATCAGTCGCTCAGTCATGTCCGACTCTTTGCGACCCCATGAACTGCAGCACGCCAGGCCTCCCTATCCATCACCATCACCAGCCCTCGGAGGTCACTCAGACTCACATTCATCGAGTCAGTGATGCCATCCAGCCATCTCATCCTCTGTCGTCCCCTTCTCCTCCTGCCCCCAATCCCTCCCAGCATCAGAGTCTTCTCCAATGAGTCAACTCTTCGCATGAGGTGGCCAAAATACTGGAGTTTCAGCTTTAGCATCATTCCTTACAAAGAAATCCCAGGGCTGATCTCCTTCAGAATGGACCGGTTGGATCTTCTTGCAGTCCAAGGGACTCTCAAGAGTCTTCTCCAACACCACAGTTCAAAAGCATCAATTCTTCGGCGCCCAGCCTTCTTCACAGTCCAGCTCTCACATCCATACATGACCACAGGAAAGACCATAGCCTTGACTAGGCGAACCTTTGTTGGCAAAGTGATGTCTCTGCTTTTGAATATGCTATCTAGGTTGGTCATAACTTTCCTTCCAAGGAGTAAGCGTCTTTTAATTTCATGGCTGCAGTCACCATCTGCAGTGATTTTGGAGCCCCCAAAAATAATGTCTGTCACTGTTTCCACTGTTTCCCCATCTATTTTCCATGAAGTGATGGGCCTGAAAGCCATGATCTTAGTTTCCTGAATGCTGAGTTTTAAGCCAGTTTCTTCACTCTCCTCTTTCACTTTCATCAAGAGGCTCTTTAGTTCTTCACTTTCTGCCCTAAGGGTGGTACCATCTGCATATCTGAGGTTATTGATATTAGATGTTCTCCAGGCAATCTTGATTCCAGCTTGTGCTTCATCCAGTCCAGCATTTATCATGATGTACTCTGCATATAAGTTAAATAAGCAGGGTGACAATATACAGCCTTGAAGTAGTCCTTTCCCAATTTGGAACCAGTCTGTTGTTCCATGTCCAGTTCTAACTGTTGCTTCTTGACCTGCATACAGATTTCTCAAGAGGCAGGTCAGGTGGTCTGGTATTCCCATCTCTTTCAGAATTTTCCACAGTTTATTGTGATCCACACAGTCAAAGGCTTTGGCATAGTCAATAAAGCAGACATAGATGTTTTTCTGGAACTCTCTTGCTTTTTCAATGATCCAGCAGATGCTGGCAATTTGATCTTTGGTTTCTCTGCCTTTTCTAAGACCAGCTTGAACATGTCAAAGTTCACGGTTCACATACTGTTGAAGCCTGGCTTGGAGAATTTTGAGCATTACTTTGCTAGTGTGTGAGATGAGTGCAATTGTGCAGAAGTTTGAGCATTCTTTGGCCTTGCCTTCCTTTGGGATTGGAATGAAAACTGACCTTTTCCAGTTCTGTGGCCACTGCTGACTTTTCCATATTTGCTGGAATATTGAGTCTAGCACTTAACAGCATCATCTTTTAGGATTTGAAATAGTTCAACTGGAATTCCATCACCTCCACTAGCTTTGTTCGTAGTGATGCTTCCTAAGGCCCACTTGACTTTGCATTCCAGGATGTCTGACTCTAGGTGAGTGATCACACCATTGTGGTTATCTGGGTCATGAAGACCTTTTTTGTATAGTTCTTCTGTGTATTGTTGCTACCTCTTCTTAATATCTTTTCTGCTTCTGTTAGGTCCATACCATTTCAGTCCTTTATTGTGCCCACCTCTGCATGAAAGATGACATCAAAAACACAGACTAAAGAGTTGGACTTTTCCCAGCTCTGTGACCTTAGGCAAATTTCCTAACCTTTCCATGACTTAGTTTTCTCATTGGTAAAAATGAGTCATAAAAACACCTTCATTATGTGGTTACTGTGAAAGCCAGTATATTCAAAATGCTGAGAAGAGTGCCCGAATGTTAGTAAGCACTGAATAATTGATGATGATGGTGATGATGTTCTCATGTAATCCTCATAGCAATCCTAAAATTTAATAATTCCTTATTTTGGAGATGATGAAACTAAGATTTAGAGACCTTAATTAATTTGACAAAATAACATCACTAGTAAGGAAGTGCTTGCTCCAGGCACAAGGATATAACCACTAAAATCATCCATCCACTTTGTGCACACTCCCAACACATGCTGCTCGCATTATGGGTAGTGACCTGAGAGTTAGGCAGTGCACAACCCATACAGAAGCTCTACCCTCTAGACTAACTCTTTTCCATGCAACACTTTTTGGAGATTAAACAAAAGTATGAAGGCACCCAACACAATTTTTTGAACATAGCCTTTTAATAAATGTTTGTCACCTCAACATGCTCCAGTGTTTTTAGCCCTTTCAGCTGCATCCATTCTAGAACACTCTGAACCTAAACAGAAGTGAGATAACTTGCTAATTCAATCATTAATTCTAATTCACTTTCCAGCCTGAAAAATATATTCATCACCTTCAAGAATAAATTTATGGACTTTCTGACAGACATTTTATTCCAGGTATTTTAGGCAATTTCTGAAATGGTCCCCCAATGATCTCTACCTCTTCTCTTTGGCTAATCTTTTCCCTCGAGTATGGGCTCAACCTAGTGACTTGCTTCTTACAAACAGAACAGGACAACAGTGATAAATGTCACTTCCAAGATTAAATTACAAAAAAATCTGACTGCTATCTTGTTGGCACTCTTGTACTCTCACCTGCTTACTCTGATAAAGCCAGTTAACACTGGCATGCTGTGGGCTCCCTATGGAGAGGCCCTCCTTGTAAGAAAGTAAAGGTGGCCTCCAAGTTACAGCAGCAAAGAATATCTATACATGACTGGTGGAAAAACCATAGCTTTGACTAGATGGACTTTTGTCAGCAAAGTGATGTCTCTGCTTTTCAATACACTGCCTAGGTTTATCACAGCTATTTTTCCAAGGAGCAAGTGTCTTTTAACTTCATGGCTGCAGTCACTGTCCGCATTGATTTTGGAGCCCAAGAAAATGAAATCTAACACTGTTTCCACATTTATCGAATCTATTTGCCATGAAGTGATAGGACAGGATGCCATGATCTTAATTTTTTTAATGTTGAGTTTTAAGCCAGTGTTTTCACTCTCTTCTTTCACCTTCATCAAGATGCTCTTTAGTTTCTCTTTACGTTCTGCCATTAAAATGGTAACATCTGCGTATCTGAGGTTGTTGATATTTCTCCTGGCAATCTTGATTCCAGCTTGTAATTCATCCAACCTGACATTTCTCATGATGTACTCTATATACAAGTTAAATAAGCAGGCTAACAATATACAGCCTTGAAGTATTTCTTTCCCAATTTGGAACCAGTCCATTGTCCCATGTCCAGTTCTAACTGTTGCTTCTTGTGTTGCATCAGATTTCTCAGGAGGCAGGTAATATGGTCTGGTATTCCTATCTCATTAAGAATATTCCACAGTTTGCTGTTATCCACACAGGCAAAGATGTTATCATACTCAATGAAGGGAAAGTAAATGTTTTTTTGGAATTATATTATTTTTCTATGATCTAGCATATGTTGGCAACTTGATCTCTGATTCCTCTGCCTTTTCTAAATCCAGTTTGTACATCTTCAAGTTCTACTGAAGCCTAGCTTGAAAGATTTTGAGAATAATCTTGCTGGCATGTGAGATGAGTGCAATTGTACAGTAGTTTGAACATTCTTTGGCATTACCTTTCCTTGGAATTGGAATGAATTTGTTGCATAGCAATATAAAATTAATATAAATGTCTGACTAAAGTTGCCACATGGTTTTGTCATTATCTGGCTCCTTTTTTGCCTATCCTACTAGTCTGTGAGCTTCTTGAGAGCTAAAATTTTATCTTTTTCCTTTATTTTCCAAAAGCAAGAGCCTTGTTATCTAACTATTAAAATATCCAGAGCAAAGTCAAAAGACAACGATGAAGTAAAAACCCAAGAGAAGCAAAAATATTGGAAGGTAGGGGAGGGAGGGATGAAAATGAAGCTGTGATAAAAGACAGATTTCAGAGTTTCAAATCCTACAGACAAAAAAAATCATTATGATGATAATGTGTGAAATGTGACAGTACTCTGCTGAGCACATAAGTCATTCTTAACCAGCTCTTGAGTAATAGCTTGTCAGTGGTAATAACCACAAGGAAGAATTAGTGGTGAGCCAAGCTCCCTCCATTTTGAGAAAGCTAGAGCTAATGCTGACAAGTCAACATCTCTATAACATTTCCTGGCCTCATTAATGAGAACTAGCACAAGAATAGTACTCCCAGTTCCATTTCCAAGGCAAACATGACAAAAGGAATGGGGGACAAAACTTTGACATATCACTTACACTACTAATCAAAGGAAAAAGTTGTCTATATGAAGTCTCATGAGCAGAACTTTGAAAGGTTGAAAGGTCACTATTATATTAATGTACTTTACCTGCCCAAGTTGACCTGATCCTTGATGATAATTCATTTTTCCAAACTTCTAGAGACTAATTCAGAAATGTCAGTTTTTCTTTAATAACTACTCACTTTTAACTATTTCCTTAGTTTATTGTCCTAGTACTTTTGAACCTTTAACAGTCAGTAAAAATATCAGAATACACAGGATTCTATTTGTTACTTAAATAATGAAGGATACAATACACAAGAGACTAAATCCTATGGAAATAAAACAGATCAGAACAAAGGGGGTTTGGGTCCAAGTCTCAGATATTCAGTAACAAAATATGTCCTAGATAATACTTCACTTCTTTATGGCTTAGTTTTTTAGTCTAATTGGTATAACTGTTACAGAATTTTTGTCTGGATAATGTGGGATGATACATGTGAAAATCCTTTGAAAAGCTTAAATGAGTTGTCCAGTACAAATTATAACATAGGCACCAATCTGTACCTATAACCTCCTTCAAGAAAGAGCTCATTCACTTTCTTAAAGAAACTTTCTCTAACTCATCAGCAATCTCCCTGACTCTAGAATTATTCTGTACTTCTTGTGTGGTTTATTTTATCATGTGCTTATTTGCAATTATAATAATTTTCATTCAAGTTAAAGGTACAAAAATAGAAAAGATTTTATGGTATATATCAAAGTGAAGTTTCACCTTCCTGTTAGCACCAAGCCAAACTAAATGTGTGCCACCATAAAATTTGTTAACCTCTCCAATAACATGATTGAATGTTTTGCATCTGGGATATTCCACAATGCCATCCTCACCACCTACAACAACTACCCAACACTTTCAGAATCATATTTTTCAGGATGCACAATAGTATTATTTCCAGGAAGTTGACTTTGTTAATGGGGAATCAAAACCTCCTGGTTTTAGGAAAAATCCCTGCAAGAAACAAAGCCTCATGAAAAAATGAAATGGAAAAAAATGTCTCCACTCTGGTCCTTTGAAGCCCAGGTGTCTCTATTCAACTTTACCTAACACTTTATTAGAGCTGGGTCATGGTACAACCTTCTAAACACACAAGTCCACCCTGCCTAGATTTCCAGGCCAACTGAGAGTACATCATGCTGGACACTTTCCAATGCCATTCTCAGACACCCAGTGAGGTGGCAGGAGCTCTACCTTTTTCTACAAAACTCTTTTCCCTATATGTAGGCAGTCCCTCTATATCAGACACATGTAAAATGAACTAGAAGCATTCTGCAGCTTAAGCAAAGCTTAGCTGTTTGATACATCATCTCTACTCTTTCTTAGGGTTTACTCCCACTTGGTTGCCCCAGATTCACTTTCTCCTGTCTTTTGGTGACTGATGTGGTGGGAGGAAAGGTGAAGGGGAGACATGGACACATAGCCCACAGACTCCACAAGAAATCCTATCTCAATAGGAACATTGCAGAGATGCTAAATCACTAAGTTGTTAGCATTGCAGTCCCTCAGCTGTAATCAAAGTCTCCAATCTTTGATTTACTTCTTTGGCATAAAGGCATCTACCAGTGTTTTCCAAGTTACCCAGCCTTCCAATGTAGCACTCTTATCCCAGGGTACATCTGTCATTTTTTACTATTATTGCAGCTTCTACAGAGTATGTATTCAAGACTCCCCCAGACTGTGCTATATTTCATAAGGCAGGAAGCTATTCCTAGGGAAGACATCATATGCAAGATAAGCTTAAGTGTCTCTTATGTGCACCAATAGCACACTGTGCATGCCCTGATTAAAGCACCTATCATGGAATGGTATTGAAGTTATCCTTGTTTTTGAAAAGTGTAAACTCTTTGAAAGGCAGGTACTGAATCTTCACATACTCTTTGTAGAGCTATGCATTTTGAATTGAACTAAGTGAAAGTAATGTACTGAGAAGTTGTAAATCTCTGGGTCATCCTTGCTCTATTTTATACAATCAAAATATAAAATGCCCTTAAAACCTTGCAATGAAAATTTTAAGCAATTTTCAAACATAAAACATGCTCCAGGATATTGAATTTATAAATGTTAAAATCATTTCTTATTCTTCAATTTTTCCATCATTAAGATCTTCAAAAATGTGTACATTTCTTAAATCAATATATACTATGACTTTAATTCTTTGGCTTAACTCAGTGTTGCATTATTCAACTTCCATAATGAGAATTCTCTCACCAAAACAGAAAAACTAATTAATTCTTTCCATTTATAAAACAAATATGATAGTAATATAAAATTGGATTATAAAATATTCTGAGTGCTTTAATAAGCAGTGATTAGGAAGCAGAAATGTATCAAATTATCTATATTAATTATGATTTAAAGAGGCAATAAAGTCTTGAAACTAAGCAACTGAGTAATAACAGACTAGAAATTGCTTTAAATGAAAAGCTAGCTGTCTCATTTTTTAATCTTAGGCTATTAATCATAGGGTACTCTTACTTATTGTTTTATACTAATACAAGGTATCATAGTAATAAAAACAACAAAAATTCAGCTCTATATAGTGACTTGACTCAGTCCATAGCATTTAAAAATCAGAGACATTACTTTGCCAAAAAAGGTCCATCTAGTCAAAGCTGTGGTTTTTCCAGTAGTCACGTATGGATGTGAGAGTTGGACTATAAAGAAAGCTGAGAACCGAAGAATTGATGTTTTTGAACTGTGATGTTGGAGAAGACTCTTAAGATTCCCTTGGACTGAAAGGAGACCAAACCAGTCAATCCTAAAGGAAGTCAATCCTGAATATTCATTGGAAGGACTGATGCTGAAACTGATACTCCAATACTTTGGCCACCTGATGCAAAGAAATGACTCATTGGAAAAGACCATGATTCTGGGAAAGATTGAAGGTGGGAGGAGAAGGGGATGACAGACGATGACATGGTTTATGGCATCACCAACTTGATAGACATGAGTTTGAGTAAGCTCCGGGAGCTGGTGATGGACAGGGAAGTGCTGCAGTCCATGGGGTTGCAAAGAGTTGGATACAACTGAGCGACTGAACTGAACTGAAGCACTCCACTTAGTAGAAGCCTACATAGTTGTACGTTTTGTAATATCCAGGTTCTCTGTCAAAGTACCTTGGTCCCCATGTGCCATCACTCTCCCCTTTGTCTGGAGTTCACATGAAAATAACCTGGAAATAAATTATTTTGACCTCTCAAAGCCTTTCTGTCCATGAAGACAGAAATATTCATTGCCACCATTACCTTTAAGCCATGATCTTCCTCTCCTAAAGTCTTTGAATTCTATATTTTTCTTTCATTTTATTCAATCATTCATCTTTTCCAGCCAAACAAGATTATTTGCTTTTATTTTACTATGCTGTAGGAAAATATCAAGATACTAACTGGAAGAAATAAACTCAGAAATGAAACTTTCAGTGATAAGGGGAAAAAAGAAAGCAAAAGATACCTGAGAATAAGGTATCAGAGACATTAAATGAACATATACTATCCTTGAAAGCAGTGATTTTTCTGGAAAACTGAGGATAAACTAGGAAAGATTCTAACAAAAATGGGACTGACGTTTCACAAGAACATTTCTTAACCCTCATCATAAAGGATGAAAAAGAATGGAAGGGCTCTAGAAACAAAACTGCAAGACAAGCAAATAGATCCATGAATCCATTGTCAGCTGAGAAAACAGTAAACAAAAGCTGCTGACAGATTTCATCAAGAATTATTATAAAAAACTTGATTTAGGAGGCTGTACACATATAAAATTATTTATTAGTAACTGGTAATTATAAAATTTCTTTATGATAAATAACTGTTTTATTCATTTGTATCTGCTCATGATTATATATTAATAAGGTCGGTGTCATCAGTTAGCGTAGAAAAAAGTATGTAAACGTTTCTGGGCACTCATTCTTTAAGAGGTACAAAATAACATTGAATTAGAATCATAAAGCATCACTATTTACAAGCTACAGGTGTCAGGAGATCTCAGGCTAAGTTAGTCACAAGTCAAAGAGACTTTCAATCATCCCTTCACTTGGCTGATTTGTTTTTGGTCTTGAGTATTATCCTAGGCCTTCTTTGAGTTAGATGTCCTATACTCCTAAGCAATATACTTCTATCACAACACAAGTTAAACTTTATATTATTGGCTTCTATTTCTCACAAGATTTTAAATAAGTCTGACTCAAACTATGTTTTACTGACTAATTTAGCAACATCTAGCAAAGTCCCAGAACACAGTAAGCAGTCAATAAATATTTCCTGAAGCAATATATGAAAGCTTCAACAGGAATGATTACTTATGAAAGAGTCAAAAATATGTAGTCTAAAAAAAGTTTGTCATTTCCTGATAGGTACTCCTGGAGAATCTTAGAATTAATGTTAACACTAAGGCTATGATTAAATGCATCATGGTACCTAGAAAATGAATGCCTACTAAAAGTTTAGGATTTTAGGAAGCAGGCATCCAACCTAATTAATCTCATGATGATGACAAGGGAAGGTAGATAAACTAGACTCATTCTTGCCCAGCCTGATTCTCAGAGTCCAATAACTCATTTTACAGTGTTCATGACACCAAGTTTCCTGGTTTTAGAATTCATTGTAAGGACTAAATTTCAGTTAAGTCTAAAGTCTCTGATGCAGTTAAGATGGAACAATATTAAATGTTCACAAGCTTTAAAGTACCAGCTACAACACAATGCCCTTACAATTGCTTGTAACTGCAACTTCAGGTCAGTTCAGTTGCTCAGTCATGTCCACTCTTTGCAACCCCATGGACTGCAGCATGCCAGGCTTCCCTGTCCATCACCAACTCCCAGAGCTTGCTCAAACTCATGTCCATTGAGTCGGTGATGCCATCCAACCACCTCATCCTCTGTCGTCCGCTTCTCCTCCTGCCTTCAATCTTTCCCGGCATCATGATCTTTTCAAATGAGTCAGTTCTTCACGTCAGGTAGCCAAAGTATTGGAGTTTCACCTTCAATATCAGTACTTCCAATAAATATTCAGGACTGATTTCCTTTAGGATGGACTTGTTGGATCTCCCACAGTCCAAGGGACTCTCAAGAGACTTCAACACCACAGTTCAAAAGCATCAATTTGGCACTCAGCTTTCTTTACAATCCAACTCCCACATCCATACATGATCACTGGAAGAACCATAGCCTTGATAGACGGACCTTTGTTGGCAAAGTAATGTCGCTGTTGTCTAGGCTGGTCATAACATTTCTTCCAAGGAGTAAGTAAACTGCAACTTATATATATTTTATAAAGGAACAACCCAGAAATAAATTAGAGTTTTGGTAATTTTGATGCAAATAAATACTTTTCCCCATCTACACTTAATAGTTAACATATATCCTGAGTAGCAGTTTCTAGTTATAAATTCTTTCACCTAATAAAAAACCAAACAACGTTCTTTACTCCTATGTCCACTTACACAAGAATTTAATTTTAAATTTACTTTTAAGGTATAAGAATGAACCCAATATGTTAAGGAAAAAGGAAGCCATTATAGTAAAAAAGAAAATTTCATTTATTGCATCATAGATTTTTAAAGAACAAATGTTTTTGAAATGGTTGAGATTCTTTGATGTTATGTGGTTGATTTTATATGGTATAACATTTTGATTGTTTCTTCAGACATACGTAGGCTTTTGTTTCATTTTGAGTGAAACACGTTAATGAATATCTTACAACCTATTCAGAACAAAGAGACACATAAAACAATTTTTTTTGAAAATTAGTAACATACTAAACCTGTAGCAAATACTTTGTGAAGTAAACAATAATGTGAAGAATATTATTTCTTTCATGATAACAAAGGAAAATCAGTTTAATATCTAGAAGATTTTTACAAGAGAGATATTAAACTTCCCCTAATAAAAGAAAGCAGATTATTTCCAAGATATATTTCATTGAAAAATTCCTAAACTGAGAAGCTATGATAACCTCTCAACCACAATTAACCAACCAATTATTTATTAATAATTCACTATTGCACCAAATATAGCTATAAAATCTGAACAGAATGAATAGGGCAGAGCTACTTGAGGACTCAGAACTAAAGTATAGCACACAGAGTGGGAAAGAAAAACTAGAAATCAGAGTACCACTAAACTGACACTGAGACAGCAAAAGAGACACAGATGTATAGAACAGTCTTTTGGACTTTGTGGGAGAGGGAGAGGGTGGGATGATTTGGGAGAATGGCATTGAAACATGCATGATATCATATATGAAATGAGTCGCCAGTCCAGATTCAATGCATGATACTGGATGCTTGGGGCTGGTGCACTGGGACGACCCAGAGGGATGGTATGGGGAGACAGGAGAGAGGAGGGTTCAGGATGGGGAACACATGTATACCTGTGGCGGATTCATTTTGATATATGGCAAAACCAACATAATATTGTAAAGTTAAAAAATAAAATTAAAAAAAATAAACTGACACTGAATTTTAACTTTCATTTTACTCTGGCAACCCCTGGCCTTAGCCCAAAATCTAGAAATAGAATTTGGTCAAGAACAGACAAGTGCGAAGAGAATTTCTGCAATTCTGGCTCAAGGAACAGGAAAGGTGTGCCCTAACACTCAGACAGAGAGCAAGAGCCCTATTTTTCTTCCTTTTTCTCCATTCTCTAATGCACTAGCCCCCGTGGGGCTAGGTTCCAATGGTGGCTCAGAGACCATGGCAAAGGTGGGAGTGAAAGGTATGGGAGTCTAAAATTCTAAGTGAGGGGAACTTTCCTTTCCTGTAGATGATCTGTCATCCAAAGAGGGTAAAGCAATTCGTTCCCATCCTTTGTCTTCTTGCTGCTTTGCACCAAATGAAGATAGAGTCACAGGAAGTATGAGAGTGGAGTAAACAAAGAGATATTTCTGGCCAGAGGACCAAAAAAGGGGAGTCCCAGGAAATAGGTAAGTACAGGAAATATTGCAGACTAGATATTGTGGGAAAGTGACACCATAAATTCTTTATGAACTACAATGCTCAAATCTACTGCATATGTATGTGCTGTGCTGTGCTTAGTTGCTCAATTGAGTCTGACTCTTTGTGACCCCATAGACTGTAGCTGGCCAGGCTCCTCTGTCCATGGAGATACCCCATACCAGAATACTAGAGTGGGTAGCCGTTCTCTTCTCCAGTGGATCTTCCCAATCCAGGGATTGAACCCAGGTCTCCTGAACTGCCAGTGGATATTTTACTGTCTGAGGCACCAGGAAGCCCAAGAATACTGGAGTAGGTAGCCTAGCCTATCCCTTCTCTAGGAGATCTTCCTGACCCAGGAATCAAACAGGGGATGTCCTGCCTTGCAGGTGGATTCTTTACCAGCTAATCCTGGAATTGCTTTGGAAGGAATGATGCTAAAGCTGAAACTCCAGTATTTTGGCTGCCTCATGCAAAGAGCTGACTCTTTGGAGAAGACTCTGATGCTGGGAGGGATTGAGGGCAGGAGGAGAAGGGGACGACAGAGGATGAGATGGCTGGATGGCGTCACTGACTTGATGGGTGTGAGTCTGAGTGACCTCTGGGAGCTGGTGATGGACAGGGAGGCCTGGCGTACTGCGGTTCATGGGGTCGCAAAGAGTCGGACACGACTGAGCGACTGATCTGATCTGATCTGATCTGAAGCTGCCAGGGAAGCCCTGCGTATGTGTGTATTTGACCTGAAACAGCAAACCAACAACTCTGATAAGTGAATCAGTATTTAGATAACTGCCTGGATCCTTTACTGGCCACTGTGAATGGTACACACACAACAAAAGGACTTTTTGCAGAATAAAACTTTTGAAAACAGAATTGACCTTTAAACCACAACCAGTGGAAAGCTGGTTGCAATTTGTAGTCTTAAAGTGGCCAACTGCTAGTGAAAACAAAAATATCAATATTTTTCACAGGATTATAAATAAGACCTAGAGTTTCATATAACCCATAACCAAGAAAACCCTCAGAGGGAAAGAAAATCAATAAAGCCAAGGCTGAAAAGGAAGATCCTGTAATTATCAGATGAAAACTTAAAGCACTTTTATAACAAAATTCTGACAAAGTCAAATATCTTGAAATAAAAGGAATGGTAGAAAATCTTGAAATAAAACAGCAATTGAAAAGAACCATCAAATGGAAACTTCAGAACTAAAAATATAACAACAAATTTAAAACTTACCTGATAGGATCCATAGCAGAATGGAGGTGATAAAGGAAAGATTAGTGAGCTTGAAAATAGAGCAAAAGAAACTATAAATCTTGAAAAATGATGCTGTGAAAGTACTGCACTCAATATGTCAGCAAATTTGGAAAACTCATCAGTGGCTACAGGACTGGAAAAAGTCAAGTTTTCATTCCAATCCCAAAGAAAGGCAATGCCAAAGAATGCTCAAACTACTGCATAACTGCACTCATCTCACACACTAGTAAAGTATGCTCAAAATTCTCCAAGCCAGGCTTCAGCAATATGTGAACTGTGAACTTCCAGATGTTCAAGCTGGTTTTAGAAAAGGCAGAGGAACCAGAGATCAAATTGCCAACATCTGCTGGATCATCGTAAAAGCAAGAGAGTTCCAGAAAAACATCTATTTCTGCTTTATTGACTATGCCAAAGCCTTTGACTGTGTGGATCACAATAAACTGTGGAAAATTCTGAAAGAGATGTGAATATCAGACCACCTGACCTGCCTCTTGAGAAACCTGTATGCAGATCAGGAATCAACAGTTAGAACTGGACATGGAACAACAGACTGGTTGCAAATAGGGAAAGGAGTAGGTCAAGGCTGTGTATTGTTACCTTGCTTATTTAACTTATATGCAGAGTACATCATGAGAAATGCTGGGCTGGAGGAAGCACAAGCTGGAATCAAGATTGCTGGGAGAAATATCAATAACCTCAGATATGCAGGTGATACCATCCTTATGGCAGAAAGTGAAGAAGAACTAAAAAGCCTCTTGATGAAAGTGAAAGGAAAGTGAAAAAGTTGGCTTAAAGCTCAACATTCATCAACTAAGATCATGGCATCCAGGCCCATCACTTCATGGGAAATAGATGGAGAAACAGTGGAAACAGTGACTGACTTTATTTTGGGGGACTCCAAAATCACTGCAGATGGTGATGGCAGCCATGGAATTACAAGACACTTACTCCTTGGAAGGAAAGTTATGACCAACCTAGATAGCATATTCAAAAGCAGAGACATTACTTTGTCAACAAAGGTCTGTCTAGTGAAGGCTATGGTTTTTTCCAGTGATCATGTATGGATGTGAGAGTTGGACCGTGAAGAAAGCTGAGTGCCGAAGAATTGATGCTTTTGAACTGTGGTGTTGGAGAAGACTCTTGAGAGTCCTTTGGACTGCAAGGAGATCCAACCAGTCCATCCTAAAGGAGATCACTCCTGAGTGTTCATTGGAAGGACTGATTTTGAAGCTGAAACTCCAATACTTTGGCCACTTGATGCAAAGAAATGACTCATTTGAAAAGACCCTAATGCTGGGAAAGATTGAGGGCAGGAGGAGAAGGGGATGACAGAGGATGAGATGGTTGGATGGCATCACCAACTCAATGGACATGGGTATGGGTGGATTCTGGGAGTTGGTGATGGACAGGGAAGCCTGGTGTGCTGCAGTTCATGGGGTCGCAAAGAGTTGGACACTACTGAATGACAGAACTGAACTGAATCGAATCTGAAAAACAGGAAAATATGAAAAAATTATATGGAAAATCTGGAATCTCTGGTACAATAATAAAAGGTCTGATATTATTATTTTATGGGTCCCAGACAGAGTAAAGGAAAAGTTTGCTAATAAATCATATAAATACATCAGTTCATCATCAGTTCAGTTGCTCAGTTGTGTCCAACTCTTTTCAATCCCATGAACCACAGCACACCAGGCCTCCCTGTCCATCACCAACTCCAAGAGTCCACCCAAACCCATGCCCATTGAGTTTGTGATGCCATACAACCATCTCATCCTCTGCCATCTGCTTCTCCTCCTGCCCTCAATCTTTCCCAGCATCAGGATCTTTTCAAATGAGTCAGCTCTTAGCATCAGGTAGCCAAAATACTGTAGTTTCAGCTTCAACATCAGTTCTTCCAATGAACATCCAAGGACTGATCTCCTTTAGGATGGACTGGTTGGATTTCCTTGCAGTCCAAGGGACTTTCAAGAGTCTTCTCCAACACCACAGTTCTAAAGCATCAATTCTCAGCACTCAGCTTTCTTCATAGTCCAACTCTCACATCCATACATGACTACTGAGAAAACCATAGCCTTGACTAGACAGACCTTTGTTGACAAAGTAATGCCTCTGCTTTTGAATATGCTATCTAGGTTGGTCATAACTTTCCTTCAAAGGAGTAAGTGTCTTGTAATTCCATGGCTGCAATCACCATCTGCAGTGATTTTGGAGCCTAAAAAATAAACTCAGCCACTGTTTACCCATCTATTTGCCATGAAGTGATGGGCCTGGATGCCATGATCTTAGCTTTATGAATGTTGAGCTTCAAGCCAACTTCTTCATTCTCCTCTTTCACTTTCATCAAGAGGCTCTTTAGTTCTTCTTTACTTTCTGCCATAATTGTGGTGTCATCTGCATATCTGAGGTTATTGGTATTTCTCCTGGCAATCTTGATTTCAGCTTGTGCTTCCTCCAGCCCAGCGTTTCTCATGATGTACTCTGCATATAAGTTAAATAAGCAGGGTGACAATATACAGCCTTGATATACTCCTTTCCCTATTTGGAACCAGTCTGTTGTTTCATGTCCAGTTCTAACTGTTGCTTCCTGACCGACCTGCATACAGGTTTCTCAAGAAGCATGTCAGGTCACCTGGCATTCACACCTCTTTCAGAATTTTCCAGTTTATTGTGATCCACACAGTCAAAGTTTTTGGCATAGTCAATAAAGCAGACATAGATATTTTTCTGGAACTCTCTTGCTTTTTCAATGATCCAGAGGATGTTTGCAATTTGATCTATACATATATATATTTGAAGAAATAATGGTTGAAAACTACACAAATGTAGAGAAAAATGCACAAATCTGCAAGTTCAATAAACCCAAACAAAGCTTTGCCCACATTCACCATAACTGAACACATGAAAATTATGCTATGCTATGCTATGCTATGCTATGCTAAGTCACTTCAGTCGTGTCCGACTGTGTGACCCCACAGACGGCAGCCCACCAGGCTTTCCCATCCCTGGGATTCTCCAGGCAAGAACACTGGAGCGGGTTGCCATTTCCTTCTCCAATGCATGAAAGTGAAAAGAGAAAGGGAAGTCGCTCAGTCATGTCCGACTCTTAGCGACCCCATGGGCTGCAGCCTACCAGGCTCCTCCATCCGTGGGATTTTCCAGGCAAAAGTACTGGAGTGGGGTACCATGAAAACTATAGACAAAGAAAATACCATGAAAGCAGCCAGAGATAAATAATGCATTACTTATAGGGAAACACTTATTCAAATTAACAGCTGTCTCATGGAGGCCAGTAGGAAATGGAACATTTTAAAAATGCTAAAAGAAAATAATTTTTAAACCAGAATTCCATACACAGAGAAGATATCTTTTAGGAATGAAAGTAAAATATACGTAGTCTCAGATGAAGATAACTAAACTATAAGAATTTCTTGCAAGTAGATTTGTTCCAAAAGAATTGTTAAAGGAACCTCTTCAGACAGAAGAGAAACACCCAGAAGATGCCTGCAGCACTGAGAATGAAGAAAAAGCAAGAGAAATGTTAAATATATGAGCAAATATAATAGACTATTTCTATTCTCTGTAGTTATTTAAAATATGTTTGATATTTGAAAGCAAGAATTATAACTGCTGCTGCTAAGTCGCTTCAGTCGTGTCCGAATCTGTGCGACCCCAGAGACAGCAGCCCACCAGGCTCCTCCATCCCTGGGATTCTCCAGGCAAGAACACTGGAGTGGCTTGCCATTTCCTTCTCCAATGCATGAAAGTGAAAAGTGAAAGTGAAGTCGCTCAGGTTGTCTACTTAAAAGTTACATAGTCATGTCCAACGCCTAGCGACCCCATGGACTGCAGTCTACCAGGCTCCTCTGTCCATGGGATTTTCCAGGCAAGAGTACTGGAGTGGGGTGCCATTGCCTTCTCCAAGAATTATAACACTGAGTTTTAAATGTGTATATATGCAATACATAAGATAATTACATTATTATAAGGTGAGATTAAAAACTATATAGTGGAAAATTAAGTGGGTGCATGAAGGATCATCTGTAGGAAGACTATAGGAAGATCATCTATAGGAAGAATCTAAATGTAAAGATTCCAGCTGCAATGTGACCATCTATATGAAAATGAATTTGAAAGTCAGAAGTAAGGTTAATGAAGAATAGATTGGGGAGTAGTATAATATGAAATCCTCACACAGTCTATAAGCATCCTCATGATCCTAACCCATCATGAGGATTGCTTACCTCTCCAGCTTCATCTCACTCTTCAATTCCTTGCACTATATATCCTAGTCATAAAAACTATTCCCTTGTGGCTCAAACAGTAACGAAGCTGCCTGTAATGCAGGAGAGACTGGGGTCCGATCCCTGTGTCTGGAAGATCCCTGGAAAAGGGCATGGCAATTATGCCTGGAGAATTCCACGGACAGAGGAACCTGGTGGGCTGCAGTCCATAGGGTTGCAAAAAGTCAGACATGAGTGAGCAACTAACACATTCCATACTAACAAACCTCCATGACTCTGTATAAGTTATTCCTTCTCAAGAGACTTCCTCTTTCCATTTCTTTACCTGGATAACTTCAACTGATTTGTCAAGATTAGCTCAAGTGTTACAGCCTACACAGGACCGCCAAAAGTCAAGTTTTATGACTTTTCTATGCAGTCCACATACATATTATTATATGAATATGTATATTATTGGAGTTTTTTGTTGTTGTTGCTATTGTTCAGTCGTTCAGTCATGTCCACCTCTTTATGATCCCATGGACCGCACACACCAGGCTTCCCTGTCCTTCACTATCTCCCACAGTTTGCTCAAACTCATGTCCATTGAGTCACTGATGCCATCCAACCATCTCATCCTCTGTCACCCCCTTTTCCTCCTGCCCTCAATATTTCCCAGCATCAGGATCTTTTCCATTTAAGACAATTCAGGGCTACCCCCTTAGTTGGCAGTAGTACAGCTCCCTGTACCTATGGGCCATACACCAAAAGGGTGGATGTCCTAAGTAAAATCTAGGGGCTTCTCTGGTGGCTTAGAAGGTAAAGAATCTGCCTGCAATGCAGGAGACTGGATTTAATCCCTGGGTTGGGAAGATCCTCTGGAGGAGCGGATGGCAATCCACTCCAGTATTCTTGCCTGGAGAATCCCCATGGACAGAGAAGCCCAGCAGGTTATAGACCACGGGATTGCAAAGAGTCAGACACAACTGAGTGGCTAAGCACACACATAGGAAGGTGGCTAGGGGAAAGGGATATTGTATAATCAATCAATAAATGTCTCCTATAGTAGGAGAAAATGTTCCTTGTTCTATGAATTTCTTGCAAAGAAGTCATTTATAGTCTTCATGCAGTCTTTTCTAACCAAAAACATCACAAACTGCCCCTCCTTTATAAATTCCTTTCTACCAATGTTTTTGTCATACCCTGAGTTTACCAAATTTCCCATGTATGTAATATAGTTATGAAGCAGTCCACCAAAGGATTTTTTTTTTATGATTTGGAAATTCATACACACATATATACATCATTACATTCATATCTTAAACTAGTATAGTTGTACAGCTAAAGACCAATTGATTATTAATGAATCACTTTTCACTGAAAAACACAACAAACACATTAAACAAAAGGGAATTCAGACATTTGATGGTTATATATTATATTAGCATTTTATACATATACTCACTAAAATTCATGAATCATTATTACTCCCTGCTGCTGCTGCTGCTGCCAAGTCACTTCAGTCGTGTCTGACTCTGTGCGACCCCATAGACGGAAGCTCACCAGGCTCCCCTGTCCCTGGGATTCTCCAGGCAAGAATACTGGAGTGGGTTGCCATTTCCTTCTCCAATGCATGAAAGTGAAAAGTGAAAGTGAAGTCGCTCAGTCGTGTCCGACTCTTAGCGACCCCACAGACTGGAGCCTACCAGGCTCCTCCGTCCATGGGATTTTCCAGGCAAAAGTACTTAGAGGACAGTAAAAGTACTGACTAAGCAGAGTTAAAAGAGAACAAAGAATCAGCACTAAAGTTCAAAGAAAAATACAAGTCTATAAAATAACATATGATATGCAGACCAGAATTTCCTCCTTCCTTAGTATTACCTCTCCACAAGAAAAGACAAAGGATGAAGCAAAAAAAGCAGATAGAATAAAAGAAGACATAAGAGAAAAGTACTTCATGTGAATGGCTGTAAGGAAAAAACTGAAGTTCTACATTAATAGCAGAATATAAGTTATAAAACTGATTTACCTATTATCATACACCACACACACACAAACAATCATGCATTAGAATTATTAAAAAAGCAGAAACCCAAGGTGGGGGTGGGGACCTAAACACTGTAGTATTCAAGTATAGTAAAATCCTAATCAAAATAAAATTGAAAATTACTTAAAATTTTTTCCTATAATTTTAATACACATTTTTAAGCATTAACAAGATATCAAAGGAAAGTGATTTATTTTAGAAAGATGTTCAACAATATTAAAACCAATAGTATTCTGATTAAACAGAAAATTCTGATTAGCTAGTATACCCTATATACACTCAAATGTTTTTAATTTGAATTTCAATTTATATACACACCTGTGTATTCACACACACAATATACAGTTTTGACGGAAATTAACTTAAATTCTAAAATGCAGAAATTCCACTTTAAAACTATTTGATCTTGGTGTTAGTTTTTAAGGAAATGTTCAACTGCCTATCTCTAAAGGATTCTAAATCTATTGTGGTTTACAAGCAATTCAGTCTAAATCAATACACTTGTGTGTGTATGCGCAGAGTTGTGTCTGACCAAGCTCCTCTGTCCACGGAACTGTCCAGGCATGAACACAGGAGTGGGTTGCCCTACACTTACATGCAGCTAAACAGAACTCCAAGGATAGCCCACTAAAGAACTAATATGCAAATGTGTGAAGGCATTCACATAAAACACAGGAAGAAAAGTAGAAAAGGATTCATCACCACCTTTTTATTGTGTTCTCCCATATATGTATGAATGAGGTGTCTCCAAATCATTATTGCTATTTTTATTATAATGGCTGTTGTTAACCAGCTCAACTACAAATTCCTACTTTTCCTTATAGTTTCCATTAAGTCTCAGCTAAGCAGCCTTCCCCCTTAGTCTTGGGTCCTTCTTTCTCTTATGTTTCAATGCACTTTGAACACATCTTCATTATAACCATTAAGTTCTTGCATCTAAACTACTTATGTGAATGATCACTTCCAAAGTAGGTTTTAATCTCCTAGAGAAAGATATTCTATCATTTTTCTAAGTAACTTCTACTTTGTTGGAGTTCAATATATATTCCTTTAATGGATAATCAATCAAAACTCTGTATCAGAGATTAATTCTTTCAATTAATTATATAGACTAGGAGTTGAGATGGCAAGACAGCTTTTCTGACATGTTTTCACTTCCCATAGTCTTTGTATTACTAAGGAAAAGGCCCACAATTGCCTTCTTAATAGACAGAGGAAGTATTTCTGTTCCCATCAAAGTCCATTATATCTACTTCTATTCTGTTGGGGAAACACTACCTGAAACCACTCAACCTGACCAGACACCATAATAATTATTTGCATGAGTAATTTTACCACATGAGGTCCTGGTAAAGAACATGGAACTAATAAGCCATTACCAACTGGAAGAATTTGGGAAAGGTCAAAAGGAGACAACACATGTCCTACCAACCTCCTCACTGGAATCCATCTTGGCTGAGCAATGCATGCACCACCAGGAAGAATCCTGAATCAGAAAGACTGGCCACAGACAGCACAGAAACTAATCCCATAAAACCAAGACTGAGCCATGTGGTGGAGCAATCCTCCTGGGTTCCCTTACCCTGCTGCTCTCCACCTGGATGTCCCTTCCCAATAAAGTCTCTTGCTTTGTGAGTTTCAGCACATGTCTCCTCGGATAATTCATTTTCAAGAGATAGACAAGCCACTCTGGGGCCTGGAAGAGGTCTACCTTCCTGCAACAATTCCATTCCCTCTGAGACTTTTATGGGGTTTGCTCTCACAATTATCCCCTTTCCTGCACCACCAATTTTCTTGAAGTTAATTATTCCCATCAGCTTACAAATGTAGTCTCGTATCCTATATCTTTATTTTAATTATAAACACATCGAATAGAAATAAGCTCCCCTCTTCCAACTACCTTCATATTTCTCACCTCTTCTTCACTGCAGAACTTCATGAACCTGTTAGTGATGTCTGTCTTAACCTTCTTATTCCCATTCTCTTGTCAAGTCACTCCAACTGTGCTTCATTCTTCCCCCACTACACTAAGACTGCTCTTACGAAGGTGTTGCTGATCTCCATGTCACCAACTCCCACAGACATGTCCCTACTACAATAATCCTGCTCAATCTCTCAGGTCATTATAAAGGATGGCCCACTCCCTTCTAGAGAGAGTTTATCCTTTCGGCTTCCTTAACACACAGGCTAGTTTCCTTTCCTATCTCAATGATGGTCTCTTCTCAGACTTCTTTGCTAACTCTTCTTCCTTGTGACACAGTGATGAGTTCCATTCTCTTTGTCCACATCTCTTCCTATAATTTTAAATATAATCTATATACAGATTCCTTTCTAATTTCATTATGTAATTCTGTTTTCTCAATGAAACTTAAGAATCTTATGTCCACCTTCATATTTGACTTCTACATTTAAATTTCTACTTGGCATCTCATAATTAAAAAGTCCAATGAAGAAAGCTTTATTCATATATGTTCTTCCCCTAATCTTTTCCATCAGAAGAAATTCTACTACCCTTTATCCAGTTGATTTCTTAAGAAAAATGAGGATCCTTGTATTAATCATGTATTGCTATGTAACAATTCTCCCAAAACTTATTGGCTTAGGACAATGAACATTTAATGTTTTGAACATATAGTTTCTATAGGTCAGGAGTTCAGAGATGACTTAGTAGCTCTGACTCAGGGACCGTCATAAGACTGCAGTCAAAATGCTCCCCAAGGCTAGCCATCCAAGCCTAACTGGGGCTGGAGGTTCCTACAGTGGCTCACTCATTCAGTGCTGGTTATTAAATAGAGGGCTTCAGCTCCCCTTCACAGGAACTTCTCCAAATGATTTCCTGAGTGGCTTCAGGATATGACAACTAACTTCTCCCAAAGTGAAAGAGCCAAGAGATGGCAAGATTTGAGCAGGAATTTCTTTTCTGATCTAGTGTCAAGAATCACACTGTCACTTGTACAATATCCTATTGGTTACAGAGGTTAGCCATACTTGGTTTGTGATGGGATTACCCAATGACATAAATACCAGGAAGCATGACTCATCAGGGGCTCTCTTGGAAGCTGGCTAATACAATTTTGCATAGGGAAAAAAAATCATATAATTGAATTTTTCACAGTCTTTTCAATCTCAAATGTTTATTTCCTGTAAATTATTCTATTAAACACAAGCACAACACAGAAAAATATAGAATACAGCAGCCTAACTATAAGACCCCATCTTTCTACTTCTCTTCCAAAACTAAGTAGACTTGGATAGTGCATCTGAAACCATGAGCTTTACTAGAGGCTTTGGAGAAATGAGTTAGGGACTTCCATCTACTGTGTACTAGACAGGAGAGTAGAGGTCTCAGGAAGTAAAACTCCCCATGAAAGACAAAACACTAAAAAACAAAAACAAAACCTCACCATCAACCAATTAGAGAATGGTACACAAGCTGATCACCTACCATGCAGCTCCTCTTCCTTACCTGGCTTTTCAAATTGTTTCCCTGAAACCTGTTGGAGAGTTAGGGGTTTTTGAACATTAGCTACCACACTCCTTGTTTGGCACCTGTAATAAACACTGCACTTTCCTTCACACAACCCAGTGTCAATAGATTGGCTTTACTGAACCCCGGTGAGTGGATTCAAGTATGGTTTGACAACATTTACATGACTAAGATCTAAACAAACTAAAAAAAAAATTATGAATCATGTAATCAAATTATAGGAATATAAGTTAGCCTCAGAAAGACTAAAACTAGCACTCTCTAGATCTCCTTTTCCTTTTTTGAATCAGTGCATTTTAACAGACCAGAAGACTCCATTCAGTTGTAATTATAGCCACCATTGGCTCCTAGCTCATATCTTCTCAGTCACCAGAAACGGAAGCCTCTTCCTTCTTGACCCAGTTTGAAAAAAATCTCAGAGGACTCTGCTTAACTCAGCTTGGTCATGTGACTACCTCATTGAGTCAGGGAAGCAAATTGCTACGAATCAGTTGGACATGGGGAAGATGGAAAAGTCCATTCAGAATATAAGCCACAGTGGGAGAATTAGTATTCCAAATAAGGAAGTGTGCTACTCTCAAAAGAAATAAGAGTGAGTTGCCAAACAAAACAATGAATGTCAACTATACTTCCAACCCTAAACTATAGCATCTGTCTGAATACCTGAGGATACAGGAATTTGGACATGGATGGTTGAAAGTAAAAAGGACGTATTTTGAAATATTTCCATGGATATACCCAGTCTTTGGGGTTTCTTTGGTAGTTCAGCTGGAAAAGAATCCACCTGCAATGCCAGAGACCCCACTTCGATTTCTGGGTTGGGAAGATGTGATGGAGGATAGGCTAACCACTCCAGTAATCTTGGGCTTCCCTGGTAGCTCAACTGGTAAAGAATATGCTTGTAATGTGGGAGATCTATAATGTGAGAGACCTATTAAGAAGAGGTGGCAAGAATAAACAGAAGAACTACACAAAAAAATCATCATGAGCCAGATAACCACGATGGTGTGATCACTCAACTAGAGCCAGACATTCTGGAGTGTGAGGTCAATGGGCTTTAGGAAGCATTACTAGGAACAAAGCTAGTGGAGGTGAAGGAATTCCGGCTGAGCTACTTTAAATCCTAAAAGATGATATTGAGTGCTGCACTCAATATGCCAGCAAATTTAAAAAACTCAGCAGTGGCCACAGTACTGAAAAAGGTCAGTTTTTATTCCAATCCAAAAGAAACACAGGGCCAAAGGATGTTAAAACTACCACACAATTGCATCACCTCACATGCTAGAACTGTACAAAAAAGATCTTCACGACCCAGATAATCATGATGGCATGATCACTGACCTAAAGCCAGACATTCTGGAATGTGAAGTCAAGTGGACCTTAGAAAGCATCACTACAAACAAAGCTAGTGGAGGTGATGGAATTCCAGTTGAGCTATTCCAAATCCTGAAAGATGATGCTATAAAAGTGCTGCACTCAATATGCCAGCAAATTTGGAAAACTCAGCAGTGGCCACAAGATTGGAAAAGGTCAGTTTTCATCCCAATCCCAAAGAAAGGCAATGCCAAAGAATGCTCAAACTACCACACAATTGCACTCATCTCACATGCTAGTAAAGTAATGCTCAAAATTCTCCAAGCCAGGCTTCAGCAATATGTGAACCGTGAACTTCCTGATGTTCAAGCTGGTTTTAGAAAAGGCGGAGGAACCAGAGATCAAATTGTCAACATCCACTGGGTCATCGAAAAAGCAAGAGAGTTCCAGAAAAACATCTATTTCTGCTTTATTGACTATGCCAAAGCCTTTGACTGTGTGGATCACAATAAACTATGGAAAATTCTGAAAGAGATGGGAATACCAGACCACCTGATCTGCCTCTTGAGAAATTTGTATGCAGGTCAGGAAGCAACAGTTAGAACTGGTCATGGAACAACAGACTGGTTCCAAATAGGAAAAGGAGTTCGTCAAGGCTGTATATTGTCACCATGTTTATTTAACTTATATGCAGAGTACATCATGAGAAATGCTGGACTGGAAGAAACACAAGTTGGAATCAAGATTGCCGGGAGAAATATCAATAACCTCAGATATGCAGATGACACCACTCTTATGGCAGAAAGTGAAGAGGAACTCAAAAGCCTCTTGATGAAAGTGAAAGTGGAGAGTGAAAAGGTTGGCTTAAAGCTCAACGTTCAGAAAACGAAGATCATGGCATCTGGTCCCATCACTTCATGGGAAATAGATGCGGAAACAGTGGAAACAGTGTCAGACTTTATTTTTCTGGGCTCCAAAATCACTGCAGATGGTGACTGCAGCCATGAAATTAAAAGACGCTTACTCCTTGGAAGGAAAGTTATGACCAACCTAGATAGCATATTCAAAAGCAGAGATATTACTTTGCCAACAAAGTTTCACCTAGTCAATGCTATGGTCTTTCCTGTGGTCATGTATGGATGTGAGAGCTGGACCGTGAAGAAGGCTGAGCGCCGAAGAATTGATGCTTTTGAACTGTGGTGTTGGAGAAGACTCTTGAGAGTCCCTTGGACTGCAAGGAGATCCAACCAGTCCATTCTGAAGGAGATCAGCCCTGGGATTTCTTTGGAAGGAATGATGCTAAAGCTGAAACTCCAGTATTTTGGCCACCTCATGCCAAGAGTTGACTCATTGGAGAAGACTCTGATGCTGGGAGGGATTGGGGGCAGGAGGAGAAGGGGACGACAGAGGATGAGATGGCTAGATGGCATCACTGACTCGATGGATGTGAGTCTGAGTGACCTCCGGGAGTTGGTGATGGACAGGGAGGCCTGGCGTGCTGCGATTCATGGGGTCGCAAAGAGTCGGACACGACTGAGCGACTGATCTGATCTGATCTGATCTGACATGCTAGCAAAGTAATGCTCAAAATTCTCCAAGCCAGGCTTCAACAGTAAATGAACAGAGAACTTCCAGATATTCAAGCTGGATTTAGGAAAGGGAAAGGAACCACAGATCAAATTGCCAACATCCACTGGATCACAGAAAAAGTGAAAGAATTCCAGAAAGACATCTACTTCAGTTTCATTGACTATGCTAAAGCCTCCGAATTTTTTTTTTAAGTTACCTCATTTTATATTTAATTTTCTAATTATATATATATTTTTATTTAACTTTATAATATTGTATTGCTTTTGCCATATATCAAAGTGAATCTGCCACAGGTATACATGTGTTGCCCATCCCAAACTCTCCCCGCTCCTCCCTCCCCATACCATCCCTCTGAGTTCTTCCAGTGCACCAGCCCCAAGCATCCAGTATCGTGCATCGAACCTGGACTGGCAACTCGTTCCATATATGATATTATACACATTTCAATGCCATCCTCCCAAATCATCCCACCCTCTCCCTCTCCCACAGAGTCCAAAAGACTGTTCTATACATCAGTGTCTCTTTTGCTATCTCGTATACAGGGTTATTGTTACCATCTTTCTAAATTCCATATATATGCGTTAGTATACTGTATTAAGAAGAGGTGGCAAGAATACACAGAAGAACTGTACAAAAAAGAGCTTCAAGACCTAGATAATCATGATGATGTGATCACTGACCTAGAGCCAGACATCTTGGAATGTGAAGTCAAATGGGCCTTAGAAAGCATCACTACGAACAAAGCTAGTGGAGGTGATGGAATTCCAGTGGAGCTATTCCAAGTCCTGAATGATGATGCTGTGAAAGTGCTACACTCAATATGCCAGCAAATTTGGAAAACTCAGCAGTGGCCAAAAGATTGGAAAAGGTCAGTTTTCATCCCAATCCCAAAGAAAGGCAATGCCAAGGAGTGCTCAAACTACCGAACAATTGCACTCATCTCACACGCTAGTAAAGTAATGCTCAAAATTCTCCAAGCCAGGCTTCAGCAATATGTGAACCGTGAACTTCCTGATGTTCAAGCTGGATTTAGAAAAGGCAGAGGAACCAGAGATCAAATTGCCAACATCCGCTGGATCATGGAAAAAGCAAGAGAGTTCCAGAAAAACATCTATTTCTGCTTTATTGACTATGCCAAAGCCTTTGACTGTGTGGATCACAATAAACTATGGAAAATTCTGAAAGAGATGGGAATACCAGACCACCTGATCTGCCTCTTAAGAAATCTGTATGCAGGTCAGGAAGCAACAGTTAGAACTGGTCATGGAACAACAGACTGGTTCCAAATAGGAAAAGGAGTACGTCAAGGCTGCATATTGTCACCATGTTTATTTAACTTATATGCAGAGTACATCATGAGAAATGCTGGACTGGAAGAAACACAAGTTGGAATCAAGATTGCTGGGAGAAATATCAATAACCTCAGATATGCAGATGACACCACTCTTATGGCAGAAAGTGAAGAGGGGCTAAAAAGCCTCTTGATGAAAGTGAAAGTGGAGAGTGAAAAGGTTGGCTTAAAGCTCAACATTCAGAAAACGAAGATCATGGCATCTGGTCCCATCACTGCATGGGAAATAGATGGGGAAACAGTGGAAACAGTGTCAGACTTTGTTTTTCTGGGCTCCAAAATCACTGCAGATGGTGACTGCAGCCATGAAATTAAAAGACGCTTGCTCCTTGGAAGGAAAGTTATAACCAACCTAGATAGCATATTCAAAAGCAGAGACATTACTTTACCAACAAAGGTTCGCCTAGTCAAGGCTATGGTCTTTCCTGTGGTCATGTATGGATGTGAGAGCTGGACTGTGAAGAAGGCTGAGCGCCGAAGAATTGATGCTTTTGAACTGTGGTGTTGGAGAAGACTCTTGAGAGTCCCTTGGACTGCAAGAAGATCCAACCAGTCCATTCTGAAGGAGATCAATCCTGGAATTTCTTTAGAAGGAATGATGCTAAAGCTGAAACTCCAGTATTTTGGCCACCTCATGCGAAGAGTTGACTCATTGGAGAAGACTCTGATGCTGGGAGGGATTGAGGGCAGGAGGAGAAGGGGACGACAGAGGATGAGATGGCTGGATGGCATCACTGACTCGATGGATGCGAGTCTGAGTGACCTCCGGGAGCTGGTGATGGACAGGGAGGCCTGGCGTGCTGCGGTTCATGGGGTCGCAAAGAGTCCGACACGACTGAGCGACTGATCTGATCTGATACTGTATTGGTGTTTTTCTTTCTGGCTTACTTCACTCTGTATAATAGGCTCCAGTTCCATCCACCTCATTAGAACTGATTCAAATGTATTCTTTTTAACGGCTGAGTAATACTCCATTGTGTCTATGTACCACAGCTTTCTTATCCATTCATCTGCTGATGGCCATCTAGGTTGCTTCCATGTCCTGGCTACTATAAACAGTGCTGCAATGAACATTGGGGTACACGTGTCTCTTTCAATTCTGGTTTCTTCAGTGTGTATGCCCAGCAGTGGGATTGCTGGATCATAAGGCAGGACTTTTTGAATCACAACAAACTGTGGGAAATTCTTCAAGAGATAGGAATACCAGATCACCTTACCTGTCTCCTGAGAAATCTGTACGCAGGTCAAAAAGCAACAGTTAGAACCAGACATGGAACAAGGGACTGGTTCCAAATTGGAAAAGGAGCACATCAAGGCTGTATATTGTCACCTTGCTTATTTAACTTATATGCAGAGTACATCAAGAGAAATGCCAGACTGGATGAAGCACAAGCTGGAATCAAGATTTTAGAGAGAAGTATCAATAACCTCAGATATGCAGGTGACACCACTCTTATAGCAGAAAGAAATGAAGAATTAAAGAGACTCTTGATGAAGGTGAAAGAGGAGAGTGAAAAACTTAAAACTCCAGCTTAAAACTCAAGATTCAAAAATCTAAGATCATGGCATCTGGTCCCATCACTTCATGGCAAATAGATGGGGAAACAATGAAAACAGTGACAGACTTTATTTGGGGGGGGCTTCAAAACCACTGCAGATGGTTTACTGCAGCCATGAAATTATAAGTTACTTGCTCCTTGGAAGAAAAGCTATGACAAACCTAGACAGCATACTGAAAAGCAGAGACATTACCTTACCAACAAATGTCCATCTAGTCAAAGCTATGGTTTTTCCAGTAGTTATGCATGGATGTGAGAGTTGGACCACAAAGAAAGCTGAGCACTGAAAAACTGATGCTTTTGAACTGTGGTGTTGGAGATGACTCTTGAGAGTCCCTTGGACAGCAAGGAGATGAAACCACTCAATCATAAGGGAAATCAGTTCTGAATATTCATTGGAAGGACTGATGCTAAAGCTGAAACTCCAATACTTTGGCTACTTGATGTGAAGAACTGACTCATTGGAAAAGACTCTGATGCTGGGAAAGATAGAAGGCAGGAGGAGAAGAGGACGATGGAGGATGAGATGGTTGGATGGCATCACTGCCTAGATGCAACATGAGTTTGAGCAAGCTCCAGGAGTTAGTGATGGACAGGGAAGCCTGGTGTGACACCAGTTCATAGGAACACAAAGAGTCAGACACAACTGACTGACTGATCTGAACTGACTGATCCAGCCTTCACTGAGACTCATCTCAGTTACTGATGGTAAATTTTCAAAAAAATTTTATAAGAATACATAAAGAAAATTAATGCATACAATTAAAACACAAGAAGTTCAAAGAAGAACATCCTTTTGGAGCATTTTAGAGTGAGTTACTATGTAACTCAGAGGGTAAAGAATCTGCCTGTAATGTGGGAGGCTTGGGTTCAATCCCTGGGTTGGGAAGATTCCCCTGGAGGAGGGCATGGCAACCCACTCCAGTATTCTTGCCTGGAGAATCTCCATGACAGAGGAGCCTAGCAGGCTACACAGTCCATGGGGTGGCAAAGAGTTGGACACGACTGAGCAACTAAGCATAGCACATAAAACATAGAGTAAAGGAAATTGGACCAATGAATTTAAAGTTCAGTTGGAAGAATTCTCTCAGAACTTAAAGCGAAAATAATAATAAAATGAAAATTATAGGAGGATGGACTTAAGAAAAAGAAGATAGTGCCAGGAAATAAAATAATCAATAATACTCATTTCAGAAGCAGGGAGGAAAACAAACTGGAGCAATATAAGAGAACTGGAAATTTCCTCGGATCATACTAAATATTACTCAATACTCATGAACTCAAACTCTAAACATAGCATGGTGGAATGGCTAAATTTCAAGGATAACTGACAAATATGCAGAAAGATTTCATAAAACGTTTCCTAGGAAAGATAATTTACTTATACCATCTATATATAAACTTTCCTTTAGTGATTAAAAAAAAAACTGATCTGTTCACCAATTATTTATTAAGTTACTACTATGTACTGTTCATTAGCAGCTAGAGATAGAGCAATGAACAAACTACAGTATAAATTCAATTTTTTAATTTAAAAAATTAAACTTCAAGGCAAGTGGAGAAAACTTACCGAGACATATAATCTCTGTCAAGGTGGAAAAATTTGTTTCATCATATTTTATGTCTCTTTATATTTAAGAGGTGATGCATTCATTTCATTTTTACTTTGTGATATTCATTCTGTCAATTATGATTAGTTCAGCCACAAAAGTAAATTAACAGAGGCCTATTTCTTACACATATAAGTCCACAGGTAGGAAGTCTATGGGCATTCTAGTAGATCAGCTCCATGAAATCTTCAGAGAACTCAGACTCCTCCATCCTTAAGAATGCACCTTGTACTATCCTGCCATGCCCAAACCACACACAAACACTCACCCAAAACTGTTTGGGGAATCTAAGCAATCTGCATTTTAACAGATATCCCAAGTAATCCAAATGCAGGTGGTTTATAACCCACATGAGACATTCTGATGTCAAAGAATGAGGAAAAGACGATAAAGTGATTCTTAAAACCTTGGTAATGAGAGAAATAAAAAATTACATCTAAGAATCAAACTATGAAATCAATAAACCATTGCCAAGAGCAAAGATATGTAAAGTCACCTTAAAAAAAGCCAAATAACCCATGTTTGACAAAACCTTGACTTTTAGATATTTTCTTATCTAAAGAAATGGTCAAAGGACGGTGGGTGATGCAGAGTGAGCCCACAAACAATATGGAAGTCACTAAATAAGAGTCTCAGAGGGCTTCTCAAGATGTGACACCTACATCTTATTACATGCCTTTTCAGAACTCCTCCAACCATTTTCTTACAAAAAATTTAGATGTACTTTTATTGTTTTTATTGTTGCTGCTGCTGTTTAGTTGTTAAATAGAGTCTGGCTCTTTTGCATCCCCATAGATTGTAGACCACCAGGCTCATTTGTCCATGGGATTTCCCAGGCAACAATACTGGAGTGTGTTGCCATTTCCTTCTCCAGGGGATCTTCCTCACCCAGGAAGAAAAGAAGTCTCCTGCACTGGCACGCAGATTCTTTACCACTGAGCCAACAGGGAAGCCCACTTTTATTGCTATCTTTTATAATGTTTCAGATGAAGCTTTATAATTTGAAATTAATTTTGTGCCATTAATGGTATCCCCTGTCATGTAATATTACATAAAAACAGGTAATATTAGGCTCTGGCTACTCATACTGAAGGTTGTATATGAGATGATGTTCAACTAGGAAGCCAGACAAAATATGCAAAATAAATTTTGACTTCCACATTCTCATCTTCTTTCATTCTGAAGGGAAACAGGGAACAAAAGAAAAAAGAAAACCCTAGAACAACATGTCATAAAGCCAGATTTAAGAAATCGTTAACAGTATTTTGTAATATATATCACTGTACTTCTTTCCTTAACACAAATACAAAACTGAGTTGATATTCCTATCCACTAAGAGCTTTTTGAAAATTCCAATCCATTGATCTGTTTGGAAAGATATGTATCTCCAACGAAATAATGCAATAGGTAACGAAATAATGCAATAGGTAAGCAAACTCTGCACATCATTATACTCAGTTCAGCTCAGTCACTCAGTCATGTACGACTCTGCAACCCCATGAATCACAGCACGCCAGACGTCCCTGTCCATCACCAACTCCCAGAGTTCACTCAGACTCATGTCCATCAAGTCAGTGATGCCATCCAGCCATCTCATCCTTTGTCATCCTCTTCTCCTCCTGCCCCCAATCCCTCCCAGCAGGAGAGTCTTTTCCAATGAGTCAACTCTTCATATGAGGTGGCCAAAGTACTGGAGTTTCAGCTTTAGCATCATTCCTTCCAAAGAAATCCTACTCCTTCAGAATGGACTGGTTGGATCTCCTTGCAGTCCAAGGAACTCTCAAGAGTCTTCTCCAACACTACAGTTCAAAAGCATCAATTCTTCGGCGCTCAGCCTTCTTCACAGTCCAACTCTCATATCCATACATGACCACTGGAAAAACTATAGCCTTGACTAGATGGACCTTTGTTGGCAAAGTAATGTCTCTGCTTTGAATATGCTATTCAAAAGCATATTGAATAGATTTTGGTTGGACATACCTTTCCTTCCAAGAAGGAAGCATCTTTTAATTTCATGGCTGCAGTCACCATGTGGAGTGATTTTGGAGCCCAGAAAAATAGTCTGACACTGTTTCCACTGTTTCCCCATCTATTTCCCATGAAGTGATGGGACCAGATGCCATGATCTTCGTTTTCTGAATGTTGAGCTTTAAGCCAACCTTTTCACTCTCCACTTTGACTTTCATCAAGAGGCTTTTTAGTTCTTCACTTTCTGCCATAAGGGTGGTGAAGCTGAAGTTGAACGGTTCTATGAAGACCTACAAGACCTTTTAGAACTAACACCCAAAAAAGATGTCCTTTTCATTATAGGGGACTGGAATGCAAAAGTAGGAAGTCAAGAAACACCTGTGTAACAGGCAAATTTGGCCTTGGAACACGGAATGAAGCAGGGCAAAGACTAACAGAGTTTCGCCAAGAAAATGCACTGGTCATAGCAAATACCCTCTTCCAACAACACAAGAGAAGACTCTATACATGGACATCACCAGATGGTCAACACCGAAATCAGATCAATTATATTCTTTGCAGCCAAAGAGGGAGAAGCTCTATACAATCAGCAAAAACAAGACCAGGAGCTGACTGTGGCTCAGACCATGAACTCCTTATTGCCAAATTCAGACTGAAATTGAAGAAAGTAGGAAAACTACTAGACCATTCAGGTATGACCTAAATCAAATCCCTTATGATTATACAGTGGAAGTGAGAAATAGATTTAAGGGCCTAGATCTGATAGATAGAGTGCCTGATGAACTATGGAATGAGGTTCGTGACATTGTACAGGAGACAGGGATCAAGACCATCCCCATGGAAAAGAAATGCAAAGAAGCAAAACGGCTATCTGGGGAGGCCTTGCAAATAGCTGCAAAAAGAAGAGAAGCGAAAAGCAAAGGAGAAAAGGAAAGATATAAACATCTAAATGCAGAGTTCCAAAGAATAGCAAGAAGAGATAAGAAAGCCTTCTTCAGCGATCAATGCAAAGAAATAGAGGAAAACAACAGAATGGGAAAGACTAGGGATCTCTTCAAGAAAATCAGAGATACCAAAAGAACATATCATGCAAAGATGGGCACGATAAAGGACAGAAATGGTATGGACCTAACAGAAGCAGAAGATATTAAGAAGAGGTGGCAAGAATACACAGAAGAACTGTACAAAAAAGAGCTTCACGATCCAGATAATCATGATGATGTGATCACTGACCTAGAGCCAGACATCTTGGAATGTGAAGTCAAATGGGCCTTAGAAAGCATCACTACGAACAAAGCTAGTGGAGGTGATGGAATTCCAGTGGAGCTATTCCAAATCCTGAAAGATGATGCTGTGAAAGTGCTGTACTCAATATGCCAGCAAATTTGGAAAACTCAGCAGTGGCCACAAGATTGGAAAAGGTCAGTTTTCATCCCAATCCCAAAGAAAGGCAATGCCAAGGAGTGCTCAAACTACCGAACAATTGCACTCATCTCACACGCTAGTAAAGTAATGCTCAAAATTCTCCAAGCCAGGCTTCAGCAATATGTGAACCGTGAACTTCCTGATGTTCAAGCTGGATTTAGAAAAGGCAGAGGAACCAGAGATCAAATTGCCAACATCCGCTGGATCATGGAACAAGCAAGGGAGTTCCAAAAAACATCTATTTCTGCTTTATTGACTATGCCAAAGCCTTTGACTGTGTGGATCACAATAAACTATGGAAAATTCTGAAAGAGATGGGAATACCAGACCACCTGATCTGCCTCTTAAGAAATCTGTATGCAGGTCAGGAAGCAACAGTTAGAACTGGTCATGGAACAACAGACTGGTTCCAAATAGGAAAAGGAGTACGTCAAGGCTGCATATTGTCACCATGTTTATTTAACTTATATGCAGAGTACATCATGAGAAATGCTGGACTGGAAGAAACACAAGTTGGAATCAAGATTGCCGGGAGAAATATCAATAACCTCAGATATGCAGATGACACGACTCTTATGGCAGAAAGTGAAGAGGGGCTAAAAAGCCTCTTGATGAAAGTGAAAGTGGAGAGTGAAAAGGTTGGCTTAAAGCTCAACATTCAGAAAACGAAGATCATGGCATCTGGTCCCATCACTGCATGGGAAGTAGATGGGGAAACAGTGGAAACAGTGTCAGACTTTGTTTTTCTGGGCTCCAAAATCACTGCAGATGGTGACTGCAGCCATGAAATTAAAAGACGCTTGCTCCTTGGAAGGAAAGTTATGACCAACCTAGATAGCATATTCAAAAGCAGAGACATCACTTTGCCAACAAAGGTTCGCCTAGTCAAGGCTATGGTCTTTCCTGTGGTCATGTATGGATGTGAGAGCTGGACTGTGAAGAAGGCTGAGCGCCGAAGAATTGATGCTTTTGAACTGTGGTGTTGGAGAAGACTCTTGAGAGTCCCTTGGACTGCGAGAAGATCCAACCAGTCCATTCTGAAGGAGATCAATCCTGGTATTTCTTTGGAAGGAATGATGCTAAAGCTGAAACTCCAGTATTTTGGCCACCTCATGCGAAGAGTTGACTCATTGGAGAAGACTCTGATGCTGGGAGGGATTGAGGGCAGGAGGAGAAGGGGACGACAGAGGATGAGATGGCTGGATGGCATCACTGACTCGATGGATGCGAGTCTGAGTGACCTCCGGGAGCTGGTGATGGACAGGGAGGCCTGGCGTGCTGCGGTTCATGGGGTCGCAAAGAGTCGGACAGGCCTGAGCGACTGATCTGATCTGATCTGATCTGAACTAAGGGACTCCCACTACCAAAACAGTTTCAAACTGGTGATAGAATGTATATTAAAGTACGAAGTCTGAGATCTGCCAACACGACCTGAGATTCTGAGCAAGTTCTGGGAACTTTATTTTCTGTGTATCCATGATTTAAATAAACCCAGGATTCTTGTCTGATGAGATAGATTTTAAGGAAGCAATTTGGCAAGTTTTGCATCACCTGTCACAAGCCACATACTGATGGAAAACTACTAAACTCAATTTTACTACCCAAATAACCAGGGGGAGGGGGCTTAACTTACATTTCAGCACTGGGGAGGATGGAATTGTGTTCCCTTATACCCAGGAAGCTTCCTAAAACGAAAACCAAGCGGTCAGTCGCTCGAAAGCTACCGCCCAGGTTTGTTTCTCTTGCTAACCAAATGCTTGAGACTCTGCAGGACCAGGCAGAAAAGGCTTGTGTTTGTTCGTTTTATTTCTTTTCAAATTTCAAAGTCCTTTAAGCCAAATGTTGGGCTCCAAACATCCTGTAGGGGAATAAACCTCCTCACCAGTTCTGAGTGTGGGAGCATGACTCCGCTTCGCCAACGACCGCAAGACAGACAAGCAACTTCAGAGAAGCCAGGTGAGGTAAGGAGCCCGTCTCACCTCCCTGGGAGGGAAATCAGCTTTCCTCAGCCAAGCCCGCCTGGGCCACACCCTGGAGCGAGTCCGCGGCCCACGCCCCCTGAGGCTGGGCCGGGTGCGTCACGTGGCCAGACAGCTCAGCCAATCAGCGCAGCCCTCGGCGGTATTCAAATCAACCGCGGGCCGACGGTTGTGGAAATCTGTATCGCCGCCCGGGAATCGGGGTCTGAGGGTCGCCTTCCGCTTCCATGCCGGGCATCGGGCGCTGAGGGACCCTTGGGCCTGGTGGGCTGAATGGAGAATCGGGATGTGCCTCCAGGCCCTTATCGGGCCACTAAGCTGGTAAGACAGCGCGAACGACGAGACTGGCCAGCGGGGTGATGGCTGGTTTTACGTGAGAAGGTTCATAGTTTTTCCTAGGGCGGAGGGATGGGCCCCAGAGCCCAGGAGATCGCTGAAGTGGAGAATGAGGGGAGTTCTCGGATGTCGCGGACCTTTGCAGGACGCGCTTGTCCCGCTCCTTTGAGAGTCTGCCCCCTCCTCCTTTGCTCCAGGCTCCCAGGGTTAGGCGCATCTACACAACTTCTTAAGCGACTCTGTTCCTGGTGTTTTCGGCGTCCCCTGGAATGACTTAGAATAGTCTGAGTTTAGACGCTCCTCACGCCAGGTTTTTTACCCCAACAGGATTTTAGGGGAAGGCAATGGCAACCCACTCCAGTACTTTTGCCTGGAAAATCCCATGGATGGAGGAGCCTGGTAGGCTGCAGTCCATGGGGTCGCTAAGAGTCTGGCACGACTGAGCGACTTCACTTTCACTTTTCACTTTCATGCTCTGGAGAAGGTAATGACAACCCACTCCAGTGTTCTTGCCTGGAGAATCCCAAGGATGGAGGAGCCTGGTGGTCTGCCGTCTATAGGGTCGGACACGACTGAAGCGACTTAGCAGCAGAACGAGTTCCAGTGTTTTGTAGGATAAGATTGTGACAGCTTCATTTTGCCGGTCCTGTGGAATTAAATACAGGATGTATTGACTGAATACAAGTTAATAACAGCTATTTCTAACAGCTAAAACTCAGAATATTTTAAGTACCCGTCAGGAGCCACTATTTGTAGTCACAGGATTTGTACTTGCACACAGTGTCTTGTGTATTTGGATCATCAAGCCACGAGGATACTGTGCCACTGATTATGTGACATTAGGAGGATCGCTTGTGTGAGCATTAGTTTCCCCACTGGTAAAGTAGAGCTGAGAGTTGTCCAGAGTAGATGTTACTGTAAGTGAAAGTGTGTTGTTATCTGTAGAATGCTGCTGCTGCTGCTGCTAAGTCGCTTCAGTCGTGTCCGACTCAGTGCAACCCCATAGACTGCAGCCCACCAGGCTCCCCCGTAGAATAACAAGACAACTTATTCTCTGTATAAACTGCAGCTCAGTATAAGTTTCTTGAATAATATATGAAATGTGGAGGTGTATAAAGAAAAGAATACAGTTATTGTGTTTTCAGGGGAAGGCAATAGCACCCCACCCCAGTACTTTTGCCTGGAAAATCCCATGGACGGAGGAGCCTGGTAGGCTCCAGTCCATGGGGTCCCTTAGAGTCGGACACGACTGAGCGACTTCACTTTCACTCTTCACTTTCATGCATTGGAGAAGGAAATGGCAACCCACTCCAGTGTTCTTGCCTGAAGAATCCCAGGAACGAGGGAGCCTGGTGGGCTTCCGTCTGTGGGGTCGCACAGAGTCAGGCACGACTGAAGCGACTTAGCAGTAGCATTGTGTTTTCTGTCAGCTCTTAAATTTTGTGCTATGATGTTGGGACCACATAGGTTAGAGAAGTGGTAGTGGCAAGTACTAACATAGTTGGACTTACAGATCAGATTTCTTCACCTCTAATGTAGGATTTTTTTCAATTAAAAAGCTATATGTTCTATTTTATCTATGTACCACATCTTATTTATTCTTTCATCTGTCATGGAACATTTGGGTTGTTTCCATGTCCTGGCTATTGAATATAGTGTGGCAATGAATATTGGAGTACATGTGTCATTTTGAATTACGGATTTCTCAGGGCATCTGCCCAATGGTGAGATTGCTGGGTCATATGGTAGTTTTATTTTTAGTTTTTTGAAGGAATCTCCATACTGTTCTCCACTTGGCTGTATCAGTTTATATTCCCACCAACAGTACAAGAGGTTTCCTTTTCTCCACACCTTCACCTGCATTTATTGTTTGTAGATTTTTTTGATGATGGCCATTCTGATGGTTTGAGGTGATACCTTATTGTAGTTTTGATTTGCATTTCTCTAATAATTAGTGAAGTTGAGCATATTTTCATGTGTTCATAGGCCATCTCTATGTATTCTTCTCCAGGGGATCTTCCCACCCCAGGGTTTGAACTTGGGTCTCCTACATTGCAGGCAGATTGTTTACCACCTGAGCCACAAGGAAAGCCCATTTTCACTGAGCATATTTTCATGTGTTTATTGGCCATCTGTATGTCTTCTTTGAAGAAATGTCTTTTGGGGCTTTCCACCCACTTTTTGACTTGGGTTGTTTGTTTTTTGATATTGAGCTCTATGAGCTGTCTGTGAGAAAAACAAATATTGTTATATTAACCCATATGTGTAGAATCTAGAAAAAATGATACAGAGGAAGCCTATTTCTGGAGCAGGAATAGAGACACACATAGAGAATGGAGGTGTGGACAAAGGAAGGGTAGGAAGAATTGGGAAATTAGGATTGACATATATATTATGCACGTGGGCATGCTCAGTCATGTCTAACCCTTTGCAACACTGTGGACTGCAGCCTGTCAGGCTTTGTCCATGGGATTCTCCAGGCAAGAATACTGGAGTACCTTGCCATGTCCTCCTCCAGGGGATCTCCCTGACCCAGAGATTGCATCTCCTGCATTGGCAGGTGGATTCTTTTACCACTGAGCCACCTGGGAAACCCAACTACCATGTATAAAACAGATAGCTAATGGGAACCTGCTGTATAACAGGGAGCTCAGCTTGGTGCTGTGTTGACCTAAATGGGTGGTATAGGGGATGGGTGAGAGGAAAGTCCAGGAGGGAGGAGATATATGCATACATATAGCTGATTCACTTCATTGTACACCAGAAACTGACACAAGGTTGTAAAGCAGTTGTACTCCAAAAAAAATGTTTATCACCACCTTCTATACCACCACTTTTAGACCTGCCACAAACCCAAAAGGTTGGGTAATTTGAAAAAGATTTTTAAAAGTGTGATTATCTTTTTAAAATGTAAATATATCACAGTGTCATTAAACAAACAATAGACTTAAATTTTAATTTACTCCATCTGTTATGTTCATTATTGGAATCTTCACTAGTAAATATATAAACTTTTTTTTTAATACTAAAGGTATTTTACCAGTAAAATTACTGCCTGCCATAAGTTTTGTTTGGCCTGCTTAGTTATGAGTACAGGTTCTAGAGTTTTCAGGTGTGTGCCTTGGTCAAGTTATTAAATATCTCAGTGCTTCATATTCCATATCTGAAAATGGGATAGTAATAGTACCCATTCATTGAATTGTGAGAATTTAAGTGAAGTAATGAATGCAATGCATAATGTCTGACACAAACGCTACTATCATATCATTAATATTAGTTGAAGTTGTAGAAACAGGAATAAATGCTTTCTCTGTTGGGGACTAAAGGCAGGTCCATTACAGTTCTCCATTATTCCTAGGTTTTCTAAGTAAGCCAAGCAGCCAATGAAGTACTATAAGAAATTAGTATGAGATGTAAAAAAATTTTAGCACAAATAAGACAAGTGATTTCTTCATGAATTTCAATGATTTAATAATATGTGAAAGGAATGAGTGGATTTTTTAATTTTTTTTGTTTCATTTTGCAGTGGAATGAAATTACCACATCTTTCCGAGTGGGAATGCCCCTAAGAAAACATAGGCAACACTTCAAAAAATATGGCAACTGTTTTACAGCAGGAGAAGCAGTGGACTGGCTTTATGACCTATTAAGAACTAATAGCAATTTTGGTCCTGAAGTTACAAGGCAACAGACTGTCCAGCTATTGAGAAAATTTCTAAAGAATCATGTAATTGAAGATATCAAAGGCAAATGGGGGACAGAAAATCTTGATGACAACAGTCAGCTATTCAGGTATTAAAGAAATAACTGCAAAACTGAATTACTTAACCATAAAGTTTCGCTCTGCTTCTATTATGTGGTTACTAAAACAGCAGCCTCTTTAGGAAAAGTAATATTTTCTTTAGAAAACTATTGCTCTTAGTTCAATTGAAACCACTTAGAAGTTAAAGTCCTTTAAGACTAATTCCTGCACAATTCAAACCTTATAATGATCAGATCAGATCAGATCAGTTGCTCAGTTGTGTCCAACTCTTTGCGCCCCCATGAACTGCAGCACGCCAGGCCTCCCTGTCCATCACCAGCTCTCGGAGGTCACTCAGACTCACATTCATCGAGTCAGTGATGCCATCCAGCCATCTCATCCTCTGTCGTCCCCTTTTCCTCCTGCCCCCAATCCCTCCCAGCATCAGTCTTCTCCAATGAGTCAACTCTTCGCATGAGGTGGCCAAAATACTGGAGTTTCAGCTTTAGCATCATTCCTTCCAAAGAAATTCCAGGGCTGATCTCCTTCAGAATGGACTGGTTGGATCTCCTTGCAGTCCAAGGGACTCTCAAGAGTCTTCTCCAACACCACAGTTCAAAAGCATCAATTCTTCGCGCTCAGCCTTCTTCACAGTCCAGCTCTCACATCCATACATGACCACAGGAAAGACCATAGCCTTGACTAGGCGAACCTTTGTTGGCAAAGTGATGTCTCTGCTTTTCAATATGCTATCTAGGTTGGTCATAACTTTCCTTCCAAGGAGTAAGCGTCTTTTAATTTCATGGCTGCAGTAACCATCTGCAGTGATTTTGGAGCCCAGAAAAATAAAGTCTGACACTGTTTCCACTGTTTCTCCATCTATTTCCCATGTAGTGATGGGACCAGATGCCATGATCTTCGTTTTCTGAATGTTGAGCTTTAAGCCAACCTTTTCACTCTCCACTTTCACTCTCATCAAGAGGCTTTTTAGTTCCTCTTCACTTTCTGCCATAAGGGTGGTGTCATCTGCATATCTGAGGTTATTGATATTTCTCCCGGCAATCTTGATTCCAGCTTGTGTTTCTTCCAGTCCAGCATTTCTCATGATGTACTCTGCATAAAAGTTAAATAAACATGGTGACAATATACAGCCTTGATGTACTCCTTTTCCTATTTGGAACCAGTCTGTTGTTCCATGACCAGTTCTAACTGTTGCTTCCTGACCTGCATACAGATTTCTCAAGAGGCAGATCAGGTGGTCTGGTATTCCCATCTCTTTCAGAATTTTCCACAGTTTATTGTGATCCACACAGTCAAAGACTTTGGCATAGTCAATAAAGCAGAAATAGATGTTTTTCTGGAACTCTCTTGCTTTTTCCATGATCCAGCAGATGTAGGCAATTTGATCTCTGGTTCCTCTCCCTTTTCTAAATCCAGCTTGAATATCAGGAAGTTCACAGTTCACATATTGCTGAAGCCTGGCTTGGAGAATTTTGAGCTTACTTTACTAGCGTGTGAGATGAGTGCAATTGTGCTGTAGTTTGAGCATTCTTTGGCATTGCCTTTCTTTGAGATTAGGATGAAAACTGACCTTTTCCAATCTTGTGGCCACTGCTGAGTTTTCCAAATTTACTGGCATATTGAGTGCAGAACTTTCACAGCATCATCTTTTAGGATTTGGAATAGCTCAACTGGAATTCCATCACCTCCACTAGCTTTGTTCATAGTGATGCTTTCTAAGGCCCACTTGACTTCACATTCCAGGATGTCTGGCTCTAGGTCAGTGATCACACCATCATGATTATCTGGGTCGTGAAGCTCTTTTTTCTACAGTTCTTCTGTGTATTCTTGCCACCTCTTCTTAATATCTTCTGCTTCCATTAGGTCCATACCATTTCTGTCCTTTATCGAGCCCATTTTTGCATGAAATGTTCCTTTGGTATCTCTGATTTTCTTGAATAGATCCTTAGTCTTTCCCATTCTGTTGTTTTCCTCTATTTCTTTGCATTGATCGCTGAAGAAGGCTTTCTTATCTCTTCTTGCTATTCTTTGGAACTCTGCATTCAGATGTTTATATCTTTCCTTTTCTCCTTTGCTTTTCGCTTCTCTTCTTTTTGCAGCTATTTGCAAGGCCTCCCCAGACAGCCATTTTGCTTTTTTGCATTTCTTTTCCATGGGGATGGTCTTGATCCCTGTCTCCTGTACAATGTCACGAACCTCATTCCATAGTTCATCAGGCACTCTATCTATCAGATCTAGGCCCTTAAATCTATTTCTCACTTCCACTGTATAATCATAAGGGATTTGATTTAGGTCATACCTGAATGGTCTAGTGGTTTTCCCTACTTTCTTCAATTTCAGTCTGAATTTGGCAATAAGGAGTTCATGGTCCGAGCCACAGTCAGCTCCTGGTCTTGTTTTTGCTGACTGTATAGAGCTTCTCCATCTTTGGCTGCAAAGAATATAATCGATCTGATTTCGGTGTTGACCATCTATATAATAAAATAGAAAGTTGTGAGGAAAGGAGGAGATACTGTAACTTTAACGTCTTCTGCAAGCTCTATAACATGTGAAGGACAGAACATTATCAATATTTAGTTTCATAGATTTAAGAATTACAAATTCTCACAGGTTCTTCCCTTCAATAGACATATAATCTATACAATCTAAGAATACATATGATGAGATGAATAATAGCAAGCTTATATAATAACTAAAAAAAAATACCACAATTTGGAAAAAAATAAGCATTTATCATGTACTAGCAGCCGTACTTTATGAGTTATGTGTTTTCCTTATTTAATCCCTAGAATAAGATTTGTTGACGCATGGTCTCCACCTTTTTACCTGTAAAAATGAGTTAATATCTACCCTGTTTAGCTATTCTATCTACCCCCCTAGAATAGCTAAACAGGGTAGATATTAACTCATTTTTACAGGTAAAAAGGTGGAGACCATGCGTCAACAAATCTTATTCCTTCAGTCTGAAATATGCTCATGTACACATTCATCAGACTAGTGAATACATTTCTTCTCATGTCAGCTGTATTGTAGCCCACCTTGAGGTCAGGAGACCTTTCTGACTCCCTTGGATCTGCATAATTGAGTTTTCTCTCATGCACCCAGAGTTCTTGATTATATATCCCTCAAATTAGATCTTTGGATTCTAATACACATGCTTTTTTACTCTACAAAATTAGTACTTTTCAAATGAAATGTAGAAATAGATTTTTGCCTATGTGTCAAAGATGATTTATGTCACACAAGTAAACTACAATAACAAATATATAAATACTTTGTATAAAACTCTATAAATCTTTCCTCTCTGCGCTACTCATCAGTCACCATTTGAGTTTCTCTGCTGTGCTCATCCTTTAGCTTTTACTGTCCTCAGGGTCCTAGGCTTATCTATACTTTATGTCTCTCCCTGGACAATCTCCTACTATGTCTCTGCTTTCATGCCATATCTTAATGACTTTCAAGTCTCCAACCCAAATATCGCTCCTGAGCTTTAAGACTTACTTTTTGCCTGTTAGACAGGCACTTCACATATCATATAGCATATGAAAAATCACTACCATCTCCTAAGCTAACTTTTGATCTCTTATATCCATATCTGAATGAATGGCAATCTTTCCTGTAGTTGCTTTCATTCTTTCCCTTCTCTTTAAGTATGATGTAATTATCAAACCATGTATATCATGCTGCCTCAGTACGCTCTGATCTGTCTGCTTGTCTTCATGATATTTTTTTCATTAGACTACTGTTCTCTCTTACCTGAAATTCTGCAAAACTCTTAATCTCTCTACCTCTAGGCCTTTTACAGTGATAATAAAACTGTGAATTGGTTTAAGAAGTCTTGTTAAAATGTTAGCAGTTGCATTTGTTGATGGTCACCTATGTGGATGTTATTTTATAAAAACACCCTGTACTTGTTTGTATCTTTGAAATATTTTATATTAAATTGAAGGGAGGAAAAGCATTATAATCAAAAGGAACAACAGAGTTCTGAAAATTGAACAGTCACAAAGGACAGAAAATATATACAAATTAGATAACTAATAAGAGAAATTTAGAAAATGTAACTTTCTAGAACTGTTTCGTATGTAAGTCATACCTCTCCTAAAGAATTAGTCCTAATAATAACCCTGAATTATACAGGAATAAAGTTAAAATATACAGTTTACTCATGATATCAGGAAACTATTAAAAAATTTTAAAGGCTTAATGAGAAAATTAATTTATGTAGAATATTCATTCCTTGATAAATTAAACCCAGTGTTTTTGAGTTATTTTTAAGATTTTTGTTGTTGGTCAGTTGCTAAGTCACATCCAACTCTTTGAGACCCATGAACTGCAGCACGCCAGGCTTCCCTGTCCTTCGCTGGCTCCCAGATTTTGCTCAAGCTCATGTCCATTGAGTTAGTTATGCTATCCAACTGTCTCATCCTTTGTCCCACTCCCCACCACCACCCACCCTCAATCTTTCCCAGCATCAGGGTCTTTTCCAATGAATCAGCTCTTCGCATCAGGTGGCCAAAGTATTGGAGCTTCAGCTTCAGCATTAGTCCTTCCAGTGAATATTCAGGGTTGATTTTCTTTAGGATTGACTTTTTTGATCTCCTTGCAGTCCAAGGGATTCTAAAGAGTCTTCTCCCAGAACCACAATTCAAAAGATAAATAGGCACTAAGATAAATAGGCACTAAAAGTTCATTATCTCACATTATTTAATTGCATATTCTTAAACCAGATTTCCTACAAGTTCTCCACTTAAAACTCTTCCACGAAGGCATCCAGAATTGAGAAAAAACAACATAGAGAATTTTTCCAAAGATAAAGATGGTATTTTTAAATTGCGAAACTTATCTCGAAGAACCCCTAAAAAACATGGACTACATTTCTCTCAGGTAAAATCATCCTTTTTACTAATCACTTTTTTAAATATAATTACTGTGTGCTTATTAATATCAATAGAATAATTAAAAGTAAATGATTCTTTAAGATTTGAAGCCAATACTTGGAATCACTTAGCTATATTCTAAATGTATACATGTAAATTTGTTTGGAACTCAAATAATAATAAAAATTAAAGTGAGACATACTTGAAATACTATTTGTATAATTTAAGCACATATTTCAAATTAATTTGACAGTAGTGGGGGCAGATACAAAACCAAAAGCTCTATTACGGTACATGCTAAGTGCTAAATTGCTTCACTCATAGCCAACTCTTTGCAACCTCATGGACTATAGTCCACCAGGCTCCTCTGTCCATGAGATTCTCCAGGGAAGAATACTGGAGTGGGTTGCCATTTCCTTCTCCAGGAGATCTCCCCAATCCAGGGGTCTCTTAAGTCTCCTGCATTGGCAGGCAGCTTGTTTACAACTAGTGCCACCTAGGAAACCCCAAATATTGTATTATTTCTTCAAGTGACACCTTTACAGCTTCACAATAGACTGATACTAATAGAATTACTAAATATTAGAAGTAGTATCAGTTCATTATTTCTAAAATTTGAGCATATATTAAACCAAAGTAATTCTTTTTTCAGGAAAATTCAGAGAAAATGAACTGTGAAATCGATGAAGATCAAGAAAATTTAGCTGAAAACAGAGAAATAAGCCAGAAAGATGTTGAAGAAGTTTGGAGATATGTTATTCTGGTCTAGTAAGCTAAAACTAAGCTATGACCAAGTTCATGGGGTGTTTAGGATATTATTTTGTTATTTTCGTCAAGATGTTCAGCTGAAGAGGAGCAGATTAATTCTCAACACTTAGAATTTCACCTGTATATGTGTTTCTTAATAAATACTTTTGTATTTATTGTTCTGGTACAGGAGAAGTAGAATGGTTTGACTATGATTTGCTTTTTCTTTGACTCAAAGTTGTAGCTATAGTTTGGGGTCTATGTTGGTATCCTTCAAAGGTTATAAAGATAAATATACTTTAAAGTAGATACTAAATATAAGCCATAGATGTCTGATTTAAGAAAAATATTTGAAAGCTTTGTCTGTTTTCTATTCATACTTTCATATTCTATTCCACCTATTTTATGGAGAAAAAAAAAAAGCTTGTATTCTTTCTTCTATTTAGCCTGCAAACCATTCTAGGTGTATCCTCCCTAGAAGAAGTCATAAATCCCAAACAAGTAATTCCTCAGTATATAATGTACAACATGACCAATACAAGTAAACACGGAGTAGTTATACTGCAAGACAAATCAGGTTGGTATCAATAAAAGAAGTTGGAATCATTTTAAACTTGCTAAAAAAGACTGCAGCTATAGTGAGGATAAAGACCAAAAAATATAAAGTAGAACACTTCAACTGAGAGAACATCAGGGAGACTACTGTTTTATCAGAGGTGCTTTGGTAATCATGGTGAAATAATTTTTAAATGAATATTATTCACACTATTGTTTTAGCTCTTAAGGTGGATTCTTGCATGAATTTTTTTAATGGCAGAGTAAGCATCCAAAGAATATGCAAATATAATTGAAACTATTGTTTAACCACATTTTATTGAGGACCTACAATGTGCCGGCATTATGCTAAAGATTAGTGATGATTAAGAGAAAAATGGTCCATTCCTTTCTGGAGCTTACATGAGAAGTTACATACAGATTTAAAGGGGTCAAGACACATGCAAAACCAAAGTAACACAAAATAAAATAAGTCCAAACTTAAGAACCATATTTAAAAGAATACCGGCTTTATATTGTATGTATTTTATATAATATATTGGTTTCAAATATAAAGAAAATCAGTGAAATCAAGTCAGTTGCATTGGAAAATTTACATTACAGGAAGTGTATTAATAAATTTACTCAAAATGTTGGCTCTTGTCTTTTTTCCTAATAATCAGTTGCTGGCTGTAGAATTAACTGAAATTACTTTGAGATTCTTTCTGTGGGCAAGAACTTTTGAGATTTTAATCATAAGAACAAAAAGTAAATGCTGAAAACTAGGAGCTATGTTGTATATGCATCCAGCTTTGGATCAGTCCCATCTTTCATTGCCTGAAATAACTTCAGTGTATGCGCTCATCTAAGCTTTCTATTCTTTATGACTATTAACTTTTCAAGTGAAATGTATGTGCGGTTTTTGTGTGTGTGTCAAAAAACTGCAACACATGCATCATATTTCACTTAGTGGCAATTGAAAGATTTTAAGCAAACTTTGCTTTGAAATCACCTTAATAGTAAAATATATTTTAATCAATTATATTTTATTAATATATTTATATTAATATATTATTAATTATATTTTATATAATTTTTATATTTTATAAAATATAATTAATAAAATATAGCTTGTTTCTGTCAGAGGTCTCATTCAAATCAGTAGTATTCAAGAAGCATAGCTAACTTTTAAACTTGTATTTTAAAATACTATATGGCCCTATATCTTATTAACTATGTAACCAATTTTAATTCTGGTAGTACATATACATATATATAAATATATGTATAATTATATAGTAAGTGTGAAGTTTTAAATATACTGTTAAAATAATTGTATAATTAAATGATATTAATTTTTTGTGTAGATGATCTTCCTCACTGGGTACTATCTGCCATGAAATGCCTAGCAAATTGTAAGTAAACAAATGGTATATGTGTGATATGTGTATGTATTATATTGATAGTATTTAATAAGAACCAAGAGATTTTAATTCATGAAAGTCATGATAAAGTTGAACTGCTGCTGCTGCTGCTAAGTCGCTTCAGTCATGTCCGACTCTGTGCGACCCCATAGATGGAAGCCCACCAGGCTCCCCCGTCCCTGGGATTCTCCAGGCAAGAACACTGGAGTGGGTTGCCATTTCCTTCTCCAATGCATGAAAGTGAAAAAGTGAAAGTGAAGTTGCTCAGTCGTGTACGACTCTTAGCGACCCCATGGACTGCAGCCCACCAGGCTCCTGCATCCATGGGATTTTCCAGGCAAGAGTACTGGAGTGGGGTGCCATTGCCTTCTCCGAAAATTGAACTATATCATTTCTATTGATGTTTAAATGAAGATCTAGTAGAACTGATTATATTTCATTGCTTGTGGATTGTGTTACAGAGCACTTAACTTTTTCTGTGAGGATAATGATTTTATAATCCAAGCTAATCATTTATGACTCAGTTTTCATAGATCATAAAATCATAGGCTAGAAGATCTCAAACGATTTTTAGATATAATCTACATCAATTGTCTCATGAGTCCAAGGAGTTCAAATAACAACTTATAAGTAAAGCAGCTTGTAAATATAAAGTTTTGATTAGAAATGAAGTCTCATAAAACCCACTTCATTCCCCTGGCCATTGTACACAGCTTCAGCATTCAGATGTTTCTTGATATGCTTCTTCTCGATAGGATATATTAATGGGCCTTTTATGTTTATCACAAAGAATGATCTTCACTAAATGAGATAATTTTTTAATGTTTTGTTCTTTAAGCTTTTTCCATACTGGCCAATGATGATTGATTTTTATAATTTAAGGCCCTGTTCAAGTACAAAACACTAATTGCTCTCAAAAGTCAATTTTAAAAATGTGTGCAGAGGTGTGTGCTTCTAAATCATCAAAAGTAAAATTATATTTTAATAATTACATTACAGAAGTAATTTTCTAGGTCTTATAAAATTTGTATTTTATTAATGTTGAAAATATATACTTCAAAATAAGTATATATTCCCTCATTGTCCACTGGGTGTCAATATGACAAAATAACAGAATAGCAATAAAGTAAATAATATTAGATACAGAAAAATTTTATTTATCAAATCAAGGTAAAGATCTTGAACAGAAACATAAAATTTTTGAAATTCTCTTTCTACCTTCCCCTACCTACCTGCCTTTCTCTCTCATACCTTGCCTCATAGTTATCAACACAGATAGCATACTTCCAGGGATTTCTCTGATACCTTATCTTTAGGGTTTTGTTTCTTTTGCTTCCCAGTCCATGTTATGCATAAATGATACCAAAGATGTAACTTACTGGATTCCAGTTTAACAACAATATGTCTAGGCAGAGGCAATATTAAGACTTTCATTTAACATGTTTGTTATTTATTCCGCCACAGTAATCCTGTGACATACAAGAATCAGTGATCAATATACTATTCCCAATTTTTTTCTAGAAAAGAAAACTTAGGCCTTTTTTCTAATACATGAGGAGCTATATATTCAAACCTAGATTCTCTAACTGTAAATTGTATATGTTTAATTCCAGTAAAGAATTTTCTATCTTAAAAAACTTGTAATGATTATCAAAATTTTTATTCTACATATTAAGAATATATCTCATATCCTCCTTATAAAAACTGTTTTGTTCCACATAAAGCCATCATTAGCCTTTAAACTATTAAGTGTGTATATGTGTGTGTTACCTTGAAAGATAGTAGAGTAACTCTCAAATCTTAGTTCATATCACAGTCACTAGAGATACTCACCAAAAATTCAAGTTCAACTGATTGAATATGTCAGGATTTTTTTTTTTTAATCATATCTCAAATTCTTCTAGTGAAGATGCCCAGATCAGTATTTGGAAGCTACTAAATTAGTGAACAAATAACAAAAATTTCTAGATCAATAATTCCTAGCTGCATTGGAATTCTGATAGATTCTGTACTGTATAGAAGAGATTATGCTTTTAATAGGCACATTGATGTTTCTGATTATGTAGTCCATGGACTGCACTTTAAATGCTGTTGAGTCTCAAAGTCCTATGACTTGCTCTTACAAAACTCTGAGTTCTAATTTTAGCTTTGCCATCAAAGTCTCTTGCCTCTTGAGCGAGTGCCTTTGGGCTTCAGTTTCTTCATCTATAACATGAGATCAGAATTTCCTGAGGAAAATACCAATAAGTAGGCATAATGATTTCAATAATGTTAAGCTAATTGAACAGCAATGTAATGACATTATTTAAATTCATTCAGAGTATGCTTTACATCAGACAAAATTTAATCATGAAAATATAAATTTGCAAAAGACAATTTGAAAGAATTATTTGCAATATCTAAATATTCTGTGCTATATAAAATGAATTGTGATAAAATTCCATTAAAATAAACTTCCCTGATGCTTTTAAAATATATTTCAAATTTTTCAGTCATATAAATATTAAAACTAAACAAAATATTAATAATTCCAGTGGTTTCTAGTGAAAAGATAGTGAGAAGGCATGAGATATGCACAACCTTTTAAATTTTTGAATTATGACAGAATTTGTTGTTAAGCATAGATCCTTCATGAAATAAATACAGGTTTTAGGCTTTTTATAAGTATCTTTAAAAATTATATTTAAAAGAAATATATTTCACTATTTTTTTTGCCTTCTACTTAGGGCCAAGAAGTAACGACATGAATAATCCAACTTATATTGGATTTGAGCGAGATGTATTCAGAACAATTGCAGATTATTTTCTAGATCTCCCTGAACCTCTACTTACCTTTGAATATTATGAATTATTTGTGAACATTTTGGGTATGTATAGATTTTTCCCTATTATTTAATTTATTTTACTGGTTTCCAAGTCCCCCATAATTTAAAAGGTCTAAACGTATAGATATATATGAAAGTGACAGGCTATAAATTATTTTAAAACTCAGAAATATTCTGATTGCTGTTATGTTTTCCAGTCATTCAAACATACCATTCTAACACCAATTCTCTACACCAATAACGTCTTGCTGCTACTGCTGCTAAGTCACTTCAGTCGTGTCCGACTCTGTGCGACCCCATAGACGGAAACTCACCAGGCTCCCCCGTCCCTGGGATTCTCCAGGCAAGAACACTGGAGTGGGTTGCCATTTCCTTCTCCAATGCATGAAAGTGAAAAGTGAAAGTGAAGTCGCTCAGTCGTGTCCGACTCTTAGCGACTCCATGGACTGGAGCCTACCAGGATCCTCCATCCATGCATGGGATTTTCTAGGCAAAAGTACTGGGATGGGGTGCCATTGCCTTCCCCGATAACATCTTGCAATTCAGTTCATTTCTGAAACTCTCCGGTTAACCCAGACCCCAAAAGTTGGGGGCAAAATTTTTCACCTTGGATACTAACTACCCAGGACTAGCTTAGACCCCACAGATTAAGGGCTCAGTTCATCAAGACTGTCCTCACTTCATATAGGAGCTGCAAATGGAGTCCTCAGGTTTAATAGCCCTTCTCCCTGGCTAATTACCAAACCCAGGGATTCCCAAAACCCCCTGAGGTTTAATAATTCACTGTGATAGTTTTCAGAACTCAGGAAAGTGTTTTACCTAATGATCACCAGTTTATTATAAAGTATGTAAGTCAGGAGTAGCCAAGTGGAAGAGAGTTATAGGGTAAGAAAGCGGGGTAAGGGCTGTGCAGAGCTTCTATGTTCTCTTCAGAAATGTCACTCTCCCAAGTTTGTCCATGTATTTACCAACTGGTAAGCTCCCATAGCTGTGTTGTTTCCATTTTAATTTGAAGTTTCACTACATAGACATGGTTGATTAAATCATTGGTCATTGTTGATTAAGTTTGATCTCCACCACCACCAACAACCACCCTACCACCCCCTCCAGGGAGGTATGCATGTGTGCATGCTAAGTCACGTCAGTCGTGTCTGACTCTTTGTGACACTGTGGGCTTTAGCCTGCCCAGCTCCTCTGTCCATGGGATTCTCCAGGCAAAGAATACTTGAATGAGTTGCCATGCCCTTATCCAGGGAATGTTCCCAACCTAGGGATTGAACCCATGTCTCTTAAGTCTTCTATATTGGCAGGTGGGTTCTTTACCACTTAGTGCCACCTGGGAAACACCAGAGTCAAGTGAAGTGAAAGTCACTCAGTCATGTCCAACTCTTTGTGACCCTATGAACTATACAGTCCATGGAATTCTCCAGGCCAGGATACTGGAATGGGTAGCCATTCCCTTCTCCAGGAAATCTTCCCAACCCAGGGATCAAACTCAGGTCTCCTTGAGGTAGGGCTAAAATTCCAACCTTCTAAGCAAGGCCAGCACTGGTGGTGGTTTAGTAGTTAAGTCATGTCGGACTCTTACAACCCCATAGACTCTAGCCTGCCAGACTTCTCTCTCCATGGGGTTCTCCAGGCAAGAATACTAGAGTGGGTTGCATTTCCTTCTTCAGAGGATCTTTCCAACCCAGGAATCGAACCCTGGTCTCCTGCATTGCAGGTAGATTCTTTACTCAACTTTACTCAGGCCAGCCCTAAGTCAACTTATTAGCGTAAATTGAGGCGTGCTCAAATAGGCTCATTGTGAAGAATAAAAGGCTCCAATCACTCTGGAAATTCCTTGGGTTTTAGGAGCTATATACCAGGTATCTGAGAGAAAAATCATATATGTGTTTTCTTAAACTACAGTTGTCTTATAATTAAGAGCTTTCTGATACTTGTAGACTGAAAGTAGATATTTTTAATGTATTTGACTCAATCCACTTAATTAGATTGTTGAAATAAATTTTAAAATTATTTTCATCACAAGTTGGAAAACCTCTAGTCTTGCACTTTGTAACTGAATGTTGCATGTGTCCTATTTAAGTGGCTTCTGAATTAAGCAGCTGCTATTTGTATTGTACTAACAATATGTACTATAGTGATGCTTTATTTTTTTAATATTGCTATTGTTTTTGTTTTATTTTTGTCCACTATCATACAGTTGCATCTTAATTTTTGTTTCATTTCCTGGTAGTTGTTTGTGGCTACGTCACAGTTTCAGATAGACCCAGAGGGATACATAAAATCCAAGATGATCCACAGTCTTCAAAAATTCTTCATTTAAACAATCTGAATTCCTTCAGATCAACTGAGTGTCTTCTTCTCAGTCTTCTTCATAAAGACAAAACAAAAGAAGAATCAGATACTACTGAGAGACTCCAGATAAGTGATCAAGGATTTCAAGAAAAATATGCTAAGAAAATTCAGCTAGTTAATTTTAAAAACAGAAGAGCCAGTGCTAATGACATAATAGGAGGAAGTTGTCATAATTTAGTAGGCTTAAGTAGAATGCATGTTCTATCCTCTAACATCAAACCAAGGTGCTATTCATTAGAAGGAATTGTAGATTTACCAGGGAGTTCAAGTAAAGAGGTCTCCAGTGTCTTCCATCAATCTGTTCTGAACATAGAAGGACAAAATAATATGCAATCTTTAGAATCTGAGACCAAACAGGAATCCCTGATGAATCTTCATTCAGAGGAAAGTATTCAAAAGCCATTCTCTGTTGGTTGTAAGAGAACATCTACTTTGACCATTCAAGACCAAGAGGAGTTATATAATGGAAAGTGCAAACTGAAACAGCTTTGTAGATCTCAGAGTTTACTTTTAAGAAGTAGTACAAGAAGGAATAGTTATATTAATATGCCAGTGGCTGAAATTATCATGAAACCAAATCTTGAACAAGGCAGCACCAGTGTGCAAACAGCTATGGAAGGTGAACTCGGAGAGTCTAGTACCACAATCAATAAAAGACTCTGCAAAAGCACAATAGAACTTTCAGAAAACTCTTTCTCCAGAAAACTCTTTACCTCCAGCTTCTTCTATGTTGACTGGCACACAAAGTAAGGTTGATGCTTTCAATGCATGTAATATTAATTTTTAGTGTTTACTAACCCAGTTTTGCTTACCTGGCTTTTCTTCTCTGAAATTGCTTAATTTTTTTTCTCCAAAAGAAAAAATTCTTGTTGTATAAGACTTGTCATGGCATAACCAAGATTTATTCTACTTACCTAAAGCACTCCTTTTCTTTGCCTTAAATTTCATTTGTTCTGAGTCACTGTTTATAATTGGTGAAAGATTTTCAGTCCTTCATAATCCAATGGGTTATGAAGAAAATAACAGTATCTTACCATGTTTTTGAAGAATGTGTAAATTTTGTGGAATAGTTAAACATAATATTAAAATATTATTTTGCCTTCCTTATATAAATGTATGCTGGTAGTATTAAAACAACTAGTGTCATTGATGATTTTTTTTTTCTGGGGGGTGACTTTGCTTTCCTAGGTTTGCTGCAACCTCATTTAGAGAGGGTTGCCATCGATGCACTGCAGTTATGTTGTTTGTTACTTCCCCCACCAAATCGTAGAAAGCTTCAACTTTTAATGCGCATGATTTCTCGAATGAGTCAAAATGTTGATATGCCCCAACTTCATGATGCAATGGGTACAAGATCACTGGTAAGTTGATTTCTTAAGGAAAGAATAAGTCTGAATCATAAACCACCACCACCATTCCCCCATCCCCAGCAGAAAAAAAAAAATAGGAAACCAAACTAAGAATACTATTCAACTGATGTCATAGTCTTGAAATCCTAGATTCTTGAGTTTAAAAGACTTGAAAGTCTAACCTTCCCTAATGTGCAGCAGAATGCACATTAATCCTTTGTGCCCAGTCTTTTATACTTTCACATCTTGATCTTTGTATTGTCTGAGGACTTTGCCTCTTCATTCACTCTATGTTAGAATGAGTCAGACTGTCAGACCATATTATATTGCCTCATGCCAATTCTGTTTGGTAGGGAAAGAAGAGGAGATATAGGTACTACTGAAAGCTGAAGGGCACTGTAACCCTTGAAATAGAGAAGTAATGGGAAATTCATGTGTAGTAAGTCAGAGTGTTTCAGATACTCTGGGAGTAGAAAAGTTGTATTTGATGGTATTGTGTGAATTAGGATGGCTTGTCACTGTAGGCAGGAAGTTGGGAGAACTTGAGTGAGATAGTCTTGGGCTCCATATGAAGATGAGGGATGAGGCATTCATATGCAGATCCCCATTGGAAATGAACTCTTGAAATTGTACCTCTAATATCTCTCTCTCTGTTTCTCTTTTTATCTCTGTCTCTCTCTCTCTGTCTATAAAGAACTGCCACTTCCTCAGAGCACAGCTTCAATTTACAGGATGTTCTTGTAGCAAGGAATCAGGAGCTAAATTCCATTCTTCCACTCAGTAAGGACAGTTTTTTAATAATAACAGACCTAATATAAAGAGAAAGAATTACTCTCAGTGATTGTGGCACCACTAAAAAGCATAACGAAGTTTGTAGGGGAAGATATTTAGACAGATATGAGTAGAAAAAAGATAATTTTGATTTTACACTTTTTCAGTTAGGTTATAGGACATCCAAGTGAAATTTATCCTAGAGTGTTGGAAACATGAACCTGGTGAAAAAAGATCAGGTCCAAAAGTACATGTTTTGAAAAGTAATAGTTGAGGGTGTGGGAGTAAATGAGCTCTACAAAGCTGAGGGAAAAAAAAATAAAAATCTGAGGACTGAACCTTAGAAGAAGATAGGAAAAACCTGCCATACATGTAGAAATAAAACCAAAAATAGTTCAATAAATATGCTCAGCATCTATTATGTGCACAATACCTAAAATACAATTCTGTATTCAAATTATTTTAGAATAAAGTGTGTGTTTATGTGTGACTTATTAAATTAATCCCACAAAAACACAAATAGGAGAATATATAATATATAAACACAAGTGGTTACAAGGTTGGCACCATATATCATTTGAAACTGGAAAATAGTGTGTGCAAGGGTGCATGCCTATATGTGTCTTATATTTGGTGGCTTATATGGATATAAATGAGAGTAAATTAGTTTTGAAACCCAAAATTTATCCCAGGATTTGAAGATCATCATGATGGAACTGAAAAATACATACATTGTCTTTAAAGACTGATGGAATAGTATTAAAAACTATTTTCCAATTTCAAAAGATATATGGTGCCAACCTTGTAACCACGTGTGTTTATATGTTATATATTCTCTTATTTGTGTTTTTGTGGGATCAATTTAATAAGTCACTCTTCTCTAACAGTCTTTGTGCTGTACTGTGCTTAGTCATGTCTGACTCTTTACAACCCTGGGGACTGTAACTTGCCAGGCTCTTCTGTCCAGGGCGAGTCTCCAGGCAAGAATACTGGAATGGGTTGCCATGCCCTCCTCCAAGGGATCTTCCGAACCCAGGTGTCCCACATTGCGGGCAGATTCTTTACTGTCTGAGCCACCAGGCAAGCCCAAGAATACTGGAGTTGGTAGCCTATCCCTGCCTGCCTTCTCCAGGGGAACTTCCCAACTCAGGGGCACCATATTTATATTGTATTAATGGAATCTGTGTATTTACTAATAAAATTGTGACAAAGTTAAAGAAAAAGCTAAGTCTTCTGTAGTCATTTGGAATTTATATTAAGGAATTACTTAACAAGTACTAAAACAAAAAGAATTGGCATTTTATTCTTCCTAATGTTATGTTATTGTCCTCATTTTTTAAGCTGAAGTTGGCTTATCACTTTATCTCAATCTGTTAGCATAATGATACCTAGAATTTACTGATAATTTAATTTATATAAAACCTTAAGCTTTTAAATTCATGTGTTTTATTATGTTTCTAGATGATACACACTTTTTCTCGGAGTGTGTTACGCTGTGCTGAAGAAGTAGATCTTGATGAGCTTCTTGCTGTAAGATTAGTATCTTTCTTGATGGACCATCAACAGGAAATTCTTCAAGTGCCTTCTTACCTACAGGCTGCAGTAGAGAAACATCTTGACTACTTAAGAAAGGGCCATGTATGTATTGTAAGTCTTAAAAATTCTTTGCATTAGTCTATTGCAAGTGTCAAACTCATCTCAAACTAGCCTTATCAAAAAGGGAAACTATTTCAGCTCACATAAATAACCTCCAAAAGTCAGGAATATAGACAGAATATGGAGATTCAAATAACCAGAGGACTCTTTTAAATCCCTTCATCCCTTATTTCCATTTCAGTCCTATAGTTGAAAAGTGGCTCCTTCACATGATGGAATATGGTTGATTAAAGTCACTCAGTCGTGTCTGACTCTTTGTCATGGAATTCTCCAGGCCAGAATACTGGAGCAGGTAGCCTTTCCCTTCTCCAGGGGATCGTCCCAAACCAGGGATCAAACCCAGGTTTCCCACATTGCAGATGGATTCTTTACCAGCTGAGCCACAAGAATATTGGAGTGGAAGCCCAAGAATATTGGAGTGGGTAGCCTATCCCTCCTCCAGTGGATCTTCCTGAACCAGGAATCGAACCGGGGTCTCCTGTATTGCAGGCAGATTCTTTACCAAGTGAGCTGTGAGAGAAGCCCTATGGTCCATTGAAGCTCTTTGCATTCCATGGGGGAAAAGAGCCATTCCTTCACCTTTGATTTGAAAAGTTATTGGTATGGACTCATATTGGCACAGTCTAGGTTAAATGCACATTTTTTAAGTGGTTGAGGGTGATTGAGTTGGAGAGAGGGCCATACTCTGAGTGACTCTACATAGATTAGAGAATAATCTGTTATTCAAAGAAAAGTAAGGATAGTTGGGGGTAGAATGGGAAGGAGAAAAAGAGTCTAAGCAACCAAAAACAACACACGTGTGCTATTCAGTCTTTGACTGCCCAGCATATATACTCATGTTTCTTCCTATACATACCATTCTAATGTTGCCATGACTTACCATGATTATAACTATCCTCTATACTTTCTTTCTCTTGTCTACAGATGTTAGAGGCCCTGCCCATATTCTTACACCTCAAAAATCGTAGATGAGCACTTTCACTATTTCAAAATATTAGTGTTTTAAGATGAATTAAAATATCATGTTGATTGTTACTGTTTCATAGTTAAAAGGATAAAATCCATGGCTAATGGTACTAATGATGATTTTACATTATGAATATCTTATGTACATCCCCATTTTATGGATGAGACAAATCAAGACAAGTTTAAATCACTTGCTGATGGTTATAAAGCTATAGTAGATTGTAGGACTGGGAATGAGACCCTACTGATTTATTGCTTCTCTGCTGCATAAATCAGTTTTCTTAAAGTGTTGAATGTTTGGTGGCAAAATAATATGAACATAATTCCATCAAAAGAATCATTTACCAAATAGGAACATGACCTGAATTAATAGATTTGACTGTATCATTTTGTTCTTTACAGATTAAAAATCCTGGAGATGGAGTGATTGCTCCTTTGCCAACATTTTCATACTGTAAGCAGATCAGTGCTCAGGAGTTTGATGAACAGAAGGTTTCTACCTCTCAAGCTGCAATTGCAGAACTTTTAGAGAATATTATTAAAAATAAGAGTTTGCCTCTAAAGGAGAAAAGGAGAAAAATAAAACAGGTAAGAGATTGAATAATTTCCTAATCATAGATATTTCTAATATGCTATTGCTGTTATTTAAAAGCATTTAGAATCTAATTTCTTATTTTAATATTTTGAATTTTAAAGATTATATATATATAACTTATGTATTTCTACCTGCTTGGTTTTACTCTGTCCTGAAATTAATAATAACAATAATAACATATACTCTCCTTTATGTCAAGTATTTTGTATTTATAGCATGGATTACCTTAGGAAAATAATTATAAACTTTAGATTATAATATGTAAATTTTAGTGACTCATCATTGCCATTTAGAATTTTGGCTCTATATCAAAGCACTGTAGCCACATGATTCTAGCATGTCCAATTCCAGATCTGAGACACTCGAAGAAATATGAAATATACCAAGTAGATCCCAGTGACCTTCATGGTGTTACCAATGAGAAGAAAGAACATCTGGAATTTAGAATTAATACCAGAAGAGAATCCTAGAGCATTAATGCTAACTGGGCTCCAAGAAATATTACAAGATACCTTTCATATGTGAGAAAGTGGAGGGAGAAGCAAGGATAAAGTAAAAGGATACTTATCAAATACATGTTTGAGAAAAGCACTGAATTCTTATAAAATCTTAACCAGTGGCTTCGGCTTGTATAATAATGTTAAATATCCTCTAATTCTTCACCCCATTTTTAAGTTTCAGAAGGAATATCCCTTAATATATCAGAAAAGATTTCCAACCTCTGAAAGTGAAGGAGCACTTTTCAGTGACAAACCTACAATCAAGCAACCAATGCTATTTTTAAGAAAACCAAAGTTTCGTAGTTTAAGATACTAATTGAATTGAGAATTATGTACTACTTCTAGAACTTTGATAAATGAAGCCATATGTAAGAATTCAGGTACTATAAAGGAAGTCTATTTATTAATAAGGTATTTTTTTTTTCAATAAAACATTATATAAGGAGGTGCCAAATAGTTTTTATCATTGTGAAGCTGCTAAGAAACTAGTAGACCTTAACTTAGAGCAAATACCAGTAGATGATACCAGGTATTTTAACCAGAAATGATCTTTTGTTTTTTATACAGCTATCTGGAAAAGTTATCATGATGTGTGCTAAAACAGTATTTACTTGAATTTTGAAAACTGACATTTGCTCATCAAGATTAAGCTGTAATTCTGTTTTAAGAAAAAAACTTATCTGTACATGCTTATGGATGTTACTTAAAGAACTAGTTGTTTTAGTTGTTTATAATTTTGTTTCTAAGTGTAAGAATGTGAAGAACATTTGGAAATTTGATGAATTAATTTTCATCTACTAAATATTGCACTCATATATTCTTTTTCTACTTTTGATCTATTTATGTATCTATGTGTTTTAAAAATATGTATATATAAGACTTTGGTTTGCCTTTAATGTTTACCCCAACTGCTTCAGTCATTCATTTTTTTTCCAGTAAATATCTCTTGCATTCTAATTGTCATGAATCTACAAGAAGGTAGAAATATGAAAGAAGTAGAAGGCAGTCATATGTTCATTAAAAGATATTTATTTAGCAACTGCTATATGCCTTTCATTCTTCAAGATGTGAGGATGAATAAAACAGAAAACCTCTTCCCCTAAAATATTTTCTAATCAAGGAAAATATACCTATTATATACTTAAAATAAGAGTACACCCCCTGAAATCAAGTCATGAGGATTCATTCCTACTGAAGAGTAGCCTTTTTAATGATGAAACAGTTCTCTAAGCTAGTGTTTTTAAATTGGTGCATATTAGAAGCACCAGGAGAGTTTTAAAATAAAAAATGCTCCGCTCTACCTTATCTTGATTAAATCAAAATTTTAATGGATAGCATATAGGCCTCAGTATTTTTTAAACTCTGCAGGTGAATCCAATATTCAGCCAACTTTAAGAATCACAATGGCACCCCACCCCAGTACTTTTGCCTGGAAAATCCCATGCATGGAGGAGCCTGGTAGGCTCCAGTCCACGGGGTCGCTAGGAGTCAGACACGACTGAGCGACTTCACTTTCACTTTTCACTTTCATGCATTGGAGAAGGCAATGGCAACCCACTCCAGTGTTCTTGCCTGGAGAATCCCAGGGACAGGGGAGCCTGGTGAGCTTTCGTCTATGGGGTCGCACAGAGTCAGACATGACTGAAGCGACTTAGCAGCAGCAGCAGCCCTAAATACTTTGTATAAATAAAATGTCAAACTAGTATCATATTGGCTTTATTATTTCATGGAAGAAAATCCCAAGTGTAAGTTCCTGTCATCTTAAAAGAAGGTTCTCCAAATTTCTGCTTGACTAACAGTACAAACTTGAAGCAATTTTTCTTCCAAATTTTTCTGAAGATTATTTAATATCTATTTGGTAAGTATAAAGATATACATAATGACTGGGATGTAATGGACACTTATTGTTCAATGACTGTTTTGATTTATCAGTGTAATGTCATACAGTAAAATGACAATGTTTCATTTGAGATTAATATTTTTATTAAAAATAGGAATAGAAAATAATATATCTTTTGCCCAGAAACCTTAGCTAAAAATATTGAAACAAATTAGAATTCTTCCCAAGGTGTTTGTAGACTCAAAAATTTGTTTAAAAATGTGTACTAGTATGAACTATGTTGTGTATTGCAATAAACTATTGTGGGTTTTGTAACAATTTAATTTTATATTTATTGATTGATATTAAGTATATCAATACTATAAAGACATAGTAAACTTTCATCTCCATTAGTGTGCATTCAATTGAGGTTAAAGGGTACATGATGTAACACTTTAATAATGTAAACTCTGAAGTCAGATTTGAATCCTACTGTGCTATTTAATAGGTAACTACAGACAAGTTATTTAAATTATCTAAATCCCAGTTTTCTCCTATCTGTATGATAAAAATTATAATAGTACATGTCTGTTAGGATGCTGTGAGCATTAAATACAATAATGCATGTGAGAAGTGTTTAGCACAGTATCTAGCATAGAATACGGACTCTATAAATATTAGAAATTAATACTAGAAACACCTAAAATTATAGCACTAGAAGAGATTGTAGGAAAAAATATAGTCCTCTCAATTGCTTTGAGCAGAAGGGAAGGAACCAAAACTAAACTGTGAACAATTTCTTGTTAAACTTATTTGTAGTATTTGTCTTATTAAACTATTTTTACTTATGAAAGAAAGCTTCTGGTTGTACATACTGGTTGAAAATATTTGGTCTAGTATAAAGAGAAAAATTAATGAGAAAAGAAAACATTAATGTCTTCAGAAGCAATCATTGAATATGTGAAAGCATACAGGATACATTACACAAGTAGAATGCTTGGCCTTTGACTGGAATGTGGACAGATACCATTGTATCGGGGGAAAAAAGAGTCTTTAATTTCAAATATTGATGGGTTGGTTTGATGTTAAATGCTTACAGAAAGTTTCTTCTAATACTCTTACTTTCTTGGGAAAAAATAATCAAAGTCAGCCCTTGAAAGTAAAGGATTTTGAGGAAGATGTTGCAAATTTCAGGGAAGAGGATATGAAATGGTCTCATAGTAAGCTCCAGTCCATGGGGTCACTAAGAGTCGGACACGGCTGAGTGACTTCACTTTCACTTTTCACTTTCATGCATTGGAGAAGGAAATGGCAACCCACTCCAGTATTCTTGCCTGGAGAATCCCAGGGACAGCCGTCTATGAGATCGCACAGAGTCGGACATGACTGAAGCGACTTAGCAGCAGCAGCAGCAGCAAATCTGTTGGAACACGTAGGAAATTTTATTTCTGGTGCCAAAAGTTATCACCACCAAGCATTCCCACTAGCTTCTGCTAATTGCTGTCATTTAGTGATCCCCTCTTCTCATATACTATCTAGTTAATCTATACTCAGTAGTGGAAAGTACAAAGAATTTCCTACTGACTAGCTTTCTGTCCTTGTAAAGTGTAAACTCTGAGTTTCCTCATCCATAAAATATGAATAATAACATCTACTTAACCAAGTTGTAAGGATAATTAAAAGAGGCAACGTAATGTATTTAAATCTTGAACTTAGCAAGCCTAAGCTCAATTTCTAGGTCCTTTCCTTCTTATATTGAATTTAATAAAATTTCTGCTGATTAAAACTCCTTTCCTTCCAAATCTCTGTCCTCATATCTCACAATATATTTTCTGTTCTCTTCTATCAGTGGTGATATTTTAACCTCATGTTTGGAAGAATTAAAAATAGTTCCATAATTTCTATCCCTGCAACCTGTTGCCTCTCCAACAGATATATCCCCCACTTTGATTTTGAAGGTAAAGCACATGTGTATGCATGTGGTATTACTGTTGAAACTTCTAGAAGAAAAATGAAGGATTGTGGTTTTAACATTAAACTCTAAATTTTAGGAAATAAAGTCAGTTCACTGGAATAAAATTTACAGTTCTAAATACAATTTCACTTTTCATTTTCATGCATTGGAGAAGGAAATGGCAACCCACTCCAGTGTTCTTCCCTAGAGAATCCCAGGGACAGCAGAGCCTGGTGGGCTGCCATCTATGGGGTCGCACAAAGTTGGACATGACTGAAGCGACTTAGCAGCAGCATCATACCAACTTTATACTATAGAATTTTTTATTAACTCAGAATTAACTTAGCTTTTGTATTAACTAAGAATCTTATATTCTAAGAACTAGGGGGGAAATATACAGAATAGCTGTTTTTAATCTCTCCAGAAAACCTCCCAGAATATGTACTGAGGAAATGCAGAATGTATAAGACATTTGAAAATAGTTTTGACTTTTGCTCATTATGAAAACAACTTTTGTATCGTTAATTGGTCGCTAACTTATCCTTCCATAAGCAACTAGAAAACCAAGTATTGAGTTGGCCAAAACGTTCTTTCAAGTTTTTCCATAACATCTTACAAAAAGCCCAAACAAGGTTTTTGGCCAGCCCAATGTATGAAGCAACTGTTAATAGATACCAACTACAGGTAATAAAAGACTGATTCCTCAGAAAATGAAAACAAAGGAGGTAAGCCCTATGTGTGTGTACATAGTCACATCCACCTCTGTCTATGGAATTTTTCAGGCAAGAATACTGGAGCGAGTTGCCACTTCCTTCTCCAGTGAATAGTCCCAACCCAGGGATCAAACCTGTATCTCTTGTATCTTCTTCATTGGTAGGCAAGTTCTTTACTAGCTGAGCCACTGGAAAATCCCTATGATTGTCTCAAGATTACTGCCTCCAGGCAGTTGCCAGGCCACAGTGAGGGGAGGAACAGCCAAAATAAAGCTCAGTGTCTCAGTGCATTAAGCAGCTAGAGATCAGAGGATGACTGAGGAAGCTATTTAAAAATACAGAAGACAAAAAGTTAAAAAAACAAAAAAAAAAACTATTCAGAGATCTGCAGTGGTTTAAAGGTTTTGTTGAGTACTAATGACACCACCCTTATGGCAGAAAGTGAAGAGGAACTAAAAAGTCTCTTGATGAAAGTGAAAGTGGAGAGTGAAAAAGTTGTCTTAAAGCTCAACATTCAGAAAATGAAGATCATGGCATCCGGTCCCATCACTTCATGGGAAATAGATGGAGAAACAGTGGAAACAGTGTCAGACTTTATTTTTCTGGGCTCCAAAATCACTGCAGATGGTGACTGCAGCCATGAAATTAAAAGACGCTTACTCCTTGGAAGGAAAGTTATGATCAACCTAGATAGCATATTGAAAAGCAGAGACATTACTTTGCCAACAAAGGTTCGCCTAGTCAAGGCTATGGTTTTTCCTATGGTCATGTATGGATGTGAGAGTTGGACTGTGAAAAAGACTGAGCACCGAAGAAATTGATGCTTTTGAACTGTGGTGTTGGAGAAGACACTTAAGAGTCCCTTGGACTCTCAACCGGATCCAACCAGTCCATTCTGAAGGAGATCAGCCCTGGGATTTCTTTGGAAGGAATGATGCTAAAGCTGAAACTCCAGTACTTTGGCCACCTCATGCGAAGAGTTGACTCATTGGAAAAGACTCTGATGCTGGGAGGGACTGGGGGCAAGAGGAGAAGGGGACGACGGAGGATGAGATGGCTGGATGGCATCACTGACTCGATGGACATGAGTCTGGGTGAACTCTGGGAGTTGGTGATGGACAGGGAAGCCTGGCGTGCTGTGATTCATGGGGTCGAAAAGAGTGGGACACGACTGAGTGACTGATCTGATCTGATCTGAATTGTCGTTGGGCAGGGTGAAGTAAGTCAGTTGAGTACTTAAAAAGAGGGGGTGCGGGAGGGGCAAGGAAAGAATGGACTGAAAGCAGTAAACCAAACAATCTCAGTACCTCATGGATCTGGGAATACATATTCCCATCAGTCAAAGTATAGAGAACCTCTAATACTTGGGGCATTAGGTAGCATCTTCAGAAGAGTTGTGCTTCAATCAGATCAGATCAGATCAGTCGCTAAGTGGTGTCCGACTCTTTGCGACCCCATGAACTGCAGCACGCCAGGCCTCCCTGTCCATCACCAGCTCCCGGAGGTCACTCAGACTCACATCCATCGAGTCAGTGATGCCATCCAGCCATCTCATTCTCTGTCATCCCCTTCTCCTCCTGCCCCCAATCCCTCCCAGCATCAGAGTCTTCTCCAATGAGTCAACTCTTGGCATGAGGTGGCCAAAATACTGGAGTTTCAGCTTTAGCATCATTCCTTCCAAAGAAATCCCAGGGCTGATCTTCAGAATGGACTGGTTGGATCTCCTTGCAGTCCAAGGGACTCTCAAGAGTCTTCTCCAACACCACAGTTCAAAAGCATCAATTCTTCGGTGCTCAGCCTTCTTCACAGTCCAGCTCTCACATCCATACATGACCACAGGAAAGACCATAGCATTGACTAGGCGAACCTTTGTTGGCAAAGTAATGTCTCTGCTTTTCAATATGCTATCTAGGTTGATCATAACTTTCCTTCCAAGGAGTAAGCATCTTTTAATTTCATGGCTGCAGTCACCATCTGCAGTGATTTTGGAGCCCAGAAAAGAAAGTCTGACATTGTTTCCACTGTTTCTCCATCCATTTCCCATGTAGTGATGGGACCAGATGCCATGATCTTCGTTTTCTGAATGTTGAGCTTTAAGCCAACCTTTTCACCCTCCACTTTCACTTTCATCAAGAGGCTTTTAGTTCCTCTTCACTTTCTGCCATAAGGGTGATGTCATCTGCATATCTGAGGTTATTGATATTTCTCCCAGCAATCTTGATTCCAACTTGTGTTTCTTCCAGTCCAGCATTTCTCATGATGTACTCTGCATATAGGTTAAATAAACATGGTGACAGTATACAGCCTTGACGTACTCCTTTTCCTATTTGGAACCAGTCTGTTGTTCCATGACCAGTTCTAACTGTTGCTTCCTGACCTGCATACAGATTTCTCAAGAGGCAGATCAGGTGATCTGGTATTCCCATCTCTTTCAGAATTTTCCACAGTTTATTGTGATCCACACAGTCAAAGGCTTTGGCATAGTCAATAAAGCAGAATAGTGGGCCAAATTAGCGCTAGAATAAAAACTGCTATGAATTCACCCTACTATAAATCTTAAAAACAAGCCTCACAATGTTCACATTGCTCTTCAAGTAACTTCCTGTGTGCCAGAAAAATACTTTAAAGAAATACAACAAAATCCACATTTAACAATGTAAAAATTACAATGTCCAACATCCAATCAAAAATTATCAGACATGCAAAGAAACAGAAAAATATATAATCCATATAGATAAAAGTGATCAATAGAAATGTACCTAGATATAACAGATAATGAAATTAACAGGCACTTTAACAGTTATTATAAACATTATAAATATATTCTAGGATATAAAGAAAATCAGAAATATATTGGCAAACATGGAAGATACAAAAAAGATTCAAAGATAATTCTAAAGATTAAAACCATAATATCCAAAATGAAAAATAAATGTAATTAAGAGCAAATTAGACCCAGCAGAAGAAAAGATTCATGAACTTAGAAACAGCAATATCCACTACCCAAAATAAAGTTCCTTCTCTTACAGGGAATCAAACTCAGGCCGCAGCAGTGAAAGTGCTGAATCCTAGCCACTAGACCACCAGGGTAAGGGAAGGTATGGAGAAGGCAATGGCACCGTACTCCAATACTTTTGCCTGGAAAATCCCATGGACAAAGGAGCCTGGTAGGCTGCAGTCCATGGGGTCGCTAAGAGTCAGGCACAACTGAGCTACTTCACGTTCATGCATTGGAAAAGGAAATGGCAACCTACTCCAGTGTTCTTGCCTTGAGAATCCCAGGGACGGGGGAAGCCTGGTGGGCTGCTGTCAATGAGGTCGCACAGAGTTGGACACGACTGAAGCGACTTAGCAGTAGCAACTAAGGAAGGTATGATTTGAGGCTTCCCTGATAGCTCAGTTGGTAAAGAATCCTCCTGCAATACAGGAGAAGGGATAGGTTCAACTCCTAGAGAAGGGATAGGCTATGCACTTCTGTATTCTTATGCTTCCCTTGTGGCTCGGCTGGTTAAGAATCAACCGCAATGCAGGAGACCTGGGTTGGGAAGATCCCCTGGAGAAGGGAAAGGCTACCCACTCCAGTATTTTGACCTGGAGAATTCCATGGACAGTACAGTCCATGGAGTCGCAAAGTCAGACACGACTGAGTGACTTTCACTTTCACTTTCAAAATAAAGTACAAAGGAAGCAAAACTGAAAGAAAAGAACAGAGTTTCAGTGAGCTATGTGAAAATATGAAACTGAGAATTGTGTAAATTAGAGCCTAGAAATGAAAGAAGAAAAAGGGAGGGCGTAAAAGTTACTGGCCAAAAATAATGAAGTTCTCCTAAATGTGACAAAGACCATAAACCCATAGAAGTTCAAGTAACACAGCATAAAAAAACACAAATCTGCACCAAGGCACATGTAATCAAGTTGCTGAAAACTAATGATAAATAGGAAAAGCATTCAGAGAAAAACAATTTATACAAAGGAACAAAAATAAGAATTATAGACTTATTTTTAAAAACTGTAAATGAGAAGACAATTAAGCGATACTGTTTTAGGTTTGTTTTCTTGGTTGGGAATTGGTGTAAATTCACCACCAGTAAAAATTTTGGCAAGGGCTGTCAGTATGCTACCAACCACATGTAATAGTCTCTTCATTACAAGCTAGCCATTGATTGATCCAGATTCCAAAATCCTAGTTTAATCAGCTTTGTAGGACTAGTCTGAGTTCTGCCTTAGGTCATGTTACCCATATTAAAGTACTGAGACAAATATTTGTGTGTCGGAGATTACTGAGTAGCACATTTAGCTGACTCATTGGAAAAGACCCTGATGCTGGGAAAGATTGAAGGCAAAAAGAGAAGGGAGCAGCAGAGGATGAGATGGTTAGATGTCATCTCCCACTCAATAGACATGAATTTGAACAAACTCTGGAAGACAGTGAAGGACAGGAAAACTTGGCATGCTGTAGTCCATGGGGTCGCAAAACATCAGACATGACTTAATAACTGAACAACACTTAGCAATATTTGCAAAAGTGATGGGGAGAGTGGCCAAGAAGCGGCGCGGCGGCCGGCGGCCGGAGAGTAGCGCCCGCGCTGCAGGCCCGCAGGACCGCGCGGCAACCTCGAGGAGCGAGGAGCCTCGAGGAGCGCCCGCTGCTGCCTCCGCCGTGCACGGAGCGAGGAGATGTGGGACATGTGGATTTGGAATGTGAATTCATTTGAAAAGCCACTTTGGGGTTATGAAAGTGATTTCTGATGAAACTGGATTGGAATAATTTTCATGATCTTTGTATATTTATATATAAATATTTTTAAATTTTGCATTTGACTTAAAGTGCCATGAGAAAATTTGCATACTGCAAGGTGATCCTAGCCACCTCCTTGATTTGGGTACTCTTGGATATGTTCCTGCTGCTTTACTTCAGTGAATGCAACAAATGTGATGAAAAAAAGAGAGAGGACTTCTGGCTGGGGATGTTCTAGAGCCAGTACAAAAGCCTCATGAAGGTCCTGGAGAAATGGGGAAACCAGTCGTCATCCCTAAAGAGGATCAAGAAAAAATGAAAGAGATGTTTAAAATCAATCAGTTCAATTTAATGGCAAGTGAGATGACTGCACTCAACAGATCTCTACCAGATGTTAGGTTGCTGCTGCTGCTACGTCGCTTCAGTCGTGTCCGACTCTGTGCGATCCCATAGACGGCAGCCCACCAGGCTCCCCAGTCCCTGGGATTCTCCAGGCAAGAACACTGGAGTGGGTTGCCATTTCCTTCTCCAATGCATGAAAGTGAAAAGTCAAAGTGAAGTCGCTCAGTCGTGTCCGACTCTTAGCGACCCCGTGGACTGGAGCCTACCAGGCTCCTCCATCCATGGGATTTTCCAGGCAACAGTACTGGGGTGGGGTGCCATTGCCTTCCCCTGGTGTTAGGTTAGAAGGGTGTAAAACAAAGGTGTATCCAGATAACCTTCCTACAACCAGTGTGGTGACTGTTTTCCACAATGAGGCTTGGAGCACACTTCCGCGAACTGTCCATAGCGTCATTAATCGTTCACCAAGGCACATGCTAGAAGAAATTGTTCTAGTAGATGATGCCCGTGAAAGAGACTTTTTAAAAAGATCTCTAGAGAGTTACGTGAAAAAATTAAAAGTACCCGTTCACGTCATTCAAATGGAACAGCGTTCTGGATTGATCAGAGCTAGGTTAAAAGGCGCTGCTGTGTCTAAAGGCCAAGTGAACACCTTTTTAGATGCGCACTGTGAGTGCACAGTGGGGTGGCTGGAGCCTCTCTTAGCCAGGATCAAACATGACAGGAAGACAGTGGTCTGTCCCATCATAGATGTGATCAGTGATGACACTTTCGAGTACATGGCAGGTTCTGACATGACCTACAGCGGGTTCAACTGGAAGCTCAACTTTCGCTGGTATCCTGTTCCCCAAAGAGAAATGGACAGAAGGAAAGTTGATAGCACTCTTCCTGTGAGAACACCTACAATGGCAGGAGGCCTTTTTTCAATAGACAGAGATTACTTTCAGGAAATTGGAACATGTGATGCTGGAATGGATATTTGGGGAGGAGAAAACCTAGAAATTTCCTTTAGGATTTGGCAGTGTGGAGGAACTTTGGAGATTGTTACTTGCTCACATGTTGGACATGTGTTTCCGAAAGCTACACCCTACACGTTTCCAGGAGGCACGGGGCAGATTATCAATAAAAATAACAGACGACTTGCAGAAGTATGGATGGATGAATTCAAAAACTTCTTCTATATAATTTCTCCAGGTGTTACAAAGGTAGATTATGGAGATATATCATCAAGACTTGGTCTAAGGCACAAACTCCAATGCAGACCATTCTCTTGGTACCTAGAGAATATTTATCCTGATTCTCAGATTCCACGTCACTATTTCTCTTTGGGAGAGATACGAAATGTGGAAACAAATCAGTGTCTAGATAACATGGCAATAAAAGAGAAAGAAAAAGTTGGAATTTTTCATTGTCACAGTATGGGAGGTAATCAGGTTTTCTCTTACACTGCCAACAAAGAAATTAGAACAGATGACCTTTGCTTGGATGTCTCCAAACTTAATGGCCCAGTCACAATGCTCAAATGCCACCACCTAAAAGGCAACCAGCTTTGGGAGTATGACCCGGTGAAATTGACCCTGCAGCATGTGAACAGTAACCAGTGCCTGGACAAAGCCACAGATGAGGACAGCCAGGTGCCCAGCATCAGAGACTGCAACGGAAGCCGATCCCAGCAGTGGCTTCTTCGAAACGTCACCCTTCCAGAAATATTCTGAGACCAAATTTACAAAAAAAGGAAAACGTAAGGACTGACTGGGCTACCTCAGCATACATTTCTGCCACATTCTTAAGTAACAAAAAAAGGAAAAGTTCTTTCCTTCTGCAGGATGTAAGGTTTATCAGCCATTAAAACTTTATAGACTGCCCTCTCTTCCACTAGCTGTGAACCAGCCTTCCTGTCCCAGGACGTGCAACTACGTAGTAGCGGGACTGTGCACACTGATGTTTACAAGATTGAAAGAGTCGGTCATCAAGAATCATCATAAAGAATACTCAGATGGAAACAATCTGTGAACTGTGCTTTCCAGAGAGCTGCACCTTTTATGGTCCGCTTGCACATCAGTGGTTTCTGCTGAATGTGCTGTCACAATGAAGAGATGTCTAAGATTTTTTTCTAATTAGAACTGGTAGCCAGTATATTAAATACTGATATAAAAATAAATGAAAAAGAACTGGAACCAGATTCAGAATCATGAAAACATTTTTACAACAATTAAAAAAACAAACTATATTACACAGGGCTTAAAGGAAATTAGAACTATGAAAAGTACAATTTGTTATAGTATAGTATCAAATTTCTATATAGATTTTATACCTCAGTGGGGAAAAAGAACTGATTCCAATGACATTCACTCTGTTTTAATCTTTGATAGTCATGGATGTTTTTTGTTTTTTTTTTTTCCCTTGGGGTGCTGAAATTGAGCTGAAAAAAGTGGCTCTTTGAATGTAGTTTTAATTGCTTTCTACAGTTTTTTTTTGTTTTTTGTTTTTTTTTGGTTTGTGGGCTGTTGGAATTGTAATTTTTAATTGCCTTCAAAAAAATGGAGATTTAAAGTGCTGTCTGGTCTCAGTGAACAAGTTAGATATCTCAGTTGTTCTTGGGTCAACTGGCTTACAGACTTTGCTCACACACATACAAATTTCTTTTTTTTTTTTTTTTTTTTTCCCAGAAAAACATCTACTTTTGCTTTATTGATTATGCCAAAGCTTTTGATTGTGTGGATCACAACAAACTGTGAAAAATTCTTTTTTTTTTTTTTTAACAGTGCTTGTTCCTTTTTTTTTTTTAATTTTTTTTTTATTTTGCTTAACTTTACAATATTGTATTGCTTTTACAATACATCAAGATGGATCCGCCGCCAGTATACACGTGTTCCCCATCCTGAACCCTCCTCCCTCTCCCCTCCCCACACCGGGAGAGGGTGGGATGATTGGGGAGAATAGCATTGAAATATGTATAATATAATATCTGAAACGAGTCGTCAGTCCAGGTACGATGCCCGATAACACAAATTTCTTATTAGAGTTTCAGCTTCCTAACTTGATTCAACTGATTATGCTTACTTAACACCCAAGATTCATACTACTGTACTACAGATTTGTTTTCACAGCAATAAATCTTCTGTTTTTGTTTATGATTCCACTCAACAAAAGGCCTGCAGAAGTGATTTATAATTTGGGTATTTGGAGATGATACATTTGATGGTTTGTGGAAAAATTTTTTCACTCCATATTTGGATATGCTTCATTTTCAAGTGCATATTTAGATTAGGTTCTTGAATTGTAATGTTGATCTGCTGCTTTTTTATTATTTTTTTTTAATAAAATCCGACTGAAAATGTTTAAAAAAAAAAGTGATGGGGAGTGGGAAGGATAGGGCAAAAGAAAAGGTTGAACTGCAACAGACCTGATCCAACGAACAGGCTTTGGAGCTGGGATGGACCTTCAGAATTGTCCCAAATTGAAAAAAGCAACTGAGCCTTTGTACCTTCATCTAAGTGAAAGTGTTAGTCACTCAGTCATGTCTGACTCTGTGACTCCATGGACTGTAGCCCACCAGGCTCTTCTGTCCATGGGATTCTCCAAGCAAGAATACTAGACTGGGCTACCATTTCCTTCTCCAGGGGATCTTCCTGACCCAGGGATTGAACCTGGGTCACCTGTATTGCAGGAAGATTCTTAACCATCTGAGCCACCAGGGAAGGTACCTTCCTGTAAACCACTCAATATGGGTTGATTTGGGAAGTGCAACCCTGGGTGCAGAGGTTCCCTCCAGTCAAGCATGGTTCCTAAAGAGGACTGCAGCCAATATCCCTGACTGGTGAGAAGTGAATGACTCAGCACAGAAGGGGTTCTATGGAGAACACCTCATATCCACTGCAAGGGATCCCTAGCATTAAAACGAACAAACTAGAAAAGGGATTGGATTAATATGAGAGAGGTTATGAGAATTGATGTTTTGGAATATTATTTGCTTCATTGTTTGTTGATTTATTAAAAAGTAATGTCTATCATATTAATAGATGGTTTGGAATTAAAAAAGTTTAAATTGCCTGTAATCGTAACAATCAGATAAAACCCTATGAAATCTTGAAGTATCCTATCTCTCAACAACTCAGAATAAAGTAGCTCTCTTTTTGTCTTCTAAGGCTTTTATGATTGACTGAGATTAGCAGTAATTTTTCTTAAAAGTTCACGATGAAGCTAAAAATACAGTGAAAGGACCTGCATTCTTATTCATTATGTACAATGTCTCAGACTTTTGTATTTATGGGTTTTTTTGTCAGCTTTCTGATTTATATCTTGGAAATTCTAAAGACTGCATCCATCTTTATATTTTAACAGTTTCTACCTGTCTTCTTACAATTCAGTGATCTAACTTGCCAGGCATTACTTCATGCTCAAGTGAAGAGTCCAAAGTCTTTCTTTTCCTCATCTTAACATTATGTGTTCCCTCCACTCAGATTTATATTTCACCTAGGCTATAGTGCTATTAAGTGTTGCTATTAAGCACTTATTGGTCAGTAAACAGAAAATTAAATTTCAAAATCAAATCATAAATTGGAAGAATTACATAGTTTAAAAATCACAGACGGTGGAAATTTAACTTTCGGAATCAGTGTTACATAATTTGTAAAGTGAATGTATTTTTAAGAAACCTATTAGTGAGTTAGATTTGGATGACTTGTGGGCAGTAGTGCCATCTGCAGGTCTGTGATGCCATTCTTCTTAGTGTCTGGTGTTCTCTAAGAGATTTGACTCTACTGAATATTTATGGTTTTATAATGTCAAGTACAAAGTGGCATTAATCACAGACTGAAGAAGGATGAACTTATAGGTACAGATCCTCATTAGAGATTTTTAAACCACTGAGCTAATATCAGCTGCCATATCCATATTAATAATTCAAATGTTAAGAAATGTGTAAGAGCTAGACTATATATATGAAATGAGCATAGATATTGGAATAATGCTCTGGAATTTGGTTCTAATTGTATATATATTATCAGCTGTGTGACATTAAAGAAATTACTTAACTTCTCTGAAATGCAGTATTTTTAATTTATAAAATGGGAATAATACTTCCTTCATGACATCTTTGAGACCTCAAAATACATAAAATGTATAAAGTGCCTAGCACAAGTATGCATACAATATGCTATCAATTGATAATAGTTTCCTTTCCCTTAAAATTAGAACAAAAATCTCAAGACCATTTACGGTCTTTGTACCTAGTGCATTTAAGAGTTGTAAAATATATCATTACCTTTTTGGATAAAGTAGAATTTGGGATACTTATCCTATCTTGTATATCTTTTCATTTTTATGTCTTTTATAAAATTTAAATGTAGATATATATGTTGGTAGCTGCATAGAATATTTCTACAATATATTTATAAGAAATGATAAACAGTGATTGCTGAATTTGGGAGTATGAAGGAGTCTTATTTTTTTAATGTGTGTACCCCAAAACTATTTTAATTTCTATCATGTCCAACATTACTTTTTCCAAAATAGAATGCTAATAAATATAAATATTTGGAAAAGGAAAATATCTGAGATTATCCTTATATTAAAATGAATGACAGTTCCCTCTCTTCACCCCCACTTCTAAATCTTTGCTTCTAAATAAGACAAAGAGAAGAGAAGTCTTACCTGAGCAATTCAGATTTAGAGTAAATTTTCTCTAAAATCGTAATGTATACTTTCAAGGGACTCTGTAGACAGCTTTCTTCAAAATTGATAAGAATGGAATAAACTGCCTAAGATCTGTCCTCTTAGAAAGCAGAAGCTGTCATTATTATTCAGTTGCTAGCTCTGTGATTACATAGTAGACTATGATTTCCATGGTCATTCATGGACATGCCCAAATAACACCATATTTGAATCACCTGACATGCATGTTTCCAGCTGAGGTTGAGCAAGATAAGGCTCTACCCTCTTGTTTCAGCTCTCATGCTGTCAATAAGTGTCCTTTTTACAGTTATGCCATGCCATGTTTTTATTTTGGAGCTTTTGATAGGTGACTTCACTGTTTAAAATGAACCCCAAGTATAGTGCTGAAGTGCTGCCTTTTGTTCCTAAGAATAACAAGGTGGTGATATACCTGAAGAACAAATGAATGTGTTAGGTAAAATCCATTCAGGCACGAGTTATAGTACTGTTGGCTATCAGTTAAATGTTAATGAATCAACAAAACAAATAATGCATTTTTAAACAGAAACATACATAAAACAAGGTTATAGCTTAGTCAGTTCATGAAAATGTTAGGGCCAAAGGCTCGAAGGAACCTAACTCTATAATTCCCCTAGGTGCAAAGTTTCAGGATTGCTATTTCAGTATTTGTGGTGACTTTATAGAAACATTATATTGCCATATGTTTACAAAAGAGTGGAGGTATCATGGCTGACTTTGTCCCCCTACATCTTTCTCTCTTTTCTGAATTTATTCTAATGAACATACACTAATTTTACTACAAGGGATAAAATTTTTCAAAATATATACAATGTTAAAAGTGACAAAAGTAAAATACATTGATTTAGCAGTCATATTGGAGAAGGAAATGGCAACCCACTCCAGTATTCTTGCCTGGAGAATCCCAGGGACGGGGGAGCCTGGTGGGCTGCCATCTATGGGGTCGCACAGAGTCGGACATAACTGACTCAACTTAGCAGCAGCAGCAGGAGTCATATGGATTTGAGTTACTGCTTTGCCATTTAATGGCTATGTAACTTTGGAAACGTTGTTTAACTTTTTCACAGCCTATATACACATCTATAAAACAGATAATATGAAACTTGGAAAGTTATTCTGAGGATTAACAACAATGTATCTAAATTGTCTAGCTCAATATCTGGTATTCAACAATGTAACTATTAATATTAATTCTCTCCTGGGACTAAATCACAGAAGCCCAAGCCTCAGAGGCTCAACAGGTCTTTGAAAAATCATGATTTTTGTCCCCATTATTATCCTCATTCACAAGCACAAATTTAATAGATTCAGTGCTTCAGCTTCTCTACACTTATTCTTGTTCCATCAACTGTTTGTTGAGTATCCACAATGTGCAGAAATTCTTCTATTGGTGAATAAAATAAAGTCTCTGCTTTGGGGTATTTTAAATCACATGATTTAGGCCTTTGTAGAAGATCTATGGATTCCCATGTGGCTCAGTGGTAAAGATTCCACCTGCCAAGCAAGAAAAGTGGGTTCAATCCCTGAGTCAGGAAAATCCCCTGGAGAAGGAAATGGCAACACACTCCAGTATTCTTGCCTGGGAAATCCCATGGAAAGAGGACCTAGTGGGCTATAGTCCATGGGGTCGCAAAGAGTCAGACACGACTTAGTGACTAAACAGCAACAATAGCAGAACTATAATGATTGACCTCCACATATATTTCATCTAATACCCAGATATGGGGATGGAGCAATTAACCCTTAAATACTGCATATTCTGGAAGTGATTCCTTTTTGAATCAAATCCATCAGAAATTTGCCCCCAGATTTTTACCCGTGAACTCGTTTAATATGCATGGCATCATAGTACTTGATTTTTCTTCTAACAATAACTCTCCAAAGCTTGTTACATCTGGACCCTTTTTCTCCTTTTCTTTGAGAGTTCATAGTATCTCCTTTCTCTCATTACCAACCTGGGGAGATAAAATTTGTTGAACATTTATACTAGATTAGTCTGAGATACTCAAGAGGATCTGACTATTATACAAATTTAGAAAATTTCTGAATGGAAGCTCTATTTCAAAAAGATAGTTTTCAGAATAACTGAATCCACATCTCAAATTTAATAAGGATGATCTGTTGTTGTTATGGTTGTTCAGTTGTGTCTGATTCTTTGTGACCCCATGGACTGCAGCACTCCAGGCTTCCCTGTCCTTCACCATCTCCCAGAGCTTGCTCAAACTCTTGTCCATTGAGTTGGGGATGCCATCCAACCATCTAGTCCTCTGTCATCCCCTTCTTCTCCTGCCTTCAATCTTGCCCAGCATCAGGGTCTTTTCCAATGAATCGGCTCTTCACATCAGGTGGCCCAAGTATGGGAGCTTCAGCTTCAGCAGCAGTCCTTCCAGTGGATATTCAGGGTTGATTTCTTTTCATATTGACTGGTTTGATTTCCTTGCATTCCAATGGACTCTCAAGAGTCTTCTCCAACACCACAGCTCCAAAGCATCAGTTCTTCAGTGCTCAGCCTTCTTTATGGTCTCACAGTTATACATGACTACTAGAATAACCATAGTTTTTAATACAAGGAACTTTGTTGTCAAAGAAATGTCTCTGCTTTTTAATACACTGTCTAGGTTTGTCATAGCTTTCCTTTCAAGGAGCAAGCGTCTTTTAATTTCATGGCTGCAGTTACCATCTGCAGTGATTTTGGAACCTAAGGAAACAAAATCTGTCACTGCTTCTACTTATTCCCATTCTATTTGCCTGAAGTGATGGACCAGATGTCATGATCTTAGTTTTTTGAATGTTGAGTTTTAAGCCAGCTTTTACTTAGGATGATTTTACTTGGGCATAATTTATAATAGAAGTTGTGCTTTTAAAAATAAGGTACACAAATGGAAGTTCTACTTGGCCCCCCATACACAGAGAAGTAGCATTGTATTTCTCCCTCTGCCCCAGTCATGATCTGTTATCTGTGTTGTCCTTTTCCTTGGTATAAGGTCCTGGAATGTCACTAACTATATTCCCATGTGTTGTTCAAGAGGCTGGCAAAATCCTTCCATGTATGGCCCAGTATCCCACTGTGTCCTTCACTAATTATACAGCTTAGCTGACGTCACCTGTGCATAGCTGCCCTTTTACATTTTTCTATTTTATCTTGTCTCTGCTTTTTTTTTTTTTTTTTTTTTCTCTGCTTTTATGTTGCATTCAGCTTTTCTCTTCTGCACACAGCAGTGTCCCCTCTTTAGCTGCAGCTCTCAACCATTGGGAGAGACTATTTACCTTTGGGAAATGATTTTATTTTGCCACCAGATAAACCTGTCCCCTCCCCGTGTGCTTCTTTTCTAACACACTCTGGATCTTGGAAACAGAAGACAGTAAGTAGTTTTTCTTCATTCCAGAGCTTCTTGAGCCATAGCTACACAGCAGGGATCAAAGCAGGCACACATCAAAAGCACCCCAACTGAGAGGAGCAGCCCTGAAGCTTCTGTGCCTCTGGCTCTTGTTATCTTCACTGCCTGTGAGTCATGTATATCTCATCTCATCTTTCCTGTCTGCTATTCTGTTTTTAAGGCTCAGCAGAGAAAGCTGCTCTTTACTAAACTTATTTAACAGCTCAAGATAAAACTCCTTCAATTTTTCCCTCCCTCCATCCTCTCATAATTACTATACTTAAACAATTTCAGTGATACTCATTTATTTGACATTACTTAAGCTCTCACTGTGTGCCAACTACTATGAGTGAGTGATGAGGCTAGAAAAAATGAATGATAAACTTACTACTCTCAAGGAACCTTCAACTAATGAAACAAGACTACTATTACATAGACAGTTCTAATACAGTGTGTGATCAAATCCATTGTTGTCATCGTTCAGTCAATAAGTCGTGTCTGACTCTGCGACCCCATGGACTGCAGCATGCCAGGTTCCTCATTCATCCAGTATCTCCTGGAGTTTGCTCAAATTCATGTCCATTGAGTCAGTGATGCTATATTACCATTCTCATAGCATACCCTCTTCTCTTACCTTCAATCTTTCCCAGCATCAGGGTCTTTTCCAATGAGTCGTTTCTTCACATCAGGTAGCCAAAGTTTTGGAGCTTCAGCTTTAGCATTAGTCCTTCCAATGAATATTCACAGTTGATTACCTTTAGGATTGACTGATTTGATCTCCTTAGAGTCCAAGGGACTCTCAAGAGTCTTCCCCAGCACCACAATTTGAAAGCATCATCAGTTCTTTGGCTCTCAATCTTCTTTGGGCTTCCATGGTGGCTCAGGCAATAAAGTATTTGCCTGCAATGCAGGAGACCCCGGTTCAATCCCTGGGTCAGGAGGATCCCCTGGAGAAGGGAATGGCTACCCACTCCAGTACTCTTGCCTGGAGAATTCCATGGACAAATATACCTGGCGAGTTACAGTCGATGGGGTCATAAAGAGTCAGGACTGAGTGACTAACACTTTATCATCATTAGTAGCCTTCTTTATGGTCCAACTCTCACATCCATACATGACTACTGGAAAAATCACAGCTTTGACTATATGGACCTTTGTCAGAAAAGTGATGTCTCTGCTTTTTAGTACACTGTCTCAGTTTGTCATAGCTTTCCTTCTAAGGAGTCAGTGCCTTTTAATTTCATGGCTACAGTCACTGTCTGCAGTGATTTTGGAGCCCATAGTAGAGACAAAGGATCTTTTTGGAGGAAATGGAAGGGGCACCATTTCTCAGATGAGGTGATACCTTGGATGGGTGTTTTTCCAGGCAGAAGGTTCACAGATGTAGGGACAGAGTTAAGGTAGTGTTGCTGCTGCTGCTGCTGCTGCTGCTGCTAAGTTGCTTCAATCGTGTTTGACTCTGTGCAACCCCATAGACGGAAGCCCACCAGGCTCCCCCATAACTGGGATTCTCCAGTCAAGAACACTGGAGTGGGTTGCCATTCCCTTCTCCATAGGGTAGTGTAGACAGAGGCAAATCATTGGGGATGAAAAATAGCAAATGTGTTCTTGAGGTTGGGGTAATAGGAGCAAGTCAAGATTGCTGAGCTATGAATTTGAGTCAGGGAGTTACTAGAGATACTGCTGAGAACATCATAAAAATGGCATACTATTTTTTCCCTTTATTTTGTTCCACTGCAGTGATTTCCACCAATCTGTTTTCCAGCTCACTTATTCATTCTTCTGCCTCATTTATTCTGTTATGGCTTCCTTCTAGTGTACCAGGTTCCGAGCCTGGTAGGCTGTAGTCTGTGGGGTCGCTTAGTCAGACACAACTGAGCGACTTCACTTTCACTTTTCACTTTCATGCATTGGAGAAGGAAATGGCAACCCATTCCAGTGTTCTTGCCTGGAGAATCCCAGGGACAGGGGAGCCTGGTGGGCTGCCATCTATGGGGTCGTGCAGAGTTAGACATGACTGAAGTGACTTAGCAGCAGCAGCAGCAACAGCAGTGTACTTTTCATTTCATTTATTGTATTGTTCATCTCTCTCTCTCTTTTTTTTTTTTTCCAATCTTCTAGCTCTTTGATAAACATTTCTCATAATCTTGTCAATCTGCCTCCATTCTTTTTCCAAGATCTTGGATCATCTTTACTGTCATTACTCTGAATTCTTTATCAGGCAGACTGCCTACCTCCACTTCACTTAGTTGTTCTGGGGGTTTATTTTTTTCCTATATCTGGAACGTATTTCTCTGGCATCTCATTTTTTATAGCTTCCTATCTTTGTGCTATCTGTTCCACAGGCTACAAAATCGTACTTCCTCTTGCTTCTGGTGACTGCCCACTGGTGGGTGGAGCTGCATTTTGTCTCTGGTAGGCAGGGCCATGTCACAGGTTGTTTTTAGAGGCAGCAACTGTGGGCTCATGATGACTTTAAGGAGCCTGTCTGTTGATGGATGGGGCGGTGTTTCCACCTGAGGCATTCCAGCACTGGAACCTGCATGCTATTCAGTCAGGCCAGGTCTCAGTGTCAAAATGGCAACCTCTAGGAGAGCTCATGCCAGTCAATATTCCCTGCTGATTCTGCCACCAGTGTCCACCCCAACCGTGAGCTAAAGCTAACCCCTTCCTCTCCAGGAGACACTCCAACACCCACAGTTAGATCTGGCCCAGGCTCCTATGGAATCACTGCTTTGCCATGGGTCCCAGTGTACCTGAAACCTTGTGTGCACCCAAGTGCACACAAGGAGTCTCTGTTTCCCCCCGTCCTATGGGGCTCTTGCACTCAAACCTTACTATACTTCAAAGTCAAATGCTCTGGGGGCTCCTGCTTCCAGTGCTAGACCTTCAGGCTGGGGAGCCTAACATGGAGCTCAGAACTCTCACTCCTGTGGGAGAAACTCTGCAATATAGTTATTTTCCAATCTGTGGATAACCAAACTGGTGAGTATGGGATTTGATCATATCATGAAAAGTACCCCTTACACTGTCTCTTTGTGACTTATTCTTTGTCTTTAGATATAGAATATCTTTTGTGGTAGGTTCCAGTTATTTTTGTCAATGGTTGTTCAGTTATTAATGTTATTTTTAGTGTATTCAAGAGAGGCGATAAGCTCAAGTCCTCCTATTTCCCCATCTTTCTCCTTCCCAAACATCATAAAAATTTATCTGACATGTATTCAAGAAATTTATCCTATAAAGGTGGACTTCACTGAAATATAATTTCCTTGTGTGAAGTTGAATAACAGATTCCCAAATAAGTTTATGTCATAATGGCAAAACCTGTGACTGACTATAACACCTTATATGATTTTTAGAAAAAGAAGAAGAAAAGAAAGAAATACTTTGCAAATGTGACTGAAATAATCTTGATATAGAGAGATCATCCTGGATTATCTGTATTGCCCCAATATAATCACAAGAGTCCTTATAAAACGAAGATAGGAAGATCAGAGACAGAGAGAGATGTGATGATGGAAGCAGAGGACAGAGAAGATGCTGTGCTGCTGGCTTCAAGATACAGGAAGAGGCCACAAGTCATTGAATATAGGTGGCCTCTAAAAGCTGGAAATGTCAAGGAAGCATTCTTTTCTAGAGGCTTCAGAAGAAAAGTGATTCTGTGAAACCAAGTTAGACTTCTAACCTCCAGAAACTTAAGATAATGTTTCTGTTTTTTTCAGTTAGTGTGTGGTGTTTAACAGCAGGGATTTAATATACTCCTTGAGAGCAGGAGTTTTGGTTTCATTGCTACTCTATCTTGAATGGTACAGAATAACAATGCCAAAATATGTTTCTTTGAGCTAAAGGCCAGTAGAACCAAAATGCTGAGGAAAAGCTCTAAACCAGGGCATAGGATCCTTTTTAAAGGAAACTTACCTTGATAAGGGCTTCCCTGTAGCTCAGTCAGTAAAGAATCTGTCTGCAGTGCAGGAGACCTGGGTTCGATCCCTGAGTTGGGAAGATCACCTGGAGAAGGAAATGGCAGCCCACTCCAGTATCCTTGCCTGGAAAATCTCATGGACAGAGGAGCCTGGTGGGCTGCAGTCCATGGGGTTGCAAGGAGTTGGGCACGACTGAGCTACTAACACTTACTTACTTACATTGATAAAGGAAATTTTTGAAAAGATGTCTTCTTTTCCTATACCAGAAAGAGGACTCCACTCATCAATTGGGAAGGCACTAAAAAAAAAAAAAAAAAGGTTAACAAACCTTATTAAACTACTCTTGCTTACCATATATTTTCTGGCTACCTATGCATAACTAGTCTCCTCAGAATCCTTTTATCCCTTTACCTTGTCTAAGAAGGTATAAAAAACCCAAATTCTGAACACATTTTGGGTTGCTAATCTTTAGGTGCTCTCATATGTACAATGCACATGTTGACAAACTTCTCTTGTTTTTCATTTGTTAATCTGCCTCTGGCTTATCATACTATTAATGGAATGCCAGCTGGCTTAAAACTCAACATTCAGAAAACTAAGATCATGGTGTCCAGTCCCATCACTTCAGGCAAATAGAAAAGGAAAAAGTAGAAGCAGGGACAGATTTTATCTTCTTGGGCTCCAAAATCACTGCAGACAGTGACTACAACCATGGAATTAAAAGACACTCCTTGGAAGGAAAGCTAGGACAAACCTAGACAGTGTATTAAAAAGTAAATACTGTGTCTATTGTCCTGGGACCCTGCTTCAGACAGGAGGGGCAGTCCTAAGATGGTGGAGGAATAGGATGGGGAGACCACTTTCTCCCCAAAAAATTCATGGAAAGAACATTGAGCGCTGAGCAAATTCCACAAAACAACTTCTGAATGTCGTCAGAGGACATCAGGCACCCAGAAAGGTAGTCCATTGTCTTTGAAAGGAGGTAGGACAAAATATAAAAGATAAAAAGAGAGATAAAAAAGGTAGGGACAGAGATCTTTCCCAGGAAGAGGGTCTTAAAAATGAGAGACTTTTCCAAACACCAGGAAACACTCTTACCTACACGTCTGTTGTGAGCCTTGTAACCTCAGAGGGCAACATAACCCGGAAGAAAAATAAATAAATAATTAAAACCCACAGATTGCATGCCCAACAGCAACTCCCAGCAGAGAAGCAGCCCAGACACTCACATCTGCCACTAGCAAGCAGGGGCTGGACAGGGAGGCGCGGGCTGCATTGCTTAGGGTAAGGACCATGCCTGAGTGCCCCAAGGGCAATCTGATGGAACTAACTAGAGATAGCAACCCAGACTGTGGGATAGCTATCCCAGGAAAAGCCCTAACCTAAGACACCACCAGGCCCACTCACAGAACAAAGAACTGAGCAGAGCTAGCCGACTGGGGCCAGCCCATTCCCCCACAGGAGACAGGCAGGGGAGGGCAGCCAGAGCCTGAAGGGGACAATCACAGCCCCAGAGAGGCATCCTATACCAAACTGCAAGCTGGCTTCATTGCTAATCAAGACTTCTTGGGATTCTGGATGGTTAACATCTGCCGGAGAGTCACAGCCAGAGATCAACTCCCCAGAAGAGATACACAGGACACCTGAGAAGGTGCACAGATTATACACATAGAAAACCGAGCAGCAGGGATGGGGGAGGCAATAAGTCGCAGCCCCCACCTGGGGGCAACTGCGCTCACCAAGCACCTGGTCACCTGACCTGCTTGGACCTGGGAAGGGCACAAAATGCAGGCCCAACCAAGTCTGCACCTTTGTCGAGTACCCGAGAACCTGAACCTGAGTGGCTTAGACCTGGGAAGTGCATGCAACCCAGGCCCACCTCAAACAGTTCCTGGCAGAGCAACCTAGAGCCTGAACAGTGTAGACTGGGAAAACACACATGCCATGAGTGGGGACAAACCCAGTGTGGCCAAAACACTGTTAGCACTCCCCACATATGCCAGTGATGTATGTTTGCAGTGTTACTCCCTCCCCACAGCACGACTGAACAAGTAAGCCTAAAAAAGTGACCACCACTGCTTCCTTGTGTCAGGGTGGAAATTAGACACTGAAGAGGCCAGCAAACAGAAGAAGCCAAACAGAGGGAATGAACCGCTTTGGAAGTGACAGATACAATAGATTAAACCCTGCAGTTAGCACCAACTACATAGGAAGGGGCCTATAGATCTTGAGAAGTGTAAGCTGGATCAAAGAACTATCTGAAAATGAACTGATCCCACACAGTCCAGAATGACAACAGAGATAGTCCTAGATATACTTTTATTATTATCATTTTTTTAATTTTTTACTTTCTTTTTTTATTTTTAAGTCCTCTATTACTCCTTTAATTTTCATTTTTATAACCTACTATTACTTTGCAAAAAAAAAAAGACCCGATTTTTAAAGTAAACTTCATATATATATATATATATATATATATATATTCTATAATTTTTGTGACTTTGTTTTTTTTTCTTTAATATTGTATTTTTGAGAATCTATAATCTTTGCTTTTCTGTATTTGTTATCCATTTTTACCTTTAAGAACCCAATTTTCAGTACCCATTTTTACTTGAAAGCAAGATTACTGGCTGGATTGCTCTCTCCCCCTTTGGAATCTCCTTTTTCTCCACCAGGTCGCCTCTACCTCCTCCCTCTCCCTTCTCTTCTCTACCCAACTCTGTGAATCTCTTTGTGTGTTCCAGGCTGTGGAGAACACTTAGGGAACTGATTACTGGCTAGATCAGTCTCTCTCCTTTTGATTCCCCCTTTTATCCTCCTGGCCACCTCTGTCTCCTTCCACCCTCTTCTCTTCTCTATGTAACTCCGTGAACATCTCTAAGGGATCCAGACTGTGGAGAGCACATAGGGAAGGGATTACTGGCTAGCTTGCTCTCTCCCCTTTTGATTCCCCCTCTTCTCCTCCTGGTCACCTCTATCTCTCTCCTCCCTCTTCTCTTCTCCATGTGACTTTGTGAACCTCTCTGGATGTCCCTTACTGTGAAGAATCTTTTCACCATTAACCTAGATGTTTTATTATCAGTGCTGTATGGATGGAGAAGTCTTGAGGCTACTGTAAGAATAAGACTGAAAACCAGAAGCAGGAGGCTTAAGTCCAAAACCTGAGAACACCAGAGAACTCCTGACTCCAGGGAACATTAATCAATAGGAGCTCATCAAAAACCTCCATACCTACACTAAACCAAGCACCACTCAAGGGCCAACAAGTTCCAGAGAAAGACATACCACACAAATTCTCTAGCAACACAGGAACATAGCCCTGAGCTTCAATATACAGACTGCCCAAAGTCACACCAAACCCACTGACATCTCAAAACTCATTACTAGGCACTTCATTGCACTCCAAAGAGAAGAAATCCAGCTCCACCCACCAGAACACTGACACAAGCTTCCCTAACCAGGAAACTTTGACAAGCCACCCGTCCAACTCCACCCACAGCAAGGAACCTCCACAATAAAGAGGAACCACAAACTGCCAGAATACAGAAAGGCCACCCCAAACACAGCAATATAAACAAAATGAAAAGGCAGAGAAATATCCAGCAGGTAAAAGAACAGGATAAATGCCCACCAAACCAAACAAAAGAGGAAGAGATAGGGAATCTACCTGATAAAGAATTCCGAATAATGATAGTGAAAATGACCCAAAATCTTGTAAACAAAATAGAGTTACAGATAAATAGCCTGGAGACAAGGATCGAAAAATGCAAGAAAACTTTAACAAGGACCTAGGAAAAATAAAAAAGAGTCAATATATAATAAATAATGCAATAAATGACATCAAAAACACTCTGGAGGGAACCAACAGTAGAATAACTGAGGCAGAAGATAGGATAAGTGAGGAAGAAGATAGAATGGTAGAAATAAATGAAACAGGAAAAAAGAAAAGAATTAAATAAATGAAAACAGCCTCAGAGATCTCTGGGATAATGTTAAACACCCCAACATTCGAATCATAGGAGTCCCAGAAGAAGAAGACAAAAAGAAAGACCATGAGAAAATACTTGAGGAGATAATACTTGAAAACATCCCTAAAATGGGGAAGGAAATAATCACCCAAGTCCAAGAAACCCAGAAAGTCCCAACAGGATAAACCCAAGGTGGAACACCCCAAGACACATATTAATCAAATTAACAAAGATCAAACACAAAGAACGAATATTAAAAGCAGCAAGAGAAAAACAACAAATAACACACAAGGGGGTTCCCATAATGATAACAGCTGATCTTTCAATAGAAACTCTTCAGGCCAGGAGGGAATGGCAAGACATACTTAAAGTGATGAAAGAAAATAACCTACAGGCCAGATTACCACACCCAGCAAGGGTCTCATTCAAAAATGAAGGAGAAGTCAAAAGCTTTATAGACAAGCAAAAGCTCAGAGAATTCAGCACCACCAAACGAGCTCTCCAACAAATGCTAGACAGGAAACACAGAAAGGGTATATAAACTCAAACACAAAACAATAAAATAAATGGCAACAGGATCATACTTATCAATAATTACCTTAAATGTAAACGGGTTGAATGCCCCAACCAAAAGACAGAGACTGGCTGAATGGATACAAAAACAAGACCTCTATATATGTTGTCTACAAGAGACCCACCTCAAAACAAGGGACACATACAGACTGAAAGTGAAAGGGTTTGAAAAAGATATTCCACACAAACAGACACCAAAACAAAGCAGGAGTAGCAATACTCATATCAGATAAAATAGACTTTAAAACAAAAGCTGTGAAAAGAGACAAAGAAGGACACTACATAATGATCAAAGTTCAATCCAAGAAGATATAACAATTATAAATATATATGCACCCAACATAGGAGCACCACAATATGTAAAACAAATGCTGCTGCTGCTGAGTTGCTTCAGTCGTGTCCAACTCTGTGCTACCCTAGATGCTAACAAGTATGAAAGGGGAAATTAACACAATAATCAGATCAGATCAGATCAGATCAGTCGCTCAGTCGTGTCCGACTCTTTGCGACCCCATGAACTGCAGCACGCCAGGTCTCCCTGTCCATCACCAGCTCCCGGAGGTCACCCAGACTCGCATCCATCAAGTCAGTGATGCCATCCAGCCATCTCATCCTCTGTCGTCCCCTTCTCCTCCTGCCCTCAATCCCTCCCAGTATCAGAGTCTTCTCCAATGAGTCAACTCTTCGCATGAGGTGGCCAAAATACTGGAGTTTCAGCTTTAGCATCATTCCTTCCAAAGAAATCCCAGGATTGATCTCCTTCAGAATGGACTGGTTGGATCTTCTTGCAGTCCAAGGGACTCTCAAGAGTCTTCTCCAACACCACAGTTCAAAAGCATCAATTCTTCGGCGCTCAGCCTTCTTCACAGTCCAGCTCTCACATCCATACATGACCACAGGAAAGACCATAGCCTTGACTAGGCGAACCTTTGTTGGTAAAGTAATGTCTCTGCTTTTGAATATGCTATCTAGGTTGGTCATAACTTTCCTTCCAAGGAGCAAGCGTCTTTTAATTTCATGGCTGCAGTCACCATCTGCAGTGATTTTGGAGCCCAGAAAAACAAAGTCTGACACTGTTTCCACTGTTTCCCCATCTATTTCCCATGCAGTGATGGGACCAGATGCCATGATCTTCGTTTTCTGAATGTTGAGCTTTAAGCCAACCTTTTCACTCTCCACTTTCACTTTCATCAAGAGGCTTTTTAGCCCCTCTTCACTTTCTGCCATAAGAGTCGTGTCATCTGCATATCTGAGGTTATTGATATTTCTCCCGGCAATCTTGATTCCAACTTCTGTTTCTTCCAGTCCAGCATTTCTCATGATGTACTCTGCATATAAGTTAAATAAACATGGTGACAATATGCAGCCTTGACGTACTCCTTTTCCTATTTGGAACCAGTCTGTTGATCCATGACCAGTTCTAACTGTTGCTTCCTGACCTGCATACAGATTTCTTAAGAGGCAGATCAGGTGGTCTGGTATTCCCATCTCTTTCAGAATTTTCCATAGTTTATTGTGATCCACACAGTCAAAGGCTTTGGCATAGTCAATAAAGCAGAAATAGATGTTTTTCTGGAACTCTCTTGCTTTTTCCATGATCCAGCGGATGTTGGCAATTTGATCTCTGGTTCCTCTGCCTTTTCTAAATCCAGCTTGAACATCAGGAAGTTCACGGTTCACATATTGCTGAAGCCTGGCTTGGAGAATTTTGAGCATTACTTTACTAGCGTGTGAGATGAGTGCAATTGTTCGGTAGTTTGAGCATTCTTTGGCATTGCCTTTCTTTGGGATTGGGATGAAAACTGACCTTTTCCAATCTTTTGGCCACTGCTGAGTTTTCCAAATTTGCTGGCATATTGAGTGTAGCACTTTCACAGCATCATCATTCAGGACTTGGAATAGCTCCACTGGAATTCCATCACCTCCACTAGCTTTGTTCGTAGTGATGCTTTCTAAGGCCCATTTGACTTCACATTCCAAGATGTCTGGCTCTAGGTCAGTGATCACATCATCATGATTATCTAGGTCTTGAAGCTCTTTTTTATACAGTTCTTCTGTGTATTCTTGCCACCTCTTCTTAATATCTTCTGCTTCTGTTAGGTCCACACCATCTCTGTCCTTTATCGTGCCCATCTTTGCACGAAATGTTCCTTTGGTATCTCTGATTTTCTTGAAGAGATCCCTAGTCTTTCCCATTCTGTTGTTTTCCTCTATTTCTTTGCATTGATCACTGAAGAAGGCTTTCTTGTCTCTTCTTGCTATTCTTTGAAACTCTGCATTTAGATGTTTATATCTTTCCTTTTCTCCTTTGCTTTTCGCTTCTCTTCTTTTCACAGCTATTTGTATGGCCTCCCCAGACAGCCATTTTGCTTTTTTGCATTTCTTTTCCATGGGGATAGTCTTGATCCCTATCTCCTGTACAATGTCACGAACCTCATTCCATAGTTCATCAGGCACTCTATCTATCAGATCTAGGCCCTTAAATCTATTTCTCACTTCCACTGTATAATCATTAGGGATTTGATTTAGGTCATACCTAAATGGTCTAGTGGTTTTCCCTACTTTCTTCAATTTCAATCTGAATTTGGCAAGAAGGAGTTCATGGTCCGAGCCACAGTCAGCTCCTGGTCTTGTTTTTGCTGATTGTATAGAGCTTCTCCATCTTTGGCTGCAAAGAACATAATCGATCTGATTTCGGTGTTGACCATCTGGTGATGTCCATGTATAGAGTCTTCTCTTGTGTTGTTGGAAGAGGGTATTTGCTATGACCAGTGCATTTTCTTGGCAAAACTCTATTAGTCTTTGCCCTGCTTCATTCCGTATTCCAAGGCCAAATTTGCCTGTTACTCCAGGTGTTTCTTGACTTCCTACTTTTGCATTCCAGTCCCCTATAATGAAAAGGACATCTTTTTTGGGTGTTAGTTCTAAAAGGTTTTGTAGGTCTTCATAGAACCTTTCAACTTCAGCTTCTTCGGCGTTACTGGTTGGGGCATAGATTTGGATCACTGTGACATTGAATGGTTTGCCTTGGAAACGAACAGAAATCATTCTGTCATTTTTGAGATTGCATCCAAGTACTGCATTTCGGACTCTTTTGTTGACCATGATGGCCAGTCCATTTCTTCTGAGGGATTCCTGCCCACAGTAGTAGATATAATGGTCATCCGAGTTAAATTCACCCATTCCAGTCCATTTTAGTTCGCTAATTCCTAGAATGTCGACATTCACTCTTGCCATCTCTTGTTTGACCACTTCCAATTTGCCTTGATTCATGGACCTGACATTCCAGGTTCCTATGCAATATTGCTCTTTACAGCATCGGACTTTGCTTCTATCACCAGACACATCCACAGCTGGGTATTCTTTTAGTTTTGGCTCCATCCTTTCATTCTTTCTGGAGTTATTTCTCCACTGATCTCCAGTAGCATATTGGGCCCCTACTGACCTGGGGAGTTTCTCTTTCAGTATCCTATCATTCTGTCTTTTCATACTGTTCATGGGGTTCTCAAGGCAAGAATCCTGAATAATACCCCACTCACACCTATGGATAGATCAACTAAACAGAAAATTAACAAGGAAACACAAACTTTAAATGATACAATAGACCAGTTAGATCTAACTGATATCTACAGGACATTTCACCACAAAACAATGAATTTCACCTTTTTCTCAAGCACACACAGAACCTTCTCCAGGATAGATCACATCCTGGGCCATTAATCTAGCCTTGGTAAATTCAAAAAAATTGAAATCATTCCAAGCCTCCTTTCTGACCACAATACAGTAAGATTAGATCTCATTTACAGGAGAAAAACTATTAAAAAATCCAACATATGGAGGCTGAAAAACACACTGCTGAATAATGAACAAATCACAGAAGAAATCAAAAATGAAATTAAAATATGCATAGAAATGAATGAAAATGAAAACATGACCCCAAACCTATGGGACACTGTAAAAGCAGTGCTAAGAGGAAGATTCATAGCAATACAGGCTTACCTTAAGAAACAAGAAAAAAGTCAAATAACCTAACTTGACACCTAAGGCAACTAGAAAAGAAAGAAATGAAGAATCCCAAGATTAGTAGAAGGAAAGAAATCTTAAAAATTAGGGCAGAAATAAATGCAAAAGAAACAAAAGAGACCATAGCAAAAATCAACAAAGCCAAAACTGGTTCTTTGAGAGGATAAATAAAATTGACAAACCATTAGCCAGACTCATCAAGAAACAAACAAAGAAAAAATCAAATCAACAAAATTAGAAATGAAAATGGAGAGATCACAACAGACAACACAGAAATACAAAGGATCATAAGAGACTACTGTCAGCAATTATATGGCAATAAAATGAACAACTTAGAAGAAATGGACAAATTCTTAGAAAAGTACAACATTCCAAAACTGAACCAGAAAGAAATAGAAAATCTTAACAGACCCATCACAAGCACAGAAATTGAAACTGTAATTAGAAATCTTCCAGCAAACAAAAGCCCAGGTCCAGACAGCTTCACAGCTGAATTCTACCAAAAATTTAGAGAAGAGCTAACACCTATCCTACTTAAACTCTTCCAGAAAATTGCAGAGGAAGGTAAACTTCCAAACTCATTTGATGAGGCCACCATCACCCTAATACCAAAACCTGACAAAGATGCCATAAAAAAAGAAAACTACAGGCCAGTATCACTGATGAACATAGATGCAAAAATCCTTAACAAAATTCTAGCAAACAGAATCCAACAAAATATTAAAAAAATCATACATCATGACCAAGTGGGCTTTATCCCAGGAATGCAAGGATTCTTCAAATTCTACAAATCAATCAACATAATACACCACATTAACAAATTGAAAAATAAAAACCATATGATTATCTCAATAGATGCAGAGAAAGCCTTTGACAAAATTCAACATCCATTTATGATAAAAACGCTCCAGAAATCAGGAATAGAAAGAACATATGTCAGCATAATAAAAGCTATATATGACAAACCCACAGCAAACATTATCCTCGATGGTGAAAAATTGAAAGCATTTCTCCTAAAGTCAGGAACAAGACAATGGTGCCCACTCTCACCACTACTATTAAACATAGTTTTGGAAGTTTGGGCCACAGCAATCAGAGCAGAAAAAGAAATAAAAGGAAAAGATTGGAAAAGAAGAAGTAAAACTCTTACTGTTTGCAGATGACATGATCCTCTACATAGAAAACCCTAAAGACTTCACCAGAAAATTACTAGAGCTAATCAATGAATATAGTAAAGTTTCAGGATATAAAATCAACACACAGAAATCCCTTGCATTACTATACATTAACAATGAGAGAACAGAAAGAGAAATTAAGGAAACAATTCCATTCACCACTGCAATGAAAAGAATAAAATACTTAGGAATATACCTACTTAAAGAAACAAAAGACCTATATATAGATAACTATAAAACACTGATGAAAGAAATTAAAGAGGACACAAATAAATGGAGAAATACACTGTGTTCATGGATTGGAAGAATCAATATAGTGAAAATTAGTATACTACCCAAAGCAATCTATAGATTCATTGCAATCCTTATCAAGCTACCAATGGTATTTTTCAGAGAACTAGAACAAATAATTTCACAATTTTTATGGAAATACAAAAAACCTCGAATAGCCAAAGTATCTTGAGAAAGAAAAATGGAACTGGAGGAATCAACCTGCCTGACTTCAGGCTCTACTACAAAGCCACAGTCATCAAGACACCATGGTACTGGCACAAAGACAGAAATATAGATCAATGGAACAAAATAGAAAGCCCAGAGATAAATCCACGCACCTATGGACACCTTATCTTTGATAAAGGAGGGAAGAATATACCATGGAGAAAAGATAATCTCTTTAACAAATGGTTCTGGGAAAACCGGTCAACCACTTGTAAAATAATGAAACTAGAACACTTTCTAATACCATACACAAAAATAAACTAAAAATGGATTAAAGATCTAAACATAAGACCAGAAACTAAATGTAAGACCAGAAACTATAAAACTCCAGGAGGAGAACATAGGGAAAACACTCTCTGACATAAATCACAGCAGGATCCTCTATGACCCACCTCCTAGAATATTGGAAATAAAAGCAAAAATAAACTAATGGGACCTAATTAAACTTAAAAGCTTCTGCACAACAAAGGAACTATAAGAAAGGTGAAAAACAGTCTTCAGAATGGAAGAAAATAATAGCAAATGAAGCAACAAACAAAGAATTAATCTCAAAAATATACAAGCAACTCCTGAGGCTCAATTCCAGAAAAGTAAATGACCCAATCAAAAAATGGGCCAAAGAACTAAACAGACATTTCTCCAAAGTAGACAAACAGATGGCTAACAAACACATGAAAAGACGCTCAACATAACTCATTATTAGAGAAATGCAAATCAAAACCACAATGAGGTACCATTTCACGCCAGTCAGAATGGCTGCTATCCAAAAGTCTACAAAAAGTAAATGCTGGAGAGGGTGTGGAGAAAAGGGAACCTTCTTACACTGTTGGTGGGAATGCAAACTAGTACAGCCATTATGAAGAACAGTGTGACACTTTAAAAATTCAAAATAGAACTGCCATATGAACTGCCAAAATAGCAATCCCACTGGTGGGCATACACACCGAGGAAACCAGAATTGAAAGAGACACGTGTACCCCAATGTTCATTGCAGTACTGTTTATAATATCCGGGACATGGGAGCAACCTAGATGTCCATCAGCAGATGAATGGATAAGAAAGCTGTGGTACATATACACAATGCAATATTACTCAGCCATTAAAAAGAATACATTTGAATCAGTTCTAATGAGGTGGATGAAACTGGAGACTATTAGAGTAAAGTAAGCCAGAAAGAAAAACATCAATACAGTATACTAACGCATCAGATAAGATCAGTCGCTCAGTCGTGTCCAACTCTTTTCGACCCCATGAACTGCAGCACACCAGGCCTCCCTATCCATCACCAGCTCTTGGAGGTCACTCAGACTCACATTCATCAAGTCAGTGATGCCATCCAGCCATCTCATCCTCTGTCGTCCCCTTCTCCTCCTGCCCTCAATCCCTCCCAGCATCAGAGTCTTCTCCAATGAGTCAACTCTTCGCATGAGGTGGCCAAAATACTGGAGTTTCAGCTTTAGCATCATTCCTTCCAAAGAAATCCCAGGGCTGATCTCCTTCAGAATGGACCGGTTGGATCTTCTTGCAGTCCAAGGGACTCTCAAGAGTCTTCTCCAACACCACAGTTCAAAAGCATCAATTCTTTGGCGCTCAGCCATCTTCACAGTCCAGCTCTCACATCCATGGAATTTAGAAAGATGGTAATGATAACCCTGTATGTGAGACAGCAAAAGAGACACAAATGTATAGAATAGGCTTTTGGACTCTGTGGGAGAGGGCGAGGGTGGGATGGTTTGGGAGAATGGCATGGACACATGTAAAATATCGTATGTGAAACAAATTGCCAGTACAGGTTTGATGCAAGGTGGGAGGGGGTTCAGGATGGGGGACACATGTACACCCGTGGTGGATTCATGTCAGTGTATGGCAAAACCAATACAATATTGTAAAGTAATTAGCCTCCAATTAAAATAAATAAATTTTTCTTAAAAAGCAAAGACATCACTTTGCTGACAAAGGTCCTTAAAGTCAAAGCTATGGTTTTTCCAGTAGTTATGTATAGATGTGAGAGTTGGGCCATAAAAAAGACTGAACACTGAACAATTGATACCTTTGAATTGTGGTGCTGGAGAAGACTCTTGAGAGTTCCTTGAACTGCAAGGAGATCGAACCAGTCAGTCCTAAAGGAAATCAACCCTGAATATTCACTGAAAAGACTGATGCTGAAGTAGAAGCTCCAATACTTCAACCACCTGATGCAAAGAGCTGACTCGTTGCAAGAGAACCTGATGCTAGGAAAGATTGAAAGCAAAAGGAGAAAAGGGCAGCAAAGGATGAGATGGTTGGATGGCATCAACAACCCAATGGACAAGAATCTGAGCAAACTCCAGGAGATAGTGAAGGAAGGACAGGGAAGCTTGGCATGCTGCAGTCCATAATGTCACAAAGAGTCAGACACGACTTAGCAACTGAACAATAAAAACGACAATCTGCCTTTAGCCAGATTATCAGGGCCCCAGCTAAGGAACTTAAGATGGGTAGAGGAAAAGACTTTTTTCTCTCCTAGACTTCTGGCATTAATAGGCTAGCTAGGACACTCACTTGCTCTGGATGCTGCAACTGAAATCCAAGACCCCTGACAAAGGTGGCCTAAAGTAAAAATTCTTCCCAAAGTCAGCCTCTCGGACCTCTATCTCCAGGGTGGTCAAAGTCTTTTTGTCTTATCTTTTCCAAATTTAGATTAACAAGAGAAAAACATTTGTAAAAAATAGTTATTTGGATTCTCTTTATTTTATTTTATTTTATTTTACTTAACTTTACAGTATTGTATTGGTTTTGCCATACATCAAAGTGTATCCGCCACAGGTATACCTGTGTTCCCCATCCTGAACCCTCTTCCCTCCTCCCTCCCCATACCATCCCTCTGGGTCGTCCCAGTGCACCAGCCTCAGGCATCCGGTATCAGGCATCGAACCTGGACTGGCGACTCATTTCAAACATGATATTATACATATTTCAATGCCATTCTCCTGATGGTAACAATAACCCTGTATATGAGACAGCAGAGGAGACACTGATGTATAGAACAGTTATTTGGATTCTTACTCGTGTGAATTTGATTTTGAGAGACTGATTATTGATCCTTTTCCTCCAAGAGACAGCTATTGCTTTCTTGTTTGTCTGGTTCTGTGTGCTGAAGGTTTGGCTTCTCTCCTACAAGAGCATACAGGTTGTCATACCTGCATCTGCAAGTGGCCAGCTGTCAGGGAGGTGGGGTGGAAGCCAAGAGTATCTAGATAACAAGCCGGAAATTTGGGTTGCACCCTATTCGCAGCAGGTATCTTACCAACCACTGCCAGTTTTCAAGATTTGTTTAAGTCTTTCTTGCTTTTGACTACCTTTGAAAGTGAATCTGGGTCGTTAGAGCTACTGCTTCTGCACTTTCTGTCAGGATACCACTTGTATCTGTGGTTACACTATAAGAAAACTATTGTTTTTGGTTTGAGTCACAATTGGAATAGTATATCTTTGCTTTAAAAAATCTTCAAGACCTTGAACAGTATCTGGAACATATAATGTGCTCAATAAATATGTATAGAGGGGGTAAAATAGAGGGGATTTACAATGAGGTACCCCAAATGAGACAACCAGAGGCCTTGTGAATTTTTACCCTCTTATTAGCAGTGTATAGAATATGGTTTTTTTGTTTTTGTTTTTGTTTTGGATTGCTTGACCACTTTAATCTAATGTGCTTCTCCAGGAGGATTCAAGGTTATGTTCAGGGCATAACTCAAAACTTAAGACAAATAGGATTCATTTTTTTTCAGAGTTAGTTTGTCATGAAATTTTTGAGATAAAAAATCCTTATTTATGTAAACAATCTATACGATGTGATAGGGTACAAAAGTATTTTACAGACTTCAAGGAAATTTGATCCTCCAAGTCAGTAGCCCCTGGTTACACCCACAAAACCCTTGAGGGTGAGTTCATTCTCATCCAACATTCAGACTATTTGGGTGACAAGATTTGAGAGACACATGTCTACTGGTAATGATGGGAAACGTCTCAGTCATGCAGAACTCCTTTCCTAAGCTTTCCATGGTCACATTCTCTTCTCTTTCTAAAGAAGTTCGTGAGCACTTTACTTTGCTTCCAAAATTGATATGCATTTGTCATCTATCTTTTTTATTATTCTCCTAGCATTCTTAAAATCTAGCTGCTGCTGCTGCTAAGTCACGTCAGTCGTTTCCAACTTTGTGTGACCCCATAGATGGCAGCCCACCAGGCTCCCCCATCCCTGGGATTCTCCAGGCACGAACACTGGAGTGGGTTGCCATTTCCTTCTCCAGTGAATGAAAGTGAAAAGTGAAAGTGAAGTTGTTCAGTCGTGTCCAACTCTTTGTGATTCCATGGACTGCAGCCCACCAGGCTCCTCCATCCATGGAATTTTCCAGGCAAGAGTACTGGAATGGGTTGCCATAAATCTAGCACTATAGTTACCTATATGACCTTTTACAAATCACTTAATGTCTTTGAGTCTCAGTTTCTTCATTGGTAAACTAAGGAGCTTCTATCAAGATATCATTAAAGTTTATATCATGTTTAAAAGTCTTTGATAATATGTTTTATGGTATTAGCCAAATGCTAGAAGTTGGCTTGGAGTAGCAAATAAGCAAATATTCATTAATTGACATCTGTCCCTCATCTTTAGTTGCAAGATATCAAATAGCTATTTTTGTATTAAACAACCATCCCTCAAAAAATAAAAGTTAAAACAATGACTATTTATTTAGCTCACAATTCTGCAATTCAGCAGTTTTAACTGGGTTCAGAGAGATAGGTGCTTTTTTTTTTTTCCTGATCTTACCTGATTTAAAATGGGCCTCTGCTAAGATTAGGACTTCCCTGGTGGTTCAGATGGTAAAGTATCTGTCTATAATGTGGGACACCTGGGTTCGATCCCTGGGTCGGGAAGATCCGTTGGAGAAGGAAATGGCAATCCACTCCAGTACTATTGCCTGGAAAATCCCATGGACAGAGGAGCCTGGTAGGCTACAGTCCATGGGGTTGCAAAGATTCGGACACCACTGAGTGACTTCAGTTTCACTTTTGGCTAAGATGGTTATCTCCATTTCATGCCTTTCACTTTCCAGCCGTCTAGCATAGGCTTTTTCTCATGGTTGAGTAAAAGTCCAAGACACAGAGAAAAGTTTCATAATGCTTCTATCTAAGATAAATCCTAAGATAAATTAAAATTTAATTTCAGTGCAGTTGGAATCTTTCTAAATCCAGTTCTTAAGAGAAATTCCTAATTAAGTAAAACATCTCTAATGAATACAAAAAATAAATAAATAAATTTTGCTGTACTTAGTCACTCAGTGACTAAGCAACTCTTTGCAACCCAAGGGACTGTAGCCTGCCAGGCTCCTCTGGCCATGGGGATTCTCCAAGCCAAGAATACTGGTGTGGGTTGCCATGCCCTCCTCCAGGGGATCTTCCTAACCCAGGTATCCAACATAGGTCTCCCACATTGCACGTGGATTCTTTACTGTGTGAACCACCAGGGAAGCCCAAGAATACTGGAGTGGGTAGCCTATCCCTGTTCCAGGGGATCTTCCCAACCCAGAAATCGAACCAGGGTCTGCATTGCAGTTGGATTCTTTACCAGCTGAGCTACCAGGACACTCAAAAATGTGTCCTCATGCAAAAGAATAAAACAGGAATTTGACTCAACAGTAGATAATTCAGATAAAAGTTTCAAGTTGAAAGCATTCATTCAGAAAGATGAATATTACAAATCAAAGTGATTTTTTTGAGACCAAGATTCTTTGAAAAATTGAATCAGTTGCACACAATCTAAACAGATGTAAAATTGTTGCATTTGCAATTAATACCAGGAAAAGACACTGTAGCACTTTCATGGAATATCTCAGAGCTCTAGTACACATTTTTGTGCTTTTATCAACAGTTGCAAACTAATTGACAAAGCTTGCTTGGTAAGCTATTAGAATCTACTAATCTGCTTTATTTCTCCCACTCAGCTTTTTTTTTTTTTTTTTTTGTATGCAAGATAAGCAAAGTCTGGAAATAAATAATTCAACAAGTCTGATTTGGGCATTTTCAGTGAATTCTGATATTTCACTTTTCATAATTATATTTGATATCTTAACAAATATTTGACCAAGTTTTTAATTATAAAATAGGCTTAAAGCCCTGTAACTTATGCCCAACTTTACCACATTCTGTTTGTGTGTGGCTTGTTTTTCTTCTCCTGTGTGCCCTTGTACTATTCTGCTGATTACATAGAAGGATCTTCTGAGAAGCAAGTTAAGAATGACTGAGGTTTTGTAATCCCTATCAAGCTACCAATGTATTTTTCACAGAGCTAGAACAAATAATTCCACAATTTGTATGGAAATACAAAAAACCTCGAATAGCCAAAGTATCTTGAGAAAGAAAAATGGAACTGGAGGAATCAACCTGCCTGACTTCAGGCTCTACTACAAAGCCACAGTCATCAAGACACCATGGTACTGGCACAAGGACAGAAATATAGATCAGTGGAACAAAATAGAAAGCCCAGAGATAAATCCACGCACCTATGGACACCTTATCTTTGACAAAAGACACAAGAATATACAATGGAGAAAAGATAATCTTTAACAAATGGTTCTGGGAAAACTGGTCAACCACTTGTAAAACAATGAAACTAGAACACTTTCTAATACCATACACAAAAATAAACTAAAAATGGATTAAAGATCTAAACATAAGACCAGAAACTACAAAACTCCAGGAGAACACAGGGAAAACACTCTCTGACATAAATCACAGCAGGATCCTCTATGACCCACCTCCTAGAATATTGGAAATAGAAGCAAAAATAAACAATGGGACCTAATTAAAATTAAAAGCTCCTGCACAACAAAGGAAACTATAAGCAAGGTGAAAAACAGCCTTCAGAATGGGAGAAAACAATAGCAAATGAAGCAACCGACAAACAACTAATCTCAAAAATATACAAGCAACTCCTGCAGCTCAATTCCAGAAAAATAAATGACCCAATCAAAAAATGGGCCAAAGAACTAAACAGACATTTCTCCAAAGAAAACATACAGATGGCTAACAAACAGAAGAAAAGATGCTCAACATCACTCATTATCAGAGAAATACAAATCAAAATCACAGTGAGGTACCATTTCACACCAGTCAGAATGGCTGCTATCCAAAAGTCTACAAAAAATAAATGCTGGAGAGGGTGTGGAGGAAAGGGAACCCTCTTACACTGTTGGTGGGAATGCAAACTAGTACAGCCACTATGGAGAACAGTGTGGAGATTTCTTAAAAAACTCGAACTGCCTTATGACCCAGCAATCCCACTGGTGGGCATACACACTGAGAAAACCAGAATTGAAAGAGACACGTGTACCCCAATGTTCATTGCAGCACTGTTTACAATAGCCAGGACATGGAAGCAACCTAGATGTCCATCAGCAGATGAATGGATAAGAAAGTCGTGGTACATAGACACAAAGGAGTATTACTCAGCCATTAAAAAGAATGCATTTGAATCAATTCTAATGAGGTGGATGAAACTGGAGCCTATTATACAGAGAGAAGTAAGCCAGAAAGAAAAACACCAATATAGTATACTAACACGTATATATGGAATTTAGAAAGATGGTAACGATAACCCTGTATGCAAGACAGCAAAAGAGACACAAATGTATAGAACAGTCTTTTGGAATCTGTGGGAAAGGGAGAGGGTGGGGTGATTTGGGAGAACGGCATTGAAACATGTATAATACCATATATGAAATGAATCGCCAGTCCAGGTTTGATGCATGATACAGGATGCTTGGGGCTGGTGCACTGGGATGACCCAGAGGGATGGTTTGGAGAGGGAGGAGGGAGGAGGGTTCAGGATGGGGAACACATGTACAACTGTGGTGGATTCATGTTGATGTATGACAAAACCAATACAATATTGTAAAGGAATTAGCCTCCAATTTAAATAAATTTATATTTAAAAAAGAATGACTGAGGTTTTCAATCTGGCATCTTATTTTACAAATCTGATTGGAATTTGGGATATTAAATTACTGCTTCAATAGCTTGGCTTGAGCTGAAGCCTTATATTTGACAGATATTCTAAAAAGCAATCTGCTCACCCATTTGATTAGAAAAATCTCTGCTTTTTCAAAGAGGCAGCTTTAGAAGAAACCCTTTGATAAATAAGAATTCTCTTCATAAACTATTATAATAGCATCCTCATTACAAATTGATATTATCAAAAATGAGGTCACTTCTTTTTTTCAGCTATGCACTGAATCATTTTGCTGATGGTGAATTAGCCTTAAGAAGGATGAGGTGGTGTTCATCTCTTAATTTCTAGGCATTGTTCTAGATCCTACAGCGAAAAAGATCCTGCTGCCATGGACATGGGCCACAATTTTCTGTTGCCTCATTTTTTTCTCTCTCTCATATAAAAGATCACAGAACTACCTTTGTCATATTGTGAAGTAAGTACTGAGTAACACTCAAGTAGATATGTAATTAGCTTCTCACTTCTTTGAATTTAAGAATTACTGCTGCGCATTTAAATTTAAAGGCAAAAAGCTTGAAGTTGTCATAGAAGTTTAGTATTAAAACTTTAGAAAACATGTACTGAACACTTAACCTATGATTACCTATGATTACACCAACCTCAGTTGTGCTTGAGAATAAATTTGTTAGCTATTTTGACTGATGGGTGATAGGACAGTGGGCAGAAGGCTTATTTATTCAAAACAACTCCCTTGACAATCAATTGCGGTACAGAAAAGTTGCACCATGCATTCTTTCATTCATCCATTCATGTATTCACTCACTAATACCTGCTGTGTCCACTGCATTGTGCTAGACAATGGAGTTAAAAGACTAAATAAGAAACCCTAGTCGTGATATAGAGAAGTTCACAGGCTGGTTAGAAAAAGAGATGAAAAAATTGTCAATTATAATGTAACAAGTGCTAAAACAAGGTATAAGGCTATGAGGTAACATGTATCACATGTTGTGTATTTTTGTATTATATCATCTACCCTAATTAAATCAGATCAGATCAGATCAGTCGCTCAGTCGTGTCCGACTCTTTGCGACCCCATGAACTGCAGCACACCAGGCCTCCCTATCCATCACCAGCTCTTGGAGGTCACTCAGACTCACATTCATCGAGTCAGTGATGCCATCCAGCCATCTCATCCTCTGTCGTCCCCTTCTCCTCCTGCCCTCAATCCCTCCCAGCATCAGAGTCTTCTCCAATGAGTCAACTCTTCGCATGAGGTGGCCAAAATACTGGAGTTTCAGCTTTAGCATCATTCCTTCCAAAGAAATCCCAGGGCTGATCTCCTTCAGAATGGACTGGTTGGATCTCCTTGCAGTCCAAGGGACTCTCAAGAGTCTTCTCCAACACCACAGTTCAAAAGCATCAATTCTTCGGCGCTCAGCCTTCTTCACAGTCCAGCTCTCACATCCATACATGACCACAAGAAAGACCATAGCCTTGACTAGGCGAACCTTTGTTGGCACAGTGATGTCTCTGCTTTTGAATATGCTATCTAGGTTGGTCATAACTTTCCTTCCAAGGAGTAAGCGTCTTTTAATTTCATGGCTGCAGTCACCATCTGCAGTGATTTTGGAGCCCAGAAAAATAAAGTCTGACACTGTTTCCACTGTTTCTCCATCTATTTCCCATGAAGTGATGGGACCAGATGCCATGATCTTCATTTTCTGAATGTTGAGCTTTAAGCCAACCTTTTCACTCTCCACTTTCAAAACATCTCAATTATTGAATACAAAAATAATAGGTACTCAAAACTTGATTTCATGCACACTGGGATGAAGTTTAATGAAAAAAGAGACTTGATCTTTTTATTCACTGTCATATATACATAGTGTTTGACACATTTGTATCTTGCAAGTCTTAATAGAAAAGTCTTTCTTAAATTTCTTGCCTCTTGCATTGTCTTACTTCCAGTCAGATCAGATCAGTCACTCAGTCGTGTCCAACTCTTTGCGACCCCATGAATCGCAGCACGCCAGGCCTCCCTATCCATCACCAGCTCTCGGAGGTCACTTAGACTCATATCCATCGAGTCAATGATGCCATCCAGCCATCTCATCCTCTGTCGTCCCCTTCTCCTCCTGCCCCCAATCCCTCCCAGCATCAGAGTCTTCTCCAATGAGTTAACTCTTCGCATGAGGTGGCCAAAATACTGGAGTTACAGCTTTAGCATCATTCCGTTCAAAGAAATCCCAGGGCTAATCTCCTTCAGAATGGACTGGTTGGATCTCCTTGCAGTCCAAGGGACTCTCAAGAGTCTTCTCCAACACCACAGTTCAAAAGCATCAATTCTTCGGCGCTCAGCCTTTTTCACAGTCCAGCTCTCACATCCATACATGACCACAAGAAAGACCATAGCCTTGACTAGGTGAACCTTTGTTGGCTAAGTAATGTCTCTGCTTTTGAATATGCTGTCTATGTTGGTCATAACTTTCCTTCCAAGGAGCAAGCGTCTTTTAATTTCATGGCTGCAGTCACCATCTGCAGTGATTTTGGAGCCCAGAAAAACAAAGTCTGACACTGTTTCCACTGTTTCCCCATCTATTTCCCATGAAGGGATGGGACCAGATGCCATAATCTTCGTTTTCTGAATGTTGAGCTTTAAGCCAACCTTTTCACTCTCCACTTTCACTTTCATCAAGAGGCTTTTTAGCCCCTCTTCACTTTCTGCCATAAGGGTGGTGTCATCTGCATATCTGAGGTTAGTGATATTTCTCCCGGCAATCTTGATTCCAACTTGTGTTTCTTCCATTCCAGCGTTTCTCATGATGTACTCTGCATAGAGGTTAAATAAACATGGTGACAATATACAGCCTTGACGTACTCCTTTTCCTATTTGGAACCAGTCTGTTGTTCCATGTCCAGTTCTAACTGTTGCTTCCTGACCTGCATACAGATTTCTTAAGAGGCAGATCAGGTGGTCTGGTATTCCCATCTCTTTCAGAATTTTCCACAGTTTCTTGTGATCTACACAGTCAAAGGCTTTGGCATAGTCAATAAAGCAGAAATAGATGTTTTTCTGGAACTCTCTTGCTTTTTCCATGATCCAGCGGATGTTGGCAATTTGATCTCTGGTTCCTCTGCCTTTTCTAAAACCATCTTGAACATCAGGAAGTTCACGGTTCACCTATTGCTGAAGCCTGGCTTGGAGAATTTTGAGCATTACTTTACTAGCGTGTGAGATGAGTGCAATTGTTCGGTAGTTTGAGCATTCTTTGGCATTGCCTTTCTTTGGGATTGGGATGAAAACTGACCTTTTCCAATCTTGTGGCCACTGCTGAGTTTTCCAGATTTGCTGGCATATTGAGTGCAGCACTTTCACAGCATCATCTTTCAGGATTTGGAATAGCTCAACTGGAATTCCCACTGTATAATACCTAATGCCTTCAGTCATGAAGCTCCTTAATCTCATTTTCCCACTTCTAAAAATGTATAACAGAAGCTCCTCACACTGCTCTATATGAAGCTGAGGCAATTCTCTGAAATTTATTTGACAGAAGTATATACTTACCAATGAGTTAAATTTATTTCCCAACCAAAATTAAGTAGCTAAGGACGAGACTAATGAAATAATTTGTTTAAAAAATAATGCTATTCAAGATACTGGAAGCTATAATTTAAAAAAAAACAAAGGCCACTAGACAAGATGAGGCACCTAACTGTACCAGCTTAATGCTATGAAAGGATTCTAGGCTACAATGCCCATACAGCCTAGAAAATTCCAAATTGAAGAGATGGAGTTGGGAATTGTGGGAAACAAGAGGTCTAGAGTTCACAGGAAAGAGTCATAAAAGGGGAAATCTACAAAGAATTCTGATGCTCTCCAAAGTGTTCCCCTTGAGTATTCAGCTGAAATACTTACTCAGTTCAGTTCAGTTCAGTCACTCAGTCGTGTCCGACTCTTTCCCACCCCATGAATTGCAGCACACCAGGTCTCCCTGTCCATAACTAACTCCCGGAGTTCACTCAGACTCATGTCCATTGAGTCAGTGATGCCATCCAGCCATCTCATCCTCTATTGTCCCCTTCTCCTCCTGCCCCCAATCCCTCCCAGCATCAGAGTCTTTTCCAATGAGTCAACTCTTCGCATGAGGTGGCCAAAGTACTGGAGTTTCAGCTTTAGCATCATTCCTTCCAAAGAAATCCCAGGGCTCATCTCCTTCAGAATGGACTGGAAATACTTATTAGCACTACTATATTAGGAAATTACCCAAGGCCAAGAGAATCACCTGAGTGGTTTAGAGGTCATAGTGCTACTCACCCACACAGAATTGAGTATATAGTACCTGTTCCCACCACACAGACTAGAAAGTCTCGTGATTCATGAAGAATTTGGTAGAATTCTCAGAAGACTCTTGACTCAGTATTGGACAGTAATATTGTATAATACAGCATTAAGGAAAATTGGTCTTAGCACTGCTTCAATCCAACCTAAAAATTCTTAAAAACGAAGGCCAAACTGTTTCAAAAAACAGTGAGTCACAGAATAAAGTGCAATTATATTTAAAAGAATTCAAATAAACTTAACAACCAATGAAGTAAAATTTAAAATGGCTGGCATCCGCAGAAGGGAATGGAAAGATATGTTCAAACTCCCAAAAGGGAAAACTCTTCAACCTAGTATACTCTACCCAGGAAGATTATCATTTAGAAAAGGAGAAAGAATTTCTCAGACAAGCAAAAGCTAAAAGATGATGGCAGTACTAAATCTATCCTAAAGGAAATATTGAAAAGCCTTCTTTAAGTAGAAAAGAAGTAAGCCTCTATATGAAAGAGAAAAATCACAATTGGAAAGTAAATCTCTTAAATAAGCCAATGTACAGATTTTTTTTAAGTTTTAAATTCTGTGAAAATGATAACCATATGAACATCAAGAAGATAAACATGAAGATGTAGTAGAGGACATCAAAAGTATAAAATGAAGGGGAAGAAAGTAAGAAAATGTAGGGGTTTTTTTTTTAATATATTTGAGCCAATGTGACTGTCAGCCTAAAGCAAGTAGATACAGACACAAATAGGTTGAAGATAGAAAAGATGGTTCTTTGAGAAGACCAATAAATCTCATAAATCCCTAACCAGACTTATCAGTTTAAAAAAGGAAAAAAGGTGCAGTTGCACAATACTAGAAATAGGAGCTGCAATATAACTAAAGATTCTACAGAGATAAAATGGAATTATTATGAGCAACTGTATGCCACTGAATTCACTAAAATAGATGAAATAGACAAATTCTTAAAAGACACAAACAGATATCATTAAATAAATGTCTCAAATAAATAACCTAGAGTCATATGTCTTTAATCCTACTAAAGAAAAATAATTTTATAGTTAAAGCCCTTTCAAAAAACAAAGCTCTGGCTCAATTTGCTTCTCTGGTAAAATCTACCAAACATTTAAGGAAGAAATAACAGTAAATCTGTACAGAATTTTCCAATAAACTTAAGAGCTGATAGAAATTTCCAGTTTATTCTCTGATTCCATCATTACTTTGATATCAATACCAGAAAAAGAAATAAAACACTATACACCAATTCCCCCATGAACACAGTGCAGAACTCTCAAAATTTTAGCAAATAGAATCTAAAAGTTAGTAAAATGATAGTATATTTTTCTGGTTTATCCCCAAAATGAAAAATTGGTTTAATATTCTATCATAGTCAATGTAATTCACCATATTAACAAGCTAATAAACAATTTTCATATGATCATCTTAACATACAGAAAAAGCATTTGACATAATATAACCTCCATTCCTAATTTAAAGCCCTCAACAAGTAGGAAATTTTCTCAACGTGATGAAGGATGTTTGAAAGAGCCTACAGCTAATGCCATACTTTGTAGTGAAAGACTCAATGCTGCTGCTAAGTTGCTTCAGTCGTGTCCAACTCTGTGCAACTGCATAGCCGGCAGCCCACCCAGCTCCCCCGTCCCTGGGATTCTCTAGGCAAGAACACTGGGATGGGTTGCCATTTCCTTCTCCAATGCATGAAAGTGAAAAGTGAAAGTGAGGTCTCTCAGTCATGTCCAACCCCAGGAACTGCAGCCTACCAGGCTTCTCTCCCCATGGGATTTTCCAGGCAAGAGTACTGGACTGGGTTGCCATTGCCTTCTCCGGAAAGACTCAATACTTTCTCCTTGAGATAAGGACAAGATGAGGCTGTCATTTCTCACTATTTCTATTCAGCATTGTCCTGAAGTTCTAGCAGTGTGATAAGACAAGAAAATAAAAGAAGTAAAATGCATCTAGATTGGAAAGGAAGAAGTAAGGCAGTCTTTGTTCATAGCAACATGATCTTTATGTTGAAAACATGATTTATTTTTAAAAAACTACTAACACTCTTAATGAGTTTAGAAGAATTTCAGGATACAAGATCAATATGCAAAAATCAAATTTATCTCTATACACTAGCATCGACAAGGAGAATAAATTCATATTAACAAAACAGTACCATTTACAATACCATATAATGTTTAATAATTACTTATTAATGCTGAGGTTTACAACACAGCAACAAATAAATAAGGGCACAGTCCTCAAGACACTAAGTGGGTAAACAAACATAAAAACAGATATAACATTCTGATAAGGAATACAATTAAGAGTAAACATAAGGTTAAATATTACTAACAACTTCCTCTTGTTAAGAAACCTAGTCTTTGATTGTCTGAGAATGACTCATAAGCAATCCAGTAATTCCATAAACTGAATCAGTGCAACCAGAATTCCTAATGCTATTAGAACAGCTCTTTTTCTGATGTTCATGTGCCTGAAGTAAAGAGGATAAGTTTTCCTAATCCACATGTAAGGTTCTTTTGTCTAATAAACCAGTTCTCTGGCCCAAAGGGTGGGGGGAGTCTGTTCTAAAAGATTCAGTAACCAAATTCCTCCCTTTTTTACATTTGTATCAACTGGCAGAACCTGAGAACTTAAAAGTGTACTGTAGTCTTCAATAGCTGAGGCATCATAATCCAATCCAATCCAAGGCCCAGAACTTTCTTTTATTGTGCCTTTTTTTTCTGTGAATCAAAAGCTGATTAATTAAAATGAGTATAATCAAGATTTTAAGAAAAAGTAAAATATTTCAAATTCTTTCCAAAAAAAAACCCAAATCCTTAAGAACTCATTTATAAATTCAATTTTTAAATGATTCTTGTGTTCATTTCATTAAGGCAGTTCTTCTAGTGGCCTCTATTAACTTGATTGAGCAGACAAGCTTTATTTCCTTCTTATACTGATGCACTGAGCATAAAGTGCATAAATGTTACTGTAGGCTGCTGCTGGGCTCTACATTTTCAAGATATCAGATATCAAAATACACCACACTCAAACCAGAGACCACAAACTATTCAAATTATTACTGAAACAGGCATATATAAAGCAAGGGGGATTCCATGAGTGAGGGGCAGGATCCACCAGCAAGTGGGCACTCTTAACATCCCCAGAGAAAAGAGAGAGGCAGAGTGTGCATGATCACAAGGATATCTATACATTCCTTCTTTCCCTATTATCTTCTTAAAATGGTGCCAGGGCAGACTAAATTCTGGTGGTGGCGGGGGAGAGAAGAGGGGCAGGGTGGGTTGCCTTATATGTGATTTATGGGGGGAGAAGGGGGCAGCAGAAGTAAGTGCAGAACTTTTGACCGTCTATTGGTTCTCACCCTGGGGGAACAGATGCGTGGCTGCCAGTTTACATCCTGACAGATGTCAAATGACTTAACCAAATGTCATTGTACTAGGGTGAGTTAATTCTCTCTATATAATAAGCAAGGGCTTCCCAGGTGGCTCAGTGGGTAAAGAATTGGCCTGTGGTGCAGGAGATGCCAGTTCAATCCCTAGCTCAAGAAGATCCCCTGAAGGAGGGCATGGCAACCCACTCCAGTAGTCTTGCCTGGAGAATCCCATAGAGGAGTCTGACAAGCTTTAGTCCATAGGGTCACAGAGTTGGAGGCAATTGAAGTGACTGAGCACACAATAAGCAAGACATGTACAATCAAAAGTGGAAGACAGACATCCTAACAAATGAACAACATGATGTGATATATACAAAATTTTTAAACTTATACATGAATTTCAAAAAAAGTACAAAAGAGAATATCCTGTCTAAGGCATCACAAAAAAGCAATGCTCTATCAGAGTTGTGGTAGAAACTGGGAATTTACCAGACGAAAGAAGGAAGGGAGCTCCAAATAAAGGAGTTAGCCTGTGTGAAGAAAGGGAAGCACAAAACAGTATGCAATTGACAAGAAGCAGTAAACAGCTTTCTACTGCTAGAGCACAGATGAAAGGGGAGAGTGGCAGATGTTGACACAGAAGTAGGCAGGGGCAGGTGTGTGGGATCTTATTGCTGTGCTAAAGTACTTGGACTTTATCCAGTGGTAATGCAGACCTCTTGAAAGGTCCTAAGTAGAGAAGGGACATGATCTGATTTTCCTTTAAGAGGAATGACTCTGACAAGATGGTTAGAGAATGGTTGAAGGCAAGTTAGCTGAGAAGCTTCCAGGACCATCTGTCTACACGGAGCACTAATATATCATTGGGCATATAATGAAATCAAGAAAATAACATTTACCAGAACTTCCACTTGTGGATGAAAGTAGTATTTATAAGAACATAGACCTTGGAATATGACTGCTTTGGCTGAAATTCTGTTTCTACTGAGCAAGTTCCTTCAGGGTAAGGAGGTGCTACAGGAGGTAAGGATAAACAAACAACTAACCCCTATGGAGAAGATGAAGATCTTATAGAATCTCAGATTTCACTGTGAACTCTTGATATATCCATTACTACTCAACTATTCCACTTTTAGTCTTAAGTAAGAGTATAATATTCATGTAAATGCTCAAGCAAAAACCTAGAAGTCCAATTTTGTTGTTTAGTCGCTAAATCATGTCTGACTCTACAACCCCATGCACTGCAACACACCAGACTTCCCTGTCCTTCACTCCTAGGACTGCAAGGAGATCAAACCAGTCAATCTTAAAGTAAATCAACCCTGAAAATTCGTTGGAAGAACTGATGCTGAAGTTTCAATACTTTGGCCACCTGATCTGAAAAGTTGACTCATTGGAAAAGACCCTGATGCTGAAAAAGATTGAAGACAAAAGGAGAAGGGGGCAGCAGAGGATGAAATGGTTAAATAGCAGCACTGACTCAATGAACAAAAATTTGAGCAAACTTCAGGAGAAAGCGGAGGACAGAGGAGCCTGGCGTGCTGCAGTCCATGGGGTCACAAAGAGTAGGACACAACTGAGTGAATGAATGACAACAACAACACCAAAATTTATCACAATGAAACAGTTTCTTTGGAAAACACAAAAATCAAACATAATGATTTGATTTTACCAAATACAAAAAAAAAAAAAAAATAGAGTATAAGAGGAGAGGATGAAAGAAAAAGTAACACTCCATTGGAGGTCCAGTGTATCACACTGAAATGACAGAAAGATACAGTTAGACCTAGAAGAGGGCTTCTCTGGTGGCTCAGATATAAAGCCTCTGCCTGGAAGATCCCCTGGAGAAGGGAATGGCAACCCTCTCCAGTAGTCTTACCTGGAGAATTCCATGGACAGAGGAGCCCGGTAGGCTACAGTCCATGGAGTTGCAAAGAGTCAGATACAACTGAGCTACTAATGCTTTCAGACCTGGAAGAGAGGTCTACATTTGGGGCTCTGGAAAGGATATAACCTAGCTGTTCTCTAACTTCACAGAGACAGGAGAGAGGAAATAAGTTACCTGAGGTAGAAGGTATTAGCTGAACAATTAGACATGAAGTCAAACTCCCTGAGAATCAGTTTTGGTATTGCTTAATATTTCTACAGAGTACTTAGCTAAAAAAATGCTTATACCTATTTTTCTTGCTTTATACCTGAAGAACTTAGAACCCAGTGAGGTTCAGTACATAGTAATTAGTTTTCATTGTGACTTTAATCACACATGGTAACTTGGCATTTCATGTAATCCGTGAGTCTATATGCCTTCCCAGAATTGCCACTATTTGTATTTTTCAAACAATTAGCCCTCAAGCAGCTAGCTGGCTTCTCATATTAAAACAGGCTGAAAAATAAAGGCTATCAAAGATGAAAAGCAAAATACAAAAATCACTAGAATCAGTTCTTGTTTTTAAATAACATGACTACACCCGTAGAATACCCAAAACACCACAGGAATACCTAAGAAAGGTGTTAGGTGCAGTTGTGGTCACCAGTAAGATTGGTTTTCCCTGGAAGTGATATTCAATATAAAATGTAGTTTGTTAATGCCCTATCTACTCAGCCAATGTGTAGTAGTACAATGTAGTGTAGTTTTCTGGCACCTGGCTGCTACAAAGCTTTTTTTTTTTTTTTTGGCTCCTTGTAATGAGAGGTGAACATGAAGAAGAGCATCTGGGTCCTGGTACTCCTGAGATTTCCCTTCAGTGGACTGCCAGTGTACAGGTATCACAATACAGCACATGGTTCTACTCAAGGGAATGAGATTCCTTCTGGGAAAATGAAATCCAGCAGAAACAGTGTAGGAGTCAGAAAATCCTTCTAACATATGCCTCTCCTACTGCCTTCACTATCTCCCTTCACCAGAAGTGACCTCTCCATCTTCTCTGCCTTCTCCATACCTAGGCTGTCATTCAGATTCCAACTCATTTCACTTCCCTATAAAGCTTTCAAACTATCACAATTCCCAATACTGTCTTTCTTATAATAACTATATTAAAAGCAGGCTTTTCCTTTTCTACATTGCTAAAATATCACACAGAGTATGCATTATCTCATTGAACTGTACCATATTTCAAGTCAGAAACCTTCTGGCAAACTTGTTCTGCCTTTTATTTCTCCATACATTCGCCAAGCACAGAGTTTTATCAGTCTTCCTCTGAAATAGTTCTTGAATCTGACCATTCAGATCTTCCCACCGCTACCCCCAACTCCCCCCACCACCACGCCGCAACGCGTTCCCCTTCATCAACTACCTTCACTTATTTGGTCACTTTCTAGTTTATATTGCCCAAGTCTCCCATTCCAACCTGTTGTCCACAATGTAATCAGAATGGTCTTAATAAAAGGCATATCCGATCATATCACTCTCCTGGGTAAAATATTTCAGTGACTCCCTCTGTTCTCATGATATGGGTATCAATTTCTTTTCATAGTTCACAAGGCTCCGCAAAATCTGGCCTATCATTATCTCTAGTCTAACTTCATCTCTTGCCATTTTCCCAAATCTTGCTCACTTCCAGACTTTTGTAAATTCCTCCAAGCTGTTCCTAAACTCTCTTCTCCCTGCGCTTTGACTGGCTAATGTTTATATATTCCTCCTATCTCATCTTAGATACATTCTCAAAAATCCTCCACACATCAATACAGATGTTCATTCTATGTGATACTACAGTATCCTATATTACCATCATTTTCTAGATACAGAGTTATTAGTTATAAATAGTAAAACTACCTCTAGTTAATCAAAGCTGCACACACAAATTTTAAATACTAGATAGCTAATAGAATCTCCGGGATAGCTAAAAAATGAGACTTGGAGACTACCAGGCCAGTGACAATGCTCCAGGCCCCACTGTAGAATGGTTCCACACCATGATGCCTTGGATGAATAGAGATACCCCTGATCTTGGGCACTGGATGCTACCACTAAGACTTCTGCCCTTGCCTCTGATTGATGGAGTCCAGGTCACATGCCTGAATCTTCACTGAAAAACATGCTGGGAAAGTAAGGTTTTGTCACCTATCTTGGAGAGTGCTCAGATATACTGCTTTATAGGTTTGTTGAAGATCTTGAGGATAAGTAGCCTAACCACTTATTAATATTTAAATGAGTTAAATAGTTCAATGAGTTTAACAGGTTAATGAGTTTCTTAAAAATGTTAAAGTTATCAGCTGGTATAGCATACATCTTTTTGTATGTTCCTGGTGACCCCTTTGGATAGTCCCACATTTGTGCTGACAAACTATTGAGGCTTAGTAAAAAGAGTGTGGAAATATGAATGGAATATTGCTATTTACTTTCTGAGTGCAGCACATGTACCAAGGAATAGGAAGGTGACGTGAAAAAGGAAAGCGTTAGTGGCAAGCAAGGATATCAAAAGGGGTTCTTCTGCAGCACATCAGAAGAACACAGCTGAATTCCTCAGCCTGGTCAGCAATAGGCCCTGAAAGGGATCAAAAAGGTGACCAGAGAGGGTGAGAGGTACTGCAGTGTGCTTCTATAACACTCCATATTTCTCCAGTCATAGCACTGATAAAATTTTATAGAATAGCTTGTTAGTTTCTTGTCATTCTTACAGAGATACAAGATCTGTGAAGACAGAGATAGCTTATCCATGCCTGCTCCATAGACAATGAGTAACAGATATTTTCAAAAATAAGTAATTGAAAGAATAGTGAATGAGGGTAAAGATGAGGGCATAGAAGAGGGAGGTGGGCACCAGAGAAGGATGCCAGGTTCCCGTGGGGTGACACGGATCAGCTCAGGCCTGATGCTAGCCACTCCCACACAACTCCTTTCTTTCTAATCCACTTCTTGTTCTCTTTGGGAAGGATTGAGGTCTCTGGAAGATGGCCAAAAAACAATTAAGCGAACATCCAGCCCAAATTAATGCTCAAGTATCAGGAGTATCTGAGTGCTGAAAGCCACTTCTGTTTTCCCTCTCTCAGCTGAGGGGGTGGGAACAGGTTCCCAAAGCCATCGCTCCTTTCAGGGGGATTTAGAAGGCATATAAAGGCCTCTGGCTGAGGACTTGCTTCCTCACTCCACAGTTGGTGCCAGAACTCTCAATCCTCTACTGAGAGAAAATGTCCATCCAGTAAGTATCTCTGGGAGATTTTTTTTATTAATGCCTTAGTGTGTTGGTGGTAAATGAGCTATTTCAAGAGCTCCTGAAGACAACTGATGATCCATTTAGGGAAAGCCTTGGGTCTTGGTGGGAGAGTTTGTTTCTTCCTATATACATATTGAAGCAAATATCTAGAAGTCAGATCTAAGTTACAGTGGGATTTGTATGGCTTGGAATGGTCTTTGGAAGCAGTATTGAGCAAGAAGATTCAATGAGGCAGACCTGGATTTCACTTGTTGTCCAGTCATTTACTAACTGTGTTATCTTAGGCAAATTACTTTTTAAAGTCTAGGCTTTTCCATATATAGGATAAGTAGTACTTACCTCATTTTGGTGCTGTGGTATTTAAATGAATGAAGAGCATATAAATTCCTTTTGATGGTATGTGGCACATAGTAAATGCTTAATAAAAGAAAATTGCCTAAATTAGGCAGTCTTGTCATAGCTCTCACTCTAAGAAGTTATATAAGGAGCCAAAGTGAGAAGGAAGAACATTGAAAAATATATATGTATATATATGTATATATGACCTAAATATTCTTGTCTGACTACTTTTAAAATGTAGTGAAGCTCTTGGAGATTGGTGACAAAATAAGACAGTGGGAAGAGATGATATAATATGCATGAATAGTAAAGGATGAGATATTGACCCCGAAACCTGTGGTCTCCCAGTTCATAAGGGGGAGCGGAATGCGACTGTCTGGGAGTCAAGAGAATGAATGATGCAGTAAGCTAAGGGTACTGACATGGTAGGATAATTATGTGGGAAGGACTTGGTCAGGAAGAGAAGTAACAACGATAATGGGATTTGTTGACTTGTCCTCAGAAATGTGGGAAAACTGTGGAAGGCAAGTCCACTGTAATATTAAAAGGGAGGTCATTTTCCTTGTCATCAAAGGAGAAAAACCAACCTGGGCCCCTTTGCCAATGTGATACATTTCTGCCACCCTTCCCTGGTTTCTACCACCACCACATGTCTCCTCCCAAAACACTGTACTCCCAGGCCGGCTAGACCGGCAGTACACACCAGTACTGAGTAGAGGGCATCTTTTCTCCTGGAGCTCTGCCTCTGTCTCCATGGACTCCCTGAGATTCCACATGAACTTCTTCCTCATTATTCCACCATTTCAGAGTTGAACATCCAGCTGGTGGTTACAAGAAACTGTTTGAAACTGTGGAGGAACTATCCTCACCACTCACAGCCCATGTTACAGGTTGGTCTCAGCTTCCTTGAAGCCATCTTCTCTTTTTTGTTGAGATCTCTCTTTGCTGTCTCCTTACTCATTGGTATCTCTCAGCATAGGTTCCCCTGTGGGCTACAAAGAGAGAAATCTGGAGATTTGGGCTTTTTATACCAAGAACCCATTTCCTCTTTTCTTTACTTTTCTAAAATATATATTTAAAAAATTTTGCTGCTGCTAAGTCCCTTCAGTCATGTCCGATTCTGTGTGACCCCATAGATGGCAGCCTACCAGGCTCCCTCATCCTTGGGATTATCCAGGCAAGAACACTGGAGTGGGTTGCCATTTCCTTCTCCAATGCATGAAAGTGAAAAATGAAAGTGAAGTCACTCAGTCGTGTCCGACTCCTAGAGACCCCAAGGACTGCAGCCTACCAGGCTCCTCCATCCATGGGATTTTCCAAGCAAGAGTACTGGAGTGGGGTGCCATTGCCTTCTCTGTTAAAAAATGCTACCTAACTGGAATTCCTTTACTGACACTATACCTTTGTCATCTTTTAACTGTCTCCTCCCAATTGCCTCGTCTGGAAAATAGAAAAGAGGAACCCAATGCTCTTTCTCAACTAGATTCTGATGTTAACAGTCTAGATGCTAGCAATCAAATTAATGGTGTGTCTTTTAGGTGAGCCATGTTGTCTTTTCAAATTTTTATCAGAAATATAAATCTGTATAAAGTGGACTGATGAAACTGAGCTGTATGAAATAATACATTTTGGACTGGAGAGTTGACAATGATTAAACAAATACTGCCATATGCTGTACTTTCAAAGGACCAAAGGGCACAACCTGTTTAGACTGAATGGCCTTAAAACCTTTATTGTGTGTCCCTCATTTTGCAGAGAAGGACACTGAGGCCCAGAGATAGCACACAGCAAATCCTGAACTGGAATTCAGGTCTCTGACAGCCCTGTGTACTTTCTGCTACAGTAAGGTGACCTTTATCTGGACAATAGCCCATATCCTCAAAGGAATTTAGCTCTATATTTTAAAAAGCCAGAATCCTATTGTTTCACAGAAATGGTTTATTCTATCGACACATCATTTTTTTAGTATCTTGATCTCTATTTCTAATCCATCCCTCCTGTATCCAGAAATTTGAAATTTTTTCTTAAAAGTAAGATGTTAAAAATGCAAATGTATTGGTAGCTGGGAAAATCTGTTAGATGGAGAATCCCATTCCATTCCAGATGTTCTTCCCTATCTCCTTCCAAACTTTTGTTTAAACTCAGAGATGCTGCCACATTTCCCACCCTTGGTCCCCTAGAAAAAGGAGAGTCAGCCAGCAGGTATTTCCTGAGAGCTACCCTGCATGAGAGCTGGGAATGGAAATCACTGCCAGCTTTAGAAGTAAAAGGCTGCCCATCCAGATGGCTTATATAATCACTGCTCCTTAACAGGGATGAGAAGAGGAGGTATAAGAAACAAGATCCTGTGTCTTACTTTCTTCACAGGCAGGATCCCCCTCTGGCTGACTGGCAGTCTCCTTCGATGTGGGCCAGGACTCTTTGAAGTTGGATCAGAACCATTTTACCACCTGTTTGATGGGCAAGCCCTCCTGCACAAGTTTGACTTTAAAGAAGGACATGTCACATACCACAGAAGGTAAAGAACACTAGGTTCCACTCCCCTTCCTAGAATTGGGGCCTAACTCAGCTCCTCCTTGCATGTACTTTTTAACCTCCTGAACCCAAGAGGAGATTTTATACTCACCTCCACTCAGAATCCTCCTATAGCTCCCAGGTGTCCATGCAGACTCATGGCCCAAAGCAAAGAACTAGGGCTTTGGGGTCTGACATGCCTGGCATCAAATTCTATATGCCCTAGATACCATTTGCCTAGGTGGGTGCCCTTTGGCAAGTTGTTAACTTCTACTTCTTTGTTTTGTCATCTATAAAAATGGGAGAAGTAAAAGAATTTACTTCAGAGTTTATTACAAGGATAAAATGAGAACACAGTGCTTAGTCCATCAGGAGCATATAATAATAATAATAGTTATTTTATTATTATTAGACCATGGATCACTTGATTTCTTTCCTTTTTTATAACCAGAAAGGCCAATGAGAAGGAGGGAGGGGGTGTCACAGAGCAGGCAAGGACCAAATACGTCATAATAATACCAGGAATAAGTTTTCTAAAAACAGGAGATGGTTGCTAATAGGCTCGAGGCCCTAAGCCATCACTCCAATTTCGTTACAAAGACTCATTAGCACCACAATAAATACTTTGTTTTATGTTTTAATATTCAGGCCTGTTAGTGGCTTTGTTGAACACCACAGATTTCAGGCATTCTGAAGAGACATCAAAAGCAAGAATAAATGGAGTCTTGAAGTAGTTGGGATAACTTGGACTGTTTTAGAAGAGAAACAGATCACGTCAAGCAAAAATTTAGCTATGAAAGCTTATTTTGGAGGTCAGAGAAAGCCTTTATATGCCTTCTAAAGACCTTGGTACTTTTTCCTCTTCACAAAAGTACAAAATCAAATTTTAATTGGCTCTCCACATGAGAAACCCTAGGCAACGTATGCTGTCTAATCTGGGATATGGTTGAGGAGGTCTGCCTGTGTAAAAGGCTGGATTCAAAAATATCTACTTTTAAAAGTAGCAAAATAAAATTTTAAATTAAAGAAAAACACTAGATGAATATAAGGAAGATTGAAGGAAATCTAATTCAGCACACCATGATCTATACCTCCCTGCTCAGTGTAGGCTGGTGAGTCATAGGCTACAGGAAGTCAGAGGCCCAATTTGAACTATCCATGGGGCTGCATAGTATGATATGAAAAAGTCATATTTTCTGGCTCGGGCTATATATGCCGATCATTAGCTTCTCTGAGCCTTGATTTCCTCATCTGTCACTGTGAAGTTTATAATTGAAGCTCATGGCACATTGTCTCCTTCTCCTTCAGTCACCCCAAGAAAGCGACCTGACTCTTCATTCTTCATGTTGTGAATTTATGATTCTTGATAAGGGCACATGGAATGACCTTTTATGCCGCCCAGGGACTACACTAATTTCCCTTCTCTGTGACCTTTCCCACGTCTCAATGTCCTTCAGGTTCATCCGCACTGATGCTTACGTACGGGCGATGACTGAGAAAAGGATCGTCATAACAGAATTTGGCACCTGTGCTTTCCCAGATCCCTGCAAGAATATATTTTCCAGGTTTCTGAAACCCAACTGCATGTTATTAAAGACATTTTACATTAGCCATTTTTCTCTCATGGCTTGAAAGTTACTGGACTAAAAAATCCATTTGCTTCTACAGGTTTTTTTCTTACTTCCGAGGAGTGGAGGTTACTGACAATGCCCTTGTTAATATCTACCCAGTGGGGGAAGATTACTATGCCTGCACAGAGACCAACTTCATTACAAAGATTAATCCTGAGACCTTGGAAACAATTAAGCAGGTAGGACACAGTGCTCAAAAGATATTACTTAGGAATTTAGAATTTGTACCTTAGAATTAAGTCCACTGTACATTTTCTCTGGAAGAATATGAGAGCCAGATAGATTAAGTTTCATATCCCTGCTTTGTCAAGAACTAGTAGCTATGTGACATAAGGCAGACATTTCTTCTCATCTGTGAAATTTTAAATATTTATTGTGTGAATTAGAGGAAAACTGTATAAAATGCCTAACATATTTATTTGTGACACAAGTATTAAGCCCCTTCCATGTACCAGAATGTATGCTAGATGCAAAAGATACACCAATGAGTAAGACAACATGGTCCCTGCTCTTCATGATTTTTATAGGCTAGCATGGAACTGGCACATTTAATATTGAAAAGATTAAATTCATGGTTCTAAGAAAGTGTGTTGCACCAATTTTACACCTTCTTATAGAACTTCTTGCTAGAAATAAAAGCCATACCTTAAATGAAAAAGCATAAAGAAACATGTGAGCAATATTAGAAAGTGATAAATTTTGCTGAGATATGAGGCAGTATCAGTGCAGCATTCAGTAAGACAGATCTACATTTTCAACCAACGTTTATTAAGTTGCAGCTGTTTTCTTTTTTTTTTTTTTTTTTTGGCTTTGTAAATTTATTTTTTTAATTAATTTATTTTTAATATAAATTTATTTATTTTAATTGGAGGCTAATTCAGTTCAGTTCAGTTCAGTAGCTCAGTCGTGTCTGAATCTTTGCGAGCCCATGAACCGCAGCACACCAGGCCTCCCTGTCCATCACCATCTCCCGGAGTTCACCCAGACTCATGTCCATTGAGTCAGTGATGCCATCCAGCCATCTCATCCTCTGTCGTCCCCTTCTCCTCCTGCCCCAAATCCCTCCCAGCATCAGAGTCTTTTCTAATGAGTCAACTCTTCGCATGAGGTGGCCAAAGTACTGGAGTTTCAGCTTCAGCATCATTCCCTTCAAAGAAATCCCAGGGCCCATCTCCTTCAGAATGGACTGGTTGGATCTCCTTGCAGTCCAAGGGACTCTGAAGAGTCTTCTCTAACATCATAGTTCAAAAGCATCAATTCTTTGGTGCTCAGCCTTTTTCACAGTCCAACTCTCACATCCGTACATGACCACAAGAAAAACCATAGCCTTGACTAGATGGACCTTTGTTGGCAAAGTAATGTCTCTGCTTTTCAATATGCTATCTAGGCTGGTCATAACTTTTCTTCCAAGGAGCAAGTGTCTCTTAATTTCATGGCTGCAGTCACCATCTGCAGTGATTTTGGAGCCAAAAAAAAAAAAAACTCTGACACTGTTTCCACCATTTCCCCATCTATTTCCCATGAAGTGATGGGACCGGATGCCATGATCTTCATTTTCTGAATGTTGAGCTTTAAGCCAACTTTTTCTCTCTCCACTTTCACCTTCATCAAGAGGCTTTTTAGTTCTTCTTCACTTTCTGCCATAAGGGTGGTGTCATCTGCATATCTGAGGTTATTGATATTTCTCCCGGCAGTCTTGAGACTCCCAGGAGTCTCCCGGCTCCTGGTCTTGTCTTTCTTGACTGTATAGAGCTTCTCCATCTTTGGCTGCAAAGAATATAATCAATCTGATTTTGGTGTTGACCATCTGGTGATGTCCATGTGTAAAATCTTCTCTTGTGTTGTTGGAAGAGGGTGTTTGCTATGACCAGGGCATTTTCTTGGCAAAACTCTATTAGTCTTTGCCCTGCTTCATTCCGTATTCCAAGGCCAAATTTGCCTGTTAACTCCAGATGTTTCTTGACTTCCTACTTTTGCATTCCAGTCCCCTATAATGAAAAGGACATCTTTTGGGGGTGTTAGTTCTAAAATGTCTTGGAGGTCTTCATAGAACCATTCAACTTCAGCTTCTTCAGTGTTACTGGTTGGGGCATAAACTTGGATTACTGTGATATTGAATGGTTTGCCTTGGAAACAAACAGAGATCATTCTGTCATTTTTGAGATTGCATCCAAGTACTGCATTTCGGACTCTTTTGTTGACCATGATGGCTACTCCATTTCTTCGAAGGTATCCCTGCCTGCAGTAGTAGGTATAACTGTCATCTGAGTTAAATTCACCCATTCCAGTACATTTTAGTTCACTGATTCCTAGAATGTTGATGTTCACTCTTGCCATCTCTTGTTTGCCCACCTCCAATTTGCCTTGATTCATGGACCTGACATTCCAGGTTACTATGCAATATTGCTCTTTACAGTATTGGACCTTGCTTCTAATCACCAGTCACATCCACAACTGGGTATTGTTTTTGCTTTGGCTCCATCCCTTCATTCTTTCTGGAGTTATTTCTCCACTGATTTCCAGTAGCATATTGGGTACCTACTGACCTGGGGAGTTCCTCTTTCAACATCCTATCATTTTGCCTTTTCATACTGTTCATGGAGGTTCTCAAGGCAAGAATACTGAAGTGTTTTGCCATTCCCTTCTCCAGTGGACCACATTGTGTCAGACCTCTCCACCATGACCCGCCCGTCTTGGGTGGCCCCACGGGCATGGCTTAGTTTCATTGAGTTAGACAAGGCTGTGATCCTAGTGTGATTAGATTGACTAGTTTTCTGTGATTATGCTTTCAGTGTGTCTGCCCTCTGATGCCCTCTTGCAACACCTACCCTCTTACTTGGGTTTCTCTTACCTTGGACATGGGATATCTCTCCACGGCTGCTCCAGCAAAGCGCAGCCACTGCTCCTTACCTTAGGCGAGGGGTATCTCCTCACTGCCGCCCTTCCTGACCTTGACGTGGAATAGCTCCTCTAGGCCCTCCTGCACTCATGCAGCCACCACTCCTTGGATGTGGGGTTGCTCCTCCCAGCAGCCGCCCCTTGGCCTCGAGCGTGGGGTAGCTCCTCTACCCCAAGTGGAGGCTAATTACTTTACACTATTGTATTGGTTTTGCCATACATCAACATGAATCCGCCACAGGTGTACACGTGTTCTTCATCCTGAACCCCTCTCCCACCTCCCTCCCCATACCATACCTCTGGGTCATCCCAGTGTTTTCAAGGCATCATTCTTGCTTTCAGATCACTTAACATCTAGGTGGAGAAATCAATTAATATATTACTTAACTATAAGAGAACACAGAATATAGTAAGTCCTTTCACAGAAGGAAACCTTCTGTGGAAGTGCATATAAAGATTACTTCTAGCAGTGTTGAGGTGTGTGAAGTCGGGAAGATCAAGGAAGATTTAAAAGTATTGTATTTGAGTTAGAAATTAGAAGGAAGGCAAAACTTCATTGAATTTGGGAAAAGAACATTTCAGATACAGGAAGTACCATGACCAAATGAATAGAGGTGGGAAACTGGAGAATAAAGAATATATATATATATTTTTTTTTTTGCTAGAATTGCAGTATTTCTCAATGGAGGTGGCATTGGCATTGGGCAGGTGGCACTTAATCATTATGGGAACTGTCTCACCTATTGCAGAGGTTTGACACCCGTGGCCAAACACCGGATATGTCCTCAATCATTGCACAAACCCCAATTGCTCCCCAACATTTCCAACTTCCCCGCTAGGGGACAATAGCACTCCTAGGTACAAACTAGTGATCAGAGCATGCCATGTCAAGGGTAGAGTGAAACCAGAAGTTTGAATAATGGACAAAAATTTCGAACAAGTTGTTTGATTGATGGTAAACTACTGAACGGAGAAGGCAATGGCACCCCACTCCAGTACTCTTGCCTGGAAAATCCCATGGACGGAGGAGCCTGGTAGGCTGTAGTCCATGGGGTCACTAAGAGTTGGACACCACTGAGCGACTTCACTTTCACTTTTCGCTTTCATGCATTGGAGAAGGAAATGGCAACCCACTCCAGTGTTCTTGCCTGGAGAATCCCAGGGATGGGGGAGCCTAGTGGGCCTCCGTCTATGGGGTCGCACAGAGTCAGACATGACTGAAGCGACTTAGCAGCAGCAGCAGCAAACTACTGAAAGTTTTTGTTCAGAGAAGTGGTATAAGCAAAGCTTTAGGTTATTTAATCTGGAATCTATGCATAAGCTGTATGGGAGGGCAAAAGAACTAAGAGACCAGTTAGTGGAACTGAAGACCAGAAGGAGAAACTGAGTGTAATAGGAATAGAAAGGAAAGTAGTTGCAACACTGAGTCTCAATACTACAGGCTGATTTATAATCCCACAGACTGTTTACTAAGGTTTGACATATTCTCAACAGCTTTTTCTTGGTTTAGATGTATGTTTGTAACCACATATGAGTGTGTGTGTAGATCATTTAGAAAAGTTTTGAGACTAAGTTTCTAAACTACTCTTTGACTTTGACAGTGTATCAGATTGCCATGATAATTTAACTGGAAGTGTGAAGTTCATGGTATGGCTTCAGAATAGACTTTATTAGGAGTCAGGTTTCATTGTGAGCAGCACTATACCCTAACTTCATATAAAAATGTAGTTTTAAAAATTTTAGGGTTTTTTGTTTATTTATTTATTTACCATGACTGAAATAGCCTGCTAACAAGTATGTTTGCCTCCAGACTGATTCCCTAAAATACGGTTTCCTTAATTCAGTAGAAGCAACTTTTTTCTAAAATGCAAGTATAAATGTGCTATTCCATCTACTGCACCCACAGTTTCCAAGATAAAGTTAAAACACAGACCTTTGGGGCTAGCCCATTTTTATTTCTCCTTCTCCGTGTGTGCTCCTCACCACAGCCATACTGAATGACTAGACTTCCCCAAGCAGCATTCACTATTTACAACTCTATGCCTTTACAGAAAGGTTCCTGCTTCCTGGAACACATTGTTATCCTTCTGCATCTGACTGACTTTTACTCATCTTTCATCATGAGTTGGAGTCATCGCCCTTGGGAAGCCCTGCCTCATCTCCCAGTGTGGGTTAAATGGCTTTTCTTTACAGATATGGTTTTGCACTTACTACACTTATTCCAGGAGAAATATCAATAACCTCAGATATGCAGATGACACCACCCTTATGGCAGAAAGTGAAGAGGAACTAAAAAGCCTCTTGATGAAGGTCAAAGTGGAGAGAGAAAAGTTGGCTTAAAGCTCAACATTCAGAAAACGAAGATCATGGCATCCAGTCCCATCACTTCATGGGAAATAGATGGAGAAACAGTGGAAACAGTGTCAGATTTTATTTTTCTGGGCTCCAAAATCACTGCAGGTGGTGACTGCAGCCATGAAATTAAAAGACGCTTACTCCTTGGAGGGAAAGTTATGACCAACCTATATAGCATATTGAAAAGCAGAGACATTACTTTGTCAACAAAGGTCCGTCTAGTCAAGGCTATGGTTTTTACTGTGGTCATGTATGGATGTGAGAGCTGGACTGTGAAGAAGGCTGCTTTTGAACTATGATGTTAGAGAAGACTCTTGAGAGTCCCTTGGACTGCAAGGAGATCCAACCAGTCCATTCTGAAGGAGATGGGCCCTGGGATTTCTTTGGAGGGAATGATGCTGAAGCTGAAACTCCAGTACTTTGACCACCTCATGTGAAGAGTTGACTCATTGGAAAAGACTCTGATGCTGGGAGGGATTGGGGGCAGGAGGAGAAGGGGACGACAGAGGATGAGATGGCTGGATGGCATCACTGACTCGATGGACGTGAGTCTGGGTGAACTCTGGGAGTTGGTGATGGACAGGGAGGCCTGGCGTGCTGCGACTTATGGGGTTGCGAAGAGTCAGATACGACTGAGTGACTGATCTGATCTGACACTTATTCCAGCTCATCGTTCTAGTGTTGTTGTTCAGTCACCCAGTCATGTCTGACTCTTTACAATCCCATGGACTGCAGCATGCCAGGCCTCCCTGTCATCACCATCTCCCGAAGTTTGCCCAAGTTCATGTTCATTGCATCAGTGATGCTGTCCAGCCATCTCATCCTCTTGACACCCTCTTTTGCCCTCAATCCTTCTCAGAGTCAGGGACTTGTCCAATGAGTTATCTGTTCATGTCAGATAAGCAAAATACTGGAGCTTCAGCTTCAGCATCTGTCCTTCCAGTGAGTATTCAGGGCTGATCTCCCTTAAGATTGACTGGTTTGATCTCCTTGCTGTCCAAGGGACTTTAAGGCATCTTCAGCACCACAGTTTCAAGGCATCAATTCTTTGGCATTCTGCCTTCTTTATGGTCCTGTTCTCACAACCGAATGTGACCACTGGGAAGACCATAGCCTTGACTATATATACCTTTATCAGCAGAATCACATTTCTGCTTTTCAACACATTGTCTAGGTCTGTCATTGCTTTCCTGCCATGAAGCAATTGTCTTCTGATTTCATGGCTGTAGTCACAGTCTGCAGTGATTTTGGAGCCCAAGAAGAGGAAATCTGTCACTACTTCTACCTTTCCCCCTTCTATTTGCCATGCAGTAATGGGGCCAGATGCCGTGATCTTAGCTTTTTTAATATTTAGTCTTAAGTTGGCTCTTTCACTCTCCTCCTTCACCCTCAACAGGCTTTTTAGTCCATCTTTGCTTTCCGCCATTATAGTGGTATCATCCACATATTTGAGGTTGTTGGTGTTTCTCCCACCTATCTTAATTCTGGCTTGTAACTTATCAGCCCAGTATTTCTCATGATATACTCATCATAAGAATTGATGCTTTTGAACTGTGGTGTTGGAGAAGACTCTTGAGAGTCCCTTGGACTGCAAGGAGATCCAACCAGTCCATTCTGAAAGAGATCAGCCCTGGGATTTCTTTGGAAGGAATGATGCTAAAGCTGAAACTCCAGTACTTTGGCCACTTCATGGAAAGAGTTGACTCACTGGAAAAGATTCTGATGCTGGGAGGGATTGGGGGCAGGAGGAGAAGGGGATGACAGAGGATGAGATGGCTGAATGGCATCGCTGACTCGATGGGCGTGAGTCTGGGTGAACTCTGGGAGTTGGTGATGGACAGGGAGGCCTGGCGTGCTGCGATTCATGGGGTTGCGAAGAGTCAGACACGATTGAGCGACTGAACTGAACTCAGCATATAGGGTGACAGCAGACAGACCTGCTGTACTCCTTTCTCAGTCTTGAACCAATGAGTTGTCTCGTACAGTGCTATCAATGGAACTTTCTATAACATTTCTATAGCTGCATTGCCCAAGTGCTGTTGAGTACATGAATGTGGCTAATGTGACTGAGGAACTGAATTTGAAGTTCTATCTAATTATGATTAACTTACATTTAAATTGCTACATGTGGCTACTATATTGGATACTGCCAATCAATACTGAAATTTTCAAAAGCGAGGACTATCTCTGTTTTCCTAGACACTGACATGGAATCTGGCATATAATAGAAGCCCAATGAGTACTTGACAAATGACTGAATGAATGAATATCTTGCCTAATATTTAAATGAGAGTGCTAAAAACTCCCTAAGCTTTAAAACATATTCTCTTAATCAAATAGAAAGAACTTTGATTAGACAAATATATAATCATGGATTATTTATTCAATAAATCTTTACCGAGAAGTTCCCAAGCAGAAATTCTAGTGCTCTGCATCTTTTGACAAGTCACTTGACCTCTCTGGCTCCTCAAGTTCTCCTTATGTTAACTGAAAAGTTTGTGATAGATTTATGGTTTTGAATTTTTTATGAGAATCCAAATTCAACTGAAGTACTGAATCCTGTCCTCAGAAGTTTCCATTAATTCCAGGAATTCATGGTCCCCTGAAGTCTATTTAGGTTAAGACTTTCTATACTAGAATCCTGAGGTTTCTTTCAGTTCCAAATTCATCTATATGTAAGATACTGGATTTGGTATTTAGGTTGTATCATACAAAATTTGTATTTTTGTAAAATGAAAATTAATAACTATCAACATGCAGTTCAATATAATTCAATAAGGAAAATGTAAAGATGTTTCAGGATTAAAATTTATCACTGTTTGAGGACAGCTTGTATATACAAAAGGAAAATAACCAACCAGAGCAATGCATGGGCTACATCAACAGAAGAACACAGTCAGAGAGAACTTAAAGATTTCAAAGACATGAAGGGCCAACCTGGGGGTCAGAGAAGAGCTCTGCACTAAAGTTGGAACTTCTACAGGTTTGAAAGAAAGTAGGACCCCAGAGAGATAGAAGGAAGAGAAAGTGCACTTAGGGTGAAGGTGCAAATCGTCGTGATGAGGTCAGACTGAGGAACCAAAGATGCAACACAGTCTTTCTCTTAACATGGGTGACATGTCTTTTCCTTCCATAGGTTGACCTTTGCAACTATGTCTCAGTCAATGGAGCCACTGCTCACCCCCACATTGAAAATGATGGGACTGTTTACAACATTGGTAATTGCTTTGGGAAAAATTTTTCAATTGCCTACAATATTGTAAAGATCCCACCACTACAAGCAGGTCAGTTTACCATTTTGACTCTTCTTAAAAGAAGTATCTATAATATGATAAAATTATTGGAAATACAAGATGTCAGATCAGAAATATGAGGACTGCACTATATGAACTGTTAAATTACTTTCAGATTTTCAGAAAGCTATCCTCATCCTCACTCTACCAAGGAAAAAATACCCAATAGCACCATAGTAGGAAATAACAAATTGAAAATACAATGGCCATGTTCTGTTCCACAGTGTTTCAAAGATACAATGTATATGTGACTTTGATCATATAAAATTTAGATTCAAATCAAGCAAATAGTTATTGAGCACTTACATGTGCCAGACAAAATTAAGATTTTAAACTAACATGTGTACGTATATAAAAGTGTATTTAGTATTTTATAGGTATTTAGTTCCCAAAACTACAAACAAAACCTTTTAACTCATATATAGACTATAGAGAAAGAATGCTAAAACAGAAGAGAGTACTCTTTAGAATTCTACATTCATCCTCCATTCACTGACAGAAATTTGATATTGATCTTATTAATAGAATTATTTGAGTATATATGGATTTTTATTTAGTTTTTGCTTAGTATAATTTGTGAAGTTTAGATCCTGGACCAGCAGCATCACCTGGAAACCTGTTAGAAATATGAATCTCAAGCCCCATCTGAGGTAGACTGAATGAGTAACTCTGAGGGCCCATTCTCAGTATTTTTCAGAAGCTTTTTATGTATTTCTTATGTACACTAAGGTTTAAAGACACTACCTTGCTGCTGCTAAGTCACTTCAATCATGTCCGACTCTGTGCAACCCCATATATGGCTGCCCACCAGGCTCCCCCATTCCTGGGATTCTCCAGGCAAAAATACTGGAGTGGGTTGCCATTTCTTTCTCCAATGCATAAATGTGAAAAGTGAAAGAGAAGTTGCTCAGTGGTGTCCGACCCTTAGTGACCCCATGGACTGCAGCCTACCAGGCTCCTCCATCCATGGGATTTTCCAGGCAAGAGTACTGGAGTGGGGTGTCTTAGTAGCAAATAAACTTTAATGTGCTTAAGAATTATTGTACAGGGCTATTGACACAAAAAGGGCTTCCCAGGTGGCGCTAGTGGTATATGCCAATGCAGGAGACATAAGAGACAGGGGTTCGATCCCTGGGTCTGGCAAACCACTCCAGTATTCTTGCCTGGATAATCCCATGGACAGAGGAGCTTTATGGGCTACGGTCCATAGGGCCACACAGATTCGGATATGACTGAAGGGACTAAGCACCCACAAACAACAAAACCACATATTCTATAATTTTACAGCTAATTTACGAGATTGTAGAAGTCCCTTTGACCATACTAAAGTTTTGCCTTACTCCCTTGACTTAGAACCCACCTCCAGTTAGTAAGATGTGACTCCACTATACTCTATCTACCACACACTGTTTGAGTGCACTTTCCAAATCTGCTGCTGTTTGGATTTTCCTGGGTGATTGCAGCTCCACATGAAATTTCCCTCAGAAATGCCAGTGACTCAGAAAATGGAAATAAACTCTTTAAAAAATCAAGATCTGAAAATGTATTTCTTTGCTCGCATAAGCTGTTCTAAATGCTTTGTATTTAAAAAAAAAGAGGCTGTTCCACAGCCTTTTAAAACCACTTTATTTCAGACAAGGAAGATCCAATAAGCAAGTCAGAGATCGTTGTACAATTCCCCTGCAGTGACCGATTCAAGCCATCTTACGTCCATAGGTAACTCGAAGGCCTGCTATGAATCTTCAGGAAAACTCAAGTTTAAAGATCTGCTTTGCCTACCTTTGATACCAGTCCTGATCATGACATTTTCTTGCAGAAACCTAAATTTAAATGTAATTAATTTCATGTAGGCACTGTTGATTCATATAACTGAGCATACCTCATGTGTACATATTTCTCTGTGGTTTGAGCATCAACCCTTCCCACTCACAAGTTTATTTCTGTTTCTGAACAGTTTTGGTTTGACTCCCAACTATATTGTTTTTGTGGAGACACCAGTCAAAATTAATCTGTTCAAGTTTCTTTCTTCGTGGAGTCTTTGGGGAGCCAACTACATGGATTGTTTTGAGTCCAATGAAACCATGGGGGTAAGTCTTATTTGTCAGGTTCATGCACAGATGCCAAAGAATATAGTGCAATTTCCAGGATGCATACTTTTTTCTTTTTAAATCGAATCAAAATATTCTCACCTTTTAGCCCAGGGCCGTTGACTTCTCACTTATTGCTGACAAAAAAAGAAAAAAGTATATCAATAATAAATACAGGACCTCTCCTTTTAACCTCTTTCATCACATCAATACCTATGAAGACCATGAGTTTCTGATTGTGGATCTCTGTTGCTGGAAAGGGTAAGAGAGCATGTTGAATGAATAAATGTTACATCTCCAGTTGCTTCTGAAAATCAGGTGTTTTTTTTTCAGAGATACTGCTTTCAATATTTAGCCTGAATTATATATTTTAAAAGTATGCTTAAGTCACAAAATATGATTGAAAAAGCTGTAGGGAGTTTAGGTAATCAGAAACACAAACTGAACCTCAAAACCATGGTTAATGATTGAAAACCACTCAGGTCCATGAAACAGACCTGAAAATAAAAGATTCTATGACTTGATGAATGAACTTAAACTTAATTTCCCTCAAATTTAACAAGACCCTTTGAGAAACCTTAAACTGCATCTACTCTGGGTTTGATTTTTTTAAAAAAAGACAGACATGCTTTCTTCAGAACAGCAAGTCACTAAAAGAGACAGTAGCCCCTGAAGACACAGACAGAATGGTGACAGAGAAACAGAGCAGAAAGTTTCAAAGGCTACTGTTATTTAAACATATCCATGAAGCAAGACTCTTCTCTACCCAGAATGGGCAGCAGAAGTGGCTCCAGTATACCTGAGTCTTTAGGAGTTTCTAGATTGGAGACTAAAGAAGAGACAGGCATTTGTGCTTTTAAAAGACATGCATCATGTCTCTAAAATTATTTGTAATTGTCTGTCCTCATGTTTGACTTCTTATTTTTGCAGATTTGAATTTGTTTATAATTACTTATATTTAGCCAATTTACGTGAGAACTGGGAAGAGGTAAAAAAAAATGCCAGAAAGGCTCCTCAGCCTGAAGTTAGGAGATATGTACTTCCTTTGAATATTGACAAGGTAACCACCCTCTACATAGATTTCAGATATAATGAGAATGCTTTATCTTTCTCAGGATTTTTTCTCCTGCTGTGTGTTTATACATAAAAGCTCAAAATTTCTGAACTGAAAGGGACTTTAAAAATTAGGAAATTCAATTTCCCTCATTCTATATAAATGAAACTGAAGCTCATGACTTAGCAAAATCCAGTTGTGACGGAGTCAAAGTGAAAACCAGTTTTCACTCTCAACCTGTTTTTCTTTTTTTACAAAATCTTTTTAAAACTGATTGCCAAAAAACAAACAAACAACAAAAAACTGATTGCAATCCAACTGGTTAGAACATAAACAAAAACAGTGGGATAAGTGGGCAAAAATAACTTAAAACAATAGGTTGGTAATCTTTGAAGGCTTTTAGGCTAGGCTAAAAGGTTTGCATTTTATTTGACAGGTGGTAAGGAATTAAGGATTTTGAATAGAAGAAAGCCATATTCAAAGTTGGTGAACTGGGTATCAAGTGTACTGACTCTTCTAGTTGTCTCTCCTGCTAAATGTCCAGCTTTCCTGAGCAAGTCTCTCAATGAGCAAGTTACCCCAAAGTTCAGTTGCCCACTCTGAAACCTAAATAAATTGGACTAAATAATAACTAGATCATTTGCTGTTTTGATTTTCTAAAATAAGGCTGTGTCATGTGTAAGTAGTACTGGAAGTGAAGGAGAAAGATAGGGACCTGAGATTGGAGACAATTTAAATAACTCAGGTGCCAGAAAAATGTAGTGGTAGTAGCAACAGAAAGACAAAAGTGAGCATTCCAACAGATAGAATTAAAAGGATCCTACATTTGACTGGATGGCAGAATGAATTAAGTCTTAGACATGCAAAACCCTATGTGTCTAGAGTGTTGATACCTTTGGAAATAGGAAATGCAATAGGCAGAGCAGATGTGGAGATAAACATGAACTGTAGAACTAGGAGGAAAGGGTAATAATGAGTAAAAGGGCTGACTTGAAGACAAACCCAGGTTGACCGGGGCTTCCAGCTTTCTAGTGTGTGATTTGGGGCAAGACATTTAGTCTTTTCACATCCCCTTTTCTTTATCTGGACTTTCCTGGTGGCTCAAACAGTAAAGAATCTGCCTGCAATGCAGGAGACGCAAGTTCAATCCCTGGATTGGGAAAATCCCCTGGAGAAGGAAATGGCTACCCACTCCATTATTCCTGCCTGGAGAATCCCATGGACAGAGGAGACTGACAGGCTACGGTTCATGAGGTTGCAAAAGAGTTGTACACCACTGAGTAACTAACACTTTCATTTCATTGTCTTTATCTATATCCACCATACAGGATTTTTGTGATCAATAAATGAGGTGATATATATCAATCTCTGAATATAGTCCCCCACATAAACTAAGTGTTAAATAATATTCATTATAATTCTCATCGACAACAAAGAAGTATGAACTTCTTTTGCTAGCAATGTCTACCCTCATATATTTGATCATCATTTCAATGCCAATAACTATTAGCTCTTTTCTTCTAACCCTGCTTTGTGTCACAAGGACCTGCACTTCTACATGAAAGCTTACCAGATATCTTCATGAAGATCTTGTTGATGTTGATCTTATTGTTGTTGATGAGAATTCCAAGATCAGCATCAACAACATCTTCATGAAGATATCTGGTAGGCTTTCACGTGGAAGTGCAGGTCCTTGTGACACAAAGCAGGGTTAGAAGAAAAGAGCTAATAGTTATTGGCATTGAAATGATGATCAAATACATGAGTATAGACATTGCTAGCAGAAAAAGTTCATACTTCGGAGTAAGCATTCTAAAGAAACTTACAAATTTGTTGATTTTAAAAAATGAGGAATTTGACAGCCAGAAAATGTTGAAAGAAAAGATAGCAAAGCACATAAGTTGGGGAAATACCCATGTGCAGAAAGTGGTAGGAAAAGAGGAGTCAGAAAAAGAAAGAAAAAAAATCACTAAAGGGTCCTAGTTACAACTAAGAGAGGAAAATGCCACATTGACAAAGCAAGAGAGGGTTTCATTGATGTCCACTGCTACGTATAGGCAAGCTGAAAAAAATGAAGCTGAAAAAAGGAGCCAAAACCCAGATTTAGTGACCTCCAGGAGAATAGCGGGAGAAGGAAATGGCAGCCCACTCCAGTGTTCTTGCCTGGAGAATCCCAGGGACGGGGGAGCCTGGTGGGCTGCCGTCTATGGGGTCGCACAGAGTCGAACACGACTGAAGTGACAGCAGCAGCAGCAGCAGCAGCAGGAGAGTAGGGAGAGAGGCAGAAATCAGTTTTAAAGCCACAGTGACAATGTGGTAGCAATTACTATAGCCTGTACTTTTTAAAGTTTGGCAATGAAGAGAAAACTAGATCATAAATTAGAGAAAGAAGAGATAAACAAATTAAAGGAAGGGCTAAGGAAGGAAAAGAGTATAAGATGACTAAAGCTTCAGGTTTAGTGATTGAAATAATGGTGATATTTTTAAATATATCTTTCTTATTTTTGAATAGGCAGTGCATTTAATTGGTCAGAAAATCAAAATGATCTAAAAGGTTTGCACTGAAAGTATCACTTCAACCTCTATCTGCATCCATTCCATACCATTCCTCTTCACTTCTACATGTAACTTTTAATGTCTTTCCCTTGCATTTGTTTGTTTATGAAAATATTTTAAAAATGCCAACATATAGAATTATTATTCCCACTTTTTACACAAAAAGTAACTTTCTATATCCACATTTTTATTCCTTGCTTATTTTCATTTTAAAATATATATTGAAGGTCTTACTTTCTTCAGCCACACAGTGTTCTTTTTTTACCAATATGCTGCAGTCCCTCACTGCTGAGCAAGTCATTTCCATTTTTTGACCGTTACAGATAATGTCACAAGGAATAACTTTGTATGTTATTTTATGTATATGCAGATATAGCAATAGAATAGACTCTCAGAAGTGAGTTTGCAGTATCAGAGGATAAATACATCTGTTTTAAAAAGAAAAATAGTGAGAGGGAGAGTGAAAAGGAGGTGCTGGTTTGGAAAGCAAAGATGATGTTACAGATCTCTTACATTAAAAAGCCTGAATTTAATAATAGAAAAAATAAGATAAAACAAAGTAAAATCATTAAAGTTACAGTCCCATAAGTAAAGTGTTCAACATCAACATTTGAACTGACTGTATTTTTTTTCTTAATTCATACAATGCTACAAATCATAAGGACTCACTATGTTGGATCAATTGTTATTTCCAGGTCTTCTGTATGGAGAGAGAGAGAGAGAGAGACATATATATAATTTTCTTTATTTTGCCACCTTTAGGTAGTCATATATCAATATGTATATATACATACATGCTGTTTTCTGCTTGCCAACATCACCACGAAGAGCCTTGAGGTCACACTTCACAGAATCTTACAAGAGCCATTCCTCACCTCCTATCTCTTCCCAATTCTGAAAACCTTTCACTATTTCCTTTTAGTTCATTGTACATCACCAGAAAAATTCCATCTATCCTCTACTCAGAAGGTTCCTTCCATCTTATCTCTTTTGCCAAAAAATCCAACACTCTCTAGGACACTGGACTCTTCAGCAGCAGTTTCCAGGGGTAGCAGTTTCTCCTCTTGTACCACTGGCCCGGCCTGGAGTTGGAACACTTGTTGCACTGTGCTGCTTCCAAACCATTGTTCCTTCTGCCCACCCTTAAAATCTTTCAGTTTCAAATCTCACTTCAACTAACTATATATCCAAGTGTTATGCGTACATTTATATATATATATATATATATATATATATATATATATATATATATATCCCTTCATTATTGTTTTCACATACTAATCACCACTCCCTCTTCTTTTGGTTCGGTGTCACACTCCCCTCCCTGATCTACTTCTGACTGTCAGTGATTTCAGTATACACATCATAGGTGATTCTTTCAACAGCCTGGCCTCAGTTCCTTGACATCTTCCGCTGATCCTGTCTTCCATTCTGACTCAGCCACTCACTTCCCAAGTCATACAATTGACCTTGCTATTACCTTTGACTGTGCTTCTATCATAACCTTGGTTCATACAGGGCACGTTCTGACTTACCTTTCAAGATTACCAACCCTATTACAATTCCCACCAGAACCTTCAATCTATTGAACCTGCTCACCATCTCTCACTCCCCTGAAGACTTTATCTTACCTCCTTATTCAGTTAAAATTTCATGATCATTGTAATCACCCCCTTGAGTAGATCCTCATTTCTCTTGCCACTTTCTTACTTTATAGAATTTATTTGTCAAAGTCATAAATGCTAGTTAAATTCAACTCTCCACCCACTCCATGCTTGTACCTCTAAGGCTCAAATCAAGTGCTAAAAATACACAATTGTGTTAATTGGCCCATTTTTAAATATATGACCACAAACCTTACTGCAACATTTCCCAACTTCATTTTCCTAGTTAAGTATTTCACACCCTCCTCTTTCAAACTTCTAACACATCCCACCTCCACACTCATACTCAATTAATGGCTCTGTTTCCTCTTTTACTGAAACAAATGAAAGAAATCAGAAAAGAATGTAGACTCCTGCCACCACATCTACCCACCCACCAGCATCTGTACTCATACTGAATTATCCATCGTCTTATTCAGAACTAGTCTTTCCCATCCTTCCTCACCCACTCCAGGACATTATTCTACAACTCTCCCACTCTGCCATATATCTCACTCTCCTCCTATTTTCATTAACTCATGCATATCATGCTGTTATTTTGCCTTCTTATAAAACCTTCTCTTGACTCCTCTTGCCCCTTCATTTATCCCTTCTTTCCTGTCTTGTGGCCCTTTTAATGTTGGAGGGCACCAGGACTCAGCCCTTTGTCCTGCTTCTATTTGTACCTTCACTCCTTTGTAAAGACTCATGCCTTAAAGCAACCTGCACTTCCACTTCCAACTTTCCTTTTAACTCAAGATTCTTGTATGTTATTGCCAATGCTAAGTCTTTATTTTGATGTTCAGTAAACACTTCAAGTTTAATAAGACAAAACTCAAACTTCTCTTTCCCTACCAAAAAATGTATCCCACCTTCAGTAATCCCCATCTTTATTGTGACAACCTCCAACTTTTAACTACTGGGGCCCAAAACCTTGGAGCCATCCTTCACTTCTCACTTAATTTCATGCCTGTTTCCTATCCAGTATCTTACCTATCAGGAAATTCTCTGCTCTGCCTTCCATTCCTCACTAACTTCAGTGCTACTAGCCCAGTCTGAACCATTGTTTTCTTTTGACTAGACTGATACAAGACAGACTGGTTTCCCTGATTTCACACCTGCATGTCCCCTATTCTTAAAGGGATCTTGACAGAGCAGCCAGACTGATTCTTTTAAAAATAAATCATAGCCTTGCAAACTCTTCTGTTCATCTCTTGCTCACAGGAAAAACCCAAGTCCTCACAATGACCCATCAGGCTCTAACCAGTCTGACCCCATTATACCCCTCTACCCTCCTCTCCTGTGTTCTCCCGCCAGCTCAGTCAGCACAGCCAACCTGGTCTCCTTAATGCTCTTCAAGCACCCTTGACAATACTCCTGCCTCACGCCTTTGCAATTTGTTCTCTCTGCTTAAATACTCTTCCCCAGATATCTACATTGCTTCCTTCATCTCCTACAAGTTTTACCCCAAATATCACCTTATCAGTGAAGCCCACCCTGACTACCTACTAAAATTATAAATCACTTACCCTTCACACTTCTGGTCCCCCATACTCTGCTCTGTTTTTCTATCCACATTCATGATATACTAAACACTACATCTATATTTATAGTTTTACAAATTAGAATGTAAACTTCATGACAATAGGAACTCTGTTCTCTGAAATATCACAAATGCCTAGAATAGAGTCTAGTATAAACCATGTATTCAGGTATTTAATGCAAAACTGAATGCATATGTTCTTTGAAGAGCTCATGATATTCATTTCTTTCATAATCTGAAAAATGATGTGGGGGCAATTTTGGTATCAAGCGATCTTTGAAAACATCAGGTCCAGTAGTTTTTTCATTTGTTTTCTTTTTTGACAACATAAGGATATGATATTTTTCCAATAAAATCAAAATATAGCTAACTTTAAAGGAGATAAACATTGTATGGATACCTAGAGGTTGAAATCTTTGTTACTGTGAAGCAAAATACTTCTTTTTCCAGAACCACATCCTTGGGGCCCTATATGTTCTTTGAGGTCAGTCTCATTTCACAGATGAGAAGATTAAGGGCCTATGAGGTTATATTTCTTTTATATATCACTGACTTTCCCAGTGATACACAGTCAGTGACTGACATGGACATGGGCAGCTTTCCCAGTCGTGTTCTTGGTCTCTCCCTTCTAGAGTTTTCTGTACTGACTCTTCTACATGTCGACTTAAGAAATTAAGAACTCAGGAAACTAAACTTGGAAACTGTTCTCACGGCTGCTTGATTTTTATTCCTTGCTCACTGAGGTTTCTGTTATCCTCTTTCTTAGGCTGACACAGGCAAGAATTTAGTCACACTCCCCAACACAACTGCCACTGCAATTCTGTGCAGTGACGAGACCATCTGGCTGGAACCTGAGGTTCTCTTTTCAGGGCCTCGCCAAGGTGAGATGGTACAGGAAAAAACTTCACATGTGAGAGAACAAAATGTTCCACTCAGAGAGAGTAACTGAGTTTTCTTAAGCGTGTATTTTATTTTGTAGCATTTGAGTTTCCTCAAATCAATTACCAGAAGTATGGTGGGAAACCTTACACATATGCATATGGACTTGGCTTGAATCACTTTGTTCCAGACAGGGTAATTAATCCCTCTTCCTAATATTCGAACAGTACTTTGAATCATATGTAAGTCAAGTAAAGCATATTGACTGACTAACTTATTGACTAATTTTTCTTTCTTATAAGCAGCTCTGTAAGCTGAACGTCAAAACTAAAGAAACCTGGGTATGGCAAGAGCCTGATTCATACCCCTCAGAACCTATCTTTGTTTCTCACCCAGATGCCTTGGAGGAAGATGACGGTAATGAGAGTAATAGATGTGTCTGAATCCTTTCTTCTCATTGGAGTTCATATAGTTAATTCACTAGGAGAGAAGTTATATTGATTATTTCCAAATGTTCAGAAATAATCATTCCTGCTATTGAATAGGACAGCAATAAAGAATGTAAATGTGTTTGAAAACAAGTTTTATCTTATGGTCAGGTTTCATTAGGTACTGTTGGGAAAATGCTTAGAGCACCATCGAGGTGTCACGATGGAATATCAGTATCTGCTCTAGATGGAGGCAAGAAGCAAGAAGGAGCAGCGTGCTATCTAGGTTTTACCTTTCCTGACCTAGATACGTTTCTGAAAATAAATAGGGTTCTAAGGAGGGAAACTGAATATTCTAACCAATCCAAGAGAATGAGGCTTTGAGATTTTGGTTCTAGTTTTTCTTTTTAGTAAGCTGAGGCTAGAAGGGGATCCAGAGCAACAGTCTATAAAACAGCAATTTAGATACACTCAACTACAAAGCTGGGACAGCAGGGTAGGTGATACTCTCTGGGATTAAAATATGGGAGACTACAGAGAAATGAATAGAATAAAGAGTTTTAGAGCTGTTTTACACTAAGTGATTTTACATTTGCAGTGCATCCAGTCAAAACTGCAAAAAGTTTGTTCCTATTTTGTTTGAAGGAAGTAAGCATCCAAGCTAGGTCTTGGAAATTGTAGAAATAATGTACCTTATTGTTTTCAAAGTCTTTAATATATGTTTCATTTGATTGTCACAAAATGTTTTGCAGTAATTAGAGCAGGGTGTTAAATCTTATGACACAAATAAAAACACAGAAACATTCATTAAATAAGAATTCAATGAATATTTACTATGTTCTAACCATTGTGGTAGGCTATCAGGATACAATGGTGTGCAAGATGGACACTGTCACTCCCTTCCTGGAGCTTATAGTCTAGGGGACTTGAAAAATTTAACATCCCTCTCATGGTTGCCATGGACTTTGCTGGTGACTCAGGTGGTAGAGAATCTGCCTGCAATGAAGGAGAGTACTCTTACCTGGAGAATTCCATGGACAGAGGAACCGGGCTGCCTACAGTCCATGGGGTCACATAGAGTCAGGCACGATTGAGCAAATAACACTTTCACTTTCATGGTTGCCACACAGTCAGGTGGCAGAAGAGTCAGAACAAGCTATCAGGTCATCTGGTTTTATTTATTTCTGAGTGTAATGTCTCCTATATTATTTCAATGATATTTAATCTATGGCTCTGGGCTTTTTTTTTTTTTTTAATTCAACACAGCCTTATTAACTTCTCATTAACAGGTGTAGTTCTGAGTGTGGTGGTGAGCCCTGGGGCAGGACAAAAGCCTGCTTATCTTCTGATTCTGAATGCCAAGGACTTGAGTGAAGTTGCCAGGGCTGAAGTGGAGATTAACATCCCTGTCACCTTTCATGGACTGTTCAAAAAATCCTGAGCACATTCTAGCATGACATGTTTCTGGTGACAAAACACAGAAAAACGTAGTTAGGTCTGCAGTCAAATTCTGTTTAGCTTTAGCCTGCTGTCTATAAGGGTTTTAACTTGCGGGTGCATACCGTTTTGCAGTATTTTACAGAAAGCACAGAGTTAAGTAAGGAATTCCTTTTTTAAAAAGTGCTTATTTAGATAATTGTACTTTGTGAGAAATGCACATCATAACTAAAAACTCTTTATATATTTACAATCAAATAGAAAATGAATGTGAATTTATTAAACTGTTTTTCATTCCTATTATAAAAGTGTATTTTAGGCGCCTATCTGCTCCTATTACTTTTTAACATTTAAAAGCCAAAGTCCTCTACAGCTGATATGTATATGGCTTTGCTGTGTCAAGACAGCATCTTGGCAAAAGGCTTAGTTACTAAATGTCAAATCAAACTTCTTCTCAAACCAGAGACTTTGATCTAAGACAATCATTGTAATTGTATGCACATATGTATTATTATTCAAAGATTCTCATGGTTTAAACTTTAATATTTCCATTTAATATAGGCAATTATTACTATTTCTGATTTCACAGTAAGGAAGCCTGTTTCAATTCACTGAGGGCTCTCAACCAAATAACTTCTCAGAGATTACATTATCTATTAGAAACTTATATAACATAAAAGCAATTACATATAGTAGTGACTATTTTTTTTAAATAGCATAAAATACCAACATAATTGCTTTTAAAATCAGATTATGGAGATAATAATGTGTGTGGGGGGGTTATACTTTGTTGCCTCTTCCGCTTAATTACATTTAAGCACTGTGCACCTGACTGAAGACAAAGTGAAAAAAGAGAAAATACTGTCATTAACGTTCAGATATGAATATAGTTTAAGCACTTTTGTTCTTAAAATTATTCTTTTCTGAGATACATGTTGCAAAAGAAAATGAAGATTGACAAAAATTTTTATTCTATATCTTAATCCTGTTTGACTAAGTAAAAACAGCTTGAAGGAACAGACTGACTTCGGTACTTGATGCATCCATTTGATTTCTTTATTTAGATAAAATGCAAACTCATTTTTTAAGATTATAAGTACTCATTAAAATATACTTTTCAAAGAAAATCTAAAATTGCAAAAAACAAAAATTATAAAGTAAAATCATACAGAGCTCATCTAGGCACGACTACTGATCTTTTCCATCATTTCCCATGTGTGGCTTTTTAATGTAATCATTATTTCTTTGGGAGTAATTCCTAGGTAAACCTAGATATCTCAAAAAATAAAAAGAAAAATGCCGTAAAATAACATGGACTATGTGACTGTAGATAAACATCAATCTGCTGGATTTTGTCTCTAGGTATGGCACATGAACTTAATTCCACAAAGAAAGCTATTCATACATTTATTTTTAAAATGCAAAAAATAAATTACTGAATAATTACCAAGTTTTGTGCTTATTTAAGTCTCTAAATTTAAAAGAATTTCTAATACTGTCACTTCCCACATTTGCCAGTCACCCCCTGCCTTCTTCCCATTCCTTTTCCACAGGAAAGTCTGGCAGTTCTTTGTGCCCGCTTCTCCAGTTGGAAGATCCCACTTTGAGCTCTGTGCTCTGTGGAGATAGCCACAGTGTTAAGAAGGGAGAGAGGCACATCTGACTAAAGGAACATTCTGTCAATACCTTTTCACCAATTGGATTGTCTATATAATCATTGCTGATATTATACCAAAAAGGCTTAGGAGCTGCTTTACAAGTGCAAAAATAGAACATGAGTTTTAAAAACTTAAATTAGAATAAGGGAGATTTAAGTCAAGCAGAAAGGATTAACTCAGAAATTCAGATTGAAAAAATTAAGTAACCTGATTTCTAAGAATCAAAGGTATTCATCTGGAGGAATCTAGAGAATCATGTCCCATCCAAAAACAAATAAATCTGTTTTAAGGGGAAAATTCAAATTAAGATAAATAAACCTATTAGTAAGTAGCTACTTTTAAAAGAAGTTGTTTGAAGTCAGCTTTTTTTCCATTTCAGCACCCTATTTGTCATAGCAAAGGAGAAATAGTAACATTTTTGAGAATAGAAAAAAGTAATTAGTAGCTGATAATTGCCTCATGACAATCTAGACAGAGTTCCTATCAGTCAATTCAGTTCAGTCACTCACTCATGTCCGACTCTTTGGACCCCATGGACTGCAGCGTGCGAGGCTTCCCTGTCCATACCAACTCCCAGAGCTTGCTCAAACTTATGTCCATCAAGTCAGTGATGTTATCCAACCATCTCATCCTCTGTCATCCCATTCTCTAGCCTTCAATCTTTCCCAGCATCAGAGTCTTTTCCAATGAGTCAGTTCTTTGTATCAGGTGGCCAAAGTATTGGAGTTTCAGCTTCAGCATCAGTCCTTCCGATGAATAATCAGGACTGATATCCTTTAGGATTAACTGGCTTGATCTCCTTGTTTTCCTCAAGGAACTCTTAAGAGTCTTCTCCAACACCACAGTTCAAAAGCATCACTTCTTTGGTGCTCAGCTTTCTTTATGGTCCAACTCTCATAACCACACATGACTACTGGAAAAATCATAGCTTTGACTATATGGACCTTTGTCGGTAAAGTAATGGCTCTGCTTTTTAGAGTTCCTACACTATATTATCAGAGAAGGCAATGGCACCCCACTCCAGTACTTTTGCCTGGAAAATCCCATGGACAGAGGAGCCTGGTGGGCTGCAATCTATGGGGTCACTAGAGTAGGACACGACCGAGTGACTTCACTTTCACTTTTCACTTTCATGCATTGGAGAAGGAAATGGCAACCCACTCCAGTGTTCTTGCTTGGAGAATCCCAGGGACGGGGAAGCCTGGTGGGCTGCCGTCTATGGGGTCGCACAGAGTTGGACACGACTGAAGCGACTTAGCAGCAGCAGCAGCAGCATACTATATTATAAACCAAAAAAGATCAACAGGCAGCAAAGCCAGCCTGCCTTCCAAGAATTCTGTGGCAGTTTTATTCTATCATCTACAATCTGGCTGAAGAATAAAATGCAGTGCTTTCTTCTGTAAACACAGAAGAATGATCAATGATTAGGATTAAGAGTAAATGTCTCCTAAATGATCCCTTAGGGAATACCAAATCAGTCTCAATGGGAAAACAATCTCTGAAAGACAAGAGAAAAGGAAACTTATACTCATTGAGTGCCTTTTACTTTTACAGAAAGGTGGAAATTACTCCGAATATTATACCCACCACGATACTATCTTCACCATTTTAAAGATCAGGAAAGGGAGGTTAAGTAATTTTTCTAACAGTCACAAAACTTAAACTGAAATCTAAGCCTATCAGTCCTTCCATTAAAAATTTGGTTTCTGATGCTTTCTAAAATATTTCTAATTTAAAATTTATTTCAAATACAACCACTATCATACTACTCAGTCATCAAAGTGAAGTGAGTGAAAGTGAAGTCACTCAGTGGTGTCCGACTCTTTGCGACCCCATGGACTGTAGCCCACCAGGTTCCTCTGTCCATTGGATTTCCCAGGCACGAATATTGGAGTGAGTTGCCATTTCCTTCTGCAGGGGATTTTCCCGACCCAGGGATGGAACCCGGGTCTCCAGCATTACAGGCAGACGCTTTACCATCTGAGCCACCAGGGAAAGCTGGGGGCAAATAAAATCTTTGACAATTTAGTAACTCCTACTATTGATAGTGGGTCAAATGCTCCTTGAATAATAGTAAACCAACTAACAAGTATATATTATGCCAGGGATTCCACTAATTAGTCTTTAAATATATAGTTTTGATAATGCTATTTGGCAGGTGAAGAAAGTAAAGCTCAATAAAGTTAAATAACTTGGTCAACTTTCTACACAGAATGAAAATCTGATTCTAAATACCATCTGTATCTGTTGAGCACCGTGAACTACTACCTTGAGGTAGTTCACAATTTCAACATTAGATCACTACTACATTCCTTTTGATGACATTTTTAAAAACCACTTTCCATTAATTTCTGTGAAAATACATTACATGCAAAAATTAATGTGGAATACAAAGTGATCATGACAGTGTCTGATCTGATTCCAAAGTTTGAGAAGTTCCGCAAGGTCCAAAAGTTACTAATCTATTAGATCAAAGATGTCTATTGTATCACTTGGACTTATCTATATAATAAGCAAAGGTTTTATGTATTTCTTTTAGTGTCCCATAAAAAGTAATTCTGACAGTAAACGTTTTGTGAAGCAAGAAAGTTAGAGAATCTCTGTTTGAGACTCTTGTTTTTAACTTAGTATGTAAAGCTGTAACCTCATAGGACCTAGTCTAGAGGGTTATGATTTAAATAAGTTTATAAATTCATCCTCAAGACAAGCCACTTTATATCAATTACATTAAATATGCATTAAAGAGCTTTACTTATTTTGAAAAAAGAAAGATGAAAGAATAATATTCAGTATTTATATGATTCAATATTTATATGGATGTGAGACCTGGACTGTGAAGAAGGCTGAGCGCCGAAGAATTGATGCTTTTGAACTGTGGTGTTGGAGAAGACTCTTGAGAGTCCCTTGGACTGCAAGGAGATCCAACCGGTCCATTCTGAAGGAGATCAGCCCTGGGATTTCTTTGAAGGGAATGATGCTAAAGCTGAAACTCCAGTATTTTGGCCACCTCATGCGAAGAGTTGACTCATTGGAGAAGACTCTGATGCTGGGAGGGATTGAGGGCAGGAGGAGAAGGGGACGACAGAGGATGAGATGGCTGGATGGCATCACTGACTCAATGAATGTGAGTCTGAGTGACCTCCGAGAGCTGGTGATGGATAGGGAGGCCTGGCGTGCTGCAGTTCATGGGGTCGCAAAGAGTCGGACATGACTGAGCAACTGATCTGATCTGATTTATATGATTAGTCTTGATATTTCATATTCTAATATATTGATAATATTATACTAGATTGATAAAATATGTTTAAGTGGCAACCAACAATAATTTCAAAACTCACTGTTTCTCAAGGTTTTTTTTAACTTGGATTCATCTCCGTATCTATACACACATGCACACACACATATATATATATACATATACACATACACATATATCTTAATCTCCTTTCAAAAAGTAAGCAAAAGGGCATCACCCCTTTATAAGAGCAACCCTTGCATTGAGACATAGGACTAAGAATTAAAGATCAAACAATCTACCACACTAAAAGAAGAAATATTGCTAAGTGTTAGGGAATTATATAATAATACATTTGTAATAGAACTATTAATGAATAACTAATCCAAGAAGCAAAAAATATATATCATGGCTGAAGCTAATATAGTGTTATAAAAGCCTTGATGTGATGACTAAGCTGATGTGAAATGTAAAAGAGACTTGAATATTCTTTATAAGATAAGTGGTTATGAGTTATTATTTCAGTTCTATGATAGGAAGTAGTACTAAATAGTACTAGATCAGCCTTTGAATGGTTTGGAGGAGGTATTATGTACCTAACATAGTGCCTAACATGCAATGAAAGTGAGAGGCGCTCAGTCATGTCCGACTCTTTATGACCCCAAAGACTATACTGTCCACGGAATTCTCCAGGCCAGAATACTGGGGTGGATAGCCTTTCCCTTCTCCAAGGGATCTTCCCAACCCAGGGATCAAATCCAGGTCTCCCGCATTGCAGGTGGATTCTTTCCCAGACGAGCCACAAAGGAAGCCCAAGAATACAGGAGTGGGTAGCCTATCCCTTCTCCAGTGGATCTTCCCAACCAGGAGGAATTGAAACAAGGTCTCCTGCATTGCAGGTCGTTTCTTTCTTTTTTAATGAGAATTTAAATTTTTTTAATTTATTTATTTTAATTGTAGGCTAATTACTTTACAATATTGTAGTGGTTTTTGCCATACATTGACATGAATCAGCCATGGGTGTACATGCGTTCCCCATCCTGAACCCCCCTCTCTCCTCCTTCCCTATCCCATCCTTCAGGGTCATCCCAGTGCACCAGCCCTAAGCACCCTGTCTCATGCCCCAAATGTGGACTGGCGATCTATTTCACATATGATAATATATATGTTTCAATGCTATTCTCTCAAATCATCCCATCCTCGCCTTCTTCCACAGAGTCCAAAAGTCTGTTCTTTATATCTGTGTCTCTTTTGCTGTCTTGCAAAAAGGGTCATCATTACCATCTTTCTAATTTCCATCAGTTCAGTTCAGTTCAGTCGCTCAGTCATGTCTGACTCTTTGCGACCCCATGAATCGCAGCACGCCAGGCCTCCCTGTCGATCACCAACTCCCAGAGTCCACTCAAACCTATGTCCATTGAGTTGGTGATGCCATCCAGCAATCTCACCCTCTGTCATTCCCTTCTCCTCCTGCCCCCAATCCCTCCTAGCATCAGAGTCTTTTCCAGTGAGTCAACTTTTCACATGAGGTGGCCAAAGTACTGGAGTTTCAGCTTTAGCATCAGTCCTTCCAATGAACACCCAGGACTGATCTCCTTCAGAATGGACTGGCTGGATATCCTTGCAGTCCAAGGGACTCTCAAGAGTCTTCTCCAATACCACAGTTCAAAAACATCAATTCCCCGGTGCTCAGCTTTCTTCGTAGTCCAACGCTCACATCTATATATATGCGTTAATATACTGTATTGGTGTTTTTCTCTCTGACTTACTTTGCTCTGTATGATAGGCTTCAGTTTCATCCACCTCATTAGAACTGATTCAAATGCATTCTTTTTAGTAGCTGAGTAATATTCTATTGTGTATATGTACCACAGCTTTATTATCCATTTGTCTGCTGATGGACATCTAGGTTGCTTCCGTGTCCTGGCTATTGTAAACAGTGTTTCAGTGAACATTGGGAGACACATGTCTCTTTAAGTTTTGGTTTCCTCAGTGTGTATGCCCAGCAGTGGCATTGCTGGGTCATATGGCAGTTCTATTTCCAGTTCTTTAAGGAATATCCACACTGTTCTCCATAGTGGCTATACTAGTTTGCATTCCCACCAGCAGATTAAGAGGGTTCCCTTTTCTCTGGACCCTCTCCAGCATTTATTATTTGTAGACTTTTTGATAGCAGCCATTCTGACTGGTGTGAGATGGTACCTCATTGTGGTTTTGATTTGCATTTTCTGATAATGAGTGATGTTGACCAACTTTTCACGTGTTTATTAGCCTCTGTATGTCTTCTTTGGAGAAATGTCTGTTTAGTTCTTTGGCTCATTCTTTGACTGGGTCCTTTATTTTTCTGGAATTAAGCAGCAGGAGCTGCTTGTATGTTTTTGAGATTAATTCTTTGTCAGTTGCTTCATTTGCTATTATTTTCTCCCATTCTGAAAGCTGTCTTTTTACCTAGCTTATAGTTTCCTTTGTTGTGCTGAAGCTTTTAATTTTAATTAGATCCCATTTGTTTATTTTTGCTTTTATTTCCATTACTCTGGGAGGTGAGTCATAGAGGATCCTGCTGTGATTTATGTCAATGTTTTACCTATGTTTTCCCCTAGGAGTTTTATAGTTTCTAGCCTTAAATTTAGATCTTTAATCCATTTTAAGTTTATTTTTGTGTACAGTATTAGAAAGTGTTCTAGTTCATTCTTCTACAAGTGGTTGACCAGGTTTCCCAGCACCACTTGTTAAAGAGATTGTCTTTTCTCCATTGTATATTCTTCCCTTCTTGTCAAAGATAAGGTTCATGGATCCATAGGTGCATGGATTTATCTTTGGGCTTTCTATTTTGTTCCATTGATCTATATTTCTGTCTTTGTTGGCAGTACCATACTATCTTGATAACTGTAGCTTTATAGTACAGTCTGAAGTCAGGCAGGTTGATTCCTCCAGTTCCATTCTTCTTTCTCAAGATTGCTTTGGCTATTTGAGGTTTTTTGTATTTCCATACAAATAGTGAAATTATTTGTTCTAGTTCTCTGAAAAATATCGTTGGTAGCTTGAATGGGATTGCACTGAATCTATAGATTGCTTTGGGTAGCATACTCATTTTCACTATATTTATTCTTCTGATCCATGAACATGGTGTATTTCTCCATCTATTTGTGCCATCTTTGATTTCTTTTATTAGTGTTCTATAGTTTTCTATATATAGGTCTTTTGTTTCTTTACGTAGATTTATTCCTAAGTATTTTATTCTTTTCATTGCAATGGTGAATGGAATTGTTTCCTTAATTTCTCTTTCTGTTCTCTCATTGTTAGTGTATAGGAATACAAGGGATTTTGTGTATTAATTTTATATCCTGCAACTGTACTATATTCATTGATTATCTCTAGTAATTTTCTGGTAGAGTCTTTAGGGTTTTCTATGTAGAGGATCATGTCATCTGAAAACAGTGAGAGTTTTACTTCTTTTCTAATCTGGATTTCTTTTATTTCTTTTTCTTTTTTGACTGCTGTGGCTAAAATTTTCAAAACTATATTGAATAGTAGGTGAGAGTGGGCACCCTTGTCTTGTTCCTTACTTTAGGGGAAATGCTTTCAATTCACCATTGAGGATAATGTTTGCTGTGGGTTTATCATATATGGCTTTTATTATATTGAGGTTTGTTCCTTCTATGCCTGCTTTCTGGAGGGTTTTTATCATAAATAGATGTTGAATTTTGTCAAAGGCTTTCTCTGCATCTTTTGAGATAATCATATGGTTTTTACCTTTCAATTTATTAATATGGTGTATCCCTGCATGTGGATTCTTTACCAAATGAGCTATCAGAAAAGCCTCTAAGCTACTCAAGAAATGGTAGCTAATATTTTTAACTTGGGGTTTCAACAAACTTAACAGCTTTCTTTACTACATGATTTGTCTTTAATATTTAAAGTATTTTATGATATACTACATGGGAGAGAGTGTAAAACAATTCTCAGTCTTATACAAGGGTAGGACCTTTTTTATCGACACATATCATGAGACATATATTTCAAAAATAAGCTAGAACCCTAATAAATATCCAGTGCTTTTAAATTTTAAAGGTGTTAATTGTAATCATCAGGGCAACCACTAAAATGCTAACTTCTAAAATGTGTTAGATATTGAAATATGCACTAGAAACATTTAACAAAAAGGAACACAAAAGTGGAAGAAGAAAGGAACAGAAAAAAAAACAAAAGATATAGAAAATGAATCCCAAAATGTCATGCAAAAATCATATCAGCAATTAAATATAAATGGATTAAGCACTCCAATCATAAGGCAGAGATTGGCAAGATGTATTTCTTTTTATGATCTACTAATAGCCTGTGTACAAGCAACACACTTTAGATTCAAAGGCACAAATAGATTTTTCTTTTAAAGAATGGAAAAAGTAACCAAAAGAGAACTGAAATGGCTATACTAACATCAGATAAAATAGACTTTAATGAAAAAATAGTTACTAGAAATGAAGACAGTTTGTAATGATAAAAGGGTAAATTTTAATAACACATAAGGGAATAGTATGAACAATTCTATGCCAACAAATTAAGCAACCTAGATGGAATAGACAAATTTCTAGAAAAATGATAAAAATAAAAATTGACTGAAAAATAAATAGAAAATCTGAATATACCAATAAGAAATAAAGAGACTGAATCAGTAATTTAAAGATTTCCCCAAAGAAATATCCAGGCTCACATGGCTTCCTTCATGAATTGTACAAAACATTTAAAGATGAATTAATACCAATTAACTTGCAGAGTTTTCCCAAAAGTAGACATAGAGGAAATACTTCCCAACTCATTCTATGAAGGAAAATTTACCTTGATAACAGTACCAGACAAAAACATCACAAGAAAAGAAAACCACAGATCAATATCACTTAAGGATTTACATGAAAAATCCATAATAAAACACTAACAAATTCAACAATGTATAAAAAAGACTACACCATGACCAAGTGAGATTTCTCCTAGAAATTCAAAGTTGGCTTAATATCCACAAATTAATAAGTATAATTCACCATATTAATAGAGCATCAGACAAAGTCACATGATCATCTCAGTAGATGCAAACACATTTGAAAATATTCAACATTCATTTTAAAAATGAAAAAAAAAATCACATAGAAAAGGGAACTTCTTCATCCTGATAGAAAGTATCTCTGAGAAACCAATAGTTAAGATTCTACTTTATGAAGAAAGATTGAATTTTCTCCCCAAGATCAAGAACAGGATGTATGCTCTTCCCACTACTATCCAACATTTTACTGGAAGTTTGCAATTAGGCAAAGAAAATAAAATGTATGCAATTGGAAAAGAAGGAAAACTTTACAGATGGCATGATTTGTATGTATAAAATTCTAAGTAATTATCTTAAAAAAAATGACTGGAACTAGTAAGTTCAGCAAACTTGCAGGATACAAAACCAATACACAACAATTAATTGTATTTCTATATACCAGCAATAAACAATCTGAAAATAAAATTAAGATAGCAAGTCCATTTACAGTAGTATCAAAGAATAAAATATTTAGAAATAAACTTAAGAAAAATGTTTCAAGACTTGTATCCTGAAACTGTAACACACAGTTTAAAGAAATTAAAGAATTCCTGAATGAAAATAACATCCCAAGTTCTTGGATTGAAAGATTTAATACTGTTAAACTAGCATTACTACCCAAAATGGCCTGCAGATTCAATGCAATTTACTGTCTTTAAACATGACACAACCCTTATGGCAGAAAGCGAAGAACTAAAAAGCTTCTTGATGAAAGTGAAAGAGGAGAGTGAAAAAGTTGGATTAAAGCTCAACATTCAGAAAACTGAGATCATGGCATCTGGTCCCATAACTTCATGGCAAATAGATGGGGAGACAGTGGAAACAGTGGCTAACTTTATTTTCTCTGGGCTCCAAAATCACTGCAGACGGTGATTGTAGCCATGAAATTAAAAGACACTTACTCCTTGGAAGGAAAGTTATGACCAACCTGGACAGCATACTGAAAAGCAGAGACATTACTTTGCCAACAAAGGTCCGTCTAGTCAAGGCTATAGTTTTTCCAGTGGTCATGTATGGATGTGAGAGTGGGACTATAAAGAGGGCTGAGCACTGAAGAATTGATGCTTCTGAACTGTGGTGTTGGAGAAGACTTTTGAGGGTCCCTTGGACTGCAAGGAGATCCAACCAGTCCACCCTAAAGGAAATCAGTCCTCAATGTTCATTGGAAGGACTGAGGTTGAAGCTGAAATTCCAGTACTTTGGCCACCTGATGTGAAGAGCTGACTCACTTGAAAAGACCCTGATGCTGGGAAAGATTGAGGGCAGGAGGAGAAAGGGACAACAGAGGATGAGATGGTTGGATGGCATCACCAACTCAATGGACTTGGGTTTGGGTGGACTCCAGGAGTTGGTGATGGACAGGGAGGCCTGGCATGCTATGGCTCATGGGGTTGCAAAGAGTCGGACACGACTGAGTGACTGAACTGAACTGAAACAAAAATTGATGTGCTGGTTCTAAAAATCATAGAACATCAGTTAGTTCAGTCGCTCATTCATGTCTGACTCTTTATGACCCTATAGACTACAGCAGGCCAGGACTCCCTGTCTATCACAAACTCCCAGGGTTTACTCAAACTCCTGTCCATTGAGTCGGTGATGCCATCCAACCATCTCATCCTCTGTCATCCCCTTCTCCTGCCCTCAATCTTTCCCAGCATCAGGGTCTTTCCAAATCAGTCAGTTCTTCACATCAGGTGGCTAATGTATTGGAGTTTCAGCTTCAACCTCAGTCCTTCCAATGAACATTGAGGACTGATTTCCTTTAGGGTGGACTGATTGAATCTCCTTGCAATCCAAGGAACTCTCAAGAGCCTTCTCCAACACCACAGTTCAGAAGCATCAATTCTTTGGTGCTCAGCTTTCTTCACAGTCCAACTCTCACATCCATACATGACCACTGGAAAAACCAAAGCCTTGACAGATGGACTTTTGTTGGCAAAGTAATGTCTCTGCTTTTAAATATGCTGTCCAGGTGGGTCATAACTTTCCTTCCAAGGAGTGTCTTTTAATTTCATGGCTGTAATTACCATCTGCAGTGATTTTGGAGCCCAGAAAAATAAAGTCTGCCACTGTTTCCACTGTTTTCCCATCTATTTGCCATGAAGTGATGGGCCTGGATGCCATGATCTTTGTTTTCTGAATGTTGAGCTTTAAGCCAATTTTTCACTCTCCTCTTTTACTTTCATCAAGAGGCTCTTTAGTTCCTCTTCACTTTCTGCCATTAGGGTGGTGTCATTATGCATATCTGAGGTTTTTCATATTTCTCCTAGCAACCTTGATTCCAGCTTGTGCTTCATCCAGCCCAGAATTCCTCATGATGTACTCTGCATATAAGTTAAATAATCATGGTGACAATATACAGCCTTGACATACTCCTTTTCCCATTTGAAATCAGTATGTTGTTCCATGTCTAGTTCTAACTGTTGCTTCCTGACCTGCATATAGGTTTCTCAAGAGGCAGGTCAGGTGGTCTGGTATTCCCATCTCTTTCAGAATTTTCCACAGTTTATTGGGATCCACACAGTCAAAGGCTTTGGCATAGTCGATAAAGCAGAAATAGACGTTTTTCTGGAACTCTCTTGCTTTTTTGATGATCCAGCAGATGTTGGCAATTTGATCTCTGGTTCCTCTGCCTTTTCTAAAACCAGCTTGAACATCTGGAAGTCCATGGTTCACATATTGCTGAAGCCTGGCTTGGAGAATTTTGAGCATTACTTTGCTAGTGTGTGAGATGAGTACAGTTGTGTGGTAGCTTGATCATTCTTTGGCATTGGCTTTCTTAGGGATTGGAATGAAAACTGACCTTTTCCAGTCCTGTGGGCAGTGCTGAGTTTTCCAAATTTGCTGGCATACTGAGTGCAGCACTTTCACAGCATCATCTTTCAGGACTGAAATAGCTCAACTGGAATTCCATCACCTCCACTAGCTTTGTTCATAGTGATTTCACATTCCAGGATGTCTGGCTCTGGGTGAGTGATCACACCATTGTGATTTTCTGGGTCATGAATATCTTTTTTATACAGTTCTTCTGTGTATTCTTGCCACCTCTTCTTAATATCTTCTGCTTCTGTTAGGTCCATACCATTTCTGTCCTTTACTGAGCCCATCTTTGCATGAAATGTTCCCTTGGTAAAATAGCCCAAATGATCTTGAAGAAACAGAATTGAAGGATTCATACCTTTCCATTTCAAAACTGTTGTAATCAGGACAGTATGGTATCACTATAATGATAGAGACATAGATCAAATTAACAGGATTGAGAGTCCAGAAGTTATCCCCTACATTTAGTCAAATCATTTTCAACAAAGGCATCAACATAATTCAATAGGGAAAGAATAGTATTTTCAGCAAATGATGCTGGGAAAAAACTGGATATATTCATGCCACAGAATGAAGCTAGACCTTTATCTCACATAGTATATCTAAATTATCTCAAAATTGATTACAGAATTAAATGTAACTGCTAAAACTTCAGAATTCCTAAGAGTAAATTTCCATAACCTTGGTTTTTTAAATGTGATACCAAAGGAATAAATAACAAAATAAAAATACAAATAAATTAGACTTGATGGGGAAAAAAAAAAAATTGCCACACAGGGGGACATGCAGGATCTTAGTTCCCTAACCAAGGATTGAACCCACACCCTCCTGCAGTGGAAGCATGGAGTCTTAAACCACTGTATCAACAGGGAAGTCCCCTATGGAAATTTTTGAAATCTGTGCTTCAAAGAACACCATCAAGAAAGTGAAAAAACAACTTACAGAAAATGAGAAAATATTTCCAAAAAAATACAGCTGATAAGAAACGTGTGTGTGTGTGTATATATATATATATATATAAACTTATACACATAAATACATTTATATATATTTTACTAATATTCCTAGAAATATTTATTAATAATTGTTACTGGTATTTCAAAACTCACTTTTCACAAAGCTTGCAGATTCATTTAAAAATTGTATAATATGTGTACTTGTGTGTACTTCCTACCATATACTTTATAAAATAGAAATTGCATAATACCTGACACCCATTTGGAATAAAAGAATCTTAAAATTGAAAGGTCATCCAGGTCAGCCTATATCTGGAATAAATCTTTTTCACATTTTAGGGAATGGATTATATAATCTCATCTTCAATTCCCGGGTGATAGGAACCCATTATTTCTGAGACAGTGAGTACACTAATTACAGCTCTATTTGTGATAAAGCTAATTTTTACTGAGATAAAACTTACTTACATTAGGATTATAAACAATAACTCTCTTACCAAGAAAAACAACATAAAAATCTTGCTTTGTTCTAAGAAAGTGGTGCTTCTGGATATTTTTTATTTTAGCCTTAGATAATAAGTATATTCAAAGTATATAAATCACAATATTACAAACAGTACAGTAATAATCACTAAGATATTAAAATTTCATGATCTTAAAAATTAAGTTGTATAACCATAATCCCTCAAACTAGAAATGTGTTTAGCGTCATGTAAGTGAGATGTGTCACATGGCTTTTTCTGACTTCAGGGGAGTTCACTTGCAACTAATAAACAACATTTAAGAAAATATTAGTTAAACTAAGATTATGGCATAAGTAGCTAGTTTGGCCACTAGAAGCAAAGAGCTGACTCTCTGGAAAAGACCCTGATGCTGGGAAAGATTGTGGGCAAGAGGAAAAGGGGGTGGCAGAGGATGAGATGGTTAGATAACATCATTGATTCAATGGACATGAGTTTGAGCAAACTCTGGGAGACAGTGAAGAACAGGGAAAACTACAGTCTGTTTTGCAAAGAGTCCAACATGACTTAGTGACTGAAAAATAAATAGCTAGAGTTTTACATGAAGTTATAAGTAAGCCCTGACAATGTAAATGTTGAAGATGAAGGTCACTATAAGACATGTATTAAAAGAGCTCTGGCAGGGCTTTGTTGTTATCCATATGATTGTGAATGTCTTCTTATCTCTCTGTTCTCCAGTGTCCTCAAAGTGAGAGGTGTTGGACAATATTATCTTTATGGCTCCTTAGCTTTGAGAGTTCTGTATAGGATGCATACATTAAGAGTGCATAGGGGTTATTAGTTCTATGTTGATTTACAACTAAGTAATATCTTCAGTACCAACTGATAATCAACTGTGTGCCAGGCTCTCTGTTCCAAGCACAAGGTGAAACAAAATAGGCAAATATTCCTGACTTCATGGAGCTTATAGTCTAGTGAGTTGAGCAGAAATGAACACTGTAAGTAAAAAAAAATCAATGGTGGTTAGTGTTAAATGAAGAAGGAGGTATATGAAATATTGGGAGGGGATGAAAATTTTAGGAGAGATGGCTAGTCTTAATTAGGTGAAATTTTAGTCATTCCTGATGGAAGAATCTACAATGGAATAAACTAGCAAAGTACGTAGGCAGACAGGTCTTCAGAATCGGGAGTTTGGTGAAATCTCATGGGCTTTCAGATTGCAAGCCATTGAAGAGGTAAACAGGTTTAATAAGGTCATCTGGTTTAAACAGGTGTAAGGCATCTTTGGAGTAGCTATTCAGAGGCTAGACTACAATGGAACAAGCCAGAGATCAGATCAGACCAGATCAGATCAGTCACTCAGTCGTGTCCAACTCCTTGCGACCCCATGAATCGCAGCACGCCAGGCCTCCCTGTCCATCACCAACTCCCGGAGGTCACTCAGACTCACATCCATCGAGTCAGTAATACCATCCAGCCATCTCATCCTCTGTCATCCCCTTCTCCTTCTGCCCCCAATCCCTCCCAGCAGCAGAGTCTTCTCCAATGAGTCAACTCTTTGCATGAGGTGGCCAAAGTACTGGAGTTTCCCCTTTAGCATCATTCCTTCCAAAGAAATCCCAGGGCTGATCTCCTTCAGAATGGACTGGTTGGATCTCCTTGCAGTCCAAGGGACTCTCAAGAGTCTTCTCCAACACCACAGTTCAAAATCATCAGTTCTTCGGCGCTCAGCCTTCTTCACAGTCCAGCTCTCACATCCATACATGACCACAAGAAAGACCATAGCCTTGACTAGATGTACCTTTGTTGGTAAAGTAATGCCTCTGCTTTTGAATATGCTATCTAGGCTAGTCATAACTTTCCTCCCAAGGAGTAAGTGTCTTTTAGTTTCATGGCTGCAGTCAGCATCTGTAGTGATTTTGGAGCCCCCAAAAATAAAGTCTGACACTATTTCCACTGTTTCCTCATCTATTTCCCATAAAGTGATGGGACCAGATGCCATGATCTTCGTTTTCTGAATGTTGAGCTTTAAGCCAACCTTTTCACTCTCCACTTTCACTTTCATCAAGAGGCTTTTTAGTTCCTCTTCACTTTCTGCCATAAGGGTGGTGTCATCTGCATATCTGAGGTTATTGATATTTCTCTGGCAATCTTGATTCCAACTTGTGTTTCTTCCAGTCCAGTGTTTCTCATGATGTACTCTGCATATAAGTTAAATAAACAGGGTGACAATATACAGCCTTGACGTACTCCTTTTCCTATTTGAAGCCAGAGATAAGGAGGCTTTTAAGAAGCTATTGCAAGTGAGAGAGGATGTAAGTCTGGACTGAAAAAGTGGTGATGAAAGTGATGAGAAGCAGAATTCTGGATATATTGTGAGGATAGAGCCAACAAAATTTGCTGATAAATTATGTTGAGGGGAGACAGTAAAGAGTAAAGAGTAAATAGTAACACTGGAATTTTTGTCCTGAGCATCTGGAAAGATAGAATTACCATTAATGGAAAAGTCAATGTGAGGAGCTGGTTTGGTGACAAATATCAGGAACTGTTTTTAACATGCTAACTTTGAGATGTCTATAGCAATCCACATGACATATAAAGTAAGCTACTGGTTATAAGTTTCTGGAGTTGAGGAGAAATCAGGTCTGCAGACATGTATTTGGGAATTGTTACCACATACACGGTACTTAAAGCCATGAAACTAGATAAAATCAACAAAAGAAAAGATAGCAAAAGGGAAATAGATTCAAAGATGAGCTCTGGGACACTCCAACATTTAGAAGTCAGGGAGATGATAAGGAATTAATTGAAAAAATTTAAAGGGTAGACAGAAATATACAAGAAATAAAGAAAATGGATGTTATGGAAGCAAAGTGTTTTAAGAAAAGGTGGGTGGTCATCTGTGTTAAATGCTGCAATAGGTCAAGTTAAAGAAGGATTGAGAATTAACCTTGTCTGCTCATTTAGCTTAGTAATGTGGAAGTCATTGGCTGACTCTGTTAAGAGTAGTTTCTGCAGAGTGCTGGGGAAAGATACTTGACCAATACAGGTGCAAGACAAATGAAAGGGGGGAACAGAAATATAAAGCACAGCAAACACCTTCAATAGGCTTTTCCATAAAGGGAAGGAGGGCAGTGAAATGATAATGGGGGTAACTGGGAGAAATTGGGATCCAAAAAGCTTTTTTTTTATTGAAGAAATGATGGCTAATTTTTATACTATTAAGAATGATCTAGTAAAGAGGAGAACACGATGAGTTGGTAGAAACAGAAGAAAATTTCTAGGGCAATGTCCTTGAAAAGACAAGAAAAAAATGGAATCTGAGGCATGTATATTTTGGATGGGTTGAGGTAGTATCATGCAAAAAAGTTATAATGAATAGACATAGAATATAAGCAGAGAGAGAAACAGGAAGATAAAATATTATTAGGATAGGGTCACTGATCATGTCCAGCCAAACTATTTTGTAATAGGAAAAAATAGACAGTAATGGTTGCAAAACAGAGTATGTGAAACTGAGATTGTAGAGAGTTTGCAGAAAGGCATATGACAAGATTAAGAATAGGACATGGGAGGGAGTTCCCTCGTGGTCCAGTGGTTAAGATTTCATCTTATGTGTAAGGCTACATCTTACCATTTTTCATGTCATTTTTTACATACTGCTATACATAAGTGGAGAAGGTGATGGCACCCCACTCCAGTACTCTTGCCTGGAAAATCTCATGGATGGAGGAGCCTGGTAGGCTGCAGTCCATGGGGTCGTGAAAAGTCAGACACAACTGAACGACTTCACTTTGACTTTTCACTTTCATGCATTGGAGAAGGAAATGGCAACCCACTCCAGTGTTCTTGCCTGGAGAATCCCACGGACGGGGGAGCCTGGTGGGCTTCCATCTATGGGGTCGCACAGAGTCGGACACTACTGAAGCAACTTAGCAGCAGCATACATAAGTGCTACATAAACAGTATTTGTTCACTAACCGATAGGCTGTGTCAGAGCCTCAAAGGACAAGAACACAGATTGTGCATTCTGATGAGCCTTGCATGGTACATTTTAGGGGCACATAGTAGATACTTAAATAAGTGGTAGGCCTTTTGAGAACACATGGACTGCCTAACCTTTATCTGAGATCTGTCACTGACAGTTCTAAAAGGGGGAGAATGCTGTATTTATAAAAAGCTTACTAAGTCATAGTATACTTGTAAGCAAGCTGATGTTCCTGATTTGCTAATTTGCTTGATTGTTTGTTTTTTAATGAGTAAACCAAAGTTCAGAAAACCTAAGTAACTTGCCCAAATGTATTCCTCTAGTTAGTAGTGGGGGAGACATCAGAACTCAAACCTGTCTGACTTAAAAATCCATCCTATCCTACCATTCTTCATTGTATCTAAGTTAAGCAAAGATAAAAGAGGGGAGGAGCTAAGATGGCAGACGAGTACGGGGAGAATACTTCTCTCCACATCCAAAATTGAATCTGAAAACTCACCTCCACATACACACAACGAAACCCCGGCCCGGCGACACACATTCCAGTGGGGCCGACCCCTCATGCTTGAGAGATTGGCTCTGCGCACTCAAACAACTTCGGTATCTACTACATAACACCCTAACACACACGACTCCCAAAGCTCACACTCCCCCCCCCACCACCAAGCCAACCACTCCCCCCTTCGGCTCTATGTCAACATCTCCTGAAAGTCCTGTGACACCGGCGAGCGAACCACTCGCTCCAACATTACACATCTGCAAACGCATCCCTTCTAAATCTAGGCCCTCCAGGCACCCCCCTCTGAACAAGCAAGATCAGATATAAAAGACCTGTAAACCGCCTCAAGCTGGCAGCGGTCTCACCGGAGGTGGCTGCAGGGGGGGGCGGGTCATCATGCACTGGAGGAAGTGGGGCGAGTGGAGCTGGGCTAGTAGGAGACAGCGGGCGGGCATGGGCGGGGATGCATGGACCCCAGGCCAACAAATACAGCAGCAGCGAGCTGATCTTCCTCTCCGGGAGGCAGGGTGGGCAGCTAGTTTCACGTCCGGCTCCAGTGGGCATCACTCATTTCTCAGACATCTCGGTGGGCTTTCTGGCTGTGGGGGACAAACTGGCCTCAATTCAGTTCACTCAGAGAGTTAAAAAAAAAAAGACTATTGCTCACTCTGGGGTATGACTTTTTGTGGGTTTGGTACACTTTGGGTAGTGGGGAGGGTGACAAAGTGATCCTGTCTAAATATATATTGTGGTAAGATAGATTTACATACATACTAGATGTGCCTAAAGATGAGGACACCCAAACTGGACTTTTGTTTTCTGAACTTTCATTTCGGAACAAACCTCCTAATATGATGAACTCACCATGATTTTTTTAAGTGTTCTTTGTGATTAACAGAAAGCCATTGGTTAAGAAATTACATATACTCCTCCCCACCATCCTCCCCTTCTTTCTTCCCATTTCCCTCCCACCCTCATTGATCCTTTCCTTTGTCCATTTTCCCCTGCAAAAATAAAAAAAAAATAAAAAAATAAAGATAAAAGAATGGCAAAACACAACCCAGTTTAAAGGATACTAGATAAAACTGAAATAGGCTCAAGTTAGTGTCTATACTACTACCTACCTCTGGGTTCATCCCCCTTCAAAGTAAATTAGGCTGCAGAGTGTAAAGGAGTAAGTATCAGAAGCCCTGGATTCTAGCCCTATTTTGCTTTTCATAGGCTACATAACCTGAAGCAAAACACTCAAAATGCTGTTTGCCACAATAATTATATCTGTCCAACCACCCTCTGAAACCATTCTAAGACAAGTGAGATGACATATAAACATTTTAATAAACTGAGGAGACAGATTTAAGTATAAGGCACTGATTCAAATAATGTATCTGTTCATTTTGAGAGTAATAAATAGATCAATTAGCAAGGAAGTTTTAAAAACATAATAAATTAAAACCAGAGCACAAAGAAGACAAGTCACTTTTACTCCTGTTATTGAAAGCAGCTTTTTTTGGTCATCTACAGAGGTTGCTTGGGAAACCACTGCAAGTGGATTACAAACCCCTTCACTGCCAGCTCTGCTCACAACCGCCACCACCACCACCACACACACACTCTTTTTTTTCCCCCTTAGACTATTTCACCAAGTGTTCCTAGGAGCAATCCAAAAGGGGTTTTTAACAGAGTCAAATGGTTGGAGAGAAAAATGGAAGAACTAACAACGTCACACAGTTATATCAAGTTTACCCTGTTTCCCATAATCAAAAGGAAAGATTTGTTTAACTGCAAGAACACAAGGAAACTCCATTCGTAAAACACAGCTAACAGTACAAATTCTTTGTGTAACACTAGAACAAAAGGTTCTCCATTGAAGTATTTGTTGTTTGGCAGCCATCATGGAAATAAGGTTCTTCAATATGCCCAGATCCCTCACCATCTGAAAAGAGCATTTGATTCTCAAAAACTCTGTGAAGTGGGCAAAGCAAATATTGTTTATTCAACTCTTTCACTCAGCTAACATTATTGAGTAACCACTATGTTCCAAGTACTGTCTAGACTCGTGATGGTGGAAATGTTCTGTATTGTGTTGTCCAATGCTATAATCACTGGCCACGTATGACTATTGATCATTTCAGATGTGGCCGTCATTAAAACCCACCCTCCCAAATTGAGCCCTGACAAGAATTCTGCCCCATGTTGTTTGAACCAAAAGAATGAGACCAAGTTTGGTTCAAAAGCCAAGGAAAATTTTCCTCTTCCTTCAAAGAATGGAAAGGTAGGAGCTCACACTCTAGAGCACATGCTCTCCGGACAGGACTTGGGCAGGGCTACTTTACCTCAGTGGAGCCAGGGCGGAGTTCTTCCGAGTCTCCTAGGCTGTGCTGCTCAGGGCACTCACTCCAGTTTTCGGTGCCGCATCTCCGCACATGGCCTTCTGCAGCCATATTGGATTTCAGCAAACTACGTCCTAAGTGTCTCTTTACACAACGCTGTGGTCATGTATGGATGTGAGAGCTGGACTGTGAAGAAGGCTGAGCGCTGAAGAATTGATGCTTTTGAACTGTGGTGTTGGAGAAGACTCTTGAGAGTCCCTTGGACTGCAAGGAGATCCAACCGGTCCATTCTGAAGATCAGCCCTGGGATTTCTTTGGAAGGAATGATGCTCAAGCTGAAACTCCAGTATTTTGGCCACCTCATGCGAAGAGTTGACTCATTGGAGAAGACTCTGATGCTGGGAGGGATTGGGGGCAGGAGGAGAAGGGGACGACAGAGGATGAGATGGCTGGATGGAATCACTGACTCGATGGATGTGAGTCTGAGTGACCTCCGAAAGCTGGTGATGGATAGGGAGGCCTGGCGTGCTGCAGTTCATGGGGTCGCAAAGAGTCGGACATGACTGAGCAACTGATCTGATCTGATCTGAGAGCTGAAGTGTTATTGGCACAACCATTTAGCACTAAGAATGCTGGTCTGAAGTACCAGGGGGAAGACTTAAGCCTGTGAGCAATTTAAAACTAGATGAAACACTAAGGAAAAAAAGGTTAGACTTTTTATCACCATAATTCTATTTTTAATTCTTGGGCATTGTTAATGGGGTTTGCTGGTGATAGCATGATTGAGGAACTGCCTTTTTTTTTTTTTTTTTTTAAATGAAACTGCATTTTTTCACTGGTGTTTTTATAAGCAAAGAAACCCAGTCTCAACAAGTGAATTAGTTGCTTTCCCAATATCTCTCTTCTTTCTACCTCCACTCTTGTCTTCTCACATCAAAGCACAACCCCAAGGCTACTCTCTTTGCCTAAACCTTGCCCTGACTTTCATAACTGTCCATGTGAATGACCAGCTAGTTCTAACCAGTTGAAGAAACATCCCTTTCATACCCCAAGGTGGATCTGCTTGCCCCCTCATCTGTGCCAAGTTGCTTCAATCTTGTCTGACTCTTTGTGATCCCATGGACTGTAGCCTGCCAGAATCTTCTGTCCATGGGATTTCCCAGGCAAGATACTGGAGTGGGTTGCTATTTCCTTCTCCAGGGGATCTTCCCAATTGAAACCTCTTTTAAGTCTCCTGCATTGGAAGACAGGTTCTTTACCAATAGTGCTACCTGGAAAGCCCATTTTAAGGGCATCTTTCTCCATCATTTCCTAGAATGCTTGATCAAGGAAGACTATTAATTCCTGATCTCAGTACTCTTTAGTGTCACTCCAAAATTATAAAACTAATAAAACATTTATATCATAAAACTGGAAGTATTAAATGAGTTGTTCTCACACTTCTCTAGAAACTTAAAATTCCCATAATGTGCCCAGCACTGTTAAACATATCCAGTAAATATTCATTAAGTATCTGTGATGATGATACATGATCTATATAATTTGCTTCTTAACTACCATGAAAATTTTAACTCAAGCACTAAACAATGAGCTTCCTAGGAGAAAATGAATTTGCTTGATTTAATCAAAGTATTTTCAACAGGTTTTTGTGTTTTGTAAATACCCTTTCCTGGATTAAGAATGTTTCCTTCTATTTCATATTTCCTAGGAATTTTTTATTAAGAATGGATGTTGACTATTTAAGTGATTTTTTGATGTCTTTCAACATATGATGTGCCTTCTATATTTTGTTGATGTGACAAAATTTTCTAAATTTTCATTATTAGGAATAAACCCAAGTTGGTTATATTTTATTATTCTTTTTATAAATTTCAGGATTTGGTATCCCATTGTTTTATTGAGGATTTTTGTATCTAGGTTTATTTTTAAAAGGTGGCTTGAATTTTCTTAAGCTCTCATCAGGTTTAATTATTAAGATTATGTAGGTGTCACAAAAAAGTTGGTAAGTGTCCTTTTTGCCCCTATTTTCTAGAAAAACTTGGGTGAGAGGCATTGTTTCATTCTTTATATATTTTGAAAAACTCATTGGTAATGATTTGAACTCAAAGTTTTCTCTATGGAAAGTGTTTAATTATGCATTAACTTTTTTTTAGAAGTTATATATAATTCCTTGATTTTGTTTGTCTTCTCTCATTTTTGGTAAGTTTTATTTACCTAGAACTTTGTCTGTTTCATTTAAATTTTCTAAGGCTCTGACATTAATTTGTTCATAATGCACTCTTATGGTTCTTTTCTTTATAATTGGATGATAACTGCTTTACATATTGTGTTGGCTTCTGCCATACAACAATGTGAATCAACCATAAAAATACATATGTCCCCTCCCTCTTGAATCTCCCTTCCACCCCCATACCATCCCACCCATCTAGGTATGGTTCTTTTTATTTTATTTTTTTTTTTAATTTTATTTTGCTTAACTTTACAATATTGTATTGCTTTGGGCATTCATCAAAATGAATCCGCCACAAGTATAGGGGGAACACCGCCACAGTGTTCCCCATCCTGAACCCTCCTCCCTCCTCCCTCCCCATACCATCCCTCTGGGTCGTCCCAGTGAGCCAGCCCCAGGCATCCGTTATCAGGCATCGTACCTGGACTGGCGACTCCTTTCAGATATGATATTATACATATTTCAATGCGATTCTCCCAAGTCATCCCACCCTCTCCCTCTCCCAGAGTCCATAAGACTGTTCTATACATCAGTGTCCCTTTTGCTGTCTCGTAAACAGGGTTATTGTTACCATCTTTCTAAATTCCATATATATGCATTAGTATACTGTATTTGTATTTTTCTTTCTGGCTTACTTCATTCTGTATAATAGGCTACAGTTCCATCCACCTCATTAGAACTGATTCAAATGTATTCTTTTTAATGGCTGAGTAATACTCCATTGTGTATATGTACCACTGCTTTCTTATCCTTTCATCTGCGGATGGACAACTAGGTTGCATCCAAGTCCTGGCTATTATAAACAGTGCTGCTATGAACATTGGGGTACACGTGTCTCTTTCAATTCTGGTTTTCTCAGTGTGTATGCCCAGCAGTGGGATTGCTGGATCATAAGGCAGTTCTATTCCCAGTTTTTTGAGAATCTCCATATTGTTCGCATAGTGGCAGTACTAGTTTGCATTCCTACCAACAGTGTAAGAGGGTTCCCTTTTCTCCAAACCCTCTCCAGCATTTATTGCTTGTGGACTTTTGGATCGCAGCCATTCTGACTGGCATGTAACAGTACATCATAGTGGTTTTGATTTGCATTTCTCTGATAATGAGTGATGTTGAGCATCTTTTCACATGTTTGTTAGCCATCTGTATGTCTTCTTTGGAGAAACCTCTGTTTAGTTATTTGGCCCATTTTTTGATTGGGTCATTTATTTTTCTGGAATTGAGCTGTAGGAGGTGCTTGTATATTTTTGAGATTAGTTGTTTGTCTGTTGCTTCATTTGCTATTATTTTCTCCCATTCTGAAGGCTGTCTTTTCACCTTGCTTACAGTTTCCTTTGTTGTGCAGAAGCTTTTATGTTTAATTAGGTCCCATTTGTTTATTTTTGCTTTTATTTCCAATATTCTGGGAGGTGGGTCATAGAGGATCCTGCTGTGATGTATGTCAGAAAGTGTTCTGCCTATGTTCTCCTCTAGGAGTTTTATAGTTTCTGGTCTTACATTTAAATCTTTAATCCATTTTGAGTTTATTTTTGTGTATGGTGTTAGAAAGTGTTCTAGTTTCATTCTTTTACAAGTGTTTGACCAGTTTTCCCAGCACCACTTGTTAAAGAGATTGTCTTTAATCCATTGTATATTCTTGCCTCCTTTGTCAAAGATAAGGTGTCCATATGTGTGTGGATTTATCTCTGGGCTTTCTATTTTGTTCCATTGATCTATATTTCTGTCTTTGTGCCAGTACCGTACTGTCTTGATGACTGTGGCTTTGTAGTAGAGCCTGAAGTCAGGTAGGTTGATTCCTCCAGTTCCATTCTTCTTTCTCAAGATAGCTTTGGCTATTCGAGGTTTTTTGTATTTCCATACAAATTGAGAAATTATTTGTTCTAGCTCTGTGAAGAATACTGTTGGTAGCTTGATGGGGATTGCATTGAATCTATAAATTGCTTTGGGTAGTATACTCATTTTCACTATATTGATTCTACCAATCCATGAACATGGTATATTTCTCCATCTATTAGTGTCCTCTTTGATTTCTTTCACCAGTGTTTTATAGTTTTCTATATATAGGTCTTTAGTTTCTTTTGGAAGATATATTCCTAAGTATTTTATTCTTTTCAGTGCAATGGTGAATGAAATTGTTTCCTTAATTTCTCTTTCTATTTTCTCATTATTCATTTACAGGAATGCAAGGAATTTCTGTGTGTTGATTTTATATCCTGCAACTTTACTATATTCATTGATTAGTTCTAGTAATTTTCTGGTGGAGTCTTTGGGGCTTTCTATGTAAATGATCATGTCATCTGCAAACAGTGTAAGTTTTACTTCTTCTTTTCCAATTTGGATTCCTTTTATTTCTTTTTCTGCTCTGATTGCTGTGGCCAAAACTTCCAAAACTATGTTGAATAGTAATGGTGAAAGTGGGCATCCTTGTCTTGTTCCTGACTTTAAAGGAAATGCTTTCAATTTTTCACCATTGAGGATAATGTTTGCTGTGGGTTTGTCATATATAGCTTTTATTATATTGAGATATGTTCCTTCTATTCCTGCTTTCTGGAGAGTTTTTATCATAAATGGATGTTGAACTTTGTCAAAGGCTTTCTCTGCATCTATTGAGATAATCATATGGTTTTTATTTTTCAATTTCTTAATGTGGTGTATTAGGTTGATTGATTTGCAGATATTGAAGAATCCTTGCATTCCTGGGATAAAGCCCACTTCGTCATGGTATATGATCTTTAATGTGTTGTTGGATTCTGATGGCTAGAATTTTGTTAAGGATTTTTGCATCTATGTTCATCAGTGATATTGGCCTGTAGTTTTCTTTTTTTGTGGCATCTTTGTCAGGTTTTGGTATTAGGGTGATGGTGGCCTCATAGAATGAGTTTGGAAGTTTGCCTTCTTCTGCAATTTTCTGGAAGAGTTTGAGTAGTATAGGTGTTAGCTCTTCTCTAAATTTTTGGTAGAATTCAGCTGTGAAGCCGTCTGGACCTGGGCTTTTGTTTGCTGGAAGATTTCTGATTACAGTTTCAATTTCCATGATTGTGATAGGTCTGTTAAGACTTTCTATTTCTTCCTGATCCAGTTTTGGAAAGTTGTACTTTTCTAAGAATTTGTCCATTTCTTCCACGTTGTCCATTTTATTGCCATATAATTGCTGATAGTAGTCTATTATGATCCTTTGTATTTCTGTGTTGTCTGTTGTGATCTCTTCATTTTCATTTCTAATTTTATGGATTTGATTTTTCTCCCTTTGTTTCTTGATGAGTCTGGTTAATGGTTTGTCAATTTTATTTACCCTTTCAAAGAACCCAGCTTTTGGCTTTGTTGAGTTTTGCTATGGTCTATTTTGTTTCTTTTGCATTTATTTCTGCCCTAATTTTTAAGATTTCTTTCCTTCTACTAACCTTGGGGTGCTTCATTTCTTCATTTTCTAGTTGCTTTAGGTGTAGAGTTAGGTTATTTATTTGGCTTTTTTCTTGTTTCTTGAGGGATGCCTGTATTGCTATGAACTTTCCCCTTAGGATGTCCTTTTCATTATAGGGGAATGGAATGCAAAAGTAGGAAGTCAAGAAACACCTGGAGTAACAGGCAAATTTGGCCTTGGAATAAGGAATGAAGCAGGGCAAAGACTAATAGAGTTTTGCCAAGAAAATGCACTGGTCATAGCAAATACCCTCTTCCAACAACACAAGAGAAGACTGTATACATGGACATCACCAGATGGTCAACACCGAAATCAGATCAATTATATTCTTTGCAGCCAAAGATGGAGAACCTCTATACAATCAGCAAAAACAAGACCAGGAGCTGACTGTGGCTCGGACCATCAACTCCTTATTGCCAAATTCAGACTGAAATTGAAGAAAGTAGAGAAAACTACTAGACCATTCAGGTATGACCTAAATCAAATCCCTTATGATTATACAGTGGAAGTGAGAAATAGATTTAAGGGCCTAGATCTGATAGATAGAGTGCCTGATGAACTATGGAATGAGGTTTGTGACATTGTACAGGAGAGAGGGATCAAGACCATCCCCATGGAAAAGAAATGCAAAAAAGCAAAATGGCTGTCTGGGGAGGCCTTACAAATAGCTGTGAAAAGAAGAGAAGTGAAAAGCAAAGGAGAAAAGGAAAGATATAAACATCTGAATGCAGAGTTCCAAAGAATAGCAAGAAGAGATAAGAAAGCCTTCTTCAGTGATCAATGCAAAGAAATAGAGGAAAACAACAGAATGGGAAAGACTAGGGATCTCTTCAAGAAAATCAGAGATACCAAAGGAACATTTCATGCAAAGATGGGCACGATAAAGGACAGAGATGGTGTGGACCTAACAGAAGCAAAAGATATTAAGAAGAGGTGGCAAGAATACACAGAAGAACTGTACAAAAAAGAGCTTCAAGACCTAGATAATCATGATGATGTGATCACTGACCTAGAGCCAGACATCCTGGAATGTGAAGTCAAGTGGGCCTTAGAAAGCATCACTATGAACAAAGCTAGTGGAGGTGATGGAATTCCAGTGGAACTATTCCAAGTCCTGAATGATGATGCTGTGAAAGTGCTACACTCAATATGCCAGCAAATTTGGAAAACTCAGCAGTGGCCACAAGATTGGAAAAGGTCAGTTTTCATCCCAATCCCAAAGAAAGGCAATGCCAAGGAGTGCTCAAACTACCGAACAATTGCACTCATCTCACACGCTAGTAAAGTAATGCTCAAAATTCTCCAAGCCAGGCTTCAGCAATATGTGAACCGTGAACTTCCTGATGTTCAAGCTGGTTGTAGAAAAGGCAGAGGAACCAGAGATCAAATTGCCAACATCCGCTGGATCATGGAAAAAGCAAGAGAGTTCCAGAAAAAACATCTATTTCTGCTTTATTGACTATGCCAAAGCCTTTGACTGTGTGGATCACAATAAACTATGGAAAATTCTGAAAGAGATGGAAATACCAGACCACCTGATCTGCCTCTTAAGAAATCTGTATGCAGGTCAGGAAGCAACAGTTAGAACTGGTCATGGATCAACAGACTGGTTCCAAATAGGAAAAGGAGTACGTCAAGGCTGCATATTGTCACCATGTTTATTTAACCTCTATGCAGAGTACATCATGAAAAATGCTGGACTGGAAGAAACACAAGTTGGAATCAAGATTGCCGGGAGAAATATCAATAACCTCAGATATACAGATGACACCACTCTTATGGCAGAAAGTGAAGAGGGGCTAAAAAGCCTCTTGATGAAAGTGAAAGTGGAGAGTGAAAAGGTTGGCTTAAAGCTCAACATTCAGAAAACGAAAATCATGGCATCTGGTCCCATCACTGCATGGGAAATAGATGGGGAAACAGTGGAAACAGTGTCAGACTTTGTTTTTCTGGGCTCCAAAATCACTGCAGATGGTGACTGCAGCCCTGAAATTAAAAGATGCTTGCTCCTTGGAAGGAAAGTTATGACCAACCTAGATAGCATATTCAAAAGCAGAGACATTACTTTACCAACAAAGGTTCGCCTAGTCAAGGCTATGGTCTTTCCTGTGGTCATGTATGGATGTGAGAGCTGGACTGTGAAGAAGGCTGAGCGCCGAAGAATTGATCCTTTTGAACTGTGGTGTTGGAGAAGACTCTTGAGAGTCCCTTGGACTGCAAGAAGATCCAACCAGTCCATTCTGAAGGAGATCAATCCTGGAATTTCTTTAGAAGGAATGATACTAAAGCTGAAACTCCAGTATTTTGGCCACCTCATGCGAAGAGTTGACTCATTGGAGAAGACTCTGATGCTGGGAGGGATTGAGGGCAGGAGGAGAAGGGGACGACAGAGGATGAGATGGCTGGATGGCATCACTGACTCGATGGATGCGAGTCTGAGTGACCTCCGGGGAGCTGGTGATGGACAGGGAGGCCTGGCGTGCTGCGGTTCATGGGGTCGCAAAGAGTCGGACACGACTGAGCGACTGATCTGATCTGATCTTCCCCTTAGGACTGCTTTTACAGTGTCCCACAGGTTTTGGGTTGTTGTGTTTTCATTTTCATTCGTTTCTATGCAGATTTTGATTTCTTTTTTGATTTCTTCTGTGATTTGTTGGTTATTCAGGAGTGTGTTGTTCAGCCTCCATATGTTGGAATTTTTAATAGTTTTTCTCCTGTTATTGAGATCTAATCTTACTGCATTGTGGTCAGAAAAGATGCTTGGAATGATTTCAATTTTTCTGAACTTACCAAGGCTAGATTTATGGCTCAGGATGTGATCTATCCTGGAGAAGGTTCCATGTGGCTTGAGAAAAAGGTGAAATTCATTGTTTTGGGATGAAATGTCCTGCTGCTGCTGCTGCTACTGCTGCTAAGTCGCTTCAGTCGTGTCCGACTCTGTGCAACCCCATAGACGGCAGCCCACCAGGCTCCCCCGTCCCTGGGATTCTCCAGGCAAGATCACTGGAGTGGGTTGCCATTTCCTTCTTCAATGCATGAAATTGAAAAGTGAAAGTGAAGTCGCTCAGTCATGTCCAACTCCTAGCAACCCAATGGACTGCAGGCTACCAGGCTCCTCCATCCATGGGATTTTCTAGGCAAGAGTACTGGAGTGTGGTGCCATTGCCTTCTCCGGAAATGTCCTGTAGATATCAGTTAGGTCTAACTGGTCTATTGTATCATTTAAAGTTTGTGTTTTCTTGTTAATTTTCTGTTTAGTTGATCTTTCCATCGGTGTGAGTGGGGTATTAAATTCTCCCACTATTATTGTGTTATTGTTGATTTCTCCTTTCATACTTATTAGTATTTGTCTTACACATTGTGGTGCTCCTATGTTGGGTGCATATATATTTATAATTGTTATATCTTCTTCTTGGATTGATCCTTTGATCATTATGTAGTGACCTTCTTTGTCTCTTTTCACAGCCTTTGTTTTAAAGTCTATTTTATCTGATATGAGTATTGCTACTCCTGCTTTCTTTTGGTCCCTATTTGCATGGTAAATCCTTTCCAGCCCTTCACTTTCAGTCTGTATGTGTCCCCTGTTTTAAGATGGGTCTCTTGTAGACAACATATGTAGGGGTCTTGTTTTTGTATCCATTTGGCCAGTCTCTGTCTTTTGGTTGGGGCATTGAACCCATTTACATTTAAGGTAATTATTGATAAGTATGATCCCGTTGCCATTTACTTTATTGTTTGGGGTTCGAATTTATATACCCTTTTTGTGTTTCCTGTCTAGAGAATGTCCTTTAGTATTTGTTGGAGAGGTGGTTTGGTGGTGCTGAATTCTCTCAGCTTTTGCTTGTCTGTGAAGGTTTTGATTTCTCCTTCATATGTGAATGATATCCTTGCTGGGTACAATAATCTGGGCTGTAGGTTCTTTTCTTTCATCACTTTAAGTATGTCTTGCCAGTCCCTCCTGGCTTGGAGAGTTTCTATTGAAAGATCAGCTGTTATCCTTATGGGAATTCCCTTGTGTGTTACTTGTTGTTTTTCCCTTGCTGCTTTTAATATTTGTTCTTTGTGTTTGATCTTTGTTAATTTGATTAATATGTGTCTTGGGGTGTTTTGCCTTGGGTTTATCCTGTTTGGGACTCTCTGGGTTTTTTGGACTTGAGTGATTATTTCCTTCCCCATTTTAGGGAAGTTTTCAACTATTATCTCCTCTAGTATTTTCTCATGGTCTTTCTTTTTGTCTTCTTCTTCTGGGACTCCTATGATTCGAATGTTGTAACGTTTAATATTGTCCTGGAGGTCTCTGAGATTATCCTCATTTCTTTTAATTCTTTTTTCTCCTCTGATTCATTTGTTTCTACCATTCTATCTTCTAATTCACTAATTGTATCTTCTGCCTCTGTTATTCTACTATTTTTTGCCTCCAGAGGGTTTTGGATCTCATTTATTGCATTATTCATTGTATATTGACTCTTTTTTATTTCTTCTAGGTCCTTGTTAAACCTTTCTTGCATCTTCTCAATGCTTTTCTCCAGGCTATTTATCTGTGATTCCATTTTGATTTCCAGATTTTGGATTAATTTCACTATCATTATTTCGAATTATTTATCAGGTAGATTCGCTATTTCTTCCTCTTTTGTTTGGTTTGGTGGGCATTTATCCTGTTCCTTTACCTGCTAGGTAGTCTTCTGTCTCTTCATCTTGTTTAAATTGCTGAGTTTGGGTGTCCTTATTGTATTCTGGCAGTTTGCGGAGTTCTCTTTATTGTGGTGTTTCCTCACTGTGTGTGGGTTTACAGGTGGCTTGTCAAGGTTTCTTGGTTATGGAGGCTTGTGTCGGTGTTCTGGTGGATGGAGCTGGACTTCTTCTCTCTGGAGTGCAATGGAGTGTCTAGTAATGAGTTATGAGATGTCTATGATTTTGGGGTGACTTTGGGTAGCCTGTATATTGGAGCTCAGGGCTATGTTCCTGTGTTTCTGGAGAATTTGCTTGGTATGTCTTGCCGTGGAACGTTTTGGCCCTTGTGTGATGCTTGGTTTCAGTGTAGGTATGGAGGCATTTGATGAGCTCCTGTCAATTAATGTTCCATGGGATCAGGGTTTGGACTTAAGCCTCCTGGTTCCAGTTATCGGTCTTATTTTTACAGTAGTCTCAAAACTTCTTCTATACTGCACTCCACAACTGGACCGCTCAGAGATGTTCACGGAGTTATATAGAGAAGAGAAGAGGGAGGAAGGAGATAGAGGTGGTCAGGAGGATAAAAGGAGGGGATGAAAAGGAGAGAGACAGATCCAGTCAGTAATCAGTTCCCTAAGTGTTTTCCTTTATTTGGAACACTCAGAAATTCACAGAGTTGGATAGAGTAGAGAGGGGTTAGGGAGGAGACACAGGCGAACTGGTGGAGAAAAAGGAGAATCCGGAGGAGGAGAGAACAGCCAAGCCAGTAATCTCACTCCCTAGTAAAAAGTGGGTACTGAAGATTAGGTTCTTAAAGGTACAGAATTGGTAGCATATACCTAAAAGCAAAAATTAAAAATCTAGAGTAGAGTTTGGAGTTTCAAAAAAACAGTGTTAAAGAAAAGAAGAAGGAAAAGAAAGAGAGAAAAATAAAAAAGAGATAAAAAAGGAAAAAAAAAGAGTCACAAAAGTTATAAAGAAAATATAGGTACAAAATGATAACCAATATTAAAAAGCAAAAGTTAAAAATCTCGAGTAGAGTTTGCAGTTTCATAAATACAATGTTAAAGAAAAGAAGAAGAAAAGGAAAGATAGAAAAGAAAGAAAAAAAGAAAATAAAAACAAAACCAAAAACAAAGTCACAAAAATTATAAAGAAGATATAGGCACAAATTGATTATATATACCAGAAAGCATAAATTAAAGATCTAGATTGGAGTTTGGAATTTCAGGAATACAATGTCAAAGAAAATATGAAGAGATAGAAAGAGGGAGGAAAAATAAAGTCACAAAAATTATTTTTAAAAAAAAAGGTACAAAATTGATAACAATTACCAATAAGCTAAACTTATGAATCTAGAGCACAGTTTGGAGTTTCAAAAATACAATGTTGAAGAAAAAAAAGGGGGGTCGCAAAAGTTATAAAAAATATAAATATGAAGTTTAGTGGTTTTTTTGTTCTTTAAAAAGAAGGGTCTTTTATTTGTTTATTTATTTTTATTTATTTATTTTTCTACAAAGTAATAGTAGGTTCTAAAAGTCAAAATTAAAGGAGTACTAGAGGATAAAAAAATTAAAAAATTTTTTTTTCTTCCTTTAAAAAAAAAAAAAAAAAAAAAAATGATGGTAAAAATAGTAAAAATATATGTAAGACTTTCTCTGTTATTGTTGTGGGTATTGTGGGTTCAGTTCATTTTCGGCTAATTCCTTGTTCCGGCTTGAATTTCTCAAGATCTATAGGCCCCTTTCTATGTAGTTGGTACTAACCACGGGGTTTTAGTTTATTGCCTGTCGCTTCCACAGCGGTTCCCTCTGTTACAGCTTCTTCTGTTTGCTGGTCTCTTCAGTGTCTGATTTCCGCCCTGATACAAAGGGGGCGGTGGTGGACACCTTTTTTTTTTTTTTTTTCTTTAGGCTCACTTGTTCATTCACGCTGTGGGGAGGGAGGGACGCTGCAAATAAATAACACTGGCGTGTGCACGCAGTGGATCAACCACACTGGGCCTGCCCCCGCTCACGGTGTGTGTAGCCTCCCTGCCCACTCTGCTCAGGCTCTCTGTTTCCCCACTGGAACCCTCCGCGACCGGCCCTGGGCTGTTTGGCCCTCCCAGGTCTAAGCCGCTCAAGTTCAGGCACCTCGGGAAGTCCTCAGAGGCCCAGGCTCGGTTGGGCCTGCGTTTTGTGCCCTTCGCAGATTCCAGCTGCGCAGGTAATGAGGTGTTTAGCAATCGCGGCTTCTGTGACTTATCGCCTCCCCACCACTCGGTTTTCTAGGTGTACATCTGGTGCACTTTCTTAAGCGGATGTTGGCTGACCAGAGCCCAAGAAGTCTTAGTTAGCATAGAAGCCTGCTTACAGTTTTGTGGATAATGTCTCTCCGGGGCTGCGATTTCCTCCCTCCGGCTCTGGCTGCCTGTCACCGGAGGGGAACGGTCTGCAGCCGGCTATCTCTGTACAGTCCTTTGTTGTGTGCGTGGGCCTGGCGGTGTCTTAGGTTAGGGCTGGCTTTTCGTGTAGTAGGTATCCCACATTATTTTGCTGGTTTGCTAGCCCAAATTATTTTGCTCAGGTAGCGCTCGGGCTATTCAGGCCAGTCCTTCCTCTAGCGATGCAGCCCGCTATGCAGCCCGCTCTGCACCTCCCTGCCTGTCCCCCACTTGCTAATAGTGGATGCAGGCGTTTGCGCTGCTTCTCCGCTGGGGAAATTATCGTAGGGCTTGTAGTCTGTGGGTTTTAATTATCTATTTATTTTCCTCTCTGTTATGTTGCCCTCCGTGCTTCCCAGGCTCAGCACAGACTCGGCAGTGAGAATGTTTCCTGGTGTTTGGAAACTTCTCTCTTTTTAAGACTCCCTTCCCCGGACAGAGGTCCGTCGCTCCCTCTTTGTCTCTTTTTTGTGTTTTATATTTTTTCCTACCTCCTTTAGAAGGCAATGAGTTGCTTTTCTGGGTGTCTGATGTCCTCTGCCGGCTTTCAGAAGTTGTTTTGTGGAATTTACTCGGCGTTTAAATGTTCTTTTGATGAATTTGTGGAGGAGAAAGTCTTCTCCCCGTCCTATTCCTCCGCCATCTTAGCTCCTCCCCCCTAGGTATGGTTCTTTTTAATGTCCCCTTTGTCATTCCTTCTCACTTTTTTTTTTAACTTCTCACTTTTTGTCTTCATAATTTTCATCTAAACTTATCAGTGTTGTTAGTCTTTTCAAGGAGACAAATGGTCGATTTTATTATATAATTTTTCTTCATTTCAATGTTTTCTGCATTTACTTACATTTTGGGATGATTACTGAGATTGTTGGTCTATTCTTTGTATGATTTCAATCTTTTGGATTTTCTTTGAGAAGTTCAAAGTCAAATTCCTAAACCAGGGTGAGCCCCTAGTTATGACTGGTCAACTGCATAATGTTCAGCATGGATAAGTCAGAGGAATTGATCCTTCTTTATAATGCTCTAATTATAATTACTCAGTATGCATAAAAGTAGCATGCAGTTTACTTGTGTTTTAAATAGTACTTTTTGAGAACATCTAATTCATTCATCTGTTATCCTACAAGAATTCAGAATGGCTCCTCCCAAGTTTTCTACAGAGATATCTTCTTTTATTAAGCTGAACCAGCTAAGAACACAGACCCAATTTTGTTTACAATTATACATTCTTCAGGTTAAGTTAGGAATGTAGGCAGCTCCTGCTACACAAGAGCCACACAGCACTGAATGAGAGAAATAAACAAAAGTTATTATTTTTTCACATCTTAAGATTATATGGTTATATTTATCTTCTGTGCCAATGCCTGAAAATTTCATCTTATGAAATAACAAAATACAATTTTAATAACATGATAATATTCAGTGTTGATAAGAGTGTTGTTAAATCCTCTCTTTGTAAAAATATTTATTTATTTTATTTGTTTGGCTGCTCTGGGTCTTATTGTGGCATGCAAGATCTTCAATCTTAGTTGCAGCAGCTGAGATCTAGTTCACTGACCAGGGGTTGAACCTGGGCCCCCTGCATTGGGGGCATGGAGTCTCAGCCACTGGACCACCAGGAAAATCCCACCCTCATACATTTCTGGAAGGATGGATGGGAGTATAAATTGGAATAAAACTTCTGGAAACAATTTGTAAAAATGCATCAAAAGAAATAAGAAAATTGATTAATCTTTTATTCAATAAATTCACTGCTAAGTAATCTAGCCTTTAATGAAAGGATTAACATTTCAGGGTGTCTGCAAATGTCAAATAACTATATAGAACAGTAAAAACTAACATCATACACAACTATACTTTCAAAAAAATTTTTTAAATTTAGATCACAGTGGAAAAAATACTAAATTACTTTATCATAGTGAAAAAGTAGAAATAACCTAAATTTCTGACAAAATAAAAATGACTGAGCCAATTATAATACATCCAAAAATTTCATATTATGAAGCCATTGTTGATAACTATGTATCATTTAAGGAAAATGCAGATGATAAGTAATATAAAGGTAAACACACAACTTACAAAGATCACATGCTTACTCTGATTATAACTATATAAACATGTGTATATGGATAGAATACCAGAAAAGAATGTATCAGAAAAATAGTTTTTTATCAGTATTATAGGGTGATTTGATTTAGGTCATACCTGAATGGTCTAGTAGTTTTCCCTACTTTCTTCAATTTCAGTCTGAATTTGGCAATAAGGAGTTCATGGTCTGAGCCACAGTCAGCTCCCGGTCTTGTTTTTGCTGATTGTATAGAGCTTCTCCATCTTTGGCTGCAAAGAATATAATCGATCTGATTTCGGTGTTGACCATCTGGTGATGTCCATGTATAGAGTCTTCTCTTGTGTTGTTGGAAGAGGGTATTTGCTATGACCAGTGCATTTTCTTGGCAAAACTCTGTTAGTCTTTGCCCTGCTTCATTCCGTGTTCCAAGGCCAAATTTGCCTGTTACTCCAGGTGTTTCTTGATTTCCTACTTTTGCATTCCAGTCCCCTATAATGAAAAGGACATCTTTTTTGGGTGTTAGTTCTAAAAGGTCTTGTAGGTCTTCATAGAACCGTTCAACTTCAGCTTCTTCGGCGTTACTGGTTGGGGCATAGATTTGGATTACTGTGACATTGAATGGTTTGCCTTGGAAACGAACAGAGATCATTCTGTCATTTTTGAGATTGCATCCAAGTACTGCATTTCGGACTCTTTTGTTGACCATGATGGCCACTCCATTTCTTCTGAGGGATTCCTGCCCACAGTAGTAGATATAATGGTCATCTGAGTTAAATTCACCCATTCCAGTCCATTTTAGTTCGCTAATTCCTAGAATGTCAACATTCACTCTTGCCATCTCTTGTTTGACCACTTCCAATTTGCCTTGATTCATGGACCTGACATTCCAGGTTCCTATGCAGTATTGCTCTTTACAGCCTCGGACTTTGCTTCTATCACCAGACACATCCACAGCTGGGTATTCTTTTTGTTTTGGCTCCATCCCTTCATTCTTTCTGGAGTTATTTCTCCACTGATCTCCAGTAGCATATTGGGCCTCTACTGACCTGGGGAGTTTCTCTTTCAGTATCCTATCATTTTGTCTTTTCATACTGTTCATGGGGTTCTCAAGGCAAGAATACTGAAGTGGTTTGCCATTCCCTTCTCCAGCGGACCACACCCTGTCATCTCTCTCCACCATGACCCTATGGAAAATTCTGAAAGAGATGGGAATACCAGACCACCTGATCTGCCTCTTAAGAAATCTGTATGCAGGTCAGGAAGCAACAGTTAGAACTGGTCATGGATCAACAGACTGGTTCCAAATAGGAAAAGGAGTACGTCAAGGCTGCATATTGTCACCATGTTTATTTAACTTACATGCAGAGTACATCATGAGGAATGCTGGACTGGAAGAAACACAAGTTGGAATCAAGATTGCTGGGAGAAATATCAATAACCTCAGATATGCAGATGACACGACTCTTATGGCAGAAAGTGAAGAGGGGCTAAAAAGCCTCTTGATGAAAGTGAAAGTGGAGAGTGAAAAGGTTGGCTTAAAGCTCAACATTCAGAAAACGAAGATCATGGCATCTGGTCCCATCACTACGTGGGAAATAGATGGGGAAACAGTGGAAACAGTGTCAGACTTTGTTTTCCTGGGCTCCAAAATCACTGCAGATGGTGACTGCAGCCATGAAATTAAAAGACGCTTACTCCTTGGAAGGAAAGTTATGACCAACCTAGATAGCATATTCAAAAGCAGAGACATTACTTTACCAACAAAGGTTCGCCTAGTCAAGGCTATGGTCTTTCCTGTGGTCATGTATGGATGTGAGAGCTGGACTGTGAAGAAGGCTGAGCGCCGAAGAATTGATGCTTTTGAACTGTGGTGTTGGAGAAGACTCTTGAGAGTCCCTTGGACTGCAAGGAGATCCAACCAGTCCATTCTGAAGGAGATCAATCCTGGAATTTCTTTAGAAGGAATGATGCTAAAGCTGAAACTCCAGTATTTTGGCCACCTCATGCAAAGAGTTGACTCATTGGAGAAGACTCTGATGCTGGGAGGGATTGAGGGCAGGAGGAGAAGGGGACGACAGAGGATGAGATGGCTGGATGGCATCACTGACTCGATGGGTATGGGTCTGAGTGACCTCCGGGAGCTGGTGATGGACAGGGAGGCCTGGCGTGCTGCGGTTCATGGGGTCGCAAAGAGTCGGACGACTGAGCGACTGATCTGATCTGATCTGATCTGATAGGGTGATTGCTTTCCTTTTTTTTTAATTTGATTTTTTTTTTTTACTTTTTTAATATAAATTTATTTATTTTAATTGGAGGCTCATTACTTTACAATATTGTATTGGTTTTGCCATACATCAGCATGAATCTGCCACAGGTGTACACATGTTCCCCCTCCTGAACCCCCTCCCCCACCTCCCTCTCCATATCATCCCTCTGGGTCATCCCAGTGCAGCAGCCCCTAGCATCCTGTATCATGCATTGAACCTGGACTGGCTATTCATTTCACATATGATATTATACATGTTTCAATGCCTTTCTCCCAAATCATCCCACCCTTGCCCTCTCCCACAGAATCCAAAAGCCTGTTCTATACATCTGTGTCTCTTTTGTTGTCTCGCATACAGAGTTATCATTACCATCTTTCTAAATTCCATATATATGCATTAATATACTGTATTGGTGTTTTTCTTTCTGACTTACTTCACTAAGTATAATATTCTCCAGTTTCATCCACCTCATTAGAACTGATTCAAATGTATTCTTTTTAATGGCTGAGTAATATTCCATTGTGTATATGTACCACAGCTTTCTTATCCATTCATCTGCTGATGGACATCTAGGTTGCTTCCATGTCCTTGCTATTGTAAACAGTGCTGCAATGAATATTGGGGTACACTTGTCTCTTTCAATTCTGGTTTCCTTGGTGTATATGCCCAGCAGTGTGATTGCTGGGTTGTATGGCAGTTCTATTTCCAGGTTTTTAAGGAATCTCCACACTGTTCTCCATAGTGGCTGTACTAGTTTGCATTCCCGCCAACAGTGGAAGAGGGTTCCCTTTTCTCCACACCCTCTGCAGCATTTATTGCTTGTATACTTTTGGATAGCAGCCATTCTGACTGGCATGAAATGGTACCTCATTGTGGTTTTGATTTGCATTTCTCTGATAATGAGTGATGTTGAGCATCTTTTCATGTGTTTGTTAGCCATCTGTATGTCTTCTTTGGAGAAATGTCTGTTTAATTCTTTAGCCCATTTTTTGATTGGTTCGTTTATATTTCAAGTCATTATAAATATTTTACAATGAAAACACACACAAGTTTTCAAAGAAAAGATAAAAGCAAATATTTAGAATGATTTGTAAGTAACAGTTTTACAAATAGAACCTAAAATATTACATAAAGAGTTTATTAAATATGTATATTCTAAAATCCTACAGAATTAAAAATAGTATAGTACCTGTGGGATTTTCACTGAAAGCATTAACACTTGCTCTATGTATCATTCTACTACCGTGCTCTTCCTTTGGAAAAATGTCTGCCTGGGATGAGAATCAAACAGATACAAAGTAAATTCCACCTGAGGTTTCAATTAAGACTTTAAAAATAAGAATCAGTTTCTATTCAAAATTTGTAAGTTGAAACAAACTACCAGAAAAACATCTATTTCTGCTTTATTGACTATGCCAAAGCCTTTGACTGTGTAGATCACAATAAACTGTGGAAAATTCTGAAAGAGATGGGAATACCAGACCACCTGATCTGCCTCTGGAGAAATCTGTATGCAGGTCAGGAAGCAACAGTTAGAACTGGTCATGGAACAACAGACTGGTTCCAAATAGGAAAAGGAGTACATCAAGGCTGTATATTGTCAGCCTGTTTATTTAACCTCTATGCAGAGTACATCATGAGAAATGCTGGACTGGAAGAAACACAAGTTGGAATCAAGATTGCCGGGAGAAATATCAATAACCTCAGATATGCACATGACACCACTCTTATGGCAGAAAGTGAAGAGGGGCTAAAAAGCCTCTTGATGAAAGTGAAAGTGGAGAGTGAAAAGGTTGGCTTAAAGCTCAACATTCAGAAAACGAAGGTCATGGCATCTGGTCCCATCACTTCATGGGAAATAGATGGGGAAACAGTGGAAACAGTGTCAGACTTTCTTTTCCTGGGCTCCAAAATCACTGCAGATGGTGACTGCAGCCATGAAATTAAAAGACACTTACTCCTTGGAAGGAAAGTTATGACCAACCTAGATAGCATATTCAAAAACAGAGACATTACTTTGCCAACAAAGGGTCGCCTAGTCAAGGCTATGGTCTTTCCTGTGGTCATGTATGGATGTGAGAGCTGGACTGTGAAGAAGGCTGAGCGCCGAAGAATTGATGCTTTTGAACTGTGGTGTTGGAGAAGACTCTTGAGAGTCCCTTGGACTGCAAGGAGGTCCAACCAGTCCATTCTGAAGGAGATCAGCCCTGGGATTTCTTTGGAAGGAATGATGCTAAAGCTGAAACTCCAGTATTTTGGCCACCTCATGCGAAGAGTTGACTCATTGGAGAAGACTCTGATGCTGGGAGGGATTGGGGGCAGGAGGAGAAGGGGACGACAGAGGATGAGATGTCTGGATGGCATCACTGACTCGATGGATGTGAGTCTGAGTGACCTCCGGGAGCTGGTGATGGACAGGGAGGCCTGGCGTGCTGCAGTTCATGGGGTCATAAGGAGTCGGACATGACTGAGCAACTGATCTGATCTGATCTGATACACACATACACACACACACACACACACACACACACACACACACACACACACACAATGGAATGCTACTCAGTCATAAAAATAATGACATTTTTCCATTTGCAGCAACATGGATAGGCCTGGAGTGCATCATGCATAGGGAAACAAGCCAGACAGAGAAATACTGTATGATATCACTTATATGTGGAAACTAAAAAATACAACAAACAAAAAAGAATCAGACTCATAGATACAGAGAACAAGCTAGTGGTTACCATTAAGGAGAAGGGATGTGGGAGGGGCATTATAGGAGTAGGGGAGTAAGAGGCACAAAGTGTTAGGTATAAAATAAACTACAATGATATATAGTGCAACATGGGGAATATAGCCAATATTTTATGATAACTCTACATGGAGTTTAGGGCTTCCATGTATAGTAGTGCTAGTGGTAAAGAACCCACCTGCCAGTGCAGGAAACATGAGAGACTTGGTTTGATCCCTGGATCAGGAAGATCTCCTGGAGGAGGGCAGAGTGACCCACTCCAGTATTCTTGCCTGGAGAATCTCATAGACAGGGGAGCCTGGCCACAGAGTCGAAAAGAGTTGGACACAACTGAAGTGACCTAAAATGCACGCACACATGCATGGAGTTTAATCTTCAAAGCATGTGTATCACTATATGCTGCACCTGTAACTTATATAATAGTGTACATCAACTATACCTAAATTTTAATGGTCACCTCCAAAATAATTTTAGAATAAAAATGTACAGATACACATTTTTAAACAACTGTGATGAAAACTTCTAGTAAAATAAGAATAAATGGAAGCATCCTTAATAAAATTCATCTGCACAAACTAACATATTTATATATTTATTTCATATACTTACATAAATATTAATAATACATATATATTTATTTCTCTCAAATATAGAAACATTCTATTAAAATCTAGGAATCTAAGATAGGAACACTATTGACTTTAGTAGTTAATATTGTCTTGGTATGTTAGGAAATACAATAAAACAGAAAAAAGAAATAGCATCAAATATTACAAAGTGAAGGAATTTTTATCTCTATCTACAGGTAACATAATGGTCTACCTAGAAACTTCAAAAAAATCAACTGAGAATTTTAGACCAAATAAATAAATCTGTAAAAATTGAGAAAGAGATCTTTTTCTTGTATACAAGCAAAGTTCATTTTCAAAATGCCATGAGAATGATCCCATTAAATAAAAAGTTTTAAAATAGCTCAGAATAAACTTAAAAAAAAAAAAATCCAACACCTTTCTGGAGTCAACTCTAGAATTTTATGAAAGACATAAAATATGTCATGAATAGAGAAGTATGTTATATTCTGGATAGGAAGACTTGACTTTAAAAATTGACTCCAAAGTTCATCTGAGAGAAGAAATATCAAATAGCCTAATATTGCAGAGAAAAGGAGGAAGAGAAGGTGAAGGAAGAGGAAGGAAGGGAATCAAACCCATGTCTCTTGCATCTCCTGTATTGTCAGGCAGATTTTCACCACTGAGCCACCTGGGAATCCACTTCTTTAGACAGGGCTGTGTATTTGTAGTGTTTTGAGGGACAGTTTTATACTATCTAGTAAAATGTATTATCTTTCCTTTTTAATTACTTTTATTTTTCATGGGGATATGATATCCATGCTAAAGCATGTAAATTGTACTTTATTAATTATACAATTTGGAGATTTTTTACACATGTAAAATATCATGTAACTATCACCAGGATTAAGATATGGTAACTGCTATCATTGCAGTTAGTTTTGCCTATTCTTGAGTTTCATGTAAAGGAAATCATACAGTTAGTTTTCTTTTGCATCTGGGTTCTTTCAACAACACATCTGTGAATTCACTCACATAGGTAAGGTTCTATTGGTAAACATTTAGATTATTTTCAGTTTGGGCCTATTAGGAGTAAAGCTATTGTAAACATTCCTGCACATGTCCTTTGGTGAGCATATATGTTCATCTATCTTGGGATTACTGAGCCACAGAATGTCTTTAGCTTTAATAGATATTCCCAAACAGTCTTCTAAAGTACTGTATTAATTTATACTCCCACAAACTATGTATGTGAGTTCCAGTTGTACCATATCCTTTCTAACACTAGTTAATCAGCCTTTATAATTTTAGGCATTTTCATGGGGACTTGAGGGTATCTCCTTGTGGCTTTAATTTTCAATTCCTAGATGAATAATAATATTAAGCACTTTGTTTTCAAATATATATTTGGTCATGTATATACCCCCTTTTGTGAAGCAATGATTTCTAACAAAATTTGAAATGCACATACACCTTAACTTAGCACTTCCACTTCTGGGAATTATTCCACAAAAATAGTCAACTTATTTCTGCAAGAAATATGTATGTTGGAACATTGCTTATAATACCAAAAAACTGAAAACAATCCACATGTTTTGTTTAGGGAAATGTGAGAAACTAGACAGCTATCTGTATAATGAAGCAAATCCATGAAAAACAGAGTTTGAACACTTTTCTTGCCCTAGGGGATATACAGAGCACAGCCAGAGATTTTTCATACTTTTTGAGACCTACACTTTCTATATATATGACAATCTCCAAAAACAGATAATACTTTTCCTATCAATCTCAGTGATTTTTTTTAACAACCTGGCCATGACAGACCTTCCAGCCTCATCGCCCATCATTTTCCCTTGCTCTCTCTAATCCAGGTACAATGGACTACTCTCAGGTTGTCAAATATTCTTGTTCTCTTATACCTACAGATCTGTCCACATGCATTTTCATTTATTTGTAAAGCTCATCTCTACTCTGTACATCTTGTTCTTATCTCCAGCCAGTTAACTCCTATCCATTCTTCAATTTTAGCTAAAGTATCACTTCTTCAGGAAGGACATCTCTGATTCCTCAACTAAGGTAGATATCCTAGTACATGATTTCATAGCTGATTTAACTGAAATATCTAACATATTTATAATTAATTAACCTATGTCTTTCCTACCAAAATATAGGCTTCAAACATGCTTACTTTATTCATCATTATATCCCCAGCCTATACAATGCCTATACCAAATCAAGTGCTCAGAAAATATTTGTGGAACTGAATGAAACTGATTGCAGAATTCCATATAGGTGAAATGTTACCACATTATCATTAGCTAGTTCAATGATACCATTAAAAAAAAAAAGCCCAGGTTAGAGAAATTAATCACCTTAAGTAATTTAATAACTAGGAATTAGCATAGCTAAGAGATAATATCATCAATGTTCCAGAAATCAACCTCCTGCCATGAGTGAAGATCATCAACATTGTCCAATGATAATAAATGCTATGAATCCATAAAGAAACCAAAAGACTAATAATTCATCATGTTATCATTTATATAGCTCAAGAATGCTCCTCCACTATCAATGAGGTACACAATTGCAAGGTGATTCTTGATTGCAAATCTTGTGTTCAGAGTTGTTTTTTTAACAATTGGGTATAGTGACACACTTTGACACTTTACACTGTTGCATTCTTAGCTACTAACATATACCAGACTCCATATATCTTTCCAGTTTCTAATTAATTGGATCTTAAAACAAAAAAGTGTTGGTGTTCACAAATGCTGTCATCTATTCTATGTTGACGTTTTCTCCCTCAAAGTTGGCTCATTCATTAACATCTGTTGCAGAAAATCTTCTGGGCTAACGATTTTTCAAGCAGCCTGAATCAGTTCCTTCTAGTCCACTCTTTGGTTTTAAGTTATGCATATTTTTACACTATACTATTAAAAAAGAGAGAGATTACTTGCTGAGTGTGTGGTAGATGTGGGATAAACATTGACTAGAAATTTGCCTTATCCACTTATCCACACTCTTTTGCAAAGCAACTATGAAGTCTCTCCCATTGAGGTGGAGTGTCTCTCCACCCTCTAAATCTGGTCTTGGTCCTGTGACTTCTATGTGACAATGGGACTTTAGTCAACATGGTACAACTAGAGGCCTGAAAAGTGCTTGGGTTTGGAGGCTTGCTGTCTCTTGCTGCTTTTAAGAACCCTATTGCCACAACCATGTGAATAAGCTGGGCAACATTCATTGCCCTGATCATATGCTGTGTGCTGTGCTTAGTTGCTCAGTTGTGTCTGCTTTGCAACCCATGGACTGTAGCCCACCAGGCTCCTCTGTACATGTGGATTCTCCAGGTAAGAATACTGGAATGGGTTGCCATTCCCTCCTCCAGGGGATCTTCCCAACCGAGGGTTCAAACTCAGGTCTCCTGAATTGCAGGCAGGGGCTTTACTTTCTGAGCCACCAGGGATGCCAACTGCCAAACAAGTGAGCCTACATATGATTGCTAGCTGAAAACACACGTGTAAGGGAGACCAGACTGTCAAAAACAGAAGAGTAAGCAAATAAACAATTGTTGATTTAAGCCACCAAGTTTGGGATGATTTAGTACACAATAGAAACTAACCGATATAGGATGACAAGAAAAAAAGAAACAAACAGACCCAGCTGCATGTAACCTTATTTTCCCAGTCCTGGCCCTGGAGTGGAAATGTCCATGGACCTGAGGGTTAGATCATACCCATCACTTACTCAATGGACATGAATTTGAGCAAACTCCAGGAGATAGTGAAGGACAGTAAGCCAGGGGTTGCAAAGAGTAGGACACAACTTAGCAATTGAACAACAAGAGGCCTGGCACTTTCTCTACTAAGATGGTATTTAAATCTGAATTCTAATCATCCTCAGAGAGTTACTCATTTTTTCTGAATGTCTCCCATGTGTACTTGAAGTAAACATGCTAATAAACTTCTGCTTGTTTTCCTCGTATTAATTTGTCTTTTGTTACAGGAGTCTCAACCAAGAATTCAGAAAGGTAGAGGGAAAATTATTTTTCCTCCCCTACTCTGACCAAAGAAACAAAATGTGGCAACACTTCATTAAAAAATGGGGCTTCCCTGGTGGCTCAGTGATAAAGGATCTGCCTGCAATGCAGAAGACACAGGTTCTATCTCTGGGTCAGGAAGATCCCCTGGAGAAGGGCATGGCAACCCACTCCATTATTCTTGCCTCAAGAATCCCACGGAGAGTGGAGCCCGGTGGGCTACAGTCCATGGCGTCGCAGAGTTGAACACGACTTAGCAACTAAACAACACAACAACTAAAAGATACTTCTGACTGGCATGTATTGGCTAGAGGAATAAGCCTAACTCTAAATCAGACTTTATTTCAAGTCAAATATATTTTGTTAGGTAAATCCTTAATATGTCAGCATACTCTTTGCTTCTGTTTTAAGCAGAGAAGATCCACACTAATATTGAACAGTAAAATTTATTATGCATGCTTTAAGTTTTTCTTCCTTATCCCCAGCACTCTTTCTGAGAATGGTTCCCACCAGCATCTCCTCTCCCCCATAGCACTGTTCCCTATTATCTTTACTCTTACCATAACACTTCAATATACTTTGGTGGGTGGGGGTAAGAAGTAATTCATTCTTGATATCATATCCCTCAGCACTTAGCACAATGACATGATAGGCATGCAATACTGCAATACATCTTTATTGACTAGAAATAAATCTACAAACAATAAACAGCACAGGCCTGGACAAGTAGCCAGTGTTCAAAATTAATGGTTTGTAAATTGCTATTTCTTGAAACTGTAGGTCATTTCACCATGAAATTAATTGCCACATGGTTGACTAACTGCAGTTATTTCTTTTTAATTTTTATTGGAATATAGTTGATTTCTATTGGAGTATATTTGATAGTATTGTGTTAGTTTCTGCTCTACAGCAAAGTGAATCAGTTATATGTGTGTGTGTGTTTGTGTGTGTGTGTGTGTGTGTGTCTGTGTGTCTGTGTATATATATGCACTCTTTTTTAGATTCTTTTCCCACATAGGTCATTATAGAGTACTGAGCAGTAGGCTGCTTTAAATTACATATTTTATATATAGTAGTGTGCATATGTCAATCCCAATCTCCCAATTTATTCCCCACCTTCAGTTACTTCTCTTTTTTAATTTTATTTTATTTAACTTTACAATATTGTATTGGTTTTGCCATATATCAAAATGAATCTGCCACAGGTATACATTTCTAAGACTTAGTTCTTAATTCCCCTTTCCTCCTTCCCTTGCTGCTTGGTTCAGGAATGGGTATGTGTCCCAAACTGGAGACAACCAGTACAGAATGTCCCCATGGTCACTGTAATAGGACATGACAACTTTTTGTGTGCATATGCTAAGTCATTTCAGTTGTGTCTGACTTTTTGTGACCCTATGGACCATAGTCCACCAGGTTCCTCTGTCCACGGAATTCTTCAGGCAAGAATACTGGAGTGGGCTGCCATGCCCTTCTCCAGGGGATCTTCCCACCCCAGGGATCAAACCCACATCTCTTATGTCTCCTACATTGGCAGGTGGGTTCTTTACACTAGTGCCACCTGGGAAGCCCAAGACAAGTTAATCAGAGCAAAACTCAGGACTCTTATAGAAAAAACCTCTCTCTCTGTCCCTGATGTGAACAAAGAGGCATGTAGCCCTTGCTGTGGAATGCAGCAATCAAGCAAGCATGAAGGAAAACAGTTTGAGGCTATTGAAGATGAGGGCCAAGATAATTAAAAAGAAATATAACTAGGTCCCTGGTCAAACTGTGTCTGATGTCTACATTACTAGTGGAATTTTTAGTTTTGCTACCTAATATATTTCCTTTATCATTAAAGCCACATTGACTTATATTTTCCATTAGTTGCAACCAGAATGATCCTAAATAATACAAACTCTAAAAGGATTACTTCAAAATAAAAATATCTGGCTTTGGCCTTTCTTCTGAAATATTGCAGATATTGCAAATATCTTAAGCTTCAACTCCATGATAAAGAATTCTTAGATAACTCCAGGAGAGGGTATTATCTCTCCCCAATGATTCAGAGTGTCTTTTGTTTGTGACTTTCATTTGTTGTACACTGTTCTATAACATCTACCATATTGTTATACTGTATGACTGTTTTCTCTCATTATTTTACTATATTGTAATCTCAATGACATTGTAATTTCATTGGGCTCATGACCATCTTTGTATCTTGTACAACATTTTGCAGTCAGTGGGCTGCTAATTAAATTCAACTAAAGGTTAATACAAACCTTTCAATTTTCTTTAGCAGTAGGAAAGACATAGCTATGGTGTTGAAGAAAAATGTCAAAACCAACCTATTGAGAATGTATATCTGACAATAGAACTTGAAAACATTTTAAATGCCTATACTAAAGACTTTACCCAATGCCACATTTGGCATGGAACACTTTTGATGTTATAACAGAGTACTAAAGGTTTACTGCATACTAAATTTTACAGAACACGGAATATTACTGTACCAGACATTTTCTCCTTGCCTCGGTGACTTTGGGTTTCCCTGTTGGCTCAGCTGGTAAAGAATCTGCCTTCAGTGTGGGAGACTTGGGTTCAACCCCTGGGTTAGGAAGATCTTCTGGAGAAGGGAATGGCTACCCATTCCAGTATTCTGTCCTGGAGAATTCCATGAAAAGGTATGACCAACCGAAACAGCATACTAAAAAGAAGAGACATTACTTTGCCAACAAAGGTCCATCTAGTCAAAGCTATGGTTTTTCCAGTGGCCATGTATGGATGTGAGAGTTGGACCATAATGAAAGCTGATCACTGAAAAAGTGATGCTTTTAAACTGTGGTGTTGGAGAATACTCTTGAGAGTCCCTTGGACTGCAAAGAGATCCAGCCAGTCCATCCTAAAGGAAATCAGTCTTGAATATTCTTTGGAAGGACTGATGATGAAGCTGAAACTCCAATAGTTTGGCCACCTGATGTGAAGAACTGACTCATTAGAAAAGACCCTGATGCTGGAAAAGATTGAGAGCAGGAGGAAAAGGGAATGACAGAGGATGAGATAGTTGGATGGCATCACCAACTCAATGACATGAGTTTGAGCAAGCTCCAGGAGTTGGTGATGGACAGCGAAGCCTGGAGTGCTGCAGTCCATGGGGTTGCAAAGAGTCGGACATGACCAAGAGACAGAACTGAATAGTGACTTTTCTCTTGTCTTCTATTATAATCTGACATATTGCTACTCATATTTTAGGATTAAGGTTGTCTGAATCTCTATACTAAAGTAAGTTCCCTTATCATAAATTCTCATTGTGTTCTCTACATGTCCTTCATTAGATCTATTATGTTTGTCCTTACATAAATAGCTGTTTAAATCCACCTATTCTGCTACACTATAGCATCCACTAGAAAAAGGGTGAGAGTCATTTTACTCTCCTATTAATATTGACTAGAACACAGCTGACAAATCCTCAGTAAATACCAGTAGAATGAATGAACACTTTGGGAGATGGTTGCAGATTAAGAATGTTCCCTCTCTCAAGAACAATGCCACTATGCCCCTCATCTCTGCTATCTTTGGTAATTGGACAAAATGCATGTTTTATAATCTGCTATTCCTTTCTATGCTATCCTTTCTATACAATCCTCTACTTCTTCCTCAGGCTTTTGTGGTGGCTTAGATGGTAAAGAATCTGCCTGCAATGCAGGAATCAGGAAGATATCCTGAAGAAGGGAATGTTTACCCACTTCAGTATTTTTGCCTGGAGAATTCTATGGACAGAGGAGCCTGGCAGGCTACAGTCCATCAGGTTGCAAAGAGTTGAACACGACTGGTGAACTAACACTCACAGTCTTCCTCACCTCTGATTGTTCTTTTCATTGCTTTCCTACTTCTCAGTGCTCTACAAAACTCTTGATTCCATTGCAACAATTCTTTTTATATTGCCAACCTAGTCACAGGATGTTCCTTCACCTTCTTAGTCTTACCAAAAACCTGAATCCCTCAGTAGAGGCACCCCACTCCAGTACTCTTGCCTGGAAAAATCCCATGGACGGAGGAGCCTGGTGGGCTGCAGTCCATGGGATCGCTAAGAGTCGGAGACGACTGAGCAACTTCACTTTCGCTTTTCACTTCCATGCATTGGAGAAGGAAATGGCAACCCACTCCAGTGTTCTTGCCTGGAGAATCCCAGGGATGGGGGAGCCTGGTGGGCTGCTGTCTATGAGGTCGCACAGAGTCGAACACGAGTGAAGCGACTTAGCAGTTAGCAGCAGCAAGTCCTCTCAAGGCTGCCTATTTTCTCACTCCAAGTACAACAGAGTCCAGATTCTTTCCTATTCTTTTGTACCTTGTTACTTTTCCATACTCAAGCTGAATCACTTACCTCTTTGATTTCCATCTATACCACTCTCTATCCCAAATGGTTGCTGTCATCTATAGACATCCTAGGTATTCTCCCACAAACACACACTCTTTGACTGCTAGTTCAGATCTCCTTTTATTTAACTTCTGCCTTTGAGGGTAATTTTAAATTTCACATATAAAATTAATCTGCAAAGCCACTGGTAATTTGGGGGACCATCTCAACACCATCTTTATTTAGTGAACCACCTCTGTATCCATGTATGCAAATGCCTCCTAGACACCTCCACTTGGATATCCATATGTTCATTCAACAAATGTTCATTTAGGTGCTGGGGATGCAATGATAAACAAGATATGTAAAGTCCTGCCTTCAAGAAACATATAATATAGAAAAGAAATCAACAACCAACAAGAAATAGACTTGCTGCTCTTCTCAGTGAAATAACACTTGGGGCAAGAGCTATATCACCAGTGAAGATACCTTCATTCTAGGCAGTGTCATAGTTAAGTCATGGCTTACAGCTCCAGAGTGTTCATCATCCATGAGTAATCTGAGTTGCTCATGTACTAACAGTTTGTAATTGGTACCCTTGTGTCTCAGATGTCCTCAAGATACAATAATGAATAAGACAATAAATTGCCTGCCATCCTAAGAGTGGTATTGTTGTGTAGCATTCTGCATAGTGATTAACTGTTACAAAGAAGGGTTCAGTTCAGTTCAATCGCTCAGTCATGTCCAACTCTTTGCGACCCCATGAATCGCAGCACACCAGGCCTCCCTGTCCATCACCAACTCCCAGAGTTTACTCAGACTCATGTCCATCGAGTCGGTGATGCCATTCAGCCATCCCATCTTTTGTCATTCCCTTCTCCTCCTGCCCCCAATCCCTCCCAGCATCAGGGTCTTTTCCAATGAGTCAACTCTTCACACGAGGTGGCCAAAGTATTGGCGTTTCACCTTTAGCATCATTCCTTCCAATGAACACTGAGGAGTGATCTCCTTTAGAATGGACTGGTTGGATCTCCTTGCAGTCCAAGGGACTCTCAAGAGTTTTCTCCAACACCACAGTTCAAAAGCATCAATTCTTCGGCACTCAGCTTTCTTCACAGTCCAACTCTCACATCCATACATGACCACTGGAAAAACCATAGCCTTGACTAGACAGACCTTTGTTGGCAAAGTAATGTCTCTGCTTTTGAATATGCTATCTAGGTTGGTCATAACTTTTCTTCCAAGTAGTAAGTGTCTTTTAATTTCATGGCCGCAATCACCATCTGCAGTGATTTTGGAGCCCCAGAAAATAAAGTCTGACAGTGTTTCCACTGTTTCCCCATCTATTTCCCATGAAGTGATGGGACCAGATGCCATGATCTTCATTTTCTGAATGTTGAGCTTTAAGCCAACTTTTTCACTCTCCTCTTTCTCTTTCACCAAGAGGCTTTTCAGTTCCTCTTCACTTTCTGCCATAAAGGTGGTATCATTTGCATATCTGAGGTTATTGATATTTCTCCCAGCAATCTTGAGTCCAGCTTGTGCTTCTTCCAGCGTTTCCCATGATGTACTCTACATATAAGTTAAATAATCAGGGTGACAGTATACAGCCTTGACGTACTTCTTTTCCTATCTGGAACCAGTCTGTTGTTCCATGTCCAGATCTAACTGCTGCTTCCTGACCTGCATATAGGTTTCTCAGGAGATGGTGAGGTAGTCTGGTATTCCCATCTCTTTCAGAATTTTCCACAGTTTATTGTGATCCACACAGTCAAAGGCTTTGGCATAGTCAATAAAGCAGAAATAAATGTCTTTCTGGAACTCTCTTGCTTTTCCCATGATCCAGCAGATGTTGGCAATTTGATCTCTGGTTCCTCTGCCTTTTCTAAAACCACCTTGAACATCTGGAAGTTCATGGTTCACATATTGCTGAAGCCTGGCTTGGAGAATTTTGAGCATTACTTTGCTAGCATGTGAGATGAGTGCAATTTTGTGGTAGTTTGAGCATTCTTTGGCATTGCCTTTCTTTGGGATTGGAATGAAAACTGACCTCTTACAGTCCTATGGACATTGCTGAGTTTTCCAAATTTGCTGGCCTATTGAGTACAGTACTTTCACAGCATCATCTTTTAGGATTTGAAATGGCTCAACTGGGATTCCATCACCTCCACTAGCTTTGTTCGTAGTGATGCTTTCTAAGGCCCACTTGACTTCACATTCCAGGATATCTGGCTCTAGGTCAGTGATCACACCATCGTGATTATCTGGGTCGTGAAGATCTTTTTTGTACAGTTCTTCTGTGTATTTTTGCCATTTCTTCTTAATATCTTCTGCTTCTGTTAGGTCCATACCATTTCTGACCTTTATTGACCCCATCTTTGCATGAAATATTCCCCTGGTATGTCTAATTTCCTTGAAGAGATCACTAGTCTTTCCCATTCTATTGTTTTCCTCTATTTCTTTGCATTGATCGCTGAAGAAGGCTTTCTTATCTCTTCTTGCTAGTCTTTGGAACTCTGCATTCAGATGCTTATATCTTTCCTTTTCTCCTTTGCTTTTCACTTCTCTTCTTTTCACATCTATTTGTAAGGCCTACTCAGACAGTCATTTTGCTTTTTGCATTTCTTTTTCTTGGGGATGGTCTTGATTCCTGTCTCCTGTACAATGTCACGAACCTCAGTCCATAGTTCATCAGGCACTCTGTCTATCAGATCTAGTCCCTTAAATCTATTTCTCACTTCCACTATATAATCATAAGGGATTTGATTTAGGTCATACCTGAATGGTCTAGCTGTTTTCCCTACTTTCTTCAATTTAACTCTGAATTTGGCAATAAGGAGTTCATGATCTGAGCCACAGTCAGCTCCCAGTCTTGTTTTTGCTGACTGTACAGAGTTTCTCCATCTTTGGCTGCAGAGAATATAATCGATCTGATTTTGGTGTTGACCATCTGGTGATGTCCATGTGTAGAGTCTTCTCGTGTTGTTGGAAGAGGGTGTTTGCTATGACCAGTGCATTCTCTTGGCAAAACTCTATTAGCCTTTGCCCTGCTTCATTCTGTACTCCAAGGCCAAATTTGCCTGTTACTCCAGGTGTTTCTTGACTTCCAACTTTTGCATTCCAGTCCCCTGTAATGAAAAGGACATCTTTTGGGGTGTTAGACCAGCTGCAATGGACCATACAGAAGCGTGGCAGAGAGGAGCTACCCCACGCCTGAGGTCAGGGGCGGCGGCCGAGAGGAGCAACCCCACATCCAGGGAGCAGTGGCTGCGTGGGCACAGGAGCCAGAGAGGAGCTACTCCAGTTTCAAAGTCAGGAGGGGCGGCCCTGAGGAGATACCCCTCATCTAAGGTAAGAGAAACCCAAGTAAAAGGGCAGGTGTTGCAAAAGGACATCAGAGGGCAGACACACTGTAACCATAATCACAGAAAACTAGCCAGTCTGATCACACAGACCACAGCCTTGTCTAACTCAATGAAACTAAGCCATGCCCTGTGGGGCCACCCAAGATGGGCAGGTCATGGTGGAGAGGTCTGACAGAATGTGGTCAACTGGAGAAGGGAATGGCAAACCACTTCAGTATTCTTGCCTTGAGAACCCCATGAACAGTATGAAAAGGCAAAATGATAGGATGCTAAGAGGAACTCCCCAGGTCAGTGGGTGCCCAATATGCTACAATGGAGAAATAACTCCAGAAATAATGAAGGGATGGAGCCAAAGCAAAAACAATACCCAGTTGTGGATGTGACTGGTGATAGAAGCAAGGTCTGATGCTGTAAAGAGCAATATTGCATAGGAACCTGGAATGTCAGGTCCATGAATCAAGGCAAATTGGAAGTGGTCAAACAGGAGATGGCAAGAGTGAACGCTGACATTCTAGGAATCAGCGAATTCAAATGGACTGGAATGGGTGAATTTAACTCAGATGTCCATTATATCTACTACTGTGGGCAGGAATCCCTTAGAAGAAATGGAGTAGCCATCATGGTCAACAAGAGTCCCAAATGCAGTACTTGGATGCAATCTCAAAAACATCAGAATGATCTCTGTTCATTTCCAAGACAAACCATTCAATATCACGATAATCCAAGCCTATGACCCAACCAGTAACCCTGAAGAAGCTCAAGTTGAACAGTTCTGTGAAGACCAAAGACCTTTTAGAACAAAGAGGAGTAAAAGAAAGTCAAAGACTGGGGATGGGTAGAGCATAATAGGTAGGCTCTTCAGAAAAGGTCCCTCTATGAAAAATGGTATTTCAGAAGAGATATCAATGAAGCAAAAGAAATGCTGAGGAAAGAATCTCACTGGAAGAGAGACAAGTAATTTTCCAGTTTCTAAGGCAGGAATGAATGCTCTATTGGAGGGGCAGCAAGAACAATATAGGTAGATGGGAGTGAATAAGGCAGGAAATGATAAAGATCAGTTTGTGTAGTCAGTAGCCAGATTGCATCAGATCTCATAGTAGCTTGGATTTCATTCTAAATGAGATGGAGAGTCACTGGAGGTTTTGACAAGGATAATAATTGATCTAATGGTTTTTAAATATTACTCTGGAAGCTGCATAAAAAATAGATAAAAGGGAAGCAAACGAGAAAGCTGAGTGGCCAGACACGATACCCAGTACTAAGGATGCAATGATGGGCAAGAAAGAGAGTTAACAGAGTCACACAGGAGAGTGATGAAGAATACAGACTCCAAAGTCTACCTGAGTTGGAACCCTGGCTCCACCATCTTATGCCGTGTGACCTTAGTCAATTAATCTAATGTCTCTTGCCTCAGTCTCTTTGTATATAAAAATAGGGATAATGATAATAATGAGCACTTATCTCCTAGAGTTACTGTAAAGATTAAATACATTAATACATGTTTAGTATTTACACCTAGAACCTGGCACAAATAAATTCAATCTAAACATTAAGTATTACAGACTGTAAAGAAGTTGGATATACGAGGTGGCACTGGAATTGATTGTTTATAAAAGCAACAGTGGTATTAATAGTACCTAGTGCTAGGGAAGCTCATAGGAAGAGTTCCTACCTAGTCCTGGGTAGTCTGCACAGTGGTTGGACACTTAGCAGGTGCACAAAGAATTATGGTCTCTCATTTTCAGATGGATCTTTGTGGTATCAATTTTAATTCCATATTGTTACTGGTATATAAGTCATTATTCTGTCTGTTTATTTGCCTCAGAAGTCATCTCCACTTTTAAGTATTTTTAATTAGTATTTCCTCTGAGGATCTTATTTATTCATTTAAACCTAGTCATTCTTCTATGAAAAGGTTACTCCTGAGAAAGCTACAGTAGCTCTACAGATTACAAAGTTAGAATCTGTACCTATGGTTTTCTAAATGTATCCCCACCTTTAGCCTGAAATCACCATTGCCTTCCCTAATTTATTAGCAGTGAGTCATTACAGCACAAAAGTAGCTTACCGGTTATAGATGGAAGTAAAATGAACTAAAGAAAATGGCCATGTCAGAAAACCTAGTGAACGACTCTGTGTAATTACTAAAATACCACCACAGAGGGGCCCATAGTCTTTCCTTGAGTGCTGTGTGTTCTTCGGAAGAAAGAACTCTAAGCCTCGTGACTCCCAAGGACAAGCACACAAAGGAGATGAATCACTTTCGTTTTCATCAGTGAATCATGGTTGAGATCACCACCACTTAATTTGAGCTTTTCAAATGTATGAGTCACCACACAAGTTCCTGCATTCTAAATTAGAATGAGAACAGATTTTGTGATGTTCGGTCAAGTAGCTCTTAAGGGGTCTTTCTTCCTGGAACCAGGGCAGTTTGCCTGGACTAGAAGAAAGGGGACAGCACATCATACGTATTCCAAACAGCCAGTTCAGGCCTAAATACACTATCCCAGCAGTTCTCTAGTAACTGGTTCAATAGAAGTTAGAGCTTAGAGAGAACTCTGCCAGGGGTATAAGTAGTACACATAATAACTGTGCTAAAACCACAGGATCCAGAGACAGTTTCAGGCATGGGGAGTCCTACCAAGCTAAGTTCAGGTATTTCCTTCTTTTATTAAAGATCTAATAACTTACCCACACTTGTCTCCTCTAATCCAAATCAGGCTGTCATCTGTCCTAGTAGTCCCATAGTCACATGGATGACCCCTTGCATTCCTCAGCCTCTGACTTCTTTGACCTCCTTAGTGCTAATGACCTCCACCTCACATCTTCTTCCTCCATGTCTCATCTCACATTACTCACTCCTACATTCATTCCAAGATGAAATGATCCTGTCCCATCTCTCAAGGCTTAAATTCAAACTCACTGCAGCCTTCCTTCCACCTCTCTCATTCAATTACTGCCACAGTGTTATTTATTCAACCTCATGATGACTTTCAGATACCCCCTTATTTCTCCTGATATCATCCCCTGTAGTCTTCAGTTCAGTTCAGCCACTCAGTCATGGCCTACTCTTTGTGACACCATGAATCGCAGGACGCCAGGCCTCCCTGTCCATCACCAACTCCCAGAGTCCATTGAAACCCATGTCCGTTGTATCAGTGATACCATCCAACCATCTCATCCTCCGTCATCCCCTTCTCCTCCTGTCCTCTATCTTTCCCAGCATCAGGGCCTTTTCCAATAAGTCAGCTCTTTGCATCAGGCGGCCAAAGTATTGGAGTTTCAGCTTCAGCATCAGTCCTTCCAATGAACACCCAGGACTAATTTCCTTTAGGATGGATTGGTTGGATCTCCTTGCAGTCCAAAGGACTCTCAAGAGTCTTCTCCAACACCACAATTCAAAAGCATCAATTCTTCTGCACTCAGCTTTCTTTATAGTCCAACTCTCACATCCATACATGGCCACTGGAAAAATCATAGCCTTGACTAGACGGACCTTTGTTGTCAAAGTAATGTCTCTGCTTTTTAATATACTATCTTCAGTCTTCACTTCTTCAATAATATCAATGGTTGCTACAACAGTAGTAATTGCAATAGCAAGTAAGTAATAGCAATTAACAACAATGATTAACATTTGTACAGATCTTAATTTATTCTAAGCACTGTATTAAGCATTTTTGTGCCTTCCATGATATAATTCTCAGGATTCAGGGTTTGCCTATGGACTAAGTCTTAAGGGGTTTATTCAACCCTTCCATTCTAAGCCCTTTATAGGTCTCCAACTGAATATATATACACTGCTCATCATGACAGTGTAACTGCAAGAGATGCATAACCATCACTCTAAACCCTAGGACAATGTAGCAGAATGGTATTGTGGTTTAGCAAGGAATTATACCTGAAACTTATGCCATTTAGATACAGGTAATGGGGCTTGCCAAAAAAAGGTTTTTTCCAGCTTTATAAAGTAATTATACTGGAGTTTGGAGTATGACATGAAATATAAGAGACTTGGTAAGCTCCCACTCAGAGCTTCCTACAATCTGGCAGGACTTCATCATAGACAGGTGAAACACCATCACCAGCAAAGTAGGCAGTTGTTATGTGAAGAACTAGGGGAACTTGAGGAGTTACACTTATATCACATAGATTAGGTGAGATATCTGGGCATCCTTTGTTTAGAATGTATCTTTTGTTCTTATAACATCCGTACATTTCGTTTGGCAAGCCTCCACCCTGAATATTTGCAGTATTACTATAGATAAGTTATTATCCCCATTTTATAGATAAATAGCCTAGATTTTATCATTTCAAACCTTCTCTTACTAACAGTTTCAACTCCCTTTTCCAATAGTAATTGTACTGCACCTACTTGTCTAAACCTCTGTCTAGCCCAGATTTTTCTCCTGACTTGTAGAACAATATCAGCAACTTCCTATTTGACATTTCCCCGTGGTATGTGACTTCCCTGGTGGTTCAGATGGTAAAATGTCTGCCTACAATCCGGGAGACCCAGGTTCGATCCCTGGGTCAGGAAGATCCCCTGGAAAAGGAAATGGCAACCCACTCCAGTACTCTTGCCTGGAAAATCCCGTGGATGGAGGAACCTAGTACACTCCACAGTGTCGCAGAGTCGGACACAACTGAGCAACTTCACTTTCACTTTCTTTCTTTGTATGTGACATACACCTCATACTTAATATGTCTAAAACTGAGCTCAGCTCTCCCTGAAAACTGTACGTCCTATTGGTTCCCATCCTTTTGACTGATGCAACTAGTTACCCAGCCTCACAAGCTGAAAACCTAGATGTTATCCTTTGTTAGTGTCTGAATATTCATTGGAAGGACTGATGTTGAAGTTGAAACTCCAATACTTTGGCCACGTGATGCAAAGAACTGACTCACTGGAAAAGACCCTGATTCTGGGAAAGACTGAAGGTGGGAGGAGGAGGGGACGACGATGATATGGTTGGATGGCATCAGCGACTCGATGGACATGAGTTTGAGTAAGTTCCAGGAGTTGGTGATGGACAGGGAAGCCTGGCGTGCTGCAATCCATGGGGTCAAAAAGTTGGACACGACTGAGTGACTGAACTGAACTGAACCTTTGTTACTTTCCTTCCTCACAGTTCAGGTGCAAATAAACACACTTTGCTCTTATTCCTGTTACCTCTCGAGTCCATACAATCCTTTTCATTCCCACCATCACCCAATTCAGGTATCTCTAACCTGGAAGAATCTGGTCTTAGAACATAAGACCTTTTATAACCAGCCTATACTTACCTCATCATAACCCCCTGGGGCCACTTCCCCTTGCATTCTAGTTCTGCTGCTGCTGCTGCTGCTGCTGCTAAGTTGCTTCAGTCGTGTCCGACTCTGTGCGACCCCATAGACAGCAGCCCACCAGGCTCCTCTGTCCCTGGGATTCTCCAGGCAAGAACACTGGAGTGGGTTGCCATTTCCTTCTCCAATGAATGAAAGTGAAAAGTCAAAGTGAAGTCGCTCAGTCGTGTCCGACTCTTAGCCACCCCATGGACTGCAGCCTACCAGGCTCCTCCATCCATGGGATTTTCCAGTCAAGAGTACTGAAGTGGGGTGCCATTGCCTTCTCCGATTCTAGTTCTAGGTACACTCAAATACTTGTAGATCGATCAAATGTTCTCACATCTCAGAACATGTTTTAAATGTATTTCTTGTGCTCAAGACACTCTCCCCACCCCACCCCCAATACATACCTCAATTCTGCACATGTGTCCATGTATGCACAACATACTCCCAGCTTGGTTGTTACTCCCTACTCCTCAGATCTGGCATCTCTCCTCCCCATTGCCATCCCTCTCTTAAGTTTGAATTAGGTCATCTTTTTATGTGCTCCTGTATTATCCAATTATAGTAGTTAACACACTATATTGCCATTATATATTTACTATACTGCTACCCCCCAACCAACATAAAGCCCCTGGAAGGCCAAAAATATTATCATTATTATATTTATCGTTCAGTCCTTAGTGGTAAGCCCAGTGTCTAGTGATACATGCAAGTTTTTCCATAACTTATTGAAATAATTTGGTTTGACTGGGATCTCATCTCTCTGAAAGTGCTTACTATCCAGGTATATTCCTCACAGAATCTCTCAGAAGCATAAAGCAATAAGAGGCTTAAACCTAGAGCTACCTCTTTCTAGTAAGGGCTCTTAAAAAATTATTAGAATCATGTGTGTACCATAAAATTCATTTCATCACTGACCTACAAGATTGTTCTATAAACCTCTGGCTAGACTGATTCTATGTGGTTTAGTAAAAATTTGATCTCTATTGTTTAAGAGGATATAATTAAACACACACACACATTAGTGTTCTATTGATGCATAACAAATTACCACAAGCTTCCACCAGTAAATAACATGAATTTATTATCTCACAGTTTCCAGGGGCAAGGTGTCCAATGTACTTTAGCTGAGCTGTCTGTTGAGGGACTCAAAGGTTGAATAAGATCAAGGTATCAACTGAACTGAGTTCTCTGCAGAAGGTTCAGAGGGAAGAATCTGCTCGCAAGCTCATTCGGGTTGCTGGCAGAATTCAGGTCTTGTGGTTGTGGGGTTAATGTCTCCATTCTCTCACTGGGGGCTGCTGACCAGGGGTCACTCTTGCTCACGTTCCTCAGCTTGTGGCTCCCTCCATCTTTAAGCTGGCCAATATATATTGTACTCCTATCATGCTTTGAATCTCTGACTCCTGCTTATCCAACCAGAGAAAAACTCTCTTGAGTTAAACCATTTGTGTGATTAGCATTGTTCTTAAAGTCCAAATTTCTAAGAACAGTCTATTCATGGTGATGTAGGCTTTCTCAAAGAAAATTTACGTTTTCTCTATAGGGCTTCTTGCTTCTTTTTGAGCTTTCACCAGCTGAATCTTTAATGTCCATATTTCTGCAAATAGCCTGTTCAAGGCAATTTGGGTTTCTTTTATCATAATCCTCAAAATTCTTCTAACCTTCAGCACTGCCTAATTCCAAAGCTACTTCCACATGTTAGGTATTTGTTACTGTGGGGGCAGGACCCCACTTCTCAATACCAAAATCTATGTTAGTCATCTATTACTGCATAACAAATTATCACAAACTTAGCAACTGTAAACAACCCATACTTATTACAGATATATCTTGTTTTATTGTGCTTCATTTCACTTCACTTCAGTGCATTTCACAGATAGTGTGTTTTTTACAAAATGAAGATTTGTAGTAACTATGCTTCAAGAGACTTTATTTGCACCATTTTTCCAACAGCATTATTTTTTAGTTAAGATAGGTAAGTCAATAAGAGAAAGATAAAAATTGTACACTAACACATATATATGTAATGTAGAAAAATGGTACTGATGAATTTATTTGCAAGTCATCAATGGAGAAACAGAGAGAACAGACTTATGAACATGAGGAGAGGGTGAGATGTAAGGAGAGAGTAACATGGAAACTTACATTACCACATGTCAAATAGATAGCCAATGGGAATTTGCTGTATGGCTCAGGGAACTCAAACAGGGGCTCTGTATCAACCTAGAGGGTGGGATGGGGAGGGAGATGGGAGGGAGATTCAAGAGGAACGGGACATATGTACATCTATGGCTGCTTCATGTTGATGTTTGACAGAAAACAACAAAAGGGTTCAGGATGGGGAACACATGTATACCTGTGGCAGATTCATTTTGATATATGGCAAAACCAATACAATATTGTAAATTTTAAAAATTATCCTTCAATTAAAAAATACATAAAAATTTTTTTAAAGATTTGTACATTGCTTTTTAGACATGTTACCCCACACTCAGTGGACCACAGCATAGTATAAACATAACTTTTATATACACTGGGAAACAAATCTGTGTGACTTGCTTTGTTGCAATATCTACCTTTCTGCAGTTGTCTATAACCAAATATGTAATATCTCCAAGGAAAGCTTATGTCTGACAGGTTTGTTTTTTTGTTTTTTGGTTGCTGTTTTTTTTGTTGTTGTTTGTTTTTGAGTTAGGAGTCAGGTGTATCTTAGGCTAGGTCCTCTGCTTGGGATCTCAAAGCTGAAGTCAAGGCACTGACCAAGCTAGAGGCTCTGAATAAGAGTTCCCTTCCAAGTTCATTCAGGTAGCTGGCAGAAGTAAGTTCTTTCTGATTCTAGGGCTGAGATCTCCACTGCTGGCTGCTGGCTGGGACTCACTCTCAATTCTGAGTTTAGTTCAGTACAGTTGCTTAGTCGTGTCCAACTCTTTGCAACCCCATGAATCGCAGCATGCCAGGCCTCCCTGTCCATCACCAACTCCCGGAGTTCACTCAGACTCCCGTCCATCGAGTCAGTGATGCCATCCAGCCATCTCATCCTCTGTCGTCCCCTTCTCCTACTGCCTTCTATCTTTCCCAGCATCAGGGTCTTTTCCAATGAGTCAGTTCTTTACATCAAGTAGCCAAAGTATTGGAGTTTCAACTTTAGCATCATTCCTTCCAAAGAAATCCCAGGGCTGATCTCCTTCAGAACGGACTATTGGATCTCCTTGCAGTCCAAGGGACTCTCAAGAGTGTTCTCCAACACCACAGTTCAAAAGCATCAATTCTTCGGTGCTCAGCCTTCTTCACAGTCCAGCTCTCACATCCATACATGACCAGAGGAAAAACCATAGCCTTGACTAGACAGACCTTTGTTGGCAAAGTAACGTCTCTGCTTTTGAATATGCTATCTAGGTTGGACATAATTTTCCTTCCAAGGTGTAAGCATCTTTGAATTTCATGGCTGTAGTCACTATCTGCAGTGATTTTGGAGCTCCAGAAGAATAAAATCTGACACTGTTTCCACTGTTTCACCATCTATTTCCCATGAAATGATGGGACCAGATGCCATGATCTTCATTTTCTGAATGTTGAGCTTTAAGCCAACTTTTTCACTCTCCACTTACACTTTCATCAAGAGGCTTTTTAGTTCCTCTTCACTTTCTGCCATAAGGGTGGGATCATCTTCACATCTGAGGTTATTGATATTTCTCCCAGCAATCTTGATTCCAGCTTGTGTTTCTTCCAGTCCAGCGTTTCTCATGATGTACTCTGCATAGAAGTTAAATAAGCAGGGTGACAATATACAGCCTTGACGTACTCCTTTTCCTCTTTGGAACCAGTCTGTTGTTCCATGTCCAGTTCTAACTGCTGCTTCCTGACCTGCATACAGGTTTCTCAAGAGGCAGGTCAGGTGGTCTGGTATTCCCACCTCTTTCAGAATTTTCCACAGTTTATTGTTATCCACACAGTCAAAGGCTTTGGCATAGTCAATAAAGTAGAAATAGATGTTTTTCTGGAACTCTCTTGCTTTTTCCATGATCCAGCAGATGTTGGTAATTTGTCTCTGGTTCCTCTGCTGCTGCTGCTGCTGCTAAGTCGCTTCAGTCGTGTCCAACTCTGTGCAACCCCATAAACGGCAGCCCACCAGGCTCCCCCATCCCTGGGATTCTCCAGGCAAGAATACTGAAGTGGGTTGCCATTTCCTTCTCCAATGCATGAAAGTGAAATGTCAAACCGAAGTCGCCCAGTCGTGCCCGACTCTTAGCGACTCCATGGACTGCAGCCCACCAGGCTCCCCCATCCATGGGACTCTCCAGGCAAGAGCACTGGAGTGGGGTGCCATTGCCTTCTGGTTCCTCTGCCTTTTCTAAAACCACCTTGAACATCTGGAAGTTCACCGTTCACATATTGCTGAAGCCTGACTTGGAGAATTTTGAGCATTACTAGCATGTGAGATGAGTGCAATTATGCAGTAGTTTGAGCATTCTTTGGCATTGCTTTTCTTTGGGATTGGCATGAAAACTGACCTTTTCCAGTCCTGTGGCCACTGCTGAGTTTTCCAAATTTGCTGGCATATTGAGTGCAGCACTTTCACAGCATCATCTTTCAGGATTTGAAATAGCTCCACTAGAATCCCATCATCTCCACTAGCTTTGTTCGTAGTGATGCTTTCTAAGACCCACTTGACTTCACATTCCAGGATGTCTGGCTCTAGGTCAGTGATCACATCATCATGATTATCTGGGTCATGAAGATCTTTTTTGTACAGTTCTTCTGTGTATTCTTGCCACCTCTTCTTAATATCTTCTGCTTCTGTTAGGTCCATACCATTTCTGTCCTTTATCGAGATACCCCATGCCCAAGGTAAGAGAAACCCAAGAAGGAATTGCAAGAGGGCATCAGAGGGCAGACACACTGATACCATACTCATAGGAAACTAGTCAATCTAATCACAGTAGGACCACAGCCTTGTCTAACTCAATGAAACTAAGCCATGCCTGTGGGACAACCCAAGACGAGTGGGTCATGGTGGAAAGATCTGACAGAATGTGGTCCACTGGAGAAGGGAATGGCAAACCACGTCAGTATTCTTGCCTTGAGAACCCCATGAACAGTATGAAAAGGCAAAATGATAGGTTACTAAAAGAGGAACTCCCCAGGTCGGTAGGTGCCCAATATGCTACTGGAGATCAGTGGAGAAATAACTCCAGAAAGAATGAAGGGATGGAGCCAACGCAAGAACAATACCCAGCTGTGGATGTGACTTGTGATAGAAGCAAGGTCCAATGCTGTAAAAAGCAATATTGCATAGGAACCTGGAATGTCAGGTCCATGAATCAAAGCAAATTGGAAGTGGTCAACAGGAGATAGCAAGAGTGAACATCGACATTCTAGGAATCAGCAAACTAAAATGGACTGGAATGGGTGAATTTAACTCAGATGACCATTATATCTACTACTGCGGGCAGGAATCCCTCAGAAGAAAAGGAGTAGCCATCATGGTCAACAAAAGAGTCCGAAATGCAGTACTTGGATGCAATCTCAAAAACGACAGAATGATCTCTGTTCGTTTCCAAGGCAAACCATTCAATATCACAGTAATTCAAGTCTATGCCCCAACCAGTAATGCTGAAGAAGCTGAAGTTGAACGGTTCTATGAAGACCTACAAGACCATTTAGAACTACACCCAAAAAAGATGTCCTTTTCATTATAGGGGACTGGAATGCAAAAGTAGAAAGTCAAGAAACACTTGGAGTAACAGGCAAATTTGGCCTTGGAATACGGAATGAAGCAGGGCAAAGACTAATAGAGTTTTGCCAAGAAAATGCACTAGTCATAGCAAACACCCTTGTCCAGCAACACAAGAGAAAGCTCTACACATGGACATCACCAGATGGTCAACCCCGAAATCAGATTGATTATGTTCTTTTCAGCCAAAGATGGAGAAGCTCCATATAGTCAACAAAAACAAGACTGGAAGCTGACTATGGCTCAGATCATGAACTCCTTATTACCAAATTCAGACTTAAATTAGTAACTTAAGTACCACTGTAAAATCTCTTTTGCCACATTACATAACCTAACAATAGGCATAACCTTGGAGAGTGGAGATCATGGGGGCATCTTAGAATTCTGCTTTTTACACATCCTCACACTGAAAATACTTGAGAATTGTATTCATAGTGGCAACTCCAAGTTTTCATTTCTTTTCACTTTTTCATTTTATGCAGTACTATTATTGATTTAGTTTAAATCACTGTGACTTTATAGAATCTTGGAGCTATGTATTTACCCATTTGCAATGACTACAACTGCATAAATTACTGATTACAAAAGATAGAATGGTCAATTTTTAGAAAACTGCTTTTGTTACATGGTAGGTCTTTCTGCAAACACACATGCAGGCATGTATAAATATTTCTAATAAAACAGATTTATTATTAATAACAAGCTTTTAGAATAGGTAGTTTAAAATAAAAGCATGCTTAACAATTCCATTAGGTCTTTACCTACTGTAAAAAGTTTTTTAGTTACTTATATTTTTATTTTTGGCTGCACTGGGTCTTTGTTGCTGTGGGTGGTGCTCTAGTTGTGGTGCATGGACTTCTTATTGCAGTGGCTTCTGTTGTTGCAGAGCATGGGCTCTAGGGAGCAGGGGTGTCAGTAGTTGTGACTCTCAGGCTCCAGAGAGTGGGTTTAGTTGTCATGGTGCATAGGATTAGTTCCTCCGTGGCTTATGGAATCTTCCTGGATCAAGAATTGAACCTGTGTCCCCTGCATTGACAGGTGGATTCTTAACCACTGGTCCACCAGGGAAGTCCTTCTTTACCTACATTCACAGCAAAAGAAATAACAAATGCTGACATCCCATTAGTTATAACCAACCAGCTGCTCTCAACTGAAACAGCAGAGCAAGGTTGCATAATGCACTTGGCTTCCAGTTTCTCTACTTAGGCACCAAATGTTTATGAACTCCCACTGTATGCCAAGCACTTGGGTACAGAGACACAGATGGTATCACCATGAACCCAAGTGAAGAGCTCAAAATTTCTCATTTTTCCCAGCAGGCAAGTTTCTTATTTCAGTATTTCACTAAAACATATATACTTTAAATATTAGTTGTCAGATTCTGGAGGGCATTTGAGACATCCTAAAAATCTTTTCATAATTAAACAAAAATACACCTACATTGTAATCAGTGTTTATTCCCTGCTTCTTAAGAAACTAACGCTTTTAAAAAAATAATTTGGAAAATTGTAAGTTTTCTTTAAACATGACCCTTTATCAAACATTTTCTTCACTATTTTTACAGGGAAGAATCAGGCAAAAGACCGAGGTCACGTTCTTTGGGATCACATACCTTTAAGGTCACATCTCTTTGTCAACATCATCTGTTCTTTGGGAAGATAGTTGGCCCCAAATAACACTTACTTTGAAAAGATCTTCTTGGCTTAACTTTAGCCTAACCCAGCCAATCCACTGACTCAATCTAGCAGCAACCCTGGCAGACACTGGAAAAGTGAAACACCAGGATCCTCATGAGCTATTTCCACTACAGCATACTGTGTTTTATACCCATAAAATACAAAGATAATTAGTCATTTAGGTCTACCCCTTGAGGACATTTTAATGCAACCTGGCATTGAATATAATGTTAAAATGCTTGGCTAAATGAATTTCTAACCATTACATTTAGCTGCTATTCTTCACCTGCTTACAATTCCTCATCCTGAACTGCAGTTCTTCTGACCAGAAATGGAGCAAGTGGGGATGAACTACAAAGAGAAACTCAAAAGAGTTCAGTGGGTCCTGGAGCTGAGAGGAGGGAAGAAGGAAGAATGGAGTCTGGCAGATGGGATTTCTTTCACTATTCCTCTTTTCTATTCTCCTGCTCCATCTTCTTCTATTCTCCATCTTTCTTTCATCTCCTTCCTCATCTGATAGACCTTCCTTACCACCACTAATTCTCAAACACTACCCAAACATCTCCAGCTTCTTTTCCTTCTACTAACACTGGTCCTACAGGTGCTAACATAGTCATGCTGTTTCCAATGGTATAAATTAAAAGTCACAGCCTTCCATAATAAGGTGAACTTATTATTCACCTGTTCATCCATTCACTCAAAGGACATTTACCAAGTGCCTTCAAGGTGTCAGGCCCAGAGCTAGGTGCTGGGGATAAGAAGAGGAACCAGGATTGATCTCTACCTTCAAGGAACTGGAAGAAACAGTCATGTACACAAGGATCTGTAATACTTTGCATTAAGTTTTTATGCAAGAGCATAGAGGAGGAGTGGGCTCATCCTAAATTGATGCACCAAGGGAGGGCAAATTTTAACACCCCTCCCCCCAATAAAACCTTAATACTAAAACAAACAAACCAGTCCCACTCATTTAGGTATAGGATAATAAGAATTTTCCAAGGATATCTGGGCACTGGGTTGAATTTGGAGCAGAACTGCTTTCCAGGGAACAGTTACAGGTGAAATAAGCATATTTCTTGAAAAAGGTTTGTATACCAGGAAAAAGGATGGTCAAATTTGTGAAAAAGGTACTTTGCAGGAGGATTCAGCATAAATTACACATCTATTTCTCTTGATAACATTTTTGCTCAGAGAGAACAAAGAAGTATGATTTGAACATAAGTTCACAAATATGGGAGGCAGGATATATATCAATACATTTTTACATTTTTTTTAAAAAGTGCTTATCTTAGCTAAGAACAATAAGGTGCAGCCTGGTTGCAAATCAGTAAGTAGAACCATAGAGACAGAATTGGTTAGACTTAAAGGTCACCCTCTTCCCCAACATCCTTACAAAAACATTTGAAATAACTTGAATTCCCTTGCAATGTTTAAAGACTATTCTTTGTAACAATATCAAATGTCCTTTCCACGGAAATATCTCCCCATTCAACCTTTTATTCATTGCTAAGAACCAAAGACACATATGTGCAACTTAATTCTAGCCCTGAAGGTCATGATGCTGAAAGATCAATTCTGACATTGCAAATTTCAATCTATAATAAAAATATTTTCTTTTAAAGTGAGAAGAAACAGCACATATCCCACAAAGGGTTTGGCAACCCTGACCACCTGGGGCATACAGGGATGAGGTAAAAGGAAACTTCAAAAGTTTCCTTTGGAGGCTGTCCTCTCTTCATTCTTCTTTCAGACATTCCTTGTTCATTTATGAAATATTTACAGAAGTTCTGTCCATGCCAGTCACTGTACATGGTACTAGAAGCATAGAGATTAATCACCAGTTCATCTCAGCCCCTGTAATATATATTCCTCATGTAAGGCTGAGGACAGTGAGGTATATAATCATAACACAGTGTGAGGAAGACAAAAACCCAAACAGGTGCCAAGCCCCATGGATATAAAGGAGAGTGTGCCACATTAAGGCTAAAGGGGTCAAGGAAGGCTTCTCAGAGGAGGGGATATCAGAGTTGAATCTTGAAGGTGGTAAAGGATTTCCCCAGGTGAAAGGACAGAAAAGGGGAGTATATGCAAATGTCTGAAGATAATATACCTCACAAAGTGCTGGGGGTAAAAAAAGTAACTTGGAATAGCTTCTTTCTTTTCCATCTTCTCATTACTAAAGATGATGGTGATGACTTTAACTTTCTCATAACTCAATTCGGGCTGCTGTGAACTCATCAACCCCATTGAGAGATTCATCAGCCGCCACAGAATTACCCTTGTGTGTGAAATAACCTCTTTATACAGGCTTATCTGTTCTTGAGATTTTCTTCTCTGATGGATCTGTGGATGGATCCAGCACTGGAAAGGATCCCTTGATCCTGGGGTTGCCCTTAGAGAAGTCAAAAGGTACAGTATCCAAGAGGTTATCTAGCTGCTGTATACCACTCCCAGGTTCTCAGCAAAGGCCAGAACCTAGAACCTGGTTCTTCCCTTGAGAAGTTTTCATGACAATAACAAAAACATAAGACAGCCCTTTAAGCCCCACCAGCCACAACAAATCACATAGCCAAGCCCAAGGTCAGAAGTTTAGATGTACCTTCTGACCAGCTGAGGCCATAGTAAATCATCGAGAATCAGACCCAACATCAGATGAGTTGGGAAAGAGAGCTCTTCCTATGAGGTTATGGGGAGACAGTAGATATTTTGAACAGTAAAATAATTCACAATGCTTCCTTTTAGAGGTCATCAGAAATTGCACCTCATCTTGGGCTACACAGATTTAGCCCAATAAATTATAACACTTGGTCTTTAATCAAATGTTGGATAAATCTTTGAAGTTAATAAAACAATAACTAATTGGAGGGCTATTGTATATTGATGTTTATTCTCTGAAAGTAATAGTCCTATCTTTAAAGAGCAAACAATTTGAATGGAGAATAATCAGGAAATAAATGTATTTATTTAAATTGAGCACTCCATTTTTTTCTGGAAGTGGTTGCCTTTTTTGTAAAATGTTTATATTAAGCTATCTGGTCATAATGTTACAGGAAGGGAGACCCCTTTCAGGGCCTGAAAATGGGCTCTTGTCTAACACTCAAAAATGAATTGTAAAAGGAGATACATGTGCAGACAAAGCAAGAGATTTTATTGGGAAAGGGTGCCTGGGTGGAGAGCAGTAGGGCAAGGGAACTCAAGAGAACTTCTCTGCCATGTGGCTGCAGCCTTGGTTTTATGGTGATGGGATTAGTATCCAGGTTGTCTTTATCCAATCATTCTGACTCAGACTCCTTCCTGGTGGTGCACACCTTGTTCGGCCAAGATGGATGCCAGTAAGAAGGATTCTGGCAGGTGGTTGGACATGTGGTGTCTCCTTTTGACCTTTCCTGATTAGTTCCGTGTTCCTTACCAGGACCTCCTGTCATAAGACAATTCATGCAAATGGTTACTATGGTGCCTGGCCAGGATGGGCAGTTTCAGTCTGTGTACTTCCCCTAACAATTAGAGATATGTATTTTTAAAAATCATTAACTAGGATATTTGTTTACTGGAAATGTTATTAATCATTAGCTTTTCTAGGGAGTAAAGGGAGAAGGCAATGGCACCCCACTCCAGTACTCTTGCCTGGAAAATCCCATGGTCAGAGGAGCCTGTTAGGCTGCAGTCCATGGGGTCCCAAAGAGTCGGACAGAACTGAGCGACTTTGCTTTCACTTTCATGCATTGGAGAAGGAAATGGCAATCCACTCCAGTGTTCTTGCCTGGAGAATCCCAGGGACAGGGCAACCTGGTGGGCTGCTGTCTATGGGGTCACACAGAGTCGGACATGACTGAGGTGACTTAACAGTAGCAGCAGCAGGGAGTAAAAATGTTTTAATGCTCTAAACAACTTTCTGACATATAATTCACAACCAGAAAACTCACCTCCCCCTAAATTTGCCATATTAAATGTACAATTCAATGATTTTCCATAAATGTAAATTCACAGAACCATCACCACACTCCTATTTTAGAATATTTCCATCACTCCCAAAAGAATCCTCATGCCTATTTGCAGCCAAAACACTTTCTTGCTTCCAGCCCTAGGCAACTGCTAATCCGTTTACTCTCTCTACAGATTTGCTTTTCTGGATGCTTCATATAAACAGTATCTTATTAAAAGAGATCTTTTGTGTCTAGCTCTTTTCATTTAGCATGTTTTTGAGGTTCATCCATATTGTGATAGGTGTCAGTCGTTCCTACCTTTTATTGTTGAATAATATTCCATTATATGGACTTTTAAGATGTACCACAATTTATCTGTTATAAATATTTTCTTAAATTCTGTTTTACCTGACAGTATTATAGCTGCTACATCTTTTTAAGTTTACTGCTTGCATCACCCTCACATAAATGCATATATGTATATATATATATATTTTAAAATAAATTATTTTATGTTTTTGGCTTATAGAAAGTTACTTAGATAGTACAGAGTTTCCCTATAACTCACATCCACTTTCCACTACTATTAACATCCTACATTAGTAAGGCACATTTTTTAAAATTAATGAACTGATATTGATACATTATTATTAATTAAAGTCCCTTATTTAACCAAATTTCCTCATTTTCTCTATTTCCTTCTTATGATTCAGTATCCTGTCCAGGATGCCACATTATATTTATTCATCGTGTTTACTTAAGCTGCTTTTGCCTGTGACAATTTCTTAGATTTGCCTTGTTTGTGATAGCCTTGACATTATTTGAAGAGTATTGGTCAAGTATTTTGCATAATGTCCTTCTATTAGGATTTGACTTATGTTTTTCTTACAATTAGACTAGGGTTATGGGTTTTGCAGAGGAAAATCACAAAGGTAAAGTGCAATTTTCATATTTTATCAAAGATACATACTATCAACATGACTTACCAAAGTCATGTTTGTCAGCTTTCTCCACTATACAGATACTCTTTTTTTTTCTCCTTTCCATATGGTACTCTTTGAAAGGAAGTCTCACATTCACTATACACTGGCCAAACCTAATGAGTGGGGAATTACACTCCACATTTTTGAGGGAAGTGTATCTACATAAATTATTTAGAATTCCTCCAGACAGGAAATTTGTCTCTTCTTTCCTCATTTATTATTTATTCAATCATTTATTTATGTAATTATGGACTCATGGATACTTATTTTATAATTTGGCTTATGATGCAATAGTACTTTATTCATTTCGCTCCTCAAACTGTTCCATATGGCCACTGGGAGCAGCTTTCATTTGCTTCCTGTGCCCCAGACATAGCCCCAACATTGAAGGTGTATGTTGGTTGGTTGGTTAGTTTTTTCAACCCTTTCTTACTTTCTGGTGCTGCAAGGTGCTCCAGGCTCATTTTGTGTATTTCTTGTCCCAGTTCTAGAATCAGCCAGTTCTCCAAGGAGCCTAGTTCCTTTGATTGAAGAATGGTTTCAAAAACCAAGACCTGGACATTAGGTGTATTCACTTCTACTGGAGTGCTATTGCTTCTGGCCTGCTCAGCTGCCAGAGCAAGGAAATATATGTGTATACACTAACTTGTGAATATACACATTCCTATATGTAGTCATCTGTATTGATATTAAACTAAACATAAACTCATACTGACATCTCAAACTCTAACCCATTGTGCTGTCACTTCAGTCGTGTCCAACTCTTTGCAAACCTGTGGACTGTAGCCAGGCCCCTCTGTCCATGGGGATTCTCCAGACAAGAACACTGGAGTGGGTTGCCATGCCCTCCTCCAGGGGATCTTCCTGATCCAGGGACCAAACCCCTGTCTCTTATATCTCCTGCACTGACAGTCATGTTCTTTACCACTAGCGCCACCTAGGAAGCCATTACCACTTGATTAATTCTAACCTTTCTCCTTTGCATATCTATAAATTTTCAGTGCGTCAGTGAGACTTCTTCTGACATCATCTAACATCTGATTCCCATTATCTGACATCAATTTATTTAACTGTTCAATCCCAGAATAGCAGTATAGAACTGTTCAGCTGTGTGCTGAAGGGTAATCAAGTAGTGACAGTGCTTGTGCACAGTTTCTTCAGTCATTAGTTTTGCAGACACCACTCATCTCCAAAGTTACCTCGGTTAGTACCTGTTACCTGCACCCCCTTCAGTGAGATTTTTTCATACATTTGTAATACATACAGTGTGATTGTTTCTTTACATGCAGCAGTCAGTCCTGAGACTCCTCCAATCGCCTAAATGCTTTGCTTACATTTTTGTAATTAAAGTCCATTCCTTTTGCTCTAAAGTTTTGACAAACACACAGTGTCACATATCCACAACTATATTGTCATACAGAATCCTTTCAACGTTCTTTAAAAATCCCTGTGCTTCACCCACTGACCTCCCTGCAACCTCACCACAACCTCCTGCCAAACCTTGAAAATAATGATCTTTTTACTGTTGCTATAGTCTTAACTTTTTCCAGATTGTCTTATAATTTGAATCATAGAGTATATAGCATTTCTAACTTATCAATAGGCATTTAAATTTCATCATGTCTTTTTTATAACTTCATATCCTTTTATCACTGAATAAACATTCTATTCTAAGGAAGTAAGAGTCTGTTTCTTCACCTCCTGAAGACATTTAGGTTTCTTCTAGATTTGGATTATTATAAATAAAGCTACTATATACATTCATGTATAGATTCAAGGGATTAGATCTGAGAGAGTGCCTGAAAAACTATGGACAGAGGTTTTTGACATTGTATAGGAGGCAGGGATCAAGACCATCCCCAAGGAAAAGAAACACAAAAAGGCAAAATGGTTTTCTGAGAAGGGCTTTCAAATAGCTGTGAATAGAAGAGAAGTGAAAGGCAAAGGAGAAAAGGAAAGATATACCCATCTGAATGCAGAGTTCCAAAGAATAGCAAGAAGAGACAAGAAAGCCTTCCTCAGAGATCAATGCAAAGAAATAGAGGAAAACAACAGAATGGGAAAGATCAGAGATCTCTTTGAGAAAATTAGAGATACCAAGGGAACATTTCATGCAAAAATGGGCACATTAAAGGACAAAAATGATATGGACCTAACAGAAGCAGAAGATATTAAGAGAAGGTGGCAAGAATACACAGAAGAACTGTACAAAAAAGATATTCATGACCCAGGATAATCACGATAGTGTGGTCACTCACCTAGAACTAGACATCCTGGAATGTGAAGTCAAGTGGGCCTTAGGAAGCATCACTATGAACAAAGCTAGTGGAGGTGATGGAATTCCAGTTGAGCTATTTCAAATCCTAAAGGATGATGCTGTGAAAGTGCTGCATTCAATATGCCAGCAAATTTGGAAAACTCAGCAGTGGCCACAAGATTGGAAAATATCAGGTTTGGATTTCATTCCAATCCCAAAGAAAGGCAACGCCAAAGAATTCTCAAGCTACCACACAATTGTGCTCATCTCACACACTAGTAAAGTCATGCTCAAAATTCTCCAAACCAGGCTTCAACAGTATGTGAATCATGAACTTTCAGATGTTCAAGCTGGATTTAGAAAAGCAGAGGAACCAGAGATCAAATTGCCAACATCCACTGGATCATGAAAAAAGCAAGAGAGTTCCAGAAAAACATCTACTTCTGCTTTATTGACTATGCCAAAGCCTTTGACTGTGTGGACCACAACAAACTGTGGGAAATTCTTAAAGATATGAGAATACCAGACCACCTAACCTGTCTCTTGAGAAATCTGTATGCAAGTCATGAAGCAACAGTTAGAACTGGATACAGAACAACAGACTAGTTCTAAATTGGGAAAGGAGTACATCAAGTAATGCTGGGCTGGATGAAGCACAAGCTAGAATCAAGATTACCAGGAGAAATATCAATAACCTCAGATACACAGGTGACACCACCCTTATGGCAGAAAACAAGGAAGAACTAAAGAGCCTCTTGATGAAAGCAAAAGAGGAAAGTGAAAAAGTTGGCTTAAAGCTCAACATTCAGAAAACTAAGATCATAGCATCCAGGTTCATCACTTCCTGGCAAATAGATAGGGAAACAGTGGAAACAGTGACAGACTTTATTTTGGGGGCTCCAAAATCACTGCAGATGGTGACTGCAGCCATGAAATTAAAAGACACTTGCTCCTTGGAAGAAAAGTTATGACCAACCTAGACAGCACATTAAAAAGCAGAGGCATTACTTTGCCAACAAAAGTCCGACTTCAGTCAAAGCTGTGGTTTTCCAGTAGTCATGTATTGATGTGAGAGTTAGACTATAAAGAAAGCTGAGAGCCAAAGACTTGATTCTTTTGAACTGTGGTGTTGAAGAAGACTCTTTAGAGTCCCTTGGATTGCAAGGAGATCCAATCACTCTATCTTAAAGGAAATCAGTACTGAATATTCATTGGAAAGACTGATGCTGAAAGTGAAACTCCAATACGTTGGCCACCTGATGTAAAGAACTGACTCACTGGAAAAGACCCTGATGCTGGGAAAGATTGAAGGCAGGAAGAGAAGGGGATGGCAGAGGATGAGATGGTTGAATGGCATCACCAATTCTATGGACATGAGTTTGAGTAAACTCTGAAATTTGGTGATGGGCAGGGAAGCCTGGCATGCTGCAGTCCATGGGGTCACAAAGAATGGGACACGACTGAGTGACTGAACTGAACTGGCAGTTTTTATGTGGATGTAATCTTCAGATTAGTTGGGTAAATACCTAGGAGCACAAAATACCTGGATCATATGGTAAGATTATTTTTGGTTTTGTAAGAAGTTGCCATGCTGTCTTCCAAACTATGTGTATCATTTTACATTCCCAACAGCAATGTATGAAAGCTCCTGTTGCATCCTTGTCAGCAACTGGTGTTCTCAGTTTTTGGATTTTGACTATTCTAATAACATGTTTTTTTCTATGCTTTTGCTTTCAACTTATTTGGCAAAATTTTATTTGGATTTATTTATCTGCATATCTCTTTTTTTTCTGTTCTTCCTTAACTCCCTGTGTTATAGTAAATATTATCTAGTGCACCATTTAAATTCATCTGTATGATGCTGTGATTGACTGAATGTCCCTACAAAGTTCATCTTTTGAACCTCTAACCCTCAGTGTGATTGCATTTGGAGTTAGGGGCTTTAGTGAGGTAATTAGGCTTAGATGAGGTCATAGGGATGGTGCCTCCTTGATGGAATTTGTGTCCTTGGAAAAAGAGGAAAAAAGACTAGAGTGCTCTCTTTCTCTCTCTCTCTCAAGCTCTCTCTCTCTGCCACATGAAAACACAGGAAGAACACCACCATCTGTAAACCAGAAAAAAAGGCTTCATCAGGAACTGAATCTGCCAGCATCTTGATCTTGAACTTCTCATTCTCCAAAATTGTGAGAAAGAAATGTCTGTTGTTTAAGCCACACAGTCTATGATATTTTGTGCTGACAGCCTGAGCAGAGTAATACAGATGCTTTTACTATATATATATTTGTTATTATTGGTCACAATTTCTTGACAATTTTTTCTTCCCTTTTTCATCTCTCTTCTACTTCTGAAACACTATGTTGGATCATTTGATGTTCCTCGGGTTGCTGCAACTATTTATTTTTCTTTCTGTAATTTATAATATTTGATCTGTCTTCAGTCTCACTGATTCATTTGATTTTGGCCATCTGAAATCTATTATTGAGCCCCTCTAGTAATCATTTTCATTTTAATTATTGTACTTTCAACTCTGGAATTCCTATTTGATTTTTTTTTAACTGTTTTCTCTCTTCTTTTATTTATTTTAATTGGAGGCTAATTACTTTACAATATTGTATTGGTTATGCCATACACTATTTGATTTTTAAATAATCTGTCTTTTTATTGATTTTCTCTACTTAGTGAGTCATTGTTATACCTCCTATACTTCTTAAACCATTTTTTCCTTTATTTAAACATATTTACAATAATTACCTTGAAGCCTTCCTCTGCTAAGTCAATATCTTAAATCCCACCCCCACCTCAGAAATAGTTTCTATTCCTTTTGTAGGGAAGGTAAAAACTTTAAAATCTCTGACTACTCCTTAGAATTAAATTAACAAAAGACATATTAACAGGGAAAAGCATAAACATTTGTTTAAGGTTAGAAGCTATCATAAGGAAATGAAGACCCAAATAAGTGGCAAAATCTGAATGCTTATATACTGAATATGGCAGTTGTGGAAACATACCTAAAATAAAGGGCTTCCCTCATAGCTCAGTTGGTAAAGAATCTGCTTGCAATTCAGGAGACTCTGGTTCGATTCTTGGGTCAGGAAGATCCCCTGGAGAAAGAATAGGCTACTATCCACCCCAGTATTTTTGGGCTTCCCTTGTGGCTCAGCTGGTAAAGAATCTGCAATGCGGGAGACCTGGGTTTGATCCCTGGGTTGGGAAGATCCCCTGGAGAAGAGAAAGGCTACCCACTCCACTCTTCTGGCCTGGAGAATTCCATGGACTGTATAGTCCATGAGGTTGCAAAGAGTCAGACACAATTGAGTGACTTTTTAAGAAGGAAATGGCAACCAACACCAGTATTCTTGCCTGGAAAATTCCATGGACAGAGGAGTCTGGTGCACTGTCCATGGGGCCGCAAAGAGTCAGCCACGACTGAGCACATCAGCAATTAAAATAAATAAAGGAAGGTAAGAGTTATTTTAACAAGATGTGTTAGTCCAGCATTCTCCTGGCCTTGACTCCCATTTCTGGTGATGAGCATGTTTCTATGCTCCTGGCACAGGGAGGCAGCTCTCACATGGGAGTTTTAACGTGTGCTTTCAGGAAAGAAAGGAGAATCAAAGTGCCTTTCTTGCACCCACTGTTTAAGTGTCTTTAACTCAAAATTATCACTATATCAAGGCAGTTTATTTTGGGTAGCATGTCTTCAACCCATTCATCTCCCCAGTTTGAAAACTCCTTCAAAATTTCACATGTAATAACCTGAGTTGGAGGCTGAAGACAGAAGAAACAAGTTACTAGCTGATTGGTAAAAGATCTTCAAAGGAAAAGAAGAATAGATAAAACAAGAATAAATATGCAGAAAAAAAAAAAAAAGCTAAGAATGTTCCCCCCAAATCCCTTTAAACCAGTCTCCCATACCCAGGAATCAGTCTGTCCAATTTAAAAAATTCATAGAGCCTCATTTATCTGATTGAGTGTTGATTTTGTTCTTTAGAAGGACAATAATACAGATTAGACATTATTTGTACCAAGTGATTTACATGTAATAGAAACATCATTATTCCACTGATGATTACACAAGGTCCTCCTTGTTGGGTTGTCCATGTGTCCAGAGCACACAGATTTTGGAGTTAAGCAGAGGCTAAAATACTAACTTCCAATTGAAGTGCTTCCATTATTTGTACATTAGTGCTGAAATCTTGTTCTATTACTATGGAAAGATTTCAAACTGCCTTTTCTAGCCCTTAAGTTCCAAAGTTTGGCCCAAAAAATCTCCATACTGAAAAGAATTTAGAATTGTGATACACAAGTTGTCTTTCTATTACTTCCTGACTAAGTACATTTAACATGAATGTGTGGCACTTCTGAACAAAAGTGCCCAAGTCTGCAATATGGTTAGCATTTATTGTGAAGTACCTGGTGACAAAGGCTCAGGTCCCCAGTCCACATTGTCCTGACCATCTCGGTAGGAATCCTTCAAATATTAATACTTTTGTCATTGCATAAGACAAAAAGACCCTGTGTTGCTCATGGATAAGGTCTGAGTGGAACTTTTGATCCTCTCAGGTGAAGTTTGGTGATTTTTGTCATCTGTCATATTGGCATCTGCACTACTCCATGTTACGTGTGTCTCCAGTAGTCTGTAGGAGTGCAACAGGTGGCAAAACAGCCTGATATAGGAGAAATATAATTCAGTTTTGGTAGTTATGAGGCTTCATTTTGGCACCTGGCCAAGTGAGTCCAGAATTTTGGTCTACTTTGGTCTACAGAGATTACCCCATATGTAATCTTTAGCATTAAGCAGCCTAATTAGGGGAGCAGCTGAGCTATAACATATTGCACAAGGGTGTCCTGTGATCCAGCTGCAATATCTGACTGTGTGGCAAATGTTTGTACCATAAGAGTCAGTGCCAGGACAATCTACAACCTTTGTGAGAGGCTGTAGCATGTCACCTGTGGAATCAAACCTCAGCGTTTGATTTAAATATTGGCACTGCCATTCCTTAGTATGTCAGGTAGGAAGAATGCAGCATCATGCCTGTTTTCAATGTGAGAAAAAAAATTCCCTTCTAAGGACCTCACCTGAGCAAATGATGGTCCTTGAGATTCTACAGAGGTTCATTTTTGGTTTTGTTTTTTTTCACGTCCACTGAACTCAGCAGGAGAAGTAGGTCATATTATTAATTTGATTGTGGATTTCATACCCTGTTGTACCTCCATTTTCTAGAATTGCTCCACCAGGTGCTCACTTTGTCAGGAACAGAAATTGTTAGGTTCTTTTACATGATTTAGAAGTTGACATAATGAATAATTAGAATGGTTAGTTAACATGGCTAAGGTGCTAAGGTATCGAAAACCAGTGTAAAGGAGTGTCAAGTCTGTGTCTGACCTGTTGAGAAAACAGTCAGGGTTAATAAGAATGAGATACAATTTGAAAGAAAGGTCCTATTGGAGGATCAGAAGGAGAATAGGACAGGTTGAGACAAGTAATCTCTGTAAGTGTTTAATATAAATAGCCCAAAAAAGGGGAAACTTCATTAAAAGGAAGAAGGTTGTTTTGGTTTTTTTTGTTGTGTGTGTGTGTATGAAGTTGGTAACTTAGTAGGGGGAGAATATAGGTGGAAATGAAGTTTTTTTTATATCCACATTCTTGGGGAAAGCTATCTAATTCATGATGTCATCTCCTCCCAGCACTTGGGAATTGATGCTAGAAATCCATCCATGCTAGAAATCTGTACATAAAGGTCATTTATAGGAAGGGTCCTCTACTTGAGCTCGGAGTGCTTATCTGGGTATTGTTTGGTGTGGCACATGTGAAGTCACCAAAATTATTTTATTTTGATGGTAGTGTAGGTGGTTAGCAATACTTCATAGAGTCCTTCCCAATGAGGTGACAGTGTGTTCTTTCTTCTAGAAGCCTTACTATATCCCCGATCTGCTGGAAAGGATGGCGAGGCTTATTAGTTGGTGGAAGTCATGCTTTCTTACCTGTTGATGATATGTTCCAAGTATTATCTTATATAAGTAATTCTTATACATAGCTAGTTTTTTTTTATTTTAATATTTTTTATTTATTTGGCTGTGCTGGGTCTTATTTGCAGCATGTACGATCTTTAGTTACTGCATGCAAACTCTTAGTTGCAGCATGTGGGATCTAATTCCTTGACTCAGGATAGAACCTTGCATTAGGAGCATGGAGTCTTAGACACTGGACCACCAGGGAAGTCCCTACATAGCTTGTCTCAACATCAGATTATTCTCTTTAGTCCCCATAGCATTCTCTCAATCTGTAAATGGAAGGCTAGAGATGCCACAAGGCAAAGGACAACCTAAACATTATTTTTTAAATGGATTAATTTATGTCTTCCATTTAAAATATTCCAGATTTTTATAAGGACAATAGATAATTTTTAAGCTCAGGTTTTTTGACAGACTTTTCCTAAAGTCCTTTTTATGTCTTGATTTTTATGTTCTACTTGCCTTGACAATTGAGGATGGTACAGGTAGGAAATTCTAATGAGTATGCCAGTGTTTTTGCAAGTGAGTGGTTTATTTCTGCTGTAAGATGAGTTGTTTGATCTGATTCAATCCATAATGGATTGCCAAAATAAGAAATAATCCGTTATTAATTTCCTTACCACAACTGTTAAGTGGTAAAGTGGCATCAGCACATCTAATGGATAGCATTCAGTCCATCCACTATATGTACAGACAACAATCACACATTAGGTATAGCCTTAAACTGGAGGCAACCCTTTAAAATCCATTTGGAGTAATACAAAGGGAGTATGAGCCTTGGAAGACTTCCTAACATATGTTGGCTTCTAAAAATTTGGTAAAATTACAAGTAGTGCACTGGGTCAGAAATTTTATGAATGCTGGAGCAGAAATGAGCGTCTTTTAGCTCCTTGACTAGCCTCCATCTGCATGTCGCATCTAATGGAAGACCTGTGCAAGACAAAAGGTCAGAAGAAAGGGGGCCACACCAAGTCTGTCTGGCCCACCGTAAAATCTGTCTGGGGAGAAGGCAATGGCACCCCACTCCAGTACTCTTGCCTGGAAAATCCCATGGATGGAGGAGCCTGGTGCGCTGCAGTCCATGGGGTCGCTAGGAGTCCGACACAACTGAGCGACTTCGCTTTGACTTTTCACTTTCATGCATTGGAGAAGGAAATGGCAACCCACTCCAGTGTTCTTGCCTGGAGAATCCCAGGGACGAGGGAGCCTGGTGGGCTGCCGTCTATGGGGTCGCACAGAGTTGGACACGACTGAAGTGACTTAGCAGCAGCAGCAGCAAAATCTGTCTGATAATTGTTTGGCATCCTTTTGTATTCATTTGTCTTTTTTCAGACTGAGGAGGACTTGCCTGATAATCAGTAACATCAGTCAGGAATCAAGATAGGTTTATAAATTGGGTGGGAAAAGGATGGGGATTTATTTGGGGCTGTGTATTTAGCAGCTTTGTCAGCCCTGTCATTCCATAGAGTATCAGTCTCCTTAATATAGGCTGGACAATGGAGGCAGATTGCCTGTCATAGGACAGCCATTATATGCCCATTGGCAAACAGGAGTACCGGCAGTGTTTAAGAATCTGTGGGATTTCTAGGCTGTGCCAACAGTATGGCAGACTTGAAAAGCTTATCTGAAAAAAAAAAAGCCTATCTGGAGTTAGTGTAAGTAGGAGCATTTTTTTTCCTTTTATTAGTATGCAAACTCTGGTAAAATCCATAAGAAGCCCATACTGATCTTACAGCGGGCACAGAGTACGCCTCAAGTACTTCATGTGGGGAAAAAGTTACCATGTTTTCCTAGAAATTTCATTTGCAAGAGCCATAACAAAATAGAAGTAAGTCTGGGTTGTCTAAAGGTGGTGTCTTCTTGTGGCTTTGAGACCATTTATATATGTAGCTGCAAGGCAATCACGTAGAATGGACTGAGGCTCTCCATCAGCCAGGGGGGTGGTAGAGTAACCAGATTTGAAGTTACAACAATGTAAGATGATGGGGTTGGGGGCAGGCAGTGTGCATTGTAAATAGGGCTTATTTCTAGCTGATCTGCCTCCATGTAGAGAGATGCTGTGTCTTACGAACTTGTAAGAGAGCACAGGGCATATACTCATTCTACATTAGGCACGTAATGCACAGGGCATATGCTCATTCTTACATTAGGCATGTAATGTAAGAGTACTGGCTCTGTCATTTAGGGCAGCAGCTGAAGCTACAGCATGCAGGCATGGAGCATGCCCACTACCACAGGGTCCAACTGACATGAGAAATATGCTTTAGGAAGTATGAGAGGTAAGTTTGTCCTGCAGCAACCCCATTATTTTTTCAAGGCAATATGGGTGAAATTTGTCAAAATTAGGTAAGCCAAGAGCTAGGATGTGAACAACATTAATTTTAAGGCTTCAAAGTAAGTGAATACCCCTAGGAAATGGACTCTGAAGTGGTACGTGGAGGAGGGCATATAAGGGTCTAGCAAGGGCAGCAAAATGATAAATCCATTGGTGGCAATAGCCAGCTGCCCCTGGAAATTTATGAAACTGCTTTTTTGGTTTTGGGAAAAAGGATGAACAAAATTGACTCAAGCCATTTTGGAGTGAGTTTTTGAGTGCTCTGGCATCTGGTCCCATCACTACATGGGAAATAGATGGGGAAACAGTGGAAACAGTGTCAGACTATTTTTCTGGGCTCCAAAATCACTGCAGATGGTGACTGCAGCCATGAAATTAAAAGACACTTACTCCTTGGAAGGAAAGTTATGACCAACCTAGATAGCATATTCAAAAGCAGAGACATCACTTTGCCAACAAAGGTTCACCTAGTCAAGGCTATGGTCTTTCCTGTGGTCATGTATGGATGTGAGAGCTGGACTGTGAAGAAGGCTGAGCGCCGAAGAATTGATGCTTTTGAACTGTGGTGTTGGAGAAGACTCTTGAGAGTCCCTTGGACTGCAAGGAGATCCAACCGGTCCATTCTGAAGGAGATCAGCCCTGGGTGTTCTTTGGAAGGAATGATGCTAAAGCTGAAACTCCAGTATTTTGGCCACCTCATGCGAAGAGTTGACTCATTGGAGAAGACTCTGATGCTGGGAGGGATTGGGGGCAGGAGGAGAAGGGGATGACAGAGGATGAGATGGCTGGATGGCATCACTGACTCGATGGATGTGAGTCTGAGTGACCACCGGGAACTGGTGATGGACAGGGAGGCCTGGCGTGCTGCGATTCATGGGGTCGCAAAGAGTCGGACACGACTGAGTGACTGATCTGAGATATCGTCTGTCCTAAGTTGTTGTTGTTGTTGTTGTTGTTGTTGTTGTTTAGTCACTAAGTCTTATGCAATTCTTTCAACCCCATGTAGCCCACCAGGCTCCTCTGTCCATTGGATTCTCCAGGTGAGAATACTGGAGTGGGTTGCCATTTCCTTCTCCAAGGTATCTTCCAAATCCAGGGATTGAACCCGCATCTCCTGCATTGCAGGCAGATTTTTTTTTTTTTTAATAAATATATATGTTTAGCATTTTATTATTTTTTCTTTTTCTTTTTTAATTTAATTTTATTTAACTTTACAATATTGTATTGGTTTTGCCATACATCAAAATGAATCTGCCACAGGTATAGATGTATTCCCCATCCTGAACCTTCCTCCCTTCTCCCTCCCCGTACCATCCCTCTGGGTCGTCCCAGTGCACCAGCCCCAAGCATCCAGTATCGTGCATCGAACCTGGACTGGCAACTCGTTTCATATATGATGTTATACATATTTCAATGCCATTCTCCCAAATCATCCCACCCTCTCCTTCTCCCAGAGTCCAAAAGACTGTTCTATACATCAGTGTCTCTTTTGCTGTCTCATATACAGGGTTATTGTTACCATCTTTCTAAATTCCATGTATATGCATTAGTATACTGTATTTATGTTTTTCTTTCTGGCTTACTTCACTCTGTATAATAGGATCCAGTTCCATCCACATCATTAGAACTGATTCAAATGTATTTTTAATGGCTGAGTAATACTACATTGTGTATACTGCTTTCTTATCCATTCATCTGCGGATGGACATCTAGGTTGCTTCCATGTCCTGGCTATTATAAACAGTGCTGCCATGAACATTGGGGTACATATGTCTCTTTCAATTCTGGTTTCCTCAGTGTGTATGCCCAGCAGTGGGATTGCTGGATCATAAGGCAGTTCTAGTCCCAGTTTTTTAAGGAATCTCCACACTGTTCTCCATAGTGGCTGTACTAGTTTGCATTCCCACCAACAGTATAAGAGAGTTTCCTTTTCTCCACACCCCCTCCAGCATTTATTTTTTGTAGACTTTTGGATAGCAGCCATTCTGACTGGCGTGAAATTGTACCTCATAGTGGTTTTGATTTGCATTTCTCTGATAATGAGTGATGTTGAGCATCTTTTCACGTGTTTGTTAGCCATCTGTATGTCTTCTTTGGAGAAATGTCTACCTAGTTCTTTGGCCCATTTTTTGATTGGGTCATTTATTTTTCTGGAATTGAGCTGTAGGAGTTGCTTGTATATTTTTGAGATTAGTTGTTTGTCAGTTGCTTCATTTGCTATTATTTTCTCCCATTCTGAAGGCTGTCTTTTCACCTTGCTTATAGTTTCCTTTGTTGTGCACAAGCTTTTAAGTTTAATTAGGTCCCATTTGTTTATTTTTGCTTTTATTTCCAGTATTCTGGCAGATGGGTCATAGAGGATCCTGCTGTGATGTATGTCAGAGAGTGTTTTGCCTATGTTCTCCTCTAGGAGTTTTATAGTTTCTGGTCTTACATTTAGATCTTTAATCCATTTTGAGTTTACTTTTGTGTATGTTGTTAGAAAGTTTCATTCTTTTACAAGTGTTTGACCAGTTTTCCCAGCACCACTTGTTAAAGAGATTGTCTTTAATCCATTATATATTCTTGCCTCCTTTGTCAAAGATAAGGTGTCCATATGTGCGTGGATTTATCTCTGGGCTTTCTATTTTGTTCCATTGATCCGTATTTCTGTCTTTGTGCCAGTACCATACTGTCTTGATGACTGTGGCTTTGTAGTAGAGCCTGAAGTCAGGTAGGTTGATTCCTCCAGTTCCATTCTTCTTTCTCAAGATAGCTTTGGCTATTTGAGGTTTTTTGTATTTTCATACAAATTGTGAAATGATTTGTTCTAGCTCTGTGAAGAATACCATTGGTAGCTTGATACGGATTGCATTGAATCTATAAATTGCTTTGGGTACTATACTCATTTTCACTATATTGATTCTGCCAATCCATGAACATGGTATATTTCTCCATCTATTAGTGTCCTCTTTGATTTCTTTCACCAGTGTTTTATAGTTTTCTATATATAGGTCTTTAGTTTCTTTAGGTAGATATATTCCTAAGTATTTTATTCTTTTCATTGCAATGGTGAATGGAATCGTTTCCTTAATTTCTCTTTCTATGTTCTCATTATTAGTGTACAGGAATGCAAGGGATTTCTGTGTGTTGATTTTATATCCTGCAACTTTACTATATTCATTGATTAGTTCTAGTAATTTTCTGGTGGAGTCTTTAGGGTTTTCTATGTACAGGATCATGTCATCTGCAAACAGTGAGAGTTTTACTTTTTCTTTTCCAATTTGGATTCCTTTTATTTCTTTTTCTGCTCTGATTGCTGTGGCCAAGACTTCCAAAACTATGTTGAATAGTAATGGTGAAAGTGGGCACCCTTGTCTTGTTCCTGACTTTAGAGGAAATGCTTTCAATTTTTCACCATTGAGGGTAATGTTTGCTGTGGGTTTGTCATATATAGCTGTTATGATGTTGAGATATGTTCCTTCTATTCCTGCTTTCTGGAGAGTTTTTATCATAAATGGATGTTGAATTTTGTCAAAGGCTTTCTCTGCATCTATTGAGATAATCAATGGTTTTTATTTTTCAGTTTGTTAATGTGATGTATTACATTGATTGATTTGCAGATATTGAAGAATCCTTGCATTCCTGGGATAAAGCCCACTTGGTCATGGTGTATGATCTTTTTAATGTGTTGTTGGATTCTGATGGCTAGAATTTTGTTAAGGATTTTTGCATCTATGTTCATCAGTGATATTGGCCTGTAGTTTTCTTTTTTTGTGGCATCTTTGTCAGGTTTTGGTATTAGGGTGATGGTGGCCTCATAGAATGAGTTTGGAAGTTTGCCTTCCTCTGCAATTTTCTGGAAGAGTTTGAGTAGGATAGGTGTTAGCTCTTCTCTAAATTTTTGGTAGAATTCAGCTGTGAAGCCGTCTGGACCTGGGCTTTTGTTTGCTGGAAGATTTCTGATTACAGTTTCAATTTCCGTGCTTGTGATGGGTCTGTTAAGATTTTCTATTTCTTCCTGGTCCAGTTTTGGAAAGTTGTACTTTTCTAAGAATTTGTCCATTTCTTCCACGTTGTCCATTTTATTGCCATATAATTGCTGATAGTAGTCTATTATGATCCTTTGTATTTCTGTGTTGTCTGTTGTGATCTCTCCATTTTCATTTCTAATTTTATTGATTTGATTTTTCTCCCTTTGTTTCTTGATGAGTCTGGCTAATGGTTTGTCAATTTTATTTATCCTTTCAAAGAACCAGCTTTTGGCTCTGTTGATTTTTGCTATGGTCTCTTTTGTTTCTTTAGCATTTATTTCTGCCCTAATTTTTAAGATTTCTTTCCTTCTACTAACCTTGGTGTGCTTCATTTCTTCCTTTTCTAGTTGCTTTAGCTGTAGAGTTAGGTTATTTATTTGACTTTTTTCTTGTTTCTTGAGGCATGCCTGTATTGCTATGAACTTTCCCCTTAGGACTTCTTTTACAGTGTCCCACAGGTTTTGGGTTGTTGTGTTTTCATTTTCATTTGTTTCTATGCAAATTTTGATTTCTTTTTTGATTTCTTCTGTGATTTGTTGGTTATTCAGCAGTGTGTTGTTCAGCCTCCATATGTTGGAATTTTTAATAGTTTTTCTCCTGTTATTGAGATCTAATCTTACTGCATTGTGGTCAGAAAAGATGCTTGGAATGATTTCAATTTTTCTGAATTTACCAAGGCTAGATTTATGGCCCAGGATGTGGTCTATCCTGGAGAAGGGTCCGTGTGCACTTGAGAAAAAGGTGAAATTCTTTGTTTTGGGATGGAATGTCCTATAGATATCAATTAGGTCTAACTGGTCTATTGTATCATTTAACATTTGTGTTTCCTTGTTAATTTTCTGTTTAGTTGATCTATCCATAGGTGTGAGTGGGGTATTAAAGTCTCCCACTATTATTGTGTTATTGTTAATTTCTCCTTTCATACTTGTTAGTATTTCTCTTACATATCGCGGTGCTCCTATGTTGGGTGCATATATATTTATAATTGTTATATCTTCTTCTTGGATTGATCCTTTGATCATTATGTAGTGACCTTCTTTGTCTCTTTCCACATCCTTTGTTTTAAAGTCTATTTTATCTGATATGAGTATTGCTACTCCTGCTTTCTTTTGGTCCCTATTTGCGTGGAAAATCTTTTTCCAGCCCTTGACTTTCAGTCTGTATGTGTCCCCTGTTTTGAGGTGGGTCTCTTGTAGACAACATATGTAGGGGTCTTGTTTTTGTATCCATTCGGCTAGTCTTTGTCTTTTGGTTGGGGCATTCAGCCCATTTACGTTTAAGGTAATTATTGATAAGTATGATCCCATTGCCATTTACTTTATTGTTTTGGGTTCGAATTTATACACCCTTTTTGTGTTTCCTGTCTAGAGAATGTCCTTTAGTATTTGTTGGAGAGGTGGTTTGGTGGTGCTGAATTCTCTCAGCTTTTGCTTGTCTGTAAAGCTTTTGATTTCTCCTTCATATTTGAATGAGATCCTTGTTGGGTACAATAATCTGGGCTGTAGGTTATTTTCTTTCATCATTTTAAGTATGTCTTGCCATTCCGTCCTGGCTTGGAGAGTTTCTATTGAAAGATCAGCTGTTATCCTTATGGGAATTCCCTTGTGTGTTATTTGTTGTTTTTCCCTTGCTGCTTTTAATGTTTGTTCTTTGTGTTTGATCTTTGTTAATTTGATTAATATATGTCTTGGGGTGTTTCGCCTTGGGTTTATCCTGTTTGGGACTCTCTGGGTTTCTTGGACTTGAGTGATTATTTCCTTCCCCATTTTAGGGAAGTTGCAGGCAGATTCTTTAGTGCTGGGAAGTCCCACGGAAGTCCCCACCCCTGTCCTAAGCAGATAACGGTTGTTTGCACTCATTGAAGTTTAGACTGGGAGGCTTTATGACCTCCTTTGGCCAGTACCTTTAGGAGAATGAGAGCATCTATAAAAGCATTCTGTTCAGTCTGGTTCCAGAATGAATCAGTTCAGTTCAGTCGCTCAGTCATGTCTGACTCTTTGCAACCCCACAGACTGTAGCACACCAGATTTCCCTGTCCATCACCAACTGCCAGAGACTGCTCAAACCCATGGCCATCGAATCAGTGATACAATCCAGCCATCTCATTCTCTGTCATCCCCTTCTCCTCCTGTCCTCAATCTTTCCCAGCATCATGGTCTTTTTCAATTAGTCAGTTCTTCACATCAGGTGGCCAAGGTATTGGAGTTTCAGCTTGAGCATCAGTCCTTCCAATGAATATTCAGGACTGATTTCCTTTTGGGCTGACCTGTTGGATCTTCTTGCAGTCCAAGGAATTCTCAAGAATCTTCTCCAATAGCACAGTTCAAAGCATCAATTATTCAGTGCTCAACTTTCTTCATGATCCAACTCTCACATCCGTATATGACTACTGGAAAAACCATAGCTTTGACTAGATGGACCTTTGTTGGCAAAGTAATGTCTCTGCTTTTTACTATGCTGTCTAGAATGATCGTAGCTTTTCTTCCAAGGAGCAAGTATCTTTTAATTTCATGGCTACAGTTACCACCTACAGTGATTTTGGAGCCCTCAAAAATAAAGGCTCTCACTATTTCCATTGTTTCCCCACTTATTTGACATGAAGTAATGGGACTGAATGCCATGATCTTCGTTTTTTGAATGTTGAGTTTTAAGCCAGCTTTTTTACCTCCTCTTTCCTGTTCATCAAGAGGCTCTTTAGTTCCTCTTTGCTTTCTGCCATAAGGGTGGTGTCATCTGTGTGTCTGAGGTTATTGATATTTCTCCTGGCAATCTTAATTCCAGCTTGTACTTCATCCAACCCAGGATTTCGCATGATGTACTCTACATATAGGTTAAATAAGCAGGGTGACAAATTTAGAATGAAGGGTCACTGACATATGGAACAAGAATAGAGCCTTGAGTAAAGGCTACAGAATCTAACAGCTTTAAGGACTGGGAAAAATATTGAGGGAGACCCATACTGTCCTTGAGATTTGGGAGTCCACGTGAACGGTCTTCCTCTAAATGTAAATTTAAAAAATCACAAAAACCCATGGGTCAGAATGCAGTGGAACCAAAGATCAAAGAGAAAGCTGAGTAGACATCAATTACTGTAAACCCGGCTGCATTAGCAGGAATGGCAATGAGTATAGTAGCTGGATTAGGAACTACATGGTGGCAAGGTATTACAAAGGAGTTATGGAAGCCAGTCCCATCAGTTCATGCCAAATAGATGGGGAAACAGTGGAAACAGTGACAGACTTCTTTGGAGGGGCTCCAAAATCACTGCAGATGGAGACTGCAACCATAAAATTGAAAGATGCTTCCTCCTTGGAAGAACAGCTATGACCAACCTAGACAGCATACCCTCTTACACTGTTGATGGGAATGAAAACTAGTTCAGCCACTATGGAGAACAGTGTGGGGATTCCTTAAAAAACTGGAAATAGAGCTGCCATACGACCCAGAAATCCCACTGCTGGGCATACACACTGAAGAAACCAGAATTGAAAGAGACACGTGTACCCCAATGTTCATCACAGCACTGTTTATAATAGCCAGGACATGGAAACAACCTAGATGTCCATCAGCAGATGAATGGATAAGAAAGCTGTGGTACATATACACAATGGAATATTACTCAGCCATTAAAAAGAATACATTTGAATCAGTTCTAATGAGGTGGATGAAACTGGAGCCTATTATACAGAGTGAAGTAAGCCAGAAAGAAAAACACTAATACAGTATACTAATGCATATATATGGAATTTAGAAAGATGGTAACGATAACCCTGAATGTGAGACAGCAAAAGAGACACAGATGTATACAACAGTTTTATGGACTCTGTGGGAGAGAGCGAGGGTGGGATGATTTGGGAAAATGGCATCAAAACATGTATAATATTATGTGTGAAATGAATCACCAGTCCAGGTTCAATGCATGATAAAGGATGCTCAGGGCTGGTGCACTGGGATGACCCAGAGGGATGGTATAGGGAGGTGTATATACGTGTACACCCTTGGCAAATAAATTCATGTTGATGTATGGCAAAACCAATACAATATTGTAAAGTAATTTGCCTCCAATTAAAATAATAAATTTATATTAAAAAAATAAATAAAAAGCAGAGGCATTACTTTGCCAACAAAGGTCCATCTAGTCAAAGCTATGGTTTTTCCAGTAGTCATATATGGATGTGAGAGTTGGATCATAAAGAAAGCTGAGTGCTGAAAAATTGATGCTTTGAACTGTGGTGTTGGAGAAGACTCTTAAGAGTCCCTTGGACTGCAAAGAGATCCAACAGGTCAACCCTAAAGGAAGTCAGTCCTGAATATTCATTGGAAGGACTGATGCTCAAGCTGAACACTTGGCCACCTGATGTGAAGAACTGACTCATTGGAAAAGACCCTGATGCTGGGAAAGATTGAAGGCAGGAAGAGAAGGGGACGACAGAGGATAAGATGGTTGGATGGCATCATGACACTCTATGGACATGAGTTTGAGTAAGTTCCAGGAGTTGGTGATGGACACGGAAGCCTGGCATGCTGCAGTCCATGGGGTCTCAAAGAGTCAGACACGACTGTGCAACTGAACTGAACTGAATTTGTGACTCTTAGATCTGGCACAAATTGATAGTTTTCATTTCCATCTGAATCAAATTTCCCTTCTTTCTTTACTGGCAAGCCTGGTATTATAGAGTGAGGAAGTAAAAATTAGATCATGCTATTAAAAAAAAAAAAAAAGCCTATTATAGGTTCAATTCCCCACTCTGTCTCCTTGGAGGGTCTACTGGACTTCTCATCGGAAAGATTTGTTTCTTTCCCTGGCTCTTTGCAAGCTCTACACTCAGTACTAATCTAATTTCATTTGCATGTGAAGCCTAGATACTAGTCGGGACAACTTTTAAAGTTGCATTCTCTTCAGAGGATTTAAATTGAGATGAGATTTCCTTATGGAAAGTAAGAAACTTGAGGTTTAATCTGAGGGCAGGGGGAGAAAAACCTGCCTTTCTTAGTACATCATAAGGTGACATTAAAATTATGTAACAATTCTCTACCTGTTAATAAAAGATTAGCTGGTGAGGATCAGAAATTAGAAAGGCATATTGAGGCTCTAGAGTCTAAGGATATTGGGGTGGCCTGAGATGTGGACAATGGAACAGGCTGTCCAGAGACTCTGACACCTCGAATAGAATCCGAGGTGACAGGTAGTTTTAAATCCACTGAGCAGATGGTAGAGAGACTCACACCAGGGTCAGTTAAGAAGTCTGGTTTCCAATCCTCTATTTTAACTTTAATAGTGGTTTTTGGAGTGTGACTAAGGATTGGCTGACCCTGTCCATCGGTAGAGTATTGTCCTAGAGGAGGGGAGAAATGAAACTTCTGACAGTTCTGAGGGTTAGGGAAAAGGTTATTTGAACTTTTTAAGTTAAGGAAGGATAATTGCCCTTCTCGTGCCCTAGCTTTTCCCAATATTTGCCAATGTCTAGAGGAAAGCTGTGTAGTTGGTGAGAAAAATGAGTGAACTTTGAGTTACCCTTATAGTCATCATTTTTGCTTTTGTAAAGACTCAATATGCACATCAAGGTCTGTTCATTTAATTTTTTTGTCTTATTTTCCTATGTGCTATTTTCAAAGAACTATGTAGTTACTTCTTTAATAATGTTAAGAGACATACCTGCCTAGCCAATGACACTATTTTAGATTTCTCTCTCTGTATGAGAGGGAAGATTTCCAATCAAGGCAGAAATTTTAAATTGTTCTAGGCTTCAGGGTTTACTGCAGTGTGCCTTTTCAAAATTTGTGTAAGTGTTCCACGAAAGTCTTAGAATGTTCCCCTTCCTCTGAGCACACAGTTCAACCTGAGACCAATTTACCTTACGGAGAGAGGCCTCCTCCATTATCCCAACATCAGGCCCTGAATGTTGGCCTGGTTGAGCCATTTCCAGTTCCTCGCAGGAGGGTCAGGGAGATGCTGGTCACTTGTTTCCTCTAGGGCCAGGGAAGGTTTGGGGGAGGGTTTCTTCCCCTGAGGCCATCTAACCTGTCTGATAATTACAGTATAATCAAAGGTGGGAAGGATATCCTTTAATAGCCAGTCCAAGTCCCTAGAGTGGGGTTGTGAAAGGCCACTAATCTTTCTAACTCTTTTCTAAATTTGGTAGGATCTTTGAAAATGTTCAGGCGTCCCTGGTGGCTCAGATGGTAAAGAATCAGCCTGCAATGCAGGAGTCCTGGGTTCAATCCCTGGGTCGGGAAGATCCCCTGGAGAAGGAAATGGCAGCCCACTACACTATTTTTGCCTTGGAAATCCCATGAACAGAGGAGCCTGGAGGGCTACTTTCCATGGGATCACAAAGAGTCAGACACAACTGAAGCAACTAACACTTGAAAATGGCAGCAAAAAATGCTTTGGAATTTGAAAGAGCTGGTGTTGCCATGTATAAAGTAGATAACAAATGAGAATCTATGGTGTACTTCGGGGAACTCTACTCATTGCTCTGTGGTGATCAAAATGGGAAGGAAATCTTAAAAAGAATGGATATATGTATGTGTGTGTGTGTGCTCAGTCATGTCCCACTCTTTGCACAACTATGGACTATAGCATACCAGGTTCCTCTGTCCATGGGATTCTCCAGGCAAGAATACTGGAGTGAGCTGCCATTTCCTCCTCCTAGGAGACCCCCTGGATCTTCCAGGGATCAAGGCCAACCCCATGGAAAAGAAATGCTAAAAAGCAAAATGGCTGTCTAGGGAGGCCTTATAAATAGCTGTGAAAGAAGAGAAGGCAAAAGCAAAGGAGAAAAGGAAAGATATAAGCATCTGAATGCAGAGTTCCAAAGAATAGCAAGGAGAGATAAGAAAGCCTTCCTCAGTAATCAATGCAAAGAAATAGAGGAAAACAACAGAATAGGAAACACCAGAGATCTCTTCAAGAAAATTAGAGCTACCAAGGGAAAATTTCATGCAAACATGGGCTCGATAAAGGACAGAAATGGTATGAACCTAACAGAAGCAGAAGATATTAAGAGGTGGCAAGAATACACAGAAGAACTGTACAAAAAAGATCTTCACAACTCAGATAATCATGATGGTGTGATCACTGACCTAGGTCCAGATATCCTGGAATATGAAGTCAAGTGGGCCTTAGAAAGCATCACTACACCCCAGTTTTTTGAGGAATCTCCATACTGTTCTCCATAGTGGCTGTACTGGTTTGCATTCCCACCAACAGTGTAAGAGGGTTCCCTTTTCTCCACACCCTCTCCAGCATTTATTGCCTGTAGACTTTTGGATAGCAGCCATTCTGACTGGCGTGAAATGGTACCTCATAGTGGTTTTGATTTGCATTTCTCTGATAATGAGTGATGTTGAGCATCTTTTCATGTGTTTGTTAGCCATCTGTATGTCTTCTTTGGAGAAATGTCTATTTAGTTCTTTGGCCCATTTTTTGATTGGGTCGTTTATTTTTCTGAAATTGAGCTGTAGGAGTTGCTTGTATATTTTTGAGATTAGTTGTTTGTCAGTTGCTTCATTTGCTATTATTTTCTCCCATTCTGAAGGCTGTCTTTTCACCTTGCTTATAGTTTCCTTTGTTGTGCACAAGCTTTTAAGTTTAATTAGGTCCCATTTGTTTATTTTTGCTTTTATTTCCAATATTCTGGGAGGTGAGTCACAGAGGATCCTGCTGTGATGTATGTCAGAGAGTGTTATGCTTATGTTTTCCTCTAGGAGTTTTATGGTTTCTGGTCTTACATTTAGATCTTTAATCCATTTTGAGTTTACTTTTGTGTATGGTGTTAGAAAGTGCAGCAATCCCACTGCTGGGCAAACACACTGAGAAAACCAGAATTGAAAAAGACACATATACCTCAATGTTCATAGCAGCACTGTTTATAATAGCCAAGACTTGGAAGCAACCTAGATGTCCATCAGCAGATGAATGGATAAGAAAGCTGTGGTACATATACACAATGGAGTATTACTCAGCCATTAAAAAGAATACATTTGAATCAGTTCTAATGAGGTGGATGGAACTGGAGCCTATTATACAGAGTGAAGTAAGCCAGAAAGAAAAACACAAATACAGTATACTAACACATATATATGGAATTTAGAAAGATGGTAACAATAACCCTGTATACGAGACAGCAAAAGAGACACTGATGTATATAACAGTCTTTTGGACTCTGGGAGAGGGAGAGGGTGGGATGATTTGGGAGAATGGCATTGAAATATGTATAATATCATATTTGAAATGAGTCGCCAGTCCAGGTTTGATGCCTGATACCGGATGCCCGGGTCTGGTGCACTGGGATGACCCAGATGGATGGTATGGGGAGGGAGGAGGGAGGAGGGTTCAGGATGGGGAACACATGTATACCTGTGGCGGATTCATTTTGATGTATGGAAAAACCAATACAATATTGTAAAGTTAAGTAAAATAAAATTTAAAAAAAAAAAAAAGAAAGAAAGAAAGCATCACTACGAACAAAGCTAGTGGAGGTGATGGAATTCCAGTTGAGCTTTTTCAAATCCTGAAAGACAATGCTGTGAAAGTGCTGCACTCAATATGCCAGCAAATTTGGAAAACTCAGCAGTGGCCACAGGACTGGAAAAGGTCAGTTTTCATTCCAATCCCAAAGAAAGGCAATGCCAAAGAATGCTCAAACTACAGCACAATTGCATTCATCTCACATGCTAGGGCTTCCCTGGTGGCTCAGAGGTTAAAGCGTCTGCCCGCAATGCGGGAGACCTGGGTTCGATCCCTGGGTCTGGAAGATCCCCTGGAGAAGGAAATGGCAACCCACTCCAGTATATCTTGCCTGGAGAATCCTGTGGGCGGAGGAGCCTGATGGGCTACGGTCCACGGGGTCGCAAAGAGTCGGACACGACTGAGCGACTTCACTTTCACATGCTAGGAAAGTAATGCTCAAAATTCTCCAGGCCAGGCTTCAGCAATACGTGAACCATGAACTTCCTGATTTTCAAGCTGGTTTTAGAAAAGGCAGAGGAACCAGAGATCAAATTGCCAACATCTGCTGGATCATGGAAAAAGCAAGAGAGTTCCAGAAAAACATCTATTTCTGCTTTATAGACTATGCCAAAGCCTTTGACTGTGTGTATCACAATAAACGGTGGAAAATTCTGAAAAAGATGGGAATTCCAGACAACCTGACCTGCCTCTTGAGAAACCTATATGCAGGTCAGGAAGCAACAGTTAGAAATGGACATGGAACAACAGACTGGTTCCAAAGAGGAAAAGGAGTATGTCAAGGCTGTATATTGTCACTCTGCTTATTTAACTTATATGCAGAGTACATCATGAGAAATGCTGGGCTGGAAGAAGCACAAGCTGGACTCAAGACTGCCGGGAGAAATATCAATCACCTCAGATATGCAGATGACACCACCCTTATGACAGAAAGTAAAGAGGAACTGAAGAGCCTCTTGATGAAAGTGAAAGAGGAGAGTGAAAAAGTTGGCTTAAAGCTCAACATTCAGAAAATGAAGATCATGGCATCCGGTCCCATCACTTCATGGGAAATAAATACGGAAACAGTGGAAAGTGTCAGACTTTATTTTGGGGGGCTCCAAAATCACTGCAGATGGTGATTGCAGCCATGAAATTAAAAGACGCTTACTCCTTGGAAGAAAAGTTATGACCAACCTAGATAGCATATTCAAAAGCAGAGACAGTACTTTGCCAACAAAGGTCCGTCTAGTCAAGGCTATGGTTTTTCCAATGATCATGTATGAATGTGAGAGTTGGACTATGAAGAAAGCTGAGCACCAAAGAATTGATGCTTTTGAACTGTGGTATTGGAGAAAACTCTTGAGAGTCCCTTGGACTACAAAGAGATCCAACCAGTCCATTCTAAAGGAGATCAGTCCTGGATGTTCTTTGGAAGGAATGATGCTAAAGCTGAAACTCCAGTACTTTGGCCACCTCATGCGAAGAGTTGACTCATTGGAAAAGACTCTGATGCTGGGAGGGATTGGGGGCAGGAGGAGAAGGGGCTGACAGAGGATGAGATGGCTGGATGGCATCACCGACTCAATGGACATGAGTTTGAGTGAACTCTGGGAATTGGTGATGGACAGGGAGGCCTGGCATGCTGCAATTCATGGGGTTGCAGAGTCGTACATGACTGAGCAACTGAACTGAACTGAGGGATCTTCCCGACCCAGGGATCAAACCTATATCTCCTGCATTGGCAGGAAGATTCTTTACTGTTGAGTGACCTGAGAAGCTCAAATATATTATACATATGACTGATTCACTTTGCTGTTCAGCAGAAGCTAACACAGCATTGCAAAGCAACTTGTTCCATCACTAAGTCGCATCCACCTCTTTACAACCCCAAGGACTGCAGCACACTAAGCTTCCCTGTCCTTCACTATTTCCCAGAGTTTGCCCAAACTCATGTCCACCATGGATGGTGATGCCATCCAACCATTTCATCCTCTGCTGTCACCTTCTCCCCCTGCCCTCAATCTTTCCCAGCATCAGGGTCTTTCCAATGAGTCAGCTCTATGCATCAGGTGGCCAAAGCATTGGAGCTTCAGCTTTAGCATCAGTCCTTCCAATGAATTGGAGAAGGAAATGGCAACCCACTCCAGTATTCTTGCCTGGAGAATCCCATGGATGGAGGAGCCTGGTAGGCTACAGTCCACGGGGTTGCAAAGAGTCGGACATGACTGAGTGACTTCACTTTTCCAATGAATATTCATGGTTGATTTCCTTTAGGGCTGGCTGGTTTGAACTTCTTGCAGTGCAAGAGATTCTCAAGAGTCTTTTCCAGCACCAAACTTTGAAAGCATTAATTCTTCAGCACTCAGTCTTCTTTATGGTCCAGCTCTCACATTCATACACAACTACTGGAAAAACCATAGCTTTGACTACACTGACTTGTCAGCAAAGTGATGTCTCTGCCTTTGAATATGCTGTCTAGGTTTGTCATAACTTTCCTTCCAAGGAACAAATATCTTTTAATTTCGTGGCTGCCATCACCATCTGCAGTGATTTTGGAGCCCAAGAAAAGAAAACTGTCACTTCTCCACTTTTTTCCCTTCTATTTTCCATGAAATGAGGGGACAAGATGCCATGATCTTAGTTTTTTGGACGTTGAGCTGAACACTGGAGTGGGTTGCCATTTCCTTCTCCAGGGGATCTCCTGACCCAGGGATTGGACTCAAGTCTGCTATGTCTCCTGCCTGGGCAAGTGGATTCTTTACCACTGAGCCACCTGGGAAGATCATTATTTCCATAGTAACCCAATCCAATAAAACTTCTTATGGAAAGGCCAAGAGGCAAATTCCATCTTGCATGGACACAAGATGCATCCCCAAAGCAGGTCTAGAAGATGCAGCCACATAATCCAAAAATTTCACTTCAAGTGTTAGCCTAAGAAAGCAAAGCTCCTCATTGTCACAGTAGGTAAAAATAGTGTTTGTGAAAATCGTGACTCCAGTCTCCCATAAGAATCTGAGATTCCTCCAGTCATAGACCTACTAGTTTGTGACACAGGGTAGGCAATACTAGGAAGGGGCTTTACCAGCACTTGTGAGACAAAGGCCCCTTATGGACTGGGATCTTTTTATTAAGACAAAGTCCCCTGAAAGCTGTCATGGTTGGACAAAGAGACTGCTGCTTGTCATATCTTATCTTGGGTTCCCAGCCTGTGGGGAGGTCACCTGAGGCAAAGTCAACAACTGTTGACACCAAAGTCTCCTCCAGCTAGCAGAGACCAGAGAGAATATTCTCTCAAGACATAAAACAAGATGAAGAGAGAATCTGATCCGGTTGTTGTTTTTGTGATCCACAGCAAAGTTTGTCTTAACAGATACTGACCTGGTCAAAACTAAGCAGACTGTAAACTAAGCAGACTGTGAGGCCAGCTCAAGCAACAGCCTTGTCAGGCCTATGCCTCAGTTTTACTCTATGAATCTCCTCTTTGTGACAAATGACACAGAAACAGAGACAAAGGAAAGCAATGACTATCTCTGTGAGGTTGGAAATCAACAGAAACCAAGAGTACTCAAAAGAGAAAGCATTAGAGTTGCTATACCCAACAAGCTACTGCACATAAATGTTTTCCCTGCCAGTCTGAACTTGCATTAGGAAAAAGACAAGGGGAGACTTTTATCACTCTCACCCCAACCAGACCCTACAGGCAGAGATCTGGGAAAGAGTGACATTGTAAGAACTCTAGCCAACTTCCAGCTTTTGTCAAAAGTCCCAGGATCTCTCAGCTGCAGCCCCTAGAGTAATCAGCAGTGACCCAGTCAGTACTCTCCCATTGTCACCACCAGAAACTGTTGGGAAGGCAAGCACTTTACCCTCTCAGGGTCTCTGGCTGGGCCTGAGAATTAACAGAAGAAAAGAAAACAAATTTATTTAATATTTGTTTTATGTGACATAAGAGCATTCATAAGAGAATGAAGATCCAGAGATAAAATCTAAATGCTGATATACTGGATTGAACAAAGAGTGCTAATTATGGAAGCTTAACCAAAATGAAAAGACTAGAAGATAAGAAATTATTTTAGCAAGGTTTGTTAGTACAGCATTCTCCTGGCCTCAACTCCCGTTTCTGGTGATAAAAATGTTTCTTTCCTCCTGGCACAGGGAGGGCAGCTCTCACATGCGAGTCTTAACTTCGGCTTTCAGGAATAAAAGGTGCTTCTCTTATGGCTTAGACAGAAAAGAATCCACCTACAATGCAGGAGACCTGGGTTTGATGCCTGGGCTGGGAAGATCCCTTGGAGAAGGGCATGGCTACCCACTCCAGTATTCTTGCCTGGAGAATCTCGTGGATGGAAGAGCCTGAAGGGCTACAGCCCATGGGGTTGAAAAGATACAATATAACTGAGCAACTAACACTTTCAGGAATAAGAAGTGGAATCAAGTACCTTTCTTTCGCCTGCTCTTTTTTAAGTTCCTTTAGCTCAAAATGCATTGGAGAAGGAAATGGCAACCCACTCCAGTGTTCTTGCCTGGAGAATCCCAGGGACGGGGAAGGAAGCCTGGTGGGCTGCCGTCTATGGGGTCACACAGAGTCGGACATGACTGAAGTGACTTAGCATAGCATAGCATAGCATAGCTCAAAATAATCAGCATGTCAAGGTGGTATATTTGGGGGGGGGGGGGGGGCATGTCCTGAAATCACTTTTCTTCCTGTGTGTGTATGGTCATACTTTCCTAAGCTATTTTTTATATGTAATTTTTAAATTGGAGATTTTTAGATAATATATTGTAGCAACTCCAGATTCTTATCCCCTCCAGGGATAGTTGTTGTTGCAGATTTTTTTGTTTCTTTAATGACTTGCCTGGATTAACTCTGTAGAGTCTGTTTCCCCAGCAGTGTGCAGCCACTGATGTCTTTGCTCAGGTTTTGTTTTGTTTAATGCATTTTTGTTTCATTTTTAAGCCTCCCTAAGGGACAGCATAATTTAATGGTCAGCCAGTGACTGACTAGAGGTTGTACATAAACTTTTTGAAACAGTAAAGTTTCCACCCTTTGCCATGGAGCTGTGTGTGTTTAAAGAATGTCATCGAACTTCAGGCAGTTTACAGTCTGCTCTAGCTTATTCTTTCTGCATCTCAAAGCTTCACATTCATCACGGACAAGTGGACAGCCAGGGCCCTATCTGATCTTTCCTCTGTGAGTGCACATCCTTGAGCACACATACACCTGCGTCTAAATCACGAGGGCTAAATGGCCACTTGTGAACTCTGCTATCACTCTCTCTGTCTCTGAATTTTCCTTTTACTTTTCTAGCTGGTCTGTCAATCTCTCCCTTGCCCAAGCAGTATTGTGACCTCAGGCAGCTTACTTAAAATGTTTGCTATTATTCCTGGATTTTCCTGTTATCATTTTTGACAATGCCCTTGTGTATCTGTGCTTTGCTCCAGAGCAAATCAGCCCCCTCTGGTAAGGAGACTGCAATTCCTCACAGCTTGCTCTGCCTTAATAAAATTACTGAACAGCAGAGCTGGGTGAGGAATGGCAGAATCCCCAGGATAAAATGCCACAGACTCCCACTATTCTCACTGATGCTTAGTTTTTATTGAATAAATGCTTCTCAATTAGATGGATGCCTTTGGTCAATTTCTAAAATCCTGGAGTGGCTGTTTTTAACAGCTTTGTTTGGTTTTATACTTGCTTTTAAGGAAGACATTTTGCCTCCCTTCTCACTCAACCTCTCCAGAAGTCCCACCTCACATTCAAATTTTTTGCTTTGGGCCACAGGTCCCTGCAACATTTTATCATGACATGTGAAAAAGGAAGATATTCAAAACCTATGAACAAGCTTATGAATGAGGAGATACACTCCATTTTTAAATAAAATTCAATATCAAAAATGAACTATAGAGCTAATGAAATTCCAATTAAAATATCAGTGGGATTCTTGATGGAACATGATTAGACAGTGTAGATATTGAGACAGGAATAAGCCAGTGATGGAGGTTAGAAAGGGCTTCCCCGGTAGCACAGCTGGTAAAAGACTCCATCTGCAATCCAGGAGACATCAGTCGATTCACGGGTCAGGTGGATCCCCTGGAGGAGGGCACGACAACCCACTCTGGTATTCTTATGTTGAGAATCCTCATGAACAGAGGAGCCTGGTGGGCTACAATCCATGAGGTCGCAAAGAGTTGGACATGACTGAATGATTAAGCACTGCATAGTACAGAGGTTAGAAAGGCTATGAACAGAACGTGTAGGCAAAATTCTATGGACTCCCAGTGGCCCTTGTCCTTCTGCAGTATCCTCCCCACTGACTGAAGTAGAATATCATGAAATGTCCTTCCCATGAAAAGTTATATGCAAAAAATGAAGATTATCTATGTAGGTAGTCCTGGTCTAATCAAATGAGCCCTTTAAAAGTAAAAAGTATTCTCTAGTTGGTGAGAGAACAGAGACTCAGAGATTAAAAGGCAGAGAAGTGTCTGACATGGAATTTCTGACTTTGAGTATGGAGGTGGCACAGGCCAAGGAATGTGGGTGGCCTTGAGATGCTGAGAGTGGCCCCAGACTAATAGCCAAGGAAATAGGGACCTCATTCTTAAAACCCCAAGGCACTGAATTCTGCCAGCAACCTGAATGAGTCTGAAAGCAGGTCATTCTCCAAAACCTCCAGATAAGAGCCCAGTCTAGCCAACATCTTGATTTGGTTCAGCTATGAACCCAGCTGAGCCTACCTGGACTTCTGATCTACAGAGCTGTGAGATAATAAGTGGGCATTGTTTTAACTGAAATTTCTGTGGTAATTTATTATACAACTAATAAACAACTAATGCACCCCCTCTATATTTATATAAGTATTTGAGAGATGACAGAGCTGTCTTTGCAGATTCTTGGTGAAAGGAGGATCTATTCAATGAGTAATTCTAGGACAAATGATCATATTCCAGTGCTTTGGCCACCTCATGCGAAGAGTTGACTCATCGGAAAAGACTCTGATGCTGGGAGGGATTGGGGGCAGGAGGAGAAGGGGATGACAGAGGATGAGATGGCTGGATGGCATCACCGACTTGATGGACATGAGTTTGAGTGAACTCCAGGAATTGGTGATGGACAGGGAGGCCTGGCGTGCTGCGATTCATGGGGTCGCAAAGAGTCGGACATGACTGAGCTGACTGAAAGAATTCAAAAGGGCTGGATCTCTACCTCAAAATATGACAAGCAGATGGAAAGTTTCAACATTTGGCAAGGAATTCCTTAATGAAAGACGTAAAATAAATGCATAAAAGAATTGAAAATTGAAGCACGTAAAAATTTTAAATTCAACTATCAAAGGTCAAGAGTGAACAAAGAAAAAGGAAGGAAAGAACAAGAAGTCTGAAAAGCAGGAGTGTGCAATATCTCATTGAAAAGCCAACTCACTGGAAAAGACACTGGTGCTGGGAAAGATTGAGGGCAGGAGGAGAATAGGGCAACAGAGGATGAAATAGTTGGATAGCATCCCCAACTCAATTGACATGAGTCTGAACAAACTCCATGAGACAGTGAAGATCAGGGAAGCCTTCATATTGTAGTTCATGGGGTCGAAAAAAGTCAGATACGACTTAGCGATTAAACAACAACAACGTCCCAAGAGTCCTGAGAGAAGCATGTTTGTAGAAAGGAAGTTGCCATCTGTGTTGAATTCTACTGAAGGGGGAATTTGAGGAAGACAGAAAAGCATACACTGGATTTGAAGACACAAAGAAAACTGATGACCAGAACAAGAGCATCTCAGTGGAGTAGGAGGAAACCCAGGGCAGTGCATGGACAGCTGTGTCTCTTGTTCATTACCCTTCCAGAAAATGCCACCCCTCACCCATGCAGTGTGCTTGAATCAAGAAGCAGTCCCAACAGGCCTAAAATGCCCTATCACTTGCATATTCACAGCTCTCCTAAAATACCCATGGTAGTGACAGGTGTCTATTTGGCTTTTATTTTGTAACAGAACAAGTAGAATTACTATCTGTTTCATGATTTACTTAGCTGATTTCACATGCTTTTGAGAATTGTATCATTTGTCTGGCAGTTTTTCCTTTCTAGGAAGATTAAAAAGAGAAACCATAACAAAATTGTGGCAATCTCTACAGTCAAAATAGGTCTTAGTTGTTTCTAGTCAAGGTGAACTTTCTGGAGAGTCAAAGGATAGAAATTGAAGTTTCATTCTGCAGTGCTAAAATCTTACACAATATATACATATGTGTATATATATATAGTGTATGTGTGTGTATGCTCAGTCCCTTCAGCTGTGTCTGACTCTTTGCAACCCCATGGATTGTAGCCCACCAGGCTCCTCTGTCTATGGGATTCTCCAGGCAAGAATACTGGACTGGGTTGCTATGTCCTCCTCCAGGGGATCTTCCCAACCCAGGGATCAAACCTGCATCTTCTGTGTCTCCTGCATTGCAGGTGGATTCTTTACCACGGAGCCACTGGGGAAGCCCATATATAATGTGTGTGTATATACACACGCACACACACACACACATGTGTGTGTGTGTGTGTGCGCGCGTGTGTATGTAGCATAAAAACCCTGAAACTAATCTCCCTCCCCCTTTTTTTTTTTTCATTGTCCCTTGCAAGGTTGACTTAACTGGTCATTTGGCCCCACTAATTCAATTAAAAAAAAAAAAAAACCTGAGGGTAAGGAGGTGCAGGGGAATGGTCAGAGGCCCACTCCTGTGCTCCCTCGGGACTGGTTGTATCTCAACCGGTGAAATCTTGAAAATATTCCCCTTTCTCCAAATTATTCTATTCCAACAAAAATAGCTCCTAAACTATAGAAGCTCTGGATGTGCAAAAGGATTTCAAGATTTCACTAATGAAGATTATAATTAAAATATTTAAATGGGTTTTTAATTTTCTTTTTAGGCTATGCTATTTCCTAGTCCTCTCAAGGAGCTGCTATTGTTCAATCCTGACAGAATTCTGTTAGAAATTATAGCCTGCTGCCTTTCAGTATCTTCATTAAAATGCAATGCTGCCAGATATATCTGCATGCATATGAATGAAGCATCTATAGAATAATTAAGTCATGAATAACACATTGCTGAGCATGGCTTTTCCTGAATAGGAAAAGACTATTATTTATGAACCCAGAGATTTTATGTTATATGAAAAAATAATTGGCCATAACATGTATTATTTGAAGACACATTAATTTAAATTATGATTGCCCTTTTATAGACTCCATTTTTAATGAAATGGCATTTACATTAGAAAATGAATGTGAATTCATGTGCCATTTTTCTTTATTTTGCTCAAAAGGCCACATAAAAGCTTTTTGGCAATGGGGATCACATAATTTGAGCATCTTGAGATCTTTTACAAACAAAACGTCATTAGAATCCAGCAACTTCACAGACCTGGGTCCAAACTAATAGCTATATATCAAGGGAAAAACACAGATACTGCTCACAAGCAGTACTTAGGTTTTTCAAGGAGCACTGCTCCACTGTAGAAGCAAAAGCTGAACTACCCTGGGTCTACCCCTCCCCCATGCAGTGTGTTTGACTCAAGAAGCAGTTCTTTTCCAAAAGCCCCAGTTTAGCAAGGACCACATTCTGGAGTTAAACTGTGCTGTAGTTTCAGCACTGTTTAATGTTTAGCTCCAGACTCTCCTGAGACCTGTAACCACGGCCACTGTGTGCTGAAGTCTAAAGACAGAGGAAGAATAAGGGAGAAGGCATGATAAAGACTGGAGAGGGAAAAAGGACACAAAGCTCAAGGTGAAAAGAAAAAGGTAGTACCCCTTCCTTCTTGACCTCCCTCAGGTCCTGGATTGAGTCTCTCTTTTGTAGTCAAAGCTCTTTGTGATTGATTTCATATTTGGTTTTTCTTCTGCTGCTTTTTAAAAATGCAACATTCCCAGTAAATTCTCAGGAAAGTCTCCTTGAAGAAGGGTCAGAGTTAAATGTCAGCAGAGAAAAGCCTACCATCTATTTAGTTCAAGTGGCAGTCAAAGGACCTGTCTCCAATCCAGGGAACCTGCTTCCTCCTTTCCACTTTCCCTTGCAGGTGCCTCAGTCCACTCTTTTACCTGCAGCTTCCCCTCTGGGGCCCTATCCACAATCTCCCATCCCCCCACCCCATGCCCCACCCTGCCTTTCTATCCTCCACAACCCACCAAGTACAAGTACACTCCCTAAACCATTTCTGATTAAGTCATTTATCTGATAAAAATTCCACAGCAGTTTCTCAGGATCAGTTCCAAACCACTCAACATGATTCAAACACCCTGCAGGACCTGGCTCCAAACTGCCTCTCCAGCTCCTTCTGCAGAGCCTTGCATGGTCCCCTCTCTCCAGTTTAAATCAATTACTCACCACTTTTTGAGTGCATCTGTTCCATGTCCTCAGACATACCGTTTCCCTAACTGACATCTAGTCCTCCTTAAATATTCACCTCAAAGACCCACTAAACTTGCAAGCATTCCCTGCCTATCCCCACCCCCACTTGTTTGGCTGTCCCGCATGGCACTCTGAGTATCACATTTATATCTCAAGGAAAGCACTTTTACTCTTTTCTATAATTGTTGATTTGTCTATTTTCCCCACTAGAGTACAGTCTCCTTAAAAGCAGAAAAATATTTCCTTGGACTTTGTGTTCCTATTACCTGTTCCAGGGTATAACAATAAAAGCCCCTTGAATGAAGGAATTAAATATAGCATAAGGCAGAACAAGGTAAGTGCTGTCACTTTCTGCCTTATGTAGTAGTGAGTAAAACAAAGGTTCTTAGAGACCAGAAGTTTACATTTTGACTCTACTATATATTGAGTGATGACAAATTATCCTATTCCTCTGATCATCTTTACTCTGTAAAGTAGATATAGACATTTGTTTTTTCACAGAGCTGCTTTAAAGATTAAATTAAATAAGGGAAAATAAGTATTGAGTGGGAGACCTGGCATATAATATGTAATGGTAGTTATTAGTATTGTTACTATTTACTGTCAAAGTACAGCCAATAAAAACTTAAAAGGCAATTTGAGGTAGGGTGGGATATATTCCCAGGTGGCCTAAAGGTGAAGAATCTGCCAATGCAGGAGATGCAAGAGACACAGGTTTGATCCCTGGGTTGGGAAGATCCCCTGGAGTAGGAAATAGCAACCCAGTATTCTTGCCTGGAAAATTCCATGGACAGAGAAGCCTGACAGGGCTTCCATGGGGCTACAAAGAGTCAGATATGGCTGAGCACACATGGCACACAGGGATATATTCACCTTCATTTGTGGTGTTGGAGAAGACTCTTGAGAGTCCCTTGGACTGCAAGGAGATCCAACCAGTCCATCCTAAAGGAGATTAGTCCTGGGTGTTCATTGGAAGGACTGATGTTGAAGCTGAAACTCCAATACTTTGGCCACCTAATGCTAAGAGCTGACTCATTTGAAAAGACTCTGATGCTGGGAAAGATTGAGGGCATGAGGAGAAGGGGAAGACAGAAGATGAGATGGTTGGATGGCATCACCGACTAGATGGACATGGGTTTGTGTAGACTCCGGGAGTTGGTGATGGATAGGGAGGCCTGGCGTGCTGCGGTTCATGGGGTGGCAAAGAGTCGGACACGGCTGAGCGACTGAACTGAACTGAACTGATATCATTAAAACAGAATACAAGACTCCCACACCATCCATAATGAAACAGTATAACTAAAATATCATAAGCAGACTGGCAAACCAATCTTATTTTGCTACTCCATTCAGTTCCTCTGTCAGAGTGTAGTGGGAAAAAGGATACTCTGCTGTGGTTGTAATTACTAAGTCACATCTTTTTTGTTTGTTCCTACATTCACCCAATATAGATTTTTCAAGAGATATTGCACTTAGCACTGAGTGAGGTGTTAAAACAACATTGAATAGTAGGAGATATCTTGACCTGCAGGTAGAAGGTATGACTCTGGCCAGCAGTGTGATCAAGGGCTAGTCACACCTATTCAGGCATTGGTTGTTTCCTCATCTATATAATTGGAAAAGTGGACTATTGGATCCCTAAGGTTCCTCACTTCACCAAAATCATAATTACAAGTGGAAGTATGGCCCCTACCATAAAAAGAAAAAAAAGTAATTATGATGGGACTAGACTATTAAATATAAGTGACCTGGTTTTGCTCATTTGTCCCCTCTCCCCACTGTTCTAATGATGTGCTGTGTGCTTAGTTGTTCAGTCTTATTCAGCTGTTTGCAACTCCATGGACTGTATAGCCCGTCAGGTTCCTCTGTCCATGGGGATTCTCCAGGCAAACGTACTGGAGTGGGTTGCCATATCCTCCTACAGGGGATCTTCTCAGCCCAGAAACTGAACCCAGATCTCCCACATTGCAGGCAGATTCTTTACCATCTGAGCCACCAGGGAAGAGTACTGCCAGACTAACACTCAAATTTCATGTCATGGAATCCTCAGAATGTGGAAGGTGGAGAAAAAACAAAAGTTAACTGGGTAGTTATCTGGAAGAGAGCAGTGAAAGCTGCAAACTGACAGAGCAGGTGGTCAGAGAGGAAGATGAGGGAACAAGAAGACCTGAGGGAGGACACTGAAAAGGTTCAAGGTAAGATGACATAGATTAGAGAAAAGTTACTGAGCAGGACAGGAGGCAGCAGGAGATTTTCATGAGTTACTATGAAACATAATCTCCATTCCCACTTATGCCTTTCAAGAGAAACAAGTAAAACAGAAAGTGAAAGTGAAGTTGCTCAGTCGTGTCCAGCTCTTTGCAACCCCATGGACTGTAGCCTACCATGCTTCTCTGTCCATGTGATTTTCCAGGCAGGAGTACTGGAGTGGGTTGCGATTTCCTTCTCCAGGGGATCTTCCTGACTCAGGGATTGAGCCCAGATCTCCCGCATTGCATGCAGATGCTTTACCCTCTGAGCCACCAGAGAAGCTAAGTAAAACAGAGTCTCTCCCTAAATGTAGCACTTCCTGAGGGATTGGATTTGATCATTTGATCCGATCATTCAAAATGAGTCAAAATGTCAGTCAACTTATACCAATTAATGAGAAGACAGAAGTACCTATTGATATACCCACAAATATGTGTACTCTGAATGTGTTTAATTGTCAGGGTAAAGGAGATGAATGAAATATGATTTGAGGTACCTTCAGAATACTTTTTAAAAATTAAAAGGTTGACATTTTAGAGATGAGGGAAAGAGATAAGTGGTGAACTTCCTTATCATCCAATGATAAGCCAGTCAGGCCTAATGAAATCCATGTAAATACATAATCAATAAAAGTAAAGAAATTATTCCAATACTGTGGATGAAAAATTAGTTCACAAACAGGTGAGGATTACTCAAAAAGTTTAACTTTTTTACCTCTGTTTTTAACATTATGTAAGTAATGTAGTCTGTTTTTTAAAAGGTATGGTTACCTTTCTACTCAATAGTGCTGAGGCTTGATTTTTTTTTTAATATTTATTTATTTGGCTGAGCCAGATCATAGGATCTTTGATCTTTGTTGCAGGATGTGGGTCTTTACTTGCCGCATCTGAGATCTTTAGTTGTAGAATCAAGTTTCCTGACCAGGGATTGATCCCAGGTCCCCTGCATCAGTTCAGTCACTCAGTCATGTCCGACTCTTTGTGACCCCATGGACTGCAGCACGCCAAGCCTCCCTGTCCATCACCAATTCCCAGAGTTTACTCAAACTCATGTCCATTGGGTCGGTGATGCCATCCAACCATCTCATCCTCTGTCATCCCCTTCTCTTCCCACCTTCAATCTTTCCCAACATCAGGGTCTTTTCCAATGAGTCAGCTCTTCGCATCAGGTGGCCAAAGTATTGGAGTTTCAGCTTCAGCATCAGTCCTTCCAATGAATATTCAGGACTGATTTCCTTTAGGAAGGACTGGTTGTGTCTCCTTGCAGTCCAATCTTCTCCAACCACAGTTCAAAAACATCAATTCTTTGGGGCTCAGCTTTCTTTATAGTCCAACTCCCACACCCATATATGACCACTGGAAAAACCATAGCTTTGACTAGATGGACCTTTGTCTGCAAAGTAATGTGTCTGCTTTTTAATATACTGTCTAGATTTGTCATGGTTTTCCTTCCAAGGAGCAAGTGACTTTTAATTTCATGGCTGCAATCACCATTTGGAGCCCCCCAAAATAAATTTGTCACAGTTTCCACTTTTTCCCCATCTATTTGCCATGAAGTGATGGGACCAGATGCCATGATCTTAGTTTTCTGAGTATTGAACTTTAAGCCAACTTTTTCACTCTTCTCTTTCCCTACATTAGGAGAATGAAATCTTAGCCACTAGATCACCAGGGAAGTCCAAAGGGCGAAATTTTCAAGGAGAACAAATGTCAGTTAGGGAAACAGTATGGTGAGGACATGGAAATTGATGAATTCAAGGAACCATAAATCATTTAGTTAGACAAATCAGGAGACTAATGAATACAATATAACAAAGATTTCCCTGGTTGCAGAGTATAGGAGGCATGAGAAGTCTAGTTAGGAAACTGAGACAATAATTCAGCTGAGAAGCAATGAAAACATGAACCAAATAATGTAACTGAAGATGAGGGGTTTTGAAGACTTGGGTTTGAGTCCCAACATTCTCACCCTTTATACATGTGATCTTGGACAAATTACTTACCTCTCTACATCTTAATTTCACAAACTGGAAAATGAGAATAAGAGTAAATAGGACTGTTGGAAGATTTTTAAAAAGATAAAGCATGCAAAGCATTCAGCATAGTACCTGGGCTGAAAAACATAGACATGCAAGTAACCAGCAAAGATGCAGGTATTAGACTAGGATGACTGCTCAAGTTCCAAGTGTGGAGGAGAAAAGGAGAAAACCAAGGCTGCCTAGGTTGAGAGAGTAGGTTTCTGACTCCTTAAATTCTAACCCTCCTGCTGTTATAGAATTCCACTGCTTCTTTATGGATGATAAAAAATATATATACCACATAAATGATGACACTGTCACTACCAACCAGCTATTTGCTGCATGGTGGCTCATGTTTGAAACCAGCAGCCAGAAACAATAGGAAGAAAGCATGTGTGAATGTGGCTGGTCAGCCTTCTTGATAAATCCCATTCCCCACTTGGCCTGATAAAACTGTGTGATTTTTCTCAGTGTCTCAGGATAGAAAAATGAGGTCTGCTTTTTTAAGCTGTTTTGATTTTAGTTTTAAATAGTATTGTTTCTAGGGAATTCATTGCTTTAATTAATGATGTGCCCTGAATCTCTTAAGTGAAGAATGTGATTGAAAATATGAATATGTAATGACTACAACTTTCTTTATCCCAGCTGAGGAGGGGCTGTTAGTTGACTCTCACCTCTCAGTACAAGGACCTCAGGTACCTAAAGTAGCTGGGCTGCAAGGTTTTATTTGCATGTCTGTTTTTGTTGGTTTTTTTTTTTTAGTTCAAGAGTTCTTTTGTTTTATTTAAAAACTGAGTGCATTAACTAGAAACCAGAGAGAAAAAACAATCAACTTGCTTTGGTGTCCTTTCAGACCTTCTCTTAACTGCTTGTAAATCAATATGGTAAGTTCTAAATCAGGGTTTCTCAATCTCATCACATTTTGGAGCAGATAATTCTTTGTCATAGGAGACTGTTCTATGCATTGTAGGACATCTAGCAACATCCCTGGCCTCTACCCACTAGATGCTAGTAGTATCTCTCATTTATGACAATCAAAACATGTCTCTGAAAGGAGGCAAGAATATACAAAATTCTCTTAATATGAGATGAGAGGTCCTATATAATTTGAACTCCTTCATCTCTTACTTCATCTTCTACTACTCTCCTCCTCACCTACATACACACTGACTTTCCCAATTTGGTATTTGTGCTATAATATGAATTTCTGTATCCAAATGCTTGACTTTACATTGTCTATATGCAAATACCTTTTTCTTAGGTGTGGCTTTTCAATATCATCTCCAGCTCTGGAGTGCATGTATATTTTCAAATTAGAATTTCCTCGAGATATATGCCCAGGAGTGAGATTGCCAGATCTATTTTTAGTTTTTTAAGGAAATTCCATACTACTTTCCATAGTAGCTATACCAGTTCACATTCTTACCAGTAGGATAGAAGGATACCTTTTTCTCCATACCCTCTCCAGCATTTGGTATTTCTAGACTTTTTAATGATGACCATTCTGACCAGTGTGATGTACTTCCTTGTAGTTTTGATTTGCATTTCTTTGGTAATTAGTGATGTTGAGCTTCTTTTCATGTGCCTACTGGCCATCTTCAGACTTTATTTTTTTGGGATCCAAAATCACTGCAGATGGTGACTACAGCTATGAAATTCAAATACGCTTACTCCTTGGAAGAAAAGTTATGACCAACCTGGATAGCATATTCAAAAGCAGAGACATTACTTTGCCTACAAAGGTCCACCTAGTCAAGGCTATGGTTTTTCCAATGGTCATATATGGGTGTGAGAATTGGACTGTGAAGAAAGCTGAGTGCTGAAGAATTGATGCTTTTGAACTGTGGTGTTGGAGAAGACTCTTGAGAGTCCCTTGGACTGCAAGGAGATCCAACCAGTCCATTCAGAAGGAGATCAGCCCTGGGATTTCTTTGGAAGGAATGATGCTAAAGCTGAAACTCCAGTATTTTGGCCACCTCATGCGAAGAGTTGACTCATTGGAGAAGACTCTGATGCTGGGAGGGATTGGGGGCAGGAGGAGAAGGGGACGACAGAGGATGAGATGGCTGGATGGCAGCACTGACTCAATGGACATGAGTCTGAGTGAACTCCAGGAGTTGGTGATGGACAGGGAGGCCTGGCGTGCTGCGATTCATGGGGTCGCAAAGAGATGGACATGACTAAGTGACTGAACTGAACTGAACTGAACTGATTGGCCATCTTTGTTTCCTCTTTGAAGAAATGTCTATTTAGGTTTTCAGCCTGTTTTTTGATTGGCTAGTTTGCTTGTTTTTTGTTTTTGTTTTTGAGTTGGATGAGCTGTTTGTATATTTTGAAAGTTAAGCCCTTGTCAGTCACATCATTTACAAGTATTTTCTCCCATTCCATAAGTTGTCTTTTCATTTTTTCATGGTTTTGTTTGCCGTGCAAAAGCTTATAAGTTTGATTAGTTTCCATTTGCTTTTATTTTGTTGCCTTGGGAGACTGACCTAAGAAAACAATGCTATGATTTACTTCATAAAATATTTTGCCTATGATCTCTTATAGAAATTTTATGATATCATGTCTTATGTTTAAGTCTTTAAGCCATTTTGAGTTTATTTTTGCACATAATGTGAGGGAGTAGTCTAACTTCACTGATGGATATGTAGCTGTCCAATTTTGCCAACACCGTTTGCCCTTGGCAGTGAACAAGAATCATAGCCAGAAGCCTAAATGAAATGGAAGGTTGGATCAAAGCCCCTGCCATAAAGTCAGGACCACCAAAGGCAAAATTCTCAATGGGCGAACTAGAAACAGTCTCTCTCTAAAAGAGAGTCATGGAGATACCATCTTTCTCAGCCTTAGCTTTGTGTGAAAAGAGAAAAAATATAAAGAATAAATAAATAAATAAATAAATGTCTCCAATGAAATTCTTCACACAGATTCTTGTAGTTTGAGGGCCAAAATTCACACTGCCCACGTACTTGAAAAGCTAAACCAAAGATAATTTGAGTGACCTTTGGTTGACAGTATTCCCAGAAACCTGGCTGAAAAATCAACTCTGCCCTAGAAAAATTAATCGTGGGCACAGACTCAAAGAAAATTCTGAGATACAATTCTAAGATATGTATTACATTCACATCAAAATTATTAATCTGAGAAGGAAGAAAATCATGATGAGTTAAAGCTGAAAGACAAAACAAACAGCAGATTAAGACAATAAAAAATAGAAACTGAAATAATCAGACCCCAAATATTAAATATGTTTAATATATTTCAAAAATAAGATATTAAAAATATTGAAAGGCACAAGAAACTATTAGAATTGGCAATTTAGATATAAAACGGAACTAAAGAAAAATTCTAGAAATGGAAAAAATTAAAATTAAAAAAGCAACAGATTAGACTCAACAGTGGAAAGATTTAGTGAACTGGAAAGTAGAGATTTTTTAAAAAATGACAAAACAATTATAAGTATCATCTCACATCTGTCAGAACAGTCATCATCAAAAAATCTATGAAAAATAAATGCTAGAGAGAGTGTGGACGAAAGGGAACCTTCTTGCACTGTTGGTGGAAATGTAAATTGATACATCCACTATGGAGAAAAATATGGAGGTTCCTTTTTTTCTTTTTTTTTTTTCTTTTTCTTTTTTTGCAGGGGAAAATGGACAAAGGAAAGGATCAATGAGGGTGGGAAGGAAATGGGAAGGAAGAAGGGGAGTGATGGTGGGGAGGAGTATATGTAATTTCTTAACTAATGGCTTTCTGTTTTTAATCACAAAGAACAATTTAAAAAAATTATGTTGAATTCATCCTATATTAGGAGGTTTGATCTGGAAATGAAAAGTTCAGGAAACTAAAAGTCCAGTTTGGGTGTCCTCTTCTTAGGCACATCTTGGTATTTTGTATTGGTAGGTCTATCTTTACTACGATATATTAAGACAGGATCACATTTGTCACTTCTTCCTCCCTACTACCCAAAGTGATACCAGACCCATAAAATAGTCAATAAACATTTACAGAGTGAACAAATAAGTCTATTTTTTTTTTAACTTTCCTGAGTGAACTGAATTTTTTGAGGCTCATAAGTGAATATGTTTTCCTCTTTACTTTGTCTATTACAGCCAGATTGTATAAGTATGAGTGGGGTATTAAAGTCTCCCACTATTATTGTATTGTTGCATATTTCTTCTATCATACTAATTAATGTTTGTCTTAGATATATCAATGCTCCAATGTTGGGTGCATATATGTTTATAATTGTTATAACTTCTTTTATGGACTGCTCCTTTAAGTCGTTATGTATAACCTTGATTGTCTCCTTTTCAGGATCTTTCAAGTCAATTTTATCTGATATGAGTATTGCTACTCCTGTTTTCTTTTGGTCCATATTTGCATAGAAAATCTTTTTCCAGTCCTTCATTTTCAGTCAGTATATATCCCCTATTTTAAGGTGGTTCTCTTGTAGACAACATATATAGGGGTCTAGTTTTTGTATCCATTTGACCTGTTTTAGTCTTTTGGTTGTCTCTTGTAGACAAGATATGTAGGGGTCTTGTTTTTGTATCGATTCGGCCAGTCTTTGTCTGTTGACTAGGGCATTCAGCCCATTAACGTTTAAAGCAATTATTGATACGTAAGATTTACTTTATTGTTTTGGGTTAAAATTTACACACCCTTTTAGTGATTCCTATTAGAGAATGTCCTTTAATTTTTGTTGGAGAAATGGTTTAGTGGTGCTAAATCAGTGATGCTGAGCATCTTTTCATGTGTCTCTTGGCCATCTGCATGCTCTCTTTGGATAAATGTCTATTTAGGTCTTCTGCCCATTTTTTGATTGGGTTATTTGTTTGGTTTTTTTTTTTTTTTTTTTTTTTTTATTGAGCTGCATGAGCTGTTTAGATATTTTGGAGAGTTATCCTTTATCAGTTGCTTAATTTGCAAACATTTTCTCCAGTTCCAAGTACTGTCTTTTTATCTTGTTTATGGTTTTCTTTGCTATGCAAAAGATTTTAAATTTAATTAGGTCCTATTTGTTAAAATTTGTTCTTATTTTCATTACTCTAGGAAGTGGGCCAGAAAAGATCCTGTTGCTATTTATGTCAAAGAGTGTTCTATGCAGCCACTCTATTTAATATCCCCTTTCCAGCACTCCCACTTCTGTTTCTCTTTGCTTTATTTTTTCCATAGTGATTATCATTAACCAACATACTATGTAATTTACTTATGTGTTATGACACTATCTGTTATGGTATGTGTCTCTCTGGTATGTAAGTTCTGTAAGGGTAGCACTTTATCAGTTTTATTTATGGCTGTATTCCAAATACCTGGAACAATGCCTGACACTTCATAGGATACACAAAATATTTATTGAATAAAATACTCTGGTTTCTCTCAAAAAAAATAAAAAATAAAAATGACAAAACACGGTCCAAGAGAGACAAGAAAAATATGAAGTAGAAGATAAGACACATAAAGGAGACAGTGAGAAAGTCTGCTGTGCTCAATCAACTGGTAAAGAAACTCGGAAGGAAATATTAGCAATAGCAACTGCAAAATTCAGGTAGACTTCAAAAGCTGCCTCCTGCTATGTAGATTATTAATATTAAAGGAGCATGGATACTTGCTGAGTCCCAAGGCTGAGAAGGCTGCCAACTTGAGACAAAATATAAATGGAAGGGGAAAATCTGACTGAACCTTCTCTTCCTCCCAACTCAAATTGATAGTGACATATTAATATAACCCCGAAAGAAGGAGAGTGCTAGGTCTCAAAGGCCACATGCCTAAGAATGAAACTGTAATGGGACCATGGAACAGGGGATAGTAGATTCTCTAGGAGGAGCATTGATTGTTTCTCATTCTCCCTGCTTATATAACACAATTAGAGTAATCTAGAAAACAATTAATCCCCCTCCCTGCTCTTCAGAAGTCATCAAAAATCTGTCTCTAAGAAAAAGTCTGAGACTCCACCTTGTGTATCCTAGGCATGGACATTCTTCTACAGAAATAATCACACTGAAGAACAGAAGTGGACAAGCTTTTAAAACAACCAGAATATTTCAGGAACTGTTTGAGGTTTGAGAGCCATATAGCTGATATCACAACTACTAAACTCTGCCACTATAGTACAAAAGTAGCCATTGACAATGCATGAATGAATGAGCCTGACTGTGTTCTAATAAAACTTTATTCCTAAAAGCAGATGATAGGGGGCTTCCAGGGTGGCTAAGTGGTAAAGAATCCACCTGCCAATGCACAGACACATGTTCAATCCCTGATCCAGGAAGATCCTACATGCCACGGAGCAACCAAGCCCATGTGTCACGACTATTGAGCCTGTGCTCTAGAGCCCATGAGTTACAACTGCTGAGCCCGTGTGCTGCAACTAGTGAAGCATGAGCGCCCTAGAGCCCTTGTTCCACAAGAGAGGCCACTTCAATGAGAAGCCCAAGCAACATAACTACAGAGTAGCTGCCACTCGCCAAACTAGAGAATAGCCTTCGAAGCAGTGGAGACTAAATAAATAAATAGAATTATTTTTTAAAAAAGCAGGTAGTAGGTTGTAGTTTGCTAACCCCTGCTATAAAGAATTATTATCTAGAAATACAAATATTGGCAGCATTCAATAAATGGAACTGTTCTAAAATGATTTTCAATGATCACTCATTTTAAAACTCATTATGATAATTAAGAAAAATGTCCTCTAGCATTTGGACACAGTCTGGAATGCAAAAGTAGGAAGTCAAGAAACACCTGGAGTAACAGGCAAATTTGGCCTTGGAATTCGGAATGAAGCAGGGCAAAGACTAACAGAGTTTTGCCAAGAAAATGCATTGGTCATAGCAAATACCCTCTTCCAACAACACAAGAGAAGACTCTATACATGGACATCACCAGATGGTCAACACTGAAATCAAATCGATTATATTCTTTGCAGCCAAAGATGGAGAAGCTCTGTACAATCAGCAAAAACAAGACCAGGAGCTGACTGTGGCTCAGACCATGAACTCTTTATTGCCAAATTCAGACTGAAATTGAAGAAAGTAGGGAAAACCACTAGACCATTCAGGTATGACCTAAATCAAATCCCTTATGATTATAAGTGGAAGTGAGAAATAGATTTAAGGGCCTAGATCTGATAGATAGAGTGCCTGATGAACTATGGAATGAGGTTCGTGACATTGTACAAGAGACAGGGACCAAGACCATCCCCATGGAAAAGAAATGCAAAAAAGCAAAATGGCTGTCTGGGGAGGCCTTGCAAATAGCTGTGAAAAGAAGAGAAGCGAAAATCAAAGGAGAAAAGGAAAGATATAAACATCTGAATGCAGAGTTCCAAAGAATAGCAAGAAGAGATAAGAAAGCCTTCTTCAACGATCAATGCAAAGAAATAGAGGAAAACAACAGAATGGGAAAGACTAAGGATCTCTTCAAGAAAATCAGAGATACCAAAGGAACATTTCATGCAAAGATGGGCTCGATAAAGGACAGAAATGGTATGGACCTAACAGAGGCAGAAGATATTAAGAAGAGGTGGCAAGAATACACAGAAGAACTGTACAAAAAAGAGCTTCACGACCCAGATAAGCATGATGGTGTGATCACTGACCTAGAGCCAGACATCTTGGAATGTGAAGTCAAGTGGGCCTTAGAAAGCATCACTATGAACAAAGCTAGTGGAGGTGATGGAATTCCAGTGGAGCTATTCCAAATCCTGAAAGATGATGCTGTGAAAGTGCTGCACTCAATATGCCAGCAAATTTGAAAAACTCAGCAGTGGCCACAAGATTGGAAAAGGTCAGTTTTCATCCCAATCCCAAAGAAAGGCAATGCCAAAGAATGCTCAAACTACCGCACAATTGCACTCATCTCACACGCTAATAAAGTAATGCTCAAAATTCTCCAAGCCAGGCTTCAGCAATATGTGAACCGTGAACTTCCTGATGTTCAAGCTGGTTTTAGAAAAGGCAGAGGAACCAGAGATCAAATTGCCAACATCCACTGGATCATGGAAAAAGCAAGAGAGTTCCAGAAAAACATCTATTTCTGCTTTATTGACTATGCCAAAGCCTTTGACTGTGTAGATCACAAGAAACTGTGGAAAATTCTGAAAGAGATGGGAATACCAGACCACCTGATCTGCCTCTTGAGAAATCTGTATGCAGGTCAGGAAGCAACAGTTAGAACTGGTCATGGAACAACAGACTGGTTCCAAATAGGAAAAGGAGTACATCAAGGCTGTATATTGTCACCATGTTTATTTAACTTATATGCAGAGTACATCATGAGAAATGCTGGACTGGAAGAAACACAAGTTGGAATCAAGATTGCTGGGAGAAATATCACTAACCTCAGATATGCAGATGACACCACCCTTATGACAGAAAGTGAAGAGAAACTAAAAAGCCTCTTGATGAAAGTGAAAGTGGAGAGTGAAAAGGTTGGCTTAAAGCTCAACATTCAGAAAACGAAGATCATGGCATCTGGTCCCATCACTACATGGGAAATAGATGGAGAAACAGTGGAAACAGTGTCAGACTTTATTTTTCTGGGCTCCAAAATCACTGCAGATGGTGACTGCAGCCATGAAATTAAAAGATGCTTACTCCTTGGAAGGAAAGTTATGACCAACCTAGATAGCATATTCAAAAGCAGAGACATCACTTTGCCAACAAAGGTTCGCCTAGTCAAGGCTATGGTCTTTCCTGTGGTCATGTATGGATGTGAGAGTTGGACTGTGAAGAAGGCTGAGCGCCGAAGAATTGATGCTTTTGAACTGTGGTGTTGTAGAAGACTCTTGAGAGTCCCTTGGACTGCAAGGAGATCCAACCAGTCCATTCTGAAGGAGATCAGCCCTGGGATTTCTTTGGAAGGAATGATGCTAAAGCTGAAACTCCAGTATTTTGGCCACCTCATGCGAAGAGTTGACTCATTGGAAAAGACTCTGATGCTGGGGGAGATTGGGGGCAAGAGAAGAAGGGGACGACAGAGGATGAGATGGCTGGATGGCATCACTGACTCGATGAATGTGAGTCTGAGTGACCTCCAGGAGTTGGTGATGGACAGGGAGGCCTGGTGTGCTGCAGTTCATGGGGTCGCAAAGAGTCAGACACGACTGAGCGACTGATCTGATCTGATCTGATCTGATAGTATAAAACCCTGGGAAATATAACTGGGTGAGTCACAGTGGCCCAATTCAAACAGTATACCCATGATGGGATGAGATAGTCAAGTAGTTAGGGCAACAACAGACTGCAGAGTAACTTACATATGGTGATACAGATCATAACAGACAGAATAAAAATAACTTTCAGAGGGCATTATGTGTGGCTTTGTTGTTTTCACAAAATGAAAGTCATTCACTTCCGAGGTAGAGACACTCCGGTGCGCAGGCTGAGGAGACATCCCCTGGGGAAGCATAGCTTTAAAAACAGGAGACACTGAAGGAAGTTCACTCCAGTGCCCTCTTCTCTGCATTCTGTTCCTGCTATTAGAAAAAGTCATGCATGTCATTTTATCTACCTCTAGCTATAATAAACGAGGATTACCCAATAAATCAGAATTTTAGAATAGAATAGAATGCTTTCTTTTGCCATTTTGAACAAAATGAATACGCTTACAAATTCTCATGTTTTTCTTGAACAAATAAAAAAATATATAACTTATATGCAGAATACATCATGTGAAATGCTGGACTGGATGAAGTACAAGCTGGAATTATGGGAGAAATGTCAACAACTTTAGATATGCAGATGATACCATTCTAATGGCAGAAAGTGAAAAGGAACTAAAGAGTCTCTTGATGAAAGTGAAAGAAGAGAATGAAAAAGCTGGTTTAAAACTTAACATTCAAAAAGCTAAGACCATGGCATCTGGTCCCATCACTTCATGGCAAGTAGATGGGGAAATGATGGAAACAGTGACAGACTTTATTTTGGGGGGCTCCAAATCACTGCAGACAGTGACTGCAGCCATGAAATTAAAAGTCACTTGCTCCTTGGAAGGAAAACCATGACAAACCTAGACAGCATATTAAAAAGCAGACACATTACTTTGCCAACAAATGTTCATCTAGACAAAGCTATGGTTTTTCCAGTAGTCATGTATGGATTGTGAGAGTTGGACTATAAATAAGGCTGAGATCTGAAGAATTATTTGAATTGTGGTGTTGAAGACTCTTGAGTCCCTTGGACAGTAAAGAGATCAGTCAATCCTAAAGGAAATCAACCCTGAATATTCACTGTAAGGACTGATGCTAAAGCTGAAGCCCAATACTTTGGCCACCTGATGCAAACAGCCAACTCATTGGAAAAGATCCTGATGCTGGGAAAGATTGGAGGCAGGAGGAGAAGGCAGGAGATTGAAGGCAGGGCAATAGAAGATGAGATGATTGATGGCATCACCAAGTGAATGGACATGAGTTTGAGCAAGCTTCAAGGGGATAGTAATGGACAGGGAAGCCTGGTGTGCTGCAGTCCCTGGGGGTCACAAAGAGTCGGTCATGACTTAGCGAACTGAACAACAACAATCATAAAAATATTTTTACATAATAAAATTGTTTCTATTTTCACCTGAATTTTTCATTAGTATAGAATAATAGCTAATATTATTGATTGTTTAATATGCCCAGGTACCATTATAAATACTTTATATGAATTATTCAATCCTCATAACTCAATAAGTTTGGGGCCATAATTGATTTGTAATATATGTGAGATATATATATATATATATATATCTTAAGTTTCTCAAGTATATATATATATATATATAACACACACACATAAGAGCCTCACGACCCAGATAATTACAATGGTGTGATCACTGACCTAGAGCCAGACATCCTGGAATGTAAAGTCAAGTGGGCCTTAGAAAGCATCACTAGGAACAAAGCTAGTGGAGGTGATGGAATTCCAGTGGAGCTATTCCAAATCCTGAAAGATGATGCTGTGAAAGTGCTGCACTCAATATGCCAGCAAATTTGGAAAACTCAGCAGTGGCCACAGGACTGGAAAAGGTCAGTTTTCATCCCAATCCCAAAGAAAGGAAATGCCAAAGAATGTTCAAACTACTGCACAATTGCACTCTTCTCACACACTAGTAAAGTAATGCTCAAAATTCTCCAAGCCAGGCTTCAGCAATACGTGAACTGTGAACTTCCTGATGTTCAAGCTGGTTTTAGAAAAGGCAGAGGAACCAGAGATCAAATGGCCAACATCCGCTGGGTCATGGGAAAAGCAAGAGAGTTCCAGAAAAACATCTATTTCTGCTTTATTGACTATGCCAAAGCCTTTGACTGTGTGGATCACAATAAACTGTGGAAAATTCTGAAAGAGATGGGAATACCAGACCACCTGATCTGCCTCTTGAGAAATCTGTATGCAGGTCAGGAAGCAACAGTTAGAACTGGACATGGAACAACATACTGGTTCCAAATAGGAAAAGGAGTACGTCAAGGCTGTATATTGTCACCCTGTTTATTTAACCTCTATGCAGAGTACATCATGAGAAACGCTGGACTGGAAGAAACACAAGCTGGAATCAAGATTGCTGGGAGAAATATCAATAACCTCAGATATGCAGATGACACAACCTTTATGGCAGAAAATGAAGAAGAACTCAAAAGTCTCTTGATGAAAGTGAAAGTGGAGAGTGAAAAGGTTGGCTTAAAGCTCAAGATTCAGAAAACGAAGATCATGGCATCTAGTCCCATCACTTCATGGGAAATAGATGGGGAAACAGTGGAAACAGTGTCAGACTTAATTTTTATGGGCTCCAAAATCACTGCAGATGGTGACTGCAGCCATGAAATTAAAAGACACTTACTCCTTGCAAGGAAAGTTATGACCAACCTAGATAGTATATTCAAAAGCAGAGACGTTACTTTGCCAACAAAGGTTCACCTAGTCAAGGCTATGGTCTTTCCTGTGGTCATGTATGGATGTGAGAGCTGGACTGTGAAGAAGGCTGAGCACCGAAGAATTGATGCTTTTGAACTGTGGTGTTGGAGAAGACTCTTGAGAGTCCCTTGGACTGCAAGGAGATCCAACCAGTCCATTCTGAAGGAGATCAGCCCTGGGATTTCTTTGGAAGGAATGATACTAAAGCTGAAACTCTAGTACTTTGGCCACCTCATGGGAAGAGTTGACTCATTGGAGAAGACTTTGATGCTGGGAGGGATTGAGGGCAAGAGGAGAAGGGGACGACAGAGGATGAGATGGCTGGATGGCATCACTGACTTGATGGATGTGAGTCTGAGTGACCTCCGGGAGTTGGTGATGGACAGGGAGGCCTGGCGTGCTGCGATTCATGGGGTCGCAAAGAGTCAGACATGACTGAGTGACTGATCTGATCTGATATATATATATATTTGTAAGATATATATATATAACCTGTAATAACACTTGAGACATCCATTTTAACTTTTCTTTTCTGCTCTCCTCATACCTACTTCATAATGTCTTAGATTAAGCTCAGTGAAGAACTTACCATGTGAGACACACATACACACAAAAATCTGAGCAAACTAGAATGGCTCAGCTTCCCAGACTTTATCCTCTGAAGAAATGAGCTTCCCTGGTAGCTCAGCTGCTAAAGAATTCACCTGCAATGCAGGGGACCCTGGTTTGAGTCCTGGGTCAAGAAGATCCTCTGGAGAAGGGATAGGCTACCCACTCCAGTATTACTGGGCTTTCCTTGTGGCTCAGATGTTAAAGAATCTGCCTGCAATGCTGGAGACCTGGGTTTGATCCCTGGGTTGGGAAGACTCCATGGAAGAGGGCATGGCAACCCATTCCATTATTCTTGCCTGGAGAATCCCCATAGACAGAGGAGCCTAGCCGGCTACATTTCATGGGGTCACAAAGAGTCAGACATGACTAAGTGACCAAGTGCAGCACAGGGGAATAAATATAAAAATAAAAATGAGCTGAAGAACAAGAAGAGTTTTGAGGGGTTCAGATCCAAGTTCCTGGATGCCTGAGTTTGTTGCATGAACCCTCACTCTTTCACTCCTGGTTTGGAGGTACTCCATGAGACAGCTGTGGTATAGTGAGACTACAGGAAGAGGTGACTGGCACCTTGCTTGCCAGTTGCTTACCTGCTGAGCCTCAGGACTTACAACCAGAACCTGAGGAAATGAATTTTAGAAGGGAAAGGTATTGGCAAAGAAAGGCAGAAGAGAGCAAGACTCAGTCCCCAAAGCTACTCCCCATCACACAGATACATACCATGTTCCTTGAGAAGCATAAACAGTAGAATCACAGCCACATCCACAAATCTCAAGACCAGAACCATAGGGACATCAAAAGATAAATAGGAAGAGAAGAAAAGTTATCTGCCAAATGGACCACATTCATCACCATTGTAGTTAAGATGTCTGTCAGGTAGAAGATGCACCCAGATACTTAATGGAAACCATAAATGCCTAGACCACTGCTCAGAGACAAGTCCATTCCCATCCAGATTTGTGAATCTCCCTCATCGGGAGATATGGAATAAACTCCATCGGAGATGATGATCGACTCAAGAGTGTACAGCCAATTAACCATCACGGAGTCCTAGTGGTCAAGAAAGGATATTCTCCCCCAACCACATCTTCTACTTCTTTCCTTCAGATGTGGCAAAAGGAGAGAGGAAAGCTGCTGCTGCTGCTGCTAAGTCATTTCAGTCGTGTCCGACTCTGTGTGACCCCATAGACGGAAGCTCACCAGGCTCCCCTGCCCCTGGGATTCTCCAGGCAAGAACACTGGAGTGGGTTGCCATTTCCTTCTCCAATACATGAAAGTGAAAAGTGAAAGTGAAGTCGCTCAGTCGTGTCCGACTCTTAGTGACTCCATGGACTGGAGCCTACCAGGCTCCTTCATCCATGGGATTTTCTAGGCAAAAGTACTGGGGTGGGGTGCCATTGCCTTCCCCGGAGAGGAAAGCACTCCAACCCTTTTCTTCCTCCAGAATTCTCCCAGTTGAATGTGTTTGCTATTTCAGACCCTTCAGAAAGCAAATGCCCAGATAAGAATTAGATATACAAATAATTAATTGGAGGAAACAACTATAAAACATAAAGGAGAAGGAGCAAAGAGTGGATGGGGAATATCTTCAGACCATGATGCTTACCTGACACTTGAGAAATGAGAGAAGGAAGGAGGATTGGGTAGGCAGAGGCCCCAGATGGCAGAGCAGGTCTCAGAAAGCTTTGACCAGGCCAATGGAACATTCTAGAGAAAGTTTGTCCCTTAGAGGAGCCTCATATTGGGCAGGAATGGCCCAGCTCTTGTATACTTGCCATGCTCAGTTATTGGATTTGAGCAACCCAGGGAGCATGTAACCTCCTTATCATGAACACTTCAGAGGATCCCAGAATTTCAGTATCTGGAGGCTGTCAGCTAATTACTCTCTTTGCAGCTTGTTCTCATTTCAAAGGACATGTGGACAACATGCTTCATTAGCTACCACAAGATCTATTAAGTCTATTCTGGGATGATGATATGGACTTCACACTTGCTCATTAGAGTGAAATTATAAGGATTTTTCTCTAAGCCAGGATTAATAAGATCAGTCACAACCTCTTCCCATTTAGCAGGTTATAAAAAAAGAACTAGGACGCCTGATGCATCTGCTGTACATCAATCGTTTTTCACATTTACCTCCCACCTCACTGCCTCATCTCACCATTCAGCTACATGTCTGTCCTGTCAACACCTGCTCTGGGATCAGGACCATGTTCAGACAAAAAAAAAAAAAAAATTACCTTCAGTGCAGGTAATAGCGAAGTATAGTTTGGTAACTGCTTTTAATAGTTGACAAAATGATGTATGAATATTTTTGACTGATTTCTGTCATAGCATCTCATTCTCATTAAAAATATGGTCAAAAAAGAGGAATCATCCTTAATTTGGAATACATCTCAAATCAAGCACACAGTGATAGGAGAGGCTAGTATAGTCTTCTCAAATTCAATCCAAGAGGTCAGAGGAGGTCTATTTGAGGACATGGTTCAGTTAAGATCTGAAAAGGAGAGGGGAGAACATTCCAAGCAGAAGAATCAGCATGTACAGTGGCCCTTCAGATCAGTCGCTCAGTCGTGTCTCTCTTTGAGCCCCATGACTGCAGCACGCCAGGCCTCCCTGTCCATCACCAACTCCTGGAGGTCACTCAGACTCACATCCATCGAGTCAGTGATGCCATCCAGCCATCTCATCCTCTGTCGTCCCCTTCTCCTCCTGCCCCCAATACCCCCCAGCATCAGAGTCTTTTCCAATGAGTCAACTATTCGCATGAGGTGGCCAAAATACTGGAGTTTCAGCGTTAGCATCATTCCTTCCAAAGAAATCCCAGGGCTGATCTCCTTCAGAATGGACTGGTTGGATCTCCTTGCAGTCCAAGGGACTCTCAAGAGTCTTCTACAACACCACAGTTCAAAAGCATCAATTCTTCGGCGTGCTCAGCCTTCTTCACAGTCCAGCTCTCACATCCATACATGACCACAGGAAAGACCATAGCCTTGACTAGGCGAACCTTTGTTGGTAAAGTAATGTCTCTGCTTTTGAATATGCTATCTAGGTTGGTCATAACTTTCCTTCCAAGGAGTAAGCATCTTTTAATTTCATGGCTGCAGTCACCATCTGCAGTGATTTTGGAGCCCAGAAAAATAAAGTCTGACACTGTTTCCACTGTTTCCCCATCTATTTCCCATGAAGTGATGGGACTAGATGCCATGATCTTCATTTTCTGAATGTTGAGCTTTAAGCCAACCTTTTCACTCTCCACTTTTATTTTCATCAAGAGGCTTTTTAGTTTCTCTTCACTTTCTGCCATAAGGGTGGTGTCATCTGCATATCTGAGGTTAGTGATATTTCTCCCAGCAATCTTGGTTCCAACTTGTGTTTCTTCCAGTCCAGCATTTCTCATGATGTACTCTGCATATGTTAAATAAACATGGTGACAATATACAGCCTTGATGTACTCCTTTTCCTATTTGGAACCAGTCTATTGTTCCATGTCCAGTTCTAACTGTTGCTTCCTGACCTGCATACAGATTTCTCAAGAGGCAGATCAGGTGGTCTGGTATTCCCATCTCTTTCAGAATTTTCCACAGTTTCTTGTGATCTACACAGTCAAAGGCTTTGGCATAGTCAATAAAGCAGAAATAGATGTTTTTCTGGAACTCTCTTGCTTTTCCAATGACCCAGCGGATGTTGGTAATTTGATCTCTGGTTCCTCTGCCTTTTCTAAAACCAGCTTGAACATCAGGAAGTTCACGGTTCACATATTGCTGAAGCCTGGCTTGGAGAATTTTGAGCATTACTTTACTAGCGTGTGAGATGAGTGCAATTGTGCGGTAGTTTGAGCATTCTTTGGCATTGCCTTTCTTTGGGATTGGGATGAAAACTGACCTTTTCCAATCTTGTGGCCACTGCTGAGTTTTCCAAATTTGCTGGCATATTGAGTGCAGTACTTTCACAGCATCATCTTTCAGGATTTGGAATAGCTCCACTGGAATTCCATCACCTCCACTAGCTTTGTTCATAGTGATGCTTTCTAAAGCCCACTTGACTTCACATTCCAGGATGTCTGGCTCTAGATCAGTGATCACACCATCATGATTATCTGGGTCGTCAAGCTCTTTTTTGTACAGTTCTTCTGTGTATTCTTGCCACCTCTTCTTAATATCTTCTGCCTCTGTTAGGTCCATACCATTTCTGTCCTTTATCGAGCCCATCTTTGCATGAAATGTTCCTTTGGTATCTCTGATTTTCTTGAAGAGATCCCTAGTCTTTCCCATTCTGTTGTTTTCTTCTTTCTTTGCATTGATCGTTGAAGAAGTCTTTCTTATCTCTTCTTGCTATTCTTTGGAACTCTGCATTCAGATGTTTATATCTTTCCTTTTCTCCTTTGCTTTTCGCTTCTCTTCTTTTCACAGCTATTTGCAAGGCCTCCCCAGACAGCCATTTTGCTTTTTTGCATTTCTTTTCCATGGGGATGGTCTTGGTCCCTGTCTCCTGTACAATGTCATGAACCTCATTCCATAGTTCATCACGCACTCTATCTATCAGATCTAGGCCCTTAAATCTATTTCTCACTTCCACTTGTAATCATAAGGGATTTGATTTAGGTCATACCTGAATGGTCTAGTGGTTTTCCCTACTTTCTTCAATTTCAGTCTGAATTTGGCAATAAGGAGTTCATGGTCAGAGCCACAAGCATCTCCTGGTCTTGTTTTTGCTGATTGTACAGAGCTTCTCCATCTTTGGCTGCAAAGAATATAATCTATCTGATTTCAGTGTTGACCATCTGGTGATGTCCATGTATAGAGTCTTCTCTTGTGTTGTTGGAAGAGGGTATTTGCTATGACCAGTGCATTAGTGACTAGGAAAGGGGTTTAAGATGGACTAGACCAGGTAGGTAAGAGCTAAATCTTCTTACATGAGTTTTCATTATCCTAAATGTAACGGGAGGGCTTTAATCAGAGGATTGGGACAGAAGGGGGATGATATGTTAAGACTTTTACTTTGAAAAATATTCTTCTGGATGAAGAATGGAGAACAGATTGAAGGATGCACAAAGAGATATTAAGAGGTATTTAGGAGTTTTGTTTTAATAGCCCAGGTGAAAGATAAAGCTATCCTGAACAAAGAGATGTAGATAGATTAAAAACAAAAATTAAGTGGCAAAATATCCAAAACTCATTGGCATAGTAGGCATGGAGCTTGGGAATGCAAAGGGTGTCAAGATGACTCTCAGGTTTTCTAGCTAGCACACTGGATGAATAATAAAGGCATTCACTAAAATGATAAACACTAAAAGAGAATCAAGTTGAAGGCCAAAACTGTTACTTAAGAAACAGTTTACCAATTAGGAATCTTTTAGTCACAAGTAACTAAGAAGCCCAATTCAATCTAAATTAAATAAAGAAGAGAAGATATTGCTTCACCTACTGTAAACCCTGTTAGAGAGTCCAGCCTCACCAAGAGCCTCATTTAAGAATCAGATTTATCTCTCAATTCTACTTCCTCCTGATGGGCTTTCTCAGATTTTCCACGGTGGCTCCTAGACAACTTCAGACTCATACCATCATAAGACTAATTCAGTATAAGAGGACATTCTCTTCCCAAAAAGTTGAATAAAAATTCAAAATTAAATCTCTTTAATTTTTATGGTCTTGATTTGGGTCTATGCTTAACCTTCAACAATTACTATCACTTAAGGTGATTAAATAAGCTAATTGGATCCTGTAGCCTGAGGGTTAAATCATCTTCAAAAAGACATTTGTGACTGAAAATGGAGGAGGGTTACATATCCCAGAGCCAAATCAGATGCCATTGCCACAAAAAGCATAAGGGGACACAGGGTAGTGAAATAAAATATAACTATCTCTTTTAGGTGAACCTGATTCCTGAGATTAACAACAAGCAGGCTGTAGTGGACATTTGAGAAAATCAAATCTTCACTGATAAAGAAGGGGTACTTAAAATCAGCTCTGAGCATTGGCAGAGGTCAAGACAATGGGCTTTCAGTAACAACTGGCTTGATACCAGAAAATAGATCACACAAGGCAAAAGCAACATAAGATATTTCCAAGAAAATCTGTTATTGGTGAAGAGTCTCTGGAAGGTTCATCAGCTGTCTTGTTGTAAAATAATCTGAATTTTTTTTTTCTGTTTATGTATAATGCATATTGCATGATGCAGGTTCAGTCAGTCTTACTTGTTCTGTTATACAAGTACTCCTCCAGATATCAGTAAAAATATATAAACTCTGGCATCTAGAATGGACACAAGCAGGACGGCAACCCTCTTTATTTCCTGTTGTATCAGCCAGATCTTTTTCTGCCTGGGAATGCTAAACAGCAAGTGTGAACACATACACACACACATGCACACACACACACACACACACACTGAAAAAAATCTTTGGAGGCTGCCTTGGTAAGATTGAACATGAAGATTATCTTCCACTAGAGGGTGCTAAGCCTCAAAATAAAAATGCAAAGTACTTAACGATTTTCCCATACTTTCCAATATCCATTGAGCGACTAGTCACTATTAACCTGGACCTCCGCAAAAAAAAAAAAAAAAAAAAAAGAGCCTGAGGCAAAGCTTATGCATTACTACTTCAGTATAGAATGCAACCCCAGGGAGCAAGAATGAGGGGAAAGGGAAAGGAGACAGGGGAAAAGTAAGAGTCAATCCAGGAAGTAATATTGTTGAGCAAGTCACCTTGCTATTAAACACAACTGACTCCTAGAAATTATAGCGTGTGTGTGTGTGTGTGTGTGTGTGTGTGTGCGCGCGCGCGCGCGCGCTCAGTCACTCAGTCATGTCCGATTCTTTGCAACTCCATGAACTGTAGCCCACCAGGTTCCTCTGTCTATGGGATTATCCTGACAAGAATATTGGAGCAAGTTGCCATTTCCTCCTCCAGGGGATCTTCCTGACCCAGAGATGGAACCTCCAACTCCCTTGGCTACAGCATTTGCAGGTGGGTTCTTTATCACCGAGCCACCTAGGAAACCCAGATTTTATGGTACCTTCTTCTGAGAGGGCATATAAAAAAGCTGTTTCTCAGAACAGTTCATCCAGACTGGCTCAGTTGTCAAAGTTTTACTGAGTGGGATATTAGTTTTCTCCTTACGACTGAGTTGCATGTATGTGGACACAGAGCATATCTTAAGTGTTTCATGCCAGTGTCTTCAGAATATAAGGTGAGGGATGAGCAAAGAGGATAGAAGGTAAAATGATGTCAGGTCGTTCTGAGGAATTGATCCCAATTCATACACAGCTGGTTACTCAGTGCTTGGGGCTGAAACAAGTGGTCAAAGGCCTTAGAGACAAGTAAGAAGTACCCAAAAGGTGTCTGATATGATGAACAATTGCTCAAAAATAAATAATGCATAATGTAAAGGGAAAAAAATACCTTATTAAAGATATACCATCCAAACAGCAGTTGGAGGAAGTTTGTCCTGTGATACTAAACATTAATTATTATTTCCCATTTAATAAGACAACTAGCTGTGGGTTTCTTAGGTATTTCTTGGTTGAACATAATTTCCATTAGACTTGCTGGGTTTCACTGGTGGCTCAGATGGTAAAGAAACCGCCTGCAATGTGGGAGACCTGGGTTCGATTCCTGGGTTGGGAAGATCCACTGGAAAAGGGAATGACTACCCACTCTAGTATTCTGACTTGGAGAATTTCATGGACTTATAGTCCAGGTGGTCACAAAGAGTCGGACGTGACTGAGAGACTTTCACTTCACTTCACTGAGACTTGCTAGTCATCTAAGAAATTAGCTTTGTTATTTACCTTTGAATTAATCTTGCTTACCTCTGCCAAATGAATGCTACATTATATTGTATTGAATAAGCAATTCTATTTGTTTTTAAGAATGAGAACTTTTTAATTGCTTTTCTCAAGTTATTTTGAAATATTTATAGCTTTTCCTGTGGCATCAGAAACAGATGGACTAGAAAGAAAAGACATTTAAGTTGCCTTTGAACAATGATTGTATAACATTACAAGTTTGTTTTCTGTATGTCTACTTAGTAAACCAAGCAAATGTTTTCTAGAGGGCTTTGTCTAACTGCCATAATAATTAGCATCCATTTGTCCCACCCGCAAAATAGATGCTTTAGATCCTCACTAGTTATTCTTAATATGCTCATAAAATGTGTCATTTTTACATTGACTTTTTATTTGGAAATAATTTCAAGCTTATAAAAAATTGAAAAAATGAAAATAGTACAAATGAATACTCATATACCATATGATTTAGACAGATGTATCCATTTTTTAACATTTTACTCTGTTACATACGGTTGTCCATCATAGCACTTTACCCCTAAATACTTCAATGTGTTATTTCCTTAAAATAAGGATACTGCTGCTGCTGCTGCTAAGTCACTTCAGTCGTGTCCGACTCTGTGCGACCCCAAAGACAGCAGCACAGCTGGCTCCTCCCTCCCTGGGATTCTCCAGGCAAGAGTACTGGAGTGGGTTGCCATTCCTTCTCCAATGCATGAAAGTGAAAAGTGAAAGAAGTTGCTCATTCGTGTCCGACTCTTAGCGACTCCATGGACTGCAGCCTACCAGTTTCCTCCATCCATGGGATTTTCCAGGCAAGAGTACTGGAGTGGGGTGCCATTGCCTTCTCTGAAAATAAGGATAGTGTCTCAAATAATCAATTATATAATAATCAATTATAAGGCAATAGCACCCCACTCCAGTACTCTTGCCTGGAGAACACCAGGGAGGGAAGAGCCAGGTGAGCTGCCGTCTTTGGGGTCGCACAGAGTCAGACACGACTGAAGTGACTTAGCAGCAGCAGCAGCACTATCCATATTCCAATGTTATCAGTTGATCTACTAATGTTCTCCAATACAAGATCCAGTGTATTTATTTTTTTTAAGCTTTTTATTTTGAATTGGGGTATAGCCAATTAACAACAATGTTGTGATAGTTTCAGGTGAACAGCAAGGGAACTCAGCCATACATATACATGTATCCGTTCTCTCCCAAACTCCCCTCCCATCCAGGCTGCCACATAACATTGAGCAGAGTTCCATGTACTATACGGTAGGTCTTTGTTGGTTATCCATTTTAAATATAGCAGTATATACATGTCCATTCCAAGCTCCCTAACTATACTTTCCCCCTGGCAGCCATAAGTTCATTCTCTAAGTCTGTGCATCTCTTTCTGTTTTGTTAAGTTCATTTGTATCATTTCATTTTAGGTTGCACATATAAGGGATGTCATACAGTCTTTCTCCTTCCCTTTCAGGTCAGTACTGTATTTAGCTGTCATAGTTCTTCAGCCTCCTTTTGTCTGAAAAGGTTCTATGGTCTGTCTGTGTTTTTTAAGACTAACATTTTTGAAGAATAAAGCCCCACCTCCCTTTTTTCAAAACAGAAAATTTCTCATTTTGTGACTGTCTGATATTTCCATATGATTAAATTCTTTCACGGCCAGCAAATGCATAGGTGATGTTATGTCCTTCTCGAGCTATCACATTTGGAGCTCCATGACTTCTGTCTGTCCCTTGTTGGAGACACTAGTTTTGATCACCTGGTCAAAGGGTTGCCTGACTTCTCCACTATTTATTGTTTTTTATTCCTCATTACAACTAATAAGCAGTCTGTGACAAGACACTAAAAGACCATACAAATACTATGTTCCAAAGCAAATTTTCTCTTCAGATTTAGCATATATGGAAGATCCTTGGCTAATCCAATCTTCACTAGGATGGTTGCAAAATTTGTGACTTTTTTCACTCCATAACAGTTGGTCTTTGTCATTCTTCTGTATGCAGGAGCCCTTCCTTCTTCCCCATTTATCTATCATCAGTATGGACTCATGAATTACTATCTCTTCAATGGTTTAGGTTTCGTTTTTTAACTGAATTATTTTGCTGCTTAGACACTCCCAGATTTGGTGAGTGGGAGCCCTTCAAAGCTAGCTCCCATGTTCTTGTGACATCTTTTTCCCCCAACATTTCTTACTATCTGATATAACAAGATATTCCAGGTCCACTTGTACCTATCCTGCTCCAGTTCTAGAAATCAACCATTTTTCTTAAGAACCCTGCTTTCTTTTAGCAGGGAATGGCAGTCGAGATCAAGATCTGGGGGATAATGTATGCTCAGTCCTACTATGGGCAGAGGGATCTCTGTTTCTTGGCTCTTTCAACCAGAGATAGAAAATCTATGCATATACATGCATGCAAATGTTCATATAGACAAAAACATTTAAAAATAAAAATACAGAGGCATGCACACATACATGTTTTTAAATTTTATTTAGCTGTGCTGGGTCTTCACTGCACACAGGATCTTCAGTCTTTGTCACGGCATGCCAGATTTTTAGTTGCAGCATGCAAACTCTTAGCTGCAGCATGTAGGATCTAGTTCCCTGACCAGAGATCAAACCCAGGTCCCCTCCATTGGAAGCTTGTAGTTTTAGTCTCTGGACCACTAGAGAAGTCTCCACATATTTTTTTAAGATATCAAGTGTTCACACTGATGCTTACAATTCCAGTTCTTGCCTGGAGTTTTTTATTTCTCTTCCGTATTTCATATTTGTATGGCCATTTGCCACAGAAAGAATTCTGGTTTCCAAAAAGATACTATGTATCCATTTGCTCAATCCTATGACACATCTACGGAGAAGGCAATGGCACCCCACTCCAGTACTCTTGCCTAGAAAATCCCATGGATGGAGGAGCCTAGAAGGCTGCAGTCCATGGGGTCGCTGAGGGTTGGACACGACGGTCTGACACGACTGAGCGACTTCACTTTCACTTTTCACTTTCATGCATTGGAGAAGGAAATGGCAACCCACTCCATTGTTCTTGCCTGGAGAATCCCAGGGACGGGGGAGCCTGGTGGGCTGCTGTCTATGGGATTGCACAGAGTCGGACACAACTGAAGCGACTTAGCAGCAGCAGCAGCATGACACATCTAAAATAGTTTCATAATTTTGCCAGTACTACTACAATAAACAAAACTGTTAAAAAGAGTTAATTTTTTTTTCCAATCTCACCTCCCCTACTCCACTCTCCCAACACATGTAACTCTACACACTCTATTCTGGCCATGACTAATGGTATATAGTAAAATATCATGTTTATTAATTAACTTGCTTCTTCCTTTCACCTCCTTCTCGTTCCTTTCCCTTCCTTTTTCTTACCTTCCCTCTTAAAGATTAGAATAGTCACTTAAAATTAGATTATTTTTTCAATTGCTTTTAGGTTTAGCCCTCCTCCTCCTTAGTAATTAATTTTTCAAACTTTTAGAGTATTAAAGTGCTTTCAGAAGTCAAAACCATACAAAGAGGTCACTCACTCCTACAGTTCTTTTAACCCATTGATCCCTACCCCCACAACCCCATGTAGGTAACCAATCTGTTTTTTTCTGACTCATTCTTTCTATTTCTTATTGAAACAGCAAATAAGTATATGTTTTCCTTTACATCTTACATAAAAAATAGCATACTAGAAATGCTTTATTGAACTTTGTTTAACATCTTTTAGAAATCACTACAAATCTGTTCTTAGAGACCATCTTTATTCTTTGTTACAGCTATATAGTACTCCTTTGCCTATAGGTATAATAGTTTATTCAACTGACACCAAATCGTGGACATACAGGTAGTTTCCAATATTTTGCAATTATAGATAGTGCTGCAATGAATAACCTTGTGCATATATGCATCAGATCAGATCAGATCAGTCGCTCAGTCGTGTCCGACTCTTTGCGACCCCATGAACTGCAGCACGCCAGGCCTCCCTATCCATCACCAGCTCTCGGAGGTCACCCAGACTCACATTCATCGAGTCAGTGATGCCATCCAGCCATCTCATCCTCTGTCGTCCCCTTCTCCTCCTGCCCTCAATCCCTCCCAGCATCAGAGTCTTCTCCAATGAGTCAACTCTTCGCATGAGGTGGCCAAAATACTGGAGTTTCAGCTTGAGCATCATTCCTTCCAAAGAAATCCCAGGGCTGATCTCCTTCCGAATGGACCGGTTGGATCTCCTTGCAGTCCAAGGGACTCTCAAGAGGCTTCTCCAACACCACAGTTCAAAAGCATCAATTCTTCGGCGCTCAGCCTTCTTCACAGTCCAGCTCTCACATCCATACATGACCACAGGAAAGACCATAGCCTTGACTAGGCGAACCTTTGTTGGCAAAGTGATGTCTCTGCTTTTGAATATGCTATCTAGGTTGGTCATAACCTTCCTTCCAAGGAGTAAGCGTCTTTTAATTTCATGGCTGCAGTCACCATCTGCAGTGATTTTGGAGCCCAGAAAAGCAAGGTCTGACACTGTTTCCACTGTTTCTCCATCTATTTCCCATGTAGTGATGGGACCAGATGCCATGATCTTCATTTTCTGAATGTTGAGCTTTAAGCCAACTTTTTCACTCTCCACTTTCACTTTCATCAAGAGGCTTTTTAGTTCCTCTTCACTTTCTGCCATAAGGGTGGTATCATCTGCATATCTGAGGTTATTGATATTTCTCCCAGCAATCTTGATTCCAGCTTGTGTTTCCTCCAGTCCAGCATTTCTCATGATGTACTCTGCATATAAGTTAAATAAACATGGTGACAATATACAGCCTTGACGTACTCCTTTTCCTATTTGGAACCAGTCTGTTGTTCCATGACCAGTTCTAACTGTTGCTTCCTGACTTGCATACAGATTTCTCAAGAGGCAGATCAGGTGGTCTGGTATTCCCATCTCTCTCAGAATTTTCCACAGTTTATTGTGATCTACACAGTATATTGAGGGATAATACTTAGAAGTAGAATTGCTGGGTCAAAGGTTAATGATATTTAGTTTTGTTAAATGTTGCCAGATTCTTTCCCTTATGACTTACATAATTTTTCATTCCCACAAGCAATGTGTGAGCATATCTTTCCTCATAGCCTTATTGAGAGCGAACTTCAAAGCTTTGGCATTTTGGTCAATACAATGGGTGAGAAGCAGAATCTCATTAGAGTTTTTATTTGCATTTCTCTAGTCATGACTGAAATTAAACACAATTTTATATCTTCTAAGTGTGAATTATCTTTGCATATCTTTTCTCTATTTTTTTCTATTGATATTTAGGGTTTTCCCCTTAATTTTAAAATGTTCTTTATAAAATAGAGATTTAGCCCTTTATCTCAGACATATTTTTAAAACACCTTATCTCAGCTTGTCATTTTTTTTTCTAATTTTGCTTGTAATAAATTTTTGTCATGCAAAAGTTTTTTTTTTTTTTTGGTTAAATTGATCAATATTTTCTTTTATCTTACTGAACCTTCAGTCACAGAAATTTTTTTTCTATACTCAAGTAAAGTTCATCCATAATTATTCTTTATTACATATTTTGGTTTTGGTTTTGGTTTTATGTTTAAAGCCCTGATTGATTTGGGATTTATTCTTGTGTATGTTTGTTGTGAGAAATGGTTCTATCTTTTTTTTCAAAGGTATCTAATTGTCCCAATTATGGCTATTTATATTTAAGACAACATTTTCCCAGTATTTTGAGATACTACTTTATCACGCCATACAGTAGATATTTTTAAATAGTTGGATCTATTTCTGGACTTTCTATTCTTTTCTATCATCTGTCTATTCATAGGCCAGTTCTATACTATTTTAATTACAGAGACTTTCTTATATTTTTAACATCTGATAAGGCTAGGCTCTATTCAGAAGTTTCCCTTTTCACTCTTTTCCTATTTTTCCATATGAATGTTAGGACCAATTTGTCCAATTCCATAAGAAGCTCATTAGGATTTTTATTGGGGTTCCATCAATAGTGTTGAAGCATCCTTACCAACAACAAAAAACATTTTCCTATTTGTTATGAATTGAATTGTTTTACACACACACACACAGTCATATGTTTAAGCCCTAACCCCACCACCCAGGCAAGTGTATTTGGATATAGCACCTTTAAAGATTCAATTAAGTTTGAATAAGATAATAAGAGTGGAATCCTGATCCAATAGGAATGGTGTCCTTAAAGGAAGAGGGAGAAACACCACAAGTACTCAAGCACAGAGAAAGGCCAGGTGAGGACACCGTGAGAAGATGAGCATCTGCAAAACAAGGAGAGAAGCCTCAGAGGAATCCGCCTCTATTGGCACCTTAGTCTTGAACTTTCAGCCTCCAGAATAGTGAGGGAAAGTAACTTCTGTTTTTCAAGCCACCTAATCTATGGTATTTTGTTATAGCCACCATAATATATTAAATCACCCTTCTTCTGAATCTTCTTTATGTGTCTTAGAGGGTTTCCCAGGTGGCTCAGAGGGTAAAGAATCTGCCTGCAATGCAGGAGACATATGAGACGCAAATTCAGTCCCTGTGTTGAGAAGATCTCCTGGAGAAGGCCAGGGCAACCCACTCCAGTATTCTTGCCTGGAGAATCCCATGGACGGAAGAGCATGTCAGGCCACAGTCCTGACATGTGTATCAGGACTGACAAGAGTCCTGACAAGAGTCAGACATGATTGAAGTGACTGAGCACATATGTGTCTTTGAATAGTGTTTTCTATCCTTCACCACATAGGTTTTGAAAAATCCCTGTTAAGTATATTCCCATATATTTATATTTTTCAGAAATAACTCATTATTTAAAGGGAAATTCATTTCCTGTTCCACGTTTAACAAAGAGTGCTTCCTTCACATTTTATCTTAAATTCTTATAAAAAGTTATTTTCTTCTGCATCTTCACATTCCTCTTTTCTAATGCTTCTTTTCTTCCTACAAATATATTCAGATCTCTTCCATCATGAAAATGCAAAACCAAGCAAAGTCAAAACCTTCAGTATAACATTTATAAAATTCTGTTGTATAGAACACACCAGTTCCTTTAAAAGTTGATAGTTGAAGCTTCCCTGTTGGCCCAGTGGTAAAGAACCCACCCACCAATTCAGGAGACACGGGTTTGATCCCTGATCCGAGAAGATTCCACATACCAGGGAGCCACTAAGCCTGTGCGTGCCACAGCTTTTGAGTCTGTGTTGTAGGGCCCGCGCCCCATGAAGAGAGAAGCCACCACAATGAGAAGCCCATGCACTGTGACTAGAGAGTGACCCCTGCTCTCCACAGGGGGAGAGAAAAGCCTGTGCAGCCACAGCCAAAAAAAAAAAAAAACAAGAACAACCTATAAAACCTCTTAAAAAAAAAAGGTGATAGCTATTCAGAATTATTTCCACAGAACAGTAATATCTGAAAACTAAAAGTTCAGAGTAGACAAATAATGGACACTTAATCAAATATTGTCCAGCACACTTGACCATAGAACCATTTTGCTTCTGAACACTTGTTAACATCACACGTAATAAATACTCCTTGGAATATTTCTTAACTCATCATTCATTTGAATCAACTCCTTTTAAGACTACCAGTGATTTCTTATTACTAAATGCAATGCGCTTTCTTCTTGTCTTGTTCTCTTTCCCTTGTTCCCAGTATTACATATTGTTAACTAAACCTCTGGTTTTAAAACTCTGTTTGCTTGAATTTGGTGACAGTGTATGCTCCTGACTCTCTTTCTGCCTCACTGACCTCATCTTCTCTCTGTCTCTTGCTGGATTAATGCATTCATCTGCACTTCACGTTACGGGTGTTTCCCAAATTTAGTAGTTCTTCTTTTTGTCTTTTGTCTATGCCGGTGGTGAGAATTTTTTTAAAAAAAATTATGGATGCTGAGGCCACACTCAAGACCTACTCAGTCAGAATTTTTGTAATCTTTTCTGTCCTCATTTTGACCCATATCCTAAAGGACTAGAATCAGTCAAATCCTAGGAAATTACTAGATCATGGTTCTGGAGGGAGACGATTTCAAGGGATTGAAGACTGACTTTCCTTATTGATGGTCAGTTACAGTCAGTGGTCATGTCAAAGGGTAGTTTGGGATGAGTACCCTTCATTTCCTCTGTAATCTCCATCACCACTCCCACCACATCTAAATTTTTTAAAATAATAATTTTATATGGCAACTGATATTTTTGTTAATTTTATATAGTGTCAATAAAGGCATATTTTTTATTACTCTTAGCAAACAGGATATCCCATGTTCTAGCCCTCTCCTTTCCTAGACATGCATCCCTCTTCATCTGACAAATTACCAAAGTCCCTCTCCTTTCAGACTGTGCCCTTTTATAACCCATCCCATATGCAGCTTCCAAAAAAAAGTTCCTAAGGTGTAGTAGCTTCAGACATGCCACGCTCCTGTTCACCAAGACTTTCCATCACTCCCAGTTGCTCAAGAAGAAGAAACAAGTTCCTCTTCCAAGCCTTTTGCAATAGAGTCCCAAACTAGCTCATACCTCCTCGCTCCCCAAATTACAGTCTATATCTGATTCTTGCCAAAATGGATTATTTGTTGTTTCTCAAACTATTCCCATACTTTTTCTCCTGCACTTCACACTTCTTGGATGCCTTTTTTTATCAGACCACTTGCCTTTTGAAACCCTACAGTCCTTTAAGGTTCATCTCCAATACCAGTTCTCCCATGATGGCTTTTATTTTTTAAATTTATTCTGATTTTAATTATGGTCAAAATTGTTTTCCATATATATTATCAAAAAACATTTATTTTCTATCCAATATTTGGAAGAAACTGTGATAGAGACGAAAATAACCTGTATCTACTAATATATTGTGAGGCCTTTATGATTTGACCTTGGGGAACTGGACTCATTGGTGAGTCCTAATTTCATTACCAGATAGCTGTGTAACCTTGGACAAGTAATATCTCCAGCCTTAAGCTTATCATAAATAAAATAGACATTATAAAATATCTTCATTGGAGAACTGCTGTGTAAAACAGAAATGATCTTGCACATATTCTCTAGTAAGTAGCGCATTTTTCAATTTTGCTGAATGTGCTTAGTAAATGTCTCAAATGAGTTGGGATCCAAGAGAGAGAGAGAATTCCAACCCCCAACTCTGTTAAAACCTTGGATATATCCCTTGCTCTCTCTAGGCCTATCTCCCATCATGCATATCACTAAGTGGTGAAACCCGTGCCCTCTGACTGAGTCAACCTGAGTCCCTAGGCGGCAGTGTCTTGAGTTTAGGCCAATACTCTGTGTGGCCACTAGCTGGCAGGATTGCCACATGGCTGCCTGGCCACTCCCTATCTCCACCTCCAGGAAGGCCCTGCCTTAGGGATTCTGGACCAAAACAAACACAACAGTCCAACCTAGTAGCGGCCAAGACTTCAGAGTGGAGTTTTATGGGGCTTTTATAAAGAAGAGGACGCGAGTCTCCACCACTCTAGAACAAGCCTAGAGGAGGGAGTAGGATTCCCAGGGCAGCACATTGATCACATGGCAGATGCCCCTGTAAAGTGCTGCAGGTTACCCAGGCCAACACCAGGGTGCCCTTTGGAGAATCAGATGCTGCCTGTCTTGGAAACCACATCCCATGCTTCACAAAACACTTGTGAAAATTTGGGACTTGGACTTGTAATGTCCAAATGAGCAATTCACTTTGATTTCTTCACTCCTCAGTTTCCTTTGATGTAAAATGAGTATAAGCCAGGTCTCTGAACACCTTGTTCTGCTTCGCAGTGCCACAGGCACTGCAGAATCCTGGAAAGAATACGGGCTTTGTGGACACACAGACTTGCTTTAATTACTGTTCTGTCCTTTTACATGAACCTGAGAAACTTTTCTAAGTTTCCTCATCTACAAAGTGAAGGTATAAAACCTATTTATTTCACAATATTTTTTTTTGATGAATGAAATGAAATAAAGGAAGTGAAAGTAGCACATAGAGTTGCTCAATAATGTTAATTCTCTTCCCTGACTATAAAAATACAAAACAGCAAAACAGCATGTTTCTGTAGTCATTAAAAACTTGTGCATGCATAAAAAAATATTTAACAAACTCTTAAGATTTATCTCTAGTGATAAAAATTCAAGTGACAAGTCTTTTCTTCTTTATTCACCTCTGTGAAGTGAAAGTGAAGTCACTCAGCCGTGTCTGACTCCTTGCAACCCCAGGGACCGTAACCTACCAGGCTCTTCTGTCCATGGGATTTTCCAGGCAAAAGTTCTGGAGTGGGGTGCCATTTCCTTCTCCAGGGGATCTTCCCGACCCAGCGATCAAACCTGGGTCTCCGGCATTGCAGGCAGATGCTTTACCGTCTGAGCTACCAGGGATTCCCCTCTGTAGTTTTTCTAAATTTTCTAAATTCAGAACCTTTGCCTCTGTTTTTCCTTTTTTATTGTGGTAAAATATGCAAAGCCTAAAATCGACCATTGGAGCCATTTTTAAGTAAATAGTTCTGAGGTATATTCACAATGTTGTGTAACCACCACCCATTGCCATCCACCTCCCTCTTACCATCCCAAACTGAAATTCTGTGCCCATTAAATCATGACCTCCATTTCTCCTTCCCCCAACCCCTAGTAGCCACCATTCTACTTTCTCTCTGCATGAATTTGACTGTTCTAAATACTTCACTTCATATAAGTGGAATCTTACAATATTTGTCCTTCCGTATCCGGCATCTGGTCCCATCACTGCATGGGAAATAGATGGGGAAACAGTGGAAACAGTGTCAGACCTTGCTTTTCTGGGCTCCAAAATCACTGCAGATGGTGACTGCAGCCATGAAATTAAAAGATGCTTGCTCCTTGGAAGGAAAGTTATGACCAACCTAGATAGCATATTCAAAAGCAGAGACATTACTTTACCAACAAAGGTTCGCCTAGTCAAGGCTATGGTCTTTCCTGTGGTCATGTATGGATGTGAGAGCTGGACTGTGAAGAAGGCTGAGCACCGAAGAATTGATGCTTTTGAACTGTGGTGTTGGAGAAGACTCTTGAGAGTCCCTTGGACTGCAAGAAGATCCAACCAGTCCATTCTGAAGGAGATCAATCCTGGAATTTCTTTGGAAGGAATGATGCTAAAGCTGAAGCTCCAGTATTTTGGCCACCTCATGAGAAGAGTTGACTCATTGGAGAAGACTCTGATGCTGGGAGGGATTGAGGGCAGGAGGAGAAGGGGACGACAGAGGATGAGATGGCTGGATGGCATCACTGACTCGATGGATGCGAGTCTGAGTGACCTCCGGAAGCTGGTGATGGACAGGGAGGCCTGGCGTGCTGCGGTTCATGGGGTCGCAAAGAGTCAGACACGACTGAGCGACTGATCTGATCTGATCTGATCTGATCTGTCCTTCCGCCATATTTCTTACTTTGCTTAGCATACTGTTGTCAATGCTCACTCTATGTTGTAGCACAAATAAGAATTTTCTTTCTTTTTAAGACTGAGAAATATTTTATTGTGTTTGTGTATTTATATATTTTTATTCATTTATCCATCAATGGATATGAGTATTGTTTTTATCTTTTTGACTCTTCTGAATAATATGAACAACAGTGTACAAATACCTGTTTCAGTCCCTGCTTTCAATTCTTTTGGGTATATATCCAGAAGTGGAATTGCTAGGTCACATTGTAATTCTACATTTAATATTTTAAACAACTGCTACACTGTCTTCTTGGAGAAGGCAATGGCACCTCACTCCAGTAACTCTTGCCTGGAAAATCCCATGGACAGAGGAGCCTGGTAGGCTGCAGGCCATGGGGTTGCTAAGGTTGGACACGACTGAGCGACTTCACTTTCACTTTTCACTTTCATGCACTGGAGAAGGAAATGGCAACCTACTCTGGTATTCTTGCCTGGAGAATCCCAGGGACGGGGGATCCTGGTGGGCTGCCATCTCTGGGGTCACACAGAGTCAGACACAACTGAGCGACAGCAGCAGCATGCTGTCTTCTATATCAGCTGCAGCATTTTACAATCTCAGATTATATATATATATATATATATATCCATCTGATGAATGTGAAGAGGTAGCTCATTGTGGTTGTAGCATTTGTTCCAGTGTGCTGATTTGCATCGGAGAAGGCAATGGCAACCCACTCCAGTACTCTTGCCTGGAAAATCCCATGGACGGAGGAGCCTGGTGGGCTGCAGGCCATGGGGTCGCAAGAGTCAGACATGACTGAGCGACTTCACTTTCACTTTTCACTTTCATGTATTGGAGAAGGAAATGGCAACCCACTTCAGTGTTTTTGCCTCGATCCCAGGGATAGGGGAGCCTGGTGGGCTGCTGTCTATGGGGTAGCACAGAGTCGGACACGACTGAAATGACTTAGCAGCAGCAGCAGCAGCTGATTTGCATTTCTGACCTGCTTCTTGAGAATCTGTGTGCGGTCAGGAAGCAACAGTTAGAACTGGACATGGAACAACAGACTGGTTCCAAATAGGAAAAGGAGTACGTCAAGGGTGCATATTTTCACCCTCTTATTTAACTTATATGCAGAATACATCATGAGAAATGCTGGGCTGGAAGAGCACAAGCTGGAATCAGATTGCCAGGGAAATATCAATAACCTCAGATATGCAGATGACACACCCTTATGGCAGAAAGTGAAGAGGGACTCAAAGCCTCTTGATGAAAGTGAAAGTGGAGAGTGAAAAAGTTGGCAAACTCAAGTTCAGAACGAAGATCATGGCATCTGTCCCACCATCACTTCATGGAATAGATGGGGAAACAGTGGAAACAGTGTCAGACTTTATTTTGGGGGCTCGAAATCACTGTAGATGGTGACTGCAGCCATGAATAAAGAATAACTCTTGGAAGAAAAGTTATGACCAACCTAGATAGCAATTCGAGCAGAGACATACTTTGCCAGCAAAGGTCCGTCTAGTCAAGGCTATGGTCTTTCCTGTGGTCATGTTGGTGTGAGAGCTGGACTGTGAGAGGCTAGCGCCGAAGAATTGATGCTTTTGAACTGTGGTGTTGGAGAAGACTCTTGAGAGTCCCTTGGACTGCAAGGAGATCCAACCAGTCCATTCTGAAGGAGATAGCCCTGGGATTTCTTTGGAAGGAATGATGCTAAAGCTGCAACTCCAGTATTTTGGCCACCTCATGCGAAGAGTTGACTCATTGGAAAAGACTCTGATGCTGGGAGGGATCGGGGGTAGGAGGAGAAGGGGACGACAGAGGATGAGATGGCTGGATGGCATCACTGACTCGATGGACATGAGTCTGAGTGAACTCCGGGAGTTGGTGATCGACAGGGAGGCCTGGCGTGCTGTGGTTCATGGGGTTGCAAAGAGTAGGACACGACTAAGCGACTGAACTGAACTGAACTGTGATTAGTGATGTTGATCATCTTTTCGTATTGTTTAGTAGCTAAGAAAAAAAATCCTTACTTCTAAACAAATGCATATATTATGTAGCAGAATACAATATTTGTACAAACTTTCAAATTAAAATATGAGACTTCAAAGGAATTTCCCATGTGTTGAGCAGCTTAGATCTGTGGCCCTAGATGCCCCAGGAGTCCTCATTCATTCTTCTCTACCATGAGGATGGGTCAGGAAACAGTTTGAAGAACCAGCTGGTCCCTGAGTTCACAAGAGGAGAAAAGAGTATAAGAGGCCAAGAAGGCTACATCTAATAAGATAAAGTTTCCAAGGAAAGTCAGCCCCAAATTAAAATGAAATCCATTTGGTAAACATTTAAGGTACCTGAAAGCTATTCTGCAAGTGACAGTGATCAAGTTACTTCTCATGAAGAAGTGAGTAAAATAGACATTGAGCACCTGTTTGCAGTGTAACACATACTACTGGTATAAATGTACAGTACCACAGGAGGGTGCAATAGGAGGACAGAAAGCACAGAGCCAGACACTAAACGGACATCTCCATCTAGAGGGAGATGGACCAGGAGCTAAATGGAACACATGGACCAGTTATACCCAAACATCTGTCTGTAGGCAGAATAGTAGCTGATTAAAGAAGGGAAAAAATAAGGATATTCTCATGAGTTTTTCATAAAGCTAAATTGACCCCATATGGGAACTATCACTAGGGATTAAATGTCCTTTTCTTTTATAAAATAAAAATTACTCTTAACAAGCCAAAATTAAAGGAACAAAATCCACATCATTTCTTAAATCTTGTTATGACCTCTAACTGGTCCGTGACATTTTGGTACTCTCAGCACTCCAGGAATTCCTGACTAGGAGCAAGGAGAGGGTGTCTGTCATAGTGAAGGGTGAGCCAGTCAGGATGTGTGGAAACCCACTGAAGACTTGGCCCAGGATGAGTGTCATGGACTCCAAGCTCTTTCAGAGAAGCCACCTGTAGGTCCTGACACATGCAGCCCCCTCCTCCACCCCTATCATTCTGAGCCAGGGATTTGGATTTAAAGGGATTTAAAGAGGTAGGAATCTGCTGATGTGTTTTGGATTTGTCTGTCCCACTCAGTAGAGAGGAGTTGGTACACTTTTTCTGTAAAGGACCAGACAGTGAATATGTTAGGCTTTGTGAGGCATCTGATGTTTGCCATGACTATTCAAAAACAGCCACAGACAATACACAAACTGCCATGACTATGTTTCACTGAACCTTTATTCACAAAATGTAGGCAGAAGGCCAAAGTTGGCCTGTGGGCCATCGTTTATCTAAGATTACTCTAAAGAGCAGAGAGGAGAGCCTCATAAATCCCAGATCAGACTTAGCAGTAAAAACAGATCCATTAGTTGACATAAAACTTGTGGCACAGAGAGACCCCTGGTTTTGAGTTCAGCTTAAACAGATGTCTACTGAGCACCCGTATCATTGCTAGAATTTTACATCTAGCTGGCACGCCAAGCAATATACTAAGTACATCATATGGATTATTTAACTTAATTTACACAGCCACACAATAAATAGCTATTACTACCAATTCCACTTTACAGCTGAAGGAATTAAAGATAGAGAGGTTATGTAAGTTACTTAGGCCCACACAGCCAGTAAGCGGTGGAGTATGGTTCATAAAGCAGGACATGTGGACTTCTGCTTCTAGCCATGGTGGACTAACAGGGACTAGATTCACATTTCCACCTGAAACAGCTAGTAAGTAGAACAAACTCTGTGAAAAGATTGTTTTCAGACATTCAGGAAGAGGCAGAGTGGGACAGTGATTCCTATGAAAAAAGAGGTGAGCTGCCTAGGATGCCCCAACTCACTGTCTGCATAAAGCTTCCAGGCTAATACCGAAGGGAACAGGACCCATACAGAACCCAGCTATTTGAGGTCACAGTGTCTGGAGTCTGGGAGGCCCAAGCAGCTAAAATTTCTGGGGCAGAGTGCTAGAGAAGAAAGAGTCACACAGAAGGGAGCTCCAGAGACATGCAGGTTTCCCTTACATCTTTACCTGCGAACTCATCACCATCTGTGTGCAATAAACTACCAATGCAAGGGGAGAACCATCAGAAAGGCGCATTCCCAGAACTCACCCAGGGTTGGGAATATTTAATATTCATGTAGCCAGAGTAAAAAGATCTCCTAATAAGCACCTACTGGGACTAAACCAGGCCTACACGAAAGGATGCTCTGGACCTGCCTACCACAAATTCAAAGCAAGTCAAAAGAATCAATTTGTTTCCAATTAGCTCAACCGCATACCTCAAATGTTTGTTGCTCAGTTGTGTCCAACTCTTTGTGACCCCATGAATTGTAGCCCACCAGGCTCCTCTGTCCATGGGATTCTCCAGCCAAAATTGCTGGAGTGGATAGCCGTTCCCTTCTCCATGGGATCTTCCTGTTCCAGGAATCAAACCCAGGTCTCTTGAATTGCAGGCAGATTCTTTACCATCTAAGCTACCAGCTGCTGCTGCTAAGTCGCTTCAGTCATATCTGACTCTGTGCGACCCCATAGACGGCAGCCCACCAGGCTCCCCCGTCCCTGGGATTCTCCAGGCAAGAACACTGGAGTGGGTTGCCATTTCCTTCTCCAATGCATGAAAGTGAAAAGTGAAAGTGAAAGTGAAGTCGCTTAGTCGTGTCCGACTCTTTGTGACCCCATGGACTGCAGCCCACCAGGCTCCTCCGTCCATGGGATTTTCCAGGCAAGAGGACTGGAGTGGGGTGCCATTGCCGTCTCCATGAGCCACCAGGGAAGCCCTCAAAAGAAGGCCTAATACTATTTAAAGGGTTAGAGAAAAAAAATCTGTGCCCAATTACATAAAGTTTACAATGTCTCCTACCCAACAAAAAAGTAACAGGCATTCAAAGAAGCAGGAAAATATGCCCTAAAACCTGGGGAAGCAGCAGGGAGAATCAGTCAATATAAATAGATACAGAAATGCCATAGATGATACAACTAATAGACAAGGATGTTAAAACGGCTTCTATAAATATGCTCCATATGTTCAAGAAAGTATAGAAGAGCATAAGCATGATGAGAAATGAATAAAAAAGATCCATATTAAACTTCTAGAGATGGAAAACAAACAACAGTAATGTCTGAGATGAAAGGTCACACAACTAGCAAGTGGCAAATCTGAGATTCCAACCCTGGACTGACTCCAGGTTTGGTTCACTACACTTCTGTACCAGTTTTGTAGCAGAGACGACTGATAAGAAGGATAATCAGCACCATTTTATTGATGAAGCCAGTTGGCTTCATCAATAAAATTCTTCATAAGTAGAATTTTAAAAATTTCCCTGAGTGAATTTAAACTGTCTTGTGTTTACACTCGTTACTCCAGGTATCTCTTGACTTCCTACTTTTGTATTCCAGTCCCCTATGATGAAATGGACATTTTTTTTTTTTTTTTGGTGTTAGTTCTAAAAGAAAGGTTTTGTAGGTCTTCATAGAACCATTCAATGTGAGTTTCTTTGGCATTAGTGGTTGGTACATAGACTTGGATTACTGTGATATTGAATGGTTTGCCTTGGAAATGAAAAGAAATCATTCTGTCATTTTTGAGATTGTACCCAAGTACTGCATTTTGAACTGTTTTATTGACTATAAGGGCCACTCCATTTCTTCTAAGGGATTCTTGCCTACGGTAGTAGATATAATGGTCATATGAATTAAATTTGCCCATTCCGGTCCATTTTAGTACACTGATTCCTAAAATGTCGATGTTCACTCTTGCCATCTCCTGTTTGACCACTTTCACTTTACCTTGATTCATGGACCTAACATTCCAGGTTCCTATGCAATATTGTTCTTTACAGCATTGGACCTTGCTTCCATCACCAGTCATATCCACAACTCAGAGTTGTTTTCACTTTGGCTCTGTCTCTTCATTCTTTCTGGAGTTATTTCTCCACTCTTCTCCAGTAGCATATTGAGCACCTACCGACCTGGGGAGTTCATCTTTCAGTATCCTATCTTTTTGCCTTTTCATGCTATTCATGGGGTTCTCAAGCAAGAATACTGAAGTGATTTGCCATTCTCTTCTCCAGTGAACCACATTTTGTCAGAACTCCCCACCATGACCTGTCCATCTTGGGTGGCCCTACACAGCATGGCTCATAGTTTCATTGAGTTAGACAAGCAGGACAAAAGCTAACAAAGTTTTGTCAAGAGAACACATTGGTCATAGCAAACAGCCTCTTCCGACAACACAAGAGACATGGATCACTAGATGGTCAATACTAAAATCAGACGGATTATATTGTTTGTAGTCATAGATGGAGAAGCTATATAAAGTCAGCAAAAACAAGACTGGGAGCTGACTGTGGCTCAGATCATGAACTTCTTACTGCCAAATTCAAAGTTAAACTGAAGAAAGTAGGAAAAACCACTAGACCATTCAGGTGTGACCTAAATCAAATTCCTTGAGATTATACAGTGGAAGTGACAAACAAATTCAAGGGATTAGATCTGATAGACAGAGTTCCTGAAGAACTATGGACAGAGGTTCCTGACATTATCCAGAAGGCACTGATCAAAAGCATCCCCAAGAAGAAGAAACGCAAAAAGGCAAAATGGCTGTCTGAGGAAGCCTTATACATAGCTGAGAAAAGAAGAGAAGCTAAGGGCAAAGGAGAAAAGGAAAGATATACCCATTTCAATGCAGAGTTCCAAAGAATAGCAAGGAGAGATCAAAAAAAAAAAAGCCTTCCTCAGTGATCAATGCAAAGAAAGAGGAAAACAAGAGAATGGGAAAGATTAGAGATCCCTTCAATAAAATTAGAGATACCACGGGAACATTTCATGCAAAGATGGGCACAGTAAAGCACAGAAAAGTTATGGACCTAACAGAAGCAGAAGATATTAAGAAGAGGTGGCAAGAATATACAGAAGAACTATACCAAAAAAAGATCTTTATGACCCAGATAACCACAATGATGTGATCACTCACCTAGGGCCAGACATCTCAGAGTGTGAAGTCAAGTGGGCCTTAGGAAGCATCACTACGAACAAAGTGGAGGTGATGGAATTCCAGTTGAGCTATTTAAAATCCTAAAGGATGATGCTGTGAAAGTGCTGCACTCAATATAAAAGCAAATTTGGAAAACTCAGCAGTGGCTTCAGGACTGGAAAAGTTTGGTTCTCATTCTAATCCCAAAGAAAGGCAATGCCAAAGAATGTTCAAACTACCACACAATTGCACTCCTTTCACATGCTAGCAAAGTAATGCTCAAAATTCTCCAAGCTAGGCTTCAACAATATGTAAACCAAGAACTTCCGTATATTCAAGCTGGATTTAGAAAAGGCAGAGGAACCAGAGATCAATAAAGTATAGTTGAATTACAATGTTGTGTTAATTACTGCTTACAGCAAAGAGACTCAATTATACATATATATATATGAGCTTCCCAGGTAGCCCTATAGTAAAGAATTCTCCTACCAATGCAGGAGACACAAGAGATGCACTTTCAATCCCTGGGTCTAGAATATCCCCTGGAGGAAGGCATGGCAACCCACTCCAATATTCTTGCATGGTAAATTTCATAGACAGAAAAGCCTGGTAGGCTACATTTCATGGGGTCACAAAGATTCTGACATGACTGAGTGACTGAGCATATATATATACGTATATATATATATATATATACATATACACATAAACCTACTTTGAACTGTAGTTTGCTACCTGTAAGAGAATGCAACATAATGAATCAAAACTGGTTTATCAAGAGCACTTTCCTACATGAGATATAATGTTCTAATCAGTCAGCATATATGTTTGGTCCACCTGAAAGATGGTTTTCAAGCAAAATTAATGAATCAACATTTAATTTTATATTTAGGTCACATATCATTTTGTTTAGCGTGATTCATTTACTTGTCGTGTGGGATGTGTCTTCTAGCTTTGTTGAGTGGGTCATTTCTAGCAATACCAACATTTTCACATTTCTGGACCTACAAGTCTAAGAGCCAGACCATGAAATGTAGCCACCATGCTCCATGGTTTATCTTGCATGACCTAGACTCTGTGTCTGCTCTGTTCATCTCATCTCTCTCCTTAATGACTCCCATTACAGTGCTCTTCCCACCATGCCGCATGTTCATTAGGTGGTTAATTACATCATGAGCTTCAAGTAATAAAACAGCATTTCTTACTTTTTGTTAATTCAGATAGGCCTTCCCTCCAATTAGTGTAAATTGTTAAGGTTTTATTATATGCATACATATGTGTTTGTGTTTGTAAAGTTTCATTGATGAATAATGACTGTGCAGCCACCCACAGACCAGATGGAAATGATTGGAGATCATTAAATAAAACATTGTTAGGTCATTTCCAGCATGTAATCAGCAACAATGGCTGTGGTTAGACTTGTTATATAAACAGATGGAGGAAAGGATGACTCACAGAGGATAAGAATTACTGAGGCCTTAGGTAGCCCAAACATAGACCTTCCAAGAAATAAGCTTGGGGACTGCTGAGGATGGCTTTGATGGTGCCCTAGGTTGAAGGGATAATGAACAGCACAGAATCTTTGTTCTCTGTATATAGTTTAAAGTTATAAAAACAGACTTTCCATCCATCCTCCTTCCTAACTTTTATTCCTTCCTTTATTTTCTTCTTTCCTAAAAGCACTTATGAATGTCAAACATGTGCCACCCATGGGGTTGGGTATTTAAAAAGATGCAATTCTAATAACTTGCCCCTACTATTTCCCGGTTTTGTGGCCTTGGTCAAGTTGATTAACTTCCTGAAGCTCAATTTCAGCATTTGAAACTGAAGATAAAATTGCCTCTCATGTCTCTACTTTATAGATTTGCTTTGTAAATCCAATGACATTAGTGAGGTAAAAGGAAAGAAACTCCTGTAAGGATCTTTACTATTATTCCATGCCTAGCACTACCACAACCCTCTAACAGATAATGCCAACTTTGTGCTTTGCTTCTAAGCATATTTTCACTAAGTTATATAGTACTTTAAAGTAGAAAGCATATAGCATTATTATCAGAACAATCAGTCTTAAGTCCCAGCTTCACCATTTAATAACGGTGTAACATTAGGCAAATTCCTTCAAGGCTTCAAGAAGTTGTTGTAAGGAAAAAATTAAGATTAAAAAAAATAATACTTAGAAATCAGTTAGATTGTCTGTGTGTATGTGTGTGTGTGTGTATTGGTTGCAAGGATCACCTTTAAAAGCGGAGGGAGTTTATTTTCAGAATTTATACTATCTAAAGCAAGAACAAGAAATCATTAGGACTTGAGACCCTCTGAGAACCAGACAAATCCTTCAGACTTTCTCACTGAATCTCTGTTTCTCTCCACCTGTCTGGCTTGTACTCACTGCACAATCTAGATGGAATCCTAAAGTGAACCAATCTGAGTGATTTAACAATCCATCATGGGCTCTGTGACACAGAAGCCCTCCACACAAGATCATCTCCAAACAAGCCAAGGACTAGCTCAGGGCAACCCAATCAGCAGCCACTTCTGCTCAAAGGATAGCCAAACACTAGTTTCCTGATTAAGGGACTATGAATGGGCTGAGGGTTGTTGTACGTGGCAGGAAACATCACTGACTATTTCAAAATAAGACAGGAACATATGAGTACACTGTATTGGGAAAGAAGTAGCAAATAAAAACCGCCTGCCACCACCCCCACCCCCACCCCCAGCACTCTGAGGCTATATGTAAAGGCATAACACAAAGAAAAGGAAGAGGAACCAGGGATCAAATTGCCAACACCCGCTGGATCATAGAAAAAGCAAGAGAATTCCAGAAAAACATCTACTTCTGCTTCATTGACTATGCTAAAGCCTTTTGTATGTATCACAACAAACTATGGAAAATTCTTAGAGTTTCAGACTGCCTTACCTGCCTCCTGAGAACCGTTTATGCAGGTCAAGAAGCAACAGTTAGAACTGTATGTGGAACAATGGACTGGTTCAAAATTGGGGAAAATGTATGTCAAGGCTATATATTGTCACCCTGCTTATTTAACTTATATGCAGAGTACATCATGCAAAATGCCAGGGTGGGTGAAGCACAAGCTGGAAACAAGATTGCTGGGAGAAATATCAATAACCTCAGATATGCAGCTAATGCCACCTTTATGGCAGAAAGTGAAGAGGAACTAAAGAGCCTCTTGATGAAAGTGAAAGAGGAGAGTGAAAAAGCTGACTTAAAACCCAGCATTCAAAAAAAACAATGATCATGGCATCCAGTCCCATCACTTCATGGCAACAAGATGAAGAAAAAGAGTGGAAACAGTGATAGATTTTATTTGCTTGGGCTCCAAAATCACTGCAAATGATGACTACAGTCATGAAATTAAAAGATGTTTGCTCCTTGGAAGAAAAGCTATGACAAACCTAGACAGTGTATTAAAAAGAAGAGACATTACTTTGCCGATAAAGGTCCATCTAGTCAAAGCTATGGTTTTTCCAGTAGTCATGTATGGATGTGAGAATTGGACCATAAAGAAGGCTGAGTGCCAAAGAATTGATGCTTTAGAATTTTGGTGCTGGAGAAGACTCTTGAGAATCCCTTGTATTGCAAGGAGATCCAACCAGTCAACCCTAAAGGAAATCAGCCCTGAAAATTCATTGGAAGAACTGATGCTGAAGCTTAAACTCCAGTACTTTGGCCACCTGGTGTAAAGAACTGACTCATTAGAAAAGAGCCTGATGCTGGTAAAGATTGAGAGAAGGAGGAGAAGGGGCCAACCAAGGATAAGAAAGTTGGACGGCATCACCGACTCAATGGAAATGAGTTTGAGCAAACTCTAGGAGATAGTGAAGGACAGGGAAGCCTGGCATGCTGCAGCCCATGGGGTCACAAAGAATCGGACATGACTTAGCAACTGAACAACACAATGAAATCCCTGGCGGTCTAGTTAAGACTGTGCTTCTACTGCAGTGACCATGTATTTGATCCCTGGTTGTAGAACTAATCCTGCATTCTGTGAGGCATAGCCAAAAAAAAAAAAAAAAGTTACACAGAAGGTGTGTGCTTAGAGATGAAGAGATTAGAGTCTAGTTAGAAAATAATTTCTTCTCTGAAAGTTTCCCTTAACTGCAGCAAATACAGAAAAAAGAAGGTTAACATAGATGTAAGGAATGGAAAGCAGGGCAGAGGAGGCACCGAGAGTGTTGACATTAAATGAGGGATGCAAAGATGAAATACACTGCAACCATCCCCATCAGTTCAGCTCAGTTCAGTTCAGTCTCTCAATCATGTCCTACTCTTTGCAACCCCGTGAATCGCAGCACACCAGGCCTCCCTGTCCATCACCAACTCCCAGAGCTCACTCAGACTCACGTCCATCGAGTCATTGATGCCATCCAGCCATCTCATTCTCTGTTGTCCCCTTCTCCTCCTGTCCCCAATCCCTCCCAGCATCAAAGTCTTCTCCAATGAGTCAACTCTTTGCATAAGGTGGCCAAAGTACTGGAGTTTCAGCTTTAGCATCATTCCTTCCAAAGAAATCCCAGGCCTGATCTCCTTCAGAATGGACTGGCTGCATCTCCTTGCAGTCCAAGGGACTCTCAAGAGTCTTCTCCAACACCACAGTTCAAAAGCATCAACTCTTCAGCACTCAGCCTTCTTCACAGTCCAGCTCTCACATCCATACTGACCACTGGAAAAACCATAGCCTTGACTAGACAGACCTTTGTTGTCAAAGTAATGTCTCTGCTTTTCAATAGGCTATCTAGGTTGGTCATAACTTTCCTTCCAAGGAGTAAGCGTCTTTTAATTTCATGACTGCAGTCACCATCTGCAGTGATTTTCGAGCCCCCAAAAATAACGTCTGACATTGTTTCCACTGTTTCCCCATCTATTTCCCATGAAGTGATAGGACCAGATACCATGATCTTAGTTTTCTGAATGTTGAGTTTTAAGCCAACTTTTTCACTCTCCTCTTTCACCTTCATCAAGAGGCTCTTTAGTTCCTCTTCACTTTCTGCCATAAGGGTGGTGTCATCTGCATATCTGAGGTTATTGATATTTCTCCCAGCAATCTTGATTCCAGCTTGTGTTTCTTCCAGCCCAGCATTTCGCATGATGTACCCTATATAAAGTTAAATAAGCAGGGTGACGATATACAGTCTTGACATATTCCTTTTCCTATTTGGAACCAATCGGTTGTTCCATGTCCAGTTCTAACTGTTGCTTCCTGACTTGCATACAAATTTCTCAAGAAGCAGGTCAGGTTGTCTGGTATTCCCATCTCTTTCAGAATTTTCCACAGTTTATTGTGATCCACACAGTCAAAGGCTTTGGCATAGTCAATAAAGCAGAAATAGATGTTTTTCTGGAACTCCCTTGCTTTTTCCATGATCCAGCAGATGTTGGCAATTTGGTCTCTGGTTCCTCTGCCTTTTCTGAAACCAGCTTGAATATCTGGAAGTTCACGGTTCACATATTGCTGAAGCCTGGCTTGGAGAATTTTGAACATTACTTTACTAGCATGTGAGATGAGTGCAATTGTGTGGTAGTGTAAAGTAAATCAGACAGCTAGCATTTTGCAGCAGGTTTTGGGGGATCTGGTCTCACCAGCAATGTTAATGACAAATTTTGAATACTTAACATGAATACTGAATAATAAATAATCACTAATAAGTACCCTGACAAATTAGTGAAGTAACCAGGGGGAAGAAAAAGAGTGTGGGGGACAGAGAAAAATCAAAGAAAGCCAGAAGATGGTAAATCTAAACTATATTAAAATCAAAGATCTCTCCTCAATAATACTTATCTGTTATGGATTGAATTGTGTCCCTTCTTCCCTCACACACAAAAGATATGTTGGTCTTAATCCTCAGTACCTGAGAATGTGACCTTATTTGGAAATAAGCTCTTCACAGCAGTAATCAACTTAACATGAGGTCATTAGAGTGTCTTTGTATGATTCAAGGTGTGTTTATAAAAGAGGGAGAATTTGGACACATAGACAAGCATGCACAGAAGGAAAGAGATATAAAGACATAGTGAGAATGATATCTACAAGCTAAAGATTTCTAGAAAACCTCCAGAAGCTAGCAGAGAGAGAGACCTCTCCCACAGCCCTCAGAAGGAACCAACCCTACCAAGTTCTTGGTTCTTGACTTCTACTCTAAGTTTCTGTTGTTGAAGCCACCTGGTTTATGGTACTATGTTATAGCCCCGGGAAACTAATACACCATCTGAGGATGTTTACCAGTTTCTTAGGGAGAAAGCAAAAGTCAGAACTCTATTGATAAGTACATATTCTTGTTGCTTATAAATAATCCTATCTTATATATTCCACCTATAATGAGATATGTGTATTTCCTTTAGCACAATGTCTTCAAGATCTAGCCTGGTTGTTGCAAATAGAATTTCCCCATTTCTAAGGGCTGAATTATATATATATATATAATTATGTGTGTATATATATATATAATATATATATTATATATATAATTATGTGTATATATATACATATATATGTATATATAATTATATATAATATTAATATAATTAATATAATTATATAATTATATAATATAATAATATAATATAATTATATATAATATTATATATAAATATAATATATATTATATTTATATAATATATATGTATATATATACATATATATGTATATATATAATATATATAATTATGTGTATATATATATACACATAATGTTTATATACATAATGTTTATATACATAATGTATATATATATACATATATATAATTATGTGTATATATATATACATATATATATGTGTATATATATGTATATATATAATATATATAATTATATATAATATTATATATAATATTAATATAATTAATATAATTATATAATTATATAATATAATAATATAATATAATTATATATAATATTATATATAAATATAATATATATTATATTTATATAATATATATATAATATATATGTATATATATACATATATATGTATATATATAATATATATAATTATGTGTATATATATATACACATAATGTTTATATACATAATGTTTATATACATAATGTTTATATATATAATGTTTATATATATATATTTATGTATAGGTTTCCCTGGTAGCTCAGCTGGTAAAGAATTTGCCTGACGTGCAGGAGACCTGGGTTTGATCTCTGGGTTGGGAAGATCCTCTGAACATGACAACCCACTTCAGTATTCTTGCCTGGAGAATCCCTATGGGCAGAGGTGTCTGGTGGGCTATAGTCCATGGGGTCACAAAGAGTTGGGCACAACTGAGGGACTAAGATATATATATATCTATATAGATACATATATACATACATATATATGTATACTGGGCTTAGATATAGATATATAGATATATATATATATATCTCACAACTTCTTTATCCATTCATCCATCAATGGACACTTAGGCTGTTTCCATGTCTTGGCTATTGCAAATAATGCAGCTATGAACATGGGGGTGCAGATGTCTTTTTAAGTTAATGTTTTCATTTCCTTTGCATATATTCCCAGAAGTGGAGTTGCTGGAATACATGGTAGTTCTATTTTTAATTTTCTGAGGGTCCTCAGATCCTCAAGATTGTTCTCAATAGTGGCTGTACCAATTTACAACCCCACCAACAATGCACAAGGGGTTCATTTTCTCTGTATCCATACCAGCACTTGTTATCTCTGATGGCTAGTCTAACAGGCATGAGGTGATATCTCACTGTGGTTTTGATTTGCATTACCCTAGTAATTAGTGATGTTGAGCATCTTTTCATGTGCCTGTGAACATTTCACATTTTTTGAATAAATATCTATTCAGGTCCTTTGCACATTTTAATTGGGTTATTTAGGGTTTTGTTTTGTCTTTGTTTTTTGCTGCTTTATTTCTTTACATTTTGGGGATATTAATCTTATCAGATATATGGTTTGCAAATATTCTTTCCCATTCTGTAGGTTGTTATTTTCACTTTGTTGATGGTTCCTTCTGCTATGCAAAAGTTGTAGAATGACTTTTTAGTATTGCTTTTGCTTTTTTATCCAGGTGGGATATATGGTACTGAAGTACTTTACAGACTGTGAAACACTATGAAATAACAAGAACATATATTCCACTGATTAAAATGTTCTCTCTGTTTAATGTCTCTTCCTTCTAATAGGGCTAGCTACAGGAAAAATATAAAACTCCAGGAAAATCATGTTAGGTTCATTGGGCAAGAATATTTATTGTTCCAATAGGAAACTGACTACATGTCAGAAACCATAGCAAAAGTCCAATCACACCAGCGTTGTCGTCACAGTTACCCAGAAAATCCCTTCAGGAACCCATTTCCACTCGGGCTACCACCTCTCATACAAGTGCATCATCATCTAGATGAATTGTGAGGAGTCTCTAGGTTGCAGAGATGAGTAAGCATTCCTCAATATCACTGCTCCTCTTCTTTAGCAACAAGCCCACACAATGTTTCTGGAAGCATAACCATCCAAAGTAAAGTCAATCTTTCATTCAGCTACATATGTGCTCCCATGTGAGTAAGTTCTGACCAATGGTGCACAAATAGAGGTGTTGAATGTGATTTCTATGTCTGTAAAAAGGGAAGACATGTGATCTGTATCCTCCTGTCTTCCTGGTTAGAATATCAACATTATAGCCTGTCTTTGTAACATAATTCGTGCAGTCATCTATTTAATGTAAAGGCATGATAAAGGAAACACAGGCAATTGCCACTGCAGAGAGTCTACCCTGGGCTGCCAATATCAGTACATTTTTATCAAGAGAGAATTAACAATTCTATATTTTTAAAATCATGATTATTTTAGGATTTTGTAAAATGTAGCCAAAATGAGTCAATGCCCTTAAAAACAAAGCAGAGAAAACATGTCACGGTAGTTCAAAGAATACGGAAATATCTCACATAAGGAGAAATGCAGAGCTCAGGCAGCTACAGGGCTGGTTAATCCAGCAATTCAAGAAGTCAAACATCCAGATTTTTGCATCTTTCTGGTCTGTTTCCCATTTTTGGTTACCCACATATATAATACTTCAGGCTTGATGAACTACTAGTGATTCCCTAAATATGACATCTTCTTTTAATTCTCCTTTCAGTTAAATGTTCTGTTGCTTCTTCTTGGAACATTCTTCCTCTCCTTCTAGCTAGCTTATTTATTTAGCTCAGGCTGCCATAACAAAATACCATAGACTGTGTAGTTTAAACAAGTTTAACAAATTTGTTTAACAAATTGAACAAATTTATTTTCTCACAGTTTCTGGAAGTCCAAAATCAAGGTTCTGGCCAATTCAGTTTCCAGTGAGGACTCTAATCTGGGCTTGCAGAAGGCTGCCTTCTTGTTAGTCCTCACATGGTTTTTCCTCAGCTTGTTGGGGTGGGAAGCAGGAGGAGGAAGGTGAGGCAGCTGGCTGTCTGGTGTCCCTTCTTACAAGGACACTAATCCTTTCAGAACAGGGCCCCACCCTTATGACCTCATCTAACCTCAATTACTTTAGTAAAAGTCCTATCTCCAAATATAGTCACCCTAGGGTTAAGGCTTCAGCATATGAATTTGGGGTGGAGGAGACATAAAAATTCAATCCATAATATCTGGTAAGTTCATCCTAATCCTCTCAGATACAATGAAACCATCAGATCAGATCAGATCATCCTCAGTCGGTCCCTCTTTGCGCCCCAGCCGCCCGCCGGCCTCCCTATCCATCACCACTCCCGGAGGTCACTCAACTCGCATCCTCTCTGATGCCTCCACCATCTCATCCTCTTCTCCCCTTCTCCTCCTCCCTCATCCCTCCCAGCATCAGAGTCTTCTCCTTCACTCTTCGCTGGGTGGCCATCTGGTTTCGCTGCATCTCCTTCTAAAGAATCCAGGGAATGGACTGGGATCCCGAGTCGGACTCCGGCCAAAAACACCGGCGCTCACCCCTCACTCTCATCATATACGGGACATCCTTGACGGCCGTGGTGTATGTCTCTCTTTCTCTGGTTGGTCTCTTTCCTCCAGGGTCGTCTTCTGGCTGCGTCACCATCTGCAGTGATTTTGGGCAACAAAGTCTACACTGTTTCCACTGTTTCCCCTCTTTTCCCTCAGTGATGGGACCAGTCCATGATCTTCGTTTCTGTGTTGGCGCCTCCTCTCCACTTTCACTTTCTCGCTTTTGCCCCTCTTCCTTTCTCCTAGGGTGGTGTCATCTGCATTCTGAGGTTGTTTCTCCCGCTCTTGTTCCACGCTTTCTCTGTGTCTCTCGAACATGGTGATTCAGCTGCGTCTCCTTTTCCTATTTGGAACCAGTCTGTTGTTCTGACCAGTTCTAACTGTTCTTCCTGCCTGCATAGATTTCTTAGAGGCAGATCAGGTGGTCTGGTATTCCCATCTCTTTCAAATTTTCCATAGTTTATTGTGATCCACACAGTCAAAGGCTTTGGCATAGTCAATAAAGCAGAAATAGATGTTTTTCTGGAACTCTTCCCAGACTCCTAAGGTAGGAGTTTCTTCCTGTTTCCATATTAGTTCCTATCATGTCATGCTAATCACATTGAACAGTAGTTAACAGATGTTTGTCCCTCCTTGTTAGCCCATGAAACCCTTAAAAATAGGGACAGTAGTTTATTCATTTTTTATTCCTAACACCTAGGATAGATAATGCCTGGCACAAAGTTGGTGTTAACAAATGTTTAAGGAAGAGAGAGAGGAAAGAAACATCACGTCTTTGGAAGAAAATGTAGTCTGTGTGCCAAATAACTGAATTACAAATGAACGTCAAAATAGCCATCATCCACTGGATTTGTCTCAATGATACATAAATTCAATTACCAGGCTGCTAAACTTGGCATAGTCATTAAGAGTGTCTGAGTAATGCTATCTTCCAACCTACTGGCTATATGACTTCATTGATTATTTACAGTAGCATACTTTAAATGATTGTCAATTCTTTGACGTCTCTCCTATTCCTTTTTCCTGAAATCTTGGCTAGTCTTAGGGGCAGAGGTCACCTTCTGGGGGTTCTGAGGTTCTGCCAAAAGAAGTCTTGCAGCTTCAGCTCAGGCCTCTTGGAACACTTGCTCTTGGAACCTTGGGGCACCATGGAATAAGCCAGCTACCCTGAGCCCACAACATAATGAAAAAACTCACGCTGGCCTATGGAGAGCCCACACCTCATGTAAGATCCCTTACCAGGCCCCAGACATTCAAGTCATCCCAGCTGTGGTTCTAGACATCTCGGAGCAAAGCAGAGCTGACTGTTATGTGCTGTCTAGTTTCATGGCCCCAAAAAGCATGAGATAAGTGTAATAATAGTGTTGGAACAGTTTTTTAAGTGATAGAAGATGATGAAATACTTACTACACTGAGCCTCAGTGTTCTTGATTGAAAATGGAGCTGTAGGGACTTCCTGGTTGTCCAGAGGCTGGGACTCGATGCTTCCAAGGCAGGGGCCCCAAGTTCAATCCCTGGTCAGGGAGCTGGATCCTACATGATGAAACTAAGAGTTCACGTGCTGCAACGAAAGATCCCAAGTGCCAAAACTAAGATCTTGCACAGTGAAATAAATAAATAAATATATAAAAAGAAGAAGAAGAAGAAAATAGGGCTGTATACACATTCCACCTCTTGGCACTACTGCAAGACTTAAAGAATTAGAGCTTGTAAAGCATTTAAAAGAAACCTATATGCAGGTCAGGAAGCAACAGTTAGAACTGGACATGGAACAACAGACTGGTTCCAAATAGGAAAAGGAGTACGTCAAGGCTGTATATTGTCACCCTGCTTATTTAATTTCTATGCAGAGTACATCATGAGAAACGCTGGGCTGGAAGAAGCACAAGCTGGACTCAAGATTACTGGGAGAAATATCAATAACCTCAGATACACAGATGACACCATCCTTATGGCAGAAACTGAAGAGGAACTAAAGAGCTTCTTGATGAAAGTGAAAGAGGAGAGTGAAAAAGCTATCTTAAAACCCAACGTTCAAAAAACTAAAATCACGGCATTTGGTCACATCACTTCATGGGAAATAGATGGGGAAACAGTGGAAACAGTGTCAGACTATTTTGGGGGGCTCCAAAATCACTGCAGATGGTGACTGCAAGCCATGAAATTAAAAGACACTTACTCCTTGGAAGGAAAGTTATGACCAACCTAGACAGCCTATTCAAAAGCAGAGACATTACTTTGCCAACAAAGGTCCTTCTAGTCAAGGCTATGGTTTTTCCAGTAGTCATGTATGGATGTGAGAGTTGGACTGTAAAGAAGGCTGAGCACCGAAGAATTAGTGCTTTTGAACTGTGGTGTTGGAGAAGACTCTTGAGAGTCCCTTGGACTGCAAGGAGATCCAACCAGCCCATTCTAAAGGAGATCAGCCCTGGGATTTCTTTGGAAGGAATGATGCTAAAGCTGAAACTCCAGTACTTTGGCTACCTCATGCGAACAATTGACTCATTGGAAAAGACTTTGATGCTGGAAGGGATTGGGGACAGGAGGAGAAGGGGACGACAGAGGATGAGATGGCTGGATGGCATCACCGACTTGATGTATGTGAGTTTGAGTGAACTCTGGGAGTTGGTGATGGACAGGGAGGCCTGGCGTGCTACAGTTCATGGGGTGGCAAAGAGTGGGACGTGACTAAGTGACTGAACTGAACTGAACTGAACTGACCTGGCCCAAAGTAAGTGCTTATAAATATGAGGTACTATTTTATTATACTTTTATTATTTTGTTACATTTTTATTTCTGTAGATCAAGACTATTTTGTTTTGGTGAAACTAATGATTGATCAGAGCTAGGGTACATTGCAATTTTGATGACCCTTTATGACTTTGCAGTTAGTGGGCCATATAAGTAAAGTCATCTCTTGCTAAGAGCCTGCACGTGTAGAGGGTGAGAAAACAAGCCCCCGCCCCAATCGTTGTTTACTGTTGTTTAGTCGCTAAGCCATGTCCAGCTCTTTTTTGACCCCACGGACTGTAGCCCACCAGTTCCTCTGTCCGTGGACTTTCCCAGGCAAGAATACTGGAGTGGGTTGCCATTTCCTTCTCTAGGGGATCTTTCTGACCCAGGAATCAAACCCACATCTCCCGTATTGGCAGGTGGATTCTTTACCTCTGAGCCACCAGGGAAGCTCCGTGCCCCAATTATCAACTATTAATCATTTTCCTAAGAGGTCAAGCTCTGGCTGTGACAGAAGAAAAAAGCTCCATAGCACACTTCCAAATCCTCTGTTTACTCTGCTGCCTTTTTTTTTTTTTTCCCGCCTTCTCCCTCCTGGAATAATTTGACACTAATGGGCAAAGCTCTTAAGGATGGAAATCATTGGTCTTTTCTCCCTATGAGCCTAAAATCCAGCTTCAGAGGAGGAAAAATACAAACATGACACTAATGGACTTCCCTTGTTCTCAGTTCTTCTCATTTCAAGACAGCAGTCCCCTTGGCATCAAGGCTCCTCATTTTAGATCCATTAGTGCCAGACAGATGAGCCGTGTGGCTTCTCTCATCTCCTGCCCAGAAACCACCACACATACCTCTCTCCTGACCCCTCCCTTTAGTTAACATTGTTTAACAGACTCAAGGACACATCTGTGGTTCTTTTATTCCTAGAAGAGCAAAATGTGCTAATGCTTCCTGAGCTGCCTCCTGGTTTGGTGGCAACTCAAAGCCAAGGCCAGGACTGTTTGATGCTGTCTATTTTAGGACATTATTGATAGTCTGTTACTGAAGACCTGGGCAATGAAAAGGCCCCTGGGAGCCCATGACACTCTTATGTTCCTTACTGAGATGCCCTGCCAGGGCCCAGACATGTGCCCTCTCCTGACTTCCCAGGGTGGCTCTGGCTTCACTGGCCTCCTTTAGGGCAGCAGCAGGGCTTGAGGCCTTGGAAGGCGGGGCTGAGATACAGAAGAGGAACTGAAGAAGACTTACACAACTAGTGTCCTAACTCAGCTAACTTATAAGGAAAAAGGAAGCATTTATAGGCTCAGCTGGATATTTAACCAGCATCTCCCCTGGTGGCTCAGACGGTAAAGTGTCTGCCCACAGTGCGGGAGACTGGGGTTCTATCCCAAAGGAAATGGCAACCCACTCCAGTACTCTTGCCTAGAAAATCCCATGGATGGAGGAGCCTGGTGGGCTACAGTCCATGGGGTCGCAGAGTCAGACATGACTGAGCGACTTCACTTCACTTTTCAGGGTAAGGGGAAGTGTATCAGTTTCAAAACTGCAGATTGGAGTCTCAGGTCCTTTCCAGGTACTAGCCCCCTGACATGAGTTAAACTATCTCAATCTCAGCCTACTTTTTTGTATAAAAGGGAATATAATATTTAGCTAAAAGGGTTATTTTGAGAGCTGGATGAGATAAAGTATTACCTTTATGCAATACAACACCTAGAAGCGCATGGCAGATATCCAACATGACCAGAAAGAGTCCGGTTTCCTTGTAGCTGGGTCACGAACACATCTGGCATCCAGAGGATTCTAAACCATTTTCCAGTCTTCCCAGCAGGTTGTATTTCAGTCCACAGAGAGTTTGCTTTCTCTATTTCCTCTTTACTTCCTTTTTCTCTTCTATCCTCTGCCTTCTGGGTCCCAGCCAAGGTTAAGGTCTGTCCCTCCTGGCTGAGTTCCGGATGAGCCCTATTCCAGGTGTCTTCTGAGTGGAGCTCCTGAAATGAAACAAGACTCTCTTGTGGATCCTGACCGCCTCTCTTGGAATAGCTTTTATGTATCAATATAATGATGTTGAAAGGTCTGTCCCTACCATGGATGGGACAGATTAAAGGCACAGAGATGTACACCCTGACAAAGGTAGTATTAAGTATTCAATAGTGACACTGTTTTCTTTTACTGTTTAACTGAATCTTTATCCTAAACTCTTCAACCTACTGATTGAATGACCTGGGGCAAATGGCTTAACCTCTTATGCCTCATTTTTTTCGTCTGTAAAAGAGGGATAATAATAGAACCCAAGTCATAGTGTTGTTATGGGAAATAAATGAACTTATGCATACAAAACTCTCAGAATGATGTCTAGCAGATTTTTAACTGTTTTGACTGCTTTATTTTGAAATAGGTTTTTATGCATGTTGATGCAATTTAAAGTTGGAGGTTCAAACAATACAGCCTCCTCTTTCTCTATCTTTAGTCATTTACAGATTTAAAAAGTTGTTTCATATAGCTCAAATTTTCACTTGTTACGGTGTAGGGTATCAGACTGGGAGCATAGGAGTCTGAGGTCTCTGGGCTTGGCCACTGTGTGACCTGGGGCAAGGCACCTAGCCATCTGCTCCTCCCTTCTCTCCTCTCTTTAAAAAAGGGCAGCACTCTCAGACCAGATGACCTGTGGAGTGAATTCACCCTCAGGCCAGGAGAACAGCAGGGCCCTTTGATATGACATCCCTATATTTCTCCTTCACTCTGGATTCTAGGCAAGGCTGAAGGCAGCCTGTTTTCAAACTGTATTAACTCCCAAGAGAGAAGGAAAGCCTGCCTTCAAACACAGTTCACTGGCATTCCCCAAGATAAGCACTCCTCCAGTCAAGACTCCCTGATTATTAAACATGTCAGCATATTCTAAGGACCCTGTATGAAATAAGCAAACCAGTCCTCCGGGAAGACCTGAGGGACTGCTTTGAACCATGTGAATGAGCATTAATGCATAAATGGATACATCCTCATTAAGCCGCAGATGCCCAGAATCACTAGAATTGTGACCTCCAAGATCCTACATCTCTGCAGATGAGGGTCAGCAGGGAGATTAATTCTCTACCCTCTGCAGAATACTTGCCTCCAACATCTTTATAGTCTCATGATGATACCTGTAGAATCAAGATTTTTTTTTTCCTCCCTTTCCTTTAATCTCTCTTTCCAAGGTAGTCTTGAGTCCCTGCTATGTACTAGATACTCTGCTCACTGACAATTACATAAGGAAAATTAAGACATGCTTCTTGCTTTCACACAACTTATGTATCAGTAGGAAAAACTAAGATATAAAGAATTCTATACTATTAATACATTACCAGGCTAAACCTAGTTCCTTTGTCAACACATTAATAGCATTTAGTAGTTTTCCTTAACTTCTCATAAGTTAGAAAACGTATTTTTGTTTTCTATTAACTAATATCTATTCTCCCTGACACCCTCCACAATGTAGGCTATAACGCTTAGAGCTAAAATATACTAGTAAGACGCTGCTTTAAGTGTCTTACATATATCAAGTTTTAATGTCCACAACTACTTTAAGCTGAATGCACTAAATATTATTCTCATTTTACAAAAGAGGGAACTAAGAGAAGAATGAAGAATTAAGTAACATGCCTAAAGTGACACAACTGAAAAGAGTCAGAGCCAGGTCTTAAACCTAAGCAGTCTGGCTCCAGACCTCTGCTTCCCATTACTAATCTCTGTATTGAAGGGGAGGCACTATGGTTCTTTTTAAGGTAATAGATAAGTACATGATATAGTCTAGATAAACTTCCCTGTAAAACTAATAAATCTTGTTAATGCAGGTAAACTTCATTCAGAAAGAAAATCCATTCATACAGAGTCCCTAGTGTCAAATGCCAGTAAGTGAGGTACTGGGTTGTATACAAAAGAGGAAGAGGAAAGAGATGGCAGCACTTAGATTAGACTAAGGAAAAGAACATACACTACAAAGCAAGTCTTTTTGTAGAACTGAGAAATGTTCTTATCCTAGAAACAAAGGACTATCCATTGTCAGATTTCTGACTTGATCTAAATTTGTAATTGTGAAAACCAAGAAAAATGGCCTCCTATTTCTTACAGAAAGAGCCCCACCCTGACTGCTATAACAATTCTTTCATCTCTAGGCAGCAGGCATTTCTCTGGTAAACACTTATCATCTCCTCAATTAAAACAGCAAAATCCCCATCAAAAATAAAAGTTTCCTTTGTACAACTGTGTAATTTAAAGACCCACTAGGTTTCAAAACTATTTAATTGTTCTCTGCCTTTTGAAAGTATAACATGAAGACTTTTTATCTTGATGCATTAAATTCCCGTTGGTAATTTAAAGCGTGAGATCACACCAATTAGGTTTTGACCCCAGCTCTCTTACTAATTATCTACAGAGATTTGGACACATAATTTAGCATCTCTTGGTCTCAGTTTACTTAGCTGAAAAATTAGGAGACCAAATTAGATAGTTTTTAAGATTCTTTCACTCTCCTCTGACATTCTGAGATTTGGTGATATATTTTTATATCAGTCTGTTTATGTCTTTGTATAATGTTTTATTTCCATTCAGTGATGTTAGAAAATACTGATGTTTGACTCCAGCTCAAATTCTTTCCATGTGTATTTACTATAACAAAAACATTAAATTCATTCAGAAAATAAATTGGGAGTTAGGGCCAGCATTCAACAGAGTACAGTGGTTCTCAGAGCATCAGTAAATGGGATGGGACATCTGTTATAGAGATTGCTAGAGTTTACAAGCACCAGGGCTCTGCTTTTCCTCTGGGCACATGGCTAGACCACATCCTACAGTTAGTTGAGGCCATTTGTCTACATTTCTACCAAGAGACTGTGAACCTATGTGACATGAGCTACTTCTGGGCCTGAAATTTAAAAACCTCCTTCATGCGTTCCTGGTTCTTCTTCCCCATCCACTAGCTAACTAGACAGAATTTGAAAAGTGGAAAGAGGAGCACAAGCTCAAGACAAAAGCAGCCAATGTTCCTGAAAGACCACATATAGCAGAACATGATTCAATTGTTTCATGAAAGAAAAATATTGATTGTGTTAGACCACTGAATTCTGGGCAACAGCCTATTCAAACCAATAACTCATCCTTTTAGATTTTTATCCAGGTGAAACTGAGTTATGAGCATCTGGCTAAACCTTGAAGGGAGGCAGTCTCACAAAATGGTTAGTCTAGAGATTGTTTGTGGCAAGGAGAAAAGAATATTTTTCTCTGGGTATCTTGCATCTCCTTCCCTTTCTTGCGCTATGCCATTACTGTTTAAGTACCTTGTCATCTTATACAAAGGTCACCCTGGTTTTGCCAACGGTCCCTTCCAGCATGTCCCTACAAAACTCTACTTCTGCCTCTCCCTATCCAAGTCACTCCATTATCCAAATCTCCTCTCTAGTAAATGCAGCTTAGCCACTCTTCATTCATTTTTTTATTTGTTATTTTTTTTTCTTTTCTTTTTTTTTTTTTTTGTTATTTTTAATAGCATTACTTCTAAAACATTTTCAGTTTTCTAATCTGTCACATTATTGACTAATCTTTCATCCCAGTCAAAACTGAAAGCTGTTTAAGAAAAGAAAACTGTCTGTGAATTGATCTGTTTCTTCTTGGTGTTCATCAAGGAGAACATGTATTTTTGCTTCATGTATTTTGAAGCTTTGTCATTACGCACTTATGTGTTTAAGATTGCTATATCTTCCTATTAGAATGACCCCATTATTCTTCTGAAATGACATTCATTATTCCTCACAATATTCTTTGCTCTGAAATTTACTTTGCCTCCACTGCCTGGAATCTCTTTAAAGGGAGTAAGCTGGGACAACCACAAAGTTTGCCCCATTTGTTTCCTGTCTTTCAGAAGTTATTGTCCTTTGCTGCTTGTTACCCATTGTCTGAAAAACTATTGCCTCTTATATTTGAGCCAGTTTTGGGTTGTTTCAACCAGGAGGGTAAATCTGGTCCCTGTTAACTCAATCTTGCCCTGAAGGGAACATCACTAATGCTTTTATACATTATCTCATTTTGATCCTCATAGAATCTTATGAAATGAATCTTATTATCCTTTTTTATGGTATTAAAAAAAAAACTGAGTCTCAGTGAGGTTATATAAATGGTCTAAAGTTACACAGCAAAACTAGCTGAAATATATGGGATAGGTCAAGATTTGGGTGATAGGGGCATATATTTTTGGAAACTAAAATTAGGAATGTGCCATAGATTTTCTTTTAATTATTTTTGAACTTATTTACATGATAAATCTCACAAAGATTTATAAAATCAAAATACATTTAAGTACATATGTAGTAATTTGTCTTACTTGACAATAGCTGCACTATATGAAATGAGTTCTATCTCGGAAAATCTGGGCTACAACTTCAAAGTATTAATATTTGATGGGAAGGGTGATGAAATATTATAGCCAGTGGGATTGGACAAAGGATAAAAGTTATTAACATTATTTCAGGTAGGAATTGGACCTGCCATATTTTAAAAATATCTTTCAAGCCAGGAATCCTGAAGCAGATGTCTTTAGTATTCATGGAAGAGGTTAAAAGAAACAACAGAAGTGTTTTTAATCCCCTGTTTTCTTTTGCCTGTTGGAATGAAATGGAAGTAAATAGTCAGGGATGGCTTGGCAGGGGCCACACAAAAGAGATGATCCAATTTATGCCAAAAACATAGTCTTAGGCTCACATGCCTCAATTTAGCAAAGTTCTCCAGTAGGCTCAGTGGGAACAGCGGGAAATCCTAGTTCAAAGGTTCTTTCTTTTTTTAAAGTACCTATCATGGTGGCTGGCACATCAGATGCCCTTTAGCAAATCAAATGTGCATTCCATCCTTTCTCTACAATCAGAATAGATCAGACCAAACACTATCTCTGTCACAAAGAAAGCAGCAACTCAAGAACACCCAGGCAAGGCTGGATAAGGAGGGTTAATTTGTTTTTATCTTGGAAATCCTTCCATTGACACTAATTAATCTCACCCCCAAACTTGGAGGGATAGCAAATCTCTTTTAAAGTAGCAGCAACGTAACACTCCCTAAATGGAATTTTAACTAATATATAATAATTACTCTTATCATAATAGCATCTCTTTACCATATTCAGAAGAGAATCCTGTCCGTCTGCCATAAGTGGTGTTATTAGAGGGAAGAGAGTGTTTTTCCTGTCCATTCATGCTCCAGCTGTCATTTAGCTGCATTCTATGGGGACAATGATCCTCGCTTTTCATAGAGTACAGATAGAAATGCAGAACTGCAGCATACAGAGATTCTGCTGTCTGCCATAGAATTCTAGTCAACCTTATTTCTTTGAAAATGCATAATATTTCTGAGCTGAATGAAAACTTTCTTTAAAAAGAAAACTGATTTCTGAGTCTACTGTAGCCCAGAAAGAGCAATCAGATACAGAGAGTTGCCACCACAGACCTGGCCTTTAGATAAAATGCCTTTTTCGTTTACTGAATGCAAAGAGAATTTTTGCATGAACCAAAACTTAGTTGCACAAAAATCTAATTGGAGAACTCATGTTGCCCTTGAGTAGCAGGAAAACATCTGCTTAGACCCAGACAAGCTGCAGTTGGCTGAAGTATAAAAACCATGGGCTTTAGCACCATATAGACCTGTGTTCAAATTTTAAACTGCCATGGAGGAACACAGCCTCAAAGACAGTGCTGTGCAATACAACTTTTGCCATCATATTAGGTTGGTGAAAAAGTAATTGAGGTTTCATACCATGAATTTTAAATCATTATAACTAGGCTCAGACACATCTTTATTAATAAAAATAGGAACCCATTACAATTGACACATTTTTGCTAATAAGAACTGTTTGTTTATTCCTGTATAAAAATCCACATTTTGGTAATCAATGAACTCTTGGAAAGCATTTTCTGCCTCTTGCTGATTGTGGAAGCATTTTCCCACAAAAAGTTGTCAGGATACTTGAAGAAGTGGTAGTCAGTTGGTGAGAGGTCAGGTGAATATGGCAGATGAGGCAAGACTTCGTAGCCCAATTAGTCCAACTTTTAAAACGTTCATTGTGCGACGTGCAGTTGGACGTTGTCGTGGAGAAGAATTGGGCTCTTTCTGTTGACCAATGCCAACTGCAGGTGTTTCAGTCTTCCATGTATCTCATTGATTTACTGAGCATATTTCTCAGATGTAATGGTTTCACCAGGATTCAGAACACTGTAGTGGGTCAGATGGGCAGCAGACCACCAAACAGTGACCATGATCTCTTTTTGGTGCAAGTTTGGCCTTGGGGAGTGCTTTGGAGCTCCTTCTCAGTCCAACTACTGCACTGGTTGTTGCCAGTTGACATAAAAATCCACTTTTTGTCACACATCACAATCTTATCAAGAAATGGTTCATTGTTGTCGCATAGAATAAGAGGAGACAACACTTCAAAATGACAAATTTTTTGATTTGCTGTCAGCTCATGTGGCACCCACTTATCGAGCTTTTTCACCTTTCCAATTGCTTCAAATGCTGAATGCCTGCTGAATGGTTGGCAATGAGCTCTTGGGAAACTTCTTTTTTTTCAGGGATATTTATTTTATTTTTTAATTAATTTATTTAATTGGAGGGTAATCACTTTACAGTATTGTAGTGGTTTTTGCCATACAGTGACATGAATCAGCCATGGGTGTACATGTTTTCCCCATCCTGAACCCTCCTCCCACCTCCCTCTCACCCCATCCCTCAAGGTCATCCCAGTACACTGACCCTGAGCACCCCTGTCTCATGCACTGAACCTGGATTGGTGATCTATTTCACATATGGTAATATACATGTTTCAATACTCCCCCCCACAATTCTCTCAAATCATCCCACCCTCACCTTCTCCCACAGAGTCCAAAAGTCTGTTCTTTACATCTGTGTCTCTTTTGTTGTCTCGCATATAGGGTCATTGTTACCATCTTTCTAAATTCCATATATATGCATTAGTATACTGTATTGGTGTTTTTCTTTCTGACTTACTTCATTCTGTATGATAGGCTCCAGTTTCATCCACCTCATTAGAACTGATTCAAATGCATTCTTCTTAATAGCTGAGTAATATTCCATTGTGTATATATGTACCACAGCTTTCTTATCCATTCATCTGGTGATGGACATCTAGATTGCTTGCATGTCCTAGCTATTGTAAAGAGTGCTGCGATGAACATTGGGGTATACGTGTCTCTTTCAATTCTGGTTTCCTCAGTGTGTATGCCCAGCAGTGGAATTGCTGAGTCATACGCCAGTTCTATTTCCAGTTCTTTAAGGAATCTCCACACTGTTCTCCATGGTGGCTGTACTAGTTTGCATTCCCACCAACAGTGTAAGAGAATTCCCTTATCTCCACACCCTCTCCAGCATTTATTGTTTGTAGACTTTTTGATAGCAGCCATTCTGACTGGCGTGAGATGGTACCTCGTTGTGGTTTTGATTTGCATTTTTCTGATAATGAGCGATGTTGAGCATCTTTTCATGTGTTTGTTAGCCATCTGTATATCTTCTTTGGAGAAATGTCTGTTTAGTTCCTTGTCTCTTGGGCAACGTCTTGTGTGGTTGTAAGATTAGACTCAATGACTGTTCTCAATTGGTTGGACTTTTTGAACCACCACTGCACTGTACGTGCATTAGTAGCTCCTAGGCCAAATGCGTTGATGATGCTGTGAGTTGTCTCCACTGCTTTACAACCCATTTTGAACTCGAATAAGAAAATCACTTGAATTTGCTTTTTGTCTAACATCATTTCCCTAGTCTAAAATAAATATAAAATAAACAGCAAGTAATAAGGCAATGGCAAAAAAAAAAAAAAAAAAACAAAGTGAGAAATGCATATTAAAATAATGTATAACATAACCACATTTACTTAAGAATGTATTCTAATATCAAACAACAAAGTTCAATAATGCAAAACTGTAATTACTTTTGCACCAAGATAATAGAAATGTTCTGTGTCTGTGCTGCCCAATAGAATAACCACTGCTGCTGCTGCTGCTGCTGCTGCTGCTACTGCTGCTGCTAAGTTGCTTCAGTCGTGTCCAACTCTTTGCGACCCCATAGATGGCAGCCCACCAGGCTCCCTCATCCCTGGGATTCTCCAGGTAAGAACACTGGAGTAGGTTGCCATTTCCTGCTAAAATGCATGAAAGTAAAAAGTCAAAGTGAAGTCACTCAGTCGTGTCCAACTCTTAGCGACCCCATGGACTGCAGCCCACCAGGTTCCCCCGTCCATGGGATTTTCCAGGCAAGAGTACTGGAGTGGGGTGCCATTGCCTTCTCCCAGAATAACCACTAGCTACATGTAACTTTTGACCACTTGAAATCTGGCCAGTGAGACTGAATTTTTAAATATTCTTAAATTTTTAATTCATTTAAATTAAAATAGTCACATGGGGTTAGTGGCTACTCTACCGGAAAGCACATCTCTAAGATAAGAACAAATTGTTGCATCATCTTACACCTCCTACCATTAACAAAGACTTATATCCACCAGCACTAAGTTGGCCTCTTTGGGTTTTGGAGGAAACATACACTGCACTCAGGAATATTGCTCCATCCCATTTATCAGGTTACTTATAAGACAATTTCACATGGAACTCAGAGCAAGAAAGGGGTTCATAGCAAGTTGAGGCTGTGAACCCCAAGTCCATTTAGCCATAAACTAAAGGCAATAGTGGTAAAAGAGTGCTCAGTGGAGAACCAAGCATGTGTTGATAGCAAAGTTGCTACACTGTCTCCAATTAGAACTTGAGAATAAGGCATGGCTTTTGCAACAGAGAACAACTTTTTATTTGAAAATCAACAGCTGGAATCCTACTGGACCCAGAAGGGACTGAGTACTGATATCAACGACTATATGACCAGAGCTGCCCATTACATGCTGGATATTGTTTAATCCACCATGGCATAAATTCAAGCAGGTGCAACACAATTCATTATTCCATGTAAATGGTACAATAGAGCTTGGACTTAAGTGACTCGAAAAGGCACAAGTACATTGCATAAACAGCTCAGACTTCCCCATTATCTATTCCCATTGAATCAATGCCTCTTCTAAAACTCAAATCTATAATTCATAGGGAGATATCCTACAAGCAATTCTCACAAGAGATAACTTGGGCTTAGTTCACAGATAGATTGGCATAATATGTTGACACTGACTGAAAATGGACAACTGCCATTACAATTCCACTCTAGTATTTCTAGAGGACAGTGGTAAAGAGAAATTCTCCCAGTGGGCAGATCTGTTAGCAGTACACTTGGTCATCCAGGGCTAACGGAGGGAGGTGTAGCTTGAGGTATTTAGACTCCTGGTAAATGGTTGCATGATTTGGCTAGTTGGCAACCCACTCCAGTATATCTTGCCTGGAGAATCCCGTGGACGGAGGAGCCTGGTGGGCTACGGTCCACGGGGTCGCAAAGAGTCGGACACGACTGAGCGACTTCACTTTCACTTTCACTTTTGAGGGGCCTAGAACAAATAACACTGGAAGTTTTAAGACTAGTAGTTCTGCGGAAGAGGTATGAAAACAAATCTATAAAAGTAGTCACAAAGTGTGTAGATCTTTGTGTCTTACAATAGTGCTCATTAGAAAGTATTCCCTGCGGAGGAAGCTTTCAACAGTTAAGCGAACAGAATGACTCTTTCTAAAGATGTCATATTTTTCCTTTCCTTAGCAACCTAAAGCCTCATGTAATGGGCCAATTGACAGAATGGCCATATGGATGGATGAAGACACCGAATGGGTCTAACAGCATGTACTTCTAATCAAGACTGACATAGCTGCTGCCATGGCGAATACCCATCCAGTTTCTCAGAAGAAGAGACCAAATCTGAACCATCAATATGGCACCATCGCTTGAGGCAACCTCAATTGAAGCAGTAGGTCAATTATAATGTGCCAATTCAACCATGAAAAGGGCAATGATATTATCTCACTGGAATAGAAATCTGCTAAGGATGTTAGCTTTTCTTCCCTTGCACTTTCCTCAGCACCACTATCTAGCTAGCTCACAGGATGCCTGATCTATTAGCATCACATTCCATACAACATTTCCTTTCAACAAGATCCCTTTGGATGCCAAATGAAGTGCTACAATAAATGCAAAACTGCAAGAACCACTGATCTTCAATGTACATCCTTCATTAAGAGCAGCTATCTAAAAGAACATTTGAAAGTCTTGTTGGAGTTTCAACTAAGGCACCAACTCAGGATTGACTGCTCTCCTGTAGGATGAAGGGTATGTGATGCTAAATGGTAGATATATGGTAATGCTTTATCCTAAATAGTAAGAATAAATGGCCCTGGGAAACACAGGATCAAAATACAAATGGGTTCTTTCACGATAATTCCTAAAACTCTCAGAATTTGTACTTTCTGATCTTAGGTTCTACAAGATTAGAGATAGTAGTAGTTCCTGGGGATCAGATAGCTAGAGTGGAATGGAAGGGTGCTTCTATCAAATGACACAGAAAATTTCCTATTGAACTCAAAGGTAGGACCTACCTGTTCACTTTGAACTCTTTATACCAAGAAACATCAGGCAAAGAAAGGTATTAATATCTTGTCAAGAGTTACTGATCCTCATTATCATGTGAAGAAATCCAGAATTGCTGCTATACAATAGGGATAAAAAAAGGATATGTCAGCAACCCAGGAATTCACTAAGGTATCTTTTGACTGTTTCATACCTGGCAAATGATCAGCTGTAGCAACCATAGCCTGATAAAGGTAAGGCCATCATGAATACATACCTTCAGAAATGAGGTCACTCCAGCAGATAAGCAACTAAAAGGGAGAGAATTCTGGACTAGATGGTGAAGAAAGGAGATTATATTTATTATATCCTTGGAATCAGTTGAAGCTGCCAGCATGTTGTTCCTACCAAAACAAGGAAGAAAAAGAAAAGAGAGAGAGGTCTCTTAATTCAGAATGGTAGCTAGATATAATGAGAGCACATGACTTGAACTGAATAGAGCATGAGGGTGTATTGTATCATATTGTACTTCTGGTTGCTTCAGATTCTCTTGATCTGTTTCTATCATTGCCATACTTGTGTCTATCTTGTTCCAACACCAATAGCCACAGTACTGACAAACTCTGGTTGGAGATGGACTCATTTCATGTGGGCAAAACCTAATAGCATTTTACCCATGCCCATACAAAGCATGTCTTGCCATGCTAAGTAACACATATGATTAACTCAGAAGTATTAAAGAATGAATGTCCTAGGGAGCAAGCATTTGACCAATAAGAAATGGGAGCTAATGGGTAAATTCTCCTTCCTTCCCTTCCTGGAAGGACTGACTTGAGAAGCAATTGTCTTGATGATCTCTTAGAAGAAAGTCCCATGGATCAGGTAACATTGTGACTTGATACCACATATGGCCAGCTTGATAATGTGCCTTTTTATTGGCTCTTACCCCACTTTCCCTCTTGTGCTCTCCTTCTTCCTCAGATCTACTGCCCAGGATTAGAAGAACCCATGCCAATGGAGGATGGAATTACTGAGATTTTCTTGGAAAAAAAAAAAAAAAAAGGTTTATAAAAAGAGGGGGCTATGTTTAAGCATCTTAAGAAAAAAGTTAATAGGCATCTTTTTGCCACTTCAGGAGGATAGTTTAACTCTAACTTACTGGTTGGTTGTCAATTACAGCACATCCGTCCTTTAAACCTAACCTAAGTCCTTCAGCAGCAGTACCAGCAGGCACATAGAGATACCCAAAGGAGATGAAGGCCATAAAGAAAAGGAAATTAATATTAACTAAGCACTTTGACACATATCTGATCTCATCACTTCACTGCAAATAGATGGGGAAACAGTGGAAAAAGTGACTGACTTTATTCTTGAGGGTTCCAAAATCACTGCAGATGGTGACTGCAGCCATGAGCGCACTAAGAGAGCCTCGCCAGCGCACTAAGAGCACAGTGGAGAGGAGCTACCCCACGACCGAGGTCAGGAAGGGCGGCGGTGAGGAGATACCCCTCCTCCAAGGTCAGGAAGGGCGGTGATGAGGAGAGACCCCTCGTCCAAGGTAAGGTGCGATGGCTGTGCTTTGCTGGAACAGCCGGGAAGAGATACCCCACGCCCAAGGTAAGAGAAACCCAAGTAAGATGGTAGGTCTTGAAAGAGGGCATTAGAGGGCAAACACACTGAAACCATACTCACAGAAAACTAGTCAATCTAATCACACCAGGACCACAGCTTTGTCTAACTCAATGAAATTAAGCCATGCCCGTGGGGCAACCCAGGATGGGTGGGTCATGGTGGAGAGATCAGACAGGGTGTAGTCCGCTGGAGAAGGGAATGGCAAACCACTTCAGTATTCTTGCCTTGAGAACCCCATAAACAGTATGAAAAGGCAAAATGATAGTATACTGAAAGAGAAACTCCCCAGGTCAGTAAGGGCCCAATATGCTACTGGAGATCAGTGGAGACATAACTCCAAAAAGAATGAGGGGATGGAACCAAAGCAAAAACAATACCCAGCTGTGGATGTGTCTGGTGATAGAAGCAAAGTCCGATGCTGTAAAGAGCAATATTGCATAGGAACCTGGAATGTCAGGTCCATGAATCAAGGCAAATTGGAAGTGGTCAAACAAGAGATGGCAAGAGTGAATGTTGACATTCTAGGAATTAGCGAACTGAAATGGACTGGAATGGGTGAATTTAACTCAGAGGACCATTATATCTATACTGCGGGCAGGAATCCCTCAGAAGAAATGGAGTGGCCATCATGGTCAACAAAAGAGTCCAAAATGCAATACTTGGATGCAATCTCAAAAATGACAGAATGATCTCTGTTCGTTTCCAAGGCAAACCATTCAGTGTCACAGTAATCCAAGTCTATGCCCCAACCAGTAACACTGAAGAAGCTGAAGTTGAACGGTTCTTTGAAGACCTACAAGATCTTTTAGAACTAACACCCAAAACAGATGTCCTTTTCATTATAGGGGACTGGAATGCAAAAGTAGGAAGTCAAGAAACACCTGGAGTAACAGGCAAATTTGGCCTTGGAATACGGAATGAAGCAGGGCAAAGACTAACAGAGTTTTGCCAAGAAAATGCACTGGTCATAGCTAATACCCTCTTCCAACAACACAAGAGAAGACTCTATACATGGACATCACCAGATGGTCAACACCGAAATCAGATCGATTATATTCTTTGCAGCCAAAGATGGAGAAGCTCTATACAATCAGCAAAAACAAGACCAGGAGCTGACTGTGGCTCAGACCATGAACTCCTTATTGCCAAATTCAGACTGAAATTGAAGAAAGTAGGGAAAACCACTAGACCATTTAGGTATGACCTAAATCAAATCCCTTATGATTATACAGTGGCAGTGAGAAATAGATTTAAGGGCCTAGATCTGATAGATAGAGTGCCTGATGAACTATGGAATGAGGTTCGTGACATTGTACAGGAGACAGGGATCAAGACCATCCCCATGGAAAAGAAATGCAAAAAAGCAAAATGGCTGTCTGGGGAGGCCTTGCAAATAGCTATGAAAAGAAGAGAAGCAAAAAGCAAAGGAGAAAAGGAAAGATATAAACATCTGAATGCAGAGTTCCAAAGAATAGCAAGAAAAGATAAGAAAGCCTTCTTCAGTGATCAATGCAAAGAAATAGAGGAAAACAACAGAATGGGAAAGATTAGGGATCTCTCCAAGAAAATCAGAGATATCAAAGGAACATTTCATGCAAAGATGGGCTCGATAAAGGACAGAAATGGTATGGACCTAATGGAAGCAGAAGATATTAAGAAGAGGTGGCAAGAATACACAGAAGAACTGTACAAAAAAGAGCTTCAAGACCCAGATAATCATGATGGTGTGATCACTGACCTAGAGCCAGACATCTTGGAATGTGGGCCTTAGAAAGCATCACTACGAACAAAGCTAGTGGAGGTGATGGAATTCCAGTGGAGCCATTCCAAATCCTGAAAGATGATGCTGTGAAAGTACTGCACTCAATATGCCAGCAAATTTGGAAAACTCAGCAGTGGCCACAAGATTGGAAAAGGTCAGTTTTCATCCCAATTCCAAAGAAAGGCAATGCCAAAGAATGCTCAAACTACCGCACAATTGCACTCATCTCACACGCTAGTAAAGTAATGCTCAAAATTCTCCAAGCCAGGCTTCAGCAATATGTGAACCATGAACTTCCTGATGTTCAAGCTGGTTTTAGAAAAGGCAGAGGAACCAGAGATCAAATTGCCAACATCCACTGGATCATGGAAAAAGCAAGAGAGTTCCAGAAAAACATCTATTTCTGCTTTATTGACTATGCCAAAGCCTTTGACTGTGTAGATCACAATAAACTGTGGAAAATTCTGAAAGAGATGGGAATACCAGACCACCTGATCTGCCTCTTGAGAAATCTGTATGCAGGTCAGGAAGCAACAGTTAGAACTGATCATGGAACAACAGACTGGTTCCAAATAGGAAAAGGAGTACGTCAAGGCTGTATATTGTCACCCTGCTTATTTAACTTATATGTACAGTACATCATGAGAAACGCTGGACTGGAGGAAACACAAGTTGGAATCAAGATTGCTGGGAGAAATATCAATAACCTCAGATATGCAGATGACACCACCCTTATGGCAGAAAGTGAAGAGGAACTAAAAAGCCTCTTGATGAAAGTGAAAGTGGAGAGTGAAAAGGTTGACTTAAAGCTCAACATTCAGAAAACAAAGATCATGGCATCCCGTCCCATCACTACATGAGAAATAGATGGGGAAACAGTGGAAACAGTGTCAGACTTTATTTTTCTGGGCTCCAAAATCACTGCCGATGGTGACTGTAGCCATGAAATTAAAAGACGCTTACTCCTTGGAAGGAAAGTTATGACCAACCTAGATAGCATATTCAAAAGCAGAGACATTACTCTGCCAACAAAGGTTCGCCTAGTCAAGGCTCTGGTTTTTCCTGTGGTCATGTATGGATGTGAGAGCTGGACTGTGAAGAAGGCTGAGCGCCGAAGAATTGATGCTTTTGAACTGTGGTGTTGGAGAAGACTCTTGAGAGTCCCTTGGACTGCAAGGAGATCCAACCAGTCCATTCTAAAGGAGACCAGTCCTGGGATTTCTTTGGAAGGAATGATGCTAAAGCTGAAACTCCAGTATTTTGGCCACCTCATGCGAAGAGTTAACTCATTGGAGAAGACTCTGATGCTGGGAGGGATTGGGGGCAGGAGGAGAAGGGGACGACAGAGGATGAGATGGCTGGATGGCATCACTGACTCGATGGACGTGAGTCTGAGTGACCTCCGGGAGTTGGTGATGGACAGGGAGGCCTGGCATGCTGCGATTCATGGGGTCGCGAAGGGTCGGACACGACTGAGCTACTGATCTGATCTGATCTACTCCTTGGAAGGACAGTTATGACCAACCTAGACAGCATACTAAAAAGCAGAGACATCACTTTGCCAACAAATGTCCATCTAGTCAAAACCACAGTTTTTCCAGTAGTCATGGATTGATGTGAGAGTTGGACTATAAAGAAAGCTGAGTGCCAAAGAATTGATGCTTTTGAACTGTGGTGTTGGAGAAGACTCTTGAGAGTCCCTTGGACTGCGAGGAGATTCAACCAGTCCATCCTAAAGGAGCTAAGTCCTGAGTATTCATTGGAAGGACTGATGTTGAAGCTGAAAATCCAATACTTTGGCCACTTGATGTGAAGAGCTGACTCATTGGAAAAGACCCTGATACTGGGAAAGATTTAAGGCAGGAGGAGAAGGGGATGACAGAGGATGAGATGGTTGAATGGCATCACCAACTCGATGGACACAAGTTTGGGTAAACTCTGGGAGCTGGTGATGGACAGAGTACTGGCATGCTGTGGTCCATGGGGTTGCAAAGAGTTGGACATGACTGAGCGACTGAACTGAACTGATGACACATATACTCCATATATTATCTCATCCAATCTTCATAGGATGGTAGCATTATTATCTCTATTTTCCAGACGAAGGAATATAAGTTCAGATTCAGTTCAGTTCAGTCACTCAGTCGTGTCCGACTTGTTGTGACCCCATGGACTGCAGCATGCCAGGCCTCCCTGTCCATCACCAACTCTCAGAGCTTACCCAAACTCATGTCCATTGAGTTGGTGATGCCAGTATGAAAATTTCAGATTAATACTACCCAATTACCAAATGGCTGGGAATCAAACTCAATTTTTTTTCACTAATGCACTTTTTTCATATTAGATTTCTTTATTGTGAACCAGAGTTGTATTTAGATATTACTGTCTTTGTGACCTCATTGGACTTAGAGAAAAAGAATGTGGGTATTTAGGGAGAGAAAAAAAAAACCACAAATCATATTGGCTAAATCAGAAATTAAATACAATTATATGTAAAGGGGGAAAAAATAAATAAATAAAAGAGAATAGAAAGTCAGAATCTTGGACTACATTTGTCCAGACCAAAGTTTTACAACGTGATACAGAACATATATGTATCCAAAAAATTGGATGTGTTACAAATTTTGGATCAATATGCCAATATATTTTGTGTCTCACTAAAATACTCTTTTGACAATGCCTATCAGATTAAGTATTGCATTCAGTGGGTTGTGCAACATGATACAGCAATACAGGGCAGAGTAAAACTTCCTGTGAACCAGGAAGGATTGTATTGCAGATTCAAGCAGATGCTAAGGAAAAAAATGTTTATGAAACACCTGAAAACACTATCTTCTGTGTATATAAGAAAGAGTAGTCAAGATAGTCAGTATTTCTATCAAAAAGCAACAGTGGTGCTGTGAGACAAAAAAACCCTAAAGTCTGAGACATTATTTTCTGTAGTTCCAACCAATCAGTAATTGCTGCTGACTTGTTTACTGTTGCTAAATGAGTCTTTTAGTTGAGTCACTGAAAATACATTGAACATAAAAAGTGTGAGAACTATTGTTCCAAGAAACCTATTTACTTGACCAGACTTGCCACCCCACCTAAGCTGAGAAACAAATGGGAAATTGCTAGTTCAAGCAATTTATTGTGTTGATAAAGTGCTTTTCCCCACCAGTACAACCAAAATGAAGACCAGTGATATAGAGACCCACATTCATGGAAACTTCTGTCAGAATCAGCAGTATCTCTTTAAGACAGGTGACCCATCTGGACCCAAATGGCACAGAAAACATGAAGAGGAGAAGACTTCATTCACTGCGAAGTATTTAGGATGCAGAAGAGCTAAAAATGAAATTCCTTGAGCCCTAGGCAGGAATCACAGCATGCATTAGAAAGGACCAGATAGAGCTGAGAAAGAATAAAGACAGGACTTTGCTTTGGCCTGCCTCTTCTACCTCCATGTTTTGGCACATGAAGGAAGCCTGTAAAATAGAAAGAGTTTTTTCAGTAAGTGGCAGATGCCATATCTGCTGAAGAATGGAGGTGAAGGTAGCCCCCCAAAGCCCAGAGTGGCTCTGAATAGTCAGGCAGAGACTGAGTAGTCCATTACTGGCACTCCAGGCCAGCTAGAGCTCTTTCAGGAGATTCAGCTCCAAGTTTTCTTTACAAGATTTAACCATATGGAGACAAGTTTCACTGGCTAAGATCCCTTCTTTCCCATTTTATAAAGATTTGATGACAACTCAATATGCAATTCTGGCTTCCACACTTGGCTTCTGATGGTGTCCTGAAAATAGCAACCAACATCTGAAGGTGGGTTGGTGAAAAGGACATGAATGGAAGGGCCACAGGGCATGGGATGAAAACCATAACTCCACCACGTACTGTTCAGATAACAACTCTCTGAGCTACAGATTAATCCCAGTTAAATAGGAAAATGATACCTGCATTACAAAAGTGTTATGAGAATGATATTGTGTACTGGTTCCAGCTCTTAGATGGAGTTGGTACTCAATAAATGTTAATTCCCTTGTCCTGACTTCAGTTACATTCCATGTCTTCTTCAATCCTCACAACTCTATAAGGAATGCAGTCAGGTACCATCTACAGGTAATAGGCCAGAGAAACTGAGTCTGACAATGTGCCTAAAGGCTGATGGCTGGGAAATAACAGAATTAAGAGTTATCTCCACATCTTTTAAAAATTCCTAATATGTTTGCTCCTTTTGTTCTAAGTCACAAGTTTTTATTCATTTATACATTCATTCGGAGAAGGCAATGGCACCACACTCTAGTACTCTTGCCTGGAAAATCCCACGGATGGAGGAGCCTGGTAGGCTGCGGTCCATGGGGTCGCTGGGAGTCGGATATGACTGAGAGACTTCATTTTCTCTTTTCACTTTCATGCATTGGAGAGGGAAATGGCAACCCACTCCAGTGTTCTTGCCTGGAGAATCCCAGGGACAGGGGAGCCTGGTGGGCTGCCGTCTATGGGGTCACACAGAGTCGGACACGATTGAAGTGACTTAGCATAGCATAGCATACATTCATTCAACAAACATTTGTTCAGTGCCTAAAACATACCAGATTTAGAATTTTTTTAACATTTTATTTATTTATTTATTTATTTATTTTACTTTACAATATTGTATTGGTTTTGCCATACATCAACATGAATCTGCCACAGGTGTACACGTGTTCCCCATCCTGAACCTCCCTCCCAACTCCCTCCCTGTACCATCCCTCTGGGTCATCCCAGTGCACCAGCCTGTATCATGCATCAAACCTGGACTGGCAGTTCATTTCACATATGATATTATACATGTTTCAATGCCATTCTCCCAAATCATCCCACCCTCGCCCTCTCACACAGAGTCCAAAAGACTGTTCTATACATCAGTGTCTCTTTTGCTGTCTCGTATACAGGGTTATTGTTACCCACCTTTCTAAATTCCATGTATACGCGTTAGTATACTCTATTGGTGTTTTTCTTTCTGGCTTACTTCACTCTGTATAATAGGCTCCAGTTTCATCCACCTCATTAGAACTGATTCAAATGTATTCTTTTTAATGGCTGAGTAATACTCCACTGTGTATATGTACCACAGCTTTTTTTATCCATTCATCTGCTGATGGACATCTAGATTGCTTCCATGTCCTGGCTATTGTAAACAGTGCTGCGATGAACACTGGGGTACACATGTCTCTTTCAATTCTGGTTTCCTCGGTGTGTATGACTAGCAGTGGGATTGCTGGGTCGTATGGCAGTTCTATTTCCAGTATTTTAAGGAATCTCCACACTGTTCTCCATAGCGGCTGTACTAGTTTGCATTCCCACCAACAGTGTAAGAGAGTTCCCTTTTGTCCACACCCTCTCCAGCATTTATTGCTTGTAGACTTTTGGATCGCAGCCATTCTGACTGGCGTGAAATGGTACCTCATTGTTGAAATTAAGGACTGAAAAACCATCAAATCTCTTTCCTTGTAAACCTTATATTATAGTAAAAGGAGCCAGATAACAAATGTAAAACATGTACAAAGGTGACAATGCTAGAAGGAAATACAGTGAAGTAGAGGACTGGAGGGCTGAGTACATATATGCACTAATTAAAGAGGCTGGTTGGGAAGGTGGTCTGATAAGTTGACCGTGGAACAGAACTGAAGGAGTCAGAAGTGAGCCATACAGATATCTGAGGGAAGAGTGTTTCAGGAAACGGAACCACCAAGTACATAGGTCCTGAGGTAGCAGCATGCTGCTTTTGTCAAAGGAATATCAGAGATATTGTGGCTGCAATAGAGTGAGGGGGACAAGGGGCAGTGGTGGGATATGAAATCAAAGAAGCATGCGGGAGGCAGCTTTACACAGGGCTTCCTAGTTGATGGTTAGCTCTTTGAATTTTACTCCGAGTAAGATGGAGAAGGCAATGGCACTCCACTCTAGTACTCTTGCCTGGAAAATCCCATGGATGGAGGAGCCTGGTAGGCTGCAGTCCATGGGGTCGCTAAGAGTCGGACATGACTGAGCGACTTCACTTTCACTTTTCACTTTTCACTTTCATGCATTGGAGCAGGAAATGGCAACCCACTCTGGTGTTCTTGCCTGGAGAATCCCAGGGACGGGGGAGCCTGGTGGGCTTCCATCTGTGGGGTCACACAGAGTCGGACATGACTGAAGCAACTTAGCAGCAGCAGCAGCAAGATGAGAAGCCAGTGAATGTGTTGAACAGAGAAGTAACATGATCTTAAGTTTTTACCGAGCTCACTCTGCTGGGGGACACGGGGAAAACGTGAAAGCATTCATTAATTCAGGGGAGTGCTGAGGATGGATGGTTTGCGTAGGATAGTAGTGGTGCAGGTGATGAGAGGTGGTCTGGTTTTGTATATATTATAAAATAAGTTCAAAATAAGTTGTTCATGGAAGAATTTGAGTGGGAGAGACAGAGGGAGAGACATCAAAGATAACATCAACACTTTGTTGTTACTTTTTAAGCACCATAGAAAATCACCATTGACTGCTAAAGTGTCAGTCTTTACAAGTAACCATGAATTAGTCGTTTTACCTCTCTTCATTAGCAAATGTCTCATGAGTCTTATAATTGGTCCAGAGGTAGCACCCTTCCCTCCAACATCCTTTCCTTCCAGCATCTTTTGAAGGCCTCAAATTTAATCTAAGGATGGTGTTTCCCCTTCCAAATTCTAAGAGTTTCTCTTCCCCTCTCTCTCTCCAAGCATAGTCTATCTCCCCCTTGTTTTCTTCTTCCTAACTTCCTTTTTCCCATTCAACTGCCTCTTCCTGAATCATAGAGAGCTAGGGAGACATGGTCATAACTTGGGAGAAGCATTCCTCTTCTTATGCGTTATGCTGGCCTTGCATTCTCAATCCAACAAAGGCTAAATTTTTCACATGTATAGTGGGTTAGGTATCCTGGGAAGGTAGCCTATCTCCTCAGGAACTGGTTGCTTCTCCTTGTATTAATATCTTGATACATGCAGATCCCTTTAGACTCTTAAGAGTCCCTTGGACTGCAAGGAGATCCAACTAGTCCATTCTGAAGGAGATCAGCCCTGGGATTTCTTTGGAAGGAATGATGCTAAAGCTGAAACTCCAGTACTTTGGCCACCTCATGCGAAGAGTTGACTCATTGGAAAAGACTCTGATGCTAGGAGGGATTGGGGGCAGGAGGAGAAGGGGACAACAGAGGATGAGATGGCTGGATGGCATCATTGACTCGATGGACATGAGTCTGAGTGAACTCTGGGAGTTGGTGATGGACAGGGAGGCCTGGTGTGCTGCGATTCATGGGGTCGCAAAGAGTCGGACATGACTGAGCGACTGAACTGAACTGAACTGAAGGGAAACACAGTGTTGCAGAGCTGAAACTTAAATCTGATAAGCCTAGGTCTATTTAAAAAGTTTCATTTTCCAGTTTTGACACTTGCCTTCCTCAAACCTATTCCCAGCACTATTCCCAAATGTCAAGGTATAGACATTTGACTGACTTGAAAACCAGACAAAGAGAAATTCTACTGGACAAAGGGAAATCCCTCATATCTCCTGAGCACTGAATGGCTTATTATAGATCCTCCTCTTACTCACTGTGCCATTTAATCCTTTGGACAGCCCTATGAGAAAGAAGAGCAAGACAGAAATTATTTCCCCACTTACTGGTGAAAAAATTGATAATCAAAAAACTATTATTGCCCAAGAAAACAACTGCTAAATGTAGGATCCATATTAAAATCACTAGAATGTGGGTCTTCTGGTTTCTAAACACAATGCTATTTCATAATAATAGCTTTTATTTATTGAGCTCTGTATAGCGAGTGTTCTGTGAATAACATATTAATTAGCTTATTCAGTGTTTACAAATGCCAATGAAATGCAGGTATTGCCCTAATTTACAAATGAGGAAACTAATATTCAGAAAGCTTAAATAAGTTAAACATACTTTAATATAGCTGAAACTAAAAAAAAAAAAAAAAAAAGCCTCTATATTTACTTAAAAAAAAAGTTAAATAAATTGTCCATCGGACACTCATAAAAGATTTAGCAAAGGTCAACACTGCCCTATGGTGGTGGTGGTATCTATCATATAGAGAAACTTCAGGGTTAAAATGGATTTCAATACAGTGGAATACTTCATTTCTACACTCGTCTCTCCTAGTTTTTTTGTTTGTTTGTTTGTTTTTCTCTACAGATATGTCTTACAATTTTTCTCCTACCTCAAGGCTATGGCTTTTTGGCTTCCTCTGCTAATTCCTTTTCCTCTACAATTATCTTAATTTTGGAGTCCTCAAAGGCAGATCTTGAGCTCTCTCTTATTCCTCTCTCTGCAAGATTTTTATCCATTTCTGTAGATTCAAATACCACACATGAACTTCCAGAGAGTCTCAAACTTTTGTTTCCAGCTTAGCAGTATCCTCTAAGCTCTACACTTTCCCCCACATCCAGCTGACATTTCGGCATATCTGCTTGCCTGTCTTGCTGACATCCCAAATGTAACGACATTCCAAAGGGGAACATGTGATTCCCTCTTCACCAAACTCCTAAGCTGATCATCTTAAAAGTCTTCCCTTTCTCTGAAAATGACAGAACCACTGTAACAGTTGTGAAAGCTAGAAAATATGGTTCTTCCCTCTCCTCAGTCATCACAGTCTATCAGCAAATCCTATTGGCTCTGCTTCCCAAATGCATCCTGAAAATCTCTAGTCTTTTCTGTTTTAAGCCACCATTTATTTTCATCTGTGCCATCTCATAGCTGCCCCACTGCACCCACTCTTGCCCCTTCTCATTTGTTCTCCTAGAGTAATTTTTTTTTTTTTTGAAAATGTAACCCAGCTCATGTCACTCCCCTATTTCAAAGTCCTCAATGATTTCCCATAGATTTCAGAAATCCTCAAACACCTTAAAGGTTTGTGTAATGTGGTTCGTGCCTTTATCTCCTTTCCTTCCTTCATTATACACCAGTCATGCTGACTTTCTAGAAGTTCTTAAAATTTTTCCAGCTCTGTCCCACTTCAGCACGCTTATCATTGCCTTTGTCTGGAAAGCTTCTCTCTTGACCCTTCTACCTGGCTGGCCTTTTGGTCTCATCTTGAACACTGTCTCCTATGAGAAGCCTTCTCTACCTACTTAGTCTTTATCACAGCACCATGCTTACTTACTTCATCATAATTACCACAAACTGTAATTATTTGCCTGTGTGCTTGTCTGTTGTCTGATTCTACTCGGACAGAGTTTTGTTGGTCTTGTCATTGTCACAATACAGTGTCTGCACTTCTGAGTTCCCGGTACACAAAGCTCAGGAAATATTTATTGAGTGAATGAATGGGTGAAACTCAATTTTAGTTATACAGACTTCCATTTTCATAACTATGATGCCTTAGTCATGTTTATCTTCTGTGTTCTGTGCTCTGCAAACTCAAAGAGGCATCCCAGAGATGCAGCAATATAGAAATGAGCTGCAGTCAGGACCTAACTTCTATTAAACAAGAACAAAGAGGACAAACTGTATTAACCCAAAAGAATTTAGGCCTTTAGGCCAAGCGCCAGAGTTTTTTGGCTTTTTCATTTCCTTAGGTACGTAACAGATTCAAATTTCTGAAGAGTCATCCAAAGTATGACTATATATTATAAAAACCATTTCACTTAGCCTTTAAACAAATGTCATGCTCTATTTAAATATCAGCCAGGCTTCTTTTTAGCATGTACAGGGCTAGAGGCCATATCTAACATAGGCCTCTATCTTTGTCACCAAAAGTAGGCAAACATATAGTCATAATAACTAGGAGTCTTATTTTAAGAGCCTATTTACTGTATGAGAAGTACACCCCTGTACTAGGTGCTCTATGTGTTATTTCTACTTAATCTTTGCAACAAACCTATGAGGAAAATGTTTTGCCCAACTAATAAAGATTTACTGAGCATGGCCCTGCCCATCAGAACAAGACCCAGTTTCCTCCTCAGTCAGTCTCTCCCATCAGGAAGCTTTCATAACCTTCTTATCCTTATCCATCAGAGGGCAGAGAGAATGAAAAATACAATCACAGAAAACTAATCAAACCGGACCACAGCCTTGTCTAACTCAATGAAACTGTGAGGCATGCTGTGTAGGGCCACAGAAGATGGATGGGTCATGGTGGAGAGTTCTGACAAAATGTGGACAAGGGAATGGCAAACCACTTCAATATTCTTGCCTTGAGAACCCCATGAACAGTATGAAAAGGCAAATATAGGACACTGAAAGATGAACTCTCCAGGTTGGTAGGTGCTCAATACACTACTGGAGAAGAGTGGAGAAATAACTCCTGAAAGAATGAAGAGACAGAGCCAAAGGAAAAACAACACCCAGTTATGGATGTGACTGGTGATGGAAGCAAAGTCTGATGCTGTAAAGAGCAATACTGCAATAGGAACCTGGAATGTTAGGTCCATGAATCAAGGCAAATTGGAATTGGTCAAACAGGAGATGGCAAGAGTGAACATAGACATTTTAGGAATCAATGAACTAAAATGTACTGGAATGGGTGAATTTAACTCAGATGACCATTATATCTACTACTGTGGGCAAGAATCCCTTAGAAGAAATGGAGTAGCCATCACAGTCAACAAAAGAATCCAAAATGCAGTATTTGGATGCAATCTCAAAAATGACAGAATGATCTCTGTTCGTTTCCAAGGCAAACCATTCACTATCACAGTAATCCAAGTCTATGCCCTGACTAGTAATGCTAAAGAAGCTGAAGTTGAACTGAAGAAGCTGAAGGTTTGATGAAGACCTACAAGACCTTCTAGAACTAACAGCCTAAAAAAGATATCCTTTTCATTATAGGGGACTGGAATGCAAAAGTAGGAAGTCAAGAGATACCTGGAGTAATAGGCAAATTTGGCCTTGGAGTACAAAATTAAGCAGGTCAAAGGCTAACAGAGTTTTGCCAAGAAAACGTGCTGATCATAGAAAACACCCTCCTTCAACAACACAAGAGGAGACTCTACACATAGACTTCACCAGATGGTCAATGGTGATATTAGATTGATTATGTTCTTTGCAGTTAAAGATGGAGAAGCTCTATATAGTCAGGAAAAACAAGACTAGAGGCTGACTGTGGCTCAGATCATGAACTTCTTATTGCCAAATTCAAAGTTAAACTGAAGCAAGTAGGAAAAACCATTAGACCATTCAGGTATGACCTAAATCAAATTCCCTGAGATTATCCAGTGGAAGTGACAAATAGATTCAAAGGGTTAGATATGATAGACAGAGTGCCTGAAGAACTATGGATGGAGGTTTGTAACATTGTACAGGAGGCAGTGATCAAGACCATGCTCAACAAAAAGAAATGCAAAAAGGCAAAACAGTTGTCTGAAGAGAACTTACAAATAGCTGAGAAAAGAAGAGAAGCTAAAGGCAAAGGAGAAAAGGAAAGATATACCCATCTGAATGCAGATTTCCAAAGAATAGCAAGGAGAGATAAGAAAGCCGTCCTCAGTGACCAATGCAAAGAAATAGAGGAAAACAATGGAATGAGAAAGACTACAGATCTCTTTGGGAGAAGGAAATGGCAACCCACTCCTGTACTCTTGCTTAGAGAATTCCATGGACAGAGGAGCCTGGTGCACTGCTGTCCACGGGGTCACACAGAGTCTAACATGACTGAAGCGACTTAGCATACATGCATGCATGGATTGGAAAAGGAAACGGCAACCCACTCCAGTATTCTTGCCTGAAGGATCCCAGGGACAGAGGAACCTGGTGGGCTGCCATCTATGAGGTCGCACAGAGTCAGAGGACTGAAGTGACTTAGCAGCAGCAGAGATCTCTTCAAGAAAATTAGAGATACCAAGGGAACATTTCATGCAAAGATGGGCACAATAAAGGACAGAAATGGTATGGATCTAACAGAAGCAGAAGATATTAAGAAGAGGTGGCAAGAATACACAGAAGAATTATACAAAGAAGATTTCCATGACCAGATAACCACAGTGCTGTGATTACTCACCTAGAGCCAGACATCCTGGAATGCAAAGTCAAGTGTGCCTTTAGAACCATCACTATGAAAAAAGCTAGTGAAGGTGATGGAATTCCAGTTCAGCTACTTCAAATCCTGAAAGATGATGCTGTGAAAGTGCTGCACTCAATATGCCAGCAAATTTGGAAAACTCAGCAGTGGCCACAGGACTGGAAAAGGTCAGTTTTCATTCCAAACCCAAAGAAAGGCAATGACAAAGAATGTTCAAACTACTGTACAATTGCACTCATCCCCCATGCTAGTAAAGTAATGCTCAAAATTCTCCAAGCCAGGCTTCAATAGTACATGAACTGAGAATTCCAGATGTTCAAGCTGGTTTTAGAAAAGGCAGAGGAACCAGAGATCAAATTGCCAACATCCGTTGGAGCATCAAAAAGCACAAGAGTTCCAAAAAACATCTACTTCTGCTATATTGACCACACCAAAGCCTTTGACTGTGTGGATCACAACAAACTATGGAAAATTCTTAAAGAGATGGAAATGCTAGACCACTTTACTGCCTCCTGAGAAATCTGTATGCAGGTCAAGAAGCAACAGTTAGAACTGGACATGGAACAACAGACTGGTTCCAAATCGGGAAAGGAGTACGTCAAGGCTGTATATTGTCACCCTGCTTATTTAACTTATATGCAGAGTTCATCACACAAAAGGCCAGGCTGGATGAAGCACAAGCTAGAATCAAGATTGCCAGGAGAAATATCAATAACTTCAGATACACAGATGACCCCACCCTTATGGCAGAAAGTGAGGAAGAACTAAAGAGCCTCTTGATAAAAGTGAAGAGGAGAGTGAAAAAGCTGGCTTAAAACTCAACATTCAGAAAACATTCATGGCATCCAGTCCCATCACTTCACGGCAAATAGATGAGGAAAAAATGGAAACAGTGGCAGACTATATTTTTGGGTTCTAAAATCACTGCAGCCATTAAGATTAAAATTAAAAGATGTTTGCTCCTTGGAAGAAAAATATGACCAACCTAGACAGCATATTAAAAAGCAGAAACGTTACTTTGCCAACAAAGGTCCATCTCATCAAAGCTATGGTTTTTCCAGTAGTCATGTGTGGATGTGAGAGTTGGACTGTAAGGAAAGCTGAGTGCTGAAGAACTGATGCTTCTGAACTGTGGTGTTGGAGAAGACTCTTGAGAGTCCCTTGGACTGCAAGGAGATTCAACCAGTCCATCCTAAAGGAAATCAGTCCTGAATATTCACAGGAAGGACTGATGCTGAAACTCCAATAGTTTGGCCACCTGATGCAAAGAAGGTACTCATTTGGAAAGCCTTTGATGCTGGGAAAGATTGAAGGCAGAAGGAGAAGGGGACAACAAAGGATGAGATGGTTAGATGGCATCGCCAACTCGATGGACATGAGTTTGAGTAAGTGTTGGGAGTTGGTGATGAACAGAGAAGCCTGGGATGCTGCACTCCATGGAGTCACAAAGAGTCCGACTCAACCAAGTGACTGAACTGACTACCTGACTGAGGCTTAGAGAAGTGACATTACTTGCTCTTACACCAGGCTTATAGCTGGTAAGAGGTTACACAGAGATTAAACTCACGTTTTCTGATTTCAAAGTGAGCATTATTTTGAAAACATTGTGTTTGGGGGAAAAAAGCTACTTATCAATATATTTTCTGCTGCACACTTTCTTCTTTTTTTGGCTGTACCTTGTGGCATGTGGGATCTTAGGCTCCCAACCAAGGCTCAAACCCATGCCCCCTGCAGTGGAAGCACAGAGTCTTAACTACTGGACCTCCCCCCAACAACCCCCGGAGAAGTCCCACACGTCAATATCTTTTTATTAAATTATTTAAGCATACCATACTTTCTGATCAACTAATGAAATGTGATTCTCTTTAAGAAGCAATCTGTGTAAGCTCTCTGGCTGTCCATTATTTCTCTAGGGTGAAATTCTATCAGTGATCCTATCACAGAGAATAATCTTAATTTGCCTTCTCTGAGTAAATAATTGGCTCACAGATATTAGCTATTTCTTGTTACTTGAAGTCTCCTCAAAGAGAAAATGTATGCACTTCAATAATGATCTGTGAAACCTTTGGATTTCATGAAGTTCCTGATTAGGTCTGTACAAAGAGAAGAAAATGGCACCATTATTCCAATATTTATTTTCTATTTGGGGTTTTACTAAAATTTTTATTTGAAGTTTGAAAACCACTCCTCTTGAGAAATAGAGAAAAAAAAGAAAAAGAAAGAATGAAGGGAGGGAGGGAAGAAGAAAGGAAAAGGAAAGGGAATAAAAGAAGAAAGTTAAGAGTCTTTTTTCTTGGAATAGCTTTCACAATTAAGTCATCCTGATACTACTGCCTCTTAAAGCTTCATAACCAACTTTGCACCTTTACTGATAAGTCTAACTTCCTACCTAACATATCCAATAAGATGAATAGTAAATATAGATATTCTACACTTGAAATACCTAAAACTATATTCCTATTCCCCCAAATGCAATCGTTTCCCAAATTTTCATCTCAGAAAAAGTCCACACCACTCGATACCAAAAATAAACAACCAAACAACTCTTGGAGTAATCCTTGCCTCCTATCTCTGCTACACATTTCACATCCAACATTTGGCTTTACTGCCAAATTTTATAGTATTTGTCCACTTTTCTCAGCATCTTCTGCTACCACTCTAGTCCAAGCCGTCATCATTTCTCATCTAGATGAAAACAGCTTTCTAACTGGTCTCCCTGCTGCTACTCTCACCCACCTTCATACAATTTGCTCTCTAGACAGCAGTCAAAGTCAGTTTTTAAAAAATGTAAATTAGATCATGTTATTCTCCCTCTCACAATTTTCTAAAGGTTTCCAATTATACCAAGAATAAAATCCAAACTCCTTGCTATATTCTAAGACAGAGTTTTCCAAAGCAAGTCATTATTAGGTTGTGAAACCAATATACTGGGTAAGGATTAGCGTTGTAAAATAAAATGGAAAAAAATCAAAGTTTATTGAAAGAACTTATGTTTAAGATGTGTGGGTGTGTGTGTGTGTGTGTATAGTGGACTACAACAGAAAATGCATTTCTTTCTGTGGATCCCATTAAAAGAGTTTGAAAACCATTAGCCTACAAGATCTTAAAGATCTATTTGCTCACATCTCCTGCATAATATTCCACCCCATCCCCTGCTCATCAAAATACCTCAGCCTTTCTAGCATTCTTATTGCGACTTCAGAAGAAGGACAGCTTCTCCCCACCTCTGTCCCTAGCACTTGTCTGAATACTTCCAATTATTCATATGGATGGATCCTTCTTACCATTCAGATCTCAGCTCAAATGTCACCTGCTTAGAAGCTTTTCCTCTAACTAATCTAAAGCAATCCTTACCACTTCTCTATCACATCATCCTAGTTTATTTTCTTATGTTGCTAACCATGCTGTTGTATATTTATTTGTCTGTACATAGTCTTTCTCAGAATAATGCAGGAATCTTAACTGTTCTGTTTGCCAAAGCTCCCCCTACACTTATAACAGCCTCTCAATAAATATTAGTTAATAAAATGTTGAATATTTCAGTTTTAAGAGGGTTTTTGTAAAATAGGGACACCTTATAATGAAATCCTTAAATAACTATAATAACACTGCTGGAAAACAAGATGCTGCTGCTAAAACTGAACAGTGATTGGCAGGCAGGGCCCGTGGGAGAGTCTGATGGTTCATTTGTCAGCTGATGGAGGAAAATTCAAATGTAGTGTATAAAAGGTGATTTCTGGGCATGCAAGGTATAAAATGTAGATTGGTTGACATTGAGCATAGAATAGTCAGGGACGTTGGCATAGTTTTTGTCTAGTGTGCTGTGGTACCTAGCAAGAAAACCCCTTAAAGTGTTCCTCTTGAATTCCCTTCAATAGTGGAACCAGGGGCAAAAACCTGCCTTCAGTCCTGAATGAAAGAAGAGGGACCCAGGAAGGCAAGTTAAGAGTGGCAACTGCTAAGAATGATGAGATGGAGCAGGGTCAGAGTGGGAAGTACACTCAGGGAGCCAGGCCCACAAGTAGACTCCAGAGTCAGAGGAAAAGAGGCCCCTCATTTCCTTCACAGTCCCAGCTAGCAAACTCCCCCAAGAGGTGAGTAGGATTATTACCTGGATCTTTATTTAATTCTTTCCAGGTGACCCATTATAAAGAGGCTTGTATGCTAAGCTGAGGACTTTAAACTTTCTTCTAGATACAAAGGGGAACCTCTGAGGAGTTTAAGCAGGAGAGTGGCCTGTTGGGGTGTCTTAGATCGCCTGGCTGCATGTGAAGGGGACTGAGGGTTTGCACACGTGGAAGCAGGAAACTTTGTGGCAGATGCACTATATGAGAAGCAATGAGCATCTAAACAAAGACAAAGGCTGTGGGACATTTGTGCAGAGGGAATCTGACTCCATCCCTGGTGGCTCAGATGGTAAAGAATATGCCCGCAACGTTGGAGACCTGGGTTCAGTCCCTAGGTTGGGAAGATCGCCTGGAGAAGGGAATGGCTACCCACTCCAGTACTCTTGCCTGGAGAATTCCACTGAGCAGAGGAGCCTGATGGGCTACAGTCCATGGGGTCACAAAGCGCTGGACACGACTGAGCAACTAACACTACTTACTGGTTAAGTGCTTCCAGTCTCTGGTCCCAAACCAGTTAGGCACTCCAAAGCGTTTTCTGGTCCCTATAAAATAAAAGAATAGCATCTCCTTCAGAGACTGCTTTAGGGGCTGATATGATAATGCACGTAAACCCTAAGTGCCTGACACATAGTAAGTGCTCAATAAATGTTAGCTATTACTGTAGTCTGGTGGGCTAGAGTGCATGGGGTTGCCAAGAGTTGGACATGACTGAGTGACTAAGCAACATATTAGTTTTTCAGGCAGGCACTAGTATCATTTTTTAGCATGGTGGGGGACAATGAGGCAGACAGAAATAGGCTCTACATCCTGCAAATCAGAATTCACATTCAGTCAGCATCAGTTCCCATTCTATTGTTTTCCTCTAGTTCTTTGCACTGATCACTGAGGAAGGCTTTCTTATCTCTCCTGGCTATTCTCTGGAACTCTGCATTCAAATGGGTATATCTTTCCTTTTCTCCTTTGCCTTTTGCTTCTCTTTTCTCAGCTATTTGTAAGACCTCCTAGACAACCATTTTGCCTATTTGCATTTTTTTTGTTGTTGCTGTTGTTGGGGATGGTCTTGATCACTGCCTCCTGTGCAATGTCATGAAGAGAGACTAGAGATCTCTTCAAGAAAATTAGAGATACCAAGGGAACATTTCATGCAAAGATGGGCAGAATAAAGGACAGAAATGGTATGGACCTAATAGAAGCAGAAGATACTAAGAAGAGGTGGCAGGAATACACAGAAGAACTATACAAAAAACGATCTTCACGATCAAGATAACCACGATGGTGTGATCATTCACCTAGAGCCAGACATCCTGGAGTAAGAAGTCAGGTGGGCCTTAGGAAGCATCATTATAAACAAAGCCAGTGGAGGTGATGGAATTCGAGTTGAACTATTTCAAATTCTAAAAGATAATGCTGTGAAAGTGCTGCACCCAATATGCCAACAAATTTGGGAAACTCAGCAGTGGCACAGGACTGGAAAAGGTCAGTTTTCATTCCAATCCCAAAGAAGGGCAATACCAAAGAATGTTCAAACTACAGCACAATTGCACTCCTTCCACAAGCTAACAAGTAATGCTCAAAATTTTCTAAGCTAGGCTTCAACAGTACATGAACTGAGAATTCCGGATATTCAACAGATGAATTTAGAAAAGGCAGAAGAACCAGAGATTAGATTGCCAGCATCGGCTGGATCATCAAAAAAAGCATGAGAGCTCCAGAAAAACATCTATTTCTGTTTACTGACTACACCAAAGCCTTTAACTGGGTGGATCACAACAAACTATGGAAAATTCTTCAAGAGATGGGAATACCAGACCATATTACCTGCCTCCTGAGAAATCTGTATGCAGGTCTAGATGCAACAGTTAGAACCAGACATGGAACAACAGACTGGTTCCAAATTGGGAAAGGAGTGTGTCAAGGCTGTATACTGTCACCCTGCTTATTTAACTTATATGCAGAGTACCTCACACAAAAGGCCAGGCTGGATGAATCACAAGCTAGAATCAAGATTGCCAGGAGAAATATCAATAACCTCAGATACACAGATGACACCACCCTTATGGCAGAAAGTGAAGAGGAACTAAAGAGCCTCTTAATGAAAGTGAAAGAGGAGAGTGAAAAAGCTGGCTTAAAACTCAACTTTCAGAAAACTAAGATCATGGCATCCAGTCCCATCACTTCATGGCAAATAGGTGGGGAAAGAGTGGAAACAGTGACAGACTATTTTCTTCAACTCCAAAATCACTGCAGATGATGACTGCAGCCATGAAATTAAAAGATGCTTGCTCCTTGGAAGAAAAGCTATGACCAACCCAGACAGCATGTTAAAAAGCAGAGACATTACTTTGCCAACAAAGGTCCATCTCGTCAAAGCTATGGTTTTTCCAGTAGTCGTGGATGGATGTGAGAGTTGGATCATAAAGAAAGCTGAGCACCGAATAATTGATGCTTTTGGACTGTGGTGTTGGAGAAGATTCTTGAGAGTCCCTTGGACTGCAAGGAGATCCAACCAGTCCATCCTAAAGGAAGTCAGTCCTGAATATTCATTGGAAAGACTGATGCTGAAGCTTAAACTCCAATACTTTGGCCACCTGATGTGAAGAATCAACTCATTTGGAAAGACCCTGATGCTGGGAGAGATTGAAGGCCAGAAGAGAGGGGACAACAGAGTATGAGATGGTTGGATGGCATCACCAACTTGATGGACAAGATTCAGCAAGCTCAGGATTTGATGGACAGGGAAGCCTGGCAGGCTGTAGTCCATGGGTCACAGAATCGGACATGACTGAATGACTGAATTGAACTGAAGTTTGGCATCAGGTGGCCAAAGTATTGGAGCTTCTGCTTCAGCATCAGTCCTTCCAATGAATATTCAGGACTGATTTCCTTTAGAGTAGACTGGTTGGATATTGCAGTCCAAGGGACTCTCAAGAACCACAGTTCAGAAGCATCAATTATTCAGTGCTCAGCTTTCTTTATGGTCCAACTCTCCCATCCATCCATGACTACTGGAAAAATCATAGCTTTTATGAGATGGACCTTTGTCAGCAAAATAATGTCTCTGCTTTTTAATATGCTGTCTAGGTTGGTCATAGCTTTTCTTCCAAGGAGCAAGCATCTTTTAATTTCATGGTTGCAGTCACCATCTGCAGTAATTTTGGAGTCCAAGAAAATAAAGTCTGTCACTGTTTTCATTGTTTCCCCACCTATTTGCCATGAAGTGATGGGACTGGATGCCATGATCTTAGTTTTCTGAAAGTTGAGTTTTAAGCCAGCTTTTTCACTCTCCTCTTTCACTTTCATTAAGAGGCTCTTTAGTTCCTCTTCACTTTCTGCCATAAGGGTGGTGTCATCTGTGTATCTGAGGTTATTGATATTTCTCCTGGCAATCTTGATTCTAGCTTGTGCTTCATCCAGCCTGGCCTTTTGTGTGATGTACTCTGCATATAAGTTAAATAAGCAGGGTGACAATATACAGCCTTGACACACTCCTTTCCCAATTTGGAACCAGTCCGTTGTTCCATGTCTGGTTCTAACTGTTGCTTCTAGACCTGCATACAGGTTTCTCAGGAGGCAGGTAATGTGGTCTAGTATTCCCATCTCTTGAAGAATTTTCCACAGCTGGTTGTGATCTACACAGTCAAAGGCTTTGGTGTGGTTAATAAAGCAGAAGTAGATGTTTTTCTGGAACTCTCATGCTTTTTTTTGATGATCCAGACAATGCTGGCAATTTAATCTCTGGTTCTTCTTCCTTTTCTAAATCCAGCTTGAACATCGGGAATTCTTAGTTCACGTACCGTTGAAGTTTAGCTTAGAGAATTTTGAGCAATATTTTCCTATCTTGTGGAGGGAGTGCAATTGTGTGGTAATTTGAACATTGTTTGGTATTGCCCATCTTTGAGACTGGAATGAAAACTGACCTTTTCCAGTCCTGTGCCACTGCTGAGTTTCCCAAATTTGTTGGCATATTGGGTGCAGCACTTTCACAGCATTATCTTTTAGAATTTGAAATAGTTCAACTCAAATTCCATCACCTCCACTGGCTTTGTTCATAGTGATGCTTCCTAAGGCCCACCTGACTTCTCACTCCAGGATGTCTGGCTCTAGGTAAGTGATCACACCATCATGGTTATCTAGGTCATGAAGATATTTTTTGTATAGTTCTGTGTATTCTTGACACCTTTTCTTACTATCTTCTACTTCTGTTAAGTCCATACCGTTTCTGTCCTTTATTCTGCCCATCTTTGCATGAAATATTCCCTGGTATCTCTAATTTTTTTTGAAGAGAGCTCTAGTCTTTCCCATTCTGTTGTTTTCCTCTACTTCTTTGCACTGACCACTGAGGAAGGCTTTCTTATCTCTCCTTGCTATTCGTTGGAACTCTGCATTCAGACGGGTGTATCTTTCCTTTTCTCCTTTGCCTTTAGCTTCTCTTCTTTTATTTGTAAGATCTATTCAGACAACCATTTTGCCTTTTTGCATATCTTTTTGTTGGGGATGGTCTTGATCACTGCCTTCTGTACAACATCAGGAACCTCTGTCCACAGTTCATCAGGCACTTTTGGATGGGGGCAATGCTTTTAAACGTTTTTGCCTGTGGGGATGGTCTCATAGAAGTGAACATGGAGCTACAGAGTGAAAAATAAAAAGCATTTTGACAAGACAGTGGAGTTACACTGAAAACTGCAATTCAGTAGAAGGAACAGCGTTAAACTGGTCTGGATTGGGGTGAGGATGTGACTGAGGCAGGACTGGTACCGGCCAAGCCAGGCCAGGTCAGAATCAGGGCTGCGATCCCTTGGTTCTGGCGCTTCCTTCCTGAGACAAGGCTCGCGTCTTAAGCGAGTGGGAGAGGCGGCAGCCATCCAGGCCCACAAAAGGTCCGGGGTTGAGGGCCCCTCAGCCTAGATTTTGTCTGCAAACCCAGTTTCTGAGGTGCCTAAAAGTGTACAAATAGTGAAGCCGGGCCCAGCCGAGCCAATTCATTACCTCGCCTCAGCGCTGCATGCTCATTATCTGCTCTCCATATCACCTCTCCTCAGGGGGCTCAAAGGAATCAGCAAATCCCCCGGCATCAGAGCTACGAATCCCCAGCACAACCCATTCACACGCAGCGGGGCGGCTGGGGATTAATTGGAGGGGGAATGTTGTGAATTCCAGAGAGTTCTTTCTCTTTGCCTCACAGCCGGTGGCCGGGGATATTGCTACATGAAAGCTTCCCTGTCAGTATCGATCATCATTGCCCGGGCTGCTACATTCCAGAGAATGAATTGGCCTCATTTGGTAACTCAACTGGAGTGGGGGATGGGGTGGGGTGTCTTTCCGGATGGGTCCACATTCGTGGTCCCCACTTCTTGCTCCATAAGTGGTTTCCAAAGACAAACAAATCCACAGGGCCCCGCTTTCTTCCCCGGGTTCCCGACTTGGGCGATGCTGGGAGGGTGGGAAAGGGCGGGACCTGGGTTAGGGCCCGGGCAGGAAATTAGTTGAGGCAAAGCCGCGTCTGAGGAGAGAAGCAGGCCAATAGCCCCCCAGGGTTTCTCTGATGGCTTTGATGCGAGGCCGATTTCCCCCTCCCATCCCGGGGCTTCTCGGCAGGAGGCCTGCGGGCTCTCCCCCTGCCTGCGCCGAAGGGCGCCGGGGCCTAGGAGCGACGGGAGCCCAAACCCCGCCGCACCCTGGGGCAGGGGCGCTCCAGCAAGGCAGATACGAAATGCAAGCGTCAGACGCATTCCCTGAGGAAGCAGTTGCTGGAAGCCCAGAGAAAGGACAAAAGGAGCCTCTTCCTGGGATTTTATCTCTGAGGTCTGCAGACTGAAACCTTTCTCTAATTCTTACCTTTTTAAATGCATTATTGCTAGACTGCTTTCCCCTCATCCCCAACCGTCTGACCGTTGCTCGCTCTCCCGTCCTCCTAGATCCTCCCCCTGCCTATCTGCAGTATTTCCTGAAACTCCCACCAAGTGGAGAGTTCAGAGAATGTACCCTGGGAAATCCTGGAGTCTGGGCCTCTTCATGCCACCGTGAGAGGTACCTAAACTGACGGTCCTGAGGGGCTGGCTGAAACCCCCACCGGGCCCTGCTGTGGGGCTGTGTGGTGCCAGGCAAGTCGCTGGGCTCCCTCTGCCTCACTTTGGGCATCCGTAAGACAGATGATAATAACTGTTCTGCCTCCCTCTTATGACTGTGTAGGGATTAATGGAAGAAGGGATTTAAAAGCACTTTGTGATTTGTAAAGCGCTCAACAGAAGGTATGATGATTATTAAATTCTCTCATTGGGCATGGTATCGAATGTATTCGTGATCTTTATAAAAACTTCATTCTGCATTTACCTCCCTCTATCTAACTAGTCCTGTGAAGTATGTCCAGGCAGGGACAGAGATAAAAAGTAAGCCAATGTACACAAAAGGAAAAACAAAAAGAAAAAAAAAAAAAAGCATGATTGTTATTATAATTTTCAAAAATAAAAACAAAGTGATACTCCTGCAGCATTTCAAATTATGGATGCCCAGAAGGTGACTCTCTCCACGTGGGCATTTTTCTAGTCCAATAGTCTATCTATTGGGGATTCTTTGGCATGGCAGCAGGCAAGAATTGGCCTGCAAATCAGAAACACTCTGTAATATTGAGCAAGTCATTTCCTCTTTCTGGGCTTCAGTTTCCCCATGGCTAAAATATGTGAGTAGGAGTGGACTTCCTTAAAATCTTTTACAATCCTTCTGTTTTATCATTCTGTAGTTGCCTTGATTAATATTTAGCAACAGTTGGGGCTCCAAGGTCATTTCATACTTGCTAGAATATCAAAGAGTTTTACTAATCTTCATCCTGGGATAAAGGACTAAGTGAGCAAACAATCCAGAATCATGCCAGCCACTTAGGGACCCTTAATTCTACTTAATCATAATGAGAATTTTTCAACATTTGGAAATTAATATGGGAAGAAGCATGACATCATGCTTTAGAACACTCCAGTGCAATTGGCACAGAATCTCATCGCAATTAGCACGGTTTCCCCACCCCCAGATGCTTTAATACTAAAAGTGCCTGCTTCACTTAGTAACTCCACTCTAAAAACTGACACCTGAAAACCACAACCTAGGTGTTACAAGAATCCTAAAGACCACAAGGTCAGCATTTCATTTCACCATTCAGTCTGCGAAATCTAGAGTTTCCCCACCCAGGGTCTTTTATCTCTCTCCCAGGTGCCCTCGTCTGCCTTAGAAAGGCTGCTTTCCCCTTCCCAGCTGCTATCAGCTGGCTTGTCTGTCCCCAGTGGGAGACTTCAGGTTCAAGGCTCTGTCTGGAGAGGTCATATACAGCCTTGACTATTATTCTGATGGATTGTTTTAATTCTCCCCACTTTGATCATGTCAGTTTCCACAACAAACAAGGCTCTCCAGAAGCATTCCTGGGCTCACAAAGGCAAGCATGCTTGGCTTTGCATCACATGCCAGAGGCCAGAATTCTTTGGTTTTAGCTTCAAGGGTATTTTAACCCTTGGTTGCATAAGTTTCCAGGTTAACACGTTTAACCTTCGTTTCCTGCGACTAAAAACATGTTAGGCTCCTCCAGAGAAGTGCAGTGATTTCCAGCCTTTAATTAAGTAAGGATCCAAGTGGCAGATGCAGTTCACACACTCTGGAGCCAAGTCCTGGCTACGAAGAATCTTTTGCTCCAAATGCTCTGCAGTTCACCGAGAGTAACTTCAGCTAATAAAAATAACTCTGTGTACTGAGTGCCAGGAGCCATTTTAAACCACTTAAAATATTATCTCATCTAATATGAGCAAAATGTTAAGGTGAAATAAAGATTGTGGCAACTTCTTAAGTGAAGAAACCGAGAAGATAGAAGCTAAGAAGTCTGTCCAAGATTACATACCTAGCCTGGAATGGGGCAAGGGTTTTAACCTGGATTTGCCTGACTTGAGGGGCAGTCTCTAACACTATTAGATATTAGCTGTCATTATGTGATAGTTGAAAGAGTTCTTGATTGAAAGTAAGGAAGCCAGAGTTGAAATCTCTGACTGTGGCCACCTCAGGCAAACCAGTTTTCTCCAAGTCTTGATTTCCCTAACTGTAAATTGAAGATAGAATTAAATCAGTTTTTTTTTTTTCCCAAACCTCAGTCATTCACTTTATTACTCATACTATTCATAATATTATTTAATAACTTTTTCTTCAACTAAATATGCTTTTTAAAACCAAATGTTTTAAAATTAAATGTTACTAAATTAAAAACCAAAATGACTTGCTCAAAGTAGATGGTAGTAATAAAAATAAGGTGATAAAAGCTATACCATTAAATTCTAGCTAGATGCTATTGCTTGCCTGAGGCTCTAAGATGTAGGCTAATCTTATGTTAAACTGGAAAATATGCAAGCTAGTTAAGGACACTGCAAATCAGTTAAATTCTGTGGAGGATATACCAAGATATATATAAGATTTTGCCACAATGTAACAATATGGGAAGAAACTCCAACAACTTTCTCACTGTCTTACTTAATGTTACTACAGAGGTGCCTGGTGGGCTGCCATCTATGGGGTCGCACAGAGTCGGACACGACTGAAGCGACTTAGCAGCAGCAGCAACGCTTAGATGTGTACTACCTAAAGTTATCTCACCTGAATTTTTTCTGCATACAACCAGTGGTCCCCATCTAATATTTGACCAGAAAATGTTGTGGGTTTCTTTTTCAGCATTTCTAACTCAAATACTTGATGCCGATGAGGCAAGTTAATATTCAGATCAGATCAGATCAGTTAATATTAATTACTATTAAATTTGAAACTGAGTTCACTAGCACCTAGTGAGTATTTCCAGAACTCCAGAGAAGGTAAAATATGAAGGGACCTTGACAGTAAAAAAAAAAAAAAAATCACTGTTATTGGTTTCTTTGAACAGCAAATAAATAGACTCTTCTCTAGGAAGTCTGGGAAGGACTTAAATCCTTTAGCCATGTAATAGTTTTGTATATTTACTATGGTGTGCACAGTGGGTTTTCAAAGTGTGGTTGAAGACCCTGGGGACAACCAATATTCATTCAGGTCAAAACTATTTTCATGATAATACTAAGATATTTCTAGAGGCTACATGAAGGAGATACTGCAACAGATGGAATGTAGAAGTAGATATGAGAATCCAGCTGTCTTCCATGGACAGACATTAAGGAGATTTACAAAATATTAAACAATGTCTCTCTTCTCACTAATTTCTTTAATTTGAAGAAATAGTTATTTTATTCATAAAATTGAGTTATTTACTTTACCATATGAGTTTATTTAAAAGTAATTATTTTTAAAATATCTCAATTTATCTTCTAGTATGGTAAATATTGGTTAATATAATCCACGTTAAAAAATCTCTTTGACTCCGCAATAATTCTTTATTTTTCCTGTCAGATACTTCTAAGTATATTTTTTTAATTTTTAAACATTTTATTTATTTATTTTTGGCTGCGCTGAGTCCTTGTTGCCTTGCCTTCTCTAGTTGAGGTGAGTTGGGGCTACTCTTTGTCGCCGTGCACGAGCTTCTCATTGCAGTGGTCCCCCTTGTTGCGGAGCACAGGCTCTAGGCCCAGAGGCTAAGTAGCTGTGGTGTGGACTCTATGGCTCGGGCTCAGTAGCTGTGGTGTGGACTCTATGGCTCGGGCTCAGTAGCTGTGGTGTGGACTCTATGGCTCGGGCTCAGTAGCTGTGGTGCCCAAGCTCAATTGTTCTGCAGCCTGTGGAATCTTGCTGGGCCAGAGATCGAACCCATGTCCCCTGCATTGACAGGTAGATTCTTATCCATCATGGCACCACAGGCAGGTCCCTCAATCACTCTTAAAAATATGTTCTATAGCCAAAGTGAGAATATCTAAAGGTGCTCAATTCATGGGGTCGCAAAGAGTCGGACACAGCTGAGCGACTGAACTGAAACTGAAAGGCCGTTACAAACAGCAGCTCTGGAGTATATCAGCTGGATTATGAAGTAGGTGAAGTCAAACATTGTTCATCACAGAACTACCTGTAATGGAGACAAGTAGGAAAAAACTACGGTCTCTGCTGCTGCTGCTGCTGAGTCGCTTCAGTTGTGTCCGACTCTGTGCGATCCCATAGACGGCAGCCCACCCGGCTCCTCTGTCCCTGGGATTCTCCAGGCAAGAATACCGGAGCGGGTTGCCATTTCCTTCTCCAATGCATGAAAGTGAAAAGTGAAAGCAAAGTTGCCCAGTCGTGTCCGACTCTTAGTGACCCCATGGACTGGAGCCCACCAGGCTCCTCCGTCCATGGGATTTTCCAGGCAAGAGTACTGGGGTGGGGTGCCATTGCCTTCAGCAATAATGAATTGTTGTCTAGTGACTAAGTCACGTCCAACTCTTTTGCAACCCCATGGATTCATAACCTGACAGTTTCATCTGTCCTTGGGATTTTCCAGGCAAGAATACTGGAGTGAGTTGCCATTTCCTTCTCCAGGGGACCTTCCCAACCCAGGGACTGAACCCACGTCTTCTGCTTGGCATGCAGATTCTTTACCACTGAGCCACCTGGGAAGCCCATAATGAATTATTACAGTTAGTAATAATGGAGTTAGTTTTTCTGAAATGATCATCAATTCAGTGACATCATTTGTGATTATGACAAAGGAAATTTAAGAAATATAACCTGAAAATGTTTACATTTTATATATTAAAAACCAGAATCAGAACTTTGAATTCCAAGTGCTGGGATTCCGACAACGTAAAACATGTCTGCTCATATAGAGGCCTAGAATAGAATGTGGAAAGTAGAGATTTTTCTTGCAAAATTGGCATAGGAAAATTTATTCTTTCACAAAAATTATTTTTAATGGTGTCCCCAATTAACATATATAATTTCTACACAGTGGTAGTTAAAGTTTAATTTCTTATATAGTCAAGAGACTGCTGAAAGGTTGAGCTACTACAGCAATGGTTCTCTGATCACACACTCGATTAGATCAACAAGTTGGGCCAATGTAGCTTAGCTATTTTGTGAGCTGAATCCCATGAACTATATGGCTATAAATTGATTATGACTATCAGCTGAGACCATGGCCAAAAACATATAATTGACAATTAGTGTGTTTCACATAGATAAGGCCAAAGTGTATTTGCACCTGCACTAAATGCCTCACTCTCATTTTGATTCTGGGAGTTCAATTTACAAAGAGAATTAACATTTCTCTTTATTTTAAGTGGTTTCTATGGATACCTTCTATGAAGCATTTCATTCACATCTATCCAATTTAAGCTTCTCATTTTAATTTAAATACACTTTCATTCTCTCAGAATCTGTATATGATATTCACAGTTCATTTTCTGAAAATAACCTATGAAAAGCATTTATGCACACAAAATTTTAAGTTAATATCTTTAAGAGTTAAAAACGAGAAAGTCCAACAATACAGAAATTCATAATCTCAAAATTGGAAATCTGTTTCCATCTGCCTCATAATCACTGAAAATCTGAACTGTAATATAATGAATCGTGTTTTCTGATTTCAGGTTTGTTTGTTTGTTTTTATCCTTGCTGGGTGCTTTTTTGTCCCTTTCTTAATCTTATTTATTGTTGCAGTTTTCTTACTTAGCATGCTGCTGCTGCTGCTGCTAAGTCACTTCAGTCGTGTCCGACTCTGTGCTACCCCATAGACAGCAGCCCACCAGGCTCCCCCGTCCCTGGGATTCTCCAGGCAAGAACACTGGAATGGGTTGCCATTTCCTTCTCCAATGCATGAAAGTGAAAAGTGAAAGTGAAGTCACTCAGTCATGTCCAACTCTTCATGACCCCATGGACTGCAGCCTACCAGGCTCCTCTGTCCATGGGATTTTCAGGCAAGAGTACTAGAGTGGGGTGCCATTGCCCTCTTCTACTTAGCATAGTTAGGATTAAAACTTTTAGGTTCTAATGCCATTAATATTCAATAAGGTTTCTACTTAGTGTAGAAAAATTGAACAGCAACAAAAAAGGTTTTGGAAGACTACAACCTCACATATATAATATTGCCAGTATTCGCTAAACTAATAAGCACCTTTGTTAATTTTCCTTCTCCAATAAAAACTATTATATATAAGCTCTTGTTGAAGAAGAGATCTGATGTCATCTCCAGCTACAAATCTTTCTTTTTATATATCAGATCAGATCAGTCGCTCAGTCGTGTCCTACTCTTTGTAACCCCATGAATTGCAGCACGAGAGGCCTCCCTGTCCATCACCAACTCCCGGAGGTCACTGAGACTCACATCCATCGAGTCAGTGATGCCATCCAGCCATCTCATCCTCTGTCGTCCCCTTCTCCTCTTGCCCTCAATCCCTCCCAGCATCAGAGTCTTCAATGAGTCAACTCTTCCCATGAGGTGGCCAAAGTACTGCAGTTTCAGCTTTAGCATCATTCCTTCCAAAGAAATCCCAGGCCTGATCTCCTTCAGAATGGACTGGTTGCATCTCCTTGCAGTCCAAGGGACTCTCAAGAGTCTTCTCCAACACCACAGTTCAAAAGCATCAATTCTTCGGCACTCAGCCTTCTTCACAGTCCAGCTCTCACATCCATACATGACCACAGGAAAAACCATAACCTTGACTAGGTGAACCTTTGTTGGCAAAGTTATGTCTCTGCTTTTGAATATGTGATCTAGGTTGGTCATAACTTTCCTTCCAAGGAGTAAGCTTCTTTTAATTTCATGGCTGCAGTCACCATCTGTAGTGATTTTGGAGCCCAGAAAAATAAAGTCTGACACTGTTTCCACTGTGTCTCCATCTATTTCCCATGAAGTGATGGGACCGGATGCCATGATCTTCGTTTTCTGAATGTTGAGCTTTAAGCCAACTTTTCACTCTCCACTTTCACTTTCATCAAGAGGCTTTTTAGTTCCTCTTCACTTTCTGCCATAAGGGTGGTGTCATCTGCATGTCTGAGGTTATTGATATTTCTCCCAGCAATCTTGATTCCAACTTGTATTTCTTCCAGCCCAGCATTTCTCATGATGTACTCTGCATATAAGTTAAATAAGCAGGGTGACAATATACAGCCTTGACATACTCCTTTTCCTATTTGGAACCAGTCTGTTGTTCCATGATCAGTTCTAACTGTTGCTTCCTGACCTGCATACAAATTTCTCAAGAAGCAGATCAGGTGGTCTGGTATTCCCATCTCTTTAAGAATTTTCCACAGTTTACTGGGATCCACACAGTCAAAGGCTTTGGCACAGTCAATAAAGCAGAAATAGATGTTTTTCTGGAACTCTCTTGCTTTTTCCATGATCCAGCAGATGTTGACAATTTGATCTCTGGTTCCTCTGCCTTTTCTAAAACCAGCTTGAACATCAGGAAGTTCATGGTTCATATATTGCTCAAGCCTGGCTTGGAGAATTTTGAGCATTACTTTACTAGTGTGTGAGATGAGTGCAATTGTGCAGTAGTTTGAGCATTCTTTGGCATTACTTTTCTTTGGGACTTTTGCAAATTTTATGTACCTCAACCTAGAAATCAAGATCTTCCACATTTTGGCTCTAGATTTCTACCACCTCCATCGACCTCCCCTCCCTGTGCAGACCCACTATGCCACAAATAGGCCCATTGAGTTCTCCAGGGAGTAGGCCTCCTTTCAACCTCTGGCCTTTGCTCTCACATCCTTTTTCTTGTGAAATGTTTCCTTCAGGACCCTCACTGTCTGTTAACTGAAATTTTATTCAGACTCTCGAGACAGATGACCAACAACACTTCCCTTAGAAAGTTTTTCCTCATCCTCCCAATCAGAGGTGGCCACTTTGCTGTTAATGCCAAAGCACTCTTAGTACTCTGCATAATACCTGTTTGTTGGACTCATTTGTGTATTTGCTTTATCTTCTGCTTCAAAATAAAAACTCCTTTAATATTTTTATTTTATTTTTAATAAGTAATGCATGCATACAATAATATACTAGTCAGAGACCACCAAAAGACATTCAAGGAAACATGCTGCCTTCTTAACCTCACCCAGTTCTCTTCTCCAGAAGCATCCAATGTTACCAAGTCCATGAATATCTTCTCAGAGATAGTCTATGTGTGTGTGTGTGTGTACACAAATGGCAGTTGTATACAAATGGTATTTTCATGTTATTCTGCAGTGTGGACACATGATATTGGGCAGTTTATGCCTTATACAAGAGCGCCCAGTGGAAATGCAGTAAATGGGCCCTGCAATGCAGCCCAGGCTTCTGCCAAACTGTGTGCTCTGTGGTCTTGCTAAGTAGATTCTAAAGAAAAACACCTGTTTTAGATTTCCATGAATGGTCCTCAGGGCTGTCAGTGGTCCTACTGACTTTCAGGACCATTAAAAGTGGTCCACTTTTAATTTTCACTTTATTGTGAAATATCTTCATTATCTTCTTCACTTTGCACTCTTATAAGAAAGGACTTGCATTACAAATTCATATTTAAACACTGTCATCAGGAAAAAGATTAATTTGCAAGACCTGTTTTCAGCACTGGCCTATTTCTTTCAAGACTTGCCAGTTTACAAATCGTCACTGAAAATACTAAGTTGATGTTATTGTTTTCAAATGAAATATCCATGAAAAGGCTTTCAGAATTCATGAAAATATTGTCATACTATTATGGTTATTATTCTTTTTAGAAGCAAGAATTTTAAGAATGTTTACTAGGTTAGCTTTATTTGGAGTTTATTAAATCTAAAACATGTTTTAAAAATCTAATAATTATACCTTTTTATTTTCTCCAAATTAGCCTAAAATATTTTTTTAAAAAGGTTTCATACCTTTTTCATACCCTGAGGGCTCATTGGGTGTCAGCTGCAAAACATGTCAAAAATTCAAGGCTCTTATAGTTCCAGAAAATGTATCTTTAATGCTTCTCACTCCAGGGGTCCTCTTTTGATGTGTTGCTGCCCTCATTTTCCAATAGTTAGGTCTAAACCTGTGTTTTTTCTTAGAAAATTCATCGTTCTACTTTGGAGTCTGAAATTTGCCAGCCAGGACCATGGCTCCTTCCTGGATGTGAAAACCCAGAAATGCATTCTTACATCCAACCATCTGTTTGTATTTTATAAACCTATCTAGATTATAAGCCTTAGATACACCCATTTCAGAATTTTATTTTAAATGGCTCTGTCACTCTGCTTGGACATATTATATTTAAGTCAGAATCTCTGGAAGACAAAAAGACATTTTCCCCTAACTTAAAAGATGAGAATATAAATATTTGCAATGCCATGGATATTTAGTACCCTTCCCCAGGGGATTTTCCTGACCCAGGAATTGAACCTGGGTCTCCTGCATTACAGGCAGAGTCTTTACCATCTGAGCTACAAGGGAAATCCCTAAACTACCATCTATTTATTTATTTGGCTATGCCAAGTCTTAGTTGCAGTCTGTAGGATCTTTAGTTCTGACATATGAACTCATAACTGTAGCATGTAGGATCTAGTTCCCTGACCAGGGATGGAACCTAAGCCCCCTGCTTTGAGGCCTCAGAGTTCTAGCCACTGGGCCACCAGGGAAGTCCCTTTACTCCTGTTGACCTGAAAAAAAAAAAAAAAAAAAACACTAAGCTTTTAGATTTTTAACATAAAAATCAAATAATATGCCATTTGTCGGTTGCAAACCCAAGGACCATCTGTTCTTCACCTCAGTTCACCTCTGACCTCAGACTCAGGGACGAGTGGGCAAGATGATGATGACGAAGCAATAAACAGAAGGAGAAGAAGAAACTATGAAATTAATGATCAGTCCTTTCAGGTCTCCAAATGCCATGAAGTCAAAACCACTGTCAAAACATCCTGCTTCTTTTAAGGTTAAGACGTATTACTGGTTTATTTTTCACAAAGCAATAATAAGTATTAAGACATTATCGCCTTTCTCTGCATTGAAAGGGCCCAGAATACTCTGCTACAGCATAAAAAATTATGTTGAGCTGATGGCATTTGTGAAGTCTCTTTTCCTTAACTCAACTCTCTTATCTGCCTAAAAGCAGAGCCTCCCAAAAGAACTCAAGAGAATTCAGTTGTCACAAATTCCCTTCCTGGGAGCAACGAGGAAAGTCTGACTCTCATCACTGGCAAATGGAAACCAGCACCACACCTAAACAGACTGTCACATCTCCTATCTTGTCTCCTAAGGGCTTACTTATCTTTCCTTAAATCATTTGTTTTCCAAAAAGTGTTCTTCTCCCCCTCCCCTTCCCCTATTAAAGCGGTATATAAGCCTCAAATTTTAACCATCTCCTTGTGTTACATTTGTGTGTGTGTGTGTGTGTGTGTGTGTGTGTGAACTCCCATGTGCATTGGACTTGCTGCTGCTGCTAAGTTGCTTCAGCTGTGTCTGACTCTGTGCGACCCCATAGACAGAAGCCCACCAGGCTCCCCTGTCCCTGGGATTCTCCAGGCAAGAACACTGGAGTGGGTTGCCATTTCCTTCTCCAATGCATGAAAGTGAAAAGTGAAAGTGAAGTCGCTCAGTCGTGTCCGACTCTTAGCGACCCCATGGACTGGAGCCTACCAGGCTCCTCCATCCATGGGATTTTCCAGTGCATTGGACTTAGATGGACACAAACCTGTCTTTTCTCTTGCTAAATCTGTCTTTTGTCAGTTTGATTTGCATGTTCCCAGGGACTGAGGTGGAAGTTGAGTTTTTCCTCCCTGACAGTTTGGCCAGGAGGGTAGAATGTTGGGACTTTCAGCTTGCTCCAGATACTGAAGCCTCAGGACCTCTGATGAAGCTGGCAAGGGTAAGCTTTCTTTACTGTATCCTGGATTTCTATTTGGAGTCCAGTTGAAAAAGGGTGGTAAGAGCTTCTCTTTGTTTTTTCTAACTTTAGGCTGACGAAGAAAGTACTGGAAGGAACTAGTTTGGGGACATTCTGACTCTTGGGTGACTCTCAATTTTGACTACTTTCCTTTTCAGGGTCACTGCTGTGTCCTATGTGTTCTGTTTTGTGTCCTGAGACCTTGGGTTGTATTTAGTAAGAGCCTGTTTGCTCTTAGAGTTTCCACCTGCCAAGGGGTGCAGATGTTGGGGGCCCTGGGAATTGGTAATCAATTGAACAGAAATTCAGGAATCTGGGGTGCAGCTGGCACCTTACTGACCATTGCCAGCTCTCAGGGGGTTTATCTGGCTTTCCTTATTGCTTTGCTAGTGCTGGGACTGCCTGTGCCAATGAGAGTCTTTACTTTCTCTTTGGCTGTCTTTGGGGATGAATTTAAATCTTGGGGTTTGCATCTTCTACACTCTTTGGAGGGGTCATCTTTTGCATCCATGATTAAGCCATGCAAGGGCTTATTGGTTTTGAGTCACATTTTTCTGTGAACTCTCATATATACCTATATGAAGGAAATACTCACCCTTTAAGACCCAGCTCAAATGCTGCATGTTAAGACATAGTTTCTCCTTCTGACTTTCTAAAACATTTTCTCATACTTCTGTTAGAGCATTTCTGCAGATATTATGATGTATATACCTGTATTACTCTCTCATATTCTCATATGTAGATTTTAAAGTCAAAGACTGGATATTCTCTATCTTTGAATTCCCAGTACCACTAAGGACAGTATCTTATGTACGTAATAAATATCTGTGCTATGCTTAGTCACTCAGTCATGTCTGACTCTTTGCAGCCCCATGGACTGTAGCTCGCCAGGATCCTCTGTCCATAGAATTCTCCAGGCAAGAATACTGGAGTGGGTTGCCATTCCTTTCTCCAGGAGATCTTCCAAGCCCAGGTTGCCCGCATTGCAGGTGGATTCTTTACCATCTGAGCCACCAGTGAAGCCCAGAAACACTGGAGCGAATAGCCTATCCCTTCTCCAGGGGAACTTCCTGACCCAGGAATCGAACCAGGGTCTCTTGCATTGCAGGCTTATTCTTTACCAGTCAAGCTACCCAGAAGAAAACTTATCACTTATCTAATGACCCCAATATTATGAATCTGAATAGTTCCTCAGATGGTCAGTTCTTAACTATCACTCTTGGGCAAGTTCCCTTCCATTCTCAGCCTTAGCTTCCTCATTAGCAAAATGAAAATCATAGCACCTACGTAGCAACATTCATTTTCATGATGTGTGGATGAAGCTGTCTCATTCAAGCATCTAGCACAATGTCTAGGACATCAAAGATGCACTGCAGAGTTAGCTCCTCTGCTCCCTCACACCTTCCTGAACACACTCCTGAACACTGAGGAGCACAGCAGGCTTTAGATCTGGGTTCCATCTGAGCCTCTCTTTCAGGAGCCTGCCATTCTGTCTCCCATCCAGCTGAAAATTTCCCCAAGTAGGAGTTTCTCTTAATAGACAACAAATGCTGGGCAAAAACCCCTTCTAGAGTCATATAGAGTCAAAACACCAGAACTTCTAGAAGCTGCTGAAGTCTTGTTCTAGGCATACTGTTAGGTCATCTTGTCAGGTAGCTCACTATCTCCTGTGTTGGCTAACAGAGGGAAGCTTGAATGGTGCTGGTGGTGGAAAAGGACTGAGCTTGTAGAACTGCCCTTGAGAGAGGAGTACGGATGGAAGAGATAGCCCATGAGATGGCTGGGCCAGCAAAGGGAGGACTTCAGTAGTAAGAACAGTGTTCCCATCTCTCTGGGAATATATGTGAATTTATGTGATTTTTTTTTTTCATCTGTATAAGTCTGTGTGTCCATAGTTTTGTGCACAGGAGAATCACCCAAAAGAAACCCGTGCATCCATTCATTCATCTGTTCATTTTAATCAAATTAAATGAGCTACTGAAAGTGCTCCAGGTACTGGGGGAAAAAGATAAATAAGATACCCTAGGACTCTTAGGAGTCTGACTATGATTTATTTAGTCTGTTGGAGGCAGTCAAGTAAGTGCTTTACAAGTTCTGTTCTAGGATAGGTTAGCACCTAGCACTAGGTCAGATACCAGGGAAAGAACTCTGGAGAAGAGGGAAGAAGCACTAAACTGGGGTTTTCTTCTCCTCTGCAGTGTCCCTGTTTAGTTTCATATATTCTCCATTCCATTCCTTCCCACCTCAGGATTTATTTGGAAGTGGAAGCAAATTTAATGAGAATTTTTTCTTTTGACACATGCTGAAAAACCAGTGTGTGTTCAGTCACTAAGTCATATCTGATTCTGCAGCACACGGAGCTTCCTTGTCCTTCACCGTCTCCCAGAGTTTGCTAAAATATATGCCCACTGAGTCAGTGATGCCATCCAGACATCACATCCTTTATTGCCCTCTTCTTCTGCTCTCAATTTTTCTTTTCTTCATCAGGGTCTTTTCCAGTGAAAAGCCAGTACTATATAGCATTTCCTGTCTGGTTTAGGGACCACCTTTTTCTCTGCCAATTGCAAGGAAGCAAATGAAAATAAGACTTTTAGTTAATTGGGTTTCCCCTTGTTTGTTGTGGTAAATGGTAAATTCTTTGAGGCACCAGCACAGGGCCTACCACATAGAAAAGGCTTAGAAAATGTTCAGTTGGTAAGGGAGCGAGTGAGTGAACGTAACTAGGTCTGACTTGTAACATGGAGACGTCTCCTCCAGATTCTCCTCCTCCAGTGCCGTTGTGAGAGTAGCCTAATGCTGGGCCTGACTTTTGAGGAGCACTTGATATATGATAGGCAATACTGTTATTATCATTACTAATATTAATAATTACAATTTAGTGGACTATATCCAAACATTTAAAATGTTTATTTTCATTTTTAAAATTTTTTTAAATTTTATTTTATTATTTAACTTTACAATATTGTATTGGTTTTGCCATATATCAATCAACATGAATCCGCCACAGGTATACACGTGTTCCCCATCCTGAACCCTCCTCCCTCCTCCCTCCCCATACCATCCCTCTGGGTCATCCCAGTGCACCAGCCCCAAGCATCCAGTATCCTGCATTGAACCTGGACTGGCGACTCATTTCATACATGATATTATACATTTTTAAAGTAGATAACCACAGCTGAGGACAGACACCTTTGCTATCTCCTTAAGATTCAAGTCCCTTGGGTCACAGCCTAGTGTGCAAGGAACCCAGCTTCCTAGGGCTGCATCATTCGAGACTCAAGACTTTCACTCCTTTGCCTCCTAGGCATTTGTGAGGGCAGAATTCACCACTGCCGGGACACGGGGCCACAGTGCAAACCAGTTTGGTTCCCAGGTCTAATCCTAACCCAGCAGCTCACATCTCCCTTTGCTGAGATTTACACGCTAAAGACAAAAGGACTGAGTCATCTGCAAATTCTGCCACTGGGTCTGTTATTCATTACCATCTGTGAGAAACATCTGGAATGCCATCTCAAGGATGGAGACCAATTTAATCCATTCATTCCAACCACCCAAATTTTCACTTTGAAAAGCTGACTTTTGGGCCCTGATACTACAGTTCCATTCTCAATTTAAAAACATCTCCCACACAGTAGGTGCCCAAGAAATATTGTTTCCATTCATGGAGAAAATGTCACTTGGGTTTTAACCTGAATGAGGACATTTACCTTGTCTGGGGAGAAAATTATGCTTTGCAGGATGCCTAGTCTCTCAAGCTACCCATTCAGAAATAATATCTCAGACTTCCTTGGTGGCACAGTGAACAAGAACCTGCCCACCAATGCAGTGACCACAGGTCTGATCCCTGGTCTGGGAAGATTACATATGCTTCAGAGCAACTAAACCCATGTGCCACAACTACTGAGCCTGCATGCCACAAGTACTGAAGCCCGTGCACCTAGAGCCTGTGCTCCACAACAAGAGGGTCCACTGCAATGAGAGGCCCGAGCACCGCAACTGGAGAGCAGCCCCGGCTCACCACAATCAGAGAGAGGCCTGCATGGCAGTGAAGACTCAGCACAGTCAAAACTAAATAAAGACATAAATAAGAATGTCTCTAAGAAAATTGTGGCTTTCCAGATGGCTCGGACAGTAGAATATCTGCCTGCAATGCAGGAGACCCAAGTTCAATCCCTGGGTCAAGATCTCCTGGAGAAGGTAATGGCAATCCACTTAATTATACCTTACAGGCAGTAGGCATTTGTACAAATTTTGCTTCACAATGATAGGTCTGGAGGTATAGAAAGGACAGAATGGAGTATGTATATATGTATTACTTGTGTAATTGAAAATTTTTATGAATTAAAAAGAGACTAAAGAAAATATGATAAAATGCTAACGTAAATTAACTTTTCATGTTGTGGAAATACATATTACATCTGTTCTTTTCTATATTCTATTTCTGTATATTCTATGTTTTTCAAAATCCTCAAAGTTAAAAAAGACTATTATATGTTGCCTAGATTTGGTCACCTAGAGGATATGGATTAAAGGGCACAAAGGTGGGAATGGCTTCTGCTGACTCTTTATAAATACAGGCTGGGTCTTGTATCCCTCATACAATTGTTAAGTATCACGTATTACAATAGTCATTTTACAAATGAAAAAAAGAAGAGAGAGAGAGAGGGGTTAGCTAATTAGCTAAGATTACACAGCTATGAATGGTTGAACTCTGCTTCAAATCAAGCAGGCTGCTTCAGAACCCTTCTCTTTAACCACTGTCGTGATGAACTGGAACCCCTGACATTGCTATCATAGAATGGAGCACCAAGAACAGTCCAGTCTCCTGTCTTCCTCCTGGAATAAAAACCTGAGCTAGAGAATTTTATGTTTTTCTCTAAGGCTGCATCTCTCAGTCTTTTTTTCCCCTAATCGCCGCCTCCCCATGAACATTTAATACTGTAGATATGTAGTATATCTATTTATGTACAGAGAAGGGCCACAAACCATTGTAGTATCTGGTTTTTCTCACCATGAACCAGTTTTCACCTCCTTGCTGGTAATGCTGTCCTCTGTAAAAAATGCATGCACTAAGGAAAGACTGTAAGACTTTTTGTACTGCCATTTATCCACATATTACAAAAAATGGTGTGAAACAGAAACCTCCATGTAGGCTAACTTCACAGGAAATGCAGTACTGGAAGAATTTTGGTTCTTTCTCCCCAGCTTCTGAGGTTGTGTGTTTGAGGGGTGGCTGCTGGTGGGTTTTGACAGAATGGGAATGAGTAACACCAAAGTAACTACCTGTGAGCTAGAGGTTCCAGTTGTCATTATATACAGAGTCAGTTTTCAATTGTGTGTGCTAATGAGGTCCAGCAAGTGGATGGGTAATTGAAATCCACAAAGAATTCCCAAACCTCATTTAGAAAACTATTTCAAGCTCCTTCTTGAGCCTGTGAGCATGTAAGAACTAGACTGGGGTAACTGTTGTTTCTATTGTCTCCAGCCTCAGATATATCAGATAGAGTGGAAATAACAATCATGCCATGTCCACCTTGTATTCATTCACTGGAGCCTTCTCTTTGCCAGTTCTTTGATGCATCTTTTTTAAGCCTGTGTGTTTGTGTGTGTGTGTTAGTCACTCAGTCGTGTCCGACTCTTTGCAACTCCGTGGACTGTAGCTTGCCAGGCTCTGCTGTCCATGGGATTCTCCAGGCAAGAAGACTGGAGTGGGTTGCCATTGCCTTCTCCATATTTAAGTCTACAGGGTCCATAAGCGGTAGGTATTATCTTTCAATTTTTAAGAAATGAAACTGACTTGTTCCCAGTGCTGCCAGTAGGAAATGGCAGAATCCAGGTTCAAACTCAGGTATTTTTAATTCCAAGTAAGTTCCTTTGTTGTTTCATCAAAGCCTTATGCAAAACTGGAAGGACCTGGAAAATATTTCAGTTGGATTCTTTGCGTTTTGAATTGTTAATCAGTTTTAATATTAATTGCTTGAGCTTTAAAGTTAGATAAACTAGATTTATTTCTTTCTAATCATGTGTCAGTATGCAAGTTTCTTAACTACTTATGTGTTCAATCAACATTCTAATCTGTAAAACTGTGTTGTAGGGAATATTAAATGAGACAATGTTTTCAAACACCTAGTACATCATCTGCATCAAAACATCCTGTTTCCTGCCCCATCCATCAGTTTAGTCCTCATATCTCTTATTTGGCTTTTGTTTTGTGCTCCTCTGCATTGTTAGATGTAATTTTATAGTATCTGTCTGACCTTCTTTCCTGATTTTTAAAATTCCGGGATATTGAGCTGTTCTCATAAAGGTTGTTCTCAAGTTTTCATATTTATAGCTTTTCAATGTGTGAAGTTATATACATTGTACATCGATACTCCTAAAGTGATGGTTCTGAGCTTATTTTATACTCTTATTTGTCAAACAACAAGAAAGAATTTGAACTTTGAAATGGAGGTACTTCTGGGATGGCAACAATTTTTGTTTGTCCTGTTATGTGGAGATTTTATTGGATTTGCCCTTCTAATTTTATAATGAGTAAAAAACAGTGATAAATAAAATTGTGAGATGATAGGAGATATCCCCTAAGTGGCAGATCCATGGCCTCAAATGGATGTTTATTGAACTTCAGTCTATATCTATGTTCAACTGTGAAGTATAAGAATAAAATAAAAAGTCATCCATGAAACATTAGGGTCTATTTTCTCAGACTACCTAAAAGGATAGCAGTAGGAGAAATGAAGAAACCTCTAGGTTATGATTTGTGTATCTATGTAAAAATTATTGCTATAATTTGAATGCCCAGAGGAGTTCAAGGCTGAGAGAGATACTCCAGAGGTAACGCTCACACAGATTCCTCCCTCAAGGAGAGAATGCCAGAGTTCAACTCTTTTGGACAAAAACTTCAAAAAGAAAAAAGTTGCTACCATAAAATCATCATTATAAGCTCCTGTTCAATCTCCTGAACAATCTCATTTTGTAAATCTTTTTTCCTCGCAATAAAATGATCCCCCCCACCCCGCCCCCGTTCACATGATGCCATTTTTAGAAAGTGAGTTCCTTACAGGCAGGAATATGTTTTGTTCACTGAAGGGCTCCATGTACCTAGATCAGTACCTGGGGCAAAGTGATTACTTCATAGGTATTTACTGGATTTAATTCAACTAAACTCACAAAAACAGAAATATATACAAATGGAACAAGATAGAGAGGCCAGAGATAAACCCATGCACCTATGGGTACCTTATTTTTGACAAAGGAGGCAAGAATATACAATGGGGCAGAGATAGCCTCTTCAATAAGTGGTGTTATAATAAGTGACAATAAGTGGACAGCGACATGTAAAGAATGAAATTAGAATACTCCCTAACACATCACAAAGATAAACTTAAAATGGATTAAAGACCTAAAATGTAAGATCAGAAACTGCAAAACTCTTAGAGGAAAACATATGCAAAACACTTGATGACAAATCAAAGCAAGCTCCTCCATGACCCACCTCCTAGAGTAATAGAAATAAAAACAAAAATAAACAAGTGGGACCTAATTAAACTTAAAAGCTTTTACACAGCAAAGGAAACTAAACAAGTGAAAAGACAACCCTTAGAATGGGAGAAAATAATGGCAAAGGAAACAACTGACACAGGATTAACTTCCAAAATATATAAGCAGTTCATACAAGTCAAAACCAGAAAAACAGACAATCCATTCAAAAAGTGGGGAAAATACCTAAGCAAACATTTCTCCAAAGAAGACATACAGATGGCTAACAAACATATGAAAAGATGCTCAACATCACTCATTATTAGAGAAATGCAAATCAAAACTACAGTGAGATATCACTTCACATCAGTCAGAATGGACATCATCAAAAAGTCTACAAACAAGTAAACTCAAGTTGAAATAAGATAATACTTTATAAAACTATTTGTGGTATTCAGTTTTCTCTTTAATAATCATGTATGCCTGGTATAACCCAAGGGTTTAAGAAACCCTAAAATAGAGAATACAATTAGGAGTTTACTATTTTAGCTCTCTCAGCTCCAGAAAAGTTAAGCACCAGGTTAGGTTCTGTTTTGCACTAAACACGTAATATTGATCAAGTCACTTAACCTCCATGAATCAGACCTAAGTAAATAATGACATATTTATTTATCTATTTATATATTCGCAATATTTATCTATCGATAAATCCGTGAACTGTTTGTTTATCTAAATATCTGCCTCACAGAATTAGGACACCTTATAAGAATATATACACTGAACCAAAACAAATTCGATAAACCAAATAAACAAATACATAAGTACATGTAAGTTTCAAATAAAATATAGGCTAAAGGAGAAGATATGACAAAGAAACAAGCTTCGTTTTGTTTTCAGTTTTAAGAAATGACGCCAACATTGCAGGCTGCTGTATCGAATGATTTCATGTGATAATTTGTAACTTGATAGGTTTCCCTGGTGGATCAGACAGTAAAGAATCTGCCTGCATGCAGGAGACCTGGGTTCGATGCCTGGGTCGGGAATATCCCCTGGAGAAGGGAATGGCAACCAACTCCAGTATTCTTGTCTGAAGAATCCCATGGACAGAGGAGCCTGGTGGGCTACATGGGGCCCATGGGGTTGCAGAGTTGGACACAACTCAGCAACTTACTGCTAACACATTTTGTTAACATTAACATATTTTATACCTTTTATTTGTAGTAGTTGTTGTAATCTTAAAGATGAGCAGGAAAACTTCATGTTTATATGCCTTCACACCATTTTGGCATTAATCTCCCCTCTGCCCTGTAATCTTTGTAATTGTTGTGGATGTTTAGTAGGTATTACTGAGGGTGACACAGAGTGTGTGATAGATTATATGCTAAGATGGTCACCAGCAACCCCTCCTATTCCTACGTGAGTGCTGGCCTCTCCTCGAGAAGTGTAGTTTATTTTCCTTTCTCTTAAATCTGGGATGACCTTGCTTTGTCCAAAAGAATGGAACAGAAGTAATATTACACCAAGCTTTGTGAAGCATTGCAACTTGTACTTTCATTCTTTTTGGAGCCCTCTGAGACACAGTATAAAAGAGTCCATCTATTCTGCTCAACAGAGAAGCCATAAGAAGAGAAACAGTCCCAGACATCCTGGGCCATTTCAGCCACACTAGCTGGAGCTCCAGACAGGTAAGTGAAAACATCTGAGATCCTCCAGCCCAGGTGAGCCATCCCAGCCAAGACTACACGGGACAGAGAGGAGCACCCTGCCCAAATCCTGCCTAATTTGGAGAAATGTAGGCAAAAATGTGGCTGCTGTTGTTATCCACTCAGATTTGGCACGGCTCCTTATGCAGCAGTAGATCCACAGCATGGTCTTCCCTGGGAAGAATCCCAGCCTCAGAAGCACCCTATCCAATAGGTTTCCTTTGTCTCATGATTTTATCTTCTGTCCTGAGCAACTTCCTCTTTATTTCCTCAGTTACCACTCCACTATCTGATCTATCCACTCTCCATGGATTTTTAAGGAAGATCAGTGACAATGTGAAAAAGGTCTTGACCTTTAATTAGTACCCTCAGAGAAGACTATCAGGTATGAATATGAAGCAAAGATAATATTTAAAACAGAGTTGTTTGGCAGTATAGAAAAGGAAATCTAGACCTTTGTAAACCAAATATCAGAAACTAGTGTCACGGTGGCTTGTTCACATAAGGCAAAAAAAAAGAAAGGAAAATGACATTAGTCAATCCCAATGGACCCTAATAAGGTATTGGTATTGTGAAGAAAATGCAATGTCACTTCCTTTATGAAACGAAAAAAAAAAAAAAAGATTAACATATACACAAACATGTCCTTTTTATTTTCAATTTTAATGTACTGTACAATCAATATTTTAATAACAAGGAAAAGAATAAAATAAGCCACAATCTTACCACCAAATGCAACTGTTTTCATTTCGCCAAGTTCCTTTCCAGTCATTTTCCATGGGCATTAAGTATAAACCCTTATTTTTAGCTAGTTAATTATCCAACTTCTCTTTCACAGGTATAAAGACCAATAGGAACCCAAAGCAGTGAGAGAAGCTGAAAATAAGGGAACTGTGCCTGTTATCTCCATGGAGGCTTTGGAGAAAAGGTGTTAATGGTTAATTTATTTCTTCATTTATTCAGTCAATGAACATTATTGCAGATATTTTAAGTACTTTCCATTTCTTAACATTCTTCAGCTGTGTACTTACTTGTTCATTGGTATTCTGTCTAATTAGACTGTGAGCTGTACATGGCCAGATCTGTTTTACCTTATTCACAACTATTTTTCTAGCATTTAATATAATGCCTAGCATTTTGAAGGTAATGAATCAGCATTTGTTGGATTGACGTACAGGAATTGCAAGTCGGGAAAATACATTTACCAAACCAGAGATAGAAGGAAGAAAGAAGAAATGGTAGATGTTAAATTAAATAGTGGGTAAGAATCTATATATTAAAACAAAAACATGCATGCCCTAATGGACTTTAAAATAAATGTGGTCTATTTGATTAATGCTGTTAGTTAGAATTTGGGTCTTCTGGAAAAGAAAATGATGAAACCATCTCCGGAGACATCGTGTATTCAGCTCATTTAATATTTATATGGAGCTTCTTAACTCAGCATTCTCAAGGAGACCAAAAATGATCATTGGAAAGTGCAGTGATACTCAGGAGGATGGGGTGAGAGCACTCCCCACTCCCCCAGTCCCAGATAAATCAACATAGATTGAGTTAAATTTAGGTACTCTCCTGAAGGGTGGAGGAAGTACTCTCAAATATTCAGAAAGGAGCTATCCTTTCTCATCTCTTTCTCCACAAATTTCTGGTAGAGGTTTAAAAAGTAGGTTTGCTATTACAAGCAATAAAGAATATAAGTTAGAGATCAAAAAGACACCCCAAAATTCAATGGCTTGTGTCTATGCGTGCTCAGTCATATCTGACTCTTTAAACCCCATGGACTGTAGCTGGCCAGGTTCCTCTGTCCATGGAATTTTCCAGGAAAGAATACTGGAGTGGGTTGTCAATGGCTTAAAGAAGATATTGTGCTCTCTTGTAATAGTCCACAGGCAGGCAGACCAGGCCAGTAGACAGATTCGCTCTACAAAATAATTGAGATTTAGATTTTTTTTTTTTCCATTCTGTTGATCCATTATCCACTACTGAGGCTGTACGTCTCAAATCTTAATGTTCATTCAAACTACCTGAGGTTCTTACTAAGATGCAGATTCTGGTTCAGTGGGACTAGGATGGGGCCCAAGATTATGCATTTCTAAAAAGCATCCAGGTGATGTTGATTCTGCTAATTCAAAGATCACACTAAGGATCCAGTTCCAGTTCAGTCACTCAGTTGCGTCCAACTCTTTGCGACCCCATGAATCGCAGCACACCAGGCCTCCCTGTCCATCACCAACTCTACTCAAACTCATGTCCATCAAGTCGGTGATGCCATCCACCATCTCATCCTCTGTCGTCCCCTTCTCTTCCTACCCCCAATCCCTCCCAGCATCAGGGTCTTTTCCAATGAATCAATTCTTCACATGAGGTAGCCAAAGTATTGGAGTTTCAGCATCAGTCCTTCCAATGAACACCCAGGACTGGTCTCCTTTAGAATGGAATGGTTGGATCTCCTTGCAGTCCAAGGGACTCTCAAGAGTCTTCTCCAACACCACAGCTTGAAAGCATCAATTCTTCGGTGCTCAGCTTTCTTCACAGTCCAACTCTCACATCCATACATGACCACAGGAAAGACCATAGCCTTGACTAGACATAAGGCACTAGGGTGGCACTGTCATAAGTGTTTTCAAAGCTAGGTGGCTGGCATATTTTGTTTCCAGTTTTCAAGAAGGGAAAAGAAAACAAGTCCAGAGCAAAAACTTTCCTTAAAGTAAACAATGTAGAAATTATATGAGTACCTTCTGCTAAGTATGACAACCATGAGTGGGTTCCAGGGGCTGGCAAATGTGCTTAGTCTCTAGCAAGTAGCCATGTTGCCAATAAAAATGTGGAATACAGGAGGTAAGCACTATTATCCTAGGGAAAAAAAATAATGACTATTGGGGGACAGTTATCAGTCTACACACAAAAACTAAGGAGGCAGGTACTTATAATTAAGCAAGAGAGATGCAACACACACACACAAAACAGGCTGTATGGGCTAGATATGATCCTGAAACCTAGGAAGACAGCTTTAGCAAAACCTATTGGATCAGAAGTCTATGGACATTGACAGCATTCCATTTTCAGTTTTCAACCCCTGATATGCTTTACTTGCATTTCCTCTGTGACTTGTTCTTGGGAGGTGCTGACAATATGATAGGTAACCAGGAATGATTCAGAGACTCTTTTAGAGACATTGAGTAGACTCTTAACATTTGCCTATGGTTTGAGAAAATTGATGTAAACAATAACCAAAAACATAGCTAAAAGTGTCATTAAAGACATTAGGCTAAATATTAAGAAAATCCAAGCATATATTAGGAACTTCTGCTGCTGTTGCTGCTAAGTTGCTTCAGTCATATCCAACTCTGTGCGACCCCATAGACGGCAGCCCACCAGGCTCCCCGTCCCTGGGATTCTCCGGGCAAGAACACTGGAGTGGGTTGCCATTTCCTTCTCTAATGCATGAAAGTGAAAAGTGAAAGTGAAGTCGCTTAGTCGTATCCGACTCCTAGCGACCCCATGGACTGCAGCCCACCAGGCTCCTCCGCTCATGGAGTTTCCAGGCAAGAGTACTGGAGTGGGTTGCCATTGCCTTCTCTATGATTTCATGCTTTTTATCTCTATGACCATCAGTTTACCCAGGACATATTTCAAAATACATTTCTGGCAGCATCAAAAACAAAATTCATTGCCTAGACCTTTGGTATGACACAATTTTTTTTTTTTTTTTTTCAGAATTTTCAGTTGCATAATAAATTTGAGAAGCTTCCAGTCAAGAAAATTACATCACCTTTTCTGATAGTCCTACCTCATTTCAACATCTAGTTATCCTCTGTCTCAGATAAGATGCCTTTTGGATCTAAAAGAATAACCATACTGGAACACTTCTGAAATTGAAATAGGCATTGTTAACAATTATGCCCAATAGTATACAATAGGACTATCTTGGGTAACCCATGCGATATATAACTTAATCTAGGTAGTACCTATCATATCTTCTTTCTTTACATATGAAACTATATATGTGTACATACATATATGTATGTATATGTATATATATATATATTTTTTAATATGTATGTATATGAACTATATAAAGCTTCTCTCATAGCTCAGTTGGTAAAGAATCTTCCTGCAATGCTGGAGACCCGGGTTCAATTCCTGGGTTGGGAAGATTTGCTGGCGAAGGAAATGGCAACCCACTCCAGTATTCTTGCCCGAAGAATTCCATGGACAGAAGCACCTGGCAGGCTACAGTCTATGGGGTCACAAAAATTGGACATGACTTAGCTTCTAAACCACCATAAACTATTTAATATATACATATATATATATACTATATAATTTCTTTGGCAGAAGTAGGGAACTTTAATTGTATTAGTAACATTCATTAAGGTTGTAATGAATAATCAATTGTAGATTATCTTTGGTAATAAGAGTTTGTTCCAATAAAAATAACATGCAGGTGTGACTGGGGAGTTGTGCAGTCACTGTTGACCCTAGTCCTGTTCTTTCAAGAATGGGTTGTTCAACGATCATTCAGGATATAGACTGAGTTCCACTGTCTCTTCCTCTCTGTGTGCCATTGCTGGGCAGAGATATTGCCAAGTCCTCTCAAAGTACTTGGCTTCCTTCACATGGAGCACACTCAAGTTTGCCTTGTTCAGTCAACAGTACCCAGGGAACAAAGATGGTTTACCTCAATGAAAATGGTGTGAACTTTATGTGGTCTTTTTGTAGGAAAAAGAAAAACTGGTTGAGGATCATTTACTATGAAGTCATAGCATGCACATAGAACATTGTGAACATTTCTCCAATAAAACAAATCTGCTATGTTGTATATTTCTACTTATGTGTTTTGCTTTCAATGAAGGAAGCATATAACTGATTGGGATACCCAATAAGGAAATAATATGATTTCTATAGAGTCAGACATCCTGGAATGTGAAGTAAAGTGGGCCTTAGAAAGCATCACTACGAACAAAGCTAGTGGAGGTGATGGAATTCCAGTTGAGCTATTCCAAAGCCTGAAAGATGATGCTGTGAAAGTGCTGCACTCAATATGCCAGCAAATTTGGAAAACTTAGCAGTGGCCACAGGACTGGAAAAGGTCAGTTTTCATTCCAATCCCAAAGAAAGGCAATGCCAAAGAATGCTCAAACTACCACACAATTGCACTCATCTCACACGCTAGTAAAGTAATGCTCAAAATTCTCCAAGCCAGGCTTCAGCAATATGTGAACCGTGAACTTCCTGATGTTCAAGCTGGTTTTAGAAAAGGCAGAGGAACCAGAGATCAAATTGCCAACATCCGCTGGATCATGGAAAAAGCAAGAGAGTTCCAGAAGAACATCTATTTCTGCTTTATTGACTATGCCAAAGCCTTTGACTGTGTGGATCACAATAAACTGTGGAAAATTCTGAAAGAGATGGGAATATCAGACCACCTGATCTACCTCTTGAGAAATTTGTATGCAGGTCAGGAAGCAACAGTTAGAACTGGACATGGAATAACAGACTGGTTCCAAATAGGAAAAGGAGTACGTCAAGGCTGTATATTGTCACCCTGTTTATTTAACTTATATGCAGACTACATCATGAGAAACGCTGGACTGGAAGAAACACAAGCTGGAATCAAGATTGCTGGGAGAAATATCAATAACCTCAGATATGCAGATGACACCACCCTTATGGCAGAAAGTGAAGAGGAACTAAAAAGCCTCTTGATGAAAGTGAAAGTGGAGAGTGAAAAAGTTGGCTTAAAGCTCAACATTCAGAAAATGAAGATCATGGCCTCCAGTCCCATCACTTCATGGGAAATAGATGGAGAAATGTTGGGAGCCGGTTTGAATTAGCGCTCCGCCCGTGGCAAAGGTCATGAGGAAGGAGGCTTGACGTACACAAAGGTGGGGTCTAGCCTCAGGAGCCCCTTGGAGGTTCTCGAAAATCTACCCCCAAAACCAGAGCCTGCCTGCTTTACTACTTGTGCTCTCACCTACACCTCTGACTTTATGGGGGGCTGTCCCCCACTACCTCTCTCTGAAAAAAGAGTTAACTTAAAGCTTCAGTTAATAAATTCCTGGGTGTGACAGGAGTATAACCTACAAACTCCTCTGAAGGTTCTTTAGCCCACCTGACAGGCTTGTCCGGCCACATGTGCTTCTAAAAACAGGTTCTTTAGAGAAGTTAGAAAACTATTAACATAAGTATAATGGGCTGATTAGAAATTGTATTGGTGAAGGGTTTTTCATTTGTTGAGCCAATGATTACTGCTAAGTCTCCACTTCCCCTGCCCTTATACACATTAATGAATAGAAGAGATAAGTATTAACCTTTGATATTAATCACATTAGACTTTAGGCTAAGTAAATTCTTCCCCTGACTAAAACCCACTACACCCTCACCCTATAGGAATGTAAACTTATCTAGTGGAGTCTGTTTTAAGAATAATCGCCCTGGAGAAATAAGTGACTGACCACTATCACAAGGAGAAGGTCATAAATTGTCAACAGGCCCCCTGGCCAGAAGATGATGTAACACCCCTAAGACCTCTGTATACATTTGTAAGACCCCGCGTGACTTTTGTATAACATCTCAGTGTATAAAAGTAGACCATGGAAAATAAAGAAGGGGGATCAGTTCCTGGAAAGACTGGTCTCCCCATGTCGCTCTCTCTCTCAAATTCTGGCTGAGTCTCCATCTGGGGCGCGGAACCCACCATGCTTACTAATTATGCCTGGGCTTCTAAGATCGGACCGGGGAGGCCTCAGTGTCTCCTCTCCTTCGGGAGAACGGAAAGACGCCTGCGGCCTACGTAAGTGGTGCAAACTTCTTGTCTTGAAGTTTTATTGGTCTCCCACGTAAACCAAGTTACTCAGCCTTTTTTCTCCACTAAATTTTCCTACTGAGCCATCCTCGTTCTAGTATTCTTTATATCTCTAATTTTAACTATCGTGTCCTGACCCCCACCGACGCCGTCCTCGCTTCGAAGTCCCTGATTCAGCTGGGGCTGGTCCCCAGCAGCGAAACAGTGGAAACAGTGTCAGACTTTCTTTTTCTGGGCTCGAAAATCACTGCAGACGGTGACTGCAGCCATGAAATTAGAAGACGCTTGCTCCTTGGAAGGAAAGTTATGACCAACCTAGATAGCATATTCAAAAGCAGAGACATTACTTTGCCAACAAAAGTTCATCTAGTCAAGGCTATGGTTTTTCCTGTGATCATGTATGGATGTGAGAGCTGGACTGTGGAGAAGGCTGAGCGCCGAAGAATTGAAGCTTTTGAAGTGTGGTGTTGAAGAAGACTCTTGAGAGTCCCTTGAACTGCAAGGAGATCCAACCAGTCCATTCTGAAGGAGATCAGCCCTGGAATTTCTTTGGAAGGAATGATGCTAAAGCTGAAACTCCAGTACTTTGGCCACCTCATGCGAAGAGTTGACTCATTGGAGAAGACTCTGATGCTGGGAGGGATTGGGGGCAGGAGGAGAAGGGGACCACAGAGGATGAGATGGCTGGATGGCATCACTGACTCGATGGATGTGAGTCTCAGTGAGCTCCGGGAGTTGGTGATGGACAGGGAGGCCTGGCGTGCTGTGATTCATGGGGTTGCAAAGAGTCAGACACGACTGAACGACTGATCTGATCTGATCTCTTTTTCTCTGAGACTTCACAGAGGTAAATTAAGTAAATTGCGGAATGTGGTCCATTATGACCATAAAGCTTATTTGTTCATTCGATGACTCCTATGTAGGATTCTGTTACCAGAAGAAGTGGGGAGAGTGAATTGATATGCAGACAAAAATACAAATACCATCATGCTGGACAAGTGATAAAAGCTGATAGAGTGAAGTAGAAAATGTGTGGAACTTACCCCAGTGATATTGCAATGGGAGCAGTAGCTGCCCTCCAAGATGAGAGTTTAGTTTGTGTCTGGAGAATGATGTGTGGACAATATGAACTCAATATCACATTGCCTAGAGAGGGTTTCATATTGAAAGAAAGCATTATGCAGGAAAGGGAGCTAAGGTTATAACCTGTAAAAAATCAAATGCTGCCTTAAGCCACAGAGACTCAAATGGAAGTATAAATATGATAATGCATACGATAGACAGAAAAGTGAGGGATGAAGGGATGAGGGGTCAAGGTCAGAGATTTTTGTACATGACTTCTTAAATTTTGCACATCTGGTAGAGAATTTTTCTTTTAAATGTGGGTCCTAGCTTGTTTCACCATGGTGAAAGATAATTCTTAAACAAGTTGAAAGGAACCAAATTAGATAAATTTCTCATTTGAAGGAAGTACACAGCATTGAGACAGAAAGTCCCTTCCATAGACACCCCACAGCCTGGGTGAAAAACATGAAGCCAGCAAGGGAGGCCACACATGAGCGAGTGTTATGGTATTTTTGAAGATAAGAGACCCTTGAGCATTCACTCCTTCCATGTTGTACCAAATGTCAACACTATTCATAGTCTTTTTTTTTTTAATTAAATTTTATTTTGCTTAACTTTACAATATTGTATTGCTTTTGCCATACATCAAGATGGATCTGCCACAAGTATACATGTGTTCCCCATCCTGAACCCTCCTCCCTCCTCCCTCCCCATACCGTCCCCCTGGGTCGTCCCAGTGCACCAGCCCCAGGCATCCGTTATCAGGCATCGTACCTGGACTAGCGACTCATTTCAGATATGATATTATACATATTTCAATGCTATTATCCCAAATCATCCCACCCTCTCCCGTTCCCAGAGTCCAAAAGTCTATTCTATACATCAGTGTCTCTTTTGCTGTCTCGTAAACAGGGTTATTGTTACCATCTTTCTAAATTCCATATATATGCGTTAGTATACTGTATTTGTGTTTTTCTTTCTGGCTTACTTCACTCTGTATAATAGGCTTTATTTTCTATTTATTTATTTTTAAAAAAACAATTTATTTGGCTGCTCCAGCACACAGCATCTTCGATCTTCATTGCAGCATATGGAATCTAGTTCCCTGACCAGGGATCAGACCTGAGCCCCTGCATCAGGAGTGCAGAGTCTTAGCCACTGGACCACCACAAAATCCCTATCCACAGTATTTCTATGTGCTGCTTCCCGGCAGAGTGGAGACATGCAGTAAAGATTTATTGGATGAATGTATTATTGGTACTATTATTTCCCTTCTCCCCCTTCAAATGCAAATAGAGCCTGAAAGTCCAGCTTCCTTCTTTCTAACCACTGTGCAGGTACCACGTCTAGAAGTGGAATCAAACCTAAAGTACTCCTTTCAGTATTTTCCTCAAGCTACATACACTTTAACCTATTCAACTTACTAACATCTGCAGCTGCTGCTGCTAAGTCGCGTCACTCGTATCCGACTCTGTGCTATTCTGTAGACGGCAGCCCACCAGGCTCCTCTGTCCTTGGGATTCTCCAGGCAAGAACACTGGAGTGGGTTGCCATTTCCTTCTCCAATGCATGAAAGTGAAAAGTGAAAGTGAAGTCACTCAGTCATGTCCGACTCTTAACAACCCCATGGACTGTAGCCCACCAGGCTCCTCCGTCCCTGGGATTTTCCAGGTAAGAGTACTGGAGTGGGGTCCCATTGCCTTCTCCGTACTAATGTCTAGACCCAGTGAATTCTGTTAATTATGCTTCTTTCCAAGGCCAACAGAACTAGTTACTAGGATATAAGGAGTGTGTATAGTTAACCAGCCTGAGAGACAAGGATATGGAACCCAGGTACTAAGCATGGGTCAAGGGCTTTTTGTGGCAGACACTGAGTTGATATTTATCAAATCCATTTTTTCTTCTCCCTGAAACATCTTTCAGTATTGTTTGCAATTAAATATGATCATGTTTTAGCTAATAGAATGTGAACAACAGTGATACGTGCTAATTTTAGACAAGCTCAATAACTTTCCATCCTTCCATGGCATACAATCTTTGTTTTCTTCTCTCTTCCTCTGGCGTAGTGGTAATAAGCATTTTGACCTGGGATGCCATAGTTTGAAGATAGAAGAATCACAAGATAAAGAAGTCCCAAATCTTCACTAAAAGGAGAGCCACCTGTCACTCAGATATCTGTTTTGGATTTTATATGAGTAAGAAATAAATATCTTTTGTATTATGTCATTGAGATACTGGTGTCTATCTGCCGTAGCAAGTAGCATTACCCTAACTGATTCCTATACACATGAAGAAAGGATCACGGAAATGAGAGCTGGAAAGGGCCTTAGAAATTATCAAATCCTGATTGCTAAAATTTTGTTAAGGATTTTTGCATCTATGTTCATCGGCGATATTGGCCTGTAGTTTTCTTTTTTTGTGGCATCATTTCACGCCAGTCAGAATGGCTGTGATCCAAAAGTCTACAAGCAATAAATGCTGGAGAGGGTGTGGACAAAAGGGAACCCTCTTACACTGTTGGTGGGAATGCAAACTAGTACAGCCACTATGGAGAACAGTGTGGAGATTCCTTAAAAAACTGGGAATAGAACTGCCTTATGATCCAGCAATCCCATTGCTTGGTCATACACATGGAGGAAACCAGAACTGAAAGAGACACGTGTACCCCAATGTTCATGGCAGCACTGTTTATAATAGCCAGGACATGGAGGCAACCTAGATGTCCATCATCAGATGAATGGATAAGAAAGCTGTGGTACATATACACAATAGAGTATTACTCAGCCATTAAAAAGAATGCATTTGAGTCAGTTCTAATGAGGTGGATGAAACTGGAGCCTATTATACAGAGTGAAGTAAGCCAGAAAGAAAAACACCAATACAGTATACAAATGCATATACATGGAATTTAGAAAGATGGTAACAATAACCTTGTATACGAGACAGCAAAAGAGACACTGATGTATAGAACAGTCTTTTGGATTCTGTGGGAGAGGGAGAGGGTGAAATGATTTGGGAGAATGGCATTGAAACATGTATAATATCATATATGAAACGAGTCACCAGTCCAGGTTCGATGCACGATACTGGATGCTTGGGGCTGGTGCACTGGGACGACCCAGAGGGATGGTAGGGGGAGGGAGGTGGGAGGAGGGTTCAGGATGGGGAACACATGTATACCTGTGGCGGACTCATTTTGATATATGGCAAAACCAATACAATATTGTAAAGTTACAAAATTAAATTAAATTAAATTTTAAAAAAATTATCAAATCCAACTTTCTCAATATTCAGAAGGGGCCCAAAGAGGTAAAATATTTCCCCAAGACTAATGATCTAGTACTAGAGCCCATGTGTTATTTATTAGTCAGGGTGAGCTGAAACTGCACTAGACAAAAAAGAGTAATGTATTGGCTCACATAACTGGAAAATTCATGGGTAGGGCTTCATACAGAGGCTGAGACAACATCACTGGGATTTGGCTTTGCCCTGTGCCTCAGCCATTCCTTCCACTGGGTGGGCTGTTCTCAGGAACGCTCTCTACTTCTGAGAGAAAAATGTCTGCTGACAGCTCAAAGATACAGCCACAGCAGAATGAGCATTTTTCTTCAATGCACTTTAACAAAAATCCTGGAATAATTGCTTCTGATTGACCTGGCTTTGTTGTATGCCCATCTCTGAACCACATGCTGCATCAACCACCTTAGATGACTTGCTAGGTGGCATCAACCCACTCAGAATATCTAGAAAAGCCAGAGGTCAGGGTTCTTACTTAATTTACTTAACTTAGATGCACCATCTCTTCCTCACAAGAGCACTGACCATGAATTCATTCATTGCACATTTGCAATGTGCCAAGCTCTGTGCAGGATGCTATAATGGATAAAAAATAAACAAGACACAGGTCCTTCACTCAAAGAACTATCAATCCTGTGTGTTTGATAAAATGTGTACACAAATAAATACCTGGCTACAAAGCAACCATATGAGCTAGCTGACTATCAGTCATAATTAGGATAGGCTTAGAGTTTATAATGGGAATTTGCTACCATGGGACAACATGTTTGTTAAAAACCACAGACTATCAGTCATACTAAAAAGAGGAGAAACCTTTCAACCAGGGAATTAAAGCAAAGCCAACTGAAACACAGTTGGGGAAAATAGAATAAAGCTGGTTTTCCCTTGTAATTGCAAGTTCCAACTTTACTAAAACAGAAGCCCAACTTATCAAAAGTGGATTGAACAAGATAGAAATGTATTTTTCTCTCATAGAATATGATAATAAAGCAGCCTCAAAGTATGAAAAGTCTGTTTCTTCTATCTCCATCCTTCCTGTTGTTCTCTCCTTGTGGTGGAAGATGGATTACCAACACATCTCAGTCAGCTTTCAGCAAGCAGAAAGGGGGAAAGGATCAAAGGAAAGACTTGTTTTTTGCTTCTAAAGGTGCAACCCAGAAGTTGCAAACATTACTTCTGCTCATATTCTATTGACCACAGGGAAGACAGGTGAAGAGCTTTTGTAGCAGAGAGTTTTAATAAAAGACAAAGAGAATGCACACCAAAGGACTACTAGCAAGCATGCTGCAGAGTAGAAACAATGATTTAAGCTATTCATGAATGATGAAGGAGAACCTGTAGGCATTATTTAGTCAACTGCTATTATAGGAAACCAAGGTTCAGAGAGGTTGAATGATTTACCTAAGGTTGCACAGCAGATTATTGAGGGAGCTAGGACACAAATTGGTGTCAGTTGACTTCAGATGGTAAACTGTTACTGTCACCCTGTTCTGCCTTTAAAGTGTTCTGTTACATAAAGTTGTAAAAAAGGAAAGTAATAGTACAAGACGTCAGTGAGAAATTTTATAAGAAATGTCAAAAGGCAGAAATACTGATTTTTTTTCCATGTATAGTTGATACAGCTTATATAGATTTTAAAATATTTGGTTGTATTATTTAAGACAAACTAATATGTAGTCATAAAAATGATAGTACCACAAAAGTGGTAAAAATGAAAATCTTCCCAGGCATGACCACTGTTAACAATTTGTGCAGATTTTCTTAGGTAGATTTTCAAAGGGTCTTGAATTTATTCCCACAGTGATGGGACTCCCAGCATATATATATATATATATATATATATATATATATATTTTTAGTAGAACCAAAAGGAAAAGAAAGGTAAGTAAATCAGCAGAACCATTGCCAGTCACTGCAACTGGCAGTGATTCTTTCATTAGAAAACTTTGGAGGGACCTGGGGTCAGGCTGCAGAGAATTAAAGGGCCAGTATAAGGTAAGAGGTGAACACACTTGTACTTGTCATCATGCCGACACCAGAACTGTTTGCTTGGCACCACTTCCTCCCCCAGTCTCCATAACCCAGCTCCCCCCACCCAGGCTGATATTATCCCTAAGGACACTCCCTTATTTTCACCCCAAAGACTAGCTTCCACAACCATGTTTACATGGTGGAAAATATTAAATGTGGGGGCAAGGGGAGAGGAAAAGCAGGAGTTTTTTGTGTGATTTTCTGACCATTCAGAAGTGACAGCCCAGAACTGTATTCCCAGTTCATTCTATCTGTACAAAAGGCTGGTTTTTTTTCAGTTGCTAAGTTGTGTTCCCATGACCTGCAGCAAGCCAGGCTTCCCTGTGCTTCACTCTCTCCTGAAGTTTGCTCAAACTCGTATTCTTGCCTGGAGAATTCCATGGAGAGAGGAGACTGGCAGGTTACAGTGACGGGGTCATAAAGAGTCGGACACAACTGAGTGACTCACACACACACACACACACACACACACGTCCATTGAGTCAATGATGCCATCCAACCATCTCATCCCCTTCTTCTGCCCTCAGTCCTTCCCAGTATCAGGGTCTTTTCCAATGAGTCAGCTCTTCGCATCAGGGGGCCAAAGTATTGGAGCTTCAGCTTCAGCATCAGTCCTTCCAATGCACATTCAGATCCAAGAGATAGTGTGTGCTGAAAGGCAGAAGAGCTGAGTTCAAGTCCTTGTGCCACTATTCACTATACATGTGCCTTGGGACAAGTCACTTAGTTCTCTGAGCCTAAATTTCTTCATGGTGACCAGGGACAATTAACTTTATCAGGTTGAGCAAATTAGTGAAATGCTGTGTATGAACACTGTTGTAACTGTTAAGTCTTTGTGGAAGAGAAGTTTAAGGCCCTGATGTCAACGGGCTACACTTTCTAGATTAAAGTAATTTTAGATATTAAAAAGACTAAATATATTCATATATCATTGAAATTTGTGTTGGAAAGCCCACAAGTTCTGATTTATAAAAAGATTTTGAGAAATAGGACATAACAACAAAAATATTAGAATAAAATCTAATATTCATAATTCTTAGGGACTTAGCAAGGCCTAGGTTATACGTTTGAAGTGCCCTGAATATCTTTAGGATTAATAAGGCCATAATTCTATAACATTATTTTTGATCTCAGAACGAAATCAGAGGCGCTAGTCCTTTTATTTTCTGTTTGTGTGTGTGTGTGTGTGACTTCTATTATTACATCTGTTTTTAGTTCTAAACTTCATATGAAGATTTTCTGGGCCATGACTATGTTGGCAAACAGTGAAACGGATTGAGGAAGTTCAACAGGTAGGACTGATAGCCAGCTGTGCTGTGCAGTGCTGTGCTTAGTAGCTCAGTCGTGTCCAACTCTTTGTGATCCCATGGACTGTAGCCTGCAAGGCCCCTCTGTCCATGAGATTTTCCAGGTAAGAATACTGGAGTGGGTTGCCGTGCCCTCCTCCAGGGGATCTTCCCAACCCAGGGATCGAACCCAAGTCTCCTGCATTGCAGGTGGATTCTTTACCATCTGAGCTACCTGGGAAGCCCAAGAATACCAGAGTAGGTAGCTAATCCCTTCTTCAGGGGATCTTCCTGACCCAGGAATTGAACCAGGGTTTCTTGCATTGCAGGCAGATTCTTTACCAAATAGCCAAATAGCAACCACACTGTAGTATTCTTGCCTAGAAAATACTATGGACAGAGGAACCTGGCAGTCTATAGTCCATGGGGTTGCAAAAGAGTTGGACACAACTTAGCGACTAAACCACCAGCAGCAGGTACTATTAATTTCATCTTCCCTGGTGGCTCAGTGGTAAAGAATCTGCCTGCCAATGCAGAAGACAAGGAGACATGGGTTCGATCCCCTGGAGAAGGAAATGGCAACCCATTCTAGTATTCTTGCCTGGAAAATCCCATGGACAGAGGAGCCTGGTGGGCTACAATCCATGGGTTACAAAAGAGTCAAACACAACTTGGAGACCAGACAACAATCATTAATTCAGCCTAAACGTGGTCGTTTAAGGCTGGCCTCTCTTCTGATTGATTAGTACCTGTACCAGTGCTCACAGGGACCTTTGCATTAAAAAAGTAATGTCCGTTCCAAGACTGACTTATTCTTGAGGAAAGTAGAATAAACTTAAAAACATCTTCATTTTGTTTGGCAAAAAGTTTTAAATCAAAAGCAGATATGTTTTTCAGTTCCCCAAACAAATGTCATTTACAAGTTGACTAAATTGTGCAGACCTGCTCTTGAGTTTTGGTGCTGTTTTAAACATAGTTTGGGGTCGCTTATGAAATAAACAAATGAATCAACCTCCTCCACTGCTCCCTTTCCTGCAAAGAAGCCCAGCAAACAAAGCCAGTGGCTTTGTCAGGAAAGAACTTATCCTTTTTGCTCACCAACATATCAGCATGCATGTCTTTCATCCCAAGATCCATTTTCAACCAAGAATACAAGCAGATACATACTACTGATACTCACTATTCCCCTGAAGATTTTCCTGAATTTACATTTTCCTCTTAAATTTAAAAAGCTCTAAACAGAGATTGTGTATGTATATATATATATATACACACACATACATATACACATATACATAACTCAACCCCAAAATGTTTTGAAGACAGCAATTTGTGAGTTGCTACATGTTTTCTTTCTTTCTTTTATTTTTGAAATGTTTTAAGCTAGTGACTAATAAAACTAAGATTTTCTAGCTTTTCAGCCAAAGATTAGAAACCATTTCCTGATCTCTGGTAATTTTGCTTCTACTTATAGGACACAAAGAAAAGACAGCATGGGAAAATCAGTTAATTCAAAATTACTTCTCTGACAGCTGTACTTATCGAAATCAGATATAGAGACATATAGAAACAAAATTATGAGGAAAAACAAGAAATTCCAAGAATCCAATCATTTCTATTATAACGGAATAAAAATAATTATTGAAGCCACTATATCTTCCAATTCTAAGCATAGCTTATATAAATGAACAATAAAGTTTAAATTACTCCAAACTATCAGGTTATTCTTTTATTGATACTTTTCTACAACACACTGAAATAGTCACTTGCTATATTTTAGATTTGACATTGTCGGTGATCAACTTTTTTTTTTCTTTAAAAATTTTTTGACTCTCACATATACTACCAAAATTGGTATTATTATTTAAATTAGAAAAATGAACAAAATAGTCAATTTTTATCATTAAAATGCTCTTTTAAGATGTCCCAAAATGTTGATTCCATGCTTTTCAAAGTTTCAAAGAAATGTGAAATGTAGGAATTAATAATTGTTAACTTTGCTGTTGTCCTCTACTGTTCAACTAATCTTAGAATTTGATGGAATCTTTGTTGGCAAGATACCACAATTCTGAAGTCAGTGTACTTTCATAAATTGAATACTTCTCTTATGTAGTAAGTCTCTGGGAGGTAGCAAGAGCCAAATTATTCAACCTAGAAAGGGCCTGGATCACCTCTGTTACTGCTGCTAAGTCACTCCAGTCGTGTCCAACTCTGTGTGACCCCATAGACAGCAGCCCACCAGGCTCCCCCGTCCCTGAGATTCTCCAGGCAAGAACACTGGAGTGGGTTGCCATTTCCTTCTCCAATGCATGAAAGTGAAAAGTGAAAGTGAAGTCGTTCAGTCGTGTCCAACTCCTAGTGACCCCATGGACTGCAGCCTACCAGGCTCCTCCATCCATAGGACTTTCCAGGCAAGAGTACTGGAGTGGGGTGCCATTGCCTTCTCCAAGATCACCTCTAGTAGAAGCTAAAGTTCATGATTTTGTTTAACATTTTCTTATGCTTAATTTATCAACTTTAGTTCCAGAGTCAAGTATCTGATTCTGACCAGGAAATGAAATAAGACTTAAGCACATTTGGCTTAAACAGTAATATAACTATTAATATAATCTATTATTTTTGATGTTTAGCAACCAGATCATTTCTAAAAATGATTAACTAATGACTAACATTAATCAGAGGAACTTTAGCAGTCAATGAGAATTCCTCAAAGGGAAATATCATGACAATCTTCCTCAACTTAATTTATGAAATCAATTAATGAACCCGAAATCAAAATTTGCCTCCATGGTAAAGATGAGTGGGTTATTTTGAACTCTGAATATTAGTAGTCAATCTACAGCCACATTAGACAAGGAGCAGGTAAGACATGTTAGCTTTCAGTAATTTAATTTGTTCCCATAATTAAAATGTTTGTTTCAAAAAAGTATCCCTTCTAATATTTCAATGTCTTATGGGGAAAAGAGCTTCTATTGACTATCTCATAAACATAAAATTTTAAATGTAAAATTTTTATGATAATTTTCACAAGAATTGAGATTAGAAGTTATTAGGAGTTATTACTTTTAACAGTAAAGATATTAAGTATGGCTGCAAGTAAATCATTTTTGTGTGTGTATGTGTTACATTTACTAGAAATTAATACCATCTATGAAAAGCAGAATAATCTGATATATGATAATATAGTCCTGTGTCAGAATCTTGGAGTCAAATCTTGCCTCTGCCAATTACTAGTTGTAAAACTTTTAACGTAATATAACCCACATGAGACTCAGTTTTCTCATCTGTAAAATGGGAATATCTAATTGGAATGTTATAAAGTCATGTCCAACTCTTTGCAGCTTCATGGATGGTAGCCACCAAGCTTCTCTGTCCACAGGATTCTCCAGGCAAGAACACTGGAGTGGGTTGCCATTTCCTTCTCTAGAGAATCTTTTCAACCCAGGAATTGAACCTGGATCTCCTGCATTGCAGGCAGATTCTTAATCATCATGATTATATAAAATGCAAAACTACAGTTTCTAATCCGAAACCCTAAGACTTAATGTGTTTCAGAGTTTAGATCGTATGTTGACAAAGGAAGTATGGTGAACATATTGTATATTATCCAATACACCCCCTAGAGTCGGGGGTAGCACTCCAAAATTAAATGTATTAATTAGCTACTGCTTCAATAATTCCTCATAACAAAACAGTCCCAAATTCAATGGCTTATAAAAACAATTCTATGAACATAAATATTTTTTATTTACAGGTCTGTGGGTCAGCTGGCATGACCACTTCCTGCTGTGGGTCACCTAAGCTCAGCTAGAAGTGGCTGTGAAGTGAAAGTGCTCAGTTGTATCCGACTCTTTGCCACCCCATGGGCTATACAATCCACGGAATTCTCTATAAAGCTTACTATATTAGGCACTATTAAACTTCACATATACAGCTAATTCAATCCTCATAACCACTCTGTGAGGTAGACACTATTATTATGCTCAGTTTGATATCCCTAGATAAAGAAACTGGAGCATAGACACTCTAAAATGTTAACAAAGTTCACATACCTAGGAAGCTGCAGAATTGGGACTCAAATCCAGGTGGGGAGGCACTCCTTTCTCTTAACCTTGTCCTAACCTCTTTGTAAATACAAAGAAGCCAAGTCTTTTGTGGAGAAGGCAATGGCAACCCACTCCAGTACTCTTGCCTGGAAAATCCCATGGATGGAGGAGCCCGGTAGGCTGCAGTCCATGGGGTCGCTAGGAGTCAGACACGACTGAGCGACTTCACTTTCACTTTTCACTTTCATGCATTGGAGGAGGAAATGGCAACCCACTCTAGTGTTCTTGCCTGGACAATCCCAGGGATGGGGGGTGGGGGGTGGGGCGGGCCTGGTGGGCTGCCATCTATGGGGTCGCACAGAGTCTGACACAACTGAAGTGTCTTAGCAGCAGAAGCAGCAAGTCTTTTGACAATGGACCAAGAATCCAAGTTCCTGTTTGCACATGAATCTAGGATGTCTCTAGCTATTTTTTAAGATTTGGGAGATCTGGTCATTAACCTGGGTTTCCCTGGTGGCTCAAGACAGTAAAGAATCCGCCTGCAGTGTGGGAGACTTGGGTTTGATCTCTGGGTTGGAAAGATCTCCTGGAGGAGGGCATGGCAACCCACTTCAATATTGCTGCCTGGAGAATCCCCATGGACAGAGGTACCTGGCAAGCTACAGTTCATGGGGTCGCAAAGAGTCTGACACGACTGAGTGACTAAACACAACACACAGCACAGTCATTAATTTACTTTTTGTCAACACCGTTTATCTGTGAGCTCCTGAAAGTCAGGAGGGCCGTGTGCTGATCCATTATATTCCCAGTGTCTGGCATAATGCCCAGGATATCATAGGCACCAAATATGTATTTGTTGAACAAAATGAATGACCAAATGAGTAAGCTATACGTAATTAAGGCATTTTAAACATGGACCTTTAAGGAAATGCTGCTGCTGCTGCTAAATCACTTCAATTGTGTCCGACTCTGCGACTCCGGAGACGGCAGCCCACCAGGCTCCCCCGTTCCTGGGATTCTCCAGGCAGGAACACTGGAGTGGTTTGCCATTTCCTTCTCCAATGCATGAAAGTGAAGTCGCTCAGTCGTGTCTGACTCCTAGTGACCCCATGGACTGCAGCCTACCAGGCTCCTCCGTCCATGGGATTTTCCAGGCAAGAGTACTGGAGTGGGTTGTCTCTCCAAAGGAAATAGTTTGTACATTATTTCCTTCAAGTCATGTAGTATTTCCTGTCTTGTTCTTTTACTCTACAGTTCCTACTGCTGAGACTAAGGGCTGAAGTAAGGATGGCCTCCCCTCTGCTTAAGTCAAGCAAACACTACTGCTGGTATGTGATTCCTAATGTTCTCCATTGTGCCTTGGCTGTTTCAGATTTCATTTACTTCTTTTGTTGCCCTTACAGGACCTAACAAAAGTTTCAGACCCATAAGAGGCCCATAAAATAATGCTTATTCAATTGGATTATAATATCAGTGAAGGCTATAGATGATGCCAGCCAATTGTGAGAAAGCTTGGAGGGTTAAGCCCCAAGGAGGTTCCTGCCATTCAGCTACAGTATTTTATCCATTCCTACACTAATAGCTTTGCTTAAAGAACGTCTGAAGAATTTTAAAGTGGGTTAATTAAATGTCACATTTTCCATTTATTTACTAATTCATACTACCATATTTTTAACCTGAGTGAGATAGTTACTTAGACTTCAGTAATATTCTCCAAAAATAAAGAAAACAAATGTTGGCAATAAGGTTATATTAACATTTAACGTCAACTAATAATTAGTGGCTATAACATTTTTGTATTCCCTTAGTTATCTGAGAATCATGTTTCTAAGGAGATTTTAAGTAGAGCTGTAGACTTGTGTTTAGAGTGGAATATTGCCCAATAACAGTGCTATCTACCATATATTTATCCCTAACCATTTTCCCCTAGATTGTAATTAAAAGAGAGGGTTATTACAACAGCATGGTTATTACTCATTTCATGTTACAGTAGATTGGTTGATGTCTTCTGGAAAAATGAAGAACTCAACTTTAAGCTGAGGGATTTTTCTAAATACTCTGATGCAATTCTTGAGTGCACGAAATTATGATTTCTCAAGTTTTGAAAGAAGAAAAAAATCCAAAGATTTATAAAAGAAAAACAACAGAAAACAATACTGCTGAACTATTAACAATTGAACCAGACAAAAGATTCAAAATGAATTATATTTATTTTCAAAGCTAGACCATGAAGAAATGGCAAATCAAAAATAAGTAAGACAAGAGAAAGTTTTTATGCTCACAAAGGAGATTTCTTGCATTTTTCTTTATTCTTTACATACTGATGCATGGAAACAATAAAAAATTTCCATTGCTTTTTAAAATTAACTATTTTATTACAACAGTAATAATATAGGTTCAATATTTTAAATAGTAACAGAATAGGGAGGTATAAGGTAAAACAAAATTTCTCCACCTTCTATCCTTCCTACTCTATAATCCCATTTTTTTGGAGATAACTGTTGGTGACATTTTCTTCCTTTTACAGCCATCGAAAATTACTGTTTGTATTAGTTTCCTAGGGTTTGCCATAACACAATACCACAGACTGGGGAGCTTAAACAACAGAAATTTATTTTCTCACAGTTTGGAGGCCAGCATTACAAGATTAAGGTGTCTGAGGGTTGGTTTCTTCTGAGGTCTCTCTTCTCATGTTGTGCATGACCGTTTTCCCCCCTCTGTCTTCTTGTGTTCTTTCCTTTGTGCATCTGTTGGTGTCCTAATTTCCTCTTCTTACAAGCACACCAGTTGAATTAGACCACAGGCCATCCTAACAACCTCATCTTAACTTAGTCACCTCCTTAAAAGTCATATCTCCAAATACAGTCACATTCAGGGGCTCCAGGGGTTAGAGTTTCCACAAATGAATTTTGGGGAAACACAACTCAGCCCGTTTACACTATTAAAAGCAATAATGCAACAAAATTGTGAAATGCCTGGTGAAATGCCTGCTTTCTAATCATTTACACTATCAGCAGTACATTCAGTTCAATTCAGTTCAGTTGCTCAGTCGTGTCCGACTCTTTGCAACCCCATGAATCGCAGTACACCAGGCCTCTCTGTCCATCACCAACTCCCGGAGTTCACTCAGACTCACGTCCATCGGGTCCGTAATGCTATCCAGCCATCTCATCCTCTGTCGTCCCCTTCTCCTCCTGCCCCCAATCCCTCCCAGCATCAGAGTCTTTTCCAATGAGTCAACTCTTCACATGAGATGGCCAAAGTACTGGAGTTTCAGCTTAAGCATCATTCCTTCCAAAGAAATCCCAGGGCTTATCTCTTTCACAATGGACAGCAGTACACAGTAGTACCTATTTCCCTTCAGCCTTGAACTTATCTAAACTTTTAGTTTTTAATTGAATAGGAAAAAATGACTATTTCTGTTTTAATTTGTATACTAAAATATATGAATATGGCTGGGTATCTTTTCATGTGCCTGTCTTCTGTTAAGATTTTCCCCCCATGGTCTCCCTTGCCCATTCATTCTATTGGTTATTTATCTTTTGTTTACTTGTGGTAATTTCTTGTATATTAAGGATACTTTGTCATATGTATAAAAAATATTTTTTCAATCTGTGTCTTGTCTTTCTTTTTGTCCTTTTTATTGGATCGTTTTAAAATTGATAAAAATTTAATATGTTAAGATAAAAATTGGGGTATTAAATGTTTTTGAGTAGCTTGAAAAGTTTGAAAAGAACTTTAGAAAAGCCTTTCCCATTAATTCATAAAAAAATTATTTATGAATTAATATTATCTCAAGTTGTCTTCTAAGTATTTGATCCCTGGGTCAGGGATATCCCCTGGAGGAGGAGCCTGGAAAACCCTTCCGTGGACAGAGGAGCCTGGTGGGCTAAGTCCATGGGGTCACAAAGAGCTGAACATGACTGAGCACGTGCATGCATAATTAGCTACATAGCCAATACCGCAACTCAGTGGGAACAAATGGTGCTGGATCAACCGGATAAACATACAGGAAAACTAGTTTGAGATGAATCATAATCTTTTACATGAAGATAAAGCAATCACACTTCTAGAAGAAAACACAGGAGAATATCTTCATGACTTTGGAGTTAGATAAGATTTCTTAAAATGGAACATCAAGACAACCTGTAAAAGGAAGATTGAAACATTGAACTTAATTAACACTAAGAATGTCTATTCATGAAAAGACACCATTTAAAAGGAAAAACCATAGGCCAAGAGAAGATACTTGTAATACAAATTCTGAAAAAGGGTCTGTATCCAGAATATACAAAAAAAAAAAAAATTAAGAAAAAAGTCAACCAATTAAAAAGTGGAAAGAAGACTTAAACAACAATTGACAAAAGACGATATCGAATGACCAAAAGTCAACAGCATTAGTCATCAGGGAAATACAAATTAAAACTTCAATGATATACATCCCATCAAAATGACTAAAATTAGAGACGGATAATGCTAAGCGTTGATCAAGATGTTCAACAACTGGAACTTACTTTATTAGTGTGAGTATGTGTTGGCATACCTTCTTTGGAAAGTTATTCTATAGCATTTATTAACATCTGTTGCTGCTGCTAAGTTGCTTCAGTTGCGTCCAACTCTGTGTGACCCCATAGATGGCAGCATTAAATACACCCACATATCTATAGCCTAGCAATTCCACATTTGCTATATACTTTACAGAAAGGATTATGTCCACCAAAAGACATATACAAGAATGCTTGCAGCAGCTTTAAGCAACTCAAATATTATATAAATTATAATATATTTACACAATAAAATGAAATAAAATACTGCTACATGAAATAATATGGATTAATCTGAAACACATCATTTTGAGGGAAAAAATAACAGTTAAATGATAACAAGCATGTAAATATTATGGAGTTCTGAAACAAGAAAAAATATATCAATAATGATAAAGATGAAAAGCTATTAGCACTGGAGAATGACTAGACAAAAGTACAGAAGAGCCTTCTGAGATCAAGGGAATGTTCTATATCTTTTTTTTGTTTTGTTTTGTTCTATATCTTGATCTAGGCTGTATCTTATATATGTATTTCCTATGGTTGAATTGTGTCCCCCTCCAAATTCGTATGTTAAAGTCCCACCCTCACCCCAGTATCTAAGAATGCAACTTTATTTGGAGATAAGGTCTTTAAAGAAATGATTAAATTAAGACACCATTTGGGAACAGCCCTAATCTAGTATTGAAAGTAAAAGTTAAAGTGAAGTCGCTCAGTCGTGTCCAACTCTTTGCGACCCCGTGGACTGTAGCCTACCAGGCTCCTCCGTCCATGGGATTCCCTAGGCAAGAGTACTGGAGGGGGTTGCCATTTCCTTCTCCAGGGAATCGAACCCAGGTCTCCCGCACTGGAGGCAGACACTTTAACCTCTGAGCCACTAGGGAAGCCACTTCCGTAATAGCTCAGTTGGTCAAGAATCTGCCTGCAATGAAGGAGACCCCAGTTCAATTCCTGGGTTGGGAAGATCCCCTGGAAAGGGGATAGGCTACCCACTCCAGTATTCTTGGGCTTCTCTTGTGGCTCAGCTGGTAAAGAATCCGCCCGCAATGCGGGAGACCTGGGTTCGATCCCTGGGTTGGGAAGATCTCCGGGAGAAGAGAAAGGCTACCCACTCCAGTATTCTGGCCTGGAGAATTCCATGGACCGTCCATGGACTTATAAAGAGTTGGACATGACTGAGTGACTTTCACTCACTCACTAATCCAGTATGACTGAGAAAAAGAGGAGGGGACCTCAGGGATATACAAGGCCACAGAGCAAAGATCATGTGAAAAGACAGAGAGTGGGCATCTCTCTTACTGTCAGAAGAGAAGCCTCAGAGGAATGTAACTCTGACAGTACTTTAATGTTGTACTTAAAGCCTCCAAAACCGTGAAAAAATTAATTTCTGTTACTTAAGTCACCCAGTCTATGGTATTTTGTTATGGTGTGTCTAGCGAACAAATACAGTATTCATTTGTAGACATTATCAATGTGTACACCTATGATTTATGTAATTTACTCTAAGTTATACCTATATACATCAACTTGGAATGTGAAGTCAAATGGGCCTTAGAAAGCATCACTACGAACAAAGCTAGTGGAGGTGATGGAATTCCAGTGGAACTATTCCAAGTCCTGAAAGATGATGCTATGAAAGTGCTGCACTCAATATGCCAGCAAATTTGGAAAACTCAGCAGTGGCCACAGGACTGGAAAAGGTCAGTTTTCATTCCAATCCCAAAGAAAGGCAATGCCAAGGAGTGCTCAAACTACCGAACAATTGCACTCATCTCAGTATTCTTGCCTGGAGAATCCCAGGGATGGGGGAGCCTGGTGAGCTTCCGTCTATGGGGTCGCACAGAGTCGGACACGACTGAAGCGACTTAGCAGCACATGCTAGTAAAGTAATGCTCAAAATTCTCCAAGCCAGGCTTCAGCAATATGTGAACCGTGAACTTCCTGATGTTCAAGCTGGTTTTAGAAAAGGCAGAGGAACCAGAGATCAAATTGCCAACATCCGCTGGATCATGGAAAAAGCAAGAGAATTCCAGAAAAACATCTATTTCTGCTTTATTGACTATGCCAAAGCCTTTGACTGTGTGGATCACAATAAACTATGGAAAATTCTGAAAGAGATGGGAATACCAGACCACCTGATCTGCCTCTTAAGAAATCTGTATGCAGGTCAGGAAGCAACAGTTAGAACTGGTCATGGAACAACAGACTGGTTCCAAATAGGAAAAGGAGTACGTCAAGGCTGCATATTGTCACCATGTTTATTTAACTTATATGCAGAGTACATCATGAGAAATGCTGGACTGGAAGAAACAGAAGTTGGAATCAAGATTGCTGGGAGAAATATCAATAACCTCAGATATGCAGATGACACCACTCTTATGGCAGAAAGTGAAGAGGGGCTAAAAAGCCTCTTGATGAAAGTGAAAGAGGAGAGTGAAAGGGTTGGCTTAAAGCTCAACATTCAGAAAACGAAGATCATGGCATCTGGTCCCATCACTTCATGGGAAATAGATGGGGAAACAGTGGAAACAGTGTCAGACTTTGTTTTTCTGGGCTCCAAAATCACTGCAGATGGTGACTGCAGCCATGAAATTAAAAGACGCTTACTCCTTGGAAGGAAAGTTATGACCAACCTAGATAGCATATTCAAAAGCAGAGACATTACTTTACCAACAAAGGTTCGCTTAGTCAAGGCTATGGTCTTTCCTGTGGTCATGTATGGATGTGAGAGCTGGACTGTGAGGAAGGCTGAACGCCGAAGAATTGATGCTTTTGAACTGTGGTGTTGGAGAAGACTCTTGAGAGTCCCTTGGACTGCAAGAAGATCCAACCAGTCCATTCTAAAGGAGATCAATCCTGGAATTTCTTTGGAAGGAATGATGCTAAAGCTGAAACTCCAGTATTTTGGCCACCTCATGCGAAGAGTTGACTCATTGGAGAAGACTCTGATGCTGGGAGGGATTGAGGGCAGGAGGAGAAGGGGACGACAGAGGATGAGATGGCTGGATGGCATCACTGACTCGATGGATGCGAGTCTGAGTGACCTCCGGGAGCTGGTGATGGACAGGGAGGCCTGGCGTGCTGCAGTTCTTGGGGTCGCAAAGAGTCGGACACGACTGAGCGACTGATCTGATCTGATCTGATCTGAAAAGCAAAAACAAAGTTTCCTTATGGCAGACAGCCTGAGTTATCCCAAAAACATCAGTCCTACCCGTTATCACAAATCTGTACCATAATGTATCCGGCATTTCCTGCAGAGCTTGTCACTGTATCCAGTTGTCTTTAGCTCCACTTTAGCCTTTTCAGCTATAACATTTTGCTCTACTTTTCCATGACAAGGGGAGAAATGGGGACAGAGTGTGGAATTAGCATGATCTTGTTATTCTGGACACTTCAATGAGCTACAGAAAATTAGAATTTCATTTCTAGGTCCACCAATAACTTTTTTGAGCAACCGTGAATTTCTGCCTTCCCTACCTTGTACTTCTGCTTTCCTGTATGGCAAATGGTGATAATTATAATTGGTCAGACCTCCAAGGTTGTGAAGATTACTAAGATATTATCTTAAAATTGTACAGAATTGGTGCTATACAAACACAGAAGTGTTATTATTCCCAGCCCAATAATAAACATGGCTTCAAATGATAGCTTTTAAAGATCTATAATCATAATGAGAGCATCACTCCTCCACCCTTGTTGCATTTCTATTTCCCATGGTTATAGTCACTAGAATCTGTTTTTTTAACCTCTCTATAATTCTACCTGTTACACTTCATTGTACTTGTTGCCTTTTATGTCTCTTTCACTTTCTAGATATTTTTTATTTTCTGAAGAGAAGAAACATTCTCTGGAGGATTCAGTGTCTATCATACAGTAGGTATTCAATAAATGTTTGCTTAACATCTAGGTAGATGGCTGAATGAATAAAAAGGACCCTAACTTTTCATGCATTGGAGAAGGAAATGGCAACCCACTCCAGTGTTCTTGCCTGGAGAATCCCAGGGATGGGGGAGCCTGATGGGCTGCCGTCTATGGGGTCGCACAGAGTTGGACACAACTGAAGCGACTTAGCAGCAGCAGCAGCAACTCTCATATTGGAAAGTTATCTAAAAGTTTGTGTTAAGTTATCTGAAAGAGAGAGAAAATTCCAAGGAATTCTGAAACAAGCCTTTTAAAGAGTACAAGCTACTCTTTTGAACTGAGTATTTCATTTCCAAGGTTTCCAGTTTGAATTTTGATCCAGTTTTCTTTAAGTTTATCTATACAGGAAATCAAGGAGATAAATGGCACCAACAGCACCTACCTCACAGAAGGCATTGTAAGGACTGAATGAAGTAATGCATGGAATGTATTCAGAACAGTGGTTTGTACACAGAAAACTTTAGGGTTTCCTACTATCACTGCTACTTGAATCAAAGGCAGAAAACAGCAACTGTCAAGAGCAAGGACTTTGGTGCTACACTGATTGGGTTCGCAGCCCAGCTCCATGGTTTATTAACTGTGTGATCTTGAGTAAATTGGTAATCCTCTCTAAATTAGTTTCCTTACTGTCTAAAATAAAATAAGAGCTTGTATCTCAAATGGTTATTGTGAGGATAAACTGTTCTAATTGACATGTATAAAAGTACACTTAGAACACTTAATACTCACTACAACTATTTGAGATATATACTAATATTTTTATACACTATTAGTTCTGTGTTATATATTTATACATCATATCTATCTAGCTCTATGTACCTATTTAACTTCAAACAAGGTCTGTCACACATTAAGTATGATTGGTGTTATTATGATGATGCATTATTTATGATGCCTGGCAGGTAATATTGTTAGTATCTATTGACTACATATATAAATGAGAAATCTAGGACAATTTCTAGGTTTCTATTTGGGTCTCTGGATAGCGAGCACTTTGAAGCAGGTAATACAACAGGAGAGATACCATTATAGCTTGGTGACATCACCTTAGGGGTCAACTAGTCTATCCCAGTGATTATGTCACAAAAAGAGGGATATAAGCTAGATTGCAGATTATACACAGTAAGGTACAAAGAAGTGCCTTGGTTAGCCTGGGAACAGAAGGTAGTACAAAGAAACTAGATCTTAGAGTATTCAGTGGAATTTTGCTAGACAAAGGTTTAAAAAGTAAGCTTTATTTGCAGGCAGCAGGAAGATACTGCAAAATTATATTCAGAAAGTGAGGAAAATAGATCTGTGTTTTATAATTATCATACTTGGAAACTGTGGCACACTGGATTATCTATAGTAAGAAACTAGAGATTGGACAATTGATCAGGAAGGTCCTCAACAGTCCCAAGTTGGAGAGATAATGAGGGTCTGGGTTTGCAGAGACATGGTGAGAATGGAGAGGTAAAGGTAGCCCATTATGAATAAGGGAGACAGAATCTGGCCTAGATAACTGATTGGATATGGAGGTAATAATTGCCTTGAGGGTTGCCTTGAGACATGTAACTTGGCTAACTGGTTGGTGGACCATTAAGTGAGATAGGGGAGACATCTTGTTGGTTTAGAGATGCATGGATTGTCAGGACAGAGACACCTAACAAGTGATGAGCTCTATGAGTCTATAGTTCAGTCAAGAGGTCAGGGCCAAAGATCCAGATTCGCTCACATAGTCTATGAGAAGAAATAAGGTAAAGGAAAGACTACTCAAGAATATCAACATTCAGGGAGTGAACGGAGGAAATGGAGTTGCCGAAAGCAAGTGAAGGGGATGTTAGAGATACAGGAGGAGAATTGAGAAAATAAAGTTATTAATATCAAAGCTGAGGTAGGGGGAATTTTTCCAAAAGGAGTGTTAAATTTCAGACACATCAAGTAGGATGAAGACCAAAGAAGTCACTGGTGATTTTTGTCAGAATAGAGTCAGTGGAGCACTGGGTCTGGAATCTAGATTGTCTGCAGTAAATCAAGGAAGAAACAGGAAATTAGGTTATAAAGCCAGTGAATATGAACTATTCTTTCCAGAAATGTGGTTCACAACCAAAAGAAAGAAGCCAGTGAAGATGATGGATTAAGCAGAATGCATGCTTAGAAGGATACTTTTTTAGAATTTGAGATTTGAGAATAGATTGAAGAAAGGCAGGCTGCTGCTGCTGCTGCTGCTGCTAAGTTACTTCAGTCATGTCCAACCCTATGCAACCCCATAGACGGCAGCCCACCAGGCTCCCCCATCCCTGGTATACTCCAGGCAAGAACACTCGAGTGGGTTGCCATTTCCTTCTCCAGAGCAGGAAAGTGAAAAGTGAAAGTGAAGTCGCTCAGTCGTGTCTGACTCTGTGACCCCATGGACTGTAGCCTACCAGGCTCCTCCATCCATGGGATTTTCCAGGCAAGAGTACTGGAGTGGATTGCCATTGCCTTCTCTGAAGAAAGGGATGAAAGAAGATTATTAAAGAAGCAAGTTGTAGAAGATGATGGAAGGTAATTAATAATAATAGCTAACAATTCCTGGGGGCTTTCACGGTGGTTCAGACAGTAAAGAAATTGCCTGCAATGCAGGAGACCCAGGCTCCATCCCTGGGTAAGGAAGATCCCCTGGAGGAGGGCATGGCAACCCACTCCAGTATTTTTGCCTAGAGAATCCCATGGACAGAGGAGCCTGGTGGGCTACAGTCCATAGGGTTACACAGAGTCAGACACGGCTGAAGTGACTTAGCACACACACACACAAAACAATTACTGATTGTATTCCATGTGCTAAGTACTCTATCTACTAAGTACTTTCCACAGACTAACTCATTTAATCCTTATTCTCACCCTAGATTCTTGCCTGGAGAATCCCGTGGACAGAGGAGCCTGGCAGACTACCGTTCATGGAGTTGCAAAGAGTCGACTTAGCGACTTAGCGGCTAAACCAACAAACACCACTCACCCTGGAGGCAGGGACTAAACAGAACATACATTTAACCCTTAGGCTGTGCTGTCCAGCTCTCTAAAATAGGTCTAAGAGCATAAGTAAAAGTGTATATGCATCAGTAAAGTAGTGTGCTTTGCCCAAGAGAGGTTCATTGCTTCTTTAGAAATCAGGCATTAGAAAATACAAATGCATTTGGAGATGAAGAGCATTTATACCTAGTGGCTCCTTCCCCCAACTTCCCCAGTAAATAGTACAACTGTTTCAAGAGGGAGGTGAAGAGCCAAAGATCAGGAAGAAAGATCTGGAAGAATCACTGCAGACGCTGGGGTTGTTGTTGTTTAGTCACTAAGTTGTGTCTGACTCTTTGCAACCCCATGGACTATAGTCTGCCAGGATCCTCTATCCATGGGATTTTCCAGGCAAGAATACTAGAGTGGGCAGCCATTTCCTTTTCCAGGGGATCTTCCTGATTCAGGGATCCAATCCATGTCTCCTACATTGACAGGTGGAGTCTTTACCTCTGGATCTTCTGAGTAAAACACAGTCCTGTTAACTTAAAAAAAAAGTGTGACCTTCTGGAGTAGATATGATAAGTCCCCAAATAACTACAATAGCAGGTAGCATATGTGAAGGAACGTAACAGACATAGCTATATAAGGGTTCATCCAAAGGAGATAATGTATCTGCTTATGAGGCAAGAGACATCAAACATCTCCAAGTATCTGTGATATCACAAAAATAGTTTCAACAAGCAGTACTAGAAGCTTAGTATCCCATTCTTTCCAATGGACAGTTCCACAGCTCAATAAAAGCAGGGTTGTTCAATGAGAGAGAGTTTTAAACAAGAATTACAGGATAAACTGGAGTTGGTGGGAGCAAGCACAGGGTGAGGAAGAGTCCCTGAACAGGGATGAATGGAAGACAGAGGTTGAGAACACTGAGCCTCAGTTTTCTAACTAAAAAATGTCAGCCCCCTCTTAGATTATTCTCCTTTTCTTTCTCTCCCTCTAGTTCCTCATTATTGAATATTTATCAAGTTCCTGATTCTTTGCCAAGGTCTTCATGCATTGAATGTATTCAGTCCTTTCCATAGCTTTTGTGAAGATGCCATCATCTCCATTTTCAGGTGATTTAACTGAGGCTCTAAGAGGTCAAGTTACTTGCCCAAGGAATTTCACTCAGATCCAACTGGTCTTTATCCTTGCTTCTCACACTGGCTCTAATAATTATACAAACAGCACCTGGCATATAGGAGATATCCCATAAATTAATAACAGTGATAATAATAGTAATAATAATTACTAATGAATATATATCCAACAACATGTGGTGCTTTGTGGATTTCCCAAGATGTTAAAGTGAATGGAATCCAGGGTTCCTTTGTGGGATTGGTAGAAAAGGAAAATTTTTACTTTTTCTTTTTTTTAAAAAAGCAAATTCATTGAACTTAAAATGTTTTAAGCAGTTTTAAATACTTTACACAAATTATCTCATTTTTATTCCCATTGTACAGATGAGGGTGATGAGTCACAAAACAATTACCCTAACTGGCCCATGCACACAATCCGTAATTGGCAAAGCAAGGATTCAGACCCCAGGTAATTTGGCTCCAGAGCCCATGCTCTTCACTGCTACACTGTATCTACTCTCCAGAAGTCTAATTAGGCAGACTGTGGAGGACTTTATACATCCAGCCAAGGAGAGCACACACCCTTTCCTTTCCCTTTCTCACATCAGAGGTGTCCTCAAGGCCTCTTACATCAGTGACTCTTTAGGAAATGGCTAAATAGAGACATTGCATCACCAAGACCCTTATACTTACCTGAGATTATAAGCTTTATGAGAGTAAGAGCATGTCTGTCCTTTTTGTATTTGTATTCCAGTGCTGGCCAGACACTTAGCAGATGGTAAATATATAATAAATCTTTATGAAATAAATGAAAAAAAATCATTGAATCATTCAGGCTTCAGAATATCAGATTTCTTAGAAAGGTTAGACACATATCAGAACTAGGAATTTTTACCCATAGAATGAAACAGTAAGATGAATAATATTTATAAAGCAACTTCAAATTTGAAGTCAAGACAACAAAAGATCAGGCAAAAATATTTTAGGACTCAATTTGCAGCTTAGCTAAGCCAACTCAATTTTGTGCATTGAATATTTTTTGCTAATGTGTACTCTACAAGGATGTCCTCAAAAGACTGTGAAATCATGCTTAACAATTACTTTTATGAGTCATCTGACTTGAAAATTGATCTTGAACTTGGAAAAGCCTTAGTAGCAGATCCAAGCAAGAAAGAATTGCAAAGATTAAGGCTTTATTGGATGGAGTCTGACCTAAGTGACAGTAAGGCGCTGAGGAAAAAACAGAATTGAGTGTATGAACAGTGCTAGCTAAAAGACACTGAAAGATTGCCTGAGAATTGGCAGGAGAAGGTGTTTCTGAATGACTGTCTCCTGATGGAAACATGGGAAAGAAGGACTCAGCCCAAAGACAACACAATTTCTACTCACTTCCACAGCCTTAGGGGGTTCTTTCTTTGGTGAGTTTAAAGGGTATGATTGACATAAAGGAGGTAAAAACTGAGGCTCTAAAGTCGGCTTTCTATTGTAAGTGGCATGAGGGCAAGGCCTGTGTTACACTCACTGCTTTCCCCCAGGGTCTAGATCAGCTCCTGGCATTCACAGGAGCTCAATGCATATTTGGTGATTGAATGAACAGTGTGTTGCATCTACTTTAGAATCTTAACTCACCACATTACTAGCTCTGTGACCAAGGGAATAGTCAAATTCTCTGAAATGGCTTTCCCTTTTTAAAAATGATAAAAAAAATAGTACCTACCTCATAAAGTTACCTGGAAAATCCCATGGACGGAGGAGCCTGGTAGGCTACAGTCCAAGGGGTCGCTAGGAGTTGGACATGAGTGAACGACTTCCCTTTCACTTTTCACTTTCATGCATTGGAGAAAGAAATGACAACCCACTCCAGTGTTCTTGCCTGGAGAATCCCAGGGACGAGGAAGCCTGGTGGGCTGCCGTGTATCAGGTCGCACAGAGTCGGACACGACTGAAGTGACTTAGTAGCAGCAGCATAAGGTTGTGGGGCGGATTAATGGTGACAACGTATGTAAAGCATTTAGTGGATTGTTTGGTATATAGGAATCAATTAAGGTAAGTTTTTGCTGTTGTTGTTGCTGTTATTATTAGAGTTGTTTGCTGTCGGCTGTTTGCTGCCACGTATCCGCATTTTGGAAATTACCTGCCGTCCCTCACTTCCAGTCATCCCAGTTTCCTTAAATTAGTGGGAAGTAATAGAAATATGAAGGTCCTTGAATACCTCCATGTATTTTATCCTCATACAACCTTTATTTTCCCACATTACACATAGACGCCCGAAGCTGTTTTTATTGTAGATTGTCTTTCATACTGAACTCCTTAGTGATGATTCTGAGCTAATTTACAATTAGCATGGGGTAAGGATTGGGCTTTGGTCCAAGTCAGGGCCTATACTCACCCCAGATGGTCTGGGGCTGACGTTAAGTCTGAGCCTCTCTTCTTGCCATTGGCCACCTGTGGAGGGCCTTTGACTTGAACCCCTCGATAGCCAGGGACTGGAGCATGTTCGCTTGTCATTCATTCATTCAGCAAAATGTGTGTGCTGACTCTGTGCCAAGGTGTTAAGCGTTGTCTCCACATCATAGGATCACTCTCCAGGCTCTCCTCCCACACTACTCTCGTGGGGCGGAGCAGATGGAAAGGAGCTTGTAAGTATGGGGGACTACAAGGTCTGAGGTGGAGGGACAGCACTCAGGAGAGAAAGGGCAGGTGGGGTAAGGAGGCATCTCAGACCCCATTAGGCTTATCCTATGAAAACTGGCTGAGGGAGAAAACCATTTCCCTCACCTCTGCTCTGGGAATCCAGCACCTGTGACCTCAGAGGTTTCAACACTGGAGGCATGTCTGCTCCCTGCTGAAGCTGCTTTCAAGCCTGGGAAACAGCAGGGGGTTGACTGGCTTCTTCAAGTTGCCAGCTGCCTCCCACTAGAGGCCTCTGGAAACCTATAAAGTTTCTTACTTGCCCTTCCAGGTTGCAATTTCAAAGAGACAATTTTACCAGACAATAATTAGGTGTTTCATAGTTCTTTGGGGTTTTCTTGTTTGTTTGTTTGTTTTTTTCCTATCTGGGAACAGAAATCTCCTTAACAACATGCAAAATGTTGGTTGAATGTTCACTTTGTTGCTCTGTGCTGGACACTTTGTAACATTATTTTGTTTAATGCTCACCACAACCTATAAGGTTGATCTTATAAACTTTTTTAAAAAAAGAAATAAGTATCAAAAAGATATGTACTTTTTATCAAGCTTATTTATACAATTACTAAGACTTAAAGATAAGCACTACATGGGAAATAGATGGGGAAACAGTGGAAACAGTGTCAGACTTTGTTTTTCTGGGCTCCAAAATCACTGCAGATGGTGACTGCAGCCATGAAATTAAAAGACGCTTGCTCCTTGGAAGGAAAGTTATGACCAACCTAGATAGCATATTCAAAAGCAGAGACATTACTTTACCAACAAAGGTTTGCCTAGTCAAGGCTATGGTCTTTCCTGTGGTCATGTATGGATGTGAGAGCTGGACTGTGAAGAAGGCTGAGTGCCGAAGAATTGATGCTTTTGAACTGTGGTGTTGGAGAAGACTCTTGAGTCCCTTGGACTGCAAGAAGATCCAACCAGTCCATTCTGAAGGAGATCAATCCTGGAATTTCTTTAGAAGAAATGATGCTAAAGCTGAAACTCCAGTATTTTGGCCACCTCATGTGAAGAGTTGACTCATTGGAAAAGACTGTGATGCTGGGAGGGATTGGGGGCAAGAGGAGAAGGGGACGACAGAGGATGAGATGGCTGGATGGCATCACTGACTCGATGGGTATGAGTCTGAGTGACCTCCGGGAGCTGGTGATGAACAGGGAGGCCTGGCATGCTGCGGTTCATGGGGTCGCAAAGAGTCGGACACAACCGAGCGACTAATCTGAATCTGAAAGATAAGCATGAATAATGTCTGAAATGTATGAGGAATGCAAAAGAAAAGGTGAAGTGGAGAACGGCAGGGCAGGTGATGATGTGTAAAAGGGAGCAGAGGTGAGGATATTTATTACTTAAACAAATCCATCTAAAGATAAGGGTGAAATACTGATCTTCCAAGCTCTGGGTTCTAAATAGTTGCTACTTAAGATTAGTGTGTGAAGGGAGGGACTGGAAAAAGTCTTGTATATATACACAAAACAAGACAATGGGACTCAGAGAAAGACGGGAAGGGTGGTTCTGTCCGGAAAAAAAAAATAAGTATTTTAAAGGAAACTGAATATATATATTTAGAGACACACAGAGAGGGGTGGGGGGAGAGTGAGAGAGAGAAGTAACACTGAATAATAGAGTGTGAACCCAAAATGCCTGCTCACATTCACAAGCACTAACTATGAGACAACACCAACAGCAGAGGAGCCACGGGGATGCCATTTATGGATAAAAGCTATTTATGAGAATGAGAAGCCTCGGAGTAGGGTTATTACTCTTGTTAGGTCCCTCTGAGAAGTATGTTTGAGTAGGTAGATACAATTCTATTTCTATGCTACATTTACTGCAATGACAATAATAATATGCCACCCTTGGCTTCCAGAGGGGACTTTCTCAACTCAAGGAACTGAGCCCTTCTCTGTGCGACCTGCTGAGCCAGGCTGTGGGAGACCCAAAGGCTCAGGTCATACTCTCCTTGTTTCTAAGAAGCTTGCAAGCCAGGGGTGACCACACAGCACATATATAGACAGGTATGCAAACTTCAGTGAAGGGAAAGATGCCAGATGGGCATTTAATCAGAAACTGCTATGTAGGAATGGGATTGAGGGAGGGGGAGGAGTTGCAGTGAGTCCACCTGCAGTTATTCATTTATTCATATGTTCATTCATTCATTCATCCATTCAATAAACATGCATTGCACATCCTTAAGAACTTCCACATGCCAAACCCTTCAAATAAATCAATGGATAAATCAGGATCCCCAATTTAAGGTCTAATGATAAGAAATTGGAATGATCAATTTCAGTTGGCAGAGCTGGATTGCACCCTTGGATTATCTGTCTTTTGGACAATCTACACAATGACCAAAAACCCTTGGAGAAGAGAATGGCTACCCACTCCAGTATTCTCACCTGGAGAATTCCGAGGACAGAGGAGCCTGGAAGGCCACAGTCCATGGGGTTACAAAGAGTCAGACACGACTGAGTGGTTAACATACACATACCCTGGTGATTGGGAGTAGATTTTAGAATAGGATGTTTTAATGTTTAAAGATCATTGAGTGTTTTTCAGAGTTCAATACCAGATGTTGGCCTTATTAGCACTTTTTGTCAAATAGAGTTAAACAATCACTCAGGAAGCTCCTAAAATATGTTTCCAAAAATAATTATAATATGATAAAATTTTAGAGCTGAGAAAGAATCAGTGATCAGTTTTACTAGTCTTTTAACACAAGGGTTTTGTTTTCACTTAAGGGCTCCTAAATATAATTATCATTATCATCATCATCATCATCATCATATCTTGCAAGAATACTGTGGGGCAGGTACTATAACTATCTCCATTTTACAGATGAGAAACCTGAGCCTTAGAATGGGTAAGTGACTATGTAATGGCTTACATCTCAATTCAGTTCAGTTCAGTTGCTCAGTCGTGTCCAACTCTTTGCAACCCCGTGAATCGCAGCACGCCAGGCCTCCCTGTCCATCACCAACTGACGTCCATCTCATCCTCTGGCGTCCCCTTCTCCTCCTGCCCCCAATCCCTCCCAGCATCACAGTCTTCTCCAATGAGTCAACTTTTTGCATGAGGTGGCCAAAATATTGGAGTTTCAGCTTTAGCATCAGTCTTTCCAAAGAAATCCCAGGGCTGATCTCCTTCAGAATGGACTGGCTGCATCTCCTTGCAGTCCAAGGGACTCTCAAGAGTCTTCTCCAACACCACAGTTCAAAAGCATCAATTCTTCGGCACTCAGCCTTCTTCACAGTCCAGCTCTCACATCCATACATGACCACAGGAAAGACCATAGCTTTGACTAGGCAAACCTTTGTTGGCAAAGTAATGTCTCTGCTTTTGAATATGCTATCTAGGTTGGTCATAACTTTCCTTCCAAGGAGTAAGCATCTTTTAATTTCATGGCTGCAGTCACCATCTGCAGTGATCTTGGAGCCCAGAAAAATAAAGTCTGACACTGTTTCCACTGTTTCCCCATCTATTTCCCATGAAGTGATGGGACCAGATGCCATGATCTTCGTTTTCTGAATGTTGAGTTTTAAGCCAACTTTTTCACTCTCCACTTTCACTTTCATCAAGAGGCGTTTTAGTTCCTCTTCACTTTCTGCCATAAGGGTGGTGTCATCTGCATGTCTGAGGTTATTGATATTTCTCCTGGCAATCTTGATTCCAGCTTGTGTTTCTTCCAGCCCAGCGTTTCTCATGATGTACTCTGCATAGAAGTTAAATAAGCAGGGTGACAATATACAGCCTTGATGAACTCCTTTTCCTATTTGGAACCAGTCTGTTGTTCCATGTCCAGTTCTAACTGCTGCTTCCTGACCTGCATGCAGATTTCTCAAGAGGCAGGTCAGGTGGTCTGGTATTCCCATCTCTTTCAGAATTTTCCACAGTTTATTGTGATCCACACAGTCAAAGGCTTTGGCATAGTCAACAAAGCAGAAATAGATGTTTTGCTGGAACTCTCTTGCTTTTTCCATGATCCAGCAGATGTTGGCAATTTGATCTCTGGTTCCTCTGCCTTTTCTAAAACCAGCTTGAACATCTGGAAGTTCACGGTTCACATATTGCTGAAGCCTGGCTTGGAGAATTTTGAACATTACTTTACTAGTGTGTGAGATGAGTGCAATTGTGTGGTAGTTTGAGCATTCTTTGGCATTGCCTTTCTTTGGGATTGGAATGAAAACGGACCTTTTCCAGTCCTGTGGCCACTGCTGAGTTTTCCAAATTTGCTGGCATACTGAGTGCAGCACTTTCACAGCATCACCTTTCAGGATTTGGAATAGCTCAACTGGAATTCCATCACCTCCACTAGCTTTGTTCATAGTGATGCTTTCTAAGGCCCACTTGACTTCACATTCCAGGATGTCTGGCTCTAGGTCAGTGATCATACCATCGTGATGATCTTGGTCGTGAAGATCTTTTTTGTACAGTTCTTCTGTGTATTCTTGCCACCTCTTCTTAATATCTTCTGCTTCTGTTAGGTCCATACCATTTCTGTCCTTTATCAAGCCCATCTTTGCATGAAATGTTCCTTTGGTATCTCTGATTTTCTTGAAGAGATCCCTAGTCTTTCCCATTCTGTTGTTTTCCTCTATTTCTTTGCATTGATCGCTGAAGAAGGCTTTCTTATCTCTTCTTGCTATTCTTTGGAACTCTGCATTCAGATGTTTATATCTTTCCTTTTCTCCTTTGCTTTTCACTTCTCTTCTTTTCACAGCTATTTGTAAGGCCTCCCCAGACAGCCATTTTGCTTTTGTGCATTTCTTTTCCATGGGAATGGTCTTGATCCCTGTCTCCTGTACAAAGGGTTAAAGGAAAGAATAAATAAATAGCAACTGTATCCCAGAACTTTTAAAAACTGTTAGACTTCAAGGAGATGGCATATATATATATATATAGTTTGGCACCTGTCCTTAAGGAGTGTCTAGTCTTAGCTGGAGGGTAGAAATGAACACTTCTATTAAGTGTAACCTGCATGGCATCTTCTATAAGGGCGATGAAAAATCAGAAACAGAGAAAAGGAGGAGACAGGACTTGGGATATTCCCTTGGCATGAAGAGGGTGTAGCTGGAGGGGAATATCAAGAAACTAGGTGTGTAAGGGGTGGTGGATGGTGGAAACGGTGTATGTGTGGAAATAGGGTGTTACCGAACTAAGGGTATATTGGGCAGTGTGAGTTATACTGGCCAAGTGGCTAGTTTATGAAACTTGGAACAACCAGGCCCAGGAATTTAGGCTTGATGGAGCAGGAAATCTCTAGGGTCCCACTTGCCTTTCCCCCTGAAAGTTAAGCATAAATATAAATATATCCTTACCAAAAAAAAAAAAAAAAAGGACAAACATTGTAACTTAATCTGTGTTCCCTCTAAGTCAAATAAGGTCCCAGGCTTTTGAAATGCATACTGTGGGTTTGCTTTCATATTCACTTATTTATTCATTCCACAAAAGTTTACGGAGGACCTACTAGAGTTAGAATTTTGTTAAGCACCACGGGGGGTACAAAGATGAATAGCACTCGGTCTCTATCCCTAGGAATTTACAGCTGAATGGTGGAGACAAACGTGTACACACAAGTCCTTGCAATAAGAGGTAAGAACGTAAACACAGGAATTGTAAGGGCTTACTGCCTGAAGATATCAAAAGGAGGTGGTTTAGAAAATAAACAAGATTTTTCAGATGAGTTGGTTTTTAAATAAGGTTTAAAAAACTCCGATGGGGTAAACTATATTCTTTTAGGGCAAGAGCCAGAGGTAAGGCTCTGGAAACCTATGGAGTTGGGGGGATAATGTGGTAATGAACAGTGGCCTGATTTGGCTGGAGCGCAGTTCTTCAAGGGGTGCAGCGGGGATATTTTGCTGGGTATTTGCCCAATAACGAGGCTGGGATCTGGCAGAAGGAAGCCCAGCTGAGACTTTATTCCTCATCTCCGTGCTTTGACTTAAGCATCTATTAGGTCCCTTTAAAAAATTCTCCTCTTTCCTAAAGAGAGTTCTAGCAGTTGGGGGCGGGGATCATTTCCTAAAGTCAACGCGTAAGTTAAAGGTCTGCAAAGCTGCCCACGGGTGATTTACATCTCGCACCAAAAGAGGAAACGTGTGGGAAGCGGAGTAGGGGGAACCCACTAAACAACAACATCAACCCCCTCAACGATACCAGTTCCTGGCGGGACAGGCTGCCTGCCAGACCCGGGAGCGGGACATCGGCACCCGCCGGAGCTCGGAGCCCCGCACAGGCGGGCCAGGGGGAGAGGAAGAGAGGGAGGGAGGGAGGGAGGGAGGAAGCGCGAGAGGGAGGGAGGGAGGAAGAAAGGGAGGGAGGCGGCGTCATGTGATCGCTTCCCTGCTCCTTTAAGCGTCCACAGGCGGCGGAGCGGCCACAATCACAGCTCCGGGCATTGGGGGAGCCCGAGCCGGCTGAGCCGGGGGAATCCGTGCGGGCGCCTTCCGTCCCGGTCCCATTCTCGCCGCGCTCCCGTACCCCTGAAGTTTTGCAGCGCCTGGAAAGGAGGCGAGGGAGAAGGGAGCGTGAGAGGGGAGGGAGCAAAAAACACACCCTAAAACATTTATTTCAAGGAGGAAAGAAAAAGGGGGGCGCAAAAAATGGCTGGGGCAATTATAGAAAACATGAGCACCAAGAAGCTGTGCATTGTTGGTGGGATTCTGCTTGTGTTCCAAATCATCGCCTTTCTGGTGGGAGGCTTGATTGGTAAGTGTGAGAGCTGCAAACTTTTCCCCCTTTCTCTCTTTTTCGGGCCCCTTCCCTCTTTGCCTCTCGGGCTACTTGTTACAGTATCACTGCCTTGCTTCTATGATCTAATTAGTCCGGCTATTGTGCTTAAGAAAGCAGAGCTCCATGGGGCTCCGTGGGGCACAATCCAGTCTAGTGGCTAAGAGAAAAGGAGGGGAAAAAGTTTTGGCCTAGTTTCAGTATCCACTTGAAAGGAAAGAGGGGGGTGGCGGGGGTGGGAATCTTTAGCATGGCGACGGATCGCGCGAGGAAGCGCTGGGTTACAAACTTGATTGCTGCTGCCCCCGGCTTTTTCCCGCGTTCCCCCCTTTTCCTCTCGGTTCCCTCCCAATCAGCTCCGGGAGGGCAACGTAATCGACTTTATTAGGAACAACTGAAGAGTCGAACTGCGCCCGGCGCAACCCCGAGCCCTGTTACTGAGCTGTGATCTCTGCATGTGTAAACGCTTTTGGTTGTCTCATCTGGGGGTTGAGAGTTTGCATTTTGGGTCCTGACCTTCGTGCCCTCTGCTTCCTCGCCGTATCCCCAAGCCACCCCCAGCAGTGGCCGTTGGCAAAGTCCGAGCCTGGGCTGGGAGCTTTGATGGGGTGAGGTTCGGTGGGAGAAAGTCCTCGGCTAGCGCCGCGGGGAAGTTGGAGAGGTCGGGGGAAAACGCTTATCAAAAAGGTGTTGCTTTTGGCCTCTGGGGAATCTCCCATCCCCCATTTCTTAGAGCCCCGAGAGCCTGTGAATCTCGAGCCCCAGGTCTTGCCCTGGCGCCTCGGAGGGCGGCCCCCGCCACAGCCCCCCGCAGGTGACAGCTTCCCCCTGGGAGACCTCCCCTGCCGTGTATCGCCCGAACCTCTCGAGCTAAACAGGCTTCCGGGTGAAGAAGATGGTTTCATGGACCTTCCACTCAGAAAACTCCCTTCTCGCCGTGTCTCCGTCTCATCTCCATCCTCCCGCCCCTCCGCACAGTCGCTTTCCCCTCCCCCTTGAGATGCAGGACGTCCCGGCGCAAACTTCAGCGCCAACTTCGCCGCGGGTGCGGATGCAAGGGTTGGCTTCCTTATTTCGCAGATTTGTAAAACTTTGCGGAGTGGAGAGTCCACGGAGGGGCTTTCTGCGCGCGTCTCTTTTCCAGAGCTTGCGTGATGCGGGTGTCGTCGTGGTTGTGAGAACTGCCCAGACTTGGGCACCCCGAGTCGTGTGCGTGGCGTTTTGTCTCCAGGCTTGGGTTGGATGGGAACAAATGAAAGGGGAGTCTGGTTCTGTAAATCACTGTAACATTCAAGCTAACAGTTTAAACAAAGGAGAGTGGGTGAAGCTTTATCAAGGAGAGAAATTTCTAGAGGAGAACATGCCTTTCTCTGTGTATGTATCCACAAAGCAGAAAGAGGTTCCGAGTTTTCCAAGCTCATATCCTCAGTTTGGGTCAAACAGCTTAATTTTTTTATTCTTGAAATCCTTCCCCCCACCCCCCGACCCCGCTCCAATCCCATGAGCTCCTGTTTAGCTAAGTGCAATCTCCATGTTTCCCTGTATTGGATTTTTCAAGGCTCTTAATACATTCTCTACTGGGAGCTGAAGGCAGCCTTCCCTGTGCCCTCACAGTGATTATGCAGCGGTTACAATTATACCTCTTGTCTCCCTTGATGAGCAGTTGCAGTTAGATGCCATTGGATCTTGTGTGATTTCAGTGGCAGACCATAATTAAAATTTCTTGCACCTTGTGCTTTCAGAATTAAATTGGCCTATTATCCCTGTCTGACCTTCATCCTCTTTGAGGTTTTTGCACAAGCAGCGAACCATTACACATAGTACCCTGGTATTTGTTGGTGTGTGTTTCTTTTTCCTTTTCTAAAGCTGATCTAGCCCATTATCCACCGTTGTAGGTTTCTTAGAGTCCTTCTGGAACTGGCATCATTTCTGGAATCTTAATATGGAGGAGAAGGTCCAAGGGCAGTCACGAGTGGCTGCTGGAGTTGCCATAGGTTCTGAAAGGTTGTATGTTCAAAGAGAAGTTTGTTTGGAGTAAGCTGTGCCAAGGGTTGTTTTTCCAATAGAACTTGATTAGTGACTGCACCTGGTGACAATCTCAAAAAGTTAGTGATAGGTCTAGATTTCCCCTCAATAAATGTACTGTTTTAGTCCCAGCTTTCCTTGAACAAGACAACTATCTATCACTGTATAACACTTCTTGGGGAAAGTTGTATAAGTTTACCTCTTACCTTTCCTCCTTCCTCAGTTGCTAAGACTGTGTCCCTAGTTCTGGCCTGAAGGCTGAAAAGATCAGATCCATTTCATTGTAAACACTTCGAATAGTGGCTTAGCCTTTATCTCAACCACTTAGTGATTTTTTTTTTTTTTGGCTGTTAAATCTAAGAACTTAGGTATGCTCCAAGACCCAAATATGGGAAATAAATATCAACAAAATGTAAGTGATATGTTTCCCCAGCAAACTTGAAGGCAGGAAATTAAGCAAAGGATGGAACTTCAAGAAAGTGGACAAGTGGAATCAGTAGCTAAAGGGGCAGTGAAAGTCTAAGTCCAGAAACCTTATGCTTCCACCCTTCCCAGTAAAAGGAGAGCTCTTTCACTGCTCAACCCTATTGATGGTAGAAAGTCAGGTGTCTTGCTTATGCAGTGTCTTTCTAATTCATTTGCAGAGGCCAAGTGAGAAAGTGAAATTTTCACTTTGAATTGGCCTTGATATTTTGGTATAATGTTCCTTTTTGATCACTGTTGTCCTAGATGAAAGGAAACATGACTGCCTAGAAAGGGGAGGAGCTGAATGGCAAAGCTCCTTATTGTAAGGGTGTAAGTACACCACATACATATTCACAAAACAAAAACAACCACCAACCCCCCCAAACAATATTGACAAACCATGCACCTAAGTTGGTGAGGTGGCACCTTTTCAGTTAACTGACAGACTTCAATCTTCTCATTGGTAGGTTGATGAGTTTAAGATTCCTTTCAGTTATGAAATGGTATGAATTTCTCAGTGCCTTTGAGAGTTTTATATGGCATTCAGACTGGTGTTTGGTTATAGCTTTCTAGAATTGATGGAGGAAAATTTAAACACTAGGTAAAAAGGAAATAAGAAGGATCTTCCCCTGCTCCAACAACCTTCTTAGAACCGAGGTTTTTTATTTTGGTTTGATTGTTTTTGTACTTGTTGTTTGTTTGTTTTGTGCCAGGGTCTAAACCTTTAATGGAATTTTGCAAGAAGGCTCTGGAAAGCAATATGTTATATGGTAGAATTTGAGATACATAAGAATTCACTGAATTATGCCATGCCATGCTTTTGCACAAACTTTGAACCTTTATAAAATCATGCATTTGATTATTTTCTTATGTATTGAGAAGGTTTCCTAAGTGGATAATTTATTTTGTATTTAGAATTCATTTAAAAATGTAAGAACCCCTGAAGGAAAAGAAAATATTTTTAAAGATATAGCTTAATCTTTAGCCTTCTTAAAAATAAGCCTGCAGAAAATTTAAAAAATAATTTTCCTTTGATTTCACGTTTGGTGAATTTTGTTCCTGGAGAAGCAGCTGCAGGGTGGTGGAAGGGGGAGGGGAAAGAGACCATGTTCCCTGAAACAAGAGTGCAGCCGACTAAAAATCATGAACTTGATTCCCTGGTCTATTATGTGCAATTTGCTCAGCTTCAAATTAGTCATGTCTGGGGGATATAATGGTTGGAAAAGCAGGTCAGCATTCCCACCTGTTCTAAAGACTGGTAAGGATCAGGATTGGATGAATAGAAAATTATTGCATTGTTTTAAGTGTACCCATAAATGGAAATATTCCAAACTTAAACCCAAAAAAATATCAACAAACTGACCATTATTATTTCTTTAAGAAATAATATGTATGATGAATGTACATACATACACATATTTATTATCAGTTTTCTGCCATGTTTTTATGCTATTATAGTTTGAATAGGTACTGTGAATGGTTTTGATTATGGTCCATTCATACGAATACTTTTTGTTTCTGCTACTGTCATTTATTGGAAAGTGGCAGGATTTTAAGAAATTAAATAAAATTACAGTTATACAAAGTGTATAAGGGTTTGTTTCTCAGTGTATTAGGTTTTAAGCTTGTTGTGGTATTTATTTTAGCATATATTAATAATGTAATACTTTGCAGTCCTGAGTGTTTGGGTATCTGTTGAGAAAAGAACCAATGAACTGACTTTTGGTTGATGTTACTCCACATTTTTCTGTATTTGATTCTGCTTTTTATTTTGTAACACTTCATATTTTACTAAGCTATGTCTTTTTTTTTTTTTTAACTACTAGAGTATCTAATATAGTTGGTAGAAGTACTGTGCAACTTCAGAAATTCTTTTGTAAAGAATGGAAAATCTTTTGTAGATTGAAATTACATTATTTAACTTTTAAAAAGCTAAGCTGTCTCCTTGGTTATTGCAACAAAATCAATGCTAGTGCTAACAATCTCTAATCATGCTTTCATCTAATCATTTAGTACAGCCTGTCTAGCCTTCGATTTGAACTTTCCTTTTTCTTTTTCAGACTAAGAAACATTTCCTTGAGATAATATTGTGGCTTTGTAAGATTTTCAAGTTCCCGGCATGGAACCCAGACCTAGACTCAAAGTCTTTCCTAGCTGGTTGACATTTTGCAATAATGTGGCCTTTAAAAAGATTTTTTTTTTTTTTAATCCATGTAGACCAAGGAAAGATTCCAACTTTATCTTCCTCATAAAGATGTTTCTATGGAGATTTAGAACTTGAAATTGTATGAAAGTCCTTCGCTGAGAGTTTCTATGGAGATTTAGAACTTGAAATTGTATGAAAGTCCTTCGCTGAGAGTTCATGAATGGTACCTGCCTAGTGTGCAAAATATTGGTTAGATTCTAATGTGTACCTAGGATAGGAACAGTGCTGACTGGTGCTTAGAAAAGACCGGATTTGAAGCCTGAGTAACATAGGGGAGCCAGAGGTAGAAAAGAGTACCTCTTAATCCAGGTTCACTAGCAAAAGATTTCCTACAATGAGGTTTCTAACATGATGATAGTTCTCACTCATTTATGGAGAATTTGAGAGTATGTGAAATGAGAAGCCTTGTTAATTATGAAATCAAATAGCTGTATTAATATTTCATCTTGAAATAAATATATTAACTATATAGATAATTTAATGTGTGTTAAATGTGCACTGTGTACCAGGCTTTATTTAATTTGATCCACACAAAGCTTGCCACATTGATGCTGTTATACTCATTTTACACATAAGTAAACTGAGATACAGAAAGCTCTAGTAAAATTGGTCAAGGCTGCCTGTTAATACGGAGAAGGCAATGGCAAGCCACTCCAGTACTCTTGCCTAGAAAATCCCATGGACGGAGGAGCCTGGTAGGCTGCAGTCCATGGGGTCGCTACGAGTCGGACACGACTGAGCGACTTCACTTTCACTTTTCACTTTCACACAATGGAGAAGGCAATGGCAACCCACTCCAGTGTTCTTGCCTGGAGAATCCCAGGGACGGTAGAGCCTGGTGGGCTGCCGTCTATGGGGTCGCACAGAGTCGGACACGACTGAAGCGACTTAGCAGCAGCAGCAGCAGCCTATTAATAGCTGTTGCTGTTGCTGCTGCTAAGTCGCTTCAGTCGTGTCCGACTCTGTACGACCCCATAGACGGCAGCCCACTAGGCTCCTCCATCCCTGGTATTCTCCAGGCAAGAACACTGGAGTGGGTTGCCATTTCCTTCTCCAATGTGTGAAAGTGAAAAGTGAAAGTGAAGTCGCTCAGTCGTGTCCAACTCTTTGGGACCACATGGACTGCAGCCTACCAGGCTCCTCCGTCCATAGGATTTTCCAGGCAAGAGTACTGGAGTGGGGTGCCATTGCCTTCTCCATATTAATAGCTAGTCAAGATCAAAGCTAGGATTGGATTCCAGTCAATCCAGAATAATCAACCGTTAGGTGCTCCTGCCCCCATCTGCCAAAGGCTTGACTTCCAGGGCTGAATAGAAATGATTTGAATGTAGGCATGATGAATAAGATTGCAAATGCAAATAATTTTCCATTTTTAACCATTGGGTAACATGTTAAAGGAAAAAAAAATCTGATGATAAGTGAAATGGAGTCTAGCTGTACTTAATAAAGCAGAGCCTTGCCAAGCTAAAGGAGAACAACTTCTGGGAAGTCTACATATGCCAGTCCATCCAATTTCTTCATACTGGAAGTTGAAGAACTTCATACTGGAAGTTGAAAATTCAGTTTCCCCAAAGGATAATTTTTGTTTATATACACACCCATGCCTAATAATGAGGGTGCTTCAAACCAGAGACTTCCATGCTGATACCTTGAATATGTACATTGTGTTCTTTGGAAAAAATGCTGATATATTTTCTCTATTGAAAGATTTACTGCTCTCAGTTTTGACAGAGACTCTAAGAGATGATGGGAGACAGAGAGCATCGAGACATGAAATGATCATGTCTGTTTCATTGGTCTTGTGTTTTCTCGGAGGTGGTATTAATGATGGTGCAGTAGAACAGACAGGTGTGCTATATGTGGCTGGTTCGCAGACAGAGTGTCCGGAGAGGGATGGGAATCGAGAGGAGGATCTTGAGGCACTGAAGTTCTCAGACTTGATAGTGAAATGTTTTGCATTTTCCCCTTTTCCTTACAGGGCTAATCTAAAAGGATTGATAAATAGAAAAAGAGCAGCGGATATGTTTTAGAACAGGGGTCCCTAACTTCTGGGATCTAATGCTTGATGATCTTAGTTGGAGCGGATGTAATAATAATAGAAATAAAGTGCACAATAAGTGTAATGTGCTTGACTCACCCCAAAACCATCCCCTCCCACCTGGCTCTGCTGAAAAATTGTCTTCCATGAAAACTGGTCCCTGGTGCCAAAAACACTGGGGACTGTTTTAGAATACACAAAACCCTAAGGTTCTTTAGCCCTTTAACACTAGCTCTCCCTCCCCTCCGTTCCTCCCTCCCCCACCATGTTCCAACATACAAGTAAATTTTGTAGAGGAGCAAAAGCAATAATCAGTGTCATCTGACCAGTAGTGAAGGATTTGGCCAATTATGATTTGTTATCTTTTTGAAGATTTACTGGGTGACTATAGAAAACATTTTACATGATGTGTTGATTTATTTAGTGAACATAACAACCTAGAGCAGCAGGTACTTTCTCCAGAGTTCAGATGAATGTGAGGTTCTCATTTAATCACATCAGGATCTTTTGGGTTTGATAGAGATAGTAAGGGGCCTGGCATTCAAGTCCATGATCCTGAACTCAATCAAGCCATGCTCTCAAGTCTAATGTCACTCTCCTTCTATTGTTGCTTCAGTTTCTACTGGAAACAAAGAATCAAATGTGATGAAACATTCTACACAAATTCAGTAGAAGGTGAAAGTTCAGACTGGCTTGTTCTGATTTTACCCCTTTCCCAGACCACTTGCTCCCGTTACTGCCTGGGTACTATTCACTGACCTGGTTACTTTCTGTACAAATAATCCCAATATCAAAAAAATATATTATGCTGAGAAGGCTTGAGGGCAGGAGAAGAAGGGAGCAACAGAAGATGAGGTGGTCGGATGGCATCACCAACTCAATGGACGTGAGTTTGAGCAAACTCAGGGAGATAGTAGAGGACAAAGGAGCCTGGTGTGCTGCGGTCCATGGGGTCGCAAAGAGTTGAACACAGTTAGTGACTGAACAACGACAACAAAAACACATTAACCTTTTTCAACAGCTATTGTAAATGTTGACCAGTGCTTGCAAGCCATGCTGGGGAAGGCTAAGCCTGAGATAATTACACCCCAGCTCCCCTCACCAAAAGAAATTATTGCACATAGCCAACGGTGACTGATGGTTGGAATCAAAAACTCGTTGAAGTTCCTGACCTGAAGGCCAAGTAGACTTAGCATACACAGTAGGTCCCGAATATCACTGTTGAGTACAAGAGAGGTGAATGTGGATGTGGAGAAAAGAGATAGGGGTAGGATATGGACTCAGGAAAGAAAAATTAAGGCCTCTGTAAACATATGAGAAGACTTCCCAGGTGGCTTTGTGGGAAAGAATCTACCTGCCAAGCAGGAGACACAGGTTCGATCCCTGAGTTGGGAAGATCCCCCAGAGTAGGAAATGCTAACCCATACCAGTATTCTTGCCTGGAAAATCCCATGAACAGAGGAGCCTGGTGGGCTACGGTTCAGGGGGTCACAAAAGAGGTGGACTGCACTTAGTGACTAGACGACAACTACAAATACATGAGAACACTCTTTGGGTCATAGCTTATGCCTGGATCTCCAGAATCTACTTCTGATGCCACACACTTTTCCCAAATTGAGCTAGTGTTTCTGTCTTCAAAGCCTGTTTAAATCCTGGGCCTCCAAGTGCAATTTCTGCTCCCTCTTTTTTCTTCCTACTCTATTCTTTTAATATTCCTCGGTAAAGGGTGCTTTTTTTTTTTTTTTTTTTCACTGACCCACAGGAATTATAGGGCCTTCTTAATCTTCTAGTTAATTCCCTGGATTAACTCAGAGGCTTTATCCACAAATACACATTTCCAAGAAAGCAGAAGTGATTGAAAGAAGAGGCCAAGTTATTACATTTGTTTTGGCAAGGCATTATGGTTTTTCTTTAGGAAGAAGGTAACCGATCCTTAAATAATGCAGTCCGTCCCCGCTCCCTGCTCCCTATCCCTCCAGCCCCAGATTAATAAGGTTAAGCTCATGAGAACTGACTGGGGGCCAATTAACTGCTGCTTTTAGTTTTGGGCTAAGCTCCTCCCAGAGAGAGAGCCTGGTGTCAGGGCAGCATCATGTCGGTGAGATGAACTTGACTGTAACTCAGCAGATCATCTGTGGTCTCCGTGATCTCAAATAAGTTACAGAAGCTTCTTGACGCCAGCCCTCAACTGTGATGTGGGGCAGAGCCTCCTATTTCATGGATGATTGTAGTGAGGAAGCCACGATCCGGAGGACAAGGCACCCTCTGGGTTCTCATGGAGCCAGGGCCACGAGAGATGTAATTCTCAGAGGGCTTTTTGCTGAAAACGTCTGCTTAACTCTGTATCTGTCTCTCCTACTTTTCTTTCTCTGTACCTCTCTGCTCTTAGATTTGGAAAAATGTAGCCTTGAGGTCGTTTATTTTCTATTCTTTTTCTTTCTTGAGTCACCACCACGTTGTCAAACACCTCCAGATTCATGGATCAATTTAGACAGAGGGAAGTGAAATAACCCAAAGCATTACTCATTTTGGGTTTGAAAGTGCATACAGAGTTCATCTACTTTCTAACATGGATTCCCATTATAATTGTTATGTCTCATAAGGCGCCTTCCCAAGATGGTAGATTTATAATAATATTGTTGCAGATAACTAGTGAAAAAGAATAGGAGTCTAAGTTGTTATTCTAAAACATGCACATTTTGCTCCAGGTCTATTACTTTTGCTTTATACACAATTTTAGTAGAGCTTGGTTATGCCATTTTCTAAGTCTACAATAGCTGGGACAGTTTGCCATAGAAACTCACTGGCAGCAAAGAGATGTAGGCAGGTGGTAGGTAATAGGAGGACACAGGAAGAGAGAGGGAGCACTCCCAAGGTTGTGGGGTGTCTGGCTATAGGCAAATCATTTCACACTAGAACCCTCTCCCACCCCCACTGCAGTGGCTTCATTACGTTATAGGCTGGCACATGTTAATTGATTCCACTCTAAATCTGTGTGATCTTAACGCTTGACATGGGTGCAGCTTTTTGGATCCACAATATCTGTCCACTTTGGTATTATTTGGGCTCAATGGGAGCTGTGGAACTTTCTGCTATTAAATTGCAAAGTTGAAAGGGCCTTGGAGATCATCTTGTCCCACTTCCTTTGAGGAGGGACCAGAGTCCCAAGAAAGGGAAGAGGCTCAGTTTACAATTAGAGTCTTGGTTTAGACTCAGGTTCTAATGATGGTCAGCACTCTAAGCATGTATCTCCTCCCGACTTGCAGGGTGAAAATCATCAGATTTCTGAGAACTTCGAGTTATTGGGCAGAAAATTCCAGTTTGTGGTTCTTAAAGCTCTGTTCACTTTTCTGTTCCTTGAAAATAAAATAGTAATAACTTTACTGTCCTTTCCTGCTTGCTTTTGTGTACTTAATATTCTTAGCTAATTTCTTATGAAGCAATAGGATTGTATGGAATGTTAAGCTGTTCTATGTGGATTTTAAAGAACATTACATACTTAAAAACAAGCTAAATTCCTTGCTTTCTGAGAGTGTAGTATATTCCCTTTGTCTTGCCTAAGAAACTATAAATTTAAAAAAAAATGCACTGTGGTCCTTACCAATCCAACCAAAGTGCCATTCTCATGTTTTAAGACTTCATCAGTCTGAAGGTTCTTGTCTAAAATTTTGTGACTAACTTTTGTGCTTTCAGGGGGTGTTTGTGGCAGGCATAATTCTGAAATTGTAGTGAGTTTAGGGGAAGTGACATGCCCTATATTTTTTGGATCTGTTTTGCATACCAAAGAAACAACAAAATTGCTCATGCTTTGTTTCTGCCATTTCTTCACTCTGAAGGTAATTGCAAATTGAAAATTCAAATTGCCAAAATAGGGCTTAAAATGTTGAAGGCCTTAGGCAATTGTGACTGACAAGCATATTTTTGTGATTTCAGAGGTACAAGTATTACAGGGTAAATTCTTTTATTTTTGTTGATATTAAGCAAAGTCACAAAGCACTATTTTTTGTGTCCTCTGATTTAACTATAATGAATTTTTTTTTTTTTTTAAGTCTGTGTTTAGATGCTGGTCTTCAGGTGATCACAACCAAAAAGTTGAGTTCCATATTTGTGAAACCAAGCCCTCTGTCAAGGCCGATCAGGTCATTTTTTTTCTGTTCCTTTTACTCCAGGTTCTTATGTATTTTATCTGCTCTCATTTAGGTTGTAATTCGCCTGAGAATGGAATGCCTCAAGTGGAGAAAAGACACATCCCCACATTCCTTTCTTTTCTCTGGTCTGTTGAGCTAGTCCTGGCTTGTGTGAAATGGGCTCTGACTCTAGCTCCTGCGTGCCTGGGCTATGGGAAGTTGTAGATAAGATTTTAACTGAAGCTTTGGAAAGATTGCACCAGGGGCCTTACTGTCACTTAAAAGAACACACCTGTACTTAGAAGAGATCAGCTTCTGCAAAACTGTGAGGTGGAGGTGGGGAGGGTGGGGAGGGACTTGACTGTGTCCGGCAACTCCAGGGCCTTGGACATCCTTTCAGGCACCCTTCCTCCTAATTGTACAGCATTTGCATGCTCGTGAGCCAGCCCGTGTTAAACCCTTGGCTGGCATTGGTCTTTGAACATGCCCAAACGGAACAGAGTTCTGCTCTATGAGAACATGCTGTTTCTGGATAATAGGTGATGAAAGAGAAAGAAACAGGATAATTTGTAGACACCCAAGATTTTTAAACGAAAAGTATACTAAAGTCACTGTTCAATTAGCATTTTCTTTTTTCTTTTATAAATATCAGGAAATTCTTTCATGTCCCTTCTTCTCTACCCCATAGTTTGGGAGAAAGATGAACACTGCTGCTGCTGCTAAGTCACTTCAGTCGTGTCCGACTCTGTGCGACCCCATAGACGGCAGCCCACCAGGCTCCCCCGTCCCTGGGATTCTCCAGGCAAGAACACTGGAGTGGGTTGCCATTTCCTCCTCCAAGGCATGAAAGTGAAAAGTGAAAGTGAAGTCGCTCAGTCATGTCAGACTCTTAGCGACCCCATGGACTGCAGCCTACCAGGCTCCTCTGTCCATGGGGTTTTCCAGGCGAGAGTACTGGAGTGGGGCGCCATTGCCTGCTCCCAGATGAACACTAGGCTTGGTATTTAAACAAAATCAGCACTAGTATATATTTGAGAAGATCACATTTCAGGTCAGGATGTGGTTAGGTACTGATACCAAGTCTGTCCAGGGAACCCACTGACTCTGTGCATCTCATGTTAGAGCAACTCTCCCTGCCAGGCAGCACTGGTACAGAAATTTGAAAGTTGTCTTTAATGACTTGGGGTGCTTATATGATTCCTAGGAAATTGTTGCACTAAAAAACAGCATGGTGTTAGCTCAAAGTTTTCCATATGTTTCTGTTCAATGATAGACTTACTGATCCTTGCATTCAAATAATCAGATTTTCTAACTAATGGCATGCGGTTTTAGGATTGATCAGTGTGTGTGGTCTGGTTCATTATCCAACTTGGACAAACCATATGCATGTTATGAACCTCAACTTTCTCATCTAAAAATGTCTCCTTCATAGGTGGTTGTGGGTTTAAATGAGATAAGTTACCTGCATGTATGTGCTCGATTTATCAATATACATTAGCCATTTCCCTGAATTAGAAGTTGACAAAATTAACTTTTTAAAGTTGTTTTTTTTTTTAAGTCATTCCACATCTAGTTAGGCTCATGGCAGCTTATTTCTGCTTCTTAGTGGACTGCATAAAATTAGAACCCCAGCAACCTTGCTTGGTCACTTTCCCATTTAGCATAATCCATGTAAGCCAACAGTTCAAGAAGCATGACATCCACACATTTGGTGAACTAGAGCAATTAACTTTTTGATCCAGTTAGTGATAGTTTTCATTAAGATTTAATTTTAATCTTAAATTTTGCCTTTTAAAATGCTTGCCAGTACTCGTGGCTCTTTGTAGCATAGATGAGCCCAGGTAGCTTGAGTTTTAAATGACTATCACTCAGTGCGTGGAAAAGAGATTCCATCCATGCTTGCTGCATAGCAAATCCCAGTTGTTCATCTGTTTTACATTATAAAATTGAAGTCATTGTCCATTGGGAAATGTTTTTGCTTCTAGATAGAACGTAAATGACAAAGACGTTTGAAAGTCAAGCTTCAAGGAAAAATATTATCTTTCCCTTATAAAATATTAACTACTTCTGAAACTTTAGCTAGAATTACCATGGTGTATCATAAGGAATTATAAAGAAAAAATAAAGTTAAAATATAATTCCTATAAGACTATAAGCTACATGACAACATGTCATCTATCTTGCACATCTTTATTTTCCATGACTACCACAGGGTGGTAATGGTATAGATGCTCAGTAATACTTTTTGAAGAAATAAACACCTTGCATTTTGGACCTGTTACAGAGGCAGTCAAAATACTTCAACTTTAAGATCAGCCCTAAAAGTTGTAACAGTCTCTTATGGGCTAGTCTTTTATAACTAAAAAAAAATATATTAATTTGTCCATTTTTGGCTGTGCTGGGTCCTCATTGCTAGTTGTAGGAACTAAGGCTCTTCTCTAGTTGTAGAAACTAGGGCCCAGAGAAGTTGCAAGGAGAATAGGTTTGAACCAAAATTCCGGACTGCTGGGATAATGTTTCATTACCTATGTCTACTGTAACACTGATTATACTGCTAGGTCTGATTTATGTATTTGGTCTTCATTTGGCCATAAAGGCAGAAAATCAAATGTGGCTCTTCATACTGGTTGGTCAAAGGACTGATGCTTTTGAATCGTGGTACTGGAGAAGACTCTTGAGAGTCCCTTGGACTGCAAGGAGATCAAACCAGTCAGTCCTGAAGGAAATCAACCTTGAATATTCATTGAAAGGACTAATGCTGAAGCTAAAGTTCTAGTACTTTGGCCACCTGTTGTGAAGAGCTGACTCATTGGAAAAGACCTTGATTGATGCTGGGAAAGATTGAAGGCAAAAGGGAAATCTGGCGGTGGAGGATGAGATGATTAGATAGCATCACCGACCAAAATGGACATGGGTTTGAGCAAACTCCAGAAGATAATGAAGGCCAGTGGAACCAGGCATGCAATAGTCCAAGGGGTCTCAAAGAGTCAGACGTGACGTAGCAACTAAACAATCCATAGTAGTTGATAAAGTTTGCTTGGAAAAAGGAGCCCACCTTGTGCATGAATTTTGAATATTCAAGTGAGAATGTGAACCATAATAGAATTTTGTCACTTCTTTAAGAAGTAAATCTGTTTCTTCTGTTCCATGAGGGCTGTTTTTTTAAAAAAAAATATGATTTGCTTAATTTTAAAAACTCTTAAAGATGGAAAATGCATCTTTCAAAGTTTCCTTTCTAAAATTTTGCAGATGTATTTATGGTTCTTCTTAGAGATCAGTAATGTATTTATGATGTCAACTTTTATAACTGCCCTTGACAAGAAAGCACGAGACATTCGAATAACCACCTCTGCATTCCATTGTGTTCAGCTTGTCGGTCTGGTGGGTGGGAATGAATTCATCCACACATTCTTCCAGGTTCCTGAACAGTACTGAAACACGCTGTGCAGAATATGTGCCTGCAGGCAAACAGGAACCTGGGCCTATTGACTTTCCAGTGGAGCTAGGCGGAGATGTGGGAACAGAGATTTGAGAAGGAGATGTAAACTGAAAGAAAAGGAAGCAAAAACCAGGGAGAAGCCACACAAAAGCTGGACTTGGACTTCTTTTAGCCAAACCTACCTTTCACTGAGGTGGGAGTGTTGGGGAGGGGACACAGACTGGCACAAGAGTCAGGAGAGAGGTAGGGGAGTGATGAAGAGAAAACAGAGGCTTGGAAGAGGCCACAGGAATTCCTCGTTGGTTGGGTCATCACACATCATCATTCAGGCCTTCCCCTCTAAAATAATGGCACTTGTGTATGTGTGTTCAGGCACCATGAACCTATCTACTGCTCGAAAGGCTAGGTAAAGCCACACTGGAAATGGGAGTTTGCTATTCTAAATGTTAAGTAAGGGTTTGAAAGGACTGAATAGAAATCCTAGTTCTTAACAAGGCACATACCCCTTGTTGGCTATGTGATCTTGAAAAATTATTTAAACTCTGAGTTAGTTTCCTCATCTATCTCTTGGGTAAAATAGGAGTAATAGTGCTTGTTTTATAACATTGCTGTGAGGATTATATGAAATAATTTGTGAAATGAAAACTGTGTATAGTAACTTGCAAACAGTAAGCACATAGACTGTGCTGCATGTTATTTTATTATTAGTCTTATTCTTTTAATCCATGAATGAGCTCCCAGTGTGAAGTTTCTCAGAGTTCATAAAAGGTTTTCTATCTCCTCTGAGCCTGGATACACTGGTCCAGAGAGAAGTAAATTAAACTCTAGTGACTAGAAAGATGCATTTTTGTTGCCTCCTAATTTTATTTGTTTTCAACAAGAATACAATGATGTTAAAGGAATTAAAAACAAAGAAAAAAGGAAAAGAATCCTCCTAAAATCCACCATTTAATACAGTTCCATGTTAATTTTTTATTCTTTCACACTTCTGTGACTATTTCCAATTTTATATAAAAGAAATGTAAAAGCCTAGTTAGCAGAGGCTCAGAAGTTTATTGTTTATGCCTCTACCAATTATGTGCTTTCTTTGGAAATTCAACAGTCAGTTCCTCCTTTCCTTCTAAAACTCCTCTCTAATACTTAACTCAAGATTGCTTGTTGAACCATTGAACCATGGGAAATTCATTTTCAAAATCTGCTTAATTGCTGTGAGACTTTTAATTTGTTCTGGATGATGGTGCTAATGTCTGGGAACTGGGACTGAAGCCCTCCAAAGTTGTTAATTCAATCAGCTGCTGTGTCCTTGCCATGCCTAATGAAGGGGGGCATCCAGACCCCTCTCACAAAGAGGCTGGGTCCCTCCTGACCACCTCGTCAAAGATGAATAAGAGGGGCCCCCAAGTTAGGTCGAACACTTGGGGCAAATTACCAGGGTGTCAGTCCACATTATCCAAAGCCCTGGGTTGTGCTTCCCCAAATAATTATTTGGTAGGTTTTATGTAGGACTCCAGAGTTTTAAGGCTGATCTGATGTAGGACTCCAGAGTTTTAAGGCACGGTTTTTGTGTCCATGTGTTCACACCTGCTAATCTACAAAATTCTTTAATCACTGAGGGTCCATTTGGCTCTGTCTGCAATCTGTAAGATCATAAACATAACCTCCAGACTATTGATATTCCTGTTAACCACTGAAGTTTTCCATGGCGCGACTGGTGAAAGCTTGCTCTGTCTTCATGATAAATTAGCTTGTTTATTCCTCTTCTGCTTATTTCTATCCTGCTGTTGGTTAGTGTAATGAAGCAGAAGTCCATTGTGTATGTTCATTGGGTAGCGATCCTCTGGCACCAAAGGGGGTAATTGAGTAGAAAGGCAGAATGCTGTTGGTGCATGGGAGAAGTTAACACCACATGAGGTCACCAGGCTTCAAGCTTTAATCAATGTGGACACAATGCAATTGAGATTTTGAAAAGGGTTTGTTTATAGTGTGAGAGTAAGGGTCAGTAGTTAATTTGAAATGCTGTAGGTGTGTTTTCCTTGAACCAAGAAGGTACAGAGCATGTGTCATAGAGGATTGTAAATATCCTCAAGGGAGGGATGTAATTGGGGTGGGGTTTAAAAGAAGGGCATTTGAGAATGTCAATATCCTTATTATTGACCCATCCATTTTTTATTTAAACTTTTATCATTCTTCAAAAATGATAAAGGGAGTGTAGAAAAAACACTGAGGCACAGCCTTACCAAGAAACTTTTTTTTTTTTTTTGCTTTCCTTTGGGAAGATACTTGAAGTGCTATAAAATATCACTAAATTACTAAGAGTAATACTGGCTGCTAGTTCTCAAAGAATTCTCACTCCCAAACTCTCATAAGTTTATATCTTTTAGGATTGTTAATTTCTGTGGCTTGAATGAGATAGTATGAAAACCCTTAACCCTCTACTCATTTATGCTGCTGCCTTTTTCCATTTCAGGCTCCAGTCTAAACCGGGCATGTCTGTCTGCTTTTTGCATTATCTTTGACATTTCCCTCCATTACTTAATTATCTTAAGTTTCAACAGCATGGAACACCACACTTTTATAATCCCTCTTCCAATTTGAAAGTAGAGAGGGCCCTGTCCTTTTGTTGTAAGGAAACTGCAGACCAATGTCTGGTTTTCAGAAACGACTGTGGGAAGAAAATGTGAAGGCTATGCAGAGCCGATGACTAGATAGGGACTCAGAGATGCTTTGTTAAGTGCATGTTAAACCTCTGATGAATTCATACTCCTAATACCTCGTATTTGTATGGTGCTTTTATCCTTCATACTTTCATAGGAGTTATCACATTTGATCTTACCAACAACACTCTGAGACAGGCCAGCCTACCAGGAATATTCACATTTTTAAGTTATGGAAACTGAAATGGAGAATAGCTGTGTTTGTAGTTGGTTTTGTTTGAGAGGGATTGATTTGGTGAGATCTATTTTTCGTGGAATTACTCTGAGGATTTGAAAAGTAATTGCTACATGATGATAGGATAAAGAATGGGAAAAGAGCTTGTTTGTTTTTTTTTTTAATATAGAGAATTAATTTTTGTAGAAGTTGCTGTACGTTAACCAAACATTACTTTCAGAACTATCTTTTAGGACAAGTTCATGCCATCTGTGGTTCATCGTCTTTAATTTCCCCATTTAATACTCAGCTGCTCTCTTAAACAATTGTTAAGCAAATATGTAAAAAATATCTTTGAAGGAACAACAGATTGTACCTGTTGAATGTGTCCAGGTGTTTTGACCTTTCCCTGAGCAGAATCTCAGTCTTTAGAACCCTATGGAAAATCTTACAGAAGGAGCCATGGAGCATCTTGAGATAAGAGTAAAACTAATTTACTAATCTTAGCTAGTAAATGATGCTGTGTGGTTACCCACTATAGTGACTCTTCCCTGGAGTCCCTTTCTCTCTTCCAGTCATGCCAACAAATAGGCATTGAAAGGCCATTTCTGGTGTTGGTATGATAACCTATAGCACGGATCATAATTATATTATCTAATCTCCTACTGTCCGACATTAATGATATTTCCTCTTTGGGGGCTATATAGTAGCAATACTGGGAAAATCTCCCTTGTAGTTAAAGTTTTATTCATACCCTTTATTTTTTTTAGCTATTTCACATCTGTGAATTTGTCTGAGGTCAAAAATCATGGCAAAAAATTAAAAGAAAGAAAAGGAATTTGCCTGGGAGTACAGGAGTTAAGACTGCACTTTGATCCCTAGTCAGGGAACTAAGATTCAACATACCGCATGGCCGAAAAAAAAAAAAAAAAAAAAAAATCATGCTCATTTTAAAAGATTTTGATAATAATCTCTGCTTGCCCTTTGAAATCAATAATAAACACCCGTATACCTCATAAGTCAATCGTGGGAGTGTTCCAGTCCCTGAATCTTGGCCAGTACTGGGCATTACTTTTATTTTTTTTTAAGCAGTTTTGCCAATGTGCCAAGAATATTGTTTCTATTAATTTACATTTCTTTGATTACTAGTGAGAGTGAACCTATTTCCATATGCTTATTGGCTGTTTATACTCCTTTGTGACTTGTCTGTCTATTTCCTTTCTTTAGTATGCTATTTTCAAAGCTGACCATTTTTTGTAGTACAACTTCTTAGAGATTATTAGGGAAAGAGGAGAGACTTACTAGGGAGAATGGTTCAGCCTAATTCCATTGATAGCAGGATTCTGCACTTCCTTTGTGGTACCTCCCCTTTCTCAATCTCAGACCACGAGGTTTGAGACTCTTCACCTCTGACTCCAGTGATGGGATGTGACCAAGCCACAGGTGCAATTTAGTCTAATCAGAATGAAGTCTGAGACTTGTTGTGGAAGCTACCAGGAGGAGATGTCCTCTCTGTTTAATATTGAACTTGAACTCAGATAACATAAACCTGGAACTGATGGAGTCCTTCCCACAAATCCTGAAAATGAAGCTAGCAAAATATAAGCTAGAATTCAGTGACTGTAAAGAAGTGAGATCTGTTGATATAATTTGATTTCTCAAAACAATCGCTATCTAAAGACCACTCTGTCTCTGGACATTTTTCATTGTCTCTTTACTAATTTATTGATTAATTTAATTTTTGCTCAAGCAGCTTGATGCAGGGTTTCCTTTCTTTTGCAACCAAAAGACCTAAGACTAATACACTTACTATGCCTTTAGTTAAAGGTAGATTAATGGAGACCACTACTCTATCATAGAAAGTGTATTTGGAGAGTTTGCTCATGTCTGGTGGAATAGGCCTTCAGTAGCAATTAAAAAATAAAATTACGCATGGAATCAACCTCTGTTAGGCACAGCTCTTCCAACTAGAGCAGTAGTTGAAATGGTGTGTGTGTGTGTGTGTGTGTGTGTGTGTGTGTGTGTGTGTTGCACCACTGCTTGGAGCACCAACTGGCTGGTAAAGATCATTAGTGACAATTCTTGGAACTTGGCCAGGCTGTTGGCTCTGAAGCAAAGCTCATTGCAACATGTACTCCTGCTGAGCTGGATGTGTGTGTGTGAAATGAATGGCAAGAGGATGTCCCAGCAGCTAAAATGAGGTTCTTGAAGGCACAGGAGAAACTTTAATGACTACCCAAGTAGACTAGTATTTGAGAGGAATGGTTGGGAAACTTGAGGAGGAATTTTGATGACTCGAAGTTTCTTTGGGACATCAGAAGTCTGTGAGGCAGAACAAACAATGAGCTGGTACATGTTACTACAGTCCCTGAGCTGGGTTAGTCATGGGCTATAGAAGGAATGCACACATGGATCTTGCCTTCAGGCAACTTAAATTTGACTGGAGAGGCAAGAGCGATAAAATAAAGATATTTGTTAAGGTCAAAGTGATTGAAATAGACTAAGTGTTCTAAGTATTTTTTAGATCAGATAAAAGTAATTTTTTTGAAGAATTAAGGAGTTTGACCTGGGCCTTTGTGGTATGGGTGGTCATTGGAAGCACAATTTGATGTGCATAATTTAAGACAAGATTCATATCATTCAAGGTACTGAATTAAGAATAAATTTAATAGAAAAAGCTATGAGCGGTGTATCAGATAAATCTGGCCCATTTGCCTCCCTAGACACATCATTTAATCCCTTATGCTTCTTCTTGCCTTTGATTATTTGCTAAGTAGAGCTAGTAATGCTTTCCCATGGCAAATAAAAACAGAGGCATGTTTTTCTCAAAGCCAAATATGTTGGCCTTTGCCACTCATTTCTTTTCTTTGTGTCAAGGGCATTAAAGTAAGTCCTCAGAGTCTTTGACAGATTAGAAATCTGTTTAGATACATCAAGAGGCATAAATCATGATAATCTGCTCATCTATCTTGTCATGGAAAGAAAGCATGAAGTTAATGAGTTGAGATCTCAAGGAACCTACTTCTCACCAGCTGGGAGACTAGGTTTAGTATCTTGTCTGTAATTGCCACAGATCTCTACATCTGTAAATAAGAAGATGTGTATGAAGGCAGGGAATTTATCTTCTGAAATGTACCAAAGAACGATAAGGTGGCCCTGCTTTAGCTGAGTACACAGGCAGGACATATATAAAAATATCGTTAATAAAATAGCAGGATCTGGTAAAAATGTTAGGTAGTATTCATTGAGCACTTACTATGTGCTACGCAATGCTCTGTTTTATATGCATATCTTGCCCCACTGACGTGGTTGAGCTGGAACTTTGAGCTAAGAATCTTTGTCTTACTTGCTGTTTTCATGTTTAGAGGTCTATAGAGACTGAATGATCCTGAAAGCACCGATTTCGACCTCTTTAACTCGATAATTATATTTTCTTTAAAAACTGCTTTCTAAAAGCAGTGGTTTGGGGGACGAAACCTGGGGGTGGCTGTAAATTGACTAGAAGGTTTACAAATACCCATAAGGACAGGCATTGTGTTAGTCATTGTGGGCAAATCCATTCAGCCTAGAGCCTTCTGTCTGTATTTCCCTTTGTGAACTCTTTTGCTGAATGTCCCGTCATCCTTTGTGAGATGAGGTCCTGTTCATCCTGTCTGCTTTCAGGACATAAATGTTTTAGGAACTCTCCACAGACTGGCTGGATTGTCTCTTTGGGCTATGAACAGATTGTGTGGGTGATGAGACAAGTAGGAAAAGACTCAGCAATCAAAACAGGAGGGTGGAAAGCTCTTTCTCTGGCTCTCAGAATGGAGCTTGGACACAAAGGGAACTTCGTTAATCATGCCTCCTTTGTAATCAGAATGGTGGAGGCATTTTTTAAAACCACTATTATTTTGTCCTCTGTCTCGTCTGAGTGAAACCAATTGTTAATAGCTAATCAAGGAGTTAAAAATTTCCCAGACATGGCCAGGCAGAATCAACTTCACTTGATAAAGTAGTGGGTGGATTCTGGTTGGAAAACCAAGTCAGGCTTCTTGCAGACATGGTGCTGACCTGATAGGATCCCCTTGTCCACAATCAACCTGGTGGCAGCTTTGTGCTTCGCAGAAAATTTCGCCCATGTTTGGAAATGGGGAAGAGAGAAGCTTTAGGAATTTCGGTGAATTAGGATTCAGTCACTTTGTAATACTAAGCAAATACTGAATGGACAGCTTCAAACATCTCAATTTACTGAGCAACTTGGACAACTTACTTGTTTAATCTTTCTGTAGTCCCTTTCTTAGAAATCAAAGGAGGATAATAATCTTTGCTCCCCACTTAATGGGTGCAAAATAATGAGAATGTAAATGCTTTATGTGTCCTGGAGATGAAGAGATAGGGAAAATTCTCTTAGTGTTATTCATATTTAATATGGTAAGATGAATCATTATTTTTTTTTAAACCTGTTATTATTTTAGCACCTCTTCCCTTTTACAAGGGAGGTTGTGTACCTTAGCAGAAGTTGACTTTGTAACAGTTTCATTTTCCAAGACAGGTCCAACAAATTTACAGTGTGATTGGTTTTCCAGGTGGAAAGTTTGAAGTTAGCCCTGTCCTATCCATTCCCTGAAACTGGTGATGAATTGTTCATTGAGGATATCAAAGACAGTGAAGCCAAAGGCAATATTAGCATTTAGAAGAAAGCTAATGAACTATTCTAGTTACTCCTTTGTTGTCATTCAGTCACTAAGTCATTTTCGACTTCTTGCGACCCCATGGCCTGCAGCACGCCAGGTTTCCTTGTCTTTCACTGTCTCCCAGAGTTTGCTCAGACTCAAGTCCATTGAGTTGGTGATGCTATCCAGCCATATCATCCTCGGTCATCCCTTGTCCTCCTGCCCTCAATCTTTCCCAGCATCAAGGTCTTTTCCAGCGAGTTGGCTCTTTGCATCAGATGGGTAAAGTATTGGAGCTTCAGCTTCAGCATCTGTCCTTCCAATGAATATTCAGGGTTGATTTCTTTTAGGCTTGATTTCAGTCCAAGGGACTCTCAGAGCCTTTTCCTTACCTGGATGTTTTTTTCTGTTTTCTTTAAAATACTGAATGGGAGAGGTGGCTAAAAATTCCAAGGAAGATGCATCACAGTGCATTTTAGGATTGGAAAATAATCTTTTTTTAAAAAACAACCCTGCTGCCCTATCCCGTGTTCATCTATTCAGAACAGAAGAAAGTCCCCCACAAGGCTTTCCTCTCTTAACCTGTTTCACCTAAGTGATATTTCCTTCCCAGGCAAGATTGGAGTCTGCCTTTCCTATTATGGCAATGAGCTACTGCTGGTGCTCTTCGCCTAATGGAGACCTCCAGCTTCCCCAACCTCTGTTTTCACTGGAATCTGAAATTTCCCAATGCTTTAGAAAAACAGAGATTCTTGTTTTATAAGGGGCCTGAGAATTTGTTGAGTCTAACCTTACCCACACTGGGACCTCCCCAAGAGAGACAACCTCCCTGCCAGCATTTTTCCATTCCAGTGACAGTTGCTCAATAGACAATTAAAGTTGTTTAATTTTTCAATCTAGTTGAAACACTATGATGGTTAAATGTTCTTTCTTATGCTTCAGTGAAAAACTGGCTTCCCTTACCAGATCGTATTATAATTCATTGTAATTTTCACTCATGAATCCTGAATTTTCCTTTTAGAATAACCTAAAACATGTGCTGCTTCCCTTTTGTTAGATGGTGACTTTTCAAATATTGAGTGGGCCAAAAAGTTCAAATATTGTGTTGGCTGAAAACTTCATTTGGGTTTTTTCCATAAGATGACTCTATCTTTTGACTTTCTTTTCTAGGTGACAACACCCTTTTCTGATAAGATTCCTTACCATACTTGTTTCTATATGGTGATTGTAGTCTCAGTCAAGATTGTTTACTTCTGCTACCATGGCAACCAGATAGTGCTTGTTTCTACTTACAGGAAACCACCATTTTCCTGTTTTCAGCAGGAAATCCATAAATCAAAAATCAACTTATTAGTATCCTTAGAACAAACACATCTGTATTACTGGTGATCAGCTTAGTTCAGAGAACACGGAGTTCTATAACAATCTATACACTGACCTCCCCATTTTAGCTCATGTAACTTATGCCAAATGTACTTCCCATATATGTCTGCACTGCTTTTTCTCATTAGGAGAAACAGTGTGACCTAAAATAGAGACTCTGGGTCTGGATGGATTTAGGTTTAAACTCCAGCTCAACCATTTATTGGCTGTGACCTTGGTTGAATTATTTACATTTTCAGAGCCTCATTTTACTCATCTCTAAATGGAGATAATGATATTTACCACTTACTGCTGTATAAGAATGAAAATCAACCCAGTTAAATCCTCTGTTCTACTTCCTGGCACGTAAGAAATACCCAATGACTGGTAACTTTTATAATCATTTTTAATTTGTAGATGACAAACTGATGCATAATGCAGCCAGTCCAGCATGTAGGCAACTATGATGGTTATGGATTATTGAGAGCCTGGAATCCCTGAGTTGTAACCTCTGAAAAGAGAGTGTCACAGGTTGACTTAGCAGGGTATGAATTTTTCTTCTAAATCTGAGGGATTGGGATAAAACAAGAGTTCTCAACTAGGATTAATTTTGCCCCCCACCCCCCACAATCTCCACCTCCCCAGAGACATTGCCATCTCCCATTTGGCAATGTCTAGAGACATTTTTGATTTTCACTACATTCGAGAGGAGAGAAGATCCTACTGGCAACTAGTAAATAGAAGCCAGGGCTCCTGCCAAATACCCTATAGTGCACAGAACAGCCAGCCCCACAAAATTTATCAAGCTCAAAATGTCAATAGTGCTGAGATGGAGAAATTCTGGAGTGGAGGGAAGGGTACAGGGTAGCCAGCAATATTAAGAGGGAATAGGCATGTGCAGCTCTCTGACTGTAAAGAGCTCAGACTTTGAACAAGATATTGAAATAAAATGATGATCTAGCATAGCTGTAGCTCAAACCTCATATGGTCAGCCCCTAACTTGCCTTTCTAAAATGTCAGTCCTTTCCCATCTTCCCAATGTCATGTGTTATGTGCTAATTCAAAGTCCTGCCAAAGGTTTGTGTGAAGTTTTTGCACCTGTTATCTTTTTTTTTTTTAATGTTGCCCCTATTTAAAGACATGACTGACCTAACTGATCCATCTTGAGGAAGTGATTCTGTCAGAGAAATGGGCAATCCATCAAAAATGAATTTAAAATAGTATAATAACTTAAATTCTCTATTCATACTGTGAAACACAGTAAAGAAGACATAATCAGTAGCACTGCTTCTGGAAATCCCCCTTTTCTTTGATGCTTCTAACCTCTCTTTTCCAAAATACCCCTAAAACCTCCTCACGTAAAATTCTGTGTAATCCAAGCCCTTTTCTTATACTTGTCCCTTTTCTCTTTTGATTGTGTGTCATGAAAACTTAAAGAATCCATTTAGCAGCAATAGTGGAATGCTTGCTGGGGACCAGGTGAGGGCATGCAGCGGAGCAAGAAAGACCAGCACTGTCTTTATCTGCAGGGAGGAGGAGGGAAAGCCTGCATTAATACTCTTGGCTATAGTTATTTTCTAATAATTTATAAAAATGTGAAAAGATGTTAAAATCTCATTTCGCTGAGGAGAAAATTAATAGCTAGTTCTGTGTTCAAACAACATACTACTTAGGATATCCCTGGGGTATTTCTTAGGGAAATACATGTTCAAGTCAAAATTCTGATAGTATCCTCTCTGACTGTTGAGAGCCTCTGTTTTTAATGACCCAAGATTCAGACCTTTTAGTTCTTTGAATGTTTAGATAAACACATCCCTGGAGGGAGGAGGGAGAGACAGGATAGAGAGCAAGGAGTATGTTGCCATCTCAATCAGATTCTGCTTCACCATCTGCTAGCAGCATCCTTACTATCAATAGTTAACACTCATTAAGACCTCGCTATGTGCGAGGTACTGTGTGTGATCGACTCTTTTTATTAATTATTTTTATCTTTACAACAAACTTACGAGATGGGTTCTCTCAGCAAACTTTTCAAAGGAGAAACTGGCATTTTGTAAGGCTATTTAGTAAATAGGCCAGCTAAATTGCTAGTAAATAATAGAGCTGGAATTTGATCCCAAGTTTTTCTGAGTCTAGAGCCCTCGCTTTTAAATTTTCTTATTCTGATTTTGTAGATGCCTACAATAATCTAAAAAATCTTTCCAGTGAAAACATTTCCCTTGATGTACAATAATTGTTGTTTTCTCTTATGGAACTTTTTTTCATAAAGGGTTAATCTGAATAAATTTTGAAGTATATTAAGAACCCAGCAGTTTAAATGAAAATCTGAATGAATGTTATGAATTGATGTCTTGTTAGCAAATTTTGCCCATGATCTTTTGGCTTAGAGCAGTGTTTGCCATAATTTCCATTTCTTCTGAATAATAGACTCAGCTCTGTTGAGCCTATCTCTATCATCCTGAAAAATAGAGGTTGGACATACTCCAGATTATTTCATTGTATTGGAATGTCTTTGTGTTGTGTTATACTGTGAGTGTATGGGCCATCAGCTAGAAGCTGGAATGGAGTTTTTTGTTTTTTTCCCTAAATATTTTCATTATGAGTAGATTGGACCGCCTTCCCATAGTATATATTATGTAGTATATTTCATTGTGCTGAATTCATCAGAATGAAATTTTACATATACAGTTGGCTCTAGCTTGCCCTTACTTTCTGGAATAGTTTGTTGACATCACCAGTTGTTGGAAGATAGAAAACACCCAGAGCCTATTTTGGCCTCAATAGGCAACACAAAGTGTAGGAGATTACAGTCTTTTTCACTATCAGATGTGAATATAACAAGGCAAATGAGAGAAGGGGCTAGATGGGTAAGGCATGGCAGCCTATAGTATCGGCTTATACATTGATTCTAATTTAAAAGGGTATGTTTTAACCTTGAAAAGAATGACTTTCACTGTAACATAAAATATATAAATCATCTTTAGAGTTGAAACATTGCTAAGTTAGGAGTGTTTAGCAGTGAAAACACTGCCTTTTACAGCTGAGAGAACTTGGGGCTCAAGCTTGGTCGAATAGTTTGTCTGCTTAGTGGTATATCTAGTATTAGAAAGTCACAATTGCCATCCCTGGGATAATTTATTCCACCAAGATTCTTATTCTCAAACTTGTAGTAATTCAGGAGTAGCAAGCCAATTTGTGTCCAGAGTTGAAGCTCTGAACATATGAAGAGTGCTCATAGAATGCAATGATGAGGCCTTAAGGCAGTCTTTTCATCCCCATCCAGTGCTCAGATGTCCTCTGCAATTTTTTGTTTTTTTAAAGATTTATTTTATTTATTTTTTTTTTGGCTGTGGTCTATATTGCTGCACACGGGCTTTCTCTAGTTGCAGCGAGCAGGGGCTTCTCAGTGCAATGGCTTCTCTTGTTGAGGAGCACAGGCTCTAGGCAACCAGACTTCTGTAGTTGCTGCATGTGGGCTCAGTAGTTGTGGCACATGGGCTTAGTTGCTCCGTGACATATGGGATCTTCCCAGACCAGAGACTGAACCAGTGTCCCCTGCCTGCAGGGTGGATTCTTAACCACTGGACTGCCAGGGAAGCTGCCTCATCCTCTGTACTCTTTGCATTTACCAAGTGTTAGTAACAGGAGCCGGAGAAGGCAATGGCACCCCACTCCAGTACTTTTGCCTGGAAAATCCCAGGGACGGAGGAGCCTGGTGGGCTGCAGTCCATGGGGTCGCACAGAGTCGGACACAACTGAGCGACTTCACTTTCACCTTTCACTTTCATGCATCGGAGAAGGAAATGGCAACCCACTCCAGTGTTCTTGCCTGGAGAATCTCAGGGACGGGGGAAGCCTGACGGGCTGCCGTCTATGGGGTCGCACAGAGTCGGACACGACTGAAGCGACTTAGCAGCAGCAGCAGCAGTAACAGGAGCATTCCTACTCACACAAGTGTTGGCAATTGTTTGTCTTCAGCTGGTTAGGTCAACTCTGCAGGGTGGATTCTTAACCACTGGACCGCCAGGGAAGCTGCCTCATCGTTTGTACTCTTTGCATTTACACTCACACAAGTGTTGGCAATTGTTTGTCTTCAACTGGTTAGGTCAACTTTAGACTGTCTGATTTTTATTGCTCTCAGATTTTCTTCCTTTGAACTTGCAACATTGGAACCACCTAGAATAATTCTAACTACTCTTTCAAATCTTAGTTATTTGTGTATTTGACCTTTTAGCTCTAACACCCTGCACTTCATATAAACTGAGCTCTTTAATTTAATAAGCTTGATACTCCAGCTTGTATGTAGTCTGACTGTCATATGACATATCACTCAATTTCTTTTGAGCCCTCTCCTAGCAAATGATATTGCCCATGCAAGGAACTTGGACATCCTTAACTTCTCTCTCTCTCACTCCCATTCCCTCAGAGTCTTTACCCTAACTAGATCTTCACTCCGGTCACAAATGCATTTGCCTGTCACCATTCAGAAGCTCCATGTGTCATCTCAAGACTTTTATTCCATCCTGTGCTCCACAGTTCCTTCAATGTCAAGTCTTCCACTGCTTTTTTTTGCTACTCTTTTGAGAACTTTCATATGTAATTCATTGGACCAGAAAGAAAAACTCATTTAGAACCGCTAGGTAAATAGATCATACAGGCAGCAGGTTTCTGTCTGAGCTGTTTTGTATATTTGGTCTCAAAAGTAGGATTTGATGCCTTTAAAAGGAAGTGCTTGAAATTTACAGGCAAGAATACTGGAGTGAGTTGCTATTTCCTTCTCCAGGGGTTCTTCCCGACCCAGGGATTGAACCCATGTCTCCTGTGTCTCCTGCCTTGGCAGGTGGATTCTTTCAGTCTAAGATGTGAATATTTTATCTCATTTTGTCTCCAATTTTCTTTCCATTGTGCAGGCCTTGATCCCTTCAAGGCAGTGTTGGCAGGGTAAATAACTATCTTACCTTTGTGAACTTTAGTTTCTAGGAAATATGCTGCTAAGTCGTTTCAGTCGTGTCCGACTCTGCGCGATCCCATAGACGGCAGCCCACCAGGCTCCCCTGTTCCTGGGATTCTCCAGGCAAGAACACTGGAGTGGGTTGCCATTTCCTCCTCCAGTGCATGAAAGTGAAAAGTGAAGTCGCTCAGTCGCTCAGTCGTGTCCGACTCTTAGCGACCCCATGGACTGCAGCCCACCAGGCTCCTCCATCCATGGGATTTTGCAGGCAAGAGTACTGGGGTGGGGTGCCATTGCCTTCCCTGAGGAAATATGCTAAAGAGTGGTATCTAAACATGCTTCTATAATTTTAATATTGGCTGCAAACCCTTTGGATGAAATTTTTCAAAAATTACCATATTTTTTGCTTGTCTGCTGTTCGTCTTATACATCTTCTTTTGATGTGTGAATTTACGTTTTTTTTTTTTCCTGTGGATCAGGCTGTGCATGTTTCAGTTTAGGACAAGTTCATTTTGATCCTCGAAATTCAGTATTCATTTCATATATAGGTTAATGAAGACCTGCATGAACCATCATGTGCTCAGTGGAAATGAGCATGTGTACCATTGTAAGGTTGGCATCATGGAAGGCAGCCGTGGCTTCTTCCCAAACTGGCTAGTCTTAAATGTACTTTGGTATGGGTGGGCCATGGATGTGATACACCAAGGACATATTTAAATGATCTAATGGGTGTTTGATAAAAGCTTGTTAGATAAATCGAGCATAACAATGTGTTTATCATGACATAAAGACTCTTCAGTGTAAATAGCTCACTTCAGGTTTGGAGGACCTATATATTCAGTCTCTATGCTTGATGCTATATAAGACTTGGTCCCTCCCCAGTGGAACTTATAATTTTGTAGGGTTCAGAAGCTATGTTTACAAATAAAGTAAAAGGCTCTAACAGAGACACAGACCAGTTGATATTGGCATCAGAGGTCGTGTAAGGATCATTTGTTGCTGATGGGAAATTGGTGGAGGCCTTAGATGCTGGCATGTTATAGGTGTTTAACAAATTGAATGAAGGAGATGGCACTTGAGCTAACACCTGGACCTGATAAAAATATTAAAATATTTAACCTGTATTTAGTGACTTTACCTTTTTTTTTTTTGATTGTGCTGGGTCTTTCCTCCTGCACATTAGCTTTCTCTTTTTGCAGGGAGTGGGAGCTGCTCTTTGTTGTGGTACCCTGGCTTCTCATCGCGGTGGCTTCCCTTGTTGCAGAGCGTGGGCTCTGGGGCTCATGGGCTTCAGTGGTTGTGGGACAGGGCTTAGCTGCTCTGTGGCATGTGGGGATCTTCCTGGAGCAGGGTTCAAACCTGTGTCCCCTGCATTGGCAGGTGGATTCTTAATCACTGGACCAAGCAGAGAAGTCCTATAGTGACTTTACTCAATTTTTTGTTATTTCAATGTTTTGAAAAACCCAATTCCTAAGAATGTAAACATTAAAATTTCAGTTTACCCTTAACATGTACCTCTACCTCCAGTTCTAAGAAATTCACAGAGTATAAGGTCCAGTTTTCCTTGAGTAATCAGGGAAGGGGAAATGATTATTCTTAGCATTTGTGAAATTACAAATAAAGTCATTAACAGACCTTGCTTGACCTTGGCCTCAACTTATACTGTCCAACACTAAATTTTTGACCCTTTAGCATGTCTTGTACTTTTCTTAATTTCCTAAATGGGTTAGAATATGGAGAAAAATCAGTAAACTCCATGATCCTCTTTATTGGACCCTAACGTCTCCACTCCCTAATATCCTGCATGTATTAATACATTGTGACTTTACTGTTTTGTTGTCACTGAGAAAAACTTAGTTCAGGCTCTTATATATTCAGTTATTTCCTGAACGTTTCCATGGATGTGGTGGAGAGCTCACCCTTTGCTGAGTCAAGTTGTGCCATCGTCTGTCTACCCAAATTGTCAATGAATTCTTCCTTCAGTTGCTCTGAATTCAGCCTCTGCCTCTCATTTGTATCCTTGGCCCTTATTCTGCCTACGAGGTCTGTCACAGACTCTTCCATGGCAACTTCATCGTGTGTTCCTTGAGTTGGATCTTCTCTAGGTGAACTATCCCAGACTGCTGGCCCAGAATTTGAGGTTAGAACCGAAACTCTAGTAAAATTAGTTTCAAGTGAGTTCAGTGCTATTTTGGGAGCCTGTTATTCCGTCACCCTTTTGTGGAACTTGGTGGAGGCTGTCTGTTGCTGACTGTAGTCTTTCCAGATAAGCTGTCAGTAGTGCTAAGTAGTGCCTTGTCTGCGGAGCTCCTTATGGTCCTGTTCAGTCATCCTTAGCCATCATTCTGCTCTGCAAGTCACCTCTCAGGTACTAATATGTAGTGAGGGCTAATAAATAAACTGGCAATCGAGGCAATGTGGTGTATTAGAAGGAGCAGCAAATGTGAAGTGAAGACCAGGGTTCCAGTCCCAGCTGTGTCACTTACTGGTGGGAGAAAACCATCAATCTGATGCATATACAGCGGTTACCATTATAATGACAACTTGACCTGTTTAATAATCCAAGTGTCTGAAAGCGCTTTGTAAAATGCAGTGTGCAAGTCACATATTACTTAATGTTCATGTTTATTTTTAACATTGATAATATTGATAAAAGTAGAATATCTGTAATTTATAAAAATACATGTCTGAATAATTATAGGTAATAAAAGTGTGAGATTATTATAGAGTGTAATACAGACTTCAGAACACAGCAGCTGTTTCTCCTAGAAGATTTAATTTGAGGGTTTTCTAAGCCTAGAGTGTCACCCCACAGATGTGCTAGTGGCAAGCTCACCAGCTTGTAGAGCCAGCTGGCTAACTTGGTGTCTTCCCCACCCCAATACTCTGCCAGAGCAGCTTTGGGGGCCTCTATAGGGACTCTGAGAGATTTCCCACACAAGAGGTGGTTTGCCCTCCATGCTGGGTTTATGAGATCATAGCCAAGGTAGTAAATTATAAGATGCTATAATTCACTTTCCATAGGTGGTCTTGGCTGCATTCCACAGCCTTTTGGCTGAATAATGGCTGATTTTGACACACTGGCACAAAGTCAAAAATTCAGCCCAGATGACTGGTTTGCCGAGTGATGAGCAATAGCATCAACAGATGAGCCATTTGGTTTTTCTTTGGAGGCCTTTTTTGTTCACTTCATGTGTGTTTAGTTTATAGTGTTCTGGGTATTTCTAAAGTAGTGGAGAAACAGTAATTGTAGATATTTTTCAGAGCTAGAGGTTAGAAATGGTGATTTGATATACTCTTGTCAAGCTTCTTAATTTAATCGCTCTTTGTTGCCAGACACCAAAGTTGAGGGGCAGTTTTTTAACCCGAATTCAGGATTGCTCCCCCAATTAGCATGTCTAATGGTTGGCAGATTTTATGTGCTAAACCTCTGGCAGGGCTTTTTATGTGCATTTTATTATTTTTTTAAAAAAGAAAACTGGCACTAGTCTTGAGCCTAAAGAAACTTCATGTTTACCACAGCATTTCAAATACTATGTAAGAATTTGGCTCAGTTTCCCAAAGCACTCTAATTTTTTTTTTCCTCTTGGTTCCAACACTCCTTAGTTCCACGGGATCCAAGCCAGGCAAATAATGGAAGCCAAGTGGTGCTTCGTGTTTGCTGTGTAGATTCTGACAAATGTAGAGTAATTCTTCTATTCTTCAAAGCTGTTACATCTTTGGCTCCAGAACAATTGAGGTTGCCGGCTAAGCATTGAAAAATCCTCTCATACTAAGATATAAACGTATACTACTTTTCAATGTTTTTTAAAAAAAGAATGAATTGCACCAAGTGTTTGCTACAATTTATGAAACTTTGATGTTGAAATGTCATTTATTCATAAGTTTATGTTGCAGGGAGCTGTTTTAAAATACGTGCTTGAATTGTGTGTGTACAGCGCAAACTACTTTGCATTCAGTGCTGCTATGTGGGGCTGTGTGTGTGTGTGTGTGTGTGTGTGTGTGTGTGTGTGTGTTGGTAGTGGCAGGTTAGTGTAGAGGATTGTTCTGCTATGTTTAAAAATTTAGCTTTCCTAGAACAGATGTTAGCATAATTAATTACTGCTTACTGAAAACTGCTGGCAAGAATGAATTACATATCACTTAGTGTACCCCATTCTGTTGTTTTCCTCTATTTCTTTGCATTGATCGCTGAAGAAGGCTTTCTTATCTCTCCTTGCTATTCTTTGGAACTCTGCATTCAGATGTTTATATCTTTCCTTTTCTCCTTTGCTTTTCGCTTCTCTTCTTTTCACAGCTATTTGTAAGGCCTCCCCAGACAGCCATTTTGCTTTTTTGCATTTCTTTTCCATGGGGATGGTCTTGTTCCCTGTCTCCTGTACAATGTCACGAACCTCAATCCATAGTTCATCAGGCACTCTACCTATCAGATCTAGGTCCTTAAATCTATTTCTCACTTCCACTGTATAATCATAAGGGATTTGATTAAGGTCATACCTGAACGGTCTCATGGTTTTCCCTACTTTCTTCAGTTTAAGTCTGAATTTGGCAATAAGGAGTTCATGGTCTGAACCACAGTCAGCTCCTGGTCTTGTGTTTGCTGACTGTATAGAGCTTCTCCATCTTTGGCTGCAAAGAATATAATCAATCTGATTTCGGTGTTGACCATCTGGTGATGTCCGTGTATAGAGTCTTCTCTTGTGTTGTTGGAAGAGGGTGTTTGTTATGACCAGTGCATTTTCTTGACAAAACTCTGTTAGTCTTTGCCCTGCTTCATTCACTATTCCAAGGCCAAATTTGCCTGTTACTCCAGGTGTTTCTTGACTTCCTACTTTTGCATTCCAGTCCCCTATAATGAAAAGGACATCTTTTTTGGGTGTTAGTTCTAAAAGGTCTTGTAGATCTTCATAGAACCGTTCAACTTCAGCTTCTTCAGTGTTACTGGTTGGGGCATAGACTTGGATTACTATGATATTGAATGGTTTGCCTTGGAAATGAACAGAGATCATTCTGTTGTTTTTGAGATTGCATCCAAGTACTGCATTTCGGACTCTTTTGTTGACCATGATGGCCACTCCATTTCTTCTGAGGGATTCCTGCCCGCAGTAGTAGATATAATGGTCATCTGAGTTAAATTCACCCATTCCAGTCCATTTCAGTTCGCTGATTCCTAAAATGTCGACATTCACTCTTGCCATCTCTTGTTTGACCACTTCCAATTTGCCTTGATTCATGGACCTGACATTCCAGGTTCCTATGCAATATTGCTCTTTACAGCATTGGACCTTGCTTCTATCACCAGTCACATCCACAGCTGGGTATTGTTTTTGCTTTGGTTCCATCCCTTCATTCTTTCTGGAGTTATTTCTCCACTGATCTCCAGTAGCATATTGGACACCTACTGACCTGGGGAGGAACTAAAGGGCCTCTTGATGAAAGTGAAAGTGGAGAGTGAAAAAGTTGGCTTAAAGCTCAACATTCAGAAAATGAAGATCATGGCATCTGGTCCCATCACTTCATGGGAAATAGATGGGGAAACAGTGGAAACAGTGTCAGACTTTATTTTTCTGGGCTCCAAAATACTGCAAATGGTGACTGCAGCCATGAAATTAAAAGATGCTTGCTTCTTGGAAGGAAGGTTATGACCAACCTAGATAGCATATTGAAAAGCAGAGACATTACTTTGCCAACAAAGGTTCGTCTAATCAAGGCTATGGTTTTTCCTGTGGTCATGTATGGATGTGAGAGTTGGACTGTGAAGAAGGCTGATTTTGAACTGCGGTGTTAGAGAAGACTCTTGAGAGTCCCTTGGGCTGCAAGGAGATGCAACCAGTCCATTCTGAAGGAGATCAGCCCTGGAATTTCTTTGGAAGGAATGATGCTGAAGCTGAAACTCCAGTACTTTGGCCACCTCATGCGAAGAGTTGACTCATTGGAAAAGACTCTGATGCCGGGAGGGGTTGGGGGCAGGAGGAGAAGGGGACAACAGAGGATGAGATGGCTGGATGGCATCACTGACTGGATGGACGTCAGTCTGAGTGAACTCCAGGAGTTGGTGATGGACAAGGATGCCTGGCGTGCTGCAATTCATGGGGTCACAAAGAGTTGGATATGACTGAGTGATTGATCTGATCTGATCTGATCTGATAGTGTACCCCATTACACGCACTAGAGCATAGCTAGGGTAATCCTGAATATTACTTCCCCAGATCTTGGCCCTGCACATCCACTCGCAGTTCTCCAATAATTGATATTGAATTATAAAATAATATTTCACTTAGTAATCTAGTAAAACTTAATTGGTCTGGTTGAAATGTAGGAGAATTTTATCTTCAAAGTCAGTGGCAGAGGTAGAGTGTCTGACCATTATAACTTCAGAACAATTTCAGTAAAGGAATTAACAGACTGAGTCAGTTAATTCTGAAGCACTAAGTCAGTTTAACACAAGTATTTACACTTTCTTTGGCTGAAAATTTTGGAGTGGTCATTATTATGATACATTCTAAAACTGAGGTACACGTTGTGGTAGATACTAAGAAATCTTTTTTACAAACTGACCTGGTGGGAAGAGTAACTAGAATCAGCTCAAGGAATTGCTAGTGTCTGAAACCTCACAACTAGACCAGATAATATGATATGGCTACTTTGGCCCCATGGTATATGCCACATGTATCTTTTTTTATCTAGAATTAATGTAGGAAATTTCTGAAATTGAGAAAGATAGGTATGGTCTCTGAGGGAACTCTATTTAATACATTTAAACACTAATTTCTAAATTTAGCTAGATTCCTTTATGTTAAATAAGTGTGTTTTTTTTTTCGGGGGAGGTGGTCTTGGAATAAAAATTGTAGTTGTATAAATAACATATTCATCTGGTCTCCTTGGTTTCTGCCACTTATGTACCTCTTTCCCTCATGCCCTTTCTTGGGAGGGAATCAAAGAATTCTAAGCAAACCCAGGAATTGTCCAGTACTCTTAAATGCCTAATACATTTCTTATAAATTCTCATTTAGGCAAGTATAGATATTCAGATAAGCAAAGCTTAGACCCAATTTGAGTATATAATCTTTTATAAATGTCTTATACATACCATTCATAGCCAGGCAGTGGAAGTTTTCTTTGTTACAAAGTAGAATGGATATTGAGCCATTTAGCATTGTGTCAGGTGAAAGTTGTGGGGGCTTAATTTATCCAGCTGTTGCATTTATTCTCTACTTTTAACATACAGACATAGACCAAGTAATTTTAATGCCCCAAACATTAATTCCATCCTTTTAAATCAGCTTCAACTCCTTTTTAAAAGTAAAAGTTTAATATTCACTAGTAAACCAAAATCTTTTAGGGAACAAAGAGAATAAATGTAATTATAAAAAATTGATAAATCAATTATTCATGTTTATAGAGGTACAGAGATCATGACAGCAGATTTTGAATTAAGACTAGATTTCGAGAGTTAAATCAACCTCCCTCTTGAGTCAGTAGAAAGTGTCTGTAGCAGTTGTCTGTATGTTTTTATTAAAAAAAGATTTTTGTCCAGCTTTATTGAGATGTAGTTGACATACAGCACTGTATAAGTTTAAGGTGTACAGCATAATGATTTGACATACAGACATCATAAAATGATTGTGTTTTTAAATCAGTGTGTATGGTTTTTGTTTTTTTCATTTTTGTTAGTTGGATGCTATTATAAAAATTCTCTAAAATATTTCTGAAATGGTTGGCTATTTTTAATTAAAATCATTACTTTTTCACTTTGAGGGGTTCTGGTTTTTAATGCTTGTAAACATGAATTATCCCTTTAACTGGTCTAGTTTCCATATTCCTTCACCTTGAAACCCAAAGCAGAGTAATCTTGAAATATCATTTTGGTTGCAATGAAGACAGTCTTCCTCTCATTCAGTGAAGGCTATTCCTGATAATGGAGACTGCAAAGTTCTCTGGGGCACCCTGTAACTACCTTGTAGCTACCTAGAAGATATCAGCATGTCTTAGAAGGAAAGATTCCCCTACACACACACCAAATAAAAATTCTGTTGTTTGTGGGTCTCTTCTTTATGTTGCTGTGTAAATGAAGCTGAGACTCTTGGGAGCAGAACCCAAGGCCCTCGAGAGAACTGTACCACTGGTTAGAAAAAGCCAAGGGTTGTAACAAGGTTGGTGTGGTCCAGCATTTTCACTTATTAAATGATCACTTTTTACATTTAATCCTCAAACACAGACCATACAATTAGCCTTCAGTATCTGCAGATCAGCCAGTCTGCTGATCAGGAGGACTGACTGTACTGTGTCATTTTATACAAGGGACTTGAGCGTCCTCAGAATTTAGTATCTTTGGGGGTTGTGGAAGCAATTCTTAGTGGACACATAGGGATGGCTGCACTGTGATTTTCTAGATATCTTCTGACCCAGCACACGCTCTTCTTCAGTGCTTCCCCACTCCTGTCCCCTTTTCCATCGGCTAATGAACACCTGCTCTCTTTGAAGTTGAAGTCCAGGCCTCAGGCAAGCTGCTCTCCCAGCCCTCTTCACAAATGATGCGTCCTGTGCAAACATCTGTAAGGGCACATTTCAATCAGGATGTACTTCTCTGCCAACTACTCACCCTCCCACACTCAACTGTGTGAGCAACTCAGGCTCTGGGGCTGGCATTTGTCTCTATCTTTAGGTAGCACAGTGCCCACATAATAGTAATACTTCTAGATAATTGCTAAAGGAATCTTCTTTATTTGTAATAAAGCAAAGAAATAAATAGTCTGTGTTGGCTTAAATGGAGACCATGTGTCATTTCAACATGTTGTTTTAATTTTATTTTAACTTTTCTAGGAGGCAACCAAGTCTTGTATCTCTGTCTAACTCTCTAATTATAGGGTTTGGCAGGAGTAGGGGCTAATGATTTGATGTTGAGTCAACTTTGAGCATGATAGCAGTAGTGGTTGGCCAGATAGCAATTTGTAAACTGGACAGCCATTTGAGATGCCATAACAGGAAGCTGACTGGAGTCAATGAATACTCTTCCAAAAGAAGTACAGGTTTAGTCATTGTTCACTTGAGTTTTTCTTCAAGGTTACATTGTAATGATGACTGGAATTTTTGCCTCATTCTAGTGAATTCATTTCTCCTACCTTCCAAATATCCAACTATTGCCCTTTCTCAGGTAATGTCAGGGTAAATATAGTATCACTACAGCTATAATTACTTTTTCCTATAATTATTTATGTATTGTCTGTTTTCCCCATTATTTTTACATTCCACGTGGCCGGTGTCTATTAGGTTCCTTTAAGTACTTCATGTATAGTAGGTACTCAGGACATCTTTGGTGAATGCAATATGACCCTTAGTAGTATATGTCACTGAAAGGTCACCAACTTTTCAAAGAGGCTTCAAGTTGTGTTTGTTCGGTTTTCCACAGCCTTGAATTAGAAGTCTTATTGATTTCCTATCACTTTAAAATTAAAGGTTGTATAGTGTCAGATTTCACAGTTCTCTATTATAGTGGAGAGGTGGAGGCCAAAAGTACTGTGTTGAAATACAGATTTAAAAAATAGAAAATACAGCTTATGTTTGACATAGTAATGAGGACTGGCCTTAAAATGGGGTGGTGTTTTCAAAGAGTAGCTTTGGTGCCTTCCTGTGAGAGTGGTATTAACCCACATAGACTAACCAGTCCACAGTGCCTGGGCATATTCATTTGGGGCCTGATTGCTCTACTAAATTGTACTGATGTGGAAGTAGCTTTAGGCCACTTGTTTTCAACTAAATGCTATACTGATGGGTAGAGGGGACATTTAAAATGTGTGCCAAGGCAGCTGGGTGATATTACATTACTATCCTAGGAATACTGAGGAGTGGTTATTTTTAGCTTTCACCTGAGCAAACATGACTCAGTTTGTTGACCTGAATCCATCCAGCCCCCTTCTTGAATACACAAACTATTAATCCCTAAAACCACGCTGGTGACTAACTGAGGCCTTCCTTATGTATAACTGTTGGTTAGTCAACTGTGGCTTGTTCAAAGGTTACAGATAATTTCAGCTTCTCCCATCTCATTCTTTTCTCTTACGATAAAATCTTTCACAATTCTAAAACAATTTAAAGACAGAAATCAGAGTTCTTTTGACTTTTAAACACTGTTTTGGGACGTGCGTAGTCACAATTTTGGCCATAGCTGATGAAAACACCTGCTACAGTAGGCAGCCAGCTAGTAGCTGTAGGCTTTGTTTTTGGTTTACATTGATATGCTTTCTACTTAAGAAACACCTGGAAATTCACTTTTAGCTGGAGTAGGAAGTTGTCTTGAACTGTAAATATATTATTCAGGAAACGTTATTCTGTTTAACTATCAGAATGTCTGTTTACTTTCTCAAACAAGTGTTTTGCCTTTTGAGCACTCCTAGAAATGGAGAATGTTGAATTATCTTCAGGTTTTTAAAGTTATGCAGAAGGTTTTTTTAGACTAGATTTATTCAAGTGGAGAAAAATACTTGTGATTCTCATATAGCTTGGGATGCACTTGTGGCTTCTCCAAGTTATGATGCTTATGAAAATATTAGTATTCCTGGGATATTTTCCTCTATGCAAGAAACACTAGACTAATGAAAGAATGAAAATAATTCAGGCTGCTACAAAGGCAGGCGTTCACCATGTCCATTAAAAATGCAGCCTTTGTGCCCGTAAAGTGTTCAGCTTCTCTGTTATTTAAGTTTGGAATGTGGCTTTGGAGGTTAACTAGAAACTCAGATAGTTATTTTTCATTTTGGTCTAAGAAGAGAGTGACTTGTTTTTCAAAAGGATTAAAAAAAAAAAAGAAATGAAAAAAGGTTAGGTTCATTTTGGAAGAATAGAAGTTTTAAAATGTAGTAACTATTTTCTGCAGCAAATAGTCAGTTTGAGTACGTTAGCCACAAATAGAATTCATGACTTTTGTCTCCCTGTTTATACCTCTAACCACATTAAAAGGAGTTTAGTTAAATGTGCCCCTTGATCTTTGTAATGTCGGCGGGCTATTTAGCTGAGTCAGGATGACCAAAGTTTGATCGATTCATATTTCTAATAAAAAGTAAGATGTCTGATTTCAGGTGGATTAGGTATAAAAAGTCTTCATGATACATTTTGAGTTTTAAAGAAAAACTTCTCTGGTTTGAATTAGTGACGGCTCTGTGTTGCAGTATTCAGGATACTGCATTGAAAGACTTACAGCTAGAGTTCAGCAGTGCTCTGTTTTCTGATAAGTTTTAGTAGGCATTATCCCAACTTTCTGGGAATATAACGTTTTACTACTCAAAATTTACCATTAGGATGGATATTTAGGGATAGAAAAATGTGTATTTGAGTATTAGAAGTAGAGCAAAGTATTAATAATAAATAATACACACTCTTTAGTCATAAATTATTTTTTTCTCTTACTTTACATATTCCTCTAGTTGCTATTTGATCTTTCCAAATAAGAGATGACTTCTGTTAAGTGTCTGAAAGCACAGTAGGTCAAGTATCATATGTACCAAATTAAACATACTGAAACCATGAACATAAACCATAGTATATGTTTTCCTTTCACTACTTTCAGAGAAAAGTTTTATAAATAGATTTTAAAATATATATAAAATAGAAGGATCTACATGAAGAAAACAATGAAAATTTTCAGAGATATCAAAATGGACTCCATTTATTAGAGAAGTAATCTCTGTTCTTGGGTGGAAAAAACTGTTGGGAAAGGAGGCTGACTTTGTCCACATTAATTTATAGAGTTAATCTAATTTCTGTCAAATCCAGCAAAAAATACAAATATTAGGTGGGGTAAGGGAGGGGTTTTACTCTATGAGATATTGATATAAACCATCCATTTACATGATTTAAAATCATGTTGGTTGGGCCATGAATTTAAAGCTCAATACATGGAAAAAGAGAAAAAAAGTACAGTACATGGAATAGAGTAGGTTGTCCAGAAAAAAATCTATTGGTAAACATAAGACAAAGGTGCTGTCATAAATCAACAAAAGAGAAGCATTTGTTCAGTAAGGAATAATTTAAAGATTTAGAAAAATAAAAATAGATTTTCACCTCATCCCTTGTAGCAAATCAAACTTCAAGTGGATCAACTAAGTGATTTTAAAAAATGAAATTGTTAAAAATAATAGAAAGTAATAAAGGTGACTACTAAATCTGGAAATTATAAAATCTCTCTATATACAGAAGAGTGGAAAAAACATAAAGGAGAGATTATATATGAAATCTGGAACTTCTCTGTAGTATTAAAATATGCCATAAACAAATTAAGGCAGCAGATGGAAGAGCTGAGATAAATTACTAACAAAACATATTAGGCAAAGAATTATTCTTATTTACAGACGAACTTTTTGGACCAAGGGGCTCGGGTGTAAGTAAATTAAATTGGTGTATCACATGATTATTTTGCAACCACTAGATGAAAATTTTTGATTATATAGAAAGTACTTATATGTAACAGCTAAAATTTTGTATTTTTTCATGTACTTTCAAGCACTGTTCTGAATGCTTTTCATATGTTAACTTGTTTAATGTATATAGTGACTCAGAGTTAGTTACTACTATGATTGCCATTTAAGAGATAGTAAAAGTAATACGCACACAGGTTTAGAAATTCACCCCTAACTTTGCTAGCTTGAATTAATGGTGAGACAACCAGAAATGACAGAGCCAGGCGGGTTGGCTTCACAGGTTGTGTTATTTACCACTGTGCTACTTTGCTTTGCTAAGTTAATAGAAAAGAAAACGCTGCAAAACTATGTATGGTATGACCCTATTTTATAAAAATATATGTTAATATTAGTATGCATTTTAAAGTTATGCAAATTAATTCCTCTATGAATTTTTATCTAAGTATACACTGATAGAAAAAAACATAATATTTTGATATTTTTACAGCAGTGGTTCCTTCTCTCAAGTGGGACTTTGGGTAAATGTTGTTTTGAACTTCAACATTTCTGTATTTTGAAATTTTCTTTTATAGTGATATGGCCATTTTATAATTACAAAATTATGGTGTTAATGTTCTATCAAATTAAATGATCCCTCTCAAAATGCAGGGATCATATTTTAGTATATCCTTCAAGTGTCAAGTCGGTGTTTGGGTTCCCACTCTCTGATAGATACCTTCAGTGGGATCCCAAAGTCAAAATAATTCTTTCTCTCAATCAAAAGAAGTGTTGTAAAATTTCAGAGTGTAGAAAAGCCTCAGAAACCAACCATCTTGATTGAATTTTAGAAGCCAGCCAGCTTATTTCTCAGATGAGGATCCTGAAGTGATATATTTTTAACCAATTTATTCCAAATTACCTGAGAGTAAGTCATTTGACCATGCCTCAGACCCCAGGTTTCCTGACTTCAGGCACTGTTCTGTGAAGCCCCAGTGCCCTCCAAGCCTTCAAGCAGGTGAAAGTGAAGCATAGTTGATTATTGTGACATTTATTTGGCATGAGGAGGTAACTGATCAAAACTGGCTACACGTTTTCAATCACCAGTTATTTATTGAAAGAATACAATGAGAAGGCTCTCAGGTATACTTCATGACACCTCTAGAGATCACTGAAGGATCCTCACCTGGATTTGGGAGATCCCTTGGTATTAATAGGGCTTCCAGGTAGCTCAGTTGGTAAAGAATCCGCCTGCAATGCAGGAGACCCTGATTTGATTCCTGGGTTGGGAAGATCTGCTGGAGAAGGGATAGGCTACCCACTCCAGTATTTTGGGGCTTCCCTGGTGGCTCAGCTGGTAAAGAATCCGCCTGCAATGAGGGAGACCTGCGTTTGATCCCTGGGTTGGGAAGATCCCCTGGAGAAAGGAAAGGATACCCACTCCAGTATTCTGGCCTAGAGAATTCCATGGAGTGTATAGTCCATGGGGTCACAAAAAGTCAGACACGACTGAGCAACTTTTACTCACTTCGTAGTAATAGGCTTCCCTGGTGGCTCGGACAGTAAAGAGTATGCCTGCAACCCAGAGGCCAGGCTCTATTCCTGAATCAGGAAGATCCCTTGGAGAAAGGAAATCTTGCCTGGAGAATTTCATGGAGAGAGGAGCCTGATGGACTATAGTCCATGGAAATCGCAAAGAGCTGGATACAATTGAGGGCCTAACACTTGGTATTAATGAGTCTAAGTTATGGAAGGCAGTGTGAAAAATGGAGAGAGGACAGTAGTGGAAAGAACGTTAGACAGAATTAGGCACTTACATGGATGATTCTTCTAAAACAGAAAAACATTCTCTTTTCAGCTCCAGGACCCACAACGGCAGTATCCTACATGTCAGTGAAATGCGTGGATGTCCGTAAAAACCATCACAAGGCAAAATGGTTAATGCCTTGGGGACCCAACCAATGTGACAAGATCCGAGACATCGAGGAAGCGATTCCAAGGGAAATTGAAGCCAATGACATTGTGTTTTCTGTCCACATCCCCCTCCCTTCCATGGAAATGAGTCCTTGGTTCCAGTTCATGCTATTTATCCTGCAGCTGGACATTGCATTCAAGCTGAACAACCAAATCAGTAAGTGCACTCTCCCTACCCCTCTCCTGTCTTGGGGAATTTCTCTCTTCAGGCTTTTCAGAGCCAGTTATAATAGGAGTGAAATAATAGTGTTACTGGTGACAATTATTGACTACTTTCTACTTACTAGATGCGTTTCTGAGTGCTCTACCTGAATTAACCCATTTTATCTTCCCACCAGTTCCTAAAGGTGGGTCTTATTTCACTTTCCAGAGAGAAAACTCAGGCATCATCAGTGAGGTTGCCCAAAGTCAGAAAGCCAGAGTGGAAGAGCTGGAATTCAAAGCCAGGCAGCCTGGCTTAGGAGCCCTGCTCTAGCCAAGTTCCATTGCCTTAGTGCCACAAGGGAACTCACCCCAGCAGAGTGATTTGAGAATTTCTGAAAGGTCCCATGTTTACAAATGTCTTTTCTGGTGAAGCTTTGAATTAAGCCATTAAGAAAAATATACCTGTCAAAATGGGAGCACCAACCCAGGAGCCCCCATTTTCCCATAAAATCAGGTTATTTTTCTAGTTTGCTCAGTTGTGATTCAAGACTCTGAGGGCATGAGGTATATCAGCATTTTGTGAGGGGGAGATTGGTGATTTTTGAGAGGCAGATTCACTTGTGACATCTGGGGATAGTACAGGGAATTTGTCCATGGATTAGAGTACTTTTTAAAATTCTAATTTTCTTATATCAGAAATTATTGTGATACATAATTATATTAATTTTACTCCACTCAGGAGTTAGAACAGTATATATGCCTGACTGACATTTTATCTGGAACAGATTATGCTGAGATCATTTTTCAAAATGTAATTCTACCCCTAATTCGTTCAATCTCTTAACTCATTAATTCAGACTGCTTTTGAGTACCCACTGCTACCACACACTGAACTGATGGCTGGATGTGTAGATACATATGAAGACAAGCCCTTCAAGGGGCTCACAGTGGAGATGCCAGGAAATAAAATCAGTCATTACAGTACAGTGTCCAAGGTATACCCAGGAGCTGTGAGGGTATGAAGAGAAGGCTTTAGAGCAGAGAAAGGGAAGTCTGTCTTGGCATACACACGTACACACATGCGTGCACTTGTGTGTGAGTGAAGGTGAGCAGACAGATCTTTGATGTGAGTATTAATGAGTGAAAATTCTGACAAGGAATTGGAGATGAGGGTGGGTGCAAGTGGAAGATCATTTTCTTTTAATTTAGTTTATTTATTTATTTTTGGCTATGCTGCATCTTAGTTGTGGGATGTGGGGTCTTCAGTCTTTGTTGCAGCATGCAGGATCTTTATTTGCAGCATGTGGGATTTAGATCCTTGATTAGGGATCAAACCTGGGTCCACTGCATTGGGAGTGCAGTGTCCTAGCCACTGAACCACCAGAGAAGTCCCTGGAAGAGCATTTTAGCTAGGGGTGGTTGATGTGCACCTTGACCTTCATATTAATAACAACCTGACACATCCAAGTGGTACTTCCTATGTCCCTACTCTCTTGCCTATTGCTTGCTCATTCATCACTTGTGTAATGCATTTATTCATTCAAACTTACTAAGTTTCAACCATGTGTTAAGTACTAGATACAGAAGAAAGCACTAGGGAAGAAATGGTTGAGAAACAGATACTTAAACATATGATTAAGAAAGCTAAGTGCTAGAATGAGAGGAGTATACAGTATAATGTTTGAGCTTCAGGAAGGGAAATTTGTTATGAGGTTAAAAATGGAGACTAAAACTAATGTGCATGGCTTGAGGTTTGGGTTTTTGTATTCCTAGTTCCCAGAATGTATTCAAGAAAAGGAGAATTAGCAAAATTAGAGGAGCCATGGGAAGCTGACATGGGTAGATTAACTGATTTATGTTCTGATGTGAAGGTCAAGGACACAGTACTCTGTTATCTGGGCTGGTTGCCTGTTGTGTATTTCCATATAATGTTCCCAGACGGACTCCTGACTCCAAGGGTAAAGGAAATGATTTACTCTGTAATAGAAATTAAATAATTGCTCTATATTGGCTGTATTAGTGCTGGGTAACAAATTATCCTAAAATTTAGCAGCATAAATCAATAAACATGTATCATCTCCCTGTTTCTTTGGGTCAGGAATCTGGGCACAGATTAACCTGGGAGTCTCTGGCTGACTCTTCTGAGGTAGCAGTCAAGCTGTTGGTCTGGTCTACAGTCTTATCAGAAGGTTGAAGCCTTAACCGAGCTTGCGACTGGCATCTGAAGAGAGGGACAATTTTGTAAGGCTGAGCCCTTTACCTGTGGAATCTGATGTTATCTCTGGGTAGATAGTGGTGTCAGAATTATTGCATGTGTGGGAAATTCCACCCTCCATCCTAATTGGTGGTCAGAACCTATTACACATCTGAATAACTTCACAGAGGAATTGCTTCCCATCATATATTAAGTCTAAACATCAAAAATATCTGTGTTGATAAGGCTTTAACTAAAATACTACTATATGTAGATGAAATGTGAATGCATTGTATGTTTTTTTTTCTACAAGTACATCTTCAGGTTCCAAAATACATTTTATCTTTAGAAAAAGAATGAACTAAAGATTCTTAAACAACATCCTTTAATTTCTTGTAATGTGAAGATCTATACTTAATAGGGACACACTAAAATTTTAATAAAATGGACAACTAACAATTGCTTCAATAAATAAAAATAAACTGGAACCATCAAGAAAACCAAATTGATCAAAAAATTCTTATTTTGAACAGTAGCTCTGATGGGGCCTGTTGACTTTAATTTGAAAATGTTATATGTTGGGTTCGTGAGAATATTCTTTCCTTAAGTGCATTTTCTTTACCATTTGCTAATGGACATTAAAGAGGAAATCAGTTAAAGAGGGATGGTATGCCTTTGCTGAGTTATATAGACATATGCATATCATAATATTTATGGGACATAGTAGGTCTAGGTTTCCCCCCTATCCTTATATTAAAGAGTATGTGCAACCTCCTGTCTACTTTTTACATTTTATCATTGTTTGAATGCCTTTCTGATAGCAGTATGTGGGGCAGAAGAAAAAAAGATTGGGAATGTGGTTAATAAGATCCTATTATATGTGGGTGATTTTCCATTCATTGAAGATTCAGTGCTAGCAATATTACCTCAAATGGAAGGAAGCGTCAGGACCAATCCTGTTTTTCTTTAAGCTTTCCTAGGCAGTCTATGAAATGAGTTTCAGATTTCAAATAATAAGAGATTTCACACTTGGACTATTAAAGTTAGGATTTTATCCACACATGCAGAGTTTTCATGTATCTTTTAAGGGTCTTTGAACAGACAAAATAATCAAAGGACTATATATTTTACATGACACTTAGTCATTTGGAGCTAAATTTGTTTATTCCTTTTAAACTTTCAATTTAAGATGATACAGATTTTGGCTAGAATTTGAGATCTTGACTATCTCTCAGAAACTGAATAAGCATTGACATTCATTTTAAAACCTTGTCATTGTTTTATCAATTCCAAGATTTCATCAGACTCATGTCTTGAAAGTGAAAGTGAACGTGCAAGTCATTCAGTTGCATCCTACTTTTTGCAACCCCATGGACTTTACAGTCCATGGGATTCTCCAGGCGAGAATACTGGAGTGGGTAGCCTTTCCCTTCTCCAGGGGATTTTCCCCACTCAGGGACTGAACCCAGGTCTCCCACATTGCAGGTGGATTCTTTACCAGCTGAGCCACAAGGGAAAGCCCGAGAATACTGGAGTGGGTAGCCTATCCATTCTCCAGGGGATCTTTCTGACCCAGGAATTGAACTAGGGTCTCCTGCATTGCAGGCGGATTCTTTACCAACTGAGCTATTAGGGAATCTCTATGTCTTTGGAGGGGGAAATAATGATAATATAGAGTAATTTATATACATTAGAGAATGTGTATATTTTATTTGAGAAAGATATTCCATGTTCGTTATGCAAAATATGTAATCTATACTCGAAAGAGCAATTTTAAACAGAATTCCTACTTTCATTTAAAAAAAAATATTTATTTGCTGTGCTGTACAGCACTGCATTTGGGATCTTAATTCTCTGACCAGGGATTGAACCTGCATCCCCTATATCCCTGCATTTGGAAGCACATGGTCTTAACCACTGGGTCCCCAAGACAGTCCCGCTACTTTGATTTTTTAAAAATAAAAATTTAAGTAACCTACTACTGTCATTCATTGCTAAGTATGAAAAGTATGAAAAGTAGCAACCAGTTCAACTTGTAAATGGTGATAGTTTTAAAAGGGCTTCCCTGATAGCTCAGTTGGTAAAGAAACCTCCTGCAATGAAGAAGACCCTGATTTGATTCCTGGGTCGGGAAGATCTGCTAGAGAAGGGATAGACTATCCACTCCAGTATTCTTGGGCTTCGCTTGTGGCTCAGATGGTAAAGAATCCGCCTGCAATGCAGGAGACCTGGGTTGGGAAGATCCCCTGGAGAAGGGAAAGGCTGCCCACTCCATTATTCTGACCTGGAGAATTCCATGTCCATTGGGTCACAAAGACATGACTGAGCAACTTTCATTTTTAAAACAATAGTCTGCAAGAACTGGGAAAGGAAAGCCAGTCAAAGAGAATCTAGAGACTTCTAGATACTTGGAAACTGGTTGTTTAGTTGCTTAGTCATGACTGACTCTTTGCCATCCCATTGACTGTAGCCTGCCAGACTCCACTGTCCATGGAATTTCCCAGGAGAGAATACTGGAATGGGTTGCCATTTTCTCCTCCAGGGGATCTTCCTGCTCCAGGGATCGAACCCTCGTCTCCTGTGTCTCCTGCTTTAGCAGGCAGATTCTTTTCTACTAACGTCACCTGGGAAATTGGACTGTTCAGTGAATGCCAACTCAAGGTGGCTCTCCGTGTCTCAACTGTGGACACTGAGGGCCGACTGAACTGTTCTGTATAGGTGACTTGAACATCCATAACTTTTGGTATCCACTGGGTGGGGATTTGAGGGTGGCGGTGGTCCTGGAACCAATCTGCCGTCGATAATGAGGGATGACTATACGAATTCCGAGCAGACCTGTTTGTTGAAATCTGTGTTTGGGTCAGTGGTTGACTTTTACCTAAACATTTCAGAGGCATGGGATTAATGTGTTTGTCAGGGCACAAGCATGGTGCTTCTTTAGAGCTGAAAAGGACTGAGGACTTCAGTTTTTGCTATGGTGAGTTAGAAAATGGAGGGAGTGTAAGTAGACTAAAAAATGTCAGAAAAAAGTCAGCCTAAACACCTGGTGTCTTGATGGTTAATCGTTGGAAAAAACGAATGTTTATCTATGTGATGGGCTTAGATAGTTCTGTAAAAACAAATTATTTTATTTGAAAATATCATCTAGAGTGGATATATACCTTTCTTTTTATAGTGTTTTATCAATCACTCAATTTACATAGATATTTTTAAAATACAGGTTTGGGATGGCCGAAATGGTACTCACTTGTAACGTAATATCACTCTACTGATTACGACTGCAAGTCACATACTTAGCATAACCTCAGACTCTCTATGGGGCTTCTTTTGAGGAACTTGGGTGCTGAGACCAAAGAAAAAGGTATTTATTTATTTTTTCAACATGTGTCTACCCATTTTTCAAATTTTCTGTTGAAATAGAAGCACTGAAATTCATTGGCAAGAAGCATCAGGATGGATTGATCTGTCTTTAGCAGTAAATCTAGGATTTTCAGATGTCAAAAAAACTCTTAGGCTGAAGAAGTACTGATAAATGGGGAAAGCCAGGGTATTTATTCTGTTCTTAGGTAATGAAGTCATTATGTTTTGCCTTGAGCCCTATGCTGTACTCTGCAACTGAGCACTAAGTCTTAACTTGTTTCACTTTTGCAAATGACTACATGAAATGATCAAATTATTTCTCTAACAAGTGATTTTTCTTTTCTCAAACTGAAAATATTTCTTTGAAGTATTTCTAGTAAAAATATAGAACAACATTATTACCCAGTCATTTTTCAAGTTAGATTTCTGAGTGTCCTGGGAGAAAATTGTCTAACTTATTATGAAATGATTGTACTCTTTCATTTGTGTAGCTGTTATAGAATGTTAGGTAGACACCAGATGAAGATAATTAGGATAAAGGAACAATCTGACTGTAAAAAATGAACTGTCACTTTATCTAAAATGATTAGGGCGGATTTATAGAAGGGAAAAGATGGAATCCTTTTGTGATATTATTGTTGACCATCAGCAAGAGCTGTGGTTCTTAATTCTGTATTTTTGGATGCCTCTTGGGAAGAGTCCACAAAGAGAGCTTAACGGAGCAGAGGATTCTCTACACCATAAAACTGTAACTGGTGTGACTGGAGTAGACCGTTGGTTATATGGTATCCACACAAAAGGAATTCCATACTTCATCAGCTAATCCTCTTTAACAAACTATGTTGAAGCAAGTCACTGAGAAGAAATCTAATTCTACCCTCCCACTTTCATTCTCCCACCTTCCCTAAAAGAGACTTCTTTGGTTTATGCCTAAGTTACAGTCTCATAAAGAAACATTTCTGAGTGGATAGATTTTATTACAGGCTAGTAACACCAAGAGTTTTAAAGTTCCTTTGTAAATTTCTTTACCTACCCCAGCATCAAAGGGGGAAGATATAAAAACTTCAAAATTTTCCTGTTCTCTCTCCCTATCTTCTCAAAAGAAGATAAGCTGAGAAAGCTCAAAACACACCAGAAAGGTGCAGCAGCCTTAAATGGAGTGGGGTTTGAGGTGGTGAGTAAAGGTAGAGAGGTTGTCAATATTCAAGATGAATTTACATGGCCAGTCCTCTTTCTTATAGAGTTGTGTTTCCTCTTCAAACCAAGGCTAGAACCTAGAATTTACAAGTATAATAACTCCATCTTACGTAACTTACCTGACTTAAAATAGAAGGAAACTAAAATCACAGGAGAGGACTGTATAACCCAGGATAGTGAATATTAAAGACATCATGTTTGTTTACGCTCATTCATGGATTATCTTTCCCTTTGAGGGAATCTTCAGGAACAATTGAAATTAACCATTGTGAACATGTTTATATTGGCAGGAGGGTGAGAACCTTTGGCTTTGTTTTATTTGGGTGTGATATGTGTAAGCCCATGACTTGGACAGCATCCCTATGAAGCTGTCTGGATCTCTATACTTTCTGGTTCAATGGTTTTGGGTTATGTGTTTCCAAGTGAAAAAATCCAATTAAGAAACAGAGTTGGACTCTTTCAAAACCTTCCCAAGACTTTATTTATTTATTTTTTTAAATGTTGATAGTTTGCTATGGCTTCCCAGGTGGCTCAGTGGTAAAGAATCTATCTGCTGATGCTGGAGACATAGGAGACGCAGGTTCAATCCCTGGGTTGGCAAGACCCACTGAAAGAGGAAATGGCAACCCACTCCAGTATTTTTGCCTCGATAATCTCATGAACAGAGGAGCCTGGAGGTCTATGGTCCATGGGGTTGCAAAGAGTCTGACACGACTGAGCACACATATAGTTTGTTATATGAGATCCCTCCCACTTTCTTCTAGTCATCCATTGACTTATTGGTCAATTTAGCATTAGAAAGTAGATTGTGTTGGATTGATCTCTGCTGCTGCTAAGTCGCTTCAGTCATGTCCGACTCTGTACGACCCCATAGACGGAAGCCCACCAGGCTCCCCTGTCCCTGGGATTCTCCAGGCAAGAGCACTGGAGTGGGTTGCCATTTCCTTCTCCAATGCATGAAAGTGAAAAGTGAAAGTGAAGTTGCTCAGTCGTGTCTGACTCTTAGCGACCCCATGGACTGGAGCCTACTAGGAGCCTCCATCCATGGGATTTTCCAGGCAAGAGTACTGGGGTGGGGTGCCATTGCCTTCCCCGGGATTGGTCTCTAGTCTTAGCAAAACACTCATTCATGGTGTTGAATAATTTGTAGTAATTGTTACTAAACATCCACTGTGTGATTGTAGACTTTGAGCACTGGAAGAATGGTTAGAATGCTATTGGTCTAATAATTTAAACAGGACTCTATGGGTAGACTTCAAGGACCATATGAGCCCCTGATACTGTGTGAAATTTTAGTCCTGTTTACTTATGTGCGTTTTGGGAATAAGAGGTTTTGAGGCTTTTGTCAGATTTGCAAATGGGCCCCCGAATGTTAAAGGATGAATTTATGAGATGAGGGACCCTTACAATACTTGCCCACTGTAGCACAGCTGGCTGGAGACAGAGCAGGATCTCCTGGTTGTATATCAACTGTGTAGACTAAATATACAGGTCAGTGAGGCTTCTATCAGCCAGAGGCCTCTTAAGATTCTTGGATAGAATGTGCTGGTCATTCTAAAATGGTATATTTTCTTTTTTTCAATCTCCCAAGTTCAAGTTCAGGAAATGTAGTGCAGTCTAGAATCTAGACTAGGAGGTAGGCTGGTCCTGTTTATAGTGCCACAGCTGCAGATCACCCACGTGTCTCATTTCCTGCTCTGAGTTTAGAATATAAATGAGGAGATTCTCTTTGCATCCATAACAAGTATATCCTGGTTACTAAAATAAAAGCCTAGAGACATCAATGAAAAATGTGAGCAGCAAAGCCACCACAAGCAGCAGATTCCTTGATGGCGCCCCACTATATATAAGATATTTTGTGCTTTTTTACCTCCTCTTCTAATTTTGGGTATTGTCAGTATTTAAATGCCAGTCAGTCATCACATAGCTAATGTGAGGTTATTTCATGGAAAATCATACCTTTATTTGGGGTGACCTAAGAAAATAAGAAGTAAAATTATTTTCTGCATGATACTTCTGAAAGCAAAAGAAAGTTGGAGAAAGAAAATCCTTTTTTACTTAAAGTGCCAGGGACTCTACAATGGAAAAAAACACTTTCCTCAATAGCTTCGTAGTATCTACACACTGATGCTAAAAATGGTTCCGGTTCTTCTTTTGCTTTAGTAAATTAATGCTCATGATATTAGTAGGAGAGGTAGTAATTCTTTGAAGGAAGAGGGGGTTCTGGTTTTTCAATTGTTCTGGTTTAGGTTGTTCCTTAAGATAATTGTCCACTGAGTCTATCTTTGCTGTCTTACTGGTTATTCATATTATGACCACAAGGGAAAGCCCAGGCCTGACCTAACAGACAAGATTATATGTTCTTTAAATGTAAGGGCTAGGGGAAGATAGAAGAATTTAGTGTCTTTTAAAAAAATTGCTGCCATGTAGAAGAGTTTTAATAGATGAAATTGTTCAGCAAGGAAAAGGCTGTCTCTCCAGATAGTGAGCAACCTGTCATTGGTAGCAATCAAGCAGGAGCTGGTCGAGGGGGCAGTCATAATGATGACCACAGTGATAACTTGCATGTAGTGTTGGGTTTCTTTACAAAGTACTTTTGTACTAGAGATGCTGGGGGTTAGGGTTAGGCTGCTGTTGCCAGCCATTTGCTTTGGCCTCATATCATTTTCTTACAGAACTTGTCTATTTCTCCTCCCTCAGAGTGTGGACTTCCATCATGCCTCCTGAATGGGCACCTGGCCACATAATCAGTCCCTCAGCCATAGCTGATTGGATTAGGATGGGCCCTTGCCCCAAGGGGGAACAATCAGATTCTGTCTTATAAGAAATCGGGGTTCACTGTTTCTAGGCTCACCTTCACTGGCACTTAAACTGAAAAGTCCTGAGGGCTGCCTGGGCAGCCATCATTCATCCCATGCCTGGAGAAGCAGAGAAAGTTGGTTGGCAGAGTGGGAAAACCGGATACAAAGAGAAAAGTGGAGATGAAGGACCATGGGGTATAATTACAATCGACTACAAGTGATGAATCTCTCCCTGACAGTTTTCTCTTCCTGCTTCTGGTTCCTCAAGCTTGTCAGCACTTGAGCTTCTCAAGATACCCTTGTATCCTTCTGGCTAATTTCTACTTAAGCTAGTGTGTGTAAAATCCTGTTACTTGCAAACAAATTATCTCTGAGTATGACAACTTTATTTTTATTTCATCTGATCATCTCAACAATTCTCCCTTATAGAATTAGAGGAAACTGAGGATGAGAGAAGTTAAATGATTTGTCCAAAGTCTCCTAGCTGAGAAATAGACGGGTTATAAGCGTAAGTGATCTTGGGAATTGAGTACCTTGATCCCACTGAGTCTATGGCATGGATCCATAGATAGTGCCCTGGAGAGGCTTCCTGATCTGAGTGGGAAATCATATGAGATGACCCTTAAGGTCCCGTCCACTCTATGTCTCTTTTGCTGAAAGTCCATGAGTCACTTAAGGTTCTTAGACTATAAAAATCTCATGAGTATTCCTTCAATTACTTCAAAGACCCTCAAGAGTGAACTATTTTAGAAGATGCTGTTAAGTGGGGATGGATGCCCTTATGTTAGTGGGTAAACTTAGTGTTGAGTGAATTTTCTTGTCTTTCATTTTGTTACGTGTTACCTTGTGTTCATTTCTAGTCCTTGGGTAGGCAGACAGGGTTGGTGTACTGGAAGTGTATTTTTAGTCTGACATTAAAAAATGTATCATAGACACCAACTCAGGAAGCAGTTTTTAGGTGAGTCAGTATATAAATAACCTCAAAGAGTTTTCATAAAGGGATGGTAGATCTTTTAAATTTAACAGCCCAGCTTCTGAGGCCCCCTTTCCAAAGTCCTGCATTCATTTAGTGGTCATTTATTGGGCTTCTACTGTGTGCTGGCATTTTTTACTCAGAAATTAAGGTATAAAGATAAATCCTTATCTTTCATAATACAATTTCAAAAAACCTCATGGTCCTTCTTTATTTACTTCTCTCTATCCTGAAAGACTGAATTTTGAGGGCAGGGACTGTATCTTGTTCATCTTTGTGTCCCCATACTTAGCACAGCCCCAAGAACAGTAAATACTTGAGATGTATTCAAAAGAATTAGTTAGGAGCTCACTGTCTAGTTAGGAGAGAAAGAAACAAAAAATCACATTAATGTGTTCAGTGCTAAATGCCCAGAATATTCCATGAACACAGGAAGGGGAAATGATTAACTCACTGTGAATACAGTTTTTTAATTAAGCCTTGAAGGGTGGAGTCTTAATGAGAGGTGGTGGAATCTGTGACTCTCTACTATCTGTTGGCAAGGAGGCAATCCAAGAGCAGCCTTATTTTGTTCTGAAGCCAGAGTATTGGGCCAAAAACTGGACCTGTCACTTAACGAATTTATGTGACACCTTTGGCAAGTAAGTTTCTGAATGTCCTTATACTTCGTTTTCTTTATAAAATAGAGATAATAGTAGTACCACACTTATTAGGGTTGTTTTAAGGATGAAACAGTAATACATATGAGGCTTTTACATAGAAAGTATACAGAATAAATGTTCAATAAAGGTGAGTTACTGGACTTGAGCAGAGAGAAGAAATGTAAGTTCTGAAGAGAACATAGTAGCCCAGAAAGGGCAGCAGCAAGACCCAGTGTGTAAAACAAGGACCTGAACAGATGCTAGCCACAGGCCTTTCACTGCTTAAGGACAGCAGTTCTTAACTTTGGATTAAGAACCTTGACCTTGAGAGAAAAATGTGCACAAACCCCATACAGATAGTTTGTATTCATATTTCAACTGAAGACCTGAAGGTCATCTGTGGGATTCAGAGGTTCATGAATCTCAAGGAAAGAGTTCTGCCCTCACGGTATAGGTAGACCCCCTGAGTGCCCGGTTGCATGTTGATTTCCAGTGAAGCAACTGGAGAACACCCTGAAATAGAAGATGTGGGAAATTCTCAGCACCCTTAGGAGATTATGTGCACAAGGGATGATTTAATTCTATTTGACTATAAATGTGAATATGTAAATTAAAATATTTGGGAATAGAGTAATAATTCAAGAATGGAGCAGAGGTATGTGGGAGAAAACCTCTTAGAAGTCTGCAAATGGAGATTCTAGAAGTTATGTGACTTCTCCAAAGTCATCTGGGTTGCAGCTGAGGAAGGCAGGACTAAGAACCCTGTTTTTCCACCATGAAATACTGTGGAATGACATGTTGTATGCAGAAGATGGTAAATTCCCTTGTTAAAAGAATTTCATATTGGGGAGAAAAGATAAGCTCTTAAAAGAAAGAGGCTGATTGGTGAGTTGCCTTGATGACTGGGCTAAGAAATTTGGAGTTTAATCCTTAAGAAAAAGAATTGAAAAATCACATATTTAGTACTGAAATGAAATGTGGAATTCAGGATTTGAGACTTGTAGCTTGTCCTTTGAATTATACAGCAGCTGGAAATCGATTTTTTTCCCCCAATCTGGACTTCTCACATGGTGGTCTTCCCAACAGGAGGGCATCTGTGAACTTTTTAATGGGAGAAGTCATAAAGCTGGGTTAGGGCTGTGTTCGCACAAGGCTGGCTTCCGAGCCAGGTAAAATCTAACTCCCCTTTTGCTTTTCAGCCATAGACGCAGCCATCGCTGCCACCACCAGCTGAGTAACTCGGAATCTAGGGGTTGCCAGTAATTGTGGGTTTTAAGTCACAGAGGAAAAAGATAAGAGGCGAGCAAGGCTGGTTTTTTCACAATTAAATGTTGCCTCTCGGGCTTGTCTGTCGGCAGGAATCCAAGAGGTCAGGACCCACCAGCCATATTATTTTTCTCCCTGGCTGCCTGCTGTCACTCTTATCCCCTCCTCATTCATGGGAATGAGGAAAAGGTGGGTTGGAAATAAAAAGCTTTTGCTAGCCTACTTTTTCCTTTACGAAACTTGTCGGAAACAAAGCTTTCCGGTGAAACAGACGGGATCCCTTTAGGTAGCTGGCTTGTCCTGGCGACAGCACAAAGGTATTTTTATGGGGGGGAAAGAAACCATTGTTGAAATGTCCTTTTGTCATTTTATAGTTATGACATTGTTTTTTCTCCAGGACTGCCATGTACTCTGGAATTTTTACATTTGTTTCTGTTTAACTCTCTATGTTGGTCAACATCAAGTTTCTATCCCTGGTCACGCCAGCTCCATTGCAAGTGCCCTGAAGGCAGGGATTGTTCTACTGTTCTTTGTTTTTTAACACAGTGCTACAAAGGTACAAGGCAGTTAAGCATCTGGTGGTGTTTCCATTTTCTGTGTTCAAGAGATGTTAGAACTAGAGGGACCTTAGTCATCATATGTTCAACTTCAGTATTTAATGAAAGAATACAATGTGTAAAGTCACTTATTCCAATTGTACAGGTAATTAGTGACTTTCCCAGAGCAAGAAACAGGTCTCATCTCCTAACTCATGACGTAATGGGAGAAGCCTGGAAGTCAGGCAAATCCCGTTCAGTTTTCCTCCCTCTCACACTGACACTGAGACCACATACCTCGGTTTCCTCATTTTGAGATTACAGATAATCTTCTATATCTGGCTGGCATCTGGGTGTGGCTGAAAATGTCTACACATAATAGGCACTCAAAAATGAGAGGTCTAGAGAATCTTTGTTTTATGTCAATTACAAGACCTCCTGTACAAGAAAACACATTTCTTTGATCTCTTCACCATCAGAAAATGTAACTTGATTGCTGTTGGTGAGAACAACAGAAGGAACAGCAGGCTAGCGGGGCTCTTGGGAGGATGCAGCCTGGAACGGACCAGAAGTGGAAAGTGGTCCTGCCCACAGATAAGAAAGATAACAAGTGCCATGCCTGGGCCTGTGTTCCATCAGTCCTCAATGGTAGGGAGTTGGGTTGGCTTGTTCAGCAGTTGGTAAGGAATGCCTGCCGCACCCACCATGCTGGGAAAGAGGCTAGATAGAGATGTTGGGGGTTGGAGGGGATGAACAAGTCAATGGGCCTAACTTGCTGCAGGAGTGAGATGAGTGTAAATGATGGTAAGCCACACAGTGAGAGAGGGAAGGGCCAGGGGCTGAGGGACAAACACTCGGGAGGACACTGCCCAGGGTCAGTGCTATTCAGAGGCAAGACTCAGGGAGATAGATGCATGGAAAGATTGACCGAGATGGGGTGGGGCAGGGGGAGTGCCAACATTACCGGAAAGGAAAGAGTCTTTCAAAGGAGAGACTGAGAGAGGTGCCTGGGGAGGAAGAGGAGAAAGAACCTGCTCTGAGCATCAGTGGCTCTTACTGAGGAAGGAGTGGGTGAAGGTCTTCGGGCCGTGACCCAGAGCTCTGGTTTTTGGTTATCTTTCACTCTCACAGACATAGATGCTTTCTCCACCCTCTCTGTGGTGTTGAGTCTGTCTATCTCCTGGAAGCCTGAGCAGCTCCCCCACATTGTCCCATTGCTCCCTGGAGCTCAGGGAATGTCCTCACTGATGATCAAGGGGAGGACCTCATCTGCAAATGAGAACCCCAATCCCCACCTGTGTGCTTAGTCGCTCAGTCGTGTTTGACTCTTTGTGACCCCATGGACTGTAGCCCACCAGGCTCCTCTGTCCATGGGGATTCTCCAGGCAAGAATACTGGAGTAGGTTGCCATGCCCTCCTCCAGGGGATCTTCCCAACCCAGGGATCGAACCTAGGTCTCCTGCATTGCAGGCAGATTCTTTATCATCTGAGCCACCAGGGAAATCCCCATCCCCACCTAAGCCACATGAAACAAATATTCTGTGCGAATAACACTGGCCTGACTCCAGCAATAACACAGCTGCTGAAACAGCTTAGTCACCAGGGGGATGGAGGTAGTGTGGCACAGGAATGCGGGGTGTAGAGATCTGACATTTAGCTGGCTGGCAGCCCCCCGGGAGCCAGCACAGATCTGTGGGAGAGCCTCGGAGAGGGTCCGCTTCCCATTCACAAGCATGTCCTTGTTTCTTTTGAAGCCCAACCGTAATCCTCTCCCTGGGCCAGGCAGACCAGAAAAAAACTGAAACATTTTGGAACCGAGGAAAGGAAAACTGAAATGGTTCACTCCTCTGAGACACCTGGTTTCTTTCCCTTAATGATCCATGTTTATTTCCTGGATAATTTTTTTTTTCTCCCTGCTCCAGGCTAGGCAGAGTGTGATTTAGAGGAAGATCGAGTGGGAGGAAGGGATGGTGGGGAAGAGCTCTTATCTAGAAAATGTGACTTTCTTAGCTTTTAGGTATCCAGGTGATGTAGGAAGAAGAGGGCAAGTCCTGGCCCTCCTGCCTGATCTTGCTTGAGCTTCTGCATCTTCATCCATCAGAGCTCCTGTCTGAAGGACTCTGGGCAGATCTGGGCACACTGCTTCCCCAGTTTCAAGCAGGGTTTTAGGAGGACTAATAAACTGCCATGGAATGACCCCATTCCTCTTCTAGCCCTTTGAAGAAGTGACCTTTGTGTTTTCTCTTTATCCTGGACTACTTCTGCACTGTTTGTTTTGGGGGTTGTTAAGTTAAATTAGCCATCCCTTTCCTCTCCTAGTTACTGTATAAGAATGCAGCTGTCAGTCTGTGAACTCTGCCATCATCTATTTTTAGATTCAGGGTGAAGGAAGCCCTCTTCTCTAATTGCATTTGGTGGGGATGGGGGAGGGCAGGTAGATTTTCATAAGCATCACGTCAGCTGTTCTTCTAAACGCTCTGTGCTCTGATGGTGTCCTGGGGAGAAAGCAAAGCAGCCCACTGTGCGTTTCCCTCCGCTGGCTGACAGGCTTGTTTTCACCCCACATTTATGTTGATTATGGTCAAATAGGAAAGAGCTGTTGCCACATTTGCTCTCCGGTGTTTTAACACTTGCCAACTTGGATGGTTCTGATTTCTCTAGCTTTGTCAGGAAATGATTGGTTCATTGTTGAGTTCAGGTTCCTTGGAAAACAGGGAAGATCCTTCTGGTGACATTTCCTATGAGAGTCAATAATCTTAAACATACTGAGAACTGTGTAAGTGCAGCAGGCCTCAATTTTGTCGAGATCTCTCTACCTCCTCCCCCATCCCCACCCCATCCCAGTCTGCCTTTCACACAGCTGCCAGATCTCTTTGCTTAAACATCCTTCTAAATAAGATGCTGCAATGTTCAGAGCACATTTCTTCTCTTTCTCAGCAGATGCTTCCTCATCCCAACCTTATCTGTTTTCTCTATTCCATCTCCCATTCCCTGCCATAGTGAATGAGTTGATTTCTCTGACTGCACTGTGCTATTTTGTGCTCCCATGACTCTTTAGCCCTGTGGTTCCCTCTGTCTATAATTTCTTCTCCTGCTTCCTTACCTAGTGAACTCTTACTCATCCTGTGAGTCAACAGTTAAACATCATTTCTTTTAGATGAGATACTCCAGAAGACTGTATATTCTGTGCAGTATTTCTCAGCCCCCTAGTGAGTACTCTTGACAGCTTATGCTGACTACAGTGGTCCCTTGATATCCCTAGGGGATTGGTTGCAGGACCCCTGTGAATGTCAAAATTCACAGATGCCCACGTCCTTTATACACTGCACTTTTATATGGTATAGTACAGTCAGCCTTCCATTTCTGCAGGCTCTGCATCTTTGGATACAGAGGACTGACTGAATATCTCTGTTTAATATGCACTACCCACATGGGGTAATATTCCTTCCCTGGTGGCTCATTAGTAAAGAATTAGTAAAGAATCCACCTACCAATGTAGGAAATGCTGGTTCAATCTCTGAGTTGAGAATATCCCCTGGAGAAGGAAATGGCAACCCATTCCAGTATTCTTGTCTGAGAAATCCCTGGGACAGAGGAACCTGGCAGGCTATAATCCATGGGGACACAAAGAGTCAGACATGACTTAGCAACTACAACTTCCTTACCTTACGGTGAACAATTGAGGGCAATGACTCTGCCCTGAAACTCAGTTCAATTCAGTCACTCAGTCATGTCCGACTCTTTGCGACTCCATGAATCGCAGCACTCCAGACCTCCCTGTCCATCACCAACTCCCAGAGTTCACTCAGACTCACGTCCATCGAGTCAGTGATGCCATCCAGCCATCTCATCCTCTCTCGTCCTCTTCTCCTCTTGGCCCCAATCCCTCCCAGCATCAGAGTCTTTTCCAATGAGTCAACTCTTCGCATGAGGTGGCCAAAGTATTGGAGTTTCAGCTTTAGCATCATTCCTTCCAAAGAAATCCCAGGGCTGATCTCCTTCAGAATGGACTGGTTGGATCTCCTTGCAGTCCAAGGGACTACTAGTAGGTGCTTAAATATATTTGATGGAGGAAAACATGGACTGGATGGTCCAACTAGCATTAGAGGTTTCAGAGGTATATTATTCCATCTTGGTGGCAGCATCAGCTGTTATGATGTCTCAGTTCCTGATGGACTTTTATGTCCCGGAAAAGTAGGCTTGAGTAGATTATCAGAGACCTAACATGTCATACCCAAATGGTTGCTGTAGATTTTTCTTCTCTGAAGTCTTACCAGTAGTTCAATCTATTCTCTTATCTCTGTAGATGTGGACAAGAATGATTGTTGTTGGTCAGTTGTTAAGTCATGTCTGAGTCTTTGTGACCCCGTGGACTGCAACACACCAGGCTTCCCTGTCCTTCACTGTCTCCTAGAGTTTGCTCAAATTCATGTCCATTGAATCAGTGATGCTATCTAACCATTACATCCTCTGTCACCTTCTTCTCCTTTTTGCTTTCAATCTTTTCCCAGAATCAGGGTATTTTCCAATGAGCTGAGTCTTTGCATCAGGTGGTCAAAGTAATGGAGCTTCAGCGTCAGTCCTTCCAATGAGTATTCAGGGTTGATTTCCTTTTGGATTGACTGTTTTGATCTCCTTGCAGTGTGACAGACTCTGAGGAGTCATCACATCCTTTACCCCTACTAGCCCTCTCAAGCAGAACACTATTGCAACTCTATATTGTAATTCAGATAGAGCAGGAGAAAGGGAATGGTGACCCCCTCAGGCTCACTCTGTTTCCACCCAGTCCTAGAGAGCAGGTGTATTGCTCCTTGATGGTACCCTTGGCCAAATTTGAAGAACATCCTTTTCATCTGTGTGTGTGTTTGTGTGTGTACACATATGTGTGGGGGTGGGAGAAAGGAAGCAGGTTGTAGGGGAAATAAAGTGAATGCCCCCAAAATAGCAGACTGTAGACTACACACAAGTGGTATAGAAATGATGGAGTGACAGAGAGAATGTTGGAATTTAAGGCTATTTGAAGAAAGAAGAATAATATTCACTCATTAATTTGGCAGATATTTAATGATGATTTGTAAAGACATGTGTGATGTAGCTATGAACAAGACGGAGGCAGTCCTTGGCTCTCAGAACCTCTCAAAGTGGGAGGTGGGCAGGGAAAGCGAGACAGGGAAGTAGTCAGTAGCTGAGCTGCAGTAGGATATGTGTTACAGTGACACACAGGGTGCTGTAGGAGCAAGAGGAGAAGCCCTCCCTCTGTTTTAGTGGGCGAGGGAAGGTGGGAATGAGTCTGTAGAATTCTAGAAGATGAGCAAGTGTTATTCTGGCATGAGGGGGGATGCCAAGCACTATCTTCAGAGTACTGTCTGCAGCCCAGAGGAAGAGCTTTTTTGTAATATACCCTCTCAAAGAAGGCTCCTAGTAAAAACCCAGTGTGCTAGCAGGGACCCCAAGTGCAGTAAGTGTAGATAACTTTTAGTGAAACTGAAAAGTAAAAGTTGCTCTGTTGTGTCTGACTCTTTGCAACCCCGTGGACTATACAGTACATGGAATTCTGCAGGCCAGAATACTGGAGCGGATATCCTTTCCCTTTCCCAGAGGATTTTCCCAACCCAGGGATCGAACTCAGGTCTCCCACGTCGCAGGCGGATTCTTTACCAGCTGAGCCACAAGGGAAGCCCAAGAATACTGGAATAGGTAGCCTATCCCTTCTCCAGGGGATCTTCCTGACCCAGGAATTGAACCAGGGTCTCCTGCATTGCAGGCAGATTCTTTACCAACTGAGTTATCAGTTCATTTCAGTCGCTCAGTTGTGTCCAACTCTTTGTGACCCCATGAATTGCAGCACGCCAGGCCTTCCTGTCCGTCACCAACTCCCGGAGGTCACTCAGACTCACGTCCATCGAGACAGTGATGCCATCCAGCCATCTCATCCTCTGTTGTCCCCTTCTCCTCCTGCCCCCAATCCCTCCCAGCATCAGAGTCTTTTCCAATGAGTCAACTCTTCACATGAGGTGGCCAAAAGTATTGGAGTTTCAGCTTTAGCATCAGTCCTTCCAGAATATCAGAGAAGCCTTAAAAAAGCAGTGAACATTTCCTGAGTACTTACTGTATGCTAGGGCTGTGTGAATGACTAGCGCATTTCATCCTCACAACTATAGGAGATGGACACACTGTCATCCCCGCCTTTGTAGAGAAGTTTAGTGACTTGCCAACCATTGCACAGGCACCAAGTGGCCAAGGTGGTCCCTGATCCCAGGCTGCCTCTCTCTGGAGCCTGAACTCTTACCCATCTTCAAGGCTGGAAGTGGGATGGCAGGCTAGGGTGACCAGTGTAGTGGGCAGGGATAGGAAAAGGGTTGTGAGATGAGATCCTGATGCTAACCAGGAGCCAGGTCTTAGTCTTGTATGCCTTTAAGGAATTTCAAGATTAGACTGAGGGCAATGTAAAGGCATTGAATTGAAAGTATTTTAGAAATCATCTATCTGACTACAGTGTGAAAAACATACATGGGGCATGTGTTTGAGTCATCTAGACCTGAGATGATGGTAGCCTTGAATAAGGGCTTCCCTGGTGGTTCAAACAGTAAAGAATTTGCCTGCAATGTGGAATACCCAGCTTTGATCCCTGGGTCTGGAAGATCCCCTGGAGAAGAGAATGGCTACCCATTCCAGTATTCTTGTCTGGAGAATTCCATGGACAGAGGAGCCTGGCAGGCTACAGTCCATAGGGTTGCAAAGAGTCGGACATGACCGAGTGACTAACACTTTCACTTTGAACAAGTGGAGAGTGGTGGTGAGGACAAAGAGGGAGATAAATCTATAAGACTTGATGAGCTCAGAGAATGGACTGAATTTGGTGGTTTGGCTTTCTTTTGTGAACCGTGGAAATAGAGCCATCCATTCATTGTAAAGTGGGCATGCAGATTTGAAACTCAGGAAGGAAATCTGAACTTGAGAGGTGACTGATGCTCCAGGAAGAGATGAGACCCCTCAGAATGAGTGTGCTGAGTTGGAAGGGGAAGGAGTGGGATTTCCCTGGTGGTTGGTGGTTAAGACTCCACGTCTCCACTGCAGGCAGCTTGGGTTCATTCCCTGGTTGAGGAACTAAGATCTTGTATGCTATGCAGCCAAGAAGCTTAAATAAAATAAGGAAGGGAAAAGAGCTACTCTATAACTCAGTGAACACCAGGATGTGGTTTTTCTATATTCTGTTGTCCTACCAATTCATTTGTTTACAAAACATTTGATGCCTCAGCTACTTTTCGAAATGTATATCCTTTAAACAGTTCAGTAGGATGCAGTAAGGCTAAGTGGATATTTTCCAACTGAGAAGATGTCACTTTGCAAAGGGTCTGATGTGAGGAACATTCCACAATGTCCTAGTCATATTATAGACAAGTTACCTCAGTTAGGAAATACTGCTTCAGAATATAGCAAGGGATCATTCTGACAATGCTTAGAAAAATGTTTTATATGTGAGAAGTATTTCTCCACAATGCAAATGCTTGACGCGATGGGGTAAAAGTGAGACAGGTGAACTCAACTGTTGGTCTGGTTTGTGAAATAATTGTACTCATTCATTTTATAACTACCTCACACCCAGGCCTGTAGGGCATCTTAAAAAAACAGCCAGGACCAAATTTATAATTAGCTGAGTCCATTTTTGCCAGACCTAACCATGGATATAGGACAGGGTTGGTTTTGTTATTTCCTTAATTGAAAGCGTCAAGAAAATACAAGCCAGGTCAGGGAGTTTTTGATCAGGGAAAGAACGCTGGCATAAATAACCCCAGATTATATGTCTGCAGGAGGCTGGGAGGAGGCTGGTCTGCACGGCCTCCGTCTGAGGTTACCCAAACAAACCTGGTGACTGGCATCTCCCCTATGTAATGTGGGAATGTGTGTGAGCATTTTGAAATCTCTAATTTTTTCCCAGGGCAAGGGTCCAGGGAAATCAAGGTTTCTCAGGGTACTGAAAAGCTTTTGACAACCATAAAATAATTCTTTATTTTCTCTTAATGTAACTTGCCCTCCCCCAAACTGATCAGTAATATCACCTAATCATTATGGGACTGGATAGAAAAGAAATAGGATTTTTAAGTGTTTATATGCCAAGTGACTCTGTCAACAGCCTTGGGAAGTAGGTCCAGCCATTTCTATATTGCAGAGGTGGAAACAGACTTAATCAAAAGTCACTTAGCTAAGAAGACATAAAGATAAAATTGAAAAGTGGCTCTGTTTGGCCCCTACACTCTTTGTAATATCCTGACTGGCAAATGCCTATTTCCAAAAGTGTAAGGTAAGAAGCGTTCTGATGAATTCCTCGAAGAAGGCTCATCTTTCATAACTTCAGCGCCTCCTCCCAGGGGCAGTCTGACATTAAGCAGTTGCCCTAGGTTTCTTGGGGTGCTCACGCTGTTTCCTAGCTCTTTGTCCCCCTCCCCAATCATTTTTGGCTTATGCTGAGGAGAGTCAGACACGACTGAGCGACTTCACTTTCACTTTTCACTTTCATGCATTGCAGAAGGAAATGGCAACCCACTCCAGTGTTTTTGCCTGGACAATCCCAAGGACAAGGGAGCCTGGTGGGCTGCTGTCTATGGGGTCACACACAGAGTCGGACACGACTGAAGTGACTTAGCAGCAGCAGAGGAGTTGCTCACCTTTCTGGCTTTCCACTTGTCTTCACAAAACTGATTGGCAAACACTTTCCCATGAAGGGCAGGATGGTTTAACTCATGCAGAGATAAATGCTTCTTAAAGGTATGCCTGGTCTGTGTGTCCCAGTGTGGGAAGGCACAGATCTTTCTGCCTGTATGGTACTCAGTCTGGGCCTGCTCCCACAGAAGCCTGCAGTGCAGGTTCCTCGTGTCAGAGCACTGCTTCCATAACAGGGTGGAAATCCCAGCTGTGCCTTTCCACACCTCCCTTCCCAGTATTGAGAATGGATTTTCCGTGCAAACAAAATGTATCTCCAAATTCATTTGAGACATGTGAGGCTCAGACCGCCCACAGGACAAAAAGCTGCTGGTTTCATTTAGGTGTGGAAAGTCATGCATCTCAAATTTATAAATGCCCTATGCGGATACTTTACAGCTTCACCCCATAGAACTGGTGTAACCAGCATTCTTGTCTTATAGAGAAGGTTTTCTGGGAGCCAGAGGTAGTCTTGGCCTTCCTGCCATTCTCCCAAGAAGTTCAAATTGAATACTTCACTTTCGTTCTCTCTGTGGAGGTGGGGGAGGGGAGTATTGCCCAAACAGTACGTAGGAGTCATGAGACCTGTGTTTTATTACCTGCAACATAGTCATTAAAGCTGAGCTTTGTTTCCGATCCATTGGAGACAGAAGAGAAAGTGGTTCTGGTGGCTGAGTTCACAGCTTTGCTGGGTCCTCTGCCCAGTGTTTTCCTGTGTCTGAGTTTGGGCTCCAGGTTTGGATATGGGTTCATAGTGGGAGGTTCATGTCTCTGAAACCCAGTAACTATTTTGAATTAAAGTAGATACGAGACTTACTTTCATATCCCTTATGAAATGATAAAAACAATAGCTAAACCCATCATGCTTTCAACACTGATCTAAGAATTTTTTGTGTAGTAACTGATTTAAAGATCACAAAGTCTTAGGTGTGTGCTCAGTCGCTTCAGTCATATCCTACTCTGTGCAACTCTATGGACTGTAGCCATCAGGCTGCTTTGTCCATGGGATTCTTCAGGCAAGGATGCTGGAAAGGATGGCTGTGCCCTCCTCTAAGGGATCTTCCCAAGCTAGGGATGGAAACCATGTCTCTTGTGTCTCCCGTGTTGGCCAGTGGGTTCTTTACTACTAGTACCACCTGGGAAGCCCCAGCGTCCTAGGAGGCAAGTCCTGTTCCAACAGGGTGAAGAAACTATGAGTGCCCATGGGTGGGGGGAGATCACAGAGTCCTGTGAGGGGGCTAGCAGATCACTTGAACTGGCCATTCTCCCTGTATAAGAACCACAGGCCATGAAGCTCTAGAAGCTTGTCTGATGTTTCTAGGGGAAGCTGAGTCTTGGCTTCTCTGCCTTATGAACAGGAATGATAATATCTGCCCCAGACAGCACAGAAAGTAGGGAGATGATCCATGAGGATTAGGCAGAGTCTGTGGTAAATGTCATGAACAAAATAGAAAAGTTTAGAAAGAACTTCACTTGGTGGTAAAATGGGAAGAAAAGAATAGTGGTGTGGGGCAGTATGAAAAGTTCACCCCGAAGAATGATGTTTTCTTAGCTGACCTGCGCAGAGATTTTGTTTCCTTTTGGTGTTTTTTTGTTTTTTAAGATATTTATTTATTTTTTTTGTTTGGCTGCATTGAGTCTTAGATGTGGCACGTGGGATCTTCATTGCATCATGCAGGATCTTTTGTTGTGGTGCATGGACTCTCTAGTTGTAGAACATGGGCTCCAGGCCATGCAGGCTCTCTAGTTGCAGCTAGCAGCCTTAGTTGCTTCACTGCATGTGGGATCTTAGTTCCCAACTAGGGATTAAAACTGCATCCCCTGCATGACAAGGCAAATGCTTAACTGCTAGACTGCTAGGGAAGTCCCTTCATTTTGTTTTTAGTGAGTTGGTTATTAACATTCAAAAATTGAGAGACTTATAACCATCTGAGGAGAAGGAAATGGCAGCCCACTCCAGTATTCTTGCCTGGAGAAACCCAGGGACAGAGGAGCCTGGTGGGCTGCCATCTATGGGGTCGCATGGAGTCAGACACGACTGAAGCGATTTAGCAGCAGCAGCAGCAGCAGCAGCATAACCATCTGAATCTGGCTTCTCTTGAACCAGCAGGTCTGGAAAGATAACCTGTGCTGTCTCTTGAGGGTTGGAGTTGAAAGCAGACATGACTGAAGCGACTTAGCAGCAGCAGCAGCCCGCATACATAGGGCTCTCTTGTCCCTGATCACACACCAAGTTAGGGCCAGATCCATGATTGGAACACAGGCATCCCTGGGCTTCCAGCTCCAGGCAGGATGGGTCCCTTTAAACTTCTCCAGTCAGTTTTCTGAAGTGGTGCTCTGGAGGTTCTGACAGTTCCTCTCCTCAATGCTCAGATTAGAGAATTGCAGCCATGCTCCTAGTGGTCTCCTGGGAGCACTGCATGTTTCTCTCCCCTAGAAAGTTGTGTTTGGTCAGAGTTAAGTGGCCTCTGCATGCAGTGTACTTGATTCAACTATTAGGTTTCTTTTGAATTCTGTTTCTGCCAACAAAGATAGTAGAGCATGGTTGGGTCTTGGGTAACCAGACTGAGGTGTAAGGCCCAGCTCTACCACTTGCTAGCGTGTATTCTTGGGCAATTTTTCTAGCTGACTTCTTCCTCATAGGATAGGTGTGAGGATAAAAGAGTACAGTGTTCTCATGGAGCCTTGTTTTTATTAAAGACGTACTCGTTCATATTTTGTGACTCACTTGAGGGCCTTCTTTCATCACAAGTTACCCGGTTTATTTAAGCAATACAAAAAAGATGGTTGTCTTTTAAGAAGGTTTCAAAATTGTTCTCTTTCTCATATTACCAACAACAATACAACTTCAGGCAAGTCACTCCATATCTGAGAGCCTCGGTTTACTTACTAATCAAAAGGAAATACCCATGCCCACTTTATAGAGTTGTTTAGTGAGGTCATTTAAATGAAAACACGGAAGTCATGAGGGCCTAATAGAGAGTAATTGTACATGAAAACAGCCTTTAAAAATTTTTTTTAACAGCATATTTTAAAACAGTTTGGAGATTCCCAACAGGTAGCAATAACTCTTAAAATAGGAAGAAGGCCAGGAGGCAAGTGTGTCTGGCCCCTTCTCTCCCTGAGACACCTGCTCTGTAAGGCCCACTCCTAACATTTGTGGGGCCCAGGGCAAGAGTACCTATGAAGGTATGGCTGCCATATGTCTACATATTTTAAAGTAATCACACCAACAAATTGTTGAGCCACATAAGTCCTATCACCCAAATGTAACTAATCTACCTTCATGATGAACTGGAAGTCTGGGTTTAAATTTAGAATTCTTGGACTCCTTGGAATTTTGTCAAAAAAAGGATGGACCAGGGAGTATGGGCTTCTCAGTGTCTTTTCTTCCCATCCCTGACTCCATCCCACACAAAGAATATGTTTATATGTGGACATCCCACCCTCCAAGCTCAATCTCTGTCCATGTCCTCAAAAACAGCAGCCCTTTGATCACGTGTGAGCCCAAAGGTACACAAGTGGTTGTGGAGTTCTCTTTGGAAGACCAGATCTGGGGAAGTTGTCCTCCTCCCCAGGATGTGAAAATAGGCTCAGAGCTGTCTGAGTATGTATTCTGGATTCCTGAGTTCCTGGGCCATGTTCTATAAGTTAGGGCAGAGGTTAGGCTCTTGGTGAGCATGTCCCTTTCACTTCAGGGTCTTCTCATCTGGAGAAGAAATGAACAGCTGGGAAAGGGCGGACAGAGTGAAACCTTTTATTTATTTTTTAATTATATATATATTTACACTGGGCTTCCCTGGTGGCTCAGATGGTAGAGAATCCACCTGCAATGCAGGAGACTTGGGTTGGGAAGATCCCCTGGAGGAGGGCATGGCAACCCACTTCAGTATTCTTGCCTGGAGAATCCCTGTAGACAGAGGAGCCTGATGGGCTACAGTCCATGGACTTGCAAAGAGTCAGACACAACTGAGAGACTTTCATTCATTCATTTATTTTTTGTTGCGCTGGGCCTTCATTGTGGTATGTGTGCTCTTGCCTGCAGCGTGTAGACTTCTTTTGTTGCAGTGCATGGGTTCAATAGTTGCCGCTTGCAGGCTTCTCTAGTTGTCCCATGTGACTCTCTAGTTGCTGTGTGTGGGCTCAGTTGCCCTGCAGCACGTGGAATCTTAGTTCCCTGACAAGGGATCAAACTCATGTCCCCCTTCATTGCAAGGCAGATTCTTAACCACTGTGCCAGCAGTGAAGTCCCTGGAGAAGGACCCTTTTAAAGTCTGGGGCCGAGACTCAGGACCACTCCTGCTGTGTTGTATCTAAGGCCAGTGCTGTCCTGAATCCTGGCCCTCCAAGGAGCTCAGCGTAAGAACTGATAACTTCCTTTATACCATCCATATTTATACTATTGAGTTCTGTGGAAATGCCTTTTCAACAGAGTTGACAGTCCCAATTCCTAATCCCAGGGTTAGAGGTGAAAAGGAGGTAATGTGGTGCCTAATATTCAATTCACACATGGAAGCTCTGGCCAGTTCTTTCTTTGAACCCCTGAGGCTGCCAAGCAAGGAGCAGTTGTAGTCATTCTGGCTGCTAACCAAGAGGATATACAAACTCTGATTATTGCCTCTGCCAAGCCAGGCATCCCACACTTTCTTATACAGACTCTTATTATTCTGCATTCTCAGCCCTGGGTCTCTGCACAGCCTGGTGTCCTCAAGTCCGGAGTCTCCCCCTGGACCGTGTGGAGCTGAGAAGTTGAATGAGAACTGGGGTTCCAGTGATTCTGTGTATAGACTTTGACCCCACTTCTCTGTTGTCAGCATCTTGCCTTTCCTGTCTTATGCAACACCTGGTACTTTCCAGTTCTGAGTGGCTTGGGGGTCTATTGGACACATTGGCTTGCTTTTCCAAAATATCCCTTCTGTGGAAATTCAGCTGTGCCCATCTTTGTGGCTGCCAGGAAATCCTACTTCATCTGTTTTTCACCTTCAAAAAAATTGTTGCAATCTCTGATCTGCTCATGTCACTACCATTTTCCCCCCTTGTGATTTAATGGCTTTTATTTTCCTTTCCTGTGTTTGTTTGTTTTTTTTTTTCGTGGAGTTTCAGGAGTGAGATGAGAAAACACAGGTGGCCAATTCACCATATTTGACTGAGGATTTATTATCTTTTGTTATTTTTTCATTGACGTATAGTTGATTTACAGTATTATATTAGTTTCAGATATATAGCATAGAGATTTAGGTTTTCTTTTTTACATGTTATACTCTATTAACAGTTATTATAAGATAATGGCTGCAATCCTCTGTGCTATGCAATATGTCCTTGTTTGTTTTATACACAGTAGTTTGTATCTTTTAATATCATACCCCTGACATCCCCCTCCCCATTTCCTCTCCCTACAGGTAACCACTAGTTTTTTGTTTGTTTTTTTTTTTTTTTTACTTCTGTTTTGCCATATACATTTGTTTATATTATTTTAGATTCCACATATAGTAATAACATACAATATTTGTCTTTCCCTGACTTATTTCACTAAGCATAATATTCTCTAGGTCCATCCACATTGCTGCAAATGGCAGAATTTCATTCTTTTTTTATGGCTAATATTCCATTGTGTGTGTGTGTGTGTGTAATTTGTACCACATCTTATTTATTTAATTTTTTAGTTGAAGGATAATTGCTTTACAGAATCTTGTTGCTTTCTGTCAAACCTCAACATGAATCAGCCATAGGTATACATATGTCCCCTCCCTCTTGAATCTCCTTCCTATACCACACCTTCTTTATCCGCTCATTTGTTGATGGACACTTGGGTTGCTTCTATATCTTGTGTTGAAGCTATTGCTGCTATCAACATTAGAGTATAGGCATTTTTTTGAATCAGTGTTTTTGGTTTTTCTGGATATATACCCAGGAGTGGAATTGCTGGGTCATGCGGTTCTGTTTTTAGTTTTTAGAAGAATTTCCATGTTCTTTTCCACAGCAGCTACACCGATTTACATTCCCAACAACAGAGCACAGGGTTCACTTTTCTCTACATCCTCACCACCACTTGTTATCTGTAGACTTTTTGGTGCTAGCCATTCTGACAGGTGTAGGTAATACTTCATTGTGCTTTGACTTGCGTTTCTCTAATAATTAGCAATGTTGAGCATCATTTCATGTGCCATCTGAATATCTTCTTTGGAAAAATGTCTTCAGGTCTTCTGCCCATTTTTTTGACTGGGTTATTTGGTTTTTTTAAAATGTTGAGTTGTATGACCTGTTTTTAAATTTTGACTATTAACCCCTTGTTGGTTGCATCATGTGTAAATATTTTCTCCCGTTCCATAGGTTGTCTTCTTGTTTTATTATTGTTTTCCTTTGTTATGCAAAAGCTTTAAAGTTTAATTAGGTTTCAGTTTGTTTACTTTTGCTTTTATTTTTTTGCCTTAGGAGACCGATCCCCCAAAAAATACTGCTGTGATTTAAGTCAAAGAGTGTCCTGCTTATATTCTCTTCTTTATAGTGTCATGTCCTACATTTAGGTCTTTAATACATTTTGAGTTTATTTTTATATATAATTTGAGGAAATGTTGTAATCTCATTCTTTTACATGTAGCTGTCCAAGTTTCTCCAGCACTGCTTATTGAAGAGACTATCTTTTCTACATTGTATATTCTTGCTTCCTTTGTCATAGATTAATTGACCATGGGTGCATGGGTTTATTTCTGGGTTCACATACATATTGATCTATGTATGTGTCTATTTTGTGTCAATACCACACTTTTGATTACTGTAGCTTTGTGGTATAGTCTGAAATCTGGGAAGGTGATACCTCCAGCTTTATTTTTTCTCAAGATTGCTTTGGCAGTTCGGGGCCTTCTGTGGTCCTATATAAATTTTAGGATTATTTGTTTTAGTTGTGTGAAAAAGGGCATGGGTATTTTTGTAGGTACTGTATTCCATGTGTAGATAGCTTTGGGTAGCATGACCATTTTAACAGTGTTAATTATTCCATTATAAGAGCATGGGAGATCTCTCCATTTCATTGTATCATCTTTAGTTTCTTGCATCAATATTTCATAGTTTGCAGAGTATAGGTATTTTATTTCTTGGTTAAGTTTATTCCTAGGTTTTTTTTACTCTTTTTGATATCATTTTAAGTGGGATTTTTTTTAACTTTTTCTCTCCAATAGTTCATTATTAGAGATTGAAGATTTAAATGGTACTAATAAAAGAGTGGGCACTGATGTTCATCGAGAGTTTTGTCTATATCAGAATGGCCTCAGATCCCTTCTTTCCTGCATTATTTTTTTTTTTTGTCTTCCTAGATTTCCTCAGAGAACTTGGAATTTACTGCACTGTCAAATTGTCTTCAAGCCACACTGGGTCAGTGGATAGTAAAGCCCCAATTTTCTAGACAACAGCTATTCTTACCTGTTTCCCTTGTAACCTGGAGTTGAGGTTCCAGGACCCAGAACTGAGCCCAGTCTCATAACCCCAGTGGGAGCTGGCTCACCATGGTCATTTTAGAAATGTAGTTGTGCTTTTTTCCCCCATTAAGACTCCTCTATTCTGAAACTTGCTCAACAGAGTATAAAACAGACCAAATGGATAGATGTAATTTTTATCAAACTAATCTCTTTAATGAGCTCTGTGATGAGCTAAACTCATTCATGGTCCTTATTGATACAGAAGTATATGTGAATGTTCATTTGGATAATTATGAACTTATTTTAATATTCTTGTCTGTGTATAAGCTTAAATTTAGAGAAACCCTTCACATCTTAAATTAACTTTGTCCACACTCTAAAGAGAGTTTTGAGTTTTAGAGAAGCAGGAGAGCCTGCATTTGAGAACTTCTTGGGGGAATTTTAGAAAGGATCTTTCAAACTAGAGTGTTCCTGAAGAAAGCACCCAAGGTACTTGTCATTTATCTGAGAGGTGGCGAAAAATCTTGGTCATTTTGATCAGGGAGGAGAGAACAGATGAGTTGTAGGTTTCAAGTGCTAAGGCACTTTTGTGGAAAAATGACCTCATGTGCCATGGGACTTATATGGGGGGATGTAGGACCAGTGGTATAAATTAAGGAGGATACATGTTGAGTCAGAACCTGACCATTTAGAACTGCCTCAGAGAGAATGAGACTGCCGTCTCTAGAGGAATTTCAGTGGGAGCTCTTTGACTCCTTAACAGAGCAGTTGGTGATGGGAGGGGACCCAGCATCCAGCTCAGATATTCATCCTGTGACTTTTAAGTCTTCAGATTTGGAAAGTCAGATTGGTACTTGATAGGAACTGATATATCTCTTTTGTCTTGTTGGTTTCCATGGTGGATCCTATAAGAGTTTTTAAACTGTTTTCAAAGTATCTTTCCAGAAGCCGTTTCTGAATTGTGGATCATTTCTCTTGCAGGAGAAAATGCAGAAGTTTCCATGGATGTTTCTCTGGCTTACCGTGATGATATGTTTGCTGAGTGGACTGAAATGGCCCATGAGAGAGTGCCCCGGAAACTCAAATGTACCTTCACCTCCCCCAAGGTAGGGTACCTTGATATCCTAGTTGATGGGGTTTTTAATTTGGTTTCCAGGTATGTGGGAACATTTGCTCAGACAGAGTCCTTATTCCTAAGCATACATGACCCACAAAGATTAGTAGTCACCATCCTTTGTCCTAGAAGAGGGCAATTTAGATATTTCATGTCCCTGTAAAGGAACAAAGAACAGAAGGAGGAATGTTTGTTTGAAGTGATTTAGTTGCTTCTCTAAAATACCTCCTTAAAAATAAGCTCTTTGTTCTTTTGTTAATTAGCTAAAAGTGTTTGAAGAATGTTACTTAGTTAATTTTAGGTGGGTAAATCTGTTCTTATTGGATCAATGCATGTGTCTGCTCTCTGTTTCTTAGGCATCTCTGTTACCAAAATCAGTGTGCAGGTGTGAAGACTAACAATCCCAGGGAACAAACATCACAGACAAAAAGAAGGGCCTGAGGGAGAATCTGGTTTCCTTTGTGACCTCAGTCTTTTTGCACATCTGCAATGGCAACCCACTCCAGTGTTCTTGCCTGGAGAATCCCAGGGATGGGGGAGCCTGGTGGGCTTCCATCTATGGGGTCGCACAGAGTGGGACACGACTGAAGTGACTTAGCAGCAGCAGCAGCAGGACTCTCCTTTCTTTGGTTCTTTCAGGAAGTTTTGTTTAACTACCAAGAGGGAAGGATGTCCCTATCCTGCATTAAGTGTAGGGAGATGCTTTCTCTTGGACAAAGGCCTCAGAATCTTGAGGAATTAAAATATAGGGATGGACTCAGTGACCCTCAGAGGACAGTGGGATTTGACTGTATAAGGACCAAATCAGAATTACTGGGTGCCCTTTTCCAGTGCCAAGTGCTGCCCTCAAACACGCTTCCCCAAGATTCTGGCCCACTCACCCTCCCCTACCTGCCAGAGTCTCTGAAGTTCAAATGGAGCCGTAGTTACTGGTCCTCATGGTTCCTCACATTCCTCAAGAGTGTTGACAGGGAGCACCACCAGCTAGGTGACCTCTGATGTCCCTTCATGGACAGAAATAATCTTATTTTCTTTGCATTAAATGGAGGAGAGGCCAAACTGCACAGAAGCACATTCCTGATTATGTCATTTATCACTTGACATCTTCAGGTCAGTTGCTGCTGAAGAATTTGGCTACTTTGTAGTACCTGCTGTGTTCAATTTAATTCTTCACTTTTGTTTATAACTGCAAAGTTGGGTTTTCCTGTGGAATGGTAAGGATGACAGGTTGAAGCCTCTGAGAACCATGCCCCCATCCTGCCCTGAAGAGGACTAAAATGGGGCTGTGCAGGTTCATTACCATTGGTTAAAGGCCTGGATTTGGAGCAAAACATTCCCTGGTGGCTCAGTGGTAAAGAATCTGCCTATAATGCAGGAGATGCGGGTTCGATCCCTAGGTCAGGAAGATCTCCTGAAAAAGGAAATGGCAACCCACTCCAGTATTCTTGCCTGGGAAATCCCATGGATCGAGGAGCCTGGCAGGCTACAGTCCATGAGGTCCCAAAAGAGTCAGACATGACCAAGTGAATAAACAGCAAACAACAAATACTTGGCTTCAATTCCAGACCATTTTTTTTATTTACTGACTGCATTCCCTCAGGCTAGCTTGCTTTATCTGCTCAAGCTTCTGTTTCTCCTTTGCCAAATGAAAGAATAATTAATACCTGCCTGTGGAATCTCTGTAAGGACTAGATAACAGAATAAATCTTATCACTTGAATCTAGTCTAGGACTTGTTTCAGCAGATGGGCCACCAGGACAAAACATATTAACTAAAACACTCATGGGCCAACCATGCACCCTACACATAAGCATCTTTTGGGGCACCTGGTATTTGTTAAATCTCTTTTTCCCTAGGGTTCCTAGACCAGAGCTACGGAAAGTGTGGCCTAAGAATTAACAGCATCAGCATCAACTGGTAGCTTGTAGGAAATGCAGATTTTCAGGTCACACTCCAAACACCAGAATCAAAATTCACACAGAAACAAGGAACCTGTGTTTTAATAGGATTTCAGTTCCTTCTCTTAAGCTTGATAAAGTTTGAAAGTGACTTCAGTAGATCCTTTCCTTAATGATCAAATGTAGGATTGCCCCCACCCCAAATTCATCCAGAATTGTTTTGAGTAGACCCTTGGGGGTAATCTATAGGTGAAAAGGAATGGTAGAAAGGAACTGGTGGAGAAGGCAGTGGCACCGCACTCCAGTACTCTTGCCTCGAAAATCCCATGGATGGAGGAGCCTGGTGGGCTGCAGTCCATGGGGTTGCAAAGAGTCGACACGACTGAGCGACTTTACTTTCACTTTTCATTTTCATGCATTGGAGAAGGAAATGGCAGCCCACTCCATTGTTCTTGCCTGGAGAATCCCAGGGACGGGGGAGCCTGGTAGGCTGCCGTCTATGGGGTCACACAGAGTTGGACACGACTGAAGAGACTTAGCAGCAGCAGCAGCAGAAAGGAACTGGAGGTAGCAGAAGAGAGATATGTAATATTTCTAGATCTTTGTATGCAGTGGAGGAAATTAAAACCTTTCTAACTTGCTGCAAGTTGATTGCATCATTCAAGGGTAAGACTGGTTAGATGTTTAAAGCTAAAGGATATAAAGCTTTTGCATATGGAATTTCAGTCTCAGAAAAAGGGAAAAGTCATTTCTCACCTTACTTAAACTCTTAGAGGGCACTGAGAAGCAGAGTCAGGGGAGATTGTTAAGAAGCCTGCAACTGCTTCTTAATGACAGTTGCTTGATTATCTTTAGGATGTGTTGATCCCTTTCAAGAAAGATACTAAACCTTGAAAAGTGTGAAGGAAATGAATCATCAAATCTATGCTTTTTGATTGCAGTGAAATTTAGACCTGAGTCTGAAGATTAAATGAGAAATTGCTTTAAAGCTTTTTAGTCCCTGGTGGATTGTGAAGTTTTAAAAAAAAAAAAAAGTCAAGTTGCCACCTGCTGTAATTTGTCCTAATTAGCCAGTCTCATGCTGGATTTAGGGGAGGGCTGAGGGGGCTGGGGAAAGGAAAAGGAGGGGGAGAGAGCAAGAAATCTTTCTTTCTAAATGCCCTAAATACTGGCAGAGGCAGAACCTCAGTGCATAAAGAAAAGTCCCCAGCAGGATATGGTGAATTTGTCTGAGACATGTAGGACAGACCAGGATCCCAGGACCCTGTGTGTGTCTCTGATCTGTTGGATTTAAGTAATTTTGTCTCATGTGGTGGTGTTACCCTCTGTATAGGGACAGGGGAGTGGAAGACAAGGGAGTGGAAGACCCATGAAGGGGCATTAGAAGGAACTCAAGAGATCATATAAATAAACCCTCTTGCTTTACTTAGGGGGCTTCCCTGGTGGCTCAGATGGTAAAGAATCTGCCTGCAAAACAGGAAATTCAGATTTGATTCCTGGGTCGGGAAGATCCACTGGAGAAGGGAATAGCTATTCACTCCAGTATTCTTGCCTGGAGAATCCCATGGAGAGAGGAGCCTGGCAGGCTACAATCCATGGAATTGCAAAGAGTTGGACATGACTGAGCAACTAAGTATGCATGCACACTTTACTTAGAAAGAGAGACCAAATGATGTGGGTGACCTTCCCCAGCTACCCAGTAAGGGGTGAGGTCAGGACTAGAATTTGAACCTCTTGGCTTGAAGTTCAGTGCCCTCACCATAGCACAACGCCTGCCTTCAGGCATGTCCAAGGCTACAGCATTCCTTTCTTTCTGCTTCATTCACGTGTCCTCCTCCTAATCAGAGCTGGAGGCTGGACTTCCAAGACTCCTCAACCCGATTCTGCCATGACTTTTGGGACGTTGGGTGAGACACGTAATGGAGACAGTGGCATTAGACTAAATAAGTTTTGTTGCCTTCAAACTCTCGATTTCTGTAAATAAGCTTATTGGAAACACATCAGAATATCCACTTTTTGGTGTTACAAGAGCAGGTTAATCAGCCTCCTCAGTTCAGCCTCATCTGAGGCTGAATTAGAGCCTATACTGTATTTTCAGCAATTTTGCAGAGTCCTTCCTGCCTTGATTTATAAGTAGAAGAGAAAGAAGCAGAGGGGAGAGAAAGATCTATACAGGAAGACTTATCCAACTTGCAGCTGAGTTTTGGAAAAGAAGGATTCTTTCTACAGAAGAATTTTTAAAACTTCAAATGACATGTCTAATCAACTGGTCATTCTGATAAGAGCCCCTAAGACCTTAGAAAATGAAAAATGATCACGATTGATCAACGATGTCTACCATGAGTAAGAAAGGAAAGAGTGGAAGCACGTAAGCCAGATCTGTACCTGCTCTACCTCTGTTTTGTCATTTGTGTCTTCTGTCTCTGTACGAAGGTCTGTTTATTGCACTCTTGAGCTCTGACTGTCTAGTAAACCACTCTCCCACACCCACCCCCAAGATCACAGAAGGAACAGACTCCTTGTTATCTTCCTTTCTCCTCTGGACTTTTTGCTCTGAAGATTTACAAAAACTTTTGGAGGCCCTGAGAATTCAAGCTTGCTGCTGCTACTGCTGCTAAGTTGCTTCAGTCGTGTCCGACTCTGTGTGACCCCAGAGACGGCAGCCCCCCAGGCTCCCCCGTCCCTGGGATTCTCCAGGCAAGAACACTGGAGTGGGGTGCCATTGCCTTCTCCAGAGAATTCAAGCTTAGGAATACCAAATTCCATCCCTCCATCACTTCATCAGAAGGTACCAGGCAAACATTAAAGCTGGAATATAAACCCAGCATGAAGGCAGACACTTGTCTGGTTCATTGGGAAAGAATCGTCAGTTGCCGAAGCTCCTGCTTCTCCATGCCCATACTTGAGAGCTTCCCCCACCCCTCAGCTAGGCCACAAAGCCTTGTGTCCTGTGGAGTTGGAACAGAATTTCATTTTCAAAAGCAAGCTGTGCCCCTACTCACCAATCTCCCACTGCCATGTGCTGGCTGCTGCTAAGTCACTTCAGTCATATCCAACTCTGTGCGACCCCAGAGACGGCAGCCCACCAGGCTCCCCCATCCCTGGGATTCTCCAGGCAAGAACACTGGAGTGGGTTGCCATTTCCTTCTCCAATGCATGAAAGTGAAAAGTGAAAGTGAAGTCACTCAGTCGTGTCTGACTCTTTGCGACCCCATGGACTGCAGCACGCCAGGCTTCTCTGTCCCTTGCCATCTCCCGGAGTTTGCCCAAGTTCATGTCCACTGAATCGGGTGATGCCATCCAACCATCTCATCCTTTGTCACCCTCTTCTCCTTCTGCCTTCAATTTTTCCCAGCATCAGGGTCTTTTCCAGTGAGTCGACTGTTCTCATCAGGTGGCCAAAGTACTGGAGCTTCAGCTTCGGCATAAGTCCTTCCAATGAATATTCAGGGTTGATTTCCTTTAAGATTGACTGGTTTGATCTTCTTGCAGTGCAAGGGACTCTCGAGAGTCTTCTCCAGCACCACAGTTTTTTGGTGCTCTGCCTTCTTTGTGGTCCAACTCCCACATCCACACATGACTACTGGAAAGTCTGTATCCTTGACTATACAGATTTTTGTCCGCAAAGTGATGTCTTTGCTTTTTAACACACTGTCTAGGTTTGTCATGACTTTCCTGCACAGAAGCAATCATCTAATTCATGGCTGCAGTCACTGTCTACAATGATTTTAGAGCCTGAGAAGAGATCTGTCAGTGCTTCCACCTTTTCCCCTTCTATTTGCCATGAAGTGATAGGACTGATGCCATGATCGTAGATTTCTTAAAATTGAGTTTTAAGCCAGCTTTAAAAGGTAAAAAGGACTTCCTAGAAACTGTGTTAAGTGTTTATTTAATTTTTGCTCCCTTCTGCCATTTTGTCTCTTGGGCAGTTAGAAAGATTTAAAGGCAGAAAATTCCAAGTGGTCACTCATTCAACCTAATCTCATTATTTCCCTCATCCCTTTGTATCTTCCCCAAATTCCAAGGCTCCTTGAGTTGCTTCTTCTATTTTTTTGGTCAAATCAATAAAAATAGTTATTTCCTGCTTATTGTAGCATCTCCTACAGGCCAAAACTATGTAAATAAGTGATCATGATACAAGAATGTGATGAACATTAGCAAGGACTTCCTCCTGAAGGAGTTGACTGTTTCACAAAGCTATACATTATCTGATAGTACGCTGCAAATTAAAAGTTCTTATAGCCCTTATAGACCAGACTAGTCTGATATGAGGCTGTAATAATGATTGCAGAGCTGAGAAAGGTGTTGAAATAGAAGAAATCCCCACTTGTTACTTGAGATTTCTGGTTCTACCTCAAATGTGGCTGGGTTTTATTTGGAGGAGGGAGGGTGGCAGCTTATATAAACCCATGTACCCTATTATGTGTACCTCTGAAGTATAAATTTAAGCCTTAGCTTTTTAGAATTGGTGATATGAGTCAAAGGCAAGACAATTCAGACACAGCTTATTGGAAATGGTGACCTTGTCTCAAACCCTCTACTCTTCTTCCAGACCCTAGAACATGAGGGCCGTTACTATGAATGTGATGTCCTTCCTTTCATGGAAATTGGGTCCGTGGCTCATAAGTATTACCTTCTAAATATCCGACTGCCTGTTAATGAGAAGAAGAAAATCAATGTTGGGATTGGAGAGATAAAGGATATTCGGCTGGTGGTAAGTGAATCTGATTGATCATAGTTGTGGTATAGGTTCTTACCATTTTGTCTTTTTAGTAGGGAAAAAAGTATAATGTGGAGTAGATTTTTTAAACCTAATTTAGGTTTTTTAAAATCTAAAAAGCAACTGCATATTTATTGTAGAAAATTAGAAGCACAAATAAATACATCGTAAAACATGAAAGTTTCTAAAAAGCAACTGCATATTTATTGTAGAAAATTAGAAGCACAAATAAATACATCGTAAAACATGAAAGTTATCTGTAATATCCTACCAGCTTGAGAAATAACCATTTCGAGGTTTTGCTATTATCTCCTTCTTGATTTTTTTCTGTGTGTGTGTGTGTATATATATGAATATATTTAAAATTGTTCCCTTCTAGTGAAGGAAATGGCAATCCACTCCAGTATTCTTGCCTGGAAAATTCCATGGACAGAAGAGCCCAGTGGGCTACGGTCCATGGGGTCACAAAGAGACACAACTGGGAGACTGAGCTCAATCCTTCTCTTAAAAAAAGGGAGAGGATCATATTCAACTGACTTGTCCATTCTTTGCTTTTTTAAATTTAACGGTATATTATAAATATAATGTAAATATACTTCGCGGTACTGCTTAGCTTTCTACAGTATGTATCCACCTTAACACATCATCCCAGTGCTGTTATTTGGGGCATCTAAGATAGCTCCGATTTTTCAATGAAAGCCTTGGAGAAAAATCTTTGATCATGTTCCTAATCATTCCCTTAGGATAGAGTGAGGCTATCTTCATGCCTTTTGATTTAGTTTTATACAGTGCCTGAGGAGGGGTTGAGGGGAGTATGAGGACGTTACCTGCTGTGAATGTTAAAGCTCTTGATCTTGGAAGTTCAGCAATAAAGATCTCCACTTACTGCTCTTCAGAATGCGTCTGCTGGTAGAAATAACACCAAGATACATTGACCTTAAAAATTATGATTGGTCTCTATCTAGGGAATTCACCAAAATGGAGGCTTCACCAAGGTGTGGTTTGCCATGAAGACCTTCCTTACACCCAGCATCTTCATCATTATGGTGTGGTATTGGAGGAGGATCACCATGATGTCTCGACCCCCAGTCCTCCTAGAAAAGTAAGAGCTGATTTTGCAGTACTCGTAAGAAATACTGGCACAGCCTGCCGTGTACCTGTTGCTCGGAGTCTAGTTCAAGTGGTCAGTGTGTTATTTGGCCTGGAGATTTGACTCCTTTTTCTCCTTCAGCTTTTACATGCAGATTACTGTTAAATCCTAAGGGTTCTACTGCTTTCATATTTCCAGCTCTCTGTTCTATCTTTGCTCTTTCATGTTCTGCATCAGATACATTTCTCTGATACACTGGATGAACTGCATTGTTGCTCGCTAATCCCAACCCCTCTCAGCACCTCTCAACAAGGATGATTTTCCTGTAGAGATAGCCCCTTTCTCTCCCACATTATTGACTTTTTGCTTTCTGTTGGATTATTCCCATTAATATACAAATACACCCTTCCATCCCCATTCATAATTAGAACTCTTTGTACTTCCCCTCAAAGCTACTGCATCATTTTTCAGCTGATCTTTATGACAAAATTCCTCAAAAATCTTGTGTATGTATCTTCTCTTGTTTTTTCTTGAGCCCCTTCCACCTCTTATTAAAATTGTTCTTAATAGGATCACCAATGACCCCCACCTTCCAAATCCAGTCCTCATTCCTCAGTCCTCACTTTTCTTGACTCGTTGTCAGCATTTAGGTCACATCCACTATATGACCTAAATCAAATCTCTTATGATTATACAGTGAAAGTGACAAATAGATTCAAGGGAATAGATCTGATAGACAGAGTGCCTGAAGAATTATGGACGGAGGTTCATGACATTGTACAGGAGGCAGAGATCAAGATCATCCCTAAGAAAAAGAAGTGCAAAAAGGCAAAATGGTTGTCTGAGGAGGCCTTACAAGTAGCTGAGAGAAGAAGAGAAGCGAAAGGCAAAGGAGAAAAGGAAAGATACACCTGTCTGGTTGAAGAGTTCCAGAGAATAGTAAGGAGAGATAAGAAAGCCTTCCTCAGTGATCAGTGCAAAGAAGTAGAGGAAAACAACAGAATGGGAAAGACTAGACATCTCTTCAAGAAAATTAGAGATATGAAGGGAACATTTCATGAAAAGATGGGCTCAATAAAGGACAGAAGTGGTATGGACCTAACAGAAGCAGAAGATATTAAGAAGAGGTGGCAAGAATACACAGAAGAACTATACAAAAAGATCTTTATGACCCAGATAACCACGGTGGTGTGATCACTCACCCAGAGCCAGACATCCTGGAATGCAAAGTCAAGTGGGCCTTAGGAAGCATCACTACGAGCAAAGCTAGTGGAGGTGACAATTCCAGTTGAGCTATTCCAAATCCTGAAAGATGATGCTGTGAAAGTGCTGCACTCAGTATGCCAGCAAATTTGGAAAACTCAGCAGTGGCACAGGATTGGAAAAGGTCAGTTTTCATTCCAATCCCAAAGAAAGGCAATGCCAAAGAATGCTCAAACTACCGCACAATTGCTCATCTCACACGCTAGCAAAGTAATGCTCAAAATTCTCCAAGCCAGGCTTTAACAGTACATGAACCGTGAACTTCCAGATGTTCAAGCTGGATTTAGAAAAGGCAGAAGAACCAGAGATCAAATTGCCAACATCCATTGGATCATCGAAAAATCAAGAGAGTTCCAGAAAAACATCTACTTATGTTTTATTGACTATGCTAAATCCTTTGACTGTGTAGATCAGAGCAAACTGTAGAAAATTCTTAAAGAAATAGGAATACCAGACCACTTTACCTGCCTCCTGAGAAATCTGTATGCAGGTGAGGAAGCAACAGCTAGAACTGGACATGGAACAACAGACTGGTTCCAAATAGGAAAAGGAGTACATTAAGGCTGTATACTGTCACCCTGCTTATTTAACTTATATGCAGAATACATCATGTGAAATGCTGGGCTGGATGAAGCATAAACTGAAATCAAGATTGCTGGGAGAAATATCAATAACCTCATATACACAGATGGCAGAAAGCAAAGAAGAACTAAAGAGCCTCTTGATGAAAGTGAAAGAGGAGAGTGAAAAAGTTGGCTTAAAAGTCAACATTCAGAAAACTAAGATCATGGCATCTGGTCCCGTCACTTCAAAAGTAGATGAGGAAACAATGGAACCAGTAACCAACTTTATTTTGGGGGGGCTCGAAAATCACTGCAGATGGTGACTGCAGTTATGAAAGTAAAAGATGCTTACTTCTTGGAAGAAAAGATATGACCAACCTGCTGCTGCTGCTGCTAAGTCGCTTCAGTTGTGTCCAACTCTGTGCGACCCCATAGACGGCAGCCCACCAGGCTCCCCCATCCCTGGGATTCTCCAGGCAAGAACATTGGAGTGGTTTGCCATTTCCTTCTCCAATGCATGAAAATGAAAAGTGAAAGTGAAGTCGCTCAGTCATGTCTGACTCTTAGCGAACCCATGGACTGCAGCCCACCAGGCTCCCCCATCCCTGGGATTCTCCATGCAAGAACATTGGAGTGGTTTGCCATTTCCTTCTCCAATGCATGAAAATGAAAAGTGAAAGTGAAGTCGCTCAGTCATGTCTGACTCTTAGCGACCCCATGGACTGCAGCCTACCAGGCTCCTCTGTCCATGGGATTTTCCAGGCAAGAGTACTGGAGTGGGGTGCCATTGCCTTCTCTGATGACCAACCTAGACAGCATATTAAAAAGCAGAGACATTACTTTGCCAACAAGGGTCTGTCTAGTCAAAGCTATGATTTCTCCAGTTCAGTTCAGTCACTCAGTCATGTCCGACTCTTTGTGACCCCATGAATTGCAGCACGCCAGGCCCCCCGTCCATCACCAACTCTGACTCGATGGACAATCACTGACTCGATGGACATGAGTTTGAGCAAGCTCCAGGAGTTGGTGATGGACAGGGAGTCCTGATGTGCTGCAGTCCATGGGGTCACAAAGAGTTGGACAGACTGAGCAACCCAACTGAATTGAAGTGTCAACACTTGGCGTAGCTGATCACTCCCTTTTTTTTTTTTTTCATAGTGCCTCCTCCACATTCTCACAGTTATTCTCTTTTGCTGACTGTCACTCAGTCTCCATGGCTGTTTCCAGTGATCTTTCCCACCTCTTAAGCTTTGGAGCTGAGGCTCGGTCTTTGTGTTGCAGGAAGGGGGACCCCTTCCAGGGCCCAAAACTGGGCTCTTCACTAGCACTCGAAAATGAATTGTCCGAGGAGACACATCTCTTGCTTTGCCAGCACATGTGTCTCCTAATTCATTTCCAAGTGTTAGACAAGAGCCCAGTTTTGGGCCCTGGAAGGGGTTCCCCTTCCTGCAACATTTGAACCTCTTCTCTTTCCTAGCTACGTTTGTTTCCCCGGTGATCTCATCTAGTCTTGTGGTCTTAAAAACCTTCTGTATTCTGATGCTCTTCATATACATGGTCAACTTCAGCTACTCCCAACTCTGGACCCTAGTATTCCATCCATTAACACCTTCATTTACATATAAATGTACCACATACAAAGAAAAACACTTATTTTCCTCCCACTTCAAACTTGCTGCTCTTTGCGGCATCTTCATCTTTGAAAATAGCAACTCTGTTCTTTCAGCTGTTTAGGAGCAGTTGATCAGATATGTAGGAGGCATCCTTTACTCCATTTTTATTCACACCCCTCTTCCAACATGCCAGGAGATTCTCACCATTTCCATATCTACCACCCTGATCTAACCCTGATTTCTTATTTCTCACCTGGATTATTGAAATAGCCTCTTAACAGTACCTCTTATTTCCATCATTTTATTTCCTGCAGTCTATTCACACAGCAGCCAGGTTTTTTCTTTTAAGTAGAAATTGGATCACTGCACTGCTCTGTTCAAAGCTCTCTGTTGACTTTTCATTTTCTTTGGCCTATAAACCCTCAGTGTTCCGGCTCTTCACCACCTCTAATTTTATCTCCTGTTCTCTTTACCACGGGCCATCCACCTTGATGGTGCTCAGACATGACCAGCATGCACTCTCTTTAGGGTCTTTGCACTTGCTGTCCTCTTCATCTGAAAAGCTTCTTCCCAGATATCTTTGTGACTCAATGACTCATTTCCTTCAGCCCTAGTATAATTTCTGTCTTATAGGCTTTCCCCCATCTACCTTATTTAAATTGCCTCCCATCACACTCCATTCTCCCACTTGGCTTTTTTTATATGTATTCATAATACTTATTCTCTGTTTATTATCATTCACTCTCTACCCCTCTGCTCACCCCATCTGAATACAAGCATCACTAGAGCAGGATCATTGCCTACTTTGTTTACTTCTATATCCCTGGCATCTAGAATAGTGACTGGCACAAAGTAGGAGCTCAATAAATATGAATTTGCTGAGTGAATGAATGAAATGATGCTGCTCCATTTTTTAACCTTCTTATTGGATACTCAGTCCTTTCAGGATAAATATCAAATTCTCTAATAAGGTATGCAAGTGTCTTTACCAGCTCATCCTTTTTATATATATATTTCTCTGGTCTCGTGGCCTATCATTTCCTGATATGTACCATAGTAAGATCCCCAAATGCTTCAGGCTCTTCTAGGCTTCATCCAGGCTCTTCCCTCTGCTTGGAATGCCCTTCCACCTCCCTAACCTTGACTTACAACTCAGCTTAATTTCTGTCTCCGTCAAAGTAAGAAGTCCTGGTAGCAATCTGTTGTACTCGTCTATCATATTGCTTATCACACTTTATCTGGTTCAGCTACTGAATATCCATAAATGAAAGAACTGGTCCTATTCATTTAGGTATCCATGGCCCTAACAAAATGCCTGATACATGATTTGTGTTTAATAACACTTGGGTATGAATGAAAGTATGAATAAATCAGTAACAAAATAAATGAAATTTTGATAGGGAAGTGGCAATTAATGGGAAAAAAGCAAAATAAAAATGAAACAAGCAGCTAAAATAATTTGTATTTCATATCATTTGAAGTCACGTGTTATTGAAATTAAAATGCTTGTATGATTCATAGTTGCTGAGAATATCATAATAATGAGTGTTCTTAATGATCAGGTTAATGATACCCTGAATAGGTAAGAAAGGATAATTATTGGTATATTCAATGAGGTCTGTGTAAGAAGGCAAGGGAGGGTGAAAACATTTAGGAAGCACTTGATCTGAGGTGGCACCAAGATAAAGTTCAGAGCATTCAGGTTAGGTTCAATTACTGTGTAGAATGATTAATGTAACAGTCGTTCATTCTGCAGTGGCGCCAGTGAAAGAAGACATTTAGCTTCTCTGCGTAGATACACGTTACAATGAGAGAAAAGAAACTGATCACATGGCTTCAGTGCCAATATGGAGCATCTCGTTTCCCAAAACTGAGTTTTGATTTTTAAATAAAAAATGTTTTGCCTTCCAGATAAATAAAATAGTTTTCCTCATGTTTTCTCACCATCAGAGTCATCTTTGCCCTTGGGATTTCCATGACTTTTATCAACATCCCAGTGGAGTGGTTTTCCATTGGGTTTGACTGGACCTGGATGCTGTTGTTTGGTGATATCCGACAGGGCATCTTCTACGCAATGCTTCTCTCCTTCTGGATCATCTTCTGTGGTGAGCACATGATGGTAAGTGCGCCCTGTGCAAGGGGCAGTGGTGAGGCAGAATAAACTAGTGGTTATAGGAGTGGCCTCAAGAGCCCTGGAGACAGGCTCATGGTTCAGCTTCCTGCATTACCACTTATAAACTAGCTGTGACATAATTGCTCTCAATCTCAGGATCCTCATCTATAAAATGGGTTTTAAAGGCTAATATTAGTATAGGGTTTTTGTGAGGTTTAGATGAGATAATGTGAGTAAATATTTAGCATAAAGTAGATGCGCAAACGCTAATGATTATCAATATTTCTTGTCCTTTGACTCCAGCTCTGCTTGTCCCCAGCACCAAGGTAACCATCAGAGAATGTGGGCCAGGTACTTTCCAGCTGGCAGTGGGTTCAGGTGGCCTAGTAACCCCTGCTACCCAGAAATGCTGACCTCTCTGGTGTCAGTTTGCACAGACACTAAATAGAGGGACTGATGATACCATGGATAAAAATAAGAATGGTGCAGCCGTCACACTGTGGCTAGGATGATATGCCAGTTGGAGCCTGGTCCTTGGGTTAGGCACATGAGCCTCGTAGTAGCACGGACTATTTTTAAATTCCATTATATGGCTTCTGAAGCCTTGCAGCCCTTCCAGGAGAGCAGTGAGAGGAGAAAGAGGCTTTTTCTTACAGCTGGGTGGCACTGGGGGGGTCCTCCAGCAGCTGCACTGACCACAAGCCCTCATCAGCCTGGATGGGAATGGAGGGGACTGTCTGTTTTCCTAACTGAAAGAAACCTCTTACACTTGACATACTTTAATGATTTGGAGTCTTTATTTTGTCCTCTGGGAACTACCCCACCTTAAAAAAGACCCATAATAAGTCACATCGCAATTTAAATCTGAAAGGGTTCTTTTGTGGATCACAGAACTTCTAGTACCTAAGGTATGTAAGGGAGCGAAATTTGCTACCCCAAACCAAAATATCTCTTTGGTGCATGAATTATTTCTAGCTGAAAACAATCAAGGTTCAAAAGACTGAAAGAGGGCTTCCCTGGTGACTCAGTAGTAAAGAATCAGCTTGCCAGTGCAGGAGACACGGGTCCAATCTCTGATGTGGGAAGACCCCACACACCTTGGAACAGCTGAGCCTGTGTGCCGCAACTGTTGAGCCTGTGCTCTAGAGCCCGGGAGCTACAACTGCTGAGCCCACATGCCGCAGCTCCTGAGGCCCTCGTGCCCTAGAGCCCATGCTCTGCCAAAGAGAAGCCGCCGCAATAAGAAGCCCACACATCACAACTAGAGAGTGGCCTCTGCTTGCCGCAACTGAGCAAAGCCCCAGCAGATATGAAAACCCAGAAGAGCAAAAAAAAAAAAAAAAGACAGGAAGAAACTTTGACCTTCCCCTTAACTGCCTAAAAGAATTTTGGTAGATGACCCTTTTCTCTGAATAGAGCTATCACCAGAGATACCTGCAAAGAATATGGGCTGGGTGGTGGTAGAAAACTCAAAGCAGAGCCTTAAAGATCAGTTTACTCCCTGTCTTATTGTCTCAGCATGGCCCAGCAAACATTTGTTTACCAAACAGTTGCTTTTCTATCTCCATGTGAATTGCCTTCATCCCCTTTGAAGTCCGAAACCGCTACTCCCAACATCTTTTGTCCTTAGCTGAAGACCGTATTAAGAGGTGAGGGTCAGTGATCTGGTAATTAGGTCAAAGTATTTATGAAAGCAGAACAACAAATGGATCAGTTATTTACATAATTTCTGGAAGATGTTGAGAAAGAATTGATAAGACTCTGTGATGTAATTTTTAAAAAAATCAAAAACTATGTGCAATTGAGAGACATGTTTTCCATTTGTTAGCACTGTGCTGTTGTTTTTTTTTTTAATCTATATCATGATTTGATACATAGCAGATAGACAGCAAGGATTGTTGGATGACTGACTCACCTGTAGAATTGCTTTGCTTTCCCCTATCATTTTCTCATTTCTCAACTTGGTTTTCCTCAGGACCAGCATGAGCGGAATCATATAGCAGGGTATTGGAAGCAAGTCGGACCAATTGCTGTTGGCTCTTTCTGCCTTTTCATATTTGACATGTGTGAGAGGTAAGCAGGGGGCCTGTGGAACTCTGGACGGAAATGCATGTCACCAGGTTCACTCTCGGCTCTTTAGAAAAAGTATCTGAAAAGGTCGAGGAGGTGATTGGGAGCCTGTAGGATAAAAGCATGGACATGACCACATCCTCAGGTTAGCGCTGGGATTAAGAGACAGAGCTCCTTAGAGATACAAAATATTTGAGCTAATCGTATTCTTCAAACTTTGTTTCTCTCTACATCCTCTTCGACTTAGTCTGAATACAGACACCACCCCTGTGGCTGAAAAGCTGAAAGTGTGTAGAAAGGAAAGCTCCGCTTTGCCTCTGTATTAATTGTGTCTTGCCTTTCCGTCTCATTTCTCTTTGTAGAGGGGTACAACTCACGAATCCCTTCTACAGTATCTGGACTACAGATGTCGGCACAGAACTGGCTGTATCCTTCCTTGGTGCGCTCAGGGTTTTATTTCTTCCCGTAGCAGCCTGGTCCCCAAGATCATTTTCTAAGTCTCACTGATGCTCTCCATGTGTACTCAGCTGGGGCTTTGATCTTCAGACCAATGATAACAGCACAATTAAGGCAAATAATGAGGAGAATTAATGCTTGCTTTCAAGCCTGGGTGAGAGCAGGCAAAACAAGGAGGTTGCAGCAAGTCCACACAGCCGAGGGATCGGAGTGGCTAGTCTTGCCGCTGCCTGTCTAAATGCTCTATTATGTCCTTGTTTACCACAGACTGAAGCATGACTGGTTTTTCCCTGCAGCCACGGAGGTTCATCTCAGGGCCCCCATTACTGACGTCGTCTGTGTGCCAGACTTCTTACAGTGACCTTGGTGTGCTGGCATCCCATGCTGCTGCTATTCATTTCCAAGACCAAGTGGAGATAAGGCTAAGGTGATTAGTTCCAGAAGAGTCACCCAGGCTTCTGGTTGGTTGGCATAAACTCTGAGTCATCTTCATGAAGCAGAAGCGACAATCTTAGCTTATCCCTTTTAGGATGCTGGATTTAAACATTTTATCTTCCTCAATAATATGTTAAGTGCTTCAGGAAAAAAAGACTGTCCTAGGACGAGGAGAGAAAGGCTTGAGTTGTATTCTTTCTTGATGGAGAATATCTTGTCATATGCTTATAAATAAGTTTTGTCTGGTCATGGTCTTTATATTGGCTTCTTAGTATTGCAAGAACTTTGTGAGTAAACTAGACCAAAAGTATCGTTGCTTTAAAGATGAGAGAATTGAACTCCCCATTTCTGCCATCCCACCACCAAAAAAAGTTAGCTGTACCACCTGAGGACTGTTTATGATCCTTAGTCTGCTTCAACCCCTCATTTTTTAGAAATGCTGGAGGTCCAAGGAGGCAAATAATTGGTCAAGTCTTACAGCAAGTAGCTCTTTTCCCTTCATTTGAAGGCACCATTGATTTTAGGAAAGGAGTGTTGCTGCTGCTGCTGCTAAGTCACTTCAGTCATGTCCGACTCTGCGTGACCCCATATACGTCAGCCCACCAGGCTCTCCTGCCCCTGGGATTCTCCAGGCAAGAAAACTGGAGTGGGTTGCCATTTCCTTCTCCAATGCATGAAAGCAAAAAAGTGAAAGTGAAGTCGCTCAGTCGTGTCTGACTCTTAGCGACCCCATGGACTGCAGCCCACCAGGCTCCTCCATCCATGGGATTTTCCAGGCAAGAGTACTGGAGTGGGGTGCCAGTTAATTGCTCAATCCTGTCCAACTCTTTACAACCCCATAGGCTATAGACTACCAGGCTTCTCTGTTCATGAAATTCTCCAGGAAGGAATACTGGAGTGGGTTGCCATTTCCTTCTCCAAGGAAAGAAAGAGAAACTGCATTAAATATATTATCTAGTGAAATATGGGGCTTCCCTGGTGGCTCAGATGGTAAAGGATCTGCCTGCATTGCAGGAGACCCGGATTCCATCCCTGGGTCAGGAAGGTTCCCTGGAGAAGGGAATGGCTACCCACTCCAGTATTCTTGCCAGGAGAATTCCATGGACAGAGAAGCTTGGCGGGCTACAATCCATGAGGTAGCAAAGAGTTGGACATAACCTAGTGACTAACACTTTCACTTTAGTGAAATATAAATGCTGAGTTCACCCTTGTTTAATTTTTTTCTTGAAATATGCTACTTGGCCTGGAGTTATAGCAGAATAAAGTTGGAGTCTGGTCATTTGCCTCCCAAGTCAGATCACTCCACCCCAAACCTTGCTAATAGATTAAGTTTTGAAGAGCAACCTCAGAGTATATTGCCCCCACCCCCAACTCCCACCTTGGCCATATGTCCTCTGCTCCCCATTCCATCTGACAAGATTTTTCTTGTGTTGAGAGAAGATTGCAACAGAACTTCATCTTGAAGGTTTCACTTCAATACCTTCAGCCTCATGCCCAGCATCCCTTATAGCAGCAGTTGCTGCTACTGCATCCAACCCCCACTCCATGCCCTCCAAATTCCAGGGCACCTCAACCTCCTTATAAAAATCTGGATACTAGGCCAATGGTTCGCAAACATGATTATACTTGGTTTTCTAGCCCTTGGAAAACCTGATTCTGTAGATGTGCAGTGGGATCTTTACTTTTGTGGTCATTTTAATGCAGCTTTCTACTTGATCAATATTTTACAACCAATATCCAATATTTTAGTGCTTTTCAAACTTACTGTGCATATGACTCTCCCTAGGACCTTGTTAAAGGCAGATTCTGATTTAGTAGGTCTAGGGTGGACCCTAGAGTCTGTCTATCTAAAAACAAGGTTCTGTCCCTCTTGTTATCCAGCTTAGAAAGCTATTTGGAACATTCTTCACTCATTGGTACTTTTATGTCAAGAAACCTCTCTAATGTTGATATTAGAATGCCAGGTTTTAATATTTTATCCTGCTGAAAATTGCCTACATATTTGGAGACATAGAGTGTCACCCTTGGGTGAAGTGCTTGAGTCCTTGGAGAGCTGACCATTTCCTTGACTGAACACCATCAGATGGCCTTCATCATAGTGGCTGGGATCTGCCTCTGTCTCTACTTCCTGTTTCTGTGCTTCATGGTCTTTCAGGTTTTTCGGAACATCAGCGGGAAGCAGTCTAGCCTGCCAGCCATGAGCAAAGTCCGGCGGCTACACTATGAGGTGAGTGGAAAACAGAAAGGAAGAGGGCAGGGCACAACCTTTAAAAGAATAGTATGGCCATAGAACATGACTAAAACTATTAGAATCAACTACATCCAAGATGGCAGAAGATTTGGCTTCCAGTAGACCTCGAGCCTCATTATACACTAATTGGGAAAATCCCTTGAACGGAGGAGTATGGTAGGCTCCAGTCCACGGGGTCACTAAGAGTCAGGCTCGACTGAGCAACTTCACTTTCACTTTTCACTTTCATGCATTGGAAAAGGAAATGGTAACCCACTCCAGTGTTCTTGCCTGGAGAATCCCAGGGACGGGAGAGCCTGGTGGGCTGCCATTTATGGGGTCTCACAGAGTCGGACACAACTGAAGTGACTTAGCAGCAGCAGCAGCAGTATAAGCTAAATGACATACCCACCAGCACCATGACAGTTGTGAGGCTAACCCATAAAAGACCAAAAAGTGAGTGGTGGCCCAATTCCTGGAAATCCTTACCCCTTCCCCCAAATAATTGGAATAACCCTCCCACTCTCTAGCTTATGAATTTACCTAGTTCATAAAAACTAACCACACCATATTTCAGCACCTCTCCCCTTCTGAGATGGCCCACACTGTGTCTGTGGAGTGTGTTTTTCTCTAAATAAATCCATTTCTTGTCTATCACTTTGTCTCTGAAATCTTTTGAGGCAAAGCAAGAACCTCAAATTCACCAGCAACATACTGGTGAAGCAAGCCAGGAGGATTGAGTAAACCTCAGCCTCTGGCCTCCATTACGCTCAAGAGGCACTACCTTACTTCCTGCTGTTTCTTGCCCACTCTCTCCCTTACTTTCTCTCTTTTGCTTTCTTACTCTGTCGCCTTTTCAACTTAGCCTCGCACCTCCCTTGCACTTGAGAGGTGCTGCCTTACTCTTCTGGAAATGGGGAAAGAGAGATCTGCCAGGTATTTTCAAACCTTGCCACCTGGTCTTCCACGTCTTACTGTTACATATGTACCAGGCACATCAGGGAAAGTCTCCAGCCATCCTCACAGGATGGGAATCAAGCCATACGATGTTTGCCCTTTGGGTTTACTTTATCCACTATATAAGTAACTGTTAACAAGTGCAATTATGTAAAAATATGAAATACAGCCTAAGAGTTGATACCATGGCCTGCAGTTCCTTTGGGAGCTCCCTCGAATAGCAGGTCATTTGTGCCCTTTACCCCTGGGTGTTGAAAGGGCGGGGGTTGGTCCTGCTCCACTTGGTAGTAGCCCTTACCCTCCTGGTGCTGGCTGGCCTCCTCTAGGGTCCACCTGACCCTACCCTGCCCTTGTAGGGCAAGGTGGGACTCGAGCTGGGTTGTTGCCCACATGGCTATGCCTCTGGGGTGGCATGATGCAGCAGTGACCTGCATTTGCTATGCTTGACACCTCTGGAGTCCTGTGATTGGGAGTGTCCTTCCGGTGTTCTGGGGTCCTCTCTCCCCCTTCCTACAGTCATGATGTCTCCACCTCTGCTGCCACGTCTGTGCCTGCACCCAGCCCCACTGTCTGCTGACCAGAGCACGTGTGGGAAGGCACAGGAGGATGGCACTGAAGCCCCAGGGATGCTGCCCTCAAAAAGGAAGGGGAAAGAGGTTTATTTTCTTTTCACACACCATCTCCCTTAATGGCCAGTGCCTGTTTTCCAAAACTTAATCACCCTTTTAGAGAAAAAGGCTGGGACTATTTAAGGCTGGGTCTTAGAATAATGAGGGGGCTTCCCTGGTGGTGCAGTAGTAAAGAACCAGTCTGCCAATACAGGAGATGCAGGTTCGACCCCTGGGTTGGGAAGATCCCCTGGAGGAGGAAATGGCAACTCACTCCAGTATTCTTGCCTAGAAATCCCATGGACAGAGGAGCCTGGTGGGCTACAGTCCATGGGGTCACAAAGAGTCAGACACAACTTAGCGACTGAGCTCACATGCAGAACCATGAGGATGTCCTTCCAAAAGCAGCATAACCTGGAACACAGGGATTAATCTATAGAAAAGCCTTCAGAAAGGTCACTCCTGCTGGGTACCATGGATGTCAGGATAGGACACGGGCCCCACTACTGCCACAGCAGGGAGTAGCTAACTCGTCGTGGATAAAGTGGACAGGATAGGTGGTCAGGAGCACTTGGAAGCAGTCCACTCTCAGAGAGCCCCCATGGGATCTTGTAGTGATAGTGTTCCTCTCTGGTACAGGAGCATTCTCTCCCTGAAGAAATGATGGGGAACACCTCCTCCATCCGCAAGAACTCACCCCTGCAGTGCATTTTGAGTCACTGGGACCTGTTTTCTCTAGATTCCTTTTCCTAAGAAGTGATTTCATTTATTTTTGGCTGTGCTGGGCCTCTGTTGCCATGTGGGCTTTTCTCTAGTTGCAGTGAGCCGGAGCTGTTCTCTAGTTGTGGTGCTAGGGCTTCTCCTTGCAGCGGTTTCTCTTGTGGAACACGGGCTCCAGGGCATCCAGGCTTCACTGGTTGTAGCACGTGGGCTCAGCAGCTGTGGTTCCTGGACTCTAGAGACAGGCTTAGTAGTTGTGGTGCGCTCAGTGGCTTGTGGGATCTTCTCAGACCAGGGATGGAACCTGCATCTCGTGGATTGGCAGGCGGATTCTCTACCACTGAGCTACCAGGGAAGCCCTCTAGATTCTTTAAAACAAAAGAGCTCATTTGTTTTTGTAATGAAGCCTGGCCACAGTATAAAATTCAGGATAATGAGGCCTGGCCAGAAAATGGGAGCCTTAGCCATAGTACCACCCTACAGTTAGACATCTTTTTGCGAAAGGCAGGGAAAATGAATAGAAATTCCTTATACAGGCTTTTATGGCCCTAAGAGAAAACCCAGAGCCATTCAATTTCCATGTTAGGAAATCTTGCCGACTGGGACCCATTTGGACTACACAAAAGCCCTCTCTAGTGGCACCCCTGGTAGAACAGGAGCCCCAGAGAGAAGACCCAAGTCCCAACACTCTTCCACCATCTTCAGCCTCTCCCCTGTCTGTTAAGCGTCTTTGCCCTTCCACCACACACAGTGCAAAGCGTCTTTGCAGTTCCACACACAAATGCAGCCAGAGCCTCCTTGCCCTCTTCAGAAAATAGTAGGTATGCCTCAGGGAATTACCCAGAGTCCACACACCTTATTCCTCGTCTGACCTTAACCAGTGCCTCACCTGCTTAGGCAGACTCTAAGAGGACTCTAGCTGGTTCACTGAAGAATTCCAGGCACTGACTCTTTCCTTTGACCTTACCTGGAAAGATGTAAATTTTATCCTTTCCCACTGCTGCATCAGTGAGGAAAAGGCCTGTTTGGGGGCACAGGCTCAAAAATATGCTGATGAATTACACATTGCCCAACCACAGCAGTGCCCTGTTGGCCTGACAGCCATGCCTCTAATGGATCCCAATTGGGACTATCAGCCAGGCCAGCCTGGTTTTGCTGGTAGGGATCCTTTGCCTCATTAAAGGGATGAAATGATGCATAATTCAACCTGTTAACTATGGTAAGGTTAAAGAGATCACCCAAGTCCAAGATGAAAATCCAGCCCTATTTCAGACTTGATTATTTGCAACCTATTTCATTAGTCAGTCAGCCCCTGACATCTGTCAGAAGCTTCAGAAACTTGCCTTGGGGCCCCAGATTCCTCTCAATCTTCTTATAGACCCAGCCTTCAGTGTTTTTAACAATAAGGAGCACGCTGAGGAGGAAAAGAAGAAATGCATGACTTAAGGAAGGACAACAAGCCAGGCTTTTGACAGCTGTCATGACAAGACCTAACCCACCTCCTGGTTACCCCAGAAGTACTCCCAGAAGACTCCCACCAGGAAAGGGAGCATGTTTTAGCTGTGGGAACCCGAAACACTAGATCAAGGAATGCTGTGGAAACATGTCCCAGCCTCCACCCTAGCTGCCGTGCCCAGTTTGTAAGAAGATAGGTCACTGCAGGAGGGGATTGCCCCAAGCTCTGAAGGAAGTGAGGAAGTTCCCCCATGCTAGTCATGGCAGTGGTTGATTGACAGGACCTGGGACCTCCCAAGGGTTCTGAGAAGACAGTCATCATCACATGGGAGGTACCACAGGTGACCACTGATGTAGCAGGCAAGCTTGTCCAATTTCTAGTGAACATGGGAAACACTGACCCTGTCCAGACTTCTCACACTGGGTCCCCTGCCCCTGAAACCTGCTCTGTTGCAGAAGGAAAGCTAAAGCTAAAACATTTTATCACTCTTTGAACTTGCACCTGACTCTTACAACTTTCAAGTTTCTTGTCATGCCTGGATACCCCTAACCCATTCTTGGGAAGTGATTTCCTCTTAGTTTTGGTGGCAACTCTTACTTTCTCTGAAGACCAAAGTGAAGGAGTGTTTTTGACTGGACTGTGTATTATATAAGACATGGATGATCCAATCCAAAATATTCCCCCAGAATCTGAAAAACTTACAGATCCATAGGAAATCCCAGGGAAGGCAAAATTTGTCACTCCTATAAAAATCACCTCAAAGGAAACTAATCACTTCCCTTCTAGGCACGAGTACCCCACAAAAATCAGAGGTTCGATGAGGCCCCAGCCCCTAATCTAAAAATTCATTAAATACAGGCTTTTGGTGCCATGCCAATCTCCCTGTAATACGTCAAATCCTACCTGGTCTTCAGGAGCCCTTATCTCTGCCATCTTTTTTAAATGCAAATTTTTAAAAAAGGGGTAAGGTAATTTAGAACTGACTGGTCAAGGATAAGTGGAAATCCTAAGTATCTTCTCTGTAAACACCAATAAGAAAGGGTTTAGCCATCTAGATAAGTGACCTTGATTCATTCCAACTGCCAGAAGCCCAGTTTGAACCCAACCCCTTGTAACTGATGGATTTTACATTGTTGTAACCAACTCAGGGCTGAAATTTTGAAGTGGGAGCTATGAGGTCCTGTGTTTATCTGTATGTATCTGTGTTGTAGATGTATGGTATTGCCAAAAGGAAATTAAGTGCTTATAGTAATACAAACACTCAGAAAACTGGCCAGAGCGAAGTTCAGGTTCATGTCATCTGTAAGGTTTTCAGTACTAAACAGATATCTGGGATTGGAGGTGCCTAAACTTATTGATTTGATTAATGTAGACATGTCTTTAGTGTCATCAGCCTTAAATATAATACCTTTATTGTACCTAGACTTATTAGAGGTCAAAAAAGACCTCATTCTGTCTTTTACAAATTTGTCAACAAGAAAATTAACTCGATGTGAAAAAAAGCTTTTAAGGGAAGTGGGTTGTGTGTTTTCAGTAAAAAAGTTATGAGCAGTGAGATTACATTTTATTAAGGGAAAAGAAAGTAAGTCTGTCTTCCAATTGTTTCTGGATGGATAAAAATGAAGTGATGGATACAGACAGTGATGGAGGGTTTGTGGAAACTGGACCCTGAGAAAAGGGAAATTGCATGGCCAGAATTGACTAAGTTTGGAATACATGTAATTGAGTTAACTAATTTTAAAAGTAAGTTGGTGCAGAACCTGAATTTGGGCTTTCTCTTTGTTAAAAGGACAAGTTTTCTTAAAATGTTGAATTGCCTATGATAACAGATTTAAAATTTCTTTGCCTTTAAAATCTTTTATTGTCATTTTGGTTAAGGTACAAATATTGCCTCACAGCGACTTAGATCTTATTTGATCAAGTGTTTTAAAACTTTTTGACAAGCTTCCCAAATATTGAATTTTAATTAAAGTTCTTTTGATTTCCAGCTAACTTGGGGATACTTTAGAGGGTCCCTGAGGTATCTCAAAGAGAAATATTTGACTAGGGTTATTTGGTATGTTAATTTAAATGTAATCCTTTGTAATTCTGGTTACTGTAACCAAGCTTCATTATTGATTAAACTGTAATCAGATGTTTAACCTTGTGTTTTTAAGTCTTTTATCATTTATAGATATTTTTGCACTCTGTTGCTGTTACAAAAAGTGCTTCATCACCAAGGAGATTCATATAAAGTCTGTGGAAGCTATTACAACAGTTCCACATCAAGATGATGGCTACGTGAGGATTCCAGCCCATACCAATTTAAAACAAGACTCTATCCTGCCCCTGCAGCCCCTAGATCAGACACTCAGAGATTTTTACTCCCTGACAGGCAGGGTCGACACCCCTGCTCAGCCTAGAAGCAGTTACAGAAGGCAGTTGCCCCTCTGCTTCCCATAAGAATATTAGTGTAAAACTACTGAGAGGGGATGAAACAGAAGGGAAGGGGGCAGGGCACAGCCTTTAAAAGAATGATACAGCCATAGAACATGACAAGAACTTAGAAGTAACAGTGTCCAAGGCCAGTGTGAGCCTCATTATGTGCTCATTGTAATACATTAGCACATTAAGTAATACAGCCACTAGGCAATGGCACCCCACCCCAGTACTTTTGCCTGGAAAATCCCATGGACGGAGGAGCCTGGTAGGCTCCAGTACATGGGGTCGCTAAGAGTCGGACATGACTGAGCGACTTCACTTTCGCTTTTCACTTTCATACGTTGGAGAAGGAAATGGCAACCCACTCCAGTATTCTTGCCTGGAGAATCCCAGGGACAGGGGAGTCTGGTGGGCTTCTGTCTGTGGGGTCGCACAGAGTCGGACACAACTGAAGCGACTTAGCAGTAGCAGCAGCAGAACCAGGACAGTTGTGAAGCTAACCCTAAAAGACCAAAAAGTGGGAGGTGGCCCAATTCCTGGAAATCTCCACCCTTTCCCCAAAATAATTGGAATTATCTTCCCACTCATCAGCTTATGAAATTACTCAACCCATAAAAGCTAAGCACGCCCTATTTGGGGACTCTCAAGCTTTATGAAATGGAGCACACTCCGTGGATTGTGTTTCTCCCAAGTTTTTTTCTCTTTCTGAGATAGCCCACACTCGGTCTATAGAGTATTTCTCTCTAAATAAGTTCACTTCTTATCTATCACTTGTCTGAATTCTTTTGCAACGAAGCAAGAACCTCAGATTCACCAGGAACAGCACATCTCTGGACTCTCTGAGGAACTGGTGCTCCACTGGCCCCTGCTTGATAAGAACACACACACACCCCTCCCGGGCCCCCCCCCCACTCCACACACACACTATGCCTGGAGATGTGGGGGATGTGGAAGCCTCTATTTCATATACACAGAGATTCGCATGTGTTATAGGCTGTCTGGGCAAAACAAAAGGCTAAATCCTGCTCTGAGAGGCATCTGGCTTTCTGGCTTATCTAGGTCTTAGAGTTTTCTGTGGTATAAATGTCTTTCTATCCTCAATAAAGAGTAAACTTGTTCAGCAGGTTCTTCAGCTTTGGAATGGAATGTGGGTGCGAACTAGATAGGAGACCTGACTATAGCAGAATTGGGATTTGGCTTGGAGTGAGGCTTTATTTAAAATTCTCCTGCTGAGAATCAGCCTTTAGAGTAGGATTCAGCCCAGGTGATCCGATTTCAGTTAACCAACTTTTCCCTAAAATATCCAGCAGATGCTCACATAGAGTTCAGTGACCTCTGTTTACAGATCATGCCCCTATTCAAGAGACACACTAGACAGACTGACATCTCTGATGCAGGCAACACATTCTTAATTTTTCAAGGATCCCTTAGGCTCATGCCACTTCCTTGGAGGCATGGGCCTCATTCCTTTGTGAAAAGAGAAACAGAAACTGCAGAACTACAGGGTTTTCATAGACAGCAGAAATAAGAGCCCCTGAATAAGAGGCCTGTCTCCTGGAAACACAGGTTCCCTCAGTACTCCTCTCAGGAAAGCGGGGGTATTTTCAGAAGCTTTGCCCGTGTCTCGAACTGGAATGACACATGAGAAAATGCAACCAAATCCACTTCATGTTGATTAATATGCACATTTCTTTTTGTTCACTGGAGCAGAATTTTATTACAACCGCAGAAAACTTGGATTTGGTAACTTTGAACCCTTGCAGAGAAGCATAACCAGCTTAGCAGGGAAATTAGCAGCCTCATGACGTGCTGTGAATGTAATTTCCCAGGCTCTGGTATCACTGTTTCATGAGAGATAAGAAGCTAGGAAATATTTGGCCCAATAAATTTTTCAGCCACATTCACCTCTGCAGGAGAAATGTTACTATGTGAAATTATTTTACTGTCACTCTTAGGGATTGGTTTTACAGATTTCTTTAAAATTAGCTTTTGATAGGTTTATATTTTGAGAAAAGGATTGGTGGTAGAGTGTTAAACTGCTCTTTCTCTCTTTCCTAATAGGGGCTAATTTTCAGGTTCAAGTTCCTCATGCTTATCACCTTGGCCTGTGCCGCCATGACTGTCATCTTCTTCATTGTTAGTCAGGTAAGTGGACCCAAAGAGGTCAAGAAGGAGAATGTCCTGAAAAGGTGCCTCTACTTTACTGCAAATTCTGTGAGAAGAGTGAAGAAGCTGTTATGCTGGGCAGCTCATCAAGCTATTTGTTTTAGGCTGCTCTGATCTGGGATTTGTTATCACTTTTCCAGAGGTAGACTGAATTTTCCTTTCAGTTCAGTCTCATAGGAGGAAAAAGTTAGTAAATAAAAGCCTGCTGCTAGATTGAAGGGCACTTGTTTCATTCACTTAAGAGAATAACTTTTCAAGCTCCGTAGCAGAATAATAATGAGCAAGTATTAATTTGATTTGATCATTATCTAGCATTAACATAGATCCTTTTACAGTCCATCAGCCATTCTTTATAATACTTATATTGCCACTTACAACATGAAATATATTTCAAAAGTCCCCTTGATAGAGCTTTATCCTTTTGCTGCTGTTGCTGCTGCTGCTGAGTCGCGTCAGTCGTGTTCGATTCTGTGCGACCCCGTAGACGGCAGCCCACCAGGCTCCCCCGTCCCTGGGATTCTCCAGGCAAGAACACTGGAGTGGGTTGCCATTTCCTTCTCCAGTGGGTGAAAGTGAAGTCGCTCAGTCGTGTCCAACTCTGTGTGACCCCCGGACTGTAGCCCACCAGGCTCCTCCATCCATGGGATTTTCCAGGCAATAGTATTGAAGTGGGGTGCCATTGCCTTCTCCGATCCTTTTGCTAGTTATTTCCAAAACTCAAAAGTTTGCTATACTTGAAAATCTCAGTCATGATAATGATTTTTAAATATCGGTAACTTGTTTTGGAAAGTAGAAAGTATTGTTTAAATCATGTGCTGTGCTTAGTCGCTCAGTTGGTCCAACTCTTTGCAACCCCATGGACTGTAGCCCACCAGGCTCCTCTGTCCATGGGACTCTCCAGGCAAGAATATTGGAGTGGATTGCCAAGCCCTCCTCCATTTTTTAATCTTCTTATTGGATACTCAGTCCTTTCAGGATAAATATCAAATTCTCTAATAAGGTATGCAAGTGTCTTTACCAGCTCATCCTTTTTATATATATTTCTCTGGTCTCGTGGCCTATCATTTCCTGATATGTACCATAGTAAGATCCCCAAATGCTTCAGGCTTTTCTAGGCTTTATCCAGGCTCTTCCCTCTGTTTGGAATGCCCTTCAGAATATGAAATTTAATGGCCTTAGAGACATTTACCATTTATGCTGTCTTCCACTGGGTGAGCTGTGAATGGATTACTTAACAATTCTAAGGATTAATTTTCTTATCCATAAAATGGATGTAACAGTACCACCTGAAGTAGGTGGCTGTAGGGATCGTATGAAGTAATGCTTATAAAGGGATCTGTGGACTGCCTGGCACACTGTGAGCATGAATAGCTGTCCTCTTATGAATAGCAACAAGGGTGAATGTTGTGTCAAAGGATGTCCAGTAAGTTAGGGACCAGAATCCAATCTTTCTGATTTTCTTTGCCAATTGCTCTGTCATCCCTATATTTGGCTAAAATTAAGAATATTAGTAGTGCAGGTATAGCCTTATGACAAGACTTGCCCCATTCAGCTAGCAAGCTTCCTTTTAGGAGAGGGGCTCCTAAGCTTTTTGTGTGTTCTAGACCCCTTAGGCAAACTTGGGTGAAGGCCATGGCCTTCCAAACATCCAAAAGCCTCTTCTTTGAGTGTTTTTAAGTAAACAGAATACTTGGATTTAAAAGGGAATCATACAGATAGATGGTATATATTTGCAATTATACTTTTACAGATATTTCAGATCTGTAGTATAATTGATATGAAAATATGATTTCTATTGGAGACAAAATTGCAGGTGGTGCTAATACTATGGGAATTTATTTTTTACATTCACAATGAAAAGAAATGGTAGCCTTTCAGTTAGAGACTGGTGAGAGTAAAGATATAATTTTTTCTCACTCTCGTTCATGGACCCCTTGAATTCTATCCAGGGATACTCAAGGGTGCCTCTAACCCCTAGAGCCCTGTTGGCTATGTTTGCTGGGCAGAGCTAGTGCTGCTGCTGAAGGCTGAAGTGAGTAGAAAAAAATAAATACGCATACATATCTTAGGAAGTTCTGTTCACCACCTTTTTGCTTTGACCTATAACAGTGCTGTGTTTGTATCAGACTGTTTATAAAACTTTGGAAACTTCACTTTCCACTCCAAATGCGGTAAAAATATTTCAAATTCTGAATAAGTTTTTTATTCAACCAGCTGAGGCTCCAACAAGGGTGTCTGAGGCTAGATTTATCCCTTGGTTGATTCCCTCATGTGACCAAAAAGCTTTCTAGTCCTCCAGTCCCTCAGTAATGCACTGTGACACATAATACAGCTAGTTCTGCAAGGCTGAGAGAGCAGGACGCACTCTTGGAGAAACAGAACCTTGAGGAAGGTAGCTGAGGATTAAAAGGTATTACCAAGATACGTTCTCAGGGAGACAAAAAGAAAGGGCGCTTTTGCTCCCAGCACGTATTTCTACCACTTTATTTTCTTATTTATTTATTTTTGGCTGTGTTGTGTGGCATGCGGGATTCTTAGTTTCCCAGCCAGGGATTGAACCCATGCTCCCTGTAGTTGAAGTGCAGAGTCTTAACCACTGGACTGCCAAGAAAGTCTCTCTGCAACTTTAGAAAGCTGAAGTCATCCCCCACAGCCTACCCCACCCCACTTGCTTTCTACAGAGTCCCTCCCACCTGAAGTCAAGAGGGACTTTGTGTTGGTGTTTAAGGTGGCTACGTGTTGCCCAAATTTATCTTGTACATATTTAATTAGTGCACCTTTTTGAAGCAAAGGAGGCCAGTCTTCCAAGTTGCAGACTTTGTGGCTTTTAGAAAAAGATTGATATTGTACTGCCCTAGTATTTTCTAGCAGGGCTCCAGCCGGTGGCTGGCTTTTTATATCTGCTGCAACAGTCAACAGTCAGCCTGGAGTGGATTTCAACTCTAAGAGGGTAGCAATGAGGTCTTTTGGATTCCATTAGCTCCTTACAGTCCTCCTGCTGGTTTTTATTTTTTTTTTTAAGGTTTATTTTTAGATATCTAAGACATTTTCAGGCATAACTCTCAGTGTCCCAGGTACTGTATTAATACAGTCATCAGAGGATTTATTTTTTAATGTCATTTTGGAATGTCTCAGCAATGAGCTCACCTGAAAGGAAACCTATTGGGTAACTTTTTGAAATAGATCCCAGCCTTAGGTAAAAGGAATGTATTAAAAACTCCCATTATACTCTCAGACTTGCTGGGAGAGCTTGCATTTAAGCCCCATGAAATATAATGCGAGGGGATCTCGCCAGGATATTGAAGCTCTGAGGCCAGGAATGAAAGGCTGATGGAAGCTGTGGAATGCGGTGACCTTGAGGCTTTGTAGCTGGGTACTGAGGTGCAGTCTTTTAATGCCTGCCATTTTAATGGCCTCAGTCATAGCAACCAGGCGATGGCACATCACAGTCTGGTATTTTAGCCCCTTCACTCTGGAAAAGAAAGAGGCATTCCATTTAGAGGTGGCAGGCAGTAGGGAACAGAAGTGCAATGCAGGAGAGAAGGTCACTGACCTTCATGAAGGGGACTCCAGGTACCTGACATTCAGGTCGAGTCATATGCAGCAAACTCCCAGAGAGCCAGTCTGCAGGTTTTTTTTTTTTTTTTTTGGGGGGGGGGGGGGGGGCGGGGGGATTGGGCATGTCATCACTTCATTCTGTTACTTATAGAGGAAATGTTTCCAGTAAGAGAGCCTGTGTCTGGGATCTGGAAATCTTGTTGTGAAGTGGAATGCTGGTTGTCAAGACTACTGGGTGTAAAGGGATTTGACCTTCACTTGGCTACAGGGGTATAATTGGGTGGTTTCACACAAAAGTAAATTGTTCAAATGTGAAATCAGGAAAAACGGGGACTTTTAGAAATAAGACTTTAGGTAGAGGGGAGATTATTTTCCTTTTTCTTTTTGTGGTTGGGGCTACCTGATTTTTCTCTCTGAAAGTTTAAAGGGCGTGACTGTCACCTCTTTGCCTTAGCATTCATAAGATTTGGACTCACAAGGCCTGCTCTGTTGAGGCTGCTCACTGTGGTATGTATTAGTGGGAATGTACTCAGAGCTCAGGATGTCTCAAGCATGAATAATGGAGAGAGGAGAGAGGAAAGCACAATGGGGTCTCCTAACAGTAGAGTGCCGTTATGTATACAGTCCAGTTATGCAAATTCAACTCTTTGCCCTCAGCAGGAAATAATGCATTTACAGATTACAAATTAAAGAGTGTGGGTAATTCTGCAACTCCATTCTAAACAAGTGCACGTGTCCTGAAGCAGGCATGGGCAGGGGGCATGAATCTGTTTCTTCAGCCAGTCTTGGTTCCAGTGTATCCCTCATAAGCATTTCATTTCAGTGGTTCTACTGTAAAATTGTTTTTTGCATGTATATGCAGTTATATACCAAACATTACTACATCTGAGATACACAGTGCATATATATTTTATACAGATTTAAATATACAAACTATATATATAGTATATATATAATGCATATATACTCTCTCTCTATATATATATATATACTGTATAAATATATGCATAATGTCCAATTAAGTGAATTTCAAAGGAAATTTGACCTGACATAATAGTCAGGTTTCTTAGTCTAAGTGAGAGACTCATCCTATTTAAGATAATATTCTTACTCTTGTGTTGTATAGTAGTTAGGAACACCCACCTTCTTTGGTGGGCCAGAGCCACAACTTTCTAGCTGAATAGTCTTGGGCAAGATACTCTCTGTGTCACAGTTTACCCATGAGTTGAGATGTTACCTGCCTACCTCATAGAGCTGTTATTAAGGCTAAATGAGATCTTCCATACACATGGAAGTACTGTACTTAAAAGTAAGAAGAGTGACATTTGGTGATATTTCTAAGAAGCAGTCCTGAATAGCTTGAATGCTGGTACATTACTCTAAAATCACTAATGAAATCCTTTTTTGCTAACACTTCCCTGAGTGTGTCATATAGCGAATTATTTCCCAAAGGAAATAGCTTAGTGATGGTGGTTTGTTTATGAATCACAAAAATGAAAAATTATGTATGACCAAGGTCAAACTAAAAGTAAATAAGTGATAAGTCTATAATTCATTAACCTGGTTAACTGACACTCCAGGTCTTTCAGAAGGAAATACCTGCCCTTATAGCTTTATTCTTCCTGGTGGCCCTGTAAGTCATATGAGTTATACAGAGGGTAACAAATGAATATAGACCCACAGCCTCATAAACAGGAGGTGAAAGCAACCTGCTTGAATAAGTCATTAACATTTAGAGAGAGCTTGCCATCTTATACTTTAGCTGCTAGAAGGAGGGGCTCCTAGAGATGGATTATGTAATCCAGACTCGAAACAGCTGTCTAACACTTTCTTTTATTCCCATTTAAGGTTTCCTGTGGGCTTCCCTTGTGGCTCTGCTGGTAAAGAATCTGCCTGCAATGGGGAAGACCCCAGTTCGATCCCTGGGTTGGGAAGATCCCCTCGAGAAGGGAAAAGCTACCCACTCGAGTATTCTGGCCTGGAGAATTCCATGGACTGTATAGTTCATGGGGTCGCAAAGAGTCAGACACGACTGAGCGACTTTTACTTTCAAGATTTCCTGTAGCAGGCAGTAGTCAAAATCATTTCATTGATCTCAGAACCAGCACAAATTTTTAGTTCCTCTGCTCCACAGTTTTCTTGACAGTTCTTAGTGCAATCCAAATGTCATCAGATAGCCCTTAAAACAATTACCATGTCATCAACATAGACAAAACCAGCCTCAAAACATTCTTGCCAAATTGTAAAGCATATGAAAGCCTTATAATTACCTTCGTGAGTGGCTTACATACGTAACATTATAAAATAAGATTTATTGAATGTTTTCTGTGGGCCAGGAAATTCCTAAAAATATTTTTATCTAATTCTCCTTAGTGGTTAACCCTGCAAGTTTTTGTTTTGCACCTAAGAAAACTGAAGTTTAGAGTCTTAATCCTACTTCTCTTACATTAAACAGAAAGGAAGTGGGAGAGCCTGGATTTGAAGCCAGATTTCTGACTTCAAGCCTGTGTCTTTCTGCTTCTCTACACTGCCCCACCCAGGAAAACTACTCAGTCCAAGGACTGTTTGTTTATTTAATGAATGCTGTGGTACATCAGGTCCTGAAGATATGACAGAAAACAAACCAGAACTGGTCTTGCCTACAAGGTGTTTACATCCACCTTGCAGAAGGTGGAAGGTGGATAGCAGGGGAGGAACTATAACCGTGGAGAAGTGTTAGACGCAAATGCAGGTTCATTAAATTAGGTGTAACAATGTACTACTGTTTTAGGAAGAAGTACTCTCCAGGTGATGCTGATGTGCAGGCAAGATGAGAACCACTGACTTTGTGCCCGACATAGGAAACCCTCAGTTAACCTTAATTCATCCTAGTATGATTCAGATTGAAAAGTGGAATCTTGGGGCTTTCTTGGTGGTCCAGTGGTTAAGAATCCGCTTCGCAGTGTAAGGGACACCGATTCAGTCCCTGGTCTAGGAAGATTCCACATGCTGCAGAGCAGCTAAGCCTGTGCGCCACGACTACTTAGCGGGTGCTCTCGAGTCCGTGCACCACAACTATGAGCGCATGTGCTACAACTGCTGAAGCCCATGCATCTTGCACCTGTGCTCTGCAACAAGAGAAGCCACCACATTGAGAAGCGTGCACACTGCAACAGAGATTAGCCTCCACTCACTGCAACTAGAGAAAGCCCATGTGTAGCAATGAAGACCAACCACAGCCAAAATTTTTAAAAAGAAAACCTTTAAAAAAATGGAATCTTACATGGCCCTTCACTTTTCCAAATATGGGAGAGACTTGGTGTTTGTGTTAGGTGATTGTTACGTTGGACTTGTTTCTTATTGGTTCCAATTGAATGTCACCCCTTTTCCCCATAGGTGACTGAAGGCCATTGGAAGTGGGGTGGCGTCACGGTCCAAGTGAACAGTGCCTTTTTCACTGGCATCTATGGCATGTGGAACCTGTATGTCTTTGCTTTGATGTTCTTGTATGCGCCATCCCATAAGAACTATGGGGAAGACCAATCCAACGGTGAGTTCCTTTGGCATAGCTTTATTCAGGATAAGTAGGCTTTTGACTCTTCAAGACTTAGGCAGCAAAGGCTTCCAGGTTCCCTAGTCAAATGTTTTCTCCAAGTGTGAACAAGCACCTCTAGGGACTTTGGGGCCATAACACAAAAAGCCAATACGGGACTGATATTTCTATGAATCCTCATTTTAAAAAATATTTAAAATGCATTGGGAATATTACATTCTAGTTTACAATATCTCCCAGTCTTACTACAAAAATTAAATTTGCTTTCCTCAATGTTTTGAACAAAGTTGACTGTTGGAAAGTGTGCCAAATTTATTCTTCTAGTTTGAGAACCACAATCTGAGATACTGGGTGGATGGGAACTGGGCCCTGAGTTGAAGTGGAGCTGGTTTCATTTTTTTCCCTGCTCATTCTCCTGTAAGCCTGTCGACTTGTCCAAACCAATGGCCATGCTCCTGTCCCCATCGCCTTCCTCCCCTTAAGTGCTAGTATGTGCTATCTGTGGTGCTGATGCTGCAAGGAGCGTTGGAGAACTTAGTCTAGCAGTTCTACAGACAAGGAAACTGAGACCCAAGAGAAGGGAGGGACTTGCCTGGGACTTCTCTACCAGCCGTGGCAGAGGGAAATGAACACTGCTGCCTGGGCCAGTGCTAGTAACATGGAAGAGGTGGCCTGGTAAGCAACGCATCTGATAGCTCCTTTTTCTTTGCATACTTCAGCCTACATTGTTTGGCTCCACCTTTATTCTTTCTTTTCTTTTTCATACCTGCTTTACCCTGAAGTGGCAGTGTTAGTCGCTCAGTCATGTCCAACTCTTTGTGACCCTATGGACTATACAGCCTGCCAGGCCCTCTGTCCATGGAATTCTCTAGTCAAAAATACTGGAGTGGGTTGCCATTCGCTTCTCCAGGGGATCGTCCCAACCCAGAGATTGAACCCAGGTCTCCTGCATTGGCATCGTCTGAGCCAGTAAAGCCCTGGCCATACGCCTATTGCCCAGACATCCACCTCCGTCTGGGCCTGACAAAACCCTTTTCATCTTTTGGGTCTATTCAAAATGTTTCCTCCTGATCACTCCAGTTGGCATGTGGCAAGTTATATTCAATAGAATATTGTTGCCATGGGATGCTGGTAGGTTTTAGTGGTCAAATAAGTTTGAGAATCATTGGGTTTTTAATCAGCATTATTGTGATTTACTGTAGGATATATTAATGCCTTTAGCACATTAATTTGTACTGTTAAGTCTTTTAAAATGGGTAGGGGTAACAGCATTTCCAAATTCTTAAGTCATTTGGCCCTGCAACCCTTTTTCCAGGCTATCTTTTTGATGTTCTAAAGAACAAGCTCGTGTCCCCTGCATGGCAGGAGGATTCTTAACCATTGGACCACCAGGGAAGTCCTGCATTAATGCTTTAGAAATAAGAGTTCTAGATTAGCTTTCTTTTTTCACAGATGGGCCAGCGATCTTGAGACAGGGCTGTGATGATATGAGAGAGAGGGCAGGGAGAAGAGGGCATCTGTGCTGAGGGTCAAGGGTAGTGGAATGGTCTCACCCACAGTCTGCAATACTACACCTGACTCTCTGTACAAAAGCATCCTAGACACCAGGGTTCTCTTCCTACTCCATGATTTCCTGTCATACTCAGTATCTCTGGCTATAGGTCCTGGGCAAGTGTAAAGACCATTGGCTCACCTATCCACCTGCCCACGTCTTGGTTTGAGTGGCTTCCCTTCTAGAAAGTATGTTAGCTGGGTCAGCTTCAGCTTCCTTTCTACTGCCAGCACTCTGTATTTTACATATACATGGTGATTGGGAGCACGTGGTCTCTCTGTTGTTGTTCAGTCGCTAAGTCGTGTCTGACCCTTTGTGACCCCATAAACTACAGCATGCCAGGCTCCTCTGTCCCCCTCTGCCTCTCAGAATTTGCTCAAATTATGTCCATTGAGTCAGTGATGCTCTCTAACCATCTCATCCTTTGCCACCCCTTTCTCCTTTTGCTTTCATTCTTCCCCAGCATCAGGGTCTTTTCCAATGAGTCAGCTCTTCACATCAGGTGGCCAAAGTATTGCAGCTTCAACATCAGTCTTTCCAATAAATATTCAGGGTTGATTGGTTTGATCTCTTTGCTGTCCAAGGGACTCTCAAGAGTCTTCTCCAGCACCACAGTTCTCTCTCCATGGCCTTCTAAAATGCCAGAGGAAGAGGTTCTGGACTTGTTAACAAAAATCTTGGTTTCATTGCATGGCCATCCTGTTGGACTGTGACAGAAACCAAATGAACCTGTCCCTGACTTGAGAGTATTAAGCAGGAACCTAGTAGGTGGAGTTCCTGCTTTCCAGGGAAATACCACCTATAGCAGTAGCTGGACTTCCCGGGATGTTGGAATGATAATCCTAGCAGGTAAAAGTTATGGGTGTGCTGAAGCAGTTTTTGGATGTAAACTGTTCTGCTTGTTTTTGTTGTGTGACTTGTCAAACTGCTTGCCCTCCCTGTGCACTTTTCCCACCTGTAGATGATCTCTTAAAGTCTTCTGGGAACATAAAGTTTTATGATTGTTTTCCTTCCTATTAGCAGGGAAGGGGCAGAAGAGCACCTCGTTTCATATAGTGGCTATCCAGGGGATGATTCTGTCACATGCAAGGGTTTTCCAAACACTGGTAAGAATTCACCCAAGCCCAGCACTTTCAAGCACATGCAAGGCCAGAGCTGCAGCCAAGCCTACAGGGGCAGGATGACTGCCTTCTACCCAGTGACACTGGATGCTTGACCTCTGGGCCAGGTGCTAGGCAGCTCCCACGAGGACTTCTCACCCAGGACAACAGCCACCGTCCTAGGCTTCAAACCTTGCAGTTGAGGAAAGTACTTGATTTGTTCCCCAGTAGATCTGTTGCTGTTGAAGAACACACAACACACAGATCTGCAATTTCACAGAAAGCTCAAAGCTATTCTCCATAGGAGGTCATATTCCCCGAATCCCATGCCAAGAGGTGTTCAGAAACAGACATGGTTGTTCTGGATTGTCGTTTATGACTGGGTTGTGCTGCCTGCACGTAGTGGCCACGTTCTAGGGGTGCTCTATGTCCAACATTGAGGAAAACAGTCCCTTATTGTAAAGAGTGGTCCTGCCCAACATGCCAGTAGGGCTCTGGTTAAAAATCATTCAAGCAGCCCAGCGGCAGACTCTTCGGGGACCCTGTTCTGATCATAAACACAATAGTCACACAATTCAGCATCTCTGTGGTGATGACACGACCCGCTGTGACTCTGCAGCAGTCAGCGAGCCCCTGGTGGCTTTCTGTGCTTCTCGTGTCCCTGGGCAGTGCTGTGTCTGGAAAGGGCTTGTCCAATTGGGTTCTCCGATCATTTTCCTTCTCTGCTCTCTTTTCATCTCCTCATCCGCTGCCAGACCACACACTGTATCACAGGAATTATGGAGCATTTACCAAGATTTTGAAGTTCCTTGGAAAGAGCTAATTTGGAATAGTACGTGGAAACCTAGAAAATGAACTCTCAGAGGGATACACTGTATTTTTAAATTCTCTGAGTCTTTGGATAGCATTCCTCCTCCTCCCCCCAGCCTTCTTTCCCTTTCTTGTGGAAAGTTTTTATTTTTAAATGGCTTGGACTCCCTCCCTGCTCTAGCTTTTAAGGTCCAGAGCCAAGAATTCGGATCTCTTGCTATGGAGAATGAATCCCAGGTGTGTTGTGTTCTTCTTGCCTTCGTGAGATGGATCCTGGGTGGACCGCTGGAAAAAAAGCTCATTTCCAGGAACTTGGTAAGCAGTTTCTGATGCAGCGGAAGCCAGGGAGGCTAAGGAAAGAGAAAGAGACATTAAGAAGCATTTTGTTTGGGAGATGGAGAGAGATGCCGAGAAACATGTATATGTGGAGGAGGATTGGGTAGGAAGAAAGTGAAAGTAGAGAGCTTGGATTTCTGCTTCTCTCGTTCCGTCAAGGAATGGTGGAAAGAAACGAAATGGGAGGCAGGTTTGAGAAAGGGTCAGTTTCCAAAGAACATTTTCTCTCACATGATTCTGTTTCTCTTTATCGTGTGGCTTGGAAAGTGATCCATAGAAATGAAGCCGTGGGTGCCGCAGTGCTTAGCCCTGTGTGGGGTTTGAGAGGATGAGCGATAAAGACACAGTCCTTGCTCTCACAGAACCAGTAGCCTGGTCTGGGAGATGAGACTTCCTCCTCTGCCTCTTGAAACCCGGGACGTGGCAGGACGGCTCCAGCCAAACTGTTCGAGCCAGAATGTTTTCATGTGTCAGCGGCTGATTGGTGCCGCAGGGGTGTGGTGTTCTGGGTTCCAAACTGCTGGTTGATCCACTGTAGCTACAGTGTTGGTATAATAAACACGTTCGGATCAGTCTGTATATGTGAGACAATCAATGTGTTCGTCTGTTTACAGACAATCCTTTAGTCTGTATAAGGATGCATATATACATATACGCAGTCAACGTAATACACTTTTTCTTTTAATCTAGCAAAGATACTTTAGATTCTCTTTCAAGGACCATTCGCATTTTCTGCCCTGCTGCTCCTGGGTTTTCATTAAAGCTCTTCCTTTTGCATATGTGCATGCTAATGCTGCTTCTGTCATGTCCGACCCTTTGCAACCCGCTGGACTGCATCCCACCAGGCTTCTCTGTCCATGGGATTTCCAAGTCATGAATACTGGAGTGGGTTGCCGTGCCCTCTCCAGGGGATCTTCCCAACCCAGGGATTGAACCCGCATCTCTTACATCTCCTGCGTGGCAGGCACATTCTTTACCACTAGCACCACCTGGGAAGCCTGCTCTTCCTTTTGTCTGTTTCCATAACCACTCTGTGACTCATTCCTAATGTCTTCCCAGGCAGAAACGAACTCTAGCACAGGCTGGTGGTAACCCTTAGTCTGGAGAGAAGGCTTCATACCCCAGGGGCACGACATCAGTGCCCTGCACACAGGACACACTGACCACATTCCCTCAGTTACCAGTTCACGTAGAGAAAAATTTGGAGCTGCTTAGGAAGTCAGACAATTCTTGATGCCAGGTTTAATTTTTGTGTTATTTCGTCTACGAAGTTCTTGTCAGGAGGTTTTAGAGAAAAAGTAAGAAATGGAATTCCTGACTGGATGACATAGGGAACAGGAGACACTAGTTGCTGACAGGTTCCTTTCTATTTCTGTTTGTACTGAATGGCTTCTGTCTGACACTCTTTCTTTTGGAAGCCACAGCAGCAAGCCCAGCCCCATGCTTTCGGAGCTACCGCTGGTGTCAGTTTAGCTTCTGGAGGCCCCTGAGGTCTCCAGCTGCTTGTTTCACAGGAAAAGGTGGCTTTGGCCTTTGTTGCCTCAATAAATGTTTGGTTTGAGTCGTGAGGCTTAAGCAGTGACTGCTTTTTATTGCGATCTATCCCCTGCTTGTGTGTTAGATGACATGCTCACTCCCATGGTTTCCCTGGCTTCCCCTTGATGTCTGTGAGCAGTGATGGCATGGGCCTTGCCCCCTGGACTGGACTCAGATTCTGAAGTGGGGCTTGAAATCCTGTGTCTTCATATGTTCTCCCCCCATGTGTGTCTATATCCTAGTTTCTTTTTCTCATGAGAAGTTGTTCAGTTGCTAAGTTGTGTTCGGCTCTGTGATCCCATGGACTGCAGCTCACCAAGCTTCCCTGTCCTTCATCATCTCCTAGAGTGCTCAAACTCAGGTCCACTGAGTCCATGATACCATCCCACCATCTCATCCTTTGTCGCCTCCTTCTCTTCCTGCCCTCAATCTTTGCCATCATCAGGGTCTTTACCAATGAGTTGGCTCTTCACGTCAGGTGGCAAAGTATTGGAGCTTCAGCTTCAGCATCACTCCTTCCAATTCAGGGTTGATTTCCTTTTGGATTAATTGATTTGATCACCTTGCTGCCCAAGGGACTCCTGGGAGTCTTCTCCAGTACCACAGTTCAAAAGCATCAATTCTCTCGGATGCTCAGCCTTCTTTATGGTCCAACTCTCATATCTGTACATGACTACTGGAAAAATCATAGCATTATGGTTACATTGGATTAGGGTTCACCCCAGCGGCTTCATTTTAAATTAGTCACCTCCTTAAAGACCGTGTGTCTAAACACTCACATCCTGAGGTACTGGGAAATAGGACTTCAACAAATGAATAGGGATGGCATATGATTCCGGCCATCATGCTAAGATTGCACGCAAAATGTCTAGGCTTTATGTGTTCCCTTCTTAGAGAGGCCTGGTGCTGTGTGTCTGGAGACAGGAAATGGCACACTTCAAGCCTGTTATAAACTGTCTTGATGGTTGAAAGGAATTGAGAGATGGCTGGACCCAGGGTTCCTGAACCCTGTGTCACCAAGATCTCACTCTGCCTTATTGCCCAGAAGGGATCACAAAGGCTGAGTCATCCCAAAGCACACTTGTTTTTTAGCTGCATGTTTGTCCCTAAACCCTGGTGGGGAGCACCAGTGCTGGGGTGTGGGACAAGAAACCAGGCAGAGCAGGGAGCAGCTGGACCAGCCCATGCTAGGACATCTCGGTGGGTATTTTAATGATCACTTAACTGCATAGCAGATACTGTCCTGGTGATTTACATTCTTTAAAGAAAAAAAGAAAAAAAAAATTTTTAAAGATTTAGGAAACCCACCATTCACCAGTTTGTTAACACCCAAAATGCAGAAAGAATGTAATCTTAAGCGTAAAACAACAGTCTTTGATATGGAAATAATTTCGCTTTACAAACATTACTTGTGCCTTCAATTTACCGAGAACCAGGGACATCATTATCATTTGAGCTTGGCTTTGAAGGTGAATAGGAGGAGATTTGTTGTGGGAAAAAATTCCACAGAAAAGGCAGGGGTGTTAGAGAAAGAACATAAAGTCTCGAGGAGGACACAGATGGTTTGGCATCCTGACTCCAATATATACTGTGACCTCAAGAAATAAATATGAACTCATGGTGTAAGAGTTGTCTGGCTTCCACATCTGCATAATGAGGTGTTAATTTATCCTAGTGCTTGTGAGGACAGAATTAGGTAGCCCTTATTAATATTAGAAAATGGTGGCTCTCTCCCAAATTTGTGAAACAGCCTTGAAATTCAATTAGAAGTTCCCCTTCTTTTGACTAAAATATCCAGAGATATACAAATGATTGTCATTAGAATGCTGCCAATCTTAGGAAGCTGTGCTCATTATTATATCATTAGAGTGCATTTTGTGTAGCTTTCTACATCCCCAGTATGCATTCCAGGCAGTTAAAATCCAGCAGCAGCTGCATATCCGTGGATGTGATATGGATCCACTGATAGTCCTTTGAGATTACATTCAATGCCAGAGATTGGTCTCATTTCACAATGGTTCAAAATAAGCCTTCATCTTATTCTTGATTAGCTGAGATGAATTGACATCATAACTAGGGAAAGAGACTTACTGCAAACTAAAGAATTCTTTTCCTTTCATAATTTATTCTTTTCCATTTATTCTGCCCTTCCTTCCTAATAAACAACATATCACATTTTTGGAAGGGCTTTTTTTTTTTTTGTCTTGGAAGGGAAAAGACTTCAAGCATGTTTGTGTGCTGAGCAGCAGAAGCTGAGAGAGGGAGGGTAACAGATGGAGTGAGACCTTGGCAGAAGAGGGAGTTTGATGGGATCCCCACTCCTGCTATGTCACTGCCATATTCCCATCCGTTCCCTAAGGGGAAAATGTTGGCCTTCATGGTACAGTAAAACCATGCATGATCATAGATTTTGCTAGCCAGAATCCCATTGGTCTGGGCTCTCATTCCAGCTCTGCCGGGAGCAAGCCTGGTCACACTGTAGAAATTCATTGCCTATTTGAGCCTCGATGTCTTCACATCTTAGTAGGAAATACTGGGCATGCTAAGCCCCTAATCGTGTATATGGTACATACTCATAAATAATAGCTCTCTTTACTATCAACGCACTGATGTTGTGTGCTATAAATTCTCTTTCATCAGATGCAAAAGCAAAATTAATATGCTGAACAATTCATCCACATTGTTGTATGTACATATTTATGATGATAATGCATCGCACGGGGACTCATACTTCACCGGCAGTCTCAATGGCAGTTGGAAACTTGAATATTTCAGAGTCAGCATAGCTTAAGGTTGAGGAGCCTGGATTCTGGAGCCTCATTGCTCCAGTTTCAACCCCACATCCTGTTATCAACTTGGGCCCCGGGAAAGTTACTTGACCTCTCTCTGCCTCAGTTTCTTCTATGAGGATGATGAAATAGTACCTCTATCAAAGGGTTGGTAATGAGGATTAAATGCATTAATATTTGTAAAGTGTTTAGAATAGAGTCAACATAGGACAATATTTGTTTTAAAAAAACAAAAAGTAATTTTGTTCCTTCATGTGATGTAATCTGTAGGGTTAGACACATTTTCTAGGACCTGCTAATTGGAATCACATTTTAAGCTTAACTACTTGGCACCTTCGGTTCAAAACTGAAGTAGAATTACACTCTGTGTCTATTTCCAAGAAGTCTTCAATGAAAGGGATTTCTTAGGTAAACACTTGGAGCTGTTAATGGGTTTACTCGGGTGGTCAGGACTTTCTTTGAAATTTTGATGACTTTCAGACATGCAGATCATGGAATCTGCTTTGAAGTTTTGGTGGTTCAGCCAGATATGCAAATCTAGAACTAGCTTTGAGCAAGAAATTTGAGGTTTATGACTATTCTTGAATGAGGAGTGAGCCAGAAGTTGCAGCAGTGAGAAAACAAGTTAGTGATCTAGGAAAGGCTCTGTGTGGCCCCAGGCAGCTCTGCGTAAAACCTTTAGGCAGACTTTCCACCTATTAGTGCTGTGCCAAGGGTCAGGAGTATTGGAGGCTGAATTGACACCCGTTTGGTACCTGCTCACCCCCTGTCCTTTGATGGGATACTTGCTGTACTGTGATAAGTCAGTCATGTCCGACTCTGCAACCCTGTGGACTGTAGCTCACAAGGCTCCTCTGTCCATGGCGATTCTCTAAGCAAGAATACTGGAGTGGGTTGCCATGTCCTCCTCCAGGGGATTGTCCCAACCCAGGGATCAAACCCAGGTCTCCCGCATTGCAGGCAGATTCTTTACCGTCTGAGCCACCAGGGAAGCCCAAGAATACTGAAGTGGGTAGCCTATCTCTTCTGCAGGAGAACTTCCTGACCCAGGAATCAAACCGGAGTATCTCGCATTGCAGGCAGATTCTTTACCAGCTGAGCTATCAGGGAAGCCCAAAAGGGCATGTTGCCTCCCCATCAGAGAATCAAACCCTGGTCTCCCACGTGACAGGTGGGGATTACTCACCACTATACTCAAGAGGAAGTTGGTGGGCTACTTGCTAGTACAGCCCCAAATTGCCATTAGCTGTCTCTGCAACACTAATGACCCTCCTTCTAGGAAGAAGGATTCTCCTGGGTAGACAGCTGCCATGCCAGCACTTCATAAGACTGATATAGTTCCACAGCCTCTGAGGGTCTACAGTGAAAACCTAACACCATGTGGCACTCATGAAGGGCACCAGCCAGGCAGCCTGCAGGGACAGTGAGTGGGGTGGTCCCTGGGTTCCTAAGGCCTTCAGATTCATGGATGTGCAGCAGGTCCTAAACTAGTGACAAGATGTTAGTCCTGAGGGTCAGACTAGAGCTTTCTTCTAAGTAAAGGTATGGAATCCCAATGGAAAACAGAGCTTGTGTATTTAATTCCATGCTTTGAACTAGGAAAAATTTTAATCCTCAAAACTATGAAATCATATGTGTACATGTGTAAGTATAAAATTCCCAGGTATAACCATAACCTTTTGTTCTCCAGTCCCCCTCTCTGCAAATATGACTATATACATGCACCCCATACACAGTCTAACTGAGAAGCATTGGGTGTGGCTTTTTTCATTTTCCCTTTGCCAGTTATATATTCACAGAAAAGACAATGACAACCCACTCCAGTATTCTTGCCTGGGGAATCCCATGGACAGAGGAGCCTGGCAGAGTACAGTCCATGGTGTTGCAAAGAGTCGGACATGACTGAAACAACTAAGCATGCATGCAATTATATATTCACTTAAATGTCTTATGGCAGGTAGCAGACTTTAAGGGTTTAACACAGAAACTTATTTTTCTCCTGATAGTTGAGAAGAGGCCACCTTATGCCATTTTAGCAGAGGAATACCTGTGTTCACTGGAGATGACTCCAAAACACTGGTGTTGTGTAGAATCCTGGAGGCAGCAGAAAATTCAGAGCGCATTTCTGGTACTTTTTTCCTTGGTGGAGAAACCCAATTATTCCTAAAGGCATTACATGTAGTACCCTATCCAGTCTTTTGGTAAATATAGGCAGGTGTTCTTTGCCTTCACATGGCATAGCTGCTTTGTAAATTATTCACAGCAAATGTGTATGTTGTCTTGGAATCAGACCTTCCTTCCTGTTTCCATCATGTGTCTGCACCTCTTCCTGGCCTCCCTCCCAGCTTCCTCACCTATAAAGCTGGCAAGACCAGAGTGCCTGCCTCAGAGGGCAAAACCACATGATCATCTCAATAGATGCAGAAATAGCATGAAGCATTTGACAAAGATCATGTATAAAGTGTTGAGAATAGCGCTAGGCACAAAGTAAGCACTCATTAAATGTTAATAATTACTATGAATGATATAAGCACTAAGCTGACTCATCTGTTATTAAAATCTTTTTTGGAAGACAAAAATGTTAAGAAATTATTGCCAAGTCCGAGTGCAAAGGGTGGGAGTCAGCCCCAGTTTTAGGTATCTGTGCCATAGTTTTCTCTCTAAGCTCAGAATGTGAAAGAGGTCTGGTTGGGCAGCTGTTAGTGAGGCGAATCCCTGCTTTCTCCTTCTTCCTTGATCACATCTAACACCAAAATCCCTGTTTCAGGTGATTTGGGAGTACACAGTGGGGAAGAGCTCCAGCTCACCACCACTATCACCCACGTGGACGGGCCCACTGAGATCTACAAGTTGACCCGCAAGGAGGCCCAGGAGTAGGAGGATTCAGCACCCGACTGGGACTGCCCGCCACATCTCAGCCATTTTTACTAGAGCGGGGAGCATGCCAGAGAGCTCCACACGCCAACGAATGCTCTGTCTCTTAGCTGTGGTTTCTTGGACCAGTGGTGTGGACATTTGTCAGCTTGCCTTCTGACAAGTAGTTCTTGGAGAAAGACTCCTGCAGCCACTAATGTGTTGTGTATGATAACAAAACCTCTGGTATGACACATTTTCTGTGATCATTGTTAATTAGTGACATAGTAACATCTGTAGCAGGTGGTTAGTAAACCTCATGTGTTGGGGGTGCACTCCTTGGGGAATGGTTTGGGTCAGATGGGGTCTATATGGAGTGGAATATTTGACTCTTTTTTTTTTTCTTGTTTTTAGGTTCTAGGATAGAATTTAACATTCTTTGCAGTCCAAGATGGGCTGGTGTCATAGTCTTCTCACTCCTAATCCATGACCACTTTTTTCCCTATTTATATCATCAGGTAGCCTATCGAGTTAATATTTAAGTTGTCAATCGATATGTGTCCCTATTTTTTAAGGCATAATATAAAATAACCAAATTTCATGAGAAGATCTATTACACCAGGGGCATTTCAGCTTTGAAACCAAATCTGTGTATCCAATACTAACCAGTCTGTTGGATGTGGGTTTTAAAAAAAATGTTTGCTAAACTATCCAAGTAGGATTTATTGTATTAAATGGCCTTTGGGTCTAAAAAACTTTTTTAACCTCTTGCTTAAAATGTGTTTTCTTTTGATAAGATGCTTCAAACAGCCTCCACGAGTGTAGATCTGATCATTTAAATAAACCTGTATGTATATGCATGTACGTATATGCACACCTCGTCCTCCTGCTCAGCCGGATCACATGCATGCAGATTCTTTTTTCGAGTTGTGTCTATGGGGTGGGGGGAAATAGCTTTATGAAAAATTAAAATATTTTGCCATCAAAGTTTTGGGGGCACTATATATTTCTGGAAATGGGGTAACATTTTCTGCACTGCATGGTTAACCTCCACTGGATGGCATGTGTGGCAAAAAGTGTGTGTGTGGGGGGGCAGTTAAATGATTTAGAAGTCAACTATGATGCCCCTACTATGCCCAGTTCCCCAAGTAGACTGTTTCATTGTACTTTAACTCTGCCATTGGAAAGGCAACGTAATACAGCAGAGAAAGAATAGTGGGTGGGAGGTTAGAAGGCAGTGTTTTCTAGCAGAGGTCTGACATTTATTACATAGTGTGACCTTGTTGAAGCCACTTGACCTGGCTGTTCCCTCACGTACAAACTGCCATTCATGAACTTTTAACTGCTTCGTGGGGTAGCAGTGCAAATTAGATCGGTTAATGTGTATGGAAATGCATTTTAAACTCTAAAACTGTGTAAATATGTTCTTTCTGGAGTCTAAAGACAATTTCATGAGTGTCCTGTTTTTCAGACACCGATGCCTGGAGGTTTGGGACACAATCCACTTAATTTGCCTACTCAGCACTCCTTCTCTATCCTTTCTTTTCCCTGGTTTTGGCTAATGCTGTGGTAAATAGTGATGGGAGGAAATATTTTGGTTTTGGCTGTTCTCTCAGGCCTTTTCCTGTCCTGGTAAACATTTGATGGTGTCTGATCCAGTGCATTCAGCATCCACTTCTGATTGATCCTGTGGTGCCAGGCTTTAAATGTAGCTCATGTCTCACAGTCTGAAAGGGAAGACGAACTTAAAATACGACAAGTAATCTCGTGCCCCAGAGGATGGAGGCAGAATTTCTCCAAGGAGATGAGAAAAGGGCCTGAGATAGGTCTTGAAGAAGAAGAAGTAAGATTTTACCAGGGCTGAAGGACAAAGGGAACATCAGGACAAAAATAGAGGAAGTGAAGAATGAAGAATGTTTAGATAAGGCTGGTCATCAGGCCTGGCTGGCATATAGAAGGAGTGGAAATAGCAGGAGGTAAGCCCCATGCATCTGTGAGCCAAAATGAGAAGGGTCCTTAATGCTGTGGGAAGAGTTATCAGACTCAGCCTAGGGTTTTATGTAGAGACGTGATATGATCAGAATTACTGCTGGAGCAACAGAGAGGCTGGACAAGCCCAGGAAGAAGATCACAAAGGCTGAAACTAGGGCAATAGTAGAGGACATGGAGAAGATCAGATTAGTTTTGGAGATAGAAGTGGCAAGGTTTGGGCATTCTGAATGTGGACATGAAAAGCAACAGCAGAGTCAAATGTCAAGCCCTTCGAGGAGAGAGAATGGCATGGCCCTTTAAAGATTCCTGGAGGGGCAGTGTCAGTGAGTCTATCACCTAAGGGTCTGTATCAATACTAGAAGTCAAGTCCAGCAAGCTTACCTAAAAGAAAGATTTTAGCAGAACTTTCCAAGAGCACCAATACCAGTAATTCATGGATCTTTCCACTAGAACAGTACCATTTACTAGCTGTCTGTCGCTCTAGCTTCTGAAGTAGGGGAGGTACATGAAAGGCTCACTCTCAGGCAAGTGGCTGCCCCTTGCTGATCAACTGTGATCAGGAAACCAAGTCCAATGGCCACTAGCAGATTACCCTGTGGATTGGGGTTAGTTTCTGAAGAATGGAGAGTCCATTTTGAGCTGGCACACAGTCAGAAAAGATGTACTACAGTGGGCTAGATGAGAAGTTTGGATTTGCTTGGGCTGAGTTTTAAAAGCTGTCTTCTGGAAGAAATGACAAGCCAACAGAAGCAAGAGGAGAAGCAGACCAGTCAGGGCAGGAAGGCTTTGCAGCCATCCCTGAGAATGAAACTGAGCTTGGCAGAGCATCAAAACATCACATAACTATGGTGAAACATATTCAAGAGGTGACAGAAAGAAACTGAGGTAGGTGACTCATAGCCGTGCAAAATATCAAAGAAGCCAAAGAAAGAACCAGATTCAAGGGGGGAAAGTTAAATACTCTGAGAAACTCAACAGTGTTTAAAGATTGAATAAGGCATGTTGGATTTGGCATTGATATGTGGGACCTCATGGCAAGCGCAGCAATTAGACATAGAATAAGGTCAGTCAGTGCTCGTGATGGGAGGATAAGAGGTGGGATGGTGGCTCCAGGAGAAACCAGTCTGGGGAGAAAATGGGACTGGATTTGTAGACATTGAGGGTGAGAGTCAGCCATGAAGTCAAGATGATGATGAAGTAGCTTAAGCCCCAAGGAAGGTCAGAGACTTGGGATAAAGGACACAAGCTGATGAGTTAGTTTTGACAGAGTGAAAGGTCACTTTTATTCAGAGACAGGAGAGAAGTAACCAATGGATACTGGAAGAGAAACTTGAGGTCAAAAGAAGAGAAGTTGGCAACCTGTCCCTCTGGGTGTTCTGTTTTCTCTTTTCCCCTTGAACATGAAATGAGCTTGGAGTTGTCCTGAAGAATTTCTCAGTATCAACAGTGCAGGTAGAATACAATTGTTTTCCATCAGCAGAAAGTTCAAGAAACCGTTCAAGAAGTGAGAAAAAAGCCTTTAATAAGGACTATCAACCCAGAGCAAAACTTAATTGTTGGTCATGTATATGTTTTATGAATTGTCTTAAAATGTTTATGTAATTTTGAAGAATATGATAATAAGTGTAATAAGTTTAAATTCCCCAACTGTCTGCTTTTTAAAAATAAGAAAACTTGTCATTTATGCAACAAACAGGTAAAATACAATCGGGTATTTCCCATAGAAAATAGTCAGTTTTATATTAATTTACTGGATTCACCAGGTGTTAATCCTACATTTTCCCCTTAGGGGAAGAAAATGTCTATAATAATGAAATAAATAGTTTCTTTCACAGCCTCTAGGTAATTCTAATCATTTCTCAGAACCGAGAGGATGCCTCAATTCTGATGCCTGAGAGCTGGTGAAGCTTTTGGAAGTCGCACCCCTGGGATCCCTGCAGGTACTTTGAGAAAGTCTACAAAAATGTTAGAAGGCAGGTTATGGGTCTCATCCTCATCTTAGCAGTTCCAGAAACTCTATATTGTCAACTCTTTCAAACAGATCAAGTTCTGAGAGGCTGCCTGGCCACACTGGGGCGTCTCAATGAATGACAATTCCTATGCAGTCTTTTATAGTGAAGAGTTCGCCATGTCTTGTGTCTCCATCATTCCAGATACATTCTACCTTGCTATTGTTGAGTAACCATGGAGGCTAAGAGAGGAAGTACAAAGGGTTTTTTGGTGGACAAACGATAAAAGTACAGAGGAATGAGTGCACTTGAAAAAAGTAGCATCTCAACCACGATAAAGCCTGAGGGATCATCCCAGTACTTCTAAAGGAAATACACACAGCTCCCTGCAAAGTGCCTAACACAACGTGGGAATTCAGCTGGGGAGTGTTGGTGGGTGAACCAGTAAACGCACCTCAGCTCATCCTAGTCTCTCTGACTGCTGTGGACGCCCCCTTCCTTTGATCAATCAGACCCTGCTCCTTTCGCAGCCATTCAGCATCAGGATGTGTTAATGCAGTAAATTAGGCTTAAGTGTGGATGCAGCCTGACTCTCGTTAGTCTATGCCTCGTTCATAGAAGGTCCCATCATGCTTTCATGCCATGGGAATCCTTCTGACTTTGGCTGCTTGCTCTCACCCCATCGCACCTTGCTTTGTGACTGATTAAGTTGTACAGGGTAACTTGGTTTCTGAGACTGTGTCAGCAATGGCTTTCTTTTCTTCTCACATCAGAGTGATCTTCTGGGCACTCCTTGAACCACCTACTGTCTTGGAGCCTCCTGTCTCAATGACCAGGCTTTTGGCTTCAGAGGTTGAGAAGACCCTTGCGTATGGAGACCAGACCCTCTTGGTGACTTTGCCTTTTTGTTCTCACTGTACTTCCTCCCACAAGTCCTGTCCTAGCCAGGACTTTTCTCCTTCAGACTTATGTCTCGGCTCCCCAGTCCCTCCTCCAGATGTGTTTTCCAGACCCTTGCCTCAGTGTCCTGTTAACTGCATTCTAGTTCCTCACTGTTCTAGAATATAATTATCAGACTGCAGTGTTGCTCTAGCTGGCACAGATTAGTGGAAAAATAATACTTCTACTGGGGTTCAACATCCTAAGAAAATGGCCCTAGATTTGAAAAATTATCCACTTCTTTGCTTCTCATGAACATTTAACCACTAAAACACAGTTTAAAATTATTTTATTTTATTTTTTAACTTTACAATATTGTATTGGTTTTGCCATATATCAACATAAATCCACCACAGGTATACACGTGTTCCCCATCCTGAACCCTCCTCCCTCCCCATACCATCCCTCTGGGTTGTCCCAGTGCACCAGCCCCAAGCATCCAGTATCGTGCATCGAACCTGGACTGGTGACTTATTTCATATATAATATTATACATGTTTCAATGCCATTCTCCCAAATCATCCCACCCTCTCCCTCTCCCACAGAGTCCAAAAGACTGTTCTATACATCAGCGTCTCTTTTGCTGTCTCGTATACAGGGTTATCGTTACCATCTTTCTAAATTCCATATATTTAAAAAATTAACACAGGTATACCTTATTTTATTGCACTTTGCAGATACTGCCTTTTTTTTTTTTTTTTACAAATTGAAGATTTATGACAACCCTCTGTCAGATGATAGCGTTTTTTATTTTCGCAATAAGATATTTTTTACTGAGGTATGTGCATTGTTATTTAGACATGATGCTGTTGCACACTGAATAGACTACAGTATGTGTAGACATATCTTTTATATGCATTGGGAAACCAAAACACCCATGTGACTCCTTTATTGTGGTATTCACTTTATCCCAGTGGTCTGGAATCAAGGCTGCAGTATCTCCAAGGTATGCCTGTATCACCAAAAATATTGTATTCAGCTAAATTATAGGAATCTATACACATGAATTTCACTTTTCCCACACACAGATTCAATGGGTAAAGCACATCTTTAACTTTTAAAATTTGATATATAAATAAAAGTAATTAAGTCCTTTCTAGGTGCAGAATGTGTTGGTTTCAACTGCTGGAGAACTTACTCCATCAGCTTGGACCTCTTTGTCCCACTCTCTCTCTGTATACATACACACATACACAAAGACAAACACACATACATATACATCCCATTACTGTTAAACTCCTTTTTTCATGTGTTAGTGTTTTGTAATATGGAACTTTATAATTTACGTATGTTTCCTTTAATATCTCCTCTTCATAGTCACGGGGCTTCTCAGATGGCGCTAGTGGTAAAGAACCTGCCTGCCAGTGCAGGAGACATAAGAGACCCGGGTTCCATCCCTGGGTCGGGACGATCCCCTGGAGGAGGGCATGCCAACCCACTCCAGTATTCTTGCCTGGAGAATCCCATGGACAGAGGAGCCTGGTGGGCTATGGTCCATAGGGTTGAACATGACTGAAGTGACTTAGCACACATGCACGCTCTTCACAGTCACACAGTGACTGCTTTACCTAATAAAGAAGTGAGGTTCAGAGAGGGGAAATGACAAAATTGGAACCAAGAAGAGATCTTCAGTCTCTGAACCTGCCTCTTAAGTAGCTTACTTGCAGCAGAAGAGTCAAGAATTTTGTTTTGAGCTGCAGCTCTCATTAGAGCAGAATGACCTTTTTGGGAAATGTTATTCCAGAGGAAGAAAATAGCTGCCTACTCTCCATTTTCATCGATGGCAAGAGTCTGCCCTCTTCCGGCCAAAGGGAGGATGACGGCTATCTCTGAGCAAATTCTTAGGACAAAAGTCAAACCTTCATACAGGGAAGTTTGTAGGGGTTCCATGATAATTATTGCTTTTTTAGTGAGTTCTTGTCATAGCTTTGCATATGACTTTGCTCTGGGACCTTCCAGACAACTGCCTGTACCCTGTTCCCCTTGAACTTGGTGATCTCTGAAGTCCTCACGAGCCCTGATTGTAAGAACTGTAACGGAGGCTTGTGTTAATGACGTCTTACAGCAATGCATTGCAGGTCCGCTGTGGGTGGATGCGAAGGCAGGGCAGCATGGCAACCTGAGCGGGGGCAGGTGCTAGTGCAAATAGACCCCCTGCATTTATTGATTAGGAAGCCCCTGCGATCCTGCTCATTATTCTCCTGAGCCCCTTCGAGGCTCTGAGCTCCCTCAAGTGGCTGCTATATCCAACAACCTTTTTCATGGAGATAAGTCAAGGTCAGGATGGTCTTCACTCCCATGATGAACACTTCTCAGTTCAGGAACACTAAGAGACTGAAAGTGAGCCATAAACAGGAGTGGCCAACACACGAGGTCTTTCACTGCACGTGCTTGGCAGACGTTCCTCACGTGCTGACTCGATGGAAACTTCATGGGCAGCACGAAAGGCTGGAAGCCAGTCAAGACACAGGAGAACTGGGAATCCCATGTAAAGACTCTTCCTTTGTTTGTGAAATGCTTCACAAGAGCAGTTGTTCCTAGGAATGGGCAAGAGTTTTAAATCACGTATGTGTGTTTTGGCTGGGTTACCCTAAAGGCAGCTTCTGAGTCAGGAATTCATGTGCAGGTTTGGAAGGCCACCAGAGGAGACGAGGAGAAGGTGGGAGACTGGGAAGGCCCCGAGGGTGAGGGGCAGCCCTACTGAGCAAGGAGGCAGAGTCTAGGCGGCACCTGCCCTCTGTTGGTGCAGGGTCACCCCTGAGCTGTTACCTAACTGGAGCCAGGGTGAGCTTGAAGAATATGGGTGCTACACTGTGTGCTTAGCTGATCCCCAAATCAAAACAGGTTTGTTTTAAAAACCTTGGAGCGATGCGTAAGAGTAAGGAGCAAAGGGTAAACTTTTCATTGATCATACCAAGTGTTAGAGATAAATACTAAAATGTCAGTGTTCTTACACAACTTGTGATATGCATGTATATATCATGTATATATGTATATATCAAATATACATGTGTATATAATATTTACCATGCATTTTGCATGTTACGATGGTATTATATATGGAAGATTTCTAGAGAATTTCTGGAGAAATTCTCTAGAAAGCAATATTATGTAACCTTCCTTTTTTACAACTTATTGTATCTAGAAACTCTTTTCCTTTTTTCATCATCTACAACATGATTTTAATGACTTTATTATTGTAGTCTCTGATAAGGATATGTCATCATTTGTTTATTAAGCCCCTACTTTGGACATCTAAATGATTTGCAAAGTCTATTATATGCTGAAATGAACATCCTTGGATATAAGTCTTGTTGTAGATCTCTGATGGTTGCCTTAAGATCAGTTCCTAATGGTAGAATTACTGGGCAGAAGTTCAATTATTCATTCGTTAAGCGTATATCAAACGCCTTATTATGTGCCCATGCTGTCCTAAGTCCTTGGGACAGACCAGTAAGCCATGTCTCTGTCACTAAGATGTGTATTGACTGCGGGGGGAGGTGGTGAGGGGGCAATAGATAATAAATACAGTGGTGCTGATAAAAGCTATCAAGAAAAGCATTTACCATGGCCCCCAGAAACATGCTACCAGCAGAATGAGGCCTGTGGCTTCCCGTCCTCACTGACACTATGCAGTTTTGACATTTGCCACTTCAAGATGCAAAAAAGTTGCATATTTATTGCATGGCCAGTGACATTGAACACATTACTGTGAGTTTATGTTTTTAGGTTGTCAGTTCAGATTCTTCATCTGTCTTCCTCTGACATTCTGCTTTAGGATATTCATCCTTTGTCTCTCATATATGTAACCAAACTTTCCCCAATTTACTACTTGCTTTTAATTTTGTTTTTGATGTTTCTTGGGGCCATGGAGCTTTTAAATTTTATGTAATCAAATCTGTAAATCCTTTCCTTTATACAATCTACGTTTTCTGTAGTGCTGAAGGAAATCTTCCTAATCTAATACATTAGGTCATCCATATTTTTGTCTATTTTTCTAAATTTTCTTTTGAGGTTTTCTTTCATTAAATTCATATGGAATTTGTTTTTCAGTAGGAATCTCAAATACTTTTTTCTGAAGTTTTTTGGAAAATGATTGGGAAAGACCCTCTTAAGCGAGCTGAGGGGAGGCGTGGGGGTGGGGCTGTGGTTTGGGGCCACCCCTGAGCTGAGACTCTGGGGCAGCCCTGAGGCTGACGTGTGGGAGCCCTTCCAGCCTCCAGTCATGCCAGAAGCTGCCTTGGAGAAGTCGAGCCCTCTGTGCTCTGCTGCCTAGGGGCTCCCCAGTCTTCACCTTGACTTTGCTGGTGGGGACCCTGCCATATAGGTAAGGTAGACTCTCACAGGGTCATGGAGGAAGTGGGAGAGCTGTGGGCAGGGGTCGAGTTTACTGAGGAATAAGTAGGTAGTGGTTGCTGACTGTCCCCGGTGCCTAGGCCTCCCAAGGGATGCACTGGAAAGCCATCAGCTCCTCTGATGCAGAGCTCAGGGGAATAGCATCCAGGATCAGAAACTATTAGCCACATTCATTGGACCAATAAATGGTGACCACTTGAGCCTCCTCTGTGGGTAGAAGAGGAGGTGAGTGATGGTCTGGTGGGATAAACAGAGCAGAATGTCCTGGTTGATGCTCTAACTTTGCAACTAATTGCTGTGTGTCCTTGGCCAAGTTACAATACCTCTCTGGTTCAAGTTTTATCAGATCAGATAGATGTTCTATTATACTATATCTAGCAACATTAATTGGTTGGGAAGAATATCCACAGTAGGCTTCTTGGTTTGGAGTGCCTGGTACAGTTGTACAGATAAATTTGGGGAATGTGTATACTACACTAGCTTGATGCTTTGAAAAGAGTGAGTGAGTGAGAGATTGTGTGTGTGTGTGTGTGTGTGTGTGTGTGTGTGTGAGAGAGAGAGTGAGAGAAAGAGATATAATTAGAGAAAGAGAAGGAAGGAGGGAAAGAAGGGAGGGAGAGAGGGAAAGAAGAACGAAAGTAAGAAGGAAATAGAAAATAAGTTGGCCCTGTGAAAAAAATTGAGCCAAGGTTCGTTGTGAGTTGGAATTTCTGCTAATCATCCTAACCTGCATAAAGGTAAGTGGGAGGGGTAGGGATCACTCATATGGGTGCAATAGCAAACTTTCAACCCACCAACTGCCTCAGGAGGGGAGAGTGCTGTTAGCCTTCAAAATTAACATTTAAAACCACCCTTGTCCAGAATTGTCACTCACAGCTACTTGCTGCCCTCTGCTGGTTAAAATAAATAATGTCTGCATTACAAAATAAGGTTTTGTTTTGTTTTGTTTTTTAAGAGTATAGTTGCTTTGCCAATGGCTCAGATGGTAAAGAATCCGCCTGCAATGCAGTAAACCCAGGTTCAATCCCTGGGTCAAGAGGATCCCCTGGAGAAGAGAATGGCTACCCACTCCAGTACTCTTGCCTGGAGAACTGCATGGACAGAGGAGCCTGGTGGGCTATAGGCCATGGGGTTGCAAAAAGTTGGGCACAACTAAGCAATTAACACTTTGACTTCATAGTTGCTTTACAAAGTTGTGTTAGTTTCTACTGTACAGCAAAGTGAATCAGCTATATGTATACATGCTGCTGCTGCTAAGTCGCTTCAGTCGCGTCCGACTCTGTGCGACCCCATAGACGGAAGCTAACCAGGCTCCCCCGTCCCTGGGATTCTCCAGGCAAGAACACTGGAGTGGGTTGCCATTTCCTTCTCCAATGCATGAAAGTGCAAAGTGAAAGTGAAGTCGCTCAGTCGTGTCCGACTCTTAGCAACCCCATGGACTGGAGCCCACCAGGAACCTCTGTCCATGGGATTTTCCAGGAAAAAGTACTGGGGTGGGGTGCCATTGCTTTCCCCGATATGTATACATATATCCCTTCTTTTTTGGATTTTCTTCCCATTTAGGTTACCACAAAATACGAGTTGATTTCCATGTGCTATACAGTAGATTCTTATTAGTGATCTATTTTATACATGAAAGTGAAAGTGAAGTAGCTCAGTTGTGTCCGATTATTTGCCATTTAAGAGCGACCTCGCCTCCCCGCGACCGGCGCGCCATTTAAGAGCGACCTTGCCTCCCCGCGACCGGCACGCCATTTAAGAGCGACCTCGCCTCCCCGCGACCGGCGCCCAATTAAGAGCGCCCCGCCGGCTGCGTCGCGCACTAAGAGCGCCCCGCCGGCTGCGTCGCGCACTAAGAGCGCCCCGCCGGCTGCGTCGCGCACTAAGAGCGCCCCGCCGGCTGCGTCGCGCACTAAGAGCGCCCCGCCGGCTGCGTCGCGCACTAAGAGCGCCCCGCCGGCTGCGTCGCGCACTAAGAGCGCCCCGCCGGCTGCGTCGCGCACTAAGAGCGCCCCGCCGGCTGCGTCGCGCACTAAGAGCGCCCCGCCGGCTGCGTCGCGCACTAAGAGCGCCCCGCCGGCTGCGTCGCGCACTAAGAGCGCGGCTGAGAGGAGCTACCCCACGACCGAGGAAGGACGGCGGTGAGGGCCAGCGCACTAAGCAGGGCGGAGAAGAGCTACCCCACGACCGAGGTCAGGAAGGGCGGTGGTGAGGAGAGACCCCTCGTCCAAGGTAAGGTGCGATGGCTGTGCTTCGCTGGCCGGGAGCAGCCAGGAGCAACCCGGATGAGATACCCCACGCCCAAGGTAAGAGAAACCCAAGTAAGACAGTAGGTCTTGAAAGAGGGCATCAGAGGGCAAATACACTAAAACCATTCTCACAGATAACTAGTCAATCTAATCACACAAGGACCACACCCTTGTCTAACTCAATGAGATTAAGCCATACCCGAGGGGCAACCTGGGATGGGCGGGTCATGGTGGAGAGATATGACAGGGTGTGGTCCGCTGGAGAAGGGAATGGCAAACCACTTCAGTATTCTTGCCTTGAGAATCCCATGAACAGTATGAAAAGACAAAATGATAGGATACTGAAAGAGAAACTCCCCAGGTCAGTAAGGGCCCAATATGCTACTGGAGATCAGTGGAGAAATAACTCCAGAAAGAATGAAGGGATGGAGCCAAAACAAAAAGAATACCCAGCTGTGGATATGTCTGGTGATAGAAGCAAAGTCCAATGCTGTAAAGAGCAATATTGCATAGGAACCTGGAATGTCAGGTCCATGAATCAAGGCAAATTGGAAGTGGTCAAACAAGAGATGGCAAGAGTGAATGTCGACATTCTAGGAATTAGCGAACTAAAATGGACTGGAATGGGTGAATTTAACTCGGATGACCATTATATCTACTACTGTGGGCAGGAATCCCTCAGAAGAAATGGAGTGGCCATCATGGTCAACAAAAGAGTCCGAAATGCAGTACTTGGATGCAATCTTAAAAATGACAGAATGATCTCTGTTCGTATCCAAGGCAAACCATTCAATGTCACAGTAATCCAAGTCTATGCCCCAACCAGTAACGCCGAAGAAGCTGAAGTTGAAAGGTTCTATGAAGACCTACAAGACCTTTTAGAACTAACACCCAAAAAAGATGTCCTTTTCATTATAGGGGACTGGAATGCAAAAGTAGGAAGTCAAGAAACACCTGGAGTAACAGGCAAATTTGGCCTTGGAATACGGAATGAAGCAGGGCAAAGACTAATAGAGTTTTGCCAAGAAAATGCACTGGTCATAGCAAATACCCTCTTCCAACAACACAAGAGAAGACTCTATACATGGACATCACCAGATGGTCAACACCGAAATCAGATCGATTATATTCTTTGCAGCCAAAGATGGAGAAGCTCTATACAATCAGCAAAAACAAGACCAGGAGCTGACTGTGGCTCGGACCATGAACTCCTTATTGCCAAATTCAGACTGAAATTGAAGAAAGTAGGGAAAACTACTAGACCATTCAGGTATGACCTAAATCAAATCCCTTTTGATTATACAGTGGCAGTGAGAAATAGATTTAAGGGCCTAGATCTGATAGATAGAGTGCCTGATGAACTATGGAATGAGGTTCGTGACATTGTACAGGAGACAGGGATCAAGACCATCCCCATGGAAAAGAAATGCAAAAAAGCAAAATGGCTGTCTGGGGAGGCCTTACAAATAGCTGTGAAAAGAAGAGAAGCGAAAAGCAAAGGAGAAAAGGAAAGATATAAACATGTAAATGCAGAGTTCCAAAGAATAGCAAGAAGAGATAAGAAAGCCTTCTTCAGTGATCAATGCAAAGAAATAGAGGAAAACAACAGAATGGGAAAGACTAGGGATCTCTTCAAGAAAATCAGAGATACCGAAGGAACATTTCATGCAAAGATGGGCACGATAAAGGACAGAGATGGTGTGGACCTAACAGAAGCAGAAGATATTAAGAAGAGGTGGCAAGAATACACAGAAGAACTGTACAAAAAAGAGCTTCAAGACCTAGACAATCATGATGATGTGATCACTGACCTAGAGCCAGACATCTTGGAATGTGAAGTCAAATGGGCCTTAGAAAGCATCACTACGAACAAAGCTAGTGGAGGTGATGGAATTCCAGTGGAACTATTCCAAGTCCTGAAAGATGATGCTGTGAAAGTGCTGCACTCAATATGCCAGCAAATTTGGAAAACTCAGCAGTGGCCACAGGACTGGAAAAGGTCAGTTTTCATCCCAATCCCAAAGAAAGGCAATGCCAAGGAGTGCTCAAACTACCGAACAATTGCACTCATCTCACACGCTAGTAAAGTAATGCTCAAAATTCTCCAAGCCAGGCTTCAGCAATATGTGAACCGTGAACTTCCTGATGTTCAAGCTGGTTTTAGAAAAGGCAGAGGAACCAGAGATCAAATTGCCAACATCCACTGGATCATGGAAAAAGCAAGAGAGTTCCAGAAAAACATCTATTTCTGCTTTATTGACTATGCCAAAGCCTTTGACTGTGTGGATCACAATAAATTATGGAAAATTCTGAAAGAGATGGGAATACCAGACCACCTGATCTGCCTCTTAAGAAATCTGTATGCAGGTCAGGAAGCAACAGTTAGAACTGGTCATGGAACAACAGACTGGTTCCAAATAGGAAAAGGAGTACGTCAAGGCTGCATATTGTCACCATGTTTATTTAACTTGTATGCAGAGTACATCATGAGAAATGCTGGACTGGAAGAAACAGAAGTTGGAATCAAGATTGCCGGGAGAAATATCAATAACCTCAGATATGCAGATGACACCACTCTTATGGCAGAAAGTGAAGAGGGGCTAAAAAGCCTCCTGATGAAAGTGAAAGTGGAGAGTGAAAAGGTTGGCTTAAAACTCAACATTCAGAAAACGAAGATCATGGCATCTGGTCCCATCGCTGCATGGGAAATAGATGGGGAAACAGTGGAAACAGTGTCAGACTTTGTTTTTCTGGGCTCCAAAATCACTGCAGATGGTGACTGTAGCCATGAAATTAAAAGACGCTTACTCCTTGGAAGGAAAGTTATGACCAACCTAGATAGCATATTCAAAAACAGAGACATTACTTTACCAACAAAGGTTCGCCTAGTCAAGGCTATGGTCTTTCCTGTGGTCATGTATGGATGTGAGAGCTGGACTGTGAGGAAGGCTGAACGCCGAAGAATTGATGCTTTTGAACTGTGGTGTTGGAGAAGACTCTTGAGAGTCCCTTGGACTGCAAGAAGATCCACCCAGTCCATTCTGAAGGAGATCAATCCTGGAATTTCTTTGGAAGGAATGATGCTAAAGCTGAAACTCCAGTATTTTGGCCACCTCATGCGAAGAGTTGACTCATTGGAGAAGACTCTGATGCTGGGAGGGATTGAGGGCAGGAGGAGAAGGGGACGACAGAGGATGAGATGGCTGGATGGCATCACTGACTCAATGGATGCGAGTCTGAGTGACCTCCGGGAGCTGGTGATGGACAGGGAGGCCTGGCGTGCTGCGGTTCATGGGGTCGCAAAGAGTCGGACACGACTGAGCGACTGATCTGATCTGATCTGATTTGCGGCCCCATGGATTGTAGCCTACCAGGCTCCTCCCTCCATGGGAGGCAAGAATACTGGAGTGGGTTGCCATTTCCTTCTCCAGGGGATCTTCCCAACCCAGGGATCAAACCTGGGTCTCCTGCATTGCAGGCAGACACTTTAACCTCTGAGCCACCAGGGAAGCCCTGCTATTTCATACATAGCAGTGTATATATGTCAATCCCAATCTCCCACTTCATCCCACCCTGTATTGCCCCCTTGGTATCCATGTGCTTCTTCTCTACATCTGTGTGTCTATTTCTGCTTTGCAAATATATTCATCTATATCATTTTTCTAGATGCCACATATAAACAATATATAATATTTATTTTTCTCTTTCTGAGTTTTTCACTCTCTCTGAGCCTCTAGGTCCATCCACAACTGTAAATGGCACTATTTTGTTCCTTTTTATGACTGAGTAGTAGTCCATTGTGAATATATATATATGTCACTGGACATTTAGGTTCCTTCCATGTCCTGGCTATTGTAAATAATGCTGATGCTTCAATGAACATTTGGGTGCATGTATGTTTTTGAATTATGGTTTTCTCTGAATTTGTGCCCAGGAGTGAAATTGCTGGGTCATATGGTAGTTCTGTTTTTAGTCTTTTAAGGAAGGAACCTCCATACTGTTCTCCATAGTGGCTGTCTCAATTTACACTTCTACCAACAGTGTAAGAAGGTTCCCTTTTCTCCCCACCCTCTCCAGCATTTATTGTTTTTTGATTTCTTGATGATGGCCATTTAACTGATTGTAATAATGATATTTATTTACTCCCCGCCCCAAATATTTATGGAGCACCTAAGTACCAGCCATAGTTGATGTTCAGTCGCTAAGTTGTATCTAACTCTTTTGTGACCCCATGGACTGTAGCCTCCTAGGCTCCTCTGTCTGTGGGATTTCCCAGGCAAGCATACTAAAGTGGGTTGCCTTTTCCTTCTCCAGGACATCTTCCCAACCCAGTGATTGAACCTACATTTGCTTCATTGCAGGTGAATTCTTTACCACTGAGCCACCTGGGAAGCCTGTTCTAAAGCAGACCAGTGACCAAAATGTACAGGTATTCCTACCTTCGTGGAATTTAATTCAATAACAACAATGATAACATCTAACATTTATAGAGTTCTTGCTAGGTATGTGCGAGGTAGTATTTTAATTCTTTGATATTTATCAATTCTTTTTAATCCTAAAGTCAATCCTAAGAAATAAGTATGTATTTCAGTCATTTTAAAGCTGAATAAATTGATATGCAAGAGAGGTTAACGATTTCCCTGAGGTTAGACAGCTGGGACCCTGGAGAAGGGTATGGCAACCAACTCCAGTATTCTTGCCTAGAGAATCCCCTTGGACAGAGGAGCCTGGCAGGCTGCAGTCCATGGGGTTGCAAAGAGCAGGACACAACTGAGCAATTAAGCACAAACATCTGGGAAATAACTGATCCAGGTTTAATTCATTTTTTCTCTAGAATCTGTTCTTAACCAAGTCCCTTCACTGCCTTTACTGTCATTTCTAGCAGATACATTTCTCTCCCTGTCCCAAATACTGTGCAGACACTGACATGAAATGGAAAGGCAAACTCTGACCTACTTGTTTGGTTCAGCCACTCATCCATCTTAGCCTCTGTGTGGCCCTGAGCCAGTCTCTTATCCCACGTAGTTATAGGCAGATTAATACACGGTGAGTGCATGCTCACAGCAGGCCCTGACAAATGTTGTCCTTGTCCTCCTCCTCCTAAGCTGATCTTCAGATGAGAGGAAGCCCCTGAAGGGGCGGAATCTCTGACCTGTTGCTCCAGGCTTCTGTCTCAAGGTCCTTGTGAGTCCTGCATCTCCAGTTCAGCACGAAGGGCAGGAGGCAACCTGGAGCTTAATGATGAAACTGAAAGTTCTTCCCTGCTCAGCCTGGATCTCTGGGGCACAGGGACAGCTTACAGCAAGAGGGCTTCATGTCAGCTCCAGGGAAAAGCTGGCATCTCTTGACTGGAAGGTGGAGAGCCTGCTAGGCTCCAGGGAAAGCAGCAGTCGGATGCTGGAGGGAGGGTGGAGAGCAGCGGGGCCTGGAACAAGTGAGGGAGTCCTCACATTTTATAAGCCCTAGATTTCTACTTGCTAATTTTCTTTTTATGATGTGTGCCCAACCTCATAAAATGTCAAACTTTATAGAGAAAGGACATATTGCTAAATCTCATTTTTTTAAAATATCTTCAGAAATTTGATGTTTTTAAAAGCAAATTTTAAAAGTATTCTGACATTGTATATCCTAGAATCCCCTCGTGTAACCGTCTAGTTAACAGCATTATGCTAGCTACTCTTTAGGAAGCACTCATGTGCTAGCACCCATGATACAGGTTCTTTATTCTCATCAGTTAGAGAGCAACATGCTGAAGCTCAGAGAGGTTAAGTCATTTGTCCTGGGTTACACAGCCAACTCTCACGGCTGTGCCTGGATGGCTCCATTACCACCACCCTATTCTGTGTCGCAAAGTGAGGAGAACATCATAAACTGACTGACTGAACTCTAGGTCCCAGTGTCATCCCCAAAAGCAAAGACAGTTTATCACTGGGTTTTGTCTGAACACAGAACAGAGGTTTCATCCTCATCTCTGAGCTTCTGTCACGTGATCTAAACCAGCAGATCTGCATGTCCCTGGGAGAGGGGTGATAGGGCCAGCTCTCACGTGATCCAGATCCACCAGCCTGGAGCAGCCAAAGGCTCAAGGGAGCCTCAGAACGGACTTCATGAGAAGCAGTCAGTGAGTTGAAACAGGAGCTGCCAGGAACTGTCATACATACTTGGTGAGAAATTCTCAGTAGTATTCTCAGAAATTATGTGGGGCTGGGAAGGGAGGGGTATTACTATTCTTAACACTAAAGAGAAGGGATTGAGGTCCAGGGGAAGAGGCCTGCCAGAGGCCAGGTGGTGGCTGGACGCCAGAGCCTTACAGAAGGAAGTTCAGTCCTACCTGTGGTCCACCCCTGTGGCTCTGCCCTCCAGGTCGGCCGCGGCAGCATTGATACCGCCTGGGGCATGACAGAAATGCAGAATCAGGCAAACCAGCATTGTCTCCCAGCCCCGGCCCACCAGTGAGGTTGCTGCAGCCTACACCTGCCCACTGAGGGCTATCTCACACCTGAAGGGGCACCCCCCAAATGGCAGATAGGAGAGACATTTTTCCAAAGGAGATGCAACTTTCTTGGTTGATACTATTCCAGTAGAAGACCATAGCATGGTACCTGGAAGTTTTACTGAGGCATGAATTTGAGTCATGGCCACCGCCTGGCTGGTGGTCTGGGGAAGGAGCTCTGCTCTTGGGAGCTGACTGGGAGGATGGAGGGGACCCAAGGGCCACTTCATCCTCTGGCTGGTTTGGTCCTGTCACCTAGATCTCAGACGGTGCATCCAGCATAAAAGGGATTGAAGTGAGGAACCCAGCTCCGTGCCACTGTTTCCTCATGTGTAAAATGATTCATACTGTTTATCCACTGCGTTGTTGTAGGGAAAGGTGAGTTAGATCGGGCTTGGCATGTCAGAAACACTCCATAAATGTTAGCTGTGATCATCAACATCATGGATTCTTGACATCTGTGGGTATAATGCACCCCAGACCCTTTGCCAGTTTCCTAAATGACAAACAAAGAATGCACATGTTGGCTCCTGAGTTTCTCCAAACGACATGTTCCATGTTGAATGCAGTGTTTTCTGTGTACATCATCACACTGCAAGTCAACCAACTATTCAACTTAGCTCTCACCATGGTGGTGAGTATGTGGTGGCCAGAATTCACTGAGATGCAGTATTTTTATTATCCCATGAGTTTGTCACTAACTCAGTCGTAAGCAAAGACCAGCCCAACCACATGAATGAGCAGTCCCTGGGTCCCCTCCACCCCCGCAAAAGCCCCACAGAGCTGAGACTTTTGCCCAGAGCCCCCATAGGGGACATGACTCAAATTTGTGGCCCAGCAAAACTGTCAGTTATTATGCTCTGGGCTCATTCCATCTGGAACTGTTTCAACCAAGTAAGTTGGCACCATGACTGTCAGAGAGCCATTATGATTTTTCCCAAGGTGTGTTTCAGAGGATGCTAGTTCTAATGAATGTTTACAGGTGCTGAGTCTTTGCCGGGCTCTCAAGGAAGTGTGAGGAACCTTGGCATTTTAAGCAAGTTCCTTTTCTGAGGACATCTGCATGTTTCACATGCCAGCTTTGAGTTTGCAAGGGAGGAGAAGGTAGGCTCTTCCTCACACTTCTTTGACCACATACTCTTGTCTGTGTGGCACATGTCCTACTGCAATACTTTCCAGACCTTCCTCTGCACATGGTTCACCTGGGAGCTTATGTGCTGTTTCTGACTCAGAAGATCTTGGAGGAGCCTGGAAGTCTACATTTCTATTAGGCTCCCAGGTCCTGTGGATGCTACTGCTGGTTCCATGGACTTGGAACAGTTGGGGTTTCAGGAGATACTTCTGAAAGGTATGTGCTGCGTTCACTACCCCAGAGGGCTCCTGTGACCTCCCTTTCATAGCCTTAACACTTGCTGAAGTGTTTGGAGTGTGTGAAAAGTGAGACGAGCACTGGGCTGGAGAGGAAGCTCAGAAGAGCAAAGAGTTCCGTCTGTTTTGTTCCCAGCAATATCTCCAGAACCTGGAGCTGAGCCTGGATCACACAGGGGCTCAGTCACACCTGTGGAATGATGTCATTACTAGGGAAACTCAGCCAAGATGCTCTTTTCCAGGCATCTTCTGAAACATGTACTGTGCTGAATTGTGATGGATTTGAGTTTTTCAGTGGGCTGAGACTGCTGCAGACTCACCAAAAATTTTGAAAAGCATCCATACCATCTCTTTCTTAAGCTTATAAGTCTGACTCAGCATCTAGGTGAGGCCCCCACCTGCGAGGCAAGACTGCTTTTCTTGTTATGGGAGCTTCAGCTCATGTGGTCTTTGAGCGTGAGCTCCATGGTCTTCATGGAGAGAGAGGGCATCCCACTCTGGCACTTGGGGGTATGGGCTACAGGTGGCCCATTATTTCCAGAATGAAGCATTTTCTTTGAGATAGGACCAAAGCAGCCCAGGCAAAGTTCATGGGCAAATTATTAAACCAAGGTCTAGGATTCGGCCTCAATCTTGTCCTGACGTTGTCAGTACCAATCTGGGCAGGAAGCCAAATTCCTTGTTCTTCAAGTGTGTGTGTATTTGTTTGTTTTGATCTGAGAGAACAGGAGAAGCTATTTGTTACCATGGTAAGTACTCAGATTCTTATTTTTTTGTATGGAAGTATAGTTGACTCATGATATATTAGTTTGAAGTGTACAATAGTGATTTAGTATTTTTTATGGATTATACTCCTCTTTAAAGTGAAAGTGAAGTCGCTCAGTCGTGTCAGACTCTTTGCAACCCCGTGGACTGTAGCCCACCATGCTCCTCCCTCCATGGGATTCTCCAGGCAAGAATACTGGAGTTGCCATTTCCTTTTCCATGGGATCTTCCTGACCCAGGGATCGAACCTGGGTCTCCCACATTGCAGGCAGATGATTAACCTTTGAGCCACCAGGGAAGCCCCATATTCCACTTTAAGTTATCATAAAATATTGGTTACATTTCCTTGCTGTACAATATATCCTTGTAGCTTATTTTATACACAGTAGTTTGTGCTTCTTAATCCCCTACTTCCATCTCACTCCCTTCCTCATCCCGCTTTCTACTGGTAATCACTAGTTTGTTCTATCTGTGAGTCTCTTTCTATTTTGTTGTATTTGCTCTTTTGTTTTATTATTATTTTTAGATTCCACATATAAGTGGAAATATGCAGTCTTTGTCTTTCTTTGTCTGCTTATTTCACAAAGAATAATACCTTCCAGTGAGGTTCTTAAATAGGGGAGCATGGAGGTTCTTAAATAGGGGTTTAGTCTCTTCAACAGCTTCTCACCTTTGAGAAACTTAATCTTCTTAGGAAGCCCCAGCTCTCAGTACATGATCTGTGTAGCTAGCGACCAATGGGAAGTATACTGGGTGCTCCTCAGAGATACCTGAGCTGAGGCCATCCCAGAGGGCCTCTCGGAGAAGTGGGAATGAGCTGAGTCTTCAAGTGGTTGGTTAAAAGGGCAGGATAAAGGAAGAGTGTGTGAGTGTGATGATGAACTTCCACAAGCATTATTTGGAAAGCTGTGACTAGAGTAGCCTGCCTAGAAGATGGTCTAATATGCAGTGGATAGAAAAGCAGACTGGAAGCGGAGTGTAAAAAGCCTTAAATGTCAGGCCATGGGGGCTGGACACCCGGACCCATCTCTTTAGAACTGGAGTCTGGTCTCGGCAACCACTAAGCAGTCACAGAAAGGCTCGTCTTGGGTGAGGGGCCAAGGGTGGGTCACCAGATTGATAGGGAGCCTCTGGGTTCAGCCACTAGGTACGGTTGTACAGCTTGTGTACTGCGCCAGCGTGCCTGACCAAGGGAGCAGTTCTCACTCCCCATCAAGCTGTGCACCCTGGCATGGGACTGCCTTGTCCTAGAGGGCCTCCTCCATCCGCTGTTCACAAAGACACTCTCCTGAGCTGGCGGTGGTCAGATCTTCTCAAGTGACAGCCGTGGGTGTTGACATTTTCTCAGAGCAGCCGCTGTGTATGTTCCCAGGGTGTCCCGGGGAGGGCGCTGCTCAGCTTAGCACAGCCCGACAGAGCCCTGATCGCAGAGCTGTTCTAAGAATGCAGCCAGAACTGGAGCAAGCCGGTTTTCAGCGCCTGGGCTCACAGACCAGCGAGCAAGTGGTCTGTACCTGTCCTCGCAGCCGAATTCAACGAAATCTTAACTGCGAGGAGGACTTAATTTCCAGCACGAAAGAAGTGAGAACAGAGCGTCTGCAGCCCTAAAGCTCCTAAAGTTAGGACCGGCAGCCGTCTGTCCTGAGGGGTTTGGGCGGAGACTCGTCCCGCAGTTTCTGGCCGGGCAGGAGCGGAGACACAAGCAGGGGGATGCGGATACACAAGCAGAGGGATACAGAGACACGTGAGGGCTCCAAGGATAGGGTAGCAGGTGTGTCTCATCAGGCCCACCGCTAGCCTTTGGGTTCTCCTGTCACTGTGACAACCAGAAACTTTCCCCTGCGTGTTTCAAAGGCCCCCTCAGGAGGGTTGAATCATTCCCAAGTGACAGCTGAGCCAGCGTCCTGGCGTTAGAGGCAAGGGTCCCAGCCTCATTCAAAGGCTGCTGAGCACTGTCTCCCACCAGGTTCTTGGTTGGGCTCTTCTGAAGAGTGAGTGTACTCTACTTACTGTGGCACAGGAACCCCCGCCCCCGGCCGAGCAAGGAGTGCCCAGGGTCACCCCCCGCCACCCCACCCCGCCACACACAATTATTGTCAGGGAGGTGAACCCAGCATCAGGTCCACCACTTAGCCTGAGAAGACCATGTGTGACTTGGGGTGTTTACTGCTCCTTTGCCTTATTTTCATATTTTATCACATTCTTAATATTTAAACAATGTATTGTTTCATCTTGCTCTTTTTGGAATGTTACAAAAAGATCATACCTTAGGTGAGTTACATTTTTAAAAAATTAAAAGCTATGTTTGTGAGATTTATTTGAGTTGATGCAAATAGCTGTAGTTCATTCATTTTCACGTTCTCACACAAGTCTCTCAGTGCACGTGGGCAAATGTCTTGAGGTATACATTTAGGAATGAAGTGGATAGGTCGTAGAGTCAGATTTTCAACTTCTATGCGGCACCAAATTGTTTTGCAAAGTGATTGTACAAATTTCAGTGCTCCTGGCAGTATGTGAAAGTTCCTATTAAACCACATTCTCATAAACACCAGCTATTATCTTAATTTTCTCAGTCTAGTGTGTGTAATATAGTATCTTCTTGGTCTTAGTTTTCATTACCCTGATTACTAATGAGATTAAACATAATTTCATGTTTGTTTGTCATTTGTGCTTCCTCTTCTGTGAAATTCTTATTTGTTCCTGTTCTGTTCCCACTTTCATTAGGTTGTCCTAATTTGTAGAATTAAAAAACATGCAATCTGAATACTAATTCCTTGTTAGTTATATCCCTTACAATTATCTTAGTATTTTCACTTTATGGTGTCTTTTGATAGTATTAATGTAGATGTATTATCAGTGTTTTCTTTTTTTAAATTTATTTCTTATATTTATTTGGTTATGCCAGGTCTTAGCTGTAGTATATGGGATCTAGTTCCCTGATCAGAAATCGAACCCAGGCCTCCTTCACTGGGCGCACAGAGTCTAGCCACTCGACCACCAGGGAAGTCTGGTCAATATTTTCATTTTTTGTTGGTAGTTTTTGTGTCTTTTTAAAGAAATCGTTTTAATGAATTGCAAGGTTACAAAGGTATTTGAAATTTCTTCTAAAAACTTTTTGCATATTTAAAATTTTAATCTGTTGGAAATTAACTTTTACACATGAGAATTAGGATTACCTTTCAAGTTTTCTTTTATGGATAACCAGTCGCCTCAGCACCTTTTATGGAATGCTCTGCCCATGATTTTCAAGGTCACTCTCTTCATCTAGCAACTTACAATATGATAAATGTAGACCCATTTCCCTCTCTGTCCCATTGATAAGTTTCACTATCCTGACCTCAAAACCACATTGTTTTAATTACATTCGCTTTCTAGTAAGCCTTGTAATCCAGAAAAGAAAGTTCCTTCATCCTGTTTGTCTTCAAAATGTCTGGGCTCTTCTTGACTATTTGCTCTTCTGTATAGAGAGAGAACGGGGAAGGCAATGGCACCCCACCCCAGTACTTTTGCCTGGAAAATCCCATGGACGGAGGATCCTGGTAGGCTCCCGTCCATGGGGTCGCTAAGAGTCGAACATGACTGAGCAACTTCACTTTCACTTTTCACTTTCATGCATTGTAGAAGGAAATGGCAACCCACTCCAGTATTCTTGCCTGGAGAATCCCAGGGACGGGGAAGCCTGGTGAGCTTCCGTCTATGGGGTCGCACAGAGTCGGACACAACTGAAGTGACTTAGCAGCAGCATAGAGAGAGAATCATATGCTAATAAAGCCATTTAACCCTTTTCTTTGCAAAAACAGTTTGGACTACTCTTTCAGTCTATTTAACAATTATAAAGTTATTTAGATTTCCATTTCTTCTTCAATTACTTTCACAAGCAATATATTTTTAGGAATGTTTTCATTTCTTTTAGTGTATTCTAGTACCACTTTTTTAAAAAGTTTTGTAGACATGTCCCTTTGTTCACATATATTCATTCCTTCCTCCTCTTCTCAATCTTACCAGAGATTGATTAATCCAGTTTTAATAGTTTTTTCAAAGAACTTTCGATTTGGTACTTCTCCTGTGTCATGTCCTTGCTTCCTGTTATTCTGATGTATGCTCCTTTCTGAGTTATATCCTCCCCTCCGCTTTCCTAGTGTTTGTTTTATCTTTCAAACTGGGTGGATTTCAATGAATTCCTCACCACCAGTTTATGAGTTGGCTTGCTCAGTTCTAGTAAGTCTGGTATCGTGTGTTTTTTACATCCTTTCCCTTTTCCAAAAGTTCGTTGCTATAGTTGTTTTTTCTTATATTCTACCCATATTTGTGAGCATATATCATTTTTTTTTAAATAATAGGTTTAGGGAAGGGAATCAAATTGTTTATATGTAGATGTATGTGCTCAATTTTCTGTCTTCACCAGGAACCTATAACCATTTATTAATCTTTTCTTTCTCATTTATCACCTTCTGATTCTCACTGGGATATATTCTGTTTAGTTTCTCCAACTCTGTCTTTACTTCACTAATTCTCTCTTCTTCTTTTTAACCCATCCCCTGGGTTTTCTTTGATAATAATAATAAATTTTGTTCATGAAAATTATATGTAACCTTTCATCTCTGCCATTTTATTTTTGATGATATGCCCCATGCATTCTATTTCTATGACTTCGTAATCTATGTCTTTAAGGATTTCATACATAGTTGTTTCACATTTATATATAGTTATTTTCATATTTAAAACCTTTGATGATCTAAATCTGATGTACTTTGTTTCTTCTGTCTCTGGCCCAAAGTTATTTGCTTTCCTATGTTTTTGTTTCTTAAATTTTATTAAGAGTTTCTATTTTGATCTTCATCTGTGGAAATCCTGCTGCTGCTGCCACTGCTGCTACGTCGCTTCAGTCGTGTCTGACTCTGTGTGACCCCACAGACGGCAGCCCACCAGGCTCCCCCATCCCTGGGATTCTCCAGGCAAGAACACTGGAGTGGGTTGCCATTTCCTTCTCCAATGCATGAAAGCAAAAGATGAAAGTGAAGTCGCTCAGTGGAAATCCTAGAAACCCTAATTGCTTAATTGAGGAAGCTTTTCTCTAGAGCAGAATTGCATTTGCCAAGAGCCAGAGGGTGTTACCCACGTATATAAACTTTAGTCCCCCCTACTAGAATCCCAGGCTTAATCTCTTCATCTTGTTACTTAGCTTTGATTTTTGATTTTAGAATCAGCATTTACCAGCAGGGCAGCCCTACCTTTCTCCCGGATTTATCACTTATCACAGTGAGTTCAGACCTTCGGGAAAGGGTGAGTGTGAGTGTGGATGAGTCATACATTGCTTCTCACAAACCTAGGGATAAAATCAAAGGTGTGTTTTGTCAGGTTGTATTCATTTCATAGTAGGGGAGACTCCATAGTATCTAGTCTCCATAGTGCCACACCTGCTTTGTAGCACTTCACTCTCAGGGAATTTTGGTATAGCTGTTGAGGACAGAAATTATCTGCTGTTCACAGTCATCTCTACCTCCCAAATTTGAATACCTTTAAGCGATTCCATTTCTTTTCTTTGTATTTGGCATTTCTCTGAATCCACAGCATCTTGGTGTGAGAATTTTTAGTGTGATAAGAAAATCTCTTCAATTTTTTTCAGCTCTTTGATTTATGTTTTTACCCTCTTCAGAGAATGAATCTATAAGCCTATGCCATTCAGTATGGTTGCCACTAGCTCCATGTGGCTATGTAAATTTAAATTAATCAGTTAGTGAAAAATTTAGTTCTCAGTGAAAAATCTCAGAAGAAGGAAGGTGTTCCAGGTGACTCAGCATATTGATGGCTTTCTTTGAGACCAGCTCCCTTCTTTTTGGTGTAATTGTTCAGCTCATTCTAATCAACCACAGTAGAGGAGGGAGTTGGGGGATGGGATTGTGTCCCCCATAGAATCCAAAGCAGAGTTTCTCCTGAAGCAGGGAGAGGTGAGTACGCTGTGTTAGAAGGAGGAGGCAGACAGTCGTGGGCATTTCTAATATTCTCATGTCCTCATTTGGTTTTCAGGACAATCCTAGAACGTATCAGATCAGATCAGATCAGTTGCTCAGTCATGTCCGACTCTTCGCGACCCCATGAACCGCAGCACGCCAGGCCTCCCTGTCCATCACCAGCTCCCGGAGGTCATCCAGACTCACACCCATCAAGTCAGTGATGCCATCCAGCCATCTCATCCTCTGTCGTCCCCTTCTCCTCCTGCCCTCAATCCCTCCCAGCATCAGAGTCTTCTCCAATGAGTCAACTCTTCGCATGAGGTGGCCAAAATACTGGAGTTTCAGCTTTAGCATCATTCCTTCCAAAGAAATTCCAGGATTGATCTCCTTCAGAATGGACTGGTTGGATCTTCTTGCAGTCCAAGGGACTCTCAAGAGTCTTCTCCAACACCACAGTTCAAAAGCATCAATTCTTCTGCACTCAGCCTTCTTCACAGTCCAGCTCTCACATCCATACATGACCACAGGAAAGACCATAGCCTTGACTAGGCGAACCTTTGTTGGTAAAGTAATGTCTCTGCTTTTGAATATGCTATCTAGGTTGGTCATAACTTTCCTTCCAAGGAGTAAGCGTCTTTTAATTTCCTGGCTGCAGTCACCATCTGCAGTGATTTTGGAGCCCAGAAAAACAAAGTCTGACACTGTTTCCACTGTTTCTCCATCTATTTCCCATGTAGTGATGGGACCAGATGCCATGATCTTCGTTTTCTGAATGTTGAGCTTTAAGCCAACCTTTTCACTTTCCACTTTCACTTTCATCAAGAGGCTTTTTAACCCCTCTTCACTTTCTGCCATAAGAGTGGTGTCATCTGCATATCTGAGGTTATTGATATTTCTCCCAGCAATCTTGATTCCAACTTGTGTTTCTTCTAGTCCAGCATTTCTCATGATGTACTCTGCATATAAGTTAAATAAACATGGTGACAATATGCAGCCTTGACGTACTCCTTTTCCTATTTGGAACCAGTCTGTTCTTCCATGTCCAGTTCTAACTGTTGCTTCCTGACCTGCATACAGATTTCTTAAGAGGCAGATCAGGTGGTCTGGTATTCCCATCTCTTTCAGAATTTTCCGCTAGAACATAAAGCCATTATTATCTCTGTTTAAGACTCCATTTAATCACACTAGGACCTCAGCCTTGTCTAACTTAATGAAACTAAGCCATGCCCATGGGGCCACACAAGACAGGTGGGTCATGGTGGAGAGGTCTGACAGAATGTGGTCCACTGGAGAAGGGAATGGAAAACCACTTCAGTATTCTTGCCTTGAGAACCCCATGAACAGTATAAAAAGGCAAGATGATAGGATACTGAAAGAGGAACTCTCCAGGTCAGTAGGTGCCCAATATGCTACTGGAGATCAGTGGAGAAATAACTCCAGAAAGAATGAAGGGATGGAGCCAAAGCAAAAACAATACCCAGCTGTGGATGTGACTGGTGATAGAAGCAAGGTCCGATGCTGTAAAGAGCAATATTGCATAGGAACCTGGAATGTCAGGTCCATGAATCAAGGCAAATTGGAAGTGGTCAAACAGGAGATGGCAAGAGTGAAAGTTGACATTCTAGGAATCAGCAAACTAAAATGGACTGGAATAGGTGAATTTGACTCAGATGATATCTACTACTGTGGGCAGGAATCCCTCAGAAGAAATGGAGTAGCCATCGTGGTCAACAAGAGAGTCCGAATTGCAGTACTTGCCTGCAATCTCAAAAACGACAGAATGATCTCTGTTCGTTTCCAAGGAAAACCATTCAATATCACAGTAATCCAAGTCTATGCCCCAACCAGTAATGCTGAAGAAGCTGAAGTTGAACGGTTCTATGAAGACCTATAAGACCTTTTAGAACTAACACCCAAAAAAGATGTCCTTTTCATTATAGGGGACTGGAATGCAAAAGTAGGAAGTCAAGAAACACCTGGAAAATAGGCAAATTTGGCCTTGGAATAAGGAATGAAGCAGGGCAAAGACTAATAGAGTTTTGCCAAGAAAATGCACTGGTCATAGCAAACACCCTCTTCCAACAACACAAGAGAAGACTGTACACATGGACATCACCAGATGGTCAACACTGAAATCAGATTGATTATATTCTTTGCAGCCAAAAATGGAGAAGCTCCAAAGATGGAGATTATACAAAGATTGTATAATCAAGAAACACAAGACCAGGAGCTGACTGTGGCTCAGATCATAAACTCCTTATAGCCAAATTCAGACTGAAATTGAAGAAAGTAGGGAAAACCACTAGACCATTCAGGTATGATCTAAATCAAATCTCTTATGATTATACAGTGGAAGTGAGAAATAGATTTAAGGGCCTAGATCTGATAGAGTGCCTGATGAACTACGGATTGAGGTTTGTGACATTGTACAGGAAGGAGACAGGGAACAAGACCATCCCCATGGAAAAGAAATGCAAAAAAGCAAAATGGCTGTCTGGGGAGGCCTTACAAATAGCTGTGAAAAAAAGAGAAGCGAAAAGCAAAGGAGAAAAGGAAAGATATAAGCACAATTGCACTCATCTCACATGCTAGTAAAGTAATGCTCAAAATTCTCCAAGCCAGGCTTCAGCAATACGTGAACCATGAACTTCCTGAAGTTCAAGCTGGTTTTAGAAAAGCCAGAGGAACCAGAGATCAAAATGCCAACATCTGCTGGATCATGGAAAAAGCAAGAGAGTTCCAGAAAAGCATCTATTTCTGCTTTATTGACTATGTCAAAGCCTTTGACTGTGTGGATCACAATAAACTGTGGAAAATTCTGAAAGAGATGGGAATACCAGACCACCTGACCTGCCTCTTGAGAAACCTATATGCAGGTCAGGAAGCAACAGTTAGAACTGGACATGGAACAACAGACTGGTTCCAAATAGGAAAAGGAGTACAGCAAGGCTGTATGTTGTCACCCTGCTTATTTAACTTCTATGCAGAGTACATCAAGAGAAATGCTGGATTGGAAGAAGCACAAGCTGGAATCAAGATTGCTGGGAGAAATATCAATAACCTCAGATATGCAGATGACACCATCCTTATGGCAGAAAGTGAAGAGGAACTAAAAAGCCTCTTGATGAAAGTGAAAGTGGAGAGTGAAAAAGTTGGCTTAAAGCTCAACATTCAAAAAACGAAGATCATGGCATCCAATCCCATCACTTCATGGGAAATAGATGTGGAAACAGTGGCCTAAACTATTATCTCTCACATGAGTAAGATAAATATTATCAGATAAAGTATGATGCTTCAGTAGATCAGAGAAGGAGCAGGACCCCTCAGCCCCTCCAACTTTTCCATCAAGGAATTAGAAAGAGGGACTAGACACTGATAAAGGGCAGATTAGACATTTAATTTCATTAAACACACTGGTCTGGATAAATTAGAGCTGAGGAGAATAGGAACATGCTAATGAGATCAATTATCCACAGGCAGTGATCTCCTGGGAACTAAAAAACTAGGAGAGGAGCCAAAGAGCCAGGAGACTGTGATCCCTGTGATCCTAAATTTTAAAATGCTGAAGGTGAACTCATAAACTTGACAACAGGTGCAGACAAGGGTCTAGAAGCCCTAGACATCCACGGTCCCAAGATAGCTGGGGTGGGGGCCATGTAATGTTGCACCAACAAAGGAGATGCAGCCGGGGGGTTCTCAGTGACTGTAGACTCCAGCATGAGTCACCACTGGGATACAGCAGCCACGAGCTCATGTCACAGTCAGCCGTGTTCACAGAACTATAGTGATTCCATAAGGGAGCACGATGATCCACACGGACTTAGTGACATCTGAAGCATTGAGTCATCCTCTATTGATCCTGCTATTGTATAGAGAAGAATGACATTTATGCCGGGCAACAGGGTCTGTGCTTTGATTTTGGTTTTTTATCATGATGAGATAAACATCACTAGGCCCTAGAGAGAGTGGCTGTTCGCTTTGTTCTTAATCAAGCACTGTATCAAGGAACATTCTGTTTTTGTCCCTGCTGCTGCTCCCCTCCATCTGAAGGTAGGAGTCCTCAGCTGTATGGATTCTCCTGGGCCCCAGAGCCAGTGTGGCTTGTTGGTGATGAGCATCTGTGACAGAGGAAGGATGCTTGTGAGCTTATAAACAAGCCTCTGGGAGCTTAGCCAGTCGACTGCATCAATCAGGGAGTGTGCCACCCTTCCCGCACCCCTTTTTTGACTCAATATAAGGCAGATTTTCTAACTATCAGGGCTGTTTAAAAACTGAACTGGCTGCCTTGGTGGGGAGTGAGTGCCTCATCAACTGGAAATGTTCAAGAGCAAAGTGTGAGTGACTCTCTGGATACAGATGTGGATCAAGAAGAGGCTGGGCAGGGAGAATGCCAGGACCTCTTCCAAATCACACCAGGGTCTTTCATTTAGACCACCCTGTTTTTCCTGAAGATAAAACTTTCCGAGTAGTTTGATTCTCTTTACTTGGAGTTAGCAGCCCCCTTTGAACGACAGTGTTAGGCCTCCGAATCCATTTTAAAGTAAGTCTTTGCAGATGTTCTTTTATCTCTCTCCATTGCTACCAGTGTTGCCCCCCCAGTCCCTCTGCTGTGACCACCTAAATTCATAAGGAGGGAGAGACCCCTTTTGGGTTTTCTAGCTTTCTGAGTCCACTGGAAGGACACCTGCTGGCCTCCTCTCTAATCCCTGTACCTTTTTCAGCAAAGGAGAGGAAAAACCAGTATACAAGGAGTATGAACAGATTGCCATGGGAGCTCACCTGTAAGCATTCTCTCTTCCTCACCTGCTTCCTAGCTGGCTCAGTCCAAATGCATTTGAAGCAAGAGCACGAATTACTCTAATTTAGGGCAATTATAGGATTTACAAATTAAACATATTCCCAGTTGTTTCCCTAGCAACCATCTCTGAATCACATGATGAGATGAAACTATTGTTCAACTTAATAGATTCCACTATTAAGAGAAGTCCAACTATAATTCACAGCAAGCACTCACCTGGTGTGGGCAGAAAGTACACTGGATAACAGGGCAGGAGACCTTCATGCAGGTTCCACTTCACAGGGCTCGGATCCAGAACAGGGTCACACCCTGAGACTCTGGTGACAGTTTCACAGCAATGCAAAGGGGTCTGAGCAGGGCCGAGAGAAGGAAGACTCCGGTGCTCCTGAGTGAGTGAAAACAATAAGCACAGAACAATTTCATGAAGGATGCTGAGACATAGTGAGGTCCTATTCAGGATAGGCTCACCCAGCTCTGCAGGGCTAAGGCAGTGCTTCAGGTGGCAGGGCCAAGCCAGGGACTGAGCACACGTCCTCATGCTGCCAGCCTCAGTGGGGTCTGGGAGGGCAAGCTGACAAGAGGACTTTCAGTTCTAGAGTTTTTTTTTACCTGGACAATAGAGTCTTGAGCCATATTGTTTTGAGGCTCCTTCCAGCTCTTTTGGCTAGGAGGACTTACCTGGTTATGGAACAATTTAAAAATAGTCATATTTATAGTCAATCAGCTGGTAAAGAATCCACCTGCAATGCAGGAGATCCCAGCTCAGTTCCTGAGTGGGGAAATTCCCCTAGAAAAGGGATAGGCTACCCAATCCAGAATTCTTGAGCTTCTCTGGTGGCTCAGACAGTAAAGAACCCACCTGAAATGTGGGAGACCTGGGTTCCATCCCTGGGTTGGGAAGATCTCCTGGAGAAGGAAACAGCTACCCACTCTTGTATTCTTGCTTGGAGAATCCCCATGGACAGAGGAGCCTGATGGGCTACCATCCATAGAGTCTCAAAGAGCTGGACACGACTGAGGGAATAAGCACAGCACAGAGATGAAAAGAGCAACTTTATTGGTAGTCATGTTGAAGCACTTCAGCTGGACCTCAATCAAGTGACTTCAAAATGGCACGACCCTGACCAAGTCTGGACCTGCACGTGGGTAGAAATGGGAATATAGCTCAGACACACAAGAGTGGGCAACTTACCTTGAACCAGTGAATTCTGGAGAAGGACACATCCCCCTCGACTGTGGACTGGGATCCAACTGTTCTTCCTTCCTACAGGAAAGCAGAAGTTAAAAAAAAGTCTGCATCTAATACGCAGCCAGCCTAACAGAGAGTCCAGCCTCACCAAAAGAGAAGTCCTCCCCCAGCCCCCCACCCCGGGAAGAAGTGAAGGAGGGGGAGGAAGATGGGTGCAAGCTAACTCCTGTCGACTAAAAAAGATGCACAACATGAGGGTTGCAAGGTAAATTTTACTGGGGCAAAATGAGGACTGCAGCCCAGGAGACAACACCTCAGGTGGCTCTGAGAGACTGCGCCAAGAGTAGGGGAAGGTATATAAGATTTTGGTGAAGGGGGAGTTCAGTGCAATCAAGCACTTGCTTCACAGGTTTTCTACTAGTCTCATGGAGCTGATGTCACCATGAAGGGATTTAGTGCTTTTCTAGATATGAAGTGGAGAAGGCAATGGCACCCCACTCCAGTACTCTTGCCTGGAAAATCCCATAGACAGAGGAGCCTGGTAGGCTACAGTTCATGGGGTCGCGAAGAGTCGGACATGACTGAGAGACTTTACTTCACTTTAGATATGGGATGTAAGGATTGGGATTATGAAATCAGTTCCTGAAAATATCTATCTAAAGACCTGTTCCACCAGATTCCCTGGAGCACAGAGTGCTTCACTCCACCCTGAACTCCCTCAGGGGGTGTTGAAGGTCAACAGCTCCAGGAGCACAGGGTTCAGTCTCTGCAGCGGCATATGGCAAATGCCCTTGTTGTTGTTCTGCTGCTGCTGCTGCTGCTAAGTCGCTTCAGTTGTGTCTGACTCTTCGCAGTGCCATGGACTGCAGCCTACCAGGCTCCTCCACCCATGGGATTTTCCAGGCAAGAGTACTGAAGTGGGATGCCATTGCCTTCTCCTTGTTGTTGTTCAGTTACCAGCAAATGCTCTTGGCAAGTGCCAGTCTGAAGTTGACACTTCCAGTACCCCAAAGAGGGCAGAGATTCCTGTTTTGTGGAGTGGCAAGAATGCAGGAGGGGAGAAAAGTGTTCCCTAACACAGGGCAGGGGGTGTTGAATGACATATTAGAGGCACTAGCTGGCTCATGGTCGATGCCCCTCATCTCGTCTTGCTTCTCAGACAATAGCCGTCTGGCCACCCACAACGCTGTGTGTGTGCAGAAAGCCTGCAACTCTCAGCAGCTGCCACCCACACATATACGGGTCACAGTACCTTTGAAAATTAAAATCTGCAATTAGACAAGCCTTTTCTGTCCCAAGACAGGTTTGAGTAGAGTGGAGCTATTGAGTTATTGAATTTTTAAGGGTATAATTTGTTTTTTTTTTTTTCCAATATTTCTTATTATGACTGAACTGTATAGACTTTTATAATGTTCCTTGTAAAAGGAGAATGTGTTTATAAGCATGCATCTTGCAAAGTCCTTTGCTGCCAGTCTTTCTGAACTATCACCAGTGGGAGATTCATCTTATCTTTCTATATTTCTTGTTCAGTTTTTCAGAGTTTCTTATTCAGTAATCAGCACTCTAGCAATAGCAAACCCTGATGGGTATTACAATCTGGACAGTGAACAGATATTTGTCTAAGAGTCAGAGAGGGAAGAGGACACGCTCAAAAACTCACTACAGTGAGTGACTGAGTTGGGTTCAATGCCACATCCAAGCTGCCTTGTGCTGCTTTTCATAGGCATAGAGTGACAGTGACTGGGCTTTCAAATCCTTTCTTTCCAAGATCCATGCCCATCTCCCCCACCCAACCCCCCATTCCCCTCCACTAGATAATTGGGTTCGTGGAGGAGAAAGACACCAAAATAACATCTTTCTGGGGTAGAATAACACATGGCCTCCTGTTTTTGGACAGTAAAGGAAAAATCTCTCTCTTTTGGTAGATTGCTGATACCTGATCATATTTATTGGCTTCTGACTCTGTGCCAGACATGGTGCTGGACACTTTATGTTGTTTCATTTAGTCTTCACAGCAATCCCATGAGCAATGATTATCATCCTCATGGTAGAGATGAGGGAAGAAGAGGCTTGGAGGCTCTTTAGCTTTCTGTGCAGTCTCACCAGAAAGTAGTGGAACTTTTCCAGCTCAGACAATTTCATTTTAAATCCTTCCCAAAGCCTTTGTCCTCTACCTAGCCATTCCTCCTCCTACCCAAAGTTAGAGATGTATTTAAAGGAAATCCATTTTGAATTTGCATGTTCCTTGAGTGTTTGAGTTTATGAATCACTTTCACTTGATTTCCTTCATTCTTTGCTTTCTGTACTTACAGAGAAACAGGTGTTTGGAAAGTAAGAAGACCGTTGGAAGAAGGCAGGATATTGGAACCTGGAGACATGCTGGGTGCAGAGACTGTAGGCCCATCCTTTGCATCTCCTCCCTAGGCCAGCTCTAGCCATGGAGTGTTGGTAAGAGCAGCAGACAGGAGCCAGTGACTTGGCTTAGCTATGCAAATGTGGCCAATAGATTTCCACCCTCTGGTTACAGTCTCCTGCACTGTAGTACCCTGGTGAGCTTCCGTCTATGGGGTCACACAGAGTCGGGCACGACCGAAGTGACGTAGCAGCAGCAGCAGCACTGTAGTACAAGCAGCTTGGAGTTAATGAATACTGAATTTCCCCTGAGCCTCTAGAACCTAGCTAATTCAATCCCACACCACTGAGAGACACTGCTAGGAAAAGCAGTGTTTTTTCTTAACAACTGTTTCAGCCTGTCATTTGGCAAATGCTCATATAATATATACAGCTAGCTGTATACTGTTTTAGGCACCTTATAAACATCAACTTTTCTAATTCTCCCAATACCATGTGGTAGATATTCTAGAATATTATTGTTATTATCCCATTTATAGGCAAGAGGGCTGAAGCACACGGTGATTTACTCAAGGTCCCAAAGCTGGTAACACTGGAGTCAAGGTGAATCTGAGAAGTCCAGCTCCAGAGCCCACGTTCTTACTTTGTTTTTATCTCATGGACAGTGGAATTGACTGTGTAACTGATCAAGTGTCTCTCTTTAAATTAACAACCCAGCTTCCATGCTACCTCTCACATGTAGAAAGTGTGCAGACCTTGGAAATGTGTGCTTTAGGTATTAGCTTCACCCCAAGCTTCATTCTGCCTGCTTGTTTTCACCTCACTCTTGACCACGCCAGATTTTTTTCCCTCTGTTTATGAGCATACCTTTTTTGTTGTTGTTCAGTCACAAAGTCACGTCTGACTCTCTGTGATCCCATGAACTGCAGCATACCAGGCCTCCCTGTCCTTCATTATCTCCCTGAGTTTGCTCAAACTCATGTCCATTGAGTCAGTGATGCCATTCAACTACCTCATCCTCTGTCACCCCCTTCTTCTTTTGCCCTCAGTCTTTCCCAGCATCAGGGTCTTTTCCAGTAAGTTGGCTCTTCACATCAGGTGATCACACCACTCGCCAAAACATCCTTTTGGGAAGATGGTAAGTAATTTTAAGAATAATAATAAAAATAAATATACAAGTGATTCAAGTATAAAATAAATATAAAGGTAGTGTAAGTTTGGAATCCTAAGAGGCTAACTATATCCTTCAGGGTCTGTGTGTTGCTTCTGCTGAGTTTGGGAGAGACAGTGGGGTAAGGGGCAGCTGTACCTCAGAGGAACAGAGTGCAGGTTCTCGGAAAGGATGTGTGCTTCCTGCTGGAGGCGGGGGCTATTGGAAATGTTGTTGGATGTGGGGGGATTGATTACCGCAATAATTGGGGGGATGCTATTGAGATAAACTGGGCAAAGGGTGACAGTCCCACACAAATTACAAATGTCCCATTAGAAATATATGGATATAAAAATCTCAGTGGTTACAAGAGCCTAGCACCCAATTCTATTTCACATACATTGAAAAGAAAGTTTTACAGGGTTTTGACATATACTGACTTTTCCTGGAATGCAACTCCCATATAAATTAAGAGAAGACTGCACATTATTTGTTTCAGAACTTTACCAAGAATTGTCCCCCACTTTGGAATATTCTGAGCTTCTCTGGTAGTTCAGACAGTAAAGAATCTGCAATGCAGACAGTAAAGACTCTACAATACAGGAGACCTGGGTTTGATCCCCAGAGGGGAAAGATCCCCTGGAGAAGGGAATGGTTACCCATTGCAGTATTCTTGTATAGAGTATTTTATGGACAGAGGAGCCTGGCAGGCTACAGTCTATAGGGCCATAAAGAGTTGGACATGACTGAGCGACTAACACTTTCACTTTTTAGACTATTCCATTATGAACAACAGTACTTCTGGTATCTGAGTTAGCAATGTAATACACCTGTATCAGTTTGCATTTGCAGCTGTTGTATTCATACTGATGCTACTTACACACACACACAAGTATGCTCATTTAGTCTTAATCTCAAAATGTTAAATATACATAATAGTAATCATTATTTGAGTGTTGTCATCTCACACATACAGATTTGCTCATTATAACTAGGACCTAGCATCTGCAAACTTTATTGTGTTTCTAGTGTAGCCATGCCTGAACATCTCTAGGTAAAAATACATATGCTTTTATTATAAATTACTTTTCATTTGTTGATTTTCTATTCAAGAGGATATTGTATTATTTTCTAAAACTTTAGACTATTTGTGAATTTCTTTCAAGATAGCGAAGGGGGAGTTAACAAATGTATATTTAAGATAATGGTGTTATGTCTGATCAGATCAGATTAGATCAGTCGCTCAGTCATGTCCGACTCTTTGCAACCCCATGAATCACAGCACGCCAGGCCTCCCTGTCCATCACCAACTCCCGGAGTTCACTGAGGCTCACATCCATCGAGTCAGTGATGCCATCCAGCCATCTCATCCTCTGTCATCCCCTTCTCCTCCTGCCCCCAATCCCTCCCAGCATCAGAGTCTTCTCCAATGAGTCAACTCTTCACATGAGGTGGCCAAAATACTGGAGTTTCAGCTTTAGCATCATTCCCTCCAAAGAAATCCCAGGGCTGATCTCCTTCAGAATGGACTGGTTGGATCTCCTTGCAGTCCAAGGGACTCTCAAGAGTCTTCTCCAACACCACGGTTCAAAAGCATCAATTCTTTGGCACTCAGCCTTCTTCTCAGTCCAGCTCTCACATCCATACATGACCACAGGAGGTTTGACATATCCTATGTCTTTTGAGATCTTAGCCTCAAAGACAGGCTCCCTGCATGTACAAGGGTCTCCTTCAACTGTGTGCTTCCCAGCTTAACATGACAGTAAGTAGCAATCTCAAAAATGACAGAATGATCTCATTTGTTCCCAAGGCAAACCATTCAATATCATAGTAATCCAAGTCTATGCCCTGACCAGTAATGCTGAAGAAGTTGAAGATGAATGGTTCTATGAATACCTACAAGACCTAGAACTAACACCCAAAAAAGATGTTCTTTTCATTATAGGGGACTGGAATGCAAAGTAGGGAGTCAAGAAACTCCTGGAGTAACAGGCAAATTTGGCCTTGGAGTACAGAATGAAGCAGGGCAAAGGCTAATAGAATTTTGCCAAGAGAAAGCACTGGTCATGGCAAACACCCTCTTCCAACAACACAAGAGAAGACTCTACACATGGAAATCACCAGATGGTCAACACCAAACTCAGACTGATTATATTCTTTGCAGCCAAAGATGGAGAAGCTCTATACAGTCAGCAAAAACAAGACTGGGAGCTGACTGCAGCTCAGATCATGAACTCCTTATTGCAGAATTCAGACTTAAATTCAAAAAAGTGTGGAAAACTACTAGACCATTCAAGTATGACCTAAGTCAAATCCCTTACAATTATACAGTGGAAGTGACAAATAGGTTCATGGGATTAGATCTGATAGAGTTCCTGAAGAACTATGGATGGAGGTTTATGACATTGTACAGGAGGCAGGGATCAAGACCCATCCCCAAGAAAAAGAAATGGAAAAAGGCAAAATGGTTGTCTGAGGAAGCCTTACAAATAGCTATGAAAAGAAGAGAATAGAAAGGCAAAGGAGAAAAGGAAAGATATACCCATTTGAACACAGAGTTCCAAAGAGTAGCACGGAGAGATAAGAAAGCCTTCCTCAGCGATCAGTGTGAAGAAACGGAGGAAAATAATAGAAGGGGAAAGACTAGAGATCTTTTCAAGAAAATTAAGAGATACCAAGGGAACATTTCATGCAAAGATGGGCACAATGAAGGAAAGAAATGGTATGGACCTAACAGAAGCAAAAGAGATTAAGAAGAGGTGGCAAGAATACACAGAAGAACTATACTAAAAAGATCTTCATGACCCAGATAACCATGATGATGTGATCCCTCATCTAGAGCAAGACATCCTGAATTGCAAAGTCAAATGGGCCTTAGGAAGCATCATTATGAACAAAGCTAGTGGAGGTGATGGAATTCCAGCTGAGCTATTCCAAATCCTAAAAGATGATGCTGTGAAAGTGCTGCACTCAATATGCCAGCAAATGTGGAAAACTCAGCAGTGGCCACAGGACTGGAAAAGGTCAGTTTTCATTCCAATCCCAAAGAAAGGCAATGCCAAAGAATGCTCAAACTACTACATAATTGCACTCATCTCACACACTAGCAAAGTAATGCTTAAAATTCTCCAAGCCAGGCTTCAACAGTACATGAACTGTGAACTTCAGCTGGATTTAGAAAAGGCAGAGGAACCAGAGATAAAATTGCCAACATTTTTTGGGTCATAGAAAAAGCAAGAGAGTTCCAGAAAAACATTTGCTTTATTGACTATGCCAAAACCTTTGACTGTGTGGATCACAGCAAACTGTGGAAGATTCTTCAAGAGATGGGAATACCAGACCACCTGATCTCCCTCTGGAGAAATCTGTATTCAGGTCAAGAAGCAACATTTAGAACTGGACATGGAACAACAGACTGGTTCCAAATAGGGAAAGGAGTACATCAAGGCTGAATATTGTCACCCTGCTTATTTAACTTATATTCAGATTATGTCATGTGAAATACTGGGCTGGACAAAGCACAAGCTGGAATCAAGGTTGCCGGGAAAAATATCAATAACCTCAGATATGCAGATGACACCACCCTTATGGCAGAAAGTGAAGAAGAACTAAAGAGCTTCTTGATGAAAGTGAAAGAGGAGAGTGAAAAAGTTGGCTTAAAACTCAACATTCAGAAAACTAAGATCATGGCATCTGGTCCCATCACTTCATGGCAAAAAGATGGGAAAATAGTGTAAACAGTGAAAGACTTTATTTTCTTGGGCTCCAAAATCACTGTAAATTGTGACTCTAGCCATGAAATGCAAAGATGCTTGCTCCTTGAAAGAAATCTATGACCACCCTAGACAGCATATTAAAAAGCAGAGACATTACTTTGCCAACAGAGGTCCATCTAGTCAAAGCTATTGTTTTTCCAGTAGTCATGTATGGATGTGAGAGTTGGACTATAAAGAAATCTGGGCAGTGAAGAATTGATGCTTTTGAACTGTAGTGTTGGAGAAGACTCTTGAGAGTCCCTTGGACTGCAAGGAGATCCAACCAGTAAATCCTAAAGGAAATCAGTCCTGAGTGTTTGTTGCAAGGACTGATGCTGAAGCTGAAACTCCAATACTTTGGCCACCTGATATAAAGAACTGATTCCTTGGAAAAGACCCTGACACTGGGACGAATTGAAGGCAGGAGGAGAAGGGGACGACTGAGGATGAGATGATTGGATGGCATCACTGACTCAACGTACATGAGTCTGAGTAAGCTCTGGGAGGTGGTGATGGATAGGGAAGCCTGGCATACTGCAGTCCATGGGGTCGCAAAGAATTGGACACTACTGAGTGACTGAACTGACTGAAGTAGCATTTGGTCAATGTGTCATGTGTTTATCCTTCATTCCTCAAGTAATTTAGTGAATGCTACCAGCTAATAGACACTGCTAGGTGCTACAAAGGCAGTTTGCTTAAACTCAACTAATGCTACAAAATTAACAAGAGGAAAATATAAACAATTTGCGCCAGTCAGTTTGAAATTTTATGACATGTGGTGTTGGAGAAGACTCTTGAGAGTCCCTTGGACTGCAAGGAGATCCAACCAGTCCATTCTAAAGGAGATCAGTCCTGGGTGTTCTTTGGAAGGACTGATGCTAAAGCTGAAACTCCAATACTTTGGCCACCTCATGTGAAGAGTTGACTCATTGGAAAAGACTTTGATGCTGGGAGGGATTGGGGGCAGGAGGAGAAGGGGACTAGAGAGGATAAGATGGCTGGATGGTATCACCGACTTGACGGACGTGAGTCTGAGTGAACTCCGGGAGTTGGTGATGGACAGGGAGGCCTGGTGTGCTGCAGTTCATGGGGTTGCAAAGAGTCGGACATGACTGAGCGACTGAACTGAACTGAGAAATTCCTTAAAATCATTACTTACTGAAATTGACCCAAGAAGATATAGAATATATGAATTTTCCTATAGATATTTTTAAAAAATCTAATTCCACATGTCTTTCCCAGAAAGAACAGTTCGGCTTCACTAGTGAATTACACCAAACATGTAAGAAAGAATAATTCTAATTCCATGAAAACTATTAAAGAGAGTAAAGAGGAAAAACTTCTCAATATGTTTTATGAGATCATATAACCTTGATACCATAAACTTGATGTCAAAAATCATAGGCAAATATTACTCATGAACATAGGTGTGAGTATTCCAAAGAAAATATTAGTGAACTCAATCCAGCAATACATAAAAAGTACAATTCATCAAAATCAAGTTGCATATTTTGTAGAAATGCAAGAGTAGTTTAACATTTAAAAAAATAGGCAGTGTAATTCACTGTATTAAGAGTAAGAAAGCTATAAATCTTTTGGACATTTCAATAGATGAAATATTTAATTAAATTCAACATCTATTCATGAGAAAAAAACTTATAAACTAGAAATAGAAAGAATTTCCTTAGTTTCATAAGGGTTAGTTAAAAAAAAAAAATACCATATAGTGAAATGTTGAAAGCTTTCTCTTTGAGACTAGAGATAAGACTAGTGTGCCCAATATCACCACTTCTGTGAAGCATTTTACAGAAATCCTAGCAAGTGCAACAAGAACAGAAAATAAAAGATACAATGAATGTAGAGTAAGAAGTAAAACTATTATTATTTACAAATATTGTTATATGAAGTAAAAATCAATTTACAATTAAATTACCAGAAATAATAAGTGAGTTTAGCATAGTTTGTGAATACAAAATCAAGACACAAAATCAATTACAGCAGTAAAAATTAGAAAATAAAAATTTTAAACACATACCATTACAGTAGCAACAAAAGCACCAAATACCTATGAATAAATCTTACAGAATACATGTAAGAATTCTGCTCAGACAATAATACATTATTGAGAGAAGTTAATGAGGACCTAGATAAGTAGAGAAACAGCCAATGTTTATACATTGAAAAACCCTATAAGACATTGACTCCATGACTTACAATCCTGATCAAAGTTACAGTAGTATTTTTTAATAAACTCATGAGCTGCTCCTGAAATATATATGGAAATAAAAAGGGCTACTATGAAAGAATAAGGCCAAAGAAGTTGCACTCTAGATGTCATTACTAAGACAGTGTGATATGGGTGTAAATGTAGACCAATAGACTGAGTCCTGAAATAGATCCACACATACTTGGACGTGTGATCTTACAAGTCTACACTAAAAAAGCAATGGGGAGAGGATAGTTCAATCAGTGTTGTTGTCTTTTGGATAACTGTGTGGGAAAAAGAAAAGAAACTTTATTATTATGTCACAACATACATAAAAATCAATTTTCAATTGATGGTAGCTCTAAATGTGAAATTTCTATAAGATAAAATTTAAAAAATCTTCATGAAGTGAAGGTAGAGGAAAAGTACTTATTAAATGAAATATACTCATCAACAACAAAGAGAGTATTGATAAATTGGACTACATTAAAATTAAGAACTGTTGTTTATTAAATGACATCACTAAAAGAGTGAAAAAGTAAGCCACAGAGTAGAAAAAACATGTGACATATTTTACAAAGGACTTTTGTTCAGAATAAGAGATGGGAATACCAGACCACCTGATCTGCCTCTTGAGAAAGTTATGACCAACCTAGATAGCATATTCAAAAGCAGAGACATTACTTTGCCAACAAAGGTTCGCCTAGTCAAGGCTATGGTCTTTCCTGTGGTCATGTATGGATGTGAGAGCTGGACTGTGAAGAAGGCTGAGCGCCGAAGAATTGATGCTTTTGAACTGTGGTGTTGGAGAAGACTCTTGAGAGTCCCTTGGACTGCAAGAAGATCCAACCAGTCCATTCTGAAGGAGATCAATCCTGGAATTTCTTTGGAAGGAATGATGCTAAAGCTGAAACTCCAGTATTTTGGCCACCTCATGCGAAGAGTTGACTCATTGGAGAAGACTCTGATGCTGGGAGGGATTGAGGGCAGGAGGAGAAGGGGACGACAGAGGATGAGATGGCTGGATGGCATCACTGACTTGATGGGTGTGAGTCTGGATGACCTCCGGGAGCTGGTGATGGACAGGGAGGCCTGGCGTGCTGCGGTTCATGGGGTCGCAAAGAGTCGGACACGACTGAGCGACTGATCTGATCTGATCTGATTTGTTCAGAATATGTGAAAAACTTTTCCAAATCAGTAAGTAATATATATAATTCAGTATATCTTCTCTATGAAAGAAGAGATCCAAATAGCTGATATACCTATCAAAGGTGCTAGACCTTATCAGTAATCAAGGAAATACGCACTGACACAGACACCTATCCTGTGAGCAGCAGCTCTCCTCCTAGGCATGTACACAACAGAAGTGCAAGCATAGGTGTACAAAGCCATGTATGAGAATGCTTATTGCAGCATTACTTGAAACAGCCCCAAGTTGGAAGCAACCCAAAAGCCCATTCATAACAGAAATTATAGTATACTCATTCAGTGAAATCGTCTTCAGCAATTATGATGGAAAAAACCATGGAAACATACAACATGAACAAATCTCACAAACATTATTTTGAGCACAGAAATCCAATGCAAAAGAATATATATACTGCATGATTTCATTTATATAAGGTCAAAAACAAAACTATAGCTTTGGAAGTCTGTGTAGTAGTTAAATAGAGGGAAAGCAGTTTTGGAAAACAGGCTTTGGGAGGTGCTAAAAATGTCCTATTCATTATGGTGATAGATTATATAAAGTTGTATGCTTGTGATTTGTACATTTTTTTTAGTGAGGTATATTTCAACTTAAAAAATCACCTGTGCCCTAATCAGACTGATCTTATGGAATTGTTTGTTAATACTATCAATTATAATAAAATAATAGTTATTGTGACAATTTATGCGTAACACTGATGAAACAAAAGTGGAAATTATCTCTGACTAAGAATTGTTAATAAAAGAATAAAGTTGAATTCATGAAAGAAAAGCTACATGTAGAATGTAACCTTAAGATTTTGTGGAGGAGGTTCAACAAAGATCGAACACTTTTTGGCTGTTTGCCGGACTCAAGACTTTGGGCCCTGCTGGTGGTCAAGCACACTCTGTGCTGGCCTCTGAGTCTCCAGCTGGTTCATACCCAACCTACACCTCCTCTGGTGCCCGCAAGTCTTTTCTCTTAATCTTGGACCAAATGAAGGCAGAATTCTTTGAGCACTGACTGGCTCATAGAACTGAAATGTCTCCAACAACACAGAGCTGCAAATTGCTGTGATTCATCCTGAGAGCGGACAGCCCTCAGAGAGCTTTGTTGTAAGAGAAAGGCACTTGCCAGAACCCGTCTGTGTGGCCACCGCCTCCTTCATCTACACGTGGGATGAGGAGACCTGGGTTTTAAATTTTAATCTGAGAGCACAGATTAGTACCTGGGCTGGTTTCCTTTTGAGGTTTTTGTCTTTGCTGTTGCCACTGCTATTACTGTTGTAAGAGAAGGAGGGAAGGAGAAATCTCATATTCCCTTGCCTGGATTTCAAGACCCTTTTAATCATTTCCCAAGCTACCTTTTAAACATATCTCCCACTGATCCTCTGGGTGGTGCCTGTATTAACTGAACAAAAGTCACCACCACAAAATACCGTGTGCTTCATGCTTTTAAGCATTTGTCCATACTTCACCCATTCATTTCTACTTGGATGAACCAATTCCATCTTCAAGGCTGAATTCAGTGTAACTTCTACCAGAAGAGTTTACTGACCATTTTCAGCCCCTGTGAGTACTCTTTCCTGCTTACTCCGATGACTATTTACTGACAATTTTCCACATCCTAAATCAAAATGCATAGTCTTCAGGGGATTTATCTACCATCAGTGAGTATGTGATAAGAGCCATCTGTGAGCTCTTTGAAGCTGGGAATAATAGAATTTCACATCAATAATTTCTTCCTCCTGTTAAAATACATATCATGTACCAGGCACTATATTAAATACTTCATCTACATTATTTTGTTGACTCCTCATGATAATTCTGATAGGTAGATATTATTAAATATGTGATCAAGGTTATTTTGGAGACAACAAACTGCAGAGCCAGAACTCACAACCAACTCATGACTCTTCATGTCATGCTCCCTTCTCTGTCACAGAGCTGCTCATGGACAAGAGGTGTAGGTGAGCTAAGGCAGGTGGTATGGAGAGAAGTGAGAGATGAGGCTGGGCCTGACCACAAGGTTTCACCCGTGTCAAATCAGCGCATGCTGATCTGGAACCCTGTCCAGCAGGCAATGAAAATACACTGTGTGTGAGAAGGGAGACCTCAATGAACCTTCTGGAAATACAGATCGGTAGGTCCTACACCACCTTCAGAGTTAGCACAGTGACTGCAGGCATAGATTCGAGAGCCAGACTGCGTGGATTTGAATCCTGGCTACCTCACTTATCAGACATAATGCTTTAGGTAAGTTACTCACCTTCTCTGAAGTCATTTGTTCACTCTGTGCCTGCTTTTTTAATCTGCAAGATGGAGATGGTAGGATTTACCTCATATGCTGTTGTGAAACAAGTTAACACGTGGGAAGACTTCTGCAGGGCACCAAGGACACAGTAGGTCCATGGGAGAGTGGGCTCTTCACTTCCTTCTCTGTTTGGGCCTCAATGTTCCATCTGTAAATGAGAGTGTGACCAGCTCTTCCATAGTGTAGACACTATAACATACATTTCAGCTCTCCTCTTAGATTTTCTAGGAAAGTCAAGACTCTGCTTCTAATTTGCTAGATCAGCTAATGACAAACTGACATTTAAATGACAAACCATTTAAATGGAGAAGCACTTATATGACCTTGAAGTTTTTGTCTCCAGGCCTCAGTGTCTCCACCGTCCTTTCTGCTTCACTCTTCTAGGACCCCATACAGAACAGTGCACACCTCTGAGATGAAAAGCATTTCTGGAGCCCCCAGACCCAGAGTGGTAGGAGGAGGAGTGTATGGAGTGTTAGAAGTGGGACTGTTTTCCTCTCTCAGGCCCTGGACCCCAGCTCCAGAACTGTGGCCTCCCAACTCATGGTCAAGTTGTCCTTGAAGGTAAGGTCCAGGTGAGGCATTTTTGAGGTTAGCTCTGTGAAGGGGGAGTGGGTGGGAAGCTAAGAGACTACATCCACAGGCATGTGGGCCACAGTGAGTGCTTCTCAGGTGCCCTCTAGGCCCTCCTTCCCTAGGAGGGCCTAGAGGCCCTCCTTCCCCATCCCATTCTTGGACAAAGACAACTGGCATTTTCAACATCTGATATGAAGAACTGTATGGATGTAGCTTAGGCCTTACTCCAACCTAGTTACTCCACTTTAACCCTTAGATCAGGGGCTCAGAAGACACTGATGCATGCAGGCTTCCCATGCAGGTTTACCCCAATCCCTTTGACAGTGATTCAGGTGACAGTTTTGTCAAATATTTTGCCCCAACAAAACAGGACTCACCAGTCTGCTTGTCTTCAATATCTCTTTCTTCACACAGCCAATGTCACATGCTTTAATTTTCTGTTATGGGAGCACCAACCTCAAAGTACCAATTTCCAGTATGGATAGGGTAGCCTGAGCTGTGATTGCAGACAGGCCCAAGCACATAATGGCTTAACAGGGAAACAGTGTACTTCTCCCTTGTTTTAAGGTCTAGCAGGCTGGAAGATCCTCTGAAAGCAGGGATTCAGGAAACACAGCTCCATCTATCCTGTGGTTCTACAACCTTCAGTGCATGGCACCCAGAGTGAACTTGGGGGTTCTCTCCCTTCCAGTCCAGAAGAGAGAAACAGTGAGAAAGACCTGGAAGTGTCATCCCTGACTTTCATTCATGATGTTCTGCCTGGAACTCAGTCATGCAGTGGCAGCTAATATAATGGAGGCCAGGGAGTGCAGTCCAGCTGTGTGGACAGGAAGAAGAGGTCCTCTAGTCCCTGCTACTTGTTAGCTATGGTGTTGGTACAAATCCTATCTATTCTACCTTTAAAAATTTTCCTCTCTTCTCTATTTACAGTATCACCTTTTAAAATTTCTAACCTTTCATAAGCCTTTCAACTTCTTTTTTCTCTGTTTTATCTTCCCAATTTCCTTTAAATAGTTGCCATGTCTAATATAACTTAGACATGATCATATTACTCTCCTTACCCCAAAATATTCATATCCTCTACACCTATGCTCATAGAATAAGGTGCAAACTCTTTAGCCTGGTACAAAAGTTCTGCCCATCACGTGCACAAATACAATTCACAGAATTCCCTGTTTCGTATGCCCTGTTCTTTCCTTTTCCATATAGTGCATCTGATGGTCCTTCAGTCTTCTCTGTCTCTTAAAACCATACTCACACGTCCTACCCTCCATGAAACTGTCCTCAAGTTGCCTGGTTGAAGTTCTTTCTTCCAGTGTTCTCATGCATGCTGCATGCTCAGTCGCTTCAGTCATATCCAATTCTTTTGCGACCTTTTGTTCTGTCCATGGGATTCTCCATGCAAGAATACTAGAGTGGGTTGCTATGCCTTCCTCTAGGGGGCTTCCCAACCCAGGGATGGAACCTGCATCTCCTGCGTCTCCTGCATTGCAGGTGGATTTTTTACCCACTAAGCCACCTGGGAAGCCCAGAGTTCTCACAGCCCTTTGTTAATCTCTGCATTTGATTCTCATGTTATCGTTATGTAACAGTTTTCTCGCATTTTGTGGTCAAGGACATTATGTGTATCAGCAAAGAGCAGAACCAATTGGAAATTTACAAATATTCACATCTCCATGTTATACAGCAAAACAAAAGTAGCGTTCTTTGAGTCTTGTAAATTTAAAACTTTTATCAAATCAGTTTCTTCTTGTGGTCTTTATGAGTCAGAAGGAAGCATCACTCCCACTGTTGGTACAAGTGAAGGGAAACCTCTTCTAACTCTTTTCTAAGAAGATTTTGATTAATTGTAAAGACTTTATGTTTTAATACATGACTTAGTGACTGAACAACAATGACATGTTTTAAGGCCAGTCTCTGTAATTTCATTAATCTTAAAATGTAAAAGCAGGCTTGTAAGTATAGGATGGAAAGGGAGAAAGAGAAGAATAACTTGGTAGTGAAGAAAGCTGACAAACACCTCCACCAGGTGATCAAGGATAATATGGTGATCATACTGATGGTGTGTCCCTTGCTGTGGTATGATGAGAATGATACTGTGCCTCTGTGGTCCTCCTCCCAAAACATTACCCAGTCTGATTAGGAGAAAAACATCAGACAAGCCCCACTTGAGAGACATTCTACAAAATATCTCATCAGTAATCTTCAAAACTGTCAAGGTCATCAGAAATAGGGAAAATCTGAGAAACTTGGTCACAACCAAGAGTAAACTAAGGAGACATGATAACTAAATATAATGTGGTAAATGGAATAGGATCCTGAGATACAGAAAGGGCATTAGGAAAGAAAATGAGACCATCTTAATTAAAAAATGAACTTGAGTTAATAATCACATATCAGTATCAGTTCTTTATTGTGACTGATGTACCATGATAATGTAAGATGGTGATAATAGAGGTAACTGGCTGTGGGATATATGGGAACTGTTCACACTGTCTATGATGACTAATTGTATGTGTCAACCTGGATAGACTATGGCACCCAGTTATTTGGTCAAACATAACTCTAGATGCTTCTGTAAAGATATTTTTTTAGGTGTAATTAGCATTAAATCAGTAGACTTTGAGTAAAGCATATTACTCTTCATCATGTGGGAAGGCCTTTCCAATCAGTTGAAGTTGTTAGAAGACTGAAGTCCTCTTAGTTGAAATCGGGATGAAGTATGGTCTTGAGTTCATAGTCATGTATTAACATTGGTTCATTAATTGTGACAAATATACCATATAAATATGTTAATAACAGGGGAAACTGGCTGTGAGCTGTTTGGGAACTCTCTTTACTATCCTTGTGATAATTCTGTGAGCCTAAAATGTTATAATATTTTAAAATCTTTAAAAAAAAAAATCAGACTTGCAGAATTCAACTTGACTGGCAGAAGTATGATTTTGTTTTAAAACAGTGAAACAAGGAGCATATATCATTGTGTTCCACAATAGCATTCTGAGTCCTGCTGAATTGACACAATGGGGTAAAAACTTATTTCTCTTTATTAACTACTTGTACAAAGAAATGCTTTTGTTCAGCCAATGAGTGTTTTGCAGTTAAACAGTGTATGTGGAAAAAAATCAAAAGGGAATGCATTGTAAAACTAAACTCTTTTACTTAAAAGGGGCCTAAAATGTGTTTCTTGTTTTTAATGGGGATAATTATTTTCAGGCTTTAATAATCATTCTTCTTTCTAGGCAGCTCTTGCTGCCACTTTAATAGAACACAACAGCACAGAGAGAACTGGGAACAGGGCAAGGGAGATGTTGGACAGAAAGGTCTTTGCTCTGTCTGGCAGGTAATGCACAGAACACTGGGGAAGTTGAAATGAAGCCATTCGTTCAGATATATGTCTTGTTTGCCTACTATACACCAGAGTGTGAGGGCTTCTAAAATGAATCATTTACAGATGCTGGCCTCAGCACCTTATCACCTTATCATTGTTCAGGGTTGTAACATATACACGATTTATATAAGGATATAAAACTATATATCCTTATATAAATCACATCTGTATAATAGATATAAATTATGTGCATATATATATATATATCTCCTGTATAGCTCACTGTCTTTCCTTGCCTCCCATAGGCAGCTGTTGTAATGTGTTTAATATGTATCTTATATGCATGTATGTGTTCCTGCAAAAATGTATATTATTGTTTGGTGAGCATATATCTTTAATTACTGTAAGTAGTGAGGTGCCACATTATCTTATCCCATTTTATTACTTTTTTATAGCAGGCACTATATTTTTAACCACTATCTTTGTTATTAGTGAATACATAATCTTTAACCTGTAATTGCTACATAATATTATAAGAAGGAAGAAAAGTCCTCGTTTGCTCTGGAAGATCCTCTTCTCCCACCAACCCCCTCCTCAAGGAGCCTTCATTTGGTTGGTGCCTTCCCTTTGGTCTAGGGTATAAGTATTCGCTTATACAGACCTCATTGTCTAGGAATGTTTCCAAATAAGGATTATGGCTCATTTCATTAAGAAGACTATGCCGGCAGCTTATTCCAAGTTGTAATTAGTACAGATACTTTCTCCCTCCTGAGAAAATATAATTTCTGATTCCTTTTTTTACCCTTGACCCAGAAGACTGTGTAAACTCCATCTCTGAAACCCCCATAGGGATTTGTTTTCCAGGATGTGCTCCTGTGGGAGAGTAAAAGGTGAGGGCCTGGAGACAGGGGCTAAGATCTTGTCCTGGCTGTGTCTGATTGGCTGAGCCACTTTGAGCAGGTCCTAACATGCTTCTGTAGTTTGAATAGGTGCGGAAGTCACTCTTCCTGGGTTTGAATCCCAGTTCTGTAACTTCTGAGCTGTGTACCTTGGGCAAATTATTCACCTAGGAAAGGAGGTAATTAAACCACAGATGATTTCTAGCGGGGATTCGAATTCAACTATTGTTTCACCCATAGGTGCTTTCTTGGCTCTGTGCCCTTTTGGCATCGTTCCTCTGTCTTTTCCCCAGTAACCTCTTTTCCCTTCAAGGTTCTCTCCAGATGACATGTTCTTTAAAGCTTTTCCTCAGATTTCAGATTTAAGTAAAGAACAAAAGAGCACTAGAGAGGAAATAAATAAAGGTAAAATAAAATCTTTTATTTTTCTTATTAATTGATCCAATAGATAACTGTTCAAAGTGATAATAGTAACAATGCATTAGGTGATTATAGTATATGGATGAGTGAAATGAATGACATAAATTTGTAAGGGATGAGAGGGACTAATTGGGAATACTGTGTAATAAGGCACATGCGTTGCATCTGAAGTGTTATTTGAAAGTGGACTTAAATTTGTTATAAATGTATTTTGTAAATTGATAAACTAAGAGTGGAGAGAAAATGGAATTACATGAAATGCTTGGTTAAAAACAGAGAAGGCAGAAAAAGGGAGAAAAAATAAAGAACAAGTACAATGAATGTGAAACACCTGCAGACCTGGTAGATAGTAAACCAAATACACTGATAATCACACCAAATATGGATTGTCTAAATATATCAGTTAAAAGACAGAGGCTGTTAGAGTAGATAAAGAAGTCATTCCAACTATATACATATATTTTTTCCACAATGAATCTATTTTAAATATAAAGACACAAATAGATTAAAAGTAAAGGGATAGAGAAAGATATTCTATAGTAACACTAATCAAAGAAAGCTAAAGTAGCTATATTGAGTTCAGACAAATTAGACTGAAGAACAAGGGAAATTATTAGGGATAAAGAGGGTCATTATGTAATGATAACAGAGTCAGTTCTCTAAGAAGACATAGAAGTCCTTAATGTGTATGTACTTAATGACAGAACATCAAAACACATGAGGCAAAACTAATAGAACTGCAAAGGAGAAATAGACAAATCCATTAATATGGATTTGGAGACTTGAATACCCCTTCAGTAATTAATAGATCCAGCAGGCAGAAAATGAGTAATAACATAGTTCAATGGACACAGCACCATTAGTCAACTAGACCTAATTGACATTTATAAAATACTTCACCCAATAATAGCAGAATACACAGGAACCATGCTATGTTGATCACTGTAGCTTTAGAGTAAGTCTTGAAGTTGGGTAATTGCAGTCCTTGAACTTTGTTCTTCTTTGTATTGTGTTGGCTATTTTTTTTTTTTTTTTTTTGCTTTCCATATAAACTTGCTAATATCTACAAAATGGCTGCTTAGATTTTGATTCAGATCATATTGCATTTACAAATCAAGTGGGGAAGAATTGACAACAATATTGAGTTTTCTAATCCATGAACACAGACTGTCTCTTTTTAGATGTTTCTTCACTTTTTCATTAAACTTTTTTATGCATAGACCTTGTATATATTTGGAAAGTTTATAACTTAAGTGTTTCAAGTTTTTTTGGTGCTACTATAAATGGTTCTGTGATAATAGTTTCAAATTCCAATGTCCATTGTTGGTATGAAGGAAAGTAATTGATTTTGTACATTTACCTTGTATCTTGTAACCTTGCTGTATTCATTTACTCATTTCAGGTGGGTTTTTTTTTTTAATTTAAATTTATTTATTTTAATCGGAGGCTAATTACTTTACAATCTTGTATTGGTTTTGCCATACATCAACATGAATCTGCCACAGGTGTACATGTGTTCCCCATCCTGAGCCCCCCTCCCACCTCCCACCCCATACCATCCCTCTGGGTCATCCCAGTGGACCAGCCCCAAACATCCTGTATCCTGCATCCAACCTGGACCGGCGATTCATTTCTTATATGATATTATACATGTTTCAATGCCATTCTCCCAAATCATCCCACCCTCTCCCTCTCCCAGAGTCCAAAAGACTGTTCTGTACATCTGTGTCTCTTTTGCTGTCTCGTATACAGGGTTATTGTTACCATCTTTCTAAATTCCATATATATGCATTAGTATACTGTATTGGTATTTTTCTTTCTGGCTTACTTCACTCTGTATAATCAGCTCCAGTTTCATCCACCTCATTAGAACTGATTCAAATGTATTCTTTTTAATGGATGAGTAATATTTATTTTGTCAGTCTTTGGGATTTTGTACGTAGACAATCATGCAACCCTCAAATAAAGTTAGTTTTATTTCTTCCTTTCTAATCTTTGGGATTGGGATGAAAACTGACCTTTTCCAATCTTGTGGCCACTGCTGAGTTTTCCAAATTTGCTGGCATATTGAGTGCAGCACTTTCACAGCATCATCTTTCAGGATTTGGAATAGCTCCACAGGAATTCCATCACCTCCACTAGCTTTGTTCATAGTGATGCTTTCTAAGGCCCACTTGACTTCACATTCCAGGATGTCTGGCTCTAAGTCAGTGATCACACCATCATGATTATCTGGGTCGTGAAGCTCTTTTTTGTACAGTTCTTTGTATTCTTGCCACCTCTTCTTAATATCTTCTGCTTCTGTTAGGTCCATACCATTTCTGTCCTTTATCGAGCCCATCTTTGCATGAAATGTTCCTTTGGTATCTCTGATTTTCTTGAAGAGATCCCTAGTCTTTCCCATTCTGTTGTTTTCCTCTATTTCTTTGCATTGATCGCTGAAGAAGGCTTTCTTATCTCTTCTTGCTATTCTTTGGAACTCTGCATTCAGATGTTTATATCTTTCCTTTTCTCCTTTGATTTTCGCTTCTCTTCTTTTCACAGCTATTTGCAAGGCCTCCCCAGACAGCCATTTTGCTTTTTTGCATTTCTTTTCCATGGGGATGGTCTTGATCCCTGTCTCCTGTACAATGTCACGAACCTCATTCCATAGTTCATCAGGCACTCTATCTATCAGATCTAGGCCCTTAAATCTATTTCTCACTTCCACTGTATAATCATAAGGGATTTGATTTAGGTCATACCTGAATGGTCTAGTGGTTTTCCCTACTTTCTTCAATTTCAGTCTGAATTTGGCAATAAGGAGTTCATGGTCCGAGCCACAGTCAGCTCCTGGTCTTGTTTTTGCTGATTGTATAGAGCTTCTCCATCTTTGGCTGCAAAGAATATAATCGATCTGATTTCGGTGTTGACCATCTGGTGATGTCCATGTATAGAGTCTTCTCTTGTGTTGTTGGAAGAGGGTATTTGCTATGACCAGTGCATTTTCTTGGCAAAACTCTTGTTAGTCTTTGCCCTGCTTCATTCCGTATTCCAAGGCCAAATTTGCCTGTTACTCCAGGTGTTTCTTGACTTCCTACTTTTGCATTCCAGTCCCCTATAATGAAAAGGACATCTGTTTTGGGTGTTAGTTCTAAAAGATCTTGTAGGTCTTCATAGAACCGTTCAACTTCAGCTTCTTCAGCGTTACTGGTTGGGGCATAGACTTGGATTACTGTGACATTGAATGGTTTGCCTTGGAAACGAACAGAGATCATTCTGTCATTTTTGAGATTGCATCCAAGTACTGCATTTCGGACTCTTGTTGACCATGATGGCCACTTCATTTCTTCTGAGGGATTCCTGCCCACAGTAGTAAATATAATGGTCCTCTGAGTTAAATTCACCCATTCCAGTCCATTTTAGTTCGCTAATTCCTAGAATGTCGACATTCACTCTTGCCATCTCCTGTTTGACCACTTCCAATTTGCCTTGATTCATGGACCTGACATTCCAGGTTCCTATGCAATATTGCTCTTTACAGCATCGGACTTTGCTTCTATCACCAGACACATCTACAGCTGGGTATTCTTTCTGCTTTGGCTCCATCCCTTCATTCTTTCTGGAGTTATTTCTCCACTGATCTCCAGTAGCATATTGGGCCCCTACTGACCTGGGGAGTTTCTCTTTCAGTATCCTATCATTTTGCCTTTTCATACTGTTCATGGGGTTCTCAAGGCAAGAATACTGAAGTGGTTTGCCATTCCCTTCTCCAGCGGACCACACCCTGTCTGATCTCTCCACCATGACCCGCCCATCCTGGGTTGCCCCACGGGCATGGCTTGATTTCATTGAGTTAGACAAGGCTGTGGTCCTGGTGTGATTAGATTGACTAGCTTTCTGTGAGTATGGTTTCAGTGTATTTGCCCTCAGATGCCCTCTTGCAAGACCTACCGTCTTACTTGCGTTTCTCTTACCTTGGGCGTGGGGTATCTCTTCCCGGCTGCTCCAGCAAAGCACAGCCATCACACCTTACCTTGGATGAGGGGTCTCTCCTCACCACCGCCCTTCCTGACCTCGATCGTGGGGTAGCTCCTCTCGGCCGTGCTTAGTGCGCCAGTCCTCACCGCCGTCCTTCCTCGGTCGTTGGGTAGCTCCTCTCGGGCGTGCTCTAGCCGGCGAGGGGCTCTCAGTGCGCCGCTCACGGGTAGGCCGGGCGCTCTCAGTGTAATGCCAAAGAATGCTCAAACTACTGCACAATTGCACTCATCTCACACGCTAGTAAAGTAATGCTCAAAATTCTCCAAGCCAGGCTTCAGCAATATGTGAACCGTGAACTTCTGGATGTTCAAGCTGGATTTAGAAAAGGCAGAGGAACCAGAGATCAAATTGCCAACATCTGCTGGATCATCGAAAAAGCAAGAGAGTTCCAGAAAAACACCTATTTCTGCTTTATTGACTATGCCAAAGCCTTTGACTGTGTAGATCACAATAAACTGTGGAAAATTCTGAGAGAGATGGGAATACCAGACCACCTGATCTGCCTCTTGAGAAATCTGTATGCAGGTCAGGAAGCAACAGTTAGAACTGGTCATGGAACAACAGACTGGTTCCAAATAGGAAAAGGAGTACGTCAAGGCTGTATATTGTCACCATGTTTATTTAACTTATATGCAGAGTACATCATGAGAAATGCTGGACTGGAAGAAACACAGCTGGAATCAAGATTGCTGGGAGAAATATCAATAACCTCAGATATGCAGATGATACCACCCTTATGGCAGAAAGTGAAGAGGAACTAAAAAGCCTCTTGATGAAAGTGAAAGTGGAGAGTGAAAAGGTTGGCTTAAAGCTCAACATTCAGAAAACGAAGATCATGGCATCTGGTCCCATCACTTCATGGGAAATAGATGGAGAAACAGTGGAAACAGTGTCAGACTTTGTTTTTCTGGGCTCCAAAATCACTGCAGATGGTGACTGCAGCCATGAAATTAAAAGACGCTTACTCCTTGGAAGGAAAGTTATGACCAACCTAGATAGCATATTCAAAAGCAGAGACATCACTTTGCCAACAAAGGTTCGCCTAGTCAAGGCTATGGTCTTTCCTGTGTTCATGTATGGATGTGAGAGCTGGACTGTGAACAAGGCTGAGCACCGAAGAATTGATGCTTTTGAACTGTGGTGTTGCAGAAGACTCTTGAGAGTCCCTTGGACTGCAAGGAGATCCAACCAGTCCATTCTGAAGGAGATCCGCCCTGGGATTTCTTTGGAAGGAATGATGCTAAAGCTGAAACTCCAGTATTTTGGCCACCTCATGCGAAGAGTTGACTCATTGGAGAAGACTCTGATGCTGGGAGGGATTGGGGGCAGGAGGAGAAGGGGACGACAGAGGATGAGATGGCTGGATGGCATCACTGACTCGATGGATGTGAGTCTGAGTGACCTCCGGGAGCTGGTGATGGATAGGGAGGCCTGGCGTGCTGCAGTTCATGGGGTCGCAAAGAGTCGGACACGACTGAGCGACTGATCTGATCTGATCTGAATCTGTATACCTTCTATTTTAAAAAAGTTTTTAGCCCTATTGTTTACATAAGTAGGAATAGCTAACATTTACTGAGTGATTACTATGTCCAAGCACTGCCCCAAGCATTTGTTATTTGTTTACTCGTGAAATACTTGTTATTTAGTCACAGGAACTTCCTAGAGTAGGTACCACTATTATCCCAGTGTTACAGAGGAGGAGACTGAGGGCAGAGAAGAGGCAAATTGCTTAAAACTTTGAAACATTGTCAACATTTTTGCATTAAAATTTTCTCTCTTTTCCCTGGGAGAAGCGTAAAAATCCATGTAAACCATGGTTCCCATTTCTTGTTTCAGGAAATACAGTCATCAAATCTATCTAACCAGCTCCAACCTTTCCCTGGAGCTTTATTCCTATAATCCCACTGAGTACTTGAAATGGTCTCCTGCGTGTCCCACAGGCATCTCCAACTCACTATGCTCAAAATCATATTCACAATTTTCTTCTCCAATCTTGCTTTTCCTCTTGTGTTTCTTTTTTCTTATTATCTCTTCTTCCTTTTTATCTTTTAACCCCCACTTTATTCTTTCTGTTAGTTTAGAGATCGGATGATTGATCAATCAAGATTCTAAAGCAATTTCAAACTTTCTTCTGTATTAGAATCACCTGAGAGCCTTGTTAAAATGCAGCCTTCCCCCACAACTCCTGCCAGGTATCACCTGTAGATTCTCATTCTATAGATGTGGCTTGTGTAATTTTTCATTGAAAAATGTTGGCATGTATATCTTGTAAGCTGGGTTGAATACATTTAGCAAGCATCGCAGGTGGTGTCAATACAGGTGATCCTAGAACCACAGGTTGAAAAATATTCCAGGGCTCAGATGAAGACATCAGTCTTGGGTGGAGAAAACAAAAAATGCTGCAGGATACGTGTGGACTAGGAACTGCTGGAGTTTTATCTGGAATCCTCCTTTATGAGGTAGTAGCTGATATCTCTCTGAACAGGGAGCCATTTATGGCATCAGAGTGCTAGGAGAAAGCAGTCATAGACATGGAATAAGATCCTTGTGGGGGTAAGAGAAGAGAGTCTGAAGCAACGCTGATCAAAACCACAAAGAAGATATTTTATGGGGAAGAATGGGGAAGACAACTGCCAGTAGTTGTCTTCAGAGCTTAAAAAGGGGAAAGAGCTCAGAAAGAAATGGAAAGAAAACAGATTCACCAAGTCATGATTGTGAGGGTCCTGAATATTACCATCTGTCTCTGCTAGAGAGGCAGGCTACACAAGTCCAAAAGCTGGGAAGTCTGGACTTCCTAGCCTCTACCACATAGTTCATCTCTCGATGCGTAGTCTCCTCATTTGTAAAATGGAGACAGTATTAGTTCCACTTCATGAACTCAAAGTAGAAGTTCAAATGAATAAACATACGTAATATATTAGGCTCATAGCAAAGACTCTAATGGATGTTAGCTTATTCACATTCCATAAGCACTATTCTGCCTGAATTTAGTACAAATAAATCAATTAATCTTACTTCAAACAGCTGCTGCTACTGCTAAGTCCCTTCAGTCGTGTCCAACTCTGTGCGACCACAGAGATGGCAGCCCACCAGGCTCCCCCGTCCCTGGGATTCTCCAGGCAAGAACACTGGAGTGGGTTGCCATTTCCTTCTCCAGTGCATGAAAGTGAAAAGTAAAAGTGAAGTCTCTCAGTCATGTCCGACTCTTCGAGACCCCATGGACTGCAGCCCACCAAGCTCCTCAGTCCATGGGATTTGCCAGGCAAGAGTACAGGAGTGGGGTGCCATCGCCTTCTCCGTACAAATAGAGGTCCTTTCAACTCTTTTTTACAAATGAAGAAACATAATACACCAGGAAAACGTGATTTGTCTATGTCTGTACAAGTAGTATGTGAGTAAACAGGAACTAGAGAAAGCTCCAGCTGCATTTTGAGTGTCTACTTGTTGCCAGATATTGAGAAAGAGGCTTTTTAACATGTCAGCACTTGCCATGTATTTCCCTACTTTGCTAATATTGAGGATAGAGTTAAAAGCCACACTATAAAGGTAGTAGAACCAGGGCTGGAGAGAAGCCAGTTGGCTACAGAGCTGGGATTTCCTACAGTGACTTCTGCCTCTATTGATGGAAACTTACAGTACCCCACACCATCCTGGTTACCTCTGAGAGCTATGTGCTGGTGGTTATAGTATCTGTGAGGAAGTCAGAGGTAAATGAATCTCAGTTCTGTCCGAGAAAAGCTCACTGCTTTGTGAAGAGTATAAAACAAGTATTGATATGTACAAAACTATCATACAAGGTGGAGCTTCCCAGGTGTCACTAGTGATAAAGAATCTGCTTGCCAGTGGAGGAGACTTAACAGATGTGGATTTGATCCCTGTGTCGGGAAGATCCCCTGGTGGAGGGCATGGCAACTCACTCCTATATTCTTGCCTGGAGCATCCCATGGACAGAGGACCATGGAAGGCTACTGTCCATAGCCTTGCAAAGAGTTGGACATGATTGAAGTGACTTAGCATGCACGCACCATACAAGGTAAAAAGGTACGTGGGAACCCAGAGGGAGGGACTCTCTCCCTTTTGCCATTTGGAGGTAAACTTGGAAGGAGGGTAGGATTGGGGCATATGAAGGAGGGGTTGGGACTGGAGGATGAACTGAGTGGAGAAGCAGACACAGCAACTCCCAAGAATATCCAAGTATTAAGCCAGTGTGTGCAGACTTCTGGAAGGTAAGATTTGGGATCTGTTTGCAAGTATCTGGAGATCTGAAGCTAAATAGTTTGAACTTTAATTTTGCAGGCAACAGGGAGGCATAAGGGATCTATTGCTTTTGGCTTTATTTTAGGCAAATGCTTCTTAATATTAATGGTTTTTACTTTGAGATAATTGAAGATTCACATGCAATTGTAAGAAATAACAGAGAGAGATCCTGAGTAACTTAATCTTCCTAGATGATAACTTGTAAAATAGGAGTCAATATGACAACTAGGATACTTATATTGATGTAATCAACTGCTCTTATCAGATTTCCTTGGTTTTGCTTGCATTCATCTGTGTATGTATTTAAAGCTATAGAATTTTACCATATGGGTAGGTTTGTGAATCTACAACCACAGTAAAGATACAGGACAGTTCCATCACTATGCAAATCTCTCCTGTTGTCCTTTTACAAGCATATCCATCTTCCTTCCATGCTGCTGCTGCTAAGTCGCTTCAGTCATGTCCGACTCTGTGTGACCCCATAGACGGCAGCCTACCAGGCTCCCCCGTCCCTGGGATTCTCCAGGCAAGAACACTGGAGTGGGTTGCCATGTCCTTCTCCAATGCATGAAAGTGAAAAGTGAAAGTGAAGTCGCTCAGTCGTGTCTGACTCCTAGCAACCCCATGGACTGCAGCCTACCAGGCTCCTCCATCCATGGAATTTTCCAGGCAAGAGTACTAGAGTGGGGTGCCATTCCCTTCCATGCCTCTTCCTTAATCTCTAATCCTTATTACTAGCACAGTTTCTATAATTTTATTTAAGAATATTTCATAAATGGAATCATATAGTATACAGTCTTTGGTAATTGGCTTTTTTTCACTCATCATAATTCTCTTGAGTTTCATCCAAATTATAACCTGTATCAATAATTCTCTTTCTCTCTCTCTCTCTCTCTCTCTCTGTATTCCACGATATGGATGTACCATAGTTTAATCATTCACCTGCTAAAGGGCGACTGGGTTATTTTCAGTATTTGACTACTATGAGTTAAGCTGCTGTAGATATTTGTGTACAAAATTCACACATAAAGTTGTGTGTATTTTGTGTGAACATTTTTTCATTTCTCTGGGATAAATACCCAAGAGCTCTGGGTATGTATACTAGCAGTAGGTATGTATGCTGCATTGTATATTTAGTTGCATAATTAGTTTTATAACAAGCAAGTGTATATATATATATATATATAACATATATAATATATATTCTTTTTCAGGTTCTTTTCTATTTTAGGTTATTACAAGATAGTAAATACAGTTCCCTGTGCTATACAGCAGGTTTTTGTTTATCTATTTTATATATGGTAGTATATGTCTATTAATCTCAAATTCTAAATTTATCCCTCTCTCCCCTTCCCTCTTTGGTAACCATCAGTTTGTTTGCTATATCTGTGAGTCTATTTCTATTTTGTAAATAAGTACATCTGTATCATTTTTTTTTCTTAGATTTTGTGTATATGTGCTATAATAGGATGTTGGTCTTTTTCTGTCTGACTTACTTCATTTAATATGATAATCTCTAGGTCTATCCATGTTGCTACAAATGGCATTATATAATTCTTTTAAATGGCTGAATAATATTTCATTGTCTCATTGTGTTTTAAATTTGCATTCCTTTAGTAGCTAAAATGATGCTCAAATCTTTTCATATGGTTATTTGCTCTTTGTAGGTCTTCAGCAAAATGTCTATTCATATTGTTTGCCCATTTTCTAATTGAAATTTTTTATTACTGAGTTTTGAGAGTTCTTTACATATTCTTATATTAGTCCAATGCCAGATATGTGGCTTGAAAATATTTTCCCAATGTATACCTTTTCTTTCCATTGCCTTTACAAGATCTTTCACAGAACAAAAGTGTTTAATTTTCATGAGCTCTAATTTATCAAGTTTTCCTTTTATGGATTATCTAATGGCATCAAGTCTAAGAATTCTTTCCTTAGAAATCCTGAAGGTGTTCTTTTAAAAAATTTTTTTGTATTTTTGCATATTATATTGAAGTCCATTATCCATTTTAAGTTAATTTTTATATAAGGTGTGAGATTTAGGTCAACTTTTTGTTTACTTGTTGGTTTTTGTCTTTGGATGTCCAGTTGTTCCAGTACCATTTATTGAAACGACAACAATCTTCCTCCACTGAATTGCATTTGCACCTTAATTGATAATCAGTTGGGCTTATTTGTGTCGGCTTACCCCTGGGTTCTCTGTTCTGTACCATTGATCCTTATGTCTATCTCTCCACCAATGTGACAACTCCATGATTACTTTAGCTATATAGTAAGCCTTAATATCAAGAAGAAGGATTCTTTTCACTGTACTCCTTGAGGGTTCAGGATGGGGAACACATGTATACTTGTGGAAGATCCATCTCGATGTATGGCAAAAGCAATACACTATTGTAAAGTTAAGCAAAATAAAATTTAATTGAAAAAAAAAAGAGTCTTTTAGCTATACTAGATACTATGCCTTCCCATATAAATTTTAGGATAAACTTCTTTATGCTTATAAAATCTTTGCTGAGATTTTGACAAGAATTGCATTAAGCCCATAAATCAACTTTGATACATCTTTACTAAGTTGAATGTCCTAATTCATGAACACATTATGTCTTTCCATCAACTTAAGTCTTCTTTGATTTCTTTTATGAGCATTTTGTAATTTTCAGCATTCAGACTATTTATGTGTTTTGTATATGTACAAAGTACTTTCTTTTCTGTAGTGACTATAAATAATACTGTTTTTAATTTTGGTTTCCATATATTCTTTTTTATTATAAAAATATTCTTTTATTTTCAACCTACCTATGTCATTGAATATGAAGTGAATTTCTTCTTACTTCAAACATCATATAGTTGGCTTGTTTATTTTATCCACCCTGCCAATCTGCCTTTTTATTTGGTGTATTTACACCATTTACATTTAAGGTGATTCTTGATATATATGAACTTAAGTACACAATTTTATTGTTTCTTGGTTTTCCTTTGCTTCGCTTTTATCACCTTTATGTAGGTTACTGGAACGTTTTTTTTAATAGGATTCTCTCTTGATTTATTTTTAGTGTGTTTGAGTATATCACTTTGTATAAAAAGTTATTCTGTTGGATATTACAATATGCATATATGACATTATAATCTATTATTGCATGAATGAAGTATGGAAACCTTGCTTCTATTCAGGTCCCTTTGCCTTTCCCAATTTTTAGCACCATTGCCTTGAGTATCAGATATTATAATTTTTCTTTCAATCATCATGATTGTAAAAGTTTATGAGAATGATAAGTAGGTAAGTGTAAGTAAGTGTTAGTTGCTCAGTTGTGCCTGACTCTTTGCAAACCAATGGACTGCAGCCTGTTAGGCGCCTCTGTCAATGAAGTTCTCTAGGCAAGAAGACTGGAGTGGGTAGCTGTCCCCTTCTCCAGGGGAATCTTCCCAACCCAGGTATCAAATCTGAGTCTCCTGCATTGCAGGCAGATTCCTTACCATCTGAGCCACCAGAGAAAAACCCATGAGAAGAATAGTCTATCATAATTACCCCTATTTTTTAAATATATCTTGATATTATGCTTTCCCTTATGAAGTTCCTAATTATCTTTTCCTTTCTGTTTATGAAACTTTCTTTGTTATTTGTTGTTCAGTTGCTCAGTCATGTACGACTCTTTGTGATCCCATGGACTGCAGCATGCCAGGCTTCCCTGTTCTTTACCATCTCCTGGAGCTTACTCAAACTCATGTCCATGTTGGTGATGCCATCCAACCATCTCATCCTCTGTCATCCACGTATCCTCCTACCTTCTATCTCTCCCAGCATCAGGGTCTTTTCCAGTGAGTTGGCTCTTCGCATCAGGTGGCCAGAGCATTGGAGCTTCAGCTTCAGCATCAGTCCTTTCAATGAATATTCAGAGTTGATTTCCTTTAGGATTGACTGGTTTGATCTCTTTGCAGTCCAAAGGACTCTCAAGAGTCTTCTCCAACACCACAGTTAGCATCGATTCTTTGGTGCTCAGCCTTCTTTACAGTCCGACTCTCACATCCATACATGACTACTGGTAAAACTATAGCTTTGACTATATGGACCTTTGTTGGAAAAGTAATGTCTCTACTTTTTAATACTCTGGCTAGGTTTGTCATAGCTTTTCTTCCAAGGAGCAAGTGTCTTTTAATTTCATGGCTGCAGTCACCATACACAGTGATTTTGGAGCCCAAAAAAATAAAGTCTGTCACTGTTTCCATTGTTTCTCCATCTATATGCCATGAGGTGATGAGACCAAATGCCATGATTGTAGTTTTTTAAATGTTGAGTTTTAAGCCAGCTTTTTTATTCTCCTCTTTCACCTTCATCAAGAGGCTCTTTTTCACTCTGCTCTTTCACCTTCATCAAGAAACTTCCTTCAGTCACTCTTTGAGGGTAGATTTGTTAGCAAAAAATCCTCTTTGCTTTTCTTCATCTGGACATGGTGTTTGTTCTTAAAGGTCTATTTTGCTGGACATAGAATTTGCAGTTGACAGTTCTTTGAAAAGGCTTTCAGCACTTGAAAAATGCCATGCCATTTTCTTTGTTTTGTTTTGTTTTTCCATTTTTTAAAAATTTTATTTTGCTTAACTTTACAATATTGTATTGCTTTTGCCATACATCAAGATGAATCCTCCGCAAGTATACATGTGTTCCCCATCCTGAACCCTCCTCCCTCCTCCCTCCCCATACCATCCCTCTGTGTCATCCCAGTGCACCAGCCCCAGGCATCCATTATCAGGCATCGTACCTGGACTGGCGACTCGTTTCAGATATGATATTATACATATTTCAATGCTATTCTCCCAAACCATCCCACCCTCTCCCATTCCCAGAGTCCAAAAGTCTGTTCTATACATCAGTGTCTCTTTTGCTGCCATTTTCTTTGGTATCTGTGGTTTCAAATGAGATATCTGCCATCATTTGAATTAATGTTCCTCTGACAGGTAATATATTCCTTTTTTCTATCTACTTTCAAGAAATTGTCATTGTTTTCAGAACTCAATTATGTGTCTTGGCATTGATTCCCTTGGAATTCTCCTGGTGGGGTTTGTTCAGCTTCTTGGAACTCTAAGTTTGTGTCTTTCAAGAAATTTGGGAGATTCTCAGGTATAATTTCTTGCCATACTCATTTAGACTGTTTCTTCTCTCCTTCTGGGGCTCTGATACAAATGTTGGGATTTTGGTTACTGCACCACAGACCCTAGAGACTCTTCTCATTTTTTTTCCCAGTCTATTTTATCTCTATTGTCTATATTGAGTAAATTTTATTTCTTTATCCTCAAGTTCACTGATTCTATCCAATGTCATCTCCATTATAATATTAAGCCCATTCAGAAAGTTTAAAAATTTCTATTATTGTATTTTTCAGTCCCATAATTTCCATTTAAATCCTTTTTATATGTTTTATTTGCTGAACTTTAAAAAAAATTATTTTATATCAGAATTCAGTTGATTAACAACCAATGTTGTGTTAATTTTAGGTGTACAGCAAAGTGACTCAGTTCGGTTCAGTTGCTCAGTCGTGTCCAACTCTTTGAGACCCCATGAATCACAGCACGCCAGGCCTCTCTGTCCGTCACCAACTCCTGGACCTCACCCAAACTCACGTGCATCGAGTCGGTGATGCCATCAAGCCATCTCATTCTCTGTTGTCTCCTTCTCCTTCTGCCCCCAACCCCTCCCGGCATCAGGAGGGGTTGGGGTCTTTTCCAATGAGTCAACTCTTCACATGAGGTGGCTAAAGTATTAGAGTTTCAGCCTCAGCATCAGTCCTTCCAATGAACACCCAAGACTGATCTACTTTACGATAGACTGGTTGGATCTCCTTGCCGTCCAAGGGACTCTCAAGAGTCTTCTCCAACACCACATTTCAAAAACATCAATTCTTCGGTGCTCAGCCTTCTTCACAGTCCAACTCTCACATCCATACATGACCACAGGAAAAACCATAGCCTTGACTAGATGGACCTTTGCTGGCAAAGTAATGTCTCTGCTTTTCAATATGCTATCTAGGTTGGTCATAACTTTCCTTCCAAGGAGTAAACGTCTTTAAATCTCATGGCTGTAGTAACCATCTGCAGTGATTTTGGAGCCCAGAAAAATAAAGTCTGACACTGTTTCCACTGTTTTCACATCTATTTCCCATGAAGTGATGGGACCAGATGCCATGATCTTCGTTTTCTGAATGTTGAGCTTTAAGCCAACTTTTTCACTCTCCACTTTTACTTTCATCAAGAGGCTTTTTAGTTCCTCTTCACTTTCTGCCATAAGAGTGGTGTCATCCGCATATCTGAGGTTATTGATATATTTCTCCCAGCAATCTTGATTCCAGCTTGTGCTTCTTCCAGCCCAGGGTTTCTCATGATGTCCTCTGCATATAAGTTAAATAAGCAGGGTGACAATATATAGCCTTGATGTACTCCTTTTCCTATTTGGAACCAGTCTGTTGTTCCATGTCCAGTTCTAACTGTTGCTTCCTGACCTGCATATAGGTTTCTCAAGAGGCAGGCCAGGTGGTCTGGTATTCCCATCTCTTTCAGAATTTTCCACAGTTTATGTGATCCACACAGTCAAAGGCTTTGGTATAGTCAATAAAGCAGAAATAGATGTTTTTCTGGAACTCTCTTGCTTTTTCCATGATCCAGTGGATGCTGGCAATTTGATCTCTGGTTCCTCTGCCTTCTCTAAAACCAGCTTGAAAATCAGGAAGTTCATGTATCTGTTCTTTTTCAAATTCTTATCCTATTTAGGTTATTACAGACTATTGAACAGAGTTCCCTGTGCTATACAGCAGGTCCTTGTTGGTTGTCTGTTTTAAACATATCAGTGTGTACACTATAAATTCCAAACTCCCAACGTATCCTTCCCACTTTCTCCTCTGCTAACCATAAGTTCGTTCTCTAAGTCTTTGTGTCTGTTTCTGTTTTGTAAATAAGTTCATTTGTATTATTTTTAAAAAGATTCTGAATATAAGCAATATTATATTGATATTTATCTTTCTCTGCCTGACTACTTAGTATGATAATCCATGTTGCTACAAATGGCAGTATTTCATTCTTTTTTATGGTTTGGTAGTCAATTGTATACATATACCACATCTTCTTTATCTGTTCATCTGTCAGTGGACATTTAGATTGCTTCCATGTCTTGGCTATTATAAATAGCATTGCAATGAACACTGGGGTACATGTATCCTTTCAAATTTTGTTTTTCTCCAGATATAATCCCAAGCATGCTTCCCTGATAGCTCAGTTGGTGAAGAATCCACCTGCAATGTAGGAGACTGCAGTTTGATTCCTGGATCAGGAAGATCCACTGGAGAAGGGATAGGCTACCCACTCCAGTATTCTTGGGTTTCCCTTGCAGATCAGCTGGTAAAGAATCTGCCTGCAATGCGGGAGACCTGGGTTTGATCCCTGGGTTGGAAGGATGCCCTGGAGAAGGGAAAGGTTACCCACTCCAGTATGAAGAGTTCCATGGACTTATATGCAGAGTACATCATGAGAAATGCTGGACTGGAAGAAACAGAAGTTGGAATCAAGATTGCTGGGAGAAATATCAATAACCTCAGATATGCAGATGATACCACCCTTATGGCAGAAAGTGAAGAGGAACTAAAAAGCCTCTTGATGAAAGTGAAAGTGGAGAGTGAAAAAGTTGGCTTAAAGCTCAACATTCAGAAAACGAAGATCTTGGCATCTGGTCCCATCACTTCATGGGAAATAGATGTGGAAACAGTGGAAACAGTGTCAGACTTTATTTTTCTGGGCTCCAAAATCACTGCAGATGGTGACTGCAGCCATGAAATTAAAAGACGCTTACTCCTTGGAAGGAAAGTTATGACCAACCTAGATAGCATATTCAAAAGCAGAGACATCACTTTGCCAACAAAGGTTCGCCTAGTCAAGGCTATGGTCTTTCCTGTGGTCATGTATGGATGTGAGAGTTGGACTGTGAAGAAGGCTGAGCGCTGAAAAATTGATGCTTTTGAACTGTGGTGTTGGAGAAGACTCTTGAGAGTCCCTTGGACTGCAAGAAGATGCAACCAGTCCATTCTGAAGGAGATCAGCCCTGGGATTTCTTTGGAAGGAATGATGCTAAAGCTGAAACTCCAGTATTTTGGCCACCTCATGCGAAGAGTTGACTCATTGGAGAAGACTCTGATGCTGGGAGGGATTGAGGGCAGGAGGAGAAGGGGACGACAGAGGATAAGATGGCTGGATGGCATCACTGACTCGATGGATGTGAGTCTGAGTGACCTCCGAGATCTGGTGATGGACAGGGAGGCCTGGCATGCTGCAGTTCATGGGGTCGCAAAGAGTCGGACACGACTGAGCGACTGATCTGATCTGATCTGATCTGATGGACTGTATAGTCCATAGGATCTCAAAGAGTCAGATATAACTGATTGACTTTCTATATTCTATAATCCCAAGAGTTGGATTGTTGTATTATACGGTAGCTCTGTTTTTAGCTTCTTAAGGAGCCTCCATACTGTTTTCCATAGCTGCTGTACCAATTTACATTCCCACTGACAGTGCAAAAGAGTTCCCTTTTCTCCATACCCTCTCCAGCATTTGTTGTTTGTAGACTTTTTGACAACCTCAGATATGTAGATGACACCACCCTTATGGCAGAAAGTGAAGAGGAACTCAAAAGCCTCTTGATGAAAGTGAAAGTGGAGAGTGAAAAAGTTGGCTTAAAGCTCAACATTCAGAAAATGAAGATCATGGCATCCAGTCCCATCACTTCATGGGAAATAGATGGGGAAACAGTGGAAACAGTGTCAGACTTTATTTTTGGGGGCTCCAAAATCACTGCAGATGGTGACTACAGCCATGAGATTAAAAGACGCTTACTCCTTGGAAGGAAAGTTATGACCAACCTAGATAGCATATTCAAGAGCAGAGACATTACTTTGCCAGCAAAGGTATGTCTAGTCAAGGCTATGGTTTTTCCTGTGGTCATGTATGGATGTGAGATTTGGACTGTAAAGAAGGCTGAGCACCGAAGAATTGATGCTTTTGAAGTGTGGTGTTGGAGAAGACTCTTGAGAGTCCCTTGGACTGCAAGGAGATCCAACCAGTCCATTCTGAAGGAGATCAGCCCTGGGATTTCTTTGGAAGGAATGATGCTAAAGCTGAAACTCCAGTACTTTGGCCACCTCATGTGAAGAGTTGACTCATTGGAAAAGACTCTGATGCTGGGAGGGATTGGGGGCAGGAGGAGAAGGGGACAACAGAGGATGAGATGGCTGGATGGCATCACTGACTCGATGGACGTGAGTCTGAGTGAACTCTGGGAGTTGGTGATGGACAGGGAGGCCTGGCGTGCTGCAATTCATGGGGTCGCAAAGAGCCAGACACGACTGAGCGACTGAACTGAACTGAACTGAACCTGACTAGTGTGAGGTGTCATCTCATTATAGTTTTGATGTGCATTTCTCTATTAATTAGCAATGTTAAACATCTTTTCATGTGCCTCGGCCATCTGTATGGATAACTAATGAAAACTCCTGTTCATTTATAACTACTGTATAGTAGTATATAGTTTTATTTCTCAGGGAACCCATTCCTTTGACTCTCTGGCCTACTGCAATGCTGGATCCCTGGGCTAGGGCTCCTCTTAAAGTGAAATATTTTATATTGACCTTTTAAGTGCAAGACCTCATTTGGATGGAGGAGCTATGGTTTTGTATTTTTATCATTTCTTGTGATTTCTATGTATAACCTCATAATTTGATCTCTCTGGCACTTAAAGGCTTTACTTTGGGATATATATTTCTACACCCTCTTGCTTTCCTCCTCCTTTGTCTTCTTCCTCCTCCTATTTTTCACTTCCCCTTCTTTTTTGTTGTTTCTTTGTTTTAAATGTCTTTCCTCCAAAGGTATCTTCATTCATCTTCCGTATATCAGGACCCTGTTTTTTTGTGTATTTGAAATGTATATTCTTAGTTTGTTTACTGTAAAGAAACAAATATACATTATAACGATGGGAAAAAACTAAAAAGCAGTGGAACAAAAGATATCCATACACCCCAAGGAACCATTGTTTTCAAACAAAAGGTGAGGCTACAGGAGAGAAGAGTAAACTTGGTCTCAGGTCAGAGCATGGCATGGCCCCTGAGGTTCAGTTTCCTCATCACCAAAATGAAGGATTTGACTTGATGGTCCTCAGGCCACTTCCAGCATTGTAAATGACTTAGTGATTAGACATAATTGTCTTCAAATAGCTGAAAGGCTGTAAGGGCATCCAAGGGAGCAGACTGATCAATGCATTTCCAGACTCCAGAAGATGAACCTGGAATCAGTGGCTGGAGTGACAGGTAACTATGAAAATTTCACTAATAATCAGAACTACTCCCAAATAGAGAGGACAACCTGTCAAGCACCAAGGTGTCTGCTCTGGGGTAAACCGATGCCCATCAGTTTCAGTTTCAGGACCCTCTTTTCTAGTCTTTCTCATTCCTAAGGACTTTTTGTTGTTGTTCAGTCACTAGGTCATGTCCGACTTTGCAGCCCCACCGACTGCAGCACGCCAGGCTTCCTTGTCCTTCGCTATCTCCCTGAGTTTGTTCCAACTCATGTCCATTGAGTCGGTGATGCCATCCAACCATCTCATCCTCTGTCACTCCCTTCTCCTCCTGCCCTCAATCTTTCCCTGCATCAGGGTCTTTTCCAATGAATTGTCTCTTTGTATCAGGTGGCCAAAACATTGGAGCTTCAGCTTCAGCATCAGTCCTTTCAAGGAATATTCAGGGTTGATTTCCTTTAGGATTGACTGGTTTGATCTCCTTGCAGTCCACGGGACTCTAAAGAGTCTTCTTCAGCACCACAATCTGAAAGCATCGATTCTTAGGTGCTCAGCCTTCTTTATGGTCCAACTCTCATATCCGTACATGACTATTGGAAAAAACCATAGTTTGACTATGTGGACCTTTGTCAGCAAAGTGATGCCTCTGCTTTTTAATACATTATCTAGGTTTGTCATAGCTTTTCTTCCAAGGAGCAAGCGTCTTTTAATTTCATGGCTGCATTATTATCTGCAGCTCAAGAAAATAAAATCTGTTACTGCTTCCACTGTTTCTCCTTCTATTTGCCATTAAGTGACATTTTAGGTGCCCTAGTTTCAATAGGCAGAGTGTTTGTTATTTGTGGTTTAGGATGAATGTGCAAAGATTTCATTCTTGCTCAGAATTCTCACTGCTCTTCTTCCCTGCCCCAAGTTCTTCTTCTATCCTTTATTTATTTTCTCCAAGCCTGCTATGTTTTCCTGGTGGAAATCTGCTCTTACTTGGTTTAAATAAAAAGGTCATTGGCACTTCCAAAAATGCGCAAAGACTACACGATTATGTGTATACAGATTTCTATATTATTATGTGAAGGCCAATAGCTGTCTTTTATGAATTACCTATTGTATTCTAAATGCCTTCTAACTAGTGCATCAGGGAGTAGCTCCTTGAATCCTCCCCACAATTCTTTCTCATAGGTATCAGTTACCCTCTACAGAAAAGTAATTTCTCCAGGATTGCACAGGTCAAAGGCATATTATCATTTCAGTTGCTCAGTCATGTCTGACTCTTTGCAACCCTGTGGACTGCAGCATGCCAGGCCTCCCTGTCTAACACCAACTCCCAGAGTTTACCCAAACTCATGTCCATTGAATTGATGATGCCATCCAACCATCTTATCCTCTGTCGTCCCTTCTCCTCCTGCCTTCAATCTTTCCCAGCATCAGTCTTTTCAAATGAGTCAGCTCTTTGCTTCAGGTGGACAAAGTATTGGAGTTTCAGCTTCAACATCAGTCCTTCCAGTGAACATCCAGGACTGATCTCCTTTAGGATGGACTGGTTGGATCTCCTTGCAGTCCAAGGGACTCTCAAGAGTCTTATCCAACATCACAGTTCAAAAGCATCAATTCTTCAGCTCTCAGCCCTCTTTCTAGTCCAATTCTCACATGCATACATGACTACTGGAAAAACAATAGCTTTGACTAGATGGACCTTTGTTGGCAAAGTAATGTCTCTGCTTTTGAATATGCTGTATATGTTGGTCATAACTTTTCTTCCAGTATTAACATGTATTCCAAAGAAGGAAAAGGGAAAAAACCCATTAACATTCTAAAGCTAGTTTTCTGCCTCTAAAGCATGTGTTCTTGATCTCCGCCTAATACGCATGAGTCTTTCGGTAAGAAAGAAAAATTATAAAAATGTTTTCACTAATGAGTAAAATATGCTGTATCAGTTTAATGACACAGGAGGATAATATCAGAAAAAGAACAAGAGTTGGAGTGAGGAATACTAGGTTTTGGCCTGCTGCTGCTGCTAAGTCGCTTCAGTCATGTCCAACTCTGTGCGACCCCATAGACAGCAGCCCACCAGGCTCCCCCGTCCCTGGGATTCTTCAGGCAAAAATACTGGAGTGGGTTGCCATTTCCTTCTCCAATGTGTGAAAGTGAAAAGTGAAAGTGAAGATGCTCAGTCATGTGCAGCTCTTAGTGACCCCATGGACTGCAGCCTACCAGGCTCCTCTGTCCATGGGGTTTTCCAGGCAAGAGTACTGGAGTGGGGTGCCATTGCCTTCTCCAGGTTTGGGCCTAGGTCCATCATTTATGAGCCCTTTAAACTTGAACAAGTTGAAGTTCAAGTATACTTGAACAAGTTGAAGTTCAAGTATACTTGAACTAATACCTGCTGAATTAGTTTTATTTTTGCTGTGTAAAAAACTACCAGAAATGTGGCTTAATAGGACACCCAACTGCAAAATCTAGAACTCTCTCAAGTCAGAAGTCTGGATGAGCTCAAGTGGATTCTCTGCTTAATAAGGCTAAAATCAAAGTGTTGATGGTCTGATCTTACGTGCAGTTTCTAGAGAAGAATCTGCTTTCAAGATCATTCAGGTTGTTGGAAAAATCCAGTTGTTAGCTCTGCAGCTCATGCTTTCTTACTGGCTGTCAGCCAGGGGTCGCTCTCTACTCCTAGGAGGCTGCCCACATTTCCAGTCTGGTTTTTCCTACGAGGTTTTTGTGACGACGACTAAATGAGAAGTATTGTACACATAGTGGTGATGGATATGATCATTGCTTAATGTTGTTGGATGTAGAGGATACCCCTCAAGCTCTAAACACAGAACATGTCTACACCACAGGAAATCCTACCAAGAGGCAGGTTCCAAAGTCTCTTATAACAGAAGTGTTGGTTGGTCTTCCTCAGCAAAGACAGAAACTAGGTTTTGTGCTGGACAAATGTTTATTGGAGTGAAGTGGATGAGATGCGGTGAGGTGTCTGTCACCAGTAATGAGAAGGGTGCTAACTGGCCTTCTTGCAGGGAAGAGAAGGTGGCGAGGGTTGGGAAAGGCTACCCCCCAGGAGGCAAAAAGCGAAGAAGTGGTTTAGATCGCAGTAGGTGAGAAATGCCTGCAACGGCAGCCCAGTAAGCGGACCCCACTCAATGGGCGGGCACTTGTGAACACAGGGCCACCTCCCACCCCCGCCCGTGGCCGGGCTGTGGGTACCTGTGTGGGGGACGCCGGGGAGACTGCTGGGGGCGCGTCTGACTCGGTCAGCCCCTCACAACCCAATCCCCCCTCCGTGAGCAGTGCAAGTGGAGTCTCCCAGTCTGCGCCCCCTGGCTCTAGCTAACCAATCTCAGTCCCACTGTTGGTTGGAGCATTTCGCCCCGAGCCTCGGAGCGTACTGGTTGCCGGCTGCGGCTGGGAGCTTGGTTGCGCAATTCCTTGCCGCCACTGCGGCCGCGGCCGAAGCCACCTGGGTAAGGAGCGAATTTACCGCGAGGTTCCCGCCTGGGAAAGAGGTAAAAGCTATCGTTCGCCTTTTTTCGGGCACTCAAATGCAAGGTGTATCGAGCGAACCAGCCTGGATTATCGCGGGGTGGAAAGCAATGGGCACGTAATCAGGGAAGCGGGTACCTGGGGACAGTTGCTACAGGTTAGGGGTCTCTGTGAGCGTTACGAATCCTGGTCCCTGTGGGCTTCCTGGGCGCCACTCCCCTTACTGCCCCCCGTGACCACACCCTGGATCGCGATGTCTGCGGCAACCTACCCTTGCCCGCGGCAACCTACCCTTGCCCGCAGTGATCGATCCTTGTCAGAGATACGCATAATTTTTAATACTGCAGGAGAGAAGACAGCAAGGGCTTATTTAGGATGAAAATGTTTGCTAACATCGCTTGAATGTGCATGTTTTAAGGGTTGGCAAGCTGTCCATTATTGCAGTATTCTGTAGTGTGGCATGATAAAAATAGGTGCGTAGCCACCGCGAAAGTAACAAACAGGTATCATTGGAAGAAGAGGCTCGGGGCGCTCCTGCCCTCCTCCCCACCCGCACTGCCTTTGGTGGGTTCCTGGGGTGGGCAGAGAGACAGCTCACCGCAGAGAATGGAGGAGGGAGGAGGGGAAGTGGGAGGAGGGAGGAGGGGAGGAGGGTGGGGTTAGCGAGCGAGACGAGACAGACACCACCCCCCGCCCCCGCCTCCCCCCCCCCTCCGCCCCATGTCCCCAGGGAGCAGCGGGCCAGGCAGGCGCTGCGACAAGACATCATTCCGAGTTAGACTCCCACCCATCACACATCCTCTCTTCTCTCCTCCGTAGGCATCCCTCACTGCTGGCCAAGTGCCAGAGAAGCGGTGCACGCACCTCTCAGCTAATACCTGACCATGGGCAACTCCTGCTTCGGCCTCAAGGAACGGCTGATGAAGCGGCTGCGGCCTCTGCCGACCGTGATCGTCATCCGCACCTGCCTGCCCCAGAGAAGGAGCAGAGATTTCCGCGTGGTGGTGCTCGGCTCGGCCGGCGTGGGCAAGAGCGCGCTGGTGCAAAGGTGGGTGCGCGGCAACTTCCGTGAGGCGTACCTGCCGACCATTGAAGATACCTACCGCCAGGCGCTAGGCTGCAGCCACAAGGCGGGTGCGCTGCACATCACCGACACCACCGGTGGCCGCCGCTACCGGGGCCTGCAGCGCCTTGCCATTGCCAGGGGTCACGCCTTCATCCTGGTTTATTCTATCACCAGGAAGCAAACCCTGGAGGAGCTGAAGCCGCTCTTTGAGCTGATCCGTCAACTCAAAGGTAACAACCCGCAAAAGTGCCCCGTCATCCTGGTGGGCAACAAGTGCGATGAGAGCCGTCGGGAGGTGAGTGAGAAGGAAGGTGCTGCCTATGCGTGCGAGTGGAATTGCGCCTTCTTGGAGACCTCGGCCAAGATGAATATCAACGTCCAGGAGCTGTTCCAGTTGCTGATAAATTTCGAGAAGAAGCCTGCCGCCGCCGCAGCCCCTGCCGGCGCCCAGCCTCCGCAGAAGAAATCCCAGATCCCCAAGACCGCTGAGAAGCTGCTGGGCAAGTGCATCGTCATGTGAACCCTGAGCCTTAAAGATCGCGACCCTCTTCTCCTTTAGTGTGCCGAAAAAATCGACCGACCCCATTGTGCTGTGTCACCTGTACATGACTGATTTTTGTGCTGTGGTTTGGGTTGTAACAATTAGATGTCAATAAATGTCCCTTGTGAGTTAATAACTTTCCTTTTTCCCAGGCGAGAGAACTCGAATTGTTAAAATAATGGACATTGGAGGAGGAGAGGAAAAAAGGAACAGGATGCATTTCAAGGATGGGACTTGAACGGACTTGAGAGATTAATGTTTGAAAAAGAGACTGGAAATAGCAAAATGAATTGAAAGATACCACTGCCCTTCTTGTAATCCTATTATTGTGTATTATTCTTAAACATTTAAAGTCCTGTAAATGTCTAACCATATCTCCCCATTGTGTATTTAATTGTTCAAAAAAAAAAAAAAAACGTTTTTGCAGCAAAAGGTCTGACAGATGGCTGTGAGACAGAAATACTAAACATGATAAATAAATGAATGTCCTATAGTTGAGCATTGAGGGTGGGAGCAGAGAGAATTGTTAAAGTGGATCTTGCTTACTAAATATATGCCAGTTGTTTCATAGGTCATTTAAAAATGTTTGAGTATTCTACATCCCTGTTTAAAAAAAATTATAATAGTTCTATGACTTAATAAAGCTTTTCCTGCATGCAGTCAGCTGTAATAATTTCTTTTTCACTAAACAACAACAAAAATTACCCATTGCCAGTCACAGCTGGTGAAGATTTCTAATAAGAGTTTTACATACAGAAGCCCATGCCCTCTTGAAATTAGCCAGGTGGGGGTGGGGGTGGTTCATGGGTCCCTGCAATGCAGAGCTAGTTTATATCCATCACCTTTCCTGGGCTGATTCAGGAAGAACTCCAGGCATCTTTGAAGAGGTTACTTGCGCATTTTGCTGCTGTCTTGGAGGTGGGTGGTGAAAAGCAAACTCTGCCTCAAGAACCACTGGATAGTGGATGAACCTAGAGTCTGTTATACAGAGTGAAGTAAGTCAGAAGAAGAAAAACATATTGCATATTAAGGCATATATGTGAAATCTAGAAAAACGGGACTGATGAACCTATTTGCAGGGCAGGAATAGAGATGCAGACAGAGAGACCAGTCAGGTGGACATGGGGGTTGGGGAAGGGGATGGTGGGATGAGTTGAAGATTGGGTTTGACATACATACACTACCATGTGTAAAATAGATAGCTAGTGGGAACCTGGTATAAAGTGCAAGAAGCTTAGCTCGGTGATCTACGGTGACCTAGAGTGGGGGAATTGGGGAGGAGGGAGGTCTAAGAGGGAAGGGACATATGTATACATATGGCTGATTCACTTCTTTGTATAGTAGAACTAGCATGCCATTGTAAAGCAGTTATACCCCAATTTGGAGAAGGCAATGGCACCCCACTCCAGTACTTTTGCCTGGAAAATCCCACGGATGGAGGAGCCTGGTGGGCTGCAGTCCATGGGGTCGCACAGAGTCGGACACGACTGAGCGACTTCACTTTCACCTTTCACTTTCATGCATCGGAGAAGGAAATGGCAACCCACTCCAGTGTTCTTGCCTGGAGAATCCCAGGGACGGGGAAGCCTGATGGGCTGCTGTCTATGGGGTCGCACAGAGTCGGACAAAACTGAAGAGACTTAGCAGTAGCAGCAGCATACCCCAATTTAAGGAAAAAAGTACTGGAAATAGGAGTGGGAAGTGGGATGGAAGGTAAGGGCAGAAACAGGTGGGATTTGAAATCAGAAATTTCTAAGGAAGCTTTTTTTTTTTAAAAGATTCATTTTATATTTGAACATATTTTTTTTTTTGAGTGAGGGAATATATATCTATACACATCTTTGTTTTCAAGTGTTTTTCTCTTTTAGTTAAAGAGAAGCGGGGAGGCTCTAAGTCTGGTGATTTTTCTCCATAAAATATCTCTTATTGGATAAATATTTATTGAACAACTTAAATTTTTACAAAATGCCTTCTTGTAACTTGAATTTTAGGGGAGAAGCACATCATTAAGAAGGAATCATAAACATCTATCACATAGTAGAGTCAAAATTTTGAGTTTAAAAAATTCATTCAGTGGCTCCTTTTAAATAGACAATTATTTAAAATTTTTCCTATTCACTTTCTTTTTTTTTTTTTTTTAAGGTGAATTCTTTTTTTATTTTATTTTATTTTTTTTTATTTTGCTTAACTTTACAATATTGTATTGCTTTTACTATACATCGAGATGGATCCGCCACCAGTATACACGTGTTCCCCATCCTGAACCCTCCTCCCTCCCTCCCCCCTTCCCACACCATCCCTCCAGGTCATCCCAGTGCTCTAGTCCCAGGCATCTGTTATAGGGCATCATACCTGGACTGACTCGTTTCAGATATGAAATTATACATATTTCAATGCTATTCTCCCCAATCATCCCACCCTCTCCCGGTCCCAGAGTCCAAAAGTCTGTTCTATACATCAGTGTCTCTTTTGCTGTCTCGTAAATAGGGTTATTTTTACCATCTTTCTAAATTCCATATATATGTGTCAGTATACTGTATTTGTGTTTTTGTTTCTGGCTTACTTCACTCTGTATAATAGGCTCCAGTTCCATCCACCTCCTTAGAACTGATTCAAATGTATTCTTTTTAATGGCTGAGTAATACTCCATTGTGTATATGTACCACAGCTTGCTTATCCATTCATCTGTGGATGGACATCTAGGTTGCTTCCACATCCTGGCTATTGTAAACAGTGCTGCTATGAACATTGGGGTACACGTGTCTCTTTCAACTCTGGATTTCTCAGTGTGGATGCCCAGCAGTGGGATTGCTGGATCATAAGGCAGTTCTATTCCCAGTTTTTTGAGGAATCTCCACACTGTTCTCCATAGTGGCTGTACTAGTTTGCATTCCCACCAATAGTGTAAGAGGGTTCCCTTCTCTCCTCACCCTCTTCAGCATTTATTGCTTGTGGTCTTTTGGATCGCAGCCATTCTGAGGCGTGAAATGGTACCTCATAGTGGTTTTGATTTGCATTTCTCTGATAATGAGTGATGTTGAGCATCTTTTCATGTGTTTGTTAGCCATCTGTATGTCTTCTTTGGAGAAATGTCTATTTAGTTCTTTGGCCCATTTTTTGATTGGGTCGTTTATTTTTCTGGAATTGAGCTGTAGAAGTTGCTTGTATATTTTTGAGATTAGTTGTTTGTCTGTTGCTTCATTTGCTATTATTTTCTCCCATTCTGAAGGCTGTCTTTTCAGCTTGCCTATAGTTTCCTTTGTTGTGCAGAAGCTTTTAAGTTTGATTAGGTCCCATTTGTTCATTTTTGATTTTATTTCCGATATTCTGGGAGGTGGGTCATAGAGGATCCTGTTGTGATGTAAGTCAGAGAGTGTTTTGCCTATGTTTTCCTCTAGGAGTTTTATGGTTTCTGGTCTTACATTTAGCTCTTTAATCCATTTTGAGTTTATTTTTGTGTATGGTGTTAGAAAGTGTTCTAGTTTCATTCTTTTACAAGTGTTCAACCAGTTTTCCCAGCACCACACCCCAAACTCAGCATTTTAAACAAGATGAAGAGACAGAAGAATTCCCAGCAGGTAAAGGAACAGGATAAATGCCCACCAAACCAAACAAAAGAGGAAGAAATAGCGAACCTTCCTGATAAAGAATTCTGAATAATGATAGTGAAATTAATCCAAAATCTGGAAAGCAAAATGGAATCATGGATAAATAGCCTGGAGAAAAGCATCGAGAAGATGCAAGAAAGATTTAACAAGGACCTAGAAGAAATAAAAAAGAGTCAATATATAATGAATAATGCAATAAATGAGATCCAAAACACTCTGGAGGCAACAAATAGTAGAATTACAGAGGCAGAAGATAGAATTAGTGAATTAGAAGATAGAATGGCAGAATTAAATGAATCAGAGGAGAAAAAAGAAAAATGAATTAAAAGGAATGAGGACAATCTCAGAGACCTCCAGAACAATTTTAAACGTTACAATATTCGAATCATAGGAGTTCCAGAAGAAGAAGATAAAAAGAAAGACCACGAGAAGATACTAGAGGAGATAATAGTTGAAAACTTCCCTAAAATGGGGAAGGAAATAATCACTCAAGTCCAAGAAACCCAGAGAGTCCCAAATAGGATAAACCCAAGGCAAAACACCCCAAGACACATATTAATCAAATTAACAAAGATCAAACACAAAGAACAAATATTAAAAGCAGCAAGGGAAAAACAACAAATAACACACAAGGGAATTCCCGTAAGGCTAACAGCTGATCTTTCAATAGAAACTCTTCAAGCCAGGAGGGAATGGCAAGGCATACTTAAAGTGATGAAAGAAAAGAACCTACAGCCCAGATTATTGTACCCAGCAAGGATCTCATTCAAATATGAAGGAGAAATCAAAACCTATTCACTTTCAAATCAATTCTCAACCACTAGAAAATACCTAAGTGGTTCTGCCATATTGCTTTTTATGTATTCTATTTTTAAAATAATATTTCTTAGGTAACATCCCTAATGGAGTAATTCCATTCCTAAAAGAAAATATCTTGGCTATTTTCCAGGTGAATCCTCCTTGAAAAAATGTGTTGCACTCATTGTTTTTCTTTGTAGAGGAGCAAAGGGATTACTAAGTGACAAATACTACACTTTAGAAGGGGAAAGGAAGAGATTTAATTTTGCAAGAAATGCTTAGTAAAAACATTTTTAAATTATAGTAAACATTTATACAGTCTATATGCCATTGTTTCTACATCACATTAGAGCAAATATTTATATAATTTTTGTACATGTCAATGTTCTACATTATACTATTTAATCCTCATGACAATCCAGTGAAGCAGACACTGTTGTGCCCATTTTGCAGGCTGATAAATGTTACAAAACCAGTAAGCAACAGAGCCAACATTTGAAGGCAGGCATTCTGCTGCATAGTCGGTGCTCTTAACCACCACAGTGTACGTCCATTCTAAGATGACTAGTCCAAGGACAAGTGAGTTGACACCTCTGTTCTCCAGTTGTGCTATCAGATCAGATCAGATCAGATCAGTCGCTCAGTCATGTCCGACTCTTCGCGACCCCATGAACCGCAGCACGCCAGGCCTCCCTGTCCATCACCAGCTCCCGGAGGTCACCCAGACTCATACCCATCAAGTCAGTGATGCCATCCAGCCATCTCATCCTCTGTCGTCCCCTTCTCCTCCTGCCCTCAATCCCTCCCAGCATCAGAGTCTTCTCCAATGAGTCAACTCTTCGCATGAGGTGGCCAAAATACTGGAGTTTCAGCTTTAGCATCATTCCTTCTAAAGAAATTCCAGGACTGATCTCCTTCAGAATGGACTGGTTGGATCTCCTTGCAGTCCAAGGGACTCTCAAGAGTCTTCTCCAACACCACAGTTCAAAAGCATCAATTCTTCGGCGCTCAGCCTTCTTCACAGTCCAGCTCTCACATCCATACATGACCACAGGAAAGACCATAGCCTTGACTAGGCGAACCTTTGTTGGTAAAGTAATGTCTCTGCTTTTGAATATGCTCTCTAGGTTGGTCATAACTTTCTTTCCAAGGAGTAAGCGTCTTTTAATTTCATGGCTGTAGTCACCATCTGCAGTGATTTTGGAGCCCAGAAAAACAAAGTCTGACACTGTTTCCACTGTTTCCCCATCTATTTCCCATGTAGTGATGGGACCAGATGCCATGATCTTTGTTTTCTGAATGTTGAGCTTTAAGCCAACTTTTTCACTCTCCACTTCCACTTTCATCAAGAGGCTTTTGAGTTCCTCTTCACTTTCTACCATAAGAGTGGTGTCATCTGCATATCTGAGGTTATTGATATTTCTCCCAGCAATCTTGATTCCAACTTGTGCTATACAGATGTGAAAAAGGAAGCTTTCTCAGAGCCTCCCTAGAATACTGAAGGAAGGCAAAGAAGCAAATTGATGATTACAAAACACACATGATGGTTTAGAAATAGAGAAGAGAGCATGAGGTGTTGGACAACTTTTCCCTGAAGAGTTTACATGGTTGGAACCTTTATGCCTAAAGACTAAATAGATCTCTCCCCAAAATAATTATAAGCTTGAAAGAAGCTTTACATTGTTACCTTGGAGCAGGGAAGATGTAAAACAGTCTAACACTTCTTCCAGCTAATAGTGTTATTCAGAGAAGCTGGAACCTATAGCTTCTAGTTTTTGCACCATCCAATATAGTAGCCTCTAGCTTTATGTAACTTCTGCATTTGAAATATGGCTAGTCCAAAGTGAGATGTATTGTAAATAAACCATACATTATTATGAAAAGAATGGAAGCAGAATATCTCATAATTTTAATGTTTATTACATGTTGAGATAATATTTTAGATACAGTGGATAAAATGAAACATACTAATTTTGTATTTCTTTTTGCTTTTTAAAGTGTGACTAGTGGAAAATTTTCAATCGTATTTGTGGCTCATATTTGGCTCACATTATATTCCTCTTGGGTAGTGCTGATACATAGTAAAAGAGTGGCTAGCAGAACTAATTTCTAATTTGAATCTTACTGCATATATTAGCTAGGATCAACAATCAAGTGTCGAAAAACGTTAGCATGTATTTAAAGTAATATGTGTTGTCAGATATCTACATAACTTCATGAAATTCAAGATTAACAAAAATGTAACAAAATCCACTGAGAGGTATGTTTGCATATAAATGAATGGGAATTGAACATCTATAAGCTACATCTATAAACTTGGACCCACAGGCCCAGAACTCAGAAAAATAAATATGTCAGCCAGTGAATTCAGGGAGTTGGTGAGGATTAAAATAAATGAAAACTGAAAATATGCCCACTGCATTGATATGATGTTTTTTCAGGCTGCTGATACTGACAAACCTGCCATCCATTATGATGTTGGAAAGTGAAAAGTGGAGGAGAGAAACCTAGTATGAAGATGAATACAATTTTATAAACTGGGATTCAAAAAATTTAACTGACACCAGTATCATGGGTGCATTCATATATACCCTGTCCTGTCCCTTGGGGTAATGTCCCTCAGGTAATCCCCCGTGTCTGCCTCCAAGTTTCCTTTCCAGTCTTCTCTGTGAGCATATCACACCATGTACCCTTTTTCCCCAGACAGCCTAGGCAGTTTTCTTTCCTCAAACATCCCACATGGTTATTCCTTTGTTATTTCTTCATACAAAGAAGAAAAATTTTCTTCCATTTTCTGACCATCAAAATTTTATTCACCCTTTAAAACCCTGCCCAAATACCAACTATCATTACCTTTGAAGGCTTCCTTATTTTTTTAAATAATTATTCACACATGTTATTAAGGGTCAGCAATATCCTTCCTCAGTGCCAATCCCTGGGGTACAGCATCCCTACCTTTATGAAGCTCATAATCTAACAAGGGAGACTGTGGGGGGCAGGGAAATGCACAGCAGAGTGTGAGAGGTGCCATATGATGAGTCCATTCTCTACCCTGCTGTCATATTGATCTTTCAAAAATGCAGTTTGATTACACTACTGCTGTTAAGAGCCATCATTTGCTAGCTATTCTGACAAATGTGCACAAAACTACGCAGACAAAGATGTGTTACAGCATTGTTCATGCTACCTCTGCTATTTATTGTGTGGCTAAGGGGCAAGTCCTCTGGGCATCATTGTCCTCAGATGTGAAATGGGGATGATGATAATAGCTTCTATTCAGGATGGTTATATTAAATGAGTTAATACATACAAAGTACTTAGAATAGTGCCTGACACATTCCAAACAATCCATAAATATTAGCTATTACTATTATTAACAGAAGACTGGAAATTACCTAAATGACTACCAATATGGGCTTAGCTACATAAAATAATAATGAGGTGATACGGGCCAACACACAATATCTCCAAGGCTTATTTTAAGTTCCCTTCCATTTGAGGGTTAGAGTATGTCTGTGTGTGATTGTATATGCATAGTAGAAAACTCTTCTAGAAGGATATTCAAGTAAATGTTAATAGGCATTGCCTCCAAGAAAGGCAATGACTATTAAATGGGGAAGAAGATCCACTTTTCATTTTATAACCTTTAATACATTTTGAATTATATTGCCATGTGCAATGTTTGTCTAATTATTGAAAAAAGCCAGATAATTTCCTTATGAGTCTTAGCAGGAAAGGACAGAGTAGGAACTAGAATCCAAATTTTCGAATACCAGCCCCAGTGCTTTTAAAATTGTATTCAATATTAGTAACCCCAGTGAGGAAACCACATAGTCTAACTGAAAAAACAAAAAAACAAAAAACTATTACTGTGTACCTAGTATAGGGCATTTAACAGACAAGGACCAGATGAAGCTCAGAACCATTAAATAATTAACCTGAGGTCACACAACTGAGATCACTGGGGCTGGGATTCTCCCCAGATCTACCTGATATCACCAAAATGAACCCAGAATCAAAAAATGTAGGTTTAATACTGTGTCTTTCCTTCCTTGCTTTTTTTTTTTTTTTCCCCTGTTCACAACCTTGTGAGTTGCACAAAGGAAATAAGTGAAAATCTGTGAAAGCATCGTGCACAAACAACTAGGCACATAGTAAGTCCTCTGCCACTCAAAGGAATCGGACTGATGTTTTCTTCCCTCTTTAATGCTCCTGGATATTTACTCCATGACTGATGTGAATGTCATTCCACCCAACACCCACAGCCTCGGATATTATGTTCACCTGATATTTGTAAGAGAAGCACATCTAAAAAATTCCATTTCTAAAAGCTCTATATTCAGGCGTGGGAGGTAACCAGCTCCCCACGTTAATGCATGTCCTCCTGTTTACTCCTTTGGCTCTGAAAGCTCATGTGGACTCTTTGTGAAGGCAATCATTAATCCAGAGTGGGAGAGAAAGGGAAGGATTCAGAGAAAAATTACTCGTAATTGCAGAGCTCTATTAGTGTGTTTTTCTCTGCAACCTGGAGCTGAACATTGTGCAATGTATTTGTTCCCAGTGTAATTTAAATGTGAATTAAGCAGTGCTATGAGGCCAGGCTGTTTGAGGACAAGGCAGTTCATCACATGTTTGGAATTATTGCTTGAAAATGTCCACCTGAGTGAAAAATGCCTCCTATCATGCTGGTAGAAGCACTCCTTAAGATACTAACTATGATATCAGCTCTGCTGTTCTTAACCAGCTAGCCACCTCTGGAAACTTCTGTGGACTGCAGTTCATCTTTGAAACGAGAGGACCTCAAACTCAAGGTCCACAGAGGGCAAGTAGGCAGTCTAGATGATAATATGTGGGAAGTGCCATAGGGAACTGCCTCTGTCCAGTTCTACTGGGAGATATGGACCCCAGTGTTATAAATTTTTTTCTGATTTTTGTGGTGAATCTCAAAATTTTTAAATATTGACAATTAATTAAAAAGTTTTGGCACACACATAGATCAATGAAATGGTATAGAGAGCCCAAAAATAACCTCATGCACTTATGGTCAATTAATCTATGACAAAGGAGGCAAAAATATACAAGGGAGAAAAGAGTCTCTTTAATAAGTAGTACTGGGAAAACTGGACATCCACATGTAGGAGAATGAAATTAGAACATTTTTCTCATACCATAAACAAAAATAAACTCAAAATTGATTAAAGACCTAAATGTAAGACCGGAAACCATAACCTCCTAGAAGAAAAGATAAGCAGAACACTGTTTGACATAAATCTCAGCAATATTTTTTTTTGGCTCTGTGTCCTCAGACAAAGAAAACAAAAGCAAAAATAAACAAATGGGACCTAATTAAACTTAAAGGTTCTGCACAGCAAAGGAAACCATCAATAAGAAAAAGATAACCTACTGAATGGAGGAAAGTACTTACTTTAAGTAAGTCCAATAAGGGATTAACCCCCAAAATATATAAAGGTCCAAAACCAAGTTCACATGATGCTTTTCCCAATGCTAGAAAACATCAGGATTTCATGCAGAAGTTGGGGTAATTGCCTTGTCTTTGATTCTGTGTAGTTTGTCCCCAAAGTGGCATGACATTCCAAGAATCTAACCAAACCTCTTACGAAAGCAGAATCTTCATCTCTAGTTCTAAACCATAGCTCAATAAAACCTCAGACTTTTTCCTCTTTGCTTGCAACCCACTCACCACATCTTTTCTTTGCCTGACTCAGTTTAACCCTTACTGCCTCAGTTAACCTTCTCTGACTGTCCTGGCTAGATTATATCCCCACTGTAGCTTCCCATCACACTGTGTCCTTCCCCTTTGCATCGTTATTTGTTAAGTGGTTTTGCAACCAGAGAAAGTATAAGATTTTGAGCATGAGGCCATGTGTGACTTTTGCTCACTGGCAGTACTTCTAAAGTGTAGCACAATGCTTGGAACTTAATAGGTGCTGAATAAATGCATATTAAGGGAGGAAGCAATATTTTATAAAGGAAACTGAGGCTCATAAAGGTTAACTTATCTTCCCAGGGCAAAGAGATAGTAAGGGGCAGAACCAGGATTCAAGCCTAGATTTGCCAGATTCCAGAATCTCCTAATCACTATAACCAAGAGCATAGCTCCATGTTCTATTCCTAAGTTCACTCTCTCAAGGGAGAGCACCAGTCAAACAAATCTGAAGGTAAGGTTTTGTTCTTAAGTCAAAGTCATCAACCATCTTTTCTGTACAGATTGAAAACAAGAGCTAAATATATGCTTTGAAGTGCAATTACCCCATTGTTGCTGGGAAACTTGTCAGTTTGAGGTTGGCTTCATCAGGTATGAAGCTGAGAAACTTCTGGGATGTCAGGTTCTAGTAACAAACTGAAAAATTTCCTGGCAGAATAAGAAATAAAATTCTCAAGTAGACTTCTTGCCTCCCCAGAACACAGCGGGGAGGATGGTATCACCAAAAGGCCTTGGAACTGTTGCGTGATGTTAGGCCAGGAGCTTGAGGAGGCCACGGCAGGTGCCACGGATGAAAAATGGAAGCAGGCTCACGACACAAGCAGGTGCAAGTTAGCCACCCAGTGGGGCTCCTAATCCAAAGGGAAGTAATTGAAAACATATGAAATGAATAATAACCAACATTTATTGAGCTCTCCACATGCCTATCTAACCATCCCTTCATTTATCCAAGCATCAAATTTTATCTATCTATCCATCTATCCATCCATCCCTATACATCCACCTATTCATCCATCCATCAATCCACACCCATCAAATATTTACTGGGGGCCTGTTAGTTATTGAGGACTTTCTTGGTGCTGAGAATATAGAGATGAATACAGCAGATTGAAACCTTGCCCTTATGAAACATACATTCTAGTGGGATGGAGAGTAGAGGGAGGAGACAATGAGCAAATACATAAGTATTATATAATATAACCTCAGGGATAAGTTTTGTGAAGGAAAAAAACCAGGATAAGGGGACCAAGACTGTCAGGGGAATTTTTAGATAACATGGCCAGGACATTTTGCTAAGCATAGGACAAAACATAATTGTATGTAATTTTCCTCTGCAGTGTATACTAGAGCACACTGGATGGTAATAAATTAACTTGTTTCCAAGCGTTAGATTCAAATTCAAGCCCACCTAATGCCACAGTCTACGCCCTTGGCACTTCTGTTTTTCAGTCCCAGGGATCTGAAATGGTCAAAGCTGAGCCAGATAAATGCTGGTGTGTTGCTGTAGTTTTTTTCTCTAGCACAAATATTTATGAAGTTTGTATGATGTATGACACACTGCACCAAACTCTGGGAAACAGACTGTCCCTGCTCTAAAAGAGTGCATAGTCTGGTAGGAATGTGGACAATTTAGAATATAGCAGAACAAACCCTGGGTCTTCTGTAAGGGTCGGTGCTGGGATAGGAGCTCTAGAGAAGGCTGGAGCCCCTCAGCCTGACCGCCCCCACCCACCTCTGTGCTCAGCCCTGCCTTCCTTGGATCTCACCTCCTTTCACTCACCTCTTCCCCAGTGCTCCACCCAGCCTGCCCACCTCATTGTTCCTCAAGTCCACCCTACTTGCCCTTGCCTCAGACATTTCATTACCAACTACATCTGCATTGCTTTCCATTCCCTACCCAATTTTCTTCAAAGAGTTATTTCTATCTTCATGTACGGTGTATAATTTCTGCTCCTGTGTTTATGCACTGTCTCCTCCACTTGAATATCAACTCTTCAAGAGCAGAGATTTTTTTTTTTTTTAATTCAGTTTTATCTTCCTGGCAGCTTGAAACAGTGTCTGATCCAATACAGGTCCTTAATGAAGGGAAGAATGTACAAATGACTTGCACTGGGCTTGATGATAGCTGGGGGACTCAAATGTAAAAATGCAAAAGCCTGGGCCCCACCCTGGAGAGTTAGTAATTTTGGAGTAAAGCCTGAGCATCTGAAATTGTCAAATGCTGAAAGTTAATTCTAAGGCACCAGAGCCAAGTGTTAAATATTCAGAAATTTTGTGAGCTGGTTGCTAAATGCAGCCATTGTGATAAATTAGATTATATAAAGCCACAATTATGTTTAATTATATTTAAAACAAATATACTCAAACTTAAAATACCCCAAATTCATCACTATAATTCCTAGGTATTTTACTACAGATTACTATTATCTGTGCTCTTGGGTTACGTTGACTGTATTTGTACAGCAGAAATAATCTACAGCATAAGCTACTGTGTGGCCCTTCCGAACACTATTCAGTGACATCACATTGATAGCTTGAAATTGGTCACCACAGAAGTATTTTCCATGGATGGTAGCCTGCCAGACTCCTCTGTCCATGGAATTCTCCAGGCAAGAATGTTGGAGTGGGTTGCCATTCCCTTCCTCAGCAGATCTTCCCAACCCAGGGATTGAACCCAGGTCTCCTGCATTGCAGGCAGGTTCTTTACCCTCTGAGCTATTGGGGAAGCCCATGGAAGCATTTACACCCTTGAAATTGCTAAATGCTACAGATTAGGTCTTGGTCTGTCTGAAGAACCAGTTGTTGAAGATTTACCAGCACACCACTGGGCACCCTCAAGTTCAAGAACCACTGACAGATGGAGAGAGAATGGATTCAAATCAATGGTGCCACTTGTTAGCTGACACTTTGGAATACTCTGGGTGGTTCCATTGGGCTAGTGCTGTGGTTTTCAAACTTTCAGGTGCTGGAAACCCTTTATGGTGTTAAAAACTATTCAGGACCCTCAAAAGATTTTGTTTATGTGGGTCATGTCTCTGGATATTTATTGCAAAATACTGAGTTAAAATGAAAAAAATTTTAATGTGCTTATTAATTGAAAATAATAGTTTTAGTTTAAATAAACATAAATAGTATATCTTTTATGAATAATAAACGGATTTTCCAAAACAAAGAAAACTTTAATGAGAAGCTGACATAGTTACATTTTTGTAAACCCCTTGTCAAGCTTAACAGAAGACAGCTGGCTCCTTATACCTGCTTTTTCATTCAATCTGTTAGAATATGACCCATTATGGAGCTTTGGGAAAACATCACAGAATTCTCATGAGAGAGTGAAAGTGAATAAAGCAAATAATGTCTTAGCATTATTATGAAAATAGCTTTGACCTCAGGCCCCTTGAAAGGGCCTTACAGACCCCATGGGTCCTTGAATCATGTTTTAAGAACCTCTCATGTAGCATAAAAAGTCCAAAGTATGCAGGGGAGGAACTGATGGATTATAGATAAAGCATGAGAGAGAAGCAGGGGCCAGATGGCATCTGATGGAGTTCATGGAGAGCCACTGAGGGCTTAAAAGCTGGAGAGTGACAAGGTCATTCTTTTATTTTGGAGAGATCATGGGTTATAGTGAGGAAACTAGACTAGAAAGGCTGAGAGGGGTTTGAGATGGGGGCCCAGCTGGGAGGTTGTTACCATAAAGCAGATGAGACATGAAAGAGGCCTGAACTGAAGTCATGGCTGTAAATCTGGAGGGCAAGTGTAGCATGGTAGAGTTGAAATGATTTTGCAATGAATTATATGTGAGGGGAAAAGAAGGGAGGGAGGGTACACCCAGATTTCTGCACTGGGCAGCTGAGTGGGTGGTCCAGGGTAGGAAATAATTAACTCCACTTTGCACTTGTAAGCAGAGTTTTCTAGTAGGCAGTTGACAGGTGGGTCAGAGAATAGGAGAGGTATCCAGGCAGGGCAGAAGTGGCCTGCGGAAATCAGCCAAGGGACAAACTGATTTGATTCTGATCACGCAGCTTCTAAGTGCCTAGAACATTTTTCAGCAGGATAATGCATGAAACTGTTATCGCAGTGCCCAGTACACAGTGGTTATGTAAATAAATTGGTTATATTTTGCCTTCATTTATTTATTTTTCTCTAACTTGCAAATGGATTGTGTAGGTGGTCCCCCTGCAGTCCACTCCACAGTTCCTGAGGTTCATTTGTGATAGTATAACGTGTGGGCTAACGCAAGAGGCTTAATGAAATTTTCTTTAGGCTGTGGCCAGGAAAATTAGTAAGACTAAAAAATATTAGGTAGCTATTCTGCAACTTGCAATGGAAACATCTGAACAGAGTAAAAACCTGGGGGCAGGGTATCAAGCATCGACCCCTCTGCCCCCAAATGCTTTAGGAGCAGAAGGAATCTGGTGCCGAGTTAAACAGCTACTGCACAGGCTCTGTGTGTAATGAGCACTGATACTGACCACATGATTGATGGGGGACAATTTAGTCACAGGGTGCCCAGAAGGGTGAGGGGTATGGTCAGAAAAGGCTCATATAACTGTCGTTCAGTCACACATTTACCCAACAAATATTCGTTGAGTACCCAGCCAGAGACAAAGCAAGATGCTAAGTCCTGTGGGAGTTATAAAGTGGGATGAAATTAGGATCCTACCTTTAAGGAATTTACAGCCTCTGACATGAGTAAGGAACATTTCTTGAACTCTTATATTATGCTAGACACTGTTCTAAGCCTTAGACATGTGTTAGGTCTTTTGATCTTGACAACCAATAGTATAGGTTGCATGTTATTATTATCAATACAGGTCTCATTATTCACATGGGAAAATTAAAGCAAGGGGGAATTAAGGCACTTGCCTAAATCTCTAGAACACGTACTCCCCATGGGGAGACAAGTAAAAATCTCTGAGAGTGAGATCAAAGTAATCATCTGTCAGATCAACTAAACCTGTAACATGTCTTTACCAAACAAGCTTGCTTTAACTGTTGCTACAAAAACCTTGCATGTTCTCCAAGTATTAGGTAGCTTAAACAAATTGTCCAAGTTGTTCGTCGAGAACTTGGAGCTAGCTGTGTCCAGGTTAAGTTCAAGCCAGTTAAGACTGCTTAGGACCACCAGCCCTCCGATTGGGCTTGCACAAGCGTTTGCCCATGACCTTTTGACATCTGAGGGCCCAAAACTTCACCCACAGAATGTGCTAATGTCTCTCTTCAGCCTATGAAGAAGCCTATAGCATAGTTCCACCTGCAGAGAATGATTATATCACTTTCTAATTTCCAATCACCTTTTCCCATGCTTCCCACACCTCAGCTTTATCCCGTAAATACCCCCAGCCCCTCATTTCAGGGGAGGCCGGTTTGAGAGTTCTCCATCTTTCTGTTTGGCCACCTTGTGGATGAGGCCTTTGGTGCAAAGTTTGGCATCTCAGCATTTGGTTTGCTGTATGTGGCAGAAAGCAACCTATTTAAGTAAGAAGAGGGTGTTGGGCGTGCACCCAGTCTTCTGTAGTGGAGCGGGCCAAGGAGAAGAAACTTGCAGGTAGGAGCATATGAGACTGCTCTGGGGCACAGGCAATATGTAGAGTGTAATGCGAGGTGAGGGGGAAAGCATGGCGCCAACCTGGCACTAATAAGTCGTTTCAGTCATGTCCGACTCTGTGTAACCCCATAGATGGCAGCCCACCAGAATCCCCCATCCCTGGGATTCTCTAGGCAAGAACACTGGAGTGGGGTGCCATTGCCTTCTCCAACCTGGTACAGAGATGGCCCATATATGGCATATATATATATATTCAGTAAAGAGCTAGAGAATCTTTTAAATGACAAGGGGTTATGTAATAAAAAAAAATAGTTTATAAAAAATGACACAACAGAAGAGTTGAAGGAGAGGGAGAATTAAGGCAGGGGAATAAAGGTAGGACCCCAGTGATTCTTTGATCTTCCTTGAAGGAAGAGTTAGAGTTAGCTTGTTTCTGCAATTGATATTCTCTATAATTCTCTTTCACATTTTTTTAAATGCTAATTTAATTTTATTTTATTTAAATTTACAATGTTGTATTGGTTTTGCCATATATCAAAATGAATCTGCCACAGGTATACACGTGTTCCCCATCCTGAACCCTCCTCCCTCCTCCCTCCCCATACCATCCCTCTGGGTTGTCCCAGTGCACCAGCCCCAAGCATCCAGTATCGTGCATCAAACCTGGACTGGTGACTTATTTCATATATGATATTATACATGTTTCAATGCCATTCTCCCAAATCATCCCACCCTCTCTCTCCCCCACAGAGTCCAAAAGACTTCTATACATCAGTGTCTCTTTTGCTGTCTCGTATACAGGGTTATTGTTACCATCTTTCTAGATTCCATATATATGCGTTAGTATACTGTATTGGTGTTTTTCTTTCTGGCTTACTTCACTCAGTATAATAGGCTCCAGTTTCATCCACCTCATTAGAACTGATTCAAATGTATTCTTTTTAATGGCAGAGTAATACTCTATTGTGTATATGTACCACAGCTTGCTTATCCATTCATCTGCGGATGGACATCTAGGTTGCTTCCAAGTCCTGGCTACTATAAACAGTGCTGCGATGAACATTGGGGTACACGTGTCTCTTTCAATCCTGGTTTCCTCAGTGTGTATGCCCAGCAGTGGGATTGCTGTATCATAAGGCAGTTCTATTCCCAGTTTTTTGAGGAATCTCCACACTGTTCTCCATAGTGGCTGTACTAGTTTGCATTTCCATCAACAGTGTAAGAGGGTTCCCTTTTCTCCACACCCTCTCCAGCATTTATTGCTTGTAGACTTTTGGATAGCAGCCATTCTGACTGGCATGAAATGGTACCTCATGGTGGTTTTGCTTTGCATTTGTCTGATAATGAGTGATGTTGAGCATCTTTTCATGTGTTTGTTAGCCATCTGTATGTCTTCTTTGGAGAAATGTCTATTTAGTTCTTTGGCCCATTTTTTGATTGGGTCGTTTATTTTTCTGGAATTGAGCAGTAGGAGTTGCTTGTATATTTTTGAGATTAGTTGTTTGTCAGTTGCTTCATTTGCTATTATTTTCTCCCATTCTGAATGCTGTCTTTTCACCTTGCTTATAGTTTCCTTTGTTGTGCAGAAGCTTTTTAAGTTTAATTAGGTCCCATTTGTTTATTTTTGCTTTTATTTCCAATATTCTGGGAGGTGGGTCATAGAGGATCCTGCTGTGATGTATGTCAGAGAGTGTTTTGCCTATGTTCTCCTCTAGGAGTTTTATAGTTTCTGGTCTTACATTTAGATCTTTAGTCCATTTTGAGTTTATAGTGAAAATGAGTATAATACCCAAAGCAATTTATAGATTCAATGCAATTTATAACTCTCTTTCACATTTAAAGTAGCATGTACTCACTATGGGTTTCCCAGGTGGCACAGTGGTAAAGATTATGCCTGCCAGTGCAGGAAATGCAAAAGACTTGGGTTTGATTCCTGGCTCAGGAAGATCCCTGGAGTAGGACATGGCAACCACTCCAGTATTCTTGCCTAGAAAACTCCATGGAAAGAAAAGCGTGGTGGGTTGCAGTCCCTGGGATCGCTAAGAGCAGCACTCACATGCAGCAGACGTGTACATGCTCACTACAGAAAATTTAGAACATGCTGCTGCTTCTGCTAAGTCACTTAGAACATGCAGAAAAGTATAAAGATGAAAAACACTCATGACACCCAATACTCCAAGGTAACTACCATTAATATATTTATTTACTGCCAGGCTTTTTTCTAGGCATTGTTCTCTAGGTAGGTTGAGAGATAATGTGTGGTGGATAAATAGATAAATAGAATTGATTGAACAAATTGGAGTTATGTTGCTTAGAATCCTGCATTCCCCTCTCCTCCCCACCATGGTCACATTGGGAATGTTTTCCTCCTTCTATTAAACATTTCTTTAAACAACCATGTATTTGGTTGATTGAAATATGTCATAATTTAAGTAATTTTCTATTGTTGGATATGTTCTTTGGTTCCTACTTTGCTTTTGTAGTTGCAAATAGTGCTGTAGGTAACAACCTTGTACATTGATCTTACCCCTTGTCTCTTGAGTATTTCCCCAGGTTTAATTCCTATAACTGAAATTACTGGGTTAAGGGGTCTGAGCATTCTTAAGGTTCTTGATCTGTATTTCTAAATTGCTTTTTGGAAAGACTGCAACAATTTGCATATCCACCAGCCCTGGGCAAATGTTCTGCCAGTGGATTGTACATTCTGCATCAGCTTTTAAATATCTAGCCCTGAATTGTGTTGGTTATGCCAGACCACAGTATCAAATTGGATTTCAAATATTTTGACTTGGATCATGTGTCAGATCAGGACAGTTCTTTCTCGAAGCCAGGTTTGTGCAGTAGCCCGAGTGCTTGATAAGGAGCTGTTTCTGTCGGTATAGAAATGAAATTGACGTCATCAACCATTGCTGGACAAAAAGGAATACAACTTGAAGAAAGCTCTTTATAAAGAAATGGGAGGACTGGCTTTTCAGACGCTTTATTTTTAAGTTCACTTCAGCATAGGCAATCCTGATGATTTGGGGCCTGATTACCACACATTTTTTAGCCCTGGTCTGTCTCTTTCTGATGAGCTGGGATTTGACCAATTCATTTTTCATTAACCCCTGTGCCAGAAGACTGAAAGAAGGAACAAAAGAAAAAGAAAATCAGAGATGACCAAGCTTTTCTGGTTTTCTTTTTTGATTGATGGGTGAATAAACTCAGAATGTAAGTGAACACTCTAATAATCCTTGCTCTTTGACACTCAAATCACAGAAAGTTGAGAGGTTGTCTTAGAAATGATTGGGAAGAATTTTTTTTTTTTTTCGATCATAATGATGTCTGATTTTTCTAGCTTTGGATAGTACATGTCTAGTCTTTTTTAAACCTCTAACATACAGAGTCCAAGGGACTCCCAGGGTTTTGCCCATTTCATCCTACTCATCCTCCTAGCATGCCTCAGTTTATCTGTGTGATGAAGAAGAGGGGGTGAATTAGGTTACTGTCCATTCTAACCCCAGTGAATCTTTAATCCTAACATCTTAATCCAAGACGAATGTCCTATGGGGAAGATTGAAGGGAGCAGGGAATCCTGGTGTTTTGACATTTACCATAGGCAAACTACAGTTCCTTCCCATAACACTATGCTAAGTGCTCTACAAATATTATCACAAACATTCCAAATGATGACAGGTACTATTAATAGTGCCAGGGTTTACAGGTGGGGGAACTGAGTCACATAGGCGTTAAGTATTGGGTTAACCAAAAAGTTTGTTCGGGTTTTTGGTGAAATGTTACAGGAAAAACCCAAAGGAACTTTTTGGCCAACCCAATTCCATGAAGGTGTCACAGAGCTGGTGAGTTGTAGAGATGTGTTTCAAACCAAGCCAGCCTGGGCCCAAAGTGAGGGCTCTCAACCACTGTACTATGCTGTCTTCACAATTACAGCTTTTTCTCAATTAGCCTCTGAATGGTCCAAAGCCCGCTGACTCTGCTTCCCATGACTGGCTCTGTCAACAGATGTATATGTCTCGCCAGCCTCAAACTGGAGCTTCCCAAGTGGTGCTAGTGGTAAAGAACCTGTCTACAATGCAGGACATGTAAGAGACACAAATTCAATCCCTGGGTTAGGACATTTTCCTGGAGACGGCATGTCAACCCACTCTAGTATTCTTGCCTGGAGAATCCCATGGACAGAAGAGCCTGATAGGCTACAGTCCATAGGGTCTCAGAGTCAAACGCAACTAGAGAGACGTAGCATTCATGCCTGGCCTCAAACTGATGGTGGAAACACAAGCATACCTCATGGTGTTGGCTTGCAACATGAATAAGATGTTGTGTGTAATGAATAACTCTCTTAATTTATTGGCATTTGCTAGCTGGGCAAGTTGACTCTCTGTGCCTCAGTTTACCTATCTGTCAAATGGATGTGATAGTATGCATTTTAGGGGATTGTTGTGAAAGTCAAATGAATTAATACATGTGATGTACTCAGAACAGTATCTAGCACAGTGACACTACTCTTTAAATGTTGTTAATATCATTACATCACATTATAAACTACAACTATTTACAAGGCACTCTGCAAAACGTTGGAAAAACAAGGTTAAACAAGACAGGTGGGTCCCTCCCCTCAGGTCTAGTGGACGAAATTTTTTTGAACAAATACTGACAAAGGATAAACGTTAGGAATGTTACAGAGAAGAACTATGGGTTGCTGTCAGAGTGACCAGTAAAAAGCTCTAACCTGATCCCTAACTGGAGATCAGGGAAGTCTTCCATTAGAAGGTAGATTGGCATAGCAGACACTGAAATCTTAATTTCTCCCCAGGTGTATTTCTCCTTACTTTCTGTATTCTCACCTGTTTCCTTCACCCCCAGTGTCCAATCCATGAACAAGATGTACAGGCTCGTATTGTAAAATAAACCCCAGTTTTATTCAATTCCACCAGTATTACCCTTTCTTGAACCACCACTTTCACCTTACCTTCTGCAGGAGTCTCCAAAGGTTTTCCTTCCATGTTTTCTCTGTCATATCTGCTACCCATTCTCCATAGCATCAAGAGTAATCTTTTAAAAATGTGAACATAAATTAAAATGTCCCAGTGACTTACATTTAAACTGAAAATCTGAGGCCATGGTTTATAATGCCTTAGGTGATCTACCCCACTTACCTCTCTGACCAATGGTATACCTGTCTGTCTCCATCACTGTACTCTAGGAATAAGTCTTTTTCCTCTTTACAAAGCTTGTCCTGCCTCAGGACCTTTGCACTTGCTGCTGCCTCTCTCTGGCGTATCCTTTTTTATCGGTGTCACAGCTCTAGTCACTAAGAGGTGATCCAGTCAACCTGTAGAGACCTCTCCCACCCAACCACTACTCTTCAGAGAGCCTGGAGTGCCCTACCCCGTTTTTGTTTTTCCAACAATCACCAAAATCAATCTTGTCCATTCATCGCTTGCTTGTTTCCTCTTTCTCCCCAGTGCTAGAACATAAGATAAACAGGATCTAGGGCTCTGCCTTTTATTCACTACTGTCCCCATGATCTAAAACAGTGCCTGGGACTTCCCTTATGGTCCAGTGGTTAATAATCCACCTTGCAATGCAGATGACACAGGTTCAATTCCTGATCACGGAACTAAGATCCCACATGCAGCAGGCAGGCCCATGTGCTGCAACTAAAACCTGACCCAGTCAAATAAATTATTTTTAAAAAATCAGTGCCTGACACATAGTAGGTACTATATACATATTTGTGATCCAAATGACTGAAGTTCTTTTTATTTGAATCCTAAAAGGAGGATGAGAGTTAACCAAATGAAGATGAAGAGCAAGAATCTTCCAGGCAGGGGAACAGTATGTTTAAAGACCTAGAAGAACTTCAGGAAGAGTATGGTATCTTAAGGGAACTGAAAAGAAGGCCAGTGCAGCTGGAGTGCCAAGGACATGGAACAGGTTGAGGCTGGCAGACAAGTAGGGCCAGAGGATCCTGGGACCTGTAGCCATGCTGAAGATTGCGGACTTTTGTAAGGGCAGTAGAAGGCTGTTTTAAAGCTTAAGCCACAGACTCAGGTTAATGTTTCGAAAAGAACTCTCTGTAGTCAATGGATTGGCTTAGGGTAGATTTTAACACCAGGTCATAACTCCCTTTCCCTTGCCTCAATCTGAGCAAAACCTTGTAGGGTAGATAAGAAACATATGATTACTTCCAAACTGCAGGTGTAAAATTAAAAAAGCAAAGATTCCAAGAGCATAAACAAATTGCTGATGGTCAGCATGACTTGATTCTGGCCTTCCCTGGCTTCAAGCAGCCAAGAACAAAGGGCACGGGAAGTGCATGTAGGGAGCACCCGGCTGAATGCCCTTGGTGTCTCTCCTCCTCTCTGTCCTAAGAGGGGAGGGCATCAGGTACAACATACATTAGAACTCATGCCTGTAATAAATCTTCTGCTTCCTTGTGAAAAGACCATCATGAATCTTGTCTATTAAAGAGCTTCTCTGCTCTGTGAATTTTAACAACCTTCTTTAGTGTAGAAATTCAGCCTCTTGTTGTCCACGTTTGAAATTCAAATCTTGGGTGAGTAGATATATTACACCGCTGAGGTACAGGAGCGGGAAGGCCATCCATCCATCCACCTCCATTTAGGTCATTCCTTTTCACCTGTAATGGATGAATCCTCTGCCCTGGTTTGCTTCTACATCACTGTTCACCCGCACTGCCCCCTCCCCAGCCCCACCCTACAATGAGAGCCCAGAACACTGACTGCCCTGGTGGGAGGAAGAGAAGTAACTGCTACTGACCAAATGCCAGGCTCCAGGTGAGGTGCGGTACGAGCCGGATCCCATTTAATCCAGCAGCAGCAATCCCTTCCTTGTTTTTGCTGATTGAGAGATCTAAATCACATGTTTCAGGTAAAACGTACCAACACATTGGAATTAAAGTCAATATTCTCTATTCTGACTACCCCCACACCAAATCCACCCCCATCATCCCTTACATTGTCAGAACCACCTCCCCAGTGACTCAGCCTCAGATTTTTCTCCCAACTATCTCATGCTCCATTACCATCAGTCATCTGATGGAAACAAATCTGGTTAGGTTTTTGCCTGGCTCAGAAACATTCCCTGGCTCCCCACTGCCCACAGCTTACCATCTAATAAGGAACAAAACCAATCATGCTAGAAGAACAATAAGAGAAGAGGGCTGTTAGGGCAACGGGAGGTGTGGATGATTCATGATGCTTTTGCTGCAGGAGCAGCAGCTGAAGGGGTGGGGGGTTGGGGGTGGGGAGCATGGAGACTCCACAGAAGGCGGCTGAGCTGGATTTGGTGATGGATAGAGGGGTCTCTTCTAAAAAGAAGGCGGCAACATGAGCAAAGGCACTGAAAGGCTGAAGCCACGGTTTCGGCTGCCCCTGGGACACATAACCAGTTGTTATTGCGCCATGGAATCTTTCTCTCCGAGCTCCAAGGAGCAGCATAGCAACAAGCAATGATTTGTTACAGCTAGGTTGTCAGGCAGTTTATCTGATGTTAGCGTCCACGTGAACTGCATGATGATTTATGAAACTCAATTTCTCCACCAATACAGGCAAATAGATTCAGCTGTGCAGTTAGGAAGAGCTTGGGGAAAGGCAGCCTCTAGGGAGAGACTGAGGCTGCCCTCCCCCCATGGCTCCAGCTCCACCTCCATGCCGTGCTGATTGGGATCAAGGCTCTGGAACACAGCTACAGGGCTGGGGCTGAGCTTGCAGACTAATAAGGAAAATGATTAAAAAATAAACCAAAAAACAATGCTGGAATTCAAATGCCATGGCATCGCTGTGGTTTTTCCCTTTTTGCCTTCTGGCTTTGGCTTTGGAACCCTCTCTTTTCCTTTGGGGCTAAAAAAGGGGTATCTGTGTCCTGGGAAGGTCAAGTAGATACTGCAAGGGCACCAGTAGAGGGGCTCAGGGGAAGGGAGGCTTCCTCTGTCTCTGAGGCAATCCCTAGCCTAGACTTAAAGCTAAAGGGGCAAAGAGTCCTGAATATTTTTCCAGTTCACTGGGACCATAGGGCTCCACAGAGGCACTGGGTCTAAATCACAGCTAATAAGCAAAAGAGTCCATTTGCCCAGGCTTGTTCTGTTTGTTGCTTTCATCAAACTTGGCAGCCTAAGGTCAATGGTATTTGGAGATTGTCCTTGAGGCTAGATTTGTCCCAAAGTTTAGAATTGCCAGGCCTCAGGGCCACAAGGAAGACTCAGATTCATGCTCTGTGAATTTTGTGTCTGGGACTCTGGCAAGAACTCACAGTAAGAAACAAGGATATGATACAGTTAGTTCCAATTGCCTTCAGCCCAAAGCAGAATTGCTACTGATAAAGGCACACTAACTTGTCCTAGGCTACCTGCCCCTTTGGCACTGCTGCTGCACAGCATTCCATGTCCTCTCTAGGCCTGTGTATATATTAGCCAAGTGACTATATAGGAGTCACCCTATAACAGTCAAGTGATCTATAGACCTAATGCAGTTTCTATTAAAATCCTAGCACGATTTGGTAGACATAGACAAGCTTATTCTAAAATTTACATGAAAAATGAAATGTGCTAAAAAGGCCAAAATAATTTTCAAGAAGAAGAGTAGAGTATGAATAAAGACTTTTCAGTGTTAAGGCTTAATAGTTACAATAATCAAGGCAGTGTGGTATTGGTAGAGAGAGAGGCACACAAATCAAGGGGGCAGAACAGAGAGCCCAGAAATCGACCTGCAACAAATGACCAAGTGATTTTTGACAAAGGAGCACAAACAATTTAAGAATAGCCTTTTTAACAAACGGCCCTGGAGTGATAGGATGTTATGAACGGTGTCTGCCCCACAATCCCACAAATTCATATGTTGAAACTCTAATCCCTAAGGTGACTATATTTGGAAGATAGGGCTTTGAGGAGGTATCTAAGGTTAAATGAGATCCTAAGGATAGGGTACTAATGCATATTAGAAAAAGGAAGAGAGATCTACGTTCTCTCCCTTTCTCTCGCCCCTCCCTTCTCTATGTGAGTACACAGCAAGAAGGGAGCTCTCTGCAAGCCAGGGAGAGAAGTGCCTTCACCAAGAACCCAACCCTGATCTCATGCTTCTAGAGTTCAGAATTATGAGAAAATAAATTTCTGCTGCTGAAACCTCCCAGCCTATGATAGTTTGCTATGGCAAGCTGAGCTGAAGCGACTACTACTACATAGGCAAAAAAAGAGCCTAGACCCCACACCTTATAAAAACGTATTAATGCAGAATGAATCACAGACTCAAATGGAAAATGCAAAACTATAGAACTTTCAGAGAGAAACATAGAAAATCTTTGGAACCTAGGACCAGGTGAACAATTCTTATACTTGAGAGTAAATGCATCATCTATAAAGGGATAATTCAAATATTTTCATCACCAAGAAAATTAAAATCATTTGCTTTGTGAACAACTCATTTAAAAAGATGAAGAGATAAGTATGCAGACTGGAAGAAACTATTTGTAAACCCCCTATTGGACAAAGTATTCCCATGAATAATATGTAAGGAATGCTAAAAACTCCACATGTAAAAAATCCCAATTAGAAAATGAACAAAAGATACAAATAGATATTTATCAAAGAAGATATACAGATGGCAGATAATCGCATGAAAAGATGTTCAGCATCATTAGCCACTGAGGAAATATAAAGCCATAATGAGATATAACACACTCTTACCAAAATTGCTAAAATTAAAAACGTGATAATACCAAATTTTGGGGAAGATGTGGAGAAAGTAGCATACATTGCTGGTTTTTAAATGGTACAGCTACTCTGGAAAACAGTTTTTAAAAACATTAAACATAAATTAATCATATAACCGAGCAATTCTACTTTCAGGTAAATATCCAAGAAACATGAAACACACACTTGTTCATGAATATTCATAGCAGCTTTATTTATAATAGCCAAAACAAAGAGGCAAGGAATAAACAAGGTACCTGTTAGTGAATGGATAATCAAACTGTGGTTGTTGTTACTGTTGTTCACTCAGTTGTGTTCGACTCTTTTCGACCCCTGGACTGCAGCACTCGAGGCTTTCCTGTCCTTCACCATCTCCCAGAGCTTGCTCACACTCATGTCCATTGAGTTGGTGATGCCATGCAACCATCTCATCCTCTGTCATCCCTGTCTCCTGCCTTCTATCTTGCCCAGCATTAGGGTCTTTTCCAATGAGTCGGCTCTTTGCATCAGGTGGCCAAAGTATTAGAGCTTCAGCATCAGTTCTTCCAATGAATACTCAGAGTTGATTTCCTTTAGGATTGACTGATTTGATCACCTTGCTGTCCAAGGGACTCTCAAGAGTCTTCTCCGACACCACAGTTTGAAAGCATCTATTCTTTGGCATTCAGTCTTCTTTATGGTCCAACTCTCATATCCATACATGACTACTGGAAAAACCATTTCTTTGATTAGATGGACCTTTGTCAGCGAACTAATGTCACTGCTTTTTAATACACTGTCTAGGTTTGTCATAGCTTTTCTTCAAACAGCAAGTGTCTTTTAATTTCATGGCTGTAGTCATCATCCATAGTGATTCTGGAACCCAAGAAAATAAAGTCTCTCACTGTTTCCATTGTTTCCCCGTGTATTTGCCATAAAGTGATGGGACTAGAGTCCATAATCTTAGGTTTTTGAATGTTGAGTTTTAAGCCAGCTCTTTCACTCTCTTCTTTTGCCTTCATGAAGAGGCTTTTTAGTTCCTCTTCACTTTCTGCCATTAGAGTGATGTCATCTGTATGTCTGAGATTATTGATATTTCTCCTGGCAATCTTGACTCCAGCTTGTGCTTCATCCAGCCAAGCATTTCACATGATGTACTATGCATATAAGTTAAATAATCCAGGTGACAGTATACAGCTTTGACATACTCCTTTCTCAATTTTGAACCAGTCCATTTTTTCATGTCTGGTTGTAACTTGCTTCTTGACCTGCATACAGGTTTCTCAGGAGGCAGGTAAGGTGCTCTAGTATTTCCATCTCTTTGATAATTTTCCATAATTATTTGTGAGCACAACTAACACAGTCAAAGGCTTTAGTGTAGTCAGTGAAGCAGAAGGAATTCTGAAATTCCCTTGCTTTTCCTGTGATCAAACTGTGGTACATACATACAATGAAAATGTAATGATACTTTTTATAACATGGATGAATCTCAAAAACATTATGCTGCTTGTCCCTGCCCCCTTGCCTCTTAGAACATCCTTGATGTGCTCAGCTGAATGTTCTGTGAGCCCAGAGTGTTTACTGTTTAAAAAAGGTATTCAAAGTCATTCCAAGCCCCTTGAAGAGCACAGTTATGAATAAGGAAATAGGACCATGTTTTGTTGGTCTTCAGAATTGAAGCCATGGTTTGAGGGATAGCTAGGGGATATTTGTATTGTGCTGCTAGAGGTGAAATTCATGAACAGACAGAAGAAATATATTTATCAAGAATGTTTGAGTTTCATCCTTGATTAAGGTAGGGACAAAGTAATACAAAATTAGACTATGATAATGTAATTCTCATGACTTTTAGGAGAGCTTCTGAGAAACCAGTCTTTGAGTTCTAGGGGCTGCATGGTTGCAAAGCTTAAACTTAAGGCAATTGAGAAAGGGAACCCCCAGAAGTGGTACCCGTGGTATAATTTGACTCAACTGGGGGATCCTTGGCCAGTCTAGACAGAAAAGATAGATACATACAGTGTACTGGCCATTCTAAGTTGGTAAAGCAATTTGTTTGGTTAATTCTGATAAGGAAGGAGATTTTGGCATGCTAAGTAGTTACATGACCCTGAGCAGCCAGTGTCCCCCAGCTTCTTACAGGAACAAGTTATATTCAGTCACTCCAGATGGAGTATTAACCAGTTCGTGATAACTTTGGATGGCCATGGATTCCTCAGCTATATTGACCAGCTCCAGGTATGCCTAACAGATGCCAGCAGGTTTGGGTAACTCATTGAACTCCATTCCCCTATCTGGAACTGCAGTTATTCCTCCTGAAGGAAGAGTTACCAGTAAGTGCAGGTCATAAACTTGCATTAAGTCCCTGCCCTTCATCCATTCAGCCAGTCTGTCTTAACAATGGTACAGTGCAGTGAAACACTGGGGTCAGCCCCTCCGCAAAGGCCACGACCCTGATGGAGCTCTGAGAAGATGGTTGAATTTAACTTTGTGAAAGAAGTCAAAGTCACCACAAGGCTTCCTTAAAAGAATACGGGAGTGTCAAGATCTGTTGTTTCTTTCTCTGTGCTGCTCAGAAGGATCTGAGGCTGTGGGGTGGGCTGATCACAGACAGAATCAAGGCGTGCTGAAGTTCACCCTGTGCTTTGCCCCACTGGCTCCCTTGGGGAGTCCCAGAAGTGATCTGAGCCCAACTTTTAGTCAGACAGACTGACTTCTGAGGGAACATAAGAAGCCAGACATGGAAGACCATATATTGTGGAGTTCCATTTATATATCATATCCTTGAAAAGACAAATCTATGAGACAGAAAGTAGGCTGGTGTTTGTTTAGGGCTGAAGTGGGAGCCAGGAGTGAAAGTGGGTAGGATGTATCCTTTAGAGGTTATGGAAATGTTCTAAATTTTCACTGTGGTTATGGGTACAATTCAGTAAATTCATTCAAAATTATTAAATTTGCATAAGTGAATTTTATGTTATGTAGGTTGCACCTCAAGAAAGCTAATAACTTTTAAAAATTGATTTTTAATTTGAAAATTTACAGAAAAACTAAGAAATGAATAGTATATTTAGTATGCAGCTATAGCTTTAAGGTAATAGAAATTGCGGAGACCCTTTGTTCTATACCTTCAAGTTCCATTCCAGCCCCTAGATTCCTTGATACTAAGATACTGAGTTGAAATTAAAATTTAACATGTAGAATCACAAATACAGTGGGTCTGTCATTATCTCACGACATATTGTATATTCAGATGTTCAGACCTTCCTTCACTAGCTGCTGCTGCTAAGTCGCTTCAGTCGTGTCCAACTCTGTGCAACCCCAGAGACAGTAGCCCACCAGGCTCCACCGTCCCTGGGATTCTCCAGACAAGAACACTGGAGTGGGTTGCCATTTCCTTCTCCAATATATGAAAGAGAAAAGTGAAGGTGAAGTCGCTCAGTCGTGTCTGACTCTTAGCGACCCCATGGACCACAGCCTACCAGGCTCCTCCATCCATGGATTTTCCAGGCAAGAGGACTGGAGTGGGTTGCCATTTCCTTCTCCAGTGCATGAAAGAGAAAAATGAAGGTGAAGTCGCTCAGTCGTGTCTGACTCTTAGCGACCCCATGGACTGCAGCCTACCAGGCTCCTCCATCCATGGATTTTCCAGGCAAGAGGACTGGAGTGGGTTGCCATTTCCTTCTCCAGTGCATGAAAGAGAAAAATGAAGGTGAAGTCGCTCAGTCGTGTCTGACTCTTAGCGACCCCATGGACTGCAGCCCACCAGGCTCCTCCATCCATGGATTTTCCAGGCAAGAGGACTGGAGTGGGTTGCCATTTCCTTCTCCAGTGCATGAAAGAGAAAAGTGAAGGTGAAGTCACTCAGTCGTGTCTGACTCTTAGCAACCCCATGGACTGCAGCCCACCAGGCTCCTCCATCCATGGATTTTCCAGGCAAGAGGACTGGAGTGGGGTGCCATTTCTTTCTCCAGTGCATGAAAGAGAAAAGTGAAGGTGAAGTCACTCAGTCGTGTCTGACTCTTAGCAACCCCATGGACTGCAGCCCACCAGGCTCCTCCATCCATGGATTTTCCAGGCAAGAGGACTGGAGTGGGGTGCCATTGCCTTCACTAGAGCTATCATTATTAAAGAAATTACAGCTTTTTGGAGAAATCATTTCACAGTAGAACTTCCATGTCCAACTTGAAACCATTTCAGTAGCAAAAATCAAAGTGATCCTGTACCCATGTTCTGATCTCAGAAGAAAAATTTTACCCAGTGCAAAATCGTAATTGTAGTTTTACAATTTTAACTTGTTCTCTGGCATCCTTAAATTCATTTTCAGGCTTGAAAAGTGGTGGAAGTCATCATTTCTTGCAAATAAGTTCAGCTATACTTAGAGAACAAAATAAGCCAAACTGGAGAGTTCTAGTGAGAGATCAACATGTGAGTTGCCATTATTTGTTTGCTAAAAATATGTTTACTATAGTAGAACATATTTTCAGACTGCCAAGATGTGGAATCCTCAACTCATTCTTTTAACTCTCCATCTGTTCAGTGCTCTGCCACTTTTATTTTTATAGTGTGAGGATAACTTAGTCTCAATAGAATAAGAGACTAAAATTACAATAAGGTGTTTGTTTATCTATCTATATAGATATATTTAAACAAGGTACAAATATGAACGCACACATATACATAGTCTAAGGAAAAATATATCATTTGTAGCTTCAGAGGTATTTTTAACAACTAATTTTTTTTTTCTTTTTAATTCTAAGGAGGACACTACCTTGAGTGGTCATGGATGATATTATATTAAAATGTTTGAAAACCGTTTTTGACTAAAAAGCAAGTTGATGTATAGGACCATTTGGATGAAGAAAAGAAGACTTGGGTTCTGGTCCCTCATGTGAGCCAGTCACTCGTATCTTTAGGCCCCCACTTTTTTCATGTTTGAAGGACTATTAAGAGATTTAGGGAAGATAATCTCTAAAGGGGCTTCCCTGGCGACTTGGCTGATAAAGAATCTGCCTGCAATGTGAGAGACCCAGGTTCAGTCCCTGGGTCAGGAAGATCCCCTGGAGAAGGGAATGGCAACCCACTCCAGTATTCTTGCCTGGAGAATTACATGGTCAGAGGAGCCTATAGTCCATGGGGTTGCAAAGAGTTACACAGGACTGAGGGACTAACACACTAATTCCTAAAATGCCTATAAACCTAAAATATGACCCAGAGACTTTTTTTTTTTTATTTTAAATAGATTTGTTCAACAAACAATTGAACAACAGTTTTAAGATACTTTGTAACATTGTAGAAATACAAAGATCTTTGGAATCAGAACTCTGTCTCTGCCACTTTCAAATTTCTTACCTTAGTCAAGTTATTTCATCATTCTGAGCTGTAATTCCATTACCATTAAACATGAGGTTAATGATGTGTACTTCATAGGGATGCAGTATGCTTAAAGTAACACTGCTAAGTCACTTCAGTCATATCTGACTCTGTATGACCCCATAGATGGCAGTCCACCAGGCTCCCCCGTCCCTGAGATTCTCCAAGCAAGAACACTGGAGTGGGTTGCCATTTCCTTCTCCAATGCATTAAAGTGAAAGTGAAGTCGCTCAGTCCAACTCTTAGCAACCCCATGGACTGCAGCCCACCAGGCTCCTCTGTCCATGGGATTTTCCAGGCAAGAGTACTGGAGTGGATTGCCATTGCTTTCTCCAAAAAGTAACACTAACCAATATAAAATACAAGTTTCCAGGCCTTGGTGGATTAAATGCTAGATATTTATTTCTTCCTCTTAAAAGATTTTAGTAGTGAAAAGGGACCGAAGCTGCTTCTATTAATACAGTTTTCCAGGTGTGTGTAGCAGAGAAAGGAAGAGTGAAATAAGCATATAAACTTGCTAACCACATTCAGTTCAGTTCAGTTGCTCAGTCATGCCCGACTCTTTGCAAAGCCAAGGACTGAAGCATGCCAGGCCTCCCTGTCCATCACCAGCTCCCAGAGTTTGCTCAAACTTATGTCCATTAAGTTGGTGATGCCATCCAACCATCTCATCCTCTGTCGTCTCCTTCTCCTCCTGCCTTCTATTTTTCCCAGCATCAGGGTCTTTTCCAATGAATAGGCTCTTCACATTAAGTGACCAAAGTATTGGAGTTTCAGCTTCAGCATCAGTCCTTGCAATGAATATTCAGACTGATTTCCTTTAGGATTGACTGATCTGATCTTACAGTTCAAGAGTCTTCTCTAACACCACAGTTCAAAAGAATTGCAATTCTTTGGCATTCAGCTTTCTTTATAGTCCAACTCTCACATCCATATGTGACTACTGAAAAAAACCATAGCTTTGACTAGATGGATTTTTGTTGGCAAAGTGATGTCTCTGCTTTTTAATATGCTACCTAGGTTGGTCATAGCTTTTCTTCCAAGGAGCAAGTGTCTTTTAATTTTATGGCTGCAGTCACCATCCACAGTGATTTTGGAGACCAAGAAAATAAAGTCTCACTGTTTCCACTGTTTCCCCATCTATTTGCCATGAAGTGATGGGACCGGATGCCATGGTTTTCATTTTTTGAATGTTGAATTTTAATCCTAACTACATTACCTCTGCTCAGATTTCACTAGCAAAATCTATCATGTGGCCATACTAAGATGAATGAAATATTATAGTAAATATAGTCTCTTGTTGGACAACCAGTTTCTAGAAACAACTCTGCAAACATTTTGTACATGAATCTATCACTACAGTGTGTTGTTAGAAAAATTAAATGACTATTTGTAAAGTGCCTATTATAGTGCTAGTATACTATAAGCACTGGAAGAAGTTAAGAGTTACTAGTATAGAGTTATTAGTATAGTATAGGAATTATTTTGGTATGGTGGTTTAGTTGCTAAGTCGTGTCCAACTCTTTTGCAGTTCCATGGACTGTAGCCTGCCAGGCTCCTCTGTCCATGGGCTTTCCCAGACAAGAATTACCTTGTAATATATACATATTTTTGTATACTTTACTCTCTGATACTACTATTTACCTTGTAATATATGTATATATGTGAATATTATGTATATTATGAGGTGAATAGTGATATCAGAGAGTACAGTTAAAATACAGTGGGACTTTATGTTGGTTTCCTATGGAGGCTATAACAAATACCAGAAATCTGAGCGCTTAAAGCCACACACATTTATTATTCTATAGTTCTGGAGGTCAGAAGTTAAAAGTGAGCCTACAGGACTGAGATCAAGGTGTCAGCAGGACTGTGTCTCTTCTGGAGGCTCTAGGGCAGAATCCATTTCTGGACTCTCCCAGCCTCTAGAGGCTGCCCTTGTTCCTTGGCTCATGGTCTTATCTCTCCAACCTCTGCTTGCATAGTCGTATCTTCTCTGACTCTGATCTTCCCTGCCTCCCTCCTATAAGGACCCTTGTGATTACATTAGGCATATCTGGATAATCCTAAAAATAATTTCCCCATTCCAAGATTCTTTCCTTGACCACATCTGCAAAATTCATTTTGCCTTGTAAGAGAATATATTCTCAGGTTCTGGAGATTGGGATGTGGACACTTTTGGCTGGGGGTAGGGAACTGGGAGGGCAGCATCATTTTGCCTATTATAAACATCTTAAAGTACATAGACAAGGGCTTCCTTGGTGGCTCAGACAGTAAAGAATCCACCTGCAATGCAGGAGACCTGAGTTCGATCCCTGGGTTGGGTAGATACCCTGGAGGAGTCATGGCAACCCATTTCAGTATTCTTGCCTGGAGAATGCCCGTGGACAGTGGAGCCTGGTAGGCTACACTCCATGGGGTCTCAAAGAGTCGGACATAACTGAGGGACTAAGCACAGCAGCAGAGCATAGACGTCTCAGGAAGAAGGGATAGTAGTTATTTTTTCACATATGGAGAGGGGCATGAACTTGAAAACTAGCTCTGTCTTTTGCTAGATAAATGACCTTGAAATGTGCCTCTTTTTCTTTTCTGTAAAATGGGGATGGCAAAATTAACCATCTCACAGATATAAGGATTTGTAGGAATTATGAGATAATGTATATAAGTTACCTGGAACATAATAGATGCTCAAGATAGGAGATCCATCATTATTTTACCATTTCATGGTATGCAGTGGCCCATAACACCCCATTTATCATCTTACACTCTCTAAGATCACAGCTGAAGCAGGAAAGAGTAGAATGGTTTCTTTGTACAGAGAGACTATCAATCATGTTCAGCATACTGACCTTCTCTTGGAAGAAAAGCAGGTTAATGCATCTTAGGGACTTTTGCATCAGTAGAGATTGAGCAATATGGTTCTTCTGCTAAGTCTGGTAACCCATATGTTCCAGAATATCATTATAGCCTGAGTTTTCAGAGCCTGTGGTTTTACTGTGATCACCCAAGAAATCATTGATAGGGACTAAGAGAGCTGAAGCATTTTTTTTTCCCTGCGATAGATGGTCACACAAATCAATCACAAGGATTTGGCCACAGTGAGCAGGAGCAGGAACTATTTCCTAAGGTAAGAGCCCCAGCTCCATTCACCCCACTTCTAGGTGGCTTAGAAGCTTTCTTCTTAATTCTTGTCACAACTATATAATTTCCAGGCAGAGAAATTTCCCAGCTTGCAGCCCACCACATATCAAAAGATTTGTAGGCTCAAGGGGGAGTCGGGGACAGATGGATTGGGAGCTTTGGATTAGCAGATGCAAAGTATTATAGGAAGAATGGATAAGCCATAGGTCCTATTATATAGCACAGGCAACTATATTCAATATTCTATAATAAGCCATAATGGGAAAGAATATTAAAAATATGTATAACTGAATCAATTTGCTGTACAGCAGAAACTAACACAATAAACTCTACTTCATTAAAATTAATTTAAAAAAAAGATTTGTAAGCTCTAGTTTATTGTACATAATCTGGCTTCAAAGACATAGGATTGTATTAGTGTTATTAACTCTTGGGTAGTGTCTAATCATGTACAATGACTTCAAAGCTCCTCAGTTTGCTAATCAGCAAAATAATTGTAATAATATATTCATAGCAACCCTATCATAAAATGAGGAAGCTCCCTTTCCAAGGTCAGCTTCAGGTGTCAAAACCTTAAGAGTAGTTCTTTAATATAATCAAAGAAAGAAAGGGTTATGACTCACATAGCTAGGGAATTCCCAAGGTGATGAGCAAGGAGGAAGACTCTGATGGAATAGATCCAGAAGTGAGAGTGTAGAGAGTGTGTGAGCACTTTTTAAAAAACTTTTTATTTTGTATTGGGGGGATAGCCAATTAACAAACAATGTCATGATGATAATTTCAAGTGAGCAGCTCAAAGAGACTCAGCCATACATATACATCTATCCATTTTCCCCCAAATCTCCCCTCCCAACCAGGCTGCCACTAACTTTGAGCAGTTCCAAGTGCTATATAGTAGGTCCTTGTTGGTTATCTATTTTTTTTAATTAAATTTTATTTTCCTTAACTTTACAATATTGTATTGCTTTTGCCATACATCAAGACGGATCCGCCACAAGTATACATGTGTTCCCCATCCTGAACCCTCCTCCCTCCTTCCTCCCCATACCATCCCTCTGGGTCGTCCCAGTGCACCAGCCCCAGGCATCTGTTATCAGGCATCGTACCTGGACTGGCAACTCGTTTCAGATATGATATTATACATATTTCAATGCTATTCTCCCAAATCATCACACCCTCTCCTGTTCCCAGAGTCCAAAAGTCTGTTCTATACATCAATGTCTCTTTTGCTGTCTCGAAAACAGGGTTATTGTTACAATCTTTCTAAATTCCATATATATGCGTTAGTATACTGTATTGGTGTTTTTCTTTCTGGCTTACTTCACTCTGTATAATAGGCTCCAGTTCCATCCACCTCCTTAGAACTGATTCAAATGTATTCTTTTTAATGGCTGAGTAATACTCCATTGTGTATATGTACCACAGCTTGCTTATCCATTCATCTGTGGATGGACATCTAGGTTGCTTCCAAGTCCTGGCTATTATAAACAGTGCAGCTATGAACACTGGGGTACACGTATCTCTTTAAATTCTGGTTTTCTCAGTGTGTATGCCCAGCAGTGGGATTGCTGGATCATAAGGCAGTTCTATTCCCAGTTTTTTAAGGAATCTCCATGCTGTTCTCCATAGTGGCTGTACTAGTTTGCATTCCCACCAACAGTGTAAGAGGGTTCCCTTTTCTCCACACCCTCTCCAGCATTTATTGCTTGTGGACTTTTGGATTGCAGCCATTCTGACTGGCCTGAAATGGTACCTCATAGTGGTTTTGATTTGCATTTCTCTGATAATGAGTGATGTTGAGCATCTTTTCATGTGCTTGTTAGCCATCTGTATGTCTTCTTTGGAGAAATGTCTATTTAGCTCTTTGGCCCATTTTTTGATTGGGTCATTTATTTTTCTGGAATTGAGCTGTAGGAGTTGCTTGTATATTTTTGAGATTAGTTGTTTGTCTGTTGCTTCATTTGTTATTATTTTCTCCCATTCTGACGGCTGTCTTTTCACCTTGCTTATAGTTTCCTTTGTTGAGCAGAAGCTTTTAAGTTTAATTAGGTTCCATTTGTTTATTTTTGCTTTTATTTCCAATATTCTGGGAGGTGGATCATAGAGGATACTGCTGTGATGTATGTCAGAGAGTGTTTTGCCTATGTTTTCCTCTAGGAGTTTTATGGTTTCTGGTCTTACATTTAGCTCTTTAATCCATTTTGAGTTTATTTTTGTGTATGGTGTTAGAAAGTGCTCTAGTTTCATTCTTTTACAAGTGTTTGACCAGTTTTCCCAGCACCACTTGTTAAAGAGATTGTCTTTAATCCATTGTATATTCTTGCCTCCTTTGTCAAAGATAAGGTGTCTATATGTGCGTGGATTTATCTCTGGGCTTTCTATTTTGTTCCATTGATCTATATTTCTGTCTTTGTGCCAGTACCATACTGTCTTGATGACTGTGGCTTTGTAGTAGAGCCTGAAGTCAGACAGGTTGATTCCTCCAGTTCCGTTCTTCTTTCTCAAGATAGCTTTGGCTATTCGAGGTTTTTTGTATTTCCATACAAATTGAGAAATTATTTGTTCTAGCTCTGTGAAGAATACCGTTGGTAGCTTGATGGGGATTGCATTGAATCTATAAATTGCTTTGGGTAGTATACTCATTTTCACTATATTGATTCTACCAATCCATGAACATGGTATATTTCTCCATCTATTAGTGTCCTCTTTGATTTCTTTCACCAGTGTTTTATAGTTTTCTATATATAGGTCTTTAGTTTCTTTAGGAAGATATATTCCTAAGTATTTTATTCTTTTCATTGCAATGGTGAATGGAATTGTTTCCTTAATTTCTCTTTCCATTTTCTCATTATTAGTACAGGAATACAAGGGATTTCTGTGTGTTGATTTTATATCCTGCAACTTTACTATATTCATTGATTAGTTTTAGTAATTTTCTGGTGGAATCTTTAGGGTTTTCTACGTAGAGGATCATGTCATCTGCAAACAGTGAGAGTTTTACTTCTTCTTTTCCAATTTGGATTCCTTTTATTTCTTTTTCTACTCTGATTGCTGTGGCCAAAACTTCCAAAACAATGTTGAATAGTAATGGTGAAAGTGGGCATCCTTGTCTTGTCCCTAACTTTAGAGGAAATGCTTTCAATTTTTCACCATTGAGGATAATGTTTGCTGTGGGTTTGTCATATATAGCTTTTATTATGTTGAGGTATGTTCCTTCTATTCCTGCTTTCTGGAGAGTTTTTATCATAAATGGATGTTGAACTTTGTCAAAGGCTTTCTCTGCATCTATTGAGATAATCATATGGTTTTTATTTTTCAATTTGTTAATGTGGTGTATTACGTTGATTGATTTGTGGATATTGAAGAATCCTTGCTTTCCTGGGATAAAGCCCACTTGGTCGTGGTGTATGATCTTTTTAATGTGTTGTTGGATTCTGATTGCTAGAATTTTGTTAAGGATTTTTGCATCTATGTTCATCAGTGATATTGGCCTGTAGTTTTCTTTTTTTGTGGCATCTTTGTCAGGTTTTGGTATTAGGGTGATGGTGGCCTCATAGAATGAGTTTTGAAGTTTGCCTTCTTCTGCAATTTTCTGGAACAGTTTGAGTAGGATAGGGTATTAGCTCTTCTCTAAATTTTTGGTAGAATTCAGCTGTGAAGCCGTTTGGACCTGGGCTTTTGTTTGCTGGAAGATTTCTGATTACAGTTTCAATTTCCATGCTTGTGATAGGTCTGTTAAGATTTTGTATTTCTTCCTGATCCAGTTTTGGAAAGTTGTACTTTTCTAAGAATTTGTCCATTTCTTCCATGTTGTCCATTTTATTGCCATATAATTGCTGATAGTAGTCTATTATGATCCTTTGTATTTCTGTGCTGTCTGTTGTGATCTCTCCATTTTCATTTCTAATTTTATGGATTTTATTTTTCTCCCTTTGTTTCTTGATGAGTCTGGCTAATGGTTTGTCAATTTTATTTACCCTTTCAAAGAACCAGCTTTTGGCTTTGTTGATTTTTGCTATGGTCTCTTTTGTTTCTTTTGCATTTATTTCTGCCCTAATTTTTAAGATTTCTTTCCTTCTACTAACCTTAGGGTGCTTCATTTCTTCCTTTTCTAGTTGCTTTAGGTGTAGAGTTAGGTTATTTATTTGGCTTTTTTCTTGGTTCTTGAGGTATGCCTGTATTGCTATGAACTTTCCCCTTAGGACTGCTTTTACAGTGTCCCACAGATTTTGGGTTGTTGTGTTTTCATTTTCATTCGTTTCTATGCAGATTTTGATTTCTTTTTTGATTTCTTATGTGATTTGTTGGTTATTCAGGAGCGTGTTGTTCAGCCTCCATATGTTGGAATTTTTAATAGTTTTTCTCCTGTTATTGAGATCTAATCTTACTGCATTGTGGTCAGAAAAGATGCTTGGAATGATTTCAATTTTTCTGAACTTACCAAGGCTAGATTTATGGCCCAGGATGTGGTCTATCCTGGAGAAGGTTCCGTGTGCACTTGAGAAAAAGGTGAAATTCATTTTTGGGGGATGAAATGTCCTATAGATATCAATTAGGTCTAACTGGTCTATTGTATCATTTAAAGTTTGTGTTTCCTTGTTAATTTTCTGTTTAGTTGATCTATCCATAGATGTGAGTGGGATATTAAAGTCTCCCACTATTATTGTATTATTGTTGATTTCTCCTTTCATACTTGTTAGTATTTGTCTTAGGTATTGTGGTGCTCTTATGTTGGGTGCATATATATTTATAATTGTTATATCTTCTTCTTGGATTGATCCTTTGATCATTATGTAGTGACCTTCTTTGTCTCTTTTCACAGCCTTTGTTTTAAAGTCTATTTTATCTGATATGAGTATTGCCACTCCTGCTTTCTTTTGGTCCCTATTTGCATGGAAAATCTTTTTCCAGCCCTTCACTTTCAGTCTGTATGTGTCCCCTGTTTTGAGGTGGGTCTCTTGTAGACAACATATATAGGGGTCTTGTTTTTGTATCCATTCGGTCAGTCTCTGTCTTTTGGTTGGGGCATTCAACCCATTTACAGAGATCAAATTGCCAACATCCGCTGGATCATGGAAAAAGCAAGAGAGTTCCAGAAAAACATCTATTTCTGCTTTATTGACTATGCCAAAGCCTTTGACTGTGTGGATCACAATAAACTGTGGAAAATTCTGAAAGAGATGGGAATACCAGACCACCTGACCTGCCTCTTGAGAAATCTGTATGCAGGTCAGGAAGCAACAGTTAGAACTGGACATGGAACAACAGACTGGTTCCAAATAGGAAAAGGAGTACGTCAAGGCTGTATATTGTCACCCTGTTTATTTAACTTATATGCAGAGTACATCATGAGAAATGCTGGACTGGAAGAAACAGAAGTTGGAATCAAGATTGCTGGGAGAAATATCAATAACCTCAGATATGCAGATGATACCACCCTTATGGCAGAAAGTGAAGAGGAACTAAAAAGCCTCTTGATGAAAGTGAAAGTGGAGAGTGAAAAAGTTGGCTTAAAGCTCAACATTCAGAAAACTAAGATCATGGCATCTGGTCCCATCACTACATGGGAAATAGATGGGGAAACAGTGGAAACAGTGTCAGACTTTCTTTTTCTGGGCTCCAAAATCACTGCAGATGGTGACTGCAGTCATGAAATTAAAAGACGCTTACTCCTTGGAAGGAAAGTTATGACCAACCTAGATAGCATATTCAAAAGCAGAGACATTATTTTGCCAACAAAGGTTCGCCTAGTGAAGGCTATGGTCTTTCCTGTGGTCATGTATGGATGTGAGAGCTGGACTGTGAAGAAGGCTGAGCGCCGGAGAATTGATGCTTTTGAACTGTGGTATTGGAGAAGACTCTTGAGAGTCCCTTGGACTGCAAGGAGATCCAACCAGTCCATCCTGAAGGAGATCAGCCCTGGGATTTCTTTGGAAGGAATGATGGTAAAGCTGAAACTCCAGTACTTTGGCCACCTCATGCGAAGAGTTGACTCATTGGAGAAGACTCTGATGCTGGGAGGGATTGAGGGCAGGAGGAGAAGGGGACGACAGAGGATGAGATGGCTGGATGGCATCACTGACTCGATGGATGTGAGTCTGTGTGACCTCCGGGAGTTGGTGATGGACAGGGAGGCCTGGCGTGCTGTAGTTCATGGGATCACAAAGAGTCGGACACGACTGAGCGACTGATCTGATCTGATGATCCCGTTGCCATTTACTTTATTGTTTTGGGTTCGAATTTATATACCCTTTTTGTGTTTCCTGTCTAGAGAATGTCCTTTAGTATTTGTTGGAGAGCTGGTTTGGTGGTGCTGAATTCTCTCAGCTTTTGCTTGTCTGTAAAGGTTTTGATTTCTCCTTCATATTTGATTAATATCCTTGCTGGGTACAATAATCTGGGCTGTAGATTATTTTCTTTCATCACTTTAAGTATGTCTTGCCATTCCCTCCTGGCTTGGAGAGTCTCTGTTGAAAGATCAGCTGTTATCCTTATGGGAATTCCCTTGTGTGTTATTTGTTGTTTTCCCCTTGCTGCTTTTAATATTTGTTCTTTGTGTTTGATCTTTGTTAATTTGATTAATATGTGTCTTGGGGTGTTTTGCCTTGGGTTTATCCTGTTTGGGACTCTCTGGGTTTCTTGGACTTGAGGGATTATTTCCTTCCCCATTTTAGGGAAGTTTTCAACTATTATCTCCTCTAATATTTTCTCATGGTCTTTCTTTTTGTCTTCTTCTTCTGGGACTCCTATGATTCGAACGTTGTAACATTTAATATTGTCCTGGAGGTCTCTGAGATTGTCCTCATTTCTTTTAATTCGTTTTTCTTTTTTCTCCTCTGAGTCATTTATTTCTACCATTCTATCTTCTAATTCGCTAATTCTATCTTCTGCCTCTGTTATCCTACTATTTTTTGCCTCCAGTGTTTTGGATCTCATTTATTGCATTATTCATTATATATTGACTCTTTTTTATTTCTTCTAGGTCCTTGTTAAACCTTTCTTGCATCTTCTCAATGCTTTTCTCCAGGCTATTTATCTGTGATTCCATTTTGATTTCCAGATTTTGGATTAATTTAACTATCATTATTCAGAATTCTTTATCCGGTAGATTCGCTATTTCTTCCTCTTTGGTTTGGTGGGCATTTATCCTGTTCCTTTACCTGCTGGGAATCCTTCTGTCTCTTCATCTTGTTTAAATTGCTGAGTTTGGGGTGTCCTTACTGTATTCTGGCAGTTTGTGGAGTTCTCTTTATTGTGGCGTTTCCTCACTGTATGTGGGTTTGTATAGATGGCTTGTCAAGGTTTCTTGGTTAGGGAAGCTTGTGTCGGTGTTCTGTTTGATGGAGCTGGATTTCTTCTCTCTGGAGTGCAATGGAGTGTTTAGTAATGAGTTATGAGATGTCTATGATTTTGGGGTCACTTTGGGTAGCCTGTATATTGGCTTGGTTTCAGTGTAGGTTTGGAGGCATTTGATGAGCTCCTGTCAATTAATGTTCCATGGGATCAGGGTTTGGACGTAAGCCTCCTGCTTCCAGTTATAGGTCTTATTTTTACAGTAGTCTCAAAAACTTCTCCTTCTATACTGCACTCCACAACTGGACCTCTCAGAGGTGTTCACGGAGTTATACAGAGAAGAAAAGAGGGAGGAAGGAGACAGAGGTGGTCAGGAGGATAAAAGGAGGGAATGAAAAGGAGAGAGACAGATCCAGTCAGTAATAGCACAAATTGATTACATATACCAGAAAGCATAGATTAAAGATCTAGATTAGAGTTTGGAGTTTCAGGAATACAATGTCAAAGAAAAGATGAAGAGATAGAAAGAGGGAGGAAAAAAAAAAGAAAAAGTCACAAAAGTTATAAAAAAAATGAATAGGTAAAAAATTGATAGCAATTACCAATAAGCTAAACTTATGAATCTAGAGCAGAGTTTGGAGTTTCAAAAATACAATGTTAAAGGAAAGAAAAAAAGAAAAGAAAAAAAGAAAAAAAAAAAAAAAAGGGGGGAGGTCACAAGATTTATAAAAAATATTCTAAAAGAGGAAATTAAAGGAGTACTAGAGGATAAAAAAATTTTTTAATAATTTTTTAAATTTTTTTAACAATATATATATATAAAAATATATTGAAAAAAGAAAGAAAGAAATAATGATGGTAAAAATAGTAACAATATATGTAAAACTTTCTCTATTATTGTTGTGGGTATTGTGGGTTCAGTTCATTTTCAGCTAGTTCCTTGTTCCGGCTTAAATTTCTGAAGATCTATAGGCCCCTTTCTCTGTAGTTGGTACTAACCACGGGGTTTTAGTTTATTGCCTGTCGCTTCCACGGCAGTTCCCTCTGTTATAGCTTCTGTTTGCTGGTCTCTTCAGTGTCTGATTTCTGCCCTAATACACAGGGAGCGGTGGTGGACACCCTCTTTTTTTTTTTTTTTTTTTTTTTAGGCTCACTTGTTCAGTCGCGCTGCGGGGAGGGAGGGACCCTGCAAATAAATATCACTGGCGTGTGCTCGCAGTGGCTCAGCCACACTGGGTCTGCCCCCGCTCACGGCACGTGTAGGCTCTCTGCCTACTCTGCCTGGGCTCTCTGTTTCTCCGCCAGAACCCTCCGTGACCGGCCTTGGGCTGCTTACCCCTCCCAGGTCTAAGCCGCTCAAGTTCAGGCACTCGGGTAGTCCTCAGAGGCCCAGGCTCGGTTGGGCCTGCATTTTGTGCCCTTCGCAGAATCCAGCAGCGCAGGTAATGAGGTGTTTAGCAAGCGGGGCTTCTGCAACTTATTGCCTCGCCACCCCACAGCGCACTTTCTTAGGAGGATGTTAGCTGACCAGAGCCCCAAAAAGTCTTAGTTAGCCAAGAAGCCTGCTTACAGTTTTGTGGATACTGTCTCTTTGGGGCTGCGATTGCCTCCCTCCCGCTCTGGCTGCCTATCACCAGAGGGGAGCAGACTGCAGCCGGCTATCTCTGTACAGTCCTTTGTTCTATGCGCAGGCCTGGCGGTGTCTTGGGTTAGGGCTGGCTTTTCGTGCGGTAGGTATCCCACAGTCTGGTTTGCTAGCTCAAATTATTCTGCTCAGGTAGCGCCCGCGAATCCACCCGTGAAGCCTTCCACGGCGCCTCCCTGCCCAGCCCCCGCTTGCTAATGGCAGATGCAGGCGTTTACGCTGCTTCTCCGTTGGTGAAGTTATAGTAGGGCTCGTAGCCTGTGGATTTTAATTGTTTATTTATTCTCCTCCCTGTTATGTTGGCCTCCGTGCTTCCCAGGTTCAGCACAGACTTGGCAGTGAGAGTGTTTCCTGGTGTTTGGAAACTTCTCTTTTTTAAGACTCCCTTCCCCGGACAGAGATCTGTCCCTCCCTCTTTGTCTCTTTTTTGTGTTTTATATTTTTTCCTACCTCCCTTAGAAGGCAATGAGTTGCTTTTCTGGGTGTCTGATGTCCTCTGCTGGCATTCCGAAGTTGTTTTGTGGAATTTACTCAGCGTTTAGATGTTCTTTTGATGAATTTGTGGAGGAGAAAGTGTTCTCCCCATCCTATTCCTCCGCCATCTTAGCTCCTCCCCCGTATCTATTTTAAATATAACAGTGTGTATGTGTCCATCCCCAACTCCCTAACTATCCCTTCTCCCCATCCTTCTTCCCAGTAAGCATTTTGCAGAGAGGAAAGTCCTGCCAGTGGAGGAGAGCCAATCTACTTCCACAAAGTTTGAAAGAGGCACCAAGAGTACACATAAGCTTGAGGGATGGGAGTGGACCAGTGTGAACCTTACTGGACAAGAGTTGACAGACACAGACAGGAGATGAGACAGAGTTTACTGGCACTAAATCAAATGTCACTGGAGGACCAAGTTTCTTTTCCTATGTTCTTTGTAATTCACCTGAGATATTTGGGTTAATACAGCAACCTCCCAGTTTTCCTGTAAATAAATGTGTACTTGGAAGAAATTAAATTTACAAAGCTGATAAAAATAATAAGGCCAGCAATTGTTATGCTAGCTCTCTGAAGGATAGTGGGGAGTCAGCAAAAGGAGATAGCCAGCAGAGGAAATCAATGGCGTCCAGGCAATCTCTTTGAGTATTTTAGTAGTAATATTGACTGTTTTGGTTTGCGGTTTTATTTGCTGAACTCTTCTGGAGCTCTCTCCTGTGTTATTGCCTCACGTGGAGTACGAGCATCCCTTCAAGGCACACGCTCCTCCTTAAGATGCCAGCAGGTAGTCTAATGCCAATTTATTATCAGTTACCATAGCAACGGGAGAACTTTGTCCCTCATTAATAGCATTGAGAGCTGGGGCTGTTTGATGTATGTGGTCTTCCAGGAGTTGTGGTATTTGTCTGTGTGACCTCTCTGAGTTGTGACTATTACAGAATAGAAAACACCTAAAATGTATGCCTGTTACAGCAAAGATTGTGATGAAGTTCAATATAATAGCTAAAAAGTGGCCCCCTTTGAGGGAAGTCTCCATGAGAGTAGTGAAATCTCTACTTGGATAAAGAGTGACCTGGGTACCATATGCATACGGGACACAGGCCAGGTCACACAGGTGGGAAGGGGTGGGGTGGAGGAGCTGAGTGTAGGACCCCACGGAGGAGGAGGAGAAGTGCTACAGGAGAACCAGTAGCCCACGGATCTTGCAGGGTGGTTTCTGGTGGGCAAATCTGTTTCAAAGCAGGAACTTGATGGCTAAATAGTCCCAGCAGTGGGTGGGGAGACACAGTGGTATGTAATACTGATCGACTAGGGAAGCAGAGAAAGACAAGGAGTCCGAGGAGGGAAAGTTAATATGGAAGCATCTGGTGAAGCTGAAGGAGTGCTGGAGGGTGACTGATGAGGATGACAAGCAGCTGAGATGAATATGGCATATCTATAAAAGGGCAGAAATTAGTTGCATGGTGGTTGTCTAGGCTGGGGCACCTACAAGCAGGTCATATATTGATGAAGGGTTAGCTGCAGGTAACATGCTCTGTTACTGTTATCTAGGTAGTGTCTAGGTCTAGGAAGACAGGGCAATAATATAGATTTAAATGAGGGTAGTTGGATGAGAAGACATCAGAGCTTATATGTGGTTGTAGGGGGTCATAGGAATAGTTACTGTAACAAGGTCTCAACTAATGCCATGGTAGAAAGTAGAGTTTTAGGCTTTTGTGTAGGGATAGTGGAGATTGGGATCCGAACTCAGGTGTTAAGTATCTAAAAGGAGAGATACATTGTAGGGCACCAGTGAGGTAGTTAGCTAATTTGTAGGATGTTAGCTTCCACCAAGAAGCAACCCCAGAAAGAGGGAAATGAATGGATTAAATGAAATTGAAATAGCCTAGTGGGAGTTCCTTGATGCAAAAGGTTAGGTAATATGCAAAGGTAGGTCCCTATGTTGCCGTTCTAGGAAGGGAAGAGCCTGACAATAATTGTTAGCTTCTTGCAGGGTGTCCTTCCATTGCATAGGAGAGGACATGGAGTTGTAGAGACTTATGTATTTTGGGGGGATTGGATCTTTATGAAGTGGTCCACAATAGGCCGTGTGAGGTGGCATCAGTTAGGCTGGGAACAGGATTAATCTAGTTAGGACTGCATAGACTGAAACTTGAGTAAGTCAGAAAGCAAGAAAGAAGAAAAGGTAGTTGGGAAGTTATAGGGGTACAGGTGTGTGGCAGAGCTATGGTTAGGTGTGGGAGAAGAGAGAGGATCAGGGAGAAAAGTCTTTATTTGGCAGGTTTCAGCATGGAATTGTGTTAGCAGTATACCTTGGAGTACTGGTGCTGAAGCTGGGATTGTTGGCTGTCCTGAGGTCACCATCTGGGATGCATTGTCTGCAGGGCTGGGATGGTCATTCCTGAGATGATTGTGCTGTTGACTGGAATTGACTTGTGGATAGTACCTGTAAGAACCCTAGTGTGGTTGAGGGTGGGGGCACTTGATATAAGTCCTGGACTAACCCCAAAACCTTGAGACAAAGTTTTGCACTTGAGAAATTATTACAAATATGATAGAAGAGCAGCATTCCTTTGCCTCTAGGCGTTATGGTGTAACTTTTTATTGGGAAGCTGTGGGCTGATTGACCACCCCAAACAAGTACGGGTGACAGCATGGGCAGAAAGGAGCATAAGGCACTTGGCACTGAACTGGAGTAATAGAATCCCAGTCCCAGCATCTTGAACATAAAGTCTGTTTTGAGCCTACTGACTAAACCAAAAAAACAAGACCATTAAGCACTGCATATGAATTGTTAAAAATATAAACAACGAACTTGCATTTATTGAGGGCATCCTCCAGTACCCAAAGCAATGAGCAGTTGATTCCAAAGGATCACAGAGTCAAGGCCCATGGTAGCTCTGGACCAAAAAGGATCCAATAGGCCTCTAAGAGTTGTATTTCAAGAGGGGTATCTTTTGGCTGTTGAGGGGGACTCTTTGTTTCAGAAATCCATAGGAAGTCATGTGATATCATGTGATCATGTGATATCGTGTGGTCCAGAGACTCTAGAAGGTATAATAAAATTTGTGGTTTGGTTGACTTCCTGCATCTTCAAGTCCAGCAACACAGCACTGTTTTTATCATCTTTTTCTGATGCTATCTTCTGACTCCCTCTTCCATGTTTAAGGATCTCTGTGATTATATTGGCCTCACTGGAATAATTAAACTTAAACTCCCTATTTTAAAGACAACCGAATTGCTACCTTGATTACATCTGCAATGAGCAATTCCCCTTTGTCATATAACCTAATATATTCACAGGTTCTGGGGATTAGGATATGGACATCCTTGGGGACCATTATTCCACATGTCACAGACAACCTTTTAGATATCCTCAAGGGCATATTCTTGGAGTGGCCCAATTTGAATAGAACTCATTTGCTGCTGCTGCTGCTAAGTTGCTTCAGTCTTGTCTGACTCTGTGCAACTCCACAGACAGAAGCCCACCGGGCTCCCCCATCCCTGGGATTCTCCAGACAAGAACACTGGAGTGGGTTGACATTTCCTTCTCCAGTGCGTGTAAGTGAAGTCGTTCAGTCGTGTCAGACTCTGTGCAACCCCATGGGCTGCAGCCTACCAGGCTCCTCCATCCATGGGATTTTCCAGGCAAGAGTACTGGAGTGGGGTGCCATTGCCTTCTCTGGAACTCATTTGCTAGTGACTGCATAAATAGGTTTTAATAAAATTTATAGATGGGAAATACATTGTTACTAGAGGCCAACTAGGTCAAATAGGTGTTTGGCTTGAGAGTAATGAAGTAGAGAGCACCAAAAATTGTTGGGAAATATGCAGTAGACCTTCCAGGAACCTGGACTGTTAAATACATGAATCAAGGTAAATTGGATATGGTCAAGCAGGAAATGGCAAGAGTGAACATCAACGTTTTAGGAATCAGTGAACTAAAATGGATGGGAATGGGTGAACTTAATTCCAATGACCATTATATCTACTACTGTTGGCAAGAATCTCTTATTAAGAAATGAAGCCCTCGTAGTCAACAAAAGAGTCTGAAATGCAGTACTTGGGTGCAATCTTAAAAGTAACAGAATGATCTTGGTTTGTTTCCAAAGCAAACTATTCAGTATCACAGTAATCCAAGTTTATGACTCAACCACTAAATGCCAAAGAAGTCGAATAGTTCTATGAAGACCTACAAGACCTTTTAGAACTAACACCAAAAAAAATGTCCTTTTCATCATAGGGAATTGGAGTGAAAAAGTAGGAAGTCAAGAGATACCTGGAGTAACAGGCAAGTTTGGGCTTGGAGTACAAAATGAAGCAGGGCAAGGGCTAACAGAGTTTTGCCAAGAGATCACACTAGTCATAGCAAACACCCTTCTTCCAACAACATGAGAGACAATTCTTCATATGGACATCACCAGATGGTCAATACCGAAATCAGACTGATTATATTCTTTGCAGCCAAAGATGGAGAAGCTCTATACAGTCAGCAAAAACAAGACCGGGAGCTGACTATGGCTCAGATCATGAACTCCTTATTGAAAAATTCAGACTTAAATTGAAGAAAGTAGGGAAAACCACTAGACCCCATTCAGTATGACATAAATTCCTTATGATTATACAGTGGCAGTGACAAATAGATTCAAGGGATTACATCTGACAGAGTGCCTGAAGAACTATGGACAGAGGTTCATGACATTGTACAGGAGGCAGTGATAAGAAAAAGAAATGCCAAAAGGCAAAATGGTTGTCTGAGGAGGCCTTACAAATAGCTGAGAGGAGACGCAAAAGGGAAAGATATACTTAACTGAATGCAGTGTTGCAAAGAATAGCACAGAGAGAAAAGAAAAACTTCTTAAATGAAGAGTGCAAAGAATAGAGGAAAACAATAGAATGGAAAAGACTATAGATCTCTTCAAGAGAGTTGGAGACCCCAATGAAACATTTCATGCAATGATGGGTATAATAAAGGACAGAAGCAGCAAAGATCTAACAGAAGCAGAAGAGATTAAGAAGAGGTATCAAGAATACATAGAAGAACTATACAAAAAAAGTCTTAATGACCTGGATAACCACAGTGGTGTGATCACTCACCTAGAACCAGACATGCTGGAGTGTGAAGTCAAATGGGCCTTAGGAAGTATTACTATGAACAAGGCTAGTGGAGGTGATGGAATTCCAGTTAAGTTATTTCAAAGCCTAAAAGATGATGCTATTAGGGTGCTGTACTCAATATGCCAGCAAATTTGGAAAACTCAGTAATGGCCACAAGACTGGAAAAGGTGTTTTCATTTCAATGCCAAAGAAAGGCAATGCCAAAGAATGCTCAAACTACACTACAGTTATGTTCATTTCACATGTAGGCAAAGTATTGCTCAAAATCCTTCAAGCTAGGCTTCAACAGTAGGTGAACTATATGAAAGCCTTTGGCTGTGTGGATCACAACAAACTGGAAAATTCTTATAGAGATAGAGATACCAAGCCACCTTACCTGTCTCCTGAGAAACCTGTATGCAGGTCAAGAAGCAACAACTATAACTGGACTTAGAACAACCCCATGGACTGCAGCACGCCAGGCTTCCCTGTCCTTCACTATCTCCCTAAGTTTGCTGACTGATATCCATTGAGTCTGTGGTACAATTCAACCATCTCATCATCTGTCACTCCCTTATCCTCTTCCTGTCCTCCATCTGTCCCAGAATCAGAGTCTTTTCTAATGATCAGCTCTTTGCCTTAGGTGACCAAAGCATCCTTCCAATGGATATTTAGGACTGATTTCCTTTAGGATGGACTGGTAGGATCTCCTTGCAGTCCAAGGGATTCTCAAGAGTCTTCTCCAACACCACAGTTCAAAAGCATCAATTCTTCAGTGCTCAGCTTTCTTTATGGTCCAACTCTCACATCCATACATGACTACTGGAAAAAACATAGCTTTGACTAGATGGACATTTGTCAGCAAAGTGATGTCTCTGCTTTTTAATACAATATCTAAGTTTGTCATAGCTTTTCTTCCAAAGAGAAAGTGTCTTAATTTCATGGCTGCAGTCACCATCTGCAGTGATTGTGGAGCCCAAGAAAATAAAGTCTCTCACTGTTTCCATTGTTTCCCCATCTATTTGACATGAAGTGATGGGACCCAGTGCCATGATCTTCATTTTTTGAATGTTGAGTTTTAAGCCAGTTTTTTCACTCTCCTCTTTCACCCTCATGAAGAGGCTCTTTAATTCCTCTTCACTTGCTGCCATTAGAGTGTTATCATCTGCATTATCTGAGGTTATTGTTATTTCTCCTGGCAATCTTGATTCCAGCTTATGCTTCATCCAACCTGGCATTTCACATGATGTATATAACTTAAATAAGCAGGATGATGATATACAGCTTTGAGGTACTCCTTTCCCAATTTTGAACCAGTATGTTGTTCTATGTCCAGTTCTAACGGTTGCTTCTTGACCTGCATATAGGTTTCTCAGGAGATGGGTAAGGTGGTCTGGTATTCCCATGTCTTTCAGAATTTTCCACAGTTTGTTGTGATCCTGTGGCTTTAGCATAGTCAATGAAACAGAAATAGATGTTTTTCTGGAATTCTCTTGCTTTTTGTATGATCCAGTGGATGTTGGCAATTTGATCTCTGGTTACTCTGACTTTTCTTGTTGCTTTTGATATTTTATGCAATAGAGCTCCTACCTGTTAATCTCATATTCCTAATTTATCCTCCCCCTTTCCCATTTCCCTTTTGTAACCATAACCTTGCTTTCTATGTCTGTGAGTCTGTTAATTTTTTGTATATATATTGATTTGTATTATTTTTCACATTCCACATATAAGTGACAGCATAAAATATTTGTCTTCCTATCTGACTGGCTTTGGTAAGTATAATATTCTCTAGATCCATCTATGTTGCTGCAAATGGCAGTATTTTATTTTTATGGCTGAGGGAAATCAGTCCTGGGTGTTCATTGGAAGGAATGATGCTGAAGCTGAAACTCCAATACTTTGGCTGCCTCATTCGAAGAGTTGACTCATTGGAAAAGACCCTGAGGCTGGAAAGATTGGGGGCAGGAGGAGAAGGGGACGACAGAGGATGAGATGGCTGGATGGCATCACTGACTCGATGGGCATGAGTGAGTGAACTCTGGGAGTTGGTGATGGACAGGGAGGCCTGGCGTGCTGCGATTCATGGGGTTGCAAAGAGTTGGACATGACTGAGCAAATGAACTGAACTGAATGTTCCTCTGTGTGTGTGTGTACATATATATGTTTCTATGTCTTGATTACTACAAATCGTGCTGCTGTTAACATTGGGTTATCTTTTCAGATTAGAGTTTTCATCTTTTCCAGATTTACCCAGTAGGGGATTGCTGGATCATATGGTAGCTCCATTTTCAATTTTTTAAGGAACTTCCATGCTATTTTCCATAGTGGCTGCACCAATTTACATTCCCACCTGTAGCAGGAAGGTTCCCTCTCATCCACATCGTCTCTACCACTTATTATTTGTGTACTTTTTGAAGATAGCTTTTCTGACTGGTGTGAGATGATATCTCATTGTGGTTTTGACTCACATTTCTCTAATGTTTAGCCGTGTTGAGCATCTTTTCATGCATCTGTTGGCCATATGTATGTTTTCTTTGCAAAGTGTTTATTATGGTCTTCTGTCCATTTTTTGATTGGTTTTGTTTGTTTGTGTTTTTTTTTTTGCTATTGAGTTGTATGAGCTTTTAAGGTATTTTGGATGTTAACCCCTTGTTGGTTGCATCATTTGCAAATATTTTCTCTCACTCTGTAAATTGTCTTTTTGTCTTATTGATGGTTTCCTTTGCTGTGTAAAAGCTTTTAAGTTTGATTAGGATTCATTTGTTTATTTTTTACTTTGGGAAACTTACCTGAGAAAATAGTTATGATTTATGTCAGAGAATGTTTTGCCTATGTTCTCTTCTAAGAGATTTATAGTGTCATATATTGTATATGTCTTTAAAATTTTGACTTTTTATTTAAATTTTTGACTTTAAAATTTTGACTTTTAATTTTTTTAGTAGAGAGTATTTTTTATTGCTATATAGTTGATTTACAATGTTGTGTTAGTTTCAAGTGTATGACAAAGTGAGTCAGTTATATGTGTATGTGTGTGTGTGTATACTTTTTTCAGATTGTTTTTCATTATAGGTTATTACAAGATATTGAATATAGTTCCCTGTGCTATACATTATAGTAGGTCCTTGTTGTTTATTTTATATATAGTAGTGTGTATCTGTTAATCCTGAACCTCTAATTTATCCCTCTCTGCCCCTTCCCCTTTGGCAACCATTAGTTTGTTTTCTGTGAGTCTATTAATTTGTAAATAAAGTAATTTGTATCACTTTTTAGATTCCACATATAAGTGATATCATATGGTATTATTTTTGTCTGACTCATTTCACTTAGTATGATAATCTCTAGGTCCATTCATGCTGCCCCAAATGGCATTATTTTATGAGTTTGAGTGAACTCCGGGAGTTGGTGATGGACAGAGAGGCCTGGCATCCTGCGATTCATGGGGTCGCAAAGAGTCGGACACGACTGAGCGACTGAACTGAATATTGCATTTGATATGTAGATATATCTCACATCTTCCTAAGCCATGGACATTTAGGTTGCTTCCACATCTTGACTCTTATAAATAGTGCTGCTGTGAACATTGGGGTGCGTGTATCTTTCTGAATTACAATTTTTGTCTTTTCCATATCCTGATACCTGCCCAGGAGTGGGATTGCTGGATCATATGGTATCTCTAATTTGTAGTTTTTTAAAGTCCTCCATACAATTCTCACTAACAGTTGCACTAGTTTACATTTCCACCAACAGTGTAGGAGGATTCCCTTTTCTCCAGTGTCCAGCATTAATTATTTGTAGGCTTTCTGATGATTGCCATTCTGACTGGTGTAAGGCCATATGTCATTGTGGGTTTGATTTGTATTTCTCTAGTAATTAGTGATGTTTAGAATCTTTTCATGTGCCTATTGGCCATTTATGTGTCTTCTTTGAGAAGGGTTTGTCTATAGATCTTCTGCCCATTTTTTTGATTGGATTGTTTTGTTCTTGTATTTTTCTGTGGAGTTGTATGAACTGTTTATATATTTTGGAAATTAATCCCTTGTAAGTTCCATCATTTGAAAACATTAGAAGTTTTACTTTAGGAGTTTTTAAAATTTAAGATTTTGTTTCACTTCTAGTAATGGGTATGTTCAAATTATCTGTTTTTTCTTGACTCTGTTTTGGCAGGCTATATGTTTCTAGAAACTTGTCCATTTCTTCTAGGTTGTCCAATTTGTTAGCATGTTACCATTCATGGTATTCTCTTATGATTTTTTGTTTATTTCTGTGGTATCAGTTGTTATTTTTCATTTCTTAATTTGTTAATTTGGGTTCTCTCTCTTTTCCTCTTGGTGAGCCTGGTTAGAGGTTTGTTGATTCTGTTTACCTTTTCAGAGAATAGCTCTTAGCTTTATTGATCTTTTCTAGTCTTTTTTCATCTTTCTTTTCTTTTCTTTTCAATCTTTATTTCCTTACTTCAGCTGAATTTGACTTTCATTTGTTCTTTTTCTGATTCTTTTAGGTGGTAATTTAGGTTGTTTGATAATTTTCTTGTTTTTTGAGAAAGGCCTGTATCACTGTGAACTTCCCTCTTAGAAATAATTTGGCAGTTGCATAGATTTTGTAAGTTGTATTTTATATATTCATTTGTCTCAAAGTATTTTCTGATTTCTTCTTTGATTTTATTGTTGACCCATTGTTCTTTTAATTGCATTTTGCTGAATTTTCACATTCATTCTTTACCCATTTTTATTTATGCAGCTGATTTCTAGTTTCATATCACTGTGGTCAGAAAATACTCTGGAAATAATTTCTATCCTCCTAAGCTTGTTGAGACTTGTTTTATGACCTAGCATGTGGTCTCTCCTGGGCTTGCCTGGTGGCTCAGCAGTAAAGAATCCACCTGCCAGTGCAGGAGATGTGGGTTCTTTCCCTGGGTTGGGAAGATTCCCTGGAAAAGGAAATGGCAACCCACTCCAATATTCTTATCTGGGAAATCCCTGGACAGAGGAATCTGGCAGGCTCTCTGGAGCCATGGAGTCACAAAGAGTCAGACATGATTCAGCAACTAAACAACAACAACAAAATGTGGTCTATCCTGCAGAATGTTCCTTGCACACTCAGAAAGAATGTGTGTGTGTGTTTTAATATAGTGTTCTGTAGATATAGATATCAATTAAATTTGATTGGTTTATTGTATAATTTAGGACCTCTCTTGCCCTATTGATTTTTCTGGGTAATCTCAGTGGGGTGTTAAAAGTCTCCTGCTATTATTGTGTTCCTGTTAATTTCTTCCTTTGTATCTGTTAGTATTTGTTTTATATATTTAGATGTTCCTGATTGGGTGCATATATGTTAACATAATTCTTTTCTTGTACTGATCTCTTTATCATTATATAATATCCATCTTTCTCTTTAGGAGCTTTAAGTTTATTTTGTCTGATATGAGCATTGCTACTGTCATTTTCTTGTCAGTCCCATCTGTAGGAAATATCTTTTTTCATTCCCTCACTTTTAGTCTGTGTTTTTTGCTCTGAAGTGAGTCTCTTGGGGCAGCATATTATAAGTTCTTCCTTTTTTAAAATCTTATCTGCTACTCTATATCTTTTGATTAGAATGTTTTGTCCATTGACTGCCAGGGTCCAGCCCTGGTGGATCCAGAGATTTCGAAGGGGAGACGGCATAGGCGATCAGGAAACAACAGCTTATTAAAAATATTAATTAAAGATATAAAGAGTGGTGAAAATGAAGATAGCTCAGTGAGGAAATTCAGTGAAGACAAGCGGATGAAACAAGGATAGCTCAGTGAGAACGTTTTGTGGAGAGAGAAGGCTGAATAATTCAGCCAGAAGGTAAGAGAAAGAACAACATGGGGAGAAAGCTTTGGTGAACAAGGCCCCGCACTTTATTTTTCAAAGTAGTGTTTATACCTTAAGTTATGCATAGAGGATAATGGGGGAAGGGGTGGAGTCATGCAGGGACAGCAATCCCTGAGCCAGGCTTTCAAAGCTATCATACGCAAAAGTTTAGGTGAGTTACATCATCTTCTGGCCCGGAGGCCTATTAACATTTTAAGGAACTTATTTTCTCTAAAGGTGATTATTCCAAAGTCAGGCGCCACTCTCCAAAGGCATTGGAGTTGCATTTCTATAGGGCAAAGGTGTGGTGGGTTATAACAAGAGAAAGAATTAACTCAAGGATCCAAGGTTACAAACATTAAAGCTACCACTTACATTTCTATAAACCAATTATACCAGTCAATACACTGCCAAGGACACAGTAGGTAAGGGATATGGAGACTTAGCAGCAAACATTGGCCCAACAAGTGAAAAACCCTTCACCAATACAATTTCTAATCAGCCCACTAATAGTTTTCTAACTTCTCTAAAGAACCTGTTTTTAGAAGCACATGTGGCCGGACAAGCCTGTCAGGTGGGCTAGAGGACTTCCAAAGGAGTTTGTAGGTAGAAACACTGTCACACCCAGGAATTATTAACTGGAGCTGTAAGTTAACTCTTTTTTCAGAGAGAGGTAGTGGGGGACAGCCCCCCGTAAAGTCAGAGGGGTAGGCGAGAGCACAAAACAGAAAGTAGGCAGACTCTGGTTTTTGGGGGTAGATGCTCGAGAATTTCCAGGGCGCTCCTGAGGCTAGATCTCGCCCTCGCGTATTGCTGAGCATCCTTCCTCATGACCTTTGTCATGGGCGGAGCACTGATCCAAGCCGGCTCCCGACAATTGACATTTAAGTAATTATTAATAGTTATGTAACTTATTGCCATTTTAAGCCTTTTTTCCAGTTGTTTCTGTAGTTCTTCTTTGTTCATTTCTTCTTTTTTAAAAAAATTTTTCCTTTTGTTATTACCCTTCAGTTCAAGTATATTGACCCATAACTACACTTACTTGCTTTAAACTATCATACAAGTTCAGACACATTCTAAAGTATCTACATATTTATACTTCCCTCCTCTACATTTTGTGATTTTTCAAGTTTTGTTTACTTCTTGATGCATATCATTTTGCTATTAAAAATAGTTATAATTGCTTTTGCAAAATGTTTTTCTCTTTTATGTGCTGGCTTATTTAAGTGATCTTGAATCCTCTTAAATATTTGCCATTGTCACCCTGTTTATGTAACTTATATGCAGAGTACATCATGAGAAACACTGGACTGGAAGAAACACAAGTAGGAATCAAGATTGCCGGGAGAAATATCAATAACCTCAGATATGCAGATGACACCACCCTTATGGCAGAAAGTGAAGAGGAACTAAAAAGCCTCTTGATGAAAGTGAAAGTGGAGAGTGAAAAAGTTGGCTTAAAGCTCAACATTCAGAAAACTAAGATCATGGCATCCGGTCCCATCACTTCATGGCAAATAGATGGGGAAAGAGTGGAAATCGTGTCAGGCTTTATTTTTCTGGGCTCCAAAATCACTACAGATGGTGACTGCAGTCATGAAATTAAAAGACACTTACTCCTTGGGAGGAAAGTTATGACCAACCGAGATAGCATATTCAAAAGTGGAGACATTACTTTGCCAACAAAGGTCCGCCTAGTCAAGGCTATGGTCTTTCCTGTGGTCATGTATGGATGTGAGAGCTGGACTGTGAGGAAGGCTGAGCGCCGAAGAATTGATGCTTTTGAACTGTGGTGTTGGAGAAGACTCTTCAGAGTCCCTTGGACTGCAAGGAGATGCAACCAGTCCATTCTGAAGGAGATCAGCCCTGGGATTTCTTTGGAAGGAATGATGCTAAAGCTGAAACTCCAGTACTTTGGCCACCTCATGCAAAGAGTTGACTCATTGGAGAAGACTCTGATGCTGGGAGGTATTGGGGGCAGGAGGAGAAGGGGACAACAGAGGATGAGATGGCTGGATGGCATCACTGACTCAATGGATGTGAGTCTGAGTGAACTCCGGGAGTTGGTGATGGACAGGGAGGCCTGGCGTGCTGCGATTTATGGGGTCGCAAAGAGTCAGACATGACTGAGTGACTGATCTGATCTGATCTGATTGTTATTTTTCCTTTCCTATAAATTCTTGCTTATCTATTTAGAGAAGATTTTGCAGTTATTTCTTTTTGGGTAGATTTACTATAGGGCCTCCCGAGTGGCTCAGTGGTAAAGAATCCACTTGCAATGCAGGAGACATGGGTTTAATCCCGGGGTCAGGAAGATCCCCTGATGAAGGAAGTGGCAACCCACTCCAGTATTCTTGCCAGGAAAATCCCATGGACTGAGCAGCTGGCTGCTGAATTCTTTTAGTTTTTGCTTGTCTGATAAATTCTTTATCTTTCCTATTCTAAATAATCTAGTAGATTACCTTATGTTGTAAGTTTTTTTCTTTCATAACTTTGAATATATCATGCCAACCATTCATTTTTATTTGGTTTACAGACAGACCAAATAGAGTTAGTAAAGGGAGAAATGGTAAGAATGAGGATTCCTTCTGCAACCAAATTATGAACAATAGGTCTTAATTCCTTAATATGTTGTTTAATGTAAATATTGTAATGTGTTTATAATTTTAATAGTATATAATAGATCAGCTGGGGTCCACTTAGTATAGCCAGTTGTAAGGGCAATGGATTTAAGCCTAGACCAATGTGAATCTTCTTTATTTGGAGAATCTGTACCAATGGTAGGATTGGGTGATTTCTTTGGTGTCATCATTTTGCTGAGTTTTCAAGTTTAATGGTGCCTGTGGTAAAGGTGAGAGATATTTGAGCTGCATGGACTCAATGTCCAATGACCCTGTTGATACTTACAGGTTTCTCTCTTTAAAATTTGAAGGATTACTGAGAAATAAGATGACCTGCAATTCAGGATCAAAGAGGGCTATAAAAACTGAAAATTATGTGGAGGCCAATATAGAAAATGGGATGTGTCCACAGAGAATGATCATGGTATCCAAGGACTATTAGGTCCCTAATGGGGCAAAGGGCTTCCATTCATGGAGGTCAGGAAAGTGGTTTGATATACATATGGAGTTCAGTTGAAGATGACAGAGAATGCATTGACTGAAGCCGTGATCGGCATGGTAGCTGGAAGAGTAGTAGCAATATTGGAAATGGCATTAGTAACAAATAATGATTTAATGATTTGGAGTAAGTCTTGCCACTGGTGGACTTTTCCCAACATCAAATGATTAGAGAATCCTAAATCTCTGAGTTTCCTGTACCAAACATTTGGAATAGGGTCATAATGGGGGCTTGTTTGAGAGACTTCTATTTTATTTTTATTATCATTGTCAGATCAGATCAGATCAGATCAGTTGCTCAGTCGTGTCCGACTCTTTGCGACCCCATGAACCGCAGCACGCCAGGCCTCCCTGTCCATCACCAGCTCCCAGAGGTCACTCAGACTCGCATCCATCGAGTCAGTGATGCCATCCAGCCATCTCATCCTCTGTCGTCCCCTTCTCCTCCTGCCCTCAATCCCTCCCAGCATCAGAGTCTTCTCCAATGAGTCAACTCTTCGCATGAGGTGGCCAAAATACTGGAGTTTCAGCTTCAGCATCATTCCTTCTAAAGAAATTCCAGGATTGATCTCCTTCAGAATGGACTGGTTGGATCTTCTTGCAGTCCAAGGGACTCTCAAGAGTCTTCTCCAACACCACAGTTCAAAAGCATCAATTCTTCGGCGTTCAGCCTTCCTCACAGTCCAGCTCTCACATCCATACATGACCACAGGAAAGACCATAGCCTTGACTAGGCGAACCTTTGTTGGTAAAGTAATGTCTCTGCTTTTGAATATGCTATCTAGGTTGGTCATAACTTTCCTTCCAAGGAGTAAGCGTCTTTTAATTTCATGACTGCAGTCACCATCTGCAGTGATTTTGGAGCCCAGAAAAACAAAGTCTGACACTGTTTCCACTGTTTCCCCATCTATTTCCCATGCAGTGATGGGACCAGATGCCATGATCTTCGTTTTCTGAATGTTGAGCTTTAAGCCAACCTTTTCACTCTCCACTTTCACTTTCATCAAGAGGCTTTTAAATCTTACCAAGGCTACTATTTGCTTGAGTTGGGTACACTGTTATCCAGGTGAGATTTATGTGCAGTTAGTATTTATAATTCACAGGTGGCTCAGACATAAAGAATCTGTCTGCCAATGGAGGAGATGAAGGAGACATATGTTGGATCCTTGGGTTGGGAAGATCCCCTGGAGTAGGAAATGGTAATTCACTTCAGTATTCTTTCTGGGAAAATCCCATGGACAGAGAAACCTGGAGGATTACAGTCTGAGGCGTAACAAAGAGTTGGACATGACTGAGCACACAAGCAAAAAAAAAAAAAAGTTCCAATATGTTTAGAGCCTGGTGGCCTGGCCTTTTTAATGCAATAATGAGGCACAATGAATGCAGGAAGATCCTTATAGGAACAGCTGGAGGATGTCTAAACATAAAAGAACCTGTTCAGGAATGGTGAGAACATCTCTTCCTTCAGGGTATTTGGCATAATAACAGATCTGTAATGAGACCAAATAGGACAATGTCTCTATTCCAAAATAATTGGCAACTCTCCTCTGAAATAGCCTGATTATTGAGGATATGTATACTAAAAACAGCGTCAGTCGGACCGGTTATTTTCCAGATCATCAATATCCATTGGAGGAGGGAGGAGGTCAGGGTTATGTCTTCCTGCCAGGCATGGGAAGGTGTGGGCTAGCTATTTGAGGAACTCAGTCAGAGATCTCAATAGATTTAACTGAAAGATGTTGAGAAACACTGGACTTTTGTCTAATTATGAGGTGGCTGCATTCTAAATTTGTATTAAAAAGAGACAATCAATAGGCCTCCAGTTATAAGATAAATAAGTACTAGAACATAATGAACAACATGATGACTATGGTTAATACTTCTGTATGATATATATGAGTAGATTATGATGGCTCAGATCGTAAAGAAACTGCCTACAGTGTAGGAGACCTGTGTTTACTCCCTGGGTCTGGATGATCCTCTGGGGAAGAGAATGGCAACCCACTCCAATATTCTTGCCTGGAGAATTCCATGGACAGAGGAGCCTACTGGGCTACAGCTCATGGGATTGCAAAGAGTCACACATGACTGAGTGACGAACACTCACACACTCTTATGGTATATATGAAAGTTGTTAAAAGAGTAAATCTTAAAAGTTCTCATTATAAGGGAAAATTTTTTTCTCTTTCTTTTTTGTATGTATATGAGATAGATATTAACTTACTGTGCTAATCATTTCACAATAAATGTAAATCAAATTTATTATGCTGCACACCTTAATCTTATATAGTACTTGCTGCATGTCAATTACATCTCAAAACTAGAAAAAAAAAGACAAAATAAAACGTTTAAAAAGACAGTGATATTCCAATGCAAAATAGTCATATTATTGTATACCTTGTTTATTCAATTGAATACTCATTCATTGAACACCAATTACCAAATTATAACTACAAATACTAGTTTGTCCTGGCTGGTGTGAATGGTGAATGAATGATTCTAAAAAGGAAATTCTATAAAATAGGAAGGTGATGCTAAAGGATACTAGGATAAATAAGACACGGAAGACAGACATGCCTATAAGGTTAGAAGGAGAGGAGGAGGAAGGAGAGGAAAAAGAAGAGAGATTAATTCCACAAGATTTCCATGAGCAAAAGAAATAATGATTACAAAAGGGAGTTGGGTGAGTCATACGGCTTCTCACAGGAGCAGAGAAGGAGCTAAAGATGGGAGGGAGTGGGCGCTCTTAACCTTTCCCGTTGTACTTAACAGCTTCCTCTAATGCCTCTTGTTGAGTTTGTCACTTCTCCACATTAACATTTAGTCCTTTTTAAAATTCTTGAGATAATCACAGTAATTATTCTGAGGCTACAATTCACATAATTAATATATCACGACTGGCTGTATGAATTTTAAAGCAGAATCAAGGTTAAAAATTGAAGTTATACTTTCCTCTTCTTTCAAGCTGGAGGTAAATATCTCCCACAACATTTATCTGTTATGCTTTGTATTCTGGCATTTGTGTGAAGTTGAATCACCTTTAAGAGACTGAATTCCTTGAGCAGAAGGAACATGCCTCTCATCTTTCATCCCTGCTGTCGAACACAATGCTTAGCACAGTGCAGGTGTCATTAAGTGTTGTGTTTTAGAATAATGATAGAAGGCTGAATTACTATTAGATAAATCATTCTAACCTTTGGCTATCTGTTCTGGACATACTTTAGTGAATGAGAATGTCTACCCAGAAGAAACTAGTAAACTGGAGATATCAAGAAAGAATATTTGACCACATTTTGGAAGCAGGCAATTTCTGACACTGTGTGAAAAACAAACAATTTTAGTCACTAGTACTGGCAACTCACCTGCCAAGAATTCACAGAAGTTTGCAGATTGCTCAGACCTGAATGGCTTTTTAAGGCCTTTCCAAGGGATTTATGGGAAGTTCATCAGCGTGACTGGGAAATGTATGAAGAGGGGTAGGGGCAAAATTTATGCAAAGCAGATTCCTGCCTTAAGAGAATTTAAGTGTTGTTAGGAAAATAAGGCTTATACATTTTGAAGAATAAGAGTAAACAGTAAGTCAGGATCCAAATTGAAGCCAAGAAGAGGGAGAGTCAAAATGGAAGGCCTGAGACTGGGCTTGGTAGGCATTAGTGAAAAAAGAATAAAAATCTCTGTCACAAGATGCTGAAGTCTCAGTTGATGTGTGTAACTTGAATCTAAGCCTTACTTTTCTCACCTGCACAAAGGGGTTAATATACATACCCTGGTAACTTGCAAGGTTAACTCATAAGTCAAATGAGGTTCTCTATGTAAATACATTTTGGTAGATGTGAAAATGCTGAACATGTGCTTAATATGGATACACCTTGAAGGTTGGATTTTTCCATTAAGTGTCCCATAGGTATGAATAGCTTCATGATGAGCTATGAAGTATGTAGGTAAAAAGTAACATGGGAGAGTGAAAATTCTGGCCTAATTATAACATTCTATACAGTAAACTAAAAATCATCTTGATGAAAGTGGAAGAAGACAGTGAAAAAGTTGGCTTAAAGCTCAACATTCAGAAAATGAAGATCATGGCATCTGGTCCCATCACTTCATGGCAAATAGATGGGGAAACAGTGGAAACAGTGTCAGACTTTAATTTTGGGGCTCCAAAATCACTGCACTAGTGATTGCAGCCACGAAATTAAAAGACACTCCTTGGAAGAAAAGTTATGACCAACCTAGATAGCATATTCAAAAGCAGAGACATTAATTTGAGAACAAAGGTCCATCTAGTCAAGGCTATGGTTTTTCCAGTGGTTATGTATGGATGTGAGAGTTGGACTGTGAAGAAAGCTGAGCACCAAAAAATTGATGCTTTTGAACTGTGGTGTTGGAGAAAACTCTTGAGAGTCCCTTGGACTGCAAGGAGATGCAACCAGTCCATTCTGAAGGAGATCAGCCCTGGGATTTCTTTGGAAGGAATGATGCTAAAGCTGAAAGTCCAGTACTTTGGCCACCTCATGCGAAGAGTTGACCCATTGGAAAAAACTCTGATGCTGGGAGGGATTGGGGGCAGGAGGAGAAGGGAACGACAGAGAATAAGATGGCTGATTGCATCACTGACTCAATGGACATGAGTTTGAGTGAATTCCAGGACTTGGTGATGGACCTGGAGTGCTGTGATTCATGGGGTCACAGAGAGTCGGACATGACTGAGCAACTGAACTGAACTGATACAGTGAAAACTAAAAAAGTGTATACTCATTTAATAAATCTGGAAAGTCTATCCAGGCTCACTCATTTCTGCTGTCAAAGTTCAGCTCACATGTCAAGGATCAAATGACATTTTTTCCCAGAGTTTTCTTTTTCTCCTGCCTAGGAGATCTTTCTCTTCACAAGATTGAGGAATTGGGGAGGAAGCTGTATCCTTTAGTGTTGAAGACCTTAGACTCTGAGGTCGGATGTCCAAGATCTATAATGCATGTCTCTTGTTGACCATTTGTGTGATCCAGGATTTTAAGACATCTCTCTGGGCCCCAATTTCTTCTTATATATTATGTAGGAAAAGTACTTATGCTATGGGATTATTTTGAGGATGTGATAAACTCAGTAGTGCTTGGCATATTTTCCTTCATAGTCTCTATCCATCCATCCACCACATTTTTGAGTACACACTATATGAAAGGTACCCAATATACAGAAATGAAAAAACATGAACTTGATCCTCAAGGAACTTACAATCTAGGATTGCATAGAAGCTGATACAATTAAAATTAAAACACAGTTCATCCAGTCTCATGTCTGTCTTGGCATCTTCTATTAATGACTAAAAATCTTGTATTTCCTTCCAGCTACTCTCCTTCAACTTATATTGCACAATCTCCCTTACCTCTACATAGCCTATAGACATATCAACTTCAACAAGTCCAAAATGGAACCTTAGACTTCTTTGTCCTTTGGTACCCCCATCTTTGTGAATTACACCACTCAATCACACAAACCACCTTTTCTTTTCCTTTTCCACATTTCCCCATGCAATTAGGAACCTGATGCTGCTGCTAAGTCACTTCAGTCGTGTCCGACTCTGTGTGACCCCATAGACGGCAGCTCACCAGGCTCTCCCGTCCCTGGGATTCTCCAGGCAAGAACACTGGAATGGGTTGCCATTTCCTTCTCCAAATTAGGAACCTATTTGTATCTAATTTTTCATGTTTTATATGATATGTGGTAGGCAGAATTTAAGATGGCTCCAAGATTTCCTGCCATGCACACGTGCATAATTCCTGTACAAAATGTGATGAATTTTGTTCTTGCCATTAGGAATGGCAGTGATTAGTATATGGCACAGTTGACTAAGAAAATAAAGTTTTCTGGGTGGACCCAACCCAAACACATAAGTCCTTTGAAAACAGAATTTATTCAGGATGGTTATAGAACAGGAAGTCAGAGATGCAATCCAGATGACATGAAGAAAATAAACATCTGTGTTGTGAGCTGCATCTGGAGAATGATGTCTTTGGGGAGCTAACAGCAGCTACTGTCTCACAGCAAACAGTAAAACTAGAACCTCAGTTGTATAAATGCAAGAAAATAAATTCTGCCAACAAGGTGAAGGAGGACCTTGGACCCCAGACGAGAACTGCGGCCCTGGTTAACACTTGATTTCAGCCCCATATGACCATGTCCAATGAATGTACCCACATCAGGCCCAGACTTTTGACCTGCAGAATTGTGAGCTAATAAGGTACTTTTTTAGTGGGAAAAAGACTTAAACAGACATTTCTCCAAAGAAGACCTACAAATGGCTAAAAAAAAAACACATGAAAAGATGCTCAACATCACTCGTTATTAGAGAAAGGCAAATCAAAACTACAATGAGATATGATCTCACACCAATCAGAACTGCCATCACCAAAAAAATCTATAAACAATAATTGCTGGAGAGGATGTGGAGAGAAGGGAACCCTCTTGCATTGCTGGTGAGAATATAAATTGATACAGCCACTATGGAAGATGGTATGGAGATATCTTTAAAAACTAGGAATAATACAACCATATGACTCAGCAGTCCCAGTCCTAGGCATATACCCTGAGGAAACCAAAATTGAAAATGACACAGGTACCCCAATGTTCATTGTAGCACTATTTACCATAGCTAGAACATGAAAGCAACCTAGATGTCCATCGACAGATGAATGGATAAAGAAGTTGTGGTACATATATACAATGGAATACGGTACATATATACAATGGAATACTGCTGCTGCTGCTGCCGCTGCTAAGTCACTTCAGTCGTGTCCGACTCTGTGTGACCCCATGGACGGCAGCCCACCAGGCTCCTGCGTCCCTGGGATTCTCCAGGCAAGAACACTGGAGTGGGTTGCCATTTCCTTCTCCCATGCATGAAAGTGAAAAGTGAAAGTGAAGTTGCTCAGCCGTGTCTGACTCAGCAACTCCATGGACTGCAGCCTACCAGGCTTCTCCGTCCATGGGGTTTTCCAGGCAAGAGTACTGGAGTGGGGTGCCATTGGAATACTACTCTGCCATTAAAAGGAACACATTTGAGTCAGTTCTAATGAGGTAGATGAACCTAGAGCCTACTATACAGAGTGAAGTAAGTCAGAAAAAGAAATATAAAATATGGTATACTAACATATGTATGGAATCTAGAAAGATGGTACTGCTGAATATATTTGCAGGAGAGCAATGGAGAAACAGACAGAAATCAGACCCTATGGACATGGGGGAAGGGGAGAAGAGAGAGGATGAGATGTACAGAGAGAATAACATGGAAACTTACAATACCATATGTAAACTAGATAGCCAATGGGAATTTGCTGTATGACTCAGGGAACTCAAACAGGGACTCTGTGACAATCTAGAAGGGTGGGATGGAGAGGGAGATGGGAGGGAGGCTCACGAGGGAGGGGACATGGGTGTCCCTGTGGCTGATTAATGCTGATGTTTGACGGAAAACCACAAAATTCTGTAAAGCAGTTATCCTTCAATTAAAAAAAGAAGGTGCTCTTCTTTGCTGTTGTTGTTCCAACTAAGGACATGCTATTTGGTTCCACAGCAATAGAAAACAAATCTGCCATCTCACAGATGTAGCAATTTCTCCACCTTCCTGTGGATGCTTTGACTTAGTTCTGTGCTGGACCACAGCAACTGTCTCCTGACTAGTCTCCTTACCTCCTCTCTCAAAGCCTCTCAAATCATCCAGGTTTCACACAGATGATAGAATGAACTCTCCAAATGTAAATCTGCCCACACCACCCCACTGCTTTAAACCCTCCCACAGTGCTCACAACAGGGTAAAGTCCAATTTATTTTTTAACATGGTTTAAAATGCTTTTAATATTTTTTGTGTGCCTACCACCTCTGTGACCTAAATCTTGCCCCCTTCACACCAGCATTTTAGACCTGCAGCCCCTCCAGGTTGCATTAAACCCCTGTACCTCTGCTCTTGCTGTTCCCTCTGTGGGCATATTCTTCCATTTTCTGCTTTTCAATATGGAGCCAGGCTCAGTGATTCTATGCCTCTCTTGGGTATCCTTGCAAAATTAAATGTGTTCTCCCGTATCCCCACAATACCTAATTAAGATTTCGAGCACAGTACCGAAATAATCCATTGCATACGTTTTTGCTTCTAGATTACCCACCTGGAGAGACAAGACGATGCCTAAATCATATACAGGTCCAGTCCAGTGTCTGGAATGCTGCATGCTGAATAAATATGTGATAGATAAATATTCATTTGGTGACTAAACAGCAGTTATTGCGTTGCTATGATGTTCCTTGTTTCTTCTTTCAGGTTCTTTTATTACAAGATAATAGATTTAGGTGCTTAGTCAGGATCCAGTTGAATAGAACATTATCTGGGGTAAAAACAGCTGCTAATGAGAGTCTGGCATTAAATTAGATTGTTCGTGTTGCCTGAGAACGGTTGCTACCTCTGTTGTTATGTCCAGTATTTCACAATGTTCCTGTCCTCAAGGATTAAATACTGAGTTTAAAGACTAAGGGAAACTTGTTTCTCTGACTCTTTCTCTTGGTCCCTGGCTTTTAATGTTTCTTTCTACTGACTTAGGATAGGCAAGACCAAAAAGGAGATAAACTCTATCAGTTAATTTTATTGTTCATCAGTAGTCCCCCAGAGTGTTGACACAGTAAAAATATTTAGAATGATTTGGTCCAAAGTCATCACTTTACAGATGAGAAAATGTAGATCCAAAAAGATGATGTCTCTTGCAGGCCCTTACCCGAGACCTGAGCCAGGCCCAGATTGATAGATTTTATTCATAATAATAGTAACTTAAATATTTTTTTAAATACCATAATTAAAATGAGAATCATAAACAGGAAAAGTATCTATTTTATGATAAATCACCATCAAATTCAATAAGATGACTATATAATAGAAAAACATGGGAACATAAATACATACCATATGTCATTATTCCTAGGGTGCACGTTTTCCATAGTTTTAACACCTCTGAAATCAGAAGAGCTATTTTAAATAACAAAAAATATTTGCAGTGTGGTTTAGCAGCAGAGGGTATATTTGAAAATTTTCCAGATGGTCCATAAAGTAATGGTATGTTTTATAATTAATGGTGTCTCAGGGTTAGTAAGATGTCATTCTTTACAGCAGAGTAAATGTACATTGTCAATAAGCATAGAAATATAATACACTGACAATATGTAATTCAATTTGCAGGGAAGTGGAAATTGAAATTATGCACTTAATTTTGACCTATCAGATTGAGAAATATAATTTTCTTATGGTAGCACCAGTGTTGGCTCTAGTGCCAGAAAATGGGTCATCTTTTACAATGTTAGTGAGAAAACAGATTGGTACAAACTTTTTGAAGAAATAAAATTTGCAAATATATCAAAAGTCTTTAAAATATACGTCTCTTTCACAGGGAAATACTCATCTAAGAAATCAAACAGTAAATGGCATCTTTTTATTTTTTTGGCCACCACACATCCTTTCCCCTTTCTTTTGTTTGTTGTTATGTGTAGTATGTTAAATTCCTTTGAAGTCACTTTGTTTCCATTATCATTTCATAATTTAGATTGAGCTGATATCTCTCTAGCTCCAGGGCTAAGTCATTCAATGCTTTCTACACATCCAGTCAGTCACAGATTCAGGGATGGACTCATGACTTGATACAGTCCTTATGAATCAGGTGTGTGTATGTGCTCAGTCACTCAGTAGGCCCAGGATTTTTATCCAATTCTGAAAAGAAACATTCCCCCTTTTCGCTGGACTTGAATACAGGAGGAATTGGCGTGAGGGAATTTTGTCATTGTGCCAAACCCAAGAGTAAGCCTAGGATGAAAGAGGGCAAGGCAGAGAAGTGAAAGGCACTGCGTTCTTCTGGAAAGGATTCAGTGCCTGAATTAAGCAGCACCAGCTCTAGCTCTGGGCTTTTAAGTTACACAAAATACTGGAGAAACAGCTGTTGTGCACATTCGTGTTTGACTCTTTGTGATCCCCTGAACTGTAGCCCATCAGGCTCTTCTGTCCATGGAATTCTCCAGGCAAAAATACTAGAGTGGGTTGCCATTTCCTACTTTAGGAGTTCTTCCCTACCCAGATATTGAACCTGCATCTCCTGCATTGACAGGCGAATTCTTTACCAGTGTGTCACCTAGAAAGCCATATGAGCTGATAGTTTTATGTATTATATTATTTAACTGTCCGTTTATTATCTATGGTGCTTGAATTAGTTCAGGTTGGATTTTTTTTTTTTTGTCATTTGCAGTCAAAACAGTCTTAATTGATACATATGCTGAGAATATGATTAAGGATGTACAAGAAAATTTTGATCTAAATAGAAATATTTCAGAATTATCATAGTGAAAAACTGAAAATCACTAAAATATCCAAAAACAGAAGAGCAGTTAATGTCTAACACATTCATGGAGATACTATATGCCAAGCACTGTGGTAGGAACCCTATGTACACAGTAACTCCTTTAATCCTCCCAAGAACCCTATAGCATCAGTACTAGTATTATCTCTACTTTGCAGATGAAGAAAGTGAGACCTAGGGAGGTAAACTAATGAGTTCACAGTCACCCACTTATAGTAAAAGAGGTAAGTATGAATATAGACAGAATAACTCTAGAAACTATTCTTTTAACCATTAAGCTGTACCAGTTTTCAAGTAAATTTCAATATATCCACATAATGAAATATGTATCAAACTGTTGAAAACATATTTACTGATACCAAATATATTAATATGTCATAAAGAAAGAAATCAGGTTATGAAAGAACATGTAGATTTCCAGTTTCCAATTCAGCGTTAAAAGAACTTAGAAATTGCCACTTCAACCCAGTGAGTAAAAAGCTAAAGAGATTGAAAAATCCACTCTTCTTGGATCCACCAGTGATGTGAGATCACAGGGTAAACTGCTGCCTCCTAAACTGAAGAAACAGGCAGATACAGAGACTCATAATTTACTGGAGCAGAAACTTTGTGGAAAAGTCCTCTGTGGAAATCAGTACTGGGGTAGGAAAACCAAGACTATAATTGATTTATCGCTGGAGGTTTGGTGTAGACAAATCTGAGAGTGAGAACTCCCAGGGAAACCCAGTCATAGCAGGTCCCCAAACTTTTGTGAGTTTTACCTGCAGGATCCCAACCATGTTCTCATATTGAAGATCAGAGAAAAAATCACCTTGAGTTTCCAGCAGGGGCAGAGGAAAAGAAATCATTTGGAAAAATACCAGAGAATTCTGTTCTTAATAAGGCTTGTCCTTGAGAGAAACTGTTTTATCAGAGCCTATTCAGTCTTTTTCAAAGCCAAACTGACCTGAAGAAAAGAAAATACCTGACTCTGGTTGCCTCTAGCCATCCTGTCTCATCTACAGTATGGGGCAGGGAGGGCTGAGGAGCAAATGCTAAGCTCACAGTCTAGAGACAGTCTCACTAGAAGGCTGAGACCTTAGCATAGGACTATATAGCATTTCCCCTCTAACCACACTTGGCCATCACATTACTAAAGGCCTATTACAGCAGTTTGTTTCACCCAGTATATCATGTCCAGCTATCAAGAAAAAAAAAAAAAATTACAAGGCATACTAAGAGTCAGAAAGCTGAATTTGAAGAGACAAAGCAAACATTGGAATCAGCTTCGGATATGGCAGACATGTAGGAGTTATCAGACTGGGAATTTAAAACAACTATGATTTACATGGTAAGGTGTCTAATGGATAAAGTAGATAGCATATAAGAATAGATGTTTAATGTGAACAGAGATGAAAATTTTAAGAATCAAAAACAGCATGTGTGGCTACATCAAGTACAGGTGCATTTTCTTTTTTTTCAGAAAAGTATGTTTCTTATAAAATAGTATCTAAGTAGTGGTATCTAAGTATCTAAGAAATTATCCCTCTTCTTTTGTAAGTTATGTTGTTGATAATTGAATCTGTAACTATCCTAGATAAAATAGGTTAAAAGACTTAAATATCAGCAATTTTATATGGTTCAATGTAGTAGCTAACCTTCTTTGCCCAGTGGAGACAAAGCATGGCCATCCAGCTTCTTTCATTAGGAGAAAGCTTCCTCATTCCTCAGCCTTCATTTTCTACACTCTCACTCTATCTCCTGCTACCAAGGATAATTTAAAACAACCACACAGTCACAAAGCTCATTTAAAAGTGTCGTATTGATTGCTTGTGTGCTTTATATTCCCATCTTGACTTGCCCTGCTGTTAAGATTTAGGCTGTGCATTTCTTACTGCATTGTGCCTTATAAATCCAGAGGTAAAACAGTAGGCTAAATGCCTTCTGTTCCAAGAATTAATACACACACACACACAGCTAAAACTGTGTTACTGATCCAAGAATTAAAACACAAAGATGATTTCAGTGCAACAAGATAGAGTAATAAAACTTTAATTTAGCCTTGAACATTGAATACATGTGTCTTCCAACCCCACAATACTATAGGAGAAGATGGAATTTTATACAAGTCCCACAGATTCATCAGCCAAGAGAGCTCCCAATGAAATGAGGTAGTGCCCATGAATGCCAATGGCAGATAAAAGCAGGAGAGAAAGAAGAGGAAAGCAAAGGGTCCCATCATGGGATTCCCATTAGGAATCACTAGGAATATAATGTCCCTAGGAATAGAATAAATGTCTTCAACATTAGTTGAAACGCATATAGTTTTTTTTAAAAATACAACACTGTGTTGAGTGGGTGACTGCTAGTATGCATTCAGTAGCTCAGTGACAACATCATCACAATTGTTCTCGTCTTTTTAGTCAGTCAGACATAGCCTGTTTGATTTTGTCTTCACACTTATTCCATCGTGGGTACAACATGGCATTTATAGCTTCTCATGACAAAATGTCTGGCACACAGTAGGTCTCACAAGTGCTAGTGCCTTTTTTCTGCCCAATTTCTAACCCTTAGTATAGGGCCTGAAAGAGTAAGAAGATTCACCTCCACTTTGCACACTCAGCAGGTGTATTTCCCCTAAAGGGGACTTTGACTGACAGCTCTCAGGATGGAGTGCTCCTGCTGGGCAAACACCCTGTCAGAACCCACAGAGGCTTTCCTGTACATGGTCACACATTGATCTGGCTCATTCATCCATGGATGGGGTATCAGGGTGAAGTTCACTGCAAGGACACTGCCTAGGCCATAGGAGTCCATACAGAGAGAGCCAAGCCCACTGGGCTTTTTCCTTTGGAGGTAGCTATGCACCTGCTGGGCTCCTAACAGCCGAGTTTGCAGAGGTTCCTCCTTCAAATCCTACCAGCCAGATGAGGCATATTCTTTTTTTCAGAAAAAGCATTTATGAGAAAAGAATGATGGTCTGAAGGAAGCTACCACTGTTTAGCACTACTATAGCAGAAGTGAAGCTGTCCATTCTTCTGTTCATTTAACAGGTTTTGGTTTTTTTTTTCACTCACCATGTACCAAGCCTTGTTCTAGATGTTTGGGGTTTAACAGACTGAATCTTCATCCTCTGTGTGCAAAACACACACACTCTTTCTTCGCCCTCCTCTGTGTTCTAGGAGTCTGCCCTCTTCCAGACTTCAAAAGCCTGACTTTCTACCTTTTGGTAAGGATTTGGCCAATGGAAGGTATAGCAGGAAAAGGAAGTTGAGAGGTGAGAGAAGTCACAGTATTTCTTCCTCTTACTCCCAGGTCTTTGGCCCATGGATTCTGGCAATGACTGACTGCATCCTCCTAGACCATGAGCCCCGACTAGGTAATCGCTCCTCCATGGCCCCAGCTGTCACTAGAATCTGTAACACTTTTCTCTCTTCTTGCTCCTACAGCTCTAAGTGTGGTAACCTCTTCCTACCATTGCTAGTCTGTGGATACCTCAGTATTCCTTGCTGGTTAACTTCTCATTCTGTAAGTATTCCCTGAATTAAAGTTCCTTAAACCACTGCAATTACATTCAGGTTGCTGCTAGGATCTTTACTCAAAACTGGATACACAACTTGTGAGGCCCAGTGCAAAATGAAAAATGGTGGACTGCTTATTCAAAAAGCAGAAAAAGAAAGGCTGTTAAAAGTACTAAATTATACAACTTTCTCCTTTAAAAAGATTTTATTGTTTGTAAAATGTAACTGAAGTAAAGTTGCTGTATGAGTAATAATATATATATTGAAAAAAGTATTTCTGGTGTCATCAGTTCAGTTCAGTCCCTCAGTTGTGTCTGACTCTTTGTGACCCCATGAATCACAGCACATCAGGCCTCCCTGCCCATCGCCAACTCCCAGAGTTCACTCAAACTCACGTCCATGAGTCAGTGATGCCATCCAGCCATCTCATCCTCTGTCGTCCCCTTCTCCTCTTGCCCCCAATCCCTCCCAGCATCAGAGTCTTTTCCAATGAGACAACTCTTCCCATGAGGTGGCCAAAGTTCTGGAGTTTCAGCTTTAGCATCATTCCTTCCAAAGAAATCCCAGGGCTGATCTCCTTCAGAATGGACTGGTTGCATCTCCTTGCATTCCAAGGGACTCTCAAGAGTCTTCTCCAACACCACAGTTCAAAAACATCAGTTCTTCGGTACTCAGCCTTCTTCACAGTCCAACTCTCACATCCATACATGACCACAGGAAAAACCATAGCCTTAACTAGATGAACCTTTGTTGGCAAAGTAATGTCTCTGCTTTTGAATATGTTATCTAGGTTGGTCATAACTTTCCTTCCAAGGAGTAAGCGTCTTTTAATTTCATGGCAGCAATCACCATCTGTAGTGATTTTGGCACCCAGAAAAACAAAGTTTGACACTGTTTTCACTGTTTCCACATCTATTTCCCATGAAGTGATGGGACCAGATGCCATGATCTTCATTTTATGAATGTTGAGCTTTAAGCCAACTTTTTCACTCTCCACTTTCACTTTCATCAAGAGGCTTTTTAGTTCCTCTTCACTTTCTGCCGTAAGGGTGGTGTCATCTGCATATCTGAGATTATTGATATTTCTCCCGGCAATCTTGTTTCCAGCTTGTGTCTCTTCCAGTCAATAACCTTAATAGTCTGATTGTAAGATTTATTCTGGATCACTTTTCTGCAAATCAATTTGTTAGGTCATCAAAATATATACTTTTAGCAACTTTATTTCAATGAATAAAATTAAAGAAGCATCAGTCACTCCTGGCAAATGTAAGACTGCAAATAATTTTTGAAAAAGTTTAATTTTGAAAAGGATCTTCCTGCTTATGTACCTATTAATTAATAAGCTGTGATAAGTATTTCATAAGCTGTGACAAATTGTGATAAATATCTGGCAATTATTTTAAAATATAAATTGTATTACATTTAGAGCTTATACTTGTGGTATAATTTTTCTAAAAAGATTTAACTCTTCATACAAATGAGTTTCAGGTAAGTCTATACTTAATTTTAAATATGAATTTGTACAATGGTATTTTAATGGCTCCTTTGATTCTCTTTAGTTTATGGATATTATTTAAGAAGCTGAAAGGGACTTGATGATTTGTATATAATTTTTAATGTCTGTTTCTGCATTATATCACTGTATCTTCAATTAGAAGGAAACATTCATTTAAAAATTATTTTCCTTGTTAATAATTATCTGAAGCTTCATAAGAATTTGGGATCCTTTTCTATTAAATGCAATGTCTTTACATTTAATCGCTATCACTAAGCTTGTGAATACTTACTTTGTAATACTGCAGCAGCTTTCACAAATCAGGGATTCTGAACTCTGAAGAATTGTAATGACTTCCTGATATGCTTTATTGTGGTTTCAGTGTATGTGCTCAAAACAACAGGATGGGAAAGACTAGAGATCCCTTCAAGAAAATTAGAGATACCAAGGGAATATTTCATGCAAAGATGGGCTCCATAAAGGACAGAAATGATATGGACCTAACAGAAGCAGAAGATATTAAGAAGAGGTGGCAAGAATACACAGAAGAACTGTACAAAAAAGATCTTCACGATCCAGATAATCACGATGGTTTGATCATTGACCTAGAGCCAGACATCCTGGAATGTGAAGTCAAGTGGGCCTTAGAAAGCATCACTACAAACAAAGCTAGTGGAGGTGATGGAATTCCAGTTGAGCTATTCCAAATCCTGAAAGATGATGCTGTGAAAGTGCCGCACTCAATATGCCAGCAAATTTGGAAAACTCAGCAGTGGCCACAGAATTGGAAAAGGTCAGTCTTCATTCCAGTCCTAAAGAAAGGCAATGCCAAAGAATGCTCAAACTACCACACAATTGCACTCATCTCACTCACTAGTAAAGTAATGCTCAAAATTCTCCAAGCCAGGCTTCAGCAATATATGAACCGTGAACTTCCTGATATTCAAGCTGGTTTTAGAAAAGGCAGAGGAACCAGAGATCAAATTGCCAACATCTGCTGGATCATGGAAAAAGCAAGAGAGTTCCAGAAAAACATCTATTTCTGCTTTATTGACTATGCCAAAGACTTTGACTCTGTGGATCACAATAAACTGTGGACAATTCTGAAAGAGATGGGAATACCAGACCACCTGATCTGCCTCTTGAGAAATCTGTATGCAGGTCAGGAAGCAGCAGTTAGAACTGGACATGGAACAACAGACTGGTTCCAAATAGGAAAAGGATACGTCAAGGCTGAATACTGTCACCCTGTTTATTTAACTTATATGCAGAGTACATCATGAGAAACACTGGACTGGAAGAAACACAATTTGGAATCAAGATTGCTGGGAGAAATATCAATAACCTCAGATATGCAGATGACACCACCCATATGACAGAAAGTGAAGAAAGAACTAAAAACCTCTTGATGAAAGTGAAAGTGGAGAGTGAAAAAGTTGGCTTAAAGCTCAACATTCAGAAAACGAAGATCATGGCATCTGGTCCTATCACTTCATGGGAAATAGATGTGGAAACAGTGTCAAACTTTGTTTTTCTGGGCTCCAAAATCACTACAGATGGTGACTGCAGCCATGAAATTAAAAGATGCTTACTCCTTGGAAGGAAAGTTATGACCAACCTAGATAGCATATTCAAAAGCAGAGACATTACTTTGCCAACAAAGGTCCGTCTAGTCTGTCTATGGTTTTTCCTGTGGTCATGTATGGATGTGAGAGTTGGACTGTGAAGAAGGCTGAGCGCGGAAGAATTGATGCTTTTGAACTGTGATGTTGGAGAAGACTCTTGAGAGTCCCTTGGATTGCAAGGAGATCCAACCAGTCCGTTCTGAAGGAGATCAGCCCTGGGATTTCTTTGGAAAGAATGATGCTAAAGCTGAAACTCCAGTATTTTGGCCACCTCATGCGAAGAGTTGACTCATTGGAGAAGACTCTGATGCTGGGAGGGATTGGGGGCAGGAGGAGAAGGGGACGACAGAGGATGAGATGGCTGGATGGCATCACTGACTCGATGGACGTGAGTTTGAGTGAACTCCTGGAGTTGGTGATATACAGGGAGACCTGTCGTGCTGTGATTTATGGGGTCGCAAAGAGTCGGACACGACTGAGCGACTGATCTGGTCTGATCAAATTTGAAATCCACCCTAAACTCAATTGTGAAAGAGCATGGTCTATTGGCAAAACCTCAGGCCCAAAGAGAGAGTGCTAAGCCACAAAGGGACCATTTTGGCTCTGAAATGTCATTATTAACCAGCATTTACTTCTGGACAGAACATACCTGTAGAGGAAACAGCAGAAGCCAGAGGTGGAATGAGACTCCTTTCCATGTCAGCTCTGAAAGTAGACAACCTAGTGCTTTTCCCATTATAGGTCCACACTGTGAGCCCATCTCTCATTGGCTAGGCGATAATTATCCGTAGGCTGGCTGCCAAAACCTGGCGCTGACTCTGCCTAGCCTGGCAGATGCACCTGCTGTTGCTGGGTGGGCTTATTAGATTCTTTAAAGATTAGGCTGCTGCTCAGAGTGGTCAGTTCAGAGCAGGTCTCACAGATTGCTTTAACCCCTCACACTCTGATTCTACTGTCACAGCACAATACTTGGTGATGCTCTGATAAAAACCCTCCCCCCAGTTGTCTTTCTCTATCTCTTCTCACTTGAAAAATAATTATATATTTTATGCAAACCACTTTATAGGCATCTTTTCACTTAAACCTCAGGACAGCTCAGGGAGGCAGGCATTGCAATCCCTATCAGGATACTGGGCCTCCATAGGTTAAATAGCTTGTATAAGGAATGGGCTTAGCCAGGATCAAGCTCTTATCTGTTGATTTATGTGTGATGACATGTATGAAAGCACTCAGAAGTGACTGAGAGTTAAAGTTTGTATCTGAATGTATATAATCTGAATATATATATGTGTGTGTGTGTGTGTGTGTGTGTGTGTGTATGAAAGAAATGGCAACCCACTCCAGTATTTTTGCCTAGGAAATCCCATGGACAAAGGAGCCCCAAGGAGTTCATGGGGTTGCAAAGGAATTGGACATGACTTAGTGACTAAACAACAACAACAAAATATATATATATGCCTTGACTTTGTAAATTAAGTATTTTAGGTGTGAAATTAAAAACAGAATTGTAGATACAAAGAATTGTGGGTTTAGAAGGGTCCTTAATGATTATCTAGTTCATCGGCCTCACCCTAATTGGACAGAGAGGATGAAATGGTCATAGATTCACTAGTGGTCCATGTAAAGTAGCCCAACATCCTCTGCTTCAGGCCTGTTCAGCCCTGATTGGGAATGTCCCCAGTGTATTACTACACTACTAGAAACCCCTTTCCCAGTTCTTAACTCTGATCATAGCCAAGTCCTATCTGGTTGTAGTTTTTCTGTTTGTTCCCTTTCTCATTACACACCTCAGACCTGGTAGGATAATATACTTTCTCTTAGTCCTACCACCTCCACACCAACACAGATGTGCTGAGAGCACTCTGCCACACCAGATTCTGAGCCAGACCTTCATGTTTGCAGGCTCCTTCCGGGTGAAAAAGTGCTGTGCCACCAAATATGCTTGCTGCAGAAGCTTGTTTTCTGCCCCAGGGAGTCATAGACCAGCATTCTGAAAGTTCCATAGGAAACTAGGCCTTAATAATAAGTCCCCCAAGGCCAAGACAAACCCTTTCATTGTTTCAAGACATATGAAAGGAGTTTGATATACAACTACTCAGGACAAAAAATAAGCTTCTTGCTGAAATAGAATATATTTTATGAGATCCCCAGGATTACCTCTTTGGCAGGTGGCCTGGATGCTGAGCTTCAGATTCCATGCCATCAGCCCAGCACACAGGCCCTAAGTCCAGAGGCCCACTCCTAACCCCAAATGGAGAGGCCTGTGCATAACCATGAGCTGGGCTCAGGCTCCTCTCCTGGAGCACAGTAGGGAGAAATCCTGGGGGGAAAGCCCAAGTAAAAGCAGATACCAGAACCCATTCCAGGAGTCTGTTTTCCAACAAGCAGAGAAGACTAAACATGCTTATCATCTTACGAGCGCAATGATTGCCGACTCCTTCAGAATCAGCTCCTGAAGGAACTATGACTGATCAGTGGGAACACAGAGGATGGTGAAGAATGGGCCGGGTGGCTTCCCACAGGCAGTCAGTGTTTCCTAGCATGACCTTAATGGGATGGGACCTGGGTGTCTGTCAATGTCAATTGGTTAAGCTTGTATATTTATGTTTTGTATACCTTTCTACATATGTTTGTTATGTTTAACTCCCCCCAAAAAATGTCTGAAAGGAAATACAATCAGCTTAAATTCCACCTCCCCTATGGTGTATTCCCCAAACACCTGAAGCAATATGCGTCTGCCTCCTCCACGTGTCCCTCTAGGGCATTTTTTAAACATATGAGCCTATATGGTTTTATGGCTCTTTTTTTCTTTTTTTTTCCCCACGTGTCTTTTATGACACAATGTGAATTAGTGACCAACCAGGTTTGGGAACCAGTTTTAACTCTCAGTCACTCCTAGGTGGTATGGTATATATATCAGCATGCATCTGTTAGATGAGAGCTTGAATCCTGGGTAAACCCATTCCTCGTGAAAGTCAATGAACCTAGTGGAGGCCCAGGGTCCTGATCTGTGAAATGGGGATTGCAAGGCCTGCCTCCCTGAGCTGGGCTGAGGTTTAAGTGGGATGATGCCTATAAAGTGATTGGCATGGGATTTGATACTCAGTAAGGTGCTCAATAAATGTTTTATTTCCACACCACCCCCTCTCTTTATACAGGCATGTAATCCATACTTAGAGACTCTTGCAGCCAGAAGCATTTCGAATTGAGGATTTTCATATTCATAATCCCCGTGCTGGGTCTGAGGCAGTACCTTATGAATTAAACATTATTAATTATCTCCTGTGATATATCTGAATACATGTCATATGTTTAAATAATTGGAAAAAAAGTCTGTAAATGACTTCAGATCAGTCTCGACAGGTCTGCTGTCAAACAAGTATTGGAAACTTCTAAAAGATATTTGTTTTCAAAGTTCTTTGGACTTGAGAACAGTGGCTAAGGCATTTTGAACCTGAGTCACGATTATTGTTAAAGACGTTGTATCCCCAGCAGGTATTAAAAACAGGTTTAGCTCTTGTTTTCCTTCGTGCCTGACTCATAGCAGAAATTCAATAATCCTTTCTGGTGACTAAGCAAATGAAGGAAACATGAGAGTAGCCCCTTCCCTCCATCACTCCCAGATGGAATTAGTCTTTGTTCTTCCTCTGTATTTCACCTCCTGCACACATCCATCTCACTAAACACTGGGGAGTGGGGGTGGAGATACAACATCAGAGTAGACAGGTGCTCAAAGGCAAGGATGCCTCTGACTTTTTCCACATTATGGTTATGAAATTTATTTTTCTGAGAAAGAAATACAGTTAGCTATTCTATACAAGATTTGATTTGAATAATTGTTCTGGCACCAGACAAGAAATCAGCAACTTTTAATTATGGTAGAAATGATTGTAAAGATAAGTTTAAAATTTCCTTGCACCCAAAAAAGCTGCAGTGTTTGTGATTCAAGTTTACTACAGTGCACTAGACATTATTCTCCTATCTATGCTATGCTATGCTAAGTCAGACTCTGTGTGACCCCATAGATGGCAGCCCACCAGGCTCCCCGGTCCCTGGGATTCTCCAGGCAAGAACACTGAATTGGTGTGCCATTGCCTTCTCCGTCTCCTATCTATAATACCAACTAAACAAAAACTGTGATGAGAACGACACAGTGCATGGTTTAATAAACACTGAGTACCTTCAAATGCTGGGAAGGTGAGGACAAGTCAAAAAATTGAAAGTTTGGGAGAGCATTAGTTAGAATGATCTCTGAAGGTGGTTCCTGAGAAGCTGAATCCTGAGCACAATATGAGGGATGGATTGACCTTAATTGGGAAGAAGATATATTTTCCACAAATTTGTGAATGAAACAGTCTGTCATAGGTGGGAATAGGGATGAGTTTACAGGTAGGGGGTATCCAGAGGATGAGGATGTGTCAACGTAGTGTTTATATTTCCTCAGTTAAATAGGGTCCAGGGTTATCTGCTGCATATCCAGAGTAAGAGATGGAGCAGGGGGCCATGAGCGTAGTGAAACTGGAGAGGGCCATGTGGGAAGTGGAACAGAAAACTCACTCCAGAAATACAAATGACTTGCTATTGAGAGTTCTGTGGACCATGGTGCCATGACTGTATGTATAACAATTCCCCAGGCTCTGTGGATTCTTCAGCAGTGTCCAGCACCTTGGGTCCATAGGCATAGAAAGCATACAGTTGATTGACTCAAGGGGTTAGGAGGGTGGGGGCTTGCCCTGTGAATACAGTGAAAGAAGTATCATAGGAAAAGGGACTTGAGTATATCTTCAGGGGAGTGTTAAAGTCTTCAAGCATGTACTCTGATCTTAGAATTGAAGGTCTTGAAGATGAAGGAAGAGATTTGATCTTTCTCCTCAGGTCTGCTCTTCCAAAAGATAATATTGTGCAGTGGTTAAGATCACAGGCTCTAAAATTGGGCTTTAAGCATCCAAAATCCACTTACTACTGACTGGGAGATCTTGGGGAAGTTATTTGAACTTTTTATATCTCCCCATTTTTATTGATTAAAGAATGGATGTTACTACTACTTGCCTCACTGGGTTGTGGTGAACACTGAATGAGTTTATATACTTGGGATAAAATAGATATAAAATAAGATCTGTTTAAGTATTACCAATGATTAAGTCATTATAACAACTTGTTGAGGAAACTTTCTCTCCTAGATCTTTCAAAAAAGAATACAGCCTGCCTACACCTAGATTTCAGCCCAGTGAGACCCATTTTGAATTTCTGAACTACATAACTGTAAAATAGTAAACCTGTGTATTTTTAAACCAAGTTTGTGGTAATTTGTTACAGTATCAATAAGAAATTAAAACAGCTCCTTTTAAACTGTAGAATCTTAGCATTAGTCATACAAATTCTCTGAACAACAGGTTTTTCAGTATAGAATAATAAAATTAAAATAATAACAATACTTTGGACACCTGACATGAAGAGCTGACTGATGGGAAAAGACCCTGATGCTGGGAAAGATTGAAGGCAGAAGGAGAAAGGGATGACAGAGGATGAGATGGTTGAATGGCATCACTGACTAGATGGACATGAGTTTGAGCAAACTCCAGGAGAAGGTGAGGACAGGGAAGTCTGGTGTGTTGCAGTCCAAGGGGTCGCAAAGTGTTGAACATGACTTAGTGACTGAACAACAACAACACATTAACTCTTGGCTATTGTGAGAAATAAGTGAAGGAATAGGAATAAAGTTATTAGAGCACGGTCTGATATTATGGGCAGAATCATGCCCCTCCTTCCTAAAAATACATTGAAGTGAACAAGTTTCTACCTCAGAATGTGACTATATTTGGAAATAGAATCTTTAAAGAGATGATTCAGATTAAACAAGTTCATACAGCTGGAACTCTGATCCAATATGGCTGGTGTCCTTATTAAGAGGAGGAAGCAAACACATCAGGGTGAATCTACACCGAGGAAAATTTACGTGAAGAAACAGCTAGAAGGCAGCACCTGCAAGGAAAGGAGAGAGTCCTCAAAAGAAACTATTGATAACTGAACTTGTTGGTGCCTCAATTTTGGACTCCAGACCTCTGAGAAAATTCCTGTTGTTTAAGCCCCACAGGCTTTGATGTTTCATTATGGCAGCCCCAACAGACTTAACACATGGGATTCTACTATGTAGTCAAAAATGTTGATTCTTACTGTTACTTGTTCTTTATTAATATATTTGGATACTAGGACTGTTTGTGCAATTGCATTTAAGAAAAAGACGATGTCAGAAATCTGAGTTCCACTTTTGGCTCTGAATCTTTGGCAGCATCAGTTTGTCAAGACCTACACGTCCTCTGTGTCCTCCATCATTTTGTGTTGATGTTTTCTCTCTTCCGGCTGACAGTGGTAGATTGAACACATGAGGGACCCCCCTGATACCTCAGCCCCATTAAAAAGATAATAAGGGGATTTTCTTTTAAAGGTATAAGAAAACAGGGAAGGAAAAAAGCAACAAAAATGTGAAGATGGAAAACAAAAGGATTGATTAAAAAATAAATGAGCCACATGAACTCAGACATAGCCTGTCCATGGCAGAGTGCAGAAGCAAGCTGATAGGCATGCAGAGCTGCAGAATGACTGGAGAATCAGCAGAACCAGGGATCAAGGAAAGTGTGGTGTGTGTGTGTGTGTGTGTGTGTGTGTGTGTGTGTGTGTGTGCATGTGGATGTGGCGAGGTGGGTAAGGAGTTGAAGAGTGGAGGGCAAGTGTTGACTGATAACCAGAAGACTGGTTGAAAATCTCCTTAACCCAGTTAACCCGTTAGACCCCCTTTCTTACTTCTCTAAGCTGATAGCTGCCCCTGTTCTGGAAGTAGAAGACAGAAATTGACTCTCTGGAGAGACTGAACCAAAGGGATTCTGGATTGGGGGATATCAAGATGGTGGGCAGGGATAACATACCAAAAACAGGATTTTGATGGAAATCCACATTTTGAATTCCAAGATCCCTGGCCTATTCCCCATTAGGTTCTCAGAAGGCTGGTAGTCAGGCTTGTATACTCCACACTAGAGTCTAGAAGAGCTTTCTTTATCTGCTCACCCCATAGGAAAAGACATGGATTCTGACATTGCTGCTTCTGACCCACCTACCATGAAGCCCATCCACCAGCCCTGTCCATGCCCCTTCAAGCTTCCATATAGCTTTCTTAATATTCCGCTCTTAAGTACTTGTTAACAGCTCCAAGTTGGATGATGACATGTGAAGTAAGCCTCTAACATGAATATTGTAAACTCAAACTAAAAAATACCAATAAACAGAATTTGTAGAAATGAAAAACAGTGTAGGGACAAGGAACTTAAAAGAGAAATAATTATCATGAACATCCTTATACAGAAGGAAGACTATTGCAGCCACAACATAAGAACAGGTTTTTATTATTACAAAGAAGATTGGTAAAAGATCTGGACAATAAAAAAGGCTGAAGAATCTATGCCTTCAAACTGTGGTGCTGGAGAAGACTCTTGAGAGTTCCTTGGACAGCAAGGAGATCAAACCAGTAAATCCTAAAGGAAATGAACCCTGAATATTCATTGGAAAGACTGATGCTGAAGCTGAAGCTCCAATACTTTGGCCACTTTGATGTAAAGAGTCGACTTACTGGAAAAGACCCTGATTCTGGGAAAGACTGAAGTAGGAGGTGAAGGAGACAACAAAGGATGAAGTAGTTGGATGTCATCACTAACTCAATGGACGTGAGTTTGAGCAAGCTCTGGGAGATGGTGAAGGACAGGGAAGCCTGGTATGCTGCAGTCCATGGGGTTGCAGAGTCAGACATGACTTGGCAACTGAAAACTGGAATTCTCATCTTTCATAGCAAGAAGTGAAGATGCAGAAGTAGTCATGCAAGTGTGTTATTGAGAAATGCAGAGATAAATAAGCAAAATAAATCCTAAAAGGTTTCATAGCAGTTGTCTCTGGGTAGTGGAAACAATTTATTGGAGCATGATGAGTATGGCAGTTTTGCTGATTTAACTTTAATAAGCTTTATAGAAACAATTAAGTTTGAAAATGATTTACATGTTTTTTATTTGAAATTAAATTGTAAAAATACTGAATAGACATAGCAGTTGGCACAGTGTCTGGCACACACTACATATTCTATTTAACATCGTCTGTTTTCTAATTTTATTATTTTATGATTCATTCATATTATTTTGATTCTTTAAATGTTGTTTATAATATTTCAGGGAGCATTCTTTTTTTCCCAGAACTTTATTTTGTATAGTAATAAAGACACTTGTCAGGAAGTTTTTAATGATTGTTTTCCAGTGATAGTAGAGTAGCCATCCCACATCCATCCCTCTGCTGCTGAAATCAGGTTCAGGATATGTTTAGTTCCCTTTGCTTAGCCAATGTTTGAAATGAGCTGAGTCTGGGCAGAGATGCAGGAAAGCCACAGGTCTTATTCATATGGACCCAGTGCACCACCTGGAGCTTCTGAATTGATGGAGAAGCAGCAGAGGATGAGGATCTTAGCAACTCAGTTTTTGGTTGGGTAGAGTTGGCAATTCTGATGCTTTATGCACATATGCTTAATGTGCTTCCCTGGTCCTTCTAAGTGGCAGCTCATTAACACCTCAAGACTGATGGCTTACATTTTACATTCTAATTGAATATACATTCACATAATGGAACGTGTGTTATGACTGCTTGCCTGGAAAAGCTGCTCTATTTATTCAGTCACCCTGGGGAAAGGAGATTTTTCTTGCAGAGGCAAGAAATAGCCACATTCTGCTATGAAACACCTTGGAGTTCTAACTTGTCAAATATTGTTTGTTTGTGCAGCCTTCTAACATTATCTGTTACGTTAGTATGTCATATTAGGTCAGAGCAAAAGGATAGATATTATTGTTCTCATTTGGCAGATGAGAAAACTGAAGCATAGAGATGATTTGCCTATGGTCACATAGCTCAATAAAGATGAGTCACCAAGTCCCACCTTGATTTTAAATGTGAGTCTTTCTACCACACCAGGTAATTCTATTTCATTTGCTTATTTTCATATCCATCTAACCCAGAGATCTGAGCCAGCACAGAGGAATATAAAGATAGTATGATATGTTAAGACCCCTTCTTTTAGAGATGGCATTAAGGGTAAGGAAGAGGTGTAACCAATAACCTGAGATACTAAAAAATGCCCTGGGGACTTGACTCTTGGGCAGGCTACAAATAAGAGCTGAGAGAGGGCTTCTGCTCCAGTGAAATGCCCTGGAGTAGGAGTGGCATTGCAGAGGTGAGGTCTGTGGGAATAGTCACAAGCAGCAGAGTTCCTGTCATCACAGAGCAGAAATTGGGGACGGCTGGGCAGAGGAAAAAATATAGGTTTCATCTCTCATGATAGCATTCATCACATGGTGGGAGCTGATAAGAATTCTGAGCCGGAGGCCAGGCTCAGCAGGAAGACTGCCATGATCAATTTGCAGTGTCGCCAAGGGCTCAGGAGGGTTTTGAAAGCTGTTGCTAAGTGTTTGTCATCCCTGAGCAGGAGCCTCTGTTAGACACTCCCTCCAGAATGATAGGGTTGTCCTTCAAGCCGTGTCACCAAGGGAACGACAGTCCAATCCATTAGAGAGTCAACAGGTGGCTACTGCACAACCACCGTGGTGCTCAGTTTTGGCTAACCACTAGATTCAGTAATGATCCCTGCATGCATGCTCAGTCGTGTCTGACTCTTTGTGACTCCATGGACTGTAGCCCACCAGGCTTCTCTGTCCATGGGATTTCCCAAACAAGAATACTGGAGTGGATTGCCATTTCCTCCTCTGGGAGATGTTCTTGGCCCAGAGATCAAAGATTCAGCAATGGCGCTTTACAAAAAACGAACACCTTTGGATCTCACCCCTATTATTCTCCTTCCATGAAGTGGGGCCCAGAGTTAATACTTTTTAAAACTCCACAGTTTATTTTAATGTCCATTCAAGACTGAGAAAAATGTATAACCAATTTCATGTAGGTCATGATCATGCCTGCTTGGGTGTGTGTGTGTATGTGTGTGTGTGTGTGTGTGTGTGTGTGTAGGTATGGGTGTTTTATAACCTCTTTTCCACCCCATTGGTGAAAGGGGGAATCTTTGCCTTGGGTCCAGGGGTATCCAAACATACAACAACTGACACTGAAAGCTGAGATCTACAGGAGTTTATTAGACACATAAACACAGCCCAGGGAAGGAGGATACTGTACCTGCTGCAGAATCACACAGGGAGTTCAGAATTCCCCCTAGCGGAGCAGTGTTAACCAGCAGGGAATGTCGGGGGGCAAGTTCTGTAGTTAAAAAACAGGGTGAGGTGACTCCTGGTTTCTGTGGGAGGATGTGATTGGATGGTTTGAACAATCCTGCAATCTTTCAGGAAACTGAAACCTATTAGGTTGAGGATGAGGTGAGGTGAAGCTGATTCTGCTGATAAAAGGTCTTCCCTACTGGGTGAAAGATTTAGTAAAAGCAGTAGGACTCACAGGTAGGCCTTTGGGATACTGTGGGGCTCAAAGATTTCAAGGCAGCATGCAATATTTTAGGCATTCCAGTACAGTACAGTCGCAGGGGTGGGGCTGATGAGATGATAAAAGTGAGCCGGACAGGAATGGTCGGTCCCCAGGAGTCTAGTGAAAACAGATAAGGGTACACAGATCATTGCCTGTAGTGACAAATGGTAACATACAGGAATCGAGGGTATGAGGGCACACAAGTAGGGCAGCTAAGATAATGGTTTGGGTTTTATTTAGCCCTCTTTTAACCCTCACATTTAACCAGAAATGTGAAGGTTAAGATGAGCTATTAGTATCCAGGTCTTTCTGACCCCAAAGCTGAAACCCTTCTCCCCACTGCCCCAGTGGCTTCTCCTTTCTCCTAGATGTGTCACACTTACTAGTGCAATACTTTACACATAGTAGAGATGCAACATTTTTTTTTTTTTTCATGAACAGATTCCTTAGAACAAGTTTAAAAGTATGTGGTAAGGCTCAATCAAAGATAAGTAATATTCATCTTTATTAGGTTGAGGAAATGAAGGCCTTTTGATTTTAAACTGGGCACCTCTTGTGTTTTTACAGTCATTCTGCTAGGCATTGGGGATGCAAGGAATAGATGTAGTCTGTCTCATTGAGGTTATATTTCACTGGGGACACACATCATAGAAAACAATGCCAAATGGTAACTAGTGCTCCTCTAAAGGAAATGGACAAGGCAAAGAAAGAGACAAAGTAGGGGAGAGGAGACCAACCATGTATAAGTGGCTAGAATTGGGCTAAGTTTGGTTGGGAACCATTTAAGCTGAAATTTAAGGTATAAGAAAGAGCCCTGAATGTGAAATGGACAAGCCTCTTTTGCAGATAGAGTAACATGTGTTAGCATTCTGAGGTGATAGGAATTTAGATTTTCTGGGAAAATGAAAGGCAACTCATATATCAGGATTGCAGAGAGCAGAGAGAGAAAGGATAAGAAGTAGCAGAAAGGTTAGTAATGATGTCAGAACATGATAAGAAGTTCAGACTATTTTATGAATGCAATGGAAAGATTGAAGGATTTCCAATTTAAGAAGATCACTGGCTGACATTGTGATCAAATTATAGGCAGAGAAAACAACAACAACAAAAAATGTAGCAAGCAACCATTGAGTTGATTGTGAGTTACAGTAAAAGATAATGGTTAGTGGTCTCATCCAGGTGATGGTGGAGATGGGAGAACTTGGTTAACCTTGAGATATAATGTACCCCAGTGGTAGAATCAATTGGAATTGCTAATGGAGTGGATGGAAATGTGAGAAAGGAATTCAAAATGGTACCTAGGTTTTTGGTTTGAGTGAAAAAAGTTGATAGTAATGCCATTTTTATATATGTAGAAGACTGTGGAAGAATGAGTTTTGACAAAGAGAAATCAAGGGCTCTTAGACCATCTAAAAATTAGTAACTTGCTTGAGGCCATAGAGCTAGAGAGTGACAGAACTTGAATTAGAATCGATCCTGTGATTCCATTATACTTGTAAATAAATCATTACAAATTGCCATGGTTTAATCTTGGCAAAGAGGGAAATAAATTCATTATAATTTATAGGCAATTACATTAAGCTGCAATTAAGCCTTTGCTATTTTGGAAATAAACCTAAGAAAAATAAGGAAAAAAATAGGGAGAGGATTGCTAGAACAGTTTATCAATGTGCACTTATTGACCAATGTTTGTGTGTACAACGTTGCTAGGTTATGCCAAATATTTACAAGATATGGCTCCTACCTTCAAAAAGTCCATAGTGTAATTCAGCAGTTTCCAAATAATTGTATAGTAAGAGATACTTGTGAGTATGGTATGAGAATATGGTTCCATGGGCAATCAGTTAAGGGAGAGCCTTTTATAAATTAACATAATTTGTGAGAACTGAGAGGAAAGATATATGGTTATAGCACTTTCTAAGTTTATTTGACCTAATAATCTTTATTTGGCAGATCCTTGTCTTGTAACAATGTAACATACTTGTTCTCCATAGAACACAGTTTGAGAAAACTATCTAGTTAGAAATATGGGAATATGAGGCTTCCATACATAAAGCTATCTAATAGATCACAAGCTCTGTGATAAGCATATATTTATACCATGATAAAGAACTCTTTATATCAGTAATAATGACAATAACAGTAGCTAACATTCACTCAGTTATCATTCTACAAGTATCAGTCGAGCCTCAGTCACCTGCCAGGCACTGTGACAAGAGCTAGGGACATAAGTGGGAAGAAGACAGACAAGGCTAGTATCTTCCAGACAACCTAGAGTCCAGTGAAAAGATGAGGTTAAAATTCGGTCTGAATAAGCACAGCTAGCAGAGGTTGTGAGCAGGGCACGCACCAGCCCTCCCCAAACCTCTCCCCTATTCCTCTCCATATCCATGTTAGCTGCCACACTCTTCTCTGAAGGGCTAGTCATGGTTGACTTGGATAAAGGCAGCAGTCATTGCCACAGGAGAGCAGGCTCCCATTATTTAACTTGGGATCCTTTGACATTTTCTTTCTTTGCTTAGTCAAAACTTATAGAGAATTAAAGAGGTCTGGATCAAGATGGCAGAGTAGGATGATCCTAAGCTCACCTCTTCCCATGGATACACCAAAATTAACAATTAATTACAGAGCAACTATCTCAGAGAATGACCTCAAGACTAGCAGAAAAGACATTATACAATTAAAGATATAAAGAAAGAGACACAACAAAATAGGTAGAAGGGATAGAGGTGCAGTCTGATCAGGATGCACATCCCTGGCTTGGCGACCCATGGGTAAGAGGAAAATCACAGCCACAGAAGTCCTCACCTCATGGGACTCCTCAGTCTGGGGTTCCTGCACCAGGAAGAAGAGCCTCCAAAATATCTAGCAAATACAAAATTAGTATAAAAATTCTGTTTTTTTTTCCTATACATTAATAATGAACTCAGAGAAATAAATACAATTGCATCAAAAAAGAATACCTAGGAATGAATTTAGCCAAGGAGATGAAACACCTGTCTGAAAAATATTAATATGTTGATAAAAGAAATAGAAGACAGCACAAACAAATGGAAAGATATACCATGTTTATGGATTGAAAGAGTCAATATTGTTCAAATGTTGACACAACCGAGAGCAATCTGATTCAATGCAATACTTATTAAAACACCAATGGCATTTTTCATAGAACCAGAACAAATAATCCCCAGACTTGACTCATGAAAGACCCCAAATAGCCAAAGCAGTCTTGAGAAAAACAAAGCTGGAGGTATCATGTTCTCTGATTTCAAAATATATTACAAAGATCTAATAACCAAAACAGTATGGTACTGGCACAAAAACAGGCATGATGTAGATCAACAGAACAGAATATAGAGTCCAGATATAAATCCATGCTTGTATGATCAACTTATTTATGGTGAGAGAGGCAAGAGTATAAAGTGGGGCAGACTGCTTCTTTAATAAATGGTATTGGGAAAACTGAACAGCTACATGCAAATAAATGAAGCTAGATCATTTTCTTGTACCATATTCAAAAATAAATCCCAAATGAATTAAAGACTTAAATGTAGACGGAAACCATAAAAACTAGAAAAAAATGTAGGCAGAAAACTCTGATATCAGTCTTAGCAATATCTTTTTGGATCTGTCTTCTCAGGAAAAGGCAACAAAAGCAAAAATAAGCAAATGGGACTACATCAAACTAAAAAGCTTTTGGACAGTGAAGGAAACTATCAACATAATGAAAATGCAACCTACTAAGTGAGATGTTTCCAAATGATATATTCAATAAGGAGGTTAATATCCAAAATATATCAAGAAGTCATACATGTCAATATTTAAAAAATCTGATTTAAAAATAGGCAGGAAACCTAAGTAAACATTTTTCCAATTAAGACATACAGATAGCCAACAAATGCATGAAAAAATGCTAAATTATCAGGGAAATGCAAATCAAAACCATTATGAGATGTCACTTCACACCTATCAAAATAGCTATTATCGAAAGCCCAGAGATAAATCCACGCACATATGGTCACCTTATCTTTGACAAAGGAGGCAAGAATATACAATGGATTAAAGACAATCTCTTTAACAAGTGGTGCTGGGAAAACTGGTTGAACACTTGTAAAAGAATGAAACTAGAACACTTTCTAACACCATACACAAAAATAAACTCAAAATGGATTAAAGAGCTAAATGTAAGACCAGAAACCATAAAACTCCTAGAGGAAAACATAGGCAAAACACTCCCTGACTTACATCACAGCAGGATCCTCCATGACCCACCTCCCAGAATATCGGAAATAAAATCAAAAATGAACAAATGGGACCTAATCAAACTTAAAAGCTTCTGCACAACAAAGGAAACTATAAGCAAGGTGAAAAGACAGCCTTTAGAATGGGAGAAAATAATAGCAAATGAAGCAACTGACAAACAACTAATCTCAAAAATATACAAGCAACTCCTACAGTTCAATTCCAGAAAAATAAATGACCCAATCAAAAAATGGGCCAAAGAACTAAATAGACATTTCTCCAAAGAAGACATACAGATGGCTAACAAACACATGAAAAGATGCTCAACATCACTCATTATCAGAGAAATGCAAATCAAAACCACTATGAGGTACCATTTCACGCCAGCCAGAATGGCTGCTATCCAAAAGTCCACAAGCAATAAATGCTGGAGAGGGTGTGGAGAAAAGGGAACCCTCTTACACTGTTGGTGGGAATGCAAACCAGTACAGCCACTATGGAGAACAGTATGGAGATTCCTCAAAAAACTGGGAATAGAACTGCCTTATGATCCAGCAATCCCACTGCTGGGCATATACACTGAGAAAACCAGAATTGAAAGAGATACATGTACCCCAATGTTCATAGCAGCACTGTTTACAATAGCCAGAACGTGGAAGCAACCTAGATGTCCATCCACAGATGAATGGATAAGCAAGCTGTGGTACATATACACAATGGAGTATTACTCAGCCATTAAAAAGAATACATTTGAATCAGTTCTAAGGAGGTGGATGGAACTGGAGCCTATTATACAGAGTGAAGTAAGCCAGAAACAAAAACACAAATACAGTATACTAACGCATATATATGGCATTTAGAAAGATGGTAAAAATAACCCTATTTACGAGACAGCAAAAGAGACACTGATGTATAGAACAGACTTTTGGACTCTGGGACCAGGAGAGGGTGGGATGATTGGGGAGAAAAGCATTGAAATATGTATAATATTATATCTGAAACGAGTCGTCAGTCCAGGTACGATGCCTGATAACAAATGCCTGGGGCTGGAGCACTGGGACGACCTGGAGGGATGGTGTGGGGAGGGGAGAGGGAGGAGGGTTCAGGATGGGGAACATGTGTATACTGGCGGCGGATCCATCTTGATGTATTGTAAAAGCAATACAATATTGTAAAGTTAAGCAAAATAAAAAAATATATAAAAATATAATAAAAAAACAAAAACAAAAAACAGATAACAAATGTTGGTGAGGTTGTAGAGGAAAAAGGAGCCCTTGTACACTGTTAATAGGGATGTAAATTACTGCAGCCACTTTAAAACCATATGGAGTTTCCTAGAAAAATTAAAAATAGAGCTACCATACAATCCAGTGGCTTGCCAGGTGGCGCTAGTGGTAAAGAACCCTCCTGCCAGTTCAGGAGACATAAGAGACATGGGTTCGATCCCTGGGTTGGGAAGATCCCCTGGAGAAAGAAATGGCAACCCAATCCAGTATTCTTGCCTGGAATATCCCACAGACGAAGGAGCTTGGTGGGCTACAGTCCATGGGGTTGCAAAGAGTCAAGCATGACTGAAGCAGAAGATTCACTCACCATACAATCCAGCAATTCCACTCGTGGGTATCTAACCAAGGAAAACCGAAACAGTAATTCATAAAGATATATGGACATGATGTTTCATTACAACATTATTAACAATGGCCAATAGCCAAGATATGGAAGCAACTGAAGTGTCCATCAATAAATAGATAAATGGATACAAAAGCTAAGCATTCCATTCCCAAAATGGAATATTACTCAAACAAAAAGAAAGAAGTCTTGCCATTTTCAATAACATGGATGGCTCTAGGTTATTCTAAGTAAAGTATGTCCGACAAATACCATGCTATTTCACTTATACGTGGAATCTAAAAACAATGTAAGTTGACAATTACAACAAAACAGAAACAGAATTACAGGTGCAGAAAACAAACTGGTTACCCATTTACATGGGGAAAATGTATAAAATAGATGAAGGGGATTAGGAGGTATAAACTTCCAGTTATATAATAGAGGCATACCCCATTTTGTTGTGCTTCATTTTATTGCACTTTGTAGATACTATGTTTTTATAAATTGAAGGTATGTGGAAACCCTGAATTGTCATTTGATGGTTAGCATGTTTTAGCAATAGAATATTTTTAAATTAAGGTATGTATATTGGTTTCTTATGGACTTCAGCCTACCAGGCTCCTCCGTCCATGGGATTTTCCAGGCAAGAGTACTGTAGTGGGGTGCCATTGCCTTCTCCGATACTTAATGAACTACAATGTAAAAATAACTTTTATATGTACTGGGAAAACCAGAAAGATTGTGATTTGCTTTATTGAAGTATTTGCCTTATTTTGTGGTGCTCTCTAACCAAACCTACAATGTCTTTGAGGTATGCTGGTAAATAAGTCAAGGAGATACAGCGTACATCACAGGGAATACAGTTCAGTTGCTAAGTCATGTCCAGCTCTTTGCAACCCCATAGACAGCAGCATGCCAGGCCTCCCTGTCCATCACCAACTCCCAGAGCCTACTCAAACCCATGTCCATTGCATGAGTGATGCATTCCAACCATCTCCTCCTCTGTCGTCCCCTTCTCCTCCCACCTTCAAGCTTTCCCAGCATCAGAGTCTTTTCCAATAAGGTGGTTCTTCGCATGAGGTGGCCAAAGTATTGGAGCTTCAGCATCAGTCTTTCCAATGAATATTCAGGACTGATTTCCTTTAGGATGGACTGGTTGGATCTCCTTGCAGTCCAAGGGATTCTCAAGAGTCTTCTCCAGCCCACATTTCAAAAACATCAATTCTTCGGTGCTCAACTTTCTTTATAGTCCAACTCTCACATCCATATATGACTACTGGAAAAGGCATAGCTTTGACTAGATGAACCTTTATTGACAAAGTAATGTCTCTGCTTTTTAGTATGCTTTCTAGTTTGGTTATAGCTTTTTTTCCAAGGAGCTGCTGCTGCTAAGTTGCTTCAGTCATGTCCAACTCTGTGTGACCCCATAGATGGCAGCCCACTAGGCTCCACTCTCCCTGGGATTCTCCAGGCAAGAATACTGGAGTGGGTTGCTATTTCCTTCTCCAATGCATGAAAATTGAAAGTGAAGTTGCTCAGTTGTGTCCAACTGTTCGCGACCCCATGGACTGCAGCCTACCAGGCTCCTCTGTCCATGGGATTTTCCAGGCAACAGTACTGGAGTGGGTTGTCATTGCCTTCCCGTCAAGCGTCTTTAAATTTCATGGCTGCAGTCACCATATGCAGCCAAAAAGAATAAAGTCTGTCCCTGTTTCCACTGTTTTCCCATCTATTGCAGTGAAGTGATGGGACCAGATGCTATGATCTTCGTTTTCTGAATGTTGAGTTTTAAGCCAACTTTTTCACTCTCCTCTTTCACTTTTATCAAGATGCTCTTTAGTTCTTCTTCATTTTCTGCCATAAGGGTGGTGTCTGAGGCGTATCTGAGGTTATTGATATTTCTCCCAGCAGTGTCGATTCCAGTACTGTGCTTTGTCCAGCTTGGCATTTCGTATGATGTACTCTGCATGTAAGTTAAATTAGCAGAGTGACAATATACAGCCTTGACGATCTCCTTTCCCAATTTGGAACCAGTCTGTTGTTACATGTCCAGTTCTAACTGTTGCTTCTTAACCTGCATACAGATTTCTCAGGAGGCAAGTCAGGTGGTCTGGTATTCCCATCTCTTTCAGAATTTTCCAGTTTGTTGTGACCCACACAGTCAAAGGCTTTTGCATAGTCAATAAAGCAAAAATAACTGTCTTTCTTGAACTCTTTTTCTCCTGGCTTGGAGAATTTTGAGCATTACTTTGCTAGCATGTGAGATGAGTGCAATTGTGCTGTAGTTTGAACCTTCTCTGGCATTGCCTTTCTTTGGGACTGGAATGAAAACTGACCTTTTTCAGTCCTGTGGCCACTGCTGAGTTTTCTAGATTTGCTGGCATATTGAGGGCAGCACTTTCACAGGGTATACAGTTAGCAGTATTGTAATAACTTTGTCTGGTGATAGATGGCTTATGAAGACCATTTCATAATATATATAATTAAACCACTATGTTGTACACCTGAAACCAATATTATGTGTCAGCTATACTTCAATAATACTTAAAGATTAATTAAAGAGGATGGAGCCACAGGGACCAGGAATGCTCCATCACCACACCTTTGATAAGCAACTTCCTGGACTAGCATGAATGATAAATCTAAAGCTAGAACCATCCATTCTTCTAAAACTTGAATTTATCATTTTTTAAGGATCTACATTCTTAGCAACTCTCTAATATACAATATAGAGATATTAGCCATAGTTACCATTTGGTACATTACATCCCAGGACTAATGTACTTTGTGTCTGAAAGTTTGTACTTTTGACAGTTTCACCCATTTTGCCCACCGTAGACTCCCTGCCCCTGGCAAACACCATTCTGTTCTCTGTATCTATGAGTTTGTTTTGTTCTGTTTTTGTACATCCCACATAAAAGTTAAGTTATACAGTACGACTTTGTCTGACTTATGTCACATAGTATAATGTCATTAGGGTCCACCTAAGTTGTTACAAATGGCGGGATTTCTTTTTTTTTTTTTATCACAGAATAATATTATATATATATATCTCACACTTTATTTACTCATTCATCCATCACTGGATACTTAGGTCATTTCCATGTCTTGACTATTATATATAATGCTGCAATGAATAACGGGTATATATATATATATATATTCACATTAGTGTTTTTGTTTCCTTCAGATATATACCCATAATTGAAATTGCTGGATTATTCATTAATTTTATTCTTAACATTTTGAGGGACCTTTATACTATTTTCCATAGTGGATATGCAAATTTACATTTCTTACCAACAGTGCACAAGGGTTTCCTTTTCCTCACATCCTTACCAACACTGGCTATTTATCTTTTTTTTTATAATAGCCATGGTGATATCCCATTGTGGCTTTGATTTCCATATCCCTTATAATTAGTGATGCTGAACACTGAACCTTGCATTTGGCCAAAATGTTTAGAATCCAAAGAAGTTGAGGAACCACTCAAAGATGTCAGCCCTTGCAGGTACTAAGGAGCTGTTCTCTTAAGGAACCATGGCCAGATTCACTAGGAAGACAGTGACCCTGGGCTGGGGCATTGCCCTACCAGGTGCTTCTCTCTCTCTGTTTCCCTCCATTCAGCCAGTTTCTACTTTCTAGATGAAAAAAGTGAGACATGGTAGGGCTTTTAACATTTCTAAAGTCACACAACTAGTAAAAGCTGGAGCCAGAATGCAAATCCAAGTCTCTGGAATTCAGCTCCTTCTCATCATTAATTTTGCCAAAATTAGGCATGTATGAAGGAACAGGCCAGCAAGGTCAGGTAAATGGCAGGTCTCCCTAGACTTTGGCTTAGTTATCCCCTTTCTCAAGGCTTGTAGGATTCTGGCCAGGGTTGTTGGAGCAGGTACATCTGAGAATGCTCCAGATTCTCCTGTAGAGATTCTAATGTAGAGATTTCAGGCAGCTTTCCAGGGAGGTCACCAGGAAACAGAAGCCACCCCAATGCCATGCTGAATGATGATAGCAAATGTGCATAGTTGGCTTACTATGAGTGCTGGGCTCTGTATTTTTCCCAAGTTTGTCGAGGTGGTGAGTGGAGGACCACGGGTTTCAAACTGTGGCGAGCAGTCTCGGTACCCCTGCTCCCCTTGTTCTGCCTCTCCTTGCTGAAGAGCTACATTGATGTATCAGATTCAAATCCTGGCTTTGCAATGAAAACTCAATCGTGTTCCTTAAGTTCTCTGGACTCATTTCCTCAATTACAATAATGGGGGTGAAAAAAGTGCTTCCTAGTGTTGTTGGGTAATTAAATAACTAAGGCATGTGAGTCACCTGGCAAGATGCTTAACATATAATAAATACGCAATAAATGTTGGAAGATTTTGCCATTGGGTTGATATAAGCACCCAGTAATGCCCTTAACAGCTCTCCCTGGTGGTTCAAACAGTAAAGAATCTGCCTGTCATGTGGTAGACCCAGGTTCGATCCCTGGGTTGGGAAGATCCTCTGGAGAAGGAAATGGCAACCCACTCCAGTATTCTTGCCTGGAGAATTCCATGGACAGAGCAGCCTGGTGGCCTATAGTCCATGGGGTCCCAAAGAGTGGGACATGACTGAGTGACTACCTTCCTTTCACTTCCAACCCCCTTAACAGATGACTCCCTCCTTCGGCATGTAGATAGATCTCAAGAGCCCATCTGTGATCTGGAGAATGGCTAGGTGGAGGATAGGGTACAGGGGTGGGAAGGAGAAGCAAGCTTCCATGTGGAGCTCTGAGACTTGGAGCTGGTGAGCTGCCAGAGGGTGAAAGAGTCCAGTAGACCCCTCCTCTCAGCTTTTGCATAAACCAAAGAGAGGGTGCTGGATTTGGAAGGGAAGGAAGGAGAGAGAAACCAGACTGAGCCTGCAGAGGGGCAAAGCCAGTTATCTCTACAACTCCCATTGCTGTGGTTTCTCTGGGCACTCCTGGACTCTCTGTTCACTAGCTGCTGATTCTTTCCAGAGCCTGGCACTACATGTCAGTGAAGCCACTTTCCACTCCCTTGAACACTGGTATCTGTAACCTCCTGAGCCTGGACTGGGCTGGCCCAAACCAGTTCCCTGTTGGAACTGTCCGTTTCCGGCTCTTGGAAACCTCTGTAGGCCCAGTCTTGCATCCTCCCCAGGTATTTCCACCTCTGGAAGTCTCAGACACCCTGTGATTATCGAAGGGAACCCACAGGTGACTTGGGAGGAGGGGCAGGTCTGTGGTCTGTCCACACCTACCCCCAGATATGAGCTTAGTGAGAGAGAACATTTCCTGGAATGTTAGAGATCAGAAAAAAAAAAGAGCCAGACTTATGAAGTTGAAAACAAAACCTCAGTGAAAACCTGCAACTGTGTTAGATGAGTGCCAGATGCTGGACTAGACAGTCTATTAAAAAGCAGAGACACTACTTGGCCAACAAAGGTTTCTCTAGTCAAAGCTATGGTTTTTCCAGTAGTCATGTATGGATGTGAGAGTTGGACTATAAAGAAAGCTGAGCACTGAAGAATTGATGCTTTTGAACTGTGGTGTTGGAGAAGACTCTTGGGAGTCCCTTGGACTGCAAGGAGGTCCAACCAGTCTATCCTAAAGGAGATCAGTCCTGGGTGTTCATTGGAAGGACTGATGTTGAAGCTGAAACTCCAATACTTTGGCCACCTGATGCGAAGAGCTGACTCATTTGAAAAGACCCCGATGCTGGGAAAGATTGAGGGCAGGAGGAGAAGGGGACAACAGAGGATGAGATGGTTGGATGGTATCACTGACTTGATGGATATGAGTCTGAGTAAGCTCCAGGAGTTGGTGATGGACAGGAAGCCTGGTGTGTTAGAGTCCATGAGGTCACAGTCAGACACGACTGAGTGACTGAACTGAATTGAGCTGTTGGCCTCTATCTGAGGCATCTCCAATAAGGCTCAGAAGAACCCATGAAGCAGGTATGGTTAGAATGCCCATTTTGAAGACAGTGAAAAAGGCCAGAGAAGTGAAGTCTCTGACCCCAAGTCATACAAGGAGTTAGCTGCAGACCCAGAATGCAAATAAATTCATGTCCAACCAAGCCCAGAATCCTTGCTCTCAAGCCACGTCTCTCCACTAAATTCCCAACATCAGCCCCTCTGCTCTGCTCACATGTCCCAATCCTGCTGCAGCTATAACCAAATATCAGAGCCTGCCACTTGAATGAACTCCCTATGATATTAATTGTCAGTGCTTTTTAAAATCAGAAGCAAACAGGAAAATAGTTTTTCCAAAGGTTAATTAATTCAACTCAACCTGAGAAATACTTTTTGAGTATCAACTTGGTGACAGATGCAGGCTTAAATGGTACAGGTAATATGAGGGGAGGAAGGGGAAAGGACAGAAAAGAGAAATAAAATGGGAAAACACTCAGTCCTTATTCTCAGAGAATTTTATGTCTGTAGGTGAAAACACCCAGTGATCAGAATGGGACCTACAGAAGTTTTTCTTGAACAACTTAGCCAGGGAAAAAATATAGATGAAAATATTGTCCAAAATGAACACGAACCAGGCTGACATTTCCCTGGGCTCAAGTGTCAGACGTCAATACACACACCCCAGTCTCCCAGCTCTGCTCCGCCTCACCATGGTAACCGCCAGGGTCCTCATCTGCCAGATGGTTATTTATTTATTTATTTATTTTAATGTGCTCTGGATGTAGCTGGAGAGGAGAAGATGGATGAATGGATGGCTCAAGTACCCTCAGTCCCCTTGCAGCCCAGCAACCCCAAATGTCTCTGAAAATCAGTCCCCTTTATAAGCAGCACATCTTGAGAAATCTACTGTGTATGAGAAGATGGGTGTCTGAAACAAATGAAGATCAAAGCCCAGGTGTCCCATCCTGTGGGGCAGACCCAGGCGGTGTGTTAGTTTGCTTCGTGCTAAGTTGCTTAAGTCGTGTCCAACTCTGCGATCCCATGGACTGTAGCCCATCAGGCTCCTCTATCCACTAGATTTTCCAGGTGAGAATACTGGAGTGGGTTGCCATTTCCTTCTCCAGGGGATCTTCTGAACCCGCAGATCGAACCTGTGTCTCTTACCCTTCTTGCATGGGCAGGACAGTTCTTTACCGCTAGCACCACTTGGGCTGCCTTAACAAAATTCCTCAGACTGGTGGCTTAAATCGCCATTTATTTTCTCACAGTTCCTTAGGCTGGAAGTCTAAGGTCAAGGTACTTGGCAGGTTTGGTTTTTCCTGACCTCTCTCCTTGGCTTTCAGATGGCCTCCTTCCTGTCGTGTCTTCACACTGCCCTGCCCCTGTGTGTACATCCCTGGTGTTTGTGTGTCCGAATTTCTTCTTCTTATAAGAATACCTTATACCTCATCAGATTGGATGAGAGCCCATCCCATTGGCCTTATTTGAACTTAATCACCTCTTTAAAGATTCTCTCTCCAAATACAGTCACATTCTGAGGTAGGGAATTATGGCTCTAACATAGGAATTAGGAGATGGTAGAGGTAGGGGGAGGGGATATACAATTCTGCCTATAACACAGACTTTGCTCTAGTGACTTTATTTCTACTTCTTCAGTTGTTACTCACAATAAGTGAAGGGTTAACTACTATGATGATTAGGTATTGAAAAAACTTGTTCAGAGAACTTGACTAACTCTAAGGGCTTCCTTGGTGGCTCAGTGGTAAGAATCTGCCTGCCAGTGCAGGAGATGTGTGCTTGATCTCTGGGTCAGGAAGAACCCCTGGAGAAGCAAATGGCAACCCAGCCTGGTATTCTTGTCTGGAAAATTCCATGGACAGAGGAGCCTGGAGGGCTACAGTTCATAGGGTTGCAAAGAGTCAGACATTACTTGGCGAATAAACAACAACAATAACAAGGCTCTATAGCTAGCAAGGGGTTGTATTAACCTCCTATTGCTGCTACGACAAATTACCACAAACTTGGTAGCTTAAATCTACACAGGTTTATCATCTTACAGTTGGGTAGTTTAGAAGTTAAAAATGGGTTTCATTGGGCTGAATCAACATGTCAGCAGGCTGCATTCTTTTCTGGAGGATCTAAGAAAGAATGTTTTTCCTTTTCTTTTTCAACATTCAGAAGCTGCTTAAATTCCTTAGCCTTCAGACCCTTCCTCTATCTACAAAGCTGTAACCAGCAGGTCAAATTCTCTTCAGTCGGCATCACTCTGACCTTTTCTTATTTTTCCACTATACCATGAGGACACTGCTGTTTTTTCACTTCCACATGATCCCAGCACCTAGCTTATTGTATGAGCTCAATAAATTAATTAAATGTTTATTAACTAGTTGATTATTAACAAGTATAAATATTAAAAGATGAATAAGCAAAGATGCCAGAGATGGCAAAACTTGCATTATGCCTGGTTCTCCCACTATTCTACTGTGGGAGCTGGAGAAACTTATTTCTCTTCTCTGGAGTTCACCTTTCTCATCTGTATTATGATGAGCATTTGTTTCATCTTGAATGGCTAGGCCAGTTCTAAAATCACATGATTCTCTGCCAAGGTACCAGCAGCTCAGCCAAGGTACCAGCAGCTCCTGCTTTGCTTTTATTTTCTGTTTTCCTCTTTCGTAAAGGTTCAAGTTTTCCACAACTCCAGGGAGCCTAATCCTTGTCACTTGTCAGTCGTGTCAGTTGCCGCATTGCCTCCAATCCATCCCATACTCTCTCATCTTTCCCAGATTGCTTCCTGGCCTGCGCTCAAGCCATTAGCTCTGCCTTCCTCAACAAGCCCTTTTCATCACTGCAGACTCAAAGCAATTTTCTTCCTTTGTGAAATGCTCCCAGACACTCCAGCCCCCAGAGCTCTCTTCTGTCTTGGCATCAATCACAACAGCGCTCAGAGAATAAAAGCTTCAGTATCACTGCATCAGGAGTACAGGGACAAAGGGGTTATTCATTCATTCAACAAATATTTGTTGAACATCTCCTCTTTTGATGTTTTCTTCTATTCTACCAATTTGAGGGGGGAGATACAATAATGAGCAGAACATTCATAGTCTCTGCCCCGAGGGAATCTGTGTATCTACACATGGGGGATAAGACAATTGCCAAATACAGGGGCATCTCAAACATCACATAGTTAGGGCACGGGAGAGTATGGGAGAGATGATTAGGAAGGAGCAACAGGACCTCATAGTGATGGTACATCAGCATCTTGGTAATGATGAAGATTTCAAGAGTGCGTACCTACATCAAAACATCAAACCATACCCTCAAAATATGCGATTTATTGCATATCAAATAATAAGTATATACCTCAATACAGTTCCTTAAAGTTAAGTGTTTCCGTTAAAGAAAATGAGAAATTTGATTGCGTGTGTGTGCCTGTGTGTGTGTCTGTATGTGAGGGGTGAGAAGAAGGAAAGTGATAGGAGGCTTTTAAAAGAGATGGAAGGAGGGTAGACCTGTTAAATATTTTACCATCTTAAATATCAGAGCTTAGAAATCACATAGATTCACTTTCAGTTTCCATCCTGGACCCTGAAGCCGAGAGTTGTGATGGTTTTCATAAGGTCCTGTAACTCTTTTCTGGTTATTAATACTGGGAATAACAACTACCATCATTTAGGCAACCACTAAGCACCATGCCCTGTAAGAGGTGCTTGAAGTCCATTATCTCACCAGTCCTCACAATTTCCCTTCTAAGTAGAGATCATTATTTCCTTTTAGAGGAATGAGAAAACAGGCTCAGCTAAGCACCTTTCTGAAACCCACATGGCTAGAAAATTGAAGGGCTGTGATTTAAATCCAGGTCATTTTGAGTCCAAAGACAGAGTGTTTTTCATTTTAATAAAACCTAGCATTATTAAATATAATTACCTACAAAGCATTTCAATTTCAAGTATAAGGTGAAATTATCATATAAATTTTATAAAATGCAGGGCCTTTGGGATGAAACTGTTTTGGAGCCAGATAGAGGTGATGGTTGCACAACATTGTGAATGGACTGAAAGCTACTGACTTGTAGACTTTAAAATGCTTAATTTTATGTTTTGTGAACTTGACCTCAATAAAAACAAAATATTTAACTTCAGTTAAGGTAAAACACATACCTTTTTTCATCATTAAATTCAATACAAGGGAGTTATTATTTCTAGCTTGATTTTATATTAATAGACCTATTATTTTGAAAGCCTTCTAGAAATTTCTTGAGCTGAAGAATAATAATACAAGACAAATTAGAGTGTATTAGCAGTGCAGAGGGTATGACAGGAAAAGGTCTCGGCTATTATCAGGGTGGCTGCATGGAGTTGGGTAGGTTGGGAGTTTATGCCCATACACTTTGGGTAATTTTTTTTTTTCTTTTTGAAATCTTGGTTTTCTTAAAATCAGGATGGTACAACCTGCTCTGCCTGCCTCAGAGTCTTATTATGAGGCTCAAATAAGATACAATTGGAAGCTCTTTGTAAATCTAAAAAGCTAAACAAAATTGAGGTATTATCATTATCGTCCGAAACAGTGTAATTTAAGGCAAAGAGCTTCTCTGTGGCCTGATGGCTGATTAGGAGCAGAAATGATGTTCACAAAGCATCTAATGAGCTAGTCGTGAATCTGGACAGGCTCTGTGACTCTCATGGCCAGTATAATATGGCAAAAGTTGTACTGGGCCAGCTCCTGGGCTTAATACCTATAAAACTAGCAACTTCTGATTTCTGTTTCTTCCTAATGGGCTTGGAGAAGCTATTCACTGTGTAAAAACTGACTATCCTGAGTCCACCATGCTTTATGGAAGCTCAAGCCAGCCACACCTAGAGGCTCAGGGGATAGACAGAGTTGCTATTCCAACCATCCGAATCCAGGCCCCAGATGAGGAGGGAAGAAACTATTTTGGACCTCAGTAGATACATTCAGTTCAGTTCAGTTCAGTCGCTCAGTCGTGTCTGACTCTTTGCAACCCCATGAATTGCAGCACGCCAGGCCTCCCTGTCCATCACCAACTCCCGGAGTTCACTCAAACTCACGTCCACTGAGTCGGTGATGCCATCCAGCCATCTCATCCTCTGTCGTCCCTTTCTCCTCCTGCCCCGAATCCCTCCCAGCATCAGAGTCTTTTCCAATGAGTCAACTCTTCGCATGAGGTGGCCAAAGTACTGGAGTTTCAGCTTTAGCATCATTCCTTCCAAAAAACATTCAGGAGTGATCATCTTCGGAATGGACTGGTTGGATCTCCTTGCAGTCCAAGTGACTCGGAAGAGTGTTCTCCAACACCACAGTTCAAAAGCATCAATTCTTCGGTGCTCAGCTTTCTTCACAGTCCAGCTCTCATATCCATACATGACCACTGGAAAAACCATAGCCTTGACTAGACGGACCTTTGTTGGCAAAGTAATGTCTCTGCTTTTGAATATGCTATCTAGGTTGGTCATAACTTTCCTTGCAAGGAGTAGATACATTAGGGATAAAAAAAAAGGCAAAGAACCTAGTGGAAAGTCAGAATTGAGAGCCCAGATATATGGTCTCAGTAGAGCTACCTCCAGTTCTCTTGGGGCCACCTCACCTGACACTGATACCCTAGTCACTGTGGGACAGAAATGAGCCATTCCTATTTTGTCCAGCCTAAATCCTCACCCAGAGAATAACAAACATGATAAAATGAATGCTGTTTCAATCCATTGACTTTTGGTTGGCTTGTTATGCTGCAATAGAAGACTAGAAGCCCAGGAGAGGAGAACCATCATGGATCATAGAATCAGGCCAGATTTGATACCTGGCTCTCCCACTTCCTTCTACCTTGTGTGACCTGGGCACCTTAATTAGCATCTCTGAGCACTCCAGTGTTCTTGCCTGGAGAATCCCAGGGACGGGGGAGCCTGGTGGGCTGCCGTCTATAGGGTCGCACAGAGTTGGACACAACTGAAGTGACTTAGCAGCAGCAGAGCCTCAGTTTCCTAATCTATCCAAAGGGAACAATCCCACCTACACTGCAGGGCTATTGTAAGAAATATACCAAATGTATGCAGACTTTCAGGCATGTAGTAGCATTCAATAAATGGTACCTATAATAGTCATCATTTTAAGTTCTTGCTGAGCTTTTAGTCCTCCTACACGGAAAAATGGAAACATTTTTGGAAGTGTTTCTGCAATTAAAGTTTTAGTTTAATTCAGCTGAATCCAAATAGGCTGCCAGATTGTTTTCTTAATCAGAACCCCTTTCCCAGGACTGTGCCCTGTTGGGAACTGCTTTTGGCTGGGGGTGCCACCTCCCATACTGCTGCTGGCATCTTTTCCACTTCTCCCTTTCCCATTTCCCTTTGAACCCGGGGCTCTGTGTTGGATATCTGGGGGCTCCCTGCTACAAATGATTTCCAGAGTTAGAACTATAGATCATGATGACTGGGTAGGGGTTTGGTCCTTTCGCCCTTTCTCACTAATTATACTCCTGGCTAAGAGTCTGGCATGAGGTTTTGATTCACAGCCAGCTGTAGACTGGGCACTCTGGGCAATCAGTGCCTGTGCCACAGCTGTTAGTCCTGGCCTGGGGGGTCTCTCTGGATCTTGGGTGGTGATGTGAATGCCAAACATCGCCCTCACTCTGCCTGCTCTGCTCCTTCATTTGCTTTCTCCTGCCATAGCCACTGTCTGGCATGGGGGCCGTGCGTGGGAGCACAGGCTGTCAGCCCCACCTCCCAAGGCTCTTTAATTTCCTGTCCTCCCAAATCCAAGCAGCCTCTTAGGACCTGTTTAGAAAGACTGATTTATCAGCTCCAAATACCAACAGCGGGATTGTAGGGGATCATGAGCAGCCGGGCTAGATTGGAAACGTGGCTTCTTTATAAATGTTACAATTAACTAGACAGAATTTTCCTCACTCCTTTTCTCCCCACCGCCTTTAACAGAGTCCCAGCAGGGAAAAGATGCAGGGGCTGAAAGACCCCTGGGGCACCAAGCCTCGCTAGTCAGGACCACGTGAGGAACCTGTGGGGCCCTGAGCCATGGGACCCGTCACCCTCTCAGATAAAAGGTGTTAGAGTTGGCTTTGACCCTGTGAAACAGCAGCCAGAGCACTGCAGTCTTGACATTTATTTCCTCATCTTCCTGTAAACACAGTAACCCCTTAATTAGTGCCCGCCGTCTCTGACGTCAGGCAGCAGGGCTCCTGTGGGCAGCAATCCATTTATCACCAGCTCAAACCGGTCTGCTTCCAGGAGCAGTCAGTGCCCCCAGACGATTTTCTCTGTCTGGAAAGAAAGAGCCAGAAGGGAGCCAAGGCAGTGAAAAGAGAGAAATGATCAGACCAGTGCTAATTTTCTCAGGAGCTGCTGGCTGTCCCCAGAACCCTGACAGTAGCTGAGAGAAGTGGGCAGGGTAGTGATGGGCACCTCTTCTCTCTGAATCTTCTGGAAGTGAGCTAACACTGATTGAAATAAAGGCTTTAGAGAATCCTATTGTATGTGTCTGCTTTTGTTCCCATTTTACAGAGGAAGAAACTGAGGCTCAAGGGAGTACTTAATGCACCCAGCTTGCCTTCATTTCAGTACAAAAATTACTGTATATCACTACAAACTGGGTAGCTGAAAACAACAGAAATTTGTTCATTCACAGTTTTGGAGGCAGAAGTCCAAAACCAAGGTGTCAGCAGGGCGTGCTCTCTCCAGAGGTACTAGAGATGAATTCTTTCTCATCCCTTCTAGCAGGTGCAGGCATTCCTTGGCACTCTTGGGTTTACAGCAGCAGAATTTCTATCTCCACCTCTGTTTTCACATGGTGGGCTTTTCGCTCTGTGTCTGTGACCTTCTAAGCATACCAGTCATTCAATGAGGTAGGGCTCCTTCTAAACCAGTATGATCTCATTTCAATTTGAGTACCTAAGCATAGATCCTAGGGCTTCCCTGGCAGCTCAGACAGTAAAGAATCCGCCTGCAATGCAGTCAATGCAGGTTTGATCCATGGGTTGGGAGATCCCCTAGAGAAAGGAATGGCAGCCCACTCCAGTATTCTTGCCTGGAGAATTCCATAGATAGAGGAACCTCCCAGGCTACATAGTCCATGGGGGTCACAAAGAGTCAGACACAACTGAGCAACTAACACTTTCACTGTTTCACTTTTTTCAAGCATAGATCCTATTTCCAAATAAGGTGATATTCACAGGTTCAAGGTGATGATAAATTTTGGGGGGCGGGCACTGCTTTGCCTGGCACACCTGGAAGCAGGTTCAGAGTCAAGATCTTTCTAAGGCTGGTGCTCTTCATGCTCAACAAACTGCCTCCAGGGCTGAATTCATGGTGCATGTGTGTGTTGGCGAAAACCTAGAGTTTTGTCCCTGGACAATGGTAACATTTCTCTTTTGTGAACTTGGAAGTATAATCGGACACAGTGCCTTGCCCTGTGCCCTAGCTGCTGTCTAACACTGAGCCTTTCCTCCCTGGGTTGCTCCTTCACTCCTATCTAGTTATCACCCAGACTTTCCTCCTTGTCCTTCTTGGGCTCCCCAAGCACAATCTCGGAATTCTCAGGCATCAAAGAGCCCTAAACAGAAAGAGACCCACAGATACAAAAAGCTAACAGATAGTTGACAGACGGGAGATGGGTTGAGGTATGGGTGAAAGAGGCGAAAGAGGTTAAGTGGTACAAGCTTCCAGGTATAAGATAAGTTATGAGATGCAATGTACAGCAAAAGAGTATAGTCAGTAATAGTGTAAGCATTTTGTTCGGTGATAGATGGTTATTAGACTTATCATGGTGGTCATTTTATAATGTATTTGTGAAATCACTATATTGTACATCTTAAACTTACATAATATTGTATATCAACTATACTTCAATCAAGAGAAAGACAAGGGGAAAAAAAGGCCTTAAAGCTGATGTACAAACTTATAATCAGCTCAAAGACACTGCCGTCTTATTCACAAACACAAACATCTTTGGCACTTCAGTGAAAGACAAAGTTTGCCTCCCAGCCCTAGCTTCTGCCCACACACAGCCTGAAGGCTGTTCTTCTGTGGCTGTTCAGTTGGAGGTGGCATGAATTTAAAACCCTTAACCCCACACCCCTACACAATTCCTACAGGTCTCTCATACACTCTCAGCTTAGTCCCAGCTGCCTAAGAGAAGAAGCAAAGGTAGTATTAGAAAATAATCATGTGACTTAGAATGAGGCAAGCTGGAGTTTGACCTTGAATGCTGCCTTATTCTAGCTATACCACAAGTCACATATCTTTTCTGAGCCTCTGTTTCTTCATCTATAAGATGAGTAGAATAGTACTGACCCAATCAGGTTGAAGTGAGGAAGAAGTAGGATGATACATGCCAAGTAGTTGGCACACTTAAAGTGCTCAGTTGGCTTCCCTTGCGGTTCAGGCAGTAAGGAATCTGCCTGCAATGCAGGAGACCCGAGTTTAATCCCTGGGTTGGGAAGATCCCCTGGAGAAGGGAATGGCAACCCACTCCAGTATTCTTGCCTGTAGAATTCCACTCACAGAGAAGCCTGGTGAACTACTGTCCACAGGATCGCAAAGAATCAGACATGACTGAACGACTAACAACAAAGTGCTGGATAAATGCACAGGGGGGACCACTGGTGGTCCCCACCAGACGTCATTGCCCCAGTACTTCAGGGCACTTTAACCTGACCTCCCCCTGCTAGCACCCGGTCTTCTCCTGTTGCTGAGCCTTCATGGTCACCCAGGTGCCAGGAGATAGTTCCCTGGGAGTAGCCTTAGACAAATGGCTGTCAGGGGCAAGTGTTTAAGTACTCTTGCTCCCTTGCCTCCAGAGTAGAATGGCTTTGAACTGCTCTCAGAGGTTCTCATTAGGATTAAGCACGACTTATCCACAGTAGTGGCTGGATTGACAGAGTGCTCTTTCTTGGTCATGTTGCCTCTCTGTCACACTTTTCTAGTCCTCTCCCCGTGATCCTTCTTTACCTCCCAGATAAACTACTGGTACCCAAATCCTTGTCTCCAGGTTGGCATCTGGACAACTTGAAACTAAGACAAAAATAAACTTGTTAGTAGTATAACCACACACATATCATTGATAAGACTCTCGTGGTTAAAAGACTTCTTTATGTTGAGCTGGAATCTGCCTCCTCATAAGTTTCGATCATTGGTCTCCATCTTGTCCCTAAACAGTATGAATTGCTTCCTTTCCTTTTTCTACACCAGAGATCTCTCATCAGCCATCCATCATGCCTTTACCCCACCATTAAGTCTTTTATTCTTCACTGTCTCACACTAGTTCTGTAAGAACCAGGTCTATCTCCTCTTAGGACAACATGCTGCATTCTGTTCTCAGGAATTTCATTGGCTTTTTTTTTTTTTTTTTTATGGTTAAACCATTATCCAGATCTAGTTTTATGATGGTATTATGAGAGAAAGAGAAAAAGTAAGGGAGGAAGGAAGGAAGGGGAGGAGGAAGAGCAAGGGAGGAGGAGGAAAGAGAGGAAGGCAGAGAGAGAGGAAAAAAAGGAAGAAGGAGAGAAAGGAAGGAGAAATCAATCAGGACAAGTGCTTCTGCTTTCTCTTAGAGGCTGCTTCCTAGTTCTTATGATTTGTCCAACTCCCAGCATTGGGTACCAGCTGAAAATCTGCATGTAAGTTTACAGTTAGCCCTCCGTGTCAGCAGGTTCAACCAACTATATCATGTAGCCCTGTATCATGTAGTACTGTTCAGTTCAGTCCCTCAGTCATGTCCGACTCTTTGCGACCCCACGAACCACATGTAGCACTCCAGGCCTCCCTGTCCATCACCAACTCCTGGAGTCCACGTAAACTCATGTCCATTGAGTCAGGGGTGCCATGCAACCATCTCATCCTCTGTCATCCCCTTCTCCTCCTGCCCTCAATCTTTCCCAGCATCAGGGTCTTTTCCAGTAAGTCAGCTCTTCACATCAGGTGGCTAAAGTATTGGAGTTTCAGCTTCAGCATCAGTCCTTCCAATGAACACCCAGGACTGATCTCCTTTAAGATGGACTGGTTGGATCTCCTTGCAGTCCAAAGGACTCTCAGGAGTCTTCTCCAACACCACAGTTCAAAAGCATCAATTCTTCGATGCTCAGCCTTCTTTATAGTCCAACTCTCACATCCATACATGACCACTGGAAAAACCATAGGCTTGACTAGACAGACCTTTGTTAGCCAAGTAGTATCTCTGTTTTTTAATATGCTGTCTAGGTTGGTCATCTTTCCTTCCAAGGCGTAAGTGTCTTTTAATTTCATGACTGCAATCACCATCTGCAGTGATTTTGGAGCCCAGAAAAATAAAGTCTGACACTGTTTCCACTGTTTTCCCATCTATCTGCCATGAAGTGATGGGACTGGATGCCATGATCTTAGTTCTCTGAATGTTGAGCATTAAGCCAACTTTTCACTCTCCTCTTTCACTTTCATCAAGAGGCTCTTTGGTTCTTCTTCGCTTTCTGCCATAAGGGTGGTGTCATCTGCATATCTGAGGTTGTTGATAGTTCTGGCAATCTTGATTCCAGCTTGTGCTTCTTCCAGCCCAGCATTTCTCATGATGTATTCTGCATATAAGTTAAATAAGCAGGGTGACAATATACAGCCTTGACGTACTCCTTTTCCTATTTGGAACCAGTCTGTTGTTCCATGTCCAGTTCTAACTGTTGCTTCCTGACCTGCATTCCAATTTCTCAGAAGGCAGGTCAGGTGGTCTGGTAGTCCCATCTCTTTCAGAATTGTCCACAGTTTGTTGTGATCCACACAGTCAAAGGCTTTGGCATAGTCAATAAAGCAGAAATAGATGCTTTTCTGTAACTCTCTTGCTTTTTCAATGATCCAGCGGATGTTGGCAATTTGATCTCTGGTTCCTCTGCCTTTTCTAAAACCAGCTTGAACATCTGGAATTTCACAGTTCACATATTGCTGAAGCCTGGCTTGGAGAATTTTAAGCGTCACTTTACTGTAGTACTGCAGTATGTGTTTATTGAAAACAACCCCATAGATCAGTGGACCTGCGTAGTTCAAACCAATGTTGTTCAAAGATCAACTGTATACTTGTTCTTTTCTTTCTTACTTTAAAAAAAGACAAAGTTATATAAATAATTATATAACAATGTATTATTTGGTTTACAGCATTAATATAATATATATAGAAGTAATTCTACTAAAAGGAGGAAAAGGGAATAGATCTATATAGGAGTAACATTCTATATCTCACTAGAATTACTAGTGTAGAGCTGAGTTTGATAAGTTAAGACATGAATGATAAGCTCTAGAATAACCAAACCACTAAGGAAATAAGTTTTAAAAGTACAGTAAATTATCATTAAAGAAATTTAAATGAGCTTCCCTGGTGGCTCAGTGGTAAAGAATCCCCTGCAATGCAGGAGATGCAAGTTCAGTCCCTGGGTCGGGAAGATCTCCTGGAGGAGGACATGGCAACCCACGCAATTATTCTTGCTGGGGAAATCCCATGAACAGAGGAGCCTGGCTAGTTCTTAGAGTTGCAAAGAATCAGACATGAATGAAGCAACTTACCACACACTCGAGTACAAATGCTCTATTAGAAAATATTTGCTCAATTCTTTGCAAAGGAAGAAGAGAGATACAAAAGATATGGGACATATATAAACAAAAAGTGAAGTGGCATGCATAAATCTAACCATATCAATAATGACATTGTGTGAATGAACAAGCAATCCAATCAAAAGGCAGAGATTGTCAGACTAGATTAAAAATAAACAATGCTCCAATTACGTGTTGCCATAGGAAACACACTTTAAATTCAAAGATATACGCAACAATCTGGGTATAGAAGGTAATTTCTTCAACCTGATAAACAGCAGCTACAGAAACCTCACACCTAATAACATACTTAATAGTGAAAGACTGGATGCTTTCTCCCTAAGGTCAGGAATAAGACAAAGATGCCTGCTCTCATCACTTCTATTCAGCATTGACTGGAGGGTCTAATCACATCCTAGACAAGGAAGAAAATGAAAGCATGCTTTTGAAAAGGAAAAAGTAAAACAATCTCTTTTTGCAGATAATGTGATTTTGTGTATAGAAAATTGTAAGGAATCTATTAAAACTGTTAGAATTAATTAGCAAGTTCACCAAGGGTACAGGATATAAGATAATATACAACAATTAGTTGTATTTCTATACATTTGCAATGTATAATCTGAAAATTTTGCACTGTAACAATTGGTTTTTCCTTTTCAGTGAGAATTAAGGTAGGATAGGAATTTCTCTCATTCTTTCTGCCTATTGAGATTTAAATTTTTATGGAAATTTCACTATTCATTGATTTAAAAATACTTTTTGAATGCCTGCTGTGTTGCTAATCTGTATCTGTGTTTACAAACACTTGAGGGGATATAGATGGTTTATTCTTTTGAGAATTTTAGGTCACGTTCAGCACGGTAGCTCTTGTTTCTATGTCATGCCTATGATCAATTCTCTGTAGGGAGCACATTAGGAAAAAAGTCTCGTTCTCACCTTCTGAGATAAACTGTTTTCCAACATTTTCTAAGTTACTTCTTTGCAACTTAGAATGCATCTTTCCGTTGTTTGTAGAGAAGCCAACAAATAGCATTAAACTCTAAATCTGGCTAAAATGCTGCCTTACTAAAAAAAATATTAAATTTCACTTTGGGAGGCCTTGTCCCAAGTAAGCACTATTGAATGCTCCCGTTATAAACTTATTAAGTCTCATAGGAGACACAGTATTTAAGTAGCTATTTGCTTTTCTTTGTGCCTTTCTCCAAAGAATGTAAGCTCAGCAAGAACAGGCATTGTACCTGCCTTGTTTACCTCTGCTTTGCCAAAGCTTAACTGTTCAGCACTGTGTGTCTGGCACATAACAGGGACTCAGTAAATATTAACAGAATGAGTGGCTGGACTCTATTGGCTGCCAATGATAATAAAGTAGAATAAAAGTTAAGCACTGGGAACTTTGATCCACACCTACACTAGATGAATAATTAATTATAGGTTACACAAAAACAAATTATAAAAATTCTGAGAGAAATATTTGTGACTTTGACTAAAGCAACTTTTAGATACACAATCAAGGTTAGGCAGATTTTTAGAGTTCTTCACTTTCCAGTGTTCTGACATAAAAAGTCTAAATAATTTTGTCTCACTGTATCCTTGTATCCACAAGGAGCTCATCTCAGCAAGAACACTGGACTCTGCCTGCATTTACCTTTCCTGCACTGTAATCCCAAACTGGAAGGAGCGTACAAGTATCTGTGCATACATACACACACACACACACACACACACACACACACACACACACAATGGGATACCATTTAACAAAAAGGAATCAACTTTTGATACATACAACAATATGGATAAATCTCAAAATAATTTTGCTGAATGCAACTAGACACAAAAAGTGAATGTATTGTATGATTCTGTTTATATAAAATGTGAGAAATTGCAAATTAATCTATAGGGAGAGAAGGGAGATCAGTTTTTGCCTGATGATAGGGCTGATGTAGGGAGAATCAGGTAGGAAGGAGTATGGTAGGATGCAAGGAAACCATTGTGGGTGGTGTTCAATATCTTGTTTGTGATAATGTTTCACAGGTATATTCTTATATAAAAAATGTATCAAGTTATACCCTTAAAAAAAACCTAAGCACTGGGGTATGAGAATGTTGCAGGAAGGGAGACCCCTTCCAGGGCCTGAAACTGGGCTCTTGTCTAACACTCAGAAATGAACTGTCATGGCTCGCAGTCTCGGGTTTTATGGTGATGGGATTAGTTTCCGGGTTGTCTTTAGCCAATCATTCTGCCTCAGAGTCCTTCCTGGTGGTGCACGCCTTGTTCAGCCAAGATGGATGCCAGAGAGAAGGATTCTGGGAGGTGGTCGGACAGGTGGCGTCTCCTTTTGACCTTTCCCAAACTCTTCTGGTTGTTGGTGGCTTATTAGTTCCCTGTTCCTTACCAGGACCTCCTGACATAAAACAACTCATGCAAATTGTTACTATGATGCCTGGCCAGGGTGAGTGCTTTCAATCAACATGCTTCCCCTAACGAGAAGACAACACATGGTGCTAGAATGAGCACTCAGTGGAGAGGCAAAAGGCCTTGTTGAAATCTATCACTGTGTAGAGGAGGAAAAATAATTTTCTCTCTGTCCTTTCAGAGTTCTTGGCTGAGACTTCTGTGATGAAAGAGAGATTAGCAAGAGTAAACAAAAGAGAAGTTTATTGGCATGTATTTTGTCTGTATCTCTCATGTCAATGCTTGCTCCTTGTAAGAAAAGCTGTGACAAACTCAGACAGCATGTTAAAAAACAGAGACATCACTTTGCCAACAAAGATCTGCTATAGTCAAAGCTATGGTTTTTCCAGCAGTCATGTATGGATGTGAGAGTTGTACCATGAAGAAGGCTGAGCACTGAAAAATCAATGCTTTCAAACTATGGTGCTGGAGAAGACTCTTGAGAGTCCCATGGACAACAAGGAGATCAAACCAGCCAATCCTAAAGGAAATCAGTCCTGACTATTCACTGTAAAGACTGATGTTGAAGCTGAAGCTCCAATACTTTGGCTACCTGATGCGTAGAGCCAACTCATTGGAAAAAGAGCCTGATGCTGGGAAATACTGAGGGCAGGAGGAGAGGAGGGTGACAGAGGATGAGGTTGGATGGCATCACTGACTCAATGGATGTGAGTTTGAGCAAGCTCCAGGAGATAATGAAGGACAGGGGAATGTGGTGTGCTGCAGTTCATCAGCCTGCAAAGAGTTGGACATGACTGAGTGGCTGAACAACAGCTCATGTCATCATGGGAGATACCTAGGGGGAAATGATTAACTCTCTGACGTAGCTGAGAACCCCAACTTAAATATCATCCTCCACTAAAGATGAAAGAAATGTGGAGGGAATGCCAGTTATGGGAAGACTACCAGGAAAAGCATGATTAAAAAAGAATAAGGTGTGTTATGTCGGTGCCTTCTCTCTTGTTAAGGACCTTAGGTCGGCTCTGGGAATTAAACTTTGTCCCTCTGAACAAGAGGAAGAGGTATACCTTGTAAATTTATGTCTTGCTTTTAGGCAAATAGGGGGAGGGCAGAGAGCTTGTGTTTTATCTGCTCCTCTTCAGTTGCTTTTAGCTCAAAATAATCCTTATGCCAAGGTAGAGTATTTTGTGGTGGTGTATTCTGTTATCCTTCATCTGCAAGCCATGTGTTCTTCTGTAAGCAGCTTTTCTAAGTCTTAATTTCTTCAGTGTAAAATATCTCTAAAGTTCTTCCCAGAGATCAAACAGTATGGGGGAAATACTTGAATTTACTTATCTTGTACAACGCCACTTGAAGTGGACAGGCATGATTAGAGAAAGATAGAGAGTTAGGCAGAAACTTTCTGGGAGATCCTGAAGGAGACTTCTGAGGACTTTGAAGGACTTTGCAAGTGATGGCCCCGTTATTATAACGTCCTCATTTTTCCCAGAACACTATAGCTCTCTCTTTCCTAGCTATAAGTGCGTCATTAGAGTATCCTTATGCCCATCATTTGTAATTAGGGCCATTTTCGCACTCATGACAAGTATGGAGAGAGAGCATCTCATGACATAATGAGGTAAGAGACAGAAAAGGATTGGGTAAAGGAGACATATGGGTTTGTGTGAGAAGGAGTTGGCTGGTGATGAAGCAAACTGGTTTGTAAGTGGCAAATGACAGGAAAAGGAAAAAAAAAAAAAAACACAGAAATAATGTTCCTCATTAGGAGGAAGAAAGGAAGTGGTGGGGAATAAATGGTAAATGAACCATTTCTCTGTGCTGTGTATTCAAAGGCAGTATCAACCCACAGACATTAGGGGCAAGAAGGAAAGCGTGTACCTATATGTGAGAGAGATCAGTTACTCTTTTGCAGATGCTGTTTTCTTTTTAATGTTTTGTTAACAGAGGACAGTCTCTTTTTACTCAGTATCTCAATTATTTTGCAACTGGGCTTCAGTTTGATGTCTTAATCTATCATGGGTGACTCCCTCTGTATCCTGATACTGAAGCAGGTAGTCAAGGCTGTGCCAGCTGCCCCTGGGGAAGGGATTATTCTGGCAGAATCAAAGGCAAGATAGCCCTCAAAATCTCTCCCCAGGATAGTCCATTCTTCATGGGGAGTCACAGAGGGAGAAGTCTCTTCTCCAGACCAGAAAGAGACATCCCAGGCTGAATGAGGGAGGAGGATGAAGGCAGAGAAATCTATGGATCTTAGAATAAAGGGGACCCCAGAGAATGTGTTAGAGCCACAGAGGAGAGGGCCACTACCTGTTTCTGGATGTCCGGGGAGGGGGGGCCTGCTGCTGCTGCTGCTAAGTCGCTTCAGTCGTGTCCGACTCTGTGCGACCCCAGACAGAACCCACCAGCTCCCCCGTCCCTGGGATTCTCCAGGCAGATACTGGAGTGGGTTGCCCCTTCTCCAATGAATGAAGTGAAAAGTGAAAGTGAAGTCGCTCGTCGGTCCGACTCTGCGACCCCATGGACTGGAGCCCCGCTCCTCCATCCAGGATTCTCCAGGCAAAAGTCTGGGGTGGGGTGCCATTGCCTTCCCCAGGAGAGACCTAGAGACCTGAAAAATGACTGGTACCTCCTGGATCCTAGATTGTCCCAGAAAAATCCCTGTGTCCCAAGCATGGCATGAAAGAGTGCTGAATCTGAAGGGAGTGATGATGTTTCAGTGACTTTGGGGGGAACAAGACACTATTCCATACTCTCCAGGCCTCATTTGGCATGAATATCATGGCCCCATCATTATGGGTTGAACTGTGTCCCCTACAAAGATACATTGAAGTCTTCATCTATAGGACCTGTGAATGTGATGTTATTAGGAAATAGCATCGTTGCAGAAATGACCACAATAAAATCAGGTCATACTAGATTTCAGTGGGCTCTAATCCAATAATTCTGAAGTCACATAGGAGGGAAGGACATACAGACACAGAAGGAAGACGGTCACAGGAAGACGGAAGTGGAGATTAGATTATGTTGCCACAAGCCAAAGAAAGCCTGGGGCTACCCAGAGCTAGAAGAGGCCAGGAAGGATCCTCCTCTAGAAACTTCAGAGGGCGTATGGCCCTGACAACACCTTAATTTTGGACTTCTAGCCTCCAAAGTAACCATGAGTAAATAGATTTTTATTGTTTTAAGCTACCCAGTTTGTGGGCACTTTGTTAAGACAGCCTTTAGAAACTACTAGAGCACCTTTAAAGATCTTGGAACTGTGATACAATCCAAGAGAAAAAACTCTGTTAGAGTAAACAGAAAATTAAGTACTTAAAAAAAAATTTCCCCCTAACCAACAGAAAAAGAAAACTTTCCCCTTTTCTCTCAATTTAACATTTTATTTAGAAAAATTGATACTGTAAATGCTTTCCCTGGTTCTTTGAGATATATGCAACTCTTTCTAAAAATTAAATAAGCCACTTGCCAGTTTTGTATCCCAAGAATGCCTTCCTTGGAGGCCTCAGAGCTATCTTTGAATATTAAGGAGGGTGGTGCCTGTATCTCTGGGGGTTTAAGCCTACCACTTGGCTCTATGATGTAGTTTTTTGTTTCTCATAATGATAGAAGTTCTATATTTTTTTGTTTAGTAAAGATAATTAAACATGTGTGTAGTAAATTGTATCTGCCTGGCTATATAAAAGAGTGAGATTTCTTTCTCTTGGCAATTTCCTTAGCAGATTGCCTTGATATGCATCACAGTCTGGTTTAATGCTTAGGATTCACTGGGTTGGCATGAGATTTTATATTGAATTATTTCCCTTAACAACTCCAATACTAGAGTAGCATGCCAGATGCTCTGGGTTTGAATATGGTAAATCTACTCCACCTACAATTGCCTTATTTTTCTATGGCCCCTCAGCTTTCTTGCAGTTAGTGTTTGCATTATATACCTTTTTTTGGTCTTTTAAATGTTTTAGAAAAGCTAATCATAATATTTACATGCTTAGAAATTTCAATGGTTTCTCACCACCAACCTACTGTCTAAATCCCTCAGCACTGTATAAATTTTTTTATTATCTGACTGGAGTCTTCCTAGCATCATCTACCATCAATGCTTTGTAGTAGGACATTTTGACACCCTTATATGATGAGGTAATATGAGCAGAAAGCTAAGGAAAAACTGGAGCTAGGAAAAGCTTTCTGGTCCTAGTGAGGCCATGAACTGTTAGACAAAGATCCAGAAAAAAATCCCACTTCATCTGGTCTTAGCTTTTTCATCATAAAGAGAAGATTGTAAGAAATGGTTTCTAAAGTACACACCGTGCATTACTGGTACACATTGACTGTGATGATCTGTGATTCTAGGAGAATCAAATTTAGTTTTTCAAGTCATTGACCAGCCTGATGCTTCAGTACCTTGGCTGGATGTTCAAAGATAAAAATCAATTTGTGCTTCTCTTTCTACCCCTCTGAACCTTGTAGGAACTATTACTCTAAAGAGCTGGAATATCATCCATGCACTGGTCATGAGCTTTGTTCCATGGAACCTGCTGTGAGTATCTTCCTTGACTGAACTTCTTCATCTAAAAATTTAAGATTAACTTTAGGATTAGCCTGGAAAAGTGCATATAGCTCATGTGTTTCTGCTGGGAGTCTGATTCCTGACTCAGACTGGCATCATAAGTAATGACTACTGTGATTGCTGCCTATCAACCACAGCCTGTATTCACCTAGTTTTGCCTCTTGGTTTCCCTGAAGAACAAAAGTTGAGGGAGCCTTGTACCTAAAGTTAGACTATTCATTATCTGTTCATTCAGTTATCAAGTACCTACTATATACCAGACACTGCCTTACATGTCAGGGATGTGGTTTACAAATACCCTGTACTCAAAATCACAGTTTTCCCAAGTGTTGAAATTCTTCAGGTTGTCTGTGTCACACAAACACAGGGAGCACATTCACATTGTGACCATGTGAAAGGTGAGCCCTAGAAATGGTGCAACACAGTGGCCCCACTTGGAACGTTTCTCAGCTCTCACTAACCTTCAATTCAGTTTGAAAGAGTGCTTCAGATAAGCCAAGCATAAGATTATCTTTAACTTGAAAAAAGCTAATTAACAGGACACCTGTTAAAAAGGTCTTAGAAAAATTTAAGACTCTTGGATTTTAGCTTTAAATAAGTCAAAAGTCAAAGCTTCAAAAGTGATTCCCACGTGGGCAAGTTCTTATTCTGTTTGATTTTAGACCCATGTCAACAATTCTAATAGTTTAAGGGGCCTCTGGATTGACATTTCCCAAAGTATGTTCCTTGAAACACAAACAGAAAAGTTATTTGATGAAAAGGTTCTGAGGTTAAGTAAGTCTGGAAAACTCTAGGTCAAATAGGTTTCTTTATTGCCAAGTCCAGGAGAGATGGATGTGCTAATGAGAAGTGTGGGTCTCTAAGGGAAGGAATAAATATATTAAATCAACAGAACACTGTTTTCAGGAAGCACATCATAGGCCTGGACTTCTGCTAGAGCCATTTGGGGAAATCTTCCAGATGGTTCTTTGATCTTGGCCAGGATCACCTGTTAATATGTGTATACTAGTGGGTTATACAATACATGGCCATGAGCAGAAGTGGGTGGGGGACAGCATAGTGTGTTCCTTAGGGAAAAAAGTAAACTTGGATTTTTTAATGATATCCTGTGACACTGTTTTTCACAGAATAGTAGTAAGAACAGATATTCTCCCTGAGGGGGAGGGTCAGCTCTTTCTCCTCGATGCCTTGGGCAATACCTCACACAGGTTAGTATTCAAGACATGCCTGTTGAAATAAATTTAATGCATGGGTTTGCAACATATTGTAGGCTTCACATGGGTGTACATGGGTTTCTACGTGTGATCAACTGCATTCACTTAATTCATCATAAACATTCTGTCCTAGTGTATCTGTAGCACTGCCTGTATGAGGCAGTTTTTATCAGCAACAGAGAGAATAGAGGACTGCTTTGTTCTGATTTTTTCTGAAAACCAATAACACTGTGATCAGGACAACATCGGCCTTGCCGATGAAGCTGAGAACCATTCACAGGTGACCTTTTCAGCATGTAAATTGTTACCTCTTTGCCGCCTCTGCTCTGAAATTTCTCAGCCCTGGTCCCACCAAACAGAGTGGCAGCAAATGTCATCCTGACTCACGGTGGCATAGCACAGAGACAAATCAGTATTACTTTTACCTATCCTTTTGGGAAGAAAAACAGCAGTCGTGACCTGCTGTGGGTCAAACTTTCTCCCAGATGAAATGATTTTTCTTCTGGATTTGAGATAATTTCCATATTCTAAGGAGGAAGGGAGGGAGCAGCTCCCAGAGAGAGGCCCAGGCTGCAGCAGCCTGTTTCTGATTCTCTCTCCGTGTGAGCCAGCGGCAGGTCCAGCATACTAAGTACTTCTCAGTGCTATTTTTCTTTTCTAAAACGTCAATGCTGTTGTAATCTGTAAGAAGAAGCTGAGTCCCCAGGGGAGCATTTGGAGAGAGGCTTAGTCATAAGGACACACATATTGATTTTACCTGCCATGCCCTGAGCTCTGCAAGGACCCGGAACTTTCAAAGAAGCAATGCCTTTGTTTATTACCTTCATCTTTGGACTGAAATATCTCCAAGTAGTGGGGCTGAGCTAATGGGGATGGGGGTTGATTTTTGTTCCCGTTTTAACTTTCTCACTGTGAAAATATTTTAATATACCTCAAAGTAAGGTAATTTAATAATTATCAAGGTTTTGCATGTAGTTTGATCTTTCCCCCTCACCCTTCTCTGGCTGAAAGAATTTAAGGCAAACACCAGACATCATATCATTTCATGCCTACTTACTTGAATATAATCTCTATTTTAAAAAAAAGGTAACCAAAATACCATTATATTCCTCAAAATGTGGCACCATAACTCATCAGATGGTTATCATATTTGAAGTATCAGGATATTTTCAAATTCCCTAATTGCGCTTTTCATGGTTGTTTTATTCAAACCATTTGCATCTATTTCTTTTAAAGGCCACATGTATCATTTGGTTGTATGTCTCTTAAGTTTCTTCTAATCTAGAGCTGAACCCTCTCTCCTATTTTTTTCATGCCATCAACATGTTGAAAATAGGTTATGCTACCTTAAAGAAGAAATAGATCTCTAATATCATTTCCTTTCCCTTCCAGTATCTCCTCTCTACCCAGGAAAAGGGGAGCTTTAATATTCATGAAAGAGAGCACTGGTTACCAACGTTATTTCCCTCCTTCAAAGGAATGGAGTTTTAAGTTGGGCCCATGATTGTCCAATAGAAAGACCACATATCCCAGTCACCTTCACAGTTAGATGTGGCCAAGTGTGCAAAAGTGGCTGTGAACTTTGCAAGTTCAAGATGATATCCTTTAAGGAGAGAAGCTCTCCACAGCCTACTTCTTTTCCCCATTGCCTGAACTGCAGGCATGGTGTAAGCCATCTTGGACGATGCAAATGGCACAACATCCCCAAAACTGGCAGAGCCACCAAATCGAAGGTAGCCAACACCTTCCTAATTTTGTGAGGCAGAGCTGCCATTCCAGCTCAGGCTTACTTCAGAGATAAATATTTACCTTGGTTAAGCCACTGTTACTTTGGGACTTTGTCTAATGCAGCTACATATATTTGCTTACAAATTTAATATCCAGATTTTATATGTCTTCAACCTCATTTTCTGTTTTAATGCCTTTGGGAAGGTATTTCATCTTGCTAATTCTGAGTTTCCTCAAATATTAAAAGGAATGATATTAGTACCTCTCTCCTAGCATTGTTTCAAGAATTAATTCAGGCATGCATTATTCAACAGATATATATTGAGTACCAGGTGTCAGTTAATATGCTGCGCACTGGCTGGGCATTTAGTGTTGAATAAGAGTCTCTTCGGGCCCTGCAGGAGATGATGATCTATCAAGGGTGTCAATGAGTAAACAGATAATTAAAAAAAAAAAAAAAAACAAAAGAAGGACTTAGGCACTGTGTATTATGGAAACACAAGAGAGGTAGCATCCAGCTCTATCAGGGTGGGGCATTAGGAAGAGTTCCTGGTGGGGACTCTCAGAGACCCGAGGAAAGGACAGAATTAGATCAAAGGAGCCTGAATAGGGAACTACTGGACTGTTTGTTGCCTTTCTTATTTGAAAACATATGTTGGTGTTGTACTTTGTACCAGGCACTGTGCTAAATGTTGCACACACAGATGACTAAAACACGATCTGTTTTGCCTGGGGGAAGTACACAGTCTAGTGAAGGAGACAGATGTTAAGAGATAAATTATAAAACACAGTGAGAAGTACTTCAATAGGACCCTGAACTCAGCAGTAGGAAGACAGAGCACAGACAAAAATAATAGCAATTAACATTTACGGAGCTCTCCCCATGAGCTTGGCACTATGCTAAGCACTCTATACACATATCTGATTTTTAAATGATAATAACAGTAACACTTATGGGGTTTGAGCCAGGCACTCTTCAAAAGGTTTTGCATGCATTGTCATTCCATAACTCAGTTGTGTTTTGACTCTTTGCAACCCTGTGGAATGCAACACACCAGGCTTCCCTATCCTTCACTATCTCCCAGAGTTTGTTCAAACTCATATCCATTGAGTCGGTGATGCCATCCAACCATCTCATCCTCTGTCACCTCCTTCTTCTTCCCTCAATCTTTCCCAGCATTAGGGTCTTTTCCAATGAGTCAGCTCTTTGCATCAAATGACCAAAGCATTGGAGCTTCAGCTTTAGCATCAGTCCTTCCAGTGAATATTCAGGATTGATTTCCTTTAGGATTAACTGGCTTGATCTCCACGCAGTCCAAGGGACCTTCAAGAGTCTTCTCCAGCACCACAATTCAAAACCATCAATTGTTTGGTGCTCAGCCTTCTTTATGGTCTAGCTCTCACATCCGTACATGACTCCTGAAAAAACCATAGCTTTGACTATAGGGAACTTTGTCAGCAAAGTGATGTCTCTGTTTTGTAATGAGCTATCTGGGTTTGTTATAGCTTTTCTTTCGAGGAGTAAGCAGGAATGAATTTATCTGTATGTACAATGAAAACCCTAAAATCTAAGCAATATTATTATCTCCACTTCTAAGATGAGATGACTCAGGCCTAGAGAGGTTAAACACCTTATTCAAGGGCTTCCTTGGTAGCTCAGCTGGTAAATAATCTGCTTGCAATGTGGGAAACCTGGGTTCAATCCCTGGGTTAGGAAGCTACCCTGGATGAGGGCATGGCAACCCACTTCAGTGTTCTTGCCTGGCAAATCCCTTTGGACAGAGGAGTCTAGCGGGTTACAGTCCATGGGGTTGCAAAGAATTGGACACAACTGAGCAACTAAACACAGCCAGGTCATGTGGCTGGTGAGCAGCCCAACCAGGACGTGAACTTGGTCTCCAACTCTGTATTCTCAGTCAATCTAGTGGGACTTCCTCCACAGAGCATCTGACCACATGTGGGACAAGAGGAGGCTTTGAGGGAGATGAAATGATATGGACCTCAGCTACGGGAGAACAATAGGGCTAGAGAGGGGACTGTAGTCATCTGAGGGAGACCTGACAGAATTTGTTGCTTATTAGGTATTGGTGAGAGGTGAAGGAGAAGCAGATGGAGCCAGGGAGCTGAAGAAGGGACCATGGGAGGCTCTAGAATAAAAGAATGGGAGGATGGCAATGCTGTTAATCAAAAATATGAGAAAACAGATATAGTACAGGGAAGACAAAGAACACTGTTTAATCGTGTTCCCTTTAAAAATCCTGGTGGAAATCCAATTGCAGTTTAGGAGCTAGAGCTCAAGAATGAGGATAAAGCCAGAAATAGAGATTGCTCAGTCATCATGTGGAAGATCATTGAAGACATGGGATGAGATCATGCATGGAGTGGATATGTGTGGCAAGAATAGAAGAGAACTACGAATGGAACCAGGAGAAACCCTAACATTTAACGGTAGACTGAGCTGGTAAGACAATAAAAGAGATGGTGTCAGGTAAAAGATTTCCCTTTCTTTTTCCATAAACCTGGAAATAAATTCTGGATCATCAGCAGCCATCTTATAACCTTGAGGTAACAAGAGGAGGGAAAGATCAAGAGAATCACAGATACATTAACCTAACATAGTTAGGTTACCAAATCACACGAGTATTTAGCTTTCTACAGACTTCTTTTTTTCTTTTTTGATATTTTGTTGACATACAATATGATATTAGTTTCAGGTATATAACATAGTGATTTTGTATTTACATACATTATAAATTGATCACCATGATAAATCTAATAATTACTTATCACCATTTAAAGTTATTACAGTGCTATTGACTAAATTCCCTGTGCTGTATATTACATTCTCATGATTTATTTATCATATAACTGAAGGTTTGAACCTCTTAATCCGCTTCACATATTTCCTCCATACTCACACTCCCTCCCTTTTGGCAACTACCTGTTTGTTCTCTGCATCTATGAGTCTGTCTGCGTTTCATTTGTTAGATTTCACATGTAAGTCAAGTCATCAGTACTTTTCTTTCTCTGAACTTATTTCACTTAGCGTAATATCTTCTAGGTTCATCAGTGTTGTCACAAAGCAAAACTTCATTCTTTTTAATGGCTGAATAGTATTCAATTGTTTATGTATGTGTATGAAACACATCTTCTTTATCCATTCATCTACCAAAGGACAGTTAGGTTGCTTCCATTTACTTAAATAATGCTGCAATGGATATCAATTCAGTTCAGTTCAGTCACTCAGTCATATCCAACTTTTTTCGACCCCATGGACGGCAACATGTCAGGCCTCCATGTTCATCATCAACTCCCGGACTTTACCCAAACTCATGTCCATTGAGTCAGTGATGCCATCCTACCATCTCATCCTCTGTCATCCCCTTCTCCTCATGCCCTCAATCTTTCCCAACATCAGGGCCTTTTCAAATGAGTCAGCTCTTCGCATCAGGTGGCCAAAGTATTGGAGTTTCAGCTTCAACATCAGTCCTTCCAATGAACACTCAGTACTGATCTCCTTTAGGATGGACTGGTTGGATCTCCTCGAAATCCAAAGGACTCTCAAGAGCCTTCTCCAACACCACAGTTCAAAAGCATCAATTCTTCAGCACTCAGCTTTCTTTGTAGTCCAAATCTCACATCCATATATGACTACTGGAAAAACCATAGCTTTGACTAGATGGACCTTTGTGGGCAAAATAATGTCTCTGCTTTTTAATATGCTGTCTAGGTAGGTCATAACTTTCCTTCCAAGGAGTAAGTGTCTTTTAATTTCATGGCTGCAATCACCACCTGCAGTGATTTTGGAGCCCAAGAATATAAACTCTGCCATTGTTTCCCCATCTATTTTCCATGAATTGATGGGACTGGATGCCTTGATTTTAGTTTTCTGAATGTTGAGTTTTAAGCCAACTTTTTCACTTTCATCAAGAGACTCTTTAGTTCTTCTTCACTTACTGCCATGAAGGGGATGTCATTTGCATATCTGAGGTTGTTGATATTTCTCCCAGCAATCTTGATTCCAGCTTGTGCTTCATCCAGTCCAGCGTTTCTCATGGTGTACTCTGCATATAAGTTAAATTAGCAGGGTGACAATATACAGCCTTGATGTACTCCTTTTCCTATTTGAACCAGTCTGTTATTCCATGTCCAATTCTAACTGTTGCTTCCTGACCTGCATATGGGTTTATCAAGATGCAGGTCAGGTGGTCTGGTATTCCCACATCTTTCAGAATTTTCCACAGTTTATTGTGATCCACACAGTCAAAGGCTTTGGCATAGTCAATAAAGCAGAAACAGATGTTTTTCTGGAACTCTCTTGCTTTTTCCACTATCCAGCAGATGTTGGCAATTTGATCTCTGGTTCCTCTGCCTTTTCTAAAACCAGCTTGAACATCAGGAAGTTCACGGTTCACATATTGCTAAAGCCTGGCTTGGAGAATTTTGAGCATTACTTTATTAGCATGTGAGATGAGTACAATTGTGCAGTAGTTTGAGCATTCTTTGGCATTGCCTTTCTTTGGGACTGCAATGAAAACTGACCTTTTCCAGTCCTGTGGCCACTGCTGAGTTTTCCACATTTGCTTGCATATTGAGTGCAGCACTTTCACAGCATCATCTTTCAGGATTTGAAATAGCTCAACTGGAATTCCATCACCTCCACTAGCTTTGTTCGTAGTGATGCTTTCTAAGGCCGACCTGACTTCACATTCAGGATGTCTGGCTCTAGGTGAGTGATCACACCATCATGATTAACTGGGTCATGAAGCTCTTTTTTGTACAGTTCTGTGTATTCTTGCCATCTCTTCTTAATATCTTCTGCTTCTGTTAGGTCCCTACCATTTCTGTCCTTTATTGAGCCCACCTTTGCATGAAATGTTCCCTTGGTATCTCTAATTTTCTTGAAGAGATCTCTAGTCTTTCCCATTCTATTATTTTCCTCTATTTCTTTGCATTGATCACTGAGGAAGGCTTTCTTATCTCTCCTTGCTATTCTTTGGAACTCTGCATTCAAACAGGTATATCTTTCCTTTTCTCCTTTGCTTTGGCTTCTCTTCTTTTCACAGCTATTTGTAAGGCCTCCTCAGACAGACATTTCGCTTTTTTGCATTTCTATTTCTTGGGGATGGTCTTTTTTTTTTTTTTTTTAACTTTACAATATTGTATTGGTTTTCCCATATCTTGATCCCTGTCTCCTGTACAGTGTCACGAACCTCCATCCATATTTCATCAGGCATCCTATCAAATCTAGTCCCTTAAATCTATGTGTCACTTCCACTGTATAATCATAAGGGATTTGATTTAGGTCATACCCGAATGGTCTAGTGGTTTTCCCCACTTTCTTCATTTAAGCCTGAATTAGCAATAAAGAGTTCATGATCTGAGTCACAGTCAGCTCCTGGTCTTGTTTTTGCTGACTGTATAGAGCTTCTCCATCTTTGGCTGCAAAGAATATAATCAGTCTGACTTTGGTGTTGACCATCTGGTGATGTCCATGTGTAGAGTCTTCTCTTGTGTTGTTGGAAGAGGGTGTTTGCTATGACCAATGTGCTCTCTTTGCAAAACTATATTAGCCTTTGTCCTGATTCATTCTGTACTCCAAGACCAAATTTTCCTGTTACTCCAGGTATTTCTTGACTTCCTACTTTTGCATTCCAGTCCCCTATCGTGAAAAGGACATCCTTTTTTGGTGTTAGTTCTAAAAGGTCTCATAGGTCTTCATAGAACCATTCAACTTCAGCTTCTTTAGTGTTACTGGTCAGGGCATAGACTTGGATTACTGTGATATTGAATGTTTTGCCTTGGAAATGAATAGAGATCATTCTGTCATTTTTGAGACTGCATCCAAGTACTGCACTGGGGACTCTTTTGTTGACTGTGATGGCTACTCCATTTCTTCTAAGGGATTCTTGCCCACAGTAGTAGATATAATGGTCATCTGAATTAAATTCACCCATTCCAGTCCATTTTAGTTCACTGATTCCTAGAATGTTAATGTTCACTCTTGCCATCTCCTGTTTGACCACTTCCAATTTGTCTTGATTCATGGACCTGACATTCCATGTTCCTACGCAATATTGCTCTTTACAGCATCAAACCCTGCTTCTGTCACCAGTCGCATCCATGACTGGGTGTTGTTTTTGCTTTGCCTCCGTCCCTTCATTCTTTCTGGAGTTATTTCTCCACTGATCTCCAGTAGCATATTGTGCACCTACCCACCCAGAGGGTTCATCTTTCAGTGTCCTATCTGTTTACCTTTTCATACTGTTCATGGGGTTCTCAAGGCAAGAATACTGAGATTGTTTGCCATTCCCTTGTCCAGCAGACCACATTTTGTTAGAATTCTCCACAATGGATATACGGGTGCACATGTCTTTTCAAAATAGTATTTTTGGTTTTTTTTTCAGGCAAATACTCAGAGATGAACCTGATGGGCCATACGATGCTTCTATTTTTAATTTTTTGAGGAGCTGCTATACCATTTTCCATAGTTGACTGCACCACTTTGCATTCCACTAACAGTGCACAAGTGTTCCCTTTCCTCCACAGCCTTGCCATCAGGTATTATCCAGGTATTGTCTTTTTGACAGTAGCCATTATAACAGTCATGAGATGACAGCTCATTGTGGTTTTCATCTGCATTTCCTCAACGATTAGTGATGTTGAGCATTTTTCATGTATCTGTTGTCCATCTGTATGTCTTCTTTGGAAATATGTCAATTCAGTTTCTCTGCTCATTTTAAAATCAGACTGTATTTTTGGTGTTGAATTATGTGAGTTCTTTATATATTTTGTATATTAAACCCTTATTGGATATTGGACATATCATCTGCAAATATCTTCTCCCACTTGGTAGGCTGCCTTTTTGTTTTGTTTATTATTTTCTTCACTGTGCAAAACCTTTTTAGTTTGATGTATTCCCATTTTTTTCTTTTCCTTTTTTATCCCTTGCCAAAGAAGACATGTTCAAAAATATATTTCTAAGGTTGAAGTCAAAGAGCTTACTTCCTATGTTATCTTCTTTATGGTTTCAGGTCTTACAGTTAAATCTTTAATCCATTTTGAGTTTATTTTTATATATGATGTAAGAAAGTGGTCCAACTTTTGTATACAGAACAAGACAATGGTTCACTTTCATTTTTTTTCATGTAGCTATCTAGTTTTTCTAACATTATTCATTGAATAAACTGTCTTTTCCCATATATTCTTGGCTCCTTTGTTGTAAATTAGCTACCTATATATGCATTGGTTTACTTCTCCATTCTATTCCACTGATTTATGTATCTGTCTTTACACCAATACCATGCTGTTTTGATTACTCTAGCTTGTAGCATAGTTTGAAATCAGGGAGCCTAATAACTACATATTTCCTTTTTTTTCTTAAGATTGCTTTGGCTATTTGGGGTCTTTTGTGAATTGGTACAAATTTTAGGTTTATTTGTTTCTGTTCTATGGACTTTTTAGTTAGATAGTTATAAAACAGAGATTATTCTCAGATACAAAGTGAAAATATCTGTCATAAAGGATGGTTGTCCTTTCACAACTGTCATTTGTGACAGCTAAGCCTAGAAAGGTATACTCCATAAACAGATGTGGCATCAAGATACATGGTAGTATGATTTCCTTAAGTACTATCTGACAATCTGAGAAGAGTATCAAAGAAAACAAATGATTGGCTATCTCTTAAATTGGGGACTAATTGCATGGGGGTAAATAGAATGCGTTACACAATAAATGGGGAAAACACAAGTTTTCCATGATCTTTGGGTCCTAACTAGGTAAGTAAGATGAATCCAAGTGGAGGCTGACATCTTGGACTTTCCTATCTTATTATAGAGAGGTTGAGTTCTCTATGAGGACAAACTATAATCCTAATAGTTAAAGGGGAATAAAGGGCTAAATCTTATGCCTACAGAAAGAGATTCCCATAATTTAAGATTTCATGACAAAAAAGTGGAATTGCAATAATTGTAACAGAGAAAATATACTTTAAAACAAAAGCCATAAACAAAGATAAAGAAAGACACCAGATAAAAGAATCAATACAAGAAAAGGATATGACTCTTGTCAACATATATGCACCTAATATGCTGCTGCTGCTAAGTCACTTCAGTCGTGTCCGGCTCTGTGTGACCCCATGGACAGCAGCCCACCAGGCTCCCCCGTCCCTGGGATTCTGCAGGCAAGAACACTGGAGCGGGTTGCTATTTCCTTCTCCAATGTATGAAAGTGAAAAGTGAAAGTGAAGTCGCTCACTTGTGTCCGACTCTTAGTGACCCCATGGACTGGAGCCCACCACGATCCTCCGTCCATGGGACTTTCCAGGCAAAAGTACTGGGGTGGGGTGCCATTGCCTTCACCTAATATAGGAGCACTTAAATACATAAAACAAATACTGACAGACATAAAAGGACAAATTGACCAGAGACAATAATAATAGACTTTAAGATAAGAAAGCTGTGGTACATATACACAATGGAGTATTACTCATCCATTAAAAAGAATACATTTGAATCAGTTCTAATGAGGTGGATGGAACTGGAGCCTATTATACAGAGTGAAGTAAGCCAGAAAGAAAAACACAAATACAGTATACTAACGCATATATATGGAATTTAGAAAGATTGTAACAATAACCTTGTTTATGAGACAGCAAAAGAGACACTGATGTATAGAACAGACTTTTGGACTCTGGGAACAGGAGAAGGTGGGGTGATTTGGGAGAATAGCATTGAAATATGTATAATATCATATCTGAAATGAGTCCCCAGTCCAGGTACGATGCCTGATAACGGATGCCTGGGGCTGGTGCACTGGGACGACCCAGGGGGATGGTATGGCGAGGGAGGAGAGTTTCAGGATGGGGAACACAGGTATACTTGTGGCGGATTCATTTTGATGAATGGCAAAAGCAATACAATATTGTAAAGTTAAGCAAAATAAAATTAAAAAAAATAATTATACCAAAAAAATAAAAATTTAAAAATTAAAAAAAAAGACCCCACTCACATTAATAGGCAAACCTTCTAGGGAGAAAATCAATAAGACAACAGAGATCCTAAATGATACCACATTCTAGGGCACAAAACAAGCCTCAACAAATTTAAGAGAATAAAAATTATTTCAGAAATCTTTTCTGACTATAATAGCATGAAACTAGAGGCAATGGCACCCCACTCCAGTACTCTTGCCTGGCAAATGCCATTGATGGAGGAGCCTGGAAGGCTGCAGTCCATGGGGTTGCGAAGAGTCAAACATGACTGAGCAACTTCACTTTCACTTTTCACTTTATGCATTGGAAAAGGACATGGCAACCCACTCCAATGTTCTTATCTGGAGAATCCCAGGGACGGGGGAGCCTGATGGGCTGTCATCTATGGGGTCGCACAGAGTCGGACATGACTGAAGTGACTTAGCAGCAGCAGCAGAAATCAACCACAGCAAAATATGATTACATGAAGACTAAACAACATGCTAATAAAAAACCAATGCATTAACAATGAAATTAAAGAAGAAATAAAAACACACCTTGAGACATTGACACACAGCTATACAAAATCTATGGGATGCAGAAAAAGCAGTTCTTATGGGGAAATTCATAGTGATACATGCCTTCATCAAAAAGGAAAAAAAAAGAATCAAACAATCTAATATACCACCTAAAAGAATTAGAAAAAGGAGAATCAACAAAACCTATGTCATCAGAAGAAATGAAATAATAAAGATCCAAGAGTGAATAAATAAAATAAAGATTAAAAAACAATAGAAGAAATCATAAGAGCTGATTATTTGAAATGGTAAAAAAAAAACCTGACAAACCTCTGACCAGACTCACCAAAAAAAATTAGAGAGAATCCAGATCAACAAAATAAGAAGTGAAAAAGGAGAAATAGCAACCAATACTGTATAAAAAAAATGTTATGAACACTTATATGCCAATAAATTTGACAATCTGGAAGAAATGGACAAGTTTCTAGAAGCATACTGTTCTCCAAAACTGAATCAAGAAACCCAAACTCTCTACAAATAAAAGTCCAGGACCAGATGATTTCAACAGTAAATTCTACCAAACATATGAAGAACATAAATTGATTCTTCTTAAATTCTTCCAAAATATTGAAGAAGAGGGAATATCCCCAAAGAAATTATATAAAATCACCATCACCATGATAGCAAAATCAAAGATACCATCAAAAAAGAAAATTCAATTCAGTCGCTCAGTTGTGTCTGACTCTTTGCAACTCCATGAGCCGCGGCATGCCAGGCCTCCCTATCCATCAAAAACTCCCAGAGTCCACTCAAACCCACGTCCATCAAGTCGATGATGCCATCCAACCATCTCATCCTCTGTCGTTCCCTTCTCCTCCTGCCCTCAATCTTTCCCAGCATCAGAGTCTTTTCCACTGAATCAGCTCTTCACATCAGGTGGCCAAAGTATTGGAGTTTCAGCTTCAACATCAGTCCTTCCAATGAACACCCAGGACTAATCTCCTTTAGGATGGACTAGCTGAATCTCCTTACAGTCCAAGGGACTCTCAAGAGTCTTCTCCAATACCACAGTTGAAAAGCATCAATTCTTCATTACTCAGCTTTCTTTATAGTCACATCCATACATGACCACTGGAAAAACCATAGCCTTGACTAGACGGAACTTTGTTGGCAAAGTAATGTCTCTGCTTTTTAACATGCTGTCTAGGTTGGTCATAACTTTCCTTCCAAGGAGTAAGCATCTTTTAATTTCATGGCTGCAATCACCATCTACAGTGATTTTGGAGCCCAGAAAAATAAAGCCAGCCACTCTTTCCACTACAGGCCAGTATCTCTGATGAATATGGTTGCAATAATAATATAAGGAAACCAAATTCAACAACACAAAGAAAAGATCATACACCATGATCAAATTGAATTCATCCCAGAATCACAAGGATGGTTCAACATACACAAATCAGTTACTGTAATATACCACATCAACAGAAAAGACAAAAACCACATGATCATCTCAGTAAATACAGAAAAAAATTTTTTGATAAAATTCAACATCTCTTTGTGATAAAAACCCTTACCAAAGCATGTATAGAGGGAGGATATTTCAACATGATAAAAGCTACAACAAACCCACAGCCAATATAATATTCAGCAGTGAAAAGGTGAAAGCCTTCCTGCTAAAATTTGGAAGAAGACATGGATGTATACTCTCACCTCTTCTGTTCTACACAATATTGAACTTCCTAGCCACAGCAATCAGACAAGAAAAGAAAATGAAAGGTATCCAGATTGGAAGGGAAAGGTAAAATTGTTATTATATGTATATGACATAACACTACATGTGGAAAACTCTAAAGACACCATACAAAAGCTATTAAAACTGATAAATGTATTCAGCAAGGTAGCAGCATAAAAAATATAGAAATTGGTTGTATTTCTTTATATTAACAATGAAATATCAGAAAGGGAATGAAAACAAGCAATCCCTTTTAAAATCACATCAAGAACTCCTAAGAACAGAGGTTCTATTAAATCTAGAAAGTCTGGAAGTCTAGAGAAGCTAGCTATGACTGTCAAAAGTAACCTCATCGAAAAATGAGACTCCTTCCCCTTTTAGGAAAGAGCTGCAGATTCTTTACAGTTGAACCTGTTCTTTTATCCTCATAGTGCACCCACTATGGAGGCATAATTCACCACTACACTGGCTGCCTGTCCAAAGACTTTTCTCCTGGGAAAATCTATAAATCATTGTAAGCTGGTAACTCTCAGGTACTTACATGAGACTAAGTGGAAAAGGACAGTAATCTGAAACTAATTACACTGTTACTAGTCCATGAAATAAATAAATTTTTAAAAACTACATAAAAATAGAAATAAACCTCACCAAGGAGGTAAAAAACTTATACACTAAGAACTACAAAACATTGATAAAAGAAAACTGAACGTAATTAAAAGAAACGGAAAGATATTTCCTGCTCTTGGATTGGAAGAATGAATATTGTTAAAATGGTAATACTATCCAAAACAATCTATAAGTTTAATGTGATTCCTAACAAATTATCCATGACATTTTATCATAGAACTAGAAAATAATTCTAAAATTTATGTGGCACCATAAAGACCCAGAATTGCCAAAACAACCCTGAGGACAAAGAACAAAGAGGCATAATCCTTTAAGACTTCAGACAATATTAAGAAACTACAGTAATTAAAACGGGGTCAGTTCAGTTCAGTTCAGTTGCTCAGTTGTGTCTGACTCTTTGCAACCCCATGAATTGCAGCACGCCAGGCCTCCCCGTCCATCACCAACTCCCGGAGTTCACTCAGACTCATGTCCATCGAGTCAGTGATGCCATCCAGCCATCTCATTCTCTGTCGTCCCTTTCTCCTCCTGCCCCCAATCTCTCCAAGCATCAGTCTTTTCCAATGAGTCAACTCTTCGCATCAGGTGACCAAAGTATTGGAGAGTGATGCTTTAGCATCATTCCTTCCAAAGAACACCCAGGACTGATCTCCTTCAGAATGGACTGGTTGGATCTCCTTGCAGTCCAAGGGACTCTCAAGAGTCTTCTCCAACATCACAGTTCAAAAGCATCAATTCTTTGGTGCTCAGCCTTCTTCACAGTCCAACTCTCACATCCATACATGACCACTGGAAGAACCATAGCCTTGACTAGACGTACCTTTGTCGGCAAAGTAATGTCTCTGCTTTTGAATATGCTATCTAGGTTGGTCATAACTTTCCTTCCAAGGAGTAAGCGTCTTTTAATTTCATGGCTACAATCACCATCTACAGTGATTTTGAAACCCCAAAAATAAAGTCTGACACTGTTTCCACTGTTTCCCCATCTATTTCCCATGAAGTAATGTGACAAAAAAACAAACGTATGGATCAAAGAAATAGAATGGAGAGTCCAGAAATAAACCCACACAGCATCTGCAGTCACTTAATCTTTGACAAAGGAGACAAGAATATAAAAATGAGGAAAAGAGTCTCTTCAGCAAGAGGTATTGGGAAATTTGGACAGTTGCATGTAAATAATTTAGAAAATACCCTCACACCATGCACAAAAATAAACATAAAATGGCTTAAAGACTTAAACATAAGACATGACACTATAGAATTCCTAGAAAAGAACATTGCAAAAGTTCTCTGACTTAAATCACACCAATGTTTTCTTAGATCAATCTCCCAAGTCAATAGAAATAAAAGCAAATGTAAACAGATGTTGCTGCTGCTGCCAAGTCGCATCAGTCATGTCCGACTCTATGCGACCCCATAGACAGCAGCTCACCAGGCTCCCCCGTCCCTGGGATTCTCCAGGCAAGAACACTGGAGTGGGTTGCCATGTCCTTCTCCAATGCATGAAAGCGAAAAGTGAAAGTGAAGTCGCTCAGTCATGTCTGACTCCTAGCGACCCCATGGACTGCAGCCTACCAGGCTTCTCCATCCATGGCATTTGCCAGGCAAGAGTACTGGAGTAGGTTGCCATTGCCTTCTCCAGTAAACAGATGGGACCTAATCATGGGAAATAGATGGGGAAACAGTGTAAACAGTGTCAGACTTTATTTTGGGGGCTTCAAAATCACTACAGATGGTGACTGCAGCCATGAAATTAAAAGATGCTTACTCCTTGGAAGGAAAGTTATGACCAACCTAGATAGCATATTCAAAAACAGAGACATTACTTTGCCAACAAAGGTCCATCTAGTCAAGGCTATGGTTTTTCCTGTGGTCATGTATGGATGTGAGAGTTGGACTGTGAAGAAAGTTGAGCGTGGAAGAATTGATCCGTTTGAAGTGTGGTGCTGGAGAAGACTCTTGAGAGTCCCTTGGACTGCAAGGAGATCCAACCAGTCCATTCTGAAGATCAGGCCTGGGATTTCTTTGGAAGGAATGATGCTAAAGTTGGAACTCCAGTACTTTGGCCACCTCATGTGAAGAGTTGACTCAATTGGAAAAGACTCTGATGCTGGGAGGGATTGGGGGCAGGAGGAGAAGGGGATGACAAAGGATGAGATGGCTGGATGGCATCACTGACTCAATGGACGTGAGTCTGAGTGAACTCCGGGAGTTAGTGACGGACAGGGAGGCCTGGCGTGCTGCGATTCGTGGGGTTGCAAAGAGTCAGACACGATTGAGCAACTGTACTGAACTGAATTAAACTTACAAGCTTTTTGCATAGCAAAGAAGATCGTAAGCAAAATGAAAAGAGAACCTTTAGAATGGGACAGATATTTGCAAGCAATACAACTGACAAGGGCTTAATTTCTGAAATATATGAACAATTCATGCAACTCAACAAAAACAAACAACCCAATTTAAAATGGGCAGAAGAACTAAATAGGCATTTCTCCAAAGAAGACATAGAGATGGCCAACAAGCATATGAAAAGATGCTTCGGTGTTTCTAATTATTAGAGAAATGCAAATCAAAGCTACAATTAGGTATAACCTCACATTGGTCAGAATGGCCATCATTAAAAAGTCTACAAATAACAAATGCTGGAGAGGATGCAGAGAAAACAGAAACCTCCTACACTGTTGGTGGGAATGTACATTGGTACAGCCATTATAGCATATAGTATGGAAGTTCCTCAAAAAACTAAAAATAGAGCTACCATATGATCTAGCAGTCCCACACCTGGGCATATACTTGGATAAAAGTATAATTCAAAAAAATACATGCACCTCTGTGTTAATAGCCAACACATGGATAGAACCATATTCAAATGGCCAGGATGTGGAACCAACCTAAATGCCCAATGACAGATGAACAGATAAAGATGTGGTGCAGCTACATGACCCCATGGACTGTAGCCCACCAGGCTCCTCTGTCCATGGACTTTTCCAGGCAAGAATACTGGAGTGGGTTGCCATTCCCTTCTCCAGGGGATCTTCCCAACCCAGGGATCGAACCTGGGTCTCCTTCATTGCTGGCAGATTCTTTACCATCTGACCCACTAGGGAAGCCCCATATAATGAAATACCAAACCATTAAAAAAAAAAAAAAGGAAATAATCCCATTTGTAGCAACATGGATGGACCTAAAGATTATCACCCTAAGTGAAGTAAGTCAGAAAAAGAAAGACAAATACCATATGATATCATTTATATGTAGAATCTAAAATATGACACAAATGACCATATCTACAAAATAGAAACATTCAGACACAGAAAACAGACTTGTGCTTGCTAAGGAGAAGAAGGGTGAGGGAGTAATGCAGTGTGAGTTTGGGAGTAGCAGATGCAAATTATTACATAGAGAATGGATAAGCTACAGTGTCCTACTGTATAGTACAGCAAACTGTGTACAATATCTTGTGATAAACCATAATTGAAAAGAATATAAAAAAGAATGCATGTATGTGTTTAACTGAATCACTTTGTTGTATAGCAGAAATTAGTATAACATTGAAAATTAATTATACTTCAATAAAATATAAGATATCAGAGGTAAAATGTTTTCAAATAGTGACAAGTTCAAAAGTGAATGGTTGTAATGGAGTAGAAGTGAAGTCTACCATCAAAATAGTTAAAATTAATAGTCAGCATTTTACTTCAGTTGAGAAATGGAGTATTTCCTGCCATATCAGTAAACAAGGATGTTGCGGTCACCAGCAATTGTAGCCACTACAGATGGTGAACTCCTAGGAAACTCAAGAAGGAAAAGAAAACCTGCCAACTAGCACCATCAGACTGCAGCCACTCCTGATGGTGAGCCCTGAGAAAACTCAGGATGTTGTGAAAACACAGGACACTGGCCTCAGATAGGTGAGGTGCATATCAAAAGAATGATTTCTGTGAGCCAGGATTCTTGCATCTTCCTGTATATAGAAAACTAATAAATTCCTTAGCCTAGAACATCTGGTTTTCTGTAATTAACAGTAATCTTTTGGTATTTAGACTTGCTGTTTAGTCAGTAAGTTGCATCTGACTCTTTGTCACCCCATGGACTGCCCTCCAGGCTCCTTTGTCCATGGGATTTCCCAGGCAAGAATACTGGAGTCAGTTGCCATTGCCCTCTTCAAGGCAGCTTCCCAGCCCAGAGTCTGAACTTGCATCTCATGTTTGGCAGGCAGATTCTTTATCACTGAGCCACCTCAGAAGCCCAACGTTTAGACTACCTACCCTTTGCTGCAAAATTTCTGTATAACCTAGCTCTTCCTCTTGCCTCCTCACAGGGTTACTTGAAATGCTCTCTTCCAGGCTTGAAATCCTAAAAATTCCCACCAAATAAAACATAACTCTCAACTGACAGGTTGGGAGTATTTTTTAAGTCAACACAGCCTTTGTCTACCAAATTCCAAGTGTATTAAGAAATATTGTTAAGGCTGCCATAACAAAATACCACAAACTGGGTGGCATAAACAACAGAAATTTATTTTACAGTTCTAGAGGCTAGAAGTCTGATATTATTGGATCAGCAGATTCAGTCTCTTCTGAAGCCTCTCTCCTTGATTTATAGGTAGTTATCTTCTCCCTGTGTCTTTATATGGCCTTCCTTCTGTACCTCTCTGTACCAATCTCCTCTTTCCCCCTCTTTTAATAAGCATACAAAATTTATTGGGTTAGGTCCCACCCTGATCTTATTTTACTTTAGTTACTTCTTTAATATCCTATCTCCAAACACAGTCACATTTTGAGAGGGTGAGTGTTAGCCCTTTAACATGTTAAAAAGGCATGGGTTAGAGGGTAGGATACAATTTTGCCTGTAACCCCAGGCAATTTGCTGTTTTTTTCCTATATATGAGTGCTAATTTATTTTATGTAGCATTCAGTTCTAACACAGTCTTTTGAGAGCAAAAGTATTATCTTCAATTTTACATATTAAAAAAAGTAATATGTATTCAGATTAACTTGCCCAATGTCTTATTCGGGCTGCTGTAACAAAATACTGTAGATTGCTGGCTTAAACAATAATTTATTTCTCACAGTTCTAGAGGCCTGGAAAGGCCAAGATCCAGGTGCCTGGTGATTCAATGTCAGTGAGAGCCTCCTTCCTGCTTTGCAGATGACCTTCTTCTTGCTTTGTCCTCACATGGCAGAGAGAGAGAGCTCTCATAAGGACATTTATACTGCCACGAGGACCCCACCCTCATGACTTTAATCTAACTAAATTACCTCCCAATGGCACCACCTTCAAATACCATCACAAAGGGGATTAGGGCTTCAATATCTGAGTTTGGGAGGAACACATTCAGTCCACAGCACCTGAGCATACATGGCTGTTGCCTGATAGTGCTTGTAATCGACCTCAGGTCTGATTCTCAAGCCTGTGTGATTTTTAACCATGTTTATTCTTCTAATTTATTTATTTATTTGGCTGTGTCAAGTCTTAGGTGTGGCATGTGGGCTCTAGGACATGTGGGCTGTTACTCCATGGCATGTGAAATCTTAGTTCCCCAACCAAGGATCAAACCCATGTTCCCCATGTTGGAAGGTGAATTCTTAACCACTGGACCACCGGGGCAGTCTCATCTTCCTTTGGTTTAAATTTTACACCCTCTTCAAAATGGATTAGAGGAAGCATCCTACTGTTATTTCTAATGTGATGTTAAAGTACTTTTTATCCTCAAGTTCTGTGTTTTAATAGGTAATGAGGAATATAGAGGAGAGTTCATCAACCAGAAAAGGGAACCAATAAGAAAGTTTTAAAGGAGACCAGTGTATAGAAATAAAAGATCTCCAAAGAGAGCTAAGAAATAAGCATAACTCCAGGATGCTGCATTTCTGTTTGCTACACTATTAGTTTCCTATTGCTGCTATATCAAATTATCAGAAACTTAGCAGCTAAAAAGACTACAAATTACTGACAGTTCTGGAGGTCTGAAGTCTGAAATGAGTCTTATGGATCTAAATCAAGATAGTATCAGGACTATATTCTTTTGGAAGCTCCAGGGGAGAATCAATTTCTTTGACTTTTCCATCTTTGAAAGGCTGCCTATATTCCTTGGCTCCTGACGCCTTCCTCCATCTTTAAAATGCATCGCCCCAACCTCTGTTTCTATCATTACATCTCCTTTTTCTCATGGTGGCCCTCTGCCCCTCTCTCTTACAAGGACCATTATGTTTACATTGGACCTACCTAGATAATCCAGAATAATCTCCCCAAATTAAGGTACTTAATCACATCTGAAAAATCCCTTTTTCATAGGTTGCTGGGTATTAGAGCATGGACATCTTCGTGGGGGACATTATTCAGTCTGTTGTACCTACTAATGGCTGCCCTTTAATGAATAGTTGAACTAGGAGGGACAGTACCATGGATATTATTAAAGCAGGCTACAATTCTCAGTATTTAGAAATTTAAAAGAAGAAATTGGGAAGAGTGCAGCACCGATAAACCAGTTAAATAATGTTCCTTTATATATTGTAGTTTGTATGGTGTAGCCAATTGTAGTTGATGATGACTCTGAACAATGAACATCCCCAGGCATAAGATGTATGACTCTTATTATGTTAATGTTTGGGAGCTTAAAAGCAGAGCATGAATTACATTCATGATTCACTCTTCTATGTGAGATGTGAAAGGGACAATAAAACGTCCTTTGTCAAGCACACGTCTTGATTTCTTTAACTGTTATAGCAAAAGCTGTTTTAGGCAAGCAAGATGTACTTTCTCATCTAGAGAAGTGAAATAATAATAACTTCTTTGTAGGTAGGGTTGCTTGGAGTTTAAACAGATGTGGGGGAAGTGGTATGTGAAAACACATTGTAGTGTTTGCTTTCATTGGACTACCTATGGCCATGGCACCATTTACAAGTATTTGGGGCCCAGTTCTTCCAAACCCACAGGAAAATAGCTCTTTTTGAAATTGTAAGGAGTCATATAACTTGCTTTAGTCAACAAAGATGATTGAAGACTCTCAGGCTACATTTCCTCTACAGCAGTGATTGTGAGAGCAAGTCTTGACATCATCATACACAAAAAATACCTGATTCTGAGCCTACACATCAAGGAAATTGCACTGAAAAGCAGCCCAGACCCAAAGCAGGATAGATATGAACAAGAAATAGACTCTTGCTTGAAGCCACTAAAGTTCCAGGAGAAGGGGTTGATTTTGTATAGTTAAACCAGCTTTATTTGGCTAACATACTTTTACAGACATAAACCTTTGAAGGTGAGAGAAGCTGCTTCAATGATATTTTGATGCTAAACTGTTTCAGAGCTTAGACTTTAATTACTATATATATATATAGTAGTAATATTAATTGTTACTATATATATAATTGTTACTGATGTTCATGACACTGAAAGCACCTTAGACTCATTGTAAATGTCTATACTGCTCATGGTGGTATCTATAGTGCCAATTCAGTTCAGTTCAGTTGCTCAGTCCTATCTGACCCTTTGCAACCCCATGAACCACAGCACGCCAGGACTCCCTGTCTATCACCAACTCCCAGAGTTTACCCAAACTAATGTCCATTGAGTCGGTGATACCATCCAACCATCTTATCCTCTGTCGTCCCCTTCTCCTCCTGCCCTCAATGTTTCCCAGAGCAGTGCAAAAACATACAATGGACACTTATTAAATATTTGCTGAATTAGTAAATTTCAGTTTTCATTTAGGAAGGGATTTTAGAATTAAGTAAAAGAAAGCTACAGTTTGATTGAGCTGTAACTGATAGACAATAATCATGATCATGGCATCTGGTCCCATCACTTCATGGGAAATAGATGGGGAAAGAGTGGAAACAGTGTCAGACTTTATTTGGGGGGGGGGGCTCCAAAATCACTGCAGATGGTTACTGCAGCCATGAAATTAAAAGATGCTTGCTCCTTGGAAAGAAAGTTATGACCAACCTAGATAGCATATTCAAAAGCAGAGACATTACTTTGCCAACAAAGGTCCGTCTAGTCAAGGCTATGGTTCTTCCAGTGGTCATGTATGGATGTGAGAGTTGGACTGTGAAGAAAGCTGAGCACCAGAGAATTGATGCTTTTGAACTGTGGTGTTGGAGAAGACTCTTGAGAGTCCCTTGAACTGCAAGGAGATTCAACCAGTCCATTCTAAAGGAGATCAGTCCCGGGTGTTCTTCAGAAGGACTGATGCTAAAGCTGAAACTCCAATACTTTGGCCACCTCATGTAAAGAGTTGACTCACTGGAAAATACTCTGATGTTGGGAGGGATTGAGGGCAGGAGGAGAAGGGGACGACAGAGGATGAGATGGCTGGATGGCATCACCTACCTGATGGACATGAGTTTGAGTGAACTCTGGGAGTTGGTGATGGACAGGGAGGCCTGGCATGCTGCAATTCATAGGGTCGCAAAGATTCGGACACGACTGAGCGACTGAACTGAACTGAATATTAAATGAGTACAGTAACTCACTGTATATCGGCATTCATTTGCTTTTCAAACTTTACTCTTCCTACTGTCTTCATCAACCAATGTATTTGGGGCAGGAGGAGAAGGGGACAACAGAGGATGAGATGGCTGGATGGCATCACTGACTCGATGAATGTGAGTCTGAGTGACCTCCGGGAGTTGGTGATGGACAGGGAGGCCTGGCGTGCTGCGGTTCATGGGGTCACGAAGAGTCAGACACGACTGAGCGACTGATCTGATCTGATGTCTATATCTGCTTCAATCGTTAATGGTTTTCCTAGGTGTTTTAAGACTGTTAGAGTCTTCTCTATAACAGAGTTATAAAGAGCCTTCTGTCTTTCCCAGCATCGGGGTCTTTACAAATGAGTCAATTCTTCACATCAGGTGGCCAAAGCATTGGAGCATCAGCTTCAGCATCAGTCCTTCCAATGAATATGCAGGACTGATTTCCTTTAGGATTGACTGGTTTGATCTTCTTGCTGTCCAAGGGACTCTCAAGAACTTCTCCAGTACCACGGTTTGAAAGCATCAATTCTTCAATGCTTATCTTTCTTTATGGGCCAACTCTCACCCCATACAAGATTACTGGAAAAGCCATAGCTTTAACTAGATGGACCTTTGTTGGTAAAGTAATATCTCTGCTTTTTAATATGCTGTTTTGGTTTGTCATAGCTTTTCTTCCAAGGAGTGAGTATCTTTTAATTGCATGGCTGCAGTCACCATCAGCAGTGATATTGGAGCCCAAGAAAATAGTCTGTCACTGTTTCTGATGTTTCCCCATCTATTTGCCATGAAGTAATGAAATGGGATGCCATGATCTTACTTTTTTGAATATTGAGTTTTAAGCCTGTTTTTTTTTTTCTTCTCTTTCACTTTCATCAAGAGGTCCTTTAGTTCCTCTTTGCTTTCTGCCTTAAGGGTGATGTTATTTGCATATCTGATGTTCTTGATATTTCTCCCTGTAATCTTGATTCCAGCTTGTGCTTCATCCAGCCCAGCATTTCACATGATGTACTCTGCATATAAGTTAAATAAGCACAGTGACTATATACAGCATTGACATACTCCTTTCCCCATTTGGAACCAGTCTGTTGTTCCATGTCTAGTTCTAACTATTGCTTCTTGTTCAGTTCAGTCACTGAGTTGTGTCCGACTCTTTGAGACCCTATGGACCACAGCATGCCAGGCCTCCCTGTCCATCACCAACTCCCAGAGTTCACTCAGACTCACGTCCATAGAGTCAGTGATGCCATCCAGCCATCTCATCCTCTGTTGTCCCCTTCTCCTCCTGCTCTCAATCCCTCCCAGCAACAGAGTCTTTTCCAATGAGTCAACTCTTCCCATGAGGTGGCCAAAGTACTGGAGTTTCAGCTTTAGCATCATTCCTTCCAAAGAACACCCAGGGCTGATCTCCTTTAGAATGGACTGGTTGAATCTCCTTGCAGTCCAAGGGACTCTCAAGAGTCTTCTCCAACACCACACTTCAAAAGCATCAATTCTTCGGCACTCAGCCTTCTTTAGAGTCCAACTCTCACATCCATACATGATCACAGGAAAAACCATAGCCTTGACTAGGTGAACCTTTGTTGGCAAAGTAATGTCTCTGCTTTTGAATATGCTATCTAGGTTGGTCATAGCTTTCCTTCCAAGGAGCAAGTGTCTTTTAATTTCGTGGTTGCAGTCACCATATGCAGTGATTTTGGAGCCCAGAAAAATAAAGTCTGACATTGTTTCCACTGTTTCTCCATCTATTTGCCATGAAGTGATGGGACCAGATGCCATGATCTTAGTTTTCTGAATGTTGAGCTTTAAGCCAACTTTTTCACTCTCCACTTTCACCTTCATCAAGAGGCTTTTGAGTTCCTCTTCACTTTTTGCCATAAGGGTGGTATCATCTGCTTATCTGAGGTTATTGATATTTCTCCCGGTAATCTTGATTCCAGCTCATGTTTCTTCCAGTCCAGCATTTCTCATGAGTATACAGTATCCCTAAAAACATATTTTTAGATATCTTAAAGTTTATATTATACTGTATGCATTCTTCTTAGTCATTTTATTATAATTAACAATATGTTTTGGAGATTCAGTATTGATGTGTATAGTTATCATTTAATCACTTTCATTACTATAGTGTATATTTTATGACTTCACAGAAAAAATTATTCATTCAATTCATTTAGTGGATTTATTCATTCATTCAGTGGATTTAAGCATTAACTTGATTATTTTGACAATGCGCAATTGTACTATGGATGTTTTTTGTACATGTGAAAGATTTTTTATAGTTATTATTTCAGTTAGGCTTGGTTTCAGCCATGAGTGACAGAAATGCAAAATAGCAATGGGCTAAACTAGACCACCAAGGCCAAATTTGCCTGTTACTCCAAGTTGTTCTTGACTTCCTACTTTTGCATTCCAGTCCCCTATCATGAAAAGGACATCTTTTGGGGGCTTTAATTCTAGAAGGTCTTGTAGGTCTTCATAGAACTGTTCAACTTCAGCTTCTTCAGCTTTACTGATCAGGGCATAGACTTAGATTACTGTGATATTGAATGGTTTGCCTTGGAAACAAACAGAGATCATTCTGTCGTTTTTGAGACTGCATCCAAGTACTGCATTTGGGACTCTTTTGTTGACTATGAAGGCTACTCCATTTCTTCTAAGGGATTCTTGCCCACAGTAGTAGATATAATGGTCATCTGAGTTAAATTCACCCATTCCAATCCATTTTAGTTCACTGATTCCTAAAATGTCAATGTTCACTCTTGCCATCTCCGGTTTGATCACTTCCAATTTACCTTGATTCGTGGACCTAACATTCCAGGTTCCTATGCAGTATTGCTCTTTACAGCATTGGACCTTGCTTCCATCACCAGTCACATTCACAACTGGGTGGTGTTTTTGCTTTGGCTCCATCCCTTCATTCTTTCTGGAGTTATTTCTCCACTCATCCCCAGTAGCATATTGAGCACCTACCCACCTGGAGAGTTCATCTTTCAGTGTCCTATCTTCTTTCCTTTTCATACTGTTCATGGGGCTCTCAAGGTATGAATACTGAAGTGGTTTGCCATTCCCTTCTTCAGTGGACCACATTTTGTCAGAACTCTCCACCATGACCCTTTCTTCTTGGGTGGCCCTACAAGACATGGCTCATAGTTTCATTGAGTTAGACAAGGCTGTGGTCCATGTGATTAGATTGTTTAGTTTTCTGTGATTGTGGTTTTCAGTCTGTCTGTCCTCTGATGGAAAAGGATAAGAGGCTTATGAAAGCTTCTTATGGGATAGACTTGACTAAGTGGCCACAAGATTGGAAAAGGTCAGTTTTCATCCCAACCCCAAAGAAAGGCAATGCCAAAGAATGCTCAAAGTACCGCACAATTACACTCATCTCACACGCTAGTAAAGTAATGCTCAAAATTCTCCAAGCCAGGCTTCAGCAATATGTGAACCGTGAACTTCCTGATGTTCAAGCTGGTTTTTGAAAAGGCAGAGGAACCAGAGATCAAATTGCCAACATCTGCTGGATCATGGAAAAAGCAAAAGAGTTCCAGAAAAACATCTATTTCTGCTTTATTGACTATGCCAAAGCCTTTGACTGTGTAGATCACAATAAACTGTGGAAAATTCTGAAAGAGATGGGAATACCAGACCACCTGATCTGCCTCTTGAGAAATCTGTATGCAGGTCAGGAAGCAACAGTTAGAACTGGTCATGGAACAACAGACTGGTTCCAAATAGGAAAAGGAGTACGTCAAGGCTGTATATTGTCACCCTGTTTATTTAACTTATATGCAGAGTACATCATGAGAAATGCCAGACTCGAAGAAACACAAGTTGGAATCAAGATTGCTGGGAGAAATATCAATAACCTCAGATATGCAGATGACACCACCCTTATGGCAGAAAGTGAAGAGGAACTCAAAAGCCTCTTGATGAAAGTGAAAGTGGAGAGTGAAAAGGTTGGCTTAAAGCTCAACATTCAGAAAACGAAGATCATGGCATCTGGTCCCATCACTACATGGGAAATAGATGGAGAAACAGTGGAAACAGTGTCAGACTTTATTTTTCTGGGCTCCAAAATCACTGCATATGGTGACTACAGCCATGAAATTAAAAGACGCTTACTCCTTGGAAGGAAAGTTATGACCAACCTAGATAGCATATTCAAAAGCAGAGACATTACTTTGCCAACAAAGGTCCGTCTAGTCAAAGTTATGGTTTTTCCTGTGGTCATGTATGGATGTGAGAGTTGGACTGTGAATAAGGCTGAGCACCGTAGAATTGATGCTTTTGAACTGTGGTGTTGGAGAAGACTCTTGAGAGTCCCTTGGACTGCAAGGAGATCCAACCAGTCCATTCTGAAGGAGATCAGCCCTGGGATTTCTTTGGAAGGAATGATGCTAAAGCTGAAACTCCAGTATTTTGGCCACCTCATGCGAAGAGTTGACTCACTGGAGAAGACTCTGATGCTGGGAGGGATTGGGGGCAGGAGGAGAAGGGGATGACAGAGGATGAGATGGCTGGATGGCATCACTGACTCGATGGATGTGAGTCTGAGTGACCTCCGGGAGTTGGTGATGGACAGGGAGGCCTGGTGTGCTGCAGTTCATGGGGTCGCAAAGAGTTGGACACGACTGAGCGACTGATCTGATCTGATCTGATCTGAAGGAGGATACAGAGTCTTGTTCTGATGGGTGGGACCATGCTCGGTAAATCTTTAATCCAATTTTCTGGTGATGGGTGGAGCTGTGTTCCCTCCCTGCTATTTACCTGGGGCCAAACTATGGTGGACATGGAACAACAGACTGGTTCCAAATAAGAAAAGGAGTACATCAAGGCTGTATATTGTCACACTGGCTATTTGACTTATATGAAGAGTACATCATGAGAAACATTGGGCTGGAAGAAGCACAAGCTGGAATCAAGATTGCCAGGAGAAATATCAATCACCTCAGATATGCAGATGACACCACCCTTATGGCAGAAAGTGAAGAAGAACTAAAAAGCCTCTTGATGAAAGTGAAAGTGGAGAGTGAAAAGTTGGCTTAAAGCTCAACATTCAGAAAATGAAGATCATGGCATCTGGTGTCATCACTTCATGGGAAATAGATGGGAAACAGTGAACACAGTGTCAGACTTTATTTTTCTGGGCTCCAAAATCACTGCAGATGATTGCAGCCATGAAATTAAAAGACACTCCTTGGAAGGAAAGTTGTGACCAACCTAGATAGCATATTCAAAAGCAGAGACATTACTTTGCCAACAAAGGTCCGTCTAGTCAAAGTTATGGTTTTTCCTGTGGTCATGTATGGATGTGAGAGTTGGACTGTGAAGAAGGCTGAGCACCAAAGAATTGATGCTTTTGAAGTGTGGTGTTGGAGAAGACTCTTGAGAGTCCCTTGGACTGCAAGGAGATCCAACCAGTCCATTCTAAAGGAGATCAACCCTGGGATTTCTTTGGAAGGAATGATGCTAAAGCTGAAACTCCAGTACTTTGGCCACCTTATGGGAAGAGTTGACTCATTGGAAAAGACTCTGATGCTGGGAGGGATTGGTGGCAGGAGGAGAAGGGGACAACAGAGGATGAGATGGCTGTATGGCATCACTGACTCGATGGACGTGAGTCTGGGTGAACTCCGGGAGTTGGTGATGGACAGGGGGGCCTGGCGTGCTGCGATTCATGGGGTCACAAAGAGTTAGACACGACTGAGTGACTGAACTGACTGAACTGAACTGAAACTGTTATGGTAGATCTTTCCTGATGGCTCAGACAGTAAAGCATCTGCCTACACTGCCTACCATGTGGGAGACCTGGGTTCAATTCCTGGGTCAGGCAGGTCTCCTGGAGAAGGAAATGGCAACCCACTCCAGTATTCTTGCCTGAAATATCCCATGGATGGTGGCACCTGGTAGGCTACAGTCCATGGGGTCACAAAGAGTCGGACATGACTGATTGACTTCACTTTCACTAAACTATGGTGGAGGTAATGAAGATACTGGTAAACTTCCTTAAAGATCCCATGCATGTACTGCTACAGTCCATGCTCCCAACCCTGCAGCAGACCACCACCAACCCACACCTATGCCGGAGACTCCTGGACTCTCACAGGCAAGTCTCCTGTGAGGTCACTGTTCCTTTCTCCTGGGTCCTGGTGCACAAGGTTCTATTGTGCCCTCTAAGAGTCTATTTCCCAGTCCTATGTAAGTTCTGGCAGCTCTATGGTGGGGTTAATGGCGATCTCCTCCAAGAGGACTTATGCCATACCCACACCCAAAACCTCTGACCCTGTAGCAGACCACTGCCGACCCGTACATAAGATGCTCAAACACAGTTCTGTCTCAGTCTCTGTGGGGTCCCTGGGTCCTAGTGTATGCAAGGTTTGTTTGATCCCTCTAAGCGTCGCTGGTGGGAATGAGGTTTGACTCTAAATGCAAATTCGCCCCTCCTACCATCTTGCTTGGGCTTCTCCTGTGCGCTTGGATGTGGGGTATCAATTCACAGCTGCTCCAGGGAAGTGCAGGTGCCACTTCTGACCTTGGACGTGGGGTGTCTCCTCTCAGCAGTTCGCTGCTCCAGCGTCATGCAACTGCAGGAAGACTCGCTGTAGAGAAGACTCTATACATGGACATCACCAGATGGTCAACACTGAAATCAGATTGATTATATTCTTTCAGCCAAAGGTGGAGAACCTCTATACAGTCAGCGAAAAAAAAAAAAAAAAGACCAAGATCTGACTGGCTCAGATTATGAACCCCTTATTACCAATTTCAGACTTAAATTGAAGAAAGTAGGGAAAACCACTAGACCATTCAGGTATGACCTAAATCAAATCCCTAACGATTATACAGTGGAAGTGAGAAATAGATTTAAGGGACTAGATCTGATAGACAGAGTGCCTGATGAACTATGGATGGAGGTTCATGACATTGTAAAGGAGACAGGGTGCAAGACCATCCCCAAGAAAAAGAAATGCAAAAAAGCAAACTGTGGGAAATTCTGAAAGAAATGGTAATACCAGGCCACCTCACCTGCCTTTTGAGAAATCTGTATGCAGGTCAGGAAGCAACAGTTAGAACTGGACATGGAACAACAGACTGGTTCCAAATCAGGATTGGAGTACGTCAAGGCTGTATATTGTCACTGTGCTTATTTAACTTATATGCAGAGTGCATAATGAGAAACACTGGGCTGGATGAAGCACAAGCTGGAATCAAGATTACCGGGAGAAATATCAATAACCTCAGATATGCAGATGACACCACCCTTATGTCAGAAAGTGAAGAAGAAATAAAAAGCCTCTTGATGAAAGTGAAAGAGGAGAGTGAAAAGGTTGGCCTAAATTTCAACATTCAGAAAACAAAGATCATGGCATCTGGTCCCATCACTTCATGGGAAATAGATGGGGAAACAATGGAAACAGTGGCAGACTTCATTTTGGGAGGCTCCCAAAATCAGTGCTGATGATGTCTGCAGCCATGAAATAAAAAGACACTTACTCCTTGGAAGGAAAGTTATGACCAACCTAGACAGCACATTAAAAAGCAGAGACACTTCTTTGCGCACAAAAGTCCATCTAGTCAAAGCTATGGTTTTTCCAGTAATCATGTATGGATGTGAGAGTTGGACTATAAAGAAAGCTGAACACCGAAGAATTGATTCTTTCAAACAGTGGTATTGAAGAAGATTCTTGAGAGTCCATTGAATTGCAAGGAGATCCAACCAGTCCATCCTAAAGGAAATCAGTCCTGAATGTTCACTGGAAGGACTGATGTTGAAGCTGAAACTCCAATACTTTGGCCACCTGCTGCGAAGAACTGACTCGTTTGAAAAGACCCTGATTCTGGGAAAGATTGAAGGTGAGAGGAGAAGGGGACATCAGAGAATGAGATGGTTGGATGGTGTCACTGACTCAGTGGACATTAGTTTGAGTAAACTCCAGGAGTTGGTGATGGACAGGGAGGCCTGGTGTGCTGCAGTCTATGGGGTCTCAAAGAGTCGGACACGACTGAGTGACTGAACTGAACTGAACTGAAACTAGACCACCTAGCTCCTCTATTCACGGGATTCTCCAGACAAGAATACTGGAGTAGATTGCCATTTCCTCCTCCTCCGATCTTCCTGACTCAGGGATCGAACCCACATCTTTTGCATCTCCTGCATTGCAGGCAAATTCTTTACTGGGGAGCCACAGGGGAGGCAAATTAGATAGAAATGTGTTTCTTATATAAGTGAAGTCTTGGTGGATGTGGTACATGGCTTGTAAAACTGTTCCGTTCTCATAAGTCCCCAGAGACCCAGGTAACTTCTGGCTCATGGTGCTGACATTTCTAGAGCGTGGCTCTCATTCTCACAGTTCAAGGTGATGGCATTCTATAATTCAGCCAGTGAGATGAAGGAAGAATGAAAAGACAGGTACAAAGCATACACATATAACTTGTCTGTTAATAAGTTTCCTGAACACTGTCACAAATATTTCTACTTATATCCTTCTGGCCATGAATTATGTGGCCATGCCTAGCTTCAATGGAGAGTGAGACATGAAGTCTTTTTCCTTGGACAGAATATGATCCGTTAGAAATTCTGTTTCCATGGTAGAAGAAGAGAACAAATATTGGGAAAGAGCTAGAAGGCTTTACCATACATAGGTACATACCTACGAGTAAGATTGTTGGTTGACAAGCTGTGCGTGTGTTTATTTGTACAAGGCAATGCCAAATCATTCTCCCAAGTGTTTGAATCAGAGGGTGAAACCTGAGTATATTCATTCATTACATAAGTATTTATTGAACATTTACTATGCATCAACATTATTCTCGGGGAAGGCAATGGCACCCCACCCCAGTACTTTTGCCTGGAAAATCCCATGGACGGAGGAGCCTGGTGGGCTCCAGTCCATGGGGTCACTGCGAGTCGGGCACGCCTGAGCGGCTTCACTTTCACTTTTCGCTTTCATGCATTGGAGAAGGAAATGGCAACCCACTCCAGTGTTCTTGCCTGGAGAATCCCAGGGACAGGAGAGCCTGGTGAGCTTCTGTCTATGGGGTCGCACAGAGTCGGACACGACTGAAGCGACTTAGCAGCAGCAGCAGCAGCAACATTATTCTTAGACCTGGGCTCTAACAGTGGGCTTACATTCCATGGGGACAATCAATAAACAGGTAAATAAATAAGCATTATAATTTGGCTAGTAAAGTGAGTAGCAGTGAAGTAGATTAGCAGATAGAGATTTGGGGAGTACTAGGTTTTGGAGAGTGGGTCTTGGAAATGGGTCTCCAAGAGCCTAGAAAAATAGAGCTGAAAGAGTGCAAGTAGACTAAATTCAGATCCTTCTGTGTCTGTCCTTGGCGCCTAAGAGCAAACTTGCCTTTCATAACAAGTGGCCTATTTGTTTAGCACATCAAAACAATTGAGCATGATGTTACTGATGATAATGTATTCAAATAATAATTATTCTGGTGAGGATCTCTTACCTGGAATACAATAGAGCTATCAAGTTCAGAGTCCAGCCCTTTCATTTTCCATTTATTCATCAAGTACATCACATGTGCAAAGCATGATAAGGACCAAAGGGACATGAAAAATACACAGAACAAGAATGCAGATGCTAGCTTTCAGGCACAAAAAAACAAAGCAATTACACTTCCATTAAAGTGGGTGCAGGAGGTTAGGTAACCTGCCTGGAAATGTGCAGGCCTGAGGTGCACACACCAGGAATCTAGTCCCAGGTGCAGGTGCTTAAATTCAATTTTCCCAAAAGATGCTTAGAGGCTTTTTCAAATCAGCAGCCAAGCCAAACGTTTTTTCTTTCCTACTGTAGTTATAATTCTACTACAGCTAATCCAGCTCCCACTGCCTAGGAACATTATATAAGAATCAACACAATTTGAATATTATATAGACACATTTTCTCTCTCTTTTTTAAAATCAAATGTGTGTGAACTATGTGGTATTATAAAAACACATGACATAGCATAGAAAATTCAATTTTCTATGAAAATTCTATTTATGCACTCACAGCATATTTCACACTTGACTATTCCGTCCTGAATTGTAAAACATTTCTTGATATAACTCAACATCTCCAGCCACCTTTCCCTCTCATGTGATTTGATCACTGATTGCTGACTAAACATTTTCCTAAAGGCTTAAGGAAGAGCATGTTGCCCATCTATCCAAACCTGGCTTGAACTCATAGCCTCAACTGCCTGTTTATAGCTTCAGACAGCTGAATTAACCAATCTTGAACAGCAAGGAACCCAAAGCAAAAAAAGCAGCCACCATTCAATAAATAGACACCAAAAGGGAATGTAAAAAGTATTCTTTTTGTGAACACTGTTGTCCTAAAACAAAGGGACCACTAGACATTGCTTTAGCAAAGATGGGTTGACTTAGGACCAGCAGAGAAATACAGTTCAGAATCTGCAACCAGGGTAGCCACATACAAGCCCCTGAGGCAAAGGAAGGAGAACATTCTCATAGAAGGGAAAAGGAAATTGGGAGGGTGATAGTAAACAAGGAGACCATTGCTTTTCATTGGCTGAGTTGTTTCCAGGAAAGAAAAGGGTCTTTGATCTTCTTGTTGGGCTCTGCTATCATTCCAGGGCCTGAGACCTTCACCTCTCATTTCCCAGCTCTATTTAATTAAGGTTTCCACTTATTTTATTTTATTTTTCTTTTACATTTACCCCTTTTGATCAAGATCTTTCTCTGAAAGAATCACTGATCAAGAGTTAGGCTTTCTAGTTTGAGAGGTTTTTGTCCCTAGTGGCAGAAGGGACATTTTCTTGGTGTGATGTCTCACTTTGGAGGAAAAGTTCACAGATGAGAAACCTATTGAGTTCACATTTGTGTAAGAAAAGGAGTAGGAGGGAAAACTTTTATCTTTTTACTTCAAAATATTATTTAATATTATACAAGTCAGATCAGATCAGATCAGATCAGTCGCTCAGTCGTGTCCGACTCTCTGCGACCCCATGAACTGCAGCACGCCAGGCCTCCCTGTCCATCACCAGCTCCCGGAGGTCACCCAGACTCACACCCATCGAGTCAGTGATGCCATCCAGCCATCTCATCCTCTGTCGTCCCCTTCTCCTCCTGCCCTCAATCCCTCCCAGCATCAGAGGATAACTCAAAACCAAGCAAATATTAAGAACAGAAAATTTCTAATAATTTTTTTTCATGATGAACATTCTTTCTTTTTAATTATTTTAATCAGTGAAGTATAATTGCTTTACAATGTTGTGTTAGCTTTTGCTATACAACAAAGTGAATTAGGTCTATGTATACATATATCCCCTCCCTCTTGATATAATGCTCCAGAATCTTAGTAATAGATAAAGGAGCAAGTAAGAGTATTGCATCCAATAATTGCTGAATATAGGGGCCATTTTAAATTATATTTCCACTGGAAGTAAGGAATCCACATTGCTTCCACAACATTCCAACATCATGAGCTACTTCAAAAACATATCTACCATGAGTAAAATATTGGCAGTTTTGTCCTTGGCTAAAGTATACAATTCCCATCTCTTTCAGAATTTTCCACAATTTATTGTGATCCACACAGTCAAAGGCTTAGGCATAGTCAATAAAGCAGAAATAGATGTTTTTCTGGAGCTCTCTTGCTCTTTTCCACGATCCAGGAGATGTTGGCAATTTGATCTCTGGTTCCTCTGCCTTTTTGAAAACCAGCTTGAACGTCAGGAAGTTCACGGTTCACATATTGCTGAAGCCTGGCTTGGAGAATTTTGAGCATTACTTTACTAGCGTGTGAGATGAGTGCAATTGTGTGGTAGTTTGAGCATTCTTTGGCATTGCCTTTCTTTGGGATTGGAATGAAAACTGATCTTTTCCAGTCCTGTGGCCACGGCTGAGTTTTCCAAATTTGCTGGCATGTGGAAGTATAAAATTATGTAAAAGCATACAGTTCAGCCTGCTGAACTGAAGTCAGTCAGTCAGTCAGTTCAGTTGCTCAGTCATGTCCGACTCTTTGCAACCCCATGAACTGCAGCATGCCAGGCCTCCCTGTCCATCACCAACTCCCGGAGGTCACTCAGACTCACGTCCATCGAGTCAGTGATGCCATCCAGCCATCTCATCCTCTGTCGTCCCCTTCTCCTCCTGCTCCCAATCCTTCCCAGCATCAGAGTCTTTTCCAATGAGTCAACTCTTCTCATGAGGTGGCCAAAGTATTAGAGTTTCAGCTTTAGCATCATTCTTTCCAAAGAAATCCCAGGGCTAATCTCCTTTAGAATGGACTGGTTGGACCTCCTTGCAGTCCAAGGGACTCTCAGGAGTCTTCTCCAACACCACAATTCAAAAGCATCAATTCTTCTGCACTCAGCCTTCTTCACAGTCCAGCTCTCACATCCATACATGACCACAGGAAAGACCATAGCATTGACTAGATGGACCTTTGTTGGCAAAGTAATGTCTCTGCTTTTGAATATGCTATCTAGGTTGGTCATAACTTTCCTTCCAAGGAGTAAGCGTCTTTTAATTTTATGGCTGCAGTCACCATCTGCAGTGATTTTGGAGCCCAAAAAAATAAAGTCTCTCACTGTTTCCACTGTTTCCCATCTATTTCCCATGAAGTGATGGGAATGTTAAGATTTAAGCCAACTTTTTCACTCTCCACTTTTACTTTCATCAAGAGGCTTTTTAGTTCCTCTTCACTTTCTGCCATAAGGGTGGTGTCATCTGCATATCTGAGGTTATTGATATTTTCCCCGGCAATCTTAATTCCAGCTTGTGTTTCTTCCAGTCCAGCGTTTCTCATGATGTACTCTGCATAGAAGTTAAATTAGCAGGGTGACAATATACAGCCTTGACATACTCCTTTTCCTATTTGGAACCAATCTGTTGTTCCATGTCCAGTTCTAACTGTTGCTTCCTGACCTGCATACAGATTTCTCAAGAGGCAGGTCACATGGTCTGGCATTTCCCATCTCCACAGTTTATTGGGATCCACACAGTCAAAGGCTTTGGCATAGTCAATAAAGCAGAAATGAAGTAGTCTTAGGTAAAGATGTTGCCACAATAACACTGAAAGGAGTTGCAATAGCAAACTCAGCACAATATTTGCCATTAGCATCTTTTAAATAAGAACCATCAATGAACCATAAGAACTCATTGTTACATGGAGGAATTTCTTATAGATCATCACAAGGAGTCAGAGGTGATCCATCAGCATTAAGCAGTCATGAAGGACTTCATCAGTGGTAGAAGGAAGAATAGCAGGGTTTATCTTACTATAATATGAAGAGTTATGTGCAGAGCAGTTAACAAAAGGACTTCATAGCAGGTGAGGCAGCTGACTCAGAAATGTTGAGTGTGATGATAATTCGGGAAAGCTTCTATTGCATGAGGGACAGAAATGGTTAAAGGGGATTCTATGGTTTTTCCAGTGGTCATGTATGGATGTGAGAGTTGGACTGTGAAGAAAGCTCAGTGCTGAAGAATTGATGGTTTTGAACTGTGATGTTGGAGAAGACTCTTGAGAGTCCCTTGGACTGCAAGGAGGTCCAACCAGTCCATTCCGAAGGAGATTAGTCCTGGGTGTTCATTGGAAGGACTGATACTAAAGCTGAAACTCCAATACAGTGGCACCCCACTACAGTACTCTTGCCTGGAAAATCCCATGGAAGGAAGAGCCTGGAAGGCTGTAGTCCATGGGGTCGCTAGGAGTCGGACATGACTGAGTGACTTCACTTTCACTTTCATGCATTGGAGAAGGAAATGGCAACCCACTCCAGTGTTCTTGCCTGGAGAATCCCAGGGATGGGGGAGCCTGGTGGGCTGCCATCTACGGGGTCGCACAGAGTCAGACACGACTGAAGTGACTTAGCAGCAGCAGCAGATGGTTTTTCTTCCCAAGAGAAGGCAAGAAGGTATTGACCTATTTCATCAATTGAAACTAAAGGATTCCCTGCATGAATCAGTTACAGTAAAAAATTTGCTTCCAGTGGAAATGGATGTTAGTAATATATAAGGGTTTGAAACAGGGTGTTGAGGGATGACAATGTGTTTATTGCTCAGGGGTCCTGGACAAACCTCCACTCTCAGCCTTTATGTTTTATCACCAGTAAAATGGGAGTGTTACAGGGGCTAGTAAAGGAAATAATGAGACCTTGAGCCTTGTAATTTTCTCTTGTAGGCTTTATGCCTTGAAGGGTTTCTTTACTTATAGGAGCCTGGTGAGCTTCCGTCTATGGGGTCGCACAGAGTCGGACACGACTTAAGTGACTTAGCAGCAGCAGCAGGTATTCATTAATTCTGGGAAGAGATTTTGAGAGATCTGTTTGAATTTTAATGGGAGGTGCACTGTGAGTTTTGCCCATCTCATTGGAGATTTTGCCTATAAGGAAGATGGTAGCTGATTCAATAGGGGCAGATGATCAGTGCCTCCAGAATCATCTTTTATACTGTCATAGAACAAATAAAAGATGTCAGTGCGTCATTTAATTCACCTGGTTGGTTACTCTGATGACTACTGTAATGTTCAAGAATTATTGCCCCCTCTTGGGCAAAGAAGCTCTGACACAATACTTCACTAACAACTGGGTAAGAGTAGAGGAACTAGAGTGAAACAAGTGTGTATCTTTTCTTAAAGATGTATTTATTTTTACTTTTTGTCTGTGGTGAGTCTTCATTGCTGCACATGGGCTTTCTCTAGTTGCGGAGAGTAAGAGCTACACTCTACTTGCAGTTGTGGACTTCTCATTAAGGTGGCTTCTTTTGTTGCAGAGCACAGGCTCTGGGCACATGGGCTTCAGTAGTAGCAGCATGCGGGCTTAGTAGTTGTGGTTCATGGGCTCTAGAGCTTTGGCTCATTAGTTGTGCTGCACAGGCTTAGTTGCTCTGTAGCATGTAGGATCTTCCCAAACCAGAGGTAAAACTGATGTCTCTTGCATTGCAAGGCAATTCTTAACCACTGGACCACCAGGGAAGCCCCAAGAGTACGTATCTTTAAAAGGACCTAAACAAAATGAAATATGTTCAGAGACAGGAACCTCTTATGGTTCATTGGAGATCCCCATTATTTAAGTTGTTTTCTTACTCCAAGGCAAGAGCTGGCTGCTTTACAGTAGTAGGGTTGAGCACCAAGGGTGTGGCTTCAGTACTAATTAGGATTGGAATAGATTCATACCCAATCTGGAGAAATGTTTCTCCAAGCTGATTAAGGGGGAGGGTTGGGAAGAGCCCCTGAAGTTTCTTGGAGCTTCATCATCAAGAATTGGGAGGACACTGTGAAGACTGGTCTAACAGGGCATTCAAATCTCACAAAACTAATATTATAATGCACAGTGTGGGATGAAGTAAATGCTATGCAACCTGGCGGTGTATTCTCTTCTTCTGGAGCTCCATAATGATGCTACTGAAAGCCCCAATTTGGTAGTTTTGGAAGGTGGCTGGGGCCATCCATTACATTGAACCAGACAAGGCTCTTCTCCATTCCCCATCCCACAGTCCATTTTGGAAGCAATCTTGACACACAGTTTTATTACAAAATGTTATCATCCTAGAATAATCTAAGACATCTTCAGGAAACAGATTAAGACATTTGGCAAGCTGGTTGTATATTGTCACCTTATTTATTTAACTTATATGCAGAGTACATCATGAGAAACGCTGGACTGGAAGAAACACAAGTTGGAATCAAGATTGCCGGGAGAAATATCAATCACCTCAGATATGCAGATGACACCACCCTTATGGCAGAAAGTGAAGAGGAACTAAAAAGCCTCTTGATAAAAGTGGAAGTGGAGAGTGAAAAAGTTGGCTTAAAGCTCAACATCCAGAAAATGAAGATCATGGCATCCGGTCCCATCACTTCATGGGAAATAGATGGGGAAACAGTGGAAACAGTGTCAGACTTTTTTTTTCTGGGCTCCAAAATCACTGCAGATGGTGACTGCAGCCATGAAATTAAAAGACATTTACTCCTTGGAAGGAAAGTTATGACCAACCTTTGCCAACAAAGGTCCCTCTAGTCAAGGCTATGGTTTTTCCTGTGGTCATGTATGGATGTGAGAGTTGGACTGTCAAGAAAGCTGAGCACCGTAGAATTGATGCTTTTGAACTGTGGTGTTGGAGAAGACTCTTGAGAGTCCCTTGGACTGCAAGGAGATGCAACCAGTCCATTCTGAAGGAGATCAGCCCTGGGATTTCTTTGGAAGGAATGACGCTAAAGCTGAAACTCCAGTACTTTGGCCACCTCATGAGAAGAGTTGACTCATTGGAAAAGACTCTGAAGCTGGGAGGGATTGGGGGCAGGAGGAGAAGGGGACGACAGAGGATGAGATGGCTGGATGGCATCACTGACTCGATAGACATGAGTCTGGGTGACCTCCGGGAGTTGGTGATGGACAGGGAGGCCTGGCGTGCTGCAGTTCATGGGGTTGCAAGGAGTTGGACGCGACTGAGTGACTAATCTGAACTTCCCTAAACTGCCAAATTTCTGATCTGTGTAGTGCCCTTGATTTCACCTATAAGACACAGGCCTGGAGTTGAATCCCTAGTATTCAGCCAGCAAACCATCATGCTGTCAGGCAACACATTCTCAACTGAGTGTCTTATTAGAACCCGCAGGTCCAGACTATCTGTGGACTTCAGTGAAAGGAAATAGAGACTTTCTTAGCCAGTTATCATCTTCTGCCTGCTGCATTTGTCCTTCATCCATCTCTATCCAGAATATCCTTCTCCACCCCACAAAAAGGGAGGATCATGTCCTAACTCTTCCAAAGGCCTTTGTTAAGGCCTACAGATCTTAATTTCCTGCCCAACTCACCCCCATAAAACTCCAGTATGGATATACCCAACAGTTGATGTATCCTATAAAATCAGGCTTTTAACAATTACACATTAACTTGAAGTAGCATACTTTGGTTTTGTTTAAAGCCCTATTGCAGCTGCAGGAATATAGAAGAATAATCTAGTAATTCCTATTGGGGGACTGAGAAAGGTCTCGAGAGAAGGGGGGCAGTTGAACCATATCCAGTCTTCTTAGCCAAAAAGGGACGTCAAGGCATCCAGGTTGATGGAATAAAGCATGAGTAAGAGAATCATGTTCAGGAAACACTGAGAAATTTGGTGACAGCACAGGTTGTATGAAATTGATGGGGAAAAAAACTGGAAGAATAGGCTAGAGCTTGGTCATGGAGATCTAACTGCCAGGTTAAGAATTTGGATTTGATTCAGTAAACAAATGGAAGCCATCAAAAACTCTTGTGGAAAGAGCTTCACCTGTTCTTTAGAAAGTCAAAGACACAAACGTGGAGGACACTTAGAGGTTACTGCAGCACTCCAGGTGAAAGATAATAATGCGAGTTTATCATGAAATGGTTGGATAACATCACTGACTCAATGAACATGAGTTTGAGCAGACTCTGGAAGATGGTGAAGGATAGGGAAGCCTGGTGTGCTGCAGTCCATGCCGTCGCAAAGAGATGGACATGACTGGGTGACTGAAAAACAACAAAGCATAGAAAGTAATAGATCTAAGTGGAGGGGACCAGATTAGCAAGTCACTGGGGAAGCTGAGTTGGCTGCTGTTTCCCTAATTACTAAATGGGGATGGATTGTTTAACCTAAAGGATAATTTAACCTAAACTAGAAAAGTCATGAGTCTGCTCACATATTTATCCAAAGGCAGGGAAAGAACTAGGACTAGTGAATACATGTAGACTGACATTCGGAGACATAAATAAAATTGATTTGTAGTTAAATTCCCTGAGTCATGCACTGTCAGCATACCGGTTACTTTAGGGTCTTATACATTCGTCAGGAAACAAAGTGTTATCCTGAAGGCAGCTGAGTTTCCTTAGTAAATGGGAACAGCTTCATTTATTCAGCCATCAAATATTTATTGATCACTTACTATTGCTAAGTGCTCTGTACATAACAAACAAGACACAGCCCTTGCCCTTGAGTTGTTTATTGACTGAGGTGATGCCTTACATAAATGAGGCAATTCCAATGTATGGAAGGGGTAGCAGTTAAGATAGAGGCAAGTACAGGGCACACCCAGAACACCAAGGAGGCAGCTAACTCTAGCCTGAAGGAATAAAGAAGCATCAGTCAGAAAAGCAGGGGTTCAGTAAGGGAAAGGATACTTCTGTTAAGGAGAATAATCTGAATAAAAGCCCCAAGGTGAGAGAGGGCTTACTGGATGTGAAGGAAAGAAGTTACTTGGGTGGTGCAAGGTAAGAAGAGAGGGCACAAGCCTATGTCCAGACTGGCAGCCTCCCAAACTGTCCCAGGTCCTTGGGACTATATCCCAGGGCTCTGGGAGTCACTGAAACTTTTAAGCCACCCAATGACAGCCTTGTGCTTTAGAGAGCTCACTCTGGCTGCTGGGAGGAGCATGGATCAGAGAGGAGTGAGGCTGCATCTTGGATTCCTGCCATTCATCACGTGGCTGTCCCTGCCCAGTGCCCACTTCCACCTGTAGAAATCCACCCCATCCATCAGGACTCAGCTCCTGGGACACCATCTCTGTGCCTGCCAGTCAGTCATAGTTAATTGCTCCTTCTTCAGCATTTCCATCATCCAGTTGCATATGCTTCTGTGTCCCTTAACAAGCCCAGCTCCATAATACCTCCTGGGATATTGAAATCCTGAGAATTCCCTTTGTAAATTATAAAGTATTGTACAAAGGTTTGCAGTGTGATGACAGTAGCAGCAAGGTTGTTTGTCTTCCCAGCTAGACTGAAAGACCTCTGAGAACAGTGATTGTGCACTAAATCTCCCAAGTCCAAATGTCTCAGCTGGAGCAAGTCCTTATTTCAGAGTCTTTCATGCTGAAGAGGCACTGAGATATATTAGACATCACTTTGATGCCAGACACACCTGAGTTTGAATCCCAGCTCCTGACTGGAGGTGTAGACTTAAGTGCATTTTACCTCTCTGAGCTTCAATTTCTGTGTTTGTAAGTAGAAGGAAAAATGCCTAGCCCATGAGGTTGTTGTGAGGATCAAGAGTCCATATAGAAAGTGCAAGGTGTGGTAGCTGCCACTGCACATTAGTGGCTATTCTTATGTTTTCTCCCTTTGTGTACATATCCTGGAGAAACCAAGTCCCGGTTTAGGAAGTGACACTCTGAAGAAACTAACAGATGAGCAAGAAAAGCTACAATAAGGGGAGATGAATTGGGAATTTTGGACTAACATATACACACTGCTATTCCCGGTGGTTCAGTCAATAAAGAATCTGCCAGCAATGCCGGAGACCTGGGTTCAATTCCTGGGTTGAGAGGTTCCCCTGGAGAAAGAAACGGCAACCCACTCCACTATTCTTGCCTGGGAAATCCCATGGACAGAGGAGCCTGGTGGGTGACACCCAATGGGGTCGCAAAGAGTTCGACACGACTTCGGGAGTTGGTGATGGACAGGGAGGCCTGGCGTGCTGCGATTCATGAGGTCGCGAAGAGTCAGACAGGACTGAGCGACTGAACTGAACTGACTGAACTGAGGGACATTCATGTGTATAAACGGGTAAGCAACAGGATCTACTGTACAGCACAGGGAACTATATTCAGTGTCTTGTAATAACTTATAATGTAAAAGAATCTGAAAAAGAATATATATATAGAGAGAAATAGAGAGAGAGAGAGAGAGGATATATACCTATAACTGAATCACTTTGTTCTATACCTGAAGCTAACACAACATTGTAAATTAACTATACTTCTATTTTTTTTTAAGTTATTGAAACAAAAAAACTAAAATGAAAAATTATTTTTCTTGGATAAAAATCTAATAAACATGTTCCAGAAAGACAATTCCTCATAGTAACAGTATATTCAAATACAATTTTCTGTGATAACAGAAATGTTCTAAATCTGTACTGGCCAAAATATAGCCACTAGCCACATGTGGTGCCTAAGCACTTGGAATGTGAAGAGTATGGATTTTTAACTTTCTTTAATTCAGTTTAAATAATGGCCCTGACTTGTGGGTACCATGTTGAACAGTGCAGATGGATGCTATGCCCTCTAAGCCTGTGTAATGGAGAGGAGCTTGGGTAGGATGTACAGGGACAGGAAGGTGGACAGGGAGATTGATTTTTAAAGCTGTCCAGGAGAGTGAGTCTCCATACAGCTGTTGTGAGAAGTTTAAGAAGGAAGAGCCAAGTGGCCAGGCAGCAAGATAATAGGGGATAAAGAGGGCAGATGCATACCCCAGCATAATAATGGAGATGATCACTACTGTGTGCAAGGAAGGGAAAGTCATTCCTAACCTGGTCTTCCCTGGTAGCTCAGCTGGTAAAGAATCTGCATGCAATGCAGGAGACCCCAGTTCAATTCCTGGGTCAGGAAGATCCCCTGGAGATGGAAGAGGCTACCCACTCCAGTATTGTTAGGCTTCCCTGGTGGCTCAGACAGTAAAAATCACCTGCAATGCAGGAGACCTGGGTTCAATCCCTAGGCTGGGATGATCCCCTGGATGAGGGCATGGCAACCCACTCCAGTATTCTTACCTGGAGAATCCCCAAGGACTGAGGAGCCTGGCGGGTTACAGTCCATGGGGTCACAAAGAGTTGGAAATGACTGAGTGATTAAGCACAGAGACTGAGCTAAATGCAGGCCCTGTCTAGGTTATCTAGTATAACATCCTTATGGTGTCCTAGCAAATGAATTACATCAGCAGGATGGATGGTTTGATATGTAAGAGTTTTATGATCCTGCTTTATGGCCTTTGGCTGAACTTTAGATTTTCCCCCAAACACAGTGTAGTTCTGGGGAGCAGTGAGCAACTGTCAGATTGTAGAGGAAAGATGAAGTGCTAGAGTAGCATCCTGAACTCCAGAGGAGGAAACCCCTGCTCTGGGTTATATCCTTATGTAAATTTCACTAGCGAGCAAGAGGGGAAAAGGGGCCAGAAAACCTGCTTCACTCTCCCATTCCTTCACATGCCTGCAGCTGGACCAATGCCTGTGACATCCCAGGTCACCATGGAGACAGTCCCAAGGCAGTTCACTTTCCTTCTTTCCTCTTTGTGGGTGCATCAAATAAACCAGAGGGGAAAGGAGGCTGACCCCACTGCCATCTGATCATGTAGATGAGGTGGCAGCAAGCCCAAGATTGAGAGGGAAGGGGAGAAAGAGAGGGACAGCACAGGGACCCTGCGTAGCAGGGATTTCAGCTTGGTGGGATCTGAAATATCTAAAAATTCCAGGGTTCTAAAAAGGAGTGGATGTGTGTATATGTTTAACTGATTCACTTTACTATACAGCAGAAACTAACACCATTGTAAATCAACTGTATGCCAACAAAAATTAATTAAAATAAAAATAAACTTTAAAAAATTAAAACTTTTAGGGAATCAAGAGAACATAATTCTATGAAATATCAAGTATTCTTCCTTGGTGATATAACCAAATATTCAGCATGCACATAAAAGTTTAGCTCAATTCAACAAATGTTTATTGAACATCAGTTGAACCAGGCCCCAAGGGGATGCATCCAAATTAGGCAAAATCTCAGCCTTCCAGGAAGGAACCAGGAGGAGTGTGACAGGTGTTAGAGAAAAGCAAACAAAATGCACCAGGAGCAAAGAGGGAGGGAGCCAGATAGGTATTCAGGGAAGTATGCAGAGGAGAAAGATGCCAGAGTTGTTCCTAGAAGGCCAAGAAGAATTCTAATTAGCTTTAAAAAAATAAAAACATTCTTTATAAGAGACATAAAATGAATAAAGGCCCAGAGTCATGGAGTTGCCATGGGTGACAAGGAAAAGAGTAATGTAGGGTGACTATACTATAGGCTAAGACAGAATATGAGAGGAAAAGACAATGGTGGGGTGGGGGATGGAGCAGGAAGTGCTATTATGCAAAATTCAGAAGGCACTTTGGATGCTGTGCCAAGTTTTTCAGACATTGGCAAAGGCAGTTAATGAAGATTTTTGTGCAAATAAGTGACATGTTCATGAATGTTTTCTTTTAACAACCTCTATTGAGGAAAAATATTCATAAAGGTGAAGAAAACCTAAATCCTTCTGTTGGATTCTCATGGTTTAAGTGGCAAGATGAAGGCCTTTGGAAGGGGCAGCGATGAGGTGGAAATGGAATGTTAAGTGACTGTAGCAAGGGAGTGAATTGGGAGGCAGCTGAAGATGAAGGCCTCAACCAGGGGAGTAGTGATGGAATTAGAAGGAAAACATGGTTTACCCAGCTGGCCCAGTCATGGAGACTCAGTGGTCCATCAACTGATGGATAGAGGAAGGGAATGAGACGAGTGGTTATATAAGGAAACAGGAGAATTTCTCAGTCTGTTTGGAGAGAAATGAAAGGATCAACTCTATTCCCTCTCCCATTTATCCAGTGAAGTGAATTGAAAAAAATTATAAATTGAACCATGAGTAAGTCATCCACATATACCCAATATTCATAACCATCTCCAGGGAAGACCACCAGTCATTACACTATGATGTCCCAATAGCTCTGCATCTAAATGGATGTGTGCATGCATGCATACACATGCATAAATGTGTAACATGCAATGTGCTACACAAATATACCCAAGTTGCCACTTGTTTTCTCCTACTAACCACTCAAATTGCTATTAGCTAGGGGAAGTCATTCTGTATTTCCTTTGTGTCTACATAAGGTGATGTGTTGAGAAAAAAAGGACCAGCTCAGGATTACGAACAGTATGATATGTCATTCATCCAAGGGAAGCCTTAAGTTTGCCAAATTTACCCACTGAAGGTTGACAAAAAGAGAGCACAAGCAAACCAAGACAACATTAAAAATAGAGAAAACAATTTTTTTTCAACTTAGTATTCCATGGTTCCAAAAAAATATCTGGATACTATCAAGGAAGTAAAAAGATGGCCCAAAGAAAGGGAGAAAATATTTGCAAACCATGTAACTAATAAGAATCTAGTATCAGGAATATATAAAGGACTCTCATAACTTAGTGATATAATGACAGTCCAGTTTTTAAAATGCACAAAGAATTTTATAGGCATTTCTCCAAAGGAGATACATAAATGGACAATCAGATCAGATCAGTCCCTCAGTCCTGTCCGACTCTTTGCGAGCCCCTGAATCGCAGCATGCCAGGCCTCCCTGTCCATCACCAACTCCCGGAGGTCACTCAGACTCACATCCATCGAGTCAGTGATGCCATCCAGCCATCTCATCCTCTGTTGTCCCCTTCTCCTCCTGCCCTCAATCCCTCCCAGCATCAGAGTCTTTTCCAATGAGTCAACTCTTCACATGAGGTGGCCAAAATACTGGAGTTTCAGCTTTAGCATCATTCCTTCCAAAGAAATCCCAGGGCTGATCTCCTTCAGAATGGACTGGTTGGATCTCCTTGCAGTCCAAGGGACTCTCAAGAGTCTTCTCCAACACCACAGTTCAAAAGCATCAATTCTTCGGCGCTCAGTCTTCTTCACAGTCCAGCTCTCACATCCATACATGACCACTGGAAAAACCATAGCCTTGACTAGACAGACCTTTGTTGGCAAAGTGATGTCTCTGCTTTTGAATATGCTATCTAGGTTGGTCATAACTTTCCTTCCAAGGAGTAAGCGTCTTTTAATTTCATGGCTGCAGTCACCATTGGCAGTGATTTTGGAGCCCATAAAAATAAAGTCTGACACTGTTTCCACTGTTTCCCCATATATTTCCCATGTAGTGATAGGACCAGATGCCATGATCTTCGTTTTCTAAATTTTGAGCTTTAAGCCAACCTTTTCACTCTCCACTTTCACTTTCATCAAGAGGCTTTTGAGTTTCTCTTCACTTTTTGCCATAAGGGTGATGTCATCTGCATATCTGAGGTTATTGATATTTCTCCCAGCAATCTTGATTCCAACTTCTGTTTCTTCCAGTCCAGCGTTTCTCATGATGTACTCTACATACAAGTCAAATAAACAGGGTGACAGTATACAGCCTTGATGTACTCCTTTTCCTATTTGGAACCAGTCTGTTGTTCCATGACCAGTTCTAACTGTTGCTTCCTGACCTGCATACAAATTTCTCAAGAGGCAGATCAGGTGGTCTGGTATTCCCATTTCTTTCAGAATTTTCCACAGTTTATTGTGATATACACAGCCTATTGTCCATTTGAACATCAGGAAGCCAGACTTCAGCAATATGTGAACCATGAACTTCCTGATGTTCAAGCTGGTTTTAGAAAAGGCAGAGGAACCAGAGATCAAATTGCCAACATCCGCTGGGTCATGGAAAAAGCAAGAGAGTTCCAGAAAAACATCTATTTCTGCTTTATTGACTATGCCAAAGCCTTTGACTGTGTGAATCACAATAAACTATGGAAAATTCTGAAAGAGATGGGAATACCAGACCACCTGATCTGCCTCTTAAGAAATCTGTATGCAGGTCAGGAAGCAACAGTTAGAACTGGTCATGGAACAACAGACTGGTTCCAAATAGGAAAAGGAGTACGTCAAGGCTGCATATTGTCACCATGTTTATTTAACTTATATGCAGAGTACATCATGAGAAATGCTGGACTGGAAGAAACAGAAGTTGGAATCAAGATTGCTGGGAGAAATATCAATAACCTCAGATATGCAGATGACACCACTCTTATGGCAGAAAGTGAAGAGGGGCTAAAAAGCCTCTTGATGAAAGTGAAAGTGGAGAGTGAAAAGGTTGGCTTAAAGCTCAACATTCAGAAAACGAAGATCATGGCATCTGGTCCCATCACTGCATGGGAAATAGATGGGAGGGAAACAGTGTCAGACTTTGCTTTTCTGGGCTCCAAAATCACTGCAGATGGTGACTGCAGCCATGAAATTAAAAGATGCTTACTCCTTGGAAGGAAAGTTATGACCAACCTAGATAGCATATTCAAAAGCAGAGACATTACTTTACCAACAAAGGTTCGCCTAGTCAAGGCTATGGTCTTTCCTGTGGTCATGTATGGATGTGAGAGCTGGACTGTGAGGAAGGCTGAACACCGAAGAATTGATGCTTTTGAACTGTGGTGTTGGAGAAGACTCTTGAGAGTCCCTTGGACTGCAAGGAGATGCAACCAGTCCATTCTGAAGGAGATCAATCCTGAAATTTCTTTAGAAGGAATGATGCTAAAGCTGAAACTCCAGTATTTTGGCCACCTCATGGGAAGAGTTGACTCATTGGAGAAGACTCTGATGCTGGGACGGATTGAGGGCAGGAGGAGAAGGGGACGACAGAGGATGAGATGGCTGAATGGCATCACTGACTCGATGGATGCGAGTCTGAGTGACCTCCGGGAGCTGGTGATGGACAGGGAGGCCTGGCGTGCTGCGGTTCATGGGGTCGCAAAGAGTCGGACACGACTGAGCGACTGATCTGATCTGACACAGTCAAAGGCTTTGGCATAGTCAATAAAGCACAAATAGATGTTTTTCTGGAACTCTCTTGCTTTTTCCATGACCCAGCGGATGTTGGCAATTTAATCTCTGGTTCCTCTGCCTTTTCTAAAACCAGCTTGAACATCCGGAAGTTCATGGTTCACATATTGCTGAAGTCTGGCTTCCTGATGTTCAAATGGACAATAGGCATACAAAAAGTGTCATTAGTCATGAGGTAGATGCTCATCAAAATCACAATGGAATACCATTTCATACTCATTAAAACAGCTATAATCCAAAACATGGAAAATAATGAGTGTTAGTAAGCATGTAAATAAGTCAGAACCCTTATATCATGCTGGGGCAGGGGGAATATAAAATCATGAAGCCACTTTTAGAAGGCAGTTTGGCGGTGCATTAAAAAGCTAAAAGTAGTTACCACGAGGCCCAGCAATGCTACTCCTAGGTATATACCAAGAAAAGTGGTGTGTAATATGTTCACACAAAAACTTGTACATGACTGTTCATAGCAATATTATTTATACCAGCCAAAAGGTAGAAACAACCCAAATGTTCATCAACCAATTAATGGATAAACAAAATATGGTGTATCCATTCAGTAGAATATTATTCAGCTACACACACACACATAGTCTAGTCAAGGCTATGGTTTTTCCAGCGGTCATGTATGGATGTGAGAGTTGGACTGTGAAGAAAGCTGAGCACTGAAGAATTGATGCTTTTGAACTGTGGTGTTGGAGAAGACTCTTGAGAGTCCCTAAGACTGCAAGGAGATCTGACCAGTCCATTCTGAAGGAGATCAGTCCTGGGTGTTCTTTGGAGGGAATGATGCTAAAGCTGAAACTCCAGTATTTTGGCCACCTCATGTGAAGAGTTGACTTATTGGAAAAGACTCTGATGCTGGGAGGGATTGGGGGCAGGAGGAGAAGAGGACGACAGAGGATGAGATGGCTGGATGGCATCACTGACTCGATGGATGTGAGTCTGAGTGAACTCCGGGAGTTGGTGATGGACAGAGAGGCCTTGCGTGCTGCAATTCATGGGGTCGCAAAGAGTTGGACACGACTGAGCGATTGAACTGAACACATCGAAAAACGCAGTACCGATACATGCTACAACACAGATAAACCCTGAGAACATGATGTTAAATGAAAGAAGCCAGACACACAAGGCCACATATCTTATGATTCCGTTTATATGAAATGTCAAAAAATATCCTTAGAGACAGAAATTATGTTGTTGGCTGCCAGGGCTGAAGGAAGTGGAAAGGAGAGTTAACATCTAATGGGTGTAAGATTTCTGTGCAGGGTGATGAAAATGTTCTGAAATGATACTGCTAATGATTATATAACTCTATGTGTGGTGTTGGAGAAGACTCTTGAGAGTCCCTTGGACTGCAAGGAGATCCAACCAGTCCATTCTGAAGGAGATCAGCCCTGGGATTTCTTTGGAAGGAATGATGCTAAAGCTGAAACTCCAATACTTTGGCCACCTCATGCAAAGAGTTGACTCATTGGAGAAGACTCTGATGCTGGGAGGCACTGGGGGCAAGAGGAGAAGGGGATGACAGAGGATGAGATGGCTGGATGGCATCACTGACTCGATGGATGTGAGTCTGAGTGAACTCCGGGAGTTGGTGATGGACAGGGAGGCCTGGCGTGCTGTGATTCATGGGGTCGCAAAGAGTTGGACACGACTGAGCGACTGATCTGATCTGATCTGATGATGATACTTAAAGTCACTGAATTGTACACTTTAAAAGAGTGAAATTTATGATGTGTGAAATATATCTCAATTTGCAAGTCATTTGACTCCTTGGTCTAGTATTTATTTAATACTTCAGTTTTGTTGTTTTTTTTTTTTTTTTGAGGATAGTATATCTTTCTGACTTGTTGCTTTTAATATACACTATGATATACACTATGATATACTTAGGACTGTATATCTTTTAACGTAATCTGCATAGAATCTTTTGGCCTTTTGAAGTTAGAGGATTAGAGTTTTTCATCAGTTCTGGAGCCATTATTCTTCAAAACTTGCCCCTCACCCAAATTGTCTCTCTTTTCTCTGTTTGGGGCTCTAATTAGACTCTTAATAATTTATTTCACTCCCCTTTCTGTACCTACTCACTTCTTTTTCATATTTTTCATCATTCTATTTTTCCTTGCTCCATCAGATCAGATCAGATCAGATCAGACCAGTCGCTCAGTCGTGTCCGACTCTTTGCGACCCCATGAATCACAGCACGCCAGGCCTCCCTATCCATCACCAGCTCTCGGAGGTCACTCAGACTCACATTCGTCGAGTCAGTGATGCCATCCAGCCATCTCATCCTCTGTCGTCCCCTTCTCCTCCTGCCCTCAATCCCTCCCAGCATCAGAGTCTTCTCCAATGAGTCAACTCTTCACATGAGGTGGCCAAAATACTGGAGTTTCAGCTTTAGCATCATTCCTTCCAAAGAAATCCCAGGGCTGATCTCCTTCAGAATGGACAGGTTGGATCTCCTTGCAGTCCAAGGGACTCTCAAGAGTCTTCTCCAACACCAGAGTTCAAAAGCATCAATTCTTCGGCGCTCAGCCTTCTTCACAGTCCAGCTCTCACATCCATACATGACCACAGGAAAGACCATAGCCTTGACTAGGCGAACCTTTGTTGGCAAACTGATGTCTCTGCTTTTGAATATGCTATCTAGGTTGGTCATAACTTTCCTTCCAAGGAGTAAGCATCTTTTAATTTCATGGCTGCAGTCACCATCTGCAGTGATTTTGGAGCCCAGAAAAAGAAAGTCTGACACTGTTTCCACTGTTTCTCCATCTATTTCCCATGTAGTGATGGGACCAGATGCCATGATCTTCGTTTTCTGAATGTTGAGCTTTAAGCCAACCTTTTCACTCTCCACTTTCACTTTCATCAAGAGGCTTTTTAGTTCCTTGCTCCATACTGGTTGATTTATTTAGATCTATTTTCCAGTTCCTTTATAAATTTTATTTATTTTGGTTGCACTGGGTCTTCATTGCTGTGTGCGTGGGCTTTCTCTAGTTACAGTGAGTGAGGGTCCCTCTTCATTGCCATGTGTGGGTTTTTCATTGAGTGGCTTCTCTTGCTGCAGAGTACAGGCCCTAGAGTGTCTGGGCTTCAGTAGTTGTGACTTATGGGTTCTAGAGCATAGGCCCAGTAGTAGTGGTGTGCAAGCTTTGTTGCTTTTCAGTGTATGGGATCCTCCCTGAACCAGGGACCTATGTCCCCTGCATTGGCAGAAGGATTTTTATCCACTGTACCACAAGGAAAGTCCATTCTATCTTGAGCTGTACCTAATCAATGTTAAATCATCTACTAAGTATCAAATTTCATTTTCTACTACTATCCAGTTGGGACATCCCTGGTGGCTCAGTTGATAAAGACCTGGAATGGGTCAGGAGGATTTCCTGGAGTTGGAAATGGCAGTCCACTCCAGTATCTTACCTGGGAAATCCCATGGACAGAGGAGCCTGGGGATGACATTGCCAGAGTCGAACACAACTGAGTGAACACAACTAAACTACAACTATCCAGGTGATGGGTGCATGCCTGCTAAGTTGCTTCAGTGTGTCCAACTCTTAGAAACCCTATGGGCTGTAGCCTGCCAGGCTCCTCTGTCCATGGGATTCTCCAGGCAAGAATACTGGAGTGGGCTGCCATTTCCTCCTCCAGGGGAATCTTTCCAACCCAGGGATCAAGTTAGCGTCAAGTCTCCGGCATTAGCAGACAGGCTCTTCACCACTAGTTTCAACTGGGATTTCAGTCTAAAAGAGACCATATTGTGCTTATGAATGTTCAAGAAGGTGTTTTCCCCCTTCTAATAAGCATCTAAAGTCAAAATAGGTAGCTTTTCCATCTGTCCCCTCTCAGGGAACAGACAACTATTTTCGTGTCTGTATGTGAGCAAAAATTTCTGGCAAAGAATGAGTGAATGGCTAGTACTAGTTTAAGATGGTACTTCTTAAACCTTCTTGGAGCTATTTATCTACATCTCAAAGGGTTGTAAACACCTAGGGGCTTTCCCCTTTCTTCCCAGAGAAGGTCCGTTTACATCAGAGAGCACATGTTTCTCTCTTTTTCCACAGAGGGGAAGCTGGCCTCTGAAAGGCAGTTCCTATATAAGCCTTCAGGGCTCCCCTCTTGTGTGACAGACCTCTCAGTCCATGCAGGGTGAACCCTGCCCTTATCACATCACCCCAACAGGAAATGGAGCCTGGGAAGACAGCACTGTTACTGGCTGTAAGTAAATATTGGTCTGATCCCTGATCCAGAAACCTGGTGTTTGCTATCAAGATAAAATAACTATTTTTGTTGTTCAGTCACTTGGTCGTGTCCCACTCTTGCCACCCCATGGACTGTAGTCCGCCAGGCCTCTCTGTCTATGGGATTTTCCAGGCAAAAATATTGTAGTGGGGTTGCTGTTTCCTTCTTCAGGGGATCTTCCAACCCAGGGGTCAAACACACATCTCCTGCGTTGCAGATGGATCCTTTACTGCTGAGCCACCTGGGAAGCCCCAAAACTATAGAAAGACATTAAAACCATCATCCCCTGAGTGGGCAGAGGGTGAGAGGCTGTTTTATTTTCTGGTCATGCTTACATAAAAGTGTAGGACTTTGAGGTTCAGCTTTGTACAGGGGGTCCACCGGGTGGCGCAGACAGTAAAGAATCTGCCTGCAAGGAGGGAGACACGAGTTTGATCCCTGGGGGGAAAGATCCCTGAAGAAGGGAATGGCTACCCACTCCAGTGTTCTTGCCTGGAGAATTCCATGGACAGAGGAGCCTGGCAGGCTCCAAAGAGTAGCATGGGGTCACAGAGAGTCAAGCACGACTGAGCCACTAACACTTTCACTTTCACACTTTTGTACAGGGCTCTCCTACTCAACCTCGATAGCATATTGAAAAGCAGAGACATTACTTTGCCAACCAAGGTCTGCCTCATCAAGGCTATGGTCTTTCCTGTGGTCATGTATGGATGTGAGAGCTGGACTGTGAAGAAGGCTGAATGCCGAAGAATTGATGCTTTTGAACTGTGGTGTTGGAGAAGACTCTTGCGAGTCACTTGGACTGCAAGGAGATCCAACCAGTCCATCCTAAAGGAAATCAGCCCTGGGTGTTCTTTGGAAGGAATGATGCTAAAGCTGAAACTCCAGTACTTTGGCCACCTCATGAGAAGAGTTGACTCATTGGAAAAGACTCTGATGCTGGGAGGGATTGAGGGCAGGAGGAGAAGTGGGTGACAGAGGATGAGATGGCTGGATGGCATCACTGACTCGATGGACATGAGTTTGAGTGAACTGTGGGAGTTGGTGATGGACAGGGAGGCCTGGCGTGCTGCAATTCATGGAGTCAGGAAGGGTCAGACACGACTGAGTGACTGAAATGAACTGAACTGAACTCCTACTCTACTCATCAGTTTGGGCTTTTTCTCCATTTTCCATCACCATGTAAAATTGTGAAAAGGAAAATCAAAATCACTAGTTGAGTATACGTCCTCAGGGTAAAGATCACTTCACAGCTGAAGTTTCAGTTTGAGTTCCAGGTATCACTTTGTTTTTTGTTAATTAGTTTTTTTGTTTTTTTACAGCCTTATTGCTGCATATCTAAAGTACCATAAATAAGTACTGCACATATTTGATCAATTTTAGCAGTTTACACTCATGAAGCCATCCCTGTAATCAAGATAAAATAGACAACCGATGGCAACATACTCTATAACACAGAGAACTCTACTTAATGCACCATGGTGACCTGAATGGGAAGGAAGTCCCAAAGGGAGGGGATATGTGTATATGTGTGACTGATTCATTTTGCGGTAGAAACTAATACAACATTATAAAACAACCATACTCCAATAAAAATTAATTAATAAAAATAAAGAGAGATGAAAGGAATTTGAGAAAGGATAATGGACATCTCCATCCCCCCAAAGCTGTCCTCCTGCCCCTCTGTAGCACATCCTTCGTCTACGCTCATCCCCAGGCAGCGGTCTATCACTGCACTGTCACCACCACTATAGGCTTACTTTCTATCACCATAGATTCATTTGAAGTTTCTAGACTTTTGCAGAAATGAAGTCATGCTGTATGAACTCTTTTTGACCTGGCTTCTTTCGCTGAGCATAATGGTGCTGAGATTAATTGATTTTGCATCTATCAATGGTTTGCTCCTTTTTATTCTCTTTGGTCTTGGACTCCAAGTATTCTCTATTCACTTACTTTTTTAAAACCTTTTTTTCAGACTTGTCAATTACATTTGGTAGGCGGGTCAGCCAGAGCATATAGTTTGCCATACTTCCAGACCCAGAAATTCCATCTTAATGTCCTGAGGAAAGAAATATGTTCTAAGACCTCTTGATGGCCATTGTGGGGGAAATGAATGAGGCATGCATAACAGAGTCACTCCAGGATTCTTATCTCCCTAAGTATTTCATTTCTTTTGCTAAGTTATACCAATGCATTTCTGGCATCTCAGTTTTATTTAGGAGGCATAGGGCTTTACTTAGAGAGCTACAGGTAGTTTGAGACAGTCTTTATCTTCCTCCCAAATCTCCACTAGCCCTTTACACTTTGCCTTAACAATTGGTATTTTTTTCAATGTAATATAAAGTTCACTCAGAGAAGGCAATGGCACCCCCCTCCAGTACTCTTGCCTAGAAAATCCCATGGTTGGAGGAGCCTGGTGGGCTGCAGTCCATGGGGTCTCTAAGAGTCAGACACGACTGAGCGACTTCACTTTCACTTTTCACTTTCATGCATTGGAGAAGGAAATGGCAACCTACTCCAGTGTTTTTGCCTGGAGAATCCCAGGGACAGGAAGCCTGGTGGGCTGCCGTCTATAGGGTTACACAGAGTTGGACACAACTGAAGCGACTTAGCATAGCCTTTAGCAATGTAAAGTTCCAGGCAAATGCAGCTTGCCATGTATCCTTTCCCTTCCAGTTTAATTACACCTCATAATTCCTTGCCACATCAACACTCTAAATTACAGTAGTCTGTAGGGAAGAGTTATGGAACCATCTTTTCTCAATTAGTGTACATTGTGCCAACAGGCAGGATCCAAGACACTGAACAAGCTAAGGACATCCCAGGAGGGCTCTCAGAAATGCCAGAAGGCAGTATCTCTAAGGCAACAGAATGGCTTTAAACAGGAGCATTCCTAGGGGAGGGCAGACCTGGAATGCATCCCATACACTATTCTTCCACCAACACCAAAAAGGTTTAAGCAGATAAAATAAGGTTAAGATGAAGCATTAAGGCAACCCAGATGTGGGAAAAGAAGTCAGAAGTCATCCTATGTCAACTTTTTTCTACTATTTCTGTGTTCACAGAGCCAACATTTACTGTTCCTGGAAGACAGTGAACGCTTAAGGAAAAATCAACTTGAATGACTTATTTAGGGATAAATATCAATAGTGCAAGCACTGGCAAGAGCCCCCTTCTTTATGGTTGAGGTATAGACTTGTTTGCAGATGTTTACAAATGTTTGCCACATTCAATCCAAACTCAAATAATTTCATTGTATGGTATGGGCCAGGGTAGAAGAAATTGTCGATATGGGTATTATAGAAAGAATGGACATGGTGTCAGAAACCTGGGCTTAAATCAAGCTCTGTCACTTATTAACAGTGTAGACAAGTCACTTTGGAGGGAGGGAAGAAGTGTTTCAGTTTCTTCAACTTTAAATGGAAAAAAGAGTCTGCCCTGATGACCTTATTACTTTGCCAATTGTTACATGTAGCAAATGAGAGAATAGAATCATTTTGAAAAGTATATGGGGGTAAATCAGTATAAGAAAAAATAATTGTTTTCTCTGCTGATAATAATACTAAGAACTCAACATAATCTCTCATTTGAATGGGCGGTTTAGCACAGGAAACCAGGCAGGAAAATCTATTTGTTGCTTTTGCCAGAACCTACTCATTGATATGGTATGTCTGAGTCATGGCCTTGCCTCTTTCTTGCCAACTTTATGACAAATTGGAAAAGACCTCATATTGGATAAGACAAAAAAAAAAAAATCATTAAATGTCAACCTTGTGGGCCAGATACTTTGAAGGGAAGTTTGCATGGACTGGAGCATGAAGGACATGGTTCCCCTGGTGCCAAGAGTTATTTTAAACCACTTTAAAATGGAGGGTCACAAGCTATTTAGAGCCAGAGATCTCCAAACATAGGCAACTATCTCATCCTGACTCACAAAGATAATTTTGCACTCAACAGTTATTCTCCCATTCTCCTGGCATATAGAGGTTACATTTTATTCCTTGCATGACTCAGAAGGAAAATCCTAATTATCTTAAGTCAGTCCTGACTCCATGTCCCTCTCAACATGTATTTATTGAGCATCTCTTATTAGGTTGGTACAAAAGTAATTGCAGTTTCAGATTGTGAATTTTAGATCATTATAATTAGTCTCTGCTGCTGCTGCTGCTGCTAAGTCACTTCAGTCGTGTCCGACTCTGTGTGACCCCATAGACGGAAGCTCACCAGGCTCCCCCGTCCCTGGGATTCTCCAGGCAAGAACACTGGAGTGGGTTGCCATTGCCTTCTCCATTGCATGAAAGTGAAAAGTGAAAGTGAAGTCGCTCAGTCGTGTCCGACTCTTAGCGACCCCATGGACTGGAGCCTACCAGGCTCCTCCGTCCATGGGATTTTCCAGGCAAAAGTACTGGGGTGGGGTGCCATTGCCTTCCCCATAACTAGTCTCTAACACATCTTTATTAATCAAAATTATAATCAACATATTTTTGCTAATAAAAAATAAGTTTACTCCTTTAGCATAAAAATCTGTGCTTTAGGATTTGAGGAACTCTTGGAAAACATTTCGTGCATCCTGCTGATCATGGAAGCATTTTCACTGCAAAAAGTTGTTGAGATGCTTTGAAGAAATAGTAGCTGGTTGGCGAGAGGTCAGATGAATATGACGGATGAGGCAAAACTTTGTAGCCCAGTTCATTTCAGCTTTTGAAGCACTGGTTGTGCTGTATGGTCAGGCATTGTTGTGGAGAACTGGACCCTTTCTGTTGATCAGTACTGGCTCCAGGCATTGCAGTTTTCAGTGAATTTCATCAATTTGCTGAGGATACCTCTCAGGTATAATGGTTTCACCAGGATTCTAAAAGCTATAGTAGATCAGATGAGCAGTAGACCACCAGACAGTGACCATGACCTTTTTTTCGGTACAAGTTTGGTTTTAGGAAGTGTTTTGGAGCTTCTTCTTGGTCCAACCACAGAACTGGTCATTGCCAGTTGTCGTAGAAAATCTACTTTTCATAGCATATTATAATCCAATTGGGAAGTGATTCATTGTTGCATAGAGTGAGAGAAGACCACACTTCAAAATGAGGAATTTTTGATTTTCAGTTAGCTCAAGAAACACTCCCTTATCAAACTTTTTCACCTTTCCAATTTGCTTTAAATGACAAATGACTGTAGAATGGTCAACCTTGAGTTCTTTGGCAATTTCTCATGTAGTTATAAGATCAGCTTCAATGAGCCTCTCATTTGGTCATTGTCAACTTCCAATGGCCAGCCACTGCACTCCTCATCTTCAAAACTGTCATCTACTTTGCAAAACCTCTTGAACCCCTACTGCACTGTATGTTCATTAGCAGTTCTTGGGCCAAATGCATTGTTCATATTGAGAGTTGTCTTTGCTGCTTTATGACCCATTTTGAACTTAAATAAGAAAATTGTTCAAGTTTGCTTTTTATCTAACAGCATTTCCATAGTTTTAATAAATAGCAAATAATGTCATTAGCAAAAAATAAATAAAGTGATAAATGCATATTACAATTATGTATAGTATAACCACATTTATTCAGAATGTATTCTGATATCAAACAGCATCCAATTTGAACAATGCAAAAGACTCAATTAATTTTACACCAACCTAATATTTTTGGGGCTCCAAAATCACTGCAGATGGTGATTGCAGCCATGAAATTAAAAGACGCTTACTCCTTGGAAGGAAAGTTATGACCAACCTAGATAGCATATTCAAAAGCAGAGACATTACTTTGCCAACAAAGGTCTGTCTAGTCAAGGCTATGGTTTTTCCAGTGGTCATGTATGGATGTGAGAGTTGGACTGTGAAGAAAGCTGAGCACTGAAGAATTGATGTTTTTGAACTGTGGTGTTGGAGAAGACTCTTGAGAATCCCTTGGACTGCAAGGAGATCCAACCAGTCCATCCTAAAGGAGATCAGTCCTGGGTGTTCATTGGAAGGACTGATGCTGAAGCTGAAACCCCAATACTTTGGCCACCTGATGCAAAGAGGTGACTCAATTGGAAAAGACCCTGATGCTGGGACGGATTAGGGGCAGGAGGAGAAGAGGATGACAGAGGATGAGATGGCTGGATGGCATCACCGACTCGATGGACATGAGTTTGGGTAAGCTCTGGGAGCTGGTGATGGACAGGGAGGCCTGGCGTGCTGTGATTCATGGGATCGTAAAGAGTCAGACACGACTGAGTGACTGAACTGAACTGAACCTATGTCAGACACTGCTTGAGGTTCTGGGGAATCAGCAGTGAACAAAACACAGCCCCTCCTCTCAGACCATAGGGTAGGTAGATAGTAAACAAATAAAAATATATAATGTTGTATCATATGGAAAGAAGTACTTTAAATAAAATTAAAGGAGAATAAGGGTTCAAAGAAAGTCATAGATGGTAGGGTTTTAAAGTAGAGTAGGGTTTCTTGAGAAGATAACACTTCAGCAGAGACTTAAATAAAGACTGCTGCTGTTGCTCCTAAGTCGCTTCAGTCGTGTCCGACTCTGTGTGACCCCATGGACGGCAGCCCACCAGGCTCCCCCGTCCCTGGGATTCTCCAGGCAAGAACACTGGAGTGGGTTGCCATTTCCCTCTCCAATGCATGAAAGTGAAAAGTGAAAGTGAAGTCGCTTAGTCGTGTCCAACTCCTAGAGACTCCATGGACTGCAGCCCATCAGGCTCCTCCATCTATGGGATTTTCCAGGCAAGAGTACTGGAATGGGGTGCCATTGCCTTCTCCGTAAATAAAGACAGTTTACAAAATAGTTATAAAAGAGATTAAAAAACAGGGGGGAAAAAACATACAAATGGTGAAAGCAAAATAACACACACATACACGAAACAAAAACAGAACCAAAGAAAACAAACAACAACAAAAAAAAAACAGACAAACAAAAGAACCCCAAAATGAAATCCAACAACTAAAAGCAAAGCTAACAAAAACACAAAAGCAAGGCAGAATGCCAACTGAAGAATAAAGCAAAGAAAACAAAACAGACAAAATGATTTTTTTTTAATGGAACAAAGATAAAAATTATAAATACACCTTGGTACAGCAGTACCTAAAGCCCTTTTGCTGTGCTTTATATTTACACTTTTTATTAATACTAGCCTTCCAGTATTTAGAGTTTATTTCAATTTTTTTTTCAAGTAAAGGAAGAAGATATAAGGATGATCTTTACAGATATTACTTCTAAGTCATGGGTGAGGCGAATCCACCATCTCATCTTTGTCAGAACTGTGATTACATATTTTGTTTGACAAACCCCCAGTGTTTGTTACAAGCAGCCATGTGACATTGTTCTGCCCAGTGAGATATGAGCCAAAGTCTGCAGAAGGTATCCAGTCATGTTTTTCTTGCTCTTAAAAACAGATAAGTATCTGAAAAGTTTGCATACTGTATGAGATTCCAATCATGACATTCTGGAAAAGGTAAGATTATGGAGATAGTAAAATAGTTGTTATCAGAGATAAGAGAGGACTCAAGGATGACTAAGTGAAGCACAGAGAATGTTTAGGTCAGTCAGACTACTTTGTATGATACTACAGTGATGGATACATGTCAGTATTCATTTGTCCAAAGCTACAGAATGTACAACACCGAGAGTGAACGCTAATATAATCTGTGGACTCTGGATGGTCATGATGTGTCCCTGCAGGTTCATCAGCTGCACTAAAGTACCCCTGTGGAGTGGGGTGCTGACAGTGAAGGAGGATGTGCCTGTGTGAAGGGAGGAGGTATATGGGAACTTTCTACTTTCCACTCAACTTTGCTGTGAACCTAAAATTGCTCTTAAAAAAGGACTATAAAAATAAAAGGGGAGAGAGGTGGAGATATATGAACAAAAATAGTAACTCTCCTTCATTAAGCCTTGTTGTATAGCCAGCTATCTTGGAAAACACAAGGCCAGCCAGGCCAGGATGGACATATAGAAACCTAGACCATGAAATTACTGAATTGATCAACCCTAGTGGTTCAAATGGAGAAGGCAATGGCACCCCACTCCAGTACTCCTGCCTGGAAGGTCCCATGGACGGAGGAACCTGGTGGGCTGCAGTCCATAGGGTCGCTAGGAGTCGGACACGACTGCGCGACTTCACTTTCACTTTTCACTTTCATGCATTGGAGAAGGAAATGGCAACCCACTCCAGTGTTCTTGCCTGGAGAATCCCAGGGACGGGTGGGCTGCCGTCTCTGGGGTCGCACAGAGTCAGACACGAATGAAGCTACTTAGCAGTAGCAGCAATGGTTCATAAGGTTATTTGCCTTTAGTGATTTCACTTTCTTACAGTATGAAATGATGAAGGTTGATAAAAGGAGAGATTACATTTAAATAAATAAATAAATAAATAATAAAGAACAGGAAAGCAAAGGTAAAAGAAACAGCAGCTCTAATTTATATCTCTATGAGAGTCTCAGGTCTCCTTAAGTGTTTTCCTGTTTTGGCTCTTCAAATCCAGCCTAAGCTAAAGTGAAGAGGTATGGTAGATGCTGTTACACATACACACAGTTCTCAAAGACCCCAGTAGGGTAAAGACCAAAAAGAAGCAAAACTAAAAGAAGATAAAACAGGAGAGCTGGGTTCAATCCCTGGTTTGGGAAGATCCTCTGGAGAAGGAAATGGCAACCCACTCTAATATTCTTGCCTGGAGAATCCCCTGGACAGAGAAGAGCCCTGTGGGCTACAACCCATGGGGTCGCCAAGAGTCGGACATGACTGAACGACTTTCACTCATTCACTCAGTGCCACCCTAACTTTCCCTATGGTTTAAGCCTGTTGGAACTTTCTATAAATTGCAACCAAAGCACATTAATTAATACAAGGCTAGTTAATACAAAGAATGCTAATTAGGATAAATATAAACGTCCCAAAGTGAAAGGCAAAGCAGGGCCTGCCTTCGGCTAGAGAAAGCCCATGCACAAGCCAGCCTCTTAGGTGGTCACTGGTACTCAGGATGATGCCTATTGGGCGGGTTCTCTTCCCAACTTACCCTCCACTCCTAAGGAGGCTGAGATGAGTCACTGGCACTATGGTCACTCTTCCTGTTCCCACGAAGGTGCTGGGATATTTTTAGAGGTCCTCAGAGAGCAGAATCATGAAGCATTTAAGGGGAGACTAAATGGGCTTCCCAGGTGACTCAGCTGGTAAAGAATCTGCCTGCAATGCAGGGACCTGGGTTCAATCCCTGGGTTGGAAAGATACCCTGGAGAAGGGATAGGCTACCCACTCCAGTATTCTGCCCCAGAGAATTCCATGAACTTTACAATCCATGGGGTCGCAAAGAGTCAGATAAGATTGACCAACCCTCACTTCACTTCACTTCATTCTCAGGAAACACTGTGCCTCCCACTATGAACAGCACTTATGGAAGCCACCTCCACTGTGCTCTTCTCTACACATGCTCTGACCATTCTCACATATAAAGTGTGGATGACACATGTCTGGTGCACCCATACTTACATGTGGCTCCTCGAAACCACATGTATAACTGCATAGATATAAGTTCAGTTGCTCAGTCCTGTTCAAATCTTTGTGACCCCATGGACTGCAGTATGCCAGGCTTCCCTGTCAATCACCAACTCCCAGAGCTTACTCAAACTCATGTCCATCAAGTCGGTGATGCCATCCAACCATCTCATCCTCTATCACCCCTTCTTCACCCACCTTCAATCTTTCCCAGCATCAGGGTCTTTTCAAATGAGTCAGTTCTTTGCATCAGGTGGCCAAAGAACTGGAGTTTCAGCTTCAGCATCAGTCCTTCCAGTGAATATTCAAAACTGATTTCCTTTAGGATGGACTGGTTGGATCCCCTTGCAGTCCAAGGGACTCTCAAGAGTCCTCTCCAAACCACAGTTTGAAAGAATCAATTCTTCAGTGCTCAGCTTTCTTTATAGTCCAACTCTCACATCCATACATGAATACTAGAAAAACCATAGATTTGACTAGATGGACTTTGGTTGGCAAAGTAATGTCTCTGCTTTTGAATATGCTGTCTAGGTTGGTCATAGCTTTTCTTCCAAAGAGCAAGCGTCTTTTAATTTCATGCCTGCAGTCACCATCTGCAGTGATTTTGGAGCCACCTAAAATAAAGTCTCTCACTGTTTCCATTGTTTCCCATCTATTTTCCCTAAAGTGATGGGACAAGATGCCATGATCTTAGTTTTCTGAATGTTGAGTTTTAAGCCAACGTTTTCACTCTCCTCTTTCACTTTCATCAAGAGGCTCTTCACTTTCTGCCATAAGGATGGTGTCATCTGCATATCTGAGGTTATTGATATTTCTCTCAACAATCTTGATTCCAGCTTGTGCTTTATCTAACCCAGCATTTCTCATGATGCATATAAGTTAAATAAGCAGGGTGAAAATATACAGCCTTGACATACTCCTTTCCCTATTTGGAACCATTCTGTTGTTTAATGTCCAGTTCTAACTCTTGCTTCCTCACCTGCATACAGATTTGTCAGGAGGCAAGTCAGGTGGTATGGTATTCCCATCTCTTTAAGAATTTTCCATAGTTTGTTGTGATCCACACAGTCAAAGGCTTTGGTGTAGTCAATAAAGCAGAAATAGATATTTTTCTGAAACTCTTTTGCTTTTTCCATGATCCAGTGGATGTTGTCAATCTAATCTCTGGTTCCTCTGCCTTTTATAAATCCAGCTTGAACATCTGGAAGTTCATGGCTCACGTATTCTTGAAGCCTAACTTGGAGAATTTTGAGCATTGCTTTGCTTGTGTGTGAGATGAGTGCAATTGTGCAGTAGCTTGAGCATTCTTTGGCATTACCTTTCTTTGGGATTAGAATGAAAACTGACTTTTCCAGTCCTGTGGCCAGTGCTCAGTTTTCCAAATTTGCTGGCATGTTGAGTGCAGCATTTTCATAGCATTATCTTTTAGGATTTAAAATAGCTCAACTGGAATTCCATCACTGCCACTAGCTTTTTTCATTGTGATGCTTCCTAAGGCCCACTTGATTTCACATTCCAGGATGTCTGGCTCAACGTAATTGATCACACCATTGTGGTTATCTGGGTCATGAAGATCTTTTTTCTACAGTTCTGTGTATTCCTGCCACCGTTTCTTAATATCTTATGCTTCTGTTAGGTCCATACTATTTATGTCATTTATTGTGCCCATCTTTGTATGAAATGTTCCCTTGGTATCTATAATTTTCTTGAAGAGATCTCTAGTCTTTCCCATTCTATTGTTTTCTTCTATTTCTTTGCACTGATCACTGAGAAAAAAGCCTTCCTTGCAAGGAAGCCTCTCTCCTTGCTATTCTTTGGAACTCTGCATTCAAATGGGTATGTCTTTCCTTTTCTCCTTTACCTTTCACCTCTCTTCTTTTCTCAGCTATTTGTAAGGCCTCCTCAGACAACCATTTTGCCTTTTTGCATTTCTTTTTCTTGGGGATGGTCTTGATCACTGCCTCTTGTGCAATGTCATGAACCTTCATCCATAGTTCTTCAAGCATTCTGTCTATCAGATCTAATCTCTTAAATCTATTTGTCACTTTCACTGTATAATCATAAGGGATTTGATTTATATCATACCTGAATGGCCTAGTGGTTTTCCCTAATTTGTTTAAGTCTGAATTTGGCAATAAAGAATTCATGATCTGAGCCACAGTCAGCAAAAACAAGACCAGGAGCTTGTTTTTGATCTGAGCCATGATCTTAGCCACAGTCAGCTCCTGGTCTTGTTTTTGTTGACTGTATAGAGATCCATCTTTGGCTGCAAAGAGTATAATCAATCTGATTTCAGTATTGACCATCTGGTGATGTCCATGTGTAGAGTCTTCTTTGGTGTTGTAGAAAGAGGGTGTTTGCTATGACCAGTGCATTCTCTTGGCAAAACTCTGTTAGCCTTTGTCTTGTTTCACTTTGTACTCCAAGGCCAAATTTGCCTGTTACTCCAGGTATTTCTTGACTTCCTACTGTTGCATTCTAGTCCCTTATAATGAAAAGGACATCTTTTTTGCTTGTTAGTTCTATAAAGTCTTGTAAGTCTTCAAAGAACCATTCAACTTCAGCTTCTTCAACATACTGGTCAGGGTATAGCCTTGGATTACTGTGATTTTGAATGGTTTGCCTTGGAAATGAACAGAAATCATTCTATCATTTTTGAGATTGCATCCAAGTACTACATTTTGGACTCTTGTTGACTATGAGAGCTACTCCATTTCTTCTAAGGGCTTCTTGCCCACAGTAATAGATATATTGATCATCTGAGCTAAATTCACCCATTCCAGTCCATTTTAGTTCACTGATTTCTGAAATGTCAATATTCAGTCTTGACATCTCTTGTTTGACCACTTCCAGTTTACTTTGATTCATGGACCTAACATTCCAGGTTCCTATGCAGTATTATTCTTTACAGCTTCAGACTTCACTTTCATCACCAGTCACATCCACAACTGGGTGTTGTTTTTGCTTTGACTCTGTCCCTTCATTCTTTCTGGAGGTATTTCCCCACTGATCTCCAGTAGTATATTGAGCACCTACTGACTAGGGGAACTCATCTTTCAGTGTCCTATCTTTTTGCCTTTTCATGGAGTCCTCAAGGCAAAAGTACTGAAGTGGTTGCCATTCCCTTCTCCAGAGGATCACATTTTGTCAGACTTTTCTACCATGACCTGTCTGTCTTGGGTGGCCCTAAGTGGCTCATAGTTTCATTGAGTCAGACAAAGCTATGGTCCATGTGATCAGTTTGATTATTTTTCTGTGATTGTAGTTTTCATTTTGTCTACCCTCTGATGGATAAGGATAGGAGGCTTATGGAAGCTTCCTGATGGCGGAGACTGACTGAGGAGGATGCTGGGTCTTATTCTGATGGGTGGGGCCATGCTCAGTAAATCTTTAATTTAGTTTTCTGGTGATGGGTGGGGCTGTGTTCCCTCCCTGTGTTTGACCTGAGGCCAAGCTGCGGTGAAGGTAATGAAGATGATGGTGATCACTCAGTGCCCTCAACCCTGCAACAGGCAACCACCAACCTACACCTCTGCCAGACACTCCTGGACACTCACGGGCCAGTCTAGGTCAGTCTCTTGTGGAGTCACTGCTCCTTTCTCCTGGGTCCTGGTATGCACAAGGTTTTGTTTGTACCCTCCAAGAGTCTGTTTCACCAGTCCTGTGTACGTTCTGGCAGCTCTATGGTGGGATTAATAGTGACCTCCTCCAAGAGGGCTTATACCATATCCAGGTCTACTGCACCTAGAGCCCCTGTCCCTGCAATGGGCCCCTGCTGACCCATACCTCCACATGAGACACTCAAACACTCAAAGGCAGGTCTGGCTCAGTCTCTGTGGTGTCTCCGGGTACGCACATTTTGTTTGAGCCCGCCAAGCGTCTCTGGCAAGTATGGGGTTTGATTCTAAACGTGATTTCACCCCTCCTACCATCTTGCTCTGGCTTCTCCTTTGCCTTGGACATGGGATATCTTTTTTTTGGTGAGATCCAACATTCTCCTGTCGATGGTTGTTCAGCAGTGAGTTGTAATTATGGAGTTCTCCTAGGAGAAGATGACCATCTGTCCTCCTACTCTGCCATCTTGCCAGAAGCAAGGTATATTGCATAGGTATGTTGCTGCTGCTGATAAGTTGTTCCAGTCATGTCCGACTCTGTGTGACCACATAGACTGCAGCCCATCAGGCTCCGTTGTCCCTGGGATTCTCCAGGCAAGAATACTAGAGTGGGTTGCCATTTCCTCCTCCAATGTATGAAAGTGAAAAGTGAAAGTGAAGTCGCTCAGTTGTATCACTGGACAAATAGGTAATTTTGCCACATGCCATTTTGTTGCTGTTGTTCAGTTGCTCAGTCAGGTCTATTATTTGAGGAATGAAAGAACTAACCAGGTGAAATGTTTTTCCTTTCTCCTATCCTTTAAATGTTGTTTTATCCAGGACCCTACCCTTGGCCTTCAGGCCTCAGATTTCCCTCTTTAAGGATCCTTCTTCCCCTGACCTCAGGCTCACCTAGGCTTTTGATCCCTCCTGGGCTCTTAAAGCATCTTTCTATTCTCCAGCCTAGATGTTTTTCCCCCAGTTTTATTGAGATACAATCAACATACAATACTTTATACGTTTAAAATGTGTAGCACAATGATTTGACTTACATGTATTGTGAAATGATTACCACAGTAAGTTTAATTAACATCTACCCTCTCATATAGATACAAAAAAAGAAAATGAAAAAAAAAAAATGTGTGTGATGAGAACTCCTAGAATCTACTCGTTTAACAGTTTTCATATATACCCTACAGCAGTAACCATGTTGTACATTACATGCCTGGTACTTCCTTGGTAACTTTTGATGGCCTTCCTTCAATTCCCCCTCCCCCAGCCCCGCTTCTGGTAACCATAAATCTGATGTCTTTTAGGAGTTTGAAATTTTTTGTTTTTTAATTTTTTATATTTATATTTTTGCCTGTGCGTTTTCTTTTTTCAGTTTTGTTGTAATATAATTAACACATAAACTTTTGTAAGTTTAAAGTTTACAATGTCAAGATTTGATACATGTATGTATTAAGAAATGTTTACTACATAAGGTTAGTTAACACATCCTTCACCTCTCAAAATTACAGATTTTTTCAAGTATATGGGCTTCCCTGGTGGCTCAGATGGTAAAGAATCCATTTGCCATGTGAGAGACATGGGTTTGATCCCTGGGATGGGAAGATCCCCTGGAGAAGGGAAAGGCTACCCACTCCAGTATTCTGGCCTAGAGAATTCCATGAAGTGTATAGCTCATGAGGTCACAAAGAGGCAGACATGACTGAGCAACTTTCAAGTGTATAATCTAGTCTTGTTAACTATAGTAACCATGCTGTACTTTAGATCTCCAGAAGCTGTTCATCTTACAGGTGAAAGTTTATACTCTTCGACCAGCTCATCCCCATTTACTCCACACTTGAGGCCCTGGAAGTCACCATTATTCTCTGTTTCTATGAGGCCAGTGTTTTAGATACCACATACAAGTGAGACCATATAGTAGTCATCTTTCTCTGACACTTCACTTAACATAATGCCCTCAAGGTCCATCCATGTTGTCTCAAGTAGCAGAATTTCCTGCTTTCTTAGAGTTGAATAATATTCTTCTGTGTGTGTGTGTGTGTCTGTGTCTCTGTGTGTGTATACCATATCTTCTTTATCCACTCACTCCTTAATGGGCACATCAGTTGTTTTAGTATCTTGGCTGTTGTGAATAATGCTGCAGTGAACATGGAAGTGCAAATATCTCTTTAAGCCAATATACCCAGAGTGAGATTGCGGGATCACACAGTAGTTCTATTTTTAATATTTTGAGGAACCTCTATACTGTTTTCCATAGTGGCTGTACCAATTTATGTCCACCCACAAGGCATGCAGGTTCCGTTTTCTCCATAACCCTCTTGGTTTTGATAACAGTTATTCTAACAGGGGTAAGGTCTCGTGTGTTTTTTGTTTTTACTTTTAGATTTCACACGTAAGTCAGATCATAAGGTATTCATCTATCTCTGTCTTATTGTATATATTCAGCCTTAATCTCTTTCCACCCTTTGACACACAATTAAAACAACCGAATCCACTTCCTGTGGCTACTACTGAACTCCCAGTCATTCGTCAGCCCTAGAGTCTGATTTTTTTTTTTTTTTCCTTTTGCCTTACTTATAGTGACTAACTCATCCTGGTTTGCCTAGAACTCTCCTGGCTTTAACACTGCATGTTCCATGTCTGGGGAACCTCCGCACCCCAGTCCCAAGCAATGGGAACCACTGGTCACCTTAGCTACCCCTTCATAGAATTTTTTTTTTTGGCAAAGGTCATCTTTGTTTTTAGATCCAATGGACACTTTTTAAACTTTATCTTCCTTGAGCTCTCTGAATTTTGACACTGTTCACCATTTCTTCCAGCTCCAATGACTCTACTTTATCCTAATTTTTCCTCTGCATGCTAGTTATTCTCTCTCAGAGGCTCCTCTTTTTCTTTTCTCTATGTCAATGTTGTTTGCTCAAGGTTTGGTCCTCAGTCTGCTTCACTTCTTACCAATCCTCACAGCCTCCTTGTGAGGGAGTGACCTCATTTGCTCTGTTGACGTCACCTCCCGTTTCTGTGACTGCAGTTTATCAATCTTTATCTTAGAACCTCTCAGGAGCCCCCAACCTTGCTACATTCAACTCTTCTGCAGCCTCACATCAGTATTGGGTGGGTAGACTGGCAGGACTGATAAATAGTCCCTCTTTGCAAACTATTAACAAGGCTTGTTTACATCAGAGTGTAAGACAGGTTACACTGGGAGATACACAAAGATAAATAACATGTTCTCTGGCCTTCAGGTGCTGTTTTCACAGTCTAGTAGGAAAGACTGATTGCTTTGCAACTCCCACTAATTCAGAAAGAAAGAACCACAGTGAAGTCCAACTACAGCAGAAAGAGAGTTCAAAGTAGGAAAAGTTCATATCTAGCTGGAAAATCAAGAGTGCTTTGAAGAGTTAGGTATTTAAGCTGGGTCGTGAGAGTGACTAAGTCATGCAGTGTCAACAGGAAGGGCACCGCAGATGACAGGGTTTATGTGCACAAATGCAGAGGGGCAAGACAGCACAGAGAGCATTTGGTGTGGAGGGCTACCTGGGTTGTATGTGTCCTCATGTGTGCACGTGCCCTCAGAATAAAAGTGCTGAATTAGAAATTGCCACAACTACTATTTGTCCCCATTAACAGTGATCACCAACAGCTTATAAATTATTATATTTTGTCCAAATCTATATACAGTGTATTCTCCACAAGTACAGGGATGGGGTCTGTATGTTCACCATTGTGTCCCAGCATTTACCATGTAAATATTTTGAATTAATTATGAATAGCACAGACTGTGGTTTCAGGGTCTCCAACTGAAGGGAAAGTCTGTGGTGATGTTTCTGCCTCCATCAGACCCCTTCATCTCTAGTTCCTTCTGTGGCTAAGCAGTGAGTGGGTCTCCCAGGCACATGTCCTCTTACAGGTTGGCTTTCCAGATTCCTGAAGAACCCTAAATGTTTCCAAAGTCTTTTCAGGAAAGCATGACAGTTTCATGACTCTCTAGGCAAGCCACAGAGCAACTGCTTTGTTGTAGCAAGAGTGAGGTCTCTCTTTCAGCACCTGGATGCCTCCTGCTTTGCCTGCCACTTCTCTTTAGCTTCCTCCATGTGTCCTGTCTCTCTAGACCCTTACAATTATCCCGTATATTAGGGGCCAGCCCAGAGAAAAAGACACCCCAGCATGACCACCGCAGGGTATACTACTTTATTAAGTCAGAGACTATTGAACACAGCATGCAAAATTATACAAATGTTCATGCATATGCATGTGAGTGTTAATTATATGAAATTTATGTTCTGACCTCCTGGGGCTGGAAATATGGTAACTTTAATCAAGGGTTCCCTGAGGGAGGTAATGCTAACAACTTGCCTGAGACGTGAGGGATTCCAGGTGTGTTTGTGAAGGAACTCTTCTGTAAGAGAGCTTTTTATCTCTACTATCAATCACTGTTCACCAATAGCTCTCGCCAAATCCCTTTAATGAACTGGGTACTGTGTCAAGCATTACTACCTACCTTTCTCTACTTGTATCACTCTCATCTGTACAATACATACTTTTCAAAGCACTTTGGAATGAGGCAATATGCATTAACTCATTCAATTCTCTAAGTATGAAGTGAGGAAGAAGAGGTATTACTATGCCCCTTTTATAGATAAAGAATCTAAGGACATTTTGAAGCCATGACACTAGAAGGAAGCATGTTGTCTAAACCAAAGCCAGTACCTGTAACGTATGCTCCAAGTTGGACCCTACACACCTAATGCAGCGTTAGTAGAGGGAAAGACCAGGTCTTAGGTTCCAAACATCTGTGTCTGATCCCAGCTATTCCCCAAAACTAGCTTGTAAAACTTCACCCTTCAAATGTTTGTTTCACTCACTACTAAATGAAACCATTGGATGAATCAGTGGTTCTCCATTTGGGCTGCACATTAGAATCACCAAGGGAGCTTCTAAAAATTCCCATGCCCAAACTACACCCTGCAACAGTAAAATCCAGACTCTGGAGCTAGAAGATTCAGATTCACCCATATTTGTTTAATGCTCCCTTGGCTACTTGAAAATGTAGCTGAGGTTGAGAATATTGGCTCTGAACTAAATAATCACTTAGATTTTTCAACACACAGTGCACTTCCATCTGAAGACAATTTGCAGCCTCTGATCAAAATAGTTCAGTTCAGTCACTCAATAGTGTCTGACTCCTTGTAACCCCATGAACCGCAGCACACCAGGCCTCCCTGTCCATCACCAACTCCTGGAGTCCACCCAAACCCATGTCCATCGAGTCGATGATGCCATCCAACCATCTCATCCTCTGTCTTCCAGTGAGTCAGCTCTCCACGTCAGGTGGCCAAAGTATTGGAGTTTTCGCTTCAGCATCAGTCCTTCCAATGAACACCCAGGACTGATCTCCTTTAGGATGGACTGGTTGGATCTCCTTGCAGTCCAAGGGACTCTCAAGAGTCTTCTCCAACACCACAGTTCAAAAGCATCAATTCTTCAGTGCTCAGCTTTCTTGACAGTCCAACTCTCACATCCATACATGACCACTGGAAAAACCATAGCCTTGACTAGATGGACCTTTGTTGGCAAAGTAATGTCTGCTTTTTAATATGCTGTCTAGGTTGGTCATAACTTTCCTTCTAAGGAGTAAGCGTCTTTTGATTTCATGGCTGCAGTCACCATCTGCAGTGATTTTGGAGCCCAGAAAAATAAAGTCAGCCACTGTTTCCACTGGTTCCCCATCTATCTGCCATGAAGTGATGGAACTGGATGCCATGATCTTAGTTTTCTGAATGTTGAGCTTTAAGCCAACTTTTTATCTCTCCTCTTTCACTTTTATCAAGAGGCTCTTTAGTTCCTCTTCACTTTCTGCCATAAGGGTGGTATCATCTGCATATCTGAGGTTATTGATATTTCTCCCAGCAATCTTGATTCTAGCTTGTGCTTCTTCTAGCCCAGCGTTTCTCATGATGTACTCTGCATATAAGTTAAATAAGCAGGGTGACAATATACAGCCTTGACATATGTTGTATATTTTTCCAAAAAAATATCATATTTGTATATTTTCCTTTTCCTATTTGGAACCAGTCTGTTGTTCCATGTCCAGTTCTAACTGTTGCTTCCTGACCTGCGTACAGGTTTTTCAAGAGGCAGGTCAGGTGGTCTGGTATTCCCGTCTCTTTCAGAATTGTTCACAGTCTGTTGTGATCCACACAGTCAAAGGCTTTGGCACAGTCAATAAATAAATATTGAGCTGTCCCCAAAGAAATCCATTTAATATTGTCTAACTAATCTTCTCCCACTCAGGTGTGACCAGCAAAAGCCTCTCTTTGTGTGATAGTTATGAAGATCCTATTAATGTCCCAGAGTACTCATGTATTCTGGAAAACACCCAATTCATGTTCCACCTTGAAATAAACAATTTTGAAGAACTTGATTCCCTAAGCGCTTTGGGGATATTGGTTTATGCCTTAGGAAATACTCTTGCAAAGTACCAGAATCTGACAGCTCATTCCCAGATGAGATGATGGCCACAGCTGCTTACCTCTCTTGGGTTTGGTTGCTGCTATAGAATTAGCATTCTCTTCAGATGTTTTGTCTAGAGTAAAAACAGAGAAACTTCCACGTATGTTTAACAGGTTTCAGATGTTTTAAAGAGCCAACCATGAAAGTAAACCATAAATGTATAAAATACAGAAGAATACACAATGGCACAAAATGCAAAAGCAAGAAATGCAAATACATTTGAATACATCAGACTTTTAAATGACCAAAGAGCCCATAGACTAAAAAATTTTAAATATAGGTTGGGAAGAAATATCTATTGCATATATAAGAAATAGAAACGTGGACTATGTGAAGAAGTCTAATAAATCAACAAAACAAAGACAAATAGCCCCAAATAAAAGAAAACGAAGACATGAGGAGGTAATTTGTAGAAGAAAGACAAATAGCCGATGAGAAAAGATGCATAGCCCCACTAGTAATCAAGGGAAAACAAATTAAATAATAACAAGGCATCATTTCTCACACTTGAGATTGGCACAAAATGTAAAAAGACTGATAACAACAGGTATTTCTGAGAAATAGCAAAAGGTGTATTCTTGTACACAGTTGGTGAGAAAATAAATTAAAAAAGCCTTTTTGGAGGACAATTTGGAGTGGCTAATCAATTTTTTTTTCAATTTACATTCTCTCCCACCAGCAATTCCACTTCTGGTCTCTACATTGAAGAATGACTTGTAATGCCATGCTGTTTACAACAGGAAAAAAAAAAAACTGGGCAAATTCTAAATAGCTATCAAATGCCTATATGTAAATACAAAGAAAAACATCTTTAACTCCAGTGTGCTTAGTCGCTCAGTTGTGGCCAACTCTTTGTGACCCCGTGGACTGTATCCCACCACGTTTCTCTGTCCATGGGAATTCTCCAGGCAAGACTACTAGGGTGGGTTGCCATGCCCTCCTCCAGGAGATCTTCCCAATCCAAGGATCAAACCCAGGTCTCCCACACTGCGGGCTGATTCTTTCCCATCTGAGCCACCAGGGAAGCCCAGGGGAACAGGTATATGGTGGTCAGAGTGGACTGCACTGGGAATTCCCTGGAGGTCCAGTGGTTAGGATTCGGCTTTCACCACAGGAGGCATGAGTTCCATCCTTCCTTGAAGAACTAAGATCCCACATGGCTGTGGCCATAAAATTTAAAAAATGAACTGCTTTATCTGCATTATTTCCTCTCCCCGCCCCCCTTTTAACCTAAAATTGTCTTAAGGACAGGGCCCAACTCATATGGTTGTATGTTTTAGATGAGTGAATATGCATAAAGCATTCAGTGCCTATCCCACACTAACTGTTCAATCACACCCCACTGGGAGTATTTTTGTCACCTTAGACATTAGAGATTTAATAACTCCCTGTTACCCAGGAATGTCTTCTTGCTTCTGCCTTTGCTGTCGGAGGTCTCTGTCACCTACCCTGGCTCCTGAGACGTCCTTTAAAAATCACTCCTCCTCCATTCATGTAGTGATCCCTGCAATGATCACTGTAAATAATGACCCTGGATTCATACCACACAGGACATGTGCTTTCTCAAGCCTCTGAGGCAGAGCATTATGAAGTGAAGTGAAGTGAAGTGAAGTCGCTCAGTCGTGTCCGACTCTTTGCGACCCCATGGACTGTAGCCCATCAGGCTCCTCTGTCCATGGGATTTTCCAGGCAAGAGTGCTGGAGTGGATTGCCATTTCCTTCTACAGGGGATCTTCCCGACCCAGGAATCGAACCTGAGTCTCCCGCATTGCAGGCAGACGTTTTACCATCTGAGCCACCAGGGAAGCCCCAGAGCATCATGGGAAATATGCAAATATAGGCCTTCACACTTAGGGATGCTTTGCCAACTAGCAGGTCACTTCTCCAAGAAAACCTATCTTACTCTTTTTCAGAAAAGATCCCAGGCTGGATATGGGGTGAGGGCTAGAAGTGGCGAAGGGAAAGAATAAAGGAGCACCACTTTTTTGTTGTTGTTTCAGACAAATGCTTAGTCAGACTTTGGAAACAGTCTTTCTCAGATTCTTCTCTGAAACACATGGACATTTTAGCCATGGAAGAATGTAACCGGGAACCACAAAGAAAATGCTTTTCAATAAATTAATTTGTCTCACAGTACTAACGAGGCAGTGGCCGAGGATGGGGGAAGGGCTGATGTTAAAGCTTGGTAACTTGGCACCGCCCCAACAAGGAAATTACATTGAGGACTCCAGCGGTGAATGGTTGCTCAGGGAAACAGGGAAGAAAGTGAAGAGCTGCCCGCGCTAGGAAATGTGCAGTGCCTCCCTGGAGATCTGTTTAGTGTCTCCCTGGAGATCTGTTTAGTTCTTTCTACCTCTAGTTGCTTCTTCTAACAGCATCACACTCCAGTACTCTTGCCTGGAAGATCCTATGGACGGAGGAGCCTGGTAGGCTGCAATCCATGGGGTCACTAAGAGTCGGACACGACTGAGCGACTTCACTTTCAGTTTTCATTTTCATGCATTGGAGAAGGAAATGGCAACCCACTCCAGTGTTCTTGCCTGGAGAATCCCAGGGACAGGGGAGCCTGGTGGGCTGCCGTCCATGGAGTCACACAGAGTCGGACACGACTGAAGTGACTTAGCAGCAGCTTCTTCTAACATCCTTTTTTTTTTTTAACTTTAGCTTCACACATAAGATGACCAATTTGTATCAACCCTATCAGTTTTCCTCCCTGCTCACTGGAAACCCTGCTTCCTTTTTTCCCTCCTTTACCCAGAAACCCTTCTGACCAATATGAGGTCTTTATCCCATTCACCTTTTGCTGAATTTGACTCAGTAGACTTCTCATCCCCTGAGGGAGAATTTACCCAGAGATTTGTACCTTTTCCCTGCCTTTCTTCTCTTCCTCTCCATTAGGGAATCTCTCCATGCTCACATTTTCATTTCTATTCAGAGGCAAGTGGTCTCAGAGATTCCCTGAAGGAACTAAAATGAAGTGTTAGTCACTGAGCCATGGCTGACTCTTTGCAACCCCATGGTTTGTAGCCCTCCAGGCTCCTCTGTCCATGAAATTCTCCAGGCAAGAATCATGGAGTTGATGGCCATTCTCTTCTCCAGGGGATCTTCCCGATCCAGGGATCGAACCCAGGTCTCTTGCATTGCAGGCAGATTCTTTAGCATCTGAGTCACAAGAGATTCCTTGCAGACTACAATTCTAATGCACGGCTACTACTTCCAAAGCTCTGAATCTCTAGCTCCATCTCTCTTGGTTCCCTCCAAAGTCCCAGCTGTCCTCTGGACACTAAGGTGTTAGGGAATCCCCCTTGTTTCCTTTGCCAATATAAATCTCACCAGGTCCTACCTTGTCTAAGCCTTTCAGGACCTCTCCAGTCAGAAGAAATTTCTCTTAGTCTGAATTCCTATGGCACTTAACGTCTGTATCTCTTAAATACCCCACCATTTATGTAATCTTTGAAGAACTACAAGGAATTTATGAGGTGCTGACAGATGAAGCTGTATGCTTGTGTTCAGAGAAGCAGCTTTACCTTCTAGGTGAGGTGCTAGGCGTAGAGAATGCAGAGATGATGAAAACAGGTTCCTCCTTTCATGGGTTCTTTATAGCCTATGCTAAGTCACTTCAGTCGTGTCCGACTCTGTGTGACCCCATAGACGGCAGCCCACCGGGCTCCCCTGTCCCTGGGATTCTCCAGGCAAGAACACTGGAGGGGGTTGCCATTTCCTTCTCCAATGCATGAAAGTGAAAAGAGAAAGTGAAGTCGCTCAGTCATGTCTGACTCTTAGCGACCCCATGGACTGCAGCCTACCAGGTTCCTCCGTCCGTGGGATTTTCCAGGCAAGAGTACTGGAGTGGGGTGCCATTGCCTTCTCTGTATATCATATATATTTCACATTAAATATGCAGATCACATCTAGACACTGAGAATCCCTTCAAGATCCCAGCCTCTAAAACTCATTCACTTTGCCTAACACAGCTGCTAATACTCCTAACAGACTCATTTCCAAAATCTCAGATTTCCAATTTTCTTAGCTGTCTTAACTCTACTATATTTGCTGATTTAGATTCTACCTAAACCTTCTCTGTAAGCACCTATATCAGATTTTATGTTGCCCTGGTCTACAAGATACTCCAAATATTCAGACTGAACAGAAAATGCTCCCTGAGTTTAGAAGCACTATTTCTCTGTACCATCTAGATGTTAATGGCCAGTTTTCAGGCTCTTTTCCTTTGGCTCAGAACTTTCAAACCTGTACACATTTTTAAAATTCTTTTACAATTTTTTCTTATTTTTTAATTGAAGAATAATTGCTTTACAGAATTTTGTTGTTTTCTGTCAAACAGCAACATGAATCAGCTATAGGTTTACATGTATCCCCTCCCTCTTGAACCCCTCCCATCTCCCTCCACATCCCACCCCTCTAGGTTGATACAGAGCCCTGTTTGAGTTTCCTGAGCCATACAGCAAATTCCCATTGGCCATCTATTTTATGTATGGTAGGAGGGATTGGGGCAGGAGGAGAAGGGGACGACAGAGGATGAGATGGCTGGATGGCATCACCGACTCGATGCACATGAGTCTGGGTGAACTCCGGGAGTTGGTGATGGACAGGGAGGTCTGGCGTGCTGCGATTCATGGGGTTTCAAAGAGTTGGACACGACTGAGCGACTAAACTGAACTGAACTGACTGTAAGTTTGCATATTACTGTCTCCATCCATCTCACCCTCTCCTCCCTTCTCCCCGAAGTGCAGTTGCTGTACAATATTGTATAAATTACCAGTGTACAATATTGTGAATCATGCTTTTTAATAGTTCTATTCCATTTATAGTAATTATATTGAATGAAATATTAGCTATATTCCACATGTTGTGCAATATAGCCTTGTAGCTTATTTTGTATCTAATAGTTTGTACCTCTTAATCCCCTACCCTTATATTGCCCCTCCTTACTTCTCTCTCCCCACTGGTAACCACTAGCTTGTTTACCATATCTGTGAGTCTGTTTTTGTTGTTGTTGTTATATTCACTAGTTTGTTGTATTTTTTTTAGATTCTACAAATAAACCATATCATACAGTATTTGCTTTTCTCTGTCTGACTTATTTCACTTGGAATAATACACTTCAAGTCCATCTGTGTTCCTGCAAATAGCAAAATTCCCTTATTTTATGGCTGAGTAGTATTCCATTGCCTATATATATATAGGCAATGATATATAGACCATCTGACCTGTCTCTTGAGAAACCTATATGCAGGTCAGGAAGCAACAGTTAGAACTGGACATGGAACAACAGACTGGTTCCAAATAGGAAAAGGAGGTCAAGGCTGTATATTGTCACCCTGCTTATTTAACTTATATGCAGAATATATCCTGAGAAACTCTGGGCTGGAAGAAGCACAAGCTGGAATCAGGATGGCTGGGAGAAATATCAATAACCTCAGATATGCAGATGACACCACCCTTATGGCAGAAAGTGAAGAGGAACTAAAAAGCCTCTTGATGAAAGTGAAAGTGGAGAGTGAAAAAGTTGGCTTAAAACTCAACATTCAGAAAATGAAGATCATGGTATCTGGTCCCATCACTGCATGGCAAATAGATGGGGAAACAGTGTCAGACTTCATTTTTCTGGGCTCCAAAATCACTGCAGATGGTGATTGCAGCCATGAAAAAAGACGATTACACCTTGGAAGGAAAGTTATGACCAACCTAGATAGTATATTCAAAAGCAGAGCATTACTTTGCCAACAAAGGTCCGTCTAGTCAAGGCTATGGTTTTTCCAGTGGTCATGTATGGATGTGAGAGCTGGACTGTGAAGAAAGCTAAGCACCGAAGAATTGATGCTTTTGAAGTGTGGTGTTGGAGAAGACTCTTGAGAGTCCCTTGGACTGCAAGGAGATCCAACCAGTCCATTTTGAAGGAGATCAGCCCTGGGATTTCTTTGGAAGGAATGATGCTAAAGCTGAAACTCCAGTACCTTGGCCACCTCATGCAAAGAGTTGACTCATTGGAAAAGACTCTGATGCTGGGAGGGATTGGGGGCAGGAGGAGAAGGGGACGACAGAGGATGAGATGGCTGGATGGCATCACTGACTCGATGGACATGAGTTTGAGTTAACTCCAGGAGTTGGTGATGGATAGGGAGGCCTGGTGAGCTGCAAATCATGGGGTCACAGAGAGTCGGACACAACTGAGTAACTGAACTGAACTGAACTGATATCACATCTTTATCCATTCATCTATTAATGGTGGACACTAAGATTGTTTTGATACTGTAGTCAATTCAGTCACTCAGTAATGTCCGACTCCTTGCAACCCCATGTACTGCAGCACACCAGGCTTCTCTGTCAATCACCAACTCCCAGAGCTTACTCAAATTCATGTCCACCGAGTTGGTGATGCCATCCAACCATCTTCATCCTCTGTCGTCCCTTCTCCTCCCACTTTCAATCTTTCCCAGCATCATGGTCATTTCAAATGAATCAGTTCTTTGCATCAGGTGGGCAAAGGATTGGAGTTTCAGCTTTAGCATCAGTCCGTCCAGTGAATATTCAGGACTGATTTCCATTAGGATTGACTGGTTGGATCCCCTTGCAGTCCAAGGGACTCTCAAGAGTCTTCACAGTTCAAAAGCATCAATTTTTTGGTGCTCAGCTTTCTTTATAATCCAACTCTCACATCCATACATGAATACTAGAAAAACCATAGCTTTGACTAGATGGACTTTGGTTGGCAAAGTTAATGTCTCTGCTTTTGAATATGCTGTCTAGGTTGGTCATAGCTTTTCTTCCAAGGAGCAAGTGTCTTTTAATTTCATGCGTGCAGTCAACATCTGCAGTGATTTTGGAGCCCCCAAAAATAAAGTCTCTCACTGTTTCCCTATCTATTTGCCATGAAGTGATGGGACCAGATGCCATGACCTTAGTTTTCTGAATGTTGAGCTTCAAGCCAACTTTTTCACTCTCCTCTTTCACTTTCATCAAGAGGCTTTTTAGTTCTTCGCTTTCTGCCATAAGGGTGGTGTCATCTGTGTATATGAGGTTATTGATATTTCTCCCGGCAATCTTGACTCCAGCTTGTGCTTTTTCCAGTCCAGCATTTCTCATGATGTACTCTGCATATAAGTTAAATAAACAGGGTGACAACATACAGCCTTGATGTACTCCTTTACCTATCTGGAACCAGTCTGTTGTTCCATGTCCAGTTCTAACTCTTGCTTCCTCACCTGCATACAGATTTCTCAGGAGGCAGGTCAGGTGGTCTGGTATTCCCATCTCTTTCAGAATTGTCCACAGTTTATTGTGATCCACACAGTCAAAGGCTTTGGTATAGTCAGTAAAGCAGAAATAGATGTTTTTCTGGAACTCTTTTGCTTTTTCCATGATCCAGGAGATGTTGGCAATTTGATCTCTGGTTCCTCTGCCTTTTCTAAAACCAGCTTGAACATCAGGAAGTTCACAGTTCACATATTGCTGAAGCCTGGCTTGGAGAATTTTGAGCATGACTTTACTAGCATGTGAGATGAGTACAATTGTGTGGTAGTCTGAGCATTCTTTGGCATTGCCTTTCTTTGGGATTGGAATGAAAACTGACCTTTTCCAGTCCTGTGGCCAGTGCTCAGTTTTCCAAATTTGCTGGCATATTGAGTGCAGCATTTTCACAGCATTATCTTTCAGGATTTGAAATACCTCAACTGGAATTCTATCACCTCCACTAGCTTTGTTCGTAGTGATACTTTCTAAGGCCCACTTGACTTCACATTCAGGATGTCTGGCTCTAGGTGAGTGATCACACCATCATGATTATCTGGGTCATGAAGATCTTTTTTGTATAGTCCTTCTGTGTATTCTTGCCACCATTTCTTAATATCTTCTGAAGATCTTTTTTGTATAGTCCTTCTGTGTATTCTTGCCACCATTTCTTAATATCTTCTGCTTCTGTTAGGTTCTTACCATTTCGGTCCTTAATTCTGCCCATTTTTGCATGAAATGTTCCCTTGGTACCTCTAATTTTCTTAAAGAGATCTCTAGTCTATTGTTTTCCTCTATTTGATATTGTATACATTTTTAAAAATTAATCATTTATTTCACTTGTTGGAACTCTTCCATTTATGTTCCCTGTTAGCTATGTTCTCTCTTTTCTCTGTATTTGCTCCCCTAAGTGATTTCAGGTTCTCCCTGAACCATTCACATAGCCGATCAATTTCAAAAGGTTTTTCTCTACACAAAGTATTCCCATATTATGGCCTCCTTCCATATACATCATTTCATGTTCCATCTTTTATTCCTCTGTCTACCAGATATCTGGTAGAGAGTTCCAGAAAAACATCTATTTCTGCTTTATTGACTATACCAAAGCCTTTGACTGTGTGGATCACAATAAACTGTGGACAATTCTGGAAGAGATGGAAATACCAGACCACCTGACCTGCCTCCTGAGAAATCTGTATGCAGGTGAGGAAGCAAGAGTTAGAACTGGACATGGAACAACAGACTGGTTCCAGATAGGGAAAGGAGTACATCAAGGCTGTATGTTGTCACCCTGTTTATTTAACTACCTCTATCTCCAAGATATTCCTCCTGCATCAGAACTCCTATAAGGACATTCTGATTCTCTTGTATGTACCACTTTCTGTCCCAGTTTAGAATTACTCAGCTTCATAGCTGATATCTCCAGTGTATTATAAATTCCTTACGAACAGGATCTGTGGCTGACTCATATTTCTATTTGCCAGAGCACCTAGTACAATGTCTGACTTATGATAGTCACTCAGGCATTTTTGTTGAATGAACTGATGATTAATTGGTAAGTGGGTGGATAGATGGATGGATGAAAGGTAGGGAATATGAGGTAAAGTGGAAAAACTTTGGACTTAAATTCCAAGGAATAGAGCTCAAATCTGGTTCTTCTGCTTCTCCTGTGATTCTGGGCATGACTTATGCCTCTTTGTAAATCAATTTCTCCAAAGGAAAAATGAGGATAGTAGGAGCTGCCTTACCTAAGATTGTTCTGAAAATCAATTGAGGTATTTTATGTGAAAGTGCTTTATGAACTCTAAAGAACCTACAAAAAAAAAAAAAAAAAGAAGAAGAAGAAATCAAATGATAACATGAAAGCTTTCCACGTAAATTGTATTCAGAAGCATTCAGATAATTTCTTTCTATGATACCATGACAAAAATACTCCCATCCTCTGCAAGATAGGTCAAAGACGAAAAATATAAAGACAGTTAAGTACAGTAGCATCAACCACAGTTTAAGTTGTCTTCCCAGGAACAAGTAGGAGTGAATTTTGGTAAGTAGTTATATTTATAGCACTTTTATCTTATATTACAAATCAATTACCGTATCTTTTATTATTACTTTGTGTTGAAAAGCATAAAAAAATCTTGAATATGTTTTGCAAACATGAGGTTGCTTTTAATCCTTCCACAGCAGGGGTCTGTTGGGTGCTCTGCCTGCCTTAGAAATGCAACAAGCACACAATATTTCTCAGGCCTTAGCAGCCAAAAGGGGAGGTTGAGGGCATGTAACCAAACTGTAGATCTCCGTCTCTGCCTGTGATTTCTGAGCTAAGTAGACTCCAGCTGATACCTCCACCTGCTCAAACCCTAGGTCTCTGGGTCAGTGTGATTCTCCCCCACAGCTGTTTGGGCACCGTTCTTCTCGTGGGGTGTGCACATGGAATCTAGATTGCTGTTTCCTTCATATGGCTACCAGTGACCTTGAGGAGCCCTTGGGCCAATGTTGTGACACATGGGAGGTGATCTGGGAGGTCTGGCTCCCTGATCACTCTTCCACAGTTTTCTCCCTTTGAGATGTGGCCACTTCAAGTCCAATGGGAAAATACTCCTCACCTGAAAAGTAATTTTATTCTTGTTTTCACTCCCCTTTCAGGTCTTGGGCAGAAAGATCTGGTACAAGGGGTAGAACCAATAGAAATGTGAGTAGGATACCTCCTATCATACTTCTCCCCCAACAATGATCCTGTGTCCACAACCCAGGCATGTTTTTCTTAACAGTCTCATCTCTTAAGCTAAATTCCTTCCAATGAGGACCCTTGGACCAATGAACCCATCCTTTCCATTGATAAGTTTGCATACCCAGCTAACAGCATAAGACTCTGAAAGTAAGTTCATCTATTACCTGTGCTAAGTATGAGTCGTCATCCAGAACGAATATCATAAGACCTCGGATATAGGATCTTTTATAGAGGCTACTTTTTTTTTCCTCTTGCGGGTAGAGACATTATACCATGGTTCTTAAAATGACGGACTTAAGAGCCAATGTGTGCTCAGTCTCAGTTGTGTCCAACTCTTTGCGACCCTATGAACTATAGCCCACCAGTCTCCTCTGTCCATGAAATTTTCCAGGCAATACTGGAGTGGGTTGCCATTTCCTACTCCAGGGGATATTCCCAACCCAGGGATCGAACTTGCATCTTCTGCTTTGGCAGGCAAATTCTTTACCACTGTATCACCTGAGAAGCTCAAGAGCAAGGATACCTGCATTCAAATTTTAACTCAACTTTGAGTAAGTTTTTTTTAGCCTCTCCAGTGCCAATTTCCTTATCTGTACATGGGAGGGATGATAACATCTATCTCATAGTATGGTTGTGAGGATTATAAAAATTATTCATAAGCTAGATCATAAACCAAGTCTCAACTAATTTTCAAATATTTAAATCATTCAAAGTATGTCGCCTGGAATTCAGTTAGCGATGAATAACAAAAAGATTACTAGAAAGTGCCCAAAAAAGTGAAAGTGTTAGTTGCTCAGTTGTGCCCAACTCTTTGCAATCCCATGGACTGCAACCCACCAGGCTTCTCTGTCCATGGAATTTTCCAGGGAAGGCTACTGGAGAGGTTTTCCATTTCCTTCTCCAGGGAATCTTCCTAACCCAGGGATCAAACCCAGGTCTCCTGTACTGCAAGCAGATTCTTTATCATCTGAGCTACCAGGGAAGCACCAGAAAATGCCCAACTGATTGGAAATTAGTCAACTCATTGCTCAAATAGGGTACTCAACCTGTGTCTACCTGATTTTCCTACATGCACTGTATACCTCAGTTATCAGTATAAGTAAATAAATAAATAAAAGATGAAAACAGAAGCTGCCCAAGCAGAAAGCCTAGCAAAATGCTACCTAACGGATGCCTCCCTTAGCCATCACATGCAGACAACTAGGTGATATAGGACTCTCAAAGGCTTGGGCTTCCTCCTTCACATGAGAGAATATGTTCACACTAAGCAGGAGAGTGTCACCCATTCTTAATACACACATTTGTACAAACACACAGCTAGGTGAATTTCTGTAATCAATTTTCCAAGAAAACACATTTTGCAGATTCCTGAAAAAAAAGAGGGGTTTTATAAGCAATGTACAATTTACTCAGTTCATCTCTCTGTTCAATAAATATAGGAATCACAGGAGGACAGAACTGGAGATTAAAGATACCTTTTCTGAGAAGTAGAACTAACAGGCGGAAGGCCTTGTGGGCCAGGAGGGGTGCTAGCTGATTCACGAGTGTGATAGCTGAAAGACCGTGCAAATATTTCCAGCTCGCTAAACAATTTGCGCTTGGCTGAGATCAGGACATTTTGTATTTGCACTCATGCCCAGCATTTCCATTAGCACATATGCTAAGGCTATATCTCCTAGGAAACATCAGGGATTAATGATAAAATTGTGAATCATCATCCAGGGTTAGGAATTAACCAATCCTATTTCACTCAACAAACATTTATAGAACAATTATACTTAGTTAGACACTGGGCCAGGGGTAACAGTGCCACTCAATGCAAACATCCAGATGGACTTGTTATAGAGAAAACATTGCATCTCAGATCAATTTCAGGGACAGGCTGGTCTAAGGAAATCAACAGTGGATGTGAAGTTCTAAGTTCTGTGTCCTAATTCAAGCTCTGAAATTTTCTCCCTGAGTGTCAGCAGGCAAGTTTACTAACCTTGCTGATTGTCACACAAGGAGAGAGTCAACCAGTCATTTCCAAATAAGATAATGAATGTGAAAGCTGTTTTAATACACTTGAGGAGGCCCTTTGTGCAACACTTGGAATGATCTCTAAGAAACTACTGTTAATTTTTTTTTTAGAAGGTTGCAGAAAAGTGCTTTTTCATGTGTGTCAGAAAGAGAGAAAATTAATATACCTGTGGACTGTTAAGTGCATAGAATATCTTCAGAGGTATACACCAAACATGGTGATATTGCTGACCTCTGAGGAGGGTTTTGGTGTGTGGACAGTGAAAATGGCAAGAAGGTGAATTTTTAAGATAAGGACATTGAAACATGCAAAGGTTAAATTACTTGCCTGAGGACACCTGGTGAATATCTCAAAAAGCAGGGATTCAGAATTAGGAAATCTAATCATAGAATTCAACCTCACCACCATGTCTCACTGCCTCCTGATGTTCTGAGGAGAGGATATCTCTATGCTGGAAAGGTTAATAGCCTCTGCTCTAAAAGCACTGCCATCATCTGTAGAATTCAATCTACTGACCATTTTCCCCTTATTTCCAGGCTGATGTGCTACCCTGGCTGAGAACATTATGAATTTCATTAAATTACACTTTATTTCTCTGGTACAAATCAATACAAAATCACAGTGATTTCTCTAAAAACACACACAACATCCCTGTCCCTGGTCTGTTCTTTTCTTCATCGTCATATCTGAGCACTGGAGAAGAATGACTGATTTTAACAGAAATGATCCTCCCTGAATGACACTAATTGAAATGTTATTTATGTTCAGAAGACAGCTGAACAGAAAATATGTCTAATTTAATCTGTTGATGCCTTTCCAAAAGTTGCTGTTCACCTCAGGGATCTTGGCCAGAGGTCCCTTGGTCCTTTCACTTAATTGGAGATGTTTGTACTGTATTTTGGTTGTGGTGGTGGTTCCTGCATTCTCCTTGTCTCTCTAGTGGCCCCGTTTTAAAGCACTCATCAGCCCATTTGGAGTTCTTTCCAGAAATTTTCAGTGTGACCTGCCTAAGAGAAAGCTGTTGTTCCTCTCCATTTAAGTTATCTTAGTAGATTTCAAGTTGATTTCCTGCTGGGTCACTTCAGTAAACAGGATCCTCTCCCTACCTCCCCCGCCCCACCTTCGAAGAAAGCCAACATTCTCTGGCCCTTCTTTGTGCCAATAACTTCATTTCCATCCTACTGCAGTCATCTCCTCACTCTCATAGCCACACACGGGCCTTAGCATGACTGTTCTGCTATCTGATCACAGTTTCCTAAACCTCTACCTGTAAAGCCATAAAAACCCTTCCAAAGTCCTCCAAGAATCCAGTACCCTCAGGTCATCCATCATCATTCAGCTTTACTGTCTTTCCTGTTCGACCTGGATCCCAAGGTCAAAGGCTTCAAACCCAATAACTGCACCATCCTCAGTTCTTCACTCAACAGGTGTTTAGCTGCCTCTGCTAGAATGGCTCCCAAGTCTTAGGGAATCCATTAAGTCTATGCCTCTGCTTCTGCTTCCAGGCTGCCTACAAATGGAGAAAAGCATATAATCTTGCAGACTGATAACTCCCTCCTCCTGAGGCCTCAGCCAATGATTCTCTTTCCCTTTTACCATAGAGAATGTACTAAAGCTTTAATATGATCCTATTTCACTTGGGTTGTATTTAGGTAGTTATAACTGAAACACAAAATAACAGTGGTCTAAACTTGATGTCGGTTTAATTCTCTCCTGGGTAAAAGAGAATCAGAGATTCATAGTGTGCTCTGGAGACACCAGCACAAAATCATCAGAACCTAGATATCTATCCTTCTATTCTGCCATCTTCAGCAGGTGGCTTCTATCCTGCAGATAACCTCATGACACAAAATGGTGACTGATGGAGCGCTAGTTGTCATGTCCTAAACAGCCAGAAAGTGAAAGGCCAGGAAAGCAAATGGGTTTCCCCCAAAGCTATCTTTCTTTAGGAAGCCTTCCTCGAAGTTCCTTATAATACACACACACACACACACACACACACACACACACACACACACACACACATGTGTATATGTAGACACTATAGCATATGGTCACATTTAGTTGTAAGGGAAACTGGGAAATGAAGTCTTTTAGCTGTTTATGTCACTTACCTAAACAAAATATCAAGGCTCTATTACTAAAGAGGAAGAGGAGGATGAATTTGGGATAAGCATCTAATTGCCTCTATCGTCTTCTTAAACCCTCTTATTCCCACACTACTGTTCTCATTTCAATATGATAACTCTTTTACCAAGGGAAAAAACCCATTAGATGTCAAATCCCTTAATACCTCTTCCCTCCACTTCTAACTTATCTGTACATAAAATACCCCCTTACTCTTAGCTTATTTCTGTCTCAGAGGAATAAGTGCCTATACTAAATAAAACCTGTGGTTTTAATATGTGCAATTTAGCATATGTCAAGTATACATCAATAAAGCTGTTAATTTTATTTTAATTTTTAAACTCATTTACTTCTTAATCCCTTGCCATCTGTTTTGTAGTCATTATTCTCCTGGTACTCTTCTAGGTAGGATCAACAATTACTATCAAATTGCTAAATCTGAAATAAGTTTTCAGAAAGCAGTTTGATAGTTCCTCAAAAATTAAGCATAGAATTATCATATAACCCCACTCTTCTACTCCTACATATATACTCTAAAAAATTGAAAACAGATACTAAAAAGGTACATACACGTGCATGATCACAGCAACACTATTCATAGCAGTCAATAGTAGAAATAGACCAAATATCCATCAATGGATAGATGGATAAAAAATCATGACATATATATATATATATATATATATATATAGAGAGAGAGAGAGAGAGAGAGAGAGAGAGAGAGAGAATATAATATTATTCAGCCATAAAAAGGAACAAAGCACTGATAAATGCTTTAATATTGATGAACCTTGAAACCATTATGCTAAATGAAAGATGCCTGATATAAAAGGGCACATGTTGTGTGCTTCCATTTATATGAAATACTCAGAATAGTTAAATCTATGGAGATAGAACACAGATTGATGGTTACCAGGGCCTAGGAGAAGGGAGAAGCCACTTAATGCATACAGGGTTATACTCTGAAGTAATGGAAATGTTTTGGAACTAGATGGAGGTGATGGTTACACAACCTTGTTAATATACTAAATGCCACTGAATTAGTCACTGTAAAACAATTTTATGTTATGTGAATTTCATCTCAATAAATTGCTTTAAAAAATTCATTATGGGAGAGGGGTTAGTAGATGCAAGCTATAATATTCCATAAAGAATGAATAAACAACAAGGTCCTATTGCATAGCACAAGGAACTATATTCAACATCCTGAGATAAACCATAATGAAAAGAATACAAAAAACAATGTGTGTGTATAACTGAGTCACTTTACTGTACTGTACAACAGAAATTAGCACAACACTATAAATCAGCTATACTTCAATTAAAAAAAAATCCATTTCAGTACTCAACTTACTCATACTTTCCACCAGTGACCAACCATCTATGTCCTAAATTCTTCCTTCCCTTGATTTCTTTTTAGTGGGGGTAGGACATGGTGTATGGCACGCAGGATCTTAGTTCCCCAACCAGGGATCCAACTCGTGCTTACCGCAATAGAAACACAGAGTCTTAACCACTGGACCACCAGGGAAGTCCCTTCCTTGATTTCTTGAGCGTCAGTTTTTTTCTGGTTTTTCACCTATTCCTCTGACCAGTCTTATAGTTTCTTAGGCTAGTCTAACCTTTTTTTTTTTTTTTTTTTTAATCATGTAGTTTTAGAGAAGTCTCTATTTTTATTTTATTTACTTAATTTCTCTATTTTGGTCCTCTTTTATTCTTGTTCTCCCAGTTTTCTTACATCCATTTTTTTCAGTTCTATTAGAGAAAACTTTATGCTTCTCTCCAAATGTTTCTAGATAAATAACTTCTAGAAAAAGAAAAAAGTTTTGGAAAACTCCACCTGAATGGAATATTTTCTTTCCATGGAAGGAGAATTGCTGTATGTAATTGAGTGACAATAAACTTTGACACTTTTTTATACATTTTTATACAGGCCTTTATTAGGGAGAGGTTAAGATGTTGAAGCAAAAGTCCTGCTCTCCTCCATACGCTAAGCTTAACTGTAGGCCTTAGTCACTTCAAATCAGAAGGAGTTTTAGGAAACCCAATTGAAGCAATGGATCTAAGCTACGTTCACCATGTTCACCAGGCCAATCTTGCCAGTAATGAAACAGAACATTGCTCTCCATCTACTGACATCTTAATTTCTCTATTAGTTCTTAATCAGAGAAAGAGGAATATGAGCTAATGTCCCCTTCAAACTCAATAGTCTCCAACCACAACATCAGTACTAATTGTTTTCAACCTTGTCACTCTGGCCCTGACTTATTTTCAAACAACCACCTGACTGTCTTCCCTACCCATCCCAAGCTTCTATATTATTTTAGGTTGGTTGGCTTTTAAACCTTTAACCTTGTTTTTCTTAATATTTATCTATCTGTTTCTTTGGTTACATTGGGTCCCAGCTGTGGCACACAGGATCTTCATTGCATTATTGTTGTTATTATTGTGTATCTGACTCTTTGCAACCCATAGACTGCAGCACACCAGGCTCCCCTGTCCTTCACTATCTCCTGGAGTTTGCTCAGATTCACGTCCATTGAGTCGGTGATGCTATCTAACCATCTCATCCTCTGCCTCCCTTGTCTCCTTTTGCCTTCAATCTTTTCCAGTGCGTCATGTGGGACCTTTTTCACTGGGGCACAGCCTGGGCTCACGGCATGTGGAAATCTCAGTTCCCTGACCAGTGACTGAACCCATGCCCTACCCCACACTGCAAGACAGACTCGCAACCACTGGGCCACCAGGAAAGTACCCCCCCACCAACATTTTTACCTTGTTTAAGCATAATTTTTGAAGTGTCAAAGTATAGGACCCTCGAGGGGCTTAAAATTAATAAACATCAGAGCATTATATAATCAATGAAGATTACAAAATTGAGGAATATCAAGGATTCAGGATCTAAGGAGTCATTTTTCAAAATTCTTCATCTTGAAAAATAGCCCAGCATTCACCCAATCTGAGGAAGAGAAGGTAAATGGTAAAATCTCACAGGAGCTTGAAACAGGAATGAGGAAACTATAAAGAACCAAGACAGCTGACCTTGTCCTTTTTAAAGTCTTTTTCATTATTCCAAGAGCTCTTGCACTGTCCTTTGCACACATGTTTTTCTGTTAATTCCAGTCGCTTTAGAGGGTTTCTGATATTTGCAACCAATATCTGATGTTTATTACGTTCTTTATACTTTTCATATTTTCCCAGGCTTTTCTTGAGTATGTAATACTTAATTAGAGCATGTTTTAAAGTATAAAGTAATACACCACCATATCTTAGTATGTTGGGGCTGCTGTAACAAAATATCATAGACTGGGTGGCTTACAAACAAAAGAAGTTTATTTCTCACAGTTCTGGAAGCCAGAAGTTCAGAATCAGTAGTGTCTGCATGGCTGGGTTCTGGTGAGAAGTCTCCTCTGAACTGCAGACTGTTGTTTTCTTGTTCTTCACATGGCAGAAAGCAGAGGAAGGAAGCTTTCTCATGTGTCTTCTTTTTCTTTAATTTTTTAAAAAGTGTATTTACTTTTGGTTACGCTGAGTCTTTGTTGTTGTGCACAGGCTTTCTCTAGTTGCATTGAGTGGGGGCTACTCTTCATTGCTGTGCTCCTTGTGGTGGCTTCTTTTGTTGCAGAGCACAGGCTCTAAGGCACACAGACTTCAGTAGTTGCAGCTCAAGGGCTCTAGAGCTTGGCTCAGTAGTTGCGGCATATGGGCTTATTTGCTCTGCAGCATGAGGGTTCTTCCTGGATCAGGAATCAAACTCACGTCCCCTGCACAGGCAGACAGATTCGTAACCACTGGGCTACTAGGGAAGCTCCAAGATTACTAGTTCTATCCATGAGAACACCACTCTCATGACCTAATCACCTCCCAAATGCCCTACCTCCTGATGCCATCACTTTGGGAGTTAGGATTTCAACACATGAATTTGAGAGCCACATACATTCAGTCTATAACACAGTGCTACCCTTCGTTTGCTCCCTGTGATGATGGACTGACCCTTTGTTCAGCTTCCTTTCCTCCCTCCTGTTGCCATGCCTATCTGTACTACACAAGGTGTAAGTCTGCATTGTCAGACTCCTTTTCAGCTAGGGTGTGGACTCAAATTATGCCTCACCAATTAGAGACACTTGTGCAAAATACAGAAGGCAGAAATGGAGCAGAGGCCTTTTCCTTGCCCCTTTTGACTGCTTTTCTTCTGGCCAATATTATTTCAAAGACAGAAGATGTTGCTACAGCTGAGTCCCAGTGTGTGTAAGAGAGGCTGTTGTGATGGAGGCAGTGGGGAGAGTAGCCTCCTGAGTTTGATTCTGATCCTTGGAGACCTATTCAGATCATGCAGTGTAGGATCCCTGGCTCCAGAGTGATGAGTTTTTCCACTCAGAATTTCTGGGGGTGTCCTCAGAGGTGATAATTTTCCAGCAATTGGTCTTGCTGTTCTGGGAGGAACGATTTCTCTCCTCCTACTCTCCCAGTGATTTTTTGTTGTTGATGATGTTTAGTCACTCAGTCGTGTTCAACTCTTTATGACCCCATGGACTATATAGCTCAACAGGCTTCTCTGTTCATGGGATTTCCCAGGTAAGAATACTGGAGTGAGTTACCATTTCTTCCTCCATGGGATCTTCCTGACTCAGGGATTGAACCCATTTCTCTTGCATTAGTAAACAGATTCTTTACTACTGAGCCACCAGGGAAACCCTCCAGTGATTCTTCAGTTCCGTTCAGTTGCTCAGTTGTGTTCAACTCTTTGTGACCCCAAGGACTGCAGCGTGCCTGACTTCCCTGTCTTTTAGCACCTAATTTCCTTCTTTATTTTTTTCTTGCATTAAATAGCTAAAGTGGCTTCTCTCTCCTACACTGAATCCTAACCAATACACTGTTCCACTTTTTATCTCTAGTAGCTGCAGGGAGTTAAAGTGAGATATTAATGACTTTATAGCCAGGGACTCAGAAATGCCCAAATCCTGCTCCACATGTCTTCTCCTTCCATTGGAAATCCTGAGGGAGCAATCTAAAAAAGGAATAATACATAAAAACCAAGCTACCACTTTACTGATAGTTATTCCAAGCTTGGAACTCAAGTGCAACACCTTGATAAAGATTACAGTGGGGCCTGGGAACCCCTGCTCTACTTTTCCATATTGACGTCTTATCAGTTTGGCTGAATACAGGCAGGAAGAAAGTTAAAGAGAGAATGAGCCAACAGAATTATGTAGAATTCACTTACTCATCTAGCTGTGAAAGGTAGAAGAGAAAGAGAAGAGGTTCATGCATTTTAAGGTACAGCAACAGTTAGAACTGGACATGGAACAACATCAGATCAGATCAGATCAGTCGCTCAGTCGTGTCCGACTCTTTGCGACCCCATGAACCGCAGCACGCCAGGCCTCCCTGTCCATCACCAGCTCCCGGAGGTCACTCAGACTCACGTCCATCGAGTCAGTGATGCCATCCAGCCATCTCATCCTCTGTCGTCCCCTTCTCCTCCTGCCCTCAATCCCTCCCAGCATCAGAGTCTTCTCCAATGAGTCAACTCTTCGCATGAGGTGGCCAAAATACTGGAGTTTCAGCTTTAGCATCATTCCTTCTAAAGAAATACCAGGATTGATCTCCTTCAGAATGGACTGGTTGGATCTTCTCGCAGTCCAAGGGACTCTCAAGAGTCTTCTCCAACACCACAGTTCAAAAGCATCAATTCTTCGGCGCTCAGCCTTCTTCACAGTCCAGCTCTCACATCCATACATGACCACAGGAAAGACCATAGCCTTGACTAGGCGAACCTTTGTTGGCAAAGTGATGTCTCTGCTTTTGAATATGCTATCTAGGTTGGTCATAACTTTCCTTCCAAGGAGTAAGCGTCTTTTAATTTCATGGCTGCAGTCACCATCTGCAGTGATTTTGGAGCCCAGAAAAACAAAGTCTGACACTGTTTCCACTGTTTCCCCATCTATTTCCCATGCAGTGATGGGACCAGATGCCATGATCTTCGTTTTCTGAATGTTGAGCTTTAAGCCAACCTTTTCACTCTCCACTTTCACTTTCATCAAGAGGCTTTTTAGCCCCTCTTCACTTTCTGCCATAAGAGTGGTGTCATCTGCATATCTGAGGTTATTGATATTTCTCCCGGCAATCTTGATTCCAACTTGTGTTTCTTCCAGTCCAGCATTTCTCATGATGTACTCTGCATATAAGTTAAATAAACATGGTGACAATATGCAGCCTTGACGTACTCCTTTTCCTATTTGGAACCAGTCTGTTGTTCCATGACCAGTTCTAACTGTTGCTTCCTGACCTGCATACAGATTTCTTAAGAGGCAGATCAGGTGGTCTGGTATTCCCATCTCTTTCAGAATTTTCCATAGTTTATTGTGATCCACACAGTCAAAGGCTTTGGCATAGTCAATAAAGCAGAAATAGATGTTTTTCTGGAATTCTCTTGCTTTTTCCATGATCCAGCGGATGTTGGCAATTTGATCTCTGGTTCCTCTGCCTTTTCTAAAACCAGCTTGAACATCAGGAAGTTCACAGTTCACATATTGCTGAAGCCTGGCTTGGAGAATTTTGAGCATTACTTTACTAGTGTGTGAGATGAGTGCAATTGTTCGGTAGTTTGAGCACTCCTTGGCATTGCCTTTCTTTGGGATTGGGATGAAAACTGACCTTTTCCAATCTTGTGGCCACTGCTGAGTTTTCCAAATTTGCTGGCATATTGAGTGTAGTACTTTCACAGCATCATCATTCAGGACTTGGAATAGCTCCACTGGAATTCCATCACCTCCACTAGCTTTGTTCGTAGTGATGCTTTCTAAGGCCCATTTGACTTCACATTCCAAGATGTCTGGCTCTAGGTCAGTGATCACATCATCATGATTATCTGGGTCTTGAAGCTCTTTTTTGTACAGTTCTTCTGTGTATTCTTGCCACCTCTTCTTAATATCTTCTGCTTCTGTTAGGTCCACACCATCTCTGTCCTTTATCGTGCCCATCTTTGCATGAAATGTTCCTTTGGTATCTCTGATTTTCTTGAAGAGATCCCTAGTCTTTCCCATTCTGTTGTTTTCCTCTATTTCTTTGCATTGATCACTGAAGAAGGCTTTCTTATCTCTTCTTGCTATTCTTTGGAACTCTGCATTCAGATGTTTATATCTTTCCTTTTCTCCTTTGCTTTTCGCTTCTCTTCTTTTCACAGCTATTTGTAAGGCCTCCCCAGACAGCCATTTTGCTTTTTTGCATTTCTTTTCCATGGGGATGGTCTTGATCCCTGTCTCCTGTACAATGTCACGAACCTCATTCCATAGTTCATCAGGCACTCTATCTATCAGATCTAGGCCCTTAAATCTATTTCTCACCTCCACTGTATAATCATAAGGGATTTGATTTAGGTCATACCTGAATGGTCTAGTAGTTTTCCCTACTTTCTTCAATTTCAGTCTGAATTTGGCAATAAGGAGTTCATGGTCCGAGCCACAGTCAGCTCCTGGTCTTGTTTTTGCTGATTGTATAGAGCTTCTCCATCTTTGGCTGCAAAGAATATAATCGATCTGATTTCGGTGTTGACCATCTGGTGATGTCCATGTATAGAGTCTTCTCTTGTGTTGCTGGAAGAGGGTATTTGCTATGACCAGTGCATTTTCTTGGCAAAACTCTATTAGTCTTTGCCCTGCTTCATTCCGTATTCCAAGGCCAAATTTGCCTGTTACTCCAGGTGTTTCTTGACTTCCTACTTTTGCATTCCAGTCCCCTATAATGAAAAGGACATCTTTTTTGGGTGTTAGTTCTAAAAGGTCTTGTAGGTCTTCATAGAACCGTTCAACTTCAGCTTCTTCGGCATTACTGGTTGGGGCATAGACTTGGATTACTGTGACATTGAATGGTTTGCCTTGGAAACGAACAGAGATCATTCTATCGTTTTTCAGATTGCATCCAAGTACTGCATTTCGGACTCTTTTGTTGACCATGATGGCCACTCCACTTCTTCTGAGGGATTCCTGCCCACAGTAGTAGATATAATGGTCATCCGAGTTAAATTCACCCATTCCAGTCCATTTTAGTTCGCTAATTCCTAGAATGTCAACATTCACTCTTGCCATCTCTTGTTTGACCACTTCCAATTTGCCTTGATTCATGGACCTGACATTCCAGGTTCCTATGCAATACTGCTCTTTACAGCATCGTACTTTGCTTCTATCACCAGACACATCCACAGCTGGGTATTCTTTTTGTTTTGGTTCCATCCTGTCATTCTTTCTGGAGTTATTTCTCCACTGATTTCCAGTAGCATATTGGGCCCCTACTGACCTGGGGAGTTTCTCTTTCAGTATCCTATCATTTTGTCTTTTCATACTGTTCATGGGGTTCTCAAGGCAAGAATACTGAAGTGGTTTGCCATTCCCTTCTCCAGCGGACCACACCCTGTCATATCTCTCCACCATGACCCGCCCATCCCAGGTTGCCCCTCGGGTATGGCTTAATCTCATTGAGTTAGACAAGGGTGTGGTCCTTGTGTGATTAGATTGACTAGTTATCTGTGAGAATGGTTTTAGTGTATTTGCCCTCTGATGCCCTCTTTCAAGACCTACTGTCTTACTTGGGTTTCTCTTACCTTGGGCGTGGGGTATCTCATCCCGGCTGCTCCTGGCTGCTCCCGGCCAGTGAAGCACAGCCATCGCACCTTACCTTGGACGAGGGGTCTCTCCTCACTGCCGCCCTTCCTGACCTCGGTCGGTCGTGGGGTAGCTCTTCTCGGCCGTGCTTAGTGTGTTGGCCCTCACCGCCGTCCTTCCTCGGTCATGGGGTAGCTCCTCTCGGTCGCGCTCTTAGTGCGCGACGCAGCCGGCGGGGGCGCTCTTAGTGCGCGACGCAGCCGGCGGGGCGCTCTTAGTGCGCGACGCAGCCGGCGGGGCGCTCTTAGTGCGCGACGCAGCCGGCGGGGCGCTCTTAGTGCGCGGCGCAGCCGGCGGGGCGCTCTTAGTGCGCGACGCAGCCGGCGGGGCGCTCTTAGTGCGCGACGCAGCCGGCGGGGCGCTCTTAGTGCGCGACGCAGCCGGCGGGGCGCTCTTAGTGCGCGACGCAGCCGGCGGGGCGCTCTTAGTGCGCGACGCACCAAGTATGGAACAACATACTGGTTCCAAATAGGAAAGGGAGTACGTGAAGGCTGTATATTGTCACCCTGCTTATTTAACTTATATGCAGAGTACATCATGAGAAATGCTGGGCTGGAAGAAGCACAAGCTGGAATCAAGATGGCTGGGAGAAATATCAATAACCTCAGATATGCAGATGACACCACCCTTATGGCAGAAAGTGAAGAGCAACTAAAGAGCCTCTTGATGAAAGTGAAAGAGGAGAGAGAAAAAGTTGGCTTAAAGCTCAACATTCAGAAAACGAAGATCATGGCATCTGGTCCCATCACTTCATGGCAGATAGATGGGAAAACAGTGGAAACAGTGATAGACTTTATTTTTCTGGGCTCCAAAATCACTGCAGATGGTGATTGCAGCCATGAAATTAAAAGACATTTACTCCTTGGAAGGAAAGTTATGACCAACCTAGACAGCATATTCAAAAGCAGAGACATTACTTTGCCAACAAAGGTCTGTCTAGTCAAGGCTATGGTTTTTCCAGTGGTCATGTATGGATGTGAGAGTTGGACTGTGAAGAAGGCTGAACACCAAAGAATTGATGCTTTTGAACTGTGGTGTTGGAGAAGACTCTTGAGAGTCCCTTGGACTGCAAGGAGATCCAACCAGTCCATCCTAAAGAAGATCAGTCCTGGGTGTTCATTGGAAAGACTGATGCTGAAGCTGAAACTCCAGTACTTTGGCCACCTCATGCGAAGAGCTGACTCACTGGAAAAGACCTGATGCTGGGAGGGAATGGGAGCAGGAGGAGAAGGGGGTGACAGAGGCTGTGATGGCTGAATGGCATCACCGACTCGATGGACGTAAGTTTGAGTAAATTCCGGAGTTGGTAATGGACAGGGAAGCCTGGTGTGCTGCGGTCCATGGGGTCGCAGAGAGTTGGACATGACTGAGTGACTCATCTCACACGCTAGTAAAGTAATGCTCAAAATTCTCCAAGCCAGGCTTCAGCAATATGTGAACCGTGAACTTCCTGATGTTCAAGCTGGTTTTAGAAAAGGCAGAGGAACCAGAGATCAAATTGCCAACATCCGCTGGATCATGGAAAAAGCAAGAGAGTTCCAGAAAAACATCTATTTCTGCTTTATTGACTATGCCAAAGCCTTTGACTGTGTAGATCACAATAAACTGTGGAAAATTCTGAAAGAGATGGGAATACCAGACCACCTGATCTGCCTTTTGAGAAATCTGTATGCGGGTCAGGAAGCAACAGTTAGAACTTGTCATGGAACAACAGACTGGTTCCAAATAGGAAAAGGAGTACGTCAAGGCTGCATATTGTCACCATGTTTATTTAACTTATATGCAGAGTACATCATGAGAAATGCTGGACTGGAAGAAACACAAGTTGGAATCAAGATTGCCGGGAGAAATATCAATAACCTCAGATATGCAGATGACACGACTCTTATGGCAGAAAGTGAAGAGGGGCTAAAAAGCCTCTTGATGAAAGTGAAAGTGGAGAGTGAAAGGGTTGGCTTAAAGCTCAACATTCAGAAAACGAAGATCATGGCATCTGGTCCCATCACTGCATGGGAAATAGATGGGGAAACAGTGGAAACAGTGTCAGACTTTGTTTTTCTGGGCTCCAAAATCACTGCAGATGGTGACTGCAGCCATGAAATTAAAAGACGCTTACTCCTTGGAAGGAAAGTTATGACCAACCTAGATAGCATATTCAAAAGCAGAGACATTACTTTACCAACAAAGGTTCGCCTAGTCAAGGCTATGGTCTTTCCTGTGGTCATGTATGGATGTGAGAGTTGGACTGTGAAGAAGGCTGAGCACCAAAGAATTGATGCTTTTGAACTGTGGTGTTGGAGAAGACTCTTGAGAGTCCCTTGGACTGCAAGGAGGTCCAACCAGTCCATTCTGAAGGAGATCAATCCTGGGATTTCTTTGGAAGGAATGATGCTAAAGCTGAAACTCCAGTATTTTGGCCACCTCATGCGAAGAGTTGACTCATTGGAGAAGACTCTGATGCTGGGAGGGATTGAGGGCAGGAGGAGAAGGGGACGACAGAGGATGAGATGGCTGGATGGCATCACTGACTCGATGGACGTGAGTCTGAGTGACCTCCGGGAGCTGGTGATGGACAGGGAGGCCTGGCGTGCTGCGGTTCATGGGGTCGCAAAGAGTCGGACACGACTGAGCGACTGATCTGATCTGATCTGATCTGAGTGACTGAACTAAACTGAACTGATTGATCATCACCATCAAATACATATGAATTTTTGAAATTGATTTGCCTTAATGAAAATACTAGTAGAGACACTGCTAGCATATACTGATTTGTCTGGGAGGGAGAGACTGAGAATAGAAATATTAGATATATTGGATTGGCCAGAATATTTGGGTTTTTCTGTAGCCCAAAGTATATTTTTGGCCAACCCAATACCTCTAATAGGATGTTTGACTTAACCAATCTGGGAGGCAATGGGTAATATGAATTTTAAAAAGTCCCTTCTAAAGTTTTGCAACTCTACCCCTGCACTCCAAACTGGAAGCACCTCAGAGTTATTGCAGGCTCTATAAAGCTTCCTGCCTCAAATGAATCAACAAACACTACTCTCTATACTGGTAATCACTACCTCCTTAAAGACACCCCTGCCAATTCCTCTCATTTTTGCCTGTGTTATAGAAAAGAATGCATCTTTCTGAAAACAAAGAAGGTAGAGTTCGGATTTCTTTTTTAATTCAAATTGATCCTTTGTGCAAAGAGGCAGGGGAAAAATCCGAAAAGCTGTATCAGCCAGAAAATAAAATTCTGTTTTGTCTGTATTGTTGAAAATATTGTTTGTTGAATGGTCTGATCATGAATGACCCAAGTTTACAGCTAACTCCTTAACTAGCACTCTAACAACATTTAAGGCTTTACATCAATACTGTCCTTCAGAATATATCTTAAGAATTGTGTCATCTCCACCAAAGAAGAAATTTCTTGGGGGCAAAAACTGTCTCATTAACACCTACATCCTTCACAGCATTGGCATGTCTTAGTAGACTCTAGGAACCATTGGATGGATGAAGAGGTAGTGGTTTGGAAGCTTAAAAAAATGATTGTACAGATGGCAGGGTGGATGAATGTAATGAGCTTTTTTATTATCTCAATCAATATACTCCTTTGGATGGGCTTCAAGAGGAGTCAGTATAATATTAAATTCTGTTGAAAGAGAGATGCAAGGTGCCAGGGATGATAGTATAACCTAGACAAAACACACAAAAAAACATGCTAGCATTGAAAGTTTTGTTTAAAAATTTACATTCTGAAGTCAATAACCCTGATTCAACGTTTTTCTTATAATACTTTTCAGTTTTATTTTTCATTTCTTTTATTTCAGTACCCTTAAAGAATGTTATGTCAATATTTGCCCCAAAGTCTGGAACTCAGTTACTCAAAGTACAGTCCATTGAACAGCAATATCCCATGTTCTGGGACCGTATTAGTGTGGACAGGGAGCATTGCTGCATCCCAGTCAACAAGAATCAATCCATTAACCACTGCAGTGGCCCTCCCCACCATGGTGCATCTTGAATGGAATTCAGAATAGAGAAAAATAGGAAACCTTATGCACTTTGGATACTGGCCCTAGATAGTTAAGGTGCATATCTAAGGAATAACTTTAATGAGCCCATATTCTTACATTTTCTCATATAAAGAAAAGTAATAAAATTATTAACTTGGGATGACTGGTTTTGTGATTAGCTGTAATCTTTTGATGTTTGACCACACATGGTTTTTTTTTTTTTCCCCTGCAAAAAACTTCTATAAATACTGTCTCCTCCCTTACCTTTTCAGAACAATTCTTCAGAGCTATCTGAGAGGCTGTCCTCCCAGGCTGAAGTCCTCAATAAGGTCACAGAATAAAACTTAACTCATAACTTTTAGGTTGTGTCTTTTTCTTCAGCTGACATTAGAAATACAGAGTCTTGGGCTCCCCACTAGACCTACTAAGCCAAAATCTGCATCTTAATAAGCTCCCCAGATGATTCCCATACAAGATAAAGTCTTAGAAACACAGGAATAATAATGAATGGAAAAATAATGAATGGAAAATGGGCTTCTGCAATCACTTAGCCCAAGCAAAGTAGGATAAACCCAAGTATTGTCCTTCTGATGGAGAAGAATAAAGTGGGGCAGAAGAGAGTTTGATATATTAGAACATAAAATGTGAGCTTTGGAGGTGAACAATGGGGGCTGTGGGAAGGGGAGTGGTGTGTATGTACATGAGGTAGAAGAACAGTAGTACAGCTCATCTTCTGGAGTAACCGGACCATAGGAAATGCAGGAGGCTTCAGCCAGTGCATTGAAATACGATGCAAGGCCTCCCCTAGGTTCTACTGCACTAAAAGTAGATGGAAAATCCTGTGATACTCAAGTTTCCCCAAAGCACCCTGACTTTTTCTGATATCACTGCTGAGCCCTTCAGCTTCAGGAAGAGGTAGCCAAGTTCACGGCCTGCTTGGGGGAGGGGAACAATTGAGAATGAACAGCGCAGCCACAGCAGATTTTCTAATTTTGGCTAGAGGCCAAGTGTTACTGAACCAAACTTGGGTCCACTGGCCCACGTGCAATAAAGTTAATCTACTAACTCTGACTTGCTGTGAAGTGTTTATTGTAAAGTGCCAGAGAAGGAGCCTGGGACATCTAATACTCAAAACACCTGAACTCCTGATGAGTTTCAGGAAAGCATGTTTAAAGGCCAGGTAAGGAAGGGGAGTTACAGGGTATGTGATCAGCTTGTGCAAGGTTCTCTGGTTGGTTGATGGTAAGGTAACAGGGCAGTGTCACAGGAGTTAACATGATCAGTCCTTGAGCTCCAGGAAGCCTGGGGGTTATGTGCTCATGGTCACCAAGTTGTTAACCACCATCCTCTTTGGTGGTGGTTTTAGCACCTGTAAAACAACTCAGGAAATATACACCAGATACTACTGGGTTGGCCAAAATGTTCATTTGGGTTTTTCCATATCATAAACCTGAATGAACCCAATATTATCTAGGTACTTCAGAGAGAAGCTAAAGCAAAGGATAGTGAGGAGTCTATCCAGGAAGGCCCAAAGGGGCTTGCTCCTTCTGCTCGTTACATAAATAGCTGCAGTATCCTGGGTGTTCCAGAGAACTAAGTCAAATGTAAGATGGAAGGTCAGAACCTAAGTGAGGACATGTGGCTGGTGTGACTGTCCTGAACTGACACAAAGAGAAACTAAGGTAGGCGGGTGAATTGTCTCCACTCCCACTAACTGGTTAGATGATGCTTTCAAATCAATTAATTTTTTAACTCTAGTTTTTAAAGTTATTTTCTTTGTAATTGCCCTAGGGATTACAATATACATCTTACTACAATTCATTTCATGTTAATACTAACTTAATTCTGGTAAAATACAGCAACTTTGTTCCAGTATAGCTCCAGTTCCTTTTTCGTTCTTGGTGCTGTTATTGTCATTCTGTGTATGTATACAGGTCAGTTTCAAGTGTGCCCCATCTTTTATTTTCCACTTGTCACCTCCCAGGATTTTTCTTTTTGTATGTATTTTTTTAATTTATTTTTTAATTGGAGGAAAATTGCTTTTCAATGTTGTTGAGTTCTGCCATACAACAATACGAATCATGTAATTATCTGTATATCCTCTGCCTCTTGAGCCTCCCCTCCCTCCCCTCATCCCACCACTTTAGGTCATTGTAGAGCACCAGCCTGGGCTTCTTGTGTGTGTACATCCTCTCAGTCAGCCAATGATATGTGAAGAGCTAGTCTAATTTCCAAGGTCTCCCTGTTGAATTTTGGGCCACAACCTCAGGCAGGCAAGGCTTTTCCTATTTGTTTTCTAATGAGTTTTCTAATTTTACTGACAGTGCGCTTCACTCCAAATCAAGTCAGTCCCCTCTGGCAGCTAAGCTGCTGCTTTTCACAGGCAGCCCCACCCTAGCACACTTCTGTGTGGATAGATCTGGGCCAGGGGTATGGAGCAGCCCCAGGCAAGCAGGCTACAGACTCCCATTGTTCTTAGCCAAAGATTAGCAGCCTCTCATGAATAAATGAATCAATTTGTTATCTGCCTCTGTCAATTTTCAGAGCCCTGAAATGGTTGTTTCAGATCATTTTCTCCAGTTGTTTTAGAGGCATAGAACTTGGCATCTTCTTTACTCTGTGTTCCTAGAAACCCTGCCTCTTATTCATTTTAATGGGCTTTCAGTTTCTCATTAATAAAATTGGGTATCTTCATTTCTAGTCCTGTTCTACAGACCAGGAACCAAAGGTTTTAAGGAACTAGAGGAGTATTAAAATATGCATGGGAGGAATTGCCTAAGATTCAGGTATGAGCAACCTTGCTAGACTCTGGCTGAAGTATTGATAGTTTAGAAGGGTCTGAGGCAGCTCAGAGACAAGACTACAATTAGTACAAATTAAAAAGGATGCTCCTTCTTCAAACAAAAAATTCAGTTCAGTTCAGTCACTCAGTTGTGTCTGACTCTTTGCAACCCCATGAACTGCAGCACGCCAGGCCTCCCTGTCCATCACCAACTTCTGAAGTTCACTCAAACTCACGTCCATCGAGTCGGTGATGCCATCCAGCCATCTCATCCTCTGTCGTCCCCTTCTTCTCCTGCCCTCAATCCCTCCCAGCATCAGGGTCTTTTCCAATGAGTCAAATCTTCACATGAGGTAGCCGAAGTACTGGAATTTCAGCTTTAGCATCATTCCTTCCAAAGAAATCCCAGGATTGATCTCCTTTAGAATGGACTGGTAAGATCTCCTTGCAATCCAAGGGACTCTCAAGAGTCTTCTCCAACACCACAGTTCAAAAGCATCAATTCTTTGGTGCTCAGCCTTCTTCACAGTCCAACTCTCACATCCATACATGACCACTGGAAAAACCATAGCCTTGACTAGACAGACCTTTGTTGGCAAAGTAATGTCTCTGCTTTTGAATATGCTGTCTAGGTTGGTCATAACTTTCCTTCCAAGGAGTAAATGTCTTTTAATTTCATGGCTGCAATCACCATCTGCAGTGATTTTGGAGCCCAGAAAAATAAAGTCTTTCACTGTTTCCACTGTTTCCCCATCTATCTGCCATGAAGTGATGGAACTGGATGCCATGATCTTAGTTTTCTGAATGATGAGCTTTAAGCCAACCTTTTCACTCTCCTCTTTCACTTTCATCAAGAGGCTTTTTAGTTTCTCTTCACTTTCTGCCATAAGGGTGGTGTCATCTGCATATCTGAGGTTATTGATATTTCTCCCAGCAATCTTGATTCCAGCGTGTGCTTCTTTCAGCCCAGCATTTCTCATGATGTACTCTGCATAGAAGTTAAGTAAGCAGGGTGACAATATACAGCCTTGACGTACTCCTTTTCCTATTTGGAACCCATCTGTTGTTTCATGTCCAGTTCTAACTGTTGCTTCCTGACCTACATACAGGTTTCTCAAGAGGCAAATCAGATGATCTGGTATTCCCATCTCTTTCAGAATTTTCCACAGTTTATTGTGATCCATACAGTCAAAGGCTTTGGCATAGTCAATAAAGCAGAAATAGATGCTTTTCTGGAACTCTCTTCCTTTTTTCCATGATCCAGTGGATGTTGGCAATTTGATCTCTGGTTCCTCTGCCGTTTCTAAAAGCAGCTTGAACATCAGTAAGTTCATGGTTCACGTATTGCTGAAGCCTGGCTTGAAGAAACAAAAAATTACTGTTAGTTTATTATTGCACAAATAAATACCATACCACCCAGGGAAAGTAGAATCCAGGCATGTAACTCTGTCATCAGTAAAGGAAGGCAAAGAGTAGGGAAAGAGAAAGGAACAAATACATAAAAGGAGAGGCAGAATTCTATCAAACTTATCTTTCAAATTGGCCCATACATATATATAACAAATTGTTGTTCAGTTGAACAGTAGTGTCTGATTCTTTGCAACCCCATGGACTGCAGCACACCAGGCTTCCGTGTCCTTCACTATCTCCCAGAGTTTGCTCAGACTCATGTCCATTGAGTCCATTATGCTGTCCAACCATCTCATCCTCTGTCGTCCCCTTCTCTTCTTGCACTCAATCTTTCCCAGCATCAGGGTCTTTTCCAAGGAGTCAGCTTTTCACATCAGGTGGCCAAAGTATCAGAGCTTCAGCATCAGTCCTTCCAGTGAATATTCAGGATTGATTTCCTTTAGGATTGACTGGTTTGATCTTCTTGATGTCCAAGGGACTCTCAAGAGCCTTCTCCAGCACCACAGTTCGAAAGCATCAATTCTTCAGCACTCAGCCTTCTTTATGGTCCAACTTTCACATCTGTACATGACTACTAGAAAAACCATATCTTTGCCTCTATGGACCTTTGTTGGCCAAGTAATGTCTCCGCTTTTTATATGCTGTCTAGGTCTGTCATAGCTTTCCTTCCAAGAAACAAGTGTCTTTTAATTTCATGGTTGCAGTCACCATTCACAGTGATTTTGGAGCACAAAAAATTAAGTCTCTCAATGTTTCCATTGTTCCCCATATATTTTCCATTAAGTAATGGGACCAGAAACTATAATCTTAGTCTTTTGAATGTTGAGTTTTAAGCCAGCTTTTTCACTGTCCACTTTCATCAAGAGGTACTTTAGTTCCTCTTCACTTTCTGCCATAACGGTGGTATCATCATCTGAGGTTATTGATATTTTTCCTGGCAATCTTGATTCCAGCTTGAGCTTCAGCCAGCATAAGTATGTGTGTATATAAATATAAATATATATGTATATGTATATATGTATGTGCATGCATGCTCAGTCATGTCTGACTCTTTGTGACCCTATGGCCTGCCAGGCTCCTCTGTCCATGGAATTTTCCAGGCAAGAATACTGGAGTGGTTTCCCATTTCCTTCTCCAGGGGATAGTCCCCACCTAGGGGTTGAACCAATGTCTGTGGCATCTCCTGCACTGGCAGGGGGATTCTTTACCATTGCCCCACCTGGGAAGCCTGTAAGGTATAGTTCGGGCCGAGGCAGAAAAAGGAAAGATGACCTCAACAGAAGTAGGTTACCTTTATTCAGGCAAGGAGGGGCAACAGTCGGCCTAACGACCAGGCTGAGTGTGGAGAGGGATCAGGGAGGCTCCATATTTGTAGGGAGGTTTGTGGAAGCAATAAGGGAAATGTTAATCAGGTGGGATGTTTTGGGTATTCTTTAGTTGAGATGGCATTTGTAGTTGGGCCGGGGGTGATAAGTCTTTTGAGCAGGTATAGCGGGTGGAAGGTTTCTGGACAGGGGGTGATAAGTCCCAGATAGATGCAACCGGCCTGGAGCATCAGGGTGGGCCTAAAGTTCTGTTTTGTTTTCTCCGAAGTTAGATGATTCAGCAAGGGCCTTTGAGACTGTTGTTTTCTTTTCTAGGCCCAAAAGATTCCTTCAAAGCCACTCAAAATAAAGTAAAACTAAAGCCTCTTGCTTGGACACTGCTATAGGCCGAATGCTTGTGCCCCACAAAATTCACACATTGAATAGGAAGTCAGTCCTCTGGGTGATGATTAGGTCATAAGGATAGAGCCCTCATAAATGGGATTTGTGCCCTTATTAAAAAAGCCCCACATGGGAATAGGACTTCCCTGGTGGTTCAGAGGCTGTGACTCTGAGTTCCCAGTGCAGGGCACCCAGGTTTGATCCCTGTGTGGGGAACTGGATCCTACAGGCTGCAATTGAAACTTCTCATGCCACAATACAGATTCCACATGCCACAACTAAGACTCAGGGCAACCAAATAAAATATTTTTACAATAAAAAGGCCCCACAGAGATCCCTCATCCCTTCCACCATGTGAGGACACAGAAAAGTTGGCAGTCTGCAACCTGGATGAGAACTTTTAGCAGGACCCAACCATCAGAAAATATCAGATCAGTCGCTCAGTTGTGTCCGACTCTTTGCGACCCCATGAATCACAGCACGCCAGGCCTCCCTGTCCATCACCAACTCCCGGAGGTCACTCAGACTCACGTCCATCCAGTCAGTGATGCCATCCAGCCATCTCATCCTCTGTCGTCCCCTTCTCCTCCTGCCCCCAATCCCTCCCAGCTTCAGAGTCTTCTCCAATGAGTCAACTCTTCGCATGAGGTGGCCAAAATACTGGAGTTTCAGCTTTAGCATCATTCCTTCCAAAGAAATCCCAGGGCTGATCTCCTTCAGAATGGACTGGTTGGATCTTCTTGCAGTCCAAGGGACTCTCAAGAGTCTTCTCCAACACCACAGTTCAAAAGCATCAATTCTTCGGCGCTCAGCCTTCTTCACAGTCCAGCTCTCACATCCATACATGACCACAGGAAAGACCATAGCCTTGACTAGGCGAACCTTTGTTGGCAAAGTGATGTCTCTGCTTTTGAATATGCTATCTAGGTTGGTCATAACTTTCCTTCCAAGGAGTAAATGTCTTTTAATTTCATGGCTGCAGTCACCATCTGCAGTGATTTTGGAGCCCAGAAAAAGAAAGTCTGACACTGTTTCCACTGTTTCTCCATCTATTTCCCATGAAGTGATGGGACCAGATGCCATGATCTTCGTTTTCTGAATGTTGAGCTTTAAGCCAACCTTTTCACTCTCCACTTTCACTTTCATCAAGAGGCTTTTGAGTTCCTCTTCACTTTCTGCCATAAGGGTGGTGTCATCTGCATATCTGAGGTTATTGATATTTCTCCCAGCAATCTTGATTCCAACTTGTGTTTCTTCCAGTCCAGCATTTCTCATGATGTACTCTGCATATAAGTTAAATAAACAGGGTGACAATATACAGCCTTGACGTACTCCTTTTCCTATTTGGAACCAGTCTGTTGTTCCATGTCCAGTTCTAACTGTTGCTTCCTGACCTGCATACAGATTTCTCAAGAGGCAGATCAGGTGGTCTGGTATTCCCATCTCTTTCAGAATTTGCCACAGTTTATTGTGATCTACACAGTCAAAGGCTTTGGCATAGTCAATAAAGCAGAAATAGATGTTTTTCTGGAACTCTCTTGCTTTTCCCATGACCCAGCGGATGTTGGCAATTTGATCTCTGGTTCCTCTGCCTTTTCTAAAACCAGCTTGAACATCAGGAAGTTCACGGTTCACATATTGCTGAAGCCTGGCTTGGAGAATTTTGAGCATTACTTTACTAGTGTGTGAGATGAGTGCAATTGTGCGGTAGTTTGAGCATTCTTTGGCATTGCCTTTCTTTGGGATTGGGATGAAAACTGACCTTTTCCAATCTTGTGGCCACTGCTGAGTTTTCCAAATTTGCTGGCATATTGAGTGCAGCACTTTCACAGCATCATCTTTCAGGATTTGGAATAGCTCCACTGGAATTCCATCACCTCCACTAGCTTTGTTCGTAGTGATGCTTTCTAAGGCCCACTTGACTTCACATTCCAGGATGTCTGGCTCTAGGTCAGTGATCACGCCATCATGATTATCTGGGTCGTGAAGCTCTTTTTTGTACAGTTCTTCTGTGTATTCTTGCCACCTCTTCTTAATATCTTCTGCTTCCGTTACGTCCATACCATTTCCGTCCTTTATCGAGCCCATCTTTGCATGAAATGTTCCTTTGGTATCTCTGATTTTCTTGAAGAGATCCCTAGTCTTTCCCATTCTGTTGTTTTCTTCTATTTCTTTGCATTGATCGCTGAAGAAGGCTTTCTTATCTCTTCTTGCTATTCTTTGGAACTCTGCATTCAGATGTTTATATCTTTCCTTTTCTCCTTTGCTTTTCACTTCTCTTCTTCTCACAGCTATTTGTAAGGCCTCCCCAGACAGCCATTTTGCTTTTTTGCATTTCTTTTCCATGGGGATGGTCTTGATCCCTGTCTCCTGTACAATGTCACAAACCTCATTCTGTAGTTCATCAAGCACTCTATCTATCAGATCTAGGCCCTTAAATCTATTTCTCACTTCCACTGTATAATCATAAGGGATTTGATTTAGGTCATACCTGAATGGTCTAGTGGTTTTCCCTACTTTCTTCAATTTAAGTCTGAATTTGGCAATAAGGTGTTCATGGTCTGAGCCACAGTCAGCTCCTGATCTTGTTTTTGCTGATTGTATAGAGCTTCTCCATCTTTGGCTGCAAAGAATATAATCGATCTGATTTCGGTGTTGACCATCTGGTGATGTCCATGTATAGAGTCTTCTCTTGTGTTGTTGGAAGAGGGTATTTTCTATGACCAGTGCATTTTCTTACCATGCTGGCACCCTGACCTTGGACTTCAATCCTCCAGAACTGTGATAAATATATTTGCATGGTTTATAAGCTACCCGGTCTGTGGTATTTTGTTCTGTCAGCTCAAATAGACTACTACAGATACATAACATGGGTTTCCCAACCCCCCTAAAGGAAATTTGCAAGGACCCTGGTAAGCAGAAGCTGTAATGGCATGCACACAAATATGTGCTCATATTTCTAGCTGCTCAGCCACATCTTGATACTGCAGGTTACACACCCTGGCAGTAGACATGTTTCATGCCCTCAGGACAACTCCCCAGCCAGGGGGACTGTATTTAAATGGGGAGTTTCTGATGTGCCAGTGCATCTGAAATGTGTGGGGGAGCAAGAGAAACAACCTCAGAGAATACTCGAGTTGCATAGGAACAAGACCTGTTGTGCGTGTGCAGGCATCGATAAGTGAACATACAGGTCTCCAGGGTGAATGTACATTCCTAGATCCCAGATGCTCCACAATCTATCCCCATTCTCACAGGAGTTAAAGTAAGTCTATAAGGTGAACTGCAAGGAGATCCAACCAGTCTATCCTAAAGGAAATCAGTCCTGAATATTCATTGAAAGGACTGATACTGAAACTGAAACTCCAATTCTTTGGTCACCTGATGCAAAGAACTGACTCATTGGAAAAGACTCTGATGCTGGGAAAGATTGAAGGCAGGAGGAGAAGGGGATGACAGAGGATGAGATGGTTGGATGGCATCACTGACTAAATGGACATGGGTTTGGGTGAACTCTGGGAGTTGGTGATGGACAGGGAGCCCTGGTGTGCTGCAGTCCATGGGGTCGCAAAGAGTTGGACATGACTGAGTGACTGAACTGAACTGATAAACGAATGCTTTCCATCTTCTGCACAGTGCAAAACATGAATGACAATACAAGGAAAAGCTGAATAACCAAATATTAAAGGTACAAGAAAAAGAGCAATATAAAAAAAATCCAAGAAGCAGGACACCATGACTGGGATAAAAGACTTCAACTATATTTAATTACTGCCTTGCTCTACTCAAGATACAAATTCCAGAGAGAAAGCATCTGATTGCCTTTTCTTAGGCCATATGTCCATACTTCGGCTGGGACAGAGCAAGCTGATTAACAGCCCTCCAGCACTGTGTTCAAGCAAGAGGAATAGTTCCCCAGAACAAAATTAGGGTGCTGTTCTTAGAAAGGAGAACCCAGGCTAAGTAGGTAAACCAACAGATGGCTAACACAGAACAATTAATTAGGTATTCAATTTCTTTACTGTAGGACTTCTCAGAGCCTTTAATTAGAAAATTTTGGTTTTATGAATTTTAACAGGAAATAAAATATGTAACATTCTCAATTATTTTGCAAATAAATTTTTTTAACAGAATATTTCTAGAGACTAAAGTGATTAAGATGGCCAAATAGGGAGACCTTGAACTCACTTCTTCCCATGGGCACACCAAAATTAAAACTAGTTACAGAGCAAATACATATGAGAATGACCTGAAGATGAGCAGAAAAGATTTTCCACAACAAAAGCTATAAAGAAGGGTGAGATGGGTGAGGTTTGGAGATATGGGCTCCTCAGGACCCACATCTCCAGGCTGGTGACCCACAAACAGGAGGAGGGATATTATAACCACAGAAGTCTTCACCAAGGACCAAAGGGCCAGAGTGCCACATTAAGCTCCCTAGTCCAGGGATCCTGTATTAGGAAGATGAGCAACCAGAATGTCTAGCTTAGAAAACCAGCAGAGCTTATGTTGAGAAGAGCCAGAGGGCTATAGAAAACAGGGAGTCAACTCTTAAAGGGTACATGCAAATTTTCACAAGCTCTGAGTCCCAGCACAGAGCCAGTGCTTTGAAAGGTTCTTGGATAGAACCACTTGCTGATCTTAGCCACTTGGAGAGGCTAGAGGCAGATGGGATTCACCCTGAGGACAGAATGCAGGCAGCAGCCATTTGGAGGATACTGGCACTGACAAGAGCCCTTTTGGAATGCTTCTTCTAGGCTGTTAGAGTCAGGGACCTGTCGCACACACAAGCAGGCCCACAATGGTTGCATGTCACCAGACATTGCAGACCACAAAGCCAAGGCAAAGCCTCAAAGCTCCTGGGCTGGGAGCCAGCCCCGTTGACAGGCATACCCACAGTCGTTGACTGGACCATAACACAAGGGAACATGCAACACACATAGCGGATAGCTCTGGAATAACTCACTCTCATGCCCAGAGAGGGGTATATTGCTGGGCTCCATATGATGTCCCCAATATAAGGCCATTTCTCCAAGATTGGGAAACATAACCAACTTACCTGATACATAGAAATGAGCATAGAGAATTAAGCAAAATGAGGACACTGAAGAATATGTTCCAAATGAAGGAACAAGACAAAGCCTCGGAAAAAAAGAACTAAACGAAACAGAGATAAGCAATCTACCCAGTACAGAGTTTAAGGTAATGATCATAAAAATGCATACCAAATTCAGGAGAGGAATGGACAAGTATAGTGAGAATTTCAACAAAGAGAAAATATTAAAAAGTAGCAAAGCTTAAGAATACAATAGCTGAAATGAAAAATGCTATTATAAAGGGAATCATAGTAGATTAGATGATACAAGAGAAAAAGTAAGCACTCGAACACAGAGTAGTGGAAATCACTGAAACTGAACAGAAAAATAAAAATGTCTGTCTCTAGGTGAGTGACCATACCATTGTAGTTATCCAGGTCAGTAAGACCTTTTTTGTACAGTTCTGTATATTCTTGCCACCTCTTCTTAATATCTACTGCTTCTATTAGGTCCTTACCATTTTTGTCCTTTATTGTGCCCATCTTTGCATGAAATGTTCCCTTGGTATCTCTTATTTTCTTGAGATCTCTAGTCCTTCCCATTCTCTTCAGTTCAGTTCAGTTCAGTCGCTCAGTCATGTCCAACTCTGTGACCCCATGGAGTGCAGCATGCCAGGCTTCCCTGTCTATCACCAACTCCCGGAGCTTACTCAAACTTATGTCCATTGAGTCGGTGATGCCATCCAATCATCTCATCTCTGTTGTTCCCTTCTCCTTTTGCCTTCAATCCTTCCCAGCATCAGGGTCTTTTCCAATGAGTCAGTTCTTCGCATCAGGTGGCCAAAGTATTGGAGTTTCAGTTTCAGCATCAGTCCTTCCAATGAGTATTCAGGACTGATTTCCTTTAGAATTGACCCATTCTATTGTTTTCCTCTAATTCTTTGCATTGTTCACTTAAGAAGGCTTTCTTATCTCTCCTTGCTATTCTTTGGAACTCTGCATTCAGTTGGGTATATCTTTCCCTTTCTCCTTTGCTTTTTAATTCTCTTTTCTCCGCTATTCATAAGGCATCCTCTGACAACCACTTTGCTTCTTGCATTTCTTTTTCTTGGGGATGGTTTTGGTCACCACCTCCTGTACAGTATTATGAACCTCCATCCATAGTTCTTCAGGCACTCTATCAGATCTAGCCCTTTAATCTATTTGTCACTTTAACTGTATAATCATAAGGGATTTGATTTAGGTCATACCTGAATGGCCTAGTGTTTTTCCCTACTTTCTTCATTTTAAGTCTGAATTTTACAATAAGGAGCTCATGATCTGAGCCACAGTCAGCTCCCAGTCTTATTTTTGCTGACTGTGTAGAGCTTCTCCATCTTTGTCTGCAAAGAATATAATAAATCTGATTTCTGTATTGACCATCTGGTGATGTCTGTGCGTAGAATTGTCTCTTGTGCTGTTGGAAGAGGGTGTTTGCTATGACCAGTGCATTCTCTTGGTAAAACTCTGTTAGCCTTTGCCCTGCTTCATTTTGTACTCTAAGGCCAAACCTGTTAACTCCAGGTTTATCCTGACTTCCTACCCGACAAGATTATCATTCAGTTTTGAAGAATAAAGTGTTACAGATAAGCAAAAGCTAAAGAGGTCATCTGGAAAAGGCAATGGAACCCCACTCCAGTACTTTTGCCTGGAAAATCTCATGGACAGAGGAGCCTGGTTGGCTGCAGTCCATGGGGTCGCTAGAGTCAGACACGACGGAGCGACTTTCACTTTCACTTTTCACTTTCATGCATTGGAGAAGGAAATGGCAGCCCACTCCCATGTTCTTGCCTGGAGAATCCCAGGGACAGGGAGGCCTGGTGGGCTGCTGTCTATGGGGTCACACAGAGTCAGTTGGACACGACTGAAACGACGTAGCAGCAGCAGCAGCAAAGAGGTCATCACTACCAAACTGGCCTTTCTAAAAATGTTAAATATACTTCTGTAACCAGGAAAGAAAAGACCACAACTAGAAAAAGAAAATTATGAAAGGAAAAATTCTAGGTAAAGGCAAAGGGAAACACAGTAAAGGTAATAAATCACTACATATAAAGCTAGTAAGAATATTAAGCAAGACAAGTAGTAAAATCACCTATGTCTACACATAAGTAGTTAAGGGATACACAAAATAAAAAGATATAAAATATAATGTGAAAAATAAAATGTAGGTGAAGAAAGTAAAAAATAAGCAAAGTCTGAATTGCTGTCAGAATGAGTTCGAATATAAGAATAATCAACTTAAAATACATAGGTAGAGATAGACATTGACATAGATATAGATGTACATCGTTATACATGGAACCTCATGGATATATATGAACCTCATGGAATCCACAAGCCAAAAACCTATAAAAATTACACAAAAATAAAGAGAAAGGAATCCAAACATAATACTAAAGACAGACATCAAATTACAAGAGAAGAGAGCATGAGAAGAAAGGAGCATAGAACTACAAAAACAACCAAAAAACAACTAACAAAATGATAATAAGCATATATCTATTAATAATTACTTTAAATGTAAATGAACTAAATGTTCCAATCAAAAGACATAGGATGACCAAATGGATTAAAAAAAAAAATAAGATCCATATGCATTCTGCCTACAGAATGTTCAATTCAGTTGTAAAGACACACAGACTGAAAATGTGGGCATTTTTTTAAGTTTTTCCATACAAATATAAACAAACAGAAAATCTGGGTAGCGATACTTGTATCAGACAAAATAGACTTTAAAACAAAGAGTTTAACAGGAGACAAGAGCATTACATAACAATAAAGGACTCAATCTAACAAGAAGGTGTAACATTTGATATATGTATGTACACAACATAGCACCTAAATACATAAATCAAATATGACAAACATAAAGGTAGAACTTGACCGTAATACAATAACAGTAGGGGGCTTTAGCACCCCATTTACATCAATGGACAAATCATCCAGGCAGAAAATCAGTAAGGAAAAACTGGCCTTAGATGACACATTAGACCAAATGAACTTAACTAAGTACCTCAAGAACACTTTTAGGGGAATTAGACCATGCCACCTCTTTGTCCAATATGTATTGTTGCCCCTAAGGGTAAGAAGTCGCCTGTCTTATTTACAATTGAATCTCCTATGCGTAGAATAAACCTGGCACAAAGAAGACAATAAATGGAGGCACTGAAGGAATCTGTTTATATTATCTGTATATTTCATCTTGGAAAGTCTGAATTGCATGAGGCATTGCAAGAGCCATGCTCATCAAAGGAAAATTTAGTTAGGTTAATTATATTGTGTTCAATAAGATCTGAGCAAACTTCATCCTCTACAGAGCCCCGCAGTCATAGTGCTAAAGGGAAAAACCTTACATGTCCCTCCGACACCTTAAACTCTCTAATACTTATCTCAGGCCTACAAGCATAAACTCTGGAGTACATTATACATAGCTTTCCCATGCTCCTTCTGACTACATGTCTTGCAATTCCCCAACCCCACCTATGTTCCAGAAAAATGACTTATGAGTCTCTAAATATGGAGGCTGTTTTGCTCTTCTCTAACTTTTCCACAACTATTCCTATGTCTGAAATGCTAATTGCGCCTCCTTTTAGCCACTCACAAACTTCATCTTCAAAATCCAGCTTAACTATTAACTCCCCTGTGAAGTTTTCTCTCATCTCACCCAGTTGTCCCGATAATCTCTTTCCTCTGAATTTTGCACATTTATGAATTGCTATATTCATTACATGCTGTTCTTTTTTTTTTTTTTTTTTTTAATAATTGTGTTAGTTTCAGGTGTACAATAAAATCATTCAGTTATACATATGCATGCTGCTGCTGCTGCTAAGTCACTTCAGTTGTGTTCAACTCCGTGCGATTCCATAGATGGCAGCCCACCAGACTCCTCCATCCCTGGGGTTCTCCAGGCAAGAATACTGGAGTGGGTTGCCATTTTCTTCTCCAATATACATATAAATACATTTATTCTGTTTCAGAGTCTTTCCCCCATCCTGATTATTACAGAATATTGAGTAGAGTTCCTTGGGCTATACAGAAGTTCCTTTTTAATTATCTGTTTTATATATAGCATTGTATATATGTTAATCCCAAACTCCTTATTCACCCCCTCCCACCTTTCCCCTTTCCTATAATTTGTTTTCTACGTCTGTTTCTGTTTTGTAAATAAATTCATTTGTACCATTTTCTTAGATTCCACATATAAGAGATATCATCTGATATTTTTCTTTCTCTTATTTCACTTAGTATGATAACCTCTAGGTCCATTCATGTTGCTGTAAAAGGCAGAATTTCATTCTTCTTATGGATGAGTAATATTCCATTGTGTGTGTCCCACACTATTACTCTGTTACTGTCACTTTCTCCTTTTATGCCTGTATTTGCCTTATATTTCGAGGCGCTCCTGTTTGGTGCATTTGTATTTAGAATGCTTCTATCTTCTTGGGTTGCTCCCTTGATCATTATGTAATGTACTTCTTTATCTCTTATAACTGTCTTCATTTTAAAGTCTTGTTTGTTTTTTTTTTTTTTTGTCTGACATGAATATTGCTACTCTAGCTTTCTTTTGATTTCCATTTGGATAAAATACCTTTTTCCATCCCCTCACTTTCAATCTGCATGTATTCCTAGATCTGAAATGGGTTTCTTGTAGACAGCATATATGCAAGTCTTATTTTTGTATTCATTCAGCCACTCTGTGTTTTTTGGTTGGAACATTTAATCTGTTTACATTTAAGGTAATTATCAATATGTGTGTTCTTGTTGTCATTTTGTTAATTGTTTTGGATTTGTTTCCATGGGTATTTTTTTCCCTTCCTCTTTTGTTCTCTTCTCTTGTGATTTGACTATTTTTAGTATTGTGTTTAGATTCCTTTTTCTTTTTTCTGTGTATATCTAGGGTAGAATTTGTTTTGCAGTTACAATGAAGTTTTGATATAGCAGTCTATATATAAACAAGATTGTTTTATGTTGCTGGTCTCTTAATTTCAAGTGCATTTCCGATCACCTGCATTTGTGCTCTCCTCTTCTCATGATTGCTGGTTTTGATATCACATTTGTGTGTTGATAGTTTCCTACCTTTACTATACGTTTGCCTTTGCCAGTGAGCTTTTCCATTTGTAATTTTCTTATTTCTAGTTGTGGCCTTTTCTTTTCCACCTAGAGAAGTACCTTGAACATTTGTTCTAAAGCTTATTTGATGCTGCCAAATTCTCTTAGCTTTTGTTTGCCTGTAAAGCTTTTTACTCCTCTGTTGAATCTGGATGAGAGCCTTGCTAAGTAGAGTATTCTTGATTGTAGCTTTCCAGTTTTCCCCTTAAATCACTTTAAGTATATTGTGCCATTCCCTTATGGCCTGCAGAGCTTCTGCTGAAAACTCAACTGATAACATTATGGGGACTCCTTTATATGTTTTTTGTTTCTTTTCTCTTGTTCCTTTTATTATTTTCTCTTTGTGTTTAATATTTGTTAGTTTGATTAATGTGTGTCTTGGGATGGTTTTCTGGGTTCTTTATTCATTTGTTTTTTGCTGTGCTGGGTGTCTGTCACGGCGTGAAAAACTTCTTTAGTGAGTGAAGGCCACTCTCTAGTTATGGCGCATCGACTTCTAATCGTGGAGCACGGGCTCTAGGGTGTGTGAGCTCAGAAGTTGTGACACACAGGCTTAGCTGCGCCACGGTATATGGGATCTTCCCAGACCAGGGATCAAACTGGTATCTTCTGCATTGCAAGGTGGATTCTTAACCACTGTACCACAAGGGAAGGCCTGTTCCTCCGTGGTTTTATCCTGTGTGGAACTCTTTGCACTTCCTGGACTTTAGTGATTTTCCTTTTTCATGTTAGGGAAGTTGCCAACTATTATCTCTTCAAATATTTTCTCAGGCCCTTTCTCTGTCACTTCTCTTTCTGGGACCCCTATAATGTGAATTTTGGTGTGTTTAATGTTCCTGAGGTCTCTTAAACTGTTCTCGTTTCTTTTCATTCTTTTTCCTTATTTTGTTTCATGGCAGTGATTTCTGCTATTCTGTCTTCCAGCTCAATTATTCATTTTTCTGCCTCATTTATTCTTCTATTGACTCCTTCCAGTATATTTTTCATTCCAGTTATTGTATTGTTCAACTCTGTTTGTTCTTTATATCCTCTGGCTCTTTGTTAAACATTTTTTGTGTCTTCTTGGTTTGTGCCTCTATTCTTTTTCTGAGATCCTGGATTATCTTTATTATCATTACTTTGAACTCTTTTTCAGGTAGATCCTCTGTCTCTACTTCACTTAGTTGTTCTTCTGGGGTTTTATCTTGTTCTTTCATCTGGAACATATTACCCTGCTGTCTCAGTTTGTCTAACTTGCTGTTGTGGTCTCCATTCTGCAGGCTGTAGGATTGTAGCTCCTCTTCTTCTGGTATCTTCACTCTAGTGGGTGAGGCTCATCTAGAGGCTTGTGCAGGCTTCCTGGTTGGAGTAACTGGTGCCTGCCCTCTGATGTATGGAGCTAGGTCTTGTCCCTCTGGTGGACAGAGTTATGTCAAAGGGAGTGTTTAGAGGTGGCTGTGGCCTCAGGAAAATTAGGCAGCCTGCCTGCTGGTCAGTGGGGCTGTGCTGCCCTGCTGGCTGGTTGTCCTAAGGCATCCCGGCACTGGAGCCTACAAACTGTTGTGTGGGGCCAGGTCTTAGAGTCAAAATGGCAGCCTCCTGGAGAGTTCGTGCCAGTGATTACTCTTCAGTCCTCCACCACCAGTGTCCTTGTTCCCACAGTGAACCACAGCCATTCCCTGCCTCCCCAGGAGACCTGTCAAGACCAGCAAGTAGGTCTGGCCCAGGCTCCTGTGAAGTCACTGTTTTTTCCCTGGGAGCTGGTTTCATGAGATCTAGATGTGTGGAGTTTTGATTTCCCCTAGTCTTGTGGGGAAGGCCATGGCACCCCACCCCAGTACTTTTGCCTGGAAAATCCCATGGACGGAGGAGCCTGGTAGGTTCCAGTCTGTGGGGTCGCTAAGAGTCGGACACGACTGAGCGACTTCACTTTGACTTTTCACTTTCATGCATTGGAGAAGGAAATGGCAACCCACTCCAGTGTTCTTGCCTGGAGAATCCCAGGGACAGGGGAGCCTGGTGAGCTTCCGTCTATGGGGTCGCACAGAGTCGGACACGACTGAAGCGACTTAGCAGCAGCAGCAGCAGCAGCAGTCTTGTGGAGTTCCTACAATCAGGCCCCACTGGACTTCAAAGCCAAGTGTTATGGGGGTTCTTCCTCCTGATTACAGACCTCCAGAGCTCAGAACTTTCATTTTTGTGGGAAAAACTCTGTCATAAAATTATTTTCCAGTTTGCAGATTGGTCATTTGGTGGGCGTGAGATTTGAATATATTGTTAATGTGACCTCCAACCATCTTGTTGTGGCTTCATCTTTTTATTTGAATGTACAATATCTTTTTTGGTAGGTTTCAGGTTTGTTTTGCTGATGATTATTCTGTAGTTAGTTGTGATTTCAAAGTTTTCATGTGAGAAGGTGAGCTAAAGTCCTACTCTGCCATCTTGTCTCCAATGTCTCTTCACACATATATACTTATAAACTTGTTTGTCTTCTCTTATAGTAGATGAGCCTCTTGAGAATAAAGTTCATGCTTGTTCACCTGAATACTTGTGGTGTTTAGTACCTAGTTTCATCTAACAAGGATAAGAAAAATTCCTCTAGGAGTTTCAAACAGAAGAACTGTATTGCCAGGAAGTGAATATATAGGTGATAGAGGAAGCTGAGAAGGCAGCCAAGGACAGTGAGCATCTTACTTTGGGTTTCTAAGAAACAGACTCTGAGATGAAGTTCAAATGCAGCCAATTTATCTGAAAATGCAAGGACTATAGGGATTTCTTTGAAAGGAATGATGCTAAAGCTGAAACTCCAGTATTTTGGCTACCTCATGCGAAGAGTTGACTCATTGGAGAAGACTCTGATGCTGGGAGGGATTGAGGGCAGGAGGAGAAGGGGACGACAGAGGATGAGATGGCTGGATGGCATCACTGACTCGATGGATGTGAGTCTGAGTGACCTCCGAGAGCTGGTGATGGATAGGGAGGCCTGGCGTGCTGCAGTTCATGGGGTCGCAAAAAGTCGGACACGACTGAGCGACTGATCTGATAGGTAGGTGAGAGGGAAGTGCTGCAGGAAGGAAAGGAAAGGCAGCTTGCCCACAAAGGCATCTATTTAGCCTAGATGCTCCACAAAATAGCACAAAATAGACCAAGGGGTAAGGGAGCTGAGGTATTTATACTAGTCAGTCGTTAATTAAGGGCTATCCCCTAAACGAATGTTAATTCTTAAGCATTTATAGCCTGCTATACACACAAAGTAGGTTTCAACAGATTTGGTTAGTCCTCCAACAAAGATAAAGGCAAGAGCTTACCTTTGGAAATTAGGTTGGTGAACTAAATGGTAAGTGATTTTTTGAAGATGCAGATGGAGCACTGATAGCATCAGCTATAGCGAGGCAACTCAGAAGTTATCAAAATCAATAACTGCCACTACCTCTGACCTTGACATCCAGAGTCTGGGGCTGGGGTTACTGGGTCCCAGAAGCCAGGAATACATGTAGAAGCTGGGATGCTTATTGTACACTTGTTCTTGTTTGGCAGACACTAGAGTACGGAGAAGGCAATGGCACCCCACTCCAGCACTCTTGCCTGGAAAATCCCATGGATGGAGGAGCCTGGTGGGCCACAGTCCATGGGGTCGCTAAGAGTTGGACACGACTGAGCAACTTCACTTTCACTTTTCACTTTCATGCATTGGAGAAGGAAATGGTAACCCACTCCAGTGTTCTTGCCTGAAGAATCCCAGGGACAGGGAAGCCTTGTGGGCTGTCGTCTATGGGGTCGCACAGAGTCAGACACGACTGAAGCGACTTAGCAGCAGCAGCCGCAGAGTCATAGAGGGCATTTAGGCACTCTCAATGACTGTGGATATTGACTGCAGACATGAAATTAAAAAATGCTCACTCCTTGGAAGAAAGCTGTGACAAATCTAGACAACATATTAAAAAGCAGAGACATTACTTTGCCAAGAAAGGTCCGTCTAGTCAAAGCTATGTTTTTTCCAGTAGTCATGTATGGATATGAGAGTTGGACCATAAAGAAAGCTGAGAACCAAAGAATTGATGCTTTTGAACTGTGGTATTGGAGAGAAAACTCTTGAGAGTCCCCTAGACTGCAAGGAGATCCAACCAGTCCATCCTAAAGGAAATCAGTCCTGAATATTCATTGGAAGGACTGATGCTGAAGCTGAAACTCCAATACTTTGGCCACCTGATGCGAAGAACTGATTCATTGGAAAAGACCCTGATGCTGGGAAAGATTGAATGTGGGAGGAGAAGGGGGTGACAGAGGATGAGACGTCTGGATGGCATCACCAACTTGATGGGCATGAGTTTGAGCAAGCTCTGGGAGTTGGTGATGGACCGGTAAGCCTGGGGTGCTGCAGTCCATGGGATTGCAAAGAGTTGGACACGACTGAGCAACTGAACTGACTAACTGAATGACATTTAGACACTCCCTACTGGCTTAGATGGTAATGAATCTGCCTGCAATGCAGGAGACCAGGGCATGATCCCTAGGTCGGGAAGATCCCCTGGAGAAGGGAATGGCTATCCACCCTAGTATTCTTGCCTGGAGATTTCCATAGACAGAGGAGCCTGATGGGCTACAGTCCATGGGGTCCTAAAGAGTCAGACAGGACTGAGCGACTAACACTTTAACGCAAGGACTCCACAGGAGGCAAACAGGAGCTTCTTCCTTCCTCCTGTCCTACAGTCTCCCACCAGTGGCCAATCTTCCTCCCATTGGTCAAAACCAGCTGGAAGCCACTTGATATGAATTTGGGAAACCAGCCCGCTCTCCAGGGTGCAGAGCAGAAAAGAGCAAATCACAGTAACAGAAAATAGGCCCAGGACTGGCAGACTACTATGACATTATGACTTAGAGGGGCTAATTACCTGCATCAGAATTACCTGGGTAGTTTGTTTAAAGTGCAGATTCCTGGGCCCTGTCTTGGCCTAATGAATTTGAACCTCACTAAAAAAGTTGGGGTCCCAGGGGTCTATTTTTAACAAGTCCTTTAGGAGATTCCTATACAGAACTAAATTTGGGAACTACTGTAGAAGTGAGTCAACACAATATTATGGAGATTTTAAAACATTAATTGAATAGAACAGGTAACAATGAAAATTCTACTTCTTGCCAATTCAAAAAATTAGTTAACAAAACTGATCCTTTCCTGTTAATCTAAGTTTAATGGCTTAACAACAAGTCTTTGATTTTCATTTTACAAAAAAGTACTCAAAGTCAAAGGATGTTAGAAAATATATCCATAAAATCCAAGATAGCACTAGGGAGCAGGATTCAAACTATATATACTTTTGTTGGCACACCTATCATACTATATTACTACTATTATTATTGTGTTATTGTTGTTGTTTATCATGGCTTCCTACCCTCTATTAGACTCTGAGTTCAAGGATTGTGTCTCACTACTTTCTGCACATGCAGCACAAAACATGGCCAGTTACATAGCAGGGGTCTGAAAGATGCCTATAGAGTTAAGTTCAGAATCTAAAGCTTCCCCTTAGCCAGTAACATCTTTGAAACTGGCTCTTTCAGGTACATGTCAACTCAAGAATGTAGCTAAAGGATCTATTTTTTTCTTTTAATTTCCAAAATCCTTTTAGGTTTTCCATAAAATTGGCCTTTATAACTTTTTCTCTTGGTTTTGAGCATTCACATGGTAAATTTGTTCAATGATGCATTGCACATGATATATTGTGTTTATTTTGGAATAATTAAGCAATTGTTATCATAGAAATTGCATTACTCTGTTTTATTAAGAAAAAGCTCCCCTTTCCTAAGACAGTAATACAATCAGATTAAAAAATATTCCAAGGCAAGAATCAGACAAAATATGCATTCAAAAGCACAAATCCAAAATAAGAAAAAAGATTAACTGTGTTGCAAAATGAGATGAACAAAAACAGTTTATCAGTTGCACTATTTCAAGGGAATGGACAAGAGGATGAAAACTGCATTAAAAGAATTTTCATTACCATAAAAACTCATACAGGGACATTTATTTACATGGAATTAAAATAGAAACACAATGCTGCATGTAAAATAGGAAGCCTGTAAGCCCAAAACTAGATCCATTTAGGAGACAGTTCCCAGAAATTAGTATGAGGACGCACTGAAATCAGTCAGACATGGTTTGAAATCTAGGACCCAGCATAAAATACCTACATGATCTTGATCTGTACCTTTATCTTTTCAAAAATAGAAACCATAGCACCTAATTTATAGGGCCAGCTAACCAGTGAGAGATCTATTAATTGCTGTTTTGGTATCTATAAAGTCTGAAACTAAATACGAATACAAATTTCCCCTTTAGAATTGGCCTCTGGCCATTTCAGGTACCTAATGAAAAATGATCTGACAAGGAAAAGGGAACGTCAGAGACACATGAGTGAAGGGATATGGGTCTGGTTCCCATCACAGAGAGACGTCGACTAAAGCATAGAAAGGACACAGGAAGGAAAGTTATTCCCAGATCAAGTTATTCCCTGGTCAAGGAAGCTAGGGGGCTCAAATTTGTGTATTAGTCTATAGTGAGCAGTACAGATAGTGATGAGAAGCAGGGATTTTTCAGTCACCCTGAATCCTAATCCTTGTTCCATCCCCCACTAACTAGCTATGTGAACTAAAAAAAAGTTGTATATTTTCTCTGAGCTTCAGCTTCATCATTAAAAAAAAAAAAAAAAACCAGCGTGATTCATTGGATAGCTGTCAGAATTGTGTGATCATCTATGTAATGTGTTTATCACAGTGCTTGGCACATAATAAATGTTCAAAAAATGCTAGCAAGTAGAAAGAGATGTAGTAGAGTCTGTTTCCAGCCTTTGATTCAGGAATAGAATGCCTGCTCCAAAATGAATGAGAACTGAAATGGAAAAATTACAGTCACGGTTCTACGTAGACCGTGGTATCAAGGCAGGCACCCAGCAAAGCAAGGCAAAAGCCTAGATACAGAACAAGGTACACAGGGGAGATCAGGTCATAACAGGGTGGAAATGCAGTAACAAAACTGGGACAGATAATCAGCTTTGAACTAGCAGCAAGTGAGACAAAGTGGAGTTGGACCAAACCTACTCACAAAGATCAAGCTGTCAGCTGGTGATAGAGAAGATGTTAGGAAAGGCAGACAGGAAACTCATAAACATATCAAACCTGAAGTCAGTAACTCCTTATCTATCTGCTGCTGCTACTGCTGCTAAGTCGCTTCAGTCGTGTCCGACTCTGTGCGACCCCATAGACAGAAGCTCACCAGGCTCCCCCATCCCTGGGATTCTCCAGGCAAGAATACTGGAGTGGGTTGCCATTTCCTTCTCCAATGAATGAAAGTGAAAAGTGAAAGTGAAGTCGCTCAGTCGTGTCTGACTCTTAGCGACCCCATGGACTGGAGCCTACCAGGCTCCTCCATCCATGGGATTTTCCAGGCAAAAGTACTGGGGTGGGGTGCCATTGCCTTCCCCGCCTTATCTATCTAGAGATCATTTATTCAGTAGTCTCTTTGGCTCCATAAGTAAGCAAACAACGTTTTTGAGCATATCACAATAAATCATGGTGATATTATTTATCACAATAAATCCCATGGGAGAAATTCTTATCTTTTACTCATAGGCAACTTTTCATCTCCTCATTCAGACCGTGTTTACTCTTTTAAACTATTTTAATTGAAGTAGAGTTGATTTACAATGTTGTGTTAGTTTCTGGTGTACAGCAAAGTAATTTATAACAGACCCCGTTTGCTCTTACGTGTGATTTTAATGAACGTTTGTATTTCGTTTCTTAGCCCATGGCAGATTTTGGGAGAAAGGGAAAACTTCTTTGGTAGGAATCCTGTCCCAAAAAAAGTACTACAAAATTACATAAAATATAAATAGTCTTGATTTTTAAATGTGTTTTATAGTTTATTTATAGTTTAAAAACTTTATAAATTTGTCCCACAGCATATTTGGCTAAATATTATTTTGTTCCTTTGTTTAATTTCCTATTCTGTATTAGGATTAGTCCTATAAAAAAAAGCCATCTTGATTATTTCATACCAGGACAAATTTCCCCAGATGCCTTGTAAACCAAGAAAGCATGGTGGCTAATTTTGAGTCCCCTCATCAAAACAAATAGTATCACCCACTGGATCAAGCCAAAAATCAGAGGTCACTTTCTTTGCCTCATTCTAGAAATCTAATCCATCAGCAAGTCTTATCAGTTATAAATTCAAGATGTGTTCTGGATTTGGTCACACATCTCTCTTTACCTCCACCTTCATCACCCTTGTCCAAGCCACCATAGTCTTGCCTGGACATAGCAATGGCTCCTGACTGTCTTCCACAATAACCCAGTCATCTAAGTGAGCTTTTAAAGACAAATGTTAATATACGCCAATTCTCTGACTTAAACCTCTAGTGGCTTTGTATTACAATAAGAGAAAAACCAAAGCTCAGTGTTCTGTGCCTGAAACCTAAGATATGATTAGCCCTTCCTTGCCAGCTCACCCACCCCTCTCCAGTTACACCCTCCTCTCTCTTCCTTGAACACTCCAAGATCACATCCATCTGAGACCCCTTGCACTTGCCCTTCTCTCTTCCTGGAATACTCATGTCCCAGACATCTTTGCAGACATCAGTTCAAATGTCATCTCCTTCCAGAAGTCCTCTCTGATTACTCAGTCCAAAGTAGTCACCAATCATTCTATTACTTCCCCCTGTCTGAATATTTTGCCTTGCATTTAACACAGTGAGATATTTCTTGTTTATTTCATAGAGTGTGCTCTGTCTCTCCACTCTGGGAGGTGCACTTTTCTCTCTTAGTCACCCTGTGTCCCCAGTACCTAGAACAGTGCCAGGTACCTAACAAATGCACTGTAAATATTCATGACATGAGTATAAATGAATATATCTGCCCCCAAATTTTTTTATAGAAAGGAAATAAACTATATATCTTAGAACATCATTACTGGATACATACAAGTGACTTGCAACCCCCTTACCACTAATCAGGTCCTGCTAATAGCTGAGAACCTTGACTACACCTGATAACAAGGGCATGAAAATGTCCTTGTAGGGCAGTGTGATGAAGAATGTTTTTGGGAGTGATGAATCTGGAGAGCACATGCAGGACAGATCTGAGGGTAAAAGACAAAGGGGCCAGTGAGATGCCTATTTGCCTAGGAGTGGAGTGCTGGAGCCTGAATCAGTGGCTGTGAAAGGAACAGATGCAAGGACTATGGTGATGGAAGAACTAACAGGGTTGGAGGCTGATTAGTTTGTGGAGAGAGTTACAAGGGTGGACCTCTGGGAGTTCAAAATCTTGGCAACAATCTTTTCCCACTTATATGAAGTCTGCTCTATGTAAATGACAAGCCGCTTGATTTAATAGAGAAATATAGACTCATAAATTGATGTAGCAGAATGTTCCCTTATAATTTGATTTTCCTTACATGATAGTCATGAATATCATGCATTCCTTTAAAAGACTGGAAAGACTTATTTGATATCAATAACACATCAATCAAAAATGTTACAGTAATCATAGCTATGTACTTACTATATGAATACAATCATTTTAAATGAACTCAATCAAAAACAACAGTTGAGTCATTTTAGTCTTTTTAACACTTGGATAACTTGGCTAATTTTTTACTTTACCTGTACTTGGTATGGTCTGTTAGTTTTCTATTGCAGCTGTAACAAATTATCACAAACCTAGAAGCTTAAACACAGTTCTGTAAGTCAGAAGTCCCACACAGGTCTCTCTGGGCTAAAACCACTGTCTAGGCAGGCTTATTTTCCTTTCTGTGAGCTCTGTAAGAGAGAGCTCCCCTTTCTATAGGGGAGAATACATTTCCTTGCCTTCCAGTTCCAAGAGGCTGCCCACATTCCACGACTTGTGGCCCCTTCCTCCATCTTCTAAGGGCCAGCAGTTCTGTGCCTCTCTAACCCTATATCCACAATTGATTCTCTGATCACAATTGGAAAAGGTTCTCTACTTCTAAGGACACTTGTAGTTAGACTGCACCCACCCAGAGCATCCAGCATAATTCCCCATCTCGAAGTCCTTAACTTAATCACATATGCAAAGGCTCTTTTGCCATGTACAGTAACATTCACAGGTTCTGGCGGTTAGAGTATGGAGATCTTTGGAGGCCCATTGTTCTGACTTCATGCAAGTTATTATCTATTAGAAGTAGTGTTTTAAAGTGGTGCCTATTCTCTGTTTTGAAGCTGGATTCTCCTAGTGGCTACTCAGTCACAGGAGGAAGAGAAAAAATCATAAACTTGACTTAAACGATTTTATTTTCAACTTTTTAGAAATGTATTTTATTTCATTTATGCATATCCCCAACTTGTTCTAAGAGGACTTTAAGGACTCTTATGGGTCCTTAAGAATATGATGAGGGTGATTTGTCAGGTACTTTTGGAATGACGGCCTCCTCTATTTTTCTCTTCATAAAAGTCATCCTGCAAAGGTAGAACCTAGCAGTTCACAGTACAGGCTCTGGAGCCAGAATGGAGCAGGGGCTGGACCCATGCCCAGCACTGTCAAATTCCCTAATTCTGTGACTTAGCCTCATCCATAAAATGAGAGTTATTCCTTTAAGCATTATTTATTGAGCTCTTACTATATGCCATCATAATTCTAGGCACTGGGGATTCAGCCAGAATACACATGTACATTGGCACTGGTTATTAATAAATTCAGACACTCTCAGCCCCAACTTCATGTCTGCCTCAGTCTCTACCCCAGGACCCTCTGGACTTCCCACAATCTAGCAACTAAAAGGATGAAGCATGGCAGAGCGGGGTCCTTGCAGAAGCCTGCCGCAGTGCTCCCACCTGCATCTGTCCCTGTGTGGGTGAAATCATTAATGGTGCTTTAACATGACCTCTGGATTCAACAGTGAAAAAGAAACAGACAAAAATGCCTTTATGATCCTGACAGAGGAGACAGTCAATAAGTAAGGCACATAAGTGTGTGGAAGGATGGATGGATGGGTAGGTGGATGGATGGAAGGACAGATGAATGGATAGATAGATTGAGAGAGACAGATCTTGCAGGGTAATAAGTGCTATGGAGAGAAATGTAGCAGGCAAGGAGGAGAGAGAATGTCAACTTGAAAATGTGACAAGAGAAGTCTCACTGAGGAGATATTGGAGAAAGGAGCCGAGGAAGGTCAGGGAACAGGGCGTGTGGGCACATGGGAAGGAAGAGAGAGCAGAATGATGACTTTCAGGGAAGAGCATATCTGGCCTGGCCTGGGCACCATGAGGAGCATAAGTGAGCCTGGAGTGAAGGGAGATGAGGAAACATAATGCTAAGGCCTGCCTCAGAGGAGAGTTGTGAGGACTCTATGAATTCCATTTAATTACTTAATTGAATGACCCTAATCCTAACCCTTAAAGCAAGGGCTGGCATATGGATATGGTTTTAAATTATATATATATATATATATATATATATATATATATATATATATGGCGTCCATGTATGGATGTGAGAGCTGGACTCTGAGGAAGGCTGAGCGCCAAAGAATTAATGCTTTTGAACTGTGGTGTTGGAGAAGACTCTTGAGAGTCCCTTGGACTGCAAGGAGATCCAACCGGTCCATTCTGAAGGAGATCAGCCCTGGGATTTCTTTGGAAGGAATGATGCTCAAGCTGAAACTCCAGTATTTTGGCCACCTCATGCGAAGAGTTGACTCATTGGAGAAGACTCTGATGCTGGGAGGGATTGAGGGCAGGAGGAGAAGGGGACGACAGAGGATGAGATGGCTGGACGGCATCGCTGACTCGATGATTGTGAGTCTGGGTGACCTCAGAGAGCTGGTGGTGGATAGGGAGGCCTGGCGTGCTGCGGTTCATGGGGTCGCGAAGAGTCGGACACGACTGGGCGACTGATCTGATCTGATCTGATCTGATATATATATATATATATACCTATTATTTTTACCATTATTTTTGAAGTATGTCTCACTGAATAAAGATAAAATGTTTTCCCCCCAGGGCTATAATTTCTTTCCCCCAAACACGCTCTTAGGATGTTTCAGTACCTCGGGGGTTCCACTGGGACCTGCATGCCCTCACTCCTGCACGAGCCCATATCTCTGGAGATGTCCATATTTGGGGTGACAGGGATCCTTTCATACCCAGGACCTACAACATCAGATCTTGAATGCTCTTCCTCCAAGGAATGATTTCATTATAATTTGGAAATTCAGAGTTTGAGTGAGAATCCTTACTACCCTCCATATATTGCCTTGGAGATTCAAGGTAAAGCTTCATCTTCTACCACTCTCCTTTGCAGTTCTTGTCTTTTCTTCTTTCCTAAATATCCTGCCCACCACTCTGTGCTTACCCAGGGGTTTTAGAGCTTTCCCTACAGCTTTTACTAGGCTGTGCTCATCACAGTCCCCTAGAATCCTCCCAGTCATCAGTACCTTTTCCATGATAAGAGTGGTGGCCCTTATTTCAGTCACTAAACAGCTCCATTTCCAGGGGAAGGTATTCAATCTGTGATGATACGGGGTGTCCAAAGCATTGTAACATCTCCTCTGAATCCCACAACACACACACAAACACACACACTGCTAGTATGTCCTGTCCCTGCTAGTATGTATGCACAAGTTCAGAGCATAAATATGGTCATATCACCTTTCTTTTGTACTTGAATACTCAAACACCCTCATGCCCTATTAGCAAGAAGTGATATCTTGGGACATCCTCAACTCTAACTAACCCAGTGATCTCCTAAAAGCTTACACAATGCACCAGCATTCAGACCTGCCCCTCCGAACCAAGTTGAAACAAGTGGATGGATGAGCCTAGAGCTGCCATGTCTTCTATCCAGTGTCACCATGGAGACTGGTTCTTCCCATTCCTTCCCATGCTTGTCCCCTTATTTTTACTCTGAAATTACAGGTCTTTCCAATGACACCCTTGTTCTCAGGAATTCTTCCCTATATTCTTTTCACTGTGCTAGGATAGCTGACCCAGAAGAGCTAATTTTAGGAGCAATTCACTGTGTAAGACCTAGCCCTGTGTCACAGACTTTAAGATCTTGGTCCCAGATCCTCAGCCTAGATGTCTCCTATCAATAATGTTGATTTTATCTTAGGAATCTCATAACCCTTCACTGTCCTGGGCTTAATGGGAGCCCTCCACCTACCCTTCTTCAGCATCTCTACCCAACCAGACCTCAGGGAACAGAATGTGGACTCTGGGCCTCATGTCTTCCAAAATGCCTTGCCTTCTTATACAAGTCAATTGTCATCTCCTCCCTTGCCTCGAAATCAATTTCCCCAAGTAGCAGGCCTGCTGGATTGACAAAATTCAGATATACCCCAACCCCCACCCCCAGAACAATGACTGCTTCTTAGCTCTATATTAAACCATTATAGGGGCCACTCAAGAAACAGCATGACAGATGAGCCACTCTTGATAATATGTATATCCAGACATTTCAGATGAAAAAGCAAAGGCTGAGGATAAAATCAGATAATGTAGTGTGAGCTATTTGTATCTGATACATTATTTGATCTGTCTAAACATTCCCTGATAGCTCAGTTTATAAAGAATCTGCCTGCAATGCAGGAGACCCCGGTTCAATTCCTGGGTTGGAAAGATCCTCTGGAGAAGGGATAGGCTACCCACTCCAGTATCCTTGGACTTCCCTTGTGGCTCAGCTGGTAAAGAATCCACCTGCAATGTGGGAGACCTGAGTTTGATCCCTGGGTTGGGAAGATCCCTGGGTTGGGAAGATCCCCTGGAGAAAGTGAAAGACTACCACCCCAGTATTCTGGCCTGGAGAATTCCACGGACTACATAGTCCTCAGGGTCTCAGAGAGTCAGATGCTACTGAGCAACTTTCACTTTTCACTTTTAAACAACATAACACATTTACTTAATCTTTTTTGTCTAATTTGGGTGAGCCCTGGAAGACCTGAGTAATTAAGATGTGCAGACAGTAATAGATAGTGTGACTTCTCTTTAAATATGTTGGCCACTGACAGCTTTCAGAAAGATATTTTGATAGAGAAACTCCAATCTCTCCTTGGTTAAAAATATTTGTGAAAAGCAAATTGCTAGCAGATGGAAGCCCTCAAGACCTCCCGCGGCAAGAGGAAAGTGTTGCTACTGTGGGTAAATGATGAACAAGGTCCAAAGACATCAACCTGTTTCCTCTCTGCGCTGAAAGGAGGCGACATGCGTCATTACTCTTGATTGTGCATCACAGCACAGAAACGTAAGGCTTTAAGATGCGCAGTTTGAATACATTCCACTCACCAGAATTGTTCAACAGTTTAGAGAACAACACTTTGGGAGAGTCTGATCCCTGGCCAACAATATCCGTGACCATCTTAATCTCCAGATTCGTCTCCACACGTCTTTTAGTCTGAAGCTTATTGAAAAACCTCAATTTCCTCTCAGAGGGAGAACTGATTAGGAATCAGCTGTGTCGGACTCTGAATCATGTCTGCCTGAGCCAGGGAGAGCAAACAGATTTTCATCTAAAGGGCCAACTCTGATCAATAACGGATTCCGCATCTACATCCAGCCGACAGCCAAGAGTAATGTCTGCGTAGGCACTGGAGGGACGTGCATAGGCTGTGGTCTGACTCATTCACCTCCCTGCTCCCAGGGCTTCGAGCAGTACACAGCTCACAGAAGGCGTTCAATCACAGTGTGTGAATGAATAAATGGATGAACTAATTAATCTATCACCTCTGGCTCCTATCTTTGAAAAAGTGCAGTGTTGTAGAAATCACACTCAATGAGGAGATGTTAGTTTCAAGGCTACCAACTACCTGTTAAGTCTCTTTACCACCACCTCTCAATATCCTTCTCTATAAGATGAACACAGCAGAATCTACCCTGATTAATAAGCAGGTGAAATGATGCACTTTACTGAAAACAACCCAGCACCAAACATTTTTCTGTAGCTGAATCCATTGATTCACCATGTTGCCGTCTGCGTCTCAGAATGAACTGGCCTCTTTTAGTCTGTCTGACCTCAGGACCTCCTGGAGACAGAATTATTTCTCAGGTGCAACCCCCTCTGGGAAACTAGCTTCAGAAAGATGGAGAAGGACTAAGGAGCAGAATAGGGAATGCTCCTGAATAGACACATCTATTCATTGCCATGAATAGACACATCGGTGATGAAATTGTTAACTTCTGCACAAAATTACATGGTGAACTTTACAATAACATAATAAAAGCAGAACATGAAAAATCTAAGTGCTACACAGTGACATTTAGATACAAGAGAAGAGGTTTCCAGAGGTGTCTCCTTGACAACCAAAGGCAGAGTGGAGGGAGTGTAACCTTCTGTAGCCTGTTTCTGTCAAAACAAACTATCACACCACTGCATCTGTTCTAGGTAGGGGGGCCTCTCTGGGTTCCACAAAAAAAAAATCATATTTATCCATTAGAGTAGATTTCATACTCTTTAAATGATTCAAAAATGAACATCACAGGGACATTAGAGAATCACAGTCAAACTTTTTAGGGTGGCATTCCAACTCCTCTGTGATCGATCATACACCATCTATCTCCCATTCTCTTTCCTCTGCTCAGATCTTTCCAAAGGCTTTACATCCACATGAAATAAAACCCCCAAACCCTTATGACACTGGCAAAGCCTATAGAATCTGGATGGTGTCACCTCCCCACAGGCATCTGCTGTCACATTGCCCCTCACCTACTCTTCTGTAGACCTGCTGTGTGTTGAACAGTGATCCCCACCCCCACACCAACGTGTTTGTCTCTGCTGTGCCCTCATCCTGGTGCACCTTCCACCTTCCTCCTCTCAGGTCCCTGTTGATGCTTCACCTTATCAAAGAGGGCTTCCCTGGCCATTCTCTTTGAATTACCAACTCCCACTGCAGCATCCTCAGTTCTCTGACCCTTCTAAGGGTTCTCTAGCCCTTCAATGCTCTTCTACCATCTGACATTTTGTCATATATGCGTGTGTATATACATGTGTGTGTGAATATACGTGTGTGTGTGTGTGTGTGTGTGATCTTTGCCCTCATGCACTGTTGCCCCTCCATCTAGGATCTTCTCCCCTGTTCATCTCTTCCTGGTGCCCAGGGGAATACCGTCAACCAGATACAAGTGGAACTAACTGGGAGGAAAGGACAGAAAGCGAGAAGAAGAAGCTTGCCAGAAAAAGATTGCAGCAGAAAAAAAAAATTGTGATAGGAAACAGAGAGAGGTGGAGAAATCACTAACTCTAGAAAAGAAGAGAGCGAGAGGGAAACACTGAGCAATGATCTTCACCAACCTCAGCCTCTTGTCTCAGACATGCATTTAAAGTGTCTGCTTTGATGCCAACATCCAGAGTATAGCCTCTCGTCTCTTTTCTCCTCCCACCTTTCCATCAACCAAGATCTTTCTTTTTTAATTTATTTTTGACTGAAGTATCATTGATGTACAATATTGTGTTAGTTTCTGGTGTATAACAAGGTGATTTAGTCATATGTATATTCCATTGTAGTTTATCACAGAATATTGAATATAGTCCCCTGTGCTATATGGTAGGACCTTGCTGTTTATCCACTCTATATGTAATATCACCCCAAACTCCCGAACTCTGTTAATCCCAAACTCCCCAAATCCTCCTTACCCTTTAGGATCAATTTAAATGCTTACCCACAGGCTCCTCTGTCCAACCCCTCAGAGTTTATATAGCCCTAAAGCCTTGGTTAGGTCTTCTTTCCTGATTTAGAGAGACTTTTCTTTTTCCACTTTTTTTTTTTTTTCTCCAACTAGATAGTAAACTTCTTGGGAAGCAAAGGTGTATATTCTTTTGAGATATGTTTGAATCCTGATTCCAGTACTTAGTAATGTATTTCATTGAATGAAAATTGATATAAAACACAGCATTATTTTATATACCAGTAAAAACAGGAAAATACTGCCCATTAATTATAAGATACCATCAAGTATAAAGTGCATCCTGATTGCAGAAATCTGAGAATGTGAAAAGGATACATCAAAGAAATGACGAAATAATGGAAGCTATGAGGATTTAGACTAGAGGCTAAACTTCTTTGAAATTCGGACTTTCCATTTATGAAAACCAGGCTTTTTTCATTTATTCAACAAATATTTATCCATGCTTAAACGTTACAATTTTTTATTAAAAGGAACAGGAACTGGCTCTGGTTAAACAAGTCGAGATTTACTTAAGGAAAGGTTTTGGGAGCTCAGAAAACTAAAGAGCGGCTGGAGAAGCAAGACCCAGAGGAACATGAGGCCTAGGAAACAGGAACCATGGCAACAGTCTCCCACCAGGAGGGGTCTGGTTAGGATAGAAATTCTGGTACTTAACACTTTCTCTTGCGTTGGATAAATTCAGGAGCCTCTGATGGATGGAGCCTGCCCCCTTGTGTAGGGGTCCTGGCCAGCATCTGCCCCTTTTGGCTTCCAAAGTAGAAGACAAGCACCTGAATTTTCCATCCTATCAAAGCTATGTACAACAGGAGAAAGAGACTTCCCCAACGTGATTTGGGACAGTGTGGGGAAGGCAAGGAAGGAGGAATGGATGTTTTGTAGCAAAACAAAAAGCAAAAGGAAGACAAATCTCACAATGAGTTATTAACATATTTTTCCCAGGTGGCTCAGTTGATGAAGAATCCACCTGCAGTGCAGGAGACACAGGAGATATGGGTTCTATCTCTAGGTCAGGAAGATTCCCCTGGAGGAGGGAATGGCAGCCCACTCCAGTATTCCTCCCTGGAGAATCCCATGGGCAGAGGAGCCTAGCAGGCTACAGTCTATAGTGTCACAAAGAGTCAGACACCACTGAAGTGACTGAACACACATGCACTACCCAGTGAAAGAGACAGGCATTACCATATTTTTTTTTAGTAAAGAAAAGAGATTGCTATGAGAGGATATGAAGAAGGCAATGGCACCCCACTCCAGTACTCTTGCCTGGAAAATCCCATGGACAGAGGAGCCTGGTAGGCTGCAGTCCATGGGATAGCTAAGAGTCGGACACAACTGAGTGACTTCACTTTCACTTTTCACTTTCATGCATTGGAGAAGGAAATGGCAACGCACTCCAGTGTTCTTGCCTGGAGAATCCCAGGGACGGGGGAGCCTGGTGGGCTGCCATCTATGGGGTCGCACAGAGTCGGATACGACTGAAGTGACTTAGCATAGCATAGCATAGCATGAGAGGATAACTGGGGAGACCTAAATCCAGTGACTCTTTTCTCCATCCTCATTTCACGTGGACTGTCAACAGCTTTTGATACAACTGCTACTCCCTCTCTGAAACATTTTCCGCACTTGGCTTTGAGAAGATCCTGTGCTCATGGTTTTCCTCCTTCCTCACTAGCCATCCCTTCTCCTATGCTAGATCCTTCATCTCCCCAGCCCTCCAATGCTGGCGGGTCCCAGGATTCAGACCTCAGATCTCTACTCTAGCTACACTCACTCCCATGGGAATCTATCTAATCTCAAGTTTTTCAATAATATCTGTACACCGAAGACTGATACATTTATTTCTCCAATCAGAACCTCTACGTGGACCCCAGACTTACATATCCAACTGATGTTTCAATATCTCCATTAAGATGTCTAATCACAGGTTCAAACTGATCATGTCTAAATCTAATTCCTCATCTTCTCTCTGCCAAGCCTGCCGCATAGTCGTCTTCATTTCAGGCAGTGGAAACTCTATCCTCCCACAAACCTTGTGTTGCCTTGGGCTCCTGCCTATCTTTTACACCCCACAGCTAATCCATTGGCAAAGCCAATAAATCTGACCACTTCTGGCAACCTCATCACCAGCACCCTGGTCCAAGCTAAACTCATCTCTCCTGAACTATTGGAATAGCCTCCTAATTGGCCAGCCAGTTTGTTTCTCCTCCTACCCTCCTACATTCTTATTGCAGCACAATGCATTGTAATCCTTTAAAAACCTAGATCAGATTATGGCCCCTTCCTCAAAGTCTTGGGATGGCCCATAAGCCCTTACACAATCTTCCTTCAACCCTCTCCAAACCTTATCCCCTGGCTCTCTCTCATTTATCCATTCTGCTCTAGTAGGATTTCTTCCTCCACGTTTTGCAACTGCTCTTGCTTCCTCCCAGAATGCTCTTTCCTCTAGGCTTTCATATGGCTTCCTCCCTCTCCCTTTTAGGTCTGTAACAAAACACCATGTCACTACCAAAGTTAAAATTGTAACACACCACCCACAAACACACCCACGTACAACCTCCTGCCGAATTCCCCATCTGATTTCTTCCATGCCACTCACTGCTATCTGGCATATTATATATTTTATCTACATGTGTGTTAACACATTAGAATGTGGTTTTTTTTTTTTTTTTTAGAATGTGTTAACATTAGAGTGTAAGCTGTGTGAGGGTGGGAGCTTCCGGTCACTGCTTACAACATTGCCTGGCACACAGCATGCTTTCAGTAAATATTCTTTGAATGAATCAAGTTGCCTAATCTTTTGAATGTCAATTAAATAAATGTGAGAAATAACCCACACATACAGTATAAGATTAACCTAAGAGGCCAATGAAATACTGTGTCTTGTAAACCAAGCTAGGCTATAAATGTAAGGAAGTTTGAGAACCTGTGTTCCACGTGGCCACATTTGACATTCTGCTAATTTAACACTTTTATGTGGACTGAAAACATAAAAATTTGTTTTGCTACTTGCAGTACAAGTTGTTTAGTCACTAAGTCATGTCCAGCCCTACTGCGACCCCAGAGACTGTAGTCCACCAGGGTCCTCTGTTCATGGGATTTCCCAGACAAGAATAATGGAGTGGGTTGCCATTTCCTTCTCCAGGGGATCTTCCTGACCCAGGGATCGAAACTGCATCTCTTGCTTGGCAGACAGATTCTTTAGAGACCAAGAAATATCTTTTCCTTTCCTCCACAAAGTTATATGTCCTATCCTCTTTTCACTACACTCTCATTACCTTCTCCTCAAAACCCTATATGAAATAAAAAGAAGCTAACAAATACCTATAAAACAATGTTATGCGACAATAACAATAATAATTGGTAGCTTTTCTGAAAACATATTTTTAAAGCATACAAATATTTTAGGCTTTTATAAGAGAAAATGAAGCATCTGGTGGGCGAAACTAGTAGATTAAGAGGAAGATAAATACAGTGGGAGGGAAGTGCTGGCTGACTCCTGCCAAAGAAATATTCCCCATAGCTGAACCACAGGCACTAGCATTGAGCTGACTTCCTCCCAAGACAAAACGGAGCTGCATTCATATTGCATCAGCCTCCAAACAAAACGAGTTCTTGGACCTGTCCCACCTGGCAGGCTGGGAATATTTAATTATAAGTCCGCTGATAGCAATTGTACATGTTTCAGTAGATTAGGAAAAGCAACTAAACAGGGAGTAATTGAATTCAGCGCGGTATGCTAGGAGGGGCTGATTTTCTGGCATTTGTGTTCCATTCAGGCGCTTCCTCCCTCTCCATCTTCATGGCTTGCCTGTCCAATCAGACAAGTCAATTACAGAAGGACTCTATCTTCCTGTAAATGCAGTGGGGAGCAGGGATTATCAAAGAGGAGCACCTGCCATGCGGTCGTTTACTCACTAAGTCATGTCCAACTCTTGGCGACCTTAGGGACTGTAGTCCGCCAGGCTCCTTTGTCCATGTGATTTCCCAGGCAAGAATACTGGAGTGGGTGGCCACTTCCTTATCCAGGGGTCTTCCCCACCCTGGGATCAAACCCACATCTCCTGCATTGGCAGGCAGACTCTTTAACCCTGAGCCACCCAAGAGGACTTGGAAGGGAGTCCACCATCTTGCTGGGACTCACCTGCTTCCCTTGTGAGGTTCATGCTTGGAAGGCAGTCTGAGGCTGGCCAAGGGTCAAGCCTTGGGGGTGGGGAATTAAGGGCCACTGTGGGGATAATATGGTAATTAGACCTACCAATTATGAAGTGCGTACTTTGTACTTTGTACCAGGACTATGCTAGGGACCTTGTAGGCATGCATCATCTAATCCCATACTCACCGTAACCTAGTGAGGTTGGTACTAATGTGTTCACCACTCTACAGTGAGAAAGAGGCTGGGAGAGGTGATGTGAGGTTTCCAAGGTCACTCATGTACTAGCACTCAGGATTAAGGGACTTTTCATGATGTGAAGCACCTGGTCCCACTTAGCGCAGGTGTACTCATAAAACTACCACTGCCTATGCACATTACTAGAAGAAGTAGCAGCAGATGGGGCTCTGCTTTCAACAATTTGGACTAGACTCTGACTCTGTGCCCCTCAAGAATCTACCTTGATGTAGCGGCGGTAAAGGTATGGGTTCTAAATCTAGACTTTTATAAAGAAATATTGCCATCTGGTGGACACCTGCCCACACTTTTTAAAAAACCTCCATGAAAAAATTTCAAAAGCAAGGGGAAGGGTGATGATGTATTTTGAACTTGAGTTGTTCTCTTTAGCCTCAATTCATTCAGATTCAGTTGTAGGTTTCCTGTTTGTGTTATGCTATTAAATAGACTTTTTTTTTATAAACACATGCAAGTCTTCAGAATTCACATGCGTCTAAAAGGAACATGACCACTATCCACTGCTTCCCAACCCCCATGCAAATCAAGCCCTCCTCTTGTTTTCACCAACTTTCTCCATCAACCTGGGAGTTATTTTTGATACCTTCTTCCTCCTCTCCTGATCTCTCTATCCCACATCACACAGTCCCTCACCATGTCTCATCTCCCTCACCTATCTCCAAGGTATATGTCAAACTATCTACTTCTCTCTCCACTTCCTTGGCTACAACACCGATTCATACCACTGTCTCTCACTTGAACTGTATATAGTAACTTCCTAACTGCTTTTCTTTCTTCTTATCTGGGTCCTGCCTATATTGCTAAACTCCTCTCACGTCACTCTTCGGTTGTTGCTCTGCCTCCCAGCTACACTTGCCTGCTTTTGGATTTATACAACATTCTCAGCAATTTCCTTCCCCAGGACCTTACCACATGTTGTCCTCATGGACTTAGATACTCTTATCCCTAAAGCGCTTGAATAGCACCCATTTATTTTACAGCTATGAATTGGAAATATTTGACTCTCTTTGTAAATTAAGTCTCCTGTATTCTTTTTTAGGACATCTTGGGTTTTTTTAGGGGACATCATTTTTGTAATTATACATTTATGTATTTGTTTTTTTTAAAACACTTTTCTAATTCCTCACCTACCTCATGAGTATAAGTTCCATGAGGGAAAGAGCCACATATGTTTGGCTAAACTTTGTATCTCTGGTACCTAGCACAGAGTTTTATGCATAGGAGATTTTAAAAAAAGAAGGCTTATTTTTACCAATATTACTACTATTGTTAATTTAAAAAATCCCACTTGCCTTTAGCACACGACTTATTACAAATGTTGTTGCCACTTTGCCAAAGAAGATATACAGACAGTTCTAAGGACAGAATATTTTTGTCCTCCCAAAATTCATATGTTAAATCTTCGCATCCATCCAATGGGACAAAATTAGGAGCTAGGCCTTTCTAAGATAATTAGGTCATGAGGATGTTGCCCCATGATAGGATTAGTGCCCTTCTTTCTGTCTTGTAAGGATACAAAGCGAAGATGACCCTCTATAAACCAGGAAGAGGGACTTTACCAAGAACCCAACCATGCTGGCACCCTAATCTCAGACTTTCAACTTCCAGAATTGTGAGAAATAAATGTCTGTTCATTTAGCTACCCAGTCCATGTTATTCTGGTTTAGGTGCCTGGACTAAGACAAATGGCAAATAGGAACATGAGAAAATGTTCAGCATTATGAGGTGTTAATAATCTCTCTACCCATATCTATTCATATCTTTTTAATTGAATTATCCTTCACAGGTGTACCAAACTACATGTCTTTGTCAACCACTCCTGTCCATTCTGGTCTATAATTCCTGTTTCATATATAACAAAAGGGTCCACTGAAGTGCTCTGCAAATAAGAGTCATTGTTTCCTCTAAAACTGTCAACAACGCCTTGATTTTAATTTCACAAACTCCTTTTGGACTTCTGACCTTCAGAACTATGAGAGAATAAACTGGTATTGTTTTAAGCTACTAAAAATAAATAAATAAATAAAAATGTCAACAAACCTCCTACAACATTTTTTTTTTTTCAATTTGAGGGTCCCAACCCATTAGCGAGTCAAGAAAACCATTGAGTGGATTGCAACTAGCACTGATATAAAGGATAAGATAGAATAACTCCAAATGATGTTTAAAATAGTGGCATTTTTATCTCCACTAAACAGAAATATTGAGACGAGAGCCTATTGTTTTCTTCTCCCCACATTTCCACCTCATCCCACAGCAAGGAAATTGTTTTTCCTAACTTCTGGGAGAAAGAACATTTCCACCTCCACTTCCAGGCCATTTCACAGTTGCTTCAAGGAGGAAACTTGTTCAGTCACTTAAGTCATGTCTGACTCTTTGTGACCCCACGAACTGCAGCACTTTCCTGAACTGCCAGACTTCCCTGAACTTCACTGTCTCCTGGAGTTTGCTCAAAGTCATGTCCACTGAGTCAGAAAGGAGGAAACGCAGGTGCTAATACAAAAGGTTGGAGTCTAATTCATATTGAGTCAATTCTTAATGACTGCCTGATCTATTCTCAGTATTCTCCTTTATTTCATGTGCTCTCGCACAGTGGCAGTCACACCCTGGGCATAGGTGTCCCTGTTGGAGGTAGGCCGAGCAATACTTGTGCTCTCTACCCAGCTTTTGGTCTGCAATGTGAGGAGGATGAGGCAGGCAGCCTTTCTCTCCTGCACAGCAGGTTAGGTGAATGGATTAGAACCTGCTGCACAGGCCTCACCCTTCTGGACCCAGCCAGTCTCCACTTGAGGGAGCAGGAAAGCCTTTGTTGGTTTCTAGACCCAACCCTCCACCACAGCTAACCAGACATCCCTGCTCTTCTATCAGACAAATCTGGTTTTCTGCTTTCTAATTGGCTATTGATATGTGGTTCCCTCTGCTGGGAGCCTTGGAGATTTGGGGCACCAAACCCGACTGCAAACTCCTAACAAGGAGTTTCTGTGACTCTGATAATAAAGAAACCACATTCATTTCATGGATATTTTAAAACTTCATTCATTTGCTGTTAAGACTTTAGGCAAGTTTTTAATCTTAGTCTTGCATTTGTAAAATAAGGTGTTAGAATCTGATACCTCATCAAAAGCAGAGGTGACAGTGATACCTATCTCATGGGGAAGAGCAGGATTTCATAAGGTAATGCATGTAAAACTCATAGGACAGTGTCTTGCACACAGCAAGAGCTTGATAAATATTAGCTACTTGTCTTCCTATTATTTCCTTCCAACTTTTTTAAAGAAAAAGCACTATTTTACCGTATAACAAAACATATGTGTGATAACTAGGAATTTGGTCTGCAGTACATTCTCATCAAGGGTATCAAAGCAAGAAAAAGGTGATGATCAATGATAGAAATATAAGAAAATTAAAATATGATTCGAAGGACAAGAAGGTTAAATGAGACATGTTCTAAGGCCCAAGAGAAATAGAGAAAGAAAATGAGCCATGATAGTAGAGACCCCAAAACAGCCTGTGATCTTATTGTCAATTCAAACAATACACCTTCCCAGATATGTGGCTTTCAGAAAATCTGGACCTGATCCTGCCACCATCCAGGGTGGCACCATTTTTACCTGTCAAACAAGCAACTTTGTGCCCATAGAGAGAGGTGCTGGTATGTGACTAAACAAAGTTGATTGAACACAGAATTCTCTCTATTCCTTCTCCAAATCTACACTAAAATAATATTCAATGAAAAACAAAAAGGTATAAGTAACAAGAAAAAGGAAAATGGGAGAGAAAACTAAAGCAGACAAGAAATAGGAAGTTTTAATAGATGAACAAGTGACAAGGCAATTGGCTTAACAAAATGAAGAAAGCTGAAATCTGAATGCCTGTGAAGGGTTGGGGGATGAGAACAGAAAGCTGGTGCATTCCACCAAAACCCAGAAAGGCTCAGAATCAGAGGCAGCGAGCACTTTTGAAGATGGAGGTATAAAATGGGGCTGAAAATAAGAAGATTGGTTGAAAGTTTTCATAAGGAGCACTTGGACCTCCAGATTCCACCACCCCCCACTTCCTTTGGCACCCACCCTCCCACCCCACCCACAACTCTGGCAAAAGACAGGAGATGTTTTTGGAGAAGACCAGACATTCTATGGGCTTCCATGGTAGCTCAGCTGGTAAAGAATCCACCTGCAGTGCAGGAGACCCTGGTTCGATTCCTGTGTTGGGAAGATCTGCTAGAGAAGAGAAAGGCTACCCACTCCAGTATTCTAGCCTGGAGAATTCCATATACTGTATAATCTATGGGGTCGCAAACAGTCAGACCTGACTGAACGACTTGCACTTCACTTCACTTCTAATAGAGATTCTATCAGAATGTAACTTTCGTGAAAGGATTTTCATCTGATGTGATTACTAGTGGATCAACAATACTTAGGATTATGCCTGACACAAAGTGCTAAGGGGGTGCTGAATATATATTTGTTGAATGACTGAAAGATCAGGCAAACCGAAAGTATGACATGAGTCATAGTTGAGGACAGGGTACTCAGAAAAGAAGGTCAGCTGAAAATCTAGATTTAAAAACTGCAGCAAGACAAAAAAACATGATGAGATTTCAGGCTCTTTGAATGATGGTAGCCAGACTTAAACCTTCCCTACCTGCAAGTGCTGTGTCAGATTCTTACTGATGTATCTGACTAGTCCAAGGAAAGAGACCTACGGAAACCAACAGAGATCTGTAGGCAGACAGAAGGACCAGATGTACACTACATCACCCATTCACCCCACACAATAAGCTCTGCACACACACAGAAAATCAGAGTCAGCCAAGGATTAGTAAACACCTGAGGAAGGCTGCCAACATGAAAGACGCAGACTATGAAAAGGGAACAAAAATTTTTTTAAAGATAAAAACAATTGAGACAATGAAAATAACAGAAAAAAACCTTTAAAAAAATCATTAATACTCTCAAAGAGAGGAGAAAATATTGCATCCTTGTAACCCAAACATTTTTTATTAAAAAATAAACTGTGTATGGAATGGAGCAGGGTTGAGAAACAAGACATTCAGAGAATAAAAGAGGTTTATCATAAAATACCAAGATGACAAAAACAATTGTCAGTAACAATAGGCATAGTCAGAATATATATTTCCTGGAAAATTTATAATAGGAGATGCACTTTTAGAGAAAAGTATGACCCATCACAACACTGAATTGGAAAAATTCATTAACTATTATTCATATAAAAGAGTACACATACCATTAATATACCACAGTAAAATATATGTACAAAAAATAATATACATTTTGTAAGGACACATACAAATAAAAAGATACACAACAGAATTAAAATGTTTGTCTGTGAATAGAAGGGAATGGGCATAGGAATAGGGTAAAAAGGGTATGAATAGAAATTCAATAAATCAAATAAGAGAAGGTCCTTGAACAGATTGATAATGAAAGTTAAGTCAAGAGCAGAGAATTATGATTAGCTGAAGCTTCTGTACCTGAGTTAAAAGAGTGTCACTGTATTATTCATAATTCTTCTGGTTGGAAGTGACAGAAACCCAACATCCACTAGCATAAACAAACTAAAAGGAATGTACTGGCTCACTGCAAAATCCAGGGGTAGTTCTGCTTCAGGCAGCGTTTGATCCAGGTATTCACGGGATGTCTACAACTCTCAGCTCTCCTGTGCCAAAACTTGACAACTAAATGGTTTTACTTTGTTCATGAGCTTGTATGTTAGGAATTCAGGAAAGGCTCAGCTGGACACTCCATTTCCAATCCAGTTGGTGTCAGGTTGTATTTATCCAGGGCCAGAAGTTCCTCTTCCATAATTGCTTCTTCATTCACATATCTGGTGTATTGGTAATCCCTGTCCCCCTTCCTAAGCACTCACACACACTTGCATGTTCACACACACACACACCCAATGTACTGGGCTTGGTGTTTACTCAATTGCTATTTCTGTATAATTATAATAAATAACTTCGTATGTCTAAATTTCTTTATTTCCATCATCTCTTCAGTAATTGTGTCTCTTAACATGCACTGATAGAGCCTTGGGAAATAGTCGTGGTCTTGCAGTTATTGTTCTGGGTCCATAATTTAGTCTCTAACTGGACCTAACAGGCTTCATCAGTTCAGTTCAGCTCAGTCGCTCTTTTGTGTCTGACTCTTTATAACCCCATGAACCACAACACGCCAGGCCTCCCTGTCCATCACCAACTCCCAGAGGTTACCCAAACTCATGTCTAGAATAGAACTAAATATATACAAATCTTGGCTTGAAGCAGACCCACGTTCTTCTGAAATCAAAGGGCCTGTAGGCAAAGTTCAGCACATTTAAAATTATAATGTGTTGTACAGATGTGAGGGCTTATTAACAGTTGTGGACTGAATGTGTCTCTGCATAGAAAAGCTCCCTTCTTTTTAATTGTCACTTTTCTCATCTTGAAGCCATAGAAGGTGTGAGGGTTCGGGTTACTCATTGTTGTTTACTCATTTGTACTGGCAGAAGAAAGGAAAACAGTTAAAGGTGCCTTCTAGGAAGAGTAATCCGGCCTCATTTAGGGTGGGTTGGGAGAGACTAGATCTATGATCCCTAAATATTTTTTGTTGTGCACGTCATCAGTACAGACTTTGAATATGCAACCCAGTATACATATTTTTATTTATATATTATATCCCTGATATTACATAACAAACAAAAGGGATATAACTAACCATATAACTAATAAAAGGGAAAAACACAAAATAAGTATAGCTATAATTTCAAATACTTTTATCCTGCCTGCATTGTCTTAAAGGCAAGTCAGAAAGACCAGTGGAGATGCTTTTGCAATTATCATATGAAGTTTAGGAAAATTACTCACCTGTAAAGCTTGTCATTAGGACACTAACTGACTAAGAATGTTGGTAAAAATACTACCCTAACCTTTCTCTTTAAGAAAGGAGGAATAAGCTTGCTATTATGGGACAAAAATGCTGAACACTGGTCCCAGTGATACCATCCTAAGAAAAGAGGTCAGGGTGTCAACTCCATTGTGAGACATAATTAATATTTGTAAAGGGCTTAGAGCCATTAAGATTAGGAGGCAGGGTCAAAGGCAAGATTCATTATGACTGCCAGTTTCCTCAGTTACAAACAGATTCCAAAAATGTGACCTGATCTACCAAGAGCTTGAGCAGATTTACAAAGACAAGAATTTGAGTGAAGTCACTAGCAAAGCACCCCACAAGCCCCTCAGATTGCAAATGAATAGGATTTTATATATGTCTTTCTAGGCTTGGAATAAGAGCCTCTGCTCTCTGCAAAACTTCTTCCATCTCCTTGCTGGGCATTCAAAGTCTCCCATGATCTGGCTCTCATCTAACTTTCATTCATTCATTCACATTCATTCATTCAGTATTTAATGAACACTATTATATTATTCTTATATATATTATATAGTAGAATAATAAATGTTATTATATAATAGCTGAGAATGCAACAGTAAACCTAATAGACATAATAAGTTCCCTCATATATCTTAGGGTCTGATAAGGGAGACAGACAATAAAAAAATGGGTTGGGGGGGTTAGTCGCTAAGTTGTGTCCAACTCTTGCAACCTCATGGACTGTAGCCTGCCAGGCTCCTCTGTCCATGGGATTCTCCAGGCAAGATTACTGGAGTGGGTTGCCATTTCCTTCTCCAGGGGATCTTCCCAACCCAGGAATCGAACCTGGATCTCCTGCACTGCAGGCAAAGTCTTTACCAACTAATAAATGTACCAAATAATATTTTATAATGATAAGTAGAAAAGAAGAATAATGTATGGTTTAGAATGATGGGGAGACTGCTACTTATAGTATAGAACTGGTTTTACCCCCCTACCTGAAATAACCTAAAAACAGACAAAATGTAGAAACAACAGTTTGCAAAACACTGTACATCAGGTGACAAAAGGCTGGTGATCCATGAAAGATGGAATACAAATGAAAGGAGCTGACTACTTGGAAGGTATTTCCAGGCAAAGCAGAGAGGCGGGAATTCAAGAGGAGCTGATGGGCTCCTTGAGTCAAGGAGATAGATATGGGAACTCAGGGAGATCAAAGCAACTAGGATTCATGGGAAGGAGCATGAGATCGAAGAGAGCTGAACAAGGAGAACCCAGAGACTCACTGAAGGTCTCCTCTGAATATAATGATGAGCTGACTCACTGGAAAAGACCCTGATGCTGGGAAGGATTTAAGGCAAGAGGAGAAGGGGACAAGAGAGGGTGAGATGGTTGGATGGCATCACTGACTTGATGGACAAGAGTTTGAGCAAGGGCTCTGAGAGTTGGTGATGGACAGGGAAACCTGGTGTGCTTCAGTCCATGGGGTCACAAAGAGTCAGACACGACTGATCAACTGAACTGAACTGATGATGAGTGATGATGAACTCATTCAGGTAAAGCAACTAATCAAGGCCAGGGAAGAACCAACTGTAAGGATCAATGGTAACAGTGCCTGATGTTGATGTAGGACCAGAAGTGTTGCCTCTTTCCACCAGCCAGACTGGAAAACCTCAAGATTTATGGATCATTGGGTAGACAAACAATTTGTCTTCAACAGGGGGAGAAATTAGCCCTAGAGCAATAACCACTTTAATGCTGCCAAATTAGTCTTAAAAGCAAGACCTAAAAGGATAAATTTGGTTCCAGTAACTTAACTATATTCCAGAACAAAGATCAAGGCTATTTATAGCAATACAAATATATCCAGCAGAATTCATCAGAAACCTCTGAAAACTGATCCTTGCCCAAACTGGTAGAAGGACCAGATGTGACTAATAAATACAAGAAAAAAATGTGCAACCTACCTAATAATCTAGGAAATAGGAGAGAAAACAATGATAAGATATCTAGAGAGTGTTTAAACAGAAATGGTCAGAATACTCTTGAAATTAATGCACCTTTATTCATTCAAAATTTGAATGTGGTATATAATTCAGTGTAGTCTCAGGACAGGAATAGTCCATATTTTTATTTTTAGAAACACTGAGATAATGGAATAATACCAATAATGATGCCAGGATTTTGTACTTAAATCATGGCATTGTGGTTGGTATTATTCTATTATCTCAGTATTTCTAGAGTAATATTGGAATTCTAAGAAAAATAACATTTTAATCACATTTTTTGAGATTACTCAATACTCTGAAAAAAAAAAAAAAACCATTTTAGATACTTTGAGAACAATGCAGTGTAAATTGGAGTCACAGAGGTTGCAGGCAAAGTATTCTCCCCAGAATATAAAGCTAAATGAAATTAGCAGGTCTGTTTTCAGAGTGTCAGAGAAAATACTTTCCATTCTCATCACAACTTAGCTCACAGATCCACATGGTTGACTGTGTCTGAGTCAAAACCTTGTAGCATGGGCTATAGATGGATTGATAATCTAATCATCTATCAGACTGCTTCTCTTTCGGACACTGCAGGGGCCTTATATTTTCTTCAGGGAACGTCTGGGGTGAGTGCTTGACGAAGAGTTTTCTGTTGAACTATTTAATTTTTAGCATCTGCGTACATTCCACATCAGGGCCAACATCCAGCTCCTCTGGCCAAATTCTGGCAGTGAGCAAGGGCCTGGCTTGGCCAGACTGGCACTAGCTATCCTTGCTGTGTGGTCTCTCTAACAGAAGGTGTTCATGCTGAGTACCACTGATGGTGAAGGAGAAACATCCCAAACCTCCTCTGCGTACCTTGAGGCCAGATGGATTATGCAGGAAGGGAAGCTTTCAGGAAAACTGGAGGATCGTGGGATAGAGGAATGAGAAGAGTGAGAGATAGGACTTGTTCCATCCAGTTCCCAGGCTTCTTCTCTGGAGTGTGCTACTCTCTGATCCTCTGTAACTCCCCTGGTTTGCTTTCACCCAAGTCTGGGTGGATCCTTTTGGAGCTTACCCTTCCTTCCACAGGATAATTTATTTTGTCCAGAACTTCTCCAATCATTTTATCTTGGAGAGACCCAGACAGAAGGAGAGAGGAACCTCCGTTCTCCATCTAGTCCTCAATCAAGTGGAAAATCATCTGAGGGCAAAATGGATAGCGTGAGACTTACCATATCTTCTTGGAAGAATGAGTAGGAATAGGAGGAGGACAAGAAACAGCAGCAGGAAAAGAAGAAGGAGGGAAAGGAAGCCCAAAGATACATATTGCCTCTTTGCTGTGTTATTGTAATCACTACTCAGAACTGGGAGGTACTTTAAAATATACAGACCATGTTTAGGTTTTGTATTTTTAAGAAAATTCAGATATGTTAAAATCTGAAGAATTAGTGAAATCTAGGCTTCAATTTTGGAGAAGGCAATGGCACCCCACTCCAGTACTCTTGCCTGGGAAATCCCATGGACGGAGGAGCCTGGTAGGCTACAGTCCATGAGGGCGCTAAGAGTCAGACAGGACTGAGCGACTTCACTTTCACTTTTCACTTTCATGCATTGGAGAAGGAAATGGCAACCCACTCCAGAGTTCTTGCCTGGAGAGTCCCAGGGACAGAAGAGCCTGGTGGGCTTCTGTCTATGGGGTCACACAGAGTCAGACACGACTGACGTGACTTGGCAGCAGCAGCAGCAGCAGCAGCAGCAGCAAGCTTCAATTTGCCATATTGAAAAGTTTTCTAATTGTCTACACCAGGAATTTGCCACAAGTTTTCTGCCTCTGGAGAGGCAGATACATATTTTAGGCCTTGAGACCCATAAGATTTCTGTCATAACCATTCTGCTCTGTAAGTAGAAGCAGTCTAAGTCAATAGATAAAAGAATGGGTGTAGTGGCATTCCAGCAAAACTTTATTTACAGAAACAGTTGATAGTCTAGCCCTCTTGCCCATAGTTTTCCAACCACTGATTGACAAAGTGCCTTTTTTATTCTATTTATAACATGAAAAGATAAGTGTTTGTGTGTGTGTGTGTGGGAGAGAGAGAGAGAGAAACCCCATGTTATTCAAAGAAAAGATATACTGTCATGGTAAAAAGAAAAAAAAATGCAATGTAAAAAAAAAAAAAAAGTGTATGTTACTCAAAGCTGTACCATCTTGAGAAAATCACTGCTAACATTTTGCCAAACATCACAGATTTACTCATACAGACATTTGTGCTGGTGTATATATGCTTTTTTATACATGAGTGGGAAATTCTATGCATGGTCTTCTATAACTTACTTTCTATGCTCAAAAATAAATTTGGAGCATCTTTCCATGTGAATATTTTAGATCTATCTCTTTTCACAGAGTGCTTTAGATGGAGGTATCACATCTCCTCTAGTGGACATTTGGGTTGCTTCCCTTGATAACCTCTATATCTCTGCTTCCTAGCTGACTAGTGGTTGAATCTTTCCAATGATAGGAAATTTTGCTAATTCTTGAGCCCACGTACTTGACCTCTATAAAACAGTGTCTTGGACTTCCATTCTCCAGAGCTAGAGAGTCTAGCTCTCTATTAAGCCAGAAAGCTCATTCTGAGTTAGTAATCAACTAACTTGAAGCATCTGCCTGTAATGCAGGAGACCTGGGTTCGATCCCTGGGTCAGGAAAATCCCCTGGAGAAGGAAATGGCAACCCACTCCAGTATTCTTGCCTGGAGAATCCCATGGACAGAGGAGCCTGGTGGGCTACAGTCCATGGGGTCGCAAAGAGTCAGACACGATTGAGCGACTTCACTTTCACTTTAACTTGAGTTAATAACTCAGTTTTGGGCCACTCCCACCCAGGCCTCTGGAGGCTTCCATCCATTTGAGTTGAATTGACTACCAATCTATAGTTATAGTTTATGTCATAGCTCCTGCCTGTGCCCATACATGTTTCAACAAATTACTTGGGGATTTCCAAGATTGTGGGTGCTTCTTCCTGATCTAACTTCTACATGAGAAGATGGCAGCCTCTGACTGAGCAGAAAAACCAGTTTGTGAAACACTAACCCAGGTAAGCTATTCAAAAGGAGGCAGTTCTCCATAACTTTTAGGGCAGGTTCAGACAAAGAGTGTGGCCATGTGCATTAAGATAAATAAAGTCCTTAGGAAGCAACTCTGATATCCCAGATAAATTGTTCTGAAGTCTGTGGAGATCCAATCACAGACCGACTGATCTGCCTCATTCTTTCATCTCTCTTCCCCCATCTTCTGACTGAGCCTGTGGTTAAAGTATTGTCGTTGAATACTGAGTGGAAGTTTACATCACAAATTGCAATTAAGTTAAAAAATCAGCTGTCCTGAGTTATAAAACTATTTGTCTTGCATGCTTCATGAAGGATAATACAGCAGAGAAAGTCATCTTTTAAAACATTTTTTTTTTTTTAATTTCAAAGAACTGGAATCTCAGAGACCATTGTAAATCTCTTTTTAAAGACAAGCAACAACTCCATAAGGTGATGTGCTTGCCCCAAATTCACAGACTGTTAGTGGCAAAGCCAGGACTTAATCTCAGGGGCCTCGTTTCATTATGTGTAAGATTTTACTTCACTACACTGCCACTCTTTCATAGGCAACTGACTGATTGATTTGTCTCAAGTGCTATTGGAGAGTAGAAAATAGTTGGACCAGAAAATAGAAAGGGAAAGACAAAAGAGTTTTAAAATGTCTGGAGAAAGGAAAAATGGGAAATTAAATAGGTTCCTAGTATAAAGCAAATAAGAAGGCAAAATGCAACCAAGCATCACTTGAGTGCTCCAAGGAAGACCAAGGGGTCAGGCATTCCTGGGCTGGGCTGAGTATACCAGTTATGACTCAAGTGCGATCTTAGAGATATCCCACCTGTCCTGTATGCTGTGCAACTTCTCCTAGACCCTCTGTTCAGGACACACCTGTTCCTGAGTTGTTGGTAACTTTGGTTTCTGACCAGTCACAGCTGTATCAATCAGTGAGCATTGCCCTCAGGGAACTGCTTTGCCCAATTCTACACCTATTCCCAGGAATGCAGGATATGGAGATGTAAAGGTCTAATACCTTGCACTCGATGTGGTCCATTTCTGAAGAGCCACCTACCTCCAGTTGCCTTTGGACTACAGATCTAGCCATAACCATGTTGAGAGTCAGCATCTTCCTCTCCCCTATCCCGCCTGCCTCACTTCCTTACAGGTATATCTTTTTAGCCACTCATCAATAAGCCCTTTTCATGCAAGATATGTTTCCAGGTAACTCAGTCTAAGATACTGCTCAAATTCACGCTTTGTGTGTATCACTCAGTGTCAGAATTAAGAAGAAAATACACATTTCTTGCCACATCACTTGTTAACCTAAACCATTCTCATCTGCTATACCACTTCCTGTGGTTAAAGCTCTTTACATACAACTTGGCACGATCCATCCTCCTACAAGATGGTCTCGCAAGCTATGGGATGCTGATCACCAGTGTATTAGACAAGATGATTCAGATAGTCCTTGAATGTGCTGGCTTTTACTGTAATAGTTGTTATCTTAGCTTGAGATTCCCCAGAAACAGACTCTGAGATGAGAACTCATGTGAAAATTACTTATTAGTGTTCAGGCCATCGTTGCTGTCATGCAACCTGTAAAGTGGCACACCAGTGCAGTCACATGGGGCCCTGTACTTGGTTTGATAGTCTCTTGCCACCTTCAGATTCTTAATTATTCATGAACATTTAAAAATCTTGTGCCAGGCCCTGCAAATTATATAATTTGTCCTGATTAAAATATGTTCCTAGGTGAAGGAGTGAGAAGTAGGTCCCAGAAGGGTAAGAAGGACAAGCAAGAATGTGGCATCAGTCCCATAGAAGTGGGGAGAGAATTTGGCTCAGTCTTGTAGGGAGCCAGGTAGACCCTGGGTATCTACCCTGAAGTTATCCCAACTGAGGGCAAAGGAACTGGAGTATTTATACAGCCGTAGTCCTTAGTCACTATTTAAAGGCTGAGGCAGGGGTAGGGGAACATTAATTCCCAGGTACTTTCAGCTGTTCTGTGAGCTGTAAATCTTGCAGCTGAGTATGGTGTTTTGACAATGAGATGCAGGTGCCAGGCATGGGTGATGGGAATGAACCCACACGTGGAGCCAGCGTGCATGAAACTGGAGAAGGATCAGAAGGGATATGGTGGAGCATTGACAGCAACTGTTGGAGTTAAGCATATACCTTGTGATCCAAAGTGAGAGACTGATGCTAGTTTACCAAAGTCATGATTTCACTTGTAAAATTACTAACCACGAGCATCATATATGGAAGAAATCACAAAAGTAAGTCAATCAAAAATATAAATTTAAGAAATCATACAGGAGGTACAGCAGTATGTAGATGAAATGTGAACGACTGAAGTATAGACACAGCAGAGCAAAAAGAACACTGGCTAAAGGGTCGTAGGTAAAAAGCATGAAGTCTGGAGCCAGACTCTTTGAGTGGAATTCTGATCTTGCCACTTTGGGATCACATTGCTTCACCTCCCTGAGCCTACCTGCTAGGGTGGTTAGAAGGATTAATAGAGTTAATATATGTAAAGCACTTAAAGCAACATCTGCTGTGAAAGCGTTAGCTCTTATTATTCTTGCCTTGCTCCTGCCTAGATCAGTGCCTCTCAAACTATCTGTGGGATTTTATTTTCAATCTGTTGCGGCCGATACTTTTATTCAACATGATAAATACAAAACGGATAATGAGAAAAAGAAAAGAGATATACAGAATACAAGGGCATATTTTTAGTTATTAAGTTCAACAGGCGGGAAAATTACTCAAATCGCTATATAAGTTTTTACATGTTCACCTTCCGTTTCTATGCTTATCCCATCACAGATGGGTAATAGTTCCCAGACGGTCACTGTTCTATGGACCACACTTTGAATAACACTAAATTAGAAAAGCTTCAATAATTCAAAAGCTTCTTGGCACCTCAGTTTCCAGATGAGATTACATACATGAAAGCACTGACTAAACTCTAAAGTGCTCCAGAAATGGAAATTATTGGTAGGGTTTAGGAGTTGATTCTGTAGTCTGTGGCCAGAAGATATAGTGTATGATGGTCTTAGCCCCAGTTGGCATTAGGCTGTTCTGTTCAGCATATATCCTTGGAACTGTCAGTATATGTGAATCAGTCAAACAATTCCTACCACTGTACAAAGCAAGGAATACTGAGCTCCCCTGGCAGGCTGTGGCTTGCATCCCAACAACCACTGCCATCCACAGGTTGCAAGAACCACAGTCCGGGGACAAGGCATCCAACCACTGACTTCCTATACCCATAGCCCTCTTTCTGCAGCCCGGTGGAAGATTTCACCAAGAATGGTACTTGAGTACCGGTCAGGAGGTAAAAATGAAAGGCAGTGTCCTTCCTCCTGTACTTGGCTCCTTACTTCCCTAGGCCTTATTCCTCTCCAGCGGGTGAAGCTCAACACACAGGCGTCTTTCAGCAATGATTTAAGACTCCACTTCAAGTATGGACTGGACCCACACTGGTTCTAAGTGTCCTCCTTCGGCCTTCTCTCCTCCTTTTTCTACATCCTGTCAAACAAGAAAGCTGATTCCCAGGAGCATGCAAGAAGTCTGCTGGGTGGTAAGATTTCTGCACATCCATCTTTTTCACTCTTTCTGGACTTTTTGAGGGTGAGGCCCACGTCTGAATCATCTTCGTCTCACTCCAGTCACCTTTGTCGCAATGCTGGGCACATACAGGTGCTCGCTCAGTGAACGTTCGTTGAATGGCTGTGTACAGGAATAGTCTGAAGTTCATGGAAATAGAAGTGGCTTTTCAAACTACCTCACCCTGAGTCCCTTCAGAAGACTTACCAAATCTAATTAATTCAATCAATAAGCAGAATTCTGCCAGGTATGAGGCATTCGGAAATACAAATCTCATGGCGAGAGATGGAGGGGAAGCTCATGATGGGTGGATGTACTTCAAATTCAACAACCCGCAGTTATAGCTCCATTTTCTGGAAAGCAAAATCACTCGGTGGCCCCAGGGCCCTTTAAATTTTACCGTGACTGTTTTCTTAAGAAATTCCTGGAGTAGAGCCTAACTTTTATGTAGGGGGTTGGCATATTGGTGGCCTACGGGGACGGTTGGCAGAAGGGGTGCCTAGAGTTCGCAAGGGAAGGAAACTGCTGAGGAGTCAGAGCAGCCCTGTGGAGGGTCGCTAAGTAGGGGACCCGAGAGTCCTTGAACTTCCAAAGCTTCGGGAAATTCGAGGAAGGGACCCTGAGGGGTGACCTAGGCTGCCAGATGTCTACTGGGCTTCAATGCTGCCGACTTTTCTCCTCTGCCGGCCCAGGCTCGACGCGGGTTCAGCAGCCAGACCAGGGAACAACCAGGGCATCTGGGCAGGAGGGAGGCGGGCCGGCCGGGAGGAAGGAGTCCTGGGCCGCCGCCGCCGCCCCGCCCGTCGGGCTGTCCGCCCCGCCTACCCCGAGCGAGGCGGAGCCGGCCCCCGCCCGGAGGAGCAGGAGGAGGAGGAGAGGTCGGAGTCGTCTCCAGGAGCCCTTAGAGACAGAGTCCCCGGCAGCGGCGGTGGCGGCAGGGGCAGCGCACCGGCAGGCGAGTGAGCACAGAGCGGCGGGCGCAGGTGGCAAGTCCGGTCCCCGAGGGGACAGGGGGCGCAGCGCGGGGCGTCGGCCGACCAGTTTGGGAGCCGCCTCCCAGTTCCTGGTGCTGGGAAGCGAGATGGAGGGAGGGAACGGAGAAAGGAAGGAAGGAGGGAAGAGTGTCCCGGAGGGCGGGGACTGGTCGGGGCACTGGGCGCCGGAGACCGCGATGGGGGTGGAGGGCAAGGGACGCCGAGACCGGGAGACGGACGGCGCGCTCGCCCTCGACGGGCGGCGGCCAGATGGCCCGGGAAGCCGGGGGTCCTGCGGGGCTAGGTCTGGGGACGCGGTCCCTGGGACGAGGGCTGAAGCAGGAGGAGAGGTCTCCCCGCACGCTGGCTCCGCGGCCGGCCCGCAGCCGTGCGCCCCGCGCCAGGTTGGGGCTGGAAGGCTCCGGGGTTACCCGCTAGCTCCCGCTGCGGTGGTGCCAGGTTTGGGAGGAGGGCAGGCAGCTGGGGGAGACCGGGGCGCCACGCCCCTCTTTCCTACTTTCTTCCGCTCTTTCTGGGGACTAGGCGGCGAATGCACAGTCCTTGAACCCGCTAGGCGCTGGGGGTCTGGCGGGGAAATAGCGGGTCACCGAGAGGACTCCGATCACACATCCCGCATGGGACCCCCGAGCAGTGAGTGGCCAGGAGACTATTTGCAGGTGGTATGAGGAAGTCAAGACTCGGACGTGAGTCTTGAGTGATTTTTTTTTTTTTTTAAGTATTGCCCCCGACACTTACTGCGTGGATCAGAGTGACTCCCCACCCCCCTTTTTAATTTTAACTAGGGCATATCAATTAAAGCTAATTTTAAAGCGCTGCGGCTGAAGTCGCCCGACACTCGCTCGTCTCTCGCCTTCTGTTTGTGTCTTGTAAACTTAAACCATTCATAACTTTCGAAAAGGACCTCGTGATTCTCGTTAAATCCCCGCCGTGGAGTGAAACTTTGGACAACTAGAAATCCGAGTGAAGGAACTGCCGAGGCCTGTCATCTTGTGGTCACCCCCTGTCCGGACGAGGTTGTATACAAACAAGCGCACAGTGAAGGAAATGGCCAAAAACCGGCAAGAAGGGAGGTCCCCTGCGCCCACGTGTCAGGGCACGTTTAATGGCTGCTCCGAGTGGAAACAAACCGGAATGTATTAGACCTTGTGGAGTCGGGCAAACTTCACAGGATCAGTTTCCTTCCCATCAGTTGTTTCCTGTCCCCCCGGCGGCCCCCCTCCCCGCTGGTCTTTGCGGACTCTGTTTATATTTCCTGGAGCTGCTGTAGCTTCTTCTGAGTAGGTTGTCTATAAGGAATCTTTAGGACGTTGTCAGAGACGGGAACTGTGTATGTGTGTTCTCTGCTTTAAAAGCGGAGTTTGGCTTTGTTTCTAAAGTGCTCGTCACCACACTGCACCATTGCTGGTGCGTCTTAGCCCTGCGTGTAAATTATCGCAGGATGGCGGCCCTCACCTAGGAGAACCAGGAAGGCAGGCAGCGCTAGAATGACGGGGTTGAGTTTAACTGTTGCCAAAACAGCCACATTCAAGTAAGGAACTGTTTTGATTCTTAAAAAAAAAAAAAAAACCCAAAGTGTATGTGTCAGCAAGCCCTTTTTTCAATAAACAAACTTATGATTCACACATACATAATTTTTAAAGTAATCAAACGTTTTACAGAGACTTCAGTGATAAGAGGACTTTGGGATCGACTGTTCAGTTTCTTTGCCTTCTCTAACAGTTAATTAGCACCATAAAACCCTGGTTTAAATCCAAAAAAATGCGTCTAAGGACTGCTCCTTTAGGCCTTATGAGAAAAAAAAAAAATGCAGTCATGTTTTTACTGTTTTTAACCCAGGTAATTCAGGAAGATGATGAATCCAGACAGAATTTAGATTTGTCTAGAAATACATTAAGATGTTGGTCTGTGTTTCACAAGAAACCAAAAAGATTAATACTATAAAAATTTTCAGTGTAGCAGGCTCCAGTCTCATTTGAAAGCTTAGCTCTCTAACAGTGAGATTTGTAGCGTTGGGCTTACGTTGTCACTTGTTGAAGGACATGGGTGATTTGTCCAGTTGTGACAGCAGAAAGCTGCATAGTCAAAGCACTTGAAGAAAAGGCTAGCAAATATCAGATTAATTTTTTTTTTTTTTTTTTTATGTTAAAAACCTCTCACGGGGAAAAAAAATCAGATTTGGAATTATGTCATTTAATTTGTTGGATTCGTGTTCGGTATTTTTTTAAGTTTATATGTCAGCTTAAGCTTAATTTAGGGAGGCTAGTAGTGGAAGTCAAATTTTTCTGGAGTCTGATTTGGCAGAGAGGCAGTTTAACAGCGGCGTGAGGTATGGTTTCAGTGCTGGACAGATGTGGATGGGAATATCAGTTACTTAACCATTTTCAGTCTGATTTGTAAAATGAGAATGAATGTGGTCTCAGTCTCGAGGGTTTTTATGAAAGTATGTTAAACAATCTTTGGAGAACATTGCACCTAATACATAGATAATAGTCAAGATTATTAGATATTTTATCAACTGACTTTAGCAGCCAGTCATCAGATAGAGTGAAAGATGGCAGTTGAACCTTCTGGAAACATAGAGACATCAAGAAGGCATCTGAATTTATAGATAGATATCAATAGATAGAGCTTCTGGAAATACTAGAGCAATTAAATTCCAAAGAAATTGCCTGGTTTTATAGATATGTATCTAGCCAACTATCTAAATATCTGAAATATTTGTATACATGAGTGTGTCATATATTTTCAACAGCAGTATGAATAATTACGATTACTAGAGTTAATAGTTTTAATGTGCTTTTAGTGTGAAGTTATAGTCGTATAATATTTTTAGAGCCAGGCAATCAGAAACATTCCATCAATCATATTTTAAATTTAAAGAGAACTTTATATTTAAAAAGCTATGCTTATTAACCCTGGATAGGCTATAAACAGAAATGTGTATCCTTTACCTAGTATAATTTTTCATTAAAGTATGAAAAAATGTGACCCAGGGTATCTAGTTATTTTTCATGTACTGATGTCCACTGCTAACAGATAAGCCATAATAAGTGTTTAGGAATAATTAGCAGCAGTATTTAACAGTAAAAGAGAAACCCTTTTGGAAATTTATAGATTTATATTCTTAAGAGATGTTTGAAATGAGGGTTTGCATGCAGACCCAGTTCGTAAATGTTTTATAAAAGCATTGTGACTGATGGTAAATTTTTGTGAGACTGGATGTCCAGTTAATTCAGGGAATCCACTCATCACATCACTGACTCATTGCAGAATTTTAGAAAAATGTTTCCATCTTTAAAACAAACCCTTTTAACAAGAAAACCCGTTGTTTTCTTAACGCACATCAGATGCTTAGAATTGGGCTGATTGGAATTGCAGCTTGTGCCACAGATGACTTTTCATTTACTAATTGTTCCATAGGGACTCAGAGATCATGCTTATAATATTTTTAAATAACTATAAGGGATACAGCATTATGATGAATCATTTCTTGCCTATGACATTATACTGTGAAGCAGCGGGGGACTTGATTGAATAAATTATTGATTCCTTTCACTCTTAGAACATTATAGCACAGCGATGGATTCCAGGCTCATGCTTCTAGGCATGTAGCATGTGGGCAAGTTCCTTAATACTTCTGTGGTTCAATGAGATGTTGGGAGGGATAAGTGAGTTTATCTCACTAAAGCAAAGTGCCTGACATAGTCTATGGTCAATAAATATTAGTATTAAATTATTGCTTACTAAGATTTTCTACATGTTATGAGATGCATTGTTTTTGTAACAGGAAAACAACCATATGAAATTTTAATGTTTCCCCTGAATCTAAAAAGGCTCAGAAATTGATAAAGTCCTATCAAGCAGTGTTCAAGAAAAGAATACCATCAGGCAGTTGTCATTGTGTCTTTTAAACATGAAATGGATTGCAGTGTTGATTTGCTCAACAAATTAATTCTCTTGGATCACAGTCCCATTTTCCTTTCTTATTAGATACTTGACAAAAAAATCTATGATCCATAAAGTCCACCTTAGGGTAAATTGATAGCAGAAGGGCAGTGTGCCCAGATATAGTGCATTATTACAATTACAACTGATTTTTTAAAAGTTTAACTATGCATAGAAAACAAAGTACAGACAAATGGATGGTGGAATTGGGGTGCTTCTCCCCATATTTTCTCCAGTGAGCATGTATTCATTTCAGTTCAGTCACTCAGTCGTGTCCGACTCTTTGCAACCCCATGAATCGCAGCACGCCAGGCCTCCCTGTCCATCACCAACTCCCGGAGTTTACTCAAACTCATGTCCATCGAGTCGGTGATGGCATCCAATGCCATCTCGTCCTCTGTCGTCCCCTTCTCCTCCTGCCCCAAATAAATAATAGTCTATTTGTGTAACAATCAGTAAAACCTGATTAGCTGTAAATAGCAGGATTTTGCTTTTGTTTAGGGAAAAAACACCAGCTTGCATAAGCAGTTGAAGGTTCTGGACTTACATGTGAGAATTATTTAACAGTAAGAGAGACCCTTTTGGAAGTTTGCAGTAGGTTTATCTTCTTCAAAGATGTTTGAACTTCAGGTTTGCATGCAGACTCAGTGAACAGCCAACCCTGACTTTATGGAAACTGTCACTTCCCAGATCCATTACTTTCGAGATCTGTTAGGAGGTCCTAGCCCTGACTGGAGGAGTTGTGTGCATATGGCACCTGCCACATATCAGAGGCTCCAAGATGGTCACAAGAAAGACATACTGCACTTAGTTTAATGGGAAAGGTCAATAGGTAAAAAAATATATATAGCACAATAGTGTGATTCCTTTGGAGCTGTTCTACATCCTAAGCCCAAGTCTAATTCCTTTATGTTTATGATCTTGCGTAGTCCTCACAGCAGCACAGGTGAGGAAGCTGAGGCTCCCCAGGCGGCAAGATGAGACTGGGACCTGGGGTGGTTCTGACTGCACATCCCATGCGTTAAGCACTCTGCAGCCACTTCAGTGAAGGTGCATCCTGCTAAAAGTGGGGTGGGGGGAAGAAGGCTTTATGGAGGAAGTATTGTTTAGAAGCTATAAATCAAACCAAGAGAAACAGGAGGAGAGGGCTCCTGTTAGAGGTAAGATGACCCGCCTGAGGAGTATTACCAGCGCCTTGCCAATAGGCTCACCACCTCTGCAGCCATAGAAGTTGAAGCTTCCACAATTGCCTCAGAGATGCAGCAGACCTGAAGGGATCTGTATAGTTGTCCTTCCCCATCCCTGGACTCCCAGAGAGGACCTTGAAAGGAAGTGGGGGCACTGGCCGTAAGTCCTACTGTAGAACAAGCTCATACTAGAAGTCCTGTCTCCCCATTTCTCTCTAGAGAATATAGGAAAGAGCAGTGAGCCAGGTGGCTTGGACACAGGGCAGAGGGTGGAGGTGATTTGACTGAAGGTTGCTTCTAGATGGATTATTCCATTTAATCCCAAGTCTCTTGAAAATTATTTCTAGTGTCACTTAAATGTCTGGTTTATTGTGTCAGGCTTTATTGGGTGTCATAAAACTGCTTAGCTGGGAGTGTCTGGTTGCCATCCTCTGACAAGGAGGGTTTTTGTCTTCTTTAAATGGGTCTGCATTTCAGAGGATTACTGTATAATAAAAACCAGGGTGTTGTAGACTGTTAAGACTTTTCATATTTTCAACTCTGCTGGAGAATTAGTAGCTCAAAGAAGAATTCCTTTTAGGTCTGCTTTAGTGAATCAGTTGCTAAGTACCTCTTGTCATTTTTCATGTGCATTTATTGTATGCAGGTGACTTTAGGGCCAGCAGGTCTTATATTCCCTTTGCTTTCTTACAGAATAGGCTACCATTCCCTTTGCAGTCAGTGTCATGTAACTGACATAGCATCCCTTTGGTTGACTGAGGAGAGGAGCATAAGCTCTGATTTAACTGGGGTTGGTGTCATCACAAGTGCTCCCTGGAGAGGGCTCTGAGTCAGTGATCGTTGCCGCACTCACATACCGTGTACAGAGAATTGCCTTCATGTCCAACGGCTCTGTGCAAACCCATGTGAGCCCATGGGGGTAGAATCTTAACTTTACCCACGTTAAATAACCAGGCTCTCATTCAGCTGCAGATGCTACTGCCTTTCCTTGTGGCTCAGTGGTAAAGACTGGCTGCAGTGCAGGAGATACAGGTTCAATCCATGGGTTGGGAAGATCCCTTGGAGGAGGAAATTGTTACCCACTCCAGTATTCTCGCCTGGAGAATCCCATGGAAAAAGGAGCCTGGCAAGCTACAGTCCATAGTGTCTCAAAGAGTCAGATTCGACTGAGTGACTGAGCACACACCAGCCGAAAAGGCTCTGAGCACTGGACATTAACACTTTAGCCCCCGCCACTGGAGCCCTTTGACTTAAGATCTCAAGCTTTCAGTGACTGCAAATTTTGTCTGCTTTTCCAGGAGAAGTTACTGCCGTTTAGCTCTCAACATAAACAAAAGAAATTTAAGGATGGAAAGAGGGATCAAAATCAAAAACTTCTTGGACCTTATTGAGACATTGTGAGAATTTTATTGTATGAAACCATTGTGCCAGGTTTATTCAACCAGAACCTCAGACAGATTGGCAAAGTGTTGAGAGCCACAGACTTGGTGCCTGTCCTGTATCTAAGCCACCCAGACTTTTGCTCTATTAGACTGTTGCCTGTACATTAGACCATGAGGCTTCTTGTGGGTATGTAAGGTCACAGTCAGCTGCTCAGATGAGTTGTTAGGGGAAGGTTGAATGTGTCGCCAAAGAGCAGAAGAACTAAATTGTGACTTCTTGACAGTGTGGCTTTGAACAATAGATTGTTCACTGCACAGGGGTAGCTGGTCAAGGACGTAAAGTTGGGGCTTAAATCTACTCCAAAAGCCATGTGTCCTGGGATGGAATTGCCTCTACCAGGAGGAGGGGATGCTTCTTTATGACTCCGTTGAGCCTGCAAGACTGGGTCTACTGGAGGGCTGGCTTTTTCCTAATTCACACAAAGACACAATATGATGAGCAGCAGGCTCCTTCAGCCACAGTAACCCTCTAAATGCCATGAGCAGGCAGAAGTCTGGCACATAGTAGATACTTATTAAATGCAACTGGAATGAATGAATAAAACCACATTCTCTGTACACAGTGAAGTAGATGAGCGAATGTTCTTTTTAATCAAAGGTAAAATTGATGCTGTCTACTGGGAATTGCACATTCAGTGGTGCATGTTCCCTCTGACAGGCTGCTGCTTCAGTTCATCATTTCCTAAGGGGCAGGTAAAACCCAGCACTTGAGACCAGCACTTGAAACAACACTGACATTGTTTACTGTGAGTTGAACACACAACAAGGCTTGCTCAGCATTGCCCAATACCTGCAGTGGTGTCTCCTGAGAATAGACAGAGGGATCTGTGGTATTATTGACCAGCCATGAGCCCTCCTCTTGGGGACAGGATGCAAAGGACAGTGACTGCAGGAGTCTTGGGAATTTACTTCTGAGCGGCTGCTGCTTAGGTAGAAAGACCTTTCTAGTTTCGAGTGAGAAGTGGGGAGGTTTGTTGCTAAAGCCATCAATAGGGGCTTGAGAAAAGGGGTTTGTCTGTGTCCCTCACAGTGCCAGCTGGTGCTGCTTGCATGCTTTCTCTTTTAAGTTGACCCTTTAGAAGCAGACTGTCAGAGGTACCTTCCTCTTGGCTCCTCTCCTGAGAGGTAATCTGCACAGCAGGTAGGGTCAGACACATGTAGTGGGTCAGACTGCTAAGGCAGTGGTTCAAAGGACAGAGGTGCTGGCTTGCACTTAAGACCTTGGCCTTCTGCTGTTTTTATGGAGTGGCCGCACCTTGTGAAAAATGCCCACAGGTGCAGAAACATGAATGCCTTCCACATTTCATCTGGTTAAATTCAGCTTTCTTCAGGCAAGCTCCGATTCTCAAAACAAGGAATCGCAGGAAGTAACAGTTGCTAAGGATTCCCCACAGAATCTCTTGAGAGAGCAGACTTAACCTGTTGCATTTACAGTATGACTTGATTTTATAAAACTCCAGGAATCTCAACTTTTCAGGAATATCTCTCTGTTGAATTAGGCAGAAGATTCCGGCACATGTTTTGCCCTCTTTTTCAACATAAATATTTAATGAGCAGCATGCTTCAGCCATTCCTGTCCAAATCCAGAAAGCAAATAATGCACCTGGCGTGCTGCCTGGGAGGGAATCCTTGCATTTCTGCCTTTGCCTCTCTTTCGCCCCCAGGTCTCTGACTTCCTCCTGCTGTCATAAATGTCATGGGGCTCAGGGGCAGCCGCACCCCACAGTGACATCACACAGAGCAGAGACCAGGCTCTCCGTGCACACCTCCTGAACCCTGGACTCAGATTCCTTTGATTTACTAATGCCGACGTGAGAATTCACCTGCCTCAACCCGCATTGCCCGGACCTCAGATGGCTCCTCAGCTTTGTGTCTTCCCTGCTAGGCTTGTTCTAGTCTTCACCCTCCTGTGAAAAAATGCTTTAGACAACTTCTCCATTTTTAAAAAATTGGTCATGTATATACAGTGTGCACACGTGTGTGCTCAGTTCTGTCCCACTTTGCCATCCCATGGACTTGAGCAGTGTTTTTCTAGAGTACCCCCCAAAGCTCACAGTCATATACAAAGGTAAACACTGAGAAATCTTGCTCTTAACCAGGCCTTTACCACACTCTCTACCAATTGCAACTTGTAAAAATATAAGCAAATATATATACAAATATATATATATACACATACATATATTCTCATTTGCTCATATATATAAATGAGCACATATATCCTCATATATATATAAATGTTTTTCCCTTCTTTCACGAAAGGTAGTATATTTATATATATTGTTCTGTGTCTTGCTTTTTAAAATTAGTCTGTCCTGGAGATCTACGTTAGCACCATTGTTTTCCATTGTGAAGATGGACCACAGTTTATTCGACCAGTCCCCTACAACTAGGCCTTTGAATTGTTCGCAGTCTGTTGCTAATATACACAGCGCTACAGCAGATAAAGGTGTCATTTTGCTTTTGTGCAGGTGAACATAGAGGATTGATTCCTGGTAACAGGACTGCTGAATCACAGGGCCTAGCGTCCCCTCGGGAAAGCTTGCGCCATTTCTCCCTGTCCCCGCCACACGTTAGACGGCCTGCTTCCCCACAGCCCCACCAGCACGGAGGATGTCAGCTCTTTTTATCTTTGCTAGTCTCAGTGGTGAGAAATGGTAATTAGGGTCAGTTACATTTTTCGAATTGTGAACGGGTTAGAGTATTGGAGTCATTGTACGCGTTCTCCCATGGGCAGTCCAGGCCTGCCAGTCCCCCTGTGGGCATATGTTGACCTTTCCTCCTGAAGCAAGCCTCTTGCCTACATCACTGTCAGAATCTCTTAAATACAGACTTAGGAATGTGATAGCTCTGTTGGGCCTACGGGGAAAATGGGCTGCCAAATTGTCAGTGCAAAATCGAGAGAAGTGGAAAGTAGGGTTTTATGCCAGTTGCTAATGTCTGATTTATAAATAGTTTTCAGCTAATGGTATTATTAAACTGGGACTTCTCCAAAACCATTATGAAGATGACCTTCTAGTCTAGAATTTCTCACTCTCAAACAAAAACAAGAGAGATTGAGAATATATAAATTTCAGTGGCATTTTCTGCAAAATCTTTGTAGAAACCTAGATTTTTCCTTTCACATACATCTCCTGAAAGCTTATACATGCCACTTTTTTTGTGTACCTGCTGAATAGGCCTCCTGTTCACCCTTTGATTTCACCATCAGAGAGCTGTCTACTCTTATTTCCAGGGTGAAATAAAAGAGGCAAGTAAAAGTACAAGGTAAGGAGACAGGCCAGAGTTCAGGGTTCGACGGAGGACATGAAGTTAGAGTTACACTGAATCATCTTTCTTTTTGAAATGTTCTTTCAGTTAGCTCTTGGGATGCTCTTTTAATATGAAATTAATTTTCATCTTTTTAAAATGAAATCCATTAAAAGAAAATCTTTGGTTGAGTGAAAAGATGACTGTGTGTGGTTTTGGGGTTTTTTTTTTTGCTTTTAGAAATTCATATGAGGCAGTCTGGTGTAAAGCTAGCTTCCATCTCCATCAGCAAAAAGCAAAGCAAAACAGAACAAGAAAATCCCACCAGCACAACAGTCTCTCCTTCTCAGGATTCCCACATTTAACAGAGGCCCATGAAAGTTCTAAAAAGGAGGGTCTGGTTTTCCAAGCCCAGTGCTCTCTTCTGAGCTCCTAAATGTGTGGATTGTTACCTTGTAAAGGTGGGTTTTCAGAACTCTGGATGCTTTTGTTTTCTTTCTGGTGCTCCTGCCTTCGTAGTGTTGACCTCACTGCAGTGTCAGCTCTCGTAAGATAGGTGGCTGATCTAGCTGAGGATCTGGAAGAGTACCTGTCACCTCGGGATGCTCCACTAATAGATGAATGAATGCTGCTGAGGGTGGGTGCCTTCTGGACCCGGTTGGGTCTTTGTGGTAAGCCGTGTTAGGCATCCCATGTTGGACACAGGCCTGGGATGGAGATCATGTTAGCCCTTCCTTGGCCTTTTGGCGTGATGCTCCAGCCCTTGTGCACACTATGGCAGTGTGCATGATGGTTTACAGCTCGAGCCTTCAATCTGATTCACCTGGGCATGTCACATGACCTTCAAGAGCCTGTTCTCCTATTTGCAAAACAAAGATGATGATACCATATTTCAACAAATCTAAAATGTCATCCATTATGCCATTGTACTATAGCTATACTATCAGCTATAACCCACATCAACCCTGAGAATGTATTTGTTTTCTCTGGCTGCCATTGCAGATTACCATAAATTTAGCCACTTAAAGCAGCACATATGTATTATCTCACAGTTTCAAAGTCATCATGGGTTTGGCTCATTATTGTGCTCTGGATTTTAGAAGTCAGAAATCTTATAGGGAGGCTCTGAGAAGAATCCATTTGCAGAGTTGTTCAGGTTGGTAGAAGTCAGTTCCTTGCAGTTGTAGGACTGAGGTTCCTACCTCCTTGCTGGCTGTCAGAGGGGGAAGCCACCCTCAGCTCTTAGAGACTTCTCTTTGGTTCTTGCATTGGACCCTATGTCTCAGAGGCAGCAATAGCACAATGAATCTTTCTCATGCCTGGAATCTCTCTACGGTCTCTTCTGCTCTCTCTGCCTCCATCAGAAAAAGTTCTCTGCTTTTAGGGCTCATTTGATTCAGTTGGGCCCACCTGAACAATCGAGGCTCCTGTCCCTTAATTATATCTGCAAAGTTCTTTTTGCTGTGAGATATATTCATAGGTTTCAGGGATTAGGGCAAGGACATCTTTGAGGGGCCATTCTGACTACCACAGTCACTCTAGTATCAGAGATATTAAAATGTGAACAGAATATGTTTCTTAGAATTGACTAAATACTGTCTTTGGCTTAAAAGAGCTGCTGCTGCTAAGTCGCGTCAGTCATGTCCAACTCTGTGCAACCCCATAGACGGCAGCCCAACAGGCTCCTCTGTCCCTGGGAGTCTCCAGGCAAGAATACTAGAGTGGGTTGCCATTTCCTTCTCCAATGCATGAAAGTGAAAAGTGAAAGTGAAGTCGCTTAGTCGTGTCCGACTCTTAGCGACCCCATGGACTGCAGCCTACCAGGCTCCTCCATCCATGGGATTTTCCAGGCAAGAGTACTGGTGTGGGGTGCCATTTCCTTCTCCGTTAAAAGAGCTACTTAACGTATATAAAGCACTCAGGGGAGGTCGATGGTAAGTGTTCAGGTATTAACTACTATTATTATAATTAATATTATGATTATAGTGCTCAAATAATGCCCATCATCTTTAATTTCAATGGAAGTTACTCTAAGAGTTATATGCATTTGACCTTAATTGAGCGAGTGTAGGGTGCCAGCAGTTAATTCAATGACAGTGATATGATAGTTACTCCTTGAGTGACTCCTGTGTGCTGACATGTGCTGGGGCCTTTCACAGGCCTTGAGTAGCCCTCTGAGCTAGGCAATACTGGCTCCATTTATAGCTGGGGAAATGGGTTCAGGGGTTTGAATACCACTTTAGAGCTCAGTAGTAAGTGGCTTCTTACTTTGAATCCACGGCTGTCTGGCTTTGCAGTCTATGTTCTTCATGGCACCATATTACCTGTTCTGATGCCCACCAGGTGTGTGAGCTGGAGGGGGTGGCCTGGAATGAGAAGGAACATGGGAGAAGAGACGTCGCCTTGTGATGTATCTCTCTTGCACTCAGATGTTTATTTGCTGTTAACTGTTTAATTAATCAAAGGTAAATATCCTGTCTCTCTGTCCTTTTTTCAGTTTTCAGTAAACACAAAAATGATCTTTTTTCATTCACAAGGCATTTATACCTACTATTTGAGGATACAGCTATGAACAATATGTGATTTATAAGGAGAAATACATATACAATCTTTGTCTACTTCCTATCACAGAACTCCTAAAACCTTTGAAATTTCCTAAATGATGAGAGCAATAAAAGTGTCTTTTGCTCTGTTATTGAGGTGGCTTTGGGACCACACCTAAGGTTGGGGGCTGTTTGTCTAGAGAATAAACCATGTGATTAGAAGGGTAGAACTTTCGACCCCACCTCTCAGACCTCCAGGGAAGAGAGAAGGACTGAAGGCTGAATCAGTCACCCAAGACCAGTGATTTAATCAATCATGCCTATGTAATGAGGCCTCCATAAAAACTCAAAAGGACAGGGTTAGGAAGGCTTCAGGTTGGTGAATGCGTGGAGATGTGGGGTAAAGAGGTCCTTGCTAAGGGGAGATGAAAGCTCCGTGCCCTTCCCCCACACCGTTCCCTCTGCATCTCTTCCATCTGGCTTTTCGTGAGTCATATCCTTTTATAATAAACTTTGTGATCTAGTAGGTAAAAAGTTCTATGACTCCGCTCTGAATCTGTGGAATCCGATGCTATCTCCAGATAGTGTCAGAACTGAGTTGAACTGTAGGATACTCAGCTTGCATCAGAGATTCCTTGACTATGTGGAAGCCTCTGCCACAAATTGGAATTAGTGACCAGAACACTTTTGTATACTGTGTGTGACTTTCAAAGGGAGGAAAGTTAGCATTGGAGAATTTCTACTTTTTAAACTATTTTAAGTGTAACTGGGGCAAAGAGGAGGGGAGAAGAGAAAGAGACTGGTTTAGCAGAACTGGAGTAAAATAGTATTACCCTGAATGGAATAAACTACTCTTTAAGATTTCAACCTCCGGCATTGTCCCACGACAGCTGCAGACTGTCTTAGGCTCTTCAACTTCAGTTAGGCACCCTTGAAAACCAACCTTATCATCTTGCCCTTAAAGCCTGTTTTTCTTTCTGCCTTCTCTATCAGTGGACATCTCCATCCACCCAGGAAGCTCTGGCCCCTTGAGTCATCTGAAACCCTTCTCTCCTCTCCTCCTCCCTCCAGCTCAGACACCCCTGGCCCCCATCAAAGCCTGCCACATCCACTTCCTAACTAACCCACACATCTGGTCTGATCTCTACTATCCCCGCTGCCTCTCATCTGGATTGTCACCGTGGCTTCCTAATTGACCTTTCCTCTCCATACTGCCATAAGGAGGGTTTTTCTAAAACATGAATTCGAACATGCCACTTCTTGTCTGGCAGCTTCCCAAAAGGCATCACAGCCTAGAAGTTAAGAGTTCCAAGTTCAAGGCTGCCTGTGCTTCTTACAAGCTCTGGAATCTTGAAAGAGTTATTTAGTTGCCCCATGCCTCAGTTTCCCCATCTCTAAAATGGGTGTAATAATAGTACCAACCTTACAGATAGGCTGTAGAATTTAAACCAGTTAATATGTGTGGAGCAATTAGAACTGCCTGGCACACAGAAAGCCCTCTGCCCACAGTTCTTGATAGCACAACTAGAGCTTACCTTCCCTGCTGATCTGCACCTCATCCTCCCACCCTCTCAGTTTCATGCCAAGCTTGCTCTGCGATAGACTCTTGGCTAATGATCAGACACTAGGTGAGTACCCACACAGAGCGCATACATTTAGATCTTTTCATAGCAACTTGGCAGTCATCTTACATCTCTTAAATCTAATGAAAAATTGGACTTGCATTTTATATTTCATTTTTCTAGCAGTTCTTTTTATTGCATCTTATAAAAAGTATTGGTCTATGATGAATTGGAAATAAAACTGAAAAGCTGATGTTTCACCAAGGATAGTTTGAGAAGTACTTCTGTGTTCCCACACACCCTGTCCAGTTGGTTCCTCCTGGCCAGGTTATCCATATTCACTGTGTAGCCTTAAATCTCTCTGGATTTCTTCACAGCACTTCCTCTGCCCAGAGTTTATTACACATTTACTCAGCACCTAAGTGCTAGGTTTGGGGATAGAAGAGTGAGTAAGATACTGCCTCTACTCTGAGGAAGTTCCCCTCCAACTTGCCGGTGAATTCTTGCCTATGTTTTGAAACCTAGCATAATTTTGTTCTTTCTTTCACTCATTAAAAAAATGTTTTAAATATCAACTATTTATGAGGCTCTTGATAACATTCTGCTCCTGCCCTTAAGGACTATCGAGTGGTGGGGGGAACGTGTGAACAGACACAAAAACAATGATAATAGGATGGGTTGTTGGGCTTCCCAGGTGGCTCATTGGTAAAGAATCCACCTACAAATACAGAAGATGCAGGAGACATGGGTTCGATCCCTGGGTTGGGAAAATCCCCTGGAGAAGGAAATGGCAACCCACTCCAATATTCTTGCCTAGAAAATCCCATGGACAAAGGAGCCTGGTGGGCTGTAGTCCACCAGGGTTGCAAAGAGTCAGATGTGACTGAGCACATATACACACAGGGTGGGTGGGTTAGCAACAAATGTGAACTGTCGGGCATGGCATATCTGACTTTACCTGGCCAGCTTGGGAGCTCAGAAATGGTTTCACAGGTACAGTGGAGGCAGTGTCATCAAAAACTGAAGATCCAAAACCAGGCTCAAAACTAGCTCTGCCACTCACTAGTGATGTGACTTTGAGTGACTGACTCAGTCAGTTCAGGCTGCTCAAACAAAATACCATAGGCTGTGTGGCTTATAAATGATGGAAATTTATGTCTCACAGTTCTAGAGGCTGGAAGATCCAAGATAAATACACCTGCAGGTTCAGTGTCTGAGAACCTACTTCTGGGTTCATAGACGGCAGTCTTCTTAGTATGTGGGATCTATTTTATTTTTTATCGAAGTACAGTTGACTTACAATATCATGATGATTGGCTTAAGAAGATGTGGTATACACACACACACACACACACACAAAGGGGAATATGAAAAAAGAATAAAATATCACCATTTGCAGCAACATGGATGGAACTAGAGAATATTATATCACTTATGGGGTCTCTTATAAGAGCACCAACCCCATTTTGAAGGATCCCTCATGACCTAATCACCTTTCAAGGTTCCATCCACTGTCACATTGGGTTTATAATTTTAACTTGAATTCTGAGGAGATATATTCAAGCCATAGCACTCTCTGAACTTCAGATCCCTCATCTGTAAAATGGGATAGCAATACCAATCTACCCATGAGACTGAGAGTCACCTGAAATTATTGTGTATGTAATATGTCTAGAACCGAGCCTGACATCTGCTGCTGCTGCTGCTAAGTTGCTTCAGTCGTGTCCGACTCTGTGCGACCCCATAGACGGAAGCTCACCAGGCTCCCCTGTCCCTGGGATTCTCCAGGCAAGAACACTGGAGTGGGTTGCCATTTCCTTCTACAGCTCCATAAATGTTAGATGTTATCACTCTGGCTGTTAGTGTCCTTTTTTTTTTTCGCCCATTGAACACGTATTTAAATTTTCCTTTGTCTGGATTTCCAGTGGCACTCTTCAACCAGCATACTGATGACTACAGTGAGTTGTGTAGTTTGACCTGCCATTTTTCTGCCCCCTCTCCAGAATGTATTGTACCTCTAGTGACAGTTTTTCCTCTTTCTACTGCCAGTGACAGAGTGTTCAAGTCATAGAAGACTCAAAGCATATTTAGAGAATTTATATTGTATTTAAATTTGAGCACTTCTTGTCAAAAAGCTTTGTGGAGTCTGGTTATTAAGGACTGAATGTTTATGTCCTTCCTAAACTCATAGGTTGATATCCTAACCTCCCCCCCGCCCCTCCACAGTATGATGATATTAGGAGGTGAGGGCCTTTGAGTGGTGATTAGATCATGTGGGTGGAGCCCTTATGAAGAGGATTCGTGCACTTATTATGAAAGAGGCCCCGGAGAGCTGCTGCATCCCTTCCAGTGTGAGGGGCACAGCGAGAGGATGGCATTTGGGAACCTGGAAGCAAGCTCTTACCAGACACTGAATATACTGGAACTTCGAACCTGGACTTCCAACCTCCAGAACTGTAAGGAGTAAATGTTTGTTGTTTAAGCCACCCAGCATATGTCATTTCTGTTATAGCAGCCTGAATGGACTGGTCAAACATTAGCTACTGCTTTTCAGATGGGAAACCTGAGGCTCCTTCCAGAAAGTTTCTGTTACTTGTCCAAGGTCATGGAGCTCGAGAAGAGCAGAGGTGAGATTAGAACACCTCACATCTCTTGTTTCCCTGTTTTGTGCCACCTTGTCAAATCCACCCTGTGAGCCGGGGGTCTAGCTGGGTGCTGGCCAGTCTCAGAAGCTCTTGTCATCCAACTAGCCTGTATAAGAATGGCAGAGTTGGCAGGAACCAGGCCTGGAAAGACCTCTAGACATACCCTATCTCCCCACCTCTCTCCACCCATCTTGCTACAGCTGCCCCAGTAGTATTTATGGGTCACACCCTTGGCAGCGACCACATGGAAATCTGGGTTGGAGGTGGAGGACTGAGCAGACCTGTGGGAGGCAGGAGGACCTTTACTAAGAGTGAGTGATTTGTAGCAAGGCTACAGGGCTGAGTCAAGGAGGAGCCCAGTAAAGTCAAGAGGCAGGAGAGTTGGGAAAACTCTCGTAAGGCTATCCAAAAGCAGTGAGGCTTTCTTAGACTTCTTTTCCCCTCCAGGAACATCCTGACGCATCTCCTTTCACCCCGTCTATGAAAGGGGCATCCTTGACCCTCTGCCGAAGAGTATATTCCTCGCTCTCATCACTTTGATTGGGTTGTAATCTTTATGATGAGGTCAGGGTGGAGTGGTGAATTCTGACCTCAGACTTCCTTGAGAAAAGTTTAAAATTTATGACTTCAGACATTCTTTTTTTTGTTTTTAATATTTCATTAGAAAAAAAAAGAAAAGAATTCTCAAAGGGAGTAGGATCTGTGGCCCAGGTAGCCTGGAAAGCAGAAGAAATCAAGGGTGTGGTTTTCAAACTTGTCTGCATATTAGGATCAGCTGGGGAGTGATTTTTGACTATCAGGGAGCCCTGGCTGCTTGCAGACCTGTTAAGTCAGCCCCTCAGGCATGGGGCTAAAGGGTAGCCATTCCTGTAAAACTCCTGGGTGGCTTCAGGGCACAGTCAGGCGTAGGGGGCGGTGCCGGAGGATGGCCATCTTGCTGCCCACATTAGCACCAGGTCTCTACAGTGAAGGTTGACAGGAGCAGTCGTGACTTGGCCACCAGTGACTCTTACAGATCCTAGCTCATTTCCTTATCTAATTGTGGGGTTGGGAGCAGTCTTTGAGCACAAATCCTCTCTCTGTGTCCCCCACAGAGCCCCTTCTTCAAGACACACTGAGCTGTACCATTGAGCTGTCTAATCCAGCTCTTTTCCGCTTCTGAACAAATTATTGGTGTATCCTATTAGGTAAAGACAAACAGTGTTCTAGAAGGAGAACGTCACCATTCCCACCGTTCCACCCCCAGTGGAACAGCATCTCTGGGTACAGGAGGGCTCTCAGTCAAGGCTTCTGTCTCTGGCAGATCACACCACTGTGGACAGTTTTCTCAAGAAAGCTAAATCCATTCCACTCTTATGTCTTCTGAGTCATGTTCAACATGTGTTCCTCATGGCCAGATTCGTCATGTGGAGCCTAGGAACAAATTAGTGTTTGGGAGAAACATATATAGGCTCTTGACTTTTGATTAGAAATGGATTTAATAATCAGTGTTCATTTTGTTTTATGTCCAGTAGCATCTTTTATTTTTGCCAGGGATTTAGTAAAGGCAAAATTGTGAAATGTGAAATTCACTTTCATGGAAATGATTTGTGGATTTGTTTTGCTGGATTCAAGTACAATTTTATTTTTGAGAGAGGTTGTTTTTGGATTGAATGTCTATTCCACATAGATATCCCCCTTCCCCCTCGAGAGCTGCAAGTTTTCTGTATGATGATGCCTTCCAGAAACATCTGAAAGTGGCAGTCCCTCGTAACTCTTATGGCCACACACCAAATTAAAATGAAATCTCTGGAGTGCCACTAGGTTTTGAAACTAACTTCGCTTTTTACAACTTGGATGATGAGAGGGAAGTAACGTTTTTGTGTGCCTGCTCTTGACCAAGTATTACAGCCTTATAAAGGAAGTATAATTTGTTCATTTTATGGAAGAGGAAACCGCAACTCAGAGAAGTTCAATAACTTGTCCAACTGCACAGATCATGAGGAGCAAAGCCATAGTTCAAATCTGTGTGTCCACCAGACTCCACCATTCTGCTCTCTAGTACTAAAAACAAAAACAAAAAAATGCCCTTAACTCCGTAAGAGTTAATTTTCTAGTAGCTTTAAGAGACTTTTCTTTTATCGTCCACAGAAGATTGTCTTGAGAAGCATATAAAACATAACACATAAAGGCATTATAAAACCTGAGGCTTTAATGGAGTCAGCATGGATGGGAGGACAGAAAGTCTAGAGAAGAGAAAGTGGAACTGCTTCCTGGCAGGTACCCTCTTTATAAAGAGCCCAGCAATCACTCATGTGCATTTGTTTTTAAACTGACTCATAACAGCTGCGAAGACTGGAATTATCAGTTCTCGGCTCAATTGTCTTTTTATTATTTGTGACTTGCCCTTGTTAAACATGGCGTTGTAATAGATAGGAACAGCCTTACTGATTGTTAATATGCTTTTGGTTGATGGTAGCATTGAATGCACAAATTTTGGTTGTTTCACCAGAAAACAATACTGAGGAAGTTTAGAGTAAATGTTGGAAAAGTGACAGAATTACAGTGTTGGCATTCTCCAGAATTTCTAAACAGGAAAGGCTCAGAGCTGGCAGGCTGCGAGGGGTGCAAGGGGACAGATCTGCAAGTTGTGTATGCTAAGCAAGAACAATTTTTTTTTTTTTTTTTGGCTTGGCTTGCACGCTTTTGTAATAGTTTCTAGAGATGTTTTAAAATTTATATTTGATGAATTGAGACAGGGTTTACTGTCCATATTGGAAAAAGGACTTCAGCAATGGCAGAGAGGAGGAGCCTAACTAGCAGAGAGATTAATCCCAACTCTGCCACTTGCTACTGGGTGACCTTGAACAAGTTACCTCACCTTTCAGTGCCTCAGTTTCCTCTCCTGGAAGATGAAGATTATCCTGTGTCTTCTTTCTAGAATTATTGTGATGTGTAAGTTAATACATATAACGTGCGTAGAACTGTGCCTGACCCTGAATAATCTAGATGCCCAGTAAATGTTTGCCATTGTTCTTTTAATTAGTTGGGAGTTTATTAATCTAATTGGAGGGGCTGTTGGAGACAATTTGGGAGGGGGATGTTAAGGTGCTGTAGAGCCAGCCTTTTTGCGAGTTTGGCCAGAAGAGGTAATTCTGTTCAGCTCGATAATTTGAAGTCCATGTGTTTTATTCTCACAGTACTCCAGATTTATACCACAATATAGTATAATGGGAAGATCGTTAAGCTGTTGTTTAGGCATGTTATAATTCCAGCTGTACTTTCAAAAAATGTTAGATTTGGCCTCTGCTGAAACTGTATAGTCATGGGGCAAAGCTATGGTCATGGGGAAGCCATCAAGAGCTCTGTGCACAAGATGTCATTGATCCAGGTGCCGGTCAGATGGGCCCTGGGCTTGGGCACTGACTGAGTGGAATCATCTGTTCCTCTGAGAAGCCAGCACCTCTCCACCAGCTCCCCCCAAATCAGAGTGAACAGTGTGGTTTTCATTCTGTGGTGAAAGGAATTGTTTTCTGGAGAAATATGCTTTTTTGCTGACTCTGCTGCTGCTAAGTTGCTTCAGTCGTGTCCGACTCTGTGCGACCCCATAGATGGCAGCCCACCAGGCTCCGCCATCCCTGGGATTCTCCAGGCAAGAACACTGGAGTGGGTTGCCATTTCCTTCTCCAATGTATGAAAGTGGAATGTGAAAGGGAAGTCACTCAGTCGTGTCCGACTCTTCACAACCCCATGGACTGCAGCCCACCAGGCTCCTCTGTCCATGGGATTTGCTGACTCTAAACACCAGCAAATTCGTCATAGGTCCATGTGAGGTACCCTGGAGGTAGATTGCTGAGAATCTTCAGCAGTTACTCCTGGGGAATGTTTGGAGATAACTTGCTCATGACCATTTCTTCTGTTAACCCTTGAAGTAATTAGAAGGATGCTATTCTCATTCAATGACTGTGTTTCTACAGGAAATAATTAAGTCCAAGTGCATTGTTCTTTTGATCTAATTTGATAAAGGGCTAGCCAGGAGGTCCTAGGGAAGAAGACTGGATAGAGTCAGGAGCCTGCGGTCGGGCATTTTTAGGTACAGAATTAAGGGAGGTTACAGCGGAAATGGGCCATTGTGATCGTGGAGCCCAACTTCTGCTTTTTACAGATGAAGAAACAGAGGCCCAGAGATTGGCCTGAGTTCATAGAAATCATTGGTGGCTCCCCTGAGACTCCTGGTTCCAGATTCCAGATACTTGTTCCACCCAGCTACACACTTGTCATTAATGTACTTTCAAACAGATCTGTGCAGTAGGACTTCCTGAAGAATGGAAATGTTCAGTCTGTTTAGGATGGTAGTCACCAGCCTCATGTGGCCCTTGAGCACTTGAAATACAACTATTGAAACTAAGTGATTGGATTTTTTTTTTCTTGCTTTATTTAATTTTTGTTGTTGTTGTTGTTCAGTCGCTAAGTCATGTCCAGCTCTTTGCCTCCCCATGGACTGCAGCATAACAAGCTTCCCTGTCCTTCACAATCTCCTGGAGTTTGCTCAGACTCATGTCCATCAAGTTGGTGATGCCATCTAACCGTCTCATCCTCTGCCTCTCCCCTTCTCCTTTTGCCCTCAATCTTTCCCAGCATCAGGATCTTCTCCAGTGAGTTAACTCTTCGCATCAGGTAGCCAAAGTATTGGAGCTTCAGCTTCAGCATCAGTCCTTGCAATGAATATTCAAGATTGATTTCCTTTAGGATTGACTGGTTTGATGTCCTTGCTGTCCAAGGGACTCTCAAGAGTCTTCTCCGGCACCACAATTTGAAAGCATCAGTTCTTCAGTGCTTAGCCTTCTTTATGGTCCAGCTATCACATCCATATATAACTATTGGAAAAACCATAGCTTTGACTATACAGACCTTTGTCAGCAACGTGATGTCTTTGCTTTTTAATACTCTATCTAAGTTTGTCATAGCTTTCTTTACAAGGAGCAAGTGTCTTGTAAAATTTCATGGCTGCAGTCACCATCTGCAGTGATTTTGGAGCTGAAGAAAAGAAAATATGTCACTGCTTCCACTTTTTCCACTTCTGTTGGCTCTGAAGTGATGGGGCCGGATGCCAGGATCTTAGTATTTTAGACTTTTTAGCCACGTGTGGCTGCTGATGACCTTTTTGGACAGCCCAGCTTTGGAGACATTGAGGAGAAAAAGGTCGTCCTCACCTCCTGCCTTATTCTCACTAAGTGAGAGGCTCACCTTTCCAGTGGCTCAGATACACCTGGTTTTGTGACAACCCTGGAAAATCAGCCTGGGCCAGTCACCCCCTCTTTCTGGTGAAAAGTAACTCCTCTGTGAAATAGGGGGTTGTATTTTTACCGCATTGTGTGTAGTCATGGCTCTCCACTGATAAGCAGTGTGACCTTCAAGAGGGCGCTTTGTTGCCTCTGCCTTGTTCTCATCTGTCGCCTGAAGTTAATACCCGTGCTGCTCTCCATAATACTGGGAGAGGCTCAGAGTAGGAGATCTGAGAGGAAATCCCTTTGCAAGCATTTTTTAATGGTCTTTGGTGTCTGGAAGTATTTTTGGTTTGGATAGAAGTCTTAGGCAGGTTTTCTTTTCTTTGAGATGCCACAGTTGATGAATTTAGCATGTCACAGTGATCCTCATCACCAGAATAGAGACAAACACCACACAACCCCTATGAAATAGGAGCTGGGAGATACGGTCCTAATGACAGATGACTGATTTGATCACTGGGTGCTGGTTTTTCCTAATCATCTTGCTTAATGAAGCATTCTCTAATCTATCTCTGTGCAGTCAGCCTTTGATCTGAGAAACTCAGAGTGGCTCTCCTCCTGGTTTCTCCTTCTTTTGCTCTTTTTCTCACAACAGCCTATGTTAAGCCCCCTGTGGAATACATGAGACCGTATCATCTTTAGTAAACAGATAAAACCCTCTCAGGGCTACTTGGGAATAGCCTCTCCTTCAGTGGTTCTCAAACCTTGACCCCAGGCAATGATTTGCCCCTGGCAGGCACTGGTGGGCCTCAACTCTCTTCAGAAGTGTGCCACCAAGTCTCGATCAAGGCATAGTGTACTTTCACTTCCACAGAAGAAGTGGGTCTTCTAGCCTGGCATGAATGGAGTGAAACTTGTTCTGAGTAGCAGGCAGTATAATATCAACTTGGGGCCAAAGACAGATGGCTAAGTTGGCAGTTGTGTGAAGTTTGCCCCCAAGCATATGAGAAGCCAAGTAGGGCCAGTAATGAGGTGTTGGCGGCTGACCCTGGGGTGGGGGGGTGACCCAGGGTGAAGTGGCTTAGCTGCAGATGCCATGGAAACCCGGGGAGCAATATTTTATCGCGACTGGGTGTGCCTTGTAATTATAGTTAAACAATTTAGTCGTGTGTTGAGTCTTTAGTTCTTTCAGTTGTTCAGTTGCTCAATCATGTCCAGCTCTTCGCAACCCCATGGACTATAGCACGCCAGGCTTCCCTGTCCTTCACTATCTCCCAGAGTTTGCTCAAACTCATGTCTATTGAGTCAGTGATGCCATCCAACCATCTCATCCTCTGTCAGCCTCTTCTCCTGCCCTCAATCTTGCCCAGCATCAGGGTATTTTTCTGAATGGTGCCATCCAAAATCGTAGCATCTGTAACTTAAGGCAGAGACCCTGTTTACTGCTCCTGAGGTCCATCGGGTTGGCTGGGTGGAATGAGGGTACTTGTTTGAGTTCTCCCTACCCAGGATATTCAGAGCTGTTTCAAACATTCATATTTCACAAATCAACCTTTTGAAGAACTTTTGGTATAAAGGATTCCTCAGTTTATTTTTTTAAAAAGCCGAAAACCATAGCCATAGAGCTGTGGTTCTCAGATTTTAGCACCAGAGTCACCAGGAAGGCTTGTTAAAGCCCCCTGGAGGGCTAGTTAAGGCTTGTTATTCCTGAAGAGTCAGTGTGTCTGCATTGAAAATTGCATTTCTAACCAGTTCCCCTGGTGATGCTGCTGCTGCTGGTCCATGGACCCACACTTTAAAAAACTGAACCACTGGTTGATTGTATAGAACTAAAGTAATCATAGTAGCTACCTCGTCTGTGTCAGGTACTGTTAGAATTGATAAATTCAGTCCTAAATGAAACTACAAACCTTTTATTAATATCTCCATTTTACAAAGGCAAAAACCAAGGCATTACAAACTGTGTTTCAGTAACTTACCCATCATTAAATTGCTGGAATTTGCAGTGAGGTCTGGGTTATGCCAGACCCCGCCCCCATCTAGGACATCATTTACCTTTCGTGTAGACTGCTTCTTCCCAACCTGTGGCCCAAGGTGAGGATGGGGTTTGCAAATCCAGCCTGCATGGCCTGCAGACTGTCTCACGTATTGAATGTTTGTTGCACAAATGCATCCCTGTGATAAAGGCCCTGTGAAATCATCTTAAGTGTCTCAGCTGAACACAGCTAATGTGAAGCGAGCATTTTCTCACACAAGTGGACACTGGAACAACAGCTACTATTATTCCTGAGGGCCTGGGCCGTTGTTTTGTTTCTTGTTTCTGATGGCAAGAAGTTCTTTTTCATACTAGAAAAGATTGGGAGTTATTTCACTAAAGCATGGTGTCCGGTTGCCTTTTCTAAATCTGGGCCTTTGGGAAAGAGGAGGGAGACATAGTATGAACTGAGAACTCATTTGAGAAGATTGCCGCACAGAGTAATGTGATCGTGCGCGTGGATTCCACCAGGGACTCTTCACGGTCTGCCTGCAACTGCTGGCCCCACTGGGGACAGGATTTGCCCACTCCTGCTGTCCCCGGCCCCGAACTGGCTTTCTCCACTTCTTTCCTCCCTCCCTGTTCTGCTGCTGGCAAGGCCAGCCCTTCCCCCTGGACTCTGTCATGTTCTGTTGCTTAGATTCCTTCCCCATAAGCTGTCTCCTCTCCTGGTTGCCTTTCACTTCTCTGCTGTCTCATTCAAATAACATTTTTTTTTATTTTTACACTCATCGTGTAGCAGACAGTTCTTCCCCTCTTTCTATAGATGTGTCTGGGCTTGCCAGCTCTGTTCATAGTTATGGTATGTCCAATCTGGGCTAAGAACTAAACTTGCATCATTTACCACAGGTCCTTGGATAAGCTGCCTACATTCTCTAAGCATCTGTACAAAGGGAGCATAACTTCCTAAGGCTGTTGTGAAGATAAAAGTAAAACAACACAGGTACAGCACTTCCTGCAGGGCCTGAGGTGTGTAAGTAAGTACTCAGGGTGGTTATGGGTCAAGAGGCTTCCCCACAAAGGGAAGGAGGGAAAAGTCATTATCATTGCAGGTTCTTCCACCGTCTCCTTCTGCCTTCAGTCCTTACAGAGTACCCTCCTCCAAAGTACGCCCCTTTCATTGAACTACTTTCTAGATTAGTGCTTCCCAACATTTTTTCATTATCACCTATAAGGAGAAAAGACACTGATGCTGGGAAGGATGGAGGGAAGGAGGAGAAGGGATGAGATGGTTCATTGGCATCATCAGGTCAGTAGACATGAGTTTGAGCAAACTCCAGGATATGGTGAAGGACAGGGAGGCCTGGCGTGCTGCAGTCCCATTGGTCGCAAAGAGTCAGACACAACTGAGTGACTGAACAACAAAAAAGGAGAAAGATTAAAAAATAAGTTTAAGTTAATTGCTTTAATTAAACATTAAGGAGTGGAAATCTTATTACATAAGGGTGAGCTGTAGAGGACCACAAACATTGTCATATTAAGAATTTTTTATCCTTCCTACCCTGGCCCAAGAGCCAGTTTGCACCCACCTTGGGGAGGAGGAGTGGGCAATACCCCATCCAATGAGAGTACATGCTTTAGATCCCTAAGAGTCTCTTACTAGTGAAACCCACCAGCTTCCTCTGGACCTGCCACCCTTGGTCTCTCCTCATACCTCTCACCAGTGGTATCCCACCCTCTGCCTGCTGCTGCTCTAATGACACCTCCTCTATCTGTTTTCCTGGACCACACAATTGGGACTGAAAATCTGAGACTTCAAGACAGGGTCACAACCCAGGGGAAACGTCACACCTCATTTTATTACAGCAGGAGAAGAGTGGTGGGCAGAAGGAACAGGGTTCAGTGAAACTAAAAAATGAGCCAGGAGAGGCGACTGTGTGGTGGGCACGTGCAGGGAGAGGCAAAGCAACCAGGGCTTCAAATGGACAACTTTGAAGGCTGCTATTCCTAGTGGTTTTGCTTTGCCGTAATCTTAACATATGACTTTAAAAATCTCAAGTACCGCTTTTTGAGAAACTATACTTCTGGGGAAGAACAGTGAAAGACTTGCAGGCAGAGAGAACAGAATTTGGTGCTGTGAATGCATCAAATGTCAGGTTTGGTGGAGCAGGAGTGGCTGGCTGGAGATAGGGAGAGTCTAAATATGCATTGCATTCGAGAGTTGGGAGCCAGTAAATGGTTTAAAGCAGGTGCTTTATTTTTGTGTCTCTGATGTGGTTTCCTCCTTTCTCTCCCATTTGCCTTCACTTATGATGCTGCATGTCCGGAAGATATTAATTCATCCTTTACTTGGTTCTTGTCCCTGACTGTCCAGATCTTTGTTGGAAGTCTGACCTTTGGCATCCATAGAACCAGCCTCCTTGGCAACTCCATTTGCATGCCCTGTGGGCATCTGCATGCCAGCTCATTCAGTGGTCACCCAGGCTTGAAACCTTAGAATGGTCTTCTTCTTTATTCTCTCTCATTGTTGCCCTAAGAAACGACAGAGAGGGCATAATAGATTCTGTCTCCCTCTGGCACTGCCCACATTCGCTTGGGCATTCAACAAATATTTCCCTCTCATCCCTGTTTTTCTTCCCCCTTCCTCTCCTCCCCCCGCCACCTTTTCCCCTTCCTTCTTCTTTTCCTGCCCCTACGCTTCCTCCCTCTCACTCTTCTCTTTTTTGTAGCTGGTAAGGAGCCAAGAATTGTGCTGTTGCTTTGTGCACATCATTTTTCATTTAACTCTCACAATAGCTCTGTGAAGTTGTATATTATTATCCCCTTCTGCAGATAAGAAAAGGAAGGATCAAATGGGAAGAGTAACTTGTCCAAATTCACACAGTTAAGTGTCAGAATTAGGGGGAATCTGTGGTATCTGTCTGATACCCCCCAGGTCATGCTTTTCACGTAAACCACTGAAAAAATCCAAATGGTCTCTCTTCTTCCTGTCCTTCTCCACTCCAAGCCTTCCCAGATCCTGCTGGATTTGATCCTCAATGGCACAAATGTGGTCATGTAAAGTGAAAGAAAGTGAAAGTGTCAGTTGCTCAGTCGTGTCTGACTCCTTGCAACCCCGTGGACTGCAGCCCACCAGGCTCCTCTGTCCATGGGATTCTCCAGGCAAGAATACTGGAGTGCATTGTCATTTCCTTCTCCAGCGGATCTTCCTGACCCATGGATAGAATCCAGGTGTACCGCACTGCAGGCAGATTCTTTACCATCTGAGCCACCAGGGAAGCTCTGATCATGTAACTCCTTTATTTAAAAAAACCCTTCAACTTATAACTGTGCTAACATCCAAGTCCCCCACAGCAATTTTTTTTTAATCCCTTTGAAGACACCAGGGTATGGTGGGAACAAGCTGGGATTTGATTTCAGAAGACCTAGGCTCAGTCCAGTCCTGGAACCACCACTTTCTAGATGTGTGATCCTGAGCAGCTTTCTCTGAGCCTCATTTATTTATTTATTTATTGAATGTTTATTGTGTGCCTTTGATATGCTGGCCTCTGTGTGAGGGTTTTGAATGTGAAGAAAACATGCATGATATTTGCCTTCAGAGAGCTTCCAGACTGGCCTCAGTTTTCTCAGTACAAGCATTATGCTGATTTTTATCTCACTAGACTGTTGCTTAGAGTTGACAGAGGTGATGGGCATGAATATGCTTTGCTCCATGTAAGGTGCTGATTATCTGAAGTTATATTTTCTTCTGCTCCTATTCCGGTAAGGTTCCCTGCACTTTTCTAGCTCTGTATGTTTGCTTATACTCCTCTCAACTTTTAAACATCCTATGTTATCTTGCTGACCCAACTGGAAAAGTATCTTATCCTGTAAATCCTTCTAGAACCTCCTTGCTTAATATGAAGTTCTATTCATTCATTTAAGGATTCAAGAATATTTATGAAACACTTTTTAGAGCAGTTGTTTTCCAACATGTGGTATGCAGACCCTGAGGGGCTCAAGAACCTTTCAGGAAGTTCTCAAGGCTCTTTATAATATTCTTACATAATTCTTTTATAATATTAAGATGATATTTGACTGTTGTAGTGTATTGATGTTTGGAGTAATGCAGCAAAAACAGTGGAGGCTGACTCCTTTTTGGAAAATTTGTATCTGCTGCCATGAGCTTGATGACATCTCAAGCGTGCTTTAAGAAAGTATACTTAATGACTTTCCTAATGAGATTGGTGGTAATGTTAATGAGTAAGTATTCTTTCTTGGTACTAAGTGATGAAATATGTCCAGATATGGAAAACCTGCGTAACTCAGTGAACTGATAGTTTTCAAAGACCGATGTGTGATGTTACAAGCCCTGCACAGCAGTGAATTCAAATGAGAGATAGACTAAGCAATTCTAACATAGCAGTATATGAAAAGATCATTGGAAGGGTTTCAGCTAAACTTTAAGAAATCATCATTTGTTAAGTTGTAGTGTTGTCAGAAACATCCATCTCTATCTGTGTGAGGCCAAACTTCATATACTAAGCCAGTACAATATCAAAACAGATTGGACTTAAAGGCAAAAGTAAGAATCCAGCTGTGCTCTATTAGAGAGATTTGCAGAGATGACATTGAAGAGATTTAAGAAAAGGTAAAACAGCTGTGCACTTCTCACTTTATCTTTTGTTTTGAAAAACAGTTTCTCACAATGAGTTGTTTTTATTAGAATCTAATGGATTTATTGTTTCTATGTTTTTAGTCCATTAATAAATATTTTCAAAATTTCTGCTTTAGTTTCCAATAGTGTGTGTGTATGTATATATATATGGATATAGATATGTATATCAATAGAGTAAAAAAAAAGTAAACAAAAGCCCTTTGTGACCCCAGTTTTGGAAACTGTAAAGGGATCCTGAGACCAAACACTTTTGAGAACTACTGAATTAGAACAATTCTAGTCATTACGGGGTTGCAGAGTCGGACATGACTGAGCAACTGAACTGAACCACTGGCATCCAGAGCAGTGAAAACTTTAGTCCCTCCTCCAATGAGGTTTATCCATGAATATTACTGTGATTCTGGGTTTTCTGGCAGGATCTAAGTACAAAATCAGTTCAAATAGTCATGAAATGATTATAGACTAATCTGTGGTGCTCTGGCAACCATACCAAGCCTGGAATGCATATTAATATATTAGAGATGTGAAGAAGAGCAGTTCACCCAAGAGACTAATAAATGTGTCAGTCCCTTCTAAAAAGTCCAGTTTCTGCTGAGGGAAGCACCCTGGGCTGTTAGTTCAAGATGGAGTGGTCATGTTCCTGACTAATATGACTTATCCCCTGGCCCTTCTCCCTTAGCCCCAGATGACTTGGTCAAGAGGAACCCCTGCCGCTACAGAAGCCATAATCTGACAGATAGCCTAGTCTGCTGTGAAAACTTCAGTTCAGTCACTCAGTCGTGTCCAACTCTTTGTGACCCCATGGACTGCAACAGCCAGGCCTCCTTGTCCATGGCCAACTCCTGGAGTTTACCCAGACTCATCTCCATTGAGTTAGTGATGCCACCCAACCATCTCATCCTCTGTCATTCCCTTATCCTCTTGCCTTCAATCTTTCCTAGCATCAGGGTCTTTTCAAATGAGTCGGTTCTTTGCATCAGGTGGCCAAAGTATTGGAGTTTCAGCATCAGTCCTTCCAGTGAATATTCAGGACTGATTTCCTTTTGGATGGATGGTTGGCTCTCCTTGCAGTCCAAGGGACCCTCAGGAGTCTTCTCCAACACCATAGTTCAAAAGCATCAGTTTTTTTGCACTCAGCTTTCTTTATAGTCCAACTCTCACGTCCATACATGACTACTGGAAAAACCATACCCTTGACTAGACAGACTTCTGTTGGCAAAGTAATGTCTCTGCTTTTTAATATGTTGTCTAGGTTGGCCATAACTTTTTTCCCAAGGAGCAAGCGTCTTTTAATTTTGTGGCTGCAGTCACCATCTGCAGTGATTTTGGAGCCCAGAAAAATAAAGTCTCTCAATGTTTCCCCATCTATTGGCCATGAAGTGATGGGACCAGATGCCATGATCTTAATTTTCTGCATGTTGAGCTTTAAGCCAACTTTTTCACTCTTCTCTTTCACTCTCATCAAAAGGCTCTTTAGTTCCTCTTCACTTTCTGCCATAAGAGTGGTGTCATCTGCATATCTGAGGTTATTGATATTTCTCCCAGCCATCCTGATTCTAGCTTGTGTTTTATTCAGCCCAGCGATTCTCATGCTGTACTCTGCATATAAGTTAAATAAGCAGGGTGACCATATACAGCCTTGACGTACTCCTTTTCCTATTTGGAACCAGTCTTTTGTTCCATGTCCTGTTCTAACTGTTACTTCCTGACCTGCTTACAGATTTCTCAAGAGGCAGGTCAGGTGGTCTGGTATTCCCATCACTTTAAGCATTTTCCAGAGTTTGTTGTGGTCCACACAGTCAAAGGCTTTGGCATAGTCAATAAAGCAGAAGTAGATGTTTTTCTGGAATTCTCTTACAGGCACCATGTGCCCAGTTGGATTCTTTATAAAGATTTGTGAATGAAAGACACATAGGTCCGGGAGAGCTGGCACGCTGATATGTGGCTGGGAAGACAAGCACAGAAGCCACATTGCCCACTCTGAGTCAGCAGAAACTGAGAGAAAACAGAAGCAGAGGGGAGGCCTAAGATGCATGGCAGGAGCAGTCCAAGCAGAGAAGAAAGGCTGAGTCATCAGTGTGTGGGGAGTGGGGGCAGGGGGGTGTCCTGTATTCCTGTGTTAATGGGAGACCAGAGAATTCAATCCCCAAAGCTGCCTTGGTTCCTCTCAATTCTTGAGCTGATTTTTTTGGTCTCAGGGAGGCCTGTCACTGTGGCCCTAACTGTCTTGTATTTTTACAATAAACCTCTAATATGTGAGGTCAGCGGAGGGAGTCTGTTCCTTTCCACAAAGGAGCCTAATATATACAAAGGTGATTGGAAGTCAGTCCAGGTGGTGGGGTAGGGGACATGCCTTACAGGAGATGGTATCAGCAGAGTCTGACGGAACTTTAGTGGACAGAGGGTGTTCCAGGCTGGAGCACCAGCATGGCCGAGAAGCATGTGTGAGGAGAGGAAGACGGTGGCAGGAGAGGTCACCAAAGTAGTGGATGAAGGGATTATTTGGTTGGTCAAGCTGGTTAGCTCAAGTGAACTTTTGCAGAGAGCGTTGGAAAGCACCAGAGGAGGCCAACTATGGCAAAAGGTGAAAGGAACCTTCTATAGGTTCTTGAATAGAGAGGACTGAAAATGGAAGTGGGCGAAAATCAGACTGGCCTGGTAACTGGGAAAGATCTGAGGAGAGAGCATTTGAGGCAGGGATACTGGTTTCAAGGCCATCCTGGTAACCCTATAGTGTCCATGGATGTGCTGGTCACCTCAGCCCTGGTTGCAGTAGAGCCTGAAGAGCCAGTCCCATTCATTCACCCAAGAAAGGGCTTGGTTCGAGGGACTTGGTATGGTTAACTGCTGTGCAGCTGTGTTAGGAATGTCCTAGGGGTGGCTAGAACCTGTGCTGACTAGAATGGGACTGATCCTTCTCTCTTCCATCTCCCAACCCATGCTGTACATTCAGATAACCCAGTCTTTGCCAGGAAAAGCCCTTCCTTGCTGAGGGAAAGGTAAGAACTGGGGAAGAACTTCTTGGGAAAAGTATGAAAAGTTCAATGGGGAATCATTTGCATAAAATCAATTGGGGATTTTCCAAAAGGGCTTCCCTTATGGCTCAGCTGGTAAAGAATCTGCCTGCAATGCAGGAGACCTGGGTTTGATCTCTGGGTTGGGAAGATCCCCTAGAGAAGGGAAAGGCTACCCACTCCAGTATTCTGGCTTGGAGAATTCCATGGACTGTATAGTCCATGGGATCTCAAAGAGGTGGACACAACTGAGCGAGTTTCACTTTCACTTCCAAAAGTCAGCACAACCACAGCAAGTGGCCCTTTTCCCAAAGCCATGTACTCCGGGTTGGGTTTCTCAGGATTTCAGATGTGAAGTGTAAACATTTTATTTTTCTGTTATTCATACTTGAGTTGTTGTTGTTTTTCACAGTGAATTTAATTTATGGTTTTGTACTGCCTGGCTCATCTGTGCTTGTGAATTTAGATGCTCAATAAGCAGCAGGATCACCTTCTTCTACATGCTTGTCTTATATGTGGTGGCATCTTAGGATTTCAGAAACGTTGAAAGGGAAGGGGGTCCCTGCGTTTCAAGGACCCGTGTTTTCATGGGAAGTCAAGAATTATTCTAGTTAGCATGACTTTTTGTGTTTTGCCAGTTAATTAATTTTTAACACATAAAAGTGATATTCCAAGTTAGAATGAGTTGGGTATTGAGTTGGGGTGAGCTGCAGTAAGAAGCTACTCCATTTTATTAACCTTAGCAAATTGTTAGCTGCTAAGCAATTGCCTTTACTTCTCTGTACCCCATCTATAAAATGTTGATAATTAAAATATCCTCTTCTTAGTGTGGACATAAATGAACTAAAGTGTAACTCAATTGATAAACAGGTATCTACTATGTCATTTACTCTGTGCCTGTGGTTATAGTAAAAACCAAGATTGAAATGGAGCTCAAAGAAAAGTACTTCCAAGTGTGCCTGCTGCTGCTGCTAAGTCGCTTCAGTCGTGTCCGAATCTGTACGACCCCAGAGGCGGCAGCCCACCAGGCTCCCCCATCCCTGGGATTCTCCAGGCAAGAACACTGGAGTGGGTTGCCATTTCCTTCTCCAATGCATGAAAGTGAAAAGTCAAAGCAAAGTCGCTTAGTCATGTCCAACTCTAGCAACCCCATGGACTGCAACCCACCAGGCTCCTCCGTCCATGGGATTTTCCAGGCAAAATACTGGAGTAGGGTACCATTGCCTTCTCTGTCTAAGTGTGCCTAGTAGGTAGTAAAATGTTCAGTAAATGTTACCCATTGTTGTTATTGTTTTTGATGGAAGTGCACACAAATTCAGAAATTCTTGAACAAACCAGAGTTAGCCAGAGGAAGGGTATAGAAATCCAGGTCTCAAGCAGAAAGCCTCCTGAGTGCACCAGTCTCAGCAAGGAAGGGCTGTCCCTGGCAAAGACTGGGTTATCTGAATGTACAGTTTGGAAATAATCATGTGTCATGCTTTTCACACACATACACACAGAGAGAACATTCATTATATGGTCTTCAGGCACTGAGAACAATGTATATGTTTCAGCTGGCAAATAAATGGGTGTCTTTTATCACTAAGGCATTCATTTTCATGATGGGCATCCAGCAGGCATGTTTTTCAAAGTTGGTCACATGTTAAATTGTAAACATGCACTTGTAAGAATCCTTTAATATTGATCATAAGAAGAACTATGAAGATAAAATAGAAGAGTCAGTTGTGAGTGGTTTTATTCTGAATTTTCATTGGACACTTTAGAACTATTCTTATGAGTCCTCACATTCTAGTGCCAGTTTTCCCGGCATGTTTATTTTCACATAGTTGTGTCAGTGTGTACAGCTTCTGTGTTGATCTGCTTTGGAGTCTAACCCTGGTGGATGTTGCCCTTTACCTGTTTCCTTTCACTCCATCACTTTCTCCTTGGGTTATCAATAAAATGGTCTCCTGTACTGATAAGTAGCCATCCATTCACCTTTGTATCCTAATGCTAGACATTTGGGTTGTTGCCAGCGTTTCATAATGAGGAACATATTTGCTGTAAATATAGGGTAGAGATTGCTTAGTCAGTGACTTATTGTGCACCTTCTGGAATGACACTGTCTGGCAAGGTCTTAGAAGTGATATCAGCTCATTAAACTAAGAGTCTTGAGAACTGGCACTCAGAAGTTCCTGAGACAGCATCTTATTATTTGGCTTATTTTTCTTTATATAATTAGGAGATATGTAGGGAGGACCTAGCCTGTGCAAGGAAGTACCAGGCACTGGTGAGCAAGGTAGAAAAGGTCTTCAGCTAATGGTGCAAACATGGCCAGCAGATGCAAGATGAGTGTTATGGAAGCAGACGTTGTCATGGTGACATTGCCATCCTGTAAGCACAGTGTCAGACTTCCAGGTGAAAAATGGATATTTGGTTTGGGTGGGTCTAGATACAGTATACAGTGTAACTACTACTTTAGATTAACTGCAGAGGGTGGGGTAAGAGGCAATCAAAATTGTAGAATATTAAAAAGCAATACAATGTTTTGTTATTTCTAAATTGGGCTAACAGAGTGATGGCCAGGTTCAAAGCTTCATGGTAGGGCAAAAAGTGCAAGCCTGTGAGTTCAGACAACCCCAGTTTTGACTCTTAACTCTGCCACATGTTGGCTTGTGGTTTTGGGGAAAACATTTAAACTTGCTGAACTTCAAATGTCCTTACCTCTAAAACGGGTATAGTATTTTCTATCTTTTGGCATTGTTTATATTCCCAGTGCCTAGTTCAGTGCCCAGCTCTGGACAGAGGCTCAGCAGTTGGTTGTTGGCATAAGAAAAGAAAGGATGGATGGTTGGAAGATTAGTTGGGTGGCTAGTTAGATGAATGGATGGATGGTTAAATTGATGATTGATGGATGGATGGTTGGATGTATGGATGGAACAATTACTATGGATGGAGAAAGACTGAGAACTTCTGTGCTAAATGATTATAAGTCATCTATAACAAGTCATATTTGCCCTATTAGCTTGAAATTTGCCAAACTAGTTTTCTCACTTTGAAGTTGGCGGGTATCAAATTAAGAAGCCATAAACCTCTCTTTTGTCATCTCATGCATATCAAGAAAAGAAAATATGACTAACTGTGGCCCTAACAAGTAGGAGTTTTTTCCCCTGCATATTCAGAAAGTCTAGAGGAGATGGTCACTTCTTTCATTTGCCACTGATGATCTGTGCCCTTTTCATTCCTTGCATCTACCATTTTTTAAATTCAGACTTGCTTTCTCAGGGTGATCACAGTTCTGTGCTTTATTACCAGTTTCAAGTTGAGAACCAAGGAGGCATGGCTCCTGTCTTTTGTTGTTGTTCAGTCGCTCAGTCGTGTCTGATTCTTTGCTACCCCATGGAACTGCAGCACGCCAGGCTTCCCTGTCCATCACCAATTCCCAAAGCTTACTTAAACTCATGTCCATTGAGTCGGTGATGCCATCCAAACATCTCATCCTCTTTCATCCCCTTCTCCTGCCTTCAGTCTTTCCCAGCATCAGGGTCTTTTCAAATGAGTCAGTTCTTTGTGTCAGGTGGCCAAAGTACTGAAATTTCAGCTTTAGCATCATTCCTTCCAATGAACACCCAGGACTAATCTCCTTTAGGATGAACTGGTTGGATCTCCTTGCAGTCCAAGGGACTCTCAAGAGTCTTCTCCAACACCACAGTTCAAAAGCATCAATTCTTTGGAGCTCAGCTTTCTTTATAGTCCAACTCTCACATTCGTACATGACTACTGGAAAAACCATAGCTTTGACTAGATGGACCTTTGTTGGCAAAGTAATGTCTTTGCTTTTTAATATGCCATCTAGGTTGGTCATAGCTTTTCTTCCAAGGAGCAAGCTTGGAAGAAAATTAATTTCATGGCTGCAGTCACCATCTGCAGTGATTTTGGAGCCCCCCAAAATAAATTCTGTCACTGTTTCCACTGTTTCCCCATCTATTTACCATGAAGTGATGGGACCAGATGCCATGATCTTAGTTTTCTGAACGTTGAGTTTTAAGCCAACTTTTTCACTCTCCTCTTTCACGATCAAGGGGATACTCTGCATATAAGTTAAATAAGCTAGGTGACAGTATACAGCCTTGACGTACTCCTTTCTCAATTTGGAACCATGTCCGGATCTAACTGTTGCTTCTTGACCTGCATACAGGTTTCTCAGGAGGCAGTTAAAGTGGCTGGTACTCCCATATCTTTAAGAATCTTCCACAGTTTGTTGTGATCCACAGAGTTTGTTGTGATACACACAGTCAAAGGCATTAGCCTAGTCGATGAAGCAGAAGTAGATGTTTTTCTAGAATTCTCTTGCTTTTTCTGTGATCCAACAGATGGCAATTTGATCTCTGGTTTCTCTGCCTTTTCTAAATCCAGGTTGAACATGTGAAAGTTCTCGGTTCATGTACTGTTGAAGCCTGGCTTGGAGAATTTTGAGCACTACTTTGCTAGTCTTTTGTGAGGAGGCAGAATTTTCCCAGCATCCTCATACTGTGTCCCCTCAGGACTTAACCGAGCTGAGAGCAATGGCCACCCTTAGGCCAGTGCTCCAGTCTGTCCTGAACTCACAGCACCTGCACACAAATAGACTGGGAAGTTTCCCTGTTAGCAGGGAAATGTTGAGGGCTGTGTGGAGTCCTATTTTCACACAAGTGAACTGGTTTAAAAAAAAGCAAAAGTTCAACTTTAATGGATATGATTAGCTTGTAAAACTTTGTAATATGTGTTAGGAGATTGAGGATTTGCAAGACCCCAATTAGGGTATTAAGATTCTTCTGGTTTTAAGCTAGGTAGAAATGTTTTTGTGACTATATGTCTCTTTATTGTGTGTGTGTGAAGGTTTTTTTCCTCCTCTTCTTTTTTGAGTGGCAGAAGCAAAGAGGAGGAAGAGTTAAAGTAGGAAAATATTTTCTGGAGTTAGTGCAAGGCCTCTGAAATGCTGGAACCCTGACTTGCCAGAAGCCCTGTGCTGGAACTGGCCAAAAAAACTGTTAACAAAATACTTCCCAACCAAGCTAAATGAAGAGAAGAAAATATAAAACAGTATGGGCGGAGGTGGAGGGGGTAGATACTCTGAAAGGAAGGTTGGCAGTGAAACTTTGCAGAAAGTGCAGGAATTTAAGAGTTGTTCACTAGGGTGCAGTTTATGCTGGCTCTGCTCAGGTTCAACGCTCAGAGAGCAGAGGAAGAAAGGACACCACTTGCCTAGCCTGAGAAGGATGCAAAGACTACAGCAGGATTAGGTCCAGAGTTAAGTTAATGCATACACACATTCTAGGAATCCAGATTGTGGTTTAAAACATATATGAGTATATCAAAGTATTTTTGTGTAGCTTTGGACTTGGATGACAAAATTCTTAATAATCAACGTCTGCCATTTTCCTCTTTTGGAGAAGAGGAAATCTAACAACTTACATTCCTGAATAAATAGGATTTCATGTCACAGACATCAAAACTTTTAAGCTTTAAAAAAAATGCACGTCAGTAGAAGTTTACCGAGACTTGCAGCATTTGATTTATTGCGTTTCTTTCATTGAAGAGGTAAAGGGGCAGAATTGATGCCAATCAGTGCTTTATGTTTATGTTATCTCTGCTCTTAGAATTTGACCATATCCCTGCACTGTGCTATTTCTCAAGTGACTAGAGATGAATAATATCCTGTTTTTATATACAGATTTCAAAATCTCACGTATAAAAGCTCCTGGAAGATGATACTTTAAGAAAAGACCCAGTAGACAAATGCCAGTTGACTAGACTCTCTGAAGCTGAGGTTTGCCAAGAGGCCAAGGAGAGAAGGGTGGAATTCAGAGAGAGATACTAGTCTCTCCGGGGTTGCATTCACTTCCATACTGGGAAAATGCCAGAGGGCTGGGAATGGCTTGTCCCCTTGGAGCTCACACTGACCACTTGCTGCCTCATCATAAATGGAGCTTATTCATGAAGGAAACACTGCTCTTCTGAAAAGCACCCATATTGAAGAAGCAACCAGAAAACCCAGATGTATAGGGGATGCCTGGCAAGAGGGATCTGTGTCTCCTCCTTCCTTCTGTCTCTTCCAAAGAGTTTCCTTAATATTTCCCAGTATTTTCTGTCACCACTGGGGTCCAAACTCTCTGGAAGCATACAACAAAAGTAGTGTAGCCAACCACTTGGCATTGAAATCTGAGCCAGCTGTATTCAGAATTAGCTGAAAGAAACACTGCCACTATCATAAATAAGACAGACAGTTCTCTTTATTAGTTGAATTCTCTGAGCATTTTTTGAAGATAATAAAGCTTTAAGGCTTTAGTAAGAGGCAGAAGACTGTAAAACATGGCAGATGCTTAGTAGAAACTCAGAGTGTAGCTATGAGTTTGTATGCATTGAACTGGGTCACCACACCACTGACCCTCAAGGGGCTGGGGCACCCTAGCCCAACCCCTGGTGGGGTGTTTTAGGAAGGGCCTACATACCAGAATCTTAAATGTGTCAGGGGGGTGGGGTCGTTTAAAAATTATGTCTTATGATTCACTTGGGGAAAGGGGGAATATTTACTTTCATAACACAAACATCTGAAAATCAAGTTCAACAAAACATTTCTGGTTAGTTGACAATATGCATTCATTCAGTAACAAAAAAAGGTTATTTTATGGAATGCCTAGTCTGTGTCAGGCGTCGCCTCCGGCACTGAGGGTCCAGCAGGGAACAAACAACGTCCTTTTCTCATGGAGTTTACATTCCAGTGGAGGACAGGGCTCATAACTCAATAGGACAGAAAATAGAGTGCTAAGTACTATGACGAAAAACAAAGCAGGGTAAGGAAAGAGAGAGATGACACTTGTCAGAAACCAGCAGGGAAGCCGCCAAGTGTGCAGGCCTGTGGTGTCTGTAAGAAGAAGGCCACCAGCATGAAGGATCAATGTCGAGGCTAGAAGCAGAAATTGTGTGGTGTATTTGAGAAAAGGGGAGGTCATTTTGACCGGATAGAGTGGCCCTGTCCATTTCCTGCAGAGCCTGAGAGACAAAAGGGTTGGCAGTAGTGGGTGTGCGAAGCATGCTGGGAAGCCATTGGAGGGTTTTAGCAAAGAATTAAGTCATCTGAGGACGCCAGTGCCCCCTGCTGGGAGGGAGCAAGAGATCAGCATGGAGGCTGCTGATGTCACCAGGTGAGAAATGCTGCCTGTTTGGACAAGGAAGAAGGGAGGGGAGGGATGCTGAGATGTCATTGCATATGAGAGATGTTTTGGAGGTAGGGCTGACAGGATGTGTTGACAGTTGACTGGACATAGAGTGGGTAAGAATGGAGCCTAAGATGACTGAGGATTCCACCTTGAACAGGCAGCATGAATGGTGGTGTCCCACTTTCAGCACTGGCAGCCCCAGGGGATGAGCTGTATGGGGGGATTATTAATTAGGCTGTGGCCTTTGTTGTAAGTTTGAGACACCTAATAAGGCTTCATTGAGGAGATGTTAAGTCAGAGAAGAGCCTGGGAATGGACTTGTAGATTTTAAAGATTTAGGGAAGAGGAGAGAATCCAGCCAAGGGGTAGATATCATAGTTTCCTAAAACAGCTTAGGAAGGACACATCAGAATCTGTTTGGGGAAAGGAAGGAGAACGTTTTTATGGTTATCAAAAATGAGTGTAGGTTTTGAAAGGTTAACAAAGACTGCCTTACATCATCAGTATCCTCAGCTGTTCCCAGAATCAAGGAAGACATATTCAGAGAAATGAAAACTAGCTTTGCCAATAGAAGATAAATAGGAAATAGCTGATTTCTGAACTGGCTGTTCTGTTGAGCTTCTCCTAGACCACTGTGAACTTCTTAGGTTTAGATAGATAGAAATATGTACATCTGGATTTTTAAAAATTTATTGGAAGCCTAGGATATGTTAAATAAAGAACTCATTCTTGTGGGAAGGAAAATAAATACATGGAAATTTAAAGTATGGTAGTCAGAGGACCTTATAATCAAGTTGTCCATGCAGATACATTAAGAAATGAGATACATGAGGGTTCAAGGTGAAGGTTGGGTTTGGAAATGGCTAACCCACAGTCAGAATGTTGCTTAATGCCCTGGACCGCCTTCAAAATCATCCCAGTGGTATGGTGAGTGGCAGATTTTTTCTTCTTGGTTCTGGGTGGTGGTGGTGGTGCAGTGGGTATATGCCTGTATACTTACCTGAAGTAGTGTCAGCGGTTTGTGTCCAAAATGTGTATGAAATACATGAAAATGTCTATGAGAATGTCTGGAGTGGGGTACAGACTTAGAATAGAGACAGCAAAGATGGCTTTACCCAGAAAGCTAGTACAAGTGGGAGGTGTAAAAACAGGAAGTTTGTACCAATTTTCTTAGGAGCTGTCTTCTTGTTGAATTGTGGCTTTGAGTGGATTATATTGAACATAGTTGGATTTGCTTGTTTGTTTATTTAAGCTGTTGGCCTCTTGATAATATGGGATAAAGATGAACAATTCCTAGAAGATTCTCAATGCCCAGGCATATCTTTGGTGGCTACAATGAAAGACAACCATCCAGTAGAGTCCAAGTGCCCAAACCAGGGTGGGATATTTCATAGCATGGCACTCCATGTGACTGTGAACATAGGAGAACATGGGAGAGAGCCACTCACAGGCTAACTTGAGGACCACTTGTCATTTCCTTATCCTCTGAGTCCAAGGCCTGCAGACGTGCACTCACCCACAGCAAAGTCTGGCAGAGTGAAAACAAAACCTCTGTCCTGTTTTTCTGACCCAGGCTTAGGGCTGTGCCCTTTACTGCATCCTGCCCTCGTTGTGCTGTCTGACTCTGTGCAGCGGACATAACCCGAATATTTCTGCAATGAATCTCTCTGTCTCAGTTTCTGATGGAAAGCATGTCATGGAGAGGAGTGCAGAGAATGATTATTTTCATTGTATCTGCAGAACCTCAGTTACCCAGAATACCTTGGACTTCATAGAGGGAAGCATAGTTCTAATATACATGCTCCAAACTTTTTAGAGGGAAACATAATTCTAATATACGTTACCAGTGATAAATGCTGCTACGTTTCACCCTTTTTTTAAAACAGTTTTTTGAGGCTAATAAAATTGGACCCTACTGAATGGTTTTCTTCCTTGAATAGCTGTATTCAAGCACGATTGGATTTTGAAAACAGTGTTTTTTTTCCCCTTGAAAACTAATCAAAAATGTGTTGGAGGTCATTGTCTGTTGCAGGAAAAAAAGAGTCTAAGGTCATATCTCCATCCGTTCCTGTTTCAGGAATCTTCACAATGAGTATTGAGCCTTACTAACATTAGCTGAGCTTTGTAGGGGGTGGGGGTAGGGGGTGCCTTTGATGCAGGATTGAATGGTGGGCCCTTGGCTCTTATCAGTTTGAAGTCTCTCTGCATCTTCTGCTGACTGCACACCCCGGGAGCTGTTTTACTCATCACCCGGTTGCAAGGAAAACAGTGCTACTGAAGAGCTTGTGTTTCCTTTCATCAGACAAGAGCTGTGGGCCGTGGCTGTCTGAGTCAACAGCACTGAAGTGAAAACTCAAGTACGGCCATCATCTAATCCACAAACCCTGGTGCTTTTTTTCTGTAGTTCTCCATAGCCCAATTTTTCACCCCCAATCATTCTATAAAGATTTATTAGCTGCTCTCTGCCTTTCAGATATTGCCATAAAGTAATATCCTATTGGACCTATAGTTATTGGAAACCATGTTGTTTTTCTTTGTCTTCTCCGCTTTCTTAACTGTCTGTTGACCAGTAAGAAGATAAGCCATTACAATGGGTTAGGTCCCTAGTCAACAAAGTAATGAAAATATGTTTATGACTCTGTGTAAGTAAATAGTTTCATTTATTTAAGGATGATTTGCAGTATTAAATTCGAAAGGTATTTGGTTAATTTTCAGTCAACAACAGGAAACACAGAAATTAAATTCAGACCCATTTTTGGGCTGATTACTGTGTTTGGTAAGTATTTAGTCAGTGATTCCCTTTAGCACAACAGCTAGTGATCACTAGGCCCTAAGCTAATCATTGTGCTTTGCAAATATAATTCAGCGTGAATTATTGCAAATGATATAGGGTTCCCAGACAAGCCCCTGCGATATCCAAGAGGGTCCTGTAGCTCAAAGAGTCTAGATTAGCTTCCAGGAGGTTAGATCACATTTAACTTTGCACCAGTTCTAATATAAAAGCCTAGGGCATAAACCCTATTGTCCACTTCATGTACCTCACAAACTGAGTAGGTGACCACCATCATAGTTTGTATGGCACCGAGGAGGGGTTCCTGGGACATGAGACTTTCCAGTGTTAGCACTGGAATGTTCCAGCCAGACCAAGATGAGTTGGTTTCTCTATTCAGATGTGGAATCAGTTAACAGAAAGGAATATCAATGAATACTGTTGTCTAAAACCAACAACTTTTCTGTAGAATGATATGATTCTGTCCTCCCCATGGAGTAGTGATAAGGCCTGCTCACTATTCCTATAGTGAGGTTGGGAAGCTGGCTGTGTGTTTTTCCTTGGAATGGGGGACCAGCATCATCTCTGATGGGGCAGTCTGTCTCCTTGCCCTCCTCCAGAGGCCTGTCACCTAAGGGGGCCTCAACTGTTCCCTCTGGATGAATCAGTGCCAGCTCTTTCTGGTGTGAGGGTGCTAGAGAGCCTGAGTTCTTTCTATTGGCCTTATGCTTCTCACTGTAGTTATCCCCTTTGGGTTTTACCTGCTGTGGCCTCTTACATGATAAGGCCGCTCACTGATTTGAAACTCTTTGCTTTTTTTTTTTTTTAATATATGAAGTCTTTCATTATTTCAATTTGCCATATCACTTGGCATAGTTGGTTGGAGAAATGCTCAAATATTTTTTTCAGATTTTTTTAAAATTATTAAAATATAGTTGATTTACAGTGTTAGTTCAGGTATACAGCAAAGTGATTCAGTTACACATATATTCAATTATAGACATTCTTTTTGTTACATAGGTTATTACATGCTATTGAGTATAGTTTCTTGTGCTATACAGTAGGTCCTTGTTGGTTATCTATTTTATATATAGTAGTGTGTATATTTTAATCCAGTTCTAAAAGATACATATACCCCAGTGTTCACTGAAATTCTTACTCTCATAATTGCAGCCGGAGCAAATTGCTTCCCCTCACTTGCTTCCCCTCCAGCATTTGTACAAACTGTTCCATCTGCCTTGCTCATGCCTCCCTCCTTGCATCTTCTGACTAACCTTGGTCATCCTTCACGTTTTCACTTTGATGCCACTTCTCCCTGGATGCCTTCCGTGATCATCCCAGACTGGTATAGGCAGCCTTCTTCTGTGTTCTTGGAGCTCCTTGGACTTAACATGGTATATTACATGCCTCTGGAGTTGTAATTGTCTGATCAGTCATCCCTGTGACTCATGGTAGACTCCTTGTGGAGAAGGAATGTATTTTGTTCTTTGTTTTCCCCGCAGAGCCTTCCACATTGCCGGGCTCATAGTCGGTATAGTGAGGCTTATAAGGATCAGGATAGTGGAAGAGCTGCCAAGGAGCAGACCACTTTTATATACAGTGGCTTTGGCCTTGCAGTGACCCTGACTGTCCTTTCAGTCCTCCTTGGGAGACATAAGCCACTCTAGATCTTTCTCAAAATAGTTACATCCTCCTCATCCATGGACCACCATCTAGTGTAGTTAGGGCATCATTTGCCCTATAAGACACTGAGCACGTTACAAAAATACGTGTGAGGTAAACAACCCAATGGCTAAACATTATGTAAATATCAGTAGGGGAAACACAGGACCCAAGAATATTATGTAGGGTGAGGACATTCCATTTTATGTTTATTTGTATGTACATGTCATAAAAATATTTCTCCTCTTGCAAGTTTTAATAAAATGTGAAATCTTTCCCCTCAGTTCTGAAGATCTGATGACTTGCAGGCTATATTATATTAAATTGTGAATTTTGGATGTTTCATTTCATAATGTGATCCAGATTATTTTTCTTTCTCCCTTGTGGACATTAATCGTTTCCTGTGAATTTTCCTGATATTAGGAAGCAGATGTTCCATATTTTTATCTTGAGGTTTTTTTTTCCAAATGCTGAACCAGGACTTTTATGTGTATTTGTGTGTGTGTGTTCACAGTGAATTTTTGAGGAATGAGTTATATCAGAATCCTCAAGTAAAAACATAACAGATACATCTACAGAATTATACAGATTTGTCCAAGGCTGGAAACGCTTTTGGATGTTCTGTTTAATGTAGTTCAGTATTGTTTAGCTAATGTAGACTTCTGGCTTAAGACTGCATCAGAACTGTTCCATGATAGTGTGCTTGCCAAAATAAAGAGTGGCGTAGCAGAAAGCACACAGTTCATGCAAACTATATTTCAGTGCCCCGATCTAACTAAACTGTAATTGTTCTTTCCATTGTCTCTTAGCTCATAAAATTCTTCCCCCATCTCCCCATAAAACACTGACTTGAGTGCCATCTGTGTGCTGAGAAGGGTGCTATGCTCTTTGGGAGATACACACAAATATTATATGGAGCCTTTGGTTGTTGATTCACTAAGTCTTGTCTGACTCTTTTGCAACCCCATGGACTATAACCTGCCAGGCTCCTCTGTCCATGGATTTCCCAGACAAGAATACTGGAGTGGGTTGCCATTTCATTCTCCAGGGAGTCCTTCTGACCTAAATATCAAACCCACATCTCCTGCACTGGCAGATGGATTCTCCCATAGAAGAGCTTAAACATGTTCTAAAACACCTATAATGACAGGTACAAAGTGGTAGCAGTTGTCGAAATTCAAGGAGAGTGGTTTCATGCAGCCAAAGAGGGAAGGAATACTCATAGAAAAAAGTTGTACTTGAGCTTGGTTAAAAAATAATAATAAAGCGACACTAACTTTAGGTCTAAGTTATTTAATTTATCATAACTACATAAAAACTCTGTAAGGATGGTCCGTAATGTAAGCCATTGTTTGAGAAGTTTTGCTAAAATTGTACCAAGATGTCTTGAGTGCCTCCGGTGCAGCAGGCATAGTGCTCTGATGCTGTGTAGTTGTTGTTGTTCATTGTCCAGTTGCTAAGTTGTGCCTGACTTTTTGCAACCCCATGAACTGTAGATAAGCCTGAACATGCCAGGCTTCTCTGTCCTCCACTAGCTCCCTGAGTTTGCTCAAGCTTATGTCCATTTAGTCAATGATGCCATCCAACTTTCTCATCCTCTGTATAAAGAATTTTAAATCAAAGACAGTGTGGAATTGGTGCTTGGGATAATAATCCATTTTGCACAAAATACATCTCTTCATTTTACATGGTGAGCTTCCTTTCATGAGGAGCCCTTAGGTTCACAGAGCAAAGGACTGAAGCCAGTCTTAGCCAGCTTCAGAATTTGGGGACCCTGTATAATATAGTCACCTGGCCTGTCTGGGTCTCACTTTCTCTGCTCTATAGTGGGAATTATCATCCTCCCCAGCTCACTCACAGGGTTGCTGGAAAAATCAGAGTGTCAATAGACATTGAAAAGCAGTCAAAAGTCAAACATTTTGCCACAAAGCAATATCATAGCTCATGAGGTTTATACAAAATATGGCTATTGCTTATTAGTTATTAAAATGCTGTATAAATAAAAATTGGTTATCTTTACATTGAAAAAATAGCAGAAATATATTTGTAACAAATACATATACTAATTTTTTATTATCATGCACTGTAAAAAAAATTCAAAAGAAAAATATCAAGATCTTACTACATGAATAAGCAAAGAATATATAGACTTGCTGTTTCTCAAGGTTACAAATCATTAATAAACAGGAAAATATGTCCATCCTCACTAATTATCTTATGTATGTATAAGAGTCAGTCATGTCTGACTCTTTGTGACCCCATGGACTATACAGTCCACGGAATTCTCCAGGCCAGAATACTGGAGTGGGCAACCATTCCCTTCTCCAGGGGATCTTCCCAACCCAGGGATCGAACCCCGGTCTCCCACTTTGCAGATGGATTCTTTACTGTCTGAGCCACCAGGGAAGCCCAAGAATACTGGAGTGGTAGCCTTTCTCTTCTCTAGCAGATCTTCCCAAACGAGGAATCGAACTAGGATCTCCTGCATTGCAGGTGGATTCTTTACCAGCTGAGCTACCAGGGAAGCCCATTTATCTTAGAAATACAGATTAAAGCAGTATGAGGAATACCATTTTATGTATTAAATATCTATAAAATGTCAGTCTCAGAAATTCTCAGTTATTTTGTTGATGATATCATCATATATTAATTAAAAAGCCCCTTGAAAAGCAAAACCTATGAATTGTACTGTTGGGAATTAAGGGAAGCTAGAGAAATAAGTTAAAGGGATGAAAAGAGCAGAAGCATGAAGGTTTCCAACGTAAGCTTATTTATAGTAATAAAAACTGGCAATAATTTAAATATCCAGCATTAGGGGAGAGATTTAGGTCCCTACAACAGTCATTATGAATATGGATAGAAACACACAAAAAAGATTTGAAATTGAAAGTTAAATGAAAAAAGAAAATAACATATGGGTTTTTTTTTCCTGATGGCTCTCCATGTCCTCCCTTTTTTTTCTCCCCTCAGAGCAACAATATGCAAAAGGCATATTAGTCCTACTTTACATGTTAGACAATTGAGGCTTAGGGGTGTTTTGTCTCAGGACTCACAATAGCTGAAGAGCCTGCACTCAAACCTAGATCTGTCAAACATGAAAGCCTTGCTGCCAATAGTCTACAAACTGTGGCCATAGTCATATAGCACCTATGTCTATCAAGGGTAACAGGCAAAAATAAATTGTAGCACTAGGATGGTAGAAACCTGGGTAGTTCCAAAGAATGCTCTCCTTTAAAAAAACTGCCATTGGGAGAAACAAACTAACAAAACATTGTCATTGCCCTCTCAGTAGAAAAGGAGGAAAAAAATTATGTGCAATGTAACATTTCATACACCTGGAGTAACAGGCAAATTTGGCCTTGGAATACGGAATGAAGCAGGGCAAAGACTAATAGAGTTTTGCCAAGAAAATGCACTGGTCATAGCAAATACCCTCTTCCAACAACACAAGAGAAGACTCTATACATGGACATCACCAGATGGTCAACACCGAAATCAGATCGATTATATTCTTTGCAGCCAAAGATGGAGAAGCTCTATACAATCAGCAAAAACAAGACCAGGAGCTGACTGTGGCTCGGACCATGAACTCCTTATTGCCAAATTCAGACTGAAATTGAAGAAGGTAGAGAAAACTACTAGACCATTCAGGTATGACCTAAATCAAATCCCTTATGATTATACAGTGGAAGTGAGAAATAGATTTAAGGGCCTAGATCTGATAGATAGAGTGCCTGATGAACTATGGAATGAGGTTCGTGACATTGTACAGGAGACAGGGATCAAGACCATCCCCATGGAAAAGAAATGCAAAAAAGCAAAATGGCTGTCTGGGGAGGCCTTACAAATAGCTGTGAAAAGAAGAGAAGCGAAAAGCAAAGGAGAAAAGGAAAGATATAAACATCTAAATGCAGAGTTCCAAAGAATAGCAAGAAGAGATAAGAAAGCCTTCTTCAGTGATCAATGCAAAGAAATAGAGGAAAACAACAGAATGGGAAAGACTAGGGATCTCTTCAAGAAAATCAGAGATACCAAAGGAACATTTCATGCAAAGATGGGCACGATAAAGGACAGAGATGGTGTGGACCTAACAGAAGCAGAAGATATTAAGAAGAGGTGGCAAGAATACACAGAAGAACTGTACAAAAAAGAGCTTCAAGACCCAGATAATCATGATGATGTGATCACTGACCTAGAGCCAGACATCTTGGAATGTGAAGTCAAATGGGCCTTAGAAAGCATCACTACGAACAAAGCTAGTGGAGGTGATGGAATTCCAGTGGAGCTATTCCAAGTCCTGAATGATGATGCTGTGAAAGTGCTACACTCAATATGCCAGCAAATTTGGAAAACTCAGCAGTGGCCACAAGATTGGAAAAGGTCAGTTTTCATCCCAATCCCAAAGAAAGGCAATGCCAAGGAGTGCTCAAACTACCGCACAATTGCACTCATCTCACACGCTAGTAAAGTAATGCTCAAAATTCTCCAAGCCAAGCTTCAGCAATATGTGAACCGTGAACTTCCTGATGTTCAAGCTGGTTTTAGAAAAGGCAGAGGAACCAGAGATCAAATTGCCAACATCCGCTGGATCATGGAAAAAGCAAGAGAGTTCCAGAAAAACATCTATTTCTGCTTTATTGACTATGCCAAAGCCTTTGACTGTGTGGATCACAATAAACTATGGAAAATTCTGAAAGAGATGGGAATACCAGACCACCTGATCTGCCTCTTAAGAAATTTGTATGCAGGTCAGGAAGCAACAGTTAGAACTGGTCATGGAACAACAGACTGGTTCCAAGTAGAAAAAGGAGTACGTCAAGGCTGCATATTGTCACCATGTTTATTTAACTTATATGCAGAGTACATCATGAGAAATGCTGGACTGGAAGAAACACAAGTTGGAATCAAGATTGCTGGGAGAAATATCAATAACCTCAGATATGCAGATGACACCACTCTTATGGCAGAAAGTGAAGAGGGGCTAAAAAGCCTCTTGATGAAAGTGAAAGTGGAGAGTGAAAAGGTTGGCTTAAAGCTCAACATTCAGAAAACGAAGATCATGGCATCTGGTCCCATCACTGCATGGGAAATAGATGGGGAAACAGTGGAAACAGTGTCAGACTTTGTTTTTCTGGGCTCCAAAATCACTGCAGATGGTGACTGCAGCCATGAAATTAAAAGACGCTTGCTCCTTGGAAGGAAAGTTATGACCAACCTAGATAGCATATTCAAAAGCAGAGACATTACCTTACCAACAAAGGTTCGCCTAGTCAAGGCTATGGTCTTTCCTGTGGTCATGTATGGATGTGAGAGCTGGACTGTGAAGAAGGCTGAGCGCCGAAGAATTGATGCTTTTGAACTGTGGTGTTGGAGAAGACTCTTGAGAGTCCCTTGGACTGCAAGAAGATCCAACCAGTCCATTCTGAAGGAGATCAATCCTGGAATTTCTTTGGACGGAATGATGCTAAAGCTGAAACTCCAGTATTTTGGCCACCTCATGTGAAGAGTTGACTCATTGGAGAAGACTCTGATGCTGGGAGGGATTGAGGGCAGGAGGAGAAGGGGACGACCGAGGATGAGATGGCTGGATGGCATCACTGACTCGATGGATGCGAGTCTGAGTGACCTCCGGGAGCTTGTGATGGACAGGGAGGCCTGGCGTGCTGCGGTTCATGGGGTCGCAAAGAGTCGGACACGACTGAGCGACTGATCTGATCTGATCTGAACATTTCATAATTAATTGTTTTAATATATTCTCTTAAAGTTTGGTAACATATATATATATATATATATATATATATATATTTTTTTTTTTTTTTTTTTTTACAATTTCTCACTGGCATTATGAGAACACTTTCTCCAAACCTGCCCACCAATTAGTTGAGGATATATATCACCAGGTCCTCAGAAAATTTTTTTAAGTCACTAGAAACTCTACACAGATTCAGAGCAATGATGAGATACAAAAGTTTCTCCCAGTGAACAGCTCAGACCAGTTCTTCTGGCCAGGAGATAATCCTGAGGTGGGGAAAATGGAGGGGCACCATTTGGCTAAAGAGGGAGAAGGCAATGGCACCCCACTCCAGTACTGTTGCCTGGAAAATCCCATGGATGGAGGAGCCTGGTAGGCTGCAGTCCATGGGGTCGCTAAGAGTCAGACATGACTGAGCAACTTCACTTTCACTTTCCACTTTCATGCATTGGAGAAGGAAATGGCAACCCACTCCAGTACTCTTGCCTGGAGAAGCCCATGGACAGAGAAGCCTGTAGGCTGCAGTCCATGGGGTCGCACAGAGTCGGACAGTACTGAAGCGACTTAGCAGGAGCAGGAGCAGGCCAGCTAACTCACTCCAGGTGTGCCCTTCCCTGGGACAGAAACCTTGCACAAAAAGGAGAAATGTCACCATTTGGTGACTGTCTACTGTCTTTTACCTTTGGGGATCAACACTTGGTTCATGATGCCCTAAACACCCATGGCATTACTTTCTCAAGTCAATAACCCTGCCAACATCCCAAAACACACAACTTTCTGTGGAAGACTCAAGGCATGGGGTATATTTCTTTTGGGTCTGTCTTGCCTTTATGGAACATATACCTTTTATGCTACGGTAGGGTCTTTTATCGGAGAAGGCAATGGCACCCCACTCCAGTACTCTTGCCTGGAAAATCCCATGGACGGAGGAGCCTGGTGGGCTGCAGTCCATGGGGTCGCTAGAGTTGGACACGACTAAGCGACTTCACTTTCACTTTTCACTTTCATGCATTGGAGAAGGAAATGGCAACCCACTCCAGTGTTCTTGCCTGGAGAATCCCAGGGACGGGGGAGCCTGGTGGGCTGCCGTCTATGGGGTCTCACAGAGTCAGACACGACTGAAGAGACTTAGCAGCAGCAGCAGCAGCAACAGGGTCTTTTATCTGCTTCAAAGGCCCTTTTATATCTGTTTTGCCATCTGAGATAACATCATGTCAGTATTTGCAAGTGAAAACAATAGATATGACTAGGGAACAACAGGGATGTCTGCAGAGGTGGAAACATTCTCCAGCATACTTTTCAATATAGTCCATTCCAGATCATGCCCTGTTTTGTAGGGGAAATTGAGGCACATAGACGTTTAGTGATTTTGCTGGAAATCATTGGCAGTGAAGACAACTGGAAGCCAGGTTTATAAATCTAGTGTTCATTCTCCCACTGTGCCTCTATTGTGTTATTTTTCTTGAGAATTAGAAACAAATACTTTCAGACAAATCAGAATCCAATTGCCATTCAAAGCTAAAGGTCTCTGAGGATTGATTTTATATTTTGTAATTGCAATGAGCTTTATAATAATGAAAGGAGTCTAGCAAGTTATCATGTTCATTCTAGACGAGTCCTGCCCAATAGAACTTATGGTTATTGAAACATTCTACACCTGTGCTGTTCAGGACGGTAGCTGCTTCTTTGTCTGCCTGATCACTTGACTGTGGCTCATGCAGCTGGGGAAATGAGTTTTTAACTGTGTTTATTTAAATTTAAATCCTCACATGTACTAATAGCTTTAGTATTGGACAACACAGTACTAGACTTTTCTTGCCATTTTCACTTAGACATCTTCAATTGAACAAGGTCAAATCAGAATTCTTGATTTTCCTTCTTCCCTAAACCTGTTTCCCCCCGAATAAAGCCATCTTCGACCTAGTTGCTTAAACCGAAACCTGTGTATCATCTCAGCCCCTTCCTCTCCCTCATCTCCTACACCCACTTTATCAGCAGGTCCTAGCTATTTTACTTCCAGAATCTGTAGTGAATCCATCTGGTTCTCCCATCTCTGCTCCTACCACCCTAGGCCAAGGTAACGTCATATCTCTTCTGCACAATTTAGTGACCTAAGAATTGGTTACTGCTGATCTATTTGTTCACTGTTGCCTTTTCTAGACTCCTCCATACAGCTTCCAAAGAGACATTGTTAAGCTTTTCATTGGGTTGCATCACTCCATGCTTGTATGAGAGAATTTGTGAAATTTATCACTGTTGGACCCTGGAGAAGGAAATGGCAGTCCACTCCAGCACTCTTGCCTGTAAAATCCCATGGACGAAGAAGCCTGATAGGCTACAGTCCATGGGGGTCGCAAAGAGTTGAACACAATTTAGCAACTTCACTTTCACTTTCATCACTGTTGGAACTTCTCTTATTTTCTTGTTTGTACATTTATTTTCTGTCTCCTATTGCAATGTAGGAAATCTGTCTTGAATGTTCATTGGAAGGACTGTTGTTGAAGCTGAAACTCCAATACTTTGGCCACCTGATGCAAAGAGCTGACTCATTTGAAAAGACCCTGATGCTGGGCAAGATTAAGGGTGGGAAGAGAGGGGGACAGCAGAGGATGAGATGGTTGGTTGGCATCACCAACTCAATGGACATGAGTTTGTGTAAACTCCAGGAGTTGGTGATGGACAGGGAGGCCTGGTGTGCTGCAGTCCATGCGGTTGCAAAGAGTTGGACACAACTGAGCGACTGAACTGACTGATTGCAATATAAGGACCCCTATGTCAGGAACCCTATTAACTCATTCACAGCTGTATCTCTAGCACCAACAACTGTGCTTGGCCCTTAATTTGCACTCAAGAATAATTAATTACTGTTTATCGTGGAAGGAGATGAGATAGCAAGAATCAAAAATGAAGATTTATAATTTGGTTGTTAATATCTAAGAGGATGCTGACATCCATATTCATGGGAGGTTGATGGTTTCTTTTACATTCTGGATGCAAGTAGGAAGGGTGGGTATTATAGCTAATTGTATTAATATTTATCTCTGAGTGGATAGGCTGGGCCGAAGTCCTGATGCAATCTCTGATGTGAGCCAGAAGTTCTTTTGTTCTCTAAAAGTCCATGTACCTCCCAGATCTTGAAGTTTTTGTCTTTCCTATTGTTATTGAAAGAGGAAAGTGTCCTTCCACAGGGACTTTTATATCCATCCAAAGAAAGTTTAGATGTTGATGTAAAGAAACATATTATGAAATTCTAGGGTGGCGGATGCATGTTGATATATGGCAAAACCAATGCAATATTGTAAAGTAAAACATAATATAATAATTTTTAAAAAATTAAAATACTTTTAACCTTAAAAAAATAAAATTCACAAATTATTATAATTCGAAAAAAAAATGGCACAGCTGTGTCTGAACAGCAAAAGGAGGTTTTTCAATATGAGGCTGTTGTTTTTAAAAAGAAATATTTGGAATATACTTATAGCCCATTACTTGAAACCAAGGAAACCTTTAATAAATAGGGTTTTGTATCCTGTTTTGCTTGGATATTGTCTTTTTTAAAGGAAAATGTCTTTTCTGGCATTTCTTTATGATGGCCAGCCAAAGCTTTTTAAAGGGCGTGCTGCTGCTGCTAAGTCACTTTAGTCGTGTCCTACTCCGTGTGATCCTATAGATGGCAGCCCACCAGGCTCACCCGTCCCTGGGATTCTCCAGGCAGGAACACTGGAATGGGTTGCCATTTCCTTCTCCAATGCATAAAAGTGAAAAGTGAAAGTGAAGTCGCTCAGTCGTGTCCGACCCTCAGTGACCCTATGGACTGCAGCCTTCCAGGCTCCTCCACCCATGGGATTTTCCAGGCAGAAGTACTGGATTGGGGTGCCATTGCCTTCTCCATTTAAAGGGCGTATTATTACTTAAATCCATGTGCAAAAGTAAAATGAAACTGATGAGCTTGGGAGTATAGTCAAGTCAGCCAAGATCTGAGTTTCTCCTGTTCCCTCTGGTACTAAACAGGCCTAGGAAATGACTATGCACGGGCTAAATTTAAAAGATGAAGCTAAAGCTTGCTTTATTCGAGTGTGTATTTGGAGACTTTTCTCCCTGTGCGCTTTTCTTACGCCCAAGTTTGTAGCCCTTATCCCCTGTCCTTCCAGTGCTGTGCCAGTGTTTTCGTGTGTGTGCCTTTATGGAGCATCTGCTGTATACCAAACACCTTGCAAGGTCCTAAAAAGACAAGGATGAGTTGGACACATTCTCATCCTCCAGAGATTCTGCAAACAAGGTAGCAAAGAGGCCAGTAAATGAAAAACTGAAACACAGGAGCCACTTGGATTAACAGAGACAAGGACAGGAGCAATGAGACTAGAAGGCAGAGGAACATCATGAGAGGCAAGCGTGGCACAGCCTTAACAATGCAGGCTCTGGATCAGAAAACAAACTTACGGTTACCAAAGGGAAAATGGTGGGGAGGGAAAAATTGAGATTGGAATTAACAGATACGTACCACGATATATAAAATAGATAAATAAGAACCTACTGTACAGCACAGAGAACTATATTCAGTACCTTGTAACAACCTACAATGGAAAAGTATTTTAAAATGTGTGTGTATATATATATATTTATATTCTTTATATATTTATACAAATGTATAAAGAATAATTTTGAATATACACCTGAATCATTTTGCTGCACACCTGAAACTAACACAACACTGTAAATCAAATATACTTCAAAAAAAAGAATATAGGCTCTGGAACCAAGCTGTCTGGGTTCACAGTCTGTCTCTGCCGTTTGTAAACTGTGTGACCTTAGGCTACTGACTTGACCTCTGTGCCTCAGTGTGCTTACCTGCTAAATGGGGTAATAAAATAACCCATTTCATGAGGTTACTCAGATGATTAAAGGAGCAGATAAAGCACTTGAAATAGTGCCTGGCATGTAGCTCCGTAAAGATCAGCGTTTATTATCATCTGTAGTAATGGTACATGATTATTGGTTGAATTGAGTGAATAATGCTTTACTGCTTTTACTGCAAAGAAGTTGTCCCTACACTGGCCAAGGGAGTTCACACAGGCTCCCCAGAAGTTTTGCTTTTTTTAACTTAGACTTGAAGGCAGGCAGATACTGCAGGGAAAGGACATTCTTGACAAAAAGAACACAGTCTTTGGCAAAGATGCAGAGAAGTGGGACGGGGGTACTATTTAGGGACCTATAAATAGGTTTGTGTGTGTAAAGGATAAGATGGCCACCAGAGGGACTTCCCTGGTAGTACAATGGCTAAGACTCTGTGTGTGTGGATCTGATTTTGCTCACTACTTACGATTTCTTTGTGTGTGGGGAAGGGGGCAGATTCAGTTCAGTTCAGTCGCTCAGTCGTGTCTGACTCTTTGCGACCCCATGGACTGCAGCACGCCAGGCCTCCCTGTCCATAACCAACTCCCAGAGTTTACCCGAACCCATGTCCATTGAGTCAGTGATGCCATCCAACCATCTCATCCTCTGTCATTCCCTTCTCCTCCCAACTACAAGCTTCCCCAGCAACAGGGTCTTTTCAAATGAGTCAGTTCTTTGCATCAGGTAGCCAAAGTATTGGAGTTTCAGCTTCAACATCAGTCCTTCCAGTGAACACTCAGAAGTGATCTCCTTTAGGATGGACTGGTTGGATCTCCTTTCAGTCCAAGGGACTCTCAAGAGTCTTCTCCAACACCACAGTTCAAAAGCATCAGTTCTTCAGTGCTCAGCTTTCTTTAAAGTCCAACTCTCACATCCACACATGACTACTGGAAAAACCATACCCTTGACTAGATAGACCTTTGTTGGCAAAGTAATGTCTCTGCTTTTTAATATGCTGTCTAGGTTGGTCATAGCTTTTCTTCCAAGGAGCCAGCATCTTTTAATTTCACAGCTGCAGTCACCATCTGCAGTGATTTTGGAGCCCAAAAATAAAGTCTCTCACTGTTTCTACTGTTTCCCCATCTATTTCCCATGAAGTGATGAGACCAGATGCCATGATCTTCGTTTTCTGAATGTTGAGCTGTAAGCCAACTTTTTCACTCTCCTCTTTCACTTTCATCAAGAGGCTCTTGAGTTCCTCTTCACTTTCTGTCATAAGGGTGGTGTCATCTGCATATCTGAGGTTATCGATATTTCTCCCGACAATCTTGATTCCAACTTGTGCTTCTTGCAGCCCAACGTTTCTCATGATGTACTCTACATATAAGTTAAATAAGCAGAGTGACAGTATACAGTCTTGACATACTCCTTTTCCTATTTGGAACCAGTCTGTTGTTCCATGTCCAGTTCTAACTGTTGCTTCCTGACCTGCATACAGGTTTCTCAAGAGGCAGGTGAGGTGGTCTGGTATTGCCATCTCCTTCAGAATTATCCATAGTTTATTGTGATCCACACAGTCAAAGGTTTTGGCATAGTCAATAAAGCAGAAATAGATGTTTTTCTGGAACTCTCTTGCTTTTTCGATGATCTAGCAGATGTTGGCAATTTGATCTTTAGTTCCTCTGCCTTTTCCAAAACCAGCTTGGACATCTGGAAGTTCATAGTTCACGTACTGTTGAAACCTGGCTTGGAGAATTTTGAGCATTACTTTACTAGCATATGAGGTGAGTGCAATTGTATGGCAGTTTGAGCATTCTTTGGCATTGCCTTTCTTTGGGATTGGAATGAAACCTTTCTCAGTCCTGTGGCCACTGCTGAGTTTTCCAAATTTGCTGGCATATTGAGTGCAGCACCTTCACAGCATCATCTTTTAGGATTTGAAAAAGCTCGACTGGAATTCCATCACCTCTACTTTCCTTATTCATAGTGATGCTTCCTAAGACCCACTTGACTTCACATTCCAGGATGTCTGGCTCTAGATGAGTGATCACACCATCGTGATTACCTGGGTCATGAAGATCTTTTCTGTACTTTCTGTTCAGATCTGTTCAGATCTTTGTTCAGATCTGTTCAGATCTTTTCTGAAGATCTCTTCTGTGTACTCTTGCCTCCTCTTCTTAATATCTTCTGCTTCTCTTAGGTCCATACCATTTCTGTCCTTCATTGTGCCCATCTTTGCATGAAATGTTCCCTTGGTATCCCTAATTTTCTTCAAGAGATCTCTGTCTTTCCCATTCTATTATTTTCCTCTCTTTCTTTGCACTGATCACTGAGGAAGGCTTTATCTCTCCTTGCTATTCTTTGGAACTCTGCATTCAAATGGGTATATCTTTCCTTTTCTCATTTGCCTTTCAATTCTCTTCTTTTCACAGCTATTTGTAAGGCCTCCTCAGACAACCATTTTGCTTTTTTGCATTTGTTTTTCTTGAGGATGGTCTTGATCCCTGTCTCCTGTACAGAGTCATGAACATCCGTCCATAGTTCATCAGGCAGTGTGTCTATCAGATCTAGTCCCTTAAATCTATTTCTCACCTCCACTGTATAATCATAAGGGATTTGATTTAGGTCATACCTGAGTGACCTAGTGGTTTTTCCCTACTTTCTTCAATTTAGGTCTGAATTTGGCAGTAAGGAGTTCATAATCTGAGCCGCAGTCAGATCCTGGTCTTGTTTTGGCTGACTGTATAGAGCTTCTCCATCTTTGGCTGCAAAGAATATAATCAGTCCGATTTCGGTGTTGACCATCTGATGATGTCCATGTGTAGAGTCTTCTCTTGTGTTGCTGGAAGAGGGTATTTGCTATAACCAGTGCTTTCTCTTGGCAAAACTCTATTAACCTTTGCCCTGCTTCATTCTGTACTCCAAGGCCAAATTTGCCTGTTACTCTAGGTGTTTCTTGACTTCCTACTTTTGCATTCCAGTTCCCTAACATGAAAAGGACATCTTTTTTGGGTGTTATAGAAGGTCTTGTAGGTCTTCATAGAACAGTTAAACTTCAGCTTCTTCAGCATTACTGGTCAGGACATAGACTTGGATTACTGTGATATTGAATGGTTTGCCTTGGAAATGAAGAGAGATCATCTGTCGTTTTTGAGACTGCATCCAAGTACCAAACCCTTTTGTTGACTATGATGGCTACTCCATTTCTTCTAAGGGATTCTTGCCTACAGTAGTAGATATAATGGTCATCTGAGTTAAATTCACCTGTTCCAGTCCATTTTAGTTCGCTGATTCCTAAAGTGTCAACATTCACTCTTGCCATCTCCTGTTTGACCACTTCCAATTTGCCTTAATTTATGGACCTAACATTCCAGGTTCCTATGCAGTATTGCTCTTTACAACATCAGACCTTGCTTCCATCACCAGTCACATACACAACTGGGTGTTGTTTTTGCTTTGGCTCCGTCTCTTCATTCTTTCTGGAGTTATTTCTCCACAGATCTCTGGTAGCATATTGGGCACCTACCAATCTGGGGAGTTCATCTTTCACTGTCCCATCTTTTTGCCTTTTCTTACTGTTCATGGGGTTCTCAAGGCAAGAATACTGAAGTGGTTTGCCATTCCCTTCTCCAGGGGACCACACAAAATGAGGTCCCCTGGAGAAGGGCACAGATTAATCAAGTGAAACAGTGTGTTTACCTGGTTACTTTCTACCTCCTACCCCTGTTAGGACAGACACAGAAAAGTCTGTCTTACAGACTCATGAAAGTGATAGACTGACTCTTCCCTCAGAAAAATCACAAAGATACAATTTTCCAGATACCCCACATTGCCCTCCCCCTGCACCCCCATCTTGATCATCCAAATAGATCCCTGGATGCAAGGCAATCTTTTCGACCCCAGGCTTGCCTGTGGTTTTTGTATTCCCACCCCAAATTATTTTAAATTTAATTTGCTAGCACATCCCATAGCTCCTCTGTCTGCCATCACTGCTATTATCTGACCATGTGTCATGGGAACAGCCTTGGATCACTTGATGGTTATAATTAAAACTGAAAGTAATTATTAATATCTTATTTTGAGCCGTTCAAATTTAACTTGAGAGTATAGTGGCTACAGGCATGGGCTCTGGAGGCCAGCTAAGTAGATTAGAATCCCAGCTCTTTTAGTATCTTATTAACCTCTCCTTGCCTCAGTTTCCTCATTACAAAAGACCATGATGCTGGGAAAGATTGAAGGCAAGAGAAGAAGGGGGCAACAGAGGATGAGATGATTGGATAGTGTCACTGACTCAGTGAACGAGTTTGAGCCAATTCCAGGAGATAGTGAAGGACAGGGAGGCCTGGCATGCTGTAGTCCGTGGGGTTGCAAAGAGTCAGATATGGCTTTGCAACTGAACAACATGAAGTTATTGTGAGGGTTCATTAAACTAACAAGGGAGCTTGCCAAGGACACACAATGAGTGCTGTATTGGGTTAGCCAATAAACTCGTTCAGCCTTTTCCATAGCATTGCATGGAAAACCCTAATGAATGTTTTGGGCAACCCAGTATCTGCTATTATTATGTTATTATTTATGCTAAATGACATTCTGGAATGGGGTAATTAATGATGGATTCCTAAGAGCAGGAGAATAGATGAACAAAATCTCTCTGTGCATTTCAGTCACTTTGGAGCCTTGCCAGTACCTACCTGAAGGCCAAGCATAGATTGCCTGGACCTGTGCTGTCTGCTATGGAAGCCACTAGCTGCTGTGACTGTTGACTGCTTGGACTGCTGCCAGCCTGAGCTGAAATGCACTGGGTCTTGAAGATTTAGGATGACACACACACAAAATGCAAATCATCTCAATCGTTTTTTATATTTATATTATTCAACATTTTATATATGTTGAAATGATAATCTGAATAAATTCAGTTAAATAAATATTAAAATTGTCCTTATTTTTGCTTTTTTAATGTGGCTACTAGAAAGAATTTGAGCTTCCTAGGTGACGCTAGTGGTAAAGAACCTGCTGCCAATGCAGGAGATATAAGAGATGCGGGTTTGATCCCCAGGTTGGGAAGATCCCCTGGAGGAGGAAATGGCAACCCACTCCAGGATTCTTGCCTGGAGAATTCCATGAACAGAGGAGCCTGGTGGGTTACAGTCCGTGGAGTCACAACGACTCAAGCGACATAGCACACACTAGAAAATTTAGAGTTATCAGTGGCTTGTGTTATAGTACGATTGAACAGCAGGGCTTTAGACTCACCATTATCAGTAAGAGAAAAGGTTGTGATTATCTGAGAACAGGTGACCTCTGTTGGAAAGCATTGTGTACCCTCCCATTGGCCTTCAGGTTATGCTGGACCATCTGTTTTTTCATTGGTTCCATAAAGGAAGTCAGGGCATGGTCCTAGGAGAAGGGAGTGGAAGGGCCAAGGCAAGAGCAAGAGCTTCTGCTGAGTTGGAGGGGTTTGGATGAAAACACTACCATTTATAGTTATACTGGCTTCAGACTTTCCAAACTCCCTGAAGGAGATGAGGGAATGCGCTCTGTTGAGGAAGTTGAAATATGTAGGCGAAAAACTCTCCCTGTTCCATCAGGAGCCAGAAAAAGCTTTGTTAATCTTTAAAAGAATAAATACTCACCAGGATGGCAGTCGCTGGGATCGAAGGCACACCCTTTCCAAATGTGATTTTCTTACGGGATGCTCGTTTCATTCTATTTCAGATTCATTCCATCACCTAAAACCTGGTGACGGTGGGCCACGCAGAGTCTTACTGGTAAGTGCTCTTTCATTTTTAAAACAAAGTGACCATTTGACATTATTTTTGAAATGATATTCACACTTCTAAGTTAAATACATCCTTACTGTTACTATGATTAGATGTCTATTTATTCATGTGTTTTTTTCCCCCCTCTAAAATGATTCACAATGTTTCCGGGCCCTAAAAAAAAAAAAAAAAAAAAAAACAGATCAATCCATGTTCTTTTGCTAAGAACATGGTCAGGGAAAAGATCTATGATTACATGCCAAATACTATTAAAATAAAAACTTTTTTTGTAATGAAACTATTTCCAGGCCCCTGTTGATGGTCTGCTTGTTTCGAACAGTATCCAAAACAACAAAGTCTTACTTCAGCCAAGGAATTCAGACAGTCCCTTGCAGTGTGTTATAATGAAAATTGGCTCATAGCTATAACTTACTAGCTTTCTTATTGCTATATATTTTCCTCGCCTCTCTCCTTAAACTTAAGTGTGATTGTCATGAGATAACAGTTCTCTAGTGGTAGAAAACTTCCTTTAGACCTAGGAAAGTAATGTACTTAAGTGAAAAAAGCTTCTGAGGCTTCATGTGGCACCTCTCCCTGATATGTGGTGTTACTGTTATTTGCGGTGTATTTCAGTTAGCTTTTGCTGCATAACAAACCCCCCCCCCCCCCGCCAAATTTACTGCCAGAAATATAAGCCAAAATTTACTGACTCAAAATAGCAATCTTTTTTTTTCTTGTACCATAATTCTGTTGGCAATTTGAGGTGGGCCTAGGTGTGCGATTCTTTTGATTTCAGCTGGGACCATTCATGTGTCTTTGGTTAACTGCAGGTCCAGGTCAGCTAGGCTGGGGGTCACCTGGCTATCTGCTGGAGTGATGACAATGACTAGGACCTGTGTCTCAGTGTTCTGAAGGCTACCCTGAGCTTGTGCGCCTGGCCTTTGGGCAGAGTACCAGGAGAGACAACAGAAGTGTCGAGGCCGAGGCTCAGAACTGCCATCACATCGCCTCTACCACATTCTGTTGGCTAAAACAAGCTCTGGGGCGATCTGAGATTCAAAAGGTACAGGACTAGATTCTACCTCTTGGTGAGAAGAGCTGCAGAAGTACACTGCCGGGAGGACAGAGAGGGGAAGATTTGTGGCCATTTTTATAGTTCACCCTACAGTATTTATGGAATAAATACATATATCTGTGATGGAATGAAAATCACCTGGAGGGTGAGAGAGCTCAGGACATGCTCCCATCTCATAGCCCATCCCCTCGCCCTGGCTTTGTGATTTGCCACCTGGCATCTGGGTCAGTTCAGCAGGATCCTGGGTGGTCTTGTGATACCAGGTTTCCACTCCCATCCTTGCATCACAATGTAGAACCGCCACACTAGTCATCCTCCAGTTCAACTTTCAGGATGTTACTCTTTTGCTCAGAAGCTGTCACGGCCTCCATGTCATCCACCACACCAGTCTAAACTTCTCTCTAGTTTCCCTGCTTCCATTATCTGGCCCTGTCCTTTCCCACTATTCCTTTTTTTTTCTCACCAAACTAGCCTGTCTGCCATTTCTCCAACAGCAACCAGTTGAAATAATGTTTCACTTGAGGATTGTCCAAAAGATAAAAAAAAGAATGATGTATGTGCAAGTGCTTTATCAATCATAAAATGTAATTTAAATACATTAACTGACTATAAAACTGTGACTCACCAGTGTTTTTGAAAGGGGCAGTTCCTTCCTGGGGGTAATCATGGTAGTGATTGAGGAGTAGACAATGAATATCCAATGGTAGAAAGATTAATAATTACAGTAGCAATAGTCAAAATTAGCATCTACTGTTTATTGAATGCAGACTGTGTGCTAGGCACTTTGCTAACTGCTTTACATAGAATTATTTGAAATTTACAAGAAGATCATCTCACTCAGCTGCATCTGTATCATAATTGCAACCTGTTCCACTATTAGTGATTTAGTCCTTTGATTTCTTCTTCTTCATTCCTGAGAGAAATAGGTGTTAAAGCTGCTATCAGCCACTGACAACTTATCATTGTCAAGTACAAGGTGCTATAGAAGTGTCAGCTGCTTTGATTGGTGGGAGAAGTTGGGGAAGGGAGAGCAACCAGCAGTATTAATAAAAGAGAAGGTGTGGGATGTGTAGGAATGGGTAAGAGGGTACCCAGTTGCCCAAGGAAGGATGAAGTGAGGATGGGGAGAAGTTTGCAGGAGGGCGGGAGAGTCGGGGGTTGTCTGAGACGTTTGCTGACCTGACAGTTTGGCCCAGGGCTATTCTGGGTCCAAGGCCACCACCTTCTCACCCTGCTCCCTTGGAACTTCCCCACTCCAGCTATCAGAACAGGCAGCATTTGTAAAATTGTCCTCCATTCACCATCCGACTGGTTACACATTATTTTAATTGCTATTGATCTCGTATATGTGCCTGTCTTCTTTCAAAGATTTTTGAGGTGACATCTAAATACATATGTAATAAGATCCAGACAGAGAAGGAAGGGAGGAAACTTGTGGGGAAGGAAAAGTAAGGTGTAGTCAGAGATAAGGTTAGGTACCCAGTTGTTAAGTGAGAAGCCTGTACACGCACTAGCAGGCCCCGGGGTCTTGCCTCTGAGCTTCTGATAAGTCAGTACTAGGAAAGCATACTCAGTTAAGAGTTCTTGGTGGCTTGAGGATAAAAGCATGCTAGTTACTCAGAAGAAGCAAGGTTAATTGTGATTCTTTTGAAACTTGGAGGAATTTTCCCCCAGTGTTTATGAAGTGGATGCCACCAAAGGTAGCAAACAGCATCCCTATAGGAATGACTAATAAGGACCACCGTCGGTGTAGACCTGCAGTGTTGACATCCAGGTGCAGCCCAAGAAGTTTGCTTTGGGTCTGGGTGTGCATTTCTCTGCTGGCCTTGCTTCATCCAAGTATAAAAGGTAGTATTTTCCACTGGAAAACAAGTGCATACATTCATCCCCACTCCTTCCCCTGTGATGCACGTCTGAGACTGTCACGCTTCTTGATGCTGAGCCTGGACAGTTGGCGGCAGACCAGACTTGGCACATGCATTGCAATGTCCTTACCATCCCAGTTCTGAAAGAATAATAAACAGCTTCCTGGGAAGCACTCAGTGAATGTTATTTCTCCCAACTCCAAATCATGCTATGCCCTGACTCAGTCTGCAGAGTGGCTTTTTGATACACAGAATTTGTATGGACCCTGTCCACTGTGACTTCTGCAGCCCACTGTCCTTGCTCCATGTGTCTCTCTCCTTCCATTTTGAGCCCCGTGGCTCTATGTCATCTTAGATACCAGGGTGTTCTGTACCTTTGGGGGGAACCAGGGCAGTTTGAGAAGCTTATTGGAATACAGTTAGTGGACTCCAAGGATGTGTTGGATGGCAGCAAACTACAAACTGAGCTATATATTGTCCACTTCTATTTTTCCTCTTCCCAAATGTAACTTTAATAAATTTTTCCAAGAGTAATGGGTCTGATTGGTTGGCAGCACTGGTAAGATGAACCAGCAGGAACAGAGGATGATGTGAGGGTAATGTGTATAAGATGAAAAAAAATTTGTCAGAGAGGAGGTCAAAATTCCATGAAGACTGCCCACAGATGGAAATTTGCTTTTGGGCTTTGTTTTTCTTTAGATTAGTTTTCTTAGAGTTATTTTGGTTGCAAGGAACAGAAATCCAATGTAAACTGGTGTCGTCGACTTGATGACTAAAATGTCCATGCTAGCATGGACTTCGGGCATGAGTGTATGCATGGGTTCAAAAACAATTATCAGGCTGTTATCCTTCACTCTCTTCATCTCTTGGCTCTGCTTAACTCAGTGAGCTTCATTCTCAGGCAAGAGCCCCCTCAGTACGTTGCAGAGGTAGACACTAGCATTGCATTTCTATCATCTTCACAGCTGTGGATCTCGGCAAATAGAGTGCCTCTTTTGCCTTTGTTCTATTACTGTTACCAAAGCAGTTTGGCCCTATTTGGATTCCTTGCCTCAATCCCAGGAGTAGGCAGTAGACAGTAAGCAGCGTCTGTTTGGCCAGGGCTTGTTCCTGTGTTCCCCAAGAAAGGATGAATCCCACCAGAATCACATAAAGTAGGGTCCTTAGGAAAAAATGAGGAATGAGGATTTTTTTTGTTTCTAGAATGAAAGAGCATGCCAAGCAAATAAAATTTTTAGGTACCAGAGTGTACTGATTTAGAAATTCTTAATGTGAGATCCATTAAACTTGAAAGTTTAAAAATTAGATTTGGCTTCAGTTACGTTGGCTACCTATTCCAAGTTTGGTATCATGATGGAGACTAGCAACAGTGAGCATACGGAGAGGAGGAGAGTGGATGACCCCACTGTGGGGTCAGGTAGGCAGCTTTTGGCCTGCGGACCTCATGTTGCATCCCCCAGATCTAGATTATTAACCTGAAGACAATGGGCTTCAGTGGATCTGTAATCCATTGAATGATTCAATCAATGCTATGCTAAGTCACTTCAGTTGTGTCCGACTCTGTGTGACTCCATAGACGGCAGCCCACCAGGCTTCCCCATCCCTGGGATTCTCCAGGCAAGAACACTGGAGTGGGTTGCCATTTCCTTTTCCAATGCATGAAAGTGAAAAGTGAAAGTGAAGTCGCTCAGTCATGTCCGACTCTTAGCAACCCCATGGACTGCAGCCTACCAGGCTCCTCTGTCCATGGGATTCTCCAGGCAAGAGTACTGGAGTGGGGTGCCATTGCCTTCTCTGGAATCAATCAATGGGCCTCTGTAATTATTTGCAAAGTGGTGTGTGGTATTAAAAAAAAAAAAAAAACTGGAGAAAAGGATCATGCTTCCTTCATTTTTTTTATGGGACTCCCCAGCTCCCTACTGCTTAAGGGCCAGTACTTCAGACTTACTTGAATTTAGATTTGGCTAGCTTAATCCTATGTGTTCATTTCTTTTCTTGGCTAAACTAGTTGAGTTTAGCATCCATGATAAACACAGCTCCTTATGGAGCAGACACGGTGATGTCAGTGGCTGAATATGTTGCATCGAATTGCACATTGAGGTTTTTAGGAATGTATGTAAACTTATCACAGTCGTAGTTGCCACTTACCTAATACTTACTCTGGTGCTCACCCCATGCTAAGTGCTTTATGTGCATTTTCTGAACTATGCATTTATGCATGTGACTGTAATTCTGTAAACCTCGGGTGTGTTATGGTACCACCTGCTGAAACCAGCTCCTTGTGGCTGTCTCTGGATTTTTCCCTCTTCTCCATGTCTTGTGGGGGTCCACCTCTTTCCATGCTGCACCCACAGATGATGATAGAATCCTAGAATCCCAGAATTGGAGGAGATTGCTGAGATCATGCAATTCAGTGATTTTCAAACTCAGCTTTCTATTTTTCTAGCTCAGGGACTCCTGAGAGTAAAGGATGGGAAGGTCCCGTGACCCTGTCGTGTTTCAGTCACCACTGGCTGCTGAGAACCATTCGTCTAGGAGCACAGAGTCCAGGGTTCCATGTGACACTTAAGGTTAAGTCCAAGCTACTACTCTGCTCACCTACCTGTGTGACTCTGGGAAAGTTGCCTCATCTCTCTGAGCCACAGTTTCCTTTTCTGTCAAAGGGGGTGATAATGCCTGCCCCACAGCGCTGTTGGGGGCCTGGATGAGATCACATCTATAAAATCCTCGTCCCAGTGCTTGGCACACAGGTAGCGAGGCAGAGGTTAGCTGTGACCAAGATATAGCACAACACAGCCTGTGAAACATAATTAAGACATGGCTTTATTCTTGTCTCTTACTGTGCCTTTAAAGTTGATTCACTAGGATGTGTTTCTGTTTCCTAATGAGAACTTGATCAGGCCTGTGATGTTTCTGGTTACTCTTAGGTAACAAAGAGTCCTACATTCAGTCCTTAATTCGTGTCTGACTCTTTGCAACCCCATGGACTGCAGCACACCAGGCTTCCCTGTCCATCACCAACTCCTGGAGCTTGCTCAGACTCAAATCTATTGAGTCAGTGATGCCATCCAACCATCTCATTCTCTGTCACCCTCTTCTCCTCTTGCCCTCAATCTTTCCCAACATCAGGGTCTTTTCCAGTGAGTCAGTTCTTTGCATCAGGTGGCCAAAGTATTGGGACTTCAGCTTCAGCATCAGTCCTTCCATTGAAAGTCCTGTGGTTTCTTTAACTGACACACAGACACTCACGTACACACCCATAAGTACCCATCCTTTATGGAAATTGGAAATGCTAACTTTAGTCTATGTATGGTCACTTTTCACTCCAAGAGAAGACTTCCTCAATCTTACCTGTCACTCAGGCCTACCCAGGTGAGGCAGAGAGAGGGGACAATTCTTACCTGACCACTGTTGTCAGGCCTGGTGCTGGGTTCTCTGAGCCTGGCTGGTGGGTGGATGGGCTCTCTCACTCTTCTGGCTGCTTCTGAGGCAGCCCCGGGGGCTCCCCACAGGACTCCCCTGCCAGCGCACTCCATCTGGATCTCCCAGGATTCAGACAGTGCCTCTCCTGCTGTCTGCTACTGTCCTCAGCACCTTCTGCTTTCCATTCAGACTCTGTCTTTGGGCTTCACTCACCCTCAGTGTGAAGCCCTGGTGGGTGGAATCTGTCTCAAGGAGACCAAGGCTGACATTCCTGGTGCCCTTTAACCTCCCATCAGGTGAGGAAGCGAGCAGTCACTTTCTTCTTCTCTGTCACCTTGTGTCTCTTCAGCCCCCTCCCACACTGTGGTTCCTTGGATGGGTGTCACGTACCAGTCCCCAAACTCAAGGAGACACGTTATCAAGCCCTCCACATGTTGCCTATGAAGCCCTTGTGTACGCCTACCACCCCACCCACATCAGAGAGAGTGTAAATCAGAGCTTCAGCAAGGAATCGGCCCCACAAAATCCTCCCATCATTTTTCACTGTCCTGAACCTGTTTATATCCTCCTTGTGAACCTTTGAGCCAGCTAGGTCAACTTCTTAGAAATTTCCATGTAATGGTCTGGCTCCTGGCTTTGGAATTTCCCATCTGTTGAATTGTGTTGCCTCAATGGAAACTTCCACTTGAGCATCTTATTATATTAACTGTTGGCCCAGTTCAGGCAACTCTTCTGCAACAGCCCTAAAAGCTGTCATTCAACCTGTGCTTGAAAGCTGTCCAGGCATGGGAACCTCCCTCTTCCCTCCCTCACAAGCATCCCATTCTGACTTTCAGATGCTTGGAGTTGTTGGAAAGATGCTGCTCCCATGAAGCTGAGCCTGGGTCCCCATAACATTCCCTTTAATGGGAGCAAAACTGTGTGCATGAGGCTCATCTGAGAAAACCTGCCTGGGCTCAGGGATTCGAGGGACAGCCAGGTTTGCACCCGCACTCCATTCTCTAAGACCACTGGGAAGCTGCTGACCTCATCTCTGGGTCTTTTTCCCGTACAGTCACACCAAGGTGCACTTGACTTAACCCCACCACAAAGCGAGTATTGGGAAACTCTGCTCAAGCATCATTTCTCTTGCTCATGACCCTCATATCCTTTCTGTTGATCTGAGAGCTGATCTCTTGGGCTTCATGGGGGCATCTTGATCGGGGCCCATCCACAGTTTATGAACTCTCTACATACAACAAGCCTTGCAGAATGTGCCCTACTTCCCTCCGAAACACCCCCTCCCCACTTTTTTTTTTTTTTTTTTTTGCAGTTTTTCTCTTATGTTTAAGTGTCCTTTGGACTCAGCTGGTGGTCTGCCTTGTCCAGCCACAGCATTGTGGACGAGCCTCTCTTCCAGGTACCCTTCTGCATCATGAGCAACTTGGGCCACTGTGATGGTGGATCCCACAGCAGGCAGGTCACTCTGTGTTTAGATTCCCACCCCGTGGTGAGGGCAGCATCTCAGATGAGCAAGTGACAGGTGCTAGCAAAATGCTTCGATCAGCTAAATTTAGGAAAGGAAGTCACTTTGGGGATGTCAGCCTAAGAAAATATTAAATGCATTTTGGATTCTTCCACGATGGACTGGTTTTCCTGGCCGGTCTCAATCTTACATATCCAGATGTGAACGTCCTCATGTTACTTTTCATGGCTGTCTACAAAGCTAGTGAGCTGTAGCTCCCCTCCCCTCCTCCTCCACTGCCCTTGGGTCCCTTCTCCTGCCCCAGATAACATTGGAGACAGAGACTCAGGGCACAGCTGATCTAGCCTAGCACTGCTCACCCAATCTTCTCCTGGCCTGAAAGAATATATATATTGGGCCACCAAAAAAATCTAGATATATAAAATAGCTAGCTAACAGGCTGTCACCTAAAGCAAGCTTTCTATTTATATATTTTACAGTAGGAAGTAACATAGTATAAGCAGATAGAGTAGATTTCAGACCATTCCTCAGCCACTTGACATGCTTTGAGCACAGTGGTTTAGCATCTTTGAGCCTGTTTCCTTATCTTTTAAGTGAGGATAATTACAGGTGCCTTACAAGAGAGCTGTATTAAAGAAACCAATGCATGAAATGAGTTCAGCACAATGGCTTGCCACATGGTATATATTCAGTAAATGCAATATTACCATTGTTTGCATTTGACTATTGTGATGATTTCTAAAAAAATTTAAAACCTTGAAACACGTATCAGTTCTCCAGCAATACTTGGGCAAGTCACTCTTTAAGTCTTAAATTTGACATTAATAAATGGAGGATAATCCTCCACAGGAATATTGAGAGGATTAAGTGAAGTAATCTATAGGAGATGCCGAGCACAGCCCTGGCACATAGTAAGCATCCAAAAAATGGTGGCCGTCATTTCCCCATCCCTGCGTTATCTCCATTTTACAGATAAGAATTTGCAGAACTCTTTTTTCCTTGTGGTAAATGGCTTCACGAAGACACTTTTATATATAAGAAATTGTTCTCACTGTTTTGTTCAAAAAAGAACAGGAACATTTAGTCTCTGGCTTCCTTATAAATACCAAAGTGTAGCATATATGAAAGCAAGCTACATAACTAAACCAAACAGCTTTCCAATTTTTTAGGCTTCACCTCCTTTCCTTGTTGAGTCTTGGGTAAGTGATTTTGTCACTAGATTAGGAGAAGTTTACATATTATTTTTACAAGTCCTGTGGAAATATGCAAACATAGCTATATTTAACTAGACGCTGTAAATTCAGATCAGTTTATTTTGTGCTCTTTCAATAAAGACATATAGTAGGCACCTTCATGGCACCCAAAGAGGACTTGGAAGGAGACATGGAGAGGACGACAAGGCCTGAGCTATATAACAAGATGACCCAAACTGGGGGTCAGGGTTCTGTCAGGAAGATGGAGAGCTGGCCTCAGTGGAACAGGGATCCCTGATGGAGAGCTTTGCTCCTGATGCAGGGCAATGCCTGCGCTCCACGGAGCAGCTAGTCCCTAGGGCCCTCCTGGAGCAGTGGGCAGTCCTGAGCCGGCAGCACTCCCGTCTCCTTGCTTTTTACTGACCAGTGCACTTGCTGCACCAAATAGCAGGTTTGCAAGGAATAATGATGACATCACTATTTGTTGGGCTGGTTTTGAAGTTTGTGTCACTCATGCTTGGATACCTTCGATGAAGGAATCATCCAGGTGAACAGGACACCTGCTCATAGGTCGGGTCTGAGTTACTCGCCCTTGCAGACAGTTCAGCGATCAGTGATCTTCCTGTCTGATCTTCACTGATCAGACAGTTCAATACCATGGTCTTCCCTGATGTGGAAACTTGAAATGTGGCCGGGAAGCTCGAGAGAAAGGGGAGGAATGGGTAGGGGACCCAGCAGCAGGGCCACTTGGGTGGGTGGGTCAACAAGTGTTTATGGAGCATCTCAGGCAGGATAAACAGAGAGCAGAACCGAACCTCTTGCCTTCCTTGCCCAGCTCCGTGACCCACTCCCTGAGGCAGGGGCTGAGCCACGTTGCCTTAGAGAAATCTCCTATTGCCATTCTGTGGACAAGGCTCCTGGGAACCCCCTGTTCGCATATCCTCAACTTGCAGGGCCCATGATGGTTCTTCTGGAATTATGAAGCTTAAGCCTAAGGATTTCTCACTGCAAGGACCCCCTTCTGATGTCCTATAGTGCATGTGCTGTTCCTAATTTCACATTCTTTTCTTAAAGAGGTCCCCAAATTGTATAAGACTCAGGATTCACTAACAACTGGATCTGTCCCCAGACCTGGGAGAACTAGCACACCCTCGGGGTCTTTCCCTGCGCCCATTTTCGCCTTCATCATGATGCTGAAACTCCAGTTTGCTTCTCCCTCAGGAACAGGCATCCCAGGTGGTCCTAGTGGTAGAGAACCTGCATGTCAATGCAGGGGATGCTAGAGATGTAGGTTCGATCCCTGGGTCCGGAAGATCCCCTGGAGAAGGAAATTGCAACTCCCTCCAATATTCTTGCCTGGAGAATCCCATGGACAGCAGAGCCTCTGGGCTACCGTCCACAGAGTCACAAAGAGGCAGACACAACTTAAGCAACTTAGCAAGCAAGCAGGAGCAGGCTCTGCCCCTGTGTGTCCTCTGCTGTGGCTAGACCCAGCCAGACCTGAGTTCCCACTGGGAGCTCCTAACCCCTTGACTGAGGAGGAGGAAGTCCCAGCCACTGATTACCGTCTGGGCTTCTTCCTGGCTAGCAGACACCCTCCCCTGGGTGGAAAGGTCCCACCATCCCTGCAGGAAGGCAGGCCCTCCTGTGGCTTTGTGATTGCTGGGAAGGCCCTGAAAGGAGCCAGGCAAGAGGGAGCCAGCCCTGCATGAAGCATCAGCTGGCTGAATTAGGCCTGGTGGAAGATTCTCCTTTAAAAAGAAAAAGAGAGAATATCCTTGAAACTGTTTCAGCTTTGGCAAAACCATAACTCTGATCTCAAGTTTTGGGAGAGTGGGCCAGCTAACCTACAGGACTGTGCTAACCACGTGTGCTAGCTCACTCTCAGCAGTGATCACGCATGTCCCATTCCTCTTAGTCTGCACAAGGGCTGGAGTGCTTTGCTAATCAGTCAGGACTAAATGTACTGGGAAGAAGAGAGAGGAGAGGAAAGGCCCTTTTTGTATGTGAATATCTTTCTACCACTATGCAAAAGGATATCCAAATTTGAAAATAATTTTCTCTTTCAGTCAAATAGTGGCCAACTTCGCCCCCTAGTGGATAAATAGATAACTGTATAAAATGAGCCATCATGCACATTGTTAAGGCTGATGATCTGGAAAGAAATTGTCAGCCTGTGATAAGTTGGGATACTGAAAGGGGCTGGGTCTCTGAGGTTTGGGGAATGGGTTTTTTGTCTTGAAACAGTTATTCTAAGCTTCGGTTAGATTTTTTTTTAAATATCTCTAGAAAGTCAAATAGTTAAATTGCCACTAGGTTTAAGGGTTACACCTATTAAACTGCAGTGGACTTTTTTGCCAAAACTCTGCCACCGGTGCTGGTTATGGCAAATCCTTACCAGTCTGTGGGCTTCTTTTACTCCTTGAGATTGTGACAGAGATCTAACACCAAGCAGAAAATATGAATTTCAACCACTTACTGGATAGCTATTAGTGATCTTGACTTGCAAACTCCAGCTCACTGCTGCCCACACTGATATCTTTTGCTTCAGTCATGCTGGTTTAATTGTTTGCTTCAGTTCATTTATACTTCTTATAGTTGCCAGAAAGTCACAGTTGGGCTAACTTGTGATAGTTATTTCACTATTTCCTGCACCTTTTTATGTATTCTTAGAGGTAAAATGCAGAACAGACTTAGAAGGATAATGGCTGAAATACAAAAACCTTCCCATATGTGTCATTTTATGTTGAAATATGATTTTATCCTGTCACCTTTATCAGGCCTCTGTAGATTACTCAGCTGCTTTTAATTACCAGAACTGACCTGATTATTTAGCTTCTATTGTAGCTTCGGTAATAAGAGCCTTCATAATTGAAATCTCATCTGCTGTCCTTTGTCCACCGAGTGGTAGCTTGTGTCCCTGGTGAGTGTTTATCATCTCCATTGTCCTGGATCTGCGTCCCCCAAGTGGAGGATACAACCATAGTGCTTATATTAATAATGCTTTTAATAGTTGTCTTTTTTTCTTTCCCTTTCTCTGCTCTAAGAAACTCTTAGATGCACTTAAGATTTGAAGGCCTGGCATTGTAAGAAACTGTTTATTACTCATACATCAAATTAATTGCCGACTTGGGGCTGTTTTTCCTCAAAAGGAAGATGTGGAAGGAAAAGAATGTGTGTATATGTTGTAGGTTATTATAATTTTCTCAATATTTGATAGAGTTTTCTAATGATTATTGATCACATTTATATAAATATTGTCTAATTTTTTACCTCATGTAAGTTTTATGTAAGAAAAAAAAATTTTTTTGGTGGTATCATCTGTTTTTTCTCCAGGTAAATGGAAATCAATCGTCCTAAGCACCAAATAGGAATTGTTTAGTGGTTGAGGTGGGGATTATATTTTCCCAGGTGGCACAGTGATAAAGCATCTCCCTCCCAATACAAGAGATGCAAGAAATGTGGATTGGATCCCTGGGTCAGGAAGATCCCCTGGCATAAGGAATGGCAACCCACTCCAGTATTCTTGCCTAGAAAATTCCATGGACAGGGGAGCCTAATGGGCTACAGTCCATGGGGGACTGTAGAGTTGGACATGATAGAGCATGCATTCACACACACACACACATATTTGCCCCAGAATTAATTGCTGGAAGATTCCTCTAGTTTCTTGCTGTTTGACTCACTGTGACAAAGCCCAGAGGAGGGAATGGGCCTGGGAGCTGGACTTCTTCCTGACCTAGTCTCACCCATAGCACAAGCTGGATGGTTTTCCTTCCTTGCCCATGGTTTCAGCCACCACCCCAGTTATTTGAGGGGAGATCTCACACACACACACACACACACACACCCCTACATACCTTTCTTTATTCCTGGCCATCACGCACACACATACACACCCCTGCCTTTCTTTATTCCTGGCCAACTCACACACACAGACACATACACACACATCTACCTTTCTTTATTCCTGGCCATCAGACACACACCCACACCCCCCACACACACACACACACCCTACCTACCTTTCTTTATTCCTGACCAACACACACACACACACACACACACTTTATTCCTGGCCATCACACACACACCCACACCCCCCTCCCCCCCTACACACACACCTACCTACCTTTATTTATTCCTCACCATTACATACACACACACACCCACCCCTAACTTTCTTTATTCCTGGCCATCACACACACACACACACACACACACAACCCTACCTTTTTTTTATTCCTGGCCATCTGTCCTGTTTGCACTGTTGAAACTGGCCATTAATCTAACATTGAGACAGCCTGATTCATTAATGATTCGTTGATATTCAGATAATTGCAAGGCTGAGCAACATCAGAGTGGTTTGTAAGCTCCCTCTAATTTCAGGGCATTTTCAAGCTGTCATTATTACTCACAAATGGCAGCCCTCTCAAGTTTAGACTCTGCTGACCAGGAAGGAGAAGGTCAGACTTTAGAACTGTGTATGTGAACTTGGTCCATCTGGGGTTGTGTTTTTAGTAAAGAGCAGGTTTTGCAGACGTTTAGAGGCTCAGAGTGATAGTGCTGTGGGTGTAAGTGCAGAGGCGCCCCTTCTCCTTTGTGTCCCAACTGCAGGCTCACCAATCTGTGTCTGTTCTGGGCTCTTGCCTGTTCCACCACGAGTGCCGCCTCCCATCACTTGATGCTGGGGTACTCCACAGCCCTGTATAATGTGTTACCGTATTTGTTTTTTCCCCGCAAGAGCTTGATGTCAGCTTGTAGAAGAATATTGGCACAGAGCAGATACTCTGAAGATTTCTTGAGTGAATGAAGGAACACACAAACTAAGCAGGGAACAGGTGAACAAACAGACACATTCATTCTGGATCCGTCCTGAGAGGAACAGCACTCTTTATAACCATAATTTAAGATGAAGTCTATTGAAACAGCAGTGCAATGTTAGTTTTTGTCTCCCTAAACTAAAATATATCTTATAGTATGCCAGTGTGCCAGGCCAGTTATCAGCTGTGGGACTACAGATTGACAGGAGTGTCTTGGAAAAAGTTGCTCAGATCAGATCAGTCACTCAGTCGTGTCCGACTCTTTGCGACCCCATGAACCGCAGCACGCCAGGCCTCCCTGTCCATCACCAGCTCCCGGAGGTCACTCAGACTTGCATCCATCGAGTCAGTGATGCCATCCAGCCATCTCATCCTCTGTCATCCCCTTCTCCTCCTGCCCTCAACCCCTCCCAGCATCAGAGTCTTCTCCAATGAGTCAACTCTTCTCATGAGGTGGCCAAAATACTGGAGTTTCAGCTTTAGCATCATTCCTTCCAAAGAAATTCCAGGATTGATCTCCTTCAGAATGGACTGGTTGGATCTTCTTGCAGTCCAAGGGACTCTCAAGAGTCTTCTCCAACACCACAGTTCAAAAGCATCAATTCTTCGGCGCTCAGCCTTCTTCACAGTCCAGCTCTCACATCCATACATGACCACAGGAAAGACCATAGCCTTGACTAGGCGAACCTTTGTTGGTAAAGTAATGTCTCTGCTTTTGAATATGCTATCTAGGTTGGTCATAACTTTCCTTCCAAGGAGCAAGCGTCTTTTAATTTCATGGCTGCAGTCACCATCTGCAGTGATTTTGGAGCCCAGAAAAACAAAGTCTGACACTGTTTCCACTGTTTCCCCATCTATTTCCCATGCAGTGATGGGACCAGATGCCATGATCTTCGTTTTCTGAATGTTGAGCTTTAAGCCAACCTTTTCACTCTCCACTTTCACTTTCATCAGGAGGCTTTTTAGCCCCTCTTCACTTTCTGCCATAAGAGTGGTGTCATCTGCATATCTGAGGTTATTGATATTTCTCCCGGCAATCTTGATTCCAACTTGTGTTTCTTCCAGTCCAGCATTTCTCATGATGTACTCTGCATATAAGTTAAATAAACATGGTGACAATATGCAGCCTTGATGTACTCCTTTTCCTATTTGGAACCAGTCTGTTGTTCCATGACCAGTTCTAACTGTTGCTTCCTGACCTGCATACAGATTTCTTAAGAGGCAGATCAGGTGGTCTGGTATTCCCATCTCTTTCAGAATTTTCTATAGTTTATTGTGATCCACGCAGTCAAAGGCTTTGGCATAGTCAATAAAGCAGAAATAGATGTTTTTCTGGAACTCTCTTGCTTTTTCCATGATCCAGCGGATGTTGGCAATTTGATCTCTGGTTCCTCTGCCTTTTCTAAAACCAGCTTGAACATCAGGAAGTTCACGGTTCACATATTGCTGAAGCTTGGCTTGGAGAATTTTGAGCATTACTTTACTAGCGTGTGAGATGAGTGCAATTGTTCGGTAGTTTGAGCACTCCTTGGCATTGCCTTTCTTTGGGATTGGAATGAAAACTGACCTTTTCCAATCTTGTGGCCACTGCTGAGTTTTCCAAATTTGCTGGCATATTGAGTGTAGCACTTTCACAGCATCATCATTCAGGACTTGGAATAGCTCCACTGGAATTCCATCACCTCCACTAGCTTTGTTCGTAGTGATGCTTTCTAAGGCCCATTTGACTTCACATTCCAAGATGTCTGGCTCTAGGTCAGTGATCACATCATCATGATTATCTAGGTCTTGAAGCTCTTTTTTATACAGTTCTTCTGTGTATTCTTGCCACCTCTTCTTAATATCTTCTGCTTCTGTTAGGTCCACACCATCTCTGTCCTTTATCGTGCCCATCTTTGCATGAAATGTTCCTTTCAGGTCCATGAATCAAGGCAAATTGGAAGTGGTCAAACAAGAGATGGCAAGAGTGAATGTTGACATTCTAGGAATTAGTGAACTAAAATGGACTGGAATGGGTGAATTTAACTCGGATGACCATTATATCTACTACTGTGGTCAGGAATCCCTCAGAAGAAATGGAGTGGCCATCATGGTCAACAAAAGAGTCCGAAATGCAGTACTTGGATGCAATCTCAAAAATGACAGAATGATCTCTGTTCGTTTCCAAGGCAAACCATTCAATGTCACAGTAATCCAAATCTATGCCCCAACCAGTAACGCCGAAGAAGCTGAAGTTGAAAGGTTCTATGAAGACCTACAAGACCTTTTAGAACTAACACCCCAAAAAGATGTCCTTTTCATTATAGGGGACTGGAATGCAAAAGTAGGAAGTCAAGAAACACCTGGAGTAACAGGCAAATTTGGCCTTGGAATACGGAATGAAGCAGGGCAAAGACTAACAGAGTTTTGCCAAGAAAATGCACTGGTCATAGCAAATACCCTCTTCCAACAACACAAGAGAAGACTCTATACATGGACATCACCAGATGGTCAACACCGAAATCAGATCGATTACATTCTTTGCAGCCAAAGATGGAGAAGCTCTATACAATCAGCAAAAACAAGACCAGGAGCTGACTGTGGCTCGGACCATGAACTCCTTATTGCCAAATTCAGACTGAAATTGAAGAAAGTAGAGAAAACTACTAGACCATTCAGGTATGACCTAAATCAAATCCCTTATGATTATACAGTGGAAGTGAGAAATAGATTTAAGGGCCTAGATCTGATAGATAGAGTGCCTGATGAACTATGGAATGAGGTTCGTGTCATTGTACAGGAGACAGGGATCAAGACCATCCCCATGGAAAAGAAATGCAAAAAAGCAAAATGGCTGTCTGGGGAAGCCTTACAAATAGCTGTGAAAAGAAGAGAAGCGAAAAGCAAAGGAGAAAAGGAAAGATATAAACATCTAAATGCAGAGTTCCAAAGAATAGCAAAAAGAGATAAGAAAGCCTTCTTCAGCGATCAATGCAAAGAAATAGAGGAAAACAACAGAATGGGAAAGACTAGGGATCTCTTCAAGAAAATCAGAGATACCAAAGGAACATTTCATGCAAAGATGGGCACGATAAAGGACAGAGATGGTGTGGACCTAGTATATCCTTAAATATACAAATGAATAGGTCAATAGATAGTTGATGGGAAAAAAGAGAAAGTGCTACATTTTGAAACTGTAGCAAAATTATACAACTGCCCAAGATTCTGCAATTAGGAAATGCCTATGTAAAGTGAAATCTTTCTGAAATCATTAAAAATTATGTGTATTCACTTGTGTAGGCTGAAAGTGCAAAGCCTAAATCTATATGATTGGGAAGAAAAGGGCTGAACAAACCCAAACTGGGGAGCATTCTACAAAATAACTGACCCTTTACTCTTAAAAATATCAATACTGTGAAATACAAAGAAAGACTTAGGAATTGTTCCAAATTAAAGGAAACTAAAGGCCTTGCAGGTGGCCTAGAGGTAAAGAACTGTCCTGCCAGAGCAGGAAACATAAGAGACAGGAGTTCAATCCCTGAGTCATGTAGATCCGCTAGAGAAGGGAATGGCAACCCACTCCAGTATTCTTGCCTGGAGAATTTCATGGACAGAGGAGCCTGGAGCGCTACCGTCCATGGGGTCACGAATGATCGGACACAACTGACGCGATTTAACCTGCACCCAGAGATCTAACAGTTGAGTGACTGTGTCGAATTTTGGGTTTTCTTTTGCTGTAAAGGACTTTATTGGGACAATTGCTAAAATCTGAATGAGGTTGTAGCTGGATAACAGCAGTGTATTAACTGTAGTGAGGTTATTTAAAAGAACTCCTTATTTGTAGAAAATACACTGGGAAGTATTCTGGGATAAAAAAACATTCTCTCTCCACTTCCCTGCCTCAGAGGGAGTGTGTAGGGATTAAAGTAAATTATAAATGTTGACATTTGAGGAATCCAAATCTGGGTGAAGGGGATCAGAGAATTCTTCATACTAGTCCTGCAGCTTTTCTTTAGGTCTGAAATTATGTCAAAATAAAAGTTTTAAAGCAGGATGCTTATGAAGAATTTATAATCACTTCAGAGAAGGCAATGGCACCCCACTCCAGTACTCTTGCCTGGAAAATCGCATGGATGGAGGAGCCTGGTAGGCTGCAGTCCATGGGGTCGCTAAGAGTCAGACATGACTGAGCAACTTCCATTTCACTTTTCACTTTCATGCATTGGAGAAGGAAATGGCAAACCACTCCAATGTTCTTGCCTGGAGAATCCCAGGGACGGGGGAGCCTGGTGGGCTGCCGTCTATGGGGTCACACAGAGTTGGACATGACTGAAGTGACTTAGCAGCAGTAGCAGCAGGGAAATGTCATTGCTGAAAAGGAACAAAACAAAATTACATAATAGAGTGTGATTTCAGCTACATTAAAAACTCAGAGAGAAAAGAGTAAAAGGAAATATAGCAACGTGTTAACTTTTGTTATCTTATATCCATATTAATGTATTTCACACATTTTTCTATAAATAGCATGCATTTCTTGAAAAATAAGGAGGAAACAAAATTTCTCTAGAAAGATGATGGCTAACTCTCAAAAGAAAACCCAAGTGAATCTTGTTCTTTGTGTCTTTACCACCATGCACCTCATTCTTAGAAGGACACCATATATGTATGGATGTACACATATACATACACAAACTGTTCTAAACTTTTCTTTTTCATTACTGATATTTGGGCTTCTCTGGTGGCTCAGTGGTAAAGAATCTGCCTGCCAATGCAGGAGACACAGGAGATGTGCATTGGTTCCCTGGGTCAGGAAGATCCCCTAAAGAAGGAAATGGTAACCCACGGCAGTATTCTTGCCTAGAAAACCCCATGGACAAAGGAGCCTGGTGGGCTACAGTCTGTGTGGTCACAAAGAGTTGGATACAACTTAGCTGTTGAACATAAGCATGGGCAATGATATTTCAAAGGAAATCCTGTATTGGGCAGTAGCTAAAATAAGATACCTCTTAAGCTTTGTCTAGCCCTGAAATTCCTTCCTCTTCTTTCCAGTTCTATGGAAGTCAGCACCTCTGCGATCCAGACAGGGTGCTAGATACCAGGTGTGTAGGATTGAAAAGCTGCCCAGACCCCACAGACAGGCCAATCAGTGATTGTGATCCCATGCTAGGTACTATAGGAGCATAGCAGCTCTTACAATGGGCGGACCTGGCTTGGGGCAGGGGTGGTGGTTGTGCAAGGCAGGGATGAACCTTAGACCTAGAAATTTAAATGAAATCTTGCCATTTGGAAAAGGATAGCAGAGCATTGTGGGCTGAGCATTCTCTTGTGTCTAGCATATATCCGCACTCTGGCCCACTGGCATGTCACTCTGGAGACCCTGGCTGGACAGGTGAGAGTTTTAAAAAACCCAGGAAGCTCCAGGTCCCACAGAGTCTGCTTTCCCAGGTGTTGGAGGAAGTGGCCCCGCTGCAGGAAGTAGGAGGAGCTTTGTGTGGCTCTGGAGCCAGGCTGCCTATGAACCTGAGGCCTCCATTTGCAGAATCACTGTTGGAGTCTGCCTGATGGCCCCCACCACAGAAAGCAGGTGCTGCATAGATACCCAGGGAAAAAAGAATAAAGGAGATGGCAGAACCATGTTGGAGAGTTTGCTGATCTCTGATATACTCAGTGGAATTCCTGGAACCTACTTTATTCATTTGGTATCAGACACTTCTGCAAGGGGTCAGGTCTGCTCATGTGGCCTCATGGTGTCTGGAGTCCCAGAGTTACCCTCAGAGCAATGTTGTTGAGAAATGTTTTTCTTGAGAAATGTGTTCCCTGGACAGTAACTATTCTTTGAGCCATTCATTTGCTTGAGCGCATTGTCCTTTCCAGTTCTTAGAGCCCGGAGCCACCAGTATATAGATCAGATCAGATCAGTCACTCAGTCGTATCTGACTCTTTGCGACCCCCTGAATCACAGCACGCCAGGCCTCCCTGTCCATCACCAACTCCCGGAGGTCACTGAGACTCACATCCATCGAGTCAGTGATGCCATCCAGCCATCTCATCCTCTGTTGTCCCCTTCTCCTCTTGCCCTCAATCCCTCCCAGCATCACAGTCTTTTCCAATGAGTCAACTCTTGTCATGAGGTGGCCAAAGTACTGGAGTTTCAGCTTTAGCATCATTCCTTCCAAAGAAATCCCAGGGCTGATCTCCTTCAGAATGGACTGGTTGGATCTCCTTGCAGTCCAAGGGACTCTCAAGAGTCTTCTCCAACACCACAGTTCAAAAGCATCAATTCTTCAGCGCTCAGCCTTCTTCACAGTCCAGCTCTCACATCCATACATGACCACAGGAAAGACCATAGCCTTGACTAGGCGAACCTTTGTTGGCAAAGTAATGTCTCTGCTTTTGAATATGCTATCTAGGTTGGTCTTTTAATTTCATGGCTGCAGTCACCCACCACATAACTAGATCAATCAGAGGCAAAATAGTGGTTAAGAAGCCAACACTTGGGTTGGGCTTGAAGCTTCTCCATTTGACTTGGAAACTTCTAAGCATTTTAGAGCATGATATTTTTACTTGTTTTACTTTCATATTTCCACAGTTTGTTAAGGACTGCATGAGCTGATAATAATTCAGGATATAATATATATAGTAAGTGTTTGATTCCTGCTGCTGCTGCTGCTGCTAAGTCGCTTCAGTTGTGTCCGACTCTGTGCGACCCCATAGATGGCAGCCCACCAGGCTCCCCCATCCCTGGGATTCTCCAGGCAACAACACTGGAGTGGTTTGCCATTTCCTTCTCCAATGCATGAAAGTGAAAAGTGAAAGTGAAGTCGCTCAGTCGTGTCCGACTCTTAGCAACCCCATGGACTGCAGCCCACCAGGCTCCTCCATACATGGGATTTTCCAGGCAATAGTACTGAAGTGGGGTGCCATTGCCTTCTCCTCATTTGATTCCTATCAGTTATTATTAATAAGCATTGGTTAGCACAGTACATGAAGAGAAAGCACTGGATTCTTAGTCAAGTGACCTGCTTTCTGATCTAGACTTTACCCCAAAAGTCCTAGAATTAAAGAGAAACAGAGCTGGAAAAAGGCCTTAGAAATTTTTTAGCATCTAGTCCAACAAGCTCATTTTCAGAAGCTTAGAAAGGTATAATAAACCTTGCAAAGGCTTATTAATCACAGCTTTCATGTCTTTTCATTCATTTTTAAAGCAAGAGTAGTAATCTCAGAGTAAGCCCTTAATTTCTATTAACTAGTGTTGTGACGTTGATTCTCAGTTTTATTATCTTCCTCTCCCACTGGACTATGAAGATAGACTTGTCCTCTTTGCTTATTGTCCTGTCCCCACTATCTGGCACAGTGATGAGCACACAGTAGGTGCCCAGCCTACATTTGTTGAATGATTGAGGGAAGCATCTTGCTGAAGGTAGGATTTAGGCAGAGTCTGAATCAGAACCATGTCCTGATTCTAGGGGGCAGGCCCCTTTCCCTTTAACTTGAGGCAACCTGCTTCATTTTTCTTGGCTTCATTTCTCTGCGCACCTTGGATTTGATCATCAGGTCCCTCCTGTGGTGAAAATGGGAGTCATCTGCTGGCCTTTCACAAAGACCTGTGGTTGTGTGCTTGAATGGCCACTAGGTGGCGTGGTTGGCCAAATAGCGGACAAAGCGGGGCGGGGGAGGGGAATCGGATTGATTGCCCTACCAAGAGAACAGTAGGAGTGATCTGATAACCTTATACTCTTGGATGAGGTGGGAGGCTTGCCTTGAGAAGCAGGCAGGGATCCCAGGGTTTGTGTGCATGGACTTAGGAGCCAAGTGTGGATTAGCTCTGCTCCTACCAACTAGACATCCTGAAACTTCCCTGGGGCCCTTGTTTCAGTGGTGTCATGCATATAACATGCTCAGCACTTCTCCAGGATGGGGAGGTGCTCTGCAAGGCTAGTAGCAATGAGTCTAGTTTTTGATACCATGAAACACCACTTTTCTGTTCCCTGCCAAGCCAAGTAGATGGGCTTGAGAAACCTTTGCAGGAGAAGTCTGTGCCTTGCTCCCTGTTTCACAAAGCCAGAATTTAAAATATTCCCTTAAATGGAAAAGTGGATGGCATGTCAGTATCAAGTTAAAGGGAAGCCTAAAATATTTGGAAGGACATCAGGACTCCTGAGAGAGTCCCTATGGAGCTTACTCAGCACAAAGCACAGTGTTTTGTGCATAAGTGGAACTCAGAGGGGAAGGGGATGATGGGGGATAGTGACAAAATGCCCTTTGCTCAAGTTGTTCAAAGAAAGAACTTGTTTCCTGGACTTTTATTCAGATCCGAGTGTCTTATTTTTAAAATAGTTTGGGGAGAATCTCCTAGGAATAACAGTGACTAGCATTTGTTACATAATTTACTACATGAAAAGTATTGTGCTAAACACCATACATTCATTACTCTATTTAATCCTTACAGCAACCCTGTGAGGTTGGTTGGATTATCATGCCCATTTTACTGATGAGGAAATTGAGGTGCAAAGAGTATAATAATAGCAAACAGATATTGCCTACTTACTAGAGATCAAAAGTTACTCTGAGTGCTTGAAGTACCATACTTACAATCTTCCTCTAAGTCAGATGCTATTATTACCTTCATTTTACAGAGAAGGCAACAGGAACAGAGAGGTTTCATAACCTTGCCAAGGTCACACAGGGAGTGAATGGAAGTCAGAATACAAACCCCAACCCACAGGATTCCAAAGTTGTTGGTTTGTTTACCATCGCACTATGCTGCCTCCCACAGTACATTGTATGCAGTAAGAGCTTGATAAGTGTTTGTTGAGTTGAACTATTCCACTCAGACTATAATTAGCCAACACAGAGAAGACTCCTCAAGGAAGTACTACACCGGTCTTCACGCTCCCACCCAAAAACCACATCAACCTCCATTATGGAATATATATGCAGCTTCATGTGCTGAATTTTGCTCCTTTTTGTCAGTAATAGGATATTTTTCCATTGGAACAGTCAGGAAAAGTCTGTAATTGTGACAAATATTTCCAGGAAACACTTCCATAGGGAGCATCTCAGAGAACTTTATCTGCTTCACACTTCTCTGGCAAGCGTTTCTTGGGCTTGTTTGTTCTGTAGAGTGGTGTCCAGCCACATCTCATTAGGCCAGAGGGTTGCAGGGTGTCAAGCCAGCCCTGCACACCAAGCCGTCAGTGTGTGCGTAGGGCACCCAAGCAGGCCTGCTTCCCTGTGCTGACACCTGGCTGGTGCTGGGGGATGTGAGCAGCAGAGGGGACCTGCTGCCTCTGTTAGCGAGCTGGCCGCTGAGACCAAGCAGTGTTTTTTATTGTCATGGTGCCAGTGAGGTCTGAGAAGGGAAAGGACCTGGGTCTCTTAAATCATTCTCTGGGTATAATAATTCAGTCCCAGGGGTTTGGCTGGTTTGTTTTTTTTTTTTTTTTTTTAATGTGTGTGTCACTGAAATAGGAAACCCAAAAGAAGTTAGACTAAAACCTCCTCCTCAGACCTGTGACTCTGAGCATGGAGCCTTGTTTATGGAAGCCTCTGTCTGCTGCCGCTTCTCTGTAAGTGAACTGTGCCGTCTTGTATATTCTCAGAACTTCTTGGCATCTCTGAGGGCGGGGGTGGAGGGTGAACTGTAGGCCTCAGGTTCAATCTTTTCAAGGAAAGCAATGCTTCTCTCTCTGAATATTTCTGCCTCAAAACAGATTTTTTTTTTCCATTGTAACAAAAATTATGCATGTCACAGGAGACGGAGGGAGAGTTTGGAACTGCTGAGGGGGAGATGATAGTCCACAGAGCAAGACCCCCAAGCAGGCAGAGGTGGAAGTTTGAGAGCACAGGTAGAAAGGCTCCCATTTGTTGTTGCTCCCTGGTCTCCACGACTTGTCGCCTTCCAGCCATGTTGGTCCTTCGCTCACCTTTCCAAGGTACAGTTGGAAGTGGGTGGATGTCTGCAGTGTCATTAACAGAGCTACCGGACACGTGTGAGGCAGGGGAGGTGGAAGTGAGAGGCCAAAGGCGATGCTGGGCTCCTGTGGGTGTTTCCCTCTCTCCTGTCTGGAGCAGCGCTTCCTGCCTGTTCTCACATAGGAACATCATATCAGGCTAGGGAGAGAGATGCCTACAGCTCCAGGCTCTGGACAGCCAGGCCCCGCTCGGCCACCTGGGGCCGGGGCACACCTGAACCTTAACCCAGGGGTGTTGCTTGAGAGGCTCTGAGCTACAGGATCATCACCCTCAAAGTCATCATCAGATTACCCCTATGCTCGTTATCCACGACTCTTAATTTACCAAACCCTTTTGCTCCCAGAAGTTGCAAATTCAAGGCAGGTGTTTGATTTAGAGATTCTGAGGTCCAGCCCCTTCGTGGGACTTTCAAAAAAAATTAAGGGACAAAGAAGCTTGAGCTGGTCACCTTGTTGGGACCAGAACCATCCTTGTGCGCACGTAACTGTGGGATCAGTGTGAATGAGGAGGCATGACATCATACACACATGCGTGTGTGCACACGTTTACATCAGTACATACACACCAGGTCCAACAGGGCTACACTTCTTCTTTTAAAGTATCAGGGTTTCATATCTCATTCTTATACAGTGTTTTACAACCAAATAGAAATTTTAAGCCACATGGCTATACCGTTTTACCTCCAGCTCAAACCCATTCCCCATCCTGAACTCAAAAGATGAGAGGCTTGGTGTTCAGAGCCCTTTGGGCAAAGACCACAGCACCCCGAGATCTTAGGGAACCTGATGTCATTTGTCGTCAGCCTGTGTCTAGTCTGAGACGCCCCTGTTATTCCACAGTGAATGCAGTAGCCTCCCAACTGGTCTTCTTGAGTCCAGCCTTGCCTTTCGTACCAAATAATGTAGCCAGATTGGGCTTATTATAAACTGCAAACCCGCTCATGCTACTCCTCCTTCCTTCTCTCTTCATGCCCCTTTGATTAACTAGCCCCTCTGCTGCATTCAGGTGCATTAATGTTCCTCTCAGGGACCTTCCTGACTTAGCACATCTGGTCTGGGCATCCCTATTATGCCCTCTCCATTACCTCTGCTGACCCTGACCACATGGTTTGGAAGTTGTCTGTTTTTCTCCCCCCACCCTGCAGATGCAAAGCACCTTAGGATGGCGGGTCTGTTTGATTAGTGTCTGTGGGCGCAAACAGCAAGAGCATTCAGTATACATTCGGCACCTTCGCGTCTGCTGCTTGAAATTTAGTTTTCGCTTCATTCTCCAATGTCTGGCTCTGCTGCTTGTTCTGTTTAAATGCCTTAACATCTTGGTGGTATCAGGGCTCTCATATAAATAAACAGCTTACCACTAGTGATGTCCCAGTACTGGGCTATATTTAGTATAGTTTGTTCATAATTACTGTTCATAGTTATAACCTTAGGACACTATAAAACTCTTAAGTGCCCTTGACTCATCAGAAGCAAATTAAATTATTCACTTAGCAAACATTTTTGAGCATCTACTTGGTCCTAAGCATGTTCTTGGCACTATAAGGTGTATAAGGATGGGTGGGGTGGGTTGTGCCTCTTGGAGCTGACTTACATTTTTTGTTTATGTTTCTTCCTATGTTGAACACTTTAAAGCACTAGCACCTCACAGTATGAGCCCGAAAGATGGTGGTTTCTCTTCACTCAAGCACAGGAGTGGGATAAGCCACTTTGGGGGATACAAGGATACATAATATACAAACCCTGTCCTTAAAAAGCCAAAGGTCTAACAGAAGAAACTAGATTATACCTAAGTGCCTCTAAGACCAAATAGAAAGTGAAAAATGCCCTAAGAAGCTATATCTGTTTGGACTACAAGTAATAGGAAACCCAACTCAAACTGGCCTAAACCGAAAAGGGGACTTAGTCCCTCACCTAAGGAAAGAAGTGCAGAGGGAGGCTGTTCCCAGTTGACCAATTTAGTGCTCGTTGACAACATCAAGTTCTAGCTATCATGTCAACCTCAGAGCATCAGCTAACTCTCCACATAGGTACAGAAAGGCTGCAGGCATCCCATCCTCTCATACCAGTACCAAAGTAGATAACGATTTCTTATGCAGCCCTCTTTAAGAACAAAGAGATCTTTCAAAAGCCCCAAACCAGCTCCCTGGTATGTCCTGTAGACCAGCACTGGGACAGATGCTCATTCATAAATTCAGCCCTGACAAATAGGATGGAGTCATTTATGTGCCTTCGAACAATCTAGATTTTCCCTAATCACATAAGGAGATGATGCCCCTGTTCTGCCAGTACTGAGGAAGCAGGGGGATGGCTATTGAGTGACATGCTAGAGTGCTTACCACAGAGGGAATTGTTAAACAGCTCATGTTGTTCTGAGGGAAACGAGGTGATTCCTCAGTGGAGAAGTGCCGCCCCCACCCTCACCCCCAGGCTTTTAAGGGAAGAAATGCAGGTGTTGTGAGAGCAGGCTTCCAGGAACAAGGTTTCCAGGAGGAAGCGACATCTAAGTTGGGGCAGAAGTCTCTAGAGGGGAGGGAAGGATCAGATTTTTCTTTCAGGAACCACTGGCTGTGACGAGGTTGGGGTGGGTTCTGGAAGGCAGACCCTTCCAGGGAGCTGTCACACTGTTGCTATAATAGTCATGGTCCTGAGTAGCATGGTGGCGAGGGGGATAAAAACATACCCACTTGAGAAATACCGGGGAGGTCGAGTGAGCAGGACCAGGAAGAAGAAGCCGAGGTGCAGTGGGTGGGGAGAGCCCAGGGTGACTCCCGAGTGTCTGGTCGGGCAGCTGCTGATGGTGACATTGCTCCCCGAGCAGGAGACCACAGCTGTGGGCGTCAGGGGGCAATGAGTAAAGTGGTGGGGGTGGGCTATGAGTGCAGATGGCATCGGAGCTTAGTATGGACTGGGAGTGGGGTCGGAAAGAGCTTAAAGTCAGTGCTCCTGAGGTCCTGCTAGGAGGCTACACTTGATCCTCCTAAGAATCTGTGCAGGGGAATGGTAGGGAGAAAACGAGGCGAGAAAGAGCAGTGAGTCACGTGGTAGGAAGGGCACGGGCCAGGGCACATCCGTTCTCATAGGTGACTGGGAAGCGGGCTGCATGGCAGGGACTGGAGGAGAGCCGGGCAGGCTCAAAAGGGATGGGGTGTGCTGGCGACACCTGGGCCCTGTCCATGCGAGAGACGTGGTACCCTGCTTTTAACCTGGCAGAGGGCTTAGATGCACTGTCACTTCTGTGTGCTGCCCGGCCTGCTGGGGCAGGTGTTGTCGCGCAAAGAAACACAGACACCACCGGGCAAGGAGACACCCAGGGAGAGGGGGTCCGTGCAGCCCCGGAAGCAGCTCCCTGCTCTCCCTGCTCAGGCCAGTGCTCTTTTTACCAGTTACAAATTCCTGTAAAGAATCTTGATTCACCCTGCCCGAGCACTTTAGTAAGTGCTGGGATTACAGAGCTAGGGAGAATATGATCCCATTTGGGAGGCAGAGAAAGGCAAAACAAGAAAAAAAAAAATGCAGTGTAGAGTGAAGATAGAAACAGAGAATTAGAGACTGTGGGGCTTTGGACTGTTCAGAGGAGGTTTGGGCCAAGACTGGACCCAGCAAGCCTCTGGGGGCTGCCCAGGTCCCTACCTCAGTTGTGGCTCCCTCTACCCACCAGCACACCATGGATTATGATGTAAATAACCACCAGAGGTAGCAGTGGTCAGGGATCATCTCTTCAGTACAGAACATGAGCTAAAGCTTGGAGATATTTGAAAACAGGAGCTTTAAAAACCAAACAAAAACATTCTTACAGTATGTTTATCAGACGCCCACCATGTACTCAGCTGTGGTCCAGGGGCTGGGCATCAAAGGGGAGTAAGATGAGGTCTTGAGGTCTTGCCTTCATGGAGCTGAGTAGGGAAGACAAGACAGCCCCATGAGCTTGCTCCTGTAGTCTAAGGACTACACTGTAGTCAGTGCTGGGGTGGTGCTGCAGGAGCCTGAAGGGAGGCCGCCAGCTCAGCCAGGGAGTCACCAGGGAAAGCTGCTGGAAGCTGTGATCCCGATCAGGTTCGTTCAACCCTTGCCTGCTTTGAGTTTTTCATAAGGATACACGGATGTAAATTGGCACTTAGACGTTAGGTGTCTGGCACACAGTAAACATGCAGTGACTGATAGCTAACATTATTTGCAGCTCAGATTAGCTCAGAGATGAGCTGAGAATAGAGGATGTTGCTAAAATAATACCTTAGTCAACAGTCAGGTGCATTAAACATAAAAAAGTTAAAGTACTAAATCATTTAGAATAAGACCAGCAAATTGTTTTCCACTTGTGTGTCACCTACAGTTGATTGGAGCCAGGTGTTGAAAGGGGATGTTAATTCATGTCTGGGCCCAGTAAGAAAAGAGCATGTGATCCATTAGTCTGCTATGGTCCATGTCTGCCATGGGTGCAGTGGGGGAGGGGTAGCAGGCAGACCAACATTTGCCATCCTCAGATTAGAATGATAGATCAAATAATTGGGATCTGACAACATAAAACCTATTAATCCCACACCTACGCACTTGGCATTTTTTCAGAGACAAAAGTGCTCTGTTCGTATGTGAATTTTTTAAAAGTACGCCATCATACTTTCAAAGTTGTCTATTGGAATTCCAGTTTTTTCAGCCCAGTCTCCTATACTCCTTAGACAGCTGCCCTCTTGTCACTGATCAGAGCTGGAAGCAGAACCACATCCTGAAACTCCAAGGAAAGATAAATATAGGATAATTAATTCCTACAATGATTAAGTTGTATTTCTTCCGGTGGCAGGAGAGCAGAGGAACATATGTTAGATTCTCCTTAAGTGCTGATGTAGGGAAAGGACTGCTAATGAGAACATCCAGTTATTCAGAGCTTCCCATTAAAGGGTCAGCACATTCAATCAAGGATGATCCAGGGGCAGAGGAGTGGAGAAGAGACCACAGTTCCTTCCTTGTGTCTTGGTAATAACTCTTGCTGAAAGACAGATGTGATACAAATGCACTGGTACTTGTCACGCTTCATGGTCATTAACCTGACATCTCTATTGGGCTGCATTAAATGCTGGTTTGGGTTAGAAGGCAACCGTGAATGCTAAAAGGCGGGGAGAGGCACATTTAGTACGTGTGTTTACTAGCATGTGCGGTTTGCTCTCAACCTGTTTGCCTGTTGTTTGGGCTTGGCTCTTCTGGAGTGTCCATAGAAGAACCCTTTCCACCCGTCTCGCTTTTCATGCTGGAGTATCAATTAGATGTATCTTTGGGGAATGCTATTGAATGAGAACAAGGGCCAAGGTATGGCTGTTTTGGTTTTAAGTGTCTAGGGAATATTGTAGGGAGCAGTACGACCTCAGGCATTGATTGAGTGTATTTTGGGGGAAGTGCATGTACTTTTGTACTCATGATCCTAAACACAGCAACCCTAACCTACTGGAAGGCCCCATCCTGGACGGTGCTGCCCGAGAGCACATTTATATTTATACAAAAACATAAAAGGCCATTCTTGGAGACTGTGATTGTTACTACAAAAATTTTTTTGAAAGTGGATAGAATGTGAGTGCATGTATAGGAGTGTGAGTGTGTGTGTGTGTGTGTGTGTGTATGAGAGAGAGAGAGAGAGAGAGATGGGTAAGTTCAGGTGGCCCAAGTAATAAAGTAGCTAAAAACTATTGAAAAAGTATTTTAATATAAAAGCAAAAACAAAAGTGTATGCATCTTTTTTGAAGTGAAAGTCACTCAGTCGTGTCCAACTGTTTGCCACCCCATGGACTATACAGTCCATGGAATTCACCAGGCCAGAATGCTGGAGTGGGCAGCCATTCCCTTCTCCAGGGGATCTTCCCAACCCAGGGATCGAACTCAGGTCTCCTGCATTGCAAGTGGATTCTTTACCAGGTGAGCCACCAGGGAAGCCCAAGAATATTGGAGTGGGTAACCTATCCCTTCTCCAGGGGAGCTTCCCGACCCAGGAATCAGACCAGGGTCTCCTGCATTGCAGGCAGATTCTTTACCAACTAAGCTATCAGGGAAGCCTTTTTTTTTTTTTTTTTTTTTTTTTATGATGAGCAAAAAATGTTTTTGCTCTTTTTCTTTCCCTCTTAATGTTATTTTTAAAATGTCAAACATGTTACCTGATGCTACGTAAAGTGTCATAACATATGAAATATATGCAATCAGGGCAGGGAGGGTGGGTGGGAATCTACACAAGGCCCTGATGCTGTAACTGAAATGAATCATGAAACTGAAAGAACTGAAGTTTCAAGCACATGTATTTGCCAGTCTGATATGAGTCTGAGACAAATTATATGGCTCAGTAAGAAGGTATATAAATATGTGTAGGGTATTCTGAGAAACGAGTGGGCCTAGAAACCTAACCCCAAGTTATAACACTGTTTCTATGGGAAAATATGCTCCCTAAGTGCTTTCTTTGAAAGCCAACTTTTGAAACCCTGCCGATTTATAAGTTGGGGGTTAATGATACAAAGCCATCACCTACTGATGCGTAGAATTCTTAGCCTGAGTCCATCATCAAGCATTTATTGAGTAACTGCTGGGTGGATTACACTCTGATAAGCATGGCAGGGTGAAACAAAGGAAATAAAGGAGCGTTTCTGCCCTCAAGAAGGTTGTACCTAGCCGGAGAGGGAAAGCATGCCTGCAGAGCAACCCGAGAGCATTCCCAGTGCCTGAGCTACAAAGCAGGGGTCCTGCAGGCCGCAGCGTGAAGGAGGGATATGAGACCTTGTGGCTAATCAGGAAAATGTGGGGCCCCACCAGCCGAGCCTGTCCCTATTTGTTATCCCCATAGGCACACCGAAGACTTTCCCATTCTGCCCCTGGGAGCCTCACAGAAGCGTGAAGCCATGGCTGCAGGGAATGTCACACGATCCTAGGATGCTGAGCCATTCAGATCCACAGCTGGCATGCGGTGTTACCTTATTAGGAAAGGTTCGGGCTTCTTCCTTTTTTCCTTTCTTTCTGTCTTCCTTTCTTCCTTCCTTTCATCTCTCTCTCTCTCTCAGGTAGGTAGACTCTTGGCAGTCTGGGTAGGGATGTACCTCCTGTACCCAGAGTTCCAGCTCTTCAGCACACCCTAGTGAATCAGAGTCTTTCTGAGATTTGGAGCCTGACTTTGTGTGTTTGGGGTGTCATTTTCTCAGAGACTCTACAAATGAGACAAGCGGTGACTCAGTAGCATCAGGCAGGCCCCTTGCCTTACTTGTGAGACAGAGCTTTGGCTTTTCATGTAGCTCCAGCCTGGAGGTCACCGAAAGGGAGAAGGGACATCAGGAGAGGGGCAAATTGACTGTAAAATTCCTGAGTCTGGGGCTGTGTTCCATCCCCCTGGGAATACTGACAGCCTGCAGAGAAGGGGGCTGTGGCCCAGGCTGGTCTGCCAGGTAAGGCATCCAGATCAACCGCTGTGTCCTGATGGGAAATGCCTAAAAATAGACCGTTTGCTCCCTTCCCTACATTGGCTCCGAGGAGTGCTTCCCAGAGGCTAGATCAGCAAATACTTGTGCCTAAGCCTTCCTTATGGTTCTGTTCTTCAGCTTTTAGAGGCAGAGTCCTTGTTACTCTTTGTGCTGTGGGGCAAGTAGGGTGGGGGAGGTGACATTCCTATCCAAAATAATTAAATAATAATGGTAATGTAGCAGCAAACATTTGTTGAGTGTTTACTACATTCCAGGAATTGGAAGCATTTCATGTGGTTTACCTCATTCAGTTCTCCTTAGAGCCTTTAACAGAGTTTTTGCATTATTATCTCCATTTTGCAGATGAGAAAACTGGGGCTTAGGGAGGTCATGTAACCAGCCTCTCCAGAGCCTCACTGCTAGTAAATGACAAAGCTGGGACACAAACCCAGATCTGTCTGCCTCCACATTTAATTACCAGATATTTCTTCCTCTCGGAAAACTTTTTATTTACAGTTTCTTGCAAGTCCTACTCCTACTTCTCCTGCATTATTTGGGAAGGAAAAGAACTTCTTCTCCCAGGGCAGTAAGAAGAGGGAGAGGCCTTGGAAAAATAAGTCAGGGATGAATTTATTTTGAAAAAGGAGGGTTTGTGAGGGAAGCGTTGAGCTGGCCAGCTGAAAGGGAGAGGTTGTTCTGGACTCTGCGTGTGTTATGGAAGAATGCATGGAAATGAGTGGGAGAAACAGAAAGTAAACCAGACAGGGCAGGATCCAGTGGAAGGAAATGTGATAGTCAGCAGAGAAAGGGGAGCCCTGCCTTCAAAAGCAGCGTGTTAATGATTAGTGCTCTGCGAACGTTGCAGGCCTCACGTGCCCTCCGCGGTATGCACAACTCCCCTGTATGGGGGAGAGTTGCTCTCCAAAAAAACAACCATGAGATTTAATTCTGAGTTTCTGCAGGGACTGGATGAAATCACCACTGGAAAAACAAGAATGGCAGCACATGTTAATTATTTCAGGAACTCTTAGAGGGCGCAAATAAAACACCAGCCATCCCAAGGAGAGACGGGGCCCTTCCTCTACCCTCTCTCCTTGCTCCCCAGACCCCCATCAGCATCCCATCCCCTTCTTGCTGCCTCAGTTGAAGATTCCACATCGCTTGTGTTTCTCTGGGGAAAAAAAAAAAAACTAAAGGGAATTTTTGTAAAGCAAACTGCATCTTCCCAGAAGCCTATGGTATCCCCTCTGGCCTTCTCTGACCTTCAAGTGGGATCTATCTCTGATTGGCAGTGTGCCCCCTCATACTACTTTCTCTGCCTCCAGCATCTGAAAGGGATTTCTTTATGGATCTTTAACCCAACTCCTAAATACACAGGACTTATCCCCTTTAGAAGCACCATTCTGCAAAGTAGAAGAGTTCCATGAAAAGTGAACCACAGTTCACTTTGCAGGTTTTCTCTCCTTTTTTCCCTCCCTAAAAGAAAGGTTCTTTATCCCTGCCTTCCCTCTCTATGCCAACCCCTGCCCCAGGCCGATGCACAGTCTGGTTTTAATATAGCAAGTTCTGTAATTATTTGTCTTTTGCAGATTAGGAGACTGAAACATTGCAGTTACTCTCCCTGGGTTGCCACTTGGCCCCAGTAACTAGAACTATGCCCCACCATCCTTGTCCTCGTGGCCAGCAGCCTCAAGTCCCACAATATCTCTGCCTTGGCACAGGGAGCCGACATTGTTTGCATAGCGTACATTCCTGGACAATTGAACTATCCAATTTAACCTTCAGAGCATCCCCATCGGTTTGTGGGTGTTTGTTCCGGGGAGAGGGGGAGAGACGGTGACTTTCATGGTTCACACATGATGCTACCCACACACACCCCAAATTCCAAACCTCTATTCTCTAGAGATTAGAGATGCAAATTGCATCTGTAAAATTCACAAGTGAAGTCACACATTTGCTTCAGTCATTTTATCTGGAAGCACATAGCATTAATACTTGCTTCTTTATAATACTCCCAACCACACCCACTGTGTCCCATTCTGTGAAAGCCTTTTAGAAATAGCCCAATTTCCTGTGAAATTAATCTTCACTAATAAAGATGCTATAATAACATATCAATATTGAAATACATTCTGGTTATGATTGGTACCTAAGCAAGGAAACTTTAAAACTGTTATCTCCAAAACCAAATCTTGCATCACCCAACATTCAGAAGAGTCTTTATGCTTTTAAAAGTGGCATTTTTTCAGTTTTGTTTTGTGTACATGAAGTTTGTGTCCAGAAATGACATTAGGAAAGGTATGAGTAAGATGAAACTCACCAGTTTTTCTTCCATTTATTTTGAGCGAATTTTAGTCCTCTCCCCCAAAATAAAGCTTTTAAAATATGTTTTTCGCTTTACGGATATTCAGCTGCCTTTTGCTCTCACACTGGAATTTAAGCCTTCTCCATTCTTATCACCTTCCTTTGATCTCCTTTCACCTTTCCTGGATTCTAAGAGAAAAAATGTTTTAGAGCCTTGAAATCAAAATAAAACTGCAACCTCCCTGAATTATTTACCAGTACTCACTCGGGTTTAACCATGATCATCTGCACATAATTTAAAAATCAAAACACCAACTGGAGGATTTAAGCCAAACCCCCTATTTTTAGAACTGTATTTAAAAAAAAAAATGGCAGATTTTATTTTCAGCCAAACAGCCACGGAGGAGGCTCCTGGGCATTCTTCCATCCCTCAGGGCAGAGCTGGGCTGACCACCTCCCTGCCTTGCCCGGACAGCTGCCTGCCTCCCTGCTGATGCCTTCCCCAGCCCTAGGTACTTCCAGGCCTCCAACAGACTGGTTACTGCGAAGCAAGGATGTTGCAGTACTTAATTTTAAAAAAAAAAGAAAGAAAAAAGTGTTTTGTAACTTCCTTTTTAGTTCTAGTGGATTTGTGTGCTCCTTGAGCTTGGGGGTAAAGTAAGACTTTTGTGTGTGTTTCTTTGTCTTTAGATCAAGAATGGAGGAGAAGTTTCCTTATGTATTCTTACAATTATGCCTTTGTCAGCAGGTAGTTTACAGGGGAGTCAATTTTTTAAAAAGAAGAGGGCTCTAGCCTTTAATTATCCCAGTTGGTATTCAGCTTTAGAAAGCCCGTGTACCTGCTGAGTATGTTAATTTAACCACTTTATAGTATCTTAGGGGCTTCCCTGGTGGCTCAGACAGTAAAGATTCTTAACTCAGCCAGTCTCCTACCCAAACCACCTCCTCTAAGAATTCAGAGGAGTGTGAAGATATATGACAGCTTTGTACTTGCATATCTTTCTTTCTTTTTCTCGGTACTTTGGGCTTTAATTAAAATCTTTATTTCAGTTTTGTTGTTGTTGTTTTCGTTTGGTTTGGTTTTTATGTTTTTGTACCTCATGCAACTTTTTTTTCTATCCAAACTGAAAATTTTACTACATATATTAGCAGATGCAACAGGCATTAACAGAAATTCTTATTTGTCTGCACCCCTGTGGAATATGAGGGCCAGGTTCAGTTGAGTTCAGTTGCTCAGTCTCTGTTTATGATCCTATAGACTGCAGCACACCAGGTTTCCTTGTTCATCACCAACTCCCAGAGCTTGCTCAAACGCATGTCCACTGAGTTGGTGATGCCATCCAATCATCTCATCCTCTGTCGCCCCTTTTTCTCCCTGCCTTCAATCTTTCCCAGCATCAGGGTCTTTTCCAGTGAATCAGTTCTTCACAGCACGTAGCCAAAGTACTGGAACTTCAACTTTACCACACGTCCTTCCAATGGATATTCAGGACTGATTTCCTTTAGGATTTGTTTTTTTTTTTTTTTTTTTTTATACTTTATTTTTATTTTATGTCTTTATGCTGAATTCTTTTTTTTTTTAATTAAATTTTATTTTGCTTAACTTTACAATATTGTATTGCTTCGCCACAAGTATACATGTGTTCCCCATCCTGAACCCTCCTCCCTCCTCCCTCCCCATACCATCCCTCTGGGTCGTCCCAGTGCACCAGCCCCAGGCATCCGTTATCAGGCATCGTTTCTGGACTGGCAACTCGTTTCAGATATGATATTATACATATTTCAATGCTATTCTCCCAAATCATCCCACCCTCTCCCATTCCCAGAGTCCAAAAGTCTGTTCTATATATCAGTGTCTCTTTTGCTGCTGTCCAAGGGACTCCCAAGAGTCTTCTCCAACCCCACTGTTCAAAAGCATCAATTCTTTAGCGCTCAGCTTTCTTTATGGTCCAACTCTCACATCTATACATGACTACTGGAAAAACTATAGCTTTGACTATATGGACCTTTGTCAGTAAAGAAATGTCTCCACTTTTTAACATGCTGTCTAGGTTTGTCATAGCTTTTTCTTTCAAGGAGCAACTGCCTTTTAACTTTCATGGCTGCAGTCACTGTCCACAGTGATTTTGGAGACCAAAAAAATAAAGTCTGTCACTGTTTCCATTGTTTGCCCATCTATTTGTCATGAAGTGATGGGACCAGATGCCATGATCTTCATGTTTTGAATGTTGAGTTTTAAGCCAGCTTTACACTTTTTCACAGCTCTTTCACCTTCATCAAGAGGCTCTTTAATTCCTCTTCACTTTCTGCCATAAGAGTGGTGTCATCTGCATATCTGAATTTATTGATATTTCTTCCTGCAATCTTGATTCCAGCATGGGCTTCGTCCAGTCTGGCATTTCTCATGATGTACTCTGCATATAAGTTAAATAAGCAGGATGACAATATACAGCCTTGATGTACTCCTTTCCCAATTTGGAACCAGTCTGTTGTTCCATGTCCAGTTCTAACTGTTGCTTCTTGACCTGCATACAGATTTCTCAGGAGGCAGGTAAGCTGGTCTGGTATTCCCATCTCTTTCAGAATTTTTCACAGTTTCTTGTGATCCACACAGTCAAAGGCTTTACCATAATCAATGAAGAAGAAGTAGATGTGTTTCTGGAATTCTCTTGAATTTTCTATGATCCAGCAGATGTTGGCTATTTGATCTCTGGTTCCTCTGCCTTTTCTAAACCCAGCTTGAACATCTGGAAGTTCTTGGTTCACATACTGTTGAAGCTTAGCTTGGAGAATTTTAAGAATTACTTTGCTAGTGTGTGAGATGAGTGCAATTGTGAAGTAGTTTGAACATTCTTTGGCATTGCCTTTCTTTGGCATTAGAATGAAAACTGACCTTTTCCAGTCCTGTGGCCACTGCTGAGTTTTCCAAATTTGCTGGCATATTGAGTACAGCACTTTCACAGCATCATCTTTTAGGATTTAAAATAGCTAAACTGGAATTCCATCCCCTCCAGTAGCTTTGTTCATAATGATGCTTCTTAAGGCCCACTTGACTTCACATTCCAGGATGTCTGGCTCTAGGTGAGTGATCACACCATTATGGTTATCTGAGTCATGAAGATCTTTTTTGTATAGTTCTTCTATGTATTCATGCCACCTCTTCTTAATATCTTCTGCTTCTGTTAGGTCCGTACCATCTCTGTCCTTTATTGTGCCCATCTTTGCATGAAATGTTCCCTTGGTATCTCTAATTTTCTTGAAGAGATCTCTAGTCTTTCCCATTCTGTTGTTTTCCTCTACTTCTTTGCATTGATTGCTGAGGAAGCCTTTCTTATCTCTCCTTGCTATCCTTTGGAACTCTGCATTCAGATGGGTATATCTTTCCTTTTCTACCTTGTCTTTCATTTCTCTTCTTTTCTCAACTATTTGTAATGCCTCCTCAGGCAACCATTTTGCCTTTTTTCATTTCTTTTTGTTGGGAATGGTCTTGATCACTGCCTCCTGTACAATGTCACAAACCTCTGTCCATAGTTCATCAGGCACTCTATATATCAGATCTAATCCCTTGAATCTTTTGTCATTTCCACTGTAATCATAATGGACTTGATTTAGGTCATACCTGAATGGTCTACTGGTTTTCTTTCTTTCTAGTGTTTTCTAGTGGTTTCTACTTTCTTCAATTTCAATCTGAATTTTGCAATAAGGAGTTCATGATCTGAGCCACAGTCAGCTCCCAATCTTGTTTTTGCTGACTGTATAGAGCTTCTCCATCTTTGGCTGCAAAAAATATAATCAGTCTGATTTCTGTGTTGACCATCTGGTGATGTCCATGTGTACAGTTGTCTCTTGTGTTGTTGGAAGAGGGTGTTTGCTATTACCAATGCGTTCTCTTGACAAAACTCTATTAGCCTTTTTTTCTGATTCATTTTGTACTCCAAGACCAAACTTGCCTGTTACTCCAGATATCTTCTGACTTCCTACTTTTGTATTCCAGTCCCCTATGAGGAAAAGGACATCTTTTTTTAGTGTTAGTTCTAGAAGGTCTTGTAGGTCTTCATAGAGCGATTCAACTTTAGCTTCTTTGGTATTAATAAAATGAGGAGAGGAAGTTCAAATTCAAAGATGAACCTGTATGTTGAAAGTGATAAAATTCCTATGCAGGAGAACCAGGACCCAGGATACATGGACCGGTTTCTGTCCTCTCTCTCCTGCCAGGCCATCCAGTCTCCATGGGAGGAACTGAGGCCCAGAAGAGTGAAATGCCTTCTCCTCCTCATATAACTCATTCATATCCATTCTAGGACTAAAGCCTAGGACTTTATTCCCAATGTATTCTTCGATGCAGCAATTCAGATCAAAAACCAGCCCCACAGCTCGTATTTGTGGTGGGCTTGCACTGTTGGCCACTGTGAAAACCTATTTAGATACATCTTCCATTGATAATATATCCACTGCTGCTGCTGCTAAGTCGCTTCAGTCATGTCCGACTCTGTGCAACCCCACAGACGGCAGCCCACCAGGCTCCCCCGTCCCTGGGATTCTCCAGGCAAGAACACTGGAGTGGGTTGCCATTTCCTTCTCTAATGCATGAAAGTGAAAAGTGAAAGTAAAGTCGCTTAGTCATGTCTGACTCTTCGCGACCCCATGGACTGCAGCCTACCAGGCTCCTCCTTCCATGGGGTTTTCCAGGCAAGAGTACTGGAGTAGGGTGCCACTGCCTTCTCCACTACCCCTGGCTGTTTGTCATCTGTGCTCACATAAAAGAGATTTATCTTTTTATTTCCCACACATGTAAATAAACAATCTACAAATACTAAATCATTCCTCAGCACAACCTAAGAGGACAGGTGCCATTATTATTCCCATCTTACAGATGAGGAAAGAAGCACAAAGAAAACGAGTGACTTACCTCACTTACACAGCTACCAGGTGGCAGAGCTGATCAAGCCCCCACCGCTTGGCTGCTCATCTGTGAATGTAGCTACTACTCCCTGCTGTTGTATTAAATGGGATCCCGTATTCCTTTATTTTCTTTATTTATTTAAACTTTAATCTTTTTATTTTGTTTTGGGGTATAGCCAATTAACCATGCAATCTGCGTTTCTTTGAGTGAAATGTTACAAGGACCAGAGAGTGTAAAGCTGGAGAGGCCTCAGTTCAAATCTCGGATCTACCCCTTACTCCGTGTGCAATTTGTTGTGAATGATTGAACCCCTCCAGTCCTCACTCTTCCATCTATAACATGGGACTAATGCACATCTTGTAGGGTCATAGCAAGGGAATTGAGGGGCTTCCTTGGCAGCTCAGATGTTAAAGAATCCGCCTGCAATGCAGGAAACCCAGGCTTGATCCCTGGGTTAGGAAGATCCCCTGTAGAAGGAAATGGCTGCCCACTCCAGTATTCTTGCCTGGAGAATTCCATGGACAGAGGAGCCTGGAGGGCTACAGTCCATAGGGTCACCAAGAGTCTAATACTACTGCCACTAGCAAGGAAATGAGCCAGAGAAGCTGCTCATTGAGTAGTGGTTACACATTTGTGATGCTGGAACTTCACCTTGCTGATCCATTTCCATAAAACTGCACTAATTATGTGAGCTCTCTCAGCAGACCACAGATTGGCACCTCTTCCCACAAACGTTCTTTATTTTTTTTAATATTTTATTTATTTGGTTGCTTCAGGTCTTAGTTGCAGCATCTTCCATTGTGGTGTGGGCTTCTCTAGTTGTGACTCATGGGCTTAGTTGCTTCAAAGCATGTGGGGTCTCAGTTCCCTGACCAAGAGTTGAACCCCAGTCCCCTGCATTGCATGGCTGATGCCCAGCCACTGAACCACCAGGGGAACCCCCCTTGAATGTTCTTTACATATCTGAAAATCAGTTATTTAGAGAGGTACTGGGGAGGATGTGGGGCATAGTGAAGAAACACTACAGGTAACCCTGAGAACTTCACCTGGGACTCTAGAGTTGCATACGGTGGTTGGCAGTTCCAAAACCCTGCTTAACCTGGACCCATCTTGCTTAGAAGGCAGCTAATGGACTAGCGTTTAAGAGTGAAAGTTTGGAGTCAGTTCCTGTATATCAGGTCCCAGTACTGCAGTGTATTAGATCCAGTCTACTTGTTTTTCCATGCCTGAGTTCCTCCTTATATCAAGTGCCAATGGTCGCAGTTCCCCCATGGGATTAGTGTGAAGATTAAATGAGGTAGTCCTTGTGCAGCACTTAGCATAGTGCTTGCTGCTTAGTTAAGAACCCAGTAGGCTCCAGGAGTTGGTGATGGCCAGGGAAGCCTGGCATGCTGCAGTCCATGGGGTCACAAAGAATTGGACATGACTGAGTGACTGAACTGAACTAAAACTGTTCAGATTATTATTACTATTACTATCCTTCAAGCAAAGACCTCTGAGGATGTTCGCCTCCCTCCCTCTCCCTACCTGCCTCCTTTCCTTCCTTCCTCCCAGCCAAACATACACTAACACACCCAAAGTGGCTTCTTACATTATTATAGTACTAACCGTTTACAGTAATCACAGATAAATACCAACTTTTTCCATCGTGATGTATTTCCAGCATTTGAGTTTGAGCAAGCTCTGGGAGTTGGTGATGGACTGAGAAGCCTGGCATGCTGCAGTCCTTGGGATTGCAGAGTTGGACATGACTGAGCAACTGAACTGAACTGATATTTCCAGAAAATTATTTAGCACCTCACTGATGTTCCCACATCTCTTAGAGACCAAAACCTTTGAAAAAAGCTGGGTGACTGGCCTGCTTCCTAACTTATTAGCTCCTGTTTCCTAAAACAGTCTTCCCTAGTGCTCAGATGGTAAAGAGTCTGCCTGCAATGCGGGAGACCTGGGTTCAATCTCTGGGTCCAGAATATCCCCTGGAAAAGGGAATGGCAACCCACTCCAATATTCTTACTTGGAAAATTCCATGGATGGAGGAACCTAGCGGGCCTCAATCCATGGGATCACAGAGGCGGGACATGACTGAGGATGTTTCTTAAAACAACAAATTTAGCTTATTGATAAATACAAATATGAAATTGTTCTTTAAGCAGGACAGCAGCCTTTATTCATTGCTCTTTGAGTTTTCTGATGTTTAAGCAATAGATGTCATACATTAAATAGGATTTTGATGTTTTTTTTTTTTTTTTTCCTCCATGATGGGGTGAAAAAGCAAATCCAGACGTAGACAGGTGTGAGGAGACCTAAATGTCTTCTTTCCCCAGGGCCTTACTTTGCAGTACCCTTATATCTGTAGGCATTCTGGCCTGTTACCCTGCTTATCTAGTTTTTCCAGTAGTCATGTATGGGTATAAGAGTTAGACTAAAAAGAAAGCTGAGTGCCGAAGAATTGATGCTTTTGAACTGTGGTGTTGAAGAAGACTCTTGAGAGTCCCTTGGACTGCAAGGAGATCCAACAAGTCAATCCTAAAGGAAATCAGTCCTGAATATTCATTGGAAGGACTGATGCTGAAACTGAAGTTCCAATACTTTGGCCACCTGATGTGAAGAACTGACTCATTGGAAAAGACCCTGATGCTAAGAAAGATTGAATGAGGAAGGAGAAGGGGATGACAGAGGATGAGATGGCTGGATGGCATCACTGACTCGATGGACATGAGTTTAAGTAAGCTCCAGGAGTTGGTGATAGACAGGGAAGCCTGGCGTGCTGCAGTCCATGAGGTCACAAAGAGTCGGATACGACTGAGCAACTGAGCTGAACTGAACCCTGTTTATCTAATCCAACTGTTATCTAGGTTTCATTCTCATTCTGTTGCCTTAGGCCTTTAGCAGCAAATAAGAAAAAATACCTCCATCTGCTATATAGAAACATTTGTACATAGGTACAGTTTTATGGTTTGTTAACAAAAATGCATTGCATTTTGTGCTGTTTAGCTGTGGTTTGACATTGTTTTGCCAACCTAGCTGACATTGTCAAGAAGAACCTTGCTTCTCCTTCAGGTACTAAGTACAATACATAATAAATCTTGATGCAACAAATCCAGGATTCAATTACTAGACAGCATTTTGTTTTCGCCCAGCTTCCTCCACTCCTTCCCTACTTCAGATTCCAGAAAGTAGCTTCAGTGGTAACACTCTATGCAGAGACAGTATTGTTAGGGAATCGTATGTGGCTGTGAGTTTTGCACTAAGCAATCAGAGCTTTGTTCTTTCTAATTAATAAATATACAGCTTGTATCTTACTCTTCCAATATAAATATATATAAAACACCAGTATTGTTGCATACCACCATCAAGAGTGTTTATCATATCTATGTATCAAATGTCATGTTTAATATTTTTCTTTAAATCTGTTTTTAAACTAACTCACTTTTTAGTCTTTTCTCAAACGATTTCATCAGTAAAACCACTGGTGTGATGTACAATTCTATTTTTTTCTAACATTAAAGTAAATACTAGCCATTATTATTAAAGAATGGATGTCTGTGTATCACCAAAAATTATTGCAAGTCACAAAGTGTGGAAAATAGCACTCTTTAATGTAGAGAACAGTCAAAGTGGTATAATTTGCTAGTAATTTCATTGTAACAACTTTATAATAAATAGTTTTTTCTTAGATAGTATGTGTCACTTTATACACACTGTTCTGCACCATTGTTCTTCAGTTTCTTTGGACCCTACCTACCATTTAAGGCTCTAAAGTGTATTCCTCTTCTGAGATAAGAATCAATCTTATCTCTTAGAGTAATTGTGAGAACAAAGTTAGGGCTGTTAGTTCCTCTCTGGTCTGTGTGGGTGCTTTCTTCCCAGCTGACTTTATCAAATCCTAGGCATCAAAGAATTCCTGAATTCATTGAGTATAGAATATACTGGTTTGCCTCCAGTAGACATCCAACACATTGTTTATCAGATGATTAAAAAGGTAGTTGTAGAATAGTCAGGGTGATAAACAAATGGGTCATGAGGGTAAGACATTTCTTGATGTTGGCTTATTAATGCATGTTATTGTAGATGAGTGTTAGTGACTGTCCTGTGCTGTGTACTTAGTCACTCAGTCATGTACAACTCTCTATGACCTCATGGACTATAGCCCTCTAGGCTCCTCTGCTCATGGGGATTCTCCAGGCAAGAATACTGGAGTGGGTTACCATGCTCTCCTCCAGGGGATCTTCCCATCCCAGGGATTGAACCCTGGTCTTCCACATAGCAGGTGGATTCTTTACCAGCTGAGCTACTTTGTGTCCAACTTTGTGCGACCCCACGGATGGCAGCCCACCAGGCTCCGCCGTCCCTGGGATTCTCTAGGCAAGAACACTGGAGTGGGTTGCCATTTCCTTCTCCAATGCATGAAAGTGAAAAGTGAAAGTGAAGTCGCTCAGTCGTGTCTGACTCTAGCGACCCCATGGACTGAAGCCTATCAGGCTCCTCCATCCATGGGATTTTCTAGGCAAAAGTACTGGAGTGGGGTGCCATTGAGCTACTTTGGACTACCTTTATTCAAGTCATCTCTGAAAAAGGGTTGGAGAATCTGTCTCTGGCCAGTTCCCCTTCATTCATGCCACCCCTAAGTGGAGGAGAAAGAACTGAAATTCAGTCTCAGGACTTTGAGGGTTTTGATTCCTGAACTGTCATTGGTCTCATCACTGCCTGAAAGAATAGAGCAGTTTTCCTAAACATTTTCCCCATCGTTGCAAACTCAGATACTGAAGGGCCAGTCCAGGGCAGCATAGTCATGGATGAGGCTGGGCTCTACCCTGAGGTCTGCAGCCATGTGGGAATGTGCTCTCTCTGAAAAAAAAAATCAGAAATCTGGATTTTATGTGAAAACTCCCAATATCTAGATGTTGGCTCTGTTGCTGGTTTTGTTTTTAAATAATCATTTGTGGGCCACATTAAACAGGTCTGCTGCCAGCTCCGGCCCTCCAGATGCCAGTATGAGCCTTCTGACTTAGATTTTGCTTCCTTGATTGATAGCAGAATTTGTCCATAGATAAACAGTATTTTTTTTTTCAGCAATTTATTCTCATGTCAAGCAAGCTAGTTTAATTATCACGAACTCTTGAGAATGCTGGTGTCAAAGAATGATTTGTAACTTTGGTGGTCAGTTTCTGTGGGGGAATCCCAGCTTCTCCAAAACATGAGAATAAACCTTAAAACCTAGACTCCAATCTTTTCCCTCTTTGCAAACAAAGGAAGCAGATGCCAGGCAGTTAACAGCACAGGTAACCTGGGAGGAACTTCAGTTAGAATGTGGTGAACTCTCTTCCAGGGTCAGTGCCTTTTTGTAGGGCAGTAAGGAACAGCTTGGAAGGAAGGTCCATATTGGCTGCGCCTATCAGTGACCTTACACGAGAAGGCAGTAGCCTCGAAGTCCAGGTGTGCAATCAGTCGGAATAGCCAGGAACTCTTGACTTGTTTGTTCTTCCAGAAGGCCAGAGAAGCTTTAAAAAGCAAAACAAAACAAAAAAAAGCATAAGGAATGCTTTTTCAGTTCTTAGCACTAATCTTCAACTTAAGAAGTATTTCTCTGTCTCCTTTCCCCAGTGTGTATTTTATAAAAATGAACTGAGGTCCAAATCAGATAATAAACTATTTGATTAATACAGGACCAACTTATCCAAGTGGAAGCAGAAACAAACAGTGGGAAGATGTATTTGGGGAGATAATTCATTTTATTTTATTCTTTTTAAGAACTAGTGGATAAAAGTATAAAACAATTCCTTATTTATTTATCCATATTCATGAAGTACCTGTTTGGTTATATATGTGATGGACTTGTGAATGAAGCCATGATCTTTCTTTCAGTTCAGTTCAATCGCTCAGTCGTGTCCAACTCTTTGTGACCACATGAATCACAGCATGCCAGGCCTCCCTGTCCATCACCAACTCCTGGAGTTCACTCAGACTCATGTCCATCGAGTCAGTGATGCCATCCAGCCATCTCATCCTCTGTTGTCCCCTTCTCCTCTTGCCCCCAATCCCTCCCAGCATCAGAGTCTTTTTCCAATGAGTCATTTCTTCTCATGAGGTGGCCAAAGTATTGGAGTTTCAGCTTTAGCATCATTCCTTCCAAAGAAATCCCAGGGCTGATCTCCCTCAGAATGGACTGGTTGGATCTCCTTGCAGTCCAAGGGACTCTCAAGAGTCTTCTCCAACACCACAGTTCAAAAGCATCAATTCTTCTGCACTCAGCCTTCTTCACAGTCCAACTCTCACATCTATACATGACCACAGGAAAAACCATAGCCTTGACTAGACAGACCTTTGTTGGCAAAGTAATGTCTCTGCTTTTGAATATGCTATCTAGGTTGGTCATAACTTTCCCTCCAAGGAGTAAGCACCTTTTAATTTCATGGCTGCAGTCACCATCTGCAGTGATTTTGGAGCCCCAAAAAATAAAGTCTGACACTGTTTCCCCATCTATTTCCCATGAAGTGATGAATCTTTCTTTACTCTAGATTATTGAGTTGTCATTGTTTAGTTGCTAAATTGTGTGTGACTCTTTGTGACCCCATGGGCTATATAGCCTGCCAGTCTCCTCTGTCCATGGAATTTCCCTGCCAGAGTGCTGTTGCTACTGCTGCTGCTAAATCGCTTCAGTCGTGTCCGACTCTGTGTGACCCCATAGACGGCAGCCCATGAGGCTCCCCCATCCCTGGGATTCTCCAGGCAAGAACACTGGAATGGGTTGCCGTTTCCTTCTCCAATGCATGAAACTGAAAAGTGAAAGTGAATTAGCTCAGTCTTGTCCGACTCTTAGTGACCCCATGGACTGCAGCCTACGAGGCTCCTCCATCCATGGGATTTTCGAGGCAAGAGTACTGGAGTGGGGTGCCATTGCCTTCTCCAGGGGATCTTCCCAACCCAGGGATCAAACTTGTATCTCTTGAATTGGCAAGTGGATTCTTTACCCCTGAGCCAGGGAAGCCCTGACTCTAGATTCAGATCAGATCAGATCAGATCAGTCGCTCAGTCGTGTCCGACTCTTTGCGACCCCATGAACCGCAGCACGCCAGGCCTCCCTGTCCATCACCAGCTCCCGGAGGTCACCCAGACTCATACCCATCGAGTCAGTGATGCCATCCAGCCATCTCATCCTCTGTCGTCCCCTTCTCCTCCTGCCCTCAATCCCTCCCAGCACCAGAGTCTTCTCCAATGAGTCAACTCTTCGCATGAGGTGGCCAAAATACTGGAGTTTCAGCTTTAGCATCATTCCTTCTAAAGAAATTCCAGGATTGATCTCCTTCAGAATGGACTGGTTGGATCTTCTTGCAGTCCAAGGGACTCTCAAGAGTCTTCTCCAACACCACAGTTCAAAAGCATCAATTCTTCGGCGCTCAGCCTTCTTCACAGTCCAGCTCTCACATCCATACATGACCACAGGAAAGACCATAGCCTTGACTAGGCAAACCTTTGTTGGTAAAGTAATGTCTTTGCTTTTGAATATGCTATCTAGGTTGGTCATAGAGATTGGCTAATCTGTTCTATAAAAGACCAGATAGTTCCATTTTAGGTTTTATAGATCATCCATTCTCTGTCACAACTATTCAGTTCTACCATTGTAGCACAAAAGCAGCCATGGTGATACGTAAACATTAAGTGGGCATGCCTATGTTCCAATGAAACTTTATTGCAAAAATTGTCAGCAGGCTGGTCTTGGCTCACAGACTATAATTTGCAGACCCCCGTTCTAGGTGGCTGAGGAAGAAGTATGTGAGACATAATTATATTTATTTACTATATTGGAAAATCACTTTACTTTTTAAACCATTTTTAAATTGAACTATAGTTGATTTACAATGTTGTATTCATTTCAGGTACACAGCAAAGTGATTCATTTATACATATATCTATACAGCTATTCTTTTTCAGATTCCTTTCCATTATAGGTTATTATAAGATACTGACTACAGTTCCCTGTGTTATATAGTAGGTCCTTGTTGTTTATTTTATATTTAATAGTGTGTATATATTAATCCCAAACTCCTAATTTATCCCTCCCCTACCCACTATCCCCTTTGGTAACCATATATTTGTTTTGTATGAGTCTATTTCTGTTTTGTGAATAAATTCATTTCTATCATTTTTTAAAAATTCCACATATAAGTGATATCATGATATTTTTCTTTCTCTCTGACTTCACTTAATATGATCATCTCTAAGTTCATCCATGTTGCTGAAAATGACATTATTCCATTCTTTTCTATGGGTTAGTAATATTCCAGTGTGTGTGTGTGTGTGTGTGTGTGTGTGTGTGTGGACATCTTAAGTCAGTGGTCTGTTGATGGGCATTTAGGTTGCTTCTATGTCTTGGCGATTGTAAATACTTCTACTATGAACATAGGGGTGCATGCATCTTTTTGAATTATAATTTTATGTGGATTTATGCCCAGGAGTAGAATTGCATTGCACTCATCTCACACACGAGTAAAGTAATGCTCAAAATTCTCCAGGCCAGGCTTCAGCAATATGTGAACCGTCAACTTCCTGATGTTCAAGCTGGTTTTAGAAAAGGCAGAGGAACCAGAGATCAAATTGCCAACATCCGCTGGATCATGGAAAAAGCAAGAGAGTTCCAGAAAAACATCTATTTCTGCTTTATTGACTATGCCAAAGCCTTTGACTGTGTAGATCACAATCAACTGTGGAAAATTCTGAAAGAGATGGGAATACCAGACCACCTGATCTGCATCTTGAGAAATCTGTATGCAGGTCAGGAAGCAACAGTTAGAACTGGTCATGGAACAACAGACTGGTTCCAAATAGGAAAAGGAGTACGTCAAGGCTGTATATTGTCACCCTGTTTATTTAACTTATATGCAGAGTACATCATGAGAAATGCTGGACTGGAAGAAACACAAGTTGGAATCAAGATTGCTGGGAGAAATATCAATAACCTCAGATATGCAGATGACACCACCCTTATGGCAGAAAGTGAAGAGGAACTCAAAAGCCTCTTGATGAAAGTGAAAGTGGAGAGTGAAAAGGCTGGCTTAAAGCTCAACATTCAGAAAACGAAGATCATGGCATCTGGTCCCATCACTACATGGGAAATAGATGGAGAAACAGTGGAAACAGTGTCAGACTTTCTTTTTCTGGGCTCCAAAATCACTGCAGATGGTGACTGCAGCCATGAAATTAAAAGATGCTTACTCCTTGGAAGGAAAGTTATGACCAACCTAGATGGCATATTCAAAAGCAGAGACATCACTTTGCCAGCCAAGGTTCGCCTAGTCAAGGCTATGGTTTTTCCTGTGGTCATGTATGGATGTGAGAGCTGGACTGTGAAGAAGGCTGAGCGCTGAAGAATTGATGCTTTTGAACTGTGGTGTTGGAGAAGACTCTTGAGAGTCCCTTGGACTGCAAGGAGATCCAACCTGTCCATTCTGAAGGAGATCAGCCCTGGGATTTCTTTGGAAGGAATGGTGCTAAAGCTGAAACTCCAGTATTTTCTCCACCTCATGTGAAGAGTTGACTCATTGGAAAAAGACTCTGATGCTGGGAGGGATTGGGGGCAGGAGGAGAAGGGGACGACAGAGGATGAGATGGCTGGATGGCATCACTGACTCAATGATTGTGAGTCTGAGTGACCTCCGGGAGTTGGTGATGGACAGGGAGGCCTGGTGTGCTGCAGTTCATGGGGTCGCAAAAAGTCGGACATGACTGAGCGACTGATCTGATCTGATCTGATGGTAACTCTGTTTTTAATTTTTTGAGGAAACTCCAGACTGTTGTCCCAATTACATCCCCACCAACAGTGTAGGAGGGTTCCTTTTCCTCCACACCCTCTCCTGTATTTATTATTTGTAGAGTTTTTTTTAATGATGACTATTCTGATTGTTGTGAGGTGGTACCTTATTGTAGTTTTGATTTGCATTTCTCTAATAATTAGTGATATTGAGCATTTTTTCATATGCTTGTAAGCCATCAATATGTTTTCTTTGGAGAAATATCTATGAAGGTCTTCTGCCCATTTTTTATTTTTTATATTAACCTGTGAGCTCTTTGTATGTTTTGAAAATTAATCCCTTCTTGGTTGCATTGTTGGCATATATTTTCTCCCATTCTGTGCGTTGTCTTTTTGTTTTGTTTATGATTTCCTATGCAGGGTAAAAGCTTTTAAGTTTAATTAGGTCCTACTTTTTTATTTTTGTCTTTAAGGAGAGAGATCTGAGAAAATACTGCTATTGATTTATGTCTAAGAAAATTCAACCTATATTTTCCTCTAGGAATGTTATAGTATCCAGTCTTAGATTTAGGTCTTTAACCCATTTTGAGTTTATTATTGTATACGGTGTTAGAGAATGTTTTAATTTCATTCCTTTACATGTAGCTGTCTGGGTTTCCTAGCACCACTTATTGATCGTGCTGCCTTTTCTCCATTGTATATTCTTGCTGCCTTTGGCATAGGTTAGTTGACCGTAAGTGTGTGGGGGTTTATTTCTGGACTTTCTTGATCTGTATGTGTTTTTGTGCAGTAACATACTGTTTTGATCACTATAGCTTTGTAGTGTAGTCTGAAGCCAGGAAGCATGTTTGCTCCACTTTTTGTTCTTCTTCTACAAGATTGCTTTGGCTATTTGGGGTCTTTTTTGTTTCCATACAAATTTAAAATTTTTTGTTCTAGTTCTTTGACAAATAGCATTGGCAATTTGATAGAGATACTTTGAATCTGTAGATTTCCTTGTGTAGTACAGTCATTTTAACAGTATGATTCTTCCAACCCAGTAACATATCTTCCCATCTGTTTATGTCATCTTTGATTTCTTTCATCAGAGTCTTATATTTCCAGAGTACAGATTTTTTGCCTCCTTTATGTAGGTTTATTCCTAAATATTTTGTTCTTTTTGATATCATAGTGAATGGGGTTATTAATTTCTCTCTCTGATATTTTGTCATTAGTGTATAAAAGTGCAACAGATTTATGTATATTAATTTTGTATCCAACAACTTTACCAAATTCATTCATCAGCTCTACTAGTTTTCTGGTAGCATCTTTAGAATTTTCTGTGTAAAGCATTGTCATCTCTGTCCACTGACAGTTTTACTTCTTTTCCAATTTGGATTCCTTTTCTTTCTTTATTTCTTCTTCTTTTTTTTTTTTTTTTTTTCTGATTGCTGTGGCTAGAACTTCCAAAATTATGTTGAATAAAAGTGGTGAGAATGGGATTCCTTGTTTTGTTCCTGATCTTACAGGAAAAGCTTTCATTTTTTCACCATTGAATATGATGTTAGCTATGGATTTGTTATATATGTTGTTATATATATGTGTGTGTGTGTGTGGTATATGTCAAGATATTTTTACTCTGCCCACTTTCTGCAGTTTTTTAAATCATAAATGGATGTTGAATTTCATGAGAAGCTTTTTCTACATCTATTGAGATGATCATATGATTTTCATTCTTCAGTTTGTTAATGTGGTGTAGGACATTGATTTGCAGATACTGAAAAATTCTTGTATTCCTGGAATAAATCCCACTTGATCATGATATGTGTTGGAGTCAGTTAACATATTTAATGTACTATTGGAGTTAGTTTGCAAGTATTTTGTTGAGGATTTTTATACCTATATTCATCAATGATATTGGCTGTAATTATCTTGTTTTGTGATCCTTTTTTCTGGTTTTGGTATCAGAGTGCTGGTAGCCTCATAGTATGAGTTCAGCAGTGTCCTTTACTCTGTAATTTTTTGGAGTAGTTTCAAAAGGATAGGTATTAGCTCTTCTCTAAATATTTGGTAGAATTCATCTGCGAAGCCATCTGGTCCTGGACTTTGTGTTTTAAATTATCGATTCAATTTCAGTACTGGTAATTGGTTTGTTTACATTTTATGTTTCTTATTTGATATATTCTTAATTATTATTCTTGCTCAAGCAATAGCAAGTGTATTCATAGTCCCAGTAGCAAATAAATTCATCTTCCCATGTTCTGACTGCTCAGTTTATTTACATAGACAGTTGATCTTTGAACAACATGGGTTTAAACCACACAGGTCACTTCTACATGGATTTTTTTTTTTTTTCACAGTAAGCACTGCAGTAGCACATGATCGCAGTTGTGCAGGGCAGAGAACTGCTGATCCAAGGTCACTGAAGAAGTAAACTTGCTGGAGGGACAGAGGCCTGTGGGTCTCGCTGCAACCAGACTGAGCTATCTCTCAGCTCTCTTTAGACTGTGTGCTCCCCCACAAGACCATCCAGTCATTTGGTACCTCCCCTGAGACACCTGATCCCACAGAGGGCTGCCCTGTACAGTGAGGAGGGTCCCCACTGGTATCTGTCTGTCTCTCTGAGTTTAACTAGCACATTTCATTCCTGAGAGGATCCCCTCAGGGGCCCCAGACAGAGTTTCAGAACCTGCCCAGCTGAGTCCTAGGCTGATGGCCGGTTCCTCACTGGGTGGTGCCCAGCCCGAGCACACAGCAGGCTAGCTGGTTGTAGCCCTTTCAGGCACCTCCCCTGACCACTTCCTCCTGCCTGAGGACTATCTCTAGCCCTGAGGAGAGCTGACTGTGTGATCAGAGAATGGGCTTTGGAGTGTGGCAAGCCTGGAACCCCTTCTTTTTAATAAGGGAGAAAAAGACCAATGTGAACTTTGGGAACTTGAAGGGAGACAGGACTTGCAGTTAATACTGGTCCAGCCACAGGGCAGCCAGGGATTCACAATTCCCGACCCCCCAGTCACCACCAAGTCTATTTCAGGAGTTCCTGCTACTTCTTCAGGAACAGCTAGAGTAATTCCTATGGTCTCCTCACAGAACATCAGGACTCCACTAACCAGCCACAGGCCCACCCAATAAAGTCGCTAAGTTACCCAGACACACTCTGCCATTTTCTTGGCTTTCTTATCTCACTTGTGAGACCCAAATCCTGGATCAACCCCTGCCTCACCAGTCAGTGCCCAAGAGACTGCAGACAGTCTCCATATACTTTCTGTGCAACATTTCCTTGTCTATGGAATAGTTAGGATATTATACACTTGGTAGGGTTAGTGCAAGGACTCGAGATAAAGTGAAAACAGAAGCTGGCACATAAAACACAGTTAATGGTACTTAGAGTATTGATATTATATCATGCAGTCATTCATTCAATATGTACACACCAGGTCCTGTTCTAGGAGCTGGGCAGACAGCATTGAAAAAGAAAACTTGTCCTCGTGAAGCTCAGATTCTATCAGCAAAAGCAGACCAAACACACATAGTCTACAGTGTCATGAAGTGACCCATGTTCAGAAGAAAATTGAAGTGCTGGATAAAAGGAAAGAAAGTGACAGGATAGGATGGTGGCTGTTTCAAGGAATGCCTTCCTGAAAAGGTGATGTGAGCAGAAACCTAAAAAAAAAGAAAACAAAAGCATTACCCATGCACACACCTAAGGGAAGAGCATTCCAGGCTAGAACAGCAAATGTTAAGGCCCTAAGGCAGGAGCCATCTGACATGTTCATGAAAAAGCAAGTAGAACTTAAGGATTGGGAGAGAATAGTGGAATAGTGGCCAGGGGCCAGATCTAGGATCTCATAAACTATACTAAAATCCTGGAATTACTCCAGGAATGATGAAAACCACCAGAGGGTTTTGAGCAAAAAGAACAATGTGATCAGATTAAAGCTAGAAAGCTTCACTCCAGCTGCTGATTATAAAATAAACGGTAGGGCAGCAAAAAGGAAATAGGACAGGACAATGAAAAAGCTGTCTCAGGCATCTAGGAGAGTAAGAGGGTAGCCTGGACTATGCTGGGCGCATGGAGGTGAGTAAGAAGCCACTGGGCTCAAGATGTTTTCCTGTGGATGGAGCCAGCAGAACTCTCTCTGGGAGTAACTGCTGGGTATGAGAAGGGGAAAGGAGTCAAAGATGCTCCAGGTATTTGGGGCCTGAGTATTTGGGTGAATGCTATTGCCATTTCAGAGGCAGCGAACACTAAGAAAGGATGGGTTTGGGCAGGTGGGGGGTATCTAAATCCAGACGCTGCTTTATACATGTTAAGTTTGAGATGTGTCATAGATAACCAAGTGCAAATGTTGAGCAGGCAGGTGTATATTAGAAGCCAGAGGTCCAGGGGAGATTGAAAGTGCAAGTGAGATCGCTCAGTCATGTCCGACTCTTACTGACCCCATGGACCGCAGCCTACCAGGCTCCTCCGTCCATGGGATTCTCCAGGCAAGAGTACTGGAGTGGGGTGCCATCACCTTCTCCAAGGGGAGATTGAAGCTGGCCATAAATAGAAGGAGCTCTCGGGATCACGGGAAATTCTTGACAGAGACCAAAGCTCTGTGAGGACAGAGACTGTGTCTGTTTCCTTGACCTCAGTGTGCCCAGCACAAGCATTCAGTCTGTGTGTGATGAGTAAATTAATCTGTGGGCATTAAACTGTTGCATGATGGATGTCAGTTCAGTTCAGTCGCTCAGTTGTGTCCAACTCTTTGTGACCCCATGAACTGCAGCACACCAGGCCTCCCTGTCTATCACCAACTCCCGGAGTCTACCCAAACCCATGTCCACTGAGTTAGTGATGCCATCCAACCATCTCATCGCCTGTCGTCCCCTTCTCCTCCTGCGCCCAAGCCCTCCCAGCATCAGAGTCTTTTCCAATGAGTCAGCTCATCACATCAGGTGGCCAAAGTTTTGGAGTTACAGGTTCAACATTAGTCCTTCCAATGAACACCCAGGACTGATTTCCTTTAGGATGGACTGGTTGGATCTCCTTGCAGTCCAAGGGACTCTCAAGAGTCTTCTCCAGCACCACAGTTCAAAAGTATCAATCCTTCGGGGTTCAGCTTTCTTTATAATCCAACTCTCATATCCATAGATGACTACTGGAAAAACCATAGCCTTGACTGGACGGACCTTCATTGACAAAGTAACGTCTCTGCTTTTTAATATGCTGTCTAGGTTGGTCATAACTTTCCTTCCAAGCAATAAGCGTCTTTTAATTTCATGGCTGCAATCACCATCTGCAGTGATTTTGGAGCCCAGAAAAATAAAGTCTGACACTGTTTCCACTGTTTCCCCATCTATTGCCCATGTAGTGATGGGAGTAGATGCCATGATCTTCGTTTTCTGAATGTTGAACTTTAAGCCAACTTTTTCACTCTCCTCTTTCACTTTCATCAAGAGGCTTTTTAGTTCCTCTTCACTTTCTGCCATAAGATGGTGTCATCTGCATCTCTGAGGTTATTGATATTTCTCCGGGCAATCTTGATTCCAGCTTGTGCTTCTTCCAGCCCACCGTTTCTCATGATGTACTCTGCATATAAGTTAAATAAGCAGGGTGACAATATACAGCCTTGATGTACTCCTTTTCCTATTTGGAACCAGTCTGTTGTTCCATGTCCGGTTCTAACTGTGGCTTCCTGACCTGCATACAGGTTTCTCACGCGAAACAAAAGTACTAACTGAAAGTTTGCTTTATTATTCCAGACCAAAAATAGAAAGCGTGTCGTTTCTTAAGAAATAATTAGCATATGATAGAATCAAAGCTTGACACTGAAAGGAATCTTTGAGGCCATTTAATGGAAAAGTTCAAAATCGTGGAGGCGGGGATGGTAGGGGAAGTAGATGGTTTATTGCCAAGGGTAGGAAAGTGTTGAGGGACCACCAGTGACAGTAAACTGAATAAATAATATCTTAACCATCAATGCACTACTCTTGTTCAAGTATATAAAGCTGTTGCAGTTAGTAAAATAAGAGAGAGTGACATATTTTCCTAAACAATAACTCCCAATGACCAAGTGTCTTTGCAAGGGAGAGAGTTTAGTGACTGTTTATACTCTAGAAGTCTTTGGGAAACTCAGATCTAATCCAAGCCTTTTGTTTTACTGCTACAGAAAGGGAAAGGGAGTGGAATTAGTGACTCGCATAAGTGACACAGCTAATTAATGACTGGATGGACCCCTTGGTCTCCTTAACCTGAGCCTGAAACCTGTTCTGACTCTCAGCACCAACTTTCTTCAGACCAGTAATTGAGGTATCGCCTTAGGACAGAACTCATTTATTTTTGGCCATGGAATTATTTTAGTGATTTATTTTGCAGGCAATTTAATATGAGAATTATAATTAGACTTTGCTTTAGCTAATTTCAAAATCCATTTACAATTCCCTAAACACATTCCTTTTGGCAATGCTACAGAATAAGTAGTCCAGGAAAGGTTGCTGAAAGTAAAATGTTTAATTTGCAGGAGATAATTTACCAAGTAAGTAATTCTCATGTCGAAAAATTAAAACTTGATTTGAGTTGCAAACATCATTTTAAGGAAGCTGAGAAACCCATATAAACCTTCATGACAGGACCTCTGAATATCTACAATTTTCACTTCACATCCTGGCTCCACAACTCAATTACCTGTACATACCTGTACATACCATGTAGGCCAAGCTAACGCAGTCCTTCAGGCCTCAGTTTGCACATCTGCAAGATAGGGAGGGAGAGATTTCCTTTCTAATGAGGACATTAGAAGGCACACCATTTGATGTCTGCACAGGCGAGGCCCTTGGGAAAGAGAGGAACCCCTCACTCTTACACATGAGGAAATTGAGGTCTGTTAGAAGTAACCCAAAGACACCATTGTGAGTTTAGCTGGCAGTCCAATCCCCTAGTTTTTAACTGTGCCCCCCAACTCAGTCGCTGTCTCCTGATGTTCCTGGTTCCTAACTTCCTCCAGGCTGCATTTGCCAGGAAATTGCCCAGCCATGCCACCTGGACAGCTTCCCTGATGGAGGAGGAGGTGCCCCGTGGGGGCCCAGCCCTGGGGCTGGCATCATCACAGTCTGAGCCTGTAGGCTGCCCTGGTGGCTCCATTAATCACACATCCCCGCCACTCAGCGCAGCTGGCCCCAGCCTGAGCACAGGCTCATTTACAGTTGTTGCACAACAGGAAGTGGGGCTGGTGTTCAGAGCTGAGCTGGCCCACTGAGAGCCGTGGCTCCAGGTGCCCTGGTCCTGCAGCCATGGGCGTGTCCTCGCCTCAGCATTTGCCATGGAGAGTAGCAGTCTTCTCCTGCAGCTTGGGGTGGGTTTGGAGGGTGAGGGGTTGCTTTGGTTTTTGTCCACTGTCACATGTTTGGCAGCCATGACCAGAAGGCAGGGCGGGGGGTGCCTTTTGTGGAGTCAGGGTTCCCCTGCAGAGTTCTCCCTCAGTGGCTACAAGTGAAATGGCAGAGGCGTGAGTCACTGCATGAGACGGGAACAGGAAGACATCCTGTTGATGCCAAACCATTTTCAGTTCAGTTATGAGAATTTACCCCCCCCCCCAAAAAAAGGGAAAAATTAGCATTCAGTGTGCATCTCCCCCAGTGCAGCGGGGTCTAGCGCCTGGCTCTGGCCCCTGTGAAGGATGGCCCTGGAAACAGCTTGGTTTAGTGCTCAGGAAATTGGCCGTGTCCTTGATCTGCTGCATCTGTGATGGGATCAGAGAACCCTCTTTGCCAAAGAAACTTTCTGTCTGAGGTTGTGTTTGGGTTTTGATTTTTGTTTTGTTTTGATTCACATATGTTCCCTTGTTTCTCTTTTTGGGATGGTAATATGCTGTATGGCTTTTTAGGATTTGCTTCTCTGTAAAAATTGTTCATGTTTTTCTGACAGGAACTTTTGCTTATGAAGATCAACTGAGAATTTATAATATTTGAGGGACTCTCTGCTCCTTTTCATGGAATTCGCATAATCCTCTTGTTCTTAAATTATTCATTATATAGTGAATGCTGCTGCTGCTGCTAAGTCGCTTCAGTCGTGTCCGACTCTGTGCGACCCCATAGACGGCAGCTCACCAGGCTCCCCGTCCCTGGGATTCTCCAGGCAAGAACACTGGAGTGGGTTGCCATTTCCTTCTCCAATGCATGAAAGTGAAAAGTAAAAGTGAAGTCGCTCAGTCGTGTCTGACTCTTAGCGACCCCATGGACTGGAGCCTACCAGGCTCCTCCGTGCATGGGATTTTCCAGGCAAAAGTACTGGGGTGGGGGTGCCATTGCCTTCCCCGTATATAGTATAGCTCCCATCTATTGAATGCTCAGAGGCAGGCACCCTTTTAAAAACTTCACATACACCTTTAACCCTTACAACAGCTCCATGAGGTAGAGGGTCTATTGTTATTCCGAGTTTGCAGATAAGGGGAACTGAGCTCGGGTTAAGCAATATTCAGAGTCACAAAGTTAGTTGAATGGCAAATGCCAGAACTTAAGCCCTGTTCCTAATCACGTTCCTTCCCAGCATTTACAGAAAGTATGTCAGCAGAACTTTGATCTCATGAGATGTTCCTAAGAAAATGTAACTGTGTTCAAATAATTAGGGGAAATGCTGTAAACCACATGTCTCTTGCAGATCATAAGTGCATCTTAGCATGGAAAGACCCTGAGAAGTCCTGTGTGGAAGAAGTGTTGCTCTTGCTCAGTCTACTTTGTTTGAACTAGGGCTTTTCAAAATAGATGTGAAATGGACCCTTATTTCCTTGTATACCTATTAAGCGGTAATGCATTTTGAGATGCACCACCCTGGTATATGAAAGTATATAAGCAGGTGTGAGTGTATGGGCTTTGGAGCCAAAATACCTGGGTTACATGCCATATCTGCTACTATGTGGGTAAGCTATATCTGCTTCCTCTGCCTGACTTTCCCATCTGTACAATGGGGAAATATAATAGCACTCTCTCACAGGGTGATGGTGAGGACTAAATTAGTCATTATATCTAGAAGGCCTAGGAGAGTGTTGTGCACATAGAGAAGCCTATGAGCACAAAGAGAAGTAAATGTAGAAAAATGAATCAAAACACTTGCTACCTGTGGGGTCTGGCCAAAGCCAAAATGCTATTTCATGATGTTTAGAAAACACAACAGAGGAAGTACACCCTCCCTCTTCCCCTCAGTGCTCTCTCTAGCTGCCCTAGATTCTGCCTTTCACCATCTGGTTGGTCCTGATAGCAGCTCAGAGCTGGGCCTGGGTCTGTCTCCCCTTGAGTCAAGATTAGCATGCACTCTTGCTGGGACAGGGGACAGCTATCGGTGTTAGCCACACGCTTGTGGGTGTCCCCAGCAGAATCTGCCTCGAGAGTATGCTGGTGAGAAAGGAGCTCAAGTTCCCCGGGTGTCAACAAGGCAGCTGCCCTTGCATGCTATTGGCTCCTGGATTTCCAGAAGGGGAAGATGATTGGAAAGCATTGCACTTTCACTGAATTTGCTGCTCCTCCTGTCACCTGCCACTCACCAGAGCAGCTCCTCCAAGGGGCTCCAGCAGTGGATGAGAAGCCTTACAGTTCTGCAGGCTCAGATTCTGGTGCTAGTGTCTCAGCACCCAGCCAGCCTGAGCCACCTCGTGCAAAGTCTTGCAGCAGCCAGATAGTGTTTTGGTGGGGCTCCCTGCTCTTCCCCTCCCCTGCATATTCCAAAGTTGCTTGTGCATTGACTCCCAGGAAGGATCAGAGAGACGTCCATTGGGGAGAAGCAAAGCAATTACAGGAATTTACTAATTTTTTAAAATGACTTGCTGTTGCCCTTGGTGATTTTTCTCTAAATTGTAAATGCCTCAAAATGAGAAATTCAAATTAGCAAAATGCACTAGTCCTCCTCTCTGTATGAGCAAGGCTTTGAGTAAAAAGTGAAATTTGCAGAACTATATATAAGTATAGTTCCATTTGTTTGAAAATCCACATATATGTGTGTGATGGTTATGTTTGGAAGGGCCAGGAGAAGGTCTGGAAGGAAGGAAACAGACTAGGAACAGTAGTTACTCTTGTGGAGTAAAATTAGAAGGAAAGAGTTTTAACTTTTTATCCAATTCACATGCATATAGGTTGAATTTTTCAACATATTTCTTTTGTTATTAAAAGAAGAAGAAGAAAATAATAAAAGGGAAACACCCCTAGCTAGCTCCAAAAATAGGGCTAGACTAAATAATAGTGGTTAATAATGGGTGTTGTCAGCCTGGGCTGGGAGGCTTTGCAGTGAGAAGGAAGGAAACTCAGACCAGACCAGAAAATGGGCCAATTCCAGGCTCAGTCAGCACAGCGCAGGCTCCGCTCAATCATGCAGTGGGTGGCTTTGGAGGCTGTGCAGTTACAAGTGGCGCTAAGTTTTGCTTTTCCTTTCCCACGCCTTCCCTCCGGTAAGCCACCCAGGCTGCTGGGGTCCTGGGGGATTCAGCTCCCCCGTACTGCCCTTGGCCGTGAAAAAGCACTTTAATCACCCAGGCCCTGACTGAATGGAGGCGTCCTCCCCAAGCTCAAACACAAGTGGGCACTGACTGCCAGGAGGGCGGTTGTTATCACTGAGTCACCTCTGCAGTGTCCCCTCCCTGAGAAAGTTCCTCCCCCAAAGCTTGGAGCCCTGCTTCGGGGTGGGGGTGGGGGGATTCAAGAGTGTGAGACGGAGTAGTGAGAGCCTTGTCTCAAATTCAGGAACTGGGGTCCTTTCCCAATTCTGAGGAGCCTTAAACAAATCAAATTTCCTTTTGCCTCAGTTTTCTCAGATGCTAGACTTACAAAGTAATTTAATTACAGGGCAGTTGGAGGTGTGATAATAGACATGAGAGGGCTTCAAAAGGTAAAAGGTGGTGGTTTTCTTTTTTTTTTTAAGGTGGCTATTTGAAAGAAAAACTGGCCCTTGGATATTAGTAGTATTAGTGCTATGCTGAGAAGAGCGGGGAGGGGTGGGCGGTGCTGGTGCTCAGGGCCTGAACGGATTTCTCTCCCAACACAGCGTTCACTTTCTGCATTGATTGGGAAGCAGAGCCCCTTCCTTTGCAGCAAAGTACTTGCTGTCTTAGGAATCCCCTTTGTAGATAAAAAACATGAGGGCTTGAGAGGTCAAATTTGTTCTTATTGTTCACTCAGTTGTTTCCAACTCTGCGACTCCACGGACTGCAGCACACCAGGCTTCCCTGTCCTTCACCATCTCTTGGAGTTTGCTCACAGAATGATCTGTCTCTTTTTCCCACCTTCCCAGATCCCACCAGAAGTCAGGGAACAGGGCCCAAAGTGAGGCTGGACTCTTGGACTCCACGTTCTAAGCATTTAACCAAACCCTCCTCGTGCAGCAGTCCCTTATTCTGAGGGTAGCTGTAACTGATTGTCAGCATCTGTTGAAGGATGACTTGGAGTGGAACTCCACTCCTCACAGATACTTCTTGTAGGGTTTACCAGTTTTCCCTCCAGATGTCAGTCATTCAGTGTGGGTAGAGACATCAGATCTTCCGGTTGAATGGCGCACCTGAACTTGTCCAGCTCATTTATGCTACGCCCTGTGGGCTTTTTCTGCCTCACCTTCCCACTCTCTTTCCTCATTCACTCAGAAACTAAAGAGATGTTGCACCTTCATTTGTTAAGTAAATATTTATTGAGTGCCACCATGCGTAAGACTAAAACCATATCTGTCTTTCACTGGCTTAGGTTCAGAGAGGGTGGGGAGCACCAAGAGATAAGCACACAGATAATGCCATTACAAAGCCAGAGGCAGTTTAGTGCCTGAGAGGTGCAAGGACTGTTTCAGACCCTCAAAAGAGGAACAACTCATCTCCATCTGACAGACCCAGGAGAGACATATCTGATCATATCATTCCCTGCTTAAAATTTTTCAGTGGTTCTCAGTTGCAATGGCACCCCACTCCAGTACTCTTGCCTGGAAAATCCCATGGATGGAGGAGCCTGGAAAGCTGTGGTCCATGGGGTCGCTGAGGGTCGGACACGACTGAGCAACTTCACTTTCACTTTTCACTTTCATGCATTGGAGAAGGAAATGGCAACCCCCTCCAGTGTTCTTGCCTGGAGAATCCCAGGGACAAAGGAGCCTGGTGGGCTGCCATCTATGGGGTCGCACAGAGTCAGACACGACTGAAGTGACTTAGCAGCAGTTGCCTCCAGCATAAAATCCCAACTCTGGAGCCTGGCAGCCTACCATTTGACTCTCTCCCACACCCCTTCCAGCTCTTCTTCATGGTGTCTCTGCTCTGGTGAACCTCACTGCTACCTGCCTTTCCCTGCACAGCACCAGGGCTTTCATAGTCTTTGCCCTTCGGTTTGGAATGCCCTACCCTCCCAGCTCCCATGCCTGCAGCACGGTGCCACCTTCCCCTTGAAGCCTGCCCAGATTTCCCCTAGCCAGAAGGAATCACTCCCTCTTCAGAACTCCCTTTTTGCTGACCTCTCTGTCTCTCCTGATGCAGCTTTTCTGCTTTAGGTTATTTGTGGACATACCAGTTTTCCCTCTGCTGAATGGAAAGCTCCTTGAGGGTTTGTTTATTTGTACATGCTCCACGCTTCCCAAAGCATCAGAGCAGCTCCCCAGTAAACAGCTAGCCATCCCCCCGATAAACAGCTGTGAGAGGGAGGGTTAGGGGTAGCTTTTGATTGGAGGATCAGTAGAGACTTGGTGGTAGAAGTAACCCGACAGAACCTGGAAACAGGGGTGACATCTCAAAGGGGGTCGAGGAAGTCAGAGTTCAAGTCCAGGGACCATTCGAAGGGCTGCAGGTCAGGTGATTTTTCTCCACCTCTTTTCGGTGATGGGTCCCCTTTGATTAATGCTATGGACCCTCTCCCTGAAAAATGTAAATACCCACTGTTTCACAGAGGGCATTTGAACCTTTTAGGGAATAAAGAATCCCCAAAACAAAATACTAGTTGAAGACTGAAAAGGTAGATTACAGCCATATTGTGCAGGGTTTCTGGACCACAATGAAAATGCATTTACTTCAGCAGTTAAATTGGGAACAGTTGATTTTTCTTTTTTTTTTTTTTTTACTTTCTTTTGAAGTATAATATCTTACAGCTACTGAGCCAGATCATAATGACTTTTTTCACAAGTTAACCACACACATGTAACCAGCTCTTGGAAAAGTCCCCTTGTGTCCCCTTTGCCACCTTCCCCTTCAGGAGTGGCCACTAGCCTAATGTCTAAAGATTAGTTTCACCTGGTTTTGTGCTTAGTGACCTCATAAGGTAGGTCCTTCTTTTTATTCTTTGTGTCTGGCTTCTTTCAAATGGCAACCCACTCCAGTACTCTTGCCTGGAAAATCCTATGGTAGAGGAGCCTGGAGGGCTACAGTCCAAAGGGTCACAAAGAGTGGGATCCAACTGAGCATGTACACACGTGTACACACACACATAGGTTTCCTTCACTCAACATTATATTTTTGAGATTCATCCATATCGTTGCATGCATTTTAAGCTTGTTCGTGGTCATTTGCTATGGAATACTCCACTGAATGAATTGTTATTCTCCTGCTTGGGTCATTTGGGAGCGGCCATGAACATTCTAATGCATTCTTTTTGTAGAAATGTGTACACAGTTCTCTTAGGTACACACCTTGGACTGGGATTGCAATATGTAAAGATTCTTCCCAAGTGAAGAGTGCCATATTTTGTATTCCCGCCATCCAGTTGATGATTCTGAGGGGCATCCTAAGATTAGAGCAGAATTTTAGGAAGATTTATCTGGCTGTGGTATCTTTGATGGCTCAGAGCGGTGGTTTCAAGTTGTGTTTCTAAGAGCCCTGGGAATCTGCAGAGCCGCTTAGGGGCTGCCACCAAGCAGAGAGAAGGGAGACTTGAGTTAGTGGTCGTGCTCTGAGCTCCTCATTCACAGCCACTCTCCAGCAGAGCAGGTGTGCTCCTATCTGTTTAATTAGCTTTTACCATTATCTAGAATTACTGGTCCATGGCCAGCAGTCTCACAGTTTGACAGCTGTTGGGGGAGAGCTCAGGGAAACCAAGCAAAGCAAAGCAGTTTGAATCATCTCCAAACACATGTCAAGAAAGGTCCTGATCCAGAGGCTGATGATAGGGACACCATAGAAGAAGGTGCAGATAGGAAAATAGAACCTGTATGACAGGTCACCCCTTTGAATCCTTTGAATGTCAGGATGCAGGGGGCTACTTTCAGAAACAGAATTGAAGTTTTGAGTCCCAGTAACTGTAGTTAAAAAAAGAAAAAGAAAAAAAAATGGAGAAGGGGGTGGCAGAGGATGAGGTGGTTGGATAACATCACCAACTCAATAGACATGAATTTGAGCAAACTCCAAGAGATAGTGAAGGATAGGGAAGCCTGGCGTGGTGCAGTCCATGAGGTCACAAAGAGTCGGACACAGTTTAGCGACTGAATAACAACAAATCGTAGTAAAGGTGGTTTTAGTAGCAGAGAGGTTGTGAAGCCAAGCCCAGAGAAGAGCCCCCCTACCAGGGAGAGGAAGGGGAACCCAACTTCTAACAAGTTTAAAGAGCAAGCAAGCTGTGTGGATGCAGGGGTCCTGCACACAGCTCCCGGACCAGACCCAGATAGAAGGGTCTTCTGCAAGCCCTTGGAAGGAGATGGAATGAGGGAGGACAGAGAGAGGAAAAGTAGGTACACCAGCAAAACCTTCAAGGACAGCTGAGCTTGGAGGACTCAGAGACAGAAAGATGTTAGCCCAGGAGATACCGAGGGACAGTCAGAGGCATAAAGGCGTGCCCAGGGTAGGGCCAGGGCTCAGAGACCGAGTCAGAGTCAGGAGGGCAGGACAGGTCAGCAGTGTCCGTGCCAAAAAATGGACTCATTCCAAGAGTTCTTCAGCTTTATCTGGAATCATGGCATTCCACGGAAGCGCCTTCTTAACCATCAGTAATGTTCAGGGTTCTAAGTATATTATTGTGCTGTTATCTCGGAAAACCTGCAGCCGCATGCTTTTGCACATGGTAACTCAACCAGAAATTTCAGTTCTCTCTGCTAGCCTTTCCCAGAACATTCTGGGTAAAAGAGACCTTACAGTATTTGTGAGCATGGCTTTATTTTAAAAACATCCATGAACAGTATTTTCTCTCCCATATGCTTGCTTGCCTTAGAACCGACATGGTGAGGGAAGCTCCTTCCCCTATCCTCCCCTATTTGGACTGGCCCCCACTTATAAAAGTCTGCTGGGGCTTCAGAAGCAGCTCTGTGCTGACCTCAGCCCCCTCCCATGTGCATAATTGTCTCTGGATACTAGATTCAGTGTCTTGATCATTATGACAACATAAAAATATTAAGCACTTAAACCAATGATCTGAGTAGTTCTGAAGAGCAGGACAGAGAGACCACTCAGAAGCAAATAAAAGGTGCAGAGCACATATATTGTTGTCCTTTGTTAAGGATGAGGAAGCTAAGACCTAGAGAGAGGAAGTGACATGCTCGAGGCCACCAGCTTGGCAGAGAAATCAAGGAGTCCCAGGTGTTGTGCTGAACAGTCCTGACGTGTCCCAGTCCCTTTGGCTCTTTCACCCAAGTGTACATGCAGATCACCCAGACCTTTTTCAGAATGTACTTTTCCCAGGACTTATCCTGAAATTCTGATTCTGGAGGTTAGGGGTGCATTGAAAGGCCTGCCCAGGTGATTCCAAAAGCAAACCCGTTAGAAATCCAACTTCTAGACACTTTGTGGTTTCTATTTTCACTCCACACTACCTCTTAAGGGCAGGTATAATCTGCTTCTAAGAAAATGTCATTAAACAGGTTGTATTTCAGAGAGGAAAAATCAATACTTTCTTCTATTTAAGAAGTATATGGAATTATTAAAACTGAAAGTTACACTAATAGTAAGAGGGGAAGCAGCCGTTAGGCTACTAAGAAATAGGAGTTTTGCAAGGCAGAGGATTCTTACACTTTTCCAGTTATCTGCAAAAATATCTTGTTACTCACATAAATTTGCATGTTAAATTCAAGAGGTTCACACAAGTCCATAAATAGAAATTAAAATAAAATTAAGTATCTCTGATATAGATGGTATATGAGAAAGAATTTCATAAATTTCAATCTTGGTGGCATTATGATTACCCCAGACCTACCACATTAGAAATAGAATACCAGATTTCAGCACTGGGTCAAGGCAGAAACGACATAACAAAAAGCAGCTTCTACATGTGACACGTAGGTATATTTTCCTAAAATTTAACTGGGGATAGTTTTCATTTCTAAACAAAGGCATGAACATCCCACAACCATGGGATTGCTGGGTTTGTTCATTTATAAATGTTGACACTGACAGGTAATGGCTGTTTATAAGACTTGGATGTGTTTATTTACTCAGTCTATTAAAATCAGTCTCACAATTTCTACATGTAAGTAAACATGTGTCATTTGACTTGTATTATGCATAAAATTGTTCCAAAGGATCTCCTGAGCTTCTGAAAATACCCCAAGGACAAACTTTGATAGAATCTACTTTCAACCTTCTGAAACTCATATTTGGTTCCAGACCACTAAATGCTGATTTCTTGTGATCGGTCTCAGGAATTTACTCCCTGGACTCATTAAGTGTTAGAAAAGTTTAACTTTACTGTTAAATGCATGAGTAAATAAAAGGCACTAATGTCGTTGTATTGGTATTAATATTTGCTGGAAAGTGTGTGTTACTTCCAGTGCCACTCGTAACATGAATCATCCTTGGGAAGCAGCCCGCTCTGCTCCACTGTAAGCAGCTGACCTGCCCACGCGATGGAGCCATCTGGGGGAATTTCCTTCTTTCCAGCGCTTGCAGCATCAGAATTGTACTTTCTTATGTTTGCCCTCAATACAAGGGAGAAAATGCCAGCGAGGCCAGGGGCCAGATAAGGAGCTGCTTTTGAAACCAATGGTACCAGGTAGCCTAAAACCAACCTCTGTGTCACCCTCACTCTCATAACTACAGGAAAGAGAAAAGTGTACACACCAGTGATCACTTCGGAAAGTCAAACAGAGCTGTGCTCAGGATACAAAAGGAATTGTGCAAAATATTATACTTGAGATGTTTGTTATAGTTCCTAACTGATACAGAATCAGGCCTAATACAGTGAATTTCTCTGACTTAACTTCTTCATTCGGAGATAACACATCAAGGAAGTATTATCTGAAGGAATCTTTTTTAATGTGACATGATGCCCATTTGTCTCAGAAATTCTGACTTTTTATTTTTATACATTGAGTTCAGGCCCTTATCATCACTCACCTAAAATACAGCCACAGATCCCTTGTCAATTTTATTGGATAAAGTATTTATTGAATTCCTGTTCTGTGTCCAGCCCCAGAAGTATATTCTCCCTTCTGTTTTCTGAATTATAAAGAGGAAAAAATTGCAAAGCCATCACTTCCTGCCAAGGCCATCCATGTGTCTCATAACAAACCAAATCAGTATGTATTTATTTTGTGTGCACAGCATATGGAAGAAGTAAAGAACTGTGTAATACAGGGTGGCTGGCCTCAAGGGCCAACTGTCAGATTGAGAATTAAAGAAGGACTCTGGTGGGTGCAGTAGATGCAAATATTTGTGAGAAGTATGATGACCGTAGTTGGAAAGCCAGCTCTTGGGACCTGTGGTCTGGTAAGTTACTAGCACACTAAGAGGAGCAGAATATTTGAAATAGTTCTGGCCTGGAAAATCTGGGACTGAAAGTAGCCATAGAAATTCTTTTTCAGGGTTTACAGGCAGCATCCTTTCCCACTGCATTCCATTTGATGATCTTATTTTGTGAAATTCTTGCCTTTAAGAGAACAAACCTTAACGAGCAAGCTGTTGGTAGTAAAATGCTGTGTATTTAAATGTCATCTTTCCAAAGATTTTAAGTATCATTCTGTCATGATTTATCTTTTGCTTGATTCAACCCTCTTTTTCAAAAGTTCTCTATTTCATTGAAAGAAAAAGTTTAATGGATTTGAATTAATTCATGTTTCTAAGGAATTTTATATCATCTCTTAAGATGAACAGGGATATTCTGAAATTTTACAGAAGTAATTGAGCTCCAGTAAAAGTGTGCCTTTCAGGGGCCAACTTATTTAAATTGCATTGATGTTGCTAATGAGGTTTAGACCTTAAATGCCTTGGCTTGGTTTCCTAGTCCATGTTTTCCCTCAAATAACATTTTTTGGGAAAGGAGGGAATCAACAGGTTTGCCTTGAAAGAGGAGAAGGCGATGGCACCCCACTCCAGTATTCTTGCCTGAAAAATCCCATGGACGCAGGAGCCTGGTAGGCTGCAGTCCATGGGGTCGCGAAGAGTTGGACATGACTGAGCGACTTCCCTTTCACTTTTCACTTTCATGCATTGGAGAAGGAAATGGCAACCCACTCCAGTGTTCTTGCCTGGAGAATCCCAGGGACAGGGGAGCCTGGTGGGCTGCTGTCTATGGGGTCGCACAGAGTTGGACACGACTGAAGTGACTTAGCAGCAGCAGCAGCCTTGAAAGAGTTCTAATCCTTTTACATAGAGAATAACTACAAGAAGCTTCCTCAGGGACCCCTTGTATCTTCAGTTCTTTTCCTTTGAAAATATATACACTTTCAGGTCCCTTGAGGTTCGATACAAACAAGTACTTTACCTGTGAGGGCCAGCATGGAAAGTTCTTCTTGCTGGTTAGTCCAGGAGTTTGATAGACACTGCTTTTCCCCAAGTCCAGACACGTTTGATTGGAGGTTGGGCATGTTCCCTGCCTATAGTTTCAGGGGAGAAGGTGAGATGAAGGAAGAAAGAAAAATTAAATATTCTGTTATGTAGTCTGTAGCATGTACATGTTATGGGTATCCAGACCAGAGTTGGGCCTTTTGTTTTTCGCCGGTGAATGCACGGAGGGGCCCGGGGCTTCCTGGCAGGTTAACGTTTGGCATCTGTGACCTGGGTCCTGAATGCTGTATACAGTGGGCAAAGGGCCCAGATCATGGCTGTCTTAATCCCATCTGTGCCTCCTCAGAAAGCAGTTACTTCCTCTGCACTGTGGACATTGGACATCCTTGCTAGATGGTGATCTGGAAGAGGAAACTGTAGATAATAATTAACGTATCTCCCACACTTTAATGACAGAGCTCATCTCATAGTGTTGGTAATTACTGTGTTACAGGCTATGAAGTGTTTTGGATCATAGAATCTTACTTTTAACTTTTTACCCTGGACATTTTCAAACATACACAAAAGTAGGGTGCATTCTGCGTACCTGCCACCCGGCTTCAACAACGAGCAGCACATCATTGGCCAGTCTTGCTTCATCTGCCTCCTCAGCCAGTCTCCTCACCCTTCTGGTTTGTCACCAGAGGTTAATTCTTCCTTGAATTTTTTGTAAATGTTACTAGTAGGTGCTCTTCTGTGATGGGTTGCCCTTCAGTCAGGGTGATGTCCGAGAGATCCAGCCATGTTGTTGCTGCATCAGTAGCTGGATTCCCTTTTTTGTTGCCAATTAGACGACTTTCAGCCACATTTTTCTAAATATTCCCCTGTGCTCTGCACCCATGTGCGTGTGTGCTCAATCGCCTCAGTCGTGTCCAGCTCTTTGTGGCTCTGTGGACTGTAGCCTGCCAGGCTCCTCTGTCCACGGGATTCTCCAAATAAGAATACTAGAGTGGGTTGACATGCCCTCCTCCAGGGGATCTTCCCAACCCGGGGAATGAACCTGTATCTCCTACATCTTTTGCATCACAGGCAGATTCTTTACCGCTGAGCCACTGGGGAAGCCCCGTGCTCACCACCCATGTTTCTGAATTAATGGGTCTCCCCTTATCCTTCCACCTCCCTTCCCTCACACTGTGCAAACCACTCCCTCAGGGGCCCCCAGTCACCAGGTTCCATGAGCTAGGCTTGCTCTCTCCTTCCTTTACCTCTGTGAAGTGACTAATAACTGCCCCTCCTCTTAGTTGTGTGAATAACTATTGCTGGGATTTTTTTTTTTTTTTAATCATAAAAGTATCACACGTGGTTAAGAGCACAGCCTCTGGAGCCAGGCTGCCGGGTCACAGTGCTGGCGCCTCCACTTACCTTCGTTCTGACCTTGGCTGTCTGTGTTCTAAGCATCTGCCTCCCTCATTTCCTTTAATCCGCAACTAGGAAAAACACCTCATAGCGTTGTTTTGCATCGTTTTGAGGATGAAGTAAGTTAATATCTGTAAAGCTCATAGAACAATGCTTGGCAAGTGTAAGAGCTGTACAAGTATTAGCTATTAAGAGCAAAATAAATGAATAAAAATGTGCACACTGCAGGACTGCCGGGGAAGGCAATGGCACCCCACCCCAGTACTCCTTGCCTGGAAAATCCCATGGACAGAGGATCCTGGTAGGCTCCAGTCCATGGGATTGCTGAGTCGGACACGACTGAGTGGCTTCACTTTCACTTTTCACTTTCATGCATTGGAGAAGGATATGGCAACCCATTCCAGTAGTTATGCTTGGAGAATCGCAGGGACGGGGGGAGCCTGGTGAGCTTCCTTCTATGGGGTCGCACAGAGTCAGACACGACTGAAGCGACTTAGCAGCAGCAGCAGCAGGACTGCATCAAAATAGTAAAAATCCCCTAAAATCCTTACCACCTAGTGACAGCTACATTGTGGAATATTTTCTTCCAGTGTGTTTTTTGGATATAATGTATTTTAACTAAACATATTTATGACTAACTGACTGAACATATTTACACAGCGTTAACTTGTCCTTCCTGCCTCTCTTCCCTGGCTTTTGTGGTGGTGTCACCCTGCCCCTTCTCTACTCCTTTAAAGCTGCCTTTCTGGTCCCTGCCCACACGGGGAAGGCCCAAGGGTGCGCCCCGCTCCTCTCTCCATGCCCTCCCTCCAGAGTCCAGCACTCAGCTGCCACCTCTGGGCAGCTGATCCCCATTCAGCCCAAAGAAAGAAGTCTTATTCATTCTTACATTTCTTACCTCCTGTATCCAGCTTTTTCTTTGCATTCCAATTGCCTCCATCTGTTTGAAATCTTATGTTCTAACTCCTAAGAGCAATAATGATGCTGATAGATAACACTGGGTGGTTTCCATGTGCTAGGTTCTTTTCTGTAATTTAATCATTATGGTCCTGTGAGGTAGGCAGTCTTGTTACCCCATTTTACAGATAGAGCACCTCAAGGTTCAGTGAGGCTAAGTGGTTCATTCCACCTACACACAGAGTGCAGATTTGAACCCAGTTCCACCTGATCAAAAATATGATCTATACCAAATTGCCTGCCCCCCAGACCTTCCACGGAAATGTTCTACTTGTCCCTCTCAGTTCCCCACTTGTGTTCCATCCTGCATAAGGTTGTTTGATTGTTTTTCTGATAACACTTCCCATGCCTGTCATTCTACTTAGTAACCTTTGGTGGCTCCCATTTTCACGTAACAGAGTCAGCCTTCATCCACTCCACTGCTCCCCTCAGTAACCATTCTGAGAGTCTCCCCACTCCTTCACCACCACCCATCCAGTTCAGGCCCTCAGGGGGTTGGTCCATTTAAGACTTGTGTCCGGTGTGCATGTCTGCTTGCTCAATCCCTCACTGACTGTCTTCTCTAAGCTCCTAATGCTTGCACTTGGCATGCCTTTTGGCCCACTGATATTCCTTATTCATATTCAGTACTTAGTCCATCTCGTTGGAATCACAAGCCCTTTAATCACCAGTGTAACACCCACATTCATTGTTTGTCAGCCATGCCCAGCCCCAGCTGGTGGTTGTAAATGTCAGGGAGCTGCACACACTCGTCTCAGTCCTTCTCAGCCTCTCTCTCTCTCTCTCAAACCCACTCCTGTGCCCTGTGCATTCAAGCTGATGTGCCGTTCAAAACAGAATGACTAAATTGCTTAATCTAAAGTGGATGGAACAGTATTTGCCTGCTGCCTCATTTTCAACTCTCCCATTAGGTGTTTGGTTGCTTGGTTGTTTGTTTTAATTCACTTGGGGCAAGTAGGTGAACTCCTCTCTGCTTAGCAGTATTAGAAAACATGTCCTCTGTTTAAAGTCAGTCAGATGCTAGGTCTTTATGACCAGAATCCTAAATATCTCTGTTCTGCTGCTTTGTCAGCCCATTAAGAACGAGGGTAGAATGGCTATGTTATGGACAACATACTGGGTAATAGATCTTATTGTAGACAATGTCCAGCCCTGCTCAGCTTGGGGAACTAGAGAGTGTGCAAGGCACATCCCCCAGGAAGGCTGGTGGGAGGACTCCCAATAGGTCACATAGATGAAGAAGAAGGCACCAGTTGTCTGGGTTTGGGGATAAAAGGGCCATCAACTGTGCTTGCTTCAGCAGCACATATACTAAAATTAGAATGATACCGAGATGATTAGCATGGCCCCCATGCAAGGATGACATGCAAATTTGTGAAGCATTCCATATTTTTAATTAATTTTTGATAGTTTGATATTGAAACTCCAACTGAAAATCTCATCTACTTAATAATTGTAATATAGAGCAGAACTATATATAACTTGATTCTGTATTTTCCATGTCTCCTGTAAATGTGTTATCATGCTTTCATAATTAGAAAAATAAAAAAGAGGAAAAGGCCATCAACTACATAACCACAGGTAAGAGATAAATAGCCATCTGGAATGTTCTTCCTCCTTCCTTAGATCGGTCCTGTGTTCCTTGCCAGGAGCAACTTCCTCAAGGTGAAGTGCCTGTGTCTTTGGGAGCAAATGAATGATTTCCAAACAACAGAAGAACATAGCAAAGAGTCCATTTCATCGCATCCCCCAGGTGCTCAGCACCTGTGAAGGGAAGGAGCCTGAGAGTAGGGGTGACTCCAGTGAGGAGTCCCTAGATTACTGCTTCTCCACGAGTGGCCTCCACACCACACCAGTAACATCAGCCCTTCAGGAAACTTCTCACAAATGCAAATTCTCAACCCTCCAGCCCAGACCTGCTGACTCAGAGGTGGAGAAGCACTGCTCAGGGGGCTTCCTCACTTCAGATAGCATCCTTTGCTCCCCAAAGCAGTGAGGCCTTGGAACCCTAAATATCTCTGTTCTGCTGCTTTGTCAGCCCATTAAGAATGAGGGTAGAATGGCTGTGTTGTGGACAATGTACTGGGTAATTGATCTTATTGTAGACAATGTCCAGCCCTGCTCAGCTTGGGGAGCTAGAGAGTGTGCAAGGCACATCCCCCAGGAAGGCTGGTGGGAGAACTCCCAATAGGTCACATAGATGAAGAAGAAGGCACCAGTTGTCTGGGTTTGAGGATAAAAGGGCCATCAACTGGGCTTGCTTTAGCAGGAATTCAGCCTTCTGATCAGCTTCTCTGATCATTCCCATTTCCTTTCTCCAGCCCCATCAAGCTCCTCATATAGGACGCAGGCAGGTGCAGTGTGTGCCATGATGGCTATGCGCACCAGGGTTGATTTCAGTCCTATAGAGCCTCAGTTTCCTCATCTGAAAAATGGGTTAATAACACCACCTTCACCATGACCCCCAAATATATTAAAATAAAAACAGGGTACAGAGCAATGCATATGATATAATCCCATTCGTAATTTTGAAACAGATATATGAGTATGTGCATGTGATGTCTTCAGAAGAAAACCCAAGGAACTAGTAATTTTGAAACAGATATATGAGTATGTGCATGTGATGCACATTTGTATGTGCATGTGATGTCTTCAGAAGAAAACCCAAGGAACTAGTAACAGTGATTGCCTTGTGAAATCTAGAGTAGGAGGACAGCTAGTTTTTGTTGCCTACTCTCTGGGATTGTTTAAAATCTGGACTATACACATATATTCTTTTAAAACTTAAAAATTAGTGACATAGGGCTTTCCTGGTGGCTGAGGTGGTTAAAAATCTGCCCACAGTGTGGGAGACCCAGGTTCGATCCCTGGGTCAGGAAGATGCCCAGGAGATCTTCCCACTAGAGTGGAAATGGCAACCCACTCTAGTATTCTTGCCTAGAGAATTCCATGGACATAGGAGCCTGGCAGGCCCCAGGTCATGGAGTCACAAGGAGTTAGACACAACTGAGCAACTAACACTGCACTAGCACTAGTGACATAACAGTAGTTTCCTTTTCAGGGATGTTGTAAAGAGTAAATAGAATAACTTCACATAAAGCCCTGAACACAGTACCTGGCACAGAAAAAGCACACTGTTAGTGTTAGCCTTTGTCTTTAGTACTAACTAGTTATGGAAGTCATCAGTTCATTTATGTATTCATTCATGAATAAACAAATGGGACATCCAGCTGACTTCAGCCAGCCACGCAGATATAAGTACATCATTCACATATCTTGTCTTGCTATGCTAGGTAGACAGTAAAACTTGTTTGTAAAGATCAGCCTCAGTCTTGATGGTAAACACGTGCCTCTGTGTGGCTGGACCCTGGCCTGGCATATGGGGGTAGGTGATGGGGAGCCCTGCTCCCCTACTTTGCACGTCAGAGAGCTGTTCCCTCAGCGCACTTTCACTGACTGCAAATCTATGTGGGGCACAGTCTGAGGGTGCAAAGTGGCATTGCCCTCAGAATCTGGGCACCACTCAAGGGGCCAACCCATGCAGGAGGTTAATGTTCACAGCCCCAGTTAATGTTCTAATCAAGTGCATCAGAGTCCCAGGGACTCCACCCCAGCTCCTCAGAGCTGTGAAGGGAACCCAGCAGACGGGTAACCTTTGACTTGGAACAGGCAGTATTTTGCAGGGTACACGTGGGAAGGAGCAGCAGGGTGTATCCCGTCTCTAGGAAAACAAACAATGGGTACACCGACACCCCAGGGTGATAGGTTCACACTGGCTGATGTTGTGTTGGTTGCTACATAGCGTGTCTTAGTCTAACCCAGGTATTTATTGAGGCCCAATTCTCTACGTTAATCAGTGTGAGAGAGAGGATGGTACAGAGAACTCACCTGCCTGGTTAAGGGTGTGGCTTTGAAGCAGAACAGCTCTGGGTTCAAATCTGTTTCTTCCACTTTCTAGCTGTCTGAGCTTCAAAGATCAGAAAGTACTTAACCTTCCTAAGCTTCAGTCTCAATAAGTATAACACATTCAACCTTATAGTTGTAGATAGTATTAAGTGAAGTATTATCTATAGAGAGTATTTGATATAGTAGCTGGCACATAGTAAGTGATGAATAAATGTACTTGCTAGACTATTATTATTGAGCTAAACTTCCCACACTTTAGTGGGAAGATAATCTCCATGCATACAAAGTCAGTTACTTACCAATAAGCATTAAATAACATACAGTTAAGCATTGAAATCAATGGGGTTGCAGATGCTTTTTGACAGTTTGATGATAGCTATAAATCCTCACTTCAGAAAAAAAACATAGGCACACATACCAAATTTTGTATATAGCTTTAGGGACTTCATTTACAACTCTTCCTGTCTCCCCATCTCATTCATGGGCCATCCCTTAGGGGTCCTTGAGCCCCTGAGCTTCTAACATATATTAATAGCAGGAATCTATAAGGGGAATTAGTCACTGTAAGCAAAAGTAGTTAGGGAGCCCTTCCTGGAAGAGAGAGAAATGTGAAGTAGCCTAAGAGAGGATTTAAACTGGCCAACAGACTTCCCTGGTGGTCCAGTGGTTGAGTCCACCTTGCAATGCAGAGGAACGCTTGTTCAATCCCTGGTCAAGGAACTAAGATCCCACACACTATGGAACAACTCATCCCATGCGCAGCAGCTTAGAGAAGCCCATTCACTGTAATGAAAGACCCTGCATGACCCAACAGAGATTCCACATGTCACAACTAAGACCCAACACAGCCAAATAAAAGAAATAAATGTTTTTAAAAGATAAAATACATTGGCCAAGAGAAGCAGGCAGAAAACTTGGGTGAAGATTTCCAGATGGGACTTGGAAACACAGCCCACAAAGCCAGGGATGGGGTGACAGACCCCTGAGGCTACAGCAGTAGAGAGCAGGAGAGGTTCTAGCTGGGCCTCTGGAATCACATTGCCTGAGCTCAGATCCCAACCAGGCAGCTTGCTGGCTGTGTGGCACTAGGTACATAATTAACCTCTCTGTGCCTCAGCTTCTTCATTTATAAAATGGGGATGAAAATGCATAGTGTTTCTCACAGGGCATTTGTGAGGATTCACTAGGATAAAGTACTGCCAGTCATTGGCTTACAGGCTGCTGTCCTGCATACAGTAAGCTCTAGGCAGTAATAAGCTCCTTTTAGGATTAGAATTTTTATTACGGGACAGAAATACTGGGGAGGATCTTGACTGCAAAGCTAAGCCCTTTGAACTCTTCCTAGGGGTACCCGGGAGTCCCTGGAACTTTCCTGAGCCAGAGAGACATAAGCTAAAAATGGTACTTTATCTGAGCATATCCTGGTGAGGATAGATTAGAGGCAAATCATATCTTGGTGAGGATAGATAGATTGGAGGCAAATGAGGAACATGAATGGTTACAAGACTGATGCAGTAGACCTAACTTGAGGTGCTGGGAGCCAAAACTGAGGTAAAATAGAAACTGGAAAATGGGGGAAAGTTTAAATGCAAGCTTTGTCCAAGCACAAATCAAGAGAACTTGGAAAGTGCCAGGATCTACGTTTGCACTGATCAAACCCAGGTCTCCTGCATGGCAGGCAGATTCTTTACCGTCTGAGCCAGCAGGGAAGCCCTCTTAAAGGGTCTAACTTTGCACTGTCCAGTTAGGCAGCCATTGTGACTGGTAAGCACTTAAAGTGGGGCTCAAATGAAGATGTGCTGTAAGTGCAAAATGCACACTGAGTTTCAAAGATTTAGAACCAAAAAGAGTAAAATAGCTCAGTTTTTTAACATTAATTTGTTTTAATCTTGGTCATATTGAGCTAAATTAATTTCACTTTCTTTTTTTTTTTTTTTAATGTGGCTAGTAGAAAATGTAACCTCACATGTGACTCACATTTATGTCAGACAAAGGTCGGTTTTAGGAATTGGAAAGATGTCCTGTGGCCAGAACAATAGTGGTGCTGAGAAAGGGACATGAGAAAGGTTGGGGCAGGTGGCAATGTTGTATTGGATTTTAGATGTGTTGTGTTTGAAGCAACTGTGCAGCATTCAACTGTAAATCAAAATAGGCTTTTATTTAGACATTGGAATTAAGGTAAAAGATCAGGGTTGTATGCATGGGAAGCATGTTGGTCTTAGCTAAAGTCCTTTAGGGTCAACATCTACAGCACTGAGGACCACTGTGGGTCAGGCAGGTGCTGAGTAATTTACATATGTTCTCCCATTTCCTCCTGGTTCAACCCTATTAGGTATGTACTATTATTATCCCTTCCCATTTTACAGATGAGGGAACTGAAGGCCAGAGAAATAAAGCAGTTCTGGGTAGTAGTCCATGAGGAGACAGGATTCGAATTTATCTGACTATAAAGGCTCTTTCTGCAGCCCTCCAAGACTGAGCCCCTGAGAAAACCAAAGTCAGAAGCAGGAACAAGAGCTGCAGAAGGAATAGCACTGGACAGGCAAGAACAGGACAGCCTAGCATCGTGGATGCCAGGGACGAGACACTTTCCAGAAGGAAGTAGTTGTTAGGAAAACAAATTTAGACTTGAGTTACAAAGAAGGATGTTAAGTACTAAGAACTATTTCAAACTGAGAGGGAGGGTTAATCCTGTAGGTTAAGGTCATGAGAAGGAGTTAGAATTTTCCAGGACTTGTTCAGACCTTTGAAAAGTTAAGCATAGGTAGGAAGGGGCATTCTTTTAAGCTGACCTATTCTAAGACCCAGGCAGAAATAAATGTGGGTAGAACCCAGAGGTAGGACTCTGGTAATGGACACTGGTGTTTCTCAGGAGGACCTATTTGAGAGTTCTCTAGGAAGCCTATAAACACAGATTTTGGGGTCCTGCCTCTGATATAGATTGGATTTTTTTTAGCAAGTGCCCCAGGTGTTCTGGATACACAGTGAAGTTAGGAACCAGCTGCTCAGGCTCTGCAGCTCTCTCTAATTTATTACCCGGGACTGGCTCATTGGCACATGGCTCCCTGCCAGCTTCACTGGGACACAGGAGGAGGATGGGAGCCATCCTGTGTCTTTAGCAATAGTCCTACCTGAAATCTGGGGCAGTCCTTCTCTTAAAATAAGAGCAACCAGTTCTTCTTCACTTTGATCTTCTCTCAAGGCCATTGAACTCCCCACTTCTACCGTCATTGCTGTGGAGACCACCTAACTGAAGGGGCAACAGACCCTGAAAGGGAGGCCTTGTCTTCCTTGTCCAGTGCTTCTGGCTGATGCTTGGCCTTGCTTTCTCTCAATTTCTTCCTGTGTCTTTTCATGTTCAGAGGCCTATGCAGTATAGATTGGTAATGGAGAGGATGACCTTGCAAGTCAGGTGGCCCTGAGTCCCAGCTCTGCTACGTAATTCAGTGTGATCTTTGGCAGGACTTTTTTCTACCATCGGTGCTTCATCTATAAAACAGAAATGATAAGAGAATTTATCTCTGAGAGGATTAAATGAAATGATTCTTAGATTTTCCTTACCTGGTACATATTTCAGTACTCAACAAGTAGTATTAGTTTTTTTGAATTTTATCATGATGACAATAACAGTAACATCATCATTATTCAAGCACAGATACCCTGGATGGCAGGTAAAATCAACTAATCAAATATACCAGACAAGGACCTCAAAGGGTTAACAAGTATAAAAACATCTGCTTTTAGAGGAAGAGCTCTGTTGAGGTCTTGAGAGAGACTGTTCTCTTTCTTTTCCACTCTGCTTATTCTGAACCTATATATACTTCTCTTAGAAAGAAATATCAGGACTTCTCTGGCAGTCCAGGGGGTTAAGACGCTGCCATACTTCCAGTGCAGAGGTCACAGGTTCAATCCCTGGTCAAAGAACTAAGATCCCACATGCCCCACAGTGCAGCCAAAAAAAATAGAAAGGAATATCACCATCACTTTGTTATCTCTTCTCATCCCAAGGCATGTCTTCCACTGTTCCATGCAGGCCTTCCTCATCTCTTTGTCTTACTTTTCATCCCCATAGGCCAATAATTTGTTCTTTTCACCCTTTGTTCTCAAAACTGAACAGGAGCAGGGCAGGACATGCAGGCAGCTGGTCACATGTTCAGCTACCCATGGCCTTCTTGCCTGCAAGCTCTGTTTGGGAAGAAGAATTCTGCCTTAGCTTTCCTTTTCAAGTTGTACAATTTGGTGTGTTCAGCAATGATAGTATGAAAGTAGAAATCATAGCTAATCTTTGTAAGCTATTTACAGATTACAAAACAATAGATTAACAGTTGTGAATCAGTTGGGGTTTAGGTCCAGCAAACCAAAAGCACTCTTGGGGGTGTTAGCAGAATGAGCTTTAATATAGGGGATTGTGTGCTTGTGTAGTCAGTGGAAGGAATGGAGACACAGGCTCTCAGTGGAGCCCCCAAACAACTTCTAGATACCACCACAGAACTGGTGTCCAGGGGCCCTGCAGCATAATTAGCAGGCTGCTGCAGCCGCACAGCTTCTTAGCACCATGCTACTTGTGACTGCACACTGGGGTGCCAAGAACCTCTGCCAAGAGCAGGTTGCCTATCACCTGGTTAGCCATCAGAAATAAGCCGAGCAGCAAGAAAGTGGCCTTCTCACTTCCACCTTCCAGATCCCTCTCTAATGCATGAGATCAGCAAAGCCTGCATCATCCAGACCCTAGCTGTAAGAGCACCTGGGTATATTCGTTTGCTTGGGCTGCTAACACAGTGCCACAGGCTGAGGGGCTTAAACAACAGAAATTTAATTTCCTACAATTCTGTAGGCCAGAAGTTTGCAGTTAAAGTGTTAGGGAGGATTGGCCTCTTGAGACCTTTCTCTTCGGCTTGTAGGTGCCTACCTTCTCCCTGTGTGCTCACACGGCCATTCTTCTATCCCCTGCTGTGGCCAAATCCCCGCTTCCTAGGAGGCCCCCACCAGAATGAGCTCATTTTAACTTAATTACCTCTTGAAGGACCCTATATCTCGATACAGTCACATTCTGAATTCTGGGAGAGTTAAGACTTCAACCGACTTCAACCTATGAAACTTGTGGGGACACAGTTCAGCTGATGACACTGCAGTAGCAGGGCTCAGCCGGAAGAGAGGGAACATGAGCCTGTGGGTGCTCAAAGCACTTCCCTTGGGCTGCAATCAGAGAATGCAGGTACTAGCTGCTCTCTATATTTACTAGACTCACATGCTTATCTGATGCCTTTGAGATAGAGAAGTATTATTATCCCCATTTTTCCCATGAGAAAGTTGAGGTTTAGAAAGGGTACAAGTGTCACAGAGGGCACTAAAGCTAGGAAGGGTCAGGGGCAGGAGTGAACCCAAGCCCCCTAGCCTAATCCTCGAGCATACACTCAGAGCTGAGCATCCAAGGCAGAGTGTAAAGGCTGGGCTATAAGCTAAAACAGAGGATCCGGCACGTGTGCACCTACTAAGATTTAGCCCACTTTTAAAAGATTTTCTGACTTTTCTAGAGATTTCTCTTTTTTAAATGAAATCTCTTTATTTTTCAAATGTTGACAGTTAAAACACATACGTTGTTTCTATGTTTCTGTTACACACACACACACACACACACACACACAGGTTAACCCTGTGTGGGGCCCAACCGAACACATCTGCAGTCTGGATTCAGCCTGTAGGCTCTGATAAAAAATAATAAGTGTTTATGAGAATAGAAAACCAGTTCTTAGGGGCTTGACGGTCCGCTCTCAGCATCCTTCAAAGGCCCTGTCAGTAGATGTTACTGCCTGATTACTTTGAAACCCTTCTTTTGCTGAGTTTTTACCTTTGTTTCCCATTGGATACATGGTTTTTGTCTTGTTTTCAAGCTTGAGAGCGAACTGTTCTCTTTCTTTTTCACTCTGGTAACTCTGAGCCTACATATATACTTGTCTTGGAAAGGAATATCAGGACTTCCCCAGCGGTCCAGTAGTTAAGACTCTGCTGCACTTCCAATGCAGAGGGCACTAGTTTAATCCCTGGTCAAGGAATCAAGATCCCACATGCCGAGCACTGCAAACAAACAAAATTTTTAAAAAGAAAGGACTATCACTATCACTTTGTTATCTCTTCTCCATTCCAAAGTGTGTCTTCCACTGTTCCTTGCAGGCCTTCCTCATCTCTCCGTCCCCTTGACACTTAAACACCCATGTGTACCAGGTATGTTAGTGCTAGGTGCTCCTGTGTGTCCTCCCAACAAGCCTGTGAGATAGATTGCTGTCGCGCTTTAGCAGATGAGGTGCAGGAAGAAAGCTGGGGTAAGACATTGATATTAATAGTTGAAGGAGGGATAAGAGGATAAGTGGAAGCCTGCTTTTTCTGTTTTTTTTTTTTTTTTTTTTCAGCCTGCTCTTTTATTACAGCCACAAGGGGTGTGTTTGCTTAGAATGTTGGCTTCACTCCAGTGATTCAATTACTGGCCAGGCCTTGATGACTTATGATTCAGATTCTGGGGCTTCCTGGTGCCTTCCTGCCAGAGTGTGCTCTATGATACACTTGCCATCCCCACCCTTCTCTCCCTGCTTCAGGCCCCTCTAGACAAAGATTAAAATGCCCACATTTCCCTAATGGGACATCTTGTTCCTAGGAATTTCTAGGAAGCTGAGAATTCAGATGAATAATAGCATTTGAACCAATGCAGAGCATTTGAATAGCTAAATGCTGCTTTGCTACTAATGCTGTGTTTATTAAAATCTCTCAGCCACATGTAAAACTGAAAACCAGGCTGCAGAAGCAAGAGCCAGGGTTTTATCAGACCTGTGGTTCTACACAGCGCAGGCACAGGCCTGGGCCCTTCTGGGCAGGATGGACCCCTGGGGACTCAGGATGTTCAGATACTAACCTCAGTCCTTGCCTAGTAGCCGCAGCAGGAACATTCTCACTTTGCTCATGTATGTGACAGGGGAGACCTGTCTTCCAGAGCACCAGACAGACAAACAGATGCCTTCTGCACCAGAAAGAGTGTTGTACAAATGTGAAGCCATCAGCAAGACCACAACTCCCGGTCATGGGGTGTCAAGGTCACTCTTGATTGGAACCACATCATGGACTGTTCAGTGATGCCCTGAGTGTTTGTGAATCTAATTAATTGGAATTGCATCCTCTCATGATATAGTAGGAAGTGTGACTTCCGGGTTACAGAAGCTTACGAGCTGGTTCAAGGCTCTGAGCTGGATAAACTGGGAGCACGTTTTTCTAATTTTAGTTTCCTCATCTATAAAACAAGGATGAAAAAGTAACACACCTTTCAGGCTGAGAATGAGGCTTCACAGATGAATGTAGATGAAAGTACATGTATGCTCTGAGGTTCCATACGAATATCAGGTGTTGTTTGTCTTGGAAGCTATTCTTGGAATAAGAATAAAGCAAATTTTTTTTAATCCTAATAGTAGCACAAACAAACAGCCAGACATCCATGCCATTGAGGGAAGACCAAAGAAACCCTCTGAGGGTGCAGAGACACTCAGAGATGTTTGTGTCCCAGTCTGTCCGTCTGGTTCTGCCCCAGCCCAGCTGTTGAGGTGATGCAGAGCAGCTGCAAAAGGGAAGGAAGTCCTCGGGAGACCTCCTGCTCCTGTAAACACCGCCCACCAGTCCGACGTCAAGCAGCCTGTGCATGACCTTGCTCTCAGACACATGAAGCAGCTCAGCCGCCCGAGTTCCTTGAAGAGGCTCCTCGGGTTAAAACAATATAATTTTGATTTGACTTCTCCGTTTGAAGCATGTTATCATAAGAGACAATGTACTTTTCCAGTGGCCCAGTGAACAACTTTTTCTAGAGGGGTCTACAATAGAAAGGAACAGGCAGCCATCTGAGGGATGGGAAGAAGGCTCTCCGTGAAGGAGCCAGTGAGAACACAGAGGTCAGAAGTGGGGAGGGCTGTCAGGGCCCCAAGCTGGCAAGCACAAACTGTGAACCGCTGGCTCTTTTTCATCCTGACTGTAATACAGTCAGGAAGTTAAGTCCTCTGCGTACCAGATGCAAAGTTTCTCACCAATTTTAGGAGGACCTACCCAAGCATTTTATAAATAAAGCCTGACTGTGGACAATTTGCTTATGGCCACATGGGTAGGAGCCACGGCTGACCCAATCCTGATACGTGTGTGAAATGTTCCACAGTTACAGGAAAACTTGCTAAGGCCTTGGAAACTCTATGCCCTGGAGGTTGAGATGAAGAAGAGAATGGTTGGTGTTATTTTCCTGTGAAGGGAACATTAAGAAAGTCCTGAGGGTGCAGCCTGGAAACCACAGACTGCTCAGAAAGGGTGTCGTATTTGCATTCTGGAGGCTGGGGGCCAATCCTCTGAACCAGCGCCAGCTGGGAGGGGAGCCCAGCTTAACATGTTCCAGGGAGCAAAACCAGTGTGGTTTTGAATCTGGGCACTTAGACTGTTCATGGAGGGGCTGCCTGCTGCCTTAGACCCGTTTCAAAGCTTCTATTAACAAATGCTTGCTGGGAGCACGGAAGGGGCTGGGTCAGGCCGCTGGATATGAGCAGGGTCACCAGGAGGAGACCCTTGCCCTCTCCTTTGGGTGTGGCAGGATGACTGAGGAATCAGCGGAAGAGGCAGCTCATCTGGAAGTGTGTTGTAAGCCAGTCGCCCAAGGCAAAGCCACCATGTCCTACCACATGACTGCTGCTCCCAGTTTCCTGCGTGGCTTGGGCTCCCTTACTCTAGGGGAATCCTCAGATGGCTGTCTCCAGCCATTCCATTCTGCCATGACACCAGAGTGCCACAGAACTGCTTAGGGCCAATGCCCACCCACACTTGGTCATTCAAAATCCTAGAGGCCTATTGACCTGGGGTGGTGGGGGCAGATAGGTACACAGGGGATTCCCATTACTTGTGCTGGGTAGGACCCCTGAGGATAAATACAGTAGCAGCTACTGTGTGTGGAGTGCTTTGGTCCTTTGCTAAACACTACATGTGCACCAGTGAATTGAATCTTCAAAAATCACAGGATCCCTATATTACAAATGAGAAAACACAAGCTCAGAGAAGTTGGGTAACCCACCTAGTTTCACCCAGCTAGTAACTGGAAGGCAAGGCCCATACTAGGGGCATGAAGCTTGCTGATTAGGATTTCAAAGTTCTGCAGGCATTTAAAAGCACAGTTGTATTTGGGCATTTGACCCAAAGCTGCCTCTGACCTCAGAGGGGGCAAGCCCTACCCAAGTCCTTGAACTTGGCCACCCGGAGCATTCTGAGTGCAGTAGATCTGCGGTGGATGCTGCTGGAGCTGCAGGTGTTTGTTGTCTGCAACCTTGTGTGGTGTGAGCCTTTACAGCAGATACACTCTGTGCACTTGCAGCCCCTCCAGAAGGCTGAGTCAGCCTGGGTTTGCTGCCGGCACCAGACTTTGCTGAGCCCCATGCATAGCACGGGACACACCTACTGTCCACCTGCTCTGAGTCATAAAACTGCCACACTGCTGCCAGACCTGCGATCTCTTCCTATGCCACTGTGCCGAGAGAGGTCCTGGCCATATATGGCAGGGGCACCGGGCAGTGCCTTTCCCTAGCCTGCCTTCCCATTGGACTCTGCCATGGAACAACTAGACAGGTCGAAGCTCAAGGTCCAGAAATTTCCTCTGCTTTGCACCTGGTGGCTGGGGAGACAGAAACAGGGGGCAGCCTAAAAGCCACAGGCTCAGACCCAAGAAGAGAGTCAGCCCATGAACATGCAGTGGAAGTGTGGGATTACCCTGGCCACCAGGATGAAGCCAGAGAGATCAAAGTGGTGGGGGGCTGGCAGTGCAGAGAGGGCAGCGAGAGAGGGGACTGATGAAGTTCCATTAAATATTTCAGGCTTGAGGCTGTATCCCATTTGACTTTTAGGTCTATCACTGAGAGTCTTTCATCTGAAAAGTTCCTACTTTTTTCCTGAATAAGGGGTTCCTTATCTGCCTAACATTCTCCAAATGATTGCAAATCTTGATATCTCCAAAAACGCACCCTTTGTGTACAGTTTTCCAGAAGCACTCTCATTTGCCGTTTTTCTGTTGCCAGGACTCACATCAGTGTAATAGTTGGGTAAGAGAGCCAAAACGAAATGAAATCTAAACCTTCTATTAAGGTGCATGGCAGTAATTATGTTAACCTGCACAGAGATGTGGCCCATTTGTGCTGGAGGCCTTGAAATCACCATGGATGTTTTTGTGTGTTTCCCCTTAGAAAATCCTAAGAAAGGCTATTTTATGCTGTATATAGGGCACAAGGATTAAACTGCTAGTACTGGATTTTTGGCACAGCAGTAAAGAACCACCTGCCAATGCAGGAGACACAGGAGACGCAGGTTAGATCACTGGGTCGGGAAGATCCCCTGGAGAAGGAAATGGTAACCCACTCCAGTATTCTTGCCTTGAAAATTCCATGGACAGAGGAGCCTGGCAAGCTACAGTCCATGGAGTCGCCAAGAGTCAGACACGACTGAGCGACTAAGCACACACATACTGGGTTTCTGCAGAGGAAAGATTCACGAAAGTGCTCAGAAGTATTACCAGCTTAAATACTGAGGCCACGACTCCCATTTCCGACTCCGTGGTGACTGCCTCCAAGAAGCTGTGGTGACCGGAAATTCATCCTTTTCCCCTCGAGTAACACAAAGCATTACAAATGTCTAAACAATTTTTTTTAAAGTTCACCTTTTAGAAAAAGTTCTCTTAAATTCAGGTGAAAACCATTAACTGAAGATGTCGAGCAAGACAGCCAGTACCAACAACATCGCCCAGGCACGGAGGACTGTGCAGCAGTTGAGAATGGAAGCCTCCATCGAAAGAATAAAGGTAAGAGCCTCAGGTGGGCCAGACGTGTTCCTCACCATCTCCCTCTGCTCTCCTGAGGCCAGGCCATATTTCTGAGAAGATAATGCCATATAATTCAGCCAGGTGCCCTGATTTCCTCTGAGCAAGCTGAGAGTTTCCAAATCTTAACTTCCTTTTCTACTTTTCACTTTGGCAGGCCAAAGTGTCTGAAGTGAGCCTGTCTGTTTGGACAGAAAACCTAAAACCCATGACAAGATTTCCTGAGGACTTGCTTTCCCTCGGCACACACGGCACAGCCTTCTGGCACTGTTTTCTCCCTGGGGACAGGGGTTCCAGGTGGACTTTATATAAACACCCTCGTCAGCCCTCTGGAATGTATGAAGTGTTGTGGAGTTATCACTGCAGCCGAGGGAGCCTGGCATAGCAAGTCAACGGTCGGGTGTCCTTTTGAGGAGAAGGCACTTTTTCAGTGTGTGTGAGCTTTGATGACCACAGTCTGCATCCAGGGCAAATAGTGCCAGCCTTAGTTGAGACCTGGAGGAAACCAGAAGGCATCTGATGGGTCACCTGACTTAGAAGTCATTTCCCCAAAAATCTCCAGAGAGGGCTAAGCAGTGAGTGCCTTGGAATGTTGTGAGTAATGCTGTTTCCTAGATACTGAAGCAGTCACCTGATAAATTCCTCTGGGCCTAGAGATAGTCACCTGTCTTCAAAACAGGAGGCTGCCTGTCCTGTATTTGCCAGGGCTCAGCTGGCCTGTGCCCCTGGCCTGAGGACACTGATCTGATGATTCTAACGGGTCTCTAACCCAGACCCCTGAAGAAGGCATGGTATTTCCATTTTTAACTCATGCCAAAGTAAGGTGCTACATCTTTCCATGCTGGTTTTGTCCCTCTTTTTATTTCTCCAAGCCCAATCTTTAATGGTAAATCTTGACACTCTACCAAAATGTGGCTCTGTTCTTCCCGAGATTTGGCTCTGAGCCCTTATTTCAGTGCTTTAACTCTGTTCTGCTCTGCATTCTAATTTATTTTTTTTTTAATTGGGTAGAAGCTAAGATAGAGCCTTCCTTTGACTCAGACATTTTTCTTTTTCCCCTCCTCCCAAGTTTTTATTTTGAGAAATTTTAAACCTACAGAAGAGTTGTAACAATAGACACCCATATACTCTTTACCAAGATTCACCAATTAGCATTTTACCATATTTGTTTTCTGTCTCTGCACACATACAAAACTGACGTAATTTTTTCTTGAAATTTCTTGAAAGTTATTTGCAGACATCATGACTCTTCACCCCTAAATACTTCACCATTTGTCTCCTAAGTACAAGGGCATGTTCCTATATAACCACAGTACAATTATTACACTCAGGATCAGCTGCTGATACCTAACACACAGTCTGGTTTTGAAGATTCCAGGCCCCTCACTTTGCAAAATGGGCTTCACTGCGAATGAGATTGTTTGCTGATGATCAAATTTGGGCTAAAGGTTTTGGCAGGAATAGTAGCTGGCTGGTGGCATGTCTTCTGCACTCAGCCTAAGAGACAGCTGATGTCAGTTTGATCACTTGGTTGAGGAAGGGCTTATCTGCCAGATTTCTGCATTTGGAAGTACCTTTGCCCTCTCTATGTAACAGGACACCTGGGAGTGATACTTCAAGACTCTGGTTATCCTGTTCTCCAACAGTCTTCCACCCAATGGGTTAGCATGCAAATACCTTTCAAGTTTGTAAATATTCTTTTTTTAAAAAAAAATTTTATCTAAACAGTTGATTTACAGTGTTGTACCCACCTCTACTGCACAGCAAAGTGACTTCGTTATAAACTTATATATTCTTTTATATATATATATTCTTTGCCATTATGGCTTATCACGGAATATTGAATATAGTTCCCTTTGCTATATACATTAGGACCTCATTGTTTCTCCATTCAAATGCAATAGTTTGTATCTACCAAGCCCAAACTCTTAGATCATTCCTCTACAAGTCTGTTCTCCATCAATAAATCTGTTTTGTAGACTCATTTGTGCTGTATTTTAGATTCCACATATAAGTGATAGCATATGGTACTTGTCTGTTTCTGACTTATTTCACATAATATGATCATCTCTAGTTGCATCCTTTAAATATTTTGTTTACTTGGGTTTGTCTACACACCAGGTTTCAAAGGCATCAGCAGACCTTATGTCCTACTGTGAGGAACATGCCAGGAATGACCCTCTGCTGATGGGGATACCAACTTCAGAAAATCCCTTCAAGGATAAGAAGACCTGCACCATCTTATAGAGACGTAGTGAAGTGGATCCTCCCCTCTTCTCAACAAAGCAAATGATGAGCAGCTCCTTGAAAAGATTTACCTTCAGCTTATTTGGTAACCACTGCTAATAACTAAAATGCTCTTAACTTGGAGTTAAGGACTCTGAAGTCTTTACCTTCCAAGTTTTTCTTTCTCTAAAATGGCTTTTACTAAATTAATACAGAATAGTAATCTTGTTTCCCATTTGTTAACTATGGTGTCCTATTAGTTACTGCTGAAGGAAAGTTGGTCTGGCCTTTAAAAAGAAAACAAATATATCAGTGATCCAGTTAAACCTAAATTACCTAAGCAGTCATCTAGATTAAAATGCCAAGGATAACTGGTCCTAAAATTTTTGTCGTAGTCTATTCTTAATAGAGCTGTGCCAATCTGTACAGTATATGTGGGTGAGAAATGTTTTGTGTTTTGTGTATATATATATGTGTGTGTTTGTATATACACATCTCAAAGCTTATTTCCCACTTAAAATGTCTCTCCCTCCATACTATCAGTCCAACTCCAGAAGTTATACCTTTATCTGAAGCTGTGTGTAGGTAGAATTAAATTCTTTTCTTGTCGTTATTGTACAAAAAGAACACCCTACAGCCTGTATTCATCGTAGTTGAGTAATGAAGTCATCTCTCTCCTCTTGAAACTGTGCTGACCTGCCAATCAAAATTTTTGAACTAAAAGCCCTTTTATAATATGAACATTCTTTCACCAAGGGATTTCAGGTTTCAGCGATCCTGAATCTATGTAGGAAAGGAGAGGCAGCCCTTGGGGGCACCGTGGGCAGCTGTGTCCCAGGGCTCATGGTCTCTGAATCTGGGGTAGACACCTGAAATTCCTACTGTAATGATGGGAACTAGACAGAACAGCCATGAGCCCGGCCAAGAGCAGAGCAGGAATGCATGAAAACCAGCTGCTCTTTGTGGCCTAACTTTGTGATTTAGCTCACTTTCTCTGCTTTCCCTCTTATCTTTCTTCTGCAGCCAGATCATGTCTTCAGAGTTAATGTCCACCTCCCCATCCCCAAGTGGGTAGATCATGGTGGGAAAGAAATATACAAAGAATGTAAAGGTATCGGACACATAAGCTCTTTTCAAGTATCTGCAGCATCTGCATCATCCCTGCCTGGTCCTCACACCATCAGAGGGGCTTGTTTCACTACTTGGGCTCACAGTTCCTTGATTTTCCTCTGGGCCTGGATATTACTGCCACACACACCCAGAATGGCTAGTGGGGATCCCCCAAGAAGGTTGTCTCCTGTAGAGGGCATGTTGTTAACTAAGAGGAGGAGAGGGTATTTCTAAACACTTATTTATGGGCCCAAACCATACACCAGACCTTTGATATTTTAATTCAGCTTCCATTCATTAAAAATTACTAATGAAAAGTTAAAAGTATTCTCAGAAAGGATTCAACCCTAATAAGGAATTATTTACAATGGTTTTCCCTAGTTCTGTACAATCTTGCCCTGCAGTGCAAGCCCGTTTTTAAATCTAACACCTAAGCTTTGCGTATTATGTTAATTGTGGGTGAACAAATACAGTACTGTTTTCAGACTGCTCAAATCTATTCCGTATTTCTGCAAGTCACCTATCCAGCATTGTGAACTGCCCTCACTCTTCCAGGATCATGTGGAAATCATGCTACTGCCCTTACCTTCTTGTCATCCACACTTGGTTCTGCAAAGGGCCCAGTTTCCAAGTATATTATAGGCACCGTTGGTGGAGAAAGGTTTTTCCTTTCAAAAGGTGAAATTTGAAATATACGTTAAGAAGACAACTTTACATGTACTCCATCACTTAATGAGACATTCTTTTTTTTTAATTAGTGTATTTTTCTACTGATAGTTTCAGAACACTAATCTTATTTTCACTCTGATTTTTACCATGTTTCTTTGAATATTTATAATGTAGCTTGTTACAAAATATTTTCATGAAATTACTTTTATTATACTGTTATATACACATTTTTGGTAGCAAGCAATAGTTTATTCTTTAGTACTAAAACATGTTCTTTTCCCTATTAGAAAACAAGTATGGTTTGCTATATATTTGTTAATATGCTTGTAGTGGTAAGGAATGGACTTGAGGTCCCAGGAGATTTTTTTTTTATTTTTGCTAGCCAGATATCATAAAGGCTACAAGTATGAACACCATATAACTTCCTAACCAGGTGTAGGGCATGTTTAAGAAAAGTGATATCAAGTCCTTTGATGCTGGACCCAAGGCGGAAAAAATTGTAGCTAAGTGTTGATTTACTTATTATGAGACGTCTATGTGAGAAAAATATAATATATGTATACATATATATGATATGCAGGAGTCACTTTTATTTATCAGGCTTTATTCTACTAGTAAAGCCACAGTTTAACTGTTAGACAGCAGCTGGTTTATAATGATGGACAAATGCCCAATGTGTGTTGTTTTTTCCAAACTACCACTATAATGACACAATCACTTATGTACGTGCAACTTCCTGGCTTCATATCTATGAGGCTATTTAAGTATGTTCACTATACTTTGTCTTTAATTCTGCTTCTATTAACAGTTATCTCTTTTTCCATTCTTGATTCTTCTTTAGTTCATCATTAATCTGTCCAATTGACGCCTCAGGACCATGGCAAGAATTTCATGACTCCTAAGTATTTTACCGACACACACTTTTTTTCTTTTTTTTTTTTAACAGAGAGAAACACTTTCTATACCACATGGTTCACAAGCTGTAGGTTTTTTCTAAAAAGAACCAGGTTTTCACATTTCCCTATTATTAAAATAAAAAGTGCCATACTTACCCCTTAAAGCAAAGACCTAATTTGCTTTCTCTCTATTGGGACTATTTTTGTACTTTACTAATCTTTCAACTATCCAAAAAAAAAAAAAATTATACCAATGATTTAGTAATTTTGAGGCATAAGTTAGTTTAGGTAGTGGAAGATGTGCCAAACTTTCCCTCCAGAGGTCTTTGTGTCAATTTGCATCTAAGATAGTGTCATCTGAGTGATTACACTGAATTTTAAGAGCTATATAGGCCTAAGAAGTTAATCACAGTACATGTCAGTCCTTTCTCAATAAATGTAATGCCAGAGTGTGTAATGACTGTACACTTTTTATGGTAGATCTGTTAATAGGAAAAAAAAAAAATACATTGAATTAAGTAGAGTTATCTGTATGTTAAAATAGAGCACTTACCTAGAGCTGGGTGTCCTGGATCGCTGTCTAGCCAATCCTGTGTTCCTGTGTTGTGTGACTTTGGACAAGGCACTCCATCTCTCTGAGCCTCCATTTCACCATCTGTAAAATAAGGGGCTTGAAGTAGCTGATGGCTGATACCCTCCTGTTCCGTCCAGTGGCCTACCCCCTCTACTGGTCCTGCCAACATGTTGGTGCTATACGCTGCTTCAAATATAAAATTGGTTTGTCTATTGTGTGTGCTCATTTAATAGCTTATGAAAGGCCTTTTTGTTATATGGCTTTTTTTTTTTTCTAGTTTTATGAACTTGATTACTGTAATAAAGTCTTGTTTGTAGCCATGTAACTATAAACATAGTCTCTTGATGTCTCAGTAAATTTGCATTTGATATATTAGTTGATGGGATTGTTGTTTTAGGACATTCTTTGACTACTTATCTGTCCAGCATCTTATTAACCTAAATATTGTGATCGTTGTTTGGAAATCTGTTCTCTGGAAAGAATAAAAGCATTTACTTCACAGCTAATGTGTTTGCAGATTTGAAAAAGTTTCATTAAAGCACCATTGCTCTCTTTACTGGGTCTGGCTCATTGAATCTTCCTACCCATATTTTGCTCAATAAACTAACAGAAGACCAGTTCTCCTCCCTTTTTCCTGCACTCATTCAGTTAACATTTTCTGAGTACCTGTTAAGAACCAGGTATGGAACTAAAGCTCTGATTATACTCAAATGAATAAGGCTTACACTAGCCTGTGAGAAGCTCACAGTCTAGAACAAAAGATGGGAATGACTTGTATATAAACTAATAATACCAAGTGCAATGTGCCTGAACTCAGGGGAACACAGTGCTGTGAGAGCCCAGAGGAAGGAGGGCTGCCTCTGCCACAGCAAAGTCTTGACGAGGCTTCCAAGGGAGGTGGTGGTTGAGCTAGGTCTTGAAAGATAAAGAAACCCTGTAGCCTTGGGAGGGAATTGCAGGAGGAGGAGAAAAGTGAGCTCAAAGGTAGTGTGCAGAGCATCTCCCATACCTCCTTACCCACCCACCAACAGGAAGGGGGTGGAAGTTGTTAAGGAGGAGTAGTGTAATGATTCACTGTGTGGAAGGCTGTTTCCCATCCTGAGACCTGGCAATGACCATGGAAACAGATAACAAATGGAAAGGTCATCAGACTTGATGACTCATACTCACCAAGTGTTTGCTGAAGGTATCCTGCCTCCTGCCCAGTCCCTTCCTCCAGGGCTGGGATTCCCTCAGAGATGAAGGGAGGGATGACACCATCCAGAAAGCCGCCAGAAAGGAGAAGGCGGCCAACAAGGTTTTTGGGCTGGGCAAGCCACAGAGATGTTCCCTGCTTCAGAAAACCAGCACTCACACACTCTCAAAGAGTCAGGGCAGAGGTAGCCACTCAGCCCTTTCTAGGAAAGGACTGAAGCATTTAGATACTGCAGTCATGAAAAATAGGCAGCAACTGACCAGCACTTTCATGGTTCAAACCAAATTACCAGAAGTTGCTGTGACTTGGCAATGGAAGACGATTGTATTAGGCGGTGGTAGATGGGATTTGGATAGGGCTTCCCTGATGACTCAGCAGGTAGAATCCACCTGCAATGCAGGAGACACAGGAGACGCAGGCTCAATCCATGGGTCAGGAAGATGCCCTGAAGGAGGAAACAGCAGCTCACTCTGGTATTTTTGCCTGGGTAACCCCATGGACAGAAGAGCCTGGCAGGCTACAGTCCATGGGGGTCACAAGAGTCAGATATGACTGAGCGACTAAGAACACAACATGCATAGGGGAGAGAGGATGAAGTTGAAGTGAGAAGACTAATAGGGCAGATGAAATGGTACATGATCTAAATGGTATAAACAAACAAGTCCAGCCTGCTGGCAACGGGGGAGCTAAATGTGGAGATGCAAGTCATCTCCCAGATCTCCTGGGCATGGGCTGTGTTCAGCTTCTCATTGGCAAGGGTCTGTTACATATATACGTGGACACTCACCGTAAGCCTTCATACTCGGAGCTAGGGTATTTCTGCCTCCTTTTCTATGTCTAAATTTACTAACTTTGTTTGGGCTTATGACTCTTGACTGCAGAACCTACCCAACCATAAGCTTTAGCCACCATTGCACAACCTGGCATGACTATTGCCTTTAGCTTGTTTTCAGAGCCTGGCCCTGCTTGCTTCTCAACGCCTTTACCGCTGTGAGCAACAAATAACCTTTGCCTTCAGATACTGCCCCAATTACTGTTCCTTTATCTGAGTCAATCACATCTATTAAAGGCCCTTTAGCTATAAGCCAGCCCTGGACAAACATAGACAGTTGGTCTCAGAAACCCACACCTCAGCTACTAATTTTTTAAGAAACCAATAATTTCTCTCCACTGGAACAAAATGTCATCCAAATAAGTTCATCCTGAAATGCTATATGACTATGTATTAGTCTGTAGAAGACTACTGGCACTGTAAAATAAAACTATGGAGAGAGAAACACTTAGCACAAAGGAGCAGAAGTTCACCATAAAGTTTTAAGTATATTGAGAATTTTACATATGGAGCATTTTTACACCCTGTGAATCCTCCTAGAGAATCTATTCAATTATGAAAGCAAATAATTGGAATGGATGAGGTATATAATGGTAAGGTCTTGAGTTTGGAAATTAAATCTGCAGCAGAGATACCTAGGTATAAATTGCTATTTCTAGTCTCTAGATCCAATCATGCACCCATCTTTACATACACATCAGATCAGATCAGATCAGATCAGTCGCTCAGTCGTGTCCGACTCTTTGCGACCCCATGAACCGCAGCACGCCAGGCCTCCCTATCCATCACCAGCTCCCGGAGGTCACTCAGACTCGCATCCATCCAGTCAGTGATGCCATCCAGCCATCTCATCCTCTGTCGTCCCCTTCTCCTCCTCCCTCAATCCCTCCCAGCATCAGAGTCTTCTCCAATGAGTCAACTCTTCGCATGAGGTGGCCAAAATACTGGAGTTTCAGCTTTAGCATCATTCCTTCTAAAGAATTCCAGGATTGATCTCCTTCAGAATGGACTGGTTGGATCTTCTTGCAGTCCAAGGGACTCTCAAGAGTCTTCTCCAACACCACAGTTCAAAACATCAATTCTTCGCGCTCAGCCTTCTTCACAGTCCACTCTCACATCCATACATGACCACAGGAAAGACCATAGCCTTGACTAGGCGAACCTTTGTTGGTAAAGTAATGTCTCTGCTTTTGAATATGCTATCTAGGTTGGTCATAACTTTCCTTCCAAGGAGTAAGCGTCTTTTAATTTCATGGCTGCAGTCACCATCTGCAGTGATTTTGGAGCCCAGAAAAACAAAGTCTGACACTGTTTCCACTGTTTCCCCATCTATTTCCCATGCAGTGATGGGACCAGATGCCATGATCTTCGTTTTCTGAATGTTGAGCTTTAAGCCAACCTTTTCACTCTCCACTTTCACTTTCATCAAGAGGCTTTTTAGCCCCTCTTCACTTTCTGCCTAAGGGTGGTGTCATCTGCATATCTGAGGTTATTGATACTTCTCCCGGCAATCTTGATTCCAACTTGTGTTTCTTCCAGTCCACATTTCTCATGATGTACTCTGCATATAGTTAAATAAACATGGTGACAATATACAGCCTTGATGTACTCCTTTTCCTATTTGGAACAGTCTGTTGTTCCAGACCAGTTCTAACTGTTGCTTCCTGACCTGCATAAGATTTCTTAAGAGGCAGATCAGGTGGTCTGATATTCCCATCTCTTTCAGAATTTTCCATAGTTTATTGTGATCCACACAGTCAAAGGCTTTGGCATAGTCAATAAAGCAGAAATAGATGTTTTTCTGGAACTCTCTTGCTTTTTCCATGATCCAGCGGATGTTGGCAATTTGATCTCTGGTTCCTCTGCCTTTTCTAAAACCAGCTTGAACGTCAGGAAGTTCACGGTTCACATATTGCTGAAGCCTGGCTTGGAGAATTTTGAGCATTACTTTACTAGCGTGTGAGATGAGTGCAATTGTTCGGTAGTTTGAGCACTCCTTGGCATTGCCTTTCTTTGGGATTGGGATGAAAACTGACCTTTTCCAATCTTGTGGCCACTGCTGAGTTTTCCAAATTTGCTGGCATATTGAGTGTAGCACTTTCACAGCATCATCATTCAGGATTTGGAATAGCTCCACTGGAATTCCATCACCTCCACTAGCTTTGTTTGTAGTGATGCTTTCTAATGCCCATTTGACTTCACATTCCAAGATGTCTGGCTCTAGGTCAGTGATCACATCATCATGATTATCTGGGTCTTGAAGCTCTTTTTTGTACAGTTCTTCTGTGTATTCTTGCCACCTCTTCTTGATATCTTCTGCTTCTGTTAGATCCACACCATCTCTGTCCTTTATTGTGCCCATCTTTGCATGAAATGTTCCTTTGGTATCTCTGATTTTCTTGAAGAGATCCCTAGTCTTCCCATTCTGTTGTTTTCCTCTATTTCTTTGCATTGATCACTGAAGAAGGCTTTCTTATCTCTTCTTGCTATTCTTTGGAACTCTGCATTCAGATGTCTATATTTTTCCTTTTCTCCTTTGCTTTTCGCTTCTCTTCTTTTCACAGCTATTTGTAAGGCCTCCCCAGACAGCCATTTTGCTTTTTTGCATTTCTTTTCCATGGGGATGGTCTTGATCCCTGTCTCCTGTACAATGTCAGGAACCTCATTCCATAGTTCATCAGGCACTCTATCTATCAGATCTAGGCCCTTAAATCTATTTCTCACTTCCACTGTATAATCATAAGGGATTTGATTTAGGTCATACCTGAATGGTCTAGTAGTTTTCTCTACTTTCACATACACACACACAGACACACACACACACACACACGGCTTAATGATAGAAGTGGGAGCTCCAGCCACAAAAAGACATATAATCTGGTCCTCACATAGAACAACCAAGGGTCACCACAAGCACCCTGTGGATCTGTAAATTGACATAAAGGAGGGGGAGGCCTAAAGCACTCACTGAACAAGTTGTGATATAAAGTTTCCTCTTAAAACAGACAAATAAAAAGTAAGCCAATTTACATTTTCAAAAATGTGAGTATATAATAGCACAGCTTGTACTTGGATATGGCAAAAATGGTCAAGAAGCCTTACGATATATCAGAAGGCAAGCATCCCTTTGAAGAACTGTGCTCCAAGAATCATTCACATGCAGTACATCCTTCCTACTTTTAACCTTGAGACATTTCCCCAAGACCGGTGCATTAGAATTACTTTGTTCTAGATAAACCATTGTAGCTCTGATATCAATGAAGTACATATCAATATAGCCCTGCTGCTGCTACTGCTACTAAGTTGCTTCAGTCGTGTTCGACTCTGTGCGACCCCATAGACAGCAGCCCACCAGGCTCCCCTGTCCCTGGGATTCTCCAGGCAAGAATTCTGGAGTGGTTTGCCATTTCCTCCTCCAATGAATGAAAGTGAAAAGTGAAAGGGAAGTCTCTCAGTCGTGTCCGACTTGTAGTGACCCCATGGACTGCAGCCCACCAGGCTCCTCCATCCATGGGATTTTCCAGGCAAGAGTACTGGAGTGGGGTGCCATTGCCTTCTCCCAATATAGCCCATATAACATCTATTAATATTTACAGAACTTTGTGTGAGGCACTGGGGAAAGGAGGGACTCAACATTGACACAGGCTGGGCACTCTGCATGTACCCTCCCATTTAAGCCTCACAACAAGTCTCAGAAGAAAAGCAGACTTTAACTCTGTCCTACAGATGAGGAACTGATGCTCAGAGAAGTCAAATTATGCAGGATCCTACAGCTAAGAAGTGCAGACCCTAATTCCACTCACCTAGCTCAGCTGGATTCTACAACCCATGGTCTGTCTTCATATTTGTAGAATGGTTTGAATGAGGTGAGAGATCAGTCGCTCAGTCGTGTCCGACTCTTTGCGACCCCATGAATCACAGCACGCCAGGCCTCCCTGTCCATCACCAACTCCCGGAGGTCACTCAGACTCACATCCATCGAGTCAGTGATGCCATCCAGCCATCTCATCCTCTGTAGTCCCCTTCTCCTCTTGCCCCCAATCCCTCCCAGCATCAAAGTCTTCTCCAATGAGTCAACTCTTCGCATGAGGTGGCCAAAGTACTGGACTTTCAGCTTTTGTATCATTCCTTCCAAAGAAATCCCAGGGCTGATCTCCTTCAGAATGGACTGGGTGAATCTCCTTGTAGTCCAAGTGACTCTCAAGAGTCTTCTCCAACACCACAGTTCAAAAGCATCAATTCTTCAGCGCTCAGCCTTCTTCACAGTCCAACTCTCACATCCATACATGAACACAGGAAAAACCAGAGCCTTGACTAGACGGACCTTTGTTGGCAAAGTAATGTCTCTACTTTTGAATATGCTATCTAGGTTGGTCATAACTTTCCTTCCAAGGAGTAAACGTCTTTTAATTTCATGGCTGCAATCACCATCTGCAGTGATTTTGGAGCCCAGAAAAAGAAAGTCTGACACTGTTTCCACTGTTTCCCCATCTATTTCCCATGAAGTGATGGGACCGGATGCCATGATCTTCATTTTCTGAATGTTGAGCTTTAAGCCAACTTTTTCACTCTCCACTTACACTTTCATCAAGAGGCTTTTTAGTTCCTCTTCACTTTCTGCCATAAGGGTGGTGTCATCTGCATATCTGAGGTTATTGATATTTCTCCCGGCAATCTTGATTCCAACTTGTGTTTCTTCCAGTCCAGCATTTCTCATGATGTACTCTGCATATAAGTTAAATAAACAGGGTGACAATATACAGCCTTGATGTACTCCTTTTCCTATTTGGAACCAGTCTGTTGTTCCATATCCACTTCTAACTGTTGCTTCCTGACCTGCATACAAATTTCTCAAGAGGCAGATCAGGTGGTCTTGTATTCCCATCTCTTTCAGAATTTTCCACAGTTTATTGTGATCCACACAGTCAAAGGCTTTGGCATAGTCAATAAAACAGAAATAGATGTTTTTCTGGAACTCTCTTGCTTTTTCCATGATCCAGCAGATGTTGGCAATTTGATCTCTGGTTCCTCTGCCTTTTCTAAAACCAGCTTGAACATCAGGAAGTTCATGGTTCACGTATTGCTGAAGCCTGTCTTGGAGAATTTTGAGCATTCTCCAAGTGAAGAGGGGAGAAAAAAATAACTTTGGGAAATTTAAAACTCATTAAGTGAGAAATAGAACTACCGTATGATCCAGCAATTCTACTCCCAGATATACATTCAAAAAAAATTAAAATACTAATTTGAAAAGATACATGCCACCAATGTTCAAAGCAGCATTATTTATAATTGCTAAGACATGGAAGCAACCTGTGTCCATTAACAGGTAAATGGATAAAGAAGATGTAGTATATAAGTATATTCAATGGAATACTACTCAAGCATAAAAATGAATGAAATTTTGCCATTTGTAACAACACAGATGGATCCAGAGTCAGAGAAAAATACTGTATGATGTCACTTATATGAGGAATCTAAAACAAATGAATATAACAAAAATGAAACAGACTTACAGACACAGAGAACAAACTAGTGGTTACCAGAGAGGGGCAGGTTGGGGGTATAATATAGGAGTAGAGGATTAAGAGGTACAAGCTACTATGTATTATGTAAATAAGCTACAAGGATATATTGTACATCATAGGGAATGGTCAGTATTTTATAATAACTATAAATGGAATATAACCCTGAAAATTGTGACTATGTTGTATACCTGAAACATAATACTGTACATCAAGTCAGTAACAAAAAATTTTTTTAATAAAATTAAGTAAGGTATAAATTAGTTTCTTAGCAATCAAGAATATAATGTATTTCTATGTAGTCTTTTAAAAACATCAGTAGCTTTCTATTGATATGGAAAGGTATCCATGACATGTAGATGTCATTAAAGAAAACAAAGAAATTTGGGGGAAAAAAGAATGTAATGCATTGGACTTTAAATAATAAACAACACTAGACTCCAGATACTTAATATGGCCAGGTATTGTTTCAGAAATTTTGCATCTCAATTCATTTGATTCTCACTACAAGCCCATGAGGTCACTACCGTTATTAACCCTACTTTACACATGAGGTAATGGAAGTTCAGAGAGATCCAAAGGTGCATTTGATATGTTCTTTTAGGGCTTCCCAGGTGACTCAGTGGCAAAGAATCCACCTGTTAGTGCAGGAGATACAGGTTGGATCCCTGGGGAAAGAACCCCTATAGGAGGAAACGGTAACCTGAAAAATCCCATGGAGAGAAGAGCCTGGCAGGCAATAGTCCATGGGGATGCAAAGAGTTGGACACAATTGAGCATGCATTCATGTTTTTTTAAAACTGCATTTTTTCTTGAGTTGTCAGTATGAAGTAAGAGAAAGAATTTGGAAGCAGAAAATGTGGGCTGTAGTTGGAGTGCCATTAATTTGCTGTGTAACCTTATGAGTTTTATGATTTCTGGTCCTGTTTCCAGAAAAAAAAGAAAAAGGATTGTTTAAGAAGGATTCAGGCTAAGTAATTGTTAACAGTTCTTCTAGTCTTAAATTTTATACAAATTTGGGGGAGGAAAGCAATTGATTTTGGGTCACCTTTTTTTTTTTACCATCTTCACCCCCAGTCATCTCACATGTTCTTTCTTGAATTGAGAACCAGGAGGGAAAGAAACAAAGTCTAGAGTATGGGGTCACTGAAGGGAATGTGGGTTTGCTGTGTATAATTATAGATATTTAAAAGATATTTAAAGAATCACTTCCCGATACTTCAGCTACTGACTCATCATCAGGACTGGAAAGAATTTTTAAGGAAAAATGAATTGTAGAAAGCTATTTTGTATATAAGCAATTAATAGAATTAAATGAGCAAATTTCTTCAAAGTATCAACAATGTCTCATGAGTTTTAACTACAAAAAGAAAAATAGGCCACTCAAACATTAAATGTAAGTAACAGAGCATTTAAAAATTTGGTTTTTAGAAACAGGACAAAGAATTCATTCATTCATTTGTTGAGCTCCTACTAGGAGTATGGTAGCTCCTACTAACACTGTGCTAAGTATGTCCTAGAATAAACCCAGAAAAGACTAGGATCTCCCAAGATAGGGAGGCTAGGGGTAGAGGGTGGGTATTACTGTGCAATGTGGTAAATGCTATTCTAAGAAGTGGCACTGCCTGAGTCAGAAAAGGTTTCATGGGGGAGGCAGTGTATCAGCTGAACCTTGAAGTATGAGTAGGAGTTTGTTAGTGAGGACTAGGGAAAGGATATTCTCAGCTGCTAAAACAGTGTGTACAAGCTAGATTCTAAAGAAGTCTGCATATCAGACTTCTGTTACTTCTGGGTAACAGATCTCTGAGGCAGGACTACAGGGAGGAACAAGCTGATGAGGTTGGGAAAGAAGCTTGAATCGAGTCATCAAAAGCAAAACTTTTCTACTGATTATAAAGGCAAGGTAAAGGAGTTAGTAGAGTTGCTTAAGCAGGGGTTTGACATGTTAAGCTTTGTTTCCTTAAAGATAATTAGACTGAATAAGGAGAAAGAACTAGTGAAGAGAAACTGACAGTGGTTATTTCTAAGCCCCCACCAGGATTTCATAATTCTTTTATTGAACTTTGTTCAACTCCTTCATTCCAAACCTTTATCACCCTACTCAAACTCTCCCTATTTATCTCCTTCCCATCAAGTAAATAATCCTACCTTCCCCAACAGAAAAAATGCTGAGGCCATTTGGCCTGAATTTTATAACTCCCTACCTTTCCACATCCAAATTTCTGCATCACACCCAACCAAATAACTTCTATCAGGCTCACAGGTGAGAAGAAAGTCCACCAGCTATTCTTGGAGCCCCTTCTCCTCTTTTCTTCTTTCTCATCAAAATTTCCCCAGAGAGTGGTCCACCTTTCGTGTCTTCTCTTCCCCACCTCCCATCTTCTCAATTGACTGCAACGTGGTTTTACTCACACCAACACAGTGGGGAAGGCAATGGCACCCCACCCCAGTACTTTTGCCTGGAAAATCCCATGGACGTAGGATCCTGGTAGGCTCCAGTCCATGGGGTCGCTAAGAGTCGGACACGACTAAGCGACTTCACTTTCACTTTTTTCACTTTCATGCATTGGAGAAGGAAATGGCAACCCACTCCAGTGTGCTTGCCTGGAGAATCCCAGGGACGGGGGAGCCTGGTGAGCTTCCGTCTGTGGGGTCGCACAGAGTCGGACACGACTGAAGCGACGCAGCAGCAGCAGCAGCAACACAGTGAAACTGATTTCACCCAATGCAATGGACAGTGAACTCTTAATTTCCAAATTCCATGGAACCTTTCGTCTCTGCTTTAGGGACTTCTCTGACAGTGAGAATTATTCTCTTCTGTAAACTCACTATTCTGCCCCTCCAGCTTCTGTGACATCAAGACTCATTTCCCCTCTATGTTTGCCTTTTAAAATCCCACCCTGAGTCCCAAGTTTCTATCTTTGGCTGACTGCTGCTCTGCTCACTTTATCCATTCTTCTTGGTGAGCTCATTCACTCTCACAGTTCGTATATGCTGAGGAGTCCAAGATCAAAACATCCAGCCCAATTTTGTCCAAACATCCAACTTATCTATTCTATTGGACACTTCTAACAGGTAATTGCACAAGTATTTGAAACATATTGCATCCAAGACTAAACCCATCTCCCCTCCAGAAACTTTAACTGACAGCCATATTATCTCTAAATTGCCTCAGCTGGAATCCTAGGAGGCATTCAAGAACTCCGCCTCATTCCTCCATCTGGTCACCCAGTCTCACCTATTTCATTTCCCAGATACTTCTAAAATCCATCTCTTATTTTCCTAACTGCAAGTCCAGGCCTGTATCACCCCTGGACTGAACTGCAGAAGTGTCCCAGGTAGACTCCAGCCTCCATGGTTGCCCTGGTATTAGGATGGCCAACTTTTTCTGTTTACTTAGGACTGTCTCAGTTTCCACCCTGAAAGTCTTGCATCCAAGAAATCTCTCAGTCCCTACTCTTAGTTGCAAATAAAACTAAAACCCTATTTTTACCTGAAAATGAAATTATGCACATTACTGAAAATCCATGGGCCTCCCTTCAAGTATAGCTGGATTCAGGAGCTCTGCTTACAAGATTCACCTCTGCCCTTTGCTTTTTTTTTTTTTTTTAACTTTTTGTTTTGTATTGGGGTATAGCAGATTAACAAAAAGTGTTGTGACAGTTTCAGGTGAACAGAGGAAGGACTCAGCCATACATAGATATGTAGCCATTCTCCCACAAACTCCCCTCCTAGCCAGGCTGCCACATAACACTGAGCGGAAATCCATGTGCTATGCAGTAGGTCTTTCTTGGTTATCCATTTAAAATATAGTAGTATGTTCACATCCTTCCCAGACTCCCCAACTATCCCTTCCCCTCATCCCTCCCTCTGGTAACCATAAGTTCATTCTCCAAGTCTGCGAGTCTCTTTCTGTTTTTTAAGTAGGTTCATTTATATCATCTCTTTTTAGACTCCACATATAAAGGCTATCATATGAAATTTCTCCTTTGCTGTCTGACTTAATTCACTCAACAGGACTGTCCTTTGCTCTTGAATAAACTTACTCTCCGTGGCATGCAAATATCTGCCAGTAATCCTAGGCTCATTGATCAACTTGGCAGCCTGTAAAGAGATTCTCTACCCTGACAGAGAAGTCTCAAGAAGATTTCTAATTGGCCCAGCTGATGTCACATGATCCATCCCCATCCCAATCACCATGGCCAGGAAGATGACCCAGGCCTATATTCCAAATTTCCTTTTGAGGCTGAGGTGAGGGGTGCTAACCAGAAAGAGGGAGGAGGGGAGCAGGACAGACAAGAACGACAAACAGCTGTCCCTTTACATTACACTCTCCTCCGATCCCATCACACTGATCCGGGTAATTGAATTCATTTGAGAAGAGTGAACCATAACCACTGTTAGCCCACTTTCCTCTTCCGAGTAAAATCCTCAGAGTCCTCTCATTGCCTGCAGGGCAAAGTCATTTTCCTCAGAAGGACATACAAGGCTCTCCCTGAGCTGGTCTCCATCTACCTTTTTAGTCTACCTTTCTCCACTCCTTCCTTAACACTTAATCCTCTAGCAAACACCACAGACTAAAAGAGTCCCTCGTGCACAGCATTTTTCTCCCCTGACTCGCTTTTAACCATGCTTCAGGACTCAGGTCAAGCATCACCCTTTCCTGGAAGGCTTCCTCACCACCACCACCACCCTAAACACACACACACAGCGCATGCTCAGACTTGCCAGGCCACCACACCACCTTGAAAATTCTGTGTCTGTCAGCTCCTACATAGACTGCAGGTCGAAACTGCACCACAATCATCTTTCTATAGCAAGTTCCAGCACAGAACTTGGCACACAGCATGCATTCAACCTTTGATTTTGAACAAAAACTGCTCTGCTTTGATAATCCTAATGAGTGATAAAGGACCAAATTAAGTTAATGGAAATGGAGAGGAGAAACTAGATTAGAGGAAATTAACATAATTTAATTGGATGATGTCTTTTCACATTCTGTTGTGTAGTTTACTGGGGGGAGGTGCTTTCTTTTTCACTGAAGTCACCCTCTAATTTGCAAACATAGAATAATGATACAAAATACATACATACATAGGGAATTACTCACCGGTGGGAGATGTAGTTATCATTAGGGCACATATATTCAGTATCTCCAGGAACTGAGCCAAGTGCTCTCTATGCATTTTTAATGAGCATTGTTTTGTTTAATCCCCACAAACAAATCAATTGTTTGTGGGGATTAAAATAAAAACCAATGATATAAGCCTTGCTTATTTTCCCACTTTCTGGGAGAAATCACTGAGGTTGAGAGAAGTTACACTACTTTTCACAAGTCCTAGCTGGGATCCAAGCTCAGGTCTTTCTGGCTATAAAAGCCTATTGTCAAATGCTTCCCTGGTGGCTCAGTGGTAAAGAATCTGTCTGTTAATGCAGAAGACACAGGTTTGATCCCTGGTCTGGGAAGATCACACGCAACCCAGGGCAACTAAGCCCACGCACCACAGCTGTTGAGCCTGTGCTGTAGAGCCTATGCAGGGAAGGCAATGGCACCCCACTCCACTACTCTCGCCTGGAAAATCCAGTGGATAGAGGAGCCTGGTGGGCTGCAGTCCATGGGGTCGCTGAAGGTCAGACACGACTGAGCGACTTCCCTTTCACTTTTCACTTTCATGCATTGGAGAAGGAAATGGCAACCCACTTCAATATTCTTGCCTGGAGAATCCCCTGGACGGGGGAGCCTGGTGGGCTGCCATCTATGGGGTGGCACAGAGTCGGACACGACTGAAGGGACTTAGCAGGAGCAGCAGCAGCAGCTAGAACCTGTGAGCCACAATTATTGAAGCCTATGATGCTGTAAAGAGCAATATTGCCTAGGAATCTGGAATGTCAGGTCCATGAATCAAGGCAAATTGGAATTAGTCAAACAAGAGATGGCAAGAGTGAATGTAGACATTCTAGGAATCAGTGAACTCAAATGGACTGGAATGGGTGAATTTAACTCACATGACCGTTATATTTACTACTGTGGGCAGGAATCCCTCAGAAGAAATGGAGTAGCCATCATGGTCAACATGAGAGTCCGAAATGCAGTATTGGATGCAATTTCAAAAATGGTAGAATGATCTCTGTTCGTTTCCAAGGCAAACCATTCAATATCACAGTAATCCAAGTCTATGCCCCAACCAGTAACGCTGAAGAAGCTGAAGTTGAATGGTTCTATGAAGACCTACAAGACCTTTTACTTCAGTTCAGTTCAGTCGCTCATTTGTGTCCAACTCTTTGCGATCCCATGAATCACAGCATGCCAGGCCTCCCTGTCCATCACCAACTCTCGGAGGTCACTCAGACTCACATCCATCGAGTCAGTGATGCCATCCAGCCATCTCATCCTCTGTCATACCCTTCTCCTCCTGCCCCCAATCCCTCCCAGCATCAGAGTCTTCTCCAATGAGTCAACCCTTGGCATGAGGTGGCCAAAGTACTGGAGTTTCAGCTTTAGCATCATTACTTCCAAAGAAATCCCAGGGCTGATCTCCATCAGAATGGACTGGTTGGATCTCCTTGCAGTCCAAGGGACACTCAAGAGTCTTCTCCAGCACCACAGTTCAAAAGCATCAATTCTTCAGCGCTCAGCCTTCTTCACAGTCCAACTCTCACATCCATACATGAACACAGGAAAGACCATAGCCTTGACTAGACGGACCTTTGTTGGCAAAGTAATGTCTCTACTTTTGAAAATGCTATCTAGGTTGGTCATAACTTTCCTTCCAAGGAGTAAGCATCTTTTAATTTCATGGCTGCAGTCACCATCTGCAGTGATTTTGGAGCCCAGAAAAAAGAAAGTCTGACACTGTTTCCACTGTTTCCCCATCTATTTCCCATGAAGTGATGGGACCAGATGCCATGACCATTGTTTTCTGAATGTTGAACTTTAAGCCAACTTTTTCACTCTCCACTTTCACTTTTATCAAGAGGCTTTTTGGTTCCTCTTCACTTTCTGCCAAAAGGGTGGTGTCATCTGCATATCTGAGGTTATTGATATTTCTCCTGGCAATCTTGTTTCCAGCTTGTGCTTCTTCCAGCCCAGCGTTTCTCATGATGTACTCTGCATAGAAGTCAAATAAACAGGGTGATAATATACAGCCTTGACATACTCCTTGTCCTATTTGAAACAAGTCTGTTGTTCCACGTCCAGTTCTAACTGTTGCTTCCTGACCTGCATACAAATTTCTCAAGAAGCAGATCACGTGGTCTGGTATTCCCATCTCTTTCAGAATTGTCCACAGTTTGTTGTGATCCACACAGTCAAAGGCTTTGGCATAGTCAATAAAGCAGAAATAGATGTTTTTCTGGAACTCTCTTGCTTTTTCCATGATCCAGCGGATGTTGGCAATTTGATCTCTGGTTCCTCTGCCTTTTCTAAAACAAGCTTGGACATCAGGAAGTTCATGGTTCACATATTGCTGAAGCCTGGCTGGGAGAATTTTGAGCATTACTTTACTAGCGTGTGAGATGAGTGCAATTGTGTCACGAACCTCATTCCTTAGAAGTAACACCCCAAAGAGATGTCCTTTTCATTATCAGATCAGATCAGATCAGTCGCTCAGTCGTGTCCGACTCTTTGCAACCCCATGAACCGCAGCACGCCAGGCCTCCCTGTCCATCACCAGCTCCCGGAGGTCACTCAGACTCGCATCCATCCAGTCAGTGATGCCATCCAGCCATCTCATCCTCTGTCGTCCCCTTCTCCTCCTGCCCTCAATCCCTCCCAGCATCAGAGTCTTCTCCAATGAGTCAACTCTTCGCATGAGGTGGCCAAAATACTGGAGTTTCAGCTTTAGCATCATTCCTTCTAAAGAATGGAATGCAAAAAGTAGGAAGTCAAGAAACACTTGGAGTAACAGGCAAATTTGGCCTTGGAATCTGGAATGAAGCAGGGCAAAGATGTTTTGCATAACTAATAGAGTTATGCCAAGAAAATGCACTGGTCATAGCAAACACCGTCTTCCAACAACACAAGAGAAGATTCTACACATGGACATCACCAGATGGCCAACACCGAAATCAGATTAATTATATTCTTTGCAGCCAAAGATGGAAAAGCTCTATACAGCCAACAAAAACAAGACCAGGATCTGACTGTGGCTCAGATCATGAACGCCTTCTTACCAAATTCAGACTTAAACTGCAGAAAGTAGGGAAAACCACTAGACCATTCAGGTATGACCTAAATCAAATCCCTTACGATTATACAGTAGAAGTGAGAAATAAATTTAAGGGCCTAGATCTGATAGACAGAGTGCCTGATGAGCTATGGAATGAGGTTCGTGACATTGTACAGGAGACAGGGATCAAGACCATCCCCATGGAAAAGAAATGAAAAAAGCAAAATGGCTGTCTAGGGAGGCCTTACAAATAGCTGTGAAAAGAAGAGAAGCTAAAAGCAAAGGAGAAAAGGAAAGATATAAGCATCTGAAGGCAGAGTTCCAAAGAATAGCAAGAACAGATAAGAAAGCCTTCCTCAGCGATCAATGCAAAGAAATAGAGGAAAACAACAGAATGGGAAAGACTAGAGATCTCTCCAAGAAAATCAGAGATATCAAGGGGACACTTCATGCAAAGATGGGCTTGATAAAGGACAGAAATGGTATGGACCTAACAGAAGCAGAAGATATTAAGAAGAGGTGGCAAGAATACACAGAAGAACTGTACAAAAAAAGATCTTCACAACCCAGATAATCACGATGGTGTGATCACTGACCTAGAGCCAGACATCCTGGAAGGTGAAGCAAGTGGGCCTTAGAAAGCATCACTAAGAACAAAGCTCATGGAGGTGATGGAATTCCAGTTGAGCTATTTCAAATCCTGAAAGATGATGCTGTGAAAGTGCTGCACTCAATATGCCAGCAAATTTGGAAAACTCAGCAGTGGCCACAGGACTGGAAAAGGTCAGTTTTCATTCCAATCCCAAAGAAAGGCAATGCCAAACAATGCTCAAACTACCGCACAATTGCATTCATCTCACATGCTAGTAAAGTCATGCTCAAAATTCTCCAAGCCAGGCTTCAGCAATATGTGAACCATGAACTTCCTGATGTACAAGCTTGTTTTAGAAAAGACAGAGGAACCAGAGATCAAATTGCCAACATCCGCTGGATCATGGGAAAAGCAAGAGAGTTCCAGAAAAACATCTATTTCTGCTTTATTGACTATGACAAAGCTTTTGACTGTGTGGATCACAATAAACTGTGGAAAATTCGGAAAGAGATTGGAATACCAGACCACGTGATCTGCTTCTTGAGAAATTTGTATGCAGGTCAGGAAGCAACAGTTAGAACTGGACGTGGAACAACAGACTTATTCAAAATAGGACAAGGAGTATGTCAAGGCTGTATATTATCACCCTGTTTATTTGACTTCTATGCAGAGTACATCATGAGAAACGCTGGGCTGGAAGAAGTACAAGCTGGAAACAAGATTGCCAGGAGAAATATCAATAACCTCAGATATGCAGATGATACCACCCTTATGGCAGAAAGTGAAGAGGAACTAAAAAGCCTCTTGATGAAGGTGAAAGAAGAAAGTGAAAATGTTGGCTTAAAGCTCAACATTCAGAAAATGAAGATCATGGCATCTGGTCCCATCACTTTATGGGAAATAGATGAGGAAACAGTGGAAACAGTGTCAGACTTTATTTTTGGGGGCTCCAAAATCACTGCAGATGGTGACTGCAGCCATGAAATTAAGACGCTTACTCCTTGGAAGGAAAGTTATGACCAACTTAGATAGCATATTCAAAAGCAGAGACATTACTTTGCCAACAAAGGTCCATCTAGTTAAGGCTATGGTCTTTCCTATGGTCATGTATGGATGTGAGAGCTGGACTCTGAAGAAGGCTGACCGCCAAAGAACTGATGCTTTTGAAGTGTGGTGTTGGAGAAGACTCTTGAGAGTCCCTTGGACTGCAAGGAGATCCAACCACTCCGTTCTAAAGGAAATCAGATCAGATCAGTTGCTCAGTCATGTCCGACTCTTTGCGACCCCCTGAATCACAGCACGCCAGGCCTCCCTGTCCATCACCAACTCCGGGAGGTCACTCAGACTCACATCCATCCAGTCAGTGATGCCATCCAGCCATCTCATCCTCTGTTGTCCCCTTCTCCTCCTGCCCCTAATCCCTCCCAGCATCAGAGACTTCTCCAATGAGTCAACTCTTCGCATGAGGTGGCCAAAATACTGGAGTTTCAGCTTTAGCATCATTCCTTCCAAAGAAATCCCAGGGCTGATCTCCTTCAGAATGGACTGGTTGAATCTCCTTGCAGTCCAAGGGACTCTCAAGAGTCTTCTCCAACACCACAGTTCAAAAGCATCAGTTCTTCGGCACTCAGCCTTCTTCACAGTCCAGCTTTCACATCCATACATGACCACAGGAAAGACCATAGCCTTGACTAGGCGAACTTTTGTTGGCAAAGTAATGTCTCTGCTTTTGAATATGCTATCTAGGTTGGTCATAACTTTCCTTCCAAGGAGTAAGCGTCTTTTAATTTCATGGCTGCAGTCACCATCTGCAGTGATTTTGGAGCCCCCAAAATAAAGTCTGACACTGTTTCCACTGTTTCCCCATCTATTTCCCATGAAGTGATGGGACCAGATGCCCTGATCTTCGTTTTCTGAATGTTGAGCTTTAAGCCAACCTTTTCACTCTCCACTTTCACTTTCATCAAGAGGCTTTTTAGTTCCTCTTCACTTTCTGCCATAAGGGTGGTGTCATCTGCATATCTGAGGTTATTGATATTTCTCCCAGCAATCTTGATTCCAACTTGTGTTTCTTCCAGTCCAGCATTTCTCATGATGTACTCTGCATATAAGTTAAATAAACAGGGTGACAATATACAGCCTTGACGTACTCCTTTTCCTATTTGGAACCAGCCTGTTGTTCCATGTCCACTTCTAACTGTTGCTTCCTGACCTGCATACAGATTTCTCAAGAAGCAGATCACGTGGTCTGGTATTCCCATCTCTTTCAGAATTTTCCACAGTTGATTGTGATCTACACAGTCAAAGGCTTTGGCATAGTCAATAAAGCAGAAATAGATGTTTTTCTGGAACTCTCTTGCTTTTTCCATGATCCAGCGGATGTTGGCAATTTGATCTCTGGTTCCTCTGCCTTTTCTAAAACCAGCTTGAACATCAGGAAGTTGATGGTTCACATATTGCTGAAGCCTGTCTTGGAGAATTTTGAGCATTACTTTACTAGTGTGTGAGATGAGTGCAATTGTGTGGTAGTTTGAGCATTGTTTGGCATTGCCTTTCTTTGGGATTGGGATGAAAACTGACCTTTTCCAATCTTGTGGCCACTGCTGAGTTTTCTAAATTTGCTGGCATATTGAGTGCAGCACTTTCACAGCATCATCTTTCAGGATTTGAAATAGCTCCACTGGAATTCCATCACCTCCCCGAGCTTTGTTCATAGTGATGCTTTCTAAGGCCCACTTGCTTCACATTCCAGGATGTCTGGCTCTAGGTCAGTGATCACACCATCGTGATTATCTGGGTTGTGAAGATCTTTTTGTACAGTTCTTCTGTGTATTCTTGCCACCTCTTCTTAATATCTTCTGCTTCTGTTAGGTCCATACCATTTCTGTCCTTTATGGAGCCCATCTTTGCATGAAATGTTCCTTTGGTATCTCTGATTTTCTTGGAGAGATCTCTAGTCTTTCCCATTCTGTTGTTTTCCTCTATTTCTTTGCATTGGTCGTTGAAGGCTTTCTTATCTCTTCTTGCTATTCTTTGGAACTCTGCATTCAGATGTTTATATCTTTCCAGCCCTGGGTATTCTTTGGAAGGAATGACCAGAGGATGAAATGGCTGAAAGGCAATACCGACTCAACGGATGTGAGTCTGAGTGAACTCCCAGAGTTAGTGATGGACAGGGAAGCCTGGCATGCTCCGATTCATGGGGTCACAAAGAGTCAGACACAACTGAGCAACTGAACTAATGCACATCAGAGCCTTGTTCCGCACGACAATGAGAAGCCCGTGCATCTCAAAGAGAAAACAGCCCTCGCTCAACACAACTAGAGAAAACTTATGCGCAGCAACAAAGAACCAGCATAGCCAAAAATACAATTTTGAAAAGCCTATTGTTTTAACTGCTATACTCTTATTCTTGATCATTTTCCAGCTCTGTCCAGTTATACAAAGAAGCCCAAAATGAAATCAGAAGGCTCTTCTCCAGTTGAGCCTTTTATCAGAGTGATTATTTTGATACTGTGGTGATGTAATCAGGTGTTAAGTGGTTATGGTAGGAAAGTTTGCTGCCTTTCTGCATAAGTTCTCAGACACTTAATTGTAGAAGATATATTAGCATAAAGTACCCAGGGACACAAAAGTCACTTCTCCCATGAGGAGGTTCTAGGATGAAAGACAATTCTTAGAATTCTCTTCTGTTTTTGTCCCCTTTAGTTTTCCTGAGGCTCTGTCCCACCTAGTGGATAAGTGAAAGATTAGATCCAATTAGTTTCAGCCTCCCCTAGGCTAACCTGTGCTGTCTCGCTGGCCTTTAAGAGACAGTTTAGAATAGAATTTTGATTTTCCCTTTCCTCGCCATGTGGCTTTAGAAGAGTCTCTTGACCTCTGAGCCTCAGGAGCTTTGGCAAGGAACCAAATGGATTAATAAATGTGAAAGCACGTTATAAGCCAGAAAGTACTTAACAGATATAAGAAAAATAGGAACTCCACTCACTTCCCAAGCGCCTTACGTTATGCCTGATGTTGAGCAGTCTTCTGTACAAGAGCTTGTCTTTACAATGCTGTCAACTTCTTGTTTTGTCCAAGTGCCCAGCCCTGTGTCTGGTGCGTAACAGGTCTGTTGTTCTCTCAATTCAAGGAAGCCCTAAGGGCCAACCTGTCCGTGGACCAGCCCACCTTTTGTAGTTCTTTTCCTCAATGCTCAGTTGTATATTACTCTTTGCAACTCCATGACTATAGCCCACCAGGCTCCTCTGTCCGTGAAATATTTTCCAGGGAAGAATACTGAAACGGGTTGCCATTTCTGACTCCAGGGGATCTTCCCGACCCAGAGATAGAACCTGCTTCTCCTGCATTGGTAGGCGGATTCTTGATAGAACAGTACCACCTGAGAAGCCCTAGTTCTTTGAACTGGTACAGAATAATAAACTAGTAAATTTTAACTCTGTCCACAGGCAGCAAATTGTTCTGGTTATACCTCTTCCCTGAGAGTCTCTTTAATCTTTGCAGAGAAACCTGTATCCCTCAGCTCCTGGTGGGCTGACATCAGAGAGACTGATCCGATGAAAGTTGCCCCACTCCCACCCACTCCCCCGAGATTTGTAAAGCGTGATTCTACTGGCAACCCACTCCAGTGTTCTTGCCTGGAGAAACCCAGGGGCGGGGGAGCCTGGTGGGCTGCTGTCTATGGGGTCACACAGAGTCGGACACGACTGAAGCGACTTAGCAGCAGTAGCAGCAGCAACTGAGTTTCAGATGGAAGAACTTCAAGAAAGCATGCAATGTTTGTCAAACTGCCCTGATAATAAGAACTACCTGAAGTACTTGTTAAAAAAAAATAAATTCTGAGCCTTTCCCAGCCCCATTTAATCTGAAGCTCTTGGGAAAGGGTCTTAGAGCTGTATTTTTAACATACAGCCGTAGGTCTTCATTGTCTATTGGAAAATGTGAGAAATTCTGGAGGACAAATCCCTTATTTTTACACAGAAAGAATCTGAGCCCCAGAATGAAAGGTATTTGTCATTGGGGGAGGGTGAGTGAAGGGTGGACCCCACATGCCTAAAAGGATTAGGAAGGGAAACCTAAGTGAGTCCAGGAGGCTTAAGTTGACAATAGGCAAGGGCAAGGTCTGTAGCAGACTGGAAATCCTTGTCTAAAATGGAAGAGCCTCCCTCAGCTGCGGCCAATTGCTACCATGCAGACTGTGGGCCCATTGTTGCCACAAATAGCAAACTTCCAAGAGACAGTAGAAATAAAGATTTTTCTAAGAAATTTCTTCACGTATAAATGTTGACAACTTAAAAAAAATACCTTTTTAAACAATATGTAGGCCAAATTTCTCTTAGCTACCAGTTTTCAGGGGCCAATGCAGGAGACATGGGCTGGGAAGACCCCCTGGAAAAGAAAATGGCAACCCACTCCAGTGTTCTCGCCTGGAAAATTCCACAGACAGAGGAGCCTGGTGGGCAACAGCCCATGGAGTTGCAAAGAGTCAGACAAGACTGAACACAAAACCAAAACAACAAATCCCTATGTGAGGGTTGTGGCTGTCCCAGAAACTCACCCCAAAAGTGCTTCCAATATACCCTCCACAGCTACAGCTCCTCTAGAGGAACAAGTGTCCCTTCACCATCCCGTGGCCAGTCTCTTCATCCTTTGGGTCTGACTAGATCTTTCCAACCTTCCCGGCCCCCCAAGAACACTTAAGCCTTGAACATAGCACATTGTCACTGATGGCCCCGCATCACAGGTGTCAGTCTTTTGCACTAAACTGCACACATTCTTAAAGACAAAGACCTTGTTTTTACACTTTTGCAGTGCCCGGGGCATGATGGGCTTTCAGTAAATAGCATTAAAGAAGTGAGTGTGTTGATATTGATTTCCTTATTTGATAATAAACTTTCTAAGGACAAGCGCTACTTCTTAGAGGCTACCTCTGTCTATTCTCTGCAGCACCTAGCAGAATTATAAACAATATTCAATCAGTTAAGTAATTTGTGTGGTTTGCAAAATACAATGCTAACTTCTGATCAAAGAACTCACAACCTTTTTCTGCAAGTCATCCTCATGTGCCCTCCAGAAATTTCTACCCCTCGAATTCTCATAGCAGTTCTCTGGGCGCTTCTGATTTGGATTTTATCTGTTGATGTTTGTGTCTCATTACTTCACTAGGCTGGAAACTCTTTGACGTCAGAGTAGGTTTCTGATTTGTTGTTGTTGTTGTTGTAGACTTCAATACAACCAGCATAGCCCTTGCTCATAATAAGCACTCAAACAGGTTGAGACAGTTGGATGGCTTCATCGACTCAATGGATGTAAGTTTGAACAAACTCTAGGAGATACTAAAGGACAGGGAAGCCTGCAAAGCTGCAGCCCATGGGGTCTCAAAGAGTAGGCCATGACTGAGTGACTAAACAACAAAATTCTTTCTCTGTGATCTTCATGAATACAACCTTTTTACACAGTTTCTTATGTTTATTGTGCTGTGTGCTAAGTCTCTTCAGTCATGTCCAACTCTGCAACTCTATAGACTGAAGCCTGCTAGGCTCCTCTGTCCATGGGATTTTCCAGGCAAAAACACTGGAATGGGTTGCCACCCCCTTCTCCAGGGGATCTTCCTGACCCAGGAATCAAACCCGCATCTCCTGCATTGCAGGCAGATTCTTAACTGCTGAGCCGCTGGGGGAATCCAGATGTTTATCTAAGGATTGTTTAAAAGGAAAAAAAAAAAGATTCGATTCAGTTTGAGGGACACTATCGTCCTGTTGTGTCACGAAGTGAAGTTGCTCAGTCGTGTCCGACTCTTTGAGACCCCATGGACTGTAGCCTACCAGGCTCCTCCCTCCATGGGATTCTCCAGGCAAGAGTACTGCAGTAGGTTGCCATTTCCTTCTCCAGGGAGTCTTCCCAACCCAGGGATTGAACCCTGGTCTCCTGCATTCCAGGCAGACGCTTTAAACTCTGAGCCACCAGGGAAGCCCCTCCTCCCAGCCTGGTGTTAAATCATGCCATTGAGAGTTTTATTCATTTAAAGGAACCACATCTCACTGCTTGCAGCCTTCTACCAAATCTCAAAGAATAAAATTGAACCCATATAGTTGAAAATTGAGGAAACAATGATTTTATAAGGGTTATAGAAAGGCATCTCAAAACATGCTTTGACAATACTTTCAATTAACAGTATACAAACAGCTCTTTCCTAGCCATGACACTTTCTTCATTTGGGAAATAAAATATGTATTATGGGAGATTACTTACCCTCATGAGTCCTTTCATTATAGAAATTTAATTTACTGAGGGCCTTGATGAACTGCAGGAGGGAGGAGTCAATACTATTTATGACACTGAGGTAAAGTTGCCAGTGGGAAAAGTAGGTATTTTCCACAAACAACACACCTTAGAAAGAGGAGGGGATTTCTGTCCCCGCTGTAACATTTCCACCTACTTGCAATAAGCAGGGTTAATGGCATTTAAAGCAACAACTGAAAAATACTAGCAACAGTTAGAGGCAGAATCTGCCCTGGTAATTGCATGCTATGCTATGCTAACGCTATGCTGAGTCACTTCAGTCGTGTCCGACTATGTGCGACCCCATAGATGGCAGCCCACCAGGCTTCCCCGTCCCTGGGATTCTCCAGGCAAGAACACTGGAGTGGGTTGCCATTTCCTTCTCCAACGCATGAAAGTGAAAAGAGAAAGTGAAGTCGCTCAGTCATGTCCGACTCTTCGAGACCCCATGGACTGCAGCCTACCAGGCTCCTCCATCCATGGGATTTTCCAGGCAAGAGTACTGGAGTGGGGTGCCATTGCCTTCTCTGGGTAATTGCATACTTGTTTACAATTAACTTGATTGTTTCAGAGTGGATTTTTCAACGCCCTGTTACTTTTGTGTTATGTTCAATCAGGAACGAATAACAACTGTTAAAACTTAAAACACTGAAACTTCAAAATCTGGTGAATGGTTGGGATTTTTCTGAAAGCAAACAACCTCAAGGATGCACACTACCACTTTCATACCTCTCAGCACCATGAAATAAGAGTTCACATTCAAGACACTTTTCTTTAAATATGTATATCATGTTATAAGCAACAGATTTTTCTGATGCCTTAGAAGTTGTCCTATTGCCATGGCCCCAGTTTTAGTAATAGACACACTGTATTGACACCTATCAGGTGCCAGGTGGTTTGCATTTATTATTTGTAAATCAGAGTCAGACACACTGAGTGACTAAGAACATACATAAGCTGCTCCTCCCCACTCAGCCTTCCTAGTTTAATTTACTCATCTTTGCAGGAGGGTCTTTAATCAAGTAGTTTTGGGAAAGAATTGGAAGTATTTTTACTTAATGGGAAGGAAAAAAAGTCAGTTTAAAACTCACTGCTTTCCGTCTTCTGATAATATAAAAAACAACTATTAAATAGCAGTTACGTTTTGGATCAGGCGCTAGCTTAAATAAGATACAAGCCTCAACAAGGACTAAAACTCCACATTTCTGGTAGATGTGGAAAAACAGAAACTTAATTGCAAGGTGAAGGGCTCGTGTGCCTATGTTATTCCTAAGATATGCAGAAACTTGGTGCTTTTTGTAACTGTTAGCTGGCATTTCTCTCCTCTGATTTCTACTTTTTCCTGATTGTATGTAGTCAAGACAAAGGTGGGAGACAGATGGCCGGGGAGCCATGGGGTGTTGTGGGGGAGGGTATGGTTTGAGAAGTAGGCAAAGAAAACTCCCGTGTACCAAAGCTATATTAGGCTCTCCTCAGTAGGCATTTTTGCTTTCTTTGGCTGTATGTCCAGAAGATTGTTGCAGTTAATTATCAAGTGACTGTTCCAAGTAAAAGATGACTGTTCTGCTAAAGCCTTTCATTTCTTTTGCTCTTTTCTTCCCTCTTCCATCTAATTTAGCCAAACCCCTCAGAACCATAGCACGCATGTTCAGCTGAAAGGCACACAGCTCTAGAAAGAGAATAATTGCACCAGAATCTTCGGCAGGCCACTTTCCTGCTTCCTGAATGTACTTCTGCAAAATGTACAGCCTTGGACGGTTGCGGTCACTTTCCAATTGGCCTTCTCACCTATGACAGCTTATCCAATAACCCGTCTTTCAATGCCCAGCGTTATCTTCCTGAAACACTGATCACGTCACTCCCTGCATGAAGGCGTCTGCAGACTGGCCAAAGTTTACAGAAGAAAGCCCAAATGCTAAGGGTGACATGGAATGCCATTCCCAGTCTAGGCCTAATCCCCACCTACCTTTCAGCCTTATCTCTCCCTTATCTTTCTATGCCAGAGGCACACACAGACTCACTCTTGTTTCCCTGAACAGGTTTTGGTCTTTCAGGCCTCCACACCTTCCCAGAAACTAGTGCTGCTGCTAGCAATATCCTTTTCCTGTTTTAAGATCCAAATAAAATGATCTCTTCCCAGGAAAAACTTCACTGGTCTTGCAGGTAGGTCTTTGGTGACTCCTTCCGCTCTGCTTCTGTAACATGTTGCATATAATCTTATTATAGCTCTAGTTATCATTTAACTGTATTTATCCATGTTTTTGGAGAAGGCAATGGTACCCCACTCCAGTACTCTTGCCTGGAAAATACCATGGGCAGAGGAACCTGGTAGGCTGCAGTCCATGGGGTCGCAAAGAGTCAGACATGACTGAGCGACTTCACTTTTACTTTTCACTTTTATGCATTGGAGAAGGAAATGGCAACCCACTCCAGTGTTCTTGCCTGGAGAATCCCAAGGACGGGGCAGCCTCGTGGGCTGCAGTCTATGGGGTCACACAGAGTCCGATACGACTGAAGTGACTTAGCAGCAGCAATCCACGTTTTGCAAGTGCAATTTCCCACACCAATTTTCCCTAACTCCAAACCAACTCCTAAATCACTTTTGTTTTTCTGACTTTTGGTGTAGGGTAGAGCAGGGCATGACTAAAATGCCCACTAAATAAATAAAAACCAATATCATGCCATGTTCAGCCCAAATGTTTTGAGTAGAAAAATAGTTTATATACATACATACACATACATCTATATATACAGCTGCACATATACTATATATACATGATTTCACATGGGTTTTAATTTTTCCATATTGGGGAAAAAAAAAAAAAACTTGTTTAAAAGAAAATAAAGTACAAGTTAAAAGAAACAAAAGCACACATTAAGAAATGATGCAATTATTCCATACCAGTTTATTGTAGGTATTGTGTTTCAAAAAATTTATAGTATAAATAACCTTTCATGTCATAAAATAACTTAGTACAATTTATAATAAAACTTTGAGAATTTAATATCTCATCAAAATACAATAAAATATGGTTTTAAAATATGATTAACCCTTTTTTTTTTTTACTTGAGGGCATAAAAACCAAAATTACCCAAACTATGGCTGCACATTTAAACTTTAACAAAGCACATTTGGTTTATTTAAATGTAACTCAACCATCCTAAATTAATACATAGTTTTGTTTTCCTTCCTGCATGGTTCTTTGTAATTTCTGTTCCTTTTGACTTGTATTTCTGTTTCCACACAGCTTCCTTCTCCATTTTCACCTCTTTCCATCTGCAAAGTCATCTATCTCTGGGCTCCCAGAACATGTAGTTGAACTCACTCAGCCCCTTGACATCAGTTTCTGTAATCCTTGCATCAGTGTAGGGAGTAACTGCTTGAGTAACTACAAAGGTATTTCAAAACTTCAGTGCAATTTGGTTCAGTTATTTTCATTCAGATGCAATCACCGTTCAGGGAGATTAATCACTGGAACCCACTGATCCATGTAGCGACTTTCCCGACAAAAACAAATAAGTTGACTTAAGGCAGGATCCTTCCACTGTGATGAATGCGGATTCTGGGAACAAATTTAGAAAAAATAAAATTATTATTTTTTAAAAAATCAGACTTTGCTACTAATTACAACACTTCTGAGGGGGTGACGCTTGAACATTCTGTACTTTGGCTGTGTGACAGACCACCTAAAACCATTAAAAAAATTTTTCCAGGTAGTTGGGTTTCCTGCAAAATTGTTAAGGGTAATTCTCTATGAAGCTATACTCTGCAAAGTCTGAACACATGCAACTAACTGAGTCATATATATGTTTTCATATTTATTCAGTTTTTGCTTGAGCGTATTATTCATAGGCTTATCCTACCAAACTTGTACCTTGGTGGACACCTGAGAAATACTTCCATGCTGCAGAGCAGTTAACTAAAACTGCCACCTGTTATCCTCCCCAAAGAGAGAGTAGTATTTTTCAGGAGTAGCAAAATAATGAGGCTGCCACTTAAGGAGATCAGTCCAACTGTCCCAAAATGTAAAAGACAAAACAATCACATTTATCTCTGTAAACACAAGTTATCTACCTTTCAAAGGTTTTTATGGGGGCAAGGGGACATTTAAAAAACTGCAAGACCACAAAGAAAAAATTTTCACTCTATCCCCTTAATGTATTTCTAGGGAATTAATGAGGTCTGTCTCCTACACCATTTCTATTTTTAGCTCTGACTGGCAGAGACTGAAGCTGACTCCTTAATGAGGGTGAGCCAGGAATTTATTTGGCTTTATCTAATCTGCCCTGCTAAAGGAATTAGTCACGGGAGGTAGTGCAGATGTAGGTAGGGAGTAGCTGGACTGACAATGCTGACTCATAAGGATCTCTTCCGCTTCTGGCAGCCTCCAACGTGCTTAGACACGTTCTGTCCCAGAGAAAATCCCCATGATGAAACTAGCACATCTCGGCTGAAAGTCCAGCCACACGCTTTAATGGGGCAAAGGCTCCCGTCTCTTAACCCTAGCCCATTTCAGATCTGAAGTCAGGCGACTCTCAGCCCTCACAAACTTCCTGCCAGGACTCTAACCTCGAGCTGCCCGCAAGTCCCCTTCTCCCTTACCGTCACCAGCACGCAGTGCAGGTCCGGGGGCTGCTCTGCGCCCTCGCTGGTTGCGGGGCCCGCATCGGTCTCCAGGAGCAAGAGTTCGGCCAGCCGGCCCGGGTTGCTGACACGCAGGATGTCGATATCATTCTCGCAGCAGAATGCCTGGATCAGGGTGAAGTGGATCTGCAGAGCCACGTCTCTGTCGTCGTCCTCGTCCGCCGCCAGCAGGCACAGCACCACGTTATCCGGGTCGCTGCGGGCAGGGAACGAACGGGCTGGTGAGCCCAAAGGCAAGACCCGCCGCGTGGCAGCCCGCACCCCCCGCCCAGGTGCCAGGGGTCGCGCCCGGGTCCGCTCACTCCCCCTGGGACAAGTAGCCACAGGACAGATGGAACGCGGCAGGAAGTGGCGCTGCAGGGCGAGGGGAGACCGGTGAAAGCGACCTTCTATGGCTGGGGCGAACAAGAGAACCAAGAGGGTCACGCGAGGGCTCCACTTACACGTTGAGCAGCTTGGCCGCCTCGTACACCCCGACGGTGATGGTGCGCTGACTCAGGGCTTTGCTGAGCACTTCCTCGAGGGCATCCCCCACCTTATCCATCCTACACGCGGGAAGAAGCAAGGGGATCCCGTCACACGAAGCCCCTCCGGATAGTCGCCGCCTTCTCGCCCTGCACCGCGACCCTCCCTATCGAGGGCACGCGCAACAGCGCCTCTCGACCTTTTGCAAACCCAGGACTCCCTGGGATATCATCCCCTTCCCCCCATAACCCCTACGCCCAGAGGCCCGGCATCCTGTGAGCAGCCAAGAGAGTGACATCCACCACCCTTTCCAGAGTGCACTGCTAGTCCTTGGCGCTGGGTGCAGCCACAGGCTGTCGGCCGCAAGAGCCGCACGGGCAGGGACGGTCACGTCTGCCCTTTGCAAAGCCTCGAGGGGCTCGACCGGCGTGCGGGATACGCTCTTCCCGTCCACGCGCGCCTCCGGAGTGTTCCAGAGGAAGAAAGGCGGGATAGGAGGTACCCGCTGCAAACTTTGAACCACTTGCTCCCCATTAACCTTGCATAGCCCGGCAGCACCGGAGTGCGCGCAGGAGACAAGCAGAGTTCAGGCAGAGGCTCTGGCCGACTTACCTTTCGGTCTTCTGCTCTCCAGCCGAGAATTCCTCCAAAGTCATATTGCAACTGCAGGTCGCCCACAGAGAGAGAGCGGCGTGCGGGCTGCTCCTGCCACCGCCGGCGCGCGGGCGCCTGCTTTCCACACTCCCTTGCAGGCTCCTCCAGCGCCCGCCGCCACCGCGCGGTCCGCCCCTCCCGCCCGCTCGCTAGTCGGCTCTCAGCAGCCCACTCGCCACCGACCGAGACACTAACACCACAGCTGCCTCACAGCCACTGAAGGACAAAGGCCCCGCTCCCAGGAGTTATCCTGCCAAGCCCCAGCCAACCACCATCCTCTTCATTTGCATACGCGCAGCCATTGGGCTATGCAAATCAGCCTGTTCAGACAATTTGACCTCAGCTCCAGGAACCAGGCGGAGAGGAGCGGAAGAGGGAGGGGCCAGGAGGAAAAAGAGCCTGGGGGGCGGAGGCGGGGACGGGCGGGGTTCTGAGCCTACTCTCACCCCGTAGGCGGGGCGGGTAGGGGAGGAGATCTTTGTAGGGGGGCGGGGAGAGAAGGGTGTCTTCAGCTTGGTCTGGAGTTGGCTGCCAAGTGTTTTTCTTGTTGGTGCACTTTTTTTTTTTTTTAATTGTCGTTCCAAGTCTTTTGTTTTGGGGGGCTGCTATTAACATCTATTTTCAGGGTTAATCCACCCAAGTCTAGTAATTATTAGTACGCAGGTTATATAAAAAGAGTGTATCCAGACCTCTGGGGCAAAGTTTACCTCAGAAGTGTTGTTTATGTAAGTCTAAGCAAAGCTGCTTATTAGTAGTAGTATTATTTCGGTGCTCTGATGGCTGGTTCGATTTATTTTTGGAAACTTGCAAGGGTTGGAAGCTGAAAAAGAAAAATCAACACATTTGTGTTTGGTGGTGGCAGGAAACCAAGTTGGAATCTTTTACACAGAAAGCAGAAAGACTTCCCACCTGCCCAGGGTAACTGTGGAAAACCGAGTTCAGGAGGAGCTGGTTACCACATGTATAACCATTTTATCCTAGCCTCACAACCCCAATTCACCTTTCTCAGCCTTTCCCAAAGGAGGATCCTTCTGCAGGGCACCAGCTAAGAGACAAATGTCTGACACCCACACAAGCCACACATCTAAACTCAAAATGCTCTGCATATGCCCTCAGCTTCCTTTCATAAGGCAAGTATGTCACTACCTTCCACAGGGGGCCTATGATCTCACTGTGAATTATCGATGTTAGTTGCTGAATCATGAAGTTGCAGCTATAGGTCCTTTTAGTCATAGGCTAAAATTTCACCTTTGAGATAATGGCAATCTGTGGGTGGAAAGAAAGTAGTAGCTATACATTTTTGAAAAACAAAATTAAATGTAGAGTTTGAATAGGTTGAAAGTTCTTTGTATCATGAGTTTATGCAATAAATGAAAAATATGTGTTAAACCTACTGAAGTCACCAAAAGTGGTAAAAAAAAAAAAAAAAATACTCCCATATGCTTGCTTTCAAAACAATGCTTGCATTTTTAAGGTCACTGTACAGACGAAGGTCACAAAAGTAATTTTCTGCTAAGCTACAAGGGAGTTTGTGTACCCGTATGTTCATATCATTCTAGACAAAATATTCTTCAGCTTTCTTGATCTTAATTTAGAGGAAAAGAAAAGTGATAGGTCAGGTTTTCTGGCTCATTTATTTGAGCTGCCATTTTGCACTTCATTTCTAACTGCATTGTCAGCAAGGGACAAGTTTTGACTAAAGGAATGGTGCTGGTCTGTGGGTCATTTACCCAGAAATGTATGTTTCATATCTATACCTTAAATTCTAACATGTAGCGTCTTTGTTAAAGAATTCCTTTAAATTGGAATTTAGGTAGGTGCTGAAGCATTTTCAGTTTTGCAAACAAAACCTAAATTATGCAATCTGGCCTGAGTCATCATTTGGAGACTGTTGAACTCTGTTCTGTGGAACTCCAAGGTTCTACTCACTAGGTATTTCTTAGAGGTTCCTTGGAAGAAGTATGATCACTGTAAACTGACAGCAAATTAGGGAATCGAGTGAGTTTCTTGACAGCAGGGAGTGTGACTTCATCAACGTGGTATTCTTGGCACCTACCACAATTTCTGCATTTGGTAGAAGCATGGCCAGTGTTCACTGAGTTAAGTAGAATCTGAATTGAACAATAAGATCTCAGAATACTGCAGTCCTGTGCAATGCATGAATTCTAAGATATTTCACATTTAATTTTAGTTCAAAAAAACTTCTTTGCTATCCTACAATATACCAAGAACTGTACAATTCCTGGCCCTTTGCCTTTAAAGGGCTTACCATCTAATCATTATGCCCATGCTTGAACTGGGTTTTGGGACAAAATAGTATGCACTGTCATCAGCCAGCTATGCTGAAAGTCCCATGACTTTAGTCATCTGAACGGAAACTGTAGGACAGTAGAACCCATGTATTGTTATTCCAATTCAAGTGAACCACAGCCCTAATAATGCCCCACCAAGGTCAACTATAAGCAGTAAAAACGCAGTATGTATAAAAAGATTACTTCTTAATATAGGCCCAGTTTCTCACTCAACAAGTGCACTGCATTCTTTATTTAATTTCAAGGGAAAGTGATTTGTTCAAGTGCTATGGGGTTGTTCTCTGTGAGATAAGCCTAGCCTTCCAGTATTCAAAAATATTCATCTGTCATACTTTCTGACTCAGATATGTTACACCATTTTGCCTCATTGCTGAGTCTGCCTAGACTGTTTCATCACTGATTATTTTGGTGTTTCCCACTGGAAGTAGAAGCTGCATTTGTCTGCCACTAGATTGCAGTTATATATTAGGATGAATTTAGATGATACCTTTCATAAATGCTTATTAGTCCCTGGGAAGGATGGTATCCAATGATAAATTAGAGGAATAGCCCTAGATAGGTACATATGTGTATATATACTTTTTTCATATATTCTAAAAATAATCTATATTAAAATATAATTTTAATATATATAATCATTTAAAAAATTATCCCAGGTAATTCCAAGTACTTCAACTGCACAGAACTGGAATGACCTTCTGGTAATATTTATAATGATGCTAAATGGTTATATTTGGATGTTAGGTAAAAATATATTTATATTCAGGAGTTGTCAAATAATTTTAGCACTGCTGCCTGCTTTACATCTTAAAAGTCTTTTTTTATTATTTTCATTATTATCATACATGTATTCTTACTACTGATTCTGTAATATAGAATGATAAATTTTCTCTCTTTCAAAAATTCATCAATCCTTTAACATCTGAAGGAAATATGATACTTATTATTTCAGTATTAGACATATTATTCTTTACATTGAAGGATATCAATTAGTCTATGACAGATGTATTAACTATTAATACTTATCTAGAACTGTATTATATTACATTTTGTTGTTAAAAATCCTAAGGTTCCTGAAGTATTTTTTTGTATAAGTCTGGTAAAGTTAGTTTCTAAAGTCAGGCTCTCAATTTCCCTCAATTTTTTTCTCAGAGAAGAACATTCAGACAATTTACACCTACAAATGTATAATTTCTTAAGATCAATATTTCCATTTGAATTTAATGTAACGTTTAGTTTCTTGGACCATCTGGTAGGCAACTTCTGAGATGGCCTCAATGATCTCTAACCCCAATGTTAAGCTTTGTATTAGCCTTTTCCTTTGCGTGTGGGCAGAACCCATTCCTTGTTTCGAACCAATAGAATATGACAATGGTGTTGCGCTATCACACCCATGATTATGTTATATTCTATGACAAAGGTGAAAGTACTTTGCAAGTATAAGTATTTAGTTGACTTTGAGTTAATCAGGAGGAAGTTTGCCTGTAAATTGATACAGTCACTATGGAGAACAGTAAAAAGCTAAACATAGAGCTACCATGTCATCCAACAACCCCACTCCTAGGCATGTATCTGGAGAAAAACTTGGTTCTAAAGTATATATGCATCCCAATGTTCATTGCAGTACTGTTGCAATAGCAAAGACATGTGGTAGTTGCTCAGTTGTGTCTGAATCTGTGACCCTATGGATTGTAGCACGCCAGGCTCCTCTGTCCATGGGATTTTCCAGACAAGAATACTGGAGTGGGTTGCCATTTCCTTCTCCAGGGGATTTTTCCAACCCAGGGATTGAACCTGGGTCTCCTGCATTTCAAGCAGATTCTTTACCACCTGACCCACCAGGGAAGCCCTAAAGTTCAGATGAATGGATAAAGAAGATGTGGCACATATATACAATGGAATATTACTCAGCCATTGAAAAAGAGTGAAATAATGCCATTTGCAGCAACTTGGATGGACCTGGAGATTATTATACTAAGAGAAGTAAGTCAGAGAAAGACAAAGATCATATATCACTTATATGCAGAATACAAAAAATGATACAAATGAACTTATCTACAAAAGAGAAACAGACTCACAGACTCAGAAAATGAACCTATGGTTACCAGGGGGTAAGGTTGGTAGAAGGGATAGACTGAGAGCTTGGGGTTTCTGTGGACACACTACCATACTAAGAATAGATAACCAACAAGGATCTACAGTATAGCACAAGGAACTCTGCTCACTATTCTGTAATAACCTAAATGGGAAAAGAATTTGAAGTAGAACAGAAAAATAAATAAAAAGGGAGATTATGCTAGGTGGGCCTAACCTAATCACATGAACCCTTTAGAAGAGGGCTCAACCTTCTCTGAAGAAGTACTGGACGCATCAGAAACTTTCTTTCTTCACTGCTGGTTTTGAAGGAACAAATTTCCATTAAGCTGCAAGAAAATGGATTTTACTAACAACCTGAGGGAGCTTGGCAGTATACCCTTCCCTAGTCAAGCCTTCAGATGAGAATGTAGCGTGGTCAACACTGATTTTAGCCTTGTGAGACTCTAAAATGATCACCCTGCTAAACCACACCCAGACATCTGACCTGCAGAAACTATGTGATAATACGTAAGTGTTGTTTTATACCATTGAGTAACTTGCTATTTGTAATCTGTTATATAGAATCATAAGCCTAATACAATATCCTTAATACTATCTTGTTGTGTGTTCAATAAATTCTTACCCTATGGAAATTTTCTTCAGCTATTAATATTCATGGCACTAGAGGCATGGTGTTGCTTTGAGCTTTAGGCTGACCACCTTGTGTTGCCATTAGCTGCTCACATTTCACCAGCCATGCAGGGGCCATCCAGCTGAAGTGTCAGATGAAGAGCCTCTCTAGGACATTTTTCAGGGACCCCTCACCCCATTTCCCCACCTTCCCACTGAATTAAGTGTATCAGGATGTTTCTATCATGGTAGGAATGTTCTCTCTGTGAATGTCTCTACTTCGTGGGCTGCTCAAAAGTGAAGAAGATTAGGTGTTCTGGATGGGTAATTGGCCATTGGTGTTCTGGTAATATGACCAGGTTTCTGCATTTTCTGTCTCTGAAATAGAAGGGGTGATTTTTTTCACCCATGTACTTCATTGTAAAGGTTTATCCTTCCTAACTCTTAAAAGCTTAGTTCTTCTCTGTCTACACTCACTCTCTTGGTGACCTCATCCAGTCTCGTGACCTTAAATATTTATATGCTGATGACTCCCAAATATACTTCCAATCTGGTCAGTCATCTCCTCTGAACCTCAGGCTTACTCATCATCTCTGTGTGGATATACAATAAGCATCTCAGACTTACAAGGACAAAAGTTGGTAATAGTCCTCCTTTAGGTTAATGGCAACCCACTCCAGTGTTCTTGCCTGGAGAATCCCAGGGAGAGGGGAGCCTGGTGGGCTGCCGTCTATGAGGTCACACAGAGTCGGACACGACTAAAGTGACTTAGTAGGATAGGTTAATGGAAACTCTATTCTTCCCGTTGCTCAGCCCTCAAGCCATGGTGTCATCTGTGACTTCTTTTCTTCACAACCCACATCCAGTCCATTAGCAAACCCTATTGACTTACTTCAAAAAATAAAATAATTCAACCATTTCTCAGGCTTCCACCACAACCCCACCACCATCTGCCCCTTGGATAGCTGCAACATCTGGTTTCTCTCTCTGCTTTTGTCCTTCCTCTACTAACCTCCAGCAGCCAAAGTATTCTGTATACTATGGAATACTATAATACTACCCACCAGGAATACTAGCCCACCACGTTCCTCTGTCCATGGAATTCTCCAAGCAAGGATACTGGAGTGGGAAGCCATTTCCTTCTCCAGGAGATCTTCCTACCCAGGGATCGAACCCATGTCTCCCACATTGCAGGCAGATTCTTTACCATCTGAGCCACCAGAGAAACCCTGAAGTATAGAATACTATAGTACTATATAAACTATAGAATACTATATATACTATTTCTATAAAATCAAGTCAGATCACAGTCACTTCTCTGACCCAAACTTACTAATGGCTCCACTTTTCAGAGTAAAAGCCAAAGTCCTTACTAAGGTCTAAGAGTCCCTACAAAACTCTCCACCATGATGAAAAGTTCTAATATGGATGATGGTGATAACTGCACAACGGTTGTTGTTCAGTCACTAAGTCATGTCGGACTCTTTGTGGCCCCATGGACTGCAGCACATCATTCTTCCCTGTCCTTCACTATCTCCCAGAGTTCACTCAAACTCATGTCCATCGGCCATCCAACTATTTCATCTTCTGTCACCCCCTTCTCTTCCTGCCTTCAATCTTTCCCAGCATCAGGGTCTTTTCCAATGAGTCAGCTCTTCGCATCAGTGGCCAAAATATTGGAGCTTCAGCATCAGTCCTTCCAGTGACTTTCCTGGTGGTCCAGTGGTTGAGACTGCATGCTTCCAATGCAGGGGACATGGGTTCTATCCCTGGTCAGGGAACTAAGATCCCACATGCCATGCAGTGCACAACTGTATTAATATATTAAAAAGTCACTGAGTAGTATATGTAAGGTAAATTGTAGGTAATGTAGATTGTATCTCAATAAACCTGTTATTAAAAAAGTACTGAATCCCTCCTTGAATCTCATATTTTACTACTCTCCATCATATGCATTCCTTCCAAGCCACACTGACCTTCCTTCTGCCTCAGGGCTCTGTACTAACTAAAAGTATTAATCGCTCAGTCGTGTCTGACTCTCTGTGACCCCATGGATTGTAGCCCACCAGTCTTCTCTGTCCATGGAATTCGCGCAAGAATACTGGAGCCATTCCTTTCTGCAGGGGATCTTTCCTGACCCAGGGATCAAGCTCGCATCTCCCACCTTGCAGGCAGATTCTTAACGAAGTCACAAGGGAAGCCCTGTAGTGACTGAAAACCATGAATATTTTCTTCTGATCATCACATTGCTCACTCCTTTCAAGTTTCTTTCTCAGTGAGGCCTACCCTGCCCACTCCTGGCATTACTGATCCCCTAAACTCTGTTCTCTTTTTAAAATGCTTTTAACATACTCATATATCATTATCTGGCTCCCCTCTCCTACCCACTCTGCTCCCTAAGTATAAGTTCAATGGAGTAGGATTTGTTTTGGTCACTGACTGATTCCTAAGTAGTTAGAAGAGTGCCTTGCACAGGGTAGGCCTGGAATAAATAGTCGTTGAACCAGATATTGTTGAATGAATAAGTTATACAGATTTAAAGATTTAATTAATGAACTAGAACATAAAGCTACACATCTTCTGGTCTCATATATCAGAAATCATTTTGACTGAATCCTATTTTTGTTGATTGTAGTTTTTTAATCACAGAGATTTGTATGCCCATATCTACATTTTTATATTTTTCTTTGTACACCCTTCACCCTCACCCTAGCAATTTTTTAATATGTTTTTTTCAGGTGCTATAAACTGGGCCATTCTGTAACTAAGGATTTGTGACCTCTACCAGTCTGTATCGTATGCACATATAAAACCCAATAGATTAAAAGGTACTTAATTGCCAAGTTTCAAGGCTTGTTCTTTCACTGTAGCATAAAAGATTATAATGATGAGGAAAACAACCTTGAAAGGCTTTTATGAAGGCGAGTTTTGAAGTGGGAGGTTTAAAAGAGCAGAGATGGAGTGTTCGTTATAGAAGCAACATACAAGAAAAACAAATGGAAATACAATTGAAAACACTGAGTAATAGCTAGGAGACTGTAAGCAAAAGAAATAAGGCACAAAGGGAAATAAACCCTTCTTTACTACTATTTGAACTCTTACCTCTTTCTCTGGCTTTAGCACTTGTAAGCGTTTCATCTCTAGTCATTGGAAATTTCTGCCAGGAGAGCTTAGACGCTGAAATTATTTTTAAGATCTATTCTGTGAATAATATGCATTCTTACATTTTTGCTTTGGTCCTCCTTTACTTTGGCAATGAAATGTCAGTCTCTAGGTCTGGAAGATATTAAATATTAAAAAGGACAATTTACGATTAAACCCTATAAGGCTGTGATCTTTTGAAGAGGGTCTGGGAAACAGTCTTTTGAAACACCCATTTCTCAGGGCTGGTCTGGAGGTTGTCTGACAGTACTCTTTCCAGCTTCTATTTGACTTTATATTGTAAAGGTCTAAAGTAGCCTCATTTTTAGTAACCAAAGAATGCAGTAAGCAGACTGTTATCTGACTGTCCATTATGAACACTTTACTCCTGGGCTTCATGGACCATATCAGTTTGTGGCAAAGTGATGGATTGTGTTTACCATTCTGTGTTGACCTATAAGGGTTTCTGCCATATGCTGTAGCTCATCCCCTTTAAGATAGAGAAGGGGGAGGCCCCATTAGTATCACTGGCCACTAAGCAGAAATGTGTCAGGGACTTTGCTTTCTCAGCTGGAGTATCACCCTGGCTTGGCAAGCTATCCTCCCTATTTTAGGAAAGCATCACCATTAAATATAAGAAGTCTTGTCTATAGATTCACTTGATTGTTTATATTTTACATCTGTATCTTAGAAACCTTTTGAAGTGATGCTGTAAAATTAAGATCTGTGGGGCTACTTTGCCTACATAGCCAGCATGATAAATCTAATTTGATGTCCTTCTAAGAAGGTGGATTGAATGATACGCGATCTTAGGTAGGATATTTACCCTCTTCATATCTCAGTTTCCTCATTTATTAAGTAATGAGGATGAGAACTCCCTTTGGAGAGTACTTTGGGGTTGGGAAAGAAGTTCCGTCCCCTTTGGGGGAAGAGAACTCCCTTTCCCCCAAAGAAGTAGTAGGTATAATCCCACACATAGATAAATAAAAGCAGAAGTGTTCTGGCTGACATAGTCAGATGGGGGTGGGGCTAAGAAACAGAGGTCTGCGGGCTTGGGCCTCCTCTTATCAACACCTCCCGCCCCAGCTCAACTCATTGTCTTTGCTGATCATGGTTGGAAACTAAAAAGTTTGTTCTATAACACCCTTCCAACTTTGATTTTTTTTTTTGCTTCATAATTTGTTATTCTAATAATCATTCTGTAATTTTCAGCAACCACCAAAAGACATTTCATATTTCATTTACCACGAAAAATGTTATTTTTCTAGGGACCTCCCTTGTGATCTAGTGGTTGAGAATCTGCCTTCCAGTGCAGAGGACTCAGGTTCAATCCCTGGTCCCGGAACTAAGATTCCACATACTGCAGGGCAAGTAAACCACAACTAGAGAGGCCTGCAGGCCACAGCTTTTGAGCCTACACACTCTACAGCCTGGGCTCTGCAGCAAGAGGAGTCCACACCCCAATTAGAGAAAGCCTACATGCCACAAGTAAGAGCCTATGCTCCGAAACGAAGACCCAGCACAGCCGAAATAAAAAATAAAAAATAAACTATAAAAAAGTTACTTTTTCTGGGCCTTAAAAGCTTAATCACCAGATCATCTGCCTAAAGAATTAAAAACACATTCATATCCCTCTGCTGTGATATCAATTTTTAAAAATCTCAACCATTTCAATAGGTTAGTCGAGATTAGGTTGCAGCTTGCCTTGTTAACCTTAATGTATTGCCTGGTTACCAAATGCTATGGACTATGATTTGGCACTGTCTCTTAATAAACAGGTTGCACCTGGGAGCTAGTGGGAACTCTCCCGTCTGAGAAGAAACAGCTACAACAGATGGTAAAACGACTGAAAACCAGGTGGGGTCATTGTTTAATGACCATCTGAATTAAGTTTGGTTAATTTGGCGTGTCTCTCATTATCCCTAGCAACTGGACCCTCTATTCCATGTTATAAGTTTGGACCTATATCTTTTACGTAAACTATCAAAACAGGTCCATCTGTGATCCTGAAGCTATATTCGCCTTAAATCCAACCACAGTGTAAATCCTAAAGTCTTTGGGTCTAGCTGTGAGAAGCTGTTAAACACAGTCCTTTAGCAGTACTCTGCAATTAACTTTTTCTCAAGTGACTTTTTGTCGTCCATGACATGGATAAATGTCTCTTTACATTTTTCTAGGTTTTTATTGAGGAAAAAGAACTTCCTCTTAACCTAAAACACTTCTTAGCAGAAATTTCCAAGAATCTGAGATGAGATGATTTCAACCCATGTGCTTCCCTTTAATATTTCTCCTAAAGTCTGTATGCAAGAGCAAGTTGGCTCCCAGGGATGTTTGAGAAGATTTCTAATTAGATTTGTGATTTATTAATAAAAACAGCTGGTTTGTTAAATACTTATCATATGCATGGTACTTTTTATTTATATAATATCACTTGATTCTCATAACCATCTTTGGGGTGGATACTGTAATCTTCATGTTATTGCTCCAGAAGCTGTGGCCTGTTGGACAGTTTGGTTACTAGCTCAAAGGACCCATAGCTAAGGGGAAGAGACAGGATACAAATTCACATCTGAGAGACTCCAGATCTCAGCTCTTTAGCAGCAGACTATCTTCCTCTAGAACAGCTGTAGTTTATGCAGCAGCAGGGCATAGTATTCAGAATGCAGACTTTTGACTCAGGCTGGGGCAAATCACCTAACCCATTTTGTCTTTTTCCTAAGTAATAACAGTACCTATCTCATAAGTTTATGATGATGAGTAAGTGAAGTAATGTAGGTAAAACACTTACAGTGCACCACACATAGAATGCCATAAGTGTTAATTATTTGGCACCTATTTTTCCAATTTCTTCATCTAAGTAAATGTTGCATTTTCATTTTCTCTGACGTTTGGGGCATGCTTGCTGATAGTAAAAGTACTGGACTTCCCTGTCTTCAACTAATGCTGTGAAAAATTCTACTGAATTTGAATATAGCTGCAGATGAATCCAATATACATGTTCCCTTCTGACTACAGAGGAAGCAAACTTTCCCTCACTGGTGAACTTTAGATCTTTATGCAATTTTGATAGCCTAAGTGATGTACTTCTGCGTGCTAAGGAACAGGGCTTGATGTTATTCAAACCTTCTGTGTGTGTGTGTGTGTGTGTGTGTGTGTGTGTGTGTGTGTGTGTTAATACAGAACAATGAGTTTCTCAAACTGTAGAACACTCTTAATGTTTCTTTTATCCTCTGAGAGCTTCCTGTATTTGTGAACTCCTTTCAAATCAGCAACTGCAGCCTCAACATCTGGGTCCTCCCTGCTGCAGGGAACATAAATTAACTGGTAGTAGCATCCTGTAAATGTTAGGAGCGGGAGCTAGGGAAGCACACAGAGGCAGGCCAGGGTGCTTTCAGTATCTAGCAGCTGGTCCTGATGTAATGCCTCAGAACTGGTTTTAGCTGACGTCAGATAACGCTGATGTGCACCAGATTGGCTTGTAGTACCAGTAAAACTGATCCCTCCCACTTCCCCTACTGCCCCTGTGTTTGCCAAAACGCTGGAGACCATTATGAACTCACAGTTGTCATTTGATCTCCATCTGGCTGCTGTCACTAAAGCTGTCTTTTATCGCGTGCCAAAAGTGTAAAGCTCAAGACATTTCTCTTTCTCACAGATCTTTGCTTCTAGTCCTTACTTTTCTAATTTTCTGGGTAGTTCCAAATAATTCTCCTTCTGTCTGAGTACTGTGTACCACCACCGGGAAACTAACAAAGGACACACCAGAATATTTACCCAGATGTCTTCTTAGTGAACTAGATTTAGCAAGAGATTTTAGGAAGTGTTAGAGGTGGGCTGTGGCTTTGTTGACTTCAGATATTATGTCTTAAGTGTGATGTGGTTTGAATTTCTGATATAAATGTGAGATTTGCGTGTATGATCTCATGCTGTGGCAAATTTTATGAGGCTGTAGATCACAATAGTCTAGCCATACAATTATACGGGTCCCTGTATTGTATTAGAATCTATACAAATTAAACAATAAATATGAGTAACATGCCATGAATAGGATCTTGTAACAGCTTAATAATCTGAGGAGGACAGAAGAATGGATTCTGAGACGATGTTTAATATACTTAGTCACTAGACTGTTCATAGTTAAAGCTGGTTGTAAATTTGGAACCAGCTCAAAGATTTACTGTTAGTGATCGTCTGGTAGTTAAGATTTAGTAATCTTACACACAGCCTTAAGAGCATTCTTGGTCAAGAAATCTCTTCAGGGATGGCATTTCACATTCAGTAAGCATTGTTGGTGATGATGATGGGATATCATAGGCTTTAAAGTTTTGGAAAGAAATTTAAGATCCTGATTTTTACTTAGTTTAGCAAATTAGTTATGAATGTTCTCAGAATACTATTTTTTAAAGCAAATAAGGAGGCACTACATTCTGTATGAACCCATATTGTGTCCTAATGTGTAAAAAATGAAACAGTTTGGAAGGACATACACCACAGTGTAATCAATGTTCCTCTTTGAGTAATGGGATTATAGTTCATTTTTATTTTCCTATTTTTGCTTACTTTTATTTGATAACATTTCATATAATAAGCATATATTGCTTTTCTTTTAAAGTATTTGTAATTGAGGTAGAATTTTACCTTCAATGAAAGACACACACAGATCATACAATTTGATAAGTTTTGGCAAATGTACACATTCATGTAACCCAAGCAAAATATAAAGTCCAATCAAGATATAACCCAAGTAATGATATAAACCCAATCATGATATGTAAGAATTCCATTGCCCCAGAAAGCTCCCTTCTAACCCCCTTCCAGTCAATATTCACATCCCATAAAAACCACTGTTCTGATTTCCATCATCATAGATGTGCATGCCACTTTTTAACTTAAAAACACAGTATAGTTATTTTTGTTTCTTACAAGAAACTTCTGTTTAAACTGAGATATGACCAAAAAGAAAAAAAAAAAGTTGAAACAATCCCCTGCCTTCGAGTATCTTACCTTGTCAGTGAGGAGATGAGAAAAATAATAGAGCAAGAGCTTAGGAGAGAGAGTTTAAGAACTAAATCATATAGTTCAAGAAAATTCCAAGAAAAGGAAAATTATCATGCAAGATTTTACAAGATCTTAGATCCATATTTCATTCCAATAGGAAAAGGAGAAAGTCTGCTGGACTATAAACTCTAAAAGGTCAGGGACTATGTTTATTTTGTTCAATGTATCCTTACTGCTCTACACATTACCTGGCAGAGCTACTGATTCAAGAAATATTTGTAGACTGAATAAGTGGATGCTATTATTTGTTGACAGTTAGTCAACACATATTTATTTACTCTTCCAACAAATATTTATTTACTGTTCCAAAAGATATTTAATGATGTCTTACTATGTGCCATGGATTGTGCTAAGCTCTAGAGATAGAATGGTAGACAATAGGCCCTTAAAATGGTAGCTATATTCCCTAACTTCATGGAACTTACAACAACATGTTGTCAGGAAGATTGATATTAACACTGTTTTAAAGGCAGAGAGAATGGCACAAGTGAGGGGTTAAAAAGGAAAGAGTTTGGTAAGTCTGGAGACTGAGAGAAGGCCAGTGCAGTGAGAGGTGGAGAGGCAGGAGTCGGGGCTGCAGAGTTAGCCAAGGTGATGCAGGTAGGGCCTTGCTGTTGTCAGATGGATTGGGGATTTTATCACAGGAACAAAAGGGAGCCATTGAAGGGTCTTAAGCAGGGGAGGGATATGATCAAACTTGTGTTTTGAAATATTCTTCTGTATCTTGGACAGGGAATAACATGGACAGAAGCGAGAGCCGACAATCAGGAGTCTGTTACAATAGTGTGAGAGGGAGCTGAGGGCCTTGGGGAGGATTGCAGCAGAGGGAATGAAAAAAAAATGGAGTGAAGACATATTCAGAGGCAGAACTGAGCCTTAACAAATGATTGACTGTGATGAATAAATAAGTAGAGGTGTCAAGAATGACTCCACATTCTGGCATGAGCCACTTGGTTCATGGTGGAACCATTTAATTCTTTTAATGTGCAAAAGAAGTCACCTTCATGGACTGACTATGGTGAGAGTCAGATCTCTGTTAAGCAGAGCTCAGACTATGCATCTAAAACATGTCCATTGCAGATCTGAGGTGCAAAGTGGTGACTTGGAATGGCTGGTGCAGGGCAAAATGGTGATGGTGGAAGGATTTTTATGCCCACAACCTGTTCTCTTAGGTAATTTTTCTTGATCTTGCCCACATTCCTCTTTTTCTTTAACCAATCCTCATATCCTTTTCAGATGTCTGATAATTCATCCCTACTAATTGATCATTGATAACAGTGGCTTTAAGGTGAGGTGCTTTGTCCTATCTCCTGGACTCCACATACCTTGAGTTTTTGCCTCTTAACAGTCATGGGGTGAATATTAGGGAGATTGAGTGGGTCATAGAGCTAGTGGTTTCCATTGTAAATTTCTTAGAAAGATGAGGCTGCCCTTAGCCTGTGTAGGCTGGGTCTATCCTATTTCTATTTCCCCCATTATTTTCTTCCTTGTCCTTTTCTAGTATTTTCTTTTCACTGTCTATCAGTTGTCTTTATTTTAGATCTTACTTCGGTGTCTTTGGAAAGTTTATTGATGATCTCGGAACCTCAGTCTCTTCAGTTCTAGTTGGGGGAAAATATCAGTTTCAGTAGATTCAGTGTCTTCTGTGTGGTAATTTCTCATTGTTAATTGCTTTCCTCCTCCACCCATGCAGGCTTACCCTGTGGTTCAGCAGAAAGAATCTGCCTGCAATGCAGGAGACCCAGGTTAGATCTCTGGGTAGGGAAGGTCCCCTGGAGGAGGGCAGAGCCACGCACTCCAGTATTCTTGCTGGAAAAAATCCCATGGACAGAGGAGCCTGGTCCATGGGGTCACAAAGAGTCTGACATGACTGAAGCAACTGATCATCCACGCACCACCCATGCATTGACTCCATTGCTTGGAGTCCTCAGGAGGTCACTCTTGGATGTACTCAACTTCTGTAGGCAAGGTTAAAGGTGCCACCACCATGGATTTGGAAGGCATTTCTCTCATTTCTATTCTCCTCCTCACTTGGCCACTCCATGAAGACATGCCATCTTTGAGAGATGGCCGTTTTGTCTCACCAACTTGTAAGTATATACCACTGGACTCTACAATTATTAAGGGGGAAAGTATGGATAGATATGCTCAAATTCACCCCCTCCCTAAGAAAAGCAATTCAGTAAGTGCACTGTACTGGTTACCAATCACGAATGTCCTTGTGCAAAGCCTAGTCCTTTGTTCAAAGTGTACACACCAAATCAAGCAAATTAACCCATATCATCGTGTATAACTATGGATCCTATTTGTGTTTATCAGTTAACAAGGACCCAGCACCTCCTCATTCATTTAGTCACACATGGTTATTAAGCACCTACTATGTACTGGAGAAGAATCTGGAGAGTCCCTTGGGCAGCAAGGAGATCAAACCAGTCAATCCTAAAGGAAATCAACCCTGAATATTCATTGGAAAGACCAATGCTGGAACTGAAGCTCCAATACTTTGGCCACCCAATGTAAAGTGCCAACTCATTGGAAAAGCCCCTGATGCTGGGAAAGATTGAGGGCAGGAGCAGAAGGGGATGACAGAGGATGGGATCGTTGGATGGCATCATCGTCTCAAAGGACATGAGTTTGAGCAAAGTCAGGGAGATGGTGAAGGACAGGGAAGCCTGACGTGCTGCTGTCCATGGGGTTGCAAAGATTTGGACACAACCAAACGACCAAACAACAACAATGTGCAAGAGGGTACATGGGGATGAGGCCCACAGGTGATGAACAAGAAAGAGTTCCAGTGGAATCCACATGCTATTGAAGGAAATGCACATGAAACAACTAATTGCAGAATTAGTTGCTCAATTATGATTGTGCTAAGTTCTACAAAGAAACAACTACAGGTCTCTAGAAGAACTTATGGCCTGGGATCTGATGGAATGGAGAGGTCAGGGAGACTGGGGGAGGCCTCTGGGGAAATTAATGAAGCACTGAATGTGAAGCCTAAAAAGCAGTTCCTAGGAAGGGAAGCGGAGAAGGCAATGGCACCCCACTCCAGTACTCTTGCCTGGAGAATCCCATGGATGGAGGAGCCTGGTAGGCTGCAGTCCATGGGGTCGCTAAGAGTCGGACATGACTGAGTGACTTCACTTTCACTTTTCACTTTCATGCATTGAAGAAGGAAATGGCAACCCACTCCAGTGTTCTTGCCTGGAGAATCCCAGGGACAGGGGAGCCTGGTGGGCTGTCGTCCGTGGGGTCACACAGAATCGGACACAACTGAAGCAACTTAGCAGCAGTAGCAGCAGCAGCAGAGAGGGCATTCCCTGGTAGATTAGAGGTTAGGAGTGAACTGGGTTCAATCCCTGGTTGGGGAACTTGAGATCCCACAAGTCATGGAGCACATCCAAATATAAATTAATTATAATAAATATATAAAGTTTGGTAGAGAATAAAGAGATATTAAATATTACTTAAGCTGCCTTACCAAACACACATATAGGCTACAAAGGAACCTCACTTTATTGAAGGTAGGCTTTGGGACAATTGATTTATATTTTCATGAGCTTACTCAGTCTTCTATTAACCTTCAATGCAGAGATAAACTCTAGTTTACACCCAGGGCAACACCCAGGGTCAGGGAAATTAAATAACCTGACCAAGATCATACCTGTACCAACCATTATTCCCTGAAAGCCCATGAGCTTTCAGCCACACCAAGCTGCCTGATGGTTTGCGTATTGTTAGATGATTGCTATCCTCTCTAGGAGCATTTAAATCATTAAAGAACATGTTTAAGTGACAGTCCTGGAACTAGAGAACAAACCCAAGTATAATCTGCAATGTTCCCGTTTTTAAAAGGTATTTAACAATGATGATTATGACTTGTGAGCAAGCCCATGCTTTGACTATTTAAGTCTATGTCTGTTGATATTCTGGTTCCCTAAGTTTTATTAGTAAAGAAGTGAAAGGGAAGTTAGCATAATTGGGAAAATGTCTACAAATGGGCTGAAAAACTGAATAAAGAAAAATAGCATCCAAGATTAAGGAGAAATGGTGTGGATACATTAGTTCTGTGAACCATCATTATCTTCCCAGGATCTGGATGTTCACTGTCTTCACATAAATGAAACTGATATTGCTGTATTTACATTGAACTTCTATTTCTAACACTAAGGCGTTATTTTATTCATATTATATTGGAGAGCACATTCAAATAGTGCCAGAAAACCAAAGGGAACTCAGGAAGCTTTTGGGAACAGTTTGGCAGTTGAGAAATCACATCAGAAGGGTTTTTAGGATCATTTCTTTTTCTATTTCATGGGAAAAACTTGAGTGACCCAAAAAGCCATGATTCTTTGGAAAGAGATCAAGAAGCAAATAAATAGACTCTTCATGTGCCTCTTTGCTTGTGGGAGCTGCAGAAATGAAAATCTGCACAAGGACTTTGTTTCTTACAGTTTGTACAAGGATTGGGGGTGTCCCTGATGTAAATGATGGTAAATAATTGTATCAAGCACTGCTTTCAATAGGTCTGGTAGGCCCAAGCACAAGGGTGAGGTGTTCTCTTGAACCCCACACCCTTGATTGAGCCTTTGGTCCAGTCTTCTTTCCTCATGGGCTCCTTGTGCACCCTTAGCATTAGCTCCTGCCAGCTGTGCCTCCTACTCATCTCTCAGACCTGTCTTTCTCAGACGTCTCCACTGAAAAGGCCAAGTTCAAGTCCTGAGCCTCTCTGACCTGCATAATTGCTAATGCTCCTGCTGGTCTTCCATCCACTCCCAATAGGAGGACAGAAGTATCTTTTTGTAAAGGAGTCTGATCAGATTGCATCCCTGCGGAAATGCCTTCTTTGGCCTCTTGTTAACTATGGGGTAAAGTCCAGGCTGTTCAGCCGGGCATATGATCTGACCTCTGCTGACCTCAGCAGTGTCATTTCCTGGCTCATAAAGTACTTCTGCCCCAGGTACTTCTTGTTCCAGCAAGGCTGAAGCATTTATGGTGCCCAGCAGTCTGGCTTCATGGACATTGCAACCTGTGCCCTGCACTTACAAGGGCTGTTTGATTTCATGCTCTGCTATACCCTGTTTTGAAATTCTTAGTAATTTATGAATAAGGGGCCTCACATTTCCATTTTTCTCTGGGCTCAGCAAATTATATAGCTGGTCCTGGTGCCCAAACATCACATTGCTTCCCTCCTCAGTGTATTGCACATACTCTTCTCTCTGCCTAGCATATCTTTCCCTTCATCTCCATCTCCTGTGCTCCTCTTAGTCTGGCAACGCTGATTTGAATACCACTTCTTTAGTGAAACCTTCCCTAACACCTGTCCATCTGCCCCAACCACATTAACCCCTCCCTCCTTTGTGCTACCCCTTTATGCTGCACAAACAACTACTATAATCTTTCCATGCTCTATGGTGATGAGTCATTTACCTGCCTGTCTTCCTCTGCTAGTCTTTGAACTCCTTAAGGAGTTCAGGGCCCGTGCAGGGACCAGGCAGTGGAACATAATAGTTAGAAACTCTGGAACCAGACTCTCTGGCTGAGAATCACCTTGGAGAAACCAGTTGGCTTCTCAGTGTCTTAGTTTCTTCATTTCACAAAAGGAGGATACATGTGGCACCTCCCTTGAAGGGTTGTTGCTGTGAGGTTTGAATAAGATGGTCCACGTTAAAGTGCTTGGAATAGGACCTGGTATATAGGAATACTCAATAACTGTTTCCTAGTCTTACACCCTATTCTCTTTTGTGTTCCTGAAACCTAGTACAGTGGCTAGAATGTTTGTTTTTTGAACATTTTTTGAATCCCTGTGCTGGCTGCCTGAAATATTTACAAAGTGAAATAAAACATGACCTCTCCTCTTAAAGAATTTAATTTTAGTCAGGGAGACAAGCAGTTAACAATCATGGTCCCCCTGATGAAATACTTGGTGCAGGTTTCTTTGAGAGCACAGAAGAAAGGCATACAGATCTTCATGTGAAGCTTGGTCTGAATTGTTCAGAACGCATGAGCTAGCAAACATGGAGAAGGAGAAGATTATTCTAGGAAGAGGGAATAGCAGAGGCAAAGGCAGACAAGTGTGGAAGTTCTCCGTGTTTAGGGAACTATATTTTTTGCAATGTGGCTGAAGCAAATGGTGTTTGGTGACATTTTGGGAGACTAGAAGGGTAGCTTGTCGGGACTAGCAAATAGATTTCAACTCTGATCTATTGGTAGTGGCCACCGGGAACATTGTATTAAGAAGCATTCTGAAGCCATGTCCAGTCTCTGTGGGGAAAATTGATGCAATCAATAGCTCCATTTGTAATAGAAGCAGAAGAACGGAGTGGAGCCTGTGTGTCACATATCTGCCATTGCTGATAGATTAGGTAGGGCCTCATATGCTGTATGAAGAGGTTGAACTTTATCCTGAAAACCATAGGGAATAATTGCAAGATTTTAAGTATGGGAGTGACATGATCGGATTACACAATTAAGGTGTCCCATAAATGCTTGTTGAATTGAACTAACTGACTACAAGCCCCTCTTCCCCTATTAATGATTTAGTGGATCAAATGAACTCAAATGGCTGGAACTCAGCAAATAAAACATGTATAATTGAGCCAATCGTGCTCGTAGGCACTGTGCTAAGTGCTGAAAGAATTAGAACAGCATCTAAAGGTGCTTAACATGCTCCCATGGTGTGGTTTACATAGTAAAACAGTCTGGTTCATGCTGCAGTTTCCAATAGAGGTTTAAAGTGGTATTAATAATTTATGCAGCTATAATATTTCATGCTATGAGTTGGATGTATCCCAAAAGAAAGACTTCCAGGGGGCTTTTTGAACCTTTAACCATCCTGTTCATTACAAATCAAATAGCACGGAAACGATTGGAAGAAACAGATTGGAATGCTTTAAAACATAAATCCATTGATATATGTTTTTATAATTTTTTCTAATAGTTATTTATTTGTACCAAGGTGAAAACAGCTCTGAAATTTGGGCTATTATAAAAAACAAATTCCCAGACCTATTGTTTATTAATAAACTAACTAGTCTTATTAATAAAATAAATTAAAATTCTGTAAAGTTAGCATTTGCCATTGTAACCATTATCTTTTAACTGTTGACAGGTTAAAAAAATCTTGTGAGTTGCGTTTCTGAAAGAATACACAAAGGAAGACTATCTTCAACAAGTATAGTATAAAAGCCAAAGGCATATATTTCTATTTATCTTTCCTTGATTCCAAAGGGATTTAAGGTAGCATAGAATAATGCAAACAATGTAGCAAGGAAAATTAATTTAAAATAACTATGAAACATAGGGTGGGCTTCCCTGGTGTCCCAGCAGTAAAGAATCTGCCTGCCAAACAGGGGGTGCGGGTTCAATCCCTAGGTTGCAGAGATTCCCTGGAGAAGGCAATGGCAACCCACTCCAGTATTCTTGCCTGGGAAATCCCATGGACAGAGGAGCCTGGGGGGCTACAGTCCATGGGGTCACAAGAGTCAAACATGACATAGTGACTGAACAACAGCATGAAGATAGAGCAAAGGGAATTTGAGCACAAGAAAATCTAACAAAGTCCACTTGTGAGATTAGAGCATACCTCGTAAGAAAATGCATGTATCTCAAATCTCAAGAGACTCAGGCTGAATGAGTTCTTATTACAGATCAAAAAGAAAACAGAAGTAAGTGACATTTCTGATTTAATTAATTTAAGTGAAAAGACAAAAAGTAGATTTTTTCAGATAATGGCCTAGAAATTATTTTTAAAAACCAGTTAAGATACCCAGATTAAGTTGAAAATTCGCACCATGTTGACTAACCATGTCACACTTTCTTGTGTGTCTGTTTTGTCTTTGTAGCTTTCTGGCATTTCCTTTCTTTGACTTCCTATCATTATAAAGGCTGACAATGGTCAGAGATCAGTATGGGAGAGTTTTGTCTTTGTGTAAATATTCTTTGCAGTCACATTTCAGAGGTTGAGGGTAAGAGGAAAGGATTTGGGCTGCAAACAACTTGAAAAGATAGTGTTATGTCTGTTACTGGCATCTGGGACAGTTTCTAATACATAATGAATTCTCAAATTATGAGTTGAAAGAAGAAATAAAGTTTCACTGAATATATTAATCCTTACAAAAGTGCATAACCATGGAACTTCCCTGGTGGTCCACTGGTTAAGACTTTGCCTTTCAATATGGGCATGCAGGGTCAATCCCTGGTTGTGGAGTTAAGATCTCACATGCCCTGAGGTCAAAACACCAAAGCATAATAAAGAAGCAATATTGTAATAAATTCAATAGAGACAAAAAAAAATTGTCCACATAAAAGAAAATCGTAAAAGAAATGCATAGCCACTAAAGATTTATGCCTATATGATACGTTTGTCATTGCTTCCAAAACTCAGTATTTAGCTTGTATGATCATGTTACCTGGACATTTTGTTCTAGAAGGATCTAGACTACAATAAAACCTTAAGAAGAAGGTATGTTAGGTAGACAGAAATGGAAGTTAAAACAAAAAAAATCAAAGAGAGAGCACACAGCAATTCCTTTTTGCTACTCTGTTATTTGTTGCTTACTTATTTCAAAATTTTATAAAACAGGAAAATCTCCAGGGCCTTGGACAACACTCTCCCACTTCTAACAGCTCCCCCTTATTCTCAGAAAGGAATTTTTTTAGCTTCCTTCCACTGAGACCTTAGAACACTGGAGAGATTTGGGAAGGAAGAAGAGATCGCTCTTTTTATCATAGGTGTCTGCTTTGTGCCAGGTGCTCCACCAAGCAGCGATTACACTACCTAATGCTCAAAGAATTTTGATAGGCAGGTATACTCTCACTTTATCAGTGAAGAAACTATTGCTCACAGAACTATCCAACTTCAAGCATTATAAATAATGAGATAGAGCTAGGATTCAACCACACATTTACCCAGCTTCTTTGCCTCTTACTGTGCAGGAGAAGTATTTCTTATACTCTCTGAACTTTAGCAGAGTGTTTCTTGTTTTAATTGTTGAGCAAGACTCTCTGTGCTCCATGATCATGCAGATGTAGTATTCTCCCCATGGAATGGGCCTTAATATAGTTTTTTATTTCTAATACAGTTGGCATTAACTGTTATCATAGCAGATTAATCCAGTTGTCCAGGTACTTTACAATAGTCTATTGTTTTAACTTATATGCAGAGTACATCATGAGAAACGCTGGACTGGAAGAAACACAAGCTGGAATCAAGATTGCTGGGAGAAATATCAATCACCTCAGATATGCAGATGACACCACCCTTATGGCAGAAAGTGAAGAGAAACTAAAAAGCCTCTTGATGAAAGTGAAAGTGGAGAGTGAAAAAGTTGGCTTAAAGCTCAACATTCAGAAAACAAAGATCATGGCATCTGGTCCCATCACTTCATGGGAAATAGATGGGAAAACAGTGGAAACAGTGTGCAGACTTTATTTTTCTGGGCCCCAAAATCACTACAGATGGTGACTGCAGCCATGAAATTAAAAGACGCTTACTCCTTGGAAGGAAAGTTATGACCAACCTAGATAGCATATTCAAAAGCAGAGACATTACTTTGCCAACAAAGGTTCATCGAGTCAAGGCTGTGGTTTTTCCTGTGGTCATGTATGGATGTGAGAGCTGGACTGTGAAGAAGGCTGAGCGGCGAAGAATTGATGCTTTTGAACTGTGGTGTTGGAGAAGACTCTTGAGAGTCCCTTGGACTGCAAGGAGATCCTACCAGTCCATTCTGAAGGAGATCAGCCCTGGGATTTCTTTGGAAGGAATGATGCTAAAGCTGAAACTCCAGTACTTTGGCCACCTCATGCGAAGAGTTGACTCATTGGAGAAAACTCTGATGCTGGGAGGGATTGGGGACAGGAGGAGAAGGGGACGACAGAGGATGAGATGGCTGGATGGCATCGCTTACTCCATGGATGTGAGTCTGAGTGACCTCCGGGAGTTGGTGATGGACAGGGAGGCCTGGCATGCTGCGGTTCATGGGGTCGCAAAGAGTCGGACACGACTGAGCGACTGATCTGATCTGATTGTTTGAGAAGAGAAAGAGAAGGCATAGCAAGTAATATAGAAAAATACTTTCTGTGCTGTCCAAACAAAGTACATCTCCAGTTCCATGAGCTGCCCATTAAAGTGTATTACTCAAATTACCAATATAATGATGATTATGAGAACATTGGTGATAGCACTCTTATTTACTGAGCATTTAATATGTATCCAGGACTGTTTTAAGCATTCCTATTACATTATTTAACCTTACGATAACCTTACAAAGTAGAGGTTATTGTCCTCACTTTGCAGAGGAGAAGCTGGAATCTCAGAGCGGTAATTTGCTGAGTTCTTACAGTACTAAATGGCGGAGCTGGGTTTGAACCCAGATTTGATGTTCCTGCCCCTACTGTTAGTCACAATGCCAAGTACCCTTCGACAGTAACAACTGGTTTATGTTGCTACCCTTAGATGTTAGTTTTGATTTCATGTCTCTATCAGAGTTGTATTTGTTAGATTTTTTATCTAGTATACTTTGTGTGTGTGTGTGTGTCTCTGTGTGGGTGTAGTTAATTCTGCCATAAGGGATAATTCTATCAACATTTCCACAACTTCAAGAGTCTTCCTAGCCAGAATATGCTGGTTTTGTCAAGTATCTTTAATTTTGCTCTAATTTATAATGCTTGTTTCCCATAACAGTAAGTCTTCAGAACAAGCTATTATATTACTTTACTTTCATACATATATATATATGCATATGGCACACCTCATTTTATTGTGCTTCACTTTATTGCACTTTACAGATACTGAGTTTCTTTTTTGTTTTAACAAATTGAAGGTCTGTGAGACAACTCTGCCTTGAGCAAGTCTATAGGCTCCATTTTCCAACAGTATTTGCTTACTACTTTGTGTCTCTCTGTCACACTTTGGTAATTCTGAAAATATTTCAAACTTTTTCATTATCTTTATGTTTGATATGGTGATCTGTGATCAATTATCTTTGATGTTACTGCTACAACTCACTGAAGGCTCAGATGTCGATTAGCATTTTTTAGCGATAAAATTTCTAAACTAGGCATATACATTTTTTAGATATAATGTTACTGCACACATAGATTACAGTATCATGTAAACATAACTTTTATATGCACTGGGAAACTAAAAAATGTATGTTATTCCCTTTTTTATGATGTTCTCTTTGTTACAGTGGTCTGACGGTTTCCCAGGTGGAGCTAGTGGTAAAGAACCCGCCTGCCAATGCAGGAGACATCAGAGAAAAGGGCTTGATCCCTGGGTCGGGAAGATCCCCTGGAGGAGGGCATGGCAACCCACTCCAATATTCTTGTCTGGAGAATCCCATGGACACAGGAGCCTGGTGGACTACAATCCATAGGGTCACAAAGAGTCAGACACGAAGTGACTTAGCACTCACACACACTGGTCTGGAATCGAGCAGAGATACTGAGGTATGCCTATATATAATATGAAAAGCATATGCATAAATCTCAGTGGCATTATTTGGCCCTTAAGGTGATATGATATCCCCTTCTCACAATCTAGCTTCTGCCACTTCTCACTCACCTAGTATGTACTGAGTATCTACTGTAAGACAGTTACTCTGTTAGACATCTAGGACACTGAGATCAAAGGGCATGTTCCTGAACACAAGAAATCCATAATAACACATTCTGGTTTATGTTTAAAGCACAGATAAAGGTGATCTTAAGTCCGTAGAATAGTCCAAGTTTAATTAGTGAAATACATCCTGGTTATCCCACTCCTTACCCTCCACAGAAACTCTTTCATGATATGGCAACAATTAATAAAGTACCTGTCTTCAATGTGCAGAGTAAGAGATGCCCAACAGCCTATGAAAACCTGCTAGTTAGCTCCAAAAGTTCCCCACAGTCCTAGAGCACTAGATAGTGAAGGGGGTCCCAGGAACTAAGACAGATCGCCTTCATAACAACTGGAAGATTTTGTTAGTTTAATGCTGTTATCCGAAGCCTTCAAAAACAAGTCCTGTAGTGGAATCCTGGTTCTTCAGTCACTGTCTCATGTTGCTATGTTACATAACCCTTCCTGAGCCTCAACATCCTTATTTGTAAAAAAGATTATGGTATCTATTTTTGCTTCTGCTTATGTATTCATTCACCTGATATGAAGAGCCTATTCATTAGAAAAGACCCTGATGCAGGGAAAGATTGAAGATGGGAGGAGAAGGAAATGACAGAGGATGAGATGGTTGGATGGCATCCCGACTCAATGGACATGAGTTTGAGCAAGCTCTGGGAGATAGTGAAGGACAGGTAAGCTTGGCGTGCTGCAGTTCATGGGGTTACAAAGAGTCAGACACAACTGAGCAACTGAACAACAAATGTATTCATTCCTCCAGAAAATATTTTTAAAAATATCCACTTGAGCTAGGCACTAGATAAACAATGTTCAACAAGGTAGATACTGGTCCTGCCCTCATGAACATTACAGCCTGGTGAAAGAAAGAGGCAATAAATGAACTAGGTGCTACAACAGAGAATAAAGAGGGGAAATGTGTTTGGAGTCGGTTGTCAGAGCATGCTTCTCTGTAAAGGTGACACTTAGGCATCTAAAACACGGAAAGAGCATGCTTTGTAAACAGCAAGTGGCAAATGCATTTTGGGTATGGAAAGTGATTCGTGCAAAGGCTCTGAGTTGGTAAAGAGGAGCTGAGAAACTGCAATCAGCCTAGTAGTTTGAAAAATACAAAGGAGGGCATGATCCTATAAAGTGGATACTGTCTACACTCAAATCCAGTACTTCCACTCCTGGGTATATATGCTAGAGAAATTCTTGCATCTGTCTACTAGCAGACACATAAGAATACTTCTATTAGCACTCACCTTTGTTCATGATAACACAAAACTAAAACAATCCAAACACTGACAGAAGAGCAGAGAAGTAAATATTGGTGCAGTCTCATCATGAAATATTATACAGTGGTGAAAATGAGTGGATTGTAACTACTAAAACCAATAAATATTATAAACCCTACTTTACGTGGAGAAAACAAATAATTAAAAACAACTTACACTATTACTTACCATGTATTTAAATAATCTTAGAATACTCAAAAAATTAATTGTATATACATATTATATTGTAAAAGTATTTTTAAAAAGCAAGGAAATTGAACTTTTGTTTCTAGCCAAGATGTTGGAATGAAGAGTAAATCTACCCTTTGCCTTAAATAAATAGGAAACTAGAGAATTATATGAAACAATAACTTTCAGAAACTGGACAAGAGCAAAGCAGGGCTGTAATGCTTGAGTGAAGGAAAACAAATACGGTGAGATTTGTAACGGCACCAGCTTACCCTCTGGAAAGAGTTGCCAGGTGGTAGCATAGAAAGGGGGAACCCAAATAGAGTCCAGTGTTTCTTGCTGAGTCAGAAGCAGAGACTGGAGTTAGGGGAGAATAAGGTAGCCAAAATTTGCCGGCCAGAGTACTGCAGACGAGGGAGCTAGGAAGAAAGAGAGCTCCAGGAATCTGTAGGAGGGTCAACCAAATGTTTATGACTGAGTACTTATCTATGCTTGAATGAGATGGACTTACCCGAGGTCAGGGAAAGATCTCTCAGAAAAGAATAGTCATAGCATAGGACTGAGCAAAGTTCTTGTTCCCACAAGTCAGAATGGAAAGATCTCATAATATATGAGGCATCAGGTAGGAAACTTAAAAGTCAAACATCTCAGCAATGGGCCTAAAACCATGCTAAAGGCTGCTGTGGACCCCAAAGAAAAAGTGTAAAAAAAAGTTTGAAAAGATCCAAGTGTGATCCAACAACTCTGTGTCAGAAACAATATAATGATATTTAAAGGAACACAAGAAAATCTAGCAACCAACAAGATAAATTTACAATGCCTGGTATCTGATTTACAAAACAAAAACAAAAAACACTACAAGGCATGCAAAGAAGCAGGAAAATAGTGAATCAGAACCTAGACCAAAAAAAAAAAATCAATAGAAACATACGCAAAAAGTATATCAATGATTGAACTAACAGATAAGGACATTAAAAATCAGCTACTACAAATATGCTCCATATATTCAGATGGTAGAAGAAATGCCATGTAGCCATAATGAAAGAGAATTTGAGATATGAAAGAAAAAAGCCAAATGGGACTTCTGAAGATGAAAATTATAATATCCAAAGTGAAAAATGTCCTGATGGCAGTTGTGTCATTGAATTTAAAATCATCTTTGGTAGGAAACATATATTGAATCTTGCTTTTAAAATCCTATCTGACAATATCTGACTTGTGTTTGGAGTGTTCAGTCCACTCATTCAATGTAATTATTAATATGGTTGGATGATGTAGGCTGTTGTGCTATTTTTTTCTATTCATCTCACCTTTTTTTCATTGTTGTTGCTCCTCTAGTCCTCCTGTACTGCTTTTCATGCTTATAAATTATTTTTTGTATTCCTTTTTAAAAAATTCATGGGGTATAGTTGCTTTATAATGTTGTGTTATTCTGCTGTCCAGCGAAGTGAATCAGCTATATGTCTACATATATCCCCTCTTTTTTGGATTTCCTTCCCATTTAAGACCTAAATCAACATTTCTCCAAAAAAGATATACAGAGGCACATTGAAAGGTGGTCAACATCACTAATTATTAGAGAAATGCAAATCCAAACTACAATGATGAGATTTCCCTGGTGATACAATGGATGATAATCTACCTTCCAATGCAGGGGACATGGGTTCAATCCGTGGTCCAGGAAGATTCCACATGCCGTGGAGCAAGTAAACCAGAGTGCCACAATTACCAAGCCCATGTACCCTAGAACCTGTGCTGCTCAACAAGAGAAGCCACCATAACAAGAAGCCTGCACAACACAGCTAGAGAAAGCTTGTGTGCAGCAATGAAAATGCAGCACAACCAGAAATAAAAATAAATACTTGTTTTTTAAACTAAAAACAAAAAAATATAATGAGGTATTACCTCACACCAGTCCGAAAGGCCATCATCAAATAATCTACAAACAATAAATGCTAGAGAGGTATGGAGAAAAGGAAATTCTCCTATACTTTTGTATTCTATTTTAATCCTTGTTAATTTGATAGCTCTATTCTTTGCCTTATTTTGTAGTAGTTCTCCTGAAAATATATTGGGGCATCCCTGCTGGCTCAGTGGTAAAACATGCAGGAGACTTGGGTTCGATCCCTGGGCTGGGAAGATCCCCTGGAGAAGGAAATGGCAACCCACCCAGTATTCTTGCCTGGGAAATCCCATGGACATAGAAGCCTGGTGGGCTACAGTTCAAGGTGTCGCAAAAGTCAGACATGACTTAATGACTAAACAACAATAGTATGCATCATCTACCTCAAGAAAACATTTATGTACTACTGCAGTCCACACGGTTGCAGAGTCAGACACGACTGAAGCAACTTAGCACACACACACATCATGAGTCTAGTGACATTGTTCTCCTTTTTGTGCTATTGTTGCTATGTATTGCATATTTATATGTTGTAAACCCCACAGTAAAATGTTAAAATGCTTTCTTTAAAGTCATATGCCTTTTAAAGAAATTAAGCAAATAAAGCAGAAAATACATAAATACATATAATCTTCCTTATGGGTGCACATATTTAGCAATTCCCATGTTTTTCATTCATTCTTATGGATTTGAGTTACCGTCTGCTGTCATTTCCCTTTAGCCTGATGGACTTCCTTTATCATTTCTTACAGTGCAAATATGCTAACAACAAATTCTGATTGTTTATTTGGATTGTCTTTATTTTGTCTTCATTTCTGAAAGATAGCCTAGATATAGAATTCTTGGTTGAGAGATTTTTTTCTTTTAGCATTTGAATCATCAGTGTTTTCTGACCTCAATTGTTTCTGATGTGAAGTTAACCATTAATCACATTGTTTTTACCCTTTGTTTATTCATGTATATTTTGTGCCTCTTTCTCTTTTCTCTCCTGGAAATTCAACTAAATGTAAGATACACTGCTTCATGTGATCCAGACAAGTCTCTGAGATTTTTTTCAATCTTTTTTCTTTATATTCTTCAGATTTATAATTTATATTTTAAAAGCTCATCGATTTTCTTTGGTCAGGTCAAATCTGTTGAGCTCATCTAATAAATTTTTCCTTTCAATATGATACTTCTCAGCATTTCTCTAGAATTTCAGCGTTCTCTAGAATTCCCACTTGCATCTTTTTAATAGGATCTGTTTCTCTGGTGTGTTTCCCTATTTGTTCAATATGCTAAATATGTTTAGCATATTTCCTCTTAATTATTTGGATACATATATTTTTTAAGTTCCTTAAACATATTTCAGGCTTCCCAGGTGGCTCAGATGGTAAAGAATCTGCCTGCAATGCGGGAGACCTGGGTTCAATCCTCGGGTTGGGAAGATCCCCTGGAGGGGGGCGTGGCAACCCACTCCTATATTCTTGCCTAGAGAATCCCGGTGGACTGAGGAGCCTGGCGGACTACAGCCTATGGGATCATTAAGCGTTGGACACAACTGAGTTGACTAAGCATAGCATAGCACAGACATACTTACACATCACTTTTGAAATTTGTGTGTGTGTGCTAAATCCAACACCCAGGTCCATCTGGAATCAGTTTTTATTGACTGATTTTCATTTCCTGTGTATGGGTCATACTTTTATGTTTCTTTGTGTATCTCATAATTTTTTTTGTTAAAAAACAAAGATTGTAGATAATATGTGTAGTGATTTTGGATTTTGTTTTCTTCTTTTTTTTTGTTTTTTGGTTTCAATAGGTAACTAACTTGTCTATTCAAAATTGAGAAGACGACTATGTAGCCATTGAAGGTTCTGCTCAGAACCTTGCTGTTTTGTTTTGCTTCATGGAAGAGGAGTGCTTAGCTGCCCAAAGTCTCTTCCATATCTTCATAGCTTATTGATACACCAGTGATTTGGGCAGAGATTATGCTCAGAAACCTCAAGCCAGCAAGGCTTTCACTCTCTGCTGTCTGAGTTGTGTGTTGGCCGAGAAGCACATTTAAAAGCAGAGCATTAGGACTTGCCTGATGGCCCAGTCATTAAGAATCTGCCTGCCAGGGCTTCCCTGGTGGCTCAGTGGTAAAGAATCCACCTGCCAATGCCGGAGACACGGGTTCAATCCCTGGTCAGGGAGGATCCCACATGGCTCAGAGCAGCTAAGCCTGTGCACCACAACTATTGAGCCTGGAAACCACAACTACTGCGTCCACACGCAGCAGCTGCCGAAGCCCACCTGCCATAGAGCACGTGCTCTGCAACAAGAGAAAACTGTGCACTGCAACCAGAGAAAAGCCCGCACAGCAATGAAGACCCAGAACACCGCAAAATAAAAATAAATAAATTAATTTAAATTATTGGAAAAAAAAAGGAATCTGCCTGCCAATGAAGGAAACATGGGTGCCATCCCTGCTACAGGAAGATTTCACATGCCACGGGGCAAGTAAGCCCATGTGCCACAACTACTGAGCCTGTGCTCTAGAACCCATAAGCAGCAACCACTGAGTCTGGTCCTCAACTAGAGAGCTCACGTGCTATCAACTGCAGAGCCCACAAGCTCTGGAGCCTGTGCACCACAACTAGAATGAAGTCAAGTACTGCAATGAAAGATCCTGCATACTTCAACTAAGGCCCAGTGCAGCAAAAATAAATAAATAAATGAATATTTTAAAGGCACACACACAAGACACTCACTGGAACGGCTAAAGTTGAAAAGATAGACCATACCAAGTGTTAATGGTGATATGGAGCAACTGAACTCACATATTACTGGCGGGCTGAAAAAATGGTGCAACTGCTTTGAGAAAAGCTGGGTAGTTCCTTATGAAATTAAACATATACTTCCCATAGAGTCCAGAAATTTCTTCCTTGGGTATTTACCCAAGAGAATTGAAAATATATGTTCACACAAAGACCTATATCTGAATGTGCAAAACAGCATTCATCAGAGTAGCCAAAACCTAGAAACCACTCAGATGTCCCTTAATTGGTGAATGGATAACACTGAGGTATAGCCATTCAATAAAATACTATTCAGTATAAGGAGTAAATAATTTATATATATATATATATATATATATATATATATATATATATATATATAAAACAATGTGGATGAATCTCAAAAAATTATGCTAAATGCCAAACACAAAACAACCATATTGTATGATTCCCTTTATAAAAAATCTAAAGCAAGACTGTATTACAGAAATCAGTGGTTGTTAGAGGATGAGGATGAGGGTAGAGATTGACTGCAGAGGGAAAAGAGAACTTTGGGGGATTAAAGAAGTATGCCAGATTATGATTATGGTGATGGGCACATGCTGGTATATATTGAGCAAAATGCACTGAATTGTACCCTTAAATTATGTGAATTTCATTACACAAATTATTTTATAATATACCTGACAAAGAAAAAACCAAGGGAATGATAAAAACAAAATTCAGATAGTGGTTGCCTTTGGAAGGGATGCAGGGAGACAGAATATGAGAGCTGTATATAAGAACATTGAATGTTGGTGATTTTTTAATAGTTTCTCTGTATACTAAGTTTTAATTAAAAACAATAGATGTATGAGTGAATAGGGGACATGAAGTGTAGACACATGCAGACCACTTTAGAGAAATGAAGCAGTGGCTACAGAAGAATGTGATGTCAAAGCTTTTTTTTGTTTGTTTGTTTTTAAATATAGGAAACACTAGAGCATGCTTTTACACGAGTGAGAATGACTCATTAGAAACGGAGAGAACAATGATGAAAAAGGGGAACAGAGAAGGAGCAAAGTCCTTGGGAGGGCAAGAGAGAATGGCTGCTGGAGCCAAGCGGAAGGACTGGACCTTGGTTGTAGGAAGGTCTGTTCCTCCATGGTAACGAGGGAAGAAGATGGGTACAGATTCAGTTAGGCTTAGGAACTTACTGATTGGAAGATGAAGCAATTTCCTTCTGAAAATTTCTCTTTTCTCAATGAAGTATGATTAAGACTAGCAGCAGAAGTGGGGAGGAGTAGGATTTTTGAGGAGAGTGTTTGAAATGGGCATCTGGAGAGTGTAGTGAGGATCCCATCATGAAATACAGTGCTTGGTATATATACATCTTCCTTCTACATCATGTATCCACTTCAGCCACACTCTTCCTCTATGGGCTGAGGGTTATTTATGCCCATGACTGTGGTCTGGAGGGGAGAAGTGCTCAGTAATGAGTAAGAGTCAGCAGAGGAGGCAGCTGTCTTCCTGGCAGTCTCCTTGTCCTGGATTTGCAGTCAAAAACATTGCTAGAGATCTGTTTACAGCATTTTGCAATCCATGGAGGGTGAGGAAGGCCTCTTCTGAACATTTTGCTTCCTAATCTAATGTTTCCAGCTAGGCCCCTGCTAAAGAGAATGTTTTCTTGGTTAGTTTTTTATTTGAGGCATTTATATGTGGTGCTTTTGATGTGTACTAAATCAAACAGATGATTTCTCCTTCAGTTATATTCCCACTCTTCATATTATACTATAATATAGTCTATACATATGTGCATGTGTACATTATATGATATACTATAACACTCTCTCCTGCTGAGTATATAACTTGCACTTTGTCTTTCTGCCTGTCTGACATTGTACACGTTCAATAAATGGAGAATGAAATAAATAAGTCCATGACTTAGTGATTAAACAACAATTTGGAGTTGAATTTGAAGTCTATATAAACCAACTAAATTTATGATTTTGGGACCTGCTGCATGAAATTATCTTGTTAATTAAATACCACATTTAAAGGGCAGGCGGTTGTTTTCTCATCTGTAAAATGAAGACTACAGCAGCATCTATTTCTCAGGGTCACTATGGGAATTGTGCTATAACAATGCTAAGTAGAGGGACTTCCCTAGCAGTCCAGTGGTTAAGAATCTGCCTTCTAATGCAAGGGACACAGGTTCAACCCCTGATGGGGAAACTAAGATCCCACCTGCTTCAGGGTAATCTGTGCGCTGCAACTTCTAAACCTACACTCCAACAACTAGGGTAGCCTGTGCGCTACAATGAAAGATTCCGTGTGCTGCAACTAAGACCCAACACAGCCGAAAGTAAAATAAAGGTTAAAAAACAAACAAAAACAAACCACAAAATAAGAACAATACTAAATAGACTGTCTGTAGTATTGCATTTGTTTCTTCATAGCAACTCTGTGAGGTGGGAAGATTCTTATGTTTGACTAATACTTGGTAGAATCAAGGGATGCAAACCCAGGCAGTCCTTTAACTACAGGCTAGTAACAGTAATGGTAGTAGCAGAGAGAACAGTGCTACTAGTAGGGAAGAGCAGAAATAAGAATAAAGGGAGATCACTCAGAGAGGAGTAGGCACAAAAGACTTTTTGGTAGAGGGATTTGAGACTGGCTTTTTTTTTTTTTAATTAATTTATTTATTTTAATTGGAGGCTAATTACTTTATAATACTGTAGTGGTTTTTGCCATACATTGCCATGAATCAGCCATGGGTGAGACTGGCTTTTAAATACGACAAGATTTCTACAGGCAGTGAGAGATAAATTCTTCCCAAAGCAGAGGGAAATTGCCAGCAAAAGCTTAGAGTCTGGATAGGAGCTGGCTTGCTTGTGGAGTTAGGCCCTTCGATGCCTATAAAGGTTCTGCCTCCTAGGGAAATAGTGTAAAGTGAGGCCAGAAGAGAGGGCTAGTGTCTAACATGGTGAGAACTAAATATTAGAACAAGATATTCGCTGGTAGGTTTCTGTGAGCAAGGGGAGTCTTTCATTTGGTGTGCAGGACTTCCCTGGTGGTCCAGGGGTTAAGAATTATCTGCCAATACAGGAAACACGGGTTTGATCCTTGGTTCTGGAAGATTCCACATGCCTCAGGGCAACTAAGCCTCTGCACCACCACTACTGAGCCCATGCTGTACAAGAGATGTCACCACAGTGATGTGCTGAATCCCATCATGAAGAGTAGTCTTCTCTTGCCACAATGAGGGAAAACCCACACACAGCAACAAAGACCCAGTGCAGCCAAAAATAAATAAACAAACAATCTGATGTGCAAGCCTGGAACTGCAGATACAGGCTAGGGGAGAAATAAAGATTTGGGATTTGTGGGCCCAAAGGTAGTAAAAATACAGCTTACATTTGGACAGAGCTTGAGAGTTTGAGATTAGTGCTTTCACACGGAAGGTTTTTGCTGATGCTCAAAATAACCTTGTCCTTGGAGTGGCCAGGTAATTCCCATTACATGAGTTACCACCTGTGAAATGCCTACTTTAAAGTGGGTCTTAATTAAGGTCCCTTTCTTTTTATAGACAAGAAAATGAGGGTCAAGTAGCTTGCTCAAGTTCATGGAGCTAGTAGTGTCGGAGCTAAGGCTAGAACACAACTCCTTTCTCCCAGCTTATTCAGTTTTCCACACTTTATGATGTCAGCCCAGTTATCAGTTCTGTATAATTCATCCAGCAAACAATTGAGCCCCTATTGTATGTCTCATAAAGTTATAGGGATGCAAAGACAAATACGTGTCACGCTCACACACCATTGGAGAGAACAGACTTAATTTTTTTTAAGCAATTTGACAAGTGCTGAGATGGCAGTGGGTGCATGAGTCTTAGTTTTCACTCCAGGAGATGATGAAGGACAGGGAAGCCTGGCGTGCTGCAGTCTATGGGGTTGCAAAGGTTGGACCCGACTTAGTGACTGAACAAACTAAGTACAAGTTTTACGGAAGGGGTGCATGTGGGAGAATGGCTTCACAGAGAAGGCTAAGTTGGCACTGAGCCACGTGCAAAGTACTCTCTCACAGAATGTCTGAGTCCCGTACTGAACCCTTGTAGGGTGTCAAGTGCTAGCGGGCACGCTAGAACCAGGGAGCCTCCACGGGGGAGGAATCATGCAAGCGAGGGACAGAGTGAGCAGAGGATGTAGCAGCCAGGAGAGTGCATTTCTGGCCTCCCTCCATGAGCACAGGATGTGAGGAGAGCACAGATGAGAGCCCCCAGCTGCCCAGGGTGCACATGTGGAAGTGAAACTCCCTGGGCTGCTCCCTGCCAGTGTCAGAGTTTGGTCAAAGGTACGAGAGCCAGGTTATTCCTGCTCAACAAGTACTCTGACAAGTATTCTTTGCTCCAGAGCTCAGCAGCCTGACCAGTACTTTCTCCAAGCTGCACAGCAAGCAGCCTGGTCTCTTCCCACCCAGTTTTCCTTCCATGCCCTCTTCAATCACAGACATCAGATCTGTATCATGGTACATGGCTTGCCCCATCTGCTCCTGCTCCTTCTCCCTGGATTGACACACAGAGTTAGACAGGGAGAGACACCAGAGACAAAACACGTGGGAGGGATTTCCTTGGTGGTCTAGTGGTTAAGTCTCCACAATTCCAGTGTAGGGGATGTGGGTTTGATCCCTGGCTTCCCTGGTAGCTCAGCTGGTAAAGAATTCGCCTGCGGTGCAGGAGACCCTGGTTCGATTCCTGGGTTGGGAAATCCCCTGGAGGAGGGCATGGCTCCCCATTCCAATATTCTGGCCTGGAGAATTCCATGGTCTATTCCATGGGGTCGCAAAGAGTCGGATACGACTAAGTGACTTTCACTTTGGGGAAGTAAAATCCCACATGCCATGCCCCTTAGAGAATGAAGGAAAGAAATTGGGGATGGAAGACAGAGTAAGGAAGAAAGAAAGGAAGAAGGACAAAAAAATGCTTGGGAAAACCTTTGGTCTTTTGAGTGTGGAGAGGAAGAGAATGAAGAAGACTGTGAAAATGAGAGGAAATCCAGCAGAAATCCCTGTGACCAAGGCTCCAAAGGCAGATGTCAGGAGGATGGTCCTCAGTTGTAAGCTGAAGAGAAAATAAGGCAGTGAGAAGACTCACAGCTGTATGCCAGGCACAACAGTCCAGAATATTGTTGTCTGAACAAATGAACAGAAATGGAGGACTATCAGGGTATTTAAAGCCAGCAGCTGCAACAGAAAAACCCCCAATTCTCCCCAAAAAGGTTTGTTTTTCACTCATAGCAAGATGGGTCCTGTGGTTTGTCCATGTAAAGCAGGAGTTGCTGTTGATGCCAAGAAAGGTGAAGAGGGGGCTGGAGCACAGGGGTGGGGGAATTTTTGAAGGCCTGACTTCAGAATGGAATGGTTGGCATCACTTCTTCTTACACTCTGTTTGCCAGAACCCAGACACATGACCCCAAAGCAAACAGGAAGCGGAGGAAGAGAAAACACCTGTTCCTGAGTGCCCAGGCAACCATAGAATCATCTCTGCCACAGGGAACATGCCAGTGGTTGTCAGTTAGGAACTCATTATAAACCTGCAAAAACATGAATGCCTACATGGGAATGAGAGGAGAAGTGGGGGCATTTAAACCTGCCCAGTGTTTTTGTAGAGTGAGCAGACAGTTCAGTTGCAGAGAGGGAGGAAAAGGGGGGATAGGGTGAAAGGAAGTGGAAGTCACTCAGCACGGCCTCTCAGAATCCTTCTGTGCTGCTCACTTCCACCCTCTGACCCCAGGCTGAGAGCTGCCCTCTCATCTTTCACACATGCTTTGCGTGTGCCCATCCTGCACTAATTTACTTCACTGGCTGAGAGCTCTGTAAGGAGGGGTGGTGTGTGTGCATGTCTGGAGCCCCAGCACCTAGCCCAGAATCTGGCACAGAGTCATTGTCTGCTGGATGGGTGAAAAGCATTCTTCACCTGGAGATCCTGACGTAGGAGATCTGGGCTAGAGAAAGGTCATCCTTCCTTTTATCCATTAAAAAAAATTATCATGAAATATACATAGCATAAAAACTCACCATTTTAACCATTTTTAAGTGTACAGCCCTGTTGGCGGTGCAGACTTCACCACCATCCCTCTCCAGAGCTCCTTTTGTAATGTGAAACCAAAACTCAACACCGAGTGACCAATAACTCTCCATTTCCCCTCCCCCGGCCCCAGGCAACCACCATTCTACTTTCTATCTTTACCAGCTTGACTCTTCTCAATACCTCTTTTAAGCAGATTCATGCACAGTATTTGTCCTTCTGTAACTGGCTTATTTCACTCAGCGTGATATCTTCAAAGTCCATCCATGTTATTCAGTTTGTGTTAGAATTTCCTGCCTTTCTAAGGCTGAGTAATATTCCATTGTACATAATGTGCATTTTGTTTGCCCACTCAACCTTAGAGGGACTCTTAGGTTGCTTCGACCTTTACTATTGTGAATAATGCTGTTATGAACGTAGGTGTGCAAATACCTCTTCAAGACCCTGTTTTCAAATCTTTGGGGTGTATCTATTCTTCTTTTAAGGTGGTTTCGGTGATCTGAAGTACAGCTAGGGTGGAAAACCTCTCTTCTATGCAAAAGAGAAGAAGAGGGTTAAAAAGAATGATGAGAAATGTAGGTGTTTGGGGAAATGAATGACTATGCAAGGGGCAGGAAGAGACAGGCATGGATGGGATTCTGGCTACAGTGGAGGAGTTTATGTGGCCAGAAACCAACGGAAGACAAGGAGGAAAGTCACTAGGACTCTAGAAAGAAGAGGATGTCAAATGACCTAATTCCTCAAGTAGAGGTGATGTCATTTGCTGACCAGAGCAGGAGTAGGGATGAAAGTGAGGTTGGAGCTTGAGGAAAGAAAGGATTCACAGCAGTTGTGCAGGAAATGCAACTGGGAGATGATGGAGGAAGATGAACTAAGGCCAGAGACAAAGAAGGGACCCTATGACGTGTGTGTTGGGGGACAGGGGGAAGCAAGTATTAGGAATTCCTTTTTTTAAAGTCAAGTTCATCTGAGGGCAGGGAGTGAAGAAAACTGCTGGCAAGTATGCTCAGAAACAGATGAGAAATCATCAGAAGGATGGCAGGGTGTCTGCAAGGCAGACGGAAATGTGGCAGGCCAGGTCACATGGTGGACTCGGGGATCCAGGGCAAGGTGGAGAAAATGGATCATGGAAACCATCCAGGTTTGGAAACCGGCCAGAGGATGTGGCAGAAGGTCAAGGGAGGCTACATGCCAAAGAAGTGCTGAGCACTGCATACCTGAACAGACCCAGGCTCTCACAGAGGCTTCCTGGTACAAATAAGGAGGGTCACTGTCATATACATCCACAATGTGATGTTATCTTATCCCATCAGATCAGTTGCGATGTCCCCCAGAGCCTGCCTTTTGAAGACAGCCCTCTCTGCCTCTAAACTGACTGTCTCCCTAATCAGTGAAAACTTGTTGCATAGCTCAAGGTCCTCCTGGCTGTATTCAAGAACCAGAGTTCTCCGCTGGTGCCTGCCTCATTGCTCCGTCACGGTAGCCGATAGCCCGATCCAAGGCCACTAGCCACAGATATCTAAGACCTCAGGGAGTCCCCTAGTGAGTCAAGGCAGTGACTTTGCACTTCTAGAAGCCCTTGCCCCTCCTGCTTTACTGTGGCAGCTGTGGGCTGCAGTGACAATGTCCCCAGTGATCTCATTTTGAGCTCATCTTTATAAAAAGGAAAAAAAAAAAATCAGAAGTTTTCTAAGCAATTGTACTGGAAAATCCATTCCCATCCTCCTCCCTTCCTCCCCCGCCCTTCCTCTGAGAGGACCCGATTTCTCATTCTGATCTGGAACTTTCTTTGTCTGGTATCTTATGCCAAATAGGAAGCTTTGTACATATTTCCCTCCAATGCCCCAATTTGCCCTGAAGTCTTTGTTGGCCTTGTTCCATCTCTTTCCCTGCTCTGTGGGTCTCAGCTTCATCCTTGGATAATTGCTCAGGCTCCCCACTGCCTGCTCTGAGAAATCTGTCAGTTGCCGCCTGCTGCTTGCTGTCTGTTATCCTTTACTTGCTCCACTGAGCTCCACTGAGCTCTGGCCGCCCTCTGGACATTGCTGCTGTTTTAGGACAAGATACAAATCTGTTTGCTTTTCTAAGCAGTCTCTTGCATGAGCATTTTGCTGTCCACATTTTATAGCCTTTCTCCCTTTTTTTTTCCCACTCCTTTCCTACTTCCTGTTGAGCGCAGACATATAAGAGTTTCTCCAGACAGCAGGTAGCTTCGGGAAACTACTGTCCTGCTGAAGTCCTTGGACCTGTCCATAGTGACAGTGTCCTTCAACTGGAAATGCGCAGGCAGCCTGGCAAGTGGCCTGCTGACTCTGGGACAACCCAATCATCAGAGGGTATGGAGGGAATAAGCATTGTTTAATAAACAGAATATCCAGACAAAGTTACCTATAAAGACATGGGGCTGGGAAAAGAACAAGGTGAAGAGGAAGTGTCCCCTGTTCTTCTGTGAGCACCATGTGGCTTTGACTGATATGGAAAGTGAAGCCTCTCCAGGCTCTCTTTGAAATGCCCAGGACACTCCTTGCTCCATTTCCAACTTGCTTCTACTTCTTTCCAGAGCTATGGAACTTTGACCTTTCTGTTTGCCTCTAGAAACTCGTGGAGGCCCTTGGCTTCCTGTGTTTGTACCGTCAGCACTCCCTGGGGATTCAGACTGTTTCAATTCTTGTTTCTTCAGCCAGAACACCCCATACTAATTTTGGTCCCATTTTGATCTAATGCCAGGTGTTACAGTCAGGCTTTTCCTCTCCGCCCAGGCCTTTAGCGGTTGTCAAGTTTGGGAGGTGGATGGGGTAGTAGGGCATAGTTCACAAGGAATACCTGAAGGATCCTTGTCCCTGGGTGGCAGAAATGTGAGAAGAAAGAGTTTCAAGAAAGGAGTGGAGAAAGACTTAGAATAAGTTCTTTGCATTATAAATGAAAAAAATATAGGGAAAAAATTAGAGCATGACTCAAATGGTTAATCATGAATACAAAATTGGCAAAGTTCTTAAGAAATAGGGATAAATATATCAAATATTTGAGTTAAATGTAAGAATCCATGTAAAAATCAGTTCTGTGTAAAATGTAATAATAATCAACTAGACCATCCATTCACAACTGGCCTATATTATTTAAGGTAATTATTGTACCACTGCATGATCAAAAAAGTGAAAATACCTGGCCTTGCTCTTTCATTCTTTCACTGGCCTATTTTACATATTTTTTTCTACACCAGCCAAATGCCTGCCTGGAGCTAGATGCTGTGAGAGATACAAAGAACTCTAACACATAGTGCATGTCCTTAAGATAGCTAGACACATATAAAGTTAAGATAAAGACACAAAAGGTGCTGCAAGAGAATATAATTATCAATTGAAGAAGTACTGTGAGTCCCCATGATGAAGCATCCCTGGGGGCTGGAGTGAATCACAAAGGTTTCTAGAGAAGGTGAGTCTCAAGGGACCTTTATGAATAGGTAAAATTGTAAAGGCAATGATGAATCTTTATGCTTAGTGATGATTTACTGAGATCTCATGATATATGACAAACTATAGAAGAGATATCTCATGTTAAAATCAACAAAGTGAAGTCGCTCGCTCAGTCGTGTCCAACCCTTTGCGACCCCATGGACTGTAGCCCACCAGGCTCCTCCATCCATGGGATTTTCCAGGCAAGAGTACTAGAGTGGGTTGCCATTTCCTTCTCCAGAGGATCTTCCTAACCCAGGGATTGAACACAGGTCTCCCGCACTGCGGGTAGACACTTTACCATCTGAGCCACCAGGGAATTTCCCCAGTGGAAATCAACAAAGGACATCCTTAACTGTCTTCCAAGATCTAGAATAAGAGAACAGTGACAAACACCTGCTATCTGGTTGTTGGGATGACTGGTCAGGCATGGGTTTCAGATTCTGTATGGTATCTTTACCATGGAACACACCTGGAACATATATTCTGTGACCTGGAGAATAAGAATACATGTTTAGAATGCATTCAGCTTCCCATAACAGGATGCTTGATTAACAGTGGCTTCAACAATAAAGATGTTTAATTATCACACAAAACAAGAAGTCCACAGTTGCTTTAGCTGCCCACACATATCCTGAGTGGCCCAAGTTTTAACTGTTTGTTTCACTCTACCATTGTCAGTGAAATTGTTTTGCATGTCATTCAGCTAATTTCTCTATGGCCACATAATAGCAGCTATGACTCCCACAGAATGTCATTCCAGGCATGAAGAGAGGGGCAAGGAGGACTTCCCTGGCAGTCCAGTGGCTAAGACACTACGCTTCCATTGCAGGGTGGGCAGAGGACAGGGGCAGGATGGTTTACAGTCCTTGGTTGGGGAATTAACATCCTACATGCTGCATGGAGTGGCCAAAAAATAGAAAAAAACACAACAACAACAACAACAAAAAAGGCAGGTGGCAAAGGCCAAGGATGTTATCCTCCTGAAGTTCTGTCTTTCCATCTAAGAAAGAAGTCTTTGACTGGAGCTCTTCAGCAGATTTTCCCTGAAATCTCCTTGCCCAGAACTGAACCATATGCCTACCTCTATAGCCAATCACTGGGAAAGATTTAAGCCACTCATGATTCATTCTCTTGTTCTGGGGTAGACGCCCAGCTTCCATGAGATCAAGGGAGCTCTACTCACTTTCTGAGTAAAACCAGAGTTCTCTTTGGCAGAGATCGGAATGGAAATGATGTATAAATACAGTAATTCAGCAGCATTAAGGGTCTCTGCCCACGTCTCTGCTCCAGGGGCTATGGCCAGCCCTTGACCTTGGCCTTCGTTAGCAGGCTCTGAATTTTTTCCCATTTCTTGGAAATTATTGTTCCTGCGTAATAGATCTGACTTATACAAGAAGGCTGATATCTCAAAACTCAAATCAACAAAACTTTATTCAGAGAAAACCTTTTGGCTATACCCTACAAAACTGATGAATAAATGTACTTTGATATGCTTTAAGTTTGAGAAAAGCTAAAGTTAGTTATCACTTTCACAACTCCTTCCTTCACTAGACTGCTTACAAAGCAACCAACCAATCTCTAGACTCAACTGCTTTAGATAACAGGGCTTCTCATATTATAATGTTAGCTTTTTTTTGCCTAAGTTCTCTACTCAGGTATGTGAATCTACTTTTCCAACTGCAAATTTTATGAAAACTAGATATAGATTGACTTCAAATGAGACTTTATTTTCTTGGGCTCTAAAATCACTGCAGATGGTGACTGCAGCCATGAAATTAAATGACACTTGCTCCTTGGAAGAAAACCTATAACAAACGTAGATAGTGTATTAAAAAGCAAAGACATTAACAACAAAGGTCTGTGTAGTCAAAGCTATGGTTTTTCCGGTAGTCATGTACAGATGAGAGAGCTGGACCATAAAGAAGGTTGAGCACTGAAGAATTGATGCTTTCGAATTGTGGTGCTGGAGAAGACACGTGAGAGTCCGTTGGACAGCAAGGAGATCAAACCAGTCAATCCTAAAGGAAATCAACCTTGAATATTCATTGCAAGGACTGATGCTAAAGCTAAAGCTTTAATACGTTGGCCACCTTATGTTAACAGTTGACTCTTTGGAAAAGACCCTGATCTGGGAAAGACTGAAGGCCAAAGGAAAAGAGGGTGGCAGAAGATGAGATGGTTAGATAGCATCATGAACTCAATGGACATGAATTTGAGCAAATTCTGGGAGATAGTGAAGGACCGGGAAGCCTGGTATGCTGCAGTCCATGGGGTCACAAAGACTGAGCAATGGAGCAACAACAAAATGAGAATTTAGCATCTGAATTGAGATTTACCCTAATATAAAACATACACCAGATTTTGAAGACTTAATATGGAAAAAAGGATGAAAAGCTATTATAAATAACTTTTTCTATTGATTGCACAGTGAAATACTAATATTGGATTGGCCAAGAAGGTCATTCAAGTTTTTCCAGAACATCTTACAAAAAAACTTGAAGGAACTTTTTGGCCAACCCAATATTTTTAACATGAGCTAAGTAAAATATGTTAAATTAATGTCACTTGTTTCTTTTTAGTTTTCTAGTCACAGCTAGAAAATTTTAAATCCTATGTGTGACTTCCTTTAGATTTCCCTTTGATGGTGCTGCTCATTCAAAAGTTAGCTAGGTGCATGAGTTCAGAGACTTGACCAAGGTCACTCAGAACAACTTCAAATGGAGTCTCCAGTTCCCTGGATTCCCACTCCTTCTTTCTTTCCACTACTCACCATCACCTCCTTTATCCCACTCTGTGCTTTCTCCTCACATTCTCCTGTCCACCTAAGGACAGAGACTTTCCTCCTGGGAGTGAGCTCTGCAAACTCAAAGGACAAGGAGGAATATCTGTGTTGAGGTTCTGTAAAGGCAGTAGCTTGTGGGAAACAGAGCCCTCTCTAATAGAGAAAAGTCAGTGATCTAGTACACCAAATCTCGGAGGACCCTTTTGTTTTATATTTTGCTCTTCCTGTATCTCTTTTCTGAGATCTCCAGTCATCTCAATGAACATTCTCATTCTGAAAGTTCTTTCAGTAAAAGGGTGGTTTTACACTTCTGGGCAGATTTCTTGCTATCCCCAGGGCTCTGGTGACACAAACCAGACAGGAGTAACGCAGGCTGTGTGCACACAACTGGAGGATGACCAGGAAACTGCGGCCACCCACTCGGCTTGCCGGAGCAGCTCAGCACTCCTGCGGCCTGGGGAGCAGGGTTTCGTCAGACTCTCTGCCAGATGATTTGTTCGAACTCCACTGAGTCCATTCTCCCAGATGGCAATCATCACATAATGGCATTTTTCCCGTGAAACATGCACAAAGCCAGCTGGGCCTGTGAATTGTACACCGAAGCGAAAGCGCTATAATTTTGTATTTTCAACTTTACATCCTCATGTCGATGCTGGAAATATCTTTATCTATGTAAGATTTCATTCAACAGACATACATTCAACAAATACTTTTTGGATACTTGGTATGTACTAGGTAATGTCAGTTGCCAAGATAAACTAATACATACAGATTTACTGGTATACTATACATAAATTACTTACTTAGCTGAATTATAAATAAATTGTGTGCAAATTTACGTGAACTATCTGAGGCAAAGAGAGGCATAGATAATTTTTTAAGAGCATAATCCACAGATGCATCTTCATATAAAATAGTATACTTGCCATCTTGGTTCAAAATCAAAATCTCTCTGAATAACTTTGTCTCTGACAGTGGTATTAATGTACTTCTAGGAATCTATTCTAATGAAATAATCAGCTATATGGTCAAGATTTATATGTGTGGGTGGATATTGCACTGTCATTTAAAGGAGAAAAAATGCAAACCCTCTAAATGTTGAATAAGGGAGGTGTGATAAAATTTGAGACTATCCATATCATAGCAAGTTATTACAGGCCAAGTTTTAAAGAATATTTCATGATATGAGAAAATGTTTCCCTTTATGCTAAGATTTGAAACTCAGGATATTAAAATATAGGTGGCAGATGTTTTTCGTTCAGAGGAATAGCTATAAATGCAGGGTAAAGAAAACTAATAGGATATATCCTGAAATTAACAGTGTATCCCTAGGGGTGAGATTATGCATGAATTTTAATTTCTTCTGTATATTATTCTATGTTTCAAAAATTTTATGCATAACTGCTTACTATTTTTGTAATGGGGAAAAAAAATAACAAACTTTTAAAAGAAATTTGGGGGGTTTCCCTGGTGACTCAGTGGTAAAGACTCTGCCTGCCAATGTAGGACACATGGTTTGATCCCTGATCTGGGAAGATCCCACTTGCTGCAAAGCAACTAAGCCCATGTACCACAACTATTGAGCTCAGGAGCTGCAACTGCTGAAGCCCAAGCACCCTAGAGCCTATACTCTGCAACAAAAGAAGCCATTGTAATGAGAAGCCCGCACACCACAACTAGAGAATAGCCTCCACTCACCACAACTAGCGAAAGGCTTACACAGCAATGAAGATCCAGCACAGGCAAAAATAAAATAAATAAATAAAATTATATTAAAAAAATTTAGTACAGTAACATTATTTTCTTTTATGGAATTGATTTTTAAAGCTAGTCTCCCGCTAACATTTCCTTTTCCTTAAATATTCATTCTGTATCTGGCATGCTTACCTTTACTAAAATTTTTTAATCAATTTGTAACATTTTCACAAATCGTGCTTATGACACATCCAATGGGCAATTAACTCCTTAAATTTACTTCTTGTGATCCCATGGAATACTACCACTTACCTCCCTGGGTTATTGGGAAAACTGGATGATATAAAGAGTGTGAGGAACCTCATCCAGTGCTGACCCAGGATGAGCCCTCACCCTGATTCCACCCCACTCTGCCTGGATTTATTCCCCTCACTATGCTCTGCCTTGGAGAAAGGAAATGACAATCCACTCCAGTATGCTTGCCTGGGAAACCACATGGCATGGTGCAGTCCATGGGTTCACAAAGAGTCAGACAACGACTTAGCGACTAAATCACCACCACCACTTTCTGCTTTTGTTGTTTTTTCTTCTCTAAGTTGTGTCCAACTCTTTGTGACCCCATGGACTGCAGCACGCCAGGCTTCCCTGTCTTTCACTATATCCCAGAGTTTGCCCAAATTCATGCCACTGAGTCAATGATGCTATCTAAACATCTCATCTTCTGCCACCCTCTTCTCCTCTGTCCTTTCATCTTCCCAGCATCAGGATCTTTTCCGATGAGTTGGCTCTTCATATTAGGTGGCCAAGTATTAAAACTTCAGCTTTAGCCTCAGTCCTTCCAATGAATATTCAGGGTTGATTTCCTTTAGGATTGACTGGTTTGATCTCCTTGCTGTCCGAGGGACTTTTAAGAACCTTGTCCAGCACCACAATTCGAAAGCATCAATTCTTCAGTGCTCAGCCTTCTTTATGGTCCATCTCTCACATCCATCCATGACTACTGGAAAAACCATAGCCTTGACTATGTTGAACTTTGTTGGCAAAGTGGTATCTCTGCTTTTTAATATACTGTCTAGGTTTGTCATAGCTTTTTTTCCAAGGAGCAAACATCTTTTATTTTCTTGGGTGCAGTCATTGTCTGCAGTGCATTATAGATACTTAATAAATACTTGATGAACTCACAAATACATAGAAACTCCAATACTTTGACCACCTGATGCAAAGAACTGACTCATTTGAAAAGACCCTGATGCTGGGAAAGATTGAAGGCAGGAGGAAAAAGGGTCGACAGAGGATGAGATGGTTAGATGGCATCACTGACTCGACAGACATGAGTTTGAGTAAGCTCCGGGAGTTGGTAATGGACAGAGAAGCCTGGCATGCTGCAGTCCATGGGATAACTAGTGGTTACCAGTGGGGAGAGGGAAGAGGGAGGGGCAAGATAGGGATAGAGGATTAAGAGGTACAAAGTACTACGTATAAAATAAGTAAGCTACAAGGATATATTGTACAGCACTGGAAATATAGGCAATATTTTATAATAACTTTAAATGGAGTATAATCTATAAAAATATTGAATCACTGGTGTATACCTGAAAGTAATATTGTAAATCAACTGTACTTCAAAACATTTTACCATAAAAAAGTATCTTTTCTAACTTCTAGAAGCTCATTTCCACTTTTAATTTTTTTTTCTTCTCTTCCTCATTCTTCTGTCAGCTCACATGAACTGTGATTGAGTAGATCTCTGCTAATAATTTCCATATCTCTCATGATTTATAAACTTTGTTCATGTTGCTCCTTATTTTAGTGTCATTTAGCTGTTCAAATCTCAGACAATGGAGTCAAAAAGACCTGGCCTTAAGTCCTGGCCTTGCTACTTACATGACCTTGGACATGATGATAACCTTTTGTTTCACATTTTTATTGCTGTATAACAAAACACTCCAAGATTTAGTGGTTTGAAACAATAACCATTTTATTATTCATTTCAATTCTGTGGGTCCACTGGGTCACTTCTTATGGTCCACTGGGTCACTTCTTATACTCCTTATGGTGTTCACTAGGATCACTCATATGGCTACACTAATTGGTGAACTTGGATAGGGTTGAAAGGACCAAGAAGACCTCTTTCAGATTCCTGACATCTCAGTTGAGGTGGCTGGAATTGCTGGGGACTGGCTGGGCTTTTCTTTCTTCTTTAGTTCAGTTCATTTCAGTTGCTCAGTCGTATTCAACTCTTTGGGACCCCATGGACTGCACACCAGGTTTCCCTGTCCATTACCAACTCCCAGAGCTTACTTAAACTCATGTCCATCGAGTTGGTGATGCCATCCAACCATTTCATCCTGTGTCATCCCCTTCTCCTCCTGCCTTCAATCTTTCCCAGCATCGGGGTGTTTTCAAATGAGTCACTTCTTCACATCAAGTGGCCAAAGTATTGAAGTTTCAGCTTCAGCACCAGTCCTTCCAATAAATATTCAGAACTGATTTCCTTTAGGATTGACTGGTTGTATCTCCTTGTAGTCCAAGGGACTCTCAAGAGTCTTCTCCAACACCACAGTTCAAAAGCATCAGTTCTTCAGTGCTCAGCTTTCTTTATGGTCCAATTCTCACATCCATAGATGACTACTGGGAAAAAAACATAGTTTTCACTAGACAGATCTTTGTCTTTCTTCTTAGCTTTTCATAAAAACTGGCCCCGTTTTCTATGAGGCCTCTTTCTTTCCACAGCACAGTTAGGCTTATTTCCATAGCAATTGGAAATAGCCTATTTCCATAGGCTTCCAAGAGAACAAAAATGCACATTACCTTCTGTCTTAGAACAAGGGCCAGCATCAGCCCAGTATCACTTCCAATCTATTCTAGCCAAGAAAATAGCCACAGGCCAGGAAAGATTCAAGGGAAGGGCAGGACTTGCCTGGTGACCAAATGGTTAGGCATTTACCTTCCAATGCAGGAGACACCGGACACAGGTTCGATCCCTGGTCAGGGAACTAAGATCCCACGTGGTGAGGAGCAACCAACCTTGAGTGTGACAACTAGAGAGTTCTTCCGCAGGAAGGAAGGATCCCACGTGATGCAACTACAACCTGACACAGCCAAATAAACAAATATTTATTTTTAAAAAAAGACTCAAGAGAAGGGGAAACAAGACTGTATCACTTGGTGGGAGGAGAGCCATGTGCTTACTGGGAGGGGAGGAATTGGTGACCATACTGGCAAACAACCCATCTTTAAGCCTTTGTTTCCCCATCTGGAGATAATGATAGTTGCTATTATTGTATGCAATAAAATAATGCATAGTGTGATAATGCATGCAATATGTACACTAATCATGACTCCAATCATTATTATTATTGCTATTTTATTCCAGTCGGGGTGGAAGTTGTTCAAGCTCATTCTGAAACTTCTCTTTCTTTAATAAGACTAACACACACTAATATCACCACAAAGAGTATAACAAACACAAAAGTTTTATTCTCCCCGGTACAAGTCAGCTCCGCACCCCGCCCCAGGGATACTCAGGGCTTTCCAGTCTCCATGCCTACTCCCCACTTCCCTTTTGAGGTGTGGCTCTTCGAGTAAAAGATCATCAATGTCTTTGGAGCCCACTTTCAAAATGCAACAGCTTTCTGAAATTTGTTTTTATGAAATCAGCATTTTGCTTCTTGGAAAAACTTAAAATCTTTCTCTTTTTGAATTTTGAGATTTCACTATGTACTTTCATGAGAGAAAAATAAAAAGCAGAGGGTAACACAAAATGCTCACTTCATAACTCAGATATTCAAAGAAACAAGTCATCTCCATGGTGATGTGGTGGTCCTCACCAAATTGTGTCCATTGATGAGAGGGAGGAAAGATTTGCTCAGAAGTGGATCTGCATTAAAGAATAGTCTAGGGCTTCTCTGGTGGCTCAGTGGTAAGGAGTCTGCCTGCCAATGCAGGACACACGGGTTCCATCCCTGATGCGACAAGATCCCTCATGTTGAAGAGCAACTAAGCCCGTGGGCCACAACTATTCAGCCTGTGCTCTAGAGCCTGAGAGCTGTGACTGTTGAGTCCATGTGCTACAACTACTGAAGCCCACGTGCCCTAGATCCATGTTCCACAACAAAGAAATAGAGAAGCCCCTGCAATGAGAAGCCCGTGTACTGCAACTAGAGAATAGTCCCTGCTTTGCCACAACTAGAGAAAAGCCTGTATAGCAATGAAGATGCAGCACAGTCAAAAATAAATATTATTTTTTTAAAAAGTAGTCTAATCTGATCATTTATACAGTTCCTTTTAGATGGGTTTCATGTCTTGTAGGCACTCTTTCCCTCCTCCTGATTTCCTCCCTAAACTAATCCCATATGTCTACTGATGCTTCCTGGATATAGGAAAGAGCCAAGGAAAAGAACATGCCCATAAGGGCTTTTTGATCCTGATGCCCTTTGCTGAGGCTGGAAGAAGGTACTTTTTTTTTTCTTCGATAAAGCTTTAATTTCTCCTCCCGCTTGGACACAGTGCTTCAAGTGGCCTCCACTACTCAGGAACAATTTCCACTTTTGTTTTAAGAAGGTACATTTTCAACAGTTCAATTTCTTCCATGGTGATTGATTTAATAGTTTTGACATCTTGGACAAATTTTGTTTACTTATATATTCCTAGAATATCATCCATTTCATATGGATCACATATTCATTAGTATAAGTTGTTGATAATGTTGCCTTTAAATAGTACCTTCTAGGATTTCGCTGGTGGTCCAGTGGTTCAGACTTTGAGCTTCCAAAGCAGGGGATGGGGTTTGATTCTTGGTCAGGGAATTAAGATCTCACATGCCCAATGTGTGATATGGCCAAAACAAACAAACAAAAACCAATAAAGTTTTCTGAAGCCTTAAATATAAATATATGTTTTTAAAAGTACCCTTTCTATGTGTATATTTCCTACCTCTTCATGGCTGATATTACCTATTAAGTATATTCTCTTCTTCATCAATTATTCTAGCCAAATAATTTTTTTACCTTAAAAGAGCAAACCTGAGGCTTTATTGATCAAATTTGATGAATTTTCTCCATTTAATTATTTTCTTCTTCTATATTACTTAATTCATTTCTTACTACTCACTTTGGCTTCATTTTTTTTTCTTTTCCAATCTCTTTTATGTTCTAATAAGTAAATATAGGGCTAGCATTTTCCTCTGAAAACTGCTTTGACCATATCCTGTTGGTTTTTATGTGTGCTGTTTTCACTGTGGTCCAGTTCCAACCAGCTTATTTCCTCTTTAAACCAAGAGATCTTTAGAAGTGTGTTTTGATATTCTAGGAGTATAGATTTTTTTTTTGCTCCCTGTTTGTTAATTTCTAAATTTATTGCATTCTGGTCAATGAATGTGGGCTGTATAATAACAATTTTTAAAAGTCTGTTGTTATTTCCTTTGGACAAAGAACAGAGTCAATTTTTGTGAGCTCTGCATGTGTGCTTTGAACTAAAAAAGAAAGACTTAATATTGCGTTATTTTTACCTTCAAGTATTACCATAACTTCTGAGAAAGGCAACCATTCAGTTGCATTGGATAACATGGAACTCATTTATTCAGCAGATCTTCACTGAGTATCTGCATGTTCTAGGCACCGTAGGTTTTGGGAGACAGAAAGATGAACAAAAACAGACACAGTCCACCCTTGTGAGTTCATGGTCTAGTGGGAGAAGCAGCACAGACCTCAGAGAGTCCCTTTAGTGAAACAATGGGCCTAAAGGAAAAACACAGTGCTTGCTTTCTGAATGCATTATCACAAAAGATCTTTTCCAAGGAAAAGCTCTCCTGAAATCTTAGCAGAGAGCCGAAAGGGGAGTGGAAACTAACTAGGAAAGGGGCTGGGGAGGGAGAAGGAGAAGATCATGTCATATGAAATGTGATCAAGTGTATGTGGTGGGGCCCTGGGAGCAGGCCAGGGTTGGCTGCAGCACTCACCAAGATGTTCATGGTACTGAGTGAAGCTGGGAAATGTGTGTGTGCGTGTGTGTGTGTGCTCGTGTGCGTGCGTGCATGCATGTGTCAGGGGGTGCAGACCAATATTTATCTTTAAGAAAAATGGGAAGTCAGTAAAAGAATTTAGATAGGCCTATGGGACCACTCCGGGAGAAGGCAATGGCATCCCACTCCAGTACTCTTGCTTGGAAAATCCCATGGATGGAGGTGCCTGGTAGGCTGCAGTCCATGGGGTCTCTAAGAGTCAGACACGACTGACCGACTTCACTTTCACCTTTCACTTTCATGCATTGGAGAAGGAAATGGCAACCCACTCCAGTGTTCTTGCCTGGAGAATCCCAGGGATGGCGGAGCCTGGCGGGCTGCCATCTGTGGGGTCTCACAGAGTCGGACACTACTGAAGCGACTTAGCAGCAGCAGCAGCAGCATGGGACCACTCCAGTACTCTTGCCTGGAAAATCCCATGGACAGAGGAGCCTGGTGGGCTGCAGTCCATGGGGTCGCTAAGAGTCGGACACGACTGAGCGACTTCACTTTCACTTTTCACTTTTATGCATTGGAGAAGGAAATGGCAACCCATTCCAGTGTTCTTGCCTGGAGAATCCCAGGGACGGGGGAGCCTGGTGGGCTGCCGTCTATGGGGTCGCACAGAGTCGGACACGACTGAAGCGACTTAGCAGCAGCAGCAGCAGCAGCAATGGGACCATATTTGTGGTTTTAAAAGATACTTTGTAATGTTTATTCCAGGGAGTTTTTTATTCTTGATGTTGTATGTATAGAGGTCCCACTTCCCTTCTTGCCCTTTAGCAATGTTGACCTAAATATATTTAAGAAAAATGATCCCTAGGTACATTTTCTATTAGAAGTCTATAAATTACCCTATACTTTTGGAACTAAGTCTGTACTACTAGTAGATTATAATTATAATCATAATAATAACAATCATATAATAATAGCTACCATTTTTTTAGCATTTGGTCTGTACCCTAGTTCTGTGCTAGGTCCTCTACAAGTTTCATCTCATTTGATCATCACAACAACCTTATGAGCTTTTTTTTTTTTTAACCACATTTGCTAATCACTGTGCCTGTCATCCTTCATAAGGGAAACTCCCTACCTACCACCTTCTTTGAATGAGGGTGTCTGCAGTGGCTCTGATCTACCTGATGTGATTATCCACACACACACACACACACACACTTCTGATTAGATCAAGGCTGAGCCATGGGCCCAACAGCAACAAATCCATTAGCCAGCCATCAGTTTTTAGGATATCATAACACAAAAGCCTTGTACAAACAGATTCTTGCTTTGAGACACTTCAAGTTGGGATGTATAAAACAACTCAGTTAACTGCAAAACTGAAGTTGAAAACTGAAAGGCCTGTGAGGCTATCATGGGTCTGAGCAAGTTGAGGGCATAAGTAAGGCAAAGGTACAAAGAAGCACAAGCTGGAAAAACTGGTTCACAGAGGGAAGAGAAGCAGATTCAAGAAGAAGCCAATCTTGAACTTCCCTGGGGGCCCAATGGTTAAGATTCCGTGCTTCCACTGCAGGGGGTATAGGCTTGATCCTTGCTCAGGGAAGTTTTGCATGCTTCATGGTGCAAACAAAAAATAATTTTAAAAAAAATTTTTAAAAAGAAGAAGCCAACTCTTGGGCAACAGCTTAGTGAATGATGGGCACAAGAGAAAAGATCCGTACATTCCTGCGCTGGCATGCAGTTCCTATCTCTGAAGCCCAGTCATAGGGTGGTTCTTCCTCTCAGTTTTGCATGAGATACCTGCTTTGCCTGTCAGGCATCATCAGAGGCTCATTACTAGAGTGCAGATGGAGCAATCTCTGCTCCCTGAAACACAAGAAACTCAGCATTATGAAGAAATAGGGACTCAGAAAGTTGAAACAAATGTCTCAAATTGCCACAGCACCTTAGTGGAACAGAAATTCAAACTCAAATGAGTGTAAAGCCTTCATCTTTAATTGTAGTACCCTTAATAATACAGCAGCAGGAATTATCCACTCAAAAATATTTGCTCAGATCCTTACCTTCTTTACTTGAAAGTAAATGCCAGGGGCACACTGCTTTCAAATTAGTAAACCAAGTGACTTGACATTATTGGCCTATTGTTAAACATCACAGCTTAAGAATCACGTGAGAGGATGATTACTTTTGAGTGGACCACACAAAAGCAGTGTTTTGACCTAGGCAGCAATTTGGAGAGGGTAGGATAGGGGCAGGGACAAGTCAAGAGATAGGTTTATACTTTTCCTATCAAGAACTGATTAGAGCCTTACAGGTCCAAGACCTGATTTTCAATTCAACCAGGGAATGGCCATGGTGAACTGGATCATGCCAAAGAAACTTCTAGCAATCATTGAGACATAGACTGCTGCTAATCTAGTTTTTGGTCATGGAGGAATACTGCTGGGCACCCAATCAACCTTCATTGTGGCCCTCTATATGGAATGTCCTCTTCCTTGCAAAAGGTTTTCCAAGTGAAATGTGCAGGGAGTGAGTCCACATTAAATTTACTGAATGCCTAGTAAGGATGAGGCCTGTGCCCAAGGAAAAGGTAAAGGGTTAGAGTCCTAGGTCCACAAAGCCTGGAGCAAGTCCCCTTTGCTGTGACACAGCAGTAAATCTTTGACATTGCAGCCTTCTGGTAAACCACCAATACTTTCTCTCCCAGACCCTTCTCACGTGTGTGCACTCAACGGCCTCTCCAGATGGTCCCAGGTCCTATGCTGCGGGTGGTGGAGATCTTCCTCTTTGGTGTCCCTTCTCAGCATGCCCTTGTCCTGAGCAAAGGAATTGAAGACAATTCCTTTTCTTACTTTTGCCAAACCACCTTTTACCTAATTCCTGGTATTTACCCTGTCGAGAAGGGGTGTGGCTGGAACCCAGAGACCAGACAGACCCATGGGGGCAAGAGAGATTAGGAAAGTTCCATGGGATGCCACAAGCCCCAGCACATGGCCTGTGAGTGTCGACCAACAAACAGTCACAGAGTCCAATGACATCAAAACAGAGCCTTGAAGGCAGCCTGTAGATTCCACAGACTGTCCCCTGGGTCTCTCTTCACTCTTCCTTCCTTCTTCATATATCCACCATTACTCACGGAAGGTTTTTCTTTTTTTAAATTCACTTTTAAACTTAAAGAAGTAAAACTGTATAACAGTAATTGAAAAATGAAGGTCACTTGTCAAAAATAAAATAGAAAGCCTTAAAAACAGATTTAGGAACTTCCCTGGTGGTCCAGGGAAAGACCGAGGGCAGGAGGAGAAGGGAGCAACAGAGGATGAGATGGTTGGATGGCATCACTGACTCACTGGACATGAGTTTGAGCAAACTCCGGGAGATAGTGAAGGACAGGGAAGTCTGCTGTGCTTCCATGGGGTCGCAAAGAGTCAGATGAGACTCTGAACAACAGTAACAACTGGTGGTCCAGTGGTTAAGAATCCTTATTCCAATGCAGGAGATGCAGCTTCAATCTCTGGTCAGTTAACTAAGATTCTACAGGCCACAGGGCAGCTAAGCCTGCACACTGCGACTACTGAGCCTGTGTGCTCTGGAGCCAGCAAGCCACAAGAGAAGCCTGCGTGCTGCAATGAAGATCCAGTACAACCAAAAGAAAAAAAAATGATTATCAAGGTAAAAATCTGTCTACTTTTTACCTAAAATTGTAGCTCACAGCCATTCGGGAATGCCTGCCTTGGGCTGGGGTGTCCAGGCCTGATCCAGAGTCAGCCCTGCATGTGAGGCCTGTTTCCACCACTTGTGTTTGAGAGACTGAAGAGAGGGAACCTCAGCTAACTATATCTGTTTCCTTCCCCATTGACCAGGGTAAACAATAGTACCTGCTTCAGAGGGTTGTTGCAAAGATCAAATGAAATAATGCAATGAGAGTTCTTAGCACAAGGCCTGGCGCATATTAATCATGCCATAAATACTGTCTATTTTTTTCCCTATATGTCACTTGTGATTGTCAGACCATTTATCCCAGTGTTTGTTTGGAAAACATGGTTTTTATCAGTAAGACCAAAGTTCAAGTTGAAATAGAAGGCATCTATGTTATAAAACAGTGAGAAAAAATATAATTACAGTGCTATTATTGCTTGAGATGAGAAACAGTAAACCAGAACCATGGTTCATATGGTGCAATTGGCCACAATTAAATGCATCTTTATGAAGGGCATCAGGGCTGTCTCCAACAGAAGGTGCTGGCCACAGCTCACCTGGCACAACCCCCTCACCCAAACAGCCCTTTAGCGGAACTTAACTCTGGATTCTTGGCAGCAAAGACTGGAAACGAATCAGGTCAGCCTGAGTCCAGAGTCCTGAGTCCTCAGCCCCACTTGGCACTGCTTCAACCACAGGTCTGGGTTCACAGTCATGCCTGGTCCAAGGTAGAGGCCTGGCTCCCTGCACTCAGAGTGCCTCTCAGCCCAGGGCAGAGGGCACAGCTGCGGCCAGTCCCCGGCCTCCAGCACAGCAGCTTCCAGACATTCTGCCACAAAATTTTCCCAAATGAAACTTCCCCCTTCCTGTACAGCTTGGCTCTCACTGCCTTGACCTCCTCTCACTTTCAACCACTTCCTTTCTTTCTTAACACAAGTTTCCTTCCACATGCCCTGCGTTTCTTCAGTGTCACTTCACCCACCTTCCAGGACACTGCTGCTGCTGCTGCTAAGTCGCTTCAGTCGTGTCCGACTCTGTGCGACCCCATAGACGGAAGCTCACCAGGCTCCCCTGCCCCTGGGATTCTCCAGGCAAGAACACTGGAGTGGGCTGCCATTTCCTTCTCCAATGCATCAAAGTGAAAAAGTGAAAGTGAAGTCGCTCAGTCGTGTCCGACTCTTAGCGACCCCGTGGACTACAGCCTACCAGATTCCTCCATCCATGGGATTTTCCAGGCAAGAGTACTGGAGTGGGGTGCCATTGCCTTCTCCCTCCAGGACACTAATCCACCTTTTTCCTCTCTCCTTGCATTCTCTCTTTTTCATCCTACCTTCTCGCCTCCCTATATTCTTTACTTCACAAATGTTTCTGGAGCATTTACTAAGGGCTAGGTATCCTGTTAGAGATTGCTGTTGTAGTGAAATCATCATGTGATGTTTTCTCTAAAAGAAAAGACCAGCACTAACAAGTAATTTCTTGAATAATTATTTTATTACACCCATAATAATGCTGGGAATAAGGGAGCCAAGTGGGCTAGATCCTACAGAACTCACTTGACATTGTTCATATCCACCTGGTATACAACTAATGTGCTAGGCTAGGACTGCCCTGTGGACAAGGATTATGTCTGTTTCTCACTGTGTCTCCAGGCTCCAGTACAGGGCCTGGCACAAACACAGTAAACACCCAACAATTACTTATGGAATCAACGAATAACGTGCTTTTAAGTATAAGTTCTTAGCACTCATTTAGACATGGGAATCATGAGGGAAAGTCTCCATTCTCAATCTCCCCTACCCTATCAACAATCAGGTAATTGATAACATCTAATTAGATGCTAACTGGAAGAGGGCATGGAACCCACTCCAGTATTCTTGCCTGGAGAATCCCATGGACAGAGGAGGCTGGTGGGCTACAGTCCATAAGGCTGCAAAGAGTTGGACATGACTGAAGCAACTTTGCACACATGTATGCAATTAGATGCTAAAGGAATAAGATGTCAAGGGCCAGATGAAGGTCAGGCATTCTCCTAGATTCTCAGTCCTCAGCTCTCTCACTGAGGAAAATGTATCCAGAACTCCCTTCCAGGAACCCCTAGCTTTGGGGATAAAAAAGGACAATCCTTCTGCCTGGCTTCACAGTTTCTTTGGTGTGGAGGCATACTCTCACCATGCTCAGAAAAGTGTCTTTCAAATCACACCCACTATGGGATTTGTTGTTCTGACTGCTTCAATTATGTAGGAAATATTAGGTTGCTGAAAATCATGCTAATATGAACAGCTATGAAAAGAAATTAATCCAAAATGAGGGGTGGGGTATAAATTCCAGTGGTAAGTGAAAGGATAAAATATCCAGAACATGTTTGCTTCATCACATTTTCACTTCGAAGTGGAATATAATAACCAAAAAAGAAAAGAAAACTCCAATTATGGCAAAGTCACCATTCAGAGGGTGGTGAGGGGCAGCGTGCCACTATCATCCTCAGACCCTGAGGAAGATGGCTGGAGGTCACGATGGGTGAAAAGGGAGGAGAAGGGCCACCATCCAAGAGATAACTGGCCTTGGACTTGACTCAAACTTGATCTGGCTCTGACAAGAATCTGTCCAACTTGGCAGTGATATGAGAGTAAATTCCATGAATTTGAAGAGCATGGTTCATGCCAAAAAAACTTGACTGCATTTTTGGACAGAATTATTCTCATTGTTACCAGACTGGACCAAAGAAAAAATTGCAAGATATGTAGAGTCTCTTAACTGCCTGGCACTGAACACAATTGGTCCCTTTCTCCCTGACACCCAGGGGAAGCAGGCTGATGTAAGGGCTGCTGAGGTCACCTTCAACACACTGTGTGTGCCCAGCAGGCACATCAGAGCTAAAGGGAGATGGCTGCTCAGCCCACTTTGGGACAAGCAATAGCTCAGCATACTCGATTCATAAACTCAGAACGTTATAGTTGTAAAGGATGTTAGAAACTGCCCAGTCCAAAAGTCCTGAACTAGTTCAACCCCATTGTTTCCAGGGTGAGGCTGAGGTCAAGACAGGGGAAATGACTTACTCAGAGAGCACTGCTAAATTGTTAGCAGAACCAAGACCTGCTCAAAGGTGCCTTCTTCTACTTCCATTTCCTCACATGGTTTAAGGTCAGTAAGTGTTAGCCATCATCATCTCTATTAATATTATATGTACTTTGCACACCCTATGGCAATTAGATAGTATCTTCCTGTTTTATGAATGCAGAAACCAGGCAATTTACAAAGAGCCACACAGTGAACAGGTGGAGCAGCTTTGAGCTCCAGTGTTCTGATTCCACCTCTATGCTCTCTTTGGTCCTCACCCATCTCCACACACATTGTGCCCTGTGATCACTATACTGTGAAGCTCTGAGCCTAGAAAGACCATGTGATTGTTGGTTCTAGAGAAGAGCTTTGTCTGCACAGTGGCTGGGCGGTTGGGATGTTCCCCATGGGGACACAATGGGTCACCTGTTCAGTATGGCTCTTTTCTTTCTCTCTGTTGAGTGTGCAACTGGGGACCATGCTGGGAAACAGAAGCAATTCAGATAGGATGCTGGAGAGGCGGATGAGCAGCAGATCTCAGAAGGCCCCTGCCCAGGTTAGGGTACTTGGATTTTAGTTTACCTTTGGAAATGCTGGTGAGATTTAAACAATCAAATGCTATGGCAAGATTTGTGCTTGAGGTATTTCACGTTGGAGGTCAGGTGAGGGATGGTTTTGAGAGAGTTGGAGGAGAGGTAGGGAAGACTAAAAGGAGGCAGCAGCTTAGGTGAGATGATGGGGCCTTAAACAATGGTTGTAGGGAAGCAATGAAGGGGCAGATGGAGGGCGTAGGAAAGTCAGGGTAGGTGTCCAGTTTGCAGCCTTGACGGCTGAGGCGAATGAGTGGAGAAAGACGAGTGGGGCTGGGAGAAAGACTGAAGTGAAGGTCGCTCAGTTGTGTCCGACTCTTTTTGACCCCATGGACTATATGTAGCTCACCAGGTTTCTCTGTCCATGGGATTCTCCAGGCAAGAATATTGGAGTGAGTAGCCATTTCCTTCTCCAGGAGACCTTCCTAACCCAGGGATCAAACCCAGGTCTCCTGCATTGCAGGCAGATTCTTTACCATCTGAGCCACCAGGGGAAGGGCTATGAGTTAGGATTTAGATAGTTCAGATAAAGATGCCCAAAGGATATGTGAATCTGGATGCCTCCAAAGCAAGGCCCGGACACAGATTAATGTGCTGGCTGTTTATCTGGGAAGTTTATCCCAGGGAACAGGAGTGAGCAGGTAGGGAGGATAATATAAGGCAGGATGGAAAGTCAATCAAGGATATATATCATGTCAGCTTCTCCATGGAACACTAGCACTGGATTTTTGTGGGGCCACCTGAGGAACTTAAACTGCATCTCAGGATTGTCCACCAAAGAGATAAAAGGGAGAAGTGTTATCTGCTGGTTCTTGTACCTCATTGGTCCAGGGTTTCTTCATGCAGTGTTATGCCTGTCCCATGTCTCCACGTTTGGCTTGCACTTGCATAAATATCAGGCACTTCCAAAGGTGCCTGGGATGAATGACTAGGTGTCCAGGAGTAACAGAGGAACTCCAAGGCAGGAAGCAAGGTGGAAGCTATTTGCTCAGGTGAGTTGCTATGTGAACTGAATCAAAGCCAGGGAAGGATGCCTGCCAGAGCTGTTTCAAGACTTTGAGGTAAGGCCAAAGGGCTGTGAGATGGTGCAAAAAGGCAGCCAGTCCAGGAGACATCTAAATTGTTCAGTGGGTGGCTACATGAATCACCCAAAGCTCTGGAGAGAGGCTGGGGCTGGACATCAAGATTTGGGAATCATCACAGTATAGGAGGTAGCTGAAACCAGGGAGAAAGTGTCTTGAGTGCCAAGAGCAGTGAGCTGAGGACAGCAGCCTGGGGAACATGTCAGGAGGAGGCAGAGGAAGAGGAGCCCGTGGAAAAGAAAGAATGGTTAGAGAGATGGAAGGAAACAGGCAAACTGTGGTTCCAGGGGAACCAAAGGAGCAGCAAGGGGATTGGTTTGAAGGTCTCTAAGTCATTACAGGCCTTTAGAAATTCCACCATATCTGGGATTCAGGAGGTAGCGGGCACCATCAGAAAGAAGTTCAATAGAACTGTGGCATCAGAGTCCAGAAATCAGTGGGCTGAGGTATGAACAGGAGGTAAGAAACTAGAAGGAATAGTACCCCCTGCAGAATCACAGGGATTGCCTTCAAATAGGATGAGGATAACAGAGAGATGAGAACAGATTTTAGGTCAGAGAGTGAGGAGCTTCGGGAGACCAAACAAAAAATTCCTTGATAAACAAGATGATGCACTGAGAATGGGGAAGCACCTGAGCTAGAATTGGCCATTGTCTCTTCCCACTGTGATCTTCACACCTGAGGATCACAGGAAAAATTTGTGCTAGCATTTAGTTAGTATGCTGCTGCTGCTGCTGCTAAGTCGCTTCAGTCATGTCCAACTCTGTGCGACCCCATAGACGGCAGCCCATCAGGCTTCCCCATCCCTGAGATTCTCCAGGCAAGAACACTGGCGTAGGTTGCCATTTCCTTCTCCAATGCATGAAAGTGAAAAGTGAAAGTGAAGGTGCTCAGTCATGTCGGACTCCTAGTGACCCCATGGACTGCAGCCTACCAGGCTCCTCTGTCCATGGGATTTTCCAGGCAAGAGTACTGGAGTGGGGTGCCATTGCCTTCTCCTTAGTTAGTGTAATATTTATGAAACCTCATGCAAGTAACTGAGGATGATGCAAGGATGACTATGATCCAATTTCTACTTGTCAGGAGCTCTCACACTTAGAGCCTGGGAAGTAGCTATGCTCCAGAGAAAGTTAGAAACCAAGCTGGTTCAGCAGTGCTGATCTGGAGTCCAGAGATACATTCATTCATTCAACAAATTTGCTATGGGGCCATAATCAGCCAGGATTTAGCCAAGTACCAAGAATATATCAGAGAAAAAAAAAACAGACCAAAATCTTGCTCCCATGGACCTTATATTTTAACAAGATGTACTAGCCAGGAGAGTGTGCAGAGCATCAGTGGCTTAACTAAACAATGCTTCATTTATTTCTCTTTCACACAAAGTCCACTGCGATTCTCTAGGGCAACTGTCCTTCAGGCACTGACTCAGGGGCCCAGAAGGCTTCACAATCTCAGTCTGAGGTCCCTTGGTTGCTATGGCAGCAGAAGAGGAGAGGTGAGAACTTGCCCTGGGCTGGACAGCACTGCGGGAAATCCCCACCCCTCTTTGCCTCAGGGACTCTCGTCACATGGCCTCACCTAATGACACAGAGGCAGGAAACCTGGGGGAGCAAATGGACTATCTGGCGAGCAATACTGTTTCTGCTCCTTGTAGGGAGACAGTCTATAAGCATAATAAACAAGTTATATACTATACAAGTAGGTAGCATGTGTGATGTGAGAAAGGAGAGCAGGGTAAGGTGGACAGGCAATGATGGGGTCGGGGGCAGCATTTTTAACCAAGGTATTCACAGTAGGTTTCACCAAGAAGGTGGCAACTAAGCAAAGCCTTAAAGGAGGTGAAGGAGCCATTTGACCACCTGAGAACCATGGTCTCAGCAGAGGTAACAGTCTGTACAATGACTGTGAGGTGGGAAAAGTGTCTTCAGGAGGAGAGACTAGTACTAGGAAGTGAAGTCTGAGAAGTAGTGGGGGGAGAAGGGAGAGAGGAGCAGCCTACACATTGTGTAGGGCCTTAGGTCAAAACTTTGAGGGGAAAGAAAGCCACTGGAGGACTGGAGCAAAGAGTATGAAGCTTGAATGGAATCCCTCTGGTTGCTCCATGGAGGATAGACTGTAGGGCAGCGAAGCTTCAGGAAAACCAGAAGGCAGGTTCAGGGAACCAAGCAGGAGACGATGGAGTCTGGGACCAAACGCATAGGTAGCACTGGTGAGAAGCAGTTCAATTCTGGACATTTTGGAAAGTCTATGTTGTGGGGTGGAGTTTCTGGAACTTATGCTTCATGGGCTCTGGTTGTGATGGTCATGACAGCCCAGAGACCCTGAGATGAAAGTGAGTCCTGGGGTGGGGATGAGTGGGGGGACCAGTAGCTAGGAGAGCGAAGGTGGAGGGAGGGGACAGGTAGAGAGTCCAGCACCAGGGCTGAGGGGCTGCAAACTAACTAGAGTCTTAGCCATGCCCTCCTCTGCCCAGAGAGCCTGCGGAGACATTTGCCTTCAGGGCAGTGGAACCTGTGGCCGGACATCATGTCCATTTCCCACTAGATCCCAGCTCTGCAGTCTGGCCACTTGTCACGTACCACAGATATATATCAAAGAGCAAGGGGAAGAGCTTGAGGCCTGCAGAGTCAGTTCAGTTCAGTCGCTCAGTCGTGTCCGACTCTTTGCGACCCCATAAATTGCAGCACACCAGGTCTCCCTGTCCATCACCAACTCCCAGAGTTCATTCAGACTCATGTCCATCGAGTCGGTGATGCCATCCAGCCATCTCATCCTCTGTCGTCCCCTTCTCCTCTTGCCCCCAATCCCTCCCAGCATCAGAGTTTTTTCCAATGAGTCAACTCTTCGCATGAGGTGGCCAAAGTACTGGAGTTTCAGCTTTAGCATCATTCCTTCCAAAGAAATCCCAGGGCTGATCTCCTTCAGAATGGACTGGTTGGATCTCCTTGCAGTCCAAGGGACTCTCAAGAGTCTTCTCCAACACCACAGTTCAAAAGCATCAATTCTTCGGTGCTCAGCTTTCTTCACAGTCCAACTCTCACATCCATACATGACCACAGGAAAAACCATAGCCTTGACTAGACGGACCTTTGTTGGCAAAGTAATGTCTCTGCTTTTGAATATGCTATCTAGGTTGGTCATAACTTTTCTTCCAAGGAGTAAGCGTCTTTTAATTTCATGGCTGCAGTCACCATCTGCAGTGATTTTGGAGCCCCCCAAAATAAAGTCTGACACTGTTTCCACTGTTTACACATCTATTTCCCATGTAGTGATGGGACCAGATGCCATGATCTTCGTTTTCTGAATGTTGAGCTTTAAGCCAACTTTTTCACTCTCCTTTTTTCACCTTCATCAAGACGTTTTTAGTTCCTTTTCACTTTCTGCCATAAGGGTGGTATCACTGCATATCTGAGGTTATTGATATTCCTCCCAGCAATCTTGATTCCAGCTTGTGATTCATCCAGTCCAGCATTTCCCATGATGTACTCTGCATATAAGTTAAATAAACAGGGTGACAATATACAGCCTTGACATACTCCTTTTCCTATTTGTCCAGTTCTAACTGTTGCTTCCTGACCTGCATACAAATTTCTCAAGAGGCAGGTCAGGTGGTCTGGTATTCCTATCTCTTTCAGAATTTTCCACAGTTTATTGTGATCCACACAGTCAAAGGCTTTGGCATAGTCAATAAATAGATGTTTTTCTGGAACTCTCTTGCTTTTTCCATGATCCAGTGGATGTTGGCAATATGATCTCTGGTTCCTCTGCCTTTTCTAAAACCAGCTTGAACATCAGGAAGTTCATGGTTCACATATTGCTGAAGCCTGGCTTGGAGAATTTTGAGCATGACTTTACTAGCATGTGAGATGAGTGCAATTGTGTGGTAGTTTGAGCATTCTTTGGCGTTGCCTTTCTTTGGGATTGGAATGAAAACTGACCTTTTCCAGTCCTGTGGCCACTGCTGAGTTTTCCAAATTTGATGGCATATTGAGTGCAGCACTTTCACAACATCATCTTTCAGGATTTTAAGTATCTTAACTGGAATTCCATCACCTCCACGAGCTTTGTTTGTAGTGATGCTTTCCAAGGCCCACCTGACTTCACACTCCAGGATGTCTGGCTCTAGGTCAGTGATCACACCATCGTGATTATCTGGGTCGTGAAGATCTTTTTTGTACAGTTCTTCTGTGTATTCTTGCCACCTCTTCCTAATATCTTCTGCTTCTGTTAGGTCCATACTATTTCTGTCCTTTATTGAGCCCATCTTTGCATGAAATGTCCCCTTGGTATCTCTAATTTTCTTGAAGAGATCCCTAGTCTTTCCCATTCTGTTGTTTTCCTCTATTTCTTAGCACTGATCACTCAAGAAGGCTTTCTTATCTCTTCTTGCTATTCTTTGGAACTCTGCATTCAGATGCCTGTATCTTCCCTTTTCTCCTTTTCGCTTCTCCTCTTTTCACAGCTATTTGTAAGGCCTCCCCAGACAGCCATTTTGCTTTTTTGCATTTCTTTTCCATGGGGATGGTCTTGATCCCTGTCTCCTGTACAATGTCACGAACCTCAGTCCATAGTTCATCAGGCACTCTATCTATCAGGTCTAGGCCCTTAAATCTATTTCTCACTTCCACTGTATAATCATAAGGGATTTGATTTAGGTCATACCTGAATGGTCTAGTGGTTTTCCCTACTTTCTTCAATTTCAGTCTGAATTTGGCAATAAGGAGTTCATGATCTGAGCCACAGTCAGCTCCTGGTCTTGTTTTTGCTGACTGTATAGAGCTTTTCCATCTTTGGCTGCAAAGAATATAATCAATCTGATTTTGGTGTTGACCATCTGGCAATGTCCATGTGTAGAGTCTTCTCTTGTGTTGTTGGAAGAGGGTGTTTGCTATGACCAGTGCATTCTCTTGGCAAAACTCTATTGGCCTTTGCCCTGCTTCATTCTGTATTTCAAGGCCAAATTTGCCTGTTACTCCAGGTGTTTCTTGACTTCCTATTTTTGCATTCCAGTCTCCTATAATGAAAAGGACATCTTTTTTAGCTGTTAGTTCTAAAAGGTCTTGTAGGTCTTCATAGAATCATTCAACTTCAGCTTCTTCAGCATTACTGGTTGGAGCATAGACTTGGATTACTGTAACATTGAATGGTTTGCCTTGGAAACGAACAGAGATCATTCTGTCATTTTTGAGATTGCATCAAGTACTGCGTTTCAGAGTCTATTGTTGACCATGATGGCTACTCCTTTTCTTCTGAGGGATTCCTGCCCGCAGTAGTAGATATAATGGTCATCTGAGTTAAATTCACCCATTCCAGTCTATTTGAGTTCGCTGATTCCTAGAATGTCGATGTTCACTCTTGCCATCTCTTGTTTGACCACTAAGAAGGCCTTAAGAGCAGGATCAGAGTCAGCAAAGGAACTCTCGCTGGTGTCCTGCCTCCAGGCTTAGCGTGGCTGCTTCCTATCTCCTGCTCTTCCGTCTTTGATCCATTTTTACTGAGATCAAGAGAATCGGGGCAGGGGCAGGGGGATGCTCGGTCTTTCTGACCTCGCCTCTCACCCCACCCCACTCTTCATCTGGTACAGGCTTTGGGAGTTTCCACACCAGCAGAACCATTCAGGTCTAGCACTATGAGGTGGATAGAATGATTCAGCAAGCCAAGCAAAATAGCCGCAGCCTGTGTAGTGGTTGGAGGTGAAAAGTACAGACTATGACATTAGATAGTTTTGTCACCAGTTAGTTATGGTACCTGGGAATGTTACTTAAGCTTCAGTTTCCCTATCTGAAAAATGGGGATAAAACCTATGTCATTAAAGTGTTATAGTACATTATTGTATGTAAAGTATCTGGCTCAGAATAGAAGGATGTGACAGATCCAGCACGTTGGTTCACTCAAAATCTTTTCTCAAACATTTGCCTTCCTCTACTAGAGAGAATAGAGAAGGGAATAAGGCTCAAACTCCCGGCTCTTCTGTAATTAGGTGGCCATAAAACCCAGTTATGCCCAATGGGCTATCGGTAGAAGTCCTTGACTTTTCCAGATAAGAAGGCAGGACTTCCTAACAGCAAGTCCTTACTATTCTCTCCCTCCCCCACCTTTTTGCCTGGAACTCAACTATGAGGGTAACAGTAGGGCAGCAGGTAACAAGACAACGATCATAAACAAAGGATAATGGGGTGGCAAGATAGAAAGCACTGGGTACTTGATGACATCATTGAACTTCTGTTTTAGTCCAGGGCTACCTGCCCAGAAATTTATTTGTGTGAGACAAATACCTCCTTACTGGTATTTGTCAGTGTTTGGTGGGGTTTCTGCTATGTGAAAAAAACACAATTAGTATCAATAATCAATTAATCTGGGCTGGAGGAAGCACAAGCTTGAATCAAGATTGCCAGGAGAAATATCAATAACCTCAGATATGCAGATGACACCACCCTTATGGCAGAAAGTGAAGAAGAACTAAAGAAATGACCAGTCATCACTTTCTTGATGAAAGTGAAAGAGGAGAGTAAAAAAGTTGACTTAAAGCTCAACATTCAGAAAACTAAGATCATGGCATCTGGTCCCATCAGTTCATGGCAAATAGATGGGGAAACAGTGGAAACTGTGGCTGACTATTTTTCTGGGCTCCAAAATCATTGCAGATGGTGACTGCAGCCATGAAATGAAAAGACACTTGCTCCTTGGAAGGCAAGTTATGACCAACCTAGACAGCATATTAAAAAGCAGAGACATTACTTTGCCAACAAAGGATGTGAGAATTGAACTATAAAGAAAACTGAGCACTGAAGAATTGATGCTTTTGAACTGTGGTGTTGGAGAAGACTCTTGAGAGTTCCTTGGACTGCAGGGAAATCCAACCAGTCCATCCTAAAGGAGATCAGTCCTGGGTGTTCATTGGTAGGACTGATGCTGAAGCTGAAACTCCAGTACTTTGGCCACCTCATGCGAAGAGCATCAGAAAAGAGCATCATTAGAAAAACCCTGATGCTGGGAAAGATTGAGGACAGGAGGAGAAGGGCACAACAGAAGATGAGCTGGTTGGATGGCATCACTGACTCAATGGACATGAGTTTGGGTAAACTCTGGGAGTTGGTGATGGACAGGGAGGCCTGATGTGCTGCAGTTCGTGGGGTCGCAAAGAGTCGGACACAAATGAGCAACTGAACTGAACTCACTGAATCAATTTATCAGCATCTCTGTTCTCCTGCATCTATAACAACTTACAGCTCACAGATTTAGATTTTATTATCTAATTGGGGAGACAATTAAGATTAATTAACCAAAACTCTAGGGTATCATTTCCCAGGTATTATTCCAAGAAACTTTGGTTCTTCCAGGTATTAGTAGGTATTCTGAGAAAAGAATATGTTCTATTGTCAAGTGAACAAATGGTGGTACCTGGCAGAGACCTTTTAACAGTGATTTCAAGTCAGTGTACTATCTGAGGGCTTTCCAAAAAATAACGTGTTAAAATTTTGTTTTAAAGATGCAATATCTGATCCTCATCTACCATAAGTACTCTTTTCAAAAGTTAATACGTCCAAGGACTCCTCATTATGGTTCCTCTATCCCTCCTGTCTTGTCATCATGTCTATCTTCCCACTTTACAAAAGAAAGGTGCATCTCCACCCGATTAGAAATTACCTTGATGCATTGCATTAAAGTTGTAGAAAGCTCTGTGCTGCAAAGGGATGATTTCGAATACAGCTTTTTAATTGGAATCTAATGGCTGGGTCATCCTTTTGCAAACCATGTGGTTTCCAATTCTTTGCTTTCAACAGAGTTGAAGGATACCCTAATTGAATTGTCAGCTGATAAATCACAAAAGTCATTTTTAATAATGAATGACCATGTGGTATTTGTCTTATATCTTTGAAATAGAGCAGATGTGAGTGGCAATGATTTTAGATCTATCCTCACCTATTTATTTACTTGAACACAATTTCTCAATAAATTATGAAATAAAATCTGTAAAAATATTAAATAGGAATAGAATGGATGCTGCACCCTGTTTCATTTTAGCAATAAATAACTCACCCATGGATACAAAAAACAACTGCGAATTTGAATGATTAAGTGAAGTATTTTTCTCTGAAAACAAACAATAAAAAAACAATTGAGAAAAAGAGCTACTCAGCTTATGAATGAATGTAACTTCAATAAAAATGTACTTTTATGTTTAATAATTATGCATCATAATGAATTTGTACTATATGCCTGTTGTTTGTCTGATTGTGTGCTAATGATAACTAAGTGCAGAGGAAAAATTTTTACAACACTTTGCAGCCCTCAACTTATATTTGTGTGTGTGTGTGTATATGTGTGTGTACAAAAGTATGGGGGGTGACCAGTAAAGGTCTTTAAGCATTAAAGCATCATTTTATAATAAAATTCTGTGGGAAAGTGGAAAGGAGAAAAATGGTGACCATGTATATCAACAAAACCCCGTTTATGTACTTTTAAACTAGATGGTGATGACTATCAAGTTGTCATAGTTGGTGTCAGGTAGCTGTGGTATTTAGAATTCCTTGGGAAACTTTTAAAAGAGTAACATAAAAGCAATACAATATTGTAAAGTTAAGCAAAATAAATAAATAAATAAAAAATAGAACTTTATTTTTAGATGGCAATATTTATATCAGAAATCATATCCTTTGCAACTATTTAAACTTATCATGAAACTTTCTAGTAGTTTATTTTAAAAATGGATAATAGGTATATAACTTGCAAAATTTTTGGAGGTGCATACAGGCAATGGCACCCCACTCCAGTACTCTTGCCTGGAAAATCCCATGGACGGAAGACCCTGGTGGGCCGCAGTCCATGGGGTCGCTAAGGGTCTGACACGACTGAGCGACTTCACTTTCACTTTTCACTTTCATGCATTGGCAACCCACTCCAGTGTTCTTGCTTGGAGAATCCCAGGGACGAGGGAGCCTGGTGGGCTGTTGTCTATGGGGTCGCACAGAGTCAGATACAACTGAAGCAACTTAGCAGCGGCAGCAGCATACAGGCAGAAATTTGAAGATCATTGCCTTAGATAATCCGCTTTCATGAATAGATAAAAATGCTAAGTAATTAAAAATGATATTGTGGAAATAGTGCTTCTACAACCATTTCTTCTTAAAAAGGCTAATTATAATCACTGCTACTGCTAAGTCGCGTCAGTTGTGTCCAACTAATCTATAAATAAGATATCATCTAAATTGTGAGGACAAGAAGATAGTATAGTCTACAATCAAGTAGCTTAAAAGGAAAATATATTTGGAGAATAAAATACCAAAGAAAGGGATAGAATTCATAACAAAAAGAAAAATAAGTTGTCAGTTTAGAGTTGAGTAGGAAAAATAAGCAGTGCCAAGGATAAGAGCTAACTGCCCTGTCCCAGCTGTCTTTTGTAGAATGTATTGTCTACTTTTATGGAATACATATGTTGGGATCAAGTAGATCTAGAGAAAGATGGAAAAGTCAAAGAATAGCAATCAAGAATAATGAAGATCGGATTTTATTGGAAGGCCTGGATTCACTTTAAAGTAGTTCATTGATTAAAAGATTTACGTTTCTGTCTAAACGTAACAGGAAGTCAAATGGTAACCCAAGGGATGTTTTAGAGTCAAACTTCTCAGAAGAAAGATATTACTTAGAATGTATTAAGGATGCACTAAAAATTTTTTAAGGAAGACTAGTTTTGGTAAAGAATATTTGGTGATCCAAAGTCCTGCTTACACTTTTTCCACTATATAAAAGGGAAAATGATATGAAAATAAAGCTTTGGTTTAGCACAACTATTGTAAAATCAAATTGTAGCTTAAATCAATTCTAATAACTAAAGCCAACTTTTGGCTAATAATCAGGAGAGATGTTATTAATATTAGGAAAGCCAAAAGGTTTGTTCGAGTTTCCCCATGTTACAGAACCTGAACAAACTTTTTGGCCAACCTGATATATTATTCATAATAGTTTAATTTATTGGTTATTAACTAATACTCATAACTGAATAAGTTATTTAGTTTTGCAACTAATTTTCAAGCTTCATTTTAGCCAAAAGTCCTAAGATTCCCTCTGGTAGAGGTGTCAAAATGATCTAAAGACAGGGGAGGTGTGGGAAAGATCTGACTGATTCACAGTTGAGACTCCAGGCATTTGAAAATAAGAAGCCAAGAGAACAGAGCAGGAAAGTAAACTTTCCAGTCCACCCAAGAGAAGAGAAGACCTGCCTTTAATCCACGCACCTATGGACACCTTATCTTTGACAAAGGAGGCAAGAATATACAATGGAGAAAAGACAATCTCTTTAACAAGTCATTCTGGGAAAACTGGTCAACCACTTGTAAAAGAATGAAACTAGAACACTTTCTAACACCATCAGATCAGATCAGTCGCTCAGTCGTGTCCAACTCTCTGCGACCCCATGAACCGCAGCACGCCAGGCCTCCCTATCCATCACCAGCTCTCAGAGGTCACCCAGACTCACATTCATCGAGTCAGTGATGCCATCCAGCCATCTCATCCTCTGTCGTCCCCTTCTCCTCCTGCCCTCAATCCCTCCCAGCATCAGAGTCTTCTCCAATGAGTCAACTCTTCGCATGAGGTGGCCAAAATACTGGAGTTTCAGCTTGAGCATCATTCCTTCCAAAGAAATCCCAGGGCTGATCTCCTTCAGAATGGACCGGTTGGATCTCCTTGCAGTCCAAGGGACTCTCAAGAGTCTTCTCCAACACCACAGTTCAAAAGCATCAATTCTTCGGCGCTCAGCCTTCTTCACAGTCCAGCTCTCACATCCATACATGACCACAGGAAAGACCATAGCCTTGACTAGGCGAACCTTTGTTGGCAAAGTGATGTCTCTGCTTTTGAATATGCTATCTAGGTTGATCATAACTTTCCTTCCAAGGAGCAAGCGTCTTTTAATTTCATGGCTGCAGTCACCATCTGCAGTGATTTTGGAGCCCAGAAAAAGAAAGTCTGACACTGTTTCCACTGTTTCTCCATCTATTTCCCATGTAGTGATGGGACCAGATGCCATGATCTTCGTTTTCTGAATGTTGAGCTTTAAGCCAACCTTTTCACTCTCCACTTTCACTTTCATCAAGAGGCTTTTTAGTTCCTCTTCACTTTCTGCCATAAGGGTGGTATCATCTGCATATCTGAGGTTATTGATATTTCTCCCAGCAATCTTGATTCCAGCTTGTGTTTCCTCCAGTCCAGCATTTCTCATGATGTACTCTGCATATAAGTTAAATAAACATGGTGACAATATACAGCCTTGACGTACTCCTTTTCCTATTTGGAACCAGTCTGTTGTTCCATGACCAGTTCTAACTGTTGCTTCCTGACCTGCATACAGATTTCTCAAGAGGCAGATCAGGTGGTCTGGTATTCCCATCTCTCTCAGAATTTTCCACAGTTTATTGTGATCTACACAGTCAAAAGCTTTGGCATAGTCAATAAAGCAGAAATAGATACACAAAGATAAACTCAAAATGGATTAAAGATCTAAACATAAGACGAGAAACTATAAAACTCCTAGAGGAGAACATAGGCAAAACACTCTCCGACACAAATCACATCAGGATTCTCTATGACCCATCTCCCAGAATATTGAAAATAAAAGCAAAAATAAACAAATGGGACCTAATTAAAATTAAAAAGCTTCTGCACAACAAAGGAAACTATAAGCAAGGTGAAAAGATAGCCTTCAGAATGGGAGAAAATAATAGCAAATGAAGCAACTGACAAACAACTAATCTCAAAAATATACAAGCAACTCCTTGCAGCTCAATTCCAGAAAAATAAATGACCTGATCAAAAAATGGGCCAAAGAACTAAACAGACATTTCTCCAAAGAAGACATACAGATGGCTAACAAACACATGAAAAGATGCTCAACATCACTCATTATCAGAGAAATGCAAATCAAAACCACTATGAGGTACCATTTCATGCCAGTCAGAATGGCTGCAATCCAAAAGTCTACAAGCAATAAATGCTGGAGAGGGTTGGAGAAAAGGGAACCCTCTCACACTGTTGGTGGGAATGCAAACTAGTACAGCCACTATGGAGAACAGTATGGAGATTCCTCAAAAAACTGGGAATAGAACTGCCTTATGATCCAGCAATCCCACTGCTGGGCATACACACTGAGAAAACCAGAATTGAGACATGTGTACCCCAGTGTTCATCGCAGCACTGTTTATAATAGCCAGGACATGGAAGCAACCTAGATGTCCATCAGCAGATGAATGGATAAGAAAGCTGTGGTACATATACACAATGGAGTATTACTCAGCCATTAGAAAGAGTACATTTGAATCGCTTCTAATGAGGTGGATGAAACTGGAGCCTATTATACAGAGTGAAGTAAGCCAGAAAGAAGAATACCAATACAGTATACTAACACATATATATGGAATTTAGAAAGATGGTAATGATAACCCTGTATGTGCGACAGCAAAAGAGACATAGATGTATAGAATAGTCTTTTGGACTCTGTGGGAGAGGGAGAGGGTGGGATGATTTGGGAGAATGGCATTAAAACATGAATAATATCATATAAGAAACAAATTTCCAGTCCAGGTTCGATGCAGGATACAGGATGCTTGGGGCTGGTGCACTGGGATGACCCAGAGGGATGGTTCGGGGAGGGAGGGGGAGGGGGTTCAGGATGGGGAACACGTGTACACCCGTGGTGAATTCATGTTGATGTATGGCAAAACCAATACAATATTGTAAAGTAATTAGCCTCCAATTAAAATAAATAAATTTATATTAAAAATAATTTAAAAATTAAAACATGTTAAAAAAAAAGAAATCAAAGCAACAAAACAATTCTCTCATTCCAGTCCTCTCCAACATCATGTATTGAGTGTTAATCATAGTTATTGTGGTATGAAGAGTGACTCTTCTTCAACTAATCTGCTCCTCCTTCCGAGTTACCTTGCCCACTGTGAGTCCGCAGCCTCACACCTGCACGTGGCAGCACTGACTCACATCCATCACTTGTACTAGAAACCTGGGACTCATGTTTGGTTTCCTCTAACATCTCCCTGATCCCCTTCTCTCCATGTCTGTCTCCTAGCAAAGAATTCAAACATATATGGAATAAATGACCCAATCTGATATGATCTGTGATTGATCTCTCTCTTCAAGGAGTGCTCTGTGAAACATGAGGAGATGCATACAAAAACTCCTTGTCCTTTAGCTCTTCATGTGCCAGCTCCTCCAGGAAGCCTTCCAGATTCCCTTCCACCAATCAGACTCAGGTATGTGACCCTCTCTAATCTCCCAAAGCATCTTGTGCTTACATTTGCCAAAGAACTTAGAGTTCTCTGTCTTGCAACAATTAATTTACTCATCTGAGTCCCCCACTAGTTAGGAACTTTTATACCTGGATCCTCAGTGCTTAGAAGAGTATCTGATACAAAATACAAAAACAATGAATTTTGTTGAATGAATGAATTAATGATACAAGGACTAAATACAATAAGAGGTACCTGCAAAGCAAATCCTATGGGAAGACATATGAAAGAGCAGCTAATTCTGCTTTAGGGTGAGTCTTAAAATATGAGTTAGCATTTCCTTAATGAATAAGGCAAGGAAAGGTATTATAAGCAGAGGGAATAGCATGAACAAAAGCATGTGGGCAAGAAAGCACATGAAGTATTTAATATAACAGAAGCCTGGCAAAGCTCAAAACAGCTTTAAGTGGCAGGAAATTTGGGCCGATGTGGCTAGAAATGTTGTTTTAAACAAGTCATAAAAGATCTGTAAGGGCTATCAAAATTTGAAAGTTATAAAGTCATTGAAGTTTTTAAGCAGAGTAATAGCATGATCAGATCTATAAAAGGAAAAAAATATTGTTTCCTTTTTAGTAACTAAAAGCCATAGATCTAACTTCCTCCATCTTTATGTTTTTATGTTTCTTGATACTTCATGAAAATAAAAAAACCAAAAGCCAGCTGAAGCAATTCTACTTTCCTTGAATGGTCTGAACTAGGCACATTTTTTTTTTTCTTTTCCTTGTTTTCTGGCCAGTCGCTCCCTGAACCGAGTGCATCATACAGCTGGGAAAACACGAGTTTGTTTGGCTTCGGAGCTATGTGGGTGAGCGCGAGTCTGGGCAGTGTGTCAGCTCCTTCCTGAAAGTCTGGGTCAAGGAAGTCCACGACACAGCCTTGTTTACTTGATTTTGCTTTCAGTGTTGAGAACACTGGTTCTGATGACTCCAAAGGTGTATGTGGTTGCTGTTGGCTCACAAGCCTGCAATTTCTTTGAAAAGATGATCTGATTGGGACAACTGTGACCTTATTTTAATACCTCAGTTCCTTTTGAAACACCCGGTTGGAAATTGATACTTTATTTTTCTAGTGGCTTTTGTTCCTGGCTAACCATCATATAGTTTGATGGGTCATTCGGAGTAATTCTTCTGGACTGAGTTGCTGGGCTGGCAGATTTGGAGGGGGTTGCGGGGGGGCGGGGGGAAGCACTTGAAGGACCAATCTGGAGCCAGTCCACTAGCCCACATACAAGAAGTTACAGTTAATTGACAAATGTTCACTGAGTGCCTGCTTTGTCCCAAGTACCATACCAGCACTGGGATTTCAGGCTGTACAAGACAGTTTCTACCAGAGTCCAGTAACTCGACTAAAAACTCGACAAAGGAAAAGCCAACTCTTACTTCTCTTATATGATCTCTCAAAGTGCTTAGTGCAGTTAACTCAAGGCAGAGCCTCAGTAGACACCAAGGTCTTCAATAAACAGGTGCATTTCAATTTTGCCCAACAAATATTTATCAAGAAACTACTATGGGCCAGGCTTCCCTAGTAGCTCAGACAGTAAAGAATCTGCCTACAATGCAGGAGATCTGGGTTCAGTGCCTGGGTTGGGAAGATCCCCTGGAGAAGGGAAAGGCAACCCACTCCAGTATTCTTCCCTGGAGAGTCTCATGGAGAGAGGAGCCTGGCAGGCTACAGTCCACGGGATTGCAAAGAGCTGGACATGACTGAGTAACTAACGCTCTTCCAAAGACTACTGTCCAATATCAAGTTAGGCAGTAGAGACAAAAGATGAGAAAGATTGAGCCTTTACCTCCAAATTGGTCACAATCTGGGGGGAAAACAAACATTAAAACAATTATTCAGCCTATTGGAATCTGAGCCTCCAAGGAACCCCAAGGCCCCTAAAGAACCTCTCGCCACCTCATTCCTCCTCTGGAATCCCTGGCGTGCAGGGGTGCTCAGTTGCTCAGTCTCTTTGCAACCCCATGGACTGTGGCCCACCAGGCTCCTCTGTCCATGGGATTCTCCAGGCAAGAGTATTGGAGTGGGTTGCCATTTCCTCCTCCCAGGAATCTTCCCTGACCCAGGGATCACACCCAAGTCTCCTGCGACTCCTGCACTGCAGGCAGATTCTTTACCAGTGAGCCACATGGGAAGTCTTGGTACCCCAGACCCCCCTACAAAAATGGTGGTGGCTGGCATACAAGAGAGACTCCAGGATGCTGTCCAGTGCTGTGTCCATTCTGATGCTTTTGCCTTTTCAGTGGGTAATTTTACTGTCATTCCCACAGGTATTCCCATAGGGGTATAAGCCACTCTTATATGGAGCTAAGTGGAGGGAATAAATTGATGACATGATGAGAAGAGAGCCTGATTAGATCTGGAAGGGGATTATATAACCTCTAGCAAAATCTAACAGAGCAGGTGATGTTTTGTTCAAAGGAGTCCACTAAAAACTCAAACTCCTACTCCCCGAAGCATGAGTTGTGCAACCCAGATATAAGGGCACCTGACCATTTTATTTCATGCTGGAAGTGATGGACTCCAGACACAGAAAGAAAGATGTTTTGAAATGGTATTATAAAACAGTTTAATTTTAAAAGTTAATTTATTTACCTTTTTATTAATTATTATTGGATTGTAATTGTTTAAAAGTTAATTTAAATAGTCTTATTTCTTCTGATTTTGCATCAACCACTATCTACAAGCTCGGTTTTGTAGCCATCTTGGTTCAAGTAATTTTGTTACCTGCTTAATCATTAGACTCACTCATGAGCCATAGTGATCCAAAGAGTCTTCCACGAACTTTATCTTTAGCGCTAATCCTCCAGGCAGGGGAGAGAGGTATGCTTTTGTTCCCTTTTCATCCCTTGCAAGGCTGGTGCTTAGAACCTTCAACATACTGAAAATCAAAGAGATGGAGTGTAAGAGGGAAAAAAGAAGGAAATAAAAAAGGAATGAGAGAGGAAGGGAAGGGAAGAACAAAAGAGAAAGGGAGAGAAAAGAAAGAAAACCATCTACTCAGACCTCTCATCAGATTTTCAAAATATAAATTCATAAAATCCTAAAGCTGAAAGGGCCAATTTCCTACTTGCAAAAGCATCGGATGTCACCTGAGCTGGTTTCTCAGTAAGAACCACTATTATTCCACAGAAACATGTCAACAGTTCTCTGCTCAATTTTATGAGCAAAAACAATGAAGCAAATTACACTTGTCTGTGTTCTATAGATAATTGAATTTGGCTTCTTAAAATTCAGATATTGGACTGTTGAGAAGAGCATGCTAGTTCCTTTATTAATGCTTTTGTTTTTACTTCCTTTCACTCAAAGCGGGATTTCATAATTGGATTATTCAAAAGTAAATTGCTGGCACAAGACTAGACTCATCTCTCATCACTTCTCCAGCCTCATCTTTCTCCACCTCTTGCTGTGCCCACGAACTATAGTTCTTGATTCCCAGGCAGACAGCACTCTATTTCACCTCCAGGCATTACCCACTCACCACGGAATGACCTCTCCCCCAGTTTTCCTTGCAAGCAGGGACTTCTCCAGGAGGACTTTACTCCTCTGGAGAAGGAGCCCTTCCTGTGCACTCCTCTCTCACACTCAGCACATCTCCACCATTCTACTTACCACCTTGCACTGTATGGACCACATCTGTACACATACCTGTCTCCCCCCTCCTCAAATACAGTGACTAGGCATCACTTATTTTTCACTTTTTAATGGCCTAGCATACTACTTGAAAAATAGTAGGTACTGGGATCAGTTCTTTATTGTTGCCTAACAAATTGCCTTAAATCTAAGCAGCTTAAAGCGACAAAATTATTGATCTCAGTTTCTGTGGGTTAGGAATTCAGATGCAGGTGCAGCTTAGTTGGGTGATTGTGGCCCAGGGTCTCTCCTGAACCTGCAGTCAAGGTATCGGTCAGGCTGTGGTTCTCACAAGGGTTACAGCAGGAGGCTCTGATTCCAAGCTCGCTCATGAAGCTGTTGGCAGGCCTCAGAAAGTGGACTTCTAAGCTCAATCACATGGCTGTTCAGCAGGCTTGATATTATTCCCTTGCCACATGAGTCTCTCCACAGTTACTCAAGCATGGCAACTGGACTCCCCCAGAGTAACGGCTCAAGAGAGACAGAGAAAGAGCCTGAATTAAAACCTGTGAGCAAGATGGGATTCACTGTTTCTCTGTAACCTAAACCCAGAAAAAACCTTCCATCACTTTTGCTGTGTTCTATTTGTTAGAGCTGTGTCACTAGGTCCAGCCCACACTGAGGGGGAAGGGACTGAAGACAGATGTGAATACCAGCAGGTATGGGGCAATCTTAGAGGTGGCCAGCCATAGTGCTTAGTTAGCACGTTGAACACATTGATGAATCTCTCTGGTCAGAATGAGTCTTTCCTTCTCTGAAGATTCATAGCATTTCATCTACTTATTAAGGAACACAGGACACTGTGTGTGACTTTTTAGCTGAGTATATGCCCGTACACATCAGTGGGTTGTAAACAACACCATAAAAACAGTGCCAAATATATGGCTGACATGCAGTAAATAATTACTGTTTGGGTGAGTAAGAGCAAGAAAGGTTGACAGAGGCTAGTATATGTTTATCAATATTTGTTCTTCAGTAAAGGAATCGTTATACATTTAACTAGGCACATAGATGCTCCACTGAAGACTACATTTCTCAATTGCAACTAGAGGTTGGCCATTTTATCAATATGTGGCTAGTGGGATGTGAGTGGGAAACTGGGCAAGCACTTTCTTTCTTCCCCATCTGATTGGGAGACAGAGGTTTGGGTGGGTTCCTAAGAAGGAAGATAAGCAATGAGAGCCGCAGCCAATCTCCCTATGAACTAGCAACTGAAACAGAACTCAACTTTTACCTTATAAAAGCTATGTGTCATATATACCTATTATACAGCCATAAAAAAGAAGGAAATAATGCCATTTTCAGCAACATGAATGGACCTAGGGATTATCATATTAACTAAAGTAAATCAGAGAAAGATAAATATCATATGATATTTATATATGGAATCTTAAAAAATGATGCAAATGAAATTATTTACAAAACAGAAACAGGAAACAAACTTATGTGTACTAAAAGGGAAAGGTTGGGTGGAAGGATGAATTAGGATGCTGGGATTAACATACACAAACTACTAAATCTAAAGTAGATAATCAACAAGGACCTACTGTATAGCACAGAGAATGCTACTCAATACTCCGTAGTAACCTATATGGGAAAAAAATCTGAAAAAAATAGACATATGCATATGTATAACTACATCACTTTGCTGTACATTTGAAACCAAAACAATATTATAAATAAACTATAGCTATGTGCCTTAGGGTCTTGCTGTTTTATCAGTACTGACTATTACCTATCTGGTACAGAATTGTTTAACAAAATAAAAAAAGAAGTCTCCCATGACCCCCTCCCCTACCTGAGTTCACCCCATGCTTTAAGCATGCTCTGGGAACTCCACAAACATTTGTTATATCAAATTGTGCCTGAAGACCCACTGGGCTATGCTGATGAATGGCAACCCACTTCAATATTCTTGCCTGGAGAATGCCTATGGACAGAGGACCCTGGCAAGCTACAGTCCATGGGGTCGCAAGAGTCAGACACAACTTAGCGACTAAACCACCACCACCATTGAAGTCACCACTGTTCCCTGCAGTCAGGCAAGCACAGGGTTATAGGGTCAACTCTTGTAAAGTTTAGAGCTATGCGTCTTCTCAGAGAAGCAGCTACAGCAGCGTGGAGTGGCCTGAACTTTCAAAGGTCTGAGGCAGAAAGCCAGCAGGGAGAGGCTGACGTCAAAATGGATTCTTCTCAAGGAAAACCTGTCCAGATTGAGGTTTCCTCACAGGATGTTGATTTGTTTTCCCAAAAAGGAGAAGAGTTCTCAGCACAGCCCCTGCAAAAGGCCAGGCCATAGCTCCTCCACACCCCTTCGGCCATCGGGGACAGGTGTCCCAATGGGTAGCAGTGGTCACCACCAGCCTTGCTCCCCACTCCTCTGCTCTTGGAGAGCTAGCCTGTTCTCTATCCCAGAGGAGCTGGGCCTCTGCCTTAATCTAGAGCTGGAAAGGATCCACGGCTTCAGACTGAATGTTTTCGTTCTGTTTGTGTTCTTTTACAGTATACGGACAGAAGGCTCCAACCAACACCATCTGCAGATGCCAAAATAAAATGCTCACCTAGCCAAATCAACTCTGCTGAGGCTGGCTCAAGGAGATGACAAAACCTTGTTAAAATACAGGAAGGGGAGAGGAAGGAAGTGGGATGAACTTTTCTTGCCCAGCTTGAAAATCTGCTAATAAGACAGATATGTGCCAAGCACAGAGTAATTTGCAGAGATTTCTTTTTTATAGGAAGGCAGATTTGAGAAACCAGAAGAGGAGGAAGGAGCGAGGAACTCCAGGTGGAAGTCTGCAGATTCATTTGTCTTGGAATGTGGGGAAGTGTTAAAACACCTACTATTCCTGGACCTTCAAGAGGCATTCAGGATCCTTCAGGCATTCAAAGGTGACAGCCATGTCCATGCCGACAGTGATTCTGAGTGGGAAAATGTTTCTATGCTGTTGTTCTTACAGGAAGGAGACAGTCAATCTGACCAAAAGGGTGGGTTTGGGGTTTTTTTGGTGGTGGTGGTAGATTTTTAAAAAAAATTTATTGAAGTATAATTGCTTTACAATGTTGTGTTAGTTTCTGCTGTACAGCAAAGTGAATCAGCTTTTTTGAATTTCCTTCCCTTTTAGGTCACCACAGAGCATTGAGTAGAGTACCCTGTGATATTAACATAAAGTCCTCATTAAGCCTTTTCTAGGCAAAAGGCAAAAGGAGAGAGGGCAGCAGAGGATGAGATGGTTAGATAGCATCACCAACCCAATGGACATGAGTTTAAGCAAACTCCAGGAGACAGTGGAGGACAGAGGAGCCTGGCATGCTGCAGTCCATGGGGTCACAAGTTGGACATGACTTAGTAACTGAACAACAACAACAATATGTGTCAATCCCAGTCTCCAAATTCATCCCCCCGCACATCCCGTTCCCCCCTTGGTATCCATGCATTTGTTTTCTATGTCTGTGTCTCTATTTCTGCTTTGCAAATAGATTCATCTGTGCCAGTTTTCTAGATTCAACATACATGCACTAATATATGATATTTGTTTTTCTTTTTCTGACTTCGCTTCACTCTATATGACAGTTTCTAGGCCTATCCGTATCTCAGAAGGAGTGGTTTTATGGAAGCAGATTGAAAGAACTCACCCTGGAAGGATGATAAAGGTTTTCCAGGTGGTCACTGGCATGCAGTGGAGAGCATGTCAGACAAGGAAAGGCAAGAAATACACTCCAGAGGTCTGAGAGTGCAAGGTATGTTTCTGGAATTCCCAGTAACCTACAAAAGTACAAACACAGGGCACTTCAATTACGTTTTTGATACTAAAGACTAGAGATGATTTCAATTAAAAATATGAAGACTTCAATTAAAAATAGATGACTAATAAGAACCTATTGTATAGCACAGGGAACTCTACTCAGTACTCTGTAATGACCTATATGGGAAAAGGATCTTAAACAGAGTGGATATATGTATATGTATAATGATTCATTTTGCTATACAGCAGAAACTGACACAACACTGTAAATCAACTATACTCCAATGAAAAGTTTTTTAAATGATAAAAACATGGAGAAAATAGTGCAAAGGAGGTGGGAGGTGATGAGGAAGGGTCAATAGGGAAGAAAGAAAAGAGAGAGAATCTGTTCCCCAGGGTCCAACTAGGGCAGGAGCACAGGGTACAGGTAAGTGCTGGTAAAAATTGGTGTTTTAAGTCACCAGCTCTTGAGTCCACCACAGCATCAATGTCCTAGGGCTGCTGTAACATAGTACCACATACCGGGTGGCTTAGCCATCAGAAGCTTCCTGAGGCTGGAGTCCAAAATCAAAGTGCTGGCAGGGTTGGCCCCTTTTCAGGCCTATGTGGAAGAATCCGTTCCATGCCGCTCTCCTGGCTCCTGGTGGTTGGCTGGCAACCCTTGGTGCCCTTTGCTTTGTAGATACGGCACCCTGCTCTCTGTCTTCATGGTCACGTGGCACTCTCCAGGTGTCCATGTGCTACTTCCCCCCTTTATATGTTCAGAGGCATTTGGACCAGGCCCACCCTAAGGACTCATTTTAGCTTGATTACCTCTATAGAGACCCTCTCTCCAAATCAGATCGCAGTCACAGGTACTGGGACAACATCTTTGCGGGAAGGGGCACACAACATAGCTTATCACTGCCATCTAGGCTGAACCCAATTCAGCCACGCCACTGACTGGGTGGTCTTAACAAAGACTCTAAGCCCCAGTGAAAAGTGAAACTATTAGTCGCTCAGTTATGAAGTCGCTCAGTTGTGTCCGACTCTGCGATACCATGGACTATAGTCCAGCAGGCTCTTCTGTCCATGGAGTTCTCCAGGCAAGAGAACTGGAGTGGGTAGCCATTTCCTTCTCCAGGGGATCTTCCTGACCCAGGGATTGAACCCAGGTCTCTTACATTGCAGGCAGATTCTTTACCCTCTGAGCCACCAGGGAAGCTGTAAGCTGACTAAAATGGGACAGAGGGAATCCCCCATGCAAAGATGAGCACAGAGTTAAGTGCCTGATCCGTATTGGTAGTTACTATGTGTGGGAGGATCCTGTGTGCAAGTTAAGCTCTGGTATCACTTCTACTTCAGGAATGGAAACTGAGGGACTATAAACAGGCCCCTATCTTCTCACTTCTTTCCCCCCTACTCTCATCCCCCAGTGCCTCGCCTGGGGCCTAGAATCTTAAGGGTTCGGTAAATACTTCCTGCAGTTTATGGCTCTACATTTCAATTTTGAACCACTGTATCCCCTGGGTGATGGTAACTGAAGCAGTCGATCAAGGGCTTCCCTCTCCTTTTCCATAGGAGTGTGGTTAAATTTCAGTGAATCACATTGTGCCAGGACTTGGAGCAGACACATGAGAGCTGGTTCTTGTTTCACTGATCCATCAGGCCTTTGATGAGACCTGATTGGTCCTACGGCAGCAGTCCACACAGCCTCATTTCCATCCTAATGACCCCCACCCACTGAGGTCTGGTGGGCCTCCCTACCTCCCCAAGCCTGGCCACCATGTTTCCTCCATTCCAGCCTGGAACACGGAAGTCTCTCTGAGTCTGTCTGAGGCTTCATCTCTGCAGTCACTCCCTCATGGGTTCTCCATTCCTTCCCTGGGAAGGAGGCAGAGCACTGCTCCTGGGCTCCCCAGAGCTTTCTGAGGACCTGTGGTCCCCCAGACCCCTCAACTGAGACCATCACACCTCATCCAATCATTAACTTCCCCCTCTACCTCTCCAAAGCCAGCAAGATTGGAGGAATCTTTTCTCTCTTTAGTGTACTTTCTGCACTTTCCCTAGTCTTCTCTGTTCACTTAAGAACTAGGGTTTTGAAAAGCAAAGCCAGAAAGAGGACTGTAAGCTTCCTCCCTCTGTCTCTCTGCCTACCCTCCCAGGCACGGCTGCAGACTGGTCTATTGACTCAAGGGAGAAATACCAGGAAAGGAGAAAAAATAAGTTAATATTTAAAAAATATTATCCCAGCTTGTTTCAGTGAATAAATAAATGAATACATGGCACTGCCCCAAAGCACTTGGGGTAGATCCTGAGCCAGCTACATGAAAAACCTCTCTCTTGAGGTTCCACGAACACCTCTGCTCCCAACAAGAGGGCCCAGAGCCCTGCCCCCCACCCAGAGGTTCCAATTGAGTGAGTGCTGAAGCCACGATGGTTGAGGTGCTGCTGGCCACGTGCCCCAGGTGGAATCACAGGTTTCTTTGCCCTTGGTCCCAAGTGTGGCTGGAAGTTCTAATGAGCACTTAGCCCTGCTGCCTGGTATTATTATAGTTAATATTTGACATGGCTGGCCTCCTTGCTACCTGGAACCAGTTCTTACTCAACTTATGCAGCAAAGTGAAAGCTTTGCCACTTACTACCCAGGTGACCCTGGGTGACTGACTTACCTTCTGTAAGCATTTTGCTCGTAGGTAAGATGGGGATAAGAACTCCCACCTGCCGATTGCTGTGAGGATTAAGGAATGTGCCTAAATAAAGTCCCAAGTCTGTGGCTTGCTAGGCAGTGTCTGCTGCTGGGAATAACTGTGGTTATGACTGTGGCCAGCTTGACCGGGCTCTCCTGTGCCTTGGCTGTGCAGAGAGGGGGAGGCGGTCAAGCTATCAGCATTACCACAGCTCTAGGGGCTGTGCCTGTGGACCTCAATAAATCTACAGAAGGGCCATCACTAAAACCCACTCATGCCTTAAGCCACCCCAGATTAAGATCAGCACTATCCACTCAATGGCTAAGCCCTTACAAAATATCAGTTGTGAACCTGGTATTTCATACACCTGAAAAAGGGCCCCACAGGGAGATACATGGGGGCAGAATAATCATGAAATGGGTAAAACAACTGGGTTTAAATTGAGGGAAATCATTTGTTTGCTTGTGGTCACTGATTTATTCATACCACCTTCAGAGCCCCTTGTGTTTCCAGAGGGGATTTAAGGAGGCCTGGGAGAAATAAGGAACTTTACCCAAGAGGTCGTCCGTGAATCTGGTCCCGAAGACTGTCACTAGGCACAGCAGGGACGACAGAGGCCACAGGAACAGCATCTGCAGGGCTGTGGCGGAATGGACATCCCAGGCCCGAGAGGCTGCTTTTCCCAGGAAGGAAGTAGAGTGCTCATCCCCAGATATCCACTCACCTTCCCCATCACCTCTTTCAGGTTTCTGTTCAAATGTCGTATTTTCAACCAGGCCCTCCCAAACCACCAGTGGCGTGCTGGAATGGGCAAGTCTCTGCTCTTGAGAGCTGAGTTTTAAGGAAATTTGCAAGCTGGGTAGTATACATGATAATTAATGAGAATTAAATCATTTAAATGTACAACTAAATGAATTGGACATGGAACAACAGACTGGTTCCAAATAGGAAAAGGAGTATGTCAAGGCTGCATATCGTCACCCTGCTTATTTAACTTATATGCAGGGTACATCATGCAAAATGCCAGGCTGGATTAAGCACAAGCTGGAATCAAGATGGCTGGGAGAAATATCAATAAACTCAGATATGCAGATGACACCACCTTTATGGCAGAAAGTGAAGAACTAAAAAGCTTCTTGATGAAAGTGAAAGTGGAGAGTGAAAAAGTTAGCTTAAAGCTCAACATTCAGAAAACTAAGATCATGGCTTCCGGTCCCATCACTCCATGGCAAATAGATGGGAAAACAATGGAAACAGTGTCAGACTTTATTTTTCTGGACTCCAAAATCACTGCAGATGGTGATTGCAGCCATGAAATTAAAAGACACTTACTCCTTGGAAGGAAAGTTATGACCAACCTAGTCCAGTACTCTTGCCTGGAGAATCCCATGGGCAGAGGAGCCTGGTAGACTGCAGTCCATGGGGTCGCTAAGAGTTGGATACTACTGAGCAACTTCACTTTCACTTTTCACTTTCATGCCTTGAAGAAGGAAATGGCAACCCACTCCAGTGTTCTTGCCTGGAGAATCCCAGGGACGGGGGAGCCTGGTGGGCTGCCGTCTGCGGGGGTCGCACAGAGTCGGACACGACTGGAGCGACTCAGCAGCAGCAGACAGCATATTAAGAAGCAGAGACATTACTTTGTCAACAAAGGTCCATCTAGTCAAGGCTATGGTTTTTCCATTGGTCATGTATGGATGTGAGAGTTGGACTGTGAAGAAAGCTGAGCACTGAAGAATTAATGCTTTTGAACTGTGGTGTTGGAGGAGACTCTTGAGAGTCCCTTGGACTGCAAGGAGATCCAACCAGTCCATCCTAAAGGAGATCAGTCCTGGGTTTTCATTGATAGTACTGATGTTGAAGCTGAAACTCCAGTACTTTGGCCACCTGATGCAAAGAGCTGACTCACTGGAAAAGACCATGATGCTGGGAAAGATACAGGGCAGGAGGAGAAGGGGACAACAGAGGATGAGATGGTTGGATGGCATCACCGACTCAATGGACATGGGTTTGGGTAAACTCTGGGAGTTGGTGATGGACAGGGAGGCCTGGCATACTGTGGTTCATGGGGTTTCAAAGAGTCGGACATGGCTAAGTGACTGAACTGAACTGAAATGAATTGTACTAGAAATCAAGATTTTAAATTCCTGAACTCACCACTTGTTTTGTGCATTTACACCAACAAATAGTATCAAATATATGTGTACATATATACATTCTTTTTTATTCTTTTCCATTATAGGTTATTAAGGGCTTCCCTGGTGCCTCAGTGATAAAGAATCTGCTTACAGTGCAGAAGAGGCAGGAGACAAGGGTTTGATACCAGGGTGGGGAAGATCCCCTGGAGGAGAAAGTGGCAATTCATTCCAGTATTCCTGCCTGTGAACCGTGAACTTCCTGATGTTCAAGCTGGTTTTAGAAAAGGCAGAGGAACCAGAGATCAAATTGCCAACATCCGCTGGATCATGGAAAAAGCAAGAGAGTTCCAGAAAAACATCTATTTCTGCTTTATTGACTATGCCAAAGCCTTTGACTGTGTGGATCACAATAAACTATGGAAAATTCTGAAAGAGATGGGAATACCAGACCACCTGACCTGCCTCTTGAGAAATCTGTATGCAGGTCAGGAAGCAACAGTTAGAACTAGTCATGGAACAACAGACTGGTTCCAAATAGGAAAAGGAGTACGTCAAGGCTGTATATTGTCACCCTGTTTATTTAACTTATATGCAGAGTACATCATGAGAAATGCTGGACTGGAAGAAACACAAGTTGGAATCAAGATTGCCGGGAGAAATATCAATAACCTCAGATATGCAGATGACACCACTCTTATGGCAGAAAGTGAAGAGGGGCTAAAAAGCCTCTTGATGAAAGTGAAAGTGGAGAGTGAAAAGGTTGGTTTAAAGCTCAACATTCAGAAAACGAAGATCATGGCATCTGGTCCCATCACTACATGGGAAATAGATGGGGAAACAGTGGAAACAGTGTCAGACTTTGTTTTTCTGGGCTCCAAAATCACTGCAGATGGTGACTGCAGCCATGAAATTAAAAGACGCTTGCTCCTTGGAAGGAAAGTTATGACCAACCTAGATAGCATATTCAAAAGCAGAGACATCACTTTACCAACAAAGGTTCGCCTAGTCAAGGCTATGGTCTTTCCTGTGGTCATGTATGGATGTGAGAGCTGGACTGTGAAGAAGGCTGAGCGCCGAAGAATTGATGCTTTTGAACTGTGGTGTTGGAGAAGACTCTTGAGAGTCCCTTGGACTGCAAGAAGATCCAACCAGTCCATTCTGAAGGAGATCAATCCTGGAATTTCTTTGGAAGGAATGATGCTCAAGCTGAAACTCCAGTATTTTGGCCACCTCATGCGAAGAGTTGACTCATTGGAGAAGACTCTGATGCTGGGAGGGATTGGGGGCAAGAGAAGAAGGGGACGACAGAGGATGAGATGGCTGGATGGCATCACTGACTCAATGGATGCGAGTCTGAGTGACCTCCGGGAGCTGGTTATGGACAGGGAGGCCTGGCGTGCTGCGGTTCATGGGGTCGCAAAGAGTCGGACACGACTGAGCGACTGATCTGATCTGATCTGATTCCTGCCTGGGAAATCCTATGGACAAAAGAGCCTTGTGGGCTATAGTCCATTGGGTCACAAAGAGTTGGACATGACTGAGCAAGTACACACACATTATAGTTATTAGATTTGAATATATTTCCCTGTGCTCCATACTAGGTCTTTGTTGTTTATCTATTTTACATATAGGAATCATCCTATATATAAAACACCCTCTTGTCATAACAAACACACTCTTCCAACAACGCAAGAGAAGATTCTACACATGCACATAACCATATGGTCAATACTGAAATCAGATTGATTATATCCTGTGCAGCCGAAGATGGAGAAGCTCTATACAGTCAGCAAAAACAAGACCATTGCTGCCCTGCAAATAGGTTCATCAGTATCATCTTTCTAGATTCCACATATATGCATTACTATATGATATGTGTTTTTTCCTTTCTGATTGCTGCTGCTGCTGCTAAGTCACTTCAGTCGTGTCTGACTCTGTGCGACCCCATAGATGGCAGCCCACCAGACTTCCCCGTCCCTGGGATTCTCTAGGCAAGAACACTGGAGTGGGTTGCCATTTCCTTCTCCAAGGCATGAAAGTGAAAAGTGATAGTGAAGTTGCTCAGTAGTATCCAACTCTTAGCGACCCCATGGACTGCAGCCTACCAGGCTCCTCTGCCCATGGGATTCTCCAGGCAAGAGTACTGGACTAGGTTGGTCATAACTTTCCAGTAGTCATATATGGATGTGAGAGTTGGACTGTAAAGAAACCTTGAGCACTGAAGAATACATGCTTTTGAACTGTGGGGTTGGAGAAGACTCTTGAGAGTCCTTTGGACTGCAAGGAGATCTAACCAGTCAATCCTAAAGGAGATCAGTCCTGAATATTCATTGGAAGGACTGATGGTGAAGCTGAAACTCTAATAGTTTGGCCACCTGATGTGAAGAAATGACTCTTTGGAAAGACCCTGATGCTGAGAAAGATTGAAGGCAGGAAGAGAAGGGAGCAATAGAGGATGAGATGGTTGGATGGTATCACCAACTCGATGGACATGAGTTTGAACAAGCTCTGGGCATTGGTGATGGACAGGGAAGCCTGGCTTGTTGCAGTCCATGGGCTTGCAAAGAGTTGGACACAAGTGAACGACTGAACTGAACTGAGGTGTCTTCATTTCTTAATTATTTTACACATTACTATTATCTCTGCTGCTGCTGCTAAGTCACTTCAGTCGTGTCCGACTCTGTGTGACCTCATAGACAGCAGCCCACCAGGCTCTGCCATCCCTGAGATTCTCCAGGCAAGAATACTGGAGTGGGTTGCCATTTCCTTCTCCAATGCATGAACGTGAAAAGTGAAAGTGAAGTTGCTCAGTCATGTCTGACTCTTTGAGATCCCATGGACTGCAGCCTACCAGGTTCTTCTGTCCGTGGGATTTTCCAGGCGAGAGTACTGGAGTACTCAAGGTTATTTACATCTACTCTGTTTAGTAGAAATACTGCATACCATTGCACTACTCTGCAATTCTTCCCAATTTCATGTTTAAAGATGTCACATTTGTAGCATTCAATCTGCAGGAGAAAGAATATTTATACCATTGAAAGTGGCCATTGCAATGAATCAGGACTTTTTCCACCCAGAAAACCAGTGATTGGACATTCCTAGCACCCACTGCTGTCCACCTTCCTGCTTCTGCTTCCCACTCACAGCCCCACTTATTTTCATTTGGTGTTTCCATGGAACATGTTACTTTTTAGCACGTCGCACAAATTTGCTATCATTATTTGTTGTCTCACCACATCAGCAGTAAGCTCCATGAGGGCAAGGAATCTTTTTCCTATTATGTCTCTCACATAGTTCCACACCCAAAGAGTGCCTGCCACCTGGCTGGTGCTCCCTAAATCTATTAAATAATGCTGGTGAATGCTGGACTCTGTGAGTAAGATGGGTGGGGGTGGGGGTGGGGGTGGGGATGGAGTTGGAGCCCCTCCCACCCCTCAGCCCAGCCCAGCTGACCTGAGTTTCAGAAGCTCTCTTTCTCTCCCTCTGTCCCTGCAGTCCCTGCCCAGCCTGTAGCCTGAGGGGAATCTTATGTAAATGTGTTCCAGAGGGTCTAAGTCTGAGGCTTTCTCTTTCCCCTGCCAGCTCTACTCACAGGCCAGAAGGTGATCAGCACATGTTTCTCAAGACCAGTGCTTTGCCACCTCTAGGGCAGTGGTTCCTAAGTGGCCCCAGACCAGCAGCACCATGTTAGGAATGCAAATTATCAGACCCCACCCAAGACAGGTTGAGTCAGAAATTCTGGGGATGTGGCCATCTTAGTCCTTTCAGGCTGCTGGAGCGAAATACCACAGCCTGGGTGGCTTATAAACAACAGGGATTGACTTCTCAGTTCTGGAGGCTGCAAGTCTGAGATCTGGATGCCATCATGGTCGAGTGAGGGTCACACACATTTAATTGCATCCTCATATGGTGGAAGAACCAAGGGAGTTCACTGGGGTCTCTTATGAAAGCACGAATCCCATTCTACTCTCAGGACCTAATCACCTCCCAAAGGCCCCACCTCCCAATACCAAGAGGGTTATGTTTCAACATAAGAACTTTGAGGAGAACATTCCAACCCTAGCAGAGGCCCAGCGATTTGTGTTTCTAAGATTCCAGTGCAGTGATTTGAGGACCACTGATCAAAGCCTTAGTCACTCTAAAGCAGTGGTACTTAGGAACTTCTCTGGTGGTCCAATGGTTAAGAATCTGTCTTTCAATGCAGGGGACATGGGTTCAATCCCTGAACAGAAAACTAAGATCCCACATGCCACGGGGCAACTAACCCATGCGCCACAACTACTGAGCCTACAAACCACAAAAAAAAAAAAAAGATCCTGCATGAGGCAAACAAGACCCAGTGCAGCCAAATAGATAAATATGGCTCAGTGTATAAAGGATCTGCCTGCAATGCAGGAGACACAGGAGATGCGGATTCGATCCCTGGGTCAGGAAGATCCCCTGGAGAAGAAAATGGCAACCCACTCCTGTATTCTTGCCTGGGAAATAGAATGGATAGGAGCCTGGTGGGCTACAGTCCAAAGGGTTTCAAAGAGCCGGACATGACTGAGTAACTAAGAACGCACACGTGCAATAATAATAATAGAGCAGTGGTTTCCAAATGGGATTATGTTTTCCTCTGCCCTCTTCCCTACCAAGGACACTTTAGGCAGGATCCTGGAGACACGGTTGCTCATCACAACTCTTGAGAGTGGTGGTGCTACTAGCATCCAGGGTGTAGAGACCAGGGACGCTACTCATCCTCCTACAGTGCACAGGGAGTCCCCCCACAACAAGAATTATCTGCCCAAAAGTCAGTGGTGCTGACTGGAGAACACTGCTCTTAAGTATCCTCACTGCCCCACATCCAGCCAGCCAGCCTTCCCTCCCTTCTTTCCTGTCACATGTTCTTAGCACCCAGTAGGTGATACAAACCAAGATGCCAGCCATTCTTAGCACCCGGTAGGTGATACAAATCAAGATGCCAGCCTCTGCCAGCAGCTGTGAGGGAGACAGATGAGCCTGGGGATCTGCTTCATGCAGAGTCCCTGCACCGAGAAATCCAAATCCTGCAGCTGATCTTTACAGCTCCGTGTGCTAAGTGCAATGATCAAAGAGATATCAAAGGGGTGCTCCCAACCCAAGCTTGGAGCATCAGGGAGGACTTCCCTGGAGAAAGTGGCTTCTGTGCTGAGATTTCAAAGGCAGAGTTATTAGGACTCATCAGGGAGGGAGTGATGAGGAATGTTTTCCTTACAGAGCACTTACTATGTTCCAGTCACTATGCTGACTATTTTACTGTCTCATTTCATCCCTGAAGCACTTTTCAAAGTTGATACTATCATTATCTCCATTTTAAAGATGGGGACACTGCCTTCCAGATACACTAAATAAGCTGCCTAAAGCCGCTGAGCTGGGAAACATGAAAGCAGGGATTTGAATTCAGTTCTGAAGATGCCAAAGCCTGACAAGGCGAAAGTCTGACAAAGCGCAAAGGAGGTAGAATTAACAGTGGTTTAAAAAAAAAAAAAAAAACCACGGTTAAGCCTTGTGTTAAGGGCTCAATTATGTCCCCTGACAATGCATATGTTGCGGCCCCAGTACCTGGAGAATATGACTATGTTTGGAGATTAGGTCTTTAAAGAGGTAATGGAGCTAAATTGTGACCATGAGGGTGGGCCCTAATCCCGTATGACAAATGTCCTGATAAGAAGTGGAAATTTGGACATAGAAAAAAAAAAATCAGGGATGTGCAGGCACAGGAAGGAAGAACCCTGGAAGACATAGGGAGGCAGCCACGTGCAAATCAAGGAGCGAGGCCTCAAGAAACTAAAGACACTGACACCCCGATCTTGGACTTCCAGCCTCCAGCACTGTGGGAAAATGAATTCTGTTGCTTAGCCCCAACCTCCCACCCCATCCCCCATCCCACCCCACCCCCATCTGTGATGTTTTGTTCCGACAGCCCAAGTGAACTAATACACCTTGTTTCCTCTTTGGGGACATTGCTTTGAAAGTAGGGAAATGTCAGTCGTGTTCATTGTGCTTTACTGTTTCTGTTGTAAAAGAGAAGGAGAAATCTAGGTCTGTGGCCCTTTCTCTTCCCAACCTGACCCATGCATCCCCTGACTAAGGGTCATCTGTTCAACCAAAGCCACTAGGACAGAGATTTTCCTCCCGGCTTTTGTAAGAGTCAAAACATATACACCATCACGTGTAAAATAGACAGCCAATGGGAATTTGCTGTATGACTCGGGGAACTCAAACCACGGCTGGATAACAGCCTAGAGGGGTGGGTTGGGGAGAGAGGTTCAAGGGAGGGGCATACATATACCCATGGCTGATTCATGCTGATGTATGGCAGAAACCAACTCAGTATTGTAAAGTAATTATCTTTCAATTAAAAATATATATACCTGTGGCAGATTCATTTTGATACATGGCAAAACCAATACAATATTGTAAAGTTAAATAAAATTTAAAAATAAAAAAATAAATAAAAATAGATAATTTTTCTAAACAAAGCATTCACTGAGGAGACTGTGCAGTGCATCTTGTCAGGGGAGGAGAACTGGGAGGGCCTTAAATGGCAGGGGCAGATTCTCAGAGGTAAAAGAGGTGATACAGACCTGAGTGCCACCAAGGGGACTCCGAGTCCCATCCCCTTGCAGCACTACAAAGAGTAGCCACTGAGCAGCTGGCATGGCTGACCGGGCCTAAATTCTCATTCACCAGAGCACTGGCACCTCCAGGCAGAGGTCAAGGACATCTCAGTCACTGCCAATGAGGATCTAAGACTATAGGCAGGACCACTAAGAAGGGCCCTAGAACTAATCCTGCTTCTGGGGGACGTGGGGAGCAGCCCACACCAACACACGCTGAGATGGTGTCTCATCCACCCAGAGGGTTGGAGGGTTGAAGTTAGATCGAGGTGAACTTAAAGCTGAAAAGAGAGCAATGTGATATTTTTGCACATCCAAACTTATGCATTAAGATCCAAACCAGCTACACTTTATTTTCAGAATTGGGATACAGAAAAGCAGGGTAGAAGCCAATTCAAGACAAACCAAAAACACTTCTGTCAGCAGAAGAGACAGTGAGCCAGAGAGTAGGAGGAGTAAGCGACCCAGTGTTTTTCTCCTGGCTCTGTTTTGTCTCCTGACTAGACCTAATTATGCTTGTCATCTGCATCAGAAGGATGGGGCTAAGATTAACAAGTTAATGTGGGTAAAAGCTCTTGGAGCTCAGTAGATGAAAAGAGATCTAATTAGCGAGGCCAGCAGTGACCGCAGGCAAGCCCATCCAGGGTGGGCTCCACCCCCTGGGCTCACCAGAAAGCTGGTTAGAGCTCCTGGGAGGGGTTTCTGCAAATTCTGCCTAACCCTGCAGCAAGCACTCATAGAAGAACCTTCCATGTTTTCCTTCAGCCCTAGAATTCTGTGACTTTTCACGGGTGCAGGAAAAAATGTGTGCACCTCTCTCAACTGACGTGGAAAAGGAAAAGACACAACCATCATCCTTTGTTTCTCAACATGGACTGATGTGTCTGAACAGGGGTTAATGATACACAGAGGTCAAGTGAGTTCCATGAGGGACACAAGGTCAATCCTGACTGCCACTTACTGCTAAGTCGCTTCAGTCGTGTCCGACTCTGTGCGACCCCATAGACGGAAGCTCACCAGGCTCCCCCATCCCTGGGATTCTCCAGGCAAGAACACTGGAGTGGGTTGCCATTTCCTTCTCCAATGCATGAAAGTGAAAAGTGAAAGTGAAGTCGCTCAGTCGTGTCCGACTCTTAGCGACCCCATGGACTGGAGCCTGCCAGGATCCTCCATCCATGGGATTTTCCAGGCAAAAGTACTAGGGTGGGGTGCCACTGCCACTTACTAGGTGGGAGGATTTAGGCTACACATTCAATACCCTCGAGGCTCTGGTTCATCCTTGGCCCAAATGGGGATAATACTTCCTACCTCAGAGTTACAAAGCTTAGATTTGGTCACACCAGACGCGAATAAGTACGTTTTAAAATTAGTGGTCCAGTGGTTAAGAATCTGCCTGCCAGTGCAGGAGATATGGGTTCAGTTCCTGCTCCTGGAAGATCCCACATGCCTCAGGGCAACTAAGCCCTGTGACACAGCTACTAACTCTGTGTTCTGCAGCAAGAGAAGCCACCACAGTGAAAAGCCCACGTAACACAACTAGAGAAAGCCCGCACACAGCAATGAAGACCCAACACAGCCAAAAATTAAATAATAAATAAGTAAAAAGTAAAATAATAATAAAAGAAAATGAATGTTAATCAGTCATAGTGGTGCCTGGAATATAATAGCTGCTTGAAATATTGACTGGAGTGAACTCTCTCATTCAACAGAAACTTGTTGAATTATCTATTATGGGCCAGGGGGATTGGGCATTGTATACCTTAGGTGTACTATGATGAGCCACAGACAAACCTCCGCCCTCACAGAGCTGACGTGTATATCAGACAATAACCTTCATAAACTCTCCCATCTCCCCTCAGTGTCTTCCTTCTTCTCTTAAAAGACTTGAGAACATTTTTTAATTTAAAAAAAAAAAAGCCTAAAACCTGCTCACAAGTATATCTGCCTAAAAGAAAAAGACAATTGAATCTACTCTAAGAATTAAAGGAGATTTGTTTAGAACACCCCAAATCAGCCAAGAATTTTAAAATGCAAATGCTGGAGTAAATTTTGTAACCTTTCCCCTTCAGCTACATGGCATGTTATCCAGAATTTCACCTGTTATGTAAATGGAAGCCTTGTTGGCTTGGATATGGGGGAAGAGTTTGTCCTGTGACTGTGAAAAGGACTGGTTCTCACTGGCCCCGCTCCTTCTGGGCACTCACTTATCAGTCCTGCAGCAGAGCACATGTTTGTGTAAATATTTAGCTAATGGCAGTGACCTGCAGGAGGGCAGCGTCCCTGACTGGGGTTCCTGGCAGCCTGATGCTACCTTCTACACCTGGGCTCAGGGCAAGCAGCATTCCCTGAAGTTTTCCTACAGGAACCTTACAAAGTGGAACTCTTACCAAGTACTTTTTGCACATGTAGAACATGTAGCACGGGAGGATTCCTGACGTGCCAGCAATTCTACAGCTAGGGAGGAGGGGGCGAGGAGCAGAGCCACGACTCAGAGCATACAGCCATGCTCGCCTACCCACCATGCTGACAGATGTCAGGTGGCTATGTACAGGGTGGGAGAGGTGATGCGAGGGTTTTCTGCAGAGCTGGGTGCTTAGGTACAGCAGGGCCCACATGCTAGGCCTGTGGGCACCAGCTGTTGTGGCTCAGAACAGCCCCAAGAACACTGTGTGGTGCAGGCTCGTCTCTACCCGTTAGCTGAACAACCTTAGGCAAGTTACCTCATATTTCGAAGTCTTGTTTGCAAAATGGCAATTTAAGAAAACAAACCAGTAAATCAAAACCAAATGAGATATTACCTCACACTCTCTGGGATGGCTACTATAAAAAAAAAAAAAAAAAGAAAAGGAAAAAAGAACAGCTATAGGCAAGAATGTGAAGAACATGGAATTCTTGTGCGCTAGCAGTGGGAATGGGGCAGCCACTACAGAGGAGAGTTTGGCGTTTCCTTAAAAAATTAAAAGTAGAATGACCATATATGATCCAGCATTTCTACTTCTGAGTATATAGCCAAAAGAATTGAAAGCAGGATCTCAAAAAGATATCTGTACACCTAGGTTCATAGCAGCATTATTCACAAGAGTCAAGAGGTCAAAACAACCCAAGCATCCATCAAGGATGGATGGATAAACAAACTATGATCTATACACATAATGGAATATTATTCAGCCTCGAAAAGGAAAAAAAATTCTGACACATACTCCAACATGGATGGAATCTGAAGACACTGAAAGTGAAAGTGAAGTTGCTCAGTCGTGTCCGACCCTTTGCGACCCCATGGACTGCAGCCCGCCAGGCTCCTCTGTCCATGGGATTTTCCAGGCAACAATACTGGAGTGGGCTGCCATTTCCTTCTCCAGGGGATCTTCCCAACCCAGGGATCGAACCCAGGTCTCCCGCATTGTAGGCAGATGTTTTTACCATCTGAGCCACCAGGGAAGTCCCTAATACCAAGTGAAATAAGCCGGTCACAAAAAACTAATACCATATAATCCCATTTATATAAGGTACTTAAAGTAGTCAAGTTCATAGAGACAGAAAGTGGAGGAGTGGTTGCCAGATGCAGGGGGGCAGAGAATGGGATGTTGTTCAGTGGATATAGAGGTAAGTTTTACAAGCTGAAAAAAGACATCCACAACAATGTGAGACTGCACACTTAAATGCTGGACTGCACACTTAAAAACAGCCAAGAAGGTACATTTTATGTTATGTGTATCTTACCACAATTTTTAAAAAAAAGAAAAAAGAAAAAAACAAATGAATCTACCAGGAGGAGTAGAGAAGATTAAGTCTGGCACATCAACTGTATGGAATGAAGAGGTTAAGGCCCAAATACCTTAGAATCTACCTCAGACTGCACTTAAGAGAGGGTTTCTATACCTTTACCTCTAAAGAAGTGCCGAGCATTGCAAGACTTTCATCCAGTGTGGCAGGCCACACAGAGAGGTTTATTGTTGGTGGTTGTTTGGTTTTTTTGTTTTTAAGCAGAGAGAACTTTGGGTGCAATTGCCAACTACATAGCAGATACCTCTCACCACCCACAGCCCACAGGCCCAGGGAGTGTTTGGAACTAGCCTCCAGGCAGGGTTGGGCAAGAACAGGGTCTGACGGGGTGAGGTCTCATTTTTAATGTCTCCGCCAGACACTGGTGCCAGGTTGCTACCAGCTGCTGGCATCTTTCAGTGCTGCCAATAAAAGTTTCAGCAATGCTCACCCAGCCAGAAATGCCAGGCCTGCACCCTGGTCAGCACCCAGCTCAGCCATCTGCACTGACTCTCTGTACTGTCTCTCTGCAGAACAAAAACAATAGATTTCATTTACAGAGCCCTGGTGTTTTGCATATATGATCTCATTTAATCTTTAAAACAACTCAGTAGGGTGTTACTGTATTCACTTTTTAGATATGAAAACTGAAGTTCAGAGAGGACAAGTGACTTGCCCAAATTAGTAGGTGGAAGAAACTAGACTTGAACTTAGGTATGTCCAGAGCTGCCCCCCATTATGCTACATCAGGACAGTGTAAATGCATGGACTGATGAGTGAACGAATAAATGAAAGGAATGAAAACTGCAGGGTTGTTATCTCCAAATGTCTTTCACCTGAGGATTTCCAAGTACTTTTCAAGAATTTGACAGTGATTTATTGAATATCTACTTTTCAGGCACTTCAGAGAGCTGGATTTATAAGTCAGGCCAAGGCTGACCTTGTCTTCAGCGGGGAGCTTTTCAGCCAGCTGGAGAGACAAACATATGAAAACTAGTAATACCTGACATTCACTGACATTGCTTGGCTAGCTTTCATAGGCTATTTTATTTAGTCCATGGCAAAAAGTAGCCTGTGATGGAGGTACTATTATAACTCCATTTTTCAGATGAGTAGACTGAGACTTTGATGGATTATTGAACTTATCTTGGGTCCTATAACTCAAGACTACTCAAAGGATTGTCCTTGGCCCTAATTGCTTGTCAGTGGCCTGCTGCAAAGTAAATACAGAAGTAGAGTATTAGTGTATTGTAGCAATCTGATACAGCAATTATATGTCTGTGGAGTAAAATTATTTTTAAAAGTTGGTCTTATATTTCATATATTCATTTATTTTTCTTTTATCATTTTAAATGAATTTTTATCTTTCTGGTTCATCTCATTTTTACTGAATTCCTTTGTCTTTGAGGAGAATTGGCTCTAGGACCTCCAAGGATACCATAATCCATAGTTTTTCAAGTGTCTTATATAAAATGGCATCATAGTTGCATATAACCTACACATATCCTCCCATAAATCATTTCTAGATATCTAATACATGCAAATGCTATGTAAGTAGTTGTAAATATAATGTAAATGCTAGTTGTTGATATGTTGTAATTCAAATTTTGCTTTTTTGGAACTTTCTGGAATATTTTTTCCAATATATTTGGTTCATGGTTGGTTGAATCTGGAGAAGGGAATGGCAAACCACTTCAGTATTCTTGTCTTGAGAACCCCATGAACAGTATGAAAAGACAAAATGATAGGATACTGAAAGAGAAACTCCCCAGGTCAGTAAGGGCCCAATATGCTACTGGAGATCAGTGGAGAAATAATTCCAGAAAGAATGAAGGGATGGAGCCAAAGCAGAAAAGAATACCCAGCTGTGGATGAGTCTGGTGATAGAAGCAAAGTCCGATGCTGTAAAGAGCAATATTGCATAGGAACCTGGAATGTCAGGTCCATGAATCAAGGCAAATTGGAAGTGGTCAAACAAGAGATGGCAAGAGTGAATGTCGACATTCTAGGAATTAGCGAACTAAAATGGACTGGAATGGGTGGATTTAACTCGGATGACCATTATATCTACTACTGTGGGCAGGAATCCCTCAGAAGAAATGGAGTGGCCATCATGGTCAACAAAAGAGTCCGAAATGCAGTACTTGGATGCAATCTCAAAAATGACAGAATGATCTCTGTTCGTATCCAAGGCAAACCATTCAATGTCACAGTAATCCAAGTCTATGCCCCAACCAGTAATGCCGAAGAAGCTGAAGTTGAAAGGTTCTATGAAGACATACAAGACCTTTTAGAACTAACACCCAAAAAAGATGTCCTTTTCATTATAGGGGACTGGAATGCAAAAGTAGGAAGTCAAGAAACACCTGGAGTAACAGGCAAATTTGGCCTTGGAATACGGAATGAAGCAGGGCAAAGACTAATAGAGTTTTGCCAAGAAAATGCACTGGTCATAGCAAATACCCTCTTCCAACAACACAAGAGAAGACTCTATACATGGACATCACCAGATGGTCAACACCGAAATCAGATCGATTCTATTCTTTGCAGCCAAAGATGGAGAAGCTCTATACAATCAGCAAAAACAAGACCAGGAGCTGACTGTGGCTCGGACCATGAACTCCTTATTGCCAAATTCAGACTGAAATTGAAGAAAGTAGGGAAAACCACTAGACCATTCAGGTATGACCTAAATCAAATCCCTTATGATTATACAGTGGAAGTGATAAATTGATTTAAGGGCCTAGATCTGATAGATAGAGTGCCTGATGAACTATGGAATGAGGTTCGTGACATTGTACAGGAGACAGGGATCAAGACCATCCCCATGGAAAAGAAATGCAAAAAAGCAAAATGGCTGTCTGGGGAGGCCTTACAAATAGCTGTGAAAAGAAGAGAAGCGAAAAGCAAAGGAGAAAAGGAAAGATATAAACATCTAAATGCAGAGTTCCAAAGAATAGCAAGAAGAGATAAGAAAGCCTTCTTCAGTGATCAATGCAAAGAAATAGAGGAAAACAACAGAATGGGAAAGACTAGGGATCTCTTCAAGAAAATCAGAGATACCAAAGGAACATTTCATGCAAAGATGGGCACGATAAAGGACAGAGATGGTGTGGACCTAACAGAAGCAGAAGATATTAAGAAGAGGTGGCAAGAATACACAGAAGAACTGTACAAAAAAGAGCTTCAAGACCTAGACAATCATGATGATGTGATCACTGACCTAGAGCCAGACATCTTGGAATGTGAAGTCAAATGGGCCTTAGAAAGCATCACTACGAACAAAGCTAGTGGAGGTGATGGAATTCCAGTGGAACTACTCCAAGTCCTGAATGATGATGCTGTGAAAGTGCTGCACTCAATATGCCAGCAAATTTGGAAAACTCAGCAGTGGCCACAGGACTGGAAAAGGTCAGTTTTCATCCCAATCCCAAAGAAAGGCAATGCCAAGGAGTGCTCAAACTACCGAACAATTGCACTCATCTCACACGCTAGTAAAGTAATGCTCAAAATTCTCCAAGCCAGGCTTCAGCAATATGTGAACCGTGAACTTCCTGATGTTCAAGCTGGTTTTAGAAAAGGCAGAGGAACCAGAGATCAAATTGCCAACATCCGCTGGATCATGGAAAAAGCAAGAGAGTTCCAGAAAAACATCTATTTCTGGTTTATTGACTATGCCAAAGCCTTTGACTGTGTGGATCACAATAAACTGTGGAAAATTCTGAAAGAGATGGGAATACCAGACCACCTGATCTGCCTCTTGAGAAATCTGTATGCAGGTCAGGAAGCAACAGTTAGAACTAGTCATGGAACAACAGACTGGTTCCAAATAGGAAAAGGAGTACGTCAAGGCTGCATATTGTCACCATGTTTATTTAACTTATATGCAGAGTACATCATGAGAAATGCTGGACTGGAAGAAACACAAGTTGGAATCAAGATTGCCGGGAGAAATATCAATAACCTCAGATATGCAGATGACACCACTCTTATGGCAGAAAGTGAAGAGGGGCTAAAAAGCCTCTTGATGAAAGTGAAAGTGGAGAGTGAAAAGGTTGGCTTAAAGCTCAACATTCAGAAAACGAAGATCATGGCATCTGGTCCCATCACTGCATGGGAAATAGATGGGGAAACAGTGGAAACAGTGTCAGACTTTATTTTTCTGGGCTCCAAAATCACTGCAGATGGTGACTGCAGCCATGAAATTAAAAGACGCTTACTCCTTGGAAGGAAAGTTAGGACCAACCTAGATAGCATATTCAAAAGCAGAGACATTACTTTACCAACAAAGGTTCGCCTAGTCAAGGCTATGGTCTTTCCTGTGGTCATGTATGGATGTGAGAGCTGGACTGTGAGGAAGGCTGAGCGCCGAAGAATTGATGCTTTTGAACTGTGGTGTTGGAGAAGACTCTTGAGAGTCCCTTGGACTGCAAGAAGATCCAACCAGTCCATTCTGAAGGAGATCAATCCTGGAATTTCTTTAGAAGGAATGATGCTGAAGCTGAAACTCCAGTATTTTGGCCACCTCATGCGAAGAGTTGACTCATTGGAGAAGACTCTGATGCTGGGAGGGATTGGGGGCAGGAGGAGAAGGGGACGACAGAGGATGAGATGGCTGGATGGCATTACTGACTCGATGGATGTGAGTCTGAGTGACCTCCGGGAGCTGGTGATGGACAGGGAGGCCTGGCGTGCTGCGGTTCATGGGGTCGCAAAGAGTTGGACACGATCTGATCTGATCTGATCTGATCTGATTGAATCTACAGTTGCAGAACCCACAAATACAGAGGGGTGACTGTTCTTCACTTCTTTCTATTTTACAAAAGCATTGACCAACAGTATATTGGGGGAAAACAACTGCTCCTTTGCCACAGGTAGTTGGAGAAGCAATGAGACAGTTTAGCAATAGCAGACCTGGGATCTGACCTGTACAGTGTATTCTTGTCCAGAGACTATTCTTGTCCTCAGGATTGAAAGATGGCTGCCACCCCTCCAGGCTCTGTATCTGCATTCCAAGGAGCAGGAAGGGAAGGGAAAGGGCAAAAGGCACAGGGCAGCTAAGTCACATGGCTTCTTATAGTTTGTCAGGCAAAATTTATTCCCTAACTCACAGCCTTTGTTCTTCATATTTTTACTCTCCAGATATCTACATGGCTTGCCTTTCACTTCATTTCCAAACTGCATTTGAGAAGAGGCTCTCCTAAGAGAAGAGGCTGTCTCTGGACACCTTGTCTAAAATAAGGCCACTGTCCATTCACTCCCCAGCTCTCTGCTGTCCAACACCATAACCACTAACCACTTGTGCCTAGTGAGCACTTGAAATGTGGTTGGTTCAAACTGAGATGAGCTGGAAGTGAAAATATTATATCATACCAACTGGTATGATAATATTTTTAACATACTGTATTAGATTAAACAAAATATATCATTAAAATGAATTCCATCTGTTTCTCTTTACTTTTTTAAATGTGACAACTAGGAAATTTGAAATTGAAAATTGTAAACATAAGAAAGTCTCCCCAAATGGGAAAGACAAGAGATCTCTTCAAGAAAATTAGAGATACCAAGGGAACATTTCATACAAAGATGGGTACAATAAAGGACAGAAATGGTATGGACCTAAGAGAAGCAGAAGATGTTAAGAAGAGGTGGCAAGAACACACAGAACTGAACAAAAAGATCTTAATAACCCAATAACCACAATGGTGTGATCACTCACTTAGACCTAGACATCCTAGAGTGCGAAGTCAAGTGGGCCTTAGGAAGCATCACTACGAACAAAGCTAGTAGAGATGATGGAATTCCAGCTGAGCTATTTCAAATCCTAAAAGATGATGTTGTGAAAGTGCTGCACTAAATTTGGGAAACTCAGCAAATTTGGAAAACTCAGCAAATTTGGAATCAGAGATCAAGTTGGATCGTAGAAAAAGCAAGAGAATTCCAGAAACACATCTATTTCTGCTTCAGTGACTACGCTAAATCCTTTGACTGTGTGGATCATGACAAACTGTGGAAAATTCTTCAAGAGATGGGAATACCAAAGCACTTTAACTGCCTCCTGAGAAACCTGTATGCAGGTCAAGAAGAAACAGTTAGAACCAGACATGAAACAACAGACTGGTTCCAAATTGGGAAAGGAGTATGTCAAGGCTGTATATTGTCACCCTGCTTATTTAACTTACATGCAGAATTCATCATGAGAAATGCCAGGCTGGATGAAGCACAAGCTAGAATTAAGATTGCTGGGAGAAATATCAATAACCTCAGATATACAGATGACACAACCCTCATGGCAGAGAACGAAGAGGAACTAAAGAGTCTCTTGATGAAGGTGAAAGAGGAGAGTGAAAAAGCTGACTTAAAACTCAACATTCAAAAAACTAAGATCATAGCATTTGGCCCCATTACTTCATGGCAAATAGATGGGAAAACAATAGAAATAGTGACAGACTTTATTTTCTTGGGCTCCAAAATCATTGCAGATGGTGACTGCAGCCTTGAAATTAATACATATTTGCTCCTAGGAAGAAAAGCTTTAACAAAACTAGTCAGCATATTAAAAAGCAGAGACATTACTTTGCTGACAATCAACTAGACTAGGCAAAGTTATAGTTTATCCAGTAGTCATGTATGGATGTGAGAGTTGGACCATAAAGAAGGCTGAGCGCTGAAGAACTGATGCTTTCAAACTGTGTTGGAGAAGACTTTTAAGAGTTCCTTAGGCAGCAAGGATATCACACCAGTCAATCCTAAAGGAAATTAATCCTGAATATTCATTGGAAGAACTGATGCTGATGCTGAAGCTCCAGTACTTTGGCTACCTGATGCAAAGAACTGACTCATTAGAAAAGACCTTGATGCTTGGAAAGATTGAAGGCAAGAAAAGGGGATGAGAGAGAATGAGAGAGATGGCTGGATGGCATCACCGACTCAATGGCCATGAGTTTGAAGAAGCTCTGGAATATGGTGAAGGACAGGGAGTCCATGTATACTGCAATCCATGGGGTCACAAAGAGTTGGACATGACTGAGCAACTGAACAACAACAAGAATCAGATCAGATCAGATCAGTCGCTCAGTTGTGTCCGACTCTTTGCGACCCCATGAACTGCAGCACGCCAGGCCTCCCTGTCCATCACCAACTCCCGGAGGTCACTCAGACTCACATCCATCGAGTCAGTAATGCCATCCAGCCATCTCATCCTCTATCGTCCCCTTCTCCTCCTGCCCCCAATCCCTCCCAGCATCAGAGTCTTTTCCAGTGAGTCAACTCTTCGCATGAGGTGGCCAAAATACTGGAGTTTCAGCTTTAGCATCATTCCTTCCAAAGAAATCTCAGGGCTGATCTCCTTCAGAATGGATTGGTTGGATCTCCTTGCAGTCCAAGGGACTCTCAAGAGTCTTCTCCAACACCACAGTTCAAAAGCATCAATTCTTCAGTGCTCAGCCTTCTTCACAGTCCAGCTCTCACATCCATACATGACCACAGGAAAGACCATAGCCTTGACTAGATGAACCTTTGTTGGTAAAGTGATGTCTCTGCTTTTGAATATGCTATCTAGGTTGGTCATAACTTTCCTTCCAAGGAGTAAGCGTCTTTTAATTTCATGGCTGCATTCACCATCTGCAGTGATTTTGGAGCCCAGAAAAATAAAGTCTGACACCGTTTCCACTGTTTCTCCATCTATTTCCCATGTAATGATGGGACCAGATGCCATGATCTTCGTTTTCTGAATGTTGAGCTTTAAGCCAACCTTTTCACTCTCCACTTTAATATACTATATTAAAAATATTATCTGATAAAAAAAAATATTATCTGTTATAGCTCCTGACACTGCTTTATTTCCCTTTATAAGGGTTATTACCACCAGACATTAGATGATATATTTCTATTTCATTTATTTATTATTAGCCTCTCCCACTGGAATATAAGTTCAGTTATGTCAGAGACTTTATTTCCTGTTCACCACTCTAACCCCAGTGCCCAGAACAGCACCTGGGTAGGGGCTCCAGCTCTGTTATACGAATACATGAAAAATGAACAAAACCAACTAGACTAGAAAGTCTGTTGGGCCCTTTCATCTTTGTGATTGTATTGTTTGTATGTCTGACAATGCCCTGAAAACCTGTTTGTATAAAAGGTGGAATCAATGTGTGTATTCTAACTTTAATCTATACCCTCCAGGAAGCTAAATATTCAGTGTCCTATTTAGAAATCCACACTCTAGTGGAGACTGCTTAAACTTTTCAAACAGAAATCTATACCAGGGATTTCTTTATTTTTTTATAATTTTATTTATTTTTGGTTGCGCTGGGTCTTTATTGCTGTGCACGGACTTTCTCTAGTTTGGGGAGCAGGGGCTACTCTCTAGTTGCAGCATGCAGGCTTCTTACTGTGGCGGCATCTCTTGTTGCAGAGCATGAGCTCTAGGGCATGTGGGCTTCCGTGGTTGTGGTGCGTGGGCTTCCGTGGTTTTGGTGCATGGGCTTAGTTACCCCATGGCATGTGGAATCTTCCCAGAACAGGGGACAGAACCTGTGCCCCTGCCTTGTCAGGTGGATTCTTAACCACTGGACCACCAGAGAAGTCCCCAGAGGGTTCTTAATTAACATGCTGCTGCTGCTGCTGCTAAGTCGCTTCAGTCATGTCCGACTCTGTGCGACCCCATAGACGGAAGCTCACCAGGCTCCCCTGTCCCTGGGATTCTCCAGGCAAGAACACTGGATTGGGTTGCCATTTCCTTCTCCAGTGCATGAAAGTGAAAAGTCAAAGTGAAGTCACTCAGTCGTGTCCGACTCTTAGCAACCCCACGGACTGGAGCCTACCAGGCTCCTCCGTCCATGGGATTTTCCAGGCAAAAGTACTGGGGTGGGGTGCCATTGCCTTCCCCGTAATTAACATGAGGAATGTTAAAACATTTAATTAACATGAGGAATGTTAAAAATAATTATTTGCTGTTGGAGAAAGAGCAGTGCTCCAAGTAGCTTATCTAGAAGGACTATACAGTTCAACGTGTTTGCAAAACAAGGTAGACGAATCAGCAAATTTTAACGTGCACTGTACATGAAGTGTGCTTATGGGATTCACCCTTGCTACCTCTTAGACTTAAGAAGAATTGATTGTAATTTTTTTCTGCCTAACTTGCTGATACAAGTCTGGCAGAATTTGATCTAAGACCCACTTCCTTAGTAGCATACCCCCAGGGAGCAAGGTGAGGGGGATCATGTGTACGCCCCCACTGTGACTCCACCTACCTGTGATCACTGGGGGCTGCTGATATTTATGAAAAGAAACTGACAGTTGTTAAGCCAACAGACTGGCTTAGGCCTGGTGATAAGAGATTCCTAGACCTCATTCCAAGTGCTTCATCTTCAAGTTCTCCCTCCGAGTAACATCATTCCTCAGACGATGCCTGTCTGCACTTGGGCTACAGTGCTTCTGAACTCTTCCACACCTGTTACAACAAGCTGCTGCCAGGGTGGCGAGCAGCATGTCTGCAGCATCAGCGGTCAGGAGTGAGTTGCTTGGTCTGAGCCAAATTTTTAAAGACAGCTGACATTCTCACTGTCAGGCCCCTGGAATTACCCATGGGCCTTTATTCCCATTTTGGTGAACAGAGAGCTTCAGTTTGTATTAACTCAGGGTAGGCCTGGCTCCAGGTTCCTAGGCCAAAGGCTAACACTCTTAGCCATCTCAGGGTGTCACAAATGGGCTGTGAATATACAGATACACACACACACACACACACACACACACACCATTGTCTGGGAGCTAAAAACTTAATGTTTCTCACAAGCATTTACCATAGTTGCTGTTGTTCAGGCACTAGTTTGTATCCAACCCTTTGTGACTCCATGGACTGTGGCATGCCAGACTTCCTCGTCCTTCACTATGTTTGCTCAGATTCATGTCCACTGAGTCAGGGATAAATCCATTTCCTTTTGATTGTGCTACTGACGCCATAAAAGACTTTTTGTCAATATCTGAATCCATAGGTCCTAAAGAAACAAATGCTATTCCTCAGTGTCCCCAGTACTCAAAAACTTAATTCTGATGAACTAATGATAAACCTTTGAGCTAGAGGAAGATTTAAAGAGCAATAAGATAAGTGATTTTCAAAATTTAGGGTTGGGCAGGGGGCCAGCATCTCAAAAAAAAAAAAAAAAAAAAAAAACTAAACTAAAATACAATGTTAAAAAGAGAGAACAATGGAAATCCAAGAAGTCTCCTTATACAAGCAGATACACAGGGTACGAGCTTACCCCAGACGTACCCTGGCAGATCTGAGCTGAGACACCCTGTCACTCACACACCATGAGTATCTGCAAACCCTGCACCCCTTCAACTGGGGGCCTACCATCTCTACCTCTGGAGGAGCCATCCATTCATTCCATCACTCCACAAACCTTTATGAGCCCCTGTGTGTGCCAGGCAGACAAGGGCACAGTGGTATCACAGTGGAACAGGCAGCCATAAGATTACAGGGGTAGAGCCAGTGACCACTCGAGAGAGCCAAGGAAAGGAAATGAGGTGACCCTTGAAGGTGGATAAAGAGAGAATAAAGAGTGGGCCTGGAGGCAGCAAGGAGGCCATGAGTTCTCCAGGTCAAGGGAATCACATGCAGAGGGAACAGCTATTATAACCAGGCATGTGACAGAGATATAAGTGCTTTGCATGCACACAGCCCTCTGGGGTAGGTACTATGATTTGCTCCATGTTGCAGATGAGAAAATGAAGGCACAGAGCAGTTAAATAACTTGTCCAAGGTCAAGCTAGAGCGAGGTGGAGCTGGAGTTTGAGCCCAGATTGTCTAGAACTATAGTCTTTGCACTGAACCTCTGTACTGTACTGTCTGAGAATTCAGAAAGGCAAAAAAAAAAAAAAAAAAACAAGTCAGTCAGGTTCAGTCAAATGCTGCAGCAGACCCAGAGGGAAGGCTGGGAAGGAAGGACTTTGTTCTTAGGGCTGAGGAGCCTGAACTTGATCCTGAGGGCAGTGAGAACTAGTGAAGTGTTTTGGTTTTTTTTTAATTATTATTTTTAACTTTCAATTGGAAAGTAATGGCTTCACAATGTTGTGTTGGTCTCTGCTGTACAAGAGTCAGCCATAAAGTATACATATATCCCCTCCCTTCTGAGCCTCCCTTCCACCCCCACCTATTGAAGGGTTTTAATGAGAGAAGTGAAATGAATAGATTTCACTAAATATCCTGCTACGAAACCAGATTCTTTTTTAGAAGATCATCATTATTCCCACAATTTCTCACCTCCTTTTTACCTCAGTCACTTATAGAAAGTCAAGATACCTTCTAAGTCAATCACCAACACACTGACCTTAGCTCCATGTCCTCTGCACATCTACTAGTCTGACCAATTGCCACCCTGCCCATCCTTTCAGCAGCCTCCCCTCCTTTATCCTTAATCCCTTCTTACAATGTTTCTCTCACCTCTTGTCCTGTCTAGTGTCTGAATTTGCCCTAACATTTTGCTCCCATTGCTGCTAGCTAAAAGGAGATGACTTTTTTCTTTCTCTCATACCCTGCCCATGTCACACAACCAGGAGATAGGATGAGTATATGCCTTGCTTCCCATGGCCACTTGCAAATCATTTTATCCCCTCCTCCTTTAACCTCTCTTCCATGGAGTTTTATTTCAGTAGACTTTACCTCCCCTCTCCCCTGCCTACACCCAGCTCTTCTGGACTACCACCCTCTCCGGTCCATCTTGTCTCACCCTTTCTATTACATTTCATTCAACTGTTACCATCCTTGGTTACCTCAAAATTCCTATGGCTTGTACATCCAATACCTTGGCTGCTTGCCCTTCAGCCAACTCACACTAATGACCCTTTCTTCCATCCTACTTAGCTATCAACTTCCTCAATTCTATCCTTTGACATTGTGAACCACACTAACTGTGTCATCTCTGAAACTTCAACCTCAGATATCCCACTCTCTGTGTTCTAGCTTACTTGATCTGATCCTCTAGTCCTGTAAGTTTTCAACCTCATAGAGATCTTCCATGATTATTAACCTTGGAACTTTCTCATCAGTTACCTCACTCTCACCTCCTTCAGCTTAATGGTTCTTTCTTACAACCACTTTCCTGCAAACTACCCCCAACAGTCTTACCTGCCAAACACCAACCTTCCAGCACCCAAGCAGCTGTGGGTTCTTGACTAATCCACAGATTATGACAATGGGATTCCTTTCACATTTATGGACACAAATCTCACGTAGGTTCTCATCACTGACTGGCAAGATACTTATCCAGTATCTTCACTTCCCAACTCTTTCCAAAACTATTGCTCACTTTTCTTCATTTCCTCAAACTTCCTATATTGCTCCTCCCTTCAATCTCAGATGACAGCTTTGACTTGTAGTTCAGTGAGAAAAAAGAGAAACAGTCCAATCACATAGAAACTGCCTCATCTTCTCATTGATAGAACTTCCAACTTAACCCTAAATATTATTTGAAAGGACTGATGCTGAAGCTGAAGCACCAATATTTTGGCCACCTGTTGTGAAGAGTCAACTCATTGGTAAAGACCCTGATGCTGGGAAAGATTGATGGCAGGAGAAGAAGGGAGTGACAGAGGATGAGATGGTTGGATGGCATCACCAACTCAATGGACATGAGTTGGAGCAGCCTTCAGGAGATAGTGAAGAACAGGGAAGCCTGGCATGCCACAGTCCATGGGGTCACAAAGAGTTGGACATGACCTAGTGACTGAACGGCAACAACCAACCTAACCCAATCCGTGCTCATATTCTGCACATTTCCTCCTGTTTCAATGGAGAGCACATCCATATTTCAGTCTCAGGTCAGCCCATCCCAGATCAGCCCATCCCTCCCCTCTTGCCTTCTCTTGGACAGTACTTCTGTAAGTATCTCCTCTCTTTCCTGCAGTAATTTCTTCCTTTCTATTGGCTCACTGCACTTGCCTTTCCTCTCCCCCGCCCCTACAGAGGGTTAAGAATCAAGGTTCTCAAAAAATAAAAACACAACAACCATAACAAACATGTTTTAGCTTCCCATTCCCCTCCAACTACAGTCCCAAACTCTATTCTACTTCACTTAGAAGTGGTTCTTCACAGCTGCTATCTGCTCTGCTGCAGCTGCTCAGTCACTTCAGTCGTGTCTGACTCTGTGCGACCCCATAGACGGCAGCCCACCAGGCTCCCCTGTCCCTGGGATTCTCCAGGCAAGAACACTGGAGTGTGTTGCCATTTCCTTCTCCAATGCATGAAAGTGAAAAGTGAAAGTGAATTCGCTCAGTCGGGTCTGACCTTCAGCAACCCCATGGACTGCAGCCTTCCAGGCTCCTCCATCCATGGGATTTTCCAGACAAGAGTACTGGAGTGGGGTGCCATTGCCTTCTCGGGCTGTCTGCTCTATCCTACCTCAAAAGCTCTTCTCCCCTGCCCCCATTCCTTCTGAGCTTCTAGCTTTCTACCTCTCTTGAGATAGCTCTTGACAAAGTGGTTGGTGACCTCTGGATAATCAAACCCAGTGGTCACTTTGCTCTTACTAGAATCTGCAGCACATTTCTGTTTACCAGGCCCTCCTTCCTGGAAAAAAAATTTTTTTTTTCTTTTTAGTTTCTGTGACAGCAAACTTTCCTGGTTTTACCCTCACTTCACTGGTAGCTCCTTCTTCATTTCATTTTCTGGCTTTCTCCTCTTTGATTTTAATGCTGGAGTTCTTTTCTTTACTCATTCTCCCCTTTGATGATCCAATTTAATCCCATGGTTCAAATACCAATTTAAGTCTGTTTCCTGAACCTCTATTTCCAGAACCAACTTCTCAGCTGATTCTGAGACTCATATCCCACTGCCTTCTTGACACTTCCATACGGACAACAAATAAACTTTCAAATGGTCAAAGCACAGTCCTTCATCCCCTGCCACCATGGACTTCACCAGGCTTCTCAATTATGGTAAATGACCGTATCACACTCTTAGTTACTCAAACCAAAAACAAGAGTGGTCCTAATTTCCTCCGCTCCCTCATCCCCATGAGCTGGTGCTTTTCCCTTTCTTCTCCAAAATATTCCCAGTATCCATTCTCTCTACTATGACTGATAACATCCCCACACCTGTCACACATACACTGTAATCTATACCTTTTCCTGTTCACTAACCTAGAAGAGTACCTGATACTCAAAAGCATACTCGTTGAATGAATGAGTTATAAACTACGTGTTTTACATTCCAAAGTCCAGACTCTGCACCTGTAGCTAGATGTACTGTGAGAGGGAAGCATGAGCAATCAAGAGAAAAATTTTCAGATGAAATATGAAAAGGCCTGCAAATGAGTAATTTAAAACCTCTCAACAAGCAAATGCAGGAGACCTGGGTTTTATCCCTGGGTTGGAAAGATTCCCTGAAGAAGAGAACGGCAACCTACTCCAGTATTCTTGCTGGAGAATCCCATGGACAGAGGAGTGTGGTGGGCTACAGTCCATGGGGTTGCAGAGTCGGACATGACTGAGCAACTAAGAGCAACAAATAGAAGTCCAGGACTAGACAGCTTTACTGGTGAATCCTACCAAATCTGCAAAGACTTAGTACCAATTCTAAGACACTTGCAAAAAATAGAGGAGGAGGGAACATTTCAAAACTCATTTCATGAGGCCAGTATAACCCTGATAACAAGCCAGTTAAGGACACAAGAAAAGGAAATTACAGGCCAATATTCCCAATGAACATAAATACAAAAATCCTCAAAAAATATTAGCAAACAAATTCAACAGTACATTGAAAAGATCATAACCATGATTAAATGGGGTGCAGATGGTGACTGCAGCCATGAAATTAAAAGACGCTTACTCCTTGGAAGGAAAGTTATGACCAACCTAGATAGCATATTCAAAAGCAGAGACATTACTTTACTAACAAAGGTCTGTCTAGTCAAGGCTATGGTTTTTCCTGTGGTCATGTATGGATGTGAGACTTGGACTGTGAAGAAAGCTGAGCGCCGAAGAACTGATGCTTTTGAACTGTGGTGTTGGAGAAGACTCTTGAGAGTCCCTCGGACTGCAAGGAGATCCAACCAGTCCATTCTGAAGAAGATCAGCCCTGGGATTTCTTTGGAAGGAATGATGCTAAAGCTGAAACTCCAGTACTTTGGCCACCTCATGCAAAGAGTTGACCAATTGGAAAAGACTCTGATGCTGGGAGGGATTGGGGGCAGGAGGAGAAGGGGACGACAGAGAATGAAATGCTGGATGGCATCACTGACTCGATGGACATGAGTCTGAGTGAACTCTGGGAGTTGGTGATGGACAGGGAGGCCTGGCGTGCTGCAATTTATGGGGTCGCAAAGAGTCGGACACGACTGAGCGACTGAACTGATTCTAGGAATGCTAATGTGGTTCAAAATACATTAATTAATCTACTTAATATACCACATTAACAAAATGAAGCATGAAAAAATATTTGATTATCTCAATAGATGCAAAAAAAAGCATTTGACAAAACTCACCATTCATTTGTGATAAAAACTCTCAACAAAGTGGGTATAGAGGGAATGTACTTCAACATAATAGAGACCATATATGACAAGCCCACAGCTAGCAGCTAACATCATACTCAACAGTGAAAAGCTGAAAGTTTTTCCTCCAAGATCAGGAACAGAATAAGGATGCCCACTTCCATAACTTTTATTCAGCATAGTACTGGAAGTCCTAGCCAGAGCAATTTGTTAAGGAAAAGAAATAAAAGGCAGTCAAATTGGAAAGGAAGAAGTAAAACTGTTACTATTTGTAGATAACATGATATTATATGTAGAAAACCATAAAGATTCCATGAAAAAAATTGTTAAAACAAATAAAATCCATATACAGAAATTTTTTGTGTTTCTATATATCACTAATGAACTATCAGAAAGAGAAATTAAGAAAATAATTTCATTTATAATTGCATCGAAAAGAATAACAATATCTAACTGTAAATTTAAACAAGGAAGTGAAACACTTATACATTAATAACTATATATGACATTTTGAAATTGAAAAACACACAAATAAATGAAAAGATATTCCATGCACATGGATTGAAAGAATTATTATTGTTAAAATGTTCATACTGCCCAAAACAATCTACAATTCAATGCGTTCCCTATCAAAATTCCAATGACATTTTCCACATCAACAGAGTAAACAATTCTAAAATTTGCATGGTACCACAAAAGATCCCAAATAGCCAAAGCAATCTTGAGAAAGAAGAACAAAACTAGAGGCATCATGCTCCCTGATTTCAAACTGTATTACTTAGCTCTAGTAATCAAAGCAATGGCACCCCACTTCAGTACTATTGCCTGGAAAATCCCATGGATGGTGGAGCCTTGTAGGCTGCAGTCCATGGGGTCGCGAAGAGTCGGACACGACTGAGCAACTTCACTTTCACTTTTTACTTTCATGCATTGGAGAAGGAAATGGCAACCCACTCCAATATTCTCGCTTGGAGAATCCCAGGGATGGGGGAGTCTGGTGGACTGCCGTCTATGGGGCTGCACAGAGTCAGACACGACTGAAGCAACTTAGCCGCAGCAGCAGCTGCAGTAATCAAAAAAGTATGGTGTTGCCATAAAAACAGACATATAGATCAATGAAAGAGAAACAGAGCCCAGAAATAAATCCACAAATAAATGGTCAGTTAATTTACAACAAAGGAGCTAAAAATATAGAATAGGGAAAGGACAATTTCCTCAATAAATGGTGCTGGGAAAACTGGGCAGCAATATGCAAGAGGATGAAACCAGACCACTATCTCACACCACACACAACAATAACACAAAATGGATTAAAGATTGGAATGTAAGACCTGAAACCAAAAACTTCCTGAAAGAAAATAAAGTAGGTAAGCCCTTTGACACTGGTCTTGGCAATGGTTTTTTTGGATCTGACACCAAAAGCAAAGGCATTAGAAGCAAAAATAAACAAGCAGGACACATAAAACTGAAAAGTTTCTGCATGTCAAAGGAAACCATGAACAAAATGCAAAGGACACCTACTGAATGGGAGGGTAAAAAATGCATCATATTAGAAAAACACAAACAATCCAAATAAAAATGGGCAGAGGATCTCAATAGACATTTTTCCAAAGACATACAAATGGTCAACAGGTATGTGAAAAGGTGTTCAACACTAGTAATCATCAGGGAAATGCAAATACAAACCACAATGAGATATTGCCTCACAATTGTAGAACAGCTATTATCAAAAAGGTAAGGAATAACAAGTGTCTGTGAGGAGAAAAGGGAACCCTGAACACTGTTAGTGGGAATGTAAATTGGTGTAGCCTCTTGATGAAGGTGAAAGTGGAGAGTGAAAAGGTTGGCTTAAAGCTCAACATTCAGAAAATGAAGATCATGGCATCTGGTCCCATCACTACATGGGAAATAGATGGAGAAACAGTGGAAACAGTGTCAGACTTTATTTTTCTGGGCTCCAAAATCACTACAGATGGTGAATGCAGTCATGAAATTAAAAGACGCTTACTCCTTGGAAGGAAAGTTATGATCAACCTAGATAGCATATTCAAAAGCAGAGACATCACTTTGCCAACAAAGGTTCGCCTAGTCAAGGCTATGGTCTTTCCTGTGGTCATGTATGGATGTGAGAGCTGGACTGTGAAGAAGGCTGAGTGCCGAAGAATTGATGCTTTTGAACTGTGGTGTTGGAGAAGACTCTTGAGAGTCCTTTGGACTGCAAGATCCAACCAGTCCATTCTGAAGGAGATCAGCCCTGGGATTTCTTTGGAAGGAATGATGCTGAAGCTGAAACTCCAGTATTTTGGCCACCTCATGCGAAGAGTTGACTCATTGGAGAAGACTCTGATGCTGGGAGGGATTGGGGGCAGGAGGAGAAGGGTACAACAGAGGATGAGATGGCTGGATGGCATCACTGACTCGATGGATGTGAGTCTGAGTGACCTCCGAGAGTTGGTGATGGACAGGGAGGCCTGGCGTGCTGCGGTTCATGGGGTCGCAGAGAGTCGGACACGACTGAGCGACTGATCTGATCTATGGTAAATGGCATGGGGTTTCCTCAAAATATTAAAAATAGAACTGCTGCTGCTGCTAAGTCGCTTCAGTCATGTCCGACTCTGTGCAACCCCATAGACGGCAGCTCATCAGGCTCCCCAATCCCACGGATTCTCCAGGCAAGAACGCTAGAGTGGGTTGCCATTTCCTTCTCCAATGCATAAAAGTGAAAAGTGAAAGTGAAGTCACTCAGTCCTGTTCGACTCTTAGCGACCCCATGAACTGCAGCCTACCAGGCTCCTCTGCCCATGGAATTTTCCAGGCAAGAGTACTGCTGTGGGTTGCCATTGCCTTCTCCAAAAATAGAACTGCTATACAGTAAATCCACTTCTGGGTATTTATCCAAAGAAAAGGAAAACAGTAGCTTAAAAAGATATGTGCACCCCATGCCCATTGCAGCATATTTAGAATAGCCATGATATCACAAGCTATGCACTGACAAATGAATGGATAAGGAAAATGGGATATATATATATATATATATATATATATATATATATATATATTACTCAGTCTTAAAAAGAGAATAAAATCTTGCCATTTGTGAAAACATGGATAAACTTGGAGGGCATTATATTAAGTGAAATAAGTCAGACAGATAAATACTGTATGATCTCTCTTGCATGTGGAATCTAAAAACAAAAAATAAAAATGCAAGCTCATAGATAACAGAGAAGAGATTGGTGGTTGCCAGAGATGGGGGTCAGGGGTTGGTGAAATGTGAGTCAAATGGTACAACTTCTAGTTATAATATAAATGTCATGGGGATATAATGTGGGGATATAATATAGCATGGTGACTCTAGTTAATAATAGCATATTACATATTTGAAAGCAATAGAGGAAAACAACAGAATGGGAGAGACTAGGGATCTCTTCAAGAAAATCAGAGATACCAAAGGAACATTTCATGCAAAGACGGGCTCGATAAAGTACAGAAATGGTATGGACCTAACAGAAGCAGAAGATATTAAGAAGAGATGGCAAGAATACACAGAAGAACTGTACGAAAATGATCTTCATGACCCAGATAATCACGATGGTGTGATCACTGACCTAGAGCCAGACATCCTGGAATGTGAAGTCAAGTGGGCCTTAGAAAGCATCACTATGAACAAAGCTCGTGGAGGTGATGGAATTCCAGTGGAGCTATTCCAAATCCTGAAAGATGATGCTGTGAAAGTGCTGCATTCAATATGCCAGCAAATTTGGAAAACTCAGCAGTGGCCACAGGACTGGAAAAGGTCAGTTTTCATTCCAATCCCAAAGAAAGGCAACACCAAAGAATGCTCAAACTACTGCACAATTGCACTCATCTCACACGCTAGTAATGTCATGCTCAAAATTCTCCAAGCCAGGCTTCAGCAATATGCAAACCATGAACTTCCTGATGTTCAAGCTGGTTTTTTAGAAAAGGCAGAGGAACCAGAGATCAAATTGCCAACATCCGCTGGATCATGGAAAAAGCAAGAGAGTTCCAGAAAAACATCTATTTCTGCTTTATTGACTAAGCCAAAGCCTTTGACTGTGTGGATCACAATAAACTGTGGAAAATTCTGAAAGAGATGGGAATACCAGACCACCTGATCTGCCTCTTGAGAAATTTGTATGCAGGTCAGGAAGCAACAGTTAGAACTGGACATGGAACAACAGACTGGTTCCAAATAGGAAAAGGAGTTCGTCAAGGCTGTATATTGTCACCCTGTTTATTTAACTTATATGCAGAGTACATCATGAGAAACGCTGGACTGGAAGAAACACAAGCTGGAATCAAGTTGGCTGGGAGAAATATCAATAACCTCAGATATGCAGATGACACCACCCTTATGGCAGAAAGTGAAGAGGAACTAAAAAGCCTCTTGATGAAAGTGAAAGTGGAGAGTGAAAAGGTTGGCTTAAAGCTCAACATTCAGAAAACGAAGATCATGGCATCTGGTCCCATCATTTCATGGGAAATAGATGGAGAAACAGTGGAAACAGTGTCAGACTTTATTTTTCTGGGCTCCAAAATCACTGCAGATGGTGACTGCAGCCATGAAATTAAAAGATGCTAACTCCTTGGAAGGAAAATTAGGACCAAACTAGATCAGATCAGATCAGATCAGTCGCTCAGTCATGTCCGACTCTTTGCGACCCCATGAACTGCAGCACGCCAGGCCTCCCTGTCCATCACCAGCTCCCGGAGGTCACTCAGACTCACATCCATCGAGTCAGTGATGCCATCCAGCCATCTCATCCTCTGTCGTCCCCTTCTCCTCCTGCCCCCAATCCCTCCCAGCATCAGAGTCTTCTCCAATGAGTCAACTCTTCGCATGAGGTGGCCAAAATACTGGAGTTTCAGCTTTAGCATCATTCCTTCCAAAGAAATCCCAGGGCTGATCTCCTTCAGAATGGATTGGTTGGATCTTCTTGCAGTCCAAGGGACTCTCAAGAGTCTTCTCCAACACCACAGTTCAAAAGCATCAATTCTTCGGTGCTCAGACAAAAGCAGAGACATTACTTTGCCAACAAAGTTTTGTCTAGTCAAGGCTATGGTTTTTCCTGTGGTCATGTATGGATGTGAGAGTTGGACTGTGAAGAAGGCTGAGTGTGGAAGAATTGGTGCTTTTGAACTGTGGTGTTGGAGAAGATTCTTGAGAGTCCCTTGGACTGCAAGGATATCCAACCAGTCCATTCTGAAGGAGATCAGCCCTGGGATTTCTTTGGAAGGAATGATGCTAAAGCTGAAACTCCAGTACTTTGACCACCTCATGCAAAGAGTTGACTCATTGGAAAAGACTCTGATGCTGGGAGGGATTGGGGACAAGAGGAGAAGGGTACAACAGAGGATGAGATGGCTGAATGGCCTCACTGACTCAATGGACGTGAGTCTGTGTGAACTCCCGGAGTTGGTGATGGACAGGGAGGCCTGCATGCTGTGATTCATGGGGTTTCAGAGTCGGACATGACTGAGCGACCGTTCTGATCTGATCTGAAAATCACTGCAGATGGTGATTGCAGCCGTGAAATTAAAAGATGCTTATGCCTTGGAAGGAAAGTTAGGACCAACCTAGATAGCATTTTCAAAAGCATAGATATTACTTTGCCAACAAAGGTCCGTCTAGTCAAGGCTATGGTTTTTCCAGTAGTCATGTATGGATGTGAAAGTTGACTGTGAAGAAAGCTGAGCACTGAAGAATTGATGCTTTTGAACTGTGGTGTTGGAGAAGACTCTTGAGAGTCCCTTGAACTGCAAGGAGATCCAACTAGTCCATTCTAAAGGAGATTGGTCCTGGGATTTCTCTGGAAGGAATGATGCTAAAGCAGAAACTCTAGTACTTTGGCCACCTCATGCAAAGAGTTGACTCATTGGAAAAGACTCTGATGCTGGGAGGAATTTGGGGCACGAGGAGAAGGGGACGACAGAGGATGAGATGGCTGTATAGTATCACTGACTCAATGGACGTGAGTCTGAATAAACTCCGGGAGTTGGTGATGGACAAGGAAGCCTGGCGTGCTGCGATTCATGGGGTCGAAAAGAGTCGGACATGACTGAGTGACTGAACTGAACTGAACTGAACTGATATATTTTATTGAGGTATAATTGACATACAACATTATGTTATTTTCAGTGTACAACATAATGATTCTGTATTTGTATATATTGTGGTATGACTACCAAAATAATATCTGTTAACATCTGTCACTGTACATAGTTAGAGTTATTTTTCCCTTGTAGTGACTACTTCTATAATATGCTTTCTTCAGATCAGATAGGATCAGATCAGTTGTGTTTCTTCCAGTCCAGTGTTTCTCATGATGTACTCTGCATATAAGTAAATAAAAAGGGTGACAATATACAGCCTTGACGAACTCCTTTTCCTATTTGGAACCAGTCTGTTGTTCCATGTCCAGTTCTAACTGTTGCTTCCTGACCTGCATACAAATTTCTCAAGAGGCAGATCAGGTGGTCTGGTATTCCCATCTCTTTCAGAATTTTCCACAGTTTATTGTGATCCACACAGTCAAAGGCTTTGGCTTAGTCAATAAAGCAGAAATAGATGTTTTTCTGGAACTCTCTTGCTTTTTCCATGATCCAGCGGATGTTGGCAATTTGATCTCTGGTTCCTCTGCCTTTTCTAAAAAATCAGCTTGAACATCAGGAAGTTCACGGTTTGCATATTGCTGAAGCCTGGCTTGGAGAATTTTGAGCGTTACTTTACTAGCGTGTGAGATGAGTGCAATTGTGCGGTAGTTTGAGCATTCTTTGGTGTTGCCTTTCTTTGGGATTGGAATGAAAACTGACCTTTTCCAGTCCTGTGGCCACTGCTGAGTTTTCCAAATTTGCTGGCATATTGAATGCAGCACTTTCACAGCATCATCTTTCAGGATTTGGAATAGCTCCACTGGAATTCCATCACCTCCACGAGCTTTGTTCATAGTGATGCTTTCTAAGGCCCACTTGACTTCACATTCCAGGATGTCTGGCTCTAGGTCAGTGATCACACCATCATGATTATCTGGGTCATGAAGATCTTTTTCGTACAGTTCTTCTGTGTATTCTTGCCATCTCTTCTTAATATCTTCTGCTTCTGTTAGGTCCATACCATTTCTGTCCTTTATCGAGCCCGTCTTTGCAGGAAATGTTCCTTTGGTATCTCTGATTTTCTTGAAGAGATCTCTAGTCTTTCCCATTCTATTGTTTTCCTCTATTTCTTTGCATTGATCACTGAAGAAGGCTTTCTTATCTCTTCTTGCTATTCTTTGGAACTCTGCATTCAGATGTTTATATCTTTCCTTTTCTCTTTTCCTTTTCACTTCTCTTCTTTTCACAGCTATTTATAAGGCCTCCCCAGACAGCCATTTTGCTTTTTTGCATTTCTTTTCCATGGGGATGGTCTTGATCCCTGTCTCCTGTACATGTCACGAACCTCAGTCCATAGTTCATCAGGTATTCTATCTATCAGATCTAGGCCCTTATTCTATTTCTCACTTCTACTGTATAATCATAAGGGATTTGATTTAGGTCATACCTGAATGGTCTAGTGGTTTTCCCTACTTTCTTCAATTTCAGTCTGAATTTGGCAATAAGGAGGAGTTCATGGTCTGAGCCACAGTCAGCTCCTGGTCTTGTTTTTGCTGACTGTATAGAGCTTCTCCATCTTTGGCTGCAAAGAATATAATCGATCTGATTTTGGTGTTGACCATCTGGTGATGTCCATGTATAGAGTCTTCTCTTGTGTTGTTGGAAGAGGGTGTTTGTTATGACTAGTGCATTTTCTTGGCAAAACTCTATTAGTCTTTGCCCTGCTTCATTCCGTATTCCAAGGCCAAATTTGCCTGTTACTCCAGGTGTTTCTTGACTTCCTACTTTTGCATTCCAGTCCCCTATAATGAAAAGGACATCTTTTTTGGGTGTTAGGTCTTAAAGGTCTTGTAGGTCTTCATAGAACCATTCAACTTCAGCTTCTTCAGCATTACTGGTTGGGGCATAGACTTGGATTACTGTGACATTGAATGGTTTGCCTTGGAAACGAACAGAGATCATTCTGTCGTTTTTGAGATTGCATCCAAGTACTGCATTTCGGACTCTTCTGTTGACCATGATGGCTATTCCATTTCTTCTGAGGGATTCCTGCCCGCAGTAGTAGATATAATGGTCATCTGAGTTAAATTCACCCATTCCAGTCCATTTGAGTTCGCTGACTCCTAGATTGTCCACATTCACTCTTGCCATCTCTTGTTTGACCACTTCCAATTTGCCTTGATTCATGGACCTGACATTCCAGGTTCCTATGCAATATTGCTCTTTACAGCATTGGACCTTGCTTCTATCACCAGACTCATCCACAGCTGGGTATTCTTTTTGCTTTGGCTCCATCCCTTCATTCTTTCTGGAGTTATTTATCCACTGATCTCCAGTAGCATATTGGGCACCTACTGACCTGGGGAGTTTCTCTTTCAGTATCCTATCATTTTGCCTTTTCATACTGTTCATGGGGTTCTCAAGGTAAGAATACTGAAGTGGTTTGCCATTCCCTTCTCCAGTGGACCACATTCTGTCAGATCTCTCCACCATGACCAGCGTATCTTGGGTTGCCCCATGGGCATGCCTTAGTTTCATTGAGTTAGACAAGGCTGTGGTCCTAGTGTGATTAGATTGACTAGTTTTCTGTGAGTATGGTTTCAGTGTGTCTGCCTCTGATGCCCTCTTGCAACACCTACCGTCTTACTTGGGTTTCTCTTACCTTTGGCATGGGGTATCTCTTCACGGCTGCTCCAGCAAAGTGCAGCCATTGCTCCTTACCTTGGATGATCTTGATTTCAGTTTGTGTTTTTTCCAGCCCAGCATTTCTCATGATGTACTCTGCATAGAATTAAATAAGCAGGGTGACAATGTATAGCCTTGACATACTCCTTTTCCTATTTGGAACCAGTCTGTTTTTCCATGTCCATTTCTACCTGCATATAGGTTTCTCAAGAGGCAGGTCAGGTGGTCTGGTAGTCCCTTCTCTTTCAGAATTTATATATAGAATATTTATTGCAATAAGAAAATATACTACTTATAATTCAAATCAGCACATGTAAAGTGAAGTTGCTCAGTCATGTCCAACTTTTTGCAACCCCATGGACTGTAGCCTACCAGGTTGCTCCATCCACGGGATTTTCCAGGCAAGAGTACTGGAGTGGGTTGCCATTTATTACAGTACAAATAATGGCACAATGGTATGATAATATTATCATGTTGTAAGAAAAACAATACGCAAGAAAAAGATTCTCAACTTTTACCATGTTTCTAATTTTTTTTTTAAATTTGGTTTATTGTTTTCCTGGTGTTCCTGCATCAAACTTAGATTCTCAATGTATTAATAATAGGAGGAAAATGGTATTTTTTGTTGTTTTTCAGTTTTTTGAATTAATTAATTTATTTTGACTGCACTGGGTCTTCGTTGCTGTTCAAAGGCATTCTCTGATTGCAGAGAGCAGGGTCTACTCTCTAGCTGCAGTGCACAGGTTTCTCATTGCTGTGACTTCTCTTGTTGCGGAGCACAGGCTCCAGAGCATGAATTCAGTAGTCACTGCGCATCGGGCTTAGTTGCCCCAAGGCATGTGGAAGCTTCCTAAACCAACCAAGGATTGAACATGTGTCCCCTGCATTGGCAGGCGGACTCTTAACCACTGGACAGAAGTCCAGTAGTATTTTTTGAATGTTTAAAAAAAAAAAAAAAAAAAAAAAAGGCTTTTCAAATAATTAGAGCTTAGAAGGATTGGGATCTTCTAGAAAGTGGAAAAGTTTCAAGGAACTATTATTTAGCACCCATTACAAAAGTTTATCTCATTCTCATAACAACACTATGTGGTACATATCATTACGTATTCCTATTTACTTTTGGAGAAACAGATTCAGAGAGGTTAAGTAACTGGCCCAAAGTCACACAGTAGGAAGCAGGAACTGAACCAAGGATGTTTAATTTCATAGTTTATGCTTTTGACTACCATACTAACTTGACCCCCTTTATCTCCTCAAATCTCAGGGTCTTCAACTGCAAAATGAGGGCAATGACATGCTTCAGAGGTTGTCATGAGTAATGGAGAAGATATTGCATTGAGATGCAGGAGGCGTAAGAGACACGGTTTCGATCCCTGGGTCGGGAAGATCCCCTGGAGGAGGGCATGGCAACCTACTCCAGTATTCTCACCTAGAGAATATGATGGACAGGAGTCTGGCAGGCTAGGGTTCACAGGACTGCAAAAAGTCGGACATGACTAAAGTGACTTAGTATGCACTTAATGCATGGAGAAGAGTTTAGCCAGTGCCTGGCACATGGAGTACACTCATTATCTATTTGTAGTTATCAGTATCGGTGTTGTCCAATATCACAGAATTAACGTATTAGGAGAGCTAAGAGATGAAGCCAGGCCTAGCTAATTCCTAGCCTGTGATTTTCCCATGGAGTTGGTGGGCACTAGTTAGATCTGCTACGGAAGGAAAGATATTCAAGAATAGACAATTTTCATAGTCCCACGTGATTCCAAGACCATATAGTGTCTACCTTTATCTTCATGGGTCAATAGCAGTTAGGGTTAGTTGGGGTAGGAAAGATATTCCTTCATCCTCTCCTACTTCGAAGTGGCCATGGCATTGTGGGAGCTCAGGTGAGGGCTCTTGGTTTGACCTCAATAGTCAAACCCAGCTGGGTGTGGATACCACTCCTCTATCAAGTTGGGTGAGTAGCAGGTTCCTTTGTCACCTAAGGCCTTGACTCTTTTATTTATAAAATGGGGATAATAACAGGACTTATCCTCATGGATGGTAAGGATTAAAAGGGTTAATACACGTGAGTGCCTGTGCCTGTGCCCACAGAGCCTGGCCAGTGTTCAGAGTGGCCTCCTCTAGCTGGTGCCTCTGGTTATTATTCTCATCCGGGAACCCAGGGTGAGCAGGGCATTGTTTAAGGACCCGGGAAGCCATGTTTGTGCAAAATTCACTTCCTATTGTTGGCCTTCCGATTTGCAACCAGCTGATTTAGAATTTGCTCACACATGTTAAGAGCCAGGACGTGAAAGGGCTTGGATCCCTGTGCAGAACACATAATAAGGCAAACAAGTTTTGCTGTTCCTGTTTTTGAGCTTCAGGGAAAGACCAAAGGCTATTTTTAGCTGTGGTAGGTGTGGGTTCTGGGGAGGGCACCGGGGCCGTGTTTGTTACATTACGTTTTAACATAATACAGAGTTACCCGGCTCAAGGGATCTGTTTTGGGTTGTTTTTATTAATCGAAGAGTTTTTTTTTTCCCCCTAGTTGAGATGGTCAGACTTAATGGGTAGCAAGTACATGGGGCCTGATACACAGATTTAACCTAACAAAAATAAATCCTTTGTTTTATCAAGTTTCCATGAGGTAGCCTAAAAACAAGGGGAAAAAATGTCATAAATACAGCATTGCTTTCAGTTGAGTAATTGTTCTCTCAGGAAAAAAATAATTTGTCGTTATGCTATTGTATATCTCACACAAATAAACTCTGGAAGAGGGTTGTGTGATTCAGGAGTAAGGCACGAGCAAGACTTTTCCCTGGAAATTCTTAAGTACTTTCAGTTACAGACATCTATCTTTCTCCTGAGATTAGAACAGACACAAGTGGTGGGGGTGAAAATTAATTACATCAAGCACAGATAATTTGGGTTTCAGATATTAGAATCAAAATGCATACTGCAGGGGTGAAATAAACAATATTCTTCAAAACCAGACCTCATAAACTCACTTCAGAGACATTAGCTGAGTGCCTAGGATGGGCCCGCCATATGAGATGCATATAAGAATGAGACAGATTCAGCTCTTTCCTTAAGGGATCCCACGGCTCAGAAGGAAAAATAGATAAGAAAACACACAATATGAAGGGTGCTCTGACAGGGGGAATAGCCTCCTACAGTGACTGGATAATTTCCAAGTTGCTTAATATTCCTGAATTGCAATTGCTTCATCTCTGACATGAGGCTACGAATTTCTGTGAAAGATGGTAAATCAAACATCTCTGCATATGGTTAAAACAAACAGAAAACTCCCATGTCCTCTTTCCCACACTGCAAAAGGAAACATTAAGAAAGAGGAAAGCACAGGACCCAGAAATAAGGAGCTTTAACCTAAGAGAGGCGCAAGAAGGCCCAGGATGACGGTGAAGCATCCCGGGATGACAGCTGTGTACCAGGCTCAGAGGCCACCTGTCCAGGTCAGAGCCGGTCAGAAGGCCCCCAGAGAGACTGCTTCAAAATGAAAGCATTGATAGAAAAATGAAAGCATTGATAGAATCCCACATGTATTTGAAATTTCTCAGAAAAGATTTATCCAACTGCCAGACAGGTTTGAGGTTGGATTAGAGCTAAGTACACAGAAAATTAAGCAAGCTTGAGGGGGAAAAAAAAAAACACACACACAAGAAAATGACTCCACGGGAAATTAAAATTGTGCCAGAAAATAAAAAATCTAGTGTGTTAGATGACACTTGTGAAAATGCTGACCTGGCTAAAATTAAGTTGCAGCTATATTGGGAAGATAGGAGAACAGGGAGAAAGTGTGTGTGTGTGTGTGTGTTGCACGTGGAGTGGTGGGTTGATGTCAGCTAAATCCTCCTCTTCCCATGGAAGAAAGCCAGTAAATGATGCCTGAAACTGAGAAATCACAAAGTAGCAACATAAGCATGTTTTTGAGAGATATGGAGGTGAATCACAAAAAAAAGTCAGCTGAAGTGTTGACAGTGGTTGCCTCTGAACCATGGGAAACTGCACTGTGTAGGTTTGGGGAAAGAATAGGGAACAGGGACGTAATGACCATCTCTTATATCAAAACATGTAGGACATTTTGACTCTTTAACTACCTGCACATATAAACTTACTTACTTACTAAAACTCAACTTTAAATTACAGCCACACAAGAACAGAAAGTGCTGGGATTCCTTGTTGTGTTTGCTAACAGTCATAAGAGTCATGTGCACATCTCATGAAAACTTTTCTGAGAAAGAACTGCTATCACATGGTGTGCCAGGCTGACTGGCCCTTCATGTTATTTCTCAGATTTGCAAAGTCAGCTTGTTGATAAAACATCGTTTGCTTAAAAATAGGAGGCAGGCCAATAACAGTACTTACCCTTATAAGGTGGTGAAGAGGGTCAAATGAGAAAAGGCATAGACAGCACAGATCAGATCAGATCAGATCAGTCGCTCAGTCATGTCCGACTCTTTGTGACCCCATGAACCGCAGCACAGTGTTCTGTAAATATTGAAAAGTTGTGCTGTGTGTCCTCCTCCCCTCTGCTCTAATTATCTACTTATCTCCAGGTGACACCTTAGAGCCAGGGGGGAGAAGGCACGTGCCCTCTTTCCCTCATACACTGTCTTAGTTAACTCTGGCTGCCATAAGAGAATGCCAAGGGTTGGGTGGGTTAACAACAAATCTTTATTTCTCACAGCTCTGGAGCCTGAAAGCATGAGATCAGGAGGCCAGCATAGCTGGGTTCTTAGTCAAGGCCCTCTTTCTGATTTACAAATTGCAACCATCTTTTCATTGTGTTTACATGGCACGATGAGTGGTGATAGAAGAGAGTAGGAGGGGGAATTGGGGAGAAAGATATGAGATGTCTCTTCTTATAAAGGCACTAATCCCATCATGAAGGCTCTACTTTTATGAACTAATTACCTCCCAAAGGCCCCATCTTCAAATCCCACCACATTGTGGATTGGGGGTTCAACATACAAATACAGGGGGAAAACAAAGATTCAGTCTATAGTAACCACCTGAATCTATAGAACTATAGATTCAGTCTATAGTTCCAGGCTGGATGGCTGGAACATCAGAAGTGGTTGTGAGCTAGCTGGGACCAGGCCAACAAGGGCTACCACCCTGAGGATAGACATGGCCTGCTGCCTAGCCCCCAACCTTCAGTCTAATAATGAGAAAGACATAGACTTCTATCTTGTTTAAGCTCCTAGCAACTGTCATATTCTAACTAATACTCATCTTAATTTCATTAATATCAGCAGTGGTTCTAGAAGTACCAATTACTTATGGTGTCCTGAGAGAGGATACACATCTCAGAGCTGGAGACCTGAAGTCCTGACATGCAGGCAAAACGGAAGGAACTATTAGTCAATCAGGCAACAACAAAGGCAAGAATATTCTTGAAAGAATGGCATAAAGATGGCACTGAAGATGAGAAAAACCTATTGTTTGGAGAACAGGTGACAGTTGAGGGTGAATTGGGAAAGAGAGATTGCAAGAAGCAAGGCAGTGAAGTAACAATGCTATGGCCTTTTAGGTCACATTCAGGAGTTTCAGCTTGCATTCAAGGACAACAGGGAACCACAGAAGGAAAGGTTTTGTGATTCAAATTTTAACTGATGTGTTGTGGTATGGAGAATGGAGTCAGAAAAGATAGAAGGAGACTATTTCAGTAATTAAAACAAGAAATAAAAGGTGCGTCACCAGGGATGGAGACACAAAAGCAGATTTGTGCAGGTTCAAGTGATAAAAGGTAGAATCTGACTCAACACAAAAGTAGAGGGGGAAGCAGGCATAGAGGATTAGGACCAGACTTCCAGACTCTCCAAGGCTGGGACAGGGAAAGAAGGAGGAGTGGTTTTAAAAAGGAACATGGAAGATCTGATCTTTGTTGCAAACATCCAAATGCTAAAGTTTCAAGGGCAACTAGATATTTAAGAGAGGGTATGGGGCTACCCATGGATTTGAACTCAATCCAGAATCAGTCTTTTCAAGCATTTTTAAAAAGTGAGGGATTTAGGGTCCAGTGGTCTTAGTGCTCCAGTGGCTAAGACTCCATGCTCCCAATGCAGGGGCTCAGGTTTCATCCCTGGTCAGGTAACTAGATTTCACAAGCTGCCACTACAACACAGCACAGGCAAATAACTAAACAAATAATTTTTTTTTAGTGAATTAGGAAGGTGATAGGGTAAACACTACTGCCAGCAGAGGGAACTGAAGCCCAGAAAGACCCAAAACCTGTAGCCAAGAAAGCTAATCCCTTAGTTAGATCATACAATTAAACACAACATACAACCTGGATCTTTGCAGAACTACTTCTCTCACTAAGTCAATTATTTATTCACCAAACAATAACTGAGGACCCAGCTGTGCTTTGCACAGAACTGGGAGTTGCAAATACATAAGGCAAATGAGACAAAGTCCAACTTGAATGACTTCTTCTATTGAAGAGGCTCTTCTGACTGGGGAAGACAGAAATTCAGCCAACAACAACAACCAGGAGAATGTCAGGTAGCGAATAGTAAATACTACAATGAAAAGAAAGCAAAACAAGTACGATCAAGAGTGACGGGAGTGATGGGAGATACTTGAAATTGGACGATCGAGAAAGACCTCCCTGAGGATGTGTTGTGAATAACAAGATGAGCCAGCCATGCAAAAAAAAAAAAAAAATCCAGAAAAAGAAGGGACCTGCCTTTGCAAAGGCCCTAAGGTGAGATGGGACTTAATGTGGAGGTGCAGTTGGAGGCCCGTGTGGTTGGGGTTTGGGGTGGAGTGAGCCTAGGATAGTCACAGGAGATGGGGTCAGGGAGTGGGGTGGGGGTCAGAGCCAGGGGCTTGCAAGTTAGAGCTTGGATTTTATTCTAAGTACAATGGGAAGTCATCAGAGCATTTTAGGGTTTTTTCTACTTTTAACAAAAAATGAGTCATGCTATTTATCTCTCTGAGCTTCCCAGATGGCTCAGTGGTAAAGAATCTACCTGCTAATACAGGGGACACAGATTGGACCCCTGGGTTAGGAAAATCCCCTGGAGTAGGAAATGGCAACCCACTCCAGTATTCTTGCCTGGGAAATTGCAAGGACAGAGGAGCCTGGTGGGCTACCATCCATGAGGTCACAAAAGAGCCGGACATGACTTTAGCGACTGAACGACAACAAACCTCAGTGAATCTATATGACCAATGGTTCTGGCTGCTGCATGGAGGGCAGACTTTGGCAGGATTAGAAACAGCAATGAAAAGCCGCGGCGCCCTCCTGTTCTAGCTCCGCTTCTCTGCTGTCTGTCATCACCATCTCCACTCCCTCACGACGACCCAGAGAGGTGGGAGTTAAACTCCAGTTTTCAATGGGGATTTGATTTCTATATCCTTCCACAAAGCCGAGCACAGTTTGGGGCATGTAGCTGTCCCTTTAATAATATTTGATGTTTGATTAATAAGTTAAACAACCCATTGACTCCATTTATTCAAAGAATCAGGCAAACCAATTAAAAGGCCTCAAAACAAAGCCCAGACATAGCAGCTGTTTGCCGGCCCTGGTCAGTTGCTTGACCAAGAGGGCCTGTCAAGCTAAATCAGCAGGGCAAAGCCAAGAGCTCACAGTGACACAGAGTTCCCAAGTCTGCCATTGTTCTCTCTTCCCAGTGTTAGGCTACAGTTTGTGTGTCTCTAGGAACCTGGAAGAAAACAAAAACATTCTTTTTGCTTTGAACTTTTTATTTTGTATTGGGGTATAGGTGATTAACAATGCTGTGATAGTTTCAGGTAAAAACATTCTTTTTAAACCTGATATTTCCAAGTCTTCAGAGGTTTGTCTTTCTTTAGCATCTTAGGTGTACCCAGACTTAGGTGTGGACGAGCAGCTCACACTAGGCAGAGCGTGGCTCACACTTTATCTGTTTCCTTCCAGATTCACTAGTTAACACAGGATCTCTGGGCTTTCCTCACAAAGGCCTGAATCACCCCTAGAAGCCCAGGAAAGGCATGGTCATACTCAAGGCGTCAATGCCAACCACTGGATCATTGCCATCCTTGCACAAAAGGCACAGCGCCCTCGAACTGCCTGCTCAACACAGCCCCTCCCAGAGAGCCCCACCTGGCCCTTGCTGAGAAAGTGTAAGATACCATGACCTGATGGTCAGGTGTGAAGCCTTCACCTGGAAGGGTTTCTTATGTAGAGTAGCCTTTAACTTGCAACCTGGAATGAGAAGGTGAGTGAGTGAAGCTGCTGTCCATGAGATTTCCCAGGCAAGAATACTGGAGTGGGTTACCATTTCCTTCTCCAGGGGATCTTCCCAACCCAGGGATCAAACCTGAGTCTCTTGTGTCTCCTGTGTTGGCAGGTGGATTCTTTACCACTAGAGCCACTTGGGAAGCCTATTTATATAATAATTTTAACTAATTGATTTAATTTATTTAAATTTAAATTAATTTCTTTAAGTAACATTAAAAATTAAAGATTCAGTTTCTCAGGTGCATTGCACAGATGTAAAACTTTTTTGTAGGATCTTAGTTCACTGACCAGGGATGGAACTTGCACCTTTGGCAGCGAAAGTACAGAGTCCTAACCACTGTCTGCCAGGGCATCCTCATGATATAGAACATCTCTATCATTTCAGGCAGCCCTATTGGACAGCTCTGGTCTAGAAGACCCACTAGGATAAAGAATAAAGCATCTTAGTGCCAGGTTTTCATTTCCTAGTTCCAGCTAATGTGAAGCTCAGCTGTGTATATCTCCTGCACTGTATTCCATGAGATCATTCATGCCTTTATAATTTCCATCTACCACCTCTCCCATCACTACCATTTTCATGAGCTAGTTAGGTAGATTTTGGTTCTTATTTTAGCTTTTTATATTCAAAAGAATCTTAACTAAGAACATACTTTGATATTAGTAATTAAGAAAAACAGCAACCAGTAGAATTTATTGAGTTCTTCTGTGTGTGAACACCATACCTTGGCATTTTACCTGCATGTTTTTATTTAAACTTCACAAGAACTTCATAAGATAGATCTTTTATCTCCATTCAACAGCTGAAGGAACCAAGGCACAGAAAGGTTAAGAAAGTTACCCAAGGTCACAGAGCCAGTAGGTGGCAAAGTAGGGATGGAATCAATCTTCCATCTTCCATGATTGGTGTGTAGGTACCTGGCCTAACTTTTAACCATGGAAGTGAAGTGAACTTGCTTAGTCATGTCTGACTCTTTGCGACCCCATGGACAGTAGCCCACTAGGCTCTCCATCCATGGAATTTTCCAGGCAAGAGTACTGGAGTGTGAAAAGTGGCAGGTCCCGTGTCACGGGACATTGTGAGTAAGAATTAGAAGTCTGAAACTTCTTTAGAGATCTATGGACCCTGGAACACCTACTTAGGGCAGCTGGTCTAGTTCCAATCATCTCTCTGCCTAGCTTTTTTTTTCTTTCACTAAAGAACAGGAAGTTTGAGAAGTAACAGGCCATGGGCACAGGCTGACCTTGCTGGGAAATAGCTCATGGGGAGAGCAAACTGCATGTCCTGTGAACCCAGGGACTGGTCAGCATAATTCCCTGATGCTGGGACTTCGATCCCAGAACCTAAGTCGTATGCTTCTTGGAGTCAGAGCCAAGTTTAGAGGGGGAGGGGAGTGAGCACATACTTCTCTGCTAAACTCCGTTTCCCATTTGGTTTGGCAGCTTGTTTTTAATGAAATGAGGCCAATCCAAGAATTCCGTGTCAACACGGCTCTTTTTACCGGAACCGCAAACGCAGCCCCCTGGGACCTGGCTCTATCTCTGGGCAGACATCAAAACCAGCTCCTTTTTCCTTTGAAATCATAACAGTCTTCTAAGAGTGATCCACTTCCTCACCTTCCCCCCACCCCTTGAGGAAGAAAGTAAGGGCCAGGGCTTGTGGGCTGCAGCACCCCCAGGATTTATGGTTGGCAGAGAAAACCTCAGGGCTGGCCAGGCTGAGGGGTTCCTGGACCCTGCTGTCACTTTTCCCTTTCTTGTGCGTCCAAGGCCTCATGGTTCCTTCCTGCCTGCTTGTCTCCTGTCCAGGACCAGCCTGATGAGTAGGCAAGGCGTTTCCAACCCCCTCGGCACCCTGCCTTCACGCTGCGACTTCAGGGGTGGGGGCACCGTAAAAGATGCTGCCACATCAAAATCCTTCCCCATCCCCGTTCACTGGCCAAAGCCTGAGGCATCTGTCAACCTTCCATAACTCTCCAGGGTTCCTCTGCTTTGGGTCACTTTTTAGGGGCTTCAACACATGAGATCCCAGGAGGAGGTAGGAGGAAGGGCGAAGGGTAGGAAGAAAGCAGACACATTTGGGGAGGGAGAATAATCATGATTAGTGGAAAGTTAAAGGCAGATTATTGGTAAGTGGTAGGTACTGATGGGGTGTTTATTGCAGATAAGGTTCTCTGCAGAAGAGAGGAGGTGAAAGAAAGGCTTTTCATGCCCTATCCCCTGGGGCACGGGATGACCTGGCTCCGGGTCACTTTCTCTAGGAAGGCTTCTGTGACTCCTGACTCACCCCAAGACAGCTCTGTGGTCCTCCTCTGTGTGCTCATAACATCCTGTGCTTCTCTCCTTTGCGGTTCTAACCACCCAGTCATCACCTCTCCACCTTCCTGCCTTCCTCCTCCCTATTTCCTGCCATGCACCCAGCACTCCTGCATCTACTTAGTGAGGTTAGCAGACACCCCCATTATTTTGAGGGAATGAAGGAATACTAGCTGCTCCTTGCAGTGCTGGAGAGGAGCAGGTGAAGGGGTGGTGGAGTTATTGCTGCTCTAACTGAAGTGGATGCTATGATCCACAGAGCAGGTGGTGGTTATGCAGCATGCCTGGAGTGTGTGAACCTGGGCTCCATCACTTCCTAGCTGTGCGTATGGGCAAGCTATTTCATCTTTCTGTACCTCAATTTCTTCATTCATAAACTAGGGATGATAATAATACCTATCTAAATTTTTGTGTAAGAAATGAATTAATGTATTTAAAGTCCTTAAAGTTGGATACATTGTAAGCTCTTAATAAATGTTAGCTTAACAGAAATTTTAAAACCCTACAAGAGTCAGGTCTTTAAGCCATCACCATTCATTGCTGACTTGCTTTGTTCCCACCTCACTGGCCCCCTTCTATGGCTTTAATACACTGGCCCAGCCTTGCCTCACAAGCCTTTCCTCTGGACTCAATCTGAAAGAGCACACTCCTTTCCTGCTTTGGGTTTCATCACTATACTTGACAGTATACATCCAGGCACAGCACCTTTGCATCACTTTGAGTTTTGTTTGTGTCCACACAAAAAAGGCAGGGACCTTGTTTTATTCACTGTATCATTCCTAGTGCCGAGTATAGTGTCTACCACCTAGGAGGTGCTTAGCAATAGTGGATAGGTGGATGGGTGGATGGATGTATAGGTAGATGGATAAATGAATGGGTGGATGGATAGATGAATGGATGATGGATGGATAGATGGGTAGATAGACCCACTGACCCTCTTTGGGAAACTTCTATGGCCATTTCTTCCTGCCTCACCCTCTTCAATCTCCCAATCACACACCCTCATGTGCAACATTATTTCCAACTTGCGTTCTACCACACTTGCTCCCTGGGACCCTTCCCCTCAGATGGTCATTTGCCAAAGCCATATACTGTCTCAGGAGGCAGGGTCTCCTCACACAAGCAGTTCGGAATTTGCTCACTAGTCCAGAAAGTTCAGCTACTCAGCATCAGCTATTAATGAGATACGGTGAATAAGACAGTCCAATGAGAGAGACAAATGAATGGAGAGATGATTACATCTTCTTTGAAGCTGGTCAGAGAGGAGCCCAGTGAGCACAGGGCCACCAAGGAGGGGCCCATGACATGCACCCAGACCAGGAGTCCCCCTTACACCCAAAGCTAGGCTCCACCACAGAGCCTCATCCTAAATAAAGCACACGTACTGATGACACATAGCTAGTCTGTCAGATTTCTCCTGATCTGAAGCAGTACTTGGAGAACCAGAGTGAAACTGAAAATTTTTATCAGTCACAGGAGTACAGATTTGACATCACCAAAGAAATATTTTCAATACCGTGGGGAAGGGCAGGCAGTAGAATACTTCCTGCTTTCGAGGGTGGAGAAAACCTTGGCTCCAGGTGCTGTGGGCCTTGAATGGGGGTGGAGTGACTCAACTCGCAGATCCCTGCTGGGAAAGGAACATTTTACCAAACTCCATCATCTGTAAATCACAGACTCAAAGACTGCTGGGTTGTTTTTTTTATCATAATTAATTATTATAGTCCCAGAAGACTCCTGCTGATTATCATTCCTTGATATGATCTTTTAAATAATTTTCAAAATTAGACTGTGATGGGTTGAATTTTCTCTCTCCCCTCCCCCCAATTTATATACTTAAGTCCTAACCTTCAGTCCCTCAGAATGTGACCTTATTTGGAGATGGGATCTGTACAGAGGTAATCAAGTTAAAATGAAGTCATTCAGGTGGGGTCCAATCCAGTGCAACCAGTGTCCCTTTAAAATGGGAAAATTTGGACACAGAAAGGCACTGAGGGAAGAAAATGTGAAAAGACATAGAGAGAAGGCAGTCAACTACAAGCCAAGGAGAGGGGCCTGGAACAGATCCTTCTGCCCTCAGAAGGAGCCAATCCTGCAAAATCTTGATTTTGAACTTCTAGCCTCTAAAGTTGTAACATAATAAATTTCTGTTGTTTCAGCTACCCAGGCCATGGTGCTTTGTTATAGCAGCACTAAGAGTAAATAGCAATTTTTCTTTAGACCAAGACAGAAAAGAACCTCATCGATGTCCTTCCTACTCACTGTTGAATTCAAGGATTGTTTAGTTCCTCTGTGGGAATATACACATTGTAGGTATTTCATACCTATGACTTGGCACAAGACAGAGAATAACAAAGCCTTTACATTTTTGAAGGGGCTGGTGGAGTCTTAGACATATAGATTCAGTTCAATTTAACAGATATTTATTGATCCTTCCATGTGCCAGGTACTGGGCTGGAGACACAGAAGTGTAGTCCCTGCTTTCAAGGAACTCACAGTCTGGTAGAAAAAGTGCAAGTGTGTAAATAATTACAGTTCAGAATGATACGCACAGTGATTGGAATGCATAAAGAATGACACCAGGGCTCTTCCCTGTTGGCCCAGTGGTTAAGATTTGCCTTCCAGTGTAAGAGGTGTGGGTTTGATCCCTGGCCAGGGACCTAAAATTCCACATGCCTCTTGACCAAAAGAACAAAATGTAAAAAGGAAGCAATATTGTCACAAATTCAATAAAGACTTTTAAAATGCTCCATGTCAAAAAAAAAAAAAAAAAAAAAATGACATGAGGAAAAAGTGTCTATCTCAAGGAATGGGGGCCAGTCAGAGAAGCTTCTCAAATCTTTATTAATAGAGAATGTTATGTAAATTATGGTATATTCATACAATGGCCACCCTAGGGGAATTACGCAACTGCTAAAAAATGAAGTAGAATTATATATACTCTTATGGAAAGATCTTCAAGGCATTAAGTGAACAAGTTAAATGGGAGAGTAATGTACATAGTATGGTACTATTTGTGTTATCAAGAGAAGGATATATGAATAGTTACCTAGATTTGTGAATGCGTAGAAAGAACCTGGAAGAAAATGTAAAAACTAGTAATATTAGTTACCTGAAAGGATTGGGGAGGAGCGCTCAGGAAACTTGCTCTGGGCGCCTGAGATGACTGTTGGAGATTTCATCTCCCAGAGAACCCAGCTCTATTCTCCATCCTCATGCCGTGTCCATCCAGCCAGCGTGTCTGTTTACACTGTGGCCCTGCCCGCAGATCCTCAGTCATAAGCACACTGTTTGCTTTGCTGGACTTATAGCAAAGAGCTTTGGATTTAACAGCAGGCAGAATTGGTTCCACATCCCCAAATTTTCACGCACTAGCTGTGTGATCTTAAAAAATATATATCTTTATCCTCTAAGCCTCAGTTCTCTCATCATGGGATGATCATAAGAATTTAAAAAGGTAATATCCATTGAAAGTGAAAGTGAAGTCACTCAGTCGTGTCCAACTCTTTGGGACCCCATGGACTACAGCCTACTAGGCTCCTCTGTCCTTGGGATTTTCCAGGCTAGTATACTGGACTGGGTTGCCATTTCCTTCTCCAGGAGATCTTCCTGACCCAGGAATTGAACCTGGGTCTCCTGTGTTTTAGGCAGACGCTTTACCATCTGAGCCACCAGGGAAGATAGGTTCAATAAATCATAGCTTTAAAAAAGATAAATAAGAGGAATCAATCAATATTCAACTGATCCCCACTTAAATCAGACCAGCCCACAGGTTAGGCCTGTGTGTCTGCATTAGCCACTCAGTCATGTCTAAATATCTGTGACCCCAAGGACTATAGACCACCAGGCTCCTCTGTGGTGGGATTCTCCAGGCAAAAATACCGGAGTGGGTTGCTATTCCCTTCTCCAGGGGATCTTCCCGACCCAGGGATCGAACGTGCATCTCCTGCACTGGCAGGCAGATTCTTTACCATCTGAGCCACTAGGGAAGCCCCTCAGGTCATGCTTATCTATGGCCAAGTGGACTGTCTGTCTCATCATAGGTGACCGAAATCGAGTTTTAGTAAAAAAAAAAAAAAAAGTTACATCAAATCAAACCAAAAGGAAGTAAATAATAGGTTTGAAGATTTGATCAAGAGTCCTCATCTTAAATAAGTAAGAGATTCTACCTTTTCCTTCAGTCCTCTCCATTCCCACTCCCCACTGCATGCATGCGTGTGCGTGCACGCACGCAGGCAAACACACCTCCAAACCACTAGAACCTTGTGCAGACCTGTTCCCATGGGAAGAAAACCCAGTATGACACCATCTGAATATGCAAATTTGCTGTATCTTTTATCAGAGCATCCATCAAGAAGTTCCTTTAAAATAATGCTTGCCCTACAGCATTTAGCATATATTGAGTGCAATTCACTAGATATTTATTTAGTCTTCGTAATATGAAAACTAATAGTGTGATAGACTCTTACTGTCAGCTCCATAGTACCTGACCCTGCTTCTTACATTAGGGAACTCTCTCATTCTGTGGGTTTAGGGAAGAAGCAGAGACCTTTCTCCTTAAAGAAAAGTTGAAAGAAAACAGGCATCTTTTCAGCCCACTCCCTGGCAGCCAAATCTGTGATCTGTACATTGGACTCAGCTATTTGGTGTCTCCATCTGGGACTTTCAACCTGGAGTAAGTGGTATAAAGACAGGGGGAAGATTCAAGACAATCACAGCCTCACAGTTTGGAAGTCTGGTAGCAGCCTCAGAAGTGAGCCTCATAACCAGACAGTTCCTGGGGCTAGACCTGGACTGTGTTCTCAGCTGCCTAATCTACCTTAGTTCCTGCCCATTTTCCACACCTGATTCTTCAGCCTTCTTATTGGTCCTGTGAACAACCCAAAATCCTTTCAATAGCTTCCTATTTTCCTTAAGTTAACCAGAATTGGTACCTATTTATTTGAAACCAAGAACTCTGACTGGAACTAATCACTGCAAATTATTGAGCAGCTATGAGCTAGGAATTATTCCAAGCTCTTTACATGGAGTATTTCACTTACCCTTCATAACAATCTCTGGAGAACAGAACCTGTTACTCCCATTTGACAAGTGAGAACATGGAGGCCTGAGTTAAATAGCTAACTCAAGTTCAACAGCTAGAAAAAAGGCAGAGTCAGGATTCAAATCCAGAGCCATCTCCATTGCACTCTCTCCTACTCAGCTCCCCCATGTATTTGTGGAAAAGTTTTACCAGTTACTCAGAGTGTCTTATACCTGATATCATGTAATCCTGACAACTCCTCGAGGATGGAATTTTTAATCCCCCCCGCCCTTTTTTTTTAATGAATGAGGAAACAGCCTCGGCAAGATTAAAAGCAACTTGCTCAAATATTTATCATAAGCCTTAAAACTGTGCATACTCTGTGATTCAATGATTTCAGATTTGAGCATTTATCCCAAGGAAATCATCAGAGGAGTGACCAAAGATTACTCACTGAGCTGTCATTTATTGCAGGGGAAAACTAGAGACCATCCTTATGTCCAGAGATCAGGAAATGGCCAAATTAGGGAATACCATATGATGGAATCAGAGAAGGCAATGGCACCCCACTCCAGTCCTCTTGCCTGGAAAGTCCCATGGATGGAGGAGCCTGGAGGGCTGCAGTCCATGGGGTCGCTGAGGGTCGGACACGACTGAGCGCCTTCACTTTCACTTTTCACTTTCATGCATCGGAGAAGGAAATGGCAACCCACTCCAGTGTTCTTGCCTGGAGAATCCCAGGGACGGGGGAGCCTGGTGGGCTGCCGTCTGTGGGGTCGCACAGAGTCGGACACGACTGAAGTGACTTAGCATAGCATAGCATAGCATATGATGGAATATTATTTTGATCATTAAATTCAATATGTAGAAGCAGATCAGTGTCTGCCTGGGCTTGGGAGGAATATGAGGACTGACTTCAAACAGAGTCTTTAGGAATTTTCGAGAATCATGGAGACATTCTATGTCTTGACTCTGGTAATGATTACATGAGTGCACACAGTTTCCTGAATGCATCAGGTTATTCGCTTAAAATGGATGCATTTTTTAAAAAATTTTATTTATTTATTTATTTTTGGCTGTGCGGGGTCTTTGTGTGGGCTGCGTGGGCTTTCTCTAGCTGCTGTGAGCAGGGGCTACTCTCTAGTTGCAGAACACAGGCTTACATTGCAGTGGCTCCTCTTGTTGCAGAGCACGGGCTCTAGCCACATGGGCTTCAGTAGCTGGCGGGACATGGGCTCAGTAGCTGTGCTTCCTGGGCTCAGAGCACAGGCTCAGTAGTTGTGGCCCATGGGCCTAGTTGTCCCGCGGCATGTGGGATCTTCCTGGACCAGGGATCGAACCCCTGTCTTCTACACTGGCAGGCAGATTCTTTACCACTGACCCACCAGGGAAGCCCAGGTGCATTTATTATAAGTAAATTATACCTCAATCTGTAGAAAAGATTTTTATCAAGGACAATGTTCCTAAAATATTAATTGAAAAGTTTAAAAAATAATATTTACAATATATTTATTTCCATGTGTGTTCCATGCATAGAGAAGAAATAAGAAGTAAATATACCAAAATAACAATAGTGGCTATCATTGGATGGTGGGAATTCTGGATAATTTAGACCTTCTTTACACTTCTCTGTGTTCTTTAGTGATCAGAAGAAACAAACACTAAAAAAAAAAAAAAAAAAAGTTATTGACTTTCTGTATGTCATACAAGCACCTAATAGAGAAGAGACTAGAAATTAGGACTTAGTAGCCAAGTTAATTGTACCTTCCACTATGCCTCAGAGTTTCTACTCTGTACCAGGAATTGCTGTATTGCATGCTTTGGAAAATTGCCTATAAAACATGTTCTTGCCTGTGAGGAATGTGAACTCTGCACGGAAGGGTGAGGAAGGCATGATTACATCTAGGGAATCAAGAGAGGCTTCACAGAGGTAGATTCTGTGATGAGCCATGAAGGATGAGCAGAGACCAAGGCTCGGAGGGCAAGAGAGTCTTCAGTCCAGACTAGGGGAATCGTGTGGAGGGTGATTCTGGGGAACGAGGTGACAGGAGAATCTGGACTCCATTAGGAGGGGCCCTTGAATGAGGCCTGAGCAGTAGGGCCCAACAGGCCACTGTACAGATGCCAGAACAAGGCATCCGTAGACTAGCAGCACTTAATCCCACTTCCGGACAAAGATCTCTGAGTTAAAATGTGCATCACGAGAACATAAACACAGTACTGAAAAGCCCAACTTACGGTCACTTTTGGGTGCATAGCACAGCTGTGCCTTACCATAGCCAGCTCAGATCTCCAGAGCAGCTGGGTGGCTCACGGCCACTCAGCTCCCTCTCCTTATCACACCAGGGGGACCCCAATGGCAGGGTTGATGGAATTTTGTATTCTGGTGCCCACCACAGTTTGTATCTGTGACTGGTATAGAGTACAGAGTCAATAAATGGCTACAAAATGAATGAGAGAGACATTTACATTTTAAAAGGAAATCTAAGAAAGGAAGTATGGTATAATGGTTAGAGCACTGACTCTGGAACCAGATTGCTTGACTCTGAGTCCTGGCTTTGCCATTTCTCGGCTCTGTGACCTTGGGAAACTTACTTAACCTCTCTGTGCTTTGGTTTCCTGTATCTAGAACATGAGGTCATGAGAGGGTCCTCTCTCATAGGTTGTTTTGAGTATTAATCAAGTTAGTAGATGCAAAGCACTTAAAACAATGCCTGGCACATAGTGAACGCTACATAAGTGTTAAATATTATTATAAGAGATTTTCCTAGTCCAACCTCTTGCTTCAGAGATGAGGAAACTGAAGTCCAAAGAAAGGCAAGTGACTTGTCCAAGGTCACAAAAGGAGTTGAAGGTGTAACCAAAGGCTCTGCGTCTATGAATCGATACAGCCGTGGAATGAAAGGATTTATTGGTTAGCTTCTTGCCCTGTGACTGCCATTGTCCGAGATATTTTCTGGGGAACCTAAGCCATGTTTCCAGTCTTTGGGTTGGGATAAAAATGTGTTTATACAAGAAACAGCTTAATACAGAATGCATTCCTAGCCAGACAGCACAGCAAGAGATAGGAGATCAGAAAATGGGAAGATTAACCTGGGCTGGCTGAACCGGGCAGGGGCCTCTTGGATCTGCAGGGTAGAGAAATGATCAGGACAGTGGCTTTCCATTTTGGTGTGTGGAGAGTGACTGGGAGTGACTGGGAAGTGTCAGACATCCCAGCTCCACAGACTCTCCCTCCACGTAGCAGTGAGAGGGGAAAGCCCTTTGGAATCAGGCAATCAGGGCTGAAATCCTGGCTATATCATTTATCAGGTGAGTGACCTATGGACAGTCCCTTGCTGTCTCTGAGCGTTAGTGTCTTAATCCGTAAAATGGAAATAACAATATCCTGTCCACGGGGTTGTTATGGGACCAAAAGAGCCAGTACACTGAGAGACACAGAAGATTAATTAAGATTAATCGCTTTTCTTTTGGGCCCTCTTCTTTGGCCCACCAGATTGAGAAGTCCTTTAATACCTCTCTAATGAGGGACAGGCTGTAAGCTGGAGATAGAACAAATCAGACTAAATCACTAGAAGAGTTTTAATTACCTTCCCTTGAGACCTGAGACCAGGCCCCCCCCCCCTTTTTTTTTTTTTGTCCCTCTGGCAGCGGGAGGAAGGTGCTAAAGATGGAGAGAACATAAAGTTTTGGAAAAGGTGTGGTGAGGACTGCAAAGGAAAGCCCCAGGAAGGGAGAAGGTAGACACTGAGTAGCTTAGGTATAGCCAACCCCAAGTAGGCCATCAACTTTCCTTTGGTGGAAAGAAAAGGTACTAACGTGTTGAGCATGACTAAGTGCCAGGCATTGTGTTAGATGCCAGGAATACAACTTTGAACTATAGAGATTAGCAGGAAAGTAAAGCATTTTAAGTTGCACAATTATAATATGAACAAGACAACACAGAAGACAGAATGACTAATACTATGAGGAAGTCATATGGAAGGTGGGTTTTGACAGACGAATAGTTGTTTAGTTTAGGAAGGCAATCGAAGGAAGGACAAATGATATAAGGCTCAGCACTGCTGGAGTAAAAAATGGTCTGAAAAGATGCGTTTGAGAGATGAGGCTGGGGAGGGAGATAGAGGCTAAATGATGATAATTAGCCTTTATCCTAGAGTGATTGGAGCCAATATAGGGTTTTAAATGAGAAGAGGATTGTGTCCAATTTTTAAGTTAGAAAGACACCCCTGGCAGCAAACTGCAAGGTGTGTTGGAGTGGAGGCAAGCCTGGAAGTAGAATGCTGTTGAAGACACAGTTTCTTGTTCCAGTAGAGAGCATGAGGATCTGAACTAGGAAACCATGTGGCCATCTTCTCCAGAGCTCCTCAATCACTTGCAACCTTATCCTCTTCTTAATCCACAGCGTATGTTTTTCCTCACTCATGGCCCCCATCACCTTGGGCCATGTGTTGCGATTATCTGTATATTTGTCTTCCTTCCTCTGCCAGGTTGAGAGCATTTTTCTTTCTCTGAATCCCTGGAGCTGGTTCACAGTTGGCACCGATGTGTTTTGAGGGTCATGGGGTTTGCAAAGAAGGGCATAGGGTGTACACAGCATGTGGTCCTGTTCATGAGCCAAACAAGACCTCCAGGCCTTCTGTTCACTCACTTCCCTTCTGTATTTGTCCTTAATCAAACTGTGCAAAGAAATCTTAACCGCCTTCTGTATTATTTTGTGAATCAACAGAAGAGTCTTGTATGTTTACCAACCGGTGCTTTAAGGAAATAACACATAATCAGGGGAGGAAAAACCAGCTGGTGGTAGTTGGAGTTCGCCTGCCTGATTGTTTGTTTCCCCTCTCACAAAAAAAAAAAAAAAAAAAATTGATCTTGGTTCAGCCTAGGACAATTTTCCAGAGGTGAACTTGCCAGTTCACAGACACTTGCGTGGAGGATTATTTTCTCCTTTTCTCCTCCATGACTTTCCCTTTGCCTGGCGCATCTGCGTGGGCACAAACAGGGCGACTGCCGGTTAACTGGAGCCGAAAGTTGTTATCACCTGACATCTTCAGCAACAGCTTATGTAAAATGAGCTGGTTCCAGCAAGCTCACGTCCCCAGGCGGGAGCCGGCCAGCGATGGCATCCTCCGGGCGCCTGTGAGCTGCACGCCGCCAGGGGCAGGGGCCGGAGAAGCAGGCAGCGCCACTGAGGGCTGGGACTGCGTGGGGTGCTGGAGGGAGCTGCCTCCGAGGACACGTGGGCAGGGAAGTCAGGCAAGAGAGGACTGCGAGTCCCGGGCAGCACCTGTTCCCAGGGAGTAAATAATCCTTAGCCCTTGTGTCATAATTCCTGCCTGTCGCCCAGCAGGCATCCAGTTCATCCTGCGCCGTGGGCCGCCAGCCTTGCACCAGCGCGCTGCTGGTTTCAAATGTGCTTTGGAAAAGAAAGCAAAGGTCCTGATGGCTTCTGCTCCCCACTCAGCTCGCTCTCCCTCCTGGACTCTCATTCCACAGCTGCCGTCCAACTGTAAGGCTCCCAGGGTGGGCCTGCCAAGTATTTGCATCTGATGTCTCCAGCTCTGGAGAGAAGCGAGGTGACCAGGGCAGAGAGCCTGAGACCACTCGGCCGTGGTCCCAGGAGGACAGGTGCTGGTGGCTGTGGCTTCATCCCATCCCCCCTTTCCTCTTCTACCCCCATTCCCCTCTCTGTTTACAGTCTATTCGCAGGACAATATTTGAAGTATTTGAAATATGGGCGTCATATCCCAAGACTGAATGCCAGGCCCATTGTGCGGAAGGAGAATTAGTAAGTTTAGAGACAGGGAAGATTAATCCGTCTGTTTGGTAATGAATCAGAGTTCTGCGATCCCTCTGTTTTGAGAGGACATCGTTTATCGGTTAAGTAATAATGCAGTGGCTAAAAACTTGGGTACTAAGGGCAAACAGACCTGGGTTCAAATTCCAGCCTGGCCACCAGTCTGCAGCAGGATTATATTTGGGTAAATTCCTTTGTTGCATTTGTTGGGTGACCAACTCATCCAGGTTTACCCTGGATTTTCCATGGACTGGGAACCCCCTCAGCCAGCCTGGGCACACTCAGGAGAGGACCAAAATGGTGCTCAGCTTCTGGGGTGTGAAACCTAACTGCATAAGACTCCTTGATGTTTGGGGGGTTTTTTTGTTCTGTTTTCATTTATTTTTTAACTGAAGGAAAACTTTTTACAACGTTGTCATGTTTTCTGCCCTATAGCAACATAAATCAGCCGTAATTATACATATATCCCCTCCCTCCTGAGCCTCCCTCCATCCCTTCATCCCACCCCTCTAGCTCACCCCCTGGCTGGGCTCCCGGTGTTATACAGAAACTTCTTACCAGCTATCTATTTTATACACGGTAGTGTATATATGTCTATGCCACTTTCTCCATTGGTCCCACTTTCCCCTTTACAAGGGAATATTACTCAGCCATAAAAAATGAATGACTTCAAGTCAGTTCTAGTGAGGTGGATGAACCTAGAGGCTGTTACATGGAGTGAAAGAAGTCAGAAAGAGAAAAATAAGTATCATATATTAGCACATATATTGGAGAAGGCAATGGCAACCCACTCTAGTATTCTTGCCTGGGAAATCCCATAGGCAGAGGAGCCCAGTGGGCTACATTCCAGGGGGTCACAGAGTTGGACACAACCTAGTCACCGACTTTCAGTTTTCAATTTCAAACATGGTATTGGTGAACCTATTTGCAAGGAAAGAATGGAGACGTAGGTCTAGAAGACTCCTGCAATGTTTACCATGCTGCCCAGTGCACACCGAGTGCTCTGCTAGCTAAGCTAGTGTGATGCCCTTTTGAGTGCTCAAAGGTCTTGGAGTACTCAAGTGACCCAGCACCCTGCTGAGTACAAGAGACACAGCGGCAAACATAGCTGTCACTGTGTAAACACAGCAGCATTTGTGACTGGAGTCAGCCCTGTTAAGTAGCTAGTGTAATCTCTGCTTTACTGATGAGGAAATTAAGTCTCTGAGGGGAAGGACTTGCACAACATTAATAGTTAGGAAGGGAAGGACGTGGATCTTGAACCCAGCTCTTTTACGTCAAGCCCTGAGTTCTTTTGCCTTAGATCATTTCACCTCCCTTGAGGTCATTTACACTATACCTTGACTATTGCACCTGCCTTTGCTCAAGCTGTCACCTCTTCTGGAATGCCCTGCTCCCTGCTCTGGCCTGTCAGCCCTCCATCTCTTCACCTGGCTCACTCCTACTCTCCTTGGTACACAGTTCAGGTACCACCTTCTCCAGAAACCTGTACTAACCCCTCTTCTGTGTCTCTGCCCTCTTAACACCCCTAGATGCTGAAGCTGAAGTGCCAATATTTTGGCCACTTGATGAGAAGAGCCAACTCATTGGAAAAGACCCTGATGCTGGGCAAGGTTGAAGGCAAAAGGAGAAGGAGTGGTAGAGGATGAGACAGTTAGACAGCATCACTGACTCAATGGACATGAATTTGAGCAAGTTCCAGGAGACAGTAAAGGACAGGGGACTTTGGTGTGCTGTAGCCCGTGGGTTGCCGAGAGTTGGGCATAACTTAGTGACTGAAAGCTACAGCAACAACATTCCTTGGGTATCTCTGCTGCTACGGTTCCCTCACTGTATCCTAATGACTTATTGATGGACTGTCTCCTGTGAGCCCCTGGAAGCCAGGGGTTTCCACCTCCCCACCTCCCCAGAGCTAAGCATGGCTCCTGACACAAACCAGGTGCTCTGTGCATGTCATGGAACTGCACTTAATTCATTAAAGTCTGACATGATTTTGTACTTAGCAATAATAAAATAGCTACTATTACTTGAATCTTATGATGTCAGGCACTATGTTGAGCATATACATTACTCATTTAATCCTCACAACAAACTCATGAGGTTTGATAAATGACAAATAGGAAAATAAGGCTCAGAGAAGCCAAATAACCTGCCCTAGGTTACATAGCCAACAAGCAGCATATCCAAACTTTGATCCAGATCTGCCTAACAGCCTCTTAACTTCTGAGCTCTTTACTATCTTTGGTACCTAACTCAGTTCCTTGCCTAGATGAGGCACTGGGCACTGGCTGGCAAGGTGGGTAGATAGCATGGAGCAGGGACCAAGCTCTCCACAGGACCACAATGCTGGAAACAGGGTCACTCTTTCTGGGCCCTCACAGCTAGCTGGGCTGTGTTTTAGGAGGAACCATCTCCCTGGCCTGGCACCGAAAGCCCTTCTTAATTCCAGGGCTCATTTTCACCCTCATGCACCTTCCCAGTCTTTCTCATCCTCCCCGGGGCAAGGTGAGGTCTGAGAAACCTGAGGAATGTGGCTGAATTGTCTTCAACAAATTCTTTGCGGGTAAAACCTAGGGGAGTTTCCAGCTACTTTCCTCTGACTGTTTCAGCTAAGAACACCAGGATAAGTGGCAATGACTCAGCCCATGGAAAACTAGGGCCGCTGAAGTTTCCCAGGAAGTCGTGTTGCTGTACACACGTCTGCAGCCAGCCAGGGCAGGAAGTAGCTGGCAGTCCAGTGTCCTCCCGGCCTCCCTGTGCGGGGATGGGCAGAAGGCCAGAAGAATGAGCCCAGCTGCCCAGGTGGAGAGGCGAGGTCTGGAGGTGACCTCTCATCTGTAAGAAACCTCAGGGATGGACTTGGAGGATGGGTCCTGGTCACAGTCTTTCCAATGTAACAATGGCCAGTGATGCAGCTTTTCTGAGCTTTGGGGTCCTCTCTGTAGAATGGGGGGAAACGTACCTATTTTTAAAAGGCTGACGTGAGATTAAAAAAATTAAGGTCTGCATGATGCTGAGCAGTCCTCACCCTGCATAGGTGCTTGACAGCAGTAGCTCTTATTATGTGAGTGAGGAAGAGGAAGAATTACGAGTGGAGCCCAGCGTCTGGGGTGGCCACGAGTCCAGCCAATTCCTCACCACTTCCCCTCAGAAAGAGTCTGTTTGCTGCGCCACCACAGCTGTTCCCGGACTGAGCTGCACGTACCGTGTTCCCCCCATCAGCGGCTCCCCAAGTGTGTTTTCTACAGGCTGGTATATGCAGGAAGGACTGGGGGGCGGAGAGGGGGGTTTCCAGAACCCATTGTTCTGCAGCCCTGGCGAGCCGAGAGTACATGATCCTGCAACACTGTCTCAAGGGGACCTTTCCTCCAGAGGTCAGGCTGGGTCTACATTCTTACCCAATGAGGGCCTGCCTTTGAGAAATCCCTTCTGGACACACAGCAAGAGGGCTCATGAGCTCCACAGTCTTGGCTATGTCCCCTTTCTCTCCTTTCCACCCACCCCCCTTTTTTTGGCAGAACCTGAGGCAAATGGAAAATTTGTGCTCAGGTAAAGATGTGATTGGAGAAGGCAGTGGCACCCCACTCCAGTACTCTTGCCTGGAAAATCCCATGGACAGAGGAACCTGGAAGGCTGCAGTCCATGGGGTCGCTGAGGGTCAGACACAACTGAGCGACTTTCCTTTCACTTTTCACTTTCATGCATTGGAGAAGGAAATGGCAACCCACTCCAGTGTTCTTGCCTGGAGAATCCCAGGGACGGGGGAGCCTGGTGGGCTGCTGTCTATGGGGTCGCACAGAGTCGGACACGACTGAAGCGACTTAGCAGCAGCAAAGATGTGATGTGTCTTAGATAATATCGTTTTTTCTCTGACTTTGAAGTATGTCAAAGAAAAGCCACATGACCTAAAATTGATTAAAAAAAAAAGTTTTTAAAGTATGGTCATGTCTTCTTGTCAAGTAAATAAGTATCTATTAAGTTGATAAGTGTTTGAAGACTGGGGCTCAGGAAGCCTTTATAGATGGAAAGGCCCATGGAACTGATGTAACAGTTAAGAAATGGGGGCTTCAAGAGGAGAAGTGAATTCTAAAGATTATCTACCAGGTGGGGGGAGATTTAATCCGACACACTGATCTTTGGTTTAAGATCTCTCTCCTCCTCCTCCTGCTTCTCATCGCTACCCCATGATGTGGCTGGTACAGTGCTGGGCAACATAAGAACACCAAGAATTAAGGGGAACACCTCTGCTTTTGAGAACCTTTCAGTCTAGTAGAGAAACCAGCAGGTTAAGCAGTGAACAGATGATCCTTAATAGGATATGCAGGAGAAAGGACAAAATCATCATATGAGGCAGACATACCCTGGCTCTATCTCCTGGAAAGGTCCCACCAGTCACCATCTGTGGGACCTGGGATAGGTTACTTAGCATCCGGAAACCATAATTTCCTCACCTATAAACCTACCTCCTAGGGTTACTATGAAAGCATTTAGTGTAGAGCTTACCACACAGTAGGTGCTTGCAATGAAAGCATTTAGCATAGAGCCTAACACATCCTGGGCTTCCCAGGTGGCTGGGTAAAGAAACTGCCTGAAATGCAGGAGACACAGAGATATGGATCTGATTCCTGGGTCAGAAGATCCCTTGGAGGAGAGCACGGCAACCCACTCCAGTGTTCTTGCCTGGGAAATCCCATGGACAGAGGAGCCTGGCAGGCTACAGTCCATAGATGGAAAAGAGTTGGACACAACCGAATTACTGAGCACAGTAGCACATACTAGGAGCTCAGTAAATGGAAGCAAAAATAAATCCAAGTCCTACCAAAATGTCCCTTCTTCCTATTAGACTTTCCTGTGAATATCCTGTCGTTTGCACTGTGGATTTACATCTGTTTTCCCTTTAGTCCTCACAAGAGCATTCAGATAACTGGGGAAGATTCTGAATTAATATTCCTTAAATGGTACATGAATAATAAAATTAACAAGCACAGCACACTTATGATATGTCTGGTACTATTTTTAGCACTATCTGTTCTATGTAACATATGTAATACATGCATTGTACTGGTACAACTATGCTATGAGCTGGATACTATTATCATTCCCATTTTATAGATAAGCAAACTGAGGTCCAGAGATACCAAGATTATATGGGTAGTGTGTAATTTAGCTGAGAATGAAGTCATGTAAGCGGACTCCAATGTTTGTGTTCCTATGAATGAACAGTGAACCAGTAAGTATATCCCCTATTTTACAGATTCCTTCAGAGCATAACTGAATTGCCTGAGGTCACACAGCTGGTTTCATGCTAAAATGGCCATCAGATGGCAGGAGTCCACTTCCTGGCCCCCATTTGAAGTTAGGTATAGACATGTGACTTGCTTTATTTGATAAATGTGAGTGGGAGTTGTCTATAGCACTTCCAGATGGAAGCCTTAAGAATTTGCCACCTTTCTTAGAAGTACATGTTGAAATGAAGCTGCTGCTTCCTGCATCAACGAGGGACTAAAATAAGCAGAGTCCACCGCCTACCAATGACAGCATTAAGTGAGAAATAAATTGTTATTGTGCTAAGACACTGCGATTGGGGAGGCTTGTTATCACAGCAGGACCTGGCTTCTCCTGACTGATACATAGAGAAGTAAGGACGAGTGCTTGGGTTAAGTAAATACTCGTAAACCTCCTTTTGCATCTCTTAACCCCAGCCTCCAGTGTACACTCGGGGGTTTACCCATCAAAGGCTCCTTCCTGCAATGGGCTAAACTCAGCCTGAACAAGCTGGATCATTTATGGAATGAAGAGAAGACAGCTGCAGAATTCCAGCTCCTGACAGAAGGCTCTAGACAGACACTGACAGCTTGACTCTGCAGGTTTGATACACCAGATATCCCCTCCCCAAAGTGCTATCTTGCATCAGTTTTTCTTAGTGAATAGAATGCTATAGAGAGAACGATATTTTCAAAAAGCAATCCATAGATATTGAGATTAGCATGTCTATCTTCTAAAGCTGAAGATGTAAAGTCAAGTTTAATTGATCAATTTATATTTGACTGATTTTGAAAAGGTTGTAAAAAGTTTTAAGAATAGTTATATACCTAATAAGATTATCACTTTCCATTTGACAAACACATTAACAATAAAATGATTGATCTTGACACCAAAAATGGTCAACCACTTTTTCAAAACAATTTTGACTGGTTAAATGAATCCAACTAGAATTTTTAAAAAATGATTTCTATATGAAAGTATCCCTTATATTTAACTAATGAGAGATTATATACAAGAAGAGTTTCTAGATTTTAAATACTGACTTACACATATTGATTTAATTTAAAAATTTTGGTGACACACACCAAAAAGTTAATAGTGTCTCAGACAAGATGAACTCTATATTAATTCTTAGATTTTTCTGGATCCTCAAAATTTTATTTCTAGGCTTTATATTTTTACGGTTTTCAATATCTTCTGATTTTTGCATAGACTAATTTTAAAATCAAATAGAACAATTAAGATTTGGGTTGGTTTTTTTTTAAGTTGTAGTCAACTTGTGTGTCCTTTCCTGAGGTTTCCTGGCTATCTTTGGGGCCACTGGAGGACAACTCAAAGGTGAATCTGAGCCCGGCTGTGCTGAATGGTCGAGGGCAGACCCACAACCACACTATGTGGGGCCAAGAGACGACCTCAGAGCACACTAGGCACAGCTTCTCCATCTCACAGATAAGGGAGCTAAGACTCAAAGAATGTATGTGCCCAGGGCCTCACTGCTGGCGAGTGGTAAAGTGGAGCAAGCCCTGGAACCCAGGTCTGTCTAATGCCAAAGGTCATGAACTTTTCACTACTCGCCAGTTTTGAGGATTCTGAAAGCCTTTGGTTTGCATTATTGCACTGGAACTTAGGTTCAATTCAATAACAACATCATTCCCATGTTCTGACACCATCTGTATTTGCAATGCACTTTTCAGATAAAGCATATACAAATGCACAATCTCACTTGAACCCATAACAACCGGGGGTTACAAAAGACACTGAGCACTAAAACTCAGCCTCCTGTCTTCTTGATCCCTCTTTGCGTGTCGGCACTCTCCCTCTGCTGCTGCTGCTGCTAAGTCGCTTCAGTCGTGTCTGACTCTGTGCGACCCCAGAGACGGCAGCCCACCAGGATCCCCCGTCCCTGGGATTCTCTAGGCAAGAACACTGGAGTGGGTTGCCATTTCCTTCTCCAATGCATGAAAGTGAAGTCACTCAGTCATTTCTGACCCTCAGCAACCCCATGGACTACAGCCTACCAGGCTCCTCTGTCCATGGGATTTGCCAGGCAAGGGTACTGGAGTGGGGTGCCATTGCCTTCTCTGGCACCCTCCCTCACCTTTACATATTCAAGTGGAAAACTGTGTGGCACCAGCCACATCTTGGTGCTTCTGTTTCTTAACTGTGTGGTTTAGGACAGATGACTTAACCTCCCTGAAACTCAGTTCCCTCCTCTGTGAAATGGGTATATTAATGTGAGTTGTCCGGATGATCAAAGGAAATAGCACAGGTAGTGTGTCCGGCCCGTGTGCCTTTCCAGGCTGCAGCTCACCATGCCCTCTCACAGGGGCACTTGACCAAAAACTTTCACGGCATGCACCTTCTATTCCCTTTACTGAAGTCCTCTCCACGTCACTGGCTGGTATCCTCCGCCTGCCCTTTAATGCAGTGTCAATGCAGTCTCCTCTGAGAAGCCTGCCCTACTCCTTCAGCCAAACTGAGCGCTCCCATTTTTGCATTGTTGTTGAAAGTATGATTCCTGCCACACTTCTTGCACTTTAGGCTCATGTTGCTAAGTAGGCGACTGCCTTTTCTTTCCAGCATCCACTGTGCCATACCAGAATCAAGGATCTTCATAAGAGATAAAGCTGGATCTTTAACTCAGGCTTTCAAAGGGCTTATATACCTATTGATCTCATCATCCCCCCCACACACACACACAAAATGTGTATTTGCACATATATATTTGCATATGTATATGAAATATACATGCATATATATTTAATAATTCATCCCTAATTCTTATTCCATTAGAAGAGTAAATCGAGATGTGGAAGATCTTAGCTTTTCATCCTTAATTCTGAAAAGCAAAGGTAAAGAAATATGGAAGTTAAACAGAGGTGGATAAAGGTGGGGCTGGAGGAGGAAAAGCTTGACAAGGGAGAAAGAGGAAGAAGATGGCTAAACATATGGTCTCAGTCCTCAGAACAACCCTGGTGTGACTTCCACTTTGTAGACGAGGCAATCAAAGCCTGTAAAGGTGACGTGCCACTCCCAAGGTCACAGAGCCTGATCAGATCCTCGCTCTGTATCATTCTGAAGCTGGCACTTCTGATACAAAACCAGGCTGCCTTCTCCTTGCCAGGTATCTGGTGGTGGTTAGACATGTGAGCTGCGAACCTCCATGTTGAATCCTGACATGCCACTTATAGCTGGAGGACTTCAGGTGGGTTACCTCCCTCTAGGCTTCACTTTCACCTTTCACTTTCATGCATTGGAGAAGGAAATGGCAACCCACTCCAGTGTTCTTGCCTGGAGAATCCTAGGGATGGCGGAGCCTGGTGGGCTGCCGTCTCTGGGGTCGCACAGAGTTGGACACGACTGAAGTGACTTAGCAGCAGCAGCAGCAGCAGCAGGCTTCTGTAAATAAAATAGGAGTGACAAAAAGGGAAGGACTGAGTCATGTGGATGCTGTGGACATTAATGATCCCTAACAAGTAAAGCAGGCTTCCCTGGTGGCTCAGTGATAAAGAATCTGCCTGCCAGTGCAAAAGATGTGGGTTCTATCCCTAGGTCAGGAAGGTCCCCTGGAAAGGGAAATGGCAACTCACTCCAATATTCTTGCCTGGGAAATCCCACAGATAGAGGAGCCTGGCAGGCTACAGTCTTTTGCTATAGGGTCGCAAAAGAGTTGGATACAACTTAGCAACTAAACAACAACAAAGTAAGTAAAGCCCTTAGAAAAGTTCCAGGTATAGAGTTCATCCTTTGTCAGCTGGTCATTTAACCAGGTTTCCCCAGGAGAGGAGCAATGGCTCTGACAGAATCCAGCAGGCCAGGAGGAGCCCACTTCTTCATTGCTCTAGACCTAACTTCTCCTTTGTCCTCCCTGCCTGAGGTCAGGACACCATCAGGATCCTGCTGTTCAGGTCATTATGACATAGGTTCCCATGCTTTGTGTAGGTGAGCCACAAGTAGGGCACAGGTGGAATTCAGATGACAGGAATTACATCTTGTGGAAAACAAACCAGTGACAGCAAAACTGCTCGGTAGGCCCCACTTTGCTGATTTCTTCTCTTGAGTTTCCAGTTCACACAGCAACAGCATTGGTTTCTGCTTCATTTTCATATATCCCATCATTCCAACATAATTAGGAAAATGCCCAGGATCACACAGCTACCAGACGGAGAGACCGGGATTTGAACCTAGAGCATCTGAAGCATGTAGTGGCTCAGATGGTAAAGAACCCACCTGCAATGCAGGAGAACTGGGTTCGATTCCTGGGGTTAGGAAGACCCTCTGCAGAAGAGAATGGCAACCCACTCCAGTATTCCTGCCTGGAGAATTTCACGGACAGAGGAGCCTGGCTGGCTACAGTCCATGGGGTGGCAAAGAGTCAGACACAAGTGAGCCACTAACACTTTCACTTTCATCTGATTCCAGATCCTGCTTGCTTAACCACTACCCCACAGGGTCACCTTTTCCCTACAGAATATACCTTGAGGAAAAGGCATCACCTCTTATTCACACTTCCAACCATGGTCAGTACCTACCAACTTACTCATAGTAAATAATCAGTACCCAGTGATAGACTTGTTGCCTGACAACATTAAATGTTTCCATTTAATCTCTTCTCTTCAAGTTGATTATCTCAGGGTTGAATTAAGGAAAGGCTGAAATAGTTATGCACTCATTCATCAAACACGTACTGAATGCTTAACTTGGACAAGACTCTAAGCTGGGTGTTGTGCTGTGCTTAGACACTCAGTCGTGTCTGACTCTTTGAGATCCTATGGACTGTAGCCTGCCAGGCTCCTCTGTCCATGGGACTCTCCAGACAAGAATACTGGATTGAGTTGCCATGCCTTTCTCCAGGCGATCTTCCCAATCCAGGGATCGAACCCAGGTCTCCCACTTTGCAGGAAAATTCTTTACCATCTGAGCCACCAGGGAAGCCCAAGCTGGGTGCTAGAGGAATGAAAATTAGCAAGACAAGACCTCTGCACTCCAGCTGCTTCAAGGCTGTGTCAAGGAAGCAGTGTAGGGATTCCCAACCTTGGATGAACATTTGATCTTCTGGAGAGCTTCTTAAAAAGCACAGATGTCTGGGCCTCACCTCCAGTGGTTGTGATTTAACTACTCTGAGGTGAGGCCTCAGGCCTTGTTTGTTAGGTTTTATTTTTTTAATAGTAAACTTTTTATTTTAGAAGTTTTAGATTGACAGAATTATTACGAAGGTAATATGCTGTGCTTAGTCACTCAGTAGTGTCTGGCTCTGCGACCCCATGGACTGTAGCCCACCAGGCTCCTCTGTCCATAGGGATTCTCTAGTCAAGAATACTGGAGTGGGTTGCCATGCCCTCCCTCCAGGAGATCCTCCCAACCCAGGGATCGAACCCAGGTCTCCCACATTGCAGGCAGATTCTTCACCATCTGAGCCACCAGGGAAGCCCATGACAGCATTCCTGTAAACACCATGCCGAGTTTCCCCTACCATTAACATCTTACATCAGTATGGTACATTTGCCACAATTAATGGACCAATACTGATACATTATTATTAACTAAAGCCCATACTTGATTTAAATTTCCTCAGCTTTTCCCTAATGTCCTTTGTTTGTCCCAGGATCCCACCTAGAACCCCTCATTAATCATACCTCCTTAGGCTTGTCTTCCGTGAAAGCTTCTTGGCTTTGGTATTTTTTTAATTCCTCAGCTTATATTATACAACCAGGGTTGAGAACTTCTGGTCTGGAGTCAAAAGCATGAAACTTCTAAGGGTGGGCTGTCGGGGCTCAAATTCTGGCTGGGCTGTTTATTATCTACGAGGCCTTGGGCACTAAGCAATTCTGTAAAATGGAAATATTAATAGTGCTACCCCATTAGTTGTAAACGGTGAATGAGGCCAGTGTTTCTCAACGTTTTCACATCATAATACCCAGAGAAAATACATAGTGTTTGTGTGATGTATTAACGTAACACACAAGTTCTAGTGGCATAAATCGATGAATCTTCTCACTGCCAGGGATGAAGGGCTCAAAGCTTGAGCTACCTGTAGCTCTGCTGTGCTGGGTTAGGAAGTTTTGGACTGATCTGTAAAAGCATTTAGACTCCACCTAAGTGGGACCTCCATAAATATTTTCCATAAACTAAATGAGGAAGAGACATACCTGTAAGGAGCAAGGAGTAGTGCAGACTGGGGCAGTGATAGTGATAAAGCAAAGGGCAGCGCTTTGGCGGCCCGTTTGTACTGACCTGTCGCCTTTCAAAAGGACATGTCTGGAACAGCAAAGAACCCAATCTCTCTTCCCAATGGACTCCAAGTGACCAAACCCCAGGTCACCTCGTTACACTGTGAGGAACAAGAGCAGCCAGGCTGCTGACACATGAGGAATTCAGGGCGCCTGAAAAATTAAGTAGTGCCACTTGGAAACTGAAGATTCACCATTTCATGTCAGGAGCCTCCTCCTCGGAAGATCCTTCCTGCCGGGTACTGCCTCTCTGGCGCCACCTCCTGGTGTCAGCTAGGTAGTTCATAACAGGCAGAATCTGCCAAAACTCTGCTGCTGCTGCTGCTGCTGCTGCTGCTGCTAAGTCGCTTCAGTCGTGTCCGACTCTGTGCGACCCCATAGACGGAAGCTCACCAGGCTCCCCTGTCCCTGGGATTCTCCAGGCAAGAACACTGGAGTGGGTTGCCTTTTCCTTCTCCAATGTATGAAAGTGAAAAGTGAAAGTGAAGTCGCTCAGTCGTGTCCAACTCTCAGCCACCCCATGGACGAGCCCACCAGGCTCCTCCGTCCATGGGATTCTCCAGGCAAAAGTACTGGGGCGGGGTGCCATTGCCTTCCCCGGCCAAAACTCTGTTTTTTTGTGTTTTTTTTTTAATGAAGTTTTTGAATTAAGAACTTAAGACTTGGGTAGGTCAAATAAAAACAATTTCTAGGGGAAAAAAAAAAACTCACAGTAGAAAAAATAGTTAAAACACTGTCTGGGCTATTGCAGAACCCAGAGAATATATAATTGAAAAATTCTAGGTGCTTCTTTAGTGACCTTTTGAAACAAAATGACCTATCAAAATTTTAATATGTAGTCCTTGATTTTGAGGTTCATAGGACAAGCTAGGAAGTCTTCAAACCTTGAGCTGAATTAGTCCCAAGAGATTTTTTCATTTTTGAATCAGTTCTTCCTCCTCTAAGAGGTAACAGCAACAGCAGCACCCACCCTCCCATGGCTTCTTTCTGGGCTTAGTGAGCCTGCAGAGCAGCCCACAGCTTCATCCGCCTGGGAGCTGAGAGACTGGGAGACCATAGCACATACAGCAGCTGGGAGTTGCCGATCTCCAGCAACGTTCCCCTCATCTTTCCAGCCAGCCATGAATGCGGTGTTTGGATAAGTGGGATCAAATGTTCTCCCAGCATCTGCTTTTCTGTTCCTGGGCCAGAGCTGCAACCAGCATGGGGGTGGTAGGGCTTCCAGCCCCACACAGGACCACAGGCTATGGTTCCCGGAGAGGTCTTATCGTAGGGTGAGGGCTGTGGTAGCCAGGGGCATATTTGTACAGTGCAAAGATACGAATCATTTTGATCCCAGCCAAGCTTTGTTATTTCAAAGTTGATCTTGGGATCAAGCTCTGGGTTCAAATGTTCCAGTCTATATTCAGTAGCAAAAAGTCTTCCCCTCCTCCCAAACCTCTCTTTTTCTAAGTGTGTATTTCTTGAGGCTGAAGAAATTAGAGATGTGAATGATTGTTACCTTGAGATGGTTCTGTCTGCAATTTGCCCACAAACATGTCAGCACCATCCCTAACAGACAGTACTTGTGCCTTTGAGACCCATAGAGATTCATCGGTGATTTAGAAATAATAATAAATACTGATGTGCAGAAAAGATTTCTTACTACTATAAAGTATTTCTGTGGCCCTCACTGGGGTCACAAAGAGCCAGACACGACTGAGTGACTGAACTGAACACCTTATAGGGAGGTGTGTCAGTGGCAAGAGTTTTATAATTGACAGACTAGGGCTCAAATTTTAGCCCTGCTGCGTGACCTTGGTAGATTGCTTAACCTCCCTGAGCCTCCATTTTCTCAGGTGTAAAACTGAGATACAAATGCCATCCTCAACGTGCTGTTTTGGGAGAATTAAGAACAGTAAGTGCTAAACTGAATGCCCAACATGTGTTAAAAGTGCAATCTTGGGTGGCAAGACTGTGGTTATTTTCACCATAGCTTTGTAGATGGGTCAGACCTGCATTACAGGACTTAGAGCTCAAGGACACAGAGTGATCCACAAGAGTGTCACAGCCCACGGGGGGTGCAAACTCTGGTTCTCCAGGCACCAAGCCTAGAGCCCTTTCCTCATTCCACATATAGGATGCATTCTCTCCTCCCTGCCAAAGTTGCAGACACTCATCTGAAGCTTAGACTGCAGGGCTGGAGAAGGAGCCACAGCAGAGGAAGCCACAGCAGGGAGTGGAAGTTCCACCAGTTAGACATGAGCTGAATGCCCGGAGCTCAGGAGCCTAAGGACCTACACAGTGTCAACAGCAGGGAGGCCCAGAGGGGTGTGTGAGGCTGAGGGCTTGGCAGTAAAAGACAGGCAGCCCAGCAAGCAGCCAGTGCAGGCTGACTCGAGGAGCCATGCAGTGACTCAAGAGGCCAGAGGCTTGAGACAAGGACAAATACGAAGAACTCAGAAATGGACAAAAATAGAGGGAGGAAAACTTGATGAGTGGCTCCAAGATCATGTTAATTCAGGATGGCACCTGGCTTCTGGGGTGTGACAAGTGAAAAATCTCTGTCTGTGGTGGAGTCAGTTAAGATGGTCCTTTAGGGCTTCCCTGATGGCTCAAGTGGTAAAGAATCCACCTGCCAGTGCTGACGACAGGGGTTCGATCCCTGGTCCAGGAAGATTCCCACATGCTGCGGAGCAACTAAGTGGCCACAACTACTGCACCTGTGCTCTAGAGCCTGGGAACCACAACTACTGAGCCCACGTGCCACAAGTATTGAAGTTCACGGGCCCTAGAGTCTGCGCTCTGCAACAAGAGAAGCCACTGCAATGCGAAGCCTGTGCATTGCAGCAAAAAGTAGCCCCCGCTTGCCACAACTAGAGAAAATCCTGCACAGCCATGAAGACCCAGCATAGCCAAAAAATAAATTTTTTTTTTTAAACAAGATGCTCCTTTAGGATTCCTTCTAATGACAAAGAAAGAAAGAGTCTTTCCTTTCTGTCTTTAGCAAAGCAACCAATATTTCACAAATAGATTCCTCCAAGTCTCCAGTCAAGGGAGATTAGCTAGGAGAAGTCTAATTTGCTATGATTTGATGTGAGGTGCTCCGGATATCCATGTGATGTCCACGTGGTGTCCACGTGTCCGTGCAGTACAAGTAACCAGAATCTCTTTCAGCTTGCTTCCAGAGAACCTGGAGTCATGTAATCTTAGCCTGAAAGGTCATCCAGCTCACATTTTCCCCCCAGCACATGAAGCTTCTCTTTCAAAGTGGTCTGAACACCTCTGGTGACAGGGAGCCAACTACCCCCGCCCACAAGTCAGCCCTTTACATATATAGACAGCTCTGAATTTTAGAAAAATGTTTCCTTATTATATTCGTTAGTGGCCAGTGACAGAAAAGCAAAACTGAACCTGTCGTTAGCAAAAAATAAATTAACAAATAAATAAGGAATCCACTGTGCAGTAAGCCTTTGATGTGCCACCCAGATGAAGGACTTTTAGCACCAGCTTCTGGACAGCTGCCAGCAGGCAACCTTTAACTGGCAACCCCTTCAAGGACTGCTTCCCTGGAACCGTCTTCTTGGGACAACCCACAGCCAATGACTAATCGATTTCGGGGCATAGATGTCTGGGTCATCACCACCTAGGTCTCACCCTGGGTTTGGTCGAAGCTGTCGTCAGAACTGCATTTGGCTCGAGTCCCCGCCTCTGCTCCCTTCCTCAAAACATTCATCCCTAGGACACTCCTTAATAAACATCCTATGCCCTAAGCTCTGCCTCAGAGTTCGCCTTCTAGGGAACAAAAGTGTGGCCTACTGGCTCTCCTAACTGGCAGGTCTAGAGGACATCAGGCCCAGCTGGCTCCAGGGGCTCTGGAGGAGTGAGCCAGGGCATGCCGTCACCCCTTCTCTTGGTTGTGTGTGGCCTTGTCACGACTTCACTTTTAGATACATCTGTGCAGCCTCACGTCCAGTGAGGGGAGAAGCTGTTCCTCAGCAACTCCCTACAAGTTCAAAATGTACTTCTCATTGAACTGATCTGGGTCACAAGCTGATTCTTGGATCAGTCACTGTGGCCAGAGAAGGGTGTATGCTGATTCTCCTAGGCCAGAATCATACAATCACCTGGATGAAGGGATGGAGTCATCCACCAAAACACGAGGGCCAAGAGAAGGGGAGGGACGGTTCCATGAACAAGACGTGGGTTCTGTGACAAGAAGAGAGGAAGGCAGAGACCACACAGGCAAACATCACAAAGATCTACCACGATGGCCCTTTGCAGAGGTTCCCGCCCACAGGGCCACATGGCCTCCTCCACAGGGACAGCCTGCACATCTCCCCCCACATCCTGACTGCCCCTCCACCCATCTCCCATCTTCTCTGACGTGGGTTGGTCCTGAGCCCTCTCACCTCTCAGGGCATTTTCTTCTAAAAACGATCTCTTCTGTCTTTGGTTTCAAAGTGTGCTGCCCAGAATGAAATACAGTTGCTCTTAGAAGTATATCAGATAATCACATCTCTCCTTTGGGACATTCTACTGTTAATGAAGTCCAGGAGCAAAAGAATGAGCTTGTCTTGGTGGACATAAAAATTTGCCTTCTAACAAGAAATATGGTTCTATTTGCCTGACACCTTGAGTTGCTTTCCCATGTTCCAGTACGGTCACATATCTTCTCATTCCACAGTTGTGTAGTTAAATTTTTGAATAATATGGCACATAATACAACAATTGTATATATATATAGAGAGAGAGAGAGAGAAAGAGAGAGAGAGATTGGATATTGGAACTCATCCTGCTTTGACTTGGTATATTTTATATGCCTCTCATGCATATAAAATTACATACATGAGAAAGATTACTGGATCAGAATCCTGGGTTCAAGCCCTGAGCACCAATACTTAGAAGCTGTGTGACCTTTGCTGATCACTTAATTACTCAGTCTATACTTCACCATACAGATATGAGTTAAAAATATCTACCTTGCATAAGTCATATATATCAAAATAAATTATCACATATGCTTTCAAAACTATATGTATATGTGTATATACAGCATAATGTGTTTTATATTGTAAAATGTTTTTCTTACTTTTAAGAAATGTTACAGTATAAAATGTTTCCTTACCATAGGTCACAGTTTAAAAATTTGAAGAAAAACATTCCTTCCTGGCCTATACCTGTCTTATTCACCACTGCATACACACACACACACACACACACACACACACACACACATTCACAAACGGAAACAAAGTTTCATGAACCAAAACTCCCTTTTGTTACCTATGAATAAAGAACAAATAATAAAGTTAAATAGCAAAGATAATTGTATTACTATTCAAATACAATTTAGAAACATTGTCCCCAAATAAATAATACAAAACTGCCAAAGACTGTTCTAGCCCCATTATATCACTATCATAGCTCTTCAGTAATCACAACCCAGACAAGGAGGAAGTGATTCCAGCAGAGTGCAGTACATTCAGGGCTGATGAAGCTACACCTCTGGGTACCACCTACAGTATGGAAGCCCCATGGGGGACACCCAGCGGCAAGAGGTTGGAGCTGCAGAGGCTGGGGGTGAGAGAAGCCTGCACAGATGTGGAGAACTGCTGGCAGAAGGGCCTGAAGAGAGAAAGAGACCCCTGACCTCTCGCCACTACAGCACAAGAAAAGGGAAGGTAATGTTTCCATCCTAAAATATTAAGGTGAGAACAGGTCACTGAACTGAAAGCTTGCAAGATAAAAACAAATAAACAAACAAACAAACAAAAAATTTTGATGAAAAATGTATGGATTCTCGTCAAAAATATTAGTAGAAAAAAAATGTATACCCAAATAAAAACAAATGAAAATTCAAAACTCTTAAGATCCATAGAAGACAACTGTGATCAAGATATTTGATGGGTGGGATGACGTTCAAGGTTAGTCTCTCATACTTCCTTAGGGAGTAGTAAATCAGGCATAATTTATCTAATTGCTCACACTTACTTTTAATCTCAGTGGAAATGAAACTGCTTAAATTGCAAAGGTGATAAAGCTTTGAAAAACGTAGACAGGTGTGGTTGCTGGCTCCAGAAAGCTCCTCTCCTCCGTGCCTCCCCTCTCCCGCCTCCCCAGGGCCTGCCACGCTCAGCATTACTCACACCTGCAGACAATCAGGGCCTCAGGCTGCAGGTCCCAAGTGGAGACAGGGCAGGACTATAAAAAGCACCTCAACCACAAATCAACCATCTTCCAGCTGACTCGGCCTCACACTCCACTTTCCGGCACTCCGATAATTGAGCCTCTGATTGACCTATTTCCTGGTTCAGGTCCATCTCTCTCCTGCCAGGACCTGGCTCCTGAACTTCACCCCCTTTGGCGTGGCATTTAAGCAAAGGTTTTTCTTTCTCCGCTTGGCTCCAGTCTCTGCCTCCTCCGTTTCCTCTCTGCATAATCCTTCCACACACCTGCAATTGAGTTATTGCATCAAAGGCCCTTAGATGCCAGATGATCTGAGAAGGAACACGTATTGTTGTTCATTTTTTGGATTCATTAAAAAAAAAAAAGTCCAAGGAGATCATAATAGACTAATTCTGAAGGAGAAAAGGGGGCCAGGGTATGTGAGGAAGGCAGCCTCTCTGAGAGAAAGGAGTCAGAGATAGAAAAAGAATGCTCGGACATTCAACAGGCCACATGGAGATGGAGGTCTTGGAGTGATGAGGTAAAGAAAGTTAGAACCCACAAAACAATGTTCTTTTTTTAAAAAAAAAAATCTTCTTTGGCTGATTGCATCTTAGTTGGATAAGCAGGATCCTTAGTCATAGCATATGGGATCTAATTCCCTGACCAGGGCAGCCCCCTTCATGGAAGCTCGGAGTCTTAGCCACTGCACCAAAGTCCTAAAGCTCTTTCTTTACATCAAAATATTGCTGATGGACTTCCCTGGTGGCACAGTAGATAAGAATCTGCCTGTCAATGCAGGGGCTAGGGATTCGATCCCTGGTCCGGGAAGACCTCACGTAGAGTGGAGCAGCCAAGCCCATGAGCCACACCTACTGAAGCCCATGCACTTACAGCCTGTACTGCATACGAGAAGCCACTGCAGTGGGAAGCCTGTGTACCTAGGAACTAGGGATCCCCGCAACTAGAGAAAACACACATGCAGTAATTAAGACACAGTGCAGCCAAAAATGCATTAAAAAATAAATATATTTAATAGTATATACATGTGGTGGCTCAGATGGTAAAGAGCCTGTCTACAATGCAGGAGACCCGGATTCGATCCCTGGGTCAGGAAGATCCCCTGGAGAAGGAAATGGCAATCCACTCCAGTACTATTGCCTGGAAAATCCCATGGACAGAGGAGCCTGGTAGGCTACAGTCCATGGGGTCGCAAAGAGTCAGATATGACTGAGCAATTTCACTTTCACTTTCACATGTCAAAAAAAAAAAAAAAGACCATTGCAGCCCTGGCCTTTGGGTTATCTCAACACATCAGCTCCTTCCTATCATGTGTGGCCCCATCTGCCTGGGCAGGATGTCTCCCACCTGGCTCCTCCTCACTCAATCTATAAAGTCACCTTGCTGGTCTCCTGCTTGGGGAGGCCCCCTGCACCCTGAGACAAGCCCCAACCTACTGTAAACCCTCATCCCACTCTTTCTTTTCCTTAGTGTCTCTGTCTCATCATGATTACTCTATTGAATCTGCCATATTTAAGGTCTCTCTTCTCCACTGGGCTTCCCAGGTGGCACTAGTGGTAAAGAATCCATCTGCCAATGCAGGAGACGCAAGAGTCACAGGTTGGATCCCTGGGTCGGGAAGATTCCCCTGGAATAGGAAATGGCAACCTATTCCAGCATTCTTGCCTGGAAAAATTCCATACACAGAGGAGCCTGGTGGGCTACAGTCCATGGGGTCACAAAGAGTCGGACATGGCTTGAGTGACTATGCACGTGCTCCCCTGCTAGACTGTAAGGCCTGCAGAGCAGGGATCACATCTAGCTTCACCTTCTGCCCAACTGTGACCAATCTCCGCTAGACCTTCCACTCAGGTGAGCCGATGTGTCACAGGTCCATTCCCAGAAAGTGGGTTCTGAGAGGGAGTTCAGGGTGCGGGATGTTTGTGAGGAAGTTCCCTGGGGGATGACCGCTGGAGGCGGGGCAAGGAGCCAAAGATATAGAAGAAGGACAGAAGCCAAACACAGGCCTGAGGACAGCCTTGGCTGAGGCCAGGAGGTGCCCTGGAACTGGAATGACCTCCAGAGTTAGGGAGTTGGGTGGAGATGATGGGCGTTTATACTCAAGCATAGTCGTTCATTAACAGGGATCACTTGGGAAGAGGTGTGCTTGGGCAGGATGACTTTGGCTATAAAGCCACTCCTGGCTGATGGTCAAAGGTTGGTCTGCCATCTCTGATGCAGCTGAGTTAGAAATTAAAAGATATTCCATGATTATCTCATTGTTGGCCATGTTTACCATGGTGGCAGCAGAAGCTATGAAATATGCATTTTATTCAACTCTCCATCCATCTGACCATTGATCTCACAAAGATTTGTTGAGTACCTTCTAGGTTCCAGACCCTGACTCCACAGCACCGAAATTGTCTATTCATTATACCTCCACTGGAGGTTTCTCCAAGATTGGAGAAAGTGTGTGGCGGGAATGAGGTTCTAGAACAGTTAAAAAAAAAAAAAGAAAGAAAGGTGGAAGGGGGGATAAAAGGGCCACCAAAGCAAAACCTACCCCTATGGCACAATTTAGGAAAAGGAGCCTGTAACTGATGGGCACCAACTACAGAGCCACACTCGCCTTACACTCTTTCATCTCCCTAATGAGTGAGGGACAGTATGTCACGTTTCATTAAAGAGAAAACTGAGCCTCAGAAAGTTGATGGAACTTGCTCACAGTCATGCAGTCTCAAGTGGTACCAGATACAAACCCAGCTCTGCCTGAATGCAGGGCTGTTGCTCAACCTTTTGCCTGAAGACCTTGGCTCAGCCCTTGCTGGGAAGCCATCAGCCTGGACACAGAAGGCTGAGATGCAAGTGGGCCTTGTGGCAGGTGGGGAGATACCACCAGCCAGGGATTTGACCAACCAAGTCTGAGCCACAGAGATCCTCTCTGTCTGCTTCCCTTGTGGGTGAACCCCAACTTGCTCACTTTACCTGGCCTGACCCCTGACTGCTCTCTTTGCAGAATGAGTCAGCTCAGCCCTCCTGACCTTGGGGCTGTTAGTCTGATTCCATTAAACCTGGCCACAGCCACAGCGTCTCAGCCACAAGGGCCCATGACCCTTTCTCTGACGCCCTGCCTACTTTTAGGTGAATGAACTCTCAGAGGTCATTCGGATATAGGTTTTCTTGCTCCTGTGGAAATTCCCAAGCCTCCCATTATCTGTGTCCTTCCGTGAAAACATGACTTGAGTTGCTAATTGGTAAACTCCTTCAGGGTAGGATCACAGTTCAGCTTTGAATCTCGGCACCTGGTGTATTGCCCAGCTAGAGCAAATGTTCACTGTGCATTCATTAAAAAAGTAAAACTGATCAACACACACACAATGAGTAAGGTTACAGCCATTCCAATACTTTGGCCACATGATGCGAAGAGCTGACTCATTTGAAAAGACCTTGATGCTGGGAAAGATTGAGGGCAGAAGGAGAAGGGGACGACAGAGGGTGAGATGGTTGGATGGCATCACCAACTCACTGGACAAGAGCTTCGGTAAACTCCGGGAGTTGGTGATGGACGGGGAGGCCTGGCATGCTGCAGTCCATGAGGTCGCAAAGAGTTGGACACAACTGAGCAACTGAACTGAACAGAAATTACTAATGTGTTCCACTATTTCAGAAAGATCCAGCTTTAGAACATCTTTTATTCACTTAACAAGGACTTAAGGAACACTTGCTAAATGTCAGGTGCTAGAGGCCAGAGAGACATCACTGGAAAAAAAAGTTACAGTTCCTAACCTCATGGAGGTTACAGACTAGTAAAAGAAACCAATATTAAACAAATCATTGACCAAACGGCAGTCACTGTAATGAGCCGCACAGAGAAGCAGCCTGGTGTTATGCAAATTGCATGGGTGCATGGGTCCTAGTCTGGTCCCAGGGGTTGCAGATTTTCTAAAGAAAGAATAGTCAAGCTGGAACTTAAAACATGAATGAGAACTAGCCACTCTCATGAGCTATTTTAAACACAGAAGAAAGTTCAGAGATAATATACCAAACATCTATCAAATCACCATGTAGATTTTAAATTATTAGTATTTTGTCTTGTTTTGGTCAGAACCTTCTTTAAAAAAGAAAAGCTTTACAGACATTGTCAAAGCTCTCTTGGCCCAGTTGGAAGGAAGATAGGTGTCAATTGTATAACCACTAGATTTGTTACCCTGTTACAGAAATTTTTGCACTGTTTTTTATATTTCATAATAAAAATGTTTTAAAAGAGATATTTTATCTAATTTGTTATTCTATAAAATGTAAAATCTAATGAGATCATTTAAAACAAGTGATGAAAGAGAAACTTTCCAAAACAAATATTTGAAAAGAAAAGTAATAAAATTATGAAAGATTTTCTTAATAAATATATAAAAAAATGACCCAGCCAAAGAGGAAAGAAGTGCCATAAAAGCAGGGAAGGTCTAAGGAATTGGAGTATGCCTATGAGACAAGAGCACTGTGTGGACAGAGAAAGGGGACATGGGGACACCGGACATTGAAGAGGAGGGTATAGCCAGGGCACTGTGAGCCGTGGCAACAGATTTGCATTTTTTAATAAAAGAAATGGAACATCACTGATTATGTTTAAGCAGGAAAGTAATATAATTGGATTTGTGTTTTTAAAAAAATCTTTCTGGCTGCTACCTGGAAAATAGATTAGAGGATGTAAGAACGGACATGAGGCTTTGTCCAGGCAAGAGGCTCTGGTGTCTGGTGCAGGGAGCACGGTGCTGGCAGCGAAACGCAGAGCAATGGACAGAAGTGAGAGCTCTTCGGAAGGCTACTGGGTTGGCAGGACTTGATGACTGCCCAGTTGTGCAGTGGATTGGGGTGTGGGAGAGGTGAAAGGGAGAGGCAGAGTCAGTGAGGACACCTCCCTGATTGCCTCCTTGATTATCGAGGTCGTCGGCGCCGTCATCGTCTGAATAGGAAACCAAAAAGGAGGGGGAAGTTTAGGAGACACCTGATGAATTCATTTTAACTGAGTCGGGCTTGTGATGCCAGGCCGATACCCAGATGGTGATGACAAGTTGGTGGTTGGATACAGGGGTCAGAGCTCAGAAGACAGATATGAAATGGAGATTCATGGTAACCACTCCCACGTTGACAGGTGGATTAAAAGCTTTGGGAGTGGATGAGACCACATAGGGAGAGATTAGAGGGGAAAGAGAAAGTTAAAACTGACAGGACCCAGAGACCAGAACAAAATCTTCATGACACCTCACTGTCAACACCTGACTCAGCGAGGACCAGGAGATCCCCACCTGTGCCTGGAGTGGATTCTCCCATGTAGGGCTGAAAACCTATAGGATCGACAGTGGATGAAGGTCAGCCAAGCAATTTGAGAAGGCAGCCTCAGGGTATGGAGGAAGTGCTTTTTACTTACACCCTGATAACTCTGAAATAAGGCAGTCCCCTAGAGGGACACCATTGGCACTCTAAACATTCCTTGGGTGAAAGTCTCCAAGTTCACCTCCCTCCCGTCCGCCTCCTGGACGTTTTTTGCAGTATTGAAATGCTCAAGTCCTAGAGGGTTGCTTCTCAAAGCTGAGGAAATCCGATTTCTTAGCTATGAAAGGAAATCTGGCTCCCAAGTGCCAGGGCTCGCCCAGAAAAGCTAACCTGTGCAATCTAGTTGGTTAAATATGAACTTGCCCAACATCAGCACATCACCCCACTGTCAAGCCTCGAAGTCCCCAAGCTAAATTATGTAAGCTCTGTGGGTTTATTAAGAGCTATTTGTCAATTTAATAGTACAAAAACAAGGAGGAGCCAAATGCTCAACTGAGGCAGACAGATTTATGAAGAGTGTGACTCAGGTGCTTTCTCCCTGCAAGCTCCCTAATAAAATGCTGTAGTCAGCTGAAGCCTATAAATGTCAGAGGAAAATTAGCTTGTACCTTAGAAGCAGCAGCTCCCAGAAAATAAATTGCGAGACTCTTGATACACACCCACCCACAAGCACATGTACATATCTACACCTGCATAACATGCATGCACACATGTCACTTACATGCCTGTATATCTGTACACACCCATGCAGATGTGCGCTGCTGCTGCTGCTGCTAAGTCGCATCAGTTGTGTCTGACTCTGTGCGACCCCATAGACGGCAGCCCACCAGGCTCCCCCGTCCCTGGGATTCTCCAGGCAAGAACACTGGAGTGGGTTGCCATTGCCTTCTCCAATGCATGAAAATGAAAAGTGAAAGTGGGGTCGCTCAGTCGTGTCCGATTCCTAGAGACCCCATGGACTGCAGCCTACCAGGCTCCTCCATCCATGGGATTTTCCAGGCAAGAGTACTGGAGTAAGGTGCCAGTGCCTTCTCTGTGCAGATGTGTAGATGTATACAAATACTTGCCAGAAATGAGAAAAGCACTAGTGGGAGTGTAACTCTTCCCTGTAACTAACCCTCCTTTGCACAATTTACCACAATGTGTGTGTTGTGTGTACACACACATGCACATCCAAGAAGTACAGTACATGTTAAGCAAGGACAAAGGTGTGCTAACTAATCTTTCTTCCCCACAATGAAAAGAGCACATGGCTTGGTTCCTAGTATATTTATTGGAGACGAACAGGGCTTTCTGAAGAAAGTGGCCTCTCAGCCAGGCCTTGAAGGTGGCCTGGGGTTCTAGAAGCTGGAGAGTTGGTGGGAATGGTGTTCTAGGAGGAAGAGAGCAATCTGAGCAGAGATGGGAAAGTCAGGACCTTAGACATCAGGCTTTCACTGGAGCATCAGGAAAAGCATGAAGGTAAAAACAGACAAGCCCCTCAGGGGCAGGGTCCTACCATGGAGGGTCTTGAATTTGGAGTGAAATAATTTGGATTTCATCTGCAGGACATGGGGAGTGGGAGACATTTTAAAGGGTTTCTATGGGAAAGTAACATGCTCAGGATTGTTTCAGGAAGACTAATCCTGCTCATAGGCTGCTGAGAAACTGGAAATGGAAAATTCGGGAGGCTGTCACATCAGTCCAGGCCAGAATTTAAAAGAGTGAGATTAAGATTTTCTCTTAACATGGAAAGATGTTTGCACTTAAATTCTAAGGTTAAGTCAGTTGCAGGTTGATATGTATTATATACATAATCTCATTTTTGCAAATATAAATACACAAACACCTACAATGTACATCTGCACAGGAAAAGTCTACAAGAAACACAACCAAATGCAAACACTGGTTACTCCTGGTTGATGGGATATTGGATCACTTTTTTGAATTTGATTTTGTGTATTTTATATTATTTTTACAATGAACATTTTCCTGTGTTAAAAGAAAAGAAAAGGAGGAGAGAGGAGAGAAATGGAATCTGCCTTTACCAACCAGAAAGTCCATCCAAGTATTTCCCTAAACAATAGAATCATCCACCTAGGAACTGGACTGGGCCTCTCCCCTCATTTAATAGCCCAGAGTCCAGGTCATGGTGACCCGAGCCAGGGAGGAAGCCACCAGAATGGAAAGGACACAGCATTAGTCCTGATGTCAGGACTAATCACAGTCAGTCCTGACACTGCAGAGTTAGACAACCTGGTTCAGGTAAAGACTGCCAACAGCAGTGAATCTGGGCTGCAAACTGGACAGGCCACTATGCTGCTCACAGCCTGAGAACACCTTATTGCCAGAAGAGTTCGGGGAATATCATAGACCAACCCTATCACTGAGAAACACAGAGAAACAGGACAGTGAAAGTGAAAGGGCTTATAAACTCTGCAGCACTTTCTTGTCTAGCGCTCGTTAACCCAGACCACCTCAGAATTACTACTCCAACTCAGCCCAACTCCACCCCTCTCGCAGAATCTAATCCAACCACAGCAAATCACATTCTCAAGCTCTTACTGTGGACCAGGCGCTGCTCTACGGGTGGAAAGTCCAGCGGCAATCAAAGCGGATTCTGTGGGTCTGACCCGGGGCATTTCATGTCCTTGAAGACGTGCCATACTTCCTCCCTCTGCTCTTCCCAATCCCCTCCTTCTGCCTTCTTAAGCATAGACTTCACGAAGCTGGAATTTGATTGTTTTTTTTTTTCTCTCAGCTGTGGGCCCAGGACCCAGAACGCCTGCTCAGCCCATGGTAAGGGCTCCACAAACAATTGTTGAACCAACAGTCTTCACATGTGCTGTGTCTTCAACGGGAATCACACTTCCACTACCATTTTTTGTCAGGCTTATTCCTCTTAGCTCCTCTTGGCTCAGCTCAAACATCACTCTCTCCTAGAAGCTTTCTGGAATTCACTAGATTTTTCTGTTAATGATTCCCTTGCCATCCTTGGCTTCTTCTCTTAGCACTTACATCACTGTAATTACATAATTACTTAATCAATCTCTCCTGTAAGTATAGACACTCATGAATCCTGGGCCTGGGCTGGTCTTATTTACTGCTATATATCCTCAGTTCCTGGCTTCCCAGGTGGCTTGGTGGTAAAGAATCCACCTGCCAATGCAGGAGACACAGGAGACGCATGTTTGATTCCTGGGTTGGGAATATCCCCTGGAGAATAAAATGGCAGCCCAAACCACCCTTGCCTGGAGAATCCCATGGACAGAGGAGCCTGGTGAGTTATAGTCCATAGGGTCTCAAAGAGTCTGACGTGACTACGCACACCCAAACACACACCTCAGTTCCTAGCACAGAATCTGGTCCAGGGGAGTAACTCAAAGGTTGTTGGCTGACTGAAGGAATGAATACAATTTGATGACCACTGAATCCCAGTTGGAAGCAAAATAATCATCTTTTCTGTGGTTACTGAAGATGCTCCTGGATACCTGTTGGCAGAGTGGGTCCCAGCAACCAGGCTAAGCCCCAGGGCATTTTTTGCTGCCTGGTCCTGTTTCTGAGAATAAATTCAGGAAACCGGAGGATGCACTGCGGTCACTGACTCATTCAACAAATATTTAGGTGTCATTCAGTTCAGTTCAGTTGCTCAGTCGTGTCCAACTCTTTTCAACCCCATGAAATCGTAGCATGCCAGGCCTCCCTCTCCATCACCAACTCCCGGAGTTCACTCAGACTCACGTCCATTGAGTCAGTGATGCCATCCAGCCATCTCATCCTCTGTCGTCCCTTTCTCCTCCTGCCCCCAATCCCTCCCAGCATCAGAGACTTTTCCAATGAGTCAACTCTTGTCATGAGGTGGCCAAAGTATTGGAGTTTCAGCTTTAGCATCATTCCTTCCAAAGAAATCCCAGGGCTGATTAGTTGCGGTACAAAGAAGACTAAAGCAGGCTCTGGTTCGGAGGGGCTTCTAGTTTAGTGGGGGTAATGGAACTAACAAGATAAAGCCACTGGTATGTTGACAACTGTATTAGTTTTCTAGGGTTATCATAATAAAGTTCTGAAGTGAGTAGTTTAGGAATTTATTGTCTCACAGTTCTGGGGGCTAGAAGTCCAAGTTCAGGGTGTCAGTAGGGCCATGATGCTTCCAGAAGCATAAGGGAAGCTCTGTTCTAGGACTGTCTAATTTGGGAATTTCTTGGCTTCTGGCAGCACGACTCCAATCTTTGCATGGCATTCTTGTGTATATGTGTGTGCACGCTAAGTCACGTTAGCTGTGTCTGACTCTCTGCGACCTCATGGACTGTAGCCCTCAAGGCTCCTCTGCCCATGGAATTCTCCAGGCAGGAATACTGGAGTGGGTTGCCATTCCCTTCTCCAGGGGATCTTCCTGACTCAGGGATTGAACCCACGTCTCTCACATCTCCTGCATTGGCAGGCAGATTCTTTACCAACAGTGCCACCTGGGAAGCCCTCTTGTCATGTATGTCTGTGTCCAAATCCAGTCATATTGGATTAGAGCCCACCTTAAATGACCTCGTTTCAACTTGATTACCTCTATGCTAAGTCGCTTCAGTCGTGTCCAACTCTGTGTGACCCCATAGACGGCAGCCCACGAGGCTGCCCCGTCCCTGGGATTCTCCAGGCAAGAACACTGGAGTGGGTTGCCATTTCCTTCTCCAATGCATGCAAGTGAAAAGTGAAAGTGAAGTCGCTCAGTCGTGTCTGACTCTTAGCGACCCCATGGACTGTGGCCCACCAGGCTCCTCCATGGGATTTTCCAGGCAAAAGTACTGGAGTGGGGTGCCACTGATTACCTCTATAAAGAGCCTATCTCAAAATAGAGTCACAGCCTGAGATACTGAGAACCAGGACTCCAATATAACTTTGGAGGAACACAATTCAGCCCAGGACAGAGCCAGTCTGAGAGAGGTCTGCACAGAAGCTGGTGGGGCAATAAGAGGAGATAATCCACTCCCAAGGGGCGGGGTGGAGGGTGAGGAAATGTGCATAAAAGGCTTCTCAGATCATAGGAATATTGGACTGAATCTTAAAGATGGAACGGGTCCATCTTTAAGATGTGTGGAGGTGGGATAGGGTGTGTAGCACAGAGATGGTGGGCAGGAACCAGGGGTGAGGGGTCCATACTTGGTTCCCAGAGGACATGAGGGATTTCAGTTGCTGGGCTAAGGCCCATGTGTCACTGTGGTCCAAGGGATATCTTCAGGGGAGGCCCACCAGCTCTCTCCTAAGAGACCCGAGAAGATTGTCTTCACTGCTTGGATGAGTTGTCCACCTGCAGGGGCCCTGTTATCACTAGGCTGGGACTTGATTCCACTGGTCCTCTCCCCAACCCCCGCCCCAGGGGCCTTCTTCTCCAGGCATCCCAGCATTCAGCAGGCTCACACACAAGACTGATGTATAAATCACAGGATGCCCATGCATGAAGTTCCAAAGGGTAAAACGATGGCAGGCAGACAGCACACTCTGGTAGGGAGATCAGATCACTCCTTCCCTGAAGGCAAATTCCTGGGAAGGCCAAGTTGTCACGAGAAAGCCAGTTGATTCACCTACAACGAGAAAATCAGTTTTGAAGAGTACTGGAGGTTCATGCTGGTTGGAACACCATGTTCTTTCCCCTTTGAAAAAGGAGTGTAGAAGCAGCCAAATCATCCAACGGAGACTGTGAGCAAGGATCGGGGCAGAGGTGACAGTGGAACATTAACCGCGTCTCGCAGCTCTGTCGCTCGCGTTGCTCTCCCTGCTAGACAGGTTGCTGTGCCCAGCAAACCACACTGTCAGGTCTGCCAGCCAAAGTTGCTTCATACCTGGATGCTGAATGGACGGGCATTGCCAGCGTCTGCCCCTGAGACTTGTCATTTTCAGCTTCTAAGTCTGGCCAGTGCCTGCCTCTGACAGGTGACCCCCATACCCACCCCCAGAGTAACTGGGACTTTGTCTATTCACTCACAGTCACCATCAAGCCAGCTTCATCTATTCAAGAACACATCAAACACAATCTCTTGAATTTTTCCCTACAAATGCTTTATCTCAACTTCCGAGTCAGGTATTTCAATGTTTTCCTGTTTAGGTATTAAACGTTTTCAATGTTTAACCCTTCACGCATTTATTTCAGACTCCTGACTCTTCAGACTCCTGGCTGTCACTTCCTGGGGACAAACACCAGGAAAAAAAAATACTTCTTTCTAATTAGGAATTTAATTACCCTTTTTCATCCTGGGCATGGAAACCCTCCCTCCTCCTAGGTTGCAGGAGCCCACAGGGCTTGTGGAACAAGTGGAATTTCATATGCAGAAGAGAGGACGAGGTTATCTAACCGTCACATCCTCTGCCGCCCCCTTCTCCTTTTGCCTTCAATCTTTCCCAGAATCAGGGTCTTTCCAAAGATAGTTAGATAACATCACCAACTCAATGGCCATAAATTTAAGCAAATTCTAGTGAAGGACAGGAAAGCTTGGCGTGCCGCTTCCCTGTCCTTCACATGACCCCATCCACGGGGTCATAGAGAGTCAAAGGTGATTTCTTAGTGACTGAACAACAGCGAGGACGACAAGTGCTCACAGCAGGGGGCAGTCTCACCATTAGGCTCAGGCCACGGATGGATTTTGTTGGGTTTGCATCACAGAGGTCATCTTATCAGAGGGTTAACAACACAAACGCAACGAAACAACACAAACACCACACAGAACTGGGTTCCGATCTTGGCTTTCCCTTAGAGACAGCTCTCCCCCTCTCTGAGCCTTTGTAAAATGGGATAGTGATACCTGTATCTCTTGGAAAGATGAAGTAAAATAACACACAGTGCTGCACACACAGTAAGCATTTTTCCTTCCTCTTTACCTTCTGTTTTTTCCATTATTGGAAAATTTCCCATAAAAATCTTGTGTGCTAAGTGGCTTCAGTTGGTTCTGGTTTTTTGTGACCCCCATGGACCATAGCCCACCAGTCTCCTCTGTCCATGGGATTCTCCAGGCAAGAATACTGAAGTGGGTTGCCATCCCCTCCTCCAGGGGATCTTCCCAACGCAGCGATCGAATCCATGTCTCCTGCAAGTCCTGCATTGCAGGCGGTTACCACTGAGCCACTAGGGAAGACTTGCTAAGTTACTTCAGTTGTGTCCGACTCTTTGTGACCCCATGGAACCCGCCAGGCTCCTCTGTCCATGGGATTTCCCAGGCAAGAATACTGGATCAGGTTGCCATTCCCTCTCCAAGGGATCCTCCCATCCCAGGGATCGAACCTGCCACATCTCTAACATCTCCTGCATTGGCAGGCGGGGTTTTAGTACTCCACAAAAATCTCCTCTCCATCCTCCCTGCCCACCCTCAACCACCAGTCAATTCAAAGCAGTGAGAGAGGTCCAGCAGTTAAACTGTCTTCTTTTCTTTTTTAACTATCTTAAACACAACCTAATATTCACGTCTATGTATTTACTTCTAAGATTTGCTTTGAAATAACTCGATGAGGACATGGGGAAATGGAGTATATAGAGGAAAGATGACTGGCCATGAGTTGATAGCTATTAAAGCTGCATAATGGGTACAAAATGATGCTGTGAAAGTGCTGCAGTCAAAATGCCAGCAAATTTGGGAAACTCAGCAGTGGCCACAGGACTGGAAAGGGTCAGTTTTCATTCCAATCCCAAAGAAAGGCAATGTTCAAACTACCGAACAATTCCACTCATTTCACATGCTAGCAAGGTAATTCTCAAATCCTTCAAGTGAGGCTTCAATGATATGTGAACTGAGAACTTCCAGATGTTCAAGCTGGATTTAGAAAAGGCAGAGGAACCAGAGATCAAACTGCCAACATCCGTTGGATCATAGAAAAAGCAAGAGGGATCCATAAAAACATCTACATTGGCTTTATTGACTATGCCAAAGCCTTTGACTGTGTGGATCACAACAAACTGTGGAAAATTCTTCAAAAAATGGGAGTACTAGACCACCTTGTCTTCTGTATGCACATCAAGAAACAATAGTTAGAACCAGACATGGAACAATGGACTGGTTCAAAATTGGGAAAGGAGTACATCAAGGTTGTATATTGTCACCCTACTTATTTAATGTATATGCAGAGTAAATCATGTGAAATGCCAAGCTGGATGAGGCTCAAGCTGGAATCAAGATTGCCAGGAGAAATATCAATAATCTCAGATATGCAGATGACACCACCTTTATGGCAGAAAGTGAAGAGGAACTAAAGAGCCTCTTGATTAAGGTGAAAGAAGAGAGTGAAAAAGCTGGCTTAAAACTCAACATTCAAAAAACAAAGATCATAGCATCCAGCTCCATCACTTCATGGCAAATAGGTGGGGATACAATGGAAACCATGACAGACTTTTTTCTTGGGCTCCAAAATCACTTCAGATGGTGACTGCAGCCATGAAATTAAAAGATAACTTGCTCCTTGGAGGAAAAGCTATGAAAAACCTAGACAGTGTATTAAAAAGCAGAGCCATCACTTTGCCAACAAAGGTCCATTTAGTCAAAGCTATGGTTTTTTCCAAGGGTCATGTATGGATATGAGAGTTAGATAAAGAAGGCTAAATGCCAAAGAGTTGATGCTTTCAAACTGTGTGCTGGGGAAGACTCTTGAGAGGCCCTTGGACTGCAAGGAGATCCAACCAGTCCATCCTAAAGGAGATCAGTCCTGGGTGTTCATTGGAAGGACTGATGCTGAAGCTGAAGTTCTAATACTTTGGCCACCTGATGCAAAGAACCAATTCATTGGAAAAGACCCTGATGCTGGGGGAAATTGAGGACAGGAAGAGAAGGGGATGATGGAGGATGAGATGGTTGGATGGCATCAACAACTCGACGGACAGGAGTTTAAGCAAGCTCTGAGGGTTGTTGATGGACAGGGAAGCCTGGTGTGCTGCAGTCCATGGGTCACAAGAGTCGGACACGACTGAATGACTGCACAACAACAGTGGGTACAAGGGAATTCATATACCATTCTCTGTACTTCTGTATATGTTTGACATTTTCTATATCAAAATTATTTTAAAAATCATATTGATAAGTTTCTATTTGCCAGACACTGACAGAGGAGAGAGGGTTTGAAAGAAGAATAAATTCAGACCCTGAGGAGTTCACAGGTGGGTGGAAGAGACAGTTGTGATAGTGGTCATTTCAAGCAGAACAATAAGGAAAAACAGTTCAAGTGGCAGGGTTGCGGGGGGGGGGGGGGGGGCGGGTCAGTGGAGCACCTGGGGGAGGTCTCCAGCTTCTGCTTTCCCCCCTAGACCACGTCGCTGGCTTACACAAACGCAGAGAAGGATTATGTCTGAACGGACATCATTCCTATCATGACCCAGTTCATACATTACCTCCTCCAAGAGCTGCTTCATCCTTCTCTCTTGCAAGTTGTGTTGAGTGCCTTCTTCCAAGCTATGTCTACCTTAGACTTTATGACACTAAACAGAGTGGTTATATTTGGATGTAGGGGAGAAGAAGGCAGTCGTCCATGAAAACCTTGGGTAATGCAAAGCTCCCATAATTTAGGACTAACCCTGACAGTGGCACGTTTGTCCACTTACCAAGCAATGGTGGCGCCCCCGTGTGGCAAGATGTGAACATCATCTGCAAATGACAGTTCACCTGCACTCAACTCAATTTACAAGACTCTCATTTCTTCAATATTTGCACATAAATGAGACAATATATTTCTACCATACTCCCTCAAATCTTCGGTGTAATTTAAAATTGCACAAAAGTTGACTCCTGAACCACCATTATCTATTTATCCTCTGACAGGCCTTCTTCCTCACCTTTTTCCCAGCTGAGTAGGAGGGAGGGAGGAAGGAAAGACAGAAGGGAGGGTAAGATTAGACAGAAAGACTGACTTCTATTCCTCTCCCCTAACCCCCCAGCTCAGAGGCATGTCACGTGAGAATCTGACATTAGCAATCATCTTTTCTGTGCTGAGCAGTAATTGACATATGCTGCTGCTGCGGCTGCTGCTAAGTCACTTCAGTCGTGTCCAACCCTGTGCGACCCCATAGACGCCAGCTCACCAAGCTCTGCCGTCCCTGGATTCTCCAGGCAAGAACACTGGAGTGGGTTGCCATTCCCTCCTCCAATGCATGAAAGTGAAGTCACTTAGTTGTGTGCAACTCTTCGCAACCCCATGGACTGCAGCCTACCAGGCTCCTCCGTCCATGGGATTTTCCATATGCCTGCCTGCCTAAGTTGCTTCAGTCGTGTCCGACTCTGTGCGACCCCATAGACGGCAGCCCACCAGGCTCCTCTGTCCCTGGGATTCTCCAGGCAAGAACACTGGAGTGGGTTGCCATTTCCTTCTCCAATGCATGAAAGTGAAAAGTGAAAGTGAAGTCGCTCAGTCGTGTCCGACTCTTAGCGACCCCATGGACGAGCCTACCAGGCTCCTCCGTTCATGGGATTTTCCAGGCAAGAGTACTGGGGTGGGGTGCCATTGCCTTCCCCATACATGATGATAAATCCTAATGCTGTCTAGCTCCCCCATCTTGGGCTTGTCATTTCTCCTTCCAAAACCTTCATTCTCCCATCTCTCATGAGTAAGAGCAATACTGACCAGACTTCTGAAGGGTCATAGAAGGGTCATATGAGAGAATGCTGGAGAAAGCCCTTTGAACGCTATAAAGCTGTGGACTCATGTCAGGGGCATTGTGACCGGCTGGCACAGGGCATCCACAGCCTGGCGCTTCCAGGTGACTCACCAGCTTCTTATGTGAGTCCATCTCACCAGGAGGCCCTGAGGATGGCTGAACTAATGTTTGCAAACCACTTTAAAGAGGAGAAGGGTTTTAAAACTGCTTGGATCACTTCGGGTTAGATGACTTCTTTACAAGAAGAGCAAATGTGGACTTTTCTCTTCCTTTTAATTTTCTTTCAAAAGGGAGACAACTCACTCCCTCATTAGTTACAGTGTTTGAATTAGCCAAGTGAGGGTAGAAGAGTTTGGTGGGGGCAGAGTTATTTAAAATATTACTATCGTTATTTTTAATGGGAAGAGCAATGTGTGTGCTTATTTTTTAAGTGTAAATGATATAGGAGTATAGAAAAAAGATAAAAGCCCAACTCTTCTAATACTACCTCCATACCTTCCCAGAGGTGGCCACTCTTTGACAGACATAGAGATTTCAGTACATATGGCCCTGCAATTTTCTTTTTTCACTTAACCATAAATAGTAGCTTGGTTTTTTCTTTTTACAAAGACGAAAGTTTTTAAAGAAATTTAGAAAGCAATATAAATGTTTTACCAAGGGGACTATGTATTCTGCTTCTTGACACGTGCATCCCAATGTCTGTTGCAGCACGATTCACAATAGCCAGGACATGGAAGCAACCTAGACATCCATCAACTGAGGAATGGATAAAGAAGATGTGGTGAATGCATACAATGGACTACTACTCAGCCATGAAAAGGGATGAAACTGGGTCATTTCTAGAGACATGGATGACCTAGAAACTGTCACACAGTGAAGTAAGTCAGAAGGAGAAAAACAAATACCATATATTAATGCATATATGTGAAATCTGAAAGAATTGGTATAAACGATCTTATTTACATAGCAGAAATAGAGACACAGACATAGAAAATGAATGTACAGATATCAAGGGGGAAGATGGGGTGGGAAGAACTGGGAGTTGGGATTGACATATATACACTGCTGCTGCTGCTAAGTCGCTTCAGTCATGTCCGACTCTGTGCAACTCCATAGACGGCAGCCCACCAGGCTCCCCTGTCCCTGGGATTCTCCAGGCAAGAGTACTGGAGTGGGTTGCCACTTCCTTCTCCAATGCATGAAAGTGAAAAGTGAAAGTGAAGTCGCTCAGTCATGTCCGACTCTTAGCGACCCCATGGACTGTAGCCTACCAGGCTCCGCCATCCATAGGATTTTCCAGGCAACAGTACTGGAGTGGGGTGCCATTGCCTTCTCCAATATATACACTGCTGCTGCTGCTGCTAAGTCACTTCAGTCGTGTCCAACTCTGTGCAACCCCCATAGACGGTAGCCCACCAGGCTCCCCCGTCCCTGGGATTCTCCAGGCAAGAACACTGGAGTGGGGTGCCATTGCCTTCTCCAATATATACACTACTATGTATTAAACAGACAGCTAATGAGAACTTACTGTGTAGCACAAGGAATTTTACTCAGTGCTTTGTGGTGACCTAAATGGGAAGAAAATCCAAAAGGAGAGGATATATGTATACATGTAGCTGATTCACTTTCCTGTACAGAGGAAATTAATGCAACATTTTATATATTCTTTAAATTTATTTTTTGATTGAAGGATAATTGCTTTATAGAACTTTGTTGTTTTCTGTCAAACATCAATATGAATCAGCCATAGGTATACATATGTCCCCTCCCTCTTGAACTTCCCTCCCATCTCTCTCCCCACTCCACCCCTCGAGGTTGATACAGAGCCCCTGTTTGAATTTCCCAAGACATACAGCAAATTCCCATTGGCTCTCTGTTTTACATATGGTAGTGTAAGTTTTCGTGTTACATCTCACTATCTCTTCCCCAGTCCCCATATAAGTCTGTTCTCTATGTCTGTTTCTCCACTGCTGCCTTGCAAATAAATTAACCAGTACCATCTTTCTAGATTCTATATATATGCATTATTATACAATATTTATCTTTGTCTTTCTGACTTACTTCATTCAGTATAATAGGCTCTAGGTTCATCCACCTCATTAGAACTGACTCAAATGTGCTCCTTTTCATGGCTGAGCAATATTCCTTTGTGTATATATACCACAACTTCTGTATCCATTCATCTGTTGATGGACATCTAGGTTGCGTCCATGTTCTCAGTTCAGCTCAGTTCAGTCGCTCTGTTGTGCCCGACTCTTTGCGACCCCATGAACCGCAGTACACCAGGCCTCCCTGTCCATCACCAACTCCCGGAGTTCACTCACACTCACGTCCATCGAGTCAGTGATGCCATCCAGCCATCTCATCCTCTGTCTTCCCCTTCTCCTCCTGCCCTCAATCTTTCCCAGCATCAGGGTCTTTTCAAATGAGTCAGCTCTTCTCATCAGGTGGCCAAAATATTGGAGTTTCAGCTAACTATTTTAAATAGTGCTACAATGAACATTGGGATACATGTGTCCTTTTCAATTTTGGTTTCCTCAGGGTATATGCCTAATGGGATTGCTGGGTCATATGGGTGGTTTTATTCCTAATTTTTTAAGGAATCTTCATGCTGTCTTCCACAGTGGCTGTATCAGTTTACATTCCCACCAACAGTGTAAGAGTGTTCCCTTTTCTCCACAACCTCTCCAGTATTTATTGTTTGTAGACTTTTTGATGATGGCCATTCTGACCAGTGTGAGGTGATGTCTCATTGTAGAAACTAACACAACATTTTATAGCAACTATTCTCCAATAAAAATTTTGTTTAAAGCAACCTGTTTTTGCAGACAAAATTGACTCATGGAATGCCATCCTAGCATCTGAAGGAAAGGATGCCCTGTGCCCAACTTTGTTGTATTTGTCCTTCAAAACTAGAATGTGAGCTTCCCAGAGCCTAGCACAATGCCTGGCACAAATCAATGTTTGCCAAGTGAATAAACGAATGGCCTGTGATTCCACATAATTAATCCCCACTGGGGCTTTCTGTGCTGCATGGCATCCTGCTTTCCTAGCACTTTCATACATTGGGTCACTCTCTCTGGCCTCAAACAATCCTCTAATTTGTGTTGCACTTTGTATTTCATTACATGGTTATTTTGTATTATTGTTGTTCAGTCACTAAATTGGGTTCAATCTTTGCAACCCCATAGACTGTAGCATGCCAGGTTCCTCTGTGCTCCACTATCCCCAAAGTTTTCTCATATTCATATCTATTGAATTGGTGATGCTACCTAAAACCATCTCACCCTCTGCCACCTTCTCCTTTTGCCTTCAATCTGTCCCAGCATCAGGGTATTTTCCAGTGAGTCATCTCCTCTCATGAGGTGGCCAAAGTATTGGAGCTTCAGCTTCAGCAACAGTCCACCCAGTGGTTATTTTACAGATGGAGAAACTGAGTCCTAGTGAAGTCACAGAGCTGGGCCCAGAACCCAGGTGTTTTTTGTCGCACCCATTCTTTGTATTCACCAGTGCCTGCATCTACTACATATAATGTCAGAGGATAACAGAATCAGGTGAATGTCTACACAGCTGAAACCTCACTTTGAGGTGGGAAGGGTTAATCCTCTTCAGTGTGTGAGCTAGGAGGGCTACTTTAGGTCAGGCACACTAAACTTCACCAAGGCCTCTGGTTTGCAAATCCATCTTCTGCCATCTGCTGGATGAAAGCAGCATTTCAGTACTGCCACTCAGCCATGGTAGCAGTTTCCATCAATTAAGATGCTTCTTGCTGCTGCTGCTAAGTCACTTCAGTCGTGTCCAACTCTGTGCAACCCCATAGACAGCAGCCCACCAGGCTCCCTGGGATTCTCCAGGCAAGAACACTGGAGTGGGTTGCCATTTCCTTCTCCAATGCACGAAAGTGAAAAGTGAAAGTGAAGTCGCTCAGTCGTGTCCAATTCTTTGTGACCCCATGGACTGCAGCCCACCAGGCTCCTCTGTCCATAGGATTTTCCAGGCAAGAGTACTGGAGTGGGTTGCCATTGCCTTCTCCTAAGATGCTTCTTCAGTTCAGTTCAGTTCTGTTGCTCAGTCATGTCCGACTCTTTGTGACCCCATGAATCGCAGCACGCCACGCCTCCCTGTCCATCACCAACTCCTGGAGTTCACTCAAACTCATGTCCATTGAGTCGGTGATGCCATCCAGCCATCCTATCCTCTGTCATCCCCTTCTCCTCCTGCCCCTAATCCTCCCCAGCATCAAAGTCTTTTCCAGTGAGTCAACTCTTCGCATGAGGTGGCCAAAGTACTGGAGTTTCACCTTTAGCATCAGTCCTTCCAAAGAAATCCCAGGGCTGATCTCCTTTAGAATGGACTGGTTGGATCTCCTTGCAGTCCAAGGGACTCTCAAGAGTCTTCTCCAACACCACAGTTCAAAAGCATCAGTTCTTCGGTGCTCAGCTTTCTTCACAGTCCACCTCTCACATCCATACATGACCACAGGAAAGACCATAGCCTTGACTAGGCGATGGCTTCTTAGTGCCATGCAATTTCCATGTACAATTCCTTTCACTCCTCCAAGCAACTTTATAAGGTAAGTTCAGTCTTATCCCCATGTTTGGATGAGGCACCTGAGGTTCACGGTAGTATAGGTACTTTGGCTTTTTGATGCAAAGAATTGACTCATTGGAAAAGACTCTGATGCTGGGAAAGATTGAAGGCAGGAGGAGAAGGGGATGACAGAGGACGAGATGGTCAGACGGCATTACTGACTCAATGGACATGGGTTTAAGGAAGCTCTGGGAGTTGGTAATGGACAGGGAAGCCTAGCGTGCTTCTGTCCATGTGGTTGCAAAGAGTCAGACATGACTGAGTGACTGAACTGAACTGAACCCACCTTATGTGTATTAGTTTCCTAGGATCGCTGTGTCACATTACTGCAAACTTGGTAGCTTAAAAACTGTAGGAATTTATTCTCACATCATTATGGAGGCCAGATGCCTGAAATCAAGGTGTCAACAGAGGCGGACTCCTTCCAAAAGCTCTAGTGAAGAATATTTCCTGGCTCCCCCAGTTTCTGGTGGCTCCAGTGTTCCTTGGTTTGTGGCCACATCACTCTCATCCCTGCCTCCATCTCCACATGACCTTCTCCTGCTTCTCCCTGTGTGTCTTTCCTCTGTGTTTCTCTTAAAAGGACTGTGTGTGTGCTCTGTCATGTCTGACTCTTTGCAACCCCATGGACTGCAGCCCACCAGGAGCCTCTGTCCATGGAATTTTCTAGGCAAGAATACTGGAGCGGATTGCCATTTTCTGCTCCAGGGGATCTTCCCAACCCAGGGATCAAACCTGCTTCTCTTGTACGTCCTGGGTTGGCAGGCAGATTCTTTACCACTGCGCCACCTGGCAAGCCCCAGATGGACATTTGTTATCTAATTTAGAGCCCACCAAGACAATCCAGAGTGATCTCTTCTCAAGCTCCTTCACTTAATTCCACCTATAAAAACCCTTTTTCCATAAGGTCACATTCAGGGTTTCGGTTTCCTGGGGTAAAAAGGTAAGCATATATTTTAGGCCTGGAGACTAGCCAGTCAACTCACTAGGCTATATTCTTGAGTTAATATGTTGCAGAATTTATGCTTCTAATCCTTGTTAGGTGGAATCAAGACTGTTGCCAGCAACCCTCCCCTCTGTGTCTCCTCTCCCTCTCAATCCTTCCCATTGCAGATTCCCCCTACTTCTTTATGTTCAGTGAAAGCAGAGGTTAAAAAAAAAAATCCTTGCACCCTGAGTCTCTCTGCTGTTCCTCATTGCACAAGGTGACCACATGATTTACTATGGATCAAAGAGCAAAAGTGAGCATTAACAATTACCCTGTGACAACAGGCACACCAGGACTGTGCAGACAAAGCTAGATGCAGTGGGTCCCCTCCAGGGCCTCCCCAGGGCTGGCCTCGCCTGCTGGCTTTCCCAAGACTCTGTGCCTCTCTTTCCTGCTGCTCCTGAAGTCACTTCCATCTGCTGGAACCCTCCACCTGCCAGGTGATCAGCAGACACTGAGGCCCTGCAGACACCTGCCGAATGAGTGCAGAACTCCTTCTTAAAATATCTGTGGAACATGGACTTTGTGCTCCTAAATTGCTGGCACGCAATCCCTGACCTTGTGGCATTTATAGACTAGGGAGTGAGCGGCTGATAGCCAGAAGTGTGCTAGCTTCACCCATGGACAAGTAAAGATCTCTGGCTGAGTGGGGACACTGCAAGTGGGATAGGCTCATGGTGGGGAAATGGAGAGGAAGATGCCCCGATACACCCAATCCAAGGGCTCAGCACATCATTTCACGGAGCTCTCACATGCCTATGAGGAAAGTAAGGGTCCATTATCAAAAATCCCTGAAACCAACATGTTTTGGAACTCAGGTATTTCATAATTTTAGAGCAGAAGTGTATTGTTAGCATTTTTTATTCAGTACCCAATGCTCTTGGGCTATACTCTCCCTAATGAATATATTCACAATTCTGTAGCAAAACATGTATATTCACAATAAATAAAATAAATACAGACTGTAAAAAGTTTCATGCTAGTTCAAGGAAGGATTTTATGGCAAATTAATTCAGATCAATTAGATTTAACTGCCAAATAAGTTTCTTTAAAAAATGTCTTTTTTGGCGGGGGGTGGGGGGCGGCTTGGGGATTTGGGGATTGTAGATAAGTAATTGGAGGGCTATAGTATTTGCTCCAACTTGAAGACAAAGAAACTGAGGCTCAGAAAATTTATGAAACTGGCCCAAGACACAAAGTAAATGGTATAATCATTTATTGGAATCAAGTATTCGTCTGCCTCCTGCTTCATCACTCTGTTTCAATTTTTTTTTTTGGTTCAGGTAAGAAACCAGAGCCCGGTTACAATCAATATCCTGATTTCTGAGATAATATTGGCTGCTCCATTCTACTGTCTCTGTAGAAACACTCGGACCAAAGTTTAAGTCATATGAACATGCACAATCTTTTTGTCTTCCCATGTTTGTGGTACACAGTTCTTGAGCCATCTGTAGCATGAAGGATTGCGTGGTTTCAGGCCTGGGATGCAGTTCCTACTTGTGAACTTGGAAGGGGCTTTAATTAAAAAGTCATGCAGATAACAATACAGACAAAGTTGCTTAGACAGCAAAACCAGACAGCTCCTTTTTGTTGACCTACTTCAAACACATAAGATTACTTAACTTTTATCAAAAGAAATAAAGTCCCAGGAGAGTAATAATTATTATTTTCAGATTTTATTTTATTTTTTTTTACTTTTTAACTTTACGATATTGTATTCGTTTTGCGAGTAATAATTATTCTTAACAGCACCTTTAAAAGAAATGTCTGATTAATAGAAAACATCCAATTCAAGAATAATTTTAAATGCTTGTTGGACTTCCCTGGGGGGCAGTGGATAAGAATCCGCCTGCCAAGGCAGGGGAAACAGGTTTGAGCCCTAGTCCAGGAAGATTTCACATGCCACAGAGCAGCTAGGCCCCTACGCCACAACTACTGAGCCCATGCTCTAAAGTCCAGCAGCCACAACTTCTGAGCCCATGTGCTGCAGTTTCCAAAGCCTGTGTGCCTTGAGCCTGTGCTCTGCAACAAGAAGACACTGCGGTAAGAAGCCTGAGCACCACAACCAAGAGTAGCTCCCACCTCGATGCAACTGGAGAAAGCCCACAGCAATGAAGACCCAACACAGTAAAAAATAAAAATAATTTTAAAAAAATGTCTGTATGTCATTTGGATTGCGCTTGTAAATAAAAGAAGAAAATGCTTGCCTCCTCATCCATCGTGTGGGATCAGATTCCCTAACCTGGCACCCCACCCCACCCCACCCCCCCACCCCCGGCCCCACCGACACACAGATCCACAAACTCCACATACACACATCTCTCTCATACACATCCACCACATGCATACATGTATCACACACATAGACACACACACAACCTGTGGGTGGTGAAGATTGGTTGAATTTGTTCTTCCTGCCCTCTCTGGTAGGTTGTGGAATACTAAACTCTTTTGGACATTACTAACCCTAGCTAAAGTTTAGCTCTGGGAGATGGTGACAGACAGGCATGCTGCAGTCCATGGGGGTCACAAAGAGTCAGACATGAATGGACAACAACAAAGTCATCCAGTCAAGGATTCTGTCTTGTCACTCTTAATTAATCACGTGACTTACCACCACTTTTTGGCCTCCTGGGCTGAGAATTTACTGGTCTCCAGGCCAGTAAAGATAGTAATCTTTCTGTGGTTAAACCTTTCAGCCTCTCCTTGAAACTATTTCACCGTTGTTTAGTACTCTTGCCTGGAAAATCCCATGGATGGAGGAGCCTAGTAGGCTGCAGTCCGTGGGGTTGCACAGAGTCGACACGACTGAGCGACTTCACTTTCACTTTTCAGTTTCATGCATTGGAGAAAGAAATGGCAACCCACTCCAGTGTTCTTGCCCGGAGAATCCCAGGGATGGGGGAGCCTGTTGGGCTGCCGTCTCTGGGGTCACACAGAGTCGGACACGACTGAAGTGACTTACCTTGTCTCTTGGCTCAAAAGATGATATGCCCAGAAAATTCCCTTAACAGGTCAGTTTTGTGTTCCTCACACTTCCACAACAAGAAAGAAGCAAAAACTTACCTAAAAGAATCCAGTTTTCCATTCAAATTGCAGCAATCACAATTATGATGATTTCTAGGTTACTAGCCTGCTATGTTGGAGACCTGGGTTCAATCCCTAGGTCAGGAAGATCCCATGGAGAAGGGAATAGTAACCCACTCCAGTATTCTTACCTGGTGAATTCCATGGACAGAGGAACCTGGCGGGGTACAGTTTGTGAGTTGCAAAGAGTCAGATATGACTGACTGACACTTCCACTTTCACTACTATGTTCCAGGCAACCTAGCATGCTGCGTGATTTATCTTGGGAGAGTGAAAAGTGATCAAATTACAGTTTTCAGTACTGCTGTATATTGTATGCAATAAATACAACAATAAATACTTATATAGCATTGTCATCTATCAGACTCTAAGTGCATTAAATGTAATCCTCTCACTGTAACCCATACAATAACCCTGCATAATAGATACCTATGTTGTGCCATTTTCAGTTCAGTTCAGTTCAGCTGCTAAGTCGTGTCCAACTCTTTGCGACTCCATGGTCAGAAGCACACTAGGCCTCCCTGTCCATCACCAACTCCCAGAGTCCACCCAAACCCATGTCCATTGTGTTGGTGATGCCATCCAACCATCTCATCCTCTGTCATCCCCTTCTCCTCATGCCCTCAATCTTTTCCAGCATCAGGATCTTTTCAAATGAGTCAGTTCTTCACATCAGGTGGCCAAAATATTGGATTTGCAACTTCAACATCTGTCCTTCCAATGAATATTCAGGACTGATTTCCTTTAGGATGAATTGGTTGGATCTTCTTGCAGTCCAAGGGACTCTCAAGAGTCTTCATCATCACAGTTCAAAAGCATCAATTCTTTGGCACTCAGCTGTCTTCACAGTCCAACTCCCACATCCATACATAACTACTGGAAAAACCATAGCCTTGACTAGACAGACCTTTGTTGGCAAAGTAATGTCTCTGCTTTTTAATATGCTGTCTAGGTTGGTCATAACTTTTCTTCTAAGGAGCAAGCATCTTTTAATTTCATGGCTACAGTCACCATCTGCAGTGATTTTGGAGCCCCCCAAAATAAAGCCTGTCACTGTTTCTACTATTTCCCCATCTATTTGCCATGAAGTGATGAGACCAGATGCCATGATCTTAATTTTCTGAATGTTGAGTTTTAAGCCAAATTTTTCATTCTCCTCTTTCACTTTCTTCAAGAGGCTCTTCAGTTCTTCACTTTCTGCCATAAGGGTAGTGTCATTTGCATATCCATGCCATTTTACAGATGGGAAAATTAGGACCCAGAGAGGCTAAGTAACTTTTCAAGGTCACACAGCTAGAAAGCAGTGTAGCTGGAATTATGATTGAGACACAGGCCCTAAAGTCATGTTCTTCCTGCCATGGTATCTTATTCACTCCTGCATCCCAGATCCCAGCACTGTATCTGGCAGAAATACATGCTGAACATATGTTCATAGAGGAAGGAAAAAAGAAAGCGAAAGATGGTGGGGCAGCGGTTAGGAGGGAAGGAGGACACCTGTTTCAGAGACACATTTGCACAGTGATCCCCGTGGAAGTGAAAGTCAGGGGCCAGTTAGTAACTGGTGGTATTTTTCTGAGAGAGAAGAGCTGATGGGTCTTTGGAGGTTTGCTTTTATGAGCTGTCTGCTGCAACTCCACAAAGGGGGAACCCTTCACCAAAGGTCCAACAACAGAGCCTATCAGAATCTGTTCACGATCCCACAGCAGGCTTACAAGACCCTCCACAGGTCAGGGGTGCGATATGAGGAGCACAGAAGCATAGCTGGGTTGAGAATAATCATTCCTCTGGGTCATTCTCCAATTTACTGCATTGTCTATTATTCCTAAGGAAATATTTAGACCTGGAGATTGTGAAGATCATGCTGACGCAGAGCAAAAGCCAAACTGTAGAAACAACTGGCCCTCTATTTCCTCGGGGTTCCAGGATATCAGTCATACCTAATTAAGTATCATTTTTTTATAGGAGTTATTTCTTTATATCCATCTCTCCTGCTAGCCCAAATGTTCCTAAGTTTCAAGGACCTTGTTACTCATCCTTGAAAATGTGAAAGAAAGTGAAGTCGCTCAGTCGTGTCCGACTCTTTGTGACCCCATAGACTATAGCCTACCAGGCTCCTCCATCCATGGGATTTTCCAGGCAAGATACTGGAGTGGGTTGCCATTTCCTTCTCCAGGGGATCTTCCCAACCCAAGGATCCAACCCAGGTCTCCAGCATTGGAGGAAGACACTTTAACCTCTGAGCCACCAGGGAAGCTCATTGTTTCCAACTCTTAGCGACCCCATGGACTGCAGCCTACCAAGCTCCTCCATCCATGGGATTCTCCAGGCAAGAGTACCGGAGTGGGGGTGCCATTGCCTTCTCCTACTCATCCTTCAGATCAGATCAGTCGCTCAGTCGTGTCCGACTCTTTGCGACCCCATGAACCGCAGCACGCCAGGCCTCCCTATCCATCACCAGCTCCCGGAGGTCACTCAGACTTGCATCCATCGAGTCAGTGATGCCATCCAGCCATCTCATCCTCTGTCGTCCCCCTCTCCTCCTGCCCTCAATCCCTCCCAGCATCAGAGTCTTCTCCAATGAGTCAACTCTTCGCATGAGGTGGCCAAAATACTGGAGTTTCAGCTTTAGCATCATTCCTTCTAAAGAAATTCCAGGATTGATCTCCTTCAGAATGGACTGGTTGGATCTTCTTGCAGTCCAAGGGACTCTCAAGAGTCTTCTCCAACACCACAGTTCAAAAGCATCAATTCTTCGGCGCTCAGCCTTCTTCACAGGTATGGTGTAAATGATTAAACATGTGTCCTGGGGAGTCAGATTACCTGAGATAACATTAAGCCTTCATCATTTACTGTGTGGTGTTTGGCAAGTTACTTAATCTCTCTGAGCCTCTCTTTTCTTATTTGTTGAATAGGAAATAATGGTGTTTTCCATAAGTAACTTCACCAGCTGCTGAGCAAAGTCTCTGGCTGCTGCCACAAGGAGGAAGTTGCCCCTGGGAAAAGGCTTACTAGGGGAAAAGGGAAAAAAGATGGCAGTAAGGTAGGGTTCTGCATGCATTATGTAATGAAGGTCTGATGACTAAATGAGAAATTAATGTAAATTGCTTAGCACAGTGCCTGGCTCATATTTCACATGGCAACAAAGACTGTTTTTCAGTACTTACCCTCCCCCTTCTTCCTTTAATAATAATGTCACCAATGTTTTAGTGGAGTGTGGGCCTGGTTTAGAAAGAAGGCTCTGGAGAACTGTGAAGAAATGCTGGGATGTATGTGGCTAGGGGCAGGTATCCACTTGACTAAGGCCAAGGTCAAGGTGAGAGAAACACTGAGCACCCTGTTAGTGGTGGAGAGGAGCATGCGGGTGCTTCCACGGCAGAGTCAGCCAGATCTTATGGATGACACAGGGAGAAAAGGAGGTGGCGAGGGAAGGAGGGGAGGCCGCCAGAGGACATCTGGGTTCTCAGCATGTTGGCCAAGTGTGGGGACAGTAATCAATAAGTCATGAAGCTAGAGAATGGAGCAAGAGAACAGGTTTGGGAGGCAGGTGATGAGGGTAGTCAAGGACACACTGGGCCGAAGGGCTGGGGGATGCCCCATCCAGAGGTCCAGACAAGTTCCTTTGTTTTCCACCTCTATGGAATGGCATTTCATCATCAGCATGAGTTCTAAAAAAGAATTTTGCAACAAACAAGAGAATGATCTATGCCTAGAAGATCAAAACAAGACACAGTAACTTTCCCAGGAGCACAGCCCACAGCCAACCCTCAGGCGTCTCCCCCTGTACCTCTATCTAAGGAGGTCTCCTTTCCAAGCCTGCAGCCCAGCCTGGCCTTGCCCTACACCTGGCTCCCTGGGCAGGAGACAAAAAGTATGTATCCACAGCACAGAATGACCATGTCCACCTCATTGGCAATGGTTTTTATGGAATGTTTGGTCACAGAGTGCAAGGTTTTGTTTTCCTGTGGTCATTTCCGTGATAATAACTAACATAACTATGTTGAATTGCACAGCTAATGCTGGAGTCATTTCTCCACTGCAATTCTGGTCCCTGAAGACGTTTCCCTGCACTTCTGTTTTGCACTAACACGACGTAGGTTCTTCCAAGTCTTGTAAAGCAACAAAAGGCCTGAAGCAAAGGTGCTATCCAATCTCCCAACCTCATACCAGGGGGGTCAAACTGCAAGGATGGATGACCTTCTTTCTCTGTAGGGGTCAACTCACCACCTTGGAGATCCAGCCCAGTATTTAACCAATCCCTGTTAGTTCCTTTCACTACACAAAATTCTGGGTACATATCATCTTATTTAATCCTTGTTGTTGTTGTTGTTCAGTCACTAAGTCACATCCAACTCTGCAATCACAAGGACTGCAGTATGCCAGGCTTCTCTGATTACTATCTCCCAGAGTCTGCCCAAACTCATGTCCACTGAGTTGGTGATGCTATCCAACCATCATATCCTCTGCTGCCCCCTTCTCCTCCTGCTCTCAATCTTTCCCAGTATCAGGGTCTTTTCCAGTGAGTTGATTCTTTGCATCAGGTGGCCAAAATATTGGCGCTTTAGCTTCAACATCAGTCCTTCCGATGAATATTCAGGGTTGATTTCATTTAGGATTGACTGGTTTGATCTTGCAGTCCAAGGGACTTTCAAGAGTCTTCTCTCTGAATTGTTTGTTTCCTCTGAGCTGCTCTCTCTTTCTCTTTCTCTTCATTTGCTTCCATCACCAGTAGACACTGAGTTTTCAGGATGAAAGATGTTAGGTTGCAGCGTTTACAGGGTTGACCAACCTAGACAGCATATTAAAAAGCAGAGACATTACTTTGCCAATAAAGGTCTATCTAGTCAAAGCTATGGTTTTTCCAGTAGTCATGTATGGATGTGAGAGTTGGACTATAAAGAAAGCTAAGCACTGAAGAATTGATATTTTGAAACTGTGGTGTTGGAGAAGACTCTTGAGAGTCCCTTGCTCTGCAAGGAGATCCAACCAGTTCATCCTAAAGGAAACCAGTCCTGAATATTCCTTGGAAGGACTGATGCTAAAACTGAAACTCCAATACTTTGGGCACCTGATGTGAAGAACTGACTCATTTGAAAAGACCCTGATGCTGGGACTGCAGCCATGAAATTAAAAGATGCTTACCCCTTGGAAGGAAAGTTACAACCAAGCTAGACAGCATATTCAAAAGCAGAGACATTACTTTGCCAACAAAGTTTCGCCTAGTCAAGGCTATGGTCTTTCCTGTGGACATGTATGGATGTGAGAGCTGGACTTTGAAGAAGGCTGAGCGCCAAAGAATTGATGCTTTTGAACTGTGGTGTTGGAGAAGACTCTTAAGAGTGCCTTGGACTGCAAGGAGATCCCACCAGTCCATTCTGAAGGAGATCAGCCCTGGGATTTCTTTGGAAGGAATGATGCTAAAGCTGAAACTCCAGTACTTTGGCCACCTCATGTGAAGAGTTGACTCATTGGAGAAGACTCTGATGCTGGGAGGGATTGAGGGCAAGCGGAGAAGGGAACGACAGAGGATGAGATGGCTGGATGGCATCACTGACTCGGTGGATGTGAGTCTGAGTGACCTCCAGGAATTGGTGATGGACAGGGAGGCGTGGCGTGCTGCGATTCATGGAGTCGCAAAGAGTCGGACACAACTGAGCGACTGATCTGATCTGATCTAACAGGCAATACGGGGAAACATCACAGTCATACCACAAGGATGCCTTGAGTAAAATTTCATCTAGAGTAAAGCCTATGGATCAAGTAGCACAATTCCTTTAACAATTTTTTCAGTTAAAAACATAAATGGCATAGTACATGATATTACTTATATATAGAATCTAAAATAAAAGAAACTTAGCTATAAAAAAGAAATAGACTCACACATAGAGAACAGACTTGGGGTTGCCAAGGGGAGGGGGAGGGACGGATTGGAAGCTTTGGACTAGCAGATACAAGCCATTATATAGGATGAGTTAGCAACAGAGTCCTATAGCACAGGGAACTATATTCAACAGCCTGTGACAAACCATAATGGAAAAGAATATGATATGGTATAACTGAATCACTGTATACACACACACAGAGATTCTTTTGCAGATTCTTTTCCTTATATGTTGTTACAAGATACTGACTATAGTTGCCTGTGCCATACAGTGGGTCCTTGTTGTTTATTTTATATATAGTAGTGTGTATATGTCAGTTCCAGTTCTCCCAATTGATCCTTCCTTCTTCTCCCACCACAAATTATTCTCTATTTTTAAAGAGAGAGAGACAGTGCACACACAACTGAGAGAAAGAGATTGGGAGATTCTGGAAATAAAAAGTGAATTGGAAGTTCTGGGTGTGGTTTCTGCTGACCCAGGGCTTCACAGTAAAGTGATTTGCTTCACCTACTTAACAGCAAACTACTAATATCTTTTAACTTGGGCAGGTTATATTTCCCAGAATAGGTTCTTCCTGTTACTAGATATAGACATAAAAGCCTGGCAACCAGCTTCTGGGGAGCTGTGTGAGGACCTCGGAGTGAGAGACTTCATTTTGAAGGTGCTGCCATCTTCACCTGGGCCTGGGGTCGCTCCATCTGAGACCCCGTGCTTTCCCTTCTTCAGGAAACAAACCTGTAACCCTCTGGCTGGAGAAGGAAGCAGCAGTCATCAAGGAAGCAACAGTTCTGGAAGGACCTACAGGTCTAACTTTTCTTAAACAACTGCCAACTAATCCTCACTGTAACATCTATTTTTACTATTTCTTGTTATTCCAGGTACCACAAATTCCTGAACCTCTTCAAGATTCTGCAGTGAAAATAAAGTTGGTTCTCAAGTGTCAACAAAAAAGTAATCAATAGTGCTTCTAAGAAAGAAATGTCAAGAGGGAAGAGACATGTGTAGCCTAATGTGAATTCATGTTGATGTATGGCAAAAACCATTATAATATGGTAAATTAATTCTCCTCTAATTTAAAAAATAGAGAAAAGAAAGAAATGGAAAATTTTATTTAAGCCACCGTGAGGATTATTCCTAGGAGACAGTCTTTCAGAAAGCTCTAAGGTCTGCATCTATTTCTGCTTTATTGACTATGCCAAAGCCTTTGACTGTGTGGATCACAATAAACTGTGGAAAATTCTGAAAGAGATGGGAATACCAGACCACCTGACCTGCCTCTTGAGAAATCTGTATGCAGGTCAGGAAGCAACAGTTAGAACTGGACGTGGAACAACAGACTGGTTCCAAATAGGAAAAGGAGTACGTCAAGGCTGTATATTGTCACCGTGCTTATTTAACTTCTATGCAGAGTACATCATGAGAAACGCTGGGCTGGAAGAAGCACAAGCTGGAATCAAGATTGCTGGGAGAAATATCAATAACCTCAGATATGCAGATGACACCACTCTTATGGCAGAAAGTGAAGAGGAACTAAAACACCTCTTGATGAAAGTAAAAGAGGAGAGTGAAAAGGCTGGCTTAAAGCTCAACATTCAGAAAACTAAGATCATGGCATCTGGTCCCATCACTTCATGGGGAAAAGATGGGGAAACAGTAGAAACAGTGTCAGACTTTATTTTTGGAGGCTCTAAAATCACTGCAGATGGTGATTGCAGCCATGAAATTAAAAGACGCTTACTCCTTGGAAGGAAAGTTATGACCAACCTAGATAGCATATCCAAAAGCAGAGACATTACTCTGCCAACAATGTCCATCTAGTCAAGGCTGTGATTTTTCCAGTGGTCATGTATGGCTGTGAGAGTTGGACTGTGAAGAAGGCTGAGTGCTGAAGAATTGATGCTTTTGAACTGTGGTGTTGGAGAAGACTCTTGAGAGTCCCTTGGACTGCAAGGAGATCCAACCAGTCCATTCTGAAGAAGATCAGCCCTGGGATTTCTTTGGAAGGAATGATGTTCAAGCTGAAACTCCAGTATTTTGGCCACCTCATGCGAAGAGTTGACTCATTGGAAAAGACCCTGATGCTGGGAGGGATTGGGGGCAGGAGGAAGAGGGGATGACAGAGGATGAGATGGCTGGATGGCATCACTGACTCAATGGACATGAGTTTGAGTGAACTCTGGGGGATGGTGAGGGACAGGGAGGCCTGGCATGCTGTGATTCATGAGGTTGCAAAGAGTCGGACATGACTGAGTGACTGAACTGAACTGAAGGTCTGCCTGCTAGAGACCAAATCATAGTTTTGTACATTTTTGAGATGAAGAATTACATATCAGATCATGTACTGACAACTTACACACTCCAGATCATCATGAACGAGTAGTGAGTGGGTCACCATAACCCCTTGCAGGATTAACAAGGAAGGTTATCTCCTAAGGAGGTCTGGTTAATGCAAACCCACATGTGTGTGTGTGTGTGTGTGTGTGTGTTACTTGCTCAGTTGTGTCTGACTCTTTGCAACCCCAGGGACTGCAGGACTCCACCAGGTTCCTCTGTCCATGGAATTCTCCAGGCAAGAATACTGGAGTGGGTAGTCATTCCACACACTAAAGGGGAGACAGGAAACAAATGGGCAGAGAAAAATCTTATGCTTAAATTGTTCTTGTCTTGCCATAAAATATGAAGTTTACTTAATCACAGCTTTCCCTATTGCCAGTTTAGAATTCAACTTCAGTGAGTCTGTTGAACCATTTACCACTCATTCATCTATACTCTCTCCTTTGCTCTCCTGGATGTATAAGTCTACTCAAACAGACGTGTATGTGCACACGCACGCTCACACACACACACACACATGACAGCTGTCAGAAAGAAGACAGAACAAAGTACACAAGCATAAAGAAGCAGAGACAAGAGACAGAATTCCTCACATGATGCTTTGGTTCCCAGGTTGCAGGCCCATTCCCACCCTTAGGTCCCATGAGACAGGCACAGCTCCATCCTTATTTCAAGTCCCCTCACTGTGTTCAGGCTCACTTACCATGTGCACTGTACTCACAACTTAAGTCCCAACCAACCTCTTCTCTTCTCCCTCTATCCACTTATCCTGGAAGATTTGATCCCCATTGGTATTTATCCCAGAACTAAATCCTAGCAGTTGAAAGGGACCGTTGCTTTGTATTTCTTAAGGAGAGAACTCCCTAGCTTAGGAGACATTCTCAGTGGTGTGCCCGGTTGGTTCTTGCTTCATCCCATCCTGGAGCTTGAGGCTATTCTGCCATGGTTTTCAAACAGGAAATCATTAGCTCCTTATCTTTCCTCAAGGTCCTGCCATCTTTCCCCAGTTTGGCAACCTCATCTTGCTGCTGCTGCTGCTAAGTTGCTTCAGTCGTGTCCGACTCTGTGCAACCCCATAGACAGCAGCCCGCCAGGCTCCGCCATCCCTGGGATTCTCCAGGCAAGAACACTGGAGTGGGTTGCCATTTCCTTTTCCAATGCATGAAAGTGAAAAGTGAAAGTAAAGTCGCTTAGTGGTGTCCGACTCTTAGTGACCCCATGGACTGCAGCCTACCAGGCTCCTCCGTCCATGGGATTTTCCAAGCAAGAGTACTGGAGTGGGGTGCCATTGCCTTCTCTGAACCCCACCTTAGTACCTCTGCTAATATCACTTATCCAGAATTTCTTTTTCTCTTAAGCCTGGCCAATACTTAACACCTACCTGCTCTCCCCAAGAACAGCCATGTTCTCAGCCATGGACCTCAGCATCTGCGCTGAGGCCCCAGTTCCTTAACCCCTTAGAACAGAGCCCACTTCAGAGGCAGCAAATATATGGCTGTCCGTTTCCCCATCCCACAACAGAAATGTTTTCATTAACTATATCACTCTTTCTTGCTGATGCTGGACAGGATATTGTCTTAGAATCTTTCTTAGCATGGTCCTGGAGCACCAGAAAATTATCTACCAGGCTGGTTTCTGCTGATGTGAAAGAAGGAAGATGACATTGACAAGAAAGAGACATTGAGCAAGATTTGGGGGCATGTGTCGAACCTAGCTTTAGTCCTTAGATTTGAGGAGAGGGCATGATTTCAAATGTAGCGATCTCATAAGCATCTGGAAGGCCAGGACTATAGAGGAAGAGAACCCAGAGGTGGCACCACCCTTTCCTTCCTGGCTTCCTGGGATCTCTCTGTAGCTGGGTTTGTTCCCCCCAGCTGTCTTCAACCCTGGTCAGCAGCCTCTGCATCTCCATAGGAGCTATGTGCTCTTTGGACAATGTAGTGGATAGAAACATGGTACTGGAGCCAGGCTTCCTGGGCCTGAATATTTACCAAATGTGGGAGGGACTTCTGGCAATTTATTTAAGCCCTCCCTGATCTGGGCCTTGATTTCCTCATCTGTAAAATGGGATAATAGTCAGATTTACCTCGTTGAATTATTGTGGGTATTAAATGAGTTTAATGTATAAACGTCTAGAACAGTGCTCAGTAAATGTCTGTAACCATCATTACTCCACAAGGAGACTATAATATAAGCTCCTTGAAGACTCATTTGGTTTTCCTCATCTTTTCCTGGCATATAGATGGCTCTGAATTGAGCAACATAATCTCTGAAGACCCAGAAATGGAATCTCCACTCTCTTGCTCAGTATTTGAGTAACTTGAAAACAGGTATCCTTCTTGTAAAACTGAGATGATGATACCTACTTTATAGAATTGCTTTACACAATTGTGATTATTAAATGAGATATTGTACATAAAGCTCCAAAGACACAGCAAACCCTAAAAAAATACAAACTCTTACTATCAAGGCTAGGTATAGTGTCATGGTTATGGAGCCAGACTGGTTTTGAATTCTGGTTCTGCCACAGTTGCTTTCTGATTTTGGCAAGTGACTCAAGCTTTCTGTGCCTCAAATATCTCCTCTGTAAAAGGGAATAATAATAGCATTTACTTCAGAGGGTTTTGGCAGGTTCAAGTTAGAAAACACACATATGGCCCTTGGCCTAGTGCCTGACATATATCTCAATCATGCCAGGTTATTGTTGTTTGTTTAATAAATGAATGACTTGTAGCGAAGAGCTTAAAAAGTGAATTTGCTAAAGGACAGAATCATTGAGAGCTGTAATTACAAAGACCCATCCTGAAGTCAAATTCGGGTTGGGCCAAAACCATAAATGCAAGGATAGCCCTGAGAGACAGTAGCCCAGCGAACCAAGCCCTCTCCCTATCATCTTCTCTCACTGGCCTGGGACATAAAAATAACTGGCCCACAGAATGAAAGGCTTCTAGAGCTGGAAGGAAATGGCACCCACTCCAGCGTTCTTGCCTGGAAAATCCCAGGGACGGGGGAGCCTGGTGGACTGCCATCTATGGGGTCACAGAGGGTCAGACACGACTGAAGCAACTTAGCAGCAGCAGTAGCAGAGCTGGAAGAATCTTAGTGACCATTTTTCCTTAGTAATTGAAACGCAAAGAGATCAAGTGACCCCAGCTGCCCAAGCTTCACGTCAGTTCAGTGGCTTCATCACTGCAAAATGTGGCTTCTTTCCACAGTCTCTTCGGTCTCTACTCCACCACACCTAGCAGCCATAACCTTCAACTCCTGTTCAGATCAGATCAGATCAGATCAGTCGCTCAGTCGTGTCCGACTCTTTGCGACCCCATGAACTGCAGCACGCCAGGCCTCCCTATCCATCACCAGCCCTCGGAGGTCACTCAGACTCACATTCATCGAGTCAGTGATGCCATGCAGCCATCTCATCCTCTGTCGTCCCCTTCTCCTCCTGCCCCCAATCCCTCCCAGCATCAGAGTCTTCTCCAATGAGTCAACTCTTTGCATGAGGTGGCCAAAATACTGGAGTTTCAGCTTTAGCATCATTCCTTCCAAAGAAATCCCAGGGCTGATCTCCTTCAGAATGGACCGGTTGGATCTCCTTGCAGTCCAAGGGACTTTCAAGAGTCTTCTCCAACACCACAGTTCAAAAGCATCAATTCTTCGGCGCTCAGCCTTCTTCACAGTCCAGCTCTCACATCCATACATGACCACAGGAAAGACCATAGCCTTGACTAGGCAAACCTTTGTTGGCAAAGTGATGTCTCTGCTTTTGAATATGCTATCTAGGTTGGTCATAACTTTCCTTCCAAGGAGTAAGCGTCTTTTAATTTCATGGCTGCAGTCACCATCTGCAGTGATTCAGATCAGATCAGATCAGTCGCTCAGTCGTGTCCGACTCTTCGCGACCCCATGAACCGCAGCACGCCAGGCCTCCCTATCCATCACCAGCTCTCGGAGGTCACCCAGACTCACATCCATCGAGTCAGTGACGCCATCCAGCCATCTCATCCTCTGTCGTCCCCTTCTCCTCCTGCCCTCAATCCCTCCCAGCATCAGAGTCTTCTCCAATGAGTCAACTCTTCGCATGAGGTGGCCAAAATACTGGAGTTCTGCAGTGATTAGGGAACAGCAAAAAGATAAAGGACGGTGGTGTAGGATCTACTTTCAGCCTCTAGAGGGAGCCCTGAGCACAGGCTGGGAAACGCCAGCCTGGCACGAACCCAAGACCTTGGGGCGCTAGCTGCAACTTGAGAACCAGCCCTTCGAGGGCTCCTTCCAGCAGGCCAACCCCTTCTCAGGCACTCAGGACAATGGGAAAAGTCCAAGATAAGGGCGCAAACACAAGGCTTGCAGCTGTTATTCTATTCACGCAAGGTGTGTACCTACCCATGGTCCCTTAACCATATTGAGTCTCAGCCGTCAGGTGGGAAGTCATTTCTGCCTTGTCTAGTCCAGGACTTAAAGTCTAGGAATTTACCCCAAATAAATAGAGTCAGGCCCAAACATTTGTATACAACGGCAAATCTCACAGTTTTTGTCTCATGACCCCTTTATACTCCTAAAAAATTACTGAGGATCCCAAAGAATTACTGGCTTGTGTATATCAATATTTACCATACTAGAGATTAACTCTAAGAAACATCTGAATATATATTTACTTAGAAATAGCATATACATTAGCACAAAGCACTTTGTAACATAACATTTTCTAAGACCAAACATTTTTTTCAAGTCTAATGTCTGGCTTAATGGAAGAGAGCTGAATTCTCCTTTTGCACTGAGTACATAACAATTCCACATGTCTTGTAACCTCTGAAAGAGTCCTCTGTGCACCATGAGAATGAGGGTACAAACGGCTTTAACCTGGAGGACTCTCTGAAAGGACATGGCAGAAGTCCAGGGGCCACTCTTTGAGAACTGCTGGTAGAAAAGACATTTTTCTTAGTATTATCTTAGTGGAGCAGGGAGACTCTGCTCTCTCTTCTTACTGCCACCAAGCTGGTTCAGACTTGCATTCTATGGAGCATGTGACAGCACAATTCTCAGAACTGGCGGCCTTATCCCCTACCCTCCTACCACTCCCAAGTGTGGGGGGATTCTTCATAAAACACCGCATGTTAAGTGCTCCCTGCCCCCAATCCTCTCATGATCCTTGACTGTCTAGTCAGTGCTTATATACCCAAGGGTCAGGCTCCCTGGTCTGCAGCCAAAATCCCCAGCCTTATGTCACACTCCACATGACTGATATGCCTGATGGTTTTAGCAAAACAAGACTAAATTAACCCTCCAGCATATATGTCCCTTCTGTATCTCTGGATTCCCTTCACTTAAAATACTGTCTCTCCCATTTGTTTCTCTAGATTCCCTTCACTTAAAATACTGTCTCTCATTTCCTTCCATTCTCCTTTCACTTTGGGACTCATTCCCTCAGCTGGAGACTTTCTACCAGCTTCTGAAACACTTGTTTGTCTTCTTTTATGCAAAGCAGAGTGTCCTGATGCGGAGTTTTTGATCCGGCTGTTGAGAAGTAAGTATCAAAAAAAAAAAATTTTTTTTTTGCTTTATTAGTTTCCTGTTGCCACTGTAACAAATTATTATAAACTTAGTGTATTAAAATAACACCAATTTATTACCTTATAATTGTGGGGGTGAGAAGATGGAAATGGTCCTTGGAGGCTAAAATCAAGGTGTTCTCAGGGGAGGATCTGTTTCTATGCATTTTCCAGCTTAGGGATCCCCTCTTCCCTCTTCAAAGCACATCAGTCCAAACCTCTTCTCTCTTCAAAGCACGTCACTCCAACCCCTGCTTCCATCACATCTGCTTCCCCTCCTCATCTCCCCACTGTCTCTGGCTTTCTTGCCTCCCTCTTATAAGGACCCTTGTGATTATATTTGACTCACCTAGATAATCAAGGATACTCTCCCCCTTTCAAGATCCTTCATTTAATCACACCTGCGAAGTCCCTTGTGGCATGTTAAGTCACATATTCACAGGTTCCAGGGTTTCAGACATGAATATCTGGGTGGGGTGGGGGGCATTATCCAGTCTAATATCACAGTTGCTAACACCAGAAGATAAAAGTTAAGATGCAATCTCAACACATTAACTGTACAAATCTTGGAGTCAGACATATACCATTACATGAGATAAATTCCATTCACCTGAGTGCTTTGAAGAGTCAATGAGATAATGTGCATGAAGCCTGATGACAGCTATACCGAGATCTCTCAACCAAATGCCTATTAATATTGGCTATTATTTGGCTGTTTACCACCAGGTGACTTAGAGTTGTCTTCAAAACACTTGTCATACACTATAACTATTCATTTCTTTTGGATCATGCTTCCCAGGTGGCTCAGCGGTAAAGAAACGCCTGCCAATGCAGAAGATGCAGGAGACACAGGTTCAGTCCCTGGATTGGGAAGATCCTCTAGAGGAGCAAATGTCAATCCACTCCAGTATTCTTGCCTGGAAAATTCCATAGACAGAGGAGCCTGGCAGGCTACAGTCCATAGGTTCCCAAAGAGTCAGACACGGCTGAGCTTCTAAGTACAGCACCTTTTGGATGACTTTGTAGTGTGCAGTGATTTTTAATTGATTTAATTATGTAAATATGACCTTAATTATCCTACAAACAAAAGACCCATTTGTTTAATCTGTCTCACATTGGATCATAAACTCTATGTGATCAAAGTGTATTTTACACCATCAGATTCCCAAAATCTCACCAACTAGTGAATACACACATACTTAACCATCAATAAATGTTTCAATCTACTTCATAAAATATCTCTTCTAGTTCCACATTGCTTTCAGGATAGAATTCAGGTTCTTTACTTAGCAGGACAAAGTTTCAGTAAGAGCCAGTCCCAGCTTTCTTCAAACCTCACTTCCCACCACTCCATTACACCATGTACCTTACCCTCCAGCAGTACCAAACTTGCTTGTGCTCTCAGGCCTCCAAGCCCTTTCTTGTGCAGTGCAGCTTTCTTTGCCTGGAATGGTCTCTCTCCACCCTCAGCAATGGTAGCACATCCATACACTACCTGCTCCTTATCACCTGGATAAGTGCTGCTCACCCTGTCTTAGCCCAGTGCTCTACTCTGGACAGCCCCCTTTTCCATGGCCCTTCCATTCTGGACAAGAAGGTCTAACAGATCCTCCTCCTCCTTAGCCTCTTGAACTTCTACCCACCCTGCCTTGAAGGGCACCAAATTATAGTTACCTGTCCATCTGACAGTTTCTTCCACCCTACCCCAGCAACCTGTAAGATCTTTAAAAGCAGGGACCAGATCCTACCCACAGTTACATCTCCAGAGCCTGGTAGGAGCATGAACACAGTAGGTACTCAATGTTAGCTGAACCCCTGCTGTTGTCTCTGCCTTTAGAATGTCAGCTCCCTGGGAAAAGGGAGGATTTTATGTATCTTTATATCTTCAGCCTCTGGTGGGAACATGGTGGCCACGTCTCCCCCACAGGATGCCCTGCCCACTAACAATAAGCTACAGGTTGCGTGTCAATCACTGCGTGCTAATCACTGCTGCCAGACTTTGGGAACTTTCATTGGAAAGATTGGTGCTAAAGCTTCCAGTACTTTGATCACCTGATGCGAAGAAATGACTCATTGGAAAAGTCCTTGATGCTGGGAAAGATTTAAGGCAAAAGGTGGCAGAGGATAAGATGGTTAGATAGCTTCACAAACTCAATGGACATGAATTTGAGCGAACTCCAGGGGACAGTGGAAGACAGAGGAGCTTGGTGTGCTCTAGTCCAGTGAGCTGTAAAGAAGTGGATACAGCTTAGTGACTGAACAACAGCAACAGCCTTTGGGAAGGATTAAAGATAAAAACAAAACTCTAGCACTTATAGGAGTATATATTGGTTAAGACCCAACATAATTGTCTATTGATGGCCTACTTTTCAAAATGCTTTTCAATGGATTCTACTAGTTATACTTCTTGTCAAGAAGCATATCTCATAGCAAGAAAGGCTAAAGAATAATTCTAAAATAGCCCCTCTCCCTCCCGCACCACACACTTTGTATCAGCAATGCTCTAGTTTCTACTCTCCCTCGGCCTGCTCTGCACCTGCTCACATATCAGGGCTCCGACGACTCTTTTGACAAACCAGCAGATCCACCTGTGTGTCCAGCATTGTCCCTTCCTTCTCTCTTTCAACCTTACTGACACTTTCCCAAAGAGCCCAAAGGGCTTCTCTTCCCCAGTCCGCTCCTATCTCACTTGGCAGTCCCCAGATGCCCAGAAGACCAGCCCTATCTTCTGAAGCAGAACTCCGGTAGCAGAAGAAAGGGCCGTTGGGGGCAGGAAAGAGGTGTGCACAGAACAGTCTCCAGTGTGCCCAGAGACACCCACTGAAGTGGCAGATACAGTCTTATTTCCTGTATTATGGAGAAAAAAAAAATTATCAGTTTCCTATTAGGGAGCACATGGCTGGTTGTGTAATTGCATTCTTTACAACCGTTTACCTAATTGATTTCTTTCCAACCATCCTGTTTATCAGCAGATATGTTAAAAATGACTGTGAAGTTGAGGGAATAAGAGATAAAGAAGGAAATTCACATTTGAGAAGAGGCTACTATATATGAGGCAAGGACTGTGCTGGGCATCTTTACATGTATTATAATAGCTCTTGAATCCTCACCCAAACAGGCACACAAACAAAAAGGCCCTGTGCTACTAGATATTTATCATCCACATCTCCTGGGGCCTCAGAAAGTTTTAAGTGGTCACACAGCTGATAAGCAGTGCTATCATGATTCAAATGCAATTTCCACAAAACCCATGCTTCTTACACTACACCAAGTTTTTCTGTTATGGAGCAGCTGCTATATGGCAAGGCACTTTCCAAACGATTTTTCATGAATCTTTCCCACGACATTATGGGAAGGAGTTTCATACAACCATTTCATAGGCAACATAACCAGGCTCAGAAAGCAGGTGCTTAGTCCAAGTCTGTATTGACAAGTCAGGAGATTTCACCTTGAAATCTTTAAAACACACTCACTCATCCACCCATACATACACACACATAAGATAGAAAAATCAGCTCCAGCTATATTATTCAGGAAAGGATAACAGGAAATTGGGTGCCTACGAAATTGATGGTGGAGCGTGCTCTAGGCTGGGCCCCCAGGAATGACATCCAGAACAACACCCAAGTGGTACCTCAACTGCTGTCTCCAGGCCCTGGGATTGAGGAGTTGCTGTTTTCAGTGCTGGCTCTGCATCAGTCAGACCCGCACCAACAACATAGTGTAGCAACAAGGTGCCTCACCCTCGTCCCCACGTAACTCTAATTTGAGTCTCCTGCAAACACATCTGAACGACGCATTCTAATCACCCTCAGCACCTGTGAAGGAGGCTGATGGTGGATTTTACCTTCACAGCCTCTGAGTTCAGACAGGCACGTGGAAGATGCAGCGGATGGATGCTGAGCAAGTCATTCTACTGTATCGGTCATAATCTGTGTTCCCACGGGCCCCCACGGCTGCTGCTGCTGAGAAGCCCCCTTTGGAAGGAGCTAAGGATCAAGTTCTCGTACTCACAAGCCAATGTATGGTGCACATTATTGCTTTTATCTGCTACATAGATCCCATTGTGTGAATCCACCAGTCTGCCAGTGAGGGAAACCCAAGCTGGCTTTTGGGCCTCCTTGGGAAATAACCCAAGACATATGTTTGGACTTTATGTGCTTTTGAGCTCACATCACCTGATTTCATGGTCATGCACTATAGAATAATGGATTATTATTTGTATACATATATGCCTACATATATATGTGGCCTCTGAAGGTCAAAAAAGGATATTTCATATGCCACAGAATGTGATCAGGTGTTTGCTTGTGTCAGTGGCAATGGGGACAGATAATCAGACCTGATAGAGGGAGGATCAACTAGATTTAATGACTGACTGAATGAGGGTTCTGAATAGATGTTGTAAAAGACTCATGTTTTTAGCCTAAAGGACTTAGAAGAAGCCAGTGCTACAGACAGCCTCAAGAAATGGAACAAGAATGGATCTTGAATTGGACAGAATTAATTCAAACTCAGTCTTATCACTTACCAGCTGTGTGGCCTTAAGCATGCAAATTAACTTCTCTGAACTTCAATTTCTTCATCTATCATATGGAGCTGTCTCCCAAGGCAACAGAAATAAAAGCAAAAATAAACAAATGGACCTAATCAGACTTACAAGCTTTTGCACAGCAAAGGAAACCATAAACAACAAAATAAAAAGACAAACTATAAAACGAGAGAAAATATTTGCAAACTATGCACTGATTAGGGCTTAATTTCCAAAATATACAAACATTTCATGCAGCTCAACAACAACAGCAACAAAAACAACCCAATTAAAAAGTGGGCAGAAGAACTAAATAGACATTTCTTCAAAGAAGACAGTCAACAGGCATATGAAAAGATGTTCAACATTGCTAATTATTAGAGAATGCAAATCAAAGCTAAAATGAAGTATCACCTCACACCAATCAGAATGGCCATCATTAAGTATACTACGAACAACTGCTGGGGAGGGTATATTTCAAGCCATTAAATTTGAGAGCAATTTGTTATGTAACTGCTCATAATTAATGGACCCCATAATCCAGCACATTGATACTTTTGCAGTACAATGTATAAATATTCAGAGCAAGTGGTTTAAATACCTCAGTTCAGTTCATTTCAGTCACTCAGCCATATCTGACTCTTTGCAGCCCCATGGAATGCAGCACACCAGGCTTCACTGTCCGTCAGCAACTCACAGAGCTTCCTCAAACTCATGTCCATTGAGTCAATAATACCATCCAACCATCTAATCCTCTGTTGTCCCCTTCTCCTCCTGCCTCCAATCTTTCCCAACATCAGGGTCTTTTCTAATGAGTCAGTTCTTCACATCAGGTGGCCAAAGTATCGTAGCTTCAGCTTCAGCATCAGTCCTTCCAATGAATATTCAGGACTGATTTCTTTTAGGATGGACTGGTTGGATCTCCTTGCAGTCCAAGGGACTCTCAAGAGTCTTCTCTAACACCACAGTTCAAAAGCATCAATTCTTCGGCACTCAGCCTACAAATAAACTTACCTCAATTCAGTCTAGTTTGACTGCAAAATGAGTTGCCCTAAACTTTAGGCTTTTGATTTTCACAGCATTTTTATTTTATTTTATTTTGCAATGGTAAAATGAAAAATTATGAACAGGGATTACATAATGCAAAACAATTGGAGGTAGGCACACTTTTCAGTCTCAGAGTGCCTGTTAGACAATGACTGTGTCAGAAAAATGCCCTGAACTGAGTTAGTTCTCTTAAAGAACATTAACAGCCGCAAACTGCCTTCCCCACTAAATTATATACTCAAATGTATAGCCTTTCTTATCTTTATAGACTTTCCAGCCAGAGGGACTCTTGGAGATCATCTAGGCCATAGTTTTCCAAGGAACAATAAAGAGGTCACCCTTATGAGAATTGGGAAGATTGGGAGAGGCACTTGTAATGCAGATTTTGAGGCCTTAACCAGGGCTGCTGAGTCAGAATCTCAGACCTAGGAATCATATTGGCTTCATGGTGTTAAGTAAGTTAGCTAACCTTTTTAAGGTTGAGTTTCTACATCTATAAAATGGAGATAATAGTACATACTTCTTAAGATTTTTAGGAGGATCAAAGGAAATGCTATAGTCAAGTGTCTAACACAGTGCCTGGCATTAAAATGATTTCTGAACTGAGTTACATAATTAAGGCTGTAGCTTGATTCCAGGGAGCTCAGCACCAGGTGAATACATAATACCACTCCACCTGCCGTATGAGGCATCAGTCAGGTACAACAGCTTAATTATGACAATGGTCTTAATATCAGCAACATGATTGTTGAATGTTTTAAGTGCCAGGTACTGATCTAAGCACTTAGCTAACATTAACAAATTAAATTTTCATAACAATCCTGTGAAGTAGATACTTTTTTAGACCCATTTTACAGATAAGGACAATGAGGCACAGAGCAGTTAAGTAACAGGCTAAAGTTAGAACTTCTACGTGGCAGAGCCAGGATTTAGGTTACAAATCTAAATAGTTTGTAACAAAAAGATTTGCCCAGGCTTGCTCACCCTAAAATAAAAGAGAAGGGACTTCAAGTCCCAAAGCAGCCTTGTTTCTTGATGAATATCTGCTACTCTGCCTCAGAGCTATAGCTGAAGCTGCGATCCCAAGTGAATTGTGGATCCTGGCAAAGGTGGCTCTCATGCCCTTACCAGTAGCGTGTTTGGATGGAACAAAGGGAAGCGCTAGGCTTAGGGCAGATGGATACCTTCTGGAGAAAGCAGTCCAGGTGGGAAATCTGGAGGGACCATGAGTAGCGTAGCTTCTTTTAGCCTAAGCCAACCTCAGCTTTAGAGCCTTCACGCAACCTATTTCCTATGGCCTAGAATTCTCCCTGGGCTTCTTTATCCTTCAGGTCCTATTCTTTACATCCTCAGAGAGGCCTGAATCTGATAATTTTATTTGAAATAAATGTCCTGTCCCATCCCCCATTCTCGATTATTCTCTGTAATAGCCCACTCTTTAGTTCCTACCAGCACTAACCATGAATTTAATGATTTTTAGAAATCTTTCATCTGTTTAATGATCTTCCTCACTGCTTCAGGAGGGCAGAAACCATGTCTGTCTCATTCACGGCTGTAAACTCCAGAACTCGATCGTAAACAATGTCTGGCACATAATTGATTCCATCAGAACTTGTTAAAAGCTGGCGAATATGATGAAAACCATGAGTAGACACCTTGGCCTTGTCCTCTCCTGCCCACACTGACTCCCATTCCTTACCACTTCACCCTATATCTTTCTCTTTGACAGGAATCACAAGCTAAGGCCCTTGAATAAGGCACAGACCTGTTTTTTGTACCTGTCAGGCTTAAGTTATAGCTTCCAGGTAGCAGAGTCAGGATTTGAACCCAGAGAACCTATAGTTTGTAACAGTAAGATTTCTCCCACTCTCCATCCTGTCTTTATCACAAAGTATCCACATATTATGGAAGGAAGGCTGAACCCAGTACAGAAGAATGATCTGAACAGAATGGCTCAAAAAAAACTTAAATGTTTTTACAAGTAACCAGCTTTGGAGCTCCAAAGCCTTCAATCCTACCTAGAGATTGTCATACTGAGTGAAGTGAGACAGAGAAAGAGAAATATCTTATGACTTTCCTTACATGTTGAATCTAAAAAGAATGATACTAATTAACTTACAAAACAGAGACACATAGACGTAGTGAATGAACTTATGGTTGCCGGGGGAAGAATGGAGGAAGACATAGTTAGGTAGCTTGGGAAGGACATGTACACACTGCCGTATTTAAAATGGATAACCAACAAGGTTTATAGCACATGGAATGTATAGCACATATATGTATAGCACATGGAACTCTGCTCAGAGTTATGTGGAAGGCTGGATGGGATGGGAGTTTGGGGGAGAATGGATCCATGTATATGTATCCCTGAGTCCCATTGCTGTTCACCTGAAAATATAATAATATTGTTTGCTAATTGACTATATATGTGTGTGCTAAGTTGCTTCAGTGTGTATGACTCTTTGTGACCCTGTGGACTGTAGCCCAACAGGCTCCTCTCTGTCCATGAGATTCTCCAGGCAAGAATTCTGGAGTGGGTTGCCATACCCTCCTCCATGGCTTCCCAACTCAGGGACTGAACCTGCGTCTCTTATGTCTCCTGCATTGACAGGCAGGTTCTTTACCACTGGTGCCATCTGGGAAGCCCACAATTGGCTATACCACAGTACAAAATAAAAAGTTAAAAAAAAATCAACAAGAAAGCCTTCAGTCCTAGAAAGAAAAATAAAATGGATTCAGCGATTTACACTACAGGGAGCAATGTTTTCTTCAAACCAGAACCAGCTTCATTAGCCACTGTATACAGTCCATTGAGTGATATCCAAGGTTTGAGCCAATTAAGCCACAGCAGAGATCATGGCTGGTGACAAATGATGGCAGAGACAAGGCCCCAGGGCCCCATCTCACACCCCAGCTGTAGACAATCCATAGTCTATTGACTTTGGCAAGAAAAAATACTGAAACACTTTGGGGACAGGGGAGTAACTTTGCTGCTGAATGTGTTCTTCCCCTGCAGAGTCTTAAGAAAGTAAAAGTGATAACTAGAATCACTTCAAAGTGGCAAATGGTACAATTCAATGAGGAAAACAGGTTTGCACAATCATTAAAACAGCAGAATCTCCCAGAAGCCAATTCCTAAAAATAAAATGCCGACCACAGTACAAGTCATCAAAAGCGTTTGGAGCAGGAATTTCCAGCTTGATAGAAACCATCCACTTAGTGTTCAGAGAGAAAAGAACAGCATTAACCCAAGTCCTTATACTTGCTGTGTTGCTGAGACTTGGAATTCATTATTCAACTAAAGAATTGCTCAGAAATTCATTTGACATTTTTTAGCTCTGTGACCCTGGGCATGTTACTTGACTTCTCTGGATCTCTATATGCTCTAAAATGGAAATAATTGTCATTCATATTTACCTCAGGTGGTACAAAGACTAAATAAATTATAATATATGTAAGTGCTTAGTACAGTGTCTGCCACATAGTAAATGCTATGAAAGTGTTGAAAACCAATCATTCTTTGCAGATGTTTATATGGTTATTGCAAATATGGCTTACAATGGAGATTGCACACATCTCCATCACATTGAATCCTATGACCAGTTTGCTTTTCCATTTTCATCCTAAAGCAACCTCAGGGTAGGGACTCAGTCTCTTTCTCTATGTGTCCTGGTGCCAGCAATGATCTGGCAAATAATAATAAGCATTCAGTAAGTATCTGTGATGAATAAACAAAGGCATATTACTCTGAGGTTATAAATGAATAACACACAGTCCTTGCCCTTGAAGAGCTCATATCCACTAGGGGAGAAAGACACTAAACAAAACTCCATCATATTATTGATTAGAATTCTTAAAGAGGTATGAAAACATGCTGTTAGAATTGGCTTAGCTTGGGGTCATGAGGGGAAAAGGTGATGTGTAAAACAGACTCAAAGGAGGAGAGGACTCTGGCCAAGTAAATATTGCATTAAGGAGGTGTATCTCAACTGCGTTTGAAGGATGAGTAGGAGTTGGCCAGGTGAAGAAGGAAAAGAGGACTCTGGACAAATGAAGTAGCATTCATGCACTCCAGACTCTTGTGTGGGGCGAGCATGTGGATCTGCATAAATGAAAGAGAGACATTTCACCATCAGCCTATAAATTCCTGTAGAACAGAGGTCAGCAAGATTTTTCCTAAAAAGGGCTAAATAGAAAATATTTTCAGCTTTGTGAACCATCTAGTCTGTCACAACTACTTAGCTCTATCACTGTAGCAAGAAATCAACCACAGATAACATGTAAACAACGACACAGGCAGGTTCAGCCCCGGGGAAGGCTGGATTTGACCCATGGGCCCTAGTCTGCCAACTCTGACCACAGAACAAAGAACAAAGACACTGCCCTCTGGCTTCCCAAGATACAGTGCATGGAGGTGCCCAACCCGCAGGACTTAGGCTCAGGAGTCTTCACACGATCAGACTTATTCTTTGCACGGATTTACTGTGTTATAAATTTTGTCAAAACTTAGTGGCTAAAATCATTAATAGCTTTGATGATTTCTGTAGGTCAGGAAGAAATTTGGGCAATTTCAGTTCAGAAGCTTTTATGAGGTTGTAGTCAAGTTATCTGAGCTCTACTGGGGCTACAGAATCTACTTCCAATAAAAGTAGTTGACAAGAGGGTGACTGGCTTTGGCAGGTGGCCTCAGCTCTTCTTCATGTGTCTTCTTTGAGTGTCCCCCACAACACCATGTCCAGCTTCCCCCAGGGCAAGCAATCTAAGGGACCAAGGTGGAAGCTATGGCTTAGCCTAGGAACTCACATACTGCCACTTTTTCCATGTGATTCATCCTACAGACATGGATTTAATATGGGAAGAGTATCTGAATATACAAGGCCTGAACACTTGGAGCCAAGGATAACTGAAGGTTACGTTGATGCCGCTACCACACTCTTTCTCCATAACCTATGGCAACATGCTTCACCCTTTTCCCAATCTTCTCTCCCCTCTTTCAGCCAAATGCTACCACAGAACCTTCATAGAATTTGAACATCCCAAACCCTCTCATTACCCATAAAAGACAATAAGAAGATCTCTTGGATAATAGGGAAATGTTAAAAATTAAATGAGTCCCTGCTACCTTTACCCAGAGCATGAGAGAGACTAGACTACAAATACAGGAAGTTTATCTCTGAAATTCTCCCTGAAGGAAACAGTTTATTGGAGAAACCATTAGTTGCTCCCCAACAATAAACTTTCGGCCTTCCCTGGTGGTTCAGAGGTTACAGCGTCTGCCTCCAATGCAGGAGACCGGGGTTCGATCCCTGGGTCGGGAAGATCCCCTGGAGAAGGAAATGGTAACCCACTTTAGAGCCGACAAGCCCTTACCTTTCTCTCTGGCCTCCAGCTTGGTCCAGCATCCTTTCCCCCTGCACTCCTGACCAACAGCCTTCCCGCTTCTGTTCACAGGTACCACTGGTCCTTCTGGCTAGGCAGGGCCTTGGGAGAAGCTAGGTGACATTTCTAGGGAGGACCTCTTCAGCTGGTGCACAGAGGCACTGTTTTGTGGCTAGGGGAAAAGAGAGTTTTGTTTCACTTGCTCAAATGACAGCAGACAGTTGAGAGAGAAGTAAAGATGACAAGGAGGGACAGGACACTGTATGACCCAGCTCCAACGGCTGGACTTCTGTGAAATCCTATAACCAAGAAGATGAGGGCCAGTAGCTGAGAGAGACAACTTGTTGAGATATAGACTACTCTGGCCAAAACTAGTGTTTCTTGGGGATTTAGATGACAAACTGTGGCAGAGAAATGGGACCATTCTCCGTAACTCTCAAGGTCCAGTAACACACAGGGATGCTGAGTCTTAGGAATTAGGGCACATTGTGAGGAAGCTCCCCAGCACTGACATTGGTGTTCTCACAGTTAGAATAGTCAGCAGAAGCAGCAGCAAGGCTGCCTAAACAATGTTGAGAGCTGAGGTGTCACCAAGAGGGAAACCACAGTACATGACATGTGCCTGTATCATATACGTAAGTTATGGGCAATACTTTGGCCATAACTCATGGGAAGAGCCAACTCATAAGACCCTGATATTGTGAAAGACTGAAGGCAAAAGGAGAAGGGGGTGACAGAGGATGAGATGGTTGGATGGCATCACTGACTCAATGGACATGATTTTGAGCAAACTTCTGGGAGATAGTAGAGGACAGAGGAACTTGGCATGCTGCAGTCCAGGGGGGTCACAAAGAGGGGACACAACGTAGCAACCAAACAATAACAAAAGCTATTCCATGGGGACACCTGGAAATGACCCAGGCACCTCTCGGTGAGGGAAATAAACTCCTATAATTCGACATGTAGGTGCCTGCAGTGATATTTTGGAATATTCATATAAATGTGAAATGAAGTGAAAGTGTCAGTCACTCAGTCTTCTCTGACTCTTTACAACCCCATGGACTGTAGCCTACCAGGCTCCTCTGTCCATAGAATTCTTCTAGCAAAATTACTGTGGTGGATTGCCATTCCCTTCTTCAGGAGATCTTCCTGATCCAAAGATTTAACCCAGGTCTCCTGCATTGCAGGCAGATCCTTTACCATCTGAGCCACTAGGACTTCACTATAATAGTTAAGAGCATGGACTTTGGAGTCAGACTAACCGGATTTGAGTCACAGTGTGGCCCTGGGCAAGTTACCAAACCTCTCTGAGCCTGTTTTTACTTATCTATAAATTGGAGATAATAATACATTATTTCAGAGAGTTACTGTGACTATTCCAGGAATTATGAATGTAAAGTCCTTAGTGTCTAGCACATAATAACCACTACATAACAGTTGAAAAAGATGTTTTGTTCTCCAAACTTGATGATGATGATGCCTAAAACAAACTTATTACATGGGATTAATCTTGCCTCTTCTATTACAGAACCTGTTGCCTGTTTGGAAATTCTAGTTATTATAATTTCTTTCTGTTAAGGCAACTTTCCTCCTTGCAACTTCTCCGCATCAGTTTCAGTTTTTCTCTGAGATATTCCAAAATAAACCTTTCTCATGGTAACAGCTCATTGAGATACCTCTCAGGAGCTCCCTGAGTTTTCTCTTCTCCATGCTGAGCAGCCCCAGATCTTTCAGCCATTCCCTGGAAACCTGGCCCCCGGGACCCTTTTCATCCCAGGTGCATGCCTGTGAATGCACTGCAGATGCTCAGCACTGGAGAGGGATGTAGACTCCAAGCAGACAGCCTGGACACTGTCTCCAGGAGACCTTCCTTCTCACATGAACGCATGCTCCTTAGAGGAAAAAGTGTCAGATGAACCCAACCGTTTCAAATTAATTTTGTTTGGGAGAGCAAAGGAAAGGGAATTTCCAAACAGGGCCAAGGTCTTTGTCAAAGCTGTTCCTCTAAGATAGAGATGGACAACTGGCTGCCTGGAGAGGGGCCAGCTGGGAAGTGTAACCCTATCCAGGGACACAAGCCAGGGCTGGCTCCTCCTCTTGGGAGGTGAGAAGGAAAAGCTGGTTTCCTCAGTAGAGATAAGCAGAGAGTGTGTGCCCCAGGAATAAATAAAACTTCTTGTACCTGGCACGGGCCGAAGCGCCTGCCCTCTGCTGGGACAAATGCCTCCCTCCCTCACTTTCACTATTAGAAGCCTCGGATAGCATTTGTTGGGCCCTCACCTCCAGGACAGGAAGCTGCCAGCACATTTTTGGCTTTTACTAGCTCAGGACTTTCTAAATGGTTTTCTTTAATGGGCCTGAGAGGTAGAAGAACTGGAGGTAGGAGAGAGCATGGAAAACATCATTTTGGCCACAATCAGACTACTTTCTGAAGAATGCCAGCTGAAACTGTCTACAGTTGTTTTGTGTTTGGCAGTATTTAATAACGATTCTACCCAAGGACTGATTTGGAAATAAGAACTCTTCATTTTTTCCTAAGTTACGCTTATTACAAAAGTAAAGCCTGCTCATTGAAAGGGATTAAAAGCTATCAACTGTAGTTCAACAATCCAAAGGCAACCTTCATTAACACTTCAGTGCATCTCTTGGCAGAATGTTTCAGTTTTTTATCTCTTTTCCAAATAATTATAATCATAGTTTACAAAACACAATATCAAATTATTCACACATTTTATGAACATTTATTCTATTAGTATACACTTTACACATATGTATTTTTTACAGTTCTGTTAAGATGTAATTCATGTACCATATGAATTTAAATTTGCCCATTTAAAGTATACAGTTTGGTGGGTTTTAGCATACACAGAATTGTGCAACTGTCACCATAATCAATCTGAGGGCCTATTATCCTGAGAAGAAGCCTTGTGCTCGTTGCAATCATTCCCCATCTCCAACCCTTGCCCCAACCCCAGCCTTAGGCATCCACTTTGTCTCTATATATTTGTCAATTCTGGATATTTCATATAAATAGAATTGTAAAATATATGGTCTATTGTGACTGGATTCTCTCACTTAGCATATTTTTTTAAAGGCTCATCCATGTTATAGCAAATGTCAATAATCATCCCTTTACATTGTCAAATAATATTCTATTATATGGGTATGCTACATTTTATCAGTTTGCCATTTGGTGGACATTTGTGTTGTTCCAACTTTTTAACTATTATAAATAATGCTGCTGTGAACATTTCTGTACAAATATGTTTTTATTTCTCTTGGATATACACCTGGGAGTGGAATGGCTGCATCATAGAGTAAGTCTATGTTTAACCTTCTGTGGAACTGATGTATGGGATACCCTAGTGGCTCAGACCATAAAGCATCTGCCTACAGTATGGGAGACCCAGGTTTAATCCCTGGATCGGGAAGATCCCCTGGAGAAGTAAATGGCAACCCACTCCAGTATTCTTGCCTAGAAAATTCCATGGATGGAGGAGCCAGGTGGGCTACAGTCCACTGATGTATTGTTTTCCAAATTGTCTGCATCATTTTACATTCCACCAGCAGCGTATGAGGGTTCTAATTTCTCCACATCCTTGTCAGCACTTGATATTATTTGTCTTTCTTAGTATAACTATCCTAGTAGGTATAAAATGTATCTCATTATGGTTTTGATTTGCATTTCCCTACTGGCTAATGATGTTACAATGCAATACTACTCAGCCATAAAAAAGAACAAAATAATGCTACTTGCAGCAACATGGATGCAACTAGAGATTATCATAATAAGTGAAGGAAGTCAGAAACAGAAAGACCAATACCATATGACATCACTTATATGTGGAATCTAAAATATGGCACAGATGGGCCTATCTGCAAAACACAAACAGACTCACAGACACAGAGAACAGACCTGTAGTTGCCAAAGGGGGAGGAGGTGGGAGAGGGAAGGACAGGGAGTTTAGGACTAGCAGATGTAAACTATTATATATAGAATGCATAAATAATGAGGTTCTACTGTATAGCACAGGGAACTATATGCAATCTCCTGTGATAAACCATAATGGGAAAGAATATTAGAAAAGAATACCTATATGTGTACAACTTAGAGTCACTTTGCTGTATAGCAAAGACTGGTGCAACATTGTATACCAACTATACTTCAATTAAAAGAGAGAAATGCAAATCAAAGGTGCAGTGAGGTACCACCTCACACCAGTCAGAATAGCCATCATTAAAAAGTTTACAGATACGAATGCTGGAGAGGGTATTAAAAAAAGGGAACCCTCCTCCACTGTTGTCGTGAAGTGAAAGCTGCTCAATCGTGTTCGACTCTTTTGCAACCCCATGGACGATACAGTCCATGGAATTCTCCAGGCCAGAATACTGGAGTGGGTAGCCTTTCCCTTCTCCAGGGGATCTTCTCAACCTAAGGATTGAACCCAGGCCTCCTGCATTGCAAGTGGATTCTTTATCAGCTGAGCCACAAAGGGAAGCCCAAGAATACCAGAGTGGTAGCCTATCCCTTCTCCAGGGGATCTTCCCCACCCAGGAATCAAACCAGGGTCTCCTGCACTGCAGGTGGATTCTTTACCATCTGAGCTATCAAGGAAGCCCTCCACTGTTGTTGGGAACATAAATTTGTGAAGCCACTATGGAAAACAATATGGAAATTCCTCAAAAACTAAAAATAGATTTGCCATATGATCCCACAATCCCACTCCTGGGTGTATATCTAGACAAAAATATAATTCAAAAAGATCTATGCACCCCTCTATTCACAGCAGCACTATTCACAATAGCCAAAACATGGAAACAGCCTAAATGTCCATCACAGATGAGTGGATAAAGAAGATGTGGTGTGTATATATACTACAATGGAATACTACTCAGCCGTGAAAAGAATGAAATAATGTCATTTGCAGCAACATGGGAAGACCTAGAGATTATCATCGGAGAAGGTGATGGCACCCCACTCCAGTACTCTTGCCTGGAAAATCCCATGGATGGAGGAGCCTGGTGGGCTACAGTCCATGGGGTCGCAAAGAGTTGGACATGACTGAGCAACTTCACTTTCACTTTTCACTTTCATGCATTGGAGAAGGACATAGCAACCAACTCCAGTGTTCTTACCTGGAGAGTCCCAGGGACAGGGGAGCCTGGTGGGCTGCCGTCTATAGGGTCGCACAGAGTTGGACACAACTGAAGTGACTTAGCAGCAGCAGCAGCAGCAGAGATTATCATACTAAGTGATGTAAATAAGAAAGAAGAAAAGCAGATACCATGTGATATCACTTACATGTGGAATCTAAAATATGACACTAAAGAATTATCTATGCAAAATAAACAGACTCAAAAACATAGAAAATAGATTTGTTGCCAAGTGGAGGGGGGGATGGTTTGAGAATTTGGGATTAGTAAATGCAAAGGATTATATATAGAATGGATAAACAACAAAGGACTACTGTATAGTACAGGGAACTATATTCAATGAAAGTGAAAGTGAAAGTGTTAGTCACTCAGTCATGCTCGACTCTTTGTGACCCCACAGACTGCAGCCCACCAGGCTCCTCTATCCATGGGATTTTCCAGGCAAGGATACTGGAGTGGTTTGCCATTTCTTTCTCCAGGGGACCTTGCCAACCCAGGAATCGAACCAGGGTCTCCTGCACTATAGGCATATTCTTTACCGACTGAGCAACAAGCCATAATTGAAAGGAATTTGAAAAAGAATATAAATATAAGTATAACTGAATCACTTTCCTGTACAGCAGAAATTAACAAAACATTGTAAATGAACTATTCTTCAATTAAATAAAATTTTTAAAATAAAACAAAATTTAGGTGTTTTTATTGATTTACATTCTTTTCAGCAGTATACTGTTGGCCCTCGGTAGCCACACATTCAACCAACCTTGGGTCAAAAATATTAAGAAAAAAAAACTCCAGGAAGTTCCAAAAGGCAAAACTTGATTTGCTGCACAGTAGTAACTATTTAAGTAGTATTTACAGGCATATTTCTGAGATATTTTTGGTTTGGTTCCAGACCACTAAAATAAAGCAAATATTGCAATAAAGAAAGTCAATGAACTTTTTTGTTTCCCAGTACATAAAAAAATGATGCTTATTCTATACCATAGACTGTTATCTGTACAACAGTAGTGTGTCTAAAAAAGTACATAACTTAATTAAAAGTATTGTTTAAAAAAATGCTAACCATCATCTGAGACATCAGGAATTTGTGAAATTTTTGCAATAGTAACAAAGGTCAGTGATCACAGATCACCATAACAAGTATGATCATAATGAAAAAATGTAAAATATTGCAATAATTATCAAAATGTGACATAGAGACAGGAAGCAAGTAGATGGTATTTGGAAAATGGCACCAATAGGTTGCTCAGTCCAGGGTTGCTACAAACCTTCAATTAGTGCAGTGCAGTTCAGTTCAGTCACTCAGTCATGTCCAGAACCCATGGACTGCAGCACATCAGGCTTCCCCGTCCATCACCAATTCCTGGAGTTTCAACTCATGTCCGTTGAGTCAGTGATACCATCCAAACATCTCATCCTCTGTAGTCCCCTTCTCCTCCTGCCTGCAATCTTTCCTAGCATCGGGGTCTTTTCAAAGGAGTCAGCTCTTTGCATCAGGTGGCTAAAGTAGTATTGGAGTTTCAGCTTCAGCATCAGTCCTTCCAATGTATATTCAGAATTGAGTTCCTTTAGGATGGACTAGTTGGATCTCCTTGCAATCCAAGGGACTCTCAAGAGTCTTCTCCAACATCACAGTTCAAAAGCACCAATTCTTCAGCACTCAGTTTATAGTCCAACTCTTACATCCATACATGACTACTGGAAAAACAATAGCCTTGACTAGATGGATCTTTGTTGGCAAGGTAATGTCTCTGCTTTTTAATATGCTGTCTAGGTTGGTCATAACTTTTCTTCCAAGGAGCAAGCATCTTTTAATTTCATGGTTGCAGTCACACTCTTCAGTGATTTTAGAACTCCCCAAAATAAAGTCTGTCACTGTTTCCACTGTTTCCCCATCTATGTGCCATGAAGGGATAGGACCAGATGCCGTGATCTTCATTTTCTGAATGTTGAGTTTTAAGCCAACTTTTTCACTCTCCTCTTTCACTTTCATCAAGAGGCTCTTTAGTTCTTCTTCGCTTTCTGCCATAGGTGTGGTGTCATCTGCATATATGAGGTTCTTGATATTTCTCCCAACAATCTTGATTCCAGCTTGTGCTTCATCCAGCCCAGCGTCTCACATGATGTACTCTGCATATAAATTAAACAAACAGGGTGACAATATACAGCCTTGACATACTCCTTTCCCGACTTGGAACCAGTCTGTTGTTCCATGTCCAGTTTTAACTGTTGCTTCTTGACATGCATACAGATTTCTCAGGAGGCAGATCAGGTGGTCTGGTATTCCCATCTCTTTAAGAATTTTCCATAGTTTGTTATGACCCATACAGTCAAAGGCTTTGGCATAGTCAGTAAAACAGAAGTAGATGTTTTTCTGGAATTCTCTCGCTTTTCTGATGATCCAAGAGATGTTGGCAATTTGATCTCTGGTTCCTCTGCCTTTTCTAAATCCAGATTGAACATCTGGAAGTTCATGGTTCATGTACTGTTGAAGCCTGGTTGGAGAATTTTGAGCATTACTTTGCTAGCGAGTGTGGTAGTTTGAGCATTCTTTGGCATTGCTTTTCTTTGGGATTTGAATACTGACCTTTTCCAGTCCTGTGGCCACTGATGAGTATTCCAATTTTGCTGGCATATTAAGTGCAGCACTTTCACAGTATCATCTTTTAGGATTTGAAACAGCTCAACTGGAATTCCATCACTTCTACTAGCTTTTTCCTTAGTGATTCTTCCTAAGGCCCACTTGACTTCGCATTCCAGGATGTCTGGCTCTAGGTGAGTGATCACACCCTCATGATTATCGGGGTCATGAAGATCTTTTTGGTATAGTTCTTCTGTTTATTCTTGTCACCTCTTCTTAATATTTTCTGCATCTGTTAGGTCCATACCATTTCTGTCTTTTATTGTGCCCATCTTTGCATGAAAAGTTGCCTTGGTATCTCTAATTTTCTTGAAGAGAGCTCTAGTCTTTCCCATTCTATTGTTTTCCTCTATTTCTTTGCATTGATCACTGAGGAAGGCTTTCTTATCTCTTCTTGCTATTCTTTGGAACTCTGCATTCAGTTGGGTATATCTTTCCTTTTCTCCTTTGCCCTTAGCTTCTCTTCTTTTCTCAGCTATTTGTAAGGCCTCCTGAGACAACCATTTTGCCTTTTTGAAATTATTTTTCATGGGGACGATCTTGATCACTGCCTCCTGTACAATGTCATGAACCTCCATCCATAGTTCTTCAGGCATTCTGTCTATCAGATCTAATCCCTTGAATCTGTCATTTCCACTGTATAGTTGTGAGGGGTTTGATTTAGGTCATACGTGAATGGTCTAGTGGTTTTCCCTACTTTCTTCAATTTAAGTCTGAATTTGGCAATAAGGAGTTCATGATCTGAGCCACAGTCAACTCCTGTTCTTGTTTTTGCTGTAGAGCTTCTCCATCTTTGGCTGCAAAGAATATAATCTATCTGATTTTGGTGTTGACCATCTGGAAATGTCCATGTGTAGAGTCTTCTCTTGTGTTATAGGAAGAGAGTGTTTGCTATGACCAGTGCATTCTCTTGGCAAAACTCTGTTAGCCTTTGCTCTGCTTCATTCAGTTTGTAAAGAAGCACAATATCCATGGAACAGGATAAAACAAAACTCGGTAAAATGGGGGATATGTTTGTACACTGTATTTACAATAATTTATACAGCATTTACATTGTACTGGGTATTGTAAGTAACATAGAGATGATTTAAAGTATAGAGGAGGAGGATGTACATAGGCTATGTGCAAATACTATGCCACTTTATATAAGGGACTTGAGGTGTTCATATCTACAGCATTCTTAGAACAAATTCCCCCACAGATACTGAGGAAGGATTGTATAAGAAAGCCTTATTTTTTCCTTAATTGTCAAGTAATTTATATTTTTTTAATTTTTGCTAACTTGATCAGCACATATTGTTTCACTAATTTGTCTTCTAGTTGCATTTCTTACTTTGTGAATTTTCTGATCCTGTCCTTTCCCATATCTAAATGTTTTTCTTGCTGCCTTGTTTGAATTCCTTTTATGGCCCATCTAATTGTTTGGCTCCCTATCATTCAGTACCCTGCAGCGTACTCATCAAAAACTCTTGCTGGATCACTTGAATCTTCTGCCTCCATAGTCAGAACTTGCAAAGACTTAAGTTAGTTTTGTGGGGTTTTTTATTAATGTTTTAGCATCTTTTTATCAGCCGTTTCCACTATTAGAAGGGCTCATCCTGCAAAACTTCTTATACTTGTACCATAACATTTTTGGTTCTTTGCTTTCTCCTGAAAACTTTTACCAGTCCCGTGTTCCACTCTTCAGATTTCTTCTGGTTGGCTCAATAATTAACTGTGCAAATAATATAGTTATTTAAGATAAAGCATTTTGCACGCATCACCTCACATTGGCTCACATAACATTAAGAGATAATTATCACTATCATTCTTAAGACTGGAAACCTGAAGCACAGAGAGATTTCATCACCTCTTTCATAGCCGCACAGCTAGTGAGTGGTTGAACTGGATTTTGACCCAAAGCCCTCAGACTCGAGGGCCACTGGGGTGGCCAGTTATTTCATCTGATCCATGAAATCAAAGTGGAAATGGATGAATAGGGCCTGGTGTTACTATCCCAGGGTAAAATGTACCCTTCAATAGTGTCCACACCCAAAGTTATGACTAGTTTGGGCACCATGAAAAGACTGGTAGAGGAGGTGAGACTTCTCTGGTGGTTCAGTAGCTAAGACTCTGAGCTCCCGATGCAGAGGGCCTGAGGTTCTATCCCTGGTTAGGGAACTAGATCCCACATTCCACAACTAAAGGTCCTGCATGCCACAGCTAAGACCTGGTGCAGCCAAATAAACAAATATTAAAAAAAAAAAAAATGAAATGTAGAGGAGCTCATTTGTGGCCAGATGCCTTTGTTTTCCCTTTCTCAAAGCATGCCGCTTTGTTCTATATTGTATCTAAGCTAAATAAGTAAATAAATAATTAAATTTAAAAATAATAAATAATAAAGAAAGCTGAGTGCGAAGAATTGATGCTTTTGAATTGTGGTGCTGGAGAAGACTCTTGAGAGTCCCTTGCTCTGCAAGGAGATCCAACCAGTTCATCCTAAAGGAAATCAGTCCTTAATATTCACTGGAAGGACTGATGCTGAAGCTGAAACGCCAATACTTTGGCAACCTGATGCAAAGAACTGACTCATTCGAAAAGACCCTGATGCTGTGAAAGATCGAAGGTGGGACGAGAAGGGGACGACAGAGGATGAGATGGTTGGATGGCATCACCAACTCAATGGAAGGGAGTTTGAGTAAACTCCGGGAGTTGGTGATAGGGAGGCCTGGCATGCTGCAGTCCACGTGGTCTCAAAGAGTCAGACACAAGTGAGCGACTAAACTGAACTGAAGCTAAATAAATACAGGCCTGGCACAGAGTAAGTGCTCAAGAAAAGTTGGTTTTCTCTCCCTGTTTCCTTGGCCCCTAAAAGATGCCCTATCACCATCAGGGCAGAATCCTGGTGATGGATCATCAAGCCCACTATAGTAATAAAAGCTGCCCCCTGAGTGCAGTCTACTGGCAGGCACTGGGCTAAGCAGTTCACATACACACCACCTCATAAACTCAGGTCTGTCTCACTACATGCCTGAGAAGTCACTTTTTAAAAACATAGTCAAATGACATGTTAAAACATCTGGAAAGATGATTCTTTCCCATGTATATCAGATCATGTTACTACTCATCTGCTCAAACCCCCAGTGGCCTCCCAACTCATTTGGAGTAAAAGCTAAAGGCTTTACGAGGAATAATGTTCTTTCTTACTTTTCCTCAAACATTCATTCAGAGCATATCTTCCACCTTCTGGTCTTTGCATCTGCTGCTCCTCCCACTCGCATCTGGAATTGTCTTCTCTATACTTAGTTCATGTTTTGTCACCCTCTCAGAGAGGCCTTCTTTGACCACTCTTTCTAAACAGCTTCTCTCCTCATACCCCTCACTCTGCTTTGTTCACTGCGCTTGCCAGCTGGCATCCATATTTACCTATTATCTGTTTCACGCAACTAGATTTTTAGGTACATGAGAAAAGGAACTCCATCTTTGTTCACTCTTGCACGTATTCCTAGAACCATGAGTCACAAATTGCAGGTGCTTAAAAGAAGTATTTGTGGAAGGAAGGAAAGAAAGAACTGGTAATATCCCCATTTTATAGATGAGGACACAGAGAGGTTAAGTAGTTTGCTCAAGGTCACACAGCTAATTAAGTAGCAGGATAGAAATCTATGACTTAAACTCTTAGCTTCTACATGGTTCTGACACTAAGTATCACCTCACACATACACAAGTATTGGAGAGCTTATTGGCAATATTTCATGAGATTTTTTCAAAAAGAGGCCTAAGTAAATGTTATTTATAGATTACTTGCTTTTTTTAAAAAAAAAAAAAAAGGAAAAACACAGAATAAAAAATCATCATATACATTCTGACTGAAAACACAAAATTAGAAGGGCTTGAATATTTTAGTTGGCTTTAGTTTGGTACTTATTTTAATTCCTTCTCACAAATCCATTCAAAGGGCATGGAATAATCCTTCTGTTTGTGACATAGGGCAATGGCTGCAAACCCCTGGGCATAGGGCTTATCTAGAAGGCCACAGTCCAAGCATCTTCTCAGAATGCTGACCTATTCTATTTATTTAGCCCAAGGTAACATAATCCTTTAGACATCCAATTTGTAGGTCAGCTATAACAGGGTTGGGAAGTTCATGGCTGGATATTATCTTCTTCACTCCTTTCAGATTTTAGTAAACAAAAAGTGAAATACTATGTCCAAAATACATAAACCAGAGCACACAAGTGCTAGAAAGCCCTTTAGGGAGCATCTGGTCTACCCTCTTATTTTCCAGATGAGGAAAATAAGTCCTTTGGAGGTGAATTTCTATATATATTACAATTGTGCTTGACATTTGCTTTCAAATCTAGCATGGCTTTATGCCAAATGAACCCCAAAACTGAGAATATATGGCCAAAATAGTCCACGTGTTTCCTCAGGAACTCACTGAATCATGACATCAGTTCTCAAGTCTCAAAAATCTAAGTCTCACTAAAAATGATCTCATACCTCAACAGGGAATAAATCTGTGGAACTGTTAACCTCAAACTGGCCACATATTGGCATTCTTTGTGTATCCTGGACCACAGCTGATTTAACCCACCAATCTGTATTGATTTTCATCTCTGTTCAAGGGTGTTGACCATGTACTACAGATATGAAGACTTGGTCTTCAGCCAGGCCAGAATTTAAGCCTAAGCATGGTCTATGTGATTGCAGTAAGACCCTCTGCACAGGAAACTTGTTAGCTTTGATGGCTCAAGGTAAGTCTGAACAGTGTATTTTCTTTTCTTCTTTTGTTTTCCCTTATTTTCCAGTTTCTTCTTTTCTTCCTTCCTGATAGCAATATAAATGCATGTTTGAAGCAAAACAAAAAAATCTAGAAAGGACAATTAAGTATTGACAACATTATATTTACAATTCCAGACACTGGAAATGCTTTCATGTGTAACACTTAAAAGTCCATTAATTGAGAAAACAGGCTGTGAGAAATTCAGAACCTCCTGCAAATCTCCCCAGGGCCCATACTGTGAGAAAATCTTGGTATGGGTAGTTGAGTCATGGTGGGAAATGTTTTTGTAATTGAGACCCTGAAAGTAAACTGCATCAGAAGCTTACCTTGAGACTGAAATGCTGGTGAAGGAGAAACAAAGGTGAACTCTTTGTTCCTGTTAGAATCCCATCTCTATTACTCTAGACAGGTTACTCAATCCCTCCATGTCTCCTCTATAAAAATGGAGATGAAGATCCCATCTCTGTAGGAAAATGGTGAGGGTCTCATGAGACGGGCCTACAGAGACCTCAGCGCAGAGTCAGGCCCACGTGTGTCTTCACGCAGCACAAGCCACTCTTGTATGTGGCTTTCAGTGCAGTGTCATGATAACCAGAACTAAAAGAAGAGTCAGAAAAAGTTGGCTCCATGCTCTGAATCATTCATATTTTCATAGGGGCTCTGCCAGAAACCTCACGGTAGGCGGTTTATAGAACCCCAGCTAGGACCAGGCATAGCCTGCCCATTGCTCCAGGCCAGAGGAACCAGGGCAGCAGCCACCAGGGATGCAGAGTATCTCTTTAAGTTACCAGAGTCGCTCCCTCTTTTACTCCAACATGTTGCTCAGCATGAAATCTGATGAAAATGAGAAGTCTGAGGGATGATCTGAAGCCTGAGAAGGGGGCAGTATGGAGTCCAAAAAATGACTCCCAGGTCCTAGTGATGGGGGCAGGAAAACAAAATGAAGTCAGTTAGCTTGTTCCTATGACAGGAAAGAGAACTCCCCAAGCTAGACCCTAGGGAAACCAGCTTAGAAATTAGACAGAGCTTACTTTATTTAACCATAAGAAGGATAAAGATACTGGGAAAGGGGTTCCAAGTACCCAGGGAGATGGGACGGTGGGTGGGAGAGATTCAGATAAATACATTTCTTCTGTTGTATGTTTCTCAGTGGAAAGGAAAAACACACACCCTCCCCTCCATAATGAGAGGTTTGGTCTGTGCCTTGCTCTGACTTCCTCACAAACAACCACAGGGAGCGGGCAGGCTCCTCAGATTACTCTTGACCTTGGAAGTTGACCCTTGGAAATGCATTCTACTTCAAGATTCAAAAAAAAAAAAAAAAAACCCTGACAACCTCTTGTAAAAAATGGCTTATTTCTATTGGGGCCCTGTTTCCTTCCTCTCATCCACTGCTGCTCCACAGTTAAGATCATTTTAATAAACACACACACACACACCAGGACATTCTTCTTTTAATTAAAGCCCTTCATAGCTTCCCACTATCCTTAGATTAAAATCCAAACAGCAAATTGTGGGACAATAAGGTTTCCCCCTATCAGCCCTTGCCCGCCTCTCAGACCTCATCCACACTATTCTATGTATGTTCATTATTTTCAGCTATGCTGGGCTTGGTCTTCTTCCAGGCTTGTTCCCAATTAGGGCCTTTGCACCAACTGGTCTCTGTATTTGAAATAGTCTTCCCCCTGATTTTGTGACTGACTCCTCCTTGTCTTTCATGTCCCACTCACATGCCACCTTCTCAGGAAGATCTTCCTGAACCACAGACCCCAAATCTAAAACCATATATACACTCTATCACTTACCAGCACTTAATCACTTCCTGGCCTCTTTCTTGTACACTTGCTCCTTGATTGTTGTTGTCACTCCTACAGAGACATAAAACCCATGATCACAAGACTTTAACTTTCCTGTTCATCACTATTCAGAGTCTAGAGGTTTCCCTGACACACAACCAAGATTAATACCTAATTATAAATGAGAAGAATGAAGCTCATTTTTCCTACACTTCCTGCATTGTCATTTTTGACAACAATATCTGATTCCTTCTCATCTTCCAGCCACACGATCCAGATACCGGAACCTTATTTTCACCTTCATCATCACACTATGGGACTCCTGCTCAACCATCACCAAGTTGGAACCGCTCTTATTTCTTCAGAGCTTCTACATTGGGACTTCCCTGGTAGTCCAGTGGTTAAGAATCTGCTTGCCAATGCAGGGGACACGAGTTCAATCCCTGGTCTGGGAATTAAGATCCACATGCCACAGAGCAACTAAGCCCCAGCTACTGAACCCGAGCATTCTAGAGCCCATGCTCTGCACCAAGAGAAGCTACTGCAATGAGAAGCCTGCAAACAGCAACTAGAGAGCGGCCTCTGCTTGCTGCAACCAGAGAAAGCCCACGAGCAGCAATAAAGACCCAGAGCAGCCAAAAATATAATTTTTTTTAATTAAAAGAAAAAACAAAACTTCTAAATCTTCCAAGTCGCCTTTACCCCACCTCCACTAAAGCAAGAATTCCAGCTGCTCAACCATTCCCAAATCCTTAAGTCCATTAGCTTCCTTTCAACTTGAGTCCTTGCACAGACTTTTGGCATCATGATTAAAAACACAGGGCTGCGGCCACACCAGTAACCAGGGTTTGAGGTTTGTTGTGAGGATTCAATGAGCTCACCACAATGCCTGGCACATGCTAAGTATTCAGTCAACATTAGCTGGTCTCATTACTATCACTACCATAATAAAATTTCTTCTTTGTCTCTGCTTCCTGCTCTTTCTTCTCTCCCAGCCAACTCCTATTTGGTTAGTTTTATTCTTTTCGGTTCATTTATATGGGTTGACTGGACTGCAAGGAGATCCAACCAGTCCATTCTGAAGGAGATCAGCCCTGGGATTTCTTTGGAAGGAATGATGCTAAAGCTGAAACTCCAGTACTTTGGCCACCTCATGTGAAGAGTTGACTCATTGGAAAAGACTCTGATACTGGGAGGGATTGGGGCAAGAGGAGAAGGGGACAACAGAGGATGAGATGGCTGGATGGCATCACTGACTCGATGGATGTGAGTCTGAGTGAACTCCGGGAGTTGGTGATGGACAGGGAGGCCTGGGGTGCTGCGATTCATGGGGTCGCAAAGAGTCGGACACGACTGAGCGACTGATCTGATCTGATCTGATCTGATATGGGTTGAAGTTGGGTCCTTGCCAGGTCTTCTTGGTGGCAGCTCATAGTTCTGACTGGAGAGAACTAGCTTGGTGCAGGTTGGAGAAGAGTCAAGAGCTTTCCAGACCCTCAGGAAGCTTGCACACCAGACTTTGGGCTTTAGGCTCTAGCGATCTGGTGTCCATGGGTGGGCTTCTAAAGCTGATGGAACTGAGGGGCAGAGGCCCTCTGAGCAGGATATGTTGGAGTGATGTTCACCTGTGTTTTCTCTTAGGCAAGAGCCGAAGCCAGATTCTACTCTTTGGGGTTATCAACTCAGGGTTTACTACAACCCTTTCAGTTCTTCTTAGTCTTTCTTGTTCAAAATCTCAGTCATGTAGAGAGGCAGTCCTTGGTAATGAGCAAATCCTGGCCCAATTCCCTGTGTAGGGAGGGGTGGAATCGGTGCAAAGCTGCCCATGTCTTCTGGGTATAGTTCTAAGACTCAGATAGACTGAATTTGTGAGACCCTTTCTTTGCCTCTCCTCAGATATGCCTCAGGCCCTCACTGTGGGGAATTTTTCATTTGAGGAAATCCAGTTTATTTCAAGATGGTTAAAAGTGATACCTTACCAGATTCTCAAATACTTGAGAAGAAGAATGACTGAGTAAGAGAACTCAGAAACAGATATGACTAGAGACCTGCTGCTATGACAAACTGGCAAGACTGGAGTAACTAAGATGACCTTGTAAAACTAACTAAATTATTTCCACAAATTCTCTAAGCCCATTGTATGTGCCAGACACCATGCTAAATACTGGGGATGAGGGCTAGGTAAGGCAGGCCCGGTCTATGCCCTCCTAGAGCTCAAAGTCAGAGTGTCTGTACAGGCAAGAATTACACAGTGTGACTGACAATGCTACTGCCAAAGGGAAGATACAGGGTGGTCTATCTGGAAGCACATGGGACAGAACACTTAACCCCAAATGGAAGTACTGGGCTCAGGGAGGGCTTCTTGGAAGACAACACAATGCTGCAGGTGAGGCTTCAAGGATGAATGAGTCAGCCAGATGGCAGATGGTAGGATAGGTTAAAGGGAAGTGTTTCAGGCAAAGCTGAGAACCTGTGCAAAGGATAAAAGACAAGAGAGGGTATGGTGTGCTGCAAGGAACCCAGAAGCAGTCGGGTAGGGCTCCACTGCCAGAGGTTCTGGGTTAATTGGTCTTGGATGAAGCCCAGCCTTGGGTATTTTTAAAAGCTTCCCCAGGTGACTTTCATGTGTAGCCAGAGTTGAGAACTGCTGGACCAGAACATGGGATGAAAGAGAGGGCGTGGTGAGAGGTGAGGCTGGAGATATGAGCTCAGCCAGATCACGCAGAACCTGGAAGACTGTGTCAAGAAGTTTGAGTTTTCTTCTCTGAGCACTGGAGACTATTTAAACTGAATGCAAGGGAACAAACAGCTTGATTAGAGTTGCAGATTTCAGAGATCCCTATTGTGAAATTGTGATTACAAGTGGGCAGGCATCGAAGTAAGAAAACCAATTGAAAGGTTTTTGCAATAATTGAAGCAAAAGATGATCATAACCTGAATTAGGCAAGTGACAACAGGGATAGATGGAGGCAGATGAATTTCAGAGATATTCGGGAAGCAGGACATCTAGGGCTTGATCAAAGATGGCCTATGGGAGGGAAAGGTCAAGGGCCAGCCCTTTGTTTCGACAGAGTATCATCCCCTGAGACAGGGCTCATCCATCGGAGAGCAAGCACCAGAAAAGGAGAGGCTGGTGTGTGGGTGGGTGAGTGAGGATATCAGCCTGGGATCTGTTGAGTTTGAGGCGCCAGTGGGACATCCAAGTGAGATAAGCAGTCAGTAGATAGTAGTTAAACTCTCAAGTAAAACATTTAGGTTGAAGATAGAAATGTAGAAGTTATCAAAAAAGAAAAATGGTAGGAATGGATGAGATTGCCCAGGGGGAGGCTGAAGAGGAAAATATGTTGACAGAATCCGTCAAGTTGTTTCCCTCCTCCAGGTAGACAGCCCTGAACTCACTAAGGGTAGTTTGGTTACACAATGAAGGGACTTGTCCTAGCCAGTCCTCCTCAAGTGTGTGACCTGGCTTACCCCAGCCAACATGAACCCCTGCTGCTGGCCTATATTTGGGCCCATCACTGTTCGTGCAATTGGATCACGTTGATTGGCAGTGAGGAGTGGCTGGCAGTTGTGTCTTGCACCTATGGAGCTTAGCTGCAGGAGGCAGTTCCAAACTCCATGGCTCTGCTTAGAGGTTTCTAAATGCAGAGGTAGTTATGTGTCAGACATCTGAGGCGTAAAAGAAACTAAGCCTGAATCATCTGAAAATGGGAACATTTGACACCTAACTCAGCAAGGAGGTCCTAGGAAGAATTTGCTATGGAGAATGGAAGGATGAGTGGGCAACAAGCAGTGATTTTATTTTCCAATCTGAGCAATTGTGATTTTATTTTACATTTAGTCTGCTAGGATCTAAGTGCCCCCAGGTGCCCTCAGATTCTAGAGATACCAATCTCTGTTGTATTGTAAATAATAACAACAAAGGACTCTGACTTTAAGCAGGGTTTTTTGTTTTAATTTTGTTTTACCCTTAACAAGCTTATAAAATATGGCAAGTATTAGCCTCATTTTATTTTGTTTTCATGTGGGCCATTTTTTAAAAGTCTTTATTGGATTTGTTCAGATCAGATCAGATCAGATCAGTCGCTCAGTCGTGTCCGACTCTTTGCGACCCCATGAACCGCAGCACGCCAGGCCTCCCTGTCCATCACCAGCTCCCGGAGGTCACCCAGACCCACATGCATCGAGTCAGTGATGCCACCCAGCCATCTCATCCTCTGTCGTCCCCTTCTCCTCCTGCCCTCAATCCCTCCCAGCATCAGAGTCTTCTCCAATGAGTCAACTCTTCGCATGAGGTGGCCAAAATACTGGAGTTTCAGCTTTAGCATCATTCCTTCCAAAGAAATTCCAGGATTGATCTCCCCCAGAATGGACTGGTTGGATCTTCTTGCAGACCAAGGGACTCTCAAGAGTCTTCTCCAACACCACAGTTCAAAAGCATCAATTCTTCGGCGCTCAGCCTTCTTCACAGTCCAGCTCTCACATCCATACATGACCACAGGAAAGACCATAGCCTTGACTAGGCGAACCTTTGTTGGCAAAGTAATGTCTCTGCTTTTGAATATGCTATCTAGGTTGCTCATAACTTTCCTTAATATACTAAGTTGTGTCCAATTCTTTTAGACCCCATCCACTGGAGCAATCAGGATCCTCTGTCTTCCACCATCTCCTCAAATTCATGGCCATTGAGTCAGTGATTCCAGCCAACCATCTCATCCTCTGCTACCTCCTTCTCCTTTTGCCTTAAATCTTTCCCAGCATCAGGGTCTTTTCCAATGAGTCTGCTCATCACATCAGGTAGCCAAAGTACTGGAGCATTGGTTCTGTTTGTGCCTTAGTTTTTTGGCTATGAGCCATGTGGATTTTAGCACCCAAACCAGGGGTCAACATCCATTGGATCCAACATTCGTTGGATCATTGAAAAAGCAAGAGAGTTCCAGAAAAATATATACTTCTGTCTTATTGACCATGCCAAAGCCTTTGACTGTGTGGATCACAACAAACTGTGGAAAATTCTTGAAGAGATGGGAATACCAGGCCACCTGACCTGCCTCCTGAGAAATCTGTGTGCAGGTCAAGAAGAAACAGCCGGACATGGAACAATAGACTGGTTCCAAATCAGGAAAGGAGTATGTCAAGGCTGTATATTATCACCCTGCTTATTTAACTTCTATTCAGAGTACATGACGAGAAATGCTAGACTGGATGAAGCACAAGCTGGAATCAAGATTGTTGGGAGAAATATCAAGAACCTCAGATATGCAGATGATACCACCCTTATGGCAGAAAGTGAAGAAGAACTAAAGAGCCCCTTGATGAAAATGAAAGAGGAGAGTGAAAAAGTTGGCTTAAAACTCAACATTCAGAAAACTAAGATCATGGCATCTGGTCCCATCCCTTCATGGCAAATAGATGGGGAAACAGTGGAAACAGTGGCTGACTTTATTTTGGGGGGCTCCAAAATCACTGCAGATGGTGATTGCAACCATGAAATTAAGACGCTTGCTCCTTGGAAGAAAAGTTATGACCAACCTAGACAGCGTATTAAAAAGCAGAGACATTACTTTACCAACAAAGGTCCGTCCAGTCAAAGCTATGGTTTTTCCAGTAGTCATGTATGGATGTAAGAGTTGGACTATAAAGAAAGCTGAGTGCTGAAGAATTGATGCTTTTGAACTGTGATGTTGGAGAAGACTCTTGAGAGTCCCTTGGACTGCAAGGAGAGCCAACCCTCCATCCTAAAAGAAATCAGTCCTGAATATTCATTGGAAGGACTGATGCTGAAGCTGAAACTTCAATACTTTGCCCACCTGATGCAAAGAACTGACCCATCTGAAAAGACCCTGATGCTGGGAAAGCTTGAAGGTGGAAAGAGAAGGGGATGACAGAGGATAAGATGGTTGGATGGCATCACTGATTCAATGGACATGAGTTTGAGTAAGCTCCAGGAGTTGGTGATGGACAGGGAAGCCTGGTGTGCTGCAGTCCGTGGGATCATAAGGAGTCAGACACAACTGAGCAACTGAACTGAACAGAACTGAACAGGGGTCAAACCCACAACCCCCTGCACTGGCAGGTGATGTCTTAACCACTAGACTGCCAGGTAACCCCCATGCCCCATTTAAAGATGAAGTAACATACGTATACTACCCGGTAGAGTGGGACATGACTTAGCGACTAAACAACAGCAACACATATACACTACCATGTGTAAAATAGATAGCTGGTGGAAAGCTGCTGTATAACACACCTAGAGAGGTGGGATAGGGGCAGGGTGGAAGGGAAGCCCAAGAGGGAGGGGATATATGACTACTTATGACTGGTTCACATTGTTGTATGTCAGAAACCAAAACAACATTATAAAGCAATTATCCTCCCATTAAGAATAAAAATTTTTAAAAAAAAGAGCAGGTAACTAAGATTGAAAAGAAATGGCTACCCACTCCAGTATTTTTGCCCGGAGAATTCCATGGACAGAGGAGCCTGGCAGGCACAGTCCATGGGGTTGCAAAGGGTTAGAACACAACTGTGAAACTAACACACACACTATAAAACAATTACAAACATAAAACATATTAGCTTGCCCAAAGTTGCCAAAAATATAGATTGGGCTAACAGTTTCTCACTCCAAATTCATTCCAAGCTCTTAACTCTGGCTTCCACCTCTTTTAAAAGGGTCTTTTTAACCCACTCTAGAGAAGAGCTACAAGGGAAGAGGATTTGGAAAGAAATTTAACAGTTAACTCCTGTGATTGCCATATTTGTGACTTTTTCCTTTGCTCTTTATCTCATCTCAGCATAAGTCACACATACCCAATAGCAAAAAGCTTGAATAAAAATGTCAGAACTGGGCAGAGGAATTGGGGATCCTGATTCCAGATGAATTCTAGAACCCTAGGACTGGAAGGGACCAATGGGTCATCTACTTTAACAGCTAAATTTACAGATGGAAGAAAGTGAGAGGAATGTAACTCATGAATGCTCACCTAGCCAACCGTGGCCAAAAGCAGCCCAGAACCTTAGCCTACTGATGTACACCCAAATAACAGCGTCAAAATAACCAGACTCATGGCACCAAAACAAACACAACACCCCAAATATATAGGGGAATCAAGTGAAGTGAAAGTTGCTCAGTTGTGTCCAACTCTTTGCGACCCAGGCCAGAATATTGGAGTGAGTGGACTTTCCCTTCTCCAGGGGATCTTCCTCTTGCATTGCAGGCATATTCTTTACCAACTGAGCTATGAAGGAAGCTTATCAAGAGCTGACTTAAAAGAACCAGTACACACTCTGCTATTCATTCCCCTTTTGTTTTGGGTACATTTTCACTGGGCTCTGATTGAGAACGTTAATTGGGAAAATGTTATTGTGGTACTCTGTCTTGTCTTTTACTGAAGTCATAGGGGGAGGTTGGTAGCAGTGCCTAGAAGGTAGAGTGGGTGGAACTGGGAAATTGCTCCGTAAGATTCAGGCTGGTGACAATGGGGTTCTTGATTCCACCAGTTTATTATTCACTAGGCACTAGAATTAAATGTAATAATAGCTTGCATTTGTATAGTATATTCTAATTTACAAAGGGCTTTTATGACATTATCTCATTTGATCCCACTGACAACCCCTTAAGGTAGACAAGACAGGTATAATTATCCCACTTTATGGATGAGAAAACTGAGACTTGGAGAAACCAAATGACTTGACCACACAAACTCAGTTACTAAACTGGAGTCTGGGCTGGAAAGTGGGTGGGTGTTCTTATTTAAGAGACCTTAAACTTTGCAAAGGTTACACAGCTAAGTAGGACTTGAATCCCAGTGAGGCTGCCTCCAGAGGTTATGAGTTTGACCACCATGTTTTACTAGTCACTCAACAGACATATGTTGAGTGTCTTAGTTCCCTACTTACTGTCAATAGAATCCATGTACTCCTGCTAAGACTGGGACTCATTAGTGAAGGCATGCTTGGAAAATGCTTCCAGAACCCTCTCCATACCTCCACAAATATAAGTCTGTGTCCTAATCTCAGAATAACCATTAGCTCTAACTTCAGGGAAGATGAGTTAAGAGGAGTGATGGCCAAAGTCTTCAGGCCCTGGGCTGAGTCCAGCAGGAAGTAAGGAAGACAGTTGAAGGCTCTTCTTCCTAAGAGTCTTCTGTGTTGGCCTCTCCCTTGTCCTGTTAGCAGCTAGGAGCAGCTGCTGGCTAGTCTTAAAAATTGCCCAACCTGCGAAGAACGTGTCACAGAGTACACACGGCTTCCTTGGGCCTGCACCCCTGGGACAGGCCACTCAGCCAAGCAGCTCCATAAATAGCACTGTCATATGTGAAAGGGGAGGCAGGTCAGGAAAACACGCTGGCTCTCCTCAGTGACTGTAAACCTCTGAGTCTAAGTGATGAGTCTGAGGGGAAAAGACAATTCCTACTATGTAGGTTAAACACTGAGGAGCCTCTCTGAGAACTAATTCGCGTTGTAAGTTGTTTATGACTTTCTATTCCTCATTCCTTCCCTCCCTTTTCTTTGGTCAGTCCCTGACTAACATGCCTTTTATATCTTGTCTGTCAGATGGTATTGTATAAGAATCTAGACTGGGTTTTTCTATTTATAGAAGACAGTTGTGCTGCTTTAGCACGGGAACTAAAGTTTGGTTCCGGGTTATGTTACACGTAAAAAACACAGAAATGTGTTTGTTCTCAAATGTTCTCTCCCATTTCTATTTTATCACATTAAAGAGGCTTCTTTGAGTAACATATCCCTTTCCCATGTCCTTTTGAATCACAAAAAAATTTTCTGATTGCAAAAGCAGTTCATGACAGTAATAGGTTTCAAGGACTATATAAACATATAGTTAAAAACACAAAAATGCCTTTTAGTCTCCAGCCCAGAGGTAACCGCTGTTAACAGGTGATATCTCTTATAGCATGAAGGCTTTCACAATGATACATGGGAAATGTCAAGAATGCTGATAGTAGGTTTTGATAGAAGGGGGGAAAGTGGCAAAGCCATTTTCAAAAAAGGTTCAAAAGCAAAATGAAGAGAAGGTGGGAAAAGAAAAAAAGTGAAGCAAATAAGCCCGTTTTTCAGCCTGAGTGACTGGGAACAACATGTTGCTGAGGGAAAGAACAGGAAAGGTGTTTAGTCTGTTAGGCCTGGGGGGCCATTCTGGGTAAATTATTATCATCATTCTAGGAGCCACTGTAACACATGCTTCAAAGCCTGCACTTGGCTTCCCAGATGTTTGTGTGCTACTTGGTATTCCAAATCTAGACCACTTAAGCATCTCAATAGGACTTAAAAACTGAGAGGGAGGGAGAAAATTCAAATGTAGAAAAGACAGAGCCACCTATTTGAGGAACTTCAAGCTTTCAATCATCACTCTAAGCAGTTGCTTGGAACATTTTAGCACTGTCACCCACAATTTCTATAAACTTACTCATATCTTTCTCAAAGTTTAAACACTCTCTAATTAATGCAAAATCATCTTCAACAAAATGTAATTTGAGCCAAACAGATATCTTAAGGCCAGGGTAAGAGGTACACTGTTCTCAATTAAAAATGTGAATTCTGCCAGCCTACTTTTGGGGATACAGGTCAGTTCATTCGCTCACTCGTGTCAGACTCTCTGCTATCCCATGGATTGTAGCACATCAGACCTCCCTGTCCAACACAAACTCCCGAAGTTTACTCAAACTCATGTCCATTGAGTTGGTGATGCCATCCAACCATCTCATCCTCTGTCATCCCCTTCTCTTCCCACCTTCAAGCTTTCCCAGCTTGAAAAGTGGGAAAAAGCTTGATCAAAGTATTTTAAAATTGAAGTTTCAGCTTCAGCATCAGTCCTTCCAATGAATATTCAGGATTGATTTCCTTTAAGATGGACTGGTTGGATCTCCTTGCAGTCCAGGGGACTCTCAAGAGCCTTCTCCAACACCACAGTTCAAAAGCATCAATTCTTCAGCACTCAGCTTTCTTTATAGTCCAACTCTTACATCCATACATGACTACTGGAAAAACCATAGTTTTGACTAGATGGACCTTTGTTGGTAAAGCAACGTCTCTGCTTTTTAATACGCTGTCTAGTTTGGTCATAACTTTTCTTTCAAGGAGCAACCGTCTTTTAATTTCATGGCTGCAGTCATCATCTGCAGTGATTTTGGAGCCCCTCAAAATAAAGTCTGACACTGTTTCCACTGTTTCCCCATCTATTTGCCATGAAGGGATGGGACCAGATGCCATGATCTTAGTTTTCTGAATGTTGAGTTTTAAGCCAACTTTTTCACTCTCCTCTTTCACTTTCATCAAGGGGCTCTTTAGTTCTTCACTTTCTGCCATAAGGGTGGTGTCATCTGCATATCTGAGGTTCTTGGTATTTCTCCCAACAATCTTGATTCCAGCTGTGCTTCATCCAGTCCAGCATTTCTCGTCATGTACTCTGAATAGAAGTTAAATAAGCAGGGTGATAATATACAGCCTTGACATACTCCTTTCCTGATTTGGAACCAGTCTGTTGTTTCAAGTCCGGTTCTAACTGTTGCTTCTTGACCTGCACACAGATTTCTCAGGAGGCAGGTCAGGTGGCCTGGTATTCCCATCTTTTCAAGAATTTTCCACTTTGAGGGTACATCATCTAATAATTATAGCAGACCAAGAGTCAAGCTTTTGATGCCATCACTCTTGCCACTATTAATGTTGCTGGTACTCATTGCTGTGTGTATAACTAAGCAAGTTCCCATTTTAGGATCTTGACAAACAGGTCCCACTGGTTCTTCCCTTCTTAATCCAGTATCCCCACAGGTAGTGTGTGTTATTAAGTAGGCTGTACTGATGCCAGTTCCTATGCACCTTGAATGAGGCTGGTGAGGATAAAGTCAGAGCTTGGCCCTGCTGACTGGACAGTGGGAGGGTAATTGCTGCTGACTTGCAGCAATCCTCGGAGACTCCTAGATCCTCAGAGACTCATACTCCCTGGATTGCTTCCCTGGTGAGGTTTTCAGTGGGGCTGATGTTTGTACTTCTCCTACCTTTTAATTATCACAAAAGAAAAATAAGAGTGCAGAGATAATATTGTTGCTGTTACTGGTTATTTAATTTAACTTTACTTTGTTATTTTAGGTTTGTATCATTGGCTTAACTAAACTAAAGTTTAAATTTTCTCAGCATAGCCCCAAGGGATAGAACAAGGATCAAAGAGAAGAAACGGAAAATGAGGCAAGCTTTAGCATTTGTAAAGGCACCAATCAAAGAGTGAAGAAGCAACTTCCTGAAAACAAAGTTCCCTCTCTCTAATAGAAATCAAGTACTAGCCCAAGGATATTCTGTTAGGATTTTATCACCTGTGTGGAAAGATCTGGGGTAAAGTCAGATGTGACTTGGGCCACAGAGCTAGTTGACTAACTAGAGAGTTTACCAGAAGGTGGCATTAATTAAGTATAATCACCAGATTTCCAGGAAGGGTTATACTCTTTAAAAGCTCATAAATTGAATTATAAGAGCACCAAGGTATGATTGAAAGCTGAGAGACACATATATGAAAACTACTGTGCCATACACTTATTCCCTATGAGAAATGTAACTGCACAACATATGGATTGTCAACCAATTGACTGCTTATCAGTTGTGGGGGCAAAAACACACACATTTAGACACATCTACAGAATCCTGGAAATACGCTGTCAAGACTGTGTATAATTAGGGATTTTATCACACTCCTAGTTCTCTAGGAATAGAACCAGCCTCATAACATGTAAGACTATTGAGCGATTTTAGCATAGTCACCTTCTGGAACATGTTTTCAACTTTCAACTCCAGTTAACGTTCAAGAATAGGCCTGCCTTTACATGTGTAGTAGAAACATTTGTTTTGAAAGAGGAGGGTTCACAGTCTCTCTCTCAGGTCATTTCCTCAGTTCCTGAGTTTATGCCTCACATTCTGATTCTCGCTAATGCTCTTCTCAGACAGTTCTGAGTTGAGTCAACTGTGAGAAAAATTGGCAGCTCACCCGCCTATTGACCATAAGGTGTGTGTGTGCTTGGTCACTCAGTCATGTTCAACTCTTTGTGATCCCATGGACTGTAGCCTGCCAGGCTCCTCTGTCCATGGGGATTCTCAAGGCAAGAATACTGGAGTGGGTTACCAAGCCCTCTTCCAGGGGATCTTCCCAACCCAGCGATAGAACCCAGGTCTCTGTAGCACAGTCGGATTCTTTACCGTTTGAGCCACGAGGGAAGCCCACTGACTATAGGGTAGTACTCAGTTGTTGAATGGGAACCTGTGCAAATGATCTCTATGGTCCTTCTCAACCCTGTGGTTTTACAGTTTCATGAACCTATTCATAGGGGAATGGAGGAAGGGATAGGAAAGCTTACAGTTGAGGCAGGGGACTAAGGAGAGGGTTGAATCTGATTTAACTAAACAAACTGTTTTTACTGAGGACAGAGATACGGGATTACGTGTGTTAAATTTTCTCTACTTTCATTCTTCACAGGTGCTTCCACATTTGGCAGCTAAAATCCAAGGAGGGTTTCCTATGGGACAAGATAGGCAGCAGCTCAAGAACTGCGTCTGTGCAGCAGCCCCACTGTGTATGGGCCAACATACCTTGCACTGAATTATTGTAAACACTCTAATTTCACACAAAAATTGGTTTGGCCACAGTTTCACTCAGCTAAGTACCTTGCTCTATCTAGTCATTCCTTTGTTCAAACAACTTTTACTGAGCACTAAGTCAGATGCTGGCAGAGAGCAATAAGCTGGATACTGTCCGCTTATGCTGCTAAGTGGCTTCAGTCGTGTCCAATTCTCTGCGACCCAATAGACGGCAGCCCACCAAGCTCCCCCATCCCTGGGATTCTCCAAGCAAGAACACTGGAGTGGGTTGCCATTTCCTTCTCCAATGCATGAAAGTGAAAAGTGAAAGTGAAGTTGCTCAGTCGTGTCCGACTCTTCGTGACCCCATGGACTGCAGCCTATCAGGCTCCTCTGTCCATGGGATTTTCCAGGCAAGAGTACTGGAGTGGGGTGCCATCACCTTCTCCGAAATACTGTCTACTCACAATCTAATGAAGAAGTAAGACATGGAAGGAAATAGTTTTAAAATGAAAAAGTTATGTGTTTGGTTAAAGGAACATGCAAAGTACTGGGGTAAAGATGAAAGAAATCCCTCCAAGAACTGCTTTAGTTGCATTTCACAACAAAAAGGTTGTATTTTTATTTATTTCAGTGTACTATTTAATTCTTCTTGAGACTTCCTTTTTTAACCCAGCAATTATTTAAGTTGATTTGTTTTAAGTGCTTGGAGTTTTTTCTGTAATCTTTTGTTTATTTTGATTTCACTGTGGTTAGAGAATGGACTCTGTATTATTTCAATTTTCTGAATTTTGTTGAGGTTTGTTTTATAGCAAACCTCATAGGTTATGTCTCTCTTGATATATAAACCATGGGAATTCAAACAGCATGTGTATTCTATTGCTGTTAGGTTAAGTTCAGTTCAGTTCAGTCGCTCAGTCGTGTCTGACTCTTTGTGACCCCATGAAACGCAGCACGCCAGGCCTCCCTGTCCATCACAAACTCCCGGAATTCACTCATACTCACGTCCATCGAGTCAGTGATGCCATCCAGCCATCTCATCCTCTGTCATACCCTTCTCCTCCTGCCCCCAATCCCTCCCAGCATCAGAGTCTTCTCCAATGAGTCAACTCTTCGCATGAGGTGGCCAAAGTACTGGAGTTTCAGCTTTAGCATCATTCCTTCCAAAGAAATCTCAGGGCTTATCTCCTTCAGAATGGACTGGTTGGATCTCCTTGCAGTCCAAGGGACTCTCAAGAGTCTTCTCCAACACCACAGTTCAAAAGCATCAATTCTTCAGCACTCAGCCTTCTTCACAGTCCAACTCTCACATCCATGCATAACCACAGGAAAAACCATAGCCTTGACTAGAAGGACCTTTGTTGGCAAAGTAATGTCTCTGCTTTTGAATATGCTATCTAGGTTGCTCATAACTTTCCTTCCAAGGAGTAAGCGTCTTTTAATTTCATGGGTGCAGTCACCATCTGCAGTGATTTTGGAGCCCAGAAAAATAAAGTCTGACACTGTTTCCATTGTTTCCCCATCTATTTCCCATGAAGTGATGGGACCAGATGCCATGATCTTCGTTTTCTGAATGTTGAGCTTTAAGCCAACTTTTTCACTCTCCTCTTTCACTTTCATCAAGAGGCTTTTTAGCCCCTCTTCACTTTCTGCCATAAGAGTGGTGTCATCTGCATATCTGAGGTTATTGATATTTCTCCCAACAATCTTGATTCCAGCTTGTGCTTCTTCCAGTCCTGTGTTTCTCATGATGTACCCTGCATATAAGTTAAATAAACAGGGTGACAACATACAGCCTTGACATACTCCTTTTCCTATTTGGAACCAGTCTGTTCCATGTCCAGTTCTAACTGTTGCTTCCTGACCTGCATACAGATTTCTCAAGAGGCAGATCCGGTGGTCTGGTATTCCCATCTCTTTCAGAATTTTCCACAGTTTGTTGTGATCCACACAGTCAAAGGCTTTGGCATAGTCAATAAAGCAGAAATAGATGTTTTTCTGGAACTCTCTTGCTTTTTCCATGATCCAGCGGATGTTGGCAATTTGATCTCTGGTTCCTCTGCCTTTTCTAAAACCAGCTTGAACATCAGGAAGTTCATAGTTCATGTATTGCTGAAGCCTGGCTTGGAGAATTTTGAGCATTACTTTACTAGCATGTGAGATGAGTGCAATTGTGCAGTAGTTTGAGCATTCTTTGGCATTGCCTTTCTTTGGGATTGGAATGAAAACTGACCTTTTCCAGTCCTGTGGCCACTGCTGAGTTTTCCAGATTTGCTGGCATATTGAGTGCAGCACTTTCACAGCATCATCTTTCAGGATTTGAAATAGCTCAACTGGAATTCTATCACTTTCACTAGCTTTGTTCATAAAATATCCTATAAACGTTGATTAGATCCTGTTGGTTGATGGTGTTCCTGAGTTCTTTTATATCCTTACTAATTGTTTGTCTAGGTGTACTATGAATTGTTGAGAGAAGTATATATTAAAGTCTCTAACTATAATTGTGAATTTGTCTATTTCTCCTTTAGTTTTATAGGTTTTGCTTCACATATTTTGTAGCTTGTTGTTTCAGACATACATATTTAGCACTGCTGTGTCTTTTTAGTGCAGTGTCCCTTTTATCATTATTTATTGTCCCTCTCTGTCTTTGGTAATTTTCTTTTTACTGGAGTCTACTTTTTCTGACATTAACATGGCCAATAATGCTTTCTTTTGATTAATGTTTACATGACCTTTCTTTCTCTTTTTGCTTTCAACCTACTTATTTCATTATATTTGAAGTGAGTTTCTAGTAGACAATATATTTGGGTCATATTTTTTTAATTCAATCTGCCAGTCTGTCATTTGATTGGTGTATTTAGGCTATTTACATATAATTATTGAAATGTGAGAGCTTAAGTTTGCCATTTTATTTTTATTTTCTATTTATTGTATTCCATTTCTGTTTTCTTTTTTATATCTTTCTGTGTATTACTTTAGCATTTTTGAGAATTCTATTTTGACTTATCTATAGTGCTTTGGAGTGTTTTTTGCATAGCTTTTTGGTGATTGCTAAGTACTATACATACGTAAGTTATCTACTGGGAACATCACTTTTGGAGAAGAAAATGGCAACCCACTCCAGTAGTCTTGCCTGGGAAATCCCATGAACAGAGGAGCCTGGCGGACTATAGTCCATGGGGTCACAAAAGAGTCGGATACAAGTTAGTGACTAAAAAACATCACTTTACCAGTTTGAACAATAAGAATGATTGAATTGTAATTGAAAAATTTTACAAAGTCTGCAGCATTTAACTACAAGATGTCACCTCTAGCACCAGAGAAGGTGTTGATGTCACTGAAGTCCAGATTTCAGACCTTCCTTATGAAGCTGCCATCTATAGGGTCGCACAGAGTCAGACACGACTGAAGCGACTTAGCAGCAGCAGCAGTAGCATGTCTCCAGAAGTGTCTACCTACGAAATCTAGCTTCCCCACAGGAGAAAAAATGGGTCCAATGACATGTTTAGGAAGCTACCAATTATCCATGTTTATGAAACAACATGGCTCAGTGGTAAAGAATCTGCCTGCAATGAGGGAGACCTTGGTTCAGGAAAAGGAAATAGCAACCCACTCCAGTATTCTTGCCTGGAGAATTCCATGGATGGAGGAGCCTGACAGACTACAGTCCATGGGGTCACAAAGCATAGGACATGACTGAGCGACTAACACACATGAGAAAAGGGATAGATTAGATACTTAAAATCCAGATAGAGCTGTCAAAATTCCAAATTTTATCTGCATTTACCAATCTGATAAACTTTTAAGAGGAAATTTTTAAAACAACAAAATTATATTATTCAAATTTTACCTGCTGACTTTATTTTTTTGCTAGTATTTCATGTAAAGGTAAAAATGGGTCATAAATGACTCACACTGCATCATCAGACTGCAGGTACTTTGAGTAAGGCAACATGAACTTGCAGTTTGGCCGTTTGAAAGATATCTAGACTTGGATGTCAGATAGATGTGGGGTTGATCCCATCTTTGTCATTTATAAACCATGTGTCATAAGACAAATTACTTAACTTTTTGGATACTTAGCTTGTATTTGTAAAGCATGGCCAATAATTTTTTCTGTAAAAGTGAGGATTAAACAACACATGACATATGTAAAAGGCTTAGCCTATAGAAGGTGATAGACAAAAATGAACATTCTTGCTATTCACAGACAGAAACCAAATATCTGTATTTAAAAGCATATGGATATTTCCAAACTAGTCCTCTCTCATCAACCAAGGCTTGTATTTATTGATACCACCTTAACATAAAAGTGTGAGGTAGTCATCAGAGAGAAGTGTGATAGATAGTTAGTTAATATTTTGGTAGCAAAGAAGTCCCTTCTTAAAGAGCTTTTTTTAAAAAAAAAAAAAGCATTTACTAATTACTGACTAGGTGATGAGCACGGGGTGGCATTTTGACCATCTGACATTACGGCTTCCTTTCATTGCACCCACCAAGGCATTTCCTGAGAGATAAAGGCAAAACAGGACCTGACCTGAAAATTAAGTCTGAGATGTAGATCAGAGCTGCTTAGGTAATTGCTTGACCTGGAAGATATTATTTAGCTTCTCTATAACTCAGTTTCCTCATCTATTAAATAGAACTAGACTGCTTTGGGGAAGTTTTGAGGGTAAATTAGGTCATGTCCATAAAACAGTTGAGGTCTTTGAAACAAAGGCTTTTACAAACATATAAACAGCATGATTAATGTCATCATCACCATTATTATTGTTGATGGGGAATAGTTCAGCACACATGGAAACTGCAGAATAGGGGATATTTGTTACAGAGACTATGAATTGGAGTATATCTTACCTCACACTCTTTTTTTGCTGGCTTAAAACATCCCACTCTGACAGAAGTATTTTTGCTCTTAGAAGGGGCATTTTATTGCTAGAGTAAAATGTGTGTGTAAAAAGTTCCATCAGCCATCACCCCTATCTTTCACAATGGTTAATAGTCTTTCAAGAGTGTCTCAGGTGGAACTAGAAAACTTTTTACCTTCCCTGTAATGCAGTACCTTCTTTAATAATCTAAACAGCTAAATATTGAAATGGGCTTCTCTGGTGGCTCAGTGGTAAAGAATCTGCCTGCAGGGCAGGAGACTTGGGTTCGATCCCTGGGTTGGGAAGATCCCTTGGAGGAGGGCATGGCAACCCACTCCAGTATTGCTGCTCGGAGAATCCTATGGACAGAGGAGACTGATGGGCTACAGTCCATACGGTCGCAAAGAGTTGGACATGACTGAAGCAACTCAATATTGATATAGCACCCAGTGTATTCCAGATACTGTGCTAAGATGTTATAAGCATTATCACATTTAAATCTCACAACAGCCTAGAATACACTTTACTCTGACTTTCTTTAGTCTGTACTCAAATAGCACCTATTTATGGGGGATTTTCAGACCACCCAATAGAAGAGAGTAACAGCTCCCTCACCCCAGTGCTTTTACTTGGGTTTTTCCCCATAGTTACCATCTAATATATTTAAGTTTCTTGGTATATTCTCTGTCTCCCATTAGAATGCAAGATGTATAAGGATGGGATTTTGTTTTGTTAACTATCCTCACCATCTAATATAGTCCCTGGCAGGCAGGTGCTTAAAAAATATTCATGAGCAAATTAATGACCCTATGAGTTAGGCAAGATTAAACTATTTTACTGATGATGAAATGGAGGCTTTGAGATTTACCCCGTCACACAATAAACAGCCAAGCTGGGCCTGAAAAAAAAATCTATCTGATTCTAGACTAATCATTTCCCATTGACCTGATGCTCCACTGGCTTCAGGGAAGATCACAAAGATGATACTTTATTGCTGTTTTGCTGGGGCATCAGAAGAGTCATGAAAGTAATGAAAGTGAGATAAAGGCATAAGATGTGTCTAATGTGTCAGATGAACTGGGGAAGTTAATTAGATTGTAGTAATTGTCCTTTTCTCCCCCTTTCAACACATTTTGTATCTAAAAAAGATATATCAATCAATTTTCCTTTTGAGTCTAGCTAAGAAGACCTGTAAATATGGGGCCCCTTATTTTTCATTTCCCTTTTCTACCTTTCATAACTTAGTCAGCAGTATGCTGGGGCTACAAGTTCCTACAAGAAACTGAGGTAGACCCACTGGGATTTTCCTACTAGGATATCATATTGTCTCCTTGCAAACTGGTGATAAATGCCAGTTCTTCAGTATAAAGACTATTCAAAACTGCAGGCATTGCAACACCAGAGCAAAATGAAAAGATGACTATCTCTGTATTTGGCTAAGATGTGTCCCCTCATTGTCTCTATACTTGGTCCTCAGGTGCTCTTCCAAGTGGGAAAGACCAGAATCTAGGTCTGGGCATCTCTACCCTTAAGCCTTTATTCTCTTCAGGAAGGATGCCTATGTCTAAGCAGGAAGATCCCAATTAAAGTAAGGAGTATGGTAGAGTCAGGTCAGAGAAGGCAATGGCAACCCACTCCAGTACTCTTGCCTGGAAAATCCCATGGACAGAGTAGCCTGGTAGGCTGCAGTCCATGGGGTCGCTAGGAGTCGGACACGACTGAGCAATTTCACTTTCACTTTTCACTTTCATGCATTGGAGAAGGAAATGGCAGCCCACTCCAGTGTTCTTGCCTGCAGAATCCCAGGGATGGGGGAGCCTGGTGGGCTGTTGTCTATGGGGTCACACAGAGTTGGACACGACTGAAGCATCTTAGCAGCAGTAGCGGGGTCAGGTCAGGAGAAAATGGATCTGATTCAGTAAGACAAAAGGAAGCAGTATTGAGGAAAGGCAGCCCCAAGGAAGAAAAGATAGCTGGACTCCTGGGAAAAGAGGAGACTTCAACGTGACAGTTTCTTCTCTCTCTCCTTTCTTCCCATTCCCTCTCCTAATCCCCTTCTCCCCATCCCCAAGACCACCACCTATTCATTTTCTGTAACTCCCCTCTATCCACCACTCTCCCTCCCTACTGTGCCTTCTGAAAGGACTCCCTCAGACAGAAATAGGCTCTGGGGGAAGTACAAATGCCTAATAAACATTAAAAAAGCTGCCAACCTCTGAAAACCTGGGAAATTGAAATAAAACAAAGCTGACAATGCTTGGAAGTTTTTAAGCAGAGGAGTGGTATGGTCAGAATACATATATGTTTGTTTAACTTGAAATTTTAATGCAGTGTGTAATTTTTTGTATACAGCCCCCAAAGCAAATGATTCGATTTCAGGTTTTAAAAAAATATACCAACAAATATGCTGGTGTTTTTGTGTTTAAATATAGCATGGTATTCTTGTATATGGAAAACTAGTTTTGCAATTACTAACCTTTATTTTTCCATAGCTGAAGGATTTTTTTTACCTTGGGAACTTATAAGAAAAAACAAAAACACAAATGATCAGTGATGAAAAAGCAAAGGGTAGGGCATATCTAATATGCTCAATTTACAGATTGTTAAGTGTTACTGAAAAAAATTTAGGTATACATAAATTCCATTTAATATGAAGACATACCTTTGGAGCAGTACTGGGGTTAACTGCATAACACCAACTTGTAGAAACATTCTAAAAGCTGAAAGTTTGTGGTGTTTAGTTTGGTTTGGTTTTGTAACTCATTCCTGGCAAGACATCATCTGATCTGAATTCATTTAGTGGCAAAACCTGAACTAAGCTCATATGTTATACAGCTATTTATAGTCTTTATTTCCCACTTAGTATGAATATTCATACATTTTTCTGCAGGAATAATGTTTGATTACAGTTATGGGTCGGCTGTATACCCCATTAGAGTGTTACATAATATACTTTATATGCACATATTACGGTAAGAGATCCTATAATGTAGGAGCCACAGGAGATGTGGGTTTGATCCCTGGATCAGGAAGATCCCCTGGAGGAGGACATGATAACCCACTCCAATATTCTTCCCTGGAGAATCCCATGGACTGAAAAGCCTAGAGGGCTACAGTCCATACAGTTGCAAAGAGTTGGCCAGAACTGAAGTGACTTAGCACGCATGCATGAACCTATTAAAATCTTTCTTAAATCTGAAAAATTCTGAATTCTGAAAACCTCTGGCTCCAAAGGTTTTGGATTAGGAATTGAAAACCAGCTTTCTCCACCTGGATATTAATAGCTGCATAACATTTTTATGTAAGGGGTTCCATGTTGGACATAGTGATCTCTGAGACATTTTCCTTTATTAAGCACAACATTTCCCTCTTTTCAATGGGTAAAAACTAGTGTCTACAGAGGAAGAGCCTCCAAACACACAAATGGTAACTCATAAAGCTCAGGCCATCATTACCAAGTCTTGTCTCTGATTCTGGAGAAATTTGGCCAGGGAGTGGCACCTCTGCTGTCCTGGCCTGGATCATTTACTTCTACTGTCATAACTCTCAACTTGGCTTTGGTCCACTTTCTCTCAGAGACTGTGAGAAGCCCCAGCCACGTGTAGCTTTTGAGAATCTTGGTATATTTTTTTTAAAAAATGCTAAAATAGAGTTACAAAAATTATGGTCATGTTTCCATTAAGTGGTTTTTAGTAACAATTTTGTTAACATATGATAAAAGCTATGCACAAAATAATTATAGAATTGTCTTAATAGGTTTATTAATATTATTAAAAATATTAATTGATAACACATTAGAGGTGGTATATCCAGTAATGAAACACAAGTTTAAAATTGCATAATGAACATGACCCAATTTTAATTCTGTAAATACACCTCCAGGACAATCAAATATATAACCTCATTTGGAAATAACATCTGAAGTCTGCAATGAGACATCCCTGGTGGTCCAATGATTAAGAATCTGCCTGCCAATGCAGGGGAAATGGGTTTGATCCCTGATCTGGGATGATCCCTCATGCAGTGGGACAATTAAGCCTGTGTGCTACAACTACTGAGCCCGCCTGCTTTAGAGCCTGTGCTCCACAAGAGGAGCCACGCAATGAGAAGCCTGCGCAACTCAACTACAGAGTAGCCCTGGCTCACCACAACTAGGAAGAAGCCAGCATGCAGCAGCAAAGACCCAGCATAGCCAACAATAAATAAATAAATAAATAATTTAAAAGTCTACACTGGAGGGCTTTGAAAGGGAAGCCCAGGTCCTGTGTTAGGCTTCCTGGACTCTCCCTGGATTGTTTGCTTTTCTATTTTAATGCTGATCTGCCAACTGCAAAGAAATCTCAGTCTCTGAAGCTGCCCAGAGTTGGGCCTTTCAAGCATGGGGTTTCCCTGAATTATGTATTTCTTTTGCTGAATTTATGTTATTCTTATGTTTTGTTCCATACGTAGTAGCAATAGAAGAGAGCCACACATATCAGAAGCCATGACGCTCCCTCCAGTCAAAAGGCTCTAGAATGCCAGGGACTTTTTTCAGACCCATGCCTAAAGTCTGTTGAAAAGAAGACTCTTCTGAGCCAAGTGCTGCCCGGAAGACTCTCCTCTTACTCAAAACCCTTTTCCTCTTGGGTTGTTTCCTGCTTCTCACTGTAATTGTTTCCCTGACAGAGGAACCACCTGCCCTGCTTCTCTGGGGGCCAACTGACCTGGGGTTTTCTGTTTAACTACTTCATGCCTGTCCCATTTAGGATATTATTCCCTTTCTGCAGGCAAGGAGACTGAGGTTAAGAGAAATTATGTAGTTTTCCCAAGTCCTAGAAATTTGCAAATGGCTAAACAATGATCTCAAAATCCAAGCTATGCTAGATAGGCCAGGCAGTCTATTCCTTCTTTTACAAAGTGTTTATAACTGATTGTTTAATCAGTTACAAAATCACCTAACTCTACTATCCTGTGGCCCACATTTCTCTCCCTTAAAGGAATTCATGAAATACTTTGCTAAGCGCCTTGAATTCCTTATGAAATATGTGGTAACTCCATTAAAAAAAAAAAGAAATAAAATTAGTTCGTACAGCAAGTATTTTTTGATGACCTGCTGTGTGCCAACACTTTGTGTTTATCATGATTATTCCTAATGAATCAGTGTGGGATCCTAGTGATCAGTTCTTCCTCTTTTAGTAATTAAGAAACTATTCTTTGAACACGCTATTCCAGAATCTAGCACAGGATAATCACTGAAATAACTAAACTGTAGTTTGCCAAATTCAACTTTTTCACCTTTTTAGAAAATCAAACTATTCATGCATTCCTAGGAAACTTTTTCTACTCCCTGAGTCTGATGTTGAAGCTGAAACTCCAATACTTTGGCTACCTGATGCGAAGAGCTGACTCATTTGAAAAGACCCTGTGCTGGGAAAGATTGAGGGCAGGAGAAGAGGACGACAGGGGATGAGATGGTTGGATGGCATCACCAACTTGATGGACATGGGTTTGGGTGGACTCTGGGAGTTGGTGATGGACAGGGAGGCCTGGCATGCTGCGTTTCATGGGGTCGCAAAGAGTCGGACACGACTGAGTGACTGAACTGAACTGATACCTTAGAGAGATAATCAAAATGGTTTGGCTCCTAGTTTTAACTTTTTTCCATAGCTGAAATAAATGTAATTGCAGAATACAGTTTATTTATATTTTCTTTGACTTATATTTTTAATATAATTCCATTAAATTCTTTCACCTGTTTCTGAGGCACCTATGCTGCTTGCCTTCTTCTCCCAGTCTGTCCAAAGGAGTAAAACCTCTCTGACTCTGCTGCTGCTGCTGCTAAGTCGCTTCAATCGTGTCCAACTCTGTGCGACCCCATAGACGGCAGCCCACCAGGCTCCCCCATCCCTGGGATTCTCCAGGCAAGAACACTGGAGTGGGTTGCCATTTCCTTCTCCAATGCATGAAAGTGAAAAGTGAAAGTGAAGTCGCTCAGTCGTGTCTGACTCTTAGCGACCCCATGGACTGCAGCCTACCAGGCTCCTCTGTCCATGGGATTTTCCAGACAAGAGTACTGGAGTGGGTTGCCATTGCCTTCTCTGTCTCTGATCCTAGGGAAGCCCTATTCCTGGATCTGAGATTTATTTGTTTTATTGTATAAAATCAACCTTCTGTGTATATGTGAGCAGAGGATCCTTTCACAGACTTGTTGCCTTTAGCATTTTTTGGTTATGGCTACCTGCAGTTGTTTCGTGGGAGTGTTCTCACGATTCTATTGCTGTATAACAAACCACCTCAAGACTTAGTGAATTGAAATAACAATTTATCATTGTTCCATGAGTTGACTGGTCTCAGTTGGGAAGTTTTCACTTAGGATCTCTCAGCTGGTTGCCATCAGTCTTCTAGGTCCAAATTGGGCTTCAGGGCTTGTGGAGTCACACAGAGAGCCATTCTTAGAAGGGCCTCATGCTTGGTTCAGTGTCCTGATGTTGCTTTTTTGATTCTTTTAGTGTTTTTTGAACAGGGAGTCCAGAATTTTCATTTTGCACAGGGCCTTACAAATTATGGAGCTGGTCCTGGCTGAGGCTGCAGTCATCTAAAGACTTGACTAGGCTGGATGTCCAAGATGCCTCACTCACAAGGCTGCTAGCTGAGGCTGGCTGTCAACTGGGAGTTCCACTGAACCTGCCACCTGAAACACCACACATGACTTCTCTGTGTGGCCTGAATTTCTCAGAGACAGTATCTCAGAGACAGTATCTCAAGAGCGAGGGATCCAAGACATCCAAGAAGAAGCTGAAATTCTTATGACTCCTCCTTGGAAAAACCAGAACATCACTTGCAACACATTCGGTTGGTCAAGTAATTCATGAAGACCAGCCCAGACTCAAGGGCAAGTGCAATGGACTCCACCTCTTGATGGGGAGTTGCAACATCACATTGCAGTAGAGAACATGGGATGAGACATTGTTTCATTTATCTTTGGAAAATACACTCTGCCACAGGGCTATCTGGGGCACCCCATTGCTTTGCCATGAGTGCTCTGCCTCTTTCAGCCTTCTCTGAAAGCTCTGCCTTGTTGGTAGGCATTCATGATCAAGAGTGGCTAGACAGGATAGTTTCGGGGTATCAGCCTTGTTTTTTGGTGTCTAATATGATTAAAACAGGACTTGCTACAAACCTCTTCAAACCAAGTATGTGCCTAAGGGATGAGAGGTGTGCTTAAGGGGGTTCTGATCTTGAGGTGGGGTAGAAGCTGCTAGGAGGAACTACTTTTTGAATTTTTGCCACAGTTCATGTTGAGTAAAAATATTGAGCTTTTCTAGATTGCATTGCTAAATTTTGCAGTTTTCAAACCCAAGGTCTTATGGTGGAGATGAAAGAAAAGAAGGTGCAGTGTTTGATACTCCTTGGACAGATCCCAGTTCCATCACTTAGTAGGCAGGGAAAACTGACAGCTTCAGTTTCTCTGTAAAGTAAGGCTAATGATACTCCCTTGGGCTTCGCTGGTGGCTCAGTGGGAAAGAATCCACATGCCAACACAGGAGACATGGTTTCAATCCCTAGGTTGGGAAGATCTCCTGGAGAAGGAAATGGCACTCCAGTATTCTTGCCTGAAAAATGCCATGGACAGAGGAGCCTGGCGGGCTATAGTCCATGGGGTTTGCCAAGGAGCTGGACATGACTTAGCGAATCAACACAACAATGATACTCCCTTAGGGGCTACTGTGAGGATGAAGTCGGATAATGTATTAGGTGCTCAAATAGTTACCATTATCATTAAGTGTATCATTTGTCTTTGATTTAGGTTATTACCTTTTAGGTTCCCTTTACCGAATTCATGGTTATTAGACCTGTCTAGATTTTTTAGGGCAACTTACTGGTGTAGACATAATGTGAACACTCTAACAGTGTACAGAGTCCTGCAGCCTCTGTATTAGAAGCTGCTGGTTTCCGCCTATCAATGTTGAAGGCTAACAAAACTAGTAGCAGTGGTAATTAACATTTGGTGAGCAAGGAATTTAAATGTGTTAGGGGCTTTTGATTTAATTCTCCGTCAGCCCTCTGACTACTGTTTTATTTCTGATATTACAGGTGAAGAAATAGGTTGGTGAGAATAAGCAACTTGTGCAAAATCAACAAGAAGGTAAATAAGAGGGCCAGGATCAAAACAGAGGTCTCTCTAGCCCCAGGGCCTGTGTTTCATCATTATGCTATATGGTCTCCCAGATGGATTAAAGTATTCACATATGTGAATCCTTTTTATGTGACCTGAGATCTCAGGCTCTTGTTTACTGAGTGATCTGGGAGCTTAGGACCCTAATATTTTACTATAAAGTCTGGTTGTAAGACCTTGTTGGAGAAGAGTCCTAAAAGCATCCAATTTTAGGCTGTTGGTATAGATTTCCCTGGAGGATTATCTTGTGGTGGGCCAACCCCTCGGTTTTGTGGCTGGGTAGATTCCAGCAAGGCCGCTCATCTGACATTTGGCATTTTTCCTGGCAGGCAGCCAAGGGGACTGAATATTTCTCTGTTTTATTTTACTTTCTTAACCATTTCCTCTCAAAATAAACAAAAAAAGAACTCATGGATTTTACTAGTGGACATGCATCTTTAAAAAGCTGTTTGTGAGGGACATTTTATAGCTGGAGGGGAAAGGGGTAAAAGGTGATTGAGGGAAAGCAGGAAACAGAGCCCTTAAAATTATTAACAGAATCCAGAATTCCCTTGAGCTAGAAATGTTCTAATTTTAAAAGCTGCTTAAATTCCTCAAAAGATATGTATTCTGGAAGCATAAATATATGGTTGGGCAACTCTTAATGAAGTATGGAGAATCCTTAAGGTTATTATTTATTGTGCTGTGTCCCTAGGGCTTTCCAGGTGGCTCAGGGTAAAGAATCAGCCTGCCAATGCAGAACGCAGGAGATGCGGTTTCGATCCCTGGGTCGGGAAGATCTCTTGGAGGAAGAAATGGCAACCCACTCCAGTATTCTTGCCTCCTCCCATGGACAGAGGAACCTAGCTGGCTGCAGTCCATAGGGTCACAAAGAGTGGGACACGACTGAGTGACTGAGCATGCACTCACATTGTGTCCCCATTTCCCTTTAGCAAATGTTTACAATGCGTTTTCTTTCCTAACATTTAATTTGCAAACTTGATAAAAATGAGCAGAATTGGCTTAAGTTTGAATGCTTTCTCTTCCTTCTTCCTCTCATTTAGAAAGGTGCTAGTCACTATTCACAAATCAATGAAATGATTACTTGGCTTTAGCAACCCTCCCCAAGACAAAATGTTTTCATCTCTGTTATCCTCTCCTTTTTAAAAAAAATTAGACTTAACTACATGTCTTGCTTTAAGAGTTTAACAAGTATTAGCTCATTGAATCCTCCCAATCCTAAGAGATCTCTAACAATTTGTTGTTGTTCAGGTGCTAAATCATGTCCAACTCTTTGCGACCCCATGAACTGCAGCACACCAGGCTTCCCTGTCTTTCACTATCTCCCAGAGTTTGCTCAAACTCATGCCCATTTAGTTGGTGATGCCATCCAACCATCTCATCCTCTGTCGCCCCTTTCTCTTTTCCCCCTCAATCTTTTCCAGCATTAGGGTCTTTTCCAATGAGTCGGCTCTTCAAATCAGGTGACCATAGTATTAGAGTTCCAGCTTCAGCATCAGTCCTTTCAATGAATATTCAGGACTGATTTCCTTTAGGATTGACTGGTTTTATCTCCTTGCATTCCAAGGAACTCTCAAGAGTCTTCTCCAACACAATTCAAAATCAATTCTTTGGCACTCAGCCTTCTTTATGCTCCAACTCTGACATTCGTACATAACTACTGGAAAAACCATAGCTTTGACCATACAGATCTTTGTCGGCAAAGTGATGTCTCAGTTTTTTCATTGTCTAGGTTTGTCATATTTTCCTTCCAAGGAACAAGCATTTTAATTTCATAGCTGCAGTCACTGTCTGCAGTGATTTTGGAGTCCAAGAAAATAAAATCTGCCACTGTTTCCACTTTTTCCGCATCTTTTTTTGCCATGAAGTGATGGGACAGGATGCCATGATCTTAGTTTTTTGAATGTTATATATATATATATATATATATATATGCATATATGTGTGCATATTCATTTTTTTTTTTAGGGGAAAATGGACAAAGGAGAGGATCAATGAGGGTAGGAGGGAAATGGGAAGGAAAAAGGGGAGTAATGGTGGGGAGGAGTATATGTAATTTCTTAACTAATGGCTTTCTGTTTTTAATCACAAAGAACATTTTAAAAAATCATATTAAATTCATCTTATATTAGGAGGTTTGATCTGGAAATGAAAAGTTCATGAAACTAAAAGTCCAGTTTGGGTGTCCTCATCTTAGGTACATCTTGGTATTTTGTATTGGTAGGTCTATCTTTACAACAATATATTATTTAGGACAGGATCACATTTGTCACTTCTTCCTCCCTAATACCCAAAGTGGTACCAGACCCATAAAATAGTCAATAAACATTTACAGAATGAACAAATAAGTCTATTTTTTAAATTTTTTTAAAAAACTCTGCTGAGTGAATTGAATTTTTTGAGGCTCATAAGTGAATGTTTTCCTCTTTACTTTCTCTATTACAGCCAGATTGTATAAGTATGAGTGGGGTATTAAAGTCTCCCACTATTATTGTGTTGTTGTATATTTCTTCTGTCATACTAATTAGTGTTTGTCTTAGATATATCAATGCTCCAATGTTGGGTGCATATATAATTGTTATAACTTCTTTTTGGATTGTTCCTTTAAGTCATTATGTGTAACCTTCATTGTCTCCTTTTCAGGACCTTTATTTTAAAGTCAATTTTATCTGATATGAGTATTGGTACTCCTGTTTTCTTTTGGTCCATATTTGCATAGAAAATCTTTTTCCAGCCCTTCATTGAATGTTGAATTTTAAACCAGCTTTTTCACTCTTTCTTTCACTTAATCAAGAGGCTCTTGATTAAGGCTCTTTGCTTTCTGCCATTATGTTATCATCTGCATATCTGAGGTTGTTGATATTTCTCCCACAAATCTTGATTCCAGCTTGGGATTCATCCAGCCTGACATTTCCCATGATGTCCTCTGCATAAAGTTAAATAAGCAGGTAACAGTATACAACCCTGATTTACTTCTTTCCCAATTGTGAACCATTCCATTGCTCCATGTCTTGTTCTAATTGTTGTTTCTTGTCCTGCATATAGGTTTCTCAGGAGACAGGTAAGGTGGTCTGGTCTTCCTATCTCGTTAAGAAATTTCCACAGAAATCTCTAACAATTATACCCCTATTTAACAGATAAGAAACCCAAGGCTTCGAGAGGTTAAGAACCTGCCCAGGTCCCACTGCTCCTCAGTGGGGTGATGCCTTGATGAGAGGACCTTTCTTCACACAGTCCCAGGATTAAGACCCGGTTCTGCCACCTCCCAACATGACCAGTCAATCCACAAATGCTTATATTGCCTGTAATATGCCTGAAGTTCTCACGGTATTTTAACCAATCCCAATGAAATCTGACATTATTCCCATGATAAATTAAATGCATTTCAGTTCCTAATGGACTTTCTATCTTCCTTTCTTAAATAGGATAGTGGTTCCTGGACTTTTGTTCCTGTAGAGGTTGGAAAGGGTTCTACTTAATCAAGTCTGACTTGACAGACACTCACACATAGGCTATACAACATAGAGAAAGAGTGTGGACATTGAAGCCATTGGAGTTTTTTTATTTTAATTATTTATTTATTATTTTTGATTGCACTGGGTCTTCATTGCTCTTGTAGATTTTTTCTGGTTGTGGCACTCAGGCTTAATTGCTCTAGCATGTAGAATCTTCCCAGACCAGGGACTGAACCAACGTGCCCTGCACTGGCAGGCGGATTGTTAACCACTGGACCACCAGGGAAGTCCTGGAACCGTTGGACTTTATTTGAATTTTGGTTTTGTCATTTACTTGCTCAAGGTCACACAGTTTGTAGTTGAATCTTTCCGTGCCTCTGGTGCCTTACATAAATTGGATTAATGATAACACTGACTTCATAGTTATTAAGAATTTTAAATGACTTCAGTTCAGTTCAGTTCAGATCAGTCGCTCAGTCATGTCTGACTCTTTGCGACCCGATGAATTGCAGCACGCCAGGCCTCCCTGTCCATCACAAACTCCCGGAGGTCACTCAGACTCACGTCCATCGAGTCAGTGATGCCATCCTGCCATCTCATCCTCTGTCGTCCCCTTCTCCTCTTCCTAATCCCTCCCAGCATCAGCGTCTTTTCCAATGAGTCAACTCTTCACATGAAGTGGCCAAAGTATTGGAGTTTCAGCTTTAGCATCATTCTCTCCAAAGAAATCCCAGGGCTGATCTCCTTTAGAATGGATTGGTTGGATTTCCTTGCAGTCCAAGGGACTCTCAAGAGTCTTCTCCAACACCACAGTTCAAAAGCATCAATTCTTCGGCACTCAGCCTTCTTCACAGTCCAACTCTCACATCCATACATGGCCACAGGAAAAACCATAGCCTTGACTAAATGAACCTTTGTTGGCAAAGTAATGTCTCTGCTTTTGAATATGCTATCTAGGTTGGTCGTAACTTTCCTTCCAAGGAATAAGCATCTTTTAATTTCATGGCTGCAGTCACGATCTGCAGTGATTTTGGAGCCCAGAAAAATAAAGTCTGACACTGTTTCCACTGTTTCCCCATCTATTTCCCATGAAGGGATGGGACCAGATGCCATGATCTTCGTTTTCTGAATGTTGAGCTTTAAGCCAACTTTTTCACTCTCCTCTTTCACTTTCATCAAGAGGCTTTTTAATTCCTCTTCACTTTCTGCCATAAGGGTGGTGTCATCTGCATATCTGAGGTTATTGATATTTCTCCCAGCAATCTTGATTCCAGCTTATGTTTTTTTCCAGTCCAGTGTTTCTCATGATGTACTCTGAATAGAAGTTAAATAAACAGGGTGACAATATACAGCCTTGACATACTCCTTTTCCTATTTGGAACCATTCTGTTGTTCCATGTCCAGTTCTAACTGTTGTTTCCTTACCCGCATACAGATTTCTCAAGAGGCAGCTCAGGTGGTCTGGTATTCCCATCTCTTTCAGAATTTTCCACAGTTTATTGTGATCTACACAGTCAAAGGCTTTGGCATAGTCAATAAAGCAGAAATACATACTTTTCTGGAACTCTTTTGCTTTTTCAATGATCCAGTGGATGGTGGCAATTTGATTTCTGGTTCCTCTACCTTTTCTAAAACCAGCTTGAACATCAGAAGTTCACGGTTCACGTATTGCTGAAGCCTGGCTTGGAGAATTTTGAGCATTACTTCATTAGCATGTGAGAAGACTGCAATTGTGTGGTAGTTTGAGCATTCTTTGGCATTGCCTTTCTTTGGGATCAGAATGAAAACTGAACTTTTCCAATCTTGTGGCCACTGCTGAGTTTTCCAGATTTGCTGGCATACTGAGTGCAGCACTTTCACAGCATCATCTTTCAGGATTTGGAATAGCTCCACTGGAATTCCATCACCTCCACGAGCTTTGTTCATAGTGATGCTTTCTAAGGCCCACTTGACTTCACATTCCAGGATGTCTGGCTCTAGGTCAGTGATCACACCATCATGATTATCTGGGTCATGAAGATCTTTTTTGTACAGTTCTGTGTATTCTTGCCACCTCTTCTTAATATCTTCTGCTTCTGTTAGGTCCATACCATTTCTGTCCTTTATTGAGCCCATCTTTGCATGAAATGTTCCCTTGGTATCTCTAATTTTCTTGGAGCGATCTCTAGTCTTTCCCATTCTGTTGTTTTCTTCTATTTCTTTGCATTGATTGCTGAGGAAGGCTTTCTTATCTCTTCTTGCTATTCTTTGGAACTCTGCATTCAGATGCTTATATCTTTCCTTTTCTGCTTTGCTTTTTGCTTCTCTTCTTTTCACAGCTATTTGTAAGGCCTCCCCAGACAGCCATTTTGCTTTTTTGCATTTCTTTTCCTTGGGGATGGTCTTGGTCCCTGTCTCCTGTACAATAACACAAACCTCATTCCATAGTTCATCAGGCACTCTATCTATCAGATCTAGGCCCTTAAATCTATTTCTCACTTCCACTGTATAATCATAAGGGATTTGATTTAGGTCATACCTGAATGGTCTAGTGGTTTTCCCTACTTTCTTCAATTTAAGTCTGAATTTGATAATAAGGAGTTCACGATCTGAGCCACAGTCAGCTCTTGGTCTTGTTTTTGTTGACTGTATAGAGCTTCTCCATCTTTGGCTGCAAAGAACATAATCAATCTGATTTTGGTGTTGACCATCTGGTGATGTCCATGTGTAGAGTCTTCTTTTGTGTTGTTGGAAGAGGGTGTTTGCTATGATCAGTGCATTTTCTTGGCAAAACTCTATTAGTCTTTGCCCTGCTTCATTCCGTATTTCAAGGCCAAATTTGCCTGTTACTCCAGGTGTTTCTTGACTTCCTACTTTTGCATTCCAGTCCCCTATGATGAAAAGGACATCTTTTTTGGGTGTTAGTTCTAAAAGGTCTTGTAGGTCTTCATAGAACCATTCAACTTCAGCTTCTTCAGCATTACTGGTTGGGGCATAGACTTGTATTACTGTGATATTGAATGGTTTGCCTTGGAAATGAACAGAGATCATTCTGTCATTTTTGAGATTGCATCCAAGTACTGCATTTCGGACTCTTTTGTTGACCATGATGGCCACTCCATTTCTTCTGAGGGATTCCTCCCTGCAGTAGTAGATATAATGGTCATCTGAGTTAAATTCACCCATTCCAGTCCATTTGAGTTCACTGATTCCTAGAATGTCGACATTCACTCTGCCTTCTCTTGTTTGACCACTTCTAATTTGCCTTGATTCATGGACTTGACATGGCCTGTGGGGCAACCCAAGACGGGCGGGTCATGGTGGAGAGATCTGACAGAATGTGGTCCACTGGAGAAGGGAATGGAAAACCACTTCAGTATTCTTGTCTTGAGAACCCCATTAAATGACTTAATCTACATTAAATAACTAGCACTTTGCCTGGTACATAGTAAATGCTCAATAAGCATGAAGTTTCACTGAATAGCTATTTAGGAAATAGAAGTATGCTAGGCACTGGAAATAAAAGGACTTGAAATCTAGTGAGAAATACTGGGCACATTCCTTCAATAGATCCATTCAAGGGCTAAGCATCAGGCATAACATCTAAACAAAACACTCTTACCACAAATATTTACAAACTATTAGAAGAGGTAAATAGACAACTAATGGCAATTCAGTGTAATAAGTACTGCAAATAGAGTAGAAATGAGTTATTAGAGCACAAGAGAGGGCAAGGGGGTGTGAAATTCAAGCACTGCAGGAAACTTCTTACAGGAAGTAAACTCAAGGTAGGACCTGGTGGATGAGAAGGAATTTGCCACATATTACTGGAACAAGGTGTGAATTGTAAGGAATATAAAGGGCATGGAGCATGTGCATATGATAGAATGAGTAGTCTTATATGGCTTAAGGAATACAGTGCATGTGGTTGGAGGCAAGAAGAAAGTGAGGCTGTAAAGAAGATACATTAGGTTATTAAAGACCTTCAGTTTTTGCTGAGGATTTGGGACTTTATCCTGTAAGTAATATGGAGCCACAAAAAGCTGTCGAGTCTCGGAGGAATGAGACCAGATAATCCAAACCTGATGAGATTTGAAGTCAGGGTCACAGTGATATACCTAGAGAGTAATAAAGGCCTCACTGGAGTGCTGGCCATGGGCATGGAGGAAAAGAGATACTTGAGAATTGTTAGAATGTGATGAGTGATTAGAACAGAATGGAAGGGCAGAACATCCTACAATGCCATCAAAAGAGACATATGTCTAGCTGTGATGGGTACTTAGTTGGACAAGTCTGAGGAGTACAGGTGGCATAATGGAAAGAATTTAGTCTCTACCATTTGTTGGTTTCATGTTTAGTGTAGATAACCTCAAATTTTGTTATATAATAACATAAGCATGTAAAGCACCTAGTATGGTACCTGACACATAGTAAGCACGATTGTTGTATTCTGGGATCAGAAAATAAGAAACAGTCAGAGGTTCATGCCAGACAGCAGGGGTCCTATGTCTTTTGAATGCCTTAGAAACGTTTCATTTAAAAGAAAACTTTATTGGGACTTCCCTAGTGATCCAGTGCTTAAGAACCCACTTTCCAATGCAGGGGATGCATGTTCGATCCCTGGATGGGGAACTAAGACCCCACATGCCACATGGATCCCACATGGAGCAAATAAGTCCAGGAGTTGCACCTACTGAGCCCATGCACTCTAGAGCTCTTGTGCCACAACTAGAGAGCCCCCACACCACAGTGAAGATCTGATGTGCTGAAACTAAGACCCAATGCAGTCAAAAATAAATAAAGATATTTTAAAAAATTGTTATTGAGATACCATCAATTCACTCATTTAAAGCTTACAATTTAGTGGGTTTTGTTATATTCAGAGTTGTATAACCATCACCACAATCTTAGAACTTTTTTTTGGCCATGCCAAGTGCCTTGTGACTGTGTGGATCACAACAAACTGTGGAAAATTCTTAAAGAGATGGGAATACCAGACCACCTTACATGCCTCCTGAGAAACCTGTATGCAGGTCAAGAAGTAACAGTTAGAACCAGACATGGAACAACAGACTGATTACAAACTGGGAAAGGAGTATGTCATGGCTATATTCTGTCACCCTGCTTATTTAACTTCTATGCAGAGTATGTAATGCAAAATGCTGGGTTGGATTAAAGTACAAGCTGGAATCAAGATTGTCGGGAGAAATATCAATAAGCTCAGATATGGGATGACACCACCCTAATGACAGAAAAGGAAGAGGAACTGAAGAACCTCTTGATGAAGCTGAAAGAGGAGAGCGAAAAAGCTGGTTTAAAACCCAACATTCAAAAAACTAAGATCATGGCATTGGGTCCCACCACTTCATGGCAAACAGATGGGGAAACAATGGAAACAGTGAAAGAGTTTTTCTTGGGCTCCAAAATCACTGCAGATGATGACTTCTGCCTTGAAATTAAAAGAAGCTCGTTGGAAGAAAAGCTATGACAAACGTAGACACCGTATCAAAAAGTAGAGACATCACTTTGTCAACAATGGTCTAATCTAAGCTATGATTTTTCCCAGTAGCCATGTATAGAGTTGGACCATAAAGAAGGCTGAATGCCAGAGAATTGATGCTTTTGAACTGTGATGCTGGAGAAGACTCTTGAGAGTCCCTTGGAATGCAAGGACATCAAACCAGTCAATCCTAAAGGAAATCAACCCTGAATATTCATTGGAAGGACTGATGCTGAAGCTGAAGCTCCAATACTTTGGTCACCTGATTTGAAGAGCTGACTCATTGCAAAAGACCCTGATGCTGGAAAAGATTGAGGGTATAAGAGGGTGACAGAGGATGAGATGGTTGGATGGCATCACTGGCTCAACCGACAGGAGTTTGAGCAAACTCTGCGAGACAGTGAAGAAGAGAAGCCTGGTATGCTGCAGTCCATGGAGCTGCACAGTCAGACATGACTGAGTGACTGAACTAAACTGAAGTGGCTTGTGGGATCTAAGCTGCCTGAACAGGGATTGAACCCAGGGCCATGGCAGTGAAAACACTGAATCCTAACCACTAGACCACCAGGGAACTCCCAAATTTTAGAACGTTTCAATTACCCCTAAGACAAACTCCCGGAGAAGGCAATGGCACCCCACTCCAGTACTCTTGCCTAGAAAATCCCATGGATGGAGGAGCCAGGTAGGCTGCAGTCCATAGGGTCGCTAAGAGTCGGGCACGACTGAGCGACTTCACTTTGACTTTTCACTTTCATGCATTGGAGAAGGAAATGGCAACCCACTCCAGTGTTCTTGCCTGGAGAATCTCAGGGACAAGGGAGCCTGATGGGCTGCCGTCTTAGGGGTCGCACAGAGTCGGACACGACTGAAGCGACTTAGCAGCAGCAGCAGCAAGACAAACTCCATACCCATTAGCAGTCACTGCCCATTTGTACTGAAGCCCCTCCACAGGTATAGGTTGCCACTAATCTACTTTCTGTTTCTGCAGATTTGCTCTTAAATTCTGTAGAAGATCTGGTAAAACCAGTGTCTATTCTGGGAATAAGCAAAATTTTGGATGCAATTTCTAGAGAAGCAGAGGCCTCCGTTTAAATTTAAAAGGAATTATGCTTAATAAACTCAGACCCAATCTCTACCAAGTTGGCACTAGAGGAAGAAACTCCCTGTGGTGATGGTTGATGGTAAGGTCTTGTAGCTCTCAAGCTACACGGTCTTGTAAGGTAAGGTCTTGTAGCTCTTGTGTCTCTGCCTAACCTGAGATCTCTGCACATATACAATTTGCTCCAAAAATTTTACACATAATCTCCATATGTGAATGTCAGCCATGAGGCTCCATCTCCTTCATCCTTACCATTTGTTTCTTCTGGGAGCAGCAGAAACCTAAAAGATTCCAGTCAGCAATCAAGAGTGGTGTCTCTGAAGATCCGTTTAAGGTATTGTGATTGTTGTTTTCCAGTCCCTAAGTCCTCTTTGTGACCCCATGAACTGCAGCACACAAGGCTTCCCTGTCCTTCACTATCTCCCAGTTTGCTCAAACTCATGTCCATTGAATTGGATAAAGGCTCCTATTCGTTGTTCATTATATCTGAGCATTGTGCTTATAATTATGTATTCTAATTTTTCCGTTTTATGGATACCACCTGCACATGTATTATTTGTTTTTGGTAGCTCCTGGTAAATGTATCACCACGAAGAAACCTTCTGCCAATCATCTTTGTGTAACATTGTTACCTCTGACCTACTTCACAGAAGCCAAGGAGCACCGAGGGGGAACTTTTAGTGAAAAAGACCAGTGTTTGCGCTCCTGCTGGATCAGTAAGAATGGCTTTGTTCTCTCAGTGCCTAAAGTATTAGGTTAAAATTTCAAGATGTTTTATATGGCTTATTTTAGAATAACAAATAAGACTTTGATTACAATATATTTTAATTTTTAAGCTTTATTACCATGTTCAGGGGATTCTTGGCAGAGAAAACTGGAAGCACTTGAAAGTACACACAGGCAAAATTACCTTTGTATTCACTGTAAGATCTGTCTTCCAATTCACCACGCCAATCTCATGCTCATTTACCACAGACACTCAGAGACTCTTTTTAAATGTATTTATTTTTAATTGAAGGATAATTGTTTTATAGTATTGAGTTGATTTCTGCCATACATCAAAATGAATCAGCCATAGGTATAAGAAATTGTTTTTGCTTTTGTGTTTTGTCTTGGAATCCACAAGCTCCTTCCTACTTCATATTTTCTTACTTCAGTTTCTTCGGCTTCTTCTTTAAATCTCTGTAAAGCTGGTTTATTCTCATTGTTCAGGACTTAGCTCAGAAGGCTTTCTGAACACATATACAAAAAAGTTGTCCCTCCCTTACATTGTGCTCTCAAAGTACATATTGCTCTCTGAAAATGTCAGTGATGTATTTATTGGCATCCGGTCCCATCATTTCATGGGAAATAGATGGGGAAACAGTGGAAACAGTGTCAGACTTTATTTTTAGGGCTCCAAAATCACTGCAGATGGTGACTTCAGCCATGAAATTAAATGACGCTTACTCCTTGGAAGGAAAGTTATGAGCAACCTAGATAGCATATTCAAAAGCAGAGACATTACTTTGCCAACAAAGGTCCGTCTAGTCAAGGCTATGGTCTTTCCTGTGGTCATGTATGGATGTGAGAGCTGGACTGTGAAGAAGGCTGAGCGCCGAAGAATTGATGCTTTTGAACTGTGGTGTTGGAGAAGACTCTTGAGAGTCCCTTGGACTGCAAGGAGATCCAACCAGTCCATTCTAAAGGAGATAAGCCCTGAGATTTCTTTGGAAGGAATGATGCTAAAGCTGAAACTCCAGTACTTTGGCCACCTCATGCTAAGAGTTGACTCATTGGAAAAGACTGATGCTGGGAGGGATTGGGGGCAAGAGGAGAAGGGGACGACAGAGGATGAGATGGCAGTATGGCATCACTGACTCGATGGATATGAATTTGAGTAAACTCTGGGAGTTTGTGATGGACAGGGAGGCCTGGCGTGCTGCGATTCATGGGGTTGCAAAGAGTTGGACACGACCGAGTGACTGATCAGATTTGATGTATTTATTTACTTGTTTATTCATTGCTTCTTTCTATCAGTGTGTAAACTCCATGAAGACCAAAGCCTTGCCTGTTTTGTTCATCACAGAATCCTCAGGGTTCAGAACAGTGCTTGACACACAGGCAGATGTTCAGTAAGTAGTTGTTGATTTAAATGTTTATTTTCAGAATGAATAAATACTAATAAGGGGAAATATATTTTCGGTTTCCAAAGAGGTTTACATACATGCACTTGGAACTTCACTGAATGTTTTTAAACCTAAAAACTTGCTACTTACTGTAATGTCAAAATAAAATGTTTTTAAAAGAGTAAAGTGAAAAATAACTATCTTTATTTTTCTTCTGAAGTTTTTCTTTTGGTTTGACATATTCAAAATTAAATTAAAATGAAGGGGAATACATCAATTTTAAGTGGATTATACTTCTAAATGTAAAATCCAATACTACTTTAAAAATCTATAAAACTTATAAAACACAGGAGTAAATCTTTGGGATTCTGGGTTAGGCAAAGGCTTCTTAGATGTGACAACAAATGCAGAAGTGACAAAAGAAAAACAGATAAACTGGACTTGATCACAAAAGACCACATTAGATTAAAAAGCTTTTATGCTAATAAGGACACCACCAAGAAAGTGGAGAGTCAGCCCACAGAATTGCGACAAAATATGCAAATTATATAACTGATAAGGGCCTTCATCTAGAATATAGAATTCTTACAACTCTATAATTAAAAATAAATATAACTAGCCAGAAAATCAGAGAAGGCAATGGCACCCCACTCCAGTACTCTTGCCTAGAAAATCCCATGGACGGAGGAGCCTGGTGGGCTGCAGTCTATGGGGTCGCAAAGAGTTGAACACGACTGAGCGACTTCACTTTCACTTTTCACTTTCATGCATTGGAGAAGGAAATGGCAACCCACTCCAGTGTTCTTGCCTGGAGAATCCCAGGGACAGAATGGCCTGGTGGGCTGCCATTTATGGGGTCACACAGAGTCGGACATGACTGAAGTGACTTAGCAGCCAGAAAATAGCAAGGATCTAAACAGACATTCTCCAAAGTAGATATACAAATGGCCAACAAGCATGTTAAGGATGCTCAATAAGCATGTTAAGGATGCTCTCTAATAACATTAGCTATTAGAGAAATACAAATCAAAACTACAGTGAGATACCACTTCATATCCATTAAGATGGCTTATAATCAAAAGACAAATACCAGATGTGGAGAATCTGGAACTCTCATAATTGTTACTGGGATTGGAAAATGGTACACCTACTTTGGAAAACAGTATGGCTTCTCAAAATGCTAAACATAGAGTTACCACATGACGGAACAATTCCATTCCTAGATATATATCCCAGAGAAATGAAAGCATATGTCCACACAAATCCTGAAATATTCACAGAATTATTCATAAGACCTAAAAAGCAGAAATAACGCAAATGTCTACCAACTGGTTAATGTATAAGTAAAATACAATGGAATATTATTCATTTATAAAAAGGAATGAAGTACTGATACATGTGACAACATGGACTTAGAAAACATTGTGCTAAGAGAAATAACCATTCTGAAGGAGATCAATCCTGGAATTTCTTTGGAAGGAATGATGCTAAAGCTGAAACTCAGTATTTTGGCCACCTCATGCGAAGAGTTGACTCATTGGAGAAGACTCTGATGCTGGGAGGGATTGAGGGCAGAAGGAGAAGGGGACGACAGAGGATGAGATGGCTGGATGGCATCACTGACTTGATGGGTGTGAGTCTGAGTGACCTCCGGGAGCTGGTGATGGACAGGGAGGCCTGGCGTGCTGCGGTTCATGGGGTCGCAAAGAGTCGGACACGACTGAGCGACTGATCTGATCTGATCTGATCTGAAGAGAAATAAGCCAATCATAAAAGATCACATGATTCCATGCATATGAAATGTCCAGAATAGGCAAATTTATATATAGTCAAAGCTATGGTATTTCCACCAGTCATTTATGGATGTGAGTTGGACCACAAGAGAAGCTAAGCTCTGAAGAACTGATGCTTTTGAACTCTGGTGTTGGAGAAGACTTCTTGAGAGTCCCTTGGAATGCAAGGAGACTAAACCAGTCAATCCTAAAGGAAATCAGTCCTGAATATTCTTTGAAAGGACTGATACTGAAGCTGCAGCTCTAATACTTTGGCCACCTGATACAAAGAACTGACTCACTGGAAAAGACCCTGATGCTGGGAAAGATTGAAGGCAGGAGGAGAAGGGGACGACAGAGGGTGAGATGGTTGGATGGCATCACTGACTCGATAGACCTAAGTTTGAGCAACCTCCGGGAGTTGGTGATGGACAGGGAAGCCTGACATGGTGCAGTCTAAGGGTTGCCAAAGAGCTGGACACAACTGAGTGACTGAACAGATGAGACAGAAAGTAGATTAGTGGTTGCCCAGGGCTGGGGGTTGAGAGAACAAGGAGTGACAGTTAATGAGTTTCTTAAAAAATGTTCTAAAATTCAGTTCAGTTCAGTTGCTCAGTTGTGTCCGACTCTTTCTGACCCCATGAATCTCAGCACGATTGGATAATGGTAATAGCTGCACCACTCATTGAAAATACTAAAAAGAAAACCTTCAAATAGCACTCTTTAGATAGGTGAATTATATGGTATGCAACTAATTCTCAGTAAAGGTGTGTGTTTTTTTAAGAGTACAATGTAGCGCAACAAAAGAAGGGAAGTTAAAAATCAAGGGTATCAATCTTCAAATAAAGTTTGAGGTAGCAAAATATAGAGTGTAATATTTCTATTTTTAGCTTTGATAGCCTAAGTTTAGCAATAGCCAAGACTTGCCATATTTATCACTCGATCCTCAGACAGAGGATTTGACATTTTCTTCATAAGAACCACCTTTATTACTTTTGTTTAAAAATGCATTATAGGGGGAGAAGCTAAGATGGCGGACGAGTAGGACAGGGAGAATACTTTCTCCTCCACAAATCCATTAAAAGAACATTTGAATGCTGAATAAATTCTACAAAACAACTTCTGAATGCCGGCAGAGGACATCAGGCACTTAGAAAGACAATTCATTGTCTTCAAAAGGAGAAAACGAGCCCTGCGGTAACTCCTTTTGCGGAGAAGTGGCGCGGACACCAGCATTTGCTATTAGCAAGCGGGGCCTGGGCTAGGAGGAGCAGCGTGGCCTGCATCGCTTTGAGAAAGGATTTGGCTATCTTGAGCGCTATCTGAGCGAAACAACCAGACTGTCGGTTATCTACTACATCAAAAGCCAGCCCTAACTTAAGACACCACCAGGACTATGTACGGAACAAAGGAATGCACAGAGATGGCTGGCTGCAGGCCGTCCCACTCCGGTGACAGGCAGCCAGGGCCAGAGGCGGGCAATCACAGCCCTAGAGAGACACTGTCTGCAGAACTGTAAGTAGGTTTCGGTGCTGACTCACGCTTCTTGGGGCTCTGGATGGTCAACATCTGCCTGAGAAAGTACGCCGGTTGTATACCCAGAAAACTGAGTGGCAGGGAGGCGATAAGTTGCAGCAGCTGCGCTCGCTAAATACTTCATCACCTGCGCTACTCGGATCTGGGAAGGGCATAAAATGCAGACTCAACCGAGTCTGTGCTTCTGAGGATTATCTGAGTGCCTGAACCTGGCCGGCTTAAATTTGGGTGTTCGTCTCTGCCCCCTCTGTAACAGGGCAGAGATCAAATATTGAAAAGACCAGTAAACCGCCTCAATAAAGAGAATTCAATAAACTACCAGAATATAGTAAGGACACTCTAAACTTGGCAATTTTAACAAAATGAAGAGACAAAAGAATACCCAGCAGCCAAAGGAACAGGATAGATGCCCACCAAACCAAACCAAAGAAGAAGAGATAGGGAATCTACCTGATAAAGAATTCTGAATAATGATAGCGAAATTAATCCAAAATCTCGAAATCAAAATGAATCACAGTTAAAGAGTCTAGAGACAAGGATTGAGAAGATGCAAGAAAGGTTTAACAAGGACCTAGAAGAAATAAAAAAGAGTCAACACATAATGAATAATGCAATAAATGAGAGCCAAAACACGCTGGAGGCAACAAATAGTAGAATAACAGAGGCAGAAGATAGGATTAGTGAATTAGAAGATAGAATCCTACAAATAAATGAATCAGAGGAGAAAAAAGAAAAACGAATCAAAAGAAATGAGGACAATCTCAGAGACCTCCAGGATAACATTAAATGCTACAACATTCGAATCATAGGAGTTCCAGAAGAAGAAGATAAAAAGACCATGAGGAAATACTTGATGAGATAATAGTTGAAAACTTCCCTAAAATGGAGAAGGAAATTACCACTCAAATTCAAGAAATCCAGAGAGTCCCTAACAGGATAAACCCAAGGTGAAACACCCCAAGACACATATTAATCAAATTAACAAAGATTAAATATAAAGAACAAATATTAAAAGCAGCAAGGGAAAAACAGCAAATAACTCACAAGGGAATTCCCATAAGGATAACAGCTGATCTTTCAATAGAAACTCTCCAAGCCAGGAGGGAATCAGATCAGATCAGTCGCTCAGTCATGTCCGACTCTTTGCGACCCCATGAACCGCAGCACGCCAGGCCTCCCTGTCCATCACCAGCTCCCGGAGGTCACTCAGACTCGCATCCATCGAGTCAGTGATGCCATCCAGCCATCTCATCCTCTGTCGTCCCCTTCTCCTCCTGCCCTCAATCCCTCCCAGCATCAGAGTCTTCTCCAATGAGTCAACTCTTCGCATGAGGTGGCCAAAATACTGGAGTTTCAGCTTTAGCATCATTCCTTCCAAAGAAATCCCAGGATTGATCTCCTTCAGAATGGACTGGTTGGATCTTCTTGCAGTCCAAGGGACTCTCAAGAGTCTTCTCCAACACCACAGTTCAAAAGCATCAATTCTTCGGCGCTCAGCCTTCTTCACAGTCCAGCTCTCACATCCATACATGACCACAGGAAAGACCATAGCCTTGACTAGGCGAACCTTTCTTGGTAAATTAATGTCTCTGCTTCTGAATATGCTATCTAGGTTGGTCATAACTTTCCTTCCAAGGAGTAAGCGTCTTTTAATTTCACGGCTGCAGTCACCATCTGCAGTGATTTTGGAGCCCAGAAAAACAAAGTCTGACACTGTTTCCACTGTTTCCCCATCTATTTCCCATGCAGTGATGGGACCAGATGCCATGATCTTTGTTTTCTGAATGTTGAGCTTTAAGCCAACCTTTTCACTCTCCACTTTCACTTTCATCAAGAGGCTTTTTAGCCCCTCTTCACTTTCTGCCATAAGAGTGGTGTCATCTGCATATCTGAGGTTATTGATATTTCTCCCGGCAAGACATAATTAAAGTGATGAAAGAAAATAACTTACAGCCTAGATTATTGTATCCAGCAAGGATCTCATTCAAATATGAAGGAGAAATCAAAAGCTTCACAGATAAGCAAAAGTTGAGAGAATTTAGCACCACTAAACCATTTCTCCAACAAAAACTAAAGGACATTCTCTAGATAGGAATCACTAAAAGGGTGTATAAATTCGAACCCAAAACAATAAAGTAAATCCTATTTATCAATAATTAACAGGAGTAGCAATACTCATATCAGATAAAATTGACTTGAAAGATCCTGAAAAGGAGACAATCAAGGTTATACATAACGACTTAAAGGAACAATCCAAAAAGAAGTTATAACAATTATAAATATATATGCACCCAACATTGGAGCATCGATATATCTAAGACAAACATTAATTAATATGATAGAAGAAATATGCCACAATACAATAATAGTGGGAGACTTTAATACCCCACTCATACAATCTGGCTGTAATAGACTAAGTAAAGAGGGAAACAGGTTCACTTATGAGCCTCAAAAAATCCAGTTCACTCAGGAGAGTTAAAAAAAAAAAAAAGACTTATTTGTTCACTCTGTAAAGGTTTATTGATTATTTTATGGGTCTGGTACCACTTTGGGTAGTAGGGAGGAAGAAGTGACAAATGTGTTCCTGTACTAAATAATATATTGTTGTAAAGATAGACCTACCAATACAAAACACCAAGATGTGCCTAAGATGAGGACACCCAAACTGGATTTTAGTTTCCTGAACTTTTCATTTCCAGATCAAACCTCCTAATATAGGATGAATTCAACATGATTTTTTTTAAGTGTTCTTTGTGATTAAAAACAGAAAGCCATTAGTTAAGAAATTACATATACTCCTCCCCACCATCACTCCCCTTCTTTCTTCCCATTTCCCTCCCACCCTCATTGATCCTTTTCTTTGTCCATTTTCCCCTGCAAAAAATAAAAAAAAAAAAAAAAATATGCATTATATACTCAGTTCTGTTCAGTTCAGTTGCTCAGTCGTGTCTGACTCCTCAGATCAGATCAGATCAGTCGCTCAGTCGTGTCCGACTCTTCGCGACCCTATGAACCGCAGCACGCCAGGCCTCCCTGTCCATCACCAGCTCCCGGAGGTCACTCAGACTCACACACAAGTCAGTGATGCCATCCAGCCATCTCATCCTCTGTCGTCCCCTTCTCCTCCTGCCCTCAATCCCTCCCAGCATCAGAGTCTTCTCCAATGAGTCAACTCTTCGCATGAGGTGGCCAAAATACTGGAGTTTCAGCTTTAGCATCATTCCTTCCAAAGAAATTCCAGGATTGATCTCCTTCAGAATGGACTGGTTGGATCTTCTTGCAGTCCAAGGGACTCTCAAGAGTCTTCTCCAACACCACAGTTCAAAAGCATCAATTCTTCGGCGCTCAGCCTTCTTCACAGTCCAGCTCTCACATCCATACATGACCACAGGAAAGACCATAGCCTTGACTAGGCGAACATGTGTTGGTAAAGTAATGTTTCTGCTTTTGAATATGCTATCTAGGCTGGTCATAACTTTCCTTCCAAGGAGTAAGCGTCTTTTAATTTCATGGCTGCAGTCACCATCTGCAGTGATTTTGGAGCCCAGAAAAACAAAGTCTGACACTGTTTCCACTGTTTCCCCATCTATTTCCCATGTAGTGATGGGACCAGATGCCATGATCTTTGTTTTCTGAATGTTGAGCTTTAAGCCAACCTTTTCACTCTCCACTTTCACTTTCATCAAGAGGCTTTTTAGCCCCTCTTCACTTTCTGCCATAAGAGTGGTGTCATCTGCATATCTGAGGTTATTGATATTTCTCCCAGCAATCTTGATTCCAACTTCTGTTTCTTCCAGTCCAGCATTTCTCATGATGTACTCTGCATATAAGTTAAATAAACATGGTGACAATATGCAGCCTTGACGTACTCCTTTTCCTATTTGGAACCAGTCTGTTGTTCCATGACCAGTTCTAACTGTTGCTTCCTGACCTACATACAGATTTCTCAAGAGGCAGATCCGGTGGTCTGGTATTCCCATCTCTTTCAGAATTTTCCATAGTTTATTGTGATCTACACAGTCAAAGGATTTGGCATAGTCAATAAAGCAGAAATAGATGTTTTTCTGGAACTCTCTTGCTTTTTCCATGATCCAGTGGATGTTGGCAATTTGATCTCTGGTTCCTCTGCCTTTTCTAAAACCAGCTTGAACATCAGGAAGTTCACGGTTCACATATTGCTGAAGCCTGGCTTGGAGAATTTTGAGCATTACTTTACTAGCGTGTGAGATGAGTGCAATTGTTCGGTAGTTTGAGCATTCTTTGGCATTGCCTTTCTTTGGGATTGGGATGAAAACTGACCTTTTCTAATCTTGTGGCCACTGCTGAGTTTTCCAAATTTGCTGGCATATTGAGTGCAGCACTTTCACAGCATCATCTTTCAGGGTTTGAAATAGTTCAACTGGAATTCCATCACCTATACTAAAAATTAGATTCTCTTAACATTTATATGATACCTGTATCCAGTGTCCCCAAAGCACTAGAATAATAGTTTTCTTTTGCTATAGGTGGTAGCCATGTAAGGATGAAAGACTGATTCCTCTATCATGTTATTCACAACAGGTTGGTGCTCAGGCTGTGAGATCAGACTGTTTGGACTCTTCTAGGCAATGTGAATTTGGGAGAGGCACTTAACCATAATTTCCTCAAGTATAAAAGGGGAGTAGTAATATTTCTCCATAGTGTTGTTCTGATAATTTAAGGAAATGAGTCATGTAAGGTATTCAGCACAGTGTAAAGTGCATAGCAAATGCTCAAACTATAGTCCTTGTTAGTAATTATTATTAGAATATAGCAACAGTAACAGTGGGTTGAGATAATTTAGAAATGGGTAAAAACAAGTTGTAATATGGTTGATAACATCCTAAAAACAAGTCAGGGCTGGAAAGAGGTATACTATTCCCTTTATCAGTGTCATTAACATTAAGCAACTATACTGTATAGTCAATCAAGACACTTGGCTAGTTTCCAGCATTTGTTGCTAGAGAACTCTAGATAGCTTGCTATAGATAAGGTTTTGAAGTTGCACAAGTATTTTTCATAGAACAATATGTGATTCAAGCATTGTTACAGAGAGCTGATATTTTAGGATACATTTCTAATCAGTGATATCTTATAACTTGACAGTTTACAACTCCCGGCTTTCATTTGAATAACAAGTCTGCCAAGAAATCTCCTTTTCCTTCTCTCTTGAGGTTTTTTTGGCCAATATTTTTTCTATTAGAGTAGTAGGAACTTTTAAATATTCATAAAGAAACTAACTTCTCAGAAGGAAACATTGCAAAAATAATTACATATAAAATAAAATCGATTGTGAGACATAAAAGAATTGGAATTTTGATCTTTACTTGTATGATTTCAAGATGGGCTTTAAAACTTCCCTGGAGTAACCAAAATTCCAGGAGAGACAAAAGGGAGAGAAGGAAGTTGAAAAGTGCTAAGAAAATTCATAGCCATACAATTTTGCTACATACAGCTTATTTTTAAGTATTCTTCTTGTAAGAATGCTTGCTGGTCAGAAAGATCTGTTTGAATGAACAAGAAACCTGTACTTAGGATAAAAATGACTAAGGACAGGCCTGCCCCACTCCCCAGACTGTGGTGGTAGTGGTGATGGTGTTTAGTTGCTAAGTCCTGTCCTGACTCTTCTGTGAACCCATAGTAGCAAGCAAGTCTCCTCTATCCATGGGATTTCTCAGGCAAGAATACTGGAGTGGGATGCCATTCCCTTCTCCAGGGGATCTTCCTGACCCAAGGATCCAACCTGCATCTCCTGCACTGGCAGGTGGACTCGTTACCACTGAGCCACTAGGGAAGCCCTTCTAGAATGCAGTGAGTGGGTAAGTTGCTTAGTATCTTTGTGCTTCGTTTTTCTCATCTTAAAAAAGCAATAATACCTTTCCCACAGAGTTGATGTAAGGATTAAATGAAATTACATAAAGTGCACCAAGTACATAATAAAACATCAAGTTTTAGTTCTTGATATTGCTGTGGCAGAGGCCAGAAAGTGGTAAGAAGAGATGTAGCAAATGTCTCAAAGATGCAGATATTAACAGACCCTGCGAAAGAGAAAGAGTTTGTTAAAGCATGGTGATCTTCCGAGCTATTTTCAAAGGGGAATGAAGAGTATGATCAAAAACTCCTTGTCCTTTGTCTTTGTAAAAATCATAAGAGCCAGAGCTTATGGAAGGAGGTAGGGTCTCTGTGTGAGATGGGGAAGTGTGTGTGGCAGGGGCTGAGGCCATAGAGAAATACCTGATTTTGAGGAATAGGGGCTGTATTTCGAAAATCACTAGGCTTGCTGCCACATGCCTGTAATATGACTTTTATTTTCCCTGTTAAGGAAGTGAAGTGAAAGTCAGTTGTGTCCGACTCTGCAACCCCATGGACTGTAGCCTATCAGGCTCCTCTGTCCATGGGATTTTCCAGGCAATAGTACTGGAGTGGATTGCCATTTCCTTCTCCAAGAGATCTTTCCAACACAGGGATTGAACCTGGGTCTCCCGCATCGTAGACAGACGCTTTACTGTCTGAGCCACCAGGGAAGTATTTAGTAAATGGAATTCTCAGGCCGGAATACTAGACTGGGTAGCCTATCCCTTCTCCAACAGATCTTCCTGACCCAGGAATCAAACCAGGGTCTCCTGCATTGCAGGAGGAGTCTTTACCAACTGAGCTATGAGGGAAGCCCTCCCTGTTAAGGATTTGATTTCAATTATGCTCAGAAATCCATAAGGTTACATTCAGCCATGTTACATACACTGCCTGACATACAACAACAGTTCAGTTCAGTCGCTCAGTCGTGTCTGACTCTTCGTGACCCCATAAATCACAGCATGCCAGGCCTCCCTGTCCATCACCAACTCCCGGAGTTTACTCAAATTCATGTCCATCGAGTCAGTGATGTCATCCAGCCATCTCATCCTCTGTCGTCCCCTTCTCCTCCTGTCCCCAATCTCTCCCAGCATCAGTCTTTTCCAATGAGTCAACTCTTAGCATGAGGTGGTCAAAGTACTGGAGTTTCAGCTTTAACATCAGTCCTTCCAAAGAACACCCAGGCCTGATCTCCTTTAGAATGGACTGGTCGGATCTCCCTGCAGTCCAAGGGACTCTCAAGAGTCTTCTCCAACACCACAGTTCAAAAGCATCAATTCTTTGGTGCTCAGCCTTCTTCACAGTCCAACTCTCACATCCATATATGACCACAGGAAAAACCATAGCCCTGACTAGACGGACCTTTGTTGGCAAAGTAATGTCTCTGCTTTTGAATATGCTATCTAGGTTGGTCATAACTTTCCTTCCACGGAGTAAGCCTCTTTTAATTTCATGGCTGCAATCACCATCTGCAGTGATTTGGGAGCCCTAAAAAATAAAGTCTGACACTGCTTCCACTGTTTTGCCATCTAATTCCCATGAAGTGATGGGACCAGATGCCATGATCTTCGTTTTCTGAATGTTGAGCTTTAAGCCAACTTTTTCACTCTCCTCTTTCACTTTCATCAAGAGGCTTTTTAGTTCCTCTTCACTTTCTGCCATAAGGGTGGCGTCATCTGCATATCTGAGGTTATTGATATTTCTCTCGGCAATCTCAATTCCAGCTTGTGTTTCTTCCAGTCCAGCGTTTCTCATGATGTACTCTGAATAGAAGTTAAATAAGCAGGCTGACAATATACAGCCTTGACGAACTCCTTTTCCTATTTGGAACCAGTCTGTTGTTCCATGTCCAGTTCTGACTGTTGCTTCCTGACCTGCATACAGATTTCTCAAGAGGCAGGTCAGGTGGTCTGGTATTCCCATCTCTTTCAGAATTTTCCACAGTTTATTGTGATCCACACAGTCAAAGGTTTTGGCATAGTCAATAAAGCAGAAATACATGTTTTTCTGGAACTCTCTTGCTTTTTCCATGATCCAGTGGATGGTGGCAATTTGATCTCTGGTTCCTCTGCCTTTTCTAAAACCAGCTTGAACATCAGAAAGTCACGGTTTATGTATTGCTGAAGGCTGGCTTGGAGAATTTTGAGCATTACTTTACTAGCATGTGAGATGAGTGCAACTGTGCAGTAGTTTGAGCATTCTTTGGCATTGCCTTTCTTTGGGATTGGAATGAAAACTGACCTTTTCCAGTCCTGTGGCCACTGCGGAGTTTTCCAAATTTGCTGGCATATTGAATGCAGCACTTTCACAGCATCATCTTTCCATCACCTCTACTAGCTTTGTTCATAGTGATGCTTTCTAAGGCCAACTTGACTTCACATTCCAGGATGTCTTGCTCTAGGAGAGCGATCACACCATCGTGATTATCTGGGTTGTGAAGACCTTTTTTGTACAGTTCTTCTGTGTATTCTTGCCACCTCTTCTTAATATCTTCTGCTTTTGTTAGGTCTATACCATTTCTGTCCTTTATCCAGCCCATCTTTGCATGTAATGTTCCCTTGGTATCTCTAATTTTTTTGAAGAGATCTCTAGTCTTTCCCATTCTGTTGTTTTCCTCTATTTCTTTGCATTGATTGCTGAAGAAGGCTTTCTTATCTCTCCTTGCTATTCTTTGGAACTCTGCATTCAGATGCTTGTATCTTTCCTTTTCTCCTTTGCTTCTCGCTTTTCGTCTTCAACAACATTTAAGTCTTGGATGAGATGGCTGGATGGCATCACTGACTCAATGGACGTGTGTTCCGGGACTTGGTGATGGACAAGGAGGCCTGGCGTGCTGCGATTCATGGGGTTGCAAAGAGTCAGACACGACTGAGTGACTGAACTGAACTGAACTATTGGAAATTAATTTATATTGATTTATGTCTATCAGAAGGCAGAGTCTGGATCAAAGAATTGATGTCAAGTGTCTCACAGTGGAGTTAACTCCTGGCACTTACACTTTTACAGATGTGAACTTGATTAAGTTATTTCAAATAGGAAATGATTTCACCTGTTAAAAGGGAAAATTAGTACTCTTGCCTGGAAAATCCCATGGAAGGAGGAGCCTGGAGGGCTGCAGTTCATGGGGTCGCTAAGAGTCGGACAGGACTGAGCGACTTCACTTTCAATTTTCACTTTCATACACTGGAGAAGGAAATGGCAACCCACTCCAGTGTTCTGGCCTGGAGAATCCCAGGGACGGGGGAGCCTAGTGGGCTGCTATCTATGGGGTTGCACAGAGTCAGACACGACTAAAGTGACTTAGCAGCAGTAGCAGCAACAAGTTGTTTTCCTCATTAAGGTTATTCATAGTACCTAGAACATAGAGATGCATTTTCTATAGTCTAGTTAATAGAAAAAGGTTTAAAAATTATGATAATACATTTACCCTCACCGTGTTACCAAATATGCTTGAATATGCATGACACCCTTTTAGTGGACTTTAATATTCTCAGCTAATCCCAATGCGAATTAAAGACAATTCTCTGACATATTTCTCTCCCCTCACTGCACCTCTTAGCACATCACACATCAAGATGCTCTTCAGGTAACATTTTAATGTTATTTCTTGAGTACCTTTTACTAACACCCAATCCTTGACTTGCCGGGCACTAATGTCAGTCTAGACTCTAGAGAGTGTTTCTACAAACAATGCCTTTTGGAGGTTTCCCAGTGTCTGGCTACTGCTACACTGCCAGGAGTTAACGATTAAAGCACCGGTCGCAAGACAGCACTTCTCATCCAAGAAAAGCGCGCAACACTCACTTTGCTAGTTCAACTTGTCTTTTGGATCAGTTCTGCTGCTAGAGTTCAAGTCCCCCCGACAGGAAGCGTATTCCGCCTCACATTAAACAGAAAAGCTTCAATTCATTATTAGGGCTGCAGGAGTGCAACTCCAGCAACTAGGGATTTGGAAGAGAGCGGGTTCCGCTTTCGCGAGGCCCGTGCGGCACCTCAGCAATCTGCCAGCCCTGGAAGTTTGTGAGTCTCCACTTGTAAGACTGATAGTCACCTTGTGGGGAAAGTTAGTCCTGGACCGGAGGCGGGGAGTAAAACCGAAGACTGAGAACTTTCGCGAGAAAAACACGCCGTCACGTTTTCCTGTTTGCAGCGCAGCAGGAGATGCCAAGAGTTTAAGGGTGGCGATAGCAGGTGGCAGGACTCCGCCCACCACCGCGCTTCTCCCTCAGCCTGCACACCCCTGTCCCTCGGTGAGGTCCCGCCTTTGGGGCGCGCGCGAAGAGTTGTTAAGCCGTGTGTTCTGGGAGTTGTAGTCCTGGTGCCAGGAGTCGCCTCAGGAAAAGCGACTCTGGCCTACAGACCCCGTGGTACCGTGCGGCGCTGGCCGCTCCCGGATGTGTGCCTAGCGCCGGAAGAGAAGACAGCCCCCCTTTCTCGGCCCGGCCATCTTGTGGGAAGAGCTGAAGCAGGCGCTCTTGGCTCGGCGCGGCCCGCTGCAATCCGTGGAGGAACGCGCCGCCGAGCCACCATCATGCCTGGGCACTTACAGGAAGGCTTCGGCTGCGTGGTCACCAACCGATTCGACCAGTTATTTGACGACGAATCGGACCCCTTCGAGGTGTTGAAGGCAGCAGAGAACAAGAAAAAAGAAGCCGGCGGGGGCGGCGTTGGGGGCCCTGGGGCGAAGAGCGCAGCTCAGGCCGCAGCTCAGACCAACTCCAATGCGGCGGGCAAACAGCTGCGTAAAGAGTCCCAGAAAGATCGCAAGAATCCGCTGCCCCCCAGCGTCGGCGTGGTTGACAAGAAGGAGGAGACGCAGCCGCCTGTGGCGCTGAAGAAAGAAGGTAAAGCAGTGGTAGAAGGTGGGAGACACCCGGGATGGAGGGAAGGAGCGAGGAGACTTGGGGCTAACACTTGCTTCTGGGGCTCCGAGGGTTCGCGGGAGACTTGGCCACCGATATCCCCGCGTTTCCCTCAACGTGACAAAAGCCAGGTCCTGCGAAGGTGTTGGGAGCGTGTTAAGCCCAAGTTCAAACCGCCACCTGCAAGGATACTGGAACCACCCCTTCCCGCCTCAAGTCTAAGCCGAGAAGCGTGGTCAGGATCCTGGGAGGCTGTTGCCTTCCCGCCGGATTCCTTGGCGGGCGAGTGCATGGACCGAGGCTCGGTGAAGCGAGCCACTCCTCGGAGCACTTGTAGTGAAGCCGGATAGCAGGGGCTCCGCGGCTTCTTCCTGCTCAGAGCTCCCCCCTCAGTCTGCTGCTCTGAGGACAGGTTGTGTCCTTTACGCTCCTCTCTTGCCATCATGTCCCAGGATGGCTCGGGGTACGCCCGAGAAGGAGTCGAGTTTTCTGCCTACGCACACACTTCCCCGCAGGCATGTTCGAACCGCTCGGATATTGTGGAATAAGCTGCCCTTTTAGGTGCACACGTGCTTTATTGTCCACCCCTCGCCCCCTCAACTATTACAAACTTAATAACTTGCTGGAGTGAGTCAAGCTGTTGGGAGAGGAATTTAGCCACTAGGGATTGACCAGAAGTGGGAATTCTGAATGAAAACGTGTTGGCAGGAAAACCTGAAACTCATTCTCGAGTCAAGATCTTTTTATCCACCCCGTCGAACCCCCTCGCCCCCGCACACAGTGTTTCGTGTGGTGTGCCCCTGGCCTGAGCCTCGTGGCTGTCACAGCGGTAGCCATCGCAGAGTCCTTTTGAGTCTATGGCTTTTTCTCCCCATGTGCGTGAAGCATGGCCGGGATTTCATTGGCGGGTAGCAGCTGCTTCCAGGTCATTGTAAACTTCGCGGGATTGCCTTGAACTTGGTGTTTGCACTCTCCCCCATTGCTGGTTTCTCTTTGGTGGTGGGTGAAAAAGCAGCAGTGAGGAGTAAGGAAAAATCTTAAAGATCCGAAGTAAGTAGGTGTAGGACCTAACCTCTGAATCATAGAGATTACCTCTGTGTGTTGAAAGTTGAAATTTTGCCACGTGCTTCAGAAAGGAGTTCCGAGCTTTAGTTGAATTTGATAGCGTTCAACTAATTTAAAAATGAAAACAATTGTGTTAGGTTTTGGTTTAGAATTTTTAAGAAATATAGAGAGAACGTTTTGAGGCTTGGGATGAAGAACCTAGGTGGTAAATAAAACAACTATATTAAAATTACAGGTTGGAGAGGGAAGCACACTTTGGAGTATTAGAAAGCATGCATCTTTGAGGCTACTCAGCTCGTCTTTATAGGCTGTAGTACAATGTAATAAATGGTTTAATTTCTATGTTAAGAAACACTGACTTGTGTAGTCATTTAAACGGTGCTCATGTTTACCTCCTTTATCACACTGATTCAAAGAAGGTACATGCAAAAATGGAATCTGAAGTGTGTTCACTCGTTTTGAATGTTCAAAACATGAGGTGTGCTTTAAACCCCTCAGTTTGATCATAAAGTCCGTTTATGAAATAAACTTTTACCTGTAACCTAGTATTTTAAATTATAAAGTTAGTTATTTCATAAATTTATGAGCAGGATTGTGTTTACCATTCAGTAGTCTTTCCTTGGGAAAATTTCCATTATTAGCTATCAACATTTTCCTTAGGTCAGCATTTCAGAGCACAATTATCCTTAAATTGCGTAAACCACAAGTTATAAAAATGTTGAATGAAAAAAATTCATTTTGAGAGCCTACTATGCAGCAGTCATTTCTGGTCATTGGGGAAGTATAGACCTGTAAACAAAGTCCTGGACTCTTGAAGTAGGAAGGATTGCTAACCTGATCATGTGTTCTGTGCCTTTGAATAGAGGTCCTGGCATAATCCTAGATATGCTTTAGGTAGGTATTTACTGTTTATATTCTATTAATTTTGTAGTTTGTCTTTTGCCCACTTGAGGAACTTGAGAATCGACACCACGGAACATCAGTAAGGTCTATTCTCATTTGTTTTTTAATGTTGAAAGCCTGGAATATAGTGAAAAATCTAGAGACACATTTTTAAATGTCAATTGCTGCATGAATTTATTTGTAAGTGTTTTAGATTCTGTAAGCCTGATAACTGAATATTGGAGTGGGGAAGTAAGCCATTGTTCATTTGGGTGTGTGAGGCTTGAATATTATAAGAACTGGTTCCGTAGCTCCACCCCACACATTACCTCTGAAGAAAATTTTTTAAATGCCTTGGTGTAAGGTCTAACATTTGTGGCCTGTCCTGAGAGTTTATGTGGAACGGACCTTAAAATTTCATTTAAGAGTTTGACATACACCATTTGACTGCAAGCAACCGAACAGTTGGGTGCATCTTGGTGGCGGTACACTTTCTTAGAAAGAACCAGAGTGAACCAACTGAATATCTTGTGAAATCAGTTCCTCAGGTGACTGTCAGAAATTGTGGTTTGGGAATTAAAGCATACCTAAAATTTTACAGTCATAAATTTAACCATCAGTCTACTTATTATCCTTAAGGCCACCATGGAGCCTTTTGGCCTTTGACACAAACAGAAAAAAGGTGAGGGAGAGGGAAATCAGTAAATGCTTCAGCCATCGTTTAGTGTCACAAGTTTCTGTTTCTTACATCTTGCTTAATTTGTGTATGTGGTTTTTAAAGATTTATTGAAAACATAATTGTAAAGGGCAAACTAAAAAAAAAATTTCTCCATAGTAATAGCTTCTGGTTGCATAACACTGTGTTTTAAAATTAGGTGTGGTATGTATGTATATGTTTACATATATAGAAATATATGTATAAACTGCAGTAGGAAGAGGGTTAAGTAGCTATTTCCAACTATGGAGATGTAATCTTTTAAAAATTTTTTTATTGAAGTATAGTTCATTTACAAAATGTGTTACTTTGTGCTGTACGCTAAAGTGATTCAGTTATACATGTGTGTGTATATAAGCTTTTTGAATATAGTCCCTTATGGTTTGTCACAGGATATTGAATATAGTTTCCCATATTATACAGTAGGACCTTATTATTCATTGGATATAATCTTAAATGGCATTTGCTTTCCCTTCAGTTTTGTAATTTCATAAAATCATCAGTCTTTTACTCTTTCCTCTTCAGATGATGTAAAATAAAATAATGCCTTCACTGTTGGGGTGTGTGTGTGTGTTTTTTAAGGGTCCTTATCTGGTGATTGTGTTGGTTTGCTTGACTATTATTTGTAAATGGCTACTGTTATTAATCGTTTTTACTATATCATTTGCTTAAGATTTCTTTGAATTTAGAATTTCAAATTAAGAGGTGGGCATCTTGAAAAGTAAGAGAAATAACTAAATGACCTCCAGGTCAATTACAGAGAATGCTTTGGGGGTGAAATGGTTTGGCAAACTAAATGGAATTTTGAAACAAGTTTATTTAAATAGAAATTTTTCTGAAGTACTTCGTTAAACTTCAGAGGTGCCCAGTGTTAGCATTTTTCAACAGAAAGTGCTAGTGGTGGACTTAAAGAGTAGTATTATTTTTTTTCCTAACAATCTAGGCCTAAATGTTTTGTGTTGCAAAAATGATTTGCTTATATGGGTTTTTTTTTTTTTTTTAATTGTTTTAGGAATAAGACGTGTTGGAAGAAGACCTGATCAACAACTTCAGGGTGAAGGGAAGATAATTGATAGGAGACCAGAAAGGCGACCACCTCGTGAAAGAAGATTTGAAAAGCCACTTGAAGAAAAGGGTGAAGGAGGAGAATTTTCTGTTGATAGGCAAGATTGTTTCTTAATCTCTTCATGTGTTGTCGGTTTATAGACATCCATCTTAACGCATATAAATTGAGCATAATTGCCAGGAAGCAGTGTGGCTGGTTAATTTTATCAGTTTTTTCAGCAGACCATGTGAGTATGTGTGTTATTAATGACATTTTGGTAACAGTTTTTGGTATTCAGACTTAGATTTCTTGTAGTGAAACACTTCAGTTATGCAGGTTAGATGTGTTTATTTTAATTTTTAAGTATATGAGTGAATAGCAGTTTTATTAGATTATAATGTGAAATGAGTAACAGTGGAAGAGTATACACATTAGTAGTAAAAGAGAATGTCAAAATAATTTTCTTACTTGGGGGAATTTCCTAGTTCTGATTCCCTTTAACTGTTAAGAAATAGACTATTTTGAATTTTCTAAACATTTAACAGTTGGGATGTGAGCCAGTAAATATGTTCCTGTATTTTTGAGTCTTTGACTTTCTCTCATTCTTTTTTCCAGAAACCTTAGAAGTATGTAATATTTTTCATTTGTTGTAGACCGATTATTGACCGGCCTATCCGAGGCCGTGGTGGTCTTGGAAGAGGTCGAGGAGGTCGTGGACGTGGAATGGGCCGGGGAGATGGCTTTGATTCTCGTGGCAAACGTGAATTTGATAGGCATAGTGGAAGTGATAGATCGTAAGTCTTTTATTGGTTTTTATTATACTTTAATATTTGAATCTACTTCTTTAATAAAACAAAATTTGAATTTCTAGAACTAAAGAGTATTATGTTAACTCAGTTTTGTTAGTTCTTTTTCACATTACAGTGGCCTGAAGCATGAGGACAAACGTGGAGGGAGCGGATCTCACAACTGGGGAACTGTCAAAGATGAATTAACGTTGGTATTCTGTTTTTTTTTTAATAAATAATTTTAATAAAATTGTATAGTTTACTTTTGAGATTTGCCCTTAATTCTGTTAAATATTTACTTGTCCTTGGGACAAGAATGGATGCTGTCATCTCGGCTACTTCCTTACAAGATGATGGGTGACTTTTTGGATATGTTAGGGTTATAATGTGTCAAATGACCAATTTTCCTCTGTTTCAAACGTATGTTATACTTTTCATAAAGGTATATCACTTTTTTTGAAATCTTATATTGAAGTTATTTGAGTGTTCTGCTATTGTATGTTTCTTATTTTATAATTCTTATTCTAGCTATTGACCTTTCAGTGATTATAAAAACTGAAAAGCTGGTGGGGCTTTATTTCAGAACTGCTGCCTTTCTACTTTTTGAGTAGTGTGCTTGAGCTATAACTTGGATCAGTATATATTTTTCAATTATTTTCTCATGGTGTTCTACAGGGAAGTAAATTCAGTAGGAAAAAACTGGGAATGTGAGAATTTTTAAATACTTCTGTATACTCTTTTAACTACATGTAAATGGACCTAGATGCCTTTTTTTTCTTTCTTTCCTTAGAGAGTCCCCCAAATACATTCAGAAACAAATATCTTATAATTGCAGTGACTTGGAACAATCAAATGTGACTGAGGAAACACCTGAAGGTGAAGAACATCCAGTTGCGGACACTGAAAATAAGTAAGTGATGTTGTGTGTGGTGGTAATGCTTGAGCATTGCAATGTTTGGGGTTTACCAAAAAAACAATCTATAGACTTAATGTTGTTAAATATTTGCTTTTTAATAGGAAAGACTTTATTGTACTCCATTCCTTCAAATAGTAGAGTAGTACTTTACACATGTATATGTTGGGCTGTTTGAATTTACCATTGGCATCTTAAGATAAGGAAGATATGTATTTTAGTAAATCCTGTTAGCCCTGAGCACAAAAATTATCTGTTTTAACCTGAGAATTATTTGCAACCCATAGTTCAAAGTACTTTGGACTCTATAGCTGTACATATTTTATACTGAGACAGTTTAAAATGAGAAAATGTGACTATTAAAATTAGTTCCTCCATCTCTTTGAAGGTTTTTCCCGTTGACATAGAATGTGGAATACAGCATTATTGGCTTGTTTTAAAATGTGTGAGGAGAGCAAGGGCCAGAATATGTTATCATTTAACTAGCTTTTCTTATTTTCTGAGTTTTTAGGTACAAGACAGTTTTGAAATTGTTCAAGGATTGGAGAGTTTTAAAGACTCAAGTTATGCTGGTAGAAATAGTTTTATGCCTTCCTCTGTCTCCCATCAATACAAGCAGAAGTTATATGTCAGTCATTTCTTTCAGCATGTAGTTTAAAGTCTTGCATTGCAGATTATTTAGGTCAGTAATTCTTAATCAAGGCATAATCAAATCATTTAGGGAGGGGATACTTTTCTAAACTCTTTTTCTCCAGAATTTTTCTTAGAGTGAAGCACTATTAACGATTAGAAAGTCATATTTAGTGGATTTCCTTAAATAAGGAATAATTGTTTATTATAGAAAATTACTATTGTTTTTAGTTACTACTAAAAATATAAATCTATTATTTTTAGTTACATTATTAGTTATTTTAGTTGTTATTATTACTATTAAATAAAAATACATGGTGTTGAGTGATGTGTTGAACTTTGTTTTATTTTGTATGAAACTGAGTATTTTGTGGTAAACAATGGAATAGGTAAGTTAAATGAACCTTATACAACACTTAATTACTTTACAAAGCTCAACACAAATATGGTGCCCTTAATGAAGAGCCTTCATTTGTTTAAATGAATAAATATTTAAATTGTTTAAATATTTAAACATACTTAAATCACCTTAAGAGTAATCTCAAGATTATAACTGTTGATACTTAGAGTTATGTAAGAGATATATTGGTATTGATAGGGTATTGGAAGCAAATTTTAGCTCAGTTCCCAGGACTGAAATTGGGGTTCTAGGTGTTGAGCCTAAAAACCATGATGATGACATTAGCTTACATATGCAAGTGTAAATTTAAGAAACACAGTTTTGGCTGAATTTGATTGGTTCCTTTAAGTATAGTTCTTGAGTTTCTGTTTTGTTTCATTTGATTCTTAGAACCTTTGAAGGTAGATGTCATGGTTTCATGATGTGATAAATGTATGCTGAGTTCTGTTCTTGGCTAGGTTACAACTTATGAGTAACTGGGACCTTTTTTCTATTTTTAGTTTTCTGATCTGCAAACTGACAGGGTTGGACTTGATACTTAAAATTGTATCAATTCAGTATAAACTTGGTCTGGAGAGTTTAAGATGAGATTTGTCAAACAGTAAAGAATAGCATGTATGGGAGTTATTTGAGCTCTGAGGCTAACTGAATCACCTACTATCTTTGGAAAGAAGCGGTGCTCCCAAAATAGCAAACTTGTTTGGTGACAATTGAAAATTGAGATTAAATAGTGAATTCCTAGGTACATGCTTTGTTTGTGTAAAAAGGAAACAGTATACTATGTAATAGTTATAGTCTGGGAATTATATTAGAAATAACACAATTTGGTATTAAGTATTGAAAACCAGTATTTTATAGAAAGTTCCATTACCAGTGAAACTTTAGTTTCCTATTCATGTACACGCTGGTTTGAAAGTTGGAGTATATATAAAGATTGGATTTGTAGAAATTAGACATTTGCTTTAAATGTTATAAAAATGGATGAGGGAACAGTTCTCTTATATTCTTGTATAAAACTTGGTTGTCATGGGCAGCCTAGATGATTACCTTCATGTGTATTATGGAAATTAAAAATGTGTTTTAGCAGAAGCTAAATCAGATTTCCATCACATACTGTAAGTTTTTAAAACAGTAGTGTGGTTTTAAAAAATGTGTTCTAGGTTTAATAAAGCCAGTTCAAGATTGTGTTACTGATAGATGGTCATTTAAGAGTTTATGAAGATGAATTGTATGTCTTTCGTTATCCACATTTTCACTGATTCAACAAACAGTGAATTCCTGGTATCTACCAAGTCACATGTTAGCCATTGGGTTACAAAGAAAACTGATTTTCCTGTCCTTGGATAATTTAGATGATTACCAACCAGCTAAGGTTGGTACTTCCTCACTTACACTTACAAGTTCTGTGATTTTATGAGCCCGCTACCAGGTGTAATACTGAAACATCTTCACACAGGGAGAATGAAGTTGAAGAAGTAAAGGAAGAGGGTCCAAAAGAAATGACTTTGGATGAGTGGAAGGCTATTCAAAATAAGGACCGGGCAAAAGTAGAATTTAATATCCGAAAACCAAATGAAGGTGCTGATGGGCAGTGGAAGAAGGGATTTGTTCTTCATAAGTCAAAAAGTGAAGAGGTAAAGTGAAGTTTTGTGGTGTTTGAAAATGTTCAGATTTGTCTTGAATTGCATATACAATTTTTTTTTAAAATTTCACATGGGTAATCTGTTTATAAAGTAAAGTTTTACATAGGATTATTTGAGACATATATTCCCCCTGAAGGAAAATAAACTGCATTATGATATATTCTTAAGAAATTATTCTTTTAAAGTTGTAATCTTTTTTAAAATCTTAACTGGGAGTCATTAAGACTTGTATTAGGTTGAAAGGTTGGCATTTTTTATGTGGTATAATTTTAAACTGTCTGCCTATGCCATATATAAATAATATCCAAGGATCTTTTGTTAATCTTTACTGAAGAGTAATAGCTTGTGAAGACCAGAGAATTTATGAGTTTCCTTTCCTTAGGAAACAAGGAAACTAATGAAAATACTTGAGAAAGACAAGTGACTTTTGATTTGGTAGCTTTTATTTAAGTCTTGGGGCACACATTCTTAAGGGACTATCCCACTGCTATATCTTTTTAGGGTTTATGTAAGTATGAGCTTTTAGTCACAGTTAAACTGAAATGTTATGAAGGCAACCTGTAATTTAAAAAAAATACAGTAAAATCTTTCTACATTTTAATTTTCTAAGCAAAAAAATAATTGTGAAACAAGCTTGGAAATATTCTGCACTAAAATAAAAGTTTAGAGATGATTTTTTAAACATGGGCATCATGAAAGTAGTATAAATGAGACAGTCTTGTGTCATTTCCTATTAGTAAAGAAAAAACATTTTGCTTCATTAGAATGCTTTGGGTTTTTTTGTAATTCTTGCTGTAAAGTTGTTTTGTGTATCTGTAAAATCCAAAGAGAATCTTCAATTTAAAGAACCATAGAAATTCACTTTAGGGAGATTATTCATTTGAACTAATTATTAAACTGCTTGCTGCTGCTGCTGCTAAGTCGCTTCAGTCATATCTGACTCTGTACGACCCCATAGACGGCAGCCCACCAGGCCCTGCCGTCCCTGGGATTCTCCAGGCAAGAACACAGGAGTGGGCTGCCATTTCCTCCTCCAATACATGAAGTGGAAAGTGAAGTCTCTCAGTCGTTCCAGGCAAGAGCACTGGATTGGGGTGCCATTGCCTTCTCCATTAAACTACTTAGGATAATATAAAAAAAAGTACTTTGGCACCTTTGAGACAATTATTCAGAAGTTTTTGGGATCCCAACAGAATTTTTCTTCAGAACAGGACACAGACATGAAATACTTTGGTATAATTTTAGATTATATCATTACCATTAATACCCTGTAACCTCTTCATGCATTTTGTAGACATCTGGTTAAGTATCCCAGCTTTAAGTATTTTATATTGAGCTTTTTAGAAATAATTATTACACAAGGTGATACATAGAATTTTCTGAAAATTATAAAATGTGAAATTGGTTATGAATAACCTTGAAAATAGGATATTTTCTTTATCAACCACTTACAAATGCTTGGACCCTCATAGTTAGGCTGCTTTTGTGATGTTGTTCTTGGAATCTGGCCTTATTGGCATATATGGCCTTAACACTTTAGAACTTGCTTTTCACTTTCAATACTACATTTTATAAGTTACATTAGATATTTAACACATTATAATAAAGGCTTTGTGGATTTGTATTAGATGATTTTGCTCTGCTGTTGGGTAATGTAGATGTCCTAAGCACATTGAAGGTAGGCTAGGCCAAGCTATGATGTGTTTGGTAGGTTAGGTATATTAAATGTATTTTGGACTTAAAGATAATCTGGGGTTTATCAGGATGCAACCTCATTGTAACTTTATAACAGATCTTTAAGTTTGTTGTATACAGTGCTTTGAGTACTCTCTTCTTTTATTATACTTATCTTCATCTTCACAATAAAATGAAGTAGTTAGGAAAAGGAAAGCACTTTTTTGAGAAATGGAGAAGTGAATTATTGACAGCTGAGACCAAGCTCTATTTCCTTAATTATTGCACAGTGCTATAGAAAAAACAAACAAACCCTGTAAATTGATCCTGGTAGTTTACTTGAAGATTGGGGATGCAACCTGAATATCCAGGCTTCCTCTTAATTACTATAGTAATACCTTCAGGATTGTTTTCAGTAATATATCACCTTAAGCTTTCTTGCTTCTTGCTCTAGAAATTTATAAGTGGTTTTAACTAATAAATTGATATTAAGTTAATATTTTTTTAATGTTAAAATTAATTTTTTTTAATTTAAAAAATTTGAAAATATTTTTAAAAACCTTTCTTTTTAAAGAAAGACACAAAAGGCATGTAATTTAGTTTGGGTATTAGATGATTAAAGGAATGAAAATCTGTTTACAAATAAAGAATTTGTACTTGAAAGGTAATTATTAACAGTTGTAATATTACAAGATATTTAGAATGAAATACCCTTCAGAAAAAAGGATTAAACATGTATTTAGAAAAATTAAAACATACTTTAGTATAGGAAGTTTCCAACTAGAAGATTAAAACTCATTCTCCCAAATGTACAAAAGAAAATGAGGCATTAAGCAGTGTGAGATTGCTTGGCATTTTTGCAGAGTTTGTCATGTGGTTTGGGATCTGAATTTCACAAACATGATGACTTCATTTTAATGAAGGTTCCTTTGGTAAATTTAAGGCATGGTTTTATTTGTGCACAGTTTTTGAAGGTTGTTTATTTAACTTGTTTCACTTGAATCTGTAGTTCTCCAATTTATATGGCAGAACATGTTTATAAACAGAAAAGCATTTTGAGAAGTCTATACACAGTTTCTTCCCCAAGTCATAGCTGGTACAGAGCAAAAGTTCTCTTTAAAACTTAATGAAGAGATTCAGTAATGTCTCTTAACAGAAATATACACCATCTATCTAAAAGTCTTCATCAGAGGGTTCAGATTGGAATCCTAATCTGAAGGGCATATTTTAAATGTACTTATTCATCCCTGAGGACAAGGAAATGGCAACCCACTCCAGTGTTTTTGCCTGGAGAATCCCAGGGATGGGGGAGCCTGGTGGGCTGCCGTCTATGGGGTCGCACAGAGTCGGACACGACTGAAGCGACTTAGCAGCAGCAGCAGCATTCATCCCTGATGGCCCAGAGGGTAAAGAATCTGCCTGAAGTGCAGGAGACCAAGCTTCTATCCCTGGATTGGGAAGATCCCCTGAAGAAGGAAATGGCTACCCATTCAAGTATTTTTGCCTGGAGAATCCCATGGACGGGGGAGCTTGGTAGGCTACAGTCCATAGGGTTGCAGAGAGTCAGACACGACTGAGCAACTAACACTATTCATACTTCATTGCTAAAGATTATAATTCAGTAGGTTTGAGATGGGGCCCAGCCACTTGAGTAGTTGTGATAATACCTCTAATCAAGACTTGCTAGTGTCACCTGTAATTAAAGTTAAGGGAATATGAAGTGGAGAAAAGTGAAAGGAATTCTTCCTGCTAGATGACTAGGTCATCCCAAAGCTTATTACTTATTACCTGTTGTTACATTTTTTCATACAAAGGACAGGTTGTAGAAAGCTCATTTAGAAATATACAACATTGCTTTCCTATTAATCAAATCACCCAGTGGCCTTCATTTGAAATTTTAGGCTCATGCTGAAGACTCAGTTATGGATCATCACTTCCGGAAGCCAGCAAATGATATAACATCTCAGCTGGAGATCAATTTTGGAGACCTTGGCCGCCCAGGACGTGGTGGCAGGGGAGGACGAGGTGGCCGTGGGCGTGGTGGACGTCCAAACCGTGGCATCAGGACTGACAAGGTAATTTTAAGACATAGTCTACCATTGTAAGTAACTTGAGGGACCTCTTTTGATGGATGACTGACCTAACTCCTTTTAGGGACATAAGTAGAAGAAAAAGGTTGGCATGCCTTTAAGAAATTACGTTTTAGGTTATATTTTTGTTTAAAGCACTTAAATGACTGTGCTGCCAGTGGTTAAGTTTATCACCCTTTATTGAACAATTTAGTGCTTGTCATGGTATTGCGCTTTTTAAAAAAATTGCCATTTTATAGAAGATGAAATTCAGGTGCAAGGAACCAAGGTCTTTGTCTACCTGAAGTGCCAAATATCAATAATTGTCTTGACAAATCTTCACTGCTTTTTAGAGCTCAGCTTAATAAAACCTTTGTGTCCAATATCTAATTGTGTGATATTGGTTGTTGATTCCTATTCTGTTCAGGAGAGCTGGTCTCTTATTAGAGTTGGGTTTCATTTTTGTCCTATTTTTTGTGATTTCTATTGCCTTGCACTGTGTGTGACAAAAAACAAAATTTTTCTGAAACATTTTGCTAGAAGCCCTAGTAATTGGTAGTTTTGAATTCTGATCTGCTTGATCCCAAAGTTCTTGGTTTATTGATGAGATATTATTAAAGTATTAGTGATAATTTGAGTTAATTCATTGTGTCTTACAGTCTATTTCAGAACCAACCATAATGTCCTCTGAATTCTCAACATCTGATACATGGCACCCCATCTGCTTGATTGAGTCTGACAATGTTTAATTACAGTAGTAACTTAATATTCTAGATTTTATGGTCACCCATAACAGTTCAGTGATATTTTGTTTGTTTTTTTCTCTTTGTAACACAGTGGCAACCCACTCCAGTCCTCCTGCCTGGAAAATCCCATGGGCAGAGGAGCCTGGTAGGCTGCAGTCCATGGGGTCGCAAAGAGTCGAACATGACTGAGCGACTTCCCTTTCCCTTTTCACTTTCATGCATTGGAGAAGGCCATGGCAACCCACTCCAGTGTTCTTGCCTGGAGAATCCCAGGGATGGCGGAGCCTGGTAGGCTGCCTTCTATGGGGTCGCACAGAGTCGACACAACTGAAGCGACTTAGCAGCATTGTGTATATGGATCTTTTCAATACTTTTTTGTTTTGTAATTTGTATTTTGACTATAAATGGCCATTGAGTTCCTTCCTATCAGCTATGAATGTGCTGCTCAAATAATTGGTTTCTTAGCCTGTTTTCATTGCCATCCTTATTATTAGCAAGTGGGAAAAATAAAAGAATAGTGAACAGCAGTGAATCCATATACGTACCTTGTGTGAATCTACTAGTGTGATTTGTTAGAAAAACAAGTAACCCATGGTGTTACTAGGAGTTTTCTCAGATCTTGATAGAAAATTCAGGACAGGGCTCATTGCAAATATTTGTAGTCCTTTTCTGTTTTTTGTTTGTTTGTTTGTTTATTTTAATTTTACTGGAGTTTACAATGTTGTATTAGTTTCTGCAGAGTGGATCAGTTATATATACACACATCCATAATTTTACCTTTTGAAAGTAAAAGCATTGGCGTATTTTAGTTATTGTAATAAAACTTTGTGTTTTTGTGTGTGTGTGTGTGTGTGTGTGTGTGTGTGTGTTTTTAAGAATCTGTCTAAATGTAGACACTGGAAATATTATATAAGATTTGAGAATCATTAATTTTGCTTGTTTCTTTTTCAGTCAAGTGCTTCTGCTCCTGATGTGGATGACCCAGAGGCATTCCCAGCTCTGGCTTAACTGGATGCCATAAGACCGCCCTGGTTCCTTTGTGGACCCTCCTCTTTGAGGCTTGCATGCTTAAGGATCCCAAACGACTAAGAAATTTAAAAAAACAAACAAAAAAAAAGACTGTCATTCATACCATTCACACCTAAAGACTGAATTTTATCTGTTTTGAAAATGAACTACTCCTGCTACACAGAAGTAACAATATGGTAGTCAGTTTTGTATTTAGAAATGTATTGGTAGCAGGGATGTTTTCATAATTTTCAGAGATTATGCATTCTTCATGAATACTTTTGTATTGCTGCTTGCAAATATGCATTTCCAAACTTGAAATATAGGTGTGAACAGTGTGTACCAGTTTAAAGCTTTCACTTCATTTGTGTTTTTTAATTAAGGATTTAGATGTTCCCCCTATTACAAACTGGTTTTAAATATTGGACATAATAATATCAGTTTTAATACCTGCTTTGCATTTTCACACGTGGTCAACTGGGACATGTAAACTTTGTCAAATTTTATGCTGTGTGGAATACTAACTACTTTATGTATTTTAACTTAGTTTTAATATTTTCATTTCTGGGGATAAGGTCTTTCTCACTTCTCATGATAGCTGTTATATATGCTAAATCTTTATATACAGAAATACCAGTAACTTGAACAAATTCAAAGCACATTGGTTTATTAACCCTTGCTCCTGCATGGTTCATTAGATTCAAATTATAATTGATTCAATTATATTTACTTTTAAAATGTCACTTGCCCATTTAAAAAATCAGTCTAGACAACTTACTGGTAAAAGTTGTTTAAGCTACTTATTGTTGATAGACACATACTGTCAAGTGAAGTAGTTTTATGAGTGTTGGATTTTTCCTCCTCCAATAGGGTGGATGGAACAAGTTGATTTGGCTAATGTGTTAACATTTAAACTGCTCTGTAAAGTAAGTGGCCGCTCAGTATGATTTGTATGTGTGAAAGGTCCCAAAATCAAAACTGTACATCCATAATCAACCCTTTAACTCTCCCTTGTTCTAAAGAAACCAAAGGGCACTGGTTAGTATGCTAAGATTGGAGGTTGTTAATTTCTGGGATTTGGAAAGTGGACAGCTTTACTTTATAAGGTTGGAACAGCAGCACCATCCATGAAATGAAAACCAAAAATTTTACTGTTTCCAAATTTCCTATATTGCTATTAATTTTTGTCTTAAGTTGATAGAGTCTGTAGAAGGTAACAAGTATCTTTTTACCTCTTCCTCTGTTACAAAATTAGGTTAATAATGGATTCTTTGATCAAGAGCATCACCACTTACTAAAACATACATGAAGAGAATAATAAACAGCCTTTCTAGGATTTTTTTTTTAAGTCTTCTGCAACATTGATTAACAGGAAAGGGGCTTTATTTACAGATTTAAAGATCTTTTTGTCACTATTAGTAATTTTCTATGTGGTAATGTCCAATTTTAAAAATACTTGATATAAGACATTAAGTCATAAAATGTCTGTTTAGCTCATTAGTTTTCCCCTATACTTCTAAAGGAGAAACCATACAGTACAAGAGTTATGCATTGGGATTGGATTAATTGATCTAGTGACCTACTAGTTTGACATTTTAGGAAGGAGGTAATTGGTTTTTTTAAATGGTGGATAAGCTTGTGCTGGTGTTTTGGATCTTATGATGCTGAGCATGTTCTGCACTGGTGCTAATGTTAAACATAATTTTATATTTACAAACATATCTGCTACCCAGAGGCAAGTATTAATTTAGTCCATATGGACTATTGACCCCTCTTGAGATTGCAACATACACATTCCTAAACATACCCATATATAGTGTGTTTAAAGTATCAACTCATTTTTGGACATGAACATGTAATAAACCTGATTTCTAGCAACATATAGAAAACACCTATTAAAAAATAAGTTCTACTCATTGTCAGCCATTGCTGGCATTCTGTTACTAGAGAATACACAGCAATATCTGGTATGTTGCAAGCTTTCAAGATAGCCTGGATTTTAAAAGTCAGTCCATTAGTTGTATCTGATGGATGTAAATTTGCCTCCTAGTTCACTTTGTGTCACAAGCTAAAACTGTGAACCTAACTTTCTCTTTATTGGTGGGTAATAACTGAAAATAAAGATTTTATTTTCATGCTCACTTCTTAAAAGTCATAAAAGCAATCAAATAGGAGCCCATTTATCGTCATGTTTCTTTTGACCTATGTGTGTACCCCCAAAGGTAATGTTCATATTTCATTTTTTCCACAAACAGGCTTGTTTATATTGAGTGTTTGTTAACCTAGTCTGTCAAATAGCAATTGGGAGAGTACCTGTTTTAATTACGAAGTTTAGTTCTTGCAAAATGAATTTCAAGGACTGACATGACAATTGACTTGTAGGAAAATTGACAGTTTTCTTGTAGGTAACTCCCATGTTTGAGTCAATGTTGGGGATTTGTCTTTTATGTTGAGGGTTTGTCTTTTCACAAATAAGGTAATAATGGCTGATAGAATGTTCTAATGCACTTCTGTCTTGATGCTTTTAAAGCAAAATAGTGGTACAGTTTATATTTTTTAAGATTTTAAATTTACATTGAGATGATGGAGATAAGGTCTCATAGTTAAATATCTCGAGGCCTTTGTGCAGTTAATGAAAGATTTTTAAATGTGTCACCAGGCACTATACATCTGAGTTACTTTACTTAGTTTCATTTAAAAAGTGGAGGCAGAATATATCTCAAGTTGTAAATAAGTAATGTGTTTGGGAATTGTTTCTGGTGTTTTATGGAGGGAGAATATTAGGTATTCATTTTTATTGTATTATTTTTCTAATTGTTATAGGTGGTTGGAAATAGAAAATTTTTGTTATACGCTGTTAGGGAGTTGCATAGAAAGTCTGAATACTGTATATTAGGTCTTTTAAACATATCTTTAAGAGACTAACATGGAAAGAACCAACAAATATCAAAGGGTTAAAAAAAACTCAGAAATGTGGAGCTGCTAGAACCTGAATGATTTTGACTTTAAAATCATCATGTATACTAGTGTACATCTAGAAGACATCTAATAACAATTCTTAGGCTCTTGGGTGCCTGCAACTCTGCTTTATAAAGAAAGCAATTAAATGCTTAGAAAATAGATTCTAACACAGACATTTTATTTCTACTGAAATAAATAGAACACTTAAAATCTAGTAACAAAGCAGTAAAATCCCTCATCAGATTTTCAGACCTGATTAGATAAACATTGTAAAATTGTCAGATTTTATCATTAATCTGTATATTAAGTGTCAACTGTCAGAAATTTGGGCTCATGATTTTTTGCTCAGTTTAGGTTTACCTCTTACATGTTCTTTCAACTTGAGAATCAATATGATGACCAAATATGGGGGTTATATGAGAAGTGATTGAAAAGGGATTGAGAGGAATTCGTTAAATCAGTAATGTAAGGAAAGGTAACATAAAAGTATAAGCTTAATTTCAGAAAGTGATTAGGATATAAATTATTAAAACCATTAAGATTTTGTCCATAGTGGGAAGTGCTAACATTGGAATTGAGTATCATTTAAATTAGTGCTACATCTAAGCCAGACATCAACAGATTTCTGCCTGTGGTCTGTTTTTTGTACAGTTCCTGAGCTAAGAATGGCTTCTACCTTTTAAAAGTGAACGATGTATATAGTTCCCAAAGTTTAAAATATATGGTCCTTCACAGAAAATGTTTGCTGACCCCTGGTCTACACCATCACTTAGGTCAACATAAAAGTTCTTTTTTTTTTTTTTTAAGTTACAGGTGCAGATTAAATCGGCCTATATGGTAAGTTGTGAAATTTGAAGTATTTAAAAATTTTTACTTCTTAATCTCTAATCAGAGTAAGGGCACGATATTCAGTAGCTTTTTAGTAAAGATTTATTATTTTTTAAGAAATTATTGAGTTTGCAACCTAAATATGATTTCTGAAAGCTGTTACAGAAAGTATAATTTGCTAGACTAAGACACTTAATGGCATGGTTATAGGTTTTCACATTTAGTGGCAATTATCACTTAATGATGATATCTTTCTATTGTGCTGACTGTGCCATAAGATGAGAAATAGAAATATTTTACATGGGTAAGAAAACAAATGTCAACTTCATAGGTTGAACTAGGGCATGAATTAATGGGTTCTGAGAACTGTGTTTCTCAGCTTAATCAGGATATCCATTTAGGCAGAATCTAGCTTTTGTGTCATTATGTCTTATCTGGGAGTCAATTCACTTTGAAATGGAAAGGAAGGGTGAGAAATAGCCCATACAAGTTAGAAAATGACTTACCAAATTATGTTTTTGTTGGAGGTGTTAATTATGTGAAAGTCAAATTACATGACTGAAAATTTACATGAAATTTACATGAAGGTGAAAGACTGAGTTGTGTCTGACTGCAACCCCATGGACTGTAGCCTGCCAGGCTCCTCTGTCCATGGAATTCTCCAGGCCAGAATACTGGAAGGGTATCCTTCTCCAAGGGATCTTCTCAACCCAGGAATTGAACCAGAGTCTCCTGCGTTGCAGGTAGATTCTACCAGCTGAGCTACCAGGGAAGCCCCTAATTACATAGGTAGTGTTAAATCAGTAACATTAGTCCCCTTTTCTGCCTGTTGGAGAGGCTGTGACCATTCCGGTGCACTTGAATGTGTATTCTAAGTCTCGTGCTTGGAAAACATAAAGAATACTTGGTGATAATTATTCTGTTACCTCTGGTTCGTTGTGAATTTTTCAAAACTGCTGCTGCTAACTCGCTTCAGTCATGTCCAACTCTGTGCAACCCCATAGACAGTAGCCCACCAGGCTCCCCCGTCCCTGAAATTCTCCAGGCAAGAACGCTGGAGTGGCTTGCCATTTCCTTCTCCAATGCATGAAAGTGAAAGTGAAGTCAATCAGTCGTTTCCTACTCTTAGCGACCTCGTGGACTGCAGCTAGACTACCTAAAGTGATAAGAATTGCTCTGAACTGATCTTAATTGTGGCTTTATTCCTTAAATAGCGGCGTAAATGTTACTGGCATGGAAATGTGAAAAGCAAAGGGCTAGTTAATATTTAGGATTTTGTTACTTGGAGAACTGAGCTGCGAGAGTGAGCAGTAGTTTGTTTGGACAGTATTGTTTACACCATAACACCGTAATTGCAGTTGCAGCTGACTTCTCTTACAGATTTTAGGACCAAAAATGCTTCATTTTGAAGAAATGGCTTTCATTTACCTAGAATGGAGATGTATAAAATGATCCAGTTGAACTTGGTTCTTGTTATTGCCCAGAATTTTGTCAGTTTGGGACTGAAGTTTTCTTATTTAGCTGATGAATAATGTCCAAAATTTTATTATGGCAACTTTTACACGTTGAATTCCTTGTTTCACACCTTGGGTGTAATAATCCAGTCAGTTGTTGCTTTGTTTGGCAGGCACACTGACAAATAGTGACAAATGTTAGATAAGCACATGTTTAGACATTCTGTCAATGCTCAGGCTGCCAGAGGTTTGGAAATTATCTAACACATCAGAGAAAATGGCTTCCTCTCCACTCTCAACTACATTTCATAGCTGAAAATATTTAGGCTTGCATGACTGGTTAAATGAATTAAACACAGGAACTTTTCTGTTTATAGATGAAGTTGGTTTGTTTTCTCTGGAAATTGAATTTCCAGTGAAGCTTCCACATTTTTTTTTCCCCAACAAAAAAGGAACACCTTTTCCTAAAAAACTACAGAAAATTTGGTTTCAGCTTGATACTGTGTACTTATTTATCAGGGCTTCACTTAGGTGCTACAATTGTAGTAACTTAAAAAGGCCATGGGAAGACTGGATTGGATAAATTACTTCTGATAAAGGTGTTCACTGGGCACTAATCATACGAAGAAAATATACCCAGCCAGGTATATTGTGTGTGCTTCCCACCACTGTATTTTGTTCATAACGGTATCCATTGAAGATCGAGTGGCACTTTGTCACTGTTATCAATACAGTGAATTGATACAACACATTGTATCAATACACTATCATAAGGCGGATTCGATATAATACATTGTAATGTTATAATGTATCACAGTGGATTGATACAATACAGTGTATTGATACACAATGTATTATACAGTGTGTTGATACAATGTAATATACATGGTATTGATACAATGTATTATACAGTGTGTTGATACAATGTAATATACAGTGTATTGATACAATGCAATACACTGTATCGAAAATTTGAATTGGTCCACTCTCTGCTCCAGCCCTGCATTTTAAGTCAAAAAGTAGAGCTGGAAGTCACGACTGAAATAGAGAAGTGCTTTGGATGCTATATAATGCTCAGTGAAAATAAAAATCATCTGAGAAGTTCTCTTTAGGAGAAAACGGACAGTTTACTAACAGAAAATCGCCATTATACTATTGCTTGAAGAACTTAAATAATCGGCACCTCCTAATGACACCCAAACATGGATGTTCCTCTTTACCTTTTTTTCTTTTTTTCAGGATCATCAATTTCTTGTCACTTAAAGTTATTAAACTTTTATCTGCAGATTTTTAGAGGAAAAATTTTGAGAAGTATCCGTAGCTGGAGAAATTATTGGCTAACTATCCTTTCTAGCTATTTTTAATCTATTGCAAACACATGAAAAGTGGGTGTTTTAACAACAACCAAAAAGTCTCTATACAGCTGTTCTGAAAGTTAACCTGCCACAGACCAGAGGCATCTAAAGGGAGTGTTTATAGGAGTGCAAAGGAATCCAGCCATCTGCAGTTACGAGAGAGGGAGAGGAGAGGAAACAGGAAATTGTGAAAAAGAAGGCAAATGGTCTTTAACACCCTCTGTGATGGAATAACGTTAAGATTTCTTTTTATAAATGAAATCTGGTGACATCCAGTTTTCACCTTGACATTTTTGGCTAGGGATGAGGGTCATGAGGTTCTTAGGAAGAACCATGTTAATGCAGGTTACGATCTTTCTGGTGAAAATCCAGGACCTATGAAAAACAGTCTCGATGAGAATCTCGTAACAGCTTTTACAGTATTTTGTTGGGTCCAGTTACCTGTGGGTCATATTAAAATCTGAAATTGGAAAAGGTAAGATACGGACTCCACCTGACATTCTTGCCTAGGCAAGGCCAGGGTTCCTTGTGGAAGAATTCTTCACAGTCGTGGAAATTGATAAGTGGCCTAAATTAATTTAAAAGGACCTTGTGGCATCACATAATAGGTCTGTATGTTTCTTGGAGATGTGATTGAAATCTCAGCCAAATTAAGAATGATTTTGCCACTTATAACTAAAAGAACCATCAACAAAATGTAGAACCAGTTACCATAGAATAAAGGAAAGGCATTTATGTTTCAACAATTCATACAAGCAACACAACTGAATAACAGCCCTAATTCGTTTTTACTTAAGAAACAGCCATGTTTGGAAAATATCAGGTTAAGCTGGATGGAGTTATAGATATTTTAATTAAAGAGAGAACACACTGTTCTGGTTACTTTTCTATTTGAAAGGCATAATGTTTTTATTCATAGTTTTAAAATACTTTCCAGTTTCCTTAAAATAATGGACTTTCTCAGAAGTGTTCCTTCCCGTCTATAACCTACAGTGTGCCTTGTAAGATTTAGATAGCTGAGTAGATAAGTTAGCAAACTTAGTGCCAGATTTGTCCTGGTGTCATTTAAGATTTTCCTGCTTTTTAGGTAGTTTCCTAAAGAAACATGGAATGCTGTAGAACTTTAGAAGTATGGAAATGCCAGTTTTTGATTATCTAGTAACAATAGGTTCAAAGATTTTTATGGAATCACAGGTATTGTCAACTACAGTCAGAATCCCAATTGATAAAAAATTTGTTGTGCAGTCACTTGCATAGAGAAGAATTAGAGTAGTTGAAAGTTAGGCTCTAAAACCAGACTGTGGTATCAGGTTCTAATAGTATGACTTGGGTTTAGTTAACTTGTACCATAGTTTTCTCATCTCTGAAGTGGAGAGAACACCTACCTTAAACTAGTCATGGTGAGACCTGAGTTACACCTCTTGAAAACTGCATAGACTAAGTACTATGTTAGAGGTTGTTGATCATTATTAACAATTCCTGTAAGAATGGGAGTAAAGGCAAATATTGGCTTGTTATATAAACTTGTATTTCAAAGATCCATTGCTTCAGTTACTACTCTTTAACATCCATCCCCCTCTAGTCAGTGCTATGATAAAGCTTTTATTCACTTTATGATATTTATACAGTTTTAGTCTACATTGCTAGGAAAGGAGTTCCTGACTCAAATTTTACTGAATATTGCCCAGCTGCCTCCAGAAAAGAGCCAACTAACAGTACTCTTAACCAGCTAATTTTTAATGTTTTTAATTTGGTAAGGGAAAAATGATACTTAATTTTTATTTCTTTGATAAAACAGGTGGGGTTTTTCATGCTTATTGGGTATTTATATGAATTTTGTGAGTTGCTCACTCGGTCCATTTTTCTTTGAAGTGCTGGTTCTTTTTTCATATTGATCTGTAAGTTAACTGGCATATCTTGAAAATATTTTTATCTAACTTGGGTGTGTTTTGCAAAATTTTTATTGGAAATTTATTCTAGTGTAGACTGATGTAAAAATATGACTTGTTTCTTTCCATCATCAATTAACCAACTGATAAATTCCTAATCCTTTCACCCTTCCCCCACTAGGGTGAAGAAGAGGACCTTCCGATCTCTTTATTCTAGAGTGGTTAATTTGAGGGTTTACTTATTAGCCTTTCATAAAGGTGGATAATGTGAATGTCCTTGAGTCCTGCAGGCTAGAAAGAGAAGAACAGGGCCTCTTTGGAAGGCTTGAGCAGTGATACTGGGACAGATGACAGCTACATCAGGTGGAAGAAAAAGAGCCTGATGGAGAAAACCAAGAATTGAGTAAGGGGTACTGACTAGAATAGAATGTGCCTAGCTTGGCATCTCTTTCACTGGTGTCTGGGCATTGGTGAGTTGCAGCTGTAGGCTATTCGTGGATGCTCAGAAATTGGGACAGGGTGGAGGGGGAAAGGCACTAAGGGGAAAGAACTAGATAACAACAGCTTGGCTTTCTTATTGCCTATAAGGAAGACAGAGGCCCAGGAAATGGAGTTTCTGGCTTCTGGTAAAGAGGGTCTTTTTGATGAATAATTGAAGGTAACGATCTTTACACACAAATTGGTAGAGATGCCTGTGAATTCACTGAGAATGAACTTGAACTCTATTTGTAGTATTTAGATCCCAGAGAATTCAGGAATTTGATAGTTTCAATAGAGCAGAGATTTCTGGGTTGGCTTTTGGGATGTGTATCAGGAGTGAGGATTTAAAGTATTGCTAATTTTCCTGAGGAATGAAAGCCTGGCTATATGAATATTGGTGAGCTCTACTAGGCTTGGTAAATGAGTTAATCTGATCTAGGAATTTTACTTGTATGTCGCCAGGAAGGAAGATTATAAAAACTATTTGGAGCAAGGGCAGAATGAGGTTACCTATCCTGTCATTCACAGAAAGAGGGCATTTTATCTGCCAGAGTGAGCAGCCAAAGGCATGCTCAAATATGTTTTTGGTAGCTTAGCAGTAAACAATCCACCTGCAATGAAGGTGACTTCCAGGAGACATGGGTTCCATCCCTGGGTCCGGAAGGTGCCCCGGAGGAGGAAATGCAGCCCACTCCAGTATTTCTGCCTGGGATATTCCATGGACAGAGGAGCCTGGTGAGTAACAGTCCATGGGGTGGCAGAGAGTCAGACACAACTAAACAGCAACATGTATTGCAGTAGGGCTGTCAGTCAATGGTAGGGTAGAATGGGGGTTGAGAATGAAGAGGATTACAAGCAAATGCAATTGTCTCAATAAAGAGGAAGCAGGCATAGCTGGACTGCCTTCTAAAACAGAAGAACAAGGTGGAGGCGGTGGCAGGAGACATCTCTTACTTTATATTGATAACCTCTATCAATCTGATTCTCCAGCACTGTGGACCAGGCACGGTGCTGGAGAATCAGACTGCTGTGATCCCTGCCTTCAGATTACTTACAGTCCAGTAGAGAAAAAGTGCATTGTACAAGGGGAGTGCTGAGGAGGCTTCTGCATCCTTAGAAGGAAACTTTTAAGAAAACAATTGAGGACTACAGTACCACCTGGGGCTTTAAGGGGAGGGAAAAGGTAGTGGTGGTGGTTTTGTTGCTAAGTCATGTCTGACTCTCTATTACCCCATGGATTGTAGCCCGCCAGGCTTTTCTGTCCATGGGATTCTCCAGGCAAGAATACTGGAGTAAGTTGCCATTTCGTTCTCCAAGGGAAAATGTGTGGGTGGTTAAAAAGGAGACTGGGACCTGTGTGTTGAAGTGGGAGGGGAAGAGTGGCTAAAATGACTATTAAGTAATCAAAAGAAAGCAAATATAGGAACAGCAGGTATTGCAAGAAATAAAAGTTGGTTCTTACTCTCGAGAGGTGACAATTTGGACTGCTTCTGAGGTGGCAGCTTTGTCTGTCATGACCTATTGCAAATAGTCAAACAAGGGGCTCCACAGCCTGGGTGCAGACAAGCCAGTGCTGAAGCTGCGGAGACTCAAGGAACTATGCAGTGGGGGTGCTACACAGCAGTTAAACAGAGTAGAATAGATATGTAAGGAAGAAGCTTAAGCTTTTCAAATAAAGCCTGGGAGAACTAACTATGTTAGTCTGGAATGGCAGGAGGCATGGGTGAAGAGTTAAACATGACCTAGCAGAACATTTGTATCTCAGGCCAATGGGACATACTGATCTAGACACAGACATAGATGTGGTCTATAGTAGCAACTTTATATACAGTTGACCCTTAAACAGTGTGATGATTAGGGGCATCGACTCCCCTGTGCAGTTGAAAATCAGCATATAACTTTTAGTTGGCTGCCTGTATCTGTGGCTCAGCATCCAACAATGGATCATGTAGTACTGTAGAATTTATTATTTAAAAAATATGCATATAGGTAGACCCATACAGCTCAAACACATATTATTCAAGGTCAACTATAAATGGTTGTTGAATGAATGGTCCTCTGCACTGTTTGCCATTGATAGTAAGAGTTTTGATTTCTACTCTTGCCTTTCCCTTTTCTGGACAACATGGACAAGAAAGTTGCAAGAACCCAGATTGGAATGTCTAGGTCCACACAGCAGAGGATGTAATCTTAAGGCTCTGCAGAAGTCAAGATGAGGTATCTGGATTTGATTACAGCCAACTCTCAGTTCCTGAGATTCACCCTGAGCTGGCTTACCTGCCCTCTAGCTGCACCCAGATCTGACGGGAGCACCCACAGGTAATGACCACTGGAGCAGCTGGCTGGGTAGACAGGACATGCCTTGCTGGTTGGAGGTACATCAGCTTTCCAAACTTCAAGTTTTGCCACTCAGAGCATGAGGGAGCCACACCCCATCTTTAACTGGTCCAGAGTCAACTTCTCACCACAGGAGAAGGTGAGTGGGCGAAGGGAACTTGAGGGGAAAATGGAAAGAGAGATGTGCTGAGGCAGTTCTTCCAGAGGATCAGTTATGGGAGCCTCATGTGAAGGGAGATAATCCATGTTGGAGGGTAAGTAGCCATCATGGGTAGGAAGGTAGTCCACTGGGAGGATGGTCAAGGGGCTGGCTGGGTTTCCCGGCTTTGAGTCAGGGCCCTTGCTTCCTAGAACCTTGTATAGATCCACCCCTGGTCCTGTCTCTGCGGTGAGAGCCCTTGGAGGTGATGGGCTCGAGGCACTGTACCCTGGGTCTTCCTCAGAGGTATAGTGACCTTGGACTTCTTGTCCCTTTTCTGACCAGCTGGGGTGATGGGGAGGTCTGAAGACTGGTGTCACTCGACAAAGGACTTCATTGATAATCAGCGGCTCAGGTTCTTCAGGAGTGGGCCAGTCTGTCAGGAGCCTATCCAAAGCCAGCTGTGTCTTTTCCTGAGAAAGGGAAAGAAGAGGCTCATATGGCTATGTTGAGTAAGTAGACTTAACAACCAACTTGTTCAGGGTTCCAAAAGGCCCCACAGCCTGCACTACCTAGTCAGCTTGAGGCGAAACCCTGTGGGCTCTTAACTTTGGGAGGTAAGAGAGGCAGTTAACATTGTTGGCAATCTGTGGACTCCTCTCAGCCCCCAGCAGTGAGTGAGTCACTATCCCACTCAGCCGTCAGCTAGGCTGTTTCTGGTGAGTCAAACTGCACCAGCTGCTTTTCCTCTAGCGTAGAAGGCACAGTGGGTGCAGAGGAAAGGCTGAGCTTGCATCTGTCTGGGGAGGAGGCATGGAAGACTTTAAAAGGATGACACTAGAGCTGAATCCTGAGAGGTGTATAGTTTGTCCCAGGTAAGGAGCTGGTGGGGCAAGGAGGATTGGTCTACTCTGGAAGCTGCTAGTTCTTTCTTAGGACAGGCACACTAAGGCTTTAGAAAGAGAAGGTCACATGATGAGACTTTTAAGGGATACTTAAGTTCGGGCTTCAATACAACTGCTGAAAGGTTTTTGGCAGGGTAATATCCTTGTCAGTTCTGCTCTTAAGACTCCTCTGGAATAAATTATTTGGAAGAAGTTTTCATCCTTTCCTCACTATAGCTAATTTTGTCTGTTACTCTTCTTGCTCTTTCTCAACATCTAGTTGGTTACATCTCCTTTCCAAGCTTACTACTGATTCCTGAGTCCAAGTTTAAGCACTCTATTAACATTTCTTTTTTATAGGCATTATTGGGCTCTCCCCATACTTGAAACTTTCTTTTATGCTGTCTGCTTGATTTTTCTGAACAGAGCTCCAAAGCCCACTTTCAGGAAGCCCCTAGTGACTGTTCCCCACACTGGATTCCTACAACAGCAAAGAAGCCAGCTGTTGGGTTCTTGGCACAAGATGCTTTATACTGTTACTAAAAAAAAAAAAAAAAGGCAACACCCCCCTACCCCAAAACATGTCTGTCAGCTGCAAGCAGGGACCAGATCTTATAGGAGGAGGATAATAAAAATAGCCTTTGTCTAGGGCAAACCCTGAGGTCTAATCCCAGCTCTGAGAATCTACAGCTTGGGAAAACTCAGTAGACCTCTCTGGCCTTTGAATCACTTATCTGTAAGATGCCAAGCTGTGCGAGAATGGTATGATCTATACTGGTCACTGATGTCCCCTCCCTTGCCTCGAGCATGGCAAGTGTCCCCAAAGTAAGTAACAATGCTGTCTCAGGGTAGCATTCTACCGTTCTACAACGGGCCCTGAGCAGCCATAGGGTAGGTGTATACTTTTCTTTCCAGAGCCTGCTCTTTTCCTATCGCTAAGCAAACTAGCCCTGGCACATTGGTCTGGCTTGGAACATGGCTGGCAGCTGCCAAAACACTGTAATCACCACTATGGAAGGATCACAGAGAGTGAGGATCACCTTGTATTCATAAGGCAAGGCTCTGCCTTTTGACAGTTCTGGCAGTACCAACAGAGGCTGTACCTCAGAACTTTTACAAAGCAGGCCCCATGGCTGACAAGTCCTGGGGCAAGGCCTCTTGGACCAGTAATAACTCAGGTATATCATAGGAACTATTTTAAGCTTTTACAAGCTCAAAATGGATAACATCCCAGTATTCCCTTTATGCTTGGGCCTTTTCCTCTTGAGTTTTAAGACCATGTCCTTTTGGCCACATTTTAAGAAATGGTAGGGGGCTTCCCTGGTGGCTCAGATGGTAAAGAATCTGCCTGCAATGCAGGAAACCTGGGTTCAATCTGTGGGTGGGGAAGATCCCCTGGAGAAGGGAATGGCAATCCATTCTAGTATTCTTGCCTGTAGCCTGTCCATGGGGTTGCAAAGGGTCAGACATGACTAAGCAACTGATACTTTCACTTTCAGGGGAATGTAAAGTCTGAGAACTCAAAGCACATTTTGTTGGAGGTGAAAGACTATTGTTTCTGATGTCTGTCTCAGCCTGTCATCAGGAGAGCAGTTTGGGCCTTTAAAAATAGTCTACCCCTGCAAGGGTCTAGCGACGTGGGGTTCTGAGGCTGCCACACACAAGGCAATGGCAGGTTTAGTTTGTTGTTTTTTTTTTTTTTTTTTTCAAAAGAAATATAGGGACATAGTCTTATAAAAAATTTTTTTCTGTTCTGTTCAAAGAGAATTTGTAATAAAAATTAAGTGGCCTTCATGCCTTCACCCGCCTCCCCAAAGACAACCACCATTACCAGCTTCATATTTAGGCTTCCAGAAATATCCTGTGCACATGTTGGAGAGAGTGTGTATGTATAATCACCTTCCTTTTATACAAATGAGAATCTACTTTAGACAATTAATACAAACTGCTTTTTTTCACCTTTAAATATACTAGAGATTTAGATACATGGAGAAGGAAATGACAACCCACTCCAGTGTTCTTGCCTGGAGAATCCCAGGGACGGGGGAGCCTGGTGGGCTGCCGTCTCTGGGGTTGCACAGGGTCAGACACGACTGAAGCGACTTAGCAGCAGCAGCAGATCTCGGTTTTGTTTTTAGTAGTTTCATAACCACTTACTGTACAGATATACCCAAATGTTTAACCTGGCCCCTTGGTGGCAGGTTACATTATGTAATGCTTGGCTTCTATTTATAACGCTGCAATGAAAATACTCATAGTGTACAACTTCGGGCATGTGTGTGGCAATTTCTGTTATTGTTTCCCTGTGTTACTTTCTCTAGCCCTTTGTTTATCTCAGCACTTCTTCTAAGCTTTTTATGGGCTCTTCAGTGGCTCTTTATGCCTTTGTGTCTCCTCACACCCAGGCAGTGGCAAATAGAGACCATGACACCAAAGCCGCCAGCGTGGGAGCCAGGTGTCCGTGACTGACCCAGAGCTGCTCCCCACTGTGCTATTTCAGGCTTTCAGGACATGGGGCTATGGCATCTCACCATTGGAACAGAGAGACCTTAGAGCTCAGCTTATTCAACTCCTGGTACCTGAATCCCCTCTAACACCAGCAGTGGCATCCTTCTTGAGTATATTCCCATAGGTCACTACAATATTGCCTCCAAGTGAGGGTCCAGTGTGGGAACACCTCTTGAGTTAGTCTTTTCAGCTCAGAGGCACTGACTGCTGGCAACATCTCCCTCACCCTGTGCTGAAGATCTTTTAGAACATTTAAAAGTATAATGGCAGACAACACATCCTACTTATATGTGAACCCAGGATCCACCTACTAGTTGACTAACACTGGACAAGTTACTGAGTCCTCTGTGCCTCAGCTTCCTTATTTGAGAAATGGGGACGGTAACATTATAACCTCATAAAGCTGTTGTACAGGTTAGATGTTAATACATGAAAATTTTTACAGTGCCTGGCATAGAGAATGTACATTATATTTTATACGTAAACATATTGTTGTGTAATATTGTTACATAATAAAATATATAATTATATATCATAAATACTCAAATATACATCATATACATGCATACATACATATATTGTTATTATTATACTGTTCTTGCTACTGTAACTTAACAGGGACAAAACTCCTCAACAGAGAAAGAAGACTTCAAGAATAAATCTTCCTGGGAAGAAAATGAATGATCTTTGCCTTGTATGATCCATGTGCTTTATATGGCATCTGATTTAGTCTTCACAACAATATATATGAGAGATATTGTCAACTCCTATTTTATGGAGGATGAAACTAGGGCTCATGTCATCAGACAAGCTCCTCAAGGATCACTGACATAGTAAGTGGCGGAGGTGGCCTTATTTCAAAGGCATTAAACTGTGGTGACTTAAATTCCTACTGAGGCAGACATAGCTGGGACCAGCTCTTTCCCTGAGGAGCAGCTGGTACCACTGTCTTTTGGCCTGAGAAAGGGTGTGGATGAGAGAATGCATGGGTGACTGAAGGGGAAGAGTCTTGGAGGAACCGGGCTCTAAGATGTGAGAGTGTGGGGCCGCTAAGGCCCCAGGTGATGGGAAGAACATGGGCCCCACCCCGTTCCCCTTTATTCCCCTTCAGTGCATATTCTGGCTCCGCATTCAGATGCCTTCAACTTCAAGGTCCTTGGCCAGAGACCTCTCACCTGCTGTGAGCTGCTTTCCCCTCCTGGGACTGTGTGGCGGCAGGTCCCTGCATGTCCTCTACTCCCAGCACTCTCCTGTGCTAGCTGAGCAACCTCTCCTGCCTTAAAACCTTTTCCTTGCACAATGGAATGACTTACTGGCTTCCTGCCAAGACCAAAATAGACTGGGCTCTATTTATCTGTTCTGAGCTCACAAAGAATTGGGAGCATGGCAGTAAAAGCTTCAGTGCTCTTGAATTTGGATGAGCCAACGCTCACCAAATACACTTGCTTTTAAAATCTTTTTTTGAGGTAAGCTGAAGTGAGGAGGGGAACATAATGCACAGATAGGAATGGAAAGCTTTGAGTTTTTAGTCTTGGTCATAAGCTTCAGGGGCTTTCCAGGTGGCTCAGTGATAAAAGAATCTGCCTGACAATGCAGGAGATGTGGTTCGATCCCTGGGTTGGAAAGATTCCCCGGAGTAGGAAATTTCCAACATTCCTGCCTAGAAAATCCCATGGACAGAGAAGCCTGGCAGGCTGCAGTCCATGGAGTTGCAGAAAGTTGGACATGACCGAATGAGCATGCACACATAAGCTTCAGAAAATTACTATGCATGGGGGTGATGACTCAGATGGTAACCTGGTATGATAAGCAGCGTATTCACAGGATCTAAGCACCTAGGTTTCCCTGTAGCTACAATGGGAGACTTAGAACCCCATCGACTGGCCACCATAGCTTTACACCTTACCTCCACGATAGGATATTTCTTGGCCCAAGTGCTATTTGCTGGATCTGGAATTTCTTTGCTGCACCACTGAGGTTTGAGGGCCAAAAGGAGAACAAATACCCTGCAGTTAAAGACAACATGACATCTGGTTAAGTGTGCACACAGTAGCATGGGAACACAGGTTCTTAGTGAAGTGATTTCAGTGCAGGATTATGCAAATGAATAAAATGTAAATACTGCAGGAGAAAGATGTTGCCTCACCTAAGGCTGGACTAGTTTTCTATGAAGTCTGGACAGATGATAAAGCTCGTGCCACAACCAATTAGGGTTTGCTAAATAAACTATGGAACTTTCCCTCAGTATGATGTTTAGCTATCACTGAGCAGACAAGTACTCATTCAACAAACACTGACTGAACCCCTGATGTATGACCAGCACAGTGCCACATGCTGCATGGATAAAATAGCAAATAAGAGGACATGGTCAATACCCTTGGGGAGATTACTATTTAGTAAATTAGAATGTTTATAAAGAGTTTGTAATGGGAAATAAACTGTTTTGCTAAAAGTAAATAAAGAGTAAAACAGGATACAAATGGCATAAACAGCTTGGACATAACTAAGCTTAAAAAAAAAAAAAATCCAAGAAAAAAATACCATATGGAAATATCCAACAGTAGTTGTATTTGGTGATCAGAAGGTCTTTTATTTCTTTCCACATCTCTGGGTTTTTGAAGATACTTTAAGATGAGTTTATGATGTGGAAGAAAAAAAATCCAAAAAGTGTTTCTTATATGCACACGACTTAACTATTTTGCCTTTTTTTTTTTTTTTTAATTCAAGAGCAATATGAAGCAGTTTTAAAGATGTGGTTTTTTAAAAAATTGTTTAATAAGAAAAGTGAGCTGCTGTGATGTATTTAGTCCTTTGAAATGAGATGAGGCCATGTGACTAGGTTTTTTTTCCCCAAAGAAACGTGAGCAAAGGTTCCTGTGACCTAGTATAGATCATGCAGATGAGGAAAGTACCCAAAGGATTGTGGGCCAATAAAATGGGAGACAACTGGATCCCTAAATGGCTGTGTGGAGCAGAGCTGAGGACCAATCAGATGACACATCTTAGAATTATATGGGATAAATATAAGCTATTTTATTAAAGCCACTATATTTGGAGGTTCTTTTTTTTTTTTTTAACAGCAGATATCTCCACCCTAACTGATACTATTTCTCTCAGGAGGATGCATGGGATTCTAGTTGACTCTTTGAGTTCAACTTTTTCAAAGTCTACCTAAAAAGAGCTCTGCTTTGAAATATGTATTACATATGAGAGAGCTTTAATAAATGGAAAGCCTTTCAAACAAGTTCAATAGCCAGTAGAAAATGACTTTTCTACTGTAGTTTTATTTTGACCTCTTCTACTTTACACAACATCTGAAGAAAACTATTGAATACCTAATTCATTTAAAAAATTCTCCATACCAAATGGTACATGTTTAAAGAAATTTTAGAAACTATAGTTAAACAGAACTAAGATCACCTATGCTTCTAACCCCCTGTTATAACCACCATTAATGTTTTAGTGTATATCCTTGGGGAGGAGTATATTAACTGCCATCCAGTACGTTTTCCCCTCTTTCTTGGAAGGGGACCCTGATTTACTGGGACAACAAGGAGCCCAGCTAAAAGGTCACAGTTTTAAGCATCTCTGGCCTCATCAAGTTCTGGCCAATGAGATGTAACAAAAAGTGTCATGCGTGACTTCTTCACATGAAGGCTCCTGAAGAGGTAGGTACGGGCACTTCCCTTCTCCCTGGAGTTGTAGAATGCAGGCTGACGGCCACAGTCCCTGCAGCCACTGGGCCCTGAGGTGAACTTCATGAGGGCCTCATGAGGGCCATGAGGAGAGAAGCCAATGTCAGGACAGTGCAGCAGAAAAAGGAGCCTAGGTCCCTGATGACCAGGGAGCTCCTACACCAGTCGTTACCTGAGTTTACTTCCTTTACCTGAGTGAGAAGCTTCGCTCATCTGTCATACTACTTTGGCTTTTTAAATTATATACAACCAGATCTAATGCTAACTAATACATCTTACATGTCTGTGTGCATGTGTACATGCACTACTTTTTTTTTAAATGAAAGTACATTTTGTTTCACAACCTGCTTTTTAAAATGCCATATAGCAAATATTCATATGATTTACTTTTCTTCTACATCTTTAATGAATGCATGGTATGCTATACAGCATAAAATATATTGTGATTTATTTATCCAATTCCATGTTGTCAGGTGGAGAAGGCAATGGCACCCCACTCCAGTACTCTTGCTTGGAAAATCCCATGGGCAGGGGAGCCTGGTAGGCTGCAGTCCATGGGGTCACTAGGGGTCAGACACGACTGAGCGACTTCTCTTTCACTTTTCACTTTCATGCATTGGAGAAGGAAATGGCAATCCACTCCAGTGTTCTTGCCTGGAGAATCCCAGGGATGGGGGAGCCTGGTGGGCTGCCACCTATGGGGTCACACAGAGTCGGACATGACTGAAGTGACTTAGCAGCAGCAGCAGCAGCAGCATGTTGTCAGGCATTTAGTTTGCTTCAAATTGTTCTCCTTTTATGAATAATACTTCAGTGAACCTATTTGCCACTAAATATCTGTATATACCTATGATATACTTAGAATAAATTTCTAGTTAGAAATTGTTAGGGGAAAGGTTTAATATTTTAAAAAGTTAAACATACACTGTCACTCTAAAAAGCTGAATATACTTAGTCTGCTACCAGCAATGTATGAGAAAACCATTTTTTTGACCCATAGCAGCAACAGCTATTGTATGAAAAAAACAAACAACTTTTACCAAAGTTGGCAGGAGTAATTAACTTACTTTTGTCGGAAGCAACGCATTGAGAGAACGCTCACCACGATGACAGCCATGCAGATACTTGGTGCCACAAATGTGCTCCAATTGGCTTTGCCTGCAGCAAAAGGTGGAGAAGGCAATGGCACCCCACTCCGGTACTCTTGCCTGGAAAATCCCATGGACGGAGGAGCCTGGTAGGCTGCAGTCCATGGGGTTGCTAAGAGTCAGACACGACTGAGTGACTTCACTTTCACGCATTGGAGAAGGAAATGGCAACCCACTCCAGTGTTCTTGCCTGGAGAATCCCAGGGACAGCGGAGCCTGGTGGGCTGCCTTCTATGGGGTTGCACAGAATCGGAAACGACTGAAGTGACTTAGCAGCAGCAGCAGCAAAAAGTGAGCAAACCCTGTGATTGAGTTCTGAATGAGTTTAGAAACGTCCTCAGTGAACATTTCTAAATACTAACTGTGGGATCTCCCCAGTGGTCCAGTGGCTTGGAGACTCCTTGCTTCCAATGCAGGGGGCCCAGGTTCGATCACTCTCCAGGGTACTAGATCCCACATGCTGCAACTAAGAGTTCACATGCCACAACTAAAGATCTTGCATGCTGCAATTAGGCCCCAGCATAGCTAAGTAAATGAGTAAATAAATAAACACTGACAGTTGTGTGAACTCCCTGGGCTTTACAGCTCCTGCGTAGCTGGACTCAGGAACAAGGCTGACTCACTTTTGCCCATTCAGTTAGGGAGAAAGGGCACAAAGGGGCCAATTCTATGGTTCTCCAATCCTACAAGGGCTCCTTCCTCTACTAGGGGCAGAAGGAAAGGGAGTGTAGTATACAAAGCACTGGCTGTGACCTGGGAGCCCTGGAGTCTAGTCCCGGCTCTGCCACTGGCTGATGTGTGGACCTCAGATAATTGATCTATAAATGGTGAATGACAAAATCTACCTTGCAGGTTGTTGTGAAAAATAGAGGTGGTGTATTTAAAGCATATAGCCATTTATCTGAACATAGAAGCCCTCAAGAAATGGTAGCTATTAATTTTACCAAGCCATTGAATAAGCCCTCTAACTTGGGTATTTGAAATTGTTCTGATTCCTCCCTCTAAACAATATTTCACTATGTACTGAAATTTTCCATTAATTCATCCAAAATTTATTCAGTGTAAACCAAGTAACAGGACAGGTTAAATGCTGGAATACACAGATGAATAGGACATGGGCTTTGCTGTCTTAAGAAGTCACGAAGGTAGTCCAGATAACAGATGTATAAACATGTAAACAGTAAACCATGATGCCATGGGGTACATGTAAAAACAGCATATATGAGGCACTGCTGCAGAAAACAACATGGGAAACGGTTTCATGAACAGCTCAGGAAGGTTTCCCTAAGGGCAGGATGTCCAAAGTTTAGAGCTGGATGCCTAGAAGTCAGCTCTGCGGACAAGCTAGGGAAGTGCAGACAGACTAGTAGACCAGGCATGGAAGGAGGAAGCAGAGAGTGTTTCAGCAACCACAGATAGCCTGGTCTTGCTTTCTAGTACAAATGATGAGTGCGTGGCAGAGGATGGAGCTTGACAGGTGAACGGAACCAGGTCATGCAGGGACTGGTAACAAAGCAGTTTGAATTCTAGCTTGAAAGCCCTTGGGAAACATGGATGGGTTGCAACGGGAGGTAGAATGTCAGCAACAGGGATCTTGTAGAAAGATCCTTCTTTTGAGAGAGTGAAGAACAGGTTAGGGGTGGGGAGGCTGTGCAGGGGGCACTAGCGGCCAGAGACCTGGTAATCCCATGAGAAGGGTTGTTCGCAGGGCTGAATAGGGGAATTAATGCTGGCAGCCTTGTTACCACCCCACACAACTGGCACAGTCTGACATTTCTTTAGCATTTGCTTTCTGGGCAGATGGGACAAGTCTGGAGTACCAGAAGCAGAAAGATGCTGAGTCCTTAATCCAATTAAGTGCTCACAAGTTTACTTTCACGGGAGTGCTGGGAGATGAGTTGTCAGTTTTCCCAGTGGAGAAGTATCTAGCATAGGGTCCTGAATGATTAACTCAGTAGTCCTTGTCACAAATAAGAATAGCTTGTTTTGTGCTTGGAGCAGATGTAAAAAGCACTGCCAGAGAGAACAGTGTAACTTAGTGGGTAGGAGAGAAACCCATGTTAGCTGGGCCACTTCATCACATATTCAAATTTAACTTAAACTCAAATCTGAGTCTGATTTGTAGTTCTTGCACTTGCCACCTCTATGACCCTGGGTCATCGCTCTCTACCTCATACCTATAAAAAGATGCCCTAGGCCCTCATTCCTGCATTCATTTCCTATGGAGTGCCTGGCAGTGTGCCTGCTATAGGCATGTGACACAGCTGCAGTCAGGATCAAATGAGGGAAAGTATGTGTCACAGGGGTTGGATCGTGTCCTCCCACCCTGAAATTCATATGTGGAAGTTTTAACTTCCAATTCCTCAAAAAGTGACCTTAATTGGAAATAGGGTCACTGCAAAGGCTATTAGTTAAGGTCGGACTGGAGTAGTTCAGTTCAATTCAGTTCAGTTGCTCAGTTGTGTCCAGCTCTTTGTGACCCCATGGACTGCAGCACGCCAGGCCTCCCTGTCCCAGAATTTACTCAAACTCATGTCCATTGAATCGGTGATTCCATCCAACCATCTCATCCTCTGTTGCCCCCTTCTCCTCCTGCCCTCAAGCTTTCCCAGCATCAGAGTCTTTTCAGATGAGTCAGTTCTTCATATCAAGTGGCAAAAGTATTGGAGTTTCAGCTTCACCATCAGTCCTTCCAATGAATATTCAGCACCGATTTCCTTTAGGATGGGCTGGTTGGATCTGTTGCAGTCCAAGGGACACTCAAGAGTCTTCTCCAACACAACAGTTTAAAAGAATCAATTCTTTGGCATTCAGCTTTCTTTATAGTCCAATTCTCACATCCATACATGACTATTGGAAAAACCATAGCCTTGAGACCTTTGTTGGAAAAATAATGTCTCTGCTTTTTAATATGTTGTCTAGGTTGGTCATAACTTTTCTTCCAAGGAGTAAGCATCTTTTAATTTAATGGCTGTAGTCACCATCTGCAGTGATTTTGGAGCCCACCAAGATCTGTCACTGTTTCCACTGCTTCCCCATCTATTTGCCATGAAGTGATGGGACCAGATGCCATGATCTTAGTTTTCTGAATGCTGAGCTTTAAGCCAACTTTTTCACTCTCTTCTTCATTCACTCACTTCACTTCACTTTCATCAAGAGGCTCTTTAGTTCTTCTTTCCTTTCTGCCATAAGGGTGGTGTCATCTGAATATCTGAGGTTATTGATATTTCTCCCAGCAATCTTGATTCCAGCTTGTGCTTCATCCAGCCCAGCGTTTCTCATTATGTACTCTGCATTTAAGTTAAATAAACAGGATGACAATATACGGCCTTGATGTACTCCTTTCCCTATTTGGAACTAGACAAAAATGATCTTCACGACCCAGATAATCATGATGGTATGATCACTCACCTAGAGCCAGACATCCTATGCGAAGTCAAGTAGGAAGCATCACTACGAACAAAGCTAGTGGAGGTGATGGAATTCCAGTTAAGCTATTTCAAATCCTAAAAGATGATGCTGTGAAAGTGCTGCACTCAATATGCCAGCAAATTTGGAAAATTCAGCAGTGGCCACAGGACTGGAAAAGGATTCATTCCAATCCCAAAGAAAGGCAATGCAAAGAATGTACAAACTACTGCACAGTTGTACTCATCTCATATGCTAGTAAAGTAATGCTCAAAATTCTCCAAGCCAGGCTTCAACAGTACATGAACCATAACTTTAAGATGTTCAAGCTGGTTTTAGAAAAGGCAGAGGAACCAGGAGCCAGAGATTGCCCCCAGATATGAGATGAGAGCTGTGGGACAGATTCTCTCACAGCCCTCAAAAGAAGCCAACTCTGCTGACACCTTGTTCTCAGACTTGCAGCCTCCTAAACTGTGAGGAAATTAATCTCTGTTGTTTAAGCTACTTGGTTATTGTGCAAAGTTTTCCACACACAAAATACAGTGTGCAAAGTGCTTAACACAGTGCTTTGAGCATGATAACTATCTGATATGCAAAAGTTGTTTAAAAAAGTAAGATCATGGCATCCAGTCCCATCATTTCATGGCAAATGGAAGGGGGAAAAGTGGAGGCAGTGACAGATTTTATTTTCTTGGGCTCCAAATCACTGTGGATGGTGACCTCACTCATGAAATTAAAAGATGCTTGCTCCTTGGAAGAAAAGCTATGACAAACCTAGACAGCACATTAAAAAAAGCAGAAATATCACTTTGCTGACAAAGGTCCATATTGTCAAAGCTATGGTTTTTCCAGTCATGTATGGATGTGAGAGTTGTACCATAAAGATGGCTGCCAAAGAATTGATGGTTCTGAACTGTGGTGTTGGAGAAGACTCTGGAGGGTCCCTCGGACTGCAAGGAGATCAAAGCAGTCAATTCTAAAGGAAATCAACCCTGAATATTCAGTGGAAGGACTGATGCTGAAGTCAAAGCTTCAACACCTTGGCCACCTGATGCAAAGAGCCTACTCATTGGAAAAGACCCCAATGCTGGGAAAGATTGAGGGCAGGAGGAGAAGAGAGTAACAGAGGATGAGATGGTTGGATAGCATCATGGATTCAATGGAAATGAGTTTGAGCAAACTCAGGGAGATAATGAAGGACAGGGAAGCCTGGGGTGCTGCAGTTCAAGGAGTTGCAAAGAGTTGGACAATAGGCAAGAGATGTATCCTTGTTGGAATTATGCTCATCTTTCATTGAACAGATAATCAGAGGACAAGTACTATGTGCTGGGTGGTGTTCCAGACCTTGATAATAAGTGATAGACACTAGTTCCTGCCTGTTGGATTCAGAGTTTTGAATAGGGGTCAAGCGCAGTGCATTATGAAGAAAATATGGATGTGCATTTGAGAAGACTTTCTGGAGGAGGCAACATTTTTGCTAAGTTTTGAAAACTGAGTAGAGACTGTCTCCAAGCAGATAATGAAATGGTAGGGCACTCTGGTTAGAGGACATGACAAACACAAGGGTGTAGCAGCAAGCAAATAATTAGTAAATTAAAGAGTCTGATAATTTCCTTATCACCTAATGGGAGTATACTCCTATGGAGGGATCCAGTGGACTTGCCCTCTGTAAGGGTGGTTCTTACCTTGCAGACAAAATTCTCTTTCATTTCCTTGGGGGCTTTCGCCAGCAGCTGTCAGAGCTGTCATCCACAGAACATACGTCACTCTGGGCTGCAGGATGTCTATGGGATGTGAATTTGGGGAGATCCTATATGGAATTTCTGAAAGGAATATAAAAGAGGAAAGGCATGCATTAAAGGAAATACTTGAATGTGGGCTTTTATTCGTATTTATTTGTTAATGCTTTATTTAACTTGAAAAAGAAAAGCACATTGCTATTTTAAAATAGTCCTAATTCATTGGTACTTAATATTTTAAAAGACCCTAGACACTATCATTTATGAAGGCCCCATGTCACAGTATATTAAAAGAATTAAATTCTTTTTTTCTGTGATAAAAATATTTTCAAAGAATGTGTATTATTTTGCTTTTGAAATTATTTAGCTGTAGTAACTCCTTTTATTTCCTATAATTATAATGTTTCTGATATTTATCAGATACATTTGAGAACTCCTGGGGAGGAAATTGTTTTCAATAGGAAAATAGGAAAAATTGTTTTCAATAGAATTTTCAAGAAATTCTATTTCTTAGAAATTTGTACATTTATCAATTAATGAAATAGACATTTAAGTTACATTTATTAATTCTGATTTCCTTTTTTTTAAAATAAGTTCTGGGTATTGGTCTTGGTGGGTTTAATCTTTGATCTGCTTCAATTTGACATAAAATCTAAAAAATGAAAGCAATAGTACTTAGATTTATTTTGGTAGTTTAAGCCTAGATTGTCGATTCTTTATACTTTCAACACCCCTGCATGTTCTCAGCAGGGACGATTTGGTTTTTGAGCAATGTGTTGATGCTGTTTTTCTCCTCCAAGAAACATGAATGTCGGTAGCATTTAGTAAACAGGCAGTCTCCTCCTCCAGGGATCTGCCGGGTGTGAGTTTCAGAGTGAACTCTCAAAAACTGAGGGGAACTGTAAAATTAAGGCTGGAACTTCCACAGGTGTAGCTTACTTGCTCCGCAGACTTGTCCATGTGCTGGTGATCAAAGTGGAAACCAGAACTCAGCACTGTGTGCCTCAACATCATTTATGTGCTTACAAATCCCAGGGTGAGGCTTCCCAAATGGTGCAGTGGTAAAGAATCCGCCTGCGAATGCAGGAGATGCCAGTTTGATCCCTGGGTTGGGAAGATCCCTGGAGAAGGAAATGGCAACCCACTCCAGTATTCTTGCCTAGAAAATTCCAAGGACAAAGGAGCCTGGTGGGCTACAGTCCATGTGGCCACAAAGACTGAGTGACTGAGCACACACAAATCCTGGGGCAAGTTAGATTTTCCCCCTGCTTGCTGAATTTATTTCAATAGTCATACATATTTATTATTCTTACAAGGCACTAAGACACAGAGTATGCCTCAAAGAGTTCACCATCTATTATTAGTAGGGATAACAGACCCCATGACACTCCCACACCCCTGCTTACTATAGGTGACCAGCAAGATGGAGTCCTGTATTATTGCATTCACTCTGCCCAAAGGAGCTAGGGCCTCAGCAGATCATTTAACAGCTGTGACTATCAGAGCAATTCCTATATTTTCCATCCTTTTGAGAAAAAGTACCATGTGGAAAATTCCCAACCCTACTTCAACCTGATGAAATTGCTTGCACAGACTTCAGCTATATGATTAAACTAAATTGTAACTCATTCCCAAGGCAGGGGACTAAAAAAATAATTTGAGAGAGACTTTCTGCTCATCTTGCTGCAGCAAAGCACGCATGGTGAGCATCAGGGAGGCAAATGAAATGTTGGAACATAAGGGAAGGTGTTTGAATAGTTTTCTGGGCCAAAAATGTTTACATACATGCACATGCACACACATGCATATATTGTATATATTTGAAGAATAAAAACAGAAATTATGGGAGGAGCAGGGAGGACAGTGATGGTATCAGCAATCTGGTTGGCAAATAGATTGAGTTGAGTAATGGGAGAAAGAAGTCATGCAGGAAATACTGGTTCTGCTGCCTCATCTGGGCTGTGACCTGGCAGAGATAAAGGAGGCCATTCAGTCCTTGGTTCTGAAACTTTAGGCTGATGGTGGTTAAATGAGAAAGGCACCAGTTTAGAGAGAGGCTAATGGTTGCCAATTGTCTGAAAAGTGACCAGTAAGAAGGTCAAGTGGTACCAGGCAAAATTGTTGTTGTTTAGTCACTAAGTTCTGTCTGACTCTTTTGTGACCCTGTGGAATGTAGCCCACTCAGATCCTCTGTCCACGGGATTCTCCAGGCAAGAATACTGGAATAGATTGCCATTTCCTTCTCCAGGGGATCTTCCTGACCCAGGGATTGAACCCACGTCTCCTGCATTGGCAGGCAGATTCTTTACCACAGAGCCAGGAGGGAAGCGCACCAGGCAAAATAGTTGCATGGTTACTGGAAATTAGCTTTGATCTAATCATCTGCATTGGTTTAACAAAGTGCAAGGCAGTATTCACCCATTTGTTACTCAAAAAGTACTGTTCTTATTAAACATCTACAGGATGCCTGGCTGTACTGCAAGTAAGGGGGAGACAATGGTGAACTAATCATCATGGCTTCTGTCTTCATGTTGGCAAAAACAGCCAAGTAATAATAAGTAGACTGTGTGTGCCTGTAAAGCAGTGTGCACGACAGTCTCCACCCACTTCCAGAGGAGTGGCAGTGCGCAGGAACTGCCTGGGGAAGCCCGCCCCAGCGCTACGCCTCTCTCCCATCCAGGCGGGGTGAAGTGCTCTCACTGCACCCTGCTTGTGCTGTTAGGGGCCAGGCCAGAAGACACCTAAGACAAGGGTCCTTCCTTCTGGGAACTTCATGCTCCTTTTGCTGTTGTGGAGCCTTTCTGGTTTCTTTTTCCCTCCTCCCCAACCTATCGCCTCCTACTGCTCTCTAGAAACTGCACTTGTGGATTCGCCAACAATTTCTGGTTGCCAAATGCAACAGGTAGTTGTCAGTCCTTGATTAAAGAATTTACATCACTTCTGTGTACTTTTCCATCAGTCTGGGTAGACTGTGAGCTCTCTGAAGATAGGGAACAGGTCTTATTCATCTGTAAATGCTAAGAGGGAAACTATCTAAACTGGTACAAAATAGGGTTTTGAAGCTGCACCTTCTTCCTTTTAAACTTATTTTAAAATACCCTTACACAGACATCAGATTCATCAGATTTGTTGCAAATAAGGTAGGTTATTTCTTCAACATCTACAAGAACAGATTTTAGAACCATCTAACCATGTTGATCTGTTATAAATAGACATCTCTGTTTAAATTCTATAAAAATTTACATTTAAGAGGGAGCAAATGTCACATGAAGCATTCCAAATGGCCCAGAATTACAACAATTGATGAGGCACCGCTGGGGGTACATTTCAGAACTGACCCTCACAGCGGGGAGCAGTTATGTTCAGTGATATGCTGCATTTAGAAACTGTGGATTATTAAGCAGATTGTTGTAAGGTCTCATAGTGGAACACTATAGAACTGTTAAAAAGAAGAATGAGACAAGTCCACATGGACTGATGTGGAAAGATCTCACTATGGATTGATGTTTTTTGTTGTTTAGTTGCTAGTGAGAGGCAAAGTAAGGTACAGATCAGAATACAGATGGTTATCCCACATGTATGCTAGTATATGCATTACGTTTTCTCCTGGAAGAATACACGAAGAACTACTAACAGCCTAAGTATAGAGGAAAGGATAATTCCCACTTTATATCTTTCTGAACTATTTGAATGGTTTTACCATATATAAGTATTACTTATATAATAAAAAATTAATTAATTGGCTTTAAAAGTCATAACTTTTAGAAATGCAATACTGCAGATCTAAGGTCAAGAGAGAGGATTAGTTCCTCAAGTTTTCCAGGTAAATATCACTGTGCAGGCACCACTCTGGCACCTATATGGCAAGTTGGCTTTGTTACATTCTTCTTGGACCCAATAATTCTCACTAAGGAATCAAATGGTTGCTTCTTTGTGATAAATGCTCCTGAAAGAACTCTGGCTGCCTATAAATACAAAAGGGAGGTTCAAGCCAGGAAAAATAAAACAAAACTGCATAAATCAAAGATTAAAACATTAAATCTGGCAAGTGATTTGGAGCTGCTCAGTGAATGAGTGATGAAATCACTTGAGATAATGCTCTAGCCAGAATTTAATTGCTTTAGTGTTATTGCATAATTATGGGTCATAAGGAGTTACTTAAATTGTATTTTATCCATTTAAGGAGAAAATAACATGCTATGATGGTATTTGTGAGTGTGGGGATTCAAAGGTTTTCCAAACTCATTCTCCGCAAACCTCAAGGGTCTATATAATGATATCCAAGTGCCTTTATTGCTTTTTGAAATGCTGTCCCCATGTAGGTGAGCACCTTGAGAGCCTCATTCATTAACTTCATTTCTTCCATTTGCTTGGCATGTAACACATATTCAGTAACTTTGTGAGTGTGTGTTTAGATGTCTTTTATTTTTCTTCATTCAGTTAACTCTACAAATATTTATTGAGCACCTACTAAGTACTAGGTACAGTGCTAGCACTTGCACATGCTTGTGTTTTCCCAACATCTAAACAAGAAAGGCCCTGTTGCCTTTGTCTCTCACACATACCACAAAGCTGAGGCTGGGAGTTGGAGTCCCGTTCCTTCCAATATATCCTGTAGTGGAGGATGCAGCCCATTTGCTCCCCGGCTGGAATTTCATCCCATGAAATTAAAATGCTCCCCTTTTCCTCTGAGATGGCATTAATATGGGGGCCACTCAGTGGTGCTGTGAAGTAGAACATAGGAGGCTTTTGTCACCCTCCAAATCCAAACCATTAAACTAGAGCACAATTGGACAAAAGATTCCAAAACTCACCTTTGTGCTGGGAGTTACCTCGGGTGGAGTTGCACCCTCCCTGGTCCCCTGCAAGTGCATGCACGCGGATTTCATAACAGATGTAGGGTTTTATGTTTTCTGTAAGATATAAAGACAGAGGCTATTCCAGTTCAAACAAGGGTTTAAACAAAACCACTCAGACAGCTTCACAGCTTGGAAGACTGGGAAGATACCTGGGGATGCTAATACTCCTTCCTATCTTTTAAAGTGCTACACTTTGCAGTTTTCTGTCAGCCATAAGGTTTATTGGCACTCTCCCCTGCCCAAACTCCTTATTTCCATGAATCTCAAATGTCAATTTCCTGTAAAGAAAAGGCCCCTGTCATAGATACTGCCCGTGACTTATCTTTAAACTCCCAATGAAAATTTAAAGGAGAAAGATTACTTCTGTTAGGTAACTAACTGTAGTCTCACATGGGCAGAGGAAGGACTCTTTCCCACATTGTTAAATGCCCTGCTGTAGGTAGGTCGGGTCCCCTACACTGACAATTGATTAGGGTTTCACATTTTCTTTTTGGGAAGAGGAATTTTATATCACAGAATAATTTACTACATTGTGTGTTTTCTATAAAAATTCATTATCTCTTAAATATTTCAGCAAGTAGGCAGTACATAAAGCCCAAATGTGCAACTACTACTGTCCATGAGGAAATAAAAACTCATGCCATGAGCAAGTTCCAAATCGTATTCATGAGCCAAGTAAAGTAGAACAAGGCTGCAATCAGCTTAGTCTTGTCATCTAAAGATGCTTTGTGGGTGGCATCCAGACCCAGAAATCCAAAGGGCAACATGGAATATGGAATTGCTTCATTTGGGAGGGGCTGGTGCCTGGCAGCTCTGTTGCTAGTTCTGGAAGGGACCTATCAACCACAGTGCCAGGTGGGAGTTCCAGATGAGCACATTAGGCAAACGGTTTCACTGCATTTTGCCATGCAAGGTGTGAGTTCAGGGCAGAGGCCTTGGGAACTGCGGCATCAGAAACTTTGGGCTTCTTGTGAATAGCCTGCCCCAAGTGGAGGAGGGCAGGCTTCGCTTGTGGCTCAGATGGTAAAGAGTCTACCTGCAATGCAGGAGACTGGGGTTCAATCCTGGGTTGGGAAGATCCTGTGGAAGTGGTCATGGCAATCCATTCCAGTATTCTTGCCTGGAGAATCCCATGGACAGAGCAGCCTGGTGGGCTATAGTCCAGGGGGTCACAAAGAGTCCGACACAACTGAGTGACTAACACATGGAGGAGGGAAGAAAATGTGACTCCATAACTTAGCTGACACTTTCTTTTTTATGAAGAGTAGAGCCCGAGCAAGCTTGTTCCCCAATTCTGACCTTAAGAACTCCTCCTGTTTTCCTGGCTAATTCTTACATGTGTGTATATGTGTGCTCAGTCAGTCATGTCTGACTCTGCAACCCCATGGACTCTAGACTGGAGGCTCCTCTGCCCATGGAATTTTCCAGTCAAGAATGTTGGAGTGGGTTGCCATTGCCTACTCCAGAGGATCTTCCCAACTCAGGAATCGAACCTGCCGCTCTTGGGTCTCCGGCACGAACACACCCTAATCACTGTCTGCTCCCCACCTCAGAAATTCCTTAGCCTTTGCTGCTGGTGGATGAAGCCCATACTCTTAACATTTGCATTTCTTTTTAGAGTCTGGCCCTGAGTTTCAGGCTTATTTCTCAAGACTCCCATGCATGCACATACACCGAGCACTCCTGGGCAAAGGCTCTGTCTCCCTATTCATTAACTGTCTCTCAAGTGTTTTTTCTGTGGAAAGCTAATTTCACCTGTTAAGTCTGGGAGAAGGCAAACACTAAATGATCAGCAATGAGAGGCAATCATAGAGGAAGTATGATGGGAGCATACAGAAGATGAGCCCCAATAGCTAGGCATGAGGGAAGGTTTTATAGACACCATGATGTCTACGTTATCTGTAAAAGGAGTGGTTATAAAATAAGGTCAGAACTGTTTTCACCTAGACAAGACAGGACTGACGGTCTCTAGCGTAGACACCACCAACTTATAATCCAGGAGCTGAACTTCACTGTAGCCCGTTCCAAATCTCCCAACTCTGCCCCAGCTAGATGCTGGGAAAAAACTGGTAAGGATCTTATGGCAATGAGTTATCTTACTAATTGGAGAGGGTAATTTTGAATTCATGGTAAGTATGAATTACGTAAGTTCTAAGTGTTTATTTCTAGAAGTGAAGTGAAAGTGAAGTCGCTCAGTCGTGTTCGACTCTTAGCGACTGTTATGTCAAAACAAACTCATAGCTAATCAAGCGTTTTCAGGTAGGAGAATGACTTGAATTAATAGTTAATCTCATCCAGTATTATTGCTTTCATTGAAATGAATATGTCTGAAGTGCTTAAGAACATTTTAGTTTCCTAAGTATGGAAAAAATTCTCTCTTGCCATTTACTTTAGGCACTGTGTATAGAATTAATAGAATTTCTAAAAAGAAAGATCTGTAGGGGCTGTATAGTCCAAACTATCCCAAAGGGGTAAATCCTAATATAATAAGTGTTTACAGATATATAGCAGTTTAGAGTTCAGTATCTACTGTTTCATCTGATTTGAAGGACATAACAGTCATAAAGGGCTTCCCAGTTAGCTCAGTGGTAAAGAATACGCCTGCCAGCGCAGGAGATTCAGGAGACTCAGGTTGGATCCCTGGGTTGGGAAGATCCCCTGGAGGAGGAAATGGCAAACACTGCAATGTTCTTGCCAGGGGAAATCCTGTGGACAGAGGAGCCTGGTGGGCTACAGTCCATAGCATTGCAGAGTCAGACATGACTGAGCACACACACACACACACACACACCCTTAAAGGAACATTGATTCCACTTCAGCAACTCTGGGGACAGAGAACACACTGCCTTGAGGGGCAATCAACTGTCTTATTAGAGATCATCAACTGTAAGGGAAGTACTTTCTCAAAATTGAGCTGACATCTGTCTTCTGACAATTTTTATGCAGAGTGCCTTCATTCTGCTCTCCAGAACAACAAAGGACACATACTCTTTCTTACATACATATTGAAGGAGCAAGAGTCATCAACCACCTCCCACCCCAATCTAGAATACTCTCCTACACACTAAATGGTTTCCCGATTAAAAGTTCCAGACCCTAAAGGCTTGCTCACCTTCCTCTGATGCTCATGGGGTTATCCAGGCAGCATTCCCTTTAGGTACAGTGATTAAAACTGAACACAACCCACGAGAAGTCTGAGTAGCCAGACTCTAAAAGAGGCACACAGTTAAGGACTGGTTCATGTATCATCACCATGCTCTGTTTCTTTCATCTGTGAAAACCTTGTCTCCTAAAGCAGAGTGTATATATCCTCCTGGACAGGTATAATGGTTGTCATGGTGTAATGAAAATATTATGGTATTTAGAGCTTCAAAACCTATAAAATCTTAGCTCCATCACATATAATAATAATACTGATAGCTAGATGATCAAGCACTTAAAATGTGTTGCTGCTACTGCTGCTAAGTCACTTCAGTCGTGTCCAACTCTGTGTGACCCCACAGACGGCAGCCCACCAGGCTCCCCCATCCCTGGGATTCTCCAGGCAAGAACACTGGAGTGGGTTGCCATTTCCTTCTCCAATGCATGAAAAGTGAAGTCGCTCAAGTTGTGTCCAACCCTCAGCGACCCCATGGACTGCAGCCCACCAGGCCTCTCTATCCATGGGATTTTCCAGGCAAGAGTACCGGAGTGGGGTGCCATTGCCTTCTCCGTAAAATGTGTTAGGTATTGTTAAAAATGTTTTTTCCTTCAATTAGTCTTCACAATAACCCAGTGAGGTAGGTAATATTACCCCCATTTTCCAGATAAGGAAACTGAGGCACAGAGAAGTTAATTTGCCCTGGATCATACACTTTGATAAGTGACAGAGTCAGGACTCAAATCCAGACAATCTGGCTGTAGAACTTTTCATCACTCTGCTGAACTTATACTTTAAAAATCACACTGACATTTTTAACACGTTAAATTAACACATCCATTGCCATATAGAAAACACATTTATCAACATTTTAAGGGAATACTTCTCAGTGCTCTGTGGTAACCTAAATGGGAAGGAAATCAAAAAAAGAAAGGGTATATATTGGGTTGGCCAAGGAGTTCATTCAGGTTCCTGTAATATAGAAATATATGTAGAGCTGATTCACTTTGCTATTAGTGGAAACTAACACAACATTGTAAAGCAACTATATGCCAATATAATAAATAAAAAAATTAATTTGGGGTGATCTGCTGACCTAGATTTGCATTATTAATCTTATGATGATTTTTATTTATTATAGAACAACAATTAGTAGGAGAAAAATAGAAGGCAGAAAATACTGTAGCTTCAGCTTCTGAATGTGTCAGCACATATGCGTGCACGCACACAGACACAGACACACAGACACACACAGACACACGTGCCTTGTTTGTTGGAATTCATCCTGGAAGATTTTCAAGCAAGTGACCATCTAACTAGCTTAACTCTAGCATGCAAATAATACCATTTCTCTTCAGAAAATTAAAATAAGAAATTTCCACTAATTGGTTTTTGGTAACATTCGTTGGTAATAAGGGAGGCCTTTGAGTATTTCAAACACAAAACAATATTAGAAGCTGACAGTGGCTCACAGAGTAAGACGTCAGAGTTTGTAATTAAGAACTTGAAAAAAATAAAGAACTTGAGATGTTGCCCTTTAATGTTTGTTTGGCAAATATGTCAGCCACCTCCGGTGCGTTTAGGACTAGATCTCTCTGACAGAAGAGGTTAAGGATTCTTTTCACTGGTTAGAAATAACAAGCCCCATTTAGGCACTGCTTCCATGACAGCAGAAGGATAATCATCAGACTCTGATAGGAGGAAGACACACACCACTGCAATCATTTATCAAAATGGTTAAACAAGCCTTTGGCTGCCTTGTTTTCCAGTTGTCCAATGTCACTTATAGACTCCCCGAGTGGCTTAGTGGTAAAGAATTCACCTGCCAATGCAGGAGACGTAGGTTTGATCCCTGGGTCTGGGAAGATCCTCTGAAGAAGGAAATGGCAACCCACTCCAGTATTCCTGCCTGCGAAATTCCATAGACAGAGGACCTTGGTGGGCACAGTCCATGGGGTTGCCAAGTGTCAGACATGACTTAGCGACTAAACAACAATAACAATAATGTTGCCTATGCACAGGATTAAATGATTATTTATGAAATTTCTTTTCAGTTTAAATTCATATTGTATGATACAGAAACTTAAGATGTATTCCAAGGATAAAATGAAATTTTAAAAAACACTGATTAACTTCTGTCCAATTGTTTGAATGCAGTTTCAGATGCTTTCTATCACTTGATATATGTAACCACTGACAGATTTGGAATTTGAGGATGAGAGAAACCAGCTGTCATATAGATAATTCTGGGTTTATTATCACACAAATAATAAGTAGCAGAATTGGAAATGAAAGGTCTCCTGGTTTTTTCATTTGTAATAATGGAGGAAATAACTCTTGCTACATATGATTTTTCTCACAATTAAATGAAGTCCCAAATGTAAGGTGTCCATCACACTGACTGGCTACTACTTAGCTCTCAGCCATGCTTGTTGGGTTCATTATTTACTCATCATATATGGCACTGTCCCAGGCACATGAGTTTTCCATGAATCCTAGAGGTTTTAGTCAATCAGTGGGTTTTCTATGGCTGCAGTGGTGCAACCTGATGGGCTCTAGGTCATCACTGCCCCTCTTCTCACGCAGCTGTAACTGAGAGCATGGCTTTGGGTTCCTGCCTGAAGTTTCCTTGAAAAATGTGAACTTAGTAACCCTTGAGAAGGAAGGTGAATATTAAGTACCTGAAATCAGAGCAGACAGTCTGTAGGGGGAACTCCACAACCAGCCAAGAGGGGGCTGCATACCACCCCCTGGGTGGAGCTCCCTCCACTCCACCACGTATTCCTGCACAGCAGTGTCAGCTTTCTCTGGAGGTGTCCACATCACCATGAGCTTGTCCATGCCCTCGGACTTTGCAAAGACCTGTTGAGGAGCCAGCAACTCTTTATGGGGAAAGGTGGGGGAAAAAAAACAAAATCACAGTGGAAACAGATGTAAGAAACAACCACCCAACCCAGCAAAGTTGTAGCAATAACCAACGTCTTTCAAAGGACTTCAGGTTCACAGATTTTGTTCATCCAGCTTCTCAGTTCTTGGAGAACAGGCATCAGTGCCAGGACCCGTGTAGTGTTATTTATGGAATTACTTCCCCTTCATCTTCCATTTCACTTTCCACTTCTGTGTCCCCAAAGGTACCTGCTCTAGTGATCTATAATATGCATCCTTCTAATCTACCTTCTATATGTTTATTTACATATATATGTGTCCTTGAGAATTAGTGTTGCTTTCAATTTGTGTGTTGTATTTTCATGAAACACATTTGGAGTAAATCTAGTGCTTTTCCTAACTTTTATTTTCCCACTCAACAATATGTTTCTAGGATACATCTATTCTGCTGCTATATGAAAATCAAGCTCATTCCTTCGGATTACTGCCTCGACACATTCTTTGTGTAGTCTCCAAGTGACAAGCTTTCTTCCAGCTCTTTGTCAACACAAACAAGGATGCAATGAACCTTCTCTTGCAAGTCCTGTGTGTGCCTGTCTAAGAGTGTCTCTCTCACTCTCTTACACTGTTGGTAAGAATGTAAATTGGTACAGCCACTATGGAGAACAGTACAGAGGTTCCTTAAAAAACTAAAAATAGAGCTACCACATGACCCAGCAATCCCACTCCTGGGCAAAGATCTGGAGAAAACCAAAATTTGAAAGGATGCATGTACTCTGATATTCATTGCAGTACTATTTACAATAGCCAGGACATGGAAGCAACCTCAATGTCCACTGACAGAGGAATGGATAAAGAAGATGTGGTACAAATATACAACGGAATATTACTCAGCTATAAAAAGGAACGAAATAATGCCATTTGCAGTGACATGGATGGACCTAGAGATGGTTATATAGAATGAAGTAAGTCAAAAATAGACAAACATCATATAATATCACTAATATGTGGAATCCAGAAAAATGGTTCACATGAACTTATTTGCAAATCAGAAATAGAGTCATAGGCTAGAAAAAAAAATTGTGGTCACTAAAGGGATGGGATGAATTCGTAGATTGGGATTGACATATACACACTACTATATATAAAATAGATGACTAATAAGAACCTATTGTATAGCACAGGGAACTATATCAATGTTCTGTGATGACCTAAATGAAAAGGAAATCTAACAGAAGAGTATTGCTCAATCGCTAAGTCGTGTCTGACTCTTTGTGACCCCATGGACTGCAGCATGCCCGGCTTCCCTGTCCTTCACTATCTCCCAGAGTTTGCTCAAACTCATGTCCATTGAGCCAATGATGCCACACAACCATCTCACCCTCTGTTGCCCTCTTCTCCTCTTGTCCTCCATCTTTCCGAGCATCAGACTCTTGGAATCAGATGTTCAAAGAATTAGAGCTTCAGCTTCAGCATCAGTCCTTCCAATAAATATTCAGGGTTGATTTCTTTAGGACTGACTGGTTTGACCTCCTTGTTGTCCAAGGGATTCTCAAGAGTCTTCTCCAGAACAATTTAAAAGCATCAATTCTTCCGCACTCAGCCTTCATTATGGTCTAACTCTCACATCCAGTCATGACTATTAGAAAAACCACAGCTTTGACAATTAGGACCTTTGTTGGTAAAGTGATGTTTCCACCTTTTAATATACTGTCTAGGTTTGTCATAGCTTTTCTTTCCAGGAGCAAGCGTCTTTTAATTTCATGACTGCAGTAACTGTCCACAGTGATTTTGGAGTCTAAAAAAGTAAAATCTGCCACTGTTTCCACTTTTTCCCCATCTATTTGCTATGAAGTGATGGGACCAGATGCCATGATCTTAGTTTTTTGAATGTTGAATTTTAAGCAGCTTTTCCAGTCTCCTCTTTCACTTTCATCAAGAGGCTCTTTAGTTCGTCTTCGCTTTCTGCCATTAGGGTAGTATCATCTGCATATTTGAGACTGTTGAATTTTCTCCTGGCAAACTTGATTCCAGCTTGTGATTCATCCAACTCAGCATTTTGCATGATGTACTCTGCTTATAAGTTAAATAAGCAGGGTGACAATATACTGTCATGACGTACTCTTCTCCCAAATGCGAACCAGTGTGGAGTGGGTATATGTATATGTATTACATAACTGATTCACTTTGCTGTACAGAAACTAACACAACATTGTAGAGCAATTATATTTCCGTTTTTTAAAATAGACTCTCTCTACATATAAATGTACACAATTTCTCAATTATAAACTAAATTCACCCATTTCCCTAAATATGGTCAGACTGATCTCTAAAACAGTAAATCAGTTGACCCTCCAACAAGAAAAGCATGAGAGTTCTCATTTCCCCACCAACACTTGGTATTTTCCTTCTCATTTTCCCAAGCTGGCACATGTAAGGAGGTATTTAATTGTGGTTTTATTTTCGTTTTCTGATTTCTTACAAGGCTGAGCTCTTCACATATTACTAGCTGTCTGACTTTCCCCTTTTCATACCTCACTCATTTTTTTTTTCTGCTGTATTTCCTGTCTTCTTCCTGATTTGCAGAAATAACTTTTATATTCTAGATATTAATCACATGTTAGTTTTCAACACTAAAAATATCTCACTCTAGTTTTTCAAGTCTCTGTTAATTTTATGATGTGTTTGTTGAACATAAATACTTACTTTGATGTGGATAAATTCACCACAGTATGTGTATTTTGAGTTTTGTTTATAAAATCCCTCCATTCTGGGGTCACAAAGATACTCAACTACATTTCCTCCCATTTGCTTTTGGTTTTATTTTTTTAAATACCTTTCATATTTAGGTTTTTAATCCAAATCTAGCTAAAGGGTGTGTGTGTGTTTTAAAGGAAATAAGCTTTATTACTTTTCCCATACAACAGGTCAATTTTTCCGAATGTGGTACCACCCCTGTCACACACTAAGCTCCATATATTCATGGGTTTGTGTGTGGATCAGCTTCTTCACCAGAACACACTGGTCACATTACAAGGCTCTGTGACACCTGACTATCTGGTAGCTAAAGTCCCTCCTCATTTTGCTCTTCTTTTTTTCAAAGTGATCTTGGGTATTCATGAAACTTTATTCTTCCATATAGCTCTTACAATCAGTTTATGAGAGTCCTCAAAAATTTCAGCTGGTATTTTTATTGGAATTATATTAAATTTACAGCTCAGTTCAGGGAGAACTGATATTGTTACAATGTTAGGTTGTCCCATTTATAAATATGATGTTTATTTGAAGTTGTTTGGGTCTCTTTTTATATCTTTTAATGGAGTTTCAAAAATTCCTCCTTAAAGTTTAAATGTGCTTTTTAAGGTTAATTCCTAGACATGTTATACTATTAGTTTGCTATTAAAATGGCATCTTATTTTTTACTTCTTTTCCACTATGAATTTGTGTGTATTATTCTTATGCTAGCCAACCTGCTAAACTCTCTAATTAGTTCTCATAATTTGTCTATGGCCCTTGTTAAATTTTCCATGTAATAATCTTATTACCTGTACACTTAAAATCTCTTCTTTCCAATCTTTGAACTAAATCTCATTTTCTTTTTTTTTTAATATTGTTGCTAATTTTAAAAAGAATGTTCCCACATATCTTTATTAAGATGATGCTTGCTGAATGTTTTTGGTAGAAAGTCTTTTAAAAGCTAAAAAGTTTTCCTTTTTTACAGCTTTCAAATAGATTTTATTTTTATAAAATACTATTTATTTACTAAAAATTTTGTTTTACTAAATACATTTCTATATCTGTTAAGAACATATCCCCCTTTTCTCCTTCAGTATTAAAGTAATGAATTACACTGATACACTTTTATGATATTGATCCATCTTTGTATTCTTGGGGGCAACCCTTCTTGATCATTCTGCACTCATTATCTTTTCTCCTTTCTTCTTAAAATAGACTTTATTTCTTAAAGCAGTTTTAAGTTCACAGCAAAATTGAGTGAGACGTACAGACATTTTCCACACACCCCCGACCCCATACACGCATCACTTCCCCCATTATCGACATCCTGTACCAGAGTAGTACATTCTGTAAGATTCTTGATAAATATGTTCAAATATTTTCCCTTTCATTTATGTTTTCTCTTAATTTCTTTTAATTTAATTTCTTGCTCTTAATTTCTTTTATGCAATTATCATCACTTATTCTTTCAATGTCTTAAGTCTTCTTATTTTTCAAACTCTTTTCCCCTTTTGATGACTTTTAAGTTTCTCACCCAATCTTCCTCTCATTCATTCACTCTTCAGATAAATCCTTTCTGCTATCCAACCCATTGGGTGAGTTCTTTATTTCAACAACTGAACTTTTCATATTGAATCTCTATTTAGGGCTATTCCCCAACCACTTGTTTCTGATTCATGTTCCCAGTATCCTCTCTTATCTTTCTAAGGATACTTCTTATGCTTACTCTAAACTCTTATTTATTCAATTATTTCTGGTTGCACTGGGTCTTCATTGCAGTGAGCACGTGTTCTCTAGTAGCAGTGAGCAGCGGGCCACTCTTAGTAGCAGTGAAAGGCTTCTCTCCTGTTGCAAAGCAGGGTCTCTAGGCACACGGGCTTTAATAGTTACAGCACATGGGCTCAGTGGTTGTGGCACATGGGCTTTAGTTGCTGCACAGCATGTGGAATCTTCCTGGACCAGGGATTGAACCCATGGCCCCTGCATTGGGAGGAGGATTCTTGTCCACTGGACCACCAGGGAAGCCCTTATTCTAAACTCTTGCTCTTTCTGTTGTGCTGATTATGCATCCTACCACACAAGCCATCCCACTTGGTGTGACTTCCTTCCCAGAACTGTGCCCTTCAGCCTTCTCCTAATTTTCTCCTTTGGGGTCATGTTTTATTTTCTTGGATTGATCAGCAGCCTTGACCTTCATTTTTCTATGGGGGGAGTTGTGAAACCTTAGCCAGAGCTTGTGCTCCTCCAGGTAAGCTTAGGTGAGGAGAAGGAGCTTTTCAGAGTGGAGAGCCAGAGAGCCTATAATGATGCACCCTGAGCTCTGCTTGGCTCTTGGGAGGTGTACGTGGCAGCTTCAGAACCTGCCCATGCCTCTGTGGCTGACACTGCTCTTCATGGGGGAGTGGGGGCTGTCATTCTCTTCTATAACTGCTATGGGGTTGGGGCGCAGGAGAATATCTCAGGCACTCTTCATTAGGTTCCAGGGCTTCCTTGTAGTCATTCTGCCCTGCCGTCCAGACTTTCCTGCCCCATAGTAAAGATACCAAGTAAAATACCATGGTAAAAATACCAAGGCAACAAGGGGAAGAAAAAGGAGTGCAACAAGCCAGTCACACCTCAGTCCTCTCCATTCCTCACTATTCCCCATTCACAGGTTCTCAGTCATCCTGTCCTGTCTCTCCTGTGGCATCTTTGGGTGGGTTTGGTACCTCTGTGTTAGCTACCTTGCCAGGAACTGGAATTTCCCAGCCCTGGTTCTTTGTCTTCATTTGTCTTGGTATCTTATTTTCTGGCTATGTCACAAATTTGTTTTTGTTTTGGAGAATAAAACGTATTCATTCAGTAAATATGTATTGAGCACGTAGGGTTTGAAAGACTCTTTGCCAGGTGATGGGCTAACACAGTCAATTAACTTTTCTAACCACTGGTCTCATTGCAATTAGCTAAGTAAATCAACTTGGCATTGCCCAGTCTCTGAGTCACCACACTTGCCAGGAACCAGCCTGAATTTTCTCCCCACCGTGTTTGCCAGGGCATGCCCTCTCTTTTAGAACTTGGCTAACAACTCATTTCTGTGATACCTTTCAAAATTATTCTTCAGCCTTTATCATTCAAATTCCCTCTCCATTTTCATTAAGAGCATCTGAATAGAGTTATGAAGTTCATAAGGTATTTGGAAAAACTGCCCCCCTGACAGGTGGCCTGGTTTTTCAGTCCAGCTTTGCCACTAATTGGATGTACGATCTTGGCTAAGTTACTTCACCTCCTGGGGCCTCAGTCTCTGACATCTGTGTGGGCCTCTATGGTTGTGCTAGCTTCTGACTCTGGCCATAATTTCCAAAATTCCTGAGCACAGGGACAGGTCTGAAATATTAAATGTGTTTTGTTTGTTGACCAGTCTGTTTAGCACACATTCAGTTCTCATCATAAACCAACAAAATCATTCTCATACTTCTTGATATTCAATGCTGTGACATATGCCTTTCACAACAAAGTTGTCCCTGCTTCCTCAAAATCAATATAATTCTGCCTCTTGGGGCACTATTTTTCTCTTCCTGGGAAGAAAGCTATTTCTGTGAGTTGTATGAACTACACTGAAAAAGAAGCAGCAAAAATACATGGTACACTATTCTTACAGATCATGCAGAATTTGGGACGTTGAGAGCTCCCAGATGGGAGATTTGCAAATCTGTCCTCCAGGTCTCCCTAGGAGGCTTGACCAGTTCTATTGGATGGCTCGGGTGTGGCCTTAAGAGAGGCAATGGGCTCTTAAGATTTCTAGGACCAGGACCCTTTTAGCTACAGCCCAGGTCTAGAGAACTGTTTCAATGTCCTACTTTACCACCCCTCTACATTTCTCTATTTTGAGCCTCATCCTTAATGACACTCCTCCATTCTGAGAGGGGGGAATTGTGCCTCTTATGTCTTTTTGGCTTCTGGATCCATAATCTTTCAGCTCCTTAGGAACATCATTCCCTTAATGATCCCCTTTCCCCTTTCTCGTCAAATCTTTCCCACCCTGGTTCTTCTTTTCAACTTCTATGCCTGCTCAGATCTAACTTTAAAACAAACCTCGCCTGCATACCTGCACTGCTTTGCCTGGCTAACACCAACTTATCTCTCTATTCTCTGTTCACATGAAGCCTCTCCATGCCCACGCTTCTACTTTTCTCTGTTCCTAGAGTGCCCTGTGCATATCTCTTGTCTCACATATATCCTGTACCGCACTTTGCTTTTTTTATATGATTGCCCCTCCCACTGGACAAAATGTAACTGTACTTTTTACCTATTGCTGAACTCCAGTTACCTTATATAGTAATCTCAATAAATTTTTGTTGAATCAATAATGCAGAGGCCTAATGAATGTGTCATTTTGAGAAGCTGTTTTCAAATCTAAGTAAAGAAACTGGAATGGGCCCAGAAAATTCAAGAAGCTTATATCCTCAAGACCCATCTGCAGTGAGGTTTAAAGAAGTAAGGTATTTTGACATATTACTTTTTAACAAGAGCAGGATATTAAACAGTGGTAAGATCTCAATTTTCACCTACAGGATCCCTTTAAAAAATTACATATGCAATACTTATTCAATGATGAAGCAAATTTGAGTATAAAAATAATCTGTAATATCACAATGTAGATATGACGTCTGTTGATATTTCCATGTACATTCTTCTAGATTTCTTTACTGTGTTAAAATGTCTATTTGTGTAAATATGTATTTTAAATTACATTATACCATGTATACTTTTGAAAGCCTACTTTTTCACTCATCATGTGCATCTTTCCATACCAATAAAAACACAGCAACAATATCACTTTTATGCTGGAGTGGGATTAAGGTGGGTGAAGGTTATGATATGTTTAACCAATCCATCCTCTATTATAAAATTTTAGGCTGTTTGTAGTGTTTCATTATTTCAAAACCATTTCAACAACAACAAAAAAACATTTAAAAACCATTCAACAAAAAAGCTTACATTTTTTTTTTAAGCTCATGCCTTATTATTTGCTGAGGATGTATTTTTAATGGCATAGTTTCCTGGTCAAAAGATATATTCATATTTTAAGTTTTTTATGTTACAAATTGTCACATTTCTCTTCAGAAAGTTGTACCAATTCATGAGCTTCCCTAGTGGCTCAACTGTAAAGAAAGTGTACCAATTCACACAAAAGTGGCTTTCCCCCACACTTTCATCAGTATAGGTTATGCTGATGATATTTACTCTTTTTCATTTTGATTTGATTGCTAAGGTTTTTTTTTTCTTTCAAAACTTGCATCTCATTGATTGCTAGTTAGGCTGAACATATTTTTATATCTGTATTGTTCCTTTTATGTATTTATTTTTTTTAATGTTTATTTAAATTTATTTCACTGCCCAGGTCTTAGCCGCAGCATGCAGGATCTTTTAGTTGCAGCATGTGGGATCAAGTCCCCTGACTAGGGATCAAACCCTGGCCCCTTGCATTGGAAGAGTGGAGTCTTAGCCACTGGACCATGAGGGAAGTCCCTATTTCTTTTATTTTATATTTGAGTTTCCTGTTCATATCCCATTATCTCTTATTTATTTGAAAAATTATATGAATTTGCAAAAAATCTATCATATACTTTCCCTAAATTGCTCTTTGAATTTAAAAGCCTTATTTACAGTGTTTTCTAAACATTCTTACTTTACTATGCATAAAGTTTAAGCTTTTTTCCCATACGTAATCCATCTTTTCTTTCAGGTTTCTTCTTAGATGCCTTCCCCACATGAGGCAGAGATTACCAGTTACCTACCAAATACCCTCTTCTCATCTTCTCTAGCAAGAGAACAATGTGTTTCTGAGTCTCCTTTGTAGTTGGGTGTGACCAGGTGACCAGTTAGGGTCAATACTGCAAGTGTTGTTGTGTGACTTGGGACAAAACTCCTCAAGAGTGAGAGGTGAGGTTTCTCCCTTCTTTTCTGCTGCCTAGAAGGAGACAGCTGTAGCTCCAACAGTCATCCTGAACTATGTGGCAGTGGGTACAGAAAGAAGGAGGCTGGAGTCCTCACATGTACAGCTGTCACACCAGCCCTGGGCAGTCTACCTCCAAACTTCATAGGTAAGTCACTGTAGTCAAGCTTCTAGAAAGAGGAACTATTACTCCTAAAAGCAATTCCTAACTCATATGCTGACCCAAGGTTATATCAATATTTATTTGTATTTTTATCTACTATATTATCTCTACCTTTACAGATATATGACTGAAAAGATTTATAACCAAGATTCAATAGTATATATAAGATGATAATTCTTGGTAGAAGCTTCTTCAAAATAATAATTGCTAATAATAATTCCCTGATGGCTCAGCTGGTAAAGAATCTGCATGCAATGCAGGAGCTGCTGCTGCTAAGTCACTTCAGTCGTGTCTGACTGTGTGACCCCATAGATGGCAGCTCACCAGGCTCCTCTGTCCCTGGGATTCTCCAGGCAAGAGCACTGGAGTGGGTTGCCATTTCCTTCTCCAATGCAGGAAAGTGAAAAGTGAAAATGAAGTCATTCAGTTGTGCCTGACTCTTAGTGACCCCATGGACTGAAGCCTACCAGGCTCCTCTGTCCATGGGATTTTCCAGGCAAGAGTACTGGAGTGGGGTGCCGTTGCCTTCTCTGGCAATGCAGGAGACCTCGGTTCAATTTCCGGGTCAGGAAGATTTGCTGGAGAAGGGATAGGCGACCCACTCTAGTATACTTGGGCTTCCTGGGTGGTTCAGCTGGTAAAGAATCTGTCTGCAATGTGAGAGAACTGGGTTTGATCCCTAGGTTGGGAAGATTCCCCGGAGAAGGTTACAGCTACCTACTCCAGTATTATGGGCTGGAGAACTCCATGGACTGCAAAGAGTTGGACACGACTGAGTGACTTTCACTTTCAGACCCCAGTGTGGATAAACTGTTACACTGAATTTTAAGGAAGAATCTAATTATAGAGTTTTATTCTATCAGGCATTTTTTGAAAAAGTTAGGCCGACAATCTTGACTAAAATACTTTTATAATACAGGTCTTGAAAAGAGTTTTAGTATCTATTTTCTTCACTAATTATCAGCTTTAATCCTGACAAGTTAGCTTTCAGAGGATGTGACTATAAAATATGTCTAGCTAGTTGGGAGGTTTTCAATGTAGATAATTGGATACATATCTAAATTTGAATAATAAAGAGCTATGCTGCTACTGCTAAGTCATTTCAGTCGTGTCTGACTCTGTGCGACTCCATAGACATCAGCCCACCAGACTTCCACGCCCCTGGGATTCTCCAGGCAAGAACACTGGAGTGGGTTGCCATGTCCTTCTCCAATGCATGAAAGTGAAAAGAGAAAGTGAAGTCGCTCAGTCATGTCCGACTCTTAGCGACCCCATGGACTGCAGCCAACCAGGCTCCTCCGTCCATGGGATTTTTCCAGGCAAGAACACTGGAGTGGGTTGCCATTTCCTTCTCCAATGCGTGAAAGTAAAAAGTGAAAGTGAAGTCACTCAGTCGTGTTCGACCCTCAGCGACCCCATGGACTGCAGCCTTCCAGGCTCCTCTGTCCATGGGATTTTCCAGGCAAGAGTACTGGAGTGGGGTGCCATTGCCTTCTCCAACAAAGAGCTATAGTATAGCAATATTGTACTATAGTTCCTTACAGTCAGAATTTCATTTTAATACTATTGGTTTTAAAACATGTTTTGACTATAGGTATGCTTTTTCTAGAACTTGACAACACATATTACTCTTGCTCATGGAAAAATTAGCAAGATATTAGTGTTCAATTTAATGAATATTTCCTTAACTAATATTTATTGTTTATATGTGTGTGCACACTCTCAGTCATTTTCGACTCTTTTTGACCCCATGGACTCCAGTCCACCAGTCTCCTCTCTCCATGAGACTTTCCAAGCAAATGGTTTCCATTTCCTACTCCAGGGAATTTTCCTGACCCAGGGATCGAATCTGTGTGTCTTGCATTGGCAAGGGGTTCTTTACCAGCTGAGCCACCAGGGAAACCTCAAACACCTATTATGTATTTATTAGTCTCTGTATTTAAACTCACAATGACCTGCAATTCAGGTAATATAATCCCTAGTTTAGAGAGGGGGAAATTGAAGCTCAGAGGTGTTAATTCATTTGGATACTTACTGGCTAAAAGGAAATTTCAGACAGCCTCTGAAACCTGTTAATTTCAAAGTCTAAACTCCGGTGCTACTCATTCCAGGCCCTGAGCTGGGCCTGAATGAGCTAAGAGATTAGGAAGACAGTTTCCTACAAACAATATTAAAGAAAATTTGGTACTTACCTGCCCCACATAGATCCGTTATGTTAATATGAGTGGGCAGGGAACTGCCTTTCGAGTTAGCTGCAGACACAGCCGCAGCCCAGTTTCCAGTCCTGGGAATTACCCAGGTCCAGGACATGTGTTCTGTGATGTTCTGTAGTGTGATTTCCCCTCCTGCCACCTTCTGCAAAGTCACTTGATAGTGGAGGATTTTTCCTCTTGCTTCCGATAGACTCAGATTCTGCAACGAAACACATTTACTTACTGTGTACTCTCAGACAAGGTCACTGAATGCTCTATGCTAGGACCTCATGACTGCCTACAGCAGGCAGCCACACTAGAGTGACCTTTTTATTTGCATCTTTTCATTTCTTCCACCACACACTTTTACGCTCCACCAAGCTCCACCACTTATAGAAAAAAATAAGTTAACATTTTACAAAAGTTAATTCTTAAAGAATTGTTTGGGAACAATCCAGAAAGTAAGCATAAAACTAATTCTTTGTATTGTAACCCTGTTAGGACAAGTACCATGAGAAACAGAATCACTGGAAATGGAGAGTCACCCAACCTGTGTTGGCAGTGCCTGTCCGTGCCTGGGGTAGGGAGAGAAAGGCATTGCTCACCAGACCTAAGCATCACAGTTTTCTTGGCAAGGCTTTTCCTTCCATGGGGTGTGGCGTGACCTCAAGATGCCAAAAGACACACCTTAGGGTTGGCAAATGCCCCTTTCTCTGGTTTCCTGCTCCTAAGCCATCTTTCGGAGAAGGCAATGGCACCCCACTCCAGTACTCTTGCCTGGAAAATCCCATGGACGGAGGAGCCTGGTGGGCTGCAGTCCATGGGGTCGCAGAGTCGGACACGACTGAGCGACTTCACTTTCACGTTTCACTTTCATGCATTGGAGAAGGAAATGGCAACCCACTCCAGTTTTCTTGCCTGGAGAATCCCAGGGGCAGGAGAGCCTGGTGGGCTGACGTCTATGGGGTCACGCAGAGTCAGACACGACTGAAGTGACTTAGCAGCAGCAGCAGCAAGCCATCTTTTTCAATAATTTGGTATCCTATGTCTTTTATCTGTCAGGAGAGGCTGGGTTAATATCAATATCTGCTTCATTTAGAATTTGTATCTTCCACTTTAAGTGAAAAAACTGGCCTTCTGATTATAATTTGGCTTCTGAAATAATAGCATGCTGCGAGAGGATGCTCCTATCTGCTGACTCAGGCCTTCTGGTTGGCCCAACAGCTGCGATTTTCACTATAAATTAATGCATGAACATCCAGCTTTTTTATATTTCAGGCTCTGGGAGCTTGAATGATGCAGGTCATGTCCTAGGTGACTTTTTGGATCCACAAGGGCCAAGACTAGATCATAAAACATGGTTAATACAATGGGTGGATGCCATGTGGCTGGGGGCATTTTGGGGTGTATGTTCAGCTTTTCCCTTTAAGACATCCTGTGTCCTGGCAAGAACCAACAAAGTTTTGGTGGGGCAAGTGTCCATCACAGCTGATCTTGTGTGGATTAAAACAAGTGAGTGCTTTTGACATTGTGGTGTGCTGAACTGTTATTAATAAACATGCCCTTGGCCACAGAAGAAAGAAAAAAGATAAATAAGTAAAAGTTGGGTAGAGAAGACCATTCGGTCAGTTCTCTCTCACTCCATCCTTCCCTACTTGTCTCTTTGGTAGCTCCAGAGGGTAGCACCCAAATGTACTTCCCAAGAGTTGGTGCTCACAAAGCTCCCCATTCTTGCCAGGGACCCAGGAGGCAAATAGGGAAACGGCCTCTATTATGGCCCTCTCATTGTCCTTCACAGACACCTTAGTAATCTCATGCACTCCAATGAGAAGGGGGGAAATGTCAAGTCCTCCTGGGTCCAACGTAGTGACTGCTGTGGAAATCTATCTGATTCCAGTGATCTGGTAAGCAGAGGTGTGGGTTGGAAAGATGAGTGAAGAAGAGCAGCGAAGGGCCTGGACCTATCTTGCATTTTCTCTTCTGATCCCATATTTTTTTGAGCTGCAAATATCAGTGAGAAAATGAAGATGGGGCCAGCAAGTTAGACAAAGGAACATGATATCCCTTGACTTGTGCTTGTACAAAATGTCAAACTCAAGTTTGGGGATAAAGGTTAACATCAATCAGTTAACTAATCTCCTTAACCAAACCGGAAAATGGACCTAACTTGTCTAGCAAGGTCCATAGAATAAAAGATTCAATGAGTTCAGTGAGTCAGTGGGGAAACAAGTATTTAGCCAGCAGGCAGTCAGTATCCTGAAGCACCTGAAAACAGTGTGATCAGGTTAGTTAAAAAAATTAGGTAACATTAAGTTTGCAAACCATGTACACAATCCATCACCCGTGGATTAACCTGGCTCTGAGGGAATGGAATAACAACAATTAAATAATGGAATAATTATTCCAGTTTTAATAGTAGCTGGAATAGAATAATACCAGAAGAACAGAACTGGAGGGGATTCTCCAGATGAACAATTAATTCAGCATTTCATTGTATCAATGGAGGAAACTTAAGTCCCAGGTACACGAGATGATTTGCTTAAGGCCACTCAAGAGACAGATGGAGGAGCTGAGAGTGGAATCAAGGGCTCCTGACCTCTGGACTCATGACCCCTCCACTCTGACTTGCTACTCCTTCCACTGGCAAGCCTGAGACAGTTGGTAAGTACAGGTGCCATATTGCACAGTTGGGTCCTCAGTCACTCTTCTGGCTCAGAGTTGCAAAGCAGCCTCTGTAATTGTGCGGCTGTGGTATGCTCTGATGTGGAACATCAATAGTGGGCATGAGGTTGGTAATTTGAGGAGGGTGGAGATCTAGAATTCTTTGTCTAGAGCCGACAGGCTCTGAGTCAGAAGGGGACAAGTTCTGAAACAAAAAGAACCTTGGCCTGAGGAGCCAGCTGGATCTTTTCAGATAAACTTATTTTTTCCTTTATTTGGGTGGGTGAGAAGGGGGAATCTATCATCTATTGGGCCATACCATGAATCAGGAGCTCTACAATGAGTGCCACAATAAGTGTGACACTCCCCATTCTGATGAGGGTGCTAAAGCTCAAGAGAGGTTAAGAAATGAACTCGTCCCCATAGTAATGTGAGATTTTAGTGCGCCCCCTGGTGGATGTGAGAGATGAAGGAGATACTCCTATTGAGCCAGGGGTCCCGGTGAACATCACAAAGACAGGGTACTTCTTATCCCTTCTTGGACAGTGCTAAGAGCAGATTTCAGCCAGAGATATTACTGTCGTCACCTTATTCTACTGGTAAGAATACACTAAAAAGAAAAATGTGTCCACTGCTTCTCTCCCTTCAGTTTTCTTTCTGCTCTGTCCTGTGGAAAATGACCTAAACTTAGTGAACTTAGCCTTTCTGACTTTGGTTTGTCCAAGAAGCAAGGAGTGAGCTCCCTTATAAACCATTATAATAATTCTGCTGTCTGAAAAAGCTTTCAGAACAAAAAATAACTTAGTGAATGCAATCCAAGAAAACACAAAGTCTGATGCATTTCAAAATGCATTGCCCCGTTTCTGTTTTGAAGTGTATTATAGGAAGGGTGTTTCTGTGAATTGATAAAGCATTTCCTCTTAGGACTTAAAAACTACTGTACTGACAATAAAGTAATATTTTACTTCTGAATTTCTCTTCAGGCAAAAAAAACTTTTTAAAAACTGTTAGAGTTTAGCCTATATCAGAGAAGAGAGCCTGTAATCAAGACCCCTTGGAAAGCTGGGGAGTTTGAACGCTTACTAATCACAGCTTTATCTGTGATTTTTTTTTTCCTTTTGGGTTCTGAAACACTGCTGACTTGGTTCTTGTTATTAGGACAGATCTTTGACTTTTCTGTTCCACCACTTAGCAGCTGTGTGACCTTGGCAAGCTATTTCAACTCTCTGAGCCTCAGTTTCCTCACATGTAAAATGAGGATAATTCTTTGTGCAGCACAGGTGTATTGGAGGATTCAGTGACCTAAGGGAAGCAGACTGTTTCAAAACAGTGTTTGGTGCATGACAGATGTGAAGACACTTGGTGGGTACTGTTTACTCACTCTAATATAAAAATCATCACGATTGGCACTTTATCCTTATGGCTCTTCTATGAATCCTCTATTATTTTTAACCTGGCATACACCACAGCTCTCTGTGGAAGTCTCACCAATATCATACGCTTGATTACAATGTATATATACCATTTGTGGGTTTAAGTCTGAATACCTCAACTTTTCAACTTACGACTGCCTTCAGCAACCCTAGTTCAAAGTAAAGACAGTTTTTACCTGGACGGTTTAAAAATCACTGTACTGGAATTTTCTATCTGTGGATCTATTTCCCCCATTAGCCTGTCAGTTCATTTTTGCATCCTCAGTGTCACGCACAGGGTTTGCCTCCTAACAATGACCTTGCAAACACTTTTCACAATCATAGCAATCTCATGTAGTATGAGCAATCTCATGCTGTTATTATCTACACTGTGCTCATAAGGCACAGAGAGGTTGAGCACCATGCTCAAGGACACACAGCCAGCAAGTGGTAAAGCTGGAACTTGAACCCAGGTAGCACAGCTGCTCTACCTGGAGGATGAGGTCTTAAACTGCTGTCATGCTGGCACTTAGTAGACATTCGCCAGGTGTTCTGTTACTCTGAACTGATTTACCTTCTGGCAGTTACCCTGGCATAATGATTTCTATCTTATTTTATAGCTGGAAAACAGCAAAACAATGGAAACTTTTTAAGAGCAAGCTTTAACTCCCCTTGCATCTGTGTTTTCTGTTAATTCTCTGCTACTTACTCTTATCTTTGTCACTGACCACATTCTGCTATCCAATCCAGATTCCCTGCATTGCAGCTGGTATAGCATGTGTGACCAGCAAGCAACCTGTTCTGTCTGAAAGTATCTGCAGCAATTCTGTGCCAGCCTGTGTTGGGACAGGGCTGGGAAAGGAAAGGAGAGAGAGTTGAATACCGCAACAAAACAAATATTTCCATCTGCTGCTTTTGTATTTAAATATTGATTCTGATGTTGTATACCTCCTATAATTATATAAGGCTCCTGGCAGCCAATCTTCCCTGGGGATTCACAATAGACCTTCATCCTCCATCAATATAAACCAGGTTACAAATAATACTTTCTACTTTAACTGAATCCCTTTCATATGAGGAGGCCAAAGAATTCATGGCTTCAGTGCAATGTGATACAGGCTGGAACACTCTTCATTCACCAAAGACAAAGACAGCGAGAAAGAAACCAAGTGAATGTACTAAACAAGCTGTTTCTGATCTCAACTGTCTTTCTGAAGCTGTGCTGTTAACTAGTATGGGGCTGGCTCTTTTCTCTTTCTCCTTGTCTTCTATGGTTTGGGGGTAGCTATTTATCAAAATGAGCTACTTCTTTTAACAAGTGAATCTTTTCCCTGCTCAATCTTCTTCCTGCTTTCGGAAACAAGCGTTTCCCCATCTCTCCTGTCCTGCTTGTCAAGGCTTAGCAATCTTGCTCACTACAGGAGGGAGAGATGTAGCCTTTGAAATGAGGCTATCCTGACCTGGGATGGGGTGCCATCTGGAGGGTGAGCTCTTGGCCTCTGTGCCCTACTGGCACTTAATGGACACATGCATGTGTGCATGTTCAGTCGCTTCAGTCGTGTCTGCGACCCTATGGACTGTAGCCCGCCAGGCTCCTCTGTCCCTGGGATTCTCCAGGCAAAAGTACTGGAGTGAGTTGCCATGTCCTTCTCCTGGGGATCTTCCCAACTCGGGGATCAAACCCGAGTCTCCTGCATTGGCAGGTGGATTCTTTACCACTGAGCCATCAGAGAAGCCCCAAGATAGCTCATTAGTAATTTTTAAATTGATTACATGTTGAAATGATAACATTCCCAATAAACCTGTGTTAAGCCTGGCGTGCTGCGGTTCATAGGGTCGCAAAGAGTCGGACACGACTGAGCGACTGATAGGATCTGATCTGATTATTAAAATTAACTCCACCTGTTTTTTTTTTTAATGTCCTAAAATGTGGCTATGAGAAAGTTTGAAATTACACATATGGCTTGCATCTGTGGCTTGCTTTACACTGGGTTGGCCAAAAACTTTGTTCAGGTTTGTGTGCCCTCTTATGCTGAATGAACTTTTTGGCCAACTCAATATTTGTATGGGATAGCACTTCACTAATGTGATTGCCGGGAGAAATATGAATAACCTCAGATATGCAGATGACACCACCCTTATGGCAGAAAGTGAAGAGGAACTAAAAAGCCTCTTGATGAAAGTGAAAGTGGAGAGTGAAAAAGTTGGCTTAAAGCTCAACATCCAGAAAACGAAGATCATGGCATCTGTTCCCATCACTTCATGGGAAATAGATGGGGAAACAGTGGAAACAGTGTCAGACTTTATTTTTCTGGGCTCCAAAATCACTGCAGATGGTGACTGTAGCCATGAAATTAAAAGATGCTTACTCCTTGGAAGGAAAGTTATGACCAACCTAGGTAGCATATTCAAAAGCAGAGACATTACTTTGCCAACAAAGGTTCGTCTAGTCAAGGCTATGGTCTTTCCTGTGGTCATGTATGGATGTAAGAGTTGGACTGTGAAGAAGGCTGAGTGCCGAAGAATTGATGCTTTTGAACTGTGGTGTTGGAGAAGACTCTTGAGAGTGCCTTGGACTGCAAGGAGATCCAACCAGTCCATTCTGAAGGAGATCAGCCCTGGGATTTCTTTGGAAGGAATGATGCTAAAGCTGAAACTCCAGTACTTTGGCCACCTCATGCGAAGAGTTGACTCATTGGAGAAGACTCTGATGCTGGGAGGGATTGAGGGCAAGAGGAGAAGGGGACAACAGAGGATGAGATGGCTGGATGGCATCACTGACTCGATGGACATGAGTCTGAGTGACCTCCGGGAGTTGGTGATGGACAGGGAGGCCTGGCGTGCTGTGATTCATGGGGTCGCAAAGAGTTGGGCACGACTGAGCCACTGATCTGATCTGAATGTGATTCTTTTTGTGCCAAAGCCATGTCCCCCTGAGGTCTTCCTAGCAAATGTTCTCCCACCCTTGTCCTGACTAATTTGTTTTTCTGGGGAGCTCCAATATTACCTTCTCGTATTTTTTTTTAAGTCAGAAAATGGTAATAACACCTGGACAGAATCAATATAAATAATTTAAGGGAAAACATGATATTTTCTAAAGCTTTTAAATATTCCAAAAGATTTTATCCTTAAAACTCAGTTTAAACAAACAAAAACTTCACCCTATTTAATCCTCAGCAACTAGATGGCTGACTCATTTTACCCACACCTCCTAATCCTTTCAACCAAATAAAGTACAAGCAGATGCTTACATGGATTCTGACTGGAGGCCTATCTTTCCATGTGTAGACCCTCCCATCCCTTGTGTCTTCCTGATGCTCTGTCTCTTTAACTGCAGTGACTCATCGCCTGAGCTTCACTTTGTTCTATGGTTCACAAAGTTAGCTGCACAGAGAATGGGAGATGCTGAAACTGCCAGTATTACCTTCTGAAAGGTCCTCTCTGACTCCTCACCCCTCCCCTCCCTGGTCATAGTCCCCTCAGCTCAATCTTGAACTCCTTCTTAACACCCGAAGACCCTCACCATCCCCTCTGCATTTCTGTCCTTCTCTGCTGCACCATGAGCTCAAGGACACGGAGCCTGCCCCTGGCTTGTTCATGTCCATGTCCCTGCATACAACCTGGGCTCTAGGCCTAAAGAGGGGATTTAATGTACTTGTTCACGTGGATAAACAAATGAAGGAGTGAGCTAACGAAGAGGGGAATTCAGCTCCATCTGCACACAGACATTTCTCTTCCAGACCCATGGTCTAAACCTAAACTTAAGAAAGTTTATGATTAGCGATGCTTCAGACAATGAGAGGACTCTGAAGAAACTGAGAGAGGAAACTGGAAAGGGTAATGAGGCTTTAACCCACTGTCGTATCTTTTCATACGTCATCCGTGTATATATAGTCAAAGTGATTTTCTTCTTAAAGGATGTAAGCTGAATTAACTGAAGGAAAAGTGTACTGGAATCACAGATGGAGATAACTGGTCAAAGCAAAGGAAATGATGTGAAAGTTTGTGCAGAAGGGGATGTTAGAGAGAATGTGAGGGAAAGAATTGGTGACCCCTTGTGAAGGGCTCTCAACCAACACTGGGGCTGTTGGTGACACAGCCACATTTTCTACCACCGCATTTACTGTTTTGACAATACCCAGGTGTTTTTGCTCTCTTCATAGATTAGGCTCAATTTTTTGGCTTCAACATAGAAAGTACTTTTTCTCTTAAAAGCAACTATGGGGCCTTCCTTAGTGGTCCAGCGGTTAGGACTCCGTGCTTTCACTGCAGGTTCAATCCCTGGCCGAGGAGCTAAGATCTCACAAGCCGTGTGGTGTGACCAAAAATTAAAACAAACCAAACAAACAAACACTATGGCAAAAAACAGTACAGAATACTTTTGAGGAAATGTAGCTTTTAGGAGAAACCAAGGTGTGGGAAAATGAAGAACTACATAGGAACCAGAACAACAGCAATCTCCTCCACCCTCAACACACTCACACTCACATTCATAAATAGACACACATGTAGATGCTCACATTCACACCCAACCCCCACACTCACAGACCCACACATATTCACCCACACTCACACCCACATACACCCCACACACCCATCTTCCACACATTCACGCCTTTACACTCACTCACTGCAATGGTGATTCACACGCTGGAATTTCACACCTAATGTGATGGTGTCAGGAGGTGGGTCCTCTGTGAGTTGATAAGGTCATAAGGGTGGAGCCCCCATGGATGGGATCAGCACTCTCTAAGACCCCGGACAGCTGTCTAGCCCCTTCCACCATGTCACCATGTGAGGATGCAAGAGAAGTCTGCAACCCAGAAGAGGGCCCTTACCTAACCATGCTGGCAGCCAGATATCAGACTTCCAGCATCCAGAACTGTGAGAAATTGATCTCTGCTATTTACAAGCCCCCAAACTATGGTATTTTATTAGATGTGACTAAGACACTCACATACATGCACAGCATACATCCCTACACACTCACACATATACTCGTATCTACACACCCACACAATCAGATCCCTCCCATGAATACAAAATTCACATGCATTCATACACACATGCACTCACACACACACAACACACATGCAGACACACCACTCCAGACACTCACACATCCTCACCACAGACCCGTCTCCCCTCCCTCCACCCACACCCCCCCCCCGCCCCCACCCTCAGCACACACCTGGGCTGTACCCATTCAGCATCAAGTTGTTCTCCTCTAATGTAAACATACTAGAGAAATGAAAGGTCATCTCTCATTTCCCCAGCCGCAAGAGAAACGTGCTCTCTCTGTGTTCACAGGCTGACGGGGTTTTACTTGGGGCTTCCTTTGGTGCTGAAGCCCTGAATTCCCCTCTGCAGTGCGGGGGTGTTCCTTTCATTGGGTTTCCCAGTATTGATCAAAGTTAGAAAAGAAAAATTACCCACCACACGCATGTCTTCGCTTCCCTTCCCCAGTGAGGTCTGACTGGGCCCCACCACAAAGCACCTGATCTGGCTGCAGGCTGTTCTGAGGTTTTGATGAGTTCCTCATGTCACAGCACTGCCCCGTTAGCTCCCAGTCCTGCCTGAGAGTGGCAAGAGGAATCCCCAGTCGGAGGAATGGGAGAAGGGTGGTTCCCAACAGAAGGGCAGTATTCCACTCAGGAAGGGCTCCCAGCAGCAGGCACCACATTACAGAAATTCTTGTGAGAAATCGCTTCCCCTCCCCAGACTGCAGTTTCTGTGTTTGTAAAATGATTGCTGGAACTGCATGCTGCTTAAATGCCCTTTGGCTCTAGAGGTCTGGGATTCATGGTTCTGGGGCTCAGAGCAGAACCACTCATCTCAGTAACTCTGGGCAGGGTTCAATTGCCACCTCCTGTGTAGGGCCGTTGAAGAACTCCAGGATTCAACAGAAAAAGACTAAGTCCTGTGTGTGCACGTGCTAAGTCACCTCAGTTGTGTCTGATTCTGTGTGACCCTATGCGCTGTAGCCTGCTAGGCTCCTCTGTCCCTGGAACTCTCCAGGCAAGAAAACTGAAATGGGTTGCCATTTCCTTCTCCAGGGAATCTTCCCAAGCCAGGGATCAGAACCCAAATCTCTTATGTTTCCTGCGTTGGCAGGAGGGTTCTTTACCACTAGCACCACATGGGAAGGACTAGGGACTAAGTCCTGTAACAACCCTGTAAAACAGAAGGCTGACTCCAACTCTCCTTTTTCAGGGTGGACAATCGCTGAAGGTTTTGAAGGTGCCCTTTCATGACTACCATCTAGCTTCTAGTTTTTACATTTTTGGTTTCTTATTCAAATCTGTTCTGGTCCAAAAGATCCTTCTTGGCCCCACAACTTTGGCTCCACAAAAGAAAACCTTTTGCTGCTATTCATGGGGTTGCAAAGAGTCGGACACGACTGAGCGACTGAACTGAACTGAACTTATAGACAAGAGGTGCCATCAAGGTTGGCTGTCTCCAGAGCAGTTCTTCCTGTCCCAGAAGGTCCCAGTAGAGACATTTGTCTGTCCTGGCTGGACTAGGAGCAATGTTCATGAGAGATAGGGTGGACCAGAAGAGTTTTGAAACCCTTTTGAATTTCAAGACTTCATTTTAGAACCTAAAGCTTTGTAAGAAACAGGGACAAGATTAAGATGAGCAGCAGAGAGGAATCCGCATATGGAGGTTTACTAAACATTACCTGTTTGCTAAAAAATCATTATTTTGACTTTGCTCCGAGGCTGGTTTCAGGGTGTCCTGCTTACGCCTGTTCTAAATACTCTTTGCGACAGAAAGAAACACAGGTCTAGCACTGGGTATGTTGCTTACACTGTTATGAGAAAAATCATGTTGCGGTACCATCTAATTTACCTTGGCAGCCCCAGTGATTTTTCTGGGTTTGCACCTTCTCATTTACTTGTGCCTCCACCCCCCACCTTGAATTCTGCAGGTACTTTGATCATTACCCTCATTCTACCAAGAGAAACCCCAGGGTTTAGAGGAATGAAATGGGACCAGAACAGCATATTTTCAGATAACTGTAAAGGAAATTTTTGGAGGAGGGATCTTTACGTGATGAAGAATTTGCATTTTAACCAGTTGCTTACTTGTGAAAATGAAAACCAACATCCAGGAATTGAGCTAGGTTCTTCTATACTATTTACAAATTACGGTTGCTCTAAATGCCTTGCTTTAAGAATAATCTTGCTATTAAAAATTCATTTTTTAAGATAAATTTTAAGCTGCAGTTTTAGTTTCAAAGTGAAGAACTTGATTATGACTCACCAAGCTATTTACAGTAGTCTCCTTTTATACCAGAGATTCTATGTGTGAGAGAGAGAAAGGGAAAGAGGGAGAAAGAGCTCATTTCTTAAAATTGAAGAAGACTGTGATTATCAAAATCTATCATGCTAACCCCATCAGAGGACTTTATTACTCTGACTTCTGGTTTCATGCTTGTCAGCTGCATAATTCCAAAACTGTTTATTTACCCTTAACTGGAAGACATGTCATAAAAATGAGATAGGTTTTGAGAAATAAAACCTTTTCTTATAAACATGCCAATCAGTAGCTCAATTCAAACAGTATATATATTTTGGGGGGCAAAATGAGTCATACTGTAGCAGAAAGAGCTCTGGATGGGGTTTTAGTCCCAGCTTTGCACTTAGTAGGTGGTTGAATTTGTGAAAAATCTCATTTTTTGGACTCTCAGTTTTTTTTCATGTGTTAGTGGGGATACTAGTATGTATCTCTTAGGGTTTTTGTAAGGGTTAAGTGAAATGATAATGCCAGCTTTCAGCACTTAGTGAAACTTTTACATTCTGTCATGACATCAGGCCTCATTGTTTGCTGGACAGTTGTTCTGTTTACCACTGTTTTACTACTATTCCTGAAGAAAGGCTGTTTTCTATTCCTATTTCTCTTATTTTCTACTATTATTAGTATTCCTGAGGTAGAGGAGCTTACTTTCCATCCACTCACTTTTCAATAACCATAGAAAACATATTCCTAAATATCTCTATCCACAGCTTTACTCTCCCCTAAAATGAAAAAGTGAGGTGGTCACTGCGGGGTGGGAGGAGTGGCAAAGAGGAGAACAGAATCAGAAGAGAAGGTGTGGGGAATGGAGTCAGAGGGTGGGCACAGTTCGGGAAGGGGAGAGACCTTGATCTGACTGGAAGTGGATGAGGGAAAGACATGATTGTGTGCAGGCAGGAAGTCAAGAGTCCTCACCCTTGTGCTGGAAAAGTACATGACATAAAGTCAACCATTGTGAAGATCTGGCTGAGAAAATGAGTTCCAACACAGTCTCTGAAGCCTCATATCAAAGCAACTATAGAACAAGTTCTTGGGCCTTGAAACTTACCGTTCACATATGTAATTATCTTCATATGTCAATTATATCTCAATTTAAAAAACTAAATATATAGTTCTCCTGAATTTTAAGTGGGCACTGCAAACTTACCTTCCAGAAAAGAGAAATCTGTTGTCTATTGTAGTCAATGTGCTGTCTCATGTACCAGACATCTAGCATCCCAGTAGGCACTGTTTTGAAGGGAAAAAAAAAATCCACAGCTTCATATATACATGTATATACAAATACACAATGTAAAAACTTTAAAAGTCAATTGGTTATTGATTAAATGATTCTAAGAGAGTAGAATTATAGGATAATTTCAATTCTGTTCATGTCCCAGTATTTACCTTTTTCTTTTGTTAAATAATGAACATGCTTCACCACAGAAGTCATAAAAAACAAAGTGCTGTAGGCCATGGGGCCACAAAGAGTCAGACATGACTGTGTGACCAAACAACAACCTTAAAAACAAACTTTTAAAAATGGCAAGGGGACATTACATTCTTAACTTACCCTTAAACATGTATTAGTAAAATAACTCAAAGAAAGTATACATGGTTAATTCTTTTTTTGTTGGAATGCATAAAGAATTCTCAACAGAAAAACAGACATAAATCATGAGGAAAACATTTTTCAATCCTGTAAAATACAAAACACAAAGGCTGAACTTTGTGTTCATCTCCATTCCTGAATTTATGTTGGAGTATAATTATTTGGTTTTATGACCATTAGACAATAATCTATTTGTAAGGAAGTCTGTCTCATTCATCTTAGCATTCCTCAAACCCAGTGCAGTGCTTAGAATGTAACAGGCTCCCAAGTACTCTTTGTTAAATGATGAATAAGCAAATGAACAAACCAGGCAATCTCATCTACTTGATGCTGAAACACAGGCTGAACTAGTAGAAGAAATAACCACCAATCCATAAAACAACGGTCAAATATGACCTAATTTAATTTGAGAAAATCAACTGAACATATTTTTTGAAAAGAAACTGAATAATCTACTCCTAGGTCTAAGTGTGTGTATGTATGTGTATTATGAATGGGTGAAATAGTTTTCACTGTGACGCAGATCATGAACTCCTTATTGCCAAATTCAGACTTAAATTGAAGAAAGTAGGGAAAACCACTAGACCATTCAGGTATGACCTAAATCAAATCCCTTATGATTATACAGTGGAAGTGAGAAATAGATTCAAGGGCCTAGATCTGATAGATAGAGTGCCTGATGAACTATGGACAGAGGTTTGACATTGTACAGGAGACAGGGATCAAGACCATCCCCATGGAAAAGAAATGCAAAAAAAGCAAAATGGCTGTCTGGGGATGCCTTATGAATAGCTGTGAAAAGAAGAAAAGTGAAAAGCAAAGGAGAAAAGGAAAGATATAAGCATCTGAATGCAGAGTTCCAAAAAATAGCAAGGAGAGATAAGAAAGCCTTCCTCAGCGATTAATGAAAACAAATAGAGGAAAACAACAGAATGGGAAAGACTAGAGATCTCTTCAAGAAAATTAGAGATACCAAGGGAACATTTCATGCAAAAATGGGCTAGGTAAAGGACAGAAATGGTATGGACCTAACAGAAGCAGAAGATATTAAGAAAAGGTGGCAAGAATACACAGAAGAACTGTATAAAAAAGATCTTCAGGACCAAGATAATCATGATGGTGTGATCACTGACCTAGAGCCAGACATCCTGGAATGTGAAGTCAAGTGGGCCTTAGGAAGCATCACTATGAACAAAGCTAGTTGAGGTGATGGAATTCCAGTTGAGCTATTTCAAATCCTCAAAGATAATTTTGTGAAAGTGCTTCACTCAATGTGCCAGCAAATTGGAAAACTCAGCAGTGGCCACAGGACTGGAAAAGGTCAGTTTTCATTCCAAATCCAAAGAAAGGCAATGCCAAAGAAGGCTCAAACTACCGCACAATTGCACTCATCTCACACACTAGTAAAGTAATGCTCAAAATTCTCCAAGCCAGGCTTCAGCAATACATGAACTGTGAACTTCCAGATGTTCAAGCTGGATTTAGAAAAGGCAGAGGAACCAGAGATCAAATTGCCAACATCCGGTGGATCATCAAAAAAGGAAGAGAGTTCCAGAAAAACATAAATTTCTGCTTTATTGACTATGCCAAAGCCTTTGACTGTGTGGATCACAAAAAACTGTGAAAAATTCTTCAAGAGATGGGAATACCAGACCACCTGACCTGTCTCTTGAGAAACCTATATGCAGGTCAGGAAGCAACAGAACTGGACATGGAACAACAGACTGGTTCCAAATAGGAAAAGGAGTATGTCAAGGCTGTGTACTGTCACCCTGTTTATTTAACTTATATGCAGAGTACATCATGATAAACGCTGCGCTGGAAGAAGCACAAGCTGGAATCAAGATTGGCGGGAGAAATATCAATAACCTCAGATATGCAGATGACTTGATGAAAGTGAAAGGGGAGAGTGAAAAAGTTGGCTTAAAGCTCAACATCCAGAAAACTAAGATCAAGGCATTTGGTCCCATCACTTCATGGGAAATAGATGGGGAAACAGTGGAAACAGTGTCAGACTTTATTTTTTGGGCTCCAAAATCACTGCAGATGGTGACTGCAGCCATGAAATTAAAAGACGCTTACTCCTTGGAAGGAAAGTTATGACCAACCTAGATAGGATATTCAAAAGCAGAGACATTACTTTGCCAACGAAGGTCCGTCTAGTCAAGGCTATGGTTTTTCCAGTGGTCATGTATGGATGTGAGAGTTGGACTGTGAAGAAAGCTGAGCACCGAAGAATTGATGCTTTTGAACTGTGGTGTTGGAGAAGACTCTTGAGAGTGCCTTGGACTGCAAGGAGATCCAACCAGTCCATTCTAAAGGAGATCAGTCCTGGGTGTTCTTTGGAAGGAATGATGCTAAAGCTGAAACTCCAATACTTTGGCCACCTCATGCTAAGAGTTGACTCATTGGAGAAGACTGGTGCTGGGAGAGATTGGGGGCAAAAGGAGAAAGGGACAACAGAGGATGAGATGGCTGGATGGCATCACTGACTCGATGGACGTGAGTCTGAGTGAACTCTGGGAGTTGGTGATGGACAGGGAGGCCTGGCGTGCTGCAATTCATGGGGTCGCAAAGGGTTGGACACGACTGAGAGACTGAACTGAACTGAAATAGTTTTATTTCTCCCGCTATCAGATTTGTTTTGATTTACAGCCAGGGGTGGAATCAATAGAAGCAATACCTGAAAACAGGCTTCAATTGTGCCAATCTAACTTGTGTAACAGTGACCCTCAGAGTATATTAGGGTGCAGCTATCTTGAGGTTCTTTCTGGAGCAGCAAGTTCCATTTAACCAGCTAGAAATTCCTAGAAAGCTAAGTCCCACCTGGATGGCAGAAGACAAGCAGCCAGGAAGAGGAGAGAAAGAAGGACAGGGAGGGGGCACATGTCCCAGCACATAGCATGGGCAGGCCCCACTGGGCCATTCAGTGACATCTCATGTCTTCCTCAGCTGCATAACACACTGGCTTTGGTGCAGTGGTTAAAGTGTGAGCTCCAGAGCCAGGCCCTCTATGGGCAAATCCAGGCTCTGTGATCCTGAACAATGCTAACATGTCCTTAAGCCAAGTTCCTCATCTGTCAAATGAGGATCATAATTCTACACATCAGATGGGGCTATTGTGAGAATTTAAATGAACGTAAGAGTGCTTACACATGTTAAGCACTCAGTCAATTTAGCTGCTGTTGGTTTCTTCACTTGAAAAATGAATTTCAAAGAAGTTAAGGAACTTGATCAAAGTTCCAGAATTAATTGTGGGAGAAGCCAGGCTTTGAACACAGCTCTGTTTGGTCTCTGATCTTTGCCCTGCATCATGCAGTTGCCTGGCTCTGCTAAGGCTTACAACGTCTCTGTGAAACTTAGGTCCTCCATGGGGTGTGCCTCTTTTAAGTTCTAGTCTTTTCCTTTGTCACTTCCTCTTCCTGCCTCTCTCACCTTCATCTCTTTTAACTTCTAAACATTCATTTCTTCCTCTTCTCTTCTGACCAGTGGTAGTATTCACCCTTGCAGCGAGGACCTAACAGTAAGAAATGTGTACAGAAGACATTCTGAAAGTGCTCTCTATCCTTCAGAATTAAGGGACCCAGGAATCAAGCTCAGAACTTTTTTTCCTGCTGCTGCTGCTGCTGCTAAGTCACTTCAGTCGTGTCCGACTCTGTGCGACCCCATAGATGGCAGCCCACCAGGCTCACCCGTCCCTGGGATTCTCCAGGCAAGAATACTGGAGTAGGTTGCCATTTCCTTCTCCAATGCATGAAAGTGAAAAGTGAAAGTGAAGTCGCTCAGTCGTGTCCGACTTTTCGCGACCCCATGGACTGCAGCCTACCAGGCTCCTCCATCTATGGGGTTTTCCAGGCAAGAGTACTAGTCCATATGTAAAAAGGAAAAAAACACAGGCAACAGAAAGGAAGGGAGCCTGGCATTTATTGACCACCTACCATGTGCCAAATAATCTTTGGACACTATATATCCATGCTCTCACTTAATCCTCACACAATGCAGAGGGAGCAATGAGTAGACCTGTTTTGCAGCTGAGGACGAGGAGGCCAACAAAGGTCAAATGATTTACCAAAACTGCAGAGATGGTAATGGCAAAGCTGAGAGCTGGGCCCAAGTTTTGTTGTCTCCAAAGATCCTGCTCGTCTGTTAGTGTTCACCGTGTTGAGCAAAGATCTGAACATGCCACAAACTAGATGATCCAGACACTGAGCACATAATCAGGATTTGAAAACTACAGCGTGCTCACTGTCTAGGTCAGATGACACGTTCCATGGTGCTACATGTCTTCAATTAATTACATATAGTGTCTTCAATTAATTACATATGCTATGCTATGCTAAGTCGCTTCAGTCGTGTCCGACTCTGTGTGACCCCATAGACGGCAGCCCACCAGGCTCCACCGTCCCTGGGATTCTCCGGGCAAGAACACTGGAGTGGGTTGCCATTTCCTTCTCCAATGCATGAAAGTGAAAAGAAAAAGTGAAGTCGCTCAGTCATGTCCAACTCCTAGTGACCCCATGGACCGCAGCCTACCAGGCTCCTCCGTCCGTGGGATTTTCCAGGCAAGAGCACTGGAGTGGGGTGCCATAGGTGAGAAATTTAAAGGGAACACTCACCTCTCATTGCCACTCATTGCCTCTACAACCTACCAGATTATTACAGAGCTAAGAATCAAATTCAAGAGTCATAGTTTCTTCAAAAGATAAACTGCAAGTGAAGTTGAATTTTAACAGTGCCCACTTGTAGTGTAAGTCTCTATGGGAGAGAAATCATTAGCCAAATCTGTATGGGTTTCAAAGTGTAAAACTTCATGACTAGAAATGTGGGTTTCAAAGTGTAAAACTTCATGACTAGAAATGTCAAACTACTGCTATGTAAAGCAATATAAGGGCTAATATTATACAGAATCTTTGACATTCAACTGTCAAAATCACTTGGGAGTCCTAACTTCAGTGTTATCAAAAAGTCAGATAAAAGTATCATAGGCAGGTGAGAAAAGGAAATACAAAGGCCATATGTCCCAAGTGACACACACAAAAAGGATGAGTACAAATGATAAAAAATATGAATATTGAGCAATGGAAGTCATTTCTCCTGAGATGAATGTACTATCAATGTGAAGGAAGAAAACTGGATTAAAGAGGAAGGAATCACCAATATAAAAAAAGAGGACACCCTAAATTAAGCAGAAGATCGGCCTAACTGCCCTCAAAGGCTTCTTTCAACTCTGGTGGTGGCGGTTTAGTTGTTAAGTCACGTCTGATTCTTGTGACTGCATGGACTGTAGCCCACCAGGCTCCTCTGTCCATGGGATTCTCCAGGCAAGAATACTGGAGTGGGCTGCCATTTCCTTCTCCAGGGGATCTTTCCCAACCAGGAATCAAACCCGGGTCTCCTGCATTGCAGGCAGATTCTTTACTGACTGAGTTACAAAGGAATCCCAAGATTTGAGTATTCAATGAAACAGGACATGAGGTAAGTAAACCAGGGCTAAGCCATGTGCTGCTTCTGAGATTAGCATCCATCTCAGAAGCCAAGGCAAGTGCAAGGGTGTGGATGAGAGAAACTGAATTGCAAGTAGACAGCAATCCCTCCACAGAGGTTTTAGCATGCAGAGGGGATAGAGTAGAAAGATCTCTAAGAACAGTAAAAATAGAGAATTTAACACAAAGTGAATATGAAAAAGGAGTACCTTGAGAGATTTCAGGTAGTGGACTAAATTGAACCCATGAGAATATTTTGGTCCAACCCATGCTCCAAGCAGGGAAAGACAGAGCTAAGTAAGTCATCCACCACCTTGGTTCCTCAATGTCCACTCTTCGGACTGTGATACACTTCTTAAAATCTAGTTTCAAATAACTCAAATAGATTCACAGATTCACAAACACCTACATGATTAAACAAGTTTCTCAGTGGTAGACTTTTGCTTTCATACGTTACCACCTGCGATGTCTCCATGGGAAGCCCTACACAGACTCCCCACCCTTCCTCCTTTTTGATAACTTTCAACGCTTCATTCACTCTCTCTTTTCATTCCTTTCTGTCACTATTTTTGGTGGCTTATCGTCCATGGGGCTTGCTCCTTCCCAATGGCTGATGCTGTAAGTCCCTCTACCTGCTCACTTCAAATGATCTGATTCGCTCAACTCATGTCTTTGCCTCACACTTCACTGAGCAAAAGGAAGTGATCAGACAGGGATTCCCTAATATTTCCACCATGAAAACTTTCAAACTTCCCCATCAATACCCTAACACTTCTACTGACTTTACTGTGGATGAAGCATTCCCTACTTCCATCACAGGCCAATCCCTTGAGTTTTAGGTCCCATCCTCTTGCTTCATCAAGTATATCTCTCCCACTATTATCCTATTTCCTGTATCATTAATATCTCTTTCTCTGCTGGGTCCTAAAATCACCTTGTAAATATACTGTATTATCTCTGATTCTAAAAAAAAATTAAGGAATTTCTTAACGCTACATCCTACTCCAGCTATTGCCCAACATCTCTGCTCCCCTTCACAGAACTTCTAGAAGAGTTGTGAATCGTCACTGTCTTTATTTCCTCACCTCACATTCACTCTCATTCAATGCCCCCACAACTCTACGTATGCTGTTCCCGGTCAGAAATCAATGCTGCTTTGCCAAATCTGATAATTACTTCTCTATTCTCACTTCACTGGATTTATTGGGAACATCTGACATAGCTGAATACTCCACCATCTTTTTTTTTTCTTTTTAAGAAAGATAATCTTTCAACATCCAGATCACAAGTGAAGAGCCTATTTCTTAACAGACGCAGGGATGTTTCCTCTATCCTAAAATCAATGGAGGCATCATATTGGAGTGCTGATGGGGGAAAAATTGAGTTGCAAAAGATTATATACTGCATATAATTTTGATCAAGCTTAAAACAAGCAACACTAATCACTGTTTAGAAATACATACATTCCTGGAAACTATGAGAAAAGTGTGATGATGACATAAACACACAATCTAGGATAGTGGCTACCTATGGGGAAGTGTGACAGGGTAATTACATCAGTAATTTTACAGCATTTAACTTGAATGAGTTTGTAAGTGTTCATTTTGTTGTTATGTTTTGTAATGAGAAAGTAGCTTAAACTAGGATAGTCAGAGTAGCAGTGGAAGCACTGAATAGATTTTGAATATGTTTAGGAGACTCATATTCTCCTAAGAATATGAGCGCCTGGCCTGCCCGCGAGCGGCGCACTGAGAGCACCCGGCCTGCCCGCGAGCGGGCGCACTGAGAGCCCCTCGCCGGCTGCGCGGTGCACTGAGAGGAGCTACCCAACGACCGAAGAAGGACGGCGGTGAGGACTGGCGCACTAAGCACGGCCGAGAGGAGCTACCCCACGACCGAGGTCAGGAAGGGCGGCGATGAGGAGATAGCCCTCCCCCAAGGTCAGAAAGGGCGGCGATGAGGAGAGACCCCCTCATCCAAGGTAAGGTGCGATGGCTGTGCTTTGCTGGAGCAGCCGGAAAGAGATACCCCCGCTCAAGGTAAGAGAAACCCAAGTAAGACAGTAGGTCTTGCCGGAGGGCATCAGAGGGCAAATACACTGAAACCATACTCACAGAAAACTAGTCAATCTAATCACACCAGGACCACAGCCTTGTCTAACTCAGTGAAATTAAGCCATGCCCGTGGGGCAACCCAGGATGGGCGGGTCATGGTGGAGAGATCTGACAGGGTGTGGTCCGCTGGAGAAGGGAATGGCAAACCACTTCAGTATTCTTGCCTTGAGAACCCCATGAACAGTATGAAAAGGCAAAATGATAGGATACTGAAAGAGAAACTTCCCAGGTCAGTAGCGGCCCAATATGCTACTGGAGATCAGTGGAGAAATAACTCCAGAAGAATGAAGGGATGGAACCAAAGCAGAAAGAATACCCAGCTGTAGATGTGTTTGGTGATAGAAGCAAAGTCCGATGCTGTAAAGAACAATATTGCATAGGAACCTGGAATGTCAGGTCCATGAATCAAGGCAAATTGGAAGTGGTCAAACAAGAGATGGCCAGAGTGAATGTTGACATTCTAGGAATTAGCGAACTCAAATGGACTGGAATGGGTGAATTTAACTCAGAGGACCATTATATCTACTACTGAGGGCAGGAATCCCTCAGAAGAAATGGAGTGGCCATCATGGTCAACAAAAGAGTCCGAAATGCAGTACTTGGATGCAATCTCAAAAATGACAGAATGATCTCTGTTCGTTTCCAAGGCAAACCATTCAATGTCACAGTAATCCAGGTCTATGCCCCAACCAGTAACGCTGAAGAAGCTGAAGTTGAACGGTTCTACGAAGATCTACAAGACCTTTTAGAACTAACACCCAAAAAAGATGTCCTTTTCATTATAGGGGACTGGAATGCAAAAGTAGGAAGTCAAGAAACACCTGGAGTAACAGGCAAATTTGGCCTTGGAATACAGAATGAAGCAGGGCAAAGACTAATGGAGTTTGCCAAGAAAATGCACTGGTCATAGCAAATACCCTCTTCCAACAACACAAGAGAAGACTCTATACATGGACATCACCAGATGGTCAACACCGAAATCAGATCGATTATATTCTTTGCAGCCAAAGATGGAGAAGCTCTATACAATCAGCAAAAACAAGACCAGGAGCTGACTGTGCCTCAGACCATGAACTCCTTATTGCCAAATTCAGATTTAAATTGAAGAAAGTAGGGAAAACCACTAGACCATTCAGGTATGACCTAAAGCAAAGAGTCGGACACGACTGAGCGACTTATCTGATCTGATCTGAGGAGACTCAATGCTGGTATGAGGGAATGGGAGAAAAGGAGAATTTAAGGATAATTTCTCCATTTTTTGACTTGAATAACTAGGAACATGGTAGAGTCATTTACCATGAAAGGAAAGACTGAAACAGAGGCATTCTGAAAGGATTCTGCATTGGAGAAAAAACAATCTTTTTAGGCTATGTGAGGTTTAGTGTATCTGTTGATATCTAAGTGAAGATGTAGAATAGGTGACTGGAGTACAGATCTGAAGTTCTGGAGAGACTCCAGAACAGAAACTATATTCTTTCTTTCTCTTTACCTACCTATCTAGTTGTAGAGCCATGAGATTGAATGAGGTCAGCTGGGAAAAGAAAGAGACCCAATCAGATCAGATCATATCAGTCACTCAGTCGTGTCCGACTCTTTGCGACCCCATGAACCGCAGCACGCCAGGCCTCCCTGTCCATCACCAACTCCTGGAGGTCACTCAGACTCACATCCATCGAGTCAGTGATGCCATCCAGCCATCTCATCCTCTGTCGTCCCCTTCTCCTCCTGCCCCCAATCCCTCCCAGCATCAGAGTCTTCTCCAATGAGTCAACTCTTCGCATGAGGTGGCCAAAATACTGGAGTTTCAGCTTTAGCATCATTCCTTCCAAAGAAATCCCAGGCCTGATCTCCTTCAGAATGGACTGGTTGGATCTCCTTGCAGTCCAAGGGACTCTCAAGAGTCTTCTCCAACACCACAGTTCAAAAGCATCAATTCTTCGGCGCTCAGCCTTCTTCACAGTCCAGCTCTCACATCCATACATGACCACAGGAAAGACCATAGCCTTGACTAGATGAACCTTTTGGCAAAGTAATGTCTCTGCTTTTGAATATGCTATCTAGTTGGTCATAACTTTCCTTCCAAGGAGTAAGCGTCTTTTAATTTCATGGCTGCAGTCACCATCTGCAGTGATTTTGGAGCCCCGAAAAACAAAGTCTGACACTGTTTCCACTGTTTCCCCATCTATTTCCCATGTAGTGATGGGACCAGATGCCATGATCTTCATTTTCTGAATGTTGAGCTTTAAGCCAACCTTTTCACTCTCCACTTTCACTCTCATCAAGAGGCTTTTTAGCCCCTCTTCACTTTCTGCCATAAGGGTGGTGTCATCTGCATATCTAAGGTTATTGATATTTCTCCCAGCAATCTTGATTCCAACTTGTGTTTCTTCCAGTCCAGCATTTCTCATGATGTACTCTGCATATAAGTTAAATAAACATGGTGACAATATACAGCCTTGACGTACTCCTTTTCCTATTTGGAACCAGTCTGTTGTTCCATGACCAGTTCTAACTGTTGCTTCCTTCGCATACAGATTTCTCAAGAGGTAGATCAGGTGGTCTGGTATTCCAGCCCTATATATTGAGATTAAGAAGAGAAAGATGGCCATCATAAAAGACTAGGAAGAATTGGCCAACAGGATAGAAGAAAAATCAACAGGGTAGAAGAGATTGCACAGAACTCAAGAGAAGCAAGTACTTCTAGGAGGTAATAGCTCTTCCCCTCTATTGCAGTACCTTAGAGACCGCATGCTTCAGATGGTAGAAGGCCGTAAGATTCCCTTTGTGCTTTGCAGCTTATTCTTGGTGCCATCTCTTCCAGGAATTTTCCCTGATGTTCCAAGATAGACTGTAAGTCCCTGAATCTGAGGATCTGCCTGGTTATCACTGCATCTGAGTACCTGGCATAGTTCCTGACATATATACATTCCTTACAGGCCATCTGGAGAAGTGTTTTTTACTCCCCACTGGCTTCTTTTGGAGGGTTTAATGAAAAGCATTTCTCTCCATTGGAGTGATTACCATCTTGTCAAATAATTAAGCTTAGGCATTTACTTCTTCCAGGGTAGGTGTTGAGCTTAGGAGAGGCCATAAGAAGAAGAAAAGAGGGTAGGGACACTCATTGGATCTCAAATGTAACATTTTCTCTCTAATAAAAATGTTTGTCGCTAAACCCCTTTAGTAGGTAAAGAACCATTCATTCTCATTTCCTCAAGTTTTAGGCAAAAAGATACAAGCATGATATTTTCAAGTTTAGCTAATTTAGGAATCAGCAAACTATGGCCCATGGACCAAATCTGACTGGTTCCCTATTCCGTGTTTCGATATAGCCAGTGAACTAATGATAATAGCTTTCACATTTTTAGATGGTTGACAACCAATCAAAAGAAGAATCCTTTTTAGTGACATAAAAATTTTATAAAATTCAAGTTTCAGTGTGCAAAAATAAAATTTTGGATACAGTTTTGTCTATGTATTTCTAGACTGTCAATGGCTGCTTGCATGTGATAACAGCAAATTTTAATAGTGGTGACAAAGATCATAGGTCTGCAAATATCTGAAAATATTTATTATTTTCAGCTTTGGACCTTTATAGAAAATATTTGCTAACTCTTAGCTAGACTTACCATCTTGCTACTAACAGATGGTAAAATAATATCTAGTATTTAATTGTTCACACCTAACCTATCCTATGGAGAAGGCAATGGCAACCCACTCCAGTACTCTTGCCTGGAAAATCCCATGGACGGAGGAGCCTGGTAGACTGCAGTCCATGGGGTTGCTAAGAGTCAGACACGACTGAGTGACTTTACTTTCACTTTTCACTTTCATGCATTGGAGGAGGCAATGGCAACCCACTCCAGTGTTCTTGCCTGGAGAATCCCAGGGACAGCAGGGCCTGGTGGGCTGCTGTCTATGGGATCGCACAGAGTCAGACATGACTGAAGGGACTTAGCAGCAGCAGCAGCAACCTATCCTATGGAGAAGGCAATGGCAACCCACTCTAGTACTCCTGCCTGGAAAATCCCATGGACTGAGAAGCCTCAGTCCATGGGGTCGCTAAGAGTAGGACACAACTGAGTGACTTCACTTTCACTTTTCACTTTCATGCATTGGAGCAGGAAATGGCAACCCACTCCAGTGTTCTTGCCTGGAGAATCCCAGGGACAGGGGGGCCTGGTGGGCTGCCGTCTATGGGGTGGCAGAGTCGGACACGATTGAAGTGACTTAGCAGCAGCAGCAGCAACCTATCCTAGCAGTTGTTTAAAATCATAAGTGAATGAACAATTGTCTAGCTTCTCAATGGGAAGATGAAGATGAGTGGCTGTGATCTGTTTCCTTCCATCCCTTACTTAGTGGTCATTTTTAAAGTGTTCTTCATGGAGGACTGTGACAAGAGTTTAATTTAATGACAGAGGAAGGGCCATATGGAGTGAATAATGCCTTCATTCTCTGCTGACATGCTATAAATAGCTGCACCCAAACTACTAAGAGATAACATATTGTGCTGTTTTGCGTAGCCAAGGCTGCAAAGAAAGGGCTCTATCATAATAACATTGCTCAGTTTTAGACAGTAATTTTAAAAAAAAAAAAAGCTTACTAGTATTTTTTTTTAAATGCCAAGTTACATTTGCATACACATCCCAAGGGTTAAAAGGAAGAAGTGTCAAAAAAATTTCACACCTTTTAGGTTTACATCAGTTAGTGTTTCATACAGAAACTGATGACAGAAACAGTGGTAAGAGGTGAAAACCATGAAGCTTAGAGTAAGAGAAAAGAGATCTTACAACAACCCACAGAAAGATCAAACACAGAAAAGGGAGATTCAGGTAGAGAGGAAGTCAGCAGACGTTGGTCAACGTGGCGTATTTCGGAGTATGGGTTTCTCTCTTTGTGAGTGTTTGCAACTACTCTGAATTAGCCAGCTTCCTTGGTTCAATTCATAACTATCCACGAGTTCATAAACACAACAAGTTGCTGCATTCGTTGTTATGGTGGTGGTTCATTTTATAGGATATGATAAAGTTACCATTCTGCCTTGATGGATTTTTAATTCAACAGATAAACACTTGAAAAAAAAAGAAAAAACTTCCACACATCTCTGCTGCTGCTGCTAAGTCGCTTCAGTCGTGTCCGACTCCGTGTGACCCCATAGACGGCAGCCCACCAGGCTCTACCGTCCCTGGGATTCTCCAGGCAAAAACACTGGAGTGGGTTGCCATTTCCTTCTCCAATGCATGAAAGTGAAAAGTGAAAGTGAAGTCGCTCAGTCGTGCCGGACTCTTAGCGACCCCATGGACTGCAGCCTACCAGGCTCCCCCGTCCATGGGATTTTCCAGGCAAGAGTACTGGAGTGGGGTGCCATTGCCTTCTCACACATCTCTAAACAGGTCATTATCAAGTTCGAGTATGAGTCCAGAGTTTCCCTATTTTTATATTTTAGCTTAATGTGATACAACTTAACTTCTCAGACTATATACTACCTTGGACTTGGATATAAAATGTGGCCTATTTCCAAAAATTTTATCTGTATTATGTATAAATTCCAATCCATACGGCATTTTAAAAATGCATCACTTTGACATGTGTAACAAAGGATAACAGGAGTAAGCTCTGGATTCTAAAACTGACACACATTTAAAGAGAGAATAGTGGCTCAACATTAAGAGATTATTATCAAAAAATGAGAGGAAAAATTATAATTTGTTGAATGAATTCATTTATAAACATTTTTAGAGAAATGAAATTACTGTTAAGAAGAAAGGAAATGTATACAATTATTCTATAATTTATATATTATTTATTTGATTAATAGTTTACATCCTTGAAAGTCATTCGGTGTCATCAGTTACCAAGAATCACTCGTAGCTCACAGAAAATGAATGTAGCTTAGTCGTGAGGCTAGTTTACATGCACAAATATCTGTAAGTTTCACAAATAAACTCTTAGCTTTTCTGACATTAATGGTTGAAAATCTCCAGGTTATAAAGCAATAGATTACATGCCGATTATTTTTCCTCTGAGACAAATTTAGACAAATTATGAAGTTGTATATTCTATCACTGAGTGCTTTCGAAAACTGATACTCAAACGACTATTTCTTATGTCTCCAAAGATTTAGAAGAGGCATAAAGTTCTTATAAACATTTTTGGTTTAATAAAATATTTGATTTTACTTCAATAAAACTGTCTTCCAATAATTACCAAAACCAAAAAGCTCATCAGACTGAAAAATATATTTGACCTCCTCTTCATAGCTATGGGCAATCTATGGTACTCCTGTGAGCAGTGAGTATCAAAGTTTGAAGAAGTGTAGGGCTGTAATATTTGGAAAAGAGAGGATTGCTGGATGTTAAACTTTATTTTAAAATGTTATGTCTCCAGAGACTACCTTTTCCCAAGCTTTTAGTATGACTTATAAAGGCCATATTAATTTTCATAGAACCCAAAAGGCAAGATGCGTCAAGGTTTAACGATAAAGGAATGAAATTAATTACTAGTCATAGCTTTGTGGAATAAGAGAGAGTAACTGAGATAGTAAGTGAAATAGAAGTAAGAGATAAAATCAAACAGAGGCATAAAGCTTGTAACCCATGTGATAATATATGACAAACAGGAATAGGACTTAACTAATGTCAAAAATTTCCAAGCAATATAAATATATCTCCCTGGACAGCTTCAATACTTAAGCTGATGTGAAAATGAACTTGTTAATCAATGCACTATGTTTTGATTTAGTATCAGTATTTTAGAGTCTATTCTAAGGAAATTATTACATCTTCCTCTCTCTCTCTCTTATCTTTCATCCCGTCTATCCACCCCTCCTTTCCCGCCCCCATGCCTTTTTTTAGACACATACCTTCTTCTGGTGTTTGTGTTCGCAAAGATTCACTCCAATCACTCCAACTACCTTTATAAAGATGTAGCTTAGAGGAAATCTGAAATTCATATTCTGTAAAGGGTTTCAGATCCAGCAAGTCATGTCTTCCTTTGGCATTTGTGACATTAACCTTGAAACCAACAAGATTTTTTAAAGTATCTGTTAATACTAAATTAATTAAAATAAAGGTAAGAAAACCAAAGTAGATAACCCTTTTTACTTTTCAAATCTGTCATTCAGTGAGAAGAAATATAATGACTGGATTACTGAATACATGTGATGTTAATCTGAAACAATAGTGTCTCATTAGAAACACAAAGACAAAAAAATTCGTGGATCTAACAACCCATCTATATAGATTCCAAGGGGGATCCAGAAACCAACTATAAAACAAGTAAAGACTGAAAACTACTCATTTTCAAAAAGGCCTTGAAAAAGTTTGTTTCTAACTAGATATTATTTTTTATTTGGCCACAAATAGAATGCAATGAATGTTTTAACACAGACATAAAACTGGCTCCAAACAGAAAAATTTAATTATATAAGAAAATTATTAAATGGCATGCTGCAGTCCTTGGGGTCACAAAGAGTCGGACATGACTTAATGACTGAACAACAACAACAATATATAAACATTTAATTGTTATACCTTTCTATATGTGGAACTAGGGCTTCCCTGGTGGCTCAGATGGTAAAGAATCCACCTGAGTTTGGTCCCTCGGTCAGAAGGTCCCCTGGAGAAGGGAATTGCAACCCACTCCAGTATTACTGCCTGGAGAATTTCACGGACCAAGGAGCCTGGTGGGCTATACTCCACAGGGTCACAAAGAGTCAGACATAAATATGAGCGACTAATATTTGAATAGGGCAAAAGTCACTCAATCATGTCCGATAGTCATGGACACTCAATCAATAGTCCATGGAATTCTCCTATGTGGAACTGATCCTTTGTTATTATTATAGGCACTATATTTTATCAAAATACTGGAAAGAATCATAATCCTACATTTTTATTGTAAAAATTTAATGTTCAATATTACATCAAAGTGTAAAGTTTTATCTTCGGAATATTCAATTTAGATAAGCCTCTGAGCATTCCCTAATATTTCTTTTTCCAATAGGTTAAAAAATTACTAAAATGTGAGACTTCCCTGGTGGTGTAATGGCTAAGACTGTGCTCCCAATGCTGGGGGCCTGAGTTCCATCCCTGGTCGGGGAACTAGATCCTGCATGCGGAAACCAAAACCCAGTGCAGCCAACTAAATATATAAATAATTTAAAAGAAATTACTAAAAAGTAATAATGGAAGTAATAATGGGGTAGGGAGTAGAACAACAAGGAAAAATGAACCATTTACTAGAAATAAATCATAGAAAATTAGTGTGGGTTTACAGAAGCTTATGGCTTAAAAAATTTTAGTATCAGTGATCAAATTTTAGGATATTTGTTTTCATTTTTTTTGACACATGGTTTATGGGATTTTAGTTTCCCTACCAGGAATCAAACCTGAACCTTGGCAGGGAATGTATGGAATCCTAACCACTAGACTGCCAGGGAATTCCCTAAGATACTTCTCAATAAACAGAAGTGTAAATGATTGACTGATATGTCTCACATGTATATGTGTACTTTTGGGCTAAACATTCTTAAACTCTGTATTTTGCTGGTATGAAAAAAGACATCTGGGCGGTGCTACTAAGAATTTCTCCCTGGTTTCCCCTTCACTCTAGAGACCATTACCATATTCCAGGATCTGCTGTTAATGGGCCGATATCTGAGTCGATTGAGCAGCACCAGTCCCTCATCTCTCCACAGAAGGGTACACCTGTTCACGGAAGCATTTACAAATTTGATTCTGATGTCCCACGGAGGAAGAGGCCTCACTGGTAACCGGGACAAACAAAAAAAGTGTGATTCAGGCTCCACAGCTGGAAATTGCCTTATAATTACACGAGCTATAAAGAGTTGAACAAGTCTCATTTCTAAAATGCACAGCCGCCAACTTGGTGAAACAGACAAGAGAGGAGTCCCTGGCTTTTAGAAGGAGAAAAAATTGGATTGACTTCTAAATCTTTAAAGTAATTCTCTTTAATCTACCCTCATTTTTATACAGATAAACTACCATAAACATCACTGATAATTTGGATTTCATTTAATTCAATGATTTAAAGAAAACCAATGTGCCACACCCAAGTGTTTCAATGGCTGAGAAGGTAGAGGTGTGGCTAGTGGTGATCACATCAGAAGGATAAAAAATCTTGGTAGGAAAAGCCATAGGAAAGAGACTCAGCAACAGAGGAATAGAAGAGAAGAGGGAAAGAAGGTGACTAGAGATGAATGGTCAATGTAAAGAGAAGGAAGGCAAAATGGGCAAAATTGTGATAGCAAAATGTAGAGTAGATGCTAACGTACCTCATTTACTATACTGTACAGTGTGTATGTGTGCAATGAGATGCCTTGGGAAGAGAGAAAAGAGACACGTGGTGTGAGGCCAGAACTTCAGGCAGGTCAGAAGCTCAGTGTTACCTGGGAATGCCTGGAATTGGCCTCTGATTCAACTGGGCCAATTACATTTGCTCAGAAATGTGCTGGGACCGGCTAACTCCAGCTCCCAAGCTGATGAGAGGGGTGAAGGTAAGTGTTCTCTGAGGAGGATGCATTTGGTACATCGACACACTTTATTTACAGATTGCACCTGGCTGCTTCAGCCCTGCAGGCCCACATGCAGCCTTATCTTAGAACAATGGAGTAGCTGTGACCCTGAAAAGACACCTCCACCATGAAGGGCTTACACTGAGCTTCTTGAACAACCTCACATGACCCTCTCCTCACTCAAAAAGTATCACTGGCAGCCTATGCCTTCACGGGATCTGAAACCAGTGGGCTCTTATTTCTCCAACACAGAGAATAATGTCGCATATTCCATTTTGTACAACCATGTCTCTCGCTAGAGAACTACATCCTTTTGCTTACATCAAAGACACATCTATCCTTTGTCAACCCCTACTGGCCACTCTCCATGAACCACTCTCCCTTTTGAAACCATCACACAAATGATTCTAAAAATAATGTTCATAGGCTAAGATCAACACCTGAAAAAGTGAAATTATACATACCTATGTCCAACAATGTGAATGAGGATGGAAATGAAGAAGCACTCCCAAGACTATTGATAGCAGTAACCTTGACTGTGTAACTAGATTCAAGTGATTCAGGGGTTAGGTTGATTCCAAGGTCCAAATGATCACAATAGTGATCATTACATTGCTTTTGCCAAGTTAAATTTTTTGGTCCATTTAACCTGTAAATGAAAGATGCTTGTGTTTAGCAAGACAATTTATATGCTATTGCCTCCTTTTAGCACAAAGGAACAAAATGTTCAAGTATTGAAAATTCTTGACATGTTTTATTAGGGGTTATACTATGGGAATATTTGTATTCTGCAGTCATAGGACCACAGTTCACCTCCCTCTCCCTCTCTTTTTTTTTTTTGATAGGACAGAAATGCTTGACATTCATATGGATGAGTAATGATCTCTACACTGCGTGCATGCGTGCCCAGTCGCTTCAGTCATCTCCGACTCTTTGTGACTCCATGGACTGCAGCTTGCCAGGCTCCTCCGTTCATGAGATTTCCCCAGCAAGAATACTAGAGTCGGTTGCCATTTCCTCCTCCAGAGAATCTTCCTGACCCAGGTATCAAACCTGCCTCTCCTGCATTGCAGGTGAATTCTTTTTTTTTTTTTTTTTTTAATAATTTTATTTATTTTTGTTTGTGCTGGGTCCTCGTGGCTGCATGCAGACTTCCTCTAGTTATAGTGAGCGAGGGCTACTCTTTGTCTCAGTATGCAGGCTTCTCATTGCAGTGACTTCTCTTGTCACAGAGCACAGGCTCTAGGGTGTGTGGCTTCCATAGCTGCGGCATGTGGCCTCAGTAGCTGCGGCTCATGGGCTCTAGAGCACAAACTCAATAGTTGTGGCACATGGGCTTAGTTGCTTTGAGTCATGTGGGATCTTCCTGGACCAGGGATCAAACCTGTGTCTCCGGCACTGGCAGGCAGATTCTGTACCCACTGAGCCATCAAGAAAGGCTTGAATCCCTAAATCGTGGCCGACCTCTTCACTCCTCAGGACAGAGTCAATCATCCAGAGGATCCATGGCCACCTTGGCATTTACTTCACAGAAGTGCCAGATCCAAGTACAGATCAGAACCCTAGGCCCCACTTCCTTTCCCCTATCTCCTCCTCACTTAGTCACAGCCCTACCAGCTAGATCTCTGGATGGGATTACAGAATTAATTCCAAGGGAAAGAATTTTCTAGACTCTCTCTTTTTGTAAACTCTCAGGTCAGATTGTTGCTGTTGTTCAGTCACTAAGTCATGTCCAACTCTTTGTGACCCCATGGACTGAAGCATGTCAGGCTTTCCTGTCCTTTATTATCTCCCAGAGTCTGCTCAAACTCTTGTCAATTGAGTCGGCGATACCATCCAACCGTATTATCCTCTGTCACCCCCTTCTCCTTCTGTCTCAATCTTTCCCAGCATCAGGGTATTTTATACTGAGTTGGCTCTTCGCATCAGGTGGCCAAAGTATTGGAGTTTCAGTTTCAGCATCAGTCCTTCCAATGAATATTCAGGACTGATTTCCTTTAGGATTGACTGGCTTGATCTCCTTGCTGTCCAAGGGACTTTCAAGAGTCTTCTCCAGCACCACAATTCAAAAGCATCAAGTCTTTAGTGCTCTGCCTTCTTTATGGTCCAACTGTCACATCTGTACATGACTACTGGAAAAACCATATCTTTGACAATGTGGACCTTTGTTGGCAAAGTGATGTCTCTGCTTTTTTATACACTGTATAGGTTGGTCATAGCTTTTCTTCCAAGGAGCAAGTGGCTTTTGAAAGGGGCTTTAAAAAGAAAATCCTCCAGGGCTAATGGAAAGCTACCACAAAAAAGAGTCTATTTATAAACCATGACCCAAGATTCTGCAACTGCAAAAGAGAGAAGTTTAACCCTAGAGAGAAGCCAGTTTAACCCTATACAGCAGGGAAGAACATCCATAACGTGGGCCTTGGGTGCCCTGAAGAGATCTGAGTCAGTCCTCAGGCCTAAGACATAAGTTCTCACACTTTAGATGAATGAACCAGTTTTCCTTGATGAACACTAGAATTTTTTTTTAAGTATCTAAGTATCTGGAGGTGTTTACTGCTTCTTCTCTCAGTAAAACTAAAACTGTTTTACCAGGTAAAACTGTTAGATACTTCTAGATGTCATATAAGAGAAGACCTACCAAAACCCTGCAACTATAGTCTTACTCACTGTAAAGTGTATGCAGTGTACAGGTGGGTGTCTCGCCCTCTGTCCCAGGTGCAGGTCACAGTTCCACGTTCTCCCTTCTGTATGCAAGATAAGTTTCGAGGCTGTTCTGGAACAACTTTTTTAAAAAAGAATAGTTTAAAAAACACTACCTATTTTAATCAGCACACGTGATATTTCAATTACATTATTGTTATTTGCCAACAAGATAACAATACTTCCCCTATGTCTTCCATATCCAGATGATCTGGGAGCCATCTCAAATCCCATCAAGTTCAAATGTGCCTCCTAGGCACGAATTTGTTCTAATAGAAATTGTAATAATAATGGATATGGATCAAACACTTACTATATGCCAAGTCTATACTGAGTATTTTATAAGTGGTTTTTCTCAACTGGACATTATAGTAGCTACATCAAGTACATACTATTATTATCTTCATTTTATCAAAGAGGACACTGAGAGATAAAGTATCCTGTCCAACACTACAAAACTATGAAGTGGTGGAATCAGGGCTCCAGCCCAGGAGTGGCTGACTTGAGTTCAAGCCTTTCACCATCATATTCTACTATTTTCCCTGACAAGTGAACATTCAGTGCTAGTTCCAGTATCCTGGGTGATGATGAATTTACATTTTTAGAATGAAGCTCATTCAAATACTAGAAACTTATAAAAATTAGGGTCTTTCTTTCTCCATTGACTTGAAATTTATTGCCAAGGCACATCTATCCATTGGCCCTAGTCACGTCTTCCTGGGATGTACCACCCAAATCTAATTTCTACAGCATCACCTGAAGCACTTAATGAATATTTATAAATTAATTCTTTATGTACACAGACATTGAAAACCTTCCATGGACCAGGCAGCATTAGGTGTGGAAATGCAAAAGTGTACAAGGTAGGCATGGCCCCTTCTATCATAAGGTGTGTATTTTTAAATGAAGCCACTTCATAGTCAAAGACAGAACTTTAACCCCCACGACTACTCTTATTCACAGCAGTACATGGTATCATCAATTTCTGTCTGTCTAGGGTGGGAGCTTCTGCATTAAATCAGGTCACATCTTGACATTTCTCGCTGTCAGTTATAGGCCAAGCCAGTGATTGCTGGTCCATCTGCTTTCCAGCTTCCAAAACTTTGTTGCTGTGTCTCCCCTCCCATTCTTTTTGTCCTTTAGGGTTTGTGCCTCTAGAAAACTTTCCTTACTGCATCTTGGCTTTATTTCAGGGGGAACTAAAATAAATACATGTGTACAAACCACCATCATTTCTCAGTGCTTCATAGGGTCTTTTGATGACCAAATGAGATAGAGATAATATACCTGACACTTTTGCATAATGAAAAAGTTAGTCTCACTTTCACCTTTATTCCTAAAAGTTTACAGAGCATCTCATTTTAAAGACCATAGCTTTTACTCAAAATCAAATCAACTTATTAAATGTGAGTTCCCTGGACCATGAAATCAAGGTGTCTACTTCAGGCTGGGACATGATTTGGGCAGAGACTGTCTGTCCCAGGATAAACTAGACCTAATTCTCTTCAATATAAATGTATAATAGCTGAAGCTAAGAAAACATCAGAAATCAAAGCCTCTGAAGTGAAAATTGTTTACCGTGTAATTATTATTTGTATTATGTAAATATTATTTGTATTGTTATGTGTATTCTTCTTATTATTTTTTAAAGCCCTATTTACTATATGAAATAAAAAGTCTTAAAAAATAGCATTCAGAAATATCAACAGTTAAGCATATATTGAAAACAACTAAGTATCATCTACTGTCTTTCATTTATTTCCTAGGTTGTCCAAATAAGTTGTGGCCCAATCCTCTGAGGTTAAGTGGACCCCTGGTTGTTTAGCTACTGTACAATCTGGATGAGCTCTGAGCAGCAGAGCAGCACAAGTCCAGGAGGGGGCCAGAAAGAAGAGGCTTCCAGGCCATCTACCCAGTCCCAATCCTGAAGAACCAGTCACTTTTATGACAGGTCTACTTGGGGTATGCAATGTTACTCTGGACTATCACTTATCACAAAAGAGAAAATGGGCTGCTCAGTCCATCACCAGATAGAATTAAACTCACTGCACCAGGTGAAACCAACATTCATTGTGTCTTTTCTTGGAATGACTAGTCATACTCAGAAAAAGATGTTGCTTCCAGTCAGTTCTTTACCTCAAAGGTGCTAAACTTGTTCAAATAGCAGCCATTCAATGGTGTGGTTATCACCTGAGCACGCTGCACAAGCAACATTCCAGCATCGCTGCCCAGCTGAGCTACACCGGGGCAGCCGTGCCTTACCATCTCCATAGATCTCCTGATGCTATCAGTTGCCACAGGTGCATGCACAACCTCTGGATGAATGGGGCTGTGGCACTCCCATGCATCTGAGCAAGGATAGGAAATGGAATGGAATGGCTTAAGGACATCTGCAAAGATACTGACTTCCAAGGCCATTGTTGCTGCTGCTGCTGCTAAGTCGCTTCAGTCGTGTCCGACTCTGTGCGACCCCATAGACGGAAGCTCACCAGGCTCCCCTGCCCCTGGGATTCTCCAGGCAAGAACACTGGAGTGGGTTGCCATTTCCTTCTCCAATGTAGGAAAGTGAAAAGTGAAAGTGAAGTCGCTCAGTCGTATCCGACTCTTAGCGACCCCATGGACTGGAGCCTACCAGGCTCCTCCGTCCATGGGATTTTCCAGGCAAAAGTACTGGGGTGGGGTGCCATTGTTAGCTCCCTAAAAAACCCACCTGCAGCACTGTGAACACTTGGAACTGACATCACGGAGCTGAGAATGTCTGATACTAATATAGTATGTTGGTATAAGATGGTGAATTACCTGGATAAAATATTCAGGTGTTTGGAAGATAAGGGAGGTGAGGACAAATGGTGTTTTTAAGAAAAAAATTTCATTTTGCCTGTAACCAATACTTTATTTCCTCTCAAGCAAAACGTGGTCAGCCATTCAGCATACTGCATACATGAAGAAAAGAGTAAGACCAGTGGAACAGCAAACCTAGCGCTCATCACTTAAGTGCCTCCTATGTACCTGGTTGGAGAAGGCAATGGCACCCCACTCCAGTACTCTTGCCTGGAAAATCCCAGGGACAGAAGAGCCTGGTAGGCTGCAGTCCATGGGGTTGCTAAAAGTCGGACATGACTAAGTGACTTCACTTTCACTTTTCACTTTCACGCATTGGAGAAGGAAATGGCAACCCACTCCAGTGTTCTTGCCTGGAGAATCCCAGGGACAGGGGAGCCTCGTGGGCTGCTGTCTATAGGGTTGTGCAGAGTCAGACATGACTGAAGCAACTTAGCAGCAGCAGCATGTACCTGGTATTAGATTAAGCACTTTGCATCCAAGGTATCATCTAATCACCACAACCATCTTAGGAGGTAGGTGTTAGTATCTTCATCACACAGATGGAGAAACTGAGGCTGAGAGACCTGAAACTATCTAAAAGTCCACTGCTAGTGGCTGGGTTGGGATTCAAAGCCCATTCTCCTTTTACTACCTCACAGGCTGTCAGAACTGAGTATACATAACCCATCAGAGCTGTGAACAGGAGTCCCTGAGCTGGAAGAGGAGTATGAGACCTAGTTTATGCCTCCACACCCCCAATGATTTGCTTAGATATGCTTGGTGTTCTGCTCAATGATTGTGGTGGCCCTCTAGGAATTACTGCCTGGCACCAACCATGTTCTTATAGACCAGGGATCCTCAGTCTCTAGGATCTAATGCCTGATGCTCGGAGGTAGAGCTGATGTAATAATGATAGAAATAAAGTGCGTAGTAAATGCAATGTTTTTTGAATCATCCTGAAACCAGCCCTCTACCATGGTCTGTGGAAAACCTGTCCTCCATGAAACTGGCCCCTGGCGTGAAAAGGTTGGGGGTTGCTGTTCTCACAGAGAAGAGGCTCCTATCTTTCCTGATAAGTCGCACTGAGCTCTGTACCACTCTTGTTATGACAGGAATCCTGTCCGTGCATCTTAGCCAGCCTGCAGCAGCAATTCCTCCGACCCTCCACACACCTCTCACCTGCCAATTTGGAGCTTCCTGGGAACCGCAGAGGCACAGCGTGCCCTGGGATGGCTCAGGGCCTTTGCGTGCTCACTGGCTTGCAGGGCTGGGCCTTCAAGGCTGCAGACTGCAAGCTGCAGGAAGGTGTGCTGCTGGCTTACCCTGTGCACTGTGGCTCTGGTTGCAGACGCCAACTCTGACATCTTAGTTCTTACCCCTGGCGGTGGCATGGAGAGACCCATAGTGCAAGCTAGCAGTGCGGGGGAGTTCGTGCTCTGTGGGTGAACTTTGACCTACACCAGACAGTTCTCTCTTTTACCTGTCACTCTATTGCCATATGTTCTTTCTGGGGATGTCCCTAGTTACCAAGCAACCAGCTGTATCTTCTGGTGATGCTGTGGCCAGATCAATAACTTAACCACCTCATGTTTGCTCCACTTTTTTCCTGGTTCACTCCCTCACTCTTGCTTCCCTGGAACCAGACAACTCCTCTCCCATTCTGAAGTCTTAGCACATCAGTTTTGTCTCAGGCAGTTTTCTAGAAAACCCAGGGACAGATACTAAGTATGATGATTGTTCTCTCTTAACGTCTGCTCAGTATGATAATCAGTGGTCAGGAGAGAAGTGGATGGAAGAACTATTTTTTTTTACATTAAGTCAGAGAGGGGAGAAGTGTTCAGCCTTGGGTATCAGCCTGGACTGCACAAGTTGAGAGATATCTCTTCTTTTTAGGAGGCTGTGGCTTTGAACAAATTCTTGTAAGTCAAGAAGGCACATAGATTCAGATGCAGAAAGCCTTTGTCCTGATTTTGGAGTCCAAGGGCAACAGATAAATGGTCTTAATGGCCAAAAAGAGGAGAGAAAGAGAGAGAGAGAGAGGGTAGGGGAAGGATAGAAAGGAGAGGGGAAGGATAGAAAGAAGAGGGGAGAAGAGGAAAGGTGAGGAGAGGAGAGGAAAGGAGAGATTTACTAAATGAGACTCCATTTCTATTGATTTCTTAACTTAACACATTGAGGTGCTCATGTTACTAGGAAGATTAAATATATCCTTGAAGTGAGAGAAGAAAGAACACTGTCCTCTACTTGGATTTCTGCTTAATACATGCCAAATACCAAAGATCACCAGTCTTTAGGAACTCAGGATGGACCGCTCACCACCAACGGAGATCTCTGCCCCACATATTCGAGTCTCGTCACTGCTGCTGCAGGCCAGCTTGCAGACAAACAGGGTTGTGCCCAGGGGAAGACCTTTGACTTGAGAACTGAGGGAGTGACCATGCTGAACATAAATTCTTCTGTCAAACTTGTAGAGGATTAACTTGGAGGAACGCGAGCAGCGTTGTTTGGGCTTCAAAGAGCAGGAAATGTTGACAGCTGATCCTAATGAAATGACATGGGAAGGCTGCACAGTCACATCCCCTTTCTTGCACACATCTGCAGCAAGAGACAAACACAAAAGATGAGTCGGCACATAAGAAGCCTATATCAGTTGGAGGGTCTGTGTAAATTTCCCAAAGCTGCATAAAACAAACCCTATCAAATCATGGAAATACACATAAGCTATGTTGCTCTGGCTCTATTGGTGAAGCACAGTGAGGACAGAAGGCAACTATATTAAAGTCTAACTGTATCTGAATTAAAGTATACATCCTTTTCAAAACAGTAATACTATAACCAGAACTATAAATAGGAAAGTGGTGAGAATATAAGGTTGGAAGGACATTCAGGAACACAGTTCTAGGAAAAACCAGTCTCTCTTATATGTAAATTATTCACCAAACTACAAAAAAGTACTTCCCAGAATAAATCACATTTGTTTCCCTGCCCTTTTATGATTTATAACACTTACTTCAATACTCATACCAAAATGATTAAAAAGGTATCACAAACGCTTAAAAGGCTACTACAAATGTTAAAGGGCACATTTGGGAATAACCCCCTCTCTTGCTATGTTAGGGGTATAAAGTATGTGTAATCCATAGCATTATTTTATAATAAAGAGAAAATATTTAGGGGCTCTGGTATGTTTGTAGTTGGAGTCGGGGATGGAAATTAGGTCTTACCATGGTATTCCTCCAAAATGTAAGACCCTAAGTAGGATGAACCACTCCCAATACAGCTAATACTAAAGTACACAAAAGTATTTTTCTTTTAAAAAGAGTTCTCCATATTATTTTCCTTATGCCAGATCCCACAATAAACTCTTAAAGAGAGACCATTCTTACTCTCCAGGTGGTTCTGTATATGTAAATATAACCACTAATCGTGAATTAGCAGTTTTGGTGGTATTCAGTAACTGCTGATGAAAAAAAAAACCCTTATAGATCCACCCTGAATTTTTAGATATGATATAAAGCCTCCACTGAAAGTCTTTTTGTTAATTGTAAAATTGCTTGGATCAACTACCATAAACAAATTGGTAAAAAGTTACTTAAGTCAAATAAAGGAAATACTAAATATTTATTTTAAATGAAAAGTTTCCATTTTTATTTTCAGAAATAAATCTCTTTCTCTCTCTTACTTTTATGTTTGTTTTTTTTGTTTCTTTGATCCTAATGGGTTAGAAAGTAAAAAATAAGATGCCAATAAAAAAAGCAAAGAAAATGACAGCCATTATTTTCTTTTTTTAGCAGAGCTGAATCCATCCATGAATACTCTTTGTTAAAATTCATTCATGATTTTTAAAACATCCATTCATGATTCCTAGCCTGGTTACCTAGTCACTTTCTTAAGAGGAAAAGATATCACTGGAGTTTCAATCATTAATATAATTAAATAAAATACATATTAGTAACATACTCAGAACCAAACTTATCCACTTAAACTTGACAGATTGCTTTAAAAAGACCAACCATCAGAACATTTACCACAAATGCATATTTCATCTGTAACTGAGAATTTAAACCAAAAATTTCTCCACAGATTAGATTACAGAAATATCTTACCTATTTTTGCCTTAACTAACAGCAACATGATGATAAAAATAAGTGCCAGTGAGCACCCGCTAACTGTATGTGCCATGAACAGTCAATTCTGGAATACACCTCTGTATGTTTCCTTGTAAAAGAAGACAAATTCATTCATATTAAATACATTCAGAAAATACCACAACCAAAACAATTCAGAGGGCTTTAAATGCTCCTTTAATTTACTCTGTGTTGTTAAGAGACTTTTAAAAAATGATGTTTAAAACCAATAAACTAAAAATCTTAGCCACCTCTAACCCCCATGTCATTTAAGCTTCTTGGGGTCAGCAAAGAGTAAGCGAAGAGATCTGACCTATGGAGTCCTTTAGAACTGGGTTTAAATACTTGGAGCCTATGGGCAAGTTACTTAATCTGAGATTCAGTCTCACCCAAAGCTTTTTTCCTCCCAAACAAGTCTGTGTCATCATAGTCAAATGTACTAGTGTTAAAATTCCAAGAGTACTGAGAATTTCTGATCTAGTCATGTGCTCCTGGAAGTAACAGGAGATTAAAATGTGGTTCATAACCACTACTACATCCCCCACACTCCAGAACTCAGTAAAAGACTGATTTCCTTGGCAGTAAGAAAAGAATCCCAAGGGTTCCAAGGGGGCTGTTTGGGTTTTCCATATGTTCATTTTTACTTGTTTGCTTGTTTATTCATTATTTATTTATTTTACTGAGTATTTTTATCTTAAATGATTTGGAAAATGCAAGTTGGTGATTTCTGTTTGTTTCCAAATATAAACCTAAGGAATGGCTCTAGCAAATTCTCTAAATTCTATCAAAAATGGGCCAGAAATTTAAGAAGCAGGCTGAAAAGCTGTGTGATGTTGGGCCGTTGGCAACCAGCCAATGTCCACCTCTTATTCCCATGCCCAGAAATGTACCAGAATACCACTGGAGAGCCTCAGAAAAGTTCACTTATTCATTCAACAGTGATGGTTACCTTTCATGTGCCAGGCTTGGTGTTCAGTGCTAGAGATACTACAGTCCTGCTCTAGTGGGCTTCCTGGAAACTATCCCCTAGCTTTTTTGACTCCTGTATTTAGCATCTTTTCAATAGCCTTTTCTGGTGGCTCATCCTTTTCCTCCTGACTTGAAAGTCTTGGAGGACCTCAGCACTCAAGACATTTTCTTTTTCTCTATTTCTACTCTTTCCTGAGGGATTTCATCTGGTCTCTTGGCTCTCAACACCATCTGTAAGCTAGGCTCTCAGATGCTTATCTTCAACACAGACATTGCACTGAGTGCCAGTCTCCTATGCCTGTCTCCTTGGCATCACTTCTCAGATGTAACTACTCCATATTAACATGTTCAAATTGAACTTTGGTCTCCTTTCTCCAAACTGGTTCTTCCTCCAGCCCTTTCTACCTCTGTGAATAAAATTTTTATCCTGTGAATTGCTAAAAAGAACCTAGCTGTCCTCCTTCATTGCACCCTCTCATACCCCACAGCCAAATCACCATTAAGTCCTGTCAATTTTACCTCCCAAATATATCACAGATCAGTCCTTTCACCGTCCTCACCCCAGTCCAAACCTCAGTTGTCATCTCCCCCGCAGATGACTGCAGGAGCTCCTTAAGGTGTCTCTCTAGTCCATCCCTGCCCCTTTCTAAGTCATTTTCACATAGCTGACTACCTTTAAAAACATAAATTGGATTATGTTCCCTGCTTGGTATCATCTCTGTTTAAAACCCATCAGTGGATCCCCCTTGCTGTTAGAAAAAAAAATCCCAAATCCTTACCATACATTACTCTCTCAGCCACTGGCTGGCTTCACATCTCCTGTCTTGCCACCATGATTTGCTCTATTTTTTTTTTTTTTTTTTTTTTGCCTTGCTGTTCTGCTTCATTCACATTGGCCTTCAGACTGTTCCTTGAACAAGACATGCCCTCTGCTGCTCCGGGAACCTTGTACTTTTCATTTCCTCTACTAGAATCCTCTTCCCCTGGCTCTTAGTGGCTGACTGACTTACATCCTTCAGATCTCAGATCATGTGTCACTTCCTCAGAGAGCCACTCCCTGGCCACTCAGCCAAAGTGGTCTTGCCCAGTTCCTTTCTACACATCACTTTATTTACATCATCAAACAATCTCCTATTTTGATTGCTTATCAGTCATCTACCTTTCTGTTAGAACTTAAGCCACCACAAGAGCTCGAACATTGACTGTCTTGCTTGCTGCTGTATGTGAGCACTTGGCCATGGAAAAGAAAGGCCTTACAAGCATTAAAAGAAAGAACGGAAGGAGGGAGGGAGGGAGGGAAGGAATATGAGTTATAGAAAATCCCCTATAAACATCCCTGTGGGCCCTGCAGCATAGTGCTCCACCAAAGATGTCCATGCTCTAATCCACAAAACCTGTGAATAAATACACTGTGTTACATGACAAAGGGATTTTGGAGATGTGATTAAAGTTAGGGACTCTGAGGTATGGTGATTACCCTGGATATCCAAGTGAAAATTTGCTAGTCTCTTAGTCATGTCTGACTCTTTGTGACCCCATGGACTGTTGCCCACCAGACTCCTCTGTCCATGGGATTCTCCAGGCAAGAATACTGGAGTGGGTTGTCATTCCTTTCTCCAGGGGATCTTCCTGACCCAGGGACTGAACCCAGATTTCCTACATTGAAGGCAGATTCTTTACTATCTGAGCCACCCACAAGGGCCCAACCTAATTGCATGAGTCCTTAAAAGTGGATGAGGGGGGCGAAGAATTGGTCAGAGAGCCATGACGTGAGGACTGTGGCTGCTGCTTTTGAAGATGGAGAAAGGGGCTATGGGCCAAAAAACATGGTGGCCTCTGAACTCTGGAGATGAATCTCAGTTTGCAGAAAACATATCGTGTATTCTCTGGGACTCAGTTTAAAATGTCTGAGAAACACTGACCTAAATTGAAATCTGACAGTTTGGCTCTCTCTAAATCCTAAAGGCCAAGGTCATAGCATCCAGTGGCTTCTGTGACTAGTAATTCCTGTCGTCATCACCAGCTACTCCCACCACTACTGACACTACTGCCTAGCAACACTGAGCTGCTCCTGGTTCCCCCACACATCCCATGCCACTTCATGCTTCTGTGTCTTTGCTCATGCTATTCTCTTACTTTTCCACTGTTCTTGGACTCCCTAAGTCTTACTCATGTATCCCAACTCAGCTCAGACACTTTTTATTCTGTCATTTACCCAATAAATAAGAATTTAGCAGTTGCCAGGTGCCAAGGACTTGAGAGTGGAGAACAAGACAGAGTTTCAGCTTGCATGGAGCCAATATTTTGGAGTAGGTAGACAAAAAGTAAATAAATAACAAACAGATACATTCAGATAATAACAAAAGATTAAGAGAGGCTAAGGGGAGAGAGTCCCTGGGGAGCAGAGAAGCTGGACAATGAAGGCCTTTCTAGGAGGTGAAACTTGAGCTGCGATTGGCACAGGCCAGCTGAAGGCTCAGAACGACTTTTCCTGGCAGAATAAATATTGAGTGCAAAGCCTGAAGCAGAGGAACGGGCTTGCTATGGTTGAGGCACAGAAATAAGGTCAGAGTAGCTAGGGAAAGTAACTGTGTGCAGAGTCATATGAAATGAAATTGTAGAAGGCAGGAGCCAGATCTGCCATGGATTTGTTTGCCATGGAAAGGAGCCTGGATTTTACTCTCCAATCAATGGGAAACCACTGTGCATAATTAGCAGTTTTATTTATTTGTTTAGCTGGGTTTTAGTTAGGGAGAAACAAGATATGAATTATATAAAATGTACACACAAATACAAAAGCAAACAGAAAAACTAGTCTTGGCTCCATGTATGGAGGCTGGAGTAGAAGCAAGCGAACCAGTTAGGAAGCAACTGGGAACACCCAGGTAGGCAATACTGGTGATGTGGACCAGAGGGATAGCAGCAGAGATGGAAAGAAGTAGCCAGATCTTACAAGCCTTACTGATGTCTTTTGGTCAGACTGTATCTTGTATCCTACTTATATCTTCATATCATTCTGGCATCCTCCTATCTTAGCACCTGCCATAGTAAGTAGAACTAATTTCTTTAGGTATTGGCCTATATCTTCCATTATCTTGCAAACTCCTCATGGGCAGAAGCCACAATTTGTGGCACATAGAAGACATATGCTGGCGAATTCTTTGGTGGTCCAGAGGTTAAGACTCTAGGCTTCCAATGCAAGGAGCACAATTTGATCCCTGGTGGAGGAACTAAGAGTCATGTCACATAGCCAAAAATTAAAAAGAAGTATTTAGGACCAACATTGTCCATATCCAGTGATGTTTAAAAATAAAAGACAGATGCTGAACTGAATGGAATTTAAATGTTTTTTCTGTTTTTTGCTTCTAGGTAGTTTAAAATGACTACAGTACATTAAAACTACATTAAATCTCATTTTGCTACCTTTTGTTGTAGCTATCTTAGTTTAGTTTAAAATTAGTTTTCATTAAACTTTGGAATATTCTGGCATAAAGGAAATAATGGATTGAACTAGAAGTTAACTGAATGAACAGATATACAGGGATTAAAGGTTTCTGCTTCCTAACTGCAAAGGGTGTCCACAATGTATTATTTTTCAATGTGCATTGCAACTTATGAAGTTATAACATTCTTCGAATAGTAAAATATTAGTTGGTTATAATAATAATTTTAAATGTACATATGTATATGAAATATATATATATACACTTACATATGAAATAAGCAAAATAGAGGATATGAGTTTACATAGTACACTGATCCAAACACAAACATGCTTATTTTCTCTGAATGACCAGGTAAAACAATTTCTTCATTTATGAGAAACAACCACAAAGACCTTCAAGTAAATGAGGTATCTTCCAATAAAATGAAACCTTCTATCAACTGTAAACATCCTTCATACAGTCTGCCTGGAGGGTCGATATTAAAACTACAACTCTGTCTTGAATCAGAAAATCAAAGTGTGCTGTCATTGACTCATCACTTAAGTGGTGACAGTTTCCAGACAATGAAAACAACATCTCAGTGAGGGAGACAGGGACCAGCCAGAAATACAGCCACTGGCAGGAGGGTAGAGAAAGAATTCCCCCTCTATGAGCCTCTCTTTTCCCACTGCTCCAGGAAGAAGCACAAAATAAGCAGCTACTTCAAAATCATATTTGACTAGGCTAGGAAAAACCTAGTTGATTTGCTGAGGTAGGGTACAAAATCCTCTTCTGCTGGCAAAGTAATGGACAGGCCCTATGTCTTACTGGTGGCAAATCAGCATATAAGGACAATATTTTGGAAGTCATATATTCTACATTCCTCATTTTATAGGTAGATAAACTGAGCCCTAAGGAAAGAAAGCAACTTGCCAAAGGTCACATTAATAGCAGAATCCAGATCAGAATGACAGTCTCATAATTTCTAATCCAACATTACTTCTTGCAGTTGCAATTGCTTCTGATCAGTAGCAATAGTAGCAGCATAAAACTAGAACTAGAACTAATATGAACAATGCTCTTCGTACTAATAGGAATTTGTTTGTTGATCTCTTATTATGGTCATTGCACATTACATCCAGTCTTTTATGATACCCATCTAACCCATCTAGTAAAGCACTTAGAGTGCCTAATGCTTTAGTGATCAGATGGTTGAATCACCTACTTCCCTCAAACAAAGATCAAATGACAAAACCCAGTGTATGAACAATATGTATCCATTTCTAATAACCTATTCCACTGTAAGGATAGAAAAGGAAAAGTCCACCAAATAGCTAACTTGAAACTCAGACTTTGGAGCCAAACCTCCTCCTCAAGCCTTTCACAAGTGATGTTATGAAAAAGAGTTCCTTACCCAAAGCATCATCTCCATTTTGCTTCTAAGACTACTATTTGTTGAAAAGTCTAACAAGCCATAATATGGACAAATCCTGGCCCACAAGTCCCAGATTATCAAATCAGCCCCTTCATAATGTCACGTCAGATGGCTTAATGCAGGTACAGTCAGCTGTCTGACTCTGTGACCCAAAGGACTGTAGCCCTCCAGGCTCCTCTATCCATGGGATTTCCCAGGCAAGAATACTGGAGTGGATTGTCATTTCCTCTTCCAGGGGATCTTTCCAATTCATGGATCAAACCCATGTCTTCTGAGTCTTCTGTTTTCAGTTCAGTTCAGTCACTCAGTCATGTCCGACTCCCTGTGATCCCATGAATCACAGCACGCCAGGCCTCTCTGTCCATCACCAACTCCCGGAGTTCACTCAGACTCGCATCCATCGAGTCAGTGATGCCATCCAGCCATCTCATCCTCTGTCATCCCTTTCTCCTCCTGCCCCCAATCCCTCCCAGCATCAGGGTCTTTTCCAATGAGTCAACTCTTAGCTTGAGGTGGCCAAAGTACTGGAGTTTCAGCCTTAGCATCATTCCTTCCAAAGAACGCCCAGGGCTAATCTTCAGAATGGACTGGTTGTATCTCCTTACAGTCCAAGGGACTCTCAAGAGTCTTCTCCAACACCACAGTTTAAAAGCATCAATTCAGTGCTCAGCTTTCGTCACAGTCCAACACTCACATCCATACATGATCACACGAAAAACCATAGCCTTGACTAGACGGACCTTTGTTGGCAAAATAATGTCTCTGCTTTTCAATATGCTATCTAGGTTGGTCATAACTTTACTTCCAAGTAGTAAGCGTCTTTTAATTTCATGGCTGCAGTCACCATATGCAGTGATTTTGGAGTCCCTAAAAATAAGTCTGACACTGTTTCCTCTGTTTCCCCATCTATTTCCCATGAAGTGTTGGGACCAGATGCCATGGTCTTCATTTTCTGAATGTTGAGCTTTAAGCCAATTTTTTCACTCTCCACTTTCACTTTCATCAAGAGGCTTTTTAGTTCCTCTTCACTTTCTGCCATAAGGGTGGTGTCATCTGCATATCTGAGGTTATTGATATTTCTCCCAGCAATCTTGATTCCAGCTTGTGCTTTTTCAGGCAGATTCTTTATCACTGTGCCACCTGGAAATGCCAGATGGCTTAAAGGGGAAGGAAAGTAACCATGTCAACCCCCTCTGCTTTTTCTTCTTTTTAACCAACAGTTCCAACCGCCATTACACAAGCCAAATTGGACACACACCTGTTTTTCTTTCTCACGCAGCTGCTGACGCTCTCTTGAACTTTGGCTTATCTCACCGGTAAGCATCTGTAGTCCTAATTTTACCCATGTACAGGAACTTTCTACTCTTGCTTTCTTCTCTTGAATTCAAGGGTTCCTTCCCACCCCCACTTTTTTTAAATTTCAGAGTGTTTTCTCCTTTCCCTCTTTATGATTTTTTTAATCATTTTCCTTGACAAAGATCTCCTTTGCTTTTCTCCCTTCTTTCCTATATTTCTAGAATGTTCTATTTCTCAGTCCTATTCGTTTCATTTCCACTTCAGATATATCACATTGGACATAACAGGCAGGCTCCAGACATGTTGTGTGTAAACAAATTACATTTAAAACTTATTAGGGAATCTTATCAGGACCCAACCGCAGAATCATGTGTACTGTGAACTGCCTTATAAATTGAACAAGCACTCCTACAATAGAGAAATAGAAAGGAAATAAAAGAATAAGACATAAGACATGGATGGAGTCTTGAAAAAACAAGGTACTTTCAAATCAGCTAGTGTTATTTGCAATGTTTTTTATTTCTTCGTTTAGCTCCACAAGGCTACAATTTTCAAAGCACTTGTTCAATTAAGTTTCAACAATCCAACCTTCTCTATTTTCACTCTCTGCATACTTTAAGAGTTATAAGTAAAAGAAGCAATCTTTTCCTGGAGAGGATAGTATTCTGAAAGCAGCATGGTGTGTGGGGCCAGAGGACCATCTTGGGGCTGGGTGCCATCCTGGTTTTTCCACTTCTATTTGTGTCATTGCAAGTAACTTTGAAAAATGGCAATCCATATTTATTGAGAAAATTAAATCTCTCTCTCTCTCTTAACTTTTCTTCATTAGTTTATTGGAAAGGTCTCTCCTTGGACACAGTCAACCTTGAAGTCTCTATTTGTGGGCTATGGCATGGGAGTGGCAGGCTTATCCCTGGATCTTGTAACATCTTGGTATGTTTTTTAACATCAATCCCTGAGTCTTTTCTGAGTGCTATGAGGCATTAAAAACATTAAAACACATTATGATTGTTTTGTTCTAAGAGTTTTCTAGGAATTTCACAATTATCTTAATATCATTGGAGGCACTCTGGGCGGGGGCTGGGGGGACTAAGACTAGTGATCACTGTGCATGCAATACAATACTCCTTAAGGCTTCTTCTATAAACTAATAATTCAGCCCAAACGTCTGCACTAACAACCTCATGTTTCAGCATCTCTGCCTGATGTTTTACTTAATATTTTCCTTTTCTTCTGCATATTACTGCAAAAGAGATGTAAATTAAGATTCTAGTCTTAATAATCTTTTATAGGCATTTACTTAGCAATTTACCAAAATGCAGAGTTTTTAATATTTGCTTTCCTACTAAATAAAGTTAACTATTGGTATTTCTATTCTACAAGTGGAGAAATCTGCAAGTTGATCACAATAATAAGAAAAACAAGAAGTAAATTCAGAACTAGATAAATTAGAACTACCTTCCATGCTTGAGTTTCCTCAATTATAAAATAAAAATAGCACCTACTTCACAGGATTATTGTGGGAGTTAAATGAGAGGCTCTTAGCAAAGTGCCTGGTATATAGCAAGAGCTCAGTAAATATTATCATCCATTATTATTCTTATTATAAGAAAAAAGATAATATCACTTACTTATCAAGGACATTGTTAGAATTAAGTTAGACAGTTTTGCTTTTTGACCTCTCTCTTGGCCCATTCATCTGGCTCACCACTGAAGGATTAGTTTGATTAAAACTAGATACAATACCTGCTACATAAAAGGTGATTTTATGCCACCTATCATTTATGACAAAGTGGCTCAGTCGTAAAGAATCCATCTGCAATGCAGGAGGTGCAGATTCGATCCCTGGGTCGGGAAGACCCCCTAGTGAAGGAAATGGCAACCCACTCCAGCTTTCTTGGCTGGGAAATCCCATGGACAGAGGAGCCTGGTGGGCTATAGTCCACAGGCCCGTAAAAGATTCAGGCACAACTTTGCGACTGAGCGTGTACACAAACAGTTTTAACTTGAGGACAGTAACTGAGACTTACATTTCTTTATATTATTACAATGATGAGCTCAATGTCTTGAACATAACAGATTTTTAATACATACTTAAAAAACATTTTTACCATTAGCAAAGAGCACCGCAATGTTCCAAGGACAAAGGAAATTGGACAAGGCTTCTTTGAGATTTGACTTTCTTTCTTTGGGATTTAGCCTACATAAATGTACATGCAAAAGTTAAGAGCAGTGTTGCAAGTATAATTGCAAAGATGACAGATAACTGGCCAAAGAACAAAGCAGGTACAACAACAATAAAAAGTCCACCATTGAGAAATGATATACAACATCTACTGTATTTATAGGATTTTTCTCCCATAAAAATCTCATATGTGCTTTAGAATTTTTCTACACTGTAACTCAATTTTAATGTAGGAAAGATTAAGAGCTTGCCAAAATTTGGGGATTTATGTAAGCATCATGACATTCAAAAAACATGATACATGATAAAAGAATGTTGTAAACTCTTTACCAGTCTTCTGTGCCCAAGAAAGTGACAGTAATGAGTTGAGAATTTCACATAAAAATGGAGGGGAAGAGTGTCAGTTCTTAGCCACTAAGGTCCTTTTAGTTATATGCTGGCCACAGACATAGGGCACTGTACCATTCCTTGCTAACGGGAACTTGAATCTAATGTTTGTTTACCCAAGTGGAAGTAGATATAATGTTCTGAGTCAGAGGTGCAAAGGCAAGAAGCAGAGAGTCTGGAGCCAGAAACCTGTAACCCACTATCTGTGTGAAAGTTTGCACATCTGTAAAATGGGAATACTTATAACTGGTTCACTGGGTTTTTAAAGAGTTATAGAGTATAACAATGATATCCAAGGGCCAAGTACATAGTAGGTGCTCAATGATTTTTATTCACATGGGACATACACGGAAGGGATTATAACAAACCTTTAGAGTTTTTAAAAAGGCTAAACTCTAATTTTGCCCTGTTCTTTAGACTATACCATGGAAAAACTCTGCATGGGTTTGGATTGCTGTTCATAAAACTGAGATCTAATCATAGGGATACATAATCTTTTTCAATGCTTTTATTTAGTGCCCTTCAACCAGGTGAAAAGGGCCTCTCTAAAGAGACATCTCACAGATGAGAGAAGAGTCTGGTCAGGTGGCTGGCCCCAGAGAATTCTGCTAGTGACTGGCCAGGTGGGGTCTCTGGGTCTACAGAGGCCCCAGACAAGTGCTGCGGAGAAAAGGAGAATTCACCCCTATGCAAGACCAAGTTAAGATTCCTCAATATCATAATCACAGAAGGTCCGCTTTCGAGCCCCGAGTCACTCCCCTGGGCCTTGTCCAAGGCTAGAGGGGTGCCCGCTGCCCTTTCCACAAGCCACCCGCGCATCCTCCACTAAGCACGCCCACCATTCAACAAGCTCAGTGGAGGATGAATCTGAGCGCCCTCTCCCCTCCATTTGACCTCCAACCCCAACCCGGCACCCTCCTGTGAATAGCCCGCCAGGACCTTGGTTAGGAGGGGCCGTCCCCAGCCTCCCTCCACGGGAGAAGCGAGGCACGCAACCCCGGGGTCTCTGGTGCCCCGACCCCACCCAGCCCCGGTCACTCACCGCGCGCGTCGCCTGCCCGCGGCTCTGCTGCGGGGCGGCGCGGAGCCGGTGGCCGGGATGCTGTGGGGCGCACGTGCCGCGCCGGCCGAGTGCGCTCCCGGCGTCCCGGTGCCGGCGCCTACCCCGCCGCCGACCTGGGGGTGGGTGCTCCAGCGCCGGGGCGCGCGGGGACGTGAGGCGGGCGGGGCCCGGGCAGTGGCGGTGCCTGGGACCGTCGGCGGAGGACAGGCGGCTGCGCGGTCAGCGGTGGAAGCAGGTCGGGTTCCTCCCGGCGAGCTGTGTCCGTGTGTCCCGGAGCAAGGTAATTACCGCTCCACACCTCTGGTTCCCCTTCGGTACACGAGGGTCGGAAAGCCTGGCTCATCAGCCTGAGCGAGGGCTCACCGGGTTGGACAGGTAAAGTAAGCGCCAGGGTGTGAAAAGCACCACAGAATCGTGTTCTTGCCACAGGAAAGCGGCACTTCGTTGACACTCTTTAGAGAACTTTCCTCTGAGATGTTCTTCCTCTGTGCTTGCCCAGCGCTTACGACACCGCGGTTTCCAAACGGGGCTGTGTGAAAGACTGGATGTAGGAAGAAAATACTAGAACTCTCATTGGTGTTTGGTAACTAAAAAGTAAGGGAAAATGTACATTTAATAGTTGGCATGAGCCGGACCCTAAATGGTCCCATGTTACATTTTTTTTTTTTTTTAAACAAAACAAAACACTTATTTATTTGACTGAATAAGATGCGGACTGTTAGTTGGGCCCTGTGGGATCTAATTCCCCCTCCAAGAATCCGACCGGGCCCCCTACCGTGGGTACCTGGAGTCTTAGCCACTGGACCATCAGGAAAATCCCATGTTCCATATGTTGTAAGTGGGGTTCTGAGGGAAGAGGGAAAACTGTCCAAAAATGCAGAGGGGATGACAGAGGTGACTTTACTTATGACAATAGTTCATTGAATCTAGGAATTGAACTGTAAGACTGTTTTTTTATACACTGCTGCTGCTGCTAAGTCGCTTCAGTCTTGTCCGACTCTGTGCGACCCCATAGACGGCAGCCCACCAGGCTCCCCCGTCCCTGGGATTCTCCAGGCAAGAACACTGCAGTGGGTTGCCATTTCCTTCTCCAATGCATGAAAGTGAGAAGTGAAAGTGAAGTCGCTCAGTTGTGTCTGACGCTTAGCGACCCCATGGACCGCAGCCTACCAGGCTTCTCCATCCATGGGATTTTCCAGGCAAGATTACTGGAGTGGGGTTTATACACTAGCAAGAAATAAAAAGAACTGTCACATAAAACTTATGACATAATGCCTCCTTGTCCTAAATATTTGTAATTACACTCTTATTTTAAAAACACCCCCTTTTAGGCTGGTTAGACATATGTGTTTATTATCTGTCACTCTTGCTCATTCAAAAAGAAAAAAATAAATTTGTTTAGTCTTTAGATACCTTCACATTCAGTGATCACACTCCTGATCACTTTTTGGGTTTCACCTGATATCATCCTCTGTGATATGAGTGTTGATATTGATATCATATCAACATATGATATCTGTGTTGTGATATAAGAAAGCTGCATTTCTTACAAGAACGTCCCACTGTTACCCCTGGGATGTTCTTCCCTTCCTCTGAAACCAGTCCAGGCATACTAAGCATGTGCAAAGTTAACTACCTCACAATACTGTTTGGGTGATAGGCATAAGACACTTCCCAATTTTGGAGCTGTTAAATATGAAAAGTGTGCATTTTAGAATTGACAGTGTACAATTAGTTTTATGAGACTGTGACACTGAAGTTTACACATTCCAACAATTTGTCTATGTGAATATTTTCATAAAAAACAAATCCTTAAATTGTAGAATCTTAACAGCACTGGGTAGTGAGATAGTGACTGTGAAAATTATTTGCAACAAAGTTAAAAGAATTCAATTATGATTATTAATTTTTTACCAAAGAAGGCAGATATTTTAAACTTGCCTATCTTTTCTGTGATAATATGTCTCTTAGTAGTATGTTACGTAATTGACTCTTCTGGAAAAAAATAAAAAACAAGGTTTGTTTGTCCCTTCAAATAAATATACCTTTCCACACTGAGGGAAAAAGTGCTATAAAGAAAAAATTTGAAAACAAATGTTTCAAAATATTGCAATTATTGGAGTTTTTTTTTTTTTTTTTAAAAATTATGTAACTTCATCTGTCACCTACAAAAAAGCACTTTAAAATACTTACGAACAAGTATTTTATATCTTATTTCAATTTTTCAATTGAGTAAGTGAATTTTGAACCCTTTGTTTAAAAGTATAAAAATAGAGCAGCTTCTACTCAGTTTGAAAGGACAACTAATCAGTATCAGGGGTAGTAAAATTACGGCAACCAAATGTTAATAATAGGCTTGTATAATTCATGAATTAACTTATTTTTCTCTTATTTTTAGTGAGAAGAAAGACTTTTTGTCAATAAATTATCACAATGTATTTTATTCTATCTCATTTTAAAATTAATTTATATTTTAGTGTACATTTTACAGTATATATGTTGTAACTGTGTATTTGCAAAATATGCTTATTATGTATATATAAAATTTATAAGTTAGCTTAAAAAGCTAAACATATATTGGGGATATATGCACAAATCCCTTCAATTTTAAAAGCCATGCATGGACTGAAATATTTAAAAACCACTAGTCTGTTAACCTCTAACTGCAACATGTTACAAAATTGCTGAGTCAGATACAAGATGATGTTCCAGTGCATCTGAGCTGTTTTCTGTAGGGGAACAGATGAGAGGTACTGGAGAAAGAACTTGAATTTGTTAAGCAGCAAAACAAATTATGATAAAACTTTAAGATGCAGGCAACAATGATAACCTTCATTATTCTCTTTTCCCAAGATGCAAATAAATCAGAAGATGACTAATCTTATGTAACTATTATTAGAGAAATCATCTTCTTTTAAATCCATCAGTATATCATTCAATTAAATATATCCCTCAATTAAATATTGACGGAAGGCTTGTGTTAATAGTTACTAATAACAGGGGTGCTCCCATCCTCCCTGAATCCTCCTTGTTACTATAAGCTCCACAAGTGCAAGGACCACATGTCTTATTTACTCCCTTATCTCCAGCACTTGGGACAGTGAGTGGTACAGAGCAGAGGCTCAACAAATATTTGTTGAGTTGAATTGACTTGTTCTGGAGAAATCTCATTCTCTGTGATTAATCAAGATTATAAGTGATGTTGAATCTTCAAATTTGCAACAGAATTTTAAAAAAAAAAGAATAGTTGGAAAATTATATATAGTAGTTTTTTTTTTTTTTTTTTTTTTTTGTAACCCAGTGACCCTTCCATATGGAATCTAACCATCAGTCAATATCTTTCTGTTTTCTTTCATTTCTCTTCCTTTTCTTCCTCCTTCTTCTTTTAATATCTGGGGAGTTTCCCTAGTAAGATACATGGTGGTTTTCTGTGGTTACCTGTCTAGTTAGAGAAAAAAAAATCTTGCTTCTATATTTTCTGAGAACAAGCCCTAGATAATGAAGAAAGCCTGGTGACGCAAGAACCTAACATACAAACCAAATTATTCATGTATGATGATTAGGATGATTTTTAAGTCTGTAGATGTGAGACGGCCATCTGTGTAGCTAGAACTAGATGATGCACTTGCAAATCAAAAGCTCAATTAAGTGAATAACCACAATGACAAATACTGTTCTAGGAAATACTAGTTCAGTTTCCATTTCTAGTATTTTTCCATTCCTTTAAATGTCTATTTTGGTTCATTGTTGATACCAAAAGTCCTGAAAATACTTTCAGTGTGCTATGAATAACTGAGTTTCATTTGTCAATAAATATTGAGATGGTTACCAACATAGTGATTGAGGGAATCAGACAGATGTTGGCACCAGTTAAACTTGGTAAGAAGTTTCAGACATACATTTTTAAACTTTTATTTTAAGAAAGAGATTAGAATCTAACATGAATTATTCATCCTTACTACTTCACTTTGCAAAAAGTTCCATTTCTGAAAGCTTTTGTTTAGTTATCAATTTTACTCATCTGTCCAAAGTGTTACATTTACAGGACCCAAATAAAACCCCTAAATATAATTGTACTGTCATATGTTGAAAGGCTTATGTAAAACATTGTAGTGAAAAATACTTAAATTATTAGTAATCCTTAAAGATTCTTAAAATGTTGAGTTGTAACTTTCCCACAACTGACATTCAGCAAGCACAGATGTTGTTTATAGAGGAACAAACCACATGAAAGATGCCATGTCTTGGATAGGAGCAATGCATTTTCAAGAGCTTTTTAGGTTGCCAGAAGTCTTGTTAAATGAAAATAAATATCAAAAAGTAAAATGAGACATAGGGCAAATTTAAAACGCTGACAGACACAGGGTTCCACACAACATAAATCTGATTCACAGCCTGACTCTACACTTCTCAACAGCTAAATCTAAGAGACATGATACACAGGATTCACAGATTCCATCCTGTAAAAACGTGTAACCTGGGCATCAGAAGCAGAACTTTTGTGGCTCAAGAGAAAGTGTATTGTAGGTTCTCCTAAAGAGGAGACTGATTCACATAAAAGACAGGTTTCTAACAAACATTTCTAACCAACAATCACACAGTAGTTATTTAAGTTAGTTAGTTATAGATTTGCTCAATGAAAGTCCAGTGAAGGACATTCTGGAACACAGATGCTTGGTGAGCATTAATATTCTTTTCTATGTATCAGTCTTTTGTTGTCATTGTTCAGTCACAAGGTTGTGTCCTACTCTTTGCGACCCCATGGACTGCAGCATGCCAGGCTTTCCTGTCCGTCACTATCTCCTGGAGTTTGCTCATACTCATGTTCATTGAGTCAGTGATGTCATCCAACCACCTTATCTTCTGTCACGTCCTTCTCTTCCTGCTCTCAATCTTTCCCAGCATCAGGATCTTTTCCAGTGAGGTGGCTCTTCGCATCACGGGGTGAAAATACTGGAGCTTTGGCTTCAGCATCAGTCCTTCCAGTTAATATTCAGTTAATACTCGTTGATTTCTTTAGGATTGACTGGTTTGATCTCCTTGCATCCGTCTTTTAGGCTCCAAGTATCTCTTTGCTCTATGCTTCTCATATATAAAAAATACTCTCTGATTTCTGAAGTGAGACAGCTTCCAGTCCTGTCCCTTTAATGTATCCAGCTCAGAGTCAAGTTCTCTGGGTAGTGAGCAGTGAGCAGTAGTGGCTGCCTCGTTGGTGATGACTTCTCTGGTCTACCACCTATAATCCCCGAATACATGTTACCTGCACCTTTCTCCCTCACCCACAATATAAAGTGGTGAAACAGGAGCAATGAATGCTCCACTTTGGAAAGGAAAAAAAATGTGAAATGCCAGAAGTTATTGGTCTGAAGCACTGCTATCTGCTGGGTGATGTATTAACATTAGAGTTTTTGATTTTAGCCTGTAGGACCTCTGTTAAAACTGAGACAGAAAGAATGTCAATTAAGTATCCTTTGTTACAAGTTAAACACAATAGAGTAATAATAGGATAAATCCCCCTAAAGTAATAGTTTTGTGAGAATCTTTCCACATTTTTCTTCATGCCTATATAAATGTATGATAGGGCTTTTTTCTGCTTTAAACAAAAATTGAGTCAGTCTATCTATCTATCAGTCTTTTGTTTTTCTTTACCACATAGCATAAACTTTATTCCATGACATACATAACAGATCTATTCATTTTTTAATAGCTACAAGTATTCCATACTATGTAAATTTTTCTTTTATTTATAGGTCTTCAGTTTTTTTTTCAATTTTACTTCAAGCAAAAATACAACATACTCACCAAAATAAAAATATTCTTAAATATAAACATGTACAAATGTATAGTGCTTTTATTTGTGTATAATAAAATTTCATGTGTGCCTTGTTTAATCAAAGGGTTTGAGCTTATTCACTGTAAAGGATTATGTCAGATTATTGTCCAAACTATAGTAATTACAGTCCTAGTGGAATACTGCATCATCACTAAGAGTGAATGCTATACATCTTCTGTAATTTTTATCGATATAACAGATGAGAAATGGTATTTCATTGCTTTAAACCATATATCCTTGACTATGAACATCTTTCATGTGTCTGATAGTTTTTACAAATATGTATTATTAATTTATCTCAGCTTACCTTCAAATA